>JARCFY010000006.1:11300000-21300000 GCA_029233225.1 Lepidodactylus listeri | reverse complement strand
TAAGACAATCCAGAGCCATTCCCTGTTGTGGTGCCCATCTGGTGAATGACCTCCCAGATGAGGAAAAGCTCCCATATATTTATAACATCATATAATACATAAAACAAAAATGTTTCAGGAGAGTGTTTTGTAAGAGGGAATAAGATTGTTTAACATCTGTGAAATCTAAGGCAGTTCTCACTGCTCTATGCCTTGTACGGTGTTGTAACTTGAGAGCAGGCAGCTCTTTCCGCAGCCAGTGATTTCAGTTTATTAGAACAGAACACAACACCACAGAGAACACACAGCACAATCCCAACTTATATACAGTTTGGAACTGGCTAAACCACACCCCTAGAACAGTAAGGTCCAATCATAAGTGAGCGCTTGGGACCAATAGGGTTTGTTCCCACCAAAAGCCATAGTCTTCCCTGATTGGTCCATTGCACAATGGCAGCCAATCAGGCTGTTAATTTTAGGATACTGAGAGTCTATGGAGCTTGTGACTGAAGCTCAAGCTCATTCTACAACTCAGGCTATCCATACAACACAATACATAACGTATGGTTTGTACTATTTTTCATTGTACTGTCTGTTTTGCAACGCAGCCCCTACATCATTTGTATGCGCTGTGCTATTTTAGTGCATTGTTCTCTAACTTTACCACCCAGTTTTAAACCACCATTGGCTGTGTGTTTTGTATTGTTCTTCATGCGTTGGGTTTTTTTTAACCCGGTGATTCATCTTGAGTCTTGGCAACAGAAACAAGTCTAGTAAATAAAGAAATCAGTAGAGGAGATTATGTTGTGTCTCATCCTGTTTTTATTGCCTCATTTTCCAATTTGGTAATCTCAGTCTGATTGCGTTGTTTGCAGCATGTTTTACATTGGGGGGGGGGGGTTAACTGCACTGTTTTTCAGTTTTGTAAGTCACTGGGCAATCTCAGCAGGAAGGTGGACTATAAATAAAGTTAGGAAACAAATGGATAAAATCTAAAATTCCAACCCTTTAAGGTCAAGCAAAGAGAGTTGTTAATTCTGGGGAAGTGGCACTTGTATCCCTCCTTCTGCTATGGTCCATTAAACACTGGAGAAACATTGGATTCAACTCCAGAGAAACATTGGATGCAACCCCAGGAGGTCTTGGACAAGTCACTGCTTTCAGCCCTGGGTTTTTTTTTGTTCCTTTTTGTCATCGAGTCACAGTCGATTTACTATGACCATGTAGGGCAGGGGTCCCCAGCATGGCGGCCACTGACACCAAGTATTTATCAGAAAGTGGGTGAGGTAATCTGGGGCTTTTGCCCAGAAAGACTTCTGATTGGCCACTGGGAATCCCATTGGCTGTGCAAATTAAAATAACATCGTTTTAGCAGGTGCCGTCACAGCACTGTGTTTATTCTGTTCCACGCCCTCTTTCCCAGTATATTTTTTAAAGTTACCTTCAACGCTCCCTCATAGCTGTGGAGTCTTGTGAGAAAAATTCTACTTTGTGAGCGACTGGCATTAAAGCTGTGAGCGAGTGATTTGGCTGCTGCATAAATTAGTTTGCTCTGGAGCCATCCTTCTTGAGCTGACAAAACTCCATGAGCTTTGTAAAAAACTGAGTAAAAAACTGTGAGGTAGCTCACACTAACTCAGCTTAGAGGGAACACTATCTCCTCCCCCCTCCCCCTGGCACAGTTCAGCTTCTTCTGTGGGGGGCACTGCACCTTCTGCAGCAGCTACTTTGGTGTAGTGGTTTGGAGCGTGTACTCTAATCAGAGGGAACCAGATCTGATTCCCCACTCCTCCACATGCAGCTGCTGGATGACCTTGGGTCAGTCACAAATTCTCTGTGAGCTGTTCTCTCAAGAGCAGTTCTCGAAAGAGCTCTCTCAGCCCCACCCACCTCACAGGGTGTCTGTTGTAGGGAGGGGAAAGAAAGGAGATTGTAAGCCGCTCAGAGACTCCGAGTGAAGGGTGGGGTATACATCCAATCTCTTCCTTCTCTTCTTCCTCCTCCTCCTCCTTTGTTGTTGGCAGAGCCTCTTGTAGTGCCAGTTTGGTGTAGTGGTTAAGTGCGCAGACTCTAATCTGGGAGAACTGGGTTTGATTCCCCAGTTCAGACATTCTAAGGAATAATCAGACATTCTAAGGAAATGTAAGGAAAGGGAATCAGAAGTAAACCATCTGAGCAAATGTTACGGCAGGCATGCTGACCTACCAAAGCAAGCTCAGTTTAGCGCATCTGTAGGGTGGCTACAGTTTCTGTGTAAATCAGCCCTGCACAGTTGTTTGTATGGAATGGAACACGCAACAGTTGACCGGGCCTCTACCAGCAGCCAGTTTGGTGGTAGTGGTTAAGAGTACAGACTCTAATCTGGGAGAACCGGGTTTGATTCCCCATTCCTCCACATGCAGCTGCTGGTGTGACCTTGGGTCAGTCATATGTTCTTTCAGACCTGTTCTCTCAAGGGCAGGCCTCAAAAGAGCTCTCTCAGCCCCACCTACCTCACAGGGTGTCTGTTGTGGGGCGGGGAAGGGAAAGGAGTTAGTAAGCTGCTCTGAGACTCCCAGTGAAGGGCGGGGTATAAATTCAATCTCTTCTTCTTCTTGTGGCAGGAGACGTTCAGAGGTGACTTGCCATTGCCTGCCTCTGCATAGCAACCCTGGACTTCCCTTCCAGGCGCTCACCAGAGCCAACCCTGCTTGGCTTCTGAGTTCTGATGAGACCTGGCAGGCCTGGGCTACCCCTCTATAAAATGAGGAAATAGCACTGACTCATAAAAGTTCTTGTGACTGAAAGAAAAACCAAAGCATAAACCTGCCACCTCAAGGAGGCGGCTTGCCAGTGTTCGCTGACCCTGTCCTCACAATTAAAAGAGACATATTTAAGTCTTATTGCTACTGTGGAGGTTGCTCTGATCCCATGCTTGGAGTGGCATGTTCACTTTCAACCGATGGGACCGGGATGGCCTCAGAAGCTGTGGAGAAAAACCAAATGAGTTGCTCAGCCACCGTCTGTCTTTTCTAAACCAAAAAGGAGAGAGTGAGAAGCATAATGGGGGGAAGAAAAGCGCAAAGCCGTAGAGAAACGAAAAGAAAACCAGTGGTCCAAAACAAAATGACCACGCTATTGCAGTGTGCCGGGGATATTTTACCACTCCTCAAAACACACACGTACACCAACATGAGAATTCCAGAGGGGGTCCGTTTTTAAGAAGGGATAACTTTTTGACATGACGCTGACCTGAGAGGAGGAGGAAGAGAAAGAGAAGGCCTCTGCACAGCAACCCTGGACTTCCTTGGCAGTCTCTCCCATTCAAATACTACCCAGGGCTGACCTAGCTTAGCTTCCAAGCTCTGACAACCTCAGGCTACTCTAGGAGTATTTAGGAGGGTTGTTATGATTCCACACTCAGTGATCTAAAGAAGCTGGTGTGGAAATGTTAAAAATAAGAACAAGAAAGCAATGCCAGCAGCATTGAAGGTGGAGTGAAGAACTACTTTTAATTGCTTGGGCAGAGATGACATGAAGAAGAAGAAGAAGTGATTGGATTTATACCCTACCCGAAGGAGTCTCAGAGCGGTTTACAATCTCCTTTTCCTCCCCCTCCCCACAACAGACACCCTGTGAGGTAGGTGGGGCTGAGAGAGCTCTGACAGAAACTGCTCTTGAGAGAACAGCTCTGAAAGAACTTGTAACTGACCTAAGGTCACACCAGCAGCTGCATGTGGAGAAGTGGGGTATTAAACCACTACACCAAACTGACAACTTTCATTTGGGAAATTCCTGGAGAACTGGAGGCAGACCCTGGGGGAGTCTGAAGAAAGGCAGGGGGCTCAGAAGGGACCCTCCGAAGCTGACTTTTTCTCTGTGTAATCTGAAGAACAGCTAGAATTCCAGGAGAACTCCTTTGGTTGCCAGTCTCCAGGTAGCATCTGGAGATCTCCTGCTACTACAGTTTATCTTCAGATGGCCAATATCAGTTCCCCTGTAGAAAATGGCTGCTTTGGAGGGTGGACTCCAGTGTTCCCTCTAAGCTGAGTTATTGTGAGCTAGCTCACCGTTTTTTTAGCCTCCAGCTCGCACATTTTTGTCTTAGCTCAGGAAGAATGGCTCCAGAGGAAACTAATTTATGCAGTATTCCAACTGCTCGCTCACAACTTTAATGCCAGGACCTCATAAAGCGGAATTTTTGTCTCCACAGCTTAGAGGGAGCATTGGTGGACTCCACTGGCTATTTGGGGGGGGAAGGGAGCCAGAACTCTCAAGAGAGCAATGACGTTTGCAATCCGTATACTGAAAACTTATAAACTTTTAAACATTTTAAAAAGAATTTTGTCTAAGAGGTTCTGGAACTCTGTTCCGGCGTGTACCCCAGAAAAAAAGCCCTGCCACTGGACTCTATGGTATTATACCCTGCTGAGATCCCTGCCCCGTCCAAGCCCCGCCCTCCTCAGGCTCCACCCCCAGAATCTCCGGGTATTTCCTAACCCAGAGCTGGCAACCCTATCCAGCCCCCCACCTGCGTGGTGGCAACCCTGCTTTTTCAACCTGAGGAACCCGATGGGATGGTGGTGAGGATACAATATGGGGAGGAAGGTATTGCTGTACCTTCGGAGAGAGAGAAAAACTGGAGTGCCTGAGAAACTTTCCCAGACCACGTGTTTAAAGTCCACATGTCAAAAGACGCGCGAGAGAACTTTTTCAAAAGTGCTTTTTACGCAAGCTCCGAAGAAGGGGATCTTGCTCCGGCAGGCCCGCGAAGGGGGAAATCAGAATTCGACACCCTGGCGCGGGATTGGCTGGCAGTCCCTGGGACGTTTATCCAATGGGAAGCCGGGGACTGCCGAAGCGCTGTATATAACCTACTCCGAGGGTTGTGCGCCCGGGATCATGTGGGGGTTTCGTCGTGGGCGAGCCGGAGCGCAGCGCCTGGCTGGAGAGCGCGCGGTGAAAATGCAACCTCCTCTGCGGGATGACAGCAGCAGCAGCAGGCGGGATCTGCCCCGGGCGGTGTTCTTCCTCCTGCTCCTGCGCACGGTGAATGGCCTTGGCTGGCTTGCAAGCATGGGGGTGGGTGGGTGGGTGGAAGCGACGCCGCCGCCCTCGGGTCCGGCCAGGGCCAGGCGTTTCCCCGTTGACCGCGCCGCTGCCTTTGCTTCCCCCTCCTGCAGGTGTGCGGCCAGGAGCCCCGATGCTCGCCGGCGTGCGAGTGCCCCGCCGACCCGCCTCCCTGTGGCCCCGGCGTGGCGACGGTGCTGGACGGCTGCGCCTGTTGCCTGGTTTGCGCCCGGCAGCGGGGGGAGACCTGCTCGGAGCTGCTGCCCTGCCAGGAGAGCAGAGGTCTCTACTGCGACCGCAGCGCGGCGGGGAGGGCGGCCGACCTGGGCGTGTGCATGGGTAAGGGGCCGTCGGGAGGGGCCTGTGCTCTCGCGCTCTCTCTCTCTCCCCCCCCCCCTTTTCGCCGTCAAGCTTAGCCCCTCTTCAAAACCTTCGTCTCTAAAGGAGCATCTTCCCTGTTGCAAGGTCGACTGTTGTGCTGCAAAGATCTTGCTGCCGGTGTGGGACTCCAGGGAGTTCCCCGCGGGTCTCCCGGCCAGGGGTTGCCCAAGCTTGGGAAGAAGAGGGCTCGCAAGAGGATTTGCATCCTATAGCTTGGGAGGGGGCTGCCTTGTCTCTTGGGTAGAGCGTCTGCTTTGCATGCAGGAAGTCCCCGGTTCATTCCCTGGCATCTCCAGGGTGGTGTGAAAGACTTTGGCCTGAGACCCTGAGGAATTGCTCCACCGCCTTCAGAGTAGACCCTACTGACCTCGCTAGACCAGTAGCCTGACAGCAGATTGGCCGGCTGACCACCTCTGACCTTCCTCCCCTGCCAACTGGGTGCACATTCATCATACAATGCCATATAAATCTTTTTTTTTAACCCTTTGCATTTATTGTATGTATACATTGATGAATTGTTTTAATCCTTCTGTTGCGCACTGCTCTGAGCCCATTTTATGGGGAGGGCGGTATAAAAGTGTAATAATAATCGTGATGATGATGATTACTATAAGGCTCCTTTACTAACAAGTCTGTCTTTGCAGAGGGGTTGTGGCTTAAGGGTAGAGCATCTTGCTCTGCATGTAGAAGGCTGCAGGTTCAATTCCAGGCATACTAAGCTTAGCAGCCCAGTGGTCTGACTGGGTCTGCCTTCTGCATGAGCATCGCTTGAGTATGCGGTTACATGCCTGTGTATAATGCTTGACCTCCCATGCAGGGCTGTTGCAAGACCTGCAATAACAAGCTTGGGTAGGAAGGTGTTGACTTCCCTTGTGGCTTGATATTTTATTTAAGGCACTGATCCCCTGCCTCTCCAGAGTCCTGCTTGGAAGTACATAAGAACATTTGCAGTGCTTTAGCATGTCCCCGCTACCTGTTTGTGCTTGTTTTCTTGCAAGCCTGACAACATCCATGTAAGGCAGGCCAGGACCATTTTGCAATAAGGGAGAGTGGCTTCTCTAAGTGCATGCTGTATAAAGCAGCTCTACGCTTCTCTGATTCAAGTGTCCTCCAAAAGCTGCTATTGGCCCTATAGGGAGGGAGGAGCGGGTGCTTTTGCTCTGTTTCCTCTTCCGTGAGGCTAGTGTTAGTTGGGGGACTCAAGGAACGCATTGGGCTGGATAGCCCAAGCGAGCCTGATCTCATCAGATCTTGGACGCTAAGCCAGGGGCAGCCCTGGCTTGTGCTTGGATAGGAGGCTACCAAGGCAGTCCAGGGTTGCGCCAGAGAGTCAGGCAATGGAAACTGTCTCTGTTTGCCTTTTGCCTTGAAAGCAGGGCTACCCTAAGCTGGCTGCAACTCGGCTGTACTTCATACGCGCAGATCAGGAAAACTGCCTGCATTTTAGGGTCTGTCCCTTCCTCGGTGCTGCCCTGCCTTCTGGCTGCTTTTAAAATAAAAACAACAAAGATCTAGCGATCCGGTGATGGATCTCCGGCATGATATGCAGTTTGGCCCCGAGCTGCTCCCTGGCTGGACCTTGGTGAGCCCTGGCCACGGAGGAAACCCTCGTTATCTCTTGCACTTGTTTGAAGAATCAAGGAAGGCAGCGCTGAATCTGGCCTTAGAAACAGCTGGCTTCCATTTCAGGCAGGGTTGCCAATCTCCAGGTGTGTCCTGGAGATACCCCAGTATTACAGCTGATCTCCGGATGACAAGAGATCAGTCCTGGTGGAGGAAGTGACAGCCTCAGAGGGTGGACCCTTTAAGGTCCCTTCCACCCCCAGACTTCACTCTCCCTGGGCTCCACCTCCAAAATCTCCAGGTATTTCCCAACCCCAGAGCTAGCAGCTCTCCTTTCAGGTCCACTTGAGCTCTCCTGCACACAAGCCCCAATGAATATGATGCAAACGTGCTCAGGATTGCTGTTCAGTTCTCCGCAGACATAGTCGATTCTGGATTAGTGTGATGGGGAGACACTGTGTCGACTTCCAGTGGAATCCTCAGCAGGATTATACCCTGCTAAGCCCATTTAACTCCAAGCCACAAATTGGCTTCCTAGGGAGGCGGTGAGCTCCCCCTCACTGGCAGTCTTCAGGGATGCTTTAGGGCAGAGGCTTCGAACCCATTTGTTACAAGGGCAGGATCTGACATAAATGTCACTTTGTCGGGCCGGGCTGTGTGTGCCATAAAACATAATGCCAGGGACCAGAGATACAAACTGCAGAAAGGACAGCAGCTGGTAAGCTCTGAGTTGGTGTATCCTCACTGCAAGGCCCTAGGGGCTGGGGGGGGGGGGGTGCAAAGGAAAACCCACATGGCCAGACTGGAGAGCCAGTGGTGCAGACAAGGTTGTTCAGCCATAATGAAGCCACAATTGGAGTGGCTCCACCCACTCCCCTCCCTGAGCAGTCTCCTGTTCCCTCCCTTGCACTAGTTGCTCACAGTCTGCATAAGATCCCTGGCTGAGCTGGTTCTAGCCCCCAGACCTTATGTTTGACACCCCTGCTCTAGGCTGATCTTGTGTTGAGCATCAGTTGGACTAGATGGCCTGTATAGCCCCTTCCGGCTCTGTGATTGCATATTGGCTTGTGTATTCATTTTTTTTAAGACAGGCAGTTTCTGTGTTCTTGAGAGCTAGAAACTTGTGTTTAAAAACATGTAAATTTGGATTCTAGCCCTGTACCGGGGCAAAGGCATACAACAGTTTAATGAATACAAGTTGTTTGAACTGTATGTTCCACTTGGAGGTAGCTTCGTATTTGGAATCGGAAAACGCTTAAATGGAAACCTGAGACTGTTTCTGAAGCAGTGTTGCTCTTGTAATCAGAACTGTAAAAAGGACATGAATAATGGAAGCTGGCTTCTAAATGTATCAGGCTTCTACTCAAGAATTACAGTTGTGGTTGGCCAGGTTCGGAGTGATAACTGATGCCCATTTTAGAAAGTGAGGACTCACCTCTCCGCTCCATCCACACAGGAACTGCTGGGGAGGTTTTGTTTCAGCAGGCCGTGTGTTTTGATTTGTATGCCCATCTTTGAGTGGCACATGGCCAGGCAAGGGAGAGCCCAAAACATAATCCACCTTCTTCCGTGGCTCGAACTGCTTAATATCTTCACAACAGTGTTCTCTCTAAGCTGAATTAGTGTGAGCTAGCTCAGTTCTTTGCACTGCAGCTCACACATTTTTGTCTTCGCTCAGGAAGGATGGCTCCGGAGCAGACTGTTTTATGCAGTAGCCAAATCGCTCGCTCTCAACTTTAATGCCAGTAGCTCACAAAGCAGAATTTTTGCTCACAAGATTCCACAGCTTAGAGGGAGCATTGCTTCACAACTATGCAACTTCTTTGTTCGTGAGGCACTTGCCATGTATGTTTGTGAACACCTTGACTCAGTTCTCAATTAAGAAAATTAAGACCCTTGGACTCTGTACCTGGAATAAATGCTACAACCTAGGCAGATACATAGCCAGTCTGGTGTAGTGGTTAAGTGCGCGGACTCTAATCTGGGAGAACCGGGTTTGATTCCCCACTCCTCCACTTGCACCTGGCTGGATGACCTTGGGCAAGCCATAGCTCTGTACCAGCTGTTCCCTCAAGGACAGCTTGGGAAAGAGCTCTCTCAGCCCCACCTACCTCACAGGGTGTCTGTTGTGGGGAGGGAAAGGAGTTTGTAAGCCGCTCTGAGACTCCAAGTGAGTGAAGGGCGGGGTATAAATCCAATCTCTTCTTCTTCTAGCCCTCTGACCATTCACGTTTCATTCCAGTTATAAAACAAGATAAATTGTACAGTATTTGGAGTTTGCTGGTGACGGAGAAGGCCTCAAAGGATAGCTTAACTGCATTGTTTTTAGTGGTAATCTACCTTGAGTCTCAGCAAACAAGGTGGACAATAAACAGAATAGGAAAGGGGAAAGGTGGGGCATTATACAAAGCTGCCTCACACTGAATCAGACCTTTGGTCCATCAAAGTCAGTACTGTCTGCTCAGACTAGCAGTGGCTCTCCACGGTCTCAAAGTCTTTTACATCACCTAATGCCAGATCCTTTAACTGGAGATGCTGGGAATTGAACCTGGGACCTTCGGCATGCCAAGCAGATGTTCTGCCACTAAGTCACAGGCAAATATAGTTCCAACAGGAATAGAATATAAGGGCTATATTCTGCTCAACTGTAGCTTGAAATATGTGAAGCCACATATTTGAAGGAGGATGTGGATGCCTGTTAGGATGATTTAGCCAGAGGTCAATGTATCTAACCCATACCCCGTATCAGTGAAGCTCATTTCTGCCCTTAAGTGTCTGCACCTGAAACCTGAAGTCTGGGCTGAACCGGATAAAGCGGGCACAATTCTCCTGTATTGCTCAGCATGTTTCTCCGTTTGGATATTTTGCTACAACTAATATTTTTTTAGGTTTCAAACGCTTTAGTGAATGGCATTGGAATGGTACCGGTGTGTGTGGCTTGGGTAGAGAATGATTTGAACGACCACCATGCTAGAAGCATGAGCTCCTACCATGGAATCACAGGAACCTTCTGGATGTGGTGGTGAAACGTGTTGTCAGGTTGCAGCCAACTTATGGTGATCCTGTGGGGTTTTCAAGACAAAGAGATGTTCAGAAGTGGTTTGCCATTTCCTGTCGTAACACCCCTGGGCTTCCTTGGTGGTCTCCCATCCAAATACTAACTGGAGCCAACCCTGCTTAGCTTCCAAGATCGGATGAAATCGGGCTAGCCTGGGCCATCCAGTAAAGTGCAGGCTAGTAACTTTGCTCATTGTTTTGTAATCAAAGATGGAGGACGGTCTCACATGCAGCACTTTGAGTCTGTCTCCCATTGGGTACTACGGGCAACATTAACACAGCCAGGAATCCAGAAGAAAAGTCTTTACATCCAGTTTAGGAACAGGCTGAGAATCCAGTTTAAGTTTTGTGTGTTGACACTTTGGTATCCCCCAAAATGAGTTTCTTTACAGATTGCCAATGAATGCAGCCATAGAGAAGATCTATTGGCTTGCTCTGGAGTCCTTTCCAACTGACTTCTGTATTATTATTATTATTATTTATTAAACAATCACCAGTCATCAAATAAAACAACTGAACATATTAATTTCATTGAAACAGATGGTGAATAGTACCTTAGAATTAGTTATTCCCCTGTTACAGACTGCCGGCTGTTTCGTGGGCAGGGGGGAAGAGGTCAAAATGAGGGTGAAAGACTGTACCATGAGCCATACCTGAAAATGGAATTTAATTTCCCATAGTATTCCTTCCTGCAGAACTATAGGCCAACAGAAGCAGCCTTGTGTAGCACTGTAGTTCATAACTGGTGGAAGAAGTGGTAGCTGAGCACTTGCCGTTCCGAATTCTGGTGCGACTTGACTGCTTTCCTTTCTTGCTTCAGACCTCGATGGAGACAACTGCGTGTTTGATGGGATGATTTACCAGAGTGGCGAGACGTTCCAGCCAAACTGTAAATACCACTGTACGTGCAGGGATGGACAGATAGGCTGTGTTCCACGTTGCAATCTGGACCTCTTGCTTCCTGGCCCAGATTGTCCCTTCCCGAGGAAGGTTGAAGTCCCCACAGAGTGCTGTGAGCAGTGGGCTTGCGACTCCAAAGAAGATGTGGACTTGGGGGGGCTGGCGATGGCAGGTGAGTGTTTCCTGGCTGGGAGCTGATTCTGTGGAACCTTCTTGCAATTGTAGAATTGGACTGGAGGGATCAGTGGCAAATCTTTTGTGCATCCTATACCAAAAAAATATGTCTAAAAATGCCCTCTTGAGCTGTGTTGATGAGGGTCAGACCCCTAAGTAAATCAGTCCCCAACACCAGTCATTCAAAAGAATGCAGTTTTTTGAGACCTTGATAGGATTCAGGTGCATAACGTAACTTTTGTTAGAACTGATGAGAAAAGGCACGCGAAGCAAGCAATTATACACAGAGCATACATCAGGCTAATGGCTCAGGGCCAATCGGGCAGGTAGGAGCCCGCCAGAATAACGGACACTGGTTCACAAGAGAAAACTGATTCCAGGCAGAACATGCTGTCAAGGTTGCCCAAGCAGGCCATTGTAGGTAACGGAGTGGCTGAGAACCGAAACCAAACATTCCAAGCTACCTCCTTCTCCGTGGCAACCAAGCCGAATAATAGTGGGATCTGACAATAAGTGCCTTTTGTCCATTTGATCATGTCTGCCTTCTTTCCAAAAACGGTTTCATCCGTTCCTTTCTGAAATGGCTAGATAACCCATGCTCAGTTTTGGGTGGGTAGCCTTGTTGGTTTGCACTAGACGAACAAGACTCAAGTCCAGGAGTACCTTAAAAGACCCAGGGTTTCCAGGGTATAAGCTCTGGAGCACTGGTTCCCAAAGTGGGCAGTACCACCCCCTGGGAGACACTGGAACGATCCGGATGGGCATTAGGATCCTTGGGTGCAATTGGGGGGCACTGAATGAAAAAAAGGGGGTGGTGGAAGCATAAAGAAAGAAGAGTCCAGAACTTATCTAAAGCAGCTTTTTCCTGCCTTCTCCGGGTCTTCCCTGAGATCAGGGAGGGAGGGGGAGGTGAAGAGGGGTCCCCACAGCCAATCACAGCCATGCATTTGCAAATTGCAAATGCATGTGCACCCTTACAAGGCTGGTGTTGCTGCTGGGCTCTTGTGTGGTGGCTGCTGCTGGCCTCTGGCTTCAGGCCTTCAGCTGCTGCTCTGTGCCTGCCTTGGCCTGCCCTGCTGCGTGTATTGTGGTGGACTCTACCTGCATCTTTTTGTCCACTTGAAGGGGGGGGCCCTGAGTAATTTTTTTCCTGAAAAGGGGGTGGTAGGCCAAATAAAGCTCCCTTTGTCTGAGCTTCGACTCTTGAAAGCTTATACCATGGAAATCTTGCGGGTCTTTAAGGTGCTGCTGGACTCAAATGAGAACATAAGAGAAGCCATGTTGGATCAGGCCAATGGCCCATCCAGTCCAACGCTCTGTCACACAGCGGCCAAACCCCGGGTGCCACCAGGAGGTCCACCAGTGGGGCCAGAACTCCAGAAGTTCTTGGTGCTGCCCCCCAAGCACCAAGAATACAGAGCATCACTGTCCCATACATAGTGTTCCATCTATACTAATAGCCACGGATGGACCTCTGCCCCCTAATCTTTGTGTTCAGTGACAGAAGAGTGTGCTGATGGCCCAGTGATAATATTTGTGTGCAGTTGGTAATCTTCACAACTTCTGAAGCCAACTTCTGGCAAGTGACGCTTGTTACAGTGGTCGAGTGGCCTGGGTGACAACTTAATTGATAGCTTCAGAGGGTAGCCATCTGGGTCTGCAGTAGAAGAGTTGGAATGGAGTCCTGCAGCACCTTAAGAGAGCAGCGAGACTTTCAGGGTGTGGGGCCTTCAAGGCTGATTCTGCACCCTCTGTTTTTCCATAGCCACGTTGGGAAGTTAATTTCCCTCTACACTGCATGCTGCCTCCACTTTCTTTGTTCATCAGGTTTTATGGCACCTTCTGCATAGATTTATGGCTGTTCAGTTCGCAGTCAGTACAGCATTGCCCTGGAGTATCTGAATGTGGTTTTGAGCAGCACCTTTTCCTTCCTTCGCTTCCGATTCAAGGGAACAATAAGCAGACACCTTGACACAGCTTCATTGATCTCTGTCAGTTCCCCTGCCTCTACTTTCCCCTCTGTATTTATCACCTTGCCGTGAATTACTTGGCTCAGGTGGCTAATAACCGCTGAGGCAAGTACTGACACAGGAAAATCTGCATACCACTGCAGGAGCGAGCATTGGAAACAAAATAGGTGGCAAGCTGACACTAGCCAATGCAGAAACCAGGATCCGAGGCAGTGCGATGAAAACAGATATTCCAAGGCAAGGGGGAACCAGATCGAGTGCTGATAAAATGTGGAGCAAATGCCAGATGCGGAATGGACCCAAGAGTGAAAGCTTGTATCTGTTGAAGAGAACTTTGACTCTGGAAAAATCTGATACCCCAAAAATCTTGTTGGTTTCTAAGGTGCTACTGGACTGGAATCTAGCTAACCTAATCAATGGCTCCAGGGCTCATTTTGTAGCAGGAGCTCCTTTGCATATTAGGCCACACACCCCTGATGTAGCCAATCCCCCAAGAGCTTACAGTAGCCCCTGTAAGAAGAGCTCTGTAAGCTCTTGGAGGATTGGCTACATTAGGGGTGTGTGGCCTAATAAGCAAAGGAGCTCCTGCTACGAAATGAGCTCTGAATGGCTTTCTGTTTGGTTGCTTCTGGCAAGGAAGAATTGGCAGAGCAACTTTCTGTAAGCAAGAAGAGCTGAGGGTGTTTATCAGGCTCTTGGGGAGGCTACAGATGGGCTGGTAACTTGCTGTCTTGATGGCAAGGCAAGTTCCCAGGGATCCAGTTTGGTGTAGTAGTTAAGAGCGGCGGACTCTGCTCTGGAGAACCGGGTTTGATTCCCCACTTCGCCACTGGGTGACCTTGGGTCAGTCTCAGTTCTCTCAGAGCTCTCTCAGCCCCACCTACCTCACAGGGTGTCTGTTATGGGGAGAGGAAGGGAAGGAGATGGTAAGCTACTCTGAGACTCCGAGTGAAGGGTGGAGTATAAATCCAATCTCTCCTTCTATTACCTATGAAGTAATTTCCATCCATGGAAATCTCTGGTGGGTTCAAATATTACAGATATTTCCATTTTCATTGAGGGGAGAGGACATCTTAAAACAAGTTTATAATCAGACTATCCACTGGCCATTTGGATATGACCGTCAATCGGCTAAGGGTGGTCCATTCCACTGGAGGAGGAAGAGCTTTCATATCAGCCTCGTGTTGCCGGAACATACCGTTCTTAGTTGAGCGGAGTGGGAAGATGCAACCCAATTTAAGTCCAAAAGCCAATTTGAAATTATACATACCTACAATCTCAAACACATTCCAAGGTCGCCTCTCATTCAGACTCCTTCCCAGTGGACTCTCTTCGTGGGTGGATGTCAGAACAAACACAACTCTCTTCTGCTCGTAAAAGTTTGGTAATGTCTACATTTTACAACTCCGGCGTAGGCAGTGATGTCACTGAACAGGATCATAAACCTCTCTTGAGTGTCCCGACAGTGTGCATTTCTCATGACTGGCCCAAACTCTGTTTCGTAAAACTGCTCAACAATAGCCTGTTTAATGAAATGACTTTATGACTCTGGACATAAAGCAATTAAGGGGGTTTTTTTTGCTCGCGGATACTTCGTGCATTTGCATAAAAAGCTGATCCGGAAACCGAGTAAACCAGCTGGGTAGATTTTGCTGGACGAGAAGGTGCATTGTTATTCTGAGTGGCGGTTGTTGCACTTGTGAGTTGCCTTAGCAAAGTGGAGGTAGAAGATGGAGCATTCGGATGTCACACTTGAGCTTCTGTGGCGAATGTGAATATGGTTAATGGTTGTATGCTTGCTCCCTCCTTTCATGAATGGAGTCATTGGTTGCTTCCTGGTTTCAGAAGCCTTCTACTAGTTTGTTGTTCAGAAGTCCTCTACCAGTTTAAGCATTTGAAGGGCTGCCACTTAGAGGAGGACAGGGAGCTGTTCGTGTTGGTGGCAGAGGAGAGGACTCACAACAGTGGGTTTAAATTAAGGGGGGGGGGGAAGGTACCAGCTGGATATTAGGAAAAGTTTTTTTACAGTAAGAGTGGAATCAGCTGCCTGGGGAGGGGGTGAGCTCCGCCTCGCTGGCAGTCTTTAAGCAGTGGCTGGATGAACACTAGTCAGGGATGCTCTAGGCTGATCCTGCATTGAGCAGGGGGTTGGACTAGATGGTCCGTATGGCCCCTTCCCAGCTGTGTGATTCTGTGGCCACTTACTGGCACATGGGCAAATGGGAGTCTTTGTCCCCTATAAACTGGGACTTAGACCCAGAAAAGCAACTCCCAGTTTGTCCAGGTAATTGCATTTGGATGTCAGAACAAACGGGACCGCACACATCAGGACGCCGAGCACTGATGAGCCTGTTCTGCCAACACCAGCATGGCTCCATGAGCTTCCTTGTGTTGGGGCTGGATCATCGACTAAGCACACCTGGGCAATTGCCTTGGGTACCAGAGGTGGAGGGGGACAAAACAGAGCTGTCATTGACAGCATCAGTGTCTGCTGTGGCAAGCAGCAGCCCCGGGAGGTGCTCTGGAAGGCTCTCTTCTTCCTTTCCAGTGCCCAGTGGTGCGGGCAGTGGGCAGGATCACCTCCTTCTCCCCACAACATAGACCTGGCTTGCAGCAGTTCTCCTAGATCAGGTGGGAATGTTCTGAGCTTTCCCAAGGGCTACTTGTTCCTGATGTAATAAAGGCTAAACTATGCCTGAAGGTTGTGCCAAATGTGAACTGGGAATTTTCCACTTTATCACATGTTTGGGGGGGTTTGCCTTTCAGCATACAGGCCAGAAGCCACTCTGGGCAGCGACAGGTCTGATTCGGGCTCTAACTGCATCGAACAGACAACAGAATGGAGCGCCTGTTCCACAAGTTGTGGAACGGGTGTCTCCACTCGCGTCACCAACAAGAATCCGATGTGCGAGATGGTGAAGCAGACCAGACTGTGCAAGGTGCGGCCCTGTGAAAAAGGCCTGCTGCCGGAGAAGGTAGGGCTCAGCTTCTGGCAGGTGCGTCACATGTGGCAGGCTTACGTGGATTGCCTAAGAGAACATAGAGACATAAGAGAAGCCAGGCCCATAGCCAGGATTTTGTGGCTTGTGGGGCAATTTTTGTCCTAGTGGAGCTGAAGTTCTCAGTGCAGAAAGAACAGCCGTTTAGCCAATAGAAATAGATCTCTAAATTGCAAGCTGTCAGCCACTTTAGATGACAGTTCTCAGCTGCTGCAAGTTAATCACTTCTGCCAGCCTAAGCTACAGTTCTGATAACAAGCTGGCAGGTGGGGGTGATGACTTCTGTAGTCAAGAAAACTAACTCTGAGGCAGAAAAACTCTGTTAAAGGTGACCAGTCTCGACACAGAGTTATAAGGGATCCTAGAGGCCACCTACTCCAACCCCCTTGCTCAGTGTGGGAATTAGTCAACTACAGCACCCCACTCTATTTAAAGGAGTGCACGCCTTTTAGAAGATGTTGTTAAATGATTGGAAAAAGCATTTACAGGAGAAATTCTTGTGGGGCTGTGCCTTTAAGAAAGGGGACGGAGCCCCCAAAAGCCCCACTGTAGCTACGGGCCTGTGAGAAGCCATATGGGATCAGGCCAGTGGCCCATCGTGCCCAACGCTCTGTGTCATACAGTGGCCAAAACGGGGCTTGTATAAGGAAGAAAAAACGTTGAACACAGACTTGGGCTAGACAGTATTGATGTAGTGGTTAAGTGCGCGGACTCTAATCTGGGAGAACTGGGTCTGATTCCCCACTCCTCCACTTGCACCTGCTGGATGACCTTGGGCAAGCCATAGCTCTGTACCAGCTGTTCTCTCAAGGACAGTTGTCTCAGAGCTCTCTCAGCCCCACCTACCTCACAGGGTGTCTGTTGTGGGGAGGGGAGGGGAAAGGAGTTTGTAAGCCACTCTGAGACTCCAAGTGAAGGGCGGGGTATAAATCCAATCTCTTCTTCTTTTATTGTAAGCTATAGGTGGTTTCATAGGGTATGGCTCCCCCAGGTGGTGTTTGAATGTTGTTGCCAAGCTAGCCCCAAATGATGATTTCTGCAACAAAAAAAACCCCCAAAAACCGGTTCTTATGTGCTCCTTCAAGTTCAAATGCATTTTCTGTGCAGTCATGAAAGACTCCTACTGTATGTCCTGGCTGTGACAAGGGCCTCCCTAGGAATCAGAAGACGACTTAAGGGCCACTGCATTATTAATTGGTCGAGGTTGCAGGTCAAAGGTGGGAAGTGTCACGCCAGGTGATGCCATCCGGGAAGTCTTAATCATTCTTCTTGCAAAGCCTGACTGTCTTAGAATACATGGTGACATCATGAACTGCATGACAGCAGCATTGCAGGAAGCACTGGTTGTCCTAAGCATGGAGTACAGAACTGACCTTCCTTAGCCAAGCTTAGCAGGTACTGGCGATCCTGGTTGGCCGCATCCACCACCTTGAGCCACCTTTTTTTCTGATCAGTAGCAGAAGTCTAAAAGCTTTCCAAAAAAATCCAGAAGCTGGAAACCAAAAGCTATCTTTTATTTCTAGTATTTCTTCCCCCATGCTCATGCTGTACACGATGTATCCAAGCCCTTTCCTGAACCTCGAAATCTTGTCTTGTGGAACCTTGAAAATTCATTTCTGTTAGGCTTACCAGTTGCCTGGTTTTCACGAGAAAACTCCTTCCTATGGTCCCAGTCTCCTGCACTTGCTATATGGAGCAGTGGGGACAAAATGTGGGGTACAGACATCACCACAGTGAGCAGTGCTGTACAAACCCCTCTGGTTTCTATGGCATTTACCATAGAGAGCATCCTAGAGTGTTGCTAGACAACAGTGACATCCCTTCAGATTTTCATCTGGAAGTGATGTTGATGCAACACAGGCTGTGATGCTTCCCAGGTGCCCCCTCCCAAAGCTCCCAAGGGATTGCCATTTGCCTGGCAATCCTAGTTTCCATGCTGCAGTTGTAAAATTCCCTAGCAGGAAGAAGCATCTGGGGCAGTCAAGAGGCCTTTCTTACATGGAATACTGCTTGTGGCTGTTAACCATGTAGAGTGTGTTCTCAGCCACGTAGCAGCTTCTGAGCTCAGGTTACTGAAGGAGCATGTGGTTGTTCCCCACTGGTGTGGTGAAGCAGGTCTCAGCCTAGTCAGTGTGTGGATGGGGAACTCTGTGCATGTAAGCAGCTCTGAATTTCCTGAAGGAAGAACAGGGTAGAGACATAATCAATAAATCCCGGTCTAGATCTCAGGCAGAGGTCTTTCACCTACTGCCTGGTCCTTTTTAACTGGAGATGATAGGAATTGAACCTGGGACCTTCTGCACGTGAAGCAGGTGCTCTACCACTGGGCTACGGCATCCTTGTTTGTATAGCCATGGTTGTTGTGTAACACCCTGTCCCTCTCTCAGAAGGGCAAGAAGTGCATCCGAACCAAGAAATCCCTAACAGCCGTTCGCTTGGAGTACAAGAATTGCACCAGTGTCCAGATGTACAAGCCCCGTTATTGTGGTGTCTGCAGTGACGGACGGTGTTGCACTCCTCACAGCACAAAAACCATCCACGTCGAGTTCCGCTGTCCCCATGGAGGCATCATCAAGCATCCTGTAATGGCGATCACTACCTGCGTTTGTCACGGCAACTGTCCTCGGGATGACAACTCTTTCTTCAGGAAGCGACACTGAAGAGGGCTGAACAAAAACCGGAACTTGAAAATGACTTCCATGGGGGGGATGGGCTATTTAAATAAGAAAGCTTAGGTTTTATATAATATAAATGCCAGAGACACCCAATGGGTAATGTTGTCTACCATTTCCTTATAATTGTCAGTTCTTCTTTTACAAAGTTGGGGAGACCCAGTTTCATTTCAGTGACCCAGTTTAGTGCCTCTGAAGTTCCTGGAAATCATTTCTCAGGCGTGTTGAGACATCTGCCTGCATAAACATATTACCATTGCTAGAGGGGGTGGGGGGAGAATATAGCAACCCAGTGTGGGTTTTGAGGATTAAGGAATTCCTAGAAACTGCAGGCACTAGGAATTCCTGCTCATTCATGTACCTGCTCATCTCTGCTCAGATTTCCACATTCTTTCCCCCCCAAACAACTTATTTTCTAAATGCCACAGGCATGCTTATGTTGCCCTATTTACCGGCAAAAGAGAAGTTAAGCGCAACATGTGGGTGTGGAGTGACAGGACTGTTCTCTTAAGTCTGGTAGAAAGCCAACTTAGAGATGGGCACAGAGCCAAACCCAAGTCAAAGTCTGGGCCAGACTTTGCCCAGTGGAGGCTCAGAAACCTCAGTTCGTGAATGACGCCTTCCCCCAAACACTCGCCGAGCTTCTGCTTGATTTGGTGTGGGGTTCGCTCCCCCCGACACAGACACACACCACTTGCGGGTGGGGTTGGACCCCGCCCCTGTGTCACCCAGAAGTGACCCAAGCATGCTGCCCGGCCTGCTTGCATTACTTCTGGGTGACACAGACAGAGTCCGACGCCACCTGGAAGTGATGCAGGTATGTTGGGGCGATGCGCCTGTGTCACTTCTGGATGAGGCCAGCATGCTGGGGGCAGGAGCCCAAAGCCACCCAAATTGGTTCGTCATCATCATTTTATTACGACAGTCAGTGACCAGCAGTACAGTTTGGTTAAGAAATGCAAAAGCCAGTGACCAGCAATACAATTGGATTAAAATATACATAAAAAGATGAAATTAATTCTTTCAAACTTACAGAATCATGCAAAAATAACTACAAAGTCATGCTGCCAAAAGGGATTTTTGATGCTTGTAAACCTGAGCACAGAATTTAGCCACCTGTCAAGTAGTCTGGTGGTTTCTATCAGACAGGAGATAATCAAGCCTGATTTTATTTGATCTCCCAGGAAATCTTTCTAACAGTGGGCTAATACATTCTGAGCGGACTTTTGTGTGGTTAAGACAGTTTTAAAAAAATGCTTCCAAAAATGTAGGTCAATTTTATCCAGAGAGGAAGAACAGAGCCTTAAGGGGTAAGGGATTGCATTAAACATCCTTTCCAACACTGCTGAAGGCAAAGTCGAACTTCTGGTTCAAATTGGTTCAGTTTGGTTTGTTTTTTATCTTGGGGGCTTGGTTCAGGGCTGCCCAGTTCGCGAGCCCTGAACCGGACTTTCCTGGTCTGTGCCCATCCCTTAGACAACTTTGGCAGGTTTCCTCAGGATCTGATTCTTCATGGTAGGAACCCATAAGTAGTTCCCAGAAAGGACCAAACTCACAGTGCATCAGAGCTAAGAATTTTACTGTGGCCTGCCAAGCACTTGCCCCGCCCCCAACCTGTTTCTCATTGCCTTCTCCAGGTAGCAGCTGCTGCCCATATTCCCCCCCACACACTCTCCTGTTACTCTCTGTCTGCTGGCCATGAGATGTCTCCTAGATGGCACCAGTATTGTGAAGCAGGTGGTATGGTTTAAGTTAGTAGGGTTGCCAACCTCCTGGTGGTGGCTGGAGATCTCCTGGGATTACAGTTGACCTCCAGGTGACGAAGAAAATGGCCACTTTGGAAGGTAAACTCTGGCTTTTACACCCCATTGAAGTCCCCCCTCCCCAAACCCCATCCTACTCAGGACCCAATATCTCCAAGTATTTCCTAACCCAAAGCTGGCAGCCCTATTTAAGTATGGTGCCACTTTGAAGCCATTTCTGCCACTGGGAGAAGGAATACAGGTGATGGCGAGAGCCTGCACTGCCCCTTCATCCTCGACTGCAACTAAAATGATCAGGGGATTAGAGCAGCTTCCCCTTTGGGGATCAGTGAAAACACTGAGGGATCAGTGAAAACCTTTAGAAGAAAGATGAGCAAGGGGAGGTGTGATAGCGATTTGTAAAACTGTGCATGGCATGGAGAGAGTAGACAGAGAGAAACTCTTAGCCCTCCCCTGTAATACTAGAACTCGGGGTCATCCACTGAAGATGAAGGCTGGGAGAGATTTAGGACAGACAAAAGGAAGTATTTCTTCACACAGCATATTGTTAATTTGTGGAACTCGCTGCCACAGGATGTGACGATAGCCTCCAACTTGGAAGGCTTTAAAAGGGGAGTGGACAGATTCATGGAGGACTGGGCTATCAATGGTTACTCATCATGATGGACATCTACTTCCTCCAGAACCGGAGGTAGTATGACGCTTTAAATCAGTTGCTGGGGAACACAGGCGGGATGATGCTGATGCAGTCTTCCTGCTCGTGGGCTCCCTAAAGCCCCTGTGTGGACAGAATGTTGGATTAGATGGACCTTTGGCCTGATCCATCATGGCGCTTCTTATGTTTCCTTAAGCCAGCTCTGAAAATTTGAGGCCCGCCCAAAATATGGTAACGTTTCACAGTTGATCTTGGCATGGTGAACTGGTTTTGTGAATGTTTCGTTGTGCCCTGACCATGTTCAAAATTAGGTTGAAGCAGGAACAGGAGTTGAATGAGCCCTATATGTGCTGCATTGGTCAACTCACTGAGATTGACTTGTGGACTTGTCCTGTGAATTAAGCTATTTGAAGCATGAATACTCTAGATCTTTGCACAGGGTGTTTCAACTTTAACTTGGCTGGTGAAGCCCCAGTTGCCTAACCACTGGTAGTCACTTTGTGTTGAACTGTGACGCGTGTGGATTGGACTGTGTCGCGGGTGAGAAAGAAAACTTGTAAATCTCTTCGATGTAGGTCTGTGTTTTATGGAAATGGCAATGTAAATAGAAAGCATACATAGTATAATCTTATTTTTCTCAAAAGTTCAACCATTACTGATTAAAACATTCTCTTAACTTGTGACCAAACTCTAGTTATGACCTAGGCTGAGAAGTCTTTACTGTTCGTTGTTAATCTGAAAAAAGGCCAAACTGGGTCACTTTGGACTGCTGATTTTTTTGGGTAGACGGCAGAGTAATTTAGGCTGCAGTCCTTAGTGTGCATACTGGTAAGCCGATCCAAAACTTTTGTACTTGGAAATATGGTTGTGTGGACCGAGTTATTATGTGGGATTGGAGCATTTCTACATCTTGCCTACTGTTGGCTGGGAGACATAAGGAGGCATGTTTGCAGGGCCAGCAGCAGGACCAGTGCCAAAGCCCAACAGGACTACGGTCAAATCTGTGAATCTGTATCGTTTCCAGTGGTGGGGGGAAAGGCAGGCATACAACAAGCCCAGCAGGTTCTCCCAGAGAGGCTCTGCAGGAGAAAGTGAGGTATGGGGAGGGGGCATGGTTACAAGGCTAGAAGCAGAACCAGTGCCAGTGTGACAGTGCCAAAACCCAACTGATTTGACCTCAGTCTGGTTGGGTTTCGGCACTGCCACAGTGGCACTGGTTCTGCTGGGCACATTGCACTGGTTCAGCTGCTGGCCCCCTCCCCACACTTCACTTTCTACTGCAGAGATCTTCTGGAAGAATCTGCTGGGCTCATTGTATGTCTTGTTTTTTTCTCAACATTGGAAACAATGGAAGATGGGGGCACCCTCTTTGGATGCCCATAAAATTGGAACCCCAGTCCAATCATTTTGAAACTTGGGGATTCTTTTGGGGAGAGGCTCCGGCAGCTGCACTGCAAATTTGGTGCCTCTACCTCAAACCCCCTCCCCCCACACTGAATATACCCTAGGAGATTTGCCATTGACTATAACGGCCCCACAGAATATAATAGAGCTGAAAAATTCGGGATTCCCGAATTAATTCGGGATTCCCTTATGGGTAAGCCGAATCAGATCGAAGAATCCGATTTGGCTTAACTAATCCCCAAATCATGCCGGAAAGGCACGATTCGGGTATTTATTCAGCTCAGAAATGCCGAATGCACATCCCTAGCATAAAGGCACAGATAGGATCTTGCAGCAAGTGGTATTCTGGTAGTAGATCTTTATGGATTCACAATGGATTTGGGGATGACTGCCCTAGGGATTTGGGAAGAAGGGAGCACAAGGAATGTGATGGAGTGGTTATCATATTGGACAAGGATCTGGGAGACCCAGCTTCAAACCCACCCCACTCCCCAGCCATGGAAACTTGCCGGTGACCTCGGGCCAATCACTTTCTCTTAGCCTAGGCTGCCTGACAGGGGGGTTGTGAAGAATGAAGATGGAGAAGAGGAAAAGGATGTAAGCCACTTTGGGTCCCCATCGAGGGTATAAATGAAGTAAATAAAGATTTAGGAGGATCCAAGAGATCCTCTTCTAGTACTTGTGTAGGAATTAGTGCTCCTATTCATAGATCCTATATATTTGTCAGTGCTGAATTGAAGTGGTTTAAGTGTAATGCACAGAAGTTGCTCACAAGGGAAGGGAAGAACTTTGGTCTACTCTGCCCTATGATGGCTCTCCAAAGCCCCAGCTAAAGGCCTTTTCAAGCACTGCTGCTTGAAACTTTTTAGGGATGTGCTTTAGAGGTATACATCTTTCATCTACGGCCATAGGGTGGTGTCTCTGTCACGAATTAGTTTAAAAGCCATCTGTTCTTCCCAAAGGACTTTATGAAGTGGGTGGTGGAGGAAAATATTGCAGCTGATTTATGGCGACCCTGTAGGATTTTCAAGGCAAATGATGTTCAGAAGTGGTTTGCCATTGCCTGCCTCTGCATAGCAACCCTGGGCTTCCTTGGCCTCCCATCCAAGTCCTAAACAGGGCTGACCCAGCTTAGCTTCCGAGATTGGATGAGATCTAGCCTGGGCCTTCCATGTTGGGTCTTGCAACATGTAGCTCTCTGAAAGAAAAGGTAGGGAATAAGCCAAGCAGAAGTTTCTGCACCCACACCAAAGTAGGGTTCTCAAAAGTTAAAAAAAAAAAGAGTAAAAACTGATGTGAGGTTATAATAAGGCTGTTCCCTTTTACCAGGGACTTGGTGGTGTTCATATGGCTATGGGCTTAGCACTGATTGTAGAATTAGGGAAGGAAAGAATTAGGGAAGGACAGAATTTCTGCCCATGATGGTTATCTGACCTCTTTATCAGAGTCCTGAGAAAAAAGGTGGAACAAAGGTTTGTGCTGCCCCCAGCAGGATCATACTGTCACTGCAGCAACTACTGCTGCCTGAACACATATCACAGTCCGTGCCCTTGCTGTTTATAATAGAAGGGTGAAGGTAGCCACCCACCACTTTATGGAGCTGCCTTTCAGCTTGCTCTTCCTTCCTTGTCTTACTTTACCAAAACCAGATGTAGCCTTGCCATGGAAGTAAATGGCATGCTTCTAATGGGGGAGATTTAAGGACAGTGCCATAAATTCCTTTATTTTGTCAAATTCTGGTTCTGGGCTTAAGGCACTCTTGAAAGAAATTCCTTAACTGGTATAGGACAGAAGAGGCAGGCTGGGTAATGCAGAGAAGACTCTCTTGGGTTAAGTGTAAAAAAATCAATTTCCTGGGAAGCACAGAAGCTTTATGCCATATCCCTGATCCTCCACATGGTTAAGGGGAAAATGCTGCTCAAATAAGTTGCAAAGGTGATCTGACTCCAATGGTAACAAGAAAAAGAAATTTTACTTACAAAGATAGAATCACATCTTAAATGACATATGCATGTAGGTACATTGAATTTACTGTGAAAAGATTTACTTCAAAAAGGTCAACTGCCTCAGTCTCCAAGCCCAGGCAAGTGGGAGAAAAAGAGAGATCTTGTATAAGATGAAACAGGAGGCAAGCAACAGCCAAAGAGGCTCAACATCTAATGGATGAGAGGGTGGGGCCAAGTGTACCCCAGTGAAAGAATTCTCTTTAACCCTTTCCCTCCCAGATCCTTTTGCATGCAGCGTTACAATATCCAACAGACTTTTGTCTCCATATTCACCTGACTTCCATTGTTTGTGTGATTCTTCTCACTAGTGTGGCAAGCCTCCAGGTGGCACCTGGAGATCTCCCTCTATTACAGATGATCTCCAGATGACCAAGATCAGCTCCCCTAGAGAAAATGGCTGCTTTGGAGGTAGACTCTATGGCATTAAACCCTGCTCTCCCATCCCAGAACGGCCACACTGCTTCTCACCCCCATTTATTACCTGCTGTGCTTCCTCCATGTCCTCCCAGCACCAGCCTGATTCTCTGCATTCTAACACTTCCACCAAGTTACAAAATAAAATATGAAGAGCCCTGGTCCATCTGTGTGGCAATCACACAGTGGCCGTCAGATTGCCCTGGAGTTTCAACTAACAGGCATAAAGGCTGAGGCCTTCTCTCAATGCCACGTCCCAGCACTATTCTTCTAAGGTTTGCTGCCTCTGTAGATGGAGGCTCCTTTCAGTCACCATGGCTAACCACCATTGACGGACCTCTTCTCCATGGATCTGTGTATCCCTCTTTTAAAGCTTTCTGTGCTTGTGGCCAGTGCTCCCTCTAAGCTGTGGAGTCCTGTGAGCAAAAATTCTACTTTGTGAGCTACCAGCTTTAAAGTTGTGAGCGAGCGATTTGGCTGCTGCATCAATTAGTTTGCTCTGGAGCTATCCTTCCCAAGCTAAAACAAAAATGTGTGAGCTGGCAGCTGAATTACTGTGAACTAGCTCACACTAACTCAGCTTAGAGGGAACACTGCTTGTGGCCATGGCTGCCTCCACGAGCTGTGATTTCCACTGTTTAATTACTGGTTGCATAGAGAAGTATTTATTTTTGCCTGTCCTGAATGTCTTGTCCAGCAAGTTTTCCACTTGTCACATAGAACTCTGGAAAGTTAGCATCTTCCACTGTGTGCTGCTGTAATCTTTGTGTGTGTCAAGTGCCCTCAAGTCACTTCTGACTTATGGTGACCCGATAAATCAATGACCTCCAAAATGGCCTGTTTTTAACAGCGTTGCAAACTGAGTACTAATCTTTGGTCGTAGCAAAAAGCAGAAAATCTTTGCCTCGTGCCTCTACAGCCTGCTTGTCGTCTGTCCAGCTGAGGTGAAGGGTCAACTCATCATGGGAAATCAGGTTCCAAGTACATAAATGTCATGTGAAGCATGTCGATCAAAACAACCCCCCCTAATGAAGTATTCTCACGACGTGGCCTTTTGAACTGGTAGATGCTGGCCGGAGAAGCGGTCTTGGGGTTGTGGTGGATTGCTCAATGGAAAAGACGGCGTGCAGGAGTGGTGCAAAAGGCAGACTCTATGCTAGTTATGAGGGGAGGAAAATAAAAGCAGCCAGCACTGTGATTGCCTTGTGTAGCTACATAGCACAGCTGTGTTTGAAAGCGGTGTCCCGTTCAGCCCACCTTATCCCCAAAAGGCTATTGGAGAGATGGAAGAAGTGCCAAAAAATGATCAAACGACTGGAATTACCTTTACACAGAGGAAACATTTTGCTGGGAGTTGGGGGGGGGGGTGGCTGCTGAAGATTTTGGGTCTTCTCTGGTTAGAAAAAAACCATTACTAAGGATGGTATGGTGGGAAGGAAGGCGACATAGTCTAGCTCGATCTCATCTGATCTTGAGAATCAGAGTGGCGTGATGGTTAAGAGCAATGGACTCTAATCTAGAGAACCAGTCCAGTTCCGCACTCCTCCACACGAAGCCAGCTGGATGACCTTGAGCCAGTCACAGTTCTCTCAGCTCAAAAGCTAAACACTAAATGACACACTTTCAATCCAAGTTGCAACTGGATTTTACTGAGTGACATGGCAAAATCGACTTGCAAATGGTCGCTGAAGTGGATTGAAACGGCATTATTTAGCGTGGGTGAACGCACCAGAAACAGACTTTGCAGAGGAAGGCAATGGCAAACTACCTCTGCTTCTCACTTGCTTTGGAATCCCCTTGCTGGGGTTGCTGCAAGTTGCTTGTGGCTTGACAATACGTAGATACATACATAAAGAGGGTATGGTAAAGGGACACCATTTGCATAACTTTGCAGGGTCTACCACAGGGGGGGTGTCAGACATAAGGCCTGGGGGCCGGAACTGCCCCGTCCAGGGCTCCTATGTGGCCCGCACGCAACTAGTGCAAGGGAGGGAACAGGAGACTGCTCGGGGAGGGGAGTGGGTGGAGCCACTCCGATTGTGGCTTCAGCATGGTGGAACAACCTCGTATGCAGCAGTCAAGCAGCGTGGAAGCGTCTGCTCAGTGTTGCACCACTGGCTCTCCAGTCCACCCGTGTGGGTTTTCCTCTGCGCCCCCCTCCCACCCCCTGGGGCCTTGCAGCGAGGATACACCAACTCCGAGCTTACCAGCTGCTGTCCTTTATACAGTTTATGTCTCCGGTACCTGGCATTACATGTTTATGTCAGATCCGGCCCTCGTAACAAATGAGTTCGACACCTCTGGTCTACCACAAGGGCGTAGAGGTCAAAACTAATATGGTCTTGCCTTGTTTGGCTTTTAAAAATTCGAGTTCCTTACTGGGCACAGGAAGCAGAGCCTTGGTGAGATTGGAAACAAGCCCACAGGATGCCACAGCGCTCAGCCCTGTCCTGCCTGACCTTCCTGGATTCCCCGGCTCTATTGGAAGACAGCAGACCCATGCAAGGGACACGCAGTAGCACATCTAATGGTGTGCTGGCCGCCAAGCATGCACACTGCCTGCGAATGATGCTGTGGGGAGGCGTTTTAAAGATCTAGCCTTTTGCTGGAAACATTCTGTCAAAAAGGCCGGCATGTCAAAAATTCTTGATCGTTCAGCAAGCCATAGCTTGCCAGTAAGGCAAATTTCTTTTAAAACACTGTATGAATGTGGTTTTAATGTGTTGCAATTGGGGTCAGGAGGCAGTCTTGACCAATGGACAATTGGGCAGCTGCCCCAAGCCCCATGGTATGGGAGGCCCTGTGCCCATGGCCCCACCCCAGCCCAACGAAGGGTGGGAGAAGAAAGATGTCAGGTTCCCACTGCCACCAACTGCACCTGGAACGTCTTGGGTTCAGGATGCCCACTCCCAGTGACAGCCACTCCCACTCGAACAGCCGCCTGGGCAGCTGTCTTCTGGTGACAGCTCCTACACCACACACGGGGCAACAGCTGGTTCCTGGTGGGGGGTGGGGGCATTGATTCTGGGTCCCCAGCCTGGACGTTCCCCCAGGACTCCAGAATCACTAAGAGCACCCCAGATTCCAATAAAACACTATTCCGAATGTAGTTTAACTGCATCGCAATGCATTGCTACATTTGCGTGCATTTTGAGTGACCACTAGATGGTGCCAAATGAAAATTCATGGCCTGTTTTGCAGGTAATGCTTCAGCATCTGAACTGACCTGGATAGCCGGATCTCATCAGATCTCAGAAGCTAAGGAGGGTCTGCTATGGTTAGTCTTTGGGTCGGATGGGCAACCACCAAGGAATACCTGGTCGCAATGCAGGGGCAGGCAATGGCAAACCACCTCTGAACGTTTCTTCCCTTGTAAACCTAGTGGGGTTCCATAAGTCAGCTGGAACTTGAAGGCACACACACACACACATACACACACACACACTCGTACGTCTGCAGACTATAAAGAGGGCACTTTAATTTCTTTTCTGACTTCATCCTTGCAACGTTACTATTTCTGCTGATAATGATTAAATGTATTCAAATTGTCCTACATTTCTACTGTTGTGGTTCCCTTCCTGGAATAACAAATGCCACATTCCCATACAGACAGTAAGAATATAACTGAAAGCCCTCCTGTGTTTCTGTATATATTCTTAGTATGGATTCACTGATCAGAAAGTCCCAGTGCAATTTGATCAGCCTGGCACTCTGCTAAAGGCTAAAAGTTTTGCTTATGTATACTACAACAGAGGATATGGTACTTTATGATAACCATTCGGACAAGAGGAGAAGAGAGCTTTTCTCTGTTGTTTTTATTATCTTGATAAACAGTAGAAGGACCACACACACAAAAAAACCTGGCAAAGAGAATTCCATTGATCAAAGCATAATTCTGTATTGCCTAACATTTTATACTGGGTCTCTCCCCACCCCTGCTGACATTTTATACCAGTTGTGTCTTCCACCACCAAAAATCTATATTTATGTAGTAACATGGTGCTGAAGAAACACAACAGAAATGGGGGAAAGGCCTATTATTTCTGTTCAGTCTGGCCAGGTACCCCAAACCCCATTTCTCCAAATACACCAGAATGTTCTAGAAAGAATAAGACCATCTTGTTTCCAGCTGAGTTACAAAGGTCAAAACTGCCTCTTTTCCCCATTGCCTCCCAGCAACTGGCATTCAGCGTCTGAACATGGATGGCTATCATAGATCGTTCCACTGTATGTGTAAAGTGCGATCGAGTATGGCCACCCTGTAGGACAGAGGTGTCAAACTCACTTGTTATTTTGTTGGGCCGGGCCATGTGTACCATAAAATGCAATTCCCGGTACTGGAGATAGAAACTTTACAAAGGATGCAGCAAACCCAATTCACAATATTATTTTTTTTACTCAAGATACAAACAAAAGCAATTGATTCCTAGCAGTGCAAGCAATTTATTTACTGGAGAACCCACAAAACCAGAAATCTTTTTATTACTCCTTTATTAGTAAACACTGGATTTTGTGTTGAACCTTTATTAAAGCATGTAACATTCTAGACACAGATTATGTCAGCTTGAAGCCTTATGTTTGACACCCCTGCTGTAGGGTTTTCAAAGCAAGAGACAGAGATGGTTTCCCATTATCTGCCTCTGCACAGCAACCCTGGACTTCCTTGATGGTCTCCCATCCAACTACTAACATGGGTTGACACGGTTTAGCTTCTAAGATCTGTCCAAGATCCTAGCCTGGACACCTAGGTCTGTGCTGTTCCTCCATGCATTTTTCTAATTCCCTCATAAATTATCAGTCAGTCAGTACCTTTACTGGCATAGATTAAAATCAAACAAAACCAGTATTTAAATATACAGAGTACAATCAGAATCAAACATTTCTCCAGAGAACTTTAATCTTATATTACCTAATCCACATAGCAGTCAGAATAAACCTCACTACCGAGAGGGTATTATGGGAACCGATCCGATGAGAGAAGAGAAATAAGCCTCACTTCTGGGAGGCTGTGCCTGATATGCAAAATAGGGCTAATTAAGACATCCCGTATTTTGACATAAAATTCACATTGAAGCAAAATATGAGAAACCGATTCTGGTTCCCTACTAATGCATGGGCAGATTCTTTCGTGATAAGGCAGATCTGCAAATCTCCCATGAAGGACCGCTGGCAGAAGACATTGAATCATGCAAGCATAAAGGCATGACATAATTGTGGGAGTGTAAGCTGTGTAAAATAGGCAGCTGGAAGCCCCTGTCCTGGTGTTATAGTAAACTGCAGAAGGGAACAACTTTTACCTGCAAGAGACCAGAGGGTTTGTTTCTCAATGTCGAGGAGTCTCTGTTTCAGAGATCTAAATACTTGAAGTTCATATGTCATAAAAAGGGAGTCCAGAGCAGTGTTCCCTCTAAGCTAAGTTAGTGTGAGGTAGCTCACAGTTTTTTTAGCTTCCAGCTCACATGTTGTCTTAGCTCAGGGAGGATGGCTCCAGAGCAAACTAATTTATGCAGTAGCCAAATTGCTCATCCACAACTTTAATGCCAGTAGCTCACAAAGTAGAATTTTTGCTCACAAGACTCCACAGCTTAGAGGGAGCATTGGTCCAGAGATATACCAATGGACTGTATTTTCCTCAAGACTGAATGAAACCAGTTAGATGAAAATGAACCCGACAGCATCAAGGAGGTAGAACTACGGGGCCCTTCCCTGTAATGGAGGCGTAACCAGAATTTCAGTGTCGAGAGCCAAGCACTAGTCGTAAGAAGATTCTGCCCTGTCTCCAGGCACACGACGGCATAATTTACCAAATCTGGGAACCCAAAGATATGCCGCAAAAACATGGCCTGGACCTGCTCAACATGTAAATTAAATGAGTTGATCCAGATAGGGATACCATAAAATAACTGGGATACAACTTTGGCATTGAAAACTCTCATGGCTGTGGGGCCAAATTGGTTACCCTTCACATAAAAAGACCTAGCAATCGTGAACAGACTACTATTTTTGGCCGAATTTAATGCTTGTTTCTTCTGGGCTGTCCAGTTGTTATGCTGAAAGAGGACTCCCAAGTATTTAAACTATTTAACTTGCTGTATTGGGTTTCCATTAATGTGCTAATTAAGGCACCTCCAAAACCTCAAAAACACCAGAATTTTTTTTTTTTGATAGCAGTTTGGTCTTATAGGAGGATGTAAAAGTAAGTAGGAGGCTCTTGAGACCTTTTTGAGTGTGGGATAATACAACAGCATCATCCGCATACAATAGTAAGAGGACTGTTTAAGGGCCCAGTTTAGGAAAGTGGCCGTCAACCACATATAAGGTAGAATCTAGGCCATTCAAAAAATAGGTTGAATAAAGAGGGAACTAAGATGCAGCCTCACTTTACTCCACAATTTATGGGGATCTTAGATGTTAACAGACCTAAATTCCAATGTCTAACTTGACTGCTGGTGGAGGAATATAATTTCCAAATAAGAAATAGTAGCCTTTTTTCTATTCCCATTGTGTGCAGCTTATCCACAAAAGATTCCTAGGTATCGAGTCAAAAGCCCCTTTTAAGTCTAGAAAGGCGCTAAATAATTTTTTCTCCCCAGCATCACTATATTGCCCTACCAAGTGGGCAAGGATTATACAATGGCCTAGCGTTGATTTGCCTTTACAGAATCCAGTCTGTTCAGCTCCCAAAAGATTTTGGTCTGACATTCAGGAGGTAAGTTTGTATAAACAGATGCCTAGCATACAGTTTACCCACTACTGAGAGTAAACTAATCAGACTATAATTTCCTGGATAACTGGGGTCACATTTTTAAAAAACTGGGACTAAAATAGCATTCATCCATGAATCAGGCATAATCCTTGCACTGACTATTATAGTGAAAAGAGTGGCCAGTGAGGGGGGACCAGTTTAGAGGGTCTTTAAATAATTCTGGAGGGAGTCCGTCTGGACCTGGAGCCTTCCCAGTTTTTAGTTCATTTAGACCTTTAATTTCACACAGACTTCAGTTTCATAAATTATTAAAGACCAAGTAAAAATGATACACTTGCCCCAGAGAGTTTTTCCTGCTTCCACACGACATATTATTCCTTGGTAAAGGTTACCATGTGCGTTTGGGGTGTTGAATTATTTGCTTGCCACCTCAGGAGTCCAAGAATTCTATGATGATTTGACACTATCTCTCTCTCTGTTTTTTACTGGTGACATTTTGAACATTTGCATTATGCTCCTGGGGGACAAGGATTTTAGTGTCTGCCAGCCACTGTGCTCTGATTCCAAACCCTCAGCAGCAATCACCCAGCAGCCTATGGTTCTCTGTCAATGGACTAACTTTGGATATGGCTTCTACAACTTCCTGTAGAAAGTCAGCAATGACTCATGGGATATGAAATCTCTAGAATTCCAAGAAAGGGGAAGGAAGGAGAGACATCTCTAGGGGAAAGGTTTTTTTAAAGCCTTTACACCATGCAGTGCATATTATTGTTTGTAGCAATCAACAATCATGGCAAGCACTAACACTGCACATCACATCAATAACCAGGAGCATGGTGATTGTATAGTTTAGATTAGGCTCAAGCTAGAAGCCATCACCCTATCCTTTGGCAGTGAATGCCATAAGTGAATGATGTGTGAAGCAATACTTACTTTTGTCTATCCTGAACATAACTGCCCATCAGCTTTATTGGTGCCCTCCCAAAGTTCTAGCATTTGGGGGCAAGGCAGAATGGTTTTCTCTACCCACTTTCTCCACATCATGCCACCCCAGTCTTCCCTGGAGGTTTCCCTTCCATCCAAGTACTGACTGTGGCTGAACATTCTAAGCTCTCAGACTTGGGCCGAACAGGGCTGATTGCGCTAGGCCCCCTTTCTTTTTTTGCTGTAGGGTCACAGCTGATTGGTGGCAACCCCATGGGGGTTTCAAGGCAAGACGTGCTCAGGGGTGGTTAACCATTGCCTGCCTCTGTGTCACAACCCTGGACTTCCTTGGTGGTCTCCCATCCAAATACTAACCAGGGCTGACTCTGCTCAGTTTCCAAGATCTGACAAGATCAGCCTAGCCTGGGCCATTGAGGTCAGGGATAGGGTCCTCTACCTTCCTGTTTTTGCATTTTTTTCCTTTGCATTGTCAATCAGTCCATCTGTACTTAGGGTTGCCAGCCTCCAGGTGGGGCCTGGGGATCTTCTGCTTTTACAACTGATCTCCAGCTGACAGAGATCAGCTCCCCTGGAGAAAATGGCTGCTTTGAAGGGTGGCTTCTATGGCATTGTACCATGCTGAGGCCTCTCCCCTCCCCAAACCCCACCCTCTCCTGGATCCACCCCCAAAGTATCCAGGTATTTTCCAACCCAGACTTTGCAACCCTATCAGTACTCCACCTACGGATGGTCAGACAAGCCAAGAACACTGACAGGCAAAGGCAAATTGCAGAAACGTACAATTAATTTTCCAGACCACAAATACAACAAAAGATGGGTAATTTATGTATATCCTGTGCCATGTCAGGCCCTGGGGCGTATTTCTGAAGATCAAAGGTTGTTTTCAGCCGCTTCTGGAAAATCAATCGACCTTATTTTTAGTGCAGGTTAGGAGCTGTGAGCAACGGACAGGAGGGTTTGCCAAGAACATGGCGAGACAGACAGACTTTGAAAACTGGAAACTGTGGTTCCTTTCCAAAGCCAAAGTGTATCGTACTCACAGCTGGCGCCTCTCTGTGAAGTGCTCTGTCCTTTTAATCCCCGTTTTGTGTGAATCAATGCACACTTGAAGACCAGGCCTATAATCATTGCCCCATCGGGACGTATCCTTTTTTATAAGGATTTAGCCAGACCACTGAATGTCCTCAGAAATTAAGAATATTTGCTCTTCACCCTATAAAAGAGATAGACTGAACAAGTTTGTTTAATAACGGAGCTGAGACTTCAGAAAGGCAAATCCTTCACTGTGCCACGAAATTACACCTAGGCTTGTTAACCTCCAGGTGAGGCCTGGAGGTTCTGGAATTGCAGCTTGTCTCCAGACTTCTGAGATCAGTTCCCCTGGAGAAAATGGCTGCTTTGGAGGAGGGACTCTTTGCCATTATACTCCACTGAGCTCCCTGCCCTCCCCAGCTGCCACCCCCAAATCTCCATGAATTTCCCAACCCAGAACTGGCAGCCAGTTTGGTGTAGTAATTAGGAGCGTGGACGCTGATCTGGGAGAACCGGGTTTGATTCCCCCACTCCTCCACATGTAGCTGCTGGCGTGACCTGGGGTGCATTACAAGTTATTTCAGAGCTGTTCTCTCAAGGGCAGTTCTCAAAAGAGCTCTCTCAGCCCCACCTACCTCACAGGGTATCTGTTGTGGGGAGGGGAAAGGAAGGAGATTGTAAGCCGCTCTGAGACTCCTTTGGGTAGTGAAGGGTGGGGTATAAATCCAATCTCCTCTTCTTCTAATTACAGTGTGTTCTGGCTTGCCTTCTTTCAGTCATTTTACATGTTACATGGAAGTCAGTTTGGGTGTGCCTCCAAGTGCAACTGCTCCTGACTTTCTGATTATTGTATTTGTATGATACATCTGTCTGCAAAGACACTTGGGGCCATATTTAAATGTTTATGGTTTTACAAAATCATGTGGAAGGAGCCAGAACTGGGGCTAGACAGGACATGAGGTCATATCCTGTATGAAATTTGCAGACTTGCAGTTCATAGATCTATAACAAAATGTTTATTTGTTCCATTTCTATCCCAACTTTTCTCTGTGGAACTAATCAAGGCAGCACACATAAAGTTCCTCAGTAGGGCTGCCAGCTCTGGGTTGGGGAATACCTGGAGAATTCGGGGGTGGAGCCTGAGGAGGTCAGAGTTTGGGGAGGAAGGGGACTTCAGCAGGATATAATGCCATAGAGTCCACCTTCCAAAGTGGCCATTCTCCCCCCCTCCCAGGTGAACTGATCTCTGTCACCTGGAGACCAGTTGTAATAGTAGGAGATTTCCAGCCACCACCTAGAGGTTGGCAACCCTATTGCTCAGACAATTGCATGTTCATGTCCTGATCCAGCTACAGACCTGCTTAGGGTTTCTTGCCTCTGTTGTGAAGTCCAAATCACGTCCCAAGACTTCTTTGATGACAGGCAGACTGAACCGCTTCCTCAGAAAGTGACGCACCACCCAGCTAGTCAGGAGGTCAGGAGTTCCATCCGAAAATCAGACTACTAGATACCATCCCATTGAACTTCAACAAAGTTCACCCATGGGTTGAAGCACGCCACTTACGAGAAGATGACAATAAAAAGAGACGCGGCAGGTAGTCCGTACAAGTTGCGGAAGTTGCGGAAGTTAACAATGACAATTAAACGTCTGGAAATGGTGTTCATAAGAAGGGAATGCCTAAATGATAAAGCAGAGGTATGAGAATTTTTAAAAATCACCTTTAACAACATGGGAAGATATTTTGAATTTCAGAGGGAGGATCTGCTTTTGCCATTCGTTGGCCAGATGGCAGCTTTGACTTCCAGAAAGAAGATCTTAGAAAAGGGCTACCCAACCCACACATTTATTGGCTGGAGCCACAAACATTTGTCCTGGCTGAAGTGGGAAGTAATTAGTTAATTTACAAGAAGACTTAATTTTAGCTTGGTGGCATCACTGCCTGGTTTGGAATCTTGAAAAAGCAAGAGAGACAGATGAGGAGTTGAAATATCTCTCTTTTCTTTTGTTTTTGCCCCAAAGAACAAACAGCAGGATTAGAACGATGTGGAATCCACCCTCCAAAGCAGCCATTTTCTCCAGAAGGAAGTGATCTCTGTGGTCTGGAGATCAGTTGTAATTCCAGGAGATCTCACAAGAACCGTGCTGGATCAAACTGAAGGCCCATTAAGTCCAGCAATCTGTTCACACAGCGGCCAACCAGCTACCTCCAGGGAGCCCACAAACAGGAAGACTGCAACAGCTTCATCCCCCCGGTAGCTCAGTTCAAGACCCGAGTGCCGCGTGACGGAGTGAGCTCCCGTCTCTGGTCTCAGCTCCTGCCAACCTAGCAGTTCAAAAGCAAAAAATTGCAAGTAGAAAAATAGGTACTGCTTCGGTGGGAAGGTAACAGCGTTCCGTGCACCTCGGTGTTTAGTCACGCCGGCCACATGACCACGGAAACGTCTTCGGACAGCGCTGGCTCTTCAGCTTGGAAACGGAGGTGAGCACCGCATCCCTAGAGTTGGATTCAACTGGCTTTCGAGCTAGGGAAACCTTTACCTTTACTACCTCTGGTACTGGTGCGAGTAGATATCCATCATGATGAGTAGCCGTTGATAGCCCAGTCCCCCATGAATTTGTCCACTTTTAAAGCCTTCCAAGCTGGTGGCCACCTCCGGCGGCCATGAGTTCCACAAATGCTGTGTGAGGAAGTACTTCCTTTTGTTTGTCCCATCTCTCCTACCCTTCTGTGTCAGTGGATCACCCTGGGTTCTAGTATCCTGGGAGAGGGAGAGGAGTTTCTCCCTGTCCACTCTCTCCAGGGCCCACCTGAAGGCTGGCAACCCCAGTGGTCTGATGATACAAAGGAAGTGAGGTAGCGGAAGACTGGAGGGAAAGGGCTGAACCAGCGGCACCACTTGTGGGGGTTGCTTTTGCTCTCAACTCCCAGCAGAGGTTTCCTGTCCCACACAAGAGCAAACTTGGCCTTGCTGCCTGCCAGCTCTACCCCCCAAGGTGCAATAAACCTCCTGGCTCCATCCCGAGCGCCAGACGCTGTCCTATTTCCAGGCCTTTTGAAAACATGGGAATTCTGACCTCTTGATCAGATGCACACTTCCTGTGCTTAAAATTATTTTATTATTTTAATTATAGCCCCTTAGATACCATAAAGATTGTGGGCAAGGAGGGGGCTGCACAAGATTAGGCCAGTATTTACTTATGCTCCCTTCTAAGGCAATACTGAACACCTTAGAAGCCATATCAAAACAATCTGGAAAGCCAAAACTAGCAAAATGAAATCCGCAGAGACAAGAGAAAAGTTCTGCTTTTAGGCAAAAAAGGATCAAATGCACAGGAGGAGGAGGAAGAAGAGGAGAAGAAGAAGAAGAGATTAGATTTATACCCCGCCCTTCACTCACTTGGAGTCTCAGAGCAGTTTACAAACTCCTTTTCCCTTCCCCTCCCCACAACAGACACCCTGTGAGGTAGGTGGGGCTGAGAGAGCTCTGAGTCAACTGTCCTTGAGGGAACAGCTGGTACAGAGCTATGGCTTGCCCAAGGTCATCCAGCCAGGTGCAAGTAGAGGAGTGGGGAATCAAACCCGGTTCTCCCAGATTAGAGTCCGCGCACTTAACCACTACACCAGACTGGCTCTCAGTAGAACATGGCTTGGCAGTAGAACATGTGAAAAGGATCTCAGGATCGCTGTCAGCCATAAGCTGAACATGAGTTGGCTTTAAATAAAAGGCTGAATGCGATTTTCAGCTGCTAGAATAGTAGAGCAGTATCCAGTGCTACTTCCACACGGAGACAGAATCTCTGTGTAGCTTTTGTTACTGTTGAGAATGCAGAGAGATTTGAGGTGGCAACAGAGCCTCCACACACTTTTTGGTCACACTTTCCTTGTCTCAGTAGCCTTGCAAGCCACCGTTTCCCCCTCTCCATCAGAGGGCTTTAAAAAAAAAAAGGAACTTGCAATTTGCTTTAGTTTTATAACATTTTAACAATCTATAGCAACAATGCACTACTTCCCAGTTTTGATTTTTTTAAAAAGCAAGTCTCTAGCACTTTCAGTTGCTGAGCTATAAGGTGCCGGTACCTTTCCTCTTATAACTCTGCAACCAAAAGGGCTAGAGACTTCCTTTAAAAAAAAATTAAAACTGGGAAGTGGTCCATTATAGCATTAGATCATTATGATGTTATACCACCATAGCAATATAGATAATTACTCTTTTTTAAAAAACAAAAGTTCCAAAAAGCCCTCCTTTCCCCAGAGTTTCTCTTGAAAAATGGCCTTAGATCAAGCAAAGGCCCTGGTGAAGCAAAGAATCCTGGACACTGAAAAGCAGCCTACTTATTGCTGTTAGAGATCCCGTCCCATCCCAGGGCTTACTCTACAGCTAGATGGAATATGCTCCCCTCTGCGGTAGTGGAGGGCCGTTATAGAAAGATCCCAATAGCAGAGAGGGTTTGCTCGTGTGGACCAGGGAAGGTGGAGACAAATGAACATATTTTGCTTCAGTGCCATTTCTACCAGAAAATTTGCACTAAGATTATTTTACCCTCGCTCAGGAGGTTTTCCACCTGCTCTGAAATTGAAATTACGAGGACGTTCCTTTCAGATGCAAATCCTCAGTTCCCTTGTGCCGAACTTTCTTGCAGTGTCATGCAGAATTCGCCGGGAATTAACACAGAATGTAGCTGAACCATAAAACGTAGGTGTTTTGTTCAATCTGTTCTGTGACTTTAAGGATGCATAGGCCCTTCAGTAATTTTAATATTATATATTTCCTAAAAAATTTAAGACTCCTGTACATTGCTGTAACTGATCTTGTGCTGGTCACGAACCGTATTAATACATTTGATTTGCCTCCTATGAAAATCGTTGCTGCAGGGACCAAGGTAATGAAAATGTGCAGGACCTGCTCATTTATATATCCAAAGCAACTTTGACCGTGATCTTTACCAAAAGATTGGGAAAGATTATAGATACACAAGAGGAAACGTGGATACAGAATAGATAATGACGTCATTTGAATACTCACCAAAACAGGGCTGCAGTAGGAAGGCCACGGCAGAGCAAAACCACAACGTGGAAACAGCCTGACTTGCATGCAGCAAATGTTCTACCTCTACTCCATGCTAGTCAGATCTCACTGGAAATGCTGTGTCCAGTTCCAGCCACCATACTTTAAGAAGGATTTCTCTCTCCCTTTTTTGCCGTCAAGTCACAGCCGACTTATGGTGACCCCTCATGGGGTTTTTGAAGGCAAGAGATGTTCAGAGGTGGTTTGTCATTGCCTGCCTCTGCATAGCAACCCTGGTATTCCTTGGTGGTCTCCCACCCAAATATTGACCAGGATCGACCCCGCTTAGCTTCTGAGATCTGACAAGACTGGGCTAGCCTGGGCTATCCAGATCAAGGCAAGAGGGATACAGACATTTTGAAACAGGTTCAAAGGAGAATAGCAAAGACAGTAATGGGAATGGAAAACAAGTCCTACATAGAAGACTACAAGAACTGGGTATGTATAGCCTGGAGATGACTGGGGGGGGGGGGGGATGAATTTAGGGTTGCCAGTTCTGGGTTGGGGAATACTTGGAGACTTTGGGGGTGGATCCAGGAGAGGGTGGGGTTTGGGGCAGGGAGGGGCCTCAGCATGGTACAATGCCATAGAGTCCACCCTCTGTCAGCTGGGGATCAGTTGTAAAAAAAGGAGATCCTCAGGCCCCACCTGGAGGTTGGCAACCCTAATTGTACTGGTGAAGTACACAAAAGTCTGGCCACATGGAGGAGGGCAAAGACTTGTTCCCTGCTGCTCCAGAGGGCAAGACTAGGTCTAATAGGTTTAAGTTACAGGAGATTATAGTTGAACATGAGGAGGAACTTCCTGCTGGTGTAAGCCATTTGACAACAGAACCAGTTACCGGTAGGGCTCTCCCTTGCTGGAGATCTTCAAGCAGACTGCTGGACAACCATGTGCTGGGGAGGTATGTGACCCAGCTTTTGATCTCCTGCCTTGAGCAAAGCGGTTGAACTAAATGGCCTATAAGGCCCCTTCCGACTCTTGGAGTCAATCTTCCCTGGCTTAATTTGAACATTGCCAGAAGTCCTGTGAGGCTGCAGTGGTTCAAGTGGTTAAGACGCTGAACTGCAGACCGGAAGGTCGGTAGCTTGGCAGTTTGAGATCCAAGTGCTGCATGACGGAGTGAGCTCCCGTCTCTGGTCCCAGCCCCTGCCAACCTAGCAGTTCGAAAGCAAGAAATTGCAAGTAGATAAATAGGTACCACTTTGGTGGGAAAGTAACAGCGTTCTGTGCGCCTCAGTGTCTAGTCATGCCGGCCACATGACCACGGAAATGTCTTTGGGCAGTGCTGGCTCTTCGGCTTGGAAATGGAGATGAGCATTGTGCCCCTAGAGTCAGATTCGACTGGCTTTTGAGCACGGGAAACCTTTACCTTTTTAGAAGTCCTGCGGGTGAGCTTCCTGAAAGCTTGTACTATTATTGATTTATCTTATTTATTTGTACCCTGTCTTTCTTGACCACAAGCAGCTTACATTGTTCTCCTCTCCTCCATTTTATCCTCACACCAACCCTGTGAGGTAGGTTAGGCTGAGAGACTGTAACTGGCCCAAGGTCACCCAGCAAACTTCTGTGGCACAAGTATTGATTCAGACCTGGGTCTCCTAGATACTAGTTCAACACTCTTAAGCATTACGCAATACTGGTGCTCAAAGGGAATAGGATGCTGGCCTAGACAGACATCAGTCTGATCATCTTATGTGCTGCTGCCCTGTTTGCACACCGTAAAGAACAAGCTAGAAATGCCACAAAAGCGGAAGGTTTTTTGACACCCAAACACTGTCCAAGAAAGAAACACAAAGTGAAAAAAACTGAATGTGTGGTTTTATTGTATTTAGATTTCTATTCTCTATGGAGCTTAAATATGTCTATCACATAATTAATAGTAATTGTCATTTTACATGTTTGATACACAGTTCAGGACTAAAAACCAGACAAGGGAGTGCTGGGAGGGGGGAGGGTTAATGTTTTCGCAGTGTGAATATCAATGCTGCAGCACCGTCTGAAAGCTTCAATCAAAAACACTCAAGAGCCTCCGCACTACAAAAAAAATAGGAGAAAGATTTCTGCCTATGAAAACAGACCCGAAAGACACACCCTCCGCTAAAGGAATCGAAACAGAAAAAAACAAAAACTGACACAAGACTTTAAACGTTTTAAGATTTGAGGCGAGAGATTAAAACACACTAATAATTTTAACGTCCTGTTTCAAATTAATAAATATAATATAAAAATATACACCACTTGAGGAGAGGATGTGCCAGATTTACGAAAGGAAGTTAGATTTCGCTTTCGAACGTATGCAGATAGGTCTTTAGAGAAAGCACTTCTGAGTAGCTTCGGCTGGTCTTCCGGTAAAAGTTCATGCCGGTCAGCAGCTCGATGTCCCGTACTCGAGCCGTGTGCATCTTCAAGAGCTCCTCCACCCACCGCAAATCTTCCTCGGAACTCTGAAACCGGAACACAGACTTGACTGAGACAGAACACGTGACCTTCCCCCCCCACCAGCCTCCCGATTTTTATTAAACATTTCAACCAGTCTGTTACAAAATATATCAATCCATTTTCTTAAACTTTTTTGTTTTGTTTTTTTGCTCTCAGATCATAGCTGAGTTACGGCAGCCCAGTGGGATTTTCGAGGCAAGAGATGTTTGGAGATAGTATGCCATTGCCTGCCTTTGCATAGCAGCTCTGATGTTTCTTTATGGTCTTCCATCAAAATACTGACCAGGGCTAATGCCTCTGAGATCTGATGAGATTGGGCTAGACTGGGATATCCAGTTCAGAGCTTTCTTCATCTTACTAATCATAAAAGGTGAACATAAGAGAACACAAGAGAAGCCAGTCTTGGATCAGGCCAGTGGCCCATCCAGTCCAACACTCTGTGTCCCACAGTGGCCAAAAACACCAGGTGCCCTCAGGAGGTCCACCAGTGGGGCCAGGCCACTAGAAGCCCTCCCACTGTTGCCCCCCTTCCAAGCACCGAGAATACAGAGCATCACTTGCCCCAAACCGAGTAATCCTATCTATACCTTGTGGCTAATAGCCACTGATGGACCTCTGCTCCATATGTTTATCTAACAAAGCATGACTTTAAACGCAAGACAATATATCATTATGAAATATCAGACACAACAGAGTGTCCCACCATCTGGAAGAGAAGAAGAACTGACTCTTTGCAGCCCCATCCACAGGGAATTCCAGACAAGAGACCAACAGATAGCAGCCCTCGTTGTCTTTGGTGGTCTCCCAATCAAGTACTAACCATGGCTAAGGCTATTTAGCTTCCAAGCTCTGACAAACTTGGGTTAAGACAGATCAAAATGGGTAGCCGACCATGTTAGTCTGCCTGTAGCAGTAGAAAAGAGCAAGAGTCCAGTAGCACCTTGGTGTAGTGGTTAAGTGCGCGGACTCTAATTTGGGAGAACCAGGTTTGATTCCCCACTCCTCCGCTTGCAGCTGCTGGTGTGACCTTGGGCGAGCCATAGTTCTGTCAGAGCTGTTCTCTCAAGGACAGTTCTGGAAAGAGCTCTCTCAGCCCCACCTACCTCACAGGGTGTCTGTTGTGGGGAGGGGAGTGGAAAGGAGTTTGTAAGCCACTCTGAGACTCTGAGTGAAGGGTGGGATATAAATCTATTCTTCTTCTTCAAGACTGACAAAATTTGTGGTAAGGGATGGGCTTTCGTGAGTCACAAAGTGAGCAGTGACTCATGAAAGCTCATACCCTGCCACAAATTTTGTTAATCTTCAAGGTGCCACTGGATTTAAGCTTGGGTTAAGTTGGGCTATTCAGGCTGCTTCTGAAAGAGAGAGGGACTAGTGTTTTGTGATCTGGCCTGTAACGAAGCTTAGTTTGGGATCTTGATTCCATAATCAGTTTCTCTTCTAATATTTCGGCTCCGGTTGGTCCCAGCTGTGTTGTGTTGGTTCAAACATGCCTATCCCCTTTCTGAGCAATGGCTCAACCGACTCACTCTTGCCATGTTTGTAATGAAGTCATATAAGCTAACGGCCTTCGCCGATCATCAGCATGCCTCAAGAACACTCAGAATCATGACTTTGTAGTAATGAAAAACGAATTCTAATATTTAAGTAAAATGATTAGAGCAAGCTAATATGTGATCTGACTAGTGGTGCTAACATATTTTGAACTCTTTTCTTTTTTGTCATCAAGTCACAACTGAATGAAGAAGAAGAAGAGATTGGATTTATACCCCGCCCTCCACTCCCCAAGGGAGTCTCAGAGCGGCTTACAAACTCCTTTTCCCTTCCCCTCCCCACAACAGACACCCTGTGAGGTAGGTGGGGCTGAGAGAGCTCTTTCCCAAGCTGTCCTTGAGAGAACAGCTGGTCCAGAGCTATGGCTTTCCCAAGGTCATCCAGCCAGGTGCAAGTGGAGGAGTGGGGAATCAAACCCGGTTCTCCCAGATTAGAGTCCGCGCACTTAACCACTACACCAAACTGGCTCTCATGAAGGCAACTCCATGGGGTTTTCAAGGCAAGAAACGTTCAGAGGTCATTTGCCATTTGCTTGCCTCCACACCACAACCCTGGACTTCCTTGGTGGTCTCCCATCCAAGTTCTGGCCAGGGCTGACCCTGCTTAGCTTCTCTGAAATCTGCTGAGATGAGGCTAGCCTGGGCCATCCAAGTTAGGGCAAACCTTTTCCTATCAAGTTGCAGGCAACTTATGGTGTCCCCATAGGGTTTTCAAGGCAAGAGATATTCTGAGGCGGATTCCCATTGCCTGCCTCGGCCTCGCCTCCTCTGGTGGACTCTCATCCAAGTACTAACCGGGGCTGACCCTGCTTAGCTTCTGAGACCTGATAACATTTGGCTAGGCTGGGCTATCCAGGTCAGGGCTTTGACCATTTATCTGTTTTCATCTGTAAGCATGACAGACAGGATACGTACATGACGCTGCCCTATGTTGAATCAGACCTCTGTTCCATTATGCTCAGTATTGTCTACTCACACTGGCAGCAGCTCTCCGGGGTCTCAGGCAAAGGACTTTCCCGTCGTCTGCGGCCAGAGATCCCCTGGAGGTGCCAGGGACTGAACCCGGGACCTTCTGCATGCCAACCAGATGCTCTGCCACTGAGCCACAGAATTTGGGGGACCGGGCCCGCCAAGGCCTGGGAAACTCCACAGCTCAGTTAGACTTGAGTCCAGTGGCACATTCGAGACCAGCAAGAGTTTAAGGATATAAGGCTTCGAGCCTTAGAAGTCTTGTTTTCATAGCTATGTTTATAATTGTTGTTTTATTGTCGGATTTTATGTAAGCCGCCCTGAGACAGCCCTCGTGGGGAAGGCGGGATATAAATCAAAGAAAGAAAGAAAGCCATACACTTAAATTCCTCCCACCATTGCTTAAGTTAACTCCTTTCTCCTCTGACTTTTTAATATATCTAACAATTTTATGTAAGCCGCCCTGTCGGATTTTATGTAAGCCGCCCTGAGCCGGCCCTCGTGGGGAGGGCGGGATATAAATCAAATAAAGAAAGAAAGCCATACACTTAAATTCCTCCCACCATTGCTTAAGTTAACTCCTTTCTCCTCTGACTTTTTAATATATCTAACAATTTTATGTAAGCCGCCCTGTCGAATTTTATGTAAGCCGCCCTGAGCCGGCCCTCGTGGGGAGGGCGGGATATAAATCAAATAAAGAAAGAAAGCCATACACTTAAATTCCTCCCACCATTGCTTAAGTTAACTCCTTTCTCCTCTGACTTTTTAATGTATCTAACAATTTTATGTAAGCCGCCCTGTCGAATTTTATGTAAGCCGCCCTGAGCCGGCCCTCGTGGGGAAGGCGGGATATAAATCAAATAAAGAAAGAAAGCCATACATTTAAATTCCTCCCACCATTGCTTAAGTTAACTCCTTTCTCCTCTGACTTTTTAATATATCTAACAATTTTATGTAAGCCGCCCTGTCGAATTTTATGTAAGCCGCCCTGAGCCGGCCCTCGTGGGGAGGGCGGGATATAAATCAAATAAATAAAGCCATACACTTAAATTCCCCCCACCATTGCTTAAGTTAACTCCTTTCTCCTCTGACTTTTCAATTTATCTAACAAGAGGCTCAGATTTTCAGCTGGAAACTGACTGCTCCTCATTTGTTCCAGGCTTTCAAGATCAACACAGTATGGAAATATTAACGTAAGATGTTTACTGCTGGGGGAATAAAGGAACAACAGACTGTTTTGCTCTGCTTTTAAAGCATCCCGCTACTAAACTGAAAACCGTTATTTCACACTCCCTAAAAGCAGAGTACCAGACAGCACCTCACCAGATGGCCGCTCCGGATGGCAATGAAATGAAGCCAACCTTACCACGACCTTGTGACTACTACCAAGGGGGTAGTAAAGGAAGGCTCTTCGCTTCCTGGCCGGTCTAAAGGCAACCAGTTCCCCTGGTGGATGCCTCAACTGTGCTGGGCGATTATTAAGTGGCCACCAGGTGGAGCTGTATCACCTGAAACTCTCTTAACATGCAGAGCTGTTCTAAATGCAAGAGAGACCAGAAGCTCCCTTTCAGTTACTGCTAGACTAGTAGGATGGTTGGGGATTTACCGTCAAGAACGGCAGTGTTATTTGGTGTGGCTAAGCCTCAGACCTCAGGTCAAAATCTGTCACAGAGCGTGTGTGTGTTTGGAGTTCCTGGAAATAAGCCGCGCAGTTTCTCCATCTAGAAAACGCTCGTAACATTTGTACCTTTACACAGTGCAAGAACCTTAATTAGCACAGCCTTGCAAACAAATCCACAAAGTTACTAGACCGTAAAAATGTTTACTAGCCTGTCTGCCTAACCGTAGCTATATTAGTCACTTGGGGGGGGAGGTATAGAACCAGATAATTTAAAGCTTCCACGTTGCCTGCAGGCAAATCACACCTATCGCAAGCAAGTGGCTATTCATTAAGCATGAAATACGACCGTCTTGAGAAGAGGATTTTCTCCATACAAATGGAAGCAAACTGACACCCTGTGTTATGCAGGATGAGCGAATAGAGGGAATGCTTATTAAATCTGTAGATGACACTAAATTGGGAGGGGTAGCAAATATGGTAGAAGACAGAGTCAGGATGCAGGATGATCCTGACTGGCTGGAAAACTGGGCTAAAACAAATAAAATGAATTTCAATGGGGATAAATCTAAAGTTCTGCATTTAGGTAGGGAAAACCAAATGCATAATTATAGGATGAGGAAGGCTTGTCTTGGCAGTAGTATGTGCGAAAAAGATCCAGGGGTCTTAGCAGACCGTACACTGAACATGAGTCGGCAGTGTGATGCGGTAGCTAAAAAAGGCAAATGCAATTTGGGGCGGTATCAACAGAAGTATAGTGTCCAGATCACGCAAAGTGATGGTATCGCTTTACTCTGCTCTGGTTAGACCTCACCTAGAGTATTGTGTTCAGTTTGGGGCATCACAATTCAAGAAGGAACGTGTCCAGAGGAGGGCAACAAAGCTGGTGAGGGGTCTGGAGACCAAGTCCTGTGAGGAAAGACTGAAGGAGCTGAGTATGTTTAGCTTGGAGAAGAGATGACTGAGAGGTGATATGATAACCATTTTCAAGAACTTGAAAGGCTGTCAGAGGATGGCACACAGTTGTTTTCTGTTGTCCCAGAAGGTCGGACCAGAACCAAAAGGTTGAAATTAAATCAAAAACATTAGAAAGAACTTCCTGACAGTTAGAGTGGTTCCTCAGTGGAACAGGCTTCCTCGGGAGGTGGTGGGCTCTCCTTCTTTGGAGGTTTCCAAACAGAGTCTAGATGGCCCTCTGACAGCAATGCTGACTCTTTGAACTTAGGCAGATCATGAGAGGGAGGGCAGGATGGGTTGCCTCAGTGCTTAGTTCTCGTGGCCCTTTCTTACATGCCCAAGGAAATGCTGATCACCACTTTGGGGTCAGGAAGGAATTTTTTCCAGGCCAGCTTGGCTGGGGATCCTGGAGGTTTTTCGGTCATCTTCTGGGCCTGGAACAGCGATCACTGGGGGGGGGGGGGGGGGGTATTTGTGAATTTCCTGCATTGTGCAGATTGGACTAGATGACCCTGGAGGTCCCTTCCAACTTTATGATTCTATTATTCTAAGTTCCTCAAAGCTCAGCAATCTTCCTACAAGTGAACTGGGTCTTCCTTCAACAGAGGAGCCACTTCTTTGGGGAGGGTGTGTGTGTCAGATTTTGTTCTGTGGAGTGATAGGATGGGTGCCATCATTCCCAAGTCCTAACTAGGGTTGCCAGCTCTGGATTGGGAAATACCTGGAGATTTTGGGAGTGGAGCCAGGAGAGGGCGGGGTTTGGGGAGGGGAGGGGAGGGGGCCTCAGCAGCGTATCATGCCATAGAGTACACCCTCCAAAGCAGCCATTTTCTCCAGGGGGACTAATCTTGGTCATCTGGAGATCAATCGTAATAGTGGGCGATCTCCAGGTGCTACCTGGGAATTGGCAACCCTACCTCCTCCCCACCACTAAACTGGTCTTCAGTATATGACGTATCTGACTGTTGCTTTCATCTCCATTGGGCAGTATCCAAGAGACAACCTATAAACGGCATGGAAGTGTACGTCACAAAGCCCAACTTAAGCTTAAACACAAACAACCACTTGCCCAGGAAAGCAACCTCAAAATAGTGTGGTTTTGATCAGGCTGCCAACCTCCAGGGGAGCCCTGGCAATCTCCTGAAATTACAGCTAATCTCCAGATTACAGAGATCAGTTCCCCTGGAGAAAATGGCTGCTTTGGAGGGTGGACTCTAGGGCATTGTACCATGCTGGGGGTCCCTGTCCTCCCCAAACTCCATCCTCCCCGGGCTACATACCCGGATCGCCAGGAATTTCTCATCCCAGATAGAGCATGCACACACCCTGTAAGAATATCACCATTTCTCCCTGCTGGCTATTTCTCAACTACCTCCCCGCCCCCAAAAAACCCCTCCTTCCCCCTTCTATGAAGAAGTGCAGTTTCGTAATTACCTTGGTCAACAAGCATCTGGAGCCCTGAGTGAGGAAAGAGGGTATTTTGGGGGGGGGGGGGGACACAGCCAATAAGGAAAGGCTTAGCACTCTTCCTCCACCCCCATTTAGGGTTTCCAGGTCCCTCCTGGCCACTGGCAAGGGATGGTGGGGAGGTAGGGTTGCCATATCCAGGTTGGGAAACTCCTGGAGAATTGGGGGTGGAGCCTGAGAAGGACAGGGACCACAGTGGGGTACAGTGCCACAGAGTCCGCCCTCCAGAGCATCCATTTTCTGCAGGGGAACTGATCTCTGTAGTCTGGAGATGAGCTGTAATCCGAGGGGATCCCCAGGTCCCACCTGGAGGCTGGCACCCCTATCCCTGCTGTTTCTCTGCTGAAAACAGCTGTCTCCCTGGGCTGCTTTGTCAGTCACGTTTGCGTACCATGCCTTTGCCTCAGGGACCACGCGGCCCCATGGGCTTCAGTCTCCCCCACGCCCCTTCTCTTCCTTTGCAGCCCTTTAATGACGGCCCAGTAAAACCAGAGTTAATGGAGTTAATTATAATGATGATTAATTATGATGGGGCCTCTCCCCAGCTGAGTGCTGATGCATTTCCTTCTAAATGGTTCCCTTAAAACTGGTGAACGTTTGAGGTTAGACGCACACCAATTACTTCCATCTGAAAGGAGCAGGGTACGGACCTCTAGATTCGTCTTAAGTCAACAGAGAAGCAGATGGCGAAGTAGCGTTTTGCTCCGTTTCCAGCAATCGCAAGCTTTTTGCAGGAAAAAGGTAACTTAACACACACAACCAACAAAGTGCAGGTAAGATATCCTAAATCGTTTTCCCTCTAAAGATCTATGCAAAACAAACTACATGCATAAATATCCCCCGGAGGTCAACAGTTTAGCATAATGGCGAAACAGCTGCACATTCTAAGGGATGTTCGTGCTTTATTTAGGCCGTCTGGAAATCTTGATCTGACCTTTTCGAGACAGCTAGTTATCGCTCTTCTGCAAGATGGCGCAAGGTAACCTGGAGGAGCCACTTCAGGAGACAGAATTCTCAGCCACCATATTTGATAGTAAATTGGTTGGCTCCCGTGCAAATAATAAAATCAGCACCCACAAACAAGGTCATAGGTCTCTCCAACTGGAAGAACTGAGGTGGTTTCTAAGTGCACAGCAAAACATATTCTATGTATTAACCAGCCCGGGGGGGGGGGGGGGCACAAATTAGTGTAATCAGTATTGAATATGCTCCAGGAGGCATTGACCGTTGAGGGTAGTTTAGACTCAAAAGCGGAGCACAGAACAGCCTGCTCAAGTCCATCTTTGAGGGGGAGATGGGGGGATTTCCAGGTTATTCTAGTGTTGTGAATGCTGTCACCAGGGCGGGGGGGGGGGGGGGGAGAGACCAGCCACTGACTTGCCTTCCTTTTACCACCACCACCCCAGGTAAAAATTCAGTCTCTCCCTCTCTCTCATCAGGTCACCCGAGGACAATGCCACAGGGGGATATTACTTTACCATGCCAAGTAGCCAAGGTAAGGAAATGTGCACACTCACCCTAAGGAAACGGTTGGAAGAGAAGGCACTGACCCTCGCCTCAGCCTCCTCGAGAAGGGACAGTAGAGTTAGGATGGATGGATGGATGGATGGATGGGGGAGAGAGAGAGAGAGAGACAGAAAGATGGATGGATGGATGGATGGATGGATGGATGGGGAGAGATGGATGGATAAATGGATGGATGGATGGAGAGAGAGAGATGGATGGATGGATGGATGGATAGATAGATAGATAGATAGATAGATGATGGATGGGGAGAGAGAGAGAGAGATGGATGGATGGATGGATGGATGGAGAGAGAGAGAAATGGATGGACAGACAGATAGATGGATGGGGAGAGAGGGGGGGTGGACGGACAGATGGACAGACTGACAGACAGACAGATAGACGGATGGATGGATGGATGGAGAGAGAGAGAGAGGGATGGATGGATGGACAGACAGACAGACAGATGATGGATGGACGGACACACACTAAGCTTTCTTCCTGTTTACTCTTCTGTCACTGTCCCTTTGATATGTAGCATGATAGTTCTCAGGGAAACAACTTCCTTCATTTTGCCCTCTCACACCTCTCTTCCTCTCACGCACACACACCAAAGAGAGAGCACACTTCTCCATCTTTGGCACATGGGATGCAGGATGCCCCTCAGCATCGACCGTCCAAGGTAGCTAGAATAGACCCTATCCCTATCTCTAAGCGTTACAATCTAGAATGTAGTTCCTAAATAAAAACGACCGTTGTTAGTCTTAAACTGACAAGTGTCTCTGTGTAGTTTTGTAACTCTGTGAGCCACTGGGAACAAAGAGCTTCTGTTGCGTGTCGAGAAGGTGCACTCTGATAAATTGAGACAGGATACTGGATTAACGATACCAGTTACTCCCAACAGAAATAACTTCATTCATACAAGGCAGAAACTCAGGGTACTACAAGACAGGTCTAGGCACACTACGCAAAACAAACAAAAAGATACTAACTAGGTACTTACAATCCATGGGATATCTGGTCTTCATTAGTTGCAGGGTGCCCCCTCCCCTCGGTGCATTTGCAACCATCTTAACCATCATTGCCTTCTGTCATCCTTCATGGCAAACACATGCCCCAAAGGACCAACCACCAGCTTCCCTGATGAAGGCCCCCCCTTCGAAAGGAACAGCTCCCCTATCCAGACCCCTCCCCACACGGACTCCCAGGGCCTTAGCCAATCGGGGTGCTCAAGCCTGCCAGAACATGAACCGTCCAGTCAAGAGGTGTCAACACATCCAAGTGTTAGTGTGTTTTCCCAGTTGGATGTAAAGGAGCCTCTCTACTTGGAGAAGAGCACCTTTCCCACATTCTCCCACTCACGGAGACACCAGTGTGCTCTCCCGTCACCATAACTTTCATAATATCTCTTCTCCCCCCTGCCTCTTATGCCCAACATCCCCCCTTCCATAACTGCTTCCAAGCCTCCAGCTTTTGTGTATGTGTGCACATATAAGTAAGCAGCCTATGATTAGTAACAACAGTCAACAATAGAAACTAGTAAGGCATACGTATATTTTTATTGCACCATTCCTCCAAGTAAGAAGAAGAAGAGAAGAAGAGATTGGATTTATACCCTGCCCTTCACTACCTGAAGGAGTCTCAGAGCGGCTTACAATCTCCTTTCCCTTCCCCTCCCCACAACAGACACCCTGTGAGGTAGGTGGGGCTGAGAGAGCTCTTTTGAGGACTGCCCTTGAGAGAACAGGTCTGAAAGAACATATGACTGACCCAAGGTCACACCAGCAGCTGCATGTGGAGGAATGGGGAATCCAACCCGGTTCTCCCAGATTAGAGTCTGTACTCTTAACCACTACCACCAAACTGGCTGCTGGTAGAGGCCCGGTCAACTGTTGCGTGTTCCATTCCATACAAACAACTCTGCAGGGCTGATTTACACAGAAACTGTAGCCACCCTACAGATGCGCTAGACTGAGCCTGATTTGGTAGGTCAGCATGCCTGCCATAACATTTGCTCAGATGGTTTATTTCTGATTCCCTTTCCTTACATTTCCTTAGAATGTCTGATTATAGTATGGACCGGTATTGCATGGCACAAAGGCCGGACACCATTGCAGACAAACATTGTTGCTTCCATTCCCAGGGGTCATTTGGGGCCGGAGCAAGGCGGAGTGGCGCTCTGCCAGCCCAGGACTGGGCACTAGGGCAGCCACAGGCCGAATCAGATTCTCTGATCTGATTCGGCCTGCCACCAAATTGCCGCTTAAAAAGCGACTGGAGGGGAGGGGGTTTGAGGGAGAGGCTCCAAACTTACAGGGTAGCTGCCGTAACGTTTCTTCCCACCATAGAGAACAATGGAGGGGATGGGGCAACCTGTTTGGGGGCCCGTAGAATTGGACCCCCTGGTCCAATCTTCTTGAAACTTGGTGCGTATTTCGGGGAGAGGCTCCAGTAGCTACCCTGCAAGGTTGGAGACTCTTCCTCAAACCACCTCTCCTTCAGCCCCTCATATACCCTATGAGTTTTTGCCATTGACTTCAATGGCCCATAGGGTATAATGGGGCTGAAACTGACATTTGGCTGGCTGAATGGGCTTGCATTGACGAAGCTGACATGCGGGGGTCATTCGGCAGCCAGAACAGATGCAGCCTGATTTGGCCTGATCTGAATCAGCCCAAAAAAATTTTATTTGCACACCCCTAGTGGGCACAAATGGCAGTGGTGGCAAGCCCCTCCCCTGGCTCCCAGCAGGCCTGTGGAGGAAGCAAAGCAAGAAGGGGTTTAAAGTTTAAACCCCTTCTGGTTAGAGTCGTGCGGCAGCGGCAACATGATCTTTCCATTGTATCCTATGGGGCCCTTCTTGCTTCGCTTCGCTTCCCCCCCCCCCTCCTTGGCAGGCCAGCTGGGGAAGGGAAGGGGATGCTTTTGAAGATGCCCCCCCTTTTGCTTCCCTTTCTGACACACTTCCAGTGATGTCAGGGGGCATGGCATATGCTAATGAGTTATGCTAATAGGTATGCCAATGTGCTCCAGTATCTCTTTTTCTGTGAAATGACCCCTGTCCATTCCTATTGGTTGGTTTCACAGGACCGAAAAAGCCTGCCACACAATTGTCCCAACTTACAAGGCAGCTCTCATCGTTGTCGGGCCGGTGCGGGATTATGAAAGACACGACAGAAAGCGGTCCGTCACACTTGTCAGCCGGCTGGTTGAAATCTAGACAGCTTGTTATGATGCTGTAGTAATGCGTTGGAACTGGGATGGAGCTGCCTTCCACGTACCTGGGGGAGTGGAGAGGAAAAAAACGGTTTTATAACAGGTTTATAGCTGCACAGGGGTTGGTGGTGTGGATTCTGATAACTACGAGGCTTGCTACTAAGGTCCAAAACACGCAATATGCTTCTTAACAAGTTGGCTCTGAGAGATTCAGATTCCCTCATTCAGCTCCGGACTGTCTTGTCAGGGGAGGGGGAAGAAGAAGAAGAAGAAGAAGAAGAAGAGGAGGAGGAGGAGGAGGAGGAGGAGGAGGAGGAGGAGGAGGAGACTGGATTTATACCCTGCCCTTCACTCGGAGTCTCAGAACGGTTTACAAACTCCTTTCTCTTCCCCTCCCCACAACAGACACCCTGGCTGCCATCACACACACTAAATAATCTACTTTCAATCCACTTTCAATGCACTTTCTAACTGGATTTTACTGTGTGAACTGATAAAATCTGGTTGGAAAGTGCACTGAAAATGGATTATTCAGTGTGTGTGATTGCAGCCCCTGTGAGGTAGGTGGAGCTGAGAGAGCTCTGACAGAAACTGCTCTTTCAAGAGCAGCTCTGACAGAACTATGGCTTGCCCAAGGTCATCCAGCAACTGCAAGTAGAGGCGTGGGGAATCAAACCTGGTTCTCCCAGATTAGAGTCCGTGCACTTAACCACTACACCAGCTGGCTCCTGCCTCTCCCCCCAGTGCCTTTTCCCCACAATAAAACAGCCCCATGGTGAATTGTCATCTCCAAAATGGGGCAGATAATTCCTCCCAGGGCCATTTGGGGGAAAACAGTGTGAGGGGAAGGCAGGAGTCCCCCTCCACCCACACTGTGGTCCCAAGCGAACCGGGCCCTTGCAGACTGATAAAACAACGTTCCCCATAACTGCTGTGGGGCTATGAGGAAAACTAGCTGAGGCCAGGGAACCCAGTCCAGACGCATTAGCCCATAGTGAAGTTTGGCCCTTCTGAAAAATACTTTAACAATAATACTATCAGTAGTTAGCATTTATACATTGTTTTAGAGTATTCAAAGGGTTTCACTTAGGCTGCATGTATACAGCCATCTTGAGTGTGGTTTGAGTTGCCAACTCTGAGCTGAGAGCTTCCTGGAGATTTGGAGATGGCGCCTTGGAAGGTCAGGATTTGGGGAGGGGAGGAACCACCCTCCAAAGCAGCCATTTTCTCCAGAGGAACTTATTTCTGTCATCCGCAGATCAGTTGTAATTCCAGGAGCTCTGCAGGTACTGCCTGGAGATCAGCACCAGTATTCCCAGTAGCTCCACCAGCAGTGTTCCCTCTAAGCTGAGTTAGTGTGAGCTAGCTGACCGTTTTTTAGCCTCCAGTTCACACATTTTTGTCTTAGCTCACAAACGATGGCTCCAGAGCAAACTAATTTATGCAGCAGCCAAATTGCTGGCTCACAACTTGAATGCCAGTAGCTCACCAAGTAGAATTCTTGCTCACAAGACCCCACAGCTTAGAGGGAGCATTGTCTACCAGTACTACAAAGGCCTCTCAGCCTGGCTTGCTCCTGGTCCATTATAACTTCCCAGTCCATCTCTAGGTCAGACAGCCCTGGGCCAGCCACTGCGGCTCTCTTACAGCTGCCAGGTCCCCCCGGGCAGGCAGGGGTTTGCCCGTCCAATGGGCTGTTTACCCTCCAGCCCAGAACCAGCCGCCGGAGGGAACTCCACCCCCAAAGTGCTGGCATTGCGGCAATGTGCCCCGATGTGATGACATCACCCTGCTCACGGAGAGGGTGGGGTATAAATTAAATAAATAAATAAATAAATTGCACGGGACGCTCTAGCATTTGAGGGGAAACTCTATGGTCTCCCCTCAAACGTCAGTGTCCCGCCCCCCAGCATGCCTGATGCAATGACATCACTTCCGGGTGACATCATCGCAGCATGCGTGCGCAAAGCACACACGCCAAAGAAACCGGGACACCTCCCCCCCCCCCCCCCCGCTGTAAGCCAGGTAAGACCTGGCAGCCCTACCAGGACCTCCAAACCCCATGACTGGCCCTGACTGACCTTCACTAAGTCTATAAACCAAACAATTTACACACACAAAACGAACCGAACAAAATAAGAGCCTGCCTCCACCAAACACCAAGCAGTTATTTCAAAAGGCAGTGTGCACAACAGCAGATACGTACTGTTTTATTTTGTCTGTTGTGTCGTGTAAGCCATCGAAGTCGTAATCAAAAATCGGTCCGGTTATGACATTGACTCCGTTCCGCTCAGTGGCAAACCTCTTCACCAAAACCCGCTGAAAGTAATTCCACACTCCTGTATCAAGACACAATAATACCCTTAAATCAGCAACAAGTGAAGTGAGCCCCGGCTCATCATATACCTATATCAAAAATCAGCGTATTGATAAAAGGATGGGCAACAGATTCAAGACGGACAAAAGGAAGGACCTAGTCTTCACCCAAGGAGTGATTAAACCATGGATTTCACTGCCAGGAAACACAGTGAAGGCAGCAAACACAGATGGCTTTAAAAGGGGACTAGACTAATTCATGGAGGATAGGTCCATCAGTGGCTACCAGCCAGGGTGACTAAGGGGAACCTCCGTGTTCAGAGGCAGTCAACCTCTGAATACCAGTGCCAGGAGGCCCCATCAGAAGTCTTCAGCCTCTATGCTGTATTGTTGACCTTCCACAGTAATGGGTTGGCCACTGTGTGAGACAGGGTACTGGACTAGATGACCACATGACCACATGAAGCTGCCTCAAACTGTATCAGATTCTCGGTCCATCTAAGTCAGTATTGTCTACTCAGACTGGCAGCTGCTGTCCAGGGTCTCAGGCAAAGGTCTTTCACATCAGCTCCTGCCTGGTCCTATAACTGGAGTTGCAGGGGATTGACCATGGGACCTCCTGCATGCCAAGAAGACGCTCCATCACGGAGCCACAGCCCCTCCCCACTGGTCTGATCCAGCCGGGCTCTTCTTATGTTCTTATAGTCTCACGAGAAGTGGATATATTTTGTACTTGTGTGTATATTCAAGTAAAAGACATAAAGTGGGGAGCAGCCCACGCAACTGCTGCGTATTATTCCCTTGGTTCTTCTTTTATCATCATCTTATTGAGAAGGACTTTTCTTAATGTTCTTAACACAGTATTAATATAATCTGCAGAGTCATTTAGTTTCTGCTAAAGAACACAATTCAGATGTTGTGGTTGTTGTTTTTTATTCTCATCCGCCTGCCTCAAGCGACAAACAAAGGAAACAGGCAATGCCATTCTGAGACTGGCATTGCCCATGGGCACCCTACAGAGGTCTCATTGTCTTTTCCCTACAAAGAGGGCGGATTTCTCTCACTGCCTTCCGTGCAAGCAGGCATGCACGCAAACACACATTTGTGACCACAGTTCCTCCAGGCAGCATCCTTAGTGATCAAGCTAGGATGAGCTAGCTGGGATGATCGTGCCATTTGCCCACACTAAAAGGTCAAGGTCTCCCTTGCTCGAAAGCCAGTCGAATACGACTCTAGGGATGCGGTGCTCATCTCCGTTTCCAAGCCAAAGAGCCAGCGCTGTCTGAAGACTTTTCCCGTGGTCATGTGGCCGGCATGACTAAATGCCGAGGCGCACGGAACGCTGTTACCTTCCCACCAAAGCGGAACCTATTTATCTACTTGCAATTTCTTGCTTTCGAACTGCGATGTTGGCAGGATCTGGGGCCAGAGACGGGAGCTCACTCCGTCACACGGCACTCGGGTCTCAAACTGCCACATGGCCGAATCACTGCTCCCATTGGGACTCGCTGTACTCCCTCGTTTTTGCAGGTCTCGACCCCCCCCCCCAACCAGTGAACAAAATTAACCAGCTACGTACAACCGAGCACTGGAGTCTACTGCTTTAACGTTTATACATTGAATTTATTCAATGCAGGATTGCTCATGCACACAACGGTGGAAGTTTGGAGGGGGAAAAAACATTGCGAGAAGGACATTCAGACAACCTAATTGTGATCATTCCACAGGATGGCTGTCCAGATCGGCAAAATCGCGGATTCAAAGCACAAATATCCAGAAAGTCCTTGATTTTCCAGGTGCTGGAAAACTCGCTAGAGAACCAGGAAGATTACGCGAGTGAGCCCACTTCGGTGCAGGAGATGGATATGGGAGTCTAATCAGCAGTTTTAAAAGGGAGAGGGAACAGCAGTGAAACCCAATCAAAATGACCGTGTGTTTATTCCTGTGGCCATCACTACATCCTCTGGCAGCTAATTCCACATTTTAATCACTCTCACATAGATCTTGCTACAATTTAACACAGCAAAGGGAAGATTAGCAGCCTTTAAAGAAATATTGGTCACAGAAGAACAAAGGAGAGTTTTCACATGGACAGTGGGCATTTTCACACATGCAACTGAAAAACAAAATTGCCTCTGAGCCCGTGTGGTATTAGGGAAGAACCAAAGCGCAAGAGAAGTGTTCGTAATGCAAGCAGGCATTCTGGCCAATGTATGTTTTTCATGCATGATATAAAACCCAATGAAGCAAGAGCCAGAGAGTTATGAACTGGGTGGCAGCAACATAAGGTTGCCAACCTCCAGGTGGGGCCTGAAGATCTCCTGGAAATACAGCTGATCTCCAGACTCTAGAGACGGATTCCCCTGGAGGAAATGGCTGCTTTGGAGAGTAGACTCTGTGGCGTTATACCCTGATGAGGTCCCCATCCTTCCCAGGCTCCACCCCCAAAATCTCCAGGCATTTCCCAACCTGGAGTCAGCAAACCTACACAGCATGAAGTTCATCACAGAGCTTAAGCTGCTAAAAAATGTAAGTGATGTATCCTTTCCAGGATCCAACCGGACTCCATCAAGTTCCATGCTCCATCTCACGCATCCGGCTAGCCCTGGTTAGAATTCAGAACTAGACAGATCTGGGTATCACCATGGAGACTGTGATGTCCTGAGCACAGGGATACCCTCTCAGTGGCTCGGGAGCCTCAGGTGGCTCTTTGGCATGCCCCCAGCAGCTCTTCTGAGAACCATTCCCCTACAGGCCACCCTCCCCACATTCCAAGATAACAAGCAAGGCCATTGTCCAGTGAGGCTTGTGGCTGCCACTCTGAAACAGCCTCTTGCAGGATGGGAAAGCTGCAGACCCCATGCTAGGGATGGAAGTCAAGGGCTTGGGAAATCACACAGATGCAGCCAAGGCTATGTGTATTTAATAGTTATATCTTAAACTATTCTCTGTATGTATGTTGTCATCTTCTGGGCATGGAACGGGGTCACTGGGGGGGAGGTATTTGTGAATTTCCTCCGTTGTGCAGGGGGCTGGACTAGATGACCCTGGAGATCCCTTCCAACTCTTTGGTTCTATGTGAAGAAGAAGAAGAAGAGAAGAGATTGGATTTATACCCCGCCCTTCACTCTCTTGGAGTCTCAGAGCGGCTTACAAACTCCTTTTCCCTTCCCCTCCCCACAACAGACACCCTGGGAGGTAGGTGGGGCTGAGAGAGCCCTTTCCCAAGCTGTCCTTGAGGGAATAACTGGTTCAGAGCTATGGCTTGCCCAAGGTCATCCAGCCAGGTGCAAGTGGAGGAGTAGGGAATCAAACCCGGTTCTCCCAGATTAGAGTCCACGCACTTAACCACTACACCAAACTGACTCTCTCTATGTGTTGGGTGGGATGGCCCACAGGGGATGCTTTTGTCACGTGGCTCTTTTGGCTGATGACAATAGTAAACGTCGCTCTCTGCAAGCCAAGAAGGGAGACCAATGCTTTAGCAGCTTTAAACCTTATATGCAAAAACGATAATACCAGCAAGTAAACTCATGTTGCCGGAGCCTGACACAGAACTACCTAGCTACAATCACATAGAGGAACTGACAGGTGGGTTTTTCCACATTCTCGTTTTACTTACTGTAAATTCCTGTTTCTTCAGAGGGTTTTTTTCCTGTTCTGCACATGTTTTGTTCCCTTTAGTGGTCGATTCAATATCATTCGGGCTTATTTCCAGCATATTTTGTGGCAGATTTAAACTGCAGGCTTTCATGCCAGACATAAATCTATGACTGATTTCCCATGAGGTCCTGCTCTGGTGTGGTTCTTCCCTTTGCCCCAATTGCGTGCTTGAATTTCCCACTATTTGCTCGGAACCGCATTTTGACCCATGGCTTCGCCTGAATTCCCCTGCGGCTTCAGTGATCCTCAGAAAACAGGATCCCTGAAGCAGCGGGGGAATTCGGGCAAAATGTGGCGCGAAGCAAACAGTGGGAAATTCAAGCACGCAATCGGGGCAAAGGAAAGAACAACGCCGGAGCAGCACCTTGTGGGAAATCTGTCTATGTGATACAGAATCAACTACTAGAAGGAGCAAAACACATGCAGAACTGGGGGGGAAACACACACACACACACACACACACACACATCCCTGGAACTTACCAGCAAGTGAACTGAGAATGCACAAAACCCAGTATCTGAAGAAGTGGAATAAATCTGGATAGCATAAGAACATAAGAAGAGCTATGCTGGATCAGACCAAAGGCCCTTCTAGTCCAGAATTCTGTTCACACAGCGGCCAAGCAGCTACCTCTAGGAAACCCACAAGCAGGATGACTGCAACAGAATCCTCCCACCTGTGCTCCCCAGCAACTGATTTAAAGAGGCACACTGCCTCTGGTACGGGAGGGACTACATAACTGTCACAATGACTAGTAGCCACTGATAACTCCGTCCTCCGTGAAGCTGTCTGCTGCATTTTAGATGCCACTGGACATCTAATTAGCAGAAGAATTCACACTCTTCTATTCCCCTTTTGCCTTGTGGAACACTGCCCTAGGACATGTGATGTTTTTGCCTCTAGTGTTTTATGGATGTTGAATCTCAGGCTGCGCACATGTTATCTAAGGACCACTTCCTGTGCCAACGTAGCCAGGAATCCTGGTGTGATCCCTTCAAGGACCAAGGGAGAAGGTAAGGGTGGAAAAAGTGAATGCCCTGCTAAGCCCTCAGAACGAAAAGCATGGGCTGCTTCTACAAACAGGACAGCGAATGCCATACAAGGGCTCGAATAGTCAACTTGAATGCAACCCATCATCCAAGTGTGCCAAAACTTTTAATGCATATCTTTGAATGCAATTTATGCCCACCATTTTGTATCTGTCCTGTAAAATATGGAAGATTAAATTCTGAGAGAGATGAACTGAGGAGCAAGCCAGAAATTTTTTTCTGTTTTTAAAGAGTATACTTTGAAGAAGAAAAAACATCAGTGCATTTACTACACTGCTCTTTCAGTGAAAACATTTACAAGGATTTGCCCTGTGGAGATGACACAACTGGTGGAAAGTACCATTGAGTCGTGGCAGACTTACGGCGACCCCATAAGGTTTTCAAGGCAAGAGACGTTAAGAGGTGGTTTGCCATTGCCTGCCTCTGCATCATAACCCTGGACTTTCTTGGTGGTCTCCCATCCAAATACTAACCAGGGCCATCCCTGATTAGGTTCTGATATCCTTTGAGATGAGGCTAACCTGGGCCAGCCAAGTCAGGGCATGCGACAACTCATTCTCCAAATTTTGTTACACATTATTTATCTTTGCCCTGACCTGGGGCCACCACCACGTTAGCTGAAACTTGGGGCAGCAGCAGCAAAAAAATATTTATAATTATTTCAAAATACAAGTACTAATTAGCCAAAAGCTGCTTTCATGACAACAACAAAAAACCACCACAAAAGGTACTTACTTTTGAAGGCAGGATACATGGGGACAACATTTGTTATTAGGAAAGCATCATATTTTGCTTCTGCCGAGGAACTTAGTTCTGGAAATAAAGAAGTTAAAACATCCCGTCAGAACTACTTATAATAGTTGAGCAAACCTCTACGTACATACAGATAGGGCTGGAAGAAAACTAGGGGGTGCTGCTGGATTAGTGAGGGTTGTTATTCACGCTAGAGATACTTTCAGAAAAGGTGTTAGAGCAGGAGTGTCAAACATAAGGCCCGTCCGAGGCTCTTTCCCAGCCCGCAAGCAATTGGTATGTATGGAAATGTAAGATACTCTCCCTTTTATGGTATCCCTTGGAAAAAGCTTAGCCATGCATATAATTAAATACATGTATTGGGGCTTTTGTGGGTTCCCCAGTAAATCAATTGCTCTCACTGCTAAGAATCAATTGCTTTTGTTTGTGTTTTGAGTAAAAAATAATATTATTAATTGGGTTTGCCTGCGTCTTTTATAAAGCTTATATTTCTGGTACCTGGAGTTACATTTTATGGCACATATGGTCTGGCCCAACAAGGTGACATTTACGTCAGATCTGGCTCCCGTAACAGATGGGTTTGGACACCTCTGTTTTAGAGGCTCAGAATAGCCCTCTGCCTTACCCCAAGAAGTCACTACCTCAAGAAGGATGAAGATGTGTGCTTCCAGTACAGGGGCCCCCCAATACTCCCTCTAAGCAGTGGAGTCTTGTGAGCAAAAAATTCTACTTTGTGAGCTACTGGTGTTAAAGTTGTGAGCGAGCAATTTGGCTACTGCATAAATTAGTTTGCTCTGGAGCCGTCCTCCCTGAGCTAAGACAAAAATGTTTGAGCCGGAGGCTAAAAAACTATGAGCTACCTCACACTAACTCAGCTTAGAGGGAACACTGGTCCCCAAACTTTTGAGCCTGTGGGAACCTTTAGAATTCTGAAACAGCATGATGGGTGCAGCCACAAAGTGGCTGTCACAAAATGGCTGCTGCAGGAGGCGGGGCCAAAGTATCCAGAAAGCTCACACCCCAAAAATCTTGTTGGTCTCTAAGGTACTACTGGACTCAAATCTAGCTGTTCCAAATGTTTGTCAGGAGACTGTCCTAGAGCCTTGCTCAGTACCTAACCTATCGGAGCTTGGAGAAGGGGGATTGTTTGTGTATAGAAATGGCAGGTACAGAACAGAAACAGACAGAGGCCACTGTCGGTTGGTTGAAGCCCCTTGAATGTAGGCGCTCTCTCTGGGGATGTGATATGCAGCACGTTCTTTCCCATACAGTCACATCCCTGTTTCAGAACTCAGTCTATTATGTCCGCTGATTGCCACAGGGCACAAGAGACATACAGCCCGAGCTTGACTCCTGGAAACAATAGGAGTCAAGGATCCTGGACCACCACTAGCCCCTCCAATAAGAACTCTGGCGGGAGATTCAAACCCGCCATTTGGACTTTTGGGTGTGTCCTAGGGACTGTATATAGTTGGACATCTCGGCTGGTATTGCATGCATGTTGTGTACTCAATAAAGAATGCTGATCGCTACGTCGTAGTCCAGACTCTTCATGCAATGAACCCAGTACACAATACAGTCCAAATCTCCTGAATATTTATATGTTTGCACAGACACATGCACACCAAAACCTATAGACTTTGTGCCCACACAGCTTACGGGGAGGAAAAAGGAATCCGTAGGACATCTGCCTGTCCACTCTGTAAGGGGTGCAACTCTGGCTATTGCTTGGAGAAATGCGCAAGTCTGGTCGTACACAGTTCACCAGCTGCTCTGGAACACCAGATACTTCTGCCTGAAAGGTGAAGGGGGAAAATATATATATATAAACTAAATACAGGAGGGGAAATCGCCAGAAGCATATTGCTTGTTTGATAGCCCAGTGTTTTACCTGGGGAGTGCTAATGTGGTCTAGCAGCGAGACTGACAACTGAATGTGGACCTGACAAATGCTAGCTCCACCCATGGGTTTGTTGGCTTGCCTTGGGCAAATCAATGTCTGTGAAGCTGAAGCTACAAAGAGTCTTGCGGCATCTTATATTGCTTACACTGCAATAAAGTTTGTAGTCTTTACACTACTGCAAGATTCTTTGTTTTGGCTGCTCCAGGCTATCAGGGCGATCCCTCTGGAATTTATAAAGAAAGTAGATACCATACTGACTTACAGAATAAGATTTTACAATGTACTGTACAGCAGATGTGCATTTTGTTATGATGACAAATAGGACTAAGGAGGGTTTCTTTTTTAAGATACTGCAGTCAATGCTCCCTCTCAGCTGTGAAGCCGGAGGCTAAAAAACTGTGAGCTAGTTCACACTAACTCAGCTTGGAGGGAACACTGACTGCAGTACTCTGTCTCCAGCAGTTTCAGAAGAGTGGCAAGTAAAAAAAATGGTACCAACCGGCCCATTCTCTTTTGACTATTCTCACTTTGGACAGAACTTAGTAAGCCATCAAGTCATAACTGTCTTATAGTGATCCTGTAGGGTTTTCAGGGCAAGAGACAAACAGAGGAGGTTTGCCATTTCCTGACTCTGCATAGCGACCCTGGACTTCCTTGGTGGACTCCGATCCAAATTCTAACCAGGGCTGACCCTGCTCACCTTTGGAGGTTTAGCCTGGGCTTGGTATGCATACCCAAATACAAAAGACCAGGTGCTGGAACTCTCAAGAGGGAAATGAAGTTTTCAATCTGTATACTGAAAACTCATAAACTTTTAAACATTTTTAAAAGAATTTTGTTGAAGAGGTTCTGGAACTCCGTTCTGGTGCATTCCCCCAGAAATCAAAGACACATCCAGTATGAAGGGTGCGCACGTGCATTTTTGGCTTTGCTCCATAGATGCCAGGAAACACTGGGGGGGGGGGGATTATACCCTTGGCCTTAACAGTTGATGAGTACAGAAGAGGATAACCAAGATGATTAGAAGGTCAAAGAACCTTTTCTATGAGGAAAGGCTGAAGAGGCTGGGACTCTTCAGTTTAGAAAAGAGATGACTAAGAGGGCACATGATAGAAGTTTATGAAATTATTATTTTTAAGTTTTTTTAAAAAAAAATTGTTCCAGTTTAATAGCCCATAGGCCATACACCATTAAAAAAAATTAAGAGTTACACCATAAAAAAAATTAAGAGTAGTTTATGAAATTATTTATTTATTTATTGCTCTTATGTGCCGCTCTCCCCACACCCAGGCTCAGAGCGGCTTACAAAAGCTTGGCTAAAAGCCAAGGTACACATATAAATCAAAATCAATTAAAACACCATTATGCACAGGGCAGAGAGAATGGACAGAGAGAACTTTCTGCTTCCTCTCCCAAAACACAGAACTCAAGGGCATCCAATGAAGTTGACGGGCAGGAGATCCAGGACAGACAAAAATAAATACCTTTATGAGTGAATTTGGAATTCACCGCCAGAGGATGTAGTGGTATATTGATGGCCGCAGTAGATACAGGACAGACAAAAGGAAATGATTAAAATGTGGAATCTGCTGCCCGAGGATGCCACAGGCTTAGATGGCTTTAAAAAGGGAACAGGTAGATCCATGAAAGGATACGTCTATCAGAGACTACTTGCCCTGGTGACTGAAGGGAACCTCCACATTCCTAGGCAGTAAACCTCTGAATATCAGTGCCAGGAAGCAACCTCGGGGGAAAGCTTTGGCCTCTATTCCCCATTGTTGGCCCTCCAAGGGAACTGGTCTAATCCAGCAGGGATCTTCTTGTAGAGAGCCAGTTTGGTGTAGTGGTTAAGTGCGCGGACTCTAATCTGGGAGAACCGGGTTTGATTCCCCCACTCCTCCACTTGCACCTGCTGGATGACCTTGGGCAAGCCGTAGCTCTCTACCAGCTGTTCTCTCAAGGACAGCTGTCTCTGAGCTCTCTCAGCCCCACCTACCTCACAGGGTGTCTTTTGTGGGAAGGGGAAGGGAAAGAAGTTTGTAAGCCGCTCTGAGACTCCAAGTGAGTGAAGGGCGGGGTAGAAATCCAATCTCTTCTTCTTCTTCTTCTTCTTCTTCTTCTTGTGTTCTTATGAAATGTAGATGTGTGTTGTATGTGTGCCTACCCAAGTGGGAAAAGTCAAGTAGGAACTGGCCCACGCCACCACCACTCTGTATCTGGTATGGCTCTTCCTTTACCCCCTTTTCCACCATCACAGTTTAGAACTGTAAACTCCTCAGGGCAGGGAATCAATGTTTTTAGTGCTCACCTTGTTTTGCTAATTGATTCTTGCTTTAGTATTGCAGCTATTCTGCTTTTATGTTTTTATGACAGCTGTTGTATAATAGGAAATACTTTTAAACTGATCTGATGTATTTTAAACTGTTTTTAATTACCCTGAGCCCGCTGTGTGGGGAGGGTGGGATACAAAGCCGATAAAATAAATAAATAAAATAAACTGATTCTAAATCCCCCCCCTTGTTTTACTATTAATAGTTTTCACAGCATCACTGTAAACTGCCTGAAGAATTAAAAAAAAAAACCCAGGGAACTACAGGCTCTAAATATTTTAAATAAATAATCCAATTAAATAGTACCTTTTTTTTTTTTTTTTGCTTCTGTGGGTTTTTAAAGCACCATATACATCAGGGATGCTATGCAAATTAATCATACCACATAATCTCTCTTGATCAGAATGTAAATTCATTACCTGGTCGATTGCAACTCATGGCAAAAGAGGCCCACAAATGAACAGAACATTGTATAAAAACATACATTTTCCTATGTTAATTTTCAAAGGGTTCTCGTCTTATGTGAAAGTCTTCACTAGTCAGTTGGATGTAGTGCATAATTTTATGCTCTTGCCATACTTCTAACCCAAAATGAATTTAGCACTAATACTTTATAGCCCCCCCCCCCCGGCCACCCCCCCAGTGGAGTCAGGCAAACAGAGTGACCTGTTTTGAAATGGTATAAGAAGTCCAAAGAGGCATCAGGAACGTTTCGCTGTAGCCACTTTCAAAGTCATGGTGATGCAAGATGCTGTATTTTGTACGATACAGAACAGCAGGGCGGCCATAAAGGAGGTGTTTATCTGCAAGGTAATAAGGAGGAGGCATGGAACAGAGTTAAACACATCCATAACAGCTATTTTGTAAAGGAGGGAAAAAGAAATACCACAAAGTCCTTAGGCTCCAAACCTCCATGTTCAGAGAAACTTTGCTGCATTGCTGTTCAGTGCCAGCATAACATAGAAGTTAAGAGAAATTTAGGAAGTCCTTCGTTCAAATCTCACCACTGTTATCAACTCACTATCTGGCCTCTGGGACACTTCATTAATTAGGCCGGGTGTGCCACTGAATGTATGCAAAGGGCTGTGGCTCAGTGGTAGAGCATCTGCTTGGAATGCAGGAGGTCCCAGGTTCAATCTCTGGCATCTCCAGTTAAAAAGGATCAGGCAGTAGGTGATGTGAAAGACCTCCATCTGGGACCTTGGACAACGGCTGCCTGTCTAAGCAGATAGTACTGACTGTGATGGACCAGTGGTCCAATTCATATCAGGCAGATTCATGTGCTGAATCTGAGGCCCCTGATAAGGGTATCCATAGGATACACTGGCTTGTAAACACATGCATTATGTTTTAGGTGCACACATAAACCATCTTAGGTATACATCTAAAAACGTAATGTACAGAGCTGCCTTTGTAGAAGTCAATCTCTCAACCTCCCATCTATAACGTGAGGATATTAACATTCACCTACTTTACAGGATTGCGAGGACGCTGCACAGAAGGCCGTGGGAACAAAGTACTGCACAAATACAAAGTCTTATTAGAGAGCCAGGGTGGTGAACTGGTTAGAGTGTCAGGTTCGAATTCCCATTCTGGTTCAAATTTCCACTCTGACTGCCATGGAAGTTTGCTGGGTGACCTTGGGTCAGTCACAGACTCTCAGCCTAACCTACCTCGCACAATTGTTGTGAGGATGAAATGGAAAAGGGGGAAATGTTGTGAGCCACTTTGGGTCTCCACTGAGACCCAAATAGTGGGGTTTAAATGAAGCAAATAAATAAATAAATCAGTACCTTCAACCAATTAATGGCATCTGAATTGATGAAGCTGCATTTCTTACTGGTCGATTAGATCTAAATCTATTTCCTTACCACCAGTTATTATCAAAATAAGCACTTTACGTGGCCCACAAGCAACTAATACAAGGGAGGGAACAGGAGACTGCCTGGGGGAAATGCGTTGAGCCACTCCAGTTGTGGCTTCAGCACAGTGGAACAGCCTCGTCTGCAGCAGTCACGCAGCATGGGCGTGTCTGCCCTTCTTAATGTTAACTTTGCACTGATTTACACTGCACTGCACTGCCCTCCACTGCATACTCTGCCTCGAGTCTTGGTGAGAAAGGCAGACTATAAATCAAGTAAACAAAATAAAGAATCAAGCCATCTAATCACAGATCTCCCACATAACATACAGTTTAATTCCGAGGCTTGCAGGGCGAATGATTATATGATTGTCACTGCATAAAAGGAAGGGATAAGGAACAAGTCTATATTGTTTCCTCCCCACTTCAATTCAGATACTCCCTTCAGAGAAGGGAAAAGACAGACCTGATGCACACAGTGTGTTGGATCCTGGTGCAAAAGGGAGCAGGCGGTCCCCTTTGGCCACCAAAATGCTGGGGATGATGGGACCTGCATGGACAAAAGACATGTGAGATGGGGGCCATAGCACAGAGGGAAATTTGGGGAGATAGAGAGAGAAAGCTGACTGGGTCCAACCCGTACTGTACAAAGCTCTGCTCTGTTCTGCACCCAGCAGGGCACATTCAGCCTGAGCTTTCCTGCCAATCAGTTATCTTGATGGTCAGAGGAAGGCAGCCTGATGTATCCTGTAGGAGAAGGCAATGTAGATTTGCCCTAGTATGCAGGAAGGGTTTACCAGGGGAACAACTCGCCCAAACAGGCAGAATAAAGTGCTAAGGCTACTCCTATACATTGCAATAGTTCCCCCAGATCAATAGCATTTCAGTATTTGCTGGATCACAGCCTGATTCTATGGCAGCATATCAATATTTGGTGGTAGGGGGTATGATTGACAAATGTCACAAAAAATCAGCACATGTTCTGAAAGATCAGGGACAATTAATATCAGTATAATTCAGGATCACAGTGGTATCGAGTAAAAACTAACTACTATTGGTGGATTCTTATTAAGTCCCATATTAAACATTTAAAGCTAAAAATTCAAGGGTGATTTGGGATTCAAATTTAACCTCAGTATTAAACTCACTGAGCAGCCTTGAGCACATCACACTCTCTCTGCCTTGATTCCCTAATTGTAAAATGGAAACATTAAGGGTTCTGCCTCATAGTGAAAACAAAAAAGACTACAGGTCTCAGTGAAAGAATACACACGCACACTAAAGATGGGCACAACCCAGAAAAATGGAGGTTCGTGGAGGTTCATGGTTCACAGGGTCTCACAATCACCGAACCACGAATTTCCACAAGCCTTTCTGTTTTATGAGCTGGTTTGATGTTTGTGGGTTCATGGCATGGTAGAACAGCTCCCCTGTGGGCTAATAAAACCAAACTCGCAGCAAGTCTCCAGCTGACTGTCCTCAACCTACCCGGCATGTTTGGTGAGGATTGGATTAAAGGGGGCTGACTTACAGCCCCCCAAAGCAGGTACCCCTAGAAAAGTGCTATTGGTCCTTTCCACATTTGCCTGCCGCTCCAGATTTTCTCAGTGTTCGTATCGAGGCAGTTTAAGTCCACGGTAAAACAGCATCCAAATAACCCAGGGCAACAGCAAGCTGAAACTGGGTTGACCACTGAAGGGAGGTAATGCAATGCAGAATGGGGAAAAAAATGGAATAAAAAGAAGGCTGAACTCAATTTCAGTGCAGAATTGGGGGGGGGGGGGACGACCTGGATTAAAAAGAAGGTTGTACTGAGTACTGCATCCTGTTAACCATGTCCCAGCCCATATTCATGACAAGTTTTGGCTCATGGTTCATTTTGTGCCCATCCCTAATGCACACACTTTTGGGGATTCTAAGGTCTGATTATGTAATTTAAAAAAAACACAAAATTTCTGGTTAAAAAAAGAAGTCTGAAGATCTGGCTGGTATGTTAATTTTCTTGCCACTTCAAATTACACAGTATTCAGCTGAACATAAGAAAATAAAGACTTTATGTATGGAATTTGCCACTGTGGCCTTACCTTCTGTTCCTTTGACATGAAGACGCCGATTGAGTTCATCCAACTTATTCTATGAAAAGGAGAAAGACAGTAGCAGAGCAGGGGCTGAACTAAAAGAACCTTCTCTCCTGTCCCATTTCAGCTGTTTATCTAGTAAATCAGTGCTACTCCTGTGAAAACTGTTGTTGATAATGATTCCTTATTTGTGAAAGCTATTTTATACTACTCAGTACAAAAGTCTGCTCCATTTCTAGCACAATAAAGAATCAGAAACTTCTCCATCTGAGGCCTACTGCAACAGCAGCAACACTCTGCTATTCCGTGCGGAATTAAGCCTACTTCAGCAGGAACTCATTAGCATAATAGGCCACACCCAACAGCAGAAACTCATTAGCATATTAGGCCACACCACTGACAGCAGAGCTTATTAGCATGTTAGGCCACACACCCATGTTACCAGAAGAGTGGTCATCCAGCCACACCCATCTTTTGCTTTTTATTCTGTTTACCTTGTTTGTTGTCCAAACCCAGGGCTTTTTTTGTAGCAGGAATTAATTTGCATGTTAGGCCACATACCCCTAATGTAGCCAATCTTAATGAATTTCTGCTGTTGGGTGTGGCCTATTATGCTAATGAGTTCCTGCTAGGTGTGGCCAACTCAGGAGCCAGCTGGAACTCCGTTCCTGTGCGTTCCTGCCCTAAAATAGCCCTACTTGTAAGTCTGTTTAATAAAACAGTCAGCAGCTTCCCACCTGCATGGTGACCATTTCTCCCGCCCCCACCTCCCCCTCTGTCTCAGTCTCATGAAACTAGAAATGTGGGAGCTTCCCTTCCTTCCAGGCACCACCACTTCCCAGCAGTGGCAGCCTTCTCCTATCCATCCCTCCCCTCACTGGCTCACCAATACCTACAGCAGCTCCTCTTTTTTCCAAAACCTGGTGTTCAGTCCGTCATGCCAGCAGTACTAGGCTAGCGGTTACAGTTACCCTCCCATCTCCAGTGTTTTAACAGAGCAAACTGAGACGTTTTCCACAGTGTCAAGTTTCCCCTGCCTGCTCTTCTGTTCATCTATGGCTTTCCCTCATTTCTGCAGATGATTTCTCTCTCCCAGGAGCAAAAACGCAGTTTGCCCCCTTGCGGAGCAGCATGGGAATTCCCGGAAACAGGGAAGTCTAATGCTGCAAAGCAACAGGGAACAAACTGGGTTTTTGCACCTGGGACTGTAAAAGCATCTGCGGAAACGAGGAAAGGCAGCGGAGGAATACGAGTGCAGGCGCGGGGAGACCTGTCACTACCGAAAACGTCACACTCTTTTCCACCCAGTCCAGATTTTCCTGCTCTCTTTACCAAGAAACCTGGAGAGAAACTCAGCTAAAACAGCCCTACTCTCAATCCTGACGCAATTTCAAGGAGGCAGACAAATCCAGACTCTGTCACATTGCAAGAAGAATTATTCCTAGTCCCAGCAATATCAGGCATATTCAGTGTTACGTACAGTTCAGAAGACCTTCTGAATTTTCCATTTCACAATGGCTTGCGGCAACACCTGGCACCATCAGGTACCTTCAAGGATTTTCTTCGGAGGCATTAAAAGATAAGTCACCTAGATTGCAAAGTACTAAGGCTTGCCATGAATTTACCTTGTCATCACATGTACATCCCAGGTCATAGTCAGATGAAGGCGTGGCAGCTACAGGATAGAGCGGCCTAGCAACTTCGTCTGGCATGGTTGGTTTAAATGTATTGCTCCGAAGTAGATGATTTAAACTTCCATGGGTCCCATTATTAGGGGCAGCCTTTAATCCAAGGAGATCTGGTAAGGGATTAAAAACGGGAGGGAAATGGCTGTAGATAAGATCCACTATGGATGGATGGACGTTGCTATTATCTAGGCTGCAAAATACAGTACATTCACTCCATAAATATGCATCAAGAACCTGCCCAGACCAATTCTGCATATCCTTAAACAGACCTCTTTTATGGGTTCAATCGAGGGTGAAGGGCAGTGGATTTTAGTCACACTGCACCATTGACACAACAAAGGTCAGCATTTAGTTGTTTTCTGTAGGAATAAGTATCATCCATTCATCTGGGATGGTCTCAATGAGACAGATTTCATTCCTGCATTTATTTACAAAATGTATAGTCCACTTTTCTGCCCAATCAGGGCCACTAAATTGGCTACAGCTTATTTACCCTGTACTATAACAAGTCATTGAGACTAGATTGGAACTGACCCAGCCCCTATCTATACCCAGCCCCCTGCTATAGGCTTTTTTGCTCAGCAACACTAGAGTATAACGTTAGAATGGAAAAGAATTAAGGGATTTAATGGACAGTAGTAAAGCTTAATGCTTTGAGGGGCCGTGGTGGCTCAGAGGTTAAGACGCTGAGTTGCAGATCGGAAGGCCGGTAGCTCAGCAGTTCGAGACCCGAGTGCCATGTGACAGAGTGAGCTCCTGTCTCTGGCCCAGCTCCTGCCAACCTAGCAGTGCCAAAGCAAGAAACTGCAAGTAGATAAATAGGTGGGAAGGTAACAGCGTTCGGTGTGCCTCGGCATCTAGTCATGCCGGCCACATGACCACAGAAACTTCTTCGAACAGCACTGGCTTTTCAGCTTGGAAACGGAGATGAGCACCACCACCTAGAGTCGGATTTGACTGGCTTTCAAGCAAGGGAAACCTTTACCTTTAAAGTTTAATGCAGTTATTCAAATCCTACATGGAGGGGAAGTGGGACTAGCCCCTGAGGACATAGTTGCCCTGCCTTCCCCTAACATTCAGGCACTGGATCTCACATTTGCACAAAGCCCCACAAATTCAGAACCCAATGCTCCAGGCTCTACCTGTACATCTCAATTTTGTAAACAGATCATACATAAGCCATATCTGCGCATCAGGAGCTACTCATATAGGCTGTATGTGTTGGCTGCTATGCACACCTGAACGTGGATGCGTTTCTGTTGGATGGGGACAGGGCAGTCTAGCTAGTCCATAGCACACAGCATACTGAATATTTAACTTTTATGTAATTTAGCATGTAAAAATTATACATGATTCATCACTGTGCAATCTGCTTTGTCTCTCAGTGAGAACGGCGGACTATAAATACCGTAAATAATAACTAACTGTATTAACCACTTTGGATAAACAGAATTAACCAATATGATCTTTACTGATACAGAACATTCTACAAAATGCTCTGATGCAGTATTACAAAAGAGGGGAATTTCCTCTATTTCCCCCCCAAAAAAATTATACAAAAGGAAAGGGGCATTTTCTGTACTCCGTGCCCCCCCCCCCATTTCTGGGGCAACAAAATCTGAAAAAATGAAACTGTTGTTGGCAGAGTAATTAATACAGCAATGGTGCACAACCTGATTAAAGAGCAGATAAAGGTTTATTTAGGAATTAACATACTTGATAGGAAAGAGGAGAGACAGAGAAAGGTCCCTAGCTACATCTCTAGCTGAGAGAGAGGGTAAGACTGAGTGTGGCACTTCCGAGAAGAAGGGGGAAATTGCCCTGAGAGTAACAATCTGGAGACCGACAAGGAATAACACGTAACAGGAGAGAGGGTGACCTCACTGTCCTAATTGTCTTCTTGTTGCCCCCCTGCAGGGTCTTCTTCTCTTCTTCTCTGTAGCCCAGACATTGCCTTTTCCAACAAGTGCAAGAGTTTAGGTTGTGTTCATTATAAGGCCTTTGATGCCTTTCTCCATTAGATTCAGTAAACTGATGGACTGTCTGTAACTTTCCAGGCTGAAAGGCGGCTGATAACCCTAAACAGACCTCAGACTAAGCATTTAGCCCTTCAGCCATAATTTGCAACAGAGCCATGCTCAGAGACAAGAAAAAAAATAAAACTGCAGACTCAGAATGTCAGCAGAAGTGGAAATTCAGGTACAAGTACCTGGGATCATATTATGGAATTTAATTTTAAAATGATGCTACTTACCACACATAACATTGTAAAGTTCAATATTTTCAAACGGGGGTACTTTTGTTCTGAATTTAAATGCAGGGCCATAGCCTACAAAGACAGTCTAAGAGATAAAAGGAAGAAAAGAAAGTAAGCTAAAAATAGGATTATCTCTGTGTGTGTACCGCAATTCTATACAAGCACAGGAAAACCCACAGTGTATTTGACACTAAATTCAATATCCTAAAAATCAAGTATTTACTATTTTTAAAGCAAGATTCTTATGAATACAAAGATAGGCTTAAAAGTATGTTGGCATCTGGTAGAAATCTCTGAAGCCAGAAGAAGGACTGCCTTAAGGGTCTCTTTATGCACCCTGTGTCCTGTGCAACATCCAGACATGAATTGTGGTTTCTTCTCATTCCCCACAATTCAGATCATGACTGTGGCACGCACACAGAGAACAGTCTTCCGTCCCTCACCTGTGCCATTTTCCTAACCTGAAACAGTCCTAATGGGGATTATTTGGCATGCATTGCTCCCAACCAGAAGAAGTTGATAAACACACTGCATATGCAGATTGCAAAATACAGCTCTTCTCAGTGCAAATGGTGAGTTTTTAAGTATATAATTCTTACAGCCCTGAATAAAGTTTGCTGAAACTTTACAAACTTAGAAACAATAGTTTCACACAGAGAGGCTGAAATCCAAACAAGCTCCTTTACCCAGATGTGGAAAGAGGTTTGTGTGAGATCATACACAGGAATTATACGTAATCCCTGTGTGTGACCGCCCACAAAGCTCTTTCCGTGTAAAAACATTACACACAGCAGACACTTACTATACTTCTTTGGTTTTTCCATGCAGTTTTAGAACAGGTTTGTTTTAAGGCAGCCCCAGAGGGTTGTTCGAGTGCATAAGTAGCTACAATTCATTATTACAAAGTTCTCTTTGTGCTAACAATGCCCATCTTAGATTCCCTTCTGCTACCACTACCTAACTTCCAAGGATTCTGCAGTCCTTACCTGCATGCTATTAATCTTGTTGTCGTATCCATGGTCTCCCTGGAAAAGGCACTTTCCAGTTATTTTCTTAAAGACATCTCCGGGCCTCCTAAGTGTCAAAGAAGACTCTCCGTGAAATTATCACTGAGCTCAAATATATCTAGATACGATTTCTGCAAAATACTCTACTGAAATAGTGAAAGAAGGTTTTTTCGTAATCTTAGGCTAAGGAGGGCAAACTTTGGCATTCAAGATGGGGGGGGGGGGGGGGGGGATGAGACTCCAGACAGTGGTCTGGGAGCTGGAAGCACCTTTTGCAGGACCACCCAACCTCTTAATGACAGTTTGTGCAGAAAGGTGGGGCTTGAAATAAAGTTAGGGCATTTTTACATACATTGAACATTGCACGTTAAAATTTCAATGCACTTTGTAACTGGATTTCAGTGTGTAATACAGCTAAATCCACTTGCAAAAGATCACTAAAGTGCATTGGCAGTGGACTGAAACTGCATTATTCAGTGCTTGTTACTGCATTGCAGAAAACCAAGCTGGCATACACATTTCCTAAATAAATTCAAACAGAAAGTGAAAAAGCACACAGTACTCTTGACTCCACCCCTGTCAATCATTATCTCCAGTGCTGCCTTTCCTTTTAGGATGACAAGCAGCTATGAAGGAACCCACTGGCAATAACCATTAAGGATGAATGTAGAGATAACACAGGTGATTTCTCAACCATGGTCAAGACATCTAAGAACATCCACAGGTTTACAAGCATAATTTTGGTCAAAAAGAAACATCTGAACAAAAGTATAAGCCATAAAATAAGGGAAGACCCCTTCTTTACCTGGCCACGTGCCATTTTCTTTCCACTAGCAAGTGAACATCCTCAATTCGTCGGTTATTAGCATAATGCAACCGCTTGGGAAGATGTTGCTTCAAATAGGGCTTAAAGTGCTGGTCTGGTCTCTTGCACTGAAACGAGAGGAAAGTAAGTCAGAAGGGGCCTTGTGGAGCATCAACAGCAGGGGTCCTCAAACTACGGCCCGGGGGCCACATGCGGCCCGCTGAAGGCATTTTTCTGGCCCGCCATGTGTGCCGCTGCCTGTCCTCCAATTCCCAGCAGCACACAAAGCAGCAGAAAAATTGCAGCCGACTCGTCCCGGGCCACATGACAAAGCCCCGCCCCCCTGCTTCCAGTCAGCCAGGAGGAGGCAAAAGGAAGACTGGAAGAGGGTAAGTGTGGGGTGGCAGGCGCTCCGGCTGGCCCCAAGTCTCCTAGCCGGCTGAGAGGCCTCTCAGCCGGCTAGGAGACCTGCGCCAGTCCCAAGAGCCGGGCGGGGCTCTTTTTCGAGGCTTTTTGTGCTGCTGGGAATCGGAGGGGGAGAGAGAGAGAGAGAGAGAGAGAGAGGTTTCTCTTTCCCATCGTGATGCCTGCAGTAGTGGAGTTTCAGGGAGAAGCAGCTGGGGGCTTGCTGCCTTAAAAAGTTTGTGAGGATGCCGAGTTCTTTGTTTCTTCGGAGAGGGGGAAAAAACAGCCCCGTCAAGGGTGCCTTGCTTGCGCACGCACACACCCCCCCCCCCGTGCGCCTTCCCTACCCTCAAAATAACATCTGAACTCTCCAACCAGATCTAGACTAACTGATGCACACTTGCATCACTTGTTACGACTAGCAGTGACAAATATGGAACTGGACATTGACCATCTCATTAGCCAAAAGCAGGCCCATAGTTCCCATTGAAATACTGGTAAGTTTGTTGATTTAACTTTACTTGTTCTTCATTTTAAATATTGTATTTGTTCCCATTTTGTTTTTTTACTTCAAAATAAGATATGTGCAGTGTGCATAGGAATTTGTTCATAGTTTTTTTTTTAACTATAGTCTGGCCCTCCAACGGTCTGAGGGACAGTGAACTGGCCCCCTGTTTAAAAAGTTTGAGGACCCCTGATCAACAGGGTTGTGTAAGCCTTTGGAAAACCGAATGAAGAATTAGACTGAGTCCCTCCTCGTTTCTATGACAGAAACTAATACGGGTGGGAGGAGGATATGAAACAAACAAAAGATCCCCATTTGTTTTGGCAATGCAAATCCAAAATCCCTTCTTACAGTGCAGTTCTGATCTCTCAAAAAGCAATCCTGCCAGACAACAAAACCATTCTCTAAACTGCAGGATTGCTTCATAGAGACCACACTTGTGATGCAAAACACCAACAATGAACTAAAATACACAGCAAAAATGAATGAACTAACAACTGAGGGAATAAAAAACAAATGGGTCTTCAAAAATTGAAATGATTCAAAGAAAACATTTCCCCCCAATTATATTAATTTTTCATCAAATCCAAGCCACCATTCAGGAATTTTAATGTAAAGATGTTCTGGGTTAAGGATTATATAGTTTCTTGCCTCCAGAAAATTTGGAGGAAGGAATCTGGCTGAAAGCCACTTGGTGAGATTCTCCTATCAGTCCTTCCATGCTAAGCAATGTTCCCAGCTAAACTAATCCAACCAAATAGTTGTCTAACTTCATCTTTGGCCCCATTCAGCAACTTACCAGGACAGGGATGCAGGAAGTGGAATGGGATCCCACCCACTTGTTCTCTACCACACAAATAATGTCACATATGAAGTGGGCACTAAATACAGCAGCCAGTAGAAACATTGTTTCACTTTGAGGGGGAATAATTGCACAGAGTGGCCCACTACGCACCCCGCACAAGACATTCACGTCACACATCTGAATGAGAGAGAACACTGTAGCTGCTCGACTCCCCTGCAAATTGTATTGCTGGCCTACAAATGTTCGCAGATGACCTGAGCTAGTCGATCTCTTGTACAACAATTAAGAATGAACTCAGGATTAAGAATTTTTTTTCACTACAAAAAACAAGCACGGTTCAACGTCTTCAGGCTTTTTGCTAGGTCATATTACAATTCATGCATTACAGTTTCAGATACACAGCAGCTATTCAAAAGCACCATAAGAGACAAAATTGTATCCATGACCTATTCACACAGGACTTCCAGTCGTTTCCGGAACCTAGTAGTTGGAGACCATTCCATGTGCAAAGCGTGGTGTGTGAACTAACCTCTGATTGGGGATCCGCCCGCTGATCTTGAAGTCCAGCTCCACCTTAAGTCTTTGAATGCTAAGCTCATGAATTTACAGCTAGTCTATAGTCTAGTCTAGATCTAGATGCCCTGACCTGGATAGCCCGAGCTAACCCAGTTTTGTCAGATCTCCAAAGCTAAGCAGAGTCGGCCCTGGTTTGTACTTGAATGAGAGACCTCCAAGGAAGTCCAGGGTTGCTACACAGAGGCAGGCAGTGGCAAGCCACCTCTCAACGTCACCATAAGTCAGCTACAACTTTACAGCAAAAAAGAGAGTCTAGATTCTCTTCCACTATTTTGGGATGTGACATACCATGAATGTTAATGCCATTGTGAATCTGCCCAGCGCTATGTTCCAATTAAATTATTAAATTAGCAAGAACCATCTAGCTTAGAGTTAAGCTACATGATTAACAGCCCCTTATAATTTATTAGTGGGCTGTACCTCTTCAAGATTGCAGACGAGAGCCTGTATATTATGTCGTATAATTAAAAAACATGCTCCCTGCACATTCAAAACCAGTATCTAAGGAGAAAGATCAAACTAGAAACTTCCTGTTGATACATCACTTTTGTGAGTTCTACCTTGGTTATGACTTTATTGTATATTGTTTTAAATATGTTTAAAAGAAAAACAGCACCATGAGGAAAGGCGCCTGAGGGAGCTATTCAAACATTTTATAGCCTGAAACAGTATAGCCCGGAAACAGATACATTAAAAGTCTAGCGTGGACCAATTCCTATGAGCACGCAAACTTCTAGCTTCTAACTCTTCCGTCAGAGCAATGATCCATCACTAACTCTTTTTATAGCAGTCTTTGACAACTGACTGCATTGAATTAATACTTTTGACTGCTATCTTTACTTTCCTCACATATTATTCATTTTAAAAAGATGGATGGATGAAAGAGTTAGTAGAAACCTTACTCAAAGATGTGCGAACTGATTCAAGTTCCCTTTTCTGAAGAGTCAAATTTCAAGTCCAGGCTTATGTTAAGGGTTCTTTTTTGCGGGGGTGGGATTGTAATTGGAAATGCAGGCTATCAGCCGAATTTTCAAACAGAGCACTGGCAAAATATTTACCCGTAAGAGCATTTTCCATTTCAAAAGGAAGGAAGAAACAAACTCAGTTCATAGAGTCAAGGCAGCCAGGCATATGTTATCCCGAAGAGTTATAAAAAAAATCTATCACCAACAACAAGCAGTGGAAATAATGACCAGCCTTCTTCCTTACTCATGAAGACACCTATTTAGAGGGCTTTACGTGATCTAATGAGCATCCTGCCTAAGCCATAAGCCCATAACAGTGAACAGAGAACCCATAATTAGGAGATGAACACTCTAGACAGAGGTGCATGCGACTCAAGTACTTACTGTGAGATTGGCGACAATAGCCTTTGGGTCATCTGTTACAGGAAAAAAAGAAAGAAGATGTTCACAGAAAGATCTACTATGTTTTTTGGTAGATCTCCTACTACTACCTGTCCTACTACCTTGCCTACTACCTCTCTGCATATTACACCACCTAATCCAGTTGCACCTGCTATTGTCATTTGTCTGCTAACGTCATTCAGCGTCTGAAATCACTCCACTTTCCAATATATAGGACACATGGGGACTCCCATTCTAAGTTGTATCTGAAGAAGCGAGCAGTGGCTCACAAAAGCTCATACCCTGCCACAAATTTTGTTAATCTTTAAGGTGCTACTGGACTCTTGCTCTTCCGTTGTTGTTGTTTTTGTCCCACCATTCCATCAAGCAGCCCAGGGTGATACACCAGTTGTCCTTTCCTCCATTTTATCTTTCCAACAAACCCACGGGGGAGATGAGGCTGAGGAAAAATAACTGGCCCAGAGTCACCCAAAGAGCTTCACGACAGAGAGGCAGGGTTACCAACCTGGGGTAATTCCTGGAGATTTGGGGGGTGGAGCCTGGGGGTGGAGCCTGGGGAAGGGGGGCTCAAGGAGGGGAGGGAGCTCAGCAGGGTATAATGCCATAGAGTTCACCTTCCAAAGCATCCATTTTCTCCAGGTATAAGTTTTCTCTTGGGGTATAAGTTTATTGTTTATTGATACTGTTTGTGTTACTTTTATGTTGTTAGCTGCCCTGAGCCCGCCATTGGCAAGGAGGGCGGGATATAAATCTCATGAAATAGATAGATAGATAGATAGATAGATAGATAGATAGATAGATAGATAGATAGATAGATAGATAGATAGATAGATAGATAGATAGGTGAACTGATTTCTGTTGCCTGGAGATCTGTTGTAATTCCAGGAGATGTCCAGGCCCCAAGTTGGCAAACCTACAGAGAGGGTATTTGAACCCTGGCCTCTCCCGGTCCCAGTCTGACATACTAACTGCTTTATTCCATACCGTCTCTAAGAAGAGGGATTACCGTTCTTTCTAAACGCTTCTGTTCTAGATGGGATAGTGACATTATTTCTGGCCCTTTAGAATGGCATACATTAGGATTTAGGCCTTTCATCCTATATGCCAGGGGTGGGCAAATTGCAGCCCGCGGGCCACATGCGGCCCGCCACAGAGTTTTTTGCGGCCCACCAAGACAGTCGGCCACGTAGTTTTTCAACAAGCAATCTGGCTCCTGATTTTAAAAAAATTGTAGAAAAGTGTGATAGGGCACATTTGTCTCATTAAACTGCTTCTAAAATTAAATGTGCTTGCAGCTATAGATGATATGAAATTAGCACAATAAATAAATTGAATAAAACTACCACTATTTTATTTAATTTATATTTATTGATTTTTATGATACAATTGATACCTTTTCTGAAATGCAAAGTTAACTAATGAATGCAATCATTTTAAAAGGTGCGGCCCTCCGCTAACCTCCGCTCCCACAAAGTGGCCCCCGAGCCAAAACAATTGCCCACCCCTGCTATATGCCATTTCCAGATAGCAGCTGTACCCCAAGCCCCCTGCTAGAGGAAACACCTCTGAGTGCTATTCTACTCTTTCGGAGGGCAGAGCTCTGTTCTTCCTACTATTGCTCTTGGCAGTAATGTTGGGAAGCACCCCAAGGTATAGTGAAGGTGTTCAAAATTTCAAAAACTTACATCTGACATTACTGTTAGCTTTGGCACGAATGCGCCCTAAAGTTCCAGGTACCAAAAACAGGTCATCCACATTAAGATGAAAGTTGCTCAAATACTCTGTTCTTTCACAAGTGGCGTCTTCCATCCCTGCGACAAAAATCGTTTTTATCTCGTGAAGCGAAATCAAGTTTTCAAAAGAAGCAAAGCATGCAATGTTCGATTAGCAGCAAAATAGTTGCAAACAAACAACAGTTATAATTCAGACTGTTCAAAGGCTTTCCAGAGATTTTAAATGTAAGCAGTTGCAACAAAGATAGTTTTTACACCTTATTTCTTTCAACTGAAATTACAATCTCCCATTTATAATTTCAAGAAAATCAAAGCAAGAAAAGTAAATATCTGCTATGGGCTTGCTTCGAGGATTCCATCAGCAGACATGGGCTAGGTTCAGATGTAAACCGTGGCTTATTTAAACCAGATTGTTGAACACGCACTGCTTACAGTAGCAGAAACTAGGGTTGCCATGTCCTACCTGGCTTCCAGTGGGGGAATCCCATGATGTTCTGGCATGCATGTGCAAAGCACACACCCCATGATGACATCACCTGGAAGTGATGTCACTATGTCGAGGACATCGAGGGTGACGCTCTAGTTTTGGGGAAAAACTCTATGGGTTTTCTGCCTTCAAAACCATAGAGTTTGCCCAAAAACTAGAGGAGTACCCCGTCACCATCCCCAATGTGATGACATCACTTCCGGGTGATGTCATGACATCTAGGACATTACCCATCGACATCCCTGTTTGGAGGTGGGGTTTCCCCTGCTGGTCAGCTGGCCAATGGCAGATTGGAGCCCCCCAAAGTGGGGGAACCCACAGTAGGAACTGGGGGGTTGCAACTCTACCAGAAACTTATATAGACTACAGTTTGTTAGTAAAACCAGGGCTATTTTTGGGCAGGAATGCACAGGAACGGAGTTCCAGCTGACTTCCAAGTTGGCCATGCCTACAGCCCTCCCCTCGGGTTCTCCAGGCACCCTGCAAGCCGTGGGGCACCTGGGGAAGCCAATCCAATCCAGGGATGGAAGGCAGCTTAAACTGCCTCCCCTCCTCCGGTTCCCCAGATGACCCGCAGCTGTGGGGCACCTGGAGAAGCCAATCCAGAAACTGCCTTCCTTCCCTTGGGTTCCCCATGCACCCCTGCAAGCTGCAGGGCACCTGGGGAAGCTGATCCTGGGAGGGAGCTGTGCTGTCAGGGGTGTGGCCTAATATGCTAATGAGTTTCTCCTGTTGGGTGTGGCCTATTTCCTGCTGGGCTTTTTCTACAAAAATAGTCCTGAGTAAAACCCTTTTCCACTCCCAAGAAGAATTCCAAGAAGCTAGCCCAAGCTCCCTTGCATTGTCACTTCCTGCTTATGGTGACCCTATGAAATAATGACCTCCCAAACGTCCTATCATTAACAGCCTTGCTCAGGTCTTGCAAACTGAGGGAAATAGCTTGTTTTATTGAGTTAGTCCATCTCATGCTGGGTCTTGTCTTTTCCTACTACCATCAGCTTTTTGTTACATTATTGTCTTTTCCAGTGAGGTCTTCTCATGTTGTGATTTTTGTGTACTCTGAAACAAATAGATCTTTTATAGCGCTCCTCTTTAGCTTGTTTGTTGAGTCATCAATAGCAGGGAGAAAAGGGTGCATGGAGAGAGAGAAGATCCTTAGAAAACAACACAAATAGGTGACTGCTGCTAATGAAGCCTGTTTTTCTATTCGTCTGTGTTTCCACCTATATATACAGGCAGCTAAGAGGGATCCTACTGATGAACTGAATGGGATTTTGCATCCCGACATCATGACAAACCACAGTTTGTAAAAACCACAGTAAACAAGCCAGGTAGAAACCATGATTTAAAATCCTAGTTTAGCGCCCACCAATAAACCACAATTTCTTAGCAAACCTGGATTAAAACATCAGACCATGGTCTATAAGCTGTGGTTTACCATGGCATCTGAGTGCAGCTTTGGAGTCTTATATTTTATGATGTGAGCGCTCAGTCAACTGTCTGGTAAGAACTGTAAAGTCTTCCACATTGTGAAATCTGAAATTTCCTCCTCCTGTGGGTGACAGAGATTTAAGAACAGACTAAAGTGCACTTATCAGCAAGGTGTTTTGACTTGTCAGCACAATTTTGGCCTCCATCATTAAAGCCAGGGTCTAATTGATAAGCACAATCACCTTTAAAGACCTTTAAAAGGCTTAAATATTTAGACAAATGATAGAAAGCTTTCAAGAAAGCACACTTGTTATCTCATCTTCTTCCTCACTTCAAATCTTTGTACTTCTATTCATTTTACAAAAACATTTGCATCCTAGGGCGGAACTAAACAATATGTTTGACCATGATAGAGGTTGGGGTTCTTTTACTCAGCTTGCTTTCCCTACAGCTGCCCAGCAACTGCAGAGAACTTATATACCCAAGCGTCGCAGGGCCCAGTTCAGACTGGGACCACAGTGCAGGGGGGTAAGGGCTCCAGTTCCCCCCCACACACACCATTTTCTTGAGCCAAAACAGCTCCAGGATGCATTATTTCCCCCACACAAAGCCCTGCAGTTGAACAAAATGTGCCCAATGGGGCCACGTCAGCTTGAGAAAAAGACACAGCAGGAAGGGTAAAGTGCCTTCTCTACAGCGCTGTGGTCTTTGTCTGAATCAGGTCCTTCAGCACTTGGGTGAGTAAGGTCAAATCTACATCTGACTTTCCCGCTGGAATCATTCTAGTTTCAAAAAAACCCGTCTATACCTGTTTCTAGTTTCAAACCATACTTGTTCTAGTTTAAAAATTACTGTTTACATTCGATAATTGCCCTCCTGTGGTCAAGCTAGCATTTTACTGCTTTAAACATATCCTGTTGCTTTGTACTCTTCAGACCCAGGGAGTGAAATTTGAAACCAGCATGAAATGAGAGTAGGAAAAGCCAGCAGTCAAATTACTTCAGAGGGGAGGTATAAATTGGGCCTAAGTTTCCTGCAACCGCTGTGTGGCTGCAGGAAAAGCCAGTTCAGTCAAGGAAACCCTGACCTGTCTTGTGGTCAAAACAACAGTGGGGTTTGGTCCTTAATTTTGATCTTAAATGAAATGCAGATGTTAAGAATGGGAAGAACTTCACTGGAAGTCACTGCAAATCCAGTCAAGTCATTTTCTCACATACTTGCAGCCTCGTAGGTGTGGGGTTTTTTCTGGACCAGAACTTTAAAGAAACCAACTGAAGAAGTGCGCATGGACACAAAAGCTTATACCCAGAATTATATTTTGCTGGTCTTAAAGGTGCCACTAGACTCAAACTTGGTTCTCAAACCCTGACACCGAAACCGTTCAGATTTTTATTATATGTGCTGCCGAAGAAAGCACTACTCCAAAATCTTAACATCTGAACTAAAGCATTGTTGCTGCTGCTGTTGTTGTTTTTAATTACCATGGTCACCCACGAAGATTATGTTGACACATCGATGTAGGTTCAGCTGCTTCAGCCCATCCATTAACTGGCCCAGGATCTTGTCGATGTCTCTTAGTGGATGTGACATCTATATAGGCACATATTTTAACACAATAAAAATTAGCCATCCATGCAGTTTCTACATCATAGGGCTAACTAGAGGTTTGAAGGGAAATAGCACAGGGAGGGAGGAAGCATGAACCTGATTGGAAGAGCAACTTTGGGGAGGAGCTTAGTCCTTTCCTCCATTCTGTTTCCCCTTTGGTGAGGAACAATTTCCATAAGTGGTTTTCCTACTGCAGTGGAAATATATAAAATTTTTACCTGATGTTTCCTTCAGTGATAGGGTTACCATATTTTGGAAAGCAAAAAAGAGGACATATTTCCCAACTGACTACTTCAAACCAGTGATCACTATGACAAATCTCATTTATTTAAGCTGTGATAATTGCTACAAACTAGAAATATTCCTAATCTTTCAACCCAAAAAGAGGACATTTTCATCAGTTTTTTAAATAAGAGCCCAAAAGAGGATGGACACCAAAAAACGAGGATGTGTCTTCAAAAAAGGCATCTGGTAACCTATTCAATGAGCTTAGGGAGGTATATTTGGCTGTTCCATCCACATTTTATCCTCATAACAACCTTCACAAAACTCTGTGAGGCAGGTTAGCCAGAGAGTGACTGGTCCAAGGTTACCCAGCAAGCCTTACAGCTAAGCAGGGATCCAAACCAGGTTCTACCCAGTCCTAATCCAACACTTTTAACCATGAATATATGAAACGGAGTCAGACCATTAATCTGTCAATGTCATCATTGTCTATTTGATTGGAAACAGATCCTAGGGGTCTCAGGCAGAGGTCTTTCACACCACCTACCACCTGACCCCTTTTAAGTAGGGATGCCAGAAATTGAGCCTGGGATCTTCTGCATACAAAGGAGATGCTCTACCACTGAGCCATGGCTCTTCCCTACATGAAAGTGTAGCTTGCAGCATGGGGTTAAAAACAGGGGGAAATGTTCCTTTCTGAGTGCTGCAGCCCCGACCTGAGTCCCTGGCTCCCCACTCTCTAATGACCCCCCAATCACAATAGTAGCACAGCAGTAATGTCTTGTTCCTTCTGAAAAGCAAGATGCAGGAATATTTATGTAAGCCCTATCTCAAAAGATCTTCTGTTTATGTAAACACCTCATGAGCCAAGCTAGAAGGACTACATCAGTTCCTCTCCAGCAATGAGCTCAGTTAACTCAGGCAGTTCAGTTAACCTTACCTTACTGAATAAAAAGTGGACAGCAAGGTGAAGGAGGAACATGTGTCTCCAGTGAGTAGGACATCTAACATAGCCTTTCCATGCTCATCAACTGAGCATAGCCAAATTTAGTACTATAAACAAACTTAAATAGTAATTCAGATTCACAACACAGAGTTAAATAGCTGATCTCACAGCATGAAGATGAACATATGGAAACCCAAATCAGTTTATACATTAGAATGAAGAAACCGTTTTGGAGAAGCATTAAAGGAATCTGGACTGCATTAAACAAGACTTCTGGATTTTAAATAAGGTTGTGATAAGTAAGACCATTAGCCTGTTTACTCATTCCTTGGGCACAAAATAAGAAATTGTTGACAGCCCTCCTTTAGCAGAAGATGAGACAGATATGAGCAACCAGGGGTCATTTCGAGCAGGAGCTTGGGGGAGCGCATCCCGGGGGAATGCCTGCTTGTGTCATGGCTGCCAGGCCGTCCCCTGGAAAGGTCCTTGTTCCTCCAACCAGCCTTCTGAAGGCTTCAGCCACCACTGAAGCTATCCTCCCTGAATAGTGGTATTTCTGAGGCTTGGGTTAGTAGCTGTCCCCTCTCTGCCAGCTCTTTCTTTCTTGCCTTCTGACATACTTCCAGTGATGTCGGGTGGTTTCGCATATGCAAATAAGTTATGCTAATGAGTTCTGCTAATGAGCTCCTGCACCTCTTTTTCTGTGAAATGACCCCTGTGAGCAACTTAATCTATGACACTGAAGTAACCATCACCGAGATCCAGGTTGGAAATCATTTGGCCAGAACTTTTATCTACTGATCCTGAAAAGGGTAGGACTGTACAGCCTACAGATTACCCACTCTTTGCCTAACAAGTAGCTTTCTGATAAACATGAAAAGTCACCTATTTAGGAATGAAAAGTCATTCACTGGACGAACACTTTCTACCAATTATTGTATTTGCCTACTTAGTAAACTGTGATGTAGAAACTATCCCTTCTCCCACCAACTGAAATACAAGGCTGAAACTTGGAGTCCGAACAGGGAGTACTCATGAATTTCAAATGAGTAGTTTGGGGTGTTTTGCTTATTTGTTTTTTGTGGAAGCAGTAGATTTATAGCGCAGGAGGAAATGCTGTATTTTCTGCTGTGATGAAAAGTCACATTCAGTTACATCATATGTCCAAATTCACTAGTGTATCTGAAGAAACATTTCTGATACTGTAGGAAAGAAAACACACAGAGACACAAATATCAAATCAGTCTATTTCTGAAAGTCCTCAGCTGGGCAACCTTTGCCAAGCTTGAATGCCCTCAAATTATTCTATCCCTTTTCCTGCCAGTTCTTAAACTTATATCAATCCTGATGTTTGAATGGAGACATCTTATGGAAAGGCTACGCCCCAAAAACTATGTTCTTGCACAGCAGCCTATAAAATCTGTAGCGTGCAACTGCTTGAATAAACAGATTCTTGGTGTAAACCATTCATAATATTACTTGCTGGTTTTCAGTGCCTTGAAACTTTTGTGACGTCCCAAGGAAGACTTTGGTTTTCCAAAACAGCCGCTGCCATTATTATAAAAGTTGTTGGCCATGAAATCAAAGACTTTACAGACCAATACTTGCAAGAACAGCTTTGAATATAATGTTCCAGAGGAAGTTCACAACACAGCACAAAGATGCTCTTAATAAGTAAAGGACCCAATGATCTTTCAGACACTTCTAGATATTACAAAGAAGTATATTCCCCATGGGAAAATGTCTGATTGCACAGATTACATTTTGACTTTAAAAAAATATATAAAGCATGATGTTAAGATTTTGAACACCGATCAAAAAAATTTCCACCTGTGGATGAGGAACATGAGATGGACTTTTGCAGTAGCATTCAATGCCCTTGCTGTGATAATTTTTTTTAAAAGAAGATGGATTTTGCTAGAATAAATGGATAAAGAGGTAGCACAACTCCCGAAAATGAATCTCAGGTTGTCCTAGTTGCTTAACTTGTTGCGGTCTATGGATGTAATTTTCAACACGGCTACATTAGAAGCTCCACTTTGGGACGGTCTTCTTCAAAATTGCAAAACAACGGCTTCAAATGTGACAGTTATGGAAACTTACTTTGTTCCGACGGGATTCCGCAGAGTATTGATCTGCTCTGTGTACTTTTCTTCTTTTCTTTGAAGGATCAACGCGTCTTCTCTGTCTCCTCTTAGGAGTGATCTTTCTCTTAGGTCTTTTAGATGGAGCAGTAAGAGAGGAGCCGTAATTACTCTCCTGTACTGGCGGAGAGAGATGCCTGGACTCAGAAAAGGCTTGACTTAGCCAACATCAGATAGGTAAACTAGCTGTGTCAGCGGATCTAGGAATCTGTAAACCAAGTCTTGGTTAACTCCAGGGGGAAGGGGGTGTTTTCAAAGGGCTATTTACTGTGAAGATTGGAAGCAAGGCGGTAGTTATTGTTAAGAATGGTACTAGAGAACCTAAGAAAACACCCTCAAGATGATGAGATCAATTTTCAACTATAAAGCATTAAATTTTAAGTTGTTTTTAGAAGGGCATTCCACAAACAGGGAAGTTGGATCCAATGTTGTCCTTCCACTAGGGGAGGAACCTTCTGGCGGAAGGAGGAAGGCCCTTTCCGCTGCAGGAAGGACTCTTTCCTCTCTCCAACAGAACATTCTTCTCTTTGGGAAGGGAACCGCTGAATAAAATGAATTATACATGTGACTTCAGAAATAAAAGCTGATGGCTCACAATTCCAATATGTTTATTGTAAATACCTTCACAAGGTCGAGAAGCTGTTAGACATTTCATTGCCAGGTAGCTAGCTACATGCCAGTCCCATGTAGCAAGAGGCAAATAATAATAATAATAATAATAATAATAATAATAATAATAATTTTAAAAACTCAGATGGGACACAGTATTTCCATCCAGCAATCTTGGCAGAAGTTAGACTACCCTATTCCCAGATTGGTCCTTAATGCAAAACATATTTTCAAAGGAGAAGGAATCCCACCATTGTTATCTGCAGCATATGGACTTCAGCCTTCATCGCCTGTTGCTATGAACATCTGCAATTATTTTAATCCACAAAGTCAGTGTGGCATCTGAGAGGGGGACAACCTGAAGACAGATGCTGGAATTGTCCATTTGACCAAGCGTTGGGGAAACCATTTTTGAAGATGAGCCGCACAACCAAGCAGAGCACAAGGGGTTGAAGAATACTTTAAACTGATCTCAAAAGCAGCCAAGTTGCATGCAACTCCGATTGATTATTCCAATGAGAGCTCTTGGCCTTTTGTTTAGGATCATTCTCAGAAGACAGCAAGCTGATGCATACAGGAAGATAGTGCAGCATAATTCAGAACAGGAGAAGAAAAGGAAGCCACGGTGATTTATAATGCCATTTGTTTCTATCCACCTAGCCATTCTCTGTCTTTGTTGTTCAGTCGCAGGGCTGCAGCAGCGTTCTTGGAAGGAAAAAATAGTGTTACCATCTGCCATGCTGTTTCATTGCTTCCTAGGCAAGCAGCTGGAAGGGGGATGCTAATCCAATTCCATTTGTCGCTCTCCAGAAAGCAGCTTCAGAGTTTTCTTTTCAAAAGGAGGGGGGGAAGGAGAGTTCAAGCCTCGTGCAGTCTTGATGAGCGGAGCAGCAAGGGGGGGTGGGGGGGAAGGATTGTCGCAGTTTACTCACTCTTTCCAAAAGAAGCGCAGCCAGAGCTGGAACTGTCCCGCCAAGTGGTTTTAATAATCAGAATCACCATCCCAGGGCAGCATGTTAGAGGCAGGAAGAGTCCTTAAAGCGCATGACTCTGTTGTCCAACTCATAGGTCGTCTAGTAGACTGCGCATTTCGTACACACATTCACAAAGTTATAGTTTGTCTTTCAAAAGAAGTTAGAGCTAGGGAGAAAGCCAAGTCTTTTATTAACCAGCCAAACGTCAGCTTTACTTTGAAAAAACAAGAATGGTTAAGAGAAGGAAGGAAGGATGATTTTGACCTCTCGATTGGGAGAAATGCTGTGAAATTGCAGAACTGCTCAGCCAGAAGTCTACCTTCAGGGGCAGCCTCTGAGACCAGGGTGGAACACTGATGGAAAAAGGAAGCACTTGGTCTAAGAGTGCTTCCAAAACTTTTAACGTATTGGCCATATTTACCACGCATAGCACCTTCGAGCCACATGAGGCCTACACCAATAATAATAATAATAATAAAATAATAATAATAATAATAATAATAATAATATTTTGTGCTGTCAAGTCACAAGCAACTCATGGTGACCCCAGGACCATAAACAGAGGTCACTGGTCATCACTATTCTCTGCATAGCAATGCTGGACTTCCTTGATGGTCTCCCACCCAAGTACTAACCGTGGCTGACTGTGGGTTGCCAGGTCTTACTGCCTGCTGGCACGGGGCAGGGTTTCAGTCTCACTCTGGGGGTCTTCTAGTACACGCGCAAAGCACGTATGCCACAATAACATCACCCAGAGGTGACCATTGAGCTGGGCACGTCGGGCAATATGTTCTGGCATTTGGAGATAACTCTATGGTCACCATAGAGTTTTTGCCCAAATGCTAGAGCATCCCCCACATGACGTGCCTGGTGTGATGATGATGTCACCTCTGGGTGATGTCATTGCACCGGGTACATTGAGCAGGATGGGGCTTTTCAAGGGTGGGGTTCCCCTGCTGGCCAGTGGCAAATTGGGGACCCCAAAATCAGGGGAAACCCCACTCCCACTGGGGGAATGGCAACCCTAGCTGACCCTGTTTAACTTCCAAGCTCTGACGCTAGTCATGGCCGTTCCGGTAGACTGACTGCCATTTGGGCTAATAGGCTCAGTATGGGCAGTGCAGGACTGAAGCCTTAGCAAAACAAACAAACAAAAAAAACCCTTGAGCTGATACTACTTCTTTGTGTTACCCTCAAACCATGCATGGAGCAAATTACCACTAGCATGCATCTGCAGCTAGTCCTTGATAACCTGTGTATAAGCATGGATGGAACGAACTAAGGAGATCCAAGGGTGAAGCTTTGCTCAGCACAAAGCTATCTAGGTGCTTCAACAAGCCTCTCAACCTAACATCCTCACAGGTCTGTTATGAGAATAAAACAGGAAAGCCCCATCTGTGCCCTGGAGAAAAGACGCGACGTAAGTGCAACAAATAAACATGGATCTTACTTATGAATAACCCTTTTGGAGTCTTCTTATGAATAACCCTTTTGGGATACTTCAAAAAAATGCAATTTCTCTACTTGCATTCACTAAAGTGCTGCTTTTAATATAATGGTGGCTTGGACTGAAATAGTATTATAAGCAGTCAATATGTAGCCACTTTTACAGTTAATACTTTCAAACCAGCATGTCACTGACCTAACTGACCCAATGCGATACCATCAACCATTGTAGAAGAGCAGCTAGATTTGAGTCCAGAGACCAACCCTAAAGACGAGCAAGATTTTGGGGGTATGAGCTTTCGAGAGTCAAATCCTGATGAAGGGAGCTTTGACTCTTGAAAGCTTATACCCCAAAAATCTTGTTGGTCCCTGAGTTACTACTGGACTTGAATCTAGCTGTTCTACTGCAGACCAACACAGCAAACTTCTTAAACAATCTTCCCTGCAGAACAGGAGTCATAAGGGCAATCTCTCCCCCGCCAAGCTCTTTCACCTAAATGTCTTAAGATACCAGCAGTCCAGGGCTCATTTCGTAGCAGGAGCTCCTCTGCATATTAGGCCACACACCCCTGATGTAGCCAATCCTCCAAGAGCTTACAGTAGCCCCTGTAAGAAGAGCTCTGTAAGCTCTTGGAGGATTGGCTACATTAGGGGTACATGGCCTAATATGCAAAGGAGCTCCTGCTATGAAATGAGCCCTGACCAGCACAAATCTGATTTCAGCACAAGCAAATCCACAAGCTTCTTAATGACCCCAGTTCAGTCAGTTATTTGGGGGTTTTTTAAGTCCAGGAAAAACAGAATGCTCCTGTTTCCACCTCAATAACAATCTTGCCAACTGTGAACTGAATGTCTACCTTAATGGCACCTGACTTTCACACACAACCATACACCTAAGTAACTTGGCATTACTCTTGACAGGGCCTTAAGCTAGAAACGCCATCTTACTAACGTAGCAGTGAAAATTCGCACGTGAAATAACACCTTCCAAAAATTATGTGGTGCAACTTGGGATGCATCTGCTACAACACTTAGATGCTCAGCTTTGAGGTTGGTGTATAGTACTGTGCTTCAGTGTGGCTCAACAGCCCCCAGGTACACAAACTTGATGTTCAACTTCATACAACAACGAGAACCATCAGGAGATGTATTAAACCCACTCAGACCTATTGGCTTATCTACATCGTGCAAACAACAAAAACAGTAGCTACCTATGTTGTGCCACATTGCTCCCCCTCATCTCCAAAGATAAAATACTCTTCTTTGTGTATATAGAAAGGTCACTGAAAACAGAGAGCTGCCCATTCACAAAGACATGGCTGACATGGGCCAATCCAGACTAAGGTCCCAGCATCCAACAATAAGATCTGCACAAATCCTGCAATCACAAAATTTCGAGCCAAGGAAAGAATTATCGCGAACATGGATGCAATCAGTTCCACTTGATATCCCTAACCTGATAAACATCAACAAGAGGCCAACAGGATTTGATTTGTCACGTAAAGCATGCAAGATGGCTAACAGAATATGAACAGGCTTTGGCAGATGTGCAGACCTGTTGTTTACATGGGGCAAAAAGGCAGGACCCAAATGTGATTGTGCTGCAGCCCACCAAAGTATTTCTATTTGTCACAGGAATGCGAGCATTGTGTTTTCCAAGGTGATGTGACAGAGCTCTCTAAGCTTTCCCCAGTGGCGATTGAGTGGATTGAAAATTTAGAAAGCAGTATTTAGTGGGATTGTTCAACCTGTCCTTATATCTACTGTATCAACTTGGTTGCGTATTTTACATTATTATATGCTTCCTGTGTGTCATTCTGCCATAAGATAAATAAAATAAATAATACTCCAGTTTAAAATGTCAGAAATAGGATTTGTTTATGGAGCTTGGTTCTTAGCACTGGGGTAGAAATATACAGGAAGTTAGCTGGAGTCCACAATGACTGCAGTGTTAATAAACACACTGTGCAAAGATGTTTTATCTTCCAGAAACACAGAGAACCATAGACATTACATCGTCGTCGTCGTCATAACAACAACAATAATACTGCAACAAAATAGGTATTAAATATATAGCAAAAGAGGAAACTTATAAACAGTAAATTATAATAAGTAAACTGTAATCCCTTTGAGTCACATTCTCCCAGAAGTGCTCTTCTTTTGGGTCATGTGCCATTAGAGATGCAACATTCCTATTAGTGACCTGTCTTGACCTTCCTTTTGCGTGTGTTCTCCTGCCAATTTTCCTGAACTTCCTTTTTTTATTGCTAAACAGCAGAATTACAAAGAATTCAAAGCGGTTTACAAGAGATTGGCTTTTCGATCAATATTGAAAATTCGTTAAACAGCAAAAAGTTTCCATAACTTAACACTGTTTTAAAGAACATTTAAAAACCACTGTTTTAAAGAACATAACTAACACGTCAAGACTAGCAAGCCTGGAGGGAAAGGAATGTTTCTGCCCTCCTAAAAAACCCTATACATGGCAAAGCTATCCAGGCCTCAAAGGGGAGGAAATTCTATAGCGTTGGCCCTGTTTCTGATGGATGCCAGTCTGACATCAATCTCTGATGGTATTTTGCAGCAGGGCCTCACTGGCAGATCTTAAAGAATGGCATCGTTATGGATTGGAACAGAAGCTCCTACTACTACTCTTGCCCCAGACACATAGCTTAAGGGTTTTAAAAATTAAAACCACCACCTTGCTCACACCTATCAAAAGATATGCAGGATAGGAAGCCCATGTCTCCAGCCCCTCTGTCCTTACTGAGCAGCAGTGGGAAAATGCTGGGGAAATGGGAGGGGGGAGGAATCAGTGTTGATTCTATCACATCATTTCTGGTGTGACCTGGAAGTGACATCACCATATTCGGTGCATTCTAGGATCTGCCCAAAACTGTATGGTTAAACCAAACAGTTTGGGCAGAATGCTACAGCATCACCCCGGTGTGATTACATCAAGTAATGTCAGAAGTGATGACACGGTGTTGGCGGGACACTGAAAAAGTGCCTCATCACCCCCCTGTGACCTCCTGCCCGTTGCCATTTTCGATCCATGGAAGCCTCCAAATGGCCTTCAGATGCTACCCTACACAGAATTTATTATAGTAGTATAATCTGGAAGTAAGCAAGGCATGGAACATAAGAACGTAAGAGCCTCACTGAATCAAACCAGTTGTCCATCTAGTTCAGTATCATGTGTTGGTTAACCACATGGATGGCCAACAAACAGGGTTCAGAGGCCAAGGGCTCCCCCATGCTGCTCCTAGCACTGGTATGCAGAGGTTTACTGTTAGGATACAAGTAGGTTCCCATTACTCATCATGACTAGAAGCCATTGATGGACCTCTCCTCCCCAAATTTGTCTAAGTCCCTCTTAACGTCATCGATGCTTGTGGCCATTACTACAACTACTGGCTCTGAATGCCACAACTGAATTACTTGCAGAGTTTAAAAGTATTTGTCTTTATTTATCCTGAACCTATTGCCCATCAATTTCATTCAATGCCCCCAAGTTCTATCCACTTTCTACACTCTGTCCACAACTTTATAAACTTTCATCGTATCCCCTCTTAGTTGCCTTTTTTCTAAACTGAAAAGTCCCTGACTCTTTAGCCTTTGGTCATAGGAAAGGCGCTCTGTCCCCTTAATTATTTCAGCTGCCCTGCACTTTTTCCAATCCTGCCACATCCCTCTTGAGAAACGGCAACCAAACTGTAGATAGCATTCCAAACGGGACCACAACGTAGCTCTACACAAGAGATTTACAATATTGGCTGTCTTATTTTCAGTCTCTTTCCTAATATTCCACAGCACAGTGTTTGTCTTTTTTCAGCACTGGGTTGACATTTTCATCAAGCTTTCCACTGCAACCCAAGAGCTCTTTCAATCTCAGCTTTGGCACATTTGTAAAAGACAGAGGTCTGTCAGTCAGATATTCTTGGAGGACCAAGCTTCTCATTATAAAAAAAGAGTCAGTACTGACAGGGTATCATTTCCTTAAGAATGTAAAGAGTTCTAATGATCAGGGGTCATTTCGAGCAGGAGCTCGGGGGAGCGCAGCTCCGGGAGTTGGTGCCACCCCCACCGCGGGGGAATGCCTGCTTGTGTCATGGCTGTAGTAAAATGACCCTGTCCCCTGGAAAGGTCCTTGTTCCTCCGACCAGCCTACTGAAGGCTTCAGTCACCTCTGAAACTATCCTCCCAGAATAGTGGTATTTCTGAGGCTTGGATTAGTAGCTGTCCCCTCTCTGCCAGCTCTTTCCTTCTCTCTCTCTCTCTCCCCTTTCTTTCTTGCCTTCTGACATACTTCCAGTGATGTCAGGTGGTGTAGCATATGCAAATAAGTTATGCTAATGAGTTATGCTAATGAGCTCCTACACCTCTTTTTCTACAAAATGACCCCTACTAATGATCAACAGTTCATCCAGTCCAGCAAACTGTTGCTCACATCCCATTTTTCAGAAGCTAACCAAATGCCCCAGATATCTCACAGTAGGGTCACAGAACTAAAGCCTCCCCAGCAACTAGCCTTGAACATACATGAACACATGAAGCTGCCTTGTACTGAATCAGACCCTTGGTCCATCAAAGTCAGTATTGTCTACTCAGACTGGCAGCAGCTCTCCAGGGTCTCAGGCAGAGGTCTTTCACATCACCTCCTGCCTGGTCCCTTCAAATGAACATGCCTAGGATTGAACCTGGGATCTTCTGCATGCAAAGCAGATGCTCTTCCAATGAGCCACAGCCTTCAGAAATCTACTGACTTCAGCCCTGACCTGGAACAGCAAATGACTTTCTGTAGCCAAATTGCCCTTATTACTAAGGAAAGCAACCCTGAGAGGTCCCCTGGAGCCCTTATTTCTAGCTGATTTATGAGACATTCATACTGCCTTAAAAACCAAAAAAAAAAAGTTCAGAGAAACACTAAATACTTCCTATCCTTTCTTTAAAAATATCCTGCCCTTAATCAAGTCAACATCTGTGCACTTTTGCACAGCTGTACTTGCTTATTAAAATGTTCATCTGCGGAATAAATCACATGGTCTCCAAACATGCAGTCAGAGTGACAAATATGCGCTCACGTTAAAACGTCACCTTAAAGCAAAGTATTTAATTAGCTGTGGACAACAACCTGATTTACTTTTATCGCGGTCATGTTTTCCTACATTTGTTCCACGCTGCCTGCAGAACAAACACTACACTTAAAACAGATCAAGGTGGGCAGCCGTGTTAGTCTGAAGCAATGGAGCAAAGGTGAGCTCACACCTTGAATAAAACATGGTTGGTCTTAAAGGTGCCACTGGACTGCAGCTTTGTTCTGCACTTAAAACCACTTATCCAAGACCAAAAAAAACCCCATAAAACCCAAAATGCAACACCAATTTAAAAGACATGAAGTTATAAAACTATCACATCTGAAAAAGCTAAAGCCAATGCCAAACTATCTGGAGGAAAGATTGGTGATCTAAACATGTTTTTACTTGTCTTAGAAAAAAATAAGGTGAATTAAGCCAAAGCACTTTTAATTTAAGCTGGTTTCTGGTGCGACCCAGAAGGGACATCGTCACGTACAGACAATGCCATTTGCCCAGTGCTGATCCATTTCCCCAGCATTTTATCCCTCCTGTTGCCCAGCAGGGTGGCAGTGGGCAGAGCTGGCAGGGGGTGGGAAGTCTTTCACTAAAGTGGGAGATCTGACCTCTGTACTGCAGAGATCGGTTCTCCTAGAGGAAGTGGCAGCTTCACAGGACAGACTCTGCATCACCCCCCCCCCCCGAGCTCCCCCCCCTGATTAACTAGAGACTCAAAAGATTTGGGAGTGGAGCCTATGAAGGGTAAAGGGAGGGGGCTCAGAAGGACATAATGCCATAGACTCCACCCACCAGAGCAGCCATTTTCTCCGGAGGAAATGATCAGTTGTAATTCCAAGAGATCTCCAGGCTGGAGGTTGGCAACCCTATATAACCTTTAAGTGATCTTATCATACAGAAGGGAGACAATTCTTGGGATATCATTCTGTGGGAAAGAGCTTCAGTCACACTCAAATATTCTCCCAACAGAGCAGGCGCCTCCCAGAAACCATTCACGCGTAGCAGTGATAAAGGACGCCCAGTTTAAACCTTCCCAATTTAAATCTTAAAAAGATTTAAGATTAAATCTGAAAATCAGTTTAAACCTTTCCATTAAAGAGTTCACCCTGGATCATGCGTAAGACTATTATGAACTCACAGATATAATTACATGACTCAAAATTATTCAGAAGCTGGCCCACTAGTTCACAGTTTGCAAGCCATGTGCATCTTCCACAACCCATTGCAACACAATACTAAAAAGCATGCACAGGGATACAAATTTCTGACATAGCTTGCAATTGTTGCTACAGTAAAAAATCGCTGGTAGGGGAAGATATTTGCCAGAAATGTAAACCAAGATGAAGATTTGATGTTATATTCAAGATTGTTATTCAAAATAGTTCCTAGTTGAATAGAAATGCTTTAAAGAGCTTTAACAGGCATTTTCCGGTGTGCCACACACAATGAATGCCTGGCTAATAGCAGGCAGGGAAGCGTAGAACCTTGGATATAATAAATTACAAATTTAACCAGCTTTCTCATGCACCCCATGTATACAATGTACACAATGAACATGTACCAGGTTCAAATTTCACCTCAGCCGTGAATTAACCAGGTGATTTCAACCGAGCCATCTGCCAGCCTTTGTTCCCAATATATTGCAACAGTGGCCTACCTTGCAGGGGCTTTGTTACTGAACATGTATTTGAAGAAATCAGAAAGTTATATATTATATCAGAGAGTTATATATGTTAAATCAGAGAGTTATATATATATCAGCCGCCCTGAGCTCGCCATTGGCGGGGAGGGCGGGATATAAGTCGCATGAAATAAAATAAATAAATATTATCATTTGAGTCTCAGACATGATGTTATCAAACACTGCTTTTGAAACTCCTGAATTTCAAAAGAGGTGTGCCATGCAGATAGGGCAGCGTGATGGGGGGTGGGGTGTACTGAAAATCACTGCCAGAGTGATGGTAGGACATTATTTCCAGGGCAAATCCAAAAGTGATGCCACTGTGTCAACAGGATGCTCTAGGGTTCACCCTACGATAACACTTAAAATCCTAGAGCGTCATGACGACACAATGCTATCCCTTCCACATTCACTCTGGAAGTGATGTCACATTTTTGCTCCAACAATGCCTCCCATGTCCCGCCCCATCCCCCAGTCTCCCAATTAATGTCACCTGCCAGCTGGCAGTGGTTGACATGTGACCAATACAATACTGGGAGACTGGAACTCGCTGCTAGTCTTGTGGATCATTGCCAGACAGGAGCTTCAAGGGGTATCATTGAGGGACACTGGAATTGTGTAGCGAGAATGGCACAAGAGACGCTTCTGTGCTTAATTACAAGGTATTTATTAACCCAAAAAACCTCTCTACTGGACTCGCGCTCTTTTCTACTGCTAGTAAAGGTTTCCCTTGCTTGAAAGCCAGTTGAATCCAACTCTAGGGGGTGGTGCTCATCTCCGTTTCCAAGCCGAAGAGCCAGGGCTGTCCGAAGACTTTTCTGTGGTCATGTGGCCAGCATGACTAAACGCTGAGGCACACAGAATGCTGTTACCTTCCCACCAAAGTGGCACCTTTTATCTACTTGCAATTTCTTGCTTTCAAACTGCTAGGTTGGCAGGAGCTCTGGGGCCAGAGACGGGAGCTCACTCCATCACACGGCACTAGGGTCTCGAACTGCCGAGCTACTGACCTTCTGGTCTGAAGCTGACCTCTGAGCCACCGCAGCTAGACAAATAAAGCTACCTATCTTGATCTATCTACAAGGCACAACAGGTGGAGAGACCCTTTCCGCCTTCTTTCCCCCTCTCCACCCACATTTCAGACCACTTACAGTCAACAAAAGAATACAGCCATGTAGTATGTACCCATGCCAGCCACGTAAATTTCTTTAAAAGAGAAGGAGGTGAGTGAGATAAATGCATCTACATTAACAAGATGACTTATAGTTATTATAAGGCATAAAACAGGAGGCCACGACAAATTAACCTAACACGCACAACTGATTTGCTGGAATGAGATTTTTCAGTACATTCAAGAGCGGCCCGGATAAATTTGGCTGCTGAACTAAAATGGCTCCTGTGAAGACTTCCTTCACTAGGAACGTTTCTCCTGCCCGTTCATAATGTATCCCCTTGAGTCTGTGGAGACTTCTTCACTGAATGCTTATAAAAGAGCAGAACAGACAATCCACGGACGCAGGAATTAGCATTTCAGCAGGTTATACCCCCATGACAAGTCAACACGGATGGGCATTCCATTCACATCAGAAGAACTATACTAACCTCCGAGTTAAAAGGACCGTATCTGTGGCCAGCAATATCTGGTTGTTCAGAATAGAAAGCGTATGCATAAGGCCTGAAAGAGAGAAAATTTTCCACAACAGTTCTTTGAAGCAGGTCCACTCACGACAACCATAGCTTTCATTGTGGGGAGGGTGTGGGGAGAGGCTTCTACGGAGTCGTAAGTTTTCTGCAGCCTGATTAAACAATTAGTTGTTCCATAACTTTGTGAAATATTAGCAGGCATACAGAGAAGTACACCGGGTCAAAACACACTGATGGGGGGAAAGTTTCATAAGAGAGAACAGGGGGAGGCAGAGGAACAAGAAACAATTTCCAATGTCTGGGCCCGCTGGCAAGTTACAATGCCATGCATACCCAGTTACAAATCTTGACATTTGACCCAAACCTCAGCATGCAGTGCTTACAGGAGACCAGACTGGATTAAAAGGGGGGGGGGGGACACACACAATAACCCATGCAACATTAACCTGCACAATTAAATGTTCGCCAATAATCAAAGAGCATTCACGTCATAAACTTGTTAGGACAGAAAAGGCAGTTGAACTAAACTAAAAATCTACTAAGATGACTGTCAGCACTGGCATTCTGTTCTCTTTTGCAAAACTGCAGTAGGAAAAGAGCAGGGGGGGGGGGGGGGAGAAACCTTACCTTTCGTTATCTGGAAGGGTTAGCCATTGCAATATCGTTAATATTCTGCGTTCATGAGGAATCATGCTAGACCAGGATAAAGGAAACAGGATAAAGCATCAGGTAGACCAGGGGTGGCCAAACTTGCTTAACATAAGAGCCACACAGAATAAACATCAGATGTTTCAGAGCCACAAGACATGAATATTACACACACACGTTTTTTTATTGAAAAATATGCAAATTTGCTTTTTATTGACATTAAATGGGACTGCCAAAAATAAAAAGGGGTAAAAATAGATACTGATGATGATATTTATTTATCCAAAAATATTTGTAGGCTGGGGGGGTGGGGCTTTGAGAACACATTTAAAGGTTAAAGTTGCTTTCTTTCTCTGCTCCCCCCTGCCCCACCTCAAGCCTACCCAGGGAGGGGAACACTGGCTGGGAGCCACAGAATATGTGTGAAAGAGCCGCATGTGGCTCCCGAGCCACAGTTTGGCCACCCCTGAGCTAGACCATTGAGTTCAATAGGCTTAGAAGGATGTCACTCTGGTTAGGATTGCACTGTAAATCACAGTAATTAGATCTCATCGTTATTCACAGGTTCCTATAGCTCACTCAATAGATAAATAAATTTGCAGCAACGGTGCAAATTTAGCCTCTGTTTGGGAGGGATTTACTTCTAATGGTAAAAATGGAGCAACCTGATCCCTACCCAACTCAAGATAAGGAGAGGTAAAAAGGTTCTCCAAAAGAAGAAGTGTGCATGCACACAAAAGATTGTACCCAGAATTAAACTATGTGGGTCTTAAAGGTGCCACTGGACTCAAGCTTTGTTCTGTTAACGAGATTAAGGCAGAGCTAGATTAGTGTTCAAGAGCACCTTGGAGACCAAGATTTTCGGGGTATAAGCTTTGGAGAGTCAAAGCTCCCTTCATCAGATAAGGCAATGGAGCATTTTGTAAAAGTACTATATAGATACTAGATGTCATTGTTGAATCAAAACAAAGGGCACATTTTAATGACACAAATTATGAAAGGGGTGGAGGGAACAGAGAAACCTTTATGCTACTGGACTTGAAAGCCATTTAACTGATGGAACCCATGGCGTCAATTTTATAGCCTCAAGTTTGAGTCCAGCGGTACTTTATTTTACTTATTTTTATTTTGGGGATTTTTACCCCCCCTACCCCACAAGCAGGTCTACCTTTAAGACCAACAAAGTTTAATTCTGGGTCTAAGCGCACACACACTTCTTCAGATACATTAAAACAAGACTTCCTCATCCATTACATATAGGTAGAGAGCGGGAGGTGGGAAGTTAGTTGCCAGGAAGGGCTAATTAGAGTCGAGGTGCATAAGTAACTGAGTGATAAGTATAGTTTCTGTCTATCTGAAGAAGTGTGCATGAAAAAAGTATAGTTTCAATGTGTCTGAATCAAACTTCGTTGGTCTTAAAGGTGCCACTGGACTCAAACTTTGTTCTGTTGCTTCAAACCAACACGACTACCCCATCAGAATCTAATTTTATAGCCTGTTCTTGTGGAAGCTGAACATCCTCCATTTCAACAGCGCTTTATATCCAAGAAATTCTGCCTGCCTTCAGCCATTATGACAAGCTGCCATTGGGCACGAACACAGTTTGTTTCCATCCTCAAATGCTCCCCTTCCTCCTCCTACATCTTTCCTTTTGTGTGCAACGCTTGGTTGAAACTTGCTGGGTAGATTGAGCTGCAGTTTGCTGTAACATCTCAGTGCAGAGCCCCTGGCAAATTGAAGTCTCACACCCCCAGCCACAACACAAACTGGTATTCTAACCCTCTGCTAAATCCCAGTTCAAAATTCTGGGATTACATTAAAACTCCCAGTTTGCTGAGGCTCCTGCATTCAGATGGTCTGGAAAAGTTGGAGCTTTATCAATCAAGTTTACAACCAAGCTCCATGCATCAGAGGAGGGAAATAGGAAAGGAGCCACATGAATACAGCTACAAACTGTGTTCACACTCAATCACAGTTTAATTACGCCTTCTTGTAACGTCTGAATTCAGCCGGTGTTTAATATTGTGGCTGGGCGCTGCGCTCTCTCACACACTGTTCGGAAAACAAAGATTACTTACGTCGACCAAAAGAATGTACCAGCTTTCACTCCTTGCTTGGCAGCGGTAATCCATATCTAATGAGGAAAATATAAGCAGATTACAAAGGGCTCAAGGCCTCTGGTCACAAGAGGGAACAATTATTAGAACTAAATGTCATAACACATTCTCCCTCCCCCCCAACTTGGATCCCATCCCTGCCACTTAAAATTGGAGCGTTCATACTGCAAATGAGTTAGAAAACCAGAATGCCAAATCAGTGTTACAAGGACAAAGCTAAAATCCTGACAAGGCCCTTCCTCTAAACTTTGTGCACTGCAATTCCACTCATGCAAAATTCCACCAGAATCAATTATATTGTTCACATAACCAACCATCTGGACGTGCAAAGGTCACAGGAGAAGCCTGGAAACCTGGCTCCCTGCCCACAGCAACCTTGGTTTGTGCAATTCTGCACTTAACACACATGGACAAGTGCGATTTTCCTGGCTGCGCACAAGGTCAGCTCACCGCAGGCCAGGGCCACCACATGAGGACTTTAAAGTTCTCTTCACATAGCCTCCATGTGTGCAAGTATTATGTAACGGACATTTATGTGCATGCATTTACATTCAGGACCCTCTATCTTTCCACACAAAACACCAGTGTGCATTTGTCAGGTTTCAAAAACAGTGGCATACCGGACAGCAGCATTCAGACTCTTAGCAGTTCGACATATCTAGGCAAAGTTAAGCATACCAGAATGGTCAGAACTATCAAGTGCTTTGCACTTTGTAGAATACTCCAGCTACTTAATGTTCCATGACATAGGATCCCAACATGGTGCCCATGTGCACCACGGCACAGTTGACACCTTTTTTATGCCTACCGGTGTTTTTCAGGAAATGGGTGGGGACAGGTGGGGCTCTTACCCAGCAGGGCTTTTGATGTGCCACTGAAGATCTGATTGACTATGGAGATTAAAACAACATTGACTATGGAGATTAAAATAACATTGTTTCAGTGGCAGATGCCACCATTAGGGATGGGCACAAACTGGGGGGAAATGGAGGTTCGTGATTCAGGGTTTTCATGAATCCCAAACCACGAACTTCCATGAACTTCTCCATTCCATGAACCGGTTCACGGTTCGGGAAGTTAGCGGTGCTGCAGCCTCACCTGGAAGTGAGCTCCGGAGGTATTTAAATGTCCCGGGTGGTGGGCTCTGATGGCATTTAAATGCCTTCGAAGCTCGTCAGGCTGCTGACCAGGAAGTAAGCTCCGGGGATATTTAAATGCCATCTGAACCCTCGAGGGGTTCAGTTTGCAAACCCCCAGTTTGCAAACCCCCAGTTTGCAAACCACGAATTGGTCTGATTTGTGATTGAATTGTGGTTCGTTTATGGGTTCGTGTCCATTTCTAGCCACCACAGTGTTTGTTTTATTCTCTCTTACCCCTTCTTCCCAAAGCATTTTTAAATGACCCCTAGTATGGTGTAGTGATTAAGAACAATGAACTCTAATCTGGAGAACTGGGTTTGATTCCCCACTCCTCCAACATGAATCCTGCTAGGTGACCTTGGGCCAGTCACAGTTCTCTCAGAACTCTCTCAGCCCCACCTACCTCTCAAAGTGCCTGTTCTGGGGAGAGGAAGGGAAAGGTGATTGCAAGCCGCTTTGAGACTCCTTAAGATAAAGAAAAGTGGGGTATAAAAAACAACTCTTCTTCTTCACATGAAGCCTGCTGGGTGACCTTGGGCCAGTCACACTTCTCTCAGAACCCTCTCAGCCCTACCTACCTCACAACATGTTTGTTTAGTGGAAAGGGAATTGTTGAGGGAATTGTAAGCCACCTTGAGACTCTTTAGGGTAAAGAGAAGTGGAATATAAAAACCAACCCTTCTTCTTCTCTGCACTTGGGCTTCAACTGAGTGTCTGCCTCCACCTCCTGCAGCAGCCATTCTGCAATTGTGCCCACCACCCTGTGTCACAATACCAAAGGTGCCCACAGATTCAAAAGGGTTGGGGACACTTGTTCTATGGCTTCTCAAAGTGGGATGCACACGCATTTGGCAACTGGAAACTGCTGCGAACAAAAGGGCATCATAACTGGTGCTCCAGATGCAATCTAGGATAATACAGCCTACCCCATCTTTGAGACAGAAGTGATCCTACCCCTGGGACTTCTGCACAGAGACAGAAAAAGAGGATCATCAGAATCTTCCCAGGCACAAAACACCGATAATTCTTTTTCAGTTATTATTGAGGGAAACTTTTTTTTGGCTTGCTGTATTTGTTGTACTCCTTGCACTTCAAGACTAACATTCAGTTATGACACTGCAAATCTTAGGGAGGCAAGCAGTGCAAAATTTATACCCAAAGGCATTCTTCATCATCTGCAGCTGGCCAGCAACATCAGATTGTTACAGAACTGCTTTGTTATGGACAGGTGGCATAGTGATGGAAAACTAAACTGTGTACAATACACTATGGGAGAAGCCAACATTCTAGTTGCAAATGAAGAGCAAATACAACAGTGTCGATTTGGGTTGATTAATTCAGGAGTATTCAAGTAACCAGATCAACCATCTTTGGAGGCACACACTGGTCCTTAATGGGTTAAGATAATGGGTCCTTAATGGGTTAAGACAAAGTACCATCTGGACAAATAAAAGATGGCCTAACTCCTCAAAAACAAACCTATCAAAACTAAATGCTGACTCCAATATGGCTATTTCACTACTTTCAACCTTTGGCAAAGAATCCCAGCGTTAGTCATGAATGGGCAAAGAATCAGTCAACAATGTGCAAAGAATCTCCGCATCAGACGTGAATGTACCACTGAAGTCTGGTTTCAACAGTCAAAACTCCCTGCTTTCTGCCCTATTCATGAACCACCATGAAATGTCACAAACTGCTTTAAAAGTCTGTGGAAGTTTGTGACAGTAGACCCACCACGAACTTCGGTTTGCGAACCACAAACAGGGCAAACTCCATGACGAATTTTGCTTTGTGGTTCAGTTTGTGCCCATCCCTAGTAAAATCCGTAGGCTGCTGTGCCAGTTTCCAAACTTTTGATTCATTCTTACTTTTGCAGTCCCCCCAAGGGTAATCTACCTCAGTGGATTCCATGTGGGCTTGCCCCGGTGCTTCAGTTGATGCAAGAACTGGTGCCCAACTGCTACGAAAATACTCTACTATTGCCACAGTATCTATGCTGATCCTCTGTTAGGCCTCAACCTAAGTCACTGATTATGACTTAATATTGTTAACTGCTTGGGCCCAACAACCACCTGCGCCCCTGTGCAACCAAGGCCTTCTTCTGCTTTCCAGAGATAGCAAGAACACCAAGAGGTGTTTCTCAATCATTGCCTCACAGCTAGGCAATCCCCTTTGCCCTGAGCAACATCAAAGCCTGAGCATCCTTTGGCACGGATGCTATCCTGTCTTAAATAAACTGGCTTTTGGCAAGTAGGCTAAGATTGCCAGGGATTTCGTTGGGCTGGATAGAACTTCACGGTGTGTACAACTGCTGCACAGATGCTGTTAGTTAGATGGGAAAGATTTGGAATAAGTGATCATAAACTTAGAAAACAGACGCTCAGAAGTTTGGACTCTGGAGATGCGGCTCAGATTTGCAGCAGAGATTAAACATTATTTCCTAGTATCGCAAGCCATTCACAAGTCTTATAGGATGAATTTTAGAGAACCACGTCCTACTTATCACTGACACCTGTGTACAGGGTCCAAACATATATAAGAAAGTGTCCCTAGCAGACAGGGGGAAAAAATGTGAAGGAAACTTAGATGGAAGCCTAATCTGCCACAAGCTCTACATAACTAACCCCATAATCACCCACTTTCCTTCCATTGCCTGAATATTTGCTATTCCAGGTATTTGCTATTAAAACCTCACAGTGCCCACCCTGTTGCTGTTCTTAGCTAGACTGTGGGGCAATATCAAAGTCCTCGTTGCTTTTTCTCCTCCAGGCACCCAGAAAATAGCTGGCCCTTCAGCCCCTGTGTTAATGGGAGCTCCATGTCCCTTTTGTCCAGGAAAAAAAAAAAAGCATCACTTGCTTAAGAAGTTGGCCACCTGTAGAAACACCACGTTCCTTGCTGGACATTGTGATGGCAAGAAGCGTACATTAATCTTTCAAGGTTAGCAGGCCCTCTGAATTGGCTTTAGCTGTTGAAAGTAAAAGAAATGAGGCCATGTTTCCAATCCCCCTTTCTGTAAGTGATAAGGCCACAGTCACACGGATACCTCCCTGGTATGTTCTTCCAAAAGCTGATAGCCCACAAAACTCTCAGCATTGCTACGCTGGATTTAAGTTTAACCATTTCATTAGTTAAAGTACTGGCATTAAATATTAAAGGAAGAAAAAGACCCTGAAAAGGGAGACTGAAAAACAACTCTGACAAGATCACTGAATTTAAAGAAGAAGAAGAAGAGTTGGTTTTTATACCCTGCTCTTCTCTACCTTAAGAAGTCTCAGAGCGGCTTACAATGGCCTTCCCTTCCTCTTTCCGGAACAGGCACCTTGTGAGGGAGGTGGGGCTTAGAGAGTTCTGAGAGAACTGTGATTGGCCCAAGGTCACCCAGCACTGGTAGGGCTGCCAGCTCCAGATTGGGAAGCTCCTGGAGATTTGAGGATGGAGACTGGGGAGGACAGGAACCTCAGTGGGGTACAATGCCTTAGAGTCCACTCTCCAAAGCATCCATTTCCTCCAGGGGAACTGATCTCTGTAGTTTGGAGATGAGCTGTAAATCCAGGGTATCCCCAGGTCCCACTGGAAGCTGGTATCCCTATCCAGCAGGCTTCATGTGGAGGAATGATAGGTGAGGCTGAGAGATTAGGTGAGTGAGGCTGAGAGAGTTCTGAGAGAACTGTGACTGACCCAAAGTCACCCAACAGGCTTCATGCAGAGGAGTAGGGAATCAGACCTAGTTCTCCAGATTAGAGTCTGCCAATCCTATCCACTACACGATGCTGGCTCGCACTCCCTAACTCTTACTCCCTAACACAAGACGGCAGTCCTAGTCACAGCTAACTTTGGCCCTATAACATATAGTTAAGAAATGGATGTGGTCCCTCAGTGAGGGACCACATCCAGCCTGTGCTGAGGGCGCTGCACTGGCTGCCTATAGCGTACCGGATCCGGTTCAAGGTGCTGGTTTTAACCTTTAAAGCCCTATATGGCCTGGGGCCTGCCTACCTAAGGGACCGCCTTTCCCCATATATACCCCAAAGAGCACTGCGGTCGGGCAGCCAACATCACCTGACCCTTCCGGGCCTGAAGGAGGCGAGGCTAGCAGCCACCAGAAACAGGGCCTTCTCGGTGGCGGCTCCCCACTGGTGGAATGAGCTCCCAGAGAACATCAGGGCCCTGCGGGACCTTTTACAGTTCCGCAGGGCCTGCAAAGCAGAGCTCTTCCGCCAGGCGTTTGGGGCCGCCACCGGGGGGAATGGCCCTCAGGAGATGGCACGAGGGCCATCGCTAAAACACCATGGTGGCAGCCTCCTGGTTGGTGTAAGCTAGAGGCAGGTATTGGTGCTGGTATGACGCTGCTATTGTGATGAAAGTTCCGCTGTAATTTTAAAGTGTATTTATTTTATGTTATGTTTTAACCTTGTAATTGACTGATTTTATGCTGTAAGCCGCCTAGAGCCGGTCCGCTGGCTAGGCGGGATATAAATTGAAACAAATAAATAAATAAATAAACACCAGAAGAGTCTGCTAGGGTTGCCAGCTCAGGGTAGGAAAATATTTGGAGATCTGGGGGGGGGGGGAGCCTGGGGAGGGCAGGGTTTGGAGATAGGCGGGAGCTCAGCGGGGATAATGATGCCATACAGTCCACCCTCCGAAGTGGCTATTTTCTCCAGGGGAACTGGACGGTGTCACTGGGAGTTCAGGTGTAATACAGGGAGATCTCCAGGCCCTGCCTGGAGGCTGGCTACCCTACAGACGCTGGTTTTGTATGCAGTCACAGCACTATTATTTTTGGCTACATTTCATACACTTTGAAACTTACTGGTTGTCCTCCCCACCATCTGTGGTTGAACTTCTCCCGGCCTCGCAGACTGAAGGTTGCATCGAATACGGGGTCATACATTGAATTGCCAATGATTCCATGAGATTCAGGGTAGAGTCCCTTTGTACAAAAGGAAAGTCGAAATTAGCGAAACTCTTTATTCTCTGTGTCTTGAGCATTTCATTGACTTTTTCATAGCATAAGTGCTGTAATCAAAAGAGACTTTAAAAAGTGTGGAAACTGTTAGGTAATTAAGTAGATTATTAACTAGGCAACATGACTCCAGTAGAAAAATTACTAGGTTTAAAAGAAAGAATATAACGGCTTCAGCTGATTGTATAGAAAGGAGGATTTCCCCCCTCAGATATGAAGATACATCTTATAAAATACTTCATGAAGTAAAATCCAAAAATTAATATTAGATCCCTTTCCCCTACCAGTACTGTTTAATTCTACATCTTTATGACAATTTATAAACAATCTTGTGGAGTCATGAATAACAGTTTAAACATTTATAGGTGTATACATAGTGGTTTAACATTAATGGATATATCTATCTTTTTGGTACGTTATTCCTGCCTAGTAGCACAACTATCCAATTAACACAAGTGCCTACTAAAAGAGCATCGGATAAATGTTCCGTCCCTTGCTTGAAAATAACTTTATACATGAGAACACTTCACCTACATGGATGTGTACAGTTAACAGGTGAAGATCAAATATTTTTATAAGGTACAAATATGCCAGAATACTCATGGTGGTGAAAAGCAGGGCTCAATTCGTAGCAGGAGCTCCTTTGCATATTAGGCCACACCCCCTGAATGTAGCCAATCCTCCAAGAGCTTACAGAGCTCTTCTGACAGGGGCTACTGTAAGCTCTTGGAAGATTGGCTACATCGGGGTGTGTGGCCTAATATGCAGAGGAACTCCTGCTACGAAATGAGCCCTGGTGAAAAGAGTCATCAGGTCACAGCTGACTTATGGCAGCCCCATAGAGTTGTCAAGGCAAGAGATGTTCAGAGGTGGCTTGTCATTGCCGGCCTCCATATCACAACCCTGCTATTCCTTGGAAGTCTCCCATCCAAACACTAACCAGGGCCAACCCAGCTTAATTTCTGAGATCTGAGGAGATCAGGCTAGCCTGGGCTAATACCCGTACATATAACAAAACACACGTTCTTCACAAAATAGTGAGCACACAACAGTCTAGCTAAGATGTCCTTTGTGACATATCCCTGAAAGTTAGTAGCAGAGAGGGAAAATACTGTGATCAGTTTTTTGACTGTTGCTTTAACGAAGTCCAAATACAGCTATGTCTGGAGGAAAAATCTACCTCAATTTACACCAACAATGACCAGGATGGAGTTAATACACAATTATGCCACCCTGCAGTTTTTGGCACGTGTGGTTGCCCCTAACAACTATGAACTTTGTCATGATACAGATGTGTGGAAAAAATTAACCTTTCTCATTCCTGCTTGAAAGCACGGTGAAAATACCATTTGCTGGTTTACAGATGAACACGCATGAAGCTACCTCCTATTGAATCAGGATTTTGGTCCTTCAAGGTCATTACTGTCTAGTCAGACTTGCAACAGCTCTCCAGGATCTCAGGCTGAGGTCTTTCACATCACCTCCGGCCCGATCCCTTTAACAGGAGATGCCAGGGATAGAACCTGGGACCTTCTGCACGCCAAACAGATGCTCCACCACTGAGCCACAGCCCCTCCCCAGAACAGTTTACATTCAGAGGTTTTCCTTCTTCCCTCCTTCTCATTTTATAATTTACAGAAAGATGAGATCAATTTCATGTATCCATAAAGCAAATAAAAAATGACTTACTGTTGCCAGAGTATACAAGTTAGGGAAGGTTTTTGTAGGGTAGACAGGCCTCATATACGGAGCGTGAGTTCCACAGGATCCTGAAGACATATAGGATGGTATATTATTAAGCAGAATGGGTATAAACAAAAGTAAACACCAAAAAGTGCCATTAGTTAAATATTTAAACACATACAGGACTCCTGTGCCAAGCTCACTTTAGGGATAACCTAACTGCTGAAAACTATATATGTTTACAACATGAACGATATAAAATAACCCAGTGCATTGTCTTTTTTAAAATCTGCAAGTCTATATCTGAAGATTAATTAAACAATAGCTTTAAATGCAGTTTTAATTGTGCAGCTGCCCCACTGGGGAAACTTTTATTAGCTCCCTGAACAAGCTTACAAACACCACATTCATCTATTACTAGTTTAACCATTCAGAAAATAACAAAAGGTTTAAGTTTATTGAGCCGCATGAGATATTTAAGTGTTGTTTTACCAGACTGATGTATTTTATTGAAAAGAAAGCATGCAACATTTTTATAGAGAAACACCCCCACACACACAACAAGACACTGCTCTAATAAAAAGGCATAATCCTATCAATTTATACCTCTGACTCGGCAAACAAAAATGCCATAGATTCCTCAAAGCAATAAACAGAGGCCACTGATATATCTGTTTTGCCTTATCAAGGCAGACTCCATTTAAAGCTAAGAAGAAAATATGGCACTAGATAGCACAAGTAGCAATACACTAAACATGTCTCCCCCTCTCCAATGTAGAAGCCTTGTTCAGTTGTTACAGTTGACCATGTGTATGGAACAAATGTGCTATGTGCAATCCACCCAATATGTACAACTGCTGTGGTGTTTTTTTTTTAAAAAAGGGCAATGCATACATTCTCATTTTAGAACACAAATACCACACTACAGATTAAACTGGGGTTTGGTATCCATGTACCGAGGTGGAAAATCCACTTGTTGCCCTTTCCAGAAGACATGGCACTCACACATATTGGGAAGATGACACATAGCTTATTCTGTATGTGCAGTCACAGCACCAGGAACATAAGGCTGCGATCACACACTCCTTTAGATCCGACATAGATGTGAATGCCTGACGGATCTAAAGGGAGCAATCAGATAGCAACATCTGGGAAGCATCCTGCAGTCGTCAGCAACCCATGCTGCTCTGCCACAGAAGTGGCGTTAAAAGACACCGGGAATAAGGTGGGCCACAGGAGAACTTTCCCCTGTCTGATCGCTCAAGCATGCTCTCATACCGTCGGGATGGTCTGATAAGGCCATCCCAACTCCGTGCTGTGTTTTTTCTCCCCTTCGCAGTATGTGCATCATTACATACTCCATAGGGGGCCCTCAGTGCGGAGGTGCAATTCCTTGATTGCTCGTTTATGTGCAAGGGAAACAAACGGGGGGAAATGACTCACCCACAGTTGTGTCTGATCACACAGTGACAGGCTGCACCCACAACTTCAAAGGGCTGTGTAATCTCACAACTGCATGTCAAATTCCTCTGGAGGAAAGAGCCTCTCTTCCCCTGCACTTCAACTGGTGCGTGTGACCACAGCCATAATGTCTGGAAAGGGCTACTACTTTGAGTACAGTGTTTTCCAGACTTCAGCTACCTTTTGGGTTTTCTTGGGTGTCATGGCGGTTGCAAAGATTGCACCATCAGTGCGACCAGTTCACACTTACATTTTGTTCCCATTTTTCCCCATCACGGTTCCATCTGTCTAGATTCACATTCAGGACTGGTTTTCGGGGGGGGGGGTGTCAGAGCTTTTGCATATGCGCTGAAGCATGACAACGTTTTGGCAGCCTCAAGGGGGTTGCACAATCTCCATTAAAGTATTCATGTATTTATATTTATATCCCGCCCATCCCACGAAGGGGCTCAGGGTGGGTAACAACATTATAATAAATACAATTAAAACACAATATAAACATTAAAACAAACAGCACAGCTAAAAACAAAAATCAGCTGGCTATAAAAATTCTGGCCCAATGGTACAGGTGAAATAAGGCCAGTTGTCAGTAGGTAGACTGGTGAGAGTTGTCAGTAGGTGGACTGGCGTGAGGATCGTTCCTGGTACATGTCTCACACTGTATTGGTTGCCTCTTTTCCTGCATTTGAGCAGTCTCTCTGATTGCCTCCCCCCCCCCCCCCCAATTTTAAATTCCTTTACCTGACTTGCATCAGGTGCAGAGCTCCAATGGCATACCTAGTGTATCTGACTCCCGGAGTGGATCATTTTTAACACCTCCTCTTCTATATGACAAAATTGTCCAGGGTAGGGTTCAAGTGAGCTTACTCCTGATAAACTCAGTGGGGCTTATGCTTGAGTAGGCATGCATGGAGAGGGGTGCTTTCAGGACGAGCCTGCCCTGGTCTCTAGGACCTGTGCCCTTTTGGGGGGGTTAAGGCTCCATCAAACCCCCCCTTCCTCATTTCGTTCTGCCAAGCCGCCAACTTCGCGCAGAGTGGTGGCTGCTCTCCCAAGAGAAGCTCTGCATTTATGCACACAAACACCCATCCCTCTGGACAAGTCTTTGGCCAAACAATACTCCTTCATGCTTCCATGAGGGCCAAGGGCTCCAGGCTTTTGACACGAGATAGTCCCACTGAACACCTTTAAATCTGCTGCCACCAGTGTGTGCATAAGATAGATCAGGCTGCAGAGAAAATAAACAAGCAATGATTGGCTGCTGTTGTCAGGCCTCCCAATGGGACTGACAGACTGTTTCAGCACAGGTGCTCTCCAGCACTGAAATGTTTCAGTGCTAGTATACAATTTAAAAAATATATATTAGCTGCCCAAACATGCCCTTTCTGAGCAGGTTTTGGGTGGCAATCCAAGAGGAGGGGGAAAAATGTTCAGATTCCAAGCAGGAGGCTATCTTGCACATTCATTCCACAATGGGAGGGGGAAAGTACGGGGGGAAACTAGTTTAGGAACGAACAGGGAAAAACAAGGAAAGACCGGGACAGCATGGGGATGTTAACAAAGTCGTCTTGACACAAGAAAAATTTGGAAAACGCCTATGACTATGACTACTTATTACTATTAATAATAATAATAACAATAGCAATAATAAATAAATAGCCAAGGCAGCTAACAAATTTAAACATACAAATTGAAATCTCATCTTAAAAGCCATTGAAGCCAACAACAACAACAAAAACCCATCACCAATTAAGTTGGAACTACAGTTCAAATTAAATACAAAAGCCTTCACTTGCTGGTGGAGGATGGCAACAGAAGGGGATAGATGAATCTCCCCAGGGAGAGAGTTCCAGAATTTTGGTGCCATTACTGATGCTGAACTTAGTGCGGACACCCAATCGGCATAGCCCGCTGCAGCCCAGAACTCCTGAGCTCACGCAATCCGCCGGATAAAAACCTAGAACATGACTGCACTGAACACTCTGTACTGGAAGAGTGTTCAGTGCAGTCAAGTTCCAGGTTTTTATCCGGAATTGGGAGTAGCGTGGCAGGAGTGAGCCGGTTACACGCTTCACTACTGAGAAGACCCTTTCCTGGGTTACCACCTGCCTAATCTCAGAAGGCAGGAACACCTGAAGCAGGGCCTCCAAAGATGACTGCTGTGGTTGGGTAGGTTCATAAGGGAAGAAGCATGTTGATGCAAACCATACAGGGCTTTAAATGTCAGCACCAGCACCTTGAATTGAGCCCAGGAACAAATTGGGAGCCAGTGTAGATGGAACAAGGTGTGTGAGTGAGTGATATGTCCCCTACAAACCACTCAATATCCTAGTTGCAGAGTTCTGCATGAACTGAAGTTTCTGAACATTTTTCAAGGGCAGCCCCATGTAGAATGCATTGCAGTCCTCTAATCTAGATGTAACCAGGGCACATATACCACAGTGGTCAGATTTTTCCTGCCCAGGAAAGGCCACATCTTGCTAACCATGGTAAATTGGTAAAATGCACTCTGAGACCCAACTGCCACTTGCTTATCCAGCAGTAGGTCTGGGTCCAAGAGCACCCCCAGAGTACGGCCCTGTTCCTTCATGCGGAGTGCAACCCCATCCAGAATAGGTGACACCTTAATGGGAGACCATCTGCCCACCAGTAGCACTTCTGTCTTCTCACGATTAAGCTTCAGTTTATTAGCCTATACAATTTAATTTAAGCATACCTAAACTACAGACTTTAGTGTTCATTTTCTCAGCCCAGGATCCTCTGACAATTAAGAGATGGTCTTCAGCACCCTCACCAAACTATGATATCCATGAATTCTTTGCAGGAAGCCATGATAGTTAAGCTGGTATAGACTGTCTACAAAGCTGTAGCATAGACATATAATCCACATTGCCATACAGATAGTAAAAGCAGTGTCGGAAAGAGAGACATTATCCTTACTTAGTTTTTCAATGTTGCGCATCACTTTATCACCTTTCTTCATATAGGACGCTCGGAAGCCATCGACAGAGAAGATGATCAACGGAGGGCGGAAAAAACTGAAGCGTAAAAAGACACTTGTGAACTATAGGCTGAAGACTACATGGCAGAAAAAAAGAGAACAACTGGAAGAACAAAGGGTTCCTGGGCAAATTCACCTGGGAAGGTGCCATGAGAAAAGCCAGCAGGGCTGCTCGGGACCTCCAGGCAGTATGTTGCAGTGGTTAGAGTGTCAGGTTCAGATCCCCACTCTGTCACAAAACTCACTTCACTGTGTGAACCATGAGCCACTCATTCGTTGCCGACTATACCTCACATGTTCATCCTTTAACAATGTACATCCGTTTAACGAAGAAGAGGAAGAGATTGGATTCATACCCCACCCTTTACTCGGAATCTCAGAGCGGTTTACAAACTCCTTTCCCTTCCCCTCCTCAGAACAGACAGAGAGGTAGGTGGGGCTGAGAGAGCTCTGAGAGGACTGTCCTTGAGAGAACAGCTCTGACAGAACTATGGTTTGCCCAAGGTCATCCAGCAGCTACAGGTGGAGGCATGGGGAATCAAACCCATTTCTCCCAGAGTAGAGTCCATGCACTTAACCACTACACCAAACTGGCTCCTTATCCTACACACGTTTATAAAACACAAGACGTGGGACCCGCGATACTCGCGGGGGGGGGGGAGTATTCCCCACAGCTCAGGGCCTGCTGAAGCCAGAGGAGCTCCGGAGAAGGAGGAAGCGGCAGCAGGTGAGCCCTTATCCCTTTTCCCTCAGCGGCAGAAGTAAGGTCGGCCCGCCAAGCCTTAACTTTTCAGATTTTTCTGCACACCTGGGGAGTCCCCCAAGTATGCAGGAAAATCTCTTTGCCACCTAGGTGCCCCCGACGTGCACATTTAGATATCTGCACGCAGGGGGCACCTTGGCTATTAGATATATAGATGATTTCAAATAACAAATATGAAGCTTAGTTTTCCTAGTGAGCCCCAACCAAGTATGAGACAAACCATGGAACTGAAAGGCAGATACGGATTGTGAGTAAAACTAGGCAAGATGTCAGAAAAACTGTGGAAGGATCCCAGCGGAACAGCTTTTTGCTTCATTGGAAGATGCATGTTGGCTACCCATAGATGGACCCCAGAAGTACAAACACAAAACTGAGGTCTGGAAATGGCACAGGGCTAACATGTGCCACACTCCCAGTTTGTAACTGCCCTCAAGCTTCTATTTAGAAAGTTTAAAACCCACTGGAAATAGGGATGCCAACCTCCAGGTGGATTCTGGAGATCTCCCTGGAATTACTCCTGAACTCCAGACTACAGAGATCAGTTTCCCTGGAGAAAATGGCTGCTTTGGAGGGTGGACTCTATAGAATTACATCCCACTGAGGCCCCTCTGCTCTCCAAACCCCACCCTCCCCAGGCTCCACCCCCAAACCTCCAAGAATTTCTCAACCTGGAGTTAGCAAACCCTAACTGGAAATCTGTTCCTTAAGTCTTCCATCACTTCATTTAATTCAACCCCGGGATAATTTCAAAACAAGCATTCAACTAAAAGCTGATGGAGAATACCGATTGCAGGTTGCATTTGGCACCAGTCATTCAAAAATGAAAAAGAGGCACTCTTCTGTATCTGTTTTCTGACACCCCAAGGACCACTACTTGAACTAGTTCTCCATCTTATTACAGACTCCTCAAGATTCTGCTACACACCATATTCATTTACTCTGCAGCAGTCTGCCCTGGCTTTGAAGCTTTAGTAAGCCAACCTTTTTCTTTTTAAATGCCAGTCTTCGACTGAATCTTTCCTAAGCACCCTTAATTCTGTGTGTGCATTTTTTTAGCAGTTCTGTGTATCCTCAAATGGTCCATATTTACCAAGGATAATCCTAATTATCTGGTAGCTGTCTCTGGAAAGTTACTGTCCCTATTTCGCCTTTTGGGAAATTGTTTGTTTTACAAAAAAAAAATTGTCTGAGAATGCTCCATGCTTCAGGCTCCTTCCTCAGCTCTTAAGAGTTTAAATCTCTGACGGACGTTTGGGAGGTAAGGGTACCTTAACATTTATGCTCGTAGGTGTGCAGGTAAATGCATTCCTGTGGAAGCAAAATGCCGGTCAGATTGCCAATGGGACAGTTTTCCCCTTGGCTGTATGCCTGCCCATTTACGGTAACTACTGACACGTAAACTAGATATGGAAGGTGCTAACGCCTCAACTACATTTTGCACTTCTTAGGTAGTGAACACTGCTAATGTGACACCACTAGGCTCGCCCCTTGAACCTCAAGATTTGGATTTCTGGAGACCTAGCAACCCTAAGTTACAGATTGTTTTCACAGCTCTCCAGTACTCATCTATTTATTTATTTATTGGGGTGTGGTATTTGTGTGTGTGTGTGTGCACATGTCTGCACCTGGAGGTCACATTGACCTCTGGTGACTGACCCCTGCTGGGGGCCCAGAGGATATTCAGAGAGGTGGCCGAGGAAGGCCTGCCTCTGTCCTCCTGTCTTGGTATTCCAAGGAAGTCCCCTATCCAAGTACAAACCACAGTCGACCCTGCTTAGCGTCATGAAATCTGACGAGACTGGGCTTGCCTGGGCTACCCAAGTCAGGCCAGTTGACGTGTATTTAGATAGCTCCCCTCTAAGATGCTGCAAGACCCAGCTGCATTTGTTTATTTTCATAGTTTATATTTTGCATCCACCTGCTGAGTCACTCTAGGGTAGCACATAAATCCTCCCTGAGCAGGGTTGCCACACCTGCACCTGAAATCCTGGGAGCTTTTGGGTGGCAGAGCTTAGGAGTGTGGAGAGCTGCAGACGCTGCAATTATCTGGAAGTGACGTCACATGCTTCTCAATTGCCCACGGATAGGTGGGAGTTTCCACAGGTGGGCAAATGATAAGCCTATATACAAGCAATTTCAAAGCCATTTGGTTACTGCTTGTCTAAAAAGGCTCACGGAGCCTTGAAATTAGATCCAGGTGATGGAGGGCATTGAAAATCCCAACACTTTATGAGTTAATAACAAAGATTATGGATTGTGCCAAAATGGACATATTGACAAATACATTAAAAAGAGAAATGGAAGAAAAATTTATGGGACCATGGAGGGCGTTTTATGACTGGTTGAGACATACGTACTGAGAAACCAAGACTGAATGAAGAACAATAAGAATGATGGTTATAACAGCTGTGAAGCTTTCATGAGTAGATTTGCATGCAGAATATTAAATTGGGCTTTTTTTTACATATCTCTGTATCTTCCCTTCTTTGCCCTCTCCCTCTTTCTATGTATAAACTAATAAAATTATTTTAAAAAAGAAAGAGGTTAGATCCAGGTGGTCAGCCATGTTGGTCTGAAGCAAAAGAACAAATTTAGAGTCCAGTGGCACCTTTAAGACCAACAAAAGTTTTATTCAAGGTATGAGCTTTGTCGGTCTTAAAGGTGCCACTGGACTCTAAATTTGTTCTAGAGCTTTGAACTTGTTACTGAACCATTATCAAATAAATGACCACCAGATCCCAGGCCCCGGCCTATGCATCCTAAGCATAATATTAACATGGAGCCTGCATGCCTTCCCACTGTGTTTGGCAATAGTTTTACTGGGTCACAGGCTTTTCATTGTAAAATGTGGGTCTGACTGTATTGTGCATTGCTTTGGGAAGCTGCTTGAGGCTGGATAAAGCAATTCAGGAACTTTATCATTAAATAAGAGCGCTTTATTTGTCAAGAATCCAGAAGAATCTGTATATATCAATTATCTGCTATAAAAATGTACTTACCCTGCTGGGCATTCCGGAGCCCGTATTTCCTCACAATCATCCTGAACCCAGTGAGTTTCTCCTAAAGTGAGAACATACAAAATATTGTGGACCGTGCAGTTAAGGATTATTCCTCTTCCTATACAGGTTAACGGATCATGGATAAGTTTAAAGAGTCACTGAACCTGGGCTCCCGATGTCTTTCATGTTCTTTAAAGGTAACCATGGAAGGGAGGGGCCGATTTCAATTAATGCCATGGCTCTAGGACAGGGGTGCTTAACCTTTTCACACATGCAGGTTTCCCTCAGAGAAATGATCCCTGTCTGTCCTTAGCCCAGTCACCAGAAACAAGCTTTCGAAATGTGTGAACTGAGTTCTCTTGATTTCAGCAACAACGCCACAGAACTGTAGAACTGAGTGATCCACTCTGACCTGCTTTTGTATGATTCCCCGTCTCTGAAATCTCAGCTAAGGTTCAGGAAACCAAAGGGCCACACGGCACTAGTGTGGATGGCGAACAGAAGGAACTGGACAAAATTCCCCCTCCTGTTCAGCATGACCAGCAATACAGTCCTTGGCACACAGCACTTCTCTTAACGTACACTGTCAGCAGCTAACGTGTGCAAACCAGGACGAGGTAAGTGGGAGTCAGGAGGCATAACAAGGTAGTGTTCTGCCAGGTTTTTGACTGATGTCCGTACCGGAGGAGCGGAGGGCTAGAGAGCTGTTTTCCCATGTCTCAGCTCATATGGGAGTGAGTCAGGAGGCAGAATCACCATTGCTGACCTTCCAAAAACATGTCCTCTGTTAAAAATTAGTCACTGACAAGGGCTCTGCATTGTGCAGTGTATGCTCACTGTAGCACTGCTTCCTTGGATACCAAACCTCAAGATCCTGGGGAACTCACAGTGCAGTCTTAAACAGAGATGCACCAAAGGGGGCTTAGAGACTTCCCAGAATTACAAATGATCTCTGGACAACAGAGATCAGTTCCCCTGGAGAAAAATGCTGCTTTGGTGTCTGGACTGTATGACATTATACCCCACTGGAGTCACTCTGCTTTCCAAAGCCTTCCCTTCGCAGGGTTCACTGTGAGATCTCCAGGTATTCCCCAACCTAGAGTTGGCAATCCTAGTTGCACCAGTGGGCACAGAATGGAATAACTCTGCTCAGGACTGCACTGCAATTCATATGCTGGATACTTCATGGTCTTTTAATATTAAAGTCCTGTCAACAAGTGTTGCTCCCAGGGTTGCTACGTGAGTGCCTGGAACCCCTTGTAAACAATGGGGGGAAGGGCATGGGGAAAATGATACCATTGATACATTGACATCACTTCTTCCTAAAACCCAGAAGTGACATCACTGACACCAATCAACCCTGGAGGGCTGCTGACAGTCTGAGTTAGGGTTGCCGGGTCCCATGGGGGGGAGGCACTCAATGGGTCCATTCCCTGCCAGCCCAGATCGGGCCGCCGGGAGGAAACCTCACCCCCAAAATGCTGGGATCACAGAAATGGGCTCGGCATGATGATGTCGCCCGGGGGTGATGTCATCACGCCGGGCATGTTGTGGGGGGGATGCTCTATCATTCAAGGGAAAACTCTATGGTTTCCCCTTGAATGGTTGTGGTCCCGCCCCCAATGTGCCCGACGCAATGACGTCACTTCTGAGCGACGTCATCACAGCAGACACGCAAAGCGCACGCACTGAAGATCTCCAGGATGGGGCCCGGGACTCCCCCGCTAAAATGTAGGTAAAACTTGGCAACCCTAGAATTAGACAATACTGACTTTGATGGACCAAGGGTATGATCCAGTATAAGGCAGCTTCATGTGTTCAAGTTAACAGCAATTAGCCCAAGTCAAGCCAGAATATCAGTAGCATTCTAAGTGCCGAAAGGAAGATGCATACACAACTGATCCTTCTGAAGCTGAATTTACAGTCATTCTGGCCTAGAGCCCAGGTCACCAAGACCTTTTGCTACTGGCTATTCAGAGGGAGGCAGGTTGGAAAATTCTGCTTCTCTTTAAAGGGAATATTGGAGGAGGAGGAGTATCTCTGAAGCCACTACTTGGAGGGAAATATACCCAGCATAAGGGAGTTTCTGTACAGAGGCACACCTCCAAAGTCTGCCCGAATAACCTTCTGATCCGAGTTCCAAGAAAGGAAATAAACCGTAAATACATTGAGGTTATTATTTTAAACAGAAAAATAAAAGGGGTAAACCCTTTTGAGCTCTAGAGCACTAAGAGCAATTGGACAACCAGATAAGCTATCTAGGGAGATTGTGGAAATTCCTTCCTTGAAGATTTAGACAAGATGGGACAAATGTATATCAGCTTTGCCTTGGGGTATAGTTCCACATCCAAAATGTGATAACAGCCCCAAATCTTGCACTTTAAAGGGGAAGATACGGGGCTATTTAAATCTTTCTTATACTCCCCCTCCCCCACTAGGGTTACAGTAGCTTGGAAATGTAGATGTAACCCATACACACACACATACACACACACAGCTTAACCACCTCCCCTTTAACACAGATTACAGTTGCCCATTGAACGTGGGGGGTGGGAGAATCTCCAAACCTTAGCATCATTTGTATTATGATAAGGAGGGTGGATCAGATGACTTACTCCCTCCTTTCCAAAACTGTGGTGCTCGTTTCTATTTCAGGGTGGGAAAGGAACAAAAACAGATACCTTTGCAAACGACTTGGAAGTTAGTACAGCAGTCTCCTCTGGCCAGACAATCTTCAGAGCACTGGCAAGCGTTATCTTCATTCCTTGCCTCCCCGCAACGCTCTTTCGTACACTCCCAGCCTCCGGCTAGAATTAGTACAAAAAGGGGGGGGGGGGAGGATATTTTTACACTATCTCAGGAGAAAAAACAACAACAGTTGCACCTGCAGTCTAAATGCAGTCATTTAGTTTCTTCTTGTACAGGACAAATCTATGAACCAGTTAAGATTGTCTGTGAGCGCCTATATGTGTGTTAACCGCGTCAAGTTGCAACCCACTTACAGTGACCCCATAAGGTTTCCAAGGCGAGAGATGAACAGAGGTGGCTTGCCATCGTCTGTCTCTGCTTAGCTACCCTTGACTTACTTGGCGGTCTCCCATCCAAGTACTAACGAGAGCCAGTTTGGTGCAGTGGTTAGGAGCGCGGACTCTAATCTGGGAGAACTGGGTTTGATTCCCCACTCCTCCACATGCAGCTGCTGGTGTGACCTTGGATCAGTTACAAGTTCTTTCAGAGCTGTTCTCTCACGAGCAACTCTCTCAAAGCTCTCTCACTTACTTCACAGGGTGCCTGCTGTGGGGAGGGGAAGGGAAAGGAGATTGTAAGCTGCTCTGAGACTCCTTCAGGTAGTGAAGGGTGGGGTATAAAGCCAATCTCCTCCTCCTCTTCCTCTTCTTCTTCTTCCAAGGCTTGATCCTACCTAGCTTCCAAGATCTGACAAGATCAGGTTATCCTGGACTAGCCAGGTCAGGGTACAGTTGTTTACTCCATGACATAAGGCACAGATACATGATCACCCTGCATTACACTAGTCTGACCATTCAAGCTTCCTTAAAGAATGCTGGGAATCTGAGGCTAGGGTGCTCAGGACTCTTGAAGATCCTTAGCACCTTCCCATTATAGAACAGTTTCAAGGATTCTCTTTTTTTTAATTGAGGGGGAAAAGCTACTGAAACAGCTATATTTAAACAGGTTGGATCCCACAAACTGTGAAAACAGATTGCTCATGGAGACTACTCTTACCCACCTTACAGCCCCATGATTTCTGAAATGCCAATAATACTACTACCAGAGGAATCACAGTGTAGACAACACAACAGCAAAAACAACCACTGTGGAATAAAACGCTGTCGGTCCCGCTGGAAGTCTGAAGCTGCTGTAGCTGATTACACACTGGAGATATGCGTCCATTCTTGTATTGAATTGATATTGTTCCCTGTGCATGTGAGTAAAAGTATGGAAACCACAGCAACTTAAAGGGAACACCCTGATGAAGGATGAACTTTGAAATGTAATCAAACATCCGGACACAACGTCGCATTGTTATATTAGTTCTCCATTATTGTGTGGATTTTTCTATTGTAGTGTTATGACTACACAAGTTCTTCATTGTTTCCATTTTGTATTTTTCTTATGTGGCTACTTTGTATTTTCTACTTTCTATTAACATGTTCTTTAGCATTTTGGTAACTTGTAAGTAGTCAATCTGTTCACTACACTTGTTTTTGCTTTCTATTACTGGATTATTACACTAGAGTGTAGTGAACGTCATTGAATGCTGTTCCCTGATGGGCCATAACAGCCAGCAATAGGGTTGCCTGCCTCCAGGTGGGGCCTGGAGATCTCCTGCTTTTACAACTGACCTCCAGCTGACAGAGATCAGCTACCCTAGAGAAAATGACTGTTTTGGAAGGGTGGATTCTATGGCACTGAACCATGCTGAGGCCCCTCCCCTCCCCAAACCCTGCCCTCTCCCGGATCCACCCCGAAAGCCTCCAGGTATTTTCCAACCCAGACCTGGCAACCCTAGCCAGCAACCAACGTAACAAGTGAAAAGTGAAGTTAAAGCAAAGGCTTTTTCCTTAAGGGATCATGTTAAAATAACTATACAACACAACAACAGAATATCAGCAAATTTACAAGTCCCCACAATATAATACCAACTGAAAAGGAAGTTTATTGTATCTAATAAAACACCTCTTGCAATCAAAGTCTGATTTGAAGTCTGGCTGTTTTGATTAGCTACACATAATTCTAAGGCCACAGAACAGCTAATATTCTTCTTAAAGACTTGTGAGAAATAACCCGAAATCTCGTTCTCTGTGAGGTGGTTAATTTGCCTCAGTACAGCTTCAGACTGCAGGTGATGGCTCAAGTAGGAATGCCAGCTTCCAGGTGGGACCTGGGGATTCCCCCAGAATTACAGCTCATTTCTAGACTACAGAGATTAGTTCTCTTGGAGAAAAATGGATACTTTGAAGGATTAATTCCATGACACTGTACCCCACTGAACCAGTTTGGACTCTATGGTATTGTACCCCACTGAGGTCCCTGTCCTCCCCAGGCTCCACTCCCAAATCCCAAGGAGTTTTCTAACCTGGAGCTGGCAACCCTACCCCACGGTGGCCAAGCGGGACTTGGAAACCATATTCTGGAGCCTATTGGTCAGGCCTTGCCATATTCTTGGAGATATGATTCAAAGCTAACATTGTGGCAACATGGAAGGTTGTTTTAAAGTTTGATATATTTTTGGCATCCTCCCTAACAGTACAAACTAACAGTGTGTAGAGTTAAACACTTTATTCTTTATATAGGCTTATCTCCAAAGTCTTTACTGTAGCTTAAATTACATAACTACTGAAGGGATTTAACTTAGGAGTTCTCCACTTTTTGGCTTTTGATGGAGGATGTTATAAATATTCTGGAAGGGAATCAGTAAGTGGTTCTACTTATACCCTTATTAAAGAAGTTGCCTTTTATTATTTCCGCCTAAAAAATATCTTCTGGATGGCTGATCAAAGATAAATTGACCCCAATATAATAAAAAATGAATGACTACTGGAAGCTCATTTTCGTCTTCATCGCTGTAACCTTCCAAGAGCCTCCTGAGATAATGAACAATTTGTCAGGAAAGTGATTTGGCTTTAGAAACCACCCACGCCGATTTTATGCTGTGCCAAGAAGAAATCCAACGTTTTCTACATTCAAATGGCAATAGAAAAAGAAAGCTAGGACCATTGGGAACCCAGTACAGAAGAAACTTTGTCCAGTGAGATTTCCTTAGATCAGAAAGACCATGCAGACTTCTACAGCAAATAACCTTCTTCACACAAACTTGTCTTTTCTTCCCCCTTTTCAGTTTTATCATTTAAACTTTATTGTTTTTCAGAAATATATAATATGCAGCAACCCCCCTTTTCAATGTTAACCAGGGCCTTTTTTGTAGAAAAAGCCCAGCAGGAACTCATTAGCATAATAGGCCACACCCAACAGCAGAAACTCATTTGCATATCAGGCCACACCCAACAGCAGAAACTCGTTAGCATATCAGGCCACACCCCTGACAGCGCAGCTCCCTCCCAGAATAGGTTTCCCAGGTGCCCTATGGCACCCGAAGGAAGGAAGGCAGTTTCTGGATCAGCTTCCCCAGGCCCCCCAAAGCTGTGGGGTGCCTGGGGAACCCGAGGAGGGGAGGCAGTTTAAACTGCCTTCCCTCCCTGGATCAGCTTGGCTTCCCCAGATGCCCCGTGGCTTGTGAGGCGCCTGGGGCACCCAAGGGGAGGGAGGCAGTTTAAACTGCCTTCTCTCCCTGGATTGGATTGGCTTCCCCAGGTGCCCCAAGGCTTGCGAGGCACCTGGGGAACCCGGGGGGGGGGGGAGGCTGTAGGCATGGCCAACTCGCAAGCCAGCCGGAACTCCATTCCTGTGCATTCCTGCCCAAAAATAGCCCTGATGTTAACCATGTTATAGCATCCATTGCGCCTCCCAGTTCCCCTTATCTCTCTGCACCAAAGGATGACAGCCTCCAAGTGGGACCTGGGGATCCCCCAGAATTACAGCCAGCGTTCCCTCTAAGCTGAGTTAGTGTGAGCTAGCTCACCGTTTTTTAGCCTTTGGCTCATACATTTTTGTCTTAGCTCAGGAAGGATGGCTCCAGTGCAAACTCATTTATGCAGCAGCCAAATCATTTGCTCAGAACTTTAATGCCAGTAGCTCACAAAGTAGAATTTCTGCTCACAAGACTCCACAGCTTAGAGGGAGCATTGATTACAGCTCACCTCCAGACTACAGAGATCAGTTCCCCTGGAGAAAATGGATGCTTCGGAGGGTAGACTCTATGACCTGGTACCCCAATGAGTTCCCCAGCATGAATCTGGCAACCCTAACCCTCCAACCCTCCATGGTGGCCAGGGGAACCTGTCACTAGGCTAGATACTTACTTTTTAAAGAATGAAAGCTGGGACTTCAGACTGATAGAAGAGTATAACAACATTAAAAAAACTGGAAAAGCCCTGGTGGTAAGGGGCGGTGTGGCCACTGCCTTGGGACTGTACCAGGAAAAATCTGGGGAAGCCACATTTCCACTGAGGTATACTGGCAGCTGCAAATGATGTGTGATAGAACTTATAATTTCAAGATATTCCCTTGTTGTAGTCTAGTGCGTAAATTTGAAGACCTTCCCTAAATTCACATGTTCAAGAGGCAGTTAGCTAGTTGAGAGTGCTTGCATAAACCCCTTGGAGTGGCTCCTTAGATTAAAACTGTCTGGACCACTCCTTGTTTTTTTGGTCTCTGTTTTAGAACTCAGAAACATTAAAATGGGAAAACCATGCATCTCAGGGAAACACTGAAAAGATGTTCTGCATATGTTCTTTCACACATGCAGGTCGAAAGGAGGTGGCGAGTGGTTACTAACTAAAAACACACCCCACTGAGAAACTGGGTGTTCTCTGCTTCTGCCCTCCCTTCCATGGCCCCATCCTATTCCTGAGGAAAATTCCCTACTGCTGCAGAAGATGCAAAGCCCTTCCCCACCCCAAGAGGGTTGCCATGTCCCAGGTCCCAGCTAGGGTTGCCAAGTCTTCAAAACTCACCGGCGGGGGGGGGAGTCCTCCTCTGGCCGGGAGTTTCTCCTGGCGCACGCGCAAAGCACGCGCGCCCAGCGATGTCACCAGAAGTGACGTCAGCACGTTGGGGCGTTGCCCTGGCAACGCCCCCAACGTGCTGACATCACTTCCTGTGATGTCATTACGTCGTCCTCGCTGGACAACGTCGGGGGTGGGGTTCCCCCCGCCGGCCAAATGCTGGCCGGCAGATCGGAAACCCCTTTAGCGGGGGATCCCCCGCCCCCCGGGCTGACTTGGCAGCCCTAGTCCCAGCAGGGTTAATCAGTAGAATAATAAATCCCAACGTTTCTGTCTGTACAGTCCTAGCGTTCCCTGGGTACCTGTTCTAGGGTTGCCATCCTCCAGGTGGGGCCTGGGGATCTCCTGCTTTTACAACTGATCTCCAGCTGATACAGATCAGATCCCCTGGAGAAAATGGCTGCCTTGGAAGGTGGACTCTATGGCATTGTACCCTGCTGAGGCCCCCTCCCCTCCCCAAACCCCACCTTCTCCTGGCTCCACCCCCAAAGTCCCCAGGTATTTTCCAATCTGGACTTGGCAACCCTAACCTGTTCACAGTCTAACTCACCCCTTTTTGGATGAGAGTTCCCTCTGTCTGCAGCAGCTTCCACCAGCCTGGCTCCCTGAGAGAGAACACCCTCCCATTCTGGGCAAGGCCTTTTATCTCCTCTTCCCAGGAACCACCCTCTGTTCCCCTGTTGGTGTAGTTTTCCCTCCAAAATCTCCTGTTACCCAATCACAGGGTCCAGAGTGAACTTAGGAAATGTGGACCCTGTTGACTACTCCCATACAGGCTTCCCTGGAACCTGCAGGCTACACCCCTATAGGCCCATGATCATGACAGCGGGGTAAGAAGGAGAAAACTTTGGGTTTGTGCCTGGCGAGGAAACATCTACTGCAGAAAATTCCACATAACCTGGGGCGTTTTCTCACTAGCTTTCCCCCGCGGTTTACACCGAAGCTAGCACCGGAGCTTCTGGTCAGTTTCCCACCATTTGCTCCATGCTCACAATTTCCTCCAGAGTATCACTGCACTGCTCCTAGCAGGATTTTCTTGCTCCAGGGAAGCTCCGGAGCAGTACAGTGATACTCTGGAGGAAATTGTGAGCATGGAGCAAATGGTGGGAAACTGACCAGAAGCTACGGTGCTAGCTTCGGTGTAAACCGCGGGGGAAAGCTAGTGAGAAAACACCCCTGCAGTTCTTAAAATGTCAGTGCGGGGAATTTCACTACTGCGGAAATGGTGTGAAACAGGCTAAAGTGTGTTTGGGCACATGGAAGAGGTTTGGGTGCAGTTCTCATGAGGTTTCGCAGCAGGCAGCCCCCGAGCTATCCTACCTGTCTTTAAACATAGTTCATCAAAGTCAGCACAACAACTGGTGTAGCTCTTGCACAGGTTGTCACAACGGCATCCTGGAGGCTCAGCCTCTTGAAGTTCAAAGCATCTGTTTCTGCAGGATCCAGCAGTACTGACCCAGGGGGAATCTGATAAGACTGTGAGGGGGGAGAAAAAAAAGAAAGAAAGAAAGAGGACACCATGATTCAGGCATCTAGCAGGTGGTTAAAGATTGCTCAAGCTACTGCAGATCTGGAGAAGATAATCAACAGCCCAAGTGCATAGTCCAATAAAAGAGGGAAAGGGGGAACTGGATAAATTTCAATCATATTTTCTTAGTTTGGATTCCATGGAGATTGAAGCAAGAAAGGTCATTATTCCGTGGCATAAAAATCCAAGATTTGCATTGAAACCCCAATTTCTAGGCCCAGAATTATGCACGTTGAGACAATGATGATTGGATGCAAAAATAAAAATTTAGTGAAATAAGACAGAGAGTTGAAAATTCACTGGCAAAGACAGGGGAGCCTGAAAAGAGAAAAGGGTATGGAGAATGAGGGACTAATAAGGGCAGGTTCCAGTACTAGGGAAGGGCATCAAGCCCCACTCCCTTGATCTCTGCGGAAGCTTTGCCCAATCATTCCTAACTCACAGGAAGGGAGGAGAGGCAAAGTTACAGTGAAAAAATGGACAATGGCTCCTTATGGTGTTTTGTTCCTAGTACAACGGTACTAGGAAGAAGCAGAGATGAGGAGTAATTCTAAGTAGGTCTACTCAGAAGTCAGTCCCATTTTATTCTGTGGGGTTTTCTCCCAGGAAGCCACAACAGTAGGATTTTTTGCTCTTTTGGAGGCATCAACATTGGGCTGAAACAAATGTGTTACAAGTATAAGAAGAGCCCTGCTGAATCAGACCATTGGTCCATCTAGTATAGGATCCTATTCCTCATCCTGGCCAACCAGTTGCTCTGGATGGCCAACAAACAGTCCACAAGGAAGTTCCCTTTAATCGCCACAAGCCATGGTGAGTAACAGACCTGTCTTCCATGAATCTGTCTACTCCCCCCACCTTTTAAAGCCATCTGTATTCATGGCCATCAGTATATCCACTGGAAACAAATCCCACAATTTAACTGCTCGTTGAGTAAAGAAGTATTTCCTTTGGCCTGTCATGAAATTACCCATCAACTTCATTGGATGCCCCTGAGTTCTAGCTATATGGGAGAGGAAGAAAATAATCTCTCTCTACCCACATTCTCCACCCCATGAATAATTTTATAAACCTCTATCAGCACGGTTTTGATCTAAACCAAAAATCACCAAACTCTTTAGTTTTTTTCTCATAGGAAAGGTGCTTCAAACCATTCATCATCTTGGTCGCCCTCTTCTGTACTTCCCCCAGCTCTACAGTATCCTTTTTGAGATACGGCAACCAGAACAGCACACAGTACTCCAAATGCAGGCACACGATTGCTTTATACAAGGGCATTAGCTGCTTCATTCTTAGTCCCTTTCCTAATAAAGGCAATTGTCACTCCTGCTGCATAGTGAGTCAACATTCAACTTATACTCTAGAGAATAGGCGCAATGATTCTGCTAGAGGTCTGCAAGGAAAGTAATTTAAGATAGTACGACAACTGCTTTTGTTTAAATATAAACAGAGTTTCCAAGACCTCATTCTGTAGTGTGATCAACTTGAACCCGTTGGGGGGGGGGATGGGTAGGTCAGAGTGAGGGGAAACCGTGTCCTCAGTGACTCTGGTAGACAGGAACCAAGCAAGCTGGCTGCAGTCAACAAGACTGTTGAGGTGGGGACAGACACACACAACCCTCTCTTCTTGGGAGATTGTGTTAACAAGGGCCATGAATTTTACCCTTTTTAAACATTTTACGGTTTCCTCAAAGGAATAAATGACAGCTGTTTTTGTATGCCTTTTTACACATAATCATCAGGGCCAAATTCCATGCAGTATAGGAGATCCAAGATCAGATCTCCCAATTGGTAATATAAAAACTAAAGAAGGAAATGGAGCAAGTGGGCAGATCAGAGCCACAGTGCCGAAGCATTCTCCCCCCTTGACTTTTCCCTGAAAGAAATCACAAGCCTCTATCCCAGGCTTCTATTAAGACACACATAGTTTGATGAAGCGTGCATGCACATGAAAGCTTATACCCAGAATTAAACTTTGTTGGTCTTAAAGGTGCCACTGGACTCAAACTTGGTTCTGTAGTTCATCCATGTCTTTTTGCACTACCACTCTAACCACCAGGGGGGGGATCCTTAGGAAATGGTATTGGGGAAGGAGTCAAGTCCACTGCCTTAGAATGCATCTGGGTTTTCCCAGTACTACTTTGGTATGGTCTTGTAGGAAAGACAGCATCCATAGCAAGTTTGACGGAAATATGGTGCAAGAGATTTCTGCCAGCCTCTGGATAGGGCCTGGAGATCTCCCAGAATTTCAACCAATCCCCAGACAACAGAGATAATTTCCCCTGAAGAAAATGGCCGGTTTGGAGTGTAAACTCTGTGGCATTATATACCAATGAGGTCCTTCCCCTCCCCAAACCCTGCCCTCCCCAGGCTTCAACACCCCCCAAAAAAACAAATCTCTAGGTATTTCCCAATCCAAAGTTGGCAACTCTACTCTCACATCCGTTGCTGACCTGGATAGCCCAGGCTAGCCCAATCCTGTCAGATCTCAGAAGCTAAGCAGGGTTGGTCCTGGCTAGTATTTGAGTTGTGAGGCAGAGGCGAGCAATAGCAAACCCACCTCTGAAACATCTCTTGCCTTAAAAACAAGTCTAGCTTGCCACCTAGTGGTGAATAATGCTAAAAGAGCTAGAACTTCTGACTGCCAGGCAATCTTAAGATATCCTGGCTATGCTACACACAATGCCATAGGATGAAGATGATGATAATGATGATGATGATGATTGCTAGCCACCAGTCCACCTCCGTACCACTCTGATAGGGTTTTGCCAGATTTCTAATATTATTATTTGTCATAAATAGCATTAACACACTATACCAGGGGTGGCCAAACTTGCTTAATGAAAGAGCCATGTAGAATAAACGTCAGCTGTTTGAGAGCCGCAAGACATGAACAAATATTACATACACATTTTTTATTGAAAAATTTGCAAATTTGCTTTTTATTAACATTAAATGAGACTGCCAAAAATAAAAACAAAAGGGGTAAAAACAGAGACTGGTAATGATATTTATTTGTTCAAAGGTATTTATTTTTCTAAGAGAGAGAGTGGTGGAAAGAAAGAATGAAAGAGGTGGGAAGAAAGAGAGAAACAAACAAACAAGCTCCCCCCCCCCCCCAGCTGTCTTGGCTTGGAGAAGGGATTCAAAGGGACAAATGCCTTCTCTGAGCCAACTGCAGGGGGGAGCTTTCAGAACACATTTAAAGTTAAAGTTGCTTTCTTTCTCTGCTCCCCCTCACCTCAAGCCTAACTAGGGAGGGGAACACTGGCTGGGGAAGGGAAGACTGATTGGGGAGGCATGCTTCCCCAGCCATCCTACTGGGAGCCACACATTGAGTGTGAAAGAGCCGCTGCAGCTCCTGAGCCACAGTTTGGCCACCGCTGCACTACACTAATATTTAAACTACTGATTTTTTTAAAAGCAAAGAGTTAGTGGGGTGGGAAAGAGGGCAAGTGTGAGGGGAAAGAATGAGGGACTGCCCTGTAGAGACGCTCCAAGCCACTATGAATGCCTTTGCCTTGGCAGCAGCTATGTGAGCAAACTGGAGCATTACCACCAAGCAGAAGCAGTCAGCGCCAGACCCGGATCCAGATTTGAAGCCCACGGATGCTGCTGCTGCTGCTGCTTTTCAAAATATTTTTGATATGTGCTTTTAATATATTTTGATGTGTGCCTATGTGTGTGTGTATGCGTGTGAGTGTGTGTGCATCTGGAAGTCATGGCAACCTCTGGTGACTGACCCCTGCTGGGGGCCTGGAGGTTATTCAGGAAGGTGGCTGGATAAAGCCTGCCCCTGTCCTTCCAACTGCTGGGTAAGGCCTGCCCCTGTCCCTCCGACCTTCCAAGGAGGTCCCCCATCCAAGTACTTGCCAGAGTAGATCCTGCCTAGCTTCCGAGATCTGATAAGATCAGGTTTGCGTGGGCTATCCAGGTCAGGGCCCCAGGGCTGCTTCTTGAAGTTCGAGTACACAGATCAGTACACAGTCCCCAAGTGACACATAGTCTGACCTTCAAATACCCAAACCAAAGTTTTTACTAAGGGCAGAAATCATTAATTGAGCTGAAACAATTCTTGTAAAATGGCTGAACTGAGAAACTGTTTTACCTCTGTGACCTGGCCATGTTGTCTTTACCTCTTGGTTATCCGCTATCAGTCACAGTTTGGCTTCTATCATAGAGTTTTTGTCCAAATACCAGAGCATCAACCCAACATCCTGGATGTGCCCAGGTTACATGGGCAGTGAAATAGACACGTCACTGCACGTCAGATGCAGTGGGGTAAGTTCCCCCCACCATCTGGATCATGCTTTTTTCGAAGTAAGTTCCCCCACCATCAGCCAGCTGATTGGTGGCAGGGAGTTGGGGCCCCACAGCGGGTGACCCAGGTTTCCACCAGGGGGCCTGACAACCCTTAGGTCAAACTTACATCTGACTTTGCCGCTAGAATCATTCTAGTTTTAAAAAAAACTGTCTACCCGTTTCTAGTTTCAAACCATACTTGTTCTAGTTTATAAATTATTGTTTACATTCGTTAATTGCCCTTCTGTGGTCAAGCTAGCATTATACTGCTTTAAACAAATGATGTTGCTTAGTACTCTTCAGACCCCCTGGAGTGGAATTTGAAACCAGCGTGAAAGGAGCTTGGGAAAAGACAGCAGTCAAACTACTTCAGAGGGGAGGTGTAAATTGGGCCTAAATGAAAAGCCAGGAATTGCATAGTTAACAGTGCAATCCTTTTCAGAGTTACTCCAGTCTAGGTCGATTGGTTTTAATGAGTTTATACTGGACCTCTACATAAGGATGCATTGCAAGTCTCTGACTGAGCAGCAGCAGATTCCTGTGCTTCTTCCCATGGATAAAATGTTTGATTTTTAGATGTGAAGACCATAATCCTCTGGTTGACATGCCAAGTCAGGGGTGTTGAACTCATTTGTTATGAGGGCCAGATCTGACATAAATGAGACTTTGTTGGGCCGGGCCATGTGTGTCATAAAATGTAATGCCAGGTTGCGAAGATATAAGCTTTATAAAGGACACAAACACAAGGTTTTCTTTTTACTTAAAATAAAAACATGCTTAAAACATTAGCACTCTTGCAATATTTTGTTCATTTAACAGTCTCTGATAACTGACACCTCTTGCTCTGAATCACTGCATCAAAATGTCTGTGCTGCTGCAATCTTGAGTATGCTGTTCAAGTGTGTATCTGTATGCTGCAAACCTACTTTTGATTTATTGACACTCACCACTGAAATCTCATGCTCAGAGTTCTGAGTCTAGGACCCAGGGGAAAACATGAAATGGCTAAGTGATTGAGAGAGTCTGGCAAAGCAAGCTATGATGCAGCCGCAGCAACAGAACTAGAAGCAGGAGATGGGCCAGGTCCAGTGCGGGCCTGATAGAATCTGGCCCCGGGTCACATGTTTGACACCCCTGTGCTAAGTTGTAAAAACGGATGACATGTGCACTGACACTGCAGTCATCCTTAACTTCTTCTTTACTGTGTCTTCCTTGCTTTCTTCTGGGCCAAAACACCCTATGACAGGGGTGGCCAAACTGCGGCTCGGGAGCTACACGCGGCTCTTTCACACATATTGTGCGGCTCCCAGCAGGACAGCTGGGGAAGTGAAGGGCAGGCATGCCTCCCCAATCAGTCTTCCCTTCCCCAGCCAGTGTTCTCCTCCCTTAATAGGCTTGGGTGGGAGAGCAGAGAAAGAAAGCAACTTTTAACTTTAAATGCGTTCTCAAACAGTCTCACTTACTGTTAATAAAATGTCAATTTGCATATTTTCCAATAAAAACATGTGTGTGATATTTGTTCATGTCTTGCAGCTCTCAGACATCTGACATTTATTCTATGTGGCTCTCACGTTAAGCAAGTTTGGCCATCCCTGCCCTATGACATTTCACGCTGAATACATGATGTGCTAATTTACTATCTTTCAGGGGTTTGTTCACTAGTTTCATTTGACTATTTCTTTTGGCCTGTTTGACTTGTAGTCCTTGCACAATCTCATTTGTGGCGGAGCCATCTATGAGCACTGCTGAAAATGCTTGGCTTTAGATACGCTGAAGTCCACATGTAGTTGCTGACTTTGAAAAGTAAAATTCAGGATGCTTCACTGCATTTTGCATAAGCCAGTACAATGCAGTGGACCAATTGTCAGACAATGACCAGAAGGCCTGGATTTAAATCCCCAGTCCTCTAGCTCAGCTGGGTGACCTTGGGCCAGTCACTCATTCAGACTATGCAGAGTTTTTGCAAAGAAAAATAAAAGGAGGAGGATATCATGTGTACGACCCTGAGCTCCTTGGAGAAAAAGCAACAGTCATTTTACCTGCAATGAGAGCTTTCTATGTTTGCAGGACAGTTTTTGCCATTTTCTTCTTATGAGATGCAGTTGCATTTGCCAGTTCATTTCATCTAACAGCGATACTTTTACTAAACACATACTTTTAGAAAGATTCAGGGGGGTAGCCGTGTTGGTCTGAAGCAACAGAACAAACTTGAGTCCAGTGGCACCTTTAAGACCAACAAAGTCTTTTAAGAAAGTTACAATACCATATTGCAGACATTGTTTCCTCCGTATTCCTATTGCAAATTATTTATTCCTAAAATAATGCTAGGAGGTGACATATGATGTCCAGATCTGCATCAATCCTGAGGTTGCTAACCCTCAGGTAGGGTCAGTGGGGAATCTCTTAGTATTACCCTGGAGAGCCACTGCTGACCTTGGTGGACGGATAGCCTGACCCAGTATAAGGCAGCTTGGTGTGTGACTACAGAAATCCATGTGCACTATGGAACTTCGGCATCTTCTCCTTTAAGGTGCAGCTGTCTGTACCTTCCCTCTAAAGCCACTGTGGGTAGAAGGCAGGGGCGTAGAGTTTTGTAAATTCGGAGGGGGGCTCTTTAGCATGCGCGCAAAGCGCGCATGCTGGGGCGATGCCCCCCCCCCCGCTGGGAAACCTCTGCGCCTCCCCGAGCCCTTCCGAGGCCCGCCAGCCGCTGCTGCCGGGGCTTCTCTCTCCCCCCCACTCCTTCCCTCTCCCTTCGCTTGGAAAAGAGGGAGGGAGAGGGAAGGATGGAAGAGTGGCCAGGCGGGGGGGGGGGGAGGCACCGGCAACAGCAGCTGCGGGCCTCGGAAGGGCCCTGGGAGGCGTGGCGGTAGGTGCTACGTTTTCCCGGGGGGGGCGGTCAGTCTCCCCCCAGGAAATTTCGGGGGAGGCTTGAGCCCTCAAGCCACCCCGTAGTCTACGCCTATGGTAGAAGGGGACCTCTGGTAACCACGTGGCACAGAGGTCTATAGTGGGAAGACGGAATGAGCAGAAATTGCCTGCTTGCTCTTCTGTGAGCATTCCCAAGATTCTGTCAGGAACGGCTTCCCTCTCAAAGAACCTGTGGGGAAGATGGGAACAAGAATGGGAAGACCTGCTCCAGCAGCGAAGCTTTGCTTGTGGATGTGGTCACACGGCAAGCTTATCCCGATTTGTTCTTGCTACAGATTTGATCGGGAATATTTTTTTCCGGGTTGAGATGATCACACATCCCTCCCTGAACCGCCTGCATTGTGCAATGAGGCTCTGGGCGCTGTCCAGATAGCCACACCGCCCAAGTGCATGGGACTTTTGGAAATTAGATAACACTTGAACTGTGCTTCGTGTACATTTATTATGCACAATGTGACACCTGTTTAAAAAGAAATCAAACTGAGCTCCACCTTTCTGGTGCACAGACATGATCCTGACCTATACTGTGGATTTAAAGCCAGTCGCTTCAGATGATCCCGTTTCCTAGCATGAGTTCTAGGATGCACATGGCTCCTACCATAGGCAAAACAAAGCAAAAGGTACAAGCAGGCAGAAAGCAAATTCCCTTTCTGTTTTTCTTTCCCTCCCTTCCCCTGTAGTTTGTTAAGTTAATCGTGGAGCAGCATTTAGGACTGAAATGTTTAGTGAAGTAATATAACATCGAGGAGGAGGAGAAAGGAGTCCTTTTAGCGATAATGTCTCCTTTTCACCATTGATTTCTATGTTAGAGAAAGCACATGTTCATGTCAGAGCGCATGCTTTGCGTATAGAAGGTCCTGGGTTCAGTCCCTGGCATCTTCAGTTAAAAGAACATCATCCCAAGAAATCACCAGGAAATAGGGTTGCTAGACCCCCTGGAGGAGGTGGGGTTTCCCTTGCCACCAGGCCCCGCCCCCCCAGCCACCAATCACCACCAGGCCCTGCCCTCCCAGCCAGCGGGGGGACTTGCCTGGAGAAAGAGAAAGGCCCAGGCCTTGTTGCCAGCATCACACCAGAAGTGATGTCATCACACCAGGGACGTCCAGGTGATGCTCTGCTATTTTGGCAAAAACTCTATGGTAGAAGCTGCTTTGACCATAGAGTTTTTGCCCAGATACCAGAGTGTCATCTGGCGGCACCGACGCACTGGAATGAGCTCCCTGGTGAGATCAGGCCCCTGCGGGACCTCCAGCAGTTCTGCAGGGCCATGAAAATGGAGCTTTTTCGACAGGCATTCCAGTAGGAGCAGCACCTATCGAATGAGCCGGCGCCAATCTGCCACCAGAAGTTATTTAAAGTGGTTGCACCATGGGACATGTACTAGACGCACTTTATTATACTGTGCCGCCAACGATATATATTATGGTTTTAAACTGATTGAGTAATTTATATTGAAATGTATGGTTTCACTGGTTTTATGTAAGCTGCCCTGAGCCCGCTTCGGCGGGGTAAAAGTGGGCTTGATAAATAAATAAATAAATAAAAATGTCGCTGGTGTGATGATGTCACTTCCTGTGTGATACCGGTGACGAGGCGTGAGCCTTTCTCTTTCTCCAGATAAGCCCCCACCCCCCCCCAATCTCTCGCTGGTTGCCCGGAGGGACCTGGCAACCCTACCAGGAAAGCTACTTCTAGAAAAAAGTGGTAATGCCAGGCTATTTGGACCAGCGGTGTGGCTCCGCACAAAGCAGCTACATTGGTTTTCATAGCATGCCATGAAGTTTGGTTTTCCTTGGTTTTCATAGCATGCCATGAAGTTCGGTTTTCCTTACCAGCCTAGTTTAGTGCTGCCTTGTATCGGTTCGTCTTGCCTGACTTGCCCAGAAGAAGTCAAAACTGCAACACAGAAATACCCGTGATATGAATAATGCTGAGCAGCACACTGTTCTGGAACGCTGCGCAGGGGGAAATCAAGGGCATTGCTAAGTCTGTGGTTTTTAGGAGTAAGGATGCTGCCGACCTAATCTACGGCACTCTGCAGAGAGACGGACAAGGTCACCAAGCACTGCATTAAAGCAATTCACATCGCTAGCGTTCCATAAATACTAAACACTAAACACTCTGTTTATTTCCAAATAGAAAAGGTTACTGTTTGCACACAGGCATCTTTAGAAGGAACTGAGATCAGAGCCCCCGTTCTGTTAGGGAAACAGAGAGGGCAGAGCTGAAGGTATTTACAGTGTCATCCTAAACAAAGTGACATTCTTCTGAACCTACTGATTTTGACCAGGGTAGAAGGATGCGACTCTGTTTAGGATTGCCCTGAAAGTGATAACATTGCCACGAATGCATCTGGCAACCATGAAAGCACAAGCTTAGACAACTAATGTAGAGCCCATAGGTAACAGTGCAACTACTGGTGTGACCTTGGGTCAGTCACAAGTTCTTTCAGAGCCATTCTCTCAAGGGCAGTTCTCAGGAGAGCTCTCTCAGCCCCACCTACCTCACAGGGTGTCTGTTGTGGGGAGGGGAAGGGAAAGGAGATTGTAAACCGCTCCTTCGGGTAGTGAAGGGTGGGGTAATAATCCAGTCGCTCTCTCTCTCTTCTTATGATCAGGGAGAGAAAAGTCTCTGCACATTTTCCTTTCTACCAGTCCTCCCCCCCCCCCCAAAGCAAGAGCCAGCACCTCATATTAACTGTGTCATATGCAAGCCAGGAGCTCACAGTCTACAGCAGCCTGAAGAATCAGCAAAGGTACATCACATGAACACAATTCAGTCTAAGCTGCTGAATCAGACCCTCAGTCTGTCAAGGTCAGTACCGGCCACTCAGACTGGCAGCAGCCCTCCAAGGTCACAGAAAGAGGTCTTTCACATCACCTGCAACCTGATCCTTTAAAAAAAACAAAACACCACCCTGGAGTTGCCAGGGACTGAATCTGGGAACTTCTGCATGCCAAGCAGATGCTCAACCACTGAGCCACAGCCAGTATAAACCCAATCTAAACAGGTTGCCACAACCCAGATCTGTAGACTTCCAATACTGCATTGCTCCTGGAAGACCACCAATATTGCATAGCTCACAGAAGACCACCACACTTGTGAGTGACCGGACTGGACCCCGAACAGCCTAAGTAGATTACATCTGGACCCCAAGCAGCCTAAATAGTGCCAACTAGTTCAGATTCATCAGATCTTGGAAGCTAAGCAGGGACAGCCCTGCTAAGTACTTGGATGGGAGACTGCCAAGGAAGATGTGGGCTGCTATGAAGATGAAGGCAACGGTGTTCGTCTCTTGCCTTGAAAACCCCATGAGGACTGGCCCTGAGTTGGTGAATCACTGACAGCCCTTCGTTATTATTTTTATTACCATAGCTCTCACTCAGAAACCAGCATGAAGGGTACTAGAGTAGATTTTCCAAAACAGTCCATCTTGAACTGCAGCTTGGCCGTGTAACAACTCTGGCCATGTGTTTGGAATGTGTTAAGTACGACCTCCAGCACCTGCACGGACGATGCAAGGCCATGTTTCACAGCACATGGAGAAAACATTTTCTACCCTAACGTGGAAAGCAGCTGGATCAGACGGTAGAAAGGGATGCTACATCCTGAAATGCACAACGCCAAAACTCAGCAGAGGTGTAAAAGCTCTGCGCAAGCGAATTCCAGCTAACCATCGCCACGCTCCATCTGCATCTTCCATTACTGACAACAGGAATCATATGTGCTTATCACAACTGAAAACAGGCGCCTTTGATCGGAGCATTTGTTCCCACTTAAAACTTAAAGCTATCCGGCATAACAGCACATCCTTCTTCTCCACAGCCCATTGTTCAGCGTTCCCACTTACAACAGTGAAGCACAAGGGCTTTCTCATCTCCCCTTCAGGACATCGTGTTTCTATTACTTTGATGCATTAGAAATAACTTTGTCTAGCAAGGGAAGCACGCACCTGCACACACACATACATGCGCACACACACACACATGTACAGTCTGCGGTCACTACAATATGGCCAGCATCCTGGCTGCAAGTTTCAGTTCTCAAAATGTAAACAGGCTTTGTACTATAACCAGAAAAAGAGATAGAGCCAGTTGGTCAGCCATGTTGGTCTGAAGCAGTACTACAAATTTAGAGTCCAACGGCACCTTTAAGACCAGCAAAGGTTTATTCAAGGTATGAGCTTTCGTGTGCATGCACACTTTGTCAAATATGTTAGAATGGTAGGCAAGGTTCAAACTTATAGCCAGAGACTGAACAGCAAAGTAACGTGCAACATGATGATGATCAAGATATGCAAAGTGACACTAAATAACAAGTTAAGGTTATAGGGTCAACAGTTGTAAAGCAATAAATATGTAAGACTAGCAGATAAATGTCTAAAGGTGTCTTTTCTAATTGTGGGAAGTGACTGGGAATCTTCATTCCCTCCTGGGGCACATAACACTACCTCCCCCTCCAAAAAATGCTATTATGTCAGCAGACATCCTAATATCCCTTGCATTACATCTAGCAGGGGTCATTTCGAGCAGGAGCTCGGGGGAGCTCAGCTCCAGGAGTTGGTACCAGTGCCCCCCCCCTCAGCAGAGGAATGCCTGCTTGTGTCATGGCTGCAGCAAAATGACCCCGTCCCCTGGAAAGGTCCCTGTTCCTCCGACGAGCCTTCTGAAGGCTTCAGCCACCACTGAAGCTATCCTCCCAGAAGAGTGGTATTTCTGAGGCTTGAATTAGTAGCTGTCCCCTCTCTGCCACCTTTCTTTCTCTCTTTCTCTCTCGCCTTCTGACATACTTCCGGTGATGTCAGGGGGTGTGGCATATGCAAATAAGTTATGCTAATGAGTTATGCTAATGAGCTCCTGCACCTCTTTTTCTACGAAATGACCCCTGACATCTAGTATTCTAATATACTATTCTGAAAAAGAAATACATTAAAATACAGAGGATTTATAGTCCCTCTTGTTGAGAATACGTATGTGAGGACTGAATTAGCATATGCAATGAGATAAAAAACCAATATCCTTGTTGAATCCTGGGGAGGTTTTTGTTCCAAGTGTGGTAATAACTTGTAATTCAGCAATTTCCCTTTCCAGCTATTACAGAATAAGTATAAGCAAAGGCATTTGTGTCCCGCCAAAAAACTCTTTCTCACGAGGGAAATCAACAGTTAATGGCACTAGTATCATTAAGCTGTTTATTTGTATAATTACCACGCTGTCCAAAGTGAGAACTGATTGCTGTAACCTGTATTTTTAAAAAAAAAAAAAAAGTTGGGTGCTCAACTTATTACAGAAAACAAATCACCCTAAGTGACTGCAAGTTTTCCAGCTTCATCACCGGAAGACTTTTTGTATAATACCCCTTTATAATCCATTAAACCGACTCACAGCCTTCCTTTCTTGTCTTGGAGGAAGGAACTGCAGCACAAGCCAAGGATACAGAAGGACATCGACTTCCCAGAAAGATCCATCAAGTCCTGCATTTCACTGGATGAAGCGTCTCCCGCCTGACAACTCTGGGGAGCTCACAAGAAGGACATGAACCTCCATGTTCAGAGGCAGAGTTCTGCCAGGTACCAGATTCTGAGAGCAAGTCAAGTGGGAGAGACTTGCACACCACACAAGCTGCACAGATTACACACATGAAGGGGAATTTCACACTCCCCCCTTCCTCCCTGACCTGGATAGCCCAGGCTAGCCCAATCTCATCAGATCTTGCAAGCTAAGCAGGGGCAGCCCTGGTTAGAACTTGGATGGGAGACCACGAAGGAAGTCCAGGGTTGCTATACCGAGGCAGGCGATGGCAAACCACCCCTGTCCATCCCCGCTTGCAAATTCTACCAGGTTACCATAAGTCAGCAGTGACTTGACAGCATTTTCCACCATCCACCTTTCCCATGTTGCTCATCTGAGATATGCTGAAGACTGCATCCTGACAACATCTCTCTCCATCCCTCTTAATTTAAAAAGGGTGAGCCGCTAACTACCAACTATGGAGCATCCGCTCAGGGGCGGACTGGCCATTTAACTTACAGGGAAATTTCCCGGTGGGCTCTTGTCCAAGAGGCTAGAAGCAAGCAAACCAGGCTGACCCTTCATCAGCAATGGTCACTGGTGTCAGTTCACCTTGTCCCACACTGCTGTCAGTTTCTGAGAGAAAGTATTAACCCACTATTTGCCCCACCGGGAGACCCCTTCACTGCTGCTTGCTCCAGGACTATTTTCATTTTGTTTATTTAACTCATTTCTAACCCGCCTTTCTCCTCAGTGGGGACCCAAAGCGGCTTTACAGCTTTCTTCCGTTTTATCCTCACAACAGCCCTGTGAGGTAGGTTAGGCTGAGAAAGTGTGCCTGGCCCCAGGTCACCCAGCGAGCTTCCATGGCACGAGAGGGGACTTGAACCCGGTTCTCCCAAATACTACCCCAGCACTCTTAACCACTGCACCACACTGGCCGTTCTCAGTCCACTCCTGCATTTGCTCCGTGCAACTAACAATGTTAAAATTTACCACCTGGTTTCTTCCCCATCCCACCCGGTCCCCTTTCTCTGCGAGCAGTCTGCCGTCTACTATTCAGAGGTCAGCGTGACCAGAAGATAAAGCAGGAAAGAGAAAACTGTTTCCCACCCAAATATCCCCCTCTGATCCACATGGAGGGTGGTGTCACAGTGGTGATGTTTAAAAGCAAGCCCTATGAAAACTGCTTGACTTTTCTACTGCGACTGATGTTAACAGGCTAGAAGTGACAAAAGAATTTAATCTGTTTAAAAAAAAAAAAAAACCTCAAACCCCACATCCCAAATCTCAGCCTTTGGATACCCTTGCATCTCTCTTTCCCACACACAGCATACCCCTGTCAGAAGTAAATAGATAACTTAATGTAATCCTTGAAGGTCAACACACTCTGGATTTTCCACATAACCTTTGCTATACTCCAGAACTGAAAAAACAAACAGTAAAACTACATCTCTGGAGCCGTTTGTAATCCCCCCCCCACACACACACACAAACACACACACACCAAATCTATCCCATGCAAAAAAAAGTGTCATGAAATGGGACGGCTTGGAGGTCGTCTCCCCATACCTGAGAACAAGGTGTCTTCGCCATCTCCAGAACGTCGAAACCGATTGGCTGTAAATCCAATGCAGATGTTCACCCCGACAGCAAAAGTGAACAAGGATATTAGCTGGAAACAGACAGAGAGAGAGACCACAGCAGCAAGTCAACGAAAGATGCCAGAAGACAGGGTTTGTTTTTTAAAAAAAAGAGAGAGAGCGAGAGAGAGGGACAACCAACATTTGTGACTAAAATAGAAAATAGCCTGCTATTTAATGTTCCCTTTTTGCCACCGTTCCCATTACTGGAACACCAAATGACAGAGTCGCCGCTTCAGAAGGGAGCTGATGAATAAAACGTCTTGCATTCAAAACTCAAACATCTCCTTTCATCATGCAAAAAAGGGAGGTCTTTTTGACCCTCCGGAGACATCAGTTGCTCCTCCTCAAAAAAAAAGGGGGGGGGGAGAAGAAAAGAGGCAAAGCAGCTCCTTACCTGATGTAACTGCACAGAGTTTTTCTTAGCCATATTCAGAGAATTCTTGAAAAGCCTGCACTGTGGGCTCCCCTTGCCTTTAAACTGAGCACAGGACTCTCTGTTTGCTCCGCTCCCTCTATTAGCTGCAGCTAATCCCACCTGGTGAGGTTGACAGCCGCAATTTGATTTGTCCAGGGGGAGATTTCATCATGTTCCACTCTCAAATCGCAGCTCTCGTGTGTGCCAGAAGCCGAAGGCATCATCCTTCTGGCTTTCCCCTCCCCCCCCCCTCCAAACACACACACATGCTTTTTTTGTGGTTTCCTTTGGCAACACAAGGGTTTCTTCTGTTACTGTAACCAACAAAACAGTTCATGCTGGTTTTATTCTTCTCACTGATGTAGTAAGGTTTTGAGAGAGAAACCAAATGTGTGCGTCTTCTCCCTCCCCCCCAATTCTGTTAAAAACAGCATGAAAAAGCTTCAAGAGCTGCAGAGAAAATGCTATACTTTAAAATGTTTCTTGGCCCTCAACACAGGGGCCTTTTAATCAGTCTAGCGTGGCTACCAGACTCTGGTTGCGTAATTAGCAAAATAAGTTGCCGTTCCACATGAATAAACACTAGCCCTGTTCACAAGTTACAGGGAATGCACATATATAGCCCTGCATGTACATCTGTGCATGCATTTGTAAGAATGAGCCAAGACATGTTCACTTTGCAAATGAAACCAGAAGCCAGCAACTGAATAAATGTGTGGTTCCAAACTGTATATGCACTGACTGTAACATGAGAATTACTCACCATGCATATAAAGAGAAATCAAGTCTACACTATACACAGAAATCGGGTTACCACTTGCCAGCTCTACCTTTTTCCAACGGGGGGAGAAGCGCCTATTCTGGGAGCTTCATGCATGCACACAGCGATGACGTCACCCAGAAGTGACATCATCACCCTCAGCATGTTGCCAGGGGGACGCTCTAGCCACATGAAAACCATAAGAGTTTTCAGGCCGAATACTAGAGCGTCCCCCTGGTGACGTGCCCAGTGTGATGATGTCAACTCCGGATGATGTCATTGTGCCAGGTTATGTCTGCCTGATACAGGCACTTTGGGGGCATGGTCCCCCACCGGCTGGATCCAGGCTGGTGGAGCTGGGGGCCCCAAAGTGGGCAACCCCCTGCCCCCCCAGGGGATCTGGCAGCTCTACACAAAAACCTGTGCACAAGTTACAGTGAATGAGCCTACAGTGTACCCTTGATATTCTTGATATGTGCATTCGGTATTTCTCACGTTGCATTCAGCACATGTACATGTGACTGAAACCACACATATATCCAGGCACTGGGAAGAAGGAGGAGGAGGATGAGTTGGTTTTTATACCCCGCTTTTCTCTACCTTAAGGAGTCTCAAAGCGGCTTACAATCGCCTTCCCTTCCTCTCCCCACCACAGGTACCTTGTGAGGTAGGTGAGGCTGAGAGAGCTCTGAGAGAACTGTGACTGGCCCAAGGTCACCCAGCAGGCTTCTTGTGAAGAAAAAGAGTTGGTTTTTATACCCCACTTTCCTCTACCTTAAGGCGTTTCAAAGTGGCTTATAATCTCCTTTCCTTCCTCTCCCCACAGCAGGCACCTTGTGAGACAGGCGGGGCTGAGAGAGTTCTGAGAGAACTGTGACTGGCCCAAGGTCACCCAGCAGGCTTCTTGTGAAGAAGAAGAGTTGGTTTTTATACCCCACTTTCCTCTACCTTAAGGCGTTTCAAAGTGGCTTATAATCTCCTTTCCTTCCTCTCCCCACAGAAGGCACCTTGTGAGACAGGTGGGGCTGAGAGAGTTCTGAGAGGACTGTGACTGGCCCAAGGTCACCCAGCTGGCTGCATGTGGAAAAGTGAGGAATGAAGCCCAGTTCTCCAGATTAAAGTCTGCTGTTCTTAACCAGTATGCCACATTGGATCTCTGTCTACCATGCTGGTACGCTATTCGGACATCCAGGGGATACTGGGAGAGCCATCCTACTCTGCAAGCTGATGACATTAGAAGACTGTATTCTGGCAATTGCAGAAGTATTTAAAAATGATTTAAGGGACTGCATTATGAGACAGCACGGGGCAATGTTACAAAGTTGTACCAGACCTGTAGAAATCATGCTGAGACCCTGCTGAGACTCCCGAGGCTTCTACACAGTTCTAACTATAGACAAAAGCATTCAAAAGTATTCAGAGGATATGGTTTCTACCCTAAAAAGTTTGCAATCTTGTATCTCTGTTCCCATTTTCTTTCATCAGCCTTCCTCTTATGCTTGCCAATCTCCAGGTGGTGGCTGGAGATCTCCTGGTATTACGACTGATCTCCAGGCGACAGTGATCAGTTCTCCTGGAGAAAATGGCCACTTTGGAAGGTGGACTCTATGGCATTATACCCTCCCCAAATCCTGCCCTCCTCAAGCTCCACCCCCAAAATCTCCAGGTATTTCCCAACCCAGAGCTGGCAACCTTACCTCCCCTCCTGTTCTAAGGCTACTATAACTCTACTAACAAATTTCTCCTAAACAGTTTAAAATCCCAGCATAGCCATAGATAAGCAAAGTAGAATCAGCCTTTTAAATCTCATTCAGTCTTTTCCCCGTATGTATTAAAGTCTTTCATGAGCAGTTCAGTTTACAAGCCATTTTATAAAACAGTTGATAGAATTGGCAATTTTAAAAAGTATTTGCTCCGGCAAGTTATTTACCAAGGTATTTGCTGGAGAAAAAAAAAGTTATGATTAAGAGATCTTACTTTAAAATGTTTACCAATAGCGCCACTTGAAAAAGGACAGACTCTCAATTGTTCAGCCTAGACCAGGGGTGGCCAAACTTGCTTAAGGTAGGAGCCCCATAGAATAAACGTCAGATGTTCGAGAGCCGCAAGACATGAACAAATATTACACGTTTTTACTGGGAGATAGGCAAATTTGCTTTTTATTAACATTAAATGAGGCTGCCAAAAATAATAACAAAAGCGGTAAAAGCAGATGTCGATAATGATATTTATTTGTCCAATGAAAATTTGTTTGCTAATGATATTTCGCTTCCCCAGCTGTCCTGCTGGGAGCCACACAATATGTGTGAAAGAGCCGCAAGCGGCTCCCGAGCCACAGTTTGGTCACCCCTGGCCTAGACCAACAAGAAGAATCAAGAGTTCTTCTGCCATGGTCACATGAACACACAGGGTTGCCAACAAGCCTGGGAAAAGTCCCCTCTCTTTTTAACAGAAGTTTAATGTATGGAAATGAAAAGAAGAAGAGGAGGAGGAGAAGGAGGAGGAGGAGATTGGATTTATAACCCACCCTTCACTACCCGAAGGAGTCTCAGAGCAGCTTGCAATCTCCTTTCCCTTCCCCTCCCCATGCCCTGTAAAGTAGGGGGGGCTGAGAGAGTTCTTTGGAGAACTGCTCTTGAGAGAACAGCTCTGAAAGAGCTTGTGACTGAACCAAGGTCACACCAGCAGCTGCATGTGGAGCAGTGGGGAATCAAACCCGGTTCTCCCAGATTAGAGTCCGGGCTCCTAACCACTACACCGAACTGGCTCTCTGAGTATCTGAAGTCTTTCACGGATAAGGTACACAAAATTCCCATTAAGTCTCTGTTAAAGGGACACGGGACAGTTTGTTTTTCTCCAGGCAACCGGTGTGGTGTAGTGTTGGGAGCTGTGTCCCCCAATGTGGTGCCTGCTAAGAGCTTTCCTGACACCCAACAAGTGTTTTTTGAAAGTGGGCAGAGTAAGATGAGGCTTTTGCCCAGCAAAGCTTTTGGTTAGCCATTGGAGACTTGATGGGCTGTGCAGATTTTTTTTAATATGGACAGCATAGACGTGAGCATATTTTGGGGAGTAAGGAGGGAAAACAGGGAAGCCTTTCCCTCCATGCTATCTGTCTGTTTGACAGGTACACGAGAGGAGGATACACCCTCCTGACTGCCCTAGATGTGTGGGTTTAAAAAACGATAGCTATAGTACTGTCACATGCTCGTGTTACGTGCCTTTTAGTTCTTGCTTTCTGCTTATGCCAGAATGGGAACCAGGAGTGTGGTAGATTGGTCTGTATTGTCTTGTTATTGTGGGACTTCGCAAGTACATGGAATAGCTGTGTGATCTAGATAATAGTGGTAGGAACATGGGTGTTTTAATAGGGTGGTGTCAGCTAAAGACATCATATGATTTGTAATACAAACATATATGATTTGTAATACAAATAGTAGTTTATATATATTTTTTGTATGTTGTGTATGTTTGCGAACTGAAATTAGATGACAGACAGAGAGACAGACAGACAGATAGATAGATCTTAGCAAGCACTGCATTCAAGGTCCCAAAATCGACTGACCCTCCCGGGCCCCAAAGTCGTCAGACTGGCTACAGCCAGGGCCAGGGCCTTCTCAGTGGCGGCTCCATACTGGTGGAATGAGCTCCCAGAAGAGATCAGGGCCCCATGGGAACTTCTGCAGGGCTTGCAAGACATAGCTCTTCCACCATGCTTTTGGTTAAGGAGCCGACACCACCAACACCACCATCACCAACATTATTAACAACACCAACAACTGAGAAATACAGAGCTCTGTTCCCTGGCTCCACCATTTACAGCCTGCGCCTGCCGCATATATATGGTAGAGATCAAGGAGCTGATGAGTAAGGCAGACCATAGAACATATTAACATGAACGTTACCACCATCCCTAAGTATTTATTGACATCTAGCTAGCATTTTATATTATTGGATTGTTTTAGATGGTTTTATCTATGTTATAATTGTTTACTTATGTTTTACTCTTCTGTAAGTCAACCTGAGTCTGCTTTGGCAGGGAGGGTGGGGTATAAATTGAATAAATAAAGAAATATAGATATAGATCTGTCTGTCTGTCTGTCTATCTATCATCTATCTATCAATGTAGGCCCACTCACAACTTTAAGGCTGGTAAATCTTTCGGCTCACAAGCTGCTCACAATACAACACAGCTTAGAGGGAACATTGGCCCTGAACAGGGAGGAAAGTGGGAGAAAACCAGCCATGTTGGGTCAGACCTAAGGCCCATCTAGGGTTGCCATCCTCCAGGTGGTGGCTGGAGATCTCCCACCATTGTAACTGATCTCCAGGTGACAGAGATCAGTTCACCTGGAGACAATGGCCACTTTGAAAAGATGACTCTGTGGCATTGTAGCCCACTGAAGTCCATCCCCTCCCCAAACCCCACCCTCCTCAGACTCCACCCCCAAAATCTCCCGGTATTTCCCAACCCAAAGCTGGAAAGCTTAGGCCCATCTCGTCCAGCATTCTGTTCACACAGTGGCCAATCAGCTCCTGCGATACGCGCACAGGGATTAACTCTACATCAGTGACATCAACTGTAATAGGCCAAGGACCAAGCTTCCATTAACTAGTCATTCTAGCCTAGCTGACAGGCCTCAAGGGGGGCTTGGAGATCTTCCACTAACTGATCCCTAGGCAACAGAGATCAGTTCCCCTGTAGAATATGGCTGCTCTGGAAGGTAGATTCTATGGCATTATAACCCTCTGAGTTCCCCCTCACCCACCTAAGTAGCGTTACCAGGTCCCCCAAAATCCCTAGCAGGAGACTGGGGGGGGGCATTACTGGAGGGGGTGTGCAGTGACATCATCACATTGGGGAGTGGAGGCACTCACCTCTCCCCAGCAACATTTAAAGATTTCCTTTAAACACTGCTAGGGAGAGGTGGGGAGGAGGCTGGGTGATCGCAGCTGGCTGACAGGTAGGAAGCAGCCCCTCCAAATCGGGTAACCCCTGTCAAACCGGGTGGGTCTGGGAACCCTACACCCAAGCCATTCCCTTCCTGGGCTCCACCCTTGAAACCTCCAGGTATTTCCCAACCCAGGGTTGGCCACCCTAAGTATGGCCCATGTCCTAGACTCGCTATTATCTCATATCCAGAAAACACCTACAGAAATCTATTGACATCTGCACACGTAGTTTTTAGAATGGCTCCTGAAACCATCTGCTGTACTCTCCACAGTAGCATTTAATAGAAGCTGCCCTTGTCTATTCTTTTTGTTTCTTTTAAAGACCCCCACTGCGCAGCTGTGTCTTTCCCCTGCGGTTTACGTGGCAGAGTAATTACAACCCTGCAAAAAACCAGATTCCTCACTTAAATGATACGTTATGTTCTACAAAGAGATGGGCCAGTTTATTCAAAACCAGGAGTAGAGTCACTTAGGCTGGACTGCACTGGCCAACAAAGAAATAAGCATGAGGCTTTTTCATAGTTAAGATCGACTTTTTTTTTTTGCACGTCACAAAAGTGTTTTGAAATCTCTTGCTGGATACCTGCACCTTGCATGAAAATTGCTCATGTGAGACAGAAAGCAAGCAAGCTCCATTTTGAAACCCACTCTAGCATTTTGTTTTGTTTTTCTGCACAAGAGGGAAATGCAGACGGCTCTCTAGAGTTGTGTGTGAAATCCCCACCGAATCTCTCAGGACAAGCCTAAAGGTTACTACAGTTGATATTAAGATCATGAGAACAGGTCTATGTAGCCCACAGCTGCCAACCAGATGCCTTTGGGAATCTCACTTACAGGACAAGGGTTTTTTTTTCCTGATGTTGCCCCCAGCACAATTCCTCTGAACATAGAGGTGGGGAAGAAAGCGAGTGCCAGAGGTGGCCCAAGACACTACTACATCTATGGCATGAAATCCAGATTGTGCCTCCAATGTGTATTTTTTTAAAAAAGTAAATCCATTACCTTCCATGAAACCCCAAAATCTGCTGCTGTAGGTGAACCACTTCATCCTGGCTAATGAAAGCACTGACCCTGGAGAGGGCTATGGTAGTGCTGTGTAGGGTTGTGAGGCCATGCCAGGCTACTGGCATGAGGGTTGGCAGTGGGGATGCAACGTCATCTGTGGCACATAGGGTGGCTCTAGGAATTGCCAGAAATTCTATGGGGATACCTCAAGTTACCCTATATCTCTTCTGGGTTTTCCCCGAACTGACATAATGGTGCAGATGATATCACTGTTTAGAATCTCTCTCTCTCTCTCTCTCTCTCTCTCTCTCTATTTCTCCTGCCACAACCAGCATGAGGGTTGGCAGAGGGACATGGAGGGGTTGTGATGTCATTGTGATTATGTTTGTTAGCCGCCTTGAGCTGGTTCGCTGGCAAGGCGGGATATAAATACAATAAATAAATAAATAAATAAATCTGTGCCATGTAGGATAGCTCTAGGAATTGCCAGAAACTCTATGGCAATTCCTAGAGCTATGCTACATAGCTTCCGGGTTCTTTCTGGAACTAACATAGTGGCGCAGACAATGTCACTATTTTAAAAGAAATATTTCTCCAGGCACAACCAGTGTGAGAGCTGGCAGTGGGGACATAACAACAGATGACATCACTGTTTTTAAAAGAAATATTTCTCCACTCCCGCTATGGTGGGAGACCTGGCAGCCTTGGTGCTGTGTTACATTCCAAGAGTTCAAATGCCCTTCACACACATTATCTCAGTAATAGTTACCAGTCCAATGCTTCCTCTAAGCTATAGACTCCTGTGAGCAAAAATTCTACTTTGTGAGCTACTGGCATTAAAATTGTGAGCGGGTGATTTGGCTACTGCATAAATTAGTTTGCTCTGGAGTCATCCTTCCTGAGCTGAGACAAAAATGTGTGAGCGGGATGCTAAAAAATTGTGAGTTAGCTCACACTAACTCAGCTAAGAGGGAACACTGGTTACCACTAGGGATGGGCACAAACCGGCTGACAAAATAAAGTTCATCAAGAATTTTGCCTGGTTCGTGGTTTGCAAAGCAATGTTCGCAAACTGAAGAATCACCATGAACTTTCATGAATTCTGATAGGGTTTAAACCCCTGCTTTCTGCTCTTCACAAAAAACCGCTGAGCAGCAGGGAGCTCCCCACCACTTAGCAGTTTGGTTGAAATGACTGGGAGACATTTATCCCCTGCTTTCTGCTTCCCGTGGCTTTTCATGGGGAGCAGAAAGCAGAGGTTTAAATGCCTCCCTGATTTCTGCTCCCCACAAAGTCATGGGGAACAGAAAGCAGGGTTTTAAACTTTAAATGGCTCACAAAATGATACAAACTGGTTTGATTCATGAACCAACCTCCCAGTTTATATCAGTTTGCGGTTCAGTTCATGGTTCAGCTGCAAAAATGTGGTTCATGCCCATCCCTCGGTACCAGAGCTCCATATGACAGGTTGCATATTAAGCGTGCCTCCAGGTCGGACTTGGAGATCTCCCAGAATTACAATTGAATTACAGAATTACAATATGTAACGACCCCCACTCACTGAGCTCGGCACACGCTCGATTTGATCTTTGCTGCTGGGGTAACAGTGGACCGAGTTACTGCTTTGGCAGTCCCATGGTCGGACCACCATGCCCTGAGGGCCCATCTGAATGTTCGGCCCCAACCCTGTTTAGGTGGCGAGCGCATTTTAGCTCATCCACGGAGCCAGATGGACCCAGTGCGGCTCCAGATGGCTCTGTGGGATCTGATGCCCCCTGGCAGCTTGTTGGATGAGCTTGTGGAGGACTGGCAGAGTCAGCTCTCTGCGACCATCGACGAGATCACTCCCAGGCACCCTCTGTGCTCCTGCTCTAGGCTTGCACCCTGGCTTACCCAGGAGTTGCAGCTTATGAAACAGGAGCTGAGACAGCTAGAGAGATGGTGGTGCTATGCCCATGACGAAGTGACAAGGGCATCTTATAGGACATTTATGAGATCCTATGAGATGGCAGTTAAAGCTGCTAAGAGGCAGTTCTACATAGCCACAATTGCATCCGCAAGCTCACACCCAGGCCAATTGTTTAGAACAATTCAGTCTATAACAACTCTGCCACAGGGCAGACCAAATGCTAGGGAATTGGATATTGGCTGTGAGGCATTTGCAAGCTATTTCACGGATAAAGTCTTGACGCTCTGCTGCAACCTCCCTGCCACAGCTGAAACAGTGAGCAAACTCGAGGCCCCTTGCACGTCCTCGTTTTCGGGTTTGGATCATTTCAGCCCGCTCAGCCTGGAGGAGGTCGACAGATTGCTCGCAGCTGTACGCCCAACCACATGCAGCCTTGATCCGTGCCCTTCCTGGCTTATTAAAGCTGGCCATGAAGGGTTTTGAGGTGCCCTAAGGGAAATTATCAACAAGTCCCTCGTTGAGGGGCAGTTCCCGGGGGCACTCAAGGAAGTGATGGTCTGCCTTCTCCTGAAAAAACCATCGCTGGATCCGGCCGAATTGGCAGCCTATCAGCCGGTTTCCAGTTTGCCCTATTTGGGCAAATTAATTGAGAGGGCAGTGAGAATACAGCTACAGGGCTTTATAGATGACACTTTCGTATTAGACCCCTTCCAGTCCAGCTTTGACCCAGGACACGGGACGGAGACAGCGTTGGTCGCCCTGATGGATGACCTCCAGAGGCATCTGGATCAGGGCGGTTCAGCAGTGCTGTTGCTGTTAGATCTGTCAGCTGCGTTTGACACGGTCGACCACCAGTTGCTGACCCACTGCCTCGCCAACATGGGGATCCAGGGGCTTGCCCTGCAATGGCTTGCTTCCTTTCTCCAGGGTCAGGGGCAAAGGGTGGCACTATGGGAACAGCAGTCCAGGAGACACCTACTGGAGTGCAGTGTGCCTCAACGGGAAGTGCTGTCCCCGATGTTATTTAACATCTATATGCGCCCCCTTGTCCAGATTGCCCGGAGGTACGGGCTGGGGTGCCACCAGTATGCTGATGACACCCAGCTCTATCTGATGCTGGGTGGCCAGTCAGACTCCAGACTGGAAGATCTAGACCGGGCATTGCAAGCCGTGGCTGGTTGGCTAAGACTGAGCTGGCTGAAGCTGAACCCGATGAAGACGGAGATCCTGTGCCTGAGTTGGGGCGGCTTGGGGGTGGGGGTCCCACTCCTGACCTTTGGTGGGGCACAATTGGTGCCAGCGCCAGAGGTTAGGAGTTTGGGAGTGCACCTGGATACCTCCTTAACAATGGAAGCCCAGGTAGCAGCCACTGCTAAGTCAGCCTTTTACCATCTCCAGCTGATTCGGCAGTTGGTTCCCATCCTTGGCCACGATGACCTGGTGACAGTGATCCACGTGATGGTCACCTCGAGACTAGACTACTGTAACACTCTCTACATGGGGCTGCCCTTGTCGCAGATCTGGAAGCTGCAGCTAGTGCAGAATGCCGCAGCCAGGTTCCTGATTGTTCTCCCTAAATGGGAGCACATCTGGCTTGCGCTGAAGGCACTGCACTGGCTGCCAATAGCACACTGAATCTGCTTCAAGGTGCTGGTACTTCCCTTTAAAGCCCTATATGGCCAAGGTCCAGAAGAAGAAGAAGAGATTGGATTTATATCCCGCCCTTCACTCACTTAAGAGTCTCAGAGCGGCTTACAAACTCCTTTCCCTTCCCCTCCCCACAACAGACACCTTGTGAGGTGGGTGGGGCTGAGAGAGCTCTTTCCAGAACTGTCCTTGAGAGAACAGCTGGTACAGAGCTATGGCTTGCCCAAGGTCATCCAGCCAGGTGCAAGTGGAGGAGTGGGGAATCAAACCCGGTTCTCCCAGATTAGAGACCGCGCACTTAACCACTACACCAAACTGGCTCTCGGACATACCTGAGGGACTGCCTTTCCCCATATATATCCCAGAGAGCACTACGGTCAGGGTTGCAGCACCACTTGACCATTCCAGGCCCTAGGGACGCTAGGCTTGCAGCCACTCGGGCCAGGGCCTTCTCGGTGGCAGCTCCTTACTGGTGGAATGAGCTCCCGGAAGATATTAGGGCCCTGTGGAACCTTTTACAGATGGAGCTCTTCCACGAGGCCTTCAATTAGGAGGCGCCACACCATTAACACCACTACTATTGACATCTGTGGTTATGGGTCAGCCCTGGCCTGGAAATTGAGCCACACCATCGCGCAAGTCTGAAGATCAATGAACTGGCCAAACTTGTTTGATATCATATAGCATGCCATCCTTAGTACTGGAAGATGACTACTACTACTAGCACTTTAAAGAATTCTTGTGGTTGTTGTAATGTTGAAGGTTAAAACTTCTGTATATGGTTCTACGGTACTGGTTACCAATTCTTGTAAGCCCCCCTGAGCCTGTTGACTGGGAGGGCAGGGTATAAATAAAATTAATTAATAAATAAAATAAATAAATTGATCTTCGGATTACAGAGATCAGTTCAATGGGAGAAAATGGGGGTGTTGGAGGGTGGACTTTATGGCATTATTTCCTGCTGAGGTCCCTCTCCAAACTCCGCCCTCCCCAGGTTCCATCCCCCCCCCGCCCCGAAATCTCCAGGGATTTCCTAACCCAGCACTAGCAACCTGAAGAAAACAGTGATTTGCTTGAAGCCATCTTCTGCTCTTGTGGCCCAAGAGGCATTCGAAGTAGGGGATTCTGGGCTCCTAGTTCAAGCTCTCAGCTTCTGAACTCAGTCTCGCATACCGAAGAGCAACCAAAAACGGGGAGGCAGTTCTGCTTAGCAAATTGGTCCCAGGCTGTATGTTGGCAGAAAATGCTGTTTACTTTCAGATGGCCCATTTACAGGAGCTCTCATGTCAAACAAAGGGCCTGTTTCAGGAAAACTTTGCTCTCCTTGCTTCATAGGCCAGCACGGACTTCTCGGCAGCCCCCTGGGACCAAAGCGGAGTGGCTGCTCAGAACTATCTAGCCCTGTGGCACGAACTGTGAAGTCAGTCAGAAGTTGATTTACAGGAATAAAAAGCCACACGTCTTCTCCAAAGTACCCCATTTACCTGAAAGGAAGACTAGGCTTTTTTTTTTCATGTGTTCTGTCAAGAAAAAAAGAGGGAACCAGTGATCAAAAGCCGTTTTTGTATGTACCCCTTTTTTTAAAAGATGATCGTCTTACATTCGGGGTTATCTTCCATCCAGGAAAATACAGTGCCCTTTCTGTTTCAGCTAGTTTTATTCTGTGAAACAAGCTAAGCAAGCCAATATCCATGGCACAGCGTTGTCTCTCTCCCTGAAGTTTTGCTCAAGAGTGATCCAGGTGTGGGTCTGAAGCAGCAGAACAAAGTCTGAGTTAGGGCTGCCAAGTCAGCCCGGGGGGTGGGGGATCCCCCGCTATAGGGGTTCCCGATTGCCGGCCGCCATTCGGCCAGTGAGGGGAACCCCACCCCCGAAGTCGTCCAGGCTGGACGACTTCCCCAGCGTAGTGACGTCACCCGGAAGTGACGTCACCACGTTGGAGACGTTGCCAAGGCGACGCTCTGGCAATCGCCCCATTTGGCAACACCCAACGTGGTGATGTCACTTCCGGGTGACGTCACCGGGCGCGCGCGCCAGGGAGGCTCCCGGGCGGCTCCCAGACGGCGAAGGACTCCCCCCCGCCAGTGCGTGAGTATGACTTGGCAGCCCTAGTCTGAGTCCAGTGGCACCTTTGATGCCAACAAAGTTTTTTTTTTCCTGGGTGTTATGTATTGAGCCTGTACTGTCCTTGCAAAAGGTCTTCGCTTGAGGTTGCATAACAAAAGCTTACTAGGATCCTAGAATGGACCAGTAGGCTGACAAGGATCCTAGAGTAAAACCAATGGGGAAAACAATGCAATGTAAATAGCCTATCGTTGGGAGTGGGGTGTGTTTTAGGTGTAACCCTTTCCAGGCATAAATACCCGGCTTCGGCTGGAGATTTCAGCCTTCCTTCTCTTGCTGAATCACTAATAAACTATGAGCTGATCACTGGAAACCAGTATATTTCACTGGGTGTGAGCTTTCGTGTGCACTTCTTCAGAGGTGCTCGAGAGTGTTCAGGATAATCAGAGACAGGGGTCATTTCGAGCAGGAGCTCGGGGGAGCTCAGCTCCGGGAGTTGGTGCCAGCCCCTCCCCCCCAGCAGGGGAATGCCTGCTTGTGTCATGGCTGCAGCGAAATGACCCCGTCCCCTGGAAAGGTCCTTGTTCCTCCGACCAGCCTTCTGAAGGCTTCAGCCACCACTGAAGCTATCCTCTCAGAATAGTGGCATTTCTGAGGCTTGGATTAGTAGCAGTCCCCTCTCTGCCAGCCCTTCCTTCCTTCCTTCCTTCCTTCCTTCCTTCCTTCCTTCCTTTCTTCCTTCCTTTCTTTCTTTCTTTCTTTCTTTCTTTCTTTCTTTCTTTCTTTCTCTTCCTTCCTTCCTTCCTTCCTTCCTTCCTCTCTCTCTCTCTTGCCATCTGACATTCTTCCAGTGATGTCAGGTGGTATAGCATATGCAAATAAGTTATGCTAATGAGTTATGCTAATGAGCTCCTGCACCTCTTTTTCTGTGAAATGACCCCTGATCAGAGATCAATATCTATGAGAACAACAGCTATGGAACAAGTTAAGAGCAGAGAATCATACAGCTGTGACAACACACTCTCCTATTAAAGCATATGCATCAAAAATTTCAAAAACATACAAAAATATTGCAAAATATAATTAATTTAATATAAGCCCCCATCACCTATTATATTAAATTAATTATATTTTGCAATATTTTTGTATGTTTTTGAAATTTTTGATGCATATGCTTTAATAGGAGAGTGTGTTGTCACAGCTGTATGATTCTCTGCTCTTACCCTGATCAGAAATGCCATTTTGGGTTGTAGAGAGGAAGGAAGTAGCCAAAAAAGGTCCCAAGACCATTTCATCTTTGTAGGAGCCTTACCCCAGCAGAAGGTAACACCAGAGGAAACAGATTTCTGAATCTTCAGTCTTATGTATTTATTTACTGCCTCCTGAACAGACCATTGTTATTACTGTCATGTTTTAGATAAGAGGCAAAGGCGAACGGGGAGAGTGATTTGCCTAAGACGGCCCAGAACATCCACAATGGAGCAGAGTTTTAATCAGCTATTTCCTGGCTTGTGCTCTTAATCAAAGCACACAATGTCACCCCTTTCCTGAAGCCAAGCCAATTTGGGTCTGGCCAGTTTCTGAATGGGAGACTGCCTGGGAATTCCAGGTATGTTATCTTCCATTCTTTGCAAAAAAAAAGCAGATTAATACTGATAACGAAATACACTTTAGGACTAGAGTCAAATATACACACAGCTCTACAACAACATGTAGGGGCATCGCAAACCTTCTGGACTCTCTTTTCCAGACACGTGCTGGATTGCCAAAGCACATCAGAGTGAAGACCCCTGGATGCAATGAGTGCATCTTATTCTTGTAAACCACATGAAATCTGAGCTGAACCAGCTTAGATATCCCGTACTTTTTCAGGCAGCTGTTAATTGATTCCTTTTTAATCCCCATTCTGCAGCTGTGTTTTTCCCCTGAGGTTTGCCAAGCAGTTACAGTTCAGTGTGTCGAATATTCTGCATGACAGAAGGGAATTCATAAAGACCCCATGCAACTTGCACCACCTACATAGCTCAGTTTTCCAGAATGCCTCATCCCACCTATTGTAATGGAGCCTCCCCATTATATCAGATTTAGTGTTGAAGAAGAAGTAGAGATTGGATTTATACCCCACCCTTCACTATCTGAAGGATAGTGGCTTACACTCCCTTTCTCTTCTCCTCCCCACAACAGACACCCTGTGAGGTAGGTGGGGCTGAGGGAGCTCTCCGGAGAACCGTCCTTAAGAGAACAGCTCTGAAAGAACTTATGATTAACCCAAAGTCACAGCAGCAGCTGCATGTGTAGGAGTGGGGAATCAAACCCGGTTCTCCCAGATAAGAGTCCGTGCTCTTAACTACTACACCAAACTGAAGAGTCAGATGTGCTTAATAGTTTATCAAGAGTAAATCAAGTCAAAGATTATCAAAGTCATACCATTGAGAATGTTTGATTTCTACAGCCATAAGTATATGCTTCTCTGTTGTTCCTGTAGGAAACACTGGGGCCATTTCCACATAGTTTTTTTTTTTGGGGGGGGGGGGGGGTTGCCCTGGGTTTAATGCCGTCGGGAAGTGAGGGGGGTTCCTGCTTCCCCACAGCACTGTGATGCATTTGTGCACCTCGCACTGTTTTCCCAGCTTTTTTCTCACCTTTTGCAAATCTGCTTCACTGCATAGTCTTGAGAAAGAATACAGTAACGCCTGGATAACTGCTGTGTAAGAAGGGTTGCCAGCCCAGCCTGGCAGCCAGTGAAGAGTTTTCTAGCATCTTCTAGGGAGGACACCATAGTCTCTGAAGCATACTGGACTCGGGAGACCAGGAACGGTGAAATCATGAAGCCTTTATTGAGTGATTCAGCATGTCCAGTAGATGGTCAGATCAAGCATGCTTCCAGGGCTCCAGGGCCCTCATTATATGCTGGCCGGAGCCACACCTCTGGCTGCACCCAAAAGACCTGATAGGGGCTTAACACATGCGCATGTTTGTCATAGGTTCCCTGGAGGAGCCTTTGATTGCATTGGCTCCCCAGGGAGAACCTAGGTCCCACATTGATGGAGGCTTAGAATCCGGACGACTATTGTTCCTCCAGATTCAAGCTCCCCTCTCTGCCTGACCATGTGCTCTGGCCATGCGGTGGGCGCCATTACTTGGGAGCACATGGCAGGCCGGTTGCTACACAGAGCATACTACATTACAGTCTCAATGGCCATTTTTAAAATTTCTCCCACCCCAAAGTGGCAGCAGGAAACTGAAGCTAGGGGTAGGGAATTCCCCATCCCCACCAGGGGACTAGAAACCCTACTGAGTGGGTAGGAAGCTTTGGATTTTCCAGCCACATGGCAACCCCTTTCACTGGGTGGGGCTTTTTAAAACCCACAATTGAATATTGTTATACTGATATAAAGTTATAACAACATGTTTACAAGGCTCTCTGAATTTTCTCACCTATGCATTTATGATAATGGGTTGCAGCAGCCCACAGATTAGATCTGCTAGTAGTCATTCTCTCCACCGGTGCAATGAGTTTTTCCTCAATACAGAAGGCTCTGAAATCAGATGAAGGCTCCTCATGCTGCAGGTTGGGAGACCAGGTCTCCTCCTGCCGAAGGAGGCATTCCACCCCCTGCTCCCAGCTACCCGCTGTAGCTGCAGGAGAAAATGGAGGGGGTGGATGTGCCATCACTGCAATGCTGTGACATCCCATCCAGTTGCTTAGTCCTGACCTGGATGACCCAGGCTAACCAGGCTAACCTGATCTCATCAGATCTCAGAAACTAAGCAGGGTCAACCTTGGCTAGGATTTGGATGGGCAACCTCCAAGGAATACCGGGGCCATGATGCAGAGGCAGGTAATAGCAACCCAGCTCTGAAACATCTCTTGCCTTTAAAAAACAAGTCTAGCTCACCACCTAGTGGTGCATAATGCTGAAAGAGTTAGAACTTCTGGCTGCCAGACAATCTTAGGATCGCCTGGCTGTACTACACGATAACTGCCATACGATAATTATTATCCAGTTGCTTAATGAGCAGAGATTTCACGCATCACCATGAAACTCTAGCAATCCCCTGTATCTCTATGGTTTTACCATAGAGCCCTGCTCTCAAAAGCTTCCTACAAGCTGGAGGAAATCACCATCTCTAGCCGGCCATATAAATGCCAAAATCTCTTTAATTAGATTAAGTATTTTTGCCACTCTTAGAAGGGAAGGTGGCATGGTATAGCCCGATCTCATCAGATCTCAGAAGCTAAGCAGGATTGGTACTTGGAAGGGAGACTATCATGGAAGACTCTGCACAGGAAGGCAATGGCAAACCACCTCTGATTCTCACTTGCCTTGAAAGCCCCTTGGGGTCACCAAAAGTCAGCTACGACTTGAGGGCACTTTACAAACAGAGAGACATTCCTCGACTGATATAGCTGCAATCATGTATTGGAAGACCAGTCCTTTTGAACTTGGTCGGAATTATTTCTAAGTAGAGGCACGCATAGGATTGGGTTCTTATTGCCCTCAAGGACTGAATAGCAATCGTTTTACACTTTGGAATGCAATTTGTTTAGAAGCTCTGGAATAGTATGCATTCCTACCAACTCAGTCATGTATCCTCAGGAGAAGACATCTCAGCAATCCTGAACATGAATGCAACCAGAGCTAATAATACAAGCAGAATTTTACTGCAGGGAACATTTTTAAGTGAACTGGCCTTTTACTGGAAGAGGTGAATGATTTCATTCTCCCAAGCATTCCAATCCAAACCCATCCATTCTCGTATGTTGTTATTTACACAGATGACGAATTGGGCAACATAATTTGAATGGCAGTCCTTCCTTCACTGAATAATCAGAAATGAGGGTGCAGGTATGTATTTATTTACAACTACCTCTTTGCACATCATTTCTGCTCTCAGGCTGCAACACCTAAAATTGGCCCTTTCTTTCTGCATAGCCCCCACTGGGGCTGCCTGATGTCAGCCTGTCTTCAACAGCCAGAGCTGCCAGGATATGGCGATCTTGTCCTCTTCCCTCCCCCAAGGTAAAGGATTTTCCCTTTGTTTCTTCTTCCTTGCTTGCTGAGCAGCCCCTACATCTATTTTCTTCTCATTTGTTCATCTGTGGCTGTGCCGCCTTGTCATGTTATTATATATTTTGATGCTGGCCCAGCCCAGGGACTTGAAGGAAGAGACAAAATCACCTGCTAATATTTTATTTCTGTAATGGCACACAAAAGGCTTTTGAAAGTTCAAAAATAAATGTTTTATTTAACTTGGAGGGAAAAAGATCAGGTGAAATCAGGGGTAGGATGTATGAGGTGAACAGATAATAAAAACTGAGGTAACTTTGTAATCACACTAAATCCAGCTAATATGTTGCCAACAAGTAAGTGTTTTTGCTTTTTAATAAGGTCTTTGAAACTTTGAGGAGAGAGGCTTTCTTTTCAGTTTCTGCTTTAACTTGCAAGCATAGGTTTCTCAGTTTCACTGAGACTTCACTTTTAGAAAACAGGAATGTACAACCAAGTTCCTAATATCCTTCTATATACACAGACCAGGGATCACTACTCTTTGAAGACTTATCTCCCTTTTCACTGGGCACTGATTACTTCTCTTCAGGGCTTTTTCTGTAGAAAAAGCCCAGCAGGAACTCATTAGCATAATAGGCCACGCCCAACAGCAGAAACTCATTAGTATATTAGGCCATTTCCCCCACAGCGCATCTCCCTCCCAGGATTGGCTTCCCCAGGTGCCCTGTGGCTTGCGGGGGCACATGGAGAACTCGATGGAAGAAAGGCAGTTTCTGGATCGGCTTCCCCAGGTGCCCACAGTTTAAACTGCCTTTCCTCCCTGAATCGGCTTGGCTTCCCCAGGTGCCCCAAGCCTTGCAAGGTACCTGGGGAACCCGAGGGCAGGGAGGCTGTAGGTGTGGCCAACTCGGAAGCCAGCCGGAACTCAGTTCCTGTGCATTCCTGTCCCAAAATAGCCCTGCTTCTCTTCAATAAAAGCTCTGTCCCTTTCCGTTTTTGGCTTGAATGGAGATCTTCCATGATCCTCTCACTCCTTTTTGCCTCCTTCCCAGTCCTCAGTCAGTGCTAAACTGTCTCTTCTTCAACTGTCAGTTGCCAACTGTCATTTCACTCCACAGAATTTCATTTGAACAGCCTGTCACTCAAAGATTTTTGGACTCTGTGAGGCATTAACTCTTGATAGTCTGTCACGTGTCTATTTTTGTAATTTTATATTTTAATTTTATACTTGTACACACATACTTATGTGTACCAGTTTGGGATGTATCTGATGCAGTGGGCTGTGGGAAAAAAGGAAAAGAAGAAAAGAGGAAATATTGTTTTATTTTCTATAGCACGCTAACAGGGCTACCCCTTTGCAAGATCTGGGTGAGCAGAAAAAACTATGGAGCTACTTGGAACAAAAGGAAGAGGGAAACAGACTGCTGGAAACAACAACCTTATTAGGAGCCTCCATCCTGGCAAGGACTGTATCAGTCACAAGCTGTGCTGGCTGGTCTTGCCTTGATCCAATGGATGCTTGGTGGGTTGAGCAGGATCTGATAAACAAGAGTTTCCTTCAGCCTCCTAGTAAACACTGCAGAAAAGTCCAGCCAGTAGAGTTCGAGCAACTACTGTGCTGTCCTATATACTGTGCTGCAGTGGCTCAAGTGGTTAAGATGCTGAACTGCAGATCGGAAGGTCGGTAGCTCGGCAGTTCGAGACCCGAGTGCTGCATGACGGAGTGAGCTCCTGTCTCTGGCCCCAGCTCCTGCCAATCTAGCAGTTCAAAAGCAAGAAATTGCAAATAGATAAATAGGTACCACTTCAGTGGGAAGGTAACAGTGTTCCGTGCGCCTCATTGTCTAGTCATGCCGGCCACATGACCAAGGAGAAGTCCTTGGATAGTGCTGGCTCTTCGGCTTGGAAACAGAGAAGAGCACCGCATCCCTAGAGTTATTTTTGACTGGCTTTCGAGCAAGGGAAACCTTTACCTTTCCTTCCCTGCGCTCCTAGTGGCTGCCATGCAGAATTGCATCAGAAGAAAAATACATTAGATTCATTTTGAATGCAGCATGATATTAGATATTCAGGTCCTCCAGAAATTTTGTCCTCCGAGACCCCCACCTTCTGGCAGCCCACTAGCAAGGAATCAGTGGAGATAGTGTTCCCACACCTCTCTACCTCATTTCTTCTTCAGTATGGAAAAATCAAACTCATGTTTGCTACAGCAGGCATAAGGGTCAACAAACAAGGTCTTTTAGGAAAAAGCCCCCCTGACGTATGTCTAACTGCAACTTCAGCCATGCACCTGTAACCCAGAAGGCACCGGTTGCATTATGTGGCTATACTTTAAGTCAGTGGTCTTAGCAGGGCTCTTTTTGGGCAGGAACGCACAGGAACGGAGTTCCGGCTGGCTTCTGAGTTGACCACGCCTACAGCGTTCCCCCCCTCGGGTTCCCCACACACCTTGCAAGCCATGGGGTGCCTGGGGAAGCCAAGCTGATGCAGGGAGGGAAGGCAGTTTAAACTGCCTCCCCCCATCTCAGGTTCCCCAGGAAGCCAATCCTGGAAGGGAGCTGTGCTATCAGGGGTGTGGCCTAATATGCTAATGCGTTTCTGCTGTTGGGTGTGGCCTATTATGCTAATGAGTTCCTGCTGGGCTTTTTCTACAAAAATAGCCCTGGGTCTTAGGATGATGTAACAGTGCTTGAGATTGCACTGTTAGCAGTAAAGTAAACAAACAAACCTAGGCATTTATGGCCACATTCTACAGTTACACAGGGGGAGTTCTTCAAGACACTTTCTCTCGTCCTACTGCCTGTCTTGGGCACATGGCTTCAAGAACTGCGTCATTCAATTAATTTCTCCTTACATACGTAGAGTTGCTCATTAGTTTATTGTTTACAGAAATGCAGCCATTGAGATTCCAGCACTTCCTTAATTCTTTGCCTTTCCATTGCTTTAACAAAATTACCGTATAATGCAAGCTATGAGTGTGGTCACTAGGGGCCACTAAGAGATGAAAACCTGTTGCCGTTGCCGTTGGGAAAAATAATGGCGCCTGGAAGCATCAATGTTGGGGTAGGGGAGAGAATTAACTTGCTCTGATCCACAGCATGTGTTACCAGTTATATTAGGAGACACAGTGAACAAGACTTAGTTCTCACAGGTCAATATTTTTTGATGGTTTCTGCTAGGAACTGGTTTGCAACAATTATTTGGTTGCAGAGCAGTTATATAATCTTTTCTAGCCAATTGTTGTAATGGAAGAGCCCTGCTGGATCAGACCAGAGCTCCTTCTGGTCCAGCATCCTGTCTGACACAGTGGCCAAACAGTCCCTCTGGAGGGCCCACAACAGGGCATAGAGGCTTTCCCCTGATGTTGTCTCCTTGTGCTCGTATTCAGAGCTGTACTGCCTCTGAATATGGAGGATCCCTTTAGTCACCACAGCGGGTAGCCACTGATAGACCTATCCTGCCTAGCTGTACAAGTTGAGTAACAATTCAAATATGTTTTACCCTGCTTCTCTATCTTGTGGCCTTCAAAGCATCTTGCAACTGTAAACCAAAAAATTTCCGACTCTGTAACAAAATATAACCTATCCCCTCACCGATCATTTAAATGCTGGGAACACGAGAAGTAGTAACAAGAAACTAACGCTTGAGCATGGAGGAGTACTTTCCCATAGCAACCCCAGCTGCCTGTACTCCTAGCCTGCACAAAGCTAGGTCAGAATACATCCTTTTTCAAGCACCTCTAGCTTTGCCAGCTCTCACTTTAAAAATAAGTGCAAATTAAGAACGTTAAATAAAAACTAAATAAATAAAAGACTAAGAGGCCATCACATTAACTATTAAGAGGGGCCTTTCCTATCTGTAGTATTGATGGTGAAATTACTAGTTGTCACTTTGCATGCAGGAATTATTTATCCAGACTAGGAGCTTTAATGCACACTCGACTTACTCCTGATTTTCTTGGCAGTTGATCCATAAGCATGGGAACTGGTTTAGGCATGGTTCTTCTGCATGTTTGTCCTCCCTGTGCATTTTCACAGTTGTAGGGACAGTTTATTTTCTTCCACATGTGCCTTCAGTAATGAGGATTTTCAAGAAAGGGTGCGCAACATGAACACCGAGTGGAAAGGTGTGCCATCATCGCTCAAAAACATCCGTAGTGTTTGCCAGACCAGGCTAGTGGTCTGTCTAGACTGGCCTCCTGTCTCATACAGAGCCCAACCAGTTGCTCTGTAGAGCCAACAAACAGGCCATGGAGATAGAGTTGACGGCCTTCCGGTGGGGCCTGGGGATCTCCCACTTTTACAACTGATTCCCCAGCTGATGGAGATCAGCTCCCCTGGAGAAAATGGCTGCTTTGAAAGGTGGACTTTATGGCACTGCATCATGCTGAGGCCCCTCCCCTCCCCAAACCCTGCCCTCTCCCAGATCCACCCCCCAAAGTCTCCAGGGATTTTCCAGCCCAGACCTGGCAACCCTACATGGAGACCAAGGCCTTCCCCTGATGTTATCTTCTAGCACTATTATTCAGAGGTCCACTGCCTCTAGATTCTCTTGCCTGGCTTCCCACCACGTTGGAGAAACAATTAGGCTTGCCAGGTCCCTGCCAGGGGTGGGGAATTCCCTGCCCCTGGCTCTCCAGAGGTCAGCAGGAGAAAATAAAAATTGCCACCAGCCTAACAGTGTTATGTTACTTCTGGAGAAAACCCAGAAGTGACAGTCCACTCTAGGAACTGCTAGAAATACCATAGAGTTTCCAGCAATTCCTAGAGTGAACTGGCATCAGTCATGGGTTTTTCCCCAGAAGTGATATAATAATGTTGCACCCGTGCACCTCCTGTGTCCCTGCCCTGCTTCTGACTCTCGCTGGTTGCCAGTCTTGGGCTGGCTGGCACATTAGAAACAATCATGGACTCTACTGCCCGTTCTGGCCCAGGTCAAGCAACCGTCCATTTTAGGGCTGCTAAGTCCCCCTGGGGGGTGGGGATTCCCCCGCTAAAAGGGTCCCCAATCCACCGGTCCAGATCCAGCCAGCGAGGGGAACCCCACCCCCGAAGTGGCCAGATCAGGCACTCTAGCAATCACCCTGAAAACTCTATGGTACCATACCATAGCTTTGCGCACGCACAGGGACTCCCAGAAAGGGCCCAGGACTTTCCCACTATTACTTCAGTAAAACTTGGCAACCCATTTTCATGCCTGTAATGTATATAACACATATACTGCAATGTATATTTCATGTGTATCTTTAAAAAAACCAAAAACCCCACTCCTCCACGAAACATATACACGTGTTTATACAACATGCACAAAAACCATTAATTTCAGCTGTTGAAAAAGTCTTTTCCTTCCACTGCTCCATATTTGTATGACTCAGTTTATTGCTCTGTACTACTTTTCTGTTTTAAAAATGTGTTTATTGAGAACTTTAGATAAATAAAGTGCTAGAACGAACAAAGGGTTGGGGAAGAAGACACATCCTGTTGGAACAGAACTTTCTGTTTTCTCCAGTAAAGCAGAGTATGAACCATGTTTTCTACGACAAAACAATGATCTATCGTTTTTATTTTGTTTTTTAAAGGGTTGTGTACTATAGAGTATAATTCAAATTCTTAAGAAAATCTGTACTAAAGAGAAGTCACATATTGGAGCAAAGTCCTTGTGGGTATAAGGCATCAGAATTTCTCTTGCAATTGCATAGTGCAGAGAAGTAGTATTGCAGATGTTCACAGCAAATGTAAAGATGTTAAAATGTTGTTGTTATTCAGTTGCACAGTTGAGTCCGACTCTTCGTGACCCCATGGACCACCTCACGCCAGGCCCTCCTGTCTTCCGTCGTGCTCCGGAGTTTGCTTAACTTCATGTTCGTTGCATCGATGACACTGTCTAACCATCTCATCCTTTGCCGTCCCCTTCTTCTTTGACCTTCAATCTTTCCCAGCATCAGGGTCTTCTCCAGGGAGTGCTCCCTTCTCACTTGGTGGCCAAAGTATCTGAGCTTCAGCTTCAGAATCTGGCCTTCCAGGGAACAGTCAGGGTTGATTTCCTTTAGGACTGACTGATCTGATCTCCTTGCAGTCCAAGGGACTCTCAAGAGACTTCTCCAGCACTATAATCACCTAATTTAAGTAGTAACGTTTCATCATTTTACAATCTTTTGATCAGTTTAAGTCATTAGCCTAATTATTTTTAATGCAAACCCTTAAAAATGCAGTCATCAAATAAGAGGTGTCCTTAGAAGATGGAATGCTTCTAAGACATTTCTGTTCCGACAGAAGGATGCATCATTCGAAAAGCAAAGCCATGTTTTAGTCATATACAAATAATGCGCACGAACTAATTGTACATTTCTAGCATCATGATTGATGCAATGAACATGGAGTTGAGCAAACTCCAGAGGACGACGGAGGAAAGGAGGGCCTGGCGGATGAGGTCCATGAGGTTGTGAAGAGTTGGACTCGATGGTGCAACTGAACAACAACCAAAAGCGTCTCCGTAGAGCAGATGAGTGAGGTCACCAGGAGCTTCTGTGAGTGCCAACCAACTAAGGGGCAAAATCAATGACTGCCCAGACAAGTGCTTTCTCCACTGTGGCTCCCGCCTTGCGGAATGGCCTGCCCGACATGCACCGTGAAAGCGAGGGAAAACACCTGTGTGTGAAGGGTAGGTCTGTTTGGTAGTATGGCAGGGTGGTTTAGCTCTACCTCTGGGAGAGAGCAGAGTACCTCTGAACATGGAAGTTTCCTTTAGCCTAAACCTCCAAAGGAACTTATTAAGGGCCAAAAGTTAAAAACGTAAGTAAGTATACAAAAGAGTATTTATTTCAAAGACATATAAAAACCTTGCAGGGGCCCAAATGAAGCCTCACAAAATGTTAAAAGTGACAAATACATTAAAGGACAGTATACAACCTGATGCGTTTTGGCTCACAAGGGCCTTCTTCAGAGGTCAAAGAGTATAAAATACACCAAGCAATAGAGTCTCTGTTATACATGTAAGGCAATAAACAATAAATAAAATAGGACCCAAATTGGAACGTTGCAATATGGAATTGAATGACACACCAAAAAGTTTCTATTTGAGGCCACAAATATATCTTGGCCTTGTGTCAGAAGTAGTTATATATACTGGAAATAATATGTACCTTCCAGTTCAGGTCCTAAGAGTGCAAATAAAGTTGCCTTGTCAGCGACAAAGTGCCATCAATATGTAACATATTATTTCCAGTATATATAACTACTATTTTATTTGTTTTTCATGTTTTTAATTTTTGGCCCTTAATAAGTTTTCTAAACTTCCTTTGGGCTTTTTGGTTTGCTGGTTTAGATTTTTCCCCTCTCTTTTTTGGGTTTCCTTTAGTCACCATGGCTAGCAGCCACTGATGGCCCTATCCTCCATGAATCTGTCTAATCCCTTTATAAGAACAGAAAAAGAGTAGCGGGGGGGATCAGCAGATGTCCTGATGAATGAGTGCCAGAATTTGTGGCAGCCACTGATGAAACTGTAGCTCTTTCCATGCTATTATACTGGAGACAGGTATGATCCACATTAGCTATACCAGACTAATTGTTGATGTAGGAGCAGTAATTTTAGCTGGACCACAGGACTGGGCTGTAAGATCGTTAACTGTATGGACATTTACTTAAATTTAATGGGATTTACTTCTAATTTAAACACGCACTGAGGCAAAATGGTAAGGATAAGTTTATTTATATATGAATTTCTGTTCCACTTCTGGAAAGGAAGCCAGTGTAGTATAGCCCGATCTTGTCAGAAGCTAAGCAGGTACTTGGGTGGACAACCATCACAGAAGACTCTGCAGAGGAAGGAAATAGCAAACCACCTCTGCTTCTTGGTTGAGAATTGACGGCACTTAGATATGTATTCCACTTTCCCGTCTCTGGGGACTCAAAGCAGCTTACAAAAAAACCCCAAAATACAAGATCCTGATCCTGGATCCACTGGCCTGGGTTACTTAGGGCCATGAGCTACAAGCCAAGAACTGTGGGCCAGAAGCTTTTTAACTCTTGCTCTTTGATTTGCACCTCTGACAACACCCTGGCTAAACAGCTGCAATACAGGAGGAACAGAAGCTCAGGAGAAATAGCTCAGCAAGATCTTATTCAGTTGGAAAACAGACAGTCCCAACTTCCCTAATCTTCTAATAGGACAATGGTGTAGGAAAGTGCCATCAAGTCGCAGCCAACTTACGGTGACCCCGTAGGGTTTTCAAGGCAAGAGAAGATCAGAGGTGGTTTGCCATTGCCTGCCTCTGCCTAGCAAACCTGGACTTCCTTGATGGTCTCCCATCCAAATACTTGCCAGGGCCAACCCTGCTTAGCTTCTGAGATCTGACAAGATGGGGCTAGCCTGGGTTATTCAGGTCAGGGCAATAGGATAATAGTCCCCTTTTAAAAAAGGGGCGGGTGGAATCACCTTTTGGTGGGGCCCATGTTTGCTTCTTAATTTTCCCCACTCATGCTAGATTTCTTGCATTTGTCTATTATATTATCTGGTTGAGGAGGGGAGGGGGACTTCTGGCTTGCCAAAAAATGTTTTCTCAAAAACATACAACAGTAAGACTACATTTGCGTTGCACTGATGGGTTGTGTTTGGGGTTTTTTTTTTGTTTTGTTTTTTAAACTACTCTACTAGTAGGAATTTCCTTGGCATGATTCATGCATTTTGCTAAACCATGATACACTGCATTTTTTCTGGATAAGCATTTCAAAAGGGATAATAGAGCAACCTCTGTTTAAGAGCAGGCTGTCAAAACAAACAGCCTCGCTTAAACCCCATGCAAGAGTGCAAACTAGCAATTAGGAGTTCCCTCCAAAGATAGTGGAGGAAAACAACAAAGTACTGGAGGAAGCCAACAAAGAACAAGTTTCTTGTTGCTTTCTGGGTATAACAGCTCTCCATTCCAAAAATGTTCTGTAGTTATGGCTTAAAACCAGGGGTCATTTCTAGAAAAAGAGGTGCAGGAGCTCATTAGCATAACTTATTTGCATATGCTATACCACCTGACGTCACCGAAAGTATGTCAGAAGGCAAGAAAGAAATGGGAGAGAGAGAGAGAGAGAGAGAGAGAGAGAGAGAGAGAGAGAGAGAGAAAGAAAGAAAGAAAGAAAGAAAGAAAGAAAGAAAGAAAGAAAGAAAGAAAGAAAGAAAGAAAGAAAGAAAGAAAGAAAGAAAGAGCTGGCAGAGAGGGGACAGCTACTAATCCAAGCCTCAGAAATACCACTATTCTGGGAGGCTAGCTTCAGTGGTGGCTGAAGCCTTCAGAAGGCTGGTCGGAGGAACAAGGACCTTTCCAGGGATGGGGTCATTTTGCTGCAGCCACGACAGAAGCAGGCATTCCCCTGTGGCGGGGGGCTGGCACCAACTCCCGGAGCTGCGCTCCCCTGAGCCCCCCCTCGAAATGACCCCTGCTTAAAACCCTCTTACTAATATTGGTGCTGCTAATCAAGTTGCTCACTTCCCTTACTGCTTATATACAACTAGCCCAGTTGATCTGATATCTGATCCAAATCCAGGGCCAGTAAGTGGACTTTCCGTTAGCGGAGGAGTTGGAATCATGGTAACTGGTATGAGAAGAGAAGTGTGATTGGTACATTGACTGGTGGTGAGGTCACAAAATCCACCAAAAACCTGAATACCCAACCAGACTGGATGACTTTCTCCTCCATTAGGGTTGCCAGCTTTGGGTTGGGAAATACCTAGAGACTTTGGGGATGGAGCCTGGGGAGGGGAGGGACCTCAGCAGGGTATAATGCCATACAGTCCACCCTCCAAAGCAGCCATTTTCTCCAGAGGAAGTGATCTTGATCATCCGGAGATCAACTGTAATAGTAAGAGATCTCCAGGTGCCAACTGGAGGTTGGCAACCCTCCTCCTCCTTCTCCCCAGGGGAAGAGGAGAACAGAGGGACCAAGGCCAGCCCGTTCCCTTCCCCTCATTTTTGCGGCTCCGTGAACTCATATCTTCCCCTTGGCACCTGCACACCAATTGCTACTGTAACATCAAAATTTCTGACGCAGACAGTGCATCGGGTCATCTTTTTATTTATTATTTATTTCCTTTATTTATTTCCTTTATTTATATAATAAATTAATATTTGTATATTTATTTATTTGCTTTATTTATATTATAAAGATGGCCGCTTTGGAAGGTGGACTGCAGGACACCGTTCCCTGCTGAGGCCCCTCCCTAAACCCTGCCCTTCCAAGGCTCTACCCCCAAATCTCCAGGAATCCCCCAACCTGGAGTTGGCAGCCCTAGTGGATGTACTTAACAGACTGTGGATTGCATTCAGACTATCTGACATGGGCCCCCAATGTAAGTCTCCTCCTGAGAATTTTGCCGGGGGGGGGGGGAGCATTTTGTTCGGTTTCATTTTAAAGCAGATTTCTAGTCCTCAAGGCTGTGGTGGCAGGCCTATGCAAACTGACCAATAATGATCTTGTATTAAGCCACAAAATAAATGCCGCCTTCGTTACTGATCCCAGCTGTTCACCACCTGTCAACCTATTCTGAAACCAACCCTTGATCGCACAGTGCTTGTCTGAGCTCATGGCGTACACCCAGGCAGGCTCTGACAACTGAGAGATGCTGAGGACAGGGGGAGAAAGGCAAAGGGTCTACACAGAGAGAGAGAGAGAGAGAGAGAGCGCTACAATTCTGTTTAGAGACTGGTCAAGTGAAAGCTATTAGTGATGGGGAGACATTAATAGTGGAACTCAGTCAGGGAGAGCAGACGCTTGAGGTAGGGCGCAGAGGAGGAGGCCAGGACATTGAACAAGGCCTTGTACCCGTGGGAAATCAAACATGTTCTGTTTCTTATCATGGTGATGCAAGGCACAAGTTATGACATGCACAAGGCAGTTTGGCACCAACTGATGACTGCTGCTGAAGGTCAAAGCAGAAAGTGCTAAAGCAGGATTGCAGCTGAACATTATGATAAGTATTGGAGTCGGGAGTCCATGGAACAGTGAAACAGCTAGCTCTTTATTGCTGGTCCGGATGAAGCATACAACCCAGGGCTCGAAGCCCTCCTTTTATGCTGGTCAGGGACAATCCCCTGACCTCACCCAACTGGCCTGATAGGCTATTATCAGTCTATTTACATTTCATAGGTTCCCTGGGAGAAACCTAGGTACAGGATTGGTGGCTGGTTTGAATCCACCTGGCCTTTGTTCTACCTGGCTGAAGCTCAGGTAGTTTCTTGGCCATGTGCTCTGGCCATGCTTTGGCCATGTGCTCTGGCCATGCGGTCGCAATTAAGGGAGCACATGGCGACCGCATGGTCAATACATAACACCCCTCCCCCCATAGTCCAGAACCCCTCTGCACACATAGTCTTTGAGATAGTCCGGGCGTCTGCGCTCACGTCCAGAGCGCCGGGGGGTTGTAAGGCGGGGCATGTTGCTTGTGTCAGCAGGTTGCGGTGTGGGTAGTTGTTCTGCTGGCGGGGCCTGTCTGCTCGGGGGTCGTTCAGGTGTGGATGGTGCGACTGCTTCGTCCGCGGGCAGGAGCGGCATCTCCGCAGTCTCCGGATCAGGGTCTGGTGTTGCTTCTGGAGTTGTGTTGATGTCATGGTCTGTTGGTGCAGGGAGTTCGGGGGCCTGGGTATCATCGTGGTTCTGGGTACGGCGTCGAATCTGGTCGATGTGCCGTCTCCAGACTATGCCATCTTCCGTAAGGACCTCGTAGGAATAAGGCCCTGTGACTCGGACGATCCTCGCGGGGAGCCATGTCGGACCCCGTGCGAAGTTCTTTGCGTATACGGGGTCTTCGGGAGCGAATCCTCGGGCAGCTGGCCGGTCCTCCGTTGTCGGGTTCTCCTCAATTGCTCGGTCGGGATGTAGGCGGTCCAAGACGGTTCCCAGTCGTCTTCCCATCAGAAGTTCGGCTGGCCGGCGCCCGGTCCCTGAGTGGGGTGTGTTCCGTTGGCAGAACAGGAACTTGTACAGCTGCTCTTCCCAGTCGCCGTGCTCCATCTTCTTTAACGCGTCCTTCGTTGTCCTCACCATGCGCTCGGCCTGGCCGTTGGTTGCGGGGTGGAACGGAGCGGAGCGGATGTGGCGCAGACCGCAGGCTTCCACGAGGCGGTCCCGTTGTCGGTCACGAGAGTTTCTGGCATTCCGTGTGTTGCGAAGATCGGCCAGAGACTTCTTAAGGCAGCGTTGGTGGAGGTCGAAGCTACCGGCACTACCTCAAGCCACTTGCTGTAGCTGTCAACAACGATAAGAAACAACCGGCCCTAGACCGGACCCGCGATGTCTAGGTGCAAGCGGGACCAGGGCTTGTTAGTAGATTCCCAGGATCGGACAGGAGCGTGTGGCGGATCTGGCCGCGACTCCTGGCATTTGGTACACTTCTGGACCCGCCCCTCAATGTCTTTGTCCAGGCCTGGCCACCATACGTAACTTTGGGCCAGAGCTTTCATGCGCACAATTCCCGGGTGAGCCTCATGTAGGGCCTCTAGCACTCGGGGCTGCAGGGGCCCAGGGATCACCACTCGAGATCCCCATAGCAGGCATCCCTTGTGGGCTGATAGTTCATGCCTGCGTGCCGTGAAAGCAGCAAAATCTGGTCCCGGTTTTTCCGGCCACCCCCTTCCTACCCAGTCCGAGACACGGGAAAGGATGTGGTCCCGCCGTGTGCGACGGGCCACATCCGATACCTGTACGGGGCGCTCCGGTAGGTCCTCTAGGAGCGCGACGTGGAAAGCGGGAGCTGGATCAGGGTCGCAGGATGGGAGGGGAAGATGGCTGAGGGCGTCTGCATGACCCATCGCCTTCCCCGGGCGATGTACCAATTCATAGGAGTAGCCTGACAAAAAAATTGACCACCACAGGACCCGCGGGGACAGCATGTGAGGGGTCTGCCTGTGGGGGGCAAGGAGACCCAGCAGCGGCTTGTGATCTGTGGCCACGGTGAACGACCGCCTGTAGAGATAGTCATGGAATTTCCTGACGCCAGCTACGATCGCTAGGGCCTCCTTGTCGATCTGGGCGTAGTTCCGTTCCGCCGACGACAGGGTCCTGGAGTAGTATGCAACCGGTACCTCTTTTCCGTTGGGTAGCCGGTGTCCCAAGACCGCCCCAACGCCGTAGGGGGATGCGTCGCAGGCCAGGATGACAGGGAGCCTCTCATCGAAATGCGCTAAGACCGCATTTGAAACTAATAAGTCTTTGACGGCCCGGAAGGCTGCATCATGCTTGGGACCCCAGGCCCAAGCCGCTCCCTTGTCCAGGAGACGATGCAGGGGTTCAGCGACCGCCGCCTTATGCGGAAGGAAGGCATGGTAGAAGTTCACAAGTCCCAAGAACGCCTGGAGTTCCGCCTTCGAGGACGGGCGGGGTGCACCTGTAATCGCCGCTACCTTCTCCTTTGTAGGGTGAATGCCGTCCGCGGTGACTTGGAACCCCAAGAAGGTCACCGAGGAGACTCCCAGGGTGCACTTGTCTTTTCGAACCTTGAGACCCGCGTCCTGGAACCTTTGCAGCACCATCCGGAGGCAAGCTGCGAACGTGTCGGCATCCGGGGCAGCAATGAGGACGTCGTCGAAGAACGGCTTCACTCCTGGAACATCTTTTAGGAGAGAATCCATTAGATTTTGAAAGATTCCGGGTGCTACGCTGACCCCAAATTGGAGGCGTTTTACCTTGAACGCTCCCTTGTGAGTCACAATCGTTTGTGCCTCGGCCGTTGCTTTGTCTACGGGAAGCTGCTGATAGGCTTGGGCCAAGTCTAATTTTCCAAATATTTTGGCGCCCGCGAGGGAGGCCAGAACATGGCTGACCACCGGTACCGGGTACACGTGGTCCTGTAATGCCTTATTAATTGTACATTTGTAATCCGCGCAGATGCGGACTTCCCCGTTAGCTTTGAGGGGGGTCACAATGGGAGTCTCCCACTTGGCGTGGGAGACCGGCTCGAGCACCCCTTGTGCCACGAGCTTTTCCAACTCCGCCTCCACTTTGGGCTGGAAGGCGAGTGGTGGCTGGCGGACGGCCACGCGGATGGGCCGGACTGCCGGGTCCAGGTCGAAGGAAACCGGGGGTCCTTTGTAGCAGCCCAATGAGCCATCGAAAACGGCGAGAAATTCCTCGCAGATGGATGAGAAGTCAGTAGAGCCCATGCGGTGTATTCCGGTCCACTGCACTCCGAGCGGCTTGAACCAGGCGCGACCTAGGAGACTGGTTAGATTGCGCTCCACCACGAGAAGGTCCAGCAGGCCGTTAAAGGCGTGGTACTGGACCCAGACCCTGGCTAGCCCCTTAATAGCCACTGGGTTCTTCTGGAAGTCTCGGAGGACCAACCCAGCCGGCAGCCGCAGCCAGCGTGCCCCCTTCGGGCAGAGGCGGCGGAACGTAGCTGCGGACACAATTGAATATGCTGACCCTGAGTCCAGTTCCATGGAGCAAGGAACTCCCTCTATTCGGAGAGACACGGAAATCGCGCCCGGGATGGGCTGAGGCAAGTTCATTACCGTGGCCATGGGAACGACACTACCCACTTCTTCGAAGTTCGCTGCTGGGGCACGGTGGCTGTTCCTCAGGCGGCAGGCCTGGGCGAGATGTCCTGCTTTCCCGCAGGCACGGCAGATGGCATCACGGAAGTGGCATGTCCGTCTGTCGTGGGGGTCCCCACAGCTGGCGCACGTTGGGGCCTGCCTGTTGAGGGAAGCAGAAGAGGGAACAGAGACAGATGCTGGGCGCCGGCCCTTGGGCCTGGGGACGCCGGGCTCACCCTTCTTCGAGCGTGGTTGCATCCGGTGCACGTCCTCTTCTTCGCTTGAGTCGGGTTCAGGAGGAGCCGCCTGGTGGACTTTGGTGGCTGCCTTGTCCTTTTGCATTGTCTCGAAGGCTGCTGCAGTTTTGAGCATCTTCTTTAAGGTTGGCTCCGGCATTGCGATGAGGCGCCGGCGGAGCTTGGCTTCCCGGACCCCTCCCATGAAGGCGATCTCCACGTGGTCATCCATGTGGCGGAATTCGCAGCTCACGGCTAGTCGACGGAGTTCAGCCAGGAAAGTGGCGGCCGACTCCCCCGGCTGCTGCTGGCGCTGTATGAACTCCCAGCGCCTGGCCAGTTTTGATGGCTTCGGGGCGAAGTAATCGCCGAGGGTCTTGGTGAGCACGTCATAAGACACCTCGGTGGGGTCTTGCGGGGCTAGTAGGTTCTGGGCCACCTGCATGACCTCCACCCCTCCGGAACTCAAGAGCCAGGCACTCTTCAGGTCCGCATCTGTGATTCCGCGGACCTTAAAGGCGCAACCCAGCGTCTTGAGCCAGGACTCCCACGTCTCGGGGCGAGACATATCGAAAGGGGTAATTGGTCCCGGAGCGTTTGCCATTTTTACCAGAGCAGGAGCGGCGGCAGCTGTTTGAACGATGTCCTCGTGTTTTGCGGCAGTGCCGGGGAGCACTGAGGCTCGGCGCTGGCTGGTGCCGGAGGATCGGGCTCAGAGCGGCTTGCGGTGAGGCATTGGAGCACTGGAGCTCAGAGATGCCTGCGGCCGGCGGGACGGAGCTCGCTGTGCTGCTGTGGTCTGCTGGAGGGTCGCTCATCGGGATCCCATCCTCGTCGCCACTGATAAGTATTGGAGTCGGGAGTCCATGGAACAGTGAAACAGCTAGCTCTTTATTGCTGGTCCGGATGAAGCATACAACCCAGGGCTCGAAGCCCTCCTTTTATGCTGGTCAGGGACAATCCCCTGACCTCACCCAACTGGCCTGATAGGCTATTATCAGTCTATTTACATTTCATAGGTTCCCTGGGAGAAACCTAGGTACAGGATTGGTGGTCGGTTTGAATCCACCTGGCCTTTGTTCTACCTGGCTGAAGCTCAGGTAGTTTCTTGGCCATGTGTTCTGGCCATGCTTTGGCCATGTGCTCTGGCCATGCGGTCGCAATTAAGGGAGCACATGGCGACCGCATGGTCAATACATAACAATTAAGAAGACAAAAGCAATGCCCACTGGGGAAATAACACCCCTTTAAGGCCGGCGGTGAAGAAACTGAAACTGTTCGAGGTTTCTTGGCTCCATTGTCAACCAAAAGGGAGACTGCAGCTGAGAAATCAGAAGGAGATTGCGACTGGGAAGGGCAGCCGTGAAGGAGCTAGAAAAGATCCTCAAGTGTACGGGATGTGTCGCTGGGGACAAAGGTCAAGTTAATTCATGCCATTGTATTCCCTGTTACGACACATGAGCGTGAAAGTCGGACAGTGAAGAAAGCCAACAGGTAGAAAGCAGATTTATTTGAAATGCGGTCTTGGAGGAGAGCTTTGCAGACACCATGGCTGGTCACCTAAGGTGGCAGAGTTATGCAACCTGATTAACAAGCCACAAAATAGACACAGCCTTCGAAAGACAAATGAATGGGATCCAGGCCTGTAGCCAGAACTTTTTAGTTTTTTGGGGGGAGCTTTCAAAAAGTCAGGGGGCACTGAAATTTGCCTGTGGCCCCCACACGTGGTCCTGCTTCTCCCTCAATGCATTTAAAGGGTCCCTTTAAAAGCTTTGAGTGAGAAGCAGGGGGAGGCCCCGGGTGTGCCTGCACTCCAAGCCGTGAATTTGCAGCTTCCCCCTGCTTCTCACCAAAAGTCGGGGGGCCTTGAGAAGAAGTCGGGGGTGGGCCCCAGGAGGCCCCACTAGGGTTGCCAAGTGTTACCTGTCTTGTAGTGGGGGGGAGTCCTTGCTGGTCCGGGAGTGTTCAGGGGCACACGCTCCGTCTGTGCGCCACGATGATGTCACCCGGAAGTAATGTCATTGCGTCGGGCATGTTAGGGCGGGACCTTTGTAATTTGAGGGAAAACAATAGAGTTTTACCTCGAATTATAGAGCGCCCACCCTGAAATGTGCCCGATGCAATGACGTCACCCTGGGGTGATGTCATCGCGCCGGGCACGTTTCCACAGCCCAGCAATTTGGGGGTGGAATTCCCCCCGGTGGCCCAATCTGGGCAGGCGGGGAATGGGCTGATTGAGTGGGGGTTTCCTCGCCTCCCCGGTGGGACTTGGTAACCCTAAGCCCCACTGTAGCTATGGGCCTGGTGGGATCTAGATCAAATCAAGCCTGAAGTCTCCCTGGGAGCTAAAACAATTAAAGTGAGGCTATTTTAGTTGGGTCTCGTTGTGAGAAGACCAGAGTCACTGGAAAAGACAATAATGCTAGGGAAAGTTGAAGGCAGCAGGGAAAGAGGAAGTCCCAACTTGAGATGGATGGACTCAGTCAGGGAAGCCATGGCCCTCAGTTTGCAAGCCCTGAGCAAGGCTATTAGCTGGATCTGAAGAAGGGAGCAGTGACTCATGAAATCTCATACCCTGCCACAAAGTTTGCTAGTCTTTAAGTTGCTACTGGACTCTTGCTGTTTTCTAAGGCTGTTAACGATCGGGTGTTTTGGAGATCATTAATTCACAGGGTTGCCATAAGTCAAAAGGAACTTCATGGCACTTACAGCCACATTGAGTGAATGTGACCTTGATATCCCAAGCGTGTCATACCTTTTTACAGAACTCTCACTAGTGGGAGATGGAGTCGTCACCCCTTCCCCTTCAGCAAGTCAAAGGCCATTTGCAAAAGGAATTGTTCCTTGTGGTCTGCTTTTGCATTTGGTAGCCAGATTTTTGTTGATGTTGTTCTTGAACAGAAACCTTCATGCCACAAGAACTGTGCTACAGAAAGCGAGGCTTCTCCTATCTTTGAACTTCCTTTTAAATGGCCTGTAGCTAACCCACTTCTCTAAAGAAAGCATCGCACCTATGGTTTCCAGTATTCATTCTCTGGCCCTGCTCTTGTGCTTTTAAACATCATCCAGCTGACATGCAAAAACTTATAATCAGCCTTGCTCAACAAGAAATTAGGAATTTCCCCCTTGCTACTCAGGAAAAGCTGACCTGCTAAGTTTGCGTGCATCTAGTCACAGAGGAGCTGGGTAAGAAAAAGTTGGCTACCTAGCATGAATCTTTGATGGGATAGTGATCAAGTCACAAAGAGAGAGATCTCACACAACTAGGGTTGCCAGGTCTGGTTTGGGAAATCCCTGGAGATTTTGAAGGTGGAGCCTGGGGAGGGCAGGATTTGGAGAGGGGAAGGACCTTAGTGGAGTATGATGCCGTAGAGTCCTCTCTCCAAAGCTGCCATTTTCTCCAAGGGAACTGATCTCTATAACCTGGAGAGCCAGGGCTTTTTTTTTTTTGCCACAACTCTCAAGAGGAAAATGAAGTTTCAATAGTAGGTTGCATGATGAGACTACACCGTGATACTATCTTAGAATTCTAGAAGAGTAAAATTGAAATACAAACAACAGTTATAAAATAGCTTTATGAAGGTACCAAATGGTTATGTATATAAAATAGGATAACTAAGGCTACCACAGCATTGGTTGACCGCAACAATAATTATAGCAACGAATGCACAGTGCACTGTACTTGCTTAACAAATCAGCTCGTCTTTAAAAGGAATTGCTACCCAATGAGCAATTAAAGAGTGCTACACAATTGATTAACAAATAATTTGATTCACATATACAAAACACCCTGAAATAACAATGGATTGTCCTAAAATGACCAATTAATCTAGTACCTATAGCAATGAATGCACAATGCGCTTATTTACTTATCAAATGAGCTAATCTTTAAAATGAAGTTGATTTTGAATCAGTAATCAAAGATGACAAGACAATTGATTAACAATTAATTTAACTCACGCTTATGAAACACTCTAAAACAGCAATGAATTTTTTTATCATTATTATTTTTAAGCTAACAAATTGATATTAGATTAAAATAGATGTTAACCACTAAAACAACCTGCAGTTACTACAATATTTTTTTTTAAATGTTTTGTTTTGTTTTCTGAGTATTTTATGTCGTTTTTGCAAAGTTTGATCTAAGAAACTTCCCACAAAGCCTTTTCTCTCCCCCTTGAGTTTATCTATATGTATGTCAATAAGCTTGTTAGAGACAAGAGGAGCCAGTGAATTTAGCCACTGAAAGTTGATTGAACACGATGAGCTTCTTGTAGGCAGCAAAAACAAACTGCTTCCCAGATGAGAGAGAAAAGAAAAGTATCTATATAGGAGGTATAGATAGATGTGCTTGATGTGAGAAGGATATGAGCAGAGAAACTGTAAGAAAGGAAAAGGAAAGAGAAAGTAAAGAATGCAGAGCAGAGAATGGAAGAGAAGATTGTAAGATGTAGAAGGAAGATAAAGGGGGAAAAGTTCTGAGCGCGCTCCCTTAGGCTTCCGTCGCCCAAAAAAGGGAGAGCAGGAGAGTAGAGCAGCCATATCTGGCTGAAGTCTACTGCGAAAAAAAGCGGGAAACACACAAATGAAAAGCAGAGGCTTATCGGCGTTAGTGTCAGACAAAAAACAAAACCCTTGGATATAATACTTCCAAATCTCACATCTGTACACACAAATCCATCTGCAGTCTATCTTAAAACAACCTCATACCGAATTTGAAGCAGTTCATCGTCTAGCTAGTGTTTCTCGTAAAGGTCTTATCTCCAAGATACATAAAATATTGGCATCTTTGAACAGCAATGCTACCCTATCATATCAAAATATGTGGCATAAGGATGTGGCATAAAGATTGCAATCAAACTCTCTCAGCAGATTCTTGGGGAAAAAATTGGTCTTCTCCTCCATTTCACTCTAAAATCATTTCTATGAAATTACAATCCTTCAAAATCTTATCACACTGGTATCTTACACCACACAAACTGGCACACATAAATCCTTCATATAGTCCAAAATGCTGGAAGAAGTGCAGTAACATAGGAAACTATCTGCACTGCTGGATCTTCTGTCCCAAAATTCTCCCATTCTAGACTGCTGTTCTGAGACAAATCAATACTGTCAGCTCCACAGACATCTCCCCTACTCCAGAAAACCTTTTTTGAATGGATGGGCTGTTGATTGTGCCTAGGGCTGCCAAGTCCAACTTGGGAAATATCTGGGGACTTTGGGGGTGGAGCCAGGAGACTTTGGGGGTGGAGCCAGGAGAAAGGAAGTGACATCATTTTGTGATGTCACATCCTGTGATGTTGCTTCCACATGCTGACACATGAACTCATGAAGTTTCCTAATACTGAATCAGGCCATTGGTCCATCAAGGTCAGTATTGACTACTCAGACTGGTAGTGGCTCTCCAGGGTCTCAAGCTGAGATCTTTAATGTCACCTATTACCTGATCCTTTTTTAGCTGAAGAGGCTGATACCTCCTGCATGTCAAGCAGATGCTCTATCACTGAGCAACGGCCCTACTGAATCCTTCCTCATCTCGGCAGAATATGAAGCCCTAAGTGCTACACAAGTGCTAAATATGATTTTCATATCATAAGAACAGGAGAGAAGCCACAGTGGATCGGCCCATCCAGTACAACACTCTGTGTCACAACAGTGGCCAAAAATACCAGGTGCCCTCAGGAGTTCCAGCAGCGGGGCCAGAACTCCAGAAGCCCTCCCACTGTTGCCCCCCAAGCACCAAGAATGCAGAGCATCACTGCCCCAGACAAAGGGCTCCATTTAGACCTTGTGGCTATAATAGCCACTGATAGACCTCTGCTGGATGGGGACAGAGAGAGAGAGAGACAGACAGACAGACAGACAGACAGCTTTTTCACTTACTCTTGCCCAATTCCCAGGCTTTATTTCTGGCCCTTGTTTCACCCAGCTGTTGTCCATGTAAGTCCCATAACTTCTCTCCCCCCCCCCCCCAGCATAGGCTTTTTGGTGGCTAAAGAGGACCTTTGTCCTCCCCTTTTCGCCAGCAGAAAAGCTAGTTGGATCCATCCCTAACTTAAAATACCGGTTACTTGATGTACAAATGCTTTTAAAAATGCAGATTTTTACTGCCGGAGGGGGGGGGGCATGGTTGAAAGAAACAGAAAATTGGCATAAAAATGAGGAATCCCAACTTTTATTTGCAGAAGGGAAATGAGGATTGGGGGGACCCAAACAGCCACAACAAGACATTTTAAACAATCCCACTCCCAGACCTTCTACAGGCAACCTCTCCTTGTGATGTTTACCTCTTTGGAAGTGACAGTTTATTCCTTTGACAAAACCACAGTGGACAGACAGACAGCAAAAAGAAAGAGGGGGAGGGGGAGAGACAGAGAAGGAAAAGAGCTCGCAGACCCCAGCACCTTAAGCAGCTTACTCCAGCAGCAACCTTGCACGGAAGCAACTTACTCCAGCAGCAACCTTGCACAGTCCCTCCTTAATCTCTGGGCGGGGCTGTCTTGCTCGATCAGCTCGCCTCTTAAAGGGGAAATTTCCCTTTTAAGAAGTTCAAGAGGCCAGCAGGGCAGGCTCCGAGGTTCCCCTGCTGGCAGCCATTTTGTCCCCCCGGTGGCCAATTTTGGAAAAGCGGGGGAAAGCTTTAAAAATCGGTGTTTCCCCCGCTCTACAGGGGGACTTGGCAGCCCTAATTGTGCCCCAATCTCCACCATAGAACGGCTCTCTCTGGTATTTTTTGCTGCCAAAACTGTCATTGCTACGCACTGGAAAACGACAATGGCACCCACACTTTCACAATGGCACAAAAAGCTGTGGGATTTGTATGTCATGGCTAAACTCATGGACAATCTTACACATTTTGATATGATTTCTGTCCCTACTAATTTTGTTTCAATATGGTTTCCTATCTTGGAATACTTAGTTCTGCAACAAGATATCCCAAAAGTAATGGATGATCTTTGGTTATGGTAATGCTTAACAATGATCCTATTGATCCTTCTACATCTTACAATCTTCTCTTCCGTTCTCTGGAGGAAGCGGCCACAGGTAAGCCTTCTCCCGCCCCCTCCCAGATACTGGCGGCAAGGCCTGAGTGGCTTCCAGCCCCCGGGCCTGCCAAGCCCCCCCCCCCAATGGCAGTAAGGCAGAGTTCCCAGAGCGTTCTCTGCACGTGCACAGGGAATGTTCTTTTACTTTTGGGGGGATTTAAGTATCCCTCTTATAGTTTTTTCAACTTTTCAGATTTTGCTGGACACCTGGGAAGTGCCCCGAGTGTGCAGGAAAATCTCTTTGCCCCCTATGTGCCCCCAATGTGCAGATTTAGATATCCGCACAGAGGGGGCATCTTGGCTATTAGGGTGGGGTTTAGGTAGAGACCTCCTTTTGGTATAGTGCCATAAAGTCTACCTTCCGAAGTAGCCATTTTCTCCTGGGGAACTGATCTCTGTCACCTGGGGACCAGTTGTAATTCTGGGATATCCCTGGCAATCCTAAATTCACACACTGAGAGAGAGAAACCTGACATGTGACCACAGAAAAGCCCCTTTTTGTTCTTGTTGTTGTTTTGCAAAAATTACTAGATCTAAAATACCAGGGCCACAAAGTTCCACTTAGGAAATCCAAAACAGGAACTGCAAGCCTGCATCTTATCATCCTGGTGTTCTAATGAACATTTCCCATTCGTAGGAAGCTGTAAAGTAGCTTAAGAACTGTTCTAAAGTGTTTGAAAGTGTTACCACCATGTGGAATTAAAATTACACATTATATTCCCTTAGGAAAAGAAGCTTAACTGCAAGGGGTCACTGACACAGGACTACTACTTAAGCAAAATAAACCCTCAGTCACTGGAAAGTATAGGCCAAGAGCCTTGAAATACTTTTCTGTAGAACCATTCCTTTGCAGGACTGCTTCTAAAGTTCTGAGAAAACCGGCACTCGGTAAACTACCTTGCTGCAAACCTAAAATCATCATGAACTCAGACCTAGCTGGCGTCTCTTCAGTATTCTCAACATGTATGAAAGTTAAAAGAGACAAATTGGAAAGAAACATGCTGTTTTCCTCCCACGTTTTGTAAACTGGATTATACACAAGTAAGTTCTACTGACTTCAAAAGGCTTTACATTCGAGTAGCCACGATTCAGGTTGCAGTCTTACCAGCATGCAATTTCAATATCTCTGCTTAAATTTAAGCTCAGCTTTTGGCTTCTGATGTTTTCAAAGTGATCACTGATGCAACTGGCTCTATTTTAAATACTTCCTGCGGTCTCACATCTAAGGCCAAGCGTATATTCCAGAGCTGACTTAACCTCTTTTGGTCTCACTTGTTTTATTACATATTCAAGACCCCAGTTCTGCCTGCAGCCCTCCCCCAAAAGAACCGAGCACAACTTATTCCCACGTAAGCTCAGATACGATCTCAACCTTAAACATTAAGACAAAAACATTACCTGTTGTAGTAATACATCGGCAGCTGCTTTTTAGAAAACAGCACAATAAATGAGAAGGGAGTGAGAGAAAGAAAAAAATCATACCGGATTGCTTTTCTGATCCATGGATCAACCTGCCTGTTTATCTTTCCGCTCTTGGTCGATCTCCCAGAGCCTGTGAGATGCAAGAGTTGCCCTGCCTAGGATTGTTTGTCCACTGGGTAAGCCTTTGCTTTTGAAACTGGTCCAATGCAGATGAAGTCAGGGTGCCAGCTGTCCGCAGAGGACAATGGTGCAATTGGAAGATGCCTTTTCAAACAAAAGGGCAGCTTCCAGGACTGATCCCCCCCCCTTTCAGGCTCTCTGCACATAACCTTTCCCTGAAACGACTCCGTGGAACGTGTCACCACCCTTCCAAAACCTGCTTTCAAAGGCATCAGCCCGATAGGCGTTGATTTCCTTTGACTGCCACCACGTTTAAGGGAGGCTGTCATTTTCCAGAGGTTACAATATGCAATCTGTCAGATTTCAATGGAATCGTTTCACTGGCTGGCCTTTCTTTTTCTTTTTTAACTGCTAAGAGCAAATCTTTGGCGGCCCGAATATATAAACACCCCAGGCTGCAAACAGAATGTTATTGTGGCCCTTCCAAACAAAGAACAACCCCCCTTAAAAAAATCTTCTCCCTATTTAAATAGCAAGCCAGATAACTCAGAAGTAAGTCCCATTGCAATCGATGGCACCGACTACCAGGTAATGTTTAAGACTCCAGTCCCATGCAATTTATGTCCGAGTAAGTTCCATTGAACAAAGTGGATCTTACTTGCAGGTGTGTGTGTGCATGGCACACAGTTTCTTGGGATGCTTACTTTTGAGTAAACATGCACAGGATTAGGTTACATAACAAAGAGCAGGAAAGGCAGAGAGTTAGGTTAATTCCACCATGGGGTACAGGCGAGCAGTTCAAAAGACCCATGCAAAATACATTATATCTCAGAGAATCTTATTTAAAGGGTCTTTTTGTGAGCCAAGTGTGCAGCCCACAACCAGCCCTCTCCCTCCTGCTAGATTTAAAGGGCTCTCCAGCTGATCAGCAGTGACCACATGGCCCACGGATCAGCTGAAGCCCTTTAAATTGGGCAGGAGAGGAAGGGGTAGCTGGGTGGGTGGTCACTCTTGGGGGCGGGGCAGGGCTCCCTCCACCGGCCAGCTGGCTGGGGGTGGATTGAAGCCCCCAGAAGCGGGGGAATCCCTGCCCAGACCTGGGGGCCGGCAACCCAAGTCACACTTCTACAATACTATTAAGACCAGTATCATTGTATGTTAAAGATTTAGCTAATACTTACTTGCACACTACATTGTCTCCTTGTATATCTCTGAACCATGAGAGCTAGAAGCTTGTTCCTTGCCCTTTCAAAAAAACAAATTGGAATTCTTCGATCAGTACCGAAACCTCTCCCCATCACTGGCTTCCCGCCCACTGATACAGAGATGGACTCCCTTTGAAAATGAAGGCTTCACAGTCAGCATGGCCACCAAATCCATGAATCTGCATAATTCCCTTTTCATGTCAAATAAGCAAACAGCCATCCCTGCCTCACAGAACCCGGAGCTGCAACTTTTACTAATTAATTATGGATTATGTGACAAAGTCTTTCTTTTTGTCTATCCTGCAGCTACTGTCCATCAGCTTAATTGGACAGCCCTGAATTCTAGCAAAAGAGAAGGGAAAGTGCCATTTTCTCTATATCATGCATCTGTCATGTCCTTCCAAAGGTCGGGCCTGGGTTTCTTCCAGAATTACAAGTGGTCTCCAGACTACAGAGATCAGTTCCCTTGGAGCAAATGGCAGCTTTGGATGGTGGACTCTATGGCATTACACCCTGCTGAGCTCCATCTCCAGGCTCCACCTCCAAATCTCCAGGAATTTCCTAACCTAGAGTTGGCAACCCTACTTCCCTCCATCACCTTCCCCACACACAGACACGAAAAAGTCCCCAATTCTTTAGCCTTTCCTCACAGCAAAATGTTGTTTCCCAACAACTTTCCCTTTGCTGACTATGAGTTTTGCACTTATCTCATGATTCCTCCCATCTGCTTTGTGGGCAGCCGTGCTCTGAACAGGAATGTGTGGCTTGAAATATGTGGTACCGGTGCCTCCTCTTCCTGTTGGGGTGATCAGATGCAGATGAGGGAAGAGCTCCTGGAACAGTTGCACGGAAGCAAGAATTCAAGGGATCTCATCAGGTGCAGCTTGCGACACCCAGCAGAGAGGAAAGGCAGAATTGCTCTCGCCGACATGCCCTCCAAACTGTTCATGCAGAATCTTAGGGGCAATAGTGGCTGTGGTTTGTAAAAATCTTGGCAACATCTACCCCAGTGGGCTTGGAAATTCCAGCAATTTCAACACTGTTTACTTGGCATCACTTTCACTTTTGCCCTACAGTGTTTAAACTCATGGTTTCAAAACATAAGTTTTGGGAACTGTCTTGCATCTGTCAAATATTTCGTAGGGGGAAAAACCATGAAAAAAAACAGACAGTAATGTAGAGAGGCAAGCTGGCTTCCTAAAAACAGTAAAATAAAAGAAGGCTTATGACTAACAAAGGCACCTCATATTCATTCTGTACTATTAATCAAGTCCATCTTTCAGTATGAATCATAGTTACAGCATATCCTTATGGTGTTGTTCATTCCACTCACAGACAGCATGGTGAAGTGGTTCAGGTGTCACACTAGGATCTGGGGCTGCAGTCAGACGTGCTGTTAGATCCGACTCAGCTGTGAATGCCTGATGGATCTAAAGGGTATGATCAGATGGCAACATCTGGAAAAGGTCCTGCAGTCATCGGCACCTCGTGCTGCTCCACCATGGAAGCGGAGTTAACTGGGGAAAATCCAGTTCTAATGCTTGCCGACAGGCCACAGATGGACTTTCCTCGCACAAGCACACTCTCAAGCCTTCATGGTGGTCTGCCCATTCCATCTCAGTGCCATTTTTGCTTGCTTTTCAGTATGCGAATAACCGCATAATCATTCCATAGTCACAGACCGCCACGGGGGTTGAATCCTTGTTTATGTACACACGCGAACAAAGAAAATAACCACTCGCCCAAACATGCCATCAGATTGTGCAGTGATGAGCTGAGCCCGCAGCTACAAGGGATGCATGATCGCATGATTCCGTGTCAATTTCCACTGGAGGAAATAGAGTTGCTTCCCCTCTGCACCAAATGGCATGTCTGACCACAGCCTGGGAGACCCAGGTTCAAATCCTCACTCTGCCATGGAAGCTCTCCGGGTGACCCTGAGCCAGTCATACTCTCTCTGTCCAACCAACTTTCAGGGTTATTGTTATGAAGATAAAATGGAGATGAGAACAAAGTTGTAAGCCATTGTGGGTCTTCTCTGCAAGTCTGTGTGGTGACCACATGGTAGACATAATGTGTAGTGTGTTCTGTAGTCACCACGATTAGTAGCCATCAATGTACCTCTTCTCCATGAATCTGTCCAGTCCCCTTTCTAAGCCATCTACACTCAGGACATCGCTGTGTCTATGGTCAGTGAATTCTACAATTTTAATGGATATCTAGAAACTCTATTCTAAAATCTTGTTAGTTGAGTTGGAATATAAAATCTATAATCAACATATTATGAACATACGAAGTTGCCTTACATTGAACCACCCCATTGGTCCTTCAAGGTCAGTATTGTCTATTCAGACGGGCCAACAGCTCTCCAGGATTTCCAGCAGAAGTCTTTCACATCACCTAGTGCCTCTTTTAACTGGAGATGCCAGGGATTGTACTTAGGACCTTCTGCATGCCGAGCAGATGCTCTACCACTGAGCTACAGCCCCTCCCCAGTGGGGAGTAGTGCCAAGTGTTGGTCTATGCACTAGGTGAAGAAAAATGGAGATTTGTGTACACTAAAGGGGCAATATTCTTGGTTAATGTAAAGTGAAGAGAAAACTTCTTTGAAATGATCAGTCAGTGGTTTATATCCCCACAGAGGCACTCTAAGATAAGCCGTAGAATGAGTGGTGAATGTTGGTTTTGCTCACAAAAAATGCAGACTTCCAAAACATGTGTAGGGGAAGTTGCAGAGCAAATTTTTACTGAGAAATGGTTCAGAATGTAACCTCTGATGTTCAAGGGACTGAACTTCCAGTGGATGAAAGGAGTTGTTTTTGACTGAATTGTATTGACATTTAATCTTAAGGATACTTCTGAAATTGGAAGAATTAACTTAGCAGTGACCTTTTCCATGCACTTGACGTACCCCTAATTTTTTGGGTAGTCTATCCACAAGCACTGGACTCAGTTTGGGCACAGTTCTTCTGCATGTCTGCCCTTCCTGTGCATTTTCGAAGTTGTAGAGCCAGTTTATTTTCTTCTGCACATACCTTCAATAATGAGAATTTTCAAGGGAGGGTGCTTTTGTTATTGGTGGCATAACTGGTGGTGTCACAACAACCTCATTTTTTTAAAAAAAGGCCCTAAAATATTGATATATCGATGTAATGTTATAATGAGAGTTCAAGTGGGTTCTCTGAATTTCCAGTTTTATTTTTTTTTTAAGTCTCTTAAAAAAAGCCATTGATGGACCTCTCCTACATAAATGTCTAATCCTCTTATAAAGTGATTTAAATCGTACTGGATCCTTCTGTACAGACCAATGCTCCCTCTAAGCTATGGAGTCTTGTGAGCAAAAATTCTACTTCGTGAGCTACTGGCATTAAAGTTGTGAGCAAGCGATTTGGCTGCCGCATGAATGAGTTTGCTCTGGAGCCATCCTACCTAAGCTAGGACAAAAATGTGTGAACCAGAGGCTGTAAAACTGTGAGCTAGTGTTAGCCTGATTGCCTTTAATTATGATTAATATTAATTAATATTGGGGAATATTGATATTACAAATATAGCAATAGGCAAGACGGGAGCAATCACCTAAATATACAGGGGTCCCGCTTCTTCCAGAAATACCAGAAATGGATGCAGAGACCAGTTCAGTTTGAAAAGGTTTCTTTTCCTTAGGAAATTGTCACAAACAAACCATACACAGGCTCACACACAATTACACACATCTAAGAAAATTAGGTAGAAGGGGATAGCACAGTTGCATTAGAAGGAATATCGTTGGTATCTGTCGAGGGCAATATTTACTTGTCCAGAAAGATGATGCAATCCCAGCTGGAAGAATAAGATGAGGCTAAGAGGGGATAAGGATCGTGTTCTGAACTGGCAGAAACACGTGACGCTCTGGCTGCACAAACCAAGAGTTGTAAGGGTAGGGTAAGGCTATAGGTCAGGGTAAAAGCAAGAGAAAGAACACGTTGCTGGGTGTCCTCTTTTATTAGGGGGCTTTGGGGGAGGGCTATGCTGGCCACTTCCCTAGGTATGCCCCTCCTGGTGGTCCGTTCCCAAAGTCACGTCCGCAGTGGGGAGGGGGCTTAAGGGGTTGGTCAGTATTGAAGTTCTAACTTAACCTGTGGCAGAGACACCGGGCAGGATGCGATGACTCATCGGCTAGTACCATTGTGTTGCAAACGCATCCTTTGTCTCAGGGCAAGCAGAACCGGTTCCTTGAGTGAATTAAAGGGCCAAGTCCTTTAGCAACGAAAGGCGGGAAAGAGTCTTTTGTGCCTTCGTTGTGGTGAAGGTTGGGGGGGGTTGCCTGTGTGATGAAGAAGGGCTTCCCTAATGGTGTCAGGAAACCTCTGCTATGAGCAGCAATGGTAGGGAGTGGTTCAGAGTACTTCGTGCATTTAGGGATACATCTGGGAACAGAGCAATCTCAGGACTCACTGGCACATCATCTCAGGAAAAAGCAGCATCTCCTGTTGGTGTGTGTCTGCAGCTGGTATCCCTCTCCGGTCCCCATACAGTTCAGTCCCTTTGTGGACATGTACAGCCTCAGTCCCTTTTATCAATTATAGACTTTTAAGTCTATAAGAGCGCAATAAGCGCCTTGCAGGGCAACACTAGCTCACAGTAACTCAGCTTAGAGGGAGCATTGGTACTGACCCCTGCTTCACTCTGCCAATATTGGTTAACCATTTCTTAATCTACTTTGAATAACCCTGGTTTTCCAAATGGGTGCCCAAGCTGTGTAAATCTCATGCTATCTGAGGTGTGGAGTGGAAGGGTGTGTGTGTGTGTTGAAATGTGGGCAACTCTTTTGTTTATACAGAACTGACCGCTGCAATCCCTTCTGGACAGTTGCCCAGTACCCTTAGCCACTCACAGCTGTCAGCCTCCTGTTACTCAACTGGAGGTTCCAACCCATCATTTGACAATTACTGCCTTAGATCAATGTGGTCTGAGCCGTACATCAATAATACGGTACCCACTGAATATCCGAAAGGTTCAATTAACAGAAAAAAAGTTTACGCTGAGCTGGTATTTGAGGGGGCCCGTCTTGTGTCCCATCCCACAATCAGAATGCATGCTTTTCTGCAATGTCTATAATTTAACTTTTTGGCATGGCTTCGTTGAGTTTCGGGGAAGAACGTTTAGTGAATGTACTTTGATCACCAGCTATGCTGTCCTATATTTTCCAAAGGGATTTAGTCATCAGTCAGTTGTCAAAGATATTCAGAGTCCAGAGCAAGAAAACAAGGTTTGTGGTTCATAAGCCCTAAAGAAAGACATTAGCCACCCAATTTTATGCAGAATTAAGCACACTTGAACTCTCTGATTTCTACTCTGTATAGGATTATACTGTGAGGCTGGAACCATTGAACTTAATGGGACTTACTTGTGAGCAAACATACGGAGGGCCAAGCTGAAAATTACATAACAAAAACTCCAGTCCGGCAACTCCTGAGCGGGACTCGTAAGTACATATGGCAAAATTTGCTTAAGACCATAGTACGATCACTTAAGATTTGCCAAGATCATATAAGCCTGTTAAGCCAACTCTACTCAAGGAACGAACAGAATCGAAATTTTCCAGTGAAGCCCGCAAGAGTTTTGGAATACATGACATTGTCGTATCTGATTTAAGACTGCAAGGATATTTGGAGAAAGCAGAAATTTGAAGCGATGCTCTTAATAAGTATGTTGTTTGAACGGGGACAATAAGAGTATTCTGCATCTGTTTACAGCTTCAGTAATGAAGGCAGCATGGAATAGCCTGATCTCATCATACCTTGGAAACGAAACAGGATCGATACTTGGAAGGGATACTTGGAAGGGAGACCACTACAGAAAGCTCTGCAGAGTCAGGCAACAGCAAACCACCTCTGCGTCTCACTTGCCTTGACAGCCCCTTGCTGGGGTTGCCATAAGTCAGCTGAGATTTGACGGCACCTGACACACACCACACAACTTCAGGACACACAAACCAGAACCCCCCAAAAAAATACAGCGTTCCGTTCATTCATACCAAAGCTTCACGCACAAAGCTGCAAAATGCAAGTGTTGCTATTCAGACAACATTGAGACACGACATAATGGGAGGATCTAGATGTGGCTGGGAGGCTCCCGGTATGCATGGATGCAACGTGGAAAGGATTCATGTGGTAGAACACGTGCAATGTATCAGTAGAAAAGAGCGAAAGTCCAGTAGCACCTTAAAGACTATCAAAATATGTGGCAGGGTATGAGCTTTTGTGAGTCACTGCTAGGGTTGCCAGGTCCCCCCTGGGGGTAGGGAAAACCCTGCTTGATGGGTCTGTTACCCGCCGGCCCCAATTGGGCCGCCGAGGGGAACCCCACCCCCAAATTGCCGGGATTGCGGCGATGTGCCCAGCATGATGACGTCACCCATAGGTGACGTCATCACATTGGGCATGTTGTGAGGGGATGCTCTTATCATTCAAGGGAAAATGCCTCCAGGTGACGTCAGCGTGGTGTACGCACTTTGTGCATGCACCAAAGAGCTCCCAAAGACAGCCAGGACTCCCCCCGCTGCAGCTTAGGTAGGACTTGGCAGCCCTAGTCACTGCTCACTTCTTCAGATACATGCAATGTATGTAGAATATCTTAAGAGGGCTGAGAACAGATCTCTCCCTGAGACCTTGGAGAACAACGGCCAGTCAAAAAAGTCAGTTCAGAACTAGACTGAAGAGTGACCTGACTCACTATAAGGAAGCTTTGTATGTTCATATGAGAAGACTTCTGAATTCAACAGTATCATTGACTTGATTCTTATGGTACCTGAATGCAGTATTTCCCATGCTGTTCCGCTAACATTTCAAGGGTGAGTTCACTGATTACATGACACCGTTGAGGGAAGTAACCATGTCAGTCCAGTGGGTCGTGTGCCCTGTGAATGTAGCCACAGAGCAAGTGGCTATCATACCTTTCAGGTATCGTAGGAACTGGATTGTTATGACAGGCTCAGCTATGGTCTTAAATACTGTGATAATAAAGCACTGAGTGGCCTTTATAATTTTTCTGTTTCATGAGTTTGGCTGAGAAAGTGGTCTTTCATAAGAATATCAGAAAAGCCATGATCGTTTAAAGATAGGATTGCCAGGCATGGCCAAACAACAATGGGGGAACTGGGGGGTTTGGGATGGAAGGGCACTGCAGCAATGGTGTGATGTCACTTGGGGGGGGGGAGATGTGATGTCATGCCTCTCTAGGAATTGCAAGAAACTCTATGATAAAACCATAGAGTTTATGGCAATTTCTAGAGAAGTCACTTCTTTTTCCCCCCCCGAAGTGACATCACACTGTCACCTGATGGTGACTTTTTCAAAGTTATTTTTCTCCCATTGGTCACAGGAGGCATAGTGGAAAACAGGAACCAGGGGTGAAGGATACACCCTGTTGGAAGGCCCATGGTAGAGGCATAGAGCCTCCCATTGGTATTGTCTCCCAGATGGATCTATTGTCCATGAATCTGTCTTTCTTACTTCGTCAACTCATTTTGTCATCATGAGTTATTTCTCATCCCAATGGATAACAAACTGCATGAATGACAGTTCATAGGTAATGTGTTTACCAATTTAAATCAATGTTTTGGTCAATAGGTCATGCTACTGAGTTTGGTGCAGCTTTTACTATGCTAAATATCACTCTGGGTGTTCCGGTTTAGGCAGAATGTCAGAAAAGGAAGTGTGGCATCATCATTTCTCAGTGGGTATTGTGTAATTTTTAGGAATTTATATTTAAGCACTATTACCAAAGTTATGATTTGTTGTAAATGGACTGTGTTATTCCTGTTGTTGACTGATGTTATGCTATGTTAAATGTAAAAGAAATAAAAACCTTTTTAAAAAGGAAGTGTTAGACCACTGTCTACTCAGGGAGAGTGGGACAGTACTGACATCTGATCGGCTCTGGGGTGCTGCTGCAACCAACCTTCCTTTATCTAATCCTTTTCCCCACTCTCTTCAGCTAAACTCATATTATTCAGAACGACCTTTGAGTCCCAGTCAAAACATTATACCTCGTTCACCAGTTACAATCAAAAGCCTTAAGTTCAGCACCAACTACCTTTTCTTTGCCTCCTCCTCAAATTTCAATCCTGTTTGCCTCATCTACCAGTTCACAGACAGGGTTCCCAGGTCCCTCCTAGCCACCAGCAGGGATTGGGCGGGGGGGGGGGGGGCAGGGTTACCAGATCCAGGTTGAGAAACTCCTGGAGATTTGGGGATGGTGCCTGAGGAGGACAGGGACTTCAGTGGGGTACAATGCCACAGAGTCCACTCTCCAAAGCATTCATTTTCTCCAGGGAAACTGATCTCTGTAGTCTAGAGATAAGCTGTAATTTTGGAGAATCCCCAGGTCCTACCTGGAGGCTGGCATCCCTCAGGCTTGTACAAACACAACACCATGTGTCACTAAATATCCCAGGTCTTGGTTAGCATGTACAAGTTTCCTAAAGGAGATGGAGCTTTTCTTTTCCTCAGGATTGTTAACCAGAGATCTAGTAAACACAACAAGTTTGGTTTTTTTCAAACTCAAAATCTTCCTTCCTTCCTTCCTTCCTTCCTTCCTTCCTTCCTTCCTTCCTTCCTTCCTTCCTCAGGGCAGCTTCCATAAAATGCATATTTAAACATAATTAAAATCCATCATAAAAACAACCAAAAAACCTCTCGCAAGGGCCACCAATGCAGCTAACAATTTAAAACTTACATGATAAAATCACATTTTAAAACAAAATCTACCCTCCCCCCCCAACACACACAATTAAAAAGAGTTAAATATGTATAAAGACATAAATACAGCAATTAAAGCACTGGTCAAGAAGGAGGGATCACTGAGGGAATGCCAAACAAAACAAAAATAGTATTCACCCACTGGCGGAATCTGGCAACAGAAGGGGACTTGGGTTGCCAGGCTCCAGGTGGTGTCTGGAGATCTCCCACTATTACAACTGATCTCCAGGCGACAGAGATCAGTTCACCTGGAGAAAATGACCACTTTGGAAGGTGAACTCTATGTCCCAAACCATGCCCTCCTCAGGCACCACCCTCAAAATCTCCAGGTATTTGCCAGCCCAGAGCTGGTAACTCTAAAGGTGACAAATCTCTTGACTAGGAATATATTGTGGATAGTTAACTAGGAGTCTAATCAGCAAAACAGGTTTATGGTTCTTACCAGGGTGAAATATAGTGCCAAAATCCTTTTTAAAAGAATACCGTTTTTACCACTTTCATTTCATTGCTTTTTGACCCCATTGTTTATCATAGTTTTTCTCTTCCAGTATGTGTATTTACATGCGTACGATGAAGTGAGTTGTAGTCCACAGAAGCTTCTGCAACAACAACAAAAATCTGTTGGTCTTTAAGATGTCACAAGGCTTTTTTTTTCCTTTTCTTTTTTTGAGGCAAGGAAGGCTAATTCACAGCTCTGTCACTGTTCTTACCTAGCACAGGAAATCTAGCATAAAAGGAAAATTTTAAAACATTTGTTGCCGCAAACACTCATCTTTCTCAATTTAAAAAGGGCCTGGAAAAATGATGGAATTAGATAATGATGCATGATGCATGACTAAATTTTTGTGGTAAATGTGGTCTGAGTAGAACTAAAACGCCATGAAGGAGTCCAAACAATAAATACCCTCTTCTCCGAGTTCAGGGCTTTATCTCCAAACCAAAAGTATAGAAGACATTTCCATGGTGGGAAAAAGAAACAACTGCTAAGATATGGCATACAAAGCACCAGGTAGATGTTGTGGTGAACAGGCCTTAATCTTTAAAGCTTCACACACGACGCTTAAGGCACTCATCTTTAATGTATCTGTTTTGTATGGCTTCCCTCAATGAATAACTGGAAACAGGGACTGGTTCAGTGGAATTTTAAAAATCCTTTGTTAAATATCCCTATTTTGTTTAATTATTTCATACCTTTTATCTTGACTTTCCTCCAAGGAGCTCAATGGCTTACATTTTTCTCCACTCCTCCATCTTTCCCTCACAACAAGCCTGTGAGGAGGAGACTGATGTTGGTTCCTTATTTGCAGTTCCTTATTCATTTCTTATTTGTGACTTATTCATGAATTCATCCAAAAACTAAGGAACTGTGAATAAGGGACCAACTTCAGCCTCCTCCTGTGAGGTAGATTAGATGGAGAGAAAATTACTGGCCTAAGGTCATGGACTGAGCTTCCCTAGCTTTCTCTCCCTCACATAAGGACAACTCCCTGAGTCCTGTGCAAAGAGGTGTTATGGTTAATGAACATGTTTAAATCTGTGAAAAAAAGATATACCATCAAAAGATCATGAAGCATTTCCTATATCTGTCATGTAAATCTAGAAAATTTAAGTTGGTTAGAATGTGCATGTTTGATTTAATGACTCTCTTCTGCTTTCCACTCCACACAGCTGTCACATATGTACACACAACACGTATGAAACCATGACCAGAAAGAAAAAGAATTTCACAGAAAAATATGAGTGTTTCAAATTATTTAATATTTTGTATTAGAGGGAATCAGCTGAAGGAAGCCATCTCATAGAAGGAGAATTTGTCTGCACTTTTGATCTTTCATTATATCCTTTTTTGGTGTTGGAAGTGCTGTCAAGTTACCGCTGACTTATAGCGACTCATAGGGTTTTCAAGGCAACAGACAAACAGTAGTAGTTTAAGATAGGTAGCCATATTAGTCTGTCTTTGGCAGTAGAAAAGAGCAAGAGTCCAGTAGCACCTTAAAGACTTACAAAATATGTGGCAGGCCAGGAGCTTTTGTGAGTCACTCCTTCTAAGCTGTGGAATCCTGTGAGCAAAAATTCTACTTTCTGAGCTACCGGCATTAAACTCATGAGCAGGTGATTTGGCTACTGCATAAATTAGTTTGTCCTGGAGCCATCCTTCCTGAGCAAGACAAAAATATGTGAGCCGGAGGCTAAAAAACTGTGAGCTAGCTCACAGTAACTTAGCTAGCTCACAGTAACTCAGCTTAGAGGGAACACACTGGTCACTTCTTCATTTTGCCATTGCCTGCCTCTGTGTAGTGACCCTGGACTTCCTTGGCAGTCTCCTATCCAAGTTCTAACCAGAGCCAAACCTGTTTAGCTTCCACAATATACAAGATCAGGCTAGCATGGACCAGCCAGGTCAGGATATGGTTGCTTATCCCATGACATAAAGCATAGATACATTGAGATCTGAGTGGATCAGGCTAGCCTGGGCCATTCTTAGCAAATAGAATATCAAACCTAGAAATAAGACTTGGTACAAGCAAGAAGCCCCCAGATTTTCCCATTTTAAGATAAATTGTGTACTGAATGTATTCAACAACCAGTAATAAATATAACTAAGATGAAAACAAGGACTGGTGTCCATGGGGGCTACCTTTCAATTAGCCAGTTTGGTGTAGTGGTTAAGTGCACGGACTCTAATCTGGGAGAACCGGGTTTGATTCCCCACTCCTCCACTTGCACCTGGCTGGATGACCTTGGGCAAGCCATAGCTCTGTACCAACTGTTCCCTCAAGGACAGCTTGGGAAAGAGTTCTCTCAGCCCCACCTACCTCACAGGGTGTCTGTTGTGGGGAGGGGAAGGGAAAGGAGTTTGTAAGCCGCTCTGAGACTCTTAAGTGAGTGAAGGGCGGGATATAAATCCAATCTCTTCTTCTCTTCTTCTTCTTCTTCTTTTCCAGCCTCCCAAATTTGTGGGCTGTGATCTTTCATCTGCCTCAGACTGCTATGCTTCGAAAAACACAAAATATTTTTTATCAAGTTTTAAAAATTTTTAAGAAGAAAATATATGGACCAAACACATGAACCAACAAGTAAATTAAGATAGAATTGTATTACATAGTTAATAACAATCTCAGAGTTCGCTGAAACTCTACAGCTCTCTTCGAAAGAGTTAACTTTTCCTGTTGCCTTCTGTGCAACCATGTAAGTGTGAGTCTCCCATCCTTCCAAACACTGTAAATGGAATGGAGTGAGCGTCTAGGGAAGACATAATACGGAAGCAGAGGATACTTTAGATGCATTCAGAAGTGGATGAGATGCACAGGATCATCTCATTTTCACCAAAGTCTTACAAATGGACCCAAATCGTTAAAGATGAACTGTGTCTCTCATTCACCAGCTGGATCATGAGTTAGTGATCTTCAGAATGCATGAAAAGTAAAATTGGGCTTGCCATTATCCTGATGGGGGTGGGGTTTCTAAGCCCCCAATCTGCCAAAGGTCTGGCAGGGGGAGCCCCATCCCCGAAGAGCCCCATTGCACTTGACCTGCCTGGCCCCGGGCCCATTGTGTGAGGGGCACTCTAGCATTTGGGTTAAAACTCTAGGGTGACCATAGAGTTTTTTGCCCAAATGCTAGAGCATCCCCTGCACAACGTGCCCAGTGTGATGACATCATTTCTGGGTGATGTCATCATGCATGCACGTCAGAAGATCCCAGGACCAGGCAGGAGCACCCCTGCCGACAGCCGGGTAAGACCTGGCAACCCTAAATAAAATAAAATGGCTGAGTCTAAGTAAGGTGGGTGTTGATCACCTACCTACAGGCGGGCTCAGCTTCCTCTTTCGCTGAAAGTCCTTTTCCTGCTCCTTTCTCTCCTTCCCAACCACCAGCCAATCAACCTTTACTTCCTCCCCAGCCTTGGCTTTCCCTTCTCGCTTCCCCTAGCTGCCTCTTCCTGGGAAAACTCTGGCCAGGTTGCGCAGTGCCAGCTGAGCTTGGCCCACTTGCACAGTGGGAAATCTTCATGGACTTGCAGGAGGCACTTCACTTCCCCCTTTATCCCCCTCCCCGCACTATTTCCCCCAACCTGTCAGCCCCCATATCCTCATCATTCTGGCTCCATTTAGCATTTGAGGGGAGTTAACCCCCCGTGTATTTGTTTTGGGGCTTTTTTCATGTTTGTAGAAAGGTCTGTCTCATCTGTCCAATGTTCCTATTTCCACAAATGGGACACTTAGAAAATTAGATATGATGATGATGATGATGTCATCATCCATGTAATTTTGAAGGGGACGGCAAAAGAGATTCAAGAAAACTAGCAACATTTCTAAGAGGGGAAAGAATTGCACGTCCTTGCACTGTGTTGTGGAGAACCCCAATTTAGTAATTCAATTTTAGTGGAAACTTTCCTTATCCTTAGGAACAATTTGCAAAAGCTGAGGGGTGGGCCAGTGTACACGTGAGCTGAGTACACCACTGTGCACTCCATGCATAATTTTATATGAGGCTTTTAAAAAATCTTTCAATTTCTTTTGCACAGTTTGGTTTATGTCATCGCTCACAGTTTAGGGTCTGCTTTAGATTACTTCTAACATCTGTGCCTTCCCCCCCCCCCACCTCGCTTGTCAGAGGATGATGGTTTCCATTGTAATGTTGCCATTGTAATTCAGCTGATTTTTCATTAGAGAGTTCATCACCCTGCACTTACTGGCAGCCATAGGAGTTCTCAGAACTCTCCCTCACCAGATATCTGAAGAAGTGAGCAGTGACTTACGAAAGCTCCTGCCCTGCCACATATTTTGTGAGTCTTTGTGCTACTGGACTCTTGCTCTTTTCTACTGCTACAGACAGACGAACACGGCTACCCATCTTGAACCAACGGACTGTTTCTGTGATTACAGGTTTGCTAATGATAACATTGAACATGACCATAAGAGATATTATGAAGCAGATTATAATCTTTTTATGGATCTGTAGGTGAGAGATACGATACAATCTGGAGATCTTCTGGAACTGCAGCTGACCTCCAGACTACAGACATCAGTTCCCCTGGAGAATATGGCGGCTTCAGAGGGCATACTATGGTTTATGATAGAGTCTAAGAGAAATTAGAGTCCTAGAGTGACAAGCTTTAGAAAATTGCACACATCTCCTTAAAGTACCATGAGAAGGCTGAGCGAACCCTGAGAAGAACAAATACCTGATATGCTGTGTACCAATTATTCAGTTTGTGTGACAATTGCCTCCTCTGTCAAAAGCATTTACATTTTCCTTCTGCAAAGCACAATGCGCCCTGAGTCACAATTATGACCGATAAAACCACAGAACAAGATCAGCAGGCAGCGTCTTACTCCTATCTAGTTAATTCAACCAAAGCTTTGAGGAGACTGCTCTCGGTTATATTTGGCTAGTTGTGACTTTTCAGGAAATTCAAACAATGTGTGTATATTATTTATCTATTTATTTATTTATTATCATACTTGTACTCCGCCCTTCCCTCAAAGCAGGCTCAGGGCGGCTCACATTCATTAAAACATGATACATAAAATATCAACATCTATTAAAATCTAGTGAAAGACATCCTAAGACAATTCATTTATCATACTCATACTAATAAAGTGCTGTCGATGTTTCTGAAGATTACACAGATGGCGTACTTTCCTTTGAGGGTTCCTCAGTTTCTCAGAGTTTTAGTTCGAGTCGACTATCTGGGCTGAGGGTTCGTTGGTGTTGTTAGTGGTGGCTCCTAGTTGAAAGCCTGGTGGAAGAGCTCCGACTTGCAGGCCCTGTGGAACTGTAAGAGGTCCCGCAGGGCCCTGATCTCTTCCGGAAGCTCATTCCACCAGTACACAGCCGCCACTGAAAAGGCCTTGGCCCAAGTGATGGCAAGGCTGGCATCCTTAGGGCCAGGGACGGTCAATATGAGAGAGAAATAATACATGAAAGAACCCATTTGCTGTTCTCAGGTTTGTCATTATATAAAAGTGCTTTCCATATAGTGGTAGAAAGTGGTGTCAAGTTGCAACCAATTTATGGTGATCCCATAGGGTTTTCTAGGCAAGAGATGTTCAGAGGTGGGTTTGCGATTGCCTGCCTCTGTGTAGCAACCTTAGACTTCCTTAGTAGTCTCACATCCAAGTACTAACTAGGGCCAACCCTGCTTAGCAGCTGGGATCTGACAAAACTGAGTTAGCCTGGACCATCCAGATCATGGCTCCTTTCCATGTAGGAGAAGCATAATGGATTGGAGAGTCAGCATGGTGTGATGGTTACAATGTCATACTAGCATCTGGGACACCCAGGCTCTTTAGAAGAAGAAAAGAAGAGACTGGCTTTATACCCCACCCTTCACTACCTGAAGGAGTCTCAAGAGTGGTTTATAATCTCCTTTCCCTTCCCCTCCCCACAACAGACACTCTGTGAGGTAGGTGGGGCTGAGACAGCTCTTTTGGGAACTGCTCTGAAAAAACTTGTGACTGACCCAAGGTCACACCAGCAGCTGCATGTGGAGGAATGGGGAATCAAACCCGGTTCTCCCAGGTTAAGGTCCACACTCCTAACCACTACACCAAACTGGCTCTCTGCCATGAAAGCTTGCTGGGTGGCCTTGGGCCAGTCACACACTCTAGTGTTACCTACTTCACAGGGTTGCTGTGGAGGATAAAAATGGAGAAGAATGACATAAGCTGCTTTTGGTCTCCTTGGGGCGAAAGGCAAGGTACAAATGAAGTAAACAAACCAACTCATAAAGAATCCCATGCAGTCTAGAGTGGAAACTGTGTGGAATGGATATACATCTTTTAAAAATGTCTCTCAACAAGTGATATGAAGAGAAGGATTAGAGGACAGACAGGAAGAGGTGAGCACATGTCTTTCAGTTACATAATCTGAAAAATCTGAGGGGAATGGGAGGGCAGGGAGACAGCAAACTTTTGTGGACTTCGTGAAAACATTTAATGCCTTTTTATGAGTCTGTGCACTTCCATCTGACAAGTCAAAGTAAAATTACTTGTTTGTTCTCTCTTATCACCTTTTCACTATGATACAAAACAGGAATTGGTTTATTAGTTCAGACACCTAAAGGGTCAAATGGGCGGCACAAAAGGTTGCCGAACGTTTTCCTAGCAAGAGAAGTTATGAAGAAGTCCTTGTGGGTTTCCTTCCTCTCAGCAGATGTGTCTCCTCCAGTTACTTTATTGCTTCTGTTAAATCCGGTCGTGTCTCTCCCCCCCCCCCCCCCCATGTCGTGAGTGGCCAACTTTTGGAGAGATGGAATGACAAGAGTCTTGTTTCCTAATTTAAAAGGGGGTTAAGCAGCTGTGAGGAATCGTACAGATTATAAATCTAGTCTTCTTTGGAATTAGTGGTGGGGTCTTAAGAAATTTCTGAGGAGAGCCTGAAGTGTTCTGATAACGCATATCTGGTAGAATTACTGAAAGGGATTCCACACATCTTTGGGTTGCCAGCAGATTTTCCACAATTCACCCCAGGGATCCCAGACGGGAGAATTCACCCTCCAGGTCTAAATTAAAAACTCAGATAATGGAGAGGAAGACCACACCATGTGAAACAGCTGTCTATTAGTCTGGCCTGGTCTCTCAGGGGACCAAAAAAAATGTGACATGGGTCATGGATAAAGTCCTTGCCCACAGAAAGAAACTTTCATCGCTCAGCCTTTCGCAATCAAATAAATTTACCTCATGAACCGATATATTCACTATAGGATTGTTACAACAACAATTAGTGGCTTGGGTAGATGAACTGTTGGTGGGCTAATACTACAGCATATTTGAATATGACAGATGTGCACAGAGCTGTTACAGGTAAGTGACTTTTTTGCACAGAGCTGTTACAGGCAGGTAAGTGACTTTTTTGCGCTTCATTTTGGAGTTTCTTTCAGCCTTCAATTAAGATTAGGGTTGCCAGACACCATGGTAGAAGCAGATTAGGGTTGCCAGACCCTCACCATCAGGCCCTGCCCCCCCTCCACCCATCAGCTGACTGATGGGGGGGGACTTACCAGTTCAAAGAAAAAGGCCCAGTCCACATTGCTAGTGTCTCACAGGAAGTAACATCATCACACCATCGGCTTCTAGGTGGTATTTGGGCAAAAACTCTATGGTAGAAGCCAGTTTTACCATAGAGTTTTTCTCTGAATATCATAGTGTCGCCTGGAAGTAGCTGGCATGATGACATCACTTCCCATGTGACACCGGCAACATGGACTGGGCCTTTCTTCTGGTAAGTGCCCCCCATCCCACTGGCTGCCAAGAGGGACCTGGCAACTGTAACTGAGATACTAAGGCAATTTAAGAATACTTTCCTGGGAGTAATAACATGGGCCTTGCTTCCCAGTAGACCTCCTTAGGATTGCTTCCTAGATGAATTAAGAATTATCAGACATTTTGTAAAGAGGACAAACAAAAGACAGTTGGTGATAATTTTTTTCTTTCCCTCATGTTGGTGTAACATATAAATGATTGCCAGAGGATGATGGGTCTAAGGAAAAGGACTGTATGGTAGCCACACCTCCAGTATATTCAGATGCCCACAAAAAGCAAGGAAAGTGAAACCTTGTGATGTCATAGAGGACTGCATTCCCAGGGGCACAAAGAACTTGCAGTTAACTAGACATGATGTTTCACTTTTCAGATGCTTACCTGCATTATTGCTCCATCAGCTTAAATTTTTATCAGCAAGTGACGATTCTGTTTGGGTACAAACGCATGTTCCACAGTTTATTTCCGATACTGTTTATCAGGAAATAGATTTGGAACAGGAAGAATAGGTCAAGGATTTGTATTAGGGATGTATAGAAAACTTCATAAATCAACAAACACTTCCCGTTGTTTTTAAAGTTCCGAAATGCTTGGGGGGGGGGGGGAGAGACACTCTAGCATTTCAGGTTTATGATCCTTTTTCTCTTTTTGTTGCTGTATTAGCATTGCCAGCTTTGGATTGGGGAATTCCAGGAGATGTGGGGGTGCAGCCTGGCAAGAAGGGGGGAGGGGGGGACTTCAGCAGGGTCTGCTCCTCCATAGCAGCCATTTTCTCCAGGGTAACTGATCTCTGTCATCTGGAGATCAGTCGTAATTCCTGGAGATCTCCAGCCCCCACCTGGAGGTTGGCAACTTTATGATGTATACTCATTTTGTTCCATCATATGCTTGGAGATACAAGGAAGTAACTAATACTGGAACATATCAAGGATATTTATGAAACTGGCTTATACCTGTCATTATTCTATCTAGCAACCGTTCTCTATGGTCCCAAGGGGAGGAAAAGTGAGAGAGAGAGAGAGAGAGAGAGAGAGTCCATTTAGCACCTTATAGTTGAATTCTTTAACTGGAGATACCTGGAGTTGAATATAGGATCTTCTACGTGCTCTGGAAATGAACCACAGTTCCCGCACTGTTAACGGGTCACAAAAGAGGTGATGTCACTTCTCCCTGAAGAGGATAGTTATTGTTAATTTGCACTAATTATTTTTTAAACATCTTGATGTTGTGCTCTATGGCAGGCAGCACACAGCAACGAAGAACTGGAACATAAAGAGAGAAGAAGAGATTGGATTTATACCCCGCCCTTCACTACCTGAAGGAGTCTCAGAGCAGCTTACAATCTCCTTTCCCTTCCTCTCCCCACAATAGACACCCTGAGAGGTAGGTGGGGTTGAGAGCTCTTTCGAGAACTGCTCGTGAGAGAACAGCTCTGAGAAAACTGTGGCTTCCCAAGGTCATCCAGCAGCTGCAAGTGGAGGATTAGGGACTCAAACCTGGTTCTCCCAGATCAGAGTCCGCGCTCCTGACCACTACACCAAAGGTTTGGGATAAGAAACACTGTGTGTCAGAGGGATCGGAGCCTCAGATATGTAGTTTAGCTGCAAAGACTGTGGGGGAGGGGTGGCAGTTATGGATCTGGAGTACAGTGATGGATAAGAGATGATTTCAGTTGATTTTTAGCTCAGTTGGATGAAAGACAAATCAGTTCCTAGGGATGCTCATGGCAGCAGTACTTGCTAACGTGTGTCAGAATGGAGTTTTGTGGGACAGAAGAGAACATACAATTGGAGTCATTTGCGTTGGAAAAGGCAATGTCTGGTTTACAAAGACGAAGAGAAGAAGACCCTGCGGGGGGCAGCAGGAAGACAATAAGGATAGGACAGTGAGGTCAGCACCTTCTCTCCTCTTCAGTGTCATTCCTTGCCTGTCTGCTACTCTCAGGGCAATTTCCCCCTTCTTCTCAGAAGCGCCACCGCCAGTCTTACCCTCTCTCTCAGCTTATGAGATGTATTAGGAATGTATCTCTGTCTCTTCTCTTCCCTATCAAGCAGGGGTCCGTTGGGGCCGGATCTCAGGAGTGGCCACTAGGGCAGCCACGGGCCGAATCAGATTCTCTAATCTGATTCAGCCCACTGCCAAATTGCCAAAATTTGGCAGCAACTTTAAAAGCAACTGGAGGGGAGGGGGTTTGAGAGAGAGGCTCCAAACTTGCAGGGTAGCTGCTGGGGCCTCTTCTCGAAATACCCACCAAGTTTCAAGAACATTTTTTCCCACCATAGAGAACAATGGAGGGGATGGGGCAACCTGTTTGGGGGCCCGTAGAATTGGACCCCCTGGTCCAATTTTCTTGAAACTTGGTGGGTATTTCGAGGAGAGGCCCCAGCAGCTACCCTGGAAGTTTGGAGCCTCTCCCTCAAACCCCCGTTCCTCCAGCTCCTCATATACCCTATGAGTTTTTGCCATTGATTTCAATGGCCCATAGGGTATAATGGGGCTGAAACTGACATTCCCTTTCTGACACACTTCTGGTGATGTCAGGGGAGGTGGCATATGCTAATGAGTTATGCTAATGAGCTCCTGCACCTCTTTTTCTGCGAAAGGACCCCTGCTATCAAGTATGTTAATTCCTAAATAAACCTTTATCTACCCTTTAATCAGGTTGCACACCATTGCGGTGTTACTTACTCTGCCAACAATTTGAGTGTTTGAAGTTATTGGAGAATATTTATTTTCAAGAAAACAATTGGGGCAACAATCCCTGAGAAGGGAAGAGTCCTGGATAAAAAACGTTTTGATAGTGCTATTAAAAGCAGATTCTAACTGCTGCTCTTGTGACATCCAGTGCCTTCTCTTAAGATACTGCAGATCTTTTTTCTTCCTTCTCTTGGTTTTGCACAGCATTGCTTCTGATTAACCATCTCTATGCCTTTATTGGTTAAAGCAATAAAATTTGAGGTGAGAATACACGGTGCCAATACCAAATCCGTGCAGACGCCAGCTGAAAGAAACAAAGACATGCATGTCACAGGGGCCATGTCTACATTTGCTGTCTCAATCCAAGAGGCTGAATAACAGACATCCTGTATTTTTTATATAATACTGTTTTAGTCACAAAGAGAAGGGCACACGCCTGTTTTCTCTCCCACTAGCTCATGTTTATACCCTGATGATTTTTTACAGCAAGCACACAATTAACAGCGAGACAGTATCAAAGTGTTTATTAACAACTGATGGTCTCGTTAGAAAATCCATTTTGAGTCCCTTCTTGAAATCGCGTCTCCTGGATTGGCACTGTTCAGTGTTCCCTCCACTGTCAATGGGCTTTATGACTAAAAAAAAAAAATAACACAAGCACATCAAATAAAATACTTAATCGAAAGGCCAAACTTAACAAGGGAGGGGAAAAACACAAACCAGATGGACGAGCAACTTAAAAGTATCCTTGAAAACTGCAGTGGGAAAAGAAAGATGTACTCACAACTACACAAAGATGTAATAATAATAATATGTACATATTTGCAGTATTCACTCTGGAAACTGAATTCTTGCTAGATATTGCCACTTCATATATCGAAAACAGCCTAAATTGCAACCTACTGTACATTCAAGGGATTTTTTTTATCACAAAGTTTCCAGAAAAATTATCATAACGGTTTTAAAAAGTTTTTGCAGATTTGTCGCCCCCCCCCCCGGCCACTGTGCCCCCTTTACAAGGAATGCCTTTGAAAGGTTAACTGACATTTTAGGGAAAGGTGCATTTTGCCAATTTTGCAAAGGGCTTGTTTTTACCCAAGCTTCATTATATAATTACGAGGCTGATTACAGGACACAGCAAAACAGCTGCATTTTTTCCCCTGCCACCAAAAAAAAAAAAAGATTGTGGAAGTGATTGCCAAATGCAACTTCGAGTCGCGTGGGTTATGTGCATAATTTTTTTTTTTAAGTCAACATCCTAAAAATAAGAAGTTTTCAACTTCATCCGTGCAAGCATTTTTTGAAAAAAATACCAGAACACGGTGGGACAACGGCAACAGTTAAACGACATGTTGAAAAGAGATCAGTCGAGGGCCTCTGTTTTCTCGGGAGGCCGGCGTGACGTTATGCAACACGGAACCGCAACTTTTCCAGAGGCTTTGGGCAGCTGGCTTCTGTTTAAAACACGCTTTGCCTTCGCGGCAGCCATCAAAGGTTCTAAAAACACAATTCATTCTGGCAGTACTCTTAGGAAGCCTGGTCCGACCTGGGGGCCTTCCGATAGAGCCGCAGCGGCGCAAGAGTGGCTCGCTTCAGTCTGACAGGGAGGGGGAGCGGACCGAGCGCCCGCTGGCAGGGCTGTTGGAGAAGGTGAAGGGCTCCTTCTCCTTTTCCTTGCTGTCGTGCTTGTGCTTGTGCTTGTGCTTGTGTTTGTGCTTCTTCTTCTTCTTCTTGTGCTCGTGGTGATGGTGGTGATGGTGCTCACTGTGCTTGGAGGAGCTGGACTCTTTCGGGAAGCCAGGCAGCGGAGGTGTCGGATTTGGCAACGTGTTCAAGTCCAGCGAAGATTGTTCTTTACCTGAAATGGAAGGGCGATTGCACACTCAGTTTTACGGCAACATCTGGACAACATGTGGTATTCTCAGAGCAAGTCTGTATTCAAAAGCTCAGAGGATGGGGATCACTAATGCACCTCTAGCGCCCACGTATACCTATATTCCACCAGATCCCAGCTATATGTTTACAGTGTTTTTTTAGGCGGCACGGTCCTTAAATACCTAAGTCACAAATCTGTAATGCAGAACTGCTTGACCACTCTTGACATCGTATGAGCAAAAGGTTTCCCTTGCTCGAAAGCCAGTCGAATCTGACTCTAGGGGGCGGTGCTCATCTCCGCTTCTAAGCCGTAGAGCCAGCGCTGTCCGAAGACGTTTCCGTGGTCATGTGGCTGGCATGACTTGACGCCGGGGCACATGGAATGCTATTACTTTCCCACCACAGCGGTACCTACTTATCCACTTGCAATTTCTTGCTTTCAAACTGCTAGGTTGGCAGGAGCTGGGGCCAGAGACGGGAGCTCACTCCGTCAGCTCGAACTACCGAGCTGCCGATCTTCTGGTCAGCAGCTCAGCGTCTTAACCTCTGAGCCACCACGGCCCCCTTGCCACATCCTGTTTCGGCCATCAGGTAGATTAATCAAGGCCTCTCAGTGTTTAATCAGTGCTCCTTTAGCCACATACAGAATCCAGTGTGTGACGTTCTCTCAAATATCAGTCTAAGGTGAGAAAACCTGATGCAGATTATTCAGAATGGTCTGCCAAAGTTCCATTCTTCTGATCAGACCAAGACTCCCTGGACAATCTTCACCCTGCCTCAATACCGTCCCACCTTGTGCTCTAGCTGGAAATGTTTCCAAGATGCGAACTCCCAACCTGCCCTTTCAAAAACGTATGCCACCTGACTGTCTGGCCCCCCCCCCCCGCCCCCTTACACTCCTCTATCAAATCATTTATATTTGAATCCTGCCTTTACTCCAAGGAACTCATACACAGCTCACAAGCAACAACCACTTTCTGCGGTAGTTCAAGCTGGGAAAGAGGGTGACTGGCCTATGTTCACTTAATAAGCTTTTTGTTGAGTAGCGACTGTCCTCCTGTGACGTTCCAAACCACTATACCACTCTCTCTCTCTTCTGCCCAAGCCTAGAAAGAAAAGGCATAGCTTCTTTTTCCTACTTGGCATTTTCTCTAATATAATCTATCCTTTTGGACTATAATGAGAAACGGCCCCCATTCTTCCCCCTTTGGATTATTTGCTGCCCAGATGTTTGGACCTCTGCCTTGGATGGATCCCCACTTGGGCTTCAAGAGACAGGCAGCTACAGTCTTTTTTCTCTACAGCGTTTGGATGCTTTAGAGACACTGTCTTTTTATGTGGGCCTATAATATTGGGTGTTATAACTGAATTCTTGGTATTATTTTGACTGCCTGAGTTTGCTAACTTCGCAGCCCATTATTTCCGCAATAAACTTTATGTCTCTTACCCTACTGTCTGGTGATCAGCCGTGTCCCCTCTAAGCTGAGTTAGTGTGAGCTAGCTCCCCCCTTTTTTTTAGCCTCCGGCTCACACATTTTTGTCTTAGCTCAGGAAGGACGGCTCCAGGGCAAACTAATTTATGCAGGAGCCAAATCACTCGCTTACAACTTTCATGCCAGTAGCTCACAAAGTAGAATTTTTGCTCACAAGACTCCACAGCTTAGAGGGAGCACTGGTTATCAGCATCCTTTCCTAGGCTGCAGAGGTACTAGCCACTTTGTCAAAGATCTACGTGTGGGTCACTGCCCAGATTGGGAGCACTGGGTGTAGAACCAAAGCCACATGATGGCAAAAGGTTCTTCTTCTTTGCACTCACAACATTTCAGTGCAGATCTGGATTGGAAAGTGAGCCACATTTGCACTGATGTGTATGTATGTCTTTGGATCGTACGCGGTAACAGGACCTGAAGATCTGTAACTGAAACACAGTATGAACCCAAGTCTCCACAGTCCAACTCTCTCACTGCCATGGAACAAATTTAGAGGCTTGTGGCACCTTTAAGACCAACAAAATTTTATCCAAGGTATGAGCTTTCATAAATTTGTTCTACTGCTTCAGACCAACATGGCTGACTGCCTGGATCTACAGCCATGGAATGACCAAGTGAGTCTAAGAAGAAGAAGAAGAGATTGGATTTATACCCCGCCCTCCACTCCCCAAGGGAGTCTCAGAGCGGCTTACAAACTGCTTTCCCTTCCCCTCCCCACAACAGACACCCTGTGAGGTAGGTGGGGCTGAGAGAGCTCTTTCCCAAGCTGTCCTTGAGGGAACAGCTGGTACAGAGCTATGGCTTGCCCAAGGTCATCCAGCCAGGTGCAAGTGGAGGAGTGGGGAATCAAACCCGGTTCTCCCAGATTAGAGTCCACGCACTAAACCACTACACCAAACTGGCTCTAATGAATGTATCCATATTTACATGACTAGGCAGAGACCCTGGTGCAGCGGCTATGGACAAGTCTGCATGGAAAAGAAAACCCAGGAAAGCATTAATGGTGAGAAATATACAGCTGATTTCTACTGCAGAAGCTCCCAGCAGGCAGAACAGGATGGGTCGTCTTATCATTAGGGCCTAGAAGAATAAACTCCTGGTCAGAAAAGGAGACGGCAATGTGACCTGACGTGGTATTGTACTGTAGACTTCTTTTTACTGAAATAAACATCACTTTAAAAAAGGAGACAGCTGTAGCCAGGTGTTGAAACTTTGTCCATAGAGCTGCAATCTATACAGGCTCGAGTTCTCCTATGTGAGAGCACAAAGAAAGATAAGTTATCTCCCAACCGAAATAAACAAGCGTCACACTGTAGACTGTGGGGATCTACTGTTCTGAATGTAAAACTCTCCACCCTGCAGAGCCTTTCTTTTCACAACGAGTTCAACTAGTTCATCTCTGTCTCTAGTACAATGCCGTTTAGAGTTCTGCTGCCCTCCTGATCCAAAAGCAGAGGGCACAGCAAGATCTTCCACAGGATCGGTATCTCATGCTCATGTGCCAGCTTTCGAATTCTGAGAGCGACTCATCTAATTTAGAACCCTCATAATCTTGGTCTTTCATTCAGAGTCCCCACTGAAGGTCAGTATTCACAAGGGTGAGAAGCACTTTTGTCCAATCCCAGACAAACTGGTTAAGCTTTTTCAGGGAAACTGAACACGTGAAGCTACCTTATACAGAATCGGACTGCTGGTCCATCGAGATCAGTGCTGTTGACTCCGAGAAGCAGCAGCCCTCCAACGTCTCAAGTAGAGGTTTTCACATCACCTACTGCTCCATATTTTTTAACTGTAGATACTGGGGATTGAACATGGGACCTTCTGTATGCTGAGCAGGTACTCTACCACTGAGCCCTGGCCCACCGTCAAAATTCTGAAACTCCTAACTGAATTTTTCTTTAATAAACTGTAGAAACAAATCTGAAAGCATTATACAATACATGCCAATGGCAAGTTCCATACTTCATTCTGTTGTGTGCTTTCTGCTATAGTGCTGGGCACAATCAGGAGACAGAGGCCAGCAGGAGAACTCTTGCTTTGCTGCTACTCCTGCCCTCAGCTACTGCAGGGACGGGGGATGGGGGGACGGGACACAGGACTAAACTTACTAATAAATGACATCATAATGAAATTAAATTAAAAAGGTGAGCTCCCACCAACACAGTGGCCAGTGTTCCCTCTAAGCGGAACTAGTGTGAGCTTAAGAAGGATGGCTCCGGAGCAAACTAATTTATGCAGTAGCCAAATCGCTCACTCGTAACTTTAATGCCGGTAGCTCACAAAGTAGAATTTTTGCTTACAAGACTCCACAGCTTAGAGGGAGCATTGGGCGCCCTTGGTTTTACGAAACATTTGATAGCGGACTGACTGCTGATTGACTGGCATGCCAACACTACCTGCCACCGAGCACATGTGGCCTCTGAAATATATAAGCTCAGACTGTGGTGAAAAAGTTCAGGGAAGTTTTAGAGGTAGAAGGAAAGTACCCATGATATAGCTAGAAGCTATCTATTCCTGCTCAACATGTCGAAGAAATCCTTGCCTGGGAATATCTATCCACTGACTGGAGAGATCATACATGAAACACTCTTCTACCAAGTCAGACTGGTGGCCCATCCATTTGAGCCCTCCAAGAGATCAGGTGGAGACAGGACTTCCAAATACTAGCTATCCAATACCGTTTAACTGGAAATCCTGTGGACTGAATCTGAGTCCTTCTGAATGCACGGCTAACACCAAGCCACACCCCTACAGACACAAGGCAGCATCTAATATAGGGAAGGACTATGCTGCTTAATAGGTTAGGGTGAGCTTGATAGCTTAGGGTGATCTTCTCAAGAACCTAGAGTCTATTGTTCTGTTCATGTTACTGTCTCCTTAAAACACTGGATTGCTTGTCCTGTTCTATTCCCAGACAAGCCTCTGACCGCATGATTACAGCTTCTACGTTCTGGGCTTATGTTGTATCTATGAAGCTGTCATCCACAATTCATTACACGAACATAAAAAGGGCACCCCGATGGTTTGGGTACACACATCTAACACAAAATAAACCAAACCAGATTTCAGAGCCATTTCAAAACACGAGTTTAGAAACCAACTGCAAAAGTGCAAAATGGAGAATATACATATGAATACCAGAGGAACAGGAAAACTGAGCAGCGGAAAGCGCTTGATTCAGGGCCCCAAGTCCTCAGAACTGCATCATTAAAAATATATAGAAATAAAAGAATAAATAGCAATGATTCAAAACAAGTCTATGTGGAATACCAGCCCGCTAACATTGCAAACTATAACACAAGACAAACTTCATTTCTGTGGTGGGGTTCATGTTACCAGTATATAATCCCTTAAGTTTTATGGACGAAATTTTTACTGGTTCTTAAAAAGATCACTAACTAATTTTTTGGGGAAGTTATTGCACTTAATTAGTACAAATACCAAATTAAGATAAATTCTTAAATCTCTCTCATGTTAATTCCGGGTAACAAAACCTAGGTATACCCACTTCTGTGCCATGAGATATTTTTCCAAACTTCTAAAAACACTTAACTTTACAAATGTGCTTAGAAGAGTTTTACCACAGAAAACATCAAAACACATGGAAAAGGCCATGTGAGAAGGCATCTCAGACATCTTGAACCCGAAGCTGTAAAACCGGTTCTTAGACAGAACCACCACTTACATTTCTTGATATAAAAACATCAATATCAAGAACTCATTAGGCTTTCTGCCCCATTCCATCCAAAAAACTTAGTCACTTTTCTTTTGAAGTTAGCCACTGAGAACACATCAGCGGCCTGCCAGAAAAAATTAACACACCCTTCAACAAATGGTAATAAATCCTTTTCCACGACTCAAGATGCCACCCTCAAATAAACCTCCCTGTGATTCCTGGACTTTAGCACCCCTGGTTCTCCACATATACGAACAGTTCCCCTTTTATCGTCCACAATTCTGTTGTGATTAATAATCTGTTCCAAAATACTTCCTTCGCATTGTTCTTAAGGGAACATGCTGACAATGTACGCCCTGCTGCTCTTAGAGGGTACTCTGCGCTCCCCGATGGTTCAGGAAGCAAGAGAATGAATCAAGGATTCTCAGTAACCATCCAAAACCACCACAGAAGGGTGAGGTCTTGGAGTTTGCACTTGAAGTGGTTAGTAATATTCCTTGGAACAGAATATGCATTATACTAGCCTATTCACTTGGCAGCTCCCCCCAGTTCTGGATGTTCAGAGGCCAACATAATTATTAGTTCCCTCTGCGGAACAGATGTTTAGAATCAGAACTGCTCTCCCCACTGAGAAGGTCAACCGGTCCCCAGATATCCCAGAACAGAGCTCATGATAGTACCAAGAAAAGTAAGAGCATGGGGGATCCAGTGCATGCAGTATGCTCTACCCCAACTTTGGGTGCTGCCTCGTGACTATTGAGGCTCTCAGCTCCCACTGGATATTCCAACCTCATCTGAACAATTCCTAGCTCGGGAAGGATGGCTCCAGGGCAAACTAATTTAGGCAGCAGCCAAATCGCTCGCTCACAACTTTAATGCCAGTAGTTCACAAAGTAGAATTTTTGCTCACAAGACTCATAGCTTAGAGGGAGCATTGGCTGGGAGTGTATGATCACGCACACATGAGGGAGCAATGATGCCCATTCATGTCGTCCCGAGGCTCCTTGGAGAAAGGACAGAACAAAAACGAAGCCCAGTTAAGAAGAATAAATCATATATCTCCCAAGTAACTGCTGAAGTACAAAGACTTCCTTTTACCTCCTCATGCAACATGATGAACAAACCTTCTCAGTCTAGGCAAAATAATCTGAAAACTGGCGTTCGAAATGACAATGAGAATACAGCATGCCCATTGGGTTCTTTCTGCCGTGTTGAGGGCGGAACATTCCCTACTGTGTTTGAAGATTTAATAGCAAATAAAAATCTGTTTTTCATATTAGGAGTCAGATCCTGAATGACATCAGCAGCTTAAAAAGATTTCCAACTGATGCTTTCAAAGCTACTGTATTCAGGTCAGAGTTATAATTTTTAGACCAACAGTTGACTGGAGAAATGCGAAAGGGTGCTAATTTTTAGCTTTTGACAAATGAGAAGCTGATTTTAAAAGGGGGGGGGGGGGGAAACGCTTTACTACAGTATTCAGTGCCCTAACTATTTTTTTTTCCTAAGCAGATTTAAACATCAACAAAATTAAGAACGCTTTGACATTGGCTATTTGTCTTGAGGTATAGTGTTTCCATTTCTATTGAGTGATGATAAAATAGAACAGAAACAGCTTTTAACATTGTGATGTTCAGGACAACTGGGGGGATGGAACAAAGAGTGCACAATGGAAATTTTATATGTAAAACATGGAAAAAATTACCAAGTTACTTTGCAAGTGTGCCAACATGTTTTCATAATATACAAATCACGATGAATCACAGAATTGGAAGGGGTCTCTATCTAGCCCAACCCCCTGCACAATGCAGGAAATTCACAAACACCTCCCACCCCCACCGCCCCCTGCTCCATGCCCAGAAGATTGCAGAAACTGGCCTGGAAAAAAATTGCTTCTTGACCCCAAAGTGGTGAACGACATTTCCTTGGGCATGTAAGGAAGGGCCACGAGGACTAAGCACTGATGCAACCTTTCCTTCCTCTCATGATCTGCCTAAGTTCACAGAATCAGCATTGCTGTCAGATGGCCATCTAGCCTCTGCTTAAAAATCTCTAAAGGAGAGCCCACCACCTCCCGAGGAAGCCTGTCCCACTGAGGAACCGCTCTAACTGTTAGGAAGGTCTTCCTAATGTTTAACTGAAAACTCTTTTGATTTTATTGCAACCAGGCCCGTAGCTAGGGTAGGGATTTGGGGGCTCCGCCCCCTTTCTCAAAGGCACAACCCCACAAGAATTTCTCCTGTAAATGCTTTTTTCAATCATTTAAAAACATTTTTTAAAAGGTGTGAGCTCCTTTAAGCAGAGCGGGGCGATGTAGTTGACTAATTCCTGCACTGAGCAAGGGGGTTGGAGTAGGTGACCTTTAGGATCCCTTCTAACTCTGTGTCAAGAAACTGGTCTCCTTTAAGAGAGTTTTTCAGCCTAAGTGTTAGCTTTCTTGACTATAGAAGTCATCACCCCCACCTGTCGGCTTGTTATCAGAACTGTTGCTTAGGCTGGTGGAAGTGATTAACTTCCAGCAGCTGTCATCTAAAGTGGTTGACAGCTTGCAATTTAGAGATCTAGCCTGGTAACGGTTTCCTATTGGTTAAATGGTTAAGAACGCCTATGTAGAACAGACAGCTTGAGAAGCCTCAGAGAGAGAAGAGACTGCCTTGAAGCTCTCTTCAACTTCCTGCTGCTGTGCTTCCGGAGACCCTGCTCATCAGGAACACCAGCTGAGACACCAGAGCTACGTGCCTGATAGGAAAAGCAGTGAGTAGAATAGCCAGCTAGGTTTTTTGTTTCGGTTTGCAGTCCTTGCTGAACTGTATACATTCTTCCCGTGTTGTGTGTCCTTTGTTTTTGTAAATAAAGTTTTGTGTGTTCTTATACAAATTGGAATGAGTTTACTGGCCAAACCCAGGCAAGTATTTCCAGTGCCACGCCTACCATCTACGAGAAAATTTATCCCCCCCCCTCTTTCCAGCCTGCTATTGTCACACTCTGAGGCTAAGCTTTGCAGAAGCCTCTATGCTTTGATTTTAAAAGGCTTGATTCCACAGTAGCTGAGTCATAGCCCTCAGCATTCCGGCTTTTCTTTCTGCACTGAGAACTTCAGCCGCACCAGAAAAAAAATCTGCCCCACAATCCACAAAATCCTGGCTATGGGCCTGATTTCAACCCGTTCAACCTTCTGGGGCAACAGAAAACAACTCTGCACCATCCTCTCTGTGGCAGCCCTTCAAGTCCTTGAAGATGGTCATCGTTATCACCTCTGAGTCACCTCCTCTCCAGGCTTACGAAAGTGATCTTCATGAAATGAAGATCTGGGTGGACAGATCATTTCTCCTCTCTTTTTTCACGCGTTCACAGAGAGCCAGTCTGGGGGAAATGTCAAGCTAGGATCTGGGAGACCCTGTTTCAAATCCCCACTCTGCCACGGAAGCCTGCTGGGTGACCCTGGGCCAGTCACTCTCAGCCAGCCTGGCCTACCATGTAGTACGGTGAGGATAGAAATGGGGAGAAAGTTGCAAGCTCCTTTGGGAGACAAGTGGGGCATGAGCGAAGTAAATCCACCCTGGTACACTGCCTAGCTGGTCAGATGGCATGTCAGACACACATAGCGATGGCCACCCCTAGTGCTTGTTCCCCGAACCCGGATATTGGCTGGATGCTGCACCTGAATACAAAGATCCATCAGCAGCAACGACAGCTACTGGCCACCCATCAACACCATGGATTTGCCCCCTGCCCTTTCAAGATCACCGTCATGAGCTAAGATACAACCAGTTTCTGAAATCTTCTGCAGACAAGAAATCAATCTGTCGAACACTATTCTCACCGCAGCCTGCAAGTTTATTGGAGACCAATTTATTATAATATCTCTGTCCAGGGACGGACCTGGCCATGGACCTACCAACAGCCTTGACTCTGGAGCCACGTCTGAGAGGAAAGAAACCAACAGCGGCCGGGAGAGCGGCCACCTCAGGCTCACCACAGCTGGCAGGGGCTCAGAGGAGTGGACAGGCAGCAGAAGAGAGGGCAGTGGGCATGGCAACGTCATGTCTTCAAGAGGAGCAGGCAGCCAGTGAGGAGGAGGCAGAACCAGCTGCACAGGTGAGGATTTCCACCCAGGCAGGCCTCCTGAATCAGCTATGGTCGTAATTCTCTAAAGAAGCGCCACAGCGCAGGTTCCCTGGCGGAAGTAAGAGATGACCCCGGCAGTGCTCGAGGAACAAGGGCCATTCGGGACAAACGTGACTCCCAAAATAGCTCTCTTGGCCTGCCCTTTTACATGCACGTTGGTCCAACTGGCCCAAACTCCGCTCGTTTGCACTGAGCCCATTTCTATCCCAGCACACTTGACAAGGAACAATATGGAGCAGCGCACAGCTGGTTGACACAAGTGTCCCAAAAGCAACATCTGTTAGCTTTCTGGCACAGTTCACCGACATCTTCTGTTTATTATAACTTTATACCCCCCATAAGGGTGTATGAGAATAGCACAGAACAGAGTATTATGAAACATCAGGGAAAGAGCTACTTCTTGGCCTGTGCACTTGAACGCTTCCCTGCATTTTTTATACAGGGCCTCGCTGTGGACTGTGCTTGCCACAACAGCTATTTATTTTAAAGTACTCAAATTGTCTATGTTCACATTGCCTCCAGGGCTCACTGGACAGCCAGTAAACGAAACCTTGAGCATATTTTCAGGTCAAGTCATTTTTAAGGGCCTAAGTAGTGGGAGGGATGCTGCACTAACAGCGTCCATACTAAGAAGAGCGATGCTCCTAGACAGCTGCAGGGGATAGCTATGTCGGCCTGCAGCAGATCACCTAGATTTGAGTCCCGTAGCACCTCAGAGACCAACAAGGTTTTGGAGGTTTGAGCTTCTGAGAGTCAAAGCTCCCTTCACGGACTTGAATCTAGCCTCACTCCTCCTCAGGTCCACTGGAAGTCAAGGGCTCAGAGCGGAGTGACTCTGCACAGCATGGCCCTGTTAGTCTTTTTCAAAAACAAAGAGCCAGGAAGCCACTCCCAATATCACAAGGTGCAGTTTCTGATTCTTCGGGGTATATTCAATCTGCATTCCAATCTCTACCCTTAGAACAGATCTCTGGGACTCATTGCCGCAAGGTGGGATACCTCAGCTTCAGTAAAAACCGCACTAGTCCACAGCCCCCTTCCCCGATCATTTTTAACAAAAGAAGAACACACCAGGCAACACTTTGTGTTCATAGCTCAGTCCAGGACATCTGATACTCCAAGAAAACCAAATTCTAAGCTAGCCATTCTGCCAAAAAAGTCTCTCTTTGTCAGTTGAATTACTGACCTTCAAAAGGACTTGAGCATATTTGCTTGAACCTACTGCTGAAATAAAGGGGTTGGCAGAAAACAAAGAATTTGTTTGGGGGGGGGACCCAGTGTCCAGGGGCAGCAATCGGACTACTGTGTTCTAGGAGAGGCGCCACATGCCCCATGGTTCGTGCATTAAATCTTTTCCTACAGAGTCTTCTCTACAAACAAAGTCTTTTTGCTCGCCTGCAGAGCCAGATGGACCCAATGCAGCTTTGGACGGCTCTGCGAGATCCGATGCCCCCCAGCGACTCGCTGGATGAGCTTGTGGAGGACTGGCATAGCCAACCCTCCACAGCCATCAACGAGATGGCTCCCCGGGGCCCTCTGCGCTCTCGCCCGAAGCTTGCTCCCTGGTTCCCCCAGGGGTTGCGGCTCATGAAGCGAAAGCTACGACGGCTAGAGAGACAGTGGCACTGCGCTCGCGACAAAGCCACGAGAGCATCCTATAGGACGTTTATGTTCAAATGTACATAAACTGACAATTACATGTATCCTACCTGGTTATAAATGAGTCAAAGAAAGCTAGTTAATCATTGTTCTCAAACCATCAGCGACAAAGGAAAGGTGGTAGTGCAAAGGAGGTTCCCGTCAGTGTGGGGGGAAACTGCTTAAGCCTTCCCAGAACAAATCTGCTCAGTATTCCTAGCAAAATAAAAACAATCCAATTTGAACTTACTTTTTTAAAAGATCCCAATGGAGACAACATAAGAGTGTGCTAAAAAAACTGGCTTTAGAACAGGAAAAACACTAGTCATAGCTGGAATCTTGTCAAATCTGAAAAGGCATAAGCATCTCAGAGGCCACTTTTGGGTCTCAGTTCATTCACACAGTGTTCAGATGAGCTGCAGTCCTGTTGGCACAGGACAGTTAAGACATTCATTTTAAAGATTTTCAGTAACCAAGCGGTGTTGGAATTGTCCTCCGGAAATCTGATTACAAATTTAATCTCTGCCACAGGATCATGATGATGATGGAGGAGGAGGGGATTGGATTTATACCCTGCCCTTTACTACTCGAAGGAGTCTCAAAGCGGCTTACAGTCTCCTTTCCCTTCCCCTCCCCACAACAGACACCCTGTGAGGTAGGTGGGGCTGAGAGAGCTCTGACAGAAACGGCTCCTTTTCAAGAACAGCTGTGCCAGAATTATGGTCTGCCCAAGGTCATACAGAAGGTGCAAGTGGAGGAGTGGGGAATTAACCCAGTTCTCCCAGATTAGAGTCCGCGCACTTAACCACTACACTAAACACCAAAGAGAAGGTCTTTTCTCCCTGAATCAGATGTCTGTGAAATGAGACCCTTAGTAGCCTACCTCACAAAACACTGTTGTAAGAATACCCAACAAGAAAGCCCTTTGAACAGAGAAAATTCTGTAGAAATTTTAATCACGATATGCATTTCCCAAAGATGAAAGATCTTATTTTGGGTATCGGTTTACTTTTTTTGAACCCCTCAACTATTTCTAATATATCAGCTTTGTGAAAAGACCTCTTAAAAGGGTGCTTTTCTGCATATGCGCATTGTTTGTAGACTGCAGAACATACAAATTTACAAGTCATATTCTAAATCACACCATTGATCCATTTAGTTTATAATAATCTAACTCTAACTGGTACTGACTCTCCACAATACCAGAGAAACTGTTTCTTGACACCTGAAATTCTTTTCACTGGAGATGCGAGGGAATACTCCTGCGACCCTCTGTACATAAAGCATGTTCTCTGTTACTGGGCAATGCCTCCCCACATCCATGGAAGCAGCCTTCCATATAAGAACAGCTAGATTCAACTCTAGTAGCATCTTAGTGACCATCAAGACTTTTGGGGTGTAAGCTTTTGCGAGTCAGTTCTTCATCAGATATGTTATGAAGAGAGCTTTGACAAGGGATGGGCACAAATTGCATTTCTGCAGTTCAGTTGGTGGTTTGCGGCCAAACCACGAACTGATACGAATCAGGAGGTTGGTTCGCAAACTGAACTGGTTCGTACGGCTTCATGAACCATTTAAAGTTTCAAACCCCTGCTTTCTGCTCCCCCAAAAAAGCTGCAGGGTGCAGAAAGTAGGGGTTTAAAATGGCTCAGAGACAAACAGCTGAGCGACCGGAAGCATTTCGCTCCCAGATTTCCACTGGCTGCGGCTTTTCATGGCCAGCAGAAAACAGAGGATGAAATGGTTTGGAGCCATTTAAACCCCTACTTTCTGCTCTCTGTGCCTTTTCACAGGGAGCAGAGAGCAGTGGTTAAAATGGCTCCATGCCATTTAAATCAAACAATTGAGCAGCAGAGCTGTTTATTTTGTGAAGAGCACAAAAGGTGTACTGAAGGATGACAGGGAAATGGCTGAGAAGCTGAATGCATTTTTTGCCTCTGTCTTCACTGTGGAAGATGAGAACTGCCTGCCCACTCCAGAACCTCTGATTTTGGGAGGGGTGTTGAAAGATCTAAGTCAGATTGAGGTGACAAGAGAGGAGGTCCTACAACTGATAGACAACTTAAAAACAAATAAATCACTGGGCCCGGATGGCATACATCCGAGAGTTTTGAAAGAACTCAAATGTGAACTTGTGGCTCTCCTGACAAAAATATGTGATCTTTCCTTAAAATCTGCCTCCATTCCGGAGGACTGGAAGGTAGCGAATGTCACTCCCATCTTTAAAAAGGGTTCCAGAGGAGATCTGGGAAATTACAGGCCACTCAGTCCGATGTCAATACTGGGTAAGTTGGTGGAAACTATTATTAAGGAAAAAATTAGTAGGCACACTGATGAACAAAATCTACTGAGGAAGACACAGCATGGGTTCTGTAAGGGAAGATCTTGTCTCACTAACCTGTTAGTGTTCTTTGAGGAAGTAAACAGACATGTGGAAAAGGGGGACCCAATAGATGTTGTTTACCTTGACTTCCAGAAAGCTTTTGATAAAGTTCCTCATCAAAGGCTCCTAAGTAAGCTCAATAGTCATGAGATAAAAGGACAAGTCCTTTTGTGGATCAAAAACTGGCTAATTAAAAGGAAACAGAGACTGAGTATAAATGGGAAATTTTCTTAGTGGAGGGAGGTAAGCAGTGAGGTACTGCAGGGATCAGTACCTGGTCCGATGCTTTTTAACTTATTAATGATTTGGAGTTGGGAGTAAGCAGTGAAGTGGCTAAATTTGCAGATAACATGAAGTTGTTCAGGGTGGTGAGAACCAGGGAGGATAGTGAGGCACTCCAAAGGGATCTGTAGAGGATGGGTGAGTGGGCGTCAATGTGGCAAATGGGGTTCACTGTGGCCAAGTGCAAAGTAATGCACATTGGAGCCAAAAATCCTAACTATAAATATACCGTACATTGATGGGGTCCGAACTGGCAGAGACTGACCAAGAGAGAGATCTTGGAATCGTCGTAGATAACTCAGTGAAAATGTCGAGACAGTGTGTGACTCCAATGAAAAAGGCCAACACTATGCTGGGGGTTATTAGGAAGGGAATTGAAAACAAATCAGCCAATATCATAATGCCACTGTATAAATCCATGGTACTTCTTCACCCAAAGAGTGATTAACACGTGGAATTCACTGCCACAGGTGGTGGCGGCGGCTACAAGCATGAACGGCTTCAAGAGGAAATTAGATAAACATACGGAGCAGAGGTCCATCAGTGGCTATTACCCACAAAGTATAGATAGGAACTCTCAGTCTGGGGCAAGTGATGCTCTGTATTCTTGGTGCTTGGGCGGGGCAACAGTGGGAGGGCTTCTAGTGTCCTGGCCCCACTGCTGGACCTCCTGAGGGCACCTGATGTTTTCGGTGACCTGGTGACAGAGTGTTGGACTGGATGGGTCACTGGCCTGATCCAACATTGGCTTCTCTTATGTTCTTATGTTCAGGGGTTTGAATGGCTCAGAGCCAATTAAACCCCTACTTTCTGCTATTCACAAACTGCCACAAATGGCATCAAAATTTGTGGAAGTTCATGGTGGCTCTTCATAAACATCACTTTGTGAACCATGGACAGGCCAAAATTCATGATGAACTTTAATTTCTGAGCCATTTTGTGCCCATCCCTAGCTTTGACTGTCAAAAGCTTACACCCCGAATAACTAGTGGGTCTCTAAGGTGCTACTGTACTCCAATACAGCTGTTCTAGTGCAGACCAACAAGCCTATCCTTTGAAATAAGAGTTCTGTAATCTACAAATTGTTCCAAATATGCATATATTCTCTGTTTGTGCTGAACCAAAGCTGGTTTAACACAAAATCACAAAAGTGTACTGTGGCTTGATTCCAGAAGAAGACTTCAGCAAGTGAAGTGAGGGTGGAATTTTTGCTGAATCTCCCACTCCCACTGTAGACCTCCCAACTCTCTACTTGTGCTATTTCTGGGGACCCAGCCTCTCAGGAACACCACTTCAGGGAGCACTCTGGACTTATAGCAGAAGGGGATGGGATGGGATAGTACTGCTCCACAGATAGATCTCCAGTTGAACCAACCTGGTGTTGACGGTCTTTCCAGCATGTTCAAATGATGGTAGATAAAAGCCTGACTATCATGAACGGTGTCCATGTCAATCTCTTCCTCCTCTTGAGAGTTTGAGAACTGTAAGAGAAAGAAGCACAATCCAGTTGCTTAGGGGGCACCAATTAATGCACTTTTAATTCCTGCCCTCCTGAAAGAGGAAGACCTTCCACCACCCTTTCTACCCCAGCTGCTTTCCGTATGTTTTACCTTCTTCCCCCACGCCCGTGAAGCGGCCTGCAGTCTGTAATGGGACAAATTGATATGGGCCATCTTTTTGTTTGAAATATCTTATTAGTGTTTTAATTGTTTTATCTTGATGTTTTTATGAATGATGTACATCGCCCAGAGCCCTCCATTGCAGGAACTGGGCGATTAACAAATTTAATAAATAAATAAAATTTATTCCAGGGAGAACATGCAGATCAACTCCTTCCCACCCCCCAGTACTGAAATGGGCAGGTTCAGTCATGCTTAAGTCTGCACAGGATAAGATGCAAAATTAATTTTCATTTAAAACTCTACATGGGTTACAACAATTTTTCATGGCTCCCCGTTGTCATCTTGGTCTCTAGCATCCGAGAGGGTCAGCTTGTACGGCAAGACATTTCATAAGAATGAGGCAGCTGGAAGATAGCCGAGCGAGAGAAACTTTGGGTCCTGGCTGTTCCCCACTATGGTGTTCTGTGGTGTCGGTAAAGCCAGATTTCAGTCTGCCCAGGGAGGTATCAAGAGTTAGGCGTCGGTTTGTTGCCCTCTTTCTTTTGCAATTTGCATTGCAAAAAGGGGTGGGACCTCGCACACCGGTTGGGTGCAGGATGGGACAGGGTGCCAGAGCGAAGAGGCTTCAAGGGGACTGACTGGCCACTCCTCACACTACATTATGTGACCCCTCCGACTACCCATAGCTCAAAGCCTGCCTGCCATTCACTCACCCTGATCTTGAGTTTGACTTTACTGTCTTCGATCTTCTCCAGGATCTGGCCGGGTTCCAGGGGGGACCCCAGGGGCGTGTCGGCTTTCCTCTTCAACCCTTGCTGGTGAGCAGGAGGCATGGCTGCCATTTCTTTAACAAGATGATCATGCTCCTGAGGAAACAAGAAAACCTTCAGATAGCCCCCAAACACTGTCAAGACTCCTGGCAGCACAGTGCGGAACTTGAGATAATTCAGCCAGTGGCACAAGAGGGGGATCGCTGCAGAGGTTGTTCCAAATGCCAGGAAGCAAAACTTGGGAGAGAGTGCCAGTGCTATCACTTTATTATTAAATTAAATTATTAAATTAAAACAAACAAAACAAAATCTTGTCCCAAACCCAGGACATTCTAAATCATGACAATTCTTATGGAATGAAGTTTGGTTAATGTCTGGCGTAGCAAAGAGCAATAGAATAATAAAGAGGGGCTTCTTAGTTGTGGCACCAAAATTATGAGACTTGGGAATATTCATCCCATTCTATCATCTGGGGTTCCCTCAGTGACCTAGGGTTGTCAACCTCCAGGTGAGGCCTGGAAATCTCCCAATATTACATCTGATCTCCAGATGACACAGCTCAGTTACCCTGGAGAAAATGGCCGCTTTGGAGGGTGGACTTTGTGGCATTATATCCTGCTGAAGTCCCTCCCCTCTCCAAACCCCACCCTTCCCAGGCTCCACCCCCAAAATCTCCAGGTATTTTCTAAGCCAGAACTGCCAACCTTGCAGTGACCTCCTCCTCCCTGCCCTATGTTTTAATTGCTATTCCTGCAGTCTTACATTAGGTATGTTAGTTTTGGTTTTATGAACTTTTTTTAATCATATAGCCACCTTGATGAACATGATTGGGCGGAAAGGCAGGGTATACATTTTGTAAATAAACAGACAAAGGGCAGGATGAAGCAAAAAGAGATAAAGGTGGAGATGCCAGGGAGCCCAGACTCTGCTTGGTAAACTGAGCAACTATGAATTTTGGGGAGGGCTGTACAACATCTGCTTACGGTGCTCTGGAAGCCAATTATCTGTCCCAGATTGTTCGGGTTGTTAGTCATTTCCGGGCCACTTGACCCCGTCTCAGGGATGATGGTGGGGTTCAGCACAGCTTTCTTTTCTTTTAGGTTAAGGACCAACCCAAGTTCTGGAAGCGGCAAACAGGAAGGCCTGCTGAGACCGAACAGCGTGTAGTACAGGTCAACGGCACCACACCGCAGCCGCCAATCGTGGGATGTACCTATGAAACCAAGAGGAGAGCAAAGGTTTTCAGTCATCTTCACACACTATCTTGGGTAATGTTTAATGCCCGTTCTATTGCTAGCTGTGTGTCTACTGCAACTCCACAGGAGTGTAGGAAAAACACACAGAATGTGGTACCAAGTGCAAACTTCCATGTCCTGGGAACTAAAGCTTCCTTCCTTCCTTCCTTCCTTCCTCCCTCCCTCCCTCCCTCCATGTAGCCCTTATGTCTGAGAAGATAAGCTCTGAATGTATGTTTGTGGGAAAGGCATGCTTAGACCTCAGGGGTGTTTAAGATTTCCCATGGCTGGGATAAGACCTCAGTATCCTGCTTCTTACCCATATTCATGATCAGAAAATTCAGGGTAAATTACGCGAACTGAGCCAACTTTCACGTTTTCACCTTAAGCTGCATCATTCATACAAGTCATGTAATTTCTCAGCAAAGGAAGATACTGAAGAAGTACGCTTGCACACAAATGCTTATACCTCAAATAAAACTTTGTTGGTCTTAAAGGTGCCACTGGACTCAAATTTTGTTCTGCTGCCAACATGGATACCACACACACCCCTCCTCCCCCCAAAGAGAGGTGTCTCTGCCTGGTGTTTGAAAGCAGCAGATTTGAGGATTGTACCCAGTTATTTTGAAGCACCAATCTCAGATTCTGCTGCTCAGTTTTGTGGTCTCCTCATCTTTGTTCTACCTGTGTCCAAAGATGGTATAAAATGGGGAAACTTTTCTTATATACAACTCAGCTGTTGTGAAAGAAACACAGCCCTGACAGGCAGATGCAAGTCCAACAGCATCTTTGAAACCAAAAGATTTTGGGGATGTAACCTTTCAAGAGTTAAAGCTCCCTTCACCACGTACGAGTTGCAGGATCTACAACAGACATATTTGGAATTACAATACCCACCTGATGTAGCAATGCAAGGATCCCCAACCTTTTAGAGCTTGCGGGCCTATTTGGCACTCTGACACAGTATGGCGGGTGCAGCAGCAAATTGCTGCCACAGGAGGCAAAAGCAGCCACAAAACGATTGCCACAGCTTAACTTCAGTAACAGTGTGGGTCCTTGTGCTGTGGTGGCAGCTGCCGCCAAAGCAGCATTTTAAAAAATCTGCACAGCCAGTGAAATTTCCAGGAGGCAATCAGAAGCCTTGCTGGGCAAAATCCCTACCTGGCCCCACCTGCTTCCTAAAAACACTTGGCAGATGGCAGAAAAGGTGTCAGTGGGTGCTATGGTGCCCAGAGGTACCACGCTGGGGACCCCTGTAGTGAGGAAACAGATTAACAAAGCCAGAATGATACAGAGACAACCTGGTACGCGGGGATAAAACCAAGCTTGCAATTTTTCTTAAATAAAATTGATGAATGACATATAGGGTTGCCAGGTCGTACCTAGCTGCTGGCGAGGGGAGTCCCAATCCTTCCTTGAGTTCTTCTGGCGCACGCACTAAGTGACATCGCTGTGTTTCTGATGTTGGGGGCATCACTCTAGGTTTTTGGCAAAACTCGAAGGCTTTTGGGGTGTCGAAGCCACAGGGTTTTGCTCAAAACCTAGAGCATCGCCCCGACACTAGAAAGGCAATGATGTCACTCCTGGATGACGTCACTGCACTGGCGCTGGGGTGGGGCTTCCCCTGCTGGCCAACTGGGCCACGGCAGATTGGGGTCCCCAAAATTGGAGCATCCCCTGGCCCCACCGGGGGGAATGGCAACCCTAATGACATACATTCTGCTATGACTGTATTATCATTTTTACTAACTTTATTTCAGACTCCAAACAATCGCAAGTTAAGTAGAACAATCAGCCTGCTTTCCAAGCCTGGATTTTTTTAAAAAAAACAAAGAAACTAGGTCATCTACCAAATAAAGGGAACTGCACAGAACAAGACGACACAAATTGATACATGGGCCTGCAGCAGAATAAACTGTGTGTTCCAGCACAGCTCATTATCAGGGGAGAAACTGCAGTCCTGGAAAGTATAGGCTTCAGAAATGCTATTGGGGAGAATCCATGCCTTGCTGAAGTCTAGCTTGAGAAGACTGCCGGCCTTCAATGCTGAAGTCGCTAAACCACTCTGGATCAAACTTGCAGTTTTACCACCTGGCTTTTCTTCTACATACTGGTCTCCTACAGAATACTACATAGATACTGATAATATACTGTGGTGTTTGTTTGTTTTTATGTTCTCTCTGGTGCTGGCCCAAAGGCTCTTGTCAAAACAATGAGAATCCCAGCAGCCTTTGTTCACTTGGGCTTTTTTTTTTAAAAAAAAAACCTGGCCTTTTCTGACCGGCAGCTCCCCCCACCGCAAAGCCGCATCGCTGAGGCTTGTTTCTTTTTAAAAAAAAACAAACAAACAACAAAACAAAACAAAACCAGTAAGTTTAAAAAGGAACTTGTGATTTGGGGCCAGAGGGAGGCCATCTGAAAGCCACAAGAGTCATTTAAAAAACCATGCAAATGTATCACACACCTCTCTTGACCGGGGGGGGGGGCTGAATCTTAGAGACATTTATACAACACACGCTGGGGGCGGGATGGGGGGGTCATGTTTTTGTTTAAGACCTTCAGTGCTACAGTCATTGAAACAAACCTCACCGGTGGTGTGCAGAGAACGGAGTTAAGCCTGCTTGCCTTTGCACTCTGAATCCCACATAGATCTCTGAGTTAGAGAACTATTCCAGTGATTTCCCCAACAATATCGAATGTTTGAATAACAGCATGTTTGATAACAGCAGTGAGCAGAGGCTGTTCGGTATATTTCAAAAGGCTACTCCCGTGGACACACTATCAATCCCCACTCTTTAGGCTTTCTTATTCTTGGTGCTTGGAGGGCAACAGGGGGAGGGCTTCTGGTGTTTTGGCCCTGCTGGTGGACCTCCTGAGGGCACCTGGTGTTTTTGGCCACTGTGTGACACAGAGTGTTGGACTGGATGGGACACTGGCCTGATCCAACATGGCTTCTCCTATGTTCTTACTGCACATTTAGCTATACACACGGCAGCCACAGGGAGAAGCCACAAAAGTTACTGCCACTGCTTTTACCATCACTGGAATTATTCAGGAGGAGGCAAGTAGGCAGTGAGCCCCTGGCACTGATGACTCCCCCGGCTGACTTCCAGCTGTGACTGCAGAGGAGGTCGCTAGCTTATCTAGAGATGGGTATGCTGTTTCAGAGGGTCAGAGAGTGGCCACACTCAGCCCCATTAGCCTACATGGGGAGGTGACCCGGTACGTGGCTGATATTTCCACAACATGTTAACCTTGTTTATAAACGACACGCAACTGGGCACATTTATCAGGCAGACAGTTTTCTGACAAAGGGAGCTTTGACTCTCCAAAGCTTATACTCTGAAAATCTTGTTGGTCTCTAAAGCGGTACTGGATGCAAATCTAGCGGTGGCTAAAACGGGGATATTGTGTGACGTCTGAAAACACGCTGTAATGGAGACCCGAGTTCCAGGAGCTTAGCGAGGGTTCACAGAGTGGCCAGCTTCCAGATGGGAAAGAGATTCAACTAGGAAACGAGGTTAAAGGAATATGGCTTTTAAAAAAAAGGAAAGTTGCAAGACAAGCTCCTGTGGAATACAAATGTCACAAGAGTCCACAGCATATGACACTCAGTAGCTGGCTGCAGAGATGCAGGCCTGCCATGCCCTGATAAAAGACTTTTCCAAACGTCTACAAAAACACAATGAAACGAAGCATTGAAACAAAGCATTCTTATCACCCAAACTTGAACATGTCATGAAGGAGACACAAGCTAGAGATTTCTCACACGCACCCTCCTTTGCAAGTTGCTTAACTGTGAGAGATGCACTGGTTTCAGTACCAAAAAAGCAAAGCTTTGCTAAACCGTTAACAATTTCAACCCATTTGCAGGATGGAGGAAATTTTACTGCAACTCACATAATCGGTGCTGTAAGGTTAGCCTTCTAACAACAGATTACTGAACCACTTTCACTGCTGCTTATATAACATCTGCTTAAATATTTTTAAAATAACTGTAAACAGTTTTAATGAACGTTCATGCCAATGCATTTTTAATTCACCAGATTTAACATCCTAGATACTAGCACCAGACATTTCCCTGCGGTCGCAAGGACCACCGTAGAACCATCTCCCCTCTGTATGGGCATTAATAAATTATAAGGCATTAAACTTAGAGGGGGGGGGTTTACTGACACTCGGACTCTTTACATAAAGTAGAATTTGGGCAAGCGGTCCACATGATTCACAGAAATTTATATGGTTAACACACCAAATATCAAGAACAGAACGTATCTTTTTACTATCGCTCCTTTTGTTACAACACGGTCCTTGAGTTAAAGGCTAACTCTCCATGCTCGGATTGCTCGGGGAAAGAAAATACAGAGAACGGACCCACCACAAATTCTCTGGTGGCAAGATCCAAACTGTTTACTTCCTGAGCTTGACATCTGGTAAACCTTTCCAAAAAATTAAGTGAAGTGGGTCCCCCGCCACTATCCCCCACTGTTGAACTGCAGCTGTGATCTGCCAAACTCTAAAAATAATGATGTATTAAGAGCACACAGCCTTCAACAGCGCAAGAAGAACATGCATAAATGATCGTATCTGAGTACTACAAGCAACGTGCCAAATTTGGAAGACCATTTTTAAACACCACTGGTCTGTTACTGGGGGTGGGGTGGGGGGGGGGAATAGTAATTGCAAGCTGATTCTGGCACAAGGTTTTCCCTCTGTGGAGGGGGGGACCCCCTGTGGAAAAATTCATCTGAACGTTTCCGGGAACAGACCAACGAGTATCCTGCTCGATCTTCCCTGAGAAATCAAGCATTTTTTTTTACAAAGAGTGTAGGAAAATACGTTACATTCAAAATGGTTCAGCTATAGTTTGTCTTTCTCTACAAACAATGCCAGCTGATTCTTAATTTTTTTTTTTATTTTGACCCAAATCTTCTGAAAGTAGCATGGCTCTTCCGGATTCCAATGGCTCCAGTCTGAGTTCTGTAACCCTGAGAGAGACGTAATACATTTTTGGGCACAATCGCATACTGCCCTGAACTTTATACTCCAAGCCTGTCATAACAATAAGCTGCTAGTTCATAAAAATATAATAATATGTTATCTGCAACTGTTAAATTTGTAGGGGGCGATGAACCCATTCTTTTACCTCTTAGAGATTTGCAACTTACAAAAAAAACCACCCAAAAAAAAGGCATAGTAGGTGGGGCATGAGCTTTTGTAGGCAAAAGGTGAAAAGATATGGAATGTGAAATCCAAAGGGACTTCCTAATGCTGTCTTTAGAAAGCAAGGTTCCAACAGTAGAAAAATAATCAAAATATCTATAACATGTTTCTTCACCAAATCTGAAACAGCTGATAAGAAAATTAAAAGTAGATCAATGCATAGCTTTCTATCACAAGAAGCAAGTATCAAACAGGTAAATAGAGAGCCAGTTTGATGTAGAGCCAGTTGGAGAGCCAGTTTGGTGTAGTGGTTAACAGGGCTCCGTTCGGGCCGGGGCGCGCCAGAGCGCCGCTCCAGGAGAGAGGAGGCGGGGGGGCGGGCACTTAACAAAGCCCCGCCCGCCCGGCCTCCCCCCCACGTCAATGCTCCCGGGCCGGCACCGCGGCCCCCGGGAAGCTCCTTTCTCCCCCCCTCCCTTAATAGTCTCGGGGCCGGTGGCGCTCCGCCGGCCCCGAAAAGGCCCGTCCCTCCCCCCTCCCACTGTTCCCGGGGTCGCGGCAGAGCGCCGCGGCCCCCGGGAAGCTCCTTTCTCCCCCCCCTCAATAGTCCCAGGAAGGAGAAGCCTGTTCCTCCCCCCCCATACTCCCTCCCTCCCTTCCTTCTCTCTTTCTCTCCCCCCACCTACCTACTTACCTTCCTCTTCCTTCCTTTCCCCCTTCCTTCCTTCCTTTCTTCTATCTCTCTCTCCCCACCTACCTACTTACCTTCCTCTTCCTTCCTTTCCCCCTTCCTGCCTTCCTTCCTTTCTTCTATCTCTCTCGCCCCACCTACCTACCTACCTACCTGTTCCTTCCTTTCCCCCTTCCTTCCCCTTTCCCTTCCTTCCTTCCTTCTCTCTCTCTCTCCCCACCTACTTACCTACCTACCTGTTCCTTCCCCTCTCCCTTCCTTCCTTCCTTCCTTCCTTCCTTCCTTCCTTCTCTCTCTCCCCCACCTACCTACCTTCCTTTTCCTTCCTTTCCCCGTCCTTCCCCTCTCCCTTCCTTCCTTCCTCCCTCTCTCCCCCCTTCCTTCCTTCCTTCTCTCTCCCCCCCACCTTCCTATCTACCTTACTGTTCCTTCCTTTCTTCCTTCCTTCCTTCCTTCCCTCTCTCTCTCTCCCCACCTACCTACCTACCTACCTGTTCCTTCCCCTCTCCCTTCCTTCCTTCCTTTCTTCTCTCTCTCTCCCCCACCTACCTACCTTCCTGTTCCTTCCTTTCCCTGTCCTTCCCCTCTCCCTTCCTTCCTTCCTCCCTCTCTCCCCCCTTCCTTCCTTCCTTCTCTCTCTCCCCCCCACCTTCCTACCTACCTTACTGTTCCTTTCTTTCTTTCTTCCTTCCCCCTTCCTCCCTTCTTTCTTCCTCCCTCCTTCCTTCCTTTCTTTTTCTTTCTTCTCTCTCTCTCCCCCACCTACCTACCTTCCTTCCTGTTCCTTTCCTTCCTTCCCCCTCCCTCCCTTCTTGCCTTCTGACACACCTGACGTCAGGGATGTGTGGCCTTATGACACTTCCGGTGACGTCAGGGGGTGTGGCATATGCAAATAATTTATGCTAATGAGCTCCTGCACCTCTTTTTTTACGAAAGGACCCCTGGTGGTTAAGTGCGCGGACTCTAATCTGGGAGAACCGGGTTTGATTCCCCACTCCTCCACTTGCACCTGGCTGGATGACCTTGGGCAAGCCATAGTTCTGGCACAGCTGTTTTCTCAAGGACAGCTTGGGAAAGAGCTCTCTCAGCCCCACCTACCTCACAGGGTGTCTGTTGTGGGGAGGGGGAGGGAAATGAGTTTGTAAGCCGCTCTGAGACTCTAAGTGAGTGAAGGGCAGGGTATAAATCCAATCTCTTCTCTTCTTCTTCTTCTAAATAGATCGGCACTGCCAATTACATAGCCCAGAGCCATCAGATCCCCCACTCTACCGAAAAATGAAAATCCAATAAAAGAGAGCCCTCATCGAGCTTAATCTAAAAAAAAAAGTTCATTGCAAAGATCATGACCTTACACAATTTGCAAGACCTGGGCAGTGAAGACACTTTAGAGCTCTTCCAAAGGACAGTTGCAATACCAGAAGAGAAGTAATACCAGGAGAGCCTAAGATTGTCTGGCAGTCAGAAATTCTAGCTCTTTTAGCATTATGCACCACTACGAGGCGAGCTAGACTTGTTTTTAAGGCAAGAGACGTTTCAGACATGGTTTCCCATTGCCTGCCTCTGCATCACAACCCTGGTATTCCTTGGAGGTTGCCCTTCCAATAATACCCAAGGTCGACTCTGCTTAGCTTCCGAGATCTGACAAGCTCATGGTAGCTTGGACCATCCAGGTCAGGGCTAGAAGAGGAGTATTAAAGCATTGTGGAGGAGCCAACCTGGTGGCATTAAGGGAGCTACAAAGTAGAATCTGTCAAATGGATTCTACGTAGCACATGGGTTGACATATGGCCTTCAGGTCTGTGGGTCCCCAGCTGTGAAGGGCTTTATAGGTAGTCAAACCAACACCATAACACTGCTACAAGGTGGTGGTCACCTGTCCTGAATGACCCATGCCCATCAAGGAACACTTGCTTGGGAAAAACCTAAGATAGGAAGGCACACATGATGCAGCAACCTGACTGAAGCTACTCAAGTTTGGGTTTAGTCAGTACCTGGATAAAAGGTACTCAGAGAGTAAGCCTATACTGCCCTGGATTCAACGATAGAAAAAAGAAGAAGAGCTGGAATTATACCCTGCCCTTCACTCAGAAGAAGAAGAGATCGGATTTATACCCCACCCTTCACTACCCAAGGGAGTCTCAGAGCGGCTTACAATCTCCTTTCCCTTCCCCTCCTCACAACAGACACCCTGTGAGGTAGGTGGGGCTGAGAGAGCTCTGAGACAACTGTCCTTGAGAGAACAGCTGCGCCAGAACTATGGCTTGCCCACGGTCATGCAGCAGGTGCAAGTGGAGGAGTGGGGAATCAAACCCGGTTCTCCCAGATTAGAGTCCGCGCACTTAACCACTACCCCAAACTGGCATTCTGAGAGAACTGCCCTTGAGAGAACAGCTCTGAGAGAACTGTGACTGATGCAGGGTCACCCAGCTGTCTGCATGTGGAGGAGTGGGGAATCAAACCCAGATTACAGATTCTCCAGATTACAGATTCTCCAGATTACAGTCCGCCGCTCTTAACCACTACGCCAAAAGCAGAATGATATAGCAATAAAATACAATTAAACTTAATGAGCCCTGTTGTACTCAGTGGAACTCAGTTACAAGTAAGCATGCATAAGATCTACACATGCGCCGATCTGTTTCTTAAAAATAGCAGGGGGGAAAGTTTAACCTGAATTCATAAGCTTCCAGAGTTGATCCACTAGTGCTTCATTGCACAAAGGAGATTCCATGTTCTTGGTAAACGGCGGGTTCTTGGTCAACATGTTCAAGATCTTGTGTCTAAAAGACAATAAGAATCAACTTTTTAATTTATACAAACAAGCTTCCCGTTCCTACGTTTTTGCCTTTCTCCTGCCTTTTGTCAGCTTCACACATAGAAAGTCAAAGCTGTCCCTCGGTGCTTACAAGATCTTAGGAAATCAAGCTCCGTATACATGTACAGGATTTTAAAAATATGTCAAGCAACCATTTCAAAGAAGAGTCCTGGGGCAGTAGAGATCAGTGGAAACAACAACTACAAAAAACCCGAGTGGGGGGGGGGGGAACCTGAAGAGACTACGGTGTTCAAAGGCTGCTATTATCTGAGTCAGTAGGGGTACCTACCAACTCACACGGGCAAACTTTAAGCCAACAGGGCACAATTTTCGTCTACAAACATGTCATTTATAATCTTTGTTCCCCAGCTACAGACTAGAAACCAGTTTACACTTCCCTTGGTTTCCAAACATAACAAGGCCCACTCTCCTCTGATACACTGGGACTACTGTGGATTCCTTCGAAAGGAAAGACGTTTTCAAGAAATCTCCGCCTTCTATAGCCAAAACGCTTAGAGTGGGATGAAGGCTTCCTTAAGGAGGTGCGGGACAGCTGTTAGCATAAGCCCCAGAAGAACACGTGCAAAGTTGCCCTTGCCACGAGGAGCTCTTTCCCCTTAGGGAAGTGGGAGAGTGCTGCCCTCTTGCTTAATAAGGACAAATGACCTTCAGTTCTGGACATGAACCATTCAGTTGACTCAGACAGCTAGCAAAATGCTGACAGTGGTGGGGGCTGGGAGAGTTTCCTTCTTGACCCTAGAAGGATGGTCACGCTCTGTGTCGGGGGTTCCCAACAAAGTCCCTGCCAGCCCCTTTCCTGGCCCCCACCAAGTGTTTTTAGAAAGTGGACAGGGTCAGGTGGGGCTCCCGCCCAGCAGGGCTTCTGATGGGCCACTGGAGATCTGATTGGCTGTGAAGGTTAAAACAGCGGCAGCTGCCACTACGGTGTTGGTTTTATTCTCATGTCTATTTCCCAGTGCATTTTTAAGAATGACTCCTCTTTGTCCTTTATCCCTTTGGCTTCCTTTGTATGTGTGATTGGCTCCACCACCCACGGTGGCCTTTTTTGCAGTGGAGTCCGCCACCTTATGTCAGAATTCCAAAGACGTCCACAGGCTCAAAAAGGTTGGGGACGGTGTTCCTTTTAAGCTGAGTTAGTGTTAAGCTAGCTCACAGTTTTTTAGCCTCCGGCTCACACACTTTTGTCTCAGCTCAGAACGGATGGCTCCAGAGCAAACTAATCTATGCAGTAGCTTACAACTTTAATGCCAGCAGCTCATAAAGTAGAATTTTTACTCACAAGACTCCACAGCTTAGAGGGAGCATGGGTTGGGGACCCCTGCTCTATGTGAAGGACAAGACACGTCACAGGATTTTCATCCCCTGAAACCTAGAAGGTTTGGGCTCATTCAGTACCTGAGGAGCCCATGCAGTGTCAGTAATTTTTTTTTTTAAAGCAGAGATCTTTTAAATGGAGTGTTCAAAGTGGATTACTGTACAGCCTTTGGAAGATAAAAGTACTGTTAAAAATAAATAGAAGTAAAAGGAAAAATGCAGAACTTTGCCTGCCTGTTTCGAAGACTAACCTCACGTAGGGCACAGGATCATTCTGAACCATATTCAGCAGCCACTGTAATTCCTCATAGCTCCTGTCAACTATAAAGACAAAATGTAGGGCAAGCTCAACAGAACAGTAGTCTCAAGAAGCCAGAAGTGGTTAGAAATTTGGGTGGATACGAACAACTTTCCCTCTCAATCGCATCGGATTTCCCCCACCTCATTACAGTCCCTGCCCTACACTGCTTTCATCAGCTTGGGTCCTGCAATCCCAGGCATAACCTTTGTCATTTTCAAAGGGGGCCAGAAATGTTGGTAGGATCTCACCTCTCCACCTTGCAATGCCCAGCCATATGGGAGTGGGTATGGGTTTAGGGCCACGGAGCCTCAGAGGCTAAGATGCTGAGCTGCCGACCGGAAGGTCGGTAGCTCGGCAGTTCGAGACCCAAGTTCCGCGTGATGGAGTGAGCTCCCGTCTCTGGTTCCAGCTCCTGCCAACCTAGCAGTTCAAAAGCAAGAAATTGCAAGTAGATAAATAGGTACTGCTTCGGTGGGAAGGTAACAGCGTTCCATGTGCCTCGGCATCAAGTCATGCTGGCCACATGACCACGGAAAAAGTCTTCGGACAGTGCTGGCTCTTCAGCTTGGAATTGGAGATGCGCACTGCCCCCTAGAGTCGGATTCAACTGGCTTTTGAGCAAAGGAAACCTTTACTTAAAGGTTTAGGACACCCAGTTCATGCCCAACAGAGACCCCACATGAACCATCCCTTGGAAAAATCGCCAAAATCTTCTCCAACGTGACACAGTTTGTGGAAGGTTTACAGGGTTCTATTACAGGCAACTCAGAACACAGTCCCTGAAGCTAGAAAGTGAAAATCTCCATTCTGATACAAAGACAGTGCCTGTATGTCTGAGCAGGGCCTTCTCCACGGTGCCCTCCCTTATGGAATAGCCTTCCTGAGGAGGACAGAAAGGCTCCCAGCTCTCCTGGCTTTTTGCAGGATATGCAAAAGTGAATTATTCAAGAGGGCTTTTCCATGCAGGTAGCAGGGGTTGCACTGTACAAAATCATTCACAAAGTTACTTGGATGAATGATTAGGGAATGTGGCCTATACTATACCACTACTGCTGTATACCTTGCCATTAAGTAGGATCCCACTGTCTGATTTATACAAATAAATACATAAAAATAATTTTGCATCATTTAATGTGTCATGTTAATACTTCTGTTTTGCTCCAGCTCTGTTTTTAGGCTTCTGGTTGTCCCAGATTTCTGCAATCCTAATTGCATTGCTTATTGAATTCCCCATTCTGTTGCTTGTCCTGACTCACTCCAGCTTGAGTCTCAAGGGGAAAGGCAGACTATCCATAAGGTAAATAAATAAATAAGTAGCATCTTCTGGTCTCACACAGCACAATGGAGGAAAAAAGCTCCCAAGCTCTCCCCTCACATAGAGCTCTTAAGCAAAAGCCTTGCATGTGCAGGCCAGCATCCCTACCGCTGGTACTGCCTGCTTTTCTTCCTATCTTGGTGGGGTGATCCTGAACAGACTCACGCATAAGCCCTGAAAGCAGGGTAAGCCTGAGCACTCTATGCTTTTCAGTACCACGTGAATGACACATGGATAAATAGATACATTCCTGGCTGCCACTGGAAACTCAACAACTGTCCCAGTTTCTTATCTCTATAAGGTAAAGGATGTTGCCGAGTTGCAACTGACTCATGGTGACCTCATGAAGTTCCATCTCATGGGTTTTCAAGGCAAGAGATGAGTACACAGGCCTTGCCACTGCCTTCCTCTGCTTAGCTGCCCTAGTCCTCCGTGTGTGTGTGTGTGTGTCTTCCATCCAAGTTCTGACCATGGCTGACCCTGCTTAGCTTCTGAGCTCTGACAAGATCGGCTAGCCTGGGCTAATTAGAGTTGCCTCTTGCCTCTGCATGGGCCAGACATTGAGATGGCCTAAATGGTTCCAAGCTTGTAAGAATTCAAATAAAGCACAGAGGTTGCTTTATAGATATACTCAGATCAGGAGGTGTTAGCAATTTTATACAGTGGTTCCATTCTACCTTCCAGCTACCATGTTTGCATAAACTGTGACTTAATCAGAGCCCACGTGATCTCGCGACTGGATTGTTCGACGTGCTTGGCTTAAACAGAGAAGATTTTATTTATTTATTTTTGAGATTTTTATTTCGCCCTCCCTAAAGCGGGCTCAGGGCGGATCACAAGAAACCATGTTAAAAGGGTTAAAACCCACACGAAACTACAAGAGAGAGAGCTGCTTTTAAAATGGGGCACCAGTGGCACATAACCAGAGGCACCTAGATTATCTACATTTTTGCTCTCAGCAGTGCGCTAGCTTGGTGCCTCTCCAAAAGCACCGTATATTAATTTGTGATGGTCATAAGAACATAAAAGAAGCCATGTTGGATCAGGCCACTGGCCCATTCAGTCAAACACTCTCTGTCACTCAGTAGTCAAAACCCAGGTGCCATCAGGAGGCCAACCAACAGAGCCGGAACTCCAGAATCCCACCCACTGTTGCCCCCCAAACACCAAGAATTCAGAGCATCACTGCCCCAGAGTTCAAGTTCATTGGAAAACAGCACAGCACAGAGTTTTTTTTAAATACAGGGATTGATCCTTAATGTGAAACTTGAAATTTCCCTGTTAAGTTGGTGCTGATACCATAACTCCTCATCTCAGAGAGGTACAGCTATATTACTCTGACCTCCACAAGGATGGAATTTGCACGTTATTGGAAAATTAGCATGGCAAATTGAAACGGCTCCTAAAAGATGTGGGAATCGTTATCCATTCATGTCTAACAGCAATTCAAAATTCTAAGGATATTTTAGATGAAAAAAATCAGCAACGATTGGCTGCATTAAAAAAAAAGAATCCTTAAACTCTCAGAAATGAACGGGTGAGAGACAAATAACAGCAACAATTGGCTGAATTAAAAAAAAAAAAAAGAATCCTTAAGCTCTTAGAAATGAACGGGTGAGAGACAAATAACCAGAATGGTGTTCATTCTCTTCCTTCGTTTGTTTTTAATTTGCGGACTGGGTGTACCATTTGCTCTGCATGCTGGTTCTAATTATGTATTGTTGCATTTAAATTGAAAAATATTTTTTAAAGCATGCAAAATTTGAGATAGAACACTACGATTACCTAGTACTAGTAACAGACCCATGAATGAGGGCCTTGTCCTACAACAGTCACTCACTCAGAGCCAGACTACACATATGATGTATGGGAATCCACCCCAGGGACTGGCAGCCATATTGCAGCTGTGAATTTCTGGTGGGAACTCTATTTAAAAGTGCTGCGGAGGCCTGACTCAGCACTGTAAAACTGACATGGGGGACAAGAACCCCTAACTGTACCTATGCACTGTGTTCCCAGTCTGAATCTGGCCCCTAGGGACTTTGAAATGGAGTTCCTCCCAGGAAGTTGCAGCTGTAATATGGCTGCCAGTCCCTGTGGCACACTCCTGTATGTTAATTTTGCCCTTACAACGCTCAGAGAGAAAGGACGCACTCAGGAATGCAATGATGGAGAAGACTGAACTTCTGCTCCCTGCTGAGCACTGAGGTCAGGATTGCAACATTGCCTGACCATCCCTGGTCCGAAAGCTGCCAGGCTGGCCTTCACGAGATCTAGGGCCTTTTTGGTGGCGGCCCCATACTGGTGGAACAAGCTGCCTGAGGATATCAGGGCCTTGCGGGACCTTTTACAGTTCCGCAGGGCCTGCAAAACGGAGCTCTTCCACCAGGCTTTCAATTAGGAGCCTCTACCGATGAATGGGACAACTGACAACCTGTCACAGAAATATCTTCTACCCTGGGACATACCGGTTGGATATTGCCCACCGCTACTGGAAAATACAATGAATGCCGCCATCGTTTGTACTGTACTGTTGTACTGTTTTTAGCAGCTGTATACTGTATTATTGTACTAGATAATTTTAATGTTTTATCATGTTTTATATTTCAATTGCGTGCATGCCGCCTTGAGCCAGTTCGTCTGGCAAGGCAGGATATAAATGGAAACAAACAAACAAACAATTAAGAACCAAGTCGACTCCCATCCTGGATTCTGTCCTGGGTTTACTCTAAAATACGATGGAGTGTCTGAAGAATGGGCCAGAAGCCAGAAATCAACTATTATACACGTGTTACAAGGAAATATAAGGTAATGTGTATCATGATGAACTGAATGGTTAAAAAAAGATTACCTTTTGTATAGTCGACAACAGCCTCCAAGGCTGCTATTCGGATATCCACAAAGTGCCCGTATTCTGCGTATGACTTAAAGACGGCAGGGTCGCTTGGGGCGTGGCCATTCTTCTGCAGTATGCGAATGGCATTCAGGCAGCTGGGATTCAGGGGAGGGGAGGAAGGAGAAGGGGGAAGATAAGGGTTCTGCTTGAGAATTCCGAATGTCCCGTCCACAGGAGAGAAATTCAGTTTAGCGGTGTGCAGGGATTTACACTGCCCTTTGCTGAGCAATACCTGACTTGTACGATAATTCTCAGAAGCTTGGGGAAAAAATTACATTTTAATTTAAAAGGAAGAGATTGCGCCGCATTTCCTACAGAGTTTCTCCAGTTTACACGGAGCAAAATGTGGGGCCCACCATCCAGTGTGACATACGACGCGTCAAGATCCAACACAAGTAAATGCTGTTGAACATTCGGGTCCAGCGGTCCCCAACATGGTGTCCATGGGCCCCGTGGTTCCCGATGACACCCTTCCTAGTGCCCACCAAATGTTTTTAGAAAGAGGACAAAGCCAAGTGGGGATTTTGCCCAGTGGGACTTCTGATCTGATTACCTGTGCAGAGCTTTACAAAGTTGCTTCAGCAGCGGCTGCCACCACACCACAAAGGTGCCTGAAGCTGTGTGTATTCAAGAAAATATTTTAAAAGGAGGAGGAGGAGGAGGAGGGATTGGATTTATACCCTGCCCTTCACCACCCCAAGGAGTCTCAGAGTGGCTTACAAACTCCTTTCCCTTCCCCTCCCCACAACAGACACCCTGAGAGGTAGGTGGGGCTGAGAGAGCTCTTTCGAGGATTGCTCTTGAGAGAACAGCTCTGAGAGAACTTGTGACTGACCCAAGGTCACACCAGCGGCTGCATGTGGAGGCATGGGGAATCAAACCCGGTTCTCCCAGATTAGCGTCCGCGCACTTAACCACTACACCAAACTGGCACCAAACAAGAAGTTCACTTTGAAAAGCACCCTGTTAAACAGAACCTCCGTGTGAAACGTTGATGACTTACTACTGAAGTTATGTGTGACCTCATTTGACATTTTGTGCTTGCGGCCACCATGCTGTATCTGAATTCCAAAGATGCTATCAGGTTCAAAAAGGCTGAGGACTTCAGCCCCGACCTGGATAGCCCAGGCAAGCCCAATCTCCTCAGATCTCTGAAGCTAGGCAGGGCCGACCCTGGGAAGTATTTGGATGGGAGACCTGCAAAGAACACCAGGGTCGAGAGACAGAGAGAGGCTATCAAGCCACTTCTCTGAACGTCCTCCATATCCCAGCAGGAGTCACCAGAGGTCGCTATGGCTTCCAGGCACGGTTGGGCACACACACAAAATGCAACACAAACAGACAAAAAAAGGCTTGGGGACCCAATCCGGTTCATTCTGGGCTGCATCCACGCATTATCAGATACTGCACTATTGTTACACTACAGCAGTCACTTGAAGGTGGGTCGACTAGTCCACACCATAACGAATAACTGCCACAGCACAATACCGCAATACCCCAAAATGCACGGATGTCGTACATTAGAAGCTTCCTTTCCTTCCCTCCCATACATGATACTCTGATGCATGATATTCTGTTGCCCTCATTCTCCACGGGCAGCCGCAAATATCTGATGCACAATGCACACTTAATTCCCCAGTGCCAAGCTTCTGTTAACTGTAGATTTTTTTCCCATTCTTTTGTTGTGCAAGACCAGGAGAAAACAAACTTGTGGTTTCAATTCCACCAAATGCTCTGATTTTAGACATGCTTGATGGTGATGCCTGTGGGTTTTGTTTTTTTCTCGTACTCTTTGTAGTATTTTTAACAGGACCGCATTGGTGCATAGTCACTCTCCCATTTATCTTCTGACTTTTGTGCGTTTATTAACAATAGTGGGAAGGCAGTTTTGAAAGCTACCAATCTGCAAGATCAGAACGAACCACTGTGGCTGCAGCCAGATCCGAGTGCCGAAGGTAAAGTTTACAGACTGATGTTGCAGCAGTTCACGAAGTTACAGAATCATACCTGACTGTAATGGTGTGCCTGTAACTGGGGAGTAGCTTCTCCATGTTTAAGAACCGAGTAATTTCTTCAAGAATGAGGCGAACATCAGGGTTTAAATTATCCAGTGTCCGGGCTTCATTGTTCACACTGACGGCGGGGGTTACAGAGTTTGCTAAGGCATCTATCAGTTCCGCTCGGTAATAGTTGTCTGAAAACTAAAGCCACAGACCAAAACGTAAACCAACAAACCGTGCAGAATGGGCCACTATAAACAAGAGGGACCTACCTGAAGGCATGTTCCGCTGAGTTTGTTTCTATACAAAAACCTGACCTTGCCACCAGATTTGTTGTTGTTTCTGCTGTCAAGTCACAGGTTTTCAGGGTAAGAGATGTTCAGAGGTGGTTTGCCATTGCCTGCCTGCATCATGACCCTGGTATTCCCTAGTGGTCTCCTATCCAACTACTAACCAGGTCTGACCCTGCTTAGCTTCTAAGATCTGATGAGATTAGGATAGCTTGGGCTGCCACCAGACAGGCATCAGTAAATCTCTTCAAAGGGACTGTGTGAATAAGGTACAGACACAGATGTCAACCACCGGTCCCCAGTGTAATGCCTGTAGATTTCATGATGTCCATCGACACCTCTCCTGGAACCCACCCACTATTTTTAAAAGTGGCATGGTCACATGGCGCTCCTGCCCAGCAGAGCTTCTGATTGGCTGGGTAAAGTAAAATGATATTTTCTTCCACAGCAGAATTGATTTTATTCTTTCTCTTAGCCCACTTCCCAGTGTATTTTTTAAAAATTACTCCTCTTGTTCCCTGCACTTGGGCTTTCTCTCTGTCTTTGGCTCTGCATCCCATGGTAGACATTTTGAGGCTAGCTCCGCCTCCCATGGTGGCTATTTTGCCATTGCTGGTCACCACCCTGCATCAGAATTTCCCAGGTGCTCACCAGCTGAAAAAGACTCAGTACCCTGATGTAAACAGTCTACTTAAAGCCAAATATCTTTTGCTACAAGATCAGTGCCACTGCTGGTCCATCTCAAACTGCTCCATAATGCAAGGATGTAGAAATCATGTGAGCAGAGTGAAATTATATAGGGGAAAATGAACTCAAATCAAATGTTGGATGGACGCACAGAGCATGTGCACTAGGAAGCCCTTTCAGACATTTTGGTATAAATTTATAAAAAGTGCTGTGATCAATTCCCAGTTAAGTGTGTCATCTAAATGCATACAGTCCAGGAGACTTGGGTTTGTTGGCTGGCACCAAACCAGGATTTAAAAACTACAGTTTATAACGCAAAAATTGTATTAACTATGGTTTGTTCTGGAGTCTGACTGTATTGACCAATTTGATGAGCAGCACTTCCACGTGGAGCCGAGAGCAGGGCTTGGAAAGAGATCTTAACCAGCAGGCTAGAATGTCAAGTGTGCTGCTCATGTAGTGAACCAATTGGGCTACACTTCTGGGAAGTGAAGAACGCGGAAAAGCAAACCCTACATGATTCTATAACGTTTTAAAAATGGTAAAAATTTTGTTGCACTGTTACCCTGTTAGGGTAAGACGTACAAACGCATGTCATATGATTACATACACACAGGCTGATCTGCCAGACAGTTTGTCCTCTGCATACCAAGCAGTGAGATCATGAATGCTTAAAAACAGCTTTTTACCTTGTTTTTCCTGTTGTCATTGTACTTGATTAGGTCTAAAATGAACGTTAGAACCTCTTTGGGGCACAGATTATGAACATCTCTCAGCAAGGCCATTGCAACGGGCATTGTCTGTGGGGAAAAAATTAATGCATTAATGAGGAATTGATTTGATTTAAATATTTAATCAGAAACTAGTTCGTGGAAAATCACTTCTGCCTTGAAAGGAAACAGTGAAGTGCTAACTTTCAACTCTACTTGACTAGCCTCCCTAACAGCAGGGTCAGTTTCATACCAGGCAACAGCCAAGTAGAAGGTTTCCTGAGATTCAGGTTCATAACTCTGGAGAGGTCGAGGCTAAAGGCAAAAATCACCACGGTAGATCAGATCAATTAGACCAGCAGGTCTCCAACTAATGAACCCCAGAACCTCATAGACAAATACAGAGAACCCTGTGATTTTTTCCCCAAGACATGGTAATTAAAACTTTTTTGGGGGGGGGGTAACCTTTCCGAGATGGAGGTACAGAACTATAGATGTGAAGGCCCGGGGGGGGGGGGGGAGGGGAGGTTTTTTTCCCTTTCATTTCTGAGGCCCTTTTAAAATTTTTATGATTGTGAAATCTGCACTGTGGGTGCACTAAAAACTCCTGTGAAATAGTTTCTTTTTTAGAAAGAATAAAATGCTTCTTAAGGCACAATTTTTCACGCTCACTATGTATAGCATTGGAAAAGGCTTTTGCTACAAGATCAGTACAAAGTAGAATACAAAGTATTCTAGACTTCTTAGTTTAAATGTAAATAATTTGGCAACATTAATATGCCACAATATATTTAATGACAAAACATTATTAAAGAGTTCAGTGTTTTCGACATTACAAAGTTTAGCTTAATATCCAAATATGCTGGTAGTTTTACCCACAGTGACTACGATGGAGTTTCTGTCCAAATAATACACTGCTTTGTTTACTACTGAGTTTATTTTCTGCCTTCAGCTTTTATTTTTTCCCTGTCTCTAAGATGGCAAAAGTTAAACATGCGTGTGGTATGGTACCACAAGGTGCAGCGATTTGCATATCTTTGTCAAATATTGGGAATACCTGCAAATTTTTCTATACAAAAATTGAGAGATTTATACTTCTAAATTCCATAAATATGTCAACTAGTACAAGTTTATATGGTAAGTTATGAGCAACATGTTTAGGGTTATTAAATCAGTAACATAAATTAAGGCTTGATAGGGATGGAAGTATTGCATGTATTTCAATCCCCCCCATTTCCATTTTTGTCAGAAAAAAGCTCCCCCTCCTCCGAGGGTTCAAATTTTCCTGGGAATTTAATATCTCAATCTAGGACTGCGCATAGTACCCCCAGTGTGCGCAAACCACAAATTTATCAGTCTCCAAAAGAGTGTTGATACTATAAATACAGCTGATCACTTGCCATTCCTATCTTTAGCTATCCAGGTCTGCTAAAGGGAATTAAGGCATTTAGGAAAAGGAGATGACAAATACATCTTTACCTTTTGAAGAAAGTAACTCTGGAAGTTCATGAAGTTGTTGGTTTTCACTATGTTGGGGCAACTTTTACAGCAGAACATGCGGGTGAAGAGAGACTTCATGGCTGGTGGTCCTGTCCATGTGCTCACCATGAAATTTGCAATCTGGAGGAGTAGAGTGAAAAAAGGAGGCCATACTAACACTGACTGAATACTGATCACACATCCCCCTCTTAAATCACATTTATTCCTCAAAGGGGGGTGGGTGGGAAACTGCAGCAAGTAAACAAAACGTACAATTATTTAACAGGTAAAAGTTTTAAATCAGTGGTCTGCAAAGCTTTCTGCCCTACAGTTGTCCGCTGGAGAGCTCCTGGGCATTTGCTATGGTATCTGCATACCCTGCAGAGACCATAGAGGCACAATTCTAGGGCATGCGCCCATTCTCGAAACCCTCCAGAGATCATTGGGTTTAATTCAAGGTTCTGGTTATTGCCTACAAAGTCCTTCACAGCCTTGTACCCACATACCTGTGGTACCATCTTTCCTGCTACGTCCCAACACGACACCTTTGTTTATTTGAGTAAAGCTTTCTCAAGGTAAAGGTTTCCCTTGCTCAAAAGCCAGTCGGATACGACTCTAGGGATGCGGTGCTCATCTCCATTTCCAAGCCGAAGAGCCAGCGCTGTCCGAAGACGTTTCTGTGGTCATGTGGCCAGCATGACTAGACGCCAAGGCGCATGGAATGCTGTTACCTTCCCACCAAAGGTACCTATTTATCTACTTGCAATTTCTTGCTTTAAAACTGCTGGGTTGGCAGGATCTGGGGCCAGAGACGGGAGCTCACTCTGTCACGCGGCACTCAGGTCTCAAACTGCCAAACTACAGGCCTTTCTTCAAGGGAGCTGATCTCTGTCAGCTGGAGATCAGTTGTAAAAGCGGGAGATCCCCAGGCCCCACCTGGAGGCTGGCAACCCAAAGGCAAATTAAAACCCATCTCTATAGTGGGATAAAGAAATCACAATTGCTAAGAATTTGGCAACAGAATGTGTTATTTCCAGATTGGTGTCTACCAGCAAAAAAGAGCTCAGGTGAGATTCAACAGGGAGCTGATATTTGCTCAGGACAGAGGTCTCTTGAGTGGCGTCCATCAATCACAGAATAAGATGAGGGGATCTATGGTCTCCATTACTCCACGTGCACAGCAGCAGTAGCACTCAGAATATGGAGTTTTGGGGAAGTGCTCCCCTGAACTCCGCAGCTGGCAGGACATTCAGTCTGCCTGACATGAAAGCATGCCTATAGCCAGGAGGTCGAAGGAGGCTTAGCTACAGGGCAAGGGTTGAGGAGGGGGGAGTCCCCATTGCAAAAGCAATCTTGTGTGCTGGCACGGTCAAACTCAATAACCTAATCAACCTTGCAACTTCAGACTAGCCCATACCCCTCACCACAGCAGAAAGGAAACCAAGAAACTCTAACTGATTATCCACACATTGTCCCCATGCACTTCTAAAGGAATCTTCCTTCAGGAAATGTAAAAAGCCAGCCTCTGAGCAACATCCCATCTGCTTCTCTTCTGCTCTGAGAGAGTAAAAGAGATTGGGGGGGGGGGGGGGAGAAGCCACCCTGCCAGCAAGCCACAATTCCAGGATTCTTAGCAAGAGGAGCCCAGTGCAACCCTAAGGTACTAGCAGGCCCGCAAGCAACTGCAGCTTGTTATGAAGAAAAGGTGGCACAGAAATAAAACGATCCTGTTAATTTAAGTTAAATTGTTCTGACTATGTGTTCCTTAAAAAAAACTCCACTTCTAGTTCAGCCTCACTGATAAAACTGCACCTTGGCCCGAAACTTTATACCATGCGACCATTTCCATGATTTAAATGTGATTTAAGCATCAACTGTATTCTAAATGTTAGAAGGAGATGAAGAGTTGGTTCTTATAGCCCACTTTTCTCTGCCCTAAGGAGTCTCCAAACAGAAAACTAACTGGAAAGGGAGACAGCAAACCGACAAATGGAAAGGTGGAACCACTCCCAAAAGACAAGTAATGATACTCATAGGAATGTTATTAAATATATTGAATATGTAAACACATACAGCACTTCAAAATAACATAGTGCACAGCATGAAGTCACACAAACCACAGAATGATGATTCTTAAAGTGATACAATCCAAAACAGTCCACAAGCACAAGCCCTCTTGGGGACAAGAACAGTCCATAATGAAAACACTGTCCAATATACTGAGGAGTCTCAAAGCAGCTTACAACCACATTTATTTATTTAGGTAGGTGGGAGCTGAAAGAGCTGTGACTGGCCCAAGGTCACCCAGCTGGCTTCACGTGGAGGAGGAGTGGGGAACCAAACCAGGTTCTCAGGATTAGAGGCTGCCACTGTTAACCACTACGTCACTCCGACTTCTCTGCAAGGTTAAACCTACAGGCCTGTGCTGCAGTTCCTCTGCTGGGGGACCCCCCCCCCCCAGAAGGCTGTAAAGCTAGAGGTGAAAATTTACCACTTGCCCAGATTTCCAAGACACCCAAGAATTTCTCAAAGAAACAACATACATTTTAGCTGCCTATAGGTTTTTTTTTTAAGGGGGGGAAAGGAACCCTTAACCACAAGGATTAATGAAAATGAGGAAACTATTTTAACACCGAGCATCTCTGTTGCAGCAATTATGGTGAAAGGTACCTCTAATTCCCCTTTACAAAACAATGCGGTTTTCTTTTCAAATTGGTCATTTCCGAGCACTTGGTAAATACTTCCATAAGGCTGGGCGGGACAGCAATTCCACTTGGGAGATGCAGCAGAGTTTTGACTGTTACTCATAGCTGATGTGTTAAAAACGAACGAAGTCTAAAAATTCTGCACTGCAGTTCTGGACCTACGAAGAATGTATTCTGATTTTAAAATCGAGTCCGGTAGCACCTTAGAGACCAACAAGAGTTTCAGGGTATGAGCTTCTGAGAATCAGAGCTCTACTGTGTCTGATGAAGGGAACTTTGACTCTCAAAAGTTTACACCAGGTGTGGCCAAACTTGCTAAAGGTAAGAGCCACACAGAATAAATGTCAGATGTTTGAGAGCCACAAGACATGAACAAATATTACACACACGTTTTTATTGAAAAATATGCAAATTTGCTTTTTATTAACATTAAATGAGACTGCCAAAAATAAAAACAAAAGGGGGGGAAACAGATATTGATAATGATATTTATTTGTCCAATGATATTTATTTGTTTGCTAATGATATTTCTGTCTCTAAGAGAGAGAGAGGTGGAAAGAAAGAGAAAAAGAAGTGGAAAGAAAAAGAGAAAGAGAAACTAAGAAAGCAAATAGATGGGGGAGATAGGGGGCGGGATCAAGGAAGAGAGACAGAAAGGGAGAGAGGCAGGGAGCAAATAGATGGGAGCCTCCCGGGAATCGCACAATATGCATGAAAGAGCCGCATGTGGCTCCCGAGCCACGGTTTGGCCACCCCTGGGTTACATTCTGAAACTCTTGTTGGTCTCTAAGATGCTACTGGACTTGAATCTAGCTCTTCTCCTGCAGACCAACAGACTACCCTCTTAAACTATCTGCTGATTTTTAAAGCCACTAATCACAAAGGGGAGGGCCAGTGAGCACAGCGTGTTAAGACTAGGACCACGCCCACGCCGGTCTGGGTTCAAATTCCCCACTTATCCACAAAATTCACTAGGTGACTGGTCACTCTGACTCTACCTCGTATACCTCACAGGCTCCCTCTAAGCTGTGGAGTCCTGTGAGCAAAAATTCTACTTTGTGAGCTGCTGGCATGAAAGTTGTGAGCAAGCGATTTGGCTACTGCATAAATCAGTTTGCTCTGGAGCCATCCTTCCTGAGCTAAGACAAAAATGTGTGAGCCAGAGGCTAAAAAACTGTGAGCTAGCTCACTCTAACTCAGCTTATAGGGAACACTGCTCACAGGGCTGCTGAGAGGATAGTGAGGGAAAGAAGGACCACACTCGCTCCTTTGAGCTTCTTATGGGAAGCTCAGGATAAAAATGCAATTCAGAGCGTGACCTCCCTTGCCTTCTTCCTCCCATACCACCCCAAAACACTTCCTGTAACACTGCTCCTGGGTCCCCCCCCATCCCTTCGGAGCAGCAAGGAGGGAGGAGTCTGGGAAGTCACACTTCCCTGATTTGTTCTTTCCAAGGAGATCAAACCCGACAGTCATAATCCAGAGACTGGTTTTTATATGATTTTTTCTTATATGATTTTTCTTGAAACAGCAGATGACCCTCCCCCTGCTGTCTCAGAAACTGTTTTTGAAATCCCCACAAGCTACAAAAGGTGACTGCCATACTACGGGTACACATGATGAAAGGATGACCACAGTATGACGAAACGTAACGCATACAGCTATTTGATAGTAGCCAATCTTATTCTGCAGAATGTATATTCTATGTGTACATAACTCTATGAATATTCTTATGTTGGTTTTAAAGGTTTTTTGGGAGAGGACAAATTAAGCCCACGAGCTCTAGAAAAGCAGCAATCTTTATTTAAAAGCCTGGAGAACTCACAACTGTTTGGGTAGGACAGAAATCGTCCTGTTGTTCCATTGGGGAGCAACTCATGCGAGGGTCAGTTCTACCTTTCTCTGCAGGAAACATCAAGGGCTCCGGTCAGACCCAGGGTTCAACAGGATACCTGGGTCAGGCTCTGAGAAAGCTCCCCGGAAGTCTCCGAACCTGCGAAGGCATTTATCGGAAGGCCAACGTGGCCATCGCTCACCTTGGCGAGACAGAAGCACGCCATTATTCTCACGCGGTAGAAACACTGCTCTTGTTCGAGGATATCCGTCAGCGCGAGCCGCGATGCCGGAGTGGGAAATTTCTGTAGGGCCAAAATGGATTCCTCCTGGGCGACCACGTCTCTCTCGTATCGGAGCTGGTACTGCCACATGAAGTCAGCCTGTTCAAATTCTACCTTCCTTAGTACAGACATGTCTGGGTCTATCCGTATCCAGAGCAAAGGGGAGTCAGCACTGAAAAAGACAAGAGCAAAATTCATGCTGCGGCATGAAAAGTCGCAGAGGCACGCAGACCAACGATAACAACTTAATGTGGGGTGACCAGGTAGCCCTGCTCAAAGCCTCTCATTTTCTAGATGCATGAGGCTACACGTTTACTCCGGGGATGAACTTTTAACTGCAGCCATGCACTTTCAGGGGTGGAGCCTTCCCAAAATATTTCTACATCAGAGCCCTCTTGTTGAAATCATTAGCCTACACTAGGGGTGGGCAAATTGCGGCCCGCCACAGAGTTTTTTGCGGCCCGCCAAGACAGTCGGCCAGATCAACAAGCGTAAATATAGATGCTCTTTGACAGACATTAACTTGCAGGCTGTGATGAGAATCTCAACAAGCAATCTCACTCCTGATTTCAAAAAAATTGTAGAAAAGTGTGATAGGGTACATTTGTCTCATTAAACTGATTCTACAATTAAATGTGCTTGCAGCTATAGATGATAGGAAATTAGCACAATAAATAAATTGAATAAAACGACCACTATTTAATTTAATTTATATTTATTTAGGATACAATTTATATGATACAATTTATACCTTTTCTGAAATGCAAAGTTAACTAATGAATGCAATCATTTTAAAAGGTGTGGCTCTCTGTTAACCTCCGCTCCCACAAAGTGGCCCCCGAGCCAAAACAATTGCCCACCCCTGGCCTACACTGCTCTTGACCTGACAGCAACACGTATACAAAGAATGGGACAGGAACAGATTGGTTAAAAAGTAAGACAAGTCTGTGGAGGACAGGTTTATCAGGGTTTTCAGCTCCGGGTTGGGAACTGATTTTGGGGGTGGCGCCTGAGAAGGGCAATGTTTGCAGAGGGGAGGGGCTTCAGTGTGGTATAACGCCACAGAGTCTACCTTACGAAGTGGCCATTTTCTCCAGGTGACCTGATCTCTATTGCCTGGAGATCAGTTGTAATCCAGGAGATCTCCAGCCACCGGAAAGCCTCCTGGGTATTTACCATAGTAATATTAAGAACAAATACCCTCCATTTTCTTTTTTTTATAACAATTTTTATTTTACATATAGAATGTAAAATTACATATAGAATGTAAATACCCTCCATTTTCAAAGGCTACTGAGTAGCCAACATGGGGACAAGCAACAGAAAATGCCAATTTTCATCACAGCCTGTTTATGAATATCAGGTTTACCACGCTGGAGACCTCTGGATTGCTATGGCATGCCAGTTCTTATGTTCTTTCCTTCTCATTCATTTACAGAATTTTATCTTTCCTCTTTCAGCCCTCACAAGGGACCATCAAGGGAGTTAACAAATTAAAACATACATGGATAAAGTCACATTTCCTAACTGTTAAAATCACCCCCCCCCCCAACATACATCTTTAAAACAAAAATATGTACAAAAATGCCAAACAAACTTTGGAGGCTGAAGGGAGAGAGACCAAAACACACAAATGAAACATGCTGATCTTGGTGCTTTTTCAGACATTAGTGCTGTGGGGGTCGTGAAAGTGCTGGAACCCCCTCCACACCTCCTGGCTCCCCGAGGGACCAGCTGGGGTGCTTGACTGGTTGAGCTCAGCTGTGTGCACACCCTCGCAAAGGGTACCCCATCCTGGCCATCTAGCTGGTGTTGGCTGACCACCTGAACAGCAGGCTGCCTGACCGGCCTTAGGCGGGGGATGGAGGGGACAAGCCACAACTCAGGCAGGGAGCTTCCTGCGATCACTCGTGCAGGTTACCTCACCTCGTGCCTAGGGTTTCCTGTGGTAGCGAGGCTACAGAGCCACACCAAACCTGGGAAGACCCCAGAAAGGGATGGAGGCCCAGGAGGGTGGTCCAGCTCCTGTTTTCAATTACTAGAGAGGAAAAGGTCACAGGCGAGCCAAATCCCCCTTCCTTCCAGGGTCTGAGGAAGGGCCTGCAATGGCACTCAGGCCCACCAGACTAGGAGAGATCATTGCTACTGCGCAATTCCTACATGGAAGGAACTTCAGTGGAGAGATAATGAGAAACCTTTGTGTAGATCAGTGTCACAGATGAAGGCACACACACATGCCAGAGAGCTTCTCACCAGTTACAAACATTCAGATACAACATCAAAACATGGCTTGGTGACTGAAAAGTACACATGTCAGCTTGTGTCTCCTTATTCCTTACAGTTTGCTGTGGTTAAATCAGCACGCTGCAGTTGGTGCCTGGCTTCCAAACCAGCATTTGAAACCCAAGTTTGCTTACCTAAGTTTGCCAATTTAAATATCATGGAAAACTAAACTAAATTTGCCATTTTGACTAATCTCCCCTTCCCACTGCAGCCCCCCCCCCGCCCCCCATGTTATCCCTCAGGGTCCCCTACCTCCCATAAGCAGCATTCTGTCCAGATCAGGGGGCTGCAGGGGAAGGGGAATGTCAGGGAAGTTCCATTCTGCTATGGGAAAAGTTAGTCTGGATCCAACCAGTGTTCCCTCTAAGCTGAGTTCATGTGAACCAGCTCACAGTTTTTTAGCCTCCGGCTCACACATTTTTGTCTTCGCTCAGGAAGGATGGCTCCACAGCAAACTAATTTATGCAGGAGCCAAACTGCTCGCTCACAACTTTAGAAGAAGAAGAGATTGGATTTATACCCCACCCTTCACTGCCTGAAGGAGTCTCAGAGCGGCTTACACACTCCTTTCCCTTCCCCTCCCCACCACAGACACCCTGTGAGGTGTCTTTAATGCCAGTAGCTCACACAAGTAGATTATTTTGCTCACAAGACTTCACAGCTTAGAGGGAGCACTGGATCCAACCCTATGGTTAGCAAATAACAAACAGAAAGGAGAGGCGGGAACCATATAGGGGTGGAGCCATGGCTCTTTGGGATGCAGAAGGTCCCAGGGTTTAACCCCTAGCACCCCCAGTTTAAAGGATCGGGTAGTTGGTGTTGTGTGAGAGCCTGGAGAGCCACTGCCAGCTACAGCAGACGGTCCAGACCTTGACAGACCAAAGGTCTGACTCAGTGCAAGGCAGCTTCATGTGTGTTCACGCAAAACAACATGAAACGGCTGAATGGCAAAGCATGGCTGGCATTACTCCTGAACGAAGCCTTGCGACATACACACGGTCACACATATGCAACGAACAACCTGCAATTTGCATGTTATTTCTATGCAGAAACACCTTCGACAGAGCAGTGTCGTGATGGCTAGTGGCCTACACTGAGAGCCACTGCATGATCCTTTTAAAGTATATTTAGCTGAGGCTTCACATTCCAGGCACCGAGAGTTAACAGCTCTGTTCTTGCAGAACAGAAAGAAAACAGCCGACAACCGGACAAGATGGCGGACGAAGTGGCAAATTCTTCTGAATTTAAAAGAAAAGTCAGCGTTCAGGCCAGCTCAAAGGACAGTTCCTGGATCGCGACTATGTATAGTTCTAGAGAAAGGATGCAAGAGGGTCAGCCACAGTTCCAAGGGCTTGTTATCCAGCTCTAATGCAAGATGCTGGACTTTGCTACAAAAGTCACTTGTGCCTTTTGAGAGTGCAGATGGAGTGGGTGCTCACAGGACGCTGGGTGGAGCTCAAAGCACCTCCAAAACCGTAGACCTCCAAGGAATGGCGATGGGAGAGGGAACAGATGAAAATGAGTTCCGCCAGCGGAAACCACAGCCCGGATTCAAGCACTGCCATAGTATTATTACTATTATTATGTGGAAAGCATAAGATCTACAATCCTATGAGCACTGCAGAAGGCAGCAGACAGACGGCTACACCTCCGGAACACTTTCCCCGTGTGCATCACCCACCTTTCTGGTAAGCAGGAGAAAGGAAGTACCTCCTACCTAGCAGGTAAACTACTGCAGTCCTGCAGTTTCCATATCAAGACTGCTGCTGCTGCATTGGTATCATTCAATCTCCTTTCATTAAAACAACCTAGTACAACACAGAAAGAGGGACAATATCTTTGTTTTCATGAAATAACTTACTCCATGGCAGAAAGATCCATGTCTACTTCCTCTCCGTTCATTAGCGGAATCTTTTTCTTCTTATTCCTGTGTTTTGTTTTTTAAAAAAAGAAAGCCAAACATGTATATTATTTTTTCTTTTCAGCAAGCGCAGATTAAATAATGTTTCATTAAATCACATTATGAAGAAGGTTAAGTCTGAGTCACTGAGACTTCATTTAACCAGTACCGATACCCCAGATTGTTTCTGTCAATGATCCTCCAGAGATTCATGGCCTCCTCCTTTCTAGAGAGACAGCACTTAACATGAGTGCATCATCCTCAAGCAATGCAGATTATGGTTACTGTTTAGAAATGGTTAACCACCCCACTGTAACAATAATCCTGGTGGTTAAGAGTGACCGGAAGGTTTTCTCCTATTCTTAAGAAAAATACTGTTATACCTATAATAATAAAGAGCTGTCACGTTGCAACTGATTCATGGTGACCCCTCTTGGGATTTCCTTTGGGGGGGGGAGGGGGGAATTTGTGTCTGCATGTATGTTATGCGCTTGTGTGCCTGGAAGTCATGGTGACTTCTGGTGACCCCTAGTGAGGTTTAGACATTTCAGAGAGGTGGCTTGATTGCCTGCCTCTATGTCCTGAGCCTTGGTATTCCTTGGAGGTCTCCGAATTACTTGCCAGGGTCGGCTCTGCTTAGCTTCCGGGATCTGACAAGATCGGGCTTGCCTGGGATATCCAGGTCAGGGTCCCTCATGGGATTTTCAAGGCAAGAAATGAGCAGAGGTGGTGGTTTGTCGTTGCCTTCCTCTGCACAGCAACCCTGGTCTTCCTTGGTGGTCTCCCAAACGCAGCCAACCCTGCTTAGCTTCCAAGCTCTGATGAGCTCAAACTAGTCAGGCTGCTGCAATCCCTATAACAGAGATCCCAAGCCACATTTGGGACTGAGGACTAGATTCTTGCCCATTAACCATAACATGGAAGCCATCACACAGCTGCTCCTTTCCAGCCCACTGTAGTAACATTAGAAGCCCCGGGGCTCATGGGAAGAGGCCATGTTGCCACGTCTTTGCTACGACACCACTACCTGTTTCCACATGGCTTCCTCATACATGACCTAGTGATGCAGGAAAGGACCGTGGCGTGGTGACTCCCACGCAACCGATGTGACATAAAAAAGGGGATCAAGGCAGTGGAAGTGGGATATGGTTGTCATTCTAGTCACATGCTACATAAGGATACTCTGACAAATGGTCTAAAAGAAACCCCCTACCGTCTGCTCTTTGAGTGGCAGGGTATGTCGTGCTTAAGGCTGTTTTCTTCGATCTGCAGAGTATGGTTGAAAGATCCATCAAGCTCTTGCACCGTCACTTTCAGAGGGCCCTTGGAAGAGATTAATTTACCATTATTAGAACATGAAGGAAGAAGAAAAAGAAGATAAAGTGTTTAATCCCTCGCTTTTCTCTACCTTTTCTCAGAGCAGTTTACAATCGCCTCCCTTTCCCCTCCCCACAACAGGCACTCCCTGTGAGGTAGATGGGCTGAGAGAGCTCCCAGAGAACTGTGACTGGCCCAGGGTCACCCACCAGGCTTCATGTTGGAGGAGCGTGGAATCAAATCCCGTTCTCCAGATTAGAGTTCCCTGCTCTTAACCACTACACCACAATGGCCTTCCATACAAACACCAGCTCCGGTTTCATATTAAGCGGGCATGATTTGTTTCCAACGTGTGGGACCTGAACTAACCTCAAAGCACCTTTTCCTTTGCACAATCACCCTGCGAGATAAATTAGGTGAAGAGAAAGGGGTTTGCCCAGATCCATCCTGTGACCTCCAAGGCTGGTCTGAACATAAGAGTCACGTGCCTAAGTGCAATATTCAAGCCGCTGTGCTATCTCAGCTCCCTTGTGAGCTCTCTGTGGGGTCAACCATCTTTGGCACAACCCTATTACCCCCATTAATATGTACCAGAAAACCCTCCCAACAAAACAGGCTTCGTGTCTCCTTGGTCCTAGAGAGATGCGATCGCAAAAACATGAAGGAAACAACGAGACTCAGAAGTTCACTGGATTCTCTATCCACTCATCAGAGTTTTCAAGAGTTGATGTGAGGCTGCCTTTAGAATAACAGCCGATGAGTAAAGCTGGAAATCAATTGGATGTCATCTGACTTCAATAAAATTTCCTTTCAACATGCATTAATGTCAGTGCAAGAAGATATCTAAAGTAGCTGTAGGCTACTGGACCCCGCCCCCCTTGCCCTGCCCTGTTAATGGCTCTGAGTTTCAAAAGAAAGTTGCCCCCCCCCCAAAAAAACCTTTATTTAATGGTAGTAATAGAACAAAAAAGGCTAATTGGGCAGCAGATGGGCAAAAGGATTGACAAGTTTCACTAAAAACTTGAGAGAATTGGACTTACCACGTATTTCTGAGTCCCAGGAGACGTATAGTCCTGTTTTATTTCTAATTCCAGTACATTTCGTTTCCTGTTAAACGCAAAACTTCCATAAAACTTTACCACGCCGCTCTGATCTCTAATGAACAGAATAGGAAAATAGCCATTGTGTTCAGAAGCCACTTAAGTTCCTAAGCTTTGCAGAATCAGAACAGCGAGTGCCTGCAGCCCCTTAAGACGCCATATTTACATCAGGCTTATTCAGCAGAATTTCCCAATTGTTCATGGGATTCAATTTGTAATTTTGGCTTAGCATGCATGAAGGAGACTGTGAAGGAGGAGGAGATTGGATTTATACCCCACCCTTCACTACCCAAAGGAGTCTCAGAGCGGCTTACAAACTCCTTTCCCTTCCCCTCCCCACAACAGACACCCTGTGAGGTAGGTGGGGCTGAGAGAGCTCTCTTGAGAACTGCCCTTGAGAGAATGGCTCTGAAAGAACTATGGCTTGCCCAAGGTCATCCAGCAGCTGCAAGCAGAGGAGTGGGGAATCAAACCCAGTTCTCCCAGATTAAAATCTGCACTCCTAACCACCACACCAAACTGGCTCTCAGAAGTGCTGGAGAATGTACCAAACTATGGCATTTTCCAGATAAGACTCATGGTTCCAAAATCCCTTGTTACACAGTTTAGATATATATTTGACTCGAGTTGCTGTATGTTCTTCAGGGTGAGCGAAACACCACGGATTTTTGTCACCACCTCCAAAGAAGGATTCACGGGAACCTAACTCACACAAAACAGACCTGGACCACAACAACTGGAACAGATTTATAAACTCCAACTAACTCTTCATACAATCACAAGGCTGCTTCGTATGTTCCAGAGTGCTCTTTTAGCCGGGCCACAGAACAGCTACTTTTCAACTCGCCCAGAGCTAGGATGAAAAGGATACACCCACTGCTTTATTAATGGCTGGATGTCCTTGCCAGAGACATTGGAGATGGATTTCAAAAACCCAGATGTGGAAACCAGCATCTGACTCCACATATGAGACTGGAACTTCTGGGATGAGGCGGTGCTGGCCAGACTCAACAGTTTGTTGAAAACCTACAAAGAAAAATGAGCCTCAGTCGGTACTCAAAGCAGGCAAAGCGATCTTAAATCTTTTAAAGAAATATGAATGGCATTCTGATCATGCTATGCAAACAAAGTTTGTTCTAAAAACAAAGCCAGGGAGGATCCTAGGTGGTCCTTGCTGGCAGGGAGAGGAAGATTACACACAGCACCTCCTGGGAACAGACCTGGACATGCAACTACTTTGGGAGTGAGCCATGTATCAGAAAACGCATTCGTTCAGCAGTGCCCAGTTGGGTCAGTACACGGCTTGCATAGGCAAACGTTCTGCTGTCAGCCAGGTACCACTGGAAGCTCACAGCACAGTATGTGCCAACATCTTGTACTCAGAGCTAGGCTGCCTTTGTACATGGAGGTTTCATTTAGCTATCATCACTAAGCACTGTAGCATGGATGAGGATACATAATGATTCTTGCAATTCAGATTACTCATACTCTTATATTTTTCTGATTTTCTTATGGATTTTTATATTCAGATTATATTAGGATTTAATAAAGGCCTATTCAATGGTAAAGCCTCCCCTGCCAGCAGACAAGAAACCACATTCTTTTCTCCTCTTCAAGTTGTTTGAATGGGATGGCTATCTAGCTGTCTGGTGTCTCTTTCAGTTTTCTTTTTGACAGGTTTTCAGTGTAGTGATGCTGGTACAGCACAGAAGTATTCTCTCGAAGTACAGAGTTCATGGGTTTAGTTGTTTGGGGTGAAACTCTGCAGTGTCTGGGTCAAGAAGGGCTTTTAGCTTCGTATCAGAAAACAACTTTCACTTGGGTAGGAAAGATCCTTGATTACTATTATTAAGGTTAGGTTAAGTAAACATTTAAGATATTATGTGGTCACACCTTTTTCTGTAGCTGACCAATGAATTTCTCAGATGATGCTCCGTACCTTTGGAACCAATTACGATCTCTGGACATTACCTCTCTAAGTATGTCATTTTGGGTATTAAAACTTCATGTACTTCCTGGTATTGTTCAGAAAGCAGTCGGTTTTTGAAAGGCTAATTTGGCCTAACTGTTTTCCAGGTCTTTCTTGCAATAAATACTAAATGAACTTCCCTCCTCATTGTGACTTCAATTTTTCGGGCTGGGAAAATTTATTTGCGTAACAGCACTGACAACCCCGCTGCCCAACAGCTTCCTTACTTAATAACGAGCAAAGCATGCTGTTGAGAGATTACAGTACCATCCTGTGCAGAGTTGCTCCTGCACACGATTGCACTGTACGGTTGCTAGAACTGTTTCTCGCAGAGGGTGGAGAGAAAGAACAGCTCAGGACAGGCAACAGATTGAATTGTTTAAGCCACTGGTGAGTACCCTTGTTTTTGCAAGCGATGGCCCGATTCCATGGCCTGCTAATTCAAGAGGAAACCTAGTTTTCCGGGCGTGGTTCTAACTGGCCCCAAGCCACACGGGTCAGTTGTGCAAACAGCTACCCAGGCAAAGAGATGCCTGTGTGCTCTGGGCTCCGTGGGGTTGCCTTAGGGCAGCGCGGTGCAGTCACATTGGCGACGCTAGGAACGTTCAGGCCTGGCTAAGGAGACCATTTAGCAAGCCCACGTATGCTGCTCCCTGCTCCAAATTATCTGAAGGAAAGGCAGAGTTCAATTGTAACTAATAAATCTTTAACCGTTTGGGCCAGTGCAGATGTACGGGTAGCTTTCTCTTGACCATAGTTAAGGCATAAGATAACAAACACCCACATTCTTGCCTCAACCATGGTTAAGCGAGACCCTGACACCGATGCTCACCAGAGTTAAAGGCTGAACAGGTTGCCTCTTAACCAGGTTTTAAGCTAGTTAGCGATCTCTGCCTAAGCTGTGAACTTGGCTACCCTTCCCCATGAAGAAGAGGAGGAGGAAGAGACTGGGTTTATACCTCACCTTTCACTACCCAAAGGAATCTCAGAGTGGTTTACAATCTCCTTTCCCTCCCCCTCCCCACAACAGACACCCTGTGAGGTAGGTGGGGCTGAGAGAGTTCTTTCAAGAACTGCTCCTAAGAGAACAGCTCTGAAAGAGCTTGTAACTCACCAAAGGTCAAACCAGCAGCTGCATGTGGAGGTGTGGGGAATCAAACCCGCTTCTCCCAGATTACAGTCCGCGCTCTTAACCACTACACCAAACTGGTAATGATGGTACCTTAATATCCCTCGACCATGGTTAGGTCCATATGGGCAACTGGCTCAAGGAGGAAACCTATAAACCCCTGGTTGACTCACAATTTCTTAACTATGATTTAACAGTTTTTCATAGGTACCAGCCATTTACACAAAATGAGAACACCCCGGTTTTGCTCGCAGGGCTGGATCCAGCCAGCTTTTCAGCTGCTCAAAAAGGACCAACAAAAAATTGCTAAGCTGGGGATCACTACACCAGCGTGGACAAAAACCATGTGGGATGGGGTTGTGGTAAGGAGAGGAAGCGGGCAGGACTGCCTGGAAAAAAATGGCTGGATCCAACCTGTTCATACTCCTCTCTTTTTTTACATCACATTTTATAGTTAGTTATGACGCTTAAACTGAATTTTTAAAAGGTCATGGTTAATGGAAAGAAAATAACCTTAAAGGTTACTTTAAGGTGATCAAAATGCATTTCATAGAGCGATCCACATACTTACTTGTAACATGAATTCCATGCTTATCCTGTTTTCTATCAGCCTCATGACTAGGTGGGCCTTACACTGGAACATAGTGTAGTATTCCCATGATAAAGTGTGAGGGTGTTTTATGGAAAAATGCAGATGTGATGAAGGGCTGGAAAATTCAATCAAGAGCGTTTCAGGACCTTTGCATTTTATGACAAAACCCCACCATGCTTTACACCAGATTTGACATAAAAACATAAACATTTAAAAAAGATAGCCAGATGGAATTCAGAAACATATCCATTAGAAAGCAAAAGCAAAGTTCTGGAAGTGTACTGTCAATTTTTTATTATACAGATTTTGCTACAAATGCCCGGTTCAACCTTAAAGACTAACAACATTTCACGACTGGTGGCACCTTAAAGACTAACAACATTTTTTCCGACATGGGCTTTTGTGAGTCAGAGCTGACTTCCTCAGACTGAAGATGTGCATTGGCATGGACTTAAAATCAGACAGACATACCAAAGGAATACGGGGAACATTTCAGCATCACTGAATGAGCAAGAAAGGGGTCTCCTTCACACACATGGACCAAAGTTTCATCACCAACTGCTGTGCTGTTTAACACCTGCAGACTTCCCTTTGGGGTGAGGCGCACCAGCAATTAACACGATATTTATGGTTGCGAAAAGGGTTCAACTTAGATGTTGAAGTTATTTTCCACTTAACCAGCCAAACTGTTTACTTTATATCAGAAAAGTTTTTAGGGTACGTTACTAATGCTCAGTTAATGCACTTCCATTTTTACAGTTCAAACAAAGATAATATTTACCAGGGGACAACCCCCGGGACCACTGGGCAGCTGAAGCAATTAAGCCTTTGGCTGAATAACTATTTACTCACTAATTACTCATACATTAATGCCCCCCCCCAAAACCTACTCATTGCCCAACTAAACATACCTGTCTTTTTCTTTTCCTCCACCGAATATTGGATGCAGTAAGACTCCGCCAGTCTTCAGTTCATATGCCACTATCATGTCTAGTTCCTGAAATGTACAATACATACAAGCACCGTAAATGAGTATTTGATGGTACAAACGCCAGACCAGCTGAATGCAAATTTCTTGCTAGCAGCAAATTACCCAAATCAAGGTATACGAGCATCAAAAGCAAGAGAGCTCCTCTCATTAGATACAGTGACATGGGCTTGTGTCCAATGAACCCTGAATAGAAGGGGTGTGGATTCCTCCCATATTGCTCAGCTCTCCTTCTCCCACAGACCCTCCTGACCCTTGACAAGATTATTTTGAGGGTCAAAGAACCTGTATGGATCAAGAGCCATTTGGATGGACGGGGCTGCAGTGATGAGGGGAAAGGGAATGAAATCATACCTTTTGTTCTTATAGATAAACATATGGAGCACAGATCCAGCAGTGGCTATTAGCCACAAGGTATAGATAGGAACTCTCAGTCTGGGGTAAGTGATGCTCTGTATTCTTGGTGCTTGGGGGGGGGGGGCAACAGTGGGAGGGCTTCTAGTGTCCTGGCCCCACTGCTGGACCTCCTGAGGGCACCTGGTATTTTTGCCCACTGTGTGACAGAGTGCTGGACTGGATGGACTACTGGCCTGATCCAACATTGGCTTCTCATATGTTCTTATGTCATTGAACAGACTGAAGTGCTGTTGGGAATGATGGACAATGATGTTCTCTGGGAGTGGCAAGAATATAACGCAATATTCCCACGGAAACATATGAAGCTGTTTAAGAAAAAAAATGCAGATGGGGGATGTGGGGCTACACAATTAAACCAAGATAATTTAAAAGCCTTTTTTATGGCAAAACACATAACTTATCATTGATACACTATAAAGACCAAGTAAAAGAACCAGATGGTTTGGGCTAATTAAAAAAATCATGCATTGCATAGGACGTACAGCCTCCCTAAGAGGCCTAGATTTACCATGGTGGTGAATCAGTGTTTGGATTGTGCCACTTAAGACACTTAAGATGTCCTTCCACAGGACAAAAAAGCTCCACACTTAGAAAACTATGATGCATGTGAGGAACCAAAAGCCAGTCTAAACTTGTGGCCCTACTTATTTATAATTTTGAGTCCAGGAGTAAAATGCTAACATGCTGGCTGTTGACATACGCACTAAAAAAAGAAAGAGCGTGGTAACAGTATCATTTCTCCCCCACAGAGGCAGTGATACGAGAATAGTAGTAAGTAAATTTAAGCCCGTGCATTGCATGGTCCTGTTGCAAGACTCAGATGCTACTCAGACCCAGATGCTACTCAGATCCATTCAACTGCACAAGCTACTACAGCACGTTCTTTTAAGAACTGGTTAGATTCAGATGAGGGGCCACGGTGGCTCAGTATTTAAGATGCTGAAATGCAGAACAGAAGATCGGTAGTTCAGCAGTTCGAGACCTGAATCCCGTGTGACAAAGTGAGCTCCGGTCTCTGGCCCCAGCTCCTGCCAACTTAGCAGTTCGAAAGCAAGAAACTGCAAGTAGATAAATAGGTACCGCTTCGGTGGGAAGGTGTGCCTCGTGTGCCTTCCGTGTGCATTGTGTGCATTCCGTGTGCCTCGGCGTCTAGTCATGCTGGCCACGTGACCATGGAAACGTCTTCGGACAGTGCTAGCTCTTTGGCTTGGAAAGGGAGATGAGCACCGCTCACTAGAGTCAAATTCGACAGGCTTTCGAGCAAGGGAAACCTTTACCTTTAGATTCAGATGACCAGTTTTTCCAACACTGTAGTGGAATCTGTGAGGAGGGTGGCAGCCTGAAGAAATCTACCATGTGACTGTCTCCAAGACCCATTATACTTTAAGCAAGTTTAAACATCTCTCTCGGTGCAAGCAACATCACACTGCACCCATTCCAGCAAACCAGGGCAATGAATGGTGGATTTTTAAAAGAATGAATTATTTTTAATGAACTATTTTTTTAAAACGATTGGTGGATTGACGCACAGCCTGAGATGGAAGAATCTAGTTATCCGTGCCCTAAAGAAGGAGTGGACAGTCCAGTATGACATGTTGTTTTAAAGATATAACTAGATAATGGTAGAACTCAGAGCAGCTTGATTATTAAGGCAGACCCCTCTGCCTGTATACTGGGATATCGTTTTGTTAAATATCTCCAGAATGGTGCTGACTCGTTTCCAGACCTTGGTCAATCTTCTCTTTAAAATGTGCAAGGAATACTGATAACCTTGTTCACTTGCATCTGTCAGGACCATAAACGTGCCGGGAGAGAGAGTTTTGCCATCAGGGGCAGTGCTTTACCACATGCTCCGTTCTGTCTCCTTCCCCTGCGCATTAATTTGTTGCTGCCAGGTAGGCTTGTTGTATTTGTGTAAGAACTTATGGCCTGTTGCTTTTGCATACTGTAAACTGCTTTGGGTTGGCACAGTGGAGGAAAGCGGAGTAAAAGTATCCAGACAAACAAAAGAACAAACAAACGGATTAAATGCGCAGATGTTTTCAAAGAGACACCCATCTGGACATATTACCTCCTTGATCCAGTGTCGATACTCATTTACGCCAAAGGTTTTCTTCATCCAAAGACCATAAATATAGCCAGAGATTCCCTTCAATACCCACTCATCTGACCTGAAAGCGAAAGAAGGAATAAAGACTGCATCTCATTCGATTCACAGAGCACTGTAAACACTGAAAACTGCAGTTCCTGTTTTATGCTCTCCTGTATCTGCTATGTTAGCAGCATCCTAAGAAATCTAAGTTTAAAAAAAAAAAAAGTCCGACAGGCCGTGAATTGGGGTGTGGGGGGTGCGTGTGTCTCCTGGCCACAAGACACTCAGAAATTACAGAGTGCCCTGACTTGGATAGCCCAGGCAAGCCTGATCTCGTCAGATCTTGGAAGCTGAGCAGGGTTGACTGTGGTTAGTACCTGGATGGGAGACTTCCTTGAAATACCAAGTTAGGAGGACAGGGGCAGGCTTTCAGCCACCTCTCTGAATATCCTCCAGGCCCCCAGTAGGGGTCAGTCACCAGAGGTCAATGTGACTTCCAGGTGCAGACGCACACACACACACATACACAAAGAAAATACCCCCCCCCCAAAAAAAATCACAGAGCTACTGTTAAACCACATAACTTTGGTTCTGAAGCTAAAATACTAAATTTTGTGTTAGGTGGTACAGAGAGAGTAGGTTGTTGTATTAAAGACCATAGTTGCCCTAATATTTTTGAGATTCAGTTTTAACTCCTGGTAGTTTGTTGGTTTAATATGTTACCTGGGAATAAACCTCCTAAATACTTCAACAGCAGTTGTAAGTACCTGCCCTGGTCCGAAACAAAATACAAACACAAATGCTGTATGATACCTTTTATTTGGACCAACCAAAACACAAAATGGCGGGCAAGCTTTTGAGTTCTCCAGAACTCTTCATCGGGCTGCATGTTAAACAAAAAAGAAAAGAAAAGAAAAGAAAAGAAAAGAAAAGAAAAAAAAAGAAAAGAAAAACCAAGGGGAGAGGAAAAAAATGTTTCGGATCAAGAGCTTTAAGATCCAGGCCTGGAACATCCTCCCTGCACTCCGACGAATGGAGCTTTGACTCTCGAAAGCTTGTACCCTGGAAATCCAGTTGTTCTCTCAGCTCCTGCTGGACTCAGATCTTTTTCTTCTACTGAAGACCAACACAGCTATTCTCTGAAACTATGCCCCCTCTCTTGTATTTTTAACATGCAGGATGATGAACACCACCTGGAGAATTTGAAAGCTCAACATCTATTTCATGTTAGTTTGGTTGGCCTCAATAACAGGTACTTCGTGGCTTTCCTTTTTAAATATCTAAATGGATGAACCATGTCATTTAAGAGCTTGCAGGTTACCATATCAGTTCTTTAAGAAAGCCAGCATGTTCCAGTGCTTCTCAGCATCATAGCTAAGACAAGATATTTATTTATGAATTGGATTTATGCCCCGCCCTCCCCACTGAGGCAGGCTCAGGGCGGCTTACATAATTAAAAAAACAAACAAACCATTTAAGAACACATAAAATCTAAAGTGCAATACATAACATACATTGCTATGCGATAGCGATCATAAATGTTGACCTGCACTATGGTTTATAATGCAAATGCAGTACATTTTGTGAGTGTTGGAGAGCGCAATGAGCTGGGCGAGGAGGTTGCTTATCCATGGCACTGCCCAACCGCTTGGAAGGACACTCAGACCCAGATGTGCAGGGCAAGCTCCCCTTTATACCACAGTTTCCCTGATAAGAATTCTACTTTGAGAGCCAGCTTGGCTCCTGGGAAAGCTCCCTTACTTTCTGTGGCTGAACTACCTTCATCTAGCTCCCCTTGCCCACTCTGGGCTTCTCAGGATGGTGGTTCTTAAGGAGGAGCTCAGGGACTGGACCCTCTCCTTGTTGCAGGTTCTGCCCCCCCCTCTTCCTGCCCATGATACATTTCCAAGGGAATCCAGGAGGCAACATCAGGGGATGCCCTGTTGTTGGACTTCCAGAGGAACTGGTTGGCCACTGTGTGAGGCAGGATGCTGGACTAGATGGACCACTGGTCTGATCCAGCAGGGCTCTTCTTGTGTCCTACTGAAGGCCTCAGCCTCTCTGCCCTGTCGTTGGCCCTCTAGAGGAACTGGTTGGCCACTGTGTGAGGCAGGATGCTGGACTAGATGGACCACTGGTCTGATCCAGCAGGGCTCTTCTTATGTCCTAATGAAGGCCTCAGCCTCTATGCCCTGTTGTTGGCCCTCCAGAGGAACTGGTTGGGGCCACTGTGTGAGGCAGGATGCTGGACTAGATGGACCACTGGTCTGATCCAGCAGGGCTCTTCTTATGTGCTAATGAAGGCCTCAACCTCTATGCCCTGTTGTTGGCCCTCCAGAGGAACTGGTTGGGGCCACTGTGTGAGGCAGGATGCTGGACTAGATGGACCACTGGTCTGATCCAGCAGGGCTCTTCTGATGTCCTAATGAAGGCCTCAGCCTCTATGCCCTGTCGTTGGCCCTCCAGAGGAACTGTTTGGCCACTGTGTGAGACAGGATGCTGGACTAGATGGACCACTGGTCTGATCCAGCAGGGCTCTTCTTGTGTCCTACTGAAGGCCTCAGCCTCTCTGCCCTGTCGTTGGCCCTCTAGAGGAACTGGTTGGCCACTGTGTGAGGCAGGATGCTGGACTAGATGGACCACTGGTCTGATCCAGCAGGGCTCTTCTTATGTCCTAATGAAGGCCTCAGCCTCTATGCCCTGTTGTTGGCCCTCCAGAGGAACTGGTTGGGGCCACTGTGTGAGGCAGGATGCTGGACTAGATGGACCACTGGTCTGATCCAGCAGGGCTCTTCTTATGTGCTAATGAAGGCCTCAACCTCTATGCCCTGTTGTTGGCCCTCCAGAGGAACTGGTTGGGGCCACTGTGTGAGGCAGGATGCTGGACTAGATGGACCACTGGTCTGATCCAGCAGGGCTCTTCTTAATCTCCTCCCCTTAGGGCGGTAAAGGCTCTCAAGCTGGGACCCAGCTGATTAGAGCCTGGCACACTTGGGTTATAGGCCTCTAGGGCAGCTCCGGTGGGGGAGTCCTTGGTCTTGGGCAGCTTTTCTCTGGGAAGGACTTCCGCAGCTCTTGCCTTTGGCCCTCTCTGGCCAGGCCTGCCACACGTACCCGAAAGCAAAATACTACATGATGAGATTTATATGTTAAGCTGTACTCACCAAGACATTCTAGATATAAAACAGCCAAAGAACTGCTGGGCCAGGGCTTGAGCCAAACATCTCCTGGTCAGTGGGGTCTCATCTATTATCATTGCGCTGTGCAAAAGGTTTGTGCTAAAAGATTTTAAAATACAAACACACACAAATCACCACAGTGTATAAAATAAAAACAGCAACAACACCTACTCTTGTGTTTAAACAAGCAACACGAAAGGTAACATTTTAGGAATCTTCGGTCTCCACACAAAGTAACGTTACTGAAAAGTTAAAACTTCCAGAAATACAAGCTTTAAATCTGTAAAGAGTATTTGACCCTGTAATAATGTAAATGGTGCGAATTTGTTCTGAGCACAGAAACCTCTCTGATCCCCCCCCCCAAATGCAGGTATTACATAGTCTTAAAAAATGTTAAGATCGGTAGCCTTTAAACTGTCTCAAATTAACTTTTCCAAATGCCTTTGTATACTAGAAATGCCTTTGTATACTAGAAAAGCAACATCAAAGCAGGCTGTACAAATCAGAGAGCCTTGTGTGGGGTCAAGTTCTGTGAACCCAGGTCCTCCAGCCTCTCCCCCTGCACTGCATTACAGGCTGCTTCTGAAGTTGCACTGAGTTCCATGTGGGTCTCAGTATTGTTTCTGGAGTGAGAGAGACCCACCCTAAGCTTACCAATTCCCCTTGGGATCGTAGCCCTATAAAACTGCTCACATTTAGGAAGACAGCCCTTTGGCTGGAGATACCAAGTTGCATGGAAAAACTTAAAAGGGGAGTTGGTGGTGTGGAACCTCCCCCACCAGCTTGTCTGTCATGGAAATACCAGCCAAGTATTATGGGTTGGATCCTCACGAACAAGATGTGCCGGAGCACAGAGGTCTGCAGAGAGTAGAAGGAACTGGGTGAAATCACATCTACCCCAACTTCTGCTGGCAGCTTGCCCCAGGGATGGAGGAAGAGATGATTCCGTCCAGTTCCCCCATTCTTACTGCAGCCCACTGTACTGTGGCGTGTTTTGTTCGGAAGCATCCAACAACGAATGAAGAGCAGACTGCTAGGGGAAGAGGAAAGGTGGGAAGAGATCCATACCACCAACTCCGCCCCACGAACTCTTCTGCAGGACCCAACCTGTAATGCTTGTCCAATTAGCTGCTAAATAAAAGCCCTTTGAAGGTGATCTGCAACAAGCATTGGGAATTCTCTAGGAAGCTACTGCAGCACCTTACTGGCTTAGATTCTATTCACTGCTCCTCCTCATGTTCCTCTTTCTCCACGGCAGACATGGTCCTCCACTAGGGAGCATGTTCCTCTGACGCTAAGCTCTTCTTGGCCCATTGAAATATACCAGAGCTGGCATGTATGGAAGTGTTTAGAGCCAAAGGAATATGTTCCACAGTGGATTAAGAGGAGAGCAAGCAGAAAGAAGGTTATAGCAACCCAGCCTTTCCTTTCAGCAATAAATTGTTTAAAAAACTAGTTTTTAGATATAAAAATTCTAAGCACCGACCTAAAAATGCTCATAGAAGCATAGGCAGCTACTTCAACATAGGCCTCATCTACAAAAACCGTTTTGAAGCAGGAGTAAGGGTAGCGACAGGTAAGTATCTCTTCGTAGAATTCGAAGACTTCATGGAGATATGAAGTGGTGTGTTTGAGCAGCGGGAGGAGCTGAGGTAAACAAAAATGTGTCACCTACAACAAAAAGGAAATACATAAACGTAAGTTGGCATCTCTCAACATTTTAACACTGGAAACCTTAAAACTCTCAAGCTGTGTCCAGGTTTGTCCGTCCCGCGTTTTTGCGACCCACTTCAAGACCCCTTCTGGGAAAAAAGGTGAGATGTAAATAATGTGATTAAAATGTAATAAAATTCTGTCCAAGGGAACTATCAAGAAAATCACTGAAAGGGGCTGTTGCTCAGCTGGGAACAAAGTTACCAGCCAGAGGGAGATGGGAGGGGTGGAGACATGGGGTTCATTGTTGCTTGATAGCATGATGTCATTTCTGGGGCAAATCTGGAAATGTCATCACGCCACTCTTGGATTCAGCAGAAACCTCTATGATAAAACTACAGTTCGACTGAATACTACTAAGTGGTGGATGGGTTGGGGGGGTTACAAGCAGGAGCCCCAGCTGTGTACCATGAGATAGCCTCTTAATATTAAGGATACCACTTATTTTTAATTAATATCAAATATGTTCCCTAACAGATAGAGGGGGATTCAGGATTAGAAAAGGCATAATCCGCCTTGATTTAACATTAGACCTGCCACAAAAAACAGTTCTACCCCTTATTTCAGTGTTTTCCCATGATGATATTCAATAAGCAGATTCAGAGAACTGGCAGACCACTTTGAATAATTAAATACAGAGGGGTTCAAAACCCTTTCAAAACAGAGCAAAACGAACAAGCTGCTTACACTGAGCTTCAGGCAAGCGTGGAATGGAGTTCTAAAATAAGGTATTGACAGACAGAGTCACAGAGCTTGAATGTAAATCTTTCTTCCGGCTTCTATCGCGTCTTGTTGGTTTGTAAATGTTCTGAATTTTCCCCTGCATCACTTACCAAATCTTTGTATGTATCAGTTTGAGTTAACCTTTCAATGAACTGCAAAGACTGGGGTACCCGCGCAGGAGCTGCTCAAAAGTACAGTGCCTCGCCAAGATGCTCAGTGAAAACATATATGGTTCTTTCCACACCTTATTTTTGTCTTCACAATAACTCAGGCTGGGTGTGTGTGACTGACCCAAAGTCACTCACTGAGTTTTTAAGGCAGAGTGGGGATCTGAACCAAGTCTCCTAGGTCCTAGTCCAACACTGATCGGAGAGCCAGTGTCGTATAATGGTTAAGAGCAGTAGCTTCCAGTCTGGAGAACCAGGCTTGATTCCCCACTCCTCCTCCATCCACATGAAGCCTGCTGGGTGACCTTGGGCCAGCCACAGTTCTCTCAGAACTCACTCAGCCCCACCTGCCTCACAAGGTGCCTGTGGTGGGGAGAGGAAGGGAAAGGTGATTGTAAGCCACTTTGAGACTCCTTAAGGTAGAGAAAAGCGAGGTATAAAAACCAACTCTTCTTCTTCTCCTAGTCACTGTATCATATAGGTGGCTGTCTGTAATCTCAAACTATGCAGTTCAGCATACTGTTTCATTCCCTTCCCCTGGGAAGATAAGTGCCCCATTTCCAGATTTTTGAAAAGTCAGTATAGGTGCGGTTACATTCCGGCTTCAGGCTGTACAACTGAGTGCAGGTAGATACTGCCCCGGTTATTGAGCAAGAACATATATGCACTGAAAATCAAAACAATAACCCTACAACAGGTATAGTTACCCTACAGAACTGGATTCTTGAGTTGTAGTGTAATGTGATACAGTAACAGCATAATCCCAACCATACTCCACCTAAAAACACCGCCAAAAATCCCATCCGGTATAAAGTATACCACATCAAGTCAGGTGAAAAGCAGTACCTCATGCATGTATGGGTCCACAAGAATTTCAAATGGTCCTATAGCCAGAGAAATATTAGAGGCTGCAGTTGGAATCGTCAGCATATAGTGGAAGGTCTTTTTTCTCATATCGTGAGTGTATACTGTTTCTACCAGATCTCCATTTGAGACAGCCACCATCGTGGCATCGACTGTATACTCTAGCTTCCATGTGCAAAGTTCAGAATATGAGTCGACACAAGGAAACCAAAACCTAGAGTGAAAATCAGAACATCAATCACCAATGATCTTCCCAACTCAAGACTATGCTCCTAACATTGTGACACTTTAACCCTCAATATGTACTAAAGTTCACCGATTTGGCCTGCAAAAAAGGCACAAGCAAGCTGATGTTGGTAGCTAGATGTAAGTTATCCTGCCCCAGACTTTTGCCGCAAGTAGTAGTACGTTTATTATGACATCGAGCCAAGCATAACCATAACATGTCTGGATACAGGGTTATAAAAAATCTGAGAAAAATGCAGTAAATATACACAAAACCATGAAAGTGTTTGACAAATCCAGTAAGAGGTATAAAAGGCAAAAACAGTTTTATAAATTTAGCCATACATTTCTAACGCGGTAGCATGCCGCCCAAAATTTAGCCACAGATTCAGTAATAGTCCGATTTTCATTGGATCACAATTGGTCACAAAACTCCCAGTCTGTCTAGCCAGATGTTTCTTTTACAAAAGCTGTGATATGTTTATCTTGGATCTTATTATACCAGCTGTATCTAAACACCATATGGTCGATGGTTTCTTCCTCCCCAGAATCACACTGGCAGAGTCTCTGGTCAAACGGGACCCTTCTCTATCTACCCTCAAGCACCGCAGAGTCTCACATCTTTGCCACAAGTACAACCACATTCTATCCATGCTCAAACACAAAAACCTGGCCAGAACAGGGTTTAGTCTATGGTAAAAGCTTAATACATTCTCAACAAGATATTGTTCTATAATACAGAAAAAAACAGCTGCTTTAGGATCTGTGCAAAATTTCCATGTTACGAAAAAGTGCATAGCTTAACTTAAATACATTGGATTCTGCTCCTTGGTGACCTCAGTCATAAGGGATGGCAGAAAACAGAGTGAACTGATCTGTGAGAATCATGACTGACCAAAAAGGCCTGCGAGTCGAGTTGGAGCAAATCATCTTGTCCTGGAAGAGGTGCCTTAGCCCACCTTGAATGCATCAGTCATCCACCACCTAAATGAAGAGGTTCTACTACTTCTTGTTAAATCAGGCATCTCCCTTTCAGATGACTGGATAAATACTGAAGAAGAGCCCTACTGTATCAGACCAATCATCTACTTACCTCTCGCTTCCTGCAGTGGTTGGCCAGATGCCCCGAAAGGGACAGAGAGGTTGAAGGATGCTTGGCTGAACCCAAGGACTCCCTTCCACTTGGTAAGAGTCTATCTCCAACAGAGGTAGCTGCTGTTACCCAAGGAAGATTTTCACTTAGTGGAAGAGTCTTTGATGCCTCAAGCTCACCATAGTAGGGAAAGGCAGCTTAGAAACATTTTAAAACGAAAATAAAGCCAACTTACTGACTTGCCCAAAAGCCGGTTAGGGCTTCCTTTGAACATCAGAGCCGAGAGGATCTTATCTACAACTCACAAAGAAAGGCTGAGGGACTTGGGAATGTTCAGTCTGGAGGACAGAAGGTTGAGGGGGAACATGATTGCTCTCTTTAAGTATCTGAAAGGCTGTCACTTAGAGGAGGGCAGGGAGCTGTTCCGTTTAGCAGCAGAGGACAGGACTCGCAATAAGGGGTTTAAAGTAAGGGTGCAAAGGTACTGGATGGATATCAGGAAACAAATTTTTTATAGTAAGAGTAGTTCAGTAGTGGAATTGGCTGCCTAGGGAGGTGTGAGCTTCCCCTCACTGGCAATCTTCAGGGAGGGGCTGGATGAACACTTGTCAGGGATGCTCTAGGCTGATCCTGCATTGAGCAGGGGGTTGGACTATATTGCCTGCATGGCCCCTTCCAACTTTATGATTCTATAACTATAAATAACATTTTACCACTGGCTCTTCTCAACTCATGGACAGTTACAGACGGTGCACAAAGATTCACTCCAACCCCTATATAGGGATAACATTAACTCTGACGTGGTTCTAAAAATCCTAAGAAATAACAAAGAAGCACAATAGAACTAAATATCAAACTGCCATACCACTTAGTCATTAGCAAAAACAAAGTTTCAAGGAGAATTACATTAGCCAGGTACTGCAGAGGCAAACTGTACAAATCCCACCTTGTAGAATTTTGATATCCACAAGAGAAGACATGGGCCCCTCTTTCGGCCAGACTGCCTTCCACATTGGGTACCACAAAATGAAGGCCTCCTTTTGGCTGGTCCAGAGAAAAGTTGATGTGCACTTTGAGGGCTTTTAGCTCTGTAGGAATAAAAGAGCGACCACAAGTTGAAGCTCATATTTATTTACAGTCCACCCTTCTTGCTGAGACACACTTAGCGAAAGAGCTTTGCCACGTTAATCTATCAACTGCTTTTAACATTCAGCCTTGCAAAAGCACCCCTATTAACAACTTGGAGAAGAGGGAGAGAAATAAAATTGTTTGTGAAGTTGAGATCTGTGAAGATAACCTATGACTCCCAACTGAAAGGCAATTTTCTATACAGCAGCTCTTCATTGGCGTCGCACTGTCCACTGGCTGCCCAACCACAAACTGCCCACATAAAAAGATCCTGGACTGGGGTTCAAAATCTGTAGGGCCTTTAAGAATCCACAGGGTCCCTACAATTTACCATCGACTTGTTTCCACAGCTCTGACGGCACCTTAATACACAGCTCTCCGTTTCCGGCATCTGGGTCTACAGCGCTGACTGCGGCAGCGTAAGTGTTGGAGAAGTAGTTGAGGTTTCTCCTGCAACGAGAAAACCCAATGGTTTCTTCAGGTCCAGATCCAAGCTGAGGTAAAAGGGAAAGGCTTTCAAATGAAGCTCTCACCATGTTGGAGAGACGTATCCAGTAAGACACAGCTGAAAACGGCCTCTGGCAATAAGTAACATAGCACTCTATAGCAACAAAGCTACAGAACCAGCAAAGCACAGGTCAATAGTCACAGGCCTTCTGAAAGAGGAGGGTCCTGCCTCCTCTCAGAAAAGCTTCAAGAATCGGACTGCTTCAGAACTCATCAGGGAAACTGTCCCCAAGTTACGGAACAGCCACAGCAAGGACTCAGTCCCTTGACCCAAATGCTTTTGCCTCTTTTGGAATGCATTTATTTATTTATTTATGACCATGGGCAAGCCATAGCTCTGTACCAGCTGTTCCCTCAAGGACAGCTTGGGAAAAAGCTCTCTCAGCCCCACCTACCTCACAGGGTGTCTGTTGTGGGGAGGGGAAGGAAAAAGGAGTTTGTAAGCCGCTCTGAGACTCCCTTGGGGAGTGGAGGGCGGGGTATAAATCCAATCTCTTCTTCTTCTTCTTCTATTTTATTAGACTTTTAGCCCTCCCTCCCCTGTGCTGCCAGGCTCAGGGCAGACAACAAATTACAATACTACAATTAATTATTAAAAACAAAGTAATACAGTAATATTTATTTAATTAATTAGATTTTTTTTTAAAGGCTACCCTTCCCTGCAAGCAGGGCTCAGGGCAGCTTACAACGAAATAAATCAACAGTGATCAAAACAATAATAATCAAAAATAAAATCAGATGGCGACTTAGCCACTAATAGCAGTTTGTATCTAAGTGAGGTTGTGCCACCTGTGTGTTTGTGAAGCTGGTACAAATGAGTGGCGGGGAGGGGGGGCCGGGGGAGGCCAATTTAGAGGGAGACTTTGCTGTCTCAACTGTATGCCTGGCGGGAACATCTGTGTTCTACAGGCCTCGTGGAACTGAATCAAATGTGCACATGGAGCAGAGCCTGCCCACCACATGTAAAGACTGACTTGGGTTGTAGGAAAAGAGGTGATCTCTGAGGGATGTGCGGGTCCCCAAGTTATTGTGGGCATTAAAGGACCGACAGGAAGAACTGGGTTCAGGAGCCAACTGGCAGCCAGTGTGTTTACTGTGGTGCACACTGAATACATTCTCACCTTTCCGCATCTGACAAAATCGTGATTTGCCAAATGGCTGCATACTGCCTGTATGATTGAAACCCCTTGTATTATGACCGTGGTATTTTCCACTTGGACTTACAACGTGTTTTGGGTGTGCACAAACAGCTGTAATCTTACATTTCAGACCATGTGGATGGAGATTCAAAGTAATCCACCTTCCATACCTAACCACAGCAACTCCCATTGATTAAACCACTGAAAGCCTCGACATCCTGTTTCACACTAACGATGGCGATTTCACAGTCAATTGATTTCCTTGGCTGGATGGCTTTATATCATCCCTCTAGCATTCTTTTAAAGGGTGATCTAATGAAGAACAGGGAATACTTTTGATTCCTATTAGCTTATGAACTAGTTCTGTTTAAAAAAAAATGCAACGAAATATGCAGCCGCCTGTCTCCTTCCTCTGAAGACACTCATGCAAAAGATAACACTGTATTTACTTATTCCCTTTAGTAATAGTATGTGTCATTGTCGGGCACTGCATAAGAAAAAGGTTAAAGCTCTACAGAAATCAGACATGATCTCATTTCAAAGCTTTCTGTTCACTTCCCATTCCCCACCCAATACAAATGGAGTAAAGCTTCATTATGGATGTTTTTAAATCTGTCTCAGAAACCTCAAAAAGCTACAATGATTTATGTGAGAAGACTCTGGGGGGTCACAGGCACCCTAAACCTAAAGCACAGCTCTTCTCATTTGAAGGAAGCATTCTAGATGGTAGTTCTAGATGCCAGAGGTTACAGATGTCCCAAACCTAAAGCACAGCCCTTGTCATTTGAAGGAAGCATTCTAGACACTAGCAGACCTTTGATAATTCTAAAGAATGGTTCACGCCAGTGTTCACTCTAAGCTGAATTAGTGTGAGCTAGCTCACAGTTTTTTAGCCTCCGGCTCACACATTTTTGTCTTAGCTCAGGAAGGATGGCTCCAGAGCAAACTAATTTATGCAGCAGCCGAATCGCTCACTCACATCTTTAATGCCAGTAGCTCATGAAGTAGAATTTTTGCTCACAAGGCTCCACAGCTTAGAGGGAGCATTGGTCCACACATGCACAAGTGGTGACTTGCTTGTGTGAATGACCAGTCCCACAGCAAATACCACAGAACTTTTGTCAAACAAAATGGTTTTCAATGCAGGCAATTCACCCATCTCACTGGGAGCCACCAAGGGTTAAAATATTCGAGTTATGACAGTTAGTCGTCATTATTCACTCATGAACTAACCCAGTTTGGTTGGCTACCTAACCTGCCCAGTCCTAAAAGCATACAACACTACCTAACTTACAGTAATGCCAAGAGATTCCCCACTAAATATAACTTTATTTAGGGAATTTATAAGCTCCAGAGACCCAAGTCTGAGTCCAGTGGCACCTTCAAGATCACACAAAAGCTTATACACTGAATAAAACTTTGTTGGTCTTAAAAGTGCCACTGGACTCACACTTTGGTCTTTTGCTCCAGACCAACATGGCTACCTACCTGAATCTATTTCCAAAACCCTGTTTGACACATTGCATAAGAACTGTCATGTTAGCTTAACCACACTCATCAAGAACCACCCTCGAGACCACTGCCTGCCTGCCTGCCTGGGGAACTGTCACCACATGCTCTGCTTTATGAACAAGTCTACCTTTTGTTTAACAAGTTTGTTAATGGAAAATAGTCACTGGGAAATTTGCTTATTTTGCTTGTCTTTGAAATCAATTGTCTTGTGTGTGTTTTTGTACATTGTAAGCCATTTTGGGTCCATATGGTATGCAGGAAAGTGGGTTAAAAGGGCTCTAAACAAGTAAATATACATTATTTCTGGGGAAATCCTTGGGCACAACAGAAGGGAGTTGACATCTTGAGAGGTAACCACTGTCAGCATCTTCCAACCATCATGTACACTAGGTCCGCAGATTAACATTAGCAATCTAGGCGTGGGGTGCAGAATACATGCTTTCCATGTAAAAGGTCCCGTAGACATTGAAAGAATGTTAAGAGAGAGCTACAGATATGACTAAGGCAGTCTGTTCAGTGACACTGGTGTTAAACACAGAAACCTCTCATAAGATCAGAGGGACCTAATTTCCCCTTACTGATTGCTGAACAGAAGTCAGCCAAGGCCACAACTGCATTTTCAGTACCATGCGCATAATGTCAAAGTCACATGGATCCAGAAAAGCAACGGGATTCAACTATGTTTGAAGCTGTAGACTGATCTCTCCCCAGTAAGTCTTTCCTCCAGCATTAGCAGCAGAACTGCAATATGCTAGGTTCTGTAAGCTTGACTTGTCACTTGGAGGCTGCTGGCACTTCAGTTCCCAAAACTGGAGTGATCAGTTAAAAATTACTAGAAGTTTATTGGTTTGTTCTACCACATCATGATCTCTGAGCTATAGCCTATTCCCACAAAAATCAAATCTACAAAGTTCCAGTAAATGCAGTGTATCAGCACACTTAATTCCTTCCAGAATTAGGCTCACTGCCCAGCAAAAATCAACCGCCCGTAAAACAGGTTTTATTTGGTGTCTTAGTCCTAACAATGCTTTCACATTTAAATCTTACAGTTATTATATAAATGAAAGAAATAAAATACATTATTGTGGCACACAATTGGCACCGGAAATAAAAATTAACACAAATCTTAGCTTCGATATTAGTTTTGCGAATACTTATTTAAAGCAAATTTAAAGGGATACTTGTACTTAGAGACTTATACTTTAAAGCAAATTTGATACAGGCATTTTCTGCCTGTGATTATCACCAAGGGACAGCTTTTTCTGAATGTCTGTGTTTAGAGGGAACTTGTGGTTAGATACTAAATACCAGTGGATTCACAGACAGGAACAGGCCACAATTTATGTAACAAAAGGTAGATTCCTTGGAAGAAAGGTTAATATTTCGGAGAAACCATTCTTTGTTTTGTTCTTCTTTTTCCTCATGTGGATTAGTCCAGCTCAAAATATGTGACTCACTATAAGAAGAATCTATCTAGAGTACCCATAAGCAGTGTTCCCTCTAAGATGAGTTAGTGTGAGCTAGCTCACAGTTTTTCAGCCTCCGGCTCACACATTTTTGTCTTAGCTCAGGAAGGATGGCTCCAGAGCAAACTAATTCATGCAGTAGCCGAATTGCTCGCTCACAACTTTAATGCCAGTAGCTCACAAAGTAGAAGTTTTGCTCAGAAGACTCCACTGCTTAGAGGGAGCATTGCACAAGACACTTAAGGGCTGTGTTTGCCTCCTGTAAATGGAACATAAAGAGTTGTGTTGATGGAGCCCAGATTTGGATTTATATCCATCTGCCTTACCTTCATTTATTGCTAACACTAATAAAGATCTTTGTGATCCTCTGGCTTGGACAGCTGGATTCGAGTCCAGTAGCATCTTAGAGAACAATGAAACTTTTGGGGTATGAGCTTTCAAGAGTCAAACGTCCCTTTGTCAGATGTCTTCATCATCCTCTGGCTTGGACAGCATATTTTAAGTTTAGTTTCAGAGGGTAGCCATGTTGGTCTGCAGTAAAAAAGCTGGATTCTAGTCCTGAAAACCTTGTTGGTCCCTGTTGGTCCAGGTGCTACTGGATTCGAATCTAGCTCTTTTTCTGAATTGTCAGCGAGTTAACAAATGCGGTTTAAGCTGTAAAACTGTAAACTAAACCAACTGATTCTCTGGCTGGTTTCCTGCTCTGGATATGTTTATCCTTACGTCTTAATGGTATGTCTTAATGATTGATGAAACATGAGCAAATAAGACTCGTATACTTACTGTTTTGATTCACTGTGACAAACTTCCAGCGTGGGATCATTATAAATAAAAGCTGCTTCCAGATCATTGACTCTCACTCTGTATATCCGACATTGTTTACTGTTAAGCTTGATTCTATTCAGGTTTGCCACGGTGGGAAATATTGTCAGCTCCACGTAACCCTGTATGGATTTAAAACCATAACATTAGACACAGGCATATGTTACAGAAATCAGTCTTGTATTTTAGACTTAGAAAAAGTCTGCACTCAAAGTGATTTAAAGCTGAAGAACACAGGCAAAAAGGATTCTGCACTACCTGAAATGCCAAAACAGACAAACAGACAAACGAAATGCTGTCCTGGCTCCAATTTTCATACTATCCATAACACAGACCAATTCTTTTTTGCCGTTCCTCTTGCACTATTTATGCTGCTTGTGTTTGAGAATCCTGTTCTATGTGAAGCCGGAAATATGTTTACATGCATCACTAAGTGTGCACAGCATTACAATTATGGCAGCAGAGATGGGGGCAGCAGATACACCGGACTAGAGGTGATCAGCGGGACAGGAAGGTCAGTGTAGTAATCCTGACTGCTTTAATGACATTTGTACAGAAAAGTCTGTCTGGGGTAATTTAGAAGGCTTTTTAAAAAATCACCCTAATGGGGGAAGAAAAACAGTGCAGCAGATAAGAAAACTGGTATGCAAGAAAACTGTTCCCTTTTGAACTTCAAAATTCGCCCTGATACTGGACAAGTTACTCAGCTTCCCCGTTCATCTGTAGAATCCCTTTAAGGAATCCAAGGGTTCAGCAAATAACTGTGGTAACATCACAACCCAGCTGAAGTATGCATTTTGGGAGGAGCTGAAGCTCAGGGGCAGAGGGTCTGCTTTTCCTGCAGAAGGTCCCAGGTTCACTCAGGTAAAAGGATCAGGTAGCAGGAGTGAGACCTCCACCTGAGACCTTGGGGAGCTGTTTCACCGCCAGTCAGAGTAGGAAATACTGCTGGCAGGGTTACCAGAAGACCTGGACAAAAAAAAATTCTGTCTCTTTAGTAAAGGCTTGATGAGTTGTAGGTAAATAATACCCCATTAAGCTTCTCTAAAAGGAACAGAATATTATTCTCCAGGCCTGCCGGAAAAATTTTGTGCTAGAGCAATAGTGTGACTAATGATTTCTTGAACACACATTCCTCACCTTAAGTTTTTTTAAAAACACAGAACAATTCACGCCTCCCCCACTATAAATAAGAGAACAACAGTAAACATTGCTGGTGGTACGTGTTCATTTGAAGCCTGGGGGGCTAAGCACATAAAACAGAGCATATGGAATTTATTAAGGACCTCTGGGAATACAAAAAGCTCATGAAAAACAGGGAGTTGTACCAATGAAAGCCACCATTCTCAATCAACACAAGGTGGAGGAATGCAGCTATTCATGTTCCAATGGCTTTTGCTACAAGGGAGGAATCCAGCAATTATCATCCAAGACTTTGCAACCTTCCGGACTGACTCCTGTAAAGCACCTTGTGCAGGGCTGCCCATGAAAGGCACTCAGCAATTGCTGCAGAATGCAGCAGCCAGTCAAAGCACCAACACATAAAACCTGTGCTGAGGCAACTGCATCGGGTGCCTATTCACTTCCAAGTCAATTCAAGTTGTTTGCCTTAGTGCCATTTGTAGGCCACCTAGAACTTGTCAATAATTTATGATATAAAATTCTGTCAATCAAGAAAAAACATCAAGGCCGTACGGATCTTAAGGAGCACTCTTCCTGGGATATGTCTGCCAGTTGTTGAGATCACATCAATCCCATTCCCAATACTATCCACTGGCAGTGTAAAATATTGCAAAATGTTTCTCTGCATAGGCCCAGGAGTTGCCGAACTCCCTCCTGAGACCCACCTGAACCCTACTCTCTGTACATGCTTTCAGAAAAAAGGCCTGACAGATTGCTCTAGGGGATGTTTAAGTTCTAGGAGACAGATGTATTGATTTATTATGAAAAACATCTTCTTATGACATGCCTTGTAGATTTAAAAAATGTGATGCACTCGGTTCTGGAGCCCCCTTAAACAGACAATAAAAAATTGACAAGGAAAATGGGAATACAAAGTTCTCTGTACACCCAGCTTCAGTGTCTATAAAGTTTGGGTGCCTTGTGATGCTTAATCTGTTATGATTTTCAATGTGGAAATAGGTTTTTGGGGGTAGCCATGTTGCTCTGCAGTAAAAGAGCAAGATTCAAGTCCAGTAGCACCTTAAAGACTAACTAGATTTCCAGGGTAGAAGTTTTCAAGACTCAAAGCTCCCTTCCTGTCTGACAAAGGGAGCTCTGACTCTTGAGAAGATTATACCCTGGAAATCTTGTTAGTCTTTAAGATGCCACTAGACTCCGATCACGCTTAATGTGGAAAGCCTGCTTGCTGAAAGACCTGCAAGCTGATCTCTTGACACCTCAGAGTCTGCTTCCTATGGGGCTTGCCTTTTTTAGACCCAGAAACCCAAGTTCTCCATGGATCTGTACTTATTTAGTACTTTGCTGGTTTAGCTACTGATTTTTATTGGGGTGTCAATATACTATTAAAGGTACATGGGAATTTAGGGCTAATTGACTGGTTTGTTGTGTTGTCATTATTGCTGTTGTATCCTGCTGCTTTCTAACACAAGAAATGTGTTAAAATGATTGCATGACTAAGTCAAATTTTAGCCTTTGGTATATTCTCACAGAAATCACTAGAACACGCAGACCTGAGCACTCTTAGCATCTAAGTCAGAACACGGTACTCAGCATCTGCAGACCAGCTTGGTGGTCACGAGTAGGAGGCCAGATCAGATAGATCAAGAAAAGAGCAATACTTCTTAGGAAGACTTTTCCTGTCTATGGTATATCAGTGTATAAAACTGAAGGAAGCAAGCAATTGCAGGGTGAGGAGGATACACGGTATAAAGAAAAACAAACAGTTAAACTCCCCGCCCCCCAGTAGCTGTAATAAGGTTTTTTTTTTTGTCATTTTCTCTAAACCAGTTATACTTACAACCACAGATTTTCTCTGGAAATTTATGTTGTTGATACAGACCACCTGGTGCGTTGTGCTGGGCAGAAGGGGGGAAAAAAACCAAAATAAGTATCTTGGCAAACACAAACATACGCACAATTTGGAAAGAACGAAGTTTAAGTCCAGTGGCACCTTTAAGACAAACGTCATTTTATTCAAAGTGTATGCTTCCATGTGCAAAGAACACTTCTTCAGACAAATGGAATAAAATCTCCTAAGGGGTTACTTACGGGGGGGAAGCCACCTGAACTTGAAAAGATGTTACTATACTGTTGCCCTGCATACACCCATGTGCCATATAATGGTTTTTAGATGTTGCTGCGGTAAACTACTTACTTGGGGGGGATTATTTCCACTCAACCACTGCCAATTAAAAAACAGTATTTTCAGTACTGATTCTGAAATTAACATTAAGCAGGTAACAGTTGTTTTATGTGTGAATGCACAACTAAACACCATGATAAATGCCATCACTTGTTTGTTTTTATCTGTAAATTTGACGCTGTTTTAATTGTTGTTTTAATTGTTTTATGATATTTTAATCTTGTTAACTGCCTTGAGCCAGCTTGCCCGGTAAGGTGGGATACAAATAAAAATAATAAATAAAATAAATATTAAGAAGCTTCTCTGATACTGTAACATAGGAAAATATATTTTGCCTAAAAAGTACAATTCATAACACCATCAATGCTTATGTGAGCCCAAAAAGGGTAATAAGTTTTCTCATACACGATTAGATATACCAGTATGTGTTTTACACATGGTGATATAACAAGAAGTGGCCTTAGGGTACACCTTTTCCGGCAAGGCAGCTACAAATGGACAGAGTATTTAATCATTCCACATCTCTCTTGCCCCTGAACAGCACAAACAGCGTGAGGCAAAAAAACCCCTTCCCCAAATCCAAGCTGTCTTCTATGCTTGGGGGGGGGGCAAAAGTGGGAGGGATTCTAGTGTCCTGGCCCCACTGCTGGACCTCCTGAGGGCACCTGGTGTTTTTGGCCACTGTGTGACACAGAGTGCTGGACTGGATGGGCCACTGGCCTGATCCAACGTTGGCTTCTCTTATGTTCTTATTATGTTCTACATAATAAACTGTTCTCATCCTGATGCAAGCCTCTTAGTTATCACTGCAGAAACCTAGCTCACTGATGAGAGAGACGATTTATTTTGATTGTAAATCCACGATCTAGTTTTAAAATCAGATACAAAGAGGACCGAATCCTAGCTAGCCTAACATTCATAATAGTAACTCACAGAAATCAAAATATTCTAGTTGACTTGATTTGTGGATTGTGCTACTTTCAGGCATCAAGCTAATTTTGACTGTTGGGAGCAGGAAATTAAGTTAGGGCTAAGTCACATGAAGCTGCCTTATACCAAATCAGACCACTGGTCCATCAGGGTCAGTCTTGTCTCCTCAGAATGGCAGCTGCTCTCCATGGTATCAGACAGAGGGTCTTTGACATCACCTACTGCCCAGTTTTTTTAGCTGGAGATGCAGGGAATTGAACTTGTGACCTTCTGCTTGATGCTCTACCACTGAGCCACACCCCCTCTCCAAATGAATGTGTACTAAAAGCAAATATACAATTTCCCATTTCTTTGTGACAGTGTGTGATCTACCTTGAGCCTCAGTAAGAAAGGCAGACTATAAATAATGCAAATAAATAAAGAACTTAAAACTGCGCTACGGTTTTCCCACTACAATCTTTCTACTCACTAGCATTTAGCAAACTCGTGCCTTTTCATTTCAGAAGGTGTCACATATTTTAAAATAATCAAAACACGCTCACAAAACACAAAAAGTTGTCATAGATACTTATAATTTATATGGTCTTGGGCTCTCAAACCCCTTGTCTCCTTTCTTCCTGTTCATCGTGGACAGCACCACTGAACCTTGCTGAGAATCAAACGCGCATCACCACCATCTTCAACAGGAGCCCTTTCAAAGATCCTTTTAACTTTCCTTCTCTTCGTGAATTCCTCTTCTCATTGCAGATCTTTCATCGTCAAGTCTTAGAGCAGCACAGACTTGAACATATCCAGAGAGGGACCATTATCCATAAGACCAAACAGCATGCAGAAAGAAATTTAGGGAACTTTACAAGGGATCTCCCCTAAAATCTGAAAAAACACTGATCTATTAAGTTAGATTTACACAATACGTCTAGTTCCAATGATACCATTCAGTGAGGTAATGAAGCGAGGGAGTACTGCTAGAACGTATTTCAGCCAGCTTCTGACACTAGAAATGATCACTTTATGTACTTTCCAACCAAGCTGCCGAGATGCTGTTTCTTTCAGCAGACAGCTGTATAATGGGAAAAGCGGTCTCTCTCTAGGGCCAATCTGGGGAGAGGCCTTTAGAACACAGACAGGTTATTGTTGGTGTTACCATAGGAAGACAGGAACATTGACAATAACCCACCGGCAGTCCTCTTGACCTGATTTTGTGAGGAGCACCTGACTGCTACCAAGATTCTCGGGCACGTTTAAGGGCATATAGCTAACACATAAGTGCCTTCTTAGGGAAGCCTCCAAAACAAAGGTCAGTTTTTTACTGGTGGGAAGAGAGACCACCAACAGTCGCTTGGCCGCACTCCAGCACAACCTAATCTGGAAGGGACCATCGGGCTCAAGGCTGGGACGGAGGATCCCAGGCCACCCTGTGAGTTTCCGGCCAGGGCACGGCTAGTTGACCGTGGGAGCTACCCAGAACACGTGCACTTGGGGGGCAGCTCATAGCAGAGGCTTTTTGTCGCAACGCTGTTGTTGGCGGAGGGGCATCTCGAAGGGACGGGAAGAAGGACGAAGGGTCCTGAGGGAGGGGAGAATCTGCCCTCCTCCACTCGGCGCAGGGATGCGGCGGCGCGCTCTTCAGGACGGGAGCCTTTTCAGCAGGGGCGCGACGGTTGCCCTCTTCGGAGGAGCGCGGCTTGTTCTCAGGCGGGCTGTCCAGAGCTCAGGCGCAGAGTGAGGCTGGGACGATCAGTGAACGGTCCTCCGAAGACCCCACACGGGCGGGCGGGCGGGCGGCTCGGCTCCCGGTCTTCGCGGCAGCCTCTCGTTCTCCTCCTCGGGGAACACCGACCGCCTCACGCCGGGCCTCCGTCACACCCTCGGCCCTCTCCCCGCGCGCCCAATCAGCGTTGCGTGTGCGGCGGGCGCCATTTTATTGGCGGCCTTTGACCTCCCGCCGTCGGTTGAAAGGTCACCGACGGTGACGGGGCTTGGTCCGGGGGTCGTTCGTTTTTAATTTAGACCGCAGATATCGGGGGAGTTATCTTAGACAGCGATGGAGGAGGGGGAACGAAGAATTAGGAAAAAGAAAAGGACCGTAAAAAAACCCAAACGTGACGCCTGAGGCGCGTGCGCAAAGGGGAGACCTGAGGCGTTCGGCCCCTCCGGAACGCGCACGCGCGCAATGGCTTTGTGGCTTCAAGCGGGTTGGGTGCAGGGTGCGGAGAGGACTGGCGGCGGTGTGCAGGGACCCCGGGAATGAATTCGAGCAGGCTGGGAAATATCCACGAGTCTGTTGGACCAAAAGAACTACAGGGAATGTTGCAGCGCCGTAACCTGTGTGCGCTGCAATCGTATGCTGTGACCAGTGTTCCCTCTAAGCTGAGTTAGTGTTGAGCTAGCTCACAGTTTTTTAGCCTCCGGCTCACACATTGTTGTCTTTGCTCAGGAAGGATGGCTCCAGAGCAGTCTAACTTATGCAGGAGCCAAATCACTTGCTCACAACTTTAATGCCGGTAGCTGACAAAGTAGCTACCACAAATTCTACCTCTTGCCTTCCATGGGCTTTTAACCCGGACGTTTTTTATGTATTCCTGCTTTGTATTCGTGCTATATTGCTGGAAGATTTACTGATGAAGGCGGCTAATTTATAAAACCCTCTGCCACAAACTTAAATGGGCACCCGACTTCTGTTTTAGAAAGCTTCTGCTAGGTCGGATACAAGGCATGTTAAACACTAAGCATCTACCAAAGGCTCAGTATTGCCTGGAAGGGGAAAGAAAAGGCCCCAGATCCAAGTGCTTTTATACATATTGGTCCTCCGGCCCTTAGCCGCTTAGTGAGAATCAGGGATGCTTGTGAAGCACTCCAAAGGGATCTGTTGAGGATGGGCGAGTGGGCATCACTGTGGCAAAGGGGGTTCAATGTGGCCAACTGCAAAGTGATGCACATTGGAGCCAAAAATCCTAACTATAAATATACATTGATGGGGTCCGAACTGGCAGAGACTGACCAAGAGAGAGATCTTTGGAGTTGTAGTAGATAATGAAAATGTTGAGACAGTGTGTGACTGCAATGAAAAAGGCCAATGCTATGCTAGGGGTTATTAGGAAGGGAACTGAAAACAAATCATAATGCCCGTGTATAAATCAATGGTGCGACCTCATTTGGAGTACTGTGTACAGTTCTGGTTGCCATACCTCAAAAAAGATATTATAGCATTGGAAAAAGTGCAGAAAAGGGCAACTAGAATGATAAAAGGGTTGGAACACTTTCCCTATGAAGAAAGGTTGAAGCGCTTGGGGCTCTTTAGCTTGGAGAAATGACGGCTGAGGGGTGAGATGATCAAAGTTTATAAGATTATACATGGGATTGAGCAGGTAGAGAAAGAATCACTTTTCTCCCTTTCTCACAATACAAGAACTCATGGGCACTCCATGAAATTGCTGAGCAGTCGGGTTAGAACCGATAAAAGGAAGTACTTCTTCACCCAGAGTGATTAACACATGGAATTCACTGCCACAGGAGGTGGTGGCGGCAACAAGCATAGACGGCTTCAAGAGGGAATTAGATAAACATATGAAGTAAAGGTCCACCAGTGGCTATTAGCCACAAAGTACAGATGGGAACTCAGTCTGGGGCAAGTGACGCACTGTATTCTAGGTGCTTGGGGGGGGGGCAACAGTGGGAGGGCTTCTAGTGTCCTAGCCCCACTGCTGGACCTCCTGAGGGCACCTGGTGTTTTTGGCCACTGTGTGACGGAGTGTTGGACTGGATGGGCCATTGGCCTGATCCAACATTGGCTTCTCTTATGTTCTTAGTGCCATCTTATGCTCATACCACCTTATGGCAAAATCACCAGAGAATCCAAGGAACATTTATTTTTATTTCTAAAACTCCCAAAACAAAGTCTTACAAATAAATATGTTTTGCATCATTATGGAGACATTTCCCAATGGTTTGAAAAACAGTATTCCTCTGTAATAATCTGAACTTTCCCAGGAGGGTAAAATTTTGAGCGCAAAATTTTATTCAAGAATCCCAGTGCATTTTAATGTAGTTACATGCTCAATAAAAGACTTTAACCGAGCGACGGAAACCTAACAACCCCCACCCAAATATGAGCCACCAGCTGATAGTCTAGAAGTATCTTTCAGTCCTTAAATCACTGCCGCTGCTTCTCATGAAATAGGCCTCCTAGAATTATAAACTTTAATTCCGTTCTGTGTTGAAGAGCGAGCGTATTTTGTCAGCAACGCACCGATCGTTTGCTTTGATGAACACAAGTCCCTGCAAGATAAAACAAACACCCTTTATGCAGGTTTTCTTTTAAAAAAATCCAATCAAATAGGATGAAACATTTCAGTTATTTTAGAATACTTCTGAAGCTTATGTAAAATTACGGATCCATCAGGAAAGTATTACAGAATGCCCTCAGCCACCTCACACTTTAGGCTGAAAAGGGTTAAGAAACGGAGCAAAGCTTGTGGGAAATGATGCAATAGGAAGCGGGACAACTACAAATGGGAGCATCACCAGGAAGAGGTTTGAAAGCATGGAGAAAATCTGCAACTTGTGCCGTAAAAACATAAGAGAAGCCAATGTTGGATCAGGCCAATGGCTCATCCAGTCTAACACTCTGTCACACAGTGGCCAAAAACACCAGGTGCCCTCGGGAGGTCCAGCAGTGCTATGAAATGAATGGTGTGCCAACCCAATAAACCACCCTGTTGTAAACTGCCCTGTAGACCAGTATTTTAAGCGCCTTTTTCTCTGACATGATGATTGGTTTTCATGCCTTACCAGACACCTTTTGAATTCTGTATAGTTATCCTGAATGAGTTGGTGCCTGCCATTACTAACACAAGAAGAGCAGATGACCATAGCAGACCTTTCTCAATAAAACATACCTGTTTAAGGACACTTGTTGATGACTGACTCTGTAGGACTCTTACAGGTAGCAGCCAGTGAAGGCCATTGCCTGCTCCAGGGCTGATGGGGGCAGGAGGAAAAGAAGGGGCATACAGGGTGGGAGATCCCTGGAAGGTACGTCCTGTCCAGTGTTCCCTCTAAGTTGAGTTAGTGCGAGCTAGCTCACAGCTTTTTAGCCTCCAGCTCACACACTTTTGTCTTAGCTCAGGAAGGATGGCTCCAGAGCAAACTAATTTATGCAGCAGCCAAATCGCTCGCTCATGACTTTAATGACAGTAGCTCACAAAGTAGAATTTCTGCTCACAGGACTCCGCAGCTTAGAGGGAGCCTTGTCTACGCCAAACCCCTCCACGGGCCCGTCCCTTTTTGCAACAAATCTGAATCCCAGTGCTTGGGCAACAACAGGAAGAGGGTCTGGCCTCCGTGGCCTGCTTGGTAGGCTTCTAAGGGACTCTGGCTGACCACTGTGTGAAACGGGACGCTGGGCTAGATGGACACTTGGCCCAAGTTGTGGGGAGTGGGAAATAAGGTCAGTGAAAACACTGCTTGACTACTGGGGCATGTTTCAGTCACGGAAATCGTTATATTTAAATAAAATTACAGAGAGAAGAGGAGCATTTGGTATACCTAGAAAAATCCAGGAGCCACTGGTGAAATGCCAAGGAAAGGATATACGGAGACTTAAAAAGAGACAGAAGGAAGGGATACACAAATAAAGGGAGTCGTGGGAGGCTAAAGAAACTGCATGAGCAGGATCAAAATGTGAAGTGAGCCCTGGGAATGAACAGCTTCACCCCCCCCTCCCCCGCAGAACAGGCATTTAAACTACTCACTGTATATATGGAGCTATATCAGCTTCCGTCCACTTCTCCCGAATGGTGAATAAGCTGTTAAATCTTTCCAGGCTGTCCTCGGGCAGGTCTTCAACATTTAGCAAGGAGATTGTCTCCGGTCTGGAGGATTGGTCCACAAGAGCCAAACCCTGGAAGAGACGTCATGTTGAAGAGGGAAATAACTATATACACCACGTCAATCTATGTTGCATCACACAATTCATTTTCTTTCCAATGCCAGTGTGGCACAGCAGTCAGAAAGTCGCACAAAGACTGAGGCATGTCCAAATCTCCGCGCAGCCTTGTATGCAGCCTTAGACCGGGCTCTCTCTCTTATCCCAACCCAACATGATAGTGTTAAGGATAAAATGGAAGCAGAGGGAAACAGTGTACACTACTCTGAACCAGTGTTCCCTCTAAGCTGAGTCAGTGTGAGCTAGCTCACAGTTTTTTTAGCCTCCGGATCACACATTTTTGTCTCGGCTCAGGAAGGATGGCGCCAGAGCAAACTGATTTATGCAGCAGCCGAATTGCTCGCTCATGACTTTAATGCCAGTAGCTCACAAAGTAGAATTTTTGCTCACAAGACTCCACACCTTAGAGGGAGCGCTGCTCTGAACTCCTTGGTGGGAAAAAAATTGTAACAAAGAGCTTAGAGGTCTGTTGGAGATCGGGGCCCTCCCTGACCCCCCCAAACCTTGGGATGGCCGAGCCCAGTCGGCTGGGAGCCACACTCACCCCGTTCCCAAAGGAGAGCTGGGAAGAGCGGAGGACCCTTGATGGGAAGATGGGGAGTCTTGGCTGAGAGTGCCATGGACGCTAATGTCATCACCAGCAGGCACCCAGCTACGAGTGACTGGGAAGGAACTGGGTTCTCCAGCCCACGGGATGGCTGGCCAGAGAGTAGCCGTGGCAGTGGGAGAAGAGTGTCCCGGACATCCTGAGGACTCTTCCGTGGTCCTGGGGAGCGTAGGAGAGCCCAGCAGATGGCCAGGCTCCGGGTGGAAGGGGGAGGAGCTGGGTGAGTCACAGGCTGCGCAGGTGGTTGGAGAATGGAGTGGACCAGGTGCGGAAAGAGGAACCTGGATGGTTCTCAGCCTTTATGCCCTTGGGAGGAGAGGAGAAGGCACACTGCAAAAGAGACGCTCACACAGGTGGCTGGGGAGGGCATGCGGGCTGCGCTCAGAACAAAGGCAGAGAAAGAGAGAGATGAGCAGAGAGCGAGCCTGCGGAAAGGAGAGGGAAAAGACAGTGACTTAACCCCCCACCCTCCCTTCCCACATCTTAGGCCACAGGAGGATCGGGGGAACCATTGGGAAGGTGGCCCAGGGCAGGGCATCTTTGGCGGGACACGGGGTCATAGTAAGATTCAGTAAATTAAATCATTCTTTGGGAGGAGAGGAGAGGAGATGTAAGCACCAAAGGACCAGTTCCTCAGAGCACAAGAACTGCATTTAGGTCAGACCATTTGCAATAGCCACTTACAGATATTCAGGGACAGGACTTGATTCCTTTCATTCTGGGATCTCATAATCAGAGATATGTTACCTCCGTACAGAGGTAGTAAATTGAGGCTCCTCCCTTCATACAGTGAATGGCAGATGATTACCTTGCTCATTTATGTAATTTATAATCCACCTTTCTGGCAAGGCTCACGGCGGATTACGCACAGCGAGTCAGTACAGTCAACAAAATGGGACATTGAATAAGCAATGCATTACGATTGTAGAAGTCTGGAACCATCAGAAGGAACTGGTGCATAGCATATGTATTAACGTGGCACTATTAATCTCTTGTACACTGGACAAGTCTGCCTTAAGGTATTGGGAAAACCAGCAGAAGAAAATGTATTCGTGTTTTACTGGTTCTGCATTACCTTTAACTGGTCCAGCCTAGTTGCCATCCCCTCGGGGACACTTTGCTGCCATACTTCTTGGAATTCCGAGAGGCTGAACTTGACTGCGTTCTGCAAGAGCATTTGCGCCGTCGCTCTGCAGATCTTCTCTTCGTTCATTTCAAAGAAAATCTCACCTAGTATGGAGCAATGAAGGATACAGACCTTGGAACCTGGATCCAGTACACGTGAAACCTTTTTCTTCTGTTTTAAAAAAGGGGGGGGGGTCCCCATCTCCTTGAAATAATGAAGTTTGGGCCAAGCTGGATAAGTTGGCCTGGCTTATACAAAATGTTAGATGAAGGAGCCTGTGAGCCACAAAGTCCCTGCCTCAATCAGCACGTTAAGCTGCAAGAAAACACAGCATTTGGTTGCCTCTTGGTAATATACAAAGCTATACTATTTGTTTGTGGAGAGTGTGTGTGTTTGTGTGTGGGCACACATGCCAAATTTGGGCATGCTTACCTGTAAGAAAACAGGGGAAATTGGGATTTATAGGAAAGTTGTACAGGAGGTAGGGACATGGTGTAGAGGACACAAAGCAGTTGCGTTTCTCTCTCCCATCTCTCGCCGTCAAGGGCCACGAGTGAATGAACAAGAGATGCACACTCACGTGTGTGCACCAGCATATACTGCTCTAATTTTTACAGCAAAAGTGGTGCCCAAGTAAGTGTTGCCAAACTAACCTGCTCCGCTTGTGATTGTATCTTATCCTTCTCCTGTTAATCCCCCACCCTCCTTTCAGGCACTCTGTCTTCAGCTAAACGAGGCTGGCCCGGACCAAGATAGCCCAGGCTAGCCCGATCTCATCAGATCTTGGGAAACTAAGCAGGGACGGCCCTGGCTAGTAGTTGGATGGGAGATCTCCAAGGAAGTCCAGGCTTGCTATACAGAGGCAGGCAATGGCAAACCACCTCTGTCCGTATACTGCGTGAAAACCCTACGGGGTTGCCATAAATTACCTGTGTCAAGACAGCACTTTATACCATCACTATTGTGTACTGGGTTCGCTGCATTGAAAGCCCGGACTATGATGTGGTGATAAGCATCGGTTTATTGAATACACAACTGGAATGCATTACCGGCCGAGATGGCCAACTATATACAGTCCCTAGGACATGCCCAAGCGTCCTATTGGCGGGTCTGAATTTCCCACCGGAGTTCTTATTGGAGGGCTATTGGTGGTCTAGGATCCTTGACTCCAATTGTTTCCAGGAGACAAGCTCCAGTGGCCTGTTCAATGCCCTGTGGCAGTCAGCGGACATAACAATCACCAAGCTAGGCTGAAAGAAAAGCACTTGGGGGAGAGCCGAGGATAATGATATGGTGATCCAAGTAGTAGTTATGTCGATAAAACTTTACAGGCACAGACGTCAGGTCTGCAGAATGGCCATTCTGGAAGCCAGAACGGTTGGCTGAAATCATCTCCGGTTTGGCCTGATTACGAACCATTCTGATACTTGTTGGGGGGGGGGGGGGGGGCGCAGTTTTGTCTGCCATTCTACACGTGTGCCTGCTGTACAGCACCTAGTTATATTAAAGACTTCAAACATGCATCCACAAGGGTCGCTTACCTTCCTCAACGGTTTGTCTTCCATAACTCCTAAGAATGTGTCCTATCATCTCCCTGGAACAAACCAATGAGAGGGTGAGGCCAAGTGTACCTGAGTGAGAGAATTCTCTTAACCCTTTCCCTCCCAGATCCTCTTGCACGCAGAGTTACCATACCCAACAATGAAAACGTATAATCTAGATCAGGCTTTTTCGGCCCAAGTCCCAACAACCACGCAAACTGTGAATATACTGGTGTCCTGGCAAACATGGGGGGGGGGTGTGGAATGGGAAGAATAAGGGCTGTACTTGGCCAAACAAAAATGCTAAATGCCAACAGCACTACCAGTGTTTAGCCGGGCTCCTTGGGTGGAGAACAAGCTCTGGAACATCAAGCAAAGCAATCTGGCACGCCACTCTTCGGCATGCATGCTTGGGAGCTCCTACCTAGGATCTTGACCACTGGTGTTTACATCCAACAGGACTGAGACTGCAATCCTACGCATACTTACATACAGCCAGTTTGGTGTCGTGGTTAAGTGTGCAGACTCTAATCTGGGAGAACCGGGTTTGATTCCCCACGCCTCCACTTGCACCTGCAGCGTGACCTTGGGCAAGCCATAGTTCTGGCACAGCTCTTCTTGAAAAAGAGCAGTTTCTGTCAGAGCTCTCTCAGCCCCACCTACCTCACAGGGTGCCTATTGTGGGGAGGGGAAGGGAAAGGAGTTTGTAAGCCGCTCTGAGACTCCTTCGAGTAGTTAAGGGCGAGGTATAAAGCCAATCTCTTCTTCTTCTTCTTCTTCTTCTTAAAAACTAACAAAATTACTAGAAATTGTCCCACTGTGCGTAAAAGCTTAGTATTGCACTGTCAAGCACTTTTGCAGCTCAGAATAACTTTGTGACGAGCCCAAAGATTCCGGGAATTCCAGCAGCTTGTTAACAAAGAACTTACTTGGGCTCCAGAGGACCAAGTTCTTGAAGACAGATACTTAAAGGAACCTTGCTGAATGACCACGACTCTGTATATATCAGCTGAGTCACATGATTTAACAGTTTCATCTCATAATCAAAGTCTAGAATCCTCCAGTATCCTGCCAGGTACAGAACAGGACATTGTTTAGTTCAACAGGTAAAAACAAAAACTGACATTGTGATGTTGCTTCATTCAGATATTTTGAAAATGTATACTATATCCTTTGCACTTTTAAAATATTTTTTCCTGCAGATGAACAAAGATGTGCAGAAAAATAGGCCCTAGCCCTGGGTGGAGGGTGGACCCCCTTCTGTATTTTTTGATCCACGCGGGAAGGCTATTTGTTGACATATGACGAGGTAGGCAGTAATCAAAATTAGCAACCTTTGGGTTTAACCGGGGCCACTGAAAGAGACAATTTAGGCAGAATGTGGAACAAGATTCCTATCTATGTATGTCCTAAACAGCGGCAGATCTTTCTGTAGAAACACATACCTTCCACTTGGCATGCTTTTAGAACCTCCAGCTGCTTTATTATTTCTTCCTCGCTTGCTTGTATCTGATCTAGCAAGTCATCTGTCGTGTACTACAAACAACAAGCAAAAGAAGTATTCAAGAGATGTTAATTTTCTTGCTAGATTTTACAGTTGTGTTATTCTGTAAAGCCCCATGCCCACAGAGGAAGATACACACCCCACCCTCCTGCTGCTGAGGTTTCCAGGGCAGCTGGCACATATAATTTTAAGCAGCACAAAATGCCAACAATGAAATTCATTAAATAAGCAACTTAAAAATGCATCAACGTGCTTGGGTTTCTGTGATGCATACAGCCAGTTTCCAACACTGGGTGTCCGTTTCGCAAGCTTTCTCTCATACTTCAGTGTGAAGTGCCCCAAAACAAAATTCCGGAGGGGACTGATGTATACATGCAACTTCATTCTCAACAGCTTGAGTCGGGCAGCTGATTCTTCTCACTGGAGATGGCAAGGATTGAACCTGGCACTTTCCCACATGCCAAGAAAATGCTCTGCCATTGAGTTCCACCACCCCACTCCAGCATGACAGGCATTCTGCTAGTACTAATTATGAAAAGAAAAAAAAATGCAATCCTGGAAAACTAAAGATTATCAAGAAGTTTTGTGTTCAGCAGCTTTTTTGTACTAACATTAAATATTTTAAATTATGCACCAGAGAAGGACCTTGCATTCCTTCCTGCTCTGATTTCTAAAACTGTGAACGCTGCCTTGGTTGAACGCTATCTCCATTCAGCTAAGGAGAGACGCAAGAAGGAGCCTTGCAGTATCTTGGAGCTAAAAGGTTGATAGTTAAAATACAAGCCACTGAGGAACAGGACCGGCCCAGAGGGGGAATACATGAACACACGAAGCCGCCTTATACTGAATCAGACCCTTGGCCCATCAAAGTATTGTCCACTCAGACTGGCCAGTGGCTTTCTGGGATCTCAGGCAGAGGTCCTTCACGTCATCTCCTACCTGGTCCTTTTAACTGGAGATGCCGGGGATTTCAACCTGGGACCTTCTGCATGCCATGTGGATGCTCTACCTCTGAGCCACAGCCCCCTCCCACAGCTCAGAAGCAGGAAGCCCCTAGTACAAACTCTGCCCCTGCTGGGAACTCATTCGCTGGCCTTACGTGAGTGGGTTTCTCAGTCTCAGGGACAATCAGGGTTGCCAGATCTCCCCTGACCACCAGCTGGGAATGACCAGATCCAGGTTGGGAATCTCTGTGAGATTTGGGGGTGGAGCCTGGGGAGGACAGGGACCTCAGACGGGTACAATGCCCTAGAGTCCACCCTCCAGAGCATCCATTTTCTCTGGGGGAAGTGATCTCTGTAGTCTGGAGATGAGCTGTAATTCCAGGGGATTCCCCAGGTCCCACCCGGAGGCTGGCATCCCAAAGATCAACCCAACCTACACAGGAGTAAAGCTGCAGATTTGGGTTATAGGGCTGGTGTTAGGTAGGTCAGTATTTGATGTTATCGTTTATTTACTTACTTCACGTATTCCCCTGTCCTTCTCCCTAGTGAGGACCCAGAACTGCATACATTGTTCTCCTCTCCTCCGTTTTATTTTCACAACAGCCCTGTGAGGTGGGTCAGGCTGTGTGTGTGACTGATCCAAGGTCACCCGGTGAGCTTCCACGGCAGAGTGGGGATTTGAACCCAAGTCTCCCAGATCCTAGCTTGACATTCTGAGCCCCACATCATGTTGGCTACTTTTCAGTTACAGTTATTACCTTGGATTCATTCAGTTGTTTCCAGCCTACTCTTTTGCACATGATCCTCGTAAATTATCATTTCTGCCTGAGCTGAAGACGGTTTCTCTGCATTCCCATTTTTACCTTTGGGTTAGTCAGTGTTTTCTCTTTCTCCCCGTCTGGCCCTTCGTAAGGATTTTCCATGAGGAGTTTCTTGAGTTTCTTTAGCTTGGGTCGACATCTTCTTACTTCCCAGTAATTGTTGGAGAAGCCTGCAATCTACAATAGGAACCTTAGTTGAGATTTGCCACAAACAAACACAGACACACACAGAACCCTGATCAGTAACAGGCCGCTACGACCAAATCAGCACTATAAACCTCCGAGAAGCATACCGGGTGGTCTTTTGCAGCTATTCGGTTTCCTCTTAACCCATCCCTTGGTGTTGTTTTTAACTATTTTATACATGCAGCTTTTCCCCCCTCCCCCTTCCCAACTAGTATTCCTGTGGGAAGGCTTCTGGACCTCCTGATGGCACCGGGGTTTCGGACACTGTGTAACACAGAGTGTCGGACTGGATGGGCCATTGGCCTGATCCAACATGGCTTCTCTTATGCTTTTATGCCTGACGGGTCAGCTGTATTGTGCTATGTGAACAATGAGACAAGATGCTATGAGGAAAACCAAGGGATTCTCTGTCCCACTGCAGCCTGATCAGCACTTCCTGCTTTCAGGTGAAGGCAGCCAATTGGTTGGCAACCAACATGAGGTGAACAGGTCTTCGCCCAATCAAGAGATGCGGAATTAGAGCAACGCTCCTTTCGGGTCCACCAAAGTGGCAACTGTGATACTGCTGTTTACATCACCAGAGGCTGAAGGTGGAAAAGAATTTTTGGCGCAATTGAGAGTGGGATTTTTTCTCCTCAAGTTTTATGAGGAGCTTTAGAAGCTGCAGCTATTTTCCTTCAGTATGTTATGAAGATGATGTAAATGATGGTTTCTTCTCTCATGTTTCATGTGAATATTATACAACTATCTCCAGTGTGAAGACCAGTATTTGTAATATCTGAAGAACTGTGGTATTTGAAACTAGTATATAGCCTGGGGAACCTGTCATTTTAAACAGGATTTTAGATGGTCAACCCATATTTCTTATTTTTCCGCTGTTCATTTTGGATATGTTGCATTCCTTTAAGGTTTTTGGAGTCCTTTTTTTTTTTTGGACAACTAGTTCTTGCAAATGGGAACAGCACGCACGCATGCATTTGCATTTATCTCATTATAACCTGCTCTTCTCCCCGGCTGGGACTCAAAGCGGCTTTTAGAACATCATTTTATTCAAAACATTTATTAGCAGCCTTTCTCCCTTGAAGAACCTGAGGCAGCTTACAGCATAAATAAAAATTATTTCAAAAACAGAAACAACAATGATAAAACATTGTCAAAGCCAACATTTAAGCGCTCGCCCCTCCTCCACTTTCTCACAACCACCCTGTGAGGTAGGCAAGGCTGAGAGTCTGCGAGGGGCCCGAGGTCACCCAGCAAGCTTCCATGGCACGAGCAGGGAGTCAAACCCAGACCGACCAGGGTCCTAGTCTGTCACTCAGTCCAGTACACCCCACAGTATGTGCACATTTTATTTCTCCCTGCAGAAGTTAACATTCCATTAATGCAGAATCCAGGAGATGAAAAGGAAAAGGCAACCAAAGCCTGTATGAAAGACCGGTGGGCCACCCAGCCACCAGCTCGCCAGGCCTGGGTTCATTTCATTTCATTGCTTCAACTTCTAGCCTGCCCTCCCCCATGAAGCAGGCTCAGGGCAGGTTACAATAAGCAATGATACACAGTAAGATATTGAAAACCACATCATTAAAACCCAGTTTAAAATAAGATCAGTTTCAATATCAGATGGTGCAATCGATGGCAACCATTCGACTACCCTACCTCCTTCTGCACCCAGATAACTTCCCCGGGGTTGCAGGTGACCGGTAAGTGATACTGGGAAAACAGGCGGATGGCAGACAGTGCAGACTGACGGCAATAGACGTTCACAGCAATACAGGGGAGGCCGATGTAAATGGATCTCCGCCACCTCAACCATGGGCCTGGCGGAACATCTCCATCTTGCAGGCCCTGCGGAACTGCATTAGTTCCCGCAGGGCCCTGATCTCATCTGGGAGAGTGTTCCACCAGGCTGGAGCCAGCGCTGAAAAGGCTCTGGCTCTGGTTGAAGCTAAGCGGACATCTTTAGGGCTGGGGATCTCCGGTAGGTCTTGATTCACTGAGTGCAATGCTCAAAACTTTGCTCAGCCGTGAAGCTTTCTGGGTAGCCTGGGTCAGAGCCCTTCCCCCTCGGGGAATCAAACTCACAGGACTGGTGTAAGGATAAAATGGGATTACCCCACAGGCATGGCCTTGTCCCACTCGGAAGACGGGAAGGATGCAAACATGGCCAATCGATAAAACAATCCGTTTTAAACCATTGCCCCGCCAAGAAAGTTAGGCATTCGAGAAAGTACCTGTGTATAAATGACAGACGGAGGCTTGTCTGCACAGAGCTGCTCGGGAGTTTCACAGGCAGGTAAAAAGAGCAACATATTGGAAGTATCTGCTATTTTCAGGTCGTAGGTCTTATCTTTGCTGCACAGCACAGCATGTTCGTCTTTATCTCCACGGATTATGAGGCTGGAAACAGTAAGGTTTTTACAATTATATACAAATTTTAAATCAGAGATACTACGAAGCGGCCTTTCCTGCAGTGCAGAGCAAACAATTTCCAAGCCACTAAACCCAAGTCGGATTTCAGGTGTTACAAATGCTACTGCCTGTTAAGATGCAAATATGAACTATGCCTTTGACTTGTTTGCATGGTATCATGTTAGATGGAAATACAAGGGAAAAGGGGCATATATTCACAAAGAAGCAGGGATAGGACCTTTTTTAAAAAAAATGCTGGTGTTCAGAGAACTTGCTGCACCCATCGTTACAATGGTGTATCGATATAACGATATTCTAGCGCACATTTTTTAAATAAAAATCAAATAAATAAATAAAAATAAAATCCCATTGACACACAGTAAGGGGGTTGCTGCTTTCAGGGGACTGAGGCCAGGAATCTGTATGGAAACGTGTCATGTGGAAGCCCCATTGCTGCCATAGCAACGGGCAAACCAAAAAAATCCCATCCTGGTATGGAAGACACCAACAAATTTTGGAAAATCCAGATTAAGGCTTTGGTAACTGCAGGAGGGCAGAGTTTTATCCTGATGTGTGTGAACTAAGGGTGGGAGCCCTGCGTTGGGAAATACCTGGAGACTGGGGGTGGAGCCTGAGGAGGGCGGGGTTTGCGGAAGGGCGGGACTTCAGTGGGGTATAATGCCATAGAGTCCAACTTCCAAAGGGGCCATTTTCTCCAGGTGAACTGATCTCTGTTGCTTGGAGATCAGTTGTAATAGTGGGAGATCTCCAGCCACTGCCTGGAGGTTGGAAACCCTACTGTGAACCCTTTAAAAAAACCTGTTTGGGGGGGCAAAGTGGGATAGAGCCCTATGAAACATTAGTTTGTTTCCAGGATACCTCTGTTACTGCACACTGCCGTAACATACTACAGTGCTAGAAACCACTTGTAAACTGCTCTGAGATGGGACAGTTCAGGCAAGACTGATCTCATCAGATCTTGGAAACTAAGCAGGGTGGAAGTACTTGGATGGGAGACCTCCTTGGAATACCAGAGGTGGGAGGCAGGGGCAGGCTTTCCTTGGTTGCCTCTCTGAATATCCTCCAGGCCCCCAGTAGGGGTCAGACACCACAGGTCGCCATGACTTCCAGGTGCACGCACGAACATACAATAGAAAAAAAAAATAAAAAATGGAGAATGATTTTTTAAAAGTTTTTGTTGCTTTTAAATCAAAGGCACGTTGAGAAATTCGAAGTCACTCCCGGAAGGGTCGAGAAATTAAGTCAGCGGCCCCTGTTGTCAACCTCCTGATGGGACCTGGAGACCTCCCAGAATTACCAACTGATCTCCAAACAACAAAGACCAGTTCCCCTGGAGGAAATGATACCCTTGGAAGGGAGACTGAATGGAATCATACCCTGCTGGGGGGTCCCTCCCCAAGCCCCGCGCCCCGACTCTGCCCCCAAATTTCCAGGAATCTTCCAACCCAGAGTTGGCAACAGGAACTCAGTCTCACTTTCCCCGGAGACCCACCTGCTATTGACCATTCCAACCACCGGGATGCGCTATAGAGCGCAGATCGCCCGCCCGCCCGGCCACCAGAGGGCGCTGCCACCCACCTTCGCCCCGCCTCCAACTCGGTTCCAAGCTCCGGCTCCAGCTGCAGAAGGTAGCAGTCGGCGGCGTCGGCCTGGGCGCTGAAGCTGAGGCACTGCGCAGCCGGCAGCAGCTCCGCCAGGTCCAGCTTTGCAACCTGCAGCGTGGCGTCCACTTCCTCCCGGCTTCTCATTTGTGGTGGCTTCGCCATACCGGGGGGTGCTGGTGTCGTTGCCAGTAGCAACCGCAAAGATCCCGGAGACAGAGAGAAACGACCCGCTTCCAAAAGCGCGCCAGTGTGCCTTACGTCACGCGGAGTGGGCGGGGATTGGGTAGAATTTCCCTGCGCGCGTCGAACTTGAAGTTGCCGTTGTAAAGATTAACCGTGTGGTTCCTGTAGCTGGCCGGTTCGGTAAAATGGATGCGGGAGGCGTGAATCTCGATTTGTCTTTCGAAGGGATTTAAAGATTGCATTTAAAAGTTTAATAAGCGACGCCCTTTCGGGTCGTTCTGCCTTCCACGGCGTCAGTGGAAGGGGAAGGGAAGCTACTGCCCCTAAAGAAAAGAGCAAGAGTCCAGGAGCACCTTAAAGAATAACAAAATTTGTGGCAGGGCAGGAGCTTTCGTGAGTCACTGCTCGCTTTTTCTTGTGTGCATTCCTGTGCATGTTTACTCCGGAGTCCCGTTTACTTCCCTGGGGCTCAATCACAGCTTTTTAGGATAACAGTCTTTTCCCCCCCGGATTATAGTAGCAAAATCGGCAGCAGTTCACTCGTCGCACTTTTTCCATTGTTAAAATTGTTTTTATAATCTCTTAGGAGACAGTTAATTGCAGTTCTTTAAAAATGCTTCTTTAAAACAGTCTTTCTTGCAGCCTGATGGTATACGTATTTTCTCAGAAGTTAACCCCACTTTGTTTAGGGAAGAGTTAGTGCTAGGTTGGGTGGCTAGGAAAGACTAGCCCAGCCTGACTTGCTGGAAGAATAGCGAATAGGTGATGTTTTTCACACCAGAAACACTTACATCTACGGTTGCCAGGTCTTGGTTGGAAGATACCTGGAGACTTTGGGGGTGGATCTGGGAGAGGGCGGGGTTTGGGGAGGGGAGGGGCCTCAGCGTGGTACAATGCCATAGAGTCCACCCTTCAAAGCAGCCATTTTTTCCAGGGGAGCTGATCTCTGTCAGCTGGAGATCAGTTGCAAAAGTGGGAGATCCCCAAGCCCCACCTGGAGGCTGGCAACCCTACTCACAACTGCATCCCAGAATTTTAGAAAATGCAGTTATAGTGACCTGTTCAAGAATTGGCATCCTGACTCCCAAGTAAGTATACGCAGGATTGTGTAAATTTGATGGAGTTTGCCAAGTATGCCGCTGTGGTTGGAGTTTCAGACTCAGATTTGAGAAAACTGGGTTCAAATTCATGCTCATGCCCTGCCAGATTGCTGGATGATTTGGGGTACATGAGCATCTCCTGGCCCAGCCCACCTCCCAGGGTTGCTGTGAGGATAAAATGGGTGAAACAAGGCTCCTTGGGCTAGAAATGTCCTTGGGAAATAAACGTCCAAAGGATTTTAGTGTTAGGATCACTTTATTTTATTTATTTTCAAATTTATATCCCTCCCTCCTTGCAAACGGGCTCAGGGCGGCTTACAAGGGCACACAGGCCAATTCAGTACAATTAAAAACCGATAAATTCAACCTAAAAGAATTGCAATAAATAGCATAATTTACCATAAAAGCTTCCAGATATCTTGTGTTCAGATGGCTACCCAATGGTAAGGTCCGAGCCCCCTTGCCACCAGACCTGGGCTACACTGGGCCAGCTACATCACAGATAGCATACGTGATGGGTGATGCCACTGGTGGCGGCTCCTATTCGAAGGCCTGGCGGAAGAGCTCCGTCTTACAGGCCCTGCGGAACCGCATTAAGTCCCGCAAGGCCCTGATCTCCTCCAAGAGCTCATTCCACCAGACAGGAGCCGCCACCAAAAAAGCCCTGGCCCTAGTTCTGGTGAGCTTGATGTCCCTGGGGCCCGGGACACAGAGTCGATGGCATGACCCTGACCGAAGTGCCCGTTGGGGTATGTATGGAGAAAGGCGGTCCCTTAAGTATGTTGGACCCTGGCCATATAGGGCTTTATAGGTAAGAACCAGCCCCTTGAAGCGAACTCGGTATGCTATGGGCAACCAGTGCAGTGCCGCCAGCACAGGCCTGATATGGTCTCGCCTTGCGAGACCCATCAACAGCCTGGCCGCAGCATTCTGCACCAGCTGCAGCCTCCGAGTTAGCACTTTTTTCTGACTTAAATCCCCTCTCCTGCTTCTATTTTTTGCAGCCTTGCTCAAGTGTTGAAGCTTTGAAGCCTCATTTGCAGAGGATTAAATTCTTTACAAGTGGACCAAGGCAGGGAGGTCAGCAAAAAGAAAGGCGATTGATTTGTTAGGAAAGGCCACCTCCCTCACCTGAGATTTCAGAATAGAGTTGCCAACTCCTTCTTGCCCTGGCTATTGTGTCTTTCACACGTGTAGGTAAGAAGAAATTCACTCAGAGAGCTTTATCAAATGACAGTTTCACGCAGTTCAGTTTTTGCATACCCTCATCTGTTAAAACAGCAGGAACCCTCCAGAAAAAAAAGAATATTATTTAAATGTTTCCTGTTTTAAATTCCTGTTTGCAGCCAAGTGAAAAACCTGAGGGTGCAAGGATTTACTGACTGGTGTTTGAACTTAAAGCCAGAAACCACAACTCCTCTTCTTTGTTGCTTCCTGTGTTTTAATATGGAACCATAGCCCTGAAAACAAGTTAAACTGGCTCAGATATTATTGTTTGAAAGAAGAACATCATCCATGTTTTAAAGTAGGAATGGTTTTTAAGAGATGCTGTTTGCTCCGAGAACCTCAGAAGGTGCATTTCTAAGCTAAGAAATGGAAAAGTGAAGCAGACCCCTGGGACATAGAGGGGTGGAGCAAAAGAAAAGGTTAGGTTAACAAGAGACAGATGCAAGTGAACAGTGAAATAAACACAGGCTTCATTTCATTTGGTACCTCAAATACTGATCTAGCGGTCAGTTCATCCTGCTCCCAGCCCCTCCCATAAGACAATTGGTTCATCTTTATTGACTACAGTGTTTCTAATTTTTTATATGTATTTGTATTTTTCGTATTTGTGTGAGTATGTGTGCATCTGGAAGTCAGGCGACCTCTGGTGACATCCCTGCTGGGGGTCTGGAGGATATTCAGTGAGGTGGCTGGATAAAGCCGGCCCCTGCCTCCCAGCTGCTAGTATTCCAAGGAGGTCTCCCATCTCAGTACTTGCCAAAGTCAATCCCACTTAGCTTCTGAGATCTGACGAGATCGGGCTTGCCTGGCCTAGCCAGGTCAGGGCAGTGGTTCTAATTTTTTTTAATGCACAAAAACACCCTCATAACCACACCATCTGAATGTGAGTCTACTTTCTGGAGGTCCCACTATAGGGTGCAATCCAACATATTGCATGTACAGCTCCAGATGTTTGCTGCAACTGCCCAGGACCTCCTGTTTTGCAACCCGCCAAAAGCTGTTCTGAAAAGCTGCTTCCTCTGAACAGATACCTACTGGTTTGCCATTGTTTGCTAGATTCTGGAGGAAGAAGAAACAACAACCGCACAGTGGTGGAGCTAGCAGTTAGGGCAGGCATGATTGGGCAGGAACGTTTCAATCTCTCCTTATTGTCTACAGCTGGAAAGGCCAGTGTAACCGGGCAATGAGGAAGACTGCAACTACCGAACCGTTAACAGGCCATGATGGTAGTCCTTTGTGGATCCCCGCTTCCTTCCCAGAAACCACCGGTCCCGCCATTTAAGTAAGTCTGAGAGCAATCCTAAGCAGATCTACTCAGAATGCTACTCAGATTCAAAGGGGCTTGGCTTCTAGGAAAGTGCTCTTAGGATTGCACTGCCTTGTCTTGGATGAACAGTTGTATTGGAGTCCTGTAGCACCTTCTAGACAAATCTGAAGCTTTGACTCTCAAAAGCTCCTACCCTGAAAATCTTATTGGTCTCTTAAGGTGCTACTGGACCTGAATCTAGGTCTTCTACTGCAAACCAACATGAGTACCCTCTGAATCTGTCTTAGAAGCAGGCTTTGCTTTAAGGTTGTTTTAATGCTCAGGTTGCTCCAAGGCTCTTTCCTAAACCGCTGGTAAGGTGAGCTTTGACTCACAAAAGCTTATATCGTGGGAAATTGTGTTGGTGTTTAAGGTGCTACCAGGCTTGGGGAATTTTGTTGAGCTCTTTTGCAGTCTTTCTCAGTCCTGTTGTAGGTTGCAACAAAGCCACAGGAGGGCAGACTGGTACAACATGTACAGTAGGTGACCAGTTGCTATGACAAAGGTATTACATGAATGGAAGGATGGAAAAATCCCCCTGCGTTTCTATTCCGGTAGCAATCTTCTCCAGCGACTGCTGTCTTTGCTTTCTGCTTACGCTCACAGCTGGAGGGAGTTTTTGCATCTAGCATGTATTTGCCCGTTGCCAAACGCTGCTGTTCATGTGCGTTCTTGAAAACGCACCAAGGATCGGATCAAATTCTGACTTTAGGTTCTTGAAGAAATCAGTGTATTGTTGCTGAATTCATCTCCTGAAAAACTGGAATAGTAGTATTGACCAGTTGTATAGGAATACAGACAGGTTAATGATGCTAATTTAATTTGTATAGCACTTTCGTGTTTGAACCACTGGGCATACATTTTCTTGCTGTAGTTCGTAATATACCCCTGCGATGTAGTTCAGTGTCATCATCTTCTTATTCATACTGCACATTTTAAAATATTTTTTGTATTTGTATGTGTGTGTTTTGTGTGCTTGCCTGGAAATCATGGTTGACTTCTGGTGACCCCTACTGGGGGCTTAGATGTTTTTCAGAGAGGTGGCTTGATTAGCCTTACCTCTGCATCCCACCTCTGGTATTCCTTGGAGGTCGCCCTTCCAAGTACTGTTGCCAGCATACTTCACATTTTGAGGGGGAAATCTTACCTTAAAGATTTTCACTTATTCCAGGGGTGGGGGTGGGGAATAGAAGGGTTTTTTTTTTTTCACAACTTCCCTCTGTTTAATTTTTCCAGTGGAAAAATTGAAAAGGCCCTCAAGAGTTTTTCATGATATATATTTGGAACAAGTAAAACCCTCCTTTAAGAGGCATTTCATTCATTTCCAAAGAGACAATATTTCATCATGTTTTTCCCAGTGCTGCTCCACATTTCCCAATTTTTCTATCAGAGAATGTGTAAAGTCATTAGGAGGAAAAAAACACGGAGCCCAAAATTTCTGGTTTTTTCTTCTTCTTCCCTGGGCCTTCACAACATGAGGTGTCAGGAACTGAGTCTGGGAGTTTCTGCATCCGAAGCGCATGGCCAGCTCTTGACCCATAGCTTCTCCTTCTTCAGCTTTTTATATTATCAGAGGCTGATGATTGTGTATAGCGAAAGTTAAAGATGACTGACGAGAGATAAATTTTGGGTAAAAACTACCGTAATGCAGAGGGGGAAGTCTGTATAAATTCTGCCAGTCCACCTCCTGGTACACAGCCTGTCAGTTGTAAGTATAAGGAGAGGCAGAGTGGTCATCAGTTTTTAGACTGGTGCTTCTCACACGGTTTCGTGGTAACGGGAATTAAAGCAGCTGAGCAATTACCGTTGTCAACAGCGAGGAAACAAATGCACAAATAAAGCTATAATCAACTTTTCATATGTTTCAACAGACAATTAATTAACTGTTACCTGGTAGACCGTAACAAATGTAGAGTCCAGTGGCACCTTTAAGACCAACAAAGCTTTATTCATGGTATGAGCTTTCATATGCACACACACTTTATTAAATATTTATTTAGTTATTTAGTGTCACTTTGCATATTTTGATCAATCATCATCATGTTGCATGTTAATTTGGTGTTCATTCACTGGCTATAAGTTTGAACCTTGCCTGCCATTCTAACATATTTGGCTCTTTAATTAGGACCATGTTGTATTATAGAACGAAGAAGATGCTATGCGGTTGCCTCCATGCTTGAGAAAGGACGGATGGAGCGTAATGGCAGGGTCTTGGTTAATTGCTCTCAGCATTCCACAATTAAGGATACACCAATTCTGACATATTTATTTCCTTCACTATATCCCCTCCACCGAATTAAACCCAAACAAATGGAAACCATATAAACTAAGTTTGTTGTTCCTGTTGTTCCTTGAAGCCATTAAATATCTTCATTGTGTTGTGTGCTAATTTACTGCTCACCCTCTACCTATGTGTATGGGCTGATGGCTTCCATTTCATTGTGTCTGACAAAGTGTGCCTGCAGGAAGTGGGTGGGACCAGGTAGGGCTTTTGCCCAACAAGGCTTCTGATTGGTTGTGCAGAGAGAACACAGGGCCAAATTAGATGTTTGCTTTTAAAAAAGGTGTTGGGTCTGGGTTCCCTAGATCCAACTCAGGTTTCCTGCAGCCAGACAGCAGCTGGTGGGAATGACTATTAAAAAATGTAGCAGACCCCTTTGGACTTGGACCATTGCCATGACAGGGGAAGGGTGCCTGCATTCTGAGCCCAAATGGGCTCTGCTTTTTTTAAAAAAACAGCCATTCCCACCAGCTGCTGTCTGGCTCTGGGGAACCTTGAGAAAAGCAAAGGTCTAGTTTGGTTCATGGCGTATCAGTGTGTTGAGAACTAGTATTGTGTCTTATTGAGAGAACTGCTCTGAGAGAACTCTTGGGTCTTCCCTATGTACCTTCAAGAACGTACCATACAGGTTTAGTTACCACCCCTCTCTGCTGGTTGGATTGCAGCATCCCATCCTGTAATATTATGGTAGTTAGTTGATCTCCAACCATGAGCAGAACAGGATAGAAAAGAATGCCTAGAGGATTTCTAGAGGATGACCGGCTGCGATGTCTCGATTGATCTTCTCCAGACCGAAGAACGAGGTTAATGGGGTGGGTCTGTGGCTTACAGGTAAAGCATTTGCTGTGTGTGCAAGAGGTTCTAGGTTTAATCCCTGGCATCTCCAGTTGAAAGGACCAGGTTGTAGGTGATGTGAAGACCTCCACCTGAGACCCTGGAGAGCCACTGCCAGTCTGAGCAGATACTGCTGACCTTGATGAACCAATGATCTGTTTCAGTATAAGGGAGCTTAATGTGTTCAATTGACAATTCCTCAGCATTGTCTGGATAAGAGAGGAGACTTATAGTGGCACCTAAGAAAGGTAGTGAGGATTTACAAGCCACTGAATGGTTGCTGTACAGAGAATGGAATGTAGGTCATATAGGGGATTTGCTTCTTTCTTTTTCATTTTGCTGAATGCTGGAGGAAGATTTTATATTAGAATCAGGTTTCTGAGGCTCTTTCAAGCCCTGAGCCTAAACTCTGAAATCTCAGAAGTCTCTTAGATCACAGCAAAGACCCTGTGGTTCCTAGCACACCCACTAAGGTGACAAGTGATGGCCTTTGGCGTGAGGTAAGAGTAACTCATTGTGTGTTCCTGGAAGTGTGGCTCTGCTCTCTCCTTTGCCTCAGACCAGTACCTTCCAGTGTTCCCTCTAAGCTGAGTTAGTGTTGAGCTAGCTCAGGGTTTTTTAGCCTCCGGCTCATGCATTTTTGTCTTTGCTCAGGAAGGATGGCTCCAGAACAAGCTAATTTATGCAGTAATCAAATCACTTGCTCACAACTTTAATGCCAGTAGCAAGAGTCCAGTAGCACCCTGCCACAAATTTTGTTAGTCTTTAAGGTGCTACTGGACTCTTGCTCTTTTTAAACTGAGTGACTTTTTAAAAAACTTTGCATGTAAATGGTATATTGTTTTTAACTCGTTGCAGGACACTTATGATACTATGTCCTTTCAATTTTTGCTCACTACTTCTTCATGAAAGCTCATTCCCTGCCACAAACGTTGTTAGTCTTTAAGGTTTTACTGAACTCTTGCTCTTTTCTACTGTTACAGATGGACTAACATGGCTACCCATCTTGCTCTATCTGAAGAAGTAAGCAGTGACTCACGAAAGCTCATTCTCTGCCACAAATGTTGTTAGTCTTTAAGGTGCTACTGGACTCTTGCTCTCTTCCGCTGCTGCAGACAGACTAACATGGCTACCCATCTTGACCTATCAGTTTAGAAAGGCAGGCCTGCGAGGCTCTAGATTGGTTAGCGGTCGAAGGGTTCTTGCGGAGACAGACAAACTGCAGTGTTAGTTGGTATGCCACCACACGGACACTGAAATCACACAAAGCACTCAGATATGGAAATCCAGCTGTAAACTGACACTGACACATTGCCGTGAATCAGCTCAGAAAATTTGGACACACTGAGAACTACCTTGCTAGTTTTCATACATGCGTACCAATGTCATGTGACTGCTGGCCCCCCTTTTACCGCTCCAGCCCACATTTAACAACACAGCTCAGCAACCAGCCGTGCCCAAGTGAGATAAGAGCTATCTTGTGGTTTTAAAAGAAATGAAAGAAACCAGACTTTGAAGCCTGGCCACACTAAAATATGTGGTACAACCACAATGCAACAAGGAACCATTCAAATGTTGCTTTTGCTCCAAAACCATCAGCCTGCCACATTATGTCTTTGCAACTTTGGTTGCGCAATAACTCGCCTCCCCACCCTATACATCATTAAAACAAAGAGCCCTGCTCGCATGCCTTTGCAGTCTGACAGTAGGGCTGCCAAGTCCCCCGGTAGGGCGGGGGAAACACCGATTTTTAAAGCTTACCCCCGCTTTTTCAAAATTGGCCACCGGGGGAGGCAATGGCTGCCAGCCGGGGAACATCGGAGCCTGCCCTGGGCCCTCCCTGCCAGGCCTGAACTTCTTAAAAGGGAAATGTCAGCAGAGAGCCTGCCCTGCAGTAAAAAGCCTCAACAGACATTTCCCCTTTAAGAGCTGAGCGAGCAAGAGAGCCCCGCCCAGAGATTAAGGAGGGACTAGGCTCTTTCTACTGAAGGGCGTGCTTTTGCATGTGGCTTGCAAAGTTGCTGCTGGGGTAAGCTGCTGGGGTCTGCCAGCTCTTTTCCTTCTCTCTCTCTCTCTCTCCCCCTCCCCCTTTCTTTCTTTTTTCTGTCTGTCTGTCTGTCTCTCTTTCTCTCTGTCCCCATCCAGCAGAGGTCTATCAGTGGCTATTATTAGCCACAAGGTCTAAATGGAACCCTTTGTCTGGGGCAGTGATGCTCTGCATTCTTGGTGCTTGGGGGGCAACAGTGGGAGGGCTTCTGGAGTTCTGGCCCCGCTGCTGGACCTCCTGAGGGCACCTGGTATTTTTGGCCACTGTGTGACACAGAGTGTTGTACTGGATGGGCTGTTGGCCCGATCCACTGTGGCTTCTCTCCTGTTATGATATGAAAATCATATTTAGCACTTATGCAGCACTTAGTGCTTCATATTCTGCCGAGATGAGGAAGGATTCAGTAGGGCCGTTGCTCAGTGATAGAGCATCTGCTTGACATGCAGGAGGTATCAGCCTCTTCAGCTAAAAAAGGATCAGGTAATAGGTGACATTAAAGATCTCAGCCTGAGACCCTGGAGAGCCACTACCAGTCTGAGTAGTCAATACTGACCTTGATGGACCAATGGCCTGATTCAGTATTAGGAAACTTCATGAGTTCATGTGTCAGCATGTGGAAGCAACATCACAGGATGTGACATCACAAAATGATGTCACTTCCTTTCTCCTGGCTCCACCCCCAAAGTCTCCTGGCTCCACCCCCAAAGTCCTCAGATATTTCCCAAGTTGGACTTGGCAGCCTTATCTGACAGACTGTCAGCAGAGTTACTCCTTTCCAAGTCCATTGACTTCAGTGGACTAAAAGGATGAAACTGTTTTAGGATTGCACTGTAAAATCTGGGAAAGACTGAATGGCAAATTACGTGACTCTGAAAGTAATGTCTGTTATTCAGTGTCTTTAAAAAAAAAACCCAAATCTCTGACGAGATTACTGGCTTTGGGGATTTTATACCGGCAACAATGCAGTGGTAGGACTGTGACCAACTAGGCGAGTCTTATGATCCAGCAAAGGACCTATTCCTGAGTAGAGATATATCAGTCTCCCATTTCTAGACTGATGCAGCGTTTGAGGGGAGTGGAACAGCTACTGTCTGAAACTCCTTTAGAGAAGGTTAAAGAAATGGGGGGATCTGATTGGATCGCAGCTCTCCAAATTCTCCTCCAGTTCAGCTCTCTGGTTAACATTCTTCCCTTTCCCATAGGGCCAAACGAGGGGAAGAGGTTAATCCTTTCATCCCACACCTATTTCCCTGCCTGTCGGGAGGTGCTTTTATTTAATTGTATTACTGAAATATTCATATCCTGCCTTGTGGCTCAAGGCAACTTATAAGTCCCAGCTGAAACATGGCAATTGAAAACAGACTAGAAGCCTGGATAATGCCTCTCCTGTATCTGCTCTAGCAGTGAGGACTTACTTTTCCCAGTGGAAAAACATATCCGGACAAAAGACTAGCTGTAGGGGGCTGATATATATATATTGGAGGAAAGGAGGCAAGGGAGAAACATGAAACCTTCCCAGGGTCAGAGGCAAGGATCAGCATGGTTAGGTTGGGCACCTGATGAGGTTAATGGCCCAGCAGACAGCTCACCTCTGACCTGGTGCCTCCAGTTGCTGTCCCATTTCCCAAAAAGTAGAAGTGCCCGGTGGTAATGGAGTGCAACAATACCTCTTCCAGGCATCCCTCTCAACTGGCCCCGAGGCAGCTGCAACCTTCCAAGGGCTTCTGGGGCAATAACAGCCCCACTTCTTGCCAGCTGCAGAAGGCAACAAACCATGATTATGCTCACAGAGTCTTAGCTTTATCCAGGCGCCACTCACATCAAAAAAATGGGCACCAGCTACGTAGCTTGGGAGATGAAAGAAGACTATGAATCAGTGGCCCTTGAGTTGGGGGTCTTCATTGAGGTCATAAAGGTCCACCTGCTGGGTCATGAACTTCTACAGAACATGGACAATTTTTGTTCTTTTTCTGCTCCCTTCTGGAAGCACCTGCTAATAAGAGAGACCACGAGTGCCTTCTGCCTTTCTTCACATGCATGCTGAGAAGATAGCAGCACCAGCAGAGCAAGGTCATGACGAGAAGTGATGATGAAGATTCCTTCATGTCTTTGGTATTTGGCTTGTTCCTCATGACAGTCAACCTCTTTAGCGTTGCCAACCTCCAGGTGGAGCCTGGAGAACTCCCAGAACTACAGCTGATATCCAGATGATAGAGATCCATTCCCGAGGCGATAATGGCTGCTTTGGAGAGTGGATTCGATGGCATTCTATTCTACTGAGGTCCCTCCCCCAAAGTCAACCCTTCCCTGGCTCCACCCCCAAATCTCCAGGAATTTCCCCATGTGGAGCTGGCGACTGGTACTTCCTAATTCTTGACTTGTGTTTCCTGGTCCCAAGCTCTGGATTATGATGAAATAACTTCCCTTCAGTCTGGTATTATGATTTCTCTCAGTTTTGTCATGTGTGCATGGGACTGTCAAGAGATTCCTTTTTTATTCCACTTAGTGGTTATATGGATCTGATGATTCTTAATTCAGCCTGAACACATCAGAAGAAAATGAGCATTTACCTAGAAACTTGTCGTGTTGTCCTGTATATTTCATTGTATATGTTCATATAAATTGTGGATCCATGTTACTCCATAGCAAATCGATTTGTTAAATTTACACTTAAGTTCAACTAGAGCCCTCTTAAGAGTTTTTAAGAAATTTTGGTCACCGACTCTAACTTATCTTTCTAATCGGAAGGAAATTCCAAAGCAACCATATATCACTGTTATGTTTAACATATGTCGATATCTATTTTATAGTTAAATGATATATTTGTAAACTATATTTATTGTTTTTATGTCCTTAATCTTAGTAAGAGCTGTATGAACCCTTTAATAGTTGATGAGGTATTGATTTCTTTCTTTTTTTGGTTAAAATTGAATAAATAGAAAAAAATTACACTTAAGTTTTGGTTCATGCTTCCTTATATCTTTCCATTTGGGATTTATATATTCAAGTTTGTTTTCATTTCATAATTCCAGCTGTTTGCATGTTCTGGATGGTCTTGGTTCTGCCCAATAGTGTTTTGGTTTCCTCCAGGATCTCTCCCTTCTTGTTTAATTCATCATGTTCCTGGCTTGGCACTGGTCAGTGCGATTACGACTCGGGCTTCTCCTTTTCCCCCATCACATGATTCTGAAATCATGTGATTTCCTGTCTTGTGCTTATACCTTTAGTGAATCTCATGCTCAGTGGCTCCTGGTAATGTTGAACACCGCTGCTTAGAAGCCATCTTGCACATCTGTCCACTCTGACCTGTGATTAAAAAACATTAAGAATTGCCTTCCGTGCATACACCAAGAATGGTTTACGGTTGCTCTGTTTTTAAAGTTGTGCCTTAAAGAGTCCAGTTGTGCCTTAAAGAGCCACAGCATTTTCCAGTGTTATAAGCCTTTGTGAGTCAAAGCTTACTTGGTCAGATACGGTGACTTCCTTATCTGGCCAGTACAGATACTAATTTTCTGTTCCCAAGCATTTCCCCTCTGCTCTACTCAAGCTGATTACAATGTACACCAGCAGTGTCGAACTTATTTGTTACGAGGGCCGGATTTGACATAATTGTCACTTTGTTGGGCCGGCCCATATGTGCCGTAAATTGTAATGCCAGGTACCGGAGACATAAACTGTATAAAGGACAGCAGCTGGTAAGCTCCGAGTTGGTGTATCTTCACTGCAAAGGCTGGGAGGGGGTGCAAAGGAAAACCCACTTGGGCGGACTGCCAAGCCAGCGGTGCAGCCCTGGGTAGATACTCCTACTCTGTCTGATTGCTGCAGACGAGGTTGTTCCGCCATGCTGAAGCCACAATCGCAGTGACTCCACCCACACCCTCTGAGCAGTCTTCTGTTCCCTCCCTTGCACTAGTTGTTTGCGGGCCACGTAAGAGCCCTGGATGGGCCAGTTTCGGCCCCCGGGTCTTATGTTTGACACCCCTGATGTACATTGTACCTTTGCATCCTTTACAAGCATTCCTTACAACACCCCACTGGCTGGGATAAAAGGACTCAAAGTTCTCCATTTCTGCTTTACAGTTTCTGATGAAGGGCACTTTGACTCTCAGAAGCTCGAGCTCGTACCCTGAAACTCTTGTTGGGCTCTGCTACCAGATTCAGATCTGTTATCTGACCAAGTGATCTTTGACTCACGGAAGTTCATATCCTGGAGAAATTTTGTCGGTCTTTAAGGTGCTGCTGGACTCAAAGTTCTTTCTGCTGCTACCGATTAACACGACTACCCACCTAATGGCGGTTTTAAAGTGTTCTTGTGTGTTGTCTTGATTTTATTTGTAAACCACCGATCGCTTTCAGGAAAAGCAGCATGAAATACCAGACATAAAGAGTTTTTCAGCACCTCTCCCATTTTTCAAGATTCTGTCAGTAGTTATTCCCTCAGACTAGAACACACGGTAGTCTGAATTATTTCAAATGCAAGCAATACCCAGATGAGTGCAGTCACACACACACACACACACACACACAGACTTGATCGAGATCTGTGCCAGTGAAAGTGTAGTCGACATTTCGTTCCTTTAGAACATATGATTGATTAGCAAGACCAGAGGGGGAAGAGGCAGTAATAACTATGAGAACCCCTCTGACATAACATAAGAGAAGCCGATGTTGGATCAGGCCAATGGCCCATCCAGTCCAACACTCTGTCACACAGTGGCCAAAAACACCAGGTGCCATCAGGAGGTCCAGCAGTGGGGCCAGGACACTAGAAGCCCTCCCACTGTTGCCCCCCCCAAGCACCAAGACTACAGAGCATCACTTGCCCCAGACTGAGAGTTCCTACCTATACTTTGTGGCTAATAGCCACTGATGGACCTCTGCTCCATATGTTTATCCAATTCCCTCTTGAAGCCGTCCACGCTTGTAGCCACTGCCACCTCCCCAGGCAGTGAATTCCACGTGTTCATCACTCTTTGGGTGAAGAAGTACTTCCTTTTATCTGTTCTGACCCGACTGCTCAGCAATGTCATGGAGTGCCCCCCCCCCCCAGTTCTTGTATTGCGAGAAAGGGAGAAAAGTACCTCTCTCTCTACCTGCTCTATCCCATGCATAATCTGGTAAACCTCGATCATGTCACCCCTCAGCTGTGGTTTCACTAAGCTAAAGTGCCCCAAGTGCTTTTAACTTTTCTTCATAGGGAAAGTGTTCCAACCCTTTTATCATTCTAGTTGCCCTCCTCTGCACTTTTCCCAATGCTATAATATCCTTTCTGAGGTGTGGTCACCAGAACTGTATGCAGCTCCCAGTGACCGTAGCAGACCTCATACTAATCGGGAGTTAGAGAGAATGGCGTTCTAGGTCAGAAGGCTCGGCTTTTGCGGTGGCTTTCGCCCCCATACCAATTTAAAAACCAAGAAACGAACCGTTGCTTTTATCTGACGACTACCCCTTTGGGACAATTTTCCCCCATTGTAGAGGAAAGACAGCAGCAACAAGGATTCAATGTAGAAGAGGGGAAAGGCGCTTTCTCTCTCTCTCTCTCTCTGTGTGTTGGGGAGAAACAGCTGGAGATTCCCCTAGGAAAGAGGAGACAGCTGTATCCTGATCTGCAGAAGCGCCTCCCTCTTCGCTTCCCTCCAGCTCAGCTGCTTGCTTTGCTCTTCAGTCATTTAAAAAAAGGCTGTGGGGTTGTCCAGCCTTGGAGCGAGCTAGATTCTGCTGCAGGGAACAGAGGCTCTAAAGGCAGGTTTACAGCCCTAACAGTCCCCCTCTAGCCGTGCCAGACGCAGGAGGACGCTCCTGCCTTGGCTAGCCGTGCTGTTTCGATGCAACCACGTGCCTAGCCCGGACTGCCTGTGACACGCACAACAACAAGGAAGCCAGCCAACGGGGGGGATCTTTTCTTTGCAAGGGGGTGGGGGGGGAGTCGACTGCACGCGCAATCCAGGTGAGTTGAAAGCCGGGAGGGGGGGGGGGAGGGGGCATCTCAGGGGTCGCTGCGAGTGTCGTTTTTGCAAAAGCAACATCTGAAGGCATGCGACCCTCCGAGATAACTTGCGCGGGTCTGTGCCGAGCAAAAACTGGACTCCTTTCGCCCCGCGCGCCCAGACGCGCCCCAGGCTGCCTAGTGCAAAATCGTCCGGGGGCATTTTACGGGCTGCAAAAGGGTCTTCCGCGCAGGGTGGCAGGAAAGGAGCGACAGGGAAAGAGACAAACAAGCGTGCAAGCAGGAATGGGGCAGACAGGGAAGCCAGTGGGGAGAATTTGGGACGCTGAAGAAGGAAGACACTGACGCGCAGGCTGCAGATGTGTGGGATTGTGAGCGGGGGTGGGGGTGAAGAAGCCGAGGATCGGCAGGACGTTAGGTCAAAGCCAGGGGGAGGAGAGGATACGATCCAAGGTGCCAGTCGGAAGACATGTGCGGTGAATGAAGCAAGGGATGGGGTGGGAGATTATTGCTCAATTGCGTCCTGACGCTTTGGAGCGGGGTGGTGGAGGGAACTGGGTCTTTCCCCTTTAAGGTCTGGCTTGTTGCGTTGTGTGCCCCCGGCCAGGTTGGTAGCGATGGAAGACGGGAGCCTGGGCGCCCTGCAGCAGAGGGCCGCGGAGCTGGAGCACATGGCTGAAGTCCTGCTGACCGGGGAGCAGCTACGGTAGGAGATCTCTGCCTTTCCCCCTTCCTGTCGCGGGTCGGGACTTGAGCGAGCTGGTGTCGTTGCCTCTTTGTTTTTTTAAGGAGAATTCTTCGTGCTTTGCGCAATCGACACAAAGCCCATCGCCACTTTATATCTGCTCCGGCTGGCATAATCCCTCCGAAGGGAACAGTTTGAGGTTAGGGTTGCTCCGCCCACGTTATGCAAAAAGTCAGGGTGCTTCTCGTAGCGGCGCTGCAAGTGCGGGTGGCTGGAGGCCAAGAGGGAAAGGTCTCCGGGACTTTTAATAGCTGGGATGCAAGAAGGACTTTCTACAGCAGGTGTAGCTGCTGTATGGGAAAGCTGTGCCTCCCCTTCTCCCAATACCCGCCCCCTTGCCTTTCTTTGCTGTTGAAGGCACTGCGTCCCCACAATGCTTTGCTTCAGGTTGCCCTCCTTGCACCCTGATCTGTGTGGCTCAGGCCGGCAAGGTCTCTCTGGAAAGCTGGGTCGGCCCTGGTTTGCACTTGGATGGGAGACCCTCAGAAAGGGTTGCTCTGCAGAAGCAGGCAATGGCAAACCTCCTCTGTTCATCTCATGCTTTGAAAACCCTATGGGGGTCGCCCTAATTTTATTTATTGATTGAATGTATTAATGACCCAGTCCCTGCTATTGCAGGGCTCCGGGTGACGTACAGTATCCATAAACACATAGCGAGATAAAAACAATTTTAAAAACCATTAATGATACATTTAAAAAAAAGAAAGATGAGATAGTGAATACTGATTAATCCGAATTCAGAATGCCAGCTACTTCGTGGGCAGGGGGGAAGAGGGCACACAAACATAAACAGCAGAACAAAAAAGGGCGTCAGCCAAGATGGAAAGCATCGCTGTCCTCAGCCAAAAACCTGGCGGAACATCTCCGCCTTGCAGGCCCTGCAGGATTGCATAAGATTTCACAGGGCCCTGATGGTATTTAGCAGAGAGTTCCACCAGGTTGGGACCAGGACCGAAAAGGCCCTGGCCCAGGTTGAGGACAGCCAAATGTCTGTAGGGCCGGGGACCACCTGCAAGTTGTTGTCTGAGGAGTGTAATGCTCTCTTGGGGACATAATGGGGGAGACGGTCCCGTAGATACATCAGTCCCTGACTGCTCAAGGCCTTATAGTTCAACACCAAACCCTTGAACTTGACTCGGTATTCCACTGGGGCCAGTGTAGCTGGCACATCACTGGATGTATCTGTGCTGTTCACGATCCTCCCGTCAGGACTTGCGCTGCCACGTTCTGGATCAGTTGGAGCTGAGTTGGCTGCGACTTAAAGGCACTTTACACACACACACAAATTGCAATAAGCAGGAGATGTGTGCTTTGTAATATGAAAACCCCAACCCTGCAGCCAAGATCAGTCATGCAAAGCTAGCTTATTTGTATAGGGTGGTGGATTTAGTTTGGTGTTCAAAGGACTTGGATATATTTCCCCGCTCCCCCGGAGCTTGAGGGAACGGGTGTAGGAGCCAGGAGAGAAAAGCAAAGGGGTGGGGCGTGAAGCTGACAGCCCACCTGTGTGGCCGCTGAAAAACTGAGCCAAGTCCTCGTCTGAAGATCTTACCTGTTCCTTTCCTTGCAGGCTTTCCTCTACAGCCGCAAGACTAAGGAACCCTTTTCAAGACGACAATAATACATGGCGTTTATATATTGCATCTCATCTTTGCTTCCTTTCCTCCTTCCAACCGCAGGCTTGTTCTTTCAACAAGCATGCAGGATAGGTTAAGATGAGTAGGAGTGAGTGATTGGCCCTAGATCTTCCAAGTGCCCATTGTGGCAGATTTGAACTCTGGACTCCCTAATCTGGGAAATAATGAGTTAAGGGAGGAGGCTTGGTGGCAGATTTATTCATTTAATTCATTTATATCCCACCTTTCTTCCCAATGGGGACCCAAAGCGGCTTGCATTGCTCTCCTCTCCTTTGAGCTTCACAACAACCCTGTGAGGCAGGTTAGGCTGAGAGAGAGTGACTGGCCCAAGGTCACCTAGCAAGCTTCCATGGCATGAGTGGGGATTCGAACCCGAGTCTCCCCAGTCCTAGCCTGACACTGTAACCACTGCACCACACTGGCTGGATTTGCCTATCTCTGTTGGGCGAAATGGCCACAAAATATGGCTTGTTGCTCAGTTAATGCTATTAATGCATGTGTACTAAAAAAAAAAGGCAGATTAAAATATAAACTGGTTTACTGTTAACTGATGTGAGGTTATTGTGTTTTGTGTCGGGAAAGAGGAAAGCAGCGTGGAGTTCCTGCGCAAGCGGATGCCAAAAAGTAGAGTTGGGTTAGAAGTGGGTCTCAAAGAGCTTGAGAACCGCTCCTGCATTGCTTCTTTATAGTCCTCTTTTCTCCCCAACGGGGAGACAAAACGCTTACAACACTCTCCCCTTCTCCATTTTATCCTCACAACAACCCTGTGAGATAGGATAGGCTGGGAGTGTTTGACTGGCCCAAGGACACCCAGCAAGCTTCCATGGCACGAGTGGGGATTTGAACCTGGGTCTTCCAGATCTTCGTCTGACATGCTAACTGATGGAACAGGCTGGCTCACTTTACGTCACACTGGCTGTTGTGTATAGATAACATTCCAAACAGTTCACTTATCTCCAGTGCTCCCTCTAAGACTCTAAGCTGTGGAGTCTTGTGAGCAAAAAAATTCTACTTTGTGAGCATTAAAGTTGTGAGCGAGCAGTTTGGCTACTGCATAAATTAGTTTGCTCTGGAGCCAGCCTTCCTGAGCGAAGACAAAAACATGTGAGCTGGAGGCTAAAAAACTGCAAGCTAGCTCACACTAACTCAGCTTAGAAGAAACACTGCTTATCTCCAGAAATTCTTAGAAAAGCTCTAAGTAGTACATGCCAGCAGGTGGGGCTGAAGTTGAGAGTCGTTTCCTTAAGACTACCATGATCCATTGCAAATTTAGACCTTCCTAAGCCTGTTGAAATGAGTGAGTATCGGCATTTTGAACGGTGTGTAGGATCAGGCTGTAACTCTGAATGTCTGACCAGGGTGCGGTTTGACCTGAGAGCTCCCTGTGTCAAGCATTGGATTGGCTACAGCATCTCCCCCCACCCCCACCCCGGTTCTTTAAAAGCTGCATATTTCAGCATGGGAGAATGTCCCTGCAGAGCTAAACTGCAGACAAATGGAAGATGTGTGGCCTTAATTTATAAGCCCCAGTAACTTTTAGGAGCTGATAGAGACCTGACGTGTAAACTCTGACCTTGAACACAGCTGGAGAATATAACCAAATAATCATGGTTATGTCTAACATGTTGATAAGGACTAGGTTCTTGGTTGGCAGAGTGCCACCCCTGTTAATTACAGAGCAAGCAAATATTTATACAGTGGGAGAACAACTCCTGAAAACTGCAATGCTGCACTGTTCATTTTAGACACCGTGCTTTGTTTCCGAAGCGTTTGTCCCTTCCAATTTTCTGTGGTAAAGAGGTGGAAGGTGACTGCTGGCCTGGCTTCAGGCGAAGCTTAGCAAATGAAGGCCGCAGTGGGACACATTTGATGATGATGGAAAGTCCTGTCAAGTCACAGCCAACTTATGGCCACCCCGCATGGGGTGGTCAAGGCAAGAGACGTTCATAGGTCATTTGCCATTGCCTGCCTCTCCATCGTGACTGTGGACTTCCTTGGTGGTCTCCCCTCCAAATACTAACCAGGGCCAATTCTGACCTGGGAGTTGACAGTGGGAGGAATGCTTTCCTCCACAGAATGGAGCTCGGCTTATTTAGTTCAGCCAACTTCACCCCTTTCCTCTGAAGGGACAGTTATGCAGTGTACTTGTTTTCCCCCCTCAGCTGTGTGATATGTTTGACAGAGGAGTGTCTCAAGTCTGGGAGGGGGGTGTTGTACTCAGCGGCCTTCCGCTCTTGTCAGTCTCTCATTTATGAACTCTGTTAATCTCCGTTTGGAAACAAAGAAGCATGTGGGTTTTCCAGGTCTGTCCGTGCCTGCTTCACATGTCAAAGGCTGGCCTAGTGAAAGTGTTGATTTTCTTGTTGGCCAGGCTGGCTCCCTGGGTCAAAAACTAGGGTTGCCAGCCTCCTGGTGGGGTCTGGGGATCTCTCCTAATTACAACTGATCTCCAAACTGCACTGATCAGTTTCCTTGGAGGAAATGGCTGCTTTGGAAAGTGGACCCCGTTGCATTTAATTCCTGCTGAAGTACGAGGAAAGGCTGAGGGACTTGGGAATGTTCAGTCTGGAGAAGAGGCAGCTGAGGGGGGCCATGATTGCTCTCTTTAAGTATTTGAAGGGCTGTCACATAGAGGAGGGCAGGGAGCTGTTCCTGTTGGCAGCAGAGGAGAGGACTCGCAATCATGGGTTTAAGTCAGGGGTGGGCAATTGTTTTGGCTTGGGGGCCACTTTGTGGGAGCGGAGGTTAGTGGAGGGCCGCACCTTTTAAAATGATTGCATTCATTAATTAACTCTGCATTTCAGAAAAGGTATAAATTGTATCATAAAAATCAATAAATATAAATTAAATAATAGTGGAAGTTTTATTCAATTTATTTATTGTGCTAATTTCATATCATCTATAGCTGCAAGCATATTTAATTTTAGAATTAGTTTAATGAGACAAATGTACCCTATCACACTTTTCTACAATTTTTTTTGAAATCAGATTGCTTGTTGAGATTCTCATCACAGCCTGCAAGTTAATGTCTGTCAAAGAGCATCTATATTTACTCTTGTTGATCTTCATGCAAGAAAAACTTTGCTCACAAATATATGTAGACCCAAATATAGAGAACATTTTCCCAGCAAATTTCTTCATACATGGAAATTTTTCAGCAGACAAAGATTTGTAAAAGTCAACTAATGTCACAGCATTAAACATTTCTTTCACAGTGTGATCTGACTGCATGTCAATAAGTTCAAGCTGCAGCTCCTCAGGTGCTGTATCAATATCAGCAGTGATGGGATAAGAGAGCAAATTGAATTTAGGCTCAATTTTCTTGAAGTCCTGAAATCTTCTTGGCGGGCCGCAAAAAACTCTGTGGCGGGCCGCATGTGGCCCCCGAGCCGCAATTTGCCCACCCCTGGTTTAAGTTATAGGTGGAAAGGTACTGCCTGGATATTAGGAAAAAATGTTTTACAGTGAGAGTAGTTCAGTGGTGGAATCGTCTCCCTAGGGAGGTGGTGAGCCCCCCCCCCTCCCCCCAGCAATCTTCAGGCAGTGGCTGGGCGTGTTTGTTGTGCGTTTGATCTAACTTTAGAACATTTTTTAAAAATCCTGCCACTCCTCATGAGGTGCTTTTATTCTCAGAACAAACACTCTGAGGTGAGTTAGGCTGAGGGAGAGGGACTGCCCCAAGGTCACCCAACAAGCTTTCATGGCAGAGTAATTAAGAATAATTGTGATGTGCTTTTCAGCAACAGTGCTGCTTGGACCTGGATTTTCTCAGATCCTAGTGTGATCACTATGCCATGCTGGAAATACCACCCTCCAAATAAATAGGTAAAGGTAAAGGTTTCCCTTGCTTGAAAGCAGTCGAAATCGACTCTAGGGGGTGGTGCTCATCTCTGTTTCCAAGCTGAAGAGCCAGCACTGTCTGAAGATGTTTCCATGGTCATGTAGCCAGCATGACTAGATGCCAAGGCGCACGGACCACTGTTACCTTCTCACCAAAGCGGTACCTGTTTATCCACTTGCAGTTTCTTGCTTTCGAACTGCTAGGTTGGCAGGAGCTGGGGCCAGAGACGGGAGCACACTCCAGGATGTGGCATGCAGGTCTCGAACTGCCGAACTATTGATCTTCTGGTCTGCAGTTCAGCGTCTTAACCACTGAGCCACCGTGGCCCTTCTTCAAATGAATTTTTTGAATGTTTCTTTGTCTTTTTTTTAAAAAGTCTCCATCTTTTTGTATTTGTTCCGCTCAGCAGCATTGCTGCAGCTAGAAACCTTTTGGAGTTGCAAAATGGGCCACCGTTATCCGTCATCAGCTGCAGTTTTGGACCACTTGCTGTTCATTCTAGCACTTTATTTCACAGTCTTTTTTGAGAGCAGGTCAGCAACTGGGTTGAGGAAGGCCCAGAGGGAGGAGCCGTAACAACAGAGACAGAGAGAGACAGACTGCATTCCACGTATACCATGCATACTTAGTATGGGCAGATGCTTATATTAGACAAAACCTCTCAGCCTTGCTCAGTCCAGATCATGAGACAAGGCTCAAAAAATAAAGTAAATTCAGGATCCAGGGTCTAAGATCTTCAGGTTTATTTTGCCATGTAAACAAAATGGGTGGTGGGAGACACTGCAGTGCTAGGAAGGGTGGTGAGTGTAGATGACTCCCTTACTTCTCGGTCGTAAACCCATTTCCTGGTAGGGTTGGCAGGTCTGGGTTCAGAAATACCTGGATATTTTGGAGATAGAACCTGATGAGGGCAGGGTTTGGAAGGGGAGGGGTTTTATGGGGCATAACGCCATATAGTCCACCTTCCAAAGCGGCCATTTTCTTCGGGTGAACTGATCTCTGTCACCTGGAGATCAGTTGTAATCCCAGGAGATCTCCAGTCACCACCTGGAGGTTGGTAACCCTATTTCCTAGAAGTAAATTTTGCTGATTTCACTAGGATTTACTTCTAAAGATGTAGGATTGTAGTTTAGGAATAATTATGATGTGAACATAAGAGAAGCCAATGTTGGATCAGGCCAGTGGCCCATCCAGTCCAGCACTCTGTCACACAGTGGCCAAAAACACCAGGTGCCCTCAGGAGGTCCAGAAGTGGGGCCAGGAATTGTTCAGCAACAATGTTGACTCCTGTTTTCCTTCCTTTTTTGTTACCACAACAGGATCGAAGAATGATGCAGGTGCAGAAGCCATTAGCAAAAAAGGGGGGGGAAGTTCACAACTTTTTTACCATTTGGTCACAGGGTAGGGGAACTTGTTACAATGGCCACATGTTAGGAAAACCTCAGACTATTGTGATTCTTAAAATCCATGTAACATACAACATTAAGCTTCTCCAGATTTTCCCCCCAACTTCCATAGAATCACGGAATTGGAAGGAGCCATACAGGCCATCTAGTCCAACTGCCTGCTCAATGCAGGATCAGGGTGTCAAACTCATTTGTTATGAGGGCCGGATCTGACATAAATGAGACCTTGTTGGGCCGGGCCACGTGGGTCATAAAATGTAATGCCAGGTAGCAGAGATATAAGCTTTATAAAGGACACAGAAAAACACAAAGATTTTTAAACTTTAAATAAAACATGCTTAAAACACTAGTCCTCTTGCAATATTTTGTCTGTTTAACAGTCTCTGATAACTGACACCTCTTGCTCTGAATTATTGCATCAAAATGTCTGTGCTGTAGCAATCTTGAGTATGATGTTCAGGTGTGTATCTGTAAGCTGTAAACCAACTTGTGCTTTATTGACATTTATTACAGAAATCTCATGCTCTGTATTCTTAGCCTAGGACCCAGGGGAAAATATGAAATGGCTAGTCATTGCAACCTTTTGTACATAAGCTGCTTCATGTGCTGGTCAAGAACATGAGAAGGCATCCTGACACAGACTGAGGGCCATGTGTTTGTCTACAAAACTATAGTCTTCCCCAGAAAACTACAACTTCCTACAAAGGAACTGTGCTGGGTGAACTTGGTCTGGACACACACTCTCAGCCTAATCCACCCCATTGGCTTATTGTTATGCCTCCTCTAAAATAGTTCACATTGCTTTCTTACTGAGAAAGTCAGATCATTAGGGCATGAATACAGTGAAAAGGGGGAAGGAACCCAGAGCCCTGGCGTAAAGAGCCCAACAAAACATGCGCACACTGTAGCAAGGCACACAGAAGTTCATACCTTGAAAAAACTTTGTTGGTCTTAAAGGTGCTTGGTATTTCTCCCGTGCGATTGAGGCAGCCCTCCCCCAAGGAGGAGGAGGGGGAGGAGCCTTAGCCAGTTCTTTACCATACTTTCTCAATCACACAGGAGAGGCTTGGCTATCTATCTCTCCTGTGTGAGAGACTGATAAAGCAAGCTGGGATGTGGCAGCAGCAGCAGAACTGGAAAAGGAAGCAGGAAAAAGCCAGGTCCTTTGGGGCCCTCCAAGGGCCTGATCTGCCCCTCAGGCCGCATGTTGACACCCCTGGCCTAGGGCATCCCTGACAAGTGTTTGTCCAGCCGCTGCAGTCAGTATCAGAAGGAGCAAAACAGATCTCCATAGAATGGATGCCAACGCTGTGCAGGGTGGAAACATTGTTTGGCGGTGATGGTACAGGCACTGTCCAGTAGGTTCCTGCAACACTTGCTCATTATTGTCCCAACAAAAAGCTAGATGTCTGCATGCTAGAAAATGGTACTTTTGCCATGACAAAACTGCTGTTCTATGGGAATGTGTTTCAATTAAAGGTGCCTGGAGAAAAACACCCTATCTTTTAAAAAGAGGCTTTATGTGTAGAAATGGGCAGCTGAAGCATTTCATGGCACGGGGAGGTCCATGCCGTCACCTGATAAATAACATCCCATTAAGCCTCTGTTACAGGGACAAGACATGTTTTTCCTGCCAGGAAACTGGCAAACCTAATTTCAGTCCTGTGCAATCCATGCATAAAATTACTAAGCAAAAGATTAGTTTGCTTTGGGGGAGTTGGTTTGGTTTTTTGTTGGTTTTTTTGTAAAGTTATGGCAGTGCAGCGATGTTACTCTTCACATCTGCTCCAAGGAAATATGCTTCTACATATTGTAGACTGCACTTGTTACAGTTTAAAAAGGATTCTTATAGACAACTCGTCTGTGTGATGTTGTTACAGTTTAAAAAGGATTCTTATAGACAACTCGTCTGTGTGATGTAATGAAACAGGTGAACTGAGGTAGAACTGGGTGAAAGTTTATTTGAACAGTCGTGGCGTGTTTAAAATGCATAACATCAGGGTGATGGAGTGGAATATAAGGTGAAGCCTGAGGCATGCTACTGGCCCTGAGAATGGAAGAATTACGTTGCTTGGTCAGATCAGGGGACCATTCAGTCCACCATTCTCTTTTGGACTACAGAGGCCTCCGGCATCTCCCAAACAGGGAATGAAGTAGAACAAAGTTTGAGTCCAGTGGCACCCTTGAGACCGACAAAATTCTGGGCATAAGCTTTCATGTGCATGCACACGTCATCAGATGGCCATCGTCCTGGTTGTTCCCAAAACAGGAAACAGTGTGCCCCTCCTCCTCCTAAGCTCCGTGCCAAGCAGAATTGGTCTCGTCAGGCTTTTAAAATGTGGTTCCCCTGCAGCTGCTGTAGACCTGTGAGGAAAGCAAACCCAGACCCAACTGTCCAATCCCATCCAATTATTGTTCCTCTGACCATCGTCATGAACAGGAGCACACAGTCAGGGAAAACAAACCAGGCAGGTGGCTGGAAATTGCATCGTGTAGTTTGACCCTGAGACTCTGGAGAAGCCATTGCAAGTGAGAGTAGACAATGCTGACACTCGTGGTCTGACTGACTATAAGGCACCTTCTATCTAGATCATAGGGGTCCAACTCATTTGTTACGGGGCCCGGATCTGGCATAAATGTTGCTTTGTCAGGCTGGGCCATGTGTGCCATAAACTGTAAGGTACTAGAGATATAACTGGAGATATAAACTGGTAAGCTCCGCGTTGGTGTATCCTCACTGCAAGGCATAGGCGTCAACTACGGGGGGGCTTGAGGGCTTGAGCCTCCCCCAAAATTTCCCGGGGGGGGGGCTCAGCCACCCCCGGGAAAATGGAGCGCCTGCCGGTGGCCAGTCAGCCAGCCAGCTGGCTGCCGTCGCCGCCTCTCCTTCCCCTCCACCCCTGGCCTGCCCTCCTGCCTCCCTGGGGCGGGGGGGGGGAAGAGAGGCGGCGGGGACATGGTCCCGCGCTTCACGCACGTGGCAGTCAGCCGGCCAGCTGGCGGCTGCCTCCTCCAAGACTGCGCTCATCTGCGCCCCCCCCCCCCGCACGCCCCGAGGCAAAGAAACCGGGTCTGCCTCCCTGGGGCCGGGGGGGGGGGAGAAGCGGTGGGGACATGGTCCCGTGCGCGGGTGCGCTTTGCGCGCGTGCACAAAAGAGCCCCCCCCCGGGGATTTACAAAGTCTATGCCCCTGCTGCAAGGCCCCATGGGCTGGGAGGGGGGTGCAAAGGAAAACCCACACGGGTGGACTGGAGAACCAGTGGTGCAGCACTGGGCAGATGCTCCCACGCTGCTTGACTGCTGCAGACTAGGTTGTTCTGTAGTGCTGAAGCCACAATCCCAGTGGTCCTGCCCACACCCCCTGAGAAGTCTTCTGTTACCTTCCTTGCAGTAGTTGCTTGTGGACCTCGTAAGAGCTCTGGATGGGCCAGTTCCAGCCCCCGGGCCTTATGTTTGACTCCCCCGATCTAGACTTTCCACCAGGCCTGGAGAAAAATGTCCTAGCCCTTTAATGGTGGCTTAAAGTGTGGAAATGGGCAGTGGATGCTTTTCATGGCAGATTGGTAAATAACATCACCTGGTAAATTGGAATGTGTTAGGGTCAGGACATTCTCCCCCCCCCCCCCCCCCGGGTCCAGTTGTCAGTCTCAGCAGCTTTGTGTGCGTTCATCCAATAGTAAAGTGACTGGTCCCCACGCAGATGACGTGCAGCGCAAACAAGCCATCCTCGTACAAGTGAGAGGTCTTGATTAGGGGTGTTCAATGGGATATTGCCAACCCAACAAAACACCTGCTGTTTCCAGGATCGTATCAGCAATATCCAGTACTGCGATAGGCAATACCAGTGTTTCCCAAGTCTAATATTTCCTTCCGAGTAAATATCTGACTGCACCATCTGGTGCCCCATAGCAGGGCAAACAGGGCCCACCTCTTGTCACTGTTTCGACTCGGGGAAAAGGGCACAGGAGGGAAGGCTGAAGCCCCTCCTTCCCCTGGCCCTCTTAAGCTGAATCGGCCCCAGAGCATTTGGAAACATTACCTCCCCAATATTACATGTGTTTCGAAGTCGGGTTGAGGGACCCTTGACCTGACTGGAGTTACACATATCATCTAGTTTCTCCCCAAGAAAGGTTGCTAAGGGGCTGTGTAGAGTAGCAGGTAAATTAGCAGTGCTTTCGGGATAGCCAAATTCAGATTCCCTGTTGCCTTAAAGGCACTGTGTCATTGGCCTGTTTCTAGCTATGTAGGTAATGAGCCAGGAATAATTCCTAGTACTTAGTTCCTATTGAGTCATCTTGGGTATGCAGTCTGTGAGTGTGGGATGGATATCTACGTATCCACAACAAGTTAAGCAAGGGGCCAAAGTCTGTTGAGTTATATGCATATGCGTGAAATTTGTGGTGCAGCCAAAATGAAGAAGAAGAAGAGATTAGATTTATACCCCGCCCTTCACTCACTTGGAGTCTCAGAGCGGTTTACAAACTCCTTTCCCTTCCCCTCCCCACAACAGACACCCTGTGAGGTAGGTGGGGCTGAGAGAGCTCTTTCCCAAGCTGTCCTTGAGAGAACAGCTGGTACAGAGCTATGGCTTGCCCAAGGTCATCCAGCCAGGTGCAAGTGGAGGAGTGGGGAATCAAACCCGGTTCTCCCAGATTAGAGTCCGCACACTTAACCCCCACACCAAACTGGCTCTGAAAAGTATAAAATATACCCTGTAATCTCAGAAGGTGTCCCCGTCTCTGATGTACAGTTTAGACAAGTTTAATATTGCTTTTACTTCGCCATGGTTTTTTTAAATGGCAAACACAACTCTGAAATTGCTGTCATGATTTGCAGTTATTTGTGTAAAAACATCTCAGTTTTCCACCAAGAAGCTTAGAAATTGGCCACTCTTGGCATCAGCAATATATCATGTGGTACTGTTGGTAAAGCGACAGTGAAATCTCTGCTATTCTGTGGCCTTGGATGGGCCCCTCTCTTGGCCTCCCTTTCCCTAACTGTACAATGAATATTTGTGGTTTTGCTACCAGGATTGTTGCAAGAACTGGGTATAAAAGTGCGATCAAGTCACAAATGACTTATGGCCACTTCAGTAAAGGCCTTTCAAGGCAAGTGAGAAGTAGCTTGCCATTGCTTTCCTCTGCAGAAAAGAGCAAGAGTAACAAAATTCGTGGCAGGATATGACCTTACGTGAGTCACTGCTCACTTCTTCAGACTAACACGGCTTGATCTACTAACAGACTAACCCATCTTGATCTACCTCTGCAGAGTCTTGCTTAGTGGTCCCCCATCCAAATACCGTCCCTGCTCAGTTTCCAAGAGCTGACGAGTTCAGGCTATACCATGCTGCTTTCCTTCCCATCACGAGAGTTACTTGTATCTTACTGTAAAGCATTTCAAATAGCTCTATTAAATTAGTTTGCAAATATTACGCCTTTGAGGATCCATTTTCAAATTAGCTTGTTTGCGAGAAGCCCCATTGGCTCTGCCATGGACCATTGCATGCCGTGGACCTTTCTGGGTATGCTCTCACCAACTACTGCCTTTTGCTGAGTGGGAACATGTGTGATCCGGATCTGTTCCTCTTTAAAATAATTACTTGCTCTCTGCTTTGCAGCCCTACTTGGTATAGTAAAAATAGCGTAACATGTGCTTTGGGGGATTTTTGTTTTGGAAAAGCATACTCCTTTTATTATTATTTTTTCTCTTTTTTAATGGAAAATCTGAAACGTAGCAAAGAGGGATATGAAAGAAGAGGACTGGAAGAAATATTAAACTTTCAAGGAGCAGCCATTCAGAGTAATTAATCATTCATGCAGATTTTACATTATGCAAACCATCTGCTTCAGGATTCTGGAGTAGCCCAATACATTCTAGCAGAGTTTCACTTACATAAATCTCAGCTCCAGAGTCATATGCTTGGAAGGAAGTAACCTATCCCAAAGTTTGAAAGCACTTGGCAGGTTGGCAAGACGAGCTATTGCCACCACTGGTCCTGAGAAATTCATGCAGCCCTTCAGTGGATTAGCAGCCTGTGACTGTATTCTCTCTGAAGAACACAGTCGTGAGAAAATAATAATTTACCATTGTCCTGTAGCATATTTCAAGTGTTTAAAGCTGGACGGGTTCACACACGCTCAAGAACAAGGTGGCAGAATGAACTTTATCGCAGGGGATGTATTCCATCTTTGAATGGACCTCTGCACTGAAAATCTCCATGCAAACAGAAAACTAGGAGAGAAGGCAGAAAGGTTCCGGTGGTGGAAACTGCCATCAAGTCACACCTAACGCAGGGTGACCCCATAGGGTTTTCGAGGCAAGAAATGAGCGAAGATAATTTACGGTTGCCTGCTTCTGCGTAGCAACCCTGGACTTCCTTGGTGGTCTCCCATCCAAATACTAGCCAGGGCCGACCCTGCTTAGCTTCTGAGACTGGGGTAGTCTGGATTTTCAGGACATTCTATACCTTTCTTTTCTTGCTGTTACTTCTTTTCTGTTTACGGGCGATTTTTTTTTTTTAACATAGGGCAACATTCCAAAAATGTGGTTTTCCACCTGCAGTCTGTAGTGGTGTGGTCTGTTCTACCCCCTCATTCTCCTGCATGTGTGAACCAGGCCAGACTTTAGATATATTATATTTTGTACTCTTTACAAGTCATTCAAGGTAAGCCAGTCTCATTATTACCATATTTTGGAGCCTCAGTTAATTTATAAGAGGGCTCCTGCTGAGTTACAATAAATCTCTGGCCTGGGCCAAAGCCAAATAATTTCTGTCACAGGGTGGGACACGCAGAAAATTATAATTCTATAATTAAAATACGCTAATAAGAGGCTGCTCAGTCAGAGTGGGGAGCAGCATTTTGGCGGGAAAATCTGCCTCACAGAGAGAAGAAGAAGCAGGGGTCCGTCATATTTACCTCCCTCAGGTACTCTTCCAGGCACTCCCTGTTCATTTTTGGAACAATTCCATGGAGGGGGTAACTCCCTTCACAGATGAGATATTGTTTAATCTAGATTTTGTAGGCATGTTTTACCAGACTGTTAGCTTCTGATAGCTTAGTGGGTAGATTATTTTGGAAGAGCCAGTTTGGTGTAGTGGTTAAGTGCGCGGACTCTAATCTGGGAGAATTGGGTTTGATTCCCCACTCCTCCACTTGCACCTGGCTGGATGACCTTGGGCAAGCCATAGATCTGTCAGAGCTGTTCTCTCAAGGACAGCTTGGGAAAGAGCTCTCTCAGCCCCACCTACCTTACAGGGTGTCTGTTGTGGGGAGGGGAAGGGAAAGGAGTTTGAAAGCCGCTCTGAGACTCCACGTGAGTGAAGGGCGGAATATAAATCCAATCTCCTCCTCCTCCTCTTCTTCTTCTCTTCTTCTAGATATATTCAAGAAGGTCTACGAGTTGCTGTTTTGTCACAGCCCCCCCCCCCAAAGAAAGATCCTGAAAGTCTTTAAGGACCCAATCAATAAAATATTTACTGCTGCATTTAAAGTGTTTGGTTGTTGAGGCATCAGTCATGAGCCCTTGGCCTTCCCAGTACTAGCCAGGGGGTATGAGAATGATTGACAAAGTTCTTCAGTGAGGTTAACAAATCATTAACTAGCAAAGGTTTTGCTGTTGGGAACCAAGTTGTTCCTTGCATATAATCAGAATATGAACATTCAGTCATAGTGGCTTCACTCTGGCGTGGAAGGGGAGGAATTGTGCAAGGCAAAGGGAAAGTCAGATATCAAGCCTATACCATGTTGGCAAACCGCATTCCACACAACCTTTGCTGTCAACAGTAGACATGCTTTCATCCCTTGTCTACATGTGTAAGTTGTAACTAGATTTATAGGTAAAGGCAAAGGTTTACCTTGCTTGAAAGCCAGTCGAATATGATTCTAGGGATGCGGTGCTCATCTCCATTTCCAAGCCGAAGAGCCAGTGCTGTCCAAAGACTTCTCTGTGGTCATGTGGTCAGCATGACTAGACGCCAAGGCACACAGAACGCTGTTACCTTCCCACCAAAGCGGTACCTGTTTATCTACTTGCAATTTCTTGCTTTCAAACTGCTAGGTTGGCAGGAGCTGAGACCAGAGATGGGAGTTCACCCATCATGCAGCACTCAGGTCTCGAACTGCCAAACTACCGACCTCCCAAACTGCAGTTCAGCGTCTTAACTACTTGAGCCACTGCAGCCCCTGTAACTAGATTTATACTTCACCTTAAAAACAGTGTTTCTATGTATTTGTTCTGCTGTAGTCTTCCAGTACAATCCTAAACAGATCTGCTTAGAATGCAACTGAAGTCTGTTCAGTAGTGCTTACTCCCAGGAAAGAATTGCAATGTTATATAATAATCGGCAATGTGTAGAGCTAGGCAGTTTTTTCAAAAATCTCAGAAGTAGTGAATGGATGGGAACTTTACTGCTTCCCTTCTTAATATCACTTCTTTTCTGGAACCCTTTCTCTTCATATCTTCTTCATATTCCTGTTTCATGCTGGCATTCCTATGTAGGGTTGCCAGGTCCCCTCGTTGATCCAGCGGGGGAATTTGGGGAGTGTTCTGGGGGCTGGGCAGGGATGTCATATGACACAATGATGTCACCTGGAAGTGATGTCATTATGTTGGCGATGCTCTGGTTTTGAGATGAAACGCTATGGTAAATTTGCCCTCAAACCTTAGAGTTTTGCCCAACCAACGCAACAGCCCCAAAGTGTTGACATCACTTCTGGGTGACGTCATTGTGTTGGGGACGCTGCATGGTGATGTCCCTGTTTAGGGGCGGGGTTTCCCTCTTGGCCAGCTGTTCTGCAGTGGGGAGAAGCCGCTGAAATTGGGGGATCACCGACTCAGACCTGGGGCCTGGCAACCCTATTCCTAGGGTTCCCCCATCTCCTCCTTTCCCAGGCTTTCTGCTTCCATTTTCGCTTGTTTCCTAATCCCAGATGGCTGGCCAGGCCCCTTCCACACAACACTGAGGTAACTGAGCAATAATTCTTAAATACAGTAAATGGGATGTTGGGTTCCCCTGCTCCTGTGTTATAACCCCCCGAGCCAAGGCTTTTGCTCCTCCAGAAAAGAAAATAAGATTAATGTTAATTTAATAATATCAGTTTACTGTTTTTTATTATTAACTAGGAATAAGGCCTGTTGTGGAAATAAATACAACGGGCTCTAGAAAGAGGCTCTGAGAGAGTGCCCCGGCCTTGGGCACTCAGTGTCAATTTGCTGTGGCGACCTCAGCTGGGTATAATGACACAGAGTCCACCATTTTCTCCAGGGGAACTGATCTCTGCTACCTGAAGAGCAGTTGTAATTCAGCGTGATCTCCATTCCTCCCCTGGAGATTGGCAGCAATGTTTCCCCTTGAGGGAACGGGTGGTTTGAAGAGTGGAGTCGATGGCACTGAACCTGTCTGAGGTCTCACCCCTGCTGAAACCTCACCTTCTCCAGGGTCCACCCCTCAAATCTCCAGGAAAGTCCCCACCTGGAGTTGGCAACCCTACCTCCCGGCCAACCATCAATGTATTGTTATCTGCCCCCTGGCTTCAGCTTTCCATCTCCTCCCCCCTCCCTCCTAGAGAGCAGTTGTAATTCTGAGTGCTCTCCGGCCCCCACCTGGAGATTGGCAACAATGGTTCCCCATGAGGGACTCGCTGGCTTGGAGGGTGGAGTCTATGGCATTGTACCTGTCTGAGGTCCCACTCCTCCTCAAACCTCACTGTCTCCAGGCTCCATCCCTCAAGTCTCCAGGAATTTTCCACCTGGAGTTGGCAACCCTATCTCATTCCCAGCCAATCATCAACCTCACTCTTCAAGTTTCCATTCCCCCCTCCCCGCAGCCTCCACCGTGCTCTGAAGCCCTGACTGCTATGTCACATTGGCTGTCATAAGGGGTCCATCTCAGCAGGGTATGAGGACATAGAGTCCACCATTTTCTCCAGGGGAACTGATCTCTGCCATCTGGAGAGCACTTGTAATTCTGAGGGGTCTCCAGCCCTTGCCTGGAGATTGGCAACCATACCTCTCCTGGTGGAAAAGTAGTCTTTCCGTGCAATGGGGACCAAAGCAGCTGACATCATTCTTCTCTCCCCCTTTTTGACTTGCACAACAATCCTGTGAGGTAGGTTAGGCTTAAAGTCTGTGACTGGTCCAAAATCACCCACTCAGCAAGAACCTGGGTATAGCAGATCCTGCTCTGAAGCACTGACTACTTATTAGCCAGCCAGCCGTAGTGGAGCTAAGCAGGAGAAAGAGCCTGAGGAATTTCACACAGCCAATATGTTCCGTTTCAGGAAGTCTTCAGTAACGGTTTCTGTCAGGTATTTTACACAGAACCGTATTAGTACCGATTTCCTAACGGAACATATTGGCCCTTTCACACAGAAACGTGCCTCTCCCGTTGGGGAAGTGTTCCTGAGCCGGTTTACCTTGAAACCTCCTCCCAAGCGTTCTTCAGTTCTTGTACTGGTCCTGAAGTGCTGCGGAGTGCTGTGTGAAATGGCCCCCTGTTTCTGACAGTTTATTCTGACAGTTTATTCTGGGCATGCTAGCAGTGTGCAGGGGAGGGGGTTATGCTGTTAGTCCATTGTCTTTTCACTGACAGAAGCAGGCCACTGAGGGGATAGTTAGACCCACCTGGCAGTGGGCGGAGGAGAAGAGTGGACACAGCACCCAGTTGGTCCTTCCCCTTCACTGGTTCCCTCCAGACTGAGGCCGGGATGCTGGCCGGTGGCTCTGTGGGCGGGACTGAGGCAAAGCAGGGAGAGAATGCAGCCAATGGCCAGGGTCCCCCTTTTGAGGGGCAGTCCGTCCAGCCTACTGATTTTGGCGCCCCATGGAATCTTGCCCCTTGGAATCTTAAAACGGCTTTATATAATAGGAAAGATATATCTTATTCTGAACAGGGTCCAAATATGTAGATTAATAAAACCACAGAATAAGGCCATTTATAGACAAGAGGATTTCCCTGCAAATACAAGTACTCATGGGCACTCCATGAAATTGCTGAGCAGTCGGGTTAGAACAGATAAAAGGAAGTACTTCTTCACCCAAAGAGTGATTAACACATGGAATTCACTGCCACAGGAGGTGGTGGTGGCTACAAGCATGGACAGCTTCAAGAGGGAATTAAATAAACACATGGAGCAGAGGTCCATCAGTGGCTATTAGCCACAAGGTATAGATAGGAACTCTCAGTCTGGGGCAAGTGATGCACTGTATTCTTGGTGCTTGATTGGGGGGGGGGGGCAACAGTGGGAGGGCTTCTATTGTCCTGGCCCCACTGCTGGACCTCCTGAGGGCACCTGGTGTTTTTGGCCACTGTGTGACAGAGTGTTGGACTGGATGGGCCATTGGCCTGATCCAACATTGGCTTCTCTTATGTTTTTATGTTCAAATCCTGGGGAAAATCCTGATGATTTTATTTACATGGAGAAGTCATATCGTACAAGAACTCCAAAACTGGAGGAAAAGATCACATGATGCTTAGCCACCATTCTGGGATGGGTAGTGGTGAAGGCAGCCGCCAGTTGCAAACAAACGGGGCAGGAAGAGAAATTAAGCAAGTGAGAAAAGCCAGCCTACTGGCTGGGTGTGTGTGTGTATGAAGGCGAGGTAAATGGAGGTGGAAGCCGCTTCCTCATCGCCTGGCTCAGCTTCTTTTGCGGCTGGCAATCGGGAGCCGCAGCCCTACACCCTCCTCCCTTCCCCAGCCATCTTCGGTTTGCCCCATCTCTACTAGGGTGAACAAATGGGTGGATAGGAAATGGTGCTGGTGGTAGTGCTGCTGTTCCTTTCTCCTTCTCTTCTGGCCTGGTAGGGGAAGTTGGAAAGGAAAGAAGACAAGCAAGTGACAGTGGCTTGGAGAAAAATCAATCAGTCAATTAATTATTGCATGGCAGTGTGTGTAGTATAGCCAGAAGATCCTAAGATTGTCTGACAGCAGATAGTTCAAGCTCTTTTACCATGATGCACCACCAGGTGGCGAGCTAGACTCGATTTTTTTAAGGCAAGAGACGTTTCAGAGGTGGTTTGTGGTTGCCTGTCTCTGCATCACGACCCTGGTATCCCTTGGAGGTCGCCCATCCAAATACTAGCCAAGGGCGACTCTGTGTAGCTTCCGAGATCTGACGAGATCGAGCCAGCCTGAGCTATCCAGGTCAGGGCTGGCTTGGAGGCTTGCTGTCCGTCTGCACCAAAGAGAGAAGAAGGGCAAGTATCAGTGGTGAGGAGGAGGTGTCTTCCCTCCATTCACCCCCTGTGAATGTCTCACATCCCCTTGCTGGTTCAATCATAATAATCTAAGTTTAGATCAAAAACAAAAACCGGCAGCATGGGGTCCAGGTACAGACAGTAGACATTTTTTCTACAGTCATGAGGGGATCCTCCAGATTTAAAAGTTTCTTTAAAATCGGGTGGGGGAATTCAAATTGCCTCAGAATGTAGAACTGTTGTCTTCTCTTATGCAGGCAATATAAAGAGAAGGAGAACCTGCCCTGTGTGCCTCACAATTACGTCACCCAGAAGTGACATCATCATCTTGCTGCCATCGGGGCAGATGCTCTAGTTTTTGGGCAAAACTCTATGGTTATAGGCAATTTTACCGTAGAGTTTTGCCAAGAAACTAAGAGTGTAACTGTGCGACGTTGGCGACGTGATTACATTATTTCCAGGTGACATCATCATGTTGCCTTGGGGGCAGGATTTCCCCCTGTTGGTCAGCTGGCCAGTGGTGGGGAAGCACCCCCTAAAGTGGGGGTTCCCCTCCCCTGGTGGGGGTCTAGCAACCCTAGATGGCGCTATTGCTGCGAGGAAATTAAATGGAAAACAAAGCCAGGTGGGCAAGCAACAAGAAATGAGAGTGTTGCGGAGGTACCTACAGCCCATCCTCTGGCCAGTGGAAAACCTGCTTGTCCTAATGTCCCATCTTTTGATCTCATACCCAATGGCTGTACTCCCAACTTTCAAGTCAACCAATAAAGAGACTTCCAGGCTTCTGAGTTACATGTCCAGTACTGTTAACATTCCGCTCATGTTGTCATGTGTTTATGGAATACAAAGAGCCTCCATTGTAAATATTCCACTTGCTAAGCTGGGCTAACAGAATGCCTTCTTGGCTTCGAATCACCAGGCAGACAGCATGCTTAAAGTTTGTCCCAGGCTGCCTCTGTAGCTGGTACCTTCCACTAGCCCAGGGGTGGGCAATTGTTTTGGCTCGGGGGCCACTTTGTGGGAGCGGAGGTTAGCGGAGGGCCGCACCTTTTAAAATGATTGCATTCATTAGTTAACTTTGTATTTCAGAAAAGGTATAAATTGTATCATAAAAATCAATAAATATAAATTAAATAAAATAGTGGTAATTTGATTCAATTTATTTATTGTGCTAATTTTATATCATCTATAGGTGCAAGCACATTTAATTTTAGAATCAGTTTAATGAGACAAATGTACCCTATCACACCACGTGGCTGACTGTCTTGGCGGGCCGCAAAAAACTCTGTGGTGGGCCGCATGCGGCCCCCGGGCCGCAATTTGCCCACCCCTGCACTAGCCCAACAAAAATGACCAAGTCAATGAGTTTTAAGACCAAACATGATTACAGGAGGTAGCTTCAACTGAGACATGCTTCACAGCTACCGTTCCAGATTGTAGCGTTTCCTCCTGAACCCTATTGACTCAGAAGGATCCTCAATTTTTTGTTTGCTTTTTTCCCCCTCCCCAGTGTTAGCCTCTGCTTTTTAGTATATTTTCTTTCATACCGCAGTCAGATGACAATTACGTTCTCATGTGGCTGAGATGTAAATAGAAAGAGGAACATGCCTTTGGAACATGCCAACCGCTAGCTGCTGAAGGTTGGCAAATCTGTGTGAAACAGCCTGTCCTAGGCCAGGAGTGTCACATTTCCCAAATGCCTCCTCCTGGGCCTCCCAGGTCACATATTTTCAATGACCTACTTTTGATATTCTTGTATCTTGGGTGGGTTGTATATTACCGTTGTATGCCACACGCACTAGAACAGAGTAACTAGGGCTCTGCGTTCAACAATCCAAAGATACCTCCCTACTGTTTTCCTTCCCTTCCTTAACCGCCCTGATTGCAAATACCACAGAGATTTTAGACGTTAAATGCTAAGTGATCTGTGATAATTGCTGCATCTGATATGCATGGGGGTCCTGGCAACAAGTGTACAAGAGTAGTCCACAGACACTACCATACTCCAGAGCGTCTTTTTGTTTTATCTGGATACAACGTTAGACCTGCTGTCACCACTGGCTGAAATTCTACAGGGAATCTGGCAGCAATTATGGCACCCCCTGTAGTCTAGAACACCTCCCCAAATACCACACAAATTTGGTGTTGCAGATTAACACTGGAGATTGCATCTTTATTGAAGTTTCAAATGAAAGGGAGCGGCATATCCAGTGGCTATCTGAAGTTCATAAATCATATGCACTGGCAATCTCTCCCTATGCCGTTCTCATCTACCACACAGTGCAGGAGATTAAATTTAGAGTCCAGTGGCACCTTTAAGACCAACAAAGGTTTATTCAACGGTGTGAATGCTAGATGCCGAATGGGCCCAAGTAACACATGGAATTACCTCTTCAAAAGACTGCAGACATTTTGCACCCCTGCTCATTTTCCTGTATGTCTTGGCAGCTTTTGATACCATACTACTGGAGAGGTAGGCAGGGTTGGAACTAGGGTTGCCAACCTCCAGGGGGGGCCTGGGGATCTCCCGCTTTTACAATTGATCTCCAGCTGACAGAGATCAGCTCCCCTGGAGAAAATTGCTGCTTTGAAGGGTGGCCTCTATGGCATTGTACCATGCTGAGGCCCCTCCCCTCCCCAAGCCCCACCCTCTCCCAGATCCACCCCCAAAGTCTCCAGGTATTTTCCAACCCAGACTTGGCAACGCTAGTCGGAACTGAAGGGCACCATGTTATTCCACTCTTACTTGACTAGCCAATTCCGAAATGTGGTGCTGGAGGACTGCTGCTAATAACATAGACAGAATATAGATCCATCTTGTCCCCCATGCTAATTAACAGTACGTTAAACTACTGGGAGATCTGGAATGAGATTTGGCTCAAGGGGGACTGTGGCTCTCAAACATTTTATGTTTGCCTATTGAACATGCTCACCATGAAGTTTGCAACATCCCTACTCCCTGCATTGATTTCACTCACACTGGATGTGTGAACCGGGCAAGTGTGGGCAATATAAATAATTAGGCAATATCTTTGCAGGATTGCTGAAAAAAAAACCCCAGAAAATAGCGGGTGGAATATGCATAGTTTGAGCTCAGCCGCAAAAGCATCAGTGGTCAAATTTCTCATCCTTCTTGGATTGCAGATGAAATTAAAGAAGTATTCTTGTACTCGTGACATATTAAGAAAAATAATCTCCCCTTTTCTTTCGTGCGTATGCGCAGTTTGTCAAATACATTGGGAAGGAAGCTAGATTTCAAACTTATAGATACAGGCTGAACAGCAAATTAGCATGTAACATGATGCAGATGCTTTTAGATATTCAAGGTGAAGCTAAATAAACTGAGGTTATAAGGTCGACAGTTGTTTTGATTTTATTAAGAGGGGGAAAGGACAGCAAAGTAATAAATATGTAAAAATGGGGGATAAATGTGAGAAGGCATCTTTTCTCATTGTGGGAAGTAAACTGAGAATCACCATTCACACAAGAGATTGTATTGCATGGCCAGTTAGGGTTACCAAGTTACTTACCAGGTTGAGCGGGGGAGTCCTGCTCTTGGTCGGATACCCACGTGTGCACGCACGTGGCACGATGACGTTGCCCGGGAGTGATGTCATCATGCCAGGTATGTCACTGGGCGACGCTCTGGTAATCGCCCTGAAAACCCTATGGTACCATAGAGTTTTCAGGGCAATTACTAGAGCATTGCCCTGCGACGTGCTCAGTGTGATGACATCACTTCTGGGCAACATCATCGTGCCGGGCACGTTGGCCTGATGTGGCCATTTCGGGGGTGGGGTTCTCCTCGCCAGCCGAATCCGGACTGGCGGATTGGGGACCTATTTAGCGGGGAATCCCCGCCCCCTGGGGGGACTTGGCAGCCTTATGGCCAATAGTTGGTATGTTACAGGGATGCTAACTCTGGATTGGGAAGCTCCTGTAGGCTTGAGGGTGGAGCTTGGGGAGGGGTTGGGGTGGGGAGGGAGCTCAGCAGGGTATAATGTTCACAGAGGTCACCCTCCAAAACAGCCATTTTATTATTTCTGTAGTCTGGAGCTCAGTTGTAATTCTGGGATATCTCCAGGCCTCACCTGGAGACTGGCAGTCCTAGTATGTTCGGAGGCATGCCTGACAGCAAATGTACTTGTTTTGTTCCACTAACCACACCTCTGGTAAAACCTGTACCAAGGCCACAGTGATACAAGAACCTGCTAAATGAGATTGAAGTAGCCTGGAGTAAGAATTTACCCAATAGTGAACTTCTTCCATGTGATAAAAATCATTCTAGAGTTTAGTCTCATTCTTACCATTTCTAAGGATTTCTTAGTTTTATGCTGAAGTGTCAGTGTTTTATTTTTTTTATTTTGTTAAAAAGCACTTTCAAAAGTGCACTCGAATAATTATTTCCATGTCTGGCAAAATCCAACTTCCTTTCCTAAGGCCATCTGTACTGAAACTTATTCCAAAGAACCACATTACAAATCTCTGCCTTTTATGTTAAAAATTAACAGTAATATTTACATGGTGCTTGTACATCCTGCTTAGTTAATCTCTTCCCTGGGTCCAAACAGCCCTTTAGGTAGGTAACCTGTTGATTGTACTGTGAGTGTGGGTAGAGGATAGATCTATCAGTGGCTACTAGCCATGTTGACTAAGATCCTTTCTGCACTTGGATCTCATCCCTGGTTTTATCGGAGTTCAATTTGAGACACAATACCTTGCATTTATCCCTGGTTATAACAGCATCTGTTTATCCCGGGACAAATGTGGGGTAGGGTTGCCAAGTCTGGGTGAGAAAATACCTGGAGACTTTGGGAGTGGAGCCGGGAGAGGGCGGGGTTTGGGGAGGGGAGGGGCCTCAGCAGGGTACAATGCCATAGAATCCACCCTTCAAAGCAGCCATTTTCTCCAGGGGAACTGATCTCTGTCAGCTGGAGATCTGTTGTAAAAGCGGGAGATCCTCAGGCTCCACCTGGAGGCTGGCAACCCTAATGTGGGGTGAAACCGGGGGTGACCTCAATGTAATGTGGAAACAACAACAAAAATACCCCAAGATAATTATAGGGGTGAACTCGAGTGTAGTGTAGAATGTAAAAATACCCTGAGATAATTACAAGGGAGAACTTGTGTGTAGTGTAGAATGTAGAAATACCCCGAGATAATTACAGGGGTGAACTCATGTATAGTGTAGAATGTATGTTCAGGGACAGGGTTGAACCAGGATTTAAGGTCTAGTGCAGAAAGGACCTAACTCTACATTCAGAGGCAGTAAATCTGTGAATCCCAGAGCCAGGAGGCAACATCAGAGGAAGGCCTCAGCCTCTATGCCTTGTTGTTGAACCTCCAGAGAAACTGGTTGGCCACTGTGTGAAACAGGATGCTGGACTAGATGGATCACTGCAGAGGCGTAGAGTTTTAAAATCCGGAGGGGGGGGGGCGGGGGCTCTTGCGTGCATGTGCACTTTGCGCGCGCGCACACCAGGACCATGTCCCCCCCCGGCCGCCTCCCCCCCCCCGGCCTGGCCACTCCTGCCTCCGTCCATCCCTCTGTCCATCCCTGGACCAGCTGGGCATTTGCCCAGCTGGCCCAGGGACAGACAGAGGCAGGAATGGCCAGGCCGGGGGGGGAGGCGGTGGCTGGCCGGCGGGCCTGGGAAGGGCCCGGGGAGGTGCAGCAGGGAGGCACGGCGGTGGGCGCTCCGTTTTGCCAGGGGGGCTCAGTCCCCCCGGGAAATTTCAGGGGTGGCTCGAGCCCCCCCGTAGTTGACGCCTGTGGATCACTGGTCTGATCCAGCAGAGTAATTCTTACGTTAAGTGGCTTGTATGAGATTGGCATTCCCTTCCTGGCTTGCTCTTGCGCACCATTTGGGTCATGAAATAATAGAAGTGCCATTTATGGAGAATAAGAGATTCAAAGCCCAAACTGCGCATGGTAATTTTTTTTAGAAAATTTTGGTACAGAGCTGGGAATTGGCTTTGAGCGAATGGTTTGGGCTGTATATGCTGCAAGTCTGCACGAGGTCAGAACCCCCCCCCCCCAACAGACTGATGCTGGGGGCAGTGTTCAGCTTCCTTTTAACTAAGTGGTGAGTCAAGCTACAGAACTCTTTTTTATATCCCCTGATAAAGAGAGAACAGCTTTGAAATGTCTTGGCAGGGGACAGGCTTCAGAGGATGGTGAGGTTCGTGGTGCTTGAGCCCCCAAGACTGGCAAAAAGTCCTTTGTCCCAACAGACCTGCTCTTTGTACTTTGCCCAGAATTCCCAAGGAGGTCAAAACATGTGAACACAGGTAGCTGCCTTATACTGAATCTGACCATTGGTCCATCAGATTCATTATTGTCTATTCAGACTGGCAGCGGCTCTCTAGGGTCTCAGGGCCTCCCCTCTTCTTCTTCTTCTTCTTCTTCTTCTTCTTCTTCTTCTTCTCCTTCTCCCCTTTGCTCTTACAGCCATGTGGGAGGCTAGAATTTCAATTAGTTCAGCCAATTGTAATGCTCCTCTGGGGTAAAATAAGTCTCCGCAAGGGCACTGAGCCCACATTTCAAGAAGTACAGTGATGGGGGACTTTGGTGAAAGGGCACCACGTACAAAAAGACACAAGCAACAGACAGCCAAGGCCCATAAGCAAGTCGGAAGAGACTTGAGAACCCCTGCAATTGTTTGTTTCTTTTGTGTTGCATAAATTGTGGGGCCACTATTATTCTCATTAAATTGACGGGGTACCTAGTCCTTGAACAACAGTTGCCCTTAAGGATGGCAGTCTTGCCCTGGGAACATAAAATAATAGGCCTCGCCCCCCCCCCAAGCTGATGTCCTCTTACTGAACTTTTCCCCACTTAGTCTCTAGAACCAGAATAGAAATATGCAAGGGGGGAATCTGAAGATTCTGTCAGCCACCTTTTAAAAAACAGACCAGAGACACGATCAAGATGCTGCAGATTAGCAACGATCTCGCACATTCCATTCCATCGCTGTGAACCTCAGCCTGGAATATTTACTGTCTGCACAGAGACTGGGTTATGCAGCCACACTCTTGTTTCTTACTCTTGATGTCGTTCCTGTAACTTTTGGCAGCGAGATTGCCCAAATCATGTGGTAATGCGGAGCTTGTTAATGCAAAGTTTGTTAACACTTCCATGGGAAAAGGACTCCTGGCTTTCACCAAAGTTCAAATGCTTGTTTAATACACACACTGGAGCATGTTTATATGTTTTAGCATCTGGCATGGAGAGCTGCCTGTGTCTCCTCCTGTTCTTATTTTCTGTTGAGCCAACAACCGATTCCTCCATCTGCCAGGCCTAAAACTGACTTTTTTTGTGTGTTCTCGGGGCTTATCTGTTCCGCAGACTTTTCTCCAGCACGGGTAAAAAGTATGGAGGTGTCACTTTTATTTTATTCTGGAAAAAAACCACAAAAGCCTCCCCCCTCTCCCAAAAAGATAGTTTCAAAGGGTAGCTGTGTTGGCCTGCAGTAGAACAGCTAGATTCTAAGACAGCTAAGTTTGGTGTAGTGGTTAGGGGCACGGACTCTAATCTGGGAGAACCGGGTTTGATTCCCCATTCCTCCTCATGCAGCTGCTGGAGTGACCTTGGGTCAGTCACAAGTTCTCTCAGAGTTGTCCTCTCAAGGACAGTTCTCGAAAGAGCTCTCTCAGCCCCACCTACCACACAGGGTGTTTGTTGTGGGGAGACAAAGAGAAGGAGATCGTAAGCCGCTCTGAGACTCCTTTGGATAGTGAAGGGCAGGGTATAAATCCAATCTCCTCCTCCTCCTCCTCCTAATCCAGGTGCACATTAGAGACCAACAGGATTTTCAGGGAATGAGCTTTCAAGAGTCAAAGAGCTAACAATTTTTTCCCCACCTTATGCCGTTTGTAGTGGGACATTTTGCAAGATGAGAGGGACCACAGCACATGGACTCCCGCTTGGTGAAAATATATTTAAGCAGCGTAACAATCCATAAGCATCAGCAGAGTAAAGATTGAGAGACTGAGCCCATGTGTATTTAAAAGATAAAAGTTTACTATAAACCTAACATGGGAAAAGGTACACGGGATACAAAATAATAAAAGAACTAGATTGCTACATCCTTAGGGCTAGAGAGAGAAAACAGGAATGGTGTCACCTTCTCCAGCAAAACAAAAGGCAGGAAGGAGAAACCTCAGTATGTTAAATACCGGCAGGGCTATTTTCGGGCAGGAATGCACAGGAACAGAGTTCCGGCTCGCTCCCAAGTTGGCCACACCCAGCAGGAACTCATTAGCATAATAGGCCACACCCAAGAGCAGAAACTCGTTAGGGTTGGCTACATTAAGGGTGTGTGGCCTAACATGCAAAGAAGTTCCTGCTACAAGAAAAGCCCTGGGTTTTGACAACAAACAAAGTAAACAGAATAAGAAGCAAAAGGTGGGTGTGGCTGGATGACCACTCTTCTGGTAACACGGGGGTGTGGCCTAATATGCTAATAAGCTGTGCCGTCAGTGGTGTGGCCTAATATGCTAATGAGTTTCTGCTGTTGGGTGTGGCCTATTATGCTAATGAGTTCTTGCTGGGCTTTTTCTACAAAAAAAGCCCTGAATACCTGATACATTGTTTTCCAATCAGAGAGCTAAGGTTCTTACAAAATTCCCCGGGCTTTCTATTGTGTAAACAGATTGGGTACAAACAAACATGCGACTTCCTGTTGACTAATACAAACAACATTGACCCCATAAATACTGAAATGTTTTAAACTTGTTGCACCCAACACATTTTTCTGAAATGTTGGGTATTAAAACACTGTCTTGAAAGTAATAGAAATGGTATAACTTTTGACTAGGGTCGCCGGGTCCCTCCTGGCCACTGGTGGGGGATGGGAGGGGTAGGGTTGCCAGAAACTCCTGGAAATTTAGGAATTGAGCCTGCGGAGAACAGGGACCTCAGTGGGGTACAGTGCTATAGAGTTCACCCTTCTTAGCATCCATTTTCTGCAGGGGAACTGATCTCTGCAGTCTGGAAATGAGCTATGATTCCAGGAGGTCCCTGCTTTTGACCCAGGAAAGTTAGAGCTATACCACTACCCAGGACTGTCCCACTCTTCAGGACAGACAAAAGGAAATGCCTCTTTACTCAATGAGTGACTAAAATGTGGGCTAATGAGTGCCTAAAATTATCTGTCAGTGGATGTAGTGATGGCCATAGGTTTAGACAGCTTTAAAAGAGGATTAGACAGATTCATAGAGGATAGGCCTGTCCGTGGCTACTAGCTATGGGTGACTAAATGGTGACTCCACATTCAGAGGCAGTAAACCTCTGAATTCCAGTGTCAGGAGGCAACATCAGGGAAAGGCCTCGTCCTCTATGTCTGATTGCTGGACTCCAGAGGATGTGGTTGGCCACTGTGTGAGACAGGATGCTGGACTAGATTAGGGTTGTGAAGTCCCCCGGGGGGCAGGGAAACCCCCGCTCAATCTGCCCGCTCCCCGCCCCCAAATTGCTGGGCTATGGAGATGTACCCGGCATGATGATGTCACCCAGATGATGTCATCACGTCGGGCACGTTTCAGGGTGGGAACGCTCTATCATTCGAGAGAAAACTCTATGGTTTCCCCTCGAATTATAGAGGTCCTGCCCCCAACATGCCCAATGCGATGACATCACTTCCGGGAAGACTCCCGAAAAGGACTGGACTCCCTCCACTAAAATGTAAGTTAGACTGGGCAACCCTAGACTAGATGGACCACTGGTATGATCCTGCAGGGCTTTATATATGTTCTTACTGGTTATACATGTGGAGGACGATTGCATGATTGAACGTTTCCCCCACTAATATCCCGGCAGATGGAAAGTTGGTCTGTCAAGGAGAAGTGATCACCTAGCCTTCTCCCAAATATTTTGGGGAGAATGTGTGAGCCGTGACTCACAGTGTGAATGTCTTTTGACCCACAGGCTCCGCCTGCATGAAGAAAAGGTAATTAAAGATCGAAGGCATCACCTCAAGACATATCCAAACTGCTTTGTTGCCAAAGAGCTGATTGACTGGCTGATTGATCATAAGGAGGCCATGGAGAGGGAGACTGCAATTAAACTTGTTCAGAAATTACTGGACCGTAGCATTATCCACCACGGTGAGTGAAAAGAATTGGTCTTTATTCAATTCTGTAGTACTGAATTTGTTTTAACCCTGATTTTCTTTCGAGGAGGTCGATTTGCTAAAGGTCATCTAGTAAACTTCATGACAGAGTGGGCATTTGGGTCCAGGCCTAGTCAATTCATACATTACGGAGGACACAGATTGGGTCTGGGTGGACTAAATGTAGGGTGGACCCTGTGTAGCGAGGGTTGCCAGGTCCTTACCATCTGCCGACTGGTAGCTCCAGGCTGCTCCCCTGGATCTTCTGGCGTGCGCACAAAGCACGCATGCCACAGTGACATCCCCCAGAAGTGACGTCATCGTACTGGGCACATTGTGCAGGGGACGCTCTAGTATTTGGCCAAAAACTCTATGGTCACCATAGAGTTTTTAGCCAAATGCTGGAGCATCCCTGTGAGACGTGCCTGGTGCAATGACATCACCTCTGTGTGACATCAGCACAGCACAGCGAGGCTCTTTGGGGACAGTGCTCCCCTGCCAGTCAGGGGGCCGGCAGCGTATTGGGGCCCCCAAAATCGGGGAATCCCCACCCCCATCGGAGGGATGGCAAACCTATGTATAGCAGTCAGGCTTGCCTTGTGGGTTCTCCTTAATTCCCACACCTCCTTAATTCCCACACACCAATTATGGCACATGTGGAGAAGGGGCTTCAGTGTTCCCCCTGTACCCAACCTGAAATGGCCTCCGGGGCACTGTTTGGGTCACTCCTCTGGACCTTTTCAGAGTGGGGAAAACAGCCTTTATACTTCTAGCCTCAAATAAGAGTGGAATCATTGAATCTGTAGCAAAATTCCTCTACCAGGCCTCTAGGAGGAGATGTTCTTTCTGACTACAGATTCCAGTGTATTTTATCTGGTTTTGTGCTGTTATGCCAATAAAGGTCTGTGATGTAACAGCCCTTTCTTTCTATCTTTGAGGTCAGGAAGGTCAAGGAAAGTCAGGGTTAAGCTAGGTTGACTCAGAGAGTCAAGGCTGACTAAGAGAAGAAGAAGAAGAAGAAGAAGAAGAAGAAGAAGAAGAGATTGGATTTATACCCTGCCCTCCATTCCCCAAGGGAGTCTCAGAGCGGCTTACAAACTCCTTCCCCTTCCCCTCCCCACAACAGACACCCTGTGAGGTAGGTGGGGCTGAGAGAGCTCTTTCCCAAGCTGTCCTTGAGGGAACAGCTGGTACAGAGCTATGGCTTGCCCAAGGTCATCCAGCCAGGTGCAAGTGGAGGAGTGGGGAATCAAACCCGGTTCTCCCAGATTAGAGTCCGCGCACTTAATCACTACAACAAACTGGCTCTCATCTCAGGAAGCTAGGTTCAGTTACTCTATCTGTTTAGAATCTGATAATGTATAAACATTCCAAAAGGCAAAAGTCATGTAAGGCAAAAGTCATGTACAGAGTTATCTGTATCCGAAGGCCACAGCACTTAGCAGAGTCCTGAAGCCTCCTGGGAAATAGAACCACAGATTCTGAGCCTGTGTGTGGAGAGAGCGGCCTACAAGTCCAATAAATAATAAATAAATAAAATTCAACTATAGAGGTTAATTGCTATAGAAATTAAAGTACCATGGGTTTAGCAGAAGTTTAGCAGAGGACTGGGGCTCAGTCCAGCCCTGTGACATGTACCACCGATGGTTAGTAAAAATATATATAAATTAAAGCTAAATAATATTTTGCAGACGTACTTTGCAAAGATTTTTATGTTATTTCCCCTTTGTTTCCAAGTTTGAAATAGTTATTACTGGGCATTCGGCCACCTATGGTGAAGTGTAGCCCTTCTGATTTCACATATCAATAGAAAAGAGCAAGAGTCTAGTAGCACCTTAAAGACTAACAAAATTGGTGACAGGGCAGGAGCTTTTGTGAGTCATTGCTCGCTTCTTCAGATACAGCTAGAATGTGAGTCCATCTGTCCTTATAATTGTAAAGTGGAGTGATTTCAGATGCCAAATGACATTAGCAGGCAAATGACCTGCTATTGTGATTCGCCTGCTATTGTCATTCACCTGCTAATGTCATTCGGCATCTGAAATCACTCCACTGTTCCAATAAATAGGACAGATGGACCCACATTCTAGCTGTATCTGAAGAAGTGAGCAGTGACTCATCATGAAAGCTTGCACCCTGCCACAAATTTTGTTAGTCTTTAGAAGAAGAGATTGGATTTATACCCCGCCCTTCACTACCTGAAGGAGTCTCAGAGCAGCTTACAAACTCCTTTTCCCTTCCCCTCCCCACAGCAGACACCCTGTGCAGTAGGTGGGGCTGAGAGAGCTCTGACAGAAGATGCTCTTTTTCGAGAACAGCTGTGCCAGAACTACGGCTTGCCCAAGGTCATCCAGCAGGTGCAAGTGGAGGAGTGGGGAATCAAACCCAGTTCTACCCAGATTAGAGTCCGCGCACTTAGCCACTACACCAAACTGGACTCTTGCTCTTTTCTACCGCTACAGACTAACACACCTGTCTTGATTTCACACGTTACATTTCATTGCTGATGTAATGTATTTTAAATTTTAGTGTGCGACGAACACAAGGAATTCAAGGATCTCAAACTTTTCTACCGCTTCAGGAAAGACGACGGAACGTTCCCACTTGACAATGAAGTGAAGGTGTTCATGAGAGGGCAAAGGATATATGAAAAGTACGTTGTACCCAGTTTGGAGAGAGAGGTCTAGTTATTGGCTTGCATTTACGAATACCCAGAAAAAAATGCTTTTGCTGCAGTCAAAAATTCTAATTGAATCGCATGATTTCTTTGCCTGTATATTCTTACAGGAAATGTTATACTTGAACAAATACGGAGGGAGAGGAAAATATCAGAACGGAGCATGTAAATAAGATGTGTGCATAGAGACATAAAATATCCTTTCTGATTACATGGGTCAAACGAAAGCCCTCAAGATGTTAGATTGTCCACCATAAAACCCACACTTCCCCCCACGTGCCTTGTTTAAGCAACAGGGGCTTATTTGCAGCACAGGGGCTTCAGTCACACAGAAATAAATAGAATATGTGAGTTGACATTTACGGACCGCAGATAGTACAAAAGGTGAGTGGATATTTTATTGAACGAGTCTTGTGGGATATGCTGGGACAATGCCACCATTCAGGAGATGCATACGTGGCTTTATAGGGTGCAGGTTAATGGTTGAGAAGCTGAATTTTTATTTTCTGCAGCGAATATTGTTTCCAAGCTGGTTTAAAGTGTACACCAAAAAAAGGATTAGGAAAAGGACTTTGGGGGGGAAAGTAGCTGGAGAGCCAGTTTGGTGTAGTGGATAAGAGTGTGGACTCTAATCTGGGGGAACCATGTTTGATTCCCCACCCCTCCACATGCAGCTGCTGGTGTGACCTTGGTTCAGTCACAAGTTCTTTCAGAGCTGTTCTCTCAAGGGCAGTTCTCAGGAGAGCTCTCTCAGCCCCACCTCACAGGGTGTCTGGTGTGGGAAGGGGAAGGGATTGTAAATTGCTCTGAGACTCCTTTGGCTAGTGAAGGACGGGGTATAAATCCAAACTTTTCTTCTAGCTAACCTGAGCATAAGTACGGAATCAACAGCCCCTGTTTGTATTAATTTCAGAGGGGAGCCCTGATGGTCTTCAGTAGAACAGCTTGATTCAAGTCCAGCTGTACTTTAGAGACCAGCAAGGTTTTTTTGGGTATAAGCTTTCAAAAGTTTATGTCCCCCAAAATCTTTTTGGTCCATAAGGTGCCCCTGGACTCAAATCTAGCTGTTTACATTAGGATTCAGAGGAACTTAACACGAAGACAGGCAAATCTTTTTTTAAAAAAGAGGTGATTGTAGTACAATAGAAATGCTGTTTTATGAGCTCCCTTTTCCCATCCTACCACTATCTGCAGGCAAACAGGTTTTACAGGTTTTTCTAGTGCTCAGAAGCCTATTTGACCAGAGATGACAGTGTGACAAATGACTGCCTGTGCGACAGATAATGATGGACTGAATATATTGAGAGCCAGTTTGGTGCAGTGGTTAAGAGCGGTGGACTCTAATCTGGGAGAACTGGGTTTGATTCCCCATGCCTCCATATGAGGCCAGCTGGGTGACCTTGGGTCAGTCACTGTTCTTTCAGAGCTCTCTCAGCCTCACCTACCTTTGTTGTGGGGAGAGGAAGGGAAGGTGATGGAAAGCCACTCTGAGACTCCTTTGGGCATTGAAAAGCGGGGTATAAAAACCAACTCCTCCTCCTCTCCCCCCCCCCATTTTTCTCCACACGGGAGCCCAAAGCAGCTTCAATTATCATTCTCTACTCCTCCATTTTGTGCTTACAGTACTCTGTGAGATGGATTAGGAGTCAGCTCTGGGTTCCCTCTGTCCCTGTAGTCACAGAGCAATTGAAGGACTGTCTATTTTTAAAATAAAGGAGAGCCAGACACCCTGTGAGGTGGGGCTGAGAGAGCTCTCCTGAGAACTGCCCTTGAGAGAACAGCTCTGGATATTGCAACATGGGGGAGGAGGGACACTTGCCTTCCCCTCCACACCTTTTCTTGACCAGTAATGGTACTGGGGGGTTCTTTCTCCCTTTTCGGCTCCTGGCGTGCACAGAATATTGCACATAGAGCAGCTAAAAAGCAGGAAATAATCAGTCCCAGCAAAATTTCAAGTTGGGAACAGGCACAGAGGGGAAGTCTAGGGCCCCCTTCCCCCCACGTTGCAGTTCCCAGCTCAGTTGGTGTCTCCTTTATTTTTAAACAGACAGTCCCCGTAGCTGCCGTGTGCCTTTTTGGCCCTCAAGAGTGACTGGGTCGAGGTCAGAGAGTATGGGCTTCCACGGCAGTTGTGATTCAAACCTGCATCACCCTAATTACTGTACTCTAACCACTGTGCCACCCTGTCTCTCTGCAGAGTTAGAAATGTCACTCCAGAGGTTAGCCATATTTGAAATTTGCAAGATCTTGCTGGCAGGAGTGGGGGTGGCAGCGCAGGAGAAATAAAAGTGTGTTAGAGGAGATGGTAGAGAAAATTTCCCACATCTGTTTTAGAACTTACTATCTAGGTGCATTTTATCATTGAGAACAGCTGGCAGTTTCTCTGAGATGTTCCAAAGAAGAGGAAGCGGCCACTCAGTGCATCTGCCATTTTTTAAGAGCATCAAAGCAGCCATGATGGATCAGACCAGTGGTCCATGTAGTCCTGTGTCACAGTTCCTGCAGTTGCCAACCAGATGCCTGTAGAAGTCCTACAGGAAGGACATGCAGGCCAAAGCCTTCCCCCTGACATTGAGCCTCTGGCACAGGGTGTAACAGCCACGGTGTGCCCCTGGCGATTAACTGAAGGAAAGCCCTGATTCCCCATAGCAGCCAAGAATCAGCAGAGATGAGGAGATGGAATTGACAAGCTGTGACAGCGCTCCGGTCAGAGAAGGAAGTGAGACAGGCACAGCAGTAGTTTTTGATCTGGTCACCTGTGGTGAATCAGCATTCCCTCCAGACAACCAGCTGAGGAAGCTTTGTCAAATGGAAAGACACTTGGTTCTGGTCTTTCAAGCTTTCGAGGTGCTCCGTGGTTATCCAGTGAGCAGGCTGGTGGTTTCAGTTGCCAGGCTGAAGTTGTCAGAGAGCAAAAGAGAAGGAGCCCCCTGCGATGATAGTGGTTTAGGTCCAACTGATGTATCAGATTTCCCTTTTCTTGTCCCAACGCTTCCATTTCTTTGTCACGGCTTTGTTTGCAGTAGACAGTAAAACAAATACCCTTCGCTTTGGAATGACAGAGAGGCGGCAAACCGGAGCTGTGTTTTCAGCACATTGATGCCATGTTATGGGAGATGGTTTTTCAGAAATAGCAAGGAATCGCAGGCCTGTGTTTAGCGCTGCATGTTCCAACTCGGAACGGATGGCTGTGGTCAGGGTTAGAAGTTCCAGCCTGGAATTTGGCCCTACTTAAGTGATGGGAAAAATGCTGCAGGCCTCAGCTGCTGGAGGTCAGAGAGATAGGACAGACGCACTCCCTGCCCACTCAGAGCCCTGTGCTATTTATTTATTTATATATTTGGAAATATACAGGGCGTTTTTTCCCCCTAGGGGAATGTGCCGGAACAGAGTTCAGGAACTTCTTTGACAAAATTCTTTTTAAAATGTTTAAAAATTCATGAGTTCTCGGTATACAGATTGAAAACTTCCATTTCCCTCTCAAGAGTTCTGGCACTTCTCCCCCCCCCCCCCCCCCAAAAAAAAAACGCCCTGGAATTTTTTTTTTAAAAAAACCCTGCTCATAACCAATGAATTCTGGAGGCTGCTGAAAGGAGGAGGAGGAGAATTGGATTTAAACCCCAATTTTGTGGTTTACGATAGCTTTCCCTTTCTCTCCCTGCCACAACAGACACCCTGTGAGGTAGGTGGGGCTGAGAGAGCTCTGAGAGAAATGCTCTTGAGTTAACTGCTCTGAGAGAACTGTGACTGACTCAAAGTCACCCAGCTGGCTGCATGTGGAGGGGTGGGGAATCAAACCCGGTTCTCCCAGATTAGAGTCCACAGCTCGTAACCAGTAAATGTATATTTGCCCTGACCTGGATAGCCCAGGCTAGCCCAATCTCGCCAGATCTCGGAAGCTAAGCAGGGTCAGCCCTGGTTAGTAAGTGGATGGGAGACCTCCAAGGAAGACCAGGGTCACTGTCCTGAGGAAGGCAACGGTAAACTACCTCCGTTTTTCTCTTGCCTTGAAAACCCTATGGGGTCTTGACAGCAAAAAAAGAAAAGGTATGTTTAAACAAAAACAACAGGAAACCAGCAGTGAGCATCAAAACAGCATTAACATGACCAGGAAGCAGCCATGCAAATTTAAAACCCCATTGGCAGTAGCAGCTGTGAACTTCTAAAGTACTTTTATTAAAAGCAGGGCTGGGTGCTGGTTGCACATTTTGAAAGCAGCTACTTTCTCCTGCAGCCTGAGCTAGATGAACCAGGCTACCCTGAGCTGGTCAGCTCTCAGAAGCTAAGCAGGGTCCAATCTGGTCAGCATTTGGATGGGAGACCACCAAGGAATTCCAGGGTCTCTGTGCAGAGGAAGGCACTGGCAAACCACTTCTGATTGTCTGTTGCCTTGAAAACCCTACAGGGTTGGCTGCAACTTGATAGCATTTTACACGCACACATTCTCCTGCAAACCAACCAACCATGAGTTCTGTGCTCAGAATAAAGGCATGCATGTTGTTCATTATGTTAGTGTGAGCAGACACTAACCATTGGTCCAGATAGCCAAATACTGTCTGCTCGGACTGAGAATGGCTCTCTGAAGTCTCAGGAACAGAATCGAGTCCTGCTATCTGGGGAAAGGGCTGTGGCTCAGTGGAAGAGCCTCTGCTTTGCATGCAGAAGGTCCCAGGTTGGATTCCCCATTTCTTCATATGCAGCTGCTGGTGTGACCTTGGGTCAGTCACAAGTCCTTTCAGAGCTGTTCCCTCAAGGGCAGTCCTCCAAAGAGCTCTCTCAGCCCCCCCTATCTCACAGGGTCTCTGTTGTGGGGAGGGGAAGGGGAAGGGAAAGGGATCGTAAGCCACTCTGAGACTCCTTTGGGTAGTGAAGGGCGGGGTATAAATCCAATCTCCTCCTCCTCTTCTTCCGTCAGCCAAGACAGGGTGCAAGAGTCTGGATCCAACCTATTGTTCTGGCTTTAGCCATGTGCTTTGTTACTGGTGTTTATGTTGCCCCTGCCACTCATGAATTTAGGAAGCCCCACTCAGCAGCAATCCGGAGCCATGCAGAATCGTGCCTGTTTTAAGATTACAGCAGCTGTATTCTGCTCAGGATGTGAACTGCTCTGCTTAGTAGGGGAAAAAAATATTAGAAGGCACCTTCCCTTGTGGAAGCACTTTTTAGCTGTCACGGTTTTGGCAGTCCAAGGGCAAGTAAGGGGAGATCACACTACTTACGACCTTCTTGATCTGCACTGTCACTGTTTTGCATGAACAGGGCAAACAGGCACATTATCTAGGTTTGGTTTTTGCAGTCAGAAAGCCAGGGTTTTTTAGGCTGTGCTCTTGAGCACATCAAAGCTGAAAAATCCATGCATTGCTCTGTTCGAGCGGAATGGCGATTGTGTGTCTTAGGATGATCGCAAGCAGAGCACTCTCCTATCATGCAAGGTTGGAGTGCCAGAATTGTAATTTGCCTAACAAGGCTACTGTGGGGGAGGGATGAATTGACACTTTTAACCATTATACTTCCCAGCAGCCCCTGCTCTTGAGACTCCAAGGTTCAATTTCGGCCAGAAAGCTGGCCGAAACAGCGATGATTTGAAACCTTGTCATTGGAAAAAACCAATTACTCACTCCTGTATTAGGTTGCTTATCCGTTTAATTCATGATCCTCGTAAATAGACCTCTGGAGCAACACATCTGCATGTGATGACAGCCAATACATTCTTAATTTTTTTTTGGCAGGAACAACATGTTCTGCATTTGAAATGTTACATGGCTGTCTGATCTTAGCAGGGAAGGGAAAGCCACAGTTGATACTGCATTATAAAATGGCAGAGTGGTATCTAAAACCAATAAAAGTTATCAGATGTAGATCTTGCAGCTTTTCCGTTCAGTGATGCATCCACGCAGTGAACGCCTCCATGCTGGGGGTGGGTGGGCTGCAGATGGTTTAATATTTAGCCATCCGAATATGCAAAAGCTTACCCGGGTAATAGACTATCTAAGTAAAACAGCTGGGGGATTTCCTGTCTGTGTACATGCCCAGTGTTCAAATCAGTCCAGTTATTGAAATGGCTAGCCAACCACTTCTCTCCATGAAGAGCGTCTGTATTTGTGTGTATCGTCAGGGTTTGTTTTCACAAGAAGCTTTGTGGGTGGAGGGGAGGAGTGGATGGTGGGCTGTGCACAGATAAACTGCATCTCCCCAAAGGATTGCTTTAATTCCGGGCTGGGCCACCCACTCATTCTTTTGCAGTAGTACTGTTCCGGAGTAGCGCTTTACTTCTCTTTCCAGAGGAAAAAATGGTAATCAGTGATTTATAGGGGGGGAGGGCTTGGATACCTTTTTCTTCTTTGATTGATCTGCCCCCAGGCTACAGAAGTTAGTTCCAACAGGGAAAGAAGAAATATAGTACTTTTTTTGCAGAGCTAAAACACACATACAGAATCATCTAAAACAATAATTAAAACAGTAGGCAGGAAGGAGAGATCACTGAGGGAGTGCAAAACAGCACAAAAATAAAAAGACCTTCACCTGCTAGTGGAAGATGGCAAAAGCAGGGGACAGGCAAGTGTCCCTGGGACAGTAGAAAAGAGCAAGAGTCCAGTAGCACCTCAAAGACTTAACAAAATTTGTGGCAGGGTCTGAGCTTCTGTGAGTCACTGCTCACCTCTTCAGTATCTGAAGAAGTGAGCAGTGACTCATGAAAGCTTGGACCCTGCCACAAATTTTGTTCTTTAAGGTACTACTGGACTCTTGAGAGCCAGTTTGGTGTAGTGGTTAAGTGCGCGGACTCTAATCTAGGAGAGCCGGGTTTGATTCCCCACTCCTCCACTTGCACCTGGCTGGATGACCTTGGGCAAGCCGTAGTTCTGGCACAGCAGTTCTTGAAAAAGAGCAGTTCCTGTCAGACCTCTCTCAGCCCCACCTACCTCACAGGGTGTCTGTTGTGGGGAGGGGAAGGGAAAGGAGATTGTAAGCCGCTCTGAGACTCCCTTGGGCAGTGAAGGGCAGGATATAATCCAATCTCTTCTTCTTCTTCTTCTTCTTCTTCTCTTTGTTTTTTTTCTACTGCTACAGACAGACTAACATGGCTACCCATTTTGAAGTATCCCTGGGGAGAGATCTGGCAGCCCTGCACCAAAATCAGTGCTCTCTTTACACTTAGTTGGATACAGCTTCATGAGTACCCAGCGCAATCCTAAGAAGGCCCACTGATTTTGGTGGAACTTATTTCCCAATAAATAGGCTTTGGGTCGCATTGACTGAGGTCTGGGCGTACCACGTTTATTTCTTAAGGGGGCTTTCCACCTTTAATGATTACCTTGCTGTAGGCTTCTCACCACTTTCCTGGCTACTGGGCAGAGTTTCAGTGCCCGTGCTGCAACCAACCGGAGCTGGACTGGGAAGGGAAAATGGCCTTGGAAAAGGGCCCCACTTCCCGGCCCTGGTCCCAAAGGAGGAAGGGAGAAAGAGGCAATCTCCCTGCCCAGCTGGGTGCCACATCCCTTAGACTATCTGGGACTGGGGCGGACCAGGCAACACCTTGAGAGCCAGTTTGGTGAAGTGGTTAGGCGCGTGGACTCTAATCTGGGAGAACTGGGTTTGATTTCCCCACTCTTCCACATGCAGCCGCTGGTGTGACCTTGGGTCAGTCACAGTTCCCTCAGCGCCATTCTGGAAAGAGTAGTTCTCGAGAGAGCACTCTCAGCCCCCCCTACGTCACAGGGTGTCTGTTGTCGGGGGGAGAGGAAGGGAAAGGAGATTGTAAGCCACTCTGAGACTCCTTTGGGTAGTGAGGGGCGTGGTATAAATCCAATCTCTTCATCTCTTCTGCTTCTTCTTAGGCAAACTGGGCCACCACCCTTCTGCTCTTGGCAGTTTTGGCCCGCGTTGGAGAGAAGCTCCAGTGGCCTTAATGGCCAATCTACCCCTGCTACCCACAAACTAGATTTGATTAGGGTAGCAACACGTTCCCCTTCCCACCTCTAAAGTAACAAAAAAAGGAACATACAGGTGAAGGGAGACGAAGGTCTTGTTCCCTCAAGAAAGAGATCAAGGTGGCCTGGCCCATAGACGACAGAATAGCCTGCAGTAATTCAGAGTGCAGTCCTAAACAGTATTAAATCCTTTTAAACTCCCTGAGTTCAAAGGATTTAGAAGAATATGACTGTCCTCAGGATTGCACTGACAGCCAGTAAATGACGGATTCAAGATTTTTGAATGTTCTGTCTCTTTAAAAAGATCCCTGCAACTAGAAAACCAGCACAGCAGGGATAAATGCTGCCCTCTGGTGGAGCAGGTGGCTCTGAGGTTGCTGGACCCTCACTGCCCCACCTTCTCCTGGCCCCACCCCCAAAGTCCCCAGGTATTTTCCAACCCGGACTTGACAACCCTAGGTTTTAACTGTCTTGTATTTTATACTGTTGGAACCCACCCTGAGCCCACTCATGGGGAGGGTGGGATATAAATATAAATAAATAAATAAATCTCAGAGCTGCTTTGGCCCACGGACAATAGCTCATTGTCCAAAATGCTCATTCAAGTTATAAATGCTCTCTCCTGTAGTCTGGAGATCAGTTGTAAAAGCGGGAGGTCTCCAGGCTTCACCTGGAGGTTGGCTAGCCTAGGTACTCCTCTCCTCCGTCACAACCACCCTATGAGGTAAGTTAGGCTGGGAAAGTATGACTGGCCCAAGATCACCTGATTAGTTTCATGGCCAAATGGGGATTGGAACCTGAGTCTCCTAGTTCATAGTCTGCCACTTTAGATCCACCGCACTGTCTTGTGTAGAGGCCACACAGAAGAGGCTACACTTTGCCCCCAGACAATCCAGTTTCTCAGTACAAGGAGGCTCTACTCATGAAGAATAAGTCTGTCAGTGGCTACTAGCCATGGTGACTGAGGGGAACCTCCACATTCAGAGGCACGAAGTCAGTTTGGTGTAGTGGTTAAGTGTGTGGACTCTAATCTGGGAGAACTGGGTTTGATTCCCCACTCCTCCACTTGCAGCTGCTGGATGACCTTGGGCAAGCCATAGTTCTGGCACAGCTGTCCTTGAAAGAGCAGTTTCTGTCAGAACTCTCTCAGCCCTGCCTACCTCACAGGGTAGGGTTGCCAAGTCCTACCTGATGTTTGGCGAGGGGGAATCCTTGTCGGTCAGGAATTCTTCTGGTGCAAAGTGCACGCGCCGCAATGACGTCACCCAGAAGTGACGTCATCGCGTTAGGCACATTGGGGCGGGATCTCTCTAATTCGAGGGAAAACCATAGAGTTTTCCCTCAAATTATAGAGTGCCCCCCCAAAAAAAACGGGCTCGACACGATGACGTCACCTCTGGGTGATGTCATCGCACTGGGCACATCTCTGCAGCTCAGCAATTTGGGGGCGGGGTTCCCCCCGGCAGCCCAATGCGGGCCGGTGGGGAGCGGGCCACTCGAGCAGGGGTTTCCCTGCCCCCCGGGGGGACTTGGGAACCCTATCACAGGGTGTTGTGGGGAGGGGAAGGGAAAGGAGTTTGTAAGCCGCTCTGAGACTCTGAGTGAAGGGCGGGGTATAAATCCAGTCTTCTTCTTCTCCTCCTCCTCTGAATCCCAGAGTCACTAGGCAATATCAGGGGAAGGCCTCAGCCAATACGCCCTGTCGTTGGCCCTCCAGAGGAACTGGTTGGCCACTGTGTGAGACAGGATGCTGGACTAGATGGACCACTGGTCTGATCCAGCAGGGCTCTTCTGATGTTCTTATGAAGGCCTCAGCCTCTATGCCCTGTTGTGGGCCCTCCAGAGGGACTGGTTGGCCACTGTGTGAGACAGGATGCTGTACTAGACGGACCATTGGTCTTATCCAGCAGGGCTCTTCTGATGTTCTTATGAAGGCCTCAGCCTCTATGCCCTGTTGTGGGCCCTCCAGAGGGACTGGTTGGCCACTGTGTGAGGCAGGATGCTGGACTGGATGGACCACTGGTCTGATCCAGCAGGGCTCTTCTTATGTTCCTTAATGCCTCTCTGACAGATGTTAATGAGTGGGGAGTCTCCTTTAGAAAGACCAGTTCAGGTGGGCAGTAATGTTGGTCACCAGTAGAGGAGCAAGATTTGAGTCCAGTAAAGACCCAAAAAGATTCTGAGGACATAAACTTCATGGGAAGGGAGGGTAGACTCTCAGAAGTGTATACCCTGGAAATCCTACTGGTCTTTAAGATGCTACTGGACTTGAATCTTGCTCCTTTAGAAAGAAGTACGCAATATGCAGCGCTCATTAGAATCGGGGGCGGGGGGGGGGGTCCTGTCTAGATATTCTATCTGCTTTTTGGTTGAGTCTGAGTATCTCTTTCTCCTCCTGTTCAACTTAATTTCTTTGTGGACTAAATTAAAAGAAACCCGCAGTCTCCAAGTTAATAATAAAGGCATTATCAAGAAGAGTGAACATCTATTGGAAAGAACGGTGGGATTTTCCACCCCAGACGGATCTGAGGTTCGGTTTCAGATCAATTATTTTCTTTGTGCCGCAGAACAGTTTCTAATCACACAAGCAGCATGTTTTTGATATGCAGCTTCCTGGACTTGAGGTATAAGCCAGTCTCTTGCTGTTTCCACTCAAATCAGTACAAAGTCAGCAATTTTACATCAGTAGGGATTGTATGGGCACATTTTTCAGTTTTAGTTGCTTTTTCCCAGTATTGGAAGAGCTTTCGTGTATACATGAATACTTGAGTAAAAATGATAGCCAAAATGGCAAAGTTTGCTTTGTTTTCCCTACCAAATGAGGCATTTTAAAATAGCTCTCTAAATGTGCTACTTTTTTGCAGCCAAAACCCCAAAATCCATAATGGATATTTCCCAATCAGCCGCTACTGTGTATTTTGCTGAGAGCTGCAGTTATTCAAATGTGCATGATGTAATCAGAATTGTTGCAAGGTGTGCAGTGTACGTTCTTGGGCATCTGAAATGCCAAGTGAGAACTGGTTCTTAGGGCATTTTCGCAAGTAACGCAGATAGCTTGATTGCACATGAGCTGGCAGATCAGACCACAGATTTGCCAATGTATTTCTAATGTTAAAAAACCAGCTACAGGGAGTGTGATTTAGATTAAAAAAGAAGATGAACAGTAGGTTTTTATACCCCACTTTTCTCTACCCTACTGAGTCTCAAAGCAACTTACAATTGCATTCCCTTCCTCTCCCCACAGCAGTTGCCTTGTGGGGAATATGGGTCTGTGAGAGTTCTGAGAGAACTGTGACTGGCCCGAGGTCACCCAGCAGGCCTCATGTGGAGGAGGAGTGGGGAATCAAACTCAGCTCTCCAGGTTAGAGTCTGCTGCTCTTAACCACTACACTATGCTGGCATAGGAGATGAAGGAGATGGAGTATTGCCCTTTCCCCTGCGCCAGTATCCTGACAGAAATCAAACCCACCAGCTACTGCTAGCTGGCCTGTAGAAAAATATGAGCAGCATATGGGGTGACTTCAGGAGAATTTCTGCTGGAGAACTGGCAGGGGGGAAGGGTTAACGCCCTCCTCCCCCATGTAGCTTTATCCAAATCACCACCTCTTAGGGTTGCCAACTCTGGGCTGGGAAATTTCTGGAGATTTGGGGGTGAAGCCTGGGTTGGGCAGGATTTGGGGAGGGGAGGGGTCTCAGGGTATAATGCTGTAGAGTTCACCTGCCAAAGCAGCCGGTTTTTTTACAAGGGAACTGATCTCTGTAGTCCGGAAATCAGTTGTAATTCCAGGAGGTTTCCAGGCCCCACCTGGAGTTTGGTAACCCTACCGCCCCAACAGGTTTGGGGTTGTTGTTGTTTTTTTACATTGCTGTATCTTGAGACATCTGCTCATGGATTCCTCACATCAGGTATAGTACAGCCCGAAGAATGTCTCACCTAGTGACCTGTAACTGAAAGAGATGAAGTTTTGAAATCTAATGCATTTTGTAGCCAATGGAGTTTTTCTATTCAAACTGCAAGATGCAGGAAATAAAACAAAAGAACAAAAAAATCCATCCACATAAGAAGAAAAGCTTGGCCTACTCTGTCACCTGTAAAGCAACAATTCTGCATATTGGGGGGGGGGGTGTTAATGGAGGGGAATAGTCAAAACTACCATTTCCCACATGCAGCCTGGACTGATACAGTTCACAAAGTTCAGGACAGGGATGCCAGCCTCCAGGTGAGACCTGGCTCAGGATATGGATGCCAGCCTTCAGAGGGGACCTAGAGTTCCCCTGAAATTACAGCTCATCTCCAGACTACAGAGATCAGTTCCCCTGGAGAAAATGGATGGAGGGTGGACTGTGTGAGATTGTACCCCACAGAGGTCCCTGTCCTCCACAGTCTCCATCCCCAAATCTCCAGGAGTTTCCCAACCTGGGTCTGGCAACCCTACCCCCCTCATCCCCTGCCAGTGACCAGGGGGGACCTGGCAACCTTAGTTTATTTATTTGCCAGTTTGGTGTAGAGGTTAAGTGCGCAGACTCTAATCTGGGAGAACCGGGTTTGATTCCCCACTCCTCCACTTGCAACTGCTGGATGACCTTGGGCAAGCCGTAGTTCTGTCAGAGCTGGTTTCTCAAGGACAGTTCTTGGGAGAACTCTCTCAGCCTCGCCTACTTCACAGGGTGTCTGTTGTGGGAAGGGGAAGAGAAAGGAGTTTGTGAGCCACGCTGAGACTCCAAGTGAAGGGTGGAATATAAATCCAATCTCCTCCTCCTCCTCCTCTTCTTCTTTTGTTTGTTTGTTAACTTTGACTTTTAGGCTGCCCTCCTCTGAAAACAGGGCTCAGGGCGGCATACAAAGTTCAGGAGATACTGAGGAAGTGGGCAGTGACTCACGGAAACTCATACCCAGCCACATATTCTGTTCGTCTTTAAGGTGCTCCTGGACTCTTGCTCTTTTCTACTTGGTCGCTTAATTATACTGAATGTTTAAACTGGCTCTCCAAAGAGAGCATCACATCACATGCCTCTCCTCATTTCAGTGGTACGACATTTTTAATCCTAATGCAACTCTTGGGTAGGATCCAGCAGTAGTTTTCCACTGACGCAAGCACTTCCATCAACAGACCATTTCCCTGCTTCCCCCCTCCCTGTGCAGCACACTGAGCTCCCCAAAATCTGGCTCCTGGGGAACTTGGGACCTTCAGAAACAGCATGAGGGGTGAATCGGTGCAGTTATACAGTGAGACACGCAAGTACCGAACCAACAGAGGAAGTCGGGAATAACGGTGCAACATTTCTGGATCATTAGTGAGACAATGTGGTGTAAATGTTAAGGCTGCCAGAATAGAATCTGGGATACCCCTTTTTGAACCCCTGGTTTGCCATGAAAACTTGCTGGATGTCCTTGGGCCAGTCATACACTCAGCCTAACCTCCCTCACAGGGCTGTTGTGAATCAAAACGGAGGAGAGGAGAACGATGAAAGCCATTTGGGGCCCCAAGTGGGGAGAAAGGCAGGGTATAAATCAAGTTTAAAAAATGGTTCTCTTGAATTTGACGTTTGGGGCTCATTTGAGTGTGTAGTTCTGCAGGGCTGCACCATAATTGATTTGAGTAGTTCCTCCCCGCCCTCTGTTTACTGTTATCGTCTAGGAATGAGCACCGGGCCGGTTTGTGCTGGGCAGCTCACTGTGGATTTCTTGCAATGATCAGAGGAGTGTCCTGCAAAGAAGTGTTTAACGTTCCACTTCCTGCTTATATGGATCTTCATCGTGCATCTTAGATGCATCTTTATCGTGTAACTGATGTTACCCACTCGGAGCTGGTCTTCAGGAGAGCGGGCTATAAATTAATTCATTAAATGAATAATAATCATCTTGGGGGCATGCAATGATCAGGTATGAGCTTTATTAGAGGCCTTCTCTTTATGCCCAGCCTCTAGGGTTGCCAACCTCTAGGTGGGGCCTGGGGATCCCCTGCTTTTACAACTGATCTCCAGCTGACAGAGATCAGTTCCCCTGGAGAAAATGGCTGCTTTGAAGGGTGGCCTCTATGGCACTGTACTATGCTCACGCCCCTCCCCTCCCCAAACCCCGCCCTCTCCTGGTTCCACCCTTAAAATCCCCAGGTATTTTCCAACCCAGACTTGGCAACCCTGCCAGCCTCAGAGGTAGAGACGGATGTCTACCAAAGGCAGGAGTTTCTCTGTTGTAGTTAGGAATACCAACCTCCAGGGGGGCCTGGGGATTACCCGGAATTACAGCTCCATCTCCAGTCTACAGGGACGAGTTCCCCTGGAGAAAATGGATGCTTTGGAGAGTGAGCTCTGTGGCGTTGTACCCCACTGAGGCCTTTGTCCTCCCCAGGCTACATCCCCAAATCTCCAGCTGTTTCCCAACACAGATCTGGCAACCCTACCCCCCTTCCCCCATCTGCAGCCATGGCCAGGGGAGGGGGAGACGGGACCTGACAACCCGAGTTGTAGCCGATCAGTTATGGAGTGCCTGCTGTATAGCACTCTGCAAACATAATAATTCCTCTGTGTTTGTTCAAGAATTTTCTGTTTGCCAAGTCATTTTTGGATTGCTGCTCGTGTTGTCCGAATTTGTTCTTTGATTGATCTCTGTGATACCTTTTTTCTGCATCCATTGGTTTCAAAAAAAATATTACCTCCACCATTCTTAAGTATGTTAACTATTTATTCCTGCTTCCGGTCTTTTATTATAACTTTCAGTGCAGAATTGCTGTTTTATGGAACTTGGTTTTATTGTGTAAGAGCGTGTTTTTTTGTTTGTTTTGTAATTATGATGTTTGCGAACCACTTTGGGGGATTTTTATGGAGTGTGCTGCATGTAAATACATTCAGCAAATAAAAAAAGGGTGGCTACACTACAGACCGAAACTGGTTTAACAATCACACTAGTTTTGCAAGGGCATCTCTTAAGGGGACTCTCAGTATAGGTTTTGGAGAGGAGCCATGGTATTTGAAGTGGAACAAAGAAGAGAAAAAGATATTGGATTTATATCCCGCCCTTCACTCAGAGTGGCTTACAGTCTCCTTTCTTTTCCCCTCCCCACAACAGACACCCTGTGAGGTAGGTGAGGCTGAGAGACCTCTCTCGAGAACTGCTCCTGAGAGATGAGCTCTGAGAGGACTTGTAACTGACCCAAAGTCACCCAGCTGGCTGTATGTGGAGGAGGAGTAGGGAATCAAACCTGGTTCCTCCAGATTAGAGTCCACACTCCTAACCCCTACACCAAATTGGCTCTCAAAGCCAAGTCAGTGGGGCCTTGATACATGTGTTCCTGAAGCTGAGCTACTTGACTAAGGCTTTCAACCCCCCAGTGAAGGTGGGGGATGTCCCGCCCACAGATCCTGTTGCTGACTGCTGCTGGAAGCGGTAGCGGGAGGAAAATTTGAAAAGAAAAATAAGGCCTTGTCTACTTACAGACGCTTTTTAACCATAGAGTTCTTGGTATGTGCAGCCAGCTGGGTGACCTTGGGCCAGTCACAGTTCTCTCAGAACTCTCTCAGACCCACCTACCTCACAGGGTGTCTGCTGTGGGGAGAGGAAGGGAAGGTGATTGTAAGCCACTCTGAGATTCGTTTGGGTAGTGAAGGGCAAGGTATAAAACCAACTCTTCTTCTTCTTCCTCCTCCTCCTCGAGCTAACCAGAAGTAACAAAGAGTAGTTGTAGGAATTGCCAGAAACTCTGAGGTAAGAACTTCCTGTAAGTTGACAAGGCTTTATTTTTATTTTTCTCCTGGAACACTGCCTCCTCCCATAATTCTCCAGCCAGTTTCTAGGCACTGCCTGCAACCCTGTATTCTCCTCTGTCTTTCTGACGTGAAAAACCAGGCTGCAAAGGCCCAGACACCACTGCTGCTTCCTCCACTTGACAGTGATCCAGATTCCTTTCGCGTTTCTGTCCCTTTCAGTCATTCGCTTCCCTTTTCCAGACACGCATCTCTCTCTCTGCCTCTCCAATCTGCCAGGCGAGTTATTTATAGACTCATCAAAGAACAATTAACAAAGAATTCCCACTCAGCGTCTACAGATCCAGCGTCACCAATTTTTCACACCACAGCTGCTTTGAAAAGACTTAGCTAATGTTTGGGGGCTTTTTAATCTCTAGGCCAGAGAGAAAAGGACACAACGGAAAGCATCCTCACTGCAGAGCTGCTCATACCAAAGCAGTGGTCAAAAGCCAGATCTTTTCATCTTTACAGTTTAAATTCAAAAGGGCTATCGGAAGCTACACCACGGGTAGGGTGGCGGCCTCTGTCGCCTTCCCTTTTCAAATCATTTCTGTTTGCCGTGTCTTTGGATCCGGCTCCATTTTGTCCTGTGCTATTCTAAAGGACTGGTACCGTTACAAGGACAGCTAATTGCATTGCTTCTTTGGGTCGGTGATGTAGATGGAGAGGTTTTGATGAGTCTTTGACCTATCGCTTGCCTACATTATTAATCAGACAAACTAAGTCTCGAGTCATTTCCCAACTGAAACGCCTGGCAGCGGCCCACGTTTAGACTTTAACTAAGGATTTTGTCATTATATATCTAATTCCAAACCACGCATAGAGGATGTTATCAGTAGATCGATAAAATGGAGCTAGGAATAGATAAGGAGAATTTCTCTACAAATCTGAAGTCCCAGAGTTAAGGAAAAATCTAATTTAAATATATCTGTATCTATTGGGGGGATTAAAATTACCAAAAAAAAATAGAAACACCTATAGCTTTAACAAAAAGAATGCCCACTGAACTCTCCATGGCAATTTTGAAGGCTGCTATGCAAACACAGCAATATTGTTGAGTTTCGAAGCCTTGGTTTCTGTAAAGCAAACCAATGGGGGGGGGGGGGGGATGTTATGTGTGAACCTGGAAGCCAAAAAAAAAAAAAAAGGCTTGGAAAAGGTCTTATTCCCCCTCCCTTGTCATATCCTCTGATAGAGCAGGACTAGAACTGCCAACTCTGGGTTGGGAAATTCCTGGAGATTTGGGAGTGGAGCCTGGCCCTGGTCAGCACCAGCAGCCTCCATGCAACTTCCCCAGGGAGAGGGTGCCAGAGAGAGAGAAGGAGGGAAAGCTGAAGACAGCTGGTGGTTGGGAAGGAGAGAAGGAAGCAGGAAAAAAAGGAGAGACCGTGAGGGTTGCCAGGGAAGGGAAAGAGGTAATAGTAGGGTAGGGGAAACGGAGGGAAATGAGATCACCACCACAAGTCCTTGCAGATCTATGGTTTATATAATCCTATCCCTTTGTTTCTTGAGGTTGTATTTCATAAAAGCACTGGATACGTAGCCACTAGGGTTGTCATCCTCCAGGTGGTAGCTGGAGACCCCCCCCCCCCACTATCACAACTGATCTCCAGCTGACAGTGATCAGTTCACCTGGAGAAAATGGCCATTTTGGAAGTTGGACTCTATGGAATTATACCCCACTGAAACCCTTCCCCTTCCCAAACCCAGTCTTCCTCTGGCTCCACCCCCAAATCTCCAGGTGTTTCCTAACCCAGAGCTGGCAACCCTAGTAGACACTGTTCATCAAACCCTCAAGGCTGTTTGGAGATTTCAGCTGAGGCCATGTAGGGCCTTAACTCAACAAGCTAGGGCCCAGAATCCATGAATTCCCACAATTCCATGGTGCACATGGGCACAGTTTGGATCAGGATCATGGTATATGAGGAGAAAGGACTTTTGTAGCCCCCGCATGCTGTTTTCCCAATCTCAAGAGGCCCTGGAAGGGTGCTATGTGACGTTAGGGAAACGTAGCTATACTTCATCAGTACTCATGGAGTTCCTAACAGGGCAGATATCCCTGGGACCATTTCAGGTTCAGACAATAGTGTGTGGAGGCAGCATAAGCCATCTCATATACATGTTGATCCCCATCCAGATCAGCCGCCGCCTTCCTTGGAACTGAGTTCACAGTGGAGAATTCCCAAAGCAGGTCTGATCATGTGGACCTGGAGAGACCTGGGGTATATGTAGCTATTCCCTCTGAGATTCCATTGGAACCACTGACATTAGAAGTTTCATAGTTGTTTCTTGCTTCCTAATGCCATCGTAGGGGCACTTTAAACAAGAAAATTCTCGGATGAGTTTGGGATCATTTATTTGCTGAAATAACATGCCCTGAGATCCCTCTGTCTGGAGATGCTGAAGATCAAACCTGGCACCTTCTAGGTGCAAAGCATGTACTCAAGACCCTGAGCTACAGTCCCTCCCCATTCTGGGAACCTATCTCTTCGATCACACAGTCCTTTATCTATGCTCCTATGATGGCCCCGTCCACTTCCCTCTGTCAAAGGCAAGATTTTCTCTCATTTTTTCTTTCCCTTTCTGACTGAGCAGCCCTAGTGGCCTGTTTTCTTCTTTCCTGAAGAACTTTGGCTTTCCCACCTTGTGTTAGTATGATATTGTACTGCTGGCTCAGCCCAGAAACTTGAGGGAAGGATCAGGATCACCCTTTAACTTAAACCACTGAAAATGGCACTTGAGACGATTTGACGTTCAAAATTAACAAAATACTTTATTCAAGGTAGGGGGAAGGGTCAGGTGAAATCAGAGGTTGAAAGTTCTGAGGTAACTCTGAGGTAAAACCAATACATACACAGACTTTAGTTCTTGTATTTCAGGTTACTGAGAGTTTCCTAAGCCAGGGGTGGGCAATTGTTTTGGCTTGGGGGCCACTTTGTGGTAGCGGAGGTTAGCGGAGGGCCGCACCTTTTAAAATGATTGCATTCATTAGTTAACTTTGCATTTCAGAAAAGGTATAAATTGTATCATAAAAATCAATAAATATGAATTAAATAAAATAGTGGTAGTTTTATTCAATTTATTTATTGTGCTAATTTCATATCATCTATAGCTGCAAGCACATTTAATTTTAGAATCAGTTTAATGAGACAAATGTACCCTATAGCACTTTTCTACCATTTTTTTGAAACCAGGAGTGAGATTGCTTGTTGAGATTCTCATCACAGCCTGCAAGTTAATGTCTGTCAAAGAGCATCTATATTTACTCTTGTTAATCTTCATGTCTTGGCGGGCCGCAAAAAACTCTGTGGTGGGCCGCATGTGGCCCACGGGCCGCTATTTGCCCACCCCTGTCCTAAGCTATTCACAGTTACTTAAATGTTGAGAGGCTTTTGTTCCAGTGTTTCCCCCAAACACTCTAGTATACTGTCTTTGAGTATTCTATGATTCTTTTGATTTCCAGAAGGCTGGTACACTCTTTCAAGTACCCAACCCCCTTCTCTTGAAACACTAGTACTCGGCTTGAATTTTCAACTGACTCTTAAGATCTCTGAAGGCAGTTTCTAACCACACCAAACCAGGGTTCTCTGCACTCTTCAGAGCTAACTCCCTGTTTGGGTTGGGAATTTTCTTCTCTCTCTAGAAGATCTATCACCTTTCTTTGGCCTGTATGGGAGTCTTCGCCTACTTCCCAAATTTCCTTGCCAACTTTCCCCCAGTTCTTCTGCCTGTGTTAAACTGCTGTCAGTCAGGTTGAAATCCAACACTGTCAGTACTCAACTCTTCTCAGCTAGGGCCGAAATTAGACTAGTACTCAATTTAGTCAAGGCAGAAATCTGACTCTCAGTATCCAGTTCAGAAGTCTTTTTTTGCTCAACTGATGCTAACCAATCAGATTGTTTGGAGCAGCCTGTAACACAAGGCTGTCTAGCTCTGTGAAGAATCAACCCTTCTCAGTCCTTTATCTGTTTACACAGCACTTCTAAGCTTTTAAATGTACAGTCCATCATAGCTTTTAACAGTGTCCCCCAAAGTAAGAACTCAGATCATTTATGCACTTGGTGCATCCCTGGCCTAATTTAGAAAGAATACAGAGCTAGAAGCTTGAGTACATTTTAGCTGCTTAACATCTGTGCGGGTTTCTTCCCCCCCCCCTTCTTTCATTGCAGACTGATGAGTACTGAAAATGCTCTTTTACAAGCCAGAGAAGAGGAAGGCATAAAGTATGAACGCACTTTTGTGGCCTCTCAGCTTATTGATTGGTTGATGCAGGAGGGAGAGACCACCACAAGGTCTGAAGCTGAACAACTTGGCCGCCGGCTGCTGGAGCACGGAATTATACAGCATGGTGAGGACTTAGTTCTGCCTTGTATGGGAATGCTCTCATAAGGAGGCTGCACATTTTGTTTTGTTTTTTACAACTTTAAAAATTATTTTTCTATAAACTATAAAAAACTATCCCTACACTTACAAAACTATTCCTAATTAAAACAAAGAATATAAATCATTTTTTAAAATATATATGAATGAAATTCCCCATATAGCAAAATACAAAATACTGAAACGTGATAATAAGTTTTAAATGATACTGGCTATGCATATGTAGATTCAAGCATGTGGCAAAATAAACTTCTTAAACTTTCAAGTTGTATACAAAGCTATTTTCCCCTCCTCCTTCTTCTTTTTGGTTTAGCTGGTTCCCTTTGGACTGTCAGTTGCTTAGGGGCAGCTGCCCCCTTTGCTGAGTTGGAGTCCTCTGAAGAGCTACTCAATGAGCTTTCAGAGCTTTCCAAGTCATATATGATGCCTTCCTCTTCTTCCTCCTCTGCTGTCTTCTTTTCTTTTGTTAATCTTTGTTGCAGATCCAGAAAAGTCTCTGCACTTTTGGGAGAGGTGATCTTTTCTTTTTTCTCTTTATAGTTGAATACCAAACCCTCTGGAAAAATCCATCTATAAGGGGTGGAGTTCTTTTGCAGGAATTTTATCAAGTTTTTATATTGCTTCTCTCTTTTTCTTATCTCAAATGGAATGTCTTTCAAGGCTCTGATTTCCACATCTTTGATTTTTAGGATTGTCCCATTAGTGGCCTTGAGCACCACGTCTCTTGATGTTCTCTTAGAGAATTTCACCACAATTTCTCCAGGCAGGTTTTTCTTCTTCACAAAATCAGGATATGTCCTGTAGACGATATCCATTTTGGTTTTCAAATAATCCACTTGTAAACCTGTTTTTGGAGCCAAAGCTTCACTTGAGATTTCTTTCAAATTCTCCGGCTTTTGTTCTGGGACACCTTGAAATAGTAGAACATAAGACGCTTGTTCCATTTGCAGCCTCAAAAGTTGGTCTCTGTCAGTTGCTCTTTCTTTCTCTACCACTTGTAGTCTTTGATTCAATATTTTTGTTTTGGTTTCAGCTGATTTTGCTGATTTAACCACCTTTGTTTAGGAACAGGAAGAGAAGGAGCTGTAGCTTTTGGAGAGGGTTTCCCTCTGGGTGCCATTTTTTCTCCTCTGCCAGCTATTGTTTACTTCTCAAAGGAGTTAAAGTACCACAGAAAGTTTTTTTTTTAAATGCCGTTTTAAGAACTACTTGAACCCCATGCACAGCGCCGGTGGTCCCAGCCCTCCGCTTTTCAGTCTTTTAAAAAGAAAGGATGGGGGGGGGGGGGCAAAAACTTTCCCTCCCCCTTCACTGCTTTGTTTCGGGGCTACAGGATGCCTGTTAGTCCTATTAAGTGGACCCACTGACTCACATTTCATTCAAGGCTGCACCACAGGTAGGGGTATTTTCATTTATTCGCTGCATTCTTTGCTCGCCAAGCCGGTGTGCCTTTGGCCGTCGCCTCAGGAGAGGTGCCTCTTGTGCCCCAGGCTGGGAGCCCCCTACAAGGGCTCTAGGGGGGGACTGGAATCCAGCCCGTACCCCTCCCATTCACCAAGGTTGCAGGCCGCTCCGTGCGGAGCTCTGCTGTAGCATGCCCGCCATTAAGCCACCAAAACTGGAAGTGGAGGCTGCACGTTTTAATATAGATCCCTTCACTGTTCCAAATTTGAAATGGAAAAATGAGGGTATGGGCGCTGGTGCTAGGAGGCAGCATCCAGGGAAGGTCTCAACTACCATTTGTATTTTCTCAATTAGTAGACAATTGCGGGTAAAAATGGGTAAGGTCACTAGACAGTATTCTAGTTGAGATTGTGGTATTCTTGACACCTTTTAGCAGGAGAAATTTTTGCACTACACACAGCAGATCCAAGGTAGCACTTTGTTACAGGATTGCTGTAGAAAGTCCCTCTTGGCCCCCCACTGTGCTTCAGTGTGCAGCGAGAATCCAGAATGTCCCATGCTTCTGGGAACAAGAAGTCTTCATGGTCTCCAGGAGCACAACAGCAGCCCAAACCTCTTCACCCAATACCTCGTTGCAATATAAGCAGATGTTCTTGGACAAGAGCTGCAAAGATTGCTTTTTGGTGCCTTCTTATTTGTGGAGCCCCAGCTGTTAACCCGAGGGTGCACAGACAGCTGAGCAGGTCAACTGAATTATTTCCTAGAAGACTTCTAACTGCTACCTGGTGGTGTGAAGAGATAAGCTAGACGGCACAATGCCTGATCTTGCAACTGTTTGTTGCAAAATCAGTCTTTGTCAAGGCCTTATTGAGACCTTGGCTGTGCAGATTAGTTCAGGGTCGCACTTTCCAGATTATTCAGATTGGGTGGATGCTTAAGGCACATCTGCATAACAATGCACAGACTCCTTGAAAAAAACCAGAAAGTTCTTGGCCATTAGGGTAGTAGAGGGATGAATGGTCAGTGCTGCCAGGATACTGATAACTTGTGCAGGGGATCTGGGCTGGTAATATTAGTATTTCTCTGCATGCATACCAGAGGTTCAGAAGTTTATTGAAGGCAATTTCAACCCCCCTTTTGAAAAGTAATGTGCAGATGTGCTTGTAGCGCCCCTCTAGCTATCAGGGAGATGAAGGGTGGCACCAGCACATCTCAGCCACATGTAGAGTTCCCAACCTCCAGGTGGGGCCTGGAGAGCTTCTGGAATTAGAACTGATCTCTGAGGGACTGAGGTAAGTTCCCCTGGAGAAAAATGGCTGCTTTGGAAGGTGGGCTCTATGACATTATACCCCATTGAGGTCCCACCCCTCCCCTCCCCAACCCCGTCCCTCCCCAGGCTCCACCCCCAAAATCTCCAGCTATTTCCCAACCCAGTGTTGGCAACTCAAAGCCAAAGACAGAGCACCTGTGCTGTCCATTACTTCTAGTGCCGAATCCCAAGATTGTGTATTGCTTCTACACTAAGTAGTGCGGAAAGAGGAGGTAACTTTGCTGTCATTTGGGTAACAAATGTCACAGGCCAGTCAAGTACGATTTCTCCTGGAGATGCAGTAATGGAAACATACTGGATCAGTGCTCCTTACAGATGTGTGCCAGTCCCTTGTGTTGGTTTATTGTTTGCGGTAGAGTGTTCTTATTGACTTCCCAAAGGGGACTAGAATAAGGTTGGTGTAAAGCCTGTTGATAGACCATAGACGAAGCATTCGATTCGTAATATTTTGCCAGTAGGAGATCTGGTTTGAAGGGAGACTTAGTTTGTCCTACAGATTTCATTGCCAGTTCGCTCGAGTTAGAAAGTATTTTGGTTACACTCAGTTGAGAGAGAATGATTTCCCCCCCTTAACGAAGGAATATAACATCTGGTTTAATTGCAATATCTGTAGACTTAGTGAGACTAATACAGCTAGAAAATTAGAACATCCCCCCCACATATATGAACCATTTAGAAATTAATTTGAAACAACAGTTGTCTGGTATTCATTGTGTTGCCTCTTTACTGGGGTCTTCACGGAAGTCCACTTTATCTGCAAGTAAATACCGTGGATCCCGTTGGCGAGTTTACTCTGCTCTCCAAGGGCCAAACGGTTTCCTGTGTCTTGTGTGTCAGCACTGTCAGTATAGATTCAATTAACACTAATTGGCACTGCTGCCTAGTCTTGGCAAGGACTGAATGAAGTCTTTGGCTGGTGACCGAATAGGGAATAAAATATCTTTTGTGCCTCATAGGCCATCTTTATAAACTGCCATCACCTTTTTTTAACAGAACTTGGCCACTGTTGTGGTTGAATAAGCATGAATGATGACAAAGTAAAGCTTCCTTATACACTTAATTTTACTATAGAACCAGTAGGGACCTGAATGGCCTCTCTAAAAAAGTAGGTTTTTATACCCTGCTTTTCTCTATCTTAAGGAGACCCAAAGCTGCTTACAATCACATTCTTTTCCCCTCCCCACAGCAAGCACTTTGTGAGGTAGGTGGGACTGAGAGAGTTCTGACAGAACCATGACTTTGCCCAAGGTCACCCAGCAGGCTTCATGTGGAGGAATCAAACCCAGTTCTCCAGATCAAAGGCCACTGCTCTTAACCAATACGCCACGCTGGCTCTCTAGTCCAAGTCTGGACAGCGAGGCAAAATCTGTTGTCTCCAAACTAGTCTTCTGCTCTTAGAAGACTTCCCTGAGGACTGCCCCTTTCCCCAGGCTTACGACATTCCCCCATTCTCCATTTTATCCTCACAACAACCCTGTGAGGTGAGTGAGGCCCAATCCAGGCCAGCGGGGAGCGGACCGATCAAGTGGGCGTTTCCCCGCCCCCCAGGGGGACTCGGCAACCCTAGAATAAATTCAAGATACAAGAAAGTCTGTGTGAATAACTAATAACCCATAAATGATTAGATTTAATAATATAATAATATATGAATAACCTATAACTACAACATAGTTTCCCTGGAATTACAGCTCATCTCAGGACAACAGAGATCAAGTCTCCCGGAGGAAATGGATGCTTTGGATGGTGGATTCTGTGGCATTGTACCCAACTGAGGTTCCTGTCCTCCCCAGGCTCCAGCCCCAAATCTCCAGGAGTGTCCCAACCTTGATCTGGCAACACTTACCCCCACCATGCCCTGCTGGTGGCCAGGGAGGATCTAGCAACCCTGAATTAGCTCCACATGCCCACCTCAACTACAGAGCCAACTTTCCCCTCTAGCTTCAGACTCTTGGGCTGTCTCAGATACCATTAAGGTGAAGGGTGCTCTCAAAAACCTCAGACTATATGGACTTTCTGCTACCCAACAAACAAGAGTCCTCCACAGAGACCCCCTACATTTGCTATGACATGGCTGCCAGAGGCCTGGATGAAATATTCTGTTTAATACCAAACTGAGGTCCCTGGATCTAGGGGGAGGTTGCCCCGGGGCATTCCTGGCTGGGAGTAGCTGACCTTCCTGAAAGCTTCACTGAAACGTTAATCAAAGCCCCATTCAGATTCCAGAGTTGCCCCATGCCCTTTTTGACCATAAGAAAAGACCCAGGTGTACAGGACAATAAGGCCTTCCAGCTTGGCCATTCCTCCTCCACTCCCCAAGATAATTTAATCAAGAGCCTGGGAGGGCCATCAAGTTCTTTGTTAAATCAGTCAGCCCAAACTGGTGCTCTGGCCAGATAACCTAACTATCCCGCCCTGGGTTGGCTTTCCCATACAAAGCATGCCCCTATTTGAGGTTCTTTTTACCTTTCACTTCCCTAAATTCAAAATCTGCCAATGAGAACCAAGACCCACACATTTCTAAGCCTACCTCAGTGTGATTGGGGGCTGCTCCCTTAAATTTGTTAAGCAGTTGGCTCTCTTCCTGGACTCCTGGGTTTTTACCCCACATTGGATTACCTTCCCCTTCTAGAATCTTTGTCACCAGAGACTGCCATCCTCTCCCTTCCCTCTGGACCAGGCACCCTTTTCTCCAGGATCAGGTGTAGTATAACTTCCTTTGGCCCTTTTTCTAGTTCTCCGCTAGTTTATTTCCTCCCTCAGATCTTCCTCCAGGAGACAGAAACTTGGAGACTTGTAAAGGTTTATTGGTGTGCTGCCATATTCCTTGTCTGTTTTATTGCATGACCATTCAGTTTTTACCATTCCCTTCTTAGATTTGTATTCTGGTTTGGGAAATAAAAACCTTTTCCTTTCCTTGGTGTGTGTGTGTGGGGGGGTTGTTTTGATTCTGAGTGTTGTTATGTGGAGCTCTGGAGCCACTAGAACAGCCTTATATATCAAGGCGGACTAGCTAAAGGCTTCTCAAGGGCATCAGATGAAGAAGAGGAGGACTTGCCTTGTGTGGATGTAGATGGTAGCTAAGTCTGGGTTTGTGTGGGTGTGTGTGTGGGGGGGTCCTTGTCAGAGTTGCTTCTGCTGGCTTGTTTTTCCTTTCCCCATAAGAATAAATAGCTGCCATTCACTAAAGCAAGAAAAGTACTAGGGGGCAGAATTGGGGTGGAGACTAAACCACTGCCATTGTTCCTCAGGCCTGCTAAGGCAGAATGGGGCACTGGAAAAGTAAGACCCAATAACGGGAACATTTTAAATATATAGCTAGAGAATACAGATGAGCACTGGAAAAAGAATATCTAGATTTTTAACATTAGAGTCGAGATTCTGAATAGAGGCCACTCCTTAAAGTACATTTGCAGGTGCCACATTAGACCTCAGGGCCTTTTAGAGGAATGGGAGGGGGGGGAGACCTCTGCCTTAGTAATGTACAAAAGCCAGGCTATGCCTTTAAAAAGTATGGGCACAAGCGCCATTATTCTTTCAGGACTTTACGTGCACGAGAAAAAAAGTATATGGTTTTAGAAAAATTGGCTCCTCTAATACATTTCTGGAAAAATTCACAAACGCTGTGGACAAAAAGATGAAGGGTCAGATGGTTCTGCTATTCTCTGTAGCAATGACCTTTTAATGGGGTTGATTGATGTAAAAATTTGTCTGGTATTTTGTGGGTTTTGTAAAAACAAAACAAAACCCAGCTTCTTGGAGACTTTTCTAAAAGTGAGAAAGGGAGGGAAATAAATTTGGGTTTAGATACTTAGTATGTATGTTGGGCTATGTTATTAGAAATCAAAAACACAGAAAGTGGCTGTTCCGTGGATCTGGGCTGAGGTGGGTTTGAGAAGGGATCTGACAGTCTTGCTTGCAGGAGTGAAGAGGGAAAAGTGATAGGATTGCCAACTTCAGGTTGGGAAATTCCTGGAGATTTGGGTGTAAACCTGAGGAAAGCAGGGCTTTGGGTGTGGAAGGACCTCAGTAGGGTGTAATGCCATTAGAAGCCATCCTCTAAAGTTGCCATTTTCCCCAGAGGAACTGATCTCTGTTGGCCGGAGATTGTTTGCAATTCCAGGAGGTCTCCAGATCCCACCTGGAGGTTGGCAACCATAAATCATTCCATTCAAGACTAGAACTGATCTGTCCAATTGTTCTGACATTTAACTCCCCCCCCCCAAAAAAAGATCTGCAGCTGTGAAGGGGATTCCAGGTTTTTTTTGGGGGGGGGGGGTAACCCATTAGGGTTGCCAAGTCTGGGTTGGAAAATACCTGGAGACTTTTGGGGGTGGAGCCAGGAGAGGGCAGGGTTTGGGGAGGGGAGGGGCCTCAGCATGGTACAATGCCATAGACTCCACCCTCCAAAGCAGCCATTTTCTCCAGGGGAGCAGATTTCTGTCAGCTGGGGATCAGTTGTAAAAGCGGGAGATCCCCAGTCCCCACCTGGAGGCTGGCAACCCTATAACCCATTATGCTGCACTGTGTTCCCATTATGAACCTGCCCTCAGCTGCTGTTGGCAGCCCCCTGGTTTCCCCTAGCCTCGTTGGGGGGAAATTACATGCACAAGATTTTCTTTCCCTGGCTGGGTTGTCCAGTCCCCCTTGACCACCAGCAGGGGATGGGGGTTAGGGTTGCCAACTCCAGGTTGGGAAACTCCTGGAGATTTGGGGATGGAGCCTGGGAAGGGCAGGGACTTCAGTGGGGTAGAATGCCACATAGTCCTCCCTCCAAAGCACCCATTTTCTCCAGGGGAACTGATCTCTGTAGTCTGGAGATAAGATGTAATTCTGAGGGATCCCCAGGTACAACCTGGAAGCTGGCATCCCTATTCCCCAGTGGAGGTAAAAACAGAGAATAGCAATTTTCAGTAGGACAATGAAGTCAGGAGAAAGGATGCGAGTTAAATGGTCCCTCCTTTCTGAACCAGTTCCTTCACTTTGAATTGCAGGCCCAGCAGCTGAGTTTTGTAATAAATAAGAACAATTGCAGAACGCTTAAATGTGTCAGGTTGGGAACATACTGGAGATTTGGGGGGGTGGAGCCTGGGAAAAGTGGGTTTTGGGAGAAGGACCTCAGTAGGGTATAATGCCATGGGGTCCATCCTCTAAAGTTGCAGTTTTCTTGTTATTTCTCCAGGAGCTGTTTTCTGCAGAGGGACTGTTCTGGAGATTACTTGTAATTCTGGGAGATCTCCAGGCCCACATGGAGGCTGGCAACTCCAGAAGTGTAGGGATTGAGGAAGGACCTCATTGAGGTATAATGCCACAGACTCCACTCTCTAAAGCAGCCATTTTCTTCAGGGGGACTGATTTCTGTCGCCTGGAGATCTGCTGTGACTTCCAATCTCCAAGCCCCACTTGGAGGCTGGCAACTCTAAAGGCTGAAAGGAAAAGGAAGTGATCTTTACAGGAGGAGGAGAGGCAACTAATGGGGAATTTAAACTGGGAGCTGTCTAGGCACATGCTGAAACTTTTGTCATCCCCCCACCTCTCCCCAGTTGTTAGCTGCGTATATTGAAAGCGATGAGATCATCTGCTCTCTCTCTCTCTGTAATGAAGTCAGATACCATCTACAGTGTAATTAGAAGCTTGGAACTAGGAAATGAATTGCTACAAAATGTAACATCCTCTGCAATTTTCATTTTTAAACTGTTCGGCTTTAATGAAGGCCTGGAGGGAATTGGAAAGCACACCTGGTGCAAAGAGCCAAGGAAACTGGCAGTGAAACAAGCTGTAAAAATGGGAAAAGATGGAAGCGATCCGGGCCCCTCCGATGCGCTTTAATAATGATAACTGCATGTGGTGGATTCCAGAAACAAAGGGCAGAGGATGTAGCAGTTGGCCTGCTCATTAGCACTTGGAATAAGACAGATCTGGAAGCTGCAATCCGCCCCTCCTGATTTTCTTAACCTCCATATAATCAGTTTTCCTCCACTCTGATCCCTGATAGTCCATACAGCACAGCATAGGAACATGGGGGAAATTGTCAATGTGTGTAGTACAGTCCACATGGAGGAACGCACATGCAACTGACTTATACTTCGTCAGACCTTGGGGAGGGACTGTGGCTCTGCTTTGCATGTTGAAGGTCAGAAGTTCAGTACCCAGTGTCTCCGTTTTAAAAGGGTTCCAGGAGTAGGTGATGTGAAAGACCTCTGCCTGAGAACTTGGAGAGCCACTGCCAGTCTACTAACTTTGATGGACCAAGGGTCTGATCCAGCTTCATATGTTCATATGTCTATCATAGTCAGCGTTGTCTACTTAGACTGGCAGTGGCTTTCCAGGGTCTCAGGGCACAAGTCGATCCTGGCTAAATATCAGGAAAAACTTCCTCCCTGTAAGAGTGGTTAAGTAGTGGAACAGACTGCCTTGGGAGGTGGTGGATGTTCCTTTGCTGGACGTTTTCAAGCGGAGGCTGGACGACCATTTTTCGGGTATGTTGTAGGGCTATCTTTCAGCTATGCTTCTGTAGAGGGCAGGGGGTTGGAGTAGATGACCTGCAAGGTCCCTTCCAACTCTAACATTCTATGATTCTAAGTCTTTCTCATCACACCCTACCTGATCTTTTAAACTGAGGATGCCTGGGATCGAACCTGCTGGGACCTTCTGCATGCAAAGCAGATGCTGTGCCATTGAGCCATGGTCCTTCACTATTTTGTGGAATCTTTCTCATAAATATCATAAATCATATTATTTGCTTTATAGGAAAATAATTCCATAATCGTGGGGCTGCCACTGAAAAGGCCCTCCCTCTCTTATGTACCTACCAAGTGAGCTTCTTTGATTGATGGGACAGTCAGGAGGGTCTTTCCCTGTGATACTTCTAGGGTTGCCAGCCTCCAGGTGGGGCCTGGGGATCCCCTGCTTTTACAATTGATCTCCAGCTGAGAGAGATCAGCTCCCCTGGAGAAAATGGCTGCTTTGAAAGGTAGACTCTATGGCACTGTAGCATGCTGAGGCTTCTCTCCTCCCCAAACCCCGCCCTCTCCTGGATCCGCCCCCAAAGTCTCCAGGTATTTTCCAACCCAGACTTGGCAACCTTAGATACTTCTGCCTTTTGAGGTTAGGTAAGTAGCAGTTGGGAATATGCCTTTCATATTTCCACCCACTTTGCCTTTTAAATTCTGTGTTTTAGGGTTACCAGGTCTGGGTTGGAAAATACCTGGAGACTTTGGGGGTGGAGCCAGGAGAGGGCGGGGTTTGGGGAGGAGAGGGGCCTCAGCATGGTACAATGTCATAGAGTCCACCCTTCAAAGCAGACATTTTCTCCAATGGAGCTGATCTCTGTCAGCTGGGGATCAGTTGTAAAAGCGGGAGATCCCCAGGCCCCACCTGGAGGCTGGCAACCCTACCATGTACAGTCATACAATACCAGTGTTGCTCTCTTTTTGGATGGCAACTAAAAACTGCTTTATTCACCAAGCGTTGGCAGATGACCCACTTTTGTTTTCCTTGCTGGGCTAGAATCTGAGAGACCCACTCTGCCATAGAAGCTTGCTGGCTTACCTTGACCTCGTCACACACTCTCAGCCTAACCTACTTTACAGGGTTGTTGTGAGGGTAAAATGGAGGAGAGGAGAAAGCTGTAAGCCACAGTGGGTCCCCCACTGGAGAGGAAGATGGGGCGTAAATGAAGCAAATAAACAACCAGTCTTAATTCCTCTGATAATCAGCGTGGAGTAGGGGGTTAGATGTCAGAATGTGAACTCTGAGGCCCCGGTGCAAATCCTCACTGTGCCTTGGAAGCTTGCTGGATGACCTGGGGTCAGTCACAGCCTACTTCACAGGGTTGTTGTGAGGATAAAATGGAGAGGAGAGGGGAGGGATGTAAGCTGCTTTGATTCCCCATTGGGGATAAAGGCAGTGTATAAATGGAGTAAATAAATGAAACCATCTAAAAGTGATGGCCATCATTTATTGGTACATATCCAATTTTAAAAAATGAAATAGATGTCTGTCTTTAGACAAACATGGAATTCATGTGGGACTATTGCCATTTTGTACATGAGTGATCACACAGAGACGCCCTTTCCTAGTTTTTCTTTCTTTTTTAATAGGTAGAAGTCTAACATTGTTCTGTCTTACAATTAGCTACGGTGCCTTTAAAGGGGGGAAATTTCTCCTGCCAGTTGCCCAAATTCACTCAAGTCGGGACTCTGTATCTTTTCTCAACTGGTGGCTCTTAGGAGTTAGTAGAGCAGGGGCAGAACGAAGTTATCTTGATTCGTGCTGCAAGGTCCTCTGACTGCAGTGTTAGGACTGGGAAGAAGACGTTATATAAAGCTGTTCGTTTAAAGTGGAGGGATCATTATTCTTGGCAGCAGTCGTTTTTTCTGAAGCTGGGCAGGGCGTCTTTCCAGGAATTACCACAGCAGATCAAGCACTGCACACCTGGCGAAAAGAAGGTGTCACTGCCTTAGGGGTTCAGAACGAGGAACAGCTGAATGAGGGAGCACAAAAGAATGATCATAACAAAGTCTGCCTTTAACATCTGTTATTCGGGGTTTCACCCTGGAGGAACAAACTCACCCCCCCCCCCCCCCCCGCATGCATTTCCAAGGCTGAGCTCAATAAAAAAGGTGGTGTGAAAGTTGTCACAACAATGTCCACCAGATTTCTCAGAACAATGGAACAAAGGGGGGGGGGATGGACACAATTTGGCTACTGCATAAATTAGTTTGCTCCAGAGCCATCCTTCCTGAGCTAAGACAAAAATGTGTGAGCTGGGGGGGGCGGGCTAAAGAACTGTGAGCTAGCTCACACTAACTCAGCTTAGAGAGAACACTGGCTGGGATTGCCATCGTCTCTTACAAGGATTCTCAGTATAGTGCCCGTGGGAGCCATGGTGCTCTCCTACACCTTTCTTGGAGCGCACCAACTGTTTTTATAAAGTGGGTGGAGATTAGATCAGCTGTGCAGATCTTTTAAAATGTTGCTTTGGCAGCAGTGGCCACCCCAGCACAAGGATTTTCACTATGGTCGATTTCACATTACCTTTTTAAACCGCATGGTTTCCTTTATTGGCCCATCATGGAGGAAACCGGTATAGGGATGGTTGTTTCACACAGCATTTCCCTTCCGGTAAGGAGCCGTCTCTGAAGCGCTGTGGCCATTTCAAACTGTGCTGCTTTCTTTTCCTGCCATTTTCCTCCACGCGCACAATCTCCCTGAGGGGGATTTTTAAAAACATTTTTTGGGAGCGCTATAACGCTGATTTGACATCCTGTTATAGTGCTATAGCGCTCCCAATATAAAAAAAAATTTAAAAAGAGGAGAGATTGCGCGCCGGGAGGAAAAGGCCACAAAAAAACGTCACTGGAGGAGGCACTATGGGGCATTTTACACAAGGATTACACTGTCACGATTCAGATCCAGAAGAAGGGATTGAAGACCTGAGAAAAGCAGTTTTTGTCAACAGCGCCTCAGACACGCTTCCCAAACGGGAGACAAGCAGCATTGTATGAACAAGTAAATATATTCCGTTAACAGCTGGTTACTAAAATGGGTCTGTCTGAAATGACAGAAAAAAACTGTTAGTAACCAGTTCCTGAATCGGAATAGATAGGCTGCCTGAAATCCTTCAGTGTGACTGAAAGTAAAGTGTGGTGGCCATTTTGTGGCAGGCTCTGCTTCCTTTGGCAGCCATTTTGTGGCTGTGTCAGAATTCCAACAGTGCCCACAGGCTCAAAAAGGACCCCTGGTCTGTTATGGTTGCTGTGCCATACACCCAGCCCCACTGAATTCTGGGGGATTATTCCTGGTGCTGAGCACCTCTGGCAGGATAGGGATCCTGTTGGGAGCACTGCCCTCTCTGCCACCTAATGGTCTTCCTGCCTGAACTACACAAGCTGGCCAGTTAGCCATCCACAGCTGGATAAACTCTCCAGTCACCAACATCTAGACTGTCAGACTCTCATCCCTCAGGAAGGTAGCTAGCTGTCCTTCAGGACATATCTGTGGTGGAAAACTTCTCCTAAACTTAGGCTTGCCATGTTCCTGCTTATGGTGGGACATCTCCCATCCACCCCTGCCACACTGGTACGCACCTGTGCGGTGAGAGGAAACTGGCGGCAAAATGGAGGGACATGATTGTCACCCCCAGTGCGATTACATAACTTCTGTCTTGACCCGGAAGTGATGTCATTGCACTGGGGGCAGTAATCTCACCCCCATCTAAGTTTCCGTCTCCCCCATCTCCTGGTTGCCTGGCAACACTCACTATAGCAAACTTTCCGTCCTGTTGCTCTGTGTACTCACCACCCAATCCTGGGTCCCTTCAGGTCCTTACTTTAACAACCTTTGTGCAGACAGATGAAGCTGGCTTGGCTTGGCCCATTAGTCCATCTGGCTCAGTATCATCTCCTCTGACTGGTGGTTGCTCCTCAATATCTGAGGCAGAGGAAGCTCTTTCCCAGCATCCTTTGAGATCCGTTAACAGGAGAGGCAAGGATTGGACCTGAATGCAGATAGCATGCAGTCTCCACACCTTCCCTGTAATAAAACATGTGTTCCACCCACTGAACCATGGCTCCTCCGCACTTCTCTGCCCTTGACTAAGTTCTGCTTCACTCACACACACACAAATGAACCAAAAAGAGTTGATGTTTATTCCATTCCACATAGAGCCTACCAAAGTGAAGTCTCCTTATTGCTAAGCTTGAACTTGGGGCGTATATGCCTGGTGTTCTGTAAACAGGTACAGGGCTTACTAGTTCTGTCCTAACTTTTATAACCTGCTGTGTGAGATCTATCCATTTCTCTCTCTTTCCTTCCTTCCTTCTCAGTGTCCAACAAACACCACTTTATAGAAAGCAACCTGCTCTTCCAGTTTCGTATGAACTTCCGTCGGAGGAGAAGGTTGATGGAGTTGCTTTCCGAGAAGTCCCGCTTGATACCAGAGAGTCACGACAGTCCCTTCTGCCTGCGCAAGCAGAATCATGACAACAAAAAACACACCAGTTTCCTTTCTGGTATGTGTTTGTTTAGAGGTTAAGGTGTCTGCCTGATCCCTTTATTTTCAGGGCTAAAGAAAGTGTTAGAAGCGATCGTCGGAGTAGACTGATGTCTCTCTACGTTCAGCCAAGGCTCAGGCCTATGTGGTTGACACATACAGCAGAATGAGATGGTAGATCTTTAAGGTGTGGTGAAATGGACTTATGAGGAGCGCTTCAGCTATACCATATCCCCCCTGCCTTCTGAAGCGGCTGAGCCTGTTTTATTAACTTGTTTTGCCTCACTTGAACACTAGACCTCAGCCATGGCTAACTGTCTCAGTTCCAAAAAGACACATGAACACCTGAAACTGCCTTATATTGAATCAGACTCTGGGTCCACCAAAGAGAGATGCTCTTGGACTGGACAAATAAGGATGGTGTCCCAATCTCAGTAAAATATTCACAACATGTAACAAGACAGTTGCCATTAAGCAATGCTGCTTAAAAAATACTAGCATCAGGAAGAACAAGCAATATACAGTTTTCAAACAAGATAACAAGACCTTCATTCAAGTATTGTTACAACCACATTATTTTCAGGGGGTTGAACATTAAGATCTTTCATAGTCCAGTAATGTAACATCCAAGTCTCGCAACAGTATTGTCTACTCAGACTGGCAGCAGCTCTCCAGCAACCTAGGTAGAGAGAAGTCTCTCAGATCACCTACTACCTAGTCCTTTTTAAATTGGAGATGCCAGGGATTGAACCTGGGACCTTCTGCATGCAAAGCAGATGCCCTGCCACTGAGCCATAACCCCTCAGCCCAGGAATATGTGCCTTTCCCTCCCCACATGGTTTTTTTCCCCCTTAGCTGTAAGGAATTTAAATTATGCAGATACATTTATGATGGTCTGCTATCAGTGGAATTTCTCTCATCTGAAATCAGGACCCAATTTCTCTGCCCCATAGCCTTTCTCCCCTGCTACTTAGGTGTAGTGGTTAAGAGCGCGACCTCTAATCTGGGAGAACTGGGTTTGATTCCCCACTTATTATTATTATTATATATTCATTTAATTTATATCCCGCCCTCCCTGCCAAGGCAGCCTTCTCCAAATGCAGCTGCTGGGTGACCTAGGGCAAGCCACAGTTCTCTCAGAGCTGTTCTCTCAAGAGCAGTCCTCAAAAGAGCTCTCTCAGCCCCACCTACCTCACAGGGTGTCTGTTGTGGGGAGAGGAAGGGAAGGAGATTGTAAGCCACTCTGAGACTCCGAGTGAAATGCAGAGTATAAATCTTCTTCTTCCCGATTCTATTTTGCATTGTACCTTTCCATCCTGACTCCCTTCCTGGCAATACCCCTCCCGCCTTCTGAATGGGCTCAGGGATCTCCACTCCTGCTTGTATCTGACGAGGAGAGCTTTGATTCTTGAAATCTTTTCTACCCTGGAAATCGTGTTGGTCCTTGCTGCTGGTGGTGGAAGGTGCTGTCGAGCCACAGCTGACTTATGGTGACCCCTGGTGGGGTTTTCAAGGCAGGAGACGTTCAGAGGTGGTTTGCCATTGCCTGCCTCCGTGTCATGACCCTGGGATTCTTTGGGGCTACCGGAGTCAGCCTTGCTCTTCTCCTCGACTTGTATCGTGGCAAGAAATTTGCCTCTTAAGGGTTGATGGTGCTGATATTCTGGTAACCAACTGATGAATGGAGGTAGGTTCTCCAAGGAAAATCGTACTCCGAGAGGCAAGAATAATTTCCTTTCTCTGTCTTTCTTTTGGACAGTGAGCCCCAGCAAGGAGATAAAGATTGTCTCTGCAGTCCGGCGGAGCAGCATGAGCAGCTGTGGGAGCAGCGGGTACTTCAGCAGCAGCCCAACCCTCAGCAGCAGTCCGCCAGTCCTGTGCAACCCCAAATCCGGTAAGGGCAGCATCGGTGACGGGCAACCATATTGACAGCTCTCTCTTACACAGAGAACAACGGAAACAAATCACCGTTTCTCTCTGCTGGGCCCAGAGAACTTCGGCTGGTGGGATTTGGAGTACTAGGGACAGCTATACCACTAATATATCCCGCTAATTCAGAGATGCACTCCATGATCAGCAGCCCTGCATGATGCTACTGTTGCTGGGCTGCGGGCGCTTTCACACATGCCAGATAATCCACTCCCAACCCACTTCAGCAATAGTTTGCAAGTGGGTTTTCCTGTTTGATGCAGGAAGATTCAGTTGCAAAGTGGATTGGGAGTGTATTATTCAGCATGTGTGCAAGCACCCTGAAGCACATTGGACTGGAGACAGAATAGTTGCCTGCTCTCTCAGATTAAATAAAGGAGAAACGCCCTGCATGTCCAGATTTACATGCTGGGGCAAAAGACTAAGTTAGGATCTGATTAGACGACAAGTTAAACGCAAGTTGGGTTGTAAGAAACCCGAGCCCAACTCACGGTTAACATGTGACTTGACACTCAGCTATATAATGGGGTGGGGAGGGGTGCAAATCAGCTCCTGCGGGTGAAAGGAGGCAGGAAGAGCCTCATGATTGCTGCCCCGGAGACACGGGGAACTGGCGGTAAGACAAACAGCTCACCCTCCCCGCTACAGCTCTTTTCTGCTACCAGAATCACATGGGGTGGAAGGGGGGGAGAATGATGATGCCCCTCCTGCCTCCGTGCATGCACGGAAACCAATTTGCACCCCCTCACACACACACCATTAGGTCTCATGTTTAACATATCATTGAATCAGACCCTTCTTAGAGCCCTTCTCCCTGATACGCTGGGTTTGAAAGTGTAGAGCATTTGAGCGTGGGGGCATTCAAATGCTCGATTTCTCCATGCTCCAACAACTGACGTGCTCCACCAACGGATACATCATGTGAGGGTAACAGTATGTATGGTGTTATATTTGTCTGTCGGTTCAGATTAGTTGTGTGTTTTCCACAGTTTGAAGCAGCCCACGGCAATCCTTGCACATATATGCAACACTTGAAGCCCTTTGTGGTGAAAATTTCCATGCACACTGAAAAAAAATAATCAGGAGTCGGGCCTACCTTGAAGTCAGCTGGCACCCAGCCCGCTAGCCAAGGACTAGTATTTCAGTGCATTTGTAGGGTTGGCTCTGGTGGCTTGCCTGCTGCAGAACCACTGAGGGTTGCGCTGTCTTCAGCGCATCAGTGACGCATTCAGAGCAATGCTCCCTCTAAGCTGTGGAGACTTGTGAGCGAAAATTCTACTTTGTGAGCTACTGGCGTTAAAGTTGTGAGCGAGCAATTTGGCTGCTGCATAAATTAGTTTGCTCTGGAGCTATCCTTCCTGAGCCAAGACAAAAATGTGTGAACTGGAGGCTAAAAAACTGTGAGCTAGCTCACACTAACTCAGCTTAGAGGGAACATTGGTTCAGAGGCGGTCATGTGCAAGCTAGCAAAGCACACATAATTCGGCATCAACTGTGATCATATCCCCCCAAAGAGCCTTGCCCAAGTTCAGCGATGCACCTTGCTGATCTGTCTACTCACAGCTTTTGTGTGCCAGTGGTAGCTCAGGTTTACTCATTTTTCAGATGGGAGATTTAGCCCTTAATTAGGTACAAAATCCCACTTTATGGCTGGTTTAACCGGTCTGTGGATCGCTATAATTTTCTGCATGACTCAGACGAAACATAGCACTATGACGGCAAGCGCGCCTATAATTTATTACGAGTAGTTAATTAAACAGGGCAGCATATGAAAGGGGAAAGCAATAAAATGATAAAACTATGAGTGTGAGGAATTAGGAATATTCCCAGCTGTTGCACTCAATTGGTGTTTGATGAGTCCCTCTTTAGTGAGTTGAAAGCAGCCCGTGTTTTCTTTCTAAATGATTCCATGTCTCTAGAAAGAGGAAGGATCACCCATTGGTACTGCTCTTCCTGAGATGGAAAAAAAAAGGATAATCAAGAAATATGTTACAACTAGTCACTCTTCATTCATTCCAAAGGGAGATTTGAATATCAAAGAACAATTTTGTGGCTTCCTTCCTCACATCTTCCGTTCTGCATTAATGTACTCTCGCTTGGGCAGCCAGACATGAAAGTTAACCTTTGGACACAAGGCAAAGTTCCCTTCCTTCCAAAAAGGAACAGTTTTACAAACCAAATTACTTCTAGAATCTCATTTTGTAAGCAAGAAATAAACCAAGGGTTGTCATTTTGCACGATGCAGACATTATGACAAACTGGTTTGTATCAAGCCAGGAAGTCTTCAGCCTGCACTGGGAGGGAAGGAAGGAACAGATGAGGTTGAAAACTTTAAAGGCTCAGTCTTGTCACAAATGAGCCAAGGTTTGTCTGTGATGTCTGAACGTAGCCAGTGTCTGAACTGAGACTCAGTAAAAGGATGCAAAACATTGTTTAAACTGGGGAGAGGGAAATTGGGGAACAGCACTGATTTCCCACATTTGGTGGTAAAAGGGAGCATGTATGGAGCACTGGCAAACCGTTTGCTCATATTTGTTGCTGAGCTTCACGTTCCCATGAAACGCTATGGGAACTCAGAAAAAGCATGTCATACTGATTCAATCCCAGCCTCCAAGAAGAGCTTTTATTTAACACCTTTCCATGTTGCTTCACAGTGTTAAAAAGACCAGTGACTACTGATGAACTTCTGATGGCCAATGCACCTTATGCCAGGAAAACCTTCACAGTACGTCTCCACTTTGCATGCTTCTCTTCTGTTACCTTCACAAATAGGCCATCTTGTTCAGAGGATAATTTGTATGACATTTTGCTCAGTGGTTCACGCACATTAGGGTGGTCTTAACCTAGCTGCCCCAGACTCCACACAGCTAGGGGGGTGGTTAATGGACATGTCCCCTGAACAGAGGAGGGGTAGCTGGCTTTGAATCATAGAGTTGGAAGGGACCTCTATGGCCATCTAGTCCAACCCCCTGCACAATGCAGGAAATTCACAAATACTTCCCCCAGTGACCTCTCTTCCATGCCCAGAAGATGACAAAAAAACCTCCAGGATCACCGGCCAAACTGGTCTGGAGAAAAATGGCTTCCTGACCCCGAAGTGGCAATCAGCATTTCCCTGCATCACTTGCATTACCAACCAGTTTGAGCCTCTTTGGATGGGAATCGGCTAACACTGTGGGTTTTGGCAGTGTTAACTGCCAAACATAGGCTACACTTTTATTGTTTTTGTTTTGCTCTTGAAATTGCACGGACAAGAGAGTTGAAGTATGCATTTTCTCTTTCTCAAGATCATAGGCGATGCTGTCGGGTGGGGGTTTGTGGTGCGTGGGAGCAAGCCTTGCCACATTCAAGCTGTGGACCCCAGTGGCCCTGCAGCTGCGGCAGGAATGAAGGTAAGTTTATTTAACATCATGGGTAAAAACAATCAGGTTGCCATTGTTTCAGGGCTGCTTCAGATGCAGTAGCATGAAGCACTTCCATATAGGTAGCAAAACCAAGCCTCGTGAACATTATGATGTGGGATAATTGCAGAAACAAATGCAGATAATTGCAGATGCTGTCACCTGTAGCTCTGGTTGCTTTCACGCTGAGGTTTTGCTCTGTGCTCCCTGCTCAAATAGCAGTTGAGGGGGTTGGGGGATTCAACATAAAATTGTCACGCAGTCACCCAGCTTTCCCTCACCTTCGCTGCACTCTCTTCTCAACTTGCTTTGATAGCTCTTTCCTGGAAGATTGTACTCAGAGCAGGTTTAGGGAGAATGGAGACAGGAAGGTGTGGATTTCCCCTTTTTAACATTTAATTTCCCCTTGCACCTGCCATTCCCCCAGCAGGCTTTTTGCCATTAAGAAAAACTGGCAGTTGGTATATTGCTACAACAGCATTACACTATAGCCACTATAGCCACTTTTACTTTGGCTGCAGAGATACTGTTGTAGCAACCTTATGCTATAAGGCACCGTTACCTACTATCATTTTTTTTAAAGCTAGCAAAAAGTACTTCAGCAATGGGTGCGGGAGTGGTGGGGGAGTGGTGGGGGCAAGAGGCAGTGGAGGAAAGAACGGAGAATTCCACCCCCACCCCCCCGTCTGGAGGGTTACATTGTGATAAAATCACAGCGGGGAATCGCCCCAGTGTGGCAGCCGCCGATGTCCGTGTAACAGTTTTGAGCTGCGTCCTCCCGGAAGTGTTTTCAAATCAGAATTCAAAAATCTGTCCTAGGAAGTAAGCAAGTTTGCCCCTCCTCCTTCCTCTCTCCGTGTGAATCTCCTTTAGAAGTTGTGTGTTTGTGTGTGTGCACACACACACACACACACACACACACACAGAGCTTCTTCAGACTTGGCATAGTTATAAAGCTGTCAGTGAAGAGGCATCTGTCCTTCTCTAAGAAGTACTCTCTGCCAGAGTTTCTTGGAACACTCGAATAAAGAAACTAGACCAAGAAAACTTGGCAAGAATGGAAAGGGCAAGAATCTGAAGAAGAGCCAAGGTTCAGCGCTATGCTTTCGAGAAGAGCCTTCAGCTCCAAGACAGGCTCCCTCCCCTCCCCTTCCCTTTCCTTCCCTCCTTCTTTCTGGACATCTGCTGCAGGCTGGATTTATTTAGAAAATCTCATAGTATTATACTTCCCTTCTTGGCACTATGAGGAGCAAACCCCTGAGGGTAGGACTTCTGCCCTGTAGCTCAGCATATGCCCTTGATGGCCTCCTGTTACAAAATGCTGGAAAGACAACATACTGCAAGACCAGCCCACCTTCTTATATTTTTCAAGGCTGGGGACGAGGGGTGGGGGGAAGAGAGTTATCCAAAAGTAATCAATCTCAATGGGTTCTGGAGCAAAGCCTGGAGCAGTCCTTTAAGGCAAAGGGGAAAAATTGCTGGTGTTGAATTTCTTGCCAAAAATAGAAGAGACAGTGGGGCTGAAGTCTGTTTAGAAACACCACGCTTTCGATTCCCGAGTCCTTCCCCTCCTGCCTGCACCAGATGGTTCAACAAACAAACACTGTGATATGCTGGCTAACACGTTTAGTAAAGCATTTTGCAATCAACATCTAAGTCTTATATCACATTATAAAGAAGTACATCCTTATGGTATTGCAAAAAAGAGCCCATCCTCAAGATGTTACTACAAGCACCCGGATGTGGACTCGTTTCATCAGATTCTTCCTCAGGAAGGTTCTCTAATGGCTGCCATCATTCTGGTATGGGTCTCAGACTGACTCTCCCTTTTTGGATGAGGGTTCCCTCTGTCTGCAGCAGCTTCCACCAGCCCTGCTCCCTGAGAGAGAACACTAGGGTTGCCAAGTCCACCCGGGGGGCAGGGAAAACCCCGCTCGATCAGCCCAGTCCCCGCCAGCCCGGATCGGGCTGCTGGGGGCAACCCCACCCCCAAATTGCCGGGCTGCAGAGACATGCCCGGCACAATGTCACCCAGAGGTGATATCATCGCGTCAGGCACGTTTTGGGGGGATGCTCTATAATTTGAATTACAGAGGTCGAATGACAGAGGTCCCACCCCCAATGTGCCCGACGTGATGACGTCACTCCCAGACCTGGCAAGGACTCCCCCCGCTAAATCATAAGTACCACTTGGCAACCCACTTGGCAACCACTTCGGGCAAGGCCTTTCACCTCTTCTTCCCAGGCACCACCCTCTGCTCCCCTGCTGGTGTAGTTTGCCCTCCAAAATCCCCTTCTACCCAATCACAGGGTCCAGAGGGAACCTGGGAAATGTAGACCCTGATGACTACCCCCATACAGGCTTCCCTGGAACCTGTAGGCCGCACCCCTATCGGCCCAGGATCATGACAGGAGTATTCTTATTTTCTTCAAGGCCAGCAGCAGCCTCTTGTTGCAATTCAGTGTTTATATTGCAAAATGGTTTACTAAATGTGTTAGCCAGCATATCACAGTGTCTGTATTTTCCGTGTTATACACTGTGATCTTGGGTTGTTGTTTTTTACTTGCCTGATGGTTTGACAACCCTATCTTCTTAGAACCGTTAATGGATTTTGCTTCCCGAGGGGTGGAAAGAATGGAGGAAGACAGCCGGTGGGGGCTCTGCACTTGGACTAGTGCTTTTTTGGCAACCTGCAGTTAAATGATAGGTTTGGACAGGCCCTTTGGCCATCCTCCTGCCGGATACCAAATAGCTCTTTGGAAATCAGTTTGGTGAGAACAGACAGCCTTTTCCTTGTCACTTTAGCCAACTTACAGGTTTCCCTTGACTGAAACTGAAGTGAGGTAAATATTGACACAGTGATAATAACACTGCATGCCCCAACACTCTCCCTGTTCAAGAGACGAAAGGGCACAGGAATAGAGAGAGGATAAGACCCGTTGTCTGTTTCCAGTGGGAAAACTACAAAGCTGTCTGCTCAGGGTTTTTTGTAAGATCTTGATAGGCTGCTAAATACAGCCATTGACATTATGTTGTGGTGGAAAGTACTGTCAAGTCACAGCTGACTTATGGCGACCCCAAAGGTTTTTCAAGGCAAGAGGTGTTCGGGCCAGGGCCTTTTCAGTCCTGGCCCCGACCTGGTGGAACTCTCTGCTTAATAACATCAGGACCCTACGGGATCTGATGCAATTCCTCAGGGCCTGTAAGGCAGAGATGTTCCGCCAGGCTTTTGATTGAGGACAGCAAACTGGCACCCTCCTTTTTTACTTTTGGTCCCTTCCCCACCCTGCTGCACAGAGAGCATAGTAGCTGGCAAAAAAGGAGATTGATCGCCATCTGGATTGGTTGTTTTATTAGTGCATTGTAAAAAATTTATAGTTGTATTTTATCTGTTTTAATGCTGTAAATTGCCCAGAGCCCGCTTGCAGGGTTGGGTGATTTAGAAATCATCATCATCATCTCCTCCACCTCCCTTCATGCTTATACACCTTTTGGACTGGAAGTACATTTAAGACACGGTATTTGCTAGGACATAGTTATCCCCCTTTTTGTGTGTGTGTTCATTCTGTGGAAGAGAAGATAAGACTGATGACTAACTGAAGGGTGCTTAGTGTCCCTCTAGAGTGGGAATGCGCGGCAGACAAGGGTGTGAGGGTCCAGCTCGCCTGGGGTGCAACAACAGCTGCACCCATCCAGACGAGTGCCAAGCGGCCTCGCTCTCGGCTGCCAGCATAAAACAGAGCCGCGCTTGTGTGTTTCTTCAGCCTCTAAATTCCAACCTGGGCTGCGGCCCAAATCACGGCTGCAGCGTCGTGCCAGACAGCGCAGCTGTGACCTTTTACCCTTTGGGGAGCATTTGCTGGCTACTGAAATAGACATCCGTTCTCGCGTAAATAATGGGGACGAGAATGCTGACACCGGAGCGTTTCAGAAATGGGCTTTTCAAAATCTGGACATTAATAATGTTGGAAATGAATCTACCTGTGCCTTCCTGGCCATTTCTCCCCATTAATAATGCTGCTGTGCTGTTAATTGCTCGTGGGCATTAGTTCTTCAGGTGCAGCCTTTCTTACTATAAACTTCATACCTGTTGCATTTCTGCACAAGATGTAGGTATTCTCTGCTGTCATGCAAAGCTGGTGGCTGTATTTCGAGTAGGTACCTCAGATGTTCAATCCTCTGGAATCAATTTAAGGGCTATTTAATAAAATATACAAATCGATAGGTTTTTTCCCTCTGTGCCCTTCCATGGTCTCTTTAAAAGTGGTTTCTCTGGGGAATGCTAAACATGCCTTTTAGACTCTCACTATATTCATTAAGGATATTGCTAATGTGCAGTAATAAGCAGAACGATTTAAAAATCTTTATTCCAATGCAATGTGCAATGACTAGTATGTCACTGGTGTGGAAAGCACATGGATACATGAAGCTGCCTTATATTGAATGAGACCATTAGTTCATCAAAGTAGTGTCTCAGTTCTCTAGGGTCCCAGGCAGAGGTCTTTCACATCACCTCCTGCCTGTTCATTTTAACTGAAGATGCCAGAGATTGAACCTGGGGCCTTCTGCATGCCAAGCGGATGCTCTATCACTGAGCCACAGCCCAAAGAGTGTCTCTTGTGGAAAAACAGACTCACACCAGGTGAGATCATGAATGTGTGTTATCAGTTTAGCTCAGGAAGGATATGTTCAACACGCCACTCAAGTGACATGTTTGACCCCCGATCCTAAACTCATTACAAAGAAGTCTCAGTAAACTTTTTTAAAGCTTTTTTCCAAGTAATGGAATAAGCCTCACTGGCCTAGCAAATTTACTCAGACTCAGGGTGTGTTCAGATGGGCAGCGAATCCCGTCATTGGCCTGGCTCTAATTTGATCCCGATCTTTTTTATCCAGTGTTGCATGACCAGACAGCTCCGCTGTGAATTGTCTTACTGTGTGTGGACTCTGTGGTGGATTGCCTGAATGGCAGCCACCTGAAAGAGCCGCACTGTTTGGGTTTTAAAAATTTTTTTGTTTGTGCATGCACATATGTAACTTACCGTATACGTGTTTTTCCGCGCATGCGTGGACTTGAATGGTAAAAGCACTTCCAGTGGTACCTTCCTCTAGGTAGCATTTCAATTAACAAAGTTCATAAAATTCACGGGCCATTCAGAAACATGAAATTGTCCGGAACGTTTGAGCGGAGCTCTGCGGCCGTCGGATGTTTATGCGCATATCGCTAAGATTTTTTTTTAATGGCGGCCGTTCAGGATGGTCTGGAGTCAGACCATCCCGACGGGCTGATTGCACGCTAGAACGACCAGATGGGGGAAAGTCGCCCATTGGCCCGTCGGCAAGTGTTAGACTGGACTTTCACCGGTATCTTTAAAGTACGGCTCCCTGGTGGGGCTCGACGGGCTGATCACAGAAGCAGTACCTTTCCCAGATTTCGTTGTCTGGACATTCCCTTTAAATCTGCCAGGCACTCGTGCCCAGGTCGGATCTAAAGAGTTGTCTGGTCGCATCCTCAGTCATTTCATCCTGTCACTTAGCCATATAGAAATTAGCCAGCCCAAACTGCTTAAACAGGACATGAGACCTGTATTGAAATAATGTCCTCTGGCCCTGCTGGTAGATCTCCTGATGGCACCTAGGTTTTGGCCACTGTGTGACACAGCGTGTTGGACTGGATGGGCCGTTGGCCTGATCCAACATGGCTCCTCTTATATTCTTATGACCAGGAGAGCCTTCTTTCTAATCCCAGATATGTGAGGCCCTGTTGAGAACACTTCCCAGAAATGGGGAATGACATGTCAATGAGCATTGTACATGTAAGCAGAGTCTTTTCTGGTTTGCTGTAAACAGTAAGAAAAGTAGCCTTGCCGGAATAGACCAGTGGTCAATCTGTTCCAGCATCCTGTTTCACACAGCAGCCAACCAGGTGCCTCAGGAAGGCCTACAAGCAGGGCACAGATGACAAGGTCTCTACTTCTTGTTTCCCTCCAGCACTGGTATTCACAGGGCTGCGGCCTCTGAACTTCAAGGTTCTGTTTAGTCATTGTGGCTAATAGCCATTGATGGGCCTGTCCGTGATGAATTTGTCTAATCTTTTGAAGCCATCTAAAACAGTGGCCATCCATACAGTGAACTCAACATGTTAGCTACTCATCAAGTGAAGAAGTACTTCCTTTTGTGTGGCATCGACTTCATTGGGTATCCCCTGTTCTACTTTTATGAGAGGCATGAGAGAGGTTCTCTCTCTCTCATTCTCCACCCCATGTGTAATTTTAAAGACCTCTATCATGACCACTGCTGAAGAGACAGCCCACTGTTCAGTTTAAACGGTGGGTTATTTCTTTGACAGTGTGAAACTAATACAGTGAGGGGGGGAAATACCCAGAAGGGCACTCTGCCTGTGCCTGCACTGTTCTCCTTTATGCATGCATGTCCCATTTGTGGGATCCCAACTGTTTTCTGGCTGTCAGCTGTACAAGCTAGCTTAAGTCCAACAGATGGAACTTCGTTGCGATATTTTAGTTCTAAATGCAGCTTTCATGCTTACAAGCAGGCTGTTTTCCTCTCTCTCTTCACTAAGCAGTGGCCTCTTGGTGGCGGTTTTATCTGAACAAAGATAGCATCGCCAGATATCAGAAGTAATAATGCCAGGAATGTTTGTCATTCCGTAAACGAAGTTGTTTTGCTCGCCCATGCAAATTGAACCCCAATGTCTAGTAAACATTTTCTATGAAGTCTCTAATACGACACCAGGCAGGCTTTTAGCTTGTAAAGATCGAAAGAGAACATTAAGTCTCCGGGGATGTCATGCTTATGCGAGAGCTGGATTGTTGCCTACCCCGCGCCACCCACTCTTTAGCCAATTACACATTAGCTAGAGACACGTACAGAGTTCCACATGACACAGTGAAACTGCACAAGCATAAGCAGAAGTTATATCCCCTTCTAAATCAATTGACATAAAATGGGATTTAGGGTCTTACCTCTACTCAGGATTGTACTTTTAAACGTCGCTGTGCTGAAAATAATTGTTTCTTGAGTTGGATGTTCAAAAACAAGAGAGGAAAAAATATTGCTGGTGCAGGGTGTGAGACTCTTTGTGCAGACAGTTTCACTCTCTCTTTTTGGTATTTCTGTGTGTGTGTGTGTGTGTGTGTGTGTGTGCGCGTGCGCACCTGGAAGTCACATTGACCTCTGGTGACTGACCCCTACTGGGCCTGGAGGATTTTCAGAGAGGTGGCTGAAAGCCTGCCCGTCTTCCCGGCATGGCATTCAAAGGAAGTCTCCCATCCAAGTACTAACCACAGTCAACCCTGCTTAGTTTACAAGATCTGATGAGATCGGGCTTGCCTGAGCTATCCAGGTCAGGGCAGACAGTTTCACTCTTGATGGGTGGTGAAGAAAGAAGAACCTGCCTTAGGGTTGTCAACCTCCAGGTGGTAGTTGGTGATCTCCCGCTATTACAACCGATCCCCCGGCAACAGAGATTAGTTCACCTGGAGAAAATGGCCTCTTTGGAAGGTGGACTCTGTGGCATTATATCCTATTGAAGTACCTCCCTTCCCCAAACCCCACTCTCCTCAGGCTCCACCCCCTAAATCTCCTGGTATTTCCCAACCTGGAGATGGCAACCCTAAGCCACCTGCAAGTTAATTAGAGTATTGCTTAGTGCACCCTAACCTGGACGGCTCAGGCTAAACCCTTGTCTGAGTTCTGGGTGGCTCAGGCTAAACCACTCTCATCTGAGCTTAGAAGCTAAGCAGGGTCAGTCCTGGTTGGTACTTGTATGGGAGACCACCAGCGTTGCTATGCAGAGGCAGGCAATGGGAAACCACCCCTGTTTATCTTTTGCCTACAGGGTTGCTATCAGTTGGCTGCAACCTGTCAGTACTTTCTACCACCACTGCCTTGTGCAAAAGATCTTGGAGCCTAACAACACATTACAAAGTCCTGGGGTTGTGTCCAACGTGGACTTTTGGTCAGATGTACATTGCAAGTTCACCACAAGGAACCCAGTTCCCAGGTGTGGGCACCCGATTTGGAGGAGGAGCATAATGCGCAGGGATTGCATGCTAAAGCACCTCCTCTAGTCTGGTGTAGTGGTTAAGAGCGTGGACTCTAATCTGGGAGAACCAGGTTTGATTCCCCACTCCTCCACATGCAGCTGCAGGTGTGACCTTTGGTCAGTCACATTCTGTCAGAGCTGTTCTCTCAAGAGCAGTCCTCAGAAGAGCTCTCTCAGCCCCACCTACCTCACAGGGTGCCTGTTGTGGGGAGGGGAAGGGAAAGGAGATTGTAAGCCGCTCTGAGACTCCTTTGGGTAGTGAAGGGCGGGGTATAAATCCAATCTCCTCCTTCTCCTCCCCCCTGCACCACTTTCCTGACCTGAAATATCTTGGCAGGTTACTACTCTTTGCCCCATTGAGGAAATCTGCATTTATCCCTTTAGTCCACATGGACCCTTCAAAGGAGTAAATAGCTCCTGCTGGCACTGCACTAGGTCAGGAAAAAGACATGAGGGGAAACCTTAAGCACTTTCCCCATGTGCTCCCTGGTTGCAGTTCAGGCAAGATCCCCTGCGCACCTAGAAAATTTGTTCACATCTGGGATCTTGCAAAGCACATCCAAGTGGAAGTGTTTGTGGCTGACCCAAGGACTTTGTCAAGCCCTCTGACCTTGGACCACTGACATGCTCACCTGAACCTACCTCACAAGTGTGCATATTAAGTGCCTTCAACTTGCTTCCAACTTATGGCAACCCTATGAATGAACGTCCTCCGAAACGTCCTTCTGTCATTAACAGCCTTGCTGCTGAGGTCTTGCAAGCTGAGGTCTTGCAAGCAACAGGTCTTGCAAGCTGAGGGCCGTGGCTTCCTTTATCGATTCAGACCATCTCATGCTGGGTCTTCCTCTTTGCCTGCTGCCTTCAACTTTTCCTAGCATTGTTGTCTTTTACAGTGACTCATGTCTTCTCATAATGTGACCGAAGTATGATAGCCTCAGTTTAGTCATTTTAGCTTCTAGGCCTAAGAAGGAGGCAAGAATGTCTCTAAACCACTAGGGAGAAAAGTGGGGTATAAATGAAGTAAACAAATAACACAGTGGAAGCTGCTTAGTGGCAGGAAATGGTTGACAGGCTGAAACCCGGAGCGGTTGCATTTCCCTTTAAAATTTACAGGGCTGTGAGAGACAATCCAGCCAGGGCTTCTTCCTCTTCCGGATCCCGCCTCCGTCCACGGCAACACACGGGGCTCTGATTCGGCATGGGGGAGGAAGGTAGTCATGGGGGTCCAGTGGGGGAGCAGAACAGAAGATGCCACAGCCTCATCATGACTTTGAAGGGAAATCCTCTCCTGGCTGCAGCCCGGCAGCTGTGGGGCACAGAGAGGGAAAGACTTCAAAAACATGCATTTGTGCAGGCAGTGGGGACTGCTGCAGCAAATCCCATCGCATGCTGAATGTCATAGAAAGCGGTTCCATCAGAGGAGGTTTGTTCTGCTCAATCTTTGTAAGGGAAATTGTGTTGGGGTTCTCCCCCCCCCTCCCCCCCCAGTACAATAAAACATGAAATGTCTTCGTTGGTTAGTTAGTACTGACGTCGGTGGCTATTGTTAGGCATTGGTTAAGGCTTGCCCAAGAGCTCTATAAAATTAAGAAGTGCTTTGGAACCGTTCCACTTAAATGGCGCAATCCTTCTTTATCCTCGCCGAATGTTGCCTAGTCTTTTTGTAAAAAAATGTTTTACTATCATCATAAAACCTCTGGAGTTTAGCACATTGTGCTTGTGAAATTCAAAGAATCCTCATTGGAGAACTGCTCATTGGAAAACTGCCGTAATCAGATGCTAGCAGAACTCTAAAACGGCAAATGAGCTTGGGATTTTACTATTAAAATGGCACCTTGTTGACGTATTTTTTTTAAAATTTTTTTAATAATGTTCATTAAATAAATATAAAACAATTGATACAGAGAATCCCAAACAATACACACTATTTAACATCAGTAATATTCTTGATATTCTATTCAGTATATCTATCTAAAACTTGACTAGTTAAAACTCTTAACATGTCTTCTAATAATACAGTTGGGTTAGCAACCATCTTGTATAAATGTAAGAATTTGAGTTCAACTAGCTAATATTTACTGATCAAAATTAAAACATACTCTAAATCTGGGGTTTATAGAATAAACATGTCAGATGAAACTAAATAATCAGGAATAATTCCATTTTGTGCCATGTAACTTACGAGCGGAAACCATTTTTCAACAAATGGAGCCGGTTTGGTGTGGGAGCCGGTTTGGTGCAGTGGTTAAGTGCGCGGACTCTAATCTGGGAGAACTGGGTTTGATTCCCCACTCCTCCATTTACACCTGCTGGATGACCTTGGGCAAGCCATAGCTCTGTACCAGCTGTTCTCTCAAGAACCAAGCTGTTGTCTCAGAGCTCTCTCAGCCCCACCTACCTCACAGGGTGTCTGTTGTGGGGAGGGGAAGGGAAAGGAGTTTGTAAGTTGCTCTGAGACTCCCTTGGGTATTGAAGGGCGGGGTATAAATCCAATCTCCTCTTCTTCTTCAAAAGTAAATTGACAGTTTTTATGTTCAAGTTGTAACAGTCTATTTGTAATTTTTTCTAAAATATAGCAGTCCCATATCTTAGATATCCATAATGAACCTGGGACAGAGGTGGGGTCTGAAATGGTGGTTCCTGACCTTAGGGCCAGGATGCTATGTCCTACCAAGGCGTTGACTTCCTGCTGCTTTCTCCCCCCTTTAGGTCTGCCAGTTTGTGGTTTCAGTGAATGGGCTCAACGTCCTCCATGCAGACTACAGGGCAGTGAGCAACCTCATCCTGACCGGCCCTCGGACCGTCGTCATGGAGGTGATGGAGGAAATAGAGCCCTGAGAAAGACACGTCCTCTTTTGTTCTTCCCCTGTGCTCGGACACTACACAAACAAGCATCAAAGCCAGACAAGGGGATAAGTTCGTGCCTTTCCTAAGTAGACTGTTTTGCTTCTAGGTTCCTTCCTCCCTTCTCAACAGCGATAGCTGCTTTGGCGAATATGCTGAAGATGCTTTTGCGCTTGTGCAAATCGGAAAGGTCCAGTGCCAGAACTGACTTGCTCTATCCATGCTGCACAATTGATTCTGCTAACTCTGTAGAGAGACCAGAAGCTTTGCAGGGTAATGAAACCTGATTCATCTTGCTCCAGTTTTCTGATTTCATCTTGCTCCAGTTTCTAAGTCCTCACGGGACATTGACTGCACGTTCTCAGTTTAAGGACGAGAGACGTGACTTCGAATCTGGTGAACTTGAAGAAGGTATGGGCAGCCAAAAGGCCAGATTGCAAGGATTAGGCATTGGAAATGGATTGAGGTCCTGTGATCCTCTGGGATCTTCTATGTCTTAATGCTGATTCCTTGCAACTCTCCTAGGGTCATCTACAAAAAAGTAGTAACCACTAGGTATGGGCATGAACAGGTAAAATCTAGGTTCGTAGGTTCTCATGAACCACAAACTTCCATGCATCTTCCGGTTAATGAACTGGTTCATGGATTGTGAGGTTCGGAGGAAGATCTGAAATCTTCCCTCCCACCTTTCTGCTGGTGGCGGCTCCCCGAGGCCAGCAGAGTGGAAGGGGGAGGGAAAGCTTGCAAAAGTCATTGAAAGGGAACGTTCCTCTTAAATGGCTTTTGCAAGTGGGTGCCACGCATGAGTGAAGTCCAAGCGGCGAGTTCACCACTTCCGAGTGAACTCGTCGCTTGGACTTCACTCACACGTGGCACCCGCTTGCAAAAGCAACGGGCTGAAATGGATGCAAGCCATTCCAGTAATCCCTCTCGCTCCCCCTCACTTCCCACCACGAACCCTACAAACCTCTGAAATCATGTGGGAGGGTCGTGGATAGGGATGAGCACGAACCTCTGGTTTGCAAACCACGAACTGGCAAAATTAGGTTCGTGACGAGGTTTGTGCCCATCCCTAGTAACCACCCCCAAAGCAAAACCTTTGCTTTTGGGATGGTTTAGACAGCTTCTTGTCTAATTATAGTGCAGATATTTTGAAACTGGGGTTGAGCAAGCTTCATGCCTGTTGTGCTAGCCTTTAGAAGCTCATGTGTTTTCTTACAATCTCAGCAGCATTTTTCGAGGACCTTTTCCATAAATAAAAAGAAAGCTACTGTGTCGTTCTGCAAGATACTTTAACTGTTTCAGAGGTTTAAAAAGGCATCTGAGGAAACATCAATTGCTACTGCAGTCTAAAGCAGTATTTCATGCAATTGTAAGCAAATGTGGCAGGCCGATCCAGAGGCATTTAATTCTCCTGTAAGTTCCTCTTTTTTATCCATTACAATTAATCCTCCAAGGGATTTAGGGCATCTCCAAGAGCCCTTCTGAATATTGCGCAAGGTGTGCTTGAGAGTACTGCTTTAGCTCTTTGCCCTACCTTCAGTCTGTTGCAAACAAGCCTTTACATAGCTCAGTTGATTCCCATATGGAATAGGGAGGGTGCATCTGCACAACTGATTGGATGTTTGTTGTTGCATCCCCACTGGGGTGGAGCTAAGGAGGACTTAATGGTTGGGAGCAACCTATGGCACCATCCTCCCACAGGACTGTGGTACAGTCCCATAGGACTGTACAATTTCAGAGGTATGTGAGGGGATCACTGACAAGGAATCCATGGGAAAACTCATCCCATACAAATTTATCTTATCCATGCCTGTGTACAGTTACCTTTGCAGAGGCAGATGAGGATGTTCTGAAATACCATATTTACTCAAAAGTACGATTAAGTTTTTTTTCAGGTTTGCCATCAAAAGGGTGTGTGTGTGTTAAACTTGCATACCAGTTACAGTCAGGGGTCCTTTGGGGCCGGAGTGAGGTGGAGCACCACTCCGCCAGCTCAGGAGTGGGCAGTAGGGCAGCCACGGGCCAAATCAGATTCTCTGATCTGATTCGGCCCGCCGCTGAATTGCTGCCGAAAGTCGGCACTGGCTTTAAAAGCAGCTGTAGGGGAGGGGATTTGAGGGAGAGGCTCCAAACTTGCAGGGTAGCTTCTGGGACCTCTCCCTCAAATACCCACCAAGTTTCAAGAAGATTGGACCAGGGGATCCAATTCTACAGGCCTCCAAATAGGTTGCCCCCATTCCCTCCATTGTTCTCTATGATGGGGAAAAAGTAGCTTTTCCCCCACCATAGAAAACAATGGAGGGGATGGGGCAACCTGTTTGAGGCCCCATAGAATTGGACCCCATGGTCCAATCTTCTTGAAACTTAGTGGGTATTTTGGGGAGAGGACCCAGAAGGTACCCTGCAAGTTTGGTGCCTCTCCCTCAAACCCCTGCTCCTCTAGCCCCTCATATACTTATGAGTTTTTGCCATTGACTTCAATGGCCCATAGGGTATAATAGGGCTGAAACTGACATTTGGCTGGTTATGCTAATGAGGTATGCTAATGAGCTCCTGCACCTCTTTTTCTACAAAATGACCTCTGGTTACAGTTATGAACAATACTAGGAAACTTCCTTTTTGTGTAACATCTTCCTTTTGAGTAAATATGGTATGCAACACCTCCACGGACATTCTGAGATGGTACAGTCCCATGCGAGAACCTTTCAGTAAGCTCCCTGTACTGGGGCAAGAGGAGGCATTCTGTATTTGCACGGCCCTGGGCTCAGTCTCCAAGAAGACGCAAAAGAGAAAACGAAAAGGCTTGGGGTACAGTTAACAGCTGGCTCTTAGAAGTGATAGTGCAATCCTTAGAAGTAATAGCGCAATCCTTACCACTGACTTCAGTGGATTTAGAAGGGTGTAACTCAGTTTAGGATTTCAACATTAAATTGATGGAAGAGTAGGGTTGCCCAGGTCCCTTTCACCAGCTGGTGGGGGAATGGCAGGGGGGGGACGTTCCAGGAGTGGAAAATGACATCCCCCCCCCCATTCCTCCTGAAACACTGATGTTGCACATGATGTGCCTACGTCACCCAGAAGTGACATTGGGGGCAATGCTCTGGATTTTGGGCAAAACTCTGAGGTAAAATTATCATCAAACCATAGATTTCTGCCCAAAATCCAGAGCGTCACATTCCCCCTCCCCATGCTTCTGACATGCCAGCATCACTTCTGGGTGAAGAGCCAGTTTGGTGTAGTGGTTAAGTGCGTGGACTCTAATCTGGGAGAACCAGGTTTGATTCCCCACTCCTCCACTTGTACCTGCCGGATGACCTTGGGCAAGCCATAGCTCTGGCACAGCTGTTCTCTCAAGGACAGTTGTCTCAGAACGCTCTCAGCCCCACCTACCTCACAGGGTGTCTGTTGTGGGGAGGGGAAGGGAAAGGAGTTTGTAAGCCGCTCTGAGACTCCAAGTGAGTGAAGGGCGGGATATAAATCCAATCTCCTCTTCTTCTTCTTCTTCATATTGTGTGCAACGTTGCTATTCGGGAGGGGACTCCCTCCCGCTGGCCAGATTCCTGAAGTGCATTGAAAGTGCATTATCTTATGTGTATGAAAGCAGCCAAAACATACCCCATCCTGAGGAACAGAAAGGCCAGCTTCAAGTGTAAACATATCTCAGCCTCGATGACCCATCTGAAAAATGGGGATAACACCTACCTACTTACCGACCTCCCTACCTCCCAGGACCATTGTAATAACTGCCAATGCTCTTAGTGCTTGCCCAGTAATTGAAGTGTCCACCTGTGGATACATACAGTTTTTGCATTGCTCCTCCTACCTCATTCAAACAAATCCTCTGTCATAAAAGTTTCGACAGTCCTAATATTAAAAATGAGGGAAAGTGTTTATGAAAGGGCATGGATATAAAACTGCAATGTTGAATAAAGCTGGACAGTCAGTAGCTTAAAAAAATGTATTCCTCAGAATAAACTAGAGTACTATTCAGGATGGGGTGAATGAGTCTGTTGAAGCTTTGTTTAGCATCAGTTTCGAAAAGCTAAAAATAAACTAAAGAAAGCTGCGGACTTGTGGTATAAAACGTGTTGCTGACGTCGTTGAGTGCGTATTTGCTTTAAAAATAACAGCTTTCACTTTTTGTAGAACTTTATCTGAATCACTGTTCTGAAAAATGTTAAAATACCTGGGGGTCGGAACTGAAATGGTAAACAGGTATTGCAGAGAGGTTTTTTGTTGGCTGCAAAACCTAAAAAACCTATTACGGCAATAGTGGGATAAAAGAAATTGTGTGTTATATCACAAATGGCTGATCCTATAAGAAAACACACAATTAAAACATAATGCAACAAAACATATAAATCAGAACCATACAGATGACATTAAACAAATCTCTTTGGACATAATTAACACAGAGATGCCCACCTAGTGCTAAGTTAACATCAACAAAGATCACAACAGTTATTCTCTACCTGGTGCAACTCTCAACCAAAGGTCAAGCATTAGATGATTGTGAATGTAATCCTCAGTCTAAGTTTAAGCGAACAATGTATTTTATTATACTAAAACGTAAACATACCTTTATGTACACCTACATAATAACAATGAAAAAATGAATAAAAAATTATTTTAAAAAGGAAGTTGTGTGTATAGAATATCAGGGTAGCCTCGACAGAACTATGTACAGTTCTCATAAAGGCTATTAATGTGTTTTCAATCTAAATTCAAATGTGCAGACCATGTAGTTGCGAGATTCAAGTTTCCAAATCCCCTAACTTTGGGGGAGACATACACACAATTTGGTATCTCAAAATTTTTAGAAGAAAAATTCAATCTTTCTGTGCTCAACCCTTGATTTGTAATTGAAATGTATACCTGTCTGGAAAATTCAGGTTTGGATTTTATCATGTGGAATGATAGGTAAATATGGCAAGGTTTGAATGTCAGGAAATATTTGCCTAAGCATTATCGTTAAGCTACTTGTCACTCCCCTGACAATAGGTGTGCCATAAATCTGTTGAATGTATATGTGTTGATATATGTTTTCCACTACAGCATGTCATCAGAAGTTATTCTGGTACTGCTTAATTTGTACATGTTAAGACTTTTTGAAATAAACTTTTAAAAAAACAGTGGAGGTCTATGTGGTATGGAGAACAACTACCAGCATTTAAAATAATAAAGAATGTATGAAAAGTAAAAGGTCTACACACATACTTTCTGCACAGCAATGGACTGAGCAAGGAAGACAAAGAAACATTGCAAGCATGCATTCCTCTGTTCTTCCACTTTGTACTCTAGCTGTTTCTATTCTAAGACTGGTTCTTTAAGCTTAGAAAGTTGCTTGTGTAAAGTCCCATCAAGCTGCAACCAACTTATGGTGACCCCAGTAAGGGATTTTCAAGACAAGTGAGAGACAGAGGTGGTTTGCCATTTTGCAGGCTTCCTTGGTGGTCTTCTTTCCAAGTACCAATGCTGCTTAGCTTCCGAGATCAGACTATACCATGCCACCTTCCCTCCAAGCATAGAAGTTACAGCTTACAAAAAATTTCCATTACCTTGGAGGCTTTGTCCAGGTGGTCATTCCTTTGTCTGCAATCAAGATGGAGCTCAGCTGTGGGAGTTCCTTCCTTCAGATAGAATCAGCCTAAAAAGCACCCTATCCCTCTGTGCCAATTATATATCCATATGCCCAACCTTTGTTGGCCTCAAATTTTGTTAGTCTTTAAGGTGCTACTGGACTCTTGCTCTTCCCTACTGCTACAGATAGACTAACATGGCTACCCATCTTGATCTAATCACAATATAAGTGGTGATGAAATACAGTCTTTGCAATGCAAGAAAGCACAGTCGGTTCCACAAAGGCATTCACTCTTCAAATACATGTTTTTTTTATTGATATCTAACTTAAAAACGTGGTCAAAATGAACATTCAACCCCTTCTTGTTTATTTAAAAATGACAAAAGGCCAATGGTATGTTTGCACATGAGTAGCACCTTGAAGGGACTGAGGTGTCTCAGTGGTTAAGGCGCTGAACTGCTCACTGGAAGGTTGGTAGTTCAGCAGTTTGAGACCTGAGTGCCACATAACAGAGTGAGCTCCCGTCTCTGGTCCCAGCTCCTGCCAACCTAGCAGTTATGAAGCAAGAAATTGCAAGTAGATAAATAGTTACCACTTCGGTGGGAAGGTAACAGCATTCCGTGTGCCTCGGTGTCTAGTCATGCTGGCCACATGACTACGGAGACATCTTCAGACAGCGCTGGCTGGCTTGGAAACGGAGATGAGCATTGCAACCCTAGAGTCGGATTCGACTGGCTTTCAAGCAAGGGAAACCTTTACCTTTACCTAGCACCATCAATCAAGCATAAATGGCGCCCTCAGAGGCAGCTTTCCGTATTGCCTGAGATCTGAAACCTATACAAGATGACATTTTTACAAAGTACTCAGGACTTGGTACGGTTCCCAGGGAATCCCATTAAAAGAAACAGCACAGCAAGGTGGGTTGATATGAGTGATGCTCTCACATCATTTATTTATTTTTTACCTCTAACTTTAAATGCTCTTTGATGCAAAGTACTATGGCCTTCTTTCTCAAAACAATTAACACCCCCCGACACACACAGAGAGAGTTTGGATCTCTTCTTTTACAAAATGTAATGTCTCTTGGGTTAACTAATATTTCTCCTACTGCTTCTTTTGCTTGCCTAGGCAGAAGATTTAAAAACTGGGGGGAAAAAACTGGGTCACAATTTTGCTTTGCAGTGCAATACAGAGTTCTTGAGAAGGATGGGGGAGGGGAAATTGTACATACCATGACAGAACAGAGCAGTTTCATTCACAAGAGTCACCGCAGTCTGCTCTAGGGAAGGTCCCATGAATTCCTTTACTGGCCTCCTGATTCATTTTGTATTGTCCTTCACACTGTGCTCGCAGAGATTTACTTTTATGATCAGATACGAACTACTATCCTGCTGCAGGTTATATCATAAAATTAGTACTATTTATTTGGCAACTTTCCCTGTTTTATGGGTTTATATATTATATAAACAGTATGCACTTTTTAAAAATATAATGTAATTTCATTAAAATCTATTTAAACCCACTGTTGGAAAATAGATAAATGGAAGGAGAAAGAACAGGGGTGTAGAGTTTTGTAAATTCGGGGGGGGGGGCTCATTAGCACGCACACTTGCTGGGGCAGTCTCCCCCCCAGGAAATCACCGTGCCTCCCCGAGTCCTTCCAAGGGAAAGGGCTGCTGCCGGTGCCTCTCCTTTGCCCGGAAAAGAGGGAGGGAGAGGGAAGGACGGAGGAGTGGCCAGACCGGGGGGGGGGGGGAGGCACCAGCAGCAGTAGCTGCCGGGCCTCGGAAGGGCCCGGGGAGTTGTGGCGGCGAGGCGCGGTGGCAGGCGCTAGGTTTTCCCGGGGGGGGGCTCAGTCCCCCCCGCAGTCTACGCCTATGGGAAAGAGGGACTAAAAGTCAGCTCACGCATTATAAAGTCCTTGTGGCCACCACAAGGACTTTGAACCATATGCACAAAGGGAGTTTTGTGCCTCATGGATGCAAGCAGCCCGATTCTGTTATGATTGTGGTCTGCAATGAGAAGCAGCTTTAGCCCCCTCTTCCACACCCTGAGCAATCACCTCCGGGTGACGTCATTGCGCTGGGCCCATATCTGTAATCGGGGTACCTTAATTCAAGAGCAGTTGTAAGGGTCACATAATAGGATATGCCTCTGTGAAGCACTTTGAACAAAGGAAATGCCAAATAAATGCTAAATATAGTTATTTTTTATGCAGGGGCGGCCTTAGCCAATGGGCAACAGGGGTGGCTGCCTTGGGCCCCAAGCTTGTGGGGAGCCTTACTACCCACAGCCCCTCACCCACAAAGGAAGAGGGATGGAGAAGAAGAGCAGGCTCCTGCAGCCACTTGCACTGGCCTCACCTGGGGTCTGGGAGCTGGCTTCTGGGAGCAGCAGCGGCTTCCGCCCACTTTGCACAGGGCGAGGGCCACTTCTTGCTAGACCCAAGTGTGGGGGACAGCAACAATTCTGAGGCTAAGGATTGCCAGATCCCCCCTGGCCACTGGCAGGGGATGGGGGGATAGGACTGTCAGACTCAGGTTGGGAAACTCCTGGAGATTTGGAGCAGGGGAGGACAAGGACTTCAGCCATAGAATCCATCCTCCAAAGCATCCCTTTTTTCCAGGGGAACTGATGATTTGGTGTAGTGGTTTAGAGGGTGGACTCTAATCTGGGAGAACCGGGTTTGATTCCCCACTCCTCCACGTGCAACTGGTGGTACAACCTTGGGTCAGTCACAAGTTCTTTCAGAGCTGTTCTCTCAGGAGCAGTTCTTGAGAGAGCTCTCTCCGCCCCACCTACCTCACAGGGTGTCTGTGGTGGGAGGAGAAGGGAAAGAAGACACTTTGAGACTCCTTTGGGTAGTGAAGGGCAGGGTATAAATTCAATCTTTTCTTCTTCTTCTTTGAAGTCTGGAGATGAGCTGTAATTCCGGCACATCCCAAGGTCCCACCTGGAGGCTGGCATCTCTACTGGGCCCCATCCTGCCCCTCTGCTCAGAGTCCTAGAATCACTAAGATTGTCTCCCTTCAAGCATTTGCTTATTCACCCACCAGAGACTGAACTGCTGGTGATCCAAGAGAGCAGTCCAAAATTTGAAAGAAAGCCACTGTATGTTGCATGCATTAAGTAAACACTTAATGCATGCAACTTAAGGACATAAGAGAAGGCACGTTGGATCAGGTCAGTGGCCCATCCAGTCCAACACTCTGTGTCATACAGCCTAGGCGTAGACTACGGGGGGGGGCCTCGAGGGCTCGAGCCTCCCCCGAAATTTCCCAGGGGGGACTGAGCCCCCCCCCAGGAAAACGTAACGCCTGCTGCCGCTCCTCCTGGGGCCCTTCCGAGGCTGGCAGCTGCTGCTGTCGGTGCCTCTCCCCCCCACCCCCGCCTGGCCACTCTTCCATCCTTCCCTCTCCCTCCCTCTTTTCCTGGCGAAGGGAGAGGGGGGGGGGAAGAGGCCCCGGCAGCAGCGGCTGGCGGGCCTTGGAAGGGCCCGAGGAGGCATGGAGGTTTCCCGGCCGGGGGGGGGGGACATCGCCCCAGCGATAAAGAGCCCCCACCCCCACCCCCGGAATTTGCAAAACTCTACGCCCCTGTCATACAGTGGCCAAAACCCAGGTGCCATCAGGAGGTCCACCAGGAGGGCCAGAACTCCAGAAGCCCTCCCACTGTTGCCCCCAAGCACCCAAAATACAGAGCATCACTGCCCCAGACATCGTGTTCCCTCTGTACCTTGTGGCCAATAGCCATAGATGGACCTCTGTTCCATGTTTATCCAATCCCCTCTTCAAGCTGACCTCTGTTCCATGTTTATCCAATCCCCTCTTCAAGCTTGTAGCTGCCACCACTTCTTGTGGCTGTGAAAGTCCCTGCCAACATCTCCCCATAAAGCAACAGAGAACCGGGGAATGACCAGGGACAGTGCTCTCTAGTTTATCCTGCTGCTTACTGCTTTATCTCAGATATTATCAGTTCTGATTACAAGCCAGGGAGCTTGTACTGAAAAGGCTCTTGACCCTGGGTATAATCCAAGGCCGGGACCTCCTTTTCTGCCTGCGGAGGCACAATCTAAAATAAACATCACAGGGTAACGCTGATGGCCTCAATCTATTACGATCTGAAACCTGATAACCTCAGTTGCTTTCACCCAGGCCAAGCTGTTTCCTCAACACCGTTGACAACTGTGCATTTAAAAAAATTATTTACATATATGTCCTGCTTTTTCTGCCCAATCAGGGCCAACAAGGCAACTAACAATTAAAATATGGATGTTCAAAAGTACATCATAAAACAAATTTAAATCCGAGCTAAAACACATATGAAAACAAGAGCGAAAAATACATGTAAAAATAAAACACGACAGAAAATTAAGACATAAGGCAGGAAGGAAGGATAGAAGGTAGGTTGTCAACTTCCAGGCAGTGGCTGGGGATCTCCAGGAATTACAACTGATCTCCGGGCAACAGAGATCAGTTCACCTGGAGAAAATGGGCACTCTGGAAGGTGGACTATTAATGTTTGTGTGTGTGTGGGATCTCATACCACACGCGCATGCACGCACACACACACACATACTTTCACCCCAGGCTCACCTGCAACTGCCAGACCCACCCAGGTCCGGCTACAGCTTTGCAGGTAAGTCTTCTTTAAGATTTTTCCGCACACGTGGGGAGTCCCCCATGTGTGCAGAAAAATCTCCCTGCTCCCCGGTGCCCCCCCCCCCCAATTTAGATATCCACATGCAGGGGGATAGCCTTGGCTATTAGTATATAGATACTTTTACACATTTATCCCTTACTTTGACATATTTATTGTTTTACTGTTCTGTCTCCCCTTAATTAAATAAAAACAACTGTTGACCTTAGCTTGTTATTTTTGCATATTTTAAAACATCTTCATCATGTTACATGTTAATTTGCTGTTCAGCCTCTGTCTATACATTTGAACTCTTACCTTCCATTCCAATGTATTTGAAAAAGTGTGCATGCACACGAAAGCTCACACCTTGAATAAACCTTTGTTGGTCTTAAAGGTGCCACTGGACTCAAAATTTGTTCTACTGCTTCAGACCAACGTGGCTGCCCACCTGGGACTATCAACTGATCAAGCTACATTTCAGAGGTGACCCATTTCAGGGTCATCAGCTCTTGTGTTTAATAACATGGATCTTGTTGCTAGGTTATTTTTACTCCCTAACTGATCCCCATCTCAAATACTTTTTTTAAAAAGCCAGCCAATGTTAATTTTGGTGAAGATCCATTAATTAGCAACAGTTTCCCAAAGCTGTGAATGATTATACTATCAATTTTTGGACTGTCCAAAATCATGTTCATTGGAGATGCCCTAATCATCGGTTGCCAAAAATTTGCTGAGGACATCTCTCTGGTTTTTAGAACCATGATAGATACGAATTATAAGTTACTATTAAAACATTCTACTGTTTCTGATTTTTCCACTTGTTTCCCATTACCACTTGTTCAATCATACATACCTAATTCCTTGGAGAAAGACCAGCATACCAAAGAATACATTACAAATAATTTTTAAAATGCCATTTTTGCATTTTAAAAATTGTTAGAATCTAGATATATCTTTATTTTTTGTTATTTATTTAAAAGATTTCTGTTGTGCTCAAGGGCAGCTATACTGAACAGCTGTTTTTATATTCTAGGCTAATAAAACCCCAGTCTAGTCTGCACCAATACACTCTTGATCCTTAAGAAAGGGTTTACATCATCTCCAGCAGACCCTAGTCTTTGTCCTGGATATTTATAAGTGATACCAAGAATACTTTCCAGTCTGGAATATATCTGTTGTGAAGGCTTTTAATTTGGAGTGCAAACGGAAAGAAGTTCATTGTTAAACCAATAATGCATTCTAGTCCATTAAGGTTCCACCCCCCCACCCCCACCCCAATTCATTTTAGAATATGGCAATCAAGAAGAAAGCTTAGAGTGAAGAGACACTGGGGAAGAAGAATTGCTTTAATTATCAATAAACTTAAACAGGAAGGGAGCTTATTTATTATTTATTAATATGCCTCTCTATCACGGGGGAGGGACTGTGGCTCAGGTAGAGCATCCGCTTTGCATGCAGAAGCTTTCAGGGTCAGCCCCTCTTGAATGGATCAGGTACAAGGTGATGTGAAAGACCTCCATCTGAAACCCTGGAGAACTGCTGCTAGTCTGAATAGACAGTACTGACTTTGATGGACCAAGGGTCTGATTCAGTAGAAGGCAGCTCTGTGTCCATCTGCCTTTCTTCACGAACCCAAGACAGTTTACAAAACAAATAACAAACAGCCAATTTAGCAATGAAAAAAAAGGCAGCCAATGATAAACTAACCAGCTGATTAGATTGTTTTAAGATAAAAGCACTTTTAAGATGCTTTGTCCTGGATAGCCCAGGCAAGCCTGATCTTGTCAGATTCTGGAAGCTAAGCAGGGTTGGCTCTGGTAAGTATTTGGATGGAAGACCTCCATGAAATACCAGAGGTGGGAGGCGGGGGCAAGCTTTATTCAGCCACCTCTCTGAATATCCTCCAGGCCCCCAGTAAGGGTCAATCACTAGAGGTTGCTTTTCGTCAAGGAGTTCTGGGCAGCACAGATGGCTTTCCCTCTTTCCTCTTTAAACAGTCCTGTGAGATAAGCTGGATACAGTGACATTTCTAACTTGAAAGTCCTGGCCAGACTGATTCCTCGAATCACTGGTTAAATTGCTGTCTTGACTATTACACTCCTATTTTTAGATAGCCTAATCACTTAAAGGGCAGTTTCATCAAGAACAAGTAAGGCCTTGACGTAATCAGCATTGAGAATGCACCAACAGTGGCTTTTGGCCACAGACGAATGCTAATCATCCAGGTGGAACACAGGAACATAGGTTCATAATAGATCTCAAATTTAATTAGGACTGGAAAATGAATTTCAGGAACAGGGAGCTTGGGACTTGGAATCAATTAACAGTTCTCTAGCTGGTTAACAGAAGTAAATGTTGATCAAAATGGATAGCAGTGTTAGTCTGTTTGTAGCAGTAGAAAAGAGTGAGAGTCCAGTAGCACCTTAAAGACTAAGTAAATTTGTGGCAGGGGATGAGCTTTCGTGAGTCACTGCTCGCTTCTTCAGATAGTAAACGTGTGTGTGCGTGCATGTGTATGTGTATATATGGTGGTGGAAAGTGCCGGCATCAAGTCTTAGCCAACTTATGGCAACCCTGCATGAGACAAATGGAGATGGTTTGCCATTACCTGCCTCTGTTGGATATTGTAACTCTGCATGCAAGAGTCTGGGAGGGAAAGGGACAGGGGTCATTTTGCAGAAAAAGAGGTGCAGGAGCTCGTTAGCATAATTCATCAGCATAATTTATTTGCATATGCCACAGCCCCTGACATCACTGGAAATGTGTCAGAAGGCAACACCCACCACTCAGGCTCCACCCCAAAAATCTCCAGGTATTTCCCAACTCAGAGCTGGTGAGCCAGCTTTACACTTTGACTAAAGACATTTTAGGTTTCCATTGCTCTGGCAGGGAAGTTACTCTACCACCAGCATGACAATACAGATCAAGTTAATATGCTTTTGCTTTTTTCCACAGCGCATCACCATATGTGCCCACTCCTGGGCTTGCTACTCCCGGAATGGCATTCCTGCCCGTTCCTGCTCGAAATGACTCCTAGATGACCTCTGGTTATCAGACTTCTCTCTCTCAGATACACTTGGCAGTTGGCCCCACCCTCTCATTGGTTAGATGCTGAGTCTCTTTAGCCATTGCTTCCCTTCTGTTTAATCTTACATCAGACCTCTCTTCTTCTATTTCTTACCTGGACTTGGAGCTGTAGCAAGTTAACCTTTCTGTAGTGAATCTATTCACAATAAGTTAAATGCACCTACATGAACACTTTGTGTAAAATATGCTTCTATTTTTGTAAGTAAAATTTCTTTCTCTTGCTGCTATTGGAGTCAGTTCATCTTTGTAATGGTTTGAACAGCATTTCTGCCTTAATTGGGAAACATGGAGGATTGAGGATACTGTGTAAAGCTTCTGTGCTACCAAGGCAAATGCTTTTTTTACATTTAACCCAAATAAACTCTCTGTAGTGACCCTGGACTTCCTTGGGGGTCTCCCCTCCAATTTCAACCTGCTTGGCTTCCAAGACTGGGCTAGCTTGGGCTACTCAGAAGTGTACACACACTTAGTTACCTGCCCAGTCTTGAATCCTGCAACAATAGCCCAGAGAAATCTTAAGCTGGTCTTCTATGAGTTTCCTATGCCAAGTTCATACAATCACTCACAGATCATCTGTAGCATTAAACAAGCATAATTATGAACCTAGAAAGAGCTCTGTTGACTCAGGTTTTTCTAATCCAACATCTTATTTCTAGCCATAACAAGCCAGGTCTATGGATTCCAGAAGCAATGCATGAGGATAACAGTCCTCCCATTTTGTTTATCCCCAGCATCTAAGGTACAGTGCTTCTAGATGTGGAAGTTTCATTGAACTATCCCAGAATCAGCCATCATCCGTGAATTTATCTTACCACCCTTTATTGACACATCCCATCCATAGCAATGAATTACTGTGTCTAGTGAAAAGGTGCAGACGTCACAAGAGCATTATGCTAGCAGTGTATGCCCACTGCGTTCTCGTGGAAAAGAACACTAGATGTAGGAGGTGGCATTAACCACTCTTTCGTATTGTTGAAATAACCATGTTTTTTGGCAACCATCCATTAGACTGCACTTTTATAATTTGTGATTTCTGATGCCATCAGGGGAATCATCTGATAATCCTCCATTTCCCCTGTTTGATTAAAAAAAAAGGAAAAGGCCAACTTCTTATGCAAAACACCTTAATTTCAAAATCTCATTGCATATCCCTGGGCCCAAATTTGCAACAATTGGCAATTACATCATCCAGAATGTTTACCAACCACATTTGAAACAGGTTATGTAATGCTGCCCTCTGCTGTTTTAAAACAGCTCTCTGAGTTCTTTTTTTCAAACTCAACAGCATCTGAAATGTGCTCGTTTTGCTAAGCCCCCCGCCCCCCTAAGCATAGCAGTTACATTTTCTGGAAATTCAGTGGGTATTCTTTGGATTTTGAAAGTCTAGATTTTACTAAGGACTCTGGAGAAAAAAAATCAGGAATTAATAAGAAAGCCCTTGCACGTGTCATATGCAAAACAGAGCTTGTGGGTGGTACGTGGGTCAGACCAAGAAGATCCAAGAAGTCTGATTTATGGCATAGTTGTTACTACAGGTGAACAGCGTCATTCAAAATATATGTCAGTGCATTGTGGTGGTTAGAGTGCTGCACCTGAAATGGCGAGACTTACATTTAAATACACACTTGGGCATGAAGCTCTGAGCCCCAAATTATGAATTATGATTTATAACACATAGGGTTGGGGGTCCCCTGTGGACCACAACAGTCGAGACATAAGGAATGGGGGGAACCCACCATGCTGTGTCAGAATTCTAAAGATGCCAGCAGGCTCAAAAAGGCTGAGACCCTCAGGCTATACCAGGGGTGGCCAAACTTTCTTAAGGTAAGAGCCACACACAATATACGTCAGATGTTTGAGAGCCACAAGACACGAACAAATATCACACACACATTGGAAAATATGCAAATTTGCTTTTTTATTAACATTGAATGAGACGGCTCAACTTAACAACAAAAAGGGGGGAAACAGATATTGATAATGATATTATTATTTGTCCAATGATATTTATTTATTTGGTAATGATATTTATGTGTCTAAGAGAGAGAGAGGTGGAAAGAAAGAGAGAAAGAAGTGGAAAGAAAAAGAGAGAGAGAGAGAGAAACAAAGAAAGCAAATAGATGGGGCAGGGATGAAGGAAGAGAGACAGAAAGAGAGAGAGCAAACAGATGGAGAGCCTCCCGGGAGCCATACAATATGTGCTGGCCACTCCGGGCTATACTGTACCATTCCACATCCTGAGATAATCTTACTTAAATTGAAACTAATATTATATTTTAACCACCTTTAAGTTTAACTCCCCACCCCGCGCTATATTTGCCTAATTACTTGTAGCCATTTGTCTTTTTCTTTGTGGATTGGTAATGTGTTATGAAAAGACTTTATAACATCAAACACAGAATTGATTGTCTGTTTCTTCTTGAATTTCTGCACCGATCAGAACTGTACTAGCTGTAACTCATTTCGAGTCCAGTGGCACCTTTAATACCAACAAAGTTTTATTCAAGGTATGATACCGTCAGGGCTATTTTTGGGCAGGAACGCACAGAAACGGCATTTCGGCTGGCTCCTGAGTTGGCCACGCCTACAACCAAAACTTCTGGCATGTGTGGCTTGGGGTGGGGAGGAGACTAGAAAGGCACTTCAGCTCCGAATTTCCCTGGTTGTCTGGTTTGGGGGTGGGGGTAGGAGACTAGAAAGGTGATGCTGAAGTGGGGTGAAGAAGCTTGGTGGGGGGAGAGGCAAGCTTCTATGCTTGCCCTGTGCTTCCCCAGCCCCCCATCTAATATGCTAATGGGCTGTGCTGTCAGGAGTGTGGCCTAATATGCTGATATGTTTCTGCTGTTGGGTGTGGCCTATTATGCTAATGAGTTCCTGCTGGGCTGGATACCGTCATACATTCACAGCATCCTACCTTGAGTAAAACTTTGTTGGTATTAAAGGTGCCACTGGACTCAAACTTTGTTCTACCGCTTCCGACTAACACGGCTACCCTCCTGGATATATCTTGTTGTAATTCACGTAATCACTGAATTCTCATAGTTTGGTGTGCATGTGTCAAGCGCTGTCATACTGGAACTGACTTATGGTGACTGTGTAGGGTTTCCAAGGCAAGAGATGAACAGAGGTAGTTTGCCATTGCCTGCCTCTGCATAGCAACCCTGGAGTTTCTTTGGTGGTCTCCCATCCAAGTACTAATCGGACCTGACCCTGCCTACCTTCTGAGGTCTGATGTGATCAAGCTAGTGTGGACCATCCATGTCAGCAGAAGAAGAAGATGAGGAGGGGGGGAGATTGGATTTATACCCCGCCCTCCACTACCCAAAGGAGTCTCAGAGTGGCTTACAATCTCCTTTCCCTTCCCCTCCCCACAACAGACACCCTGTGAGGTAGGTGGGGCTGAGAGAACTCTTTCGTGAATTGCTCCTGAGAGAACAGCTCTGAAAGAACTTGTAACTGACCCAAGGTCACACCAACAGCTGCATATAGAGGAATGGGGAGTCAAACCCAGTTCTCCCAGATTAGAGGCCATGCTCCTAACCACTCCACCAAACTGTCAGTGCCCTTACTTGATACTGGGAGCCAAACTACACGAGGCACCCAAGTTCCAGGACTGGAATGTGTTATCTGGCCCTATAAAGCATTCATGGTAGAACCCCATATGCATTAACCATACCGCTGGGAATGAGGAGTTTACCGCCCTGCACTTACCTTGATTTAACAATGGCCCCCAGAAAAAAACAGGAAATATGTACAATCAGGAGTTTTGCTCCCTGTCTGGGGCTAAAAGTAGTCGGGGGGGGGCATTTTTGACTGAGGAAACAGCACAATTGTGGAATTAACCACCTCTCTGCTATGTAATAGCTATAATCACCACACATCCCTTCCCCTATAGCGGTTTTCTTGGGCCGGACAACACATCAGGAGTTCAAATCACAATACTCCCAAATCAAGGTGTAGTTGACTCCCAGAGGGATGATCCTGAGGTGACGAGTGATATTTGGGTTCAAAATGACAGCAGGGGATTTTCGTTGAGGTCTTCAGGGGCCCATCCCATAATACATAAATATCTAGCTAATGTTTATGTAACCAGACGTACTGAGGCCTTAGCAAGTGAGGGGGAAATGTAGTATAAAGCTATGAGGGAATAAATAGGCCCCTGTGGTAAATCTTTCAGAATCACACTCCAGTGTAATCCATGAATGACTGCATTTGATTGGCACTGTCATCATACAGGATATGATTGCTGTATCTTTTTCTTCCACACATACCTCATCATATTGTTGCCTAATAAATGACATTATTACTCAGATAACAGTTCTGCACAGCTCAGCAATCTGTCCAGACACTCAAAAGAATCCTGAGGGTGATAAAATCCATAAAGAAAAGATAGCATCTATTTAAAAAATTAAAGAGATTAAATGAGTCAGCCAGCACATAAATCATTAAGGGGGTAGGAGATTACATATTTAAAAAATGTGCGACTCTCAAAACAGCAATTCAAACAATTTTAACACAACAAATAATAAAAAAAACCTCATGTCCACAGAGATGGTGGCATGGAAGAACAAGAAAACCCCCAAAAGTGTCTGTTTCCAGAAAGCATATGACACATTTAAACAAGTCTTTTTTTTAACAGCGTGCTTTTATGTGACAAAATAATTGCAACTCCAGTTTGGCAACTGCGTAGAAGAAATAGTTTAATGCAGAGCATGTTTATAAACTCAAGCAATTGTGAGAGATGCCTGTCCAAATTTTATTGAAAACTTCCAAGGCAGGATAAACAAATAATGAAAGAAAAACCCATTGTCTTGATGGCTCAGACCAGAATACAAAAGCACACGACACAATATTCTGATCAAAGCAGAACATGTTTGTATCTAGGGATGCCAACTTCCAGGTGGGGCCTGGAGATCCCCTGGAATTACAACTAATCTCCGGACTAAAGAGATCAGTACCCGTTACACCTATATATCAATCCTGTGAAGTAAGAACATAAAGAGAGCCCTGCTGGATCAGACCAATGGTCCATCTAGTCCAGCATCCTGTCTCACACAGTGGCCAACTAGTTCTTCTGGAGGGCCCACAACAGGTCATAGAGGCTGAGGCCTTCCCCTGATGTTGCCTCCAGGCTCTGGGATTCAGAGGATTAGTGCCTCTGAACTTGGAGGTTCCCCTCAGCCACCATGGCTAGTAGCCACTGATAGACTTATCTTCCATGACTTTATCTAATCCCTTTTTAAAGCTGTTTATTCCTGTGGCCATCAGGGTGTGGCCCTGGAACATATAAGAAGCCGGTACAGTTCCTTTGATATTGGTATAACATGCTCCCATCTACTAGAAGAAGAAGAAGAAGAGATTGGATTTATACCCCGCCCTCCACTCCCCAAGGGAGTCTCAGAGCGGCTTACAAACTCCTTTTCCCTTCCCCTCCCCACAACAGACACCCTGTGAGGTAGGTGGGGCTGAGAGAGCTCTTTCCCAAGCTGTCCTTGAGGGAACAGCTGTGCCAGAGCTATGGCTTGCCCAAGGTCATCCAGCCAGGTGCAAGTGGAGGAGTGGGGAATCAAACCCGGTCCTCCCAGATTAGAGTCCGAGCACTTAACCACTACACCAGACTGGCTCTCTAACTGGCTCTACTAACAGAATGATTTGATAGCTGCCCTTTTCACCAGGGCAGGATAAACCAAATAAGACTGCAAAGCCCTTTGTGGACTGGGAAATGCTCTAACAGCAATTATGTCAACAGCGCGGAAGGCCATGTGATGGCAGTCATGTACTTTCCCAGCTGCCTCATTTCAAAGGCTCAAGAGGGAGCGAAACTTTCCTCTCTCCGACCCAGCCAGGCACAAGCCCTGCTGTAGCTGCCGCTCCTTGAAGCACCTTCAACAGGCCGACAATATTGCTATAAACTGCATGCCAAGCGGCAGTCAAGCATGAATCTGGGTGATTACTCTTTACGTGTTTATGAATGCTTCAGGGGTTTTGTGGATGACCTGTTCACTTCTCCCCGCCCCCTTCTGTTTTCTTTCACTGTTGCAAAGAACAATTTCAAGCATTTGAAAAATGAAGGCCCAATGTGGTGTTTTCAGCAAATGAAATGCACAGTCCAGTACAGGGGGCCCTGACCTGGCTGAGGCTGTGGGCTGGGCCTTTTTGGAATTCTGACACAGTGTGGTGGGCCACAGCCACAAAATAGCTGCCACAGGAGGCGCAGCCAGCTATAAAACGGCTGCCACAGGTTACCTTCAGTCCCACCGTAAAGATCCTTGTGCTGTGGTGGCAGCTGCTGCCAAAGCAATGTTTTTAAAAATCCGTACTGACAGTCAACACTCTGATGGCCAATCAGGAACTTTCCTGGGCAAAAGCCCCAGCTGGCCCTCCCCACTTTCTAAAACACTTGGTGGGCACTGGAAAAGGTGTCAGTCGGTGCCATGGAGGAGGAGATTAGATTTATACCCCACCCTTCACTACCGGAAGGAGTCTCAGAGCGGCTTACAAACTCCTTTCCCTTCCCCTCCCCTCCCCACAACAGGCACCCTGTGAGCAATGCTTCCTCTAAGCTGTGGAGTCTTGTGAGCAAAAAATCTACTTTGTGAACTACTGGCATTAAAGTTGTGAACGAACAATTTGGCTGCTGCATAAATTAGTTTGTTCTGGAGCCATCCTTCCGGAGTTAAGTCAAAAATGTGTGAGCTGGAGGCTAAAAAACTGTGAGCTAGTTCACACTAACTCAGCTTAGAGGGAACACTGCCTGTGAGGTAGGTGGGGCTGAGAGAGCTCTTTCGAGAACTGCTCCTGAGAGAACAGCTCTGAAAGATCTTGTAACTGACCCAAGGTCACACCAGCAGCTGCATGTGGAGGAGTGGGGAATCAAACCCAGTTCTCCCAGATTAGTCTACGCTCCTAACCACTACACCGAACTGGCTCTCATGGTGCCCACGAACACCACATTGGAGACCTCTGGTTCAGCACGTAGAGGTGTTTTGTGCAGTTAGAGGGAAACCAGGCATCTCTCCTTTACATTACACATAGGAATGCTATAGAATGGAACATGGAATGTTCTAAATAATTTTTTTTTTAAATAAAGGTGTTAATCTTCAGGCTCTGAGAGCCTAAATTAAATTTTACCTTAAAGAAACTTTTCCTGTCAGGTTAATTACACATAATAACTGTTAATACTCCTCAGCTTTGTTTACACAATCATAGTGATAGGGTTTTTTTGCTTCTTGGAATGCGCATCTCCTCTTGGGACCTCCCAGGTCAACAGACTGAGAACTCTACACAGAAAGGAAGCACCATTTGGTGTCTGAAATCCTCATGTTGACCTCGTACCTTGGATCATGAAGCTTGCAGGCCTTTTCTGTGCATTATTCCTGTCTCCTAGTGAGTCAATGTGTAATCTCTTCAGGATGACAACTCCAGAGGGGCAGCACAACAAAACAAACTGGGTTCTTGTGGCACCTTAAATATTAACGTTTTTAAAATTCCAACGTAAAAATGTCATGGACTAGAGTTCACTTCACTAGACACATGAGGTGAGCACTCCCTTGGTAGGCATATTTATGAGGTTATGAACGGGGAAAAAGTTGTGAACATCAGGGTCGAAGGGCCACAGAACAGAGGAATTACAAGGTGAGATGAAATTGCATATAATACAAATGTAATCAAGTACAGAGACATTCACAATAGCAGTAACTGGTAGTTCTGCAAGTTCTCTAGTTTTGCTAGAGATCTTGGATTACACAGAATTCTTTTTCATACTGGATTTAAAAAAGAGACAATATTTGTGGAAGAACTGAATTGTTGCAAGTTAATTCAAATCAGCTTTATCATCTATTTTAAATATTTACATACTGTTCTGATGTGCGATGTGTGCATTCTCTAAACCACTACAGTCTGTCTTATCTGTATGTGGGGCTCTGCCCCTTTCTTTAGATCATTCCTCAAAATCAACCCCTTTCTGTTAATCCCCTAATTCAGATTCTTAACCCCCTGTGGTTTGATTCATGTATCCTTACCCATTTTGGTTTGACTCCAAAATCACCATCCCCAACTGTAACCCAACTTGTGTACATGTGACTTCAATCATCTCTGGTTACTTTCACCTTTCTCCACCCCTCCCCACCCTCTGTTGTCTTCCCTACTAACAAATTTTAGATTGTTAAACTCCTTGACATCAGGTTATCTGTCTTACTTTTTTTTGCCATAAACATTGAGGGCACTGCATCTGTCTGGATGAGCCTGAGATAGCGAGCATTATAGACAGGCTATGAGTATCCTATGCACCCAATGATTTTGTTAGGCAATGCAGTTTCTGTCAAAAATCCTGAAAATATAATTCACAAAGGCATGCAGAAGCAGGTCACCAAGAAACTGTGTATATAAACAGGTACTTCGCATGTAGTTCCTCCCTCTGGTCCAGTTGCTAGAGTTGCATTGCATATGTAGATATTTACTGAACATACAAAGGTGGCTTTTTACCAAGTCAGAACATTGCTCCATCTGGTTCATTGTTGTCTACTCTGATTAGCAGGGTCTCAGACAGATAATGGTCTTAAGAACATAAGAGAAGAGAGTGGCCCATCCAGTCCAACACTCTGTGCCACACAGTGACCAAAATCCAGGTGCCATCAGGAGGTCCACCAGAGGGCCAGAAGTCTTCCTACTGTTGCCCACTATATGAGATCCTTTACCTGGAGAAGCCAGGGATTGAACCTGGATCCTTCTACATAGGCTGAGGACAGACTGGCAATCTGCCCCGGGATAGGTCCGCATGGAAAGTGGGGGAAGGGAGCCTGTTCAGACATGCACAATTGTCCCTCGGCTCCCTTCCGCACTTACCCGCTTTGAAGCCGGTTTTCTTGCGCTTTAGAAGGACACCAGGAGAAACCGGTGTCCAGAGGCCGTCTTGCGCTTGCCTCCTGCTTCCAGGCAGTGTGAACTGGAAGAAGGCAGGAGGCAAGTGGAAGCGGCAGTGCGAACGCGGCGTTTTGCCAGTTTGCGCATGAGCGCTCATGCGCACATACGTGCATGCACACATGTGCAAATTGCCGAAACAGCCCTATCATGAGCTGCAGAGGCCAGCCCACCTGAACGCTCCGTAACGGCATCCTTGCGCAATACCCTGGCCAATGTGGACAGCCAGCCCCGGGGGATTTCCCCCTGCAGCTTTTGCCTCCAAATTCATCCCACTCCAAATTGCCAGACTGTCCTCAGCCATACTTGGCACATATTCTTCCTTTGAGCCACTGGGTTTTTAGCCCCTACTAAAGCATCAGCGAGAGCCACAACCAGCTGTTTGGAATGAAGAGTCGAGGGAACTAAATCCAGCTCTTCTCACTTTCCCGATACCACTAATTCACACCATGGTTGCTTTTCTAACAGGATTCCACATGCACAACCTCTGTGGTGGTACATGGACACAAGTTATCAACTTACCATGGTTAGAGATATTTGAGCTTGGAAACATTATGAGTTGCAATATGTCTGCAGTGAGTAAATAACTCTTCCATTACCTTCAGTCATTGTCTCCCTTAGAGAAAAAGCCCAAATTATAGTGAATTGGAATAATGAAGAGAAAAAATAAGCATTTACAGTTACCAGAGGCAAAACAGAGCAGTTGTGAACAGGCCTTTAGCTACAGTGGGGCATTTCGGGCCTCTGTCCCTCAAATGGGAGGCATGCCCCACAACCACAGCTGCCCCCTCCCCTCCTGTGACATTAAAAGGGCCCTCCAGCTGATCAGCAGAGCATGTGAACCATCGAACAGCTGGAAGGTCCTTTAAATCTTGCAGCTGCCCCTTTCCCTCCCCTCCTCCAATACTTAAAGCAGGGGTGTCAAACATGCAGCCCGGAGGGCTTTTATCAGGCTTGCAGTGGAACTGACCATCTCCTGCTTCCAGTTCTGTTGCTGCTGCTGCATCATAACTTGCTTCGCCAGTCTCTCTCAATTGCTCAGCCATTTCATGTTTTCCCCTGGGTCCTAGACTCAGAACTCTTGAGCATGAGATTTCTGTGGTGAATGTCAATCAATCAAAAGTCGGTTTGCAGCTCACAGATACACACCTGAACAGCATACTCAAGATTGCAACAGCACAGACATTCTGATGCAATAATTCAGAACAAGGGGTGTCAGTTATCAGATACTGTTAAATAAACAAAATGTTGCAAGAGTGCTAATATTTTAAGCATGTATTTATTTTAAGTTTAAAAAATCTTTTGTGTTTGTGTCCTTTATAACGTTTATATCTCTGCTACCCGGCATTACATTTTATGACACACATGGTCCAGCCGAACAAGGTCTCATTCATGTCAGATCCGGCTCTCAAAACAAATGAGTTTGACACCCCTAATTTAAATCAGCATGCCCTATAAATCTTGCAGGAGGTGAGGGAGAGGGGCAGCTGCTGGCTGCCCATGCCTGAACTCCAAGGGGCAAAATCACTGCTTGCAGTTCAGGGAAGGTGTGCGGCTGCCCCTCCCCCTCCCCCCCCCCTCCCCCCTCTCCTGCTGCCCCACAAAATTTCCCCATGCCTCACCAACCCAACATTTCTGGCTGCAGGGCAGAAGACCAAGGAACTGCAGCAGTAAGAGATTTTTATTCTTCTACAAAGTTGTTGCAAACAAGTTCTCCTTGGGCACTGGCTGACCTCATCTTTAAGTTGACTCTGCAAGTGACCTCCAGCAAGGAACCTTGGGGTGCTTTCCCTATACCCATTAAGAGCCAGTGTGGAGTAGTGGTTAAGAGTGTCGGGCTAGAATCTGGGAGACCCAGATTTGAATCCCCACTCTGCCATGGAAGCTTGCTGGGTGACCTTGGGCCAGTCACATGCTTTCAGCCTAACCGACCTCACAGGGTTGTTGTGAGGTTAAAATGGAGGTGAGCAGAACGATGAAAGCTGCTTTGAGACACCACTGGGGAGAAAGGCAAGGTATAAATGAAGTAAATAAATACTAAAATATAATAGTTCTGCCCTTATAGAACTAGTTTCTTTGTCTCCAGGTCTTTGGATTCTCACTGGAGGGTCTGGAAAAGGGAGAAAGGAACATTGTGTAAAAATCTGAACAGGCATGTGTTTGCTGTTGACGTTTCTCAGCTGCATATGATATTTAGAAGAGAAGAGATTGGATTTATACCCTGCCCTTCCCTCAGAGTCTCAGAGCAGCTTACATTCTCTTTTCCCTTCCCCTCCCCGCAACAGACACCCTGTGAGGTAGGTGGGGCTGAGAGAGCTCTTTCCAGAACTGTTCTTGCGAGAACTGCTCTGACAGAACTATGGGTTGCCCAAGGTCATTCAGCAGCTTCAAGTGGAGAAGTGGGGAATTAAACCCAGTTCTCCCAGATTAGAGTACACACGCTTAACCACTACACCAAACTGAATGTATGTTCCTGGTCAGAATAACGCAGCAACTGTGCCCAATGGATCCTTCCTTAGATACTGGAACACCAGCCTGACTGTGAGGCCAAAGAACATGTTCATACCTGTCCAAGAAGGGAGGAAAGCTCATTCACACTTACCCAACCTTTGCATCTAACAAAAATGAAAGCCTGGGGTGTTCTCCCCTCCCCCCAATGCACCAACAGACTAACCCAGCTGTATTTTCATTTTTTGCCCTTAAGTCACAGTTGAGTCATGGTGACCCCTTAGGGTTGAAGGCAAAAGTCCTGCATTGTGACCTTGGACTTCCTTGGTGGTCTCTCATACAAATATTAACCCATACTGACCCTGCTTAGCTCCTGAGGTCTGACAAGACTGGGCTGGCCATCCAGGGCAGGGATAACCCAAATGGAATCCGTGATTGTTTGAGAATCACTCCTGGTGGCGGAAAGTCCCGTCAAGTGACAGCTGAGTTATGGTGACCTAGCAGGGTTTTCAGGGCAAGAGGCATTCAGAGGTGGTTTGCCACTGCCTGCCTCTGTGTAGTGACCCTGGTATTCCTTGGAGGTCTCCCATTTGAATACTAGCCAAGGTCTACCCTGCTTAGCTTCTGATATCTGATGAGATTGGGCTTGCCTGGGCTATCCAGGTAAGGTTGAGAATCACTCCTACACAGGGATATGTTCTTCAGTGTGAAAATGCATTTGGAAACCATGATTGGCCACAGCTTTCCACTGATTTCACTGTATATTTTCTCAGCATTGAAATGGTCCCCAGAAGCACCAGGAATGACTCCAGGGGGGAAGGGAGTTATCAGCATTTCTGTTGTAATCATCTACTGGTCCCTGAAAATTACTGCTAGAAAAGGAGATGGAAATAGGGTTGAACACAGGAAGGTGTCTTGAATCAGATCTATCAAGGCCCAGGGCTAGCCCGATCCCGTCAGATCTCAGAAGCTAAGCAGGGTCAGCCTTGGCTAGGGTTTGGAAGGGTGACCTTCAAGGAATACCAGGGGCATGACATAGAGGCAGGCAATGGCAAAAAACCTCTGAAATGTCTCTTGCCTTAAAAACAGGTCTAGCTCACCATCTAGTGGTGCACAAGCATAACACTAAAAAAAAGAGAGAGCTAAAACTGGAAGCCAGACAATCTTAAGATCTCCTGGCTATTCTACACACAATGCCACATGATAATTATTATTTAATTAGATCTATCAGGGTCCCTATTGCCTACTCAGACTGGCAGCAGCTCTCCAAATGCTCGGGTAGAGACCTTGCACATACTATACCACTGGGCCAAAGTTAAGGTTGCCAACCTCCAGGCAGAGGCTGAAGTTATTGTGAAATTACAACCAGTCTCCAGACAGCAGAGATCAGTTCCCCTGGAGAAAATGGCAGCTTCTATGGCATCACGTCTACACAGAGCTCCTTACCCTTCCCAAACTCTGTCCTCCCCAGAATCTGCCCCCAAATCTCCAGGGATTCCTCAGTCCGGAGCTGGCCACCCTAGCCACAGCCCCTCCCATTCTGATGCCCAGACTACCAAATTATTGCATAAAGACAATTCTAGATTGCACATTTATGTAATGATACCAGCATAACACTTCGAGGGCATATTTCAAGATAAAGCAATGATAAAAACTGATTCAGTGCCGTTAAGACATTACAGCGATGCCCTTCAGAAAACCAGGGTTTTCCCAGACGCCTATTTTTAAAATCAGGATTTAGCTGTATTGTGTGGGAAGTAAGAAATAAGTGCACACCTCTGATCTTCACAGAAAGAGCACCTTTCCCTCAACCCTGAATAGCCAAAGCCGGCTCATACAAAGATAGGAAAGAGGAGGTTTTCAGACAACTTTGGTTCCCTGCAATTGTTAAACAAAAATTAAACACTGCTATGACCCAGGTAGCCCAGGCTAGCCTGATCTCACCAGATCTCAGAAGCTAAACAAGTTTGGCCCTGGTTAGTACTTGGATGGGAGGCCACCAAGGACGTCCAGCGTCATGACACAAGGGTAGGCAAGGGCAAACCACCCCTGAATGTCTCTTGCCTTGGAAACCCCATTAGAGGGCTTCTATAAGTTGGCTTGCAAGGAAATCAAATCAGTCAGTCCTAAAAGAAATCAACCCTGACTGTTCCCTAGTGTGAGAGTCCCACAGAGTCAGTTTGCAACAAGTGTCCTTAAACAGGTAAGCTTTATTGAGAAAGGTCTGTAATGGTCATCTGCACGTTCTGTGTTAGTAATGGCAGGCACTATGACACCCAGTACAGTTATACAGACTTCCAAGAGGAGTCAGGCAGTGTAATGTAACCAATCAACATAGCAAGAAAAAGGCGCTTGAAATACTGGGTCTTTGTCCCCAAGGAAAAGGCTGGAAGTATTGCTGCTAGACAGGAGAAAAGATACATGGCCTGGAACTCACAGTCTCTCAAGATCAAAGCAATAGGGGAAGCGATAAGCATGTCTATGAGAAGTATAATATAACATTCCACAGTGCTGAAGTAAAGGGTCCACTCATCCCACCTCCTGGGCAGGAGATGGCAGCATTAGCTGACACCTGGAAGGCCAGATCCTGAAGCTGATGCTCAAATACTTTGGCCACCAAATGAGAAGGGAGCACTCACTGGAGAAGACCCTGATGACCCTGGTGCTGGGAAAGATTGAAGGCAAAAGAAGAAGGGGACGGCAAAGGATGAGATAAGAACATAAGAGAAGCCAATGTTGGATCAGGCCAGTGGCCCATCCAGTCCAACCCTCTTCCACAAAGTATAAATAGGAACTCTCAGTCTGGGGCAAGGGATGCTCTGTATTCTTGGTGTTGGGGGGCGGGGGGGCGGGGGGCAACAGTGCGAGGGTTTCCTGCCCCCACTGCTGGACCTCCTGATGCCACCTGGTGTTTTTGGCCGCTCTGAGACTCCTTCGGGTAGTGAAGGGTGGTGTATAAATCCAATCTCTTCTTCTTCTAATTTATTTTCCATAATAAGAAAAACATCTTTACCCAAAAGAGATAGATCATGATGTATCTGTGTTCGTCTATCTGTAGCAGTCAAAAAGAGAAAGAGTCCAGTAACGCCTTAAAGACTACCAAAATTTGTGTCAGGGTATGAGCTTTTGTGAGTCACTGCTCACTTCTTCAGGTTATCAGATAACTGAAGATATCCGGTTATCAGAAGTGAGCGGTGACTCACGAAAGCCCCATACCCTGGCATAAACTGAGTTAGTCTTTAAGATGCTACTGGACTCTTGCTCCTTTAACCAAAGGCCTCCCTTTCTCCCCCACCCCCAAATTGGGCACCTGGCATTGCCTAGGTCCCAAGTCAGGAGCTGACTAGAGAAGGTAAGGGATGGGGGCTTGGGGGGGGGGGGAGGGGGCTGGGTGTATGTCAGCGCTTGTTCATACTTCTAGGGCTGGGTGTGTTTCCCCCCCCCCTTCTTTCCACTTTCTAGACTTTAATTGGCTGCCTCCTTTCTCCCCTATCGCTGCTGCTGCTGCTCCTCTGATCCAGAGCTGTGAAGGGTAGAGAAACTTTAGAGGAGTGGAAGGAAGAAGTGCTGGATTTATATCCCCCCCCCCTTCTTTTAAATTAAGGCGTCGTGTGAGATTTCCGCGGAAGATCTTTTCTCCCACCAACTTTCCAAGGAACCCCAAACTACTCATGACTACAAAGGTTTGTTTGAATTCATTTTTCGTCCCCCACCCCCCCCTTCTCCACCAAAGGTGTTCGGCATAGCCATTATTCCAGGGAGGGTTAAAAGAAAACTTGGGGGTGGGGGGGGGCGTGGGAGGAGAAAGAAAGGGGAGCAACTCTGCGCGTCTGGTGATCCGCGACTTGAAGGGAACTTCCAGGCTTGTTCTTACCTTCGCGGCATCAGTGAACAAAGAAAGATCTAAACGAGCTTAATTATCAGGTAGAAATGATTTTCCGAGGCGAGAGGAAGCGCAGGAGACGGTGGGGGAGACAGAGAGACAAACCCTTAACTCGCAAATGCCCGAGAGAGACGCGCGTCTGTCTCTTGGCGAGGTGGGCGTGGGTGATCTCCTTTGTGCGGCGTAATTGCCTTATCCAGAGATGTAAATCCTTCGAGTAGTAGAACATTCGTGGCGTCGGAGTAGAAAGCGCCCGCTGTTGGCACTTTCGGGCTCTGTTGTCCCATTGGGAAATCCCTGCCTTTATCAAATCCCGCGAGGCTCTCGGGCCTTAATTTAAACCCGACGCCTAAAACACAGGACCCGAATTTGTTGGTCTCTGCCTATGGGGATCAGTGAAGGTTTTTTTTAAAAGAAACCAGTGAGCATGTGCAGAGTGTCTGCTTGAGAAGTAGGGTTGCTGACTCCGGGTTGGGAAATTCCTGGAGATTTGGGGTGGAGCCTGTGGTGGGGCTTCCACGGGGTAAAATGCCGGCGAGGTTGCCCTCCGAAGCAGCCATTTTCTCCAGGGGAACTGATCTCTGGACTCCAGTTGTAATTCCGGGAGATCTCCAGGCCTCACCTGGAGGCTGACAGTTCTATTAGAAAGTTCTCAAAGCGCAGTCGAAGCCTAGGCTCAGGACCCAAGCCTTTTGCATGAAGCGTATGTATGTATAATATTCATCTCATTGCTGGTAGAGACAAAGTAGGGGCGTGCCTATGAGCATGTCTAGAGAGTCATTGTTCAATATTGTCTAAAGTTAGGGTTACTGACTTAAGTTGGAAAATACCTGGAGATTTTTGGATGTGGAGCCTGAGGAAGGTGGAGTTTAGGGAGGGGAGGGACTTCGATGGGGTAGGGTGGTGGAAAGTGCCGTCTAGTCGCAGCTGATTTATGGTGACCCAGTGAGGTTTTCAAGGCAAGAGACCTTCAGAGGTGGTTTGCCATTGCCTGCCTCTGCATCACAACCCTGGAATTCCTTGGAGGTCTCTCATCCAAATACTTGCCAGGGCTGACCCTGCTTAGATTCCAAGCAGTGTTCCCTCTAAGCTGAGTTAGTGTGAGCTAGCTCACAGCTTGTCAGCATCCAGCTCACACATTTTTGTCCTAGCTCAGAAAGGATGGCTCCGGAGCAAACTAATTTATGCAGCAGCCAAATCGCTCACTCACAGCTTTAATGCCAGTAGCTCACGAAGTGGAATTTTTGCATACAAGACTCTAAGCTATGGAGCATTGCTTCTGAGATCTGACAAGATCCAAGGCTATCCAGGTCAGGTTTCGGTGGGGTATAATGCCATGGAATCTACCTTCCAAAGCGGCCACTTTCTCCATGTGAATTGATCTCTGTCGCCTGGAGATCAGTTGTAATAGTGGGAGATCTCCAGCCACTGCCTGGAGGTTGGCAACCTCATCTAATGTTCAGCCCAGCCCAAGAACTTAAGAGGACTGTACTAGTTTAAATCTTAAGCTCTGAGCCCTGGCACCTATCATGTTGAGAAGCAAGCACTGGAATTCATCTTATTTCTTCAGGTAAAGGTGGTGTAATATCATAGCGAATACTGGGGGAACCTAGGGGGAGTTTTTTCTCTGGAGGTTTTCACAAATAATCACCGTATGCACAATGTCACTGGGGTACAGAGGGGCACCATTGAGCTCTCTTGTGCTATTTGTGTATGTACAGGAATGTTATTCATCTATAGGTCACAGAGCCGAAGGGAGCCATTCTGAACTCAAATGTACATTCCAGCCCATGTCAGTTTTCGGAGACAATGAAGAAAGCCAAAAAAGTGTTTTGAGTTGCATCTGTGGCTCTCAATAACCTTCTAGCCTGGAATCTGTTGTGTGCAAACATTGTTAGCAGTGGATAGAAAAGTGGGAGAAAGTCAGCATGAAACCATACGGGCATTCCTTCTGTTGTGGCTTTCAGTTCCTATTATTACACAAGCCAGAAATGCAAAAACGAATTCACCCTTCGCTGGTGGGAAATGGCCACCCTCCTCTTGACATCGGTTAGAGAAATGTGCTCAAAGGTCTCGGTTTGTTGTCTTTCTTATCTTCCTGCCTTAACCAAAGGGGTGGCAATGCCCTTTCTCCTTTTTTCATTTTCATGAACTGTGGGAAGTGCTAGTCCCCAGATACCTCGTGGAGACGTTTAGGCAGGGGTCATTTAGTAGAAAAAGAGGTGCAGGAGCTCATTAGCATAACTCATTAGCATAACTTATTTTGCATATGCTACACCACCTGACATCACTGGAAGTATGTCAGAAGGCAAGGGAGGGAGGGATGAAGAAAGAAAGCTGGCAGAGAGGGAACAGCTACTAATCCAAGCCTCAGAAATACCACTATTCTGGGAGGATAGCTTCAGTGGTGGCTGAAGCTGTCAGAAGGCTGGTTGAAGGAACAAGGACCTTTCCAGGGGACAGGGTCGTTTTGCTGCAGCCATGACACAAGCAGGCATTCTCTGGGGGGGGGGGGGCGGGCAGCAACCCCCAGAGCTGCGCTCCCCCGAGCTGCTGCTCGAAATGACCTCTGCGTTTATGCATAGACAAGGATAGAACAAAGTTTGAATCAAGGGGCACCTTTAAGACCTACAAAATTTTATTCAAAGTGTAAGCTTTTGTGTGCAAAGCACAATTCTTCAGACAAACTGCTTTGTACAAGAAACCTTACACTTTGAATAAAACTTTGTTGGTCTTAAAGGTGCTACTGGACCCAAACTTTGTTCTGCTGCTTCAGACCAACACAGCTATGAGCCTGGATTTTTCCTCAAAGGATAGAGTCAGAGAGGATAGAAGAGAAGAAAAGAAGAAGAGATTGGATTTATACCCCGCCCTTCATTACCTAAAGAAGTCTCAGAGCAGTTTACAATCCCTTTCCCTTCCCCTTCCCCTCCCCACAACAGACACCCTGTGAGGTAGGTGGGGCTGAGAGAGCTCTCCCGAGAACTGCCCTTGAGAGAACAGCTCTGAAAGAATTTATGATTGACAAGGTCACACCAGTCATGGGCGTCAACTACGGGGGGGCTCGAGGGCTCGAGCCTCCCCCGAAATTTCCGGGGGGGGGGGCTCAGCCACCCCCGGCAAAATGGAGTGCTCGCCCAGCCGGCCGGCGCCGCCTCTCCTTCTCCCCCACCCCCAGCCTGCCCTCCTGCCTCCCTGGGCCGGGGGGGGGGGGAGAGGAGCGGCGGGGACACGGTCGCGCGCTTTGCGCGGGCGGTAGTCAGCCGGCCAGCTGGCTGCCACCGCCGCCGCCACCGAGACTGCCGGGTCTGTCTCTCTGGGCCGGGGGGGGGGGGGAGAGGAGCAGCGGGGACACGGTCGTGCGCTTTGCGCGGGCGGCAGTCAGCCGGCCAGCTGGCTGCCGCTGCCACCGCCGAGACTGCCAGGTCTGTCTCCCTGGGCCGGGGGGGGGAGAGGAGTGGCGGGGACACGGTTGCGCGCTTTGTGCGGGTGGCAGTCAGCCGGCCAGCTGGCTGCCGCTGCCGCCGCCGAGACTGCCGGGTCTGTCTCCCTGGGCCGGGGGGGGGGGAGCAACGGGGACATGGTCCCGTGCGCGCACACGAGAGAGCCCCTGCCCCCCCTGGGGATTTAGAAAGTCTACGCCCCTGACACCAGTAGCTGCATGTGGAGGAGTGGGGGAATCAAAGTCGGTTCTCCCAGATTGGAGTCTGCGCTCCTAACCATTACACCAAACTGGATACTGGGTCATGCTTTGTTTCCTCTTTTTAAAAGGCAGTGGACCCCACATCTACCTGGAAGATTTATCCCCTAATTCAGGGGTGGCCAACCTTGCTTAACGTAAGAGCCACATAGAGTAAACGTCAGATGTCTGAGAGCCGCAAGACAGGAACAAATATCACACACATGTTTTTATTTTTTAAAATATGCAAATTTGCTTTTTATTAACATTAAATGGGACTGCCAAAAATAAAAACAAACGAGGAAAACCGGTTATTGATAATAATATTACTTGTTTGCTAACGATACTGAGAGAGAGAGAGAGAAAAAGAGAGAGATGGAAAGAAAGAATTAAAGAAGTGGAAAGAAAGAGAGAGAGAGAAACTAGGAAAGCAAATAGATGGGAGGGAGGAGGGAAGGAAGGAAGGAAGGGAGCCACCCAGCCACCCTGCCAGGAGCTGCACAATATGTGTGAAAGAGCCGCATGTGGCTCCCGAGCCACAGGTTGGCCACCCCTGCCCTAATTCTTCACATCTGTAGAACAGCTAGATTCAAGTACAGTAGCACCTTAGAGACCAACAAGATTTTTGGGATAGATGCAGGGAGGTAGCCATGTTGGTCTGAAGAAATAGATCTGGGGGCGGAGCCTGAGGAGGGTGGGCTTTAGGGAAGGGAGGAGAGCTCGGTGGAGTATAATCCCATAGAAACCGCCCTCCAAAGCAGCTGTTTTCTCCAGGGGGACAGATCTCTGTAGTCTGGAGATCAGTTGTAATTCTGGGAGATCTCCAGGCCCCACCTGGAATTTGGCTGCCCTACAAGATAGCAACCCGCACATGTATCTGGCCGTGGTCATACACTGTAAACTCCCAGGCTATGCTACAGCAGGGCCTTCTACATGGGGGCTGCTACTGAATACTGTTTGGAAGTTTCATAAGTCTAAAACGTATTAGCAAATATTGTTTGTGGGTGTTAGTTGCGGAGACCATGTTTTGCCACTCAGGGGTCGTCTTAGATCCAGATGGGTAGCCGTGTTAGTCTGTCTGTAGCAGTAGAAAAAGAGCAAGAGTCCAGTAGCACCTGAAAGACTAACAAAATTAGTGGCGGGGTAGGAGCTTTTGGGAGTCATTGCTCCCTTCTTCTTAGTCATTCTGGGGCCCTGGGCAAAAGTCAAGGACAGGGCCACAGGTTCACTGGGCACAGCAGGAGGGGCAACTTCAGGACAGCAGGCAGCATTCAGCTGTAGAGCTGTCGGGGCCTGCCCACCACCCTCTGGTTGGTTGCAGGCTGCTTCCTGAATTAGCCCCTTGGCATTATCACCTCCGCAGTCATGATGGCAGAGTGGGCAGCAGCAGTTGGCTACTAGGGCAGCTTGGCTGTCAGGGGCCCTCACTGCCCCCCCATGGGGGCCTGGGACAGCTGCCCACCCAACTAGGCCTGCCAAGTCAGCCCGGGGGGCGGGGAATCCCCCGCTACAGGGGTTCCCGATCCGCCGGCCAGCATTCTTCCGGCGGGGGAAACCCCACCCCCGAGGTCGTCCAGCCTGGATGACCTCCCTCACGTAATGACGTCACCCGGAAGTGATGCCATCACATTGGGGGCGTTGCCAGGGCTACACTCTGGCAATCGCCCCAAAACTCTATGATACCGGGGAAGCTCCGGGCCAGCAGAGCTTCCCCCCCCCCGCCGGTAAGTTTCTTACACTTGGCAACCCTACACCCAACCCATAGGTAAGACTGCCGGTATCATGAGCTTCAAAAGATCTAGGCTAGCAGTCAGTTTAATTCTGGGCTTAGTGAACTGCCTCATGGGCCTTTGCTTGCTTGCTTGCTGTTGTGTGTGTGTGATTTTTTAAAATCCCTCCCCCTCCATTACTAGATTGCATTATGCTAGCTCTTTTAGATTGTCTTCCTACATGTTTCTCTTCTTCTTCTTCTTGTTTACTTCCGGTCCATAATTTTATTGCTGGTCTCTGGGTCCCATTTAAGTTAAGTGATTCTTTAATCTTTTATTGTCTATTGATTTGCAGATGGCTTGGGAACAGTGACTTCAAGTAAATAGTGTACAGCCTGATCTTCTTTTCGTATGGTTGCTTTTCAGTCCCTCTTTGTACAGCACATCTTACGTGCAAGCAAGGGCCAAGGCAGATGTGACGGCACCTGTGGACGCCATTCTCCCAAGTCTCTGGGGGCTTCAGTTTAAGTGGCTCTCTTGCTGTAGGAAGAGCCACTTAAATTGGAGGAAGGCTACTTAGAGGAGGGCTGGATGTGTGTGTGTGTGTGTGTGTGTGCGCGCGCTAAGTGCTGTCTAGTTGCTTCTGATTTATGGCAACCCTATGAATTAATGTCCTCCAAAAGGTCCTGTTATTAACAGCCTTGCTCAGGTCTTGCAGACTGAGGGCCACGGCTTCCTTGATTGAGTCCATCCATTTCATATAGACTTGCCAGCCTCCAGATACTGGCTGGAGGTCTCCTGGGATTACGACTGATCTCCAGGTGACAAAGATCAGCTCACCTGGAGAAAATGGCCACTTTGGAAAGTGGACTCTATGGCATTAAACTCCACTGAAGTCCCTCCCTTCCCCAAACCCCGCCTTCTCAGGCTCCACCCCCCCCCCCCCCAAATCTCCAGGTAATTTCCAACCCAGAGCTGGCAACCTGTTGGGTCTTCCTCTTTTCCTGCTGCCTTCAGCCTTCCTAGCTTTATTATCTTTTCCAGAGACTCTTGGTCCATTCTGCATCTAGCATTCGCTCCGCTGTTTTACCAAACCCACGTTGGAACAGAAATTTGCCTCTGTATTGCATGCCACTTTCACTTTCTCTGATTGTTGGATTTAAAGGAAGCCTCCACACTGCCTGCCGGTTTCACTTCCTTCGATCTCTCGGTTTTATGGTACCGTCTGCACAGATTTGTGGCTGTTTTATGGCTGTTCGGGGGTGATTCTGCAGTCAGTACGGCATTGGCCCGGGTTATGTGGTTTTGAGCCGCATCTTTTTCTGTTCCGGTGTGGGTTTGGTTAAACAACGGAGTGAATGCTCGATGCAGAATGGGCACCTTGTCTTGTAGTAGGAAGTTAGTAGGTGGCTGGATCTGTACTGCTGGAGCTTGTTTCTGAGTTAAAATGATTTGGATCAAGTTCTTAAGCTTTGCAGCTGCATTTTTAAGCAGGTCTCCCCCACCCCAACTGGCACGACTCCTCTATTTTTTATGTAAACCTGCCACACAGAAATTTGGCAGGTGAAGTTTTTTTCCTGGCATGGCAGTAAGTGGTGGAAAAAGCTTTACCTGTTAATCTCCGTGCCAGGAAGAAACTTCACCTACTAAATTTCTGTATGTCAGACTGTTGTTAAAGGGGTCAGGGCAGCAGAACAGGAGCTACTGGTTTAAGGGAAGGAAGTATTTATAGTCACGAAATGCAATAATCAAGGGATTCATTGCTGCAACATGGGTTGGTGGTCCCTGGATTAGGTATTTTTTTAAATGAAGTTGATTGGCAGTCTGGCTCCATTTAAGTCAATGGGTTTAGAACATAAGAGAACATAAGAGAAGCCATGCTGAATCAGGCCAGTGGCCCATCCAGTCCAACACTCTATGGCACACAGTGGCCAAAACCCAGGTGCCATCAGGAGGTCCACCAGTGGGGCCAGAACTCCAGAAGCCCTCCCACTGTGGCCCCCCAAACACCAAGAATACAGAGCATCACTGCCCCAGACATAGTGTTCCCTCTGTACCTTGTGGCCAATAGCCACTGATGGACCTCTGCTCCATATGTGTATCCAAACCCCTCTTGAAGTTGTCTATGCTTGTAGAAGAAGAGATTGGATTTATACCCCAGCCTTCACTACCTGTGAAGGAGTCTCAGAGTGCCTTACAATACTTTTCCCTTCCCCTCCCCACAATAGATACCCTGTAAGGTAGGTGGGGTTGAGAGAGTTCTCTCGAGAACTGCCCTTGAAAGAACAGCTCTGAAATGAACTTATGACTGACCCAAGGTCACACCAGCAGTTGCATGTGAAGGAGTGGGGAATCAAACTCGGTTCTCCCAGATGAGAGTCCACGCTGCTAACCACTGCACCAAACTTGTAGTCATCACCACTTCCTGCAGCAGTGAATTCCACGTGTTAATTACTCTTTGGGTGAATTAGTATTAGGATATAACTCTGTTCAGGATTTCACTGTAATTCTGAATCAATTGCCAATAAGCTGGGGGTAAAATGAGATTATGTAAATAAATTTGGTTTCTTTTGCTAAAAAAAAAGGATTGCACTGTAATGCACAAAGGACCAAGACCATGAGCTTCCCGCAGCCCCTGCACCACTCCATCAGCTGGCGCTCTGTCCCAGCACCACCAGACAGAGGGTCTGGGCTGGGCTCAGGCTGACGGAGCGGTGCAAGGGCTGTGGGAAGCTCGTGCTGGAGGTGCAGCGAAACTCACGGCGAGAGGAGGTGGCAGTGGCAGGGGCAATTTGGCGTCAGGGCCCAGAGCACAACTTCACCCCACCTCTGCCAGACCTGCTCCACCCATCAGTTATTGGGAGTTGGGGGAGTGCAGGGAGGAGCCCTGCGGTCGACGGAGGGATGGCGGTTGGGTGGCCGGGGGAAGTGGCGCCAGGAAGGGAGCGATGGCTCGACCTGAGCAGCACGGATGGAGCGCCCCAGCCGTGTGATGGGAGGGCAGCTGCCAGGGGCGTGCCCAAGCCTGGCTGTGGCACAGGCCATGGGGGCCCAGTGGGGTGTGGGCAGCAAGAAGTGAGGAGATGGGACCAGCCAGCGAGCAGACAGGGAAGACATCAAGAGCCACAGGAGCTGGTCCCATGGCAAGTCGAGGGACTGCTCAGGAAGAGGCAGGGTCAGGTCAGGGGGGGGGGGCGCCTTCTATCACTGCCGGAGCCCTGCTCCGGCCCGCTCCGGCTCAAAATGAGCCCTGCTCAGAAGCATTAACAAATAGAATACTAAAAACATGTCTTGCAACATGTTCTAAATAATAATAATTTACCTGCAATAATCCAAAGCAGGCCTTGAAACAACAAGATCTGTGCAGGCCTTTCCCTATCCTTATGGTGCGGTTGCTTCTTCCTGGGCCAGGCTGAACTGCTAGGCTGCTGGGAACAACCAGCCCACTTTAGGGGAAGCTCCGTTCTAAGGTCAGTATTAAGTACTTCAGCCCACTGGCTTATGAGTCTGTCACTAAAATAGCCTTATTTTGATAACAAACACTTTAAAAACTCCATTAATTTTTGCTGAAAAATTCACTCATTAAAAAAAAAAGTTGCTTCAGGGGCCCTCTGGGATTTGGGGCCCTGAAGCTTAAGTTTCATTACTTTCACAGTAGATCCACCTCTGTGTATGAGTCATGCTAGAAGCTGACAAGCCGATTCACAGTGTAAGAAAAATGCTGAATTAACTAGAATGATGCAAAACGCATAATATACTGATAACAACATAGGATCATCGCCATGATGAGTTGGTTGCCAGCAGCTCCAATCTAGGGCTCTTTTTGCTGCCAGTGTAGGGTTGCCAAGTCTTCAAAACTCACCGGCGGGGGGGAGTCCTCCTCTGGCCGGGAGTTTCTTCTGGTGCGCGCGCAGCGACGTCACCAGAAGTGACATCAGCACGTTGATCTCAGTTGTCTGGAGCAATGAGCCCTCTAAGCTGTGACGTCTTGTGAGCAGAAATTCTACTTTACGAGCTACTGGCATTAAAGCTGTGAGCGAGCAATTTGGTTGCTGCATAAATTAGTTTGCTCTGGAGCCCTCCTTCCCGAGCTAAGACAAAAATGTGTGCGTCGGAAGCTAAAAAACTGTGAGCTAGCTCACACTCACTCAGCTTAGAGGGAACACTGGTCTGGAGCTCAGTTGTAATTCTGGAAGGTCTCCCCCCCCCCCCCCCCCAGAAGGCTGGAGACCCTAAGTGTGATTATGTTGGTCATTTAAGTGTTACTGCAGAACCATGGATCAGAGCTATTCCAGATTAATAAAACTGGAGTTTTTCAAAAGCATCGTCTGGAATGTATGTTGCGTGTCGGAGAAGGTTTGGTGCTCTCTTATTCAGCTCCCAGACATCTGTTCTACATTCCCCTGAGCAGCCTGCTCACCGGGAGCATTAAGTACACAGGCAAATATTCTTCACGTGTGGCCAGCTGTGTGAAGAGCTCAACTGCTGGGCAGATGTGCCGACAAAAAAGCATCAGCCCTCGTCTCCTCTTGTTCTCTTTAGCCAGGCTTCACATCGCAGTGTGTAGCTGGCACCAATCCTGTTTCGGCTGCCAAAGGTACTTTTCAGCAGCAGCCGGTATAGCAGAATGCACCTCACCGGTTCTAGCTACGTTTCCTGCACCTGTGCTCTAGCAAAAAAATTATGTGTGAAAAAAAATGGTAAAATAGATGCTGTTGACTCTTCCAGAGGGATAGCTATCTGTAGCGGTCTGTTATAGCAGAACAAAGCAGAAGTCTAGTGGTACCTTAAAGAAGAACTCCATTTATTTCAGCATTTAATATCCCAGCTGCATTGTAGTTCGGATCGGGGGTCCTAAAGCGGGCCCCCCAGGGGATCTGGCAAGCCTAATGGTACCCCTGACACCTTTCCTGGAGCCCGCCTCTGCCTGCCCACCCTCACCCTTCCGTGCTCAAGCTGCCCCTGAGTGCAGGGAGCAGAGGGCAAGGCGGCCAAACTTCCCAGCTCCCTCTGGCTTGTCTTCACCGGCGTCTTCTGCCACCAAAAGCTCCTCTGGGTCCCACTGAAATACGTTGCAGCACAAAAAAAGTTGCTAAGGCCCAGTTTACACCTTCCCTCTGAAGTAGTTTGACTGCTGTCTTTTCCTATGCTCATTTCGCGCTGGTTTCAAATTTCACTCCCTGGATCTGAAGAGTACTAAGCAACAGGATCTGTTTATGGCAGTATATTGCTAGCTTGACCACAGGAGGGCAATTAATGGATGTAAACAGTAATTTTTAAACTAGAACAAGTATGGTTTGAAACTAGAAACAGGTATAGATGGGTTTTTTTGAAACTAGAATGATTCCAGTAGGAAAGTCAGTGTGGAATGGATTTTCCATTAAGGTCTCTGGGGCGTTTTTCAATGTTTTTCAGTGGAGCCCATGCAAGTCAGTTGGCATTCTTGGCTCCCATTATCTCCATTGAGCCTTCAGGCCTCTCCTATAGTTTCCATGGGCAATTATGTCATTCCTTTTAGTACATCCCCCTCAAATTATTGTCTCAAACCACCTTGTAAAAAACCCTGAGACCCTGGACAGCCACTGCCACTCTGAGTAGACCTGGGGGGGGGGGGGGAGGTTTGCAATGCCCAGCCAGTTCATGTTTTCCTAGGCTAAGAGCATTTTATATTTTTCGGTTTATATTTTTAGTTTCTGCTGTGATCCCTAGGCTTGATGTTTTATTTTTTAAAAACTGCATTGCCTAATCCCACTATTCCCCCACTTTTCAATTTTTGGTAGCCATCTTTTAAGGGCGGAGGGGGACATTTGGGAAGTGTCAGTGATCAGACTGTTAAATAAAGTATTGCAAGAGTGTTACTGTTTTAAGCATGTTTGTATTTTAAGTTAAAAAAAAATTAATAAACTGGCCAAAATTCGCCATGAACTTTAGTTCGTGAACCGGTTTGTGCCCATCCTTAGTGGGCACCTTTGGAATTCCAACACTGGGCAATGGGCACAGCTGCAAAATGGCTGCCGCAGGAGGCAATGCCAGCCACAACAAGTCAGGAAATTGGGGTAATACCTAACTCTGATAGTAACTCTACAATGTTTCAGGATCCTGTTTAACAGGATTACTTTTTAAATGAACGTACTGTTTTAAAATATTTTTTTTTCAATACACATAGTGAAAATCCTGTGCTGTGGTGGCAGCTGTTGCCAAAGCAACGTTTTAAAAGAAATGTACAGCCAATCCGATCTCCAGTGGCCAGTCAGAAGCTGTGCTGGAGCAAAGCCTGGTCTGGCCCTGCCCACTTAAAAAAACCCCACTTGGTGGGAGCCAGGAAAGGTTACATTGGAGACCCCTCATTTATAGTATCTTGCTGTAGGGAGTTGCCCCGTCAATGTCCAGAAGGCACTAATGCTTCTTTAAAGCAAGAGAGCGGCAGAGTCAGCTGCCTTGAAGGAAGCAGAAGGGACACCTCTTCTGAACTGACCAACTCTGGATCCAAATGCTTTTGACAACTTCCAGCCAGTAACAAATACTCTCTTTTGGTCAAGGTGGCTTGTGCATTAGTGGTTATGCAGGTCCAGGTATTCTTGGATGAAAGGGGTTATCTAGACTCATTTCAGTCTGGCTCCCTAGGGCACCATGGCACCTGCCGACACTGTTCCTGGTACCTACCAAGTGTTTTAGGGCTTTTGCCTGGTAAGTCTTCTGATTAGCTGTTGGAAAGGAGGAGGAGAGTTGGAGTTATACCCCACCCTTCACTTGGAGTCTCATAGCAGTTTACAATCTCCTTCCCTTCCTTTCCCCACAACAGACACCTCATGAGGCAGGTAAGGCTGAGAGAGCTCTGAGAGAACTGTGACTGACCCCAGGTCACCCAGCTGGCGGCATGAAGAGGAGTGGAGAATCAAACCCGGTTCTCCAGTTCGCCACTCTTAACCATGACACTGAACTGAATGGCTGTGCAGTATTTTAAAAAATGTTGCTTTGGCAGCAGCTGCCACCACCGTACAAGTATAAGCTATAAGATAAGCTATGACAGCAGCCATTTTGTGGCTGGCTCCACCTCTTACAGCAGCCATTTTGTGGCATCTTGTGGCTGTGCCCACTATGCTGTGTCAGAATTCCTTTTTTTTTTTAGAATTTATTATTTTGTTTTCTACAACACTACAAAAAACAAAATACTACACTAAAATCCCCTAATCTACCCTAAGGTATACAGAGACCAGGTTTCTATACTTGTAAATTAATAATGCTTCAATTAAATGCAAGATAATAAAAAATTATACCAAGGCATCTTAAGCTAATCTTACATTTTAGCCCTAAACTCTTAAGTTACATAAATGACTGTATTTAAAACAAGTGAGTATAAATAAAATAATCAAACTTTCACAATAACAAAAATTATTTCTTCTTCTTTCTTCTCTTTTCTGTTTGGTCTTTTGGGGGTCTTGGGGCTGCTGCTCCCTTTTCTGCATCAGAATCTTCTTTTTCTGATTCATTACTCTTAGAAGTGTCAGAACTTTCCAGTCCATAAATGCTTTCTTGTAGCTCCAGTTCTATGTCAGAATTCCAGTGGTGCCCTCAGGCTGAAAAGAGGTTGTGAACCCTACGCTAACCCTTTCTCCACTAGCTGCCTCGAATGCCCAAAAAGGGACTGCTGGGGAAAGAGGGACCTTCACAGACAGCAAGTCAAGCTGTTACTTGCTGGTGACAGCCAGTGTGGTCTAGTTAGGGTGGGTGACTAAGGCCCAATTTACACCTCCCCTCTGAAGTAGTTTGACTGCTGTCTTTTCCTATGCTCATTTCACGCTGGTTTCAAATTTCACTCCCTGGGTCTGAAGAGTACAAAGCAACAGGATCTGTTTAAGGTCAAATTTATATCTGACTTTCCCGCTAGAATCATTCTAGTTTCAAAAAAACCTGTCTATACCTGTTTCTAGTTTTAAACCATACCTGTTCTAGTTTATAAATTATTGTTTACATTTGTTAATTGCCCTCCTGTGGTCAAGTAAGCATTATACTGCTTTAAACAAATGCTGTTGCTTAGTACTCTTCAGACCCCCTGGAGTGAAATTTAAAACCAGCGTGAAATGAGCTTGGGAAAAGAAAGCAGTCAAACTACTTCAGAGGGGAGGTGTAAATTGGGGCAAAGAAGGGATAACAACATACACTGCCCTAAATGGAGGAATGGTAAGATAATAGTATGATAGGTGTATTTGTTTTAATGTATTAGAATTAAAATATATTTAATACTTTTGATTTTGTTCTAAACCACTTGTGGCTTCTTCCTTTTTTATTTTTGGCTAACAAATATCTTTAAAAACAATAAGAGTTTTTTTTTATAAAAAAGAGCTTTAAGAGTTGCATTGGAGAAAGAATGCCATATGTTGGTCAGACTGTAAAACTTGAGGGGATTCTTACGACTTTAATGTAAGCAGAGAATCAAAGACTGAATTGTGGCCTATGGCATAGCTGTTAAAATTCACAGCCGCCACCCCCACCCAGTCAGGAGAAAAGCATTTTTCATCTAGGGTGACAAAATTTCATGAGTGCTGCTCCCCTGAGGTAACAAGTCTCACTTCTGTAATGAAACATAATTCCACCAGCAAGCGTGAAGTGATTGGTTGTCAAGAATATAACCCTGAAAGACCTTACTGTCCGACAATGAATGCTCATTAGTCATATCTCAGTTTCCTATCAAGGCTATACTGTGTAGGGGTTAGAATATCAGGTAAGGGTCTGGGAAACCCACATTCAAATCCCCACCAAACCATCCCCACCAAACTCTCTGGATGATTCTGAGCAGTTTGTTATCAGCCTGAGACTTACTTCACAAAGGTGTTGTTAGAATAAAACAGGAGAACCGTGTATGCTAACCTTGGGTTCCTTGGAACAAAGGCAGGATAAGAAAAAATGAAATAATCTGATTGAATCTTCCAGGTATCATTGTACCAGTTTAAAGGAAGCAACCGCAGGACTGAAGTTCAAAATACATCAATCTGTTCTTAATATGGAGTGTGTCCTTTTTATAGCTCAAATAGAACATCAAAGAACTCAGATCTAGCATAAAGATTGTAGGTGAGCCATGCTGTTTGCTCTGGAGGCAATATCTGTGGATTCTAAAATAAGCTTTAAAATCATGTTAGTGAAAGCTTCACTGGTAACCCATTCAAGTTACAGCAGATAACTGTGAGGCTTTAATAGTAGTTCTCAAACTTTTCTGACTGGACCTTATTTGTTTGGCTGCTGTATCTCTGATGGGGATGCCAGACCCCTTGGTGTGTGTGTGGGGGTGTCCCCTGGTTTCAGGCGCTCCCCCCCCCATTACCCCCCCCCCCCAAACAGGCAAGAAACCGGAAATAAATGCAACATGCCTATGTCACCCAGTTGGTGACGTTGGAGGGTGACACTCTAGTTTTTGGGCAAAACTCTATAGTGGAAGCTAATTCTACCATAGAGGTTTTGCTCACAAACCAGAGTATTGTCCTTGACATCACTGACTTGCCTATATCACATTCCGGTTGATGTAGGCACGTCGCATTTATTTCTGGCTCCTTCCCTCCCCGCTCCTGGTAAGTGCACCCCCATCCTACGCCCGCTGGTCCGACAGACCTGGAACCCCTCACTGCATCTGCTGCTATTTTATTTATTTATTTAAAGCATTTTTATGCCACCCTTCCACCCAATCAGGGTCACCAAGGCAGCAAACATAAAAACATTATGACACTTGAACAATTAAAAACACTAAAAATTATAAAATAATTCAATAAAAACCAAACTATACCAGAATCAGGGAGGATGGCCAATAACCATGACTGGTAGGATTGCTAGCTCCAGGTTAGGAAATACCTGGATATTTTGGAGGTGGAGCCTGAGGAGGGTGGGGTTTGGGGCAGGGAGGAACATCAGTGGGGTATAATGCCAAAGAGTCCACCTTCCAAAGTGGCCATTTTCTCCTGGGGAACTAATATCTGTCAACTGGAGATCAGTTGGGATTCCGGGAGCTCTCAGGCCTGTAGCCATGGAGGGAGGGGGCATTTGGGGCAATGCCCCCCACAAATGACCTCTGTCCCCCTCGGGCAGTTTTTTTAAAAATCTGGAAAAAAATTTAAAAATCCAACTTTTTTTAAAAAAATGTAAGATTTGTGTTGGTGTTCCAAAATGATCCCAGGCACAGTCGGGGAAGCTTCAGTCTCATTCTTCCCTCCCCGGCCAAAAAATAAATAGGTTTTTAAAAATGCAATAAAATAAAATAGCAAAAAATAAAATAAAATTGCAAAATAGAGAGAGTTGGAGATTCTTCCCCTTTCTGGATTATACAGAAAAGCTGCCCGAAATCGAGTCTCTCCAATCAAAAGGACTAGAGGACTAGAGCCGGAGCTGCTGCTTCTGCTGCTGCCAGAGGAGCAGCAGGCGTGGCTGGGGTGCCCTCCCCCCAGATTTCCGCATGCCCCACCAACCAAAATTTTCTGGCTATGCCCCTGGGAGCTCTCCAGCCACCACCGGGAGGTTGGCAAGCCTAGTTTCTGGGGGTATGCCAAATGAAACAAAGAAGTCTTTACCTACTGGCGGAAGACACCAATAGAGGGGATACACAAATCTCTGCTTATATCTTGCCCTGTATCCACAGTGCCTGGAAAAATGAATGATCTGTGTAAATAGGTCTCTCTATTGAATCAAGTCAAGAGAGCCAGTTGGTTGTAGTGGCTAGGAGCGTGGACTCTAATCTGGAAGAACCAGGTTTGATTCCCCACTCCTCCACATGCAGTTGCTGGTGTGACCTTGGATCAGTTATAAGTTCTTTCAGAACTGTTCTCTCAAGAGCAGTTCTCAAAAGAGCTCTCTCAGCCCCACCTACCTCACAGGGTGTCTGTTGTGGGGAGGGGAAGGGAAAGGGATCGTAAGCCACTCTGAGACTCCTTCAGGTAGTGAAGGGAGGTGTATAAATCCAATCCTCCTCCTCCTTCTTCTATACCTGACACTGAGAAGCAAGTTCTACGCCTGGTTTAGGCATCCAGTATGGCACAACAGGTTTATGTGATTAGCATTGCTGGCTGATTGAGAAAAAGAACACCCAGCTTGAACTGTTTTTGTGTTTTTAACAGCAGGTTCGTAAATCAGCACCATGCTTATCTCACAACATTATCCCATGAGCTAATGTATGCACGCCCTGATGTAGATAGTGTCGGCTAGCCCAGTCTTATCACATCTCCGAAGCTAAGCACGGTTGACTCTTGTTAGTACTTGGATGGGGACCACCAAGGAAGTCCAGGGCCACTCCACCAAGGCAGACAGTGGCAAACCACCTCTGTTCCTCTCTTGCCTTGAAAAACCTACAGGGTTGCCATATGTCAGCTGTGACTCTATGGCACTTTCCACCACCAATGTATGCATGTTTTCCATGCAGAGGTCTGTATGAGGAGCCACACGATTCTTCCTCCTCAACAAAAGAAATAAAGGAAAGGAAGGATTAGAAGAAGAAGGAGAAGAAGAGATATGATTTATACCCCACCCTTCACTACCCAATGGAGTCTCAGAGTGGCTTACAAACTCCTTTCCCTTCCCCTCCCCACAACAGACACCCTGTGCAGTAGGTGGGGCTGAGAGAACTCTGACAGAAACTGCTCTTTTTCAAGAACAGCTCTGAAAGGACTATGGCTTGCCCAAGGCCATCCAGCCAGGGGCAAGCGGAGGAGTGGCGAATCAAACCCTGTTCTCCCAGATTAGAGTCTGCGCACTTAACCACTACACACAAACTGCACTGCTGTGGATATGTGGCTCTGCATGAAGCACTAGATTTAGGATGGAAAAAACAGAATACTTCTTTACTCAAGGAGTAATTAAACTGTGGAGTTCACTGCTGGCGGATATAGTGATGGCCAAGAGGGTAGATCAGAGATTCCCAAACTTATTTGGCCTACCCCCCCCTCCCTTTTAGAAAGAAAAGTACTCAGCGCCCCCCTGGAAATCTAACAAAAAGATGCAGTGGCAAATTTACACCCAAGGCTCCTACCACCCATCTGGATCGTTCCAGCGGCCCCCATCTGGATCGTTCCAGTGGTGTAGATGGTTTTAAAAGGGATTAGACTGACTCACAGAGGAGAGGGCCATCTATAGCTGCTGGCTCTGGTGACTAAAGGGAACTCCATATCCAGTGGCAATAAATCTCTGTATACCAGTGCTGAGAGGCAACATCAAAGGAAGGCCCTGGCCTCTGTGTCCTGTTTGTTGGCCCTCCAGGGTGACTGGTTGGCTGCTGTGTGAAGAAGAGGAGATTGGATTTATACCCCGCCCTTCACTACCTGAAGGAGTCTCAGAGCGGTTTACAAACTCCTTTCCCCTCCCCTCCCCACAACAGACACCTTGTGAGGTAGGTGGGGCTGAGAGAGCTCTGAGAGAACTGCCCTTGAGAGAACAGCTCTGAGAGATCTTGTGACTGACCCAGGATCACACCAGCAGTTGCATGTGGAGGAGGAGTGGGGAATCAAACCGGGTTCTCCCGGGTTTGGGGTGCTCCTAACCACTTCACCAAACTGAGACAGGATACTGGACTAGATGAACCACTGGTCTGATCCAGTAGGGCCCATAGGCGTAGAGTACGGGGGCGGCTCGAGGGCTTGAGCCACCCCTGAAATTTCCTGGGGGGGGGCTCAGCCACCCTTGGGAAAATGGAGTGCCTGCCGCCACGCCTCCCCGGGTCCTTCCGAGGCCCAGCTGCCGCTGCTGGAGAGGGAGAGGGAAGGGGTGGCGGGGAGGGGAGGGAGAGGCACCGGCAGCAGCAGCTGGCGGGCCTCGGAAGGGCCCAGGGAGGCGGGGCGGTTTCCGGCGGGGGGGGGGAGAACATTGCTCCAGCGATGGAGCAATGAAGGAGCCCCCCCCCCCCCAGATTTCCAAAAGTCTACGCCCCTGGTAGGGCCCATCTTATGTTCTTAAGTATCGGCATAATATTTTATTTTAGGTATGTGGTGAGGGGAACACCTGTGCCTTTCTTCAGCCACACAAAGGCAGCTGGCATCTGGTAACTGTCTGAACCATGCCACTGGGTTCCCAGCAGATAGCACTCAGAAAATGAATATAAGCAAAGCTACTTCATAATGGGATAGAAGCCTGTGTGCTTCTGGGAGATATTTAAAAGGGGTTTCTTTGAGCCTTTTAATTTATTTTATTAGTTACATAGAAGAAGAAGAAGAAGAAGAAGAAGAGATTGGATTTATACCCCGCCCTTCACTTGTAGTCTCGGAGCGGCTTACAAACTCCTTTCCCTTCCCCTCCTCACAACAGACACCCTGTGAGGTGGGTGGGGCTGAGGGAGCTCTTTCGAGGACTGCTCTTGAGAGAACAGCTGGTACAGAGCTATGGCTTGCCCAAGGTCATCCAGCCAGGTGCAAGTGGAGGAGTGGGGAATCAAACCCGGTTCTCCCAGATTAGAGTCCACACACTTAACCACTACACCAAACTGGCTCTGATCTGGGCTATCAGTGAGCTTACTGTCATATAGGGGCTAAGAAGACAGGTCGCTGCCCTTTTTCTGTAGCTTCCCCATTCATCAGAACTAGCTGCTGTGATGGAAATATCAAGAAATTAATTGAAAAGGAATACAGACATGAGAATCTAATCTAATCGCCTGAGAAAAATGCTGTATGCTTTTTAAACAATAGATATTCAAATATCAAGTCTAAGTGGGTTTTTTATTTTTGTATTATGAAATATTCATAAGTATTCTAATATCCAGTTTTCTATTGTTTCATACATACACAGTGGAAAAAAATACAATAACATAAACCAGTCACAAGATAGAAAGCTTATGGATTACAAGGCTGGGGTATGTATTTACAAAGTCACCGAAGTGAAAAAAGGTCCTTTTTAAACTATGGTCTCAATCAAGATATAGACCTTGAACCGGACCGATATTTTCAAAAGTTGTGGAACATCCACGATGTGCCGAAATGAGCTTGGCAAGGCTTAGAACTCCACAGTATGTCCACACAGGTGAGGCAATCCTTAAACGCTTTAAATTGAACTACTACTAACGCAGATCCCAGGTAGTCTCAGGCGTTTCATTTCTTTATCAGAGATTATAGTTTGTGCAGTCTTCCTTTGATAATTCTATATTGGAGCTTGTCATTAAACATCAAAAGCACTTTACACCTCTGAGGAGCAACAAAGCTTCAAAAACCCGTGAAGAATCTTGTCACACTTCCCGAGGGGCTGTACTTGGATGGGAGACCACCAAGGAAGACTGGGGCTGCTATGCAGAGGAAGGCAGTGGCAAACCATCTCTGCTGATTTCTCGCCCTGAGGTGGAACTTCCTGGGATTGCCGTGAGTGATGGCACAGTTTACCTAAGTGGAAAAAATACACAGGAGATAGAAATCAGCCTCCTCAAGCCTCCAAGAGCTTATGGAGTCCTGGAGGGAATTTCCAAATAAGGAATTTCCAAATAAACTTCCCTCCCCGTCTGCAGTTTCTTACAGGCCCCTGGTTTGTAAGTGGAGATGACAGTGCAGGTGGAGCTAGGATTCAAGAGAACCACAGAAATACCTGTCCTCCTGGCTGTTTGTTTGATTCCCCACTCCTCCTCCACATAAAGTCAGCTGGGTGACCTTTGGTCAGTTACAGCTCTCTTGGGGCTCTCTCAGCCCCACCTACCTCACAGGGTTTCTGTTGTGGGGAGAGGAAGGGAAGGTGATTGTAAGCCACTCCGAGACTTCTTTGGGTAGTGAAGGATGGGGTATAAAACCAACTCTATTTCTCTAGTCTGGTATAGTGGTTAAGTGTGTGGACTCTAATCTGGGAGAACCAGGTTTGATTCCCCACTCCTCCACTTGCACCTGGCTGGATGACCTTGGGCAAGCCATAGCTCTGTACCAGCTGTTCTCTCAAGGACAGCTTGGGAAAGAGCTCTCTCAGCCCCACCTACCTCACAGGGTGTCTGTTGTGGGGAGGGGAAGGGAAAGGAGTTTGTAAGCTGCTCTGAGACTCCTTTGGGTAGTGAAGGGGGGGTGTAAATCCAATCTCTTCTCTTCTTCTCCTCCTTGTTCTTCTCCTCATTCGTTCTGTTTAGTGAGCCCCCGTTGTTGTCGGTAAACCAGCAAATGAACTTGCTAACTAGGTACGCATGTCAAAGGTAGATTTATTTATTTTTTGCAAGTGTGACTGTTGGACCCCATGTGAAACAAAGTGAACACAGCGGATGCTCTTATAATTGGCATCTTGTTTTTTCCCCCAATGATCTTGAATGTATCCAAGAGGATGTTGCCAGAAGTTGTTGCTCCCCACCGAAATGGTGCCCCCCTGCTGATGGAATATGTATTTACAGATCTGTTGATGTGACGAGTTTCCAGCGACAAGGATGAAGATCCGTCGTCCGTCCAAGACACTCAGCTGGTTCTCCTTTGTCTCCTTAGCAGCCACGGTTCAATTGATTAACCATGTCCTGGCACAAGGTAATTTTCTCTCTACGAAACAAATGTGTTTCACTCAGGCTCTCTGATGTGCAGAAGCGGACTCTAGCTTTCTGATATTCAGTCCGTGCATTCTCAGTGAAAAGTTTTATCCCGCATTTTTCAAGCAAAATGTAACCGTTTCAGTTTAGCACAGGTCTGATGGTTCATGTCTGTCTTTTGCACTATCGTTTGGCTATATTTTGAACTGTCTGTGGCCCTTTTGCTCCATGAAACAAGCGTGTAGACTGTGCTGCCTTTAACATATATCTTCAAGATCGCTTTGCGTTTCTGTTTTCTAGCCCCCCCCCCCCCCCCCGTGTTCAATAACTGACCGTCTCTCTTTGCCCTCATAACAGCTGGCTTAACTTGTAACAGATATAACAACAGAATGTGTGCTTTCTGGCTGATAGTTACCGAAGTGTGAAACCGTGTGGAAAGACCAGGTTTAACTTTTGCTGGTTTCCTCTCAGCACTCCTCTTTACTTGGGGAAAGTGTTTAAGGGAATGCTGTGTCCAGCTTCATGACTTTCCCACGTATGTTACCTAAAGCTTTCTTTCTCATTCACTACAATGTCCCCTGTAAAAAGGAAATATGGATGATATCAGCTGTTTTCTGCTGTTACTGTGCCCCTATCTGGAACTCGCACACATATGGAAGAAAGTATGTTTCTGTTATGTATCTAGCTAGCTAGCTATCCATTGCCCCAGATGTTCACTCTTATTATGTCTTGCAAGGGATCAGATAACACAGAATTGCAGTTGGTACCCATTATTGGTGTGATGGCTGCCACTGTGTATTTTGTTCATGAGCTGATTCTCTCATTTGTTTTTCAGATCTATATTATTTGTATAGTAAATGTGGTTCATAATGAGGGGGAGCAGGGGGTTGCACATTCTAACACAACTGAAAATGAGAGATGCCTGCTCTGGTTCAGGGCTGCTTCCTGTCCACCATTGTCTCCATAGCACCTTTTTTTTCTGCTACTGCGGCAATACCTGGTCAAACTTGCTATCTGCCTTCCACCATATCAAGGATTCTTATGTACATGTATGGCTATCAGCGTGTGCTGTGCATAAATAAACAGGACACTGCAGCTCTGTTTACCTATGTATGGTGCCCATTTTGACATCTGGATATGTGGCCGTTAAAGTCTCCCTAGAGAATAGCAGTGGTAGTGCCCGTTACCATTGGAAGCTGGTTTGAATGTGCTGAATATGAAGCATGTGGTGGACCAGTCTTTGCTAGTATAGGTCTTTGCTGAAAATGTGTGCCCAATCATCTCTGGGGTGTAAAGATTATTCCTTTCCATACATGTGTATAGCAGGTAGACCTATTGAAATATTCTTACCTGTATAATTATAATAATTCCTTTCTAATGTACGTCATCTGTTAGTGCAATCCACTGTAAGAGTGCATACTGCTTTTGTATGCTTTACAGCTCGGTTCAGTGCATCTTTACATGGAAGTAAGTTCCTCTTAGATCAATTGGACTTACTCTCAAAGAATTAGGCCAGGCCCTGTCCACTGTTTTGCATTCTGAAAAAGACAAGGAATAATAGGAAAGAGGATAGATGAGAAGCAGAGGGAAAAGAGGTATGATGGGGGCATCTAGCATGACTGGCAATAGGTGCTCTGCATTTGCTAAACTCTTTGCCATTCAAGCAAAGTTTGAGGGGCCATGGCTCAGTGGTAGAGCCTCTGCTTGGCATGCAGAAGCTCCCAAGTTCAATCCCCAGCATCTCCAGTTAAAAGGACCAGGCAGTAGGTGATGTGAAGGACCTCTGCCGGAGACCTCAGAGAGCTGCTGCCAGGCTGAGTAGACAATACCAGCATTGATGGACCAATGGTCTGATTCAGTACAAAGCAGCTTGATGTATCCATGTGTCCAAAGTTTAGGCACCGCTGTTGTGTTAAAATGCAACAAGGTCCATCTTTCCATGTCTGTGGTCAAGAATGATGATTCTGGAGCACTAACAATTAAAAGATTCAGGTATGTAGCCGTGTTTGTCTGAAGCAACAAAGTTTAATTCTGGGTATAAGCTTTTGCACACAAAAGTTTATACCCAGAATTAAACCTTGTTGGTCTTAAAGGTGCCACTGGACTCAAAAGTTGTTCTGTTAAATGGAAATTAGCCAAGTGTTAATGTTGTCTGTACAAGTTAAAGCCTTCAATGTGCTTCTAGCCACTTTCTGGATGAATGCATTAATGCTGTTGCCGGCCGATCATTTGCGCATTTTCATGAAACTGCTTAACATGCTCGAGTGACTGTTTCTGTCAGCTAACTTGACTGAATTTGGACTGATTCTGTTTCTTTTTGCAAGAAGTTAAGCTTTTGTTCCACAGGCTATAAAGGTGTCCCACAGAAATAAAGATTTCCTCTCCAGGTTGGTGACTCTGAAGTCATTCCCATCAATATCTTGTTGTTTGTCCAAGAGTTAGATTTTTTTTTAAAAAAATTCTCTAATTGTATGTATTTTCTTGTGTGTAAACCAGTCTTTGCATAACTAAGTGAAATAGCTGCCCATTTGGTCCCATCTGTAATCAAAAATCAGCATGGAAATTGGTTGGCTTTGTTCTCCCCCCACCCCATATGAACACATATGAATGTTCAGTGAAAACTGTCTAGTTATGTAAAGACTCTTCTGCACAATTCCTCTAGCCTGTTGTGTCGTAGCTTTCCAGTATAAACACAGACACATCTGAGCGACTGTGTATTTCTTTTCCTATCTGTGTTGAATGAGGGAATGGTTTAGGGGTTGTGGAAATGTGCCTTGTTTGGTGATGGCTACTTACTAGTGATATCTGTTCCTTTGGAAGGCAAGGGCCATGACTCAGTGGTAGATTCCATTCCCAACAACAACCAGTTAAACTATTTGTGGTAGCAAATGCTGGCCTCTAGGTGTGAGACCTTGGAGAGTTGTGGCTGTACTTAAGGGAGAAATTGGGGAGAAATTGGAGGTAGACCCAGCACACTACTTGTCACGCAGACATGCTGACATCACTTCTGATAAAAACCAGAAGCCATATCATTAGATGCTCTAGAATTTAGAAAACCTCTATGGTTTTATCATAGAGTGTTTGTAACTTCTAGAGCATCCACAGCATCGCTTCTGGTTTTAACTGGAAGTGGTCAGCTCACCAGCATGATGCTGGCATGCACTAGTCCACCCCCCCCCCCCAATTTCCTCCTGACTGTGCCACAACTGCTAGTGGGCAAAGCAGCAGGATTCCAGAGGTCTCCCACTATTCCTATCTGCGCTGGTCTAGATGGACCAGTGTTGTGCCCCAGTATAAGGCTGCTTCTCTTGTTTCTTGGACCGAAAGGGCATACTACACACACTCATGTGAAAAAAATCTGGACGAACAGTGCCATTCTAAACAGAGTTACACCTTGACTTAAATGGACTTAGAATGGGTATAACTGCCCAGGATGGCACTAGAAATCAATTAAGACCTGCAGGTAAGCCTCTGTAACATTTCTAAATGTTGTTTAGAGGTAATTTTCCTTCCGTGTGACCTGACAAATATGTTGAAAGTTGCCTCCCTCACCAATCCATTGCTTTTCCCTGATTTTATTTTTTAAAAATGATTAAATATTTTTGTATTTATTCTTGTTTGCCAAAATTCATTGTTTGTGCCTGACTTGGATAGCCCAAGCAGACCCGATTTCATCAGATCTTGGAAGCTAAGCAGGGATGATCCTGGCAAGTACTTGGAAGGGAGACATCCAAGGAATACCAGGGCTGGGACAGAGGCAGGCAATCAAGCCACCTCTCTGAAAAACATCCTATCACCCAGTAGGGATCACCAGAAGTCACCGTGACTTCCAGGCTCACAAGCACACACACACACAAATACTCACACACACACCCTGCCCCCGCAAATCATAGCTTGCATTGCTGGGGGTTAGGGTTCACTTAAATTTTTTAAAAATGGAATTTGATGTTTTCTTAAATCTGTGGGTACCATTCATTCTGCCCTGGTTCGTTCTGTCCCTGACCTGCATATAAATCTTGAAAACAAATTTCAGATTGCCCCTTGTAGTTCCCGTTGGTGCGTTTTCAAAAGTGTCAAGAAGCCCCTAGCTATTCTAGTGAAGAGCTAATATGCTTAGCATTGCCATCTCTGGCCTTGAAAATTCCTGAAGGTTTTTTTTGGGGGGGGGGGTGGCTGGGAGAGGGAGGCCAGCAGGAATCTGAATTCTATGGTATACCATAGAATTTACCCCTTGAAGCTGCGGTTTCCTCCTAATTTCTGTAGTCTAGAGATCAGTTGTAATGTGGGGAGAGCTCCAGGCCCCATTTTGAGGCTGGTTACCCTACTAATAGTATAATCCCTAGCTGAATTACAACCTGCGGAGTTAACCCTGGGCAGGTCTACTCAGAATCCTAAATCTACCCAATATATTGCGTTGTAATTTTCAGTAGCTTGCTTAGCATATTCTTTCAAATTTCATCAACCTCCCAACATAATTAGGGCCACATTTTCAGAGAACTGTGGTGGCTGTTGGTGTGCCTTTCTTTATGGCTCCGAATGGTCTGTTTTTGATGATGCTTGAGGGTGTGGGTAACATCTTTTAAATCCAACCATATCAACATACGAGATATTGGCACTTTCCACAGAAAGTTAAGAACTCTTGAAAGCCATTGATATCTATGGGGATTAGTTTTGTAGTTTCATGTAATGAAATGTAATTTCATGCAGTCACTGTGGGGGTCTTGGGGCATTACACATGACTGCAAAGGGTTGGTTGTTCACCAACCTACCAAAGTCTGTATAATGAGTAGTCACATTTACTCAGCTGAAAATTATTTATATGTGAGCATATAGATTTAGAATACAGGAGAACTGAGCGGCACTTATAAGGGCTTCATCCATAGCAAGCGTTTGCAACCGAATCATCTTGTCTCTACTTGGAAACCCAAGAGAAAGATGGGCTTATGAATGTTTTCAGTAAATCAAAAAATATACTGTACCTACTAGGGTTGCCAGCTCTGCCTTGGGAGAATCCTAGAGATTTGGGAACAGTGCCTGGGGCAGGCAGACTTTGGGGAACGGGGGGGGGGGGGCGGGACTCAGAAGAGATGTGATGTTATAGAGTCTGCCCTCCGAAGTTGCCATTTTCTCCAGGGGAACTGATATCTGCAGTCTGGAGGTCAGTTGTAATTCTGGGGAAACTCCAGGCACCACCTGGAGGTTGGTACCTTAGTCTAAGAGCTTACCTTCAAAGCCCTATATGGCCTGGGACCTGAATACCTGTGAGACCAACTCTCCCTGTATGAGCCCCAAAGAATTTACAATCTGCTAATCAGAATCTCTTGGTGGTCCCTTGCTGCAGAGATGTCCGTCTTGCCTCAACTGGGGTCAGGGCTTCCTTGCCTCTGGCCCCTCCTTGGTGGAATGAGCTCCCATATGAGTTCCGCAGGGCCTGTAAGACGGAGCTCTTTCGCCAAGCTTTTAGTTGAGGCAGTGGGCGTCCTCCCTCTATCCACTGGGCCTCCCCTTCAGTGTAAATCTGGTAGCCCAGTTTGTGCTAGACCTCATCTGTTGATGCCTATGTCATTTCTGGGTGACGAGGGCACGTTGCGTTATTTCTGGTTTTCCGGAGTGCCCAGTGGCTATCTCCCCCGCCTTCTGATAGCCCTGAAGTAGTGGAGGGGCTCCAGTTGGGGACTGGCAACTCTCCCTGGGGATCTCTTGGAATTACAACTGATTTCCAGACTATGGAGATCACTTCACCTGGAGAAAATGGCAGAGAGCAGACTCTATGGTATATCCTAGATTCTAGATGAAACCTCTCCCCAAACTCCCCCCTTCATAGGCACCACCTCCAAACCTATAGGAATTTCCTAGGCCAGAGGAGGCAACCCAAGAGAGTCTGTCCTTGGAAGTTGCTGTTTCCTCTGAGGTGACAGATCTCTGTTGTCTGGAGGTAACTCTGCTGTGCTAAAAATTACACGATTAGTGGAAATAGTACTTTATGCTGGGGCTTCTGGTTAGGGTTGTCAGACCCCCCAGTGGAGGTGGGTCCCCTGCCCCCAGGCCCTGCCCCCCAACTGCCAAACAGCTGACTGGCAGGGGTACTCACTAGTAGAAATAGGAAGGTCTAGGCCACATTGCCAGCATCACACAGGAAATGACAACATCACGCCAGTGACTTCTGGGCGATGCTCTGGTATTAGGACAAAAACTCTATGGTAGAAGCCAGTTTAACCATAGAGGTTTTTTTCTTGAATACCAGAGTGTCACCTGGAAGTCCCCAAGATCTGGCCACAGGCACAACTAGACTACCCTTTCCTGTGCTCCCATGCAGCAGAGGGGGACCAAGCTACGGAAAGAGGGGAGCTAGTGAACGGTGCCAGAATGCCTGCCCACCTTAGCTATTTTATTTCATTCAGGCAGATACTTGAAGTTCAAGGCTGAATGTATAGGCAGTTTTTTAGTTAGGCGCTCCCTGAGAGGTGGGGTAGAAATGTACCCAACTAACAATATGCATAATAGTTTTGCCTCAGATGTGATAGCTTTCCAGGTAAAGATATCTCCTGTAATGAAGGCCACCCCTGAAATGTGTAATTTGCCCCACCTTTTGTATGAAATGCTATGTTCCAGGAAGGGCAATCCCATGAGTTATTTCTCCTTGAAAGGAAAACAAGAGTGCAGCAATTCGACAAAAATTCTATTTAGCATGTTAGTTTTGCTTTCAAGAAAGTGACACGATCATGTAGCAGGGTTGTCAGGTCCCCTCATTGCACAGCAGGGGGATTTGGGGGGTATTAAAGGACGGCCTTGATGTGATGACATCACCCGGAAGTGATATCATTGTGTTGGCAACGTTGGGGTAACATTCTGGTTTTGGGGCGAAACTCTATGGTAAAACCAGCTTCGAACCATAGAGTTTTGCCCTCAAACCACAGTGTCAGTGCACGATAGCCCTGATGTGATGATGTCACTTCCAGGTGATGCCATTGTGTCGGGGAAGTCGCACAGTGATGTCACTGTTTGGGGGTGGGGTTTCCCCCACTGGCCAGCTGGCCGATGGCAGGTAGAAGCCCCCAAAACTGGGGGGGAACCCCCGCCGAGACCTGGGGACTGGCAACCATATCATGTAGTGACACGAGTGACATTATTGTCTACTGCAATTTTTTCTAAATAATTTTTCTAAATTTTTCTGCCAGGTCCACCCCAGCCACTGGTGAGAGATGGGGAGGGTTAGGGTCAGTGTTCCCTCTAAGCTGAGTTAGTGTGAGCTAGCTCACAGTTTTTTAGCCTCCAGCTCCGCCAGCCCAGGAGTGGGCTCTAGGACAGCCATGGGCTGAATCAGATTCTCTGATCTGATTCGGCCCGCTGTCAAATTGCCACCGAAATTTGGCGGCAGCTTAAAGAGTAACGTTTTTTCCCACCATAGAGAACAATGGAGGGGATGGGGCAACCTGTTTGGGGGTCCGTAGAATTGGACCCCCAGGTCCAATATTCTTGAAACATGGTGAGTATTTCAGAGAGAGGTCCCAGCAGCTACCCTGCAAGTTTGGAGCCTCTCCCTTAAACCCCCTCTCCTCCAGCCCCTCATATGCCCTGTGAGTTTTTGCCATTGACTTCAATGGCCCATAGGATATAATGGGGCTGAAACTGACATTCGGCTGGTGATGTCAGGGGGCGTGGCATATCCTAATGAGTTATGCTACTAGGTATGCTAATGAGCTCCTGCACCTCTTTTTCTACGAAATGACCCCTGCCTGCACCCCCTTCCTCATACTTAAGTGGCCTATGTCCTCTTGCTTGAATTGCTCAATTGCTGTCTTGTATATTAAATTCCTTTGGGGGTTTAATCTGTGCACAGTCTACGGAGCAAACCACATTATTTGATCTAACCAACCATAAATAAACAGCAGACGGAAATATTAGGGTAAAGCTAAAAAAAATAGGTTTAAACTGGCTTGATAATGTTATTCTTTACATGCCCTTAACTATTTTACAGCTCAGCTTCTCCACTGGCTAAATTTATGTAAGGACACATAAATTCTGTGGAGCAGCACAGAAGAAGAGTACTAGCTTGTGACGTTCATGTACTCTATGCCACCTTTCCACCCATATGGGGGCCCCCGAGATGGCAAGCATCAAACACTAAAACATTCCAATGTTAAAAAACCTTTAAAATGAAGCATACATATCATAATTCAATATGAATAGACAAAACATAAAAAACAGGGAGGTTTTGTCTTTGTCCTCCCCAGGCTCCACCCCCAAATATCCAGGAATTTCCCAACCTGGATCTGGCCAACTCTACCCCCCATGCCCCACCAGTGGTTGGGGGGACCTGGCAATCCTAGGGGGAAGGGGAAGCTGGTTGGAAGGGGGGCTGGCAAAATAGATTGAAAATGTAAGTACTGTGGAGCATGTAAAGGATGCAAAGGGAAGGCTGCTCAGTATACCCAAACGCATGGGAAGGTATTTGGGTCCAAGACAAAGGTACATCATTTGTGAACCCTCTCACAGAGAGCCAGTTTGGTGTAGTAGTTAAGTGTGCGGACTCTAATCTGGGAGAACCGGTTTTGATTCCCCACTCCTCCACTTGCACCTGCTGGATGACCTTGGGCAAGCCATAGCTCTGTACCAGCTGTTCTCTCAAGTCTCAGAGCTCTCTCAGCCCCACCTACCTCACAGGGTGACTGTTGTGGGGAGGGGAAGGGGAAGGAGTTTGTAAGCCACTCTGAGACTCCCTTAGGTAGTGAAGGGTGGGGTATAAATCCAATCTCTTCTTCTTCTTCTCCTCTCTATGCTGAACACAGCCCACCACTTGTGTGGCCTGCCAGATGCTGTAGTCCCTGCAAAAACAGAAGATTATCAGGCCACTTGTACATGGTGGGTTTTGACTGAGTGGGTCAGAGACTGTACAGGCCTGGGTGAAGGTCTTTTGCAGAGGCATGGAACCCTTATTAAAAGTTGGGGATAAGTACATCTGCGTGTGTCTGGAGTCTGTCACTTTTTGGTATGTGGCTTTTAAGGTCAGGACTATCAGCTTCTTTCACACTAGAATGCAAGCTTGTTGGCACCGATGGGTTCACTGCTGTGGCTTTTCTACCCAGGGACTGTGAGAACTGTATGTTTGTGGTAGTTTGGTTGTATGGATTCGCTTACAGAGTTACAGTTGTCAGAGTTCATTGGTAAGAAGACATGACAGTTGGACAGATTTGTATTTATAGAATAAATATGCCCTAAGCAGCATTCAGGGCCGCGGTAGCTCAGTGGTTTAAGACACTGAGCTGCAGACTGGAAGGTTGGTAGTTCGAGACCCGAGTGCCATGTGATGGAGTGAGCTCCCATCTCTGGCCCCAGCTCCTGCAAACCTATTAGTTCGAAAGCAAGAAATTGCAAGTAGATAAATAGATACCGCTGCAGTGGGAAAGGAACAGCGTTCTGTGTACCTTGGCGTCTAGTCATTCCAGCCACATGACCATGGAGACGTCTTTGGACAGTGCTGGCTCTTCGGCTTGGAAACGGAGATGAGCATTGCAACCCTAGAGTCATATTCGACTGGCTTTCGAGCAAGGGAAACCTTTACCTTTACCTAAGTGGCATTCTGCCTTAAGATAAGGACATTTGGCTATCCTTAATTACCCAGAAGCTTTAGAGATTTAGGCAATCCATCTATTTATTTATTTACATTATTTATAATCTACCCCTTCTCGTTGAGATTCAAGGTGGATTACGCAATGTAAGTTCTGTGCAAGCAATAGAATAAGGCACCTGATAAGCAAAGGAATAGGACTAGGGTTGCGGAAATCTGAAACAAAGCGTGTTAGACATGATAGGTTAACAATGCCAAAACATGGATTTAAGTAGATACAAAACTATGCACTGAGAGCAAGATAATAATACAGCCAATAGATAACATATGCTATAGTCCGGTTCCCTTTATTAAATCCCTTTCTTGAACTACTGCATTATAATACAGCCCTATTACCTCTAATACGTTTATAAACATGCCCCCATGAATGATTCTGTTTGTGGAATGCCAGAAGTGTGGGAGTCTTCCTAACCTCAGAGAGGGCATTCCACAAGGTAGGGGCCGCAACAGAGAAGGCCATTGTTGCTGTTGTCTGTTTGCAGGTGGTACCTGCATGTCCATTCACAGTCCCAAACCCATGGCTTCAACCGATTGCTGCTGGGGTCTGTGCATCTTGTACTGGGGCATGCCCACTACCACCACTGCCCTTTGAAAATTATGGCACTTCTTGTTTCTCGCACACTTCCCGAAACATGCATTGAGATTTGTGCTTTGGAAAATACAGCCTGGAGTAATTCTCTCTCACACACAGTCTTATCTATAGAAAACCTAAGATGCTAGGAAAGGAATACTATGTTGTTCTCAATCTCTACCACATAGTACAAGTGTGGATCGTATATATCAACGAGCACATAGTACATTGCCTTTGCTTACTAAACTACAGCTTTAACCTCTAACTCATGTGTTCTTTCATCTTTTCCTGTGGGATCAGTAGACCCTTTTCTAATTGACTGGGGAGGCCGTAATGCATCTTAACATGTTCAATGTAATTTTACAAACTAATAGACTAGTGTCACGAGACTTCTCTGATAACCTGCATCCTTTGTCTTGTCTGACAACATGTGTATCTGGGCTAGTTTGAATGTCTGTGTGTGCTGGAATACTAATTTTTTAAATTAAATATGATAGATCTTTTTTTGACGCTTCAACAATCGTATTTTTGCTTCCTTTTCAGTGGCCCCGCCATCAAGATTAAGATATACTGTAGTTAATCATGACAGTATTCAGATTTCATGGAAGGCTCCAAAAGGGCAGCTTGATGGATATAAACTCCTCGTCACCCCAAATTCAGGTAAAAGAAAAGGCGAAACACTATATTTTCCTTTAACAAAGGGTTTTAAAAGTGCTCTGGAGAACTCCAGCGTTTCTCGGAAGTTGATTAGGGATGGCCTTGTTGAGAAGTCTTTTTCCCTGTGGGAAAAAACAAAGCTCTTTCTACTGCTACAGTCTGGCATTGGAAGTGATAGGGTTGCCAAGTCCTACCTGTTTGACAGCGGGGGACTCCTGTCCCCGGTCTGGGACCTCCGTGCGCATGCTTTATGCATGCGTGCTGTGATGATGTCACCTGGAAGTGAGAAAACTCTATGGTAGAATCCAGTTTTACCACACAGTTTCTGCCCAAATACCAGAGCCTGGATGTCATAGTCTGATGACATCACTTCCTGAATGACCCCAGCAACAAGGCCTGGGGCCTTTCTCCAGGTAAGTCCCACCCATCCCCTGCGGGTTGCCAGGAGGGACCTGGCACACCGGTACAGACATGAGGCTTGGTGTCCTCTTAGTACATGCCTAGGTGGGTCTAAATCTGCAGCCACTCTGCTTCTTCGAATGCAGCAAATGGCACAGCCTACCTGGAGCGGTTCTTCAGAATGCATGGGGGGGGATCACGTTTGAATACTCTCCAGAGGGGAACAAAAGACTGCATGTTCGGCGAAGTCCCCTTTCTCTGATATTCTAGCCTTTTGCAGACCAGAATTCTTAACGTGGGGGCAATAAATGTAAGTGTTGCTTCCCCAGTAGCAGTAAGGATGGGAATCCCAGACTGCTCAGGAGTCTGCCTCTTAACTTGCCTGTGGATGTGAAGAATTAATGAGCAGTAGTTTCCTCATTAAGGAGACATGCAGAGACAAGGTTAAAATGACATAATTCTAAAGCATGCCAAAGATGTGCATTATTTATGCTGAGGCATATGTACATACACAGTCACAGATATGGCAGTGTATAATAGTCGCCCAGTTATTTATCCCCATAAGGACTAGAGAGAGTTCGGCAAGGTGGGTAATTAAATTCTGGGAATTTTAAAGAAGGGAGGAGAAAAGGGGAAGGAAAGGATTCCTCAGAGCTATTGCCAGCTGGAACAGACAAAAAAAAGGCAGCTTCATATGGTTTAAGTGTGGAGTTCTGTAGCTTCTACGATACTCTCGTCTGAATGGTATGAAAATGTCAGTTCCTGCGCGGTCTTTCTTTTAAACCACTGTTCCTCTTTTGCAGGTGGAAAAACCGATGAGCTCACCCTTCCAAACAATGCAAACAAAGCAATTATTCAAGGTCTTCTCCCGGACCAGAGCTATACAGTTCAGATAGTGGCCTTTGCAAAAAACCAACAGAGTAAGGCAGTCCAGGGCCAGTTCCGAAGTACGTAAACTGTTTGCTCCAGTTTTGTGCCTGACTCAGCAAGATTTTGCTTTGGAATAAGCTAACTGAAGACAAATGTGTGTAATATGTTCATAGAAGGGCTGCTTTTCTCTGCCTAGCATCATACAAAAAACTAATTGTAGAATTGCAGATTCAAAATGGAAAGAAATGTAAATTTGAGCCATGTGTTCAGATTCTCTTACATTGAGGAGGAAGTTCTTAGGTTGGAAGTCTGTCTGCTAATGAGGTTTCAATGAAGTGGAAAAAAAAGGACTGGTCCAGCTAGAAGCAACCCAAGTAAAGGCTGGGTCAGTACCAGTACGGGCAGCTGGGGCATACCATTAGGCCTGACTCAGGGAGTCCTGGGCTTGAACCAGAGGCTTAGTGGGTGAGGTTCAGACCTAGGCTAGAACTGCATTTGTAGGGCTGCCAACCTCCAGATGGGGCCGAGAGCAGGCATTGTTTATTGGAAAGATTTATCTCTTTCCTAAACTGAAATGTCCCAAACTCTTCAGCCTTTTCTCATGGGGAAGATGCTCCAACCCCCTAGTCATCTTGGTTGCCCTCCTCTGTACTTTTTTCCAGCTCTGCAATGTCTTTTTTGAGATACGGTGACCCACTTTGGCTGGAGATCCTGGAGGTTTTTTGTCATCTTCTGGGCATGGAACAGGGGTCACTGGGGGTGTGTGTGGGGGGGAGGTATTTGTGAATTTCTTGTATTGTGCAGGCGGTTGGACGAGATGACCCTGGAGATCCCTTCCTAGTCTATGATTCTATGAACTATACACAGTAGACATTCTTAGATGGAATGACTAGTGGACTGTGCTATCAGGTAGAGTTTGGAGAAAGGGGAGCCATGCACAGTGCAGGCATGGCCCCCTTACTGTACCAGTACAGAGGTGGTTTGAGACCTGCACAGGATAGTGATTCTGTTGATGCCCTAAGCCTCTAAAGGCCCAGATGTAATATGTGAATTTGCCAGACATATAAGTGCATGGTCCTCCCTTCCTTTGCCCATAACTTTGTTTGCTTTAGCAACGCTGTTGCTCAGAATACAGTTTGTGTGTGCCTGTTAGTGCCATAGTTCAGGGGAAGACCACATGTTTTACGTCTGAGGAGAATCTGGTCTCCAAAGAACACCCCATAAGGGGATGAGTGATGATTGTTTATGAAGAACCTACTCTTAGTGGAACAGTCTGTATTTGCTATAGTTCCCCGATTAAGAAATCCTCAAAACCACACATTACTTTTAAAGAGCAAACTGTTGAGTGGTCTCTCCAGGCTCTGAATTATTAGCTGTAATTGTTTGCAGAGCTGTCCAGTTCCACCAGAAAACCCAGGTTAGGCGTATGATTTAGAATGTAAAGCTTGCGGTATATTTAAAATATTGCAGTTTCTTTGGCTTCTCTGTGTTTGTACTGGCCGCAGTATAGACTTCGATCTTCGGAACAGCTTGCCTGGATGAAATCAGACATCCTGTGCTTGCAAAGACCCCCTTTTATATCTTACTTATGGATGTGTTTAATTAGGGTTACCATATTTTGAGGAGCAAAAAAGAGGACATATTTCTCCACTGACTACTTCAAACAACTGATCGCTATAACAAATCTCATTTGAAATACCCCTACTATTTAAGCTGAAGCTTGCCTCCATTGAGGGACTATCGGGCATAACAGACTCAGCCTCGTAACCCAAAAAGAGGACATTTTCATCGGTTTTTTAAAGAGAGCCCAAAAGAGGACAGGCGCCAAAAAAAGAGGACATCTGAATAATAGAATCATAGAGTTGAATCCAGGGTCATCTAGTCCAACCCCCTGCACATTGCAGGAAATTCACAAATACCTCCCCCTCCACACCTGCAGTGACCCCTGTTCCATGCCCAGAAGATGACAATGCCCAGAAGTTGGTAACCCTTATTTTAATATTTCTTTAGGCTTTTGAAATTCAGCTGTGGAGAACAGTCTGAGAATAGATTCACACATTCATTATATGCTGTCTTTCCACCAAAATAAAGTCCCCTAGTTGATGAACATCAGGCATTAAACATTAAAAATAACATTTTAATATATCACATTTTAAACATTAGAAAGATCTTCGTGACAATTAGAGTGGTTCTTCAATGGATCAAGCTTCCTCGGGAGGTGGTGGGCTCTCCTTCTTTGGAGGTTTTCAAACAGAGGCTGGATGGCCATCTGACAGCAATGCAGCTTCTGTCAGCTTAGGCAGATCATGAGAGGGAGGGCAGGAAGGGTTGCCTCAGTGCTTAGTTCTCATGGCCCTTTCTTACACGTAGGGAAATGCTGATCTCCACTTTGGGGTCCAGAAGCAATTTTTCTCCAGGCCAGTTTGGCCAGGGATCCTGGAGGTTTTTTGCCATCTTCAGGGCATGGAGCAGGGGTCACTGGGGTGTGTATGTGTGTGTGGGGAGGTATTTGTGACTTTCCTGCATTGTGCAGGAGGTTGGACTAGATGACCCTGGATGTCCCTTCCAACTGTATGACTCTATGGCTGCGGACAGACTGGCAGCTTGCCATGATATAGTGCCACAGCCACACAGCACAACCTACTGTGGGTTAGCCACGGAGACATCCCGTGGGAAAGCATCCACATTATTGTAGCGTATCAACCACAAAGTGCACTGCAAAAACGGACAAACTTCATGCACGCGCATATGTGCATGTGCGCACATGGGCAATTTTTTAAAAAAGCCGCTTCCCTAGTGGTAGAACGGATATGCAGGTTCAGACTGCCAAATCCGTTCTGCGCGTGCTCCCCCGTGTTCAGACAGCCGGCCATGCACGATGAATGCATGAGGAAACAGAAACTCCACTTAGGAGGTGGTGGCTTTTTAACCTGGCTCCAAGTCATCCTCTGAGGGGGTGAGTATGCCCGGGGAACGCCTGACAGCTATGGCTGTGTGAATGGGCCCAGTTAATCCATTTGTGAAAGGTGCCTATATCGGGCTGAACTGCCAGTCTGAACGCAGCCTATATATCTAGTGTGATGAGTGACAAGGTCCTAAGAGAGGATGAAACCAAAAGGAGAAATTTGATAACTGACCTGTAGTGCAGTGCAAAGTAGAGCTGCGTTTTCTAAATCCAGCGAAGTCAATGAGCTTAGAACTCTGCTTAGGATGGTGCTATCAGTCACTAGCAGGGTTGAAATGGGAGCATCAGCTGAATATAGTTTTCTTTTTCCTGTGATAAAAAAATCTCCTCCTCCCCCCAGCTTCCACAAACCAGGCAGCTGTGAGTGACTCCATTATACTCAAATGGTATTGCTATGCTATCATTTGGAATATTGCTCTTAATTTGCCTCATTTTAGGGAGACTAAATTGGAGAGGATTCAGACAAAAATGACAAATAGTTTAGAATCCAAGAGATAGATGAAGAGACTGAAGGGGCCCAGCATCTTTAGTCTAACGAAGAACAGATAATGAGAATGCTATAAAAAGAAAACCTCCCCAAAATGTCAAGGACCATTATTCATCATTTCAAATTGGGGAGAGTTCCAGGGTTGTCTTTGTTCCAGGGTTGTCTTTGGCACTCTTGAGCAATTGGGTCAAGATTCAAGATGATGGATATGATCTAGAAAGCCCTTAATGGCTTTGGGCCCAGGAGGCACCTCAAGGATTGCATTCTCTCACTGCAACTTCTGTGACAAAGCAACTCAAGTGGGACTTCTTGAGTCAATCCTCTGTTAATCAAGAGTGGGTCATAAAGACTCTTAGATAAAGGAGTTCTTGGACTTTCTTTTTGGCTGTCCTAGCCCTAGGGTTGCCAGGCCCCCTCAAAGTCCCCAGTGGGGGGAACTTTGGGGGGTGTTACTGGAGGGGGTAGGGAGTCCCCAACATGATGATGTCACACAGAAATGATGTCATCAAGTTGGGGAGCAGTGGCCCCTGCCTCTCCCCAGCAGTGTTTAAAGACATCCTTTAAACACTGCTGGGGGGGTGGGAAGGCCACATGCGTCTGTATTCCAAGCCCCAAATTGCCCCCCCCCAAATCAGGAACACCCTGCGGAATTGGGGCCTCTGGCAACCCTAGTAATCCTGCAGGGTTTTCAAGGTAAGAGTCATTCAGAGGTGGTTTGCCATTGCCTGCCTGCCTGTGGCGACCCTGGAATTCCTTGGTGGTCTCCCATCCAAGCACTAACCAGGGCTGATCCTCCTTTGCTTCCATAATCTGATGAGATCGGGTTAGCCTGGGCTTTCCAAGTCAGAATGTTTGGGGAATATTCAACACAAAAGTTAAATAAGTGTTTTGATATCTCTGAGACTCTTCTGAAGACTGAGTCTTACTGGGCTGTGATAAGAGACCTTCTCATTTGGTTTTGTGGCCAGCATTAAGTTGTCTAGGGGGCTCAGCTGTCCGAATGACATAAAGGTAACCTATGCATTTTGAATAATCTCATGGAACTGGACATTTCAAGACTCCAGGGCAGAGAATTCCATATTTAAATGTTGAAACTGCATGTGAAAATGAAGCACATCAAGGGAGGCAGGGTTACTTTCCCCCTGGTGTGCCAGCTTTCTAAATGTAAGGAGTTTTATGTAATGAGCTGCTTAAACATTTAGTTTCTACTTGCAACCTTTAGTTCTGCTTATTCTCTCTTTTTTTTAAAAAGATTTTTATTGGGTTTTTTTCTATAACTACTTTTACATCGCTACTTTCTAAGCTACATTTACCTTATACAGAGTGTGCTTTAGCATTTGCTTAATATTACCTTACCACAAACACATATGAAGCATTTTAAACCTTGGTTGATTTTCAATTAACATTGTTACTGATGATATAAGAAAAATAAAAAAGCTGTTTGACAGACATGCTCTTTTGGAGGAATGCTTAATTATACAAATTATATAAAATATATAAGTGCAATTTTCAATAAAAACAATTCAGCCCTTATTTCTTCTTTTGTCCTCTTCTTGTCTTAACAGTCTCTTCTTGTACCTTTGGAGCTGCTGCTCCTTTTTCCGAGTCAGAAATCTCTTCTTCACTCTTTGAGCTATCAAATCCATACATACTTTCTTGCGATGCCAGCGAACCATCTGAGTCTCTCTCTTTTTTCTTTTCTTTGCTTTTTTCCAAAAAACTTTTTGCCTGTTGAACAGAGTCAATCTTGTATTTTTTATCTTTGATGCTGAAGCTCAGTCCTTCCGGAACGTTCCACCTATAGATAATAGATTCAGACTGTAGCCAAGATGTCAGTTTTCCATAGGCTTTCCTTCTTTTCCTTATTTCAAATGGAATATCTTTCATCACTTTAACTTCTTTTCCTTTGACCTTCAGAACCACTTTATTTGTGGTCCTAAGCACCACATCCCTTGTTGACTTTTTGGAGAACCTTATCTGAATCTCACCAGGCAGGCTTTTATTTTTGGTTTAATCTGGATAGGTTCTGTAAACCATATCCATGTCGCTTTTTATTTCCGCTGCTAGTTCTGCTTATTCTGAACTGATTCTTTTGTTGTTGTTGAACGTCCCAAAAGAATAGTTGTTTTACACCATTTTAAGCAAAAAGGACAAATGATATTAAGGTGTCTCAGGACTGTGTGTAATTTGCTTTAACCTGCTCTGAACAGAACGTTTTAAATATAATTTGTAGATTTTTAGTTGTCCAGAGCCTTACAGTCCCATCCTATGCAGTGTATTCTACTCTAAACCCATCCTATGTAGTTATTCTTCTCTAAACCCATTGATATCAATGGGCTTAGATGGAAGTAACTCTATATAGGATTGCCCTGTAAGCATTTGAGCAGGCTAGAAAGGCAGAGATAAGAAGCAATGCTTTCATTACTCCTGCTATTTAATGGTTCTTCAGCACCAGTGTGTTCTCAGCCTTAAATCAGCATCTGGTTCTGGTTATCTCTCCACGACATCCGTTTTGCTTTAATGGGGTTTAAGCATCAGTTCTTGTGCACAAAACTGCATTCCTGAGTTGTGGTAGCATGGTACATTAGGGCCCAACTACAGAATACTTTTTTTTGGTGAGTCCGGATCAGGGTTCCCCAGACCAAACATGCTTTACTGCAGCTGTAGAGAATGAAATTTTAAAAACAGTGCTTGGGATATTCCACATGCAGATCCACATTTCTGTAAATAACTCCCTGCCGGAGCCATTCTGGCAGTATGTGTGGAAGCAGAAACCCCTGTTCCTCTAGGGTTGCCAGGTCCCTCCCGGGTTAGGGAGGGAGGCCCAGCTGCTGTTGCAGTGACGTGTTTACATCACTTGCGATGTGACCTGGAAGGGAGGTCATCATGCAGTGATGTCAGGGTGACACTCTGGTATTTGGGCAAAAACTCTATGGTAAATTTGGCTTCCACCATAAAGTGTTTGCCCAAATACCAGAGCGTCACCTCGACATCACTGACGTGATCACATCACTTCTGGGTCCTGTCAGAAGCGATGTAGACATTTATTCCATACTTATCTAATTCAGGAGTAATCCCTCATAACAAACATTATAAAAATCTTTTATACTTTTAAGTGTATATTAAGATATATAATTTTAACAGAGCTGTTATCTGTATTTTATAACTTGAAGTTAACCCATAGAGCGGTGATGGTTTTGTTTGACCCTTTTGGGTAGTTGTATTGGGTTAGGTTGTGTTATATTGGAAAACAAATATGGTATGTGATTTTATGATGCAATTATTTTGGAAAAAAACAATAACAATTATAAATTAAAAAAAAAGAAGTGATGTAGACATGTCACTGTAACACCGACTGGGCCTCCCTCTTTTCCCGGGTAAGTCTCCCCCCTGCTGGCCAGATGATCAGCGGTAGGGCAGTGGAGCCTGGCTGTGGGGGACCCCTGCTTCCATGGGGGTTGGGTCTGGCAACCCTGTGTTCCTCCCTTGCCACAGCTGAGCGGGGCTCCTGCTTATTTTTGTGTTGCATTTTTTACTATGTGGTAGCTCCAGGTCTCTTGCAATTTGTAGTTGTGTCCTGAACAATATTGTTGTTGTTGATGATGATGTTAATAATAATAATAATTATTATTATTAGATTTCTATACCGCCCTCCCCCCAGGTCCTTGTTGACCTGGCCTTATCAGTGTTTTTCTCTTCTTCTACTACTTCTACTTTTACTACTTCTACTACTACACATTACTGTTGCCAACAGAATGTGAAATAAAAGGGCAGCTGAGATGTAAAGCAAACTGTTTTATCAGGCAAAACATGCAAATGTCACGTACAGAGCTTAATTTTGTAACAAGGAAGATTTATTGTTAAAGAGGTGATCTATCCTTTGTTTGTAAAAATCTGTATTTATCTTTGCAGTTAAAGATATTGAGAAAAAGAAGGACACTACAGGTAAATCTAAGGTGAAAGATGTAGGTACGTGGAGACCTGCCAGCCCAACAGCAGATACCATATCTCCAGAAGCAGGTCAGAGTTTATGGGATGTTTTCAGTATTAACTATTACAATATCTGTACTGTAATATATATGAAGTGTGGATGAATTGCTGTTCTAGCACGTCTATTTTTTCACTTATTTTCTTAAAAAATCAGCAGAGATACAGAGTACAGTGGCTACAAATAGGCACATGTGAAGAGGGTTCCATATCTCCCAACTCTCGTTTCGGCTCCATATATTTTTATGGGTGAAAATTCTATGTTAAGTAGCAGGGTTGGGAAAATCCTTTGCTTAAGACCACAGAATATGTGACTTCCAAGATTCCTTTGTCAAGTTTCCAAGTTTCTTTGGTCAGAGAACAGAACCCTAGAACAGGGGTTCCCAACGTAGCGCCCACCAAGTGTTTTTAGAAAGTTGGCATGGCCAGGTGGCTCTTTTGCCCAGCAAGGCTTCTGATTGGCTATGTAGATGTTTCTTTGGCAGCAGCTACCACTACGGCACAAAGATCTTCACTGTGTGACTGAGGGTAAGCTGCAGCCTACAACAGCTACTTTGTGGCTGGCTGTACCTTCTGCAGCACTCATTTTTGGCAGCCATTTTGTGGCTGCGCCCACCAGGCTATGTCAGAATTCTAAAGGTGCTTGCTGGCTCAAAAAGGTTGGGGACCCCTTCCCTAGAAGATGCTAGAGCTAGGCTGACCCTCATCCCAGACTCTTAAGTTCTCATGTACAGGAGAAATGTTTGCTCCAGTTGTTTTTGGCACACCTTTTTACTTTCTTCAGTTAAAATGGCATGGCTGCCATTGACTTCTGTGGGGAGAGTAAAGCACCACAATTTGGGCTGCTGTTGCAGTAAGAGCAAGCCCCCACTGATGTGGGATCCTGGTTATAATGGTGGACATTTAAGGTTGCCAGGTCCTACCTTTTAGCCACCAGGGGACTCCCGGGTCCTTCCCAGGATCTTCTGCCATGTGCGCTTTGCACGCTGGGCACAGTGACATCACCCAGAAGCGATGTCATCGCATTGCTGATGTCAGGGGTGATGCTCTAGTTTTTGGGCAAAACTCTATGGGTTTTTTTGCCTTCAAAACCATAGAGTTTGCCCAAAAACTAGAGCATCATCCCTCCGATGTCGGCAACGTGATGACGCCACTTCCATGTGATGTCATCATGACAGGGACGTCGCATGGTGATGTGCCTGTTTGGGGGTGGGGTTGGTTGGTCGTGGGCTGGAGCCCTGGAAATTGGGGGACACCTCACCCAGACTGGGGGTCTGGCAACCCTATGGACATTCCACTAGCAAGACCACATTAAAAAACAGACTGCCTTGCCTGTTGGAAGCGAAGGACTGTTCTAGTGTCCTGGCCCCACTGCTGGACCTCCTGATAGCACCTGTTATTTTTGGCCACTGTGTGACAGAGTGTTGGACTGGATGGGCCATTGGCCTGATCCAACATTGGCTTCTCTTATGTTCAATGTCTCTAAGTCTCAATACACACTAAGACTTCAGAGAGGGCTATAGAGCCAGAGCAGAGAGATAGATAAGTAAGGACTCTGTGTATCCTTCCTTCCCGCTGCTCTGGTACTGTCCTTTTGATGTGTAGGCTGTCATTCTCAGGGAGAAGAGCCATATTCGAGTCCAATAGCACCTTAGAAACCAATAAGACCGACAAGATTTTTGGAGTATAAGTTTTCAAGAGTCAAAGCTACCTTCTTCAGCTATGACTCTCGAAAGCTTCTACCCTGAAAATGTTGCTGGTCTCTAAGGGGCTGCTGGATTCCAGTCTAGCTCTTCTTCTGCAGACCAAGATGGCTGCCCCCTGAAACACTCTCAGGAAATCTTCCTCTCTCCCTCTCTCTTCTCCATCTTACCACCATGAGAGCAAGATGGGCTCTCCTGTATCTCCGTCCATCCTGGTATAGCCAGTTAGTTTAGAATGCTAACTCTGTCCTATCCAGAGTGAAATTCCCGATAATAAAGGACTCCCGTTAGATTTACTAAGGTGAAAGAAAGCCACGCTATGAACTTTCTTTCCAAAGCAGCAAACTTAGTTCCACTCTGCCAATGTGCCCTTTGCCTAACATTGCCATCTCTCACTAGCTAGAAATCAGAAGGTGATTGCTTGCAGTGTTCAGACTTACAAATGTAATGACCTGCCCAATGGCTTTAAGGTGTGCCTTCTCCGTTCAAATGGACACCTGTTGGGGTGGACACCTGGGCAGAGGTGTGCTCAGCTCCCTGGAACATAGAGCTCGTGCAAGTGAACACCTGCCCCCGTTTTGCAATGAACGTGATGTCATTTTCAGATTAACCAGCCCTGTCAAGGGCGATGGTATCCTTGCATGCCAGCATGAGATCCACTTATAATGAAAGGTAATTCTGTGTTCAAAGGAATCCTCGGGGGAAGAGATTTGATTTGTTTTCTCGTGCTGTTTTAGAATTCAAAGCACCATCTCTTTGTCATGAAATAACATTCCAAAGCAGTTAGTCCCCCATTAAGCATGATTTGTGGTACGCAGAACAAGCGCATGCAAGGTAAGCTACGGGACACCCGATGGAATCTGGAACCTTCAAAGGTTTGTATGCCAGTGAGGCAAAGGTTTGTGTGCCTCCCCCCCCCCCCCCCCCTGCAGTCGAGTTTCCCGCATTTGGGGAAATCGCAGGGGTCAGCACACCTGGAGTGCAATGGATGAGCCTCACCCTGGGAAAACCTCCTTCGTGATCAAGGTGTCTCCCCTGCCAGGTAAGTAGTTCCCCCTATAGAAGTACTCCCTAGCAGCAGAAAACCACATTTTTTGTTGTGTGTGAAAGTTAGTCATTTTACCATTCCATACATAATACTTGGCTTTACATAAGGTGCAGAAACTAATAAAAAATATCTTGCTGATTTTTGCATTGTCAGTTGCTTCCGAGCAGTATTGGTAATATCAAAGTGACAAACAATCCCCCCCCCCCTAAATATAGATGTGCACAGCATGTATAGTTCTTGACATACTTATTAAGGATTTGCTTCTGCAAGATCCGGCAGTGGCCGCTAACTGTTTGTTGAAGTGCCTGTTTGTTGAAGAGCCTGTTTGTTGAAGTGGTTAAGTGCACAGACTCTAACCTGGGAGAACCGGGTTTGATTCCCCACTCCTCCATTTGCAGCTGCTGGTGTGACCTTGGGCGAGCCATAGTTCTGTTAGAGCTGTTCTCTCAAAGACAGTTCTGGAAAGAGCTCTCTCAGCCCCACCTACCCCTCCCCCCAGGTGTCTGTTGTAAGCTGCTCTGAGACTCCAAGTGAAGGGTGGGGTATAAATCCAATCTCCTCCTCCTCTTCTTCCTCCTCCTCCTAGATGTGCTCAAAAATAATTAGATGAGTTTGTGGAGGCTAAGTCGGTGCGGTGTAGTGGCAAGAGTGTTGGGCTAGGATCTGGGAGACCCAGGTTCGAATCCCCACTCTGCCATGGAAGCTTGCTGGGTGACCTTGGGCTAGTCACACACTCTCAAGCCTAACCTACCTCATAGGGTTGTTTTGAGGATAAAATGAGGGAGAGCAGAATGATGTAAGCTGCTTTGAGTCTCCATTAGGGTGAAGGGTGGGTTCTAAATGAAGTCGAAAAACAAGTCAGTACAGTACAGATACAGTAGCCAAATGGAACCTTTATATATTGAAGTCTTATATATCTTTTGTCAGTTGGACAGACAACTGGAGAGGGCCGTGATCTTCATGTCTGCAATCTCCTGATGGCATCTGAGAGCCTGTGCAGTATCGTAGCCAGGGACTAGGACCTGGGAGACCAGGTTTGAATTTGAGCTCTACCAGGAAACTTGCAGGGAGTGATCTTGGGCCAGCCACTCTTTTGCCAACTTCAAGTTACTCTACAGTTTTGTTGCAAGGATAAAATGGACCAGGGGAGAACGACGCACACTGTCCCGAACTCCTTGGAGGAGGAGGTGGATCAGAAAAAGCGTAATAGATTTGGGTGGCCACTGTTGGGATGAGAGTGCTGAACTGGGTGAGCCGTGGTCCAGTATGCAGAACTCTTATGTTCCTAAAGCAAATGATTACCAATTTGCAAACAAGGGTCAGAGCTGTGTAAATAGAGGAATATCCCACCATAGTTTTGAAAGGTTTTTTTTTAAGCATCTGGGGAGGGGAGATTTGACTTGAGGAGACAGTGATGGGTGAAGAGGTGCCGAGCTCTTTATCAGTGCTGTTTTCTTGAAATTGTCTGCTCACTCCCAAGCTGCTGATAGCTGCATGCGGGGAAGGGGGGAGATGAGCACCAGTATCAGCGGGCTTGCCTCCCCCCCCCCCCCCCAAGATTAATTAGCAGCCAGGTGGAGACTGTGGTTTCAGTCAGGAAAATGGTACACGCTGTATTCAGTGCTCCTTCTAAACTGTGGAGCCTTGTGAGCAACAATTCTATTTTGTGAGCTACTGGCATTAAAGTTGTGAGCAAGCAATCTGGTCACTGCATAAATTAACCTGCTCTGGAGCCAGCAGGGCTCTTCTGATGTTCTTAATGCCTCTCCAACAGATGTTAATGAGTGGGGAGTCTCCTTTAGAAAGACCAGTTCAGGTGGGCAGCCATGTTGGTCAGCAGCAGGAGAGCAAGATCTGAGTCCAGTAGCACCTTAAAGACCCAACAAGATTTCAAGGACATAAACTTAATGGGAAGGGAGCGTAGGACTCTCAGACATTTATACCCTGGAAATCCTGTTGGTCTTTACGGTGCTACTGGACTTGAATCTTGCGCCTTTAGAAATATGCAGCACTCATCAGCAATACTCCCTCTAAGCCATGGAGTCTTGTGAGCAAAAATTCTACTTTGTGAGCTATTGGCATTAAAGTTGTCAGTGAGCAATTTGGCTGCTGCATAGATTATTTTGCTCTGGAGCCATCCTTCCTGAGCTAAGGAAAAAATGCGTGAGGTGGAGGCTAAAAAACTGTGAGCTAGCTCACCCTAACTCAGCTTAGAGGGAATACTGTTTGTGCGCGAATGCTTTGGCTGCTGCATAAATTTAGCTCACACTAACTCGGCTTAGAGGGAACACTGGTTGTATTAGAACCAAGGGACATCTCCATGGGTTCTGCAGACACATAAAATATTCAGCCATCAAAGAGTCAGTATTTTGTTGGTTTACCTTTTCTGGCAACCACTTCAAAGTTCCAAATTGCGTCTTTTCATTCTCCACGCTCAGCTAGCTTTTGTTTCTCGGTGTTTATCTTAAGGCATCCCTTCTTTTCATACAAAAAGGAAAAAAACAATCTTCTCTTTCAACACACACACACACACACAGGAGGGATGGCAGCTCAGGAGTAGAGTGAACATTCTGGAAGTAAAAAGTTCCATTTTCAGTCCCTGGCACTTCCAGCTTTTAAGGGATCAGGAGGTGGATGTTAGGACAGATCTTGTGCTGCCTGATTCCCATATGCTGTTACTGTGGCAGCGAAAAAGCAAAAGAGTCTCATGGCTTCTTTAAAATTAACAGATTCAAGAAGGCTTTTCTATGCAGGCAGAGTTGCACTCTCAGTCTGGGGCAAGTGATGCTCTGTATTATTGGTGCTTGTGGGGGGCAACAGTGGGAGGGTTTCTAGTGTCCTGGCCCCACTGCTGGACCTCCTGATGGCACCTGGTGCTTTTGGCCACTGTGTGACACAGTGTGTTGGACTGGATGGGCCACTGGCCTGATCCAACACTGGCTTCTTGTAATGTTCACTGACTAAACAAGTCACAAAGCAACTTGGATAAATTATTAGGGACTGTGGTCTATATGTGTATAGCTTGCTGAAAGCAGTATCCTGCTATGTAAGTTTTGCATCATTTAATGTGTCATGTCAATACTGATGCTTTGCTTCAGTTCTGTTTTTAGACTTCTGGCTGGTTCTAGATCCCTCATTCCTATGGCATTGTTTACGGAATGTCCTATCCTGTTGCTTGTATTAACTCACTCCGTGTAATGTGCCTTGAGTCCAAGGGAGAAAGGCAGACTATAAATAAATGAATAAAATATTTACTGAAGTGTAAATTTTTGTGGACTGGGGATCACTACGTCAGTCAGTTCTATTACCTAATAACTAATAACTATGTTGTCAGGGGCTCCTTTAGTGGCTTATCCGCCATTGTGACAAGAGCCAAAGGCTGGCCATACCCTGAATGGTGTCAGTATGGAATAAACAGGTCCATTTGCAAAAGAATGACTGGACACAAATTCTGCATTAATTTTTTTTCACAAACTTGTGGGAGAAGTATTCAAGTGGCCCATTCTTTCGCTGACCTTTGTGTCACAAAGGAACATAAAGGAGAATTTCTCTAAGTGGAAACTGCTGAATTTATCAATAGGCCTAATTCTATTCAACGAGGATTAAGTAGAGCTGGCATCGTTCTTAGCCACTGTGTATATGTTAAGTGTATGTTAAGTGCCGTCAAGTTGCTTCCGGCTTCTGGTGACCCTATGAATTAATGACTTCCAGAGTATCCTGTCATTTACAGCCTTGCTCGGGCCTTGCAAACCGGAGGCCGTGGCTTCCTTGACTGAATCAATCCATCTCAAGTTGGCTCTTCCTCTTTTACTGCTGCCTTCAACTTTTCCTTGCTTTATTGTCTTTTCTAGTGACTCTTGTCTTCTCAGAGTGTGACTAGAGTACATTAGCCTCAGCTTAGCTATTTTAACTTTTTAGCCACTACTAGAGTTAAACTGTTCAACATAGGCCCTTTCCGCACTGACAGCATGCTCCGAAAAATCTGAGGAGTCAAGCCTTAAGGGGATGACTTCACAGTCGCACACATTCCCTCTGCACTGGTCTTTCCCACTCCGGTTTACTTATTTGTGTATTCTGTATGCATTCTGCATCTGCAAGCAAAACCCACATTTTTTTTTTAGCTAACTGGCTGCTTTGTCTAAGATGGAGAGAAAGGCAAACATCTTTCTAAACTTTCAGCTGCAGACCCAAACCCTCCCTCCCTCCATTATTCTGCAAAAGGGAAAGGAGGGGGAAACCCAGGCCCACATATTTAAGACTGACATATTTGGGGGCAGGGAATCCCCTAGTCCTTTATATTTACTGATTCCTTTTTATGCTGTCTCTGGCTTTTTAAAAGTTTGTCTGAATGGAGGGACACATCCTCTTATGTCTTTGGAGGAGGGAAAAAAACAGAATGGGGAGGGAGCATCAACCTGAAGAGAGAGAGACGTGGAAACAGGGGAGGGCAGTCGGCAGCACTTAAATACCCGCAGAAACAATTCTGCTTTAGAGAGGATTAGCAATTCAAAAACGGATGTGTACAAAGAATCACAGCAAAAGGAGTTTTGGTAACTGCAGGGCAGCAGTGTGCTCGAAGTGGTCTGAATGCAGATTCCTGTAAAACAAATTCAGAAGCAAGAGAAAGCCAAGTCAAAAACCAGAAGTGAAAGTGGGAGGAAATGCAGAACGGAAGAATAGGATGTGCTCAGAAACCGAGGCAAAATACGGGTGCAGAAAGGGCCATAATTAGGTAGGCTGCTGTCACCAAATGCAACTCTTGTGAATGGCTGCGGTGCTTATCTCCCATTCTATTGCGTTCCTCCTAGAAATGAAATGAACTATATGCCTCTTACATTTCATGGCCATTTAACCCACTGTGTACCATTTCTCTCTTTAGTTCATACATCTGCAGCTTTGAGAACTTATGCTTCAATGGTTCCACAAGCCCTCTTTTTCTTTTCATCTCTGTCTGAGATTCTGGACAGCCACTGCCAGTTAGCATAGGTAATACTAAAGCAGATAATCTTGCTTGGTGTAAACCAGCTTCATATATTCATACTGATCCTAGGTGCTTTGGCTGTTCTTCTGATACTTGCAAACATTTTCCATATAAGAAGAAAAAGGTTGTTATCTTCCCCCAGTTTCTGGTGCATATAACACTTAAAAATGGCTCATCTTCCTCCTAGAAAACTCTTCAGATTGTCTTGGTTTTAGACTCTTGATGCAGTTCTTCTACTGCATCGCTGCACTTTTTTCAGCACAAGATGGAACTTGATAGGTAACTTCAAGGACTTTTGGGTGTCACTTCAATGTTAAAGTTGTATCGCTTCCAACTTTTAGAAGAAATGTTTTTTAAAAAAGAGAGAGAGAGAAAAGGGAGATATAAGCATTCCTAACTTGACAGTCAGTAGATAATTCCTTGGTTAGAATTTCAGTTTGTAAGGGAAAACTAGGTCTGGCTAACCCCTATGCTTGCATTTGTGTAAATCACAGATAACTAAAATTAGTTTCTAAGTGGGATTTCTCCATGTGGGGAGGGAGGGGAGAATGGAGAAGTGTACCCAAGCTCCACAAAAAGTCATGTTTGTGCATATGTTAGTTTAGTGTTAGCTTGAAATGATGTCTGAATGCAGGCCTGCTTATGTTCATTGAGCTAGAGGGGAAGAAAATACCATGGTTTCCAACAAGATTATGAAAAATAATTATCCTGAAGCACTTTTGGGGTAGCCCAAGTCTGGGCAGATGAGAGTATCTTCCTTGTAGGGCATGAGATGTTTCTGGATTGGTTTTTAATATTGTCTTAATGTATCCTTTTTTTTGCCATCAAGTCCCAGCTGACTTTTGGCAACCCTGGTGGATTTTCAAGGCAAGAGATGAGCTGAGGTGGTTTGCCATTGCCTGCCTCTGTATAATATCTCCCATCTTCCTTGGTGGTCTCCCATCCCAGTATTGTCTGTGGCTGACCCTGCTCAGCTTCCAGCATCTGACAGTGCACTATTGATCTGTGTTATAATGTAGTCACCTGCCTTGGATTCTGGGGCGCTCAGGAGAAAGGAGGGTTATAAATGTTTTAAATAATGTTGTTTGTTTCCATTGGGGTAGCCATGTTAGTCTGTCGCAGGGAAAACAAGCAGAAGCCCAGTGGCACCTGAAAGACTAACAAGTTTCTATTCCAGCATACATTTCTGTGAACTTGAGGTCACTTCCTTAGGTGTAGTTTGAGTCCAGAGGCACCTTTAAGCCCAAAAGAGTTTTATTCATGGTATAAGCTTTTGTGTGCACGCACACTTCTTCAGATACAATGAAATGGAAGTTACCAGTCCATACATATAGGCAGAGGATGAGCAGTAAATTAGCATACAACATAATGAAGATGTTTAAAAGATTCAAAGAACAAACAGGAGTAACAAATTTAGTTTATATGGTTTCCATTTGTGTGGGTTTAATTCTGGGGGAGAAGATAGTGAAGAAAATATGTCAAAATTGGAGATTGATGGACAGATATATCCTTAATTGTGGAATACTGAGAATAATTAACTGAGATCCTGCCATTACTCTCCATCTGTCTCCTTTCAAGCAGGGAGGCAACTTTACAGCAGCAGCATCTTTGAAGTGGGGCAATTAGCTCTGTAGAATTATCTCTCCTGTCCCCAGACCAGAGAAATACGTTCCATTCTACCATTCAAATTTCATTCTACTATACATTACACTACAATCTAACTATTCTAATCTCCTATTCCAAATAAGAAATAAAATAAAGAGGACGTGTGGCCCTTCTGGAGGATTGGTGAGAATACAGATGTAAGGACTGAATGAGGTCAGCATATGTAGTGAGATAAGAAACCAATATCCCTGTTAAGTCCTGTGGATTCCATTGTTCTGAGTGTTATAATAACTTGCAACTCAGCAATTCCCCATGCTAGTCTGTTCCTGAAGTACCTTTGCAATAAAACAGCTACTTTGAGGTCATCCGTTGAATGTCCTGGAAGGTTAAAACGTTCTCCTACAGTTTTCTCAGTCTTGTGATTCTTGATGTCAGATTTGTGTCCATTTATCCTTTGGCGTATGGTTTGCTCTATATAGAGAATCGAAAGGCATTGTTGACATTTAATGGCATATACACAAATCTGACATCTGATAATGACTCCTGACTTCTGCAAAGTATACACATTTCCCCAACAGAGGCAAATAAATGTTCACCAAGTGCTTTTAAACATGAAAAAACTGTCTGAAACCAGTGTGTGAGTGAGAGGGGGTTTTTTTTGGGCCGGGGGAATGGGGGACACTGACCCTGCATAAAATTTCTTGGTTGAAGATGGAGAAGAATTTGTAATATGAAGACCAACTCCACCCTGTTCAGAAATCTCCAGGCTATTAACTGAAGCATTGAACCTAAAAACACCCACTCCCCAATTCTGCCTATGCTCATATATTAAAATATAACCCAAGGAAAATATTCTCTGTTTGCCACGTCTAATTAATGGATACTGTGAGTTTTGCCTCTGAGCCAGCTTTTTTGTGTACTCTTTCCTCTGCTCTCCCCGTTTTTCATACTTTCACAGACTCAATATGTTGTAAAAGGAAACTGTTCTGCACTTTGGGAAGTCTATTTTTTTTTAAAATTCCTCTGAATAATTTGACCAAATGGAATAACTGCACTAACCAGAGTTATGTCAAGAGCTAGATTTGAATCCAGTAGCACCTTAAAGACAAAGAAGATTTCCAGGGATCCAGATGTGTCCTTCATCTGATGAAAGGAGCTTTGACTCTTGAAAGCTTATATCCTGGAAATCCTTTTGGTCTTTAAGGTGCTGATAGATTTAGATCTAACATACCCAACATGGCCACCCAGCTGAAGCCAAAAGCTGTTTTAGTTCCTCAGTCTGCCAGGAAGCTTTCCCAGCATGCCCAAAGGCAGCACCGTTGATTCTGACAAGTGTCGTTTTATTCACCTTTACTTATTTACCATAGTGAATGAAAAGGGGCAGAAAAATACAGTTCCCTGTGTTAAGTACTGGAAGACTCTAGCATGTTCAGAAGTGTTTGTTACAAAGAATTAGGAATTGAACTCTCGGGTTTTGTTTGTGTAACTCAGCAGAACCCTGGTACATAGATCTCTCTCCTAAATTATCTTTTCCAACTGGAGAGTTGGCGGGGAGGGATTCAAGTCAGTAAATGACGGCACCCTTGTGGCTTGGCAGCGATTATGAAATTGCTTCAAGAAGAAAACCATTCAAGGTATTATAGTTTTCAAGGTAACATTTGTCATCAACCAAGCCGCAGGTAAAGCTGAATCATAATGGCTATGTATATAGCAACTATTGCAGAGACGAGATCTTTCAGCACCCTTCAGAAAGGGCACCCTGAACAAAGGCAAGCCCTAACAAATGGTACCCAGCAGCACAAAGAAAACAACAAGTCCAAAATGTTCATTTAAAGAACTGCAGGGCTACTTCTCCCCCTGAGTGCTCTTCAGGGGCTCCTGCTGCTGGTCTTGATGCAGTGGACTTGTCTGGAGAACTGGGTTTGATTCCCCACTCCTCTACATGCAGCCAGCTGGGTGACCTTGGGCCAGTCACAAGTTCTCTCAAGAGCAGTTCTCTCAGAGCTCTCTCAGTCCCACCTACCTCATAGGGTGTCTGTTGTGGAGAGAGGAAGGGAAGGAGATTGTAAGCAGCTCTGAGACTTGAGTGAAGGGTGGGGTATGAATCCAACTCTTCTCCTCCTCCCTGTCTCGGGCCTGCAAAAGAAATTAGCAGTTCCCTCTGTCAAGCTGTAGGCATTCCCTCTCCTGCTGCAGGCCAGACTGACTCAGGGAAAAGTATTAAATAATATTTTAATCACAACTCAATAAATGCTTGACAAACTGTGTCTTTATGATATCTCCTAAAAGAGAAATTTGAATATTCAATTTCTGCCTTGTTGGACCCGCAGGGTTGACAACCTCCAGGCAGAGCCTAGAGATCTGCAAGAATTGCAGTTGATCTCCAGACAGCAGAGATCAGTTCCCCTGGAGAAAATGGCTGCTCTGGAGGGTTGACTGTATGGTATTGTACCCCACTGAGGTCCCTTCCTTCACAAACTCCACCCTCCGGAGGCTCTGCCCCCCCCCCAATTTCCAGGTATTTCCCAACCCAAAGCTGGCAAATCTATAATACCTGCAAAGAAATTAGCAGTTTCCTCAGTCAAGCTTCGTTCTCTCCTGCCTAGGGTTGCCAGCCTCCAGGTGGGGCCTGGGGATCTCCCGCTTTTACAACTGATCTCCAGCTGACAGAGATCGGCTCCCCTGGAGAAAATGGCTGCTTTGAAGGGTGGACTCTATGGCATTGTACCATGCTGAGGCTTCTCTCCTCCCCTAACCCCCACCTTCTCCTGGCTCCACCCCCAAAGTCCCCAGGTATTTTCCAACCCGGACTTGGCAACCCTACTCCTGCCATAGGCCAGAATGACTGAGGGCTGGGGCTCTAGCTGTACTAACTCTCCTTGCTCTTTGAACTTTTGCTCCCTAGGACCTAAATGCTAAATCTTTTAATAGAGATAAAATAACATGTTAAAGAGAAAATGACATGGGTTACACAAGCCCGCTTGGTGGCCATTTTCTCTGCTTCCCTCCTTTACAAATTGTGCATTTGGAAAAAGCAGGGGAGGTTAACTGGCAGACAACAAAATGGCTGGTGGTAAAGGAACTCCCCTGGACTGGGCCTTTTATCCTTTGAAAAATCTGTGGAAAAAACCAAGCTTTTCTCAAAATGATTTGGAAAGACTCAGTACATCCCAGTCAAGACTGATGAATTTTGCCCATTATGAACAACTTTTCAGTCATTTCAGATTTACAAAGCTCCAAGAAAGCAAGGCTTGCTCCGCAGCTTGGTAATATATTGGGCGCCATGTTCAAATCCCTGCTTTCCCATGAATGTCAGGGCCTTTCTACATGTTATATGGCAGGAAATTGAGCTTTAAAACCCATTTAACAGAGTCCCCACCAATCCTGACTCTCTGGTGAGGTACCTTTTATGCTACACAGTTCACATATTATATTATTAGGTGTACCTCTAAAGATGTGAGAACTGGCTCTCCCTAGCTGGGTTTGTTCAATTGCTGTTTCTAATCTCAGCCTACTTCACAGCTTTGCTGTGAAGATAAAATGAGGTGGGCCTGTGTATGCTGTTCTGAGCGCCCCGGAGGAAAGGTGACTAATTTTTGAAAAAAAGAAAGAAAGTATAAATCCCACTTTCTCGTCTGTCATGACTGCCTTTTGTGATGAATGGGCACTGTGAATAAATCACCACAAGCAGAAACATGCAAAATTTCTTTGCTTGAGGCAGATAACTCAGATGGCCCATTAAGATACTAACTGGCAAATGATATTGGTCAGGTCACAACAGATTAGGCTCGATTGGAAGGAGAGGCAAGGAAAAGGTCTTCATTATGATACACTTTTTTTTTTTAAAGCACTGTTAAGATTATAAGATTATAACCAATAATATAGGTAGATTCAGGTGGGTAGCTGTGTTGGTCTGAAGCAACAGAAAAAAGTTTGAGTCCAGCTGTACCTTTAAGACGAACAAAGTTTAATTCTGGGTATAGGTTTAGGTTTAATTCTAGGCAGGGGTCATTTCGAGCAGGAGCTCGGGGGAGCGCAGCTCTGGGAGTTGGTGCCAGCACCCCCCCCCCCCCGCGGGGGAATGCCTGCTTGTGTCATGGCTGCAGCAAAATGACCCCATCCCCTGGAAAGGTCTGACCAGCCTTCTGAAGGCTTCAGCCACCACTGAAGCAACCCTCCCAGAATAGTGGTATTTCTGAGGCGTGGATTAGTAGCTGTCCCCTCTCTGCCAGCTCTCTCTCTCTCTGTCTGTCTGTCTCTCTCTTCTTTCTTTTTTGTCATCTGACGTATTTCCGGTGGTGTAGCATATGCAAATAAGTTATGCTAATGAGCTTTCACCTCTTTTTCTACGAAATGATGCCTGATTCTAGGTATAAGCTTTCGTGTGCATGCTCACTTCTTCTTATACCCAGAATTAAACTTTGTTGGTCTTAAAGGTGCCACTGCACTAAAACTTTGTTCAACAGTATAGGTGTTGTGGAGGAATAATCACAACTGAAACAGAAGTGCCTGTGTGCTTAGGGGAAGGTGAAGCTAAAAATGGCACTTTTAGCCTGAATCACCTGAGGCCACCATGAACAAGCAGTAGGGATGGAGTTCTGCTGGAATTACAAATGAGCTCCAGATTACAGAGATCAGTTCTGTAGACAGGAGGAAATGGCAGCTTTGGAGGGCGGGCTCAATGGCATCACATCTCTGCTGAACTCCCTCCCTCCCCTCCCCGGACTCCACCACCCCAAGGTACCTCCCCCGAATCTTCAGGAATTTCCCAAGCTGGTGATCCTAGGCCCAGACCGATTTCCCACAAGCAGCTATGCCGCCGTTGCTCTTCCATTTGCCCCAGTTGTGTTGGTCAATTTCACACTATTCACTGCGCAGCCACATTTTGACCTACAGCTCCTCCCAATTCCCCCCACGTCTTCTCAATCTCAAAAAACAAGGATCGAGAAGATGCGGGGGGAACCAGGAGATGTGGGTCAAAATGCAGCCAGGAGGAGAATAGTGTGAAATTGACCAATGCAACCGGGGCAAATGGAAGAGCGACAGCAGCTCAGCTGCTTGTGGGAAATCAGTCCAAATCTGCATCTAGCATTTGCTATTCTGTTTTACCAAACCCATGTTGGAACAGAAATTCCCCTCTGCATTGCATGCTACTTTCACTTTGATTAATTGTTGGATTTTATTGTAGTGTCAAGACTGCGCTTTCACTTTGATCTCTCGGTTTTATGGAACTGTCTGCATAGATTTATGGCCATTTTATGGCCCTTCAGGGGTGACTCTGCAGTCAGTAGGGCCGGGGGTATTTGAATGTGGCTTTGAGCCGCATCTGTTTCTGTTCCAGTGTGGGTTTGGTAAAACAGCAGAGCAAATGCTAGATGCAGATTGGGCCATACAGTCATATATACCAGCCTGAAGTGTGGTGCTATAAACCCTGAGAAGTGCAGAAGTGATCATCTCCTCAAAAATCAGTTCTGCTTGTTACATTCAAGGAGGGAAAGGAAGCGCAAATGAGTTTCCTGTGTGATGGAGACTTGCGCATCTCTCTGCTGCAGAGATTCATTAGTCGGATATACGTCTGGATTTTGCTTATTGCTCTGTGTCGGAGTGCATGAATCCCCGTTTTAGATGGTAAACAGTGGGAGGAACATAAGCTGGAAATGCTCAGAGAGTCTGGGTTTCATCTGGAAGCAGATAGCCTGGTGACTTGGGTGTCTGGTAGAAAGGTTATGGATAGTATGTTATATAGCCAGGTAGATAATGGGGGGGGGGGGGGGGTCAGTCAGTGGTTGTGGTAAATGTCAGCAACAGTGATAGTGGAAAGATACTAATGAGGTCCTGGAAGCCACACCCAGGTTACTAGGTAACATTCTGAAGTTCAGGATCTTAATAATTACTTTTTCAGCAGGGCTGGCTAAGCCGGCAGAAATGCAAAGTCTCAATTCATGGATGAGAGGGTGGAGTCAGGAGGAACACTCTAGATATGTTAGGCACTAGGGAACACTTTGGGCCAAGATGATCTTGTATAAAGCCAGATGGGCAGCTGTGTTAGACTGTCTATAGCAGTAGAAAAGAGCAAGAGTCTAGTTGTACCTTAAAAGACTGGACTCTTGTATAAAGCAGACAGACTCCACTTTTAGACTGCACTGGTAGCATGTTACAGGTGGTTAATATCACCCAGGTGAGAGCCCATCTTTTAAACTGACCTTTGGGAAAAAGCTGATAATATCTGGGAAGCAGCCAGTTTAGTCCTTTTAGGGGAGAACTTAATAAGAAGTGTGTGTGTGGGGGAGTTGCTTAAAGAGATGTCATCAGAAAAGTTGCACATAACAAGGATGCTGGGAGGGAGATGTAAAGTATAGGCATATATATGCTAATGCAACCCCCCCCCCCCCCTTGCAAGCTGAGATGTGAAACTAGAGTGTTTCTACTAAAAAGGTAATGTGTGCCATCAAGTTGCAAGCGACTTATGGCGACCCCATGAAGTTCCAACTCAAGGGTTTTCAGAGCAAGAGATACTACATGCTTCTGCTAGAAGGGAGAATAATGATCTTCTCTTGGTCAAAATTAACTATGTGAATGATCCACCACTGAATCTTCCAGCATACTTTTTACAACTTAAAAAACAGTTTGAGGAGTCCTGGTTTGGAGTGTGGGTGAGGTGCTGGATGATTCATGCTTTGGCTGATAACGTTTTTTCCAGCCTAAGCTGCTGTTTGTCATAAGGAAAAATACTGGCACCTGTATTGTCTTTTTTCCTAACTAGGGCTAATAGAGGTATAGAAAACGATGACAGATTTCTTCCACAAAAATGGCTGAATCCCAGTTGCAACCTCTACAATGGCATTTTGAGGGTTAATAATATGCCCGATCACAGATAGCCCATGGAACCCTCAAACAGTGATTCTGTGAAGGAGTTTGTACTTCTTGTATCTAACTTGACCAGCTCCCTTTGTTGGTTAATCCTGGTCTCTAGCCTACCACTTCACTAAGCAAAGTTTGAAGCCTTCCTATAGCCAAAGGAGCTTTCCTCCAATTCAAGGGGCTCTTCATCCCACAGAAGAGTCACTTAAGGGAGGAACTTCTGCTAACCTTAGCTAGGATACTGCTCAATATCTTGTTACGAGGGGCTGAACATAAATGCCTCATGGTGAAGACAGCCCTAGCTGCTTTGAAGGAAGAGGTCATGAAGCCCTTCCTGAAAAAGACACCTCTGGACTCAGCCAATTTAAACAGGTATTAGCCAGTGGCCAAGATTGTGTTTTGGGGCTGTCAGAGGCTGGGTGCAGTCACATTCAGAGTGCAGGGTCATCATCAACATCAGTCCAAAGTCAGGGTTCCAGATGTCAGGCAAGGCAGGGTCATTCAGTCCATAGTCAAGAGTTCCAAAAGTCAGGCAAGGTGGAGTCATTCATTCCAAAGTCATATATAAGAGCAAGCAGGTCCAAGATCCAAGTCCAAAGCCAGTCTGAAGGTCACTGGGACAAAGCCAAGTCAAGAGCTGTGGGCACAGCATTCACCAGGTGCTAGGTTCTTACTTCCACACCAAGCTGTCTCCCTTGACTGGCTTTTATAGGCATCTGATGGAAGGTCTTATTTGCAGCCAACCACTTGGGAGTAACCCTGCAGCTACTTATCATCAACAAGCAGCTGATGTCAGGCCAGGAGACATGCACTTTATCTTCATTCCTGGATTTCCATTCTAAGCCCTCGTCTCCAGTGCTCAAAGGGTGTGGGTGAAATAGGAGGGTCGGTAATGACCACCTGGGTTTCATCTGCTGAAACTGAGCTGGAAGGTCCTGGTGGCTCTGTATCAGCTGTCAGCTGTGAACTCTGACTTGCCAGCTTCTGCTGATTTCAGAGCTGGCTGCACAGGACTCCTCTTCTCCTGAGGAGTCCTCTCCTCCTGAGAAGTCCATCTCTCCTGACTGACCCACAACAGGGCCAAGATGTTTGAGTGTATGGTAGCTATGCAAATACAGGCTGTTACAGATTAGATAGATTATTCAGGCCCATTTCAATCCAAGTTCAGGTCTGGTTTGGGGATCAAACAAGTCCTTGTTGTCTTGATGGGCAGTCTTCACTGGGTGTCATGCCTGCCCCGACACTGGGAGAGTGATTCTCTTGGACTTCTCAGTGGTTTTTAAAACCATCAGCCATGTATCCATCAGGTTAGGCTGGTTGGCTGGGCAGTTTTGCACTCTGGAGCTTTTATTCCTAACTAGTTGGTTATTTCTAGAAGGTACTACTGGGAAAATAGCTCTCAGCCCTGGGGCATTTGCACCATGAAATTTTGCAGAATTGTATTCCGGCCCCCTCCTGTTTAATATCTACATGAAACTGCAGTGAGAGATTAGCCAGGGATTTAGCTTAAATTGCCATCAATATGTTGATCACATCCAGTTTATCTTCTCCTTAATACAGGTATGTCTGAAGAAGTCCTGAACATTTGTTTGAAGAATGTAATGGGATGACAGCCAGTTAACTGATGCTCACCAGTCCTGAGGTGCTGTTGGTAAACAATTAAACCAGTTAGGAATGAGTAGCCAGCCTGGTCTGGATGGGGCTGCACTCCCCCTGAAAGAACAGATTCATAGGCCTGGATTCAGAAGGTCTGGATTTAGAAGTTCTCCTCCATTGCATGTAGCCCATGACTGATAGCTACAGTTGTTCCTCAGGAAGCAAGATTTGGTCACAGCAGTCCACAGTTAGATCACAGTACGGTAACTTGCTTTGTATACGGCTACCTTTGGAGACTGTTTGGAGGCTTTAAAACTCTTTCACACACACATTAAATAACGCACTTTCAATCCACTTGCAAACAGTCACTGAAGTGGATTGAAAGTGCATTATTTAGCATGTGGGAAAGTGCCTCTAATAGTACAAATAACTGCAGCCCACCCACGATCTGGGGGCTGGATACTGGAAACATATTATTTCTGGATATTGGGAACATATTATCCCAACATATTATTCCTGACTGCCTGTTTGTTTCTAGGCAGAGTTCAAAGTACTGGTTCTTACCTGTACAATTCTAAACAGTATAGGACCAGGGTACTTGGAAGACTGCTTCATCCCATGTTATTGTGCCTGCCAACTAAGACCTTTATCTCAAGCCTTGCCCTATGTGCACCCATGGAGGTAAGACAGGTGGAGTCAAAAGCAGGGCCTGTTCAGTAGTGGCACCCCAGAAGCTGCCTTGCTTCCTACATTTTTGTTTTTCAGGTACCACCACATCAAGACATTTTTTCTTCTGCGATTGAGTTATTGGTTGTGTTGTTTTTTTTGTTGGTCTACTGGTTTTAAATTACTGCCACTGGTCTAGGTTGACTTATAATTTCACTACTGTTTAGTTGTTAAATGTTTGACCATTTTTATGATTTTGTTTTTGAAACTTGTTGTGAGCTGCCTTGAGTGACTATATTCTGGAAATATAGGGGTGGAAATGAAACAAATTACAAAAACTGAAATTTTCATTACAGGAAAGATTTTTTTTAGCAGAGAAAGTAAAGAAAATGAATTTTAAAATTTGTGATTACCATTCTACAAGATAAATTTGGGGTTTTCTGGGTTTTCTGTTTAAATGCCTAATTTTTCTCACTGAGGTAAGGCAGTCAATGCCTTTATGCCCAGAGCAAAGCAAACTCCAATAATATTGAGAATTAAGTGGACATCCCTGTTGTAGGCGTGTTCAGTGACTCTTGCACTTAAAGCTCATAATTAATAATACCTGTCTCTCCAGAGCTTTGTCAGGCTTAATTAATTTGCTGCTCATATGTCATGAAATGCCACTAGTTACTTAACTTGACAGACGGAGAACATGGCTTGAGTTAAAGTATATTTTTAAAAAGACAATGTAATAGAATGAAGGAAATGGGTTAATACTCTATTAATGTCTCTTATAGACAGACCCATATATTACTATAACTTTCTCTTGAAAGAACAGCAATACGATAAAATGAAAATGTATGAAGTTTTTTTGTGCAAGAAACATCTGCCATAATTTTGAAACCATCTGCCTGCCCTCTAGGTATTGAACTGATCAGGGATGTCAGAGCAAAATGCTGTTACGGTCAGGGTTTTTTAATGCCTGAGGCATACTCACAGTTCTTTTCCTCCCTCCTCCAGTGACCAGAATGACAGACATTAAAAAAAATTACACCTGAGATGTTGTATAAGGGTAAAGAAGTTAAACGTGTATAACAGGAGCTATCCTCGGACTGACCCCGGGGAAGCGTGTGGTAAAATCTGGAGCGATTTAGGAATGGCCGTGAACATCTGGTGGTATTTCTACTATAATTCCTCTTGTTGTTACCCAGATACAGGGCTGGATTCAGACATGTTAACGTGGTAATATAGTAATTTTTAGTTTAGATTTTAGTTTGGTATTTAGAGGCCCCTCATAATCTGAAGGAATAAACTGAAGCTTACTTGTGTACAAATCTAGCTGTGCTAAGGTGCTTTTTTGCTAGGGTTGTGAGCGCCGGGTTGGGAAATACCTGGAGATTTTGGGGGTGGAGCCTGAAGAGGGCAGGGCTTAGGGAGGGGAGGGACTTCAGTGGCATCTCATGCCATAGAGTCCACCTTCCAAAGCGGCCATTTTCTCCAGGCGAACTACTCTCTATCACCGGGAGATCAGTCGTAATACCAGGAGATCTCCAGCCACCACCTGTTTCTTGCAGGTCCTCTGCAAACCTCCCTCTCCCCTTTTCTGGTGGGTGGTCAGAACTGTATGTTCTCCTGGCAGCTACTCCACCATCTTTTAGGTACCAAATCAAAATGGTTCTTTTTCACAGGGTTTTAACTAGGGAGTTGATTTTTTAAGCTGTTTTATGGTCTGCTTCTGGTTTAATGGATATTTTTTATTCCACCTCATGCAGCATTCTGGAGAGATGGCATAAAAATCTCCTAAGTAAACAAATAAAATAATTCTTGTTTTTCTATCTAGGGGAGGGACTGTGGCTCAGTGGTGGAGCCTCTGATTTGCACACAGAAGGTTCCAGGCTCAATTCCTAGTGTTGCCAATCACTAAGTGGTGCCTGGAGATCTCCCAGAATTGCAACTGATCTCCAGACTACAGAGATCAGTTACCCTGGAGAAAATAGCCACCTTGGATGGTGGACTCTAGTAGGGATGCCAGCCACCAGGTGGGACCTGGGGATCCCACGGAATTACAGCTCATCTTCAGACTACGGAGATCAGTTCCCCTGGAGAAAATGCATGCTTTGGAGAAAATGGAATGCTCTATGACATTGTACCCCACTGGGGTCTCTGTCCTCCCCAGACTCCACCCCCAATCTCCAGGAGTTTCTCAGCCTGGATCAGGCATCCCTACCCCCCATTCCCTGCCAGTGGCCAGGGGGGGGGGGGCTGGCAACCCTAACTCTGTGATATTCTGTTGAACTCTCTTCCTCCCCAAATCCAAGCCTTCTCCAAGCACCGCCTCCACATTTCCAGGAAATTTTCAAACCACCGTATCGAATTATGACTTGCTTTAATAACTGTTGATGTACTGTGAACCGTTGTCCATTTTATACAAGATGTGCCTGCGCTAGGTACCTCATCACCCTAACCCAGTTACATTAATTATAAAAGAGAATTTGCTGGCCTAATAGTCTTTAAAAATTTAAATCTCCTGGCTAGCTGTGACTTCACTGTTATTATTCCGTATTATCTTCATAGTTCATGAACAGTTTGTGTGACAAACTTCTGTAAAAGCAACATCTAAACTTGTAGTTAAACATTTACTTTACTTCTGAAAGAGGAACATTAATCAGAAATAGTGCCATTCATAAAGGAAGAAATAGCGGCATTCACAAAGGCAGATGTGGCCTTTGTTCCAGAAAGACTCCCCCCCCCCTTTAATTATTTTCAAAAAGACACATCACACTATTTAGTTGAAATATAGCCCCCAAACAATGAATTTGCAGTGGGACAGCAGAAAATTTCAAAGCTAAGGATGATTTGTGATCCAGTGCCATTAAAAGTACCACATACTTTAACTAGACAAATAAATCAGGATTGCTACCCACAGTACTTTGCAGGGGATAATTCCTGATCTTGTGATCTGCCAGGAATTTTTTTAAATGGAGGCATACATACAGTCACATCTACCCTCCTAAACAGCAATAGTTTACTCAAACAATACACTTTTGCAGTTACTCAAACAATACACTGTACTAGATGCACTACCAAAGAACGTGTGTGTGTAAAGTAAATAAATATATTAAATAAATGTTATAAATAATATAAGTAATAGGAAATAACATATTTCTATACTGTATACACGACCATAAGAACATAAGAGAAGACAATGTTGGATCAGGCCAGTGGCCCATCCAGTCCAACACTCTGTCACACAGTGGCCAAAAACACCAGGTGCCCTCAGGAGGTCCACCAGTGAGGCCAGTACGTGTACCAAAGTACATGTGTGTGTGGTGAAGTAAATAAATACATTAAATGTTACGAATAATATAAGCAATAGGAAATAACATGTCTGTATTGCATACATGACCAAAGAGTGTGTGTGTGTGTGTGTGTGAAGTAAATAAATACATTAAATAAATGTTATGAATAATATAAGTAATAGGAAATAACCAGGGGTCATTTCGAGCAGGAGCTCAGGGGAGCACAGCTCCAGGAGTTGGTGCCAGCTCTCCCCCCGCCACGGGGGAACGCCTTCTTGTGTCATGGCTGCAGCAAAATGACCCCGTCCCCTGGAAAGGTCCTTGTTCCTCCGATCAGCCTTCTGAAGGATTCAGCCACCACTGAAGCTATCTTCCCAGAATAGTGGTATTTCTGAGTGGATTAGTAGCTGTCCCCCTCTGCCACCTCTTTCTTTCTTTCTTTCTTTCTTTCTTTCTTTCTTTCTTTCTTTCTTTCTTTCTTTCTTTCTTTCTTTCTTTCTTTCTTTCTTTCTTTCTTTCTTCCTCCCTTCCTCCCTTCCTCCCTTCCTTCCTCTCCCTCCCTCCCTCCCTCTTTTCTTTTTTTCTTGCCTTCTGACATACTTCCAGTGATGTCAGGTGGTGTAGCATATGCAAATAAGTTATGCTAATGAGTTATGCTAATGAGCTCCTGCACCTCTTTTTTTTACGAAATGACCCCTGGAAATAACATTTCACTCACCAGTGTGAAATACTTACTGCTAAAGTTACTTCTGGAGGAACTGAACCCCTGTTTGAGATTGTTGGGGCAGATGTGTCCCAGGTGATCTTGCTTTAGCCAAGTAACTCTAGATCAGGATCCTCAACATGGATCCTATGGGTGCCATGATGCCCACTAACCCCTTTCCTGGCACCACCAAGTGATTTTAGAAAGGGGGGCTGGTGGGGCTTTTGTCTAGCAAGCAAGGCTTCTGACTGGCCACTGGACATTTGATTGGCTGTGCACATAAAATGTTGGTTCAGCAGCAGATGCTACCAAAGCACTGTGTGACTGAAGGTAAGCTACGGCAACCATTTTGTGGCTCGTTTTGCCTCCTGTGGCAGCCATTTTGTGGCTGTACCCACCACCTTGTGTAAGAATTCCAAAGGTGCCCACAGGCTCAGAAAGGTGAACAGTGAACAATTGCCAGTAATGTGAACCATGTGCAGATATATGCCAGCGCACTAAAACAGTCATGCAGGGTGTTTCTGTGTATATCTGTTACTCTTATTGTGAGACCTCATGTGTGTGCCACTTCCTAGTAAAGGATTTGCAACAACCAGTGTTTGGGCTGCACAGACTTTACAGATTATTAATCAATATGTCAGTTATCAGTAATGTCAAATTATATGTTTTCAGTTGTGTAAATAGGTTCTATTATACTGGCTCTTTGTTGATCTCTTGGTCTGAATTTTTTAAAAGTCTGGCTCTTTAATTATAAAAGGTTGCAGCCCTCCTGGCTTAGACCATCACCTGAAGCGAACCAGGAGATATAAAGCTGGAATTAGACATTGTTGCATACATGAGGTTGACACTAAAAACAGGTTAAGCTTGTTAGCACCAGCAAGAAAACACTGATTTAGAGTTGCCATCTCCAAACTGGAAAATACCTGGAGGTTTTGGGGGGGGGGGTGGCGCCTGTGGAGGGTGGGGCTTGGAGAGGGGAAGGACTTCGACGCGGTGTAATGTCATACAGTCCACCTTCCAAAGTGGTCATTGTCACCAGGTGAATTGATCTCTGTCGCCTGGAGATCAGTTGTAATCCCAGGAGATCTCCAGCCATCACCTGGAGGCTGGCAACCCTACCAGTGATTGAAGAATATTTTTGGTAATTTTTTTCTTTGGCTATTTGATCAAGTGTAGGCAAAAGGTGGTATACCCTTATGTCTAAAGGGGATTTTTGTCTTGCCGCTTTAGTTCCTGCAGCTCTTTCAAGGCAGCTTTAATCCATGAACATGTACTCCCTGATCTTCAGACTTTGAATTATTTCCAACCTTCTTAATTGCCTTTATTTAACGGGTGCTTTGCTCTTTGGGCTGGGCCAGAGACTGCAGGCTTCCTTCCTTTTTTGGAAAAAAAGAATCCTGATTGAGTTCAGTCATGAGAGACTCCCAGGCAATGCTCCCTCTCAGCTGTGGAGTCTGGTGAGCAAAAATTCTACTTTGTGAGCAACTGGCATTAAAGTTGTGAGCGAGCAATTTGGCTGCTTCATAAGTTAGTTTGCTCTGGAGCCATCTGTCCTGAGCTAAGACAAAAACCCTGTGAGTTGGAGGCTAAAAAGCAGAGCTAGCTCACACTAACTCGACTTAGAGGGAACACTGCTCCCAAGTTTGTCCGTGGAGCCTGCGAGACCCTACTGTTTCTGGCCAGACAGCTAAAGGGGATCTGGCCTCAGGCCTGAGAGCTGAAAAGCTGCTTCCTTGCCCAGCTAGCTTTATTGCCATTAAGTTCTGCTTGTTGGGCTGGAAGCTGGGGGTCAGGGGAGAGAGAGGGAGACTTATTAAAATAGCATTTAAATCCCCTTGCAAAGGTGTTTTAAAAAAAAAAACTTAATTCAAACTCAGGCATTAATCTCCAGAGTTTGTTTGACAGTTTAATTTGCAGGGATTCATGAAGTTAGGCTATGTTGCTAGTCAGATGCCTGGGACTGCAAGACATATTGCTGAAGGGTGGCTGCAACCCCTCGCTAACCCCTAGAGTGATTACTGGGGAGAGATAATGGTGGGCTGGAGGAAGTGAAGCCACCCCTCTTTCCCCTTCTTTTCTGAAAATTGTGCCTTCCTGGTCCCAGTCTGCGAAGGAGAAGACACAGCTGAGCTTTGAAGGTGCATGGCTGAGGGGGAGTGTGTAGTTCCATCCAAAGGAAGGAAATGGAAACACTTCAAGGTCTTGTAAATCTTCAACGATAGGGTTGCCAAACCTGGGTTAGAAAATTACTGGAGGGTTTTTTTGGGGGGGGGAGCCTGGGGAAGACAGGGTTTGGGGAGGGGACCTCTGCAGGGTATAATGTCATAGGCCAAGGATAGACTGGCAATCTGCCCCAGGAGAGCTCCGCTTGGGAAGCGGGGAAAGGGAGCCTGTTCAGACATCCGCAGCTGTCCCTCGGCTCCCTTTCGCACTTATGCGTTTTGCAGCCGGTTTCCTTTTGCTTTAGGAGGACACCGGGAGAAACCGGTGTCCAGGGCTGTCTTCCGCATGCCTCCCGCTTTCAGGCAGTGAACTGGAAGAAGGTGGGATTCAAGCGGAGGCGGCTGTGTGAACGTGCCATTTTGGCAATTTGTGCATGAGTGCTCATGCGCTCATGCACACATACGCACATTGCCGAAAACAGCCCTGCCACAAGCTGTGGAGGCCGGCCCACCCAGGGCCATTCCGAAGCAGTCTGAACGCTCCGTAACAGCATCCTTGCGCAATACACTGGCCAGTGTGAACAGCCAGCCCCGAGGAATTTTCCCCCCGCAGCTTTTGCCTCCGGATTCCTCCCATTCCAGATTGCCAGTCTGTCCTCAGCCATAGAGTTCACCCTCCAAAGTAGCCATTTTCTCCAGGAGAACTGATCGCTGTAGTCTGGAGATCAGTTGTATCCCAGGGGATCTCCAGGCCTCTCCTAGAGGTTGGCAACCCTGCTTCAGCAATGTAATACTAGTTCAGCTTCAGCTGGAAAAGAACTATGTATGAATTTGATTAATAGGGTTTTTCCCCCTTCATTTACGAAAAAAACCCAAAGCCAGTAGAACTCCTTTAATCCATCTCTGAAGAACTGTTTCTCGTACATTTATTTACGGGGTGGATAGGGTGAAAGGAAAATAGACTAATGACACTGCTGTTGTGAAGAATGTGTTGGTTTATGGCACTGAGACCATTCAGTGCTTGGTACGGAATCACAACCAGTTGCAAAGATCTGATTGACGACTGGATACTAATGAACTGTTAGAACTGTTAGTAAGGCCACTCCATAAATCTTACCATGGCATCCATCCGTCTGGTAACCACACACTCACACATAGTTACGTAGGTGCAGGCAATACCTACTTCTCTGCTCATCCATCTATGGAAACAGCACGTTTAATCAGCAAATATGTTTTTACCAGATTAGACTGTGAAATGATAGCATTTATTCAGTAGTTAGTGACTCTCAGGACTGGCCTTAATTCCTCTAGTGAGGATGGGTACAATATGGGGGTACAGAATCTAGAATGTGGGAGAGACAATGGCTTTGCCCTTTGAGACCTATTGCTTTGCATGCTGGAGGTACTAGGTTCAATCCTTGAGATGTTCAGTTAGGGTTGTTGTCAGGCTGTGCTTGGCAACTGGTGGGAGTTTGGGAGCAGGAATATGGATGAGGGCAGTTTGCATTGTGTGCGCTGAGATGTCATTTCTGGGACAACCTGGAAGTAATGTTGAGTTGCTCTAGAAATCTTGATACAACCATAGAGTTTCTGGTAACTCCTGGAGCTACTCAACGGCATTTCCGGGTTTTCCCCAGAAGTAATGTCACAGCACATGCACATCAACTGGTGTTTTTTTTAAGTCTTTCTCCTGCCAACACTGGGAACTCATTGGCGAAATAGACTAGTGGCTTGACTTCATATGTTCACACCTGCTGCCCATCAGGTGTTGTTCAGTGGTGAAGAGCTCAAGCAGGGCCTTTCTGATGGTGGCACGGGAGGAGGCGATCATTGTTGCTACTGAAGGGTCTGAGCTGAGCCATAGAATTACTAAGTCTGTCTTCTGCTTCCCAGTCACGGCCACTCCATTTTGACCTGTCTCCAAGCTAGAGTTATTTGGCACCTGGGAAAGTCCAGTCCTTCCTGGTACATGTGGTTTCACTCCACATTTCTGGATGTCTGATCAAACCATCGCGCTTTCAAGATGCTTGGGAAGTCTGAATGTTCCCTTCCAGTTTGGGGCTTTTTTTCTGAGGCAGCGAGGTGCATATAACTGCATATTCACTCCCCCTTCTCTTTCACACATACACAGAGGAGCTTCTCAAAACTGTGTTTTCTTTTTTAAAAACTTCCAAAGAAAGATGGATGTGTACTTTTTTTGGTGCTTTCTGGTCATGGGGTGGGGAATGGAGCTAACTGAAAATATAAGTTTTTCAGAGAGGGAAGGGGGCAGGCTGAGAACGATGCCCAGTACTCCTGCTTCACTCCTAGCTTTTAAATAAAAATGTCAGCCGCACACAGGACACAGGATGAGGCATCTCTGTTCTCTCTCGCCTACCTTTGATATGTTTGAAATGTTGAATTTATCAAAAGCAGTTTCAAAAACACTTCCTTTACACTGAACAACACACCCCAGCAGCCCCCTCCAGCAATCCCATTGGCCATCAGCTGTCGCCATTCTGCCAGGAGTTTGAAGCGCTGCTTCCCATAAGCATTTATGCGCATACTTAAAAGTCAAATGGTTAAAAAAACCTGCCTAACTGCCCTACTCCATGTCTGCTGCATCTGATCAATCAACCATGGGGTGGAAGTGCATTGAAGCGGGTTAAGGGAGTAGTCCGAACAAAACTCTCTGTTAGAAATGAAACTGGATCAATTAGAAGCGGGGCTACACTGGATCAATCTGCATGTCTGACTGCAGCTCAAATGGACTATCTCATACACATTCTCCTGCAATGTCCTTCTGTGCTTCAGTTTAGGCTAAAATGTATTATGCCATGCCATGATAAATGGACAATCCTTCCTCTAGCAACATTAGAGCAAAAGGTTCAGTTCCTTTTAGATTGTGATTTCTTGCTTACTTATGTTGTTACTCGATTTCTAGAGGCTGCAGAGAAGTGTCAGAGGGAGGTGTTTTTAGATGTGGGTTTTATTTAAGTTTTTCGGTTTTATTGTTCAATAACGTGGTCTAAGAAGGGAGGGGAGAATTGGAGGAGGAGGCGGCAGCAGCGGCAGCTCCTCTCTCTCCACCATAATTTGTCTGGGCCCCAGTCTGCTGTATGAATCATGTAACTCATCCAAACTGCCTTTCACATGGAAGGCTGCATCCACTAACAAGTTCCTTATGGATTTTGTTGAAGCAATTATTTAAGGCAGGGGTACTGATACAGCAATCACTGCAAGAATGCAAATAGGTCAGAGACAGGTGTGATTTAAAGAGCTGCTTGAAGATAAGTCCTTGCTTATCAGCTTCAATTCAGCCAGTCTCTTCCCTAATGAAATTCTTGGAAAAGTGTCCATTAGCTTATTTAGAAGTCTGGCTTCATGCATCTAGATTCTGCCTGTGGTTTCACTTGGCTCTGTCTGTCTGTCTGTCTGTCATATTCTCATCCCATCTTTCCTCCGAGAAGCTCAAGACAGTGTACATGGTTCGTCCATCATCTGTTTTCTCCCCAGAACAACCCAGGGAGGTAGGTCATCCTGAGAGTGAATGATGGCCCAAGGTCATGTAGTGAGCTTAATTTTTGTAAACCACCTTGAGTTCCTGAGAAAGGCAGAGTATAAATGAAGTAAGAAAACAGATTTCATTGCTGACTGAAGATCTGAACCTGGGTCTTCTTAGACGGACAGCTGAACCACTGCACCCCAGTAGCATGCCTGTATTCAAACTTCTGGTATAGATTCACTCCCCCCCCCCCCATCCTAGTGTTCTTCCAACATCCACAAAACTGTGGAAATGAGATCACATTGCTAATTCTTGCCCAGGAAGATCATTGCTGTATAACCTAACCTTAGTTGTATACTTATAAGTTGGCCCAGTAATTGTACTTGATAACCAGCTGTATGCTATAATTGTCTGTAACTAAATCCGTTTTGCATCTGGGTACATTTTGCTCCTGAGCATCGTCTTTTATGTTCTTGCATTGTTAATATCCATTATTGTTGTTTTTGAAAATAATATTTAAGGGAATGCCGCTAAATATTTATGGTTGCCCCTTCTGCACATCAGATTGCTTTTTTATTGTTGTCAAAAATAATACCAGCCGTGTTAACTGTGCTCTCAGTGCTGAGGTTTGCAAATCAGGTGTTTGTTGTATTTATTAAATATACTAAGAATGGCTATTTGACTGTACATCCAGCTGTGGTTGCTCACTTTTCCGTATATATTTGTTTCTGACATTCTGCCAGCCATGCATATACTGACAGTTTTTGTCTTTTGTCCATTTCTTATCAAACCACCTCTTCCAATACTGTCTACATCAGGGGTGGCCAAACTTGCTTCATGTAAGAAACACATAGATTAAATGTCAGATGCTCGAGAGCGGCAAGGTGACTTCAGAGGAAGAGGTGGTTTTGGGGGAGTGGCCTGAAAGTGACATCACAGGAAGAGGTTGGGTTTTGGTGCATGGTGTGACATCATCGGAAGGGGTGGAGCTTAGGAAGTGACATCTCAGGACATGACATCACAAAATGCTGCCTCAGCATCTTCACATTCAAAAGTTTCTCAAAGCCCAGTGATATAAACAAAGGAGTAAATGGCATTTGATCAAATAGAAAGCATCTTCCCTTTCAGTGGTTACTGCAAAAGACTTGGCCGTTTTAAAATCCTGTTCTAGGCAGCTCCCTATAACCTCCCAGGGGTATCACTGACCTTGCCAAGATACATTCCTTCTTCTTACACCTGTCAGTCCTGAAACACCGAATGCCTGACCAACTGATATTTCTTTTCAACAAGTACAGCATCCAAGGAGTTTTTCCAGGTTTCTTCTTTTGCTCTAACCATGTTTTCTTTTAAACATTATCCCTTCCCCACAAAAACAACAGTGACACTTCGCTCTATTTTCACTGAATTAAATCTTCCATGCGCACTTTTGTTATTGACAGAAAACCAATTTAAATGTAAAACCCCAGCCATCGCAGACATTGTGATCCTAGTCGACGGTTCCTGGAGCATTGGCAGATTCAACTTCAGGCTGGTGCGTCTTTTCCTGGAGAATCTGGTTGAGGCCTTCAATGTGGGCTCTGAAAAGACAAGAATAGGTAATATTTCAAAGGGTTTAAACAAGGCACCTATGTTGATTGTGACTAGATTTTCTGCCTTTTAAAGTAGATGTTCCAGCTTATTTGCTGGGGGAACGCTTTTAGCGTCAGTGTTACAGTCTTCAGAGTGTTAAAATTCTCAGCAGTGAGTATGTTTTGTGCTGAGGAATTCTGGAAGGGCGATTGTGCAAGGGAGCAATCCTAAACAGGTCTACTCGGAAGAGCTATTTTTATTCCTTGGGGCTTACTCCCAGGAAAGTGTTCTTAGTGTTGCACCACTGATAGCAACAGCTAGGGGTCATTTCGAGGGGGAAAGAGCAGGAATGTTGTTCCGGGAGTAACAAGCCCAGGAGTAGGAAACCCAGGCATGAAAGCTTCCCCAGCCAGTCTGCCATGGCGGGCTGGCTGGGGAAGGGAAGGGCAGGCAGGCAGGCAGGCATGCCCCCTTTTCCCTCTGAGCCTCTCCGCTTTTGCGGAGAAACTCGGGGAAGTGTGGCGCAGATCAAGCAGGGAACCCGGGCCTGCTTGCATGCCTGCCCTTTGCCAGGGGGTGTGGCATATGCAAATAAGTTATGCTAATGAGTTATGCTAATGAGCTCCTGCACCTCTTTTCCTACAAAATGACCCCTTGAGCTACAGGACTCTTGGCAAGCTGACATATGTCTTATGGCATAAGAGTTTGCAGACTTATAACAATATTCACCCAGTAGATAGAACCATGATGCTAACTGGAGGCAGAGGTACTCCTGAATCACCATTATATATGGCCTGAAGCATATGAGACAAATAGGACAGTTACAGCTACTTCTTTACTGATCCTTCTGCTAAAACGCTGTTCAGTTTTGTAGTCAGTACTGTAGGGTAAAAAACATGCCCAGAGGTAGTCAGTATTGTAGGGTAAAAAACATGCCCGGCTGCACCCATAGTTGCCAAGGTTCCCTATTGAATCTACTACCCTTGACCCATCATATTCCTCTGTCACACACTGAACTGTGCTCTTTCACCTAGTTTCGCTTTGGTGGCACACCCAGCGGGGCAGAATTTGGTGGGCTGGGTGTGCCACCAAAGCCAAACCACCAGATTCTGCCCCGTCTCTGCAATAGAGAGTAGTTTGTTAAAATCAGAAGTTGGTGTTCCTTTTTTTCTCAAGCGGCTCTCCCAAGCCAGCAGAGAACAGAGCAGGAGTAACTGATCTCCATTAAGTATAAAGTCCAGTTCTCAACATTCTGTCAGAGTTTAAGAGTGTCCATGAAGTAAATCCCAAGTACGCAGACAGAAGTAGGTTTGACTCTTAATGGCTAGGGAGAGGTCACCAGTGGGCAAGCAGGAAGTTTGCAGGCATATCCAAATGGTATTCCTAAAAGCAACCCATTGCTTTCTTCCATGCAAAGCTGCCATGAAAAAAGCAAGGCATCGAGGCAGGGGGTATCATGACTGTGACCCATTGGCCCAATGCCCATTGGCAGACCCTAGAAGAAGGTCAAATGTGTCTTCATGAGCAGACAGACATTGTACACATGCCCATTGGCAGACCCTAGAAGAAGGTCAAATGTGTCTTCATGAGCAGCAGACATTGTACACATGCACCAGAAGTCCTTCCATTGTTCAGACTTTCTCTCCACACACAGACACACATCAGTCACAATGATGGGTGTTTGGCTAGTGCTATATATAAACCTTGTGTGATTTCTTCCCTAGGACTTGCCCAGTACAGTGGTGATCCCCGGATAGAGTGGCATTTGAATGCCTACAGTACAAAAGATGCTGTCTTAGACGCAGTGCGTAACCTACCCTATAAGGGTGGGAACACCTTAACAGGTACAGTATGGTTTGTGCGTGATGCACACACAACTCAAAATGCATTCAGCTTCCAAATATCATACTCCATCCCCCATGCTCCTAGCTGCACACACCGCCCAGTGCCATCAGACTTGGGGTGGCAGAATGCATCCCTGTCTGCTTTGGCTTGACTCAGGTCTCTCGTCTCTCCGGGTTTCTTGGAAAGAATCCTGAGAAATAGCTGTAGAATTTTAGGAAGCTGAAAGGACGGGCCCCCCAGCGGTCTTTCTGATGAGTAATGGTTATTCATAATGCCAAACTCAGTAATCTCAGACTCTTCACTCAGCAATTTGAAATTCCTGCTTCACCCTGTTACTGACAATACACACCGAAGCTTCCCCTCCTAGCATATACGGCATTTAGATATGTATTTCTAATTTTATGCTTTCCCCATATTTCTATTTCTTTTTCATTCTTCCAGCTACTCTCGCCTGGAATGACAGATTTAATCTTCAAAGGGATTTTGAGCTCCCTTCAGGAGGGTTGTTAACGATCTGAAGTTGCCATATCTTTAAAAAGATGGGGTCCTTGCTAGAGTTGCCAGCAATGGTTTAGGGAATTCATGGAGATTTGGCGGGGGGATGTGTGTATGTGGAGCCTGGGGAGGACGGGGTTTGGAGAGGGGAGGGAGCTCAGTGGGGCATAATGTTATAGAGCCCACCCTCCAAGGCAGCCATTTTCTTTGTCATCTGGAGATCAGTTGTAATTCAAGGAGATTTCCTAGAAGATGATGGCCTTAGATGCTATGCCTTTAATGGCCACTTCACAGAAACTTAACAAGGGGAGCTTTTTTGGCATGGTGTAAGCAGTGGGAAAAGCTTTTATCAGCTAAAGTACCCATAAGACCTACAAATGGAGCTGGCCATTAAAATGTATTCATTTATCCATCATGTCTATATCTCCTCCAAGGAGGTCAGGTTGGCATTCATTGATGGGGTCATCTGATATTTTCCCTCACAACTGCCCAGTGGAAGAGGTGGACTATAAAAATTTCCTCAGGGGGAGCTAATTTTCACATGATGGTCTTCTGATCTCTTTCTCATTTTGTTGGTCAAGGACCTGTCAGAGCTTGGAGAAGATCTCAGCCGAGGGAGGTGTGTGTGTCTTGGGCAAGCCATAGTTCTGGCACAGCTGTTCTTGAAAAAGAGCAGTTTCTGTCAGAGCTCTCTCAGCCCCACCCACCTCACAGGGTGTCTGTTGTGGGGAGGGGAGGGGAAGGGAAAGGAGTTTGTAAGCCACTCTGAGACTTCTTTGGGTAGTGAAAGGTTGGGTATAAATCCAGTCTCCTCTTCTTCTTCTTCTTTGTGTGTGTGTGTGAGAGAGAGAGAGACAGAGAGAGAGAGAGGCAGAGAGAGAGACTTCAGTTAGCAGTTTTCAAGGGACAGAGGCTTAAATGCCCCCAGAAAAAATCCTCAGTGGCCTTCTTACTGCAGCTCAAAATGCCCTGTGAAATGCTGGAGCAGCTGATTCCTAGGAACAACACAGAGGAGGAATCAGAGGTGTACTATGGAAAGGGGAAATCGGCAAGAATCCGCCCCCTCTCCATCTGTGGGATCCACAGAGAGAGCTGGGAGCTGACTAATGGTGAGGTGCGCAGGGATTCAGTCTTCCACCCTCCCTCTCAGAACTGCACAGTCTGGCCCTGTCTTGCTAGATCTCGGAAGCGAAGCAAGGTTGGAACTTGGAAGGGAGACGGCAATGGAAGGCTCTGCAGAGGAAGGCAGTGGCAAAGCACCTCTGCTTCTCACTTGTCTTGAAAGCCCCTTACTGGGGTTGCTGTAAGTCGGTCGCAACTTGACAGTGCGCGTGCACACACACACAGAGTGAATCTGCTTCCTTGTGGGAATGCTTCTTCCCCTCCATCTGTGTTATACTCGTAGATTTGTAAAAATAAATGAAACATTACAACAATACCATCAGTCTGTAGTGCTCTCTGTGCCAACAGAAATCAAACCGAGGAAATTTTGCCCTTGGCACATTTTGTGGCATAGGGAATTGGAGAATACCTAACTATCTATTTGGCTAGTTTTTCATTTGCTTTTTTTTTTTTCCTGCACAGGCCTTGCTTTAACTTTCATTTTGGAGAATAACTTTAAACCTGAGGCTGGTGCAAGACCGGGAGTTCCAAAAATTGGTATATTGATCACAGATGGGAAATCCCAAGATGACGTGATCCCGCCTGCAAAAAACCTGCGAGATGCCGGCATTGAATTGTTTGCAATTGGTAAGTATTCTCATATTCATCTAGGGCTATGGAAAGGGTTTCCCTTAAAAGTGCTCATTTTACAATGATTTTTACATGTTCCACCACATTTTCTTCGAACCTTATGGATTTACAGTTCCAGTTCATGGATTCCTGGGGAAGCATGGAACCTATTGGACATTCCAAGGTTAAATGTGCAAAACGCTCACGGAACTGAATGAAGAAAGATTGCCATCTTTGTTGTTTTCTCCTAATCTCAGGTGTCAAGAATGCCGATGAGAATGAGTTGAAGGAGATCGCCTCTGAACCAGACAGCACTCACGTCTACAACGTTGCCGACTTCAGTTTTATGAATTCTATTGTGGAAGGCCTTACAAAAACTGTGTGCTCCAGAGTGGAAGAGCAGGAGAAGGAAATCAAAGGTAGATGGAAACTTGTTCTTGCTGTCTGTAGATCCTGGAGAAGCCCATTTACTTCTTAAGATGGTGAGAGCTTGCTTGTTTTTGGTAGATGAAAAAAATTAATTTCATGCACTTGGTTAAAACCTAGGGACCCTGGTAGCCACAGTTGGGGCTCCAGCAGACCTAGTCACATCTGAGGTGACAGCCAGAGGATTCCGTGTGAGTTGGACCCATGCACCAGGAAAAGTGGAAAAATACAGAGTTGTCTACTATCCTACAAGAGGAGGGCAGCCGGAGGAGGTAAAGTCTAATGTGCCCATGTGTTGAATGATCTCCAATACAGTGTTGTGTGAATTGGCCTTCACAAAATAAGGCCCAGTTTCATTCATACATCAATCTCCCAATGAGAAACCACCCATAGAGGCTGAATTTTAAGACCTTTGGCCAGTCTGAGATCCCTTGTTTCTGTCAGTGGCCCTTTCTGCACCTGTATTTTGCCTCGGTTGCTGAGCGCATCCTATTCTTCTGTTCTGCATTCCCTCCCACTTTCACTTTCCGTTTGTGCTGGAGCTTTCTCTTGTTTCTGAATTTGTTTTACAGGAATCTGCATTCAGACTGCTTCCAGCAGACTGTTGCCCCACAGTTACCAAAACTCCTTTTGCTGCAACTCTTTGTTCTCATCTGCATTTGAATCGCCAGTCCTCTCTAAAGTAGAATTGTTTCTGCCGGTATTTAAAACCTGCCCACTGCCTCTCTCTCTCTCTTTAGGTTGACGCTCCCTCCCCATTCTGTTTTCTTTCCCTCCTTCTCCAAAGACAAAAGAGGATGTGTCCTCCAGCTCAGGCAAACTTTTAAAAAGCCAGAGAGAGCATAGGAAGGAATCAGTAAACATAATGGACTAGGGGATTCCCTGCTCCCAAATGTGTCAGTCTTGCATGTGTGGGCCTGGGTTTCCCCCTCCCTTCCCTTTCTTTTTGCAGAATCACGGAGGGAGGGAGAGGTTGGCAGCCAGTTAGCTCAAAAAATGTGGGTTTTGCTTGTAGATGCAAAATGTATACAGAATACTGTGGCACTATGGGAGAGCATCTGTTTGGCATGCAGAAAGTCCTAGGTTCAATCCCGAGCAGCTCCAGTTAAAGAGATGAGGTGGTAGTTGAGATGAAAGGCCCTGACCTAAAACTCTGGAGAGCCACTGCCAGTCTGATTGGACTGTATTGACCTTGATGGCCCAAGGATCTGATTCAGGATAAAGCAGGCTGCTTGTGAGGTGAGAGAAATGACTGTCCCTCTTCAGGCCTCAGGTGGAGAATCACAATAAGGAATTTTCCCCTCTGTTTAAAAAACTCCCCACAGACAGAAAATCAGCACAGCAAACAATGGAGATTAGGACCTGTATCCTTCCTGTGTAAAGGAGTGTGCAAAGCTGGTGTTAATCCAGCTGCAATCTCAAGCGAGTCCAGTCCATTCTGTCATTACAGAGCCCATTGCTACCTTCTCTTACTCCGTGTGTGAACCTAGCCTAACATGTGGTAGCTTGCTGCCACCTCAGAAATGCCACAGAATAACTGAATTCTAAGCTTTAACATTAACTGAATTCTAAGCTTGTAATGACTAGTGAACATGTACAGGAACAGTGGTATACTACTCCCTTCCTTTTGGGGGCATTCATGGGACATTTATTTTATGTAAAAAAAGTCACAGAGCTGTTTTTGGTTCCATCTAGTTAGCAGTGATCTTCCTCTGCAGCTCTGAGGGCCTATACTTTACGAAGTCCTTGTGCTTGTTGAACAATTATATGAGGACCTTAGAGCAATCATTTTGTGTCTCCCACAGTCGTGTGTCCCCTTTTCTCCTTACAACTAGGGTGCACTGGCTGAAGTAGCCACCATGCCCCCCCCAAAACATTTGTTTTGTTTTCTCCTTAAAGAAATTGTGTATTGGCTCCACTATGAAACAGCCACACAAGGAATATGATGACTTTGTGAATGGAGCCAATAGCAGCTCCCCAGGGTGGTTGGGTGGGGATGCCAGGTCCTCCTTGGCTACTGGGTGGGGGGTGGGGGGTGAGGTTGCCAGCTCCAGGTTGGGAAACTCCATGAGATATGGGGATGGATCTTGGGGAGGACAGGGACCTCAGTGGGGTACTCTGTCACAGAGTCCACCCTCCAAAGCATCCATTTTCTCCAGGGGAAGTGATCTCTGTAGTCTGGAGATGAACTGTAATTCTGGGGTATCCCCAGGTCCCACCTTAAAGAAATTGTGGAGGCTGGTGCCCCTGTGTGGGGGAGGGGGAAGGCTGCAGCCACTTCTGTCCACACACCCCAGTTGTGAGGCAAAAATAGTATGTGTGAGTCTGGGAGACACAAAACTCCCACTGAATGTCTGCTTCGGAGTCCTTGTATTATTACTCACCTCACATCAGGACTTCGCTGCTTCCCGAAGGCCTGCTCTGAAGGGTCATTGAGGAAAGACAGCCACCTTTCCCATACCACGGTGCAGAAGCAGGGACTGTTAGGAACTTCGGCCTCTAGATTCAGTTTTACTGTTACATTGTTTAAACCAACCCCTCCCCTCATGCAGGTTGTGGTGGATGGCACCGTTTCGACAGCCGTTCTGAAAAACCTGATGTCTTTAACTGAGTATCAGATAGCTGTATTTGCCATATATATTAGCTCTGCCAGTGAGGGACTCCGGGGCACTGAAACAACACGTAAGTAAAAATACAGATCATTAATGATTATCTATCTGATTCTGGTGACGGGTTCAACTGGATAACTTTATGTGTGCTTATATGATGAAGAACTTTGCGAGATCCTGTGATGCAGAGATCCCCCTGCCCCATTTCTGACCTCTAGAAAGATTATTGTCAGGGTCATTTGACCTACGGGCCATGCAGATCAGGGGGCTGTAGTGGGAATGAGGATGAAATTGATCTCTCTGGCTGTTCCATCAGTTAGGTCCACTGACAGAAGAGGAAGAAGGGAGCAATTTTGGCTCCTTCCCCACTGCAGCGGCCTGAGCTGTGTGGCTATTACACCGTGTAGTTCACAAGACCTTGGGAAATAAACTTGCATCTGCAGATCATGGGATCTAGCCCAAGGCGTGAAAGCTTGCTACTTTCCAAATTTTGCAAATGTCTGGGTATGAGTTTACCAGTGTTCCCTCTAAGCTGAGTTAGTGTGAGCCAGCTCACAGTTTTTCAGCCTCCAGCTCACACATTTATGTCTCAGCTCAGGAAGGATGGCTCCAGAGCAAACTAATTTATGCAGAAGCCAAATTGTTTGCTCACAACTTTAATGCCAGTAGCTCACAAAGTAGAATTTTTGCTCACAAGACTCCACAGCTTAGAGGGAGCATTTTACACAATTGTTTTATAAAGGAGAAACCACAGAGTGAGTTTTCCCCCATCATTTTCTTTGGTTAAGTTTTCTTATGAAGATGCCCCAGATGGACAGATTCAGAATCCCAGAATCCCAGAGTTGGAAGAGGCCATACAGGCCACCTAGTCCAACCCTCTGCTCAATGCACGATCAGCCTAGAGCATCCCTGACAAGTTTGTCCAGCCACTGCTGAAAGACAACCAGTGAGGGGGAGCTCACCACCTCCCTAGGCAGTTGAGGACTGTAGCATCTTGTGTATTTTTGAAATCCTTTTTTAAAAGTATTTCTTTAAAAATTGGGAACCTGAAGAAGAAGAAGAGTTGGTTTTTATACCCCACTTTTCTCTACCCGAAGGTGTCTCCAAGTGGCTTACATTCACCTTCCCTTCCTCTCCCCACCCCAGGCACCCTGTGAGGTAGGTGATGCTGAGGGAGTTCTGAGAGAACAGTGACTGGCCCAGGGTCACCCAGCAGGCTTCATGGGGAGGAGTGGGGAATCAAACCTGGTTCTTCAGATTACAGTCCACCACTCTTAACTACCTCAGCACACTGGCTCCCCGTAACAGTGCTTTGCATATGATTGCCTAACCCTGGGGGAAAGCCTTCCTTTTCTGTCAGACCATACCTTCAGTCTTGTGTTCACATCAGAGTTTGGCTACCTTGCTTTGAAATAGGGAAGCGTTTTCGTGAAGTCACTATGCCTCCCTTGAAAATAACTCCAGAGCAATCCCACCAGGGATTTAGTTACTGTTCAAGCTTCTCCTCTGACATGATAACTTCTGAGTGAAAAGGATGTTTTTTACAAAAGACTTCCTATCCCTCAGTCCTGAATACCATGAAACATGTCATGTGCAAACGTTGTTCCCTTAAAAACAAACTTATGGATCAGCCCTTGCCTTGATCACTCACAAAAGCTTAAAATAGCTCTTACAGCAGTCAGGCTATGGGAGAATGGAAATGTTCAGCCTGCATTGGTCAGAACTCCCAAAGTTTGGCTTGAAAACCCAAACTCTCCTTTCGGTTCTGCACTCACAACTAGCCCATTTGCACAAATAGCATGAGAAAGCCCCAGTGCATGAAAAGAAAAGCGTCTACAGCCTCACCCTGTGTGTGTTTCCTTGGCAAGAAGCCCCGCTGAGTTCAGTGGGGCTTACGTCCAAATAAGTGTATGTTTGCACATCATAAAAAGGGCCTTTGCCTTTTAGAGTCAGCTTTTCTCCCCTCACTCCTCTCCTCTGTGTCAGGAAAGATTGCCAACAAATCATGTTTCTGCCTATTTCTATAAATCCTATAGAGGCAGAGTAGCAGGCCTCCTGATAAGGGCTTTCACTCCCTTCCCCTTGCACTGTGCTGTTGATGTTGATTTGGCAGAAAGGGGACGGACCGCTGTGTCGAGAGTTCAGCCTTGTTTGACATGCACCTAAGTCCTAAGCAGTTTGCACCAAAGACTTTTCGTTTGTTTTTGGAGATGATATTTTTGGGATGCTGCAGATGGGTTTAATTTTGGTGGCCGAATTCTGGAGCAGTGTGAAGATGTTTCTTCCTGCCGCTGCTCTCTTGAAGCAGGACCTAAACCTGGTGCATCTCCTTTTAAACTTCCCTCAGCCGTTTTGATTTTTTAAAATCCAGCGATCTGAGACTAGCGATAGTCTCATATTGCAGGACTCGTGCCGCTTGTAAAAAAAATTTAAAATGTAAAACAACGAGGGAAAATAGTAATCGATGGAGCTCGTATGCCGATGAAGAGGGGAGGATGGCGGAAGGTGCAGAGTGAGTGGAATGACCTTGATGTGGGTGAGGGAGTGACCTTTGAGGGGTGGCAAAAGGCCAGGGAGGGGGGAATCCTAGGGAATCTGTACACTTTTGAATTACCTTCTGCTTGGAAGCAAAACAAGGGGAGAACTGGCACAAAAACACTCTCAGAAAACCCAGGGAAACAGCTACCAGAAAGCGAACTGAGCACTGAAGGGAGGAAAATCAATGCAGAATGAAAAAGAAAACCTGACGGATATGCACGGTGAAAGCAAGGGAAAAATAAATAATTATCAAATCTTTAAAGCCCAAAGAAAGTCAGAGGGCTGCACAGATGCTGTTTGCCATGTCATCAGGATTCACCCATCTGGCCTTTATCTCCATTGAATCAGTCTCCTCTGTAAAGTGGGTTATTCTGCTGAGTCACTGATTCAGGTGTGACTGGCTCAATTAATCACTCCCCCCCCCCCCAAAAAAAAAAAAGCTGCTCAGTTTTCTGTAGGAGTTGCTGCTGCTGGGTTACTCCTTTCTGGTAAAAAAGCACACCCAGATCCATGACTCGTGCAGATATACCGTGTGTCTCCTCGGCTGGGTAATTCTTCACACCTTCCACATAAACCTTAATGAGCATAAGAATGAAAGGAGTCTCCAGTTTTAATCCTTTGTCATTTAAAGTATGCCTCAGTTACAGGCAGTTTAGGGAAACACTGGCCTATTACGCAGGGGTGTTCTTCTGCCGTACTGGCGCATTACTATGCTTCTGCACACAGTTTGGGATTTATTTTTTCCTCACACCCGAGCCCCGCCTTTCCTCCAGGGAATCATATAATCGTAGAATCACAGAGCTGGAAGGGGCCATACAGGCCATCTAGTCCAGCCCCCTGCTCAGTGCAAGATCAGCCTAGAGCATCCCTGACAAGGATTTGTCCAGCGCTGCTTAAAGACTGCCAGCAAGGGGGAGCTCACCACCTCCCTAGGCAGCTGATTCCACTCATGAACAACTCTTACTGTCAAAAAGTTTCCCCTAAGATCCAGCCACTACCTTTCTGCCCTTAATTTAAACTTCATGCAGCACACATAAGGGTTGCTCCCTGTTTTATCCTCACAGTAACCCTGTTAAGCAGATCAGACTGAGGGGGTCCGACTGGTCCAAGGTCATCCTGTGAGCTTCATGGTGAGGAGCAGGGATATGAACTCTGATCTCTAGCTACTATAGGGTTGCCAGGTCCCCCAGGTGGGGTTTGCTTGCCCGACGGGCCCCTTACCCGCTGGCCTGGATCCGGCTGCCAGGGGTAACCCCACCCCGGAGGCGACGTCATCACGCTGGGGCACGTTGTGGGGGGACGCTCTAGCATTTGAGGGAAAACTAGGGATTCTCCTCAAATTACAGTGCCCCCGCCCCAACATGCCCAACGCGATGACGTCACTTCTGGGTGATGTCATCGCAATGTGTGCACAAAGCGCGCATGCCAAAGAAGTCCCAGAGAGGGACCAGGACCCCCCCCCCCCCCGCAAGCCAGGTAAGACCCGGCAACCCTGAGCCACTATACCACGTTAGCATTACAATTCCTGAACAAGAAGAAATCAAAGAATTACACTCCAAGCAAATGTGTGACCAAACCTGGTTAGGAATCAGTTAATGACTAACTGGGTGTTAATAATGTGGCATACTGACCCAGTAACATCATTTCCTATAGCATCTGGTGCGCTTTTGAAGTCACTCTCATTCAAGTTCTGACTAAGCCTATCTTCTGAGCCCAAGGCGGAATGTCTGGAAGTGTTGTTCTAACAAATCTTGGCCAAGAGTGTCAGAAAGAAATCCTCTGAAATATGTAAATATTAATCACTCCAGGTAAAGTGTTTTCTTTACGGTGCCACTGAGAGTTTGTGAAAAAAATTACAGTTTACATATTTGACCTTGGTTGGGAGGATGGTGACAGATTAAAATTAATGGCAAGCATGAAAACCTACACATTTGGGTACAGAGTGCATTAAACACAATCTTGACTGAGCACTGTGGTTACCAGCTGCAGTAAATACACTTATGTATGTGTGAGACTTTGAACATTACACAGCTAAGGAAAAATAAGGGTGTCATGGTTAAGAGTGCAGACTCTAGTCTGGGAGAACTGGGTTTGATTCCCCACTCCTCCACGTGCAGCTGCTGATGTGACCCTGGGTCAGTCACAAGTTATTTCAGAGCTGTTCTCTCAAGGGCAGTTCTGGGGAGAGTTCTCTCAGCCCCATCTACCTCACAGGGTGTCTGTTGTGGGGAAGGGAAGGGAAAGGAGTTTGTAAGTCACTCTGAGACTCCCTCAGGCAGTGAAGGGCACGTATAAATCCAATCATCATCAACATCATCTTCTCCTCCTCCTCCTCTTCTTTTACAGTGAAGGCTAGCCCAGTCTTGTCAGATTTCAAAAGCTAAGCAGGTTCGGCCCTGGTTAATATTTGGATGGGAGACCACCCAGGCATACCAAGGTCGTTACACAGAGGCTGGCAGTGGGAAATCACCTCTGAACATCTCTTGCCTTGAAAAAACTATGGGGTCACCATAAGTTGGTGGCAACTAAATAGCACTTTACGCACACACACAAGTGTTAGGGTTACCATAACCTGAAAAGCAAAAAAGAGGACATTCCCCGACTGACTACTTCAGACAAGTGATCACTATGACGAATCTCATTTTAAATACCCTTACTATTTAAGCTGCGGTAGTTAATACTAACTAGGAATATTCCTAACCTTCCAACCGAAAAAGAGGACATTTTCATCGTTTTTTTAAAAAAGAGCACCAAAGAGGATGGACACCAAAAAAGAGAGGACATTCCTCTAAAAAGAGGACATCTGGTAATCCTATCAAGTGTATTTTTGGTGATGGTTAAAAAGATATTGGTCAATAATAATTTCAGCAAGGTGGCTCCACACTCTTTTGTGTGTGACAGAGCCAGTTTGGTGTAGTGGTTAGGAGTGCGGACTTTAATCTGGGAGAACCGGGTTTGATTCCCCACTCCTTCATATGCAGCTGCTGGGTGACTGTGGGCAAGCCACAGTTCTCTCAGAGCTGTTCTCTCAAGAGTGGTTCTCTCAGAGCTCTCTCAGCCCCACCTACCTCACAGGGCGTCTGTTGTGGTGAGAGGAAGGGAAAGGAGATTGTAAACTGCTCTGAGACTCTGAGTGAAGGGCGGAGTATAAATCCAATCTCTTCTTCTTCCCTTGACTGTTATTTCTGCAGCTAGTGGCCCACTGGGTCAATGTTCAACTGAGTTTCGGTCACATGGATGGTAAATTCTGATCAGACAACTGGTCCTCCGTGCATCCTGTATTGACTATGTATCCTATAATCACACTTAGGACCCCCTTGGGCTAATGACATGGGTTACATCTTTGAGGGAGAGCTGGGATGAGGCTGTGAAGCATCTGCTTTACGTCCAAAAGGTCCCAGGATCAGTCTCTGGTTATCTCCCATGAACACACCTGAAGCTGCCTTTTATGGAGTCAGACTGTTGGTCCATCACGTTCAGTATTGTCTACTCAGACTGGGAGCAGCTCTCCGGGGTCTCAGGCAGAGGTCTTTCACATCTCCAGTTAAAAGGATCAGGTAGTACATGATGTGAAATACCTTGGCCTGAGACTCTGGAGAGCCGCAGCCAGTCTGAGGAGACGATACTGATGCTGATGGACTGATGCTGAAAGTGATTCAGAGTGTGTTCACTTTCTAGGGCAAACTCTTCATGAAGATGATTCACACTAAGCTAAATCAGTGATTCAATGTGAATGGAAAATATATGAGAATATGCCCCCAAATCCACCACAGAGTGCCAGAGTTCTACAACTGACTCGTCAATTTGGAGTGTTCTCTGAACACAGACTTAGAAAAGCCCTATAGTACACTCTCATGGGCACAGCCATCTCCGCGGTATACCTGTAGTCCCACTCTGTACCTCATTATTCTTGTTGTCCTTCCTTGAATACTTAGTGACTATGTTGGTGATAACAACACTCGATCACTTTTGTTGCTCAACCCCAAGAAAATGTATTGTTTACTATAAGAGAAAAATGTTTACAGGAAGTTTGGTGTAGTGGTTTAGTGTGTGGACTCTAACCTGGGAGAACCGGGTTTGATTCCCCACTCGTCCACTTGCAGCTGTTGGAGGACCTTGGGCACGCCATAGTTCTGACAAGAGCTGTCCGTGAAAGAGCGGTTCTTGAAAGAGCTCTCTCAGCCCCACCTACCTCACAGGGTGTCTGTTGTGGGGAGGGGAAGGGGAAGGAATTTGTTAGCCGCTCTGAGACTCCGAGTGAAGGGCGGGGTACAAATCCAATATCATCTTCTTCTTTTTCTTAATGAACGTAAGAGAAGCCATATTGGATCAGGCCAATGGCTCATCCAGTCCAACACTCTGTGTCACACAGTGGCCAAAACCCAGGTGTCATCAGGAGGTCCACCAGCAGGGTCAGGACTCCAGAAGCCCTCCCAGTGTTCCCCTCCCCCCAAGCACCAAAAATACAGAGCATCACTGCCCCAGACATAGTGTTCCCTCTATACCTTGAGTCCAATAGCCACTGATGGACCTCTGCTCCATATGTTTATCCAATCCCCTCTTGAAGCTGTCTGTGCTTGTAGCCACCACCAATTCTTGCAGCAGCGACTTCCACATGTTAATTACTCTTCGAGTGAAGAAGCAATGCCCCTTGTCCCCTTCAAAGAAACCATTGGGCAAATTGTGTATTGTTTTCCCCCACTGCAGTGGCTTTACCAATGGCCTCCGATCTGGAGTTGTATGACGTGTCACACAGCAGCATGAAAGTGAAGTGGAATGGTGTAGCTGGCGCAACCGGGTACATGGTTCTGTACGCTCCTCTTACTGATGGGCTAGCGGCAGATGAAAAGGAGGTGAGAGGGTGCTTAGCATCAATCAGAACTGTAATTCTCTCGACCAGTCAACAGGTCTCCATAATACTGCATGTTTCTTAAGTAAAGCCACAACGAATCCTTGCTTTGAAATGCTTAGGTACTTTTTCTGGAAGAAGAAAGCATTTCTTCTCAGCGAAACAGCTTATTAATACTAATCCATTCGTCCTGGATAACCCAGGCTAGCCTGATCTTGTCAGGTCTCAGAAGCTAAGCAGGGTCATTCCTGGTTAGTACTCAGATAGGAAGCCCAGGGTTGCTATGCAGAGGCAGGCGATGGCAAACCACCTCTGTCCATCTCTTGCCTTGAAAACCTTACTGAGTCGTCATAAGTTGCCTGCGACTTGATGGCACTTTCCAAGGATGGGCAAAAATTAAACCATAGGACATGGGGCAAAATTATGGTTCACTGCTTGGCTTCTGGTGGCTGCTGTTATTTCTGCAAAGAATGCAGGACTTTGGTCTGATCCTGTAAAGCATTTATGAAGAATATATACTCAGGATCACTTACTGGCTATTAGTTATGCCTTTGCCATTAAGCAAACCTGAGGACACCTTTGTTTGCTCTGTGATTTTAAAACATCTGTCGTGGATGACAGGGATTCTGATTCCCTTTAAATGCAGCCCACCTGAGAAAATTTCAGTAACTAACCATTTCCCACCCTTAGTTTCTACCTGTGAAGTTTATATTTCTGTATCCATTCAGGTCAGAAGACTTAAAACATCATACAAGGTAGTGAAAAGAGCACTGAAACTTTCTAGGTTACCCGCAGAGACTTGTGTTTTGTTCTTTGCAAGATTTACAGCAACGGGCAGGTATCTCTTACTGGAAACTTGCTGATCCTAGCAAGCCTGAGAACCTCACCCTATAAAAAGATTTAAAAAAACAAAACAAAACAAAAAACAAGCCAGTCATTATTATTATTACAACGCCCACTGAAGATGCTCAAGGGGACAACAGCATTCATTTTAAATTGCAAATTGCATTTACAGTACCTGGACCTCACCCTACAGAAAGAATTTTTACGACATTAGTCATAGCTGTCTCCTAGCTTCTCTACAATATGTCTATTCCAGCTGCCATTTTGAGGAATATTTCTAGCTGTAAAAATGAAACAAGAACATGACAGGGCCACATATGTCTACGAAACCTAGAGGTGTTGTACCTGGGCGCCTTCATCCTTTCATAATGGGGAGTTTTATAGACCTCCGGTTAGATAAGCCTGAGCTTGTATGTCTCAGGGACAGAATTACCCTTTTTGCCTCTGCCTTAATTTGCTGCAATGTGGTGTCAAGGGGGGGCTGTTTGTGGAGGAGAATTAATGGGAAAAGGAGAGCTTGCTTAATATATTTCCTGCCCACCATTTGCCCCCTATAACTTGCTTCTGGCTCCATGGCTTGTCCCCCAGTGGGGGATCTAGTCCCGTGTTTATGCCTCATGATTTGCCCCCTTCCCCTGCCGTGATGCCATCCTGCACCGGATAAGCGGCAGCTGTTGTTTCAAGAATACAAGATGGCGGCAGAACAGAGAAGATCTACCCTGGAAGCCTCTGCTTCGCGGGGAAGCGAGCTGAATGACCTGCAGTTCTACACAGGGTTGCTTCAGTTTAAGCCAACTGAGATTAATGGGCTTAACCCAAGTGACTACAGAGCACTGCACTCTTACACTTTCAAACAGTTTATAAGAATCAAGCTGTAGGACAGATGTGTGGGAGTGATGCCGAACTGAGAAAAAAAATCATCTCTGAATCAGCTGCGCATTCATGGGTACTGATACCCTGCTTCTGTTTTGTTTTGGTACAATAGACTAACTTGGCTACCCCACTGGAATGTTCTTATCTTACTGCTAATATACACCATTCCTTTACATGGAAGTCCATCATTTCCCCTTCCTCTACGTGCACTGTTTAATCAGCACAAGAAGATAAGAAGAGACCTGCTGTATGGACCTTTTGTCTCATTCAGCATCCTACTTCCCATACTGTACCTCTGAGCATCAGTTGCTGCGGACGGAGCAGCAGAGGGCTATTCGCCATGCCCTGCTTGTGGGTTTCCTGGAGGCATCTGTTTGGCCACAAGTGGAAGTAGGATTCTTTCCAGTGTGGGCAATAGGATGAGAGACCAAGGAATACTAGGGTCAGTACATAGAGGAAGGAAATGGTAAAACACCTCTGAACATTTCTTGCCTTGAAAATCCTAGGGGTTTGCCATAAGTTGGTTGTGACTTGATGGCACAAAACCAACCCCCCCCCCCCAAACCCCCACAAGTGGTCATTACTATATTGCATTGTGGTGAATCCCACAAGTCACTCTGAGAGAAGAACTTCCTTTCATCCGTCTGGAGTCTACCTCCCATTACCTTTGCGGGGTGACCCTCAAATTCTAGACTTATGAGAAAAGGAGAAGAGGTTCTCTCTCATCCACTTTCTATACTCTGTGCACAATTTTTTAAACCTCTGTCATCTCCCGCCCAAACCCAGTCTTCTTACTGTTCTAAGCTGAAACACCTCATGCTCTTTAGCCTTTCCTTGTAGGGAAGGTGTCCCCATCCACAGATCGTTTTGGTTGTCATTTTCTGCTACATGTTGCAGTGGTAAAGACGTATTTATGAACTGTTTTGCATTTTGCAGCTGAAAGTTGGAGAAAGCTCGAGAGATATTGAGCTGGAGGGATTGCTGCCCAATACAGAATATACAGTCACAGTTTATGCAATGTTTGGAGAAGAAGCCAGCGATCCCCTTACTGGACAAGAGACAACATGTATGTAGTTTGTGTGCCTCTGCGAACTCTGAAATCAAAACCCTAAAAGGGTTTCACATGCCTGAAAAGGTACCTCACTTTAAACTCTGTGTAGAGTGTTGGGCTCTTCTGCACTCTCATTTTCATTGCTTGTATGCCCGTATTGCTTTGTGTTTTTTTTCTTTTATGCGTGTGTTTTGTTCCTGCTAGTGGTTGCTTCAATATTACATCACTGAATTTCTTGCATATTTCCCTGCAGTTTTAAAATGCCGCCAATACAGCAATGTAATATCAAAGTGACCACTAGAGGGAGCAGAACACCTGCAGAAAAGGGGGAAAACCCAAAACATTTGAGGCACACAAGTGTCAGAAACGAGAATGTGAAAGAGCCCTACTAATTCCTGGAGGCATTGTATAGGGAAGCCAGAAGAGAGGGGAAATACCCCTTCCACTGGTGTTTCTGACCATATGCAACTACTTCTTAATTCCTCAAAACCACCCATATCACTGATTATTATCATAAGATATAAAAATAAGAACAACAAACACCCTTAATATACACTTTTGGCAATATGGGCTGCAATCCTATGAACACTTCCTAGAGAGTAAGCCTAAATGAGTAGATGTGCTTGCTCCCTTGATCTAGAATGCATCCTAGAGAAGGTCTTGTAACTTTGCTATGAGCTTTATCCCCCCCCCCTTCCTAACTGTAATTGCTTCGCCTCCCACTGCGGACAGGATGCCCCTGTTTAATTTGTCTGCATTTTGTTTGCCAGCCGTACTTCTGTGTTCCAAACTCTACAGTGTACTCTCACCCACCTACCTCCAATTGCTGGTCTCTCCCAAAGGCAAAATTTTACTGGGAACGTGTCCTGCATCATCTTTCTGCAGTATGTATGCTGGAAGATTTCCTAGTACAGGGATCCCCAGTGTGTTGCCCAGGGATGCCATAGTACCTGCTGACTCCTTTCTCGGCACCCAACAAGTGTTTTATAAAGTGGGTGGGACTCTTGCCCAGCAGGGGTTCTGACTGGCCACTGAAGATCCAGTTGACTATGCAGATGAAAACAGCGGCACCAGCCACCATAGTGTTTGTTTTATTCTCTCTCTTATTTCCTAGTGTATTTTTAAAAATTATCCCTCTTCTCCCCTACCCATGGGCTTTCTCTCTGTGTGTGGCCCTGCCTCTTGAGACTGCTGTTTTTTGGTCGTGGCCACCACGATATATCTATATCTATCTATCTATATATATATTATATCTACTTGTGTCAGTATTCCAAAGGTGCACCTAGGCTGAAAAAGGTTGTGGAGACCCCTGGCCTACTATATTATGTCCAAAATTGTAAGTTCCCTGGCTGGCACATACTCTTTGATAGTATAAGAACATAAGAGAAGCCAATGTTGGATCAGGCCAATGGCCCATCCAGTCCAACACTCTGTCACACACTGGCCAAAAATACCAGGTGCCATCAGGAGGTCCACCTGTGGGGCCAAGACACTAGAAGCCCTCCCACTGTTGCTTCCCCCCCTCCCAAGCATCAAGCTTCACTTGCCCCAGACTGAGAGTGCCTATCTGTACCTTGTGGCTTATAGCCACTGATGGACCTCAGCTCCCTATGTTTATCCAATTCCCTCTTGAAGTCGTCCATGCTTGTAGCCGCCACCACCTCCTGTGGCAGTGAATTCCACAGTGAATATAAAGGAATCAAAGTGTTCTGATCCAAAGTTGTTTCCACTATATACTATCAAAACTGAAGGTGAGTTTCATCTGGAAAGTTGCCAGTCTCCTGGTAGAGCAAAAAAAGAAAAAAAGAGGAAACTGTATACTAAATAAGAAAATAAACTCAAACCATATATGAAATTCTTCAGCACAATCATTACCCAGAATATATCTTTATATAATCGTTAAAAGACTCTCGAGTTTCCATACAATGTGCAACAGAGTCTGTCATCAATATAAAGCTGTTAACAAAATCAATCTATGGCATTCACGCAGGATACGCCTAAAGAGAAAATAGAGAACAGTCTCAATATATTCCAAGTAAATGCAATTTCTGATATGAAGGTTTTCTTGGAATATACTGAGACTATTTTCTGTTTTCTCTTTAGGCATATCCTGCTTTATATTAATGACAGACTCTGTTTTGAACGGTGTATTGCACATTATATGGAAACTCGAGAGTCTTATAACAATTATATAAAGATATATTCTTGGTACTGTTTGTGTTGAAGAATTTCATACATGGTGTGATTGGCAGCCCTACTGGTTTCTAAGTTACAAAGATGAGTTCTCCTGGAGAAAATGGCTGCTTTGGAAGGTGGAATCTATGGCATTATTTCACACCGAGGTCCCTCCCCTCCCCAGCCCTGCCCTCCCTAGGCTCCACCCCCTCCCAAATCTCCAGGTATTTCCCAACCCAGAGCTGGCAACTCAATTTGTCTGAGAAGCAAACTACATACTATCTGCATATAAAAACAGTTGTGAATTTTTTTTAAAAAAATTAAAAGCTGTTTTGGAATGCTGGAGTCCAGTATGACCAGGGGTCCTTTCGTAGAAAAAGAGGTGCAGGAGCTCATTAGCATAACTCATTAGCATATGCCACGTCCCCTGACATCACCAGAAGTGTGTCAGAAAGGGAATGTCAGTTTCAGCGCCATTATATCCTATGGGCCATTGAAATCAATGGCAAAAACTCATAGGGTATATGAGGGGCTGAAGGAAAGGGGGTTTGAGGGAGAGGCTCCAAACTTGCAGGGTAGCTGCTGGGGCCTCTTCTCGAAATACCCACTAAGTTTCAAGAAGATTGGACCACGGGGTCCAATTCTATGGGCCCCCAAACAGGTTGTCCCATCCCCTCCATTGTTCTCTATGGTGGGGAAAAATGTTAACTTTTTTCCCACCATAGAGAACAATGAAGGGAATGGGGGCAACCTGTTTGGGGGCCCGTAGAATTGGACCCCCTGGTCCAATCTTCTTGAAACTTGGTGGGCATTTCGAGGAGAGGCCCCAGCAGCTACCCTGCAATTTTGGAGCCTCTCCCTCAAACCCCCTCCCCTCCAGTGGCTTTTAAAATTGCCACCGAATTTCAGCAGCAATTCGGCTTTGAGCTGAATCAGATTAGAGAATCTGATTCAGCCCGTGGCTGCCCTACTGGCCAGTCCTGAGCTGGCGGAGCTTCGCTCCACCTCACTCCGGCCCCAACGGACCCCTGAGTATGGCTGCAGTTCCCAGTGGCAAACTCACGTTAAAGCGTAAGATGTAGTTTAGGCCTTCATTTCTGTAGGGAAGTGGGAGTGAAGTGTTGTGCCAAAGAGTTCACAGAAACAGTGGGCCTTGAGGAGAAAAGTAAAGGAAATGAAAAATACGGCATTGTACAGGTGTTTTGGGAAGCAGTTCCAGGCATGAGGACTGGCAAGGGAAAAGCCATGGAGGTGTTTGAGAGAGGCAGAGATCCTTCAGATTTGAATTCTGCTTGAACTCAAGTGCTTTGGCTTTAGGGGCCTCTAAAACTGCCTGTCTTAATTTTTTAAGAGCTATTGAAAGAAAAGAAAACAAAAGAAAAAATGTTCAGGATTTTGAACTTTTCTCCTCTTCTCCAAGTGCCTTTAAACCCACCACGGAACTTGAGGTTTTCAAATGTCGAACACAGTTCAGCTAAGGTGTCCTGGGATCCTGCTTCTAAAAAAGTGAACGGTTATCGCATTATGTACGTTAAGACAGATGGAACGGAAACCAATGAGGTAAACAGATTTTTTACAATTGTCAAATAAATGGGTTTTTGAAAAAATACAGGTCCTGTTTGCAAAATATCTATATCCTATTTGCCAGTGTTATGATTAGAGGATGTATTTCCTTTAGGTGAAAGAAGTTGATTCAATGCTTGATGCAAAGTTCCAGGCCCAGAAGTGTGCCCAAAAATAGGTTTGGGGGCAGAGGATGCTATTTACAAGCAAAAAAAAAAATCTAAAATCTCAGATTTGCCATTGCTACGGTGTTGGTCTGTCCCTTCACAGTTGGGTCAGACTTTGGCTATTATGGAACTATTGTTTTATTTCTTACATCTTGTTTATAAACCCTGAGAAATAAGCCTTGCGACCTCAAAAGAAGTTTGGTCAAACTGTTAAACCTCCACACAAGTGCATATAGATGTACACCAGAGGCGTCGACTTTTAAAATCCCCAGGGGGGGCGGGGCTCTTGTGTGCGCGCGCGAACCATGTCCCCGCCCCCCTCGGACTGGCCTAGCCTGGCCACTCCTGCCTCCGTGGGGCAAGCTGGGCAACTGCCCAGCGTGCCAGGCCAGTCCCGGGGGGGGGGAGGCGGCGGCGGTAGCAGCCGGCGGGCGGGCAAACGAGGCGGCCTCCCCCCCCGCCTGCTCCTGCCTCCGTTCCTCCGTCCAGCACGCTGGGCATTTGCCCAGCTGGTTTCTGGACGGAGGGAGGGAGGAACGGAGCAGGGGGAGAGGCGGTGGCGGCGGCAGCCGGCCAGCCAGCCAGCCTGGGCGCTCCATTTTCCCGGGGGTGGCTGAGCCCCCCCCTGGGAAATTTCGGGGGTGGCTTGAGCCCTCAAGCCCCCCCGTAGTTTATGCCTATGATGTACACACATTCTTTTACTAAGCTGTGGCATGAATTTTGGGTGTTGGTGCAGAGAAGCAAGATTGGCACTTTTCTCTTTCCCAGATGGCCTCTGTCTGGGAGGCATAATTCTAGAGTTCCTTGACTGGATGTCAAGATGCGTCTTTGAAAGAGCAGCTATGGAGACCCAAGATGGATTGGGGTTACAGACCAGCTCTCTCTCATGCACCATTTCCCGATTGCAAACACCACTCTCCGTGCTACTTTAAACCCCGGTGGAAAAAAGACAGGTTCAGTACCAAAGCCTGTCTTTTTCCCTTCTGGGAATTTTTTTTTAAATTTCCTCTCCCCTACTCTAAGTGGAATAGAACCACACATTTTGCAAACAACACCAGGTTATCTTGATAAATGCAGTTTCAAAGCTTCTAAGATGTAGATGCTCTAACTTGCATTTTTCAAGTGTTCATCATTGTTTTCTATCAGTGCTGCTCTAGATCCTCTTCCTCTTTTCTCCCAGAATGTTGGTAGAAAGTTTGGGTGGTCGTGTCCATAGAAACCTAAAGTTCAACTGTTTAGTTCTTATTCAGGAAAAAAAGTCTCTGTGTTCCACGCTCTCCTTTCTTCCTAGCTCTAGTAGCCCAGTTCAGCAGGCTAGATAACAGTCATGATGGTGTGTGACAGTGCAGATTGGGGGGGGGGGGGGGAGTTCCCCTTCCTCTTCCCTTCTGTTCAGAGTAGTCAAAAGGGAGGAAGCACATTGTTTCAAAATGGGGCTCTTGCCAAATCACCAAAGGGTATATCTCAGGCTCTCATTCAAGAATCTTAACTTTCCCCTTGAGCGGTAAAGTGATCTTAAAGAGACACTTGCTCAAAACAAACTCAGCTTTTGCGTTCTGGGAGTAAATAGTGCAAGCCAAATGAGTATGCCAGGGGACTCGGGTCACATCATTTCTCATCCTCTGTGCCCTTTTATTCTGCAGGAGGAGGTTGGTCATGTTTCAACCCACACGCTGAAGAGTTTGACATCCCTCACCGAGTATACCGTTGCTATTTTCTCCCTCTACGACGAGGGACAATCTGAGCCACTTACTGGCAGCTTCACCACGAGTGAGTCTGGTTGCATTTTGGAAGGCTTTCCAAGCAGGGCTACGATGATATTCCTTTACTCTTCTGGAAAATGTTGCAGTTACCTTCATCTCCCTTTGTGATCTTTTTTTTTAAATTCAAGGAGTGCGGTTCCTTCTTTCTTCATTCATCTGACAGCCTGGATGTTTCCTAGTGCTTAAAGCAAATGCAAATGGGGATTTGAAAAAACTAGTTGTTACAGAAAGAAAAAAAGAAATCAAAACACCGAATGGTTGAAAGCAAGCCAAGTTTTGCAAATGCCCTAAATAAATTGTGTAGATGAAGCTAACGACTCAGTGCTTATTTAAGAAATGTTAACTTTCCAGTGGGGGATTGCATTCATTTTTGAACCGCAAAGCGCAATTCTGCTGCAAATTGGAACTTTCAGACAGATTCCTGTCAAAAGAAAAGATGACTCTCCTAGTGGGTACTCTTTCCCCCTCTAGATGTTTAAACAAAGAAGAAGAAATGCACAAACCCTGATTAATAGTAATAAGAATGCACAGCATTTGTGTTGTGCTTTGGAGGTATCACGTTACTTCGTCTCCATAATCCTTATGATCACCTTGCAAAGTAGGTCAATATTATTATCCCCATTGGATCAGTTCCCAAAGTGGAGAGCAACATTGTTTAAGGGCCCTTTCTCAGCTTATGGCAGAGGTGGCATCTGAACTGGGTATCTCCTGGTTCATAGCTTTAACTCCTACTGTACTTTCATGGACTTACAACATGGAAATCTTGTTGGTCTTTAAGATGCTACTGGACTCAAATCCTGCTGTACCATATTGCAGCCGCTCTTGTAGCTGTTGTTGTTATTATTATTATTATGCATTGTGTGTAGAACAGCCAGGAGATCCTAAGATTGTCTGGCAATGACAAGTTCTAGCTCTTTAGTGTTACACCACAAGTTGGCGAGCTAGACTTGTTTTTAAGGCAAGTACTGATAGAAAAATCTTACTAGTTGCTTTATTATACCCTGAACTTGTAGATATGCTTGCTTGCTCTCAGGGTGTATAGAGAGGATTTTGCTAACATAATGCTCAAGGCAAGCGGAAGGCCCATGAAATTTACCGTACATAGGAATGACAAACATAGGGCTGTTGAGACTGACTCCACTGTGTTGGAGGACAGTGCTTCTCATGATAGGACATGGTTCCCAAGCTATTGATTGAGTGTCATTGGCTTAGATTGAAATAATTCTGTATAGGATTGCACTGTAAGTGGTTTTGTCTACTAGATTAATTAATTGAAACATTTTACTCAGCCTCTGGTTAATTAATTATTTGACAAATTTTTAGCTACCTTTTTTTCTTGTGGAACTCAAGGCAGCTTACAAACATATAAAAATACATCAAATAAACTACAATAAAAACATTAAAATTTAAAATCACTACTTAGGACTGCTGCTTAAACTTAACTAAATGCAATCCTAAATATAACCATCTCCAGCTGCCTCCTAAAAATCAAAAGTACGGGGGCCAGCTGCACCTTTGGGGGAAGGTGGTTCCATAATCTTGGGGCTGCCACTGAAAAGGCCCTCTCATCTATCTACCGAATGAGTTTTTTTGATTGGTGGGACAGTTAGGAAGGCCTCTCCCTGTGATCTTAATTCTCAGACAAAAACATGTGGGAGAAGACGGTTGTTCAGGTACCCTGGTCCCAAGCCACATAGGCCTACAGACTGAAAAATAATTAATTTTAATACAAGTACATACAAAACCACAGGAGGGGAAACCCCATTTAGAAGAGGAATTCCCTTTCTCACCGTGACATGAGGGAATGACTTATCTAAGATGCTGCCTGCTAAAACACAGACATTTGTCATCTGAAAATAAAGTAAGTTTGCCTTTTTTGTCTATATGCATATGTAATAAAACAATTAAAGCTCATGTGGTGAATCAGTTAAGATTCCATTCATCAGGTGACAGTCCTACTTGGATGCTAATGTTTGTAGAGACATCTAGAATTCTTACATGACTCTCCCTCTGCAATGCTGTGTTTCAGAAAAAGTTCCAGCCCCTCAATACTTAGAAATCGACGAAGTATCCACAGATAGTTTTAGAGCAAACTGGAAGCCACCATCCTCTGATGTCGCCCTTTATCGACTAGCATGGATTCCACTGGGCGGGGAAGATGCTGAGGAGGTGAATGTTCTTGATTCTCTTAAGATGTTGCAATGGTTTCTGAACTGTGAGCAGGGCAACTTAGAGGTTTTTTAAAAAACTTATTAAGACTTTTTTTTTGGTTTGTAAATCAGTCATCTATATACTAATAGCCAAGTTGCCCCCTCTGTGCGGATATCTAAATCCACATGGAGGGGGCACTTGGGGGGCAGAGAGATTTTTCTGCACACTTGGGGGACCCCCCAGGGGTGCATAAAAATCCTAAAAGTAAAAAAAAACTTTTGGGAGGATATTTAAATCCCCCCAAAAGTAAAAGCATTCCCTGTGCATGCGCAGAGAACGCTCTGAGAACTGCCTCGCTGCTGTTGCTGCCATCGCTGCGGGGAGGCATGAGAAGGCTTGGCGGGCCAGCGGCTGTGAGCTGCTCAGCCCTTGCTGCCACTGCCGCTGGGGGGGGGGGGGGTTGAGGGAGAAGTCTTGGCGGGCCAGCCAGACCTCACTGCCACCGCTACGAGTGGAGGGGGGATGGAGAAGTCTTGGCGGGCAGGTGGCTGTGAGCCGCTCAGCCCTTGCCACTGCTGGTGGGGGAGGGGGGAGGGAGAAGTCTTGGCGGGCTGAGCTCAGGCCTCGCCGCCGGTGCTGTGAGGGGGAGGAGGAAGAAGGCTTGGCATTGGTGCCAGGGGGGAGAAGGGGAGAAGGCTCACTTGCAAGTGCTTTCTCCTCCTCCTCCACATGGAGCTTCTTCTCTCCCCCCCGCAAGTATCACGGGGCCCGCCTCTTGTCTATATACTAATTCCCAAGTGCCTCCTGTACATGTGGATATCTAAATCCGCACATCGGGGGCACTTGGGGAGCAGAGAGATTTTCCTGCATATTTGGGGAACTCCCCACGTGTGCAGAAAAATCTTAAAATTAAAAAAATATATTTGGGGGATACATAAATCCCCCCAAAAGTAAAAAAGCATTCCCTGCGCATGCACAGGGAATGCACTTACCTCGGATCTGTGGTTGCTGGTGGTGGCGGCAGGTGGAGAAGAGCTTGGCAGGCCTGGCAGCTGGAAGCCGCGCAGGCCTTGTCGTCATTGGGGGGGAGGGAGAAGAGCTTGGGGGGAGCTTGGCGGTCCTCACTGGCGGGGGGGGGAGAGCTTGATGGGCCCAGCAGCTGGGAGCTACGTGGGCCTTGCCGTCGCAGGCAGGGGAAGAGCTGGGCAGGGGAGAAGGCTAATCTGCAGCGGCTTCCTCCTGTGTGTGGAGCCCCCTCGTGAGTATTGTGGTTCCCCCTTTCTTGTACTATAGGGCTGTGAGCTCTGGGTTGGGAAGTACCTGGAGATTTTGGGGGTGAAGCCTAAAGTAGGATTTGGGGAGGGGAGGGGCTTCAGTGTTGTATAATACCATAGAGTCCACCTTCCAAAGCAACCATTTTCTCCAGGTGAACTGATTAGAAGCCACCACTTGGAGGCCGGCAACCTTGGCCATACAAGCTTATTGGAAATAGTTTCAGGTGGGTAGCTGTGTCGCTACATTAAAAGAGCGAGAGTCGAGTCCAGCAGCACTTTAAAGACCAACAAATTTTGTAAGGTATTGGAATGGAGATTTGACTCTTGAAAGCTTCTACCCTGGAAATCTTCCTGGTCTTTAAGGTGCTACTGGACTGGAATCAAGCTTCTTGAAAGGTAATTTCCCCACTGTAATTGATGTTCCTTGGCCATGCACAGCTGTAAGCTGTAGCAGCAAAGTAGGCTCTAGTTACAGTGAACTAAGACCCGTTGACCAGCCTCTCCGGCAGCCTTCCTGCATCTTTCTACCTGGGCTGTGAGAAAACTAAAGGCTGATGTCCTGAGGCCGGGCTAGATAAATACGAAGGGCGCTGTCCCACATGCTGGACAATGCAGTTTCAGTCCACTTCAGCAACCATTTGCAAGTGGATTTTGCCATTTCACACAAGCCCTTCCTGCCCTCTCCTTTTAATCCATGTTCACCACGGTGACCTCCAAGCAATTCTGTACATAAATCAAATTTAACCTTTTTAATCCAGGTCCCCCTGCCCCCAATTCTGCACTAAAATTGAGTTCAACCTTCTTTTTATTCTGGGTGTTCCCTTCCATTCTTCATTACATTTCCTCCCTTCAGTGGTCAGCCCAGTTTCACCCTGCTGTTTCCCTGGGTTGTTTGGATGCTGTTTCGCTGTGGACATAAATTGCCTCAACGCGAACACTAAGAAAATCTGGAGTAGCAAGCAAATGCGGAAAGGACCCCAGTCAAATCTAGTTGCAAAGTGGATCAAAAGTGCATTATTTAGTGTCTGTGAAAGTGCCTGAAGCGTCACACAAAGCTCTTGGTGCGGAAGTTGCCATTGGTTATTATGCTGCATGTATTAAATAGCAGCGTCACTTAAAAAAAAAACTTGTATCTCACCTTTCTCCCCATTAGTGACCCAAAGTAGCTTACACCATCGTTTTCTCCTCTTCAGTTTTTTCTCCTAGCAACAACCTCTTGGGAGGTAGGTTAGGCTGAGAGTGACTAGTCAAAGATTGCTCAGTAAGCTTCCATGGCAGAGTAGGGATTTAAACTCGGGTCTCCCGGATCCAAGTCCAACACCTGGACCACTGCACTCCCTGGCTCTGTACCCACTGTATCTGTACACCCTTCAAGACAAAGCCATCTGTGCTGTATGTTAGTATTGCTAGAGACAATACCAGAAGCGCTAGGAAGAACTGCTTTGGGACTGTAACTTCCCACGGGCAAGGTGGGACTATGGAGCTATTCCTGGATGTGATAGCTTTGATAGAAGGGAAATAGTTTATTTGAAAGAGCTTTTTCTCCTAGTTTTCTTCCTTCCTTCCTTTTTTTTTTGAACTGTGGTTACAGAAAAAAAATTAGAAACTGAATACAAGCTGTTTTTGAGCTCAGTGAATGAATTATGTAGATGAACCCATTTAGTATTCGCTATTTACTTAAGAACTTCTCCCTTTCGGAATTCAGTTGCATTGATTACTCTTTAAGTCCTCAGAGAACTGCTCATGGCTAATGTCTTTGGAGTAAGCAAATGGGTTTGTGAGTCATTTGGCAGGCTGCATGCACATAACGTTTAAGTTCTGTCATTCCCTCTCTTTTTTTTATTCCGATTAACTTCTAATTCTAATCGAGCAGCCCCAACTGGTAACCCATCTTTACATCTTGTTCTTCCGTTTGCTTAAGATCGTCTTGAGTGGAGAGACAGACACCTATGAGATTGAAGGCTTGGTACCTGGCATGGAGTACGAGGTGTCTTTGGTGGCGCTTTTTGATGATGAAAGCGAAAGCGACGTTATCGCTGTTCTCGGGACCACACGTAAGACAAACTGTGTTATAACCTCCCTCCTGAGGGTGAATTCAGGAACGTAGGGCTGGCATCAACATACTATGAGGTGGGGCAGCTGCCAGGGCCCAGTGAAGACCACTGCCCCCATCTCCACACCAGCTCACCTCCCCCTGCCACCTGCCTGTGCAACATTACCCCCCTTGTTCACTTGCAAGCACTCTGCCACCAGCATTCTCAGCTGGTGGCAATGAGGTTAGTTTTAAAGGCAGGTGGTGGGAGGATGCACTGGGCAGGCAAGAGGAAGGTAGGTGTGAGTGGGGGGGCTGGTGATGTGCAGAGGGGGAGGAAGGTCCTGGTGATCCCCCCCCCCCCCCGAACCAGCCCTGTGGCGACAGTCTGGCCATGTAACTTACACAAAAAATTTCCTGACGGGCTGTTGTCCTGCAGGACATCTGACCGTCAGGAGCAAGTGTACCCAAACCGCAGTAGTTCTTATTGGGTTAACTGATATAGTTAGTCCAGACAGTACCCACTAGTTAGCAGAGTGCTTTAAATAAAGCTACAAACGCAGGAGTGTCTTTTTCACCAGGCCACCCAGCTTACAAAGCTGCACAGAGCCATACTGCAAGTTTAATACGAGTCACTGTATTCTAGAATTACAATCTGTATAGGAAAGCTTACAGATAGGATAGTATTCTAATCTAATTTAGGAAGGATGGACACAGGTGGTGAGAGGGATTTCCTTGTCAATTTCACTTCTGGGCCAGTCAACTGAGAGTGAAATTGACAAAGGAAAGCCTCTCTCTGCCTTCCCTTCTCTAGCTGACATGTGGCAGCTGGAAAAGGGCAGGAAGGGAACCCAGGCACGTTAATAATGCCTTTCTTTCCCAGCCTAATACACTAATGAGCTGTGCTGTCAGGGGTGTGGCCTAATAGGCTAATGAGTTTCTGCCATTGGGTGTGGCCTATTATGCTAATGAGTTCCTGCTGGGCTTTTTCTACAAAAAAAGCCCTGAGGACAGCCTTTCCTCCTCCTTGGTGTGTGTAGGGAGAACAGAGTCCTGGGAGAGAGTGAGCGGAAGAAGTTGTCCCTGAGAATACAGTCTACGGCTGATTTTACCCCTCCCCTCTAAAGTAGTTTGACTGCTGTCTTTTCCTGTGCTGATTTCACAGTGGTGTGAAATTTCACTCCAGGGGGTTTAAGTGCACTAAGAAACCACAATTGTTTAAAGCAGAATAAAGTGGTATAATACTAGCTTGACCACAGGAGGGCAACTAGTAGATATGGACATTTCAGTGGCAGCACAGTTTCACACCGCACAGAGGTATGGGCAGGTTTTTTTGGAACTAGAATGATTCCAACGGGAAAGTCAGATGTAAAATCAGCCTACATTTCAAAGGGGACAGTGGCAGACAAGTAAACACAGGAAGAAAACATAGGGATTGCCTCTCTGGCTGTCTGACTCTTTTGCCACGAAGTCTAGAGGCTGAGGCAGGGGACAGCACCCAGTCCTCCACTTCCAACAGTTCTGCCAGCACGTCAGGGGCCATTCTGCTCATACCTGGCCAGCAGCACCAACCAACCTCTGGTGATGCTGCAGGAGAAGGTAACAGGTGTGCCAACAGTCATAACTGGTGCCACTAGCCGAGACTGAGTTGGGTGGCCCCTGTAACTCTGGCTTGGAGTGCCAAAAATCTAAATCTAATGCCTTAGAAACCACTAAGTTTGGCTTGCTTCTTAGCCATTTTACCTTCCTAGTTCATCACATTAATTTCTAGGAGAAACAGTTGGTGTTTAAGGACTCTCTTTAGTTTCTTAGTGGTGAAGGAGATGCACTTGACCGCTACATGGGGTATTTTTACCTATTCCTGCAGTGCACGTTGCAGAGGTAATACTAGACAATACTTACCGTATTTTTCGGACCATTTTTCGGGAAAGTGTGTGCGTCTTATGGAGCGAAGACTGCACGTTGGGGTGGGGGAGTGACTTTAAAAATTCCGGGGGGGGGGGTGTCTGTTGCTGCTGCGAGGCCGCCGCTGCCGGCTCCTGTTGCTGCTGGCTGTTGCTACCGTGAGGCCGCTGCTGCTGGCTCGTGCGAGGCCGCCGATGGCGGCTCTTGTTCCAGTTCCTGTTGCTGCTGCTGCCGGCTCGTGTTCCTGTTGCTGCCGGCTCGTGCGAGGCCGCCAGCACCGGCTCCTGTTCCTGTTGCTGCCGGCTCGCGCGAGGCCGCCAGCGCCGGCTCCTGTTCCTGTTGCTGCCGGCTCGCACGAGGCCGCCAGCGGCTCCTGTTGCTGCCGGCTCGCGCGAGGCCGCCGCTGACCAGCACAGAAGGCGCGAGGCCTCGCTGACCAGCGCAGAAGGCGTGAGCCTCCCCCCGCGTCTTATGGTCAGGTGCGTCGTATAGACCGAAAAATACGGTATGTTATTATTAGTATATTATTCAGTCCTAACTATGTATGTGCAGGGAAGGAAGGTGACATGGTACAGCCTGATCTCATCAGATCCTGGAAGCTAAGCAGGGTCAGCCCTGGTTAGGACTTGGATGGGAGACCTCCAAGGAAGACCACAGAGGAAGGCAACGGCAAACGACCTCCGCATCTCATTTGCCTTGAAAGTCCCTTGCTGGGGTCGCCATGAATTGGTTGTGACTTGATGGCACTTTACACTCATCCGTATGTGCAATAGTTTCAAAAGAAATGAAAGAAGTAACTGAAGAAGCTCCATGTCACTCCCCTGGAACCTGACCTTCTGGTTAAAGGTTTTAAATGCTCAAGGAAGTCAGAATAGTGTTGCCAGCTCCGGGCTGGAAAATTTCTGAAGATGTTTTTTTGGAGTGGAGCTTGGAGAGTGGAGGGACTTCTGCAGGGTATAATCCCATAGAGTCCACCTTCCGAAAGAGACATTTTCTCCAGGGGAACCAGTCTCTGTAACCTGGAGGTCAGCTGTAATTCTGGGTGATCTCCAGCCCCTACCTCGAGGTTGGCAACCCTAAGTCAGAAGGAGGGGGCTACTGTCAGGAAAGCGATTAGGATACATGAAAGTGACATCGGAGCGTTCCCATCAGCAAAGTCAAACAGATCTTGCGACAGAAAAAGATCCAGAGAAGGTCAGAGGGAAGGGGAAGAGAGTCAGAAGAGAGCAGGAGGTATGAAGCTGATATCCATGTTTTATCACTGAAACGATTGGAAATGTAAATGACCATAGTAACAAAGTTAATGAAAATATTAACAAATCAGATATTAAGCTTTTAATGAAATGGCATGCAGGACTTGGTCCCAAGTTCAACCCCTGCCAGCTTAAGCTAAAAGTAACAGGCAGGAGTTGATGTGAAAGACTTCTGTCTGAGACCCTGGAGAACTCCTGCCAGTCTGAGTATACTGGCCTTGATGAACCAAAAGGTCTGATTTGGCATGAGGCAGTTTCATGCATGTTCTTGTGCTCAAACGAAACAAAGAAAATGTGCCTCCCAACAACCTAGGGAGTTCTTAAATTAGCCCCATGTTCCCACAGTTCATAGATACTGAAATTTGGAGCACAGATAATAAAATTTGGACTAAAGGATTTTATATCGTGTTGTTTTTCAGTTGACAGGATTACTACTGAAATGTCCACTATAACCACCACTAGTACCACGACTTCCCGACCTACAACTGCAGGTAAGATCATGTATGGAAAATGTAGCAGAAATCCAGCAATCAATCAGTCAATCAATCAATCAATCAGTCAATCTTTGCTTAGTTTTATTGTGAACAAACTCTAGTTTTTCTAGTTTGGTGTAGTGGTTAAATGTGCGGACTCTAATCTGGGAGAACCAGGTTTGATTCCCCACTCCTCCACTTGCAGCTGCTGGATGACCTTGGGCAAGCCATAGTTCTGGCATAGCCATTTGAAAAAGAGTGGTTTCTGTTAGAGCTCCCTCAGCCCCACCTACCTCACAGGGTGTCTGTTGTGGGGAGGGGAAGGGAAAGGAGCTTGTAAGCCGCTCTGAGACTCCTTTGGGTAGTGAAGGGCGGGGTATAAATCCAATCTCCTCCACCTCCTCCTCTTCTTCTTCTTCTTCCTTCTTATGTTTTCCAAATTATTGAGGGTTAATGACTATTGCGTTAGCTGTTTTTAGTACAAACCCCCCCCCCCCCCCAATCTAACTGATTTGCTTCAGAGAGAAGCTCTGAGAGAGGACTGATGGTATGCGTTTAATATTATTTCAGTCTTCCGAACAGGAATTAGAAATCTTGCTATAGATGATGAGACTACGTCAAGCCTGAGGGTGAAATGGGATATTTTGGACTACAGCATCCGTCAGTTCAGGGTGGCGTACCTTACTGCTGTTGGTGACCGTGCTGAGGAAGCGGTAAGAATGGTTGGTATGAATTTTGTATGGCTAAGTTCTTAAAAACACTTCTTAAAAACACTTGGCAGGCACCAGAAAAGGGGTCGGCGGGTGCCATCTGTTTGGGGACTCCTGCATTAGAACCACACATTGGTTTGGACCCAGTGACATGCAAGCAGGAACCTAGCACAGTTCCATTTGCGCAAGACCTGTGCAACATCTAGCAGTTTCTTCCCTATACATCATAGGCGTCAACTACGGGAGGGGCTCAAGGGCTCGAACCCCCCCTGAAATTTCCCGGGGGGGGGCTCAGCCTCCCCCGACAAAACAGAGCATCCAACAGGCCAGCTCGCTTGCCTGCCTGCCTGCTCGCCCACCTGCCGGCCAGCTGGCCAGCAGCCGCCGCCTCTCCCCCCCTGGGCCTGGCCTGGCCACTCCTACCTCTGTGGGGCCAGCTGGGCACGTTGCCAGGGTGACGCTCTAGCAATCGCCCCGAAACTCTATGGCACCATAGAGTTTCAGGGCGATTGCCAGAGCGTCGCCCCGGCAACGTGCCCAACGTGCTGGTGTCACTTCCGGGTGATGCCAGCATGCTGGGCATTTGCCCAGCTGGCCCCACGGAGGCAGGAGTGGCCAGGCCAGGCCTGAGGGGGGGAGAGGCGGCGGGGACATGGTCCCGGCGTGCGCGCGTGCTTCGCATGCACATAACAGCCCCCGCCCCCCTGGGATTTCTAAAAGTCGACGCCTCTGCTATACATTATAGTATCCAGAAGTTGGTTGCCCAAGAGCTTGCACAAACAGGAATGCAAGCAGGGATGCAACAAATTTGACTTAGTGCAAGTGACTACTGTGGACTTCTGCTTGCATTTGCACTTGGCAAGACCTCTAGAACAATGGGAAACTTTGCACTAGATCGGACCAATTGTGCTTTATTTTTCAGTGAAATAACAGTGTGCGTATGGAACACCAGAATATACAGCAGGTGGTTCCTATGATTTCATTTCATATGGTTTTGAAATTCACACAAGAAGAAACACCTTGTGCTATGTCTCCCAAATGGACCTATAACCTGGATGACTCTGGCTAGCATGATCTCATTAGATCTCAGAAGCTAAGCAGGGCTTGCCCTGGTTAGTACTTGGTTGGAGACCACCAAAGAAGGCTGGGTTTGCTACGCAGAGGCAAACAATGGAAAGCTACCTCGGTTCACCTCTTACCTTGAAAATCCGATGGAATTGCTATAAATCGGCTGTAGTTTGACTGCACTTTCACCTTCGCCAGCTTGTCTTCTGCGCTCAGAAGATACAGTGTGTGCTTTCATTTAGCACAAGTGAACAGCAAGGAATAATTTTAGTGCTGTTCATTCAAGTTTTGCTGCATACTCAGAAATCTTCCGTGAAATCAAACCACCTGCCTCCAACTTGACTGTGGTTTACAACTGACCATAGGTAAGGTGTCCAGCAGCACCATTAAGACCAACAAAGTTTAATTCTGGGTATAAGCTTTCATGTAGTCTTAAAGCTGCCACTGGACTCAAACTTTGTTCTGTTACCACAACAAGATTAATAATGAGGGATCCCTGACTTGTATAGCCCAGGCAAGCCTGATCTCAGAAGCTAAGCAGGGCCAACCCTGACAAATACTTGGAAGGGCAACCTCCAAAGAATACCATGGCTGGGATGCAGAGGCAGGCAAACATCAAACCACCTCTCTGAAACATCCTAGCCCCACTAGGGGGCATGCAAGCACACACACATGTGCACACAAAAATCCCCCCCTGCCCCCCCCCCCAAGTTACTAATGGGGAGAAAGGAGAACTAAACCACTGAGAGCCAGTTTGGTGTAGTGGTTAAGTGCGCGGGCTCTAATCTGGGAGAACCGGGTTTGATTCCCCACTCCTCCACTTGCACCTGGCTGGATGACCTTGGGCAAGCCATAGTTCTGGCACAGCTGTTCTTGAAAAAGAGCAGTTTCTGTCAGAGCTCTCTCAGCCCCACCTACCTCACAGGGTGTCTGTTGTGGGGAGGGGAAGGGAAAGGAGCTTGTAAGCCACTCTGAGACGCTGAGTGAAGGGCGGGGTATAAATCCAATCTCTTCTTCTTCGCTTCACTGCCCTGCACTTCTTGGAGAAGGGGGGAGGGATAAAAATATGCTACATTAATAATTTGAGGAGGGATTTGGAGGCAGAGAAAGAGAGAAATTGTCTCAAGTTAAGAGACCGCTTCCATGCCCAGTAGACTGCCAAGGAGAATGGAGAGTCACGCTAAAAGTCAAGAGGCTTTTGCTCTGTGGAGAGTTGGATCGACAAAGGGCACAAAGTCTGGGTAGGGGCAAGGCTGCAGAGGGGGTCAGAGCCATTCCAAATGAGAAAATATTTCATAGTAGTTTGCTGAGGTTTTCATAGCAGTCCTCAGGATCTAAAAAAAATGTTCTAGGGTTTTCCCCCTTCACATGTCTTTCCTGAATCAGTTTTGAAACGCCTTAAGCCAAGAGATTGCGATCGGAGCACACATGTGCCCTGCCTGGATTAATCTCTGGCACCAGTCAAGTGTAGAAATGTTTATAGATGGGTATGTTCTGCCAGTTTTTAGAAGTTCTGTGCTTCCTTCTACCTTTTTAAATACCACGTCAATTCCTCATTGTTCTTTTACAATCAGTAGCTTTAACTTTTTGAGTGCAGCTGTGCTGTTGGGACACTTTGCCTGCCTGCGTCCAGGCTATTTTCACGCAGACCTGGTTTGTATCCCTGATAAAGCTCAGGTTTTCTGGCTCTTTTTTTGATAAGCGAATTAGTAGACATCTCCAGCAGCCCAGTCGCCATAGCTAAAATAGTGGAACTTAGTACTACTGCTAAGGGTTCTTATAAGTCTGAATTTTGGTGGGGCCAGAGAGGCCCCAGTTACGGGTGCAGGAGAGTAGGGAGAATGCAGGTCCCAGGTCCTTTCTGCAACTGCCTGCCACTCCCAACTTTTCTCAGAGTTCGAGTCGAGGCAATTTAAGTCCACGGCAAAATGGCATCCAGATAACCCAGGGCAACAGCAGACTGAAACCAGGCTGACCACTGAAGGGAGGTAATATAAAAAGAATGGGGGGGGGGGGGGAAACTGGAATAAAAAGAAGGTTGAACTCGATTCTAGTGCAGAATGGGGGAAACAACTGGATTAAAAAGAAGGTTGAATTCGATTTTAGTGCAGAATTGCTTGGAGGACACTGCAGTGATCATGGATTAAAAGAAGAGGGCAGAAAGGGCCCCAGTTGTAGGGGGTTCTCCACGGTCCTCTCTTACAGCTGGGGTTGCCAGCTCTGGACTAGGAAATTCCTGGAGATTTGGGGGTGGAGCCTGGGGAAGGCAGGGCTGGGGGAGGACAGGGACCTCAGCAGGGTATAATGCCATGGGTTCCACCCTCCAAAGCAGCCATTTTCTTCAGGGAAATTGGTTGTCTGGAATAATAGCGGGAGAGGTGCTGTCTGTGGGCTGGCAACGCTACTTGCAGCCTGAAGTTGTACAGCCCAGTGACAGGTTTGCTATCTTCATGAGGACTGGACCTTAGAGGCTTCATTTATTTAATTCATTTGTACCTTGCCTTCCCCTCCAAGAGGGGACCCATCGTTCTCCTCTCCTCTGTTCTATCCTCACAACAACCCTGTGAGGAAGGTTAGGCTGAGAGATTGTGACTGGCCCAAGGTCACCCAGCGAGCTTCCATGACAGAGTGGGGACTTGAACCTGGATCTCCCAGACACTAGTCCGGCGCTCTTAACCACTACACCACACTGCCTCTTCTTCTGCTGTGTAGCTTCGGTGAATAGCGGAAGTGTATTGTTTGCCATTGGGGACAGACACAAACGCCCACAGCCTTTTGTAAGATGAAATCTGATGTGCTTCTAGAGAATGTGACTTCTTGGCATTGTGCATTCACTGTGTGTTCGTTGTTTCAGAACTGCTGCTGTACTCTTGGTGTGCAATATTGCTAGCTCAGCTAATCTGTAAGAAATGCTGAGCAGCTGTGGCTTTTCCGTAGCTGGCAATACGTGGTGGCCAAGCATTTAAATTAATGGCATTAACTGAATATCAGTTCCATAAAAGCTCGAAAAGCTGGAGCTTTGTTTCTTCCTTTGGCAGCCGCTTCCCCTACAGTCCTGATCTGTGCTGTAGTCATCTGGGAAAGCTGGGGGTTTTCACTGCTTTTGGCGGACACTTTCCACATTGGCCTGACTGCTGGAGAATCCTTCAGCATCTGCCATGAAATCCCTTCTGAATGCAGAGGATTGTAGAACGTGCTGTAGAGCACACATCCAAATGATACAGGATACTGGCTCTGCTTGTTTGCCTGCACTGTAATCCCCAACTAAACAGGGATCAGGCTCATGAAGGCTGCCTCCAGTTACCAATAGAAAAGAGCAAGAGTCCAGTAACACTCCAGAGACTAACAAATTGTGTGGAAGGGCATGAACTTTCTATGAGTCACTGCTCACTTCTTCAGATAAGACTCATGAAAGCAGTGACTCACGGAAGCTCATTCCCTGCCACAAATGCTGTTAGTCTTTAAGGTGCTCCTGGAATCTTACTTTTTCTACTGGCTGCAGACAGACTAACACGGCTACCCATCTTCAGTTACCTATGACTGTGCACTGAAAGGGAAGATTGATAATGGAGAACATGTAGTCTTTCCTGGAATCCCACATACGCCATTATTGATCTTCTCATCTACGTACCCTTGAGAAGATTCCAAGGAACGCCCTGTCCTCCCTTGGAACACAATGTGAACACGTCTCTGTTCTGATGGTTGAATATCCCATTCCTAAAAATTGGCTGTGAGTGCACCATGCCACATGGTCTTTACAAGCAGTGTTTCCACTAGAGCTGTTTTTATTCATAGCCGATATTTAGGGTCTCACAGAGGCGACTCGTCTCAGCAATTGGGTTGACTTCAACCAGCTTTTCCACTGGCAAAGAAAGGAGGAAGGGTTCCTTTTGATCATTCCAAAAGGGGGAGGGGCTGTGGTTCAGTGGCAGGGCATCTGCTTGGCATGCAGGAAGTCCCAGGTGCAGTACCTCTTCTGATAAAAAGTTGTGGTAGTGGGTGTTGTGAAAGACCATTGCCCTAGACGCTGGAGAGCCACTGCCAGTCCAAGTAGACAATATTGACCTTGGTCTAATTCAGTATAAGGCAGCTCCATGTTTGTTCATGTGCTATGTTAGGGATCATGGGGCTTCCTTAGACACAAATAGGAGCTGTTGTAAGGAAGAGAAGTTGAGCAAGAAATTGACGGGATCCAATTCACTGCCTCCTGTTTTTTTACCCAGTTTTTCAGTCACGTCTTCATTTTTAAATCTGACTGTAGGCGGTCAGTCGGCCTAGACTCCCATTCTCAGCTTCTGATTTTGAACTGTGTTGGCCCGTCCAGCACATTAGTCATACTGTTAAAGAATGTGTATGGACTTAATGTTTTTTAAAATCCCCTCCTTTTCCAAGTGGAAAGGAGTCCATGCCAATTATTACTGCTGGGAGAAGTCTTCTGTCTCCCGCAGATACATAAGGCTTCAGCTGTTGGTGGGAAGGCAAAATGAAGAAATCCACTAGACACAAAAGGATATCACTGCTGCATATTCAGAGTACTTAATTGTGACCTGCCTGAAGCAGGTCTCTGGAGACGAGGTGGCATATACATTTTCTAAATAAATACATTGAATAGCCGTTGCCTCTCTCCAGGGAAAGCAGTTCTTTGAATGGTGCCAGGAGTGTCGTGAAACGACTTTTCCGAGACCTTTGAAAAGAAACTGAACTGGAATAAAACTGTTGGAAATGTGTAGCGTAGCGTAAGTATACACATGAACATGCATGAAGCTGCCTTACACCGAATCAGACCATTGGTCTGACAAAGGCAGTATCGCGTACTCAGGCTGACAGTGGCTTTCCGGGGTCTCAGGTGGAGGTCTTTCACATCACCTACTAGCTGGTCCTTTTGACTGGAGTTGCTGAGGGTTGAACCTGGGACCTTCTGCATGCAGAGCAGAGGCTCCTACTAGTGGAATGGGCAATTTTTGGTGTACAGAGAAGAAAAGAAGACAACCCAGCAGGGGGCAGCAAGAAGGCAGTTAGATAGGATAGTGAGGTCAGCACCTTCTTTCTTAGTGAAGGGCAGGGTATAAATCCTCCTCCTCCTCCTCTTCCTCTTCTTCCTGTTAAGGGCCTTGTCTGTCTCCAGACTGCTACCCTTAGGGCAATACTCTCCTCATTCTCAGAAGTTCCACACTTTGTGTCTCAGTCTCTCTCTCAGCTAGTGATGTCATTAGGACCGTATCTCTGTCTCTCCTCTTTACTTTCAAGTGTGTTACTTCCTGAACAAACCTTTATCTACACTTTAATCAGGATGTGCACCTTTGCTCTGTCAATTACTCTTCCAGCACTTCCACTGAGCCACAGCCCTTCCCCTATCTGACAGGTAGCCTCATAAATGATATTTTTCTTACATCTCCTGTGCATGTACATATGGGGAAAGAAGCATGGACCTGCCTGTTTGATCTTTATTTAAGGCTCTTCTGCCAGCTCCTTCACTATTGGAGGTCTGGTGAGCAGGCAGAGTGCCTTTTCTCATGATGCTGAACATGTGGCACACCCTTCCCAGACAGATCCTCTTGAGACGTTTCCTGTCGAAGCGCCAAGCAAAGATCTCCTTTGTTCTCTTCTGCATTTGGTTGATTCTAAACCTTGCTGGCTGGTTCTGCTACTCTGTGGTTATTTTGTTTATAATTAACTCCTGGATTTATTTTATTGTTTTATATTTTGATTGTAACACCAAAGGTGAAATCTCTGAGTAAATATCAGTTGGGGGTGGGGAGGGTGTAAATATTTTACTGCTCTGACCTAAATTGCCCAGACTAGCCTGAGCTTGTCAGCTCTCAGAAGCTAAGCAGGGTCAGCCTTGGTCAGTACTTGGGTGAGAGACCACTAAGGAATACCAGGGCTGCGATGCAGAGGCAGGCAATGTCAAACCACCTCACAACATCTCTTGCCTTGAAAACCCCACCAGGGATTGCCGTAAGTGAGCTGTGACTTGGGGGCAAAACAAAACAAAACAACTGCAGAAACAATGATAAAACATGTTAAAAGCATACACGTAGTTTAGGAGCCATGTCACACAAATAACTTGATCAAGAACCTTAAAAAAGTAAGTCATATAGAGTAAGGGGCCAACAATTAAAACTTAAATACATATGTATTTCTTTGTAAAGAATTAAAAAAACATATAGGGGCCCAATTATACCTCATATAAAAATTCCAAAATTGACCCTTGTGTGTATGATTTTGGAATTTTTATGAAGTGTAATTGGGCCCCTATGTGTTTTTTAATTCTTTACAAATGAATACATGTATTTTTATATATTATATATATTAAGTTTTAATTGTTGGCCCCCTATTCTGTTTAACTTACCTTATTAAAGTTCTTGATCCTAGGTTTCAGGGTTGAGTTTGTTTCCCTCTTTTGTTCACACATATAACGTGAAACGTATACAGATGTGGTAAAATGTGAAAAATCTTTACGTGCGGTTTCGCATGTGGATGTATACTTCCCACCCCACCCCCCTGCACAACTTACTTCTGCCTGTGTAGGACAAAAGATCGCCTGTGAGGTGGGCCCAGATACTCAGGTTGAGACGCACTGTCACAGAAGCCGGGTACAGAAGCTAATCTGAGGCACTGTGGAGAAACTGATCATCAATCTTGCTTTGTGTTTGATGTTTTCTCTATTCAGATAATGGTGCCTGGGAGACAAAACAATTTGCTTCTCCAGCCCCTGCTCTCAGACATGGAATATAAAGTTACAGTCACTCCCATCTATTCCGACGGGGAAGGTGTCAGTTTGTCAGTCCCAGGAAAAACCTGTGAGTACAAACCTTCTCTTTCCACAGCAGCCGAAGTATAAGTAGCTATCTGCGCAGACTGGAATTTAATTTACATGTTGTTGTTGTTTTTAGTGCCACTGTCTGCTCCAATAAATCTGAGGGTCTCTGAGGAATGGTACAACAGATTGCGCATTAGCTGGGATGCCCCTCCGTCACCCACAATGGGATACAGAATTGTATATAAACCTGTGAACAGTGAGTGGTTTAATTGTATTATGTGTAATGATCTTGCCCTGACCTGGATAGCCCAAGCTAGTCCATTCTCATTGGGTGTTGAAAGCTAAGCAGGATTGGCTCTGGTTAATACTTGAATGGGAGACCACCAAGGAAGTCCAGGGTTGCTGTGCAGAGGCAGGCAATGGCAAACCGACTCTGAATGTCTCTTGCTTTGAAAACCCCATGGGGTCGTCACTGGTCAGTTGAGGCTTGATGGCAATAAATAAATAAATATCTTAAATGCCTATTAAGCCAAGCTTGTAAACAGCCATTCCCTTAGGTCTAGTTCTTTCTAAAAATAGTAGCTGAATCAATCAACCATTTTCTCAGCTGTACCACTTTAAACAGCAGGTAAGATCTCAAAAGACAGAATGCTCCCCTTGAAAAAGTTTCCTACACACAGACTAACAGATGAGGGAAAATACTGATTTAAAACCCTTCTTTTTGACATATAAGAACACGAGAGAAGCCATGTTGGATCAGGCCAGTAGTCCAACACTCTGTGTCACACAGTGGCCAAAACCCAGATGCCATCAGGAGGTCCTCCCACTGTTGCCCCCCAAGCACCAAGAATACAGAGCATCACTGCCCCAGACACAGTGTTCCATCTATACCTTGTGGCTTATAGACACAGATGGACTTCTATTCCATATGTTTATCCAGTCCCCTTGTGAAGTTGTCTGTGTTTGTAGCTGCCACCACTCCCTGTGGCAGTGAATTCTATGTGTTAAATACTCCTTGGGTGAAGAACACTTGTTTTTTATGTGTAGGGAACAGGCAGGAAAGGCAATTTCACTCCCTTTCCTCTCACTGTTGCCTTACGAGCCTCATGGCACCACATGGGTCCCATGATCCCGGAAGTCATCTTTTCTGTGGTTGGGACTGGTGCGAGGAAGAGAAAGCAGGAAAGATTTGTGACTGCTGGCACCTCCATCCAAAAGATTGCTGGATCCAACCTGGTGTTTTTCATAATGAGAAGAGATGGTTGCTGTGCTACAATTATGAATTGGTTCCGCAGGTTTTGCTAACTGTGGAACCTCCTAGATGTTCATGGAGTCTTCCAGGGGTCATTTCGTAGAAAAAGAGGTGCAGGAGCTCATTAGCATAACTCATTAGCATAACTCATTAGCATAACTCATTTGCATATGCCAGGCCCCCTGACATCACCAGAAGTGTGTCAGAAGGCAACATCGACTGCTCAGGCTCCATCCCAAAAATATCCAGGTATTTCCCAACTCAGAGCTACCTGGAGAAAAACTGCTTCAAAAACACCTGCCTACCTCACAGGGTGTCTGTTGTGGTGAGAGGAAGGGAAAGAGATTGTAAGCCACTCTGAGAGTGAAAGGAGGGGTATAAATCCAGTCTCCTCCTCCTCTTCCTCTTCTTCTTCTTCCTCTTCAAGAGGAATGCTCTCAACATATCTAAAAGGCAATCTCTTCCCGTAAGATCCATTTTGATCTCTAAGATCAACAAGGTCTCTCTCTACCTTGAGATTCAGTCTTATAGCAGAACTCAAAGAAATTCCTTTCTCTGGCTTTTACAATTCTCACTGTCTCCCAGTGCTTGCAAGCCTGTTCCTGGCTGTAGTTTTTTCCCCTCAGATCTCTTTTTTGCCATTCCTTTTACTCCCTTTCTTTCCTCTTTCCCTTGTCTAATCAGGGAAAAGGCAGCTGTCAGAGTTAGTGTCAGGTACTGGGAGATGTTGTGCCTCAGGAATTCCATGACAAAGCATTGTTGTAATTCTAATGCATTTCATTTGCAGGCTTGGGGGCTGGGATTTATTTGTCTGAGTGAAGTTTTGGTAACCTGTCTCCCCAAAGCTTATAAACTCTTGTGTGTGTATATATACACAGTGCTTTTGCTGGCTTCTCCACACTTTGGTCACTTAAACCTCCATAACTTCTACCAGTTCTTCTTTGCCTCTCAATACATCCCTGTTCCTTAGTCATTTTACAGTTTACTGTAATCCCTTATTTGTGAGGGTTAGGGAGGGGATATAAACCATTTGAAGCTAGTGCTGTTCAGCATGGGGAACGGTGATGGAGATCAGCTCCTCTTGGCCTGTCATTAGGCACACAGATAATAAACAGTTGGGTGCAGCTTTGTTTATTTAAATGGGGCCTCCATTGAACCTATGGGTGCAACTTAGGGAAAAAAATGGCAAAAACCCTCAAGACTCACTTTAGACATTGACATTAAAAGCATATCTATACGTCCAGTCTCCTAACCACACAGCACAAGAGGAAACATTTGTTTAAAATATTTATTTAGAATAATCTGAAAAAAGCAGAGATGACAAACTATTCCTTTAAAGAAGATTCTAGCCTTGAAACTCTCTATCTCAAGAAAATATCTTTCCTACTCCACATCACCAATACAGGTAACCTGCGAAACTGGTAATCAGATTAATGATGGGGCCCAGGGTTGGATCCTTTATCACTGACAAACAAGAGTTTATAAGCTTTGGGCATTAGAATTACAACAATACTTTGTCGTGGAATTCCTGAGGCACAACAGCTCCCAGCACCTGATGCTACCTTTGACAATTGCCCCAACCGACCCCAGAGAAGGACTCGCTTCTGAGGGGAAGAAGGAGCCCCCCCCATCCAGCGCAAGTGCAGCCAGACCCCCCCCCCCCCGCCAGAGAGAGAGCGTGTGAGGCAGGGAAGAGTCTTTGGGATTGGGGCGAAGGCAGGCACCCAGTGTGGGGCCCCCAAGAACTTGCTGCCACCACCGACAGTTGGTTACCTGCGGGCAGTCCGGCCCAGCACCATGGCATAGTCCCTCCCTGCCGGGCCTGCTGAGTGCACAGACGGAGGCACCGGCTCCTGCTCCTGGCCGCTCTTGCTGGCGTCCTGAAGCGCCCCACCGGCAGCCAAGCCAAGTTTCTGTCGCCTGCCCTGAGCCAGCCTCTGGCCCCCACTTGACTCTTGGGCACTTCCTGGCGTTGGGCCCGAGTTAAAGAGAGAGAGGGTCGGCTGCGAAAAGCCACCTCTGCGCTGCTGCTGGAGATGCTGCTGAGCAGGGCACACGTGGGAGCGTGACCTGGGCGCCAGGGCAGCGGGAGGGGGGGGAGGCCGCTCATGGTAACTCCTCCAGCAGGCCGGGAAAGGCGAGGGGGGTGCGCAGGCCTTTCCCCGGGGAAAGAGGGATCATTGATCTGCAGCATGGAAAGGGTTAAAGTGAGCGCGCTGCATGGCTGGAGAGGCCAAGCAAGGACTGTGGGGGGGGGGGAAGGGATTTTTCTCCAGGCTAGTTTGGCCGGGGATCCTGAAAATTTTCCGTCATCTTCTAGTCATGAAACAGGGGTCACTGGGGTTGTGTGTGTGTATGTGGGGGGGGGGGGGGGTATTTGTGAATTTCCTGCATTGTGCAGGGGGTTGGACTAGATGACCCTGGAGGTCCCTTCCAACTCAATGATGCTATGACCAAAATCTTCCAAAATGTACTTGAATCATAAACAGCCCCTGGAAGGATGATTGGCGGTGTCATAATTTGCATCAGAGGAGGGATGTTGAAGTCATCTCTCTTGCTCCCCATCCAAATAGGAATCAGCCTTCCTGTTCTGCTTTTGGTCCCAACAGGTCTGTTTAGTATGTGTGTGTGTGCGTGTGTTTTAAATTCAGAGCTAATAACAGTTTGGGGGCATTTTTACCAGTGAAACTGCACAAGGGAAGAGCTTCTCTCCTGTGCCCCAACACCACAACCTCACTCCAAATTGATTTCTCAAGTTTGCATGTTCAGGCTAATGTCCACCTCTAAAGATGTCCAGTGTTTCAGATAGTGGCACCAATAATGTAACATTATCTATGGAGATTGCTCATTTGGTGAGTTGTATTCCTTTCTCCTTTCAGTCCCTGGGCCAGCCCTAGAGACCTTTGTGGGCGATGATATCAACACCATTCTTATTTTGAATTTATTAAGTGGAACCGAATACAGCATAAAAGTATTTGCTTCATACTCAACGGGATTCAGCGACGCTTTGGCGGGTGTAGCCAAAACATGTAAGAACAGCATGATTTCTTGTTGTCTACCTTCTGATCTCCATGGATCATCTTTCAACAGGAACTGCTTTGAGTTTGTGGTTCCTGTGAAGAAACGCAGTATAAATGTGTTCTTAATTAAGTGCATATTAATAAATATACAATGAACAGAATTTCAGATGAGGAAAATTTCTCCTGTTGTTTCTTAACAGAAATATTTTTTGCCTACTGTTAAGGAGGTTACTTGAGTATGTTTACAAATGACATAAAATTTCATCTTCAGTGTGTCACTTACTCATGTTATTTGTTGGTAGAGAAAATGGAAGATCCATAGCTTTTAAACCTGTTACTAGTTCAACATGGCTCTTTCGATCTATGTAAAGCACCATTCATTTCAAAAAATGCTCTTACCATCACATGTGAAAACATACCATCAGGGTTGTGGTAGCTGAAACCTAGTGCATAAAGACTAGGGATGGGCACGAACCTGCCCACGACCAAAGTTCGCTACTAAAATTTCCCAGGTCGTGGTTCGTGAGACGAGGTTCATTCAGTCTTGCCTCAACGACCCTCCCATGACCCTCCACGTGGTTTTGGGAAGTTTGTGCATCTTGTGGTGGGGCATGTCAGCGGCATCCACAAAAGACGTGCTGGTGCTGATCAATTGATCATAAAAGCAACAGGGGTGGGGGGGTCCTGAAATGGATGCAAGCTATTTCAGCGATCCCTTTTGCTCCTCCTCACTTGGAAGTGGGGGGGGGGGGTTTGAAAGGGATCGCTGAAATGGCTTGCAGCCATTTAAACCTAACAGCTAGGCCGGTGCACTTGTCAGCAGTTAGGTTTAAAGGGATCTCTGAAATGGCTTGCATCCACTGCAGCCTAACAGCAGGGCTGGTGCTTGGAAGCGGAGGGAAGGGAGTGAAAGGGATCGCTGAAATGGCACGCAGCCATTTAAACTTAACAGCTGGGCGGGTCTACCCATCAGCGGCTAGGTTTAAATAGTTGCTAGCCATTAAACCTAACAGCTTCTAAGTGGGAGAAATGAAACTGAAGTGAAACTTATTGGTGACTGTGTTGGGATGATCGTGTGAACGCAGAGGATAAATGGTCAAAAGTCACATTGAGTTTCCTAGGCTTTGGGCCCACTTGAAGCAGCTGCATTTTTAGAATACACATGCTTTATTGTTTAATAGCATTTTGCTTTATAGGGCAGAAGTGTTAACCTGTTTCCTTTGTTGCAGTATACTTGGGAGTGACAAATGTGGGGGTTTATCAGGTTCGAATGACAAGCATGTGTGTTCATTGGCATCTTCAGAGGCACGCAACTGTATACAGGGTAGAGATAGAATCTCTTGCGGGTAAGTTAGCACTTTCTACAATGTCTTCTTCTTTTTTTAAAAAAAAATCATCTTTGTATTTACAATGAATTATAATTCATATAATTGCCCAATAATGCAATTAATCATAATCCAAATACAATTAATTATAGTTCAAATAAAAACATAAATCCATACAAGAAGAAAATACACCCTAATTGGCAGATTCACTCAGTTTCTGATTGATTAGATGCCGTATTGATTCAATCTGTTTTACATCCTTCCTGTTTCCAAGTGCTGTTAACTTTTATTCTTGCGTATGTTTCTTTACATTCATCAATCCATTCTTGAATTTTAGGTACTGTTTCCTGCTTCCGATGCCTTGCAAAAACTATTCTTGCTGCAGTTATTAAATGTAGAATAATGCTATGTAGATACTTAGGAAACATAAGTTGCGGTCACATGCCCAAGATAAAGTGGGGGAGGGGAAGCAAGGCTATTTCCGTTGTGTGATCACATGGATTTTTGTAGATGCGGGCACAGCCCACCACTGCATAATCATACGCAACTGCTGGTGAGTCAGGGGTTCTTTTTAATTGTTCGTTCCTGATGGGCTTACACAAGGAATCGATGATTTGTACCTCTCCCCATGGAATGTGTGGGTGTGTGCGTGTGTGCTGATGCGCATACTATGACAGGGGAAAAACAACGGCACGGAGCTGGGATAGCCTGATCAGACTATCCTGACGCCATGGGAGTGCGCTGGCGCGATTAGACGCAAGGAAGTCCGTCTGTGGCCCATTTGCTACTGGACTTTCTGAGGTGTTTTTTTACTCCGTGTGTGCAGCGGAACAAAACGGGTTGCCGACGGCTGTGGGGCACTTGCCAGATGTTGGCGTCTGATTGTGCTCCTTTCGTGCCTGGCATTTGTGCCTATGTTGGGGCGAATTGTGCGTGTGATTGCAGCCATAGGCATGAAATTTAGTAATGGGGTTTCAACTGTAAATGGGAAATCCATCCTTTAACTAGATTTCATCGTATTTATGACTAGATGCCAAAAATGCATAGCTCTTGGACATGTCCAGCCCTATGGGTGCCAACATCCAGGTGGTGGCTGGAGATCTCTTGGGATTACAACAGATCTCCAGGCGACAAGAGTTCAGTTCACCTGGAGAGAATGGCCACTTTGAACTCTATGGCATTTCACCCCATTGAAGTTCCTCCCCTCCCCTCCCCTCCTCTCCCCAAGCGCTGCCCTTTTCAGGCTCCACCCCAAAGTCTCCAGATATTTTCTAACCTGGAGCTGGCAACCCTATCCATCCCATATGGAAAAAAAATCTGCTTTGAATGCGTTAAATGCCAACACGAACTAGTTGAGTTTTTAAATATCTTTCAGAGTAATCCTGAGCTGTGCCAGTGTGCGGCAGCCAGCTGTGGCACAGCTGTGCTGCCACTAGTTGGCTCCTTAAGGGGCTAGTTATGTGGCAGCTGAGTGGGGGAAAAGGTGCCCCAACAGCTGGTGTCCACAGTGATTTTGCCCCAGAGCAGCGTGGGCCAATGGGAATGGTGAGTCAAGGGGGCAGAGTCCAGTCCATGTCATTGCTAGGGGGTGGAGAAGGGCAGCTTGGAAAAGCCCCATTCTCCCCTGTTGCCCCACCCCCTGAAAGAGACCCGTGCTGATGAGAGGCCCACAGATGCCACCATTCAGGAGGGAGGCCAGTTGGGTTGCCATCCTCCAAGTGGGACCTGAGGCTTCCTTGGAATTGCAGGCCCCCTCAAGACTGAGGAGCTCAGGGCCCTGCAGGGGAAAGGATGCTGGGTAGGGGGGATTCCCTGGGCTTGCCCCCCACAGAGGGTCGAGCATGCCCATGACCCCCTTCCCACATCCCTCAGCGGGGATCTGGCAACCTGTCCTGCCCTCCCCTACCAGAAGTCTGGGGAGGCCAGTCCACCCTGGGGGTGTCAGCCATGAACCTCAGTGGCACTGAACAACTTTGCCCGTGGTTTGGGGGAGTGTCCCCCCACTGGAAATGCTTAGGGAGCTGACTCACTGCCAGACTACACCCTGGCACGCCCACATTTCTGCCAGCCTGGGGGTTTGTGCTGCTTAGCCACCAGCATGCAGCTGCAGGGCAGCTGCACCAGCGTAATCACACAGTGCAGCACTGCTTGTGATCAGCGATGGCGTAGGTCCCCCTTACATTGGCATATCTCCAACTTACACTAGCACTGGGGTCAGTCGGCTCCCTGCTCTTATTCACCCCACCCTCAGGATTGCTCTGTTTGCTAACTTATGAGGGGAATAGATGCCATTGATGCAACATTTTTAGTAAATTCGCCTTAAATATAACTGAGACAGTAAAATTACACCCCTGTTTAAATGCAAAATGCCATGCCTCATTAGGTACGTCACATCCAAGGTCTTTTTCCAATTTCAATTGAAAATTCTGTTTACTACTTATATTTATATTGCATATAATAGCAAGAATGTTGGCGGCAAATATACACTTGTTCTTCAATCAGCAGCAACCCTAAACTTTGTTAAATTCCTCATAGCTAAACCTTTTCACAATTTTATTATCAAAAAGCTTGTGCGTTGTAAATATTCAAAAGGTTTCAGTTACTGTTCACTCTAAAAACCACATCATAAGACATTACAGTACTGCCAACAAGGAGACTAGTGTAAGTATCTAAATTAAACATTTCCCATACAGCAAGAGAATTTAAACGAAAATTCTGAATTTAATCTGATTCGTTCACTGCTGAAGTTTATGCAGAAATTCCAGCTGGAAGCTTTTTTTTTTTTTGTATACACCCCAAACAGACAGTAAGCTATTTATTACAAAATTGCCATGCCCATAAAATGTTTTCTAATGGGATTTCAAGCCCATAACAAATGTTTTTTATGGCGTATTTACATATGAATGTTCTATGGCAGATTCAGAACTATCATCGTTATTTTTTACCCTTTTAGCAATCCAAGCATATCTTGCTGAGTCATAACATAATTTCAGATTATGTCTGCCAAGACCGCCATCAGTTTGTTTCTTTTGAGCTACTCATGATTTAACTCTTGGATTCTTATTTTCCCGAACAAAACCATTTAAATATTTTTGCCATTCATTAAGTATTTTTTGTGGAACTGTAATTGACACATTATATAATATATAGATAATGTTTTATATTACTGACATTTTTACTGCATTTATTTGACCCAACTAAGAGAGTTTATAGGTTTTCCATGATTCGGTTTATTTCTTATTCAAGCTACAATCACTTTGCAGTTGTGTTTACAAAGATTGCTGTTTTTGCTAATCTTAATTCCTAAATACGTAATAAATTTTAAGTAAATCAGTTCAGACAATGTCTTCTAATTGTCAAGGTATTTCAACTGTGTCTTGACAGGTTACCTTATACTTAATTACTATTTACTGTCATTTTATGTCCAATCTAAATTTGAACAACAAATTTATTCAACCAAGAAATTTGCTCAATCTCTATGGTAAAGACCATAGAGATTGGGAGAGTTCCTAGAGAGTTGCTTGACATGATGACATATTTTGTGTGAAATGACTGGGAAGACGATGCCAAGGGAGAAAGCTTAAGCTGCCCTTTTGCTGTGTTGCTGCAATCCCAAACTGAATTGGTATTTCAAATGAGGGATTTCTGGATTTGGTGCATCAGCCGGCTGCCTTGGCTTTGTAACATGTGAATTGGCCCATGAATGTGTGTGCTTGCCCTGCTTCATTATGTCACATTTGTTCTAGAAAATGACACTAGAAGTTCTCTCTCTCATTTCAGACAGAACAAAGAGGGAAGTACTGCTGGGTGGCGGGACCCCAAGGCATTGCTTCTTTGATCTGATTCCTGGTACTGAGTATAAAGTCAGTGTTTATACACAGCTGCAAGAATTAGAGGGCCCGGCTGTTAGCATCATGGAGACAACGTGTGAGTTATCACTTTCTTGTCTGTGGGGTTCGTTAAGCTGTTAGTTGTCTTTTCTGATTTTAATTTCTGAAAGACTCTCTCATCATTTACCATAACAGTATTAGCTCTAGTCAGTATATAGTCTGAAGAGCCGGTATGGTGTAATGTCAGACAAGAGACAGGAAGACCTGGTTTCACTTTCAAATTGGCTCTCAACCATGAAGCTCAATGGCTGACTTCGGGCCAGTCATTCTCTCTCAGCCTAAATTATGTGGCAGAGGTGTTGTATGCTGCCCTGTGGTCACTGGGCAGTATATAGGTAGGTTTGTCAGGCCTACACCTCACATTCCCAGTAGCTTTTGAGGTTCTGTGTGGGGAGGAGGAATGGAGTGCAACTAGGGTTGCCAAGTCCTCCCAGGGGGCGGGGAAACCCCTGCTCCAGCGACCCATTGCCCGCTGGCCGGGATTGGGCCACTGGGGAAACCCCACCCCCAAATGACCGGGCTGAAGAGACATGCCTGGTGCAATGACATCACCCGGAGGTGATGTCATCACATTGGGCACAATCCGGGGGGGACGCTCTGTAATTCGAGGGAAAACTCTATGGTTTTTCCTCGAATTACTGAGGTCCCGCTCCAATGTGCCCGGCACGATGATGTCACTAGGACCCTCCCGGAGTGGCGAGGACTAGGGCTGCCAAGTCCAACTTGGGAAATATCTGGGGACTTTGGGGGTGGAGCCAGGAGACTTTGGGGGTGGAGCCAGGAGAAAGGAAGTGACATCATTTTGTGATGTCACATCCTGTGATGTTGCTTCCACATGCTGACACATGAACTCATGAAGTTTCCTAATACTGAATCAGGCCATTGGTCCATCAAGGTCAGTATTGACTACTCAGACTGGTAGTGGCTCTCCAGGGACTCAGGCTGAGATCTTTAATGTCACCTATTACCTGATCCTTTTTTAGCTGAAGAAGCTGATACCTCCTGCATGTCAAGCAGATGCTCTATCACTGAGCAACGGCCCTACTGAATCCTTCCTCATCTCGGCAGAATATGAAGCACTAAGTGCTTCACAAGTGCTAAATATGATTTTCATATCATAAGAACAGGAGAGAAGCCACAGTGGATCGGCCCATCCAGTACAGCCCATCCAGTACAACACTCTGTGTCACAACAGTGGCCAAAAATACCAGGTGCCCTCAGGAGGTCCAGCAGCGGGGCCAGAACTCCAGAAGCCCTCCCACTGTTGCCCCAGAAGCACCAAGAATTCAGAGCCTCACTGCCCCAGACAAAGGGTTCCATTTAGACCTTGTGGCTAATAATAGCCACTGATAGACCTCTGCTGGATGGGGACAGAGAGAGACAGACAGACAGAAAAAAGAAAGAGGGAGAGAGAGAAGGGAAAAAAACTGGCAGAGGCACTTACTTCCATTTAGACCTTGTGGCTATAATAGCCACTGATAGACCTCTGCTGGATGGGGACAGAGAGAGAGAGAGACAGACAGACAGACAGACAGACAGAAAAAAGAAAGAGGGAGAGAGAATGAAAAGAGCTGGAAGAGAAACTCACCTTGCCAGCCACATGCAAAAGCAGCTCCTTCAGTCCCTCCTTAATAATCTCTGGGCAGACCTCTCTTGCTGTGGAAGCTCTCTTGCTGACTTCTTAAAGGGGAAATGTCTGGTGAGGCTTTTTACTGCAGGGCAGGCTCTCTGCAGACATTTCCCTTTTAAGGCAGCCATTTTGTCCCCCCGGTGGGCAACTTTGGAAAAGCGGGAGGGAAGGACTAAAAATCAGTGTTTCCCCCGCCCTACCGGGGGACTTGGCAGCCCTAGCGAGGACTCCCCCCACTAAAGGTAAGTAAACACTTGGCAAACCTAAGTGCAACACAGTGACAAAACTTCCTGGTGAAGTCACTGCATCAATGGACTCTCTAGTAGTTTCTGCAGTCTCTATGGTAAAGACCATATTGATCAGGGGAATAACTTGAGAGTTGCTTGACATGGTGACATCACCATCTTGTGTGCCATTGACCCCAATTTTTCTCCTGGTTCATCTGTGAATGGGAAAGGGGGGCTGTCCAGTGGAGGGCACAATTGTTGCAAGTGGGAGGGTCAGTATGGTGAGGTGGGGACAGGAGCAAGTGGCATGGGGACAGGCTGTGGGGAGGTATTCCCTGCTTGACTCCACCTCACTTGCTGTTGTTTCCACAGTGGATGTGCCATTTCATGCTTCCATGTGGAAGGCCCTTAAGGTAAATTCTGCATACAGTACTGCATTCTCCACTTTTTCTGTGTTCTTCTGGAATTGCACCTGCACAAAGCCCTGTTTGGGGCAGCTAAACTTACCTCGTGTTTTTCTTTTCTCTGTCCTTTAGTACCATTCCCCACTCAACCACCACCAACTCCTCCGACTACCACCCCACAGCCTACAGTTCCTCCTGCAAAGGAAGGTAAGCTGCTTCCATAGTAATGGATGTTATACAGTAATAATCTAATTGATTCTTTCAGTTTGTAAACTGTTTTTAATTCCCCAAGACTGGAATCTCAATTTCTCAGTAACATTTCATGTGCTACATGCTTCCTGCAGAATTAACCGAATTAGAGAGAAGAGGGAGTGGTTTACAATGGGAATAATTTTATTGTTTTGATTCAAAAGTTGAAATTGAAAGTATTTTATACTGAGTCAGACTACTGGACTATCTACCTAGTTCTTGTCTACTCTGATTGTCTGTGGTTATCCAGAGTCTCAGGTGGAGAAAAGCCCTTCTTAGCACTTGCACTCTGAAGCCTGCATGTATTGACTCATGCAGGAAATGGAATGGCAGAATCTATAGGGCGATATTTGCAGTGTAGTCCTATGCAAAGACTAAAGTAACTCTGCATACGATTGCATTGTTAAGTGCTCCCCCCTCGTAAATCCAAAACTAGCACATAGGGATCCAGGATTTAGCCCAGCCCTCTTCCCTGCTGTGCTAGTTTTCTAGTTGAAGATAATTGTTTACATTCAGTTAAATTGGTTAAAATATTTATACTCCGCATTATCCAAAGTTCAAGGTGGCTTAAACTGATGATAAACAACTGAAGATATTAGTTCAGGGATCCCTTTTTCAATTCTGACACAGTGTGGTGGTTGCAGCTACAAAATGGTTGCTGCAGGAGGTGGGGCCATCCACAAAAATGGCTGCCAGAACTTACCTTCAGTCATACCATGAAGATTCATGTGTTGTGGTGGCAGATGCTACCGGAGCAACATTTCTAAAAATCTACACAGCCAGTCAAATCTCCAATGGTCAATAGCTCCACCTGGCCTCACCCACTTTCTAAAAACAATTTGCAGCTACCAGGACAAGTATCAGCAAACATCATGACGCCTACAGGCACCATGCTGGGGGGCTCCTGCATTATTCAGTAGTCAATACAAACATCTAAAGTGGCCCAAACACGTAACAAATCAGTCAATTAAAGATTAAAACTCATTTTACTAGCAAAGTCTTATATCATTCTCCACTAATGAGCTACAGCCTCTCTCCTAAAGTGTTTTGTTTCTCCCTAGTTTGCAAAGCTGCAAAGGCTGACCTTGTGTTTCTGGTGGACGGTTCGTGGAGTATTGGAGATGACAATTTCAACAAAATAATTGCCTTTCTATATAGCACTGTGGGTGCCCTTGACAAAATTGGCCCTGATGGAACACAGGTAAGCCGAGAGGGTGGGGTGAGAATAAAACATGAAAACATGTTGCATATAAATAAATGCATGTAGCATTTAACTATAACATATATAGAATTACACGGCTCAAAATGTAACATGTGGCCAGTGTTTCCTAATTTTAGCTGGAATTTTTCTTTGGAATTTTTACTCTCAGGATGTAATATGCACCTATATAGAAGAATCCCAGTATATTTATTTATTATTTATTTTTGCGATTTATATCCTGCCCTCCCCGCGAACGGGCTCAGGGCGGCTTACATGGGCCCAAGGCCAAGTCAAACATTAAAACCATTAAAACCAATAAAACATTCAATAAATACAATTCATACATGTAAAACTTCCATAAATCCCTTCAGATGGCCACTTAATGGCAGGTTCAAAGCCCCCCCCCCCCCCCCCCCCGTGCCGGGACCAGACAGAACCAGGGTTACATCACTGATGTCAGGTGGTAGATGGTATCGGTGGCGGCGGCTCCTATTCAAAAGCCTGGTGGAAGAGTTCCGTCTTGCAGGCCCTGCGGAACTGCCTCAGATCCCGCAGGGCCCTGATCTCTTCCGGGAGCTCATTCAGTACAGCACTACCAGTATATTTATTTATTTGTTTGGCTTATATCTTGCCCTTCCCACTTAGCAGGCTCGTGGCGGGTAACAACAGAACACATCCAACAATTAAAACAAGTTATATAAGCAATAAGAGTTTAAAACAGTTGAAACTAAAGTATGGGGATGCCAGGTACCCTGTCCCCCTGGCCACTGGTGGGGCATAAGCAGAGTTGCCAGATCAAAGTTGAGAAGCTCCTGGAGAATTTGGGATGGAGCCTGGGGAGGACAGGGACTTCAGTGGGGTACAATCCCATAGAGTCCACCCTCCAAAGCATCCATTTTCTCTAGGGGAACTGATCTCTTTAGTCTAGAGATGAGCTGGAATCCCCGGGAATCCCCTATAGAAAGCAAGGATTCCAGACTTGTGAGTGTAGCATTTTTTTATACAATATCCCTGGAGCTGAACACTCATGGGAAGAGGAAGCGAAATTGCAGGGATAATCTCTGTCCCCAACATTGCATGTTTACTTGAATGTGTGAAGAGAGCACAATACTAAACAGATATAGATACATCCTTCTAAGCATCTCGAATTCAGCCATTGAATTCATTGAGCATGTGCTGGGCTTCAGCTAGTTTTACACAGCGAAAAGGGAACCCAGCTTTTGGAATAAAGTCCACGTGAGACTTGTTGCTTTGAGAAAGAAATGGAATGTTCCTTATTGTTCAAGAAATCCATACTTGAAAGGAGAGGCAGAGGAGGCATTCTGTGTAGCTTTCTAACTAGAGAACGGGGAGAAATGCTAAGCGCGTGTGCTGCTCTTATGGAGGCTGTAGGAAAGAGAGAGAGAGAGAGATAGGAAGAAAAGGAGGTACCTGGAAGGAAGGGAGACTAGCATTCTGGGTAAACTAACAGACAGCAGCATAACATACAAGAAGATGGACACAGAGTTATCTTACTGGTTCCACCGCCCCCTCTGGACTATTGTGCTTGGTGGGAAAAGGTGCCACACAGTCCATCACTGCCATCACTTAGAAGGGTGTTACCATACCTTGTTTAGGTTTGCACTGTGAAGGCCCTGCACCTGTACAAATGTATACTCTTAGGGCTTTCTCCCTTTGATTGAAAAGGGAACTCTTACTTTTTCATAGTTTCTGATTGCATTGAGAGCACCTACATGCATGCATAGCATTTTCACGTGAAGATGTATATAGGTGCATTGCTCCTTTGCACACAATCAAGTGAAAATGCTATAGGGAAGGCGGAACTTACAATAATACTACCACTCCTCCCACCAGCCTCCATATGTGTGTTCAGTCTCCATAAAATATTGTATAAAAAGTGCTGACGTCTGGCTGATTTCTGTGGAATCTACTTCCAAAGGAGTCTGCCGAGAGTTGCAGGCTTAACCATAGATTCAGGTGGGTAGCCGTGTTGGTCTGAAGCAGCAGAACGAATTTTGAGTCCCGTGGCACCTTTAAGACAAACAAAGTTTGATTCTGGGTACAAGCTTTCATGTGCATGCCCAGTGAACAAACCTCCTCAAGCCTTACATATAGGTAGAGAGAGGGTAAGGGGGTTAGTTGCCAGGAAGGGCTAGTTAGAGTCAAGATGCATAAGTAACAGGGCGGTTATAACTGAGATTGAATTAAAGCAGCTGGTAAGATCTTTGAATAGCAGTAAACAAACAGAGTTGTTCCGCTGGACCTATGACTGAGGGTACTGATAGGCTCCTTGCCAATAGGCTTATCTAGTTTTGGCCTCTCCCTCCTTCCCTCCTCTCCCTCCCTCCCGTTCCCCCTGCTTTCCTGCTTCTATCAGACGCCTGTACATTGCCCTCCATAGGAGTTTTTACGCTGTCTTAAAACTGTATATTAGCTGTTGTAGTGATTTTATTGCATTTATTGAATCTGATTGTTTTTTGTAATGTGGGAAAGTTTTAAATTGTATGTTTTATGAATGGTTGTCACCCACTCTGAGCCAGTTTTGGGAAGAGTGGGATATAAATTGAATGAAATAAATAATAAGATCTGAGAACCATAGGTATAGAGTACGGGGGGGCTCGAGCCACCCCTGAAATTTCCAGGGGGGGGCTCAGCCACCCCCGGCAAAACCGAGCGCCTGCCGCCGTGCCTCCCTGGGTCCTTCCAAGGCCCAGCCGCTGCTGCTGGAGAGGGAGAGGGAAGGGGTGGGGTGGGGTGAGAGGCCCCCACCGGAATTTCCAAAAGTCTACGCCCCTGCTGAGAACTAAGTTTGAGGCCAGTGGCCCTTCCAAGACCAACAAATTTCAATTCTGGGTATAAGCGAGAACTAAGAGACTTAGGGTCATTTTACACCTCCCCTCTAAAGTAGTTTGACTGCTGTCTTTTCCTGTGCTGATTTCACAGTGGTGTGAAATTTCACTCCAGGGGGTCTAACTGCACTAATCAACAGCAATTGTTTAAAGCAGAATCAAGCTGGTTGAATACTAGCTTGACCACAGGAGGGCAATTAGTAGATGTGGACATTTCAGTAGCAGCACGGTTTCACACCGCACAGAGATGTGGGCAGGTTTTTTTGGAACTAGAATGATTCCAGCGGGAAAGTCAGATGTAAAAACAGCCTTAGGCCAAATCTACATCTGACTTTCCCGCTGGGATCATTCTAGTTTTAAAAAAAACCCATCTATACCTGTTTCTAGTTTCAAACCATACTTGTTCTAGTTTAAAAATCACAGTCTACATTTTGGCTGTTTTTACATCTGACTTTCCCGCTGGAATCATTCTAGTTCCAAAAAACCCTGCCCATACTTCTGTGCGGTGTGAAACCATGCTGCCACTGAAATGTCCACATCTACTAATTGCCCTCCTGTGGTCAAGCTAGTATGCAACCGGCTTCATTCTGCTTTAAACAATTGCTGTTGATTAGTGCACTTAGACCCCCTGGAGTGAAATTTCACACCACTGTGAAATCAGCACAGGAAAAGACAGCAGTCAAACTACTTTAGAGGGGAGGTGTAAAATGACCCTACATTTGTTAATTGCCCTCCTGTGATCAAGCTAGCATTACACTGCTTTAAACAGATCCTGTTGCTTAGGTCAAATCTACATCTGACTTTCCCACTGGAATCATTCTAGATTAAAAAACCCCATCTATACCTGTTTCTAGTTTCAAACCACACTTGTTCTAGTTTAAAAATCACAGTCTACATTCGTTAATTATTTGTTTGACTTATATCTTGCCCTTCCCGCGTAGCAGGCTCGTGGCAAGTAACAACAGAACACATCCAACAATTAAAACAAGTTATATAGCTAGCAAGTGTCAAGCTAGCATTACACTGCTTTAAACAGATCCTGTTGCTTACTGCTCTTCAGACCCAGGGAGTGAAATTTGAAACCAGCGTGAAATGAGTGTAGGAAAAGACAGTAGTCAAACTACTTCAGAGGGGAGGTGTAAATTGGGCCTTAGCATATGTAGATGCACACTCCTTCAGATGCATTGAAACAGATTTCCTGAAATGTTACGTATAGGTGGTGGTGGTGGGGGGGGGGTTGTTGCCAGGAAGGGCTAATTGGAGTCAAGGTATACTCTTCTGTAATAGACTGTATTTTAAAAGTGGCACTGTTTAGAGTGGCACTGTAAATCCTACTAAATGTGTGCAGTGTTTACGTAAGTGGTCTGAGTAATTTCACTCTGGTGCAGCAGGCGTTCACAGTCAATTCATACAGTTTCCCCCTGCAGGTAGCAATTGCTCAGTTCAGTGACGATCCCCGGACAGAATTTAAGCTGAATGCTTACAGAAGTAAGGAGACTCTCCTGGAGGCCATCCAACAGATAGCGTACAAAGGAGGAAACACCAAAACCGGTGGGTTAAGATGTCGGGTGTGACTTGGCATTGCTGTTTTTCAGTTTTCAACACAAGCTATCACTCAATTTTACCAAAAAAAACCCACACCCCAACCTGTGTCCTAATTGCCAACCGTTAGGGAACAGGAAGCACTGCGAGCACGTTCACATCAAATGTTTTGTACCTAGTGCATCAGTTGGCCTCACCAAGGGCCAGAACACTCAAGCTTATGAGCAGAGGGATTGCTCAGAGACCAGCCCCATGAACTGATAAAGGGCTGAAAGAAACTGTAACCGATGGGCTGTGGCCTCAGACAGGGAGCTGGCCATTTAAACCTGGGCTCCCCTCCCCAGGGAGTTCTCCTTGGCCTTCCCGCACTGCAGTGCTCCTCCCCCAGGGTCTTCTCACCCATGCTCCGTCTCAGACCTCAGTTCCCTGGGCCATTGCCAGCCTGTTCCTAGTTTGCCTTCTCTTTGTGAGCTCTGTCGCCTTTGCCAGCTAGTGCAGCTTAAAGAACATAAGAGAAAACATGTTGGGTCAGACCAATGGTCCGTCCAGTCCAATACTCTGTGTCGCACAGTGGCCAAAACCCAGGCTTTCGGTGTCCTCAGTCCTCTGTTTAACTGAGACCCTTTCTGCACTCTCCTTTTAATCCATGTTCGCTGCAGTGTCCTCCAAGCAATCCTGCACACAAATCGAATTCAACCTTCTTTTTATTCCGGGGCTCCCCCCCCCCCCCCATTCTGCATTACATTCCCTCCCTTCAGTGGTCAGCCCGGTTTCAGCCTGCTGTTGCCCTGTGTTTTGGATGCTGTTTTGCCATGGGCTTAAATTGCCTTGACTTAAACACTGAGAAAATCTGGAGTGGCAGGAAAATGCAAAAAGGCCCAGGGAAGGTGTTCCATCCCTTTCATCATTTTAGTTGCCCTTTTCTGCACCTTTCCCTCTTGCCCTTCCTGAGGCTTTTCCTGCAGCTGCCACCTCCAGTCCCGCAGCCTGCGATGAGGTCTGCTTCACTGTTCCCAGCTGTTTCTCTGCTCCTCCAGCCACATGCAGCCTTCTGGGCACCTGCGGTTGTTGCCTCTGCTCCCACCCCCAAATGGCTCATTGTCTTCTTTTAAATGTGTGGCTTGCCAAGGTTCCGCCCTCCCCATTCCCTCACCTTCAATAGCCTGGCCACACTGTCTTCCAGTTGGGCTGTTGGGAGTCTTCCGACACCGCTTGGGCCTCACAGGCTTTTAAAATACACTGTCCACTGTGGAGTATGTATTGTTTATACATTATGTTACTTTGCTTCCTTTGAATACTGCAAGCGTTGCACTGTTTTCCCTTTTGTTACAGGCAAGGCAATTAAGCATGCTCAGCAGGCCTTATTCACCACTGAAGCAGGGACCAGAAAGGGAACCCCAAAAGTTTTGGTTGTGATCACAGATGGGCGATCACAGGATGACGTGAACAAAGTCTCCAGAGAGATGCAGCTAGATGGTAATGTTGGGTACCCAAACCGTCAGTTAAAGGAAGAGAACAAATTTAGAGTCCAATGGCACCCTTAAGACCATTAGAATGTATTTGATAAAGTGTGTGTGCGCCTGAAAGCTCATACCTTGAATGAACCTTTGTTGGTCTTAAAGGTGCTGCTGGACTCTAAATTTGTTCTGCTGCTTTAGACCAACATGGCTGAACAACTGGATCTGTCAGTTAAAGGCTGATTCAGATACGCACACTCGGAGAGTTTTGATCAGCCATGGTCAGAATGAGTTATTGAATTTGCATTCCCTGGATGCATGTGCTTAAAAGTTTAAGAAAACTTTTCTTACAAACTAAGTCTGTTGCTGCACAGAATATTTGGTTGCTGCCGTTTCATTGATCCCATTCCTTTTTCTGGATGTTGGACATTCACAACTGGGTTATTTCTCAAACAGGAATAGTAGAACCATTGGCTCTGCAAATGGGGTGTACTGTTACTTTCAGAGGGCATTCCGTAGAAGGCAAACTGTTTTGGCAGACTGGGCTGGGTTTTTATCCGGAGTGTTGTTTTTGTCTTCTTGTTGGACTGAATTGTTTCAGGTGTTCATAACTTGGTGTGACTTTAATAGCTAACTTGGCCTTAGAACTAAGATGGGACATAAATATTTTACACACATAAATAGTGGTCTCCTAGCAGAATCCTTGAGGAAAACTGTAGAGACTTTTGCCTTTGTGGTTTTGCTTTTGGTATGATAGGAAGAAAGATCCCAAGTCTTTCTACCAGGTTTGGTTTGGTTTTTTTAAAGAGCTGAAATTAGCACATGGAATCAAGGTTATGTTAAGTGATCAACTTTGGGTGTGAATGAGAGATTCCTACAGGATCAGTCTAACAAGATGAACCCCTGGGACAGAGGTGTACGTTTTCTCCTTCAGCTCATAACTTCTGCCTCCTGTTTTGAGAATGAAGCCTTATAATAAGAGCCTACAGTTCTAGCTCTGCATGGGTGCATTGGTCAGGAAACAGGAATCCACGCTGAATGCATGATGTGAGTCGGGCAGCTATGGTGTCATGTGGAGCCGTTGCAGGAGCTGGAGTGAAAACTGAGTGCCAAATTAAATGTGACAGCAAACGGACCCATGTGTCAAGATTGGGTTGCTGCTGAATTCCTGAATAGCAGGTTGAGGGGTTTTAGAGTGTAACAAGAGTAGGTACAAGGTACGAGAGAATTGTTTCTCTGCACTTGCCCCTGAAACCAGTCTTATGCCGTTTTACTCCAAGCAGGATTCTGTGACTGAAAGAAACTTGTACTAGGTAAAGGCAGTTTTTTAAATAAAACAGTTTTGCAAGGAAAAGCTCAGGAAGGAGGAGGGTACAGCTCCATCATCACATCTAACCATACTGTACTTTAAACCTCCCTTTTCTTCCTTGCATTGAGTGGGGATTTGGTGTGACCTGAACTAGATCATGGCTGTATCTAGTTTGGTTTTTAAATAAGACCTAGGATGGACAGCTGTGAGTATTGTGCCCCATCGTTGGCCAGAAGCTTTACCAAGAGCTGACATACAGCTGCAGTAAAGTGTGTGTTCATGGCCCTCCTCTGTTGGGCAAGATCGATTCATGACCGTTTCCGAGATGTATGCTCTGGTCATTCTGGTGTGCTGGTCCTGGCCGGCCGCCACAGACACACTTCACTGAAGCTAGGTACACAATCTAAAAGCAAGCTGAGAAACAGTGCCAAGGGTCAGAATGCCGGGAAATTAGTCAGAGTTCTCAGGAGCAAAGAGCGGAGCCCGGCAGCCGGGACGAAGTCCAAGATTGCGCGGTTGCATCCGCACTGAGGCAGGTGAGCATGGTTGCTTATACTCCAGTCCTCCCTTCCCTGGGAGGTGACCTGCAAAGATTCACAGCCCCTCACATTGCCTTTACAACAGCTGAAGTTTGGCAGTCCTGCGTCTCTCCTGCACCCCCAGATGCTGGTGTGCCCTGCGTTTGGGACATTCAAGTGAGCTAGGTGGGGACTCTGGCCTTGAGGTATCTCCTACTGGGGGTGGTGGGCCAGGCTCTTCCTCCGACTGCACCTCAGGCTCTTCACCTCTGCTGGAGGTGCTGGAGCCTCTCCTTCTTCAGGTGCTGGCGAAGGTTCCTCTTCGGGGCTGACTCTGGAGGAGGCTGGGTTGCTCCGTGCCTCTTCCTCGTCTGAGGACTAGTCAGCCTCGGCTGAGCCAGGACCCCCATGACACCTGGTGAGTCTCATGATGTACCAACTGCCACCTATGGAACTGGCAGGGTAGCAAAATGGCATGGCCGGATCTGAGGAAGATTGAGAGGAATCATCTCAATCCAACAATATCAGCAAAGACAGTATATCCTTAGAATCAGGGAAAAGAGGAAGCCCAAACTCTTCTCTCTCATCGTCTGTGGAGGTCTCTACAGGACAGCATCACTAGTGGCTGCTTCATGACTAGGGTTGCCAGCCCCTAGGTGGGAGTGGGGGTCCCCCAATCTGAGGGGCTCCAGCCTGCTGCCAGCCAGGTGGCTGGCAGGGGAAGCCCTGCCCCCAACACCCATGGCCATGATGACGTCACACGGAAGTGACATCATCATGCTGGGGATGTTGTACAGTGATGCTCTGATATTTTGGGCAAAACTCTATGGTAACCAGGGATGTCATGTGTGGTGACGTCCCCCCGCCCCCCACTCCTGGGAATCTCTCTCCCACCCCCCTGCCGACAGATGGAAATGACCTGGCAACCCTATAATCTTGACTTGGTTCAGGAAGAAGGTCTCTTCTGGCCTTTCAGTGTACCAGGACTAGTGGGCAGTATAGTGTAGTAGTTAGAGTCAGGAGACCCAGATTCAAATCCCCACTCAGCTATGATTGGGTGACACCCAGCTAGCCACATACTCCCAGCCTAACCTACCTCACCAGTTTGTTATGGGGATAGAAGTCATATGGAAGAGCAGGATAAAAATGTAACAGTAGATAGATAGGACTTCTCTTCTTATGCAGAATAGTCCAGCTCTGGATTGAGTTGTAACGCCCTGAACTACTAAAATGCTTTTAAAACATCCCCCCCCAGTTTTCCAAGAAGTGATTTATGAGATCAGCAAATCAGTGCTGGCTCACATCCCAAATCTGTAACACTATGCTGGCACTTGGATTATGACCCTCCTCTAGAACGCTGGCCCAGCAAGTGTTAGAATGATGTCATGCGTTATTTAAAAGAAATAACAAAAATTAATATGTGTGCTTCTTTGTCTGTTGGATGCAGTACGTAGCCTGTGTTCCTGAAATAAACTTGGCTGGCCAAAAGAAGAGCTTTCCAAAATAAGTCATTTTCGGAAAGTGTTGAAAGACTATGCTGATGTTACAGAACAAAGGCTGCGGATAGCTTGCCGCGATATAGTGCCGCCTCCAGTTGACCCAGTTTAAAATGTTGCGGGACATATCAGCCACACAGCACACCCTACTGTGGGTTACCCATGGAGACATCCCATGGGAATGCTTCCACATTATTGTAGCACATCAGCTATGGAGCGCACTGCAAAACCTGCCAAAATTCATGTGCGCACATGGGCAATTTTTTTAAAAAGCCGCTTCCCTAGCAGCAGAACGGATCTGCAGGTTCAGACTGCCAAATCTGTTCTGTGCGCACTCCCCTGTGTTCAGCCTGCCAGCCATGCTGAATGCGCGAGGAAACAAAAACTCCACTTCGGAGGTGGTAGCTTTTTAACCCGGCTCCAAGTTGTCCTCTGACGGGGTGAGTATGCCTGGGGAACGCCTGACAGCTGTGGCTGTGTGAACGGGCCCATTTAATCCGTTTGTGGAAGGTGCCTATATCGGGCCAACAGCCAGTCTGAACGCAGCCATAGTTCAAGTCCAGCGGCACCTTTAAGACCCGCAAAGTTTAATTCTGGGTATAAGCTTTCGTGTGCATGCACACTTCTTCAGATACATGCAGATGAAAGTTTATACCCAGAATTAAACTTTGCTGGTCTTAAAGGTGCCGCTGGACTCAAACTTTGTTCTGTTGTTTCAGACCAGCACAGCTGCCCACCTGAATCTATGCTGATGTTAATCAGGGTGCTGGTGTGGGGGGGTGCCAAGTGAAACTGGGATTTCCCCCATGTATTGAAAAAGACTTATTTGTTTTCCCATGCTAGATTTAGCCGCAAGATTAGCTAGATTAACTCTTACGGATGGGTCTTTGTTTTATTTGTGTTTTTGCCCATTAACTCATCACAGGAGTGTTTCCCTTTCCCTTTTCTCTTGCCATAGGTTTCAGTATATTTGCCATTGGAGTGGCAGATGCTGACTATTCAGAACTGGTGAACATCGGCAGCAAACCTAGTGACAGGCATGTCTTCTTTGTGGACGACTTCGATGCCTTCAAGAAGATTGAAGATGAACTGATCACTTTCGTTTGTGAAACAGCGTCAGCAAGTGAGCGATTCTTTTTTGTCGTTAGCTCCTTTCCATACTTTCTTTTATGCCCAGAGTAGCCTGATCTTGTCAGGTTTCATAAGCTAAGCAGGGTTGCCCCTGGCTAGTATCTGGATGAGAGACCTCCAAGAAATACCAGGGTCGTGATGTGAAGGCAGGCAATGGCAAACCACCTCTGAACGTCTTTTGCCTTGGAAACCCTATGAGGTTGCCATAAGTCCACTGTAACTTGACGGCACTTTCCACCACTGCCACCACTTTTTTTATATTCTCAGCCCATTCCTATATGTGTCCCACTGTGTTCAGTGGGCTTACTCCCTAGCATACATCTTGGATTGCAAGCTTCATGTATCTCACAAGGCTTGTCTTGTCTGTATTCTGTGTGAGTCTACAATGATATATGTTCATAGTCATGTAGGAGAAAATGTTTCCTACTGTATTTCAGACTAGTCCTTTATACTGTGTGTCATCTTACAGGGAGAAACAATGGTTCATTATGTCCAAGTGATAGTAATGAGTTTAGGCAGAGGAAGGACAGACCGAGGTCAAGCACTCTGGCCCCCAGCTTCTTTTCTGCAAGCTGTACTGAGGCACATAAAGCCTTCCTCTTGTGATCATTTGCACGTGTCAAAGAATTGTAGTAAACTTGAATTAAACATTTTCTCTGCCATAGAGAATGACTACAGGTCTGGCTGTTTTCAAGGGACATCTCTCTGAATTTTGCCCCTAAGAGCTAGTTCCCATGCTACAAAGTCCTCATGTCCTCCACGTATCTGGTTGACAGATGTGGTCTGGGAGTTCTGTGCTTGGAATTTAGTTCCCTGGTGCATGGGGGCCTGATTTGGGTCAGGTCTATGGTGTATGGTGAGAGTGGGTTTAAACCTTACCTTACGTCAGGGGTCATTTAGTAGAAAAAGAGGTGCAGGAGCTCATTAGCATACCTATTAGCATAACTCATTAGCATAACCGGCCAAATGTCAGTTTCAGCCCTTTTATACCCTATGGGCCATTGAAGTCAGTAGCAAAAACTCATAGGGTATATGAGGGCCTGGAGGAGAGGGGGTTTGAGGGAGAGGCCCCAAACTTGCAGGGTACCTTCTGGGACCTCTCCCTGAAATACTCACCAAGTTTCAAGAAGATTGGACCACAGGGTCCAATTCCACAGGGCCTCAAACAGGTTGCCCCATCCTCTCCATTGTTCTCTATGGTGGGAAAAAATGGTACTTTTTCCTCACCATATAGAACAATGGAGGGAATGGGGGCAACCTGTTTGGAGGCCCGTAGCATTGGACCCCGTGGTCCAATCTTCTTGAAACTTGGTGGGTATTTGGGAGAGAGGTCCCAGAAGCTACCCTGCAAGTCTGGAGCCTCTCCCTCAAACCCCCTCCCCTACAGCGGCTTTTAAAGCTGCCGCCGAATTTCGGCCGCAATTCGGCGGCGGGCCAAATTAGATCAGAGAATCTGATTCGGCCGGTAGCTGCCCTAGTGCCCACTCCTGAGCTGGCGGAGCAGCGCTCCACCTTGCTCCGGCCCCAAAGGACCCCTGCCTTCCGTGCCATTTCTTGATCTGATATGGCCTTGGGGAGCCACTGTTTACCTTTCTTGGAGAAACTTACATAGGTTTGCCCAACAGGGAAAATAGTGACTCCTCGGGGACATTTCAGGTCAGGAAAACAGCATGGAAGTGAAGGCTTATTCTCCCCTCCCCATGTGCAATGGTCCCAGTTTGAGTTTGGCCTTGGAATTAAGTTCTGAGCATGGAACATGTCTGAGTGGACATATGGTTGGAACATGGGGGGGGGACAAGGACTTTGTGACATGCGAATTGACCCAAACTGTTCTTATAGAGGTGTTCAAAGAAAGTAAGCATGCAATTCTGGTGTTTCCCCAAGTAAGGGGGAATCTTTAGAGCAGGTGGAGGAGGTCAAATGGAGGAGGTGACAACCATAAAATTAATTGCCCATTACTGTGTCAGTTTTAAATATTGCTGTGCTGAGAAGTTGGCAGTATTGTATCAGTATTATGTCATCGCTTACTTGGTAATGGAGTTTGAACAGATGTTTATGGTACTAACAGTGCGATCTTAAACATAGCTATACTCTTCTAAGCCCATTGATCTTAAGACCGCAGTGTCATTGTGTCAAGCGGCTTAACTAAGGCTGTGGTATCTTTTGATTTTTCATTTCCATCCATAGTTGAATATTTAGAGTTGTTGTGAATATTTGGTCTCCTTCCACTATAAGGCACTTAGTCTTTCTTCCCTCTCTCCCTGCAGCTTGCCCACTGGTTTATAAAGACGGCAACAGTCTTGCTGGTAAGCTCTTATTAAAAGATTACGTATCCGATTCACTGAAATGTCATTAATATTTCTGCATGCAATTTGAGAGGTTTAGTGCACCGATGTTAAAGGGGGCCGTCCAATCTATTTAGAAGAAGAAGAGAAGAGAAGACATTGGATTTATATCCCGCCCTTCACTCACTTGGAGTCTCAGAGTGGCTTACAAACTCCTTTTCCCTTTCCCTCTCCACAACAGACACCCTGTGAGGTAGGTGGGGCTGAGAGAGTTCTGAGACAACTGTCCTTGAGAGAACAGCTGGTACAGAGCTATGGCTTGCCCAAGGTCATCCAGCCAGGTGCATGTGGAGAAGTGGGGAATCAAACCCGGTTCTCCCAAATTAGAGTCTGCGCCCTTAACCACTACACCAAACTGGCTCTCTATTTAGCATATCATATTGTTTATTTTATTACTTACTTTCTTTTATTTACTTCCTTTGTACTCCACCTTTCTTCCCAATGGGGACCCAAGGTGGCTGACAACATTCTCCTCTCCTCCATTTTATCCTACAGCAACCCTGTGAGGTAGGTCAGGCTGAGAGTGTATGACTGGCCCAGGTTCACCCAGAAGCTTCCACATGTTGTGAGGATTTGAACTTGGTTCTCTCAGATTCAGTCCGGTACTTTAACTACTACATCACACTGGCTTGCTATTTTAGTTTTTTTTAAAAAATTGCCAGGTGTACTGGGATGTATATGGATTGACTGATTATATTTACAACCTGCCTTTTCCCCACAAGACAAGGCAGCTAACAAATACTACTTTCTGACAGGAGGCCGGAGGTGTCCCCCCCCCCCCCCGCAGAAGGACTGGCCTTAATCTTCTGAGAGAATAAGGGGTCAGGAGATAGTTGACAAGGCATGCGAATGAAAGGAAGGGGCCTTGTTCTCTCCTTCTGCAGAACATTTGGAATCCTGTTTAATAGGGAGGGGCAGAAACCATAATTTGCGGTTCAGGTGTAGTATCAAACTGTGGTTTGCCGTGAACCGAAACGTTTTTTTCATTACGTTGCTGAGTAGGTGGGGGGAGGAGAGAACAGAAAGAGCGTGCAAAGGCATGGATTTCCTGGTCTTGTTCCGAGTCAAAGATGACAACAGGCAACAGTCTTCAAGTCAGGCCCTTTCTCCCCTGCACCATAATGGCATTTTCCACATCTCACTGCAGAGCATGGAACTACCGTCCTCTTGCAGAGCTCCCCCTCAATTTCAGAAAAGAAAAAAGGGGGGGAAAGAACAAAGGGGGGGAAAGCTTAGAATCAAACAACTAAGTAAGATTTAAGAGCTCCTCTTCGGTTTAAACATGTTTGGAGCGTGGAAGGTCCAAGTGTAACCAGGCTGGATAACCATACAATGATACACATCTGCAGGGCTCATTTCGTAGCAGGAACTCCTTTGCATATTAGGCCACACACCCCTAATGGAGCCAATCCTCCAAGAGCTTACAGAGCTCTTCTTACAGGGGCTACTGTAAGCTCTTGGAGGATTGGCTACATCAGGGGTGTGTCACCTAATATGCAGAGGAGCTCTTGCTACGAAATGAGCCCTGCACATCTGCACTCTCTGTCTTACTTGTACCTCCTCATTGGGCCTCTTTCCTTTCAAGCCCAGTTGAAACACGGAAAATGTGCGGAACATAGTTCTCCTTTTTCATGGCCCCATTTCATCTCCATTCATTTTGTGATAGGTAGATTCCCAAGGCCCTGTTGCAGTAATATTAATTCCCAGAGGGTTTAGGGGATTATTCATTCATTCATTCATTTAATTTCTACCTCGCCCTCCCCGCCAAGGCAGGCTCAGGGCGGCTTACATAAAATTTTTTAAAACAGCTAAAACAATACATTTCTAAAAACCGATCATAAAGTGCTAGTGTGCCACGTTATAAACTGATGGCGAGACATAATTGGTAGCAGGTCCTAGTGGGGTACAATCAGCATTGATCTAAAACTATCTTGGTCTCATCATCACACCAGCAATGCACAGGCTGCGAGGGTAATACCAGGGCACAGGGGTCCCACAGGGCGGCTCCTTAATCGAATGCCCGGTGGAAGAGAACTGCAGAACTGTAAAATGTCCTCCGGGAGCTTGTTCCACTAGCGTGGAGCTACCACCAAAAAGGCCCTGGCCCTGGTCGAAGCCAGCCTGGCATCTTTGGAACCCAGAAGGGCCAGACGGTTTTGAGACCCTGAGCACAGTGCTCTCTGGGGAACGTGTGGGGAAATGCAGTCCCTCAGGTATGTAGGCCCCTGAACATATGTTGACATAACATTAATTCCAAAGGGAAACATCTTTATTCTCCTTCTCATTATTATTATTATTATTGTTGTTTATGAATTGTGGCAGTCACACATTTGACTGGAAGACGGTGTTCTGCAGTTTGAGACCTGGCCAAGTTCTTGGGAACTGCAGCGGTATCTTTGCAGGACTCTTGCTGTTCTAAGCAGCACTGTCTTCTGGAGCTGAGCATAGTTGCTCAATGCCCAGAATGCCCTGGAGTTTCTTGAGACTTCTAGGCACTGCTCCAAGGCCTCCAATGACAACCAGCACAATGGTCACCTTCTCTCAAAGGCGCTCTAACTCTATTTGTAGGTCTTAGTATTTTGTGATCTTCTCCTGTTCTTTTTTATTCTGCTGTCTCCTGGGATTGCAATGTCAACAATGCAAACCTTATTTCTCATTTCCCCCTACAATTGTGATATCAGGGATGTTGCTGTTAATTAACATATTAACAGATAAAAATGATGCATGCTATTCCTTTTTTGTGATTTCCAGGATTTAAAATGATGGAGATGTTTGGTTTGGTTGAAAAGGAGTTTGCAACTGTGGAAGGGGTTTCCATGGAGCCTGGAACATTTAATGCATACTCCTGTTACAGCCTTCATAAAGACGCCTTGGTCTCCCAGCCAACCAAGTACGTACTGCCAATACACATGTTACGGTGCTGGTAATCCACCATAAAGGAGAACTCATGGAATCCTAAACCTAACGCATTCTGCGTCTTTGTAGAAAACGTGGATTTTGCTTATCTCATTCTGGACTTGATAATGGCACCGGGGTAGGGTGATTGCTTCAAGCAGTAAATTTTAGACTACCATTAAAGAACACCAAAGTGCCAGTCAATTGGTTTGTTACTATATTTTTTTCCAGACGGGAGAAGGATGGCATGGGGTTTTGTCTAGGGTTGCCAAGTCTGGGTTGTGAAATACCTGGAGACTGTGGGGGTGAATCTGGGAGAGGGCGGGGTTTGGGGAGGGGAGGGGCCTCAGCATGGTGCAATGCCATAGAGTCCACCCTTCAAAGCAGCCATTTTCTCCAGGGGAGCTGATCTCTGCCAGCTGGAGATCAGTTGTAAAAGCGGGAGGTCCCCAGGCCCCACCTGGAGGCTGGCAACCCTAGTTTTGCCTCAGTCACCAAAATGCCATGGGCTGCCTCTGAATGGCGCTCAATAACTAAAAGTATAAAAATGTGCAACTTATTTTTGTGTGCGATGGAAATGCTTTCACAGAAGCAAAACTGTGGCATTTTAGGGCCGTGTGAGGCAGCTGAACCAAGCAGTCTTCTGTGCAAGGAGGGGAGCCTCGGTAGTTAATTTAGTCAGAGGTAGGGAATTTGGTACAAATCAGGACTCACTTCGTAGCAGGAGCTCCTCTGCATATTAGGCCACACACCCCTGATGTAGCCAATCCTCCAAGGGCTTACAGTAGCCCCTGTAAGAAGAGCTCTGTAAGCTCTCGGAGGATTGGCTACATGAAGGGTGTGTGGCCTAATATGCAGAGGAGCTCCTGCTACGAAATGAGCCCTGGTACAAATAATTAATAAAGGAAGGCAAGTGGCCCCTGGGAGGTCTCCCACACTGAGATTTCGTGCTAAGCTGTATACATCTTGGAAGAATTCCAGGCAGTTATCTGATGGGTGGGACGGGAAGATTGTTTGTAAGAGGCTTGGTTTCCGATATGAGACTCGCACTGTGCATTTGTTTTTGTCTCCAAAATATCGGTTACTACGGTTGTTAAACTGTGGGACTGTTGGAGGGGGGAAGATGTTGTTTCCCCTGTGAGGAAAGATATCAGAAACTGCTGTTATAAAGTTTTTAATCTAGGCTGTAGGTTGAAATAAAATAAAATAAAGTGGTAGACTGCTAAGGTGTCAGTCCTGCAATGGCCATGAGCTGCCCAACCCCAAACCAGAGATGGGGTCTGGATTCTGTAGCTTAGTTCTTGGTCCCAGCCAAAGGAGAAGGAGAAGAAAAAGGAGAAGAGGAGGAGGGGATTGGATTTATATCTTGCCTTTCACTATCCGAAGGAATCTCAGTGCGGCTTACAATCTCCTTTCCCTTCCCCTCCCCACAACAGACATCCTGTGAGGTAGGTGGGACTGAGAGAGCTCTCTTGAGAACTGCTCCTGAGAGAACAGCTCTGAAAGAACTTGTGACTGACCCAAGGTCACACCAACAGCTGCATGAGGAGGAGTGGGGAACCAGATTAGAGTCTGCACTCCTAACCACTACACCAAACTGGCTTTCCTGGTTTTGCACCCAGATTTTCTGATAATCTTATTCCTGGCCTTGAGGATTTGTACAGGTCTGGTTTTATTTAATAATTTAATAGAACATTTATATCCCACTTTTCCTCTGGGTTCAAGGCAGCTTACAATAACAGTTAAAACGTCCCTAGTTAAAACAAAAAATAAAATAGCACTACCCGAAATCATTTCCCCCTCCCCCCGTTAAAAGCTGCCTGCTGTTCAGACCCCCTCAAAAGCCCTGGCAAACAGGCAGGCCTCGCAGTGCCTCCTGAACATCTCCAAGGAGGGGATCCCCTCATCTCTTCAGGGTGCCCATTCCACAGAGCTGGAGCCACGATGGTGCCATGTTGATGCCAGACAGGCCACCCAAAGTGGTGGGATAGCTTGAGGACCATAGTTGGTGCATTGCAACCAAAACATTGTGTGTGGAATAGCCAGGGGATCCCTGGCGTGACTATTTGGCTGCTGAAGCTGTAGCTCTTTTTTGGCACCACTAGGTGACGAGCTATGCTTATTTTTCCAGGCTGAGAGTCCTGTGACTTGCCTAAGGTCCCCCAGCTAGCTTCAAGCGTGGAAGTGGGGAATCGAACCCGGTTCTCCAGATTAGAGTCCATCTTTCTTAACCACTACAACCAAACTGGCTCGCCGCATTGGGACACATGGAAGGAGATGGTCCTTCAGATATGATGAATTTATCTCTCTTAATCTCGGCCAGTTTACACTCCGTCAGCATATATTTTAGATCAGGATTTTGTGTTCCTGTTATGGACAGGACTAGCAATGTCAGCTATAAAAACCAGATACAATGCTAAAAAACCTTGCTGTCCCTTCACTGTTGCTGAAGAGAAGGGATCTGTCCGAGCATCCCATTTCCCCTCACTTCCTGCTGGTCACCTGTTTTGTCAGAGAAATGGAAGGAGGGCCATGGGTGGTGCTGTTCTTGATGATGTCTGAACTGAGGTGCACCTAGCAGGAGTGGACCGGGAGACAAAGACGGCCCTGGTGCAAGCCAAACAGTGCTGCAATCCAGTACTGCAGGGAAGCGCTCAATGGTGCGCCCAGTGGGTATTAGCTTACCTGTTGCTTCCTCCTGAAAACTGGCAGCAGTGCTGGAAAAGACAGCTCAGACCGATGAAAGGTCTGAGCCAAGCGGCACCTGAGGCTTTGGCAGAGTTGCTAGAGCTTGGTCATGCTTGCTTCTGGCAACCAGCAGCCCTCCAAGGCAGTGGCCCAGCCGGAAACTTCCCTGTAAGCGAAATGGCCAACCCACCCCTGGGCAACTGGCGACGGGTGTTATTCTTGAATGGAGATTTTTCTTACTTCCCGAGAAATGGTAGGCAGCCTCTTCCCTCCAAACATTTACAGTAAGCGTCTCTCCTGGATATAAGACTGCCTTTTGGCGTATTGCCAGTATTAATCTTTACCTTGGCCAAATCTACGGTTTTATAAAATCCTTATTCATTAAACTCCTTCATCATGTCCCAGTCTGGCATAGGGACCGAGTGCTGAAAATTGAAGAGAGAAGTATATTGAGTTGCAGAGAAAGTGGGTCAAGGAGTAAAATTTTGCCTCAAAAGGGAGCACACTGTTAAGTAGAGATATAACGCTAATTCAGCCCATATGTGAATTCGGCAAATCATAATGATTAACATGGGCGGGGGGCAGGGAGAAAGATGGAGGAGAGAGTCAGGCAAGTGCGGTTTCTGTAACATGACATTAACAAAAGCAGTGATTAAATTAAAATATGTGATTTTTCCACATTCTTTTGTAGACCGAGGCCGTGTTTATACATACCTGGAACAGATCGGGTTAGTTGTGTGTAATCCATAGGCATGGGTGGGGGAGCTCAATAGAATTTTCATTGGTTATGCCAAGATACTTTTTCATTGGTTATACCAAGACAGTTTTATGCCAAGAGCCAGTTTGGTGTAGTGGTTAGGAGCGCGGACTCTAATCTGGGAGAACCGAGTTTGATTCCCCACTCTTTCACATGCAGCTGCTGGTGTGACCTTGGGTCAGTCATAAGTTCTTTCAGAGCTGTTTTCTCAAGGGCAGTTCTCTCACAGGGTGTCTGTTGTGGGGAGGGGAAGGGGAAGGGATTGTAAACCACTCTGAGACTCCTTTGGGTAGTGAAGGGTGGGGTATAAATCCAATCTCCTCCTCCACCTTCTTCCAGCAAGGCAGCCTGAATACTCATTTTTGGTGACTAGAATGTCGTAGTGGAAAGTCTTGAATAAAATAAAAATAGAATAAAATTCATGGGACTTTCTGCAGTCCACAGCTGTAATAATCATGGAGATAGTATCGATACTTCAAGAAACATCTGAATCCTCCCTAGGGAAAAAAAAACTTGCTCGATTTCACAGAGCTTTTCTTCTTTTTGTTAGCTCCCCACAGAATTTCTCAGACGTTTAGCTTGAGGAGCAATCTCTGCATTCTCTTCAAATTTCATTGTAGGGTAAATCTAGTAACAACTGGAACATTTGCAGAGAAAGTTCTGTAGTCCTATTCTGAGAAAGTTCAGTAGTCCTGTTGGAATTCTCTTATCTCCCCCATCAAATTCCTTAGATGTTTCATCTGAAGAGAAGCCTCCAATTGTTTTTTTTTAATTTGACTTCGGGGAAATTTACAGTTCAGTTGGAATGTGGTTCAGTTTGTTCTGCTACAATTTACAGCGTGCAATCTTCTACAGAGTTACTCCAGTCTAAACCTACTGATTTCAGTGGGATTAGAATGGGTGCAGACTCAAGTAACGCTGTTTAGGATTACACTGTTAGTTGTTTTGACTTCTCTGATTTGGCTTGTTACACCCCAGTGGCCTCTGGGGTCTAACCAGATGAGGTGCTGGAACATGCATGATCAGATCTTCCCAACTATTTTTAAATGGAAACAGCAGCTGTGTAGGGTTAGAGGGGGCTTCATGTATATACTGCCTCATAACCATATGGTTACTAAACCAGTCATAACAATTAACTAAGTAATTAAAAAATTAGATCTGTAGCAATAACCAAAAATCTTAAACAGTAGTTCCACCTAGTAGTTTATTAGTACAGTCATTGACCAGATGCATAAAAGAACCAAAAAGACATCAGCCGGTAAAACATTAAAATTCATACAAACACTATCCAGAATATCAAACATTAAAATATTAAGAGTAAAATATTGTTAAATAATTAAAATCTCTATTTAAGTACAATATTCACTATCTAACTACTAATAGCTTGTCTCCAGATTTTGATAGCCTGCATGGCAAATTTTGCCATGTTTAAAGTAGTTTCCTGCTCTTTGTCAGCCAGCAACTTATCTAACTAAAATCTTTCATTTCTTCCAGGAAACTGAAAACAAATCAGGGTTATGTAAATGTCCCTAATACTTTGGTACATCTTACATTTGAACATCACATGTTCCCTCATTTCTACCTTCCCTTCTCCACAGACACACAGTCTTTCCTCATAAGGTCATCTATATATATAAAAGAAAGTCCCCTCACTGTAATCTGTATATAGAAAAAAAAGTCCCCTCACCATAAAATCAACGCCCAAGCCAAATCTGCTGGATCTAGAAGCACCAAATTTGGGGAGAGTGCTCTACCATGGCGTAGGTGCTCACTAAGAAGAGATTTTGAGAAATTTGACCCCTAAGGGGGTTAGAAGGGGGGAAATGTGCCCCCCATTGATTCCTATGTGGTTGCCTCCTTGCCCCCCCCCCCACACTCTCTGATTGGTCAGCTGCAGAGCTCAGCATTCTGAGGTTAAAAAAAAACCAGTAACGGGAGAGTGCAGAGAGCTAACGGCAGTTGAGGAGATCGGGAATGGCCAACAACCACCTGTGAGGTGCAGTGATGCTGCTGGCCCAGCCTCTCTGATGGCTTCCTACACACACCCCCTCACCTCCTACACCTAACAGGCAGTTGTCTATCAGGTGTAGGAGAGGAAGTGGGATGCTTACAGCCACCGGGGAGGTTTGCTCAGCAGGATTGCCTTAGCCGTGCTGCTGGTCCAGCCTCCCGGATGCGTTTAAACATAATCCCCCCCCCACACACACACACACACCAGACAGGCAGGTGTCTGTCAGGTGTCGGAGCAGGGCCAGGGTACTTTAACGCTACAAGGAGGAGGCAACTTAGGAATGCAGCAAAGACATTTGCACATAGTACTTCTGCGGGGCACTGAGCTGCGCAAGCCAAGTGCCAGCAAGATCACCCTCAGGTGCTCAGAACAATGCAGTCTCCCTATGAGCAAAACAATCCAGGAACACCAGTAGAAAGGCCATCACTTTCGTGGAAGGTGGCAGGAACTGACTTAACAAACGACTGCTTCTTAAATGGACAGTTCTATGTTGCGTGGTCCAGAGTGAGCTCACCAAGCAGCCTGGTGATCCCAGCACCTAAGGGCAGAACCACCAGTGTGGTCTACAGAGAGGTCCTTCAGCAGAGGGGGGGAAAACAGCATGTAAGTCTCACTTCATTTTTTACATTACAGTCTTCTCCATTAGAATTCCTACAACAAATGCTACATTTCAAACTTCACATCAGCAGCATTATAACTGGACTTACGGAACTTAAATTCCGTAGCGAAGCACGGGTGTCAGGCTAGTCCTCTATATCTACCTTCTAGTACTGCAGATGGAAGCATATTGGCTCTGAGCAGGGGAAATGCTCTTCTATAGCCAGGTTTGTCTAAATTTTGTAAATACACCACAGTAGTTTAAAGTCTCAAAACTTCCAATTGGCAGCAGATAATTTTATAATCAATTTTATATTTTAAGGTACCAGTGATAAAAGCTGAGGAACTGGACATGTGAGTGAAGTCAGTTGTAAAAAACCTGAACTTGAAAAGCCTGGGAGAGAAAAGGAATTTTTTTTTTACTTGGTGTCTAAAATTTGGTAAAGAAGATTCTAGGTATACAGTGTATTAAGTATTGAGGCGGAGGCGATGAATCCAGCAAGCAGGCTTTTATTCATAACATCGTTCAGCTCTAAGACAGCTTTAAGAGAGCGGCACTCTAAGTTATACTGTTCCAACAAATATCTTTCAACAATGTAACTATATACAAGCGATGTTATTGGACCCAAGCAGGGCTCAGCGATTGGGTACCTAGATTGGCTTCATGACCAATGGGAGTCTTTATTAGTCAGCCAATGAGAAATGGAGCATTAGGATACCAGAGCCCTTTCATAGGTAAACCACAGTTGTTAATGCAGCATAATCAAGAACACAAACACAACACAGTGGTTTGGACAAGAGTTACGCAAACGAAGTGTCACCACCAAAATGCTGTCCCCAGTAGGTAGCCAGTCTCTTCAGTAAATTGCAGCACAGTTGATGGAGCCTGATCTTAATGTTTGGCTGATTCGTGGGAGTAGGTGGTCTCCAAGGTAGGTCAGCTCAACCCTTACCAGTCATTTTCAGTCAGCAAACTGAAGAAAAAAAATGAAATTCTGCAAAATTCAATTGTGTCGAAATTGTGGACTTCTCTTCAGCGAAAATTTTATGCTTCTTTTTTTTGGCTGCAGTCCTCAAACCACTTCCTTTGGAATAGTCTTGAAGAGATGAATTTGCCCTACAGGAGCAAGTATTAAAGACTTGTAATGTGGTTAAGCTCTTTTGCATACCACTTTCAAGATGTGTGAAACTAACATCATAAATGTAAATTAAAAAGGTTTATAGAAAGCCAGCTACTTATCTCTCAATAGCTTAGGGATGACTTAAGTGGAAAAGATTAGTGTAACTAGATCGCATTATTAAATCTGCAGGAGAGAAATAAAAGATTGTATATAAAATGGAAAGTGGTTTATGCTTTCTAATATCAAACCTTGGAATAAAGCTTGAGGCAGTATTGTTGTGGTTTGTGGTGGCATAGTTCAGTCGCTGACTGTTTTCAGTAAAATCCGAAACTCTAATGGTCTGTTTTATCAGCTGGCTTATCAAAGAAATTAATGGAAAATGGAGATTCTATCTGTGCTGAAAACTTATGCCTTCTGATGAACCAGTGCATTCTCTGGAATTTTGAGATCTCTGCAGACCTGAGTACATTTTTTCTTACACAATCCTAAATTTCTGTATCTCAGATTGGGCCTAAAGAGGGATGTGCAGGCTTATGTATGGCTGAAGAGGCATCACTATTCATTCAGAAGCTCAAGAAGATCTGGGGAAGGAAGGGACCTACTATAACAGAGATCTGTACCAGGGATGGGCATGAACCGGCTTACAATCCAAAATTCGGCATGAACTTGTGCCGGTTCAGAGCCCCAGAACCGATGTTTGGTGAAAGTGTCTTCCCCGAACATTTACTGGACTTTTGTCCAGTTCAGCTGTTTGGGGCCATTTAAACCTATCAGCTGATGGGTAAAACTGCCCTACTGTAAGGTTGAAATGGCTGCCTTGCTTTGAAGCGGGGGGGGAAGCAAAACCAACCAGTGAAGTGACTACCAGCCTATTAAACCTAAAAGTGGGGCAGGTCTGCCCATCAGCTGTTGGGTCTAAATGACTTTCAGCCATTAAAACCCAGCAGCTTCAAAGCAGTGGGAAGCGAAATGGATGGGTTAAATGGCTGGCAGCCATTTAACCCTTCCTAGGCTATCCCCCTTTTCTCCTAGCTGCGGCGAGCTGTGGCCAGGAGAAAGGGAGAACCAACCTCACTGGACCAGCCCAGTTCGGATCAGGGCCTTTTGGCTGGCCAGAGCCTGGCAAAGGGCCCATCCTTGACTGCAGACATTGGGGCTGATCTCTCACTTCCCAAGACAAAAAGTGTCTGCAGTTGGCCAGTGCAGGAACAGGCTGTGAGAGTTTGTCAAACAAGTTACAGAAAATTCTAAAGCAAACCATTGACATGACAGGCTCTAAATGTGGAGAACTCTCGCCCTGTCTGGTTTTCTGACTGAATATTGGAAGGATCAGAACTGTTTGCCATATGTCAGGCCGCAGAATCGGAAGGTGGACAAGGGCCTATTTGTCAGGTCACCACCCGGTAGGAAAATCAGGGCTAATTGCTGGTTTTTGTTGGCATAGTATGTTGGTGGGCCCTTCACTGGTCCTCTCTTCTCCCCCTCCCAATCATGGTTGCCGTTTCCCTTCCCTCGGATTACAATTCTATTCTCCTCTCCCCATGGAGATTACAATTCTGTTCTCCTCTCTCCTCCTTTTTGCCAGATTGCAGCTACCTTGTAGGGAGCTGGGTGTGGCTTTCTTGCATTCCTTTTCTTTTCTTTTATTTATTCCCTGCTTTTCAACTTTGGCACTAGCAAGTCTAAGAGGAATGGGGAAGGGGTCACCACAGTGTTGCAGAGCCCTCTGGGATGATTCTGAGGGGTGTCTTGGGAAGGCAGCCTAAGTCAGAATTCTTGCGCTCTGCTCCTCAGCCAGCTGCAGACACTTTTCGTCTTGGGAACTGAGAGATCAGCCCGATGTTTGCAGTCAAGGATGGGCCCTTTGCCAGGCTCTGGGCCTTGGCAGATACCCAACCGCGCCAATCCCTACTGCCTGCCCTAAGGAAAACAGATTTCCCCACTGCCTTCTGCTTCCTTCTCAAGGAGAAGATGGGATGGATGCCAGGAAAGAGGACTTGTGCCAAAGTTTGCAGAAGGATCTTGTGCTCTTTGTTTGTGGGATCTGCGTGTGGGTGTGCTGGGACCTGTCTAAACGAGGGCTAGCAAAACAGGACGCAAGGATCTTGCTTCTCACACACGCCACCTCTCTAGTCTGCCTTCAGTAGAGATTAACATCCTGTGACACTTTGGCGTGAACAAATAAAAAAAAAACAAAGAGCAAACTGGTGGGCTTGTTTGCACTGGGCTTTTGAAATGAGGCGGCAGTAGTGTTTCTTTGCAGCTTTGGTATTCTTATATGATGGTTTGTATAGATCTATTTTTCCTGGCTACTTTTGTTGTGTAGCAGTCCAGGGGGTAGGGGGTCAGATTGCGAGCTCTCGGTTGGGAAATACCTGGAGATTTTGGGAATGGACCCTGGGGAGGGGGGGGGGGGTTTGAGGAGTGGAGGGACCTTAACAAGGCATAATGCCATAGACTTCACCCTCCAAAGGGGCCGTTTTCTTCAGGAGAACTGATCTTGATCATCTGGGGATCAGTTGTAATAACAGGAGATCTCCAGGTGCCACCTGGAGTTTGGCAACCCTGGTGGTCCTTTGGTTTGTCACCATAGTACAGAGAGAGGAAGGGGGAGGTTTAAGCCTTTCCACTTTCTATCCCTGGATGGATTTCCACTTTCTATCCCCCCACAAGCTGTTATTTGCCTTATGGAAGGAAACATGCAAGGGCCTGTATGAGCTCCCGTCTCTGGCCTCAGCTCCTGCCAACCTAGCAGTTCGAAAGCTAGAAATTTTAGGTAGATAAATAGGTACCACTTCGGTGGGAAGGTAACAGCGTTCCATGCACCTTGGCGTTTAGTCATGCTGGCCACATGACCACGGAGAAATCTTTGGACAGTGCTGGCTCTTTGGCTTGGAAACGGAGATGAGCACCGCCCCCTAGAGTCAGATTTGACTAGCTTTTGAGCAAGGGAAACCTTTAGCTTTATAATTCTCTTGAGGAGCAACTGACACCTTCTTCAACTGTGATTGGGAAGAATGGCACAGGGGAAGGGGGTTAAATTGCTGTTTACCTGTGCTTGGCTACTATCCAAACAAGGACTCCCGATGGCTTCTGTTTACTTTTAAAAATCCTACAGGATGGGAGATCTTTTCATAGATCTCTGAACATCTTGTGCAGTCAAACCAGTGTTGGAAGTAATTTCCATCTCTCACTGGTGCTACCTCTTTTAATGGGGCTCAAAGTAGAAGATGGTGAGGTACCACTTGCCATTTTCTCATTGGTACAACTGGATTCCTTTCACCCCTGAGTCATCCATTCAGTGTGAAAGAAAATCAGGACAGTTCATACCACGCAGTTGTGGCATAATCAGTCTCACACCTGGTGACAACTGTGGTTTTAGTCAGCACTGGTAAAAATTCTCAGGTATCCTATTCTCTCCTTGTTACGCTCTCAGTTTTTCCAGGAGCCAGGTTGTGGTGATTTATTTTTATTGTTGTGGAGTAGCACCACAGTTTCTGGGGTAAGGGTGGTCTGTGTGTTGGTACTCTAGTTGAACCTTCCAGTTGTTTACAACTTCCTGGCCGGTTTCCTCAGGACTGCGTGGCAACTGCTCCTGCAGCCACCTTTTAAAATGAATTGGTGCTTTTACCAGCCTATTTGTCCTGTTTCTCGGTGTGAGACTGCTGAGGAGAAAATTGAATTTGAATGGGGAACGCTTTGGTTTCCTAACTGAAGCTCCCTGAAACTTGCGTATAGCTTTGTAGCACAAATTGGTCCCTTGGGACTGGATGCAGGGTTAGTGAGGGATTCCAGTGGCACAATATCCACTGATGTGTGAGTCCTCCAGTCAAAAAGAATGTTTTGGGGGTTTTTTTTAAAAAAAGGAACAACAGAGAAATACAAAAAGAATGTAGAGTGGAACTGACCGTAGATTTGAATCCTGGACAGATTACTTCTGGCATCTGCTTAAAAACTCTGGTTAAGATGTAACAACCGATTATCATATCACTTAATTAAGAGGTCTGGTAGGTTTTTTTTAGATTTTAGACACCTAAATTTCAGTCCAAAGGCACGCCGGCCTTATCCTTTAGTAATTCCAGTAAAGCAGCTAAAAGCATATTTCTGTGAACATAAGCCAGCAATGTTGTATATGACGGTTATTTTTTATCCTTTTAGGCGAGGCGCTGTGCCCTTGAATCCTCTTTGGTGTGAGGATATCAGTTTTGGGAACACTATTCCTTTCCTTTTTCCAGATACTTGCACCCTGAGGGGCTTCCTTCGGACTACACCATTACCTTTCTCTTCCGTATACTGCCTGAAACACCCCAGGAACCATTTGCCCTCTGGGAGATTTTAAATGAAGAATATGAGCCATTGGTCGGAGTGATTTTAGACAGTATGTATTTCGTACGTTTATAGCGTGCTTGATTGCTTATTGATTTTAATTTTCACACACAAGAAGGCTAAGAAAAACATCATTGCAGTATTTTCGTCCTGAGCATTACTTACATGCCACTTGCCTGTTTATTTCAGTTATGTTTATATAAATCAAACACTCTACTCACAGACTTCTGAGGTGATGTACAGACATTAAAACACAGAGAATACAACTCTCTCTGCAACATGTTTTCTCTCTCTCTCTCTCTCTCTCCCTGATGTGGATAGCTCTGGCTAGCCTGATCCCATCAGATCTCAGAAATTAAGCAGGGTTGGCCTTGGCTAGTATTTGGAAGGGTCACCTCCAAGGAATACCAGGGTTGTGATGCAGAGGCAGGCACTGACAAACCACCTCTGAAATGTCTCTTGCCTTAAAAACAAGTCAGGCTCGTCACATAGTGATGTGTAATGCTAAAAGAGCTAGACCTCGTGGCTTCCAATCATAGGATCTCCTGGCTATTCTACACACAATGCCATATGGTGGTGATGATGATGATTCTCTCTCTCTCTCTGTACAGATGGCGGAAAAACCCTCACTTTCTTCAATTATGACTACAAAGGTGAATTCCAGACTGTTACATTTGAAGGACCTGATATAAAGAAAATATTTCATGGAAGTTTCCACAAGGTACAGTAAAAATAGCTTAATAGAAATGGGCATTTTAAAAATTTCCGAAACATCATTTCTAAAATTTGGCGTGCTGCACGATCGTTGTCATTATTGCATTTGTTTAATTTCCACTGATTTCATGGAAAGCCACTGGTGATTGCCACTGACAGAAAGGGAGAGCCCGCTCCCACTTCAGAGGGCCTCAGGAGGATGTGTCAGTGGAGGCATGGGGGCTGCAAGGACCAGATGCTGATTGGCTAGGAGTACACATCATGGACGTATGGGATGACATCCCTGGTCCATGGCTGGTGCGGCTAGCTCTTCAGCAGCTGTCACCTGCAGTGCAGCGATACAACCCTTCATGCCTGTGGTGCCATCTCCTGACACCGTCCCACAGTGGTGTCAGAGCCACCTGATTTGGGGGGGAGGAGTTGTTACAAGAGAGACCAGAATGCCCAGTTGCCCAGGACACAGCCGTGCTGCATTGCTGTAAAGGAACAGAGCAGCTGTCCTGTAAAGGAAAGAGCACCTTGTCCCTCAGACTTCCCCTCTCTCTGGCACATAGCCCTCTTAGGAAGCTGGGGGCAAAAAGGTACCTCTTGCCCTCTCTTGTCTCTGGTAGCATGCCAGCACCTCGGGATAGTTAAATTCCTCCCTCTCGCAGGATGCCACTCTGACGATCGACAACCCAGTGGGATCTTGGCACTGTTGAACAGCCAAGGTCTTGGGTAAAGAAGTGTGCAAGGCTCTTTAGTTAAACAGCTTTTATTAACTGCAAGGCGCAACTCACTGGTAACTGCAAGACAGAGCTACGTACAACTAAATAAGGTAAAAGAATATGAAAGGAAGATTACTGGCTAGTTAATTTACATTCTGGTCCAGCCTTGGAGGGAGGCTGGCTGCTGGTTGCAGAGTGTACCCTCCAGGTATGCTCCTGCAAGCCACATCCTCCTTCATTTCTCACATCGAACCCTCCTTTGGAGGAACTCCCAAAGAACTCCCTTCTCTTCCCACATGTGAGCCCCCAAACAAAGGAACAGCACTCCTTCTCAGACCCCCCACTCATGTGGATTCCTGGGGTTAGCCAAATTGGGTCCCAGGTCCTGGGTGCTCAAGCCCACTGGAATATGGTCCCTCCAATATGGGAAGGGCCATAGCTCAGTGGTTAGGCATTTGCTTGGCAAGCAGAAGGTCCTATGTTGAACCCCTGGCTTTTCCAGGTAAAAGGTGGGGTGAAAGACCTTCACCTAAGGCTCTGGAAAGCCATTGCCAGTCTAGTAGACAATACTGATCTTGGTGGACCAATGGTGTGATTCATTATAAGGCAGATTCATGAATTCAGTTAACAAGTGTTAGCAACAAAGAGATGGCATGTTTTCCCCTTTGGGTTGTAAATGCTTCTCTCTATCCAGTGAAGTTGACCTTGGAGATCAACATGACTTTTGGGATACAAGCTTTTGAGATTCAAGGTTCCCTTCATCGGATACTAATGAAATGTTTGGTGAAGGGAGCTTTGACTCTTGAAAGCCTGTACCCCCCCCCCAAATCTTGTTGTTCTCTAAGATGCTGCTCTGTGTCACGTGAAAGGTTTTTATCTCCCAGCCCAACTCTGATACTAGAAGTGAGTCAGGCTAGGGAGAAAAGCATTTGCAACATTGTGGTGAAGTTAAGGTGAGGCAGGGATTAGCCCCCCCTCACCCCTTTTCGTGTAAAAAATAAAATCGCCTCCCAGAAATATAACGAACACATGAATAATTTCCCCAAGATGGGCGCCGGTGTTTGCCCTCAGCAGATCTAGTTCACTTGTTAGCCCTCAGTATCTACTGACTCACATCTTCACATACTGCTTTTTATAACGTATCTTTCCAAATTTCAGCTCGCCATCTTTAAATGCTGAAACTTTTGGGAAAATACTAGCAAGTCTGTTACTAACGAAACAAGATTTTTTTAAACTCAGAAAGCTCCTATGTACTCACATGTCCTTTTAAAAGATACAGTTTTGTTCTCCCCTAGGTTCATGTTGTTATCAGCAAAACGGCAGCTAAAATAGTGATTGACTGCAAACAAGTGGGCGAGAAAACGATCGACGCCGCCGGCAACATCACCTCTGGGGGGATCGAAGTATTGGGAAGAATGGTCCGATCCAGAGGACCGAGGGACAATTCTGCACCGGTATGTGAAACAGATTGTGGTCTGGGTCTTGGTTTTAAAAGAAATTAGGTTTCCAAATGAACGGAAGATCTATGAAAACCAATGTGAAATGGTTGCTTGGTTAATTAAAGAAGTGGTACGATTGACGTTGTTCACCTAAAGAATTTGGGACAATCAAGTATTGGCTGAAAAAAGAAACACTTCTGGTGGTCTGTCGTACTGGTTTTGTAGAGCTCACATCTGAGGGTTCCTGTTTCTCATTCCAATGCCTTCTGCCACGCGGAGACATAAGAAGAACAAAACAACCAACGACAGCATCAGAAACCAGCACACTATGCAAGAGTTTGTGTTCTGGAACTTGTGGTTCCAAGGATATTAAACCATCTTCCCAGTTGCCGTTGCCACCAAACTTTCCCGTCCATATCCACACTGTCTTCCAGAAGTAACAGAAATAGACTTTCACAGAAATGACTTTGCATTTTGGCGAAGATTTGTTCATTATAGGAAAGATAAGGACAGAAGAGGAAATGTGTGTTAGTTTCCTTTGAATTTCCTTGGCCAAGAGCACTTTCTTGGATCTAAGGCTCAGTATGAGAAGTGTGAAACCCACATTTGCCCTGACTAAATTTGCCCTGACTTGGATCGCTCACGCTAGCTGCATCTCATCAGATCTCCGAAGCTTAAGTAGGGTTGTGGTCCTAGTTATTATTTGGATGGGAGACCACTAAAGAACACCATGGTCACTATGCAGAGGCAGGCAAAGGCAAACCACCTCTGAAGGTCTCGTACCTTGAAGACTCTACAAGGTCAACGAAGATTTGTTCATTATAGGAAAGATAAGGACAGAAGAGGAAATGTGTGTTAGTTTCCTTTGAATTTCCTTGGCCAAGAGCACTTTCTTGGATCTAAGGCTCAGTATGAGAAGCGTGAAACCCACATTTGCCCTGACTAAATTTGCCCTGACTTGGATCGCTCACGCTAGCTGCATCTCATCAGATCTCCGAAGCTTAAGTAGGGTTGTGGTCCTAGTTATTATTTGGATGGGAGACCACTAAAGAACACCATGGTCACTATGCAGAGGCAGGCAAAGGCAAACCACCTCTGAAGGTCTCGTACCTTGAAGACTCTACAAGGTCAACGTAAGTTGGCTGCAACTTGACAGCAAAAGAAAAGACCCAAACTGAAACACAGCGCTTTTGGTTATATATTTATTTATTGGGCTGCCAAGATCATTTACTCCCAAAATTTGTTCCTCTGGATGGGAAGAAAAAAATGCCCTTAGGCCTCAAGCTTTAACATGGCAATAAATAAATAAATAAATAAATCATGTCTTAGAAGACAATTGAACAGAGCAACCTTTGTGACTACATTCCACCAGGGACAAAACAAAGGCGAATTTGTGAAACTTAAAGAGTGCTTTGTAGGAAGAAGAGGAAAGAAACGATGCCTTTTGTTGAGAAAGCCTGAATGGTACGAATGATAAAAGTCATTTAGCAAACTGCACACCCACAGAAAAATGTGGGTTGTCTTCAACTGAATGGACTGGCCGTTACATAAGACCATAGGCATGCATGGCTCCATTTCTCACTAAAAGTTTTCTCAACAATGCCAGTGACATTTCTATCACGGGTGTTTAATAAAGCTAAAGCTCTTATTTAGCTGTTAGGTATTTCACAGGTCTCAAAGGTTGGTGGCCATGGCCCGGGCAATAAAGCTCCCAGGTGTGCTCACGGCTTCTCTGCAAACAGTAGAGCCACACGTGAGGCTGTCAGATGTTCAGGGTCTTTTCACTGGGGTCATCCATGGGTAACCTGAAACTCGAGAGGGGAAGAGAAGCATACATTCTCAGCTGTGTTTGGCATCCTTTTCATAAATTAGAAAGCTCTTTGTGTATGGACTGTTGCAATAGAATTAGCTGTTAATGACGATAAATAATTTTTCACTGGCTCGTGCTCTGTAATGCTGGAATGTTTTGTTGTGATGGGAAGGCGTTGTGGTGGGCATTCTCCACCTGGCATAGCCAAATCGTCATCAGAAATGCTTCAATTACTCTTCAGAGATGTCACAGTTAAAGAACATCACCCCAGTCCATTAGTCTACTGCTCATGTAGGCACTCCAACGCCCATATAAATCTCCACTGCTTACAAAGTCATATCTATATCCATGGAGGGGGCAGCTCTTATGTACAGGCAGGTGTGTACATAGCTGTTCTGTCCTCTTCAGGGCAGGTGACATAGAAACATACAGCTGGAAGGGATCCCAAGGGTCATCTAGTCCAACCCCCTGTACAATGTGGGGAATTCACAGCTACCTTCCACCTCCCACTCTGCCAGTGACCCCTGATTATGCCCAGAGAAAGGCAGAAAACATCCAGGGTCCCTGTGCTAGTCTGGCCAAGGCTTGCCAGTCCCCAGGTCAGGGCAGGGGGTTCCCCCAGTTTCGGGGCTTCTCCCCCACTACCAGTCATGTCCCCACATGGTGGCATCATCTGGAAGTGACATCATCACACTGAGGATGTCGCATGGGGACACTCTGTTTTAAGGGAAAAACTATGGTTTTAAGCCAGTTTTACCATAGAGTTTTGCCCTTAAACCAGAGTGTCCCCATGTGATGTCTCCAGCGTGTTGACGTCACTTCCAGGTGCTGTCATCATGTTGGACATCCTGAAATGCCCCCCAAATCCCCCTCATTGGAGCAATGAGGGGACCTGGCAACCCTTGTCTGGCCTGGAGGAAAATTCCTGGGCATATAAGAAAGGGCCACGAGAGCCAAGCACTTGCTCATCCCTTCCTTCCTTCTCTCTCAAAATTTGCCTAAATTCTTAGTGTATTTAGAAGATTTAGAAATGTGGAAGACAGCACACAGAGATCCAAATTGGGGGCTATTTTGAGCATTTAGGTGGCATCCTGTTTAAAAATAAGTCACAAAAGCTTTTTGTTTAGTAGGTCAATAAGTCTGCTTATGGCTGCTATTCAGTCTTGTCATCTGTAGGTGTGTGTTGTGGGTGTTGCAGGGGTGGGAGGGTACATATCTCCTTTTTATTTTTAAACCAGTTCTACAGTCATTTGATTTGCCATGGCATCCCACAGTGTCCTGAGAACTGAATCTTGTTAGAGATGCTAAGAACTGTCTGTTACTGCCAGGGGTTATTTTGAGCAGGAGCTCGGGGGAGCTCAGCTCCGGGAGTTGGTGCCAGCCCCCCCCCCCCCCAAGCAGGGGAATGCCTGCTTGTGTCATGGCTGCAGCAAAATGACCCCGTCCCCTGGAAAGGTCCTTGTTCCTCTGAGCAGCCTTCTGAAGGCTTCAGCCACCACTGAAGCTATCCTCCCAGAATAGTGGTATTTCCGAGGCTTGGATTAGTAGCTGTCCCCTCTCTGCCAGCTCTCTCTCTCTCTCTCAATCTCTCTCAATCTCTCTTTCTTCCTTCCTTTCTTCCTCCCTCCCTCCTCTCTCTCTTCTTTCTTGCCTTCTGACATACTTCCAGTGATGCCAGGTGGTGTAACATATGCAAATAAGTTATGCTGATGAGTTATGCTAAGAGCTCCTGCTCCTCTTTTTTTGCGAAATGACCCCTGGTTACTGCCATTTCCCCCTGTTTAATCTGATCATATTGAAAAGGTTGGGACATCCAGTCAAGGATCTCTTGCGCTGTTCGGAATGTAAAAATCCAACAGCCTGAGTGGCCCAGCTTAGCTGAGCGTATCAGAGCTCGGGAGCTGAGCAATCCAGTCATGGTCCTTGAATGGGAGACTCCCAACGAAGACTTGGGTTGTTATGTAGACAAAGGCAATGGCAAATCACCTGGAACGCCCCATGGTAGCCACGGGTGGGTTGTGGCTCGACAGCATGTCCTTCTTCTAAAATTATCCACCAGCTCCAGTCTCTGACAGGTGGGCTAGAATAAGAATCCCTGCTGCAGCTGTCACAATTTCCTCTCAAAACCATTGTTAAAATTGCTGGCGCTGCTATCTGTTACTGCAGAGACGTGGCCAAAGTGTGCGTGAGAACAGGCAGCTTTATTTAGAACTTGTACCTCAGTGTGATAATATCACGAATTGGAAGAATGTTCCATTGACTTAAATGTATCCCATGTGTGCGTGCTTGGGGGGGTGGGAATTATAAAAACGCACGGTGTCTTTTGCATTTTTTGATATATTTGCTTGCAGTCGCAGGCTGTGTATGCAAAACAGCATGTCCCCATTTTCTTCCGCTGCATAAATTAGAACCAATTAATCCAAGAATCCCATGTGGTATTATATTTTCCCACAAACCAGCTAGCAACATTTTTTTAAAGAAATATTTTAATATATTTGGATTGAGAGAGGCTGAATCAGCCATTCTTCTGGTTTTAAAATGTGATGTGGGTTTCTCCTCCTAATTCCAGCTGAGTTTACTAAACAGTGATCCCTTTGTTGTTGGGAGGCATTTAATCAGGGGCATTGACATTCACTGCCTTTAGCTTAATAGTCTGTCCCCTTCTCAGACCCAGGGCTCACCTTTAACCCCGATCTACAAGACCCACTTTTAATTTTAATGTCTGTGTCCCTCTTTGCCCCTCCCTCTTAGGGCATATCTGCAGAAGTATTGCCTAACAGTCATTCCTTTCCCCTAAGGATTCTGAAAATTGTATTGGTGGGCTGGGGTAACAGAGAATTCTTAGCATTTATACCAGTTCCCAGAATACTTGGGGAAGCCAATTATTAACTTTCATTTGCCATTATTGTTACTCAGTCAGACAGCCTTCTGAGACCCTTGAGATTTTGCAGCTTGCCTTGATTTTTCTTACAAGTGATAACCATGGGGTTACCAGACCTTCAGTAAGGGTGGGGTCTCCCGCTGCCAGTCCCTACCCCCTCAGCTGCTGATCAGCTGGCGTGGGGGGGGGACTTACAAGTAGAAAGAGAAAGGCCTGGGCTATGTTGCTGGAATCACACAGGAAATGATGTCATCATGCCTGTGACTTCCAGGTAACACTGGTATTTGGGTAAAAACTCTACAGTGGAAGCCAATTTTACCATAGAGTTTTTGCCCAAATCCCAATGCGTCACCCAGAAGTCGCTGGTATCATGATATCACTTCCTGTGTGATGCTGGCACTATAGCCTGGGCCTTTCCCTTTCATCCCCCACGGCTGCCAGAAGGAACCTGACAACCCTAGATAACCAATAGTTAGGAGGGAAAGCAAATCTTTGAATTCCTCCAATGGCTGTGGTAGTAATTCAGCATTTCTAGTCTATGGGCAGGATCCAAAGAGCTTTTGAGTTACAAGCCGTTGTAATTGCCCTGAACAAGTGAAATATTTTCGCTTTTTTGTTTTGTTTAAATAGTTGGCCTCTGTGCCGTATCTTGCCAACCTCCAGGCAAGGTCTGGAGATGTCCTGGTATTACAGTTGATCTCCAGATGACAGAGATCAGTTACCCTGGAGGAAACAGCTGATTTGGAAGGTCACTGTACCTTGCTGAGGTCCCACCCTTCCCTAACCCCACCTTCCCTGTACTCCACACACCAGATATCCAGGTATTGCACAACATTTAGCTGGCAACCCTAGGTGCCTATCACAAAACTGCTTTTGAAACTCTCCCCTCTGTTTCAAAAGCAGTTTGCCTTAAAACACAGGGAGTTGCTGTCTGGGAACCCTACCTTCCCAGATCTAAATCCCTCTTGTGTTCATGAAACTAGCTTCTCCATTTCTTTGGCTGTACGAATTTCACCTATCTTAATAATCAAGCGTCTACAAGGATTAGTTTGTTCATTTTTTTCCCCTGAATACTAACTACGTTTCACTTAATATTTCTGTTTTTAAACCAGTTCCAGTTGCAGATGTTTGATATCGTTTGTACCACTTCGTGGGCTAATAGAGATAAATGCTGTGAACTTCCAGGACTGGTAAGGCTCCATTTTAAAGCTCTTGTTTAATGGTATGCAATTTGTAATTGTGAATACATTTTGGAATTGTCACCCAAAGATTCATATGTAGTAGGCACCATTAACACACAGGGCTTCCCACTCAATGGAAATAAATTCCCTGTGTAAATGTATACATTGGGCATGCGGAATGGTATAGTATATAGCCCAGTCTCATCAGATCTTGGAAGCTAAGCCAGGTCAGTACTTGGATGGGGCACCACCAAGAAAGGCTGTGTAGAGAAAAGCCGTGGCAAACCACCTCTGTTTCTCGGTTGGCTTGAAAGCCCTTTGCTAGGGTCACCATAAGTCTTTGCAACTTGACAGCACATGCATGCGTACCTACGTACGTATCTGTTCCTCTGTCACTGGTTCATAGCACTTGCCTTTTCGTAAAAAAGAATGGGGAAGCTCCATAAAGAGCGGAGCACCAGATGCACTTTAGAGCTTCTGCTTCTGTATGGGGATCTTGTGCTCACAACCAGAGTGGCTCTGCTTCTTGATTCTTAAATCTGCCATCGAACTTTGTGATGTATCAGGAATGAATATTTCTTTCTTTTTTTCCTTTAGAGAGATGAAGAAAGTTGTTCTGCCCTTCCTTATGCTTGTTCCTGTTCTGAAGTCAGCAAAGGTCCTCAAGGTCCACCTGGGCCACCGGTAAGGTTTCCTTCATGTTTGACTTCCCCATGTCACTGTTTCTGGTTCTCCTGGATTGGTAACAGGGCTTTATTGTTCAACGTATACTACTGATCCCTATTGTGGCACCTGTTCCTACCATGTTTTCTGTCACTGTGTTTCCTGGGACCCTGTTCCTTCTTCTCCATCCATCTCTCCCCTAAAGCAAAGAGCCAGTCCTGTCTTTCCAGTTTGGTGTAGTGGTTAAGAGTGGCAGACTCTAATCTGGAGAACCAGGTTTGATTCCCCACTCCTCCACATGCAGCTGCTGGTGTGACCTTGAGTCAGGTACAGGTTCTTTCAGAGCTGTTCTCTCAAGAGCAGTTAAGAACATAAGAGAACATAAGAACATAAGAGAAGCCAGTGTTGGATCAGGCCAGTGGCCCATCCAGTCCAGCACTCTGTCACACAGTGGCCACTGTTTTGAAGATAAAATGGTACTCTCACCCAACTTTGAGTTCTTGGAGGAAGGGGTAGAATTCAAAGGAGATCATAATAATACTCTATAAAGTTTGAAGATTTGAAGTTCTTATTGGGTGTTTGTTAGCTGACTGGATTTGCCACCCAGTGGACCCGATATCCATTGTTAAAGGGTAGCAATCCTATTTGTCACTTGATACTAAATTGCATTTTTCGGGGACAGAGTCAAACACCCAGACTGCTTGGCTGCTATACTTTGCTGCAGCTTGAAACCCAAAGAGGTGGAGAACTGTTAAGAATGAGGTGAAAGAGACATACTTGGCTAGCATCTTTCTCCTAAAAGTTATGAAAAGTTGCAGTGATGTGCAGTAGGAAGTGAACTGCTTTGTGGTACAGTGGTTGGGGTGTTATACTAGGATGTGGTCTGGGTTCAAGTCCCTGCTCTGCCATGAAGCTCACAGGGTGACCTTGGGCCAGTCACTGCCTGTCAGCCTAACCTACTGTATGGGGATGCTGGGAAAATAAAACAGGAGAAACGCCGTCTGTTATTGGTCACAATGAAACCTTCTTGAGCTCTACGGTAATCTTCACCTAATTAGATGAGATTTTAAAGTTTATAATTATGTAGGATTACAATTACATTTGCCAGCATGGTTAGGCCCTATCAATTTCATTGTTGTAACTTCTTTTTTAAAGTTCTGGGATTTACTGATATGAGAAGTTTAAGGAAACCCCCATCAGAAGCATTCCCATAATAATTTGCTGCAGATAAAATAGCCCATTAATGTTAAAAATCTATATATTCAGATGGGCTGGCAGAACCTAATTTCTTGTTGTGATTAAATTTAGACAGAATACAATAGTGTTTGGGAGTTCTATTTCCAGTGTATATCGATTCCATTGGGGTTAATTTAATTCAGTAAATGATACCACTAATTCTCAGGATGTAGAATTTCCTCCCAACGTTTTGTAAAAAAGGAAATCTGGTTAACATGTTAATTGGTTTTAGAACTGTTTTAAATGTTTCAATCGTTTTATTGTAATTATATGCTGATTTCGTGTAAGCCGCCCTAAGCCGGCCTCGGCTGGGAGGGCAGGGTAGAAATTTGAGGAATGAATGAAAAATGAATGAATGAATGAATAAATAAATAAATAAATGTGTGAGTTCAGAAAAACACAGTGACAAAGCAAAGTTGGCCCTCAAACTAGCTGATATTTGTTAATAGTGCCGTCATTAGTGTTCTGACATAGCATTGTATTTATAATGGTATCGAATGACAAAAGTTACAGGAAGGCTTGTATATTGCAAGAACTGTGGGAAGGGGTTTGTTGAAGTACATCACTGCACACATTGCAGTCAGTCATATGGCACTATGACCCCCCCCCCCACACACACACACATACAGAGACTCACAGTCTGTGGGACTGGGCCACCCGGTATTTTGGATCCTAGTTAGTGTTTTTGTAGGCAGAAGGACTTCCACTGTTTCCTGCCTCCCCCTCCTGATTTCAGGGGACATTTTGGGCTCCCACAGAAGGGGGGATGTGGGGAAATCATGCTGTCCTTATGTCCAAGGAAACCCTAGTTGGGATCCGCCCTAGCATTTGGAGTCAAGGATTTGCCCTCATTGCAATAGTGTTAGGAACACAAGATGATCACTGCTGGATCACACTAATGGCCCATCTCCAGCATCCTGCTTCCTGCAGAGGATGACCAGTTGCCAGAGTCTGGCATATTAACCACTACGGCACACTCTTCTGGCCTTATCTGATGAGGCCTTACATCACCAAGGCTTTTCTAAATCTAGGATTGCCAGGTCTTATCTGGCTACTGGTGGGGGGCTCCAGTCCTCTGTCTAGGAGTCTTCAAGGACTGGGGCTCCAGTCCTCTGTCTGGGAGTCACAGTAGAGTTTTTACTCAAATGCTAGAGCATTCCCCACATGATGTACCTGATGTGCTGGAGCTCTTCGGGGGTGGGGCTTCCCTGCTGGCCAGCTGGGTGGCAGCAGATTGGGGGCCCCGAAAGCGGGGGAATCCCCGCCCCCATGAGGAGATGGCAAACCTATCTAAGTCAGATGATGAGTCTAAATGCTTGGGGTTTTATTTTAGATACACTGAAAAGGGAGAATTTTGTGTATAGCAGGACCTATTTTTCATTCAATGCCAAATGTGTTTTGCAGGGTGGACCAGGCCTCAGAGGTCCAAAGGGTAACCGTGGTGAATATGGTCCAAAGGTAACTGTTGTACTGCTACTTGCTATAGGTACAATCCAAGGTCCCTGGAACTTTTCTGTTGCTTTCTGGTTTGCACCTGTCTCAGTACTGGGATCAGCATATCCTAGAGTGGTACAGCTGCTGAAGCCCAGGGTTTCCAGTGAAGCCCACTGTCACAAGCCCCCCCATCTCCATCCTCCTGTCCTATCTCTCTATCCTTCTCCTACCTTCCTGCCATCCACATTCCCAACTGTATGCACTGCCCAGCACTGCCAGGAGAAGGGTGTGTTAGTGGTACACAGCAACAGTGCTCCCAGTGGCTGTACCCCCAGTGCTGCTGGGGAAGAGTGTCCGTGTGACTGAGAACATAGACAGTGGAGGGGGATTGTGAGCAAGCAGGTAGGGGGAGGGCACATGGGCTGCTGGTGGGAGAGGGGCATGCATATGGGCAGAAAGGGGATATGAGCAGGGGGAGGGGGCCCCCAGGCACCCTTTGCCCAGAAACCTGGAATCAGCCTTGTGTTATCCAGGGGCATGGGTGTCAACTACGGGGGGGCTCGAGGGCTTGAGCCTCCCCCGAAATTTCCCGGGGGGGAGGCTCAGCCACCCCCGGCAAAATGGAGCGCCCACCCAGTCAGCTGGCCAGCTGGCCGTCGCCATCTCTCCTTCCCCCCCACCCCCGGTCTGCCCTCCTGCCTCCCTGGGGCGGCGGGGGGGGAGAGGCGGTGGGGACATGGTCCCGCACTTCGCGCGCGCGGCAATCAGCCAGCTGGCTGCCGCCGCCGCCACCACCGCTGAGACTGTGCTCATCTGCACCGAGCGCGAGGCGAGCGTGGGTCTGCCTCCCTGGGGCCAGGGGGGGGAGGAGCGGTGGGGTCAAAGAGTGTCACCGGCTACCCGGCTGCAGAAACTCGGCCGCGCAGAGCCAGCCTTGCGGCTGCCATCTTTAAAAAAAGCCCCGAGAGGAGTGAAGCCGGGAGCATCGGTAGTACGGAGAGCATCTAGGGACAAAAGCGAGCCACAGGCGCTCTCGGCCACTCCTCTGATGAAAGAGTGGAGCGGAATGGCACCCGGAAGGGAGGGGAGGCGGCGGTGGCGAGGTGAGCCAAAAGTTGTGTCTGCTGCTTGCAGCTGCTGAAGGAGAGCGGCCGCACTCCGAAGAAGGAAAGGAAGGGCGGGACGGAGGGAGGGAGGCAGCAGCAGAGTTTCCGACATGGTCCCGTGCGCACGCACACGAGAGAGCCTCCCCCCCCGGGGATTTAAAAAGTCTACGCCCCTGTCCAGGGGTCATTTCGAGCAGGAGCTCGGGGGAGCGCAGCTCTGGGAGTTGGTGCCAGCCACCCCCCACCCCCGCGGGGGAATGCCTGCTTGTGTCATGGCTGCAGCAAAATGACCCTGTCCTCTGGAAAGGTCCTTGTTCCTCCGACCAGCCTTCTGAAGGCTTCAGCCACCATTGAAGCTATCCTCCCAGAAGAGTGGTATTTCTGAGGCTTGGATTAGTAGCTGTCCCCTCTCTGCCAGCTCTCTTTCTTTCTTTTCTTTTCTTTTCTTTTCTTTTCTTTTCTTTTCTTTCTTTCTTTTCTTTCTTTCTTTCTTTCTTTCTTTCTTTCTTTCTTTCTTTCTTTCTGTCTTTCTTTCTTTCTTTCTTTCTTTCTTTCTTTCTCTCTCACTCTCACTCTCACTCTTCTCTTTCTCTGTCTCCCTCTCTTCTTTCTTTCTTGCCTTCTGACATACTTCCAGTGATGTTAGGTGGTGTGGCATATGCAAATAAGTTATGCTAATGAGTTGTGCTAATGAGCTCCTGCACCTCTTTTTCTACGAAATGACCCCTGGTGTTATCTATCCAGTTGTATTCCCCTAATAGTAGATATTTGTTTGAAACTGCTTCTAGGATGTTTTAATAGTACTTATGAGAGAGAGAGAGAGAGAGGGTAGCTAAAAATATAAGGACTTCTATGGAACAGACGGTATGCATGGATCCCTAGCATCTGGCTCAGTATCGTCTGTGATGACTGGCATCAGCTCTCCAAGGTCTCAGGCAGAGAAAGTTCTTTCCCAGCATCTGCCGCCTGAGATCCTTTAACTGGAGATGCTAGGGACTGAGCGTTGGATGTTCTGTGTGCAAAGCACATATTCTGCCATTGAGGCATGGCCACTCTGCACTTGTGAGCCAATCCACAAGTTCATAAAGTTGTCTTTGATCCTTGTGTGCTTGAACCTGTCCTCTTCAAAGGGTCTCCTATGGTTGCTCAGTTGTGTTAAGGCATAGCTTGGCAAGCTTTGTCATTTTGTGTGAATTGGCGCTTTATTGGTTTAGAGGAGTTTCAGTTTATGACCACTAGACTATCGTTCCAGGGACCGGATGGGCCACGTGGTGAAATTGGAGCTCCTGGTCCTCAAGGGCCTCCTGGGCCACAGGGGCCAAGTGGACTTTCTATTCAAGGACTTCCGGTAGGTACTGATCCAATGGCAACCAAGGTCGTCTCTACACTGCAACAGTTAAAGCATTGTTTTTTTTAAAATAAAACAATGACCACACACAAAGCTGCCTTATACTGAATCAGACCATCAATCCACCAAGGTCAGTACTGTTAACTCAGACTGGAAGTGGCTCTCAGGCAGAGGTCTTTCACATCACCAGCTGCCTGGTCCTTTGAACTGGAGAGGCCAGGGATTGAACCTGGGACCTTCTACATGCCATTTAAATGCTCTACCACTGAGCCCCAGCCCCTCCCCAAAGTTGTAGAAAGCCGGTTAGAATAATAGAAGTATAGTTGGAAGGGACCTCCCGTGTTATCTAGTCCAACCCCCTGCACAATGCAGGAAATTCACAAATACCTCCCCCCACACCCTCAGTGACCCCTGTTCCACACCCAAAAGGTTGTATATCCCATTTAGAATGTAAGGAGAGGGGAAAGGGAGCCGAGCTCCCGGACCTGTCAGGAAGGATCTCCCTCATCTTTAGTGAGTCTTCTTCAGGAGAGGAAAGCTGATTGGGACAGGGACTCCAATCTTGCTAGGAACCAGATATTACGTTGCTGGGGCTACACTGGACCAAGCATTAGTGTCACACAAAAGGGGAATTCTGTTGTTGTTGTTGTTTTTTGGTCGTATGAAAAAAAAACTTCAAGACTGCTGAACTGGAATATTCTTACCTGTTTAATTGCTTCACATAAATCGCTAAACCAATTGGGCCTAATATTTGCATTTTTGAAAGATGCTAAATGTTTTTAAAAGTACGTATATCGTATATACATTTTATTTCCATGTCAAACTATTTGGGATGCTTCAGCCAAAGCGAAGTCCTACTTTTTAAATGGGTTAGAGTTAAGCATCTTCTTAACTCTTTCTCCCATTGAAATCTCTGGGATTTAAAAATGCTTGACTTTGGCTGGATTCTGCCCCATGTTTGTGACTTATTCCGTAGAGCATTTACACTAGCCCAATTAAATGTCCTATTGGGCAGATTCAAAGAAAATCCTCTTTCATGAAAGGGTGTGTAATTGTTCCTTAAAATCTCTTGACTCAGCTCAACATATCATTTTAGATTGCCAGTTTCATACAGCCACTTGCGAGGAACTTTCGCCGTCATCATTGATGGTTAATCCTAATGTTAATAAAGATAGAATCATCCAAAATCTCTTAAACAACAGCAACCCTGAAATTACAGCTTCTAAGGTTCTAACTGAAGTGAAGTGATTAAAATCAGACACAGGCTTTTAAACTGAATCGTATGTATTTTAATTGTTTTTACTATATTTTAGTTTGTTGGAATTGTTATGATATGTGTTTTACTGTTCCCATTATGCCATTGAAGATGACTGGACTAAACTGAACTGACTTATTCTGTAGTATTTACTTTTCCAGTGAGATAATTTCGGAGATTAGCTGTGTTGGTCTGCGGTAGAACAGCTAGATTTGAGTCCAGTAGGACCTGAGAGACCAACATGATTTCCAGGGTAGAAGTGTTTGAGAGACAAAGGTCATTAGGTAAAAGGATCTTTGCCTCCCAAAAGCTTATATCACGAAAGTCTTCTTGGTCTCTGCTGGACTCTAATTTAGCTCTTTTCCAGGAAGGGATCGATAGCAGACAGTTTTGTACCTTTTGCCGAATGAAAAACATTTCTGAAATGGGGAAGAGAGGAAATAAACCATCTTTTTGCTTAACTCTGTGGTCATTGATCCTCAGGGACCAGTTGGTGAAAAAGGAGAAAAGGGGGAAGACGGTCGTCCTGGCATACAGGTAACTCTTGTGCTGATCGGTTACTTTTATGGATATCTTTACATATCTATGATCTAATATCTCTGCAGCAGTTATGGTAGGCGTTGGACAGTTCAGAACAATAGGTGCCCACCCATACAGGAGCAGACTGGCCCTTTAACTTCTGGGGGAAATTCCTGGTGGGCTACTGCCCTGGAGGCTTTACTGGCAGTCAGGAGCAAGTCAAGCCAGTGCCCCCCCATAGATTTGACAAGCAAAAACTCTTGAAAAGGCTTGGGGCATTTTCCACTCTTATCCATTCTTTAGTGAAGGATAGGAGAGCCCCTTTTGCTATCAGAATGGTTTTACTGTGTGTGTAGGGGAGAATTTGGCTTTGAGTACTCCTTCTTCCTCATTGTGTGTAAACTGCCATCAAGTCACTACTTTTAGGCTCCGGCTTACACATTTTTGTCTCAGCTCAGGAAGGATGGCTCCAGAGCAAACTAACTTATGCAGCAGCCAAATCGCTCGCTCACAACTTTAATGCCAGTAGCTCACAAAGTAGAATTTTTGCTCACAAGACTCCACAGCTTAGGGGGAACATTGCAGTAACCCTATAGGGTGTTCAAGGCAATTGCTGAACAAAAAGTGGTTTGCCATTGCCTCCCTCGGCATAATGACCCTGGACTTCCTTGGTGGTCTCCCATCCAAGTACTAGCCAGGGCCAACCCTGCTTAACTCCCAAGGTCTGATGAGATTCGGCTAGCCTGTTCCCTGTTAACATCAGGGCATTTTCCAGTCCAAAGAGGCAACCTCCCTACCCCACTGAACACTTCACTGGGGTCAGGGGAATGTGTTCTAAGGGTGTGCACTAATTGTTCATGGAGAAATAGGTCCTTCTCCTTCAAGCCCTTTCAAAAATAGTAAAAGGGGAGGGGCTCCCACTTCTCCATTGAAAGTATGTGGGTGGGGTGACCTGGATAGCTCAGGCTAGCCCAATCTTGTCAGATCTTGGAAGCTAAGCAGGACCGGCCCTGGCTAGTATTTGGCTGGGAGACCACCAAAGAATACCAGGGCTGTGATGCAGGGGCAGACCTCTAAACGTCCCTTTGCCTTCAAGCCCCACAGCAGGTCGCCAGAAGTCAGCTTGACTTGATGGCAAAAAAAAATATGTAGGTGGAGCAGTGGGTCCCAAGGTGCCCCACCTCTGAATGTCTGCATTGGCTTTCAAGACAAGAGAATACTCGATATTGCAGAGTATTGCCCTTGCAGCTGACTGCCAACACAGCGGAGCAGAGACAGGGAAGCTTGCAATGCGACAATGTTGGGCCACCTGTTTTCCTTTACTAAACATTATTAAGGAGAGGGGAAGAGGAGGGGACAAATGGTTCTTGTTTTTGAAGCCACTTCCTGCATCAGCTATGACATGCCCCTAAAAACTTGTCAGCATACAGTGCCTGAGGCAAAATGGTCAGAATGATGTTGGTGGGTAACAGCATGGCAAAGAAGGGAGTATATTATTATTATTTTTATTTTATTTAAAACATTTATTAGCTGCCTTTCTGCTTTGCAGAACTCAAGGTGGCTTACGACGTAAGGTAACTAGCACCATGTAGAAGTGTTTATTAACTGTAAATACGAGTAGTATGTGAAAGGCACGTGTAAGAAGGCTGTGTGTATGAATGTCACATTTGCGTAATTAATATCACTTTGTACCTGACGAGAGGAGTATATGAATCAGTAAAAGGGAAATGGTCACAGAGAAAGTACAGCTTACAACGCATCCACAACTTTATGCCAGTTTCCTTTTATCCTAGTGCAAAGTAAATGACAATCTCCATTACAAGAAGGAGACATGTCTCCTTTAATTGCCCTTAAATATATGTGAGTGTTTTTAAGACATTTGAATCTATGCATGTTTAGAAATACATCACCTGGTTTGCTATGTTTTCGACACAGGGTGTCATGGGACCGTCTGGACCCCCAGGACGAGATGGAAGCCAGGGTCCAAGGGTAAGGTGAAATGAACACAAGGCTGCTCTATTGTCTGATAATAGCTGGCTTGCTACTTCTGCTTCCTAAACCCGCTTATTTTGGGTCATCTATAATCTTTACTCATCTGTAGATCTACTCTGTGTTTTCTCAGATCAGGAATTCCCTCACCCAGTATTGCACTTGTGATCACAGTAGGCCTCTACCGCCGTTTTCTTGTCCTTGTTCATCCAATGTTGAACAGGGACCATTCCAGCATGATTTTGTTAGAGTTTTAGAGTTTTGGGAGGAGTGGTAGGACAAAAATAAAATTAAAAACATTCTTGCGTATCGTTGGCATTATGTCAACAGCAGAAGCAGCAGAGGTAACTAATCTGATGGCAAAAATTACAACCTGAAATAACATTTTCCTCTGGTTTTTATACTTTGCATCATTAAGCCTTGAGGTTGATTAAAGACTTTAAATTTTTTTTAAGAAGGCCAGTATAATGTATACACAACTCATAATGTAATAAAACTAGAAGACAACGCGATAACAGCATTATAATACATCCAATAATCAGTGCAGTACAAAAAAACTGCTTAATTTTTCCCTGCAGACATTAAAACAACAATCCTATTAACTTCATGGAAATTCTCTCCTGAATAATCCTGTTTCATCACAACTGTGTTCCATTTATAAAAATTCCCTTCTGAACATTTCCATTTTGTATGTTCCATGGAACAGCGCAAGCCGACTTCTTCAGGAAGGCTATTCCACTAGGCAGGAACCACAACACAGAAGGTTTAGGTGGGGGCAGCTGTTGACCTGATCCCTTTACAGTACGTCACCTTGAGGCAGCTTCAAAAGGTGACGGTTCTCTGCAAGGTTTCAGTTTAATTTCCCTTCTGTCTTTTTACCTTAATTATTTTTGTTCCAAATATACAAACAAATACAAGAGTAACTGAAGGGACTTGGGGGATGTGTCCCGTTCACTAGCAATTTTCTGTCATCTGTCTACAGGATTATTCCCCCCCCCCTCTTTTCTCTTCCTGTTGCTTTTTTAATCTCCAGATTATTCTCTCTCTCTCTCTCTCTTCCTCCCTCCCCTTTAATCTCATTTTAACTGTTTCTTTTAATGAGGAAAAAATTGCAACATGTTCCCTAAATTAACATGAGGAAACCAAATGGATCAGTTTCATATTCTATAAAATACAGTTGAGGGTAGTTTAAATTGCACTTTAAAAGGCTGATTTGAAACAGAGTTAAAAAAAAAATCTGTTTTCGGTTAATAAAACAAACTCTCGGAGGAGTCTGGCGCTTAGTATCCCCTAACAATGTGTATAACCATATCTAGTGACGGAATCAAATAAATCTACGTTCCAAAATCATATTAAAGCAGTGTTCCTAAAGATCCATTTAAATCAACAGGGCCTACTTCACACACCGTTTTTGAAAATGGGCTACCAGTCTGAGATCTTAGGCACATCTATTTGAAAACCTTGTATCAGTCAGATTCATGGAGGAAAGGTACTGTCGTGTGGCAGGTTAGGTGGGCAAGCTAGATCAATCCAGAACCACACAATAGAGTCCAAAACACAGTTCCCAAAGTCAGGCCAGTCTCAAGAGTCAAGCCAGAGAGCCGCTACCAGAGTGGGTGTCCAGAGAGTGTAGTCAGAAAGTCAACACTCAAACAGGGGGTTCACACTGCTGAAGTCAATGGTCAGAGCCTGTCCAAGGTCACACAGGGGAGGCATGTCCAGGAGCTGCCACTGCTGAATCTAGCAGTGTGACTTGTCGCTTCTACAAACAAACAGACTCCCTGAGCTGGTTTTATAGGCATCCACTAAGAAGCCTTGTTAGCAGCTGGCTGCTGAAGCTACTACTCCAAGATGTTATCAGCAGTCAGCTGGCAACAGGCCAGGAGCTGAACACTCTGTTATCGTCTTTCTTGCAGCTCCCTTCTTAGTCACTGCCTTCTGTGCTCAAAGGGTGGAGGTGAGCCTGGTAGACTACTAATGCTTAAGTGAGGTTCACCTGCTGCATCACTGTTGGGTGCTGGTGGCTTTGAGTCAGCTGCTGATTGTGAGCCTTGATAAGCCTGCAACTCTTCTTCCAGCTTGTCTTCTGCTGACTCAGAGCTGGCCACAGGAAGCTCCTCTTCTTTTGAGGAGTCTGCTTCTCCCAAGGAGTCCCTGCTGCTGCTGACTGGCTGGGCCATGGCGTGTACATCACAAGATACTAGCCATGGATAGTAAAGGGAACCTCCAGCCATAGACAGAGGCAGCAAACTTCTGAATGCCAGTGCCAGGAGGCAGCATCGGGGAAGACCGTGGCCTCTATACCCTGTCTTAGGGTTGGCCCTGCCCCCAGGCCCCGCCCCTACTGTTGATCAGCTGGCTGGCAGGGGGACTTACTAGCAGGGGAGACAGGTGTAGGCCTCCATTGCTGGCAGTGCGGCAATGTCACATCTGGCATGTAGTGAAAGTGATGCCATCATGCTGGTGATGTCATGGTGTTGCTCTGATACTTGGGCAAAAACTCTATGGTAGAAGCCATTTTTACCAGAGTTTTTGCCCAAATACCAGCGTGTCACCACAACATCACAGTGTGATGACATCACTTCCAGTACATGCCAGAAGTGACATTGCCATATTGCTGGTGACATAGCCTGGGCCTCTCTCCTGCTCCTGGTAAGTCCCTTCGACCTATTGCTGGTTGCCCGGAGGGCAACCCTATCCTGTCTGCTGGCCCTCCAGGGCAAGTGGCTGGTTGCCATGTGAAAAAAAATGCTGAACTAGATGGACCACTGGTCTGCTGCAGCAGGGCTCTTCTTATTATGCCTGATCTCCAGAATATAGATGTCAGTTTCCCTGGAGGGCCAGGCATGTGACCTCACATCTCCTGAGTGACCTCACCTCCTCAAATTCCACTCTTCCCAAGACTGCACCACTAGATTGCCAAGGATTTCCCACCCCACCATTGGCAACCCTAAATAGAGCCCATTTCTGGAGAGGATCCTTTCACATAGAGGGATCCTGTGTTGAAACAAGTATGGGATCTCCTTAGTTCCATCATTATGTTATATTCATAGTGAAGCCATGGAAGCTTGCTGGGTGCCCTTGGGCTAGCCACTCTCTCAGCTGTACCGAACTCTCAGCATGGGCTGACAGCTTCCAGATGGGGCCTGGAGATCTCCCACTATATGAGAGGCAGTTTGGTGTAGTGGTTAGGAGTGCAGACTCAAATCTGGGAGAACTGGATTCGATTCCCCACTCCTCCACATGCAGCTGCTGGTGTGACCTTGGGTCGGTCATAAGTTCTTTCAGAGCTGTTCTCTTATGGGCAGTTCTCGAGAGAGAGCTCTCTCAGTGCTACCTACCTCACAGGTTGTCTGTTGTGGGGAGGGGAAGGGAAAGGGAATGTAAGCTGATCTGAGACTCCTTTGGGTAAGAACATAAGAGAAGCCAATGTTGGATCAGGCCAGTGGCCCATCCAGTTCAACTCTTTGTCACATAGTGGCCAAAAACACCAGGAGCCCTCAGGAGGTCCAGCAGTGGGGCCAGGACACCAGAAGCCCTCCCACTGTTGCCCCCCCCTTTAAGCACCAAAAATACAGAGCATCACTTGCCCCAGACTGAGAGTTCCTATCTATACTTTGTGGCTAATAGCCAATGAAGAACCTCTGCTCCAGTGAAGGGTAGTGTATAAATCCAATCTCCTCCTCCTCCTCCTCCTTTTTCTTATCTCCAGACAATAGGGATAAGTTCTCCTGGAGAAAATGGCCGCTTTGGAGGGTGGCCTCTATGGTATTGTACCTGCCGAAGTCCCTCCCCTTCCCAAACCCCATCCTCCCCAGACTTGACCCCTCCCAAATCTCCAGGTGTTTCCCAACCCAGAACTGGCAACTCTACTCCCAACATTCCCATTTTAAGGATAAAATGGAGGAGGAGGATTGTAATGGAAGCCACTTCTGCGTCCCCATTGGGATATTACACCAAACTGTGGTCTGGCATTTCGCGTGAACCAAGCCTATCTGTAGTAGTGGCAATGTGTACCTAATTTTTGTTTTGTTTTTGTTGCATACAGCAGTGACACATTTTTCATATTTGATTTGTCTAGCACCAGTGCAGAAGAAATATCATGTGCAAAGGAGCCCCGAAGCCAGGGGCGTAGAGTTTTGTAAATTGGGGGGGGGCTCAATGTCCCCCCCGGGAAACCACCTCCCCGGGCCCTTCCAAGGCCTGCCAGCCGCTGCTGCTGGTACCTCTCTCCCCCCCCCTGCCCTGGCCACTCCTCTCTCCCTTCCTCTTTTCCGGGTGAAATGCATTTCGCCCGGAAAAGAGGGAGGGAGAGGGAAGGACGGAGGAGTGGCTGGGGGGGGAGGAAGAGGAACCGACAGCAGTGGCTGCCAGGCCTCGGAAGGGCCTGGGGAGGCGCGGCGGCAGGTGCTACATTTCCCTGGGGGGGGGGCTCAGTCCCTCCCGGGAAATTTCGGGGGTGGCTCAAGCCCTCGAGCCCCCCCATAGTCTACGCCTATGCCTGAAGCTAACTCAGAATGAATGGTCTAAGGGTAGCAAAGGCTGTAACCCTTCAAACCACCTTGTCTGCCTTTGCCCTTCAGAACCTGCGTTGGGAATAAACTTTAAACTTCGACAAATGAGCAAAGCAAATTCGGCATCTGTTAGTTATTAGAAAGGTGCTGGCTTACAAATATACTCCCCGTACTTCATTTTGCTTAATCCCCTTCTTACACACACACTTAAACTGTATTCGAGGGCTGTGAAGTAGGACTTGCCTGCTCTCGGCTCTTCAAACAATGGCCCTGCTGTAAATTAGGTGTGTATGCACGCATGTGTGTTTGAAAAGCAGAGATCCAAAAACCACTTGGCTGCAATTGTGCCGTGATAATGTTATTTAGAGAAGAATTCCTGTGCTTTGCTCCAAAAACAGCACAGAGCAAGTTTCTAAAGCCCAAGCAATAGAAGCTGAAAAATTACCATTTAGGCAGAGCTTGAGCGATGGTATTGCTGATATTGCCTTGGCCATGAGGGCTAAGTTTGTGAGGGTACTTTAAGGAATGTCTAAATGTTATTAGAATTAATCAGGAAGCTTGACACTGTCTCACATTTTTGCAAGAGGAAAACTTTGTATCAGACATAAGAACATAAGAGAAGCCAATGTTGGATCAGGCTAGTAGCCCATCCAGTCTAACACTCTGTGTCACACAGTGGCCAAAAGTACCAGGTGCCATTAGGAGGTCCACCAGTGGGGCCAAGACACTAGAAGCCCTCCCACTGTTGCCCCCACCCAAGCACCAAGAATATAGTGCATCACTTGCCCCAGACCGAGAGTTCCTATCTATACCTTGTGGCTAATAGCCACTGATGGACCTCTGCTCCATAGGTTTATCTAATTCCCTCTTGAAGCCGTTCATGCTTGTAGCTGCCATCACCTCCTGTGGCACTGAATTCCATGGGTGAATTCCAATTCTGGAGTTCTGTGCTGAGAAGGTAACTGCCAGGTGTGTGGTGTCCCAATAAGATTGGGATTATGGGGAATAGTCCAAGTGAAGACTGTGTGTCAGCCCAAGGCCAAATGGAACACTTTGTATCTGACATAACCCCGGAGTTCTGAGCTGGAAACATAATTTCCAGGTTTGTGGGGTCCTAGTAAGATTGGGTTTATGGGGAACAGGAGGCTTATGCCTTTCCCCCCACACTCAAATAGCCCCAGAATCCACCATTTGCCCTTCAGGGGAAAGTTAGATGTGCTCATGGGCTACATGTGAGTCTCACCAGCAGGGCAAATAACAGCCTCCGTGGCCATTTCAGGTCAGGAAAATGGCACTGGTGGTGGGGGAAGTTTTAGGCCCTTTCTCACCATAATCTGTGACCTAATCAGGGCTCATTTCGTAGCAGGAGCTCCTTTGCATATTAGGCCACGCACCCCTAATATAGCCAATCTTCCAAGAGCTTACAGGGCTCTTCTGACAGGGGCTACTGTAAGCTCTTGGAGGATTGGCTACATCAGGGGTGTGTGGCCTAATATGCAGAGGAGCTCCTGCTACAAAATGAGCCCTGGGCCTAATTCAAATTGGGATGCCACATATCTGGGAACAGAGCGCCTGTGCACATCTGTGGACAGTCCACATGTCCGCCACATGGACTTAGCTAAGTATGAATTGGTCCTACATCTTCTCACACTTGGGGTGTTGAAGTATCATGACTAGGAAGAGGGAGTTGTTGTGGCTGTACCTCTTTCATTTTTTGCCTTTTGACTTCACTGTTCACAATTTCCCCCCTGCCTTTGTATTGTATTTGCTAAGAGCACGCTTTGTGCATCTGATGAACTGGGAGCGAGTTCATAGAAGCTTCTGCTTCAAGTAGCTCTTTCTGTCAAGTAGCTCTTCAAGTAGCTTCTGTCTTTGAATTGCCTCACGGTTCCATTTTGTTTTTGAAGACTTCTCTGCTGCCAAATAAATACAAAGGAACTGTTTCTTGTAACTTCCACTGATTTGCCCCACTTTAGCCCACTTCAGAATGGGTTTTCTCCTCTTTTCATCCTGCTTCCACATCCCCCCCTTCCCCCACTTTGCTGTGATCTTTCCCAAACCTGGTTTGCTACAGCCTTTTGGGAATGATCACCGCCAAAGTGCCTTTGCATGCCATATGGATGGGAAGATGGCAAATTTCTGCAGGTCTGGCCCACATCTGGACTATTTCTTTTGCTGCTCCCTGATGCTAATTCCCCTTACCACTGGAAGGCTTTTGGGGGGCTTTCTTTACAAAACTCAAAAATTGACATATCACAGTAGTTTCATCTATATATCTAATTCCCAAGTGCCCTCCCCGCGTGCGGATACTTAAATCCGTGCGGGGCGGGCACTTGGAGGGCAGAGGGGGGTCTGCAGGTGGGGGGTAACCCCCCGCTTGCAGAAAAATCCAAAATCTATCAAAAACGTTTCGGGGGATCTTTAAATCTCCCGAAAAGTAAAAGAGCATCCCCTGCGCATGCACGGGGAATGCTCTTGGAACGGCAGCGGCCCAGCGAGAGTCGCCGAGGCCAGCCGACAGCCCGCGGAGGAGGGGGAAGGGGGCGAGCGGTGGGCCCGGTGAGAGGCGCCGAGGCCCGACGGGAGTCTCTGGGGGGGAAGGGGGCAAGTGGCGGGCCCGGCGAGAGGCACCGAGGCCCGCCGGGAGTCTCTGGGGGGGGAAGGGGGCGAGCGGCGGGCCTGGCGAGAGCTGCCAAGCCCCGCCGGGAGTCTCTGGGGGGGGGGAAGGGGGCAGAGGAAGGGGGGGAAGGGGGCGGAGGAAGGAGGAGCAGCTGTCAGCTTCTCCCCCCCTGTGAATATCGCGGGGGCCCCCCTTGTAGTAGTATAATGAGTTAGAAGTACCAAGAGTGTAAATGATATTTTCCATTTATAATTTAGGTTGTTTTGTCTTAGCAAATCTGTCAAGCTGTGTGATTCTCTTGGTTTGTGTAACATTGCACATTTACTGTCTGCAACTGTTCATAATTCATGACCGTCTAGAATTAGTTTCTTTCCGTTTTAATTGACTCCTAGTGTAGCCTTCTTGATTTTCCAACTCATAAATGGAACCTTTAGTTTTGTGTAGTGATTTTGTAGATAATCAACAAGCTGATCTTTTTCTGTACTTTCAGGGACTCCTTAGTTTTAAATTATATCATCTAATTTCACACTCTAGTTCCTCCAGTCTGTTTTTTATCTTATTAATTTCTTTATCTGCACTATTAACATTTGCCCATGAATTCCTTCTAACACAATTAATTAACGTTCAGTATTTTCCCAACTTCTCAGCTTTCTTATCAAATGTCACTAATTTCTGCCCTCTTTTCCTCCTCATCCCCCCCATCACGTTCTTGTGGTACATTTATCTTTTGCTATCTGTATTTGAAAATTTTCTCTAATGTGTCTTTCAGTCTCTCTTTATTTGATTCCTTCTTTTTTGATTTAATACCCTGGAGAGGATATGTTGTCTTCTTCTAGCTCTCTTTTGGAGTCACATGTTTAACAATGATATTTATTTGGAGACTTTTGATATTTCTTCCATTCATTGCTCACTTGGTCAAATATGTGCTGAATGTAACATCAAAATTCCACAGGAGTTAATGTTTCTCTGTCACACTATATAACATAACAAATATGACACAACTCCATTGTATATGACACCTCTGTCAAACAATAGAATCATATTCTGTCCTAATTGAGTTTTTCTCAGTAATAATACAGTAATAGGTTAATACTGCTCTTATTCCAAATAAAAATTCTCTCTGCTGAAAGGCATTGATAAGAACCAGTGTAGCTTCTAATCTTACTGAATATTGCACTTATTCCTGCTAATAAACACATCTATATACTAATAGCCAAGTGCCCTCTGTGCGTGCGGATATCTAAATCCACACACTGGGAGCACTGGGGGGGGGGGGAAGAGATTTTCCTGCACACTTGGGGGACTCCCTAGGTGTGCAGAAAAATTCAAAAGCTTAAAAAAACTATACAGAGGATATTTAAATCTCTCCAAAAGTAAAAGAGCATTCCCTGCGCATGCGCAGAGAATGCTCTGGGAACTCTGCAGTGGGCCTGGTGGTTGGGAGGCATCCAGGCCACGCTGCTGGAGCCCGGGGGTGGGGGAAGATTGGCGGCAGGCCTGGCAGCTGGGAGGCATCCAGGCCACACTGCCGGTGCCCGGGGGGGGAAAGCTTACCTGTGGCCGCTTCCTCCTCAGCCATGAGGTCCTCCCCCCCACGAGTATTGCGGGTTCTTCTGCTTGTATATTATAATTCCAATAACTGTTATACTTGACTTCTACAAAAAAGAAATTGTCATAACAATCCACCACTATTACTGACACCAACATGTAATCCTCATGGATACATTTGCTCCCTAATACTAAACAATACCACTAATTTGCTTTACGTAAGCTTGTATAGTACAATTAATAACACCAGTTAATAATAATTACATTTAATCCTGTTGTAAATTGTTAGCATTTAGATTCTGAGCATCTATTTACATCTTCTTTGCTAAACTTTATTGTGCATAATGGGAGGGAAGGCAGCATGGTACAGCCCAGGCTCGTAAGATCTCAGAAGCTAAGTAGGTTTGGTACTCGGAAGGGAGACCACCAAGGAAGATTTTGCAGAGGAAGGCAATGGGACACCACCTCTGCTTAAGAACGTAAGAGCAGTCATGCTGGATGAGGCCAGTGGCCTATCCAGTCCAACACTCTTTGTCATACAATGGCTAAAAGCCAAGTGCCATCAGGAAGGTCCACCAGTGGGGCCAGAACTCCAGAAGCCCTCCCACTGTTCCCCCTCCCTCCAAGCACCAAGAATACAGAGCATCACTGCCGCAGACATAGTGTTCCCTCTACCTTGCGGCTAATAGCCACTGATGGACCTCTGCTCCATATGTTTATCCAATCCCCTCTTGAAGCTGTCTATATTTTGGTCCTTGAAAGACCTTTGCTGGGGTTGCCACAAGTGCAGAATACCAATTTGTCGCTTCGTTCACAGTTTCATCATTCCAAAAAGTAGTCATCTTAAATTGGAGGTTACTAGTTTAATTTTCATCTAACATGAACTCCGAGCTTTCATACTAGGAAAGGAGGAAAGGGGTTCTTTGGTTCCTTATCTGGTTATGCTACACAGCAATACTTAATAACCATAGCTTTAAGTATTGCTTTTGCACAGTATGCAAGGACAGCATAGCCACCAGCTATAGCTACCGGATTTTTCAAAATATTTATTGTTGACCTTTACATGAGGCAAGTCTCTGAGCAAAGTCCTGTACCCATCTTCACTCTTTCTCCAGGAAGATACCGTTGGGCTCTTCAGAAGCTATGAGGACTAATCTCCTCTTCTCCCTTCAGTAGCCTCCTCTCTTAGTGCTATGAAGTAATACACCCTTAGCTCTGTGTCAGAAAGACAGGAGATGGCCAAAGTTCTAAAGTTGGACAATGCTTTCCTCTGACGCTAATCACTTCCACTCATTCAACAGCAGTGCCTTTCCATGAGCTGAAGAGCACCTAGCTCCAGAGGAACACACTCCATGGTGGAAGACAGCTCGCAAAATGGGCAGGGCACAGTGCCAGTGGAAGCCAGGTTTAGGCTGAGTCAGATGCAACTGTGCAGTCTTGTATGCACAGCAGGCCTGCCACCAAATCCCTCTTAAGCAGCAGAATGGCGGTGATTGGGAGTGCTGCACTGGGTGGACGAGCAGAAGTTGGACCCCCCTACAACCAAGCTTCTCTGCTTTTTCCTTAGGGAGGCAATGTGCCTGATTAATTGAAGAAAGATCCTGGGTGAAGTTTGTGGGGGAGGGGGAATGGAGAGGAGGGACGGGTTAATAATCTCTTTTGAGTGTTACTTACCCATTAATCTTCCCCCTCCTTTGGAAGCAAACCCAGGGAATGGGATCAGTGTCCCCTCTAAGCTGAGTTAGTGTGAGCCAGCTCACAGTTTTTTAGCCTCCGGCTCACACATTTTTTATCTTAGCTCAGGAAGGATGGCTCCAAAGCAAGCTAATTTATGCAGGAACCAAATCGCTCGCTCACAACTTTAATGCCATGAGCTCACAAAGGAGAATTTTTGCTCACAAGTCTCCACATCTTAGAGGGAGCATTGATTGGGATCCTATATTTACTGAATCAAGACTAATTTTGTTCCTGGGTGCCCTAAAGACTAGGGAACAGGAGTGGGATTGATCCTTCCACAGCATGCCTGTCCCCTCCATTCGCTGCATGATGCTGTCATATTCCATAGCTGCTCCTGGCTTAGAGCTAGCTTGAGCATAACCTTAAGAAAAAAGTCCAGGATTTTACATTGTTTTAATGTCTGATATGGCCCTGGTTCACTGGTGGGCAGACCTAACTATCGTTGCATTCCTTCTCGGCATGCTGGAATCAGTTTAAGATGTGGATCTGCCATTTGGTAACCTGAGAAATGAAATCTAGCAATGAGTCTTTGAAGTAGTTTCCAAACCGGGATGTACCTTTTATCTGAGAAACAGCAGTGGAAATGCTCCTTACGCACTGGCTTCTTAAACAGACTTTGCATTCGACTTGATTTATGAAGGACAATTTTTACACCTAACGAAAACAAAATAAAACAGAACTGTAGGAGGAAATTTGTAAATGGCCAAGAGATACAGGGAAGGTTCCTAAATAAACATACCTGGAGAGTTTGCATGGAAATACTCTGTAGCAGCCAAATGGGAAAAGCTGGGACCTTTGAAAGCAAATTTCAACTCACATGGAAGCATTTTTGCTAAACTTTTAAAGTGGAGAGGAGGGCTGCAGTCTATAGACCTGCAACAGAAAGCTACTCATAGAGTCCTTAAAGGGAAATGGGGGAAGCCAGATCCTCCCCTTCCTGTGCTGTCTCGCAGTGTAATGGTTCTTGAAAGCTTCTGAGTCTGCCAATCACCTGTTGGGAGTTGGGTCATCAACTCCACCTGGGAAGGGTGGGGTTCGGGAGGGAAGGGAGCTCCGCAGGAAGGTGATGCCACAGAACCCACCCTCAAAAGCTGCCAGTTTCTCCAAGGGAAGTGATCTTTGCAGTCTCCAATCAGTCTTAATTCCGAGAGAACTCTGCACCCCACCTGTATGCTGGCAACACTGGTTGAGTATGATAGAAACAAAAATGTATAGGCAGGCCCGTAGCTAACACGGGGCCTGCAGGGCCCGGCCTCCTAGTGTTTCTTCCAGGGCCCCTCCCTCCCGGGCTGGCTCAAAACTGAATTAATTTAATTCACTTTGATTTAATTAGTTGCCCCCCCAAGGCCCCCCCCCAAAAAACCTAGCTATGGGGCTGCATATAGGTAGGGCTTACCTCCTCTCTTCCCGTTTAAGCAGATGAATTGGCATGGTCCAAACCTTCTGACAGTGCTGATAGACTCTCGAGTGGAACAGAGAAGGGGGAAGGGTGCACATCCAGAGTAGGGTACGGGGGAAGGGGTTTCCCAGACTAATGGGCAGTCAGTCTTGCCAGAAGATTCAGGGTCAAACTAGAACAGACACTTGACTGCCTCTGAAAATGGCAGTTGTGGATCACGCCACCATGTATCATACCATGTACCCATTTCGACATCACCACATTTTCCATATTTCCCACTCTTCAGCAACAACAGCCAGTGGCCACCATTTTTCATTGACAGTCATGCATTTATTGTAAACATCTCCTTTGGGCCTCACACTGAGTCAAGCCGCTCTGTGTGCACCACAGCCAGCCATTACAGGTGATGTGGAAAAACAGGCATCACTGAAACACAGAATATCCAAAGCCATATGATTCTGAATCACTGTTTCGGATAGGGAACTGACTTCCTCCTGTATCAAACTTAAACTGGCAGTGGTGGCGTCGAAAGCTATTTCCGTTTCAGCTAACGTGTTTCTCTTCCTCCAGTTCAGAAACTCCAGGCCAGGGGATGCTGTGCAGACTGCCTGGGGAAACCCTGTGTTTCTACCTTCTGTGACCAGGTTGGGATGACAGGGAAGGGACTTCTGCTGGAATCTAGCCAAGGGGCCCAGATTTTGAACGTAATTCAAGCTGTATGGGGATTTTACATAGTGCACATTAGGGGCCAGATTCATTGTAGTACAAACCCCTGACCACCCCCTGGGCCGAGCCTTATACACAATGTGACCACAGAGGAAACTGGCTAGAGCTATTTCTGTGCTTCCATTGTAGTTGTTACAGACGCCCATGTCCACATGTGGAGTGCTGGTGCTGGGTGGTGATTGCAACGTTTTGCAGTATATTCTAGCCCGAAAACTTGAGCTTCAGAGGGGGGAAAGGACATACTACAAAATGGATTATGGAAGATGAAATTCAAATTTTCGATTTGTCAAAAGGTCTACATTTTAGTCATGTATGCAGAAGTTTGTTTTCATTCTAAACATGGCTGCTGTAATAGTGTTTTAAAAAGTCTTTCCCCTTCAATGTCCGTTCAATGGCTCAACTCATAGGAGTGCTGAAGTGTTTCTATGAATAACGGTTTGCAGTATCTTCATGTAATAGGCTACAGACTTATGAGGCATTCTGATGGTGTGAGGAGAGAAGTTCATCTTTTGAAATTAACACTTAACTATGCATACTTGAAAGAAAACCAGAAATTGTGTTGCCTAGGAGATCCATGAAAAGCATTAACAAATATTAAGAGCTAATATAACTATACTTACTAAGAAGTTGAACTGTGCGCCAGGAACTCTCTAGTTCAAACTTTACCCGAACCACGAACCCACTAGGAAACCTCAGTGCTCCCCCCTCCCTTCCTCAATGTGTAATATAAGGATAATAATGATGACTTAATGTATGGAGTCACCATTATAAAGACTGCAGCATTCATAGAGGCAGTGTGGTATAGTGGATAGAGTAGTGGACTAGGACCTCGGGCGAACCTGGTTGGAATACCCACCTACCGAGGAAGTTCATTGGGTGGCCTTGGACCTGTCACAAACTCTCAGTCTGGCTTTGTTGTTGTTAGAGAATGGAGGAAGGAGAATGATATTCTAAGCCACTTTGAGTCCCAACTGAGGAGAAAAGTGGGATATAAATACAAAATAAATAAATGCATGCATGTATTCAGAAAGCTCTTTGAAAACGTGATGTAAAAATGTGTGTACATAGTTTCTCCTCCTCCTCCTCCTCCGCCTTCTTTGCCTTCTTCTCCTCAAGTAACAGCCAACTTATGGCGACCCCATAGGGTTTTCAAGAAAAGAGATGTTCAGAGGTGATTTGCCATGCTCTGCCTCTATGTAGTGATCCTGGACTTCTTTGGTGGAGTTGCATACTGTAAAAATGTGGTTCAAATGCTTTCAGCCCACTACCAGTTCTGGAAAGCATGCTGCAGCTTCAATACAGATCGAGCTCTGTGGGAATGCAGACTGTGCTGGTCAGCTCAGTGTGTATCTATGCACAATTGCATGAAACATAGGGAGCGTTCCTTAACCTTGACATGGACCTGTTGTGTTTGCATGGAACTTCACGCTCTTTTCTGACTTTGGAATCACCAACGTGCTGTGCAGTGAACTTACCAGTCCAATATATGTGAGAGCATAAACTTCAGCATAAAGAGCAATGTACTCATTTCATGTACCTTTCTTTTATTTAGGGCCTACCCGGGAAAGACGGACCCACAGGATCACAAGGGGCCCCAGGACCTGCGGTAAGTATTGCCCAAGTATTTCAACAGTACTATTACATTTTAGCTAGCATGCGTAAAATACCCTTGGAAGTCAATACTTCACATTGCTCAACTAGGTAACCCAGTAGCCACAACACGCATCTGTTTTTGATGTGGTTGTCCACATGGGGAAACTGCCATGAATTAACTGCTTTTGGTGGTGCAGCCAGGTTCTACTAATATATGACCAATTTCCCACACGCAACTGTGACGCCCTTGCTCTTCCGCTTGCCCCAGTTCAGGGGCATAGAGTTTAAAAACTCCCGGGGGGGGGGGGGCGGGGGCTCTTCCGTGCGTGTGCACAAAGCGTGTGCGCCCACCGGGACCATGTCCCTGCCACCACCGCTGCCTCTCCCCCCCCCCCGCCTGACCGCTCCTGCTTCCATCCTTCCCTCCATCCATCCAGGGGCCAGCTGGGCATTTGCTTACCTGGCCCCTGGACGGACAGACAGAGGGTCGGAGTGGCCAGGCTGGGGGGGGGGGGGGGAGAGAGAGACGGCAGCGGCGGTGGCCCTAGGAAGGGCCGAGGGAGGCGCGGCGGAGGGTGCACCATTTTCCCAAGGGGACTCAGTCCCCCCTGGGAAATTTTGGGGGTGGCTCGAGCCCTCGAGCCCCCCCGTAGTTGACGCCTATGCCCCAGTTGCATTGGTCAATTTCACACTCTTTGCTGTGTGGCTGCATTTTGACCCACATCCCCGCCGATTTCCTCCGTATCTTCTCGATCCTTGTTTATTGAGATTGGGAAGACGCGGGGAAATCGGAGGCAGATGTGGGTCAAAGTGCAGCCGTGCAGCAACGAGTGTGAAATTGACAAATGCAACTGGGGGAAATGGAAGAGCGAGGGCAGCACAGCTGCTTGTGGGAAATCAGTCTATGTGTCTATGTTGAAGGCTGTGGCTAGAGTTGCCAATCCCCAAGTCTGGGCAGGGGTTCCCCCAGTTTTGGGGGCTTCTGCCAACCATGGGGAAAACCCTGCCCCCCAAACAATGATGTTGCTGCATGATGTCCCCGCCGCGATGATGTCACCTGGTAGTGATGTCATCATGTGGGGGCATTGTACGGCGATGCTCTGGTTTGAAGGCAAAACTCTGCAGTTTCAAGCTGGTTTTACTATAGAGTTTTGTCCAAAAACCAGAACGTCATCCCTCATGTTGCCAACATGAGGACATCACTTCTGGGTAACATCATCATGTTGGGGACGACCCGAAACCCCCGCCCCCAATCCCCCCGCAGGCATGATAAGGGGACCTGGCGACCCTAGCTGTATCATACCACCTCCTAGAGAACCATCAAAAACTGAGTGGGGGTGAGGAGATGGTTGGACAGGATATCAAACACACTTTAGGTGTATTTTCAGTAGCTGTGATTGTGCCCGAAAATGGAATCTTAAGATGGGGCTCATTCAGGGTGACCATTGGCTGTCCTGGTAAAGTATTTACCATGCTAGGAAAAGTGGAAGGCAGTCGAAAAAACAGTAAGTTTGACGCAGTCAGTCAAGGAAGCCGCAGCCTTCCGTTTGCAAGACCGAAGCGAGGCTGTCAACGATAGGATATTTTGGAGGTCAATAATTCATAGGGTCACCGTAAGTCACAAGCAACTTGAAGACATATAACACACAAAGTTACTGTACAGGAATGTCAGCTATGTTTTTAAATTCAGTTTCTCATGTGTGCCGTCATGGATTACTGGATAATATATTTTGGTAATACTTCATTTGGCATTAGGAGATTGAAGTTTGCTCTTGTTCTTTTCGTTTAGGGGATACCTGGTGCTCCAGGTGTGCCAGGAGTTACGGGGAATGCTGGAAAGCAAGGAGATGTTGGTTCCCCTGTAAGTAGCAGAAAAATTGCACACTTCCTTTTTGACTAGTAAAGGTAAAGGTTTTCCTTGCTCGAAAGCTAGTCGAATCTGACTCTAGGGAGTGGTGCTCATCTCAGTTTCCAAGCTGAAGATCCGGTGCTGTCCGAAGACGTTTCTGTGGTCATAACTAAACGCCGAGGAGCACGGAACGCTGTTACCTTCCCACCGAAGCGGTACCTATTTATCTACTGGCAGTTTCTTGCTTTCATACTGCTAGCTTGGCAGGAGCTGGGGCCATTGACGGGAGTTCACTCTATCATGCGGCACCCAGGTCTCAAACTGCTGAGCTACTGACCTTCCAGTGTGCAGCTATCTTCCATTTGAGGTTGTGTCACTTTAGTATACCCTATGATGAATTCACGGTCCCTAGTGCTGTGGGATAGTTTGTGTATCTGTTCAGCAGGTAAGCAGCTGCAAACTATCATAACAGAAACCGAAGCGGCCAGCAAGAGTGTGGTTTGACTCATTTTATGCCATAACTAAGCCTATAGATATCCAAGACACATTGGAAACTCCCATTGTTTATGCCACCCCTCCCACGTCAATCATCATCTCAGATGTTCTGTGTAAATCCCTTTTTTGTTAGTCTGCTGATATAATATGAAATAATTTCACAGTTCCTGTGAATTGTGGTTAGCTTGCTCATGAAGAACACACCATCTTTGAAAGGACGTGTTTGACCAGTACGCACATTGCACTTTTCTAAGTATGTTACTCAGCTAGTTTACATTATTTCATATTTGATTGTGCGAGGGTGTGAAGTTCTTGATTGTCCGATCATATATATGTACCCATCTCTACAAATGGATCTTCCTCTCTCCTTGATTTGGTGGACAGCCAATGGCTTGGGTCCAGTGGTGGCCAAGCAGAAACATAGCACATTTCATGTCTGACAAAGGGAGCTTTGCCTCTTAAAAGCTTATACCCTGAAAACCTTGTCAGTCTCTGCGGTGCCACTGCACTTCACTCAACTGTTCTGTTGCAGACCGACACTGCTACTTTCTAAAACTAGACTTAGCATAGTCTCACATGTTCAAGTTCTTATACAGTTCCTGGCATGTTCCTTCCAATATATCACAGTGCCCAGAACCTGATTGCACAAGATCTCGTCCAAGTGGAAAGGCCAGTGTCGCTACAGTCAGTCTGACTTAGCACCAGCATCTGTATTGGTCTTTTTCTTGTACTTCCACTTGCACGAGAGCTCTCGCGCAAATCGAAATCCAACTCGATAGCCAGACAGATGGAGATGGGTAGCCGTGTCAGTCTTGTCTGTAGCAGCAGAAAAAAGCAAGCGTCCCGCAGAACAAAATTTATGGCAGGGCTTGAGTTTTCATGAGTCAAGCAATGACTCATGAATGCTCATACCCTGCTACAAATTTGTTAGCCTTTAAGGTACTACTAGACTTTTGCTCTTTTCTTCAATATCCAGAGAATCAGATATTCCACATGAACATGCTGCAACTCACCACAGTTACGACACCAGCACCAGCCAGCACCTGGGTTTTGGACTGGATGGGCCATTGGGCTGATCCATCACAGCTTCTCTTATGTTCTTTATGTTCCGCCAGTGAGCAGCTTTCGCTGTGTTGTTTGCATATTTGGTGAGGTGCATTCGGCCTCACTGAAGACTTAATTGCAGCTCCAGCGTGGACCAAACCGTGTGGCCTCCATACTGCCACATATTTTAAAAAGCCATTGAAGCACGGAGGGGGCAAAAAGACACACATACAAACTAATTTTTGGCCTTAATTTTTTTTTCCCCCACAGGGACTTCCTGGACCAAAAGGCGAGAGAGGAGAACGTGTAAGTATTCTGTTGTAAATGCAGAACTGAGCAGGCTGTAGCAATATGAAAAGCCTCAGGGTGCATTTTCTAGCAATCAGATTGAGGCCATTTTCATATGGGTTATTTGTTCTTCCCCCACAGCATTGTGGTGTATTCATGCACCTCCTGGAGTTTCTCCAGCTCTCCTCTGATCTTTCCCAAACCTGCTTTGCGGCAAAAGTTTTGCGAGAGATTGCAGCAGACCCTGGTGCCACTTTGGTGTAGTGGTTAAGTGCGTGGATTCTAATCTGGGAGAACGGGGTTTGACTCCTCCACTTGCACCTGCTGGATGACCTTGGGCAAGCCATAGCTCTGGCACAGCTGTTCTTGAAAAAGAGCAGTTCCTGTCAGAGCTCTCTCAGCCCCACCTACCTCACAGGGTGTCTGTTGTGGGGAGGGGGAAAGGAGTTTGTAAGTCGCTCTGAGACTCCAAGTGGAGGGTGGAGTACAAATCCAATCTCCTCCTCCTCCTCCTCCTCCTCTTCTTCTTCTTCTCCTTCTGTGTATATGAGAAAGTTTGGATTCTCCAGTCCCGCTCCCATGGCAGCCATTTTCCCTGCACCATACCTATAGTGGCCAGTTTCTCCCCCTGCCAGCCATCTGTGTATCAGGTTCTCTGAATTCTCTGCTTTTTTAAAAATTGTATGTCTCTGGCCTTTTCCATAGTGGAGATATAAGGGAAAGGCATGTCTTTGCAATGGAAGGGGCTAGAGACTTACTTTAAAAAAAAGAAAGCTGGGGATTCAGAGAACCCAATACACACATATACTATTATAATTTTATATCGATATAATGATATTCAATTACCATTAAAAAAAACCCTGAAAAAGTTCCAGTGACCCAGGAGAGGGAGGATGATTGTTGCTGTGGGACTGGGGCAGGGAGATTTGAGGCCAATCTGCCATGTGGAAGCCTTGTCGCTGCTGCGCTGTGTTGGCAGCTGCAGTAGCAATGAGGAAACTACACAAGCCTGTCCATGTGTAGAAACCACTTGAGAAACGTCTCTGTTCTAAGCCACTCCTGTTATTTTCTGGAGGAAAATCAGGAGCTAATTATGGTATTCTTGTTATACAGGGAGACCTTCAGTCGCAAGCAATGGTGCGGGCAGTAGCTCGTCAAGTGTGCGAACAGCTCATCCAGGGTGGGTACAAGCATCCATACTTCTCAATACAGTTGCACCTGTTACCACTCTTAGTTTGTTTCTAAAACAGAGACATGTTCATGTGATGACCTATAACGCTGAATCCCAGTGCCACTGGGTACCACTGAATGCCCACCGGGTGCTTGACAAAACTCATGGTAGGCAGCAAAGAACTGGGTGGTCTATTGAGTTACTTGTGCTTTGTGTTTGAGTTGGTGGGACACCTGTTGCTCCATAACATATCACAAGTAGAAGTGGATGTTTTGGGATGGTGGAACAGTTTTAGCTATTGTTCCTCCTGCTGGGGAAAAGGTTTGGGAATCTCTGGAGAGAGAATGTGCACATGGGTCAACATGCAAAAGCTCTTCTGCCAATTCAGATGGACCTGAAGGTTCCCGGTGTTAGGTTCCATTTCTTTGCCTGTGTCCTGGAGATCCCAAAGGCAGTCTGAGTTGGTAGTAAGGGGCTTCCCATATCTGTTCATCTCATCTGGTCCTCCTACCGCTCCTGTGCTTGACTTTTCCTGCCTTCCCCCAGGATCACTCGGGAGCCCCCAGATCTGAAGCCAGTGGAGGATGCTGGGGATTTCTCCCAGAGCCCACATCACCTTATAGGGAGGTTAGGACTGACAGCTCCAGCTTGGGGGAATTCCTGGAGATTTGGGGGGCAGAGTCTGGGGACGGTGGGGTATAGGACGGGAGGGACGTCAATGGGGTCTAATGCCATAGAGTCCATCTTCCAAGGTGTCCATCTTCTCCAAGTGAGCTGATCTCTGTAGCCTGGAGATCAGTTGAAATCCCAGGAGATCTCAAGCCACCACCTGGAGGCTGGCAGCCCTAAGGGCGGTACATGTGCAGTGCATAACTGCTACTGCTGTTCGTGAACCAAAAGTTGCAAGCCAAAAGGGAGTGGCACTCAGGCTATGCATAGGGGAGCTGGACAGGAAAGCACAGCGCATGCACCACTTGGCTACGCCTGTCTCCATTCTGCCACTCCGGTCAGAGGCATCACTCCTGCAGATCCTGTGGGTACAATGCAATCAATATAGGTTGCCTTAGAGTCAATGGACTGTAAAATTTGCCATCTCACTGGTGCAGCTGAAAGTCATGCGATAAAAAAATTAATTGCTTTCACTATTCAATCCACTGTTTGTCTGTGCATAAGCATGCATGGATCATGTATTTATTTATTTAGCCGTCAGATAGCCCAGCATGGCCTGATCTCATCAGAGCTCAGAACCGAAGCAGAGCTGGACACCATTAATACTTGGATGGGAGGCAGTGTTCCCTCTAAGCTGAGTTAGCATGAGCTAGCTCATAGTTTTTTAGCCTCCAGCTCACACATTTTTGTCTCAGCTCAGGAAGGACGGCTCCAGAGCAAACTAATTTACGCAGGAGTCACATTGCTCGCTCACAACTTTAATGCCAGTAGCTCACAAGGTAGAATTCTTGCTCACAAGACTCCACAGCTTAGAGGGAGCATTGGATGAAAGACCACCCAGGATGACAGGGGCTGCTTTGCAGAGGAAGGCTGTGACAAATCACCTCTATTCATCTCTTGTCTTAAAAATCCCATGGTCCTGGGCAATGTTCCCTCTAAGCTGTGGAGTCTTGTGAGCAAAAATTCTACTTTGTAAGCTACTGGCATTAAAGTTGTGAGCCAGCAATTTGGCTACTGTGTAGAATAGTTTGCTCTGGAGTCATCCTTCCTGAGCTAAGACAAAATTTTGTGAGCCAGAGGCTAAAAAATTGGGAGCTAGCTCACACTAACTCAGCTTAGAGGGAACACTGGTCCTGGGCAATGCTCCCTCTAAACTGTGGAGCCTTGTGAGCAAAAATTCTACTTTGTGAGGGACTGGCATTAAAGTTGTGAGCGAGCAGTTTGGCTACTGCATAAATCAGTTGGCTCTGGAGCCATCCTTCCTGAGCTAAGGCAAAAATCTGTGAGTTGGGGGGCTTAAAAACTGTGAGCTAGCTCACACTAACTCAGCTTAGAGGGAACACTGGTCCTGGGGTCTCCCTGAGTCAGTTGTGACTTGATAGCACACTGTTATTTATTTATATAAATGTTTGTGCTTTTTTTCTCACACTGGAGATTGTTATCCCACCTTCTTAACAAAGGGTCTGAATGTACACCCTTGTAAAACTTGAAAAGCCATCGAGAGACTGGTTTTTTTTTTAAAGAAAGTAGAGTGCTACCACAAGAAGTTTATTTTTTTTTTTATTTATTGGAACATTTGTGTCGCTTTGAGCCTTAGGAGATAAAGTTCTCAGAGTGGCTTTTGTTGATTGGTTGAAATGTCAAATTTTGTGGATTTTCCTACCTTGCAGGACACTTGGCCAGATATAACTCCATCTTAAATCAGGTTCCCAGCCAGTCTGTGTCAACCCGAACTATCCCTGGACCTCCTGGTGAACCTGGGAGGCAAGGTCCACCTGGGCCTCAGGGAGAATCAGGATCTCCAGGAAGGCCAGGATTTCCTGGCAGTTCTGGGCAGCCCGGAAGACCTGGTGAAAGAGGTAAGCTGAATTCAAAGGGGACTGAAGCTGCAATTTGCCTGTGGGCTAGTGAGGAAGGCATGGCCTTGTCTGATGCAAGTCAGGACAGACGAATGGAAGAGATCTTAATAATGTTTGGCTGAAAGGCTGTTAAAACCAGTGAAATCAAGTGTTCTGTTTTGCTTAGTTAAAAGTATTGATCTGAGGGCAGCGTTGTGAAGAAGAATGTTCCTTGTGAGAACCGTGGTTTCAGAAAGTGTTTTCTTTTATTAGCAGTGGGTGAAAATAAATGGCTTTAACAGCATCCAGATGGGAGGCCAGTGGGGCATTTTTCTCCACTTCTCAAATGATGTGATTATTCCTATTGCCTCGTTTCCTTAGAGAACTATAGTAAGGTTCAGTGTTGCATGCGTAAGAGCAGAAGCCAAGCCATGGTGCTGTGACAATCCCATAAGGTAGTTATATATCAGGAAGGTAGTTATATATCAACTTTTACAGGGAGTGGGATTTTATTAAGGCATCTGAAGAATTAAGGCGGTTGCCTCTTAATGAGAGCTAAGGGAATGTGGGCATTTATGTTGCTTTTATACAGATAATTGTTTGTTTATTTATTTATTAGAAGTAGTGCATAATGGCATTTGGTAAGAATATGTGCGGCAGTGGCTTTTGACAATTTTATCATCATTATAATGTGTGGCTATACAGGTGGAGAGCTTATCTGACAATGCAGAATGCCCTGCTTGCGCTGTTTATTGTGCTGCTTATTGTGCGTTATTTGCTTTGCTTGCGCACTTGCCCAGCCTTTACTATCATCTATGGGCATGCATACAGAGACCTTTTATAGGGAGCACTTGTCAACTTATGCCTGGCCACCATCTTGGGAATTGGTGGTTAAGTGCACAGACTCTAAACTGGGAGAACCAGGTTTGATTCCCCACTCCTACACTTGCACCTGCTGGATGACCTTGGGCAAGCCATAGTTCTGGCACAGCTGTTCTTGAAAAAGACCAGTTTCTGTCAGAGCTCTCTCAGCCTCACCTACCTCACAGGGTGCCTGTTGTGGGGAAGGGAAGGGAAAGGAGTTTGTAAGCCGCTCTGAGACTCCTTTGGGTAGTGAAGGGCGGGGTATAAATCTAATCTATTATTATTATTGTTGTTGTTATTATTAGCTAACTTTCTGTATAGGTTTTAATTATTTGTAATTATGTGTTAATTGTCCCAAATGTATTGTTTATATTTATCGCTGTAACTCGCTCTAACCCAGTTAAATGGCTCTGAGCCATTTAAACCAAACAGCTCAGCTGCAGGGAGCTCCTAGCTGCTCAGCTGTTTCTCCTGAAGAGCAAAAGGCAGGGATAAACCCCTGCTTTCTGTTCTTCACAAACCGTTGCAAGCTTTCACAACTGAATTGTGTCAATATTCGTGGTAGTTTGTCCCAGTTCTTTAGTTCATGAACTCCAGTTCGCAAACCCCAAACAGGCCAAAATTTGGGATGAATTTCAGTTCATCAGCTGGTTCGTGCCCATTCCTATTTTAGATACTTGAGTCAAAGGCTACTGCTGCTGTTATTATTTTGTTTCTTTCCTCCTGTAAACTTCTTGAAGGAATCTATTGTCAGCAACCACTGACCATTTAAATCCAACAGTAAATGCACTTAGTTTAATCTCCCTGATGGGAGCTGGACAGTTTTAAGTGTACTAATGCTGATCTACACAGTCCTAGGGCTGTATTGCCTCCCCCCCCCAACCTGTGAATGGCATTTTGGAATGGCTTTTGGGTCTATTATAATGGTCACACCTCTTTTGGCGCATCAGGCAGCTCACTTGGTAGCCCTGAGAATTAATATGAAGTTGTTGGTTCTGACAGGAATCCTTTCAACGACCTCAGAGCCTGGAGTTCCTTCCTTCCCGAGGCCATAATTCTAATTACTTTTAGTGTAAGAGGAGACAAGATTTAGGAGGTTGAGCCTGTCTGCTTTGGGTTTCTATGGCAAAGCTGAACAAAGAATGGCGTTGTTTAGTGGAATAGTGAAGAAGGGGGTTGAGGTGCGGAGGGAAATGGGAATTTGGAAACAGGAGTGAGACTGATTCAGACTGGGTGGACTAAAGGAAAAAGTGGGATATAAAGGAGCCTCTGAAAAGCAGAATTCTCGGAACAACTTAAAAGGACCATTTTGGACTTGCAGAAATATGCAACTGTGTACAAAGGGACAAACAGTGTTATCGGATGATAGTAATAATACTTGTAGCAACACTGAGGCTTGGAGAGAGAGGGCCAGAGAATCTGGGGGCTAGCCGGTAGTTTTGCAGTAAGGAAAAAGGGGGGGGGGGCGTGGTATCTGAGTTCTCACATTCATTATTTCTGTTGCAAGAGCGAAAAAGACGTTTTGGCAGAACCAGCTTTGTTACTAATGTGGAACTGATGTCTAAGGAAACTTCCACTAGTATTCATCACCACACTTTCAAGTGTCACACGACTTGGTTCCATGCCAACCTCCCAGCTGCAACTACATGACACTCTCTCAAGAAGTTGACTTATGCCTGCAAACTGTTTACACCAGATTGGTCTTTTAGAAATCCATTGGGGAAAAAAAATACATTCAGGTCTGTTGTTGAGTGCATTTGCGTAGATCCCATTCATATCAGTGGGGGCTCGTGGATGAAAATGTATTAATTAAGAACATAAGAAGAGTCTAAGAACGTAAGAACATAAGAGAAGCCAATGTTGGATCAGGCCAGTGGCCCTTCCAGTCCAACATTCTGTCACACAGTGGCCAAAAACACCAGGTGCCATCAGAAGGTCCAGCAGTGGGGCCAGGACACTCGAAGCCCTCCTACTGTTGCCCCCCCCCCTCCAAGCACCAAGAATACAGAGCATCACTTGCCCCAGACCAAGAGTTCCTATCTATACCTTGTGGCTAATAGCCACTGATGGAACCTCAGCTCCATATGTTTATCTAATCCCCTCTTGAAACCGTCCATGCTTGTAGCCGCCACCACCTCCTGTGGCAGTGAATTCCACGTTTTAATCACTCTTTGGGTGAAGAAGTATTTTTTTTTTATCTGTTCTAACCTGACTGCTCAGCAATTTCATGGAGTGCCCACAAGTTCTTGTACTGTGAGAAAGGGAGAAAAGTACCTCTTTCTCTACCTGCTCTATCCCATGCATAATCTTATAAACCTCGATCAAGCTAAAGAGCCCCAAGTGCTTCAACCTTTCTTCACAGCGAAAGTGTTCCAACCCTTTTATCATTCTAGTTGCCCTTTTCTGCACTTTTTCCAATGCTATAATATCTTCTTTGAGGTGTGGCGACCAGAACTGTACACAGTACTCCAAATGAGGTTGCACCATCGATTTATACAGGGGCATTATGATACTGACGGATTGGTCTGGAACAAAAATCCATCTAGTCTAGCATCCTATTTCTAAAGGTGGCCAGCCAGATGCTGCCCTTTGGGAGATTGACAAGCAGGATGTGAAGGCAACAGCTCTCCTTCCTTATTTGTCCCAGACATCTGGTATTCAGAGAAGAAGAAGAAGAAGAAGAGATTGGATTTATATCCCGCCCTTCACTCACTTAAGAGTCTCAGAGCGGCTTACAAACTCCTTTCCCTTCCCCTCCCCACAACAGACACCCTGTGAGGTAGGTGGGGCTAAGAGAACTCTTTCCCAAGCTTTCCTTGAGGGAACAGCTGGTACAGAGTTATGGCTTGCCCAAGGTCATCCAGCCAGGTGCAAGTGGAGGAGTGGGGAATCAAACCCGGTTCTCCCAGATTAGAGTCCGCGCACTTAACCACTACACCAGACTGGCTGAGGTGTACTGCCTCAGAGCATGGAGGTTCCCTTTTGCCATTATGGATAAGGTTGCCAGCTGTGGGTTGGGAAATACCTGGATATTTTGTGGGTGAAGCCTGAGGAGGGTAGGGTTTGAGGAGGGGAGATACTTCAATAGGGTATAATGCCATAGAGTCCACCTTCCAAAGCAGCCATTTTCTCCAGGTGAACTGAACTCTATTGCCTGGAGATCACTTATAATAATGGAAGATCTCCAGCCACCACCTGCAGGTTGGCAAACCTAATTGTGGAGAACATATTGTAGTAGTGAATTCCATATGTTATTGGTGCATTATATAAAAATAGAGCTTCCTGTTACATGTTCTAGTCCTAACACACATCAACTCTGTTGGGTGATTTTGAGTTCTAGTATTGTGGAAACAAGAGAAAAAACTTTTTCTGTCCACTCTGCCCAAATTTTTCAAAATACCATTTCTTAACTCTTATAAGCTCCTAAGGACAGGCAGATCGAGATGGGTAGCCATGTTAGTCTGTCTGTAGCAGCAGCAAAGAGCAAGAGTCCAGCAGCATCTTAAAGACCCACAAAATTTGTGGCAGGGAGTGAGCTTTCGTGAGTCACTTCTCACTTCTTCAGCTACAGCTAGAATCTGAAGAAGTGTATCTGAAGAAAGCTTCTACCCTGCTGCAGATTTTGCTACTGTACTCTGGTCTTTTCTACTGCCGACAGGCCAATAGTGAGAGAATACACGCTGTAAGACAGCTAGCTTTAGAATTGTCAGCCCTTTGAGCAGTGGGATAGGCAGTAAGGAGAGGGGACCCTGCAGTGTTTCTGTCGATCTGATTCCAAGAGGGGGGAAAATCCATTTTAATCTGTTAAAGCAATCAGTACAGAAGGGTTAAACAGACATTATGCAATCTACCAGCTTAATTTTCCTGGGAGCTGTATTTTTTTGAGTGCGATGACAATTTTGTGTTAAGGATCTTTGGCTTCACTTGCACAGAACTAAAGATCTTATTGTTCCTTGAGAAAAGAGGCTAACTGTTAAACCAGTTTAGAAGTCTCTGCTGTCAATGCCCCCAAATGACCGAGGGTACAGCTTTTTATTTCTACGGCACTTGGGCCCCTAAAGATTGACTTTCCCCAGGACTTAAATCTTGCCACTCTTACCACAAATCTTAACTGTGGCATGTCCCTCTGACAAAACAGCCACTTTAAGAGCCCTGAGCCTCAGGTAAGGCTGCCAACTGGCCAGGAAAAAGAAAATGCCTGGTCCCTTTTTACAGAGCTTTCATCTGCAGAAATCTGCAGCTTTTCCTGGCATGGAGCTAAAGAACATCGCCTGGTCATTGCTGCAGATTAAGCTGATACTAAAGGCATAGCTAAAGGGACCAGTTTTAAAAAATTGGCAAGCTTGTAAAGGAGTCCAGGGAAATCTCCCCGGGCAATTTCTCTGTGTATCTGATAGCGCCTCTGTTTCCAGATATGAAGAGCAAGCCCCCTATGGCAATAGACCCCTTTGCTTCGGGCCCCTTGAGGATGCACTGAGGATGGAAAGCTCTGGCTTCAGCCTGCCTGCAAGCTCGAATGCGATAGCATCAGTCCAAAATGACTGGGATACCAGCCTAAGAGCATGGCCCCACAGGCTGGGTTTCTTTTTGTAGCTCTATTAATCTCGTGCCAGATCACCTGACTGGCTCTCGTCTCTGAAACGGCACTAGAAAATACGCGGCTTTATTCTCCGCGTGGATCCAGGCTGGGAAGCCCTGAGGCGTGCAGATGTTGGTTTGAATTTCCAGCCAGCTTTCAATGTCAGCAGTTACAACTTCAAGTATATTTTTGGCTTGCTGGAACTGTGCTTTGGGCTTGCCATCATGGCAGACCCTCTTCTGCAAAGATCCACCTCTGTGCGTTGGACTCTAGTGTTCTGTTTCATCCTGTTCACTCAATCCTGTGCTGTCATCCTCAGTTTATTCGAACATGTATCTGGGCATGTTTGGTGCAGTAAGAATAAAAAAGAATCATGCCATGGAATTTAAGTTTGTGGGTAGTCGGGCAGGTGTAAGCCTTAATGAGGAACTAAGAACATAATAAGAGCCCTGCTGAATCAGACCAGGGGTCCATCTAGTCCAGCATCCTGCCTCATGCAGCAGCCAATCAGTTCCTCTGGCGGGCCAGCAGCAGAGCAGGGAGGCCGAGGCCTTCCCCGATGTTGCCTCCCAAACTCTGGATTTAGAGGATTAGTGCCTCTGAATGTGGAGGTTCCCTTCAATCAGGGCTTTTTTTTTCTGGGGGAACATGCCGGAATGGAGTTCTGGAACCTCTTTGACAAAATTCTTTTAAAAGTGTTGAAAAGTTCATGAGTTTTCAGTATACAGATTGAAAACTTCATTTCCCTCTTGAGAGTTCTGGCACCTCTTTTGCAACAGCAACAAAAAGCCCTGCCCTTGGTCATTATGGCTAATAGCCACTGATAGATCATGAATCTATCAAATCCCGTTTAAAGCTGTTTATTCCTGAGGCCATCACCACATCCTCTGGCAGCGAATCCCACACTGGAACCACTCTCTCTGTGAAGAAGTATTTCGTTTTATCTGTCCTGAATCTACTGGCCATCAGCTTCACTTGATGCTCTTGAGTTCGATCAGGGAGAGGATTTTGCCACGATTTCCACTAGAGTGCGGTGTACTGCAAGGGGCAGTCCTCTTGCTGATGTTGTTTAAAATCTGTATGTGCCCCCTCACCCAGCTGGTCTGGAGATTTGGGCTGGGGTGTCATCAGTATGCTGATGACACCCAGCTTTAGCTGTCGATGGCCGGCTTTCTGGACTCCGTCCCGAATATTCTGGAAAGGGCATTGGAGTCTGTAGCTGGTTGACCTGCAGAGTCCGTTGAAGCTAAATTCAACAAAGACAGAGGTCCTGTACCTGAGTTGTGGGGGGCTGGGGTTAGGAATCCATCTCCCAACCCTGGATGGGGTGCCACTGATACTGGTGCCGAGGGTTACATTGATTTATAGTTGTCTCCCTTTTCTTTGGAAAACTGTTGGTGTGGTTATATACGTTTAAAATGAAGAAATGAAATATTTTTTTGAAAAAAGATTTGACCATATGCAAGTGCATGTAAATGTAGTCAATCAACTAATCGATTAAAAAGCTGAAGAACCACCAATGACCAACTAATTAGCTGTCATCGTCATCATTAAGCTAATGAAGCCGAAAGTGTGCCCAAGAGAAGAAGCCAAGAACCGCACATGGGCTGAGAGCCCGTAGAGAGCAGCTGCTATTCTCTGCACACTTAGTTTTTATGAACAGGCTAAACGGTTGGTTTAGATCATGAGTTTCTATATAGGGTGTGAAGGGAAAGAAAGTGAGATGACTAGCAGAGGAGGCCTGGAAAATAGCAAAGGGGGGGGAGGGCAGAGAGGGGGCAGCCATGAATTAGCTTTGAATTTTATGGTTTTAAATTAACTAGATGAAACACAGCTTTTATTGCTGTTTCCAAACTTCACACGTGGAAAGTCCGAAGCCAGCACTCTTGGAATAGTCTAGGACTTTGGCTTGACACTGCTGCCAGCAGAACCTGCCTAGTATGACCTCTGGCGATGGGTGGCTTGCCCCACGGACCCTTCGGGCTGAGCAAATGAGCCTAAAGCAAGCCACAGTGATTCCTGCAACACCTGCAATGTGTCTGATTCTCTTCCCCCTTCATACTAAAAGCAGGTCCCCGCTTTACAGCAGCTCCGTTTTCACTGCTGTAGGAAACACACAACATGTGATGGGCAGTGTTGGGGAACCATTTCGGTTCTGGGGCAGGGGAAGAGATTTCCGGGAGAGGAGCTTAATAGAGCCAGCATGGTTCAAGGCCTACTATCAGATGTATTCACTTTTAATTTGCGGGGTGTGTGTGTGTGTGAAAAGCAGTATGTTCTGTACTCTGCAGAGCTCACGGCCCTTAGACATGAGGAGAAGGGGAGGAGCTGGATTAGGTATTGGCTGTTTGGCATGGTACTCCAGTGCCCATTGTGGGCATAAGAACACAAGAAGAGCCCAGCTGTATCAGAGCCGTGGTCCATCTAGACCAGCATTTTGTTCGACACAGTGGCCAACCAATTGTTCTGGAAGACCAACCAACGGGGCACGGAGGCCAAGGTCTTCCTCTCATGTTGACTCCTAACGTGTACACATGAAATTGTCTTATGCTGAATCAGATTCTTGGTCCATCAAAGTTAGTATTGTCTTCTCAGACTGGCAGCAGCTCTCCAGGGTCTCAAGCAGAGGACTTTCACATCACCTACTGCCAGATCTTTTAACTAGAGATACCGGGGATTGAACCTACAGGCCAAGTAGATGCTCTACCACTGAGCCACAGCCCCTCCTCCACGTATTCAGAGGTTTTCTGCCTATTCTGGCAGTCCTGCCTATTTTTCTGAACACGGAAGTTCCCTTTAGTCACCATGGCTAGTAGCCAGCGACAGACCGATTCTCCATGAATTTATCTAATCCCTCTTTATAGTCATCTATGCTTGAGAACCGTCACTACATCCTCTGGCAGTGAATTCTGCATTCTACTCATTGCATAAAGAAGTATTTCATTTTTTCAGTCCTGAATCTATTGCCCATCAGTTTCATTGGGCAACCAGCTGGGGGGACAAGGACTGATGTGAAGAAGAAGAAGAAGAAGAAGAAGAGATTGGATTTATACCCCGCCCTCCACTCTCCAAGGGAGTCTCAGAGCGGCTTACAAACTCCTTTCCCTTCCCCTCCCCACAACAGACACCCTGTGAGGTAGGTGGGGCTGAGAGAGCTCTGAGACAACTGTCCTTGAGGGAACAGCTGGTACAGAGCTATGGCTTGCCCAAGGTCATCCAGCCAGGTGCAAGTGGAGGAGTGGGGAATCAAACCCGGTTCTCCCAGATTAGAGTCCGCGCACTTAACCACTACACCAAACTGGCCCATTGACCCATGCTGCACCTACTCATTGAGGAAGGAAAGAGGGAATGTACTGGATTCACATTTTTTGCAAAACGTGCCTAATAGTTCAGTCCTAAACAGTCACGCCCTTCTAAGCCCACTGACTTTAGAAGGGTGTAACACTGTTTAGGATTACACTGTAAGAGGATTAATTGGAATGCATTATTTAACTTCAGTGGCTTTAGCAATCTGCATCATTTTTTCTTATGGGAGGCTTTAGGGTTTCACCCCTCCCTGCACAGAATCTTTCTGTGGGCTGCCACTGACTTGGAAGTGACTTGGAAGAAATACTCTCCCCTTCTGGAGATAAATGTATCCGAAATTGCTTACAGGTGGCAACCGCAGATAAAAAGGGAGTTCTATATCTGTAGCGACTGACCTGTAAAAGAGAATCATTGGGCTATCTGACATGGTTTTCCTGGCAGTAACTTGCAAATCTGTGGCTGATGGAAGAGAATGAAGGATAAAATGATTGCATTGCTTAGCAGGTTGATCTCTGCCTTGTCTCATTAGTTTGTAGCGGTGTGGGAGGTTTAACAGTGATGAATTTCTTGTTTTGGAAGGAGAAGGAAGAGACCTTTAAAAAAAAAAATGTTAGCACCTGTTCACCAGGAATATAACCTTGTCGGATCCCAAAGACTGGATATTTCTTAGAATACTGAATAACATGGACCTGGGTCTGATCCTGCAAAGCAGTCTTTACACTCTTGGACAACTTTATACATTACATTTTTTTTTAAAGTTTGCAACCTTACTGTTTACCTTACAATGTTGTGTGTAAATATGAGAAAGGTATATATACTACAGTATCGGAAGGAAGAAAAATCCCATCACTTTGAGCCAGTTTGGTATAGTGGTTAGGAATGCTAACCCCACTTCTCTATATGCAGCTGCTGGTGTGACCTTGGATCAGTCACAAGTTCTTTCAGAGCTGTTCTCTCAGGAGCAGTTCTCGAGAGAGCTCTCTCAGCCCCACCTACCTCACAGGGTGTCTGTTGTGGGGAGGGGAAAGGAAAGGAGATTGTAAGCTGCTCTGAGACTCCTTCGAGTAGTGAAGCGTGGGGTATAAATGCAATCCAGTAAATGCACTTTCTTCTTCTTCTCTCAAGGAGACATTGATTGTTGGACTGTGAAATAACATACTGTGTGCACATGTGTAAAGCAAAGAAAGCAGACAGTGGACTTTTCCTGTCTACATTGGCACACTGTAAAAAGAAAATTCGGGATTGATTTGAATGATAGAAACGTTTCTTATATGTTGTAGCTATCACCATTAAACACGTGATTGAAACACGCATCATAAAATTGTCAGGAGACGGGGATTAGCTGCACTTGGTTAAGCATGCTATTTATTTCTTCATATTTATTTGTTCCCCACGTTTCTCTCCAATGAGGCCCCAAAGCAGCTTACAGGGTGGTTCTCACCTCTTCTGTTTTATCATCATGACAACAACCCTGTGAAATATTTTAGGAGAGTGATTGGCCCAAGGTCACCCGTGGCAGAATGGGGATTTGGACGAGGCTCTCCCAGAGCCTAGTCTGACACTCGAACCACTGCTTTCTGTTGTCTTTGCACCCTTCCAGCAGTTTGGGTATATGGATTTGATCCAGTAGGCACAGACTCAGCCATATGTGAATCTGAAGACAGGAGCAAAGAAGCATGACAAGTATATAGATAAACCCTAATTAGAGTTAGAGCATGACTATTCTGTACATATACAGGTACCCTGTAAGAAGAGCTCTGTAAGCTCTTGGAGGATTGGCTACGTTAGGGGTGTGTGGCCTAATATGCAAAGGAGCTCCTGCTACAAAATGAGCCCTGGTGTGTGTAGCAGACACACCTAAATTGCTTTTCCAAAGCAGAGGGGAGCAATTATGCATGCCACTGTGAACCTTCCTAAAGCATGGGTTGAATGGGAAGCATGTCAGATGGTGGCTGGAATCAAAACGTGTGTTTGCCACGTGCACAGGACCATCTGGGCTGGCTTAGGGAAAGGGGTGGCCACACACAGAATCCACTATGAAGAACATAAGAGAAGCCACATTGGATCAGGCCAATGGCCCATCCAGTCCAATACTTTGTGTCACACAGTGGCCAAAAATAGCAGGTGTCATCAGGAGGTCCAGCAGTGGGGCCAGAACACTAGAAGCCCTCCCACTGTCCCCCCCCCAAGCACCAAGAATACAGAGCATCACTTGCCCCAGACTTAGTGTTCCATCTATACCTTGTGACCAATAGCCACTGAGGGACCTCTGCTCCATATGTTTATCCAATCCTCTCTTGAAGCTGTCTGTGCTTGTAGCCACCGCCACGTCCTGTGATAGTGAATTCCATGTGCTAATTGCTCTTTGGGTGAAGAAGTACTTCCTTTTATCCGTTCTAAGCCTACTGCTCATTAAGTTCTTGTATTGTGTTGAGAACAGAGCATCTGCTGGAATGAGAACTTGTCCCTGATACGTGTGTTGAGAAGCCCTTCCTTCTGAAGTAGTGTGACATGATAGTAATTACATACTTTGCGAGAAGCATTGTAGCGGGAAGCTGGCTATAGAAGCAGCCTCTCGTGAGAAGAGACAACAGAAGCATTTATCTCTAGCCTCGTCTAATTAATAAAAGGTGCAGATGGAAAAACATTAACCAGTCACTTGGCCAAGTCCCCCCCCCCCCCCATCTGTTCTGATTTCTGTTCTTTGCTTGAACAGGTTTACCAGGGGAAAAAGGAGAGAGAGGTAGTCCCGGTGTTGGAACACAAGGGCCTCGAGGTCCCCCGGGTCCTGCAGGTAAATGGATCAGAGCGCCCCCATTTTGTAGGACTGTTTCACATCCATTAACACTTTGGGATCAGGAAGGAATTTGCCTCCAAGCCAGACTGGGCCAGGGATCCTGGAAGCTTTTTGCCTTCGTCTGGGCATTGAGCCGGGGTCACTGGGAAAGTGTGTGTGGGGAGGGCAGGTAGATATGAATTTCCTGCATGGGTTGGGCTACATGACCTTTGGGATTCCTGGCTTCCAGCTCTATGTTTCTAAGTTTCTAACACAGTAAGGGTGTTTGCCACAATTGCACTGGGGATGTGCAAAATTCTTCTCATTTGAATTTCTCTTTGGAGCTTGAGCTTCTGACTTACCTGAACTTGTTTGTAAAGAGAAGTCAATGTGTTGCACTATTCTTTTATCTTTGGTTTCTGAATTTCGTAAAATCCTCTGCGCACGTGCTACACAGGTTTTGGGTCACGGTGTCATTTTGCTTGCTGATGACCAGTGCACACAAGAACATGTGCCCACTGACAAAAACACAGTGCAAAAAAGGAATTTTTCTATGAGCCCGCTTGCGGGGAGGGCGGGGTATAAAAATAAAGATAAATAAATTAAAAAATAAAATAAAATAATCAAGTAATCACATTACAATCCCATTTTTTGCACCTAAGCTTAATGGCAACTGCAGGACATTTTTACACGCGCCAGTTCTGAAATTAATTTTAGAACATCTCCAAGTTAAACCAGAAATGAGATGGAGGAGAAGGCAGCCTGTGAAGCAGACATGGAATGGGGTGGCACCTTTGTGAACAAGTGGGAAACTTGATTTAAGAGTCATGATTGGCCCCCTTGCCAGGCACGAGTTCACACACTACGTTTGTAGGTGTGCCTTTCTGCTTCTCATTTTGTGGTACTTGAAACTGTGGCAACCATGCTTCCAGTGTGAAATGGTCATTCTTCTAATAGTACCATCACAGTATTAAATAGATTTCCCCTTTTCACTGAGCAAGTGTGTCTGTGATGCCACGTAAGCGCATTGCCGAAGAGTTGCTGGGTGATCAGGAACGGGAATGTGTGAACTCACTTCAGTTACTCATACTTCTGTAGAGCTTTGCAGGCGATCACTTTAGCACTGACTGATGCTTTTGGGTTCCATGCAGGACCTCCAGGTGAAAGTCGAACGGGTAGTCCAGGTCCTACTGGCCCACCAGGCCCAAGAGGCCCAACGGGTCACACAGGTGCTCCTGGACCACAGGGTCCATCAGGGCAACCCGGATACTGTGACCCTTCTTCCTGTGCTGGTTACGAAACAGGAGGTGAGTATGCTTTTTGAGGACTTTTAAAAACTTACTCCAGTTCTACCCTGCTTCTTGGCAGTGCCCTCAAAGGTAATGCTGCACTAACGTTTCATTTTTCATTGTGAAAAAGTCATTTCAGTGCTACGTATAGAGGGAGAAGTTGGCATCCCTGCTGCTCTTTCCACTGCAGTGTCTTGGGCTTCTCCCCCAATCACTTCTGAGGTTCAGGTGGTCAGAAAGCTATGCAGTGTGGTACAAGGGGTTCTGTACTTTGGAGGAAGGTGGCAATGATTGTAAATTGCCATTCACCTCATGTGTGATCAGATCTGATCTTCCACTCTTTGATCTTTGGATCCAAGCCAAATCCACTCACAGGAACGGAAAAACATTGGCCCACCAACTCATTCATAGACAGCTATCCCCTTATAGAGACTGAAATTTGAATTATGCTTTATTCATTTCATTTATTTTTATATTGGATTTATTAATCGCCCAATCCCTGCTATTGCAGGACGTACAGTACCCATAAAACAAAATCAGATAAAAATAATTAAAACGTTAAAAGTAAACATTCGAAGAAAAGAGAGGGCGAATTTCTGTGCGACATACCTCCTCAACTATAGTTACAAGTTTAGAAAGCCAGCAAAAGCAAACAAACGAAGCCCCATCATGGGGGTAACATGGTCCAGTTGTTACCGTGTGGCTGATTCTTCTCGTTTCCCCCCATACTATTCAAGACATAAGAACATAAGAAGAGCCTTGCTGGATCAGACCCATGGTCCATCTAGTCTCACACGGTGGCTGACAAGTTCCTCTGGATGGTCAGTAAGGCACAGAGGCCGAGGCCTCCCCTGGTGTTTCCTCCTGCTCTGGGATTCAGAGCTTTAGTGTCTCTGGATGTGGAGGTTCCCGTCAGGCACCACGGCTAGTAGCCACTGATAGACTTATCCTCCATGAATCTACTGAATCCCCTTTTCAAGCTGTTTATTTCTGCGTCCATCACTACATATTTTGACATGCAAAAATTACGCAGGAGAGGCACTTGCATCACAGGACACAATGGTGGCAAAGGATATTCGGGGTATTTGTGCAGGTCTTTTTTTATTGAGATGATTACCTCAACACTCCCTACCTGTGGATGAATTGGCCAAGGCTCTGATCTAGGGCTGCGTGTGGGAAGCCCCACTTACTGGGATCAAATTGGTTGTCCAGCCGGGGAAAATGATAGCAGGTGGGGTGGAAGGAAAAATTCAGATGCTTTTAGAACAGCTAATAAGCACTAGGGTGATGTTTACAGAGCCCCAACTACTGAACTGGGCAGAGGACTTGTATGTACCACAACTTGTTTTCATATAAACGTGTGGCCTCAGTAGGGTCAGGACCTATATATGCCCAGTTCTCTTGCCCATCGAGAAAATCATAGAATCATAGAGTTGGAAGGGGCCATACAGACCATCTAGTCCAACCCCAGGCCCAATGCAGGACCAGCCTAGAGCATCCCTGACAAATATTTGTCCAGCCTCTTCTTGAAAGCTGCCAGTGAAGGGGAGCTAACCACCCCCCCTAGGCAGCTGGTTCCACCTTTGAACCACTCTGACAGTGAAAAAGTTTTCCCTAATAGCCAGCTGATACCTTTCTGCATGTAATTTAAACCTGTTGCTTCGGGTCCTATATAACAATTTGAGTATGTAGTTGTGAAAACCATTGTTATATCAAATGTTTCATTTTCTGTGTGTCATACTTCTGTGGCATTGTCATGTCGTCTGAATCATCCATCCCATCGTACTTGCACGTCTCATTTGTCTCTATCTTCCATATATCTGCCTTGGCGTTTTACATTTGTAGTTGCCTCAGGTGGGGGAAAATAATTCCCCGCCCAACTTGCTTATTTGCATACTGCTAAATGACATAAGGGCACGACTGCCACTAACCAAACGGACCCGAATACCCTGACGTGATGTTGCTGTGAATGAACGAAACATAATCTTTGAAAGAACAGGCTGGCTTCAGGAATTTCCATTGCATGGAAAACCTGTAAGGAGTAATGATTGTTCTAGAGCAGTGTTTTTCAAATTGTGACTCATGGAGTCCTGACATCTCTTGCCAAATGTTTCCTCTACTAGACCAGGAATGGTGGGCAGAATCCTTTATGAGACAGCTGTCCCCCGTTCTACCAGTTTCCCCTTGCAGGCTGCAATTATACTGGGTGAAACCCAAAGTATACACTCAATCCACATGATGAATAAGTCCAACTGCATGTGAACGTTGGGCCACGGCTCTGAATTTTCTGTGTAAAACAGAAGTGCCATGGCAGTGAAATTCGTAAAGAAGAGTTTCTTGTGGGTAAGAAGCTTGAGAAACAGTGTTCTAGCATGTACAGATCAATGCAGAAACTTTGGCACGTGACATCTGGATCTTAAAAATGTTTGGGCTGACAAAGCATGAAATAAAACCTTAATCATGCAAGTTATTAAATCCGCAGCTTGATAGGCTCGGGCAGGGGTCCTTTCGTAAAAAAGAGGTGCAGGAGCTCATTAGCATAACTCATTTGCATATGCCACACCCCCTGACGTCACCGGAAGTGTCAAAAGGCCACACATCCCTGACGTCATGGGCAGTGTGTCAGAAGGCAAGACGGGAGGGAGGGAGGGGGAAGGAAGGAAGGAAGGGGGGAGAGAAGGAGGAAGGGGGGAAGGAAGGATCAGGAAGGTAGGTAGGTAGTTGGGGGGGAGAGAGAGAAGAAAGGAAGGAAGGAAGGAAGGGGGGAGAGAGGGAGGAAGGGGGGGAAGGAAGGAACAGGAAGGTAGGTAGGTAGTGTGGGGGGAGAGAGAGAAGAAAGGAAGGAAGGAAGGAAGGAAGGAAGGGGGGAGAGAAGGAGGAAGGGGGGAAGGAAGGAACAGGAAGGTAGGTAGGTAGTGGGGGGGAGAGAGAGAAGAAAGGAAGGAAGGAAGGAAGGAAGGGGGGAGAGAGGGAGGAAGGGGGGGAAGGAAGGAACAGGAAGGTAGGTAGGTAGTTGGGGGGAGAGAGAGAAGGAAGGAAGTAAGGAAGGGAGGAAGGGGAGAGGGAGGGAGGAAGGGAGAGGGGAAGGAAGGAACAGGTAGGTAGGTGGGGGGAGAGAGGGAAGGAAGGGAGGGGCGCTTCTCCCCCCCACTGGGGCTGGCATTCCCCCCCCCCCCTTGCTTGGGCCTGAGTGGCGTTAAGCCACTCAGGCCCGGCTTCTCCCTCCCTTGGGCCCGGGGAACTGTTGAGTGCGGGAGGGAGGGGGGTTCTGGGGGTGACTGGGGGAGGGAGAGTTTTTTTCCCGGGGCCGTCGGCGGCCAGCCGCGGCCCCGCGGAAAGCGACGGGGGCGGGACGGGGCTCCTCGGCGGGGCTGTCGGCGGCCAGCCGCGGCCCCGCGGAAAGTGACGGGGGCGGGACGGGGCTCCTCAGCGGGGCCGTCGGCAGCCAGCCGCGGCCCCGGAAAAGGCGACGGGGGCGGGACGGGGCCCGCCCGGCCCCGCCCCCCGGCCCCTTCTCTTCCGGAGCGGCACTCCAGCTCGCTCCGGCCCCAACGGAGCCCTGGGCTCGGGTACTTCAGATGTAAGACGCAAGATTAATGTGTAGCTAAATTGGCTGGTGAGATTTTCTTGTTTTACTGACCTGTATGTTTTTGTTTGTGTTCGTCTGCTCCCATCCCTGTTCTTCCTCTTTTCCCCCTATACCTCACCCATTTTCAATTTTAAAGGTTCCTTTCCTTACAATGGCTACCAATACAGAACGTGAAAGACACTGATTCGGGTAGAGTTTTGTTTTCTCCTTTCATTTGACAGAGGTCGCAAATGGCTACTGAACCACTTTAGAGCTCCCACCGCCACTAGCAGTACTGATTGCCACTAACCAAGGATTGCTTGCTTAGTAGTCTTAAGAGTATTTGGCACGTTTCTTCCATTGGCCAGATTTGCCAGACAAAACTGACGGCTATCCCAGAACAAGGCTGTGTGAAGTCCTTGAAGAGTTTAAAAAAACCCCCTAATCACTCTACTTATTAAGATCCATACACAAGTAGCAAACTTCTGCTTATGCTGTTGATATTGCAGGCAGGTACCCATCGAGAAATTCACCCCAACCCCATTAGAATAGCTAGCGGCGTCATTTGATGTGGCTGGCAATGAGCATCACCGTTATGGTTTCTGTGCCTATATATTTAATTATTGGTATTATATTTTTATTAGATTGGTATATTTTTATCAGTGTGTAGGAAAGCTGGGCAGAGGTGCAGTGAATAAATAAATGCAACCAGGGAAACCCTACTTCTAGGCAAAAAAGGTGCACGTGACTGCAAGACTAGTGGCACTCTTTGATGTTTCAGTAGACCCTGCATTTTGGATGATATTGCTCTGCCTTGCAGAGACTGAAATACATTTTCTCTTTAAAAGACATTCAGCATGTGGAGATCCCTTAACGTGAATCAGACCACTGGGGCTACCTAGCTCTGTATCATTCTTGAGGACCTCTGGTAGAGGCGGGTCATCAATGGAATTATTTAACTGGCAGTGTCAAAGATGGGACCTTCTGTGTGCTCTCCCACTCAGCCACACTCCCCCCCCACACACCCCGAGCAAAGCCTTTCTCCAGAGGCGACAACGCCTAACCAAGCCCATGCCTATTCCACCAGGAGAGAACTGGTTCAATGCCTTGTGGTTTGATGCATCGCATGTCCTTCCAGTTCTTGCAAATACTGAAAAATTGTGGCATGAATGGGGGGCTTTTAAAATGTTATCACGTGTTTTAATCTCTCCCAAATAAATATACAGGCACAGCCCAACTGAACATGGGACCTTTAGGTACCACTGATTTCAGGGAGACAGTAAGCTCCAGTCTAGGAAAAATTGTGCTAAACTCTTACTGAAAGCAATGGGGACATACTGATTATAAGTACCTTGAATCCCTTAATTTAAATCACGCTTAAGTACAACTAACTTACTTTGAGGTGTGGCTATTTCTCTTCCTCCCGCTGGAATCAATGAGACCCAGGAATCTTTTGTTTCTGCTGTTTTGTCCGTGCTGTTGTTTTTAAACTTCAAGGATTTTCTAATCACACTGTATTAAGAGAATTCATTTCTAATACAGCAAGCACATTGCTATTGCTGGTGATGGTTTCCAACTAACTGTAAAATTATAAAACGTCCCCTTTTCATCGATGCTTATTTAATTTTTGAAAAGGCTAATTGCTTCGCAAGTCAACAACAGCGGTAGAGCTCTATAACAGAGCAAATGCCTAATGACTGCTTTCTTTTTCCTTTCCTCTTCACATTAACCATATGGACGTTCTTGGTGGTGGGTTAAGGCGGATATGGGGATCCGACAGATGAAGATATCCCAGTCGTGCCGTTGCCGCATAACTCCTACCAGCTCTATGACCCCGAGGACCTTTACGATGGGGAACAGCAGCCCTATCTAGTCCATGGGTCCTACCCTCATCCCCAGTCCTCCTACCCAGTGCCTCGTATTGCTCAACCAGAGTTCACGCCTGTTCGGGATGAAACTGAGGCTTTTGAATTGAGATCCCCCGGAATCAGGCGCGTTATGAGCAGAATAACCAAAAGAAGCATCAGGTCTCCAGTCCGCAAGACGGTGATTAAGAAAACGTCTTCATGAACTGTTTCTTTTATGTGTGCATACATTATATATTATGTTTAGGCCTTGCTCCAGTTGCCTGAATGATGTCACAGAAATTGTTTACAGGCTCGTATGTTAAAGGAAAAAAAATTATACTGTACATGACCACTGGGAGAACAAGAGAAATGCTAATTACATTGCATGCCAGAAGTTATTAGCATTGAAAAGGTTATTAGATGAATCCTCCAAGGAACCTTCCCCCCCAGTTCTTTACAATTGTTACATGACTATGCTTCAGTTCGCATTAAAAAACACTGCATAACCAGCTCGTATATTGGAGTAAATCAAGAAGAGTTAAGTGCAGTAATGTCTTGCTTTCTGAATGTCTCTGTTCAAATTTTGATTGTGTGTAACCCTACTAAAGCCAGTTGTATTGGTTGGTTGGTTGTTGTTTTTTAAATACCCTTTTTGAAAAGATTTATATGATGGGATTGTCTTCCCATAGTATTCCTATAAATACTTTTTAGATACATGTCAATAATTTATTGTGGATCCATTACTACTCTGTTTTATACATGAATAAACATGGCAAACTTTTATAAATTAATTCCTCAACTGTATTGATTTTTACATTTAAACAGTGGCTGTACAAACTGGGGTCTGGAGACCTTAGAGGGCTGCAGAAATTCACCCTGATTACTTCACTATTTACTTGAAACAAAAGAACTCATTTACTTCTGCACACAGCTGTCCTTTGCTGAATTAGCATGTAGTTCATGTAGCCATTTTGAGGTGTCAAAATCCCTCTGAAGTGACTTTGTCTGCAATTGTCAGGATATCTCTGTCTTCTGAAAGAATCCACAATGGCAAATTTCAGACTTATCATGGTGAGCACTAAGGCATTCTCGTCAACTCATGATTCAAGTCCAGCAGCATCTTCAAGACCTGCAAAATTTTCCAGGGTATAAACTTTCATGAGACAAAACTTACTTCATGAGATATAGTATCTCACAAAAGTTCATACCCTGGAAAATTTTGTTGATCGTTACGGTGCTACTGGACTTGAGTTTTTTCTACCACTATAGATTAATAAGACTATCCACCTGAAACTAGTCAAGTGATGGTGACTTAGACTGAAGCAGTCCTCACAATCTGCAAATAATGGTTAAACATTCAATTTAAAGGGGATTAAATTACCAAGTAGTGTAAACCTTTGTGCTATCAGAGTAGCCAAACCTTGTAAATGTTAAATCTTGAACTATAGCAGTTTACCAAAGCAACATCTTGATAACAACATCTCTGTAATGCTTGCCCTTATTTTAAGAGCCGACTATATTGGGATACCTGTAGAAATGATGGCATACAATGGTCATCCCTCACACGGCACTGGTCTGAGACTGGCCACCAACAAAAGATGAAATGCTATCAGTCATGCAGCCAGACTGTATGGTGGGGCAGTGGGAAATAAGGACAGCCATAGTCATATAGCTACCCTTTCTTTAATTACTGCAGTCATGAAGACGGTTGTTTCTGTCTTGGTGTACACCCCTCTCGTTCACCCTAATGTTCCTTCAAAAGCACTTGCATACCAAGTAGATCACTGGTCATGTCTGAGTTCTGGAAACATGCCTGGGATTATATTTTCATTATTTCGTTTCTATATTTAAGCCCCAAATATTTGCAGTACAGAAACCCAGTTATTACCCAGATAGCTTTTAACTTCATCACCATGGGCTACAAACACCAGTCCATTTTATGTTAAATTTTGATTGTCTTAATGTGTTTTGGAAGTCTCATCCTTGAGTATTATACTAGTCCAACAAATCATCCTGCTAGATGACAACTGCTTCTTTTTCCCATGGACTATTTGCTTGAAGATTGACCTGTACTCAATTTTTCCCATCAAGATGGTCACATATGTTTATATTCTGCACATTTTATTAATGCTTATAGCTGTTTCATTCCTTCCATTCCCCTATAATTAGGTCAGACTAAATTGCACACACGAGGTTAGTAGTAGGTTAATGTTGGAATGGTACAGAATAATTGATTCTGATTACATTTCATGCAATTATCTATGCACACTGCAGTACTGGTAGCCTTTGCCAGAAAATGCTCAGTTCTCAGGCGCGCCAGAAGTAAATGAAGATGGTCTTTCTTCTGGACAAATGAAGATGGGCATGTAATGAATGATGGCTTGTTTCCGACGAGCTAGAAATCACCGGCATCTTTCAGCGCTCCATGTTAGCTGTTCCTTTAGACAACAATAACGTTCCCCTACCTGATCTCAAACATCCTAAAGCACTTGGGTAAAGTGGAAGTATCAAATGGCAGCTTGGATTGCAACTTAATTCACAGGTATAGAATTCCCTTCACCTTGAAGACTCCTTGGAGATTAAGCTTGAGTACAGTTGCAACCTCCAGGTGGGCCTGGGGATCTCCCAGAATTATAACTGCTCTCCAGACAACAGAGTTCCCTTGGAGAAAATGGCTGCTTTAAAGGTTAGAGTGTATAGCAGGGGAGTCAAACATCCAGCCCAGGGGCCGGATCAAGCCTACGGAGAGCTTCTGTCAGGCCCTCACTGGAACTGGCCATCTCCTGCTTCCAGTTCTGTTACTGCTGCTGCATCATAGCTTGCTTCACCAGACTCTCTCAATTGCTCAGCCATTCCATATTTTACCCTGAGTCCTAGACTCAGAACTCGGAGCATGAGATTTCTGTGGTGAATGTCAATAAATCAAAAGTAGGTTTGCAGCTTACAGATATAAACCTGAGCAGCATACTCAAAACTGCAACAGCACAGACATTTTGATGCAATAATTCAGAGTAAGAGGTGTCAGTTTTCAGATCCTGTTAAATAAACAAAATATTGCAAGAGTGCTAATATTTTAAGCATGTTTTTATTTTAAGTTAAAAAAACCCCTGTGTTTGTGTCCTTTATAAAGTTTATATTTCTGCTACGTGGCATTACATTTTATGACACACACGGTCCGGCCCAACAAGGTCTCATTTAGGTCAGATCCGGCCCTCACAACAAATGAGTTCGACATCCCTGGACTATAGCATCATACCTGCTGAGGTCCCTCCCTTCCCCAAACCCCACCTTCTTCAGGCTCCACCCCCAAATCTCCAGAAATTTCCTAACCCAGAGCTGACAACCCTAAGCTTTAGCACCTTCCGAAACATTGCTAAGGTGCTGTATGTCACCTTATTTACTATTTATTAGACTTATATCCCGCCCTCCCCGCCAGGGCAGGCTCAGGGCGTCTAACAAGGCCATAGGTGCTATAAAAATTAATAATTTAACCATTGAAAAGTCAGTCCGCTGGACTTGGTGGCATCGGACAATAACGTTTGTTTGCATTTGGTGTTACGAAATAGGCCAGCAGGGTTCCAACATTTGATCTGTGTTTTAATTCTAGCGAATGGTCTGAGCTCTTTTTGTAAGGTTATTTTGTATTATTTTTATTATTTATTTATTTATTTTTCGAATGTATATCCCGCCCTCCCCGCGAACGGGCTCAGGGCGGCTGAATGGGCTCAGGGCAGCTAACGTCCCTGTATCCACCCTCCTCTGCACCACTTGTTCTGAGAATTCACTATTAACTCACTTGAGTGAAACGTGAAGTGAGCATCTAGTTCTAAACCTGGAACATGATGTGTGCTGGTGGTGAAGTCGGGAAACGGTGTCCTAGATGGTACAACCCAAACTTCAAATTAGCACGAACCCAGTTCCTCTTTCAGGGCCTGTCTACATGCCGCACTGGAATACCATGTTTGGAACTCCAGCCACACTATTCAGCCTTAAAGAGCAGCTCCAAGGAACCCAGCTTTCAGCCATCCTAGTCTTACTACATTACTTATTGGATGTCCTATCCTGGTGATTGTATTGACCTGCCCTGTGTAATTCTGCCTTGAGTCTCAGTGAGAAAGACAGACTGTATGTAATGTAAATAAATAATTTCATGCGGGGTAGCCATGTTGGTCTGCAGTAGAAGAGCAAGATTTGAATCCAGAATTACCTTAAAGACCAATAAGACTTTCCAGGGTATGAACTTCTGAGAGTCCAAAGTTCCCTTCAGTTCACTCTTTCTCCTATGTCTCTTCCTAAACTAAGAATGCCCCCCAACTCCCTTGGGCTGCTTTAAGCCTCAGCAGGGAAACAAAAGTCAGGTCCAATCTTTGTATTTTCTCGGTTAGGCCCAGGAGTGTGCAGATGGATTATAGGGAGGGAGGAACAGTTAAACCTCCCTTCCTCAGCACACAGCCTTGATCTAGACTTGCCACTGCTGCCATAAACTTTTAAAGGCCAAATTAAAGGTAAAAGTAACTGTTTCCCTTGCTCGAAAGCCAGCTGAATCCAACTCTAGGGGGCAGTGCTCATCTCTGTTTCCAAACCGAAGAGCCAGCACTGTCCAAAGACGTTTTCCCGTGGCCATCATGACTAAACGTTGAGGCGCATGGAACGCTGTTACGTTCCCACCGAAGCGATACTTATTTATCTACTTGCAATTTCTTGCTCTCAAACTGCTAGGTTGGCAGGAGCTGGGGCCAGAGACCGTGCCAGGAATTCCAGTCACAGACATCCAACTGTCATATGTAGTCAGGGCTTCAGAAAGTATGTGTTTTTTTATTCAGCGTGGTGGAAGAGCAGCTTCATACACATTAAAAACCTTAACAGGAAAGATGCTGGGCCAGCCTATCTTTTTCAGTACTAGTTTCTGCTGAATACAACTTTGGTAGAATTCCTACAATTACACTCTCAAAAGTCATACTAGATATCCTGTCCAAGATCACCGCTGTGTATTTAAACAAGGCCTCAAAAATCATGAGCTAATTTTGCAGCTGGTGGGGCTTTTGGAGTGATGAAGATTTACTTTAGATGAATATCTGGTCCGTTAGCTAAGCATCTTGTACCCAAAAAAATCAAAAGTAGCACAAACTACAGTCTTTGACTGGCAGTAGACAGCATGCAATGATATCATCTACTTGGGTCAGCTGGAGTCGTTCCTAAATTAAAAACTGAAAGGGAATTATTTATAGTACTTTGCATATTATGTGCAAAGCAACCTCAGTTTTCTAAACGGTCTGGGAGCCATCACAATATTTGAATAAACAGTTTGGAGTGTTTTAAGTAGGATTAACATGGACACTAAGGACAAAGAGACTGCTTTGAGGAGCCAGAGATGGGAAGCACTGCCTAGCAGCAAGTCTTGGGAAAACTCTTGAACTCTCTATAACAATCCAAACAAGCCCAGCTAATGGAAGCTTATTCTTTGAAGCAGAAAATTTACTTCTGTCACAAGGAATCAAGGAATCTGTGGCACACAGTGCCTTTAACCAACTTTGATAGGTACTGCAGCTGCAGCCATACCTCAATAACCATGATCTGGCTATGTCCACTCATATTCTGAGCCCATCCAGGCTGTCTTCATGCAATACCCTCTACATGGGACTGCCTTTGAAGACTGTTTGGAACCTTCAGCTGGGGCAAAATTCAACAGTGAGATTGTTGACAGAGGTCTGCAACAAAACTGGTATCTGGCCAATTTTGAAAGGGTTACATTCACTGCTAATCTCAAAGTGCTGGTGATTCCCAAGGTAATTTTAATTTTTATCAGTGGCCCTTGAGTGTGCAACTGACCCTGCACAGAAAAGCACAATACAGGGAAAAAATCCTAAGTAGGTCTACTCACAACCTTAATCGTCTATTTCAGGGGTGGCCAACCTTGCTTAACGTAAGAGCCACATAGAATAAACGTCAGATGTCTGAGAGCCGCAAGACAGGAACAAATATCACACACACGTTTTTATTTTTAAAAATATGCAAATGTGCTTTTTATTAACGTTAAATGGGACTGCCAAAAATAAAAACAAACGAGGAAAACCGGTTATTGATAATGATATTACTTGTTTGCTAATGATATTGAGAGAGAGAAAGAAAAAGAGAGAGATGGAAAGAAAGAATTAAAGAAGTGGAAAGAAAGAGAGAGAGAGAAACTAGGAAAGCAAATAGATGGGAGGGAGGAGGGAAGGAAGGAAGGGAGAAAGAGAGAAAAAGCATGCCTCCCCTTTGCTTCCCCAGCCGCCCTGCCAGGAGCCGCACAATATGTGTGAAAGAGCCGCATGTGGCTCCCGAGCCACAGGTTGGCCACCCCTGGTCTATTTGGTGGGAGTGTTTTCAGGATTGCACTGTAATTACCTAAATAAAAACTCAACAGGGGCTCAGAGAGACGTGGCTCCAAAGCACTTGAAGGACCACCTCTCCATGTATGGTCCCGTCTGTGCTCCAAGATTGGTCAAGGGGACTCTACTGCAGGAAGCCATGTTTTGCTGATCGATATGGCCAAGACGTGTACAAAGGCCTCCTCAGCAGGAGCCCCTAAACTGCAGAAGCCCCTCCCCCAAGAGCTGTGCTGTTCCTTAGTAGCCTTCATGTGCCTTTCAAAGTTTTGCCGGTTCTAGAAGACTAATGTAGGACATCCTTTCCCCCCACTGAGTTTAATTATGGCTTTTAGTTTTTAGGCTGTTGATCGGGGTTTTGTGTAGTATTGCATTTTGTGTTTTAATTTCTGTAAACAGTTGTGCTTAATACACAGGAGAGTAGTATATAAAACATCTAAGACAAAAAGGAACTAGAAGAGCTGCAAATGACAGCTGAAGGAAAAGGGTGAATTCTAAGTACTGATAAATAGCACAATGATTACAATCTTATGCCCATTTTAGTTGGAAGCAAGTCCCACTGGACACAACTAGCCTTTTGAATAAACATGCTTAGGAGGTTGTGTTGCCTGAAGCTTCTTAGCCAATTGGTATTAAAGGTCGACAAACATTTAATTTTCCTGGTTCTACATGGCTAAAGAGTACACACTGTCTACTGTTCTTACCAGCGGTACGAATATATTAACCCGCCTTGAATCTTTTGTTAGAGAAATCTGGGTTAAAATCTCATAAATACAATAAATAAAATAATGCCATACATTCTTGCAACAAGACTGAATTCACTACATATGAGCTCTGAACTTTCACTTTTTGTCTCACAGTGTAAAGACATAAACGTGTTTAAAGAAACTGGAACGACAGCCAAAATATCTCTTACAAGCTTTCAGAATGACTTTTATAGTGTTAGAATTCAATCCTACATTTACAGTCTTGATAACGGCATTAACTTTATGGGAACGAGTGATTGACATCATAGGAAAACTGCTCACAGTACCGCGATAACAAATCACTAACAACGCTCATTTAACTGATTTCATTGTGTTTTATTTAGCATTTCATCTCCGTGCCAAGAATAGTAGGAGACAGATGTACAGTTTCAAAGTTGCCTCCAAAATCTAGTCACTCTTTAACCTTAGGAGAGTTAACAGACTTTCCCAGATGATCTAAGAAGTTAAAAACAACCGTGAAGCATTTTGCACAGGGCAAACAGCTGAAGCACCCACCTCAACACACCCACCACTTCTTTGGGATGATGCATTTCTGCCCCAGCAGACTGCATTTCAATGTAAGTTCTCTAATGTTTAGTTAACTTCTCTGTTTGCAACCCATTACAGGCACTGCTATCTGCAAATGCCCACCTACCCAGTAATAGGTTGGTGCTATTAGTTTAGAGACGGCTGATGAGTGAGATGGGGGCTCCTGCATCCAAGTACCCCTCACTTTGTCTGCTGACAGAAAAACATTTGTTCCAGCTACCTCCAGCTGACTGGGCTAACGTGGATGGAGCCAACCATCTACTTAGTGCTTGCTTCTCAACCCGGCAAGGGGTTCCTGTGGGAAAGCCCTCGCTGGAACAGAGTGCCTGGAATTCGGGGTGAGATCACCAGTCAACTGTAGGCTTCAACGGGAACGTGCCAGTTTTTTAACAGCCAGCACATTTGCTCAATCTTTCTGTGCATCACACAGCAACTAAGCCATCGAAATAAGTTCAACCAAAGGCCAAAGAAGAGGTTTCATCTAGAGATGAATGTGCACACATCTCAGAATGGTTTTATGAAAACTTGTTTTATTGTCAGTACTTACCAAATCAAGGTAGTTTAAAAAAAAAAAAAGCCTGTGGTCTCAGCTTCGTGATGTTATCGGAAGACTATTCATTTTGGCCAAGCAGTCATGTCCATATCAAAAAAACATTTCCACTATTTACAGCAAATTTCTAAAAGTTTGTGCGTGTAGTGGAACTACGAGAATCCCAGTAGGTCCAGGGCTCAGAAGAGATGTGGGCTCCACTTCCTGCTCCTTTTGAACTCTCCCTTCTACTTCCATTCAAAGTCTCTAGGACTGCAAATAACAAGAGGAAAATAAAATACAATTAGAGAGATACCCTGCAAAATACAGAAGAAACGGAGCAGTCCTAAGTTATGATTGCTGTAACCAGCATGCTAGCGCCTGAAGAGTAAAGCAGCAAGAGACAAACACCAAAGCAAGGCAAATTGCTCTTTGAAAGTTTACTTATGGTTATTTCAGTTTCCAATAGCCACCTCTGCAGGTAAACATGAAAATAGAAAAAGTGAACTTTTCTAGGAAAAAATACCCTTTATCTAGGGTGCTTAAGGCCTGCCTCCTCCAACACTGCCTATTCCACCTGCCATGATCTTCCTCATGAGCCCTGGGCTTTGTGCCCCCTGGTCAGAGATGAGGTGGGTGGCAGACAGAGACGGGGCTTTTCCAGTAATAGTTCACCTGGTGCCCACGCCATCCTCTTCTGGACACCAGGCCAAAATGTTTCTGTTTAACCAAGATTTTAATTATGGGGCTGAATCCCTTAAGCACTGTTTTTATACTGCGCTTTTAGACTTAAAACTGTTTAAAAAATTCATTTTAAGCTGTTTGGTATCTTGTCCTTATGCTCTGGGTGGATTTTTAATGCTGGGTTTTGATTAACATTTCATGTTTTATGCATTAATTATGCTTTATTTGGCAGGCTACCTCCGCCAGGTTTCCAGGAGAGGTGGCATGGGAATTTCTAAATAAACAAACACCCACACTTTGTGTTGTTGTTCCCCTCTCTCCCCCAAATTACACAAACAAGATAACTAGACAAAGTTCAACATATAAGCTAAGGAATATCTGTGTGCCCAATATGGTAAGGAAAGCTAGAAAACGGACCGTGGAGATTTAATGAACATAATAAGGAAGCCTCCAGCTCTCCTGATCCCACAGAACTTGCGGTTCTGGTGAACAGACCCTAGTTGCTGAAGTGGGCCACAGCGTCGTTCAGCTGCTAAAAATGAAGACGGCTTCATAGGTCAATAGCAACATGCCATGCCAGTTCCTCAGTGATCTGGAGCCTGCGCCTTGCAGGGGATTCTGAAGAACAACCAGATGGAATTCTTCATAGGTTTAGGTTTTTAACAAAGGCCGTGCAAAGAGACTCTCTAAGATACCTATCCTACATGGCTTTTACCAGTCAAATGCGAAATTTCACATCATGTCTGCTTCATTAAACTCCTTGCTACCAAACCACGTGCTATAAGCCACTGGAGTACTGTTCGCTTAGTGTTTCAGTGCTGCTCTTGCTCTGTGTTTGCACGCTCCTTGTGCAGTCTTGTGCTGACAGCCATAAAAGACCAAGTGACACTTTAGTGACACTGGCACTTTAGACCAGAGGTGTCAAACTCATTTGTTACAAAGGCTGGATCTGACACAAATGTCACTTGGTCAGGCTGTGTGCCATGAAATGTAATGCCAGGTACCAGAGATATAAACTTTATAAAGGACACAGGCAAACCCAACCAACGATATTATTTTTTTACTCAAAATACAAACATGCTTAAAACGTCAACACCCTTAAACAGGATCTCCCTGATGCCCACCCTCCCACTCCCACGGCCCGTTACGCATTAGCACTGGGACAATGGACAGGGACACACAGATGCACAGCATCTGTCACCTGCCAACAAAGGTAATGACCAGTTGCTCGCAGGCCGGGTAAGAGCCCTGGAGGGGCTGCTTCCCGTGCTTCCCACGGACTTTATGTTTAACACCCATGCTTTTTAGACTGTTTGCTACCCTACACTGAGTGCAGACATGGCCACCTTGGGCTTCTTCCATACAGCTCCTGCAAATTTAAGAAGAAGGAGGGAAGAAGAGATTGGATTTAAACCCTGCCCGTCACTACCCGAAGGGGTCTCAGAGCGGCTTACAATCTCCTTTCCCTTCCCCTCCCCACAACAGACACCCTGTGAGGTAGGGGGGGCTGAGAGAGCTCTCCCGAGAACTACCCTTGAGAGAACAGCTCTGAAAGAACTTACGACTGACCCAAGGTCACACCAGCAGCTGCATGTGGAGGAGTGGGGAATCAAACCCGGTCCTCCCAGATTAGCGTCCGCGATCCTAACTACCACACCAAACTGACTTAGACGTAAAGAAAGCAAAAAGACCTCAGATGATAGATCCTCAAGCTTTCCTGCAGCATTTCTGGGGAAAAATAAGGCACAACGAGCTTGAAATACTGCAGAACTGGCTGCTGCAGCACATACTAACACTGTTACATCATTACAAGGAATATATATAAAATTTCAAAGGAGATGTTTAAATTAACAATGTTTGTACTAATGGCAATACAACCCTATGTCAGATTAATGCTGCAGTCAAATGCTGCAATTTTTTTTTTTTGAAAAACATAGCTCTTCTCTACAATGTGGCATAGGGCAAAAGGGCCAGTCCCTTCTCCCTTCTCAGAGAAGCTTTCTGTCTGTATCTTGAAAAGGAGAGGGGGAAGGAAAACGGGGTGAACATGATTTTGTCTGAGGATGGAAGGAGACAAAACTGCAGTCCTGATGAGGTCCTGTCTAGCGCCCAATATGTACATCTGAGAAAACCAGAACCTCAGTTTCCAACATTCTAGAAGTCAACAGAGCTTATGAATGAACTGTGTAGGGGAAAAATTGTTAACAAAAACAAAAGCAATTGACCCCCCCCCCCCCCCCCCCCCAAAAAAAAAAGCCATTGGTCATTTTCTTGTTTAGCTTTGGCTTTAGGCAGAGTTTTAGGCCCTAGTACCGTTCAGTCCTAAAGAAGATTGCTTTTGGCAGCCATGGCCTCAGTGTTTTGACAAAGGGAATATAGGTTTACAGAACAGAACAACTCCAATCCAAAAAGATAGGTTCAGAAAACACTTGAGAGTGCCGATGGAGATCCCTGAGTGGCGGGCATATACACCCGAAGTTCTGTCTCTGAAATCCCTGTGACAAAAACACTAATTATTCTGCTGTTGGAACAAATCAGCTAGATCAGAGTCACCGAAGGAAGTAAATCTTTGCAACTTCAACGAGGAAATGAAGATCTTTTGGAAGAAATCTGGATGCACTGGGGCAAGGAAGAAGTACTTTATAGTGTGCGTGGGATAAATGGGAGGATGATATGAACTGGGAAAGCCTCCCTCTCCAGTACACAAATACAGTGGGGAGTGCAGATGTTTAGGTTTGACAGTAACATACAATCCTACTCTGGATATCAGCTATCTAGCACCCAAACCACAAACAGCTGTAACTGATGTTACTTACAGGAAATCCACTCTGCTTCAATGCCCAAGGGTTCAAGTTCTGACTCACATTCTCATGGACTCATTCTGTATTCTCGGACAAGCCACAACTATCAACGGAAGCGGTTGCCTGGCAAGGTATTTTGTAAGGGCAAACACAACGGTAAAGCACTTTATTAACTACAAGGGAAATTTTCACTTCCTCCACTGGAAGACCTACTTAAGTTAGAAGAAGACAGGAGGAAGGCTTCAGACTCTAAGAGAGGCTAGAGAATGGTTTTCAGCACTGGGGAAATACCTCTTGATGTAAGATGGGGCCAGTTCCTGCCTCCACTAGTGGAAGGTGGCCTCCCCTGCCTCCCAGAAGGCTCCAGAACTCCTGATGAGGTCCTGTATAGCACCCAACATGTGCCCTGAAGCACAGTCCAAATGCTCTTTGTCCTCTCAAAAACAGGAATTGAGGGCAAGTCAAAAGTTCTTTTCTCCTTGGGGAGGTCAGAGGGCATCATACATTTTTAGGATGTATAAAAGTAACACTGTCCCCCAGGACAGGCCTTGCAGATGATGATGCCAATACTCAAAATTAATACTCTTAATACAAAATTAATACTTTATTGCTTTGTTGCTATAAAAAACAGTTACAGGTTGACTTTAAAAAATGTGACTTTCTGTTCAAACCATGTACAAAAAAATGGGTTCGTTAAAGGGATGGAAGGGGGAAAAAGTGGAAGGGGGTTGCCATGTTGACAGGGATCTAGGGTCTCAGTGAGAATGTCCCTCTTTCCCAGATACGTGGGGAGTATATGGGTCCAGAGGGCAACTTAAAAAGAGAGAGAGACACACACACACACCGAGAGGCAGAGACAGACAATTATCTTTCTTTTTGGCCCAAAGAATACCCTAGGAACACCAAGAAGGAGAAGGAGACTGGATTTATACCCCACCCTTCACTCCCCAAGGGAGTCTCAGAGCGGCTTACAAACTCCTTTCCCTTCCCCTCCCCACGACAGACACCCTGTGAGGTAGGTGGGGCTGAGAGAGCTCTGGCAGAAACTGCTCTTTTTCAAGAACAGCTCTGACAGAACTATGGCTTGCCCAAGGTTATCCAGCAGCTGCAAGTGGAGGAGTGGGGAATCAAACCCAGTTCTCCCAGATTAGATTCTGTGCAGTAAACCACTACACCAAACCTAATACTAAGGAGGTGTGATTTGAGCAAGCCCTTGGGTGGAAGACCACAGGGAGCACCATATATGACCCTTTCCCTAACTGCTTCTTTGACAGGGACAACATTAACTGGGGCCCTTCCTGCAGGCCACTGGAAGATAACTGTGCATTCCATAAGGAAGCGGCACTTTGCTGAAGCCGGAGATCACCCTCTGGACTTCTGCTCCCATGAACTTTTCTTATTAAGATGGAAAGCAACCAGTTACAAACATCAGTCCTAACTGTCACTAGCAAGTTCCCTTTGGCCCATCTGAATCATTCCGGCACTTCGTGCAGACGCAAAGCCAGTGTTCCGGCCTCCATGTCTTCACAAAGGAAAACGGGGTCTGCTAACTGTGGCCAGTCATGCACGAACATTCATTTCCCTCATCAATATTTGCTCAACATACCAAAGGGGTTTGAATGGAATGCTGAGATCCCCAAAGCGACTCCGGCTCCAAGAGGCAAATCAGCCACCTGCACAGCAGCCAAACTGTATTACAAACAGCAAGCCTGAACCCAGATTTCTGCTCAAGGAGACACATGTGAAAATGCTTTAAATGGGTAACAAGGAGGTGAAGGTGGCTGAGCTGGCATTCTGTTTTCCCAGAGAAAATAAAACTAGTCATCTATCTAGCTTATGATTGCCCTTCTTGGGTCGGACTTATGGTTTTTATGCATCACAAGATCACAGCAGGTTGCCCCAATCCTAACAGTTCTCTGAGATGAGGAATTACCCTCCCCCAGATAACACTTAAAAAAAGGGATTTGTCGGCGAAACTCACAAGAATGCTCTAACTATTTAAGAGGTAGGAGGAGGTAAGTTGGGGGAAGTGGAAAAATGGATATGCAATGCTTTTTGTGAGAAAGGAAGAAACTCTTCTTGTTTAAGAGGAGGCAGAATAGCTAGTTGCTCTGCATCTCTTGGCTGCTGCTGCTCCAACATTATTTTTATTTATTTATGTGATTTATATCCCGCCCTCCCCACCCTACGGCAGGCTCAGGGCATAAAAAGAAATGGGGCAATCTTGGGGCGGGGGGGGGAGGGAGATGTGGTGCTGAAGAACCCGGTGCCAATGCAAATCCTGTCTCTTAAGATTCCAAAATGGCGACCAGCATTAGTGACTGCGTGGGTATGCAGAATGGACTCTCTTGACATGGCTCCACAATGGCCTTCAGCCAACAAGCAACCTCTATACAGGGATGGTTCAGATAGAATGCCAAACCATGCCTCGCTGGCATGAAAGGAATGACTTGGCCTTTGCGCTCTCCTTTCTAATTGTGAACACTGAATATATTTTTGGCCCGCGTTCCAAATGAGGACTGAGAACCATGTTTTGAGGCTGGTTTGTGATCCTAGTCGGGATAAGAAATGCAAACCAGAATTTGTTGCCTCCGGTGCAACAGCCAGCTACGGTTTGTGCAAAACTGGAAGCAAATAAATTAACAGCTATGCAAGAAAGGAAGCAGGGAGGGAGAACCAGGTAAGCACAGGCTTGTTGTCACAGTGCTGACCCGTAGCTGGCATTACCTCTGAAAAAACAGCGTGCACATAGCTTTAATTTAATGCTATATGACAAGAAAAGAACAGAAGGTCCAAGATCCAATCCCTAGCTCTTCTAATTTAAAAAGAGAATGCAAAGCTGAGAGAGACCACTGTTTAAAAGTTCAGACAGTCAGAAATATGCAATATTGGACTAGATACACCAATGGCCTAACCCAGGGTTGGGCAAACTGTGGCTCGGGAGCCGCATGCGGCTCTTTCACATCTATTATGTGGCTCCCGGCAGGGCGGCTGGGGAAGCTAAATATCATTAGCAAACAAATATCATTGGACAAATTAATATCATTATCAATATCTGCTTTTACCCCTTTTGTTATTATTTTTGGCAGTCTCATTTAATGTTAATAAAAAGCAAATTTGCTTATTTTCCAATAAAAGCCGGTAATATTTGTTCATGTCTTGTGGTTCAACAATCAAACATCTGATGTTTATTCTATGTAGCTCTTACGTTAAGCAAGTTTGGCCACCCCTGTTCTAGGTGGCTCTTACGCTGGGCAAGTTTGCCCACCCCTGGCCTAACCAATGTAAAGCAGCTGCATATATCCCAATAGTTGCTATTAAAAAAAAATCTGCCAGAACGAAATAGGGCTTTCCATATTCCATAGTGCCTGTACAATTTTCCCTTGTTGAAACATAATTTTCCATAGGCAGAACAGTTCGGGGGGAGGGGAATCAAGGGTTAATCTGCTCAAGAAGCTCTGCTTTAACTAGTGAAAGAAGCCCGTGGTAGCCTTCTGTCAAGTCTCAACAGAGCTGCTGCAGAGTCCCCTCTGGCAAAACTGCAGGCCGCACATTCCAGGGAAGGGGGTCTCTTTTTGCCTAGCAATCTGCAGCAGAGCAAATGCAGGGATCTGGCTGATGAGGTAAGGGGTGGAGCCATTGGGCGTGGGAGGAGGGGAGTGGTGTGGTGAAGGTGGCAGAATTTATTTTGAGCTAAGAGGACTTTGCAGCCCTTCAAGGCGAGGAACATTGTCACATGCTCGATTGCTAGCCATCACGAGGGCTTCCAGATCCAGTACATAAAAGGCAGTAAATCTTGGACAAAAGAGCAAACTGGTCCTTGAAAGAAGTCTGGAGCCAATTCTCTGAATACTACTATACCAGCTTCTTACCTTACATTTATTATTTTAACATATAACATAACACAACTGAGGAGTTACTGGGCCCCAATCCAGATAAAGCTATCTTTTAGTCCTGCTGAAACTAATGCAATTTAGAGTTAACTGTGATTAATTTAAGTTTGGTTTCAAACTTTCAATGGATCATACAGGAAAAGGTACAACGTTGTTATCATGGTCCATTTTGGTCTATTACAGGGGTGGGCAATTGTTTTGGCTCGGGGGCCACTTTGTGGGAGCGGAGGTTAGCGGAGGGCCACACCTTTTAAAATGATTGCATTCATTAGTTAACTTTGCATTTCAGAAAAGGTATAAATTGTATCATAAAAATCAATAAACATAAATTAAATTAAATAGTGGTAGTTTTATTCAATTTATTTATTGTGCTAATTTTATATTATCTATAGCTGCAAGCACATTTAATTTTAGAATCAGTTTAATGAGACAAATGTACCCTATCACACTTTTCTACAATTTTTTTGAAATCAGGAGTGAGATTGCTTGTTGAGATTCTCATCACAGCCTGCAAGTTAATGTCTGTCAAAGAGCATCTATATTTACTCTTGCTGATCTTCATGCAAGAAAAACTTTGCTCACAAATATAACCACAAATAAAAAACACGTGGCCGACTGTCTTGGCAGGCTGCAAAAAACTGTGGCGGGCCGCATGTGGCCCGCGGGCCGCAATCTGCCCACCCTTGGTTAGATAACCATTAGATAGCCACCCAGTACCCCAAAGCTGTCAATTTTTGTCCAATATGTCTCAAAATAATTTAACAGAAATATTTTATGGGAGACTACAGAAGGTTTATTTAGCAAACACTATTTTTTGTAGTTCTTTGAAATAAGTAGTATGTTCTTTGCCACCTAAATGCCAAAGTGGAAAACTTTAGCTATTTGCAAGTTCTAATCACTTTTAAAGCACACCAATGAAACACTGACCGACACGGAAGTCAAGAAAAAGAAACATACTTTTCTATCACCCTAACTGTGAAAATTCTGCCATGTATAGTAGGGGGGGAATTAAAGCACACTAACATTTATCCAAATGGCCTGAGAGAAACAGAATCCAAAAGACACACATATAAGCCAGTATTTGGTTTGGATAAAAAGAAGCACTCACTTTCCTTCCGGATAATAAGCAGAGGAGTCTATATAACTGGGAATGTATTATACTACTTTCAAGGGGCGCTAGTAATGGAAGACCCTGAAGTACATATTACTTGGGGAGGAACAAAACAAAACAAAACACTCCCCCGAACTATTTTCCTTCAAAATTCCCTTGCTCTATGACACACCAAGCAACATATTCAGTGATGACAATGAACAAAGGCTGCAGTCACACACACTAAGTAATCCACTCTCAAACTGGATTTTTGCTGTGTGAACTGGCAAAGTCCAGTTAGAAAGTGCATTGAAAATGGATTATTTAGTGTGTGTGACCGCAGCCAAAGTCAGTGTCATCAACAACCAATTTTGCTGTCAGCTGCATCTCAAAAGCAACCTTTACCTTTATCATGTCTATGGATTTTTTAAATTGCAGACACAGAAGGACCAAGCCTTGTCTGTGGGACTTAAGAAGTTACACCACAGTCAGTCATGCGCATCTGGCATGACAGCTCTGAAGCCTTCGAAACTACATTTCCCCCCATTCCTGCCACCCCAATCAGTGAGAAAAGTGACCCCTCAGCAAAATAGTGAGTGGCAGGTATTCATCGCCTTTTTGCCAAGGACAAGTCTAATTTTTCAAACAAGATTAAAGCTCCCATCAACAATGCACCAGGTCAATGCCTCGCAGCTAATGTATCAGCAGCCTACACCAATGATCTGACACAAAGATATATGTAATGGGACAAACATAAAGTTGAAAGGGGTACTAATAAGTCTGAACTTCAGTTTCTTTAGGGAGTGAGTGAAATTTTTTCCCAGGCAGGGAATCAATACTGACTTGACCTCCCTGCAAATTTAAATAACCATTTTATGTGTGAGGGTTCCTCTCACATTCACACTTAAATCCACCCCATGGATTCCTGACAGAAATAACTTCAGCTCTTTTACAACAATAACAACATACAAAATGTTCATGTCATTGGCACCTGAAGGCAACTCCTGCCTTCTAAGACTTGAAGTAGAAACTCAATCTTTTGGAGCAAGCCTGATCTCATCAGATCTCAGAAGCTAAGCAGGGCGGCCCTGCAAGTATTTGGAAGGGAGACCTCCAAGGAATAACAGGGTCGTAATGCAAAGGCAGTCGACAGCAAGCTACCTCTGAACGTCCCTTGCTTTCAAGCCCCACTAGAGGTTGCCAGAAGTCAGCTTGACATGATGGCAAAAAAGTGATCCCTCTGGAAAACCCACTCCCATTTTCCCCGGTTGTACTGCTCCATTTCCCACTATTTGCTGATGGCTGCATTTTGACCCACATCTCCCCCCAATTTCTCCCGCGTCTTCTTGATCCTAAAAAATAAGGATCAAAAGATGCAGGGGAAATTGGGGCCAGATGCAGGTCAAAATGTGGCCACGCAGCAAATAGTGGGAATTTGAGCAGTACAACTGGGGGAAACAGGAGACCAAGGGCAGAACAACTGCTTTTGCAGAATTGGTCCCACTATCTATGACAGAAGGATGAAAAAGCACAACAGCTTAAGTTTCAGCATATTTGGACCAAAATAAATGACACTAAGGAAAATTGCAGGAAGCTGCTGAGAGAAGATTCAAAATCCATATTAAGCAAGTTTTCTGGGAGACAAATGTGCGTGAGCATTAATTTAGGTTTAATTAATCGGGCCACAGTGCGGTATATGATAATTATGAAACCACCTTCCAGACTTCTAATTTAATCCTCCACCTCCCCACAAAATTTTATTTATAGAACAGAGTTTTGCAAAGTCTCAGAATGAAATGTCTCTCTTTAAAAGGGAACAACTTTTGCAGGGAACCGATGGCCTTTACCATTTTACATTCAATGATGCTTTGACAGCTTCCCATTTTCATACGATAAAAATTCTAACGTTTGTTTGTTTATGCATGCTATTTACAGTCCACCTTTCTCACTGAGATGCCAGGCGGATCCACTCAGTGTAACTCAATGGAATCAACAGGATGCAATGCCCAGACAATGCAATAGGCTTTGGATTGCAGAAATTTGAATCAACGCATAAGCATCAAGGTGACACATTAAATGAGCAAGGGGCAACCCACTCCCAGGTAACTCCCACTGTTGACTGAAGATGTTCTTCAGGTAACCACAGACCAGGCTGCTGATTCCTCGACTGCCACCAAAACGGCCTCCTTCCAGACTCCACTCTCTGTTGGTCCCTTGGCCCTGGGGTGCTTATGTGGATCTGCAGGAGAGAGGAGCCTGTCTGCAGCAAAACTATCCCCTGAGCCCACAAAGAGCTCTGAGGCCCATGAGCTACAGATATTTGCTGTGGCAACTGCTTGGACCACTCCTCACCATGGGATAGGCGAGCAATGAATTTGACATAGTTGCAGAAGTTTTAGCAGGTCCAGGCTTCCCCAGGTCAGGTTCACTAATAACCTTCAAGGAATGTCAGTGTGTAGGTATGTGGGGGGGGGGGGGCGTGGGGGGCGTGAGGCTCTGGTTACCCAAGTAGGTAGAACGAGGGACCTAAAATGAGACTAGGGAATCCCCTGCAACACCTCTTTTGAAGCTGATTTGCACACACACACCCCTTAATTTAAGAGCACCGGTTTCTTAAACATGCCATTCTGAAAAACAAAAGCCCAAACATGTATTTCTGAAGTACAACAGCTCGGAGTAGTGGTTAGGAGCAGTGGAGAACCGGGTTGGATTCCTCACTCCTCCACATGCAGCCAGCTGGGTGACCTTGGGTCAATCACAGTTCTCTCAGAGTTGCTCTCTCAAGGGCAGTTCTGTCAGAGCTCTCTCAGCCCCACCTACCTCACTGGGTGTCTGCTGTGGGGAGAGGAAGGGAAAGAGATTGTTAGCCGTTCTGGGGCTCTGAGTGAAGGGCGGGGTATAAATCCGACTCGTTTCCTTAGCCATGGTTAAGAGATGGAAGTGAGCCACTGAACTGTGTCTCCCTCCCTGCAGTCTCTTCCCAAGGTCTGAAGAAGGTGCCAACAGACTCTTTAACCGCAGGAATCGGGGACGCACCACAACCCATCTTGTTCTAGATCTCTTAAATGATCAGACCCATTGTCTGTGCCAGCCTGAGAAATGTTCCAACATCTTGAGGTCAAATCTGGTCATTACTATGCTTCAGCAGCTAAAACTCTAGCCCATTATTTCCTAGTTTTCAGCTGTAAAAAACCATTGTGCCTAACGTACAATTATTCCATATCTGTAAGAATACTGCACACACAGGAATGTGGCATTATTACTAGCTGATGACAGCAGTGCAGCCTCATAATAAAATGTCATCGCCTATCTTTCATGCTTCCTTAATAAACTAAGTTTTCAATAGCTGTTCTTTAGTGTTCTGCGCCACCTGTTTGTATATAGTTACGGTAAGACAGTCTGTATTTTAAACTTTGATGGTGGAAAGTGCCGTCAAGTCGCATGCGACTTACAAACAACTTGCAGAGTTTTCGAGGCAATTAATGTTCAGAGGTGGTATGCTGTTGTAGTAACTCTGGGATTCCTTGGTGGTCTCCCACCCAAATACTAACCAAGGTTGGCCCTGCTTAGCTTCCAGGATCCGAAGAGATTGGGCTAGCCTGGGCCGTCCAGATCAGGGCATTTTAAACTTTATTATTAAACATTTTGCAGTTGTTGAAGTGCTGAACATAGTATCAGTATAAGTAAAACTCATCTCTCTCACCCTTAGAAATTGCTCCTTTAAGTATGAGAGGGGGTGGGAATCAAAATTATCTTGGAAAACAAAAAACTATTAATTTCTGGCCTATGTGCTATTCCAAAGTCAATATTATCATCATTTGTTCATTATACTGAAACTATATGGAGGTTAGCAGCTTTGAGTTAAGATACCGATCATCTAACTTTTCCACCTGGAAGACAAAAAAAAAGAGGGTCCCCTCTGAGCAGCCAAAAAGCTATGAAGGGGGAATCACAGGACCCACACTGACAAAAGTCAAGTGCAATGGGGGCTGCTGTGAGGAGGGGAACTAGGCAGCACTGCGTGAAGAAGCTGGCCGGATCCGACTCACCATCTTAAATTTAAGCAGCAAGGAATAAGAATACAAGACCTACTATGCTAAATCTGACAGTCCCTCTCCCTCCATTCTGCCTATGATGGAGTGTTTTCCATGTGTCTTTTAATATCCGCCTTCGAACCAACTAATACTCTTATTTTTGAGAAATCTTCTCCCTTTCAGAATAAATGTGATTTTCTCAGCTGCTGCCTGCCTTCCCACCTTAAGAATACAAGTAGGGCCTGCTTGAGAAGACCAGAGGTTCACCTAGTCTAGCATACCATTTCACACAGCGGCCAGCCAGTTGCCCTGGAGGTCCAACAAACAGGCACAGAGGCTGAGGCTTTCCCCTGAAGCTGCCTCCCAGTACTGTTATTCTAAGGTTTGCTGCCTCTTTAGTAGGAAGGCTCCCTTCAGCCACTGTGGCTAACAGCCACTGATGGACCTCTCCTCCATGAATCTGTCTAACTGCCTTTCAAAAGCCATCTATACTTGTGGCCATCTCCACCTCTATGGCCATGAATTCCACAGTTTAATTACTTCTTGAGTAAAGAGAAGCTGCAGCTACCTCCTTTCTCAAATGATCACAACTACGGAAGATGCGCAAGTGTGTCTGGTCACCGGCAGCTTCCTAATTTTTCTTCGGCAGCCCCTTGAGCTCCTCTGGTCAGTATTTTATTCTCCAGCTTTGGTACTCCACAAGAAGCCTCACTGGAAATCATGGTCCCCTTGTCCTGTGCTGATGTATGGGCGACTTCTGGGAGAGAGTCACCGGCAACCCTAACCTAGGAGGCAAAGCAAAAATAGTAGTCTTGCAATATAGTCATGGGCTGGGATCATGCCCCTGAGCCCTATACTTTGAAACAGAAAAAAGCTCTTAAGAATTTAAAGGAAGAAACAAAACATTACCAGATGTAACACTGTCAAAAGGCGTTCACAAATACCATGCCCTGAATTTCTTAACTGACTTCTTTTCACCGAGTAATTTTCCTGCTTCAATTCTTTCTGTATTGTTCTAATTACGACTTTGCACAAACTATTTTACAGCGTTTTATGATCTTGCTATGCCTCTTGTGGCTCAGCAGGTATTGCATATATGCTTTGGCTGACAAGAACAAAGGCTTTATTGCAGCTGGAATTTTAACTGGAGAAAAAGGTTAGGAAGGAAAGCAATATAATACTTAAGAGAGAAACCATGGGATTAACTTTAAACAGCTGAAAGGCTTAAATGCGGATTTGCTGACCTTTCAGGATTTTTTTTAAAGCCATCATATTAGAATACTGTTCTGTCAAGTCTGGCTCTTAGCCACTGGGCAAAACCTTCATCTCCAAGGGAAAGCAAGCACCTCTTTTCAAGTACCTATCTGTGTAAGCATTCCTCTAGGGGAGAAATAAGTTCTATTCAGGTTGCCACAGCTTGCAAGCAAAGCATTTAGTAATTTTGTACCCCCTGGAGTACACAGCTCCAGCAACTGAGGAATTCAGTGCCTCTTTACTTCTCTCCATTGTACAGATTACTACTGGTTCAGGAAAGTAATCCTGGAATACAGACTTTCCAAATGCAACATTTGTTGAGAAGTTTATTAACTGCAGCATTCATAAGCACACTTGAGGATTAAAGAAGGCTTATTCGGTGACTCACCAATTTAGGTTTAGGTTCAACAGACAGGAAACAAAATTTACACATTAGGCTCTTCATTTACATTCAAGTTTTTAAAAACCTTCATCTTAATTTACTTTCTGCCCTTTCCAAGTCCAGGAATGAAGGCAAAATAGGTTTTATTTCAACTGTCTGATCTAGCATCTCTAGTCATGGTGAAAAGAGAAAAAAATATAAAACATTAATATATCTTGACCACGTGAGTCGAAACACATATTGAGATCTTTAGTGTCAAACAGGACCTTTAAGCTGAACAAAAAAGTTGCTAATTCTCAGCACATTTTTGCACTTTGTAACAACCAATACTGCACAAGTCTAATAACTTTGAACCTTCCATTCTATTCCATTCCTTTCCTTTCCTTTCCATTCCACTTCACTCCACTCCAATGTGCATGAACACAAAAGCTTGTACCTTGAATAAACCTTTGTTGGTCTTAAAGGTGCCACTGGACTCTAAATTTGTTCAACCAATACTACAACTGCAGTTTCTAGCATCTCAAGTAACATAACTCCTTATGATAAGGTCCTTATCCACCTTAAACAAGTTTGTGAAATGCAAATACACTCACCAACATAAATGTTAGTTTCCTTACTTTTAAATCTTTCCTTCTTTTGCGTGAATACGACCACCGTTTTTCCTAAAATCCTCACAGCAAACCACAAGGGGATGGTCGTTTCTATGGTCCTGGGACAGCCTCTCATTTAAGCTAACTTCTAATCAAAGAGGCTTCCCTTTTAGAAACTACCCAGGAGCTCACAGGCTCACATCAGGAGGACGTTCCTCCCACAAATCCACAAAAACACTTTTGCATCTCAAGTATAAGAGCCAAATGATTGCAGCAGGCCATCTCAATGTTTCCTCCTGTTCCAATTTTGGGAGACAGAAGGGGTGATTAAAAAAAAATCGATGCACCTTAATATCAGGTTACTAAAGATGGTCCTCTGGCATTGTGTGAGGACAAGGGTAGGGTAGACCATTACTCAGAACTGCTTATATTGAAGTGACCGACAGAAGGCATGTCAACCTTCTGCCAATTGACACACACTAAAATGGGCTACAGGAGGATTTGAACACATTCATGCATTCCCTAGTAATACCACCTAGTACTCATGCAGCTCATTTCAAATGCTCCTTTCAATACATTCTTACATCAGCAGTGTAGGCTGTATTACACCTCACCCCCCGAGACAGAACAGAAGCCAGCAGAAAACCACCTGCTGTGTCAAAGCCTGCCATGTGAACTGAACCAAAATGTCAGATACCTTCTGAGGTACGTGGGGCTGAGAGAGCTCTGAAAGAACTCGTGACTGGCCCAAGGTCAGACCAGCAGCTGCATGTGGAGGAGTGGGGAATCAAACCCGGTTCTCCCAGATGAGAATCTGTGCTCCTAACCACTACACCAAACTCGGTCCTAACTACAACTCCAAACTGCTCCCCCCCCCCCCCCCCCACTCTGGGATTAAAGAATTTAGTAGAATAACTTTTGCCTCTTGGGAGGTTGGGGAAAGTGCGCATTCTCGCTCTGAAGAAGCAAGTCGGCCACTCCCACAGAAGTGTCCTCTGATGCATGATTTCCCCTGGGGTGGGTTATTTGGTTCTTGCCTTTCCTCAAGACAGCTGGAGCTGAAGGGGTCTGTAATTTTCCACCTGAAATGGAGCCTAATATTTACAACTGAAGACAGACAGACACCTTTCATGCGCCACCTAAATTATAAGCTCTCCTGCTAAGTACAATTTTTGCATGTAATAACCACACCGCATCTCTCTGCGTTAAATCAGATGGCTTCCTGTAACCTCCTTGTAATTGGGGTGATAATAGATGTCAATTTCACAGCCTAACATTGCAAAGGCCTAAATTTAACAAGGGTTGTATTAAAACACCCTCTGCCTTACTCTTCTGAATGATGAAACAGTTTGGCAAGATTGGTAACAATCTGGCTGAATAACTCTTATCCAGTTTTGTCTCCCAGGATTCTTGCTTGAAGGGTATTTTGTGCTATAATCACTTCATCTTGCTTATATAAGGGGAAATGTTGTGCTTCTCCCCCATTTCTCAGTAGAAGGCAGAACAGCTCTTTTGATTTTCCCAACTTTTTTGAGGTTTAAGCAGTGTTAAAGCAAAACACATTTTCAAGGCAAGTCAAAAAGACTGCAACTAATAGCTATATACCGGTAATTTCTAGGGATGACTGTAAAATCCTAGCAGGGCAGACTTTACAACTGAATCCTGGTCCTTCCCCATCAGATTTACTCTTTGGACTGAAACCTTAATCCTTTGGAGACCTGATGAGCAGTCCAATAAGCACTGATAACGGGACCAGTTTCCTGCTTCCTTGCCTCATAACTACCTTACATACTCTGAAATACCATCTCTCTCTCTCTCTTTGAATTAGACCATCCAATACTATCTACATTTATGCAAAACTGAGAGTATGTGTATGTATGTGTATAGAGATGGAGAGAGAGAGAGAGAGAGAGCACTTTCTGAGCACAGAAAATTGCTTCTCCCACTCAGTAAACAGCCCTGTAAGGTACTACTTCATTATCATTCCTTTCTTACAGATGGGATATGTGTGTTGAAATAACTGTATTTTATTCAAGGCCACCCAGTGAGCTCATGGCTGTAGCAAAATCTGGGCTGTCTTGGTCCCTATGTTACATTAGCTGATTGAAACACAAAAGTGCTTCAGGGAAAGGAAACACCTGGACCGTCACAGAATTTTGATCCCCTCATGATTACACCATGATCTGCAGCCTGGATAGCTCTGTTTGCAAAAAAGAAAGAAAGAAAACAAACTGCCTTCAATAAGAAAGTCAAAACTGAGAGCTAGTTCCAGCTCTGAGGACCTTCTCTCCCCTATTCTGGGGAGGAGTGGCATAAAAATCTAATAAAATAAATAAATAAGCCCCAGTTTCATTACATCCCTCTTTCTATCTCATCCAGGAGATACTAATGTACGGAGTTTTCCTGTATTCTAAGTAATTACATCTGGTGGGTAGCCGTGTTGGTCTGAAGCAGCAGAACACTGGACTCAAACTTTGTTCTAAGTACTTACAGTACACAATTATCTTCTGTATCATGAAATTATGAGCAATTATCTTCTGTATCATGAAAAGATATAGATACTATATTGGTGAATGGCCAAGGAATCTTTCAAGTCTGGAAGTGGAGAGCATGCCACTTGCTGTTCAGATGGTCTTCAGATATAAGAATATAACACAAGAGAAGCCAGTGTTGGGTCAGGCCAGTGGCCCCTCCAGTCCAACACTCTGTGTCACACAGTGGCCAAAAATACCAGGTGCCCTCAGGAGGTCCACCAGTGGGGCCAGGACACTAGAAGCCCTCCCACTGTTGTCCCCCCCAGGCACCAAGAATACAGAGCATCACTTGCCCCAGACTGAGACTTCCTATCCATACCTTGTGGCTAACAGCCACTGATAGATGCACAACCATGCTGGAGGTGTACTGCCAATATGGACTGCTGATCCTGACTTCCATGATCGCTTTTTATAAACACTGTCTCTTAGTAAAAAAAACCTGCCCGCAGCAACTAAAGCAACAATGAGAGTGACAAAGTGGGAGAAAGCAGAAAATATCCTTATTTCACCCAACGCCTGTGTGCTCTGTATGGGTGGCATCAACTTAACTGCCCTTTAGAGGCACCTCTGGTGTGAATACTTGATGTGAGTAATGGTTTCCTCCCACATACTAGCCATCTGCCTTCTTATCTATCGGCCCTCCATGCCCCTCACCTGCGCCGAGCATTTGCACTTGCTAGATGTAACGCCATTCCATCGGCTGTCACTCATGGTAGATATAGAGGGGTTCCATACTCAGCAAGACTCTGTGCGTGTAGTCTAAATCAGGTCGATTCAGTTCTCCATATTCTCCTATACTGTCCCTGGTATGACGATATACGTTTTACTTTTTTAGACTTAATTCTATCTAACATGATAGGTTGCCCAGATATTTTGAAGGTGCGCTGTCTCCTGAACGACCTGTCACCTGAACTAACTGAAAAGGTTGCTCTATTTTTAAGTTTGGTAATTAAGGATCGTTTGCACAACGCATAGCTATATAAGATTAACTTATTTTTCCTTGTTACCATTCTTTCCGATTATGTCTCTTTCTGTAACCTGTTTTATGCCAATAAAGGTATATGTATGTATGACTGAGTAATGGGTTTCAAGATGCCAGCCTGATTAGGTAAGGGAAATTTAATCAGATCTGTGCCTCCTCCTCCTCTTTGTGCTTTAAATTCAAGTCTCCAATGGAATGCCTTACCAATGAGGATTTTCAGGACTGTAACCTAACCCTGGTAAGCCTGCTTTTTTTTTCCTATTGAAGATATTCCACACAAAATCATACTCCTGTGTTTGCCTTAACAGAGATACAATCATGTTTACGGATGACTATTCTGAAAATTGCACTCCAGACTGTGAAGAGATGATTTGATTTTGTTTGTGTACCCATTATTTTTTGAACCAGCTTTAAGATCACACACTTCTGTATTTACTCCAGATACACAAAACAATTTAAAAAGAAAAAAAAAATAAGAAAAAAGGGGAACAAAAACCAATTGCTTAAAATAATCCAAAACATGAAAGAACCTAGCTCCACATTCAAAAGCACCGTCTGCCTCAAAGGCATACCTAAAAGCACGTCTTATCTACTTAAAGGATAATTAATTCTTTAAAAGCTAATCTATCACATAAGCAGTCATAAACACCCTTTTCAAGGACTATTAGACACTTACGGAGTCCAGACTCTTGGAAAAGCATCGATTTCCTCTTGCGTGTATTCATCTAACCTCCTGGGCACTTTGCGGGGCTGCGGAAGCAGTTCTACCAAGTTCTTACGCATTTCTTCAGGAATATTCTGTGGGAGATGACAAGACAAAATAGCAAAGTTTATCCTGAACTCTTTATTCAGATCATTCACTTTCTGAAAGGACCCCCCCCCCCCCAAAAAACCCCACCTTTTAGGTTATGTGTAATTCTTAGAACATTATTAGTCTTACTTTGATTCAGGCCACATGCAGATGTCATGACAGGGAGAGAGGTTTGTCCAGGATGGGGCATGAACACAACTTGTTGCTGTGGCCATACACTCCACTCATGCAGCTTGTGTTCATGTGCAGTGGCATGAAGCGCAATTGAAAATGAAAACAAGGTGCAGCTGAAAACTATATTGGGAAGTCATCGGTCAAGATCCACTCTTCTGTGACATCTGAATGCAGGTGCCTCGGCAAGCTACTGTCTGCTTCCCTTCACAAATGGGCGTTTTAAACTAGCATTAGACCATGATTTAGAACCCTGGTTCATGGTGCAACAAAACCTCTGATTTGCTGGCGCTAGCACTGAGGTGTCCCGGAAAACTGGAACCTGACTGAAAGCATCCCAAACTGGGGAGTTTTTAGTCATTCTCCATGCACAAGGGGAGGGCTGAAGGAGACACTCAGACAGAAAATCAAGCTGTCTTGGTGCCCCCTGTAGACAGACTCATTTCTTGCCATGTCAGAGTGCAGCCTTAATCTTTATCTGATTACTCTAAATCAAAAATGATGGACACGAGACATCAACACCAAGAACAACTGTATCGTCCATTTAACCCAAAGGTTGCAGGACAAATGGCAAAAAAACTGGCCTTTTGCGGCCAAGGGCACGGTTGCATGACAGCTCCATTTCGCTAATGAAATCTTTGAGCTGTTAACATGTTGTTACTTTATCCTAAGCCTTTAGGATGACAATAAAGCCTGAGGAAAGGAAGGGAAGGGCAGCCATCTCCATTTTTACCATCTGTTGCTTAAACTAGGGCCCCCACAGGAGCACACAACTGTAGGTCAGCCAAAATAGTAACGGGATTTTATCCATTTTCTCAGTCTCTTATGAGAATTAATGTGGTGACAACTATGTATCTGTATTTCCACTTCAAGGTGCTGGTTTGAGCCTTTAGAGCCCACAATGCCTAGAGCCCTGCTTCCCTGAGAGAAGTCCATCTCTCTTTTAAGCATATATTCTAGACACACAATCCAACAGAGGTAAACATCATAGTTTGGAAAGACTACACCCCATTATAGCTGCCTGCACTTATCAACAAGAAATTCCAAAGCACTTAGGAAAAAGTACCCCCAAATCCCACTGAAGAAAAACTTTAAATAATGCTAACATACGGTAATTTCTATCCTCTGAAGGACTTCCAGTCAGTCTACTTTTAAGACATACACACTATAACACAGAAGAACTCTCAAATCATAGGATGAAGATAGTTTGAATGTATATTGTATTGAATATGCTACCCAATCGGTATTCAGCAATCTCACTGCTCAACTTGGGCAAGACTGAGACATGCACGAATAATAAAAACAGGTTTCCTACCTGTAACTGATGATCTTCGAGTGGTCATCTGTGCATTCACACTTATGGGTTACTGCGCCTGCGCTGGAATCCATCGGTATGTAGAAAGCTCTAACGGATTTTCGCGCCCAGCAACACCGGGCATGCGCGGGAGCCCAACCACGCATGCCCAGAGGAGCGGGCGCGGGGATCCCACCAGTTCCTTCTGACCGCTGCGACCAAGCAGGAGAGAGAAAGCCTGGCAGCAGAGGGGATGGTGGGTGGGTAGTGTGAATGCACAGATGACCACTCGAAGATCATCAGTTACAGGTAGGAAACCTGTTTACCTTCGACGTGGTCTCTGTGCTTCACACTTATGGGAGAGTAGCGAGCAGTGTCCTACCTGGAGGTGGGTGCAGGCAGGCTGTCACTGAGAGGCAGAAGAGAGAACCAGACGACCCAGGGAGGAACGATCAGCAGCCTGGGTGTCCAAGGCGTAGTGCCTCATGAAAGTAGTAGGTGTGGCCCATGTAGCCGCGTTACATATGTCTGTGAGGGAAGCTCCCTTGAGGAACGCAGTGGAGGTCGCAATAGCCCTAGTAGAATGGGCGTGGACCGGGGCCGGCAGAGGCTTGTGTGATAGTTGGTAGCAGAGAGTTATGAGGGCCACTATCCACTTAGAGAGTCTTTGTGCTGTGATAGGTGAGCCTAGTCTGCTACGTGCGTAAGCCACGAATAGTCTCGGGGTCTTGCGCGATGATTTAGTCCGGTCTAAGTAGAAAAGGAGGGCCCTTTTAACATCCAGCGTGTGGAGAAGTCTTTCCTCTTGAGAGGAGTAGTTAGGATAAAAGTCGGGCAAAATTGTTTCGGCATGCAGGTGGAACTCTGAAACCACCTTGGGCAGGAAGGAGACATCAGGCAACAGGCGGACCGCGTCCGGTAGAAATGAAAGGTAGGGTGAGTCATGCCTGAAGGCCAGAATTTCCCCTACTCTTCTGGCAGATGTAATGGCTACAAGGAACGCAGTTTTCCATGCTAGAAGATGAGGAGCACAAGTGGCCAGCGGCTCAAAGGGTTTCCGTGTGAGCGCGCGTAGGACGAGCGGAAGATCCCATGGCTGGGCCGGCATCCTGCGTGGAGGGTAGAGATGTAGGAGACCCTTCAGGAAGCGCTTTGACAGCGGGTGAGCAAAAACAGGACAGTTGTCGATTCGATTATGGAAAGCTGATATGGCAGCGAGGTACACTCTCAGGGATGAGTGGGCGAGGCCTGCATCAGCAAGAGTAAGCAAGAATTCAAAAATTCTGGGTAGGCCTGCCGAGGACGGAGAGGCCGAGTCTCCCGACATGGTGGAGCAGAAGCGTGACCACTTGTAGGCATATGACCTTCTAGTGGACGCCTTGCGGGAGTTTAGGAGTACATTGGCTACTCGTTGGGAGAAACTGGAGGGGAAATTCTCCACACTGTAAGCTTCAACCGGGGAATGTTGTGGTGAAGCAGGGGGGGTCGCCGACTCTCAACAGGTCCGGTCGAGGCGGGAAGTGATGGAACCGCTTGTGGGACAGGGAGAGAAGTGTGGGGAACCAAGGTTGGCGGGGCCACCAAGGACAAACGAGGATGCAGTTCGCCCGATCCTGCAGAATCTTGTGGACGACACGGGTCAGGAGCGGGAAGGGTGGGAAGAGATACAGGAATTCCTCGTCCCACGGGTAGAGGAGGCCGTCGGCTAAGGAGAGTGGGTCTCGGCCGCCGAGAGAACAGAATTTTTCGCATTTGGAGTTGTGCCTGGTGGCAAAGACATCCACTTGAGGAACACCCCAGGCTTGGAAAACTGGCTGGAGGTAGACGTTGGAGAGCTCCCAGTCGTGCACTAGCGCCTGGCCGCGGCTGAGCAGGTCTGCCTGCGTGTTGAGAGTTCCCGGGATGTGCGTCGCCCGTAGGTAGATGCCATTGGTTATGCACCAATCCCAGAGAATCACTGCTAAACGGCAAAGATGACGAGACACGGTGCCACCCTGTCTGTTGACGTAGCTGACGGCTGTAGTGTTGTCCGAGAGGACTGCGACACAGGTGCCCTTCACGATGGGGAGGAAGGCGCGCAGCGCGTAAACTATCACCAACAGTTCGAGGTAGTTTAAATGGTGGTGCCGCAGGGCGGTGTCCCAAGGCGCACCCGTTGTCATGTCCTTGATGTGCGCTCCCCAGCCCCAGTTGGAGGCATCTGTCGTGAGAGTTAGCCGGGGTGCTGGGATGTGGAACGGGGCCCCCTGCAGTAGCCGAGTCGGAGCGGTCCACCATACGAGGGAGTCTCTGACTTCCGAGGTAGGTGATAGCAGCCTATCCTGTGGGTGAAGTGATGGGCGGAAGTGACGCAGGAACCAAAGTTGGAGGGTTCTCATACGTAGTTTGGCGAACTGGATGACCGATGTCGTAGCTGCCATGAAGCCTAACAGCCTCTGAATGGTGAGAGCTGTGGAGTGTGGCTGGGAGCGCACCTGGACGGCTAGAGTGATGATAGGTTGGGCTCTGTCCCACGGTAGGAAGGCTGTCAGTAGTGTGGAGTCGAGTTCCGCTCCGATGTAGTGGACCCGTTGGGAGGGCGTGAGGTGGGACTTTTCGGAATTGATGCGGAGCCCCAAGTCCCGAAGAAGAGATTGAGTGGTGGAGATGGCGTCGTGAAGGGCCGGCATGGAGTTGGCGACCAGAAGCCAGTCGTCGATGTAAGGGAAAATAGAGATGCCCTGGAGGCGGAGAAAGGCAATGACGACAATCATAGTTTTGGAAAAGACCCTGGGAGCGGTAGAAAGGCCAAATGGGAGGGCCTTGTATTGGAAGTGATTGGGTCCTATCGCAAATCGGAGAAATCTGCGGTGAGGAGGGCAGATAGAAACGTGGAAATATGCGTCCTGGAGGTCGAGCGTGGCCATCCAGGCATTCCGACGGATTAATGGCAGGAGGGAAGGTAGGGTCACCATTCGAAATCGACGGTACTTGATGTAACGGTTCAATTCTCTGAGGTCCAGTATTGGTCTGGTTCCGCCATCCCGTTTTGCCACCGCAAAGTACCTTGAATAAAAGCCTGTTTGATGGTACTGCACAGGAACGGGTTCGATGGCATCCTTTCGTAGGAGAGTGTCGACCTCCTGGAGAAGAGGGGCGGAAGGCGGAGTGGAGACGAACACTGGAGCGGATGGTGTTTGGATGAACTCGATAAGGTATCCCCTGGTGACTATGGAGAGGACCCAAGAGTCTGTTGTGATAATGCGCCACGCCGGGAGGTAGGGCGCGAGACGCGGAAGATTGGAAGGCACACAGTCAAAGACCCTGCTTTAGCTGCCGGGTTTGCTTAGAGCGGTTGGGCTGCTGGGGTGCAGGAAAACGCTGCTTTTGAGGGTAAGAAGCACGCTGGTGTGCGGGTGACGAACGGGGACGCCAGGTGCGATCTGGTGAGCTCCTGGAGGAAGAGCGGCGGGACCACGGCCTATTCCAAGATCGAGGCTTGTACGGTCTGGTGGTAGTCGAGACACCTAAGGTTCTGGAAGCCTTAATACTCTTATCTAACTCCTGTAGAGCGGTATCAGTGGAGGAGTGAAAGAGACCGAGGCCATCAAAAGGTAGGTCCTCAATGTACGCTCTGGTGTCTTGCTGGAGCGAAGTGGACCTCAACCAGGAGTGAAGCCGCAGTGCAATCCCCGAAGTCATCGTTTTAGAGAAGGTGTCCAGGGCATGCTTAGATGTATTAAGCTGCTGTTTTGACAAAATTAGACCCTCCTTCTGAAGGCGACGGGCTGCAAGTCTGTGTTCCTCCGGAAGGTGTGCCAGAGCTCCGGAGAGTTGTTCCCATAATGCATAGTTATAACGTCCCATGCATGCGAGATAGTTGGCCGTTTTAACACCCAATGCTCCTGCGGAGTAAAAGCGACGGCCAAAGGCGTCAAGCTTCCTACCCTCCTTGTCGGATGGAGTGGAGAGGGATCTCTTGGCTTTGGTGGAGGAGTTAACGACTAATGAATTAGGTTTAGGGTGGGAAGTGAGGAACTCAGCTCCCGCCTCCTGTATGCGGTACATGTGGTCGAGGCGTCTCGACGACATCTGGCTGGATGCAGGTTTATCCCAGGGCGCCTTTGCGGCTTGCAACAGAACCGCCGACATCGGGAGGGAGACAGCGGTGGAAGTGTCAGCCTGTACAATGTCAAAGACGGGATCATCGACAGCCGGTTTGGGCTGCAGTATCGACAAGCCCAGGGAAAGTGCCATGCGCTTTACCAGCTCCCCATAGGAAGACATGTCCTCAGATGGTGAGATTGGCAAGTTGTCTGCGACATCCGGGTTAGGGGAAGGCCGAGAAGGCGAGCCCTGATTCGAATCGTCATCATCGGTGTCCTCCTGTGAAGAGGAAGATGCCAGGGGGTCAAAGGGTTGAGTCAGTGTCGGTGGTGGCGGCGGCACCGTAATCGGTATCGATGGCGTTGGAGTCGGAGACGGTATCGACGTCTGCGTGGCCAGAGAACGAGGTGGCAGGAGGGTTGCCGAAGGCGGCGGTGGCTGACGAGGCGGCGACGAAGGACGAGGTTCGGCAGGTCGGTGGGAAGGTGGCCTGACCGACGACGAAGATGGTAAGTTGTGCGGAGGGGGCGACCTCGATCTGGCAGCATATCGATCCCATTCGGGATAGACGGTAGGTGGCGACCATGGCCTCGACGCGACCGAGTGATGCGTGTCGATATAGTAGGCTCAGTGTCGGTCCCAAGGAGCAAAGGATTGCGGAGGGATATCCCAACGAGATGGGCCCGGAGAATGATGCCGGGAGGCCTGATGGCGATGGGGCGACCTGTATCGTGGAGATCGGGATCGGTAGTCCCGTTGGTAATGGTGCGCCCGATATGGTGGGCGCTCGATGTCGACGGTCTGGTCGGGTGGGCAATCGGGCTCGCTAACCTCAGGTGAGAATGACCTGGCGCAGAAGGGGGAACTGGAGACCGAGCGTGGTCGATGTGGATCCAGAGGACGCTGTTCAATGGCGGGGAACCGCTGCGTCTCCAAGATAGTGTCAGGCAAGTCGGGATCGACCTGACGGATTGGAGAGTCGAGGAGGTGGATGGTTGGAATCTCCATCGACGTAGACGGCACGGTTGGCGGAGCCTGGACGGTTATAGGTGGCTCCAGAGGCAGCGAAGCCGGAGGCACTGAGGCCTTCTTAGGTGGTTTCCCCGTCGGACCGGAAAAGTCCTTATGTTTCTTCTGGGACTTATCCTTTTTCTTTTTCTTTAACGGAGTCGAAGCTGCGGACTGGGAGATAGCCGGGCATTTCGACCCCGACGGGATAGTGTCCGACGCCGGTCTCGACACCGATGGCCTGTCGGTGACGGACCGGGATGGTGTCATCGATGACGACGACGCTGTCGGAGCTGAGGTGCTTGTTGACTGCATAGCTTTCGACGGGGAAGGGAGGAGCGCGGATTCTAGTAAAGCGACCTTCAATCTAGCAGCTCTGTTTTTGCGGGTCTGGTTGCTGAACTTCGCGCGATGGGGGCACGAGTCAGGATGGTGAGTTTCTCCCAAACAGAGGATGCAAAGCGAATGGCCGTCAGGAGCCGCGAGCTTGCTCCCACACTTTACGCACCTTTTGAAACAGCCCCACTTTTGAGCCATACAGCAGCCCAAAAGCGGGAAGAAAAAGAGAGAAGGGGGGGGCGCCCGAAGGCAAGAAGAAGTAAAGCCCACACCCAGAAAATCACCCTCTTTTTTTTTTTGTATAGAAGAGCAAAGGAGAAGAGAAAGAAGAAGCAGCGAAGACTGAGGAAAAGGGCTAAGAGCTTTCCACAACGGAGCTGACTGACGAAGCTGTGAACAGCGCGGCGGTCAGAAGAGAACTGGTGGGATCCCCGCGCCCGCTCCTCTGGGCATGCGCGGTCGGGCTCCCGCGCATGCTCAGTGTTGCTGGGCGCGAAAATCCGTTAGAGCTTTCTACATACCGATGGATTCCAGCGTAGGCGCAGTAACCCATAAGTGTGAAGCACAGAGACCACGTCGAAGATTAATAGTTCTCGTATGGCATTGTGTATAGAATAGCCAGGAAATCGTAAGATTGTCTGACAGACACCAATTCTAGCTCTTAGTGTTGTGCACCACTAGGTGGTGAGGTAATTACAGTCCATTAAAGCTCAAAATTCAGTATGCTACCCAAGCAAATCTCAAGATTCATACTTACAATCCCTGGCAGATACAAAAGTTTAAGGATGTGTGAATGCTTTGTAAACAGATCATTTCATTTTTGTCAGTAACATTTATTTGAAATTTGAACTCCACTGGAGTGAAACATTCATTCTTCATTAGCAACAGGCCTATGCAGTAAATCATTTCTGTAGCATCTTTCAGTGTATTGAAGTGCTTATTTTGAATAAACGGATAGATCAAGATAATGATCCAGCTTTTGACTTACATCATCTGCAAAGAGATGCAGTCTTTGCATCATGGTTCTTCTGAGAAGGTTTTTGGGCAACTTTCCATAGATAGCCAGTTTTACAATCTGCAAAAGAAATATTTATGTTACATACAAAATTTCACCTTTCCTAAAGTTTCAGAAATGTAGAGCCAACTTACAGCGAACTGAATATGAGAATTAACAGTGAGATAAATTGGGGGGTGAGTGTTAAAGCCATGGTGACTGAAGGGAGCCTCCATCTACAGAGTCAGATTTGGCTAAACTCTATGGTGACCACAAAGTTTTTAGACAAATGCTAGGGACGAGCCCGGAGCAATGATGTCACCTCCAGGTGATGTCATCGTGCCATGTACTTTGGGCCTGGTGGGGCTCTTCAGGGGTGGGACTCCTCCTTCCATAGGACAGCTGGCTAACAGTGGATTGAGCCCCCCCCCCAATCGGGGGAACCCCGGCCTCCATTGGGGGGGATGGCAACCCTATGTGGGTGGGAAGTAGAAGCTATTGTTTGCTGGTTCAAATGTGAAAGCAAACTGTTGTTTGTGCTAAAGCAGAAGTCACTAATCAAGGCCTGATTTAAATGAAGCTGGGTGGGCAGAGAAACTTATTAATGTTGTGTGTGCCCAGTGTCTCATTTAAATGGAGATTAGCATGTCATAGATAGGAAGCCAGGTTGTGCTAGCATGGCACATGTAGTGAGACTGCACAGCTGAACTCTGGGCGCATGCCAAAGTTTCATGGGTATGTTCATCTTGCCCAACAGCGTCACATTTATATCAAGCCACAACTCTGAACACATTAGCAGAGGACAGACAGGATAGTGCACAAAGACAACACCGAAACATGGTTAAGCATTATTTTATTTAGAAAATTTAAATGCTGTTATCTCCAAAGACCCGCTGGAAGTGAACAAGATAAGAAATACAATAACGCAGAACCATAACATACTGTTCCTAAAAGATTCTTCAGGCTAGCAGCATGTCCCATTTCTCTCATTCGGGAAACTACATAAAACAGAATTACTCAGGAGGGCATTTTTATACAAGTAACACAGCGACAGTATAATGGAACGGTTCAGGGAAGATGTTTTAATACAGGCAACAGGGGTGTGGATCATATCACGGTGTGCAGTATGCATTATTTGTTTGCTATACACATTGCCTTATCTCACTGCATTGTTTTCTACTTATTCAACATGGTTTTCTGCATTAACATCATGTCTAATATCTGAAACAAAGTATGACGTTTCTGCAATTCTAATGCCTCCCCCTGCTGATGTGCTGACTTACACTGTGCAATCTGCCTTGAGTCTCAATGAGAAAGGAGGACTATAAGTAATGTAAATTAAAATAAATAAATAAAATGACACTAAAGAGATGGAACTCTCTGACTAAAAGCCTGGGTAAAAAGGAATGTTTCAGCCTGCTGACTAAAAGGTGATGAAGGGGAAGCTGTTCCAAAGGCAAGGGACCTCTGCTGAAGAAGTCTTGTCTCTGGTTGGCACCTGCCTCACCTCAGGAGCACCAGAAGGCTTGGGAGAAGGATCTTAACGTAACATGTACTGACCCACAGAACTCAGCATACTGTTGTGTCCCCCCCCCCCCCCCCGGGGGCACAACCAATTCCACGTCACTGGAGAGGCAGGAAACACTCAGTGTACCGACACCAGAATGCAATATTATTCAATTAGGTGTCATACAGGAGGGAACCAGACATGGGGCTGCCAGTTCTAAAGGCAAGTCTGCATTTCTTTTTTGTAATGCGCAGTTCCGCCTTCACTGTAGGCATCTGCTTTGTGAAAATGACCTGACAGCTATTTGTTCCAGATGAACAGCCTCATTCATAAGGCTACTAGGAATGAATGAGATCTATAGACCCACATTAACTTATGCATAAGAGCAACAGTTCAGGGCAGTTTCTCTTGGGCTAAAGATCTGAATGTGCCAATACATTCCTTGATGTAAAAACTAAATAGCCATATGGACTTCATCGGAAGGGGAAAGTATTACATAAAATAAACAGCAGAAGCCAATGTCCTCCATTCTTTAAAGCACCAACAAAAGCAGAAAGCTCCATATAGCGCTGTCCTTTCTGAGGATGTAATAGAATAATAGAATCACAGAGTTGGAAGGGGCCATACAGACCATTCTAGTCTAACCCCCTGCTCAATGCAGGATCTGCCTAGAGCAGAGGTGGCCAAACTTGCTTATGTAAGAGCCACACAGAATAAATGTCAGATGTCTGAAAGCCACAAAACATGAAGAAATATTACACGTTTGTAATGAAAAAATATGCAAATTTGCTTTTTATTAACATTAAATGAGACTGCCAGAAATAAAAACAAAAGGGGTAAAAACATATATTGATAATGATATTTATTTGTCCAGTGATATTTGTAGGCGGGTGTGTGTGTGTGTGTGTGTGTGAGAGAGAGAGAACACATTTAAAGTTGCTTTCTTTCTCTGCTCCCCCCCACCCCCTCAAGCCTACCCAGGGAGGGGAACACTGGCTGGGGAAGGGAAGAATGGTCAGGGAGGCATGTCTCCCCTTCGCTTCCCCAGCCACCCTGCCAGGAGCCACACAATATCTGTGAAAGAGCCGCAATGTGGCTCCCGAGCCACAGTTTGGCCACCTCTGGCCTAGAGCATCCTTGACAAGTGTTTGTCCAGCTGCTGCTTAAAGACTGCCAGTGAGGGGGAGCTCACCACCTCCCTAGGCAGCTGATTCCTCTGTTGAACAACTCTTACTGTCAAAAAGCTTTTCCTAATAGCCAGCCGGTACATTTCCACCCTTAATTTAAACCCATTATTGCTCTCCTCTGCTGCCCACAGGAACAGCTCCCTGCCCTCCTCTAACTGACAGCCCTTCAAATACTTCAAGAGAGCAATCATGTCCCCCCTCAACCTTCTCTTCTCCAGATGGAACATTCCTGAATCCCTCAGCCTTTCCTCCTAGGGCTTGGTCTCTTCCCCCCACAACTAGCAAGATCAGATAATTTTACAGCATCAATATATGAGGCTGGTCACTGGCTCCATAGCTTAAGTTGCAGCACAGTGAAGGGTAGCAAAGGAAGAAAAATTTACAAGACTCAAATATTTGATACTTTTGAAAAGTGTCACAGATTTTAGATGGCTCTTCTTTTGCAAACTTCATTGAGAACACATTTTGTCTATTCTGTTTTGATTTTTCTCCTTTTCACAGATCTGCCTCAGAATAAGCATTCTTGGAGTCCAATACAAAAACTGCTGTTACCTCACATCTGGAATTTCCTTTTTGCCAATACAGTTTCAATGGTTTTTAGTCTGAGATATGTTTTAAAACAGAAAACTTTACATTTTCCAGGTGCTTCTTTCAGTGTGTGAAATCCTGGATGTGAGCCAACAAAGATGCCATAAATGTTCCTCTTTTTTTTTTTTCAACAGAGCTTACAATACAGTAATAAAATGTGGGGAAGACAAAAACCAGAAGCCTAAAACCAAAGAAACTTTCACTTGCAAGTCTAAAATAGTCATTTACTCACCTTCAAATATAAGTGATTATATAAAAGTGTAACCTTTCTGTTTCCATATATACGCACAGAGTTGTTTTATACAACCACAGACACACCTCTGCTGACTGTAAACCAATCTCTCTTTCACCTGTCTCCCACCCCACAAAGAGAATGACAATAATGCTCCCTTGGAAAAGGGGGAGGGATAAAAGTAAGAATTCTTTTGCAAATGCAGAATGCCTCACATTGGTGGAAGGGTCTTGTGCTAGAGGAATGTGAAAACACCAACAGAGTGAAATGGCTGGCTCCAATGTAAATAAATCTACACAATATTGCAGTAAGCAATTACATAAAATATTTCAGAAGTATTGATACAATGATGCCTTTCATCTTTCTTAGATACAATACTAGCCGGCACAGTAAAGGAAACTGAGACAGCCTCAGCTGCCCCTAAGTGCGAGTTCAACAGGCTTGCTAGTAACAGAGCGCCTGGCCATGTGAGAAACTGTGGCCTGCCAAGGCACCAACTCTGAGCCCAATTTGCAGCACATTCCCCTCGCCCACCAACTCAGCAGTGACTAAACCCTAAATAAATGGGTTCTAGATCGAATCAAGCCTGAACTCTCCTGAGAAGCTCAAATGGTCAGACTGAGGCTACTGCACTTTGGTCAAATGATGGGAAGACAAGAGTCATGGGAAAAGTCAATCATGCTAGGAAAAGTTGAAGCCAGCAGGAAAAGAAGAAGACCCAACATGAGACGGACTGTCTCAATGAACAAAGCCACTGCCCTCAGTTTGCAAGACCTGAGCAAAGCTGTTAACGGTATGATGTTTTGGAGGTTACTAATTCATAGGGTCGCCATAGGTTGGAAATGACTTGATGGCACTTAACACACACACACAGCTACCCAGAAGTGCCAGTACTTTTGGCATCAGGCGCCTCTAATCAATGCCTGGTCACCCAAATCTGAGTGACTTTTTGTGTTTCCCAGAACTCTTCATCAGCCCGGGAAGATCAATATAACGAAGGAGAAGGGAGAGAACATACTGGTTCAGGGCATGGTGGGATAATTACCATGCCTGCAGTTTCTACAGCCAGATCTGACATAAATGCTACTTTGTTGGGCCAGGCCATTTATTACATAAAACGTAAAGCTAGGTACCAGAGATATAAACTTTATAAGTGACACAGGCTAATCCTGTGAGATGGGCCAGGCTGAGCAACTGGCCCCGGATGACAGGGTCCTGGCTTAGGAGGGGGATCTGAACCAAGCTCTTCCAGATCTCCCCCACCCCCCAGTTCTCATCCCTCCTGCGTTTCCCAGAGAAACGATGGGGCTGAGGGAGGAGGAAGACCTGACAGAGAAGAGAGGCTGTTTCCAATACCTCCCAGGGGTGCTTTTTGTCTTCCCGTGACCCCTTTTCCCTCACAAGCTGAGAATGGGGGGGAGGTTGCCACCCCCCCCACCCCAACACTCACTCCGACTTCCAATTCTGAGACTGTTCAGATGTGCCACGGCATCAGTACCCCCTTTTCCCTTTGCTCCTCCACTCATTTCCGAGGCCAGGAGGTACTTTCCCTTCAGAGCGGCATGTACAAGACAGCCCAGTTGCCTCCTAATCCACGTTGGCTCTCCTGCTCCTCTCTTCCCCATTGCCCCGTCCCTTCATCAGCTAACTGCTGCTCTGTGTGCCTGCTCTTGCCAACCCCCTCATGGCTGCCACTCAGCTCTGCCCCCCCCCCCAGTGGCTTCTCCAACTCTGATCTGTGGTCAGAGAAGGTGGGAGGGGGAAAAAACCACACCTCTTTCCCTGCCTTCACTTCCATTCCCCACACTATTTTAACAGACTCTTAACCCCACCCCCTAGCCATTTCCTTTCTATTTCTTGGCAGCTTCAACCTCTCACATACCTTACCACGTGTGCCTGCTCCCCCCCCTCACCCCGCAGTAGTCTCCTGCCTTCCCTGCCTCACACCAGTTGCTCGCGGGTTGGTTAGGAGCCCTGGATGGACTGGTTCTGCCCCTGTGAGAATTCAGAATATGCTGAATGGCTTACTTGTGTGTTATGTGCAAACATTTTGGACAGCATTCAGGATGCTAGGACAGGGAGGAACTAAAATGGCTATAGTCCCTTTTAAAACCTTAATCAAGTGCCTCCCCTAGCACTAACTGGAATACTCAGATCTGTCATAATGGAGAAAAACACAGTAGCCCTTATTTTAACAGGGATGACTTCTGGATGATGGAGTAGGTAAAGGATGAACAGAAGCTAAACTCTGTTAGCTGTTGATTTTTACATTTGGCCATGAGACACCCTGGCACACTTCAGATGACATACTCTCTCTGTGCCTTATTGTATGTGACTTCTGCCTCCAGTTCCTACATAACACTAATCATAGTTTGCCATGGCTTCCATATCAGCAAGCTATGGATAACGTTAAGCAAAATGAAGAGGGAAAGAGGAAGAACATGAGCCCCAACTGATGATTTGCAGAATCACCTTAACTGAGCCCCTCTTTCACCAGCTGATCCACTGATCAATAATCCCACTTGTTCAAAATTGTGAGACAGTGCTTCACAATCCAGAGCTGAGTACAGAATTCTTAGTATAATGCTATGGGGTTCTATTTTATATTAGAGTGATGCATCTTAGCTGTTCACTTCCATTTCTTTGGTTTTTGGCTTGGTGATAGGAATGAGCAGACGATGCACGACAGAAGCAAGAAAGTCCAACTCCTTGCAGTTGAGGCTATTCTGGGGGTCAAATGGGAAATGCATGGAGAATTTTTTGACTCTATGGTTTACAGATTGCCCATTCCCTTCCTAAAATGCTACAAAAATTGCAAGAGCCAAAAATGCACTACATTAAACATTAAACAGTTTCTGAGAAATGTGGACAAGCTCTGTAGGAAGGAACTCATAAAACTGCCAGACAGACATCTCTAAAGAGAAAAAATGTAAAAATATAAAGGCAAAGATTTAAAATAGTGATCTATAAATACACCCACATGTTATATGCTATAGCTGGAAAGTCAGAAAATTGGAAGCTCTAATTTGTTAAACACTCAATGAGAAATCTGGACGACCCATCACCATTTGAGAAGATCCTGTTAGAACAAGATGAAATGAAGGGGAAAGATCTGGTTCAAAAAGTAAACTGAAGCCCTGTTTTGATTCTACGAGACAGACGATGCTAGAAAAATTATAACAATGTCATTTTCATAAAGATTATTTTGTGGTCTCATGTAAAAAGACAAAGAAACCCCAGTAACTAAGTTCTATACAGCACCACTATCAACACCAATGGGATGATGGATTAAAATACTGCTTTTAAAAAACAAACACTCAGATGAATACAACTCCAATAAATATGGAGACAGGTTCACCATGAGACTGGCTGCCAAATCACACATCCAGTAAGATTCAAAGATCTCTGTTACCATACTCCACTGCACTGAAGGGGGCGGGGGGGCTATAAAAGGAAACGAAGACTAGGCTCTGTGTTGGATTGCTGACGTTAGTCTACAACCCTATCAAAAAAGTATTACAGTCAGCTCTCCAAAACACTGTTAAAGATGGGCAACAATACAACCATCATTGAAACCAAAATACTCAATAATATTATCTGTGATGCCTTGGTAGGATCATGAAAATATACTGGCAGTTGCCCTTATGCGTCATAAGCAGCCACATTATCATTAAAATGGGTAGCATTTGACCTGTATTTCTTGGGTCGAATGATGGAAAACAGCTTATGGAAACAGTTGATGAAACAGTTGTTTTCTCTCCCTTTTTCTTCTTCAGAGAGTCCTGAAAATTCTCTAAGGTGCAATGGATCCTCATGAACAAAATGTATCACAGAATGGGAAGATGCAGTGAGCGGGAGGGGGGAACTGGGTGAAAATGCCGCCTTCTCCTCCACTACTGCATCCTACTATGAGGAAGGTGTAGAAAGCTCACAGAAGTTCATGGAGTGTATCTTCACTCAAGATCTAACCCCCATTTTTGCTGCTGTTTTTACTGTATTATCAGATGAACTGTGGATTTTTAAAAAAATTCTGGTTGCACTTTTATGATTCTGATATACTCCATTTTTGAGAACTGTTTTCTGAACAGCAGAAAAGAACAAGGATCCAAGAGCACCTAAAAGACGAACAAAATTCTTGCACCCCCTCAATATGCTTCACAAATTTTGTTAGTTTTTAAGGTGCTACGGGACTCTTGCTCTTTTCTGCTGCTACAGACATAGCTACCCATCTTCTTTTCTGAACACTGGATCACAAATTCTTAAACACACTAAACAAAAATAACCTGTACCTAAAGGGTAAACCCCATGATAAATTCAGAATATGCACCTGACAGCCCTAGTATCATTCATGCTTAGGAAGAGGCAACTGGGATGACATGGCAAGGGAAGCAAGGCAGGCTTAAAGTCTGCCCATAATTTTACTAAGTGTAGAAGAGATGGCAATGCAGTGGAGGGCGTAACGGCCCCTTAATAGCAGCACGCAGGAACATATGCTTCTCCATTAAAAATGTACCCATTAAATTAAAAAGATCAATCAACCCAATCTGTTAAAATGCATTTGCCATATTTAGGTAACAACTACTTTGATTCATCGTGTCATCACAAGAGAAGTGCTCCCTATTGATTTTCAAAGCTGTGCACGCTCCACGTTAATCAAAAGGACAAACTCCCACTGATTAGCTGTGTATGTTAGCACTGGTATATACTGCTGAAGAGTAACAAAAGAACTGAGGATGAGAGGGGCTGGGAGACAGCTGGAAGAATAAGGAAGGGGACGTGGGTTTAGGCAGAGAGCTTGCCCTAGGCGAGAAGGCAGGGAGGAAAGATTATTTGTATTTTCACCCAGTATTTTTTAAAAAACCCTATTCACTAAGGACTATAATGAAGGGTCTGTGCAAAGTTTCTACATATATATAGCAGGAAGGGAAAGGGTGGGTGGAACTGAAGGAAGATTAGCCCAGCTTTCCACTTGTAAAAACTATAAGCTACATTTACTTGCACGGTAAGTTTGATAGACCTTAGTTCCAAGTGCCCCATTTTTGGATTTCTTCCACAAAACTATTCAGTTTCTAAAGCACAGTTGTAGAATCAAGTCACATAGATATGTTTTTCAAATGGAGACTGCAATGATCCCATCACGGAATTTTAAAAACCCTTCATCCTATGTTGCCTGCCTGCACAATTCCTCTCCCAACACAGCAGCAAATGACATTTACAGAAGAGTGACAAGTGAACTGGGCCACCCCAGATTTGCATGCACAAAAGTCTTCAACACTTAAGACAAAATTCTTAGTGCAAAACATTGCAGGTAACATACCCATTTACAACCGCTGTAATCTTTATTTCACTTCCTCCAAACTCAGGGTCGAAAATGTAGGCTCCATTTTGCATTCTAAGCCAAATGCCATTTTTAAAAGGTCTGCTACAGTTACAGAGCACTTTCTATCCCCGCCCTTCTGACCCTTTCCTCTTCAGCCTCGACTGAGAGCCCAGTTTGGTGTAGTGGTTAAGTGCGCGGACTCTAATCTGGGAGAACCGGGTTTGATTCCCCACTCCTCCACTTGCACCTGGCTGGATGACCTTGGGCAAGCCATAGTTCTGTACCAGCTGTTCCCTCAAGGACAGCTTGGGAAAGCGCTCTCTCAGCCCCACCTACCTCACAGGGTGTCTGTTGTGGGGAGGGGAGGGGAAGGGAAAAGGAGTTTGTTAGCCGCTCTGAGACTCTTAAGTGAGTGAAGGGCGGGATATAAATTCAATCTCTTCTTCTTCTTCTCTTCCACAGCTTTCACACCCTTGCCCAGCAGATCTGGTCCCTGCTTTCAGCTGCTTGGTCTCTGCCTTCTTCCTACAACCTGCTTTGCTTAATAAACATTTGGGGGGGGTTGCTGGACACAGTATCATAATGCCCCTGTATAAATCGATGGTGCGACCTCATTTGGAATACTGTGTGCAATCCAGGTCACCACGACTCAGAAAGGATATTATAGCATTGGAAAAAGTGCAGAAAAGGGCAACTAGAATGATAAAAGGGTTGGAACACTTTCTCTATGAAGAAAAGTTAAAAGCACTTGGGGCTCTTTAGCTTGGAGAAACAACTGAGGGGTGATATGACAGAGGTTTACAAGGGTATGCATGGGATAAAGAAGATAGAGAAAGAAGTACTTTTTTCCCTTTCTCACAACACAAGAACTCGTAGGCACTCAATGAAATTGCTGAGCAGTTGGGTTAGAACAGATAGAAGGAAGTACTTCTTCACCCAAAGAGTGATTTACACATGGAATTCACTGCCACGGGAGGTAGCAGCGGCTACAAGCATGGACAACTTCAAGAGGGGATTAGATAAACATATGAAGCAGAGGTTTATCAGTGGCTATTAGCCACAAGGTACAGATAGGAACTCTCAGTCTGGGGCAAGTGATGCACTGTATTCTTGGTATGGGGGGAGGGAATGGGGAGGGCTTTGAGTGTCCTGGCCCCACTGGTGGACCTCCTGATAGCACCTGGTATTTTTGGCCACTGTGTGACAGAGTGTTGGACTGGATAGGCCATTAGCCTGATCCAACATTGGCGTCTCTTATGTTCTCTTACGAGATTGATCTGCAATGGTGTGTTTAAATCCCACTCCTAAAACCAGTATTTTAGGGCAAGAGGATTCCCCAAGTGCTTCATAACTGACCATACCAAATTGTAGGCTACTAGATTCTACAACACCTTTTGAACCAGGATTCTGGCAGCAGGGTGGGGGAGTGGGAGGAATTGGTCTGCTAGCTACTATTATGTCATAAATGACAGCCAGTGTGGTACAGTGGTTGAAGTGTTGAGATAGGATCTGAGAGAGCCAGGTTCAAATTCCTACTCTTCCACAGAAGCTTGCTGGGTGACCTTGGGCACACTCTCAGCCTAAACCACCTCACAGAGTTATAAGGATAAAACGAAGGAGGAGAGAAGAATGTAAACTGTTTTGTATCCTGTCCAGCCACAGGCATGGCCAGCCCTCGCTCCAACACCCTTAACACCACCACAAACCCCAGCAACCCCGCATAACTCTCCGGGCCCCATAGTGACTGCATCAAATTTGAGGGCCCCAACACAGCCAGGCCGGCTTCTCCACAGGGCAGGGGAGAGACGTAGGAGCCCAGTTCCCTCCCTATGCCATCACCTAGCCCAGGGGCCCAAAAGCTGAAGTGGCCAGGAGCCGCACTGGGTAGGGCAAAAGCCATCAGGCCACAGAATGGCTGGCCGGATGAAACAACCAGCACACATGGCAGTATGAACCCCCATCTGAGGGTGGAGCAAGGCACGACAAATGCAGCAGGGCCTGAAACAGCCAAGTGCCAGTGCAGATGGGTGGGGCTCACATAAGGGAAGGTGGCGGGGTTTAAATCGGGAGGCAGGGTCAGAGGGCAAGGAGGGGGGTGGAGGCACAAATGAGGGGGAGGGCTATAAAAGGGGGAAGCAGACGGCAGGTCATGGAGGAAGTGGCCAGACTCTCAGGCAGAGCAGGGGAGAGGGAGCGAGCAGAGCCCAGCAGGGCGAGTGAAGTGACTCACCACAGCCGGACCTGCTATTTTGAGACTTGGCCAACTGTAGTCTCAAGCCCTCCCTTCGAGAGAAGACATCAGTGGGAGGTGCCCTTGGGCTCCTGTGCTACCTCAGCAGGGCAAGATCATTGAGGGATGGAGGTGGGGCGTGACAGATCCCCATTGTGAAGAAAGGCAGAGTATAAATGAAGCAAATCAATATATATATATATATGTGTGTGTGTGTGTGTGTGCGCGCGTGTGTGTTCAGCTTGCATACAGAGACACCAGACGGACTTTTGAAAAAGGGCAGCGTATCCTACGCAAGTGAATGGAAACCTGTGTCTGATGCGGCGAGTTTTGACTCTTAAAAGCTCATACTTCAAGAAATCTTGTGCTACTGAACTAAATCCTGTTTCTCAACCACAGTCCATCTCCCCCCCACTCCCCTCTTCCAACAAGATTCCTGTTCCTCAGGGATCTTGTTATCTCAATAATTCATAATATATATATTAAAAATATTGTCTTATATTTGTCCTCTAAATACCACACATAATACCAACATGAAATGTGCAAACATATGCATACCACTCTACCTATTGCAGATTCACTGTCCAAAGCATTTTTCCAATTTATAATTTACTTTACATTGTTCATTACATTGTCTGGCCACCAGAACGTCACCCAGAGTAAATATTAGCTGGGAAATAATCTGGTGTGTAATTCTTAAGCATGCTAAGGCTATACTGCCCTCCAGTGTTTGGCTGTGAACATGTGTGGCTAAAGGAAAAAATAAAACAAAAACAGTTTGCCATGTGGGGCAGTTTTCCATGTTCTTAGCACTGTGTTTGCTCCTGATAAGCGTCATTTGGACTGTCATGATAAAACCGTTACTGCATGACTTTAATCACAAGCAATGCTCCCTCTAAGCTGTGGAATCTTGTGAGCAAAAATTCTACTTGACGAACTACTGGCATTAAAGCTGCAAGCGAGGGATTTGGCTGCTGCGTAAATTAGTTTGTTCTGGAGCCATCCTTCCTGAGTGAAGACAAAAATGTGTGAGCCGGAGGCTAAAAAACTATGAGCTAGCTCACACTAACTCAGCTTAGAGGGAACACTGATCACAAGCATACTTAACTCTGCTATTAGTAATAGCTCTAATCTAATCTTTATTTGTTATCGCACCAAGCCAGCAAATCAGTAACATCATACAAAAACGACATAAACCATTTGTAGCAGCTCATGTAAAAAAGCCACCAGTACAACAGGCACTGCATAATTTTATAAGCAAAGTCCATTTCAACAGGATACAATGGACACATTTGCCCTTTGGTACAAAAGTGTCTGAACTCAAGACCAAAGCATCAGGCAGAGCAGCTCAAAGGTACACTCAGCATATATGCAGCTCCTGATGCCATGGTATAGTTGTCTGTCTAATCATCTAGAGAGCCAGCACAGTATAGTTTGGAAGAACAGGCAAGAACATAAATAGGTTTTGAGGACAAGGACAGGGGTATTCCAGATGCGAGACCCTGAATCTTGAACTGAGCTAAACTTAGTTAAAGCAGCCTGCTCTCACTGGTGGGGAGTGAAAGCCCCTTATTGGGGTTGCTTATGAGCTGGCTGCAGCTTAACAGCACATACATATTTACAGTGACTGGTAACACCTCTCTAGGGTCTCAGGCAGATCTCTAAAGGTCCTGGGGATTTGACTTGGAAAAGTCTGCATGCAAAGCATTTTATTTACTCCTGCCTTTCTCTACAGAAATTTTGGTTTTGTACAGTTTTAAGAAAAATAACTGAAGAGTCATAAAAGGGCACCTTATTTTTGCAGTGACCTTCCTAGGAAGATCAAGTTTAGCAACTATCATAAGTTCTACACAAAACTGAAATCCTGACTGGGCATACAGTTCCTTTGAACCCGGCTGTAGTGCTACTCCTTAGCAAGCCTCCTGACCCACCGCCTCCTAGAACATTGGAACTAATAAATATCTTACTTACAGCTGCCAAAGTGGTTCTAGCACAGAACTGGAAAAATAAACGGTCCGGGCCTTGCCCCTGCCCCCACGGAGCCCCGCCCCCACTCACCACGGCTCCCAGAGTTGGCTCTGCACCTCCTGCCACCATGGGAGCATGGCCCCATGGAGGCCACGCTGCCGGAGTCCGGGAGAGAGGCCACCCCCATCACAGTCTGCAGCACGCCACGATTCCTGGGCCAGGGGAACGCCCAGGGCCTCCCACCCGCCAGCTGAGCAGCCCAACCCACCGCTGGGTGGGAGAGGGACGCTGCGGCCAGGGGACACCTGCCGGTCTGGGAGGGGCGATCCTGGAGCTGGCTGCTCCCAAACCGGGAGGGCCAGGCTGCGCTGCAACCCACGGCGTGTATGCTCATAAAGGGGGGGAGGGGCCAGAGCAAGGGGGGAGGAGCTGGGAGGAGGCAAGGGGAATAAAAGGAGGCAGAAGCACGGGGCCAGGGAGGTGGAGCCAGGAGGAAGAGAGAGAGAGAGAGAGAGACATGGAGAGCAAGGATCTATGAGGGCTCCCCAACAGTGGCCGGGAGGCGGACGTGGATGCTGTATACCCCCACCCCTGGCCATATCTGAGGCCCCAGCAGCCCCTTTGGGACCCCCGCCTCCTCCTAGGAGCTCTCTGGCGTGAGCACCGGCATGGCCACCAGGGGCACCCCCACTGGGGAAGAAGGCGGAGCACGACATAAATTGGCTCCTACCATAGTGCAATGGTTAAACAAAGTTTGGGATTTCTTTTTATTAGAAAAACTTTCTGTCTATGCAAGTGTTAATGAAAACGAGAGGGAGCTCTTAAACTCTCTATATAAATGGAATTCAGTTTTAGCGAATGTAAACTTTGACCAGTTTGATTGGGAACATGTGATGGATGCCAAATTCAAAACCTTTATGTATGGGTAATATAGTTCCTTTAGCAAGTTTAGAAACCAATATGATATTCCTAGATAAGTTGAGCTGCAACTCTCATTGTGTTGTTATTTTATAGGAATGTTCTTGTACTTGAAATATCGTGTACAGTTATGCCTGCCGTGCTTGTTGGTTCACCTGTTTCTGTTATGGTTCTTTTCTTATAAATTTAAGAGAAAAGAATTAAAAAAAAAATCCTTTCCTGTAGCAGATTTCTCCGCACAGGTTTTTCTTGAAATTATGTTTGTTACTGTAATGATTTCAAGTTATAAGTGTATGTTCCTTTAAAGTGGCTGGTAAGTGTCAGAAGAACAAGGGTGGTGGTGAAAGAGTGAGGTGATTGGTTGGTGACTGAGAGTGTCTGGGCGGAGCTATGAAGTGTGTGTGTGTGTGGAGAGAGAGAAGGCAGAGTGTTCAGTCTGGAGTTTGAAGTTGAAGTCTGAAGTCAGCAGATGTCAGTTGTGGCCAATCTACAAAGTCAAGAGAAACAGTCTTCCAAACAGAATCATACAGAAATGCTGTGAAAGGCATTAAGATTCTAAAGGAAGAACATGTACTTGAGGGGGCATCCAGGCACAACCTAAAACAGTCTGAGTATTTTAAAGAGTGTGAGGGGGAAAGCTGACCGAGACTTGAGAAAAAGGGAAAGATTCTACTAAGAAACTTAACACATCATCCTGTAACCAATACGCCAATAAAGTTTTCGCTTGTTTATTGCTAACCCAGAATCTTATCCTCAGAGCCACATAGTCCAATGAAGGCGCCTTAGAGCTTGGGCACAATACTGTAAGAAAGGTTAATTAAAGACTGGAATTAAATTCCTGGTGGCAGCGATAGATAATTTAAGTGAAAGAAACAAGAAGAAATTTAGAACTATTTCACACCTAACCACACAAAATAAGAGATAGGTACCATCAGTTATCCCTTCTGGCTCATCTTGAAATTGCTCTAATTTTAGGTGTATTGTTTAAAATTGTGCTTTTATGTGGTTTTTGTTTTTCATTTTTACAGAAGCTACCTTTGGTTTGCACAGAGAAAGCCTCCTCAGAAGAGCATCGTTTCCCAGAATGGTCCTGTAAACTTTCTAGTGCTCAGTGGAAAGACAGGTGGATCACAAGTGCCATGGCTAACAGAGCGGCTTTCTTCCCCTCAAGCTGCTTGGGGTATAATGTTTGAGTCACAGCTCTGTTTGCATCCTGCTGTGTCTACCCCTGTGCTTGCACCTTTATTCACATTGGTAAAGCAGGATGGAATTATGCCAGATACTTGGAAAACATCACTTATTACACCTATGTATATAAAAAAAGTGATAAAACTGAGCCAAACAATTATCAACCAATCAGTCTCTTGGAAGTAATCGGCAAGCTGTATGCATCTCTTTTGCAGAAAAACCTGCTGCACTGGAAAAGGAGGAGATAATGAACGATGAGCAAGCTGGCTTCAGAAAGTGTCACTCTTGCATGGACCACTGCTTTACGCTGGCCCCACTGGTAAGCAAATGTGTTACACAAAGTCTTGTGTGTTTGACGTAGGTATGACTGTGCTCAGGGTTATATAGTCACCCATCCACACAGTTCCAGCTTTTACAGATACAATGTACCTAGTGCCCTCCTTACTTCCTAATTCATTGAAAGGACAGCAATGGGAAGTTTCCAAAACAGTCATAGTTATAAGATGTCTGCCTATTCTAGTTGAAGGGCAGTGTCTCATCTAAGCTAAGTTAGTGTGAGCTAGCTCACAGTTTTTTAGCCTCTGGCTCACACATTGTTGTCTTAACTCACGAAGGATGGCTCCAGAGCAAACTAACTTATGCAGTAGCCAAATCACTTGCTCACAACTTTAATGCCAGTAGATCACAAAGTAGAAGTTTTGCTCACAAGACTCCACAGCTTAGAGGGAGCATCGTTGAAGGGTTGTCTTGAGTTGGACCTATGGAAAGGGTATGAGACTGATTTCACTGAATGCTAGTTGCAAGAAAAAAATAGCACATTTATTGTTGGAACTTTTATTTCAAGTCTAACAGAGCAAATTCCTTGAGTGTATAAAAATACAGAAGAGTAGCTGGAACTAGGAATGTGAGCTGACTTGGTTTACAATGCAACATGTTTCCCCAAATCAAGGTGAACCGTAGAAAACCTGTGCAAATACCCAAATGACACCATTCTGGGATCTGTGATGCCATTGCTTCCTATCTGGTTTGTGTTCCTTACCAGTCCTTTTAGAGCAAGCCAAAAAAGACTAGCATTTCTAATGCAAGTGTCCTTTCCTACTCTTCACAGTCCGTCACCAGAGCCCTCAATTGACGTACTACTGCCACAAACTCCCTCATCGCCTCAGCATGAAGGTTGGGGTCTTGGGCCAAATGCTTAAAAAGATTGACAGGTGCAGCAGTACGAAGGGACTTGGGCATAGGTATCTGAATGGGCAGACAGATGTTTCCAATCAGGAAGTGCTTAAGACATTTCTCTTGCAGGGCAGTACGCATAAATAAGAGGATGTCCTGCAGCCTTTGTGCAGTATCTTCAGGGGCCCAGTCTGACAGTGGCTGAAAGAGCAGGAGATGCATCAGACAAGTCTTGTAATGGTAGTCAGTGAGTACAGGGTTCTTCCCGTCTGATGGGTTGGACTCTCTAAGGTAGAGGATGATCTGTAAACATTTCAGGTGGCAGCTCTCCGCTGGGGCTCGCTGGTTTACCCTTTCGAAAAAGAGCAGCTCCTGGATTGCAAAGGTCCTCTGCCAAGCTGTACCAGCTGAATGGTCCATCTCAGCACCCTGGGTGGCCAGGAAGACTAAGCTGTCTCCTTGCTGGACTCCAAGTATGATGTCAACAGAGATTGTCTTTCCAGATCTAAAGGCCAGGTTCAGGTTGCATGAGGTGTTAGAAGGTTTAGGCAGGAGATCAAGGTTGTACTTATAACTTATATTTTTCCAGGCCTTCCTCACAAGACTCTGGAACCAGTGGATGGTTTTATCCACGTCTAAGTGGGAGCCGGTACACAAAACATGCATGAGGAAGGCACCTTGCTTGTCTTCACTCAGCTTTTGCTCAGGATGATGATGGAAGCATGCCACATCCCCTAGCAGCCTTTCTCTCTTGCACATACACTCCATCTCCACCAAGACGTGTCCATGTTTGCTTGAGATCCCCTCAGAACCACTTGTTTCAAAATGGAAAGAGTGTCCCTTGGGTGGCACTACCGGCACCAGTACACTGAATGCCTTGGACTGTTGTGTGTGCCATCCTTCAAAGGCACTGTCCACACCCCAATACAGTTCGCCAACAGAGGAAGGGTGTTCTGACTGGGAAGGTCATTCTGGCAGGCCTCCAGCAAGTCATTCACAAAGGACTCCACAAAATCACACATATGGGTTAGGTCACTGGTGTCCACATCTGTATGGCGGTCATAGAAAGCCTCTAGCACTTTTTGCCTGTTGCCACATGTTTCACTTTCTCTGTCAGTATCCTCCTCCTCCTCCTCTCTGTTGGTACTACTGGAGGTATCAGTGTTAGAATCATCACTGGGTTCCTCTTCCGAGGAGTATATGTACCACATCCAGAAGAACAGAAGGATCACACAGTGCCACACGTCCCAGGTTTTATCATTCATAGGTTGATCAATTGTAATCCAGTCTTTTGGTGCCCTCAGCGGCTCCAAAGTCCAGCCTTTCTGGTCAAGCTCTGTCTGCAGGAGCTCCATTTCCTGTTTCATTCGCTTCTCATGGTCCTGGAGCTGGTTCAGCATGACCAAGTCCGCATGGTCACTGACCATCAGAGGGTGGTGGACCAGAGTTAGCACAGCCAGGAAGATGAGAGGACCCCAAAGCATCCTGACTTGCACCTGTTTCTAGAGAAACACTAAAGGAAACTATTCAAGCAGAAGTCCAAGGAAGACAATAGGCAAGACTGTCTATATTCTTTGCTGAAAGAAATTAAAACTCTTCACTCAGGAACATGCCATCTGTATGAATTATATGGAACCTTATTTGATTAATTTTGTTCAAAGGTTGATAGTCGCAAGAAGGAACTCCACAGGGAGCTGAAACCTCACTCCCAACTTCAGTCAATCTTCAGCTTTTAATTTCAACAGGCAATGCTGTTTCCTTTATCAAGGAAGTAACTCTTCCTGGTTAAAAGCCTGAACCTTCCCAAGCTGTCCTGCCTTCTTTCAACCTGTTGGCTGCTACTGACTGCAACATCACCTCTCCCATTATTACTTGGTTGTCTGTGAAGTCACATCTGTCCTGAAGTCATAGCTGTGGTTGGTTTTTTAAAATTTCAACAGGCATTGCTACATATTTTAAATCTTATCTTAGACATATCTTGGAGACAGAAAGGGGGTGTACAAAGCAACTGGGTTAATAAGGAACAGTGCAATCCTAACTAGAGTTAAACCCTCCTAGGTGCATTGAAGGCACTGGTTTTAGGAGGGTGTAATTGTTTAGAACTGCACTGCTTTGGCTGGGAGGGTGGGGTAGAAATTTAATTAATAATAATAATAACAACTTCACAGCTATAGAGACTAGAAACTTGCTGTCTGGTGTGTGTGAAATACGAAGCTGAAATGTCTAATCCAGGGGTGTCAAACTCATTTGTTATAAGGGCTGGCTCTTACATAAATGAGACTTTGTCAGGCCAGGCCATGCTTGTCATAAAATATAATACCAAGTAGTGGAGATAAAGGGATGCAGACCAATGCAATTAAAGATGCAGTGCACCGCTGGGCTGATGCCCCCGTACTGCATAAAGTGGGGAGCTAACCCTTTTCCCAGCCTGCTCTTATGGTCAATACTCTAAGCCTAGGACCCAGGGGAAAACATGAAATTGCTGGGCATTGCAAACCCCCGTCTCCCTCCATGTCTACTCAGAGTGGCAGTGCCTCTCCAGGGTCTTAGGTTGAAGTCTTTCTCATAATATGCCACAGCTTGGTCCTTTTAACTGGAGATGCCAGCGATAGACCCACCTGACTCCTTAGCTCAATGAATGGAAGAGAAAAGCCTCCACCCGGAAGCACAACGTCTACAACCAAGCCCCTTCCCCCTCAGCCAGCAAACTTTAGCAAATAAATAACTCTAGCAGACCCACGTGGGCACAGGAGAAGCAAGCGAAGCCGAGGGAAGTTCAGAGGCAGCTTGGAAGGGCGAGGACAGGCAGCGGGGGGATAAGATAGCTGTCGGCGGGATTAAAGCCCTGGGAGGGCCACATGTTTGACACCCGGTCTAATCAGTATTGCATCCTGTGACTTCTGGAAATAGGAATATCTGGGGTGAGTGGCGTCAATGTACTATGCTGCTGGATTTGCATGGCAATTCCAAAAATTTCAGCCCCAATTGCAAACATTTTAATTTATAAACACTACTGAGTTTATTGTGAGACCAGATGAAGACATGATAAGACCCTCAATTACATCAGATTTGTGGAGGCACCCTGGGGCAGTGCATCTTACAACAAGGGTGTCGATGCATCGCCTCCTGATGGGTGAAACACAACATCCTAGGTAACCCTTCCTTGTTAAAAGCCTGAGCCTCCCCAAGCTGTCCGGCCTTCTTTCAGCCTGCTGGCTGCTACTGACTGCAACATCAGCCTCTCCCATTATTACATGATCATCTGTGAAGTCACATCTGTCCCGAAGTCACAGCTGTCCTTAAGGGGAGAGGACCCAGCCTCAGCTTCTCTTCTGCTACTTCAAGAGAACCAGTTTTATTTTTTTTATCAAACAGGAACAGCTCAAATGCTCACTGGAGAAGAAGAGATACTAATGAGTTGAAGGCTACCATTCCTGATTTTTAGACTTGGAACAACCACTGGATTGGTTACCGAGGAGAAAGACCTCAGACTTGCAGCACCAATCAGTTTCAAAATAGCCAAAACTGTTAGGTGTTGTGTGAATCCATTAAAAATTCCAAAACCAATGTGCTTGTGTAAAGTGCCGTCAAGTCGCAGCTGAACTATGGCAACCCCAGCAAGGGGCTTTCAAGGCAAGTGAGAAGCAGAGGTGGTTTGCCATTGCCTTCCTCTGCGAAGTTTTCTTTGGTGGTCTTCCCTCCAAGTACCAACCCTGCTTAGCTTCTGAGATCTGATGAGATCGGGCTATACCATGCCACCTTCCTTCCGCACACAAAACCAACAGTAGTGATTAATATCTTATTTGGCTGGTTCTAGTCAAAGCAGCACTTTTAAAATCAGTTCCAAAGTAGCACCTTTCACAACAGGAGTGCTTTGAGAACTATTACCAGTAAACAACCTAAATCAAACATCATAACAACCAACCTATAAAAAACATTTCCCCCCCACTTTTCTAAAAGAAAGATGGAACCGGAAGGAGTTCCACATATGGATATTTTACTATTACATAAGGCCTTGTTGCTAATTTTGTTAATCTGATCTCGTGCATGTTGATATAGTCCACAGGTTTCATTGTCTGCGAAATCTTGTTTATTTCCCCCTGCCCTGATTTTTCATCCTCAGCTATTTCATCTTCAGCTATAGACAGACATCCTCTGTCTACGACAGAGAAACACTTTCAGTTAAGAGATTTTACACATCTCCACAAATGCAGCAATTTGTAAAAAGGCCTCACAGATATTTGGTTAGATACAAAGCTGTCATGATTAAACACGTACACAAACACCATTAAACAGCACTCAAAATGGAACAGTCCAGTAATGGCAGGAATCAAAAGACCCACACATCTCTGGAGGTTAAGTCTTTTTTTACTTTACTAGACTTCCTTCTGTATCTTTAACAGCAGGAGCACACACCAGAGTTAAGCAGGGGGAAATTTTCCCACCATAATCTCAGAGTAAGAAGAAATGATCTATTAACCTGTCTGCTAACAGCACAGAGCAACCCTAATGCACGTATGTGTACAACATACTCATAATACATCAGTTGATAAAAAGTGCACACTAAGCCACAGAAAGTGAAGGATAGCTTAACTGCTGTGATTAAATTGGTCCAGTCTAGAAAAGTGTAATGGGCATGTACGTCCCAAGCTCTAAGTATGGGGAATGCTGGAAACTTAAATCGCGATTTACAATGAAATAGACCCTTAAACATGAGGAAATGTCAGCAAGGTAATTCCTCAAACTACAGGAATAGTTCAGCATGTCAAGATCATTGGAAAAACATCTGATCCTCAAAGAGAGGCAGAGAGAAAGCGAGCGAGCGAGAAAAAGAGAGTGCGCATCACAATTGGGCCATATTTATGATTGTGACATCTAAATGCTCAGAGCATTGTGAACACTGGTTAGCAAGACCAGGGCAATTTTACAGGACACTGGCATGCTCTAGTCTGTCTCTGAGCTCAGGAACACATTAAGCCAGATTGGAAGAGAATGAACTTCAGTGGGGCTGGGAAAACAGGCAACAAGGGAAGCATCATGGTCAAGTCCTGCAGAACTCTGGAGAGCTCCCAGGGAAAGTGATTCTACAAACTCCTAACGAATCCTCTCATATCTGTTCCAGTCTCTGCCCCCAGAAGGATCTAATCCCCCCCCATACCCATGAAGTACCCACAGGCTGGAAATATGGGATGGAACCACCATTTTTTGTCACTTTAATTAGTGTTCTATATGTTTTGATTATTGTTTTTGTATATTTTATTGTTTCAAATTTATACAACGCCTAGAGCCCCACAATCACGGGGATTAGGCAATTCCAAATTTTAATAAAATAAAATAAATAAATACCCACAAGAACAACAGGCCCACTCCTCCCTAGGCAGGGGATTTAGAGGGGCAAAAATCATTCCGATTTGAGTTTCACATCTGAGTGGTTGTCACAGGAGGGGTGGGCTAAGAATTATTGCCCAAGAAGCTTTGGCAAATAACCCTAGAGCAGTGATCTCTGATGTGCTGCCCACCAACAGGTTTCCTGGCACCCATCTGATTCTTCTTCAAAGCATCTCTTCCTCCAAAGTGACAAGCCCACCATACTTTTTCCTCCTCCACCTCAATGCAGCAGGGCTTCAGAAAAACCTCACACACTGGTCAACCAGTTCTTCTGGATGGCCAGCAACAGGGTATAGAGGCTGAGACCTGGCTCTAGTATTCAGAGGCTTAGTGCCTCTGAATGGGGAAGTTCCCTTCAGTCACCATGGCTAGTGACCATTGATAGACATCTTCTATGAATCTACCTAATCCACTTTTAAAGCTGTTTGTTCCCTGTTGCCATCAATACATCCTCTGGAAGCAAATTCCACATTTTAATTACTCTCTGTGTAAAGTAGTATCTCCTTTTGTCCGTCCCGAATCTACTGCCCATCAGCAAAGGAATGTTCATGTGTTTTAGTATTTTGGGAGAAGGAGAAAATTTTCTCTTTGTCAACTCTCTCCACCTCATGCATAATTTTATAAACCTATATCATGTTCCCCTTTAGTTGTCTCTAACTTGTACCAGGCTGCAGAGGAAGCATTAAGGAGCTCAAGTCTCTCCTGCTGCTTCTCTAAATAATAACTGTCTTCCAACAACTCACAACTGACAAACCCAGGACCATGGGGTTTTCAAGGCAAGAGATGAGCAGAGGCGGGTTCCCATTGCCTTCCTCTGAGCCTAGTGTGAAACTAACTCATTCCATCCCTAAAGTTCTCTGTGTGTGTGCAAAGGAAGGGCAGGGCAGGGTCAGTGGTGTCGATAACAACAGCTAAAACTTGAACTTCTGAGTAGAGGAAGTGTCAGGTGGCAGAAAAAGCACAGCCTGGACAGTTCAGAAATTGTTTTGCAGAAGATGTGGCCTTGAAGGAAGAAAAAGCAGCTTGACAAAGATGAAAAAATCCTTCAAGCATTGCAGGACAAACAGCATTGAGACTTAAGTGGGAGGAGATGGAGGGGTGACGGTAGATGAGTTTGTGCAGAAGACAGCAGGACTGAAAGGCAGTAGATTGGGGAAGAGGTTGGCATGCAGAGAAATTGAGAAGCGTGAAAAGTAATCACATGGAAAGGCTCTCAGGGGCCTGGATGTGGGAGACAAAGGATAGGAAGGAATGAAATGTGGCTCCAAAGTTACATGACTGCACTTGTAATGGCAACAAATGAGAATAATGAGTTCAGGCGCTCTTCTTTCAGTATCTTGAACTGGAAATGCTTATAGGACAATTCAGGTGAAAGTCTGGCAAGTCTATTTAAGTACAGGATAAAGGGGAGGCGAAGGGAAGGATTAGCACTTACTGCTGTTGGATCCTTTCGATGAAGCTGAGCTGCTGTTACTTGTGTGAAACCACCAGGGTATCTACAGCGCAAAAGACATAAATAAGCCAATTTTTAAAAGCCTGCGTCTTGAAAAACAAAACCTGCATATGACCTAAAGTTGGCTTCTATATGGATGGAGAGCTTCAGAGGAAGGACAGGTCTGACAACAGCAGAATTTATGTTTAAAGGCCAATGAGATACCAGTCATATGGCACGAAATATGTATGGAAAGTTGGCCATGAAAGTAAATGGTAGCTGAGTGAGAAGGCAAGTGCACAAACACCAACTCTCCTTCTCTACTCACAACTTCAACTTGCCTTCCCTTGACCCTCTTCCTTCTCCATTCCCTCCCTTTGCTTACGTCCTAAACTTATCCCACCCCAAGCTTCATTCCCCTTGGCTTTTCCTTTCTTCACACTTCCCTTGTTAGGCTGCCTGTTTTGCTGAGGTTCAGAAAACGAAGATGGAAAAACCCAAGGAATGTGAAACATATTAAACATATTTGCTTTTTGGACATACCAGAAATTAAGGAGCAACTAAGGAATCCATGTGCCATTTAATGCCATTTCACATCCTGTCATCTGAACACCAGAATCAAAGTTGCATGTAGAAAAGGAAGGACCAAAAAATGACTGGTGGGACACACGTGCCATGCAAAAATCAGGGCTGCTGCCTGATTGACATGTTAGAAAACACAAAACACTGTCATTCCCCTGACTACCACTATATTCTTATAGTCCCAAGGTAGGGATAGAGGGAGCACAATACGTTATCCTTACTGAAGCTAAGCCTATATGGGACTAATCTGTGCCTGGAGGGATGATTTCTGAGGAAACTATGTACACTGTCTTGGATTCCGTGACAGAAAAAAGGTAGAATGTTAACACTAACAGTAAGTAAATTTACAAATGTAGACACTCTGCTTTCTGGGGCCTAGCCTGGAAAAATGTGATGTCATGATATGCTTAGGATGGATGAGGAGGAGGAACTCTATGTCCTATAGGGGAAAGTCTGCTGGTTAAGGATGCTTGATTGGGGTGGGGACATATAAATATTAGGAACCTGGAGCCATTCCCACAACTGTCAGCTCAAGCTTTGTTATGGATGTATTGGGACCACATTATAAACTGAGATAAACAATGCAGTCACCTGGATATTTAGTACATTTCCAGCAAATCCTATGCAGAGTTGATTCTAAGCAGGGTTTTGACTGGAATAAAATTAATCTGCAGTTTTCTGGGAAAGCTAGAACTGAGGCTGTAACACAGATTGTATGACTGAATAGACACAGCAAAAGTATGGAGGGCAAGATAAAGGAATCATTTTCTAGCTCCTTTTCTGTTTCATCCACCACCAGTCAAAGTCAACGACAAGTAAATGTTTCCAGCCTTTGTTTTTTAAGGCTACAATAAATAATTTCTTTATCCCATCCTCAGAGTCATGTACATCTGTTTTCTACATAGGACATCATTTCTCACTTTAGGTCCCAGTCAGTGATGACTTGCAAAAAAAGTCAAACATAAAATACTTCATACAGGTTTGATACGTCTGCTACTTATAAAAGCTGTTACTGTTCTTGCGGATCAAACTTTTTAAAAGCATACCAACAACTTTCAATAAGGTTCATTCCTGTTTGGAGATGCTGGCAAGTTATATTAGTAATGAGGGGCAGAACATTTCCTGATGCTGCATTTTTCTGTGGACAGTTTTCCACCCCACATATGAAAATACAGTCTTTTTATCTATCAGAGTTGCTCTGTTGCAAATTATTTTGTGGAAGATTTGTCAGTCGGTCAGTCAGTAATAGGGAACCAGAATCGACTGCTCCTATTTTGCTTCTATGTGAATTTCATTTCAAAATACGGGATGTCTTAATTAGCCCTATTTTGCATAACAGGCATAGCCTCCCAGAAGTGAGGCTTGCTTCCCTTCTCTTACCGGATCAGTGTTCCCATATCACCCACTCAGTAGTGAGGTTTCTTCTGACTGCTATGAGGATTAGGGAATGTAAGATTAAAGTTCTGTGGAGAAATGTTTGATTTTGATTGTACTCTGTATATTTAAATACTGGTTTTATTTGATTTTAATCTATGCCAATAAAGGTACTGACTGACAAAGGTGGAAAATCTCCCAGCCCATATATGTACATATAGCCTACTTATCTATAGTTATCCGGTAAAAAGCAGTGGCACAACAGTCTATATATATAATTCCCAAGTACCCTCCCCCGTGCAAATACCTAAATCCGCGCGGGGGGGCACTTGGGGGGTGGGGTTTCTACACACGGGGGGCACTCCCCCCATGTGCAGAAAAATCCTAAATGTTTAAAAAACTTTTCGGGGGATCTTTAAATCCCCCGAAAAGTTAAAGCGTTCTTTGCGCGTGCGCAGAGAACGCTGTGGCCGCTGTAGGGGAGGGGGTGGGAAGCGGCGTTTGCGGGGGGGGAGGGAGGGAAAAGCCTCGGTGAGCGGCAGGTCTCTATGCCTCTGCCGCTGTTTTGAAAGCAGGGAGGGAGGGGGGGAAGCCTCAGTGGACAGCGGGGGGGGGGGGTGGAGGGAGGGAAGGAAGGAATGGCACGGGGGGCAGCGGCGGGGGGAGGAATGGAGAGGCCCATTTGGCTCTGCATCAGAGGGGCCTCGCCGGGGCAGGCTGCAGCGCGGGGGAGGGGGAAGGAGGCGGAGGAAGGAGGAGCAGCTGTCAGCTTCTCCCCCCCCCGCGAATATCGCGGGGGCCCCCCTTGTATATATCTAAACAGGAAAAAAGTGTGAACATCCACAAGGTATATTCAGATACAGCCATCCTCAGTGATTCCCAATGGAAAATCAATCATTTCTTGGAACCTCCCTTCAAAAGTCTGAAGCATGTCTCCGCTATACCATTTTCATTAGAGGGAAAGAACCTTTCCCATGCTTCAGACTTCTGAAGGGAGGTTCCAAGAAATGATTGATTTTCTGTTGGGAATCACTGAGGATGGCTGTATCTGAATATACCTTGTGGATGTTCACACATACCTATGAAATGATGAATCCAGCATGATACTTGAAAAAATTATTGAAACGGATTTATAACCTGGGGTCCGTCGAGTCAGCTGGCAGACACCATCACATCCTACAGTTCAAGGACTTTTAAAAATTTAATTATCACAAAGATGTTTATGAAATAACTTTACCTGTGAATTTCTACCTGTCTATTCAACTGTGTCATACGAAAATTTGTTCTGACTATTAAATATGTTCTATTTAGCAAAGTCATAAATCATTGGTTTTTTGGTGGCTGAATTTGGGCACATGCACTTTTTTCTTGTTTATCTATAGTTGTCAGCATTACTGTGCTGCAAATCAACCATGTCAGATGTGCTATGTGTAGCATATGAACTATGGACAAATCCCAGGGACATTATTTAAATTCATCACTGAAATTATTTAAATTTGAATTGGAAAATTTTCTTATTCGAATCCCCCCCCCCAATACTGATAGCGGGCAATGAGTAGAAGCTTGGCTACCTTCCTAGATTTGTCCCCAACAGCACACTCTTGTCTTTACTAACAAATAACTCTACAAATAAATAATAAAGGAAAGCACAGGGGCATTCTTGGCTTCCAGAAATATTTGACCACAATCAAATAACCGGCAATCAGTTGACAATATTTTGGCCATTTGTTTGATTGGCACACCAACCTTACCGAGCCGTTTACAGTATTAAAATGTTTTGGAAAAAAATACCAACTTGTTCAATATTTGTATTCTTAAGGCTGCGGTCACACACACTAATAATCCACTTTCGAACTGGATTTTGCCAGTTCACACAGTAAAATCCAATTGAAAAGGGCACCGAAAGTGGCTTAAAAGTGATTATTTGTGTGATCGCAGTCTAAAACTGTGAAATGCTTACCCAGTATGTGACGAGTACACCTTCTGTTTCCATTTATTGCCAGAAAAAGCAATATGCCTTGTATTTATTATGACAGCATGATCTCCAACGTCACCTAATTTTTAAAAAAACAAAACAACAACAACAATAAAAAAGGTCTTGGTTAATAAGATCACCTTAAGAACTAATAACCTAAGAACTCTAATTAGACAGAACAACATTGCTAATGGTTCTCAGAATGAAATGATTCATGCAAAATAATGTACCGCAAACATAAGTACCGTGCCACAATGTCACATAGGCACTACAGCCCAATAGGAGAGCACGTTTTGAACACATAAAGACCCACTTACTTAGTGCATGGTACACAGGTTTATGCTTCCCTTGAAGGATGAGCTCGCACATTTCTGCAATTTTTCCTGGTGGCTGCATCTTCGCATCCAAGAGATACCAGGCTCGAGCAAATGTTGCCCATTGCTGAAGAGAATGAATGGGAGAGTCATTAATGCAGTGAAATAGATACACTGTAACCAAATGGACTATCCCATCATATTTTACTTGATGCTTTGAAAATTATGAATTGTAGATTACGAATTAAAGAGATCTTTTTAAATAACATTGCTCACAAGATCTAAGTCACAAGTTACGTAACAGAGCTGCTGCACTAAAGTACAATACAGGGGCCTATGCAGCAACTTAATGACTGTAGATCTTCTGACTTTGCACAGGAGTAGACAAGGAGAAAAGCAACAAGATCATCACTGCACCAACCTGCTTAAAGATAGGAGACCTGTGATAACCTCTGTTTGAATGGCAGTTGCAGAGCAGGGATTAGAACCTGGATCGTCAAGATCCCAGTCTGACGTACTAACCATTACACCAAGCTGGCTTTTTTACTTTGCTGCTAACACGGCTACCCATCTGGAATTAAAGTGTTGATGAGGAGAGACTCTGTTATTTGGACTGCAACAGAAGAACATCTCGGATTTGCACGCCTGGTCAGACCACCCCCGTCTGGAAAAAGAACCCTGAATTTACTCTCCTGGAGTGAGAGGTGGTAAATCGCCCAAGCGCCCCCCCCCCCCCCCCCCCGGTAGTTGATGCCTATGGCCAGGGGGGAGAAGGCTTGATGGGCCCGACGGCTGGGAGCCAAGCAGGTCTCACCGACGGGGCCAGGACGGGGTGGGGGAGAAGGGGAGCAGCTTCCTCCTCTAAGTGGAGCTCCCCCCCCCACAAGTATTGTGGGTCCCCATTTCTTGTATATATATATAAATAGGGTTGCCAAGTCTGGGTTGGAAAATACCTGGAAACTTTGGGGGCGGATCCAGGAGAGGGCGGGGTTAGGGGAGGAGAGAAGCCTCAGCATGGTACAATGCCATAGAGTCCACCCTTCAAAGCAGCCATTTTCTCCAGGGGAGCTGATCTCTCTCAGCTGGAGATCAGTTGTAAAAGCGGGGGATCCCCAGGCCCCACCTGGAGGCTGGCAACCCTATATATAAAACATACATACACTATATATATATATATACACACACACATACATATATAAAAACCCAACTGAATATATATATATATTTAAAACACATACACGTTATTTTAATATCTATATACTATTATCTTGAACCCTGGCACGGAACACAGATACCAGTGCCGAAATTCAGATCAGGAGCATTTAAAATAAAAATAAAGCTCTGTTTACTCGCTACCGAGCCCACTGAAGGCAACGGGGCCTCCTCCCGAGTAGACGTCCCAGGACTGCAACCTCGAAGCGGCGGCGGCGGGAGGGCGGCAGTCATGCGTGACGCGGGTCCCTGAGGCGAGGCAGGGGAACGGCGCTCTTACCTGTGCGGCCTTGCTGTAGCTCGACATGGCCGGAGAGGCACAAGGCCGCGTCTCTGAGGGAAGCGCCGCCCGGCCTGGAGGCGGAAAGAGAAGGGCGGCCTTAAGCCGCGGCACCGGCCTGGGCGGGCGGCGGGAAACGGAAGAGGCGCCTCAGCCGGGGGAGGAGCCTGGTGCCGCGGCGCGGGCCTTTCGAAGGAAGACGGGAGGCGGCGATTGCTGAGGCGGCGCCGGGACGGGATGGCCATGGACCGCTACCTTCTCTTCATGCGCTGGCGAGGCGTGGGGGGACCCGGAGGCCCCTCAGGTGAAGCCTCAAGGCGGAATTGGGGGGGGGGGCGGGGAAATAGCAGCGTCTGAGGAAAACTTGTCTGTTTGCAGTGACCCGGGTGGGCTTGGGGGGGGGGGGGGGTAGGCTGTGTTAGTTCGTCTGGTGCAGGGGAAATAGCCGCGAATCTTGCGGCCACTTGATGGTAGAATTTCCACCGTGGAAAGTGCCCTTGAAGCCACAACCGACCCCGTAGGTTGGTCGAGATGCATATTTGCGTTAGTCTGTCTGTAGGACTAGAGAAACAGCAAGAGAGTCCAGTGGCACGTTAAAGACTAAATTTGTGGCTAGATCCAGATGGTCAGCCGTGTTGGTCTGAAGCAGGAGAACAAATGTCGAGAGTCCATTGTGGCACCTTTAAGACCCACAAAGGTTTAGTCAGGGTGTGAGCTTTCGTGTGCAAGGCACACTTTTTCCAATACTTTGGAATGGTAGATGATGTTCTGAACTGATAGACAGGGGTTTAACAGCAAATTAACATGTAACATGATGGTGTTAAAGCTGTGCAAAGTGAAAAACCAAATAGCAAGGTTGTAAGGTTAACAGCTGTAAAGTAATAAATATGTCAACACTGCAGATAAATGTCTAAATAACAGAATCTTAATTTTTCTCCTCTCAGGCGTGGAGGGCATTCAACAATATATTTTCAGCTGGTTGTAATGTTGTCAGCAGACATCCATTCAGTAACTTGTTATTTAGTTAAACCCCCATCTATAAGTTTAGAACCTCATCTACCATTCCAACGTATTTGAAAAGTGTGCCTTGCACACGAAAGCTCATACCTTGAAAAAACCTTTGTTGGTCTTAAAGGTGGCTTGGACTCAAAATCTGGCAGGGAGTGAGCTTTCATGAGTCACTGCTCACTTCTACAGATCAGGCAGAAAAGTCACAGACTTACATTATCCATATGGAAATAGATCGAGATGGGTAGCAGTGTTAGTCTGTAGCAGTAGAAAAAGAGCAAGAGTCCAGTAGTACTTTAAAGACTAACACAATTTGTAGCAGGGATGCACTTTCGTGAGTCGCTGCTGACTCATTACAAAATACTTATCCCGAAAGCTCACCCCCTGCCGAAACTCCTTAGGTTCCAAGATATGAGGAGATTGGGCTAGCCTGGGTCATCCAGGGCAGGGCTGTGATGTCTTAAATAACAAAATGCTATCCTAGTGGGCAGGTTTGTGTATTTCTTAACCCTTAAGTATTTGCTGCTTTTTCAACTGGAATCAGTGGACCTCCACTAAGCAGACATTTTAGGTAACAGGCATTAACCTTGCTGTTTGTTGGGTAATTTTTTTTCATACCTCCTATGCAAAATATTATAGAGGAAAATAAAACAGAAGTCAGCGGCACCTTAAAGACTAACAACATTTGCTTTGTCTTTAAGGTGCTTTTGTTTTGTTTTGTTACAGCCGACTACCCCTGTGCAGTTACAGGTAGCGAGAAACCAATCACAGAGTTTGAAGAAATGGTTTATAGTCCATAAAAGCTTGTGCTGGATCAACTTTTTTAGTCTGAGGTGCCACAGGACAACAGTTGCATTTGTAGAGTTTCAGAAGAGTCAGTGTGTTTCAGCAAGAGTAGACAGAAATCGTGTTGCCTCTTAATAGCACTAACAAATTTTTAATCTTAGCAGAGCCTTTTTTGGGAAAGAGTCCGTTTTTCCCAGGTGTGATGAATACATCTTGACTGTGCAGACGTGTAGGAGATATCAACCCTGTTCTGTGTGTGTGTGAATTCTAAATACCTCCTATGTAAAAGAACAAAACAGGGTAATAAAGCTGTGTCATTGCAAACCAGCATGTCAGTACTCTTCTATCTGAGATGTTAGCTTTCTGTGTGCAGGAAACTTTTTGTACAGAAGATCTTTCGATCATGTGAAGCCTCGTGTGCACTCTAAAGTGGTACAGCCCAGACATCAGGGTACCACCTTATTCTTTATGAGGCCTGGGCCTGTGGTTTTTAGATCATGTTGGGGCTCAATCCTTCAGTCTATACAATAAGAACTGGCTGATCTTGAATAGTAACAATTGATTTGGATATATAATAAGAATAGATGAAACTAAGTCCCTATAAATGAGCATGCATGCTGCTGGACATTAATGGTTTGAATGTACAGATTTTTGTTCATCTGATGTTTCAGTGAACATAAGCATAAATTTATATTTTTCAGGTTTGACAGCTGCCGGTATTTATGACTTACTGGAAATAAACTGTAATGCCTCTGTAAATGCAGAAGTTGAACAATTCCCTGGTAAGCGAAGCATCGAATAGTAATGAATTCTACAAGTTATCTATGTTAGTCTGTTATAGCAAAACAAGAAAGCCTTGCAGCATGTGAAAGGCTAACAGATCTTATATGGCATACCATTTGTCCGCTCCAGTCTGCTCCATCAAATGCACGATGTCCTTCATTTTGTGGAATCCCTTCAGCTGGTAGTTGTGTGTTTATTCCCCCCCCCCCCCCCGGTTTAAAATTGAAATAGTAGGGTCAAGAGTCAATTGAAATACAAGAAACTGAGTCTGTGACGTTACTCTTCCTCTCACTTTTAATTGGCTTTGACTTCACTATTTGCAGTTTCTATATATCACTGTTTACTAACAGAGGACACTTTTTTGCAGCTGATAAAGTGGATTCTAGTTTGCAAAAGCTAACGCCATAATGAATCTCTTCATTAGCATCAGACGACATAGAGTAAAAGAAGCAGAAGCAGAATAGAGATTGGATTTATACCCCGCCCTTCACTACCCAAGGGAGTCTCGGAGGGGCTTACAAACTCCTTTTCCCTTCCCCTCCCCACAACAGACACCCTGTGAGGTAGGTGGGGCTGAGAGAGCTCTGAGACAACTGTCCTTGAGAGAACAGCTGGGACAGAACTATGGCTTGCCCAAGGTCATCCAGCAGGTGCAAGTGGAGGAGTGGGGAATCAAACCCAGTTCTCCCAGATTAGAGTCCGCATACTTAACCACTACACCAAACTGGCTCCCTACACCAAACTGGCTCCCAGTATGGTTATATTTTACTATCCCTTAGGGTTAGGGAAGTGGTAGAGCATCTGCTGGTCATGCAGAAGGTTCCATGTTCAGTCCTTGGCCTCTCCAGATGAAAGGACCAGGCAGTAGCTGATGTGAAAGACATTTACCTAAGACCCTGGAGAAATGCAGCCAGACTAAGTGGAAAATACTTGACGGGTCGATGATCTGGTTCCATAAAAGGCAACTTCATGTGTCTGTGTATACACAGAACTATGTGTTTAAAATATATATATTATTGATGTTGAGGGTGTCTGTTGTGGGAAGAGGAAGGGAAGGAGACTGTAAGACACTCTGGGACTCAAGTGAAGGGCTGGGTATGAATCCAACTCTCCTGCTCCATCGCATTTATTGTTAGGCTGTTGTTTGGCAGGCTGAAGGAAAATCTTACTGTTTTTAAATATTTTGGGGATTGTGTTTGAAACGTGGGTTCACAAAAACGAACATTGTTTCGAGAAACAAAATTATGCTTTGCAAAATTCACAATAGCATGTTGCTGGAAATACCATGAGTGCAGATACTGAATCTGAGCAAGCAAGGAAACCTTTTTCATGTGAGCGCTTAGGAGGTGTGTCTACAGGGAAGTAAGAAGGGATAGTAAAGAACATGACACTTACCAAAAAGAATATTGTATTTTTTTTGTTTATCAGTGTTTAAGTATAAAAAAGGGAAGCTGTTTTCTGCATCTGACACACTGTTTGAGTCCCTGGATGTCTTGCTCAACCAATGAGGTGTATCCAGCATCTCTGGGGAAAAAAATGAGATCTAAGTTTCTTTTTTTTTCTTTTCTGTGTGTGTTTTCTGTATGGTAATGGGCATCCATTCCTCTTTTAGCATGTTCACTTGCTGGCACTCCAGATGTGAGGGAATGGTATTTTGCAGTTCAGTCGATATGTGGATTTTATCAGGTAGGTTGTGGGTTATCAAGTCACATAATTATCCGAAATGTTGGTGTAAACTTGACCTTATGGGATTTTATTTTTAATTAAACAGTTCTGTAGTTCCGACTGGGAAGAGATCAGCTTTGACCCACTGGCAGATCAAAGCAACGACTCTGTTCAAAGACATATTGACGAATGCCTTGGTGGTGATCAAAATATTGAGAAGGAAGACAGTAACAGCAGGGAAGCCATGTCAGTAACTGAGTAAGTTGATAACTTTGAAATGGCCATATTTATCTACTAATTTACCAATACTAATGCTATTTAAAAACCAGGCTGTAATCCAGAATTGTGGAAATTAATACAATTTTTTTCATCAGTGACTTCAGAGGCTTGGAGATTATGCCGTGTGATGAGAGCTCTGCTTATCCACTGCCAGATAGGCATAATGTAGAGCAGAGTGAAGAGGTTTTATAATATTCGCAATTTTGTTTTCAGTCTTTTCCCTAATAATCACCAGCATGAAGTTTGCCTTTCTCACTGCTGCCTCACACAAAGTTGACATTTTCATCAAGCTGACCTCTGCAGTCCCAGGATCTCTTGTCCTCTCATTCTTGGACAATTCAGGCCTTATCAGCATATATTTAAAGCTAGGGGTTTTTTTTTTGTTCCTATATATTTATACTCTACTCTTCTCTCCAGTGGCGATGCGTGATTCTCCTCTCCTTCATTTTATCACATCATTCTCCTCAACCTTCATTTTATCCTCTCTGTGAGGTTGGTTAGGCTGACTGGCCATGGTCACCCAGCAAGTTTCCATGGCAGAGTGGGGATACAAACGGGGGTCTCCCAGATCCTAGTCGAGCACTACTACAAAGACCGTTTCCCAGCAGCTGCCGAAAGCCTGCTGCCGGGAGACGGAGTTGCCTCTTTGTAGGGAGGAAGGGGGGGGGGGGTAGACAGGCTGCGATTGCAGCTGGACCCGGGAGGGGTGGGGCCAGCTCTTTGTGCTCATTCCTTGCCTCATACAACACTTACCTGTACTAAATGGGGAGGAGAGGGAAGTGACCGGTGATGAGATCAGGAAGGAGAAGGTACATTTGTGTGCAATAAACTGCTTTTTGTGTGCAATAAACTGCTTTTCTTATTAGAGCAGAACAGGAATTGTAAGAGCAGTCTGAGAGTATTGTATAAGCAGCTCCCCGTCCAAGCCCTTCAGTCCATGGCCTAGTTTGCAAAGGTGTGCTGTGCACAGGTTTGTTAATTTATATCCTTTTCAGCAGGGTCCATTAGGGTGATTCAAAATAGCCATAAAAAATGAAGACAATCCATATGGCTATAAAAATGGCAGCACATAGACAGTTCTAGTAGAGCATACATCACAACCTTTTTGAGAAGATGGGAAAGGCCCTACTTTATTCAACCAAAGCTTCATCCAGGTGATGTGCCGGCTGTCCTGTTTTGACACGCTGCTTCTGAACCGTGGAATTTTCATACAGCCGTCGTGGTTAATAGTTGTTGTTAGATGGACAGTGCAGTTTTAATCCTATTGGCATCAGTGGGCTCAGAAGAGTGTAACTCTTCTTAGGATGGCACTTTTAGCCTTTCTGAGTTTGTCTCTTTTAAAACCTCCTGTGCTCGTGGCCATCTCTATATGTTGTGGCAGTGAGTTCCATGTGTCAGTTTTGTGGTGCATGTCCCGAATCAATTTAAATGTGTTCATCCAAGTTCCAGTAATACAGGAAAGGGCAAAAAAAAATATGCTGTCTGTAAATTTTCTGTACTTTGCATGGTTTGATGAATAGCTACTGTATGTCCTCTGCCCCCCTCCTTAATTATTTTTTAACCAAACAGCCCCAAACTTTTTAGTGTTTTCTTGTAAGGAAAATGCCCAGCTCCTTGGTAATTTTGGTTGTGTATTTCTATATCGTTTGTAACTCTGTAATATTCTCTTGAGATGGCGCTACCAATACCACAGTATTTCTTTTCTTTTTTTTAAAGTTTTTTAGTGCTTTTATTTTGAAAACTACAGAAATCAAAAAGGAGGGGATACTAACAACTATGGGAGAAAGAAAAGAAAACCACTAAAACCCCAAGTAGCAATGGTCATATACATAAACATTTGCTTAAACTATTGTTTCAGTCACATTACCCTAGACAGAATGAAGCGGACCTTATACTATTTTAGTATTGTAGTAGAGCTGGTATTTTAACCAAAGAGCGTGTCCAAGAGTTCATTTTCATTTACTAAAAATCAAGACAGAGAAATATCTAGCTTGCCAGTCAGAGTGAGAGCCAAATCATGAATCCGCAAGAGGGGTTGTCTGAAGCAGGGGTCAGGAAACCAGGAATCCAAGCCAGAGTGGGGGTCCGAGAACAGGAGCCAAAGGCGGGTGCGAGGCATGCACGGAGGCGGCTCATTGCTTCCATGAGAGCCCAATCCCGAGTGGGGAGCTGTATAGGCATCTGGCCGGACTTCCCATGGCGGCGGTGTTGCTCCTGCTAGTACTGAGGAGGACTCGGCGCTCGCCTTCCCTGTCAGGGTGCATCTCGACAGTGGGTAACTAAGTCTCTGCGGAGCCGCTCCCTCAGCTGAACCACCCACAGAGGTGAGTCAGGCGGGCTCCCCGATTGCCCCTGTACCTCATCGGCTGCTGCAGGGCCAGGTGCGGGGTTTACAGGCTCAGGTGCTGGCAAGCTATTGACTTGTGAGGAGTCAGAAGGGCTGGCTTCTGGCTCTGGCAAAGCCGGCGCCTCTGGTTGCGATGCCAACTCGGGCAGGGACTCAGCACTGTTGTCATCGCCTATGACACTTCTGCCTGTTACTTATCCAGTTACTAATCTGTCATTAGCTTGTGAGTATCTAGCTTCTCAATCACTGATGTAGTGTTTGAACAGTCAGAAAGTGGAATATGTCAAGATCCATGTAAGTGTTGGTGGCCATCAGTAGGGTCATCCTGAAGATCTCCGTATTCCTTGGTGGCCGCTTTTAGCAGTAAAAATATAAATGCCAACACAAGGGGGAGCCGGTCAGTCAATCTCGGAATCATATCAATCAACATGGCAGTTACCTCTGTAGCCTTTCAGGTTTAGTAGCAAAGCTCTTTTTGTTTGTATACATGTTTTAATCAATACGTTTAAGTAATAATAGTAATTGCCTTGTTATTGAGGCAGGTCCTATTTTGTCTTCGTTTGCAAGGGCTGTTGTAACCAGGGAGTCATAAAATAGAAAGACCATCCGTGGCTATTAGACACAAGGTATAGATAGGATCCCTCGGTCTGGGGCAAGGGATGCACTGTATTCTTGGTGCTGGGGGGGGGGGGCAACAGTGGGAGGGCTTCTAGTGTCCTGGCCCCACTGCTGGACCTCCTGAGGGCACCTGGTATTTTTGGCCACTGTATGACAGAGTGGTGGATTGGATGGACCACCGGCCTGATCCAACATTGGATTCTCTTATGTTCTTATGCTTAGAGCTGAAAATATGATCACTAATTTTCAGTGTATATTTTTTTTAAATTCTAGTCTCTACGAAGAATCTGCTGAGAATATACATCAGTTAGCAGACAAGCTTCCTGCTCCAGGTAATAGTTCTTGGAAACTGGAAAGTCTGTATTTTTCTCATCTCTGGTAAAAATCTGGGTTTTTCCCCCTGATCACTTTGGGTATAATGTATGTCATGACCAGTGATCTAGGTTTTCCAGGGATATTTGAGTCAGAAAATTTTCCAAATGGAATTTAAATGAATAATTTAAATCTGTAAACAATGTTAGCAAAAGAAGGCAAATACACTATGTACAAGCCTGGACTATGTACAAGCACCGGGGTTGGTCCATACTTCGTATTCTGCATTTAGCCCATCTAATATAATTGATTCGCAGCACAGTAGCACTGACAACTATAAACAGGCTATATTTTCATATGTGGGGTCAAAAAATTTCTACCGAAAAACATAGCATTGGAAAAATTTCCACCACATGTCACTCATTTTGCATTTTGATGTGTGAAATTTTATTTGAGTGGCTTCGTATGTTGTCTCTTCCTCATATAATCGATTCTGTATTACTAGAAAGCCTAATGCTGTTACTGTCTGATGCTGTGCCTTTACCTATTTGTTTCGTGTGTTTCATAGTCTGTGACTAAAACGGCAACACCCTTCCATACCACATTTAGTACCTGGCAAACAAGTAAAGAGAAAAACGAGCAGAATAACAAGATAGTGGTCATCATAACAGAAATTATGTCAGCACTTAGCTATGGCTGTGAAGGTGACTTTGTAGATGGGCTCCAGAAGGTGAAGATTCTGTTTGTTTGAACGGAATAATATAGAAGAAGAAGAGATTGGATTTATACCCTGCCCTTCACTCACTTGGAGTCTCAGAGCGGCTTACAAACTCCTTTTCCCTTCCCCTCCCCACAACAGACACCCTGTGAGGTAGGTGGGGCTGAGAGAGCTCTTTCCCAAGCTGTCCTTCAGGGAACAGCTGGTACAGAGCTATGGCTTGCCCAAGGTCATCCAGCCAGGTGCAAGTGGAGGAGTGGGGAATCAAACCCGGATCTCCCAGATTAGAGTCCGCGCACTTAACCACTACACTCAAACTGGAGATAAGTATACCATTTACAGTTGGCTAAAAGCATTAGAGGGGTGGAAGAAGGGTCATGGGGTAACATGAAGTGTGAGATGTAATGGAAGAATCTTTTAAATATTACCAGTGAATCTTCAGGCAGGCTCAGAGAGCCATGTAATATACAGAAAAGAAAGGTGGCTTTTGCCATGCTATCTACAACATGGAGATTTTATATCAAAAGATGTGCTGTAAGGTAGTAAGTAGTTTGTTCTAAGGGCCCCCAAAAGGGCTTTGGCCCTATTAAAATGGGAAAGGGCACACGTTGAAGAGGCAGAGTAAGTTAAACGTTAGTTTTAGAGTGGGTCATATGATTTTAACGCAAATTAGGAAACAAGGTTGTTTTTTAGTAGGGGGAAATAATGGATATCGACTTTTAGAGAACAGGTGGAAAATAACCGGGAAGGTTCGACAGCAAAGTGAGATTGTCTCTTTTAAACATATCACTAGACTTGAATGTTTTGCAAATAGATGTCAGAGAGACGGAGAACGTACTTATCAATTCTGACAAGTCTTGTACCTAAGTCGCTCAGTGGTTGATTTGTGATAAAGCAGCATCTGTGTGTCTGTTGTTTGAAACTGAGCACCTGTGTGTGTGTGTGTGTGATAAATTGTCTCTACAGGAAGAGCAATGGTTGATGTGATATTGCAGTCTTCGGAAGGAGATGCCCCAAGGTTAAACGACTGTTTACCTGTTATTGGTGCCTTGAAACATCTGAGAGAATGGCATGCAGCGAAAATAACTATTGTAGCAAAGGAAGGCAAAACGTGAGTTGTTGTGTTGTTAATAATTTGATTTGTTAATCTCCTTATCCCAGTTTACATTGGGCTCTGGGCAAGTTGCGTTATCCCTATCCAATAAGAAAACTTTTTAATTGTGTTGCCCTTTGCGGGGAGGGCCGGGTATAAATATGTAGTATGAATAAATAAATAAATTTACGTAAAACAATATTTCAAAGTGAAATTAATAAAGGCTGCACTCCATAAAAAAAGGTTCGTAGCTCTGTTAGGACACCTGCTTGGCATGCAGAAGGTCCCAGGTTCAATCCCCATGTCTCCAGTTCTGACCTTGATAGTCCAGTGGTCTGACTCAGTGTACGGCAGCTTCATGAGTTCATGTAACAACAGTTTCCTGGGAGTTTGAATGAAATGGGGCTCATTTCTAAAAAGACCTGCTTAGTATTGCTCCTATTTCAGTAGACGCTTGAAAATGCCAAAAGAGAAAACAAAAGTAGCTTTCATCTCTGTTGGCTTTAATCTCTGCTTATTTACGTACATTTTTATTTGTACAATTCTGTTAGGATAACAACATATGAGGCTGTGAGTTTTTGGCAGCAAGAGGTAGTGTGCTCTGATGTCAAATTGGGCCTGAGCAGGTAACAGATTTTGTGGCCCCTCAAGCTGCCTTTGGCTTTTTCGCTGAGGAGCTGGGGAATATTGAATTCTCAGGGAGATTGGTGAGGCCATAGATTTAAATCTGAAGCTCACAGAGGAACTTTGGCTCAGTGAAGGCATATGAATGCCTACCAGTCATGGGCTTTTGAACAACATCTTGTGGGCGCAAATTGGTACAGTAAGTCTAAGCCTTTTAATTTTTTTAAAAAAGGTAGGTCTTTGAACAAAGTGTGTGTGTCGGACATAAATTGGTACATTAAACTGGATTTAAGTCCTATGTTTGCTTTCTAAAAGCTTTTACAGTTCAATCCTAAACAGAGTTATACCATTTCCAAGTGTGTTCAGAAGGCTGTATCTGCTTAAGATGCTAATGAAGTCCCTGTTAAGCTTTTTCGTATTTTAAGAGATGGTGATAGTAGGATATGTTGCCTGGGTTGTGACACATGCAAAAATAACTAAATATGTTTTATGTCCTTCATTATTACCCCTCTGCAATTAGCCTATTGCTGAAAGAAATTAACAGTTCTTTGTGGGGAAATAACGTGCTTAAATCAACTTTTATATAGATCAGCTTATCACTCAAAGAGTTACGGAGACCGAGTGAAAGACCCACCACTCATTCATGTTTTGTTCTTCTCATAGTTGGCAGAAAATTGCCGATTATCTGTCTGCGCATATTGTGGCTCCTGAAGACCTAAACAACTGCATTGATCCAAGAGAACTATGGAGAGGAAGGATTCAGATATGGGAGCAAAAGGTACTGTATTGCAACTGGGATGAACCCTCTTTGGAAGTACTATATCACACTGCTGAAAATACATGCTGGTTTTAGGCATGGAATCCCGCTTGATGCTCTTGACTGGGTATTGTCAGTTGTGGAAGCTGTTCTGTCTGGGCTGCAGCATCCTGAGCAGGGAACATAACATAAGAGAAGCCAATGTTGGATCAGGCCAGTGGCCCACCTTGTTCAACACTGTCACAGAGGCGTGTGACTCACGGAAGCAGCCTAGAATTCCTTTTCTAGGTTGCCAGGGTTTCTGGATTCAGGTTAGGGAATCAAAGATATCGGTCTTTAATGTCTCAGGTCATGTGAATGAGGGCAAGCATATGTTCTTCCCAATTATACATGAAGCAGCTTTGTTGACAGAACATCTTTCACAGTGGCTGGTCTGGCAGCTGTCTTGTATCCCACGTTGGAGACAGTCCAACTGAATACTGTACTTCTTGTATGATAACACCAGTATATTGATCACAAGCCTGGAGACAAATGGTCATTGAGGATAAGCATCTGCTTTGTTGAATCTTTCTGGGAAGATTGAGGGGAGAGGAAATGTGGCGAGATGGGTGGACACCCCATGCATTAGAGGAGGAGGAGGAACAAAAAGATGGTTACAAAAGAGACTGAGGTATTCTTCTCTCTTATTCCCCACATCTGGAGATTTGGGGGCAGGGGAAAAGAATCTGTGAACAAAAGTAGCGGGTGGTGAAAATTAGGCTACGCATTCTGACCTTACTTGTATGCTGCCCAAACCCTCAGGCCATTTGATGGGTAGATGATACATGGGGAAATTTGCAACTGAACCCATTCAATACCAACTTGCGCACACATTTGAGAAGCAGCTTGTGACTCTCCTTAAAACTACCTGTGCTGTCCTAGAAATGCACCTTATATACTTAACTTTGTTTTTATTACGGTAATGATTTATTTTTAATTTTTTAGTTTCTTTTTAAGGTTTTGCTTTAATGAATATTTTTTTTAAGTTAACTTCTGGCTTTTGCATTTATTTCCCTCTAAATACTCTGTCTTTCAGTTTGGCTCTGAAATTACCTTTCCAGATTTCTGTATAAGAAGTACTACAGCAGGAAGGCTATTCAGTACTTTGTATTTTGACAAAATTGAACGGACAAAGAGTATGAACGCTCGCTTGCCAAAGGTAAAAGTGTGTGTTTGATCTTTCTTGGACTGTATTACAGTTGGCATTTCCCCCCGCCCCTCCCAACAGTGGTCCTTACTACCACCCAGGTGCTACTTTGGAAAGCCTCCTGAGTTCCAAGGCAGAGGTTTTCAAGCTGTGCTGTGGGCTGCTACAGGAAGGGGGCGCTGTGCATGGTGGATATTTTACATCCCAGCCATAACTTACAGAACTTCTGTCCCATATTTTTGGTTAGAAGACTTAATAACATCTTTCATGTAAAACAAAATAATATCAAAATAACATTTTCAACTAAATGCCTTTTCAGGTTTTCCATTATTATAGTCCTGCACTGAAATTCGTACAGATGGTACGGCTGTCCGATCTGCCTTCATGTTTAGTGTCGGACCTTCACTTTGATCTGTATCCTTTTGTTGCCAAGTTCATTTTGTTTGGCAGGTGTTTTGAGTGCCCCGATTACACTGGGCTAGTGGTGATATTTCCGGAGCAGGATATTTTTGGAGAGTTCTTTACATACATGAACACATACTCAGGTATGATTTTGGCAGAGGAGGAAAAAGGAACTGTAGCAAATATTCTCAAGTTTTTCCTTCTGGTTAGGCTTATGTTTATATAGTTATGATTCAAGTCAATTAAAAAGCATCTGTGAAGTACTGTATGTATAGATAGATCAGGAATATAAATAGATAGCTACAGCAGTAGCAGTAAGAACAAGATGTTAAGATTTATAATTATGAAACAGTGCCAAATGCTTCCAGCCACTGGCTAGAATTGTACTGTATGGGTCATTCATATTCCTAATTCTAGAACCCTCACAAGAAACTGTTCCCACAAATCCATATCATGTAGGACATTTAATTTGGGGCATGCAGATTCGAATTGTGTCTTAACAGAAAAGATATGTGAAAGACTTCCATCAAGAGGTATAAAATTTTCTATATGCTGTGATCGTAAAAGGACTGTTTGGTTTCTTAATTAACCTGTCCCAGAGTTTTGGAACTTGATGAAATACCCTGCTTTGGCAAGGGAGATATTGAGCTATCTTCATAGAAGCTCATTGTTCTTTTGATTTAAATCATGAAAGCTGCATTGATGTTCTCGCCAAGAAAGCTGAGCCTATTCAATAGGGATCGAACTTCTGTCTTGCACGTCTGTCCTATGGCGACTTCTAAAAGAAAGTAAATAAATATAGGTAGACACTTTGCCTATGTTCATAGGCCTACATTGGAACACTGCACTTTGCATGAAGAGACGCATATAACCCTTAGTCTTTTTATAAATGTTCCATGCTCCCTGTAGATGCCTCTCTATATATGATGTTCTGTTTTTCAAATATTCAGATTATAGCATTGGGAAGTGCATGAACCAGAGGTGTTTAAAACTTTAAGCAAAGCAAAGAGACTCGATTCTGCTGTCTTTTGGTGAACATGGAGCTGTGTAGGGCATTTGAACTTGACCAAATTTGTGGGAAGCTCTAGGGAGAACAGGAATGTCAGCAAGATCTAGAATTATCTACTGAAGTTTCATATGTGTATCGTACAGACCTACACTGATGGTCAGTCCATACTGCAGAGGTACATTCTGTTGTATTTACATAATTTTTGGCCTTTCAGGGAAATTTAGAGTTTCAGATCTATGGGAGTTAATAGATTATCACAATGACCTAATAGTAGTAGAAGAAGAAGAGATTGGATTTATACCCCGCCCTTCACTTGGAGTCTCAGAGCGGCTTACAGACTCCTTTCCTTTCCCCTCCCCACAACAGACACCCTGGGAGGTAGGTGGGGCTGAGAGAGCGCTTTCCCAAGCTGTCCTTGAGGGAACAGCTGGTACAGAGCTATGGCTTGCCCAAGGTCATCCAGCCAGGTACAAGCGGAGGAATGGGGAATCAAACCCAGTTCTCCCAGATTAGAGTCCGCGCACTTAACCACTGCACCAAACTGGCTAGTAGATTCCCATGTAATGGTATTTTCTTCTAACAGAAATGAAAGAGGGTAATGGTAATATAACAACGAGCCACTTGAAATACAGCGGCAAAAGACATATTCTCGGTTTTGCCACTTTTTAATGAACTCTGTAAGTCATAATTTCTATGCCACTGACGATGTGGGGGGCAGGGACTCGCTGACTGTGCATCTTGGTGTTGGGCTTTTGCCGAAGTAAATCACTATAACTCCATAAATTGGATCTCCTTGAAATGGTAGATTTAATGGGTTTGGGCTTCCAACATATAAAGAGACATCTAAGTAATGCTGTATTATTGCAGAATGTGTAGATCTGAAGGTTAACACTTCATAGCTATCTGTGAAGATGTGCTTCCTTAACCCAGTGTGTAGGAGCTTGGCAAGGACCAATGTCAAAGACAAGTCTATGCTCTTTTGGAGTCAGATGTCTTCCCTGCATAGAAAGGTATATTGCTTCTTCATATTAGCAACAAAATAAATTGCAATACCATTTTAACGTACACTGCAGAACGGCTCTGCATGGCATGTTGCCTCGTTTCAAAGCATAGATTTTAATTGTAAGTACCATGACGTTAGATTCAGTACAAATAAGGTAAAGGTTTCCCTCGCTCGAAAGCCAGTCGAATCTGACTCTAGGGATGCATTGCTCATCTCCGTTTCCAAGCCAAAGAGCCAGCGCTGTCCGAAGACTTTTCCCGTGGTCATGTGGACAGCATGACTAGATGCCGAGGCGCACAGAAGGCTGTTACCTTCCTACTGAAGCGGTACCTATTTATCTGCTTGCAGTTTCTTGCTTTTGAACTGCTAGGCTGGCAGGCGCTGGGGCCAGAGATGGGAGTTCATTCTGTCACGCGGCACTCAGGTCTCGAACCGCCGAGCTACCGATCTTCCAGTATGCAGCTCAGCGTCTTAACCACTGAGCCTCCGTGGCTCTCAGTACAAATACTTAATAGCAATTGCCTTGAAATTACTTTTCCCTGGCACGTGCATCTGCTTTGTCTGACAATAATTTCTCTTAAGATAATTATATTAGGAAAGAATATTTGAGGAATAGTAAAAAAAAAAAATTACTATCCAAAACTTCATAAGTTTGGCTAAAAACTAATGATTACTAGATTGTTAGCCAGATGCCTGGAACTTTAAATGTACGAGGTGGGGACATTTTGACATAAAAGCGTAGTTCAAAGTTCTGCCCTAGGGCACAAAAAGCAGCACCAATGAGACAAAATAAAATAAAGTTGCATTCACTGAAATTCACCAGCTTTTGCATGCGGTCCTTGATGACGAAAGAACAAACTTTAGTGGTACACAAGTAGGTATTCCAAAAAAGACGCTCAGGCTTGGTGAGGTTTTAGTGGGAGGAATTCTCAGTCACTGAAGCTGCCTGATTAGGCAGAAAGGCGGATCATACATTTTGTAAATAAATACTTAGCTGTCTTGGTAACTATTCTGTGTGAACCTGATGCATACTTCACATATTTAAGAAGGTGTCCTCTTCCTCAGGGGGTTAAATTCTCTGACCCTTCCTAAACGTGTCTCTTGGGATTCTCATCCATAATTGAAAAACATGTGTATGTGTACTTTTCCTACAGGTTGGAGCTCTGTTTGTGTTGCCTTGCAGTGTGAGTGGAATGTTGATACCTTTGCCTGTCCAACTTAGTACAAAAAACTGGAAGGAGTATATAGCCCAGAAACCTAAAGTCATCAGTGGTGAGTGAATGCAGGCATGTTTAAACCACATACTAAGTTTTCCTGTCTTGTAGTCAAGTTAACTATTATGTCTGTTTTGGTTCCAGCTGTACACAGGGTTGGTTAAGCATATAGACAGCCCTAGCTGTCAGTGGGCAAGCAGTCATACAGACAAACATAATCACGGTTACGACCGACAGTCAATTGCTATCACTGCCGCTGTTAGAACAGCTTCCAGGTCAAGAAAATCAGTGTTGGTATTACCAGCAGCATTCGGCCATTCTTTTTAAAGCATTAATTCATTAACGAATCGCTTACTGCTCATTTCAAATACCTTATGATATTTTGCCGCTTAGCCATGCTTTGTAAAGTGTGGGATATAAATTATTAAAAAATATCAGGAGAGTGAAAGAGAGACATATTCTCATTTTCTTTGGTTGTTAAACCAGGAAATGCCTTTGATTGTACACTTCCTCATACAAAGAAGGTTCAAACACCTGGAGGATCCGTTGATCTGAATATGTGAAGAAGTTTGCTGTTAATTATAAAGACACAAGTGTGAATATGTGAGTGTGTGTGTGTGTCAGTGCAAGTCATTTGAGAACACTTGCTGTTTTTTTTAAAAAAAAACCTCTGGCAAACCTAAATACAGAGATTTTTCACCTTATATACCTGAAAAATCGTTGCTAACATTAATAAAGTAGCTGATTAAAAAAAAATCTATCACGTTTTTTCCTTTTTCATAGTTCCAGAAGTTGAACTAAAAGGAGAGACTTGCAACAGTTATTTCTTAGTGCAGGGTGATGGCTGCAGAGGCTGTAAAGCAACATTGATCTATTCAGCCAATCAGATAAACGGCTCAGTCAGCCTTGCTGAAGCAATTGGAAAACGAACAATGAAGACTGAGGAAGCTGGAGAAAGTAAGTCAATTTTTCAGCATTCGATGGGGGTGGGATACAATGACAGCGTTTGGGTCCTCCTTAATTAGAAAGAAAAAAACTCTACAGAAGAATTTTTTTTCTTGAACTTAATAAAGGGCACTTAGAGTCTTTAAGACCCTTTTAATCTCTTTGAAAATTAAAGATAGTCAAGCATGTTACTTAAAAGTAAACTTCGTGATCGACCTTTCCTGTTCACTCTTTCAATCTGAGTGTGACGCCTATGTACTGTTCTGTTCTCCTGTGTAGTTGCTGATTTACTGAGATGAGGGTTGGAATCTCTGTCGAAGACACAATCCTGTTAGGGGTGATTCTTTGCCGTTATGTTTTCCAGCACACTGGGCCTCTCATTCTCGAACCAGAAGTTCTGCCCAGCGTGGCCTTGATTTTGTTGGTTTCTGAACATTGGTGTGGCTCTTCTTGTTTTCTCATTCACATCACCCTACGAAAATAGCTAGGCAGTGTCATACAGTAAAAAAGATACAGTCTTTTACAACCATTTTAATATCCCCCTGGCTTCTGAATCATTTGGCAACAGGGAGCGGGTGGAGTGTAGTGACAGGGAAGTATTGGGGAGGGGAGATCCAAATCCAGATCCCCGCTTGGCTATGAAGTGCACTTAAGAACATAAGAGAAGCCAATGTTGGATCAGGCCGGTGGCCCATCCAGTCCATCACTCTGTCACACAGTGGCCAAAAGCACCAGGTGCCCTCAGGAGGTCCAGCAGTGGGGCCAGGACACTAGAAGCCCACCCACTGTTGCCTCTCTCCCCCCCCCCCCCCCCCAAGCACCAAGAATACAGAGCATCACTTGCCCCAGACTGAGAGTTCCTATCCATACCTTGTGGCTACTAGCCACTGATGCACCTCTGCTACATATGTTTATCTAATTCCCTCTTGAGGCCGTCCATGCTTATAACCACCACCACCTCCTGTGGCAGTGAATTCCATGTGTTAATCACTCTTTGGGTGAAGAAGCACTTCCTTTTATCTGTTCTAAACTGACTGCTCAGCAATTTCATGGAGTGCCCATGAGTTCTTGTATTGTGAGAAAGGGAGAAAAGGACTTCTTTCTCTACCTGCTCTATGCTATGCATAATCTTATAAACCTCGATCACGTCACCCCTCAGCCATTGTTTCTCCAAGCTAAAGAGCCCCAAGCGCTTCAACCTTTCTCCATAGGGAAAGTGTTCCAACCCCTTTTATCATTCTAGTTGCCCTATTCTGCACTTTTTCCAATGCTATAATATCCTTTTTGAGGTGTGGTGACTTGAGGAAGTCCTTCAGCCAGTCTTCCAGTGTAACCTACCTCACAGGGTTATTTTGAGGATAAGTTTCTCCAATAGATGGGTGAAATAGAAATCTAATAAAGTACAAAAATTAAAATATTTATAAAATAGAAATATGTTGTTGCACTAACTTGTCTTTCTAAAAACGCAATGGTGCTGTAGTGACGTCTGTAGTGACGTGCTGCAGTTCTAGTGACGTCTGCAGCAAGACTTGCAGGTACTTGAATGTAAAGGGATTTGCGGGAGGCCCTAGCTCAGTCCTGGATCACATGCTGGGCGTGCAGAAGGTCCCAGGTGCAGTCCCCTCCCTGCATGATTCTCACAGGCCCAGCCAAAGCAAAGCATGCCAGCAGCCGCTGTGGCCTTGGGTGCCAAAGCGGTGGATATCGACAGCTCAGGATCAGAAGCATATGACTCCGGCAGCCATTCCGGAGCTTGGAAGCCACCGGCAGGCTCAACCATGGTGGCGGAGCTTGGGCATTGCCAGCAGGCCTGGCTGGTGGTGGTGGAGCCTGGCAGCCACTCTGAGCATGGCCATGGTGGCAGCAGAGCCCAGCAGCTGCTCCAGGCCTGGCTGCAGCAGTGGCAGAGCCCAGCAGTCCCTCAGGGAGTCGCATTGGACAGTGATGGGGGGAGTGGGATCCCCCACCACGAGTTTTGCAGGGGCCCCCACTTGTCTGTCTACTACTAGCAATGTGTGGCCCCCATCTGTGGATACCTAAATCTGCTGATTGCAGTCACATGGATGCTAAACAGATTTTTTAGCAAACTTGGGGGACTTCCCAGGTTTGCAGAAAAATTTGAAATGTCAAAATTTCCCGTAAGGTATTTTTAAAATTAAAAAGCTTCTGGGGTGGCTGGGAGCTCCTTGCATGCCGGGGGCTGCTTAGGCTTGGGGCAGCTCCTGGACACCGCTGGCCGGGCCCAGAGGTGAATGATTGGGAGGGAGCAATGGGGGGGAATGGGATCCCCCTGCAAGTTTCATTGCCCCCTTCTTGTCTCTCCCATGCATCCCAAGTGGTCTGCTTGTGGCATATTATATTCTGAATTGTAGTACTGGCTGCTGGAGGGGAAGTAATAGCTAAAGATAGTTCAGCTTCTGGAGGAGAGACAGGGGTGGCGTCCATTTCTGTTCCTGTGAAATGCTGTTCTGTTTTTCAATATTGAACCCACACAAAATACAACCAGCCATGGTATCTATGACTGCATTGTGTAAAACTTGTGTGATGTTTTACTTGAAGGGTGTTAATCCAGGATGCTTAATGCCAAAGTGACTCATATTGTTTTTATCACTTCGTGATTTGTAAGATTGTCTCTTGTCTTATGAAATTCCCCCCTTCCACTCCCCTTCCCCCAGGTATGGCTGAAGAGATCATTAGATCGCTTCCATTTCTCTGTGGAGAACAGATCATACAGCGGGAGAGGAAACTGGCTTGTATCCAGGCGTTAGCTTTGAATCAGTGCCTAAGTAAGTAACTGAAAAAAACAGCTGCCACCCTGTGTGAGTTGATACGTAACAATTCAATCTTAATTTAGGTTTAATTTGACAGTATTTACATTACACTCTGAGGAAACGAGCATTCGAGCAGTGTTTTTTAAAGTGTTTTCATTAGGAGAATGTGGGATTGTGCATCTAAGAAGTTTTCTGTTCTTATGATGTCTCTAAAAACAGATGTTGACCTCTCTGCTATTTTTGCAAGGAATGTTCTTCTGTTACTTCTTTCAAGGCAGATACCCAACCAGAGGGTGAACCTGGAGCTAAGCTATACAATTCAGGAGAAGATTAAAACAAAACAAGAATGTTTTAGTGAAATACGGTTGCCAAATCTTCAGCCAGACTCATCAGCAGAATGTGGCATTTGATAGGGGGTGAAGAAATATGAGCTTGAAGAAATATGCCCTGTCCCTTTACTAGTGGCTTAATGTATAGAAATGGGCACCTGGAGCTTTTCATAGCATGGAGGTAAATAACCTTGTGCAAGCCCAACATTAAAGGGACAGAACATTTCTTTTGTCTTTAGGGATTTGGTAAGCCTAGTGGACGAAGATGCTCAACTTTGTGCTGTAAAATGCCTTACCTGCTGATTTTTTGCATACCAAGCTGCAGTCAATTGCTGTCATTGTAATAAATCTGAGCAAGAGGTGGTGGGGAAAGAAAGATTCCTTCTTTGCCTCAAGTGCAGAAAAGCAGTCTGGTACACTTTGCTGCAGCCTACTGCAGAGTTGTTGGTTCTCTGTTTAGAACCCATAGGAGAGCAAGACCAACCACACCCCCGCCCCCCAAGTTAGATGAATCACACTGGTTTATTTAGCACAACAGCACAATACACTAGCAAGAGCAAATGATCAAGTGGACACATACAAAACACATTCTGTTACTTCACCGCCAGGGACAATGTGTTCCCATTGGCTAGATCAGGGGTGGGCAATAGTTTTGGCTCGGGGGCCGCTTTGTGGGAGCGGAGGTTAGCGGAGGGCCGCACCTTTTAAAATGATTGCATTCATTAGTTAACTTTGCATTTCAGAAAAGGTATAAATTGTATCATAGAAATCAATCAATATAAATTAAATAAAATAGTGGTAGTTTTATTCAATGTATTTATTGTGCTAATTTCATATCATCTATAGCTGCAAGCACATTTAATTTTAGAATCCGTTTAATGAGACAAATGTACCCTATCACACTTTTCTACAATTTTTTGGAAATCAGGAGTGAGATGGCTTGTTGAGATTCTCATCATAGCCTGCAAGTTAATGTCTGTCAAATGTCTGTTAATGTCTATATTTACTCTTGTTGATCTTCATGCAAGAAAAACTTTGCTCACAAATATATGTAGACCCAAATACAGAGAACATTTTCCCAGCAAATTTCTTCATACATGGAAACTTTTCAGCAGACAAAGATTTGTAAAAGTCAACTAATGTCACAGCATTAAACATTTATTTCACAGTGTGATCTGACTGCATGTCAATAAGTTCAAGCTGCAGCTCCTCAGGTGCTGACAGTGGCCAAGTGTCTTGGCGGGCCGCAAAAAACTCTGTGGCGGGCCGCATGTGGCCCCCGGGCCGCCATTTGCCCACCCCTGGGCTAGATGGTCCACTTTTCAGGAGAAAGGTTCCTATCGCTTTCAGTGGGAAGGTCAAAAGTTCAGTTTCGCCATCCCCTTGCAACTGTTCCTTCCGCACATGTGTTCTGACCACATCTGGTCTAAAGTAAGCATAGTTTCAAATGCACATGTGAAGAAAAGGCTTAAGCAAAATTTAGCAGCCCCTAATCACTCCTGTTTCGCCTTCCACCAGGCTATGTTTGCATGTTGTATTCTAAAATTGTTTACCGAAGCCATTCTCTAATTTCCCAGACATTCATGCCAGTGACCCTTCTAAACACTTCGGCCAATTTAAACCACAACTTCTCTTTTCTCCCGCTTTCAGATATTTACCAGAGGGTCGTTCAGTGTCTCTTCCTTAACCACAACTAAGCAACCTCCTATTTTGAAATGTGAGCTCCTTTACAGCTGTAATCTTCCCTTTTTTCAGCTGGAGCCTCTGAGACTTTTTTAATTCAGCCAAGGTCTAACTTGGGAGGGGTGTGGGGATTCTCAGACCCTAAATTCAGGGGTTCACCTGTTGCAAGCCCCATTGCCCGGTACAGGAGCAAGACTGATCCATAGTGAAAATAAAGGGAATTCCATTGCTCATGGTTCCATGGTAACCATAATCATTCTTGTCACAGTTTCTGAACAGAAAATGCAAGATACTTTTGATATTTAGGTGATTCTGCTCCAGAACTGTCCCCCTCACCCAGAATTTCACTTCTCCAGTGGTTAAAAACCTTCTGACATTGAACTTAGGGTGTTATCTTCCGTTTTTTACTGTATCCACAGCCTTCTTTAATAAAATGAAAACCCTTTGGTTTATTATATGCTTGAACTCTTATTACAGAAGAATTTCTTAATAATTCTGAATGTGTATGAAGAAAACTCATCATTGGAATTCTACGGGGAGAGACAAATGGAAATTGTTTTTATAGATAAGGTAGCTTTTAAAGGTGATTCACATACGTAGCTCGAGCCCTTTTTAAAACTAGCAGTGTTCTGTCTGGGGCTATGAAGTATTTCAATAACAGTTTAATCAATCTGTACATCTTGACTTAAAGGTACTTTGTCAATGTCGGTATAAAGCTCAGCAATGATTTTGTGTGTGTGTGTGTGTGTGTTTTTAATAGAGAGGCAGCAAACAGCCAAACCATCCCTGATCGTTTCAGCTGAGGAACTGAAATGTGTGTTAACTCATACCAGGGAACGTTTTTTAGAGTTGTGGAATGCTAGCCTTCCCAAGAGTGATTGTCTAATAACAGCTGTCAAAACTGAAGGTCATGGGACAATTTGTGGTAGGTATCTTTTTTTTGGGGGGGGGGGGTGTTATGTGGAAAAATGCCGCCAATATTGTGAAGTTACTTCTCCTTGATAGCATCAGTAGCTGTCTGCACGTGCCGCCACTTTGCTGACATTTAATTTGAATTCACTCAACAAGAACTGATCTTTGTTGCTTTCCTGTACACATGGTTGTCTTATCCGTATAGTGTCAGATCAGTGTTTTCTTCTGCTCTCATCAATTTAATGCAGTATATCAGAGAGAAAGAGGGAAGGGAGTTATCTTTGGAGGGGATTGTGAAGTCCCATGTCTTTCATAGTTTACTAGAAGATAAAATGTCTTAGTGATAGGCAGCACGGGTGCTATGGTATGAATTTAATTATTTCCCCCCTTCCCCCAAAAAAGCTGGGGGCAGGGCTTGGATATCAAGATGATGCTTCGAGGCAATGCCTAGAAGAACAAGGGAAATGTAGGGCATTATTTCCAATGATCTTGTCCAATATGTGTGCCTTTTTAATGAACTGCAAAGTAGTCTGATTTTGTTTTCTGATTTACACCCCACATTTCAAAGTTGGCAAAAGCAGCTTAAAGCAAAACTCAGATATGAAAGCACAAAGTGATCAAATTTGCTACTAGTACCTAGCAAAATTTTTATGATCTGCTGTTATTTTAAGTTGCTGTTCTGTCTTTACAGACCTTTTACTCCATTCAGGCATCTGATGGTATATTTTGCTCCCCAGACTGTAATTGGTAAATTATACATCTGTACTCTGATTACTCAAAATTTGTTGTAACACAATTACAGCAATAAGGTTTCATGGAAGACGCTGAGCTGCAGACCGGAAGGTCGGTAGGTCGGCAGTTCGAGACCCAAGTGCCGTGTGACGGAGTGAGCTCCTGCCTCTGGCCCCAGCTCCTGCCAATCTAGCAGTTCAAAAGCAAGAAACTGCAAGTAGATAAATAGGTACCGCTTAGGTGGGAAGGTAACAGCATTCCGTGCACCTCAGTGTTTAGTCACGCTGGCCACATGACCATGGAGAAGTCTTCGGACAGCGCTGGCTCTTTGGCTTGGAAACGGAGATGAGCACTGCCCCCTAGGGTCAGATTCAACTGGCTTTCGATCAAGGGAAACCTTTACCTTTATTTTACAAGGATATAAGGGTGCCAGTTGAGGATTTTTTAAACTCTCTTTCCTTCGGAAAGGTGGTATTCCAAGCAGAACTTGTTGTTTGTTTTAGTCATATTTTCAGTTCAATTAAATGTACATGCCACATATAGAAACAAACAAAGCCGGCTAAGAAGTTGTGGAGAAAGTTGTGGAGAAGTTGTGGAGAAGCCGGCTAAGAAGTTGTGGAGAAAATTGCACCTGCAACAGGCACTTGGAAAGGGGATGCTAATGCCAGAAATTCCAAAGGCAAAATGTGGGAATCCAAAGATTTGGTACCAAAAGGGAACATGGATAATTGTGGGCATATCACAGTCCTAAATGAACTGTGGAAATCAAGTGAATATGTTTATCCCAGAATGCAGAAGGGTTAAGGAGGGGAGTTTTGAGGGCCAGATTTACATGATTGAATGCATGAGAAAGTTTAATAGGAACAAACATTTTCCAGAAATCACTATGGGTACAAATGCAAAGCTCAAAAAGTGAGACCAGACCACAAAGCATTCTCTCCTCTTCAAGAACTTTGATCAGCCCTTAAGAGAAAAACAAAATCAGGGAAGGTAGCCAAAAGAGAACATGCTGTAATAATGGATGATTTCCAGCTAACTTTACATCGACTTCATAAGTGCACAAGCAGGTTGTGACAAAGAGACTGTATTTCTAGACATGATAAATGACTTTCCTTTCAAATAGTTCAACATGGAGCCAGCTAGCAGGGGAAATGACCCTCGACTTAACCCTGAATAACGCTTGAGATCTGAAACAAGATGTAAGCGTTGTCAAACTCGCTGTGAACAGTGACCAACAGTGCCATCAGATTTAAACATCAATCTAAGTGGAACGTTTCCCCAGAAAGTCTGACGTGTTGCATTTAATTTCAGAAGAGGAAAGTTCTAAGAAATGGTTCCAGAAAGAAGTTGAAAGGGGGGGAGTCAGGAAGGTCAAATCTCTTCAGGGCAGGGGAGGACTGGGGCTAGCCAACATAATGCCATTTTTAAAAGCTTGGCCCAAAGGGAGGACTGGAAATTGCTAGTTCATTAGCCTAATATTTGCTCAGGTAAATTGGGAGAAAGGTTTAATCAACAAAGACTTCAGGCCTTGATGTAGAAAAATCACTGTAGTGTCTACAAAAAAAAATTCTGGGTCACCAAACTTTTAAAAGTTTTTTTTAGAGTACAGGTGCTATGACCTGGTGGATACTCTATCTCTGAACCTCTGAAAGGTTTTTACAAGCTTTCATTGAAGCCCCTGAGTAAATTGTAATCCCTGTGTTTATAGGGTAAGAGTATGGGCTTGGGGTGGGGTGGGGTGAGAGAAGATGTCAAGATTCATAGTTCATGTGAGAGGGGGAGATGTGGTGGTGGGATAACAGCAGACCAGGTAAAGAGAAGGGACCTTGTGTACAGTTCTGGTCACCACACCTCAAAAACAGCAGGCCAGGTAAAGGGAAGGAACATCGTGTACAGTTCTGGTCACCACACCTCAAAAATATACTATAGCACTAGAATAAGTGCAGAAAAGGGCAACTAAATTAAGAGCCAGTTTGGTGTAGTGGTTGGGAGCGCGGACTCTAATCCGGGAGAACTGGGTTTGATTCCCCATTCCTCCACATGCAGTTGCTGGTGTGACCTTACAAGTTCTTTCAGAGCTGTTCTCGAAAGAGCTCTGTCAGCCTCACCTACCTCAATCTCCTCCTCCTCCTCTTCTCCTTCCCTATGAAGAAAGGTTAAAGAGCTTAAGGCTCTTTAGCTTGGAGAAACAACGATTGAGGGGTGACATGACAGAGGTTTACAGAATTATGCTTGGGATAGAGAAGGTAGAGAAAGAAGTACTTTTTTCCCTTTCTCACAATACAAGAACTCATGGGCACTCAATGAAATTAATGAGCAGTAAGCTTAGAACAGATAGAAGGAAGTACTTCTTCACCCAAGGAGTAATTAACATGTGGGATTCACTGCCACGGGAAGTGGTGGTGGCTGCAAGCGTAGACAGCTTCAAGTGGGGACTGGATAAACATACAAAACGGGTCCATCAGAACCTATTAGCCACAGCATATAGATAGAAGACTATGTCTGGGGCAGTGATGCTCTGTATTTTTGGTGCTTGGGAGGGCAACAGTGGGAGGGCTTCTGGAGTTCTGGCCCCACTGGTGGACCTGCTGATGGCACCTGGGTTTTGGCCACTCTGTGACACAGAGTGTTGGACTGGATGGGCCATTGGCCAGATCCAACATGGCTTCTCTTGTGTTCTTATGCAACCATGCCAACAACTCACCAGGCTATAAAATCCTGCTCCCAAGTGTCAGATCAGTCACAGGAAAAACAGCAGCAACCCAGGATTAAATCTGACCAGGAAGGAATCACTGAGATTTGGTTAGGGGCAGGGGCAGCCTCTCTCGATCGTGCCCTCTTGGCCCCCCTACACTGGTTTTCAGGGTGTTTCCAGGCACCATTAAAGGTGCTGGGCTTGATCTTCAAAGCCCTATGTGGTTTGGGGCCAGCATACTTGAAGGACTGTCCTGATCCCTTATTAACCTGCCTGACCATTATCTTTGGAGGCCCTGCTTCAAGTGCCCCTGCCTTGTGAGATCAGGCAAGCGGCAACTGAGGAGAGGGCCTTCTTGGTCATGGCACCAAAGTCCTGTTGAAAGGAAGAAGTTCTGTTACCATATTCTGCCAGAGGGTGAAGACTTTTTGGTTTGGTTTGGCACTCCCTCAATGACCCCTCCTTCAGTTTGGTGTAGTGGTTAAGTGCGCGGACTCTAATCTGAGAGAACCGGGTTTGATTCCCTACTCCTCCACTTGCACCTGCTGGATGACCTTGGGCAAACCATAATTCTGTCAGAGCTGTTCCCTCAAGGACAGCTTGGGAAAGAGCTCTCTCAGCCCCACCTACCTCACAGGGTGCCTGTTGTGGGGAGGGGAAGGGAAAAGGAGTTTGTAAGCTGCTCTGAGACTCCAAGTGAGTGAAGGGTGGGGTATAAATCTAATCTCTTCTTCGTCTTCTTCTTCCTAACCGATGTTTTTATGTTTACTATGTATTTTAACTCTTTGTTTTTAAACTCTTTTTAACATTTTAATCATGTATGTTTTATGTGTTTTTATTGTAATGGTTTTATAATGTACATTTTTATTACAACGGTTTTATAAAGTAATTTTATAATGTATTTGTTAGCTACCTTGGCAGCCCTTTTAAAGGCAGAAAGGCGGGACAGACATTTTGTTAACAGAATTGATGTTGTGGTATCTTGGCACTTGAGCAGAAAAAAAAGGTCACCTACTCCTGGTCCATTTTGACTGGCAGCTGTGCCTCAGGGTCTCAAGCAGGGAAAGGTCAACACCTGTTGTTAAGGGTTGAATCTACAGCTTTTTACATGCTGCACCCATGCTATCAGTGAGCCATCGCCCCAACGATTCGTACAGAGAATCTTTTCATGATCCCACCATGTATTAAGCTGGTGGCCACTGCTGATCAGACATTCTTGTCTGTGGAGCAAACGAGCGGTCGTTTGCTAGATCCAAGCCTTGGCTCTTTTAAAACAGGCCTTCTCTGGCCCCATAGGCTTTGGCTGTAATTGTTTTTGTAATTGCTGTGGTGTTAGTTTGAATATTCTCTGTCTGGTATTTAATTGGTTCTACTGTTTTTTTTAATGTTGTGTTTAAATGATGTTCTCTGTGAGAACACTTCTGAAAAAAGTGAGTCATGAACTCTCTAAATAAATATAATGGGATTGGACAGATTCGTGAAGGATGTCTATCAGTGGCTGCTAGCCTTGGTGGCTAGATGGGCAGTCCTGAACACCAGTTGCTGGTGGACAAATGGAATGGAAGGCCCTAGTGGAGCAAATGAGCAATCCTTCATCAGAGCCACCAGGCCTGTTCTTAATGTTACTTACTGGCTATTCACTGGTTAGTTTACGAGCACAGCCCAAGCAAATGGGATACTATACGTCGGTGTACTGAGGTAGGCCAGTTACTGTATGGACAGCAGAAAGCAAGAGAATTGTGAGGATTAGCTTTTATTGGGCCAGTCTAGAAACAAACTCATGTTCAAGCGATGCTGAACTTTTCACTCAGCCTAAAGGGAGAGTTGGTCTCTGCTGCATATAGAGCAAAACACTTAGCAGTTGATTACGCTGTTGTCTGATGGGTTTTTCTTGTTCCCCTTCCTTTTTCTTGACTCAGAACCAGAGCTAAAACATTCAAATCCTTTGGAGTGGCCAGAAAGAAATGTTCTCCAGAACTTAGAAAACTTCAGAAAAACTAAGCAAAAACCAAGGTAATGCTGTGCAACGTGCAAGCTCTTGGAGAGCCAGTTTGGTGTAGTGGTTAAGTGCACGGACTCTAATCTGGGAGAACCGGGTTTGATTCCCCACTCCTCCACTTGCACCTGCTGGATGACCTTGGGCAAGCCATAGTTCTGGCACAGCTGTTCTCTCAAGGACAGCTTGGGAAAGAGCTCTCTCAGCCCCACCTACCTCACAGGGTGTCTGTTGTGGGGAGGGGAAGGGAAAGGAGTTTGTAAGCCGCTCTGAGACTCCGAGTGAAGGGCGGGATATAAATACTATCTCCTCCTCTTCCTCTTCTTCTTCTTCTTCTTCTTCTGTATAAATTGCACTGCTCCCTCTTGGCCAAAATTGCTACTGTCGCCTGCATTGTCCTTGCTGGATTTTCTGGAAGCTTTCCTTTTACCCGTTTTTGTTTTTCCTGTTAGAATTTCCGAGCAGCTGCTGGGGCGTAAAGACAGCCAAAAGGAGTCAACGACATCACTTGATGCTAAGGAGCTGTTGAAATTTTTCACTCCGGAAGGGCAGCCGGTCGGGAACCTTCAGCCTTTGCACGTTCAGAAAAGGTAAAACTTTGACATCCACTCCAGGCGTCTTTTTAAAGGAAAATACGGAATTGCTCAGCGTTGCGGGATCATAATTCACGATCACAGTGTGCCGCTTGTGCAGAAGAGTCCCAAGAATACTTTATTTGGAGTTAGGGCTGCACGTACACAGCACAGCAGGCCTTCACTCAGACCCTTGAGAGACTACATATACAAACTGTATCTATATTGACCACTCCATTTATACCCTGCCTTCCTTGCAAAGACTTGAGGCGGACCCTGCTGGGAAAAAACCCAGGAAGCCAATTCTTGAAGATATAGTAATTTTCCTGGTTGCATTTTTTAAAAATAGAAGCTGAAGTTCTGAAGATGGTGAATAATATAAACTGTAACAAGGTTTCACAGCTAGTTACATGGAGTGCATGCAGCCTCGGCCAAACTACATGTCTGGTATGCCTTTCAACTGCTATTGGTGTGGATCCCGTCTCTGTCATCCCACTTCACTGGACAAAGTTTGAAGCCTTCCTCTAACTTAAGGGACTCTTCCATTGGAGGAAGAGCCAAATAAGTAGTAGAAGAAGAGATTGGATTTATACCCCGCCCTCCACTCACTTGGAGTCTCAGAGCGGCTTACAATCTCCTTTCCCTTCCCCTCTCCACAACAGACACCCTGTGAGGTAGGTGGGGCTGAGAGAGCTCTGAGACAACTGTCCTTGAGAGAACTGCTGGTACAGCGCTATGGCTTGCCCAAGGTCATCCAGCCAGGTGCAAGTGGAGGAGTGGGGAATCAAACCCAGTTCTCCCAGATTAGAGTCCGCGCACTTAACCACTACACCAAACTGGCTGGGTGGAAGGGCTCCCTGGAGGATAGTTAGATCCATACTATTTTGTCCCTATTATCATCCCTGTGACTGAAGCTATTGGCGAAAGGGTAGTTACACCTGGCATGTGCCTGTCTCCCCCCTCCCCTGGCAGCTAACCATTCCCCAGCAATTCCCTTTTTCCTAACCCTTTCTTTGTGTGTTATGTGTGTCTTTTCTGAAATGATAACTCCTTGGGTAGAGTAACTGTATGGATATAGATTCAAGTGGGTAGCCGTGTTGGTCTGAAGCAACAGAATGAAGTTTGAGTCCAGTGGCCCTTTTAAGACCGTCAGACTTTAATTCTGGGTGTAAGCCTTCATGTGCATGCAGACTTCATCAGATGTGATGGAGAGTGCATGCAAACAAAAGCTTATAATACCCAGAATTAAATTTTGTTGGTCTTAAAGGTGCCACTGGAGTCAAACTTCGTATGGGGATAGATGAGGAGTCCCCAGCCTTCTTGAGCCAGCAGGCCCTTTTGGAATTCTGACACAGGGTGGTGGGTGGAGCCAACAATGGCTGCCGCAGGAGATGGAGCCGGCTATAAAATGGTTTCCCCATCTTACCTTCAGTCCCACAGTGAAGCTCCTTGTGCTATAGTGGCAACTGCTGCCCAAGCAACATTTTTTAAAACCTGCACAGCCAATCAAAAGCCTTTCTAGGCAAAAACTCCACCTGACCCTGCCCGCTTTCTAAAAGTACTTGTTGGGCACCAGAAAAGGTGCCGGTGGGCGCCAATAGTGCCCATGGGCACCACGTTGAGGGCCCCTGGTATAGACTCTGTGTTTTCTGTATAAGTTTAGTTGCCTAGTTTCCTTTAGGGGCTTGATCGCAATTGTCCGCTGAAGCTGCACGCCTGGATCAGGGTGTGTTTCCACGCTTGCAGTACGGAACCCTTAGTATCAGTCGAGGCAGTTACTTTAGCAACACGCTACCATTGTGACAGATTGTTCCAATTAACGCTGTAAGAATGTATTGTATTGTCTATAAATAAGCAACAATGGCAAGTTGAAATGGATTTCCCCCCTCCCTTTTCAGTGAAAATGCTTTTCTTCTGACACCAGAGCTGACACCTGGAAAAGTGAGAAGTTTGCCTTTTGAAAAAGCTGCTGGGTGCCATTATCACGGCCTTGAGTAAGTTCCCTTTATAGTTAGTGCTGTGAACTGTTTTCTCATTCTTCTTTCTTCATAGAAATGCAGTTTTAGAAAACATGCACATTCACACAAGTGGTGTGTTTAGTTCTGTAATATAATGGGTGTGACCTTCGTTTTGAATTTGCTAACATTAATTGTCCGGGGGGGAAATTGTAATTATTTTATTCAAATAGCTATCATTTTTTCCTGTTAGCGAGCACTGGCAATGTTATGACAGTAGCTTTTACTTTGAATGAAAGCAATAAGGAAAATTACTGCAAGTTTTATACATTGAGTAATGGAGTTCCATTATGACAGGGTTAAGGTGGGTGGGATAGAAGGGACTGAGGTGGAGATAATATGTTCTGATATTCACAGTGAGAAATATCGAAACCGGTGTTGAAATTTGGCCTGATCTGAATGGCCCAGGCTAGCTCTGTGTCATTAGATCTTGGAATCTAAACAAAGCTGGCCCTGGTTAATAATACTTGGATGGGAGACCACCCAAAAAGTCCAGGGTTGCTACACAGAGGCAGGCAAAGGCAAACCATCTCTGTTTATCTCTTGACTTGAAAACCCTACAGGGTAGCCACAAGTTGGCTGTGACACTGTGGTCTTTTCCACCACCACCCTGTTCAGTTTTGTCCTCTGCATCTTGTCTGATAGCAGCCACACATACACACCCACAAGCCGCCATATGTACATATTGAATTTTGAGTTCCACAGTGTAAAATTTAGCCATTCGTTTTCTTGGGTGCTTAAGAACATGGGCTTTGTTCACATGATGAAGAAAATGCACCACATTCTGCTCCCTCAGATTCCTTAAAAGCAGGATGGTCATCTCTGTTTGTGTGGTGGCAGGGAGAAGACCCTTGAGGGTTCTTCTAGGCCGGGTTCCTGGGGTAAGGACCTATGTTCTCCTTGACTTAGCATCCTAGGGAAGACAGTGCTCTAAACATATCCCATAAAACATGGGACACATGGAAGATGGAAACTTTTCTGGGTATGTCAGAATATGCTGAACTTGTATGAACCTCCACCTGAGCAGGGCGGTAAAGCCTCAGAACTGGTAACTGCTGAATTAGTGGCAGTGATGGAACTTCCAGGAATGCCTAGGATATGTCATCTCTTTGATCCCTGCAGCATACTCATAAAGGCCTCCAGGAGGAAGCAGGAGGACTCATGTCCTGTCGTTGCGTCCCCCCCCCCCCCCCACGCGCTTTGCTAAGTGGCAAAGTTTTCCATGTGCATTAATGGCGGTTGCTGTTGTCTGCCGGCAGCTTGGTATTGATGTATAAAATACAGGAATAGTTAAGCAGGGCAATTGGCTTTAGGTGGTTTAGTCTCATCTTCAAAGAACTTCTTCAAGCTTTCATGGGCTGAGCTGGTGGTTGTTATTGATCTTTAAACACTTTGAAGGGCCTAGTAGGACAACATGCCTGTTAATGAGCAGTCTTCGTTTCTTACTAATGATAACTCTTTTCAGTAGCTGAATACAGATGAAAAGAGAGAAGCTGAGCGAGGAACAAAATACATTAACTGTAATGTTGAAAAGAAAAGTTCCAAAGCTGGATCAAGTTAGGGGAGATACAAATCTTAATTTGCTTTCCTGTTTTATTTGTTTAGTTATTATGTAGCTTGAAATCAAATGTTTTGGTTATTTACTCATCTGTCTCTTACGGCCAAACCCATTTCCGCAGACAAAAGTCCCACTGGGTTGAATGTGGCTTACATCCAAGTAAGCATGTATAAGATTGCAGCCTTCACGTATTAATTGATTGAAATGTAAATTCATTAACCAAAATCTCACTGTAGGTGCCTCTTTGCAGATCGTGTAGTAACTATGTGCCTTCTCTGAAGTTTGAGAATTATAAATGAAAAGCTACCAGACTTAGAGGGAAAAGCCTTTTTAATATTAAAAGCTAAGGTTAATTGATTCATCGAGAGCAATTTCAGTTGAACACTATTGTCCTGAGTTTCTGGTAGCACTTAAGAGTTGTAAGGAAAAATCGAATGTGTTTTCACCCTGAACATCTCCACCATAACCTGAGATAGAGAACTATTATGCATGTCCTACAAATGAATAGCAGTGTGTCCATAAACTGAAGTCTGGATGGAGCCGTGGCTCAGTGGTAGATGATCTGGTTGGCATGCAGAAGGTCCCAAGTGGAAGCCCCGGTATCTCCAGTACAAAGGACTCCTCTCTGCCTGACAGCCGCTGCCAGTCTGAGTTAATAATACTGACCTCGACGGACCGATGGTCTGATTCAGTATAAGGCAACTTCATCTGTTCATAAGTTAAACCTTAAATTGCAATTGCAGTGTTAGTTCATCACTTACTGAATTTTCTGTTCCAGATATTATGCATTCTATTATTAAGTCTGTAATACCAGCAAGACTGAGCCACCAGTGCCAGCACATTTCTAGCACATGTGCCATACATTCACAGAATAAGAGAGTACTGCCCTAGTGTGCGGCAGTCTCTCTGCAGTCCCCCGTGCCCTTAGTGCAGCTTTTCCCTCCTGTGTTGAGCTGAGGCAGCAGGCAATAGTACAGCACCGGAGAGGATGGAGCGGGGCTAGACTCTGCCTTAGCTGCTGTTCCTGTCCGAATATCTCACAACAGTCTGTTTGGATCTCCAGATTGCCCTTCAATGCTGTATCACATTTTGCATGTCTGAGCTTTGGGAAATAACTGCCACCGCAGGCGGCTGCTTCTCTTTTACGTTATTGTCTTGGTGGCCTGCCTCCTACCCCTTCGTGAAGCAAAGTTGGGAGCCTTCCAGCCTAATTTGCCTTAAGTGCCATTTGGGAAGAGCTGCATAGAATGCTCTTTAGGATACTGCTCAGTAGTTTTAAGTCAAATGCTGGCAGTTGTAGTGTTAGTTCCTTCCTAAGGGAGTGTAGGTGTGGTGCAGAATGGCCAAACACTCATGGATCATGGAGAACTTCCTTTAATATTATTGAGTGGTTTGGTGTTTTGTTTTGTTTTGTTTTAAATACTAGTTTGGGGTCTCCTGTTTGATATTCTGTTTGGTGCTGTTTCTGATCCACAAAAGGATGGTAGAACGTGTAACCTTTTCCTTTGGTGCTGTTTCTGATCAACAACAGGACAGTAGTATGTGTAACCTTTTCTTAGCATCGCGAACGATCACCTGTAGATGGATTACCCAGAAAAGGAAGAATAAGGATAGTGACAGTTTTACTAAATACAGATAATATTTCAGTGCCCGCTGAGTATATAAACAAGAAAAATCAAATGCCATTAAATGGGTAGCCAGCAAGGTTTTTGTTGTATCACATAATGAGCTTGTTTCTAGTGGCAAAACTAAATTCATTATTTAAGTTGGTTCTAAGGGGGAAACAGACTTCTGGCTGAGCTATGAGAATATTGTCTTGCTTGGACAGTCTAGAAGAAGAAGAAGAAGAGATTGGATTTATACCCCGCCCTTCACTCACTCGGAGTCTCAGAGCGGCTGACAAACTCCTTTCCCTTCCCCTCCCCACAACAGACACCCTGTGAGGTAGGTGGGGCTGAGAGAGCTCTTTCCCAAGCTGTCCTTGAGGGAACAGCTGGTACAGAGCTATGACTTGCCCAAGGACATCCAGCCAGGTGCAAGTGGAGGAGTGGGGAATCAAACCCTGTTCTCCCAGATTAGAGTCCGCACACTTAACCACTACACCAAACTGGCTCTCTTAACCACTACACCAAAGTGGACACCCAATGTGCTGATACTGTAGATAATCATAAGCAGAAGCAGAGCCCCATGTTCCAGAACTCCAAGAGCTAAACCAGCACTGACTGAATGGTCAGGCAAACCAGACCTGCCCATATGTTTTGTAGAAGTGAGAAGCGATGATACTAGGTGCCCTAGCTAAATATGCTCCAGAAGCAGTATATCAGTGAATACCAGTTGCTAGCCAAAGGCCTGTTGCCTGTTCGCTGGCCCTCAAGGGTAACTGATTAACCGCTGTGTGGAACAAAATGGTGGACTAGGCGGACCTTTGGTCTGATCCAGAGGGGCTCTTTGTAGGTTCTTCTTGCCCTTTCTGTGGGCTTCCTAGAACATTTAGCTGACTCTTGTTGGAAATGGACTTTGGTCTTGAATCCACTACTCTTCTGTTATACATGTAGTGGAGGCTGTACAGTACGGCCTGCCAAATCTTGAGTGTGGGGCATTTCTTTGGTGGGGCCTACTTGCCTGTCCTCTTCTGTGGCACCAGCCCTGTCCTAGGAGGGGTCACCAGCCTCAGAATGGGTGTAGGAGGGGTCTAAATGTACCCCAGTACTCTTCCATTCTGACTGGCAGGTTTCCAGTGGAACCCTCCAGCCTCCTTCCTAGCCCCCCTGAAAGCCCTTCTATTTAAAGGGAGGCTGCTCCACCTCCTTAACATTCAGGACCCAATAGGGCCTCCACCGATCCCTGGCCCCTCTTGTTGCCCAGCTCCCAGCACTGCGGGTCATGACGGGGTGGGCATTTGCAGTGGTAGGGCAAGTGTCCCCCTGGGCTCCTGCATCCACGCTTGTTCTCACAGGGCCCAGCTGATTGGTGGTTCTTTCCTTGCAACAGCTATGTAGGTTGCTGCATCCCCTCCCTTCCCATGCCCTCTAGGTGGCTCAGCAGCTTCCCCAGGTGGGGCGGGGGAGTCATGGCTGACTGGGAAGAAGAAGAAGAGATTGGATTTATATCCCGCCCTTCACTCACTTGGAGTCTCAGAGTGGCTTACAAACACTGAGCATGTTTCCAAGCTGGTAGGAAGAAGAAGAGGAGGAGGAGATTGGATTTATATCCTGCCCTTCACTCACTTGGAGTCTCAGAGCGGCTTACAAACTCCTTTCCCTTCCCCTCCTCACAACAGACACTCTGAGAGGTAGGTGGGGCTGAGAGAGCTCTGAGACAGCTGTCCTTGAGAGAACAGCTCTGACAGAATTATGGTTTGCCCAAGGTCATCCAGCAGGTGCAAGTGGAGGAGTAGGGAATCAAACCCGGTTCTCCCAGATTAGAGTCCGCGCACTTAACCACTACACCAAACTGCGAAGGTCAGAGGCACCAGGCATTCCCAGACACAGAGATAAACTTGGTGAGATACTCCATGCCCTGGAAGCCATGCATCATCATCCGTTCCTCCTGAACGTTTTGATAGAATGAAGAAAGAGGGTCTGTGCTGCAGTTAAGTAGGAGCACAGCTGTGCAGAAGGAGCTTTCATCTCACACTCTTATCCCATCTATCTGAGCGGCATTTTTAAGAATCCGCAGGAAGATAGGGGCTTTTATTGTCGCAAATCCTAAAACAGATGGGATACGTTTAGGCCACAGCAGCTACACACTTGCTCCAAATATAGCGTTCACTGAAATTTTGTTAGGAAGGCTTTGGCTGAAGTTCAGTATATTTTGTATATCTGAATCCTTAATGTTTCTATGAGTGTGGATCTATTTAACAGACTTTTGTAAAACAGAAGTGACTTTTTGGATACCTCTTGCCAGTGAATTGCAGGTTGAGGTTTGGTGTATGTCAAACCGCCATGGCACCACGTTAACTTGGCTTTGCTCTGTTTCCTAGCAGGCATGTTAAGGTGATGTTTCTAGCGAGGAACAAGGGATATTTGATTCTCTTTAACTGGGGGTGGGATTCTCAATTCTGTTGCTGTGCAGCTGGCAACTCTCTTTAACTCGCTTTCAGATACTGTCTGGACAACAGAAGAGCTTTGGAAAGAGATGAGGGGTTTGCCGAGCTTCAGACTCGCCTGATCCGTTATGAAACTCAGACCACTTGCACAAAGGAGGGCTGCCCTGTGCCATGTGTCCTGAGCCCTCTTCCCTCTCCTGCTGTCCTGTCGGAGCCTGGAAGCATCCCGGATGGGGAATCTTTACGAAGGGACCCCCTTACAGACGTCTCCAAGCTGAAACGCAGATCGAGAGACCAGGATGGCGTCTGTTCCAAGAAGAGGTAATATGAATAATGGGAAAGTGTGGGATCTTCCTTTTTTTCACTTAATCCCCCCCCCAGCTAAATATTCAGATAATCCTTGTGTCCACCCGCACACTTTTTAAACCGTGTGATCGCCATTCAGTAGCATTTGAGTCTAGTATGTTGAAAACTTTCAGAGGGATTTTCCTTTCAGGCCAGTAGGGCTGCGTCCTGTTAACACGCTGGCTGAAGGGTGCAGCCTCACCAAAGCTGGCGTGATTCTGTTATATGTACCAAGCACAGTAAATTCTCAGATAACAGAAACAAGGATGTTTTCAAATCAAGACCGGATGACTTTTCGTTGTTGATATGGGCCGGGGGTCCCCAGTGTGGTGCCCACCAGTATCTCACTTGGTGCCCGCAAGTGTGTTCAGAAAGTGAGTGGGACCAGGTGGACCAGGTCTTCTTGCCCAGCAGAGCGTTCTAGTTGTCCAGTGGAGATCTAATGGGCTGGGCAGGTTAAAATAGCATTACTTTGGTGAAAGTTGTCACCACGGTGTTCATTTCTGTTTGGTGTAGTGGTTAAGTGCGCGGACTCTAATCTGAAAGAACCGGGTTTGATTCCCCACTCCTCCACTTGCACCTGGCTGGATGACCTTGGGCAAGCCATAGCTCTGTACCAGCTGTTCTCTCAAGGACAGCTTGGGAAAGAGTTCTCTCAGCCCCACCTACCTCACAGGGTGTCTGTTGTGGGGAGGGGAAGGGAAAAGGAGTTTGTAAGCCGCTCTGAGACTCTTAAGTGAGTGAAGGGCGGGTATAAATCCAATCTCCTCCTCTTCTTCCTCCTCCTCCTCCCCTTCTTCTTTTCTTTCTTGTCTCTCAGTCCTCTTCCCCAACACATTGTTTAAATTACCTCTCTTCTTCCCTGCACTTGGACTCTCTCTGGGTGTGTATGTGTGGGGCTCCACCCCACCTGGCAGCAATTTTGTGGCTGTACCCACCATCCTATTTTAGAATGCCATAGGTGCCCACGGGCTCAAAAAAATTGGAGACCCCAACACAGGTTATCTCCAATGTTCCTGCTAAGCTGTGGAGTCTTGTGAGCAAAAATTCTACTTTGTGAGCGACTGGCATTAAAGCTGTAAGCAAGCAGTTTGGCTACTGCATAAATTAGTTTGCTCTGGAGCCATCCTTCCTGGGCTAAGACAAAAATGTGTGAGCCGGAGGCTAAAAAACTGTGAGCTAGTTCACACTAACTAGGCTTAGAGGGAACACTGGTCATCACTGCAGTATTTTAAGACCTGAGCACAAGTGTTCAACAAAATACATTTTTCTTTTTAAAAAAATCTCTTTTCACTTCCCCCTCTTCTTTCCAGGTTAATGAAATCCGAAAGTACAGATTCTCTCTTGTCCCAGGCAAGTGGAAGCAGTGATACTTGCCGATCAAGAAGTGCCACGAGGCAGGACTTGGACAGATCGATCTCTCTGTCTTCCGTGGCTGCCAAACAGTCTTGCAGCAGGGTACACAAAGTCACCGCAAAGAGCAGCTCGGCAAGCTGGAGGGGTACAAAAGAGCCAGAAGCATCAAAGCCAGCAAAGGAATCACGGTCTCAGAAGCATACGCGGGTAAGGAATTTTTCAAGGAGGCTAAAAACGAAGAGGACAAGGGGGTTTCCACTGCTAAATAAAGCTGAAGTAAGAGAACATAAGAGAAGCCAATGTTGGATCAGGCCAGTGGCCCATACAGTCCAAACCTCTGTCACACAGTGGCCAAATATACCAGGTGCCATCAGGAGGTCCACCAGTGGGGCCAGGACACTAGAAGCCCTCCCGCTGTTACCCCCCTCCCCCCCCCCCCCCCCGTCAAGCACCAAGAATACAGGGCATCACTTGCCCCAGACTGAGAGTTCCTATCTATACCTTGTGGCTAATAGCCACTGTTGGACTTCTGCTCCAGATGTTTATCTAATTCCCTCTTGAAGCTGTCCATGCTTGTAGCCGCCACCACCTCCTGTGGCAGTGAATTCCACGTGTTAATCACTCTTTGGGTGAAGAAGGACTTCCTTTTATCTGTTCCAACCCAACCGCTCAGCAATTTCATGGAGTGCCCACGCGTTCTTGTGTTGTGAGAAAGGGAGAAAAGTGGAGCAAAGTTAAAATTTACCATCATTATGAGGTTCCTCTTCCTGAATAGGAGACCCACAAGCCGTACCAGGGCCTTGTAGCCATCCTCTGTGGCCTTCGGAACAGCTTCCCTGAAACGATGTCTGACAACTCCCGTTGATTTTGCATATTCCTTTCGCCCATGTTGTTTGCTTAGCTCGCCAGTCCTCCCCACATGCTTCTTTATGCTCTTGAATCCCTAGAATCATAAAGAAGCAGACGGAGGGGGAAATGCACAACTAGCACAGGTGACAGGTTAGGGAAGAGGCTGGTCTGTCCCACAGTTCAAAATTCAGCATAATAAAATGTTAAACCTTTGGCGCGTTGCGTAGTTCTGAAGCTCTGGGAAACATGCATGCTTTCCCCAGCTGCAGCATTGTCTGTTCAGGAAATTGTTATAAGCGAAGCAGCTGCTCCTAATGGCACCAAAGAGGGGACGAAATCCAAGGGAGCCAAGCCATCAGCAATGACTGGGAAACCCAAGCAAGCGTATGCGATGATTTTTAAAAAGTGGCCTTTTTCGAAGTTTCATCTTCAAGAGGCAGTTTAAATATTTGATCACTGCATTATGCATTCCCAGGAAGTAGATAAGCAAGTTAACTGTTCGCTTCTTCAAACCAAAAATAGTGGAATAGTTCTGTTTGGGTTTTATTTTGCTTTCCTTGTTCGGAGAGAGGCCCAGTGTGTGCATTCGTTACGTTTTTTTAGTTGCACATCTAAGGTGTACACCTAAACTCAGTGTGAATGTAATGAACCTACAGAATTCTTGAACCGTGACTGGTTGCAGCTCTCATGGATTGTCTGTGGGTAATGCTTTGTTTGTTTACTTACTATATTTCTGCCCTGCCCTTTCCCCGGGGAGGCCCGGCTCTTCACTTCTCCATTTTATCCTCACTGTGGGCAGGTTAGGCGGAGGGAGGGTGGCTGGCCCAGAGTCACCCAGCACGTTTCCATGGCAGAATGAGGCTCTGAATGTGGATCTCCCAGCTCCTAGGCTGACGCTGTAACCGCTACACAATGCTGGAGATCACATTAGCTATTTAGCAGGGTTGATCTGAAAACTGTTCCTTTTTTGATGTCATTCTAAGTCAGAAGAAAATCTGACGTAGAATCGAGGCACTTCATGTATTGGGCCACAAGCTATTAAATACACCTGTGTTTTCTTCAAGATGCTGAAGGAAGTGGTGAGTAAAACCCTTCAGGCACACGGCATTGCTGAAGACCACAAGGGCTTCACTCCCTGTAGCCAACGTCTCTTTGAGATATCCAAGTTCTACTTAAAGGTACCTGTGCTTGCTCTTCATCGGTCTACTGCATTTTATATCCTGTCTGTCTTCTCTTGTGGAACTCTTGGTGGGCCGTGTAAGGTGGAAGTCTAGGCGGGTTGTGTAACGTTCTGCTTCCAGGCACTAACCAAACCTAGATCTGATTAGCTTCAGTGAGGCTGCTGTACGATGTGCCTCTTGGCCATATCCTGGGAATAGAAGTTGTTATGAATGGTAAAAGTTCAAGGCTGACAAGGGACGCATGGGATGCATTTAGCAAAGTGCTTGCAAGCTCCTTTTAGCACGCCAACAGCACTTCTTTTCCCTGAGCGACAACATGCCTCCAGTTCCTCAGACTTTTACGCTACCGATCTGCAAGTGGCCTTTCTTCGCTAAGAGGTCGTCCCAAAGGAGCAAAGTTTTACAGCAGTTGCATTTCGTCCCCTTGTGGAGCGCTTGAACCACACGCATCTCCGTAAGGGAACGGCCATTTCTCAGTCCCATAGCAGAAGCCTGCCAAAGGTTAGGGTGGCACAGGGCAGATATGAGCCCAGTTCAGGCCAGAGTTTCAAGTTAATTGCTACATTAGGGAGCCTCTTTCACACGGTGCCAGCTGAACTGCATTAGTATCACAGTAGGATGTGTGGTGGGTACATGTCTGCCTGTAGACAAGACTTAATTGAATGTATACAACTATGCAGCTAAATTTCTACGCCACTTTATGTAATAAACTGGTTCTGTGTCTGCTTGATGGGGAGCCATGAGCCCGTCCCCCTCTCCCTGATCAGTGTACTTATAAGATGGCACAGGTTTTCCAGCTCCACATTTTCACGCGAAGTTAAAAACAAACAAAAGCCTTGTAAAATATGTAATAGTGAACAAGGAAACTTGGCAGTTTGAGACATCCTGTAAAAATCTTCCGTGTAGATGTCAGTTCAAAAGCGTAACTGAATCCCCCTCTATAGTCTATTGCTGTGCATGTACAAAGCAGCAAAAGAGTGTTTTTTTAAGTTGGAAGATATGAAGACTTCAGGCACTGTTAGAGCATTTTTGCAGTCCAGCAGAGCTGCAGTGGCTCAAGTGGCTAAGACGCTGAACTCCAGACCAAAAGGTCGGCAGTTCAGCAGTTCAAGACCCAAGTGCTGCATGATGGAGTGAGCTCCCGTCTCTGGCCCCAGCTCCTGCCAACCTAGCAGTTTGAAAGCAAGAAATTGCAAGTAGATAAATAGGGACCACTTCGGTGGGAAGGTAACAGTGTTCCGTGCACCTCGGCATCTAATCATGCCGGCCACATAACCACGGAAATGTCTTTGGACGGCGCTGGCTCTTCGGCTTGGAAACGGAGATGAGCACCGCATCCCTAGTCGTATTCAACCGGCTTTCGAGCAAAGGAAACCTTTACTTTTATCTAGAGCTGCTAAACTTCAAGCTAGGATAATCATTCTGAACCACCTTGCAATAGTCACAGCTAAGCTAGCAGGAAATTCAGTCCCAGAAAAAGAACTCTTTATGGTATTACTGGGGAAATTGTGGGATCAGTTGGTGAATAATGGGTAAAGCCTCTTTTGTGGCTACCCACACTTGCAATTTTGTGGCAAAGTGCTGAATCAGTATGAGTGGGCCATTAAGACAGTATCCAGATAATTAATTGTATTACTGCTAGGGCTGAGACAAAGCTGCTTACCTCATTTCTTGGTCTCTTCCATGTCTAAAATTTGCCTCCTGTTTTTGGCAGTTTTTCAGTGCTTGTTAACGAAATCACGTATGTGGTTCCAAGGCTGCCATTCCCCTCCTTCGCTCTCATTGTCTTTGGCCTTTTACGTAAACCAGTCTTCTGTGATGCCCCATGTTTTTCTCCATGATGCTGCATGGATCGCCTGGCAAATGAGACTGAGTGGCAGCCTGGGCAAATTAAGGTCCGAAAGGATGAATTTTGGGGTGAATTTGTTCAGTTGTGTTGAATTTGCTACTTAACATGTTGGGTGAGGTCATATATTTCATGTTTAGGATCTGAAAACATCTCGGGGTCTCCTGGATGAAATGACTAAAGCTGCAAACAGCAATGTTAAACAGGTAAACTGTCTTATGCACGCTTTGTCTGTAAGTTATGTTCACTGTACTGGACAATATTGCAAAATGACAGCTGACACTTGATTATCAAAGTCGGTGTTGGCCTTTGTCAGATTTTGCATTCTGTGGATTGAATAAGGCTACCTCATGGAGTGAAAAGGATCTGTGTACATCTCCTTTAACATTTGTTGCATAGTGACCTAATTGGTGCTAAATGTTTGTCATTGCCCACAAAACACCTGCCATGGTTTTGATACCCAGACACTTTGGGAAACAATGGTTAGATGCAGCTGTTGGCCAACTTTTTTTTAACCTTTGAATTTCCAAGAACTTCATCTATTATTGCTAAACTATTTATTTTGTATGTTCATTTCTAATTACCTTTCTTGGGGTATCTTATAGGTGATTGAATGGGTTTTAGAAAAGGCCACCAAGAAGTGATACATGACAGAGACCTCGATGTTCTGCAGAGAAGCAGGGTTCATTAAATGGACACATCACATGGAGTGCCTTGTTACATAGTCCATGTGCCTAAAACCAACTGCATGCTCAGCGTGTTGTATGCAAAGACCTGCGATGTAAAGAATTACACTGAAGTGAGCTACTTCATGTTTGTTATGTAAGCCTCTTGGCTTTTTTGTGTGGCTTGTACAGGTTTTTATTTAGTGCAGTAAAAGCCAAGTATTGTAACAGCTGACAGCTTTATTTTTCTTCCTCTACTGTCTGTAGAATGTAAGAGGTGCTTAACTCTGTAAGCACCTCTTTTGTTGTTAACAGGTTAGCTGTAAAAAAAAAAGGCTTTTTCCAGTAGGGGTGTGCAATTTTTTTTTTTAGAAGAAGAGGAGATTGGATTTATACCTTGCCCTTCACTAGGAGTCTCAGAGCAAACTCCTTTCCCTTCCCCTTCCCACAACAGACACCCTGTGGGGTAGGCAGGGCTGAGAGAGCTCTTTCCAGAACTGCCCTTGAGAGAGCTCTGACAGAACTATGGCTTGCCCAAGGTCATCCAACAGCTGCAAGTGGAGGAGTGGGGAATCAAACCCGCTTCTCCCACATTAGAGTCTGCGCACTTAACCACTACACCAAACTGGTTCTCTTTTTAGCCAGAATTTTTTCGTTCTGGTCTAATGAACCCGAAAAAAATTCGAGATTTCCAAAAAATCCCACATCCCAATACCACTGAAAGTGGCTTCTCCTGCAGCGCAGTTTAAACTGTACTGCAGGAGAAGCTGGCCTGAGGATCCACGTTCAGTGGGGAGGTCTCTCCCTGCTGCGTGCAGAACCTGGCTGGGTTGCCCACTCCTGCCACCCGGTTTAAACCAGGTGGCAGGAGAAGGCAGAACAGAGCTGCACTGGCAGGGATCTCTCGGCTCCCCACCACCGACTGATCACGGGGCCAACTTCGGCAGTCCCTTTAAAGGGATGAAATATACCCGGAAAATACCGATAAGCTACTTTCCAGGGGTACTTTGGGCTTGAGCAGACCCAAAAGCGCACCCCCATTTGCTAGCTAGCAAAGCCCTTCTGCGTTTCGTTGGATTAGTTGTCAAGGTTTGACTTGCTGTAGAATCCAAGTTGGATGGTCATTAAATGGAACAAGCATCTCAAACTCACACCAGGCACACCACAGGTCTGCCGAGCAAAGAGGCACACCCTTAGGGGCTTTGAACAAACAGCTCCAGCTGAGAGTTCAGTAGGTGGCTTTTCCAATTGGCCATACATCTGCCATGTTTTTTTTTCTTCCAGAGCCTTCTGCCTCAATATCCACTGTCAGTACCCTGACAATACTTGCCTCAGGGTATAGTAAATGTTCTGGCTTCTGCTGAGAGGGACCACTCTTGTGCGCGGGGAGGGTGGTTGCCATGGTGGCATTAACTGTTTCTCGGTACACCAGAACCTGATAAAATAGGATCATCTCCGCCACCAGTCATGAGCCCACAAGGACCCAAAGTGCGCCGGTGTGAGCTTTCTCAGCCCCAGATGGCTTAGCCACTGTATCATCCTGCCAAATGGCAAACACCATTTTACCACACAACAGGTGCAAGTGTGCCGAAGCGGTCATTTGGAGCGGCTCAACGACTTAATTGTAGCACCTACAGAAAATAGAAAGCACCCTCTCTGTCTGTGACGGTGTACAACCAATTTTTAGTGCAGTGGTGCAACCTGTGTGATGCAGTGATGTTTTCCTCCAAGATTTTGGTTCTGTGCTGGGGATATCATATCTTCTCAACTATGATTGTGCTCTTTTGTATTTTGGGAGGGGGAAAGGCCATCCTTCTCCCCAGGAAAGCTCATGTGGTTGTGTGACTGTTACTTCAACAAAACATATCTAAGCCATTAAGGCTTAACTGCTCAATCTAGAATCACTGCTACCAAAGTTACCAGCTAGTCCTTGGTTTCATAAATTTCAGTAGAATGAAACCAGTGCAAGTGGTCCCTGAATCAGTGTGTCAGTTTCCCACATACAGAAGAAAAAGAGGAGATTGGATTTATACTCCGCCCTTCACTCGGAACCCCGGAGTGGCTTACAATCCCTTCCCCTTCCCCTCCCCACCCCACAACAGATACCCTGTGAGGTAGGTGGAGCTGAGAGAGCTCTGAGAGAAACTGCTCTCTCAGGAACAGCTCTGACAGAACTACGGCTTGCCCAAGGTCATCCAGCAGGTGCAAGTGGAGGAGTGGGGAATCAAACCCAGTTCTCCCAGATTAGAGTCAGTGCACTTAACCACTACGCCAAACTGGCTCTATATAATAGCCTCCTACTTACTTTATAAATTAATATTGCTTCGCAACCGTTCCAATAAATGATATTTTATTAAATATAGTATTTTCCTCTAAAATATAAATATTTTTAAAACTAAAATCTTATAAATCTGGAGTAGCTCCATATATTCCATTCTATCATCCCCCACCAAATAAGAGTCGGTCCAAAAATCTGTATTTAATTTGTCTATAAATATATAATAATTTCTCTTTACAAACTATTCACTTATTCTTCATAGTATAATCTGAGCACCGTAAATTACATGACATACCGTGTAATATTTAACTGTTGGTAACTAACAGATGAATTCTGATTATTTACAAGGCAGATATTCTTATCTATAACATTCCAGTGATTTAAAAAAAAAATTAAAAGCAGTACAATTTCCATATGCATCAACTCTCCCTACAATACACAATATTCTAGATTATTTGTAATTTCTGTCATTCAAATGTATTTTTTAAAAACCCCTTCCATTTATGGTTAATGGAGATGTAGGGAAGATTTCTTTTATTCATGCAAGGCTGTTATCACTTAGGCTGCTGATTCTTTTGTGTCCCTTAACTTTTTACAAATGGTAATTCAATCTGAAATGCCTGCCATCCTCTAGCTGTCAGACACAGAGGTTCTAATCCTCCCTCTAACGGAGGGGGCTCCCTTCTTTCAAAGATGTCCCAGGTTAATAGAGGGAGGAGATCTGCTGTGGATGTGGAGACCCATGTGCAAGCAGATGTTTTGCTTTAGAGCTCTGGGTTAGGAAAGCAGGTTTCTTACACTTCCTCAAGATGACTAATGATTACTATAAGGGCTCTTGCTTTAGACCTATGGAAGAGAGCGATTTTATATACCAGCCCAGTTTAGGACTGGGCTATAAGTAACGCTCCTAGTCTTTTAACTGTGGTTAGGATGGGGGGGTCTACATGCTCCCTTCCTATAGCACTGGATTCTCCTGCCCATTTAAACTACTGTTATGATTTACACCAGTACCCCTGCTAACCATGACTAATGGTAACCAAGTTTGCTCTTAGCACAGGGTTGCTTAACCAGCTTCAAATTCTGATCTCAAATCTTAGTTGAGAGACCCTGGATTGTGTTACCTCTCGGGCAACAGTCTGTGGGATGCTGCAGAGCACTCTTTTGGCCATGGCTTAGAGATCAGAAATGCTGCACTTGTAGCTATTCCTCTATCTCCCCCCCCCCCCCCCCCCAGGATTTAAGCAGCTGGCACTAAAGTGTTTATGGAAGGGAGGTGGGTGGGTCTCTTTTAAGGAAAGAATGATCTTTTTAAGGATTAGCATATACACAAAAATCACATCTCTCTCTGTTTAGTGTGTGTGTGTGGGGGGGGGGAAGCATTAAATAGATTTATGCCTCGCTCCCAAGGAGCACAATTAAAACGAAACAAGAGAGTTCCTTTTGTGCCTGCCAGTCCGAGGATATTGAAGGCAGTTGTGTTCCAGAAGATCTGAACGTGGATATTTGTAATACTGCAAAATCACTGGCTCCTGCCCTCCAATCGTATTTTCTGCTGACAGTCTACCTACCTGCTTTTTTTAAATACAGGAAAGCGTTGGTGCATTCAAAGTCTTTCAAGCGATACTGCTTTCATACTGTACACCATCTAAATATGACACTTCGTGATAGGGAAAGATGATGCCTGACTTCACCTGCCCTGTGAACCCTGCCTGGCTAAACCTGGCCCTTTTTCACCTGTCTTGCAAACCTTAACCACTGAGGTACCCCCACCCCAGAACTTGTAAACTGGAACAGAGGTCCCATCCAAGTTACCCATCCCATACCTATGTGTGGGTCAGGACACACAGGAAGGGTGGGCTTGTCTCAGCAGGTATTCATGCCGGGGAGGGAGGTCGCTCATGTGGAAGCCAGCCCACAGGGGCAGCTAGCTGGCCCTTCAGCCTATGGCTCGGTTCAAAACATGCCCTGTAAATGAAAACTGAATGCTGATAAGGGCTTCACAGATTCCCCCCCCCCCTCGCTGCTTTCACTGCAGTTTTGCTAAAATGGTTAGCACTGCATCATGCATCTCCGAATTTAATATGGAAGTTAGTTACTGGATAAAGCCTTTTTTTTTTTCCCTAAAGCAGCTTTTAAAATTTTACCAGCAGGACAAACACCGTAGCTTCTGAAGCCAAATGTTAGGAGTGGCTGGCGTAACCTTTTGTCTCTCCTAAGTAAGGCGGACACTTGAGTCACCTTGTCCCACGTTCCTTGACTATACCACTGGTGGCTGTCTGGCTTGGGGATGCTACCTTGTTGTTTCAGCAGGCTCAAGCTGTCCCCCCCCCCACCCAACCCCAAATTATTCAGCAATACCATAGAATTAATGGACCATTATGGGGGGAAAGCACGAACACCTTGGGCTTTTAAGCCATCCTCACCTCATGTGGCTCTAGCATCTAGACAGCTATTTACCTGGTATATCAGTAGGAGGAAGGTGTTCTCTTCCTGGCGTTTTCTCAAAACTGGAAGGTGGCTTGGCGGAAAAGCTGAGTGTCTCACACCTTCATTGGTCAGATCCAATACCAGTAAATGCCTAGTGTATTTATCTCCTGTTCACTCAGCCCTTGCTCCCTGTAGTGGTTTTCAAACCTTCCTACTCTCAAAGAATTCTGGTTTCATCACTTTATGTGCCACAGAAACTCTGCATGTCACAGAGGAGTCTGGGGTGCGTTTTGTGATGCGCCATTTGTTCGTACAGGCTGTCTCTTCTGCTCATCATAAAGGCTGCATTTTAGAATGCACCCCATGCTTACTTGCGACTGCACATCGAACTGGAGGATCTGTCAGTAGGGACAAGCTATCTCTCAAGGAAGCCTGGCCTCTGATATTGGCCTTTTCTCTCGGAAGTTCTGATAACCCCAAGGAATCCCCAAATTCTTCAGAGCTTGGTTTAAAACCTACGGCTGTGTGTCACTGACGATAGGTGCGATGATCAATCTGAAATACTTCTATGTAGTCTTGCGCAATTATTCCTTCAATACTCAGTACGTCGTTACAGTGACCTATGTTGTGTCCCCCCACATTCCGCCCCCCTTTTGCAAATCAGTGTTAGCTGAAGCGAATGTTCTTGCTCTCTCTGGTTTCCTTGATTATTCTCATTCCTTCTGCGTTTTTGTTATTGTAACTGATCCAAGCACAGGGGCTCTGCCCCAACACGGCCAAAGTCCCTGCACAAAACAGTTATGCATGTTGCTTGTAGCTACGCCTGTGGCCAGAGTGTCTCTTGCCATTCAGATTAGCCCGGTAGCTCTTTGTTCCTGTTTTTCTTCTGTGCAAAAAAGCTCAGCGGACAGAGTTTATGCTACCAGACCAAGTCTCGCAATCTTGGCTGAAAGGAAGGAATGAATGATGAACACGATTGGCTTCGGACAAGAGTGAAGATCCAGTTGCTGAAAATGAGAGGCAGAGAGAGAAAATGAGCCGTGAGTGAACGAAGCTTAAAACCACACATGGAAGGAATGGTTTTCTTTTCCTTTATTCTTTTCAAACATCCAGCTCAATGAAGAATTCTGTAGAGCTCAAAAGCTGTGTCATATTATTTAGTAGAACAAACTTAAGAGTCCAGTGGCGCTTTTAAGACCAACAAAGTTTTATTGAAGGTGTGTGAGCTTCCGTGTGCATGCCCACTTTGTCAGATGATGAAATGGAACTGCATATATTATAGTTGTGTATATATAGGAGTGGTTTGTTAAATTAGCATGCAAAACAGGACACTTTTTTTTAACAGGTCAGAAGAATGATAAGCTAATGTGTCCTCACTATTTTGCATGCTAATTTAACAAACCACTCCTATATATACTACTATGATATATGTAGTTCCATTTCATCGTCTGAGGAAGCGTGCGTGCCCACGGAAGCTCACACCTTGAATAAAACTCTGTTGGCCTTAAAAGTGCCACTGGACTCAGACTTTGTTCAGTTGCTACAGACCAACATGGCTACCCACCTTGATCCATATTATTTTGTGTTGTATTATTTTGGTTGGTCTCCCTAAAAGCATGGATTTTTGATTTTGAACTTTATGATCATCACTTAAATAGTATAATAACCTTTTTGAGAATGTGGGCTTATTTGGAATTCTGACACACAGTGGTGGGCATAACCACAAAATTATGTGGTATTATGTGCCGCCTCCGGCAGCAGCCAACCACAGAATTTCAGTGAGCAAGGCTATGCATAACTCTCACGATAAATCTTCAACACTTAAAGCAACAGCTCTGTTTAACAGAATGCCTTTTTATAAAAACAATCTGTGGTCAGCACATGGAGGACCCCTGCTATAAGGAAATCCACAGGCAGCATTTCTACATTATGTAGTGGGCCAACAGACAGGTAATGGGTAGCTTTTCCAAGAGAAGCCCTGGTCACGTTGCATATATGGAGCTCCCAAGACTGCATGCATGGAGCCTTCGTCCCTGCCCTTCTGGTACAAATGAGATATATCACAGTAGCTGGTCTGCTGGACATTAAGAATGTAAAAGATGCTTCGTATTATTCAACAATCCTGTAGCTGGGTGGTTTTGGTGTTTCACTTTTGAGGAATCAAGGTGATACGCAACTGGAAGCTGGGGGGGCCATTAAGTGGACACACAAGTGGCGAGAAGCGTTTTCTGAAGGGGAATTATGAACACTGATGTTTGGACTTTTCACTGTTTGAGGAATTTGACTTGGACTATTTCTGAAGGTTATTTATGTATTTGGACCATATATTTTTGACTATCATATTATACTTTTGATAAACTACACTACAGGTTCAGATTACCATACTCATTGACTGTTGAATGTTTTTCGTTATTTATGCTCAGTTTGTATCTTTTGTATAACTTACTCCCTTCCGTGCTTCTCTGCTGTTTGGACTTCAGGCACTGGTGGCCGTGGGAATCGTAGCTAGCCCCCCTAACAGCTGATCCTTACTGATTTTTCCTCACAGAGTATGACTGCCCCGGCACTTAGAATGGTTGGTAGAGCTACACGGGCAGCCCTGTAAGTCTCTTCACAGCCAAGTGCCATCATTTCATGACTTTTTCACGACAGGTCCTTCCATCTGCTCCATTTGACATTAGATTACTGGAACTGTGTCCGGATTAGTGATTTAGAGATAAGAAAATAACGGGGATGGGGTGATTCTTTTTATTTTAGATGTTTGGTTTGGTAAGTGACTGCAGAATGCATAGAGGGTACAGAATCCCACTTCCCTGTAATCTCAGCTTTCATTTTTACAAGCGAAAGATATCCGGGTTTCAAATGGCTGGAGACCGGGCCTCAGTCTTTGCACCTACAACTACCAAGACCAGCATAAAACCATACAAAATAGTAAATGTTGCTGTATAACTTATGGGAAATGAAAGAAATTAAGAATGTTTGCTAACTCTACAACTGCACTGTCAAATGTGCTCCATTTGTGTATACAGGTCTGAGAACGCCACCTTTTCTTGGACGAGAATCAGAGCGGCAGCAATATTTAGCATGGGCACAGAGTTTTAATTTCTTCTACGCAGAAGACACATGTGATCCTGATTATTTTCAGCCATGCAAGGAACCATTTCCCGAGGGCTAGGTTTCTTGGCTTGAGATTTGCCCTTCCCAATTCCTACGCTGCCTGACTCAGAGTGCAGCTGTTCCCTGCACTACCAAGTCACTCCTGACCCTTTCACGAAACATTTTCACTTGGCAGATGGCAAGAACCCACGTTCAAGGTTCAGTGCAAAAACAACTTACAATTTCACCTTCCTTTCCGCCGAAGTCTAGATAAAGCATCCGAATCCCATCGTCCGAGGACATTTTTAGCTTCTCGTAAGGAAACTGTACAATTGTCTTGGAAAAGGCACCATCTTGGGGTTCAGTTGCAAGAGAGAATCCATGGTCATAATGGATGGTCAAGCAGCACGCTTGGTTCTTGTAGGTACAAGCTGAAGAAGCAAGCAAAAAAGGAGAGCAGATTTAGGAACAAAAGTAATACCATAGGATACTGATCCTTTTGGGCAAGGACTAGGACCGGCTTGGTTCCAGTAGGAACTGTGATGCCAACTCTTCCCTGAGTCAGAGAGCACTACCCATTTCATGACCCATGCAAAATCAATTCCTCCCCATTGGCCTTGGCTATTATTACCAGGCCAAGCCCAGATCTTTGCCTGGCCAAGATCCAACCTCGGGCTTCAACAGCTCTCTGGTCTCATTTCTGGTGTCGCTCCTGCTGCTGCTCCATTTCACCACTCGCCCCTCGTCAAGCCGTCAGCTTCCCTGCCTGCATTCCCAACTCTTCCCCTTTCAGACAGATTTTTTCACTCGACCCCCAATTTTCCACAGAGCAGAGATCCCCGACATGGCGCCAGGGCACTTGCTGCCACCTTTTCTTTTCTTTTCTTTTTAATAAATAAACTGCCACCTTTTCCAGTGCCTCCTGAGCACTTTCAGGAAGTGGGTGGGACTAGATGGGTTTTTTGCCCCGCGGGGCTTCTGATTGGCTGTGCAGTTTAAAAGGCATCCTGTTAAACAGAGCTTGTGCCTGGAATGCTGAACAGTTGCTTATCAGAGTTATGTATTACGTCACTCCCTGATATTATGATATTGTTGGCTCCACTGCCTATGACAGCCGTTTTGTGACTGTCCCCCCTGCCCTGTGTCAGGATCCCAAAGGTGCCTGCAGGCTGAAAAGGGCTGGGGACCCCGGCCTGAGTCTGCCTCTTGCTTGCTGCTCCTGTCTGGCCATGCACGTGAAATCCATACGTAATCCTGCCTGGTTCAGAGATAATCCGGGCCGATCAATTCCCCTCCCCACAACAGACACCCTGTGAGGTCGGTGGGGCTGAGAGAGCTCTTGCAAGAACTGCTTTTGAGAGAACAGCTCTGGCAGAACTACGGCTTGCCCAAGGTCAACCAGCTGGCTGCATGTGGAGGAGTAGGGAATCAAACTCGGTTCTTCAGACTAGAGTGTGCCGCTCTTAACCACTACACCAAACTGGCTCAAAAGGGGGGGGGGGGGGGAAGAGGCCTGTCTGCAGTGGCACCTTCTTTATAGAACACTCTCTGCTTGCCGGAGCATCTTTAGTTTCAGGCACCGGGTTCAATTGTTTTTTTTTTATTTTCTCAGGCTTTTAGTTGATCCTGTTAGTTGGTTGTCATGACCCCTTGGGGGTTGCCACCTTCTGCCGCCGCCACCCTGGACTTAGGGTCTCTTGAGAAGGCCCAGGGTACCCTCCCAAGCCCAGCCAAATGCCCCCTTTTAACCGAGAAACATGAGGCATGATGACCAGGCAGAAAACAATTAAAAGGGTTTATTAATACAATGCTGGGGAAGGGAAAACGAGACGAGGGGCCGTAAAATCAACAACAGGATTTTAAAGGTAAACTGAAATGAATCTAACGATCTGGACCGTTTTTCCTTAACAGGTACTACTTAAGGCCTACTGCCTCATATATATACCAGGCCTCCTGCCTGTTCTCACTCCATCCCACTGAGGGACTCCTCGCCCAGCCCAGACTTTCCCCTCAGCTTGACTCTCTGTCAGAGGAAAAACCACCAGAGAGAGAAAAAGAACCATTTGTCAGTTACACACCTAAAGTTCCGTCGCCTCACACATTCCCTGAGCTCTCATTGGCTACCACCACTGCCAAGCATCATGGGGAACTGTAGGCTGTCCGCCATCTACCCCCGCACAGGTCCCTCCTGTGCCTAGGCTGCACTAGGCCGGTCTCCCCGAGCAGACACAGATCATGACAGGGGCCTCAAGAGGCCTGTCTGCACTCTCTGCTTGCCTGGGCATCTTTAGTTTCAGGCACCGGGTTCAATCGTGGTTGTTTTTTTTAAAATTTTCTCAGGCTTTTAGTTAATCCTGTTAGTTTGTTGTCGTCCTGTGTATGTTTCCCCTCTCTCCTTGGGCAATGCCATTCTTTGGCCTTGCTCCGCCGGTTCTTGTGAACGCTGATGAAAGGCCAGTGTTTTTGAAACTGATGACTGAACTTAAGAGAAGCTGGAGCAGAGACTAAGGTATCTTGCCCGCTCTTCCTTGGGAGTAGCGGCTGAAGAACTCTGCCAGGAGCTCTCTGGGTTCTTTACTCACTGGTTTTGATTTCCGTGGTCAGCTCCGCTGCATTGTGGCAGCCCTGAACTATGCTGCGGGTCCACAGAGAAAGGTCCCTGCTTGTCTCCGTCCTGAAGAGATGGGTCTCGATCCCTTGCCGCATCCCTGTGCGAGTGGCGAAGGAGACGTCTGTCCCGGGCTGCGGAGAGCTCTTCGCTGGACCTGAATGCACCAACCTGAAGACAAAAAAAAAATGAAACAAGAAACAGTCAACTGTCTGATGGGGGAAGGGGGGGGGATCCTCAGGGATCAATGAATGAAAGCAGGAAGTGCTGAAAAAGGAGAAGGCAGAAGAGGCTCTGAGTCCAGGTTTGTTTATTCTGAAGGTCCCATCTGGACCCCAGCAGCTGACCCGGAAGCAAAAGATGGAGCATGTGGTAGGATATAAGAGATACGAGGCTTTATTCTATTCCCTTCTCAAAAAGACCCTTCAGCAAAGCTTCCACGTAGCACGTTGGAGTATATCTGGGTACATGAGATGAATCTCCAGTTCAAACTATGAACTTCCCTGGTGCAAGGGGGAATGCTGCGGAGACAGTGACTCTCCATTCAGGGTACAACTGAACCACAGGATTTCTAGGGATCCAGTGGCTCAGAGGTTAAGACACTGAGCTGCAGACTGGAAGGTCAGTTGCTCGGCAGTTTGAGACCCGAGTGCCGTGTGATGGAGTGAGCTCCCATCTCTGGCCCCAGCTCCTGCCAACCTAGCAGTTCAAAAGCAAGAAACTGCAAGTAGATAAATAGGTACCACTTCAGGTAACAGCATTCTGTGCGCCTTGGCATTTAGTCACACCGGCCACATGACCATGGAGAAGTCTTGGGACAACGCTGGCTCTTCGGCTCGGAAACAGAGATGAGCACCGCACCCCTAGAGTCGGATTCAACTAGCTTTCGAGAAAGGGGAACCTTCACCTTTACCTTACTTGATCATTTGCCCTTGCTAGTGTATTGTGCTGTTGTGCTAAATAAACCAGTTTGATTCACAAATCTAACTTGGGTGGGGGATGTATGTATGTGTGGTTGGTCTTGCTCTCCTATGGGTTACAAAGAACCAACAACTCTGCAGCAAAGTGTACCAGACTGCTTTTCTGCACTTGAGGCAAAGAAGGAATCTTTCTCTCCCCATCGTCTCTTGCTCAGATTTATTACGATGACAGCGATTGACTGAAGCTTGGTATGCAAAAATTCAGCAGTTAACAGCATTTTACAGCACAAAACTGAGCATCTTCGTCCACTAGGCTTACCAGATCCCTAAAGACAAAAGAAATGTGTGACCTGGCAAAATCCAGTTGGAAAGTGGATTGAAAGTGGATTATTTAGTGTGTGTGACCGCAGCCTCAGACTCACTTTACAAATTGCATTTCTAAATATAAAATTCATGTGTTTTAACGAAGACCTTTTAGCGTGTGAACACAATAAACAAGGGAGTCATATGCGTATACTCCTCAGGGATTTGTGAATGTCTCTTTCCCTACACAGTTTACACTCTGTGGTTGGAGCTGGCCCTCAGCTATAAGCATGACTTGGTTTTAACTGGGGAACTTTTTCTAATTTAGGAAGCTTTCCTTAAAGGGCAACCAAATCTTCTCTCCAGTAGCTTTAATCCCCACCACAAAGCAATGCAAAAGATCAAATGGAAGGCTGCAGTCAAGCTTCTTGGCTGATGCTATTCTTCCTAATTTTTTTCTATAAATAATAAGCTGTTGGGAGTGGAGAACTCTATCTTCTTTATAGGGTCTCCCCCCGCCCTGCGTGTTTATAAGGGGCATCTGGGGTTGTGTTTCTATAATGACTCAAGCTTGCCAATTCAATGGAAAGAACTTTGATTTTTAAACAGCAAAAATGAGTGCTTGCACATGGGTTTAACAGCTTTGCAGAAAACCACAAGTTTCCGTGTAGGGTTGGTTTCCCCCCCCCCCCCCCCCCTCATTCAATGAAAGCAAAATTGTTTGAAGGTCGTTGAGCAACAACTGCAGTACAGAAATCTGTAGGGTTGGAATGAAAAGTGATAGGTGGGGATGCGAGTGTCCCTCTGGTGATGGTGAAAAGTGCCGTCACGTTTCAGTGGATTTATGGCGAGCGGACCCCATAGGGGTTTTCACGGCAAAAGGCGTTCAGTGGTGGTTTGACATCGCCTTCCTCTGAGTAGCAACCCTGGATCTGCTTAGTGGTCTCCCATCCCAAGAACTAACCAGGGTCAACCCTGCTTGGCTTCTGAGATCTGACATTTATACGTGGTTATAATAGCATAAAGGAATAGAAATATATTATATGAAGGTTTTAGTTAAAATTAGACAATGAAGCTGTTTTTATTTAGAAATATATAAGAATATAGAAAATAAGAATTGATGTATAAGTATTTTAAAGATATATAACCGTTACCAGAAATGAAACATAGATATAGTATTACTATTTTGAATAAAATGGAAAATGTGTTATGCTTCAGAGGTGGTGGGAAACCACCAAAACAAGATAAAAATAGAATGTACAAATAGAACAAAATGTTATATAATATGGAAAAAGGGATTTGTATAAGGTAAATGTATTATTTTTGATGTGTTTTTTTTGAAAAATAAAAATTTCTTTACAAAAAAAAAAGATGTCAGGACTAGCCTGGGCCAGCTAGTGTGCCTTTTAGACAGACTCAAGTGTGCCTTCTATAACTTGAGTGTGCCAGCAGAGGGTGCAGGAGAGCTACTCACCAGAAACAATCTTCACTTTTGGTCAGGATGCTAAAAATACACAGATATTTGTGGACTGTGTATTCTTCAGTTCCTCAGAGATCTGAAATATGTTCATGGAACATGCTTGGCATCTAGTCCTCCCTCCCCTTTGCTCGCAACCTAGACCTTCCAGTACGCTGCAAACATTTCTGGCTCCAAAAATGCAAAGAACTTTAGACAAAAACAAAAAAAACACCCTAAGATTTTTGTATCCCCCCCCCCCACATTAGAAAACCCATTTTCATACAACCAGACGGGTAAGTTATTATGATTTAAAATGGCTGGCTTTGGCCTGCACTAAAACCGATGAAATCGCAATTTAGGGACACAGCCGCAAAGAGCTACACCCATGTAATTGCCCCAATCCAGACATACCAACCTAACCCAAGTTACCACACAACTCCATTGGCACATGCAGAAATGAAACAAAACAACACCCTGACCATCCCTTACCCAACGGTGTTCAAGTAACCCTACTGCATTATCCAGACACTATCTAGGATGCAGGTAAGTGACGCCCATTCCAATAAACAGCAATTTTTTTTTGTTCAAGAGCAGAGAGGAAAGGGAGGCCAGAACACAACGCCTTACAGACTCAGGCACTTGTTCCTTCTAGTTCAAGTATTGCCTCTTCTGACTGGCGGCAGCTTTCCACGGCTCAAGCAGAGAAAGGTCTTTCCCATCCCCTGCTGCCTGAGATCTTTGCAGAAGATGCCAGGGATTAAGGCTGGGACCTCCCGCGTGCAAAGCAGAGGCTCCCAAGGAATTCTGGGTAGACAGGAGGGTTATGTATCAACAGCCAACACAGACTCTATGGGAAGGCCTTGTGAACCCTGCAAGGAAACTGGGAAATCCTTTCTCACAATACGAGAACTCGGGGGCACTCCATGAAATTGCTGAGCAGTCGGGTTAGAACGGATAAAAGGAAGTACTTCTTCACCCAAAGAGTGATTATCACGTGGAATTCACTGCCACAGGAGGTGGTGGCGGCTACAAGCATGGATGGCTTCAAGAGGGAATTGGATACACATGGAGCAGAGGTCCATCAGTGGCTATTAGCCACAAGGTATAGATAGGAACTCTCAGTCTGGGGCAAGTGATGCACTGTATTCTCGGTGCTTGGGGGGGGGCAACAGTGGGAGAGCTTCTAGTGTCCTGGCCCCACTGCTGGACCTCCTGAGGGCACCTGGTGCTTTTGGCCACTGTGTGACAGAGTGTTGGACTGAATGGGCCATTGGCCTGATCCAACATTGGCTTCTCGTATGTTCTTATCCTGGAAGGTTCAGTGCACAAATACAGAATGGTCCTGCTGCTCTTAAGACTCTGCCATGATTTCTCTCTGCAGGAACAGTCCCTTAAGGAGGCTTCAGTGCACATGGAAGAAATGAGTGCATTGTCCAGAGTGTGCGCATAATCTCCCTATCTTGCTCAGTTCTCCCTCTGATGCAAACAGGTACACGCCTGTGGCTTTACGGCCACGGTTCTGGGAGCTTGTTATTCCCAGCCCGTTGTCCTCAGATAACCCTCCTGGCTACCCAAACTGGTGCAAGGCACTGTGGGGATACAAAAAACTGCTCTGAGGTCATTAACAGCTTCCAGACTTTTCTCCCCTGTCCGCTTCACGCTTGCGCGTGCGTGCCTTACAACATCGTCACAGCCCAGGAATCCTGTGCGTGCGGTGGAAGGTTAACACTACCGCTCAGTCCACCCACCTCTCCATCCGTCCCTCTCCTGCTATGTGAGAAATGTTTTGCAGAGTGACAGCTTGGCAGTTATCACCATGTGCCTGGCTGGCTTTCGTCTGTAACATGAGAAAGGGCCCTCGGACACCTGGTGCTGAGGGGGGGGGAGTGAAAGACTGGCGAGTCGAAGCCTCATATGACCAGTCTGTGTTTTATTCATCATTCAACAGGCGACACGGTGTGCTCGTCTTAAATTGTGCTGCAATGCGGTTGTCCAGAGCTTTGGTGAGGGACTTGGCCCTATACAAATATTAAGAAATCATACATTTCTGCAGATCTTGATCTAAGCGTTGGTGCAGTGCAAAAGCTGAAGCATCAGGTCGCATCTGGTCAACGCAAGAACCGCTTTCGTGTTTTATGCAGCACCACAGGGTTGCTTTCAGGTGTTTGCTGTGAGAAACACGAAGGAGGGGACCCGCACCTCCGGATAAATGGGGCAGGCACGCACGGCACGACGCCACCACTGGGATCAGGGATTAATTCTGCTGCGTGTTTGGAGCCAGTGGTTTGCATGTTAACTTAGGGTGATTTGGTGTACTCATGGGGAATAGGGCCATCAAAGGTTTGTAGCCACTGTGGCTAAATGGAACCTCCACTTTCGAAGACAGTGGGGTCCTGTCCGCATTCGCCAGCCACTTTGGATTTTCTCAGTGTTCAAGTCGAGGCAACTTAAGTCCACGGCAAAACAGCATCCAAGTAACCCAGGGCAACAGCAGGCTGAAACCAGGCTGACCACTGAAGGGAGGTAATGGGATGCCGATTGGGGGGAAAACCCAGGATAAAAAGAAGATTGAACTTGATTTTAGTGCAGAATTGGGTGGTGGGGGGGGAACCCTGGTTTTAAAATAAGGTTGGATTCGCTTTTAGTGCAGAATTGCTTGGAGGACACCTCAGTGAACATGGAGTAAAAGGAGGGTGCAGAAAGGGCCAGCGGGTGCCTCTGAATACCAGCTTGTCATGGGACAATAGAAAGCAGGAGCTTGGCCTCTGTGCCCTTGCCTGTAAGCCTTCCAGGGGTATCCACGCCCACCGCCCTCAACATACCCCCAGTACCACATATAGTAAAGTGCTTCTCACTGGAGAGTGTTGGATAAGGCATTTTTTAATTAAGCCACTGTGGTACATGCCCTGGTAACATCTAGATTAGGTAAAGGTTTCCCTTGCGCGAAAGCTAGTCGAATCCGAATCTAGGAGGCGGTGCTCATCTCGGTTTCCAAGCTGAAGAGCCAGCGTTGTCCAAAGATGTTTCCGTGGTCATGTGGCCGGCATGACTCAATGCCAAGGCGCACTGAACACTGTTGCCTTCCCACCGAAGCGGTACCTATTTATCAACCTGCAATTTCTTGCTTTCGAACTGCTAGGTTGGCAGGAGCTGGGACCAGAGATGGGAGCTCACTCCGTCACGTGGCACTCGGGTCTCGAACTGCCAAACTACAGACCTTCCAGTCTGCAGCTCAGTGTCTTAACCTCTGAGCCACTGCGCTCCCTAAAACATCTAGATTGCTGCAGTAAGTTCTAAAGCCCTGATCTGGATAGCCCAGGCTAGCCCAATCTAGTCAGATCTCGGAAGTTAAGCAGGGGGACCGGCAATGGCAAACCACTTCTGTACATCTCTTGCCTTGAAAACCCTATGGGTGTGCCATAAAGTCAGCTGTGACTTGATGGCCCTTTCCACCGCCACCAATACGTTCTGTGTGGGGCTTCCCTTGAAGACTGTTCAGAAGCTGTGGTCCAGAGTATTGACTGGAGTAGGTCATAGGGCCCATGTCACCCCAGTCTTCTTGCCCTGTCTGCACTGGCTTCCAGTTTGCTTCTGGGCTCAGTTCAAGGTGCTGGTATTGATCTCTTCATGACACACCCATCCAAAGACACTGGAAATTTATTTATTTATTTATTCATTCATTCATTCGATTTATATCCTGCCCTCCCCACCTTCCAGCGGGCTCAGGGCGGCTACCAACATACATTAAAATATACAGTATTATTAAAATATTTAAAATATTAAATCAAACAGATTACATACCCCACTACAAGATGGCGCATCTTCTTTATCGGGGTAACGTCTAAGGTGTTAACAGTATAAGCGGTGGAAAAACGTTCTGGCTGGCCAGATGTAACCATTGGGCGGCCCCTACTTAAGAGCCTGGTGGAAGAGCTCCATCTTTCAGGCCCTGCGGAACTGTAGTAAGTCCCGCAGGGCCCTGATGTTATCTGGGAGCTCATTCCACCAGTGTGGGGCTGCCACTGAAAAAGCCCTGGCCCTTGTGGCTGCCAACCGGGCCTGCTTCGGCCCTGGGAGAACCAGGCGATTCTGGGATCCCGATCGAAGCACTCGCTGGGGAACATATGGGGAGAGGCGGTCCCTCAGGTAGATAGGTCCTTGGCCATATAGGGCTTTATAGGTAAGCACCAGCACCTTGAACCTTATCCGGTATGCTATAAGCAGCCAGTGCAGTGCCTTTAAGGCGGGCTGGATGTGCTCCCATACAGGGAGTCCCAACAACAGCCACGCTGCCGCATTCTGCACCAGCTGCAGCTTCCGGATTTGGGACAAGGGCAGCCCCATGTAGAGAGCATTACAGTAGTCCAATCTTGAGGTGACCAAAACATGGATCACCATAGCCAGTTCGTTGTGTTCAAGGAAGGGAACCAACTGCTTGATCTGCCAAAGATGATAAAAGGCTGACCTTGCAGTGGCTGCTACCTGGGCCTCCATCGTTAACGAGGGGTCCAGGAACACTCCCAAAGTCCCCACCTCCGATGCTGGTACCAACGGCACCCCATCGAAGGCCGGGAGAGGGATCCCTACCCCTGGTCCACTCCAACTCAGGCACAGGACCTCCGTCTTCGTCGGATTCAATTTCAATCGGCTCTGCCTGAGCCAACCAGCTACGGCTTGCAACGCCAGGTCCAGACTGGCTGCCCAACAACAGATAGAGCTGGGTATCATCAGCGTACTGATGACAACCCAACCCATGCCTCTGGGCAATCTGGGTGAGGGGGTGCATGTAGATATTAAACAACACTGGGGAAAGTACTGCTCCCTGTGGCACACTGCAAACCAGCGGGTATCTTTGGGAGAGTTGTTCCCCAACCGCCACCCTCTGTCCCCGATCTTGGAGAAATGAGGAGAGCCATTGTACGGCCAACCCCTGAATCCCCGTATTGGCGAGGCAGTGGGCTAGTAGCTGATGGTCGACTGTGTCGAACGCCACCGACAGGTCCAACAACATCAGCACCGCCGTACCGCCTCGATCCAGATGCCTCCGGAGGTCATCTGTGAGGGCGACCAGCACAGTCTCTGTCCCATGGCCTGGTCGGAAACTGGACTGGAATGGATCTAATACCGAGGTGTCATCCAAAAAGCTCTGCAACTGGTCTGCCACTGCCTTCTCGATTAGCTTACCCAAATAGGATTAGATACCGGCCGATAATCAGCCAATTCGGCCGGATCTAATGATGGCTTTTTTAGGAGGGGGCGTACCACAGCCTCCTTCAGGGTACGAGGAAACACCCCCTTCTCAAGTGATGTACTGATGATCTCTCTTAAGTGCCCCACAGACCCTCTCATGGCTTACTTTAATTAGCCATGACGGGCAGGGATCGAGTCTACAGGTGGTTGGACGGACCAGTGAGAGCAACTTGTCTACCTCCTGCAGACAGAGCGGATCGAAATAATCCAGAATGTGACCAGAAGACATGCTCGGAGCCTCAAGTTCTGCTACTGTATCAACCGTGGCAGGGAGGTCCCGGCGGAGCGACAAAACTTTATCTGCGAAAAAGTTCCCAATGGCCTCACAGCTAATATCCAATTCTCTATCGTTTGGTCTGCTCGCTGGCAGAGTTGTTAATGACCGAATTGTCCTATATAATTGGGCTGGGCGGGAACTCACAGATGCTATCTCAGCTGCGTAGAAAGCTTTTTTCGCAGCCTTGACAGCCATCTCATAGGCTTTCATAAACGTCCTATAAGGTGCTCTTGCTGCCTTGTCAGGAGTGCAATGCCACCGTCTCTCTAGTCGTCTGAGCTCCCGCTTCATTTCCCTCAAGTCGCCCGTATACCATGGGGCAAGCCGAGAGCAGGGGCGCAGAGGGCACCGGGGAGCGATCTCATCGATGGCTGCCAAAAGGCAATGTTGCCAGTCCTTGACTTGCTCATCCAACGAGCCGCCAGGGGGCCTCGGATCCCGCAGAGCGTCCTGGAATCGAATAGGATCCATTTGGCTCTGTGGGTGAGCTAAAATCTGCTTGCCACCCAAACAGGGTTGAAGCGGCATGTTCACCTGGGCCTTCAGGGTCTGGTGATCCGACCATGTGATCCGACTCTGTGATTCTAGGATCTGCGCATCTTTCCCCAGCGATGCTGGGCAGTGCGCACAGCAGGGAACACGGGTGGCGAAGCACTCATAAGCAGATGGGGGAAGGGGACACCGGTGGGTGGCGTGTATGCAGGCAGTGGAGTGGTGGAGGTAGACCCCCCGTCAGAAGCCCTGGGCCCCAGCAGCCACCCGACTTCAGCAAATCCTGATGCCTGCCCCTTTAACAGTCGCAGCCACAAGCTGTTATGTACAAATGCAGCCTCTGGGCTCAGCTGTCCTCAGCAGCTGAGGAAGCGTCCACTGAGGACACGGGAAGGTACCTGGTGGCCAGCAGAGGGCAGGAATGCAGAGGGGTGAACCAGGCCTCCTTGATCCGTGGCATGTTCTCATACATCAGAAGATCCTTCTCGGTCAGGACAACCAGGACAGGCTTCCAACGCTTCTCGTTCTCCCCCAGCACCTGGAAAAGAACAGTCCCTGTGAAATAGCAGTAAAGGAAGATACCAGGAGATGGCGACCAAGAGCTACAAGTAACAACAACAACAATTGTATGGCAAGTGGGTGGAGTTTAGCCAGGAGATCCGAAGATTGTCTGGCAGCCTGAAATGCTAGCTCTTTTTGTGGTGAGCTAGGTTTATTTTAGGGGCTCAGAGGTTAAGATGCTGAGCTGCAGACCTTCCGTTTGAGACCCGAGTGCCGTGTGATGAGGTGAGCTCCCGTCTCTGGCCCCAGCTCCTGCCAAACTAGCAGTTCGAAAGTCATGCCGGCCACATGACCACGGAGAAGTCTTCAGACAGTGCTGGCTCTTCAGCTTGGAAACGGAGATGAGCACGGCCCCCTAGAGGCAGATTTGACTGGCTTTTGAGCAAGGGAAACCTTTACATTTACTTTTTAGGTTTATTGGGGGGGGGGGGTTGAGAGAACCGTGACTGACCCAAAGTCACCCAGCTGGTTTCAAGTGGAGGAGTGGGGAATCGAACCCAGTTCTCCAGACTAGAGTCCACCCCTCTTAACCACGACACCAAACTGGCTAGAAGCCGACACATGGGTTCTGGTAAGGGAAGGCCAGTTTTACTGGGATATCCTTTCCAGGTTTCACCAAGTTTACAAGGTTATGCATGGGACAGAGCAGATAGAGAAAGAACTACTTTTCTCTCTTTCTCACAATACAAGAACTCGTGGGCACTCTATGAAATTGCTGAGTAGTCAGGTTAGAATGGATAAAAGGAAGTACTTCCTCACCCAAAGAGTGATTAACACGTGGAATTCACTGCCACAGGAGGTGGCGGCAGCTACAAGCATGGGCAGCTTCAAGAGGGAATTAGAGAAACATATGAGGCAGAGGTCCATCAGTGGCTATTAGCCATAAGGTATAGATAGGATCTCTCAGTCTGGGGCAAGTGATGCTCTGTATTCTTTGTGCTTTGGGAGGGGGGCAGCAGTGGGAGGGCTTCTAGTGTCCTGGCCCCACTGCTGGACCTCCTGAGGGCACCTGGTGTTTTTGGCCACTGTCTGACAGAGTGTTGGACTGGATGGGCCACTGGCCTAATCCAGCATTGGCTTCTCTTATGTTCTTATGTTAAGTGATTTAAAGGAGATTTAAAAAAAAACACCTGTGCGGTTCTTAGATAATTAAATTAGAGCTCTTGTTCTATTTTGGAAAGCCATTCTGAATTTTCATTAACCCAAAAAGACCATTTCAATTACAATCCCTGTTTAGTAAACAAATTGTCTATTATCGGCTGCTGGATTTTCCAGTGGGCACTCGGGCTGCAGGATCTGAACAAAGTGCTTTTTGGTTCTATACATTTTTAAGTTGGAGATTTCTAATTCATTGTACCCCAAGACCGCCGACAAATAGCTGGTTTAGTGCAGTGGTTAGCATGCTGGACTAAAATCTGGAAAATCCAAGTTCAAATCCCCACCGTGTTGAGAAATTCACTTAGGACAGCCACCTTCAGGCTAATTCCACGGGGTTTTTGTAAGAATAAAATGAAAGGAGGGGGGAGAATACACACGAAGCTGCCTTATACTGGATCAGACCCTTGATCCATCAAAGTCAGTATTGCCTATTCAGACAGGCAGAGGCTCTCCAGAGCCTTAGGCTGAGGTCTTTCACATCACCTCCTACCTGATCCTTTTAGCTGGAGATGCCAGGGATTGAATTTAGGACCTTCTGCATGCCAAGCAGATGCTCTGCTCGTGAGCCACAGCCCAGCCCCTCCCCTGAATCATTTATGCCTCCCCAAGCTTCTTAGAGGAATGGCAGAATTTTTATATATAAGATAAAAACATTTTAAAACTTTTTCTTAATGAAATTTTGCCTGTATTTTCCCATGTTTGAAAGGAACTCTGCGTGTGTGTGTGTGTGTGTGTGTGTGTGTGTGTGTGAGAGAGAGAGAGAGAGAGAGAGAGAGAGAGAGAGAGAGAGAAGTGTTGTTAAGTTGCAACCAGGCTGTAGGGTTTTCAAGACAAGAGCCAAACACAGGTGGTTTGCCACTGCCTGCCTCTGCACAGTGACCCTGGTATTCCTTGGAGGTCTCCCAGCCAAGTCCCAGCCAAGGCCAGTTAGTTTCTGAGACCGGGCAATATCGGGCTAGCCTGGGCCATCCAGGTCAAGGCTGGGTTTTTGACAAAGGGATAATATATTCTGGCATTATTTTTAATGCCTTTTCCTTGCCTTTTGAATACATACACCTTTTTTTAAAATCTTGATTCGTGTATAGGAAAAGGATGCTTTGTTGAGCAAAAAAAGGTTTCCCTTGCTCGAAAGCCAGTCGAATCCAACTACAGGGGCAGTGCTCATCTCCGTTTCCAAGCCAAAGCACCAGCACTGTCCGGAGACTTCTCCTGGGTCATGTGGCCGGCGTGACTAAATGCCAAGGCGCACGGAATGCTGTTGCCTTCCCACCGAAGCAGTACCTATTTATCTACTTGCAATTTCTTTGCTTTCGAACTGCTAGGTTGGCAGGAGCTGGGGCCAGAGACGGGAGCTCACTCCGTCACGTGACACTTGGGTCTCAAACTGCCGAGCTACCGACCTTCCGTTCTGCAGCTCAGCGTCTTAACCTCTGAGCCACTGCAGTCCCTTTTTTGAGTACTGAATGCAAAACATTCTATTGGCTATAGCAGCTGCCGTTCAAGAATAACGCCACACCAAATCTACAGTGCTCTTTTTTTAAAAAGTTGTGTTGATAATCAATGGCGCTCACTGAAAATCAAGGTAATTTCCAGGGCGGCAGTTGATTAGCGCAGACAGCCGCAGGCACAGGAGGCTGCCGCTTGCTTCCCACGCAGCAGGAAATTGGGTTATATTATACCTTTGACCCTAATTGCCAGAAAGGAGGCAATACTTGCGAGAATTATTTAAAGAGGAAAACAAAAAAGAAACAAGCGGCAACATTCTCGTTTCTAATCTCTTCCTGATCCCAACGCGGACTACAATGCAGACTTGTGGGCCTATCAGATCTGGACGTTCGCCAAGGCATATGAAAATTCCACAAAGGGCACCGTATGAACCGAACAAGCACAGGCGACGCGAGAGAGGGAAATGAGACTGCAGTTTCTAAGCTAGAAGGCTGAACTGCTGAGGAAGGGGGCACAAGGAACTGGAGATGAAGCTTAAATACAGGGTGTTAAAGACTTCGGGCCCAGGTGCTGGAGAGAGGACCAGAGAAACACAGCAGGTTACCCCAACACCAACAATGATGATGGAGGAGCCAGGAAAGGCCCCTCTCAGGACACACTTATGGCTGACCTGTCTAAGAAAGGCTCATAAGGCCTTCCGAATGGAAGGGGAGAGAGCGGAGGGGGACTGGAGGCCTTGGGGTGAGGGAAGGTCTCAAACTTGCAAACATCGGGGCAAGAAGACAGCATAAATACCGTGGCATGGCAGCTAATTGGGTCTAGCAATGGTTTTCAAGCTTTCTGTCTTCAGGGACTCCTTTCTATGCTGACTCATCTACCAAGGGAGCCCACACAGCCCCGTAGCCAGAAATTTTTGGCTAGTGGGGCAGTGGTGCTGGGACAGGGGAGCACGGAATGTAATTAGATTACCCAATAGTGTTTGGGGTGGGGGTAGCAAGGAAGAGACAGGAGGCATGCCTTCTCTCTCTCTCTTTCCTTTCCCAGCCCCCCCCCCCCCCCCCGCAGCAGCCCAGAGCCTGGGGGAGGCAAGGGAAGCCCCCTGCAGCTTCTGGTCAGTTTCACTCCCCTCCAATTAGCTGTTAAACCTAATAGCAGATCCATAGGACTGAAACTGACCAGAAGCAGTAAGGCAGCTTCCCTTTCCTTCCCTAGCCTCCCTGCCACTGTGGGGGAGAGGTGCGCCAGGGGAGCTCTGTCATCCTCCCGGGATGGGGCAGGGCTTGTCTGTGGCGGGGCTCTGCCCCCAATGCCCACCATGACTATGGGCCTGTGCTCATGCATGTCTGTAGTAGGGGATGAACCTAATGATGGGGGGGGGGGGAGGAGGAGGAAGAAAGAGTTCTGCAAACATTTTCATCAGTGTCAACAGGCACCCCAGTATGATCATCATGTGATCCCTGACTGGCTAGGGTCACAAATGTGAAGAGGATGCTTTAGCTGTACTCTAGCTTGGCTCTCTTGGCTCTACCAGGACCAGGGCTTTCTCGGTGGCGGCTCCATACTGGTGGAACAAGCTCCCAGATGACATCAGGGCCCTGTGGGACCTGTTACAGTTCCGCAGGGCCTGCAAGATGGAGCTCCTCTGCCAGGCTTCTAGAGTCGCTACCGGGGGGGGGGGGGGGATTAAGGCCATCATCGCCCTGGAACCTGCTCATCTAGCCTCTGCCGCCGCTCTTGCCATGCGACTATGTTCGCTGCCAGTTTTTCGTGGTTTTATTGTAACTTTGTTATGTTTTTAAAACTGTAAACCATTATTTTATGGTATTTTATTGTTGGGTGGCGCCTTGAGCCAGTTTGTCTGGAAAGGCGGAATATATACAAATAATAAATAAATAAATCCATCCATCCATCCATCCATTCATTCAAATCTCAGGGTGTCAGCACATAGCCAAATATGAACGGCTAACATAGCAACACAGTATGTGATCCCTGGTTGGTTGGAGCCACTCTTGGGAGCAGAAATAAACCTGAACTATCTACCGTAAGTTGGGGCAAGAAGGCATTTAAAGTCACTGGAACATGGCTCTGATCTCACCTACCTGGTTAGAATAGAGGTGAGAAATCACAGATGGGTTTTTTAAATGCTGAAGATTCTCATTCATTAATGTTTGGGGAAGGCGGGAAACATTACAATATCGCCCTCCCCTCGCCAAGCACTATTTGCATGCTGAAAATCAAAGCAGGGAAACATCTGGGAATCCCAGTGCATCGCAATGGCATGTTAGAGGCACAAATATTTTCCCAATAACTAAATAAATACAGGGTGTATGCTGAGTTTATGTGGGACACTGGCCAGGCTGGTTGGGCCTGAACCCAAATCTCCCATATGAGTCTCCCATTTTAGTCATCTTTGAGAGCTCAGCCTTGGGTGCCCCATCATCTGAGGTGAGACAGGTGACAGAGACAGCAGAAGAGGTGATCAAACGGTGTCTGGAGAACATCACTTCAAATCGCAGGTGGGAATTCACTTGAGGGAATGCACCCCCACGGATATAGGCAAAGGCAGCCCCTTCCTGTCCCAAGAGAAAACAAGGTATCGGGGGAAGCACTTTAGCTAATCTTACTCTTTGCAACATTTTTAGTCTATCTTTCCACTCAATTAGGACGCTCAAGGCAGTGAACAGTTAAAAAGACATGACAACACAAACGGGCAAGAACGCCCGCAAGGGAATGCCAAACAACACAAAAGAAGTTTTCACCCACAGGCAGAAGGCAATGATTGAGGGGAGACAGACGAGTCTCCCTGGGGAGGGAATTTAACAGCATTAATGGCATGACAGAGAACGTCCTTTTTGAGGAGGAGGAGGAGATTAGATTTATACTCTGTCCTTCACTACCTGAAAGAGTCTCAGAGTGGCTTACCATCTCCTTTCCCTTCCCCTCCCCACCACAGAAACCCTATGAGGTAGGTGGGGCAGAGAGAGCTCTTTCGAGGACTGCCCTTGAGAGAACAGCTCTGAAAGAACTTGTGACTGACCCAAGGTCACACCAGCAGCTGCATGTGGAGGAGTGGGGAATCCAACCCAGTTCTCCCCAATTAGAGTCCGCACTCCTAACCCCTACACCAAACTGAGGTTGCCACCTGTCTCACCTCAGATCATGGGGCACCCAAAGCTGAGCTCTCAAAGATAACTAAAATGGGAAACTCATATGGGAGACGGCGGCCCTTAAGGTCCCAAGCCGCGTAGTGCTTTAAAGGTCAGTTCTAGCACCTTGAATTGGATCTGGAAGCAATTTGAGCGCAGCTGGAGAAAGATTGGAGTGATGTGGCCCCTGCAACCCACTCCAGGTGGCAATCTGGCCACAGTATTCTGTGCCACTTGTTGCTTCCAAACCTTCTTCATGGGCAGCATCATCCTCTCCCGAACACACCACTTCTCCATGTGCAGGAATGTTCTCACAGGGGCAACTGTACATCACAAGAGACCTCCCCTTGCAGTCGGAAGTGGCAAGTCCTGCTGCCAACTGTCTTGTCCTGTTAGTGAGCATTAGATCTGCACCCTGCCTATCCCTCTCCCACAGCCGTGGGTGAGATGTCATTCATGGAAGTACGTCTATCATTTCTGATCTCCTCCCTGCCCTGATAAGCTTGCAAGGAATCCCGGATTGATTAAAGCAGTTTTTAAAACCACTGGACTTTTCTGTTTTTTAACCATCCGCATTCTTTAAAGACCTTGGCAAAACAAACACCGGGAAGCCCGTGAACAGATACTTCGGGTTTATCAAACTCTTCACCTCCTTCGACCCCTGAGCTGTTGCCAGTTGTCCCAGCCAGACACCGGCGGCAGCTTCCCTGTGGCGTGAGGCCACGTCCCTGTGGAACGTGCGCAAACGTTCCAACTATGTAGGTTGGGTCAGGGCAGTGCTTCGGTGGCCTGCGTGCTTTTTCGCCCCACCTTACCACTGAGTTATGCGACAAAGCTGAAAACCGCAAGGGTTGGGGAAATGCGCTTCAGAGGGGAGCCGATGTTGGGTCTGCAGTAGAGCAGCCAGATCCGAGTCCAGCAGCACCTTTTCAGAGACCAACAAGTGTCTGGAGGTATAAACTTTTGAGAGTCAAAAGCTCATGGGGGGGGGATGTTATTAGAAGAGATTAAAATGCTCAATTCTAAGCACTCGTGCATGTTGTGGAATTCCAGTTTTCTCGATGCAGCAGTTGCGTCACCCCGAGAACTTGTTTTAAAATGGTGTTGGCTACAGCCCCCCGGGTGAGGCACCAGCTCATTTCACGGTCATAATAAATGTATTCGGAAGCCAAATAGGGAGAGGGGAGGGTTGCCTCCCTTCAATAACACACACCCCTTTTTTTAAAAAAACACCTCTCAGATCCAGAATCCCTCTGCGGCTTGGCTTATGAGAAACGACAAGATCACAACCCAAAAAAGTGACAGCTACACTCCTCGTGGATTAATCAATTATCTGAGACAAACAGGCGTCTTCAATCACGGGCAAGGTAAAGTCGTATGCTTTGAACATTTGGCAGTTGTTTGCATGATGCGAGAGACATAGAAAAGCCGTTCTCCAACCTGACAGTTGGCGGGGGTGGAAAAATATCATCAAGCTGCGGCTTACTTCAGGCAACCCCGTAGGATTTTCGAGGCATGAGACAAACAGAGGCGGTTTGCCATTGCCTGCCTCTGTGCAGTGACCCTGGACTTCCTTGGAGGTCTCCCATCCAAGTACCGGCCAGGCCTGACTCCATTTAGCTTCTGAGAACTGGTGAGATTGGGCTAGCCGGGGCCATCCAGGTTGGCCCACGTAACAAACCCAACTAAACTAAAAGCCAAGCGGAAGAGCTCTGTTTTGCAGGCCCCGTGGAACTCCGGTAAGTCCCGCAGGGCCTGCGTATCATCCGACAGCTGGTTCCACCAGGACGGGGCCGCCACAGAGAAGGCAAACGTCCTGGAAACCAGGCACCACAAGCAAGTTGCATGTTGAAGGATGCAATTCCGGGGCAGGGGGGTGGGGGAGCATGTCAGAAGAGTTAAAGTGATACCAGCAGTGGTGATAAAGATTCTTTTAAGAGGCTTTTCTGGAAGTCCCTCATACTCGCTTTCCTGCTGCTCCAGATCTCCAGAGTCTACAGATCTACTCTTAGTTCCTCCTCGCAGGGCTCATTTTGTAGCAGGAGCTCCTTTGCATATTAGGCCACATGCCCCTGATGTAGCCAATCCTCCAAGAGCTTACAGTAGCCCCTGTAAGAAGAGCTCTGTAAGCTCTTGAAGGATTGGCTACCTTAGGGGTGTGTGGCCTAATATGCAAAGGAGCTCCTGCTACGAAATGAGCCCTGCTCCTCAGGCTCCTCTCCAGAAATTACTCCTTCCCCTCAGAAACCTCTCTTCTCTCTCTCTCAGAAAATCGTTCATTTTTTTTCAGACTCCCCCTGAGACAAAACACCTTGCCTTCTAAAACCCCACCAAACCCCACAGGATTATGATCTATATCTCTGACAAAGGGAGCTTTGACTCTCGAAAATTTGTACTCTGAACATCTTGATCTCTGAGGAAGCACTGTCCTTGGATCTAGGTCTTCTAATGCAGACCCACACGGCTCCCCCCCGAAACAATCTATAAACCAAAATGCTGTAAGCAAACTGCGTGCAGTCTGCAATGGAAACCAGAAGGCTGCATCTTGGTGTTAGTTTTGTGGTGAGGCTGGCAGGAGAAATCCCCACGGCTGTATCTGAAGAAGTGAGCAGTGACTCACGAAAGCTCATCCCCTGCTACAAATGTTGTTAGTCTTTGAGGTGCTCCTGGACTCTTGTTCTCTTCTGCCACTACAGACAAACTAACACGGCTACCCATCTCGATCAGTCTTCGAGTTGTTTTCCATCTCTCTGTAACATGCTGTTCTAGTTCTTCTAAGAAGGTGCCCCTACTAACATGTTGGTTATCTTTTATACCTGAGGCAGGCAACCTCTTTAACAAGTTCCAGAACTGCGAATAACATTATCGCCTATGATGAGTAAAGATAGATTCCAGGCAACCTGGTAAAGAAGTTTCCAGAATTATTTTTGTCCATTTCAGATACAGGCAGAAAGATTGGTAAAAAATAGATGATTTTTTAAAAAACAATTGCATTTTATTACAGAAGAAGAGCTCAAAGCACTTTGGATCGTAGCACACTACAGCCAAACTGGCTCTTCAATTTCAGCCCTACCAATTAAAAGTTATCACCAAAGTTCTGCTTGATTAATCTACCGACAGGCACATTTTTAAGCTGCCAGGATAGCCTTTCCCCCTTCCCTTGTGCTGATATCAGAGCTTCCTTCAGTGCCAACTCGCTGGTCACAAGTCACATGAGGTAACAGGTGCACAACAATTATCAAATGGCAATGGGTTCCTATTCTAAATACCGGGGGGGGGGCTTGTCCCATTTTTTTCTGGATGTGATCCCAAACCACATCCAAGGATTCCTGGTTATTTTAGTAAATATTCAGGCAGCTGTGAAAAGCGCTTTTCATAGAATCATAGGGTTGGAAGGGACCTCCAGGATCATCTAGTCCAACCCCCTGCACAATGCAGGAAACTCACAAATACCTCTCCCCTGCACCCCCAGTGACTGCTATTCCACACCCAGAAGATGACCAAAAAACCTCCAGGATCCCCAGCCAAACTGGCCTGGAGAAATAATCCTTCCTGATCCCAAAAGGGTGATCAGCATTTCCCTGGGTGTGCAAGAAAGGGCCACAAGAACACTGAACTATTTTGAACTATGAAAGGAGTAATTCATGGTAATTCTTTAGGCTAATGGGAAATAGTTGTAGGTAACCAAATGTGTGTTTTTTTTAAATGGTGGGAAGTGGAGAGAAAATGTGGAAAACCTCTTCCTGATAAATATCACCCGTTTTGGTTACAGTTCCTGGAAAACTTGCACAAAACTGACTTTTCTTTTCTGGGAGTAGGTGGAATATGGATTGCAGACGGAAACCCTGCTTCAGAACCTATCTAAGACAGTGTCCTTAAATTTATCTCCACTGACATCAATGGAACTGAACTGACTTAAAACTCAAGGACACAGTTTTATCTAATCATGGGAATTTCTCTTGCCAACCTTAACCACAGAGCTAACTTCAAGAAACAAGGCTTTTTGATCAATTTTCCCAGTTCCATGCTCCCCTGGAGATGTATCACATGTCCCTTCTCCGTGTATTTACAGAATCTGTCAAATAAGTTGGTTTCTGGTCTCATCTATAATCTGCAGAGCAGGACTTATTGTGGAGCAGCCATTCCAAATAGAAGATTCTGGGGGGGGGAAGCTGTGTGTGACATTTTCTTATCTCTGATCTCTTCTTGATTTTATTTTATTTTTAATTTTTATTTTATTTTATTCGATTTCTGAGCCGCTCTCCCCGCATAGCAGGCCAAACATCCTAAGTGGAAAGAACCTCATTCAGAGGAATGTACATAGAGAGCTCCCCCTTCCCGAAGCTTCTCTTTGCTGATGGCTTTGCTTATCCAGTCCAAAAATACACCCGAACCAACATAATCCTTTGGGTTCTCTCTCTCCCATTAGGCTCAACTGCTCAGGGATGCCACCACATTTCTTCACCTGCCCTCCTCCAACTCGAGCCAGTTTGCTGTAGTGGTTAGGAGTGCATGAGAACCCGGTTTGATTCCCCACGTCTCCACATGCAGCTGCTGGGTGACCCTGGGTCGGTCACAGTTCTCTCAGAGCTGTTCTGGAAAGAGCAGTTCTCTCAGGGCTCTCTCAGCTCCACCTACCTCACAGGGTGTCTGTTGTGGGAAGGGGAAGGGGAAGGGAAAGGAGATTGTAAGCTGCTCTGAGACTTCAGGTAGTGAAGGGCGGGGTATAAATCCAATCTCTTCTCTTCCCTTCTTCTCTCTCTTCATGTGGTGGGGAAAGAACTCTGCAACTTGAAAGGCCCTGGCTTCCAACCTCAGCAGCCTCTCCAGTTTAAAAAGATCTGTCGTAGCAAGGCAGACCTTGAGAAGCTTTATTACTTGCTCTGGGCTTTTTCTTTTGGTTCCTGTTTCAAAAACAACAACATTCTTTGGTTCTTGTTGGGTTTTATGCTCCTAGCGGAATAGGCACAGTGGCCTGGAACAATCTTTGGCCAACCCGCAGCGCACCCGCCTTATGCTTTTCGTAACCTTCACACATCCGTCATCTTGATGCCTTCAGAAGTTTCCAGCTCAGACTGCTCGCTCCATCCTTGTGTGGTTAAGCATGCCGTGTTTGTTTTCTCTTCTAATCCTTAAATTGAGGTAAAGGGCAGAGGGGAACATTGTGTGTCCTGGGATTCTGGCCCATGGCTTGCTGTGCTGCGGTTAACCAGTTTATGGCTGGCAAAAAGTCTGTGTAGTCTGTACTCCAGGCCAGACCAGATCCTGTTGCTTCTACACAAGCAGTTCTTCTTCTTTTCTTCCTTTCGAGATTTAATACTCTGCTGTTCTTCCCATCAGGGGATCCAAAGTGGCTTACAGCATCGCTCTCTCCCTGCTCCATTGCTCCTCAGCACAACAGTCCTCAAAGGTTGGTTAGACTAAAAGTGAGTGGCTGGGCCATGTTCCTAGGAACACACACGGAGCTGCCTTATGCTGAATCAGACTGCTGGTCTTTTATTGTCTACTCTGACCGGCAGCAGCTTTTCCAGAATCTCAGGCAGAAGTTTTTTGCATCACCTTTGCATCACCTACAGATGGAGGAGGAGGAGATTGGATTTATACCCCGCCCTTCGCTACCTGAAGGAGTCTCAGAGTGGCAATTCCTTTCCCTTCCTCTCCCCACACCTGTGAGGCAGGTGGGGCTGAGAGAGCTCCGAGAGAACTGCCCTTGAGAGAACAGCTCTGAAAGAACATGTAACTGACCCAAGGTCACACCAGCAGCTGCATGCGGAGATGTGGGGAATCAAACCCGGTTCTCCCAGATTAGAGTCTGCACTCCTAACCACTGCACCAAACTGTGTCCAAAACAAAAAACCCTGGGGATGCCAGGGACTGAACTTGAGACCTTGTGCATGCCAAGGAGACCCTCAGCCACACCCTCTCAACCACTGCACATCAAGCTTCTATGGTAGAGTCAAGATTCGAACCCGATCCTAGTCCAGCTCTCTAACTGCTACCCAATGCTATCAGGCGCAGTCATTCAAAATGCTGTTCCCATTCTTCCTTGGGAAGGGAAATGAGACCAGGAGTAATCCCAGATGGACAAACAGCCACTTGCCTGGTCTCCAAAGGACAGCTGACATTTTGAGCAGGAATTGAGCCACAGAACATCAGGTTTGCATCTAAGTCCTTAGGATGAGTCTGGAGTCTTCAAAAACTACGAAAACCGACTACACACGTTCAGTCTGGAAGGCCTTTTTCTTAGGATCATGACTTGCTCCGTTGTACGGCGTATAGGCATTTGTGTCCTCTTGTCTTGGTGGTTCCACACCAAGACAAGACTGCTTGTGTCAGAGCAGTCTACAACCATCTTCTAGCTTTTCTTTCCTTCCTTCTCCATCAGCCCTGAGATGTTCAGTCGTTCTGGCCTCCCCTGCTCATGGCCCCTTTTCCAAATGCCCTTACTGTTTTGGATACTGCTTGGGCACTGGAGTTTCTTGGGGTCACTGTCCCTGTTTGACATGAGGCACGGGTCTTTGCCATCACCTGTTGCTGCCATCTATTGTTTTATTGCCTCGTGGTTTTATGTTGTAAGCCGCCCTGAGCCCATTGGGGGGGTAGGGCGAGGTATAGATAAAATAAATAAATAAGGCCTAAATTGAGAGCCAGTTTCATGTAGTGGTTAGGAACACGGATTCTAATCTGGAAGGACTGGGTTTGATCCCCCACTCTTCCACATGCCGCTGCTGGTGTGACCTTGGGTCAGTCACAAGTTCTCTCAGAGCTGTTCTCTCAGGAGCCGTCCTCGAACAAGCTCTCTCAGCTCCACCTACCTCACACAGTGTCTGCTGTGGGGAGGGGAAGGGAAAGGAAAGCCGCTCTGAAACTCCTTCTGGTAGTGAGGGGCAGGGTATAAATCCAGTCTCCTCTTCCTTCTAATTTACATAAACTTTCATGTACAACTGTTGTAAACTGGGTGCAAATTTAGAGAGAAAGGGATTTTGTTTGGTCTCTGGTTTTGCTCTGTGCTTCTTCCAGTCTTCTTTCTAACCCCTTAAAGCTTACCTAACCTGCTTTGTCATGGCCACCCAGCTCTACCTTACCAACAACTATCCCATTAATCCATTAGCAAAGAATATATTCCAGTGTCTTTCAGTAAGGCAGCCATGAGGGACCATCTGCAAGGAAGGTAAGGATCTCTCACTATCGGGGAGACGCCCTAGGTATGTAGAAAAATATTTTTTTAAAAATTAAGAAAAGACTAGACTTTCTTCAGGAGTCTGAGACGTAGTTGCCAACCTCTAGGTGGTCTCTGGAGATCTGGGGAAATTACAATTGGTCTCCAGACTACAGAGATCAGATCCCCTGGAGAAAATGAATGCTTTGGAGGGTGGATGCCATGATATCATTAACATAAGAAGAGCTCTGCTGGATCAGCATCCTGTCTCACACAGTGGCCAGCCAGTTCCTCTGGATGGTCAACAACAGGGCAAAGAGGCCGAGACCTTCCCATGATGTCGCCTCCTGGCTCTGGGATTCAAAGGCTTAGTGCCTCCGGAGATGGGGGTCCCCCCAGCCACCAAGCCATAAGAACAGCCCCCTCCCCTTCCTTATGACCACCCTCACCAAGCTCCAACCCCAAATCTCCAGAAATTCCCCAGTCCAGAGTTGGCAACCACCCTAGCCTGGGGTGGACAATGGACTGCCAGAACCTGGTGAGTTCTTTATTCCCTTGGCTGTTGATCTTCCATCAGGTAAGGAAGGGATGAAGTCGGTGGCCTTTTGGGAAAGAAGAAGTGGTTTCCTTTGGAGCAAAGAGATGAGGCATCTCGGGGGCTTGGAAGGAGATCTATAGAAGCAGATGGTCTGAAAGCAGGTGGCCAGAAAGGTGGTGGGGGACGTAAAAAGGGTATTTCTGTCTCTCTCAGGAGAGGGGAGGAGTACAGCATCTCCTTGGCACGAAGGATGTTCCCAGGCTCAATTTCCGGAATCTCTAGTTAAAAAGATTAGTTGTTAGGTGAAAGACCTCTCGCTTAAGACCCCGGAGAGCCGCTGCCAGTCTAAGTAGGCAGCACTGTCCTTGATGGACCAATGGTCTGATTTAGCATAAGGCAGTTTTCATGGGTCTATGCATCAAAGGGACAAGTTTTAAATCTACAACAGGAGGATTCTGTTTGATGCGGCTTTCATTTTTCTTTCACTCCGATGCCGTAGTAGATCACTGTTCAGCTATATGCTTTTCCTGCTTGGACTCTATGCCTGCTTATATAGCAGTACTTTTTTCTTTTTCTGAAATGGGGAATATTTGATCTTCGCACCCACTTACAAAGCCTAGGCTTAGCAAGCACACACTTACCGAGCTTCAAAGAAAAGCCAAAGGAGAACCTGCTTATCTCCGATCGTATCTCAGGTTTGAGTTTTCTAATTTCCCCCTGTGCCCATGCTGGACATGGAGTACGAGAAGAGATTTTTGATTTGGAACCAAGAATCTCTCCACAGGCCACCACCAGACAGAAATATCCCTATCAACTGGCTGAGGGCAGCAGAAAGTATACTCTGTTTGTTCAGGGGAGTGTTTGGGATAAAACTGAAGAAGTTATACTCAGTATGGCCTATGAGCTTGAACTCTGGGGCAGCTAAATAAACTCATTATAAGCAAAAAAGGAGAGTGCTTGTTTGTTTGTTTATTGTTCGCATTTTTATCGGCCTTTCCAGCAAGCTGGCTGGTGATATCAAGTGGTTTCCATCTTATGGGGACCCTATGGATTACTGACTTCCAAAACGTCCTACCATTAACAGCCTTCCCCTTATCTTGCAAATGGAGGGCCTCCTACCATTAACAGCCTTCCCCTTATCTTGCAAATGGAGGGCCTGTGGCTTCCTTGATCACATCAATCCATTTCCTGTCAGGTCTTCTTCTTTTCAGAGTCAGTCTGGTACACTGGTTAAGAGTGCAGACTTTTAAATGGGAGAACCAGGTTTGATCCCCCACTCCTCCACATGCAGCTGCTGGTGTGACCTTGGGTCAGTCACAAGTTCTCTCAGAGCTGTTCTGGAAAGAGCAGTTCTCGGAAGAGCTCTCTCAGCCCCACCTACCTCACAGGGTGTCTGCTTTGGGGAGGGGGAGGGAGAAGAGATTGTACGCCACTCTGAGACTCCTTCAGGTAGTGGTATAAATCTAGTCTCCTCCTCAGCCTTCTTCAGGCCTTGAAACTCAGGGTTGTGGCTTCCTTGATCGAGTCAATCCATCTCCTGCTGGGTCTCCCTCTTTTCCTGCCGCCTTCAACTTTTCCTAGCATTATTGTCTTTTCCAGTAAGTCTGGTCTTCTCATAATGTGACCACAATATGATAGCTTCAGTTTAGTCATTTTATCTAGGGACAGTTCAGGCTTGAATGGCTCTAGAACCCACTTTATTAGTCTTTCTGGCAGCCCACAGTATCCATAAAACTCTGCTGCAACATCACATTTCAAATTATGAGGGTGCTCATGAAGTCCATTTCACCACACTAGACAAACAGACAGACAGCTTTGAGTCCAGGAGCAACTCTTCAATGCTCCCTCTCAGCTGTGGAGTCTTGTGAGCAAAAATTCTACTTCGTGAGCTATGGGCATTAAAGTTATGGGAGAGCAATTTGGCTACTGTATAAATTAGCTTGCTCTGGGGCCATCCTTCCTGAGCTAAGACAAAAACATGCAAGCCAGAGGCTCAAAAACTGTGAGCTAGCTCACACTAACTCATCTTAGAAGGAACAAGAGATGGGACCCGCGGAATCCACGGGGGAGAGGAGAAGGTGGCAATTCACCCCCCCACCTCGAGCCCCCGTCCCTGCTCCGCTTCTTCCCGGTGAGGCCTGGCTGGGCCGGGCCTCGCTGCGGCCGCCCCCCCGTCCCTGCCCCGCTTCTTCCCGGCAAGGCCTAGCTGGGCCGGGCCTTGCCGCCGCCGCGTCCGTGTCCCTCCCCCGTTTCTTCCCGGCGAGGCCTGGCTGGGCCTCGCCGCCACCGCCCCCCCATCCCTGCCTCGGTTCTTCCCAGCGGCGCGATTAGGACCGAGGCCTACCGAGGCATTCCTTAGCCGGCGGTGCGATTAGGGCCGAGGCCCGCTGTGCCGCCTCCCCCCTCCCCTGGTCCCCTCCCCCCGTCCTTCAGCAGGCGGCTGGGCTGCAGCCACCCGGCTGCCAGCAGCTTGTCCGCCGCCACTGGGCAGGTAAGTCCCGCGCATGCGCGGGTATTTTTTTTTAACTTTTGGGGGAATGTAAGTTTTTTTAAAAAGATTTTTCTGCAAGCGGGGGGGTTACCCCCCACCTGCAGAACCCCCCCTCTGCCCTCCAAGTGCCCCCCCCGCACGGATTTAGGTATCCGCAGGCGGGGGGGCACTTGGGAATTAGATATATAGATACTGCTCTGGATATAAGCTTTTCAGAGTCAAACCCTCTTCGTCAGATACAAGTAGGTATGGAGATGTCTGAGTCTTTATATCCCAGTCAGAAGGTGGGAGGGTTAATTTTTTCTCTTCCCAAAATGAAGAAGAAGAGAAGAGATTGGATTTATACCCGCCCTTCACTACCCAAGGGAGTCTCAGAGCGGCTTACAAACTCCTTTCCCTTCCCCTCCCCACAACAGACACCCTGTGAGGTAGGTTGGGCTGAGAGAGCTCTGACAGCGACTGCTCTTTTTCAAGAACAGCTGTGCCAGAACTATGGCTTGCCCAAAGTCATCCAGCAGGTGCAAGTGGAAGAGTGGGGAATCAAACCCGGTTCTCCCAGATTAGAGTCCACGCGCTTAACCACTACACCAAAATTATCCTAAGTATCTGCTTCCTGTTTTTTCCCCCACCCCCCAACTTTGGGTGTGTGCAAGTGAAGAATCATACAAGTACATCTAGTGTAGTTGTGCCCTGGCTACAAAAATACAGGAAAATAAGGAGGCTTGTTTCCCCCCCCACACACTCCACAAGCAGTAAAACCTGCAGTTCTGCATCATGGTTTCAAGGGGCCCACTTCAATTAACATGCCAGCATGGCACGCACTTAACAATCCAAACAAAAAAAAAAAAACGCCATCAGGTGATCTTACAATGAGCTTAGCATCTCAACCACCGGAGAGAGCCGAGGTTAATGTGTGCGCCGAACAACTCATTAGGTGTGCGTTAACTGTCCAAGCCAAAGGAAGAATTATAATAATTAACATGATTGATCCGACCGGGCGCTCGGCCTTGGGATTCGTTCTCAGACGAGAGTTGATCAAAAAAAAGCAAAGGTCAGCGGCTTGGCGGAATATTTTTTCGCGACACAAGGTGAATGCTTTTGCTTTCCGAACTAATCAGCGGGGGGAAAGTAAGAATGACAACTAATACACAGGCTCATTAAAAATTGAGGAGGGAGACGAGGGGGGGAAATCGAGGGAGGGGAAAGGCTTTGTTGCTATCAATTTGTTTTTTTCCAGATCTTGGCTCAAGCATAGTTTCTTGTGTTCCAATAAAGATGATGGAGGGTTTGGGGGGGGGGGGGCAGAGGGCACCACTGTGTATTTAGGGTTGTTTTTTTTAAAAAGAACTCATTAGTGCTCCCACTGCCGCAAAGGGGGGAAAAGACTTTACCAGCCGAACTTTCGCACTACAGCACTCAGAAGCCTGGAGGATTTCTACAAGCTAAGCACTCCCGACAAAGTACTGCCTGTTAATATAAATAATGGAAAACAAGTAAACAGCTGGTCACAGTAGAAAAAGCCGATGACTCCCCATCTCCCCACCCTACAGACTCAAGGGATGAAGGAGTATCTAAATTTATGCAAGACTTGGATTTTTTTTTCCCCCAGAGAGAGGATCATGGATGAGGGATGCAGCAAACTGAAGTCTCCCCCCCAAAATCACACGGGGAAGTTGTGAAGACAGAACTAGAGAGTTGGACAGAAGACAGAGTCCAGGTACACTGGTTAGAGTGCTGAACGAAGACTGGAGAGAGTCCGGTTTAAATCGTGGCTCAGTGGTAGAGCACAGAATCATAGAATCATCGAGTTGGAAGGGGCCATACAGGCCATCTAGTCCAACCCCCTGCTCAATGCAGGATCAGCCTACAGCATCCCTGACAAGGGTTTGTCCAGCCGCTGATTAGAGACTGCCAGTGAGGGCGAGCTCACCACTATCTGCTTGGTCTGTAGAAGGTCCCAGGTTCAATCCCCGGCATGTCCCGTTAAAAGGACCAGGTGGGAGGTGATGGGAAAGACTTCTACCTGAGACATTGGAAAGCCACTGCCAGTATGCCCAGATGAGTAGTACTGGCCTTGATGGACCGATGGTCTGATTCAGTACAAGGCAGCTCCATGTGTTCATGCGCGTTTCATTTGCACAAGTGAATGTACATACACTGAATTGTTTAAACTTGTGCACGCAAAGACCTCCCTTTCCATAGTCACCAGCCATACTTTTTCCAGGGAGATGTGCCTACTCTTTTTGGAAAAACATGGGACCTTCAAGTCCAATCACACCTTAAAGACCAACTTTTTTTCCCAGATTGTAAGGCTTTGTGAGTCAGAACTCACTTTGTCAGAGACATGAATTGGACTTTGACTCATGAAAGCTTATACCCCAGGAAAAATCTGTTGGTCTTTACGGTGCTACTGGATTCAGATTTTGCTCTCTTAATACAGACAGTATTCTGTGATTTTAATTGGTTTCTTGTCCTTTGTGCCAGATTTCATCAACCACAGATTCTGCAAGCATCCCCGAAATTTTACCGCTTCCTAACTCAGACTGACTTCACTTTCCTCAAGTTACAATTATTAATTTGTGATTATTTTTTTTTGCCTTTGAATAGCGTAGTTGTTACTTATTACCAGTTCTGTATATTTTTATTTGGGGGAGGGGGGGCAGGGAGTGGGTACTTGGGATTTCACTGCAGATCATTTTTTAAAAAATATATTTTTATTGAACTTTTTCAAGAACATAACATCTTAATATAGAATACAGAATTTTTTTTTTGCAAGCAAATTGACTGATAGTACGTGCATTTAATTAAGTTAACCAGCAAAGATGTAATTTATGATTAAAGGGAACCATAACTGTGCAACACTATAAGACAAATCACTGGAAAAATTTTTTAAAAAAAATACTGTGACCCTTTGTTATTTATTCTATATAAGAAAAAATTAGTGAGTTAGTATTCAAAAGCTAAGTTCAAAACTGAAGTAGTGATGCGTATGTCGTGTTTTCCGGGAGCAGTTCTTTTTCCGTCATGTACTGCAACCATGGGAACCAAGTAGTTACGAACTTGGAATGCGTTTTTGTGTTACCATATTGTTGATTATGTACTGAGTCCACTGCAGATCATGATATATTACTTGGGTTCGTTCCTCAGCCAGAAAGATGACTGAAAAACACTGCTTCAAGCTCTCTTAGTTTGAGCAACAGTTGTTTTGTAATAGTTATTGCCATGATTTTTTAAAAGAGGAGGTACACCACCAACTGTGGCTATACTGAAACAATCTTAAATAAAATAGCTTTCTTATCACAACCAGATGTCTGTGTCCATGTTTCAAAAGAGGGAGGGAGGGAGGGAGGGAGGGAGGGAGGGAGGGAGGAAGGAAGGAAGGAAGGGAGAGCTCTTATTTGCTGTAATTTCCAGTTGAGAGCCAGCATGGTATAGTGGTTAAGAGTGCTGGGATAGGTTCTGGGAAACTCAGGTTCAAATCTCCACTCATGCCATGGAAGCTTGGGCCAGTCACACATTCTCAGCCTAACCTGCCTCACAGGATAAAATGGAGGAGAAGCGAATGATGTAAGACACTTTGGGTCCCCACTGGGGACAAAGGCAAGAGAATGAATGAATGAATGAATGAATGAATGAATGAATGAATGAATATCACATAGGAGGCCAGGTATCTTTCAGATGCTACCCAACTCCTGCAACATTCTGCTACAACAGATTATCACTGGGTGCCCATCTGAAATGGTTTGATTAATGTGCTTCTTTATTTAAAACATCTCCCTGGTTTTATCTCCTCAGACTCTAGGCAGCCAACAAGGACGCCAATGATAACAGTTCAACTAAAAAAAATTAAAAACACAGATTAACACACAAATAAAATACATTTCCAACGTAGCACAAAACATGGCTGAAAAGAGGGACACCAACTGGAAATTGTCACTGTGCACGTCCCTGGTCAGGACTGGTCAGGTTCTGGAGGCCTCACCTCAAAAAGGACACGGACAGAATGGAGCAAGTGCAGAGGAGAGCAATGAGGATGATCGGGGGCCTGGAGACCAAGCCCTGTGAGGGAAGGCTGAGGGACTTGGGAGAGTTCAGTCTGGAGAAGAGGGGGTTGAGGGGGGAAATGGTTGCTTTCTCAAAGTCTTTGAAGGGCTGTCACTTAGAGGAGGGCAGGGAGCTGTTCCTGTTGGTAGCAGAGGAGAGGACTCGCAATCATGGGTATAAACTAAGGGCGGGAGGGTACCACCTGGATCTTAGGAAAAACTTTTTTGCAGTAAGAGTTGTTCAACAGTGGAATCAGCTGCCTAGGAAGCTCCACCTCCCTGGCAGTCTTTAAGCAGTGTCTGGACAAACACTTGTCAGGGATGCTAGGTTAATCCTACATTGAGCAGGGAGTAGCGGTGTGCATTCAGCAATAGCTGAACCGAAAAAATACCCGAAAAATATATCTTGTCGGTATTTGGGGGGTATTACATAAGCCGAATACAGATCAGAGAACCCGAAAAAGCCAATATTATCCGGCTTTTTTGGGGTTCATTTTGCTATACTGAAAACCTCTCATTTAAACCTAACAGGGAAAGAAAGGTATTTCAAACATGCTGGGTTTCCCTGTCCGATCTTCTCCAGGTGTCCCTTAGCCGTGGGGCACCTGGAGAAGATCAGGCAGGGAAGCCAGGTATGTTTGCATGCCTGTCCTTTCCTTTCCCAGCCAGCCAACTGCGGCGGGTTGGCTGGAGAAGGGAAGGGAAGGCATGTAGATGTGGAAGGGAAGGCATGTAGACATGGCCCCTTCCTCCCCTGAGTCTCTCCGCTTTTGTGGAGAAACTTGGGGGGGGGGGCGTATTTAAATGTCTTTCTTTCCCTTCCCCAGATCAAGGAAGGAAAGAAAGGCATTTAAAACATGCCCTGGCTCCCTGCCTGCCCTTCTCCAGCTAACCCCTGTCAGCTAGAGAAGGGAAGGCAGAGAGCAAAGGCTTTTCCTGGTCAATTGCCTCACAGCTAACTGGTGGGGAGTGAAATTGACTGGGAAACCTGAAGGGGCCAGCAGTGGGAAAGAAGGCATTTTAACTTGCCTCCTTTCCCTCCGGTGATGTATATCAGACCCAAAAATATTCGGGAATACCGAATATTTCCCCAATTCAAATACTTTACCGGTATTGGACTGGGGAATACTTTTTGAGTCTGATATATCCGAAGCCGAAAAATACTGGCTTTTTTTTTTTTTTTACACACCCCTAGCAGGGAGTTGGACTAGATGGCCTGTATGGCCCCTTCCAACTCTGTGATTCTATGATCACTATTATATTTTTTTTGCACAGATGGAGCTATACCACCCTGAGCCCCTTCGCAGGGAGGGCGGGTTATAAATATGAAGTATAAAAATAAATAAATAAATAAATAAAACGAATATACAGTCTATAGACAGCACCAGACCATATGCCATGCTACATACATTTATTCCACAGAATCAGCCATTCATCTGTCACACCTCTAGTTATATAGTCAGCAGATTTTTACGCCACATTGGCAACCGATTAGAAATCTGGGGCAACTGAGACACAGTGCAAATTGCCCTGGTGCTATAAACTATCAGCGTTACGCATCTTTCTGACCAATTCATAATAAGGCTGGAAGCAGCAGCCATGGCTACGCAGCCACACGATGTGGCAAAAGACCCAGTGGGGAAAGAATATAGGCAGAGTTAGAAGGAACAAAGCTGTACCGAGGGGTGGAATTCCTTTAAAAGAACAAGCACACCTGTACTTTTTAAGCTCCTTGTCTCAAGCCACAAGCACTAGAAATTTTGGACTATATGCTTTTCTGTCACAGAAATGTACGGCGCAAGGTTATCAAAAAGCCTTCCCTTTGAGTACAGGAGCCTCAGATGATAGCTCTAACAAAAATAAAGCCACCACATCCCAGCTTCTTTTTTGGTAAAAGAATGTCTGGCAATCTTCAAGTCTAGCAGCAAGTGACCTCCGACGAGAGCTGGATCGCGCAGGTCACTCAGACTCCGGCGCAGAACTACAAAACACGAGATACATACCGCACAAAGGGCAAACCCCCTAAGAATTACCGAGTGGTATGAAAGCATCACCCTTTGGCATCGGCTTTCGCTTCTGGGTGTCATCCAAGTTCTGTGCCTCTTAGAGCCCTAAATGGGCAACAAACTGAATGGCCACAGGCACCAGCTTTCTCTTGAGAAGGAGCCATCCTGATCAAGAATGCTGACTCCATAGACACGGGGCACTAAGGACAGCTGAGGTAACTCGAAAACCAACGAGATGGTTGCTTTTTATACCGCCACCACCTCTGCCTATCGCCTTCATCAGTCAGTCATAAGCTAATAAAAATCAGGACTGCAATCAATCAGATTAACCAATTGATGAACCTACGGATCCACTCCAAATTAATCTGGCAGCAGGCTTTTTTGTAAACCTACTTTTAGTACAAATGCTTATAAAGACCTGCACATCGCCAAGGGTCATCGCCAAAGAGGAATTCTCCCATCTCACCCTCACAGGAGGGAATGCCTCTTCTACGTCAACAACCATGCATCGTCTACAAACAGAGGAAGTATACTTCCTGCTCCAGAATGACTGTTTTTACTCATACACAGATTTATGCACAAATCAGCGATGATTAAATCAACTGAAACTCATGCAGTTCATCAACTAAGATCCGCTTAATTGGGGAACAGCCCTAAACGAATTCACATGTGTCACATTTCAATACACGGGTGCTGAAAACAGATCCCTTTTGCAGCCGTTAAGGGAGTACAGTCCTACTTTGTCGCAAAGAAGAGTTTGGCATTTTGCTGTTCAGTCCACGGATGGCACACACAGGCATGAGAAAAACGGCACGCAGCCGAAAGATGGCTACGGAGGAAGAATAAATGGAAAGGTATCACAGAATTCTAATATGATGGCTCGGACTTGGGTGGGAGTGACTGGGGACTTACCCCAAATGGCATGGAAACCATTGTCACTGTGGTGCAATCCACATCGCTACGGCTTGGTGATGTGCATGAAGAAATGAGATAGCTACGGCCAGTGATGTGGTCACCTGGCCTACCGATACGCCGCACAGAACCAACAGCAAAAATGCTACAATAAGCTCCTTGTAGGAAAAGCAGGATAGAAACGTTTCAGATAACTGTCCGGTTAAATCAACAGGTTGGAATTAAGATTAATCTCTGGATGATTTCAAGCGCGTGCAGAGAACTGCAGAGCGATGAGAAGAATATTTCTGTTACCTTTTCTGCGAGCCAACCAAGATGCCTGATCTCGCGGCCTCCTGCGATCCCCGTTTTACCCAACTGATCTTTGACCTCCGAGATGACCTTAGGGATGAGGTCACTGGCACAGGAGTGGATAGCGTTGAACCAGGCTTGGGCAGTGGCAGAATCTTTACTCCTTAGGACAAGAGTGTGCTTGGCATCAGGTGAATGGATTTCAACAAGCCTGGAGGGGGAAAATAGTATGAATTAGGGGTTATGCTCAGAACCTCACTGTTATTACCAAACAACAGCCCAGTTCTTTGAACTATTTCTCCAGCAAATCCACGCACAAAAAAATTCGCTGCACGGCCTGTGTTATAATTCTTCAGGGCATTACACAGGGAAAGTCTCCTTTACTATGCTACCTATTAGAAAGTACAATCTGCTATTGCCAATAAATTATTATCACAAATGTTTTGAATATAGCACCAGTTCTCTGTAGTCAGGCTTTCATATACCAGTTATTTGGGGTTTTTTTACACAGAAAAGTTTAAAGTATCAGCCTACTAAACAGTGTACTGTAGTAATTAATCAATTAATTATCATATGGCACCGTGTGTAGAATAGCCAGTAGATCCTCGGATTGTCTTGCAGCCGCAAGCTCTAGCTCTTAGGATTGTGCTAATGGCAAGCTAGACTTGTCTTTAGGGGCTGAGAGAGCTCTGAGAGAACTCTGACTGGCCCAAGGTCACCCAGCTGGCTTTAAGTGGAAGAGTGGGGAATTGAACCCGGTTCTCCAGATCAGAGACTGCTGCTCTTAACCACTACACCAAACTGGCTCCCTAGCGTGCTGTAGTGGTTGGTAGGGAAGGCGTCATGGTACAGCCCAATCTTGTCAGATCTCAGGTGCTAAACAAGGTTCATACTCTTAGAGGGGAGACCACAACTCTGCAGAGGAAGGCAGTGACAAACCGCCTCTGCTTCTCACTTGCCTTGAAAGCCCCTTGCTGGGGTCACCGTAAGTTGGCTGCAACTTGATGGCACTTCACACAAAAAGCGGTCGGAGTGTAGGAAATGTATGAGGGAGACCTGGGTTCAAATTCTCACTCAGCTATAAAACTCAGTGGGTCATCTTAGGCCAGTCACACTCTCCGGCCAAACTACCTTGTGTGGTTGCAGTGATGATAAAATAGTGAAGGGAAAAATCCATTTATATTGCCTGGAGTCTCATGGAGGAAAAGCAGTATGAAAATAAGAAACAGTGATAGGTAAGGTGTTAGTGTTACAGCTCCTGTCAACGTAGGGTTGCCAGTCCCCAGGTCCGGGCGGGGGTTCCCCCAGTTTTCAGGACTTCTGCCAGCCACTGGCCAGCATGGGAAAACCCACCCCCAAACAGCCACGTCCCCATGTGATGACATCACCTGGAAGTGACATTGTCACGTTAACAACATTGCGGGGGACACTCTGGTTGAGGGTGAAACTCTATGGTAAATTTGCCCTCAAACCAGAGCTTCACTACCCAACATTGCCAACACGATGATGTCACTTCTGGGGGATGTCATCACATTGGGGACATCACCACCCCCTCCAGGAATGCCCCCCAAATCCCCCTGCTGGCAACAAGGTAGGACTTGGCAACCCTATGACAACTCCAAGGCCTGAAAACGAACAAAGCGATCCTAAAGCATGGTTAAACTCTTCTAAGTCCACTGACTTAGACTCGTAAGTGAGGTAGTGGCACAGGACTGGGATCTCTATCAATCACCTAATTCCCAGGACCTGTAGGATTCTAGTCTGCATTGACAGCATCCCAAGTTGAACTGCAACTGCCCGGAATTGCCTCCTCCAGAAAGATGCCACGATGGTGCAGGAAGCAGGAGAACTGCCGCCAGTCTGCACGATACTTGGGAGCAAACCCTGCAAGCGCCTGACATAACGTGTATGAAATGTTTGGAGCACTTCCTGGGGCTCAGCATAGCTTTTTTCTCCCCCCCCCACATCAAGTCATAGCTGATTTATGGTGACCTCATAGGGTTTTCTAGGCAAGAGACTTTCAGAGGTGGTTTCCTGTTGCCTGCCTCTACATTACAACCCTGGACTTCCTTGGCGGTCTCCCATCCAAATACTAACCAAGACCAACCTGGCTTAGCTTCCAAGATGTGATGAGATCAGGCTAGCCTTACGTATCCAGCTCATGGCCATCATCTTCAAAATCACTGTTATTCCAACACGATCAACATACAGCACTGTTATTCCAACATGATCAACATACATGCAGCTAATTTCTAGCGACCCCAAAAGGGTTTTCAAGGCAAGAGACATTCAGAAGTGGTGTGCCATTGCCTGCCTCTGAATAGCTACCCTGGACTTCCTTGGGAGTCTCCCATCCAAGTACTAACCAAGACCAATCCTGCTTAGCTTCTGAGAGCTGACAAGATCTAGGTCAGGGCATGTGGACTTCACAGAACAAAACACACAGGACAAGTAGTTAACTGGAGGAAGTTCTGATTGAAATCACAACAATGAAATGGGAGGAAGCTCGAATTCTGCGTTTGAAGACTGATGCATTAGAGCCCTGTCAATACTCTACTCGCAGGTGTAGCATTGGCTAGCCACCTCCCTAGTTAGGTGGAATAAATACAGAACAAATGCGCTGGACAGAGTCCCTAATCCGTTGTGCAAATGCTTTATATATACTGAACGTTTTGCCCACTGATGGTACAACTCCAACTCTAAATGGCTCCGAACGTTTCCAGCAGTCCGCTTCTTTGTAGGTCTGATTGGCTTCTGAAACACAGCATTAATGTTTATCTGCAACTGGGCAATAGAAGTTCTGTTTCTAATTCCCTTTTGCCTGGAAATATTTAAGGCAGTGCCACAGCTGTGTTTATTCACACATCCCCACCGCAGTTATGTAAACACCGCCAAGGGAATGTTTTCTGATAAAGCCCGTGCCGGCCCAAAGGAATTATACATTTAGCATTAGAAGTACGGCTCTGCTCCAGCTGGGTTGTGTATATGAATGATATCGCATCTTTTCAGAGACCATTTGGCTAACCAAGCCCTAACCCAGGATTTGGCAGTGGTGGTGGTGGCAGCGGCCGGGTGTGTGTGTGTGTGTGTGTGTGTGTGTGTGTGTGTGTGTGTTTCTTGCTTGAAGCCAGGTTGCTGAGGAAAAATTGCCAGCATTCCCTCTTCCTGTTTAGAAAACAGTTGCATGGCATATACTTCCTGAAATCTAACCGCGATACTGCAAGCTTGTAACAAAAAAACAGGAACTGGCACCCAAACTTAGATCAAATATAGAACGCTTCTTTTCTAGCAGTGCACTGAACAAGCCTCTCACGTTTGCACAGATTTCTTGGGGAATGAAGATTCTTATTTAAAGATTATCCTGTGAACTCACTGGAAATAATACACAACTTCCTTTGTTTTGCTGAAGTTGTACTTAAAAAAAAGACTGTTCCTTTACTGAGCATCAGCTCCCATGCCATCTTCCTTTTTTCCATTACAGACACACTTGCAGTTAGCAACTAACCCTTTCACGCAGTTATCTCTCTTACCAGGCATACCAATTTTGCGCTGCCAAAAAATGGAACCAGTGTAGCCTAGTGGCTACAGTGCTGGACTGGGATCTGGGAGAAATTTAAAAGTATCAGTGCCTTAGCTGACTACAAGCAAAACTGCAAATATAGCCAGTGTTGAGGTGAGGGGGGTGGGAGAGAGCTGCAAACGGGTATACCCTGCATTATATTAGCATATGTTCTTGCAATTTGGGAAACGAGAACAAATAGATGTTAAGATATACAACAATTTTTGACATAGTCTTACAAGTGACACTGGGAGTAGCAGCATATTGGATGTCGAGATGAACCTTATATAACACTGAACTCTTCAATAGTGTATTAACATGAATTAGATGAGCTTGGACACCACTATGTCTGGTACAGTGATGGGACCGAGGGAGCTTTGCCTCTCGAACGCTTCTACCCCAAAAATCTTGTTGGTCTTTAAGGCGCACCTGGACTCAAACCTAGCTGTCCTACTGCAGACCAAAACAGCTACCCTTTGAAATTATCACTATGCCTAATAGTAGAGGGGCTGCCCCCCGTGCCAAGCACAAAAGCAGAAGAACCAGGCCATCCACAGACCAGGCTGGAATCTCTGCATCCTCAGAGAACTCCCGAGGCATGCAGGAAAGAAGAAGAAGAAGAAGAAGAAGAAGAAGTTGCTGTTGCTGCTGCTGCTGCTGTTGTTGTTGATTAATCGCCCTACCCCAGCTTATGCCAGGCTCTGGGCAATGTACAAAAAAAGGCAAGTTGCCATAAAACAGAATACAAAATTTAAAATTCAGATACAGTTAACAAAGAATAAAATCAGAATAAAATCCCAGATGGTGATTTATGGTTTCCTGCTCCCATTCTGGACTACCTGGCTATTTACTGGGAGGGGAGAAGGAGAGTTAAACAACACACACACACACACATACATATGGTTCCACCAGATTGGGGCCAGGACTGAGAAGGCCCTGGCCCTGGCCAAGGAGAACTGGACATTCTTAGGGCCAGGGATCACCAGCAAGTTGTTATCAGTGGAGCACAAGGCTCCCCCAGGGACATAGCGGAGAAGGCAGTCCCACAGGTACCTTGGTCCCAGACCGCTCAAGGCCTTAAAGGTCAATACCAAAACCTTGAACCTGACCCGGTACTCCACTGGAAGTTAATTTAACCACAAGAAAAAGAAATAAAGCACACACACTCAAAAACTCCCAGAAAACCATAAACAGATGAGGGATGCTTATGTTCCAAGAGGAAGAGAACTCTGGGGAAGCTAGGGGTTCCCAGCTCCGGGTTGGGAAGTTCTTGGAGGTTTGGGGGTGGAACCCGGGGAAAGCAGTTTGGGGAGGGAAGCAAGCTCAGCAGCGATGTGATGCCACAGAGACCACCTTCCAAAGCTGCCATTTCTTCCAGGGGAATTGATTTCTGTTGTCTGTAGACCAATTATAATTCCAGGAGAACTCCAGGCCCTAGCTGGCAGTTGGTAACCCTAAGGCGAGCTGAGAGTCAGTTAAAGGGGTGGCTTTCGTGCTTTAAAAGCAAATGGAAATCAATGTATTTTCCAACTACACCAGCTGTTTTCTGACATATTCTTGGGTCAGTAAGTAGCGCCTATTTAGGAAGTAGCAGTGGTAATGTGAGTTTCAGTTTCCTTAGAACAGAAACTTTAAAAGGGACTCTCTGAGTCATCCAGTTAAACTCTCCAAGTAAAAGATCTCGATACAAAAAACGATATTGTAAACCAATAGTACGGGGCAATACCACAGGAAGGCCTTGCCTCTATATACTGTTTCTTGGTTGTCCTGGTTGAGCAATTGCTGGATTAGATGGACCACTGGTCTGATCTGGTAGGGCTCTAATATTTTTATCTGAATGTTCCTTTGCATTTAAAAACAAGTCAAACAAATCAAAATGTATCAGCAAGGGGAAACTTTCTACCTCTTCTTTGCTGTGAGGTCTTTCTATTTTAACGTAGGGGAGTATTCTGAAATGGGATCCTCCATGACCTTTCACCCGCAGTCTGAAATGGTACGATCTATTCTTCCACCTCAGGACTCTATCACCTTACTCCATCCTCATTTTGCTGCCCTGTGTAAATTAGGCCATACTTTCAACAACATGGCTGTACCATGATTGTATCCGTATATGGGCATATACTTCACAGTTGTGTCAAAGACAATTCCCAGACATATTCTTATGTACATGACCTTTTAACGTAGGCTCTGCTAGCCAGTTGGTTCTGCTTTTATGGACACAGGAAGGTTACATCACAGCTTTTATGGACACAGGAAAGTTACATCACTAAAAAGAGGACACTTTGTAAGCACTGCTTTCTAAAATAGCAGGGCTCTTCACGTAGGAACAGAGAGTGATTAAAATGTGGAATTCGCTGCCAGCGAATTTAGTGATGGCCACAGGAATAAACAGCTTTAAAAGGGGATTAGATAGATTCATGGAGGATAAGTCTATCAATTGCTACTAGCCATGGTGGCTGAGGGGAACCTCCACATTCAGAGGCACTAATCCTCTGAATCCCAGAGCCAGGAGGCAACATCAGGGGAAGGCCTCAGCCTCTACGCCCTGTTGTCAGCCCTCCAGAGAAACTGGTTGGCCACTGTGTGAGACAGGAGCCTGGACTAGATGGACCACTGGTCTGATCCAGCAGGGCTCTCCTTATGTTCTAATCAGGGGAAGGCCTCGGCCTCTATGCCCTGTTGTCGGCCCTCCAGAGGAACTCGTTTGCCACTGTGTGAGACAGGATGCTGGACTAGATGGACTACTGGTCTGATCCAGCAGGGCTCTTCTAATGTTCTTAGGGCTCTTCTAATGTTCTTATGGCTTGTTTAGGGGTACTGATACAAGACAAAAGTGTTCTGGGATAAGAACACGACTCCTATTTTCATAAGTAGTTGATCACTTATTTTGATTCTAGTATTCTGGACAGCATGAGACGGGTTCTTTCCTGTGTAATGTCCAAAGCAGGAACGTGTATCTCTCCCTCATGGGTTGCTTATTCCCTTTCCCCATTGCTAGTGTAGGGTCTGAAGTCACTCAGATAAATAAGGTATCGGACAAAGGGAGCAATGACTCTTGAAAGCTTATCCCACCAAAACTCTTGTTGGTCTCTAAAGTACTATTGGACTCAGATCAAATAGCCAAGCCACAATCTGCAAGATGAAGTCAAATTAAGGTTTTGGTTTGTTTGTTTGTTTTAAGGCAGAGGGGAGCTTCAGCTCTGAATGTCATGACCAGAGACCGGAGGCAAGTCCAGTGGCAGGTGGACCAAGTACCTTGGGGCAACAGCCAGAGGGGTGGACTGAAGAAGTGAGACCAAGAGACTTGGTAGCGCAGAGAGAGGGTCAGTCAGAACATTTCAGGAATAAGCCGCCCAGACTGAAGGGGGGTCATAGCTTTGGTAGATTTATATCAGCAACTGGCATCAGATTGGGCTCTGGTGTCACCTCACTTCCCAGGCACAGAGAATTATGGGCTGTGGAGGACATTTTATAATTCAGACACCAGCCGCTGACCAGCAGCCCCCATGGCTGTTTCATAGGACTCCCAAAACTCATCCACCAGGCCTTCCAAGAGCAACCATGGAGGATTTTGTCTGTTTGTGGAGAAAGACAGCACCACACAATTCTGTGTCATTTACTCATGTTGTGGCAATTCACAGTGCTTCAGAGTAAGAGTAGAGGAACCTACGTCATAAAGGAGTGCTTCCTGATCCAAGAAAGATTACACCTGAGGCGCCAGAAAAGAAGTAATTTCACCAATAGACAAAGCTATTTCTGTTAAAAATGGCCCTATCGATGCCTCAGTTTGTAACATCAGGTAACTGCAACGATGTTCTGGAGCAGCTATGAAAGCTACAGGTGTCTAGGACTGTTATAACTTTGGCAAAGATCTTGTACTCTCCGACAGGCAAAAAAGAAAGAGGGGAGGGGGAAATCAGTAAAGAATGGAGCAGGGGATTTACTTGTCACCTGGTGTTGACCATCAGTAAACTGAGAAGTTACATTTTCCACAGGAAACAAAAGCAACCAGAATTGATAAACCATCTTAATGTGTGGGAGGTTCAAAGTACCTACTTCCTGCTAACAGCATAACAGTAACGGAGAGCCAGTTTGGTGTAGTGGTTAAGTGCGCGGACTCTAATCTGGGAGAACTGGGTTTGATTCCCCACTCCTCCACTTGCACCTGGCTGGATGACCTTGGGCAAGCCATAGCTCTGTACCAGCTGTTCCCTCAAGGACAGCTTGGGAAAAAGCTCTCTCAGCCCCACCTACCTCACAGGGTGTCTGTTGTGGGGAGGGGAAGGGAAAAGGAGTTTGTAAGCCGCTCTGAGACTCCCTTGGGGAGTGGAGGGTGGGGTATAAATCCAATCTCTTCTTCTTCTTCTATTAGCTGCTATCGGCATAAAAGAGAGATGGATTTGTTATGTTCTGTATTTTAGTTACATATGTCGCTATAACTGATGTAAATACGAATGTGGAAAAATTTAATAAAATTTACTTTAAAAAAAAACAGTATTAGATGCAGCAAGTCCGAGCACGGCCTTGTCTCCCTGCCCCCCCCCCCCAACAGCTTCAGGCTTGGGGTGGTGGTGTGGATTTGCTAACCTCCTTTCAGTTCCTGGGGGAATGGTCAATTAGAGTGAACAGACTTTCACAAAATCAGTCCTGGCCTATCCTATGCTCCATCCATAGGAAAAGCCGCTGTTGTGGACTGGAAAAGCACCCCTCCTCCCATCCACACTTTCTACCATCCCATCTACTTCTGAAGCCCTTATTTTGGGGCAGGAGGTTTTATTAACTGATTTAGATATTTTTATACCCTGCTTTTTTCCCCAATATATATATATATATACCCAAAGCAGCTTACAACATCAATTTCCCCTCCTCCAGTTTATCCACACAACAACACCCAAAAGTAGGTTAGGCTGAGGGGGTGTGGCCAGCCCAGGATCACCCAGTGAGGTTCCACGGCATATCAGAGATATGAACGTGGATTTCCTAGATCCTAGTCTGATATGATGACCCTTTTCAAATTACTCTTGTATTCCATTTTAGTAACTGGTTGCTAATGGATTTTCCCTTTCATTTCAGACAGGCCCGTTTTAGTAACCAGCTGCTGGCAGAATTTATTTACCTATTCATACAAACCCACTTGCATTGGGTTAGCAAAGTGTGGTTGAGCCACTTTAGACGGAAACGGCTTTTTTCCATTTTCAACCCCTTTGTTGTGCTTCTGAATCGCTGTGCTGTGCTGCTTAAAATGCCCATAGCACTTCCTACAACGCCGCTTTTTCCTCTGCCCTTTTTCGCCACATGATCTTCCTCAGACTTTTAAAAAACGTTCTAAGGTGAGCCCTATGGCACTAAACTGAAGTGCTATAGCAGCACCATTGAGATGCATTGACTCAACTGAGTCAATGCATTACAGTGGTGTCACTATAGCACTTCAGTGTTATAGCAGTTTAGCACTATAGCGCTTACCTAATAATGTTTTTTAAAAGCCCAAGGAAGATCACGGAGAAAAGGGGCAGGGGGGAAAAACGGCACTGTTTGAAATGACCATAGCACTTCAGAGACAGTCCACTAACAGAAGGAAATTCGCTGTATGAAACCCCCGTCCCTGTATCGCTTTACTTGAAACTGGACCAACAACAAATAACTGTTATATCAGTGTGCCAGACCTTCCTCTTAAGGAGTAAGATGGTGAAATGCTGTATAAGATGGTAGAGAGAGAAATGGGAAAGGACTGCTTTCAACTGCCATCAGTGGAGTTATTAAAAGTGACCATAAAGTGGTAGAGCTTCATTGCTGTAAGGTAGGTGGGGCTCAGAGAGCTCCCTCAAGAACTGCCCTTGAAACAACAGCTCTAAAAGAACTTATGATTGACCCAAGGTCACACCAGCAGCTGCATGTGGAGAAGTGGGGAATCAAACCCAGTTCTCTCAGGTTAGAATCCGGGCTCCTAAACCACTACACCAAACTGGCTCTACTCAGGTACTTTACGTCCTAGTCAGTTTCAGTGTTCCCTCTAAGCTGAGTTAGTGTAAGCTCACTCACAGTTTTTTAGCCTCCAGCTCACACATTTTTTTCTTAGCTCAGGAAGGACGGCTCCAGAGCAAACTAATTTATGCAGTAACCAAATCGCTCACTCACAACTTTAATGCTAGGAGGTCACAAAGTAGAATTTTTGCTTACAAGACTCCACAGCTTACAGGGAGCATTGGTCAGTTTCTTTAACAGCCTCTGCGCAGGAACAAAAAGCACAATGTTTATAAAAGAGGAGGAAAAATTCTCTTTAATGCCCCCCTTTTCAGACTTCATTACTTCCGCCATTTTTAAAAACTGACTGTGAAAGAGACAATCATGTTGAACATTAGTGTAGTGTGATGCAGCTGGTCCCACACATGTTATAAACAAGGGTCAATACCCTTTCCCTATTTTTAGCTCTAGCAAAGCAAATGGCACAGAGCCATTGAAGTGTCGTGCATTGCTTGTTTCCCCCCCCCCCCGAACTTCCCCCACTTACTCTGCTCTCCCTTCTTTTGCAACTAAAAGCCTGCCGTTGAAGCACTGGCTGGCTAGTTTAACTCGAAAAGTGAAATCCAGCCCTCAACCATCACTTCCTGTGCCTCGGTGCTCAACATCTCCAAAACACCACCACTACAGTGACAGCCAGCTTGGTGTAGTGGTTAAGAGTGCAGACTCGAATCTGGGAGAACTGGGTTTGATTCCCCACTCCTCCCCATGCTGGTGTGACCTTGGGTCAGTTCTTGAAAGAGCTCTCTCAGCCCCACCTACCTCACAGGGTGTCTGTTGTGGGGGGGGGGGGGAGAAGGAGATTGTAAACCACTCTGAGACTCCGAGTGAAGGGCAGGGTATAAATTCAATCTCTCCCTCTCCTCCTTAATTCACCTCCCAGGAAACCTATGGGTCAGATGCACCCACAGACTGTGGTCTGTCGTTACATTAACTTACCTGGATGTTCCCTACCTCTCCCTTCTTGCGCAGCTCAGAATTTAAAACGCTGAGGCAGGCAACTACAGTTCTTGTTTACAAACTATGGCTTGTTCTCTTCCCTCTAAACCAGAACTCCAAACCAGGATTAAAGCAGCGTTCAGAATTCTGGTTTGCAGGAAAGAAAGCAAACCACAGTTTGTGATTCGGGCAGAACACAAAAATGGCTTGCTGAGAAAAGGGAAGTGCTTTTTTGAGCTGTACAAGAAGAGGGGCGCAACAGAAAACCTCAAGTCCAAGGAGACGTGAAGCTGCCTCAGACTGCATCAGACCCTTGGTCCGTCAAGGTCAACATTGTCTACTCTGACTGGAAGCAGCTCTCCAGGGTCCCAGGCAGAGAGGGTCTCTCACATCACCCGCTACCTGATCCTTTTAACCGGTGATTCTGCGGACTGAACCTGGGGCTTTCTGCATGCAAAGCAGATGTTCTACCACTGAGTTATGTATGGCCTCACACCAGCCCTGTAGCTAGGGATTTTTTTGGGAGGGGGCCTTGGTGGGGCGCACCAGCTAATTAAATCAAAGCACAGCACAGGTGGCAAGTTGGGGCACTTTGGGGGCAGCCTGGGAGAGGGGGACCCCAGAAAAAACACTAGGGGGCTGGGCCCCGTGGGCCCCACATCAGCTATGGGCCAGCCTCACACCAAACTGCCAGGTTTATTCACATAAAGACAACTATAGTTTGTCATTATATCTGAACATGGCTACAATTCTGCCTCTCACAACTCCATTCCTTCTTTGACTGCCCTTTCCCTTCTGTTAATAGGGCACATCCCAAGAACCACTTTGAGATTCTGCCTTACTTTTTCTTTCTTCTTTGCTCTTTTTTCCAAAACATCCATGCCTCCTTCACTGATGGTTTCTGCAGGTTTGCATAGATTTTAGGAAGACAAATACATTAGAAAGAGCTAGATTTGAGTTCAGTAACACCTTAGAAACCAACGAGATCTCCAGGGCATGAGCTTTTGAGAGTCACAAACTTCCTTCATCTGTTGTACCTCTGAGAGCTTTGACTCGCTAAAGCTTCTACCTTGACAATTTTGTTGCTCTCCAGGGTGCCACTGGAATCGAATCCAGCTCTTCTACTGCCGACCAACACGGCAACCCATTTGAAACTATCTACACTGGAAAACAAATCCAGTGGGTCAGCCGTGTTGATCTGAAGCAGTAGAACAAATTCAGAGTCCAGTGGCACCTTTAAGACCAACAAAGGTTTATTCAAGGTATGAGCTTTCATGTGCAAATCATAAAATAGAATCATAGAATCATAGAGTTGGAAGGGACCTTCACGGTCATCTAGTCCAACCCCCTGCGCAATGCAGGAAATTCACAAATACCTCCCCCTCCACACCCGCAGTGACCGCTGTTCCACACCCAGCAGACAACAAAAAACCTCCAGGATCCCCAGCCAAACTGGCTCGAAGAAAAATTGCTTCCTGACCCCAAAGTGGCAATCAGCATTTCCCTGGGCGTGTAAGAAAGGGCCACAAGAACTAAGCACTGAGGCAACCCTTCCTGTCCTCCCAAATGATAAAGTGTGCGTGCACGTGAAAGCTTATACCTTGAATAAACCTTTATTGGTCTTAAACGTGCCACCGGACTCTGAATTTGTTCAACACTGGAAACAGTTCCTGACAGTAGGAAATCTGAAAAACGAAGCTCTATCCACCGTTTAGCTATGGTGGCCTTTTCCACCGGATATTATTTTTAGTGGCTATAAATTCTTTGGGGATTTTGGTACAGATGAACGCATGAATAGTATGTGTAAATCAACACATGTGAGGGTAGCGGGATCATGTATTTTGCTGCGTGTACACGTGCTGGAAAGTCTCGGCCAATGCACAACACCGCATTGTGTGCACCAGGATGTAAACGGTGTGGGTGAAGCTATGACAATCTACGGATGGTTTGCATTCTTTTTTCCTACATGGCAATACTATCTGCAGAAGAAAGAAGCAATGTTTGAAGCAGGGCTTAGTCACCCAGAATGCCACTTGGCTATGACAAAACTATACATGTTTTTAGAAGGTGTCTTTGCTTACACATTTTTTAATTTGAGCCCCAAACTTGCCAGACCGGTTGTGTCTGGAAGTGTTTATAGAAAGCTCTTGAACAGAGGGGATGTTTTAAGCATGACTACATGGTAATTTATACCCAATTAAATTAATCTGGTGAATTATTTTAAACTAATTCACTTAAACAAGGGTTACCGTATTTTGAAAAGCAAAAAAAGAGGATGCATTTCCCGACCGGCTACCTCGGTCAAGTGATCACTGTGACAAATCTTATTTTTAAATATCCCTACTATGTCAGCTGTGATAATTGCTAAAAATTTCCACGTGGGGAATTTCACTTCCATGGAAATGGTCACAGAACTGGCAGAATCACCGAGAAAAGAGAGACTGATTCCAAAAGCAATGTGGGTACAAACGGAGGAGAGAAGCTGACGTCTGCCTCACCCCTTTCCCTGGGTACATCGATTCATTCACTGATTCAAGGAATTCCTGCCTCAGCCTTCTGCTGCAGTAGCACCCAGGGAGCCCACAAAATTTACACGGTGGAAGCAAATAAATAGTAACTGACAGGGTAAAGCAATAAATTAGCCTTATAAAAGCTGCACACTAGTTGAGGCAACTAACAAGGAGTCACCACTGACCACCTCTCCAGATTATGGGGACAATAAACTGCTTTAGGGCTCAGTATCTCCTCAGCTACGATGTCATTGGATGCTTTTAAAAAACATTTATGTCTTGCTTTTCCCTAAGTGCAAAGCAATGCATAATGGATAAACCATCTAAACTCATTATTTTCCATTGTGGGTGGGTGGAGGTCTGTGGAAAGATGGCTGCCAGCTGCTGGAAACTTCCGGGCTGAGTGTATGTCTTCCTCCTTTTGCAGGTATTTAAGCCCTGGGTGTGTCCAGAGGCATAAGCCCTTGGGTGTGAGCTGATGGGCAAGAGCCAGAGAGTTCTTGGCCCACAGACTATAGCCTTGATGGAGGATTCAAAGCCAGACCAGGATGTCCTGTATACCTTTGCCCTTACTGGGCTTGTTTTTGTTTTGTTTCTTTGAACTGTATTTTGTTCTCTTGTGATGATTGTTTATTCACCTCTGACCTAGGTGGCCCAGGCTAGCCCAATTTTGTCAGATCTCAGAAGCGAAGTAAGGTCGGCTCCAATGTTTCCTCTGATTCCCCCCCCCCCCCCCCACACACACACGGAGTGGAGCAGTTCACATCCTGCACAGAATATAACTGCAATGGGCAGTGCAAGACCCTGCCTGGCTCCAGACTGCTGCTGGGCAGGGCTTCTTGTGTTCATGAGCAGCTGCCCACACACCCAGTTTAGAGGCAACGGTGGTTGGCTCCAGTTTGTCACTTGGATGGAAGACCACCAAGGAAGTCCAGGGTTGCCACGCAGAGGCAGGTATTAGTAGACCACCTCTGTTTGTCTCTTGCCTTGGAAAACCTATGGGGGTTCACCACCCTGAGCTGGATGGCCAAGGCTAGCCTGATCTCGTCAGATCTCAAAAGCTAAGCAGGGCCGACCCTGGCAAGAACTTGGATGGGAGACCTCCAAAGAATACCAGGGCTGGGAGGCAGAGGCAGGCTATCACGCCAATTCTCTGAACGTTCTCCATACCCCAGTAGGAGTCATCAGAGGTCACCATGACTTCCAGGGCTGGGCACACATGGACACCCACACCCACACCCACAAATACATACAATACAAAAAAAAACCCAGAGGCCTCTGCCAGAAAATGAAGTGCTAGGGACTGGAAGGGGGGGAAAGCACTAGGTTGTGGGAAGATGCAGTCCACGGGCCACTGGTCAACCATCTCTGCATATGAATGTATACAACTGAGAAAATTAACTTATGAGAGGCATTAAAATGACAAATAACCCCCCCTCTCTCTTTCACACACACACACAATGAACCTTACCTGTTTTCCAGATCAGAGGCAGCCATGTTCCGTGTAACAAAACACATTTTGAGCGGGATGGTTTTCTTGTCTCTGTGGATGGAGAGAGAAACCTGCGAGAGGGGATCACTGGAGGCATTTCCCAACCGGGGGGATTCTGGTGGGGGAGTCTCCCACCCAATTTCTGAAACTGGAGAACCTTTCTTGACGTAAGGGGTGGCTTCTCGCATGTATTTTACTGGTAGGGAAAAAAGACAGAGAGAAAGAATACCTAATAAAAACCAAGCATTCTGAATTTGTGCTTGCCATTTGCCATTCTTATGCAGTTCCGCAGGGCCTGTAAGAAGGCGCTCTTCCACCAGGCCTTCTCTTAAGGAGCTGCCCCCACTGGTTTAAAATAGAGTGCCCTGTTCCCTGGAGCTACCAGTGACTGCGTGTGCTGCTGCAGAAAGGAAGCGACCTACGAGCTGACTGTCAAGATAGATCATTGAATTGTTGCCGCCATAGTTAAATAACATCACTATTATGTCTACCAGCACTTTGTAATATTGGACTGTATTTTAGAAGGTTTTAGAATGTAAACAATTATTATTTGTGAGGTTTTACTTTTTCGTAAGTCGCCCTGAGCTGCTTCGGCTGGGAGGGTGGGGTATAAATTTGATAGACAGACAGACAGACTTCTGCCCCCTATAGGCCTGGAAGACCTTCCTTGTAGCTGTTCCTCAAGCAAGCTCCACCTGTCCTTCCCAGGTGCTTCCCTTAATAGCACCTCCATCTCACCCCATACTGGGCCTTTTTTTCACTTGTAAAAAACACATTACTAATTTAAAATGCAATCAACTATAGAGCTTTTTTTTTTAAAAAAAGACACATATATATACATATACTTAAAAAATGAAACCACACAGGCCACAACTGTACAGGGAAAGTATCTGGGGTCTGTAATAAGATTATGATATAGGTGGGACTTTTCTTTAGAGCATGGTCCTCTTTTCTTTTCTTTTTTAAGGACTGTCTTCTGAAATGTTCAGGTTCTGCTTCTGTTCAGTAAAGCTGGCTGGCACACGGGCAGGCAAGAGGCAGGAGGCTTCAGAATCATTGTGTAATTTGAGTCACAGGCTGTCACTCAAGGAGCTGAACTTTGCCTTAGACAGAACTGGCAATACCATGATTTGTGTTCCTATTTTCCTATTTAAATCAGGGCCGGACAAATCCAAGGCACTTGGGCCCCACAGCACCTAGAAATTCCACTGAGGCACCTCAATTCCATGGAGAGCCAGTTTGGTATAGTGGTTAGGAGCGTGGACTGTAATCTGGGAGAACCGGATTTGATTCCCCACTCCTCCACATGCAGCTGCTGGTGTGACCTTGGGTCAGTCACAAGTTCTTTCACAGCTGTTCTCTCACAAGCAGTCCTCAAAAGAGCTCTCTCAGCCCCACCTACTTCACAGGGTGTCTGCTGTGGGGAGGGGAAGGGAAAGGAGATGTAAGCCACTCTTGAGACTCCTTTGAGTAGTGAAGTAATCCAATCTCTTCTCTCTTCTATATTTTGTCTCTTTGTAGATGTACAAAAGCTTATTTGGGTGAGGGATAGGGGTTAGCTTTTTGTTAGGATGACAGGACGGGTTTTTTGTTTGTTTTGCTGTCAAATCTGCATAGTATCCCGACCCTTCTTTGGTGGTCTCCCATCCAAGTACTAACCAGGGCCGACCGTACTTAGCTTTCGAGATCAGAAGAGATCAGGCTAGCCTGAGCCATCCAAGTCAGGGAACAAATAGAATTACCCCATATTTATTTATACACTAAAATGTTTCTGTTATAACTTTTTAAAAAATGATAAGAAACTGTGGAGGTTTCGTGGAAGCCATAATAAGAAAGTATGTTCATTAAAATATAACTCTGCGAAGGCTGAAAAATAAGTCTAGCTATTGAAAGGCTGGGGTGGCTCAGAAAGCTTACAAAACGTTTTCAAGGCCTGATTTATAGTAAGTGCATGTAAATTTGTGTCTCTGAATATACATTACCATAAGCTAATGTTGTGCTCCCTGCCCCCCCACCCCTTTTTGTCCTGTTTTTCAAAGCCCTTGCCTTTTTTTTCTTTTTCTGGTCATCCATAGATGGCTACCCTATTCTGATAGCTGACTCCTGGAATTCTTCCCTTCAGTTTCAAAATCTCCCCAGGTCTAGATTAAACAAGTCAACAGCTTAACAAGTCAATGGTCCCTCAATGGTTGCTTCGAGAAGATATCGCAGTACGACAAAACTAAGAAGTGAGGGGTTTAAATGATACATATGAAAGAAACAGACTGGTAGTGGAAAAGTGACCACTGCCTAGAAGCTGCAGCTCCCCTGTAGCAGAACAAATTTAGAGTCCAGTGGCACTTTTAAGACCAACAAAGGTTTATTCAAGGTATGCACTTTTTCAAATACATTGGAACGGAAGGTAAGGTTCAAACTTATAGATGGGGGCTGAACAGCAAATTAACATGTAACATGATGAAGCCACTGGACTCTAAGTTTGTTCTACAGCTTCAGACCAATGCAACTGGCCACCTGGAGCTCTCCTGTACATTTACGGTAAGAACAGTCTTCCCTCCAGCCCCACTCCTGCTCCACTTCGCCAGCGAAACTCTTCCTGCATGCAAAAGATCCCAGATTCAATCCCCAGCATCTCCAGTTAAAAGAATTTTGACTCAGACAGTGTAGGATAATGGTTAAGATCAGGGGTCCTTTGGGGCCGGAGCGAGGCTCAGGAGTGGCCACTAGGGCAGCCACGGGCCGAATCAGATTCTCTGATCTGATTTGGCCCGCTGCCGAATTGCCACCGAAATTCGGCGGCAACTTTAAAAGCGACTGGAGGGGAGGGGATTTGAGGGAGAGGCTCCAAACTTGCAGGGTAGCTGCTGGGGCCTCTCCTCGAAATACCCACCAAGTTTCAAGAAGATTGGACCAGGGGGTCCAATTCTACGGGGCCCCAAACAGGTTGCCCCCATTCCATCCATTGTTCTCTATGGCAGGAAAAAAGTAACACTTTTTCCCACCATAGAGAACAATGGAGGGGATGGGACAACCTGTTTGGGAGCCCACAGAATTGGACCCCCTGGTCCAATCTTCTTGAAACTTGGTGGGTATTTCGAGGAGAGGCCCCAGCAGCTACCCTGCAAGTTTGGAGCCTCTCCCTCAAACCCCCTTTCCTCCAGCCCCTCATATACCCTATGAGTTTTTGCCATTGATTTCAATTGGCCCATAGGGTACAATGGGGCTGAAACTGACATTCCCTTTCTGACACACTTCTGGTGATGTCAGGGGACGTGGCATATGCTACTGAGTTATGCTACTGAGTTATGCTAATGAGTTACGCTAATGAGCTCCTGCACCTCTTTTTCTACGAAAGGACCCCTGGTTAAGATTAAGAACATAACCCATGAGCTGAAATTTTCTCCTTCAGTTCTCAGCTCAGGCATGATGCCTTTTGGTATCCTCAGACCTCTAAGCTTCAGTATCCATGCAGGCCCTATACATCGAGGTTATTAACACTGGCCCATCTTAAGTGCTGCTCAAAGGATGCCTAACCTAATTCGAGTACCTAGACTAGAGGTACTACTACTGGGAGGGAAAGAAAACCACTGCTCTTAGAGCTGTGCTTGAGCCTGCCATAATTTAAAAACCTAAACTATTAATGCTAGATTATAAAATATGATCGCCTACTACTTATTACTTTACTGTTGTTATTATAAAACTCAAGGCAGTTTGCAGTACACATGCACTCACGAAAGCTCATTAACTGTTTCTAAATTGTTGGCCATTTTAACAGCCATTCTAACAAGCAAGTATTTATCTTCTTACAGGCTAAAAAAGCTGGCAGGTTTTCTGTTTTCTTCTCTTTTTAAACTGCAAAAAATAAAGTCATGCTTCGGGCCTCACAAAGCTTAATGCCTTATAAAACAACTTGCACTAGGCTTTTAAAAATGCAGAAAATCGGAGAAAGAGGGGGAACTGAAGCCATCATAAAAGATTTGGATCGGAAAAAATCTAAACATCAGGCAGGAACATTCAGATGTGAATGCAGTTCCCAGGACATTGTGACGAGCATAAAGATTGTTCCGTTTCTCTCTGCCAAGACGTTAGTTACTATACTGCTCAGGAGTGACATCACTACAAGCGGCCGGACAGTTTCAAGAAGGCTTTGTGAGCTAATTGTAAGGAGACATTATCAGGAAGGCCTGTGGGTTAGAAAACAAATATTTTCAATGAAACCAAAAGCTATCCCAGAGCAAGCTGGCTGCACTCTCTTGAACAGACTGATTTGCAAGCTGAATGTACCATCTTGGATAATAGAAGGCACTGCATCCCCCCCCCCCCCTTTGGGGATGGAACCTTCCCCAGTGCAAGGCCCTGCCAGCTAGCACAAAACAACCATTTGATAAAAACAATAAAATATGATACTAGCAAGTATTGTACTTATTGCTGCTGCTAGGGAGGGAGAAGGTTTGGCGGGCTGGCGGCTCGCCACCACCAGTGCTGGGGGGGTGGGGGGAAGGAAGAAGGCTCACCTGCTGCTGCTTCCTCCTCCTGCGGAGCTCCTCCTGCTTCTGCAGGCCAGGAGCTGTAGGGAATACTCCCCCCCACGAGTATCGTGGGTCCCCCTTCTTGTGTTTATCTAATTCCCTCTTGAAGCTGTCCATGTTTGTAGCCGCCGCCAGCTCCTGTGGCAGTGAATTCCACGTGTTAATCACTCTTTGGGTGAAGAAGTACTTCCTTTTATCTGTTCTAACCCGACTGCTCAGCAATTTTATGAGGTGCCCACGAGTTCTTGTATTGTGAGAAAGAGAGAGCCTTTCTCTACCTGCTCAGCTCATGCATAATCTTATAAAACTCGATCATGTCACCCCCTCTGCCGTCGTTTCTCCAAGCTAAAGAGCCCCAAGCGCATCAACCTTTCTTCACAGGGAAAGTGTTCCAACCCTTTTATCATTCTAGTTTCCAAACCATTTATCATTCTAACCCGGGGCCCAGAGAAGCCAGGCTCGCTGCCACTAGGGGGAGAACTTTCTCGGTGGCGGCCCCGTACTGGTGGAACAACTTCCCAGAGGAGATCAGTGCCCTGCTGGGCCTGCAAGATGGAGCTCTTCTGCCAGGCATATAAATAGGGGCCGCCATCTTTCCATCTGCCTCCCCTCCCAATGACCAGCAATGATCAGCCGCAGATAACATCAATTGGAGTCAGAGATATCTGATAACCGGAGCTGGAAACGTTGGGGGTAATAGAGGACGCCATCTGACACATCATTCTGAGCCCTTTATTTGAAATTGTTACTGGTATTATTGTTTTAATAGTGATTGCTAAAATGTTTTAACTCTTTTAATGTATTTATGAATCTTGGCTTACCAAGTCATGTAAGCCGCTCTGGGCCTGCAAATGCGGGGAGAGCGGCCTATAAACTGAATCATAAATAAAAATAAATAAACAAAATAGTTCATCATTCATAGTCTTCAGTAAATACCTAAAGATCTTTCTATATTCTTAAGCTATATTACACCATATATATTGTGTTATACATTTGTTAAGCTATTATACCGTATGCATACATACATACACACACACACACACTCACTCACACACATATATATAGTCTGAAAAAGGATTGTCCTCAATATCTGTAAAATTGCCCTCATATTATGTTTTTGGTAATTATATTTCCTATGTGTTTTTTCCTATTCCTTCCTTCTTTCTGTATCCCTTATAATAAAAAATTCAAAATGATTAAAAAAAAAAAAGCTTTCGTAAAATAAATCTTTAATAACTAAATGTAAACCCTAGAAAACACAGATAACTGGGAACCGTTGCAGGACATGCGGAGCTGGGGCAGAATACTTAGAAAGGAACCAAAAGGTAAATTGCTGATAATCCTCTGTTTACAGAGTCTTGACATTTCTCTGCTTAGGAATGGGCCAAAGATGCGGCATCTTAGCCCAGCTGGATAGGGCCTGTCCTTGATACCAGAGTCTAGATACAAGTCTGGACTCCTCATGATACGGAACTCCGACGCAGGCCAACAGTTTTATAGATTTCCCTGCAGCCTAGGAGTGTCCTCGCTAACTCAATCAGAAATCAGGGTTGCAAGCTCAAAATTTCTCTCCAAGTCTGCTGTTGGCCAATCTCTTCAAAAGTCTGGATTATGGAAAGTAAAGTGCCGAGGAGGGAATTTAGAAATGATCCACCATGGCTCCTTTGACCGCTTGGCCAAAGTGGTAAGCTGAGTCCACCAGGATTCAGCTCCATCTTTAGGCTGATCAGTCATCATAAATGTGTACCTTCTCTCTTTTAGGATTTGATTAATTTTAGGATTTAATTGTCCTCATCCCACAGTGGAGGCTGTGTTACTCTAAGGGCATATTGTATACTTTCATAAGTTCAGAATTAGACATGATACTTTAGAACAGTGGTTCTCAACCTTCCTAATTCCGCGACCCTTTAATACAGTTCCTCATGTTGTGGTGACCCCCAACCATAAAATTATTTGTTGTGTAGTCCAAACGGTTTTGACAAAAACCAATAAAAACACTATTTTCTGTCCCATCTACACAAAATCTTGCCTGAACCAATATCTTATGTCCAACCATTATTCCCAGACTGGATTGGAATCAAATCCTAAAGGTTAGGTTCCCATGGCAATCAGCTAGCCTTCCTGCAGAACTAGTATGCTGAATATGAATTTTTAGGGTTGCCAACCTACAGGTGGGGTCTGGAGATCTCCTGGAATTACAACCAAACTCCAAACTACAGAAATCAGATCAATGGCTGCTTTGGAAAATGGAATCCATGGCATTATGCCTTGCTTAGGTCCCTCCTTCCCCAAACCCCACCCTCCTCAGGCTCCACTCCCAAATCTCCAGGGATTTCCTCAACCTGGAGTTGGCAACCTTACATCACTGGCAGAAGAATCCTAAGTTTGTGGATGCACTGGACTCTTTCTCTGCAGATGTCCCCTAAAGTCCCCCAAGCAACAGAAGTGTTCTGCCAAACAACAATGAAGAGAGAGAGAGAGAGAAAGGTAAGTAGTTAGGTAGGTAGGTGGGGAGGAAAGAAAGAGAGAAAGGAAAGAAGGAAGGTAGGTGGGGGAGAGAGCCTGTTGCAGCCTTTCCTGGGCTCTGGGCTTTGGCATGGAGCCCAGGAAAGGCAGTTGGGGGGGAGAGGCTGTTGCAGCCCAGGAAAGGCAGCTGGAGGGGTGAGAGAGCCTTCTTTCCTGGGCTCTGCACTTCGGTGTGGAGCCCAGGAAAGACGGCAGTGGGGGCGAGGGGGTGAGGGGGCGGCTGGAGCCTCCTTTCCTGGGCTCCCCGCCAAAGCGCGGAGCCCAGGAAAGATGGTGGTGGGGGCGAGAGGGCAGCTGGAGCCTCCTTTCCTGGGCTCCCCGCTGAACCGCGGAGCCCAGGAAAGACGGCAGCTGGGGCAGGGGGAAGCGGCCACTGCCTTACCTGCTGGCTTCTTCCTCCTCGTGGCTCCACTGAGGGCTGCAGGAAGCAGGGGGCAGGGCTCTGGCCCCAACCAACCCCTGCTCTTTGTCCTTAAAGGGAAAGCTCCCTTTGAGGGCAAAGAGCCGGGAGGTTAGACCTCGCACTCGATCGAGCATGGAGCCCTTTCCTGCCGGTGGGGAGGGGTGGGGTGGGTTCGGAAGCCAGCCAGCGACCCCTGTGAAAGGGTTGTCTGACCCCAAAAGGAGTCGCGACCCACAGGTTGAGAACCGCTGCTTTAGAAAAAAACAAAAACAAAGACAGGGGCAGCTACAAACATCCAGAATTCAAACAAAACCTTGAAGGCACATCTACAGTATTGGCAAGCAATTATTACCGTGTCTGTGGTTTTTTAATTTTAACAGCAGACATGTACAAGCTAAGAAGAAGGTAAAAGTCTATGCTTGGTTCTAGAGTTAAAACTTCAAAACCTGCATTAAAAATTCCATATGCTGATATGTTCTCCCGGCTACCTTACAAACTCCTGGTCACTGACTTTTGCTTTCTTCAAGAACCTATGTGCTGTGTCTCGCCGGGCTTTCAAGAAGTTCAGTAAACTTTATTTAACCACAGAGGAGATTTTCTAAATCCCAAACATTTTGACATCATCAATGAACATTCATGCTTTTCCAGTTTTTGGTGCATCTCCAGCATGGGATCATCTATTCTTAATGCACAGTTTGTACAGCTAGAATCGAGGCCAGAAGTACCTTAGAAACCAAAACATTTTTGCAGTATAAACTGTCAAGAGACAAAGCTCCCTTCATCAGATATGCAGCAAAGGGAGTTTTGTCTCTTAAAAGCTTATACCCTGAATATCTTCTAGGTCTCTAAAGTGCTTCTGAACTCTGTTCTAGCTCTTCTACTGAAGTCCAACATGGCTACCCTGTAAAACTCTCTTCATAGTTTGTAGTTAAGTGATATTCCAGTATTTCCTTGATTTTTCTCTGATCTAGTTTTCCGGTTAGGATACAGTATAAAACTCATATTGTTGATCCTACAAACTATACCAGGCTGAGGTTCTAATCATCACAACTAATTAATAATCCATGGTCTCTTTGTGTAGGTCAAATTAAAAACTGCGGTCAAGCAATTAAAATTCCAGTGTTCCGTTCCCATCCCCCCCCCCTTCTCCCCTTCATTTCGAAAATGACAGGAAACAAGGAAGCGGCACTTGGATGAATTAATCCACCGGCATATGCCGAGAGCTTTGTGTCTGCTGTCTGGTTTGCAAGGCAGCCTGCGCAGCATTCAAAAGAGCGCTTCATTTGCAAACAATGCTCCCGAGCCCCCCAACATTTCCACAATTAACGCTTTGTAACTATTCATGGCTGACATTTGAAGCGGTGGAGGAAGAAAAGCATGCATCTAATGAGGGGAAGTCGTATGGGCAAATGTGATCAGATCTATGAACATGGGTTTCCTAAAAGACTTCTGGAATGTCTTGAGGTTACTTTCCAAAAGCCAATTCAAAAAGGGAAAGGAAAACTTCAGGACATCCTCTTGGTTCTTACAGCAGTGTTGAATGGAAAGTGCTGGCTTACAGTATGAGAACAGAATGAATGAGGAGCCTTAACCTGATCCAAAAAAAGAGATTTGAGGAGTTTCAAGCTTTGGTAGTGAAGGGGAGGGGAGGAAGATATGTGGTCTTTCATTCCGTAATCCCACTTCACTGTTTCACCGGTGGCTGAAGTAAAACAATCACTACAAAAAATGCCTTTCCCAGGCTTCTGCAAACTGATGAAAAGCCCCATCAAGAAAAAAAAAATCTTCGCTTAAAACCACTGCTGGACCCATGCAATTTCTTTCCGCCAGCAACGAACAAGAATAAGCAGCAGGGGAAAAAATCACTCTCCGTGCTCTGAAAATAAATCACACTTTCGCCTGATGCAGATGATCTGAGCATCACATTATAACCAAACATTTATATAGCACTTTCAGGGTCCATGTTGTAGATGGGCAGCTAAGGCTGGCGGGGGTGGGGGGAGGGATAGTCTAAGGCAACTGAGCAAAAATTGTAGCCAATATGAGATTTGAATCTGTACCCCCTGGGATCACAGCTCATTTGCTTAGCCACTATACTATCTCTCACACATAGCCACGGAGCAAAATCTTTCTTTCAATGAAGTCAGAGGGTAGAAAACCAGAGCTCTGTAGGACTCCGTTGCACTCCGATTTGCACACTCACATTGAGTTGCACTGTTCTGTTTGGTGGACTGGGAAATGTTCCATATTCAAAAGCACTTCCCAGCTCATATTAAAGAATATGGTTGCCAGGTCTGAATGAGAGGCCAGTGGGGGGACTTACCGGGACGCTCCGGGAGAGGTGAGGGAAGAAGTGTAATGTGCCTATGTCACCTGGAAGTTACGTAGGCATGTTGGTGGCGTCAGGGGCAACACTCTGACCAATCACTGCTAAAGAAAAGTCCACCCACATGAGCAGGTCTTCCTTTTAACTATGCCAGTTCCATCCTCCCCTCCATGTTCTACCACATCTGGGGATCTCAACCACGAGGAGCTTTTTACGCATCTGTGAGCAGTTCTGTTATTTATTTATTTGTTTGTTTATTTTTTTAGATTTTTTTTAAATAATTCTTTTATTAATTTTTATCTATTTCTACATCTATCACGCTACATACTAAGCTACATTATCTTATACAGAGAATACTGTGTAAATTGCTTAATTATATCAGGTTACAAAAATTCTGAAACATCCCAAAATAAACCTTGGTTCAGTTATTCAAATACTTTGTTACTTCAGTAAATCAAAAGCTGTTTGGCTAGTACACATGCTATTGAAGAAACGCTTAACAAAAATTTTAAATTCTTATATAATGCACAAGCTTATTAAAACATTTTAACAATCATTTCTTCTTCTGTCCTCTTGTCTTTTTAGTCTCAGTCTTTGATTAGGGAGCTTCAGCTCCCTTTTCCGAGTCCGATATTTCTTCTTCACTTTTAGAGCTGTCAAAGCCGTAGATACTTTCTTGCGATACTTGTGAGTCATCTGAGTCTCTCTCTGCTTTCTTTTCTTTGCCTTTTTCGAGGAATTTATTTGCTTGTTCAACAGAGTTAATTTTATAGTCTTTGCCTTTGAAACTGAAACTTAGTCCCTCTGGAGTATTCCAACGATATACAATTGACTCAAACAGAAGCCATATCGTTAATTTTTTGTAGGCTTTTCTTCTTTTTCTTATTTCAAATGGTATGTCCTTCAAAACTTTAATTTCCTCTTCCTGGATCTTCAGTGTTGTTCTGTTGGTGGCTTTTAACACCACATCTCTTGTAGATTTTTTGGAGAATCTTATCATTATTTCGCCAGGCAGTTTATTCTTTTTAATATATACTGGGTAGGTCCTATAGACCAAGTCCATGTCGCTTATTATTTCTTCTGCTTTCAAACCTGTTAAAGGCGCTAGTGCTTCACTTAACAGTTTTTTAAGATGATCTCCTTTTTTTTCAGGAACATTCTGAAGTCGTAGGAAAAAATTTGAACGTTCCATCTGTAGTTTCAGCAGGGTATCATGTTGAATAGCCTTATCCTTCTCTATTTTTTGCAGTCTTAAGTCCTGCTTATTTGTAGATGCTTTCACCTCCAAAAGGTCCTGTTGCAGTTTTTCTGTTTTCTTATTTGACTCTTTCAGCTCCTTTTGCATTGTATCCATTTTTGCATTGAGAGTAGTCATTTGGTCCACCAGGGGTCGCAATAACACGGAAAGCATTGTGCTCATCTCTGTGGTATCGGCCTTTGAACTCGGAGCAGCGCTTCCTAATTTCGGGGAAGGTTTCGGTTTCCCCGCCATTGTTGCTTCTTCGCTCTTGTTTACAGTTAGATAAGAAGGATAGAAGAAGTGATTTTCTTAACGGCACTTATATTGTTTTAAAGCTTTTATCTTCAAGTATGCGATCCTGCCCTCCAGCAACTTGCAAACGCTTTTGCACATTCAGTAACGCCGTGGGAAAGTCCCGTAAGTACGCTTCGGTAGTGGAGGGGGGGGGATTTTTACTCTGTCCACCCCCCTCCCCGCTTATTTTACAGGCCTTCTTTGAGACTCACGTTTTCACCTTGCGTATCGGAAGGGTTGTAGTTTCATCGCCTCGCATTCTCTGCTGCTTCTCGGTTTGCGCTTGCAGCCAAAAAGGCTTCCGCGGTGGGGGAACCTACGGGGGTGATGAGGAGGACCTCGATCCCGCAGTCGCCACCGTCGGGAGAGATCCTTTCTCGTGCCACCCCAGGCAGAGCCCCTTCACTGAGGTCTCTGGGGGCTCGGCACCGGTCCAGAGCCCCTTCTCCCCACCGGGCACGGACCGCCTCTCCCGCTCGAGCGGAGAGAGGCATCCGCCATTAGGCACATCTCTTCCGGAAGTCTATTTTTTTTAGATTTCTATCCCGCCCTCCCCACCTTTCGGTAGGCTCAGGGCGGCTACCAACAAAATTCATATACAGTAAAATTCCATAAAACAACTATCGTATAAAAACATACAATATACATGTTTAAAATCACAACACAAGATGGCTAGACTCACATTCTAGTTGTATGTGAAGAAGTGAGCAGTGACTCACAAAAGCTCATACCCTGCCACAAATGTTGTTAGTCTTTTAAGGTTTTACTACATATTCTTATTGAACCAGAGTGTAAACAATGTACGGACCTGCTGGGGAAATGTGGTGTTGTGCAGTTGCCGAGCATGGGTCAGGTCTGCAATATATTTGATCAACACCTGTCTGGGAAGCTCTTGCAGACCTATGAATGCCAGTCACCCAGAAGTCACTGAACATTGGAAAGGTTCGCCTAACTCAATACTCCCTACTCTGCCTGAGCAACGTTCCTTGCCGTCTCAGAAAGAAAATGGTGTTTTGCAACGCCTGCTATTTGAGATCCTATTACTAGAGATGGCAGTTTCTGAATGGACTTTCTACATGCAAAAGAGATGTTTGATCACTGAGACACAGACGAGCAATCGTTTAGTTGCTCACAACTCTACCACAACCATGTCAAGAAAGACTGCATGCAACTAAGCTCAAAAGGGGCTGTGGCTGAGTGGATATCTGATATATAAACCATCTCATCCAAATGGCTTAGAACAGATAATTTAAAAAAACCTCCATTGCACGTGTGTGTATATGCACATACACATGCAGTCCTGCAAAACAGAATATCATTGCGTCCTATCAGGTCACTGGAATTTTCTCAATCTTACAACACACTCTTATATATTCTGACTCAGAAGTGAGTTCAACTGTGTTTAACGGGCCTTAATCTCAGGTAAGCATGCCCGGGACTGCAGGTAGGTATCACAACAATTCCAAAAAGTGCTCAAGCGTAGACTTTGGTGAGTCAGAAGAGGGCACGAGTTCCAAAACTGGGAAAGGCTGACCACGTTCTCTTCAAAAGCTTCCTGTGTGAAGCTAACATTATCAGGATACGGATCAAGATGGGTAGCCGTGTTAGTCTGCCTGGAGCAGCAGAAAAGAGTAAGAGTCCAGCAGCACCTTAAAAGACTAACAACATTTGTGGCAGGGTATAAGCTTTTGTGAGTCACTGCTCACTTCTTCACATACAACTAGAATGTGAGTGTAGCTGTATCAGAAGTGAGCAGTGACTCACAAAAGCTCATAGCCTACCACAGATTTTGAAGAAGAAGAAGAAGAAGAAGAAGAAGAAGAAGAGGAGGAGGAGGAGATTGGATTTATACCCCGCCCTTTACTTGGCATCTCAGAGCGGTTTACAAACTCCTTTCTCTTCCCCTCCCCACAACAGACACCCTGTGAAGTAGGTGGGGCTGAGAGAGCTTTTTCAAGAACTGCTCTTTCAAGGACAGCTCTGACAGAACTATGGCTTGCCCAAGGTCGTCCAGCAGCTGCAAGTGGAGGAGTGGGGAATCAAACCCGGTTCTCCCAGATTAGAGACTGTGCACTTAACCACTATACCAAAATGGCTCTCTTTTGTTGGTCTTTAAGAGGCTACTGGACTCTTACTATTTTCCACATTATAAGGATGGTGTCCTTAGGCAGCGGGTCTCAGTGACTGTGCAGGGGCACAGAGAAACTGGTGGCTTTTGCGATACTTTGGGCTTCAGCCACTAAAAGGCTTTCCAATTAAAAGACAGCATCTTGAGAGACGAGAGAGCATCCTATTTGCCCAAATGGCCCATCTCTCTGCAGGAAAGCGTTCCACTGCGTTCTGCGTCAGCAAAGACTTCCAGTTTTCGAGAGCAGCACCATACAGACCACTGCGCAATAGCCTAGCTTCTTTTTTTAAAAAATTATAAGAACAACAATTCTGGTATTAACAATCATTACAAGAACAAACCTTCCTTCCCTTTCTTCTTATTCGTGACGAATTGCAAATATGTACTCTATAAGCAATGATTTTTCAGTAAGCATACAATATTTGTTATGGAAATGGGTGTGTGTATGCACAGAACTATATAACTAGATTGAGATCAAAGCTTCTCCTGGAGTTAACCGTGGCTGCAGCCGGTCACCATGACCCTGGCATCAGTTTTCAGGCTGCCAACTGCTCCTACTGAAAGGCAGGCATTGTTGGGCCAGGCCGTGCATAGATCCTACAAATCACAGGAGGTGCCAGCAGCAGCTGGAGCCAGGCCTGACCTTCCAGGCTATTGGGGAAATGGGGAAAATGTACGGGGAGGTCAGGAACGGCTGTTGGGCATGCACAAGTTTGAGCCTAGCCCAGGGGTGGGCAAACTTGCTCAGCGTAAGAGCCACCTAGGACAGGGGTGGCCAAACTTGCTTAACGTAAGAGCCGCATAAAATAAACATCAGATGTTTGAGAGCCACAAGACAGGAAGAAATATTACCTGCTTTTATTGGAAAATAAGCAAATTTGCTTTTTATTAACATTAAATGAGACTGCCAAAAATAATAACCAAAGGGGTAAAAGCAGATATTGATAATGATCTTAATGTGTCCAATGATATTCGTTTGCTAATGATATTTAGCTTCCCCAGCCGATAATTTATGGGAAAGAGCAGTATGCGGCTCCCGAGCCACAGTTTGCCCACCCCTGGCCTAGCCCATGTAAGGGGTCAGCCAGCAGGCCAGGGAGGAAGGCTCCAGGTCTTCTCCAGGCTGCAAGGAAACACAGAAACATATAGCTGGAAAGGACCCCAAAGGTAATTCGATCTAACCCCCTGCACAATGCCGAAAATTCACAGCCCTCCCCCACTCCACCAGTGACCCCCTGCTCTATGCCCAGGGGAAGGCAAAAACCCTCCAGGAACCCTGAGCCCATCTGGCCTGGAGGAAAATTTCTTCCTGAGCTCCAAGTGGCAAATTGGCATTACCCCGGGCATGTAAGAAAGGGCCACCACAAGAGCTGGCACTGGCTCATCCCTTCCTGCCCTCCCTCTCAGGATCTGCCTAAATCCAATCAGTCATAAAATCAGCATTGCAGTCAGATGGCCATCTAGCCTCTACTTAAAAGCCTCCAAAGAAGGAGAGACCACCACCTCTTGAGGAAGTCTGCTCCACTGAGGAACCACTCAGTCAGGAAGTTCTTCCAAATGTTTAGCTGAGAACTTTTAAAAATTTAATTAATTTGTTTGTTCTGTTTTGACCATCTGGGGCAACAGAAAACAACTCCACTCCATCCTCTATACGACAGTCCTTCAGATACTTGAAGAGAGCTATCATATAACCTCTCAGTCGTCTTCTCTCCAGGCTAAACTTGAAGATGGCTTAGGAAAAGAGGAGGAGGAGGGAAAAGATGCAGTTGACCCCCCACCCCTCTCTGCATCTGAGGCCTTTGCCAGCCCTGGGGTCGCGGCTGGAACCATAGAGGTGGACAGGGGAGAACTAAACAGTCACAAACACCCCCTCTTGATCCCAACATGCACCTGCTCCATTAACAACCACCAAATATTGTGTTAAACATAGTTAACTTGACGACTGTCTCGTTTTGAGGCAATAAGAGACGCGGGTGATACTGACTGGCCACCTTGACCAACCCGTCTCTCTTCAGGAGTCCCTGGTCCTTCTAGCACTCTCAATTTCCTCGCTGCACAAAACCTATTTCTGTTCTACCAGGTCAGATGAGCAATCTGATTATTCACCAGGGACGTGCCCTTTGCTTAATAGAAATGCCATATACCGGGAAGGACTTCAAACGCAGCCGTTTTCGATGTCTGAATGAGCCTCCAATATTTGCAGAGCGGTGCGGCCCAGAAACTAGAAGCTACAAAAAAAAAACCAAAAAAAAAAAACCAAGCCCAAAACAAAGCACGTCAAACAAACCCCTTCCTGCAACTCTGAGAAAGAGTCAGATTTCTATTCATAGGGAACCCAGCAGTACAGTTTGGTATCTCTCAGCTGCAAGGCAATTAACAGGGGCTGCGACTGCAAGGATGCAATCATCTACAGGGAACTACGAGTACTGGAAAGCGGAATGTGTTTTTGATCTGAGCAGAGCCAATTCTGCTGTTACGCAAGAGACCGTGGGATACTGCTGAAGGCCAGCAAAGTGTTGATTATCTGGTCTAGGAGTATATTTTGCCACCCTGTGGGTTTTCGCCTTCCAGGACCAAAATATTTCGGAGCATTGCTGTTTCAATTTAAGGTCCAGGTCTTTCCCCCGGGTAGCCCAATCACGACTTTTGCTCTCCCAATGATCACTACTGCAAGTCTACAAAAGCGTCACGGTCGGCCTGAGTGAAGAATCCCATCTGGTGCATTGCAAGAACAGTGTTTCTTTTTAAGAACAAGCCACATTCCCCCCCCCACCACCCGTTTATCACTATCAGGAAATGCTGCATGTCTGGAAAGTATCAAACTCTTCGTCTGTTAAGAACAAGGACTGGGCTTGCCACTCTCCAGGTGGGGCCTGGAGTTCTCCTGGAATTACAATGGATCTCCAGACCATAGAAATCAGTTCCACTGGAGAAAATGGCAGCTTTGGAGACCAGACCCTATGGTAAATAGCGGAGGAGGAGGAGGAGATTGGATTTATACCCTGACCTTCACTAACCGAAGGAGTCTCAGAGCAGTTTACAGTCTCCTTTCCCTTCCCCTCCCCACAACAGATATCCCTCCCCAAATCCCCCCTTTTTAGGTAGGCACTGCCTCCAAATATCCAGGAATTTTCCAAAGAATTGGCAACCCTAGCAGCCATGGCTCAATCAACCTAGTGGTCCATGTAGTCCAGCCCACTGTTTCACACAGCAGCCGAACAGTTGCCCAGAAGAGCCAGCAAACAGAGGCCAAGGCCTTTCCGTGATACTGCCTCCTAGCGCTGGTATTCAGAGTTTTGCTGCCTCAGTGTATGGAGGTTCCCTTTATGCAACAAGGCTAGTAGCCTTGGACTTATCGTCCATGAATCTTTCTTTTTTTGTAAAAAATTTTTTTATTTTTCAACACATTAAAATTAATACATTTATCTTATACTAGGGCTGCCAAGTCCAACTTGGGAAATATCTGGGGACTTTGGGGGTGGAGCCAGGGGACTTTGGGGGTGGAGCCAGGAGAAAGGAAGTGACATCATTTTGTGATGTCACATCCTGTGATGTTGCTTCCACATGCTTCCACATGAACTCATGAAGTTTCCTAATACTGAATCAGGCCATTGGTCCATCAAGGTCAGTATTGACTACTCAGACTGGTAGTGGCTCTCCAGGGTCTCAGGCTGAGATCTTTAATGTCACCTATTACCTGATCCTTTTTTAGCTGAAGAGGCTGATACCTCCTGCATGTCAAGCAGATGCTCTATCACTGAGCAATGGCCCTACTGAATCCTTCCTCATCTCGGCAGAATATGAAGCCCTAAGTGCTACACAAGTGCTAAATATGATTTTCATATCATAAGAACAGGAGAGAAGCCACAGTGGATCGGCCCATCCAGTACAGCCCATCCAGTACAACACTCTGTCACAACAGTGGCCAAAAATACCAGGTGCCCTCAGGAGGTCCAGCAGCGGGGCCAGAACTCCAGAAGCCCTCCCACTGTTGCCCCCCAAGCACCAAGAATGCAGAGCATCACTGCCCCAGACAAAGGGTTCCATTTAGACCTTGTGGCTAATAATAGCCACTGATAGACCTCTGCTGGATGGGGACAGAGAGAGAGAGAGACAGACAGACAGACAGACAGCTTTTTCACTTACTCTTGCCCAATTCCCAGGCTTTATTTCTGGCCCTTGTTTCACCCAGCTGTTGTCCATGTAAGTCCCATAACTACTCCCCCCCCCCCAGCATAGGCTTTTTGGTGGCTAAAGAGGACCTTTGTCCTCCCCTTTTCGCCAGCAGAAAAGCTAGTTGGATCCATCCCTAATTTAAAATACCAGTTACTTGATGTACAAATGCTTTTAAAAATGCAGATTTTTACTGCCGGAGGGGGGGGGGGGGACATGGTTGAAAGAAACAGAAAATTGGCATAAAAATGAGGAATCCCAACTTTTATTTGCAGAAGGGAAATGAGGATTGGGGGGACCCAAACAGCCACGACAAGACATTTTAAACAATCCCACTCCCAGACCTTCTACAGGCAACCTCTCCTTGTGATGTTTACCTCTTTGGAAGTGACAGTTTATTCCTTTGACAAAACCACAGTGGACAGACAGACAGAAAAAAGAAAGAGGGGGAGGGGGAGAGACAGAGAAGGAAAAGAGCTCGCAGACCCCAGCTTACCGGAGCAGTTTACTCAGCAGCAACCTTGCACGCAGTAGAAAGAGCTTAGTCCCGCCTTAATCTCTGGGCGGGGCTCTCTTGCTGGCTCAGCTCTTAAAGGGGAAATTTCCCTTTTAAGAAGTTCAAGAGGCTGGCCAGGGCAGGCTCCGAGGTTCCCCTGCTGGCAGCCATTTTGTCCCCCCGGTGGCCAATCTTGGAAAAGCGGGGGAAAGCTTTAAAAATCGGTGTTTCCCCCGCTCTACCGGGGGACTTGGCAGCCCTATCTTATACAAATCCTTTTTTCCATATTATATCACATTTTGCTCTATTTGTATAATCTTGTTTTTATCTTGTATTGGCGGTTTCCCACCACATCTGAAGCATAACACATTTTCCACATTATCCAAAATAGTAATACTTATATCTATGTTTACATTTCTGGTAACGGTCATATATCTTAAAAATCCACGAATCTTTCTAACCCCCTTTCAAAGTTTTGGCGATGACTGTCTCCACTGGTAGTGGATTCAACAATTTAACTATTGGTTGAATAAAGAAATGTTTTGTTTTGACTGTCCTGAACCTATTGTCCATAATCTTCACTGGGTGGCTCTGAGATCTAGTATTAAGGCAGGGGGAAGAAAAAGCTTTTCTTGTCTACTGCCTCCATACCATGTATAATTTTCATGCCCCCAGTAGTCTTTTTCGCAAAATGACAAATCCAGACTCTTCAGTCTTTGCTCATAGGAAAGCCTGTCCAGTTCTGAATCTTTTCCAGCTCTGCAGTATCATCTTTGAATACACATGAAAATGCCATATACTGAATGAGACTAGGGTTGCCAGGTTGGCAAAAAAAACCTCTATGGTCACCATAGAGTTTTTTTGCTGAATGCTAGAGCATCCTCCCCATGACATGCCCGATGCGATGATGACACCTCCAGTTAACATCATTGCACTGGGCATGTCGGGCACCATGGAGCTCTTCGGGGCTGGAGCTCCCCCACCGGCTACCGGGCTGGTGGGCGGATCAGGGGCCCCAAAATCAGGGGAACCCCCATCCCCATCAGAGGGATGGCAACCCTAAATCAGACCGTCAGTCCATCAAAGTCAGTATTGTCTACACAGACTGGCAGCAGCTCTCCAGGGTCTCAGCCTGAGGTCTTTCCCATCACCTACTGCCTGGTCCTTTTTAACTGAAGATGATAGGGACTGAACCTGGGACATTCTGCTTGCCAAGTGGATACTCTGCCTCTGAGCCACAGCCCCTCCGTATCTTTGAAATATAGCAACCAGAACTGTAAATATTCCAGGCCTCACCACAGCTCTATACAAGAGTATTACAATATTGGATGTTTTATTTTTGATCCCTTCCATAATATAATAATTCCCCCAGCACAGAATTGCCTTTTTCACTGCTGCCACTCAACGAACAGACATTTCCATCCAGCTGTCCACTACAACCCCCAAATCTCTTTCAATCACAGTTTCAGCCAATTCAGACTCATCAGCATATATCTAAAGTTAGGATTTTTTTTTTGTTCCACAACTTACCACAACCTCATTTGCCAAGCTGTTGCCTACTCGCCCACTTCAGAGACCTTCTTCTGTAGCTCTTCACAATCCACCTTGTTTTTCATCATCCTGAATGATTCGGTATCATTCACAAACTTGGCAACTACACCGCTTACCCCCAGTTCTAAAACGTTTACAAAACAATTAAATAGCACCAATCCCAATACGAATCTTTCTAGGACCCCACTGCTCACTTTCCTCCACTGTGAGAACTGTATACTTATTCTTCTCTCCGCTTCCTATTTAACCAATTTCTAATCCACGAGAAGACCCATCTTCTTATCTCCGACTGCTAAAGTACCCCATCAAAAGCCTTTTATAAAGCCAAGTACATGAAATCTATGGAATTACCCTTACCCACGTGCTTGATAACCTGTTAAAAAAACTCCAAAAGGTTGGTGAGGCAGGACTTCTCTTTGCAGAAGCCATGATTCCCCCTCAGCAGGCTTTGTTCCTCAGTACGCTTAATGATTCCATTTTTAATAACAGTTCATACTAATTTTCCTCATGTAGATGTTAGCCTATTTATTGAGCCCGGTCACATGAGCGAGATAATCCAGGGGGGGGGGTGAGGCTTTTTGTGCCGGAGGAAATTGACTTGCGGTATCACGATCACACTGAGTTGTGTAGATGCGGGCACAGCCCGCCACTGTGTGATCAGACACAACCATGAGTGAGTCGGGGTGGGGGGGTTGCAGTTTTTTTCCTGATTTGCTTAAATGGGGGGTCGACGAATTGCATTTCTGCCCTGAGGGCTTCCTATGGCAGTATGCGATGACGCGCATACTGAGAAGGGGAAAAAACCCAACAGCATGGCGTCGGGATAGCCTGATCAGACTGTCCTGACACCATGAGTGTGCACCGGAGCGATCACACAGGGGAAAGTCCATCTGTGGCCCATAGCAACCCGTTTGCTACTGGACTTCCCCTAGTGTTTTTTTTCTCCGCTTCTTCGGCAGGGCGATACAGGTTGCTGACGGGTGCGGGACACTTGCCAGATGTTTCCGTGTGATCGTGCCCTTAAAATCCGGCTGGCATTCATGCCTATTGCGCGGCTGCGTATGATCAGACCCTATTAATGGCCTTCAACTTACTGTATTCAACACTCTGCATTTTAAAAAATGACTTGACTACGTTGGCAATGCAGAACCTGCTGCGCTCCCTCCACTACAGGAGAGCAAGTTATGAAGACAACTTGAAGGGCCTGGGGTTAAGACCATCGGGTGTGCTGGACAGGAATGGTATCAATGGTAGGCATCACTGAGCAGTAGCCAAGGCCCCAGGTCTTCGTAGGGCCTGATATGTTGCCACGGTGACCACAGACTTCTTCCCCTCTCTCTGAGTGGTGGCATTGGGCGGCATGGCAAGTACTCCTTTAAAGGAGGGATGTTCAAAGTGTCCACAGCACTGACTGGACAGAAAACTGCTTAGCTTCAGCTAGGTAGCTGCGTCATCTCTCTTTCAACCATGCTTTGTATCACAGATGCAAAAAGATGACAGAGCAGTCCAATGGGAGTCCACAATCAATACTCGGGTTCATAACATTTGTGCTCCAAAATGCTAATGCTATAGGCCACTCCCACCACGTTTATTCTATTCAAATGGATTTACGTCACATCTTTCTACCATTTAGGTCATGGGCATTGTTATGAGGGCCTGATCTGACATAAATGAGACCTTGTTGGGCCGGGCCATGTGTGTCATAAAATGTAATGCCAGGTTGCGAAGATATAAGCTTTATAAAGCACGCAGACAAACACAATTAAAGATTTTTTAAAACTTTAAATAAAACATTCTTAAAGCACTAGCACTCTTGCAATATTTTGTCAATTTAACAGTCTCTAATAACTGACACCCCTTGCTCTGTATTATTGCATCAAAATGTCTGTTCTGTTGCAATCTTGAGTATGCTGTTCAGGTGTGTATCTGTAAGCTGCAAACCTACTTTTGATTTATTGACATTCACCCAGAAATCTCATGCTCCCTTTGTCCCCTGCAGCCTGGCCAGGAAGCGAGCCCTAGCTGTTCCTTCCCTCCCCCTAGGAGGAGGAGGGGGAGGCGCCTCCGTCCGTTCTCTACCAGACTTTCTCAATTGCATAGGAGAGGCTTGCCTATCTATTTCTCCTATGCGACTGAGAAACACTGGTAACACTAGCTGTGTTGTAGCAGAACTTGAAAAGAAAGCAGGAAACAGCCAGGTCCTTGTGGGCTGGACTGGGGCCCTCCGAGGGCCTGATCCGGCCCATGGGCCACATGTTTGACACCCCCCCCCCCCCGGTTTAGGTCTTCAAGGAGGCTTGCAAATGTACCTTAAAATAGTATTAGACCCAGGTGGGCGACTGTGTTGGTCTGAAGCAGCGAGTCCAGTGGCACCTTCAAGACCAACAAAGTTTTATTTGTTGGTCTTAAAGGTGCCACTGGACTCTGTGCATGAACCCCATGAAAACTAAACTAGTTAAAGAACATAGCCAACTTCCCCTCTCACACACACGAAGCCGATGAAGCAAGTAAGTCCAGATGAATATTTACTGATGCTTAAGATCAGACAAACAGAATAGACTTGGGCTGCTCAGTGAATATGCTTAGGAAAGAAGTGGCAGAAATAGGGCGCCACCTGAGAGAGGATATTATCTGCGGTAGCCATCTGCCCATCCTCTGAAGGGGAAGGCACCTGGAGAAGCTGTTGGGCAGGTTTTTAAGCGCTTATGGAGGGCAAGCGCTTTTTAATAATACATCAGCTCCAGCAAACAGCAGACCTAGCATCTGAGTAAACATCTAATCTGGCTGGGTCCCGCATCTACGACTTTGAACTTCAATTCATTAATATCAGGCTGTCTTAAATACTGTCTTCGTGGAATCCCCATGCGCTGTTTGTTTCTTGGGACTGTGGCATATCTTCTGTTAGTGTGTCACCAGTGAGAATTTGCAAGAATATTCATAGAATCATAGAGCTGGAAGGGACCTCCAAGGTCATCTAGTCCAACCCCCAGCATGATGCAGGAAATTCACAAATACCTCTCCCACCACACCTGCAGTGACCATTGTTCTACACCCAGAAGATGACAAAAACCTCCAGGATCTGTAGCCAAACTGGCCTGGAGAAAAATTGCTTCCTGACCCCAAAGTGGTGATCAGCATTCCCCTGGGCATGTAAAAAAGGTCCACGAGAACTAAGCACTGAGGCAACCCTTCCTGCCCTCCCTTCTCATGACCCGCCTAAGTTCACAGAATCAGTATGGCTGTCAGATGGCCATCTAGCCTCTGTCTGAAAACCTCCAGAGAAGGAGAGCCCACCACCTCCCGAGGAAGCCTGTTCCACCGAGAAACCGCTCTAACTGTCAGGAAGTTCTTCCTAACGTTTAGCTGAAAACTCTTCTGATTTAATTTCAACCCGTTGGTTCTGGTCCGACCTTCTGGGGCAACTGGAAACAACTCCGCATCATCCTCTACATGACAGCTCTTCAAGTACTAGAAGATGGTTATCATATCACCTCTCAGTCGTCTCCTCTCCAGGCTAAACATCACAGCCATACTGAGTACCAAATGAAGGACGGAATACAATATGCAAGGTCTACAGTGCAGCTTTATGGAGAAGATCTGAAGACCATCCTACAGGGGGCTTTAACATAGCTAGAATAGGGACTTCCCACTTTCTCAAATTGCGCCCTTGCCGTCTCCTGATTGGCTCTGCTAGAGACTTCCTGCTTCGGTAGAGCTTCCTGTTGCTCGTTGTTCCTCCTTCAGCAGTTAGGCTAGACATTTAAGACTCTCTCTGTTCTATGTTCTATACCAGTTTCTTCTTCTTTAATAAACCTACTTATTTTTTTCTAAACAGTCAGTGGTCCACTTCCTTTGCATATTTAAACCCTGCCAACATTCCCCACGGGAGGGGGGATGGGACTTCCTGACAAGCAGGGGCAGATTTGTGGTCCCCCAGCCACACATGATGAAATTTTACTGAATTGGAGCAGTTCCTTCTCTTTCCTCTGCCTTGCTCTCTGTTATTAATTTGCAATGCAAGAGCAGCAAGTTGGAATACACATACCTACAGAATTCTGCATGTAACATCCTGAAACATTCTTGGCAACGCCATCTTATTAGGGTTACCAGCCGGGCTCTTCACTCCCACTGGAGTGTCACACAACATCCCTTTCTCTCGGAATTCCCCAATCTGTTGTACAAATCATACAGATTTGGAAAATTCCTAGAGCATTGTGACATCACTTCCGGGTACAAATGGAAGTGATGTCACAACATGGCACGATGTCACTTCCTCCCCCCCTTTTTGCTCTTGCTGGAGCGAAGAGTGGCAGCAGGGTTCTGGAGCCAAGCAATGAAATATATCTGGTAAACTACCACTTTATTATAAGTTAGATCGCAGGTCAAATTAGCTCAGAATGGTCTTCTCTGACGGGGAACAGCTCTCCAGGTTTTTAGGGAGAGAAAGGTCCTTCCCAACGCCTGGTACCCAAGAACACTTAGTTGTGCCAGTGATTGAACCTGGTACTGTCTATATGCAAAGCAGGCATCTACTTCTGAGCCACCTCCTATTTATTTCAACTAGCCTGTGTGTATGTTAGATACGCTGCAGAAAGACCTTTATGAATGCGTACAGGCAGAATTAGCTAATGAGTTTTACTGTTAATCTGAATTTCTTGCTCAACTGTCTTGATGATGAGGAAATATAAAGACTTCTAAAGAGCGACATCTCCATTAAATGCATTCACAGTAGATGCATCAGCACCTTCCATTATTATGGGTCGGATCCTGTAACTCCATCCTGCTAATGGCAACACATTCCTACCACACGAGGAGTCTTCTGTGGATGCGAGAGCTTTGCCCTTTTGGAAGGCTCCTTGGACCAGTGGAGAGTGCCCCCCATTGAGTGTTGTAGGACTCGACTCCATATATCTTATCATTTTTGTAACACCTTCCGGTACTCAATTCTGTAGTTCTCATCTATGTGCACAGCAACCCTGTGGAGGAGCTGGGAAAACAGTGGCTTGTGCAAGGCCTCCCAGGGAGCTTTCAAGAGCCAGTCTGGTGTAGTGGTTAAGTGCGCGGACTCTAATCTGGGAGAACCGGGTTTGATTCCCCACTCCTCCACTTGCACCTGGCTGGATGACCTTGGGCATAGCCATAGCCCTCAAGGACAGCTTGGGAAAGAGTTCTCTCAGCCCCACCTACCTCACAGGGTGTCTGTTGTGGGGAGGGGAGGGGAAGGGAAAGGAGTTTGTAAGCCGCTCTGAGACTCTTAAGTGAGTGAAGGGCAGGATATAAATCCAATCTCTTCTTCTTCTTCTTCTTCTTGACTGAGCACGAATCTGAACTTGAGTCGTGGGCCTTCCTAAGTAAGCTACTACTACATTGAGGAGCAGTGCAAAGCCCTCCATGGAGAGCACAGAATGAGTTCTGAGAGCCAGTTTGGTGTTGTGGTTAGGAGCACCTAATCTGGGAGAAACGGGTTTGATTCCCCACTCCTCCACATGCAGCTGCTGGTGTGACCTTGGGTCAGTCACGAATTCTCTCAGAGCTGTTCTCTCCAGGGCAGTTCTCAGGAGAGCTCTCTCAGTCCCACCTATCTCACAGGGTGTCTGTTGTGAGGAGGGGAAGGGAAAGGAGAATGTAAGCCGCTCTGAGACTCCTTCGGGTAGTGAAGGGCGGGGTACAAATCCAATCTCCTCTTCCTCTTCTCGTGTCCATTGCCAATCCAAACATCCACCTGAATATAAAAGTTACGTCATCATCTCAGATCCTCTTAGGATTCACTGCCACAACAAAAGGCTTTAGACTCTTTAAAAATGCTATGCCGATTGTCATCCGCATAATGACCATTAGGGTCCTTGCCACAGCAAATTTGCATCTCAGTTTTCTAAAGGACAAATCTGAAACCCTGGCTTTAAAGCAAATGCCAGAACGAGGTAAACAATTTAACATTTATAAGGCGTCCCTTCTCTCTAATATTTCAAACCCTGCCACGTTACCCGTGCATGCACATGAAGGTGGACGATAAACGAAATTAGTAATAACAAGAACAATATACAAGACCCCAAGGACTTTGTCCAGGCATACTGGTGTTTCCGAGTAGCTCATCCATACGAACTATGCAATCGCTGGTTTTAGGACATTCTGATTTATGCTCCTCATCAGGGGTGTTTTTAATGCTGATGGTTCTTCTTTGAGTATTACTGTTCGGGAGCCTGTGGACTTTCCCAGCAGACCAAACAGCAATCTGCCAGGACCATTTCAAGATAAGAGAACAGTGGGGGGGGGGACGGGGACGCTGAAGTCTCATCTCTGCATACACCCTGAAAGAACTGAGAAAAACCTGCAATTTGTATCTGACTAGACTTGCTTACATAACTTACACTTAAGACACCTATGTTCCATGCACAGCGTACACTCCATTGTGTTTTATACATGCATCCGTATATTATACACAATGCCTGTACAGCCGATCATGTGGCCTGTATACGCTGTAATGTGTGTATCAGAGAAAAGGGAGAACCGAGGCACAGTTAATAGAAGCAAAGCCTTAATACCGCTTTTAGAAAACCAGATCCAGAGCTGAGCAAATGCAGCTCTTGCAAATCACAGAGGTCGCAAGACACACAGTACCTGGGCTACAGAAGAGACACAGGAGTGTTATTGTGGCAGATTAAAAAAAAATAGACTGAGAGCCCTTTAAAGATAGAAAAACTTGGAAAAACTGCTGTAAACTCATGGGACCAAGAGAGATATAAGGGTAATGAATTAGTAGAAGCCATTTCTTTCTAAGAAGGACCTGACGTACGTTCGTCAGGTCCTGCACTCTCGTCAGTAGGGGGTGGGAGGGAGGGTTCTGCAAGTGGGGGGTGGGGCAACGTGGCCATGCATGAAATCCCCAGCTCGATGACATCACACAGAAGTAATGTCACCATGCCGGGGGTGTCGTATGGTGACGCTCTAGTATTTTGTGCAAAGCTCTACAGTTACCATAGACTTTAGCCCAAAATACCAGAGCGTCACCATGCGACGTCCCGGGATGATGACATCACTTCCGTGTGATGTCATCATGCTGGGGATGTCGCATCAAGTCATGGCAGTTGGGGGTGGGCCTTCCCCCTGCCGGCCAGCTGGCCGCCAGTGGACAGGAGCCCACGAAATTGGGGGCCCCTATTTAAATATACTATGACTTAAATTAAAAAAAAATCTGCAAGCTTTCTAACTTCCCTGATTCTGCCATCCTAAACGTGAACATACCCTGACCTGGATGGCCCAAGCTGGTCTGATCTCGTCAGATCTTGAAAGATAAGCAGTCATCCCTGGTCAGTATTTGGATGGAAGTCCATCCAAGGAAGTCCAGGCCTGCTATAAAGAGGCAGGCAGTGGCAAACCACCTGTGAACATCTCTTGCCTTGAAAACCCCAAGGGGTCACCATAAATTGGCTGGGATTTGACAGCAAGAAGAAAAGAAAGACATGTTGCTGCATCCAGCATAGCCAAAAGACACTGTTTGTCTCTTACTTGTTACAAATAATTTTCACTAGCAACTACTGACTTTTCTCAAAATAAGAATACAATTTCGGCACATAATTCAGTTTCCTTGAGCCTCAGCCTCTTATCAGAAAGCTACTGCGTTACAGTCCTTTAATGGCTTGGTCCTCAAAACTGGGCTTCTTATCTTATTGCCATTGTAAGATTAAATTGAAATCTTAATAGTTTTCCATTGTATTCTTAATAGTCTCGCATTCTGGGCAAGGGACCTATGTGTGGTTTCCTAATCAACAAATGCAGAAGGTCAGTATCTCCCCCCTACTCCAGCCCCGGTCTAAGGCAAAATGGGAAACAGAATCTGTTGGCTGACTTATCATCTCCAGACAACCATAAGGAGCCTTGCTTTAGGGGAGGGAAAATACTGGTTTGGCCTTTAAGAAACAGTTGTGATTTCCTCTGTCCATGAAAGAAAATGATTCAGATAAGGGGTGTCAAACATGCGGCCCGCAGGATGGATCCGACCCCACAGGGCTCGTATCCGGCCCTTGAGCAACTGGCTCTCATCTGCTTCTTTTCCCCACTCCCCTGCTTCCTTCTGCTTGCTTTTCCAGGCTCTCTCAATCGCACAGGAGCTACAGAGCAAAGCCTCTCTTCCCTCCATTGGTTGAGGCTCCTCCTCCCTTGGTGAGGAAGAGAGGGGGAGGGAGGGGGAAAAGAGTGAGAGCTTGCTTTGCCAGGCTCTCTCAATCACACAGCAGAGCTACTGAACCAAGCCTCTCTTCCCTCCATTGGCTGAGGCTCCTCCCCCTCCTCATCTACTGGGGAGGGAGGGAAAGAGCAAGAGCTTACTTTGCCCAATTCCCTCAATTGGGAGAGAAGCAGAGCACCTTTAAGACCAACAAAAGTTTTATTCAAGGTATGTTCCTTGCTACAGAAGAGAGAGAGAGAGAGAGAGAGAGAGAGAGAGAGAGAGAGATTGACTAACTGTGTTTTGTTGGGCTCGTTATGCCAGGGCTCTCCTGGGTGCAGCTGGGTTCCCCTCCTCTTTCTCAATGTATTCATGCCCTCATGATCCAGTCTTTCTCAGTAGGAAAGCAATGTGAACTATTTAGATTAGGAATAACAACAAGCCAGTGAAGTGGATTAGGCTGAGAGTGTGTGTCCAGATCAAGTTCAGCCAGCACATTTCCTTTGTAGACTGGGGATTTTGAACCTAGACTTCCCAGACAGTAGACTGATACTGACCATTCTGCATAGCTGTCTCTCTATTCTTGCATAGCCTCATATTTCTCTGGGGAAGACTATAGTTTTGTCGACAAACACATAGCCCTCAGTCTGTGTCATCATGGTGCCTTCACATTTTCTTGACCAGCACACAAAGCACCTTATCCACAAAAGCTTGCAATGCCCAACCATTTCATGTTTTCCTCTGGGTCTTATGCTCAAAGCATTGACCATGAGATTTCTGTAATAAACTTATTGTGTATTTTTTTTTGTTTGCAACTTATAGATACACACCTGAACAGCATACTCAATTTTGCTACAGCACAAATATTGTCTCCAGATTTTGATGCAATAATTCAGAGCAAGAGGTGTCAGTTATCAGAGACTGTTAAATAAACAAAATATTGCAAGAGTGCTAATGTTTTAAGCATGTTTTATTTTAAGTTTTAAAAAATCTTTAATTCTGTTTGTCTGCATCCTTTATAAAGTTTATATCTCTGCTACCTGGCATTATGTTTTATGATACACATGGCCCGGCCCAACAAGGTCTCATCTATGTTCGATTCGGCCCTCATAACAAATGAATTCAACACTCCTGGTGTAGTGGTAAAGAGAGGCGGACTCTAATCTGGAGAACCAGGTTTGATTCCCCACTCCTCCACATGCAGCCAGCTGGGTGACCTTGGGTCATTCACAGTTCTCTCAGAGCTGTTCTTTCAAGAGCAGTTCTCTCAGCCCTTCCTACCTCACAGGGTGTCTGTTGTGGGGAGAGGAAGGGAAGGAGATTGTAAACCACTCTGAGACTCCGAGTGAAAGGCCGGGTATAAATCCAACTCTTCTTCCTCTACTGCTCTGGTTTCACATCTTGAAGTCTTACAGGGCCTAATACAGTGAAAAGTACCTGGACTTTGGTTTGCAGAGACCTAAACTGAGAAAGAGAGAAAAGGTCATCCAGTGAGCTTTATGGCAGAGTGGGGATTTGAACCGTCAGCTCTCCATTAAGCTAAGTAGCTCACTGGGTGACCGTGGGCCAGATGGTCTTGCTCAATCTATTATACCTTACAGGGTTGTTGTGAAGACAAAATGGAGGATGAGGGAACATTGACACTGCCCTTAGTTCCTTGGCAGAAGGTGGAAGTGGGAAAGTGACTGACAGACAGACTCGTACTGTATCCCTTCTTCTGAGTAGCTAACATTAGTTCAACTGGCCACAGGTGTTTGTAAGGCCATGGCCTGTTCAGAAAAGAATGGTTCTTTTTAAAAATTATCCCACAATTCATTGCTCATCTTTATGGCGCTATCGTAATTGTTTAAAAAAATACCCCACTCTGTCTCAGTTATGTTCCAGCATGTTGTATTTCTCTGCTCTCTTCATAGGAAGCGACATTGTGTGGAAATCACAGTCATTCCCAATCCAGAGTTATTCGCAAGACAGAGGAGACTTCAAAGCAGATAATTTCATTGGTGCTGTCCCTTCTGAACAGCTTGCCTGTTACAATAAAAAAACCCAAAACTAAAAAGGACGTAGGCAGCTTCACTTGCGGGACGTGTTGGGAGTCCATCCATCTGTTACATATTTAGCCCACCCTTCCACTACAGATCTCAGAGTGATGTACGTGGTTCTCTCTGCCTGCATTTTACCCCAACAATTCTGTGAGGTAACTTAGGGCGAGAGAAAGAGCCAGTCTGGTGTAATGGATAAGCGCGCGGACTCTAATCTGGGAGAATCGGGTTTGATTCCTCACTCCTCCACTTACAGCTGCTGGATGACCTTGGGCAAGCCATAGTTCTGTCAGTGCTGTCCTGGAAAGAGCAGTTCTGGAAAGAGCTCTCTCAGCCCCACCTACCTCACAGGGTGTCTGTTGTGAGGAGGGGAAAGGAAAGGAGTTTGCGAGCTGCTCTGAGACTCAGGGCGGAGTATAAATCCAATCTCCTCCTCCTCCTTCTGCGTTTTCCAAGCTGAGAGTTCACTTCAAAGCTGAGAGTTCACTCCTTTAAATGCCCTTTAACTGCAGCTATCTGGCGGTCCCGAAAAATCCCAAATATTTTTTGGGATTTGGGGAGGCAGCCATTTTTGGATAGCTGAATCACTAGTCCACTTGGTAACCGGCTGAGAAAATACCCAAAAAATACTGATAAGGTATTTATCAGGTATTTTTTCAGCTCAGTTTATACTGAGTGCACACCCCTATTCATGACCCTTAAGCCACATTTGATAGCAGGTATCTCTGCATGCTGCAGTGCACTGCTCAAGTGGTTAAGATGCTGAACTGCAGACCAGAAGATCGGTAGTTCAGCAGTTCGAGACCCGAGTGCTGCATGCTGAAGTGTGCTCCCGTCTTTGGCGCCAGCTCCTGCCAACCTAGCAGTTCAAAAGCAAGAAATTGCAAGTAGATAAATAAGTACCACTTCAGTGGGAAGGTAACAGCATTCGGTGCGCTTTGGCATCTAATCATGCCGGCCAAATGACCACGGAAACATCTTTGGACAGCGCTGGCTCTTTGGCTTGGAAACGGAGATGAGCACCACATCCCTAGAGTCGTATTCGACTGGCTTTCGAGCAAGAGAAACTTTTACCTATCTCACAGCCCACAGGATATGTTGAATATATGTTCCAGCGGGCAGGATTTTAATACCTTCCCTCCAAGAAACAGAAGCAAAAATATGCAAATTCATTCAATTTACACACATACACACACACACACGGGGAACAATTCAACTTTTCTTCATGCACAGTTTTAATTTGTTTTGTATCAAGTACACACAGTTCTTATAATGGCTACGTACCTGATTAGACCGAGCATGACAGACATACTATTGATTAATACTGTTCTTTTTTCCCCCAAAACTAATTGTTGTTGATCGTTATTTTCCAGTTTAATTATGCACACCAAATCATTTTATGGCCATACTCTAAAGGTATGCCAAGTTCTGGACAGGAACTATTGTTTTCTCTGGCTAGAATCCAGCCCCCGTCTACAAAATGAGAACAGCAACGTATGTCCTCAATACTCTCCAAAAGAAAATCAAGGCCTTATTTATACGGAACCTGAGTCACAGAAAAAGCATTATCTTGCAAAAGATTTCCGCACACGGCTGGTCGTGTTTAAGAAGATTTATTACATCCGCAGTTCATTCACACGATAATGTTAGCACACCGGTGAATGAGGACTAGAGTGGCCACACCACAACACATAAATTGCCACGTGTACACAGCAAGCGCACTGGAGCACATAGACCTGAACAAGGATCCCCGTATGTAGCTGATTGAGCTCCACCACTTCAGAGCACCTGTAAGAAATACCACTTTTGAATGGTCTCTACATTAAAATATAAAAAACCCCAAAAAACCTAGCAAACAAAAAAGTAAGGCATTGGGGGAAAACGTCTAGCCCAGCTTTGGGTAAAAGCACTGCAGAATATGTGATCCACAAAGCCAAACTCAGCCTTAAAAAGGTAAAGGTGAAGGTTTCCCTTGCTCGAAAGCCAGTCGAATCCGACTCTAGGAGGCGGTGCTCATCTCTGTTTCCAAGCCGAAGAGCCAGCGCTGTCTGAAGACTTTTCCCGAAGTCATGTGGCCAGCATGACTAAACGCCGAGGCGTACGGAATGCTGTTACCTTCCCGCCAAAGTGGTACCTATTTATCTACTTGCAATTTCTTGCTTTCGAACTGCTAGGTTGGCAGGAGCTGGGGCTCCATCACGCAGCACTCGGGTCTCGAACTGCCATGATACTGACCTTCCAGTCAGCAGCTCATCATCATAACCTCTGAGCCACCACTCAGCCTGCCAACATTGAATTGTGGCCTGGAAGCAGCTTTATTCTCCTTTTGCAACTCCAGACAGGAACAAAAAGTAAGAGGCTTATATTCAACTAGGTAGGTCACAACTGGCTGCATTCAACTAGGTAGGTCACAAACCGTATAGGACTGTCGTGTGGGAAGAGCCGTAGCAAGACAACATCGACTAAAATCACGCCCACAGCCTGACGTGTCTCCATTATGTTTTTGCAAAGCATATTTGTATTAAAAAGGATACATACTAGGGACAATAAAGTCAACATTCCCTCACAGATAGGGATCTATTTTACACAAAACCCTCCACCTGGAAAAGCCCTATGAAGATGTAAAAAATGCTTGAAAGAGAACAGAAGAGAAACACATCCCAAATGTATTTGCTTAGCATTAAAAAAAACCCAACACTAAACCAACACTAAAGCATCTTCATCATGTTACATGTTAATTTGCTGTTCAGCCCCTGTCTATAAGTTTGAGCCCTTACCTTCTATTCTAATGTATTTGAAAAAGTGTGCGTGCACATGAAAGCTCATACCTTGAATAAACCTTTGTTGGTCTTAAAAGTGCCACTGGACTCTAAATTCTTCGGAGAGTGCTGGCTCTTCGGCTTGGAAACAGAGATGAGCACCGCCCCCTAGAGTTGGATTCGACTGGCTTTCAAGCAAGGGAAACTTCTACCTTTACTACTGATAAGGCAATATCTTGGTTCAGAAATACTACATACATATGCCTAACACCTGATACTTCACCACACAAGTTAACCGTGATTAGCAATCATCCTGGTTTCTTGCTGTTAAGGTTCCCAACCTCCAGATGGCACCTGGAGAGCTCCCGCTATTACAATTGATCCCTAGCCAACCCAGATCAATTCCCTCGGAGAAAATGGCTGCTTTGGAGGGCGGACTCTATGGCATTATAGCTGCTAAGGCCCCTCCCCCTCCACAAACTCTGCCCTCCCCAGGCCCACCCACCAAATTTCCAGGTAGTTCCTAACTCACAGCTGGCGGCCCTATTTACTCTGGTTTAAAATCAAATCTACAGTGAAACCATGGTTTCCGTTTCCCTGGAGGGCGTATATAGGAAGATGCTGCTGAGACCAGAATGCCCCTCAACGTTACAAGCAGAAACATACAGGAAAATGCCCTAAATACGGCTTCCTAACTGTGATGCTTAACCACGGTTAACCACTACATCTGCACATTTTAAAAAATAAAATAAAAAATAAAGTGTCTCTCTTGCTAAAATGAAAATTACTCGCAGGAGACAGTAGATTCAGCGCTTTAGCACAGCTCCTTCCTAAGGATTTGGTTGACATATTAATGCTGCTCCTTACTACCCAGGTCTAGCATAATCAATTTTCCACTGTAGCTGAAGTGATGACTCATGGAAAATATCTGCTAACATGAACTAAAACAACTGCTGGGCTATACATGGAGAGAAACAGTGGACAAGGCGGACATGAAAGGCGCAGCAGATTCCACTGGGCTGGAATGTGTTTGATTTCAACTTGAAAGATTTAAAAAAAAAAAATCCAAGGAAATGCCGAATAATTACACATTCTTACAAGCTGATATGACATACTGGGGATCTGGGAGACGGTAAGACAGGAGTAATTACAGGCACTGAAGTTTCCATAACCTAATGGGTATAGCACAGTGGCACAAGCCTGAGAGATGAGCTGCAGGTACTAGGTTCAAATGGCAGTAACTCAGTGCTTCGAGAGTAGCAGTTCTCTTACAAAGGAATTTCAAAGGGAGGTAGACTGCTGAATTGCAACTGATAGACAATGCATCCTCCTGGACTGAATGAAGACCTAGGTTTCCTGTCTCATTACCAATGCTGATTTCTCCACACCTACTACCCCTCTGCATTTCACACTTAATGCAATCATGCCTGCTATTGTCACATTCTAGCTGTATCTGAAGAGGTGAGCAGTGACTCATGAAAGCTCACACCTGCCACAAATTTTGTTACTCTTTAAAGTGCTACTGAGCTCTTGCTCTTTTCAGGGCCTCAAGGGTTGCCAACTTCCAGTTGGGGCCTGGAGTTCTCCTGGAAATACAACTGATCTTCAGACTACAGAGATCCACTCCGCTGGAACACGTGGCAGCTTCAGAGGCTGAACTCTATAGCATCAGAGCCCCACTGAGCTCCCTCCCCTCCCCCAAAATTTCCTAAGCTGGGGTTCGCAACCCTGTGGCTTTAAACAAGTCATTTTATCTCTCTCAGTCCACCCCCATTCGGTATATTATTAAAAAACACTGGCCAACTTTGCAAGGCTGTTTTATACAGGTTCTGAGATAATGTACATGAAGTGCTATATCAACAGAAGCAGGGCTTTTTTGTGGAAAAAGCCCAGCAGGGACTCATTAGCATAATAGGCCACACCCAACATCAGAAACTCATTAGCATATTAGACCACACCCCTGACCGCACAGCTCCCTCCCAGGATCGGCTTCCCCAGGTGCCCTGCAGCTTGCAGGGCGCCTGGGGAACCTGAGATGGGGGGAGGCAGTTTAAACTGCCTTCCCTCCCTGCATCAGCTTGGCTTCCCCAGGCACCCCATGGCTTGCAAGGTGCCTGGGGAACCCGGGGGGGGGGGAGGCTGTAGGTGTGGCCAACTTGAAAGCCAGCCGGAACTCCGTTCCTGTGTGTTCCTGCCCCAAAATAGCCTTGAAGAGAAGTACAGTGTCCACATCACACGAAGTGATGGTACCACTTTACTCTGCTCTGGTTAGACCTCACCTAGAATACTGTGTTCAGTTTTGGGCACCACAATCTAAGGAGGATATAGACAAGCTGGAACGAGTCCAGAGGAGGGCAATGAAGATGGTGACGGGTCTGGAGACCAAGTCCTATGAGGAAAGGTTGAAGGAGCTGGGTATGTTTAGCCTGGAGAAGAGAAGTGATATGATAACCATCTTAAAGAACGTGAAAGGCTGTCAGATAGAGGATGGTACACAGTTGTTTTCTGTTGTCACAGAAGGTCAGACCAGAACCAACGGGTTGAAATAAAATCAGAAGAGTTTTCGGCTAAACATTAGGAAGAACTTCCTGATAGTTAGAGTGGTTCATAAGCAGAACAGGCTTCCTCAGGAGGTGGTGGGCTCTCCTTCTTTGGTTTCCAAACAGAGGCTAGATGGCCATCTGACAGCAATGTTGATTCTGTGAACTTAGGTAGATCATGAGAGGGAGGGCAGGAAAGGTGGTTTCAGTGTTTCGTTCTTCTGGCACTTTCTTAGACGCCCAGGGAAATGCTGATTGTCACTTTGGGGTCAGGAAGCAATTTTTCTCCAGGCCAGTTTGGATCCTGGAGGTTTTTGGTCATCTTCTGGGCATGCAACAGGGGCCGCTGTGGGTGTGTAGAGGGAGGTATTTGTGGATTTCCTGCATTGGGCACGGGGTTGGACTAGATGACCCAGGAGGTCCCTTACAACTCTACGGTTCTGATTTTAAGTGCTATATGAATACTATTCCTGGGTTATGGGTTTGAACTGAATTGCCATAGTAAGTCAATTGCCATAATAATAATTTTTTAAAAAACCTTCTGAACATCCAGTGGGCTAATGAACAAAGGCTCTTAGTAACAGCAAAGTCCATAGTTACTTGGTTTAGAGTATAAAACTTGGTGGCTTACAAAGTCTCTTTGTGCCAAGAGTCAAGGTTGAGTATTTCATCCTCTGTGTTTGTTCTCTAGCTTAAAGTGAACAAGGACTCACCAGTACTTTCCAGGCTCAACAACAGACAGGACCAGACTGAGTGCTGAGCAATAGGAAACTCTGCTGTGAAATACACTTCTGATAAATCATTCTACTTCCTTCCGTTATTTGCTAATTACAAGGAAGATCAGCAGGTTTTTATTGTTGACGCAGCACGGCTCGAGTACTTTGCTAACCCGGAGAGGATATGCTAGTGGTAAAGCTGAAATAATTGTATCAAAATAGTTTGAGAGACAAACGTAAAAACCACAAAACTGTTCAGGTAGAATTGACCTGAGGACACCTCTGCAGACGGGCACAGAGAATTCGCCGATCCGCCTGTCCAAACGTACCTCTGCAGGGTGACTGCAAACAATTTAACCCCCTGGTCAGCAGCTAATGTTTTAGCACAGGATGTATTTTGAATTAAACTAGGAGTGAAAAGACCAGAAAAAAATTAGCTCTGCTCACTGACTCACCCCTGTGTGAGCAAACAACAAAGGCAAAGAACCTAAATAAGCCGCCTCACCTCACTATTTTAGCAGAACCACTTATATGCCTTGGCTCATAGAACCATAGAATTGGAAGAGGCCTCCAGGGTCATCTAGTCCACCGCCACCCCCCATGGCTCAAGGCTGGTTCCACATTTGGGGAGACAGTTGTCAGGGGCTCCCTTCCCAACCACCCATCTGACTCACTACCAATGCTCCCTCTAAGCTGTGGAGTCTTGTGAGCAAAAAATTCTTCTTTGCAAGCTACTGGCATTAAAGTTGTGAGCGAGCGATTTGGCTGCTGCATAAGTTAGTTTGCTCTGGAGCCATCCTTCCTGAGCTAAGACAAAAATGTCTGAGCCGGAGGCTAAAAAACTGTGAGCTGGCTCACACTGACTCAGCTTAGAGGGGACACTGCCACAACCTGCCTTGTTCATCTGTCCCTGCCCTGCTCATAAGGCCTCCTACTCCCATGCTCCCGGGCATCTGCACTGCCACCACAGCCCTTTCCCTGATGGCACCGGACAGTGCATACAGCTGGACGCATGGGGTGGCAGAGCACTCACAAGCGAGCAGGCAGGAAAATGGCATTAGGGGTGGTTGGCAGCAGCGGGCCCCGCCAAAAGCCCTGGCCCCTGGCAGCTGCTTCACCTGGGGAGGTATGCTGACATCACTCCAGTCTCAGCTGCTCACCTGAGCAAAGGCCTCTGGAGCCAAACCAGATGTTACGTTTTTTCAAGAGGCGTGTCTGGGTTTCCCAGGCCAGCTCACTTTTCCCACAGCCACACAGCAGCTACACAAAATGACACTTTGAAAGCCTGTGGGGAGCCCAATTCAGCTTGGGACTGCGGTGTGGGGGAGAGGAGGGGCTCCTGCCTTCACTGCCGTGCCATTTTCCCATGGTGAAATGGACCAGGTGGGGGAGCTATTTCTCCCTTTCCACAGCTGCAGAATACAATACACACAGCTCCAAGGAGGGGCAAATAATCTCTACCGGGGCTGTTTCAGCTCAGGAAAATGGCAGTTTCTATGGCGAAAGGGAATCCAAACCCAGCTCTTTTAAAAGCACAGTGTCTAGTTTGGCTCACATTCCCAACATGAACGGCAACACAGATGGTCAGAATTCTTCCCGCATTCAGTTCAGCTCTGGACTCTCAAATGTGAGCCAACGATTTCACAAATGGGGCTGAGCAGATGAAGCTAAAAAAACAATAGAGAACTCTGTCCACATTGGAGGAGGAGGAGAGAATTACAGAGATTTCTGACCATATTTTAGCTCACATGGGGATCAGCAGAAGCTGCTTTTGCTGGCCTTTTTCCTTTGTCTAATTCAAAATACCGCCTTTGTTTAAAAATATAACTGTGGCTAACCAGGGGTTAAATAATTTAAGATCATCCCACAGAGCTCCCCTCGCCTGTTTCTGATCTCAAAGAAGGCGAGAGCCAGTTTGGTGTAGTGGTTAAGTGCGTGGACTCTAATCTGGGAGAACCGGGTTTGATTCCCACTCCTCCACTTGCACCTGCTGGATGACCTTGGGCAAGCCATAGTTCTGTCAGAGCTGTTCTCTCAAGGACAGTTGTCTCAGAGCTCTCTCAGCCCCACCTACCTCACAGGGTGTCTGTTGTGAGGAGGGGAAGGGAAAGGAGTTTGTAAGCCGCTCTGAGACACCAAGTGAGTGAAGGGCGGGGTATAAATCCAATCTCTTCTTCTTCTTCTTCTTGATCACAGGTTACACTTTGGATCAGACAGTAGCCCTGGGGCTGGAATGGATTCCAGGAGCACCCATTGGCAATCCCTAATTTATACTGGCCTTTTTCTAACTATGAATGAGCTGTCAATAGGCACAGAAGGAAGTCGACCTGACTATGCCTTACCTACCACAAAGAAACAGTCTACTGCTGTATTTACAACCATGTGGCCAGTCGCTATAAAAACCTGTATCCAAAATAGAGACATGCATTGTCCAGTGAGATTATAATTTCACAAATACTTAATGTTTGCAAAAATCTGTGCAGTGGGATGGGCCTGGCAACCTGTTCACCCCGAAGGAGCTGTTACCTTCTCACCTACTACAACAGTATGCAAAGATTCTCTATCTCCTTCAACCAGTTTAGTGTAGTGGTTAGGTGCACAGACTCTAATCTGGGAGAACCGGGTTTGATTCCCCACTCCTCCACTTGCACCTGCTGGAGAGACCTTGGGAAAGGCATGCTTCTGCCAGAGCTGTTCTCTCAAGGACAGTTCTGGAAAGAGCTCTCTCAGCCCCACCTACCTCACAGGGCGTCTGTTGCGGGGAGGGGAAGGGAAAGGGGTTTGTAAGCCACTCTGAGACTCCGAGTGAAGGGCGGGGTGTAAATCCAATCTCCTCCTTCTCCTCCGCCTCCTAAAGCAAACTCCTCCACCTAAATCAAAGCCGTACCATGCATCAGTCTACCTACAGATTAAACTATCATCTGTATCACTGAGTATCAAGTAGAAAACAAAGGATTAGACAAACTGATGGAGACTAAGTCTATCAGCGGCTATTACCCCCACAGCTGAAACCAAAACCGTCTTGTTTCCTGACAGTTGGTGCTTGAATTATGGGGAGATTATAGGAAAGGGCTGCCCCCCATCTTTTGTGACAGTTTCTGAAATTACTGTTTTTAGAAAGCTAGATGGAAAGGCCAAGATTTAACTTTCCCAGCTCTTCCCCAGCACCGCCCTCTATGTCTTCCTCAAATCTGAGTATTACTGTGCGTAGGCAAATAATTGGTGGTGGCTCCCATTGTCCATTCATGCACTGGATCCTGCACCTGCATTCCTCTAGCAGAGGCCCTTTCTTGTGGTGGATGGAGCCTTCCTTGGCGCAAGATGCCCAGAAAGTAGAACCTCCTATAGCAGAACAGATCTGTGGACTTTAGACCCAGTGTTCATTCGTATCTGGCTCGGCACCAAGATGGACCTTTATTCTGATCCAAAAAAAGGCAATTCTTACGTTCTTACGAAAGAGAAATGCCTATGCCAGCAAAGTGCCTGCCTGAAAAGAAACAGAAACGTTCACCTTTGCGCAACTGCCATAAAACCCTCAAAAGACAAAGCGAAGTGTTAAGTGCTGCTGCCTTTGCAGTTTGGTCCAAAGTGCTGCCTACAATTTATGATCCAAACAATGCAGATCTTTGTTTACACTGTGGAAGAAATATGAAGTGAAAGCACAAAGCCAAAAAGAAAGGTTTCTTTTTATAACTTCCATTATACAAGAGCCAGCTAGACTAACTACCCAAGTCTGGATGACAACGGATCCCTCTTCTGGACTTCTACTTCCTCTAATCCACAATTGTCATCAGAAAGTTGAGGAACACTGACTAGGAACCTAATAAAAATTCCTTCGGAAGGACCAGGTGGAGGACTTTCCACCACAGGCTGAGCATAACTATTAATCATATCGGTCATCAGAAAAGAATTTCTGAGTCGCACGCAAAGAGAGGAAAGAGGGAAATAGAGCCCAAGTGCCAAGCTCATTCACAGAACTACAGACCATGGTTACAGACGTAAGAAGAGCCCTGCTGGATCAGGCCAGTGGTCCATCTAATCCAGCATCCTGTCTCACACAGCAGCCAGCCAGTTCCTCTGGAGGGCCAACAACAGGGCATAGAGGCTGAGGCCTTCCCCTGATGTTGCCTCCTGGCTCTGGGATTCAGAGGTTTAGTATCTCTGAACGTGAAAGTTCCCCTCAGCCACCATGGCTAGTAGCTACTGATAGACCTATCCTCCATGAATCTATCTAACCACTTCTTAAAGCTATCTATGCCTGTGGCCATCACTACATCCTCTGGCAGCAAATTCCACTTATTTATTTATTTATTTGGTTTATACTCCGCCCTTCCCACCGAGGTGGGCTCATTTTAATCACTCTCTGTGTAAAGAAGAAGGAAGAAGAGTTGGATTTATATCCCGCCCTTCCCTCAGAGTCTCAGAGTGGCTTCCAATCTCCTTTCCTTCCTCTCCCCACAACAGACACCCTGTGAGGTAGGTGGGACTGAGAGAGCTCTGAGAGGACTGCTCTTGAGAGAACAGCTTGGAAAGAACTGTGACTGACCCCAGGCCACCCAGCTGCTGCATGTGGAGGAGTGGGGAATCAAACCCGGATCTCCTGATCAGAGTCTGCTGCTCTTAACCACTACACCTGGTTTGTCATTATGGGTTGGATCCAGCCAGCTTTTTCACCCACTCTCCCCCAGTTCCCCTCCATTCTACAGCCTCTACTCCACGTGTTCTTTGTACACACAGGTCCCATGATCCTCAGTACAGCTTTTCTTTCTTTCTTTCTTTCTTTTTGATGGTCAAAGGAAGTCTACCCTTCCTTTTTCACCGGCAGAAAAGATGGTTGCATCCAACCTTACATCAGAGTATGGTGATGACCAGGGGTCCTTTGGGGCCGGAGCAAGGCAGAACAAAGCTCCGCCAGCTCAGGAGCGGCCACTAGGGCAGCCGTGGGCCGAATCAGATTCTCTAATCTGATTTGGCTCATCGCCCAATTGCCGCCGAAATTCGGCAGCAACTTTAAAAGCCACTGGAGGGGAGGGGGTCTGAGGGAGAGGCTCCAAACTTGCAGGGTAGCTGTTGGGGCCTCTCCTCGAAATACCCACCTGGACCAGGGGGTCCAATTCTACAGGCCCCCAAACAGGTTGCCCCCATTCCCTCCATTGTTCTCTAAGGTAGGAAAAAAGTAACATTTTTTCCCACCATAGAGAAAAATGGAGAGCATGGGACAACCTGTTTGGGGCCCCAAAGAATTGGACCCCGTGGTCCAATCTTCTTGAAACTTGGTGGGTATTTTGAGGAGAGGCCCCAGCAGCTACCCTGCAAGTTTGGAGCCTCTCCCTCAAACCCCCTTTCCTCCAGCCCCTCATATACCCTATGAGTTTTTGCCATTGATTTCAATGGCCCATAGGGTATAATGGGGCTGAAACTGACATTCCCTTTCTGACACACTTCCAGTGATATCAGGGGATGTGGCATATGCTAATGAGTTATGCTAATGAGTTATGCTAATGAGCTCCTGCACCTCTTTTTCTATGAAAGGACCCCTGGTGATGACTCACTACACATACAACATTGTTCAGCTCCGCGGAAATACTTGTTCACAAATGTATGAACCCCAATGCTCATGTATTATTTCCCCACATCTTAAGAAACAAATGCTGACTTTTTTGTTCAAAAAAAGGCAAATCAGGCAGTTCTGTTGTTTAGCCCTCAGCAAAGAGCGTCATCATCAAGATTATGCCGCTCACTTATTCCCACTGGATCATTTAGTGCAAGCACTACACTGCAGCCATCGCTCATAAAATGGAAACTTTGCTGTTCTTTAATTGTCTCTTTTGGAAAGTCGGTACCTAACCAATGACCTCACTATAAAAGGCAAACTTTAAAGAACTCCCCAACTCCCTTCACACAGATCACGTACTAAAGTGAAGCGGACTCATCAATTACCGTACACGCAGCCATAATCCACAACTCTTTTTTTTCATAGGGTGACAATGGCTCTCCTTCTCCCCAAGATCTTGTCAGGACCTTTTCCTACACTCGCGCCTGTCAATCACCACATGCCCCTAGATTACCAACTGGGATGGAAGAAGACTGGACTGAATCTGGCGTTGTGACTGACAGTTGTCAAGTGACTTACAAGAAACACAAAATGACAAGTCATGTTCTCATAGTTTATCTGCTCTCAAATAGATCTTCCTGCCCAGAGGCATACACAAGGTCTCGGCAAACAGACTATATCATACTACAGAGGTAGTCCACGCTTGCCAAGGTCCCTGGTATTTTGGTATCTGAACCAATCCCAAAGTCCTTCGGTCTCACCACTTCCCAACTGGAAGCAGGGGAGATGCAACACTATAGAAGTACTTGCTGCAGGAAGTGATTGCAGTTACAAGCACAGACAGCTTCAAGAGAGGATTAGAGAAACATATTGAGCAGAGTAGTTATTAGCCACAAGGTATAGAGCAGGGGTGGCCAAACTGTGGCTCTTTCACACATATTGTAGAGCTCCCGGCAAGGCAGCAGGGGAAGCAAAGGGGAGGCATGCCTCCCCAATCAGTCTACCCTTCTCCAGCCATTGCTCCCCTCCTTGGGTAGGCTTGAGGTGGGGGGAGCAGAGAACGAAAGCAACTTTAAATGTATTCTCAAAGCCCCCCCTCCAACCAGCCAGCTTGGAGAAGGCATCTGTCTTTTTAAATCCCTTCTCCAAACCAAGGCAGCTGGCATGGGGGCATGGGCTTGGAGGACACATTTAAATTTGAAGTTGCTTTCTTTCCACCTCTCTCTCCCTCCCTCCTCAATTTATTTGCTTTTTCCCCACTTTCTTTCTTTCCACCTTTCTTTCTTCCCTCCCTCTCCATCTAAAATTAAATGTATTCTCCAAGCCCCGCCCCGCTGCCACACCGGCCAGCCGGGTTGGCTCACAGAAGGCATTTGTCTCTTTAAATCTCTTCTCCAAGCCAAGCTGGCTGACATGGGAGTGTGGGGGGTTTTGGAGAACACATTTAAAGTTAAAGTAGCTTTCTTTCCAATTCTTTCTCTCTCTCCCTTTCCTTCCTCCTTCCCCCATCTGTTTGCTTTATTTCCACCTCTTTCTTTCCACCTTTCTCTCTCTTTTCCTTCCCCATCTATTTGCTTTCTTTGTTTCTCTCTCTCTTTCCCCCTTCCTTCTTCCCTTCCCATCTATTTGCTTTCTTTCCAACTTTTTCTCTCCTTCTCCTTTCCTTCCCCTCTCTCTTCCTTCCCCCTCCCTCCCCATCTATTTGCTTTCTTTGTTTTACTGTCGTTCTCTTCCCTTCCACCTCTTTCCTTCCTTCCACCTCTCTCTCTCTATCTTTCTTATAGACAAATATTATTAGCAAACAAATAAATGTCATTGGACAAATAATTATCATTATCAATATCTGTTTTTACCCCTTTTGTTTTTATTTTTGGCAGTCTCATTTAATGTTAATAAAAAACAAATCTGCATTATTTTCAATAAAAATGTGTGTGTGATATTTGTTCATGTCTTGTGGCTCTCAAACATCTGATGTTTATTCTATGTGGCTCTTAATGTTGAGCAAGTTTGGCCACCCCTGGTATAGAGGGAGCGCTATGTCTGGGGCAGTGGTGCTCTGTATTCTTGGTGCTTGGGGGGCAACAGCAGGAGGGCTTCTGGAATTCTGGCCTCACTAGTGGACCTCCTGATGTCACCCAGGGTTTGGTCACAGTGTGACACAGGAGTGTTGGGCTGGATGGGCCATTGGTCTGATCCAACATGGCTCCTCTTACATTCTTATGATTACCGAATTACCAAGCTTCTATTTATCATGTCATCTAAATGTAGGGACCTTGGTTTAGGATCCTGGCTTTGCATGGGATATGCACACTACAGTTCACCAAGGTGCCCACGTTTGGAAGTCATGGTGAACCGGAGCATGATCAAACTGGGAAGTAACCATCAAGCTTTGCCTGCTTGAGGAGGCAGGAAGAGCAAGGGGTAGAAGCAAGCACCACAACCCTGTCGGTGCAAATCACATTTTAAAGGCAGCTTGACATGACATCTGAATGCCACCTAGGATTATATTTCTGGAAGTCTGCCCAGCCTAACACCCTTTATCCTCAGAGGCATGCTGTCCTTTTACAAATTAAAAGAGAACAGATCTCAAACAGGGTTTCGAAATACGAAATGTTTTAAGGGCTTTTGTGTTAAAAGGCCAAACAAGGACAAGATGTGCCTCTTTCTTTTTGATCACAGAACTACAAACACAGCCCCGCGAAGAGCTGCCTTCAGGAGATTCTCTAAAGGCAGCCAAACAGCAGCAGAAGAAGCTTGCAACAGTCAGCAAAAGAAGCAGCTTGTGCCAAAGTTACGTCCAGCATCAGGATTATGAGGAGCTTTTTAATATTAATTTATGGCAGAAATGTTTTGTTTATGTTACGATGCATTATTTATTGCAAGCTGCCTTGTAAGAAAATCAGGGTGGGGACTCTAAAAAAGCAACGAAACTTTGTCAGGGATGCCAGGGTTCTAGAGGACCCCTCATTTCTGAAATTTCAACCTAGCAATGGTACAGTTTCCCAGAAAGGGGGGGGGGGGATTTTTTCAAGCGATCAGAGACGCCAGTATTTCTTGCGGCAAGAGGGTATTTAATCCTTATATAAATCAGAGCAAGAACTGGTAACGGACCTAGGGGTTTGCAAGCAGAAAAGTAAAAAATGGAAAACAGCATTCTGAATCGTGCACTTTACAACTGCACGCTGCCCCCCCCCCCTGCAAGGGCTATTTTACATTTTGAGTGCCAATGCAACAGCTCCCCCCATACCTAAGATGGAACAGCAATTTTGCAGGAGATTTAATTGACAACACTCCATCCGCTCATCATCTTGATGTCCATAAACTGGATTACTTGACAAACCTCCAAAGCTGCCATCACCTCCAGGCAGACAAATATGCCAGTTTGACTGCACAATCAGTTCTTTGTTTAAGAGTCAGTCAATCCTTCAAAAGGGTTTTAATGAATTTCTAACATCTTCAGTTCTTTGGTTATGCTGTTTCCCGCTCCAAGGCCCTACTACCGGATCTTTATTAAAAAAAGATATGCCAAACTGCATTCAAGTTCACTCTACAGAAGAATCCGATAAGGATTCAATACCAAAAATGCAACTGTAGTCCCTTAGTTCTGTGTTAGCAAGGGCAAAACTGGAAGAACGGGTCATTCCTCATAAAAGCTGCAGCACGAATCACACTTCTGGAAGAACAAGTCTCCCAGCTGCAATACAAGGGTAACAATACTGACCTACCTACGGCACTGTCCTAAGGATTTCACACATCCAGCTACAACTGATCACATTCTGAATTAACAGGATGATGTATATACTGGTGAATACATGAAGCTACCTTCAATTAAGTGAGACCCACAGGCTTATCAAAGACAACATAGTAGGGATGCCATTCCCCAGTTGAGGGTGGGGGATCCCGTTTTCAGGGGCTACTGCCTGCCGTCTGCCAGATGGCCAGCGGGGGGAAATCCCACCCCAAACATGACATGCTGACATCACGCAGAAGTGACGTCATCACACTGGCAACACTGCACAGTGACACTCTGGTTTGGGGGCAAAATTCTATGGTTTGAGGGCAATTTTACCACAGAGTTTTTTTACCCAGAGCGTCGCTGACATGATGATATCACTTCCACATCACAGCAACACATCACGGCGCTCTGCCCCCACTCTCGGAAAGTCCCGTCTCCCCCGCTGGCGCAGTCATCGGACCTGGCACCCCTACAATATAGTCCACTCTGCAGCTGTAGCTTTCCAGGGTCTCAGGACAAGCTCTTTCACATCACCTCCTATCTACCTGATCATTTTAACTGGAGATGCTGGGGACTGAACTTGGGGCCTTCTGCATGCCAAGCAGATGTTCTACCACTGAGCCACACCCCCTTCCCCAATACATATCCCCCTCCACGTGTGTTAACCAACTGTACGCGCATGTCATAATGAAGGTTTCAAAAGCACTGAAATACATCAAACTCAAAACCAAAACCTAGAACTGTTTGGATGTGCCCCAAACTGTGTCTCATTTTATAAGGCACTGCAAATAAACAGCAAAAAAAGACCTAACACAACAACAAAGATTGGGATCATAAACTGAAGCATTTTGTGATATTTCCCTCGCAAACTAAACGTCAGGGAACAGCAGAAAAAGAGAGATGAAACAGCCGAGGCACAGCTAGTCAACAGGAATGCTCGATGTTTATCAAAATCTAATACACCCAGTCAGATAAAATGAAATAAAAGTTATTTTATACTACATGTTGTCTCTTCCCCACCCTCACTTGGGGTTCAGTGCTCTACTCATGCATCTTTAATGCATCCTATGTGGCGTTCTAATTCATATTCTTCCAGTGGCTTCACCCTGTGATGTTTCGGCCCCAATCAGCTTCAAGATTAATAGCAAACGCAACAAAAAGCACAAATTGGTCTTATGTTTGAACAAAGGAAATATTTTTTTTTAACGTGCGTGGAAATTCCAAACCACACTGAAGGTCTGCAAAACTCAGCTACTTCGCATTGCTCCAGGCTCCTTCTGTTCTTAATGGATTCTTTACCAAACCTATAAGATAGCACCGGATGGGTTGCAGATATTTAAACAGGAAACCAATTAACTTAATGCAGCTACCAACTTTGAAGTCTCTGTAGTCGGCAATGTTGCCTTTGAATATATATCTCTATATATGACCTAGAAGCATTTGTGAAGCTCGGTTTATTTGTTTATCCTACAAGGGAAATTAAGAACGGGGTTTTAAAGTACAGAACAAACCAGAATTTCTACTAATAGGTTATAAAGCCACAGTTGTCAACAGTGCACGGTGATCTTTCCATGCTGAAAGGACATAAAAGAGGTCTGTTTTACTGCTGTCTGAAATATTATTTCCGCATTAGTCTTAAGGTCACTAATGGTGAAGACAGATGCAACATTTAGAGAACAGAGGAGCCGATTTGGAAGCATTTCCACTCCATCTAATATGGAGGAATCTTCTTCTACAAGTTCAAGATGGGGGGGAATCCGCATAGCACCCATGACATGTCACTTGAAACGTTCCTTTGAAATTCCTGGATTAAGTGTGCTTTTTCTTAAGAAAGGCACCTTCCCCAAACATCGGATCCCAAGCTCCAAATTGGTTCAAGTCCATACTGAATTCTGGCTTGTGAGCCAGTTTGTGACCATCTCTAGCTCCTGGATTTTATAACTGAGCATTTCTACTTTTTTCATAGCATCTAGCAGTCCCTTCCTTTATTCTTTTTGCCTGATGCAAAATGCGAAAGGAGAAACTTCAGAGGCCTCATAATATGTCATCAACAACACACAAATTGACTGGGATTTGACTGGAAACAATATAGTCAAATCCCGAGAGATTATGGTAATTCTACAGAAGAATACTTGGAATATTTGAAAGTAAGAAGAAGAGGAGATTGGATTTATACCCCGCCCTGAGTCTCAGAGCAGTTTACAAACTCCTTTCTCTTCCCCTCCCCACAACAGACACCCTGTGAGGTAGGTGGGGCTGAAAGAGCTCTTTCAAGCACTGCTCTTTCAAGAACAGCTCTATGGCTTGCCCAAGGTCATCCAGCAGGTGCAAGTGGAGGCGTGGGGAATCAAACCCGGTTCTCCCAGATTAGAGTCCGCGCACTTAGCCACTACACCAAACTGGCACCAGTGGACTCAGTGGAGCCTGTTGCCAAACAAATATGCAGAGATAAGGGCTGCTGGTCACATTCAGACATGAGCCTGATGGACTTTGAGGGCTCTTGCCCCAAACCTGACCTGTTTTTATTTGATCTGTGAGCCTTCTTCTTCACATAAAGGTGGCATGTCAGTGGCCTAAATAAATTTTAAAGGAGGATTTTAGCACACATTTTCCCCATCTCATTCCGAGGAGCTCACAGTAGCTTGCATTAGTTTTCACAACAACTCTGAGAAGTAGGCTAGGTTAAAAGAGAGTGACTCCTTCACCCAGTGAACTTTGCAGCCATTTTGGGACTTGAATCCGGGTACTCTTCAGTGTTCCCTCGAAGCTGTGTGCATGAGCGGCCACTCATTAACACAGGAAGCCCTGCTCAGCAGCAGTCTGGGAGCTGCAAAAGGTCTTGGATTACCCCTGCCCCATTTTAACACTACAGCCGTTATATTCTGTTTAGGATGTGAACTGCTTTGCTCAGTTGGGGGGGGGGGAGGAATTAGAGGGGACCGTGCTCCTGGTGTAGTCACTACGCCAAACTGGCTCTCCACAAAACACATGGGGTAGAATGGTTATCAGTATGGGCTCCATACGACATGAGAGAATGAACATACTTGTTTGCTCACGTCACTCCGGAAGGAAAACACACTGTACCAACACAAACAAATACATCCTGTGATATGTATCCAAATGCCTTTCTTATGAAAAGGCTGCCAGATTGGATTAGAAATTAATTTCATTTGGAATCCAGTTTTGTACCAAACACTGAGACTATGTGTTGATGTCACTTCCTGACTAAAATAGCATTGAAGGGGGGGGAAGTTTTTTTTTTTTTTAATCTGCCTTCAAGGAAACTGTCTGCATTGCCTGATGAAAAAATCCTTGCGTGCTACAGAGGATTTGGGGACAATTGCTCTATCCGGATCCTGGCCAGGTCTGTTATGCTTCACTGTTGTCTTCTGTGAACTGAGAGTGCATTCCCAACCCAGCATGCACTGCAGAGCAACACTGGCGAGGGTAGCTTCTTGATCTTCCCTCTAAGGAAGCTCAGGGTGCCCCGCAAAGCTAGTTTCAGTTAATTTTTTTTTTTTTTTAGGTATCCATACCCCGCTTTTTTCCCCCACTGGGAAACCAAAGCAGCTTACAACACCCCTCCTTCAGTTTATCCTACATGAGACTCTATCAGTTCCTTTCTTCTAGGCCTGCAGAGATCGGTTCGGAAGACCAGTGCTTTAGACATGACAGCTTACATGGTGCGGGGGTTAGTGTAAGGTTAGGATTCGATGATCAGTCAAGCACTGAGGAGAATTGGGTTCAAATCACAGCTCGGCCATGGAATTCACCTTAAGCCGGTTGTGTTCTCTTAGTAGGGTTTTGCCAACCTCCAGGTAATGGCTGGAGATCTCCCGCGATTACAACTGATCTCCAGGTGACATCGCCTGGAGAAAATGGCCACTTTGAAAGTCGGATTCTATGGCATTATGCCCCAAACTTTGCTCTCCTCAGGCTCCGCCCCCAAAATCTCCAAGTATTTCCCAACCTGGAGCTGGAAACTCTCTCTCTTAGCTTAATCTACCTCACGAGATTGTTGTGAGGGGGAAAGTCGAGGAGGGCAGAACTGTGTACTCTCCCCAAGCTCCTTAGATAAAAGGCAACATAAAAATGTGATAGAAATGGAGGTGTTGATCCAAAGGGACAGAACTATAATGGGGTGGCCAAACTGCGGCTCGGAAACCACATGCGGCTCTATTACACATACTATGCGGCTCCTAGCAGGGTGGCTGGGGAAGCGAAGGGGAGGCATTCCTTTCCTTTCCCAGCCAGTGTTCCCCTCTCTGGGTAGGCTTGAGGTTGTGGGGGGGGGGGGGGGGAGCAGAAAAAGAAAGCAACTTTAACTTTTAAATGTATTCTCAAAGCCCCCCCCCCCCCCCCAGCTGGCTTGGAGAAAGCATTTGTCTCTTTAAATCACTTCTCCAAGCCAAGCCAGCCAGTGTGGGGGCTTGGAAGATGCATTTAAAGTTAGTTGCTTTTTTTCCACCTCTCCCCCCAACTATTTGCTTTCTTCTTTCTACCTTTCTCTATCTCCCTTCCTTCCCCCTCCCTCCCATATCTATTCTCTCTCTCCCCCCCAGTTCTTTCATTCTTCCTTTCCACCTCTCTCTCTCCTTCCGTCTTAGACAAATAAATATAACTATTAAACAAATAAATACCACTATCAATATCTGTTTTTATCCCTTTTGCTTTTTTTTTGGCTATCTCATTTAATAAAAAGCAAATTTGCATATTTTTAAAATAAAAACATGTGTGTAATATTTCTTCACGTCTTGTGGCTCTCAAACATCGGGCGTTTATTCTATGTGGCTCTTGCGTTAAGCAAGTTTGGCCACCCCTGAACTATACACTGAACACCATCGTAGATAGGTTGTGTTTTAGTTAATTGTCAATTGTTGATGTTTTAACTAATTTACTGAATGTTCCAAATATGCTGTACACTGCCCTGAGCCCTTGGGGTGGGGGGTGGGGGGTTAGAAATCGAATGAATGAACTGCATGAAGTGGCGGAGACCAGATATCCTGTTCCTGGCACCCTCTGGATTCACTCACATTTCTTGCCAATCAGGACTTTTCTTCTTTGGAAACACAGCTTTTAGTACCCACCCATTGTCGTCCCCAAAAGAGAGACAGATGCGGCATTTCAAAAGCAAATAACAGAATTAACATTTTAAGTAGCATATTCTAAGTAGTATATTTTCCACCCATCTCTCTGATATGACAATTTTTCATTTACAGATCCCCCCCCAATCACAGAAAAAGTCTACTTTGAAACCTGAGGTTGCCACAAGTGTGCTGAGGCCAAATCTGTAGCTAAAGCGGAGATCGTACACTGGACTGTCGCAATGAGCCTCCACCAACCCGCCTTTTCTCTTGTCTATTTACCTTGTCTCTTCCTGTTCTGTTTTTCCCTTTTGTTTTGTAAAAAGCCATTTATCCTAACAATCACAGCATCCTCTGCCAAAGAGCTCCTGGGCTGAATTATGAATTGCATGAAGCAGCGCTTCATTCTGTCTGCCTTAAATCAGCTTCCTCTGAACTTCCGGTGAATGACAAGTGAGTCATCTCTGCAACCTGATAACAGCTCCATCTGACACTATAATACAGTAGCTAAATCTACCTGGCAGTCCATATAGGATTAGGGCTGGCAGTCCCCCAGTGACGGATCCCCTCTAGTTTCCCGCCACTGCTTGAAGCAGGCATTGGAGAAATTTTTTTAAATGGCCATTAGGTCACTGGCATGACATCACTTTCCTGTTCTTCCCAGAAGTGACATCACGCCATCACCAATGGCCACCACCTATGTCCCCCCACCCCCCAGTGATTGCTAGGTCGAGCCTGGCAGTCCTCTAAAGAATGCAGTAAAGGGGGCATAAAATCTACTGGTAATCCCTGGCCCAAGAAATATTCAACTGTCCTCAACCAGAGGCAGGGCTTTTTTGGCCCGGACTCCAACCTGGTGGAACACTATACTGAGCAAAATCTGGGCCCTTTGAGATCTGATGCAGTTCCACAGGGCCTGCAAGACGGAGATGTTCTGCCAGGCTTACAGCTGAAGACAGTGACGGTGTCCATTCTATTGGCCTCTCTTTCCCTTCCCTTTTCCCTCCCTTCCTTCTTCTTCCCTTTCCTCTTCCCCCCCCCCCTTTTTCAGGGCTCAATTTTTTTTTACTGACGGCAGATTATTTATTCTCCTTCCCTGTAAGAGGCACTAGATTGCGCTCACTTTTTAATACACCATTTTTTGTTTTAACTTTTAATGTTTTAATAATACAAACTATAGATATTGTTATGTACATGTTGTTAACCCACTCTGAGCCCTGTTGCACAAGGGGGGGGGGCTAGAAATCAAATGAATAAATAAATCATGGCCTAAGCATCTTTAATCGCCCGCCCCATCCCTTTACTTTTTAGCATCTAGGCCTTGATGAACCTGCAGACACGCTTGGAATTTTGAAAACTTGGGGTGGGTGCCACCAGAAAATGGCTGCTGGGCGGGGAGGTCAACCACAAAATGGCTGCCAAGGGGGCTGGAGCTAATCACACAGTTATTGGGGGGGGGGTTTTCCAAGACATACTTCATCCTATTATGGAGGCAGCTCTTTCCAAATGGGTGCTCCCAGCAGACATAAAGATGATTCCTCCTGGGCTCTTCTGAAGCCCCCGCTGCTCTAGTGAGGTTGGAGGAAAGCCAGGATTGGCTTTCTGTTTTGGGAAAGAAGGAAGTTGGCACTCGGGAACACAACAGTGTCCACCACGGCACCACGCTGGGATCACTAACTGAACCCGATGAAGAGTTCCAGAGAACCTGAAAGTTTGCACACAGACCTCTGAAAGTTTTGGTGAGCTTAATAATATCTGCCAGCTCTAATTAGCCCAGACTGTTCTGATCTCATCGAAGCTTGGAAACTAGGCAGGGTTGGTCCTCAGATGGGAAACCAGCAAGGAAGATTGGGGCTGCTATGCAGAAGAAAGTAACAGCAAACTACCTCCGCCCATCTCTTGCCTTGAAAAACCTTTGAGGTGGGACATCATAGGGTTGCCATGATTGGTTGCAACTCAATAGCACACTTTTTATTTTAAAATAAAAGCTACTGCGTGGCTGTCAAGAATTCCCAGTCCAGGGGATCCTTGGTATGAAGGGCAGAGATCAAAATTACACAACCAACCTGGAGTGTGAGTCCTCACAAACCAGTGGGGTAGCCTGCCATCAGCCCGTGAGAGCATCCCTACGATCAGAAGCCAGCGGGCAAACGCATGATCTTCCTGGGATTAAACCAGAATGTCAATCCTGCAAGGTAGGACACTTGCAGAATGAGTTTCTAAGAACCAATTGCCAGAAGGTGGACACAGGTTGAAGGCACTGAATTCAGACTAAAGCTTCTGAAGTTCAGAACAACCAGATATAGTCAAAGGATATTTTTATTAAAGAGTGCAGAGTATTTTCAAAGAACAGAGTTATGAGCCGCATACTCAGGAAAAGCTACATTTTAGGTTCTAGCTACACAGTTAAATCCTAAGGCATAGTTACCAGGTTATGCTTCTTGAGTGAACCCAAGCAATCATTTCAAGTCTTCTTTATAAACTAGGTGAGGCTTAACCCGTTGTAGGAATAAAACCCATGTCTCTAGAGAGCTGAAGCAGGCTGCTCCAACACAGAACAACAGAAAATGATAACTACTTAAAGGGTGTGTTCAGACATGCCATTTAATCAGGTTTCGTGACTGATCAACAATGGATTTTATGTGCACGTTCACACCGCAACAACTGCCTCCCATCCCGATCTGTTGGTTTCCTGCTCAAAACCCCCCTTAAGCCGGAGTATTTTGTTACTGGGTCCCAAGTGCTGTTTTCTCAGCTCTCTCGTTTAAAGCCACAGTTTCCCCTTTGTGATTGCTCCATTGGTGTCAAGCCACTTCCGAGGGCTTAAACCCCCTCCCCGCTCGGAAGCCTGAGGCTTCCACGTTTCACCCACCATTTTTTTTTGTGCGTCGGCGGTGTGCGCATAAGCAGAGCTCCACTCCTGCATTTATAAAACCAACATTTAAACAGTCACTAGTTTTGAGTTCAGGATCCCAAAGAGGCCAGTTTCAGGCAAAAAGTTTAAAGGGAAGTCTTCTGTCACAGCAGTGAAATCATGGTACTCTTCGGAACTGTCAAACAAAAGCCATGATTCGCCCTAGTGGTTCTGCGCATGCGTGAGATAAAGTTTTTTCAGCTCTACGGATGAGCAGCTATGCACATGCGCAAACTCAGAGAAGGGGGGGGGGAACCCGACACACACTCTCGTGTGATTACGATTGTCCAGAGTAAAAATAATCACAACAGAGTGGGGCCATTTAAACCGCCTCCAGCATGCTGTCCGAACGCACCCAAAGTCTAAGATCTGGACAGGCCTGAGGGCCCTTCCAGCCAATCCAAAACTCAGATTAATGAAGTTATCTTGACATGGATCTGTGACAACAGATGATTCTGCAAAGAAACCGTTTATGACAGGAGCTTCTCTCCGCAGTGTAGATCAAGCATCAAAAGAAGTGAGGTGTGTGTTAGCTCTGGGTGACCAAATGGTTACTCCTTGGTACAGTTATTCAAAGCACCAAGTCAGACTTGACAGCTTTCTCATGACAAAACCCCAGATGTCTCCCTCTGATCTGTTCCCCATGTTCCCGGCCTAAGTTTTGATCCGAAGCCTGAACCAAAGTTTAAGTCTATGTCTAATGAAAGAACAGGAAAATAGCCTAGAGGTCTATTTTTCTTTACAGTGGCTTTTGTTCAGGGATTTTAGGAGACAGTAAGGGCTCATTGAGCAAATAATCCTCTGTCTTTGTTACGACTTCAGACCGCAGATAAAGGCTAATTCAGCTGAAAGCTCCACCCTTGCACACACAAAAAATCCCTCAACATAATATAGTAAACGTGGAGGGAACAGCTCCACCCTAGCTTTTCTTCCGCCAAGTGTGCCCACGTGGGCTTCTGCATACTGGCAGGACTGCTGTAGATGAAGCTGCCTTATACTGAATCAGACCATCAATATTGTCTGCTCTGGGAGACGCTTTCCGGGGTTTCAGGCAAAGGTCTTTCGCATCATCTCCTGCCTAGTTCTTTTAACTGGAGATGCCCGGGATAGAATCTGGGACCTTCTGCAGGCCAAGCAGATGCTCTACCACTGAGACACAGCTCCCCTTCATTTTTGTTTTCCCTCTCTCTCCTCTGCAGAGGATGGCAAACCAACTCTTTTAGTATCTTGCTTTGAAAACCCTATGGGGTTGCCATAAGTCGGCTCCAACTTGATGGCACTTACACACACACACCCCTTCTAAACTTCTCACTATTGTCTCTCCAGTCCGTGTGAGTGAACTCTTCCTGCAATGGATGTTACTCCCCTCTGAACGCTCCACATGCTTCTGCTTCCTTTGCCTGGGGCGAAAAGTTCTGTCTCCCAGCAGTACTGTTTCGTGGACAGGAAATGCTGCATTGTATCAGGCAGATTTTGGCCCCGGCAATGCAAACATTCCACAGCTTATTACAACTGGCTTATGTTGATTCCTTCTCACGCTTCCCACGTGATAACCAGGCCCCTTAAGATATACGGCACTAGGAGGAAGATTCCAGAAATTCCACCAGAGAGAGAACGAACGAACGAACGAACCAGCGACTAATATCTATTCACGTCTGATGTTTTCCTCAATTACAATCTGCAAGAAACCAGCTGCTGTAACAAGGCTATCAGAAGGAAGGGGTGGCAGCCAAGCCTCAACCTGTGGTGCCTGAGTTTATTTCCAGCTTCCATCACAAACGACACCCATCCAAAGGGGGGGGGGGGGAAGCCACCAGAAACTACACACCCTTTCATCATGCCTGGATATGCAGGGGTGAGCACAAGGCAATGCTAACTAATAACACAAAATAACACAAAGATTATACAAAGGAGTGATAAAATTTCCCTTAGGCTTTGCACCTTTTTTCCCTTCTTCATTTAAATACTTCTTTCTTAAGTCTTTGTACATTTTACTATAACATTTCCATACAAATGGCTGTGCCCTTTCTGTATTTCATGTAAACTAGTTTGCTTTGATCTATGCTGGCCATGGGCCATAATAATACTAAACTAAACACAAATCTGTGACAGATCTCTTTCCCTAATTCCTTTTTTTAAAATCCCTCAACAGCCCCCTAACTTTGCTTTTGACTGAGCAACTGAGTTTTGTAATACTGCAAAGGTGTTCTTTCTTTTCTGAAGTCTTCCTATGCAATACTACTAAACTTTTTAAAATAAGCATGATGCGCTACTGAAAAGCTGAGCTTTATCTATTACTAGCAAAATACTAGCCATAGTGATGGGGGGGGGGGGGGGGGACCACATTGCGAGTCTGTAGGATTGCTGCCAGTGGGAACGGGACACTGAGTGTTAGGGGTAGACATCAGTTTTTTGGTTCTCACAGCAAACCTCTCAAAGCGCAGCTTTATTTTCCCCTCAGAACAACTGGCTGCCATTCACCTGACCCATCCTGTGCCTACCCTGCTTCCTCCATTAACCACCCCAGCCACATGAACCTACACAGTTGCCTTATACTGAGTCGGACCATCAGTCCTTCAAGATCAGCATTGTCTACTCAGACTGGCAGCAGCTCTTGAGCAGAGGTCTTTCACATCACATCACCTGCGACCTCAACATTCTGGATGGAAATGCTGAAGACTGAACGTGGGAATTCCTACATGCAAGGCAAGATGTTTTACCGCTGAGCCATGGACCCTTCCCGAGCTACTGACAAAAACCAAGCCACTGAGAATGAAGCCTGTTTCCAAGCCTAGTTTCATCGCCAATTCTGTTTCTTGGATTCAATATTGCTTGACAGGATTCAGGGGACTGCCTATGCATCTCATTCTGCATAGTGGCTCACTGTCATTCTCTCCATTCGGGCACAATATAAATAACTGGTAAAGAAACGATGTTTCCATATCTCACTTTCTCCCTAAAATACATTTCTATACAGTTGATCTGAAACATCCACAGTTTATTCTCCTTTCTCAGTAAAATAAACCTGTTTCTTGTTTTGCTTCAGCTTTATGTGGTGGTTAAGAGCGACAGACTCTAATCTGGAGAACCAGGTTTGGTTCGCCACTCCTCCACATAAAGCCAGCTGGGTGACCTTGGGCTGGTCACAGTTCTCTCAGAACTCTCTCAGACCTACCTACCTCACAGGGTGCCTGTTGAGAGGAGAGGAAGGGAAGGCGATTGTAAGCCGCTCCAAGACTTCTTTGGGTAGTGAAGGGCATGGTATAAAACCAACTCTTCTTCTTCATGGTAAATCTACCAAATTTACCACCGAAGAGTCCTGGTGTATGCCTCAGAAGCTCCCAGGGTCTATCACAAGGAGACAAGGAGTGCCATTTGGCCTGGGCCTTACATTCACACAAATTTAGACTTTTCAATGTTATCTCCAAACGAGCAAAGTTTAAATCCAGTGGCACCTTTAAGACCAACAATGTTTAATTCTGGGTATACACTTCCATGTGCACACACACTTCATCAAACCAAGCCAACTGACGTTGCACGTACTGTCATAGAAACACACTTGACAGGATTGAAAGAAGACATCATTCATCCTACAGCTTCAAACTTGGGTCCCATTACCAGGCCACATTGCCTGTACCATAGGCGTAGAGTACGGGGGGGGACTCGAGCCACCTCCAAAATTTCCCGGCAGGGCTCAGCCACCCCCGGCAAAATGGAGTGCCTGCCACCGCGCCTCCCTGGGTCCTTCCGAGGCCTGGCCGCCACTGCTGGAGAGGGAAGGGGTGGCCAGGGGGAGGCACCGGCAGCAGTGGCTGGCGGGCTTCAGAAGGGCCCGGGGAGGCGTGGCGGTTTCCCGGGGAGGGGGGAGAACATCGCCCAGGAGCCCCCGCCCCGGAATTTCCAAAAGTCTACGCCCCTGGCCTGTACTGGGAGCCTTAAAAAATGGATGTGGCCTGGGCCTCTCTTGACCTCTGAGAGGCCTTGAAAGCTCCATCAAAATTTACCTCAGGGGTGGCTAGCTGTGGATAGTGGTAAGCACTGGCAGGCCAGTACACATTCTCAACTGTGCTTGGTGGTGTGACAAAGAAACATGGTCTGACCGGTTGTCAGTTAAACTCAAAATCAATACATGCGACCATCAAGATGACAGCGGCACTGTACTGAGTTACAGCTTTTCCCACCAAAAATATATTAGTGCCCACTCATGCTACCCTGACCTGCCACAGATGGCAACAAGACAGACTTATGCACCTGTTGGCTTACTTTCAAAGTAATGTCTGAATGCAGCCCCAGCAGTTAGAAGCTACGTCTTCAACGCCCTGCAGAGTAGGCAGATGACCCACAAAAGACAAGCCTGTGTATCTTGTACCATTTATAATAGTCATGACTTCCAGAAACCCTGGCAAAGATGTTATTTGTTAAAATCCAAACAGGATGCATAGCCTGACAACTCCGCTGCAAGGCATCTTCTTAAAAGTCTCAATGGCTTAGTTGGGATTCGTGAACTTATAAAGGTTCATGCAGACAAAAGGAAAGGAAAAAGACCAGGAGGGAGGGGAAAGAACAGCTTTGCAAAGTGGTATAATGCCTATGTATAAGTAACACAGTGTTCCGACAAAGCAAGGGTAATTAAGATTCAGCCAGGCTGTGAGTCTCCAGCCTGAGGACAAAACCTCAGCAATTAGAGGACTCTGCCTAACCTTATGACACAGCTGAAATGTTTTGCATAATAAACCATGGGCTACTATACACTTTATATTCAGGCACCTCTTTAAGTAGCCATGCAGCCCGGCCTCATGTTGGGTACAATGGGTCTGACTCCCGAATCTGTGAATGTAGCGATGCAGAATTAGGCAACAAGGGTGTGCACTACCGAGCCAAATAAATACCCGGAAAACACTTTATTGGTATTTGGGGGGCATTTATCCAGCCAAATACAGATCTGTATACCGATCAGAGATCTGTATTCAGCTACCAAAATAGCCACAACCAAATAAAAGCTGATATTATTCAGCTTTCATTCAAGCGTGGCTACAAGGCATTTAAACTTTAAATGCTTGCTGAGTTCACTCGCAGCCGTGCTGCCGCTACAGCGTGATTCGGCGAGTGAGCTCAGAAGGGATTTAAACATTAAATGCTTGCTGAGTTCACTCACAGAGTCGCGCTGCCATGGTGGCACGACTCAGTGAGTGAACTCAGCAAGCATTTAACATTTAAATCCCTTCTCTACAGTGCAAGTGATGCTCTGTATTCTTGGTGCTGGGGGGGGGGGGCAAGAGTGGGAGTGCTTCTAGTGTCCTGACCCCAATGCTGGACCTCCTGATGGCACCTGCTATTTTTGGCCACTGTGTGACAGAGTGTTGGACTGGATGGGCCACTTGCCTGATCCAACATTGGCTTCTCTTATGTTCCTTTATACCCTATGGGGAGGGTCCCCATCATGTATAACGGAGCTGAATAAATTTGGGTTTCCTGAATGTTTACTCGAATCCCAATACAAAACCAATATTGGGATTCAGGAATTTTCGGAATATCTATACTTTTGGGGTCCAATAGACCAGAATAGGAAAAAATGAATTTTTTTGCACAGCCCTATTAGGCAATCTAGGCATATCATGATTTAAAAGAACCTACATAGAGCTGCATGTGCTGGGTTCATCAGAGTTGAGCCTCTGAGCTTATCTTTCAGGGCTATGGCTCAGCCCCAGAAACTGTGAATATCCATTAACTCCCTTGCATCAATATTTCTTGTGAAAGGACTTTAAGGTAGCAGAAGGAGGAAAAAGTTGGGACACTGAAATCCAGTTCGTCCACCACTGTCTCACCTACCATCCACTAAACCAGATTATGTAGGGAAATGTATTTATTTATTTACTACATTTTTATCCTGTCCTTTCACCAAGGAGCTCATGACAGTATAGATTGTTCTCCGTTCCTCCATTTTATCCACCATAACAACCTTGTGAAGTAGGTCAGGGTGACAAACAGTGAGTGGCCTAAGTTTCTGAAGTATCTGAAGAGATGAGCAGTAGGGCTGCCAAGTCAGCCCAGGAGGCGGGAGATCCCCCGCTACAGGGGTTCCCGATCCGCCGGCCAGCATTCGGCCAGTGTTTTCTGCAGCACCCGAAGTCGTCCAGCCTGAACAACTTCCCCACGTAATGATGTCACCCAGAAGTGACGCCATCACGTTGGGGGCGTTGCCAGGGCGACGCTCTGGCAACGCCCCCAACGTGCTGACGTCACTTCCAGAGACGTTGCCCAGCGCGCGAAGCTCCCAGCCAGCGGAGGACTCCCCCCGCCGTTAAGTTTAACCGACTTGGCAACCCTACTGAGCAGTGATTCATGAAAACTTATACCCTGCCACAAATGTTGTTAGTATTTAAGGTGCTACTGGACTCTTGCTCTTTTCTACTGCTACAGACTGACTAACACAGCTACCTATCTTGATCTTTCTTATACCATCTCTGCTATTAGGTGTATTATTTTGTTGCTTTGTTGGTATTTTTGTTCCATTCTAGTTTCAGTTTCAGTTTCTAGGTGCATTTTTCCCCCTCTGAAAAGCACCCAAGTAAAATAAACTACTGACTTATAAATCTATTTCCCCTGCCCCATCCCAGACTAGTTTTATTCGTAGCTTTGCTACACCAAAGCAGTAGTTTGGACTAAAGAGTGTTTCTTTTCAGGTCTTCTGCACTTTTTATATTCTGGGGCTCCATTTATCTTCACGCATATAGAAAATCACAAGAGGGTCTAACACAGTCCTGAAATGTCAGTCCAAACCTGTGATAGATACACACACAGTCCATGAGATGCATTTCTGATTTGCAACTGTTCACATCACTTGCCAGGCAAATCCATCACGCAATAAATCATCTGGTGGTTTTGTGAGGGTAGTCCAGACTTCTGCGCCCACCAAACATGCTCACACTGGAAAAACTAAATGCCTCCAAACTTGCTGCAGAAACTATACACACCTCAACGAGGTTACTTCTACAGACACTGCAAGCCTGAATCTGGGCTCCCGTGGTCCTGAGAGAAAACGGTTGGATAATTAAGCCATGTTGTATTGGCAGATTTTGGAGCAAGTAAATATCCTAAAAGATGTTGTATTTGTTGTATTTTCTGGAGTGGAGTTCATCTGCTCTTCAGTAGGACAGCCAGGTACAAACAACGAGCCAGCTGTTTGGGGCAGTAACTCTCCCCCACCAGCCAGCTGGCCAGCACCAGGGGGGAGCACCAGAAATGGGATGAAATGGGGGGGAGGGGGGCTGGCAATCCTACTCTTCAGTTACCAGGCAATTCCGGGGACCAAGGAAGGAGAACACCCCAATTTTATCTGTGTTCCCAGTGCTGTCAATTTTTTTATTTCTTAATCCTGCTAGATGGAATACAGGTCCTAGGGAGAAACCACTTATTTGACCCTCTAAGGCTGCATTTCCGAGTACTCTCGTGGAATCAGCACAGGTGTTTTCTGCAGCCTCGAGGTTCCCATAGTATCGGAATACACGTGAAGAAAATCGTCAGAGGGGAGACAAGCCAGAGAGTTTTAAGATTCGCAGAACAGGTTGCAGGGGAGAGGAGGAACGGATAGATTTCTGCAACAGCAGTTCAGATGGCCTGGGAAAAGTAAGGACACACAGCATTCATAACTGGTGGGTGGGGGACCATCTGTCCAGTGTGTCACAATTCATCAGGCTGGGAGAAGAAAGCAAAGTCGTGACAAGGGACAGGGGCCGAAATCTGATGCCAGACTTTGATGTTTATTCCTCTGGCACAGCCGTACATCAGCACTCGGTGCCAACAGGTGTACTTCCTCGCTGTCCTTGCTTTCCCCGGCAGCTGCACTTTGGAAATGGCCATAGGACTAAAGATGATGTGCAGTTGTGTCCAAAGGCATGCCTAATCTGAGTTAAGTAATCCTGAGCGGGCACTCTTGCTTTTATAACACAAGGAGTCGCTTTCTGGATCTGGCCAAGGTCTCTGCACTCAAAACAAACTTGAGAGAAATCCCAGCAAACCAGCAGGTTCAAAGCAGTTTAGTTGGAACATGGCCAGTGGTCCATTGTGATCTGCCCTGACCTGGATGGCCCAGGCGAGCCGGATCTCATCAAACCTCGGAAGCTTAGCAGGGTTGGCCCTGGTTAGCATTTGGAGGGGAGACCACCAATGAAGTCCAGGGTTGCTGTGCAGAGGAAGGCATTTGGCTGCTGCATAGATGAGTTTGCTCTGGAGCTGTCCTCCTCCCTGAGCTAAGACGAAAATGTGTGAGACGGAGGCTAGAAAACTGTAAGCTAGCTCACACTAACTCAGCTTAGAGGGAATACTGCCTGTGGGTCACCCTAAATCAGTCACAACCTGACAGCACTTTACACACGCCACGGCGATCTAATTCCTGCCCACCCTGGTCTCCGTCATACCCTGAGCGACAGCAACTGTTTGAAGACCTCCAGGGATGCTACTATTTCGTCAGACCATTTACTTAGGCAATATCCCTAACCACTCTTTGGATACATACCGCACGGAAATAACTCAAGGAGACTGCACCAGACAGCAAGGAATGCACACTTCTCATCCAGGTCATTAAAGCTTTCAGAACGTAAACTGGGGATTGTCACAGTGATTCACCACCATCATATAAAGTAATACTTGCACTGTGGAAAGCAGAAGAGAAATGAGGGGGCAGATGGTGATTATCCGCCACGGCAAAAACTGTTCCCTTGTGATGAGAGAGAAGGTAAAGTCAAGTCACCCCTCCCATAATCCCCTGTGGCCATAATAGTTCTCCATATTGCAACAATATATAAGGCACCACAAATATCAGATCGGGGCCTTTTGGAGCAAGATCCAGGGGCTTCACTCTCTGCCACAGGGGTCCCCAACACGGTGCCCACCAACATCTTTCCTGGTGCCCGTCAAGTGCTTTTTTAAAGTGGGTGGGGCTAGGTGGGGCTTTTGACCAACAGGGCTTCTGATTGGCTGTGCAGATTAGAAGGCATCCTGGTAAACAGACCTTCTGCTTGAAATGTTGAAGGGTTACTATTAGAGTTATATATAACCTCGGCAGGCTCATAGCTATGGCAGGGCATTTCGGGGCTATGCCCCTCAAATGGGAGGCATGCCCCACAACAGCTGCTGCTTCTCTCCCCCCTCCCCCTCCCGTGACATTAAAAGGGCCCTCCAGCTGATCAGCGGAGCATGTGGCCTGCCGTGAATTCTTTAAATACTGTTTTTCAAACAGGGGCTGTCCGCGCCTGAACTCCAACCAGCAAAATTGCTGCTTGGAATTCAGGGAAGGCATGCAGCTGTCCCCCCCTTGCCCCCATCCCTGCTGCCCCACAACATTTCCCCATGCCCCACCAACCCAAAATTTCTGGCTACGGGTCTGAACCTCGGTTCACGACATATCATGGTTGGCTCTGACTCCCGTGGCAGCCATTCTGTGATTGGCTCCACCTCCCGTGGAAGCCATTTTGTGACTGCGCCCATCACCCTGTGTCAGAATTCCAAAGATGCCCGCAGGCTCAAAACGGTGGGGACCCCCTGCTGTACCAGATCACCATGAAAGAGCTCCTGGCCTAATCTCTACTGCTCTGCAGCGCCACCAGTACATATGGCTGGAGGATGGTACTGCAGCTTCCAATTCAGCATAGATCAGGTGACACAACAAACCAATCAGATTCCACTTCGTCTTGGACATCATCTTTGGCTTGACTCCTTAGCCTGAGCTAATTATTTCTTGCAAATGCTCATCTGACTTGCCTCCAGACCACCAGCCCAGACACCATGTGAGAGAACCACCATCTTGAGAAAAGGAAAGGCAATGCAAGATCCAAAACTTTGCAGGGATCTAGTGCACCGACATCTCCGCTCAAGCAGAGGCTGGAAAGCTTTGTGAACATGAAAAATGCACTTGGTCCCACTGTTTTTCTGAAGAAGTGGACAAAACGGGAGCTTCATTTACTCATCAGGTAACACGTGCACACACTTGAGGTCCTAAACTGATGTAAAGACCATGTTGCCAGAGGTGCTGTCTTTACTCTTGGGTAGCCCCAATTGCAAGGGGCACCCCACTTCTAACTTGAACCACAGACCCACAAAACTCAGGCTAAGGAAGACACTCCTGGTCCTGGAACACAGAGCAAGCCATAGCTCTGGAAACAGAGATTTCACATTCAGGTTTCGAAAGGCACCCTCAAAGCAAACCTCCAGTCTTCCCCCTCCACCCAGAAGAGATTATGCTTATGGGATAACACTGGGTTCCACCAGGTGAAGTATCTACATTTCTAAAGGCTACCCAGAGGCCATCTGGCAAATAGTCCTTCTGTCTCCAGAACCTCACCCAGCCCTTTTCTTGTGTCATCTCATGTCTATGTATGGTACTTGTCCTTCCTTGCTCTTCATCCCTCAGGATACCAAGATAAACCAACCAAACATTCAAATTATTAACAATCCTTCCTGATGCTAATCAGGGGCCCATCTCCCTCTTTTGTCTGTATCTGGGAACCTATTCAACTGCCTTGGCAGAACCATCTATGGTCTTAAAATCCATTCAGCTAGCCCCAGCACACCTGGCTCCAGTTGTTAATCCAGACTCTGTCCCCTCTGAAAGCTCATTGGCCGCATCTAGGCCTTACCCATCCTGATGTCACACACCCCCTAGGATACCTGACTGGCCCAGATAATCTTTTGTTCTCACCTGAGACCAGCCCCCAAGACCTTCCACTGGTCTGCATTGTTTTCCAGTGCCTTTAACTATCTAGGTCCATGGCCCCAGACTGTGTGTTTTCTCCCCTGATGCCAACTGGCAGGCCACCCTTTTACCCTCTGGGTTTGGGTCATAATCCTTTCCTCATGGACCTCTGCACATCTGGACAGGTAGTATCACCCCATAACTCACCCCCTCTATTCCCTATCAATCACCTCTACTTCCTTAGTTCTGTATTGTGTGTCTGAATGTTTGACTATTGTTTATAAGGACTTAAGAATTCTTCAGTAAAGAGATCACTGCTTTAGTTATCTAGTCGTTGCGTCTATTTCTATGGGACTCTGGTATATAAAGGCCATGATCCTGTAGTTATGCCAACTGCACATTAATATCATAATTCCCCAACCTTTTATTAAAGCAAACAGAGCAATTTGGCTAACAACCACCATTACCTTCTAAGTCCAGGGACAAAAAAAAGGGAGATATTTTAACAGCAGACATTACACTGTTCCATGTACAGATGTAAATGTGTGTCATCTCTTTTATTTAGAACCTTTCAGTAAAACAGTATTATTGCCTTTTAAAGACATTAGCCTACCAAAGACCGCTTGCATATAGTTTAGGCTAAGCATTTAAATAAGGAAAGTGATTCTAAGACACAAAGAAGAAGCAGTCTCCCAGAGGAAAAAAAGGACAACTTGTCCATTTGGGGATACATAATCTTCTAGCACATTGTTAATTCTCTCTAAACTGAAAACAGAAACAAAAACCAAACAAGCATTCTGTGCCAAGAAAAGCTGAATTCTACTATTTCTATACACCATGCACATTGATATACATCTGTTTGCTTTCTACCATATATTCTCATTCAGGAAATAAGTCAAAGACAGTCCTGAAACAGTGAAAATCCTTTTTGGGCCCTTTTGCTTGAGCATTTTCTAGGTATTGGATAGATGACAGACATGCATATTTGCAATCCTATGGACTAGAAACTTTTTAAACGCATGTTAATTTTATATCAGTAACAAATCTCATGCTTGCATGGTGTAACCACAAAACTGTAAAGCATACACAGATCTGCATATTGTATAATGCTCTACCAAAAAGGCCATCATTACTCTTGGGGACATCCTCTTATCCTGCCCGTGAACAACACCTGCCCTCTGGAAGTCCGCCATGTCCTCTTTCATTTTCATTCATATGGATGGCACACATACCATCAGAGTCACCAACTTTAAGAGGTTTCTGGCTCAAATGAGCTTGGGAGATTCAGTCACCAGGGGGACAAAATGTCCTCCGGGGAAAAAAAAAAAGCAAGCTCCAGACACACACCACAGAGAACAGACAGGTCAGTTAAGGCATAAAACACACGTCACTCAAGCAGCAAACAATAAGAAAGGCCCATTCTATACACATTACCCCTAGGAAACAGTTCAGCTTCATAATGCCCTTGCAAATGCTGTGATTGTATGAATGTAGCGAAGTACAGAAATACCCAAGACTGTGGACTGCAGATTCTAAAGTAGAATCCAGGTATCTCCTTAGAATCTGAACGTCTCCTCAGAATAAGAACCACCTTGATTTTCCGGGGAGGGGGGGAATGTAGAGAGGTTGCTCTCTTTGTAGAGGGAATCCCAGAATGAGTAGACTTCTCCTGCTTAAGGTTTAGAGGTCTAGCTAGAAATCAATGAGAGAGGCATATGATACTGCCATAGACTGAATCAGAACACTAACCCAGCTAGATTCGAGCCCAATAGCACCTTAGAGAACAACAAGATTTTCGGGGTATCAAAGAATCAAAGGTGCAAAATAAAAGGGTGGGGCTGAACTACCTTTAAAGGGCTGCTGAGTTCAGTGTTTGGTACTCGATGGCACTCAGAGAGACTGCCAAGAAGATGCCTCTTCCGAACATCAAAGCCAAGATATGCCCCAGAGGACACTGAGGTCAGGCACACAACATTGTCTGACTCTCCCCAGTCCGAAAGACGTTCGGTTGGCCTGTACTAGGGCCAGGGCTTTCTCAGTGGCGGCTCTTTACTGGTGGAATGAGCTCCCGGATTACATCAGGGCCTTGCAGGACTTATTATAGTTCCACAGGGCCTGCAAGATGGAGCTCTTCCGCCAGGCTTTCAACTAGGAGCCGCCAGCGGGGAGAATTTGTAGGATAACATCGCCCTGGTCCCTGGTCATACTTGTGCTGCCTCTGTTCACTATGAGAACTCTGAAACCGCCATCTAAAATGCTGTTATATTGTTGCTGTATTTTTGTGTAGTGCTGTGTTGTTTTTATGCTAGTTTTAACTGTCTATTTTATATTTTGTAAACCATTGATGGTATCCTAAGAAGAGTTACAGCCTTCTAAAACAGGAGGAGGAGGAGATTGGATTTATACCCCGCTCTTCACTACCTGAAGGAGTCTCAGAGTGTCATACAATCTCCTTTCCCTTCCCCTCCCACAACAGACACCCTGTGAGGTAGGTGGGGCTGAGAGAGCTCTTTCGAGGACTGCTCTTGAGAGAACAGCTCTGAGAAAACTTGTGACTGATCCAAGGTCCCACCAGCAGCTGCATGGGAAGGCGTGGAGAAATCAAACCCAGTTCTCCCAGATTAGGGTCCACGCTCCTAACCACTACACCAAACTGACTTCAATGGACTTAGAAGGGAGTATCTCTTCTTAGGATTCTAGAAGTTTGCACAGGATGGGAAGAGCTACCCTTCTTTTCAAAACTCCCTGCAAAAGAAAATAACATCAGAGTTCATCTTCCTGGGTAACCCTGGCCTGGACTCTCACCCTTGTCAACCAGTTCTTCCAGATGCCAGGGATGAGGAAAGACAAGGAAAAGCTTTGAACTTCATTTGAGTCCTGTAGCATTTTAAAGACCAACACATTTTCCCAAGGTATAAGCTTCTGTTTCTGAAAGCTTACTCTTTCAGATACAATTCAGAATATATCAACCCTTATATCCAGGTCAGAAGCTGGGATGGATCTTACAAACAAGGGCCAGTTAGAGTCAGGACACAAAGGTACAACACAAAATATAATCAGCTTCCTTAGAGCCAAGAGCTATGCATGGAGGGGAGAAATGCAGAAAATTATCATCTGTAATGAGACAAGCTTCAAAGGGAGATTACAACGCGCAATTGATTCATTAGCAAGTTCAGCACAATGGCCCTCCCAGGGCCAAACAAGGATTCTCATCTCATTACAAAAGCCAATTTGCTGCATTTTCCACCTCTGTGCGTGTCTCTTAGCTCTAATCAAGCTGACTACGTTTTGCAAAGTACCTCTGCATCTTGTCTCCAAACTGGCTCACCCAGCTCCTGACCTGGGTATAAGGGCTGATGGATCTTCATTCTCTTTTGTATCTGACTAACAGAAAACTTATACCCTGGACATTTTTTTGCTTATCTTTAAAGTACTACTTCATTCAAATTTTGTTCTAGTAATACAGACTAACATGGCCACTCACCTAACACTTTGAATTGGTGACTGCAGATTGTTAATATTTCCATTTTACCCTAGGCACTAGAGAACAACGATTATTTATTTATTAATTAATTATTTTAAACATTTCAAAACAATAATATGAAGCCATGACTTCAAGTTTCCCAGGGCAGAAACAAACTGTTTGCATTTTATTCATAACGCAAGGCCAGATTTTCTGTTTAGTTCTGTCATCACCTGTGTCAGCTGGAGATCAGTTGTAAAAGCGGGAGATCCCCAGGCCCCACCTGGAGGATGGCAACCCTAGACCAAGGGAGCACTGACTCTCGAAAGCTCATACCCCGAAAATCTTGTTAGGTCTCTTAAGGTGCTACTGGATTCGAATCTAGCTGTTCTACTGCAAACCAGCCTGGCAACCCCCTGAAGCAAGTGCTTAAGCCCAGTGTTGAAATCAGTGGGACTTTAGAGTTATTAGTGTAAGCCACCTTGAATCATGAGGAAGGGTGGAGTATAAATGTTTTAATCAATCAATCAGTCTAACCTGGTATTCTGAGCATTATGTAATAGGCAGCTTTAAAGGAAGATTAGATAGATTCATGAAGGATAGGTCTATCAGTGGCTGCCAGCCACGGTGATTCAAGGGAACCTCCACATTCAGAAGCAGTCAACCTCTGATTACCAGTGCCAGGAGGCAACCTCAGGAGAAAGCCTTGGCCTCTCTGCCCTGTTGTTGGCCGTCCAGAGGAACCGGTCAGCCACTGTGTGAGGCAGGATGCTGGACTAGATGGACCACTGGTCTGGTCCAGCAGGGCTCTTCTTATGTCCTAATGAGGGCCTCAGCCTCTATGCCCTGTTGTGGGCCCTCCAGAGGGACTGGTTGGCCACTGTGTGAGACAGGATGCTGGACTAGAGGGACCACTGGTCTGATCCAGCAGGGCTCTTCTTATGTTCTTATGTATTCCTGTGATTCTCAGGATCTACTGCTATGTCCGAAATGCAGGCCTGGATGAATCACAAGCCAGAATTAAGATTGCTGGGAAAAAACATTAACAACCTCAGATATGCAGACGATACCACCCTAATGGCAGAAAGTGAAGAGGACCTCAAGAGCCTCTTGCTCAACATGAAAGAGGAGAGTGCAAGAATTGGCTTGAAACTCAGCATCAAAAAAACTAAGATTATGGCATCCGGCCCCATCACTCCTTGGCAAATAGAAGGGGAAGTCATGGAAACAGTGACAGACTTCATGTTCCTGGGATCCAAGATCACTGCAGACGGTGACTGCAGCCAGGAAATTAAAAGACGTCTGCTCCTTGGGAGGAAAGCGATGGCAAACCTAGACAGCATATTAAAAAGTAGAGACATCACCCTGCCAACAAAAGTCCGTATGGTTAAAGCAATGGTATTCCCAGTTTTAATGTATGGCTGCGAGAGTTGGATTACGAGGAAGGCCGAGAGCAGAAGAATAGATTCTTTTGAATTATGGTGCTGGAGAAGACTCTTGAGAGTCCCTTGGACTGCAAGGAGATCACATCAGTCAATCCTAAAGGAAATCAACCCTGACTGTTCCTTGGAAGGCCAGATCCTGAAGCTGAAGCTCAGATACTTTGGCCACCAAATGAGAAGGGAGCACTCACTGGAGAAGCCCCTGATGCTGGGAAAGACTGAAGGTCAAAGAAGAAGGGGACGGCGGAGGATGAGATGGTTAGGCAGTGTTATCGATGCAGCAAACATGAAATTAAGCAAACTCCGGAGCACGACAGAAGACAGGAGGGCCTGGTGTGATGTGGTTCATGGGGTCGCGAAGAGTCGGACTCGACTGTGCAACTGAACAACAACAAGTGCTATGTCCACTTCGGAGTCCGAAAAATCGCTACAATATTACCTTTACCCCATTCTGGCATACGAACTGCCTCGGGTAGCTGGTCTACTCCAGTCGGTAACGACTTTCCAATGTCTTAGGCAAAATTATTTCCCTGCCCTGCTAACTTAGAAGATCCTTGTAGGAAAGAAAATACAGATATCAAATATTTATAGAGCACCTGACAAGACTGGCCAGGATCCAGACCAGAAGCCTCCTGGGCCGTGTTTGTCTTACAGCAAGTTTCTCAGTGCTAATATTTGAGACCGGATATTCCTATGGAAAAACCGTCTTGTGAAAGTGCTTCTCAAAATACTTGAGCACACAGTAACTTGTGATTTTTTTTCCACGCATGGTTAGTGAGATGACTGTAGTTCTACCCTCTGCCCCTTTATTTGTTTTGGTTTCCTACCAGTGGTTTTCTGACAGTGCAGATTGCTCACAGACCTCATATCTTCTGTGGGTATTTGCCTGGTTTCCTTTGTCAGTGCACTGAAATGAGTATATGAGTGTGAAATTAACTTTTCCTTTAAGAACCAACTCAAACTGCTTTTGACCCAGTGTTCACAAGGCAGAATGAACTTTTACTGCATCAGACTTTTTCCAAGTATTTGTTTCTCAACACAGTTTCACAATCTTGCAAGCACTTTTTGAGGGGGAGGGAAAAAATCAACTCCCAAGCGCAGTTACAAACTTTATAGCATTCCCAGTAACTAGGTACTCGGTTACCGTTGGTCAATTGCGTTCTACCCACTCTCTCATGCAGCACAAAACAGATGTCTAATTACCGGGATTGGCCAGCAGACAGCCCACAAACCACATACAAGTCCGTAAGAAACTTTTATGTGGCACAATTACAGCCTGTATGAATCAGAGTCAAAATCCCTCACACAACTGCCTGATTCTAGGCCACAGGGTTGCGTTCAATGGGAGTCACAGCCAATGCTCTCTCTAAGCTGTGGAGTCTTGTGAGCAAAAATCCTACTTTGTGAGCTACTGGCATTAAAGTTGTGAGCAAGCAATCTGGCTACTGCATAAATTAGTTTGCTCTGGAGCCATCCTCCCTGAGCTAGGACAAAAATGTGTGAGCCAGAGGCTAAAAAACTGTGAGCTAGCTCCCACTAACTCAGCTTAGAGGGAACACTAGGACTCCTGAATAATTTTACTGGGAAGCAAGCCCCAATTCAAATTCAACAGGATTTGCTAGTAAATATGAGTTGAATGTCTTAAAAATGAAGGCTTCTAATAAAAAGCAACTCAAATTCCACTGATTTCAGCTAATCTGAATCCAGACACGATGGAGGTGACGCAGGCTGGTACAGCGGAGACTCTAGCAGAGATTGCCCTGTCCGTTATGGGTGGGGGTAGGGTTGGATTTCATGACCTGAGGAAAAAGCCCTTAAGGGTATCAGCGGATCCTGAACTTTTGTTAAACACGGTAGCATCAAAAAAAAGAATGCTATGTTTGGAGCACAGATTATCTCCTAACTCAAAAACTTAAGCAAGCAGGCTTTCCGTGCACACCCAATGCACACATAATAGAGAATGTGTGTGTGTGTTTGTCTGTGGCTGCGATCACGCACACTAGATAATCCACTTTCAGTGCACTTTCCAACTGGATTTTACTATGTGAACTGACAAAATCCAGTCAGAAATCTGCAATGTTAGTAGGCTGTAGCTCTTTCTTTCTTTCTTTCTTTCTTTCTTTCTTTCAAACCAATGGTAACTGAAAAATTTTGTATTCTTTAATGTAATGATTATATTGATTGTTTGCTTGTTTAATAAAAATGCCTTCAATAAAAAACAAACAAAAATCCAGTCAGAAAGTGCATTGAAAATGGATTGAAAGTGGATTTTTAGTGTGTGTAACTGCAGCCTGTGTGTGTGTGTGTGAGAGAGAGAGAGAGAAATGCCATCAAGTTGCTTCTGACCCATGGCGACCCTATGATTTAACATTCTCCCAAACATCCCATGGTTAACAGCCTTGATCAGGTATTGAAAACTGAGGGCCCTGGTTTCCTTGACTGAGTCAAATCCATCACATGTTGGGTCTTCCTCTCTCCCCGCTGCCTTCAGCTTTTCCCAGCATCATCGTCTTTCCAGTGACACTTTTCTTCTCACAATGTGACCAAAGTATGACAGCCTCAGTTTAGTCATTTTAGCTTCTAGGGAGAGTTCAGGATTGATTTGATCTAGAAATGCAGAACATGATTCAGCCGCAAACCATCTCCTCAAACCACCTCAAACTCTTCTTCTCCTAATCACAGTTCACTACGTAGGACTTCCATGTGCTGGCCCTTTCACATCCATTAGCTCAGCAGTTATTACAACAGCCCTGTGAGGCAGGCCATAATTTTATGCCTGTATCGCCCACAAGGAGCTAAGACTGTAATTTGCTTGAGAACACAGCACAGCGCCGCGCTGGCAAGTTCCCTTACAATCAGCTACAAATGGGCTGTGAGGAATGCACTGCAGGAAATTAAAGGGTGGATTTAAGGGGGTGGGATGTGTTGTGGCAATTTGCCATTCGCCTCTCACACTTTAGTAAAGAACCAGTTCTAAAGATAGACAGCATTAATGCAGAATATCAACAATCCTGTGAAGTGGTAATGCAAAATGAACACTGACATGTCGAGAAATGCTAAAAATTTTAAAACCCCTGGGACTGTTCATTTCACTGCACACTCCGCCTTACCACCTTCTCTACCGCAGATTCAAGCAGCCGGCAAGCACTGCCAAAAAGAATGCTCCTCGGAACTTATACAGATCCGTATCAGCGGAACAATCCAGACAATGAATTGACATAGCTTGGCATTCTTAATCTAATCAATGGAAGATCAGTCAAAAGGAAATAGTTCAAAGCTCTTCAGCACGATTAATTGGCAGAACAGCCTGTCAATCGTTTCCAAGTGTTTTGTTTCCACCCTTACATTCTAATCTCATATTTTAAAAGAGTTTAAAAGCTATCAAACTGGGCACACTAAGCAACAGACCACACACTTTGGCAAGCGGAGGATCTCGAATCCAGTCCCTTCTCTTAAAATCATCTCAGAGCCAAACTAGAAGTTCAGGTTTTCAAAAAGTTGGGCCCAGGTTTCTGGAGTATTCTGTGCATGCAGAGCAGCAAAAACAGGGGAACACATGTGCTGTTTCTGCATGGAAAAACAGCTCGGGTGGGGGGGAGAGAAGGGTAGGAATACTCCCCCCCCCCCCCGCAGCAGCCATTAAAGTCCGTTTGGGCTCCCTTTATTTTTGAAAACATATTCCCCACAGCTGCTGTGTGGCTGCAGGGAACCCAGGCTGGGTCCAGGAAATCTCAGCCCAGCTCTTTCAAAACCCACACATCTAGTTTGGCCCTCAGGTAGCAGAGCTGGTGAAGGTCTTTGCCTGAGGCCTTTGAAAGCCAGTCAAAGGGGGCCGGTTTGGCCTCACTCATGCTAAGGCAGTGCGCAGAAGGGGACCCTGTTCTACAAGACAGGCCAGGATAATACTCTCATTCTCATTTAGGGTTGCCAGCTCTGGGTTGGGAAATTCCTGGACATTTGGGGATGGATTTTGGGGGAAGATGGAGTTCAGTGAGGGGATGGAGCCCAACAGGGATGTGTTGTCACTCTAGGACTTTCATTTCTCCTAGACACTATGGTATATCATAGAGTCTGCCCTCCGAAGCTGCCATTTACTCCAAGAGAACTGATCCCTGTAGTTTGGAGATCAGTTGTAATTTCTCCTAGATACCATGGTATAGGAATTTGCCCACTGAAGCTGTCATTTGCTCCAAGAGAACTGATCTATGTAGCCTAGAAATCAGTTGTAATTTCTCCTAGACACCCACTGAAGCTGCCATTTGCTCCAGGAAAACTGACCTCTGTAGTTTGGATGTCAGTTGTGATTCCTGGAGATCTCCAGGCCCCATCTGAAGGCTGGCAACCCTGTTCACATTCCCTCTTGTTATGTACTGTTTGCACATGGCTGCTTCCACCACACAATCCACTGTTTGTCCAAACCAGCTCTCAGAAAAGGAAGGCAATTCCCTTCATTCAGCTTCCTTATGTTGCGCTGAGAGGAAATATGGAGATGTTATACAGCTTGACTGTTCATGTTCCATACTGCCAAACAACCCCCCCCCCCCCCCCCAGAAAATGACGATGAAGGACCCATCTTCAGATGAGACAGGATATCATTATCTCCTTTGAGTAATTTTTTCCCATCTGGCAACAAAGGAACAATCCTTCCCGTTAAAAAAAAATAAAATCTTTCTTTACAAAATGCCTAAAATTAAGCAAGGTCAAAGGCCATCAGAGGATTTCTATAAATGCTCCCTGGATGGATAATCCACTATCATGAGGCCCAAAGACAGCTAGCAGCAAAGGCCTGGGGAATGACTTAGAAGGTGTCCTGTACCGCGTGTACATAACAGTCATAAGGAAATACTTTGGCCACGTAAACAACACTGCTAGGCATTCGGGGCCCTCACGGCACAGCCCTAAACTGGACAAACGCAGGGTAGAGATCTAAATTCCATTCCAGCATACCTTCTGTGTTTTTCTCTTTCCAGTTCCTTTTTACCACTGCCAGTTCTTGAAAGTTTCATGAATGCTTTGTTAACAATTTGGGTGTTTTGTTTTGTTTTAAAAGCAAGGTTTCATGTAGTTTTCAACAAGACACACAGTCAAGGCAATCATACCAGCATAATAACTTCAGTAATTATACTGCTCTCCTTTCATTTCTATACAGTTATACTGATCCCCCTCAAAGGAAATGATTTCTTCATCTTGTTGTCATTCGTGCTGGAAAGTCTCGTTAAGTCGCTTAAGTGACTTACGGCTACCCCTGTAGGACTTTCAAGGCAAGAGACGTTCACAGGTGGTTTGCCATTGCCTGCCTCTACGCAGCAACCCTGGGTTTCCTTGGTGGTCTCCCATCCAAATACTAACCAGGGGTGTCCCTGCTTAGCTTCCAAGATCTGATGGAATAGGTCAGCCTGGACCATCCAAGTCAGCGTCTGGGAACACTCTGCATACTAATGGAAGAGCATCTTGGCCAACTTCCTCAGGCCATACCACCCATGATGACAAAGGAAGACAAGCTTTCATATGCTGGGGGGGGGGACAACTTAGATCTTCCCCCCATCACTTTCCAGCTACTGCAACAGATGATTGACAAAGATGTGTAAGGAAGAGAGCTAATAACATTTTTGTGGATTTATTTGCAAGTCTAATGATCCCTGCGTCTGAAAATAGGTGGTTGAACAATAGATATTACATTTTTAAAGGCACCAGGGTGATCAGGGGAGAGGCCAACTGTGGTGAACAGCCGAAGAGGGGGAAAACACCAAATACCTTTTTACTAAATCGAAACTCCAGTGAACGTATATATTCAGCTACTTCCTGGGTTTCAAACCAACATGCAGAGAAAATTATGCAGGAAGCAGCACTTGGGGCTGGTTCACACTTAGCAGCACAAGCATGGGTGCTCTCCTCCTCTCCACACCACTTCATTAACAAGATCTGTGTGAGCAAGGGCACCATGAGTCTGGCCTGGAAGAGAGAGCAGTGGTTTTTTCTACCGTTGGTCCTGCCCACATTGTTGCAAAATAGCAGGGCAGCAGTGACCCACTAGGGTTGCCAGACATGCACCCCCCCCCCAAGTGGAGGCAGAAGTTCCCCACTGCCAGGTACCACCACCAATCAGCTGGCTGGCAGGGAGAACTTGCCCCGAAAAACTTCCCACGTGACTCAAATTAACGTCATCATGTTGGGGATGTCGGAGCGATGCTCTGGTACTTGGGCAAAAACTCTATGGTAAAAGCCAAATTTATCATAGAGTTTCTGTCCAAATACCAGAGTGTCGCCCCAACATGACGACGTCACTTGCAGGTCACATGGGCACACCACTGCGTGTCAGCTGGGTCTCCCTCCAGCTCCTGGTAAGTCTCCCCCCCAATCCCCCGCCTGTTGCCAGGAGGGACAAAGCTGCTCCAAAGCTGTCACTAAACACAAATGATCCCTTAAATCTCACAGATTAAGGATAATAATGACTTTGGAGCCGTAAGGATTTCAGGTGCGTCTAAAACACAGCGCCATCCCACTCCTGGCAACAGAGACGCTCAACCAGGGAAAGAAAGAGAGAGATCAAACTAATACGGAAGGAACCCTTTGGGCATCTTCACAGACCTGACCAAAATCTTACTGTCCTGTAATTTGTAAAATGCTTGAAATGCATGGAGGAAACAGGATACCCAGTTGTAAAATAATTAAATAGAGAATTCTGTGCATGAGAAACGTAATCCACTTGAGGACTACACAGGGGCAGCCTTAGGCATAGGGCATCTGGGGGCAGCTGCCATGGGGGCCACTACCAGCTGTCCCCACCCCACTGCTGCCCTAAAGCCTTTCAGCCATGCCATCAGCTGTGTGGGGTGGAAGGGAAGGCACCTTGCTGGTTGGCCAAACTCCTCAGTCCCATGGGGCTGAAAGGCTTCAGGGCAGCACTGGAGTGAGGGCAACTGGCTAGACACGGAAGCCCCAAACAACTGGCCAGAGGGGTAGACAGAGATGCTGGCTCTTTCTCCTTCCATCCTTTCCTTGGAGTTCTTCCGCAGGGCCTCAGAATCTTTAAGATCACCCCTGGGACCATGTCATTCCCTCATACTGATGGCTGACAGCACCAGCAGACTAACATAGCCACAAAATGGCTGCTGCAGGAGGCGGAGCCAGCTACAGAACGGCTGCCACAGTTTACTTCCAGTAATCCAGTGAGCATCCTTGCGCTGTGCTGGCGCCCATTCCGAAAATCTGCACTGCACTGCCAATCCTACCGCCAACGGCCAATCAGAAGCCTTGCTGGGAAAAGCCCCACCTGGCCCATTTTCTAAAAACACTTGGTGGGCACCAGAAAAGATGTTGGTGGGGGCACCAATGGCGCCCACGGGTACCACGCTGGGGACCCCTGGACTAACAGGACCAGCGTGAGCTACACAGCACGGCCACAAAAAATAAAGTCCCAAAGGCTGAGAAGTACCTGAGGCAGGTGGGACGGGGACGACCACATAGACAGCCAACCAAAGCAGCATCCCCCCCGCAACAATGCCCAGCCTGAGGGAACAGTGGCTACTCTGAAAGTCTGATAGTAAGCAGTGGAACTACAATAGGCTCCCCAGTGTCACCTGACTTCCAAGCACAAAGCATTCTGGGCCAAGGTGCCATTGTCCCAGTTCTGCCCTCTGCCAGAGGCTCTGGCCACACAGGACCCCGGGGGACCCTGCCTGACCCCGTGTCGACCCCACAGCACCAGATACTTAGGATGCGTGAGGTGTTTTGTTCCTGCCCTTTTGTTTGGCACCACAGGCGTTTAGCAAAGCAGCTATTCCCTTTGGCCTCTGCAAGTTCTCTACACGGCATACTCTCCCGCATGGAAAGGGAGAAAGAGCCTCTTGTCAAAACGGCTAATCTTTGGCTCCCATAGGAAACAAAACTGCCATTCAGAGAGCTCAAAAGCTACAACATGTCCGGGCTGGTTTGTGATTGTTGCAGCTGTGGAAAAGTAGTTAAGAAAACAGCGCCTGCTCATGTCAGTCATCAACTTAACAGCAAAGGCCAAACTCTCTCCAAGGTTACACCCACATATCCCGTTTATCCTCATGGACTATACAGGAATTTGGCCACTAAAGCCAATTCCCTTTTTGTGTTCTCTGATAGGACAGGAATCCCTATAAGATTGCCAGAGGGAGCGATCCTAGCAGTTCTATGGAGACGTCAGTCGCATTTTGACCTGTGGGACCTACACTCCCGCAAAAGTGTCTTTAGGGCTGCAGCCAGGAGGATATAGCAGCCAATCAGATACAGGTAAAGCATACTGTACGAGCAAATCTAAATGTGTGATTTTAAAGTATGCGCTTTAAGTGAAAAAAATCCTGCACACATTTTAATCTGTGTGTTGTTTTTCGGTGGGTTTCCCCCCGTTCTCTGTGTGTTTTCATTGTGGTGGTGGAAAGTGCGGTCACATCACAACCAACTTATAGTGACCCTGCAGGGCTTTCAAGGCAAGAGACTTTCAAGGTGGTTTGCCATTGCCTGCCTCTGTGTAGCAACCCTGGTATTCCTTGGTGGTCTCGCATCCCAATACTAATCAGGGCCAAAACTACTTAGCTTCCAAGTTCTGAAGAGATTGGGCTAGCTTGGGCCAACCAGGTCAGGCTTTAACCTGTACATTTTTTGGAAAAACCTTGTTAATTGGGCTGTTATGTTTTGTGTCCTTGAAACCTTGGGTTGATAGCCATCTGCCATCTTCAGTCTGAGGCGATGTGATGGTGGTGTTAGAAAGAGCTGTCAAGTCACAGCTAACGTGTGGTGACCCCACAGGGTTTTCAAGGCGAGAGACGTTTAGAGGTGGTTTGCCACTGCTTGTCTCTCTGTAGTGATCCTCATATTCCTTGGAGGTCTCCCATCCAAATACTAGCCAGGGCCAACCCTGCTTCGCTTCCAGGATCGGGCTAGCCTGGGCTATGTAAGGTGATGAAATGGAATATAAACCTTTCAAGTGAGTGAATGAATGAATGAATGAATGAAAGAATGAATGAAAAGTCAGCTAGATGGTTTTTACAGGATTTACAGACTGCTCTGATAACTTTCCACAAAGGCTGCCAGCAGGCCGGGGGCGGGGGGGGGGGGAATCTCCTTTCCCTTTTAGATAAAGGTAAAGGTTTCCCTTGCTCGAAAGCCAGTCGAATCTGACTCTAGGGATGCGATGCTCATCTCCGTTTCCAAGCCGAAGAGCCAGTGCTGTCCAAAGACGTTTTTCCGTGGTCATGTGGCCGGCATGACTAGACGCTGAGGTGCATGGAACGCAGTTACCTTCCCACCGAAGCGGTACCTGTTTATCTATTTGCAATTTCTTGCTTTTGAACTGCTAGGTTGGCAGGAGCTGGGGCCAGAGATGGGAGCTCACTCCGTCACGCGGCACTCGGGTATCCAACTGATGAACTACCGACCTTCCAGTCTGCATCTCAGCGTCTTAACCACTGAGCCTCCGCAGCCCCCTGTCCCTTTTAATAGAGGCTTCATGTGTAGAAATGGGCAGCTGCAGCTTTTCATGGCATGGAGATAAACAAAATCGCCTGGTAAACAACATCCCATTAAAAAGAGCAAGAGTCCAGCAGCACCTTAAAGAGTAACAAAATATGTGGCAGTGTAGGAGCTTCCGTGAGTCACTGCTCACTTCTTCATTGGACTGAAGAAGTGTGCAGTGACTCACGAAAGGTCCTACCCTGCCACATGATTTGTTAGCCTTTAAGGTGCTCCTGGACTCTTGCTCTTTTCTACAGACAGACTAACACGGCTACCCACCTTGATCAACATCCCATTAAGCCTCTATTTGAGGGGAAGGGCCTATTTTCCTCCAGACATTTGACAACCCTACTTTCCACTGGGAAGAGATATAAAGTTCACGGGCACACACAGCCATTTAATTCACTTCTACCCCACCTTTTCACCCAGTGGGATCCCAAAGCAGCTTACATCATTCTCCTCTCCTCCATTTTACCCCCCACAACAACCCTGTGAGGTAGGTTAGGCTGAGAGAGTGTGACTGGCCCAAGGACACCCAGTAAGCTTCTATGGCACAAGTGGGGATTCGAAGCCGGCTCTCCCAGATGCTAGTCTGACACTTTTTAAACACTACACCACACTGGCTCCCAGTGCTAAAATGGACATTTCTTGCTCTGAGGTTGTCCCAAGACTGAGAATGATTGAAAGCAACAACTCTGCACACTTTTTTAAAAGTCTTTCGCTTGTGTGTATTGCTTACTCCTTATTCCTTCCCACAGCAGACTCTCCAGAACTGGTGTGCAGAAATCCCATGTAAAATTATTAGTACGCAGAATGTTTGCATGTATGGAGTTACCTGATCTCTTCAGATCTCAGAACCTAAGCTGGCTCAGCCCTGATTAGTACTTGGAGGCGGAGACCACCAAGGAAGTTATGGGCTGTTACGCAGACACAGGCAGTGGCAAATGATTTCCTCTCTTACCTTGGAAAAACCCCATGGGGTTGCCATTAAGTCCACTGCAACTTGATGGCGTAAAAAAAAATTAAAAGATGAGACACAGTTACTGAAGTGACATCATTTGGCTAGCATATAATAGTTAGAAATCACCATCTATTCATCCCACGCTTTGAGAGCCAGCTTGGTATAGCAGTTAGAAGCGCGGACTTATCTGGGAGAACCGGGTTTGATTCCCCGCTCCTCCACATGCTGCTACTGGTGTGACCTTGGGTCAGTCCCAAGTTATTTCAGAGCTGTTCTCTCAAGAGCAGTTTCTGTCAGAGCTCTTTCAGCCCCACCTACCTCAGTCTTTTGGGGGGAGGGGAAGGAAAAGGAGATAGTAAGCCACTCTGAGACACCTTCGAGTAGTGAAGGGTGGGGTATAAATCCAATCGCTTCTTCTTCCAAGGTCACTCTCTCTCAGCCCTACCTAACTCTCAGCTAGGGCTGCCAACCTCCAGATGGGGCCTGGAGTTCTCCCACTAAATAAGAGCCAGTTTGGTGTAGTGGCTAAGTGCACAGACATCTAGGAGAACTGGCTTTGATTCCCCACTCCTCCACTTGCAGCTGCTGGTTTGACCTTGGCCAAGCCATAGTTCTGTCACAGCTGTTCTCTCAAGGGCAGTTCTCGAGAGAGCTCTCTCAGCCCCACCTACCTCACGGGGTGTCTGTTGTGGGGAGGGGAAGGGAAAGGAGTTTGTAAGCCCCTCTGAGTGAAGGGCAGGGTATAAATCCAATCTCCTCCTCTTCACCGTAAGTGTATGAGGCAGGTTAAGCCGAGAGGAAGTGACTTGCTGAAGGACTCCCAGTGAGCCGAGTGAGAATCTGAATCCAGGCCTCCCAAATCTATGACTGCTTTATATGAGGAAAGTTGTGTTTAAATCGCTATGAATTTAATGGGACGTATGCAGTCTTCTTCACAGGCTGTGCTCATAGCCTATACATGGTCTGGTTATTACAGGAAAATTGAAACGCTGAAATTAAAAAAAACCCTAAAGTTTCCATCACTCATTATTTTGTAGAAGATTGAAACATCCATAACGACTGCAGGATCTCAGACAGCTCAGGAACCAGGAAGTACTTTAAAAAACACCCTTCAAAGGGCATTACATTTTCTAAACTAGTAAAAATTTACAAACCAACCTTATTATTTTGACAGACACAGAACAGTTCTAAACATGCATACTTAGCAGTAAACCCCATTAACTGAAACCCCATTTGTCTCCGGACTGGCGTCAGCATTCCCTCAGGGGGGGCAGCCACCGGGGGGCCAAAGCTCCAGGTGGGTCCCACTGCGGGCCCTTCCCCAGCCCGCTCAATTGGGAGTGCTTTGCTACCAGTGCTCCTGGCTTAACAAGCTGCCCAGCATTGGCTATTGAGGCTGTGTTGAGCAAGGGAAGACTTATAAGCGGGTATGGGAAAGATGCACAGGTGGGGGGGAACATGAGTGGTGGGACAGGAGGCAGAAGTGGGGAGCTTGGTATGCAGAGGAAGGAAGGGGGATCCTGGATACTCTGTGCCAAGCCCCCCCCCCCCAAACTGGGAATCAGCCCTGGATGCAAATAAGACTGCAGCATAGCATTGCAGGCTTTGTGATCTTGAGCCATTCCTAAGTGCGGCCAACCTCGCAGGATTGTTTTGTCCATAAAACGAGGACTATGTACACCATCCCAAGCTCTTTCGAGGACAGGTGGCATTAGAAGTTCACAAACGCTTCGAAATCAACTGAAGCTTGCCAAAACTAACTTTAGCCCTGTTGAACTTAATGTGACTGATGTACACAATTAACTTTCCCCAGATTGGGACCAGTGTGCTTAAAATGTGCTGCACTCACAGTGGAAACTGCAGATTTATGGCGTTACAAAAGAAGTACAGTATGGTTTCTGTCCTTCCAAATTTAAATTCAAACAGGGTTTTTTTGTATGCAAAAGCACACAAATTAGCTGACAAAAGCTGCAATCCTAAAGACACTTTCCTACAACTAAGCCCCACAGAATAACATGGAATTTACATGTAAGGAGAGCTGTTTAGGATTGCTCCCAACGCCTCTCAAAGTCCTACCACAATGTCCCTACTTTATCAGTTATCTTTCCTACTACTAGTTACAGTGGATCTGGGTTGCCAAGTTTTTAACTACACCCCTGAACTTGCGCCTTTACTGGCAATGTCATCTGCAGAGAGGGGCAGCTGATAATGTTAATAGGTATGCTGAGAATCTTCACCTGTTGATTTCTGCATATTAAACTGCCATTAAAGATATGGGGAAGACCTGGCCAGGTTTTGTTCCGATCATCTGGAAACCCTAAACGGAATGAAAGCACATTTTAAGTAGCACACCTGAAGTCTCCATTGAAGATCAGATCCGCAGAGAGCGGTCTGCCCAGACACACTTGCTGCTCCCTGATTAAGACTTTTGTAACTCGCAGCTGACACTAGGGAAGAGCCTCTGCTCGGCATGCAGAAGGTCCCAGGTTCAATCCCTGGCATCTCCAATTAAAAGGTGTAGATAGTGGGGGACGTGCAAGACCCCTGCCCAAGACCCCAGACAGCCAAAGCCAATCTGAGTAGGTAATACTGATCTTGATGGACCAATGGTCTGCCTCAGTATAAGGAAGACTTTCTGTATGTTCATACAGGACACTTAAAAGCTTGCAAACCGCTTTAACCAATCCAATAAGAGACTGTATTTTACGTCTTTTGTAACTTTAATCCCCTGTTCTGTCCCAAACTATCCGAACAAACTCTTTTCCAAAAGAACGAAACAGGTGATTGTGGGTGGCAGCCGTCTTCACGAATGCCATTGAACAGAAAGAGGTCAAGAGCCTCGAGTACAATGAACTCGTGTGTGAGCGGGTTATCACCAGAGGGCATTTTCTCCCTCCACAAACACAGAAGGGGACGCGTGTTCCTTCGTTTTCCTAGAGGCTTGAAATGAACTTTGACAAAACACTGGAAACTAGAAAGAGCAGTGAGGGGAAATCGTTCTTCCTCTCAAATTTAATTTCAAGATCTTTTAAGGGGGGGTAGGGGTTGCTGTCAAGTCGCAGATGACTGATGGCGACCCATAAGGTTTTCAAGGTAACAGGTGTTCAGGGGTTGTTTGCCACTGCCTGCCTCTCTGTAGAAACCCTGGATGCCCTTAGCGGTATCCCTTCCAAATACTACCTAGGCAGGCCCATAAACAGGATTTTGTGGCTTGTGGGGCGAATATTTTTCGGGCGAGGGCTGCCATTATTTTTATGCCAGCTCCAATTCGTCCCCAAACTTGATCGCTGGTGGCCACCCTTCTCCCTCCCCTCCCACAAGATTTAAAGGACCCTTCAGCTGATCAGTGGGAAGCATGTGCCCTGCCAATCAGCTGGAGGGCCCTTTAAATCTTGCAGGAGGGAGAGGGGCACGCACGATCCTCCATTTCTTCTCAAAATATTTAAAGGATCTCTCTAAATGTTTTTGAGAAGAAGCAGGGGGCCCCGTGCACGCATTCTTCTAAAAAATTTTTTTGTGGGGCTGGCCCTTTAAGGAAGGGGGCGGAGCCCCCAACCGCCCCCCTGTAGCTACCGGCCAGTACCTAGGTCCAACCCGGCTTAGCTTCCAAGATCTGACAAGAACAAGCTAGACTGGACCAGCCAGGTCAGGGCAAAAACTTCAGAACTTCAAAACTGGGAGGAAAGGGTGATGATTTCTGTTCTTCTGGGCTCATGATAGATAGCCCCTGTCTTCAGTTCATTCAGAGTTGTTAAGAGAGGATTCTTGGGGCAGGGTTGAGAAAATATGGGACCACTGTAAGCCAGGGCTGGGTACAAGTTTGGGAAGGGCTGGCCATGATACTTTCCTCCAGTGCTCTGTCCCACTAAGTGCGTCAGCCCCTTGACCATCCAAACATATCCTCCTGGAGGAAGAAATGGAGTGTGACCCTTTTCCATTCCTTTAAGCCACATCAGCACCAATGAGGAGTGTGAAAGTGACACTCTGCTTCCTCAGTTTTTCCTCTTGGAAAAGATGCTCAAAGGAAGCAGGATGATGGCGACTCTCTTGCACGCTTTAACAGCAAAGGTGGAATCTTAAAGGGGCACGAAAGAGTCAAAATCTGCAGCCTCTCCAAAGGAAATGGGAGGCTGTTGACATCATAACGACATCTAAGATGACCGCCCCCCCATTCCTGGTGGTAGGTTTGATTCCCCACTCCTCCACATGCAGCTGCTGGTGTGTCCATGGGTCAGTCACAAGTTTTTTCAGAGCTGTTCTCTCAAGGGCAGTTCTCGAGAGAGCTCTCTCAGCTCCACCTACCTCACAGGGTGTCTGTTGTGGGGAGGGGAAGGGGAAGGAGATTGTAAGCTTCCCTGAGACTCCGAGTGAGGGGCATGGTATAAATCCAATCTCTTCTTATTATTATCTTGGGCTGGCTGAATTTCTGCCAGGTTGTGGCTCTGGCACATGCCTATCCATGCCAACCCTTGACAATGGCCCTGCTGTTTAACTGGGCTTCCTGCAGAGACTGTGTGCATGTAAACGGCTAAGTCACAGCCGACTTATGGCAACCCCGTAGGGTTTCCAAGGCAAGAGACATTCAGAGGTGGTTTTCCAATGCCTTTCTTGGCATAGCAGCCCTGGAATTCCTTGGTAGCCTCCCATCTAACTACTAACCAGGGCCAACCTGGCTTAGCTTCTGAGATTTGATGAGACTGGGCTATCCAGGTCAGGCCTCCAGAGACTGCTCCCGGTCATGTATGAAGATTCCAGATGGATAGCCATGTTTGTCTGTAGCATCAAGATTAAGCTAGAGTCACTGGCCCCTTAAAGGCTAAGAAAATTTATCCTGGAACAAGCTTCCACGAGTCAGATCATTAGATTTTACAGGCTGACTATCTAACCACAGCTGGGAGTGCCTCATCTCTGTGCTGAGTGGACTCTCTTGAGGGGAGTTTGTTTTTAACCCACCCTCTCTTTGTAAGACACATGACCTGCCTCCCCCCCCCCCCAAACACACTTTCTCATTGTCTTGTTGTGTATATAAATTTACACTCCGATACACTTGGTGAAGAGAGCTCTGTGTCGTAAAAGCTGATGCTGGAATAAATTTGGTTAGTCTTTAAGGTGCCGCCAGACCCATGTTTTATTTCCCAGCTCCACCGGAGGCAGATCCTGGGTACAGTTTAGCTGGGCAACCTTGTCTTTTGCATGCAGTCTTTAATCTCTTGCGACTTTGAGGCTGGGGTGTACCATTGTATTTCTGATTTTACACGACCTGCATATTCTTTTCTCTCCACCTTTAAGGGACTTGTGGCCAACAACTGGGGGGGGGACGTCCTGCTGCTCTAAACAGGATTTTACTACATAGAAACAGGCAACTGAAGCTTTTAATGGAGAGGTAAATAACATCATCCGGTAAATAACAAGTGATTTAAGTGTATGTTAAAGGGGCAAGACATTGATTCCCAGGCTGCTGACAACCCTAAGGGAGACTAAGGGCACTTCCCCCTATTTAGAATGCCTCATCTGTAAATATCATTAAAGCAGAATCAGTATGCTCATATTTCAGGTGTGGCAAAAGCAGAATTAAACTTGTGAAAATGGCATAACTTTACTATACTCTTTGAAGGAAAACCACAGCATTCAGATACAAGGGGTGGGGGCAAGTAATGAAGCAGCATATCCTTTCGCCAGGCGACCCATTCCTGGAACAGATTAGGTGGCAAAGTTCTAGTGGTCAGAAAGACGGAGGTGTGACTTTGACTTCTTTAACCCCTTCAGTCTCACAGGACAGCATAAGCACAGAATCATAGAGTTGGAAGGGGCCATACAGCCCATCTAGTCCAACCCCCTGCCCAATGCAGGATCAGCCTAAAGCATCTCTGACAAATATTCATCCAGCCTCTTCTTGAAAGCTGCCAGTGAAAGGGAGCTAGCCACCTCCCTAGGCAGCTGATTCCACCTTTGAACCACTCTGACCGTGAAAAAGATTTTCCTAATATCCAGCCGATACCTTTCTGCCTGTAATTTAAACCCGTTGCTTCAGGTCCTCTCCTCTGCTGCCAACTGAAACAGCTCCCTGCCCTCCTCCAAATGACAGCCTTTCAAATATTTAAAGAGAGCAATCATGTCCCCCCTCATCAGGTGGAATCTCTGATAAGTACCCCTGACACTGATGTGGATTTTTTTTAAAAAGCTGCCACTGATTTTGCAAAATCCTTAATCCTGTTTGTTTTTTTTCCTGGATCTGTTTGCATGTGCCTGCTAGAGGCCTCCGAAGTATCCTGAACGAACACTGAAGCGGTCTTTCCTTTGCGCTTCTTCTGTTCTGATGCTACACACTCACCATATCCACATTTCCCCCCTTCCATGAAGTACTGGTGATGCAGTTGCTTCACTATTTTCCATATCTGCAGAAAACTTCCTCTACTGTAGCTCTTGTTCTGGCAGATTTTTTTTTAAATATGCCCTGTTTTAAGTCCAGCACCCCAGGTAAATTTGTCCGGGTCACTCTTTCTCTTGCGCTCTTGATTTCACATCCTAAAGTAGCCGCCAGAATGGTCAATTAAGAATGGAGGTGAGGCAAGTTGAAGGCGCTCCTAATGCTTTCCACAATGCCACTCTTTCCCACTTACAACCAGTCTCTCCAAGCACTCTCCTCCCTTCCGCTTGTGAAGGAAAGTATAGAAGAAAGAGCTCTGAGTTGAGCACTTGAAAGAGGACAGAAACAAAGGGTCCATTCTAGATCTTGATTGGAATGAGGGGTTAGCCCCCTGGACCTGTTTTCAGTGTTTGGATTCAACCCAGGAATGGGTAAAAAACAACAGAGAATGCTTCGGCACACGTAGAGAGGGGCCTCTCACCTGGGCATTAGCCACACAGCTAGATTCCTACCTCCTCAGATTAGGAAACAGGGCAGGGGGTACAACTTCTAGTAATGTTTAAACACAGGCCAGCATCTTCACAAGCTGATGTGAGCACAGCCTCAGCAGATCTTGTTCGTGCTTGAATTCAACGCTAGCCAGAAACGATAAGGGGGTTACAATACGGCAATTGACGGACCAGCTCGTGAGCAGCTGTTATTACAGGACAGAAGTTTGTTCTCTCTCTTCAAATATATTAGAATTCGTGGGACAGCAGTGGAGGGGGATTAAGATGCAATTAAGTAGACGGACAACCAAAAGGAAGTACAACACAATGTGTAACTGACTTATGGCGTCTGCTGCTCCAAGCTGTGTCTCGGGCCACTAGCGTTAAGTGGCAATAAAAGGAGCCCGGAGAAAGTAAATTGAGGACAGGTCTCCCAACAGCCACCAGCCCTTATTGCTGAAAATCAGACCTCCATGTTCAAAGGCAGTGTATCTCTGAACGCCACCTGCTGGGGATGAGGGCAAGAAAAGGAGACATTGCTTTCACTTCCCACCTGTGGGCTTTCCCAGAGACATCCACTGGCTACTGCAGGAGAGGCCAGCTGTACCAAATGGGCCCTTGGTTTACCCCAACAGGGGTCTTAATCAGAGTAACGCACAGCATGTATTGGCAAGCGCTAGTTCCGCAGCAAGAACACTTCAGACCCACCCCACTGTACAATCTCAACCTGCTGGAAGCACAGCATACTCCCCATACATGCTTTGGCCGCAATCCTATGCATATTTACTTAGCAGTTAAAGTCCTATGGCTCTCCGGAGTCCATTTCACACATTACAGGGGAACACCAGTTTTCATCTGCCCATTGCGTGATTCCGCAGTAAAACCATAAAGCGTGAAGGGAAAACACAGGACGCGGCACCTGCAGTGTCATTTCCCATATGAAACACCCTGAGTCATAGAATACAGGTTCTTTCAACCCCTCTCCCCCCCACCCCATGACAAATGGAAGAGAGACTTCCAAGTGCATTGTTTGGTAGCTGCGGCCAAAGAAATCAAAGTTTCAAAGCCTGCAAGGTGTAAAGGTGAGAATGCCTCTAAGCATATGCGGAGAACCCATTCCCAGCAAGCCACCGGTTCAAACGAAAGTCAGGCTCCCAGAAGCGTTTTTAAGAATCCGGGCTGGAGACGAGGGGGGAGGTTGACCTCCCTTCCAAAGAAGCCCCAAGGCGCCTGCCCGTTAACCCCTTGCTTACCTTCCAGCAGGACCTCTTTGCCGGCCCTCTTGAGCGCCTGCACGGCTTCGTCGTGGGTGGCGTCCCGCAGGTCGGTCCCGTTGACGGCCAGGATGGCATCCCCGACGTAGAGCGCCTGGGTCTGGTCGGCGGCCAGCCCCTTGAAGATCTTGCTGATGAGGATGGGCATCTTGTTCTCCTTGCCCCCCTTGATGCTGATGCCCAGGCCGCCCATCTCCTGCTTGAGCACCTTTACGCACCGCTTCTTGTTGGAGATGGCTTCGGGGACTTGCTCGGGCAGGTCGGTGAAAGCCGTGCGCACCCCGCCGAGCCCCGAAACCAAGCCCGGTTTAGGGCTGCCGCCGCCCCCCGACGGGGAGTCGGAAGACCCCGCGCCGGCGAGGTTGCAAGCAGCGGCGCCCGAGTGGGTGCCCCCGGGCGCCGCAGCGGCTGCCCCTCGGGCGCAAAAGGTCCCATTGGCGTTGCTGCCGGCGGCTGCCCCGATGCCGTTGTAGGCGGCGGCGGCATTGGCCCCGTCTTCGCTGCTCAGCACCAGCGCCTCGTCGCTCAAGTTCACCAGCACTCGGTGCCACCGGTCGCGCACCAAAACTTCCAGCGCGCCGCTCCGCAGCAGCCGCCCGCCGACGCCTCCCCCTCCGGCCGCCGCTACCGCCATCTTTGGAGCATTTCTTAAAACACCATGTGATTGAGTGCAGAGAGAGAGAGAGAGAGAGACTTTGGAGGGGAGGGAGTGGGGGAGAGAGCGAGTGCGAAGAAAGAGAGAGACGGACTTTCCCTCCACTCTGGAGAGACTGGCGGGGAGGCGGAGGCGGAGGAGGGGCGAGAGCGAGCCCCGGAGCGCTTCCCAGCCCTGCGGCGTGGCGAGCGAATGGGAGGAGCGTCAGAGGCGGGGGAGGGAGGAAAGTAGGAACTCCGGCCCGAGAGAAGTGCGAGGTCGCCGGACCCGGAGTTGGCCCCCGGGGCGTGGCTGACTGCAGGACCAGGCGCTGGAGTTCAGGGTATAGCTGGAAGCGAAGTGCTCCCAGCCCGGGCTGTTCCGAACCAGCCCGCGTTTTGCAGGCGCGCCCTGAGTTCGAGGCTCTCTGCTCGGTGGGGAAGTTTCAAGGGTGACCTTGGAAGGGGGCGGGGGGGGGGGGGGGAAGCGGCGTCGAGGCCCACCCACAGAGGACTTTGGAAGGAGCCCGTTAAGGGGTTTCAGCTAGGCGAGGGGGGAACGGAGGTGACTGGCCATTGCCTGCCTCTGCCCAGGGACCCTTTTGGACTTCCTTGGCGGGCTCCCAGCCAAGTAGGAACCTAGGGTTGCCAGGTCTGGGTGGGGAAATGCCTGGAGACTTTGGGGGTGGATCCGGGAGAGGGCGGAGTTTGGAGAGGGGCGGGGCCTCAGCATGGTACAATGCCATAGAATCCACCCTTCAAAACAGCCATTTCCCCGGGGGGAGCTGATCTCTGTCAGCTGGAGATCAGCTAGAGGCTGGCAAGGAACCAGGGTTAACTTCCGAGATCTGACAAGGTCCGGTTGGCTTGGGCAACGGTGGGTAGATAGATATTTTTAAAACCTAGACTACAGATCACGCGGAGTTGCCAACCTCCAGGTGGTGGCTCACCTCCAGGTGAGATCTCCTGCTGTGACAGCTGATCTCCAGGCGGTAGGTCAAGGTGGGTAGCCATTGTCTGTAGCAGTAGAAAAGAGCAAGAGTCCAGTAGCGCCTTAAAGACTAACTTAATTCGTGGCAGGCTTTCGTGAGTCACTGCTCACGTCTTCAGATACGCTGCGCACAGGCAGGCAACAGAAGTGAGTCACGAAAGCTTGTACCGTGCCACAAATTTTGTTAGTCTTTTAAAGTGCTACTGGACTCTTGCTCTGATCTGCAGGGGGCAGAGATCAGTTCGCCTGGAGAAAACGGCTGCTTTGGAAGTTGGACTCTGTGGCATTATGACCCAGGCTCCACCCCACCCCCCTCCAAGTATTCGTCAACCTGGAGTTGCCAATTCTAAGTCCAATACCTTTTTTTTTTTGCTGTCAAGTCACAGCCGAGTTATGGTGACCCCGAGGGTTTTCAAGGCAAGAGGCTTCCTGCTCAGCTTCCGAGATCTGAGGAAGCCAGTTGGCACGCAGCAGTGTGCAAGCTGGATATTGCTCTCCCCCCCCCCCCCCCCGCAAAAGGTGATAAAAGACAGATTCTAGGACATGATGCTCAACTTTTGCATTCTGCTTAAATGTTAGATGCGCAGACAGGGAAGGAACCTCTATGCTATTGGGGGGTTCCTCCGCATATGTAAAAAATAGAATTTACAGTGCAGTCCTAAATGGAGCTAACCCTTCCAGATTCATGGAAGAGAAATGGGTTTAGGTGTATCTCTCATTCGGACTACACTGTTAGTAAGTAAACCGAAAGAGAGAAGATACCTGTTTAAAATGTCCTGGTGAAGATGGAATAGGCTCCAGAATGGACTCTGGTTGGATTGAGTGTTGTGTACCACAAACGGGAGGGGGAGGGAAGTCAGCATCTTCTAGCCCCTGAAAAATCTGTAAAATGTTTGAAAGGAGAATTTGGGAAGGAGGCTTCTAATTTGTCCCCTCCTGTGAGTTTCTTTTGTATCTTACGGTATATTGTTTGAGATCTCAAAGCAGCTGGCCCAGACCTAGACATTCCAGGCACGCCCAGTCTCAGCAGATCTTTGAAGCTAAGCAGGGCCGACCCTGGCAAGTACTTGGATGGGAGACCTCCAAGGAATACCAGGGCCGGGACGCAGAGGCAGGCAATAGCAAGCCGCCTCTCTGAAATGTCCAAGCCCCACTAGGGGTCACCAGAAGTCAGCCATTACTTCCAGGCGCGCACGTGCGCACACACACACACACACACACACACAAAATACTCACCAAAAAAAGAGAGAAATCTCAAAGTAGCTTATGACCAAATGGTAAAAAAAAATAGAAAAAGAGGATAAAAGAAGTTAACATCACTGAAAAAGTAAATGTACCACTAACAGTGCACTCCGATGCAGAATTACACCCCGTAAGAATGTATCTGAGGGAATGTGTGTACGTACGAAATCTTTTGCCCAGAATAAAACTTTTGTTGGGTCTTAAAGGTGCCACTGGACTCAAACTTTGTTCTTCTGCTTCAGACCAACACGGCTGCCCCACCTGAATCTACCCTCTAAGGGTGTGAGCCTAAACAGGTCTACTCAGTCGTAAGCCTCATGTTATTCAGTGACGCCTACTCCCAGGAAAGTGCCTTTAGGATTGAAGCCAAAGCTGAAGTAGGATGTATGCAACTCTACTTTGGATTGCACTGTAAAAACACCTCAATGAGAACCCTTAAAAAATTTAAATCATTGAGTCGTGTATGAGAGAACCAGGGTTGCCAGCTCCAGGTTGGGAAATATCTGGAGATTTAGGGGGTGGAGCCTGAGGAGGGCGGAGTTTGGGGAGCGGAGGGACTTCAGTGAGGTATAATGCCATAGATTCTACCTTCCAAGGCGGCCATTTTCTCCAGGTGAGCTGATTCTGCCATCTGGAGAGCAGTTGAAACAGTGGGACCTCTCTACCGACCACCTAGAGGCTGGCAACCCTAGAGAGAGCAGTTAGCATAGAATACCTGAAAACTTAACTGATCTAGAATTATTACTGTGTATTTGACATTGTGCCAAGTAACTGGCATTGGAGTCTGAAAACCAAGTAAGTTCCAAAAGATTGGATCCAAGAACTGCTCATAGAACAAATCCCTCCTGCCAGTTTGGTGTAGTGGTTAGGAGCACGGACTCTAATCTGGGAGAACCAGGTTTGATTCCCCAGTCCTCCACATGCAGCTGCTGGTGTGACCTTGGGTTAGTCACAAGTTCTCTCAGAGCTGTTCTCTCAAGGTCAGTTCTCGAGAGAGCTCTCTCAGCCCCACGTACCTCACAGGGTGTCTGTTGTGGGGAGGGGTGGGGAAGGGAAAGGAGATTGTAAGCTGCTCTGAGACTCCTTCGGGTAGTGAGGTAAAGGTAAAGGATTCCCTTGCACAAAAGCCAGTCAAATCTGACTCTAGGGGGTAGTGCTCATCTCCAAGTTGAAGAGCCAGTGTTGTCCGAAGACTTTTTCCGTGGTCATGTGTCTGGCGTGACTAGATGCTGAGGCGCACGGAATCCTGTTACCTTCCCACCAAAGCGGTACCTGTTTATCTACTTGCAATTTCTTGCTTTCAAACTGCTGGGTTGGCAGGAGCTGGGAGCTCAGTCCATCACACGGCACTCGGGTCTCGAACTGCCGAGCTACCAACCTTCCGGTCTGCAGCTCAGCATCTTAACCTCTGAGTATAAATCTAGTCTCTTCTTCTCCTCTTCTTCTCCCCTGGTTTTCAGAAGCCCCCCCCCCCCCAATTACCACCCCCAAAGGCTGCTGCTCTGGTGGCTCCTGGGAACAGTGCATGACGTAGCACATGGGGATACAGTTTGAGTGGGAAATCGGCCAAAATTGTGAACCTTCCTTTGCGTGAGTGAGCTTGAACATCTGAATCTACCTTATACGGAATCAGACTTTTTGTTCCAGCAAGATCAGTATTGTCCACTCAGACTGGCAGTGGCTCTCCAGGGTCTCAGTCAGAGGTCTTTCACATCATCTCCTCCATGATCGTTTTAAGTGGAGATGCTGGGGACTGAATGTGGAACCTTTAAATCGGAGACACCGGGGGTTGAACCTGGGATCTTCTGCACACCAGGTAGATGCTGTACCACTAAGCCACAGCCCTTCCCCTTGCCTTCCGCTCGTGCAAAAGGGCGACTTTGGATCCGCCCCAATGTCTGCATGCACAAGGCTCTACCTGTTCCATACCAAACTCCCCTGTCTGGATTCCATTTCCCCTGAGCCACCAAATTCCCCCCAGGCTCCTTCCTGCGTCTTACCAGCTTTGCCCCAGTCCACCCCACCGGGTCATGCTCTGGCCCCACCCATTCTGTAATCCAGAATTAGCCATCCTTGGTGAGTGTAAACAAGCTTGGTTGCTCAAGGGTGGTGATGAATTTAATAGGCACTTGGCTCACGCATTCCTGGGCACAGTCTCTTCTGCCTGCCAGCCAGCCAGGTCTCGAATAATAATAATAATAATAATAATAATAATAATAATAAAAAGGTCCCACAACTAATGCTAATGTACTAAATGATTTCATCAGGGATTCTTAATTAGGTGCTGGGTTTTTGTTTTGTTTTTTTGCATTTCTCATGTTTAATTCAAACGTGGTGCCTGAATTCTGCTTTGAAACACAAATGAGTTTTCTTTCCGCGTTGTCTCCTACTAACCGTGTTCACGAGTGACACATTCCCAACTGCATATAGGATCACCTGTGAAAAACACCCTCTGCGATATGGGGGATATGACTAAACAAAGGTCTCAGGGCTTGCCCGTGCTTAGCCCTTCAACCTGTTCCTGTCGTGGCTCAGATGCACGTGAGACAAGATTGCTGGTGGAAAGTGTCATCGAGTCGCAGGTGATTTATGGCGACCTGGCAGGAGTCTCTGGGCGAGAGACACTCATAGGTGGTTTGCTGATGCCTGCCTCGGCATGACAACCCTGGACCTCCCTGGAGGTCTCCCATCCAAATGACAACCAGGGCTGACCCTGCTTAGCTTCCATAGTCTTACAAGATCAGGCTCGTTTGGGCATCCTGGTTAGGGGAGCCCTTATTATGCACTTATCCACCCCTAGCAACTAGAATACTGCAATAGCTCCAGCCTTTGTATGGGAGAACAGGGATGATCTTTAGTCAGGGATGATTCTTGACGTTTTGTTTTGGGTGCAAAATAGGTTGCCCACCGGCCTGGAGAAAGATGTCCTGCCCCTTTAATAGAAGCTGAATGGGTGGAAATGGGCAGCTGAAGCTTTTTGTAGCATGCAGGTAAAACGGTACCACCTGGCAAATCATACCCCGTTAAAGGATAATATCAAAGGGATGGGCCATTTTTTTCCCTGCAGGCTGCTGGCAGACCCAGAGTAAAAGCACCAAAGACTGGCAACTGCTGCAAAGTCCATTTTTAAAACTGGAGTGGGGATGGGGGAGTCGGCCACTGCGGACAGGAAGCAAGGATGACAAGGACCTCTCTAATCTTCAAGAAAAAAACAGTATACAAATCTATATACTAATAGCCAAGTGCCCCCTATGCATGCGGATATCTAAATCCACACATCAGGGGCACTTGGGGGGCAGAGAGATTTTCCTGCACACTTGGGGGATTCCCCAGGAGTGCAGAAAAATCTTAAAAGTTTTTAAAAACAAAACGGGGGTCAGGGGATATTTAAATCCCCCCCAAAGTAAAAGAGTGTTCCCTGTGCATGCACAAGGAACACTCTGGGAATTCTGTGGCAGCCAGTGGCTGGGAGTCACTCAGGCCTCGCCAACAGCACCCAGGGGCAGGGGAGAAGGCTTACCTACAGCTGCTTCCTCCTCAATGCAGAGCTGCTTCTGCAGGCCGGGAGCCATTAGGAATACTCCACCCCACACACAAGTATCGCAGGTCCCGCTTCTTGTACTGCTTTATTTACTCCATTTATAGTCTGCTTTTCTCATTGAGACTCCAGGTGGATTACAAGATTTTAAACAAGCAATTCATGGAGACAGCAAAGACCTTGGGGAAGGGCTGTGGCTCGCTGGCAGAGTGTCTGCTTGGCGTGCAGAAGGTCCCAGGTTCAATCCCTGGCTTCCCCGGTTAAAAGGATCAGGTAGGAGGTGATGGGAAAGACCTCAGCCTGAGAGCCTGGAGATCTGCCGCCAGTCTGAGTAGACAATACTGACTTTGATGGATTGACGGTCTCATTCAGTATCAGGCAGCTTCATGTGTTCATGTGACCTCCAATAAGCAATGCTATAAGACTAGGATTACAGAGCAGGGACGCTATGGCAAAAATAACAATGAAAGGTGTGTGTGGGGGGCTGTCTAGGCATGATATGCCATAATGCAGAAACTGGGCTGCAAAGGTAGAATACAATGCAGTAAAAGGATACAAGACCGACATGTTTATTAAATTTTAGATTCAGGTGGACAGCTGTGTTAGTCTGTAGGAGAACAAAATTCAAGTCTAGTAGCACCTTAATGGTAGGGCCACAGTGGCTCAGAGGTTAAGATGCTGAGCTGCAGACCGGAAGATCGGTAACTCGGCAATTCGAGACCCGAGTGCCGTGTGACGGAGTGAGCTCCCGTCTCTGGCCCCAGCTCCTGCCAACCAAGCAGTTTGAAAGTAAAAATGTGCAAGTAGATAAATGGGTACCGCTTTGGTGGGAAGGGAACAGTGTTCCGTGCGCCTCGGCATTTAGTCATGCTGGCCACATGACCATGGAAAAGTCTTTGGACAGCGCTTGCTCTTCGGCTTGGAAACGGAGATGAGCACCGCATCCCTAGAGTCAGATTCAACTGGCTTTCGAGCAAGGGAAACCTTTTAGAACCTTAATGGCCCTGATCTGGATAGCCCTTTTTTCGTCAGATCTCAGAAACTAAGCAAGGTTGGCCCTGTTTAGTACCTGGATGGGAGACTTGCAAGGTATACCAGGGATGCTACTCAGAGCCAGGCAATTGCAAACCACCTCTGAACAGCTCTTGCCTTGAAAACCCTTTCCACCACCAGCACCTTAAAGACCACCAACTTTTTCTAGGGTATGAGCTTTCATGTGTCAAAGCTCACACATCTGATGAAGTGAGCATTGACTCAAAAAAGCATATACCCTGGGAAATTCTGTCGGTCTCTACCAGTCCAATCCTAAAAAGAGGTACTCCAGTCTAAGCCCATTGAACAATTCCATAAAAAGCACAGTCAAACATCACATCATAAAACCAAGAATGCCTTAATTGTGTATTTGTTAAGTGCTGCCAAGTCATTTCCAATTTATGGCAACTCCATGAATTAATGGCCTCCAAAGCATCCTATTGTTAACAGCCTTACTCAGGTCTTGCAAATGGAGGGCTGTGGCTTCCTTGAGTGAGTCAAGCCATCTCACGCTTTTCCTGTCTCCTTCAACTTTTCCTAGTATTATTGCCCATTTTCACGTCCCCTGTCTTCTCATAACGTGACCAAAGTACAATAGCCTCCGTTCAGCCATGTAAGCTCCTAGGGAGAGTTCAGGCTCCCTTAATTACCAGCAGCCAAATCCCATTACAAGTGTTCTAGCAGACAACACTGCCTCAATGCTGAAAGTCTGATAATGGAGTGTGTATAGATCCAGTAACATTAGCCTTCTGTCCCCTTGATATACGATAATCACAAGGTTTTGGTGAATTTCCCAGTGTGATTCAAGTGTTGTTGCTGTTCCTCTAGTTTTTAAAAGCTTGTAGCTCCTTCTGAAAATGACTGAGCTCCATGCTAAAATCTTTTGGAATATTCTTTAGGTATTCTTTGATTATTATTTTTTATTATTATTTCCTAACTGCTTTCACCATTTCTCCTGCCTTTTATGAGTCTTACACACACAGCCTACTTCTCCAAGCAGTGAAGAAGTTCCAGGGGTAACGCTTGGTTCCCTTTGGAGGAGAGAACATTTGAGATTTGGGGCAGTACGTGCTTTGCTCTATTTACAAATACAAAAGTAGAGCACAGGTGAACACAGGGTACCCATAAAAGGCTGGAGATTCACTATTCTGTAAGAGATCGAGAAAGAAAGAAAGAAAGAAAGAAAGAAAGAAAGAAAGAAAGAAAGAAAGAAAGAAAGAAAGAGATCATGCACCCCTTGTTGCCTCAACCAACTCACAGCACTGAGCTCTCTGCTTCTATCTTCATCCTCTTCCACAATCAAAACTGTTGCCTTTTTTCTTGCACACAAATACATACCTGTCCTCTCCCTTTGGCTAGGAAGGAGGCTCATCTTTTCTAAGCCCCGCTGGGCGTATGGCCAGAGTCATTTCCTGAGGTTTCAGGCTCACCAAGGAGTCAGACACATTCCTAGTCTTTCTGTCATGTAGGAGGCACTGAGCCACAGTGATCAGAGGGCAAGCCCACAGTACTATAGTTATGCTCTGCACATCTTATAGTTCAGTCCTCTGCATAGTTACACCCTTCTAAGTCCATTGAAGCCCCAGGGGATGGCTTGTGGCTCAGTGCTAGAGAATTTGTTTGGCATGCAGAAGTTCCTAGAGCAGGGGTGGCCAACCTGTGGCTCGGGAGCCGTATGCGGCTCTTTCACACATATTATGTGGCTCCTGGCAGGGCAGCTGGGGAAGCTAAATATCATTAGAAAACAAATATCATTGGACAAATAAATACCATTATCAATATCTGCTTTTACCCCTTTTGTTATTATTTTTGGCAGTCACATTTAATGTTGATAAGAGGCAAATCTGCATATTTCCCAATAAAAACACGTAATGTTTGTTCATGTCTTGTGGCTCTCAAACATCTGATGTTTATTCTATGTGGCTCTTACGTTAAACAAGTTTGGCCACCCCTGTCCTAGAGTCAATCCCCAGCATCTCCAATTTAAAAGGAAAGATTTCCACCTGAAGCTGTTGCAAGCCTGGGTAGAGACAATACTGACCTTGAGGGACCAGTGGTCTGGTTCAGTTTACGGCAGCTTCATGTGTGATTGTTTGTGTGTCTTGGGAGGGTATGGCTCCGTATAGGATTGTGCTGTCAGTTAACTGGTCTAGTGGTTAGGAGCGCGGACTGTAATCTGGGAGAACCGGGTTTGATTCCCCATTCCTCCTCATGCAGCTGCTGGAGTGACCTTGGGTCAGTCACAAGTTCTTTCAGAGCTTTTCTCTCAAGGGCAGTTCTCGAAAGAGCTCTCTCAGCCCCACCTACCTCACAGGATGTCTGTTGTAGGGAGGGGAAGGGAAAGGAAATTGCAAGCCTCTCTGAGGCTCCTTTGGGTAGTGAAGGGCGGGGTATAAATCTAATCTCCTCCATCTCCTCCTCTTTATGTTACAGGAGAACATAGCTGGAGTTCTCCCAGACTCTAATCTTGGAGAAACGGGTTTGATTCCCCCACTCCTCCACATGCAGCTGCTGGCTGACATTGGGCCAGTCCCTGTTCTCTCAAGGGCAGTTCTCGAAAGAGCTCTCTCAGCCCCATCCACCTCACAGGGTGTCTGTTGTGGGGAGGGGAATGGAAAGGAGATTGTCAGCTGCTCTGAGACTCTGATGGAAGGGCTGGGTATAAATCCAGTGTCGTAGTCATCGTCTTCTCGCTCCTTGTGTTAACTCAGTCTGCTCTGCAGAGTTTCTATTAATAACTAGATTCAAGTCCAGTAGCACCTAAGAGACCAATAAGATTTCGGGGTATGAGCTTTTTCAGGGAGCCTTGACTCTCAAAACCTCATATTCCCAAAATGTTGTTGGTCTCTAAGGCGCTACATGACTCGAATCTAGTTGTTCTATTGCAGACCAACATGGCCGCCCTCTGAAAATATGACATTGACGTGGATCGTAAGATCCTCCTTGTCAGCAACATCGTTTTGAAACTTCTGTAAATCTGTTTTAGAAGCGTTCATCGTTATTTGAACATTCCCCTTTTATGCCTACCCTTTTCCTGCATAGCAGTTTGCTTCTTGAAACAGTAAATTTAAACTTGCTAGTGTAGTAACTCTTGATTAAGGTTTGACATTTCTCTTCATTGCGTTCTTCTGTTAGTTTCTCCCAAAAATATATAATTGCGTATAGGCGGGCATAGAGTAGTCTTCAGATTAGAGATTTTGTTACGTTATCCAGTTGTGATGACATTCAGTTCCCTGGGCTGGAAGGTTACAGCTTCTGTGTCCTGGCAGGCATTTTTAAGTTGACTCCCACAAAAGGAATAGACAATGCATACATTATACTGACAAATGTTATGTGGGACAGGCTATGAAAGAGGATGCTGGCCAGGTAAGAGACATTCCCGAAAGGGGAATGTGACCTTTTCAGTCTAGGTAGCATGTTGTACACTGATCACCGCTTTTCTCAGATCTAAAATGTTCAATTGACACATACAGTTCAGATTACTAGTATCAAAATATAGGGTGTGTTTGGTCATGAGTTTGATCTTTGTTTTTCCTCCTGACATGTCAGGGCCTATGGGGGCCCCAACTGTGCTCTCCAGATCAAATCAAGCCTGAACTGTCCCTAGAAGCTAAAATGACTAAACTGAGACTATCATACTTTGGTTACATTATGTGAAGACAAGAGTCCCTGGGAAAGGTAAGAATGCTGGGAAAAGTTGAAGGCGGCAGGAAAAGAGGGAGACACAGCATGAGATGGATTGACTCTTTCAAGGAAGCCATGGCCCTCAGTTTGCAAGACGTGAGCAAGAAGAAGAAGAAGGAGGAGGATTTATACCCCGCCCTTCACTCACTTGGAGTCTCAGAGCGGCTTACAAACTCCTTTCCCTTCCCCTCCCCACAACAGACACCCTGTGAGGTAGGTGGGGCTGAGAGAGCTCTGAGACAACTGTCCTTCGGAGAACTGCTGGTACAGAGCTATGGCTTGCCCAAGGTCATCCAGCAGGTGCAAGTGGAGGCATGGGGACTCAAACCCGGTTCTCCCAGGTTAGAGTCCGCACACTTAACCACTACACCAGACTGGCTCTCTGCGAGGCAGTTAACAATAGGACATTTTGGAGGATATTAATTCATAGGGTCTCTATTATTCAGAAGTGGCTTAATGGCATTTACACACACAGACGTCTGTATTGTTTGTACCTTTTTCACTCTCTTTTCTGCTTTAAGAATGCATGGCATTTTTGTAGCACGTCTTTATTCTTTTCTTTTACATACTTTTTTTGTAATAAGACTAATACCTATAACTCATATATTTGTAATATATGTAATAAAACTATTACATAGTTTTATTGTACTAATTAATACATTTGTATAAATGAAATGATGTTACCCTCCCTGAGCCGGCTTTTGGGAAGCGTGAGCTATAAATGTGAAGGAATAAATAAATAAATACTAAACCTGGTTTCTTTTACAGCACTGTTTAACTCTGTCTATGCCCATTACCCTTTAATATCCCCTCTCTCTTTCTCGCTTGTTAACATTTGTAACATGGTTGTGCTGTGTGTATATTAATAACCTTATTCCTGTACATTTGTTCCACAAAGTTTCTCTTATTTTAATATATTTCATTACTGTTTAACAATACAGTTTGAAATAGGTCTTGTCTGTTTTGGATGCATTCATGATTTTCCCCCTCAGAGTCCACCCTCTCCCAAAGACTATGCTTCTCTGCTTAATGTAGGTGACACAAATAGAACGGAACACTTCTTCAGTGCCAAGGTTGCCAGCATCTAGCTGGTGGTCTCCTGGAATTACAGCTAATCACTAGGTGATGGTGATGAGTTCACCTGGAGAAAATGGCCACACTGGAAGGTGGACTCTATGGCATTATACCCCATTGAAGTCCCCCCTCCTCAAACCCTGCCCTCCTCAGGCTCCACCCCCAAAGTCTCCAGGTATTACTGTGTGCGATTCTGCTCACCACACCTCAGAAAGGATATCATAGCATTGGAAAAGGTTCAGAAAAGGGCAACGAGAATGATAAAAGGGTTGGAACACTTTCCCTATGAAGAAAGGTTAAAGCGCTTGGGGCTCTTTAGCTTGGAGAAATGACGGCTGAGGGGTGACATGATCAAGGTTTATAAGATTATGCATGGGATAGAGCAGGTAGAGAAAGAAGTACTTTTCTCCCTTTCTCACAATACAAGAACTCGTGAGCACTCCATGAAATTGCTGAGCAGCCGGGTTAGAACAGATAAAAGGAAGTACTTCTTCACCCAAAGAGTGATTAACACGTGGAATTCACAGCCACAGGAGGTGGTGGTGGCTACAAGCATGGGCAGCTTCAAAAGGGAATTGGATAAATATATGGAGCAGAGGTCCATCAGTGGCTATGAGCCACAAGGTATAGATAGGAACTCTCAGTCCGGGATAAGGGATGCTCTGCGTTCTTGGTGCTTGACCGGGGGGGGGGGGCAACAGTGGGAGGGCTTCTAGTGTCCTGCCCCCATGGCTGGACCGCCTGAGGGCACCTGGTATTTTTGGCCACTGTGTGACAGAGTGTTGGGCTGGATGAGCCACTGGCCTGATCCAACGTTGGCTTCTCTTATGTTCGTACGTTCTTATTTCCCATCCCAGATCTGGTAACCCTATTATTAGTGGACCCATGTATCACTGCCTTTGTACATGCCTATATGCCGTGTGTTTGTAGGCGTCAGGGTGGCATGGGTCTTTCTCCCACATCAGCAAAATGTAATAATAATCCTATAACAAGCAAGATGGTACTACCCATTTTTCATCTGCAAACTGCAAAATATCACTGGAAAAGAAAGCCTGTGTCGCATCATTCTAAAATAAGGATCTCAGGAACTGCAAGGGAAACACACACACCCCGGGTTAATGTGAATGGCAATGGGCTGTTCCATCTAATTGGTCTCTCGGCTTCCATAGCTCTTATCATCTTCAAGGCCAGAGCTGGAAATGAGGTAATTAGCTTCCCATAAGAACCTGCAGCCCACAGGATGGGAGGAGGGAGAACAGGAGTGGTGAGGTACTTTTCTAGAGGGTTCCAGCAAGACTGTGTCCTGATTGGATGTCATCATCACCTGATGCTGCTTGGCCAAAAAACTACGATTGAGCTAAGTGCCTGGAAAACAGAGAGACTAGCTTGGGTTCTGATGGACTGGACTATGATTTGCTTCTATTGCAAATCCGGTGGCGGTGGCAGTCACACACACGAGATAAAGGGGGGGGGGGGAAGCGAGGGTATTTGCGCCGGAATAATTTGACCTGCAGTTGTGTGATCACACAGTTCTGTGAAGCTGCGGGTGCAATCCGCCACTGCGTGATCAGACGCAATTGCGGGCGAGTCGGGGGTTTTGTTGTTGTTGTTGATTTCCGATTCGCTTAAATGGGGGGTCGGTGAATGGCATCTTTGCCCTGAGGGCTTCCTATGGCAGTATGCAATGATGCGCATACTGAGAAGGGGAAACAAACAACAGCATGGCGTCGGGATAGCCTGATCAGACTATCCCGACGCCTTGAGTGCGCACTGGAGCGATCACACAGGGGAAAGTCCATCTACGGCCCATAGCAACCTGTTTGATACTGGATTTTTGCTAGTTTTTTTTTACTCCACTTCTTTGGCTGGGTGATACGGGTTGCCGATGGGTGTGGGGCGCTTGCGAGATTTTCTCTTGTGATCGTACCCTTAAAATCCGGCCAGGAGTCTTGCCTATCGCACGGCTAATTGTGCGTGTGATCGGGGCCAGCAGTATAGAGAGTGCATGAGCTGTGGCCTTTGACTCTTGGATTTAAGGTTTGTGCCATCTAACGCAGGTCTTGGAAATATGTTAGATAAGCTAATTTTCTTGTTTTCTTGCTATATGACTTTACAGCATTGTGTTGCCTGTGGAATGAATCTTTTGTTTTAACAGAAATTAAATAAAACCTTGACATTTTAAAAAATAAAGAAGGGTTTGGTTACTTGTGCCCAATACCCCTAGGGACCCATGGGGTTCAGCTTTGTACTCCTTGACAAAAACAATAAATGCTAGCCAACTTTTCTTTTAAAATATTAAGATATCAGTGGTCTCTAGAGACCTAACTGAAGCAGCACCATACTTTCTCTCCATATCCAGACCGAAAAACACCCCCCTTTTGATATTTCACTTTCTAGGTAAGAAGGGCCTCAGGGTTTTAAACCAATTATTATAATTTAAGCCTATACTTTTTGTTGCTGCTGCTGCTGCAAACTACAGCTTTATGAATCTGAGGCCATTTATGATACACAAGAAATACAGCTGTTCTTTTTTTATGTGTTGGCTCAGAATCATGGCAGCCAGACATGCAAACTGGTGAAATGTACATGCCAGAATTTCAGCTCTCTCCCCCCCACACTGTCTTCCCCTTGGGCGATTCTTGCACACCTTTGTGTGTGTTTCAGGTGCGGCTTTTTGGGTATGACCTTAGTACACACTTACAGAACAGGTGGATTTGGACGTCAAGATGGTAGGTGTATAGGATCCTGGTTTTACTACAGCGAATGGGAAGGGGGAACAATTTGGTGGCAGTGGTAATTAAAACCAGCGCAAAGTATTGTAATTTAAACTTCAGCCTTGGGCAGATTTTGTGTTTGAAGACAAAACAAGCCATCCTAAAAATAAAAAAGGGCTGTAACGAAAGTGTTGACATATCCTTAGCTACAATGACATTCCTCTCCTTCCTCACCGTCCTAATTTGCTCTGCTCGTCTATTTCAGCACTCGATTGTTTCCCCGAGGCACCAAAACGACTAACATTCTGTTTCTGAGTAGCTTTGAATTTTCGCGAATTTATGTTGTATCTGCTGATGCATTAGGAGGCAAGTTGCTTTTAATGTCAAGATCAAAGTGCCACGTTACCATCCGCTGATGAATAAGCTGGAGGAATTCAAAGGATAATAGAAGAGAACAAAAGAAATTGATTCCGCATGTTGCTGCTTCCTTGATCTCCATCTTAACAGGTTTTGTCTACACCAGGGGTCTCCAGTGTGGAGGCTATAGGTGCTGTGGTTCCACGGACATCTTTCGTGGTGCTCACCAAGTTCTTAAGAAGTGGGCGGGGCCAGGTGAGGCTTTTGCCCAGCAAGACTTCTGATTGGCCACTGGATATTTGATTGGCTAAGTGGGTTTTTGAAAACATTGCTTTGGCTGCAGCTGGCACCACAGCACAAGGATCTTCAGTGTGCGACTGAGGATAAGCTGCAGCAGCCCTTTTGTGGCAGGCATTTTGTGGCTGCACCCACCACACTGTCGGAATCCCAAAGGTGCCAGCAAACTCAGAAAGGCTGGGGACCAATGCCCCCTCTAAGCTGTGGAGTCTTGTGAGCAAAAATTCCACTTTGTGAGCTGCTGGCATTAAAGTTGTGAGCGTGCGATTTGGCTACTGCATAAATTAGTTTGCTCTGAAGCCATCCTTCCTGAGCTGAGACAAAAATGTGTGAGCCGGAGGCTAAAAAACTGTGAGCTGGCTCACACTAACTCAGCTTAGAGGGAACACTGCTGGGGACCCCTGGTATACGCTATGGCTTTTTTCATTGATTACAGTTTTGGTGCTCCTATACCACATACCAGGAGAGTATGCTACATGTGATCCTCTCAGTACCCATGGTCGCCACTTTGTGAGACGAGAGCAGGGGTGGCCAAACTGTGGCTCAGGAGCCACATGCGGCTCTTTCACACATATTGTGTGGCTCCTGGCAGGGTGGCTGGGGAAGTGAAGGGGAGGTATGCCTCCTCGATCAGTCTTCCTTTCCCCAGCCCGTGCTCCCCTCCCTGGGTAGGCTTGTAGTGGGGGGGGGGGGAGCAGAGAAAGAAAGCAACTTTAACTTTAAATGCATTCTCAAGCACCCTGCCCTGCTGGCTAGCTTGGAGAAGGCATTTGTTTCTTTAAATCCCTTCTCCAGGCCAAGCCAGCTGGCTTGGAGGATGCATTTTAAGGTTGCTTTCTTTTCACCTCTCTCTTCTTCCCACCCACCCCCATTTATTTATTTTCTTTCTTTCTTTCTTTCTTTCTTTCTTTCTTTCTTTCTTTCTTTCTTTCTTTCTTTCTTTCTTTCTTTCTTTCTTTCTTTCTTTCTTTCTTTCTTTCTTTCTTTCTTTCCCCTTCCTTCTTCCCTCCTCATCTATTCTCTCTCTCTGTGTCTCTCATTCTGACAAATAAATATCATTAGCGAACAAACAAATACCATTGGACAAATAAATATCATCATCAATATCTGTTTTTACACTCTTTTTTATTTTTGGCAGTCCCATTAATGTTAAAAAGCAAATTTGCATATTTTCCAGTAAAATGTGTGTGTGATATTTGTTAATGTCTTGCAGCTCTCAAACATATGAGGTTTACAATGTGTCGATAACCCAACATATCAATCAGTATTTATAGGGAAATGGTTTTCATTATTGAACTGTATAGAGAGTGATGCACAAATGCAACAGAGAATTCCTAAGAACATAAGAGAAGCCAATGTTGGATCAGGCCAGTGGCCCATCCAGTCCAACACTCTGTGTCTCACAGTGGCCAAAAATACCAGGTGCCATCAGGAGGTCCAGCAGTGGAGCCAGGACACTAGAAGCCCTCCCACTGTTGCCCCACCCCCCAAGCACGAACAATACAGCGCATCACTTGCCCCAGACCGAGAGCTCCTATCTGTACCTTGAGGCTAATAGCCACCGATGGACCTCTGAGAAGTAAACTGAAACTCACCATTCATCTCCTCTCAGATGTGGAGTATTGGGGGGGTGGGCCTTTGTTGTGCTTGTTTTATTAGAACATAAAAGAAGCCATGTTGGATCAGGCCAGTGGGCCATCTAGTCCAACACTCTGTGTAACACAGTGGCCAAAACCCAGGTGCCATCAGGAGGTCCACCAGAGGGGTCAAAATTCCAGAAGCCTTCCCACGGTTGCCCCCCCCCAAGCACCAAGAATACAGAGCATCACTGCTTCTGTACATCATTGCAAAGCTACTGCCTTTCACTTTTTGGGACTCCAATATTTTTCTGTTGATTTCATATACAGGAAAACCAAATATAAACTAAATAACAATTCAACAACAACACGTGATATGTAATACACAGTTAAGAAAAAGTAACAATTCACAAAGGCTGGAAGCAATGCTCCCTTCTAAACTGTGGATTTTTGTGAGCAAAAATGCTACTTTGTGAGCTACTGGCATTAAAGTTGTGAGCGAGTGACTTGGCTACTGCATAAATTCATTTGCTCTGGAGCCATCCTTCCTGAGCTGAGACAAAAATGTGTGAGCCGGAGGCTAAAAAACTGTGAGCTAGCTCACACTAACTCAGCTTAGAAGGAACACTGGCTGGAAGTACACATATGGAGATATACCATCTTTTATGTCTAGATTTCCAGGGACCATCTTGCCTCTAATCTCTCTCTAGGAACAAATCTGTTTCTGTGATCCCTATAAAACGAGCTAATTTAGTCATTAAAGCTACATTCCAGACACGTTTCAACCAAGCAGGAATGGTTGTAGGATTTACCTTTCCCCAGCTGTTGGTGATAGTTAACTCGGTAGCAGATGGTTGTTGAATGTTCAGTCTGGCCGTATTTTACATCTGTTCACAGTAGAAAAGAGCAAGAGTCCAGGAGCACCTTAAAGACTAACAAAATTTGTGGCAGTTACTGCTCACTTCTTCAGATACTTCACGACAGTGCCTCCCCTGCCACAAAGTTTGTTAGTCTTTAAGGGGTTACTGGATTCTTGCTCACTCATTTGTTTCTTCTGCTTCAGCGTTCCCTCCCCCCCAAAGTATTTTGCTCTCTCTAGTAGTCCCAGAGGGAGAAAAACACACATGGAAAAGGGGGGGGGGTCCAAAGCAATAGGGACAAACGAGTGACACAGCTACCCATCTCGATCTACGTCAGTTCGCTATTTTTCATTTTGATCCTTTATTTAAGATTCCCAAGACAATGATGGGCAGCAGTCGCTAATCACTGGTAATTCAATGTGCCTAAAAATGAATTTTGTCGGAGGTATTTCTAGCTATTTTCGTTGTGTTTAAAAATTGTGTTAAACGCCCATGGAAGAGCTAATTTACACATTAATGACTCAGCTATATAGATGTTGCACTTGTTTATGTCTCCAGAGAGGGGGAAAGAATATAGTGCAAATTAATGTACAAATCAGAAACCTGCAGATCTCCATGATGTCCACATCGCCAAGACCCCTAATTGTGCAGTCTCAGAGTTAGACCGTTCTAAGCCAGTTAACTTTAGTGGCCTTAAAATGGTATATTTCTGCTTTGGACTGCTTTCTCAATCACCTTCAAATTTCCTGCAAAATTAAAAAAAGGGCACTTGATTTCCTTTCTCAAAGCTAGCTTGATGAGCCTGCTTAATGATGGCCCTTCGCAGCACAGGCACCGCAACGTGAAAAACCAGGGCTTTTTTTGGTAGAAAAACCCAGCAGGAACTTATTAGCATAATAGGCCACACCCAACATCAGAAACTCATTAGCATATTAAGCCACACCCCTGACAACACAGCTCCCTCCCAGTAGCTGCTTCTCCAGGTGCTCCATGGCTTGCGGGGCACATGGGGAACCCGAAGGAAGGAAGGCAGCTTCTGGATCGGCTTCTCCAGGCACCCTGAAGCTGCGGAGCACCTAGGGAACCTGAGGAGGGGAGGCAATTTACACTGCCTTCCGTCTCTGGATTGGCTTAGCTTCCCCAGGCACCTTACGGGGGGGGGGGGGGGACTGTAGGCATGGCCAACTCCGTTCCTGTGCGTTCCTGCCCCAAAACAGCCCTGTGAAAAACCTTGTACAGGATGTAACTCAGCAGGGATCTACTTGGTTTACTCTGTTAGTAACAGCGGTGGCCAGCTTCTGTATTCTCAGGGCTCACTCAGTTGCATAGAAACTGAGAGCCAGTTTGGGGTAGTGGTTAAGTGTGTGGACTCTAATCTAGGAGAACTGGGTTTGATTCCCCACTCCTCCACTTGCGCCTGCTGGATGACCTTGGGCAACCCATAGTTCTGGCACAGCTGTTCTCTCAAGAGCAGTTCTTGAAAGAGCTCTCTCAGCCCCACCTACCTCACAGGGTATCTGTTGTGGGGACGGGAAGGGGAAGGAGTTTGTAAGCCGCTCTAAACACTCCGAGTGAAGGGCGGGGTATAAATCCACCATTATATAAACTCCTATCCCTCACTGGCTCTCACTGGCGAATGTGCTGGCCTAAAGTACATGCCTGGGAACCCGAAGCCACAGGGGGTGGTGGTGAGGCAAAAGAGAATAGCTTTGCTTAATGCTGAAACCCGTGGAGTGCCAGTTGGCTTTATCTCCAAAGTGCAGAAGAACCACCACTTCCCTTCAAAGAGCTCAACAAGATAAACTGGAGCATGGCCGTGAAGGACGAATGAGGAACGCGTTCCCTCAGCATCTGGGTATGTCCAGTGGCAAGATTTCTTTCCGAACAATGACCCCCATTGAGGGCATGAGTGCCCACATTGTGTCCACTGCCCATCAAACTGGCATCGCTTTTGAGCAGCTGCACCCTCTAAATGGTAAAGAAAAGGCTCCCAGGCTCGTAAAAAGGGGCTTTTCTTCACGGATGTGCGGAAAAACACTTTGCAGCAGAACTCGTTCAGCTGTCCCAGCTCTTTCATTGCCTTGTCACTCTCTCTACGATGAGATTTCCCCTCCCCCTTATACAGCTGTTTGAAGAACTCCCATTGATCCAAGGGGAGGGCATGATCATATTTATTTCTGGATATTTGCCTATCAACTTTTTTTTTTTTGAGAGCCAGTTTGGTGTCGTGGTTAAGTGTGCAGACTCTAATCTGGGAGAACTGGGTTTGATTCCCCACTCCTCCACTTGCAGCTGCTGGATGACCTTGGGCAAGCCATAGCTCTGTCAGAGCTGTCCTGGAAAGAGCAGTTCGAGAAAGATCTCTCTCAGCCCCACCTACCTCACAGGGTGTCTGTTCGGGCAGGGGAAGGGAAAGGAGATTGTAAGCCGCTCTGAGACTCTGAATGAAGGGCGGGGTATAAATCCAATCTCTTCTTCTTTAAAAAAGCAAGCAAACAAACATCCAAAAACATTCTGCTCTCTGAAAAAGTCCCACATTGGAGAACCAGCGTGGTACAGTTGCTACAGTGCGGGACTTCACAGGAAAGATCCGATTTCAAATCCCTGCCCAGCTGTCTGAGTTCAAATCCCTGTTCATGAGAGACCTTGAACTTTACTTTTTAAGCCTTCCATAGCTCACCAGGAATTCTGACCTGGATGGCACGGGCTAGCCCGATTTCACCAAACCTTGGAAGCAATGCAAGGCCAGAGCCAGTTAGTACTTGGATGGGAGACTACCAAGGAAGTTCCAGATAGCTACGCAGAGGCAGCCAATTGCAAACCACCTCTCAACGTCATTTGCCTTGAAAACCCCGATGGGGTTGCCACAAGTCAGCTGTGACGATGGCCCTTTCCACTACAGCTCCTGGGATTGCTGTGAGGATCAAACATGGGTCTTATTTAAGTTTTTAAGGTTTTATTGTTCAAGACTTTGGTCTAAGAACTGGGGGAAGACGAAGACGAAGAAGGCATACCTGTTGTGAAGATAAAACGGGGTGGGGAAGGGTCTACGGCCTTTGGAGAAAGGGCAGCTAAAAATACGATCAATGTTTTCTACTTAAAAGCTTCGATCATATTTTTAGCTGCCCTTTCTTCAAGGAGCTCAAGGCAGCGGAATCTTTCCCTCTTTTTTACATCTGCGTAGGGTACAGTGTCTTGCTGTCACCACTGAGCAAATGTAATGTATGTAAAAATTGGTTTATTTGTTTATTTCTACTGTTATGTACTAGGGCCAGAACATTCCAGGACTGTCTACCAGAGACTGGCTGAGCTTGGAGCTCTAGAACAATAGTTCACTAGGACTCTAGAGGTAACCAGTAAGGAATCAATGTTATGTAAATAGCCTATCATTGGGAGTTGGGTGTGGTTGGGTGTGGCATATTAGGCCACACCCCAGAGAGTGGAGCTCATTAGCATATTAGGCCAGGGGGGGCTGGGAAAGTACAGGGCAGGCATGGAAGTTTGCCTCTTCCCCCCCTGAGCTTCTCTCCCCCACCTCAGCATTGCCTTTCTAGTCTTACCCCCCCCCCCCCCAACCAGTCAGCCAGGGAAAGGCACTGCTGAAGTGCCTGGAATCTGAAAGATCCCAGGCACTTCAGCCTCACCTTTTTCGTCTCCTACCCTCCACCCAAAAGATCAGGAAGGGAAGCAGCCATGTTTGTCTGGCTGCCCTCGGTCTCCCCAGCCAGCCCGCCAAAGTGCGCGGGCTGGGGAAAGGAAGGCAGGCATGCACACATGCCCCTTTCTTCCCTGAGCCTCTCCGCTATTGCTGACTGGCAGGGAGTGAAATTGACAAGGAAATCCCGAAGGGCTCCCCAGAGAGAAAGACAGCATTTTAACATGCTGCCTTTCCCTCTTGTGTGTAACATGGGCAGAGTCCTCTGTAGCCACACATGCCAGAGGTTTTGGTTGTAGGTGTGGCCAACTCAGGACCCGGCCGGAACTCCGTTCCTGTGCATTCCTGCTGAAAAATAGCCCTGCTGGTCTCCATGTCAAAGGATAGCAACGTCAGGAGGGTCAGCAGATCTGTTGTTTTAAAGATCTTTCTTTACTTCTTATACGAATGGCAGGTATGGACAGTAATGAAAGGTTAAGTGATTTTAAGTCAGTAAAACGGCTCTTACAGTGGCTGCTGCGGTACACCGCACCATCATCGCTGCAGGACAACTTCAGCAGGTTCGTGCACGCTTGCAGCAGTCTAGCCGTACATACCAGTCCCAAGCCTCTTGTCCTGTGACATTAGGCAGCTGCGGACGCTGCATTTTATGAAATGCTTCTGTGTCAAGCGACAGACATATCACTGGCCGACCTTCTGGTTTCAACATGCGGCACTGACTTCTTCTTGCCTTTTTGAACCAGACAGCTGCATGCACGGGCTTTCTTCTCTCCGCACGTCCCGGCATCCCCTGCCAGAAGACCCTGCAGCTGACATTTCTAAAGCATAAGTTACACTACCTTCTGTCTCTTCCCACTTTAGGATTTGCAAAAGTATTAAACTTGTCAGCTTGTTTGAAACTGTACATAGGTCTACATGCCAATGCATTTGTGTTGGTTTCCCTGTGTGGCAATTCCGTTTTAAACATCTGCAAAGTCCCGGTTGCATCATGTAAAAAAGAGCAGTCCTCATCTAAATATGGAGGTGCTGCTGTCGGATTTGCCAAGATATGATGGAGCTATTTGCAATGAACAATCACGTGGCAACAACTTCCCGGGGCTGTGGTACCTAGATTTGGTTTCTTTTGGATGACAGAGCTCTAGATTATTACAGGGCTCTGTAATATTTTATGTCAAAGGGATCTTTGATTCTCTAAGGTGCTTTTTTGGGTGTGTCTCTAAGGCACTTTTTAAAAATGACTGCATTGTCCGCCAAGGATCTCAGGGTGATGAACATGGTTCTCCCTTCCTCCCTTTTATCTTCATGAAAATCTAAGTTTTGGCGGAGTGGTAGGGATGGGCTCAAGGTCAGCCCGTGAGGTTCATCACCAAGGATTTGAACCCTGGTCTCCTTTGTTCTGTCCAGCTTCTTAAAGCACCACAGACTTTTTTTTGGCCATCAAGTCACAGCTGACTTACGGCAACACCATGGGGTTTTCAAGGCAAGAGATTTGTTTATTTCACATTTGTATCCTGCCCTCCCCGCAGGCGGGCTCAGGGCGGCTCACGCTAATCAGTAAACATACCATACATTGACATAAAACATTTAAAACATATCTAGAACACTTAAAAGCGTTTTAACACAGTCAGTCAATAATCAAAGTGCTAGATGATAACATTTTGCATCTAGTAGGACGGCGTACAGCAAGACTTCCAGATCAATGATTTTCCAGCTTCATCCAATGATCTCGCTCGATCTCCAGCTGGGGCCAGGCCAACCACCACGGATGTTGGTTGTAGTGGTAGGCGGCCTCCTAATTAAAAACCCGTTGGAAGAGCTCCGTCTTGCAGGCCCTGCGGAACTGCAAGAGATCCCGCAAGGTCCTGATCTCCTCTGGGAGCTCGTTCTACCAGGATGGAGCCGCCACTGAGAAGGCCCTGGTAACAGAGAGCCTGGCCTCTTTTGGGCCTGGGATGGTCAATCGGTGTTGCAAACCCGACCGTAGAGCTCTCTGTTTGGAGGTGGCTCCCCATTGCTTGCCCCTCTGTCACAGCTATGGTATTCCTTCATGGTCTCCCTTCCAATACTGACCTTGCTTAGCTTCCGACATCTGACGAGATCTGGCTACCCAGGTCAGGGCCTCTAAGGTGCTGCTGGACTCTCTGAAACTATATTTATTTTACTTATGAATGTCCAAGCATGAGTGGAGAGAAGGGAGCATTCCTACAAGGTAGCAGACTGGCTGTTCCACAGAAGCCTTATTTTTATATTACAGTGCGTGCACATACCTCCTACCCAGGGGTCCGTTGGGGCCGGAGCGAGGCGGAGCAAAGCTCCGCCAGCTCAGGATTGGCCACTAGAGCAGCCACGGGCTGAATCAGATTTTCTAACTTTAAAAGCCACTGGAGGGGAGGGGATTTGAGGGAGAGGCTCCAAACTTGCAGGGTAGCTACTGGGGCCTCTCCTCGAAATACCCACCAAATTTCAAGAACCAGGGGGTCCAATTCTACGGGCACCAAACAGGTTGCCCCCATTCCCTCCATTGTTCTCTATGGGAGGAAAAAAAGTTAACATTTTTTCCCACCATAGAGAACAATGGAGGGGATGGGACAACCTGTTTGGGGGCCCATAGAATTGGACCCCCTGGTCCAATCTTCTTGAAACTTAGTGGGTATTTCGAGGAGAGGCCCCAGCAGCTACCCTGCAAGTTTGGAGCCTCTCCCTCAAAACCCCTTTCCTCCAGCCCCTCCAGCCCCTCATATACCCTATAAGTTTTTGCCATTGATTTCAATGGCCCATAGGGTATAATGGGGCTGAAACTGACATTCCCTTTCTGACACACTTCTGGTGATGTCAGGGGACGTGGCATATGCTAATGAGGTATGCTAATTAGCTCCTGCACCTCTTTTTCTACGAAAGGACCCCTGCTTCTACCCATACCTGTTCACATCTGTCTGAAAGAAAGAGTCAACATAATGTTCACGTTATGAAGGAAACTGGTGACCAGTACCTGGAAAAATGTGGATTTATCACACGTTCAACTGTATATGCTCCGCCTGTAACATGAGAGTTACTCAACATACACACAAGGAACAATCATGTATACACTGTCAATGAATTGTATGTGCATTCATCGTGACTTGTAAACAGGTCTAGAGAGAGGGCGGGGACTGCATTCCTTCAGGGTTCTTCAGACATCTCACAGCTTAAGAACATAAGAAGAGTCCTGCTGGATCAGACCAGTGGTCCATCTAGTCCATCATCCTGTCTCACGCAGTGGCCAACCAGTTTCTCTGGAGGGCCAGCAGCAGGGCAGAGAGGCCGAGGCCTTCCCCTCATAAGGACATCAGTAGAGCCTTGCTAGATCAGACCAGTGAGGGTCCATCTAGTCCAGCGTCGTGTCTCATACAGTGGCCAGCCAGTTCTTCTGGAGGGCCCACAACAGGGCCTAGGGGCTAAGGCCTTCCCCAAATGTTGTCTCCTGGCTCTGGGATTTAGAGGATTAGTGCCTCTGAATGTGGAGGTTCTTCTCAGTCACCATGGCTAGCAGCCCTTGATAGACTTATCCACCATCCACCGGGAGGGCAGGGTAAAAATCTAATAAATCAAATCTATCTAATCCCCTTTTAAAACTGTTTATTCCTGTGACCATCACTACAACCTCTGGCAGCAAATTCCACAGTTTAATAACTGTCTGTGTAAAGTACTAGTAGCTTGCCTTTTCGTTTTCTGTTATTCCCTGTGTTTCAAATTCCAAACAAATTTATACACACACACATGCCTACAAATTTATTCACACACACAGTCCAGGGGTCACATAGATGAGGCAGGCTCCAAGGCTGTGACCATAAAATCAGTAAACAGTCAACTTATAGCTTCCACACCTAACAGCCTCCCTTGGCTGGTTTTTATAGGCATGTGCCTAAGGTTCCAATTTGCAACCAGCTGCTTGGGAGTAATTCTGCAACTATTCAAGCAGTTGGCATCGGACCAAGAAGTGAGCACTCTGCCATCTCTCTTGTAGCTCTGCTTGCAGCATCTGTCTGTGGCACTCAAAGGGTGCGGGTGATGCTGGAAGGCTGAGAACCAGTTTAGTTCCACCTGTTGACTCAGGAATGGCTCTACACCAGCTGTTGGCTGTGAATCCTGATCAGCCTGCAGTTCGTCCTCCTGCTTGTTGGCTTCTGCTGACTCAGAGCTGGCTACACATGGCTCCTCTTCTTCTGTTTGGTGTAGTGGTTAAATGTGTGGACTCTAATCTGGGACAACCAGGTTTGATTCCCCACTCCTCCACTTGCACCTGCTGGATGACCTTGGGCAAGCTACAGTTTCTTCTTCTTCCCCTGACTGACCCAAGAGATTGCTAGTTTTAGGTTATTATTTCAGACACTAATCTTTTAACTTGATACTATATCTTGCAGTTCTTATTATTTTATAAGTATCTGACTTTGTTATCTTAGAATTCCTTAAAAGTAACACAAGGAAGCTGTGAAATCTGTGCAAAACATGTCTTGGATTGCTTTAATATCATGTTGGCTGCAGGTGGATAGTCATGTTGGTCTGAAGCAGAAGAGCTAGATTTGGGCCCAGTGGAACCTTAAAGACCAACAAGCTTCACAGGATATAAATTTTTTAGCATTAAAGCTGATGAAGGGAGCTTTTGAAAGCTTATACCATGGAAATCTTTTTGGTCATTAAGGTCCTACTGGACTTGAAATTTGCTCTTTAACATTTATATTGTTTTTAGTCAGTGTGCCTGTAGGCTGCTGGGTTTTGAGACTCCTCTTTTAAGAAAGGCAGGATATAAACGTTTTTGTAATGTACTCGCAGCAACGACTGCATAGCGGTCCGTTGTGCACATGGCGGGGGAAGCCCTGAGCTTGAGGCTAGAGAACAATAGGGCACTATGATCCTAGTCATCCCACTATCAGAGGCTTAGGATATTCAAATAAACCTATGATAGCCTCTGGCGGGAACCAAATCCTATCACCTTGTCTGGGCGAGGTCGGGGTTGCGGCTTACCTGTAAATATAAGCAGCCTCGTCCCCCATTTCAGCATGCACTTCTGACCTCTCTAATAAAGTTATGCTTGCTGAAATCACTACGAAGCGTCTCCAACTCCAGCACTTTTTTAACAAGAAAGTAACACTAAACCATACAAAGATGCTGGGTATAATTCTCAAAACAGATTTGATCGATGATCATGAAGGAAGCCTTGAGAACAAGAGACACGTTTTCCGAGAAACTGGGCCCTGAATCAGTTTGTGACTTCATGATTTCAGTCCAAGTAGCGCCTCAGAGACCAACAATATTTTTGAGGTAAAAGCTTCTGAGAGTCAAAGCCCTCTGCTTCAGATAAAGAAGGGGGCTTTTTAAAAATTCTTGAAAACTTATACTCCCCCAAAATACTTGTTGGCCTCTAAGGTGCTACTCGGTTTAAATCTAGCTGTTCTACTGAAGAACAGCCCTACTACCCTCTGAAATTAACGTCATGATGAATTAATACCTAGACAACTCGGGGAAGAGGCCAAGCCCTGTTTTCTGATCAGCAGTCCTCCTGATGTCAGACGGTGGTGCATGATGCTTGGGAGCGGTGCAGAGGACATTTCATCTGTGCGGTTTCCCTTGACAATAAGGTAAGGAAGAAGGACAGGCGAAACCTTTTAGCCGAGGTGTCTAGGCTAGAAGCCAGACATAAACACAACTCATGCAATTGGATTTACAGGCAACTAATTGCCACTTGAAAGGAATTATCATTATTGGACCCTGCCAAAGCCGAGAAGGCTTTAATTTACCTCAGCCAAGAGCATTAGGAGAAGGGCACCCAGGCTGATTTGCTTTTTGGCATAGCAAATAAATTCCATGCAGCGCAAACCCAACATTGCAGCAATAAACAGTCCTTCTGCCTGGAGTCACTAATGGTGAAGACGTTGTTCCATCTCGGGGGGGGGGGGGGGACCCCTTTTTGTATAATTTTTGTTGCATCGCCTCTTTCTGACTTATACTGAACTGACAACTTGGGTTTAAACAAAATCGGTAGCTATCTAAAGACAGCACAGGTTTAATTGAGAAGAAGAGTGGAGGGGTTTTTTTTTAGACAGGACTCACTGATGAAGAAATCAAAGACACAGTCAAACAACTGGAAAACAACACGTCTCCTGGAAGGTATGGTTTCCCTAAGAAGTTTTGTAAAAAGTTCCTGGTTTTTCTTTTGCCTCTTCCAAAGTGACCAGTCTATCAGGTTCTCTAAGCTCTGGGATTCTTGGAAACAAGCAAAAATATTTAGCGCGATTAAAACTAGGGAAGGGTTCTTTGAAGAGAACACTATAGACCGACACGTCTCCATAACCAGGAACTGAAGAGAGTTTTTCTTAACCTTGAAACGTTTATGAAAGGCTATATCCACAAAGAGCTGGCAGGATTTATTCCCACAAGGCAGTTAGGGGCCAATGAGACGGAGCCAAAGCAGCATGAATGGAACAACTTCACAGAATGCTTCTTTCTCTCCCCCCTTCTGTTTGAAAACCCCTGCACTTCCTGAAAAGCTGTTCCAGGGCACCTTGGGAACGTAATGGTGGTACAGTTCAGGGACTATACCTTAAGAGGAAATTTGCGCAGGGATGGTGACCTCGATATACCAGGCTAGCCTGATCCTTTCAGATCCTGGAAGCTAAGTAGGGTCGGCCCTGGTTAGTATTTGGATGGGAAACTATCAAGGAACACCAGGGTCACTACACAGAGGCAGGCAATGGGAAACCACCTCTGAACCTCTCTAGCTTATGGGGTCACCCTATGGGGTCACTATAAGTCAGCTGTAACTTGACAATAAACATAAAAATGGTGTAGTACTTAGGAAGGTTGACTAGGGCAAAGGAGACCAGGGTTCAGGTTCTTAGGGGTGAACCTCACTGGCTGACCTTGGGCCCATCGCGATCACTCAGCCAAACTTAAGTTTTCATGAAGATAAAATGAAATCCTGGGAGGAGGGTAGAATGAAAATGTAGAGTTGAAAAACAGAAATCAACTTCTCTCTTCTTGAATGAGCTTTTCCGTAAATGGAGGAATTCCCATAATTTAAACAACCATTGATTTAATGACGGTAAGCCTCCACTTTTCCATGGGCGAGCACATATTGTCTTGGCAGCTACGAACATAATTGAAATTAAATCCTTTCTCATTTTGTGAATATCAGTAGCATCCCATATATTAAGTAGAATTATTTTAGGATTTAGTGGAATATCTATGCCAGTAATAATGTTTATTTTTTCCAGTATTTGTTTCCAAAAAAGTGAATGGAGCAAGAGCTTGTGCAAGCTCTCTCTCTCTCTCTCTCTCTGGTGTGTTTGTGTGTGTGTTAGAGAGGTATTTCTGCTACTTCCTAATGCTTCTGCAGTCATGTTCCACACTCAGGCACTCTTCCACCTGTCCTAACCCTGGCCTGCCCACTCTTTTAAAGGCCTCAGCTTGACGTTTGCCCCCATCCTCCTTTCTCCCCACTGGATGCTCAGCTGCCTAAAGCCAGGACTGGTCTGCCTCATTGGACTATCTCTGGCCAGGGTTGCCAGAACCCCTGGTGGAGGTGGGGGGGTCCCCTACCACTTAGCCCCAGTGCCTCCCCACCGATCAGCTGGCCAGTGGGGGGAACTTGCCCTGGAAAAGGTCCAGCTGCCATGCAGCAATGTGTCTATGTCATTGCCCATGTGACTCGGAAGGGCTGTTATCATGTTGGGGTGAAGCTCTGGTATTTGGGCAAAACTCTGTGGTAGAAGACAGATTTACCATAGAGATTTTGCCCAAATACCAGAGCATCATCAAACATCACAGCATGATGACATCACTTCTGGGTCACATGGGTAGTGTTGCTGTAATGTCGGCTTGGCCTCCCTCCTGCTCCTAGTAAATCCCCCCCCCCCATCATCCACTAGTTGCCGGGAGGGACCTGGCAACCCTATTACTGGCATTTAATGGGCAGCCTGAAAACCTTAGGGTCCATCCTGATTCTTGCAGAATGGCAGGTCTTTCTCTGAGAGCTTGAAAGCTGATTGGTTAGTAGATCCAACTTCATCTGTCCCTTCCTGAATCCATTCCTTCTGTGTTTCAAACCCAGAATTGCCCACCTGATCCCTGTTCATTAGCTGGAGCAATGTCTGTGTTGTTGGTCCCCAGATGTGCAGTCAACAGGGTTTTTACCATGTTGGAAATGAATGCCACTGTCCAGTTGAGTGACTGGTTGCCTCCTCCAGAGGTTCAGCTCTGCCTCTAATGGAGTCGGGCTGTGTCTGTGCTGCATCCAATGCTATTCCCAAGGGTTCCTCTACCCCCAGAAGCAGTCGGGCACAGGTTGCAGGAGACTACAGGGCTGGAGGAAGAGATCTATTCTGTCAACTCATTCAAGCTAGAGGTCACTGGAGCCAACCTATTTTCTATAGGTACCTAATTATTACTCTTTACCGCACAACACAACAGATTACCCAATGAATTGGTGGCCTTAGATGATGAAGAGGTCTTCGACTGCCTTGAATGGAAATGCTGAAATGGGTTTTGGCCCAGCTTTTGAAAAACCAGTAACTCCATAAAGAACGTAAGATGTCACTGGGGTGGATGGAAAGGGCATACTCTTTGGATATTTGGTTAATATAGCAGAGTTTGCCCAGACATAGAAGCGTGTTCCTGAGTGCAGTAAATAAATCTCCCAAGAAGTATACTGCAAAAAAGGGTAAACTTATATTTATTCAAGTAGATCCAGTTCACATTCAGGCTGCAGTCGAAAGAAGAGAAAGAAGCCGAATCTGAAGAGTTCTTTCCCTTTCACAAACGGCCAGCTTGTCCGGCATCATGTGTGTGGGAGTACGAGGGCATTGCATCCACAGGAGAGACCTGCAGAGACGTGTGGATCGAGATGGGTGGCCGTGGTAGTCTGTCTGTATCAGCAGAAAAGAGTGAGAGTCCAATAGCATCTTAAAGACTAACAAAATTTGTGGCAGGGTATGAGCTTTCGTGAGCTACTGCTCACTTCTTCAGATACAAAGATGTGTCTCCATGGAAGGCCATGTGTAGAGAGAGAACAAAGGAAGAGGGGGGAGGTGTCAGGGGCAGCTCCCAGCATCCTATTCAAGGAGAACACGTATAAACACTTAGAGTGATGTATTGCACACACCCCCATGTCCAGGCATGCTGAGTTGCTCACTCCAACACATTCCTTCTGCCTAGAGATCCCAGGCAATAATTCCCCTCTTTAATTTACTCTTTCAGTTGAACCTTTTGCCCAGGTTGCTCACTACATCAAATATCTCTGGAATCGATCTTAGGTTGTTTAAATGCGCATCAGCCTCTTTGTAAGCATTCTGCCTTTTCTCGTTGACCTTCAACGTAACTCTCTTGTTTTGTGGGCTGGATCTCTGCAAAAGGTCTCTTGGTCTGAAGTCAGAAGGTATGGCGATTAATTTTCTGGCTGGAAACAAACGAATAAATAAACGGACTTGCTTGACTAAGTCAAGTTTTCCTAAACTCAGGAAACTCCTTGTCCTAAGTAAGGAATCTTCTACTGAAGGAAGATTTCTTCCACAAGAAGAAAGAGTGCAGCTGATGACTCTGCACTCAGAAGACAGGACCCACTGGATCTAACCCAAACAACTGAAACAATTAAAGATCAATTAGATCAACTCAATTAGATCATTTTATTTATTTATTTATTAGTTTCAATTTATATCCTGTCTTACCAGAACTGGCTCTAGGCGGCTAACAACATAATATAAATATACAAGTTAAAACACATAAAATTCCATTAAATCACATTAAAAGCTAAGCAGTCAATCACAGATGGTAGCAAATACAAACCAACATCCAGTACCAGTGTCTACTTTATTTCCCGCCAAGAGACTCCCACCTCAGATGTTCTAGCGGTGATTCACCATGCCACCTACTAAGGGCCGTTCCCTCCGGTGGCGGCCCCGAAAGCCTGGCGGAAGAGCTCCGCTTTGCAGGCCCTGCAGAACTGCAAAAGATCTCGCAGGGCCCTGATGTTCTCCGGGAGCTCATTCCACCAGTAGGGGGCCGCCACCGAGAAGGCCCTGCTCCTGGTAGCTGTCAACCTGGCCTCCCTCAGGCCCGGAAGGGTCAGGTGATTTTGAGTGCCTGACCACAGCACTCTCTGGGGTACATACGGGGAAAGGCGGTCCCTTAGGTAGGCAGGCCCCAGGCCATAGAGGGCTTTAAAAGTTAAAACAAGCACCTCAATCAACTCAACTCAAATCAACTCACATCAACTCAAACAATTAAAGAGGACCTGGAAAAATGGGACAGACTCTATGATGAAAATGAATGTTTTACCTAGACACTATTTTTTTAATCACTCCAAGTGGAAAGAACGGTAATCACTAATGAACAGATATATAGAGAATCGATGTTTAAAAACACTACATTACACAGGACTACGGATGGCCACGAACCGGCTGGGTTGTGGTTCGTGAAGTGATGTTCAAGAACTGAAGAACCACCACGAACTTCCCTGAATTTTGGTGTGATTCATAGTGGTTTGTGAAGACCAGAGAGCAGGGGTTTACCCCCGTTTTCTGCTCCCCATGAAAAACCATGGGGAGGAAAACTTTATATGGCTAACAAACCGATACTAACTGGTTCAGTTCATACACCGACCTCCCGATTTGTATTGGTTCTTGGTATGGGGTCATGGTCCGTGACCGAACCGAATTGGAAAAACATGGTTTGTGCCCATCCCTATACAGAGCCGTTCATAAAATGCCACCAGCACTTTATCAACACTTTATTAGCACCTTTCAATTTCTATCTGTGAAGAAGATGTGTGTATGTTATGAGTTTTATTGAATTATATCCTGTTTTAATGTATTTTATCTTTTAATGTGAGCCGCCCTGAGCCTGCTTCGGCGGGGAGGGTGGGATATAAATCCAATAAACAAACAAACAAATAAATAAAGGAGGCTTCCTATAATGTGGTTCACCATTATATTATTGTGCATAATCATTAAGAAATATGCTATATAGCTGTGCTGGTGGAATGTGCCATCAAGGCATAGCCGACTTACGACAACCCTGTAGGCTTTTCCACGACAACCCTGTAGGTAAGAGGTGTTCAGAGGTGGCTTGCCACTGCCTGCTTCCGCACAGAGACCCTGGACTTCCTTGAAGTTCTTGCATCCAAATACTAACTAGGGCCAATCCTGCTTAGCTATACAACTAAGTAAGTAATAAAGCATGGTATCAGAAAGAAGTCTGCAGACCCTGGTCATACAACTGTCTGTCGATCCTTTCATCTGTCTAGTATGTTTATATTACATCCATGACATTTAGTTATGTAATGCTTCATAGCATCATCAGTCCCTTCAAGTGTTTGGAACTCAGGACCGATCCCAATAGTTCCACTGGCTTTTCAGAGATCTAAAGTGGTATTTTTTCCTCTCATACCTTTAAAAGGATAGCTATTTGGGATTTGTTTATCCACAGCTTCTGAACACATTTGTATTAACAAACAGCTGCCAAGGCCCTGGTCAGGGTGGGAGATATCTTAACAATTAAAGTTAAAATAAATTAAAATTTGGAGCCAGTTTGGTGTACTGGATAAGAGTGGAGGACTGTAATCTGGAGAACTGGGTTTGATTCCCCACTCCTCCAAATGCAGCCAGCTGGGTGACTTTGGGCCAGTCAGAGTTCCCTCAGAGCTGTTCTCTCAAGAGCAGTTCTCTCAGAGCTCTCTCAGCCCCACCTATTTCATAGGGTGTCTGTTATGTGTAGAAGAAAGGAAGGAGATTGTAAGCTGCTCCAAGACGCCACATGAAGGGCAGAGTATAACTCCAACTCTTCCTCTTCCTCCCCTTCCCCTTCTCCATCGTTGTCATTTTTGTTGTAGTGGTTTGGTGTTCTGGTTAAGAGTGGTGGACTCTAATCCAGAGAACCGGGTTTGATTCCCCACTCCTCTGCATGCAGCCAGCTGGGTGACCTTGTGTCAGTCACAGTTCTCTCAGAGCTCTCTCAGCCCCACCTACAACCCAGAAGTGATGATGGGTAGGAAGTACTAGAAACTATAGTAAAACCATAGGTTTTCTGGTAATTCCTAGAACTTCCCAGGGCCATGTCGCTACCTTCAAGCAATTCTATTTTATCATTTTGATTATTTTGCCTGAGTTAATATCTGAATCTCTCTCCCTCTTTTTTTGGTAGCGATACTTGAAAAAGTTGTGTACAACTGCAGAATTTAATTTCTTTCATAAATGAAACGTTTAAAAACAATCTAAAGCATGACAATCCTGCTAGGTATGGACCTGGTGACCTCAGCCTTCACCACAGTTTATTTTTTTCAATGTTATGCAAATGTGGAACGTTGCAAGTTTGTCTTCTTTACAACGTGTTTCTCACAACTATACCACAGAACAAATTATTCATTATAGGTCTTTATTCCAACCAATCCCATGGATGAAAGTAGATGCCATTAAACTTATACTAAGGCTGTGATTAGCTGTACCACCTATAACTCCTTAATTATGGGGACTGATTATAGTAATCAACAAAGTGTAATCATTTGAAACGGGTTATAATTAAATACCTAGTGTCAGTGGGTGAACTGATGCTACTAGGCTCGCCTTCAGATTTAACTTAAATTACTTGAAGACACTCATCATCAGAAAGGTTCATGGTTCTCCGTTGCTCACTTTCTCCTCCGATGTGAATTAAGATCCCTCTCACTCTGTACGGAGCCCAGCAAGACAATGGCAGCACAGTGTGGCTTCAGCTTGTGCTTTTGTGTCCTGAGGCTCATGGACTTTCAGATGACACAGCCATGTGGGATACACCACTCATGATGCCCCTCTGGACTCCCAAGCAATATGTGCCATTTCAGGGATCCTTGGGCGAGGTGTGGGGCATTGGTAATTCAAGGACAGCATCATGAATACCTTGTTGTTGTTGTTCAGTCGCACAGTTGAGTCCGGCTCTTCGGGACCCCATGGACCACATCACGCCAAGCCCTTCTGTCATGCTCCAGAGCTTGCTCAACCTCAAGTTCATTGCATCGATAACACTGTCTAACCATCTCATCCTTCGCCGTCCCCTTCTTCTTTGACCTTCAGTCTTTCCCAGTGTCATGTCCTGGATGCAATTCCTGTACACTTGTATGATTCTTTGTTGTGACCAAACATGTAATGGCACCGGCCATACAGTCTGACCGCATGGCCTGGAAAAGGTACAAGCTTGAGGTAAAAGAACAATAGGACCCAGGCTCCTAAAGATCCACCTATCAGGGGCTTAGCATATTCAAATGAACCAATGTAATCTCTGGTGGGAAAATTAACCTATCCCGCAGTGTGGGTGTGGACAGGGGTGAGGCTTTTCTGTGCATTTAAGCTGACCCCTGGGCCACCTCAGGTATGCTTGTTCCTGACCTCTAATAAACTCCACTATGCTGAAACTCACTCCACTGGCCTCCAGACTCCACTACTTTTCACCCAGCATCAGGGTCTTCTCCAGGGAGTGCTCCCTTCTCATTTGATGGCCAAAGTATCCGAGCTTCAGCTTCAGGATCTGGCCTTCCAGGGAACAGTCAGGGTTGATTTCCTTTGGGATCGACTGATTTGATCTCCTTGCAGTCCTATGGACTCTCAAGAGTTTTCTCCAGCGCCATAATGCAAAAGCATCTATTCTTCGGCGCTCGGCCTTCTTTACCTACTTTGGATTTAAACAAAATCATGCCTTCCGAGCAGAACCAACACGAGTGAAGCTGAGAGCCAGAGCTGGATTAGAATCTGGATCATATTGAGAGTTTGGCATAAGAATGCCAGCTACCACATGGAATCTGGAGATCCCCCAGAATTACAGCTCATCTCCAGACTATAGAGATTGGTTCCACTGGAGAAAATGGATGCTTTGGAAGGTGGACTCCATGGCGCTGTGTCCCACTGAGATCCCTGGCCTCCACAGGCTCTACTCCCAAACCTCCAAGAGTTTCCCAATTTTAAGTATTGAGCAGGAGGCGATGAATTCAAACAAACAGGCTTTTATTCAGTGACATTGTTCAGCTCAAAAGACAGCTCTATGAGAGCAGCGCTTTCATTTATACTGTTCCAACACATAACTTTCAACAATGTAACTATATACCAGCAATACTATTGGGCCCAAGCAGGGCTCAGTGATTGGGTATCTAGATTGGCTTCAGGACCAATGGGAGTCTTTATTAATCAGCCAATAGGAATTGGAGCTTTAGGATACCAGAGCCCTTTTCAAGCTATTACTGCTTCATATTCTAAACAAACATAACACCCAACCAGGATCTGGCAACTCTGCCTCCCACCCCCCGCCACTGCCTAGGGGCACCTGTCAACCCTAGTTTGGCACCATCTGGAATGTACTGCTTTCAGATGCCACCATGTATTAGCAGACTGTACAAGCTTTTATGGATAGTAACACAGTGGGTGACTGGCAACCAGAGACATGTAATGTCTCCAGGGGTCCTTTCGTAAAAAAAGAGGTGCAGGAGCTCATTAGCATAACTTATTTGCATATGCCACACCCCCTGACGTCACCGGAAGTGTCAAAAGGCCACACATCCCTGACGTCATTGGCAGTGTGTCAGAAGGCAAGAAGGGAGGGAGGGGGAAGGAAGGAAAGGAACAGGAAGGAAGGTAGGTAGGTAGGTGGGGGAGAGAGAGAGAAGAAAGGAAGGAGGGAGGAAGGGGGGAAGGAAGGAAGGAAGAAAGGAACAGTAAGGTAGGTAGGTAGGTGGGGGGGAGAGAGAAGGAAGGAAGGAACAGGTAGGTAGGTAGGTGGGGGAGAGAGAGAGAGAAGGAAGGAAGGAAGGAACAGGTAGGTAGGTGGGTGAGAGAGAGAGAGAAGGAAGGAAGGAAGGAAGGAAGGAAGGAAGGAAGGGGGAAAGGAAGGAACAGGAAGGTAGGTAGGTGGGGGAGAGAGAGAGAGAAGGAAGGAAGGGGGAAAGGAAGGAACAGGAAGGTAGGTAGCTAGGTGTGGAGAGAGAGAGAGAGAGAGAGAGAGACGGAAGAAAGGAAGGGGGGCGCTTCTCCCCCCCACTGGGGCCAGCGTTTTCCTTCCTCCCCCCTCTTGCTTGGGCCCCAGGGGCTTCAGGCCTCTGGGGCCCGGCTTCTCCCTCCCTTGCGCCCCCCTGGGGCCCAGGAGCAGTGAGTGGGGGAGGGAGGGAAGGAGGGAAGGAAGAGGCTTCTCCCAGGGCAGCGGCGCTTTCCGCGGCCGGGAGTTTTAGGGCGGGGAGGGAAGGAGGAGGCTGTCCCGGGGCCGGCGGCGCTCGCCGCGGCCTCGGAGGCTTCAGTGCGGGGGGAGGCGGGGAGGGACGGGGCGGCTGCCCCGGGGCCGGCGGCGTTCGCCGCGGCCTCGGAGGCTTCAGTGCGGGGGGAGGCGGGGAGGGACGGGGGCGGCTGCCGCGGGGCCGCGGCGCTCGCCGCGGCCTCGGAGGCTTCAGTGCGGGGGGAGGCGGGGAGGGACGGGGCGGCTGCCTCGGGGCCGGCGGCGTTCGCCGCGGCCTTGGAGGCTTCAGTGCGGGGGGAGGCGGGGAGGGACGGGGGCGCCCTGAATGTCTCCACTGGAGAGTTTCCAACCACACAGGTCACAGGTATCAGCTTGGAGGTGCCAAAAAATTACATGGGGGGGGGTGAGAGCTTTTGAATATGGGAAGTGAGAGCTTTTGTGCCTCTAATAGCTCTGAAGCTATTAGCCCTTCTTCTGTTGCAAGCTGAGGCAATTCGACTGAAGTTTAGGAATTCTCAGATTTTGCCATAATAAGTCTCTCCATTTCAAGGACTAAAATGAATTGAAGAAGAAGAGAAGAGACTGGATTCATACCCCGCCCTTCACTCGGAGTCTCAGAGCGGCTTACAAACTCCTTCCCCTCCCCCTCCCCACAGCAGACACCCTGTGAGGTAGGTGAGGCTGAAAGAGCTCTTTCCAGAACTGCTCTATGGCTTGTCCAAGGTCATCCAGCCGCAGCAAGTGGAGGAGTGGGGAATCAAACTTGGTTCCCCCAGATTAGAGTCTGCGCACTTAACTGCTGCACCAAACTTCTTCACCCAAAGAGTGATTAACACGTGGAATTCACTGCCTCCCTCCAGTTGCCAGGCTTGGCCTGATAACCCTATGTACACCCGTTTCCTTCTTTGTCCTGAGAGGTGAGTCATCCCACATTCAATAGGTCATGGCTCCTCATTCACACTCTGGAGTCCCTCATGTGTTCCTTACTTTTTTTATCCAGAACAGAGGTTACAGTCATGCCCATGTATATGACATGAAATTGCCTTTCAAGTATGTCATCTGGTATCTGAGGGAGAATTAAGAAGAAGAAGAGATTAGATTTATATCCTGCCCTTCACTCACTTGGAGTCTCAGAGTGGCTTACAAACTCCTTTCCCTTCCCCTCCCCACAACAGACACCCTGTGAGGTAGGTGGGGCTGAGAGAGCTCTTTCCATAGCTGTCCTTGAGAGAACAGCTGGTACAGAGCTATGGCTTGCCCAAGGTCATCCAGCCAGGTGCAAGTGGAGGAGTGGGGAATCAAACCCGGTACTCCCAGATTAGAGTCCGCGCACTTAACCACTACACCAAACTGGCTCCTTAAAATTAAGGAGCTATGGATTAAGATAAATCCATAGAACTCTGCACAGATTTGTTCTCCTCACCCCCTTATCCTGTGTTTCTTGTAGCATAGCTCAGATATAATCTTAATAATTTCCTTCCTGGTTCTTATGTTGCTTGACCCTCGCACATCTTGAGCCTGGCAAGAGAGTCTCCCAGGTTCTCAAAAGGCAAAGGAATGTTTAACAGCTCTTGAAATAATACTTGTCTCGAGTCAAGAATGTTCAGGAGGGTAAGAGAGCAAAGAACAAGACTTGTGTTTTCAATCCTTGAGTTGTTTACTCTGAGCCCTTACTCTGAAGTGCCATACGCTGGCGGAACAGCCGGCAGACCTGATTTATGTCAAAGCTGAGGGAAAGTTGTTCACTGTCCACTGCAGCCTCTTGCTGCTCTCCCCTCAGCCTGAAGCACAGGAGGTGAGAGAACAAAGTTCGAGTCCAGCGGTACCTTTAAGACCAACAAAAGGTTTTTTTTCCAGGGTATAAGCTTTCCTGCGCGGGCACACGTCTTCAGATACATCGAAAGAGAAGTTACCAGTCCATACACATAGGCAGAGGGTGAGCAGCAAATTAGCATACAGCTTAATAAAGTTGTTTGACAGCTGCAAGGACCAAACTGGAATAACAAGCTTAGTTTATGTGGTCACCAATTGTATGGGTTAATTCAAGGGGGGGGGGTAGGGTTGCCAAGTCTTCGGAGCTCACTGGCGGGGGGGAGTCCTCCTCCGTCTGGGAGTTCCTCCTGGTGTGCGTGCGAAGCGCGCGCGCCCAGCGACATCACTGGAAGTGACGTCAGCACGTTGGGGGCGTTGCCAGGGCGATGCTCTGGCAATCGCCCCAAAACGCCCCCAATGTGCTGACGTCACTTCCGGTGACGTCATTACATCGTCCTCGCTGGACGACTTCGGGGGTGGGGTTCCCCCCGCCAGCCAAATGCTGGCCAGCGGATCGGGAACCCCTTTAGCGGGGGATCCCCCGCCCCCCCGGGCTGACTTGGCAGCCCTGGGGGGGGACACAGAGTAAAGGAAATAAATATATCAGAATCGGAGATTGATGGGCAGATGTACCCTTCTTAATTGTGGAATGCTGACAGTATATTGCCAAGACTGCTGGTGGAAAGCAAGCTGGCCACGGAATATAACAGCCAACGAACAGAAGGGACCACAACAAGGCCTGGGTGACTTTGAACTCCTCTTCCATTTCTGGTCACAAGACCTGAGCCCCTCCTTTCTAGACAGCCCATGAGAGTTGTTCTTAAAGCAACAGTTCCAACACACCTCAGTGGCTGGCGAACTCTTTTCCTGGGTGGCTGCCAATCCATGGTGATGCTGTTCTTGGTGGTTGCACCCTCCTCTTTTCATTTTGAAAGTTGCAGGGGTCATCAGCCATGATGACCCCTGCAACTGTTGTCATCTGTCTGCTAACCTAAAAGTCCTAACCTCTTTAAGTGTTCCTCATAGTTTAGTTTGTCAACTTCAGGTTAATTTTTTTTAAGATTTGGGGGTGGAGCCTGGAGAGGGAGGGGCCTCAGCAGGATATATTGTGATAGAATCCACCCTCCAAAGCAGCCATCTTCTCTAGGGGAACTGATCTCAGTTGAAATTTCAGGAGGTCTCTGGCAACCCTACTCGGAACCGTAATCTTCTTTTACAGGGTAATTTATCTCCATAAAAGCATCTCAAAAACATGGTCTGTTTATTTGAAGCATTTAAAAGCCTATATGCAAAGGCATTTGAGGCAATACATAATATCAACATGTCAAAATATTTGAAAAACTCAGCAGGTGCACTTGTACTTGAGAGCCAGTTTGGTGTAGTGGTCGTGGACTCTAATCTGGGAGAACCAAGTCTGATTCCCCACTCCTCCACTTGCAGCTGCTGGATGGCCTTGGGCAAGCCATAGTTTAGTCAGAGCTGTTCTTGAAAGAGCAGTTTTTGAAAGAGCTCTCTCGGTTGTGGGGAGGGGAAGGGAAAGGAGTTTGCAAGCCACTCTGAGACTTCGAGTGAAAGGTGGAGTATAAATCCAATCTCTTCTTCTTCCTCTTGTGTGAAATTTTCCATTTGTGAAGAATTTCCTTTACCTAACATCCCTGTTCCTGCACCTCAGACAGGGAACAGGAACCCAAATTGGAGAAAAATAAATATTACCACTTGACGAATGCTACATGTATAATGAAATATACTTTGTTATTGTGGAGACCATCAATAATTTCTTTCTTCCCAATTACTGTTATTGGAGGAAACACCGAGGGTGCAGTCCTATATATAACTTACTGGACAGTCAGCCCACTGAACACAGTGTGGCTTACTTCTGAGGATACATGCATAAAGCAGAACTTCTGAAGAGTAGTAAGCCAGCAACAGCCATTTAAAAACAGTAATAAATCATCAGTGAAATGCCACCTTTGTGGCTAATACCTTCTGAGGTAGTACCCTTTAAAGAGAATCTTGACATCTGAGAACACTGCAGGCATTTTTTTTAGGTGCAGAGGTGACCCTTCCACGTCAACACGGCTATCGTTTGTAATATAAACATGTTCTACGACATTCCAGCTACATTTTATAAAGGTTCTGTAGTAGTAGCTCATTACTGTTGCTAACTGAAAGTCAGGGCAAATAGTAGTAGAAGAAGAGATTGGATTTATACCGCACGCTTAACTACCCGAAGGAGTCTCAGAGCGGCTTACAATCTCCTTTCCCGTCCCCTCCCCACAACAGATACCCGGTGAGGTAGGTGGGACTGAGAGAGCTTTCCAGAACTGCCCTTGAGAGAACAGCTCAGAAAGGACTTGTAATTGACCCATGGTCACATCAGCAGCTGCAAGTGGCGGAGTGGGGAATCAACCCCAGTTCTCCCAGATTAGAGTCCACGCTCCTAACCACTACACCAAACTGGCTCTGTACAGATTTCCCTGTGTCAGTACTTGCCTCAGTGGTCATTAGCCACCTGAGCCAAGTAAATCATGGCAAGTTGATACAGAGGGGGAAATAGGGGTGGGGGAACTGACAGAGATCAATGAAGCCGTGTCAAGTTGTCTGCTTACTGTCCTCTTCGAATTGGAAATGGAGGACGGAAAAAGGGCCACTCAAAATCGCATTAAGATACCCTGGGGCAACGCCGTACTGGCTGCAAAGTCACCCCTGAACAGACATAAATCTATGCAGAAGGTACCATAAAACCCAATGAACAAAGAAAGTGAAAGTGGCATGCAGTGTAGAGGGAGATTAACCTCCCGATGTGGCTATGGAAAAACTGTGAGGAAACAGCAGACAATGTTTTATTGAAGTAAACTTCTTAGTTGGCTTGGTTAGCTCAGCTGGTGCTGAACTACGGTCTACAGATTTCTGTATGCTCCAACTGTCCCCATTGACCAGGGAGAGATCTTGTGGCCACTTCTGGAACCTGCTTCTCACCCATGCTCATGTCTCATCACTACTATGGTTGTCCCCACCCCACGGTCAGGGGAGACAATTAATCTCACTTCTTCATTGTTCCTGTTCCCTTTCCAACTTGTGCAGCCCACCGCACATGCTCTGTAGGGCTTCCCACACTCTTGTGAGGTTTTGGCAACTGGCAAGCAGAAATGGTGGCAGAATGCTCATGAGAAAAAGGAATCTTGCGAGTTTTCATACCGGCATGTGCATCTTGCTGCAATATTTGTAAAGAGGCCTGGGCAAATATAGAAGTAAAGAGGATTTATCTCCACCAGCTCCAAAGATGTAGGTGGCTGGTGGATAGCTAGTAAGGTGGTGGTAGGTAGTATTATGGAAGATCCCTAAATTTTAGAGTGAATATAGGCCTGTGTCCACTGTGAGTTTTCAACTGAGCCACAGAAGAGAAGAGAGAGTGGATTCATACCCCACCATTCATTACCCAAAGGAGTCTCAGAGTGGCTTGCAGTCTCCTTTCCCTTCCCCTCCTGACAACAGACACCCTGTGAGCTAGGTGGGGCTGAGAGAGCTCTTTTGAGAACTGCTTGTGAGAGAACAGCTCTGAAATGACGTGTGACTGACCCAAAGGTCACACCAGCAGCTGCATGTGGAGGAGTGGGGAATCAAACCCGGTTCTCTCAGATTAGAGTCCGCACTCCTAACCACTACACCGAACTGGCTCAGAGATGAGCAAAGCATGTAAGCATCCCAGAATCGGGTGGGAGGGGGAGACAGATGTCACAACTGGCTATCACAATAACCTGACAGCTATCCACCTGTGGATGGGGGTGGTGGCGGTGGACATCAATGGAAAATCTCCTCTGGTCTGACACCCAGATAAATTTTTGTGGCTCGGCAAAAAGACAGGGCCCATCTATACGTTACATGGTTCATGTCAGCCACTGGGATTTGAATCCATACTGCGAGTTCTTGGTGGCCTCTTCATTTAACAATCCTGACCTCATTATACATTATAATGTATAATTTATACATTATACTGGACATCCCTTGTTTTCTCTTATCCGTCCCTGGTAAGTCGCCAGCATCATCTTTTCCTGTTTGTGCCATTTAAGGATGCGCTGTTAAAATGCGGCTAAAGGAGCTGTTCACACTGTAATTTTTCAAGCTTCCACTTGCTCCCCTGGGACTCTGGAAGTCACACATCTGAGCAATGGTGATGGATGCATCTCACATCAGGCGCAAATGCATACTCATGAATGCCAAGCCACTTGGTAATGTACAGTCTATCATTTCACCCGCTAAAGACGTGGGCATATATTTTGAACTCTGACACGACGTTATTAATCATGTTTTTTCTAGCATGTCTATGGAGGGAAGGTGGTATAGTTAGCCTAATCTGGTCAGATCTCAGACATTAAGCTGAGTCAGTACTTGGAAGCAGTGTTCCCTCTAAGCTGAGTTAGTGTGAGCTAGCTCACAGTTTTTTTAGCCTCCGGCTAAAAGCATTTTTATCTTAGCTCAGGAAGGATGGCTCCAGAGCAAACTGACTTGTGCAGTAGCCGAACGGCTCGCTCACAACTTTAATGCCAGTAGCTCACAAAGTGGGATTTTTGCTCACAAAACTCCCACAGCTCAAAGGGAGCATTGCTTGGAAGGGAGACCACCAAGGAAGACTCTGCAGAGGAAGGCAATGGCAACCCCCCCTCTGCTTCTTACTTGGCTGGAAAGCCTCTTGCAGGGGTTCTCATAAGTCAACTGCAACTTGACAGCACTTTATACACACCATATATCCAGGGCTTTTTTTTGTAGAAAAAGCCCAGCAGGAACTCACTAGCATAATAGGCCACACCCAACCGCAGAAACTCATTAGCATATTAAGCCACATCCTTGACAGCACACCTCATTAGCATATTGGGGGGGGCTGGGAAAGCACAGGGCAGGCATGGAAGCTTGCCTCTTCCTCCCCCCCCCAGCTTCTCCGCCCGACTTTAGCATTGCCTTTCTAGTCTACCCCCCTTCCGAACCAGATGGCTGACGAAAGGGAAAGAAAGGCATTTTCAAGGTGCCTGGGTTCCCTGCCTGCCCTTTTCCAGCTGCAACTTGTCAGCTAGAGAAGGGAAGGCAGAGAGAGGCTTTTCCTTGTCAGTTTCACTCTCAGCTGACTGGCGGGGAAATCCCGAGGGGCTCCCCAGAGGGAAACATGCTGCCTTTGCCTCTTGTGTGTAATGTGGGGAGGGCAGTGTGCTCTGTAGCCACGCATGCCAGAGGTTTTGGTTGTAGGCGTGGCCAACTCCGGAGCCAGATGGAACTTCGTTCCTGTGTGTTCTTGCCCCAAAATAGCCCTGCATGTATCTATAAACAACACTAGGCTTTTAAACCAATGGTTGACAATCTATCGTGGAGTAAAGCAATGCAGCATTCAGTGAGCTGTGTGAGACATCAGCAGTTGGGCTTAAGCAGAAATCTTTATTATGAGAACTCGATTATTATAAATAAGCCTGCATTCATACCTTAAAGGGAACCATAGTTTTTTTTTCAAACTGGGACTCCCTAATTGTGCTCCTTGCAGGAAGGGAGGAGGGAGAAAGGGCAGAGGGAGGCATGTGCACAAACGACAAGGCATGTTTATGCAAAAATCTCAGCTTAACTGGAGAGTGTTGTGACGTCTGCATACAGACTCCTGTCCTTCCTGTTTCCTAAATATGCATCTTCTGCAACTGAATAGCAAATTTCATCGCATTGCACTGCCAGGTTCTTCACTAATCCACACTAAAACATGGCACATTTTGTTTAATGTAGACCTGTCAAATAAAACCGCGGATGTGAAAAACCACTTAGCAATAAACTGAAACTGTGTTCCTCATTAATTTGTGTTAAAATTAATGAGCTTGGGGGAGAAGCATGGCCAATTCGATGAGATTCCCAACATTGCTTCAACAAATGCCGGGGGACGGGAGAACCAGTGCCTGGGGAGGGCAGAGTCTGGGGATAGTGTGATGTCACTTCCAGGGGATGCTCTAGGCTGCCTCCTCTAGTTTCTATGACAGAAATCCCCAAACTTTTTGAGGTTGTGGGCACCTTTGGAATTTTATTAGGGGCTCATGAGCACCACACCAAAATGGCTGCTACAGGAGGTGGGGCCAAACCTTGAATGGCTGCCTGTGAAGGCGGGGCCAAACAGAATACCTCACACCACATGTGAAGAAGGAAATCTTAAAGGGGGACTGGAACGACACACTGACTAAGGAAAGCCCAGTTGCTTACCAGTCCTCCTCATCCTCCAATGGAAAACACTTTTATTTGACTGAGGGAAGCCAGTAACAAGCCCTGCCTTACAGTGGCTCCATCAGCTTTCTGAAAAACGCAGCAGGTGCTAAGGGAAGTACTGGCAGGTGGCATGGTTTCCATGGGCATCACGTTGGGGAACACTGCTGTGTAGTCTTTACTATAGAGACCAGGGGAACTACCTACAGTGTCACTACACGGAGGCCATTTTTCCTCCTGGTCCTTCCTTCTCTGGAAGCTGGACTTTGGGCCTGCCCCGGGTAGGTAGTGTCAGCTTCCATATGTTATCTGTATCTTTCTGCCAGCTTGGTCAGTGCACGTCTGCTCTCTGACTTTAGTTCTGCTAACAGTTCGGCCTAGATGATTGATCCCACAGGAGCTGAGGAAACCCTACCCTCCTGAAAGCCTTCCTCCAGCCTTAGGAGACTTTCTCCAATTTAATTTACACCGAGGGTGATTAAATTTATAGAGAGTGATTAAAATGTGGAATTCACTGCCAAAGGATGTACTGAAGGCCAATAAACAAGCTTTAAAGGGGGATTAGATAGATTTATGGAGGATAGGTCTATCAGTGGCTACCAGCCATGGTGACTGAGGGGAACCTCCATATTCAGAGGCACTAAGCCTCTGAATCCCAGAGCCAGGAGGCCACATCAGGGGAAGGCCTCAGCCTCTATGCCCTGTTGTCAGCCCTCCAGAGGAACTGATTGGCTGCTGTGTGAGTCAGGATGCTGGACTAGATGGCCCACTGGTCTGATTTTCTTATGTAGGATCCACCCCATTGACTTCGATGGACTTAGAGGGGTCTAACTCAATTTAGGATTTCATCGCAAATGACCAGCTCCTGAAGGGAAAACATAGCTTCATCTGCGGTCATCACTTAAAAGTAAAATCATTATTTATTAACAGAATTCAAACCCCACCTTTCTTCCATCATGATGCTCATTGTGGTGTCACGGAGAGCCAGCGTGGCATAGCGGTTAAGAGCAGTGGACTCTAATCTGAAAACCGGGTTTGATTCGCCACTCCTCCTCCATATGAAACCAGTTGGGTGACCTTGGGTCAGTCACAGTTCTCTCAGAGCTCTCTTGGCCCCACCAACCTCATAAGGTGACTCTTGTAGAAAAGAAAGGGAAGGTGACTGTAAGCCATTTTGAGTCTTCTTAGGATAGAGAAAAGCAGGGTATAAAAACCAACTCTCCTTTTTCACATAAAGCCTGCTGGGTGACCTTTGGCCAATCATGGTTCTCTCAGAACTTTCTCAGCCCCACCTACCTCACAAGGTGCCTGTTGTGGGGAGAGGAAGGGAAAGGCGATCGTAAGCCACTTTGAGACTCCTTAGAATAGAGAAAGTAAAGGTAAAGGTAAAGGTTTCCCTTGCCCAAAAGCCAGTCGAATACGACTCTAGGGATGCGGTGCTCATCTCCATTTCCAAACCAAAGAGCCAGCGCTGTCCGAAGATGTTTCTGTGGTCATGTGGCTGGCATGACTAGGCGCTGAGGAGCACGGAACGCTGTTACCTTCCCACCGAAGCGGTACCCATTTATCTACTTGAAATTTCTTGCTTTCGAACTGGTAGGTTGGCAGGAGCTGGGGCCAGAGATGGGAGCTCACTCTGTCACGCGGCACTCAGGTCTCAAACTGCTGAACTACTGACCTTCCGGTCTGCGGTTCAGCATCTTAACCGCTTGAGAGAAAAGCAGGGTATAAAAAACAACTCCTCTTCTTCATCTTCCAGAAGTTTTTCTATCCAGACATGAATCACATCCCTGCCTACTTAGCTTCCGGAGGTGTATGTAAATCACACTCACCAATTAGTGGGAATTTACTTTCAAGTTATTGAACGGTGAGAGCAGGAAAACAACTGTCTTGTGCTTTTGAGTTAAGAATGTGAGTGGAATAGTTGAGATGAAACGAATTCTGTGAGAAGTCTTCAGCCCAGGGGGAGAAAGACTCCATGTGGTCCTTGGAACACCTTTGATGTCTACAGCTAAAACAGTATCTGCAGTTTTGTCAAGGTCTTTCCTTGTTTAGCATAATAACTCTTTACAGGATTCACCGTAAAACCCACAATTCTTTGCACCAAGGATTATCCTCCTCCTGCGTTTGGTGACAGAATAAGGCCCATGTTAAAGAACAAAGTCAAATCCTGCCATCTAGTGGAATCCTTTAGTAACTCTTCCATGGGGGGGGGGGAATGGTGAAAGAGATGGGACCGGCAAGAGGCACCCTTTCTTAACCTGTCAGATTCACTGACTGTGTTGCTGGGGGTGTGGCCTGCAACAATGTCTCCAAGTCTCTTGAAATTATTGGATTAAGTTGGAGACTGTTTGTTTATCTGTTCCTTGTCCTGGGACTGCAGAAGCGAAGTGAAAGACACTCTGGCCTGTGCCACTGGTAAGACAACTAAGGAGCACAGAATAGCGGCACAAGGCCCATACAAACAAGAATACCAGCAGGCCCAACCTGGCCCAACCTGAATATATAGTCTAACTTGCGCTGTCAAACTGATCTGTTTTCTCTCTACCACCCCCTTTCTTTTGCGGTCTTGTCTTTTTACCTCGTAAGATTAGGTTTGCCAGTCTCCAGGTGGAGGCTGGAGATCTCCTGGAATCACAGCTGGTCTCCAGGTTACAGAGATCAGTTCCCCTGGAGAAAATGGCTGCTTTGGAAGGTGGACCTATGGCATTAGACCCCACTGAGGCCCGTCCCCTCCCCAAACCCCGCCCCCCAGGCTCCGCCCCCCCAAATCTTCCGAACCCAGAGTTGCCAACCCTACATAAACTTAAGGCCAGAGCCCATCTCTGCTTATCGCCATATTGAGTGGGTCAGGACAGGTGGTTACAATTTTGTTAGTTCTATACGGTATGTTAGATCACCATTCATAACTGCCTGAAGAGGATAACTTGCCTTAGTCCCCACAGCTGTCATTCTCTACCCCCCTCCACCAAATGTAGGAATTCCCCCCCCCATAGACAGGCAGTTGCTAGATTTCTGTAGTGTTATAACATTGTAATGATCTTTTCACCAGCTTCTAGCTCCTAGCTTTTATTGGGTTTTTTTCAAAAAAGTAAGCATTTATCCCTTTTCATTACAGAGTTATAAAGGGAAATGTGCAGGCTTCATAGTGTTCTAACAACTGATTATTGGGCCAGGGGAGAGCTAGAAAGAAGACCTCTGGTGGTGTGGGTGGAAATACTGACTGCAGGGGACTGAGAAAAAGCAAATGCAGGCAAAACTGCTCCATTGGCAATGAGGCATTCAGAGTGACACGAAAGCGACATGGTGTACCATCGCTGAGTGGAAGCAGTCCAAGTTACCTGAGCCCTGATAGTCTTTTGGAGCAAAAACAAACAGGACTTATTAGCTTGGAGAAATGACGGCTGAGGGGTGACCTGATTGAGGTTTATAAGATTATGCATGGGATACAGCAGGTAGAGAAAGAAGTACTTTTCTCCCTTTCTCACAATCCAAGAACTTGTGGGCACTCGGTGAAATTGCTGAGCAGTTGGGTTAGAACAGATAAAAGGAAGTACTTCTTCACCCAAAGAATGATTAACATGTGGAATTCACTGCCACAGGAGGTGGTGGCGGCTACAAGCATGGACAGCTTCAAGAGGAAATTAGATAAACATATGGAGCAGAGATCCATCAGTGGCTATTAGCCACCAGACATAGATAGGAACTCTCAGTCTGGGGCAAGTGATGCTCTGTATTCTTGGTGCTTGGGGGGGGGGGGGAACAGTGGGAGTGCTTCTAGTGTCCTGGCCACACTGCTGGACCTTCTGAGGGCACCTGGTGTTTTTGGCCACTGTGTGACAGCGTGTTGGACTGGATAGGCCACTGGCCTGTTCCAACATTGGCTTCTCTTATGTTCTTATGACACTTTAAAACAACTTTTTAAAAAAAGTTCTAGCATGAACTTTTGGGGATTAGAGAGCCCACCTTATCAGATATGTATCAATGCCTCACTAGGCAAGTATCTGTCTGGTTAAGAAGATGTGTGAACAGAAGGACTGAAAGGCTGTGATCAAGAACTTGGGAATCCCTCAGCCACAACAGGTGTTAATTAGCTGAGCTAAACGAAGAAGATTGCCCATTTCTGCTACTGTGAGTGGTCTCTGTATCCCTCTTGATTACATTTGGCTGTAATCCTAACTTCATATATATATGTCTCCTTAGGAAAGAATCACTACATTCATGGGATGAAGTGGGTTCTAGTTAATCACACTTTATGCTAGAGAGTAAAAACTTGTTAGTCAATCTGTTTTGCATTCAGAAAGTCCCAAATTGAATCCCCCATCTTCTCCACTTAAAAGGATCAGGTAGTAGGTTGTTGTGTTTGTGTTCTTGAATATGTTGCGTTAATAACTATGGCTTACCTATGAAAGGGCTCTGGTATCCTAATGCTCCATTTCTCGTTGGCTGACTAATAAAGACTCCCATTGGTCCTGAAGCCAATCTAGGAACCCAATCGCTGAGCCCTGCTTGGGTCCAATAATATTGCTTGTATATAGTTACATTGTTGAAAGTTATGTGCTGAAACCGTGTACATTAGAGTGCCGCTCTCATAGAGCTGTCTTAGAGCTGAACGATGTTATGAATAAAAGCCTGTTTGTTGGATTCATCACCTCCTGAATCAATACTTAATACTGGCGACGAGGATGGGATCCCAGTCCTAACTGAATGGCTGAAATCACTCTGCCTGCCAAGCTGAAATCAGTAAGGGCACCCAGAGCTAATTCACTATGGGGATGGCATCCAAGGGCCATATTGAACCATTTGACCTGAAGGTTGGGAACTGGGAATCATACCTCGATCGTTTTGAATGCTACCTTGTAGCAAATCGTATCGAAGGAGACGATCTCTGCCGCGTCCCCTTTCTGAGTACATGCAGCCGGGCTGTATTCGACATCGCTCGAGATTTAGTTGCCCCCTCCAAATTACTCGAGACCCCTCTTGGCATCATCAAGGCCCGGCTGACTGAGTACTTCACCCCGAAGATGTTGGGTGCCACCCACCGATGCATGTTCCATCAGTGGGACCAGAAGGAGGGCGAGTCTGTCATGGAGTACCTCACTGCACTGAGGCGGGCTGCTCGAGACTGTCACTTCACCGACTTGAAGTCCGTCCTTCTAGATCGGCTGCTCCGTGGCCTCCGAGATGAAAGCATTAAGTGGGCCCTGCTCTTATTAAAGACTCTCACATACATATCGGCCCTCAAAGAGGCCCTGAGAGTAGAGGCCGCCAACCTATCCCTCTGCGAGCTGTGATTGGGTCCCCAAAGCCACACGTCATGCCGCTTTGACGCTGTACACCGTGGCAGTACCACTGATTCCGCTGATGCCCAGGACAACCAATCTGATGTGTCCGATGACGGCGTCTACAATGCGCGGGCCAATCAGAGGCTGCTCCGCTCTCAAAAAAGCCTGCGAAGAAAATGCTGTGCTGTTTGCGGTGGTGCGCATGCGCGTAGAGACTGTCAATTTCGCGATGCCATCTGTCATGCATGTGGTAAAGCGGGCCACCTCGCCAAAGTCTGCCGCTCATCGCAAGGTCGTGATACTCCAGATGAGTCCCAGCATTGATCATATCGTTCCAAGTCTTCACGGTCGTTCAATCAAAGCCAAGGCACAGCAATGAAGCAAGTGTGTCAGAGGACTTTAAGGATGACGGTGAAGAAACTGGATTTGTTCAAGATTTTTCATTCCTTAGCTCCATTGTCAACCAAAAGGGAGACGGCAACCATGAAATCAGAAAGAGACTGAAACTGGGAAGTTGGACAATGAAGAAAAGCAGAACAAATTTTAAGTCCAGTGGCACCTTTAAGACCAACAAAGGTTTGTTCAGGGTATGAGCTTCAGGGGCACACACAGTTCTTCAGATAAGATGAAATTGAAATAAAAATAATAGCCATCCATATAGAGGGTGGGCGGTAAATTAGCATGCAGAATAATGAAGATTTTTTAAAAACAGATTAAAAGAGTAACAAGCTTAGTTTGTATGGCTATCATCTGTTTGGGTTCAACTCATGGGGGAAAACATAGCAAGGAAATAAATATGTCAGAATTGGAGGTTGATGTATCCTTAATTGTGGAATGGTGAGAGAGTCTGTCATTAGGTTCCACAGCGGAGGCGATCTGACAGCACCTTTTTCTTTGAAGTGAGGTGATTGGCTGTGCGGAGTCACTTTCCTTGTCCCCAGGCCAGAGAAATACATTTAAATCTACCATTCCAAAATACAGTAATACTTAATGATACCCTTAATTGTTAAGAGTGATAAACTGAGACTCTGTTGTTATGCTCCATTTGTTTCCTCTCAAGCATAGCGCTAACTAACATAGGTCAGGTGAAGAAAGGTGACAGTAAGAAGGTAGGTTCCTTTGAAATGAAGTATGTAAAGTCAGTAAGCCTCAGGAGACTGCTGAGGGGGTGGGATTAGGGGCAGAAAATTCCAGGGTGCGTGGTTTCCCTGGGGCCCAGGGAGCAGAACAAAATGTTAAGTAGCTCCAAAGATACCTTGGTTTACATATTAGAGGCATGCAACAAAGTACCCCACTCACAAATTTCTTGACTTTAGATGCCAGAAGTGTAGGAAACACACCCCAAGAAAGTTTGGTGTAGCGGTTAGGAGGGTGGGACTCTAATCTGGGAGAACTGGGTTTGATTCCCCACTCCTCCACATGCAGCTGCTGGTGTGATCTTGGGTCGGTCACAGTTCTCTCAGAGCTGTTCTCTTACGAGCAGTCCTCGAAAGAGCTCTCTCAGCCCTATCTACAGATGTAAGGGGAGATGCATTGCTTCTCACATTAAAGGAAGGCTCCTTGATCCAAGTAAAGGACTGATAATAGGTACTCCCTGCACAGGAACAGCCAAACATCCTGGATGCATCAACAGTGCATGGATCTAGGGTTGCCAAGTCCTGGTTCGAAAATACCTGGGGACTTTGGGGGTGGAGCCAGGAGAAGGTGGGGTTTGGGGAGGGGAGGGGCCTCAGCATGGTACAATGCCATAGAGTCCACCCTTCAAAGCAGCCATTTTCTCCAGGGGAGCTGATCTCTGTCAGCTGGGGATCAGTTGTAAAAGCGGGAGATCCCCAGGCCCCACCTGGAGGCTGGCAACCCTACATGGATCAAAGCCTTCTTCAAACCTTTGTTGGTTGGCCCATGGTGGTTCTCAGAAACCATGGTTCCATATGGAGTTCAGTTCTATATAGGTGATGGCAGAGTTCAATGTTGACATTCTCTCAACAGCAAAAAATAGCTGTATTTCCCCCCCAAACTAATAAAAAAACTTGGGGGGACAACCACCTACATGTTCATGAATGTAAATAATAATAATAATAATAGAACAAAAATGAATGAAGACCATTGATTTCACTTGTTTCCCTGGTGTTGGCTGCCTGGCTCAGTGCAAAAGGAAGGAGGGAGAAAGAGAGTCAGGCGAGATCAGGAGATATGAAGCTGAGATGCATTATAAGTCCATTCACACATGCCAACCATCAGGTGTTGAGTGATCAGACAATGAGCTGTCAAGTGATGTGCCCAAATGTCTGTCTTTGGAACAGAATCCTATGGATGAAAAACAAATTTGCCTGCAGAGCTTCAAATCCCCCCCCTCCCATATTTGCATTCTAAATGCTAAAATAAAGTTGTCTCAGTAGGCTTCAATTTAAACTGAAGCAGATTTTGTACATTTGCTACGGGAAGATGAATTAGGGTTGCCAGCTCTGGGGTGGAAAATACTTGGAGATTTTGAGGGTGGAGTCTGGGGAGGGCGGGGCATCCATTTCCTGGGGGGGGGGGGGCTGATCTCTGTCATCTGAAGATCAGCTGTATGAATAGGAGATCTCCAGGCCTGCCCAACCAGGAAGTTTTCAACCCTAAAGATGAAGAGCTACTTGTATTCCTTGAATAAAGCTGTAAAGTGGACTCCCACGTGGACCAGCCATTCTGTATCAGCCTAACCTAAAAGGGAGGAATGTCAAAAGGGAGGAATGCCAGAAATTAACCTGACATGTCTATGTGACCCAGAAGTGACATAGGCACGTCGGGAGGCAATGCTCTGGGTTTGGGGCAAAACTCTATGGTAGAAGCTAATTCTACCATGCAGTTTTTGCCCAAAAGCCAGAGTGTCACCCTGTGACACCCCCAATGTGCCTATGTCACTTCCGGGTCATGTAGGCACATTGCATTGATTTCTGGCATTCCTCCACGCTCCTGGTATGTATACTCCCCATCCCCCGCTGGCTGCTCCGAGCCAAGGGCGTAGACTTTCCAATTTCTGGGGGGGGGGGGGGGCTGGGGCTGGGCCAGAGACATGACAGTCCATTGTCTCTGGTGGAGGTTCAGCACCTCCTAGAAAAGTTCGGTGGGGGGGGCTCCAGCTCCCCAGCCCACCTGAAGTTGACGCCTATGCTCTGAGGGACCTGGCAACCCTAATCCCACTCCTTCTCCAGAGAGTTTGGGATGGGACTGGGCAGGCCAGAGTTAAAATCCCATTTCTCCCATGAATTTCCTTGGGCCCAGGTGCTGTTTCCCAGTCCAGTCTGTTGCAAGGTCCAGATTCCAGTTGCAAGGTATGAGTTGCAAGGTCCAGATTCCAGTCATTATAGGGTTAATCTGTTTACCTTCAGTGCTGTTGTTTAGACTAACCTGGAAAGAAACCTGGCAGACAGCCAATGCAAGAAAAGCCCGCGAATGTAAAGGAGTGTTGATTGGTTAATGTATTCAGGTGATTTCCTTCTAGGGGTCAAGAAGAAGCAGGTTCTCCATGGTTGTTGTGTGACCATGTGTCTCTAGCTGTAGCAAGTGAGATATAGCTTAGATATGTTTGTTTGTTTGTAGGTTTCCTGTGTACCCTTTACCCTTAGAAATAAAGCATTTGAAACAGAAAGAAATGTCTCTTCTCCAGTGAAGCAAAGATCTATTGCAAACTCCGAGTATTTAAGTATTTTTGACTATTTTCCCCCAAACAGTCTACCTCAGAGGGTTGCCAAGGACTGAATAGACCAGAATTCAAATCCCAGTTCTCTCATGAAATTCCTTGGGCCCAGGTGGTGTTTCTAAGTCTAATCTACCTCAGAGGTTGGATTGAGAAACACCACCAGGGCCCAAGGAACTTCATGGGAGAAGTGGGATTTGAATTCTGGTCTCTTCAGTCCTAGCATGAATGTCCAACCACAAAACCACAATACTTCCTTCTTCTGAAACCCATTCTGAAGGTGGGGGGGAAACCCACACCTTATAAACAAGTTGTAATTCACAAACAATTACCATGGACCAATCTCATTCAAAGTTAATCCAAGTCTGGGAGACAGTTCTAGTTGAGCTGCAACCCAAACGCTATTATTCTTTTTGATGGATCAAATACTTCAGAACTTCAGACAGACGAATCTGCATTTTCTTCATGAATTGGGATGATTTATATTGGTGATGTGTGAGGTAAGCGGGGAGAGAAATATAAATTATCCCCATTCGTTGCATTCACTTATTTTAATATTTCCCACATGTTTCTATGACAACATTCAGAGGGTACACGTTTTAATTTTACAGGCTCGAGGGAAGCTTGTCGGAGCCGCAAAGTTCCCTTGATTTTATGGCTGAATGCAGTGTCTAATGGACAATGTAAATCTTCCCAGAAAAAGCATGTGGGCAGGGAGCTTTTATCCAGAGTGCTTCTCATGGCAACCTTGAAGTTTCTAATGCACACAGTCTAATTCTAAAAGAAAGTTTTAAGTAATCACCTAGGACTCAGAGAACCTTGATTCTAGCATCTGAAGTGGTGGGAACAATTCTTATATGGGTTGGTCAGGTTAAACAGCTTGCTAGATCTCTTAAATGCCGTAAGCATATCAGATATCTTGCACTCTGCACAAAGCAGAAATTGCCAATTAAGAAGAAGAAGAGTTGCTTTTTATACCCAACTTTTCTCTACCCTAAGGAGTCTCAAAGTGGCTTACTGTTGCCTTCCCTTCCTCTCCCCACAACAAGCACCTTGTGAGGTAGGTGGGGCCGAGAGAGTTCTGACAGAACTGTAACTGGCTTTGGATAAATTAACTTTAATTTTGAGAGGTCAAAATGAAGAAAGCTTTGAGAATACATGGTCAAGACTTTATAAATGGATGGAATATAACAAATAAACCACGTGGACATACAGCCGAAACAGAAGAAAGGATGAACTATAGTTTTAAGCATAAGCAAAAGATTTACCAAAAAAATACATGGCGGAAAAAATGTATTGTATTTAGATAATGTATGAAGTAGCCAAGTAGATAAAACAATGATGTAACTGACAATCCCTGAATTTGTGTATGTATGTATGTTTGTTTGTTTGTCTTTAGAAAAAATAAAAATTGTTTATAAAAAAGAAGAACTGTAACTGGCTTCAGGTCACCTAGCAGGCTTCATGTGGAGGTGTGGGGAATCAAACCCGGTTCTCCAGATTTGAATCAGATACTCTTTAAGTACTACACTATGCTGGCTGTGTACAGACATCCTATAACATCAATTTATAACTATTTTTGAACACTTTTCAATGTGGAATTTCTCTTTAGTCACTGTGGCTACTAGCCCTGGTGACTGAAGGGAACCTCCACATTCAGAGGCAGTAAACCCCTGGATACCTGTGTGTGGAGGAAACATCAGGGGAAGGCCTCAGCCTCTATGATCTGTTTGTTGGCCAATATGTGGGACAGGATGCTGGGCTACAAGGACCACTGGTCTGATCCAGCAGTGCTGTTCTGACATTCTGAATGAATTGTAGGATACCTAAGTCACTTGAGACCTACTGTTCAAACTAATGGGAATAGTTCCACCAGGCTTTCAATTAGGAGCCACCACTGCGGGGAAGGGGACCCTTGTTTAGCACCGGAACAATCTATGGGCGCAAGTCTATTGGTCGTGGGCCTGGAATTTGCTGTGCTTCATTTTGGAAGTAATGCTGGCTGCCATATCTGGTGGAATTCTATGAATTTGTTTTTATATTTTAGCTGTGATTTTATATGTATTTTGACTAATGTTGTAAGCTGCCTAGAGCTGGCTCACGCTGGCTAGGTGGGATATAAATCTCAATAAATAAATAAATAAATAATAACCCAAGGATAATATCAATAATAACCCAAGGATAATATCAATAATAACCCAAGGATAATATCAATAATAACCCAAGGATAATATCAATAATAACCCAAGGATAATATCAATGCTTAGTATCAAATCAAAATGCAAACCATCGATCTATGCATTCATTTTTGTTTTGAGAGAAATGTTTGAGATTGAATTCTGTTTGGCTTAGAAGCGCTTCTTGAAAAACTGGTTTTTCCAGTAGCTCTCCCATTTTCCAAACTGCTGCAGACACTAAACAAATGTAAATATTCAGCAATTGCCCATCAGGAAACCTGTTATTATGTAAATTGTTCGCCTAATATAGACCAAAGAGAAAGAGGCTGAAACAGGGGAGGGCAGTGGGCAATGCTTAAATAGTTACAGAAACAATTCTACTTTAAATAATAGTATCAATTTCAAACCAGAGCAGAACAAATGTTCACGACAAAAGCACTTTTGGGAAGTGCAGGGCAACAGTGTTCTGGAAGCAGTCTGAGTTCTGACTCCCCTAAAATAAACACAGAACCAAGAAAAAGCCCCGACACAAAGTGGCAGTGAAAGCAGGAGGGAATGCAGAATGGAAGATTGAGGTGCACTCAAAAACCAAGAAAAAAGACAGGTGCAGAAAAAAGCCTCTGTTTCCTGCTAATTAACCAGTTTTTAATCCACAAGAGGACTTGTCCTCTTATCCCATGACCACTGAGTTTACATAGGAGCCTTTGATGAGGAACTTTATCAAAAGCTTTCTGGAAATCTAGGTAAACAATATTTACTGGGTCACCCTTGTCCACATATTTGTTTACCCTCTCAAAGAACTCTAAAAGGTTAGTGAGGCAAGATCTTCCCTTACAGAATCCATGCTGATTCTTCCTCAATAGTTTTTGTTCATCAATGTGCCTACTAATTCTATCTTTAATAATAGATTCCACCAATATACCCGATATTGATGTTAGACTGTCTGAACTGTAATTTCCTGGGTCTCCTCTGTAACTTTTTAAAGATGTTGGTTACATTAGCAACCTTCCAGTTCTTGAGAATGGAGGCAGATTTTAGTGATAGATTGCATGTTTTTGTCAGGAGATCCATAAGTTCACATCTGAGTTCTTTCAGAATTCTTGGGTGTATGCCATCTAGGTCTGGTGATTTGTCAGTTTTTAATTTGTCCATCAGTTGTAGGACTTCCTCTCCTGTCACCCCAATCCAACTCAGGTTTTTTGACATCCCTCCTGAAATAGGCTGTTCTGGAGTGGGCAAGTACCTCCCATCTTCCGCAGTAAAGACAGAGGCTAAGAATGCATTCAGCTTCTCTGCCATTTCCCTATCATCCTTCAGTGATCCTTGCACCCCTTAGTCATCCAAGGGCCCCACTGCCTGCTTGCCTGGTTTTCTGCTTCTAATGTATTTGAAGAATTTTTTTATTGTTGGTCTTTATGTTTTTTATTGCCCCTTTTTGCTGGTCTGATCACAAACTTGCATTTTATTTGCCAAAGCCTGTGGTCCCTTTTATTTCCCTCAGACTAGTCTTCCATCACTTAAAGGAATCCTTCTTACCTTTTACTGCTTCCATTACTTTGTCCATTAATTGTGTAGACCTTTTAAATACCTGTTTGTACCTTTCCTAATCTGCAATATACATTTTATCTGAGCTTCCAGTACTGTAGTTTTAAATAGTCTTCAAGACTGCTATCAGATGGGCTGTCTGATCTGGTCATCCCTTTTCCCTACCAGATTTAACACGTGTGTCCAGACAGTGACATCTGTCTTCCATCCCCCAGTTGTTGGTTCCCCATCCTCACTGCCAACTTTCCTGACACCAGAGAAAGTCTGGTGTTTACAAATCAAATTGTTCTCACTGTGCACTTCCAGCTGTCTGATCTCTCCATTGCATGCTCAAGCTGTCTGGGAAGTCAATGGCTTCCTTTCCTTGACCACCATTTTTTCACAGTTAGTGATATGCGCATAACCACATGTTCACCCCTGGTGAATAAGTGGCTCTGTGCATGTCCAAAGTCAACTTTTTTTATATAAAAAAGAAGATGCCCGCCCACTTCATGGTGACTGCACAGCAGTAGTCTGATGGGTCGACCACAGGGTGAGGCGGGATTAAGGTGCATGTTTTATCAAAACTCTCTAGAACAAATAATTCCCGAAAAATTAGAGGTGCGGCCAGAGTGTACCAAGACTGTCATCTAATCGTAGCCCAAGCTTCCCAAAGGGATTTGACCCTCTTTACCTTTCCTTTCAGTTTCTTCTTCACAAGCCCCCTCATTTGAGAGAAGTTACCCCTTCTAAAGTTAAATGTGGGTTGTGTTGGGCAACTCCCTAAATTGTCAGCTAATGCTGCCATCTCCTGCCCGGGAGGTGGTATGCGTCGCCCTGTGACGTCGGGTGTGTGGAATGTTGTGTTATACTTCTCATAGCAGGCTTATTGCTCCCTGTTCCGCTCTGACCTTGGAAGACTGCTAGTGCCTGCCTATGTATCTTTTCTTGTGTCTGGCTTTGTTTCTTCCCACTTTTTCCATGAGAACTTTAGGCCAGTATTTGGGTGCCTTTTGCATGATTTTTATGATTGGTTATAGTCCTTAGCCAGATCCTTTTGAATTCTGTATATTTGCACTGCTTGGGGATCGTGCCAGCCATTACTAACATAGAACGTGTAGATGACGACAACAGCCCTTTCTCAATAAAGACTTCCTTTCCTTAAGGGCACTTGTTGGTGACTGACTCTGTAGGACTCTCACATATTTACACAAATGGGCAGTTCCCTCTTTACGTAAATGTCAAACTTAATAGCATTATGGTCACTGTTCCCAGCCAGTGCTATCACATTTACATCTCTTACCAGATCTTGAGCATTACTTAGGACCAAGTGCAGGATCACCCCCCCTCCAATAGGTTCAGTGACCACTCGCTCCATGGCACAGTAACTGAAAGTTTCTAGATACCCAATCTCTTTCTCCTGACTTGAACTCATATTGACCCAATCAATGAGTGGTTAGTTAAAATCACCTATTATGACACAGTTATTTTGTCTATCTGCTTTCCTTGATTCTTTTGCTGTTTCTAAATCATTCTCTAACGTTTGATCTGGTGGGTGATAACAAACTCATAGTTAAGCTTCCTTTTGGTCCCATTATTTCCACCCTTTGCGTTTCTGTAAGCAAATCTATTTCTCTTAGATTCTCTATTTTATTGGACTGTATACAATCTCTGACATACAGAGCAACTCCACTTCTGACTTTTCCCTCCCTATCCTTCCAATATAATTTATATCCAGGAATCACTGTATCCCACTGATTATCCTCATCCCACCAAGTTTCTGAAATGCCCACAAAGTCTATGTTCTCTTTTGAAACTAAGCATTCCAGCTCCCCCTTTTTTTACCTCAGACACTTCTAGCATTTGCATAGAAACGTCTATATTATTCCCCAGACACATTAGGCCTGCAACCTTCCTCTTGTGGCCTCTTGACCTTGCCAGGCAGTCAATATTGTTTGTCTCCCTCTCAATGGCCAGTCCTAATCCATTTCCCTCTAGAACAGTAACATCTACCCCTTCATCTCTTAGAAATGAGTCATCCTGAACCAGAGACATTTCATCTCTTGACAGCTTTCCCCCAGGAATTAGTTTAATAACGGCTCTGCCACCTTTTTGATTTTAAGTGCCAGCAGCCTGGTTGCTTCTCGAGACAAGTGAAAGCTGTCTCTTTTGCACAGGTCCTGCTTGTTCCAAAACCCATCCCAGTGCCTAACAAACTTAAACCTTCCTCCCTATGCCATTGTCTCATCCATGCATTGAGACTTCTAATTTGTGCCTGTCTAGCTGGCCCTGTGTGTGGAACAGGCAACACTTCTGAGAAGGCTACCATGAAGGTCCTGGCCTTGACTCTCCTGCCTAGCAACCTAAATTTTTCCTCCTGGAGCAAACAACTACATTTCCCTACATCGTTGGTGCCAACATGCACCACAACCATTGGCTCCTCCCCAACACAGTCTACCAGCCTATCTAGACCACATGTAACATCTGCTTTTGCTGCATACTTTTTCTGCATACCTTAGGAGTACCCCAAGGATATAGAGCCCCCATATCCTGTCTGGGGTTGGCCTAGTTTTCCTGCTTGCATCTTCCATGAAGGTTCCAGTCGATTATTAGGTATAGTGATAAAGAGCATTTGTATAGTGTTCAAAGTGGTTTACTTTAAGGCCTTTTCAGATGTTCATTTTCTACATGCCAGCCACACGTACTGGGAAGCACATACTACACACCATCATCTTGATAAGCACATTCACCATTTTATGTGAATAGAGAAACACATTTCCCCATGCATCTACATCTTCAGTAGATGCATAAAAAATTGCTCCATTTGCATGTACCAAAGTTGGAAAATGCTCTATTTGCACAAAATGCTGACCATGTGAATTGGGAAGATTGGGGTATCATGGGCTCCCATTTTGCATGGCTGGTATGCCAGAAATGAACACCCGAGAAGAGCTTTAGTTTGTAATTTTATATTATGCAATAAATTACAGTAAGTCAATATTTTATGATCCCCATTTTGCAGATAGAGGACTAAGAGATAAAGGTTCACCATAAGGTCACACGATGAGAGCCAAACTAGATATTACAGCAGCCATGGGTCTGAACTGTGGCCATTGAAACCATTTTGAAAAAAACTGGCCATTTAAAAATACCGTGAAGGCCTGATCCTGATAGGGCCCTTGGTGCGGTGGAACCGTATGAACTTGTTTCTCCTCCTGCACTTTTTCAAATGCCAAAATAAGGTGATGATCCAGGAATGTCCACTAATCTGTATGTTAACGACCATAGCAACTAAGGGGAATTCCTAGAGTGCTACTATGGAGGCCATATGTTAAGTCCTCACAAAAGACCATACATGCGGTCGGATTTACAAGTGGATGGGAGAAGCTACCAAGCATCGCTCCAAAAAACAATAGATACCCAGGATCCTGGCGGCACCCTATCAGGGGAGTAGGATCCTAGGAGGACACCAATTGGGTGTTGATAAGTATTGGAGTCGGGAGTCCATGGAATAGTGAAACAGCTAGATCTTTATTGCTGGTCCGGATGAAGCATACAACCCAGGACTCGAAGCCCTCCTTTTATGCTGGTCAGGGACAATCCCCTGACCTCACCCAACTGGCCTGATAGGCTATTAGGAGTCTATTTACATTTCATAGGTTCCCTGGGAGAAACCTAGGTACATGATTGGTGGCCAGTTTGAATCCACCTGGCCTTTGTTCTACCTGGCTGAAGCTCAGGTAGTTTCTTGGCCATGTGCTCTGGCCATGCGGTCGCCATTACGGGAGCACATGGCGACCGCATGGTCAATACATAACAGGTGTCGTACATATTATTGAACCTATCATGGGAGTTGAGTGTGTGTGTGGTTGTGGTCTGGAATGGGGATATATGCAAACCTGCAATCCCGGCAAGTAGCCTTGTTCTGACCTCTAAATAAAGTATGAGCTGTTTTCACTCGACGCGTCTCCCACCTCAGTACTTTCCACCATATTTTCTCCAGCTCCCCCATTTCTCAGGGATGGGAGACTGGGACTTGAAGCAGAGCAAGTGTTAATTAGACTGTGTCATTGGTGTGTGGCTACAAAGGGCATGAAACAGACCACAGGGGAAGAAGAAAAACAAAGAGTCATCCACTAACTAGATCTGGCAGATAATTTCTTTTGGATTCCATCAGTTCCTTGTTTGACTCTTGTAAATAGGGCCCATTAAATGGTTTATATAACATTAGGGAGCTTCTGGCAACTGTCTGAAAATCCATGTTGGTGTCATGAAGGCATATTAATTACAGGACATTCTTTGTCACATCACTAACCTGAGTTGCCACAACAAAGAGCTTTGTGTAATGAGCTGGGCAATCACAGGGTCTTCTTTCACACGATGCTTTCATATATCAGTCAGCTTGAGTGAGCTGCTGAAAACCCACATCACCTCCCTCACACAAAGTGGAAATTGATAGCCCGTTGGTCTTGACAGGCCTCTGAATGTAATTTTTCAACAGAACAAGGGTCATTAATCACAGGGAGATCAACATTAATTTTATTGTTCTTTCACACTCCAGAAGGTGAACTTTTGGGGGGAGGGAGGGGTTTCCCCTTCTCCATTTTTTACCTTGTTTCTTGAAATAGGTCCAGATGGTGTCGGATCATTTAAGAGCATAAGAACATAAGTGAAGCCAATGTTGGATCAGGCCAGTGGCCCATCCAGTCCAACACTCTGTCACACAGTGGCCAAAAACACCAGGTGCCCTCAGGAGGTCCAGCAGTGGGGCCAGGACACTAGAAGCCCTCCCACTGTTGCCCCCCCCAAGCACCAAGAATACAGAGCATCGCTTGCCCCACACTGAGAGTTCCTATCTATACTTTGTGGCTAATAGCCACCGATGGACCTCTGCTCTATATGTTTATCTAATTCCCTCTTGAAGCTGTCCATGCTTATAGCTGCCACCACCTCCTGTGGCAGTGAATTCCACATGTTAATCACTCTTTGGGTGAAGAAGTATTTCCTTTTATCTGTTCTAACCCAACTGCTCAGCAATTTCATGGAGTGCCCACGAGTTCTTGTGAGAAAGGGAGAAAAGTACTTCTTTCTCTACCTGCTCCATCCCATGCATAATCTTATAAACCTCAGTCATGTCACCCCTCAGCCATCGTTTCTTCAAGCTTCCCCAAGTGTTGGCCAGCAAGGCACTTTTAGTGCTCTTATGAACTGTGATATTCATAAGCCTGAACTTTGGGTTGCCTGTAATGGAAGGGCCATGTGCTTTCTTCAGTATAGGAGCCAGCTCCAGCCCATGCCAGGAGGCTGACACCCTAGACAGTTCACCTAAGACAGAGACAAAGCCATGAGGTTTCTTTCTGTTTCAGCACGCTGGTCAACCCCTGCCCCCTCCAACATACCTGCATAGTTATGCTAACGCAGTTGCTTAGCAACTAATGTTCGGGCCATCACCCAGTCGGCCAAAGTCATTGACTAACAATAGATGTGGTCAGGTGAGTCATCGGACCCCTGTCCAAAGTCCACTTCCTGGTGAGATCATAGTTTTGCAACTTGGTCCATCCCCTGGCCCTCCTCCCTTTGTCCACCTTTAACCTATGGAAAGGTCCAAGAGGGACGGACCGCCTAGTAGGTGTGTTAGTGGAATGTGGCCTGATCAGCCCGCCCCAAGACCCCCTAATAAAAGACCCTGAGCAGAGGCGTTCGGTCTCTTGAGCCATCGTCCCCTGTCTGCTTTCAAATACCTCTTCAGTCCAGCTTGCTGTACCCAACCCTTGCCTCCATCTTTAATCCTCTCTCTCTGGAATCGCGATCCAGGAGAACCATGTGGTCTTGCAGGTTCTAGCCTCGTGTCCCTATAGTCTTTCTATTTTCTCCCCATCCAATTCTGCCATCGTCAGGACAACTCATCTAAGGTAAGGCACTGCTTCCCCACCAACGATCACCTGCTCATGCAAACGTGCTATTTTCTGTCTTTGTTTCTTAGGCCTGTGTGAGTGTGTGAGTGATTACGTTTTTGGTATGCTTGAGATACACTATTAAGTAAACAACATTTAATTTGCCATCTGCCTCACGTGCCTCTTTCCTTGAGAACTCCCGGGAGGGGTGGGACCCTGGTATAGTTGGCTAAGATCCTGTGTATTTTTGCCGATTGCTAAGAGTAAATTAAAGCAATTTGGCTAACACAAGCACTTCAACCTTTCTTCATAGGGATAGTGTTCCAAGCCTTTTATCATTCTAGTTGCCCTTTTCTGTACTTTTTCCAGTGCTATATCTTTTTTGAGGTGTGGCAACCAGAACTGTACACAGTACTCCAAATGAGGTTGCACCATCGATTTATACAGGGGCATTATGATTTTATTTTATTTATTTATTTTATTTATATTTATTTTTATACCCCGCCCTCCCCGCAAGCGGGCTCAGGGCGGCTTACAGGGGCGTAACGCCGGTTAAAACATCATAACAATTTAAAATTCCAACAATAATAAATAACAATAAAATTTCAATTTCTATGCTATCATAATAACAATAAAATATTTCCTACTTCCACTAAAAAGCTTCCAATCTTATTGATCTGATGACGTCTTATCAGGATAAGAGTCCCCCCTCCCACTAGGTCCAGACTGCGTCCAGGGTCAGTTCACCCTTTATAGATGTTATCGTTGTTGTTGTTGTTGGTGGCGGCTCCTAATTAAAAGCCTGGCGGAAGAGCTCCATCTTGCAGGCCCTGCGGAACTGCATCAAGTCCCGCAGGGCCCTGATCTCCTCCGGGAGCTCATTCCACCAGGTTGGAGCCGCTACCGAAAAGGCCCTGGCCCTGGTCCCAACAAGCTTGGCCTCCCTAGGACCTGGGACACGGAGTAGGTGACGTGACTCCGACCGAAGTGCTCGCTGGGGTACATGCGGGGAAAGGCGGTCCCTCAGGTATGTTGGACCCTGGCCATATAGGGCTTTAAAGGTAAGAACCAGCACCTTGAAGCGAACTCGGTATGCTATGGGCAGCCAGTGCAGCGCCGCGAGCACAGGCCGGATGTGGTCCCGCCTTGAGAGACCCATCATTAGCCTGGCCGCGGCATTCTGCACTAGCTGCAGCCTCCGGGTTTGCACCAAGGGCTGATTGGTTTTCAGTTCCCTTCCTAATAACCCCCAGCATAGCATTGGCCTTTTTCATTGCAGTCGCATACTGTCTCGACATTTTCATTGAGTTCTCTACTATGACTCCAAGATCTCTCTCTTGGTCAATCTCTGCCAGTTCGGACCCCATCAATGTGTATTTATAGGTAGGATTTTTTGCTCCAATGTGCCTCACTTTGCACATGGCCACATTGAACCCCATTTGCCACATTGATGCCTACTTGTCCATCCTTGACAGATCCCTTTGGAGTGCCTCACAAACCTTCCTGGTTCTCACCACCCTGAACAACTTTGTGTCATCTGCAAATTTAGCCACTTCACTGCTTAGTCCCAACTCCAAATCATTAATAAACAAGTTAAAAAGCATTGGACCGAGTACTGATCCCTGCGGTACCCCACTGCTTAATTCCCTCCACTGAAAAAACTGCCCATTTATACTCACTCTCTGTTTCCTTTTAATGAGGCAGTTTTTGATCCACAAAAGGACTTGTCCTTTTATCCCATGACTATTGAGCTTACTTAGGAGCTTTTGATGAGGAACTTTATCAAAAGCTTTCTGGAAGTCAAGGTTAACAACACCTATTGGGTCCCCCTTGTCCACAAGTTTGTTTACTCCCTCAAAGAACACTAACAGGTTAGTGAGACAAGATCTTCCCTTACAGAACCCATGCTGAACTTGCAGCGTGAACTTCCCTAACAGAACTCATTTAAATGGACTTGTTGGGATGAAATGCACAGACATTTCTGCCGCACGTGGAAACTCAAAGCTCGACTTTATTTATTTAGTTAGTTAGTTAGTTAGTTATAGTTCTACCCTGCCCTCCTCGCAAGCAGGCTTACAAAGGGCACACAGTGCCATCCCCAAACAGCTTAAAACCTTTTAAAATCCTACAACAACAATAAAACCATTATCTAATGTGTTCCCTGCAAAATGAACTCTTAGCATGGTGGGGTGGACTAGGATCTGGGAGACCCATGTTCGAATCCCCACTCTGCCATGGAAAGTCATTGAGAGACCTCGGGCCAGCCCCTCCATCACTCATTCTAGGTGTAACCTCCCCTGTAGCGTTGTTCTTGTGAAGATTTGTGTATTTAAACTATTCTCCTGAGCAAGTCAGGATCCAAGGCAGTTAACAACAGCAGTCAAAACAATTTGATAAATATGCACATTAAAACAACAGATATTAAACCTTTAAAAAAACAACAGAACAAAACCCCAATCTACAGGAGCAGGTTATTTCCATTTTGCCCTTGCTCAGGCTGGCCCGGAAGCTCTCTGGAATAAACTGGCTGATTCTGCATTGGCTTTTCCCTCCATTGTTTTACGAAACCCATGTTGGAACAGAAATTCCCCTCTGCATTGCATGCTGGTTTCGCTTCCTTTGAGCATTGGATTTTATGGTAGCCCCTCACACTCCATGCCACTTTCGCTTCCTTTGATCATCGGATTTGTAGATGTATAAAACACACTGGAGGTTCACAGTGCTCCGAAAGTTAGCACTTCCCTCCATCATGTAACTTGTAATCTCTTTTTGGAGAACCACTTTGGTGTGGTGGTTAGGAGCGAGACTCTAATCTGGGAGAACCGGGTTTGATTCCCCATGCCTCCACATGCAGCTGCTGGTGTGACCTTGGGTTAGCTACAAGTTCTGTCAGAGCTGTTCTCTCAAGAGTAGTTCTCTCAGAGCTCTCTCATCCTCACCTACCTCACAGGGTGTTTGTTGTGGGGATGAGAAGGGAAAGGAGATTGTAAGCCATTCTGAGACTCCTTCAGGTAGTGAAAAAGCAGGTTATAAAACCAATCTCCTCCTCCTCCTCTTCCTCCTCCTCCTCTTCTTCCCCAAAAACTTTTATTTGGACACAGTCATTTGGTCTGACAGACTTCTGCAGATAGAGTCTGTTTCAAGGACACTTTATCAAAGACGGAACTCCACACTGTCCAAACATCACATTTGTCTTCACATCTCACTGGGAACTAGTTGGTGTTTAAAGTATTTTTAATACAAGTGTCTATGAAAGCATATGAAAGACATTCTTCTTCTCTCATACAGGACAGAACGTGAAAAGAGGCATTCCTTAATCTTACAAGAGGCACATCTTCTTCTCTCATACATAGGTAGAGTTGCCTGCTCTGTGTTGGGAAATACCTGGAGATTTTGGGGCGGAACCTGAGGAGGGCAGGGTTTGGGGAAGGGAGGGCCTTTAATGGGGTATAATAATACCATAGAGTTTACCTTCCAAAGTGGCCATTTTCTCCAGGTGAAGTGATTGCTGTGGCTTGGACATAAATCTGGAGATCTCCAGATACCACCTGGAGGTTGGCAGCACTGTACCAAGGAGGAAACCTTGAAATAAGTGTTCCCTTTTTCTCATACCCAGGAGAGGATATTTCTTCTGTGGTGGCTGCTGCAATACTTACAGGCATAACCCAAAAACAAAGACAGTCTATTTTCCTTCAAAACATTGTCTTCAAACACACTTTTAAAGCTGACTTTGAACATTGTTATGGTTAAAAAGTGGTATACCAAAGTGGCAGGTATGTAAATACAATTAACTGAGGTAAGATTTCTTTAACTGAGTGATAGCCCTACTTTTAGAGCAACCATGTGAATGAGAGCCAAAACATTCGCACTTGGGAGTGTGATATAATTGCCTGCCTGGCCCCTTCGTATAGGCACGGTTCTGTGAGTGGAAATTTCTCACTGGCAGCTTTCTCTTTTCATTAGCAGCTCTCCTGTGAACAGAGGACTCATTCACATCTATCAGCAGGTGTAAGGGGTGGTATAGACTGATCCACTTGTTCTTTTGAAATCCTTAAACTTCTTAAGTAACAATGCTGGAGGACAAATAATAATAATAATAAATCAAACTAGAAGAATGCAAATTTTAATATTTTTGTAAGCAAATCCCAGACAGGAGATGTTTATTTAGGGATATTGAACCTGCTTTTCTACAAAACTGGACTCAAAGCATTTGTTAACAGTGACATGTAACCTAGGCTGGAATGGGCGGGGTAAAAATGAAAAAAAAAACACATAAATAAATAAATACTTAGCCTTTGTTTAGGGCTGCAGACAGGTAACCTGGGGCCCAGGGCGAAAAGCAGTCTTGGGCCCCTCCTCCTGTATTTAGGCTTCTGTTGCCCCAAACCAGCAAGAAATTCCTTCTCCCAGCTCCAATATCCCTCCCTGAAGAAGTTGAGGAGTGAGAGAGGAAAAAATGGCCTCTATGGTGACACTCTAGGATTTCCACCTAACCTCTATGGTCTTTATCATTGGGAGTAAGGGAAATTCCTTGAGTATTGCCTAGAAGTTACATCACATCTTTTTCATAGTCCACGCTCCCCAGGATCCACCCTACTTGCACTCCCTTTCCCAAATACTCTCCATTAGGATTGCCTGCTCTGGGTATGTGTAGGGGAAATACTTGGCTATTTGGGGGTGGAGCCTGGAGAGAGCAGGGTTTGGGGAGGGGAGGGACCTCAGTGGGGTATGATGCTATAGAGTCCACCCTCCAAGGCAGCCATTTCCTCCAAGGGAATGGATCTCTGTAGCCTGCAGATCAGTTGTCATCCCGGGAGGTTGCCAGACCCCATCTAGAGGATGGTAACCATACTATCAGTTATGGTTGCCAGCCTCCAGGTGGGGCCTGGAGATCTCCCGCTTTTACAACTGATCTCCAGCTGACAGAGATCAGCTCCCCTGAAGAAAATGGCTGCTTGAAGGGTGGACTCTATGGCACTGTACCATGCTGAGGCCCCTCCCCTCCCCTCCCCTCCCCAAACCCCTCCCTCTCCTGGATCCACCCCCCAAAGTCTCCAAGTATTTTCCAGACCTGGCAACTCTACTCTCAGTAGATAACACAGGGTATTTAAGTTCATGGAATATTGACATAACAAATGTATTTTATTTTGCTTTTCATTCATTTATCTTGACCAGGGGTGGGAACAGAGGTATAAACATCATTTTCATTTACTTCAGTGAAGTAAAGTACTTCAGGGAGCAAAAATGCATGTTCTCATAACATCCCAAGTGGTACTCAAAACATCACATGCCGCTTCCTCCAGTATCGCTTGATTTGGTTCCTCAAGGTTGGTATGACCTTCCCTCTCAGGCTCACATGCTCCTTAGAACTGCTTCTGCATCAGCTTGATTCCCTGGCTTTCTCACACCATATTCCATACCCAGCATTCCTGTTGAATCTGGGGGTCTTCGGGTAACTATTCCATGTGAAAGTCTCTAGTGACACCCTGCCTGGATCATGAGATAGAGTTCAGAAGCCCACCTATGAAATTAACATCTCCCCCAGAAGTACTCTTAGTAGCTAGTTGTCTTTTGAGGTACTCTTGCCCTCAGTTGGCAAAATGTTACCATACAACAGCAAGCTCCTTGCCTGAAGTCTTCTGCCTTCAGAAAAACACTTGTATGCTTTTAACATCTCAGACCAAAGAGCTTCTTCTTTGGTGGTAAAATAATTTAGAATGCATCCAGACTTTTTAAAAAGGATATTATTTAATTCACATTGGTCATACTTCTTTCTGTTCTGTGAAACTGGACACTCTTCTGAAGATCCAGTAGAAGGCGCTACTAGTGTTTAAAGAAGGTCCACTTACAAAGTTCCTTATCATATACCCATACATGGAAATTCCAGTTCCGGGCACTGTTTGCATTAGTGGCGTTATCTTGTCTTTTGGAAAGCAAAACAAGCTGAACAATTTACAGAACATGGTGGGTTGGTAGGACTGGCTCCCCAAGGTGACGCTCTCCAAAGGTCTTGCTGACCCTGTCAATCCAGGCTGTCAGCTCCTTGTCTCTCAGAAGAAGTTTCACAAGAAGAGAGGAGATTGGATTTATACCCCGTCCTTCACTACTCAAAGGAGACTCAGAGCCACTTACAATCGCCTTTCCTTTCCCCTCCCCACAACAGATATCCTGTGAGGTAGGTGGGGCTGAAAGAGCTCTGAGAGAAACTGCTCTTTTTCAAGAACAGCTGTGCCAGAACTATGACTTGCCCAAGGTCATCCAGCAAGTGCAAGTGGAGGAGTGGGGAATCATACCCGGTTCTTCCAGATTAGAGTCTGCGCATTTAACCACTACACCAAAGGACACAAGGACATGTTTTTCCACTGGCTAAAATCCATCTTACTTCAGTATGGATTCCATCTGTACCTGGGTTACCTTCGGTTTCATGAGGCTGGACTAGAGTGCCATCTTGTCAGTGTGACACTAGCAGGGTAGAAGCAAGGTCAGTAAGCCCAGCCTTTGTTCATAACCATACACCCTGGTCCTGTTCTGCCTATGCATAGTCTCCTGAATATGGAGATTGTTCACCCATATGCCCCATCCCACTTTTCAGACATTGTTGATCACTGGGACGGAAGCTACACAATACAGTTTATATATGCTCAGGGGCTGTGCCTATGTAAAAGAGGGCACAGCCAATGCGTTCAATTGATGTATTCATTCCTACTCCACTTGAATTGTCCCTGCATAATTCATGTTCACTGGGCTCATATATAGAGCCTATAGGTACACAGAATTATAGAACCATAGAGTTGGAAGGGACCAACCCCCTGCACAATGCAGGAAATTCACAACTATTTCTGCACACCCCCAGTGACCCCTGCTTCATCCCCAGAAGATGGCAAAACAAACAAAACCCCTCCAGGATCCCTGGCCAAACCGGCCTGGAGAAAAATTGCTTCCTGACCACAAAGTGGCGACCAGTATTTCCCTGGGCATGTAAGAAAGGGCCACGAAAACTAAGCACTGAGGCAATCCTGGCTGCCCTCCCTCTCATGATCTGCAATTCCCTCTTGAAGCCATCCAGGCTTGTAGCCGCTACCACCTCCTGTGGCAGTGAATTCCATGTGTTAATCACCCTTTGACTGAAGAAGTACTTCCTTTTATCCGCTCTAACCCGACTGCTCAGCAATTTCATTTGAGTGCCCATGAGTCAGTTTGGTGTAGTGGTTAAGTGCATGGACTCTAATCTGGGAGAACCGGGTTTGATTCCCCACTCCTCCCTTTGCAGCTGCTGGATGACCTTGGGACAGACCATAGATCTGTCAGAGCTGTTCTCTCAAGGACAGTTCTGGAAAGAGCTCTCTCAGCCCCACCTACCTCACAGGGTGTCTGTTGTGGGGAGAGGAAGGGAAAGGAGTTTTTAAGTCTCACTCTGAGTGAAGGGTGGGGTATAAATCCAATCTCCTCTTCCTCCTTTCCCTTCCCTTTGCTGGAAAAGACAGCAGAGTTTGGAAAAACAAGGCTGTTAATGGGACGTTTTGGAAAACATTTATTCATAGAGTTGCGGTAAGTTGGGAGCGACTTAACACACTTGTATATTTTAGCTCTGTTTTTAATTGTTTTAATGATTTTTTAAATGGTTTTGAAATGTAATGTTATCATGTACGTTTTGAATTGTTAGTCACCTTGTTGGCCCTTGTGAGGGCAGAAGGGCAGGATAGTGCAAAAAGAAAGAAAGAAAAGAAAATCCTCCTTCCAGGCCATTTCCTCCCCTACCGAACAATTTTTATCCCTACAGGATAAAATGTAGATTAATATGTAAGTTTCCCCCTGGAAAGGATTGGAGTCGGGAGGCGAGTGGTAGTGATTTCATAGTAAAGCTCTTTATTGAGGGTCAGATGGAACATGGGGAACCCCGGGCTCAGAGCCCTCTTTTATGCTGGCCGGAGACAATGCCCCGACCTCGCCCCCAGGTCCTGATAGGACCTTAAGTCCGTGGTTGTAGTTCATAGGTCCCCCAGTGGGAGACCTAGGCTCGTAACTGGTGGTTACTCAGGATCCAGCTGGTTATTGTTCTACCTGGCTGAAGCTCAGGTAGATTCTGACCATGTGCGCTGACCATGTGGCGGTCGCCATTACGGGAGACCATGCGGTCGTGGTCTTAGCACACAACACCCCCATAAAGGGAACAAACAGCTCTGAAGTCGTGGTTGCCAGGAAGAAAACAGCTACAGGGGAAAGAGTTAAAAAGTTCATTTCCCTTCTGTTCCGGCCCTTCTCTTTAAATCATAGTCTGAGCTGTCATTAAAACCCCCCAACTCCTAACAATAAATCGTGCCTTTTAAGGGAAGGGAAGGTAGGCAGAAGGAAAGATAATAAGCAATGAGGGTGGGGGGCTGTATCAAAATGTGATCTGTGGTTACTAGGCCATTAAGGCACAAATGGCAAACTATTGTTGTAAAACCATATGGGGAAAAGCTATTCTTCTGGCATGACAGAGGTGATCATCATATTTGTTTAAACCATGTGACATGTTTTCCTATTTCTTAAGTCATAATAACTGTGCGCTGTCAAGTCAGAAGTGACTCATGGCATCCCAGGACTGTGGGGTTTCCAAGGCAAGAGACGTTCAGAGGTGGTTTGCCATTGCCTGCCTCTGCAGAGCAACCTTGGACTTCCTTGGCGGCCTCCCATCCAAGTACTAACCAAGGCCGACCCTGCTTAGCTTCCGAGACCATGAGTTTGTGTTAGGCTGGGCTATCAGGCTGCTTTCAGGTTGCTTAATAGGGTCCAATTCTTTTTGTTCTTGTTGCGTCATTACCCCCATCATTGTACAGACCCCCGGTAAATATGTAAGAAGAGCATAGGCTAGTCGGAGAGATACAGCTGTCCTGCCTTTTAAAATTAGCGTGCTCGCACTGCTCTGCCATTTGCGCTGTTAGTGCCACGTTTGATTGATGTTTCGTTCCCCTTGGACTGATGGAGGCAGCAACCGTTTCCAGATTTTGGTTCCCCGCATGCTGCTAAGTGCCAGTTCAGCTTTCCTGTTAAGGATCTGATCATGGAAGATTAGACCCGCAAAGCCTGAGCAGGAATGAACAGATCCTTCCAGATTAATTGGCGATCACTCATGGGACTGTATAAAGCCGCTGTATCAAAAGGAGAGAGATTTCGGGAGCCTGCACAACCATCAGGAGCATGTTAAACCTTAAGGGCTCTGTGGGATTTCTTTTCGGTAAAACACAGTTAAACTGCATCTAAGTTTTGAGAAGGAAAATGTTGACACAAGTGCAGAACTTCATTAGTTTAATTCCTGGCTTGTTAAAACCCAGGGCATTACGCAGAGGGCGAAAATACCGAGATTGTCTGAGGACAAAGCACAAACAGTGCCATCCTAAGTCATCCGAAGGAGGTCTACTCAGAATCATACGGAGTTCTAGTCAATGGCGCTTACTCCCAGGAAAGTATTCTTAGGAATGCATGGAAATGGTGCAAAGAAATTTATTTCATACACCAAACTTTCGTTCAGTTGAATATTCGGTGTTATGACATCAGTAAAAGGGAGTCTGTATTTGTTTTCTTTTGGCATAATTTGAACATGGGGCTGATTCTAAATACTGGGTAGCCTTTTTCTGTTTTGAAGGTACCTTGAAAACCTGATGCAAGTCTGAATATTTCCTGGAATTATAACTGATTTGCAGACTACAGTGATCAGTTTTCCTGGAGAAAATAGCTGCTTTGGAGGGTAGACTCTATGGCATTCTACCCCACTGTGGTAACCCCCCCCTTCCTCCCCTCTTCTAATCCTGCCCTCCCCAGGCTCCACCCCAAATCTTGAGGAATTTCCCTATCCAGCATTGGCAAGCCTAACCTAATGTAGGTTTATTATTTTCTTTTTCTTTGTAGTTTTTTTTAAAATTAAAGCCTCTAATACTTCAGCCTGAAGCTTGTCAAGTGACCAGGAGTTAAATGGAACTGGGCCAAATTATATTTCTGGCTGGTCTGCAGACACCGAGGTAAACAGATTGGGAAGCCCTGATTTTCATCCGTTCTAACTTCCTACTGTAACTTCTCAAATTGCAAAAAAGGTAAACTTACATTTATTCAAGTTGGTCCTGTTCATGCTCAGGCTGAAGTCGAAAGGAGAGAAAGAATCAGCCAGCTTGTCCGGCATCAAGTGTGTGGGAGTATGAGGGCACTGCATCCACAGGAGAGACCTGCAGAGACATGTGTCCCCCTGGAAGGCCATGTAGAACCAGTTTGGTGTAGTGGCTAAGTGTGTGGACTCTGATCTGGGAGAACCCGGTTTGATTCCCCACTCCTCCACTTGCACCTGCTGGATGACCTTGGGCAAGCCGTAGTTCTGGAACAACTGTTCTTGAAAAAGAGCAGTTTCTGTCAGAGCTCTCTCAGCCCCACCTACCTCACAGGGTGTCGGTTGTGGGGTGGGGAAGGGAAAGGAGTTTGTAAGCCGCTCTGAGACTCCTTTGGGTAGTGAACGGCGGGGTATAAATCCCGTCTCCTCCTCCTCTCCTCCTCCTCTTCTTCTTCTTGGACAAAGTGAGGGAGAGAGAAGGGATCAGAGGGCAGCTCCCAGGTTAAGAGGCATCGCATTCAAGGAGATAACATCTATATGCACTTAGAGTGATGTAGTGCCCCCCCCCCCCCATGTCCAGGCATGCTGAGTTGCTCACTCCAACATGCACCCTCTCATAAAATGTTCAAAAGTCACACTCAAATATGAAGTTAAGGGCAATTCTGTGCCTTGAAACCCAAGGGCTAAGCACCCTCCACTGTGTGTTAGCTTGTAGCAGTAATCTATATGATTTGGGTCTCTTTCCAGTGAATGTTCTTTGGATAGTAGACCCTCTCTCCTTGCCTCTTGACATATATTCCATTAAACTTAAACCCGAAGGGAAGGTATATGGTATAGCCTGATCTTGTCAGAGCTTGGAGGCTAAGCAGGGCTGGTGTTTGGATGGGAGACAACCAGAAAAGACCTTGCAGAGGAAGACAACAGCAAACCTTCTCACTTGCCTTGAAAACCCCTTGTTGATTGCAACGACAGCCGATATGTACGTAGGCAGGTGAATCCTGCTATCTCTGGCTGGATCCCATAGAGGATTACCTTGGATAGATTTTTGTGGACTTCAGTCTTCTGCTGAAGACCTCTGACTCTCCTTGTGGTGTTCCTTGGTATCCCCTTGCCCCAGAAACAGCATTTTAAGGGTTGTTTGGGGCTCCGGCCAGAGGTGGGAAGAGGGGAAATCATGCTTTGTGAACAGAACCTCTCACAAAAATCTTCTGTGGGATTCTGACTTGTGACCCTATGAATGAATGAACACCGAATCGTTCTATTCTTAACCGCCTTAACACCCACATTTTTGGAAAACAAATGCAAGTAGTAATCCTCTCCTAGTAATACTGTCTGGACATTTCTGTATTCTCACATCTTCTAATTTGTTAGACACCGATGAACTGAAAGAAGTGATGGAACTGAGAGAGAGCACCATTTGGCCTGTAGATGTCTCCATTTTCTTAGAAAAGGGAGCTTTAAATCTAACCACATGTGTTTCTAGAAGATTATATTAAAAGGCTACTGTTAGTAGCTTCCTCTGGCTGGCTGTTGGGACCTCACGGACAAGAATGGCTTATTCTTCTCCCTCTGTGGGCCATCGAGATGCCTGAGTATTAAAACTCCCTTTGTCGCAATCATCGTTTCCTGGTATGCCGAATTTTGGTCATGCTGGTACCAGAGTACGGAACGTGAGAAGGCTTAAGGCTGAGAGAAATACGCTGATATTTTTCAGTATTCAAAAGGGTTTCAGAAAGTACGAGGAACTCTCCAAAGACAGGACAAAGGAATGGTTGAAACTGTCTTGCACATATGGTTGCCAACCTCCAGGATGGTAAATACAAGGGGGGGGGGAGAGTGAAAAAATTTCAAGAAATATATTATAAATATTCAACAATTGTTAAAGATACTAATATCAATGTACTCTATTCATAAAGGTAAAGGTTTCCCTTGCTCGAAAGCTGGTCAGATCTGACTCTAGGGGGCAGTGCTCATCTCTCTTTCCAAGCCAAAGAGCCAGCGCTGTCCGAAGATGTTTCCATGGTCATGTGGCCAGCATGACTAAACGCCGAAGCGCACAGAACACTGTTACCTTCTCACCGGAGCAATTTCTTGCTTTCAAACTGCTCCCTATTCTATTCATACAACAATTCTAAAGTCTGTTACATATGTGTTCAGTTCATAATCATTTTCATTCTCATCCAATATATTTAAAGGAATAATGCGCTTGTGTTGAAAAATGTCGTCAGTGCGTTGTTTTGAAAATATAGCAGATAAGTCTTTCCAACAATCCAGTTTCAAATATTATTCTCCTGTAAACTGTGCTTGTGAGAATTTGGGATTTTCATATTGGAGTGGCAGTATTGCATGTATGGACAACGTCCTATCTCCTCTTTGAAAAAGCTTTTTGGAAACGGATGTATAAAGGCCAGCGAGCTCCGTCAGAGATGAAATGGCAGTGCCCTTTCTACAGTCTCCATGCACACATTGTGAAACTGGATTGTGTTGAAAGACTTATTTGCTATATTTTGAAAACAATGAACTGACATTTTTCAACACAAGCGTTTTATTCCTTTAAATATATTGGATGGGAATGGAAATGATTATGGACTGAGTATATATGTGACAGACTTTGGAACTGTTGTATGAATACATTGATATTAGTATCTTTAACAACTATTGAATATTTATAATATTTTTTTTGTAATTTGCTCATCCCCCCCCCTTGAATTTAGCCTCTTCCCATGAATCTCTCTGTGACTATTAACTGCCAGGAGGGGCTTGAACATTTCCCCAAATTGCACCTGATCTCCAGATTACACTTTCCATGGAGAAAATGACTGCTCTGGAGGGTGGATCGAAAGGCGTCTCAACCCTGCGGAGGTCTCTTCCCTCCTGAAGCCCCGCCTACCCCAGACTCTGCCCCCAAATCTCCAGGAATTTCCCAGCCTGGAGTTGGCAACTCTGTGGTTGCACACATAGGCACGTTCATCACTAAGGATGTGCACCAACTCCGAAATTCTAATTTAGAATTTGGATTTTATTTATTTATTTATTTTTCCGATTTATACCCCGCCCTCCCCGCAAACGGGCTCAGGGTGGCTCAGGGCGGCTGAATTATGACACTTTAGAGTTGGGATTTTTTTAAAATCCATTTGAAGATCCGATTTTTTGAATCTTCAGAATTTTGTTCAACTCATCAAGAAAGCCATTTCCCACTAAAAACAAAGCAAATGGCTTTTGAAAAGTCCCTCCCCCAGCCCTCTGTCCCTTCCAGTGCACAAGAACTGAGCAGATGTGGCAAGAACACAGCAATAGCCAAAATTTCCAGGCTGCCCAGGCAATGAGCAATGGCTGCACTCGGGGCATTCATAACCCTGAACACCAGGGAAGCACCGGGCATGGCGCAATGGAGCAGAAAATAGCTGGTGCAGGAAAGGTGGGCAAAGACCATGGGGCAGCCCTGGCAGACAGACTGTAGCAGTGGGCCCTCCCCTGATAAAAACCACTCCTATCAAGGAATGAACAGTTTTTTCTGTCCATAAGAACACGAGAGAAGCCAATGCTGGACAGGCCAATGGCCCATCCAGTCCAACACTCTGTCACACGGAGGCCAAAAAACCAGGTGCCCTCAGGAGGTTCAGCAGTGGGTCCAGGACACTAGAAGCCCTCCCACTGTGGCCCCCCCCACAAGCACCAAGAATACAGAGCATCACTTGCCCCACAGTTCCTATCTATACCTTGTAGCTAATAGCAACTGATGGACCTCTGCTCCATATCTTTATCCAATTCCCTCTTGAAGCTGTCCATCCTTGTAGCTGCCACCACCTCCTGTGGCAGTGAATTCCATGTGTTAATCACTCTTTGGATGAAGAAGTACTTCCTTTTATCCATTCTAACCCGACTGCTCAACAATTTCATGGAGTGCCCAAGAGTTCTTGTATTGTGAGAAAGGGAGAAAAGTACCTCTTTCTTTACCTACTCTATCTCATGCATAATCTTATAAACCTCGATCATGTCACCCCTCAGCTGTCATTTCTCCAAGCTAAAGAGCCCCAAGAGCTTTAACCATTCTTCATAGGGAAAGTGTTCCAACCCTTTTATCATTCTAGTTGCTCGTTTCTGCACTTTTTCCAATGCTATAGTATCTTTTTTGAGGGGTGGTGACCAGAACTGTACACAGTATTCCCAATGAATCCCCATCACCATTGCTTCAGACTGTCTGGGGAATATCAATTCAAATGGGTAGCTGTGTTAATCTGCAGTGGAAAAGCAAGATTTGAGTCCAGCAGCATCTTAAAGACCAACAAGATTTCCAGGTATCTGAAGAAGTGAGCAGTAACTCATGAAAGCTCCTACGCTGCCACACATTTTTGTTAGTCTTTAAGGTGCTACTGGACTCCTTCTCTTTTCTGCTGCTACAGACAGACTAGAATGGCTGCCTGTCTTGTCTAAGGTTTCCAGGGTGTACATTTTCAAGAGTCAAAAGGAGCTTTGAATCATGGAAGCTTATACCTTGGACATCTTGTTGCAATGCTCCCTCTAAGCTGTGGAGTCTTATGAGCAAAAATTCTGCTTTGTGAGCTACTGGCATTGAAGTTGTGAGCCAGCGATTTGGCTGCTGCATAAATTAGTTTGCTCTGGAGTCGTCCTTCCTGAGCTAAGACAAAAATGTGTGAGCCGGAGGCTAAAAAACTGTGAGCTGGCTCGCACTAACTCAGCTTAGAGGGAACACTGCTTGTTCGTCTTTTAGATGCTACTGGACTAAAATCTTGCTCTGGGGAATACGTTTTACTTGCATTTCTCAGGCTGCCCAGCCTGCTTTATATGTGAGCCAATGGGATTCCAAATATATGGAATTATTCAATGTGTCCAGAATGTTAAATTTGGACCTAGAAACATCCAGTGAGCAAGCTGACTTAGAGGGGTACATCTAGTCTCACAGATCTTCTCCTTGAGGAACTAGTGAAATATTTCAAAGGGACCAGAAGGTTTCCTGGAACACTGATCCAAGAGATCAAAATTCGGTGAAGCAAGGAATTCTCTTCTTGGCATCCTTCCTGCAACACATCTGCATGAAAATCTGTCCCAGATATCATCTTGTGTCAGAAAAAAATATATATTATGTGTATAGACTATTTATTATGTTCGCTCGGCACTTTGGACTAGATCTTTACGGTTACGGAAGCATCTGTTGCTGGACTAGAGTACTCTTTGGCCAGTCCAAGGGGCCTCTGCAAATGTAGCTTAGTCTTATTGCCAACAGACAATGAATAAAAAATAATGTAACGTAAAGTAACGTAACGGAATGCAATGTAACGTAAAGTAACGTAATGAAATGTACCGTACCGTACCGTACCGTAACGTAACATAACGTAACGTAATGTAACGTAACGTAACATAACATAACATAACATATATGTTAGATGCAGCATCCCTTTATACTTCCATGTCTCTTTTATAGCATGATGAGCTTCTCTGAAGTACCAATTGGTTATGTAAATTAATGGGTAAAAACAATCAATGGGTTCCCAAAGATATCTACAAGTTTTAGGTCTATTTATTCATCTTACTCTATCTATCCCCTGTCTTCCTCCCTTGTTGAGACCCAAACTGGCTTACGTCAGTCTCTTCTCCTCCATTTTATCCACAAAACAATCCTGTAAAATAGGTGAGGCTTAAGATGATACTTCCAAAGCTTCCATGGTAGAGTGAGGATTCGAACCTGGGTCTCCCAGATCCTAGTTTCACACTCTAACCACCATATCACACTGGCTTGGGCTTCAGAGCTATGATGCAATGTGCTAGAAGACTGCAACACACAAACACAGCTCAGTGTCTCCCTTCAGTGGCAAAGAATTATGTTAATGCACATTTCCCCCCCAGTGTATTGCCAGCGCCGGTAGTTGTGGAGTTCCATATGCATATTGGAATCCTGGCATAAGGACTAGAAGAAACCCATCTGAATACCTTTTGGAGGAAACCCGTTTTCTTTCTTACACTGACTGAGCAGTCTGTGTCCGGGCAAAAAAAAGTATATCTTAAGAGAACATCAGAGAAGCCAATGTTGGATCAGGCCAGTGGCCCATCCAGTCCAACACTCTGTCACACAGTGGCCAAAAACACCAGGTGCCCTCAGGAGATCCACCAGTGGGGGCAGTACACTTGAAGTCCTTCCACTGTTGCCCCCCACCAAGCACCAAGAAAGCAGAGCATCGCTTGCCCCAGACTGAGAGTTCCTATCTATACCTTGTGGCTAATAGCCACTGATGGACCTCTGCTCCATATGTTTATCCAATTCCCTCTTGAAGCCATTCATGCTTGTAGCATATGTAGCTTATTTAGGTATGCATAAGATGTTTAAGGATTACTGCTTTTTAGTGTATTTTGCATTTATTGTTTTAATTGTTTTTAACTTTTTTAATTGTCTAAGTTGCGAAGAAATGCATTTCTGGGGTAGAGGTCTCACCTGAGTAAAACCTTTACCAGGAGATTTTAAAAGTTTTTTTCTCTCTGGGCAGAGAACAGGCTGGGAAGAGGAAGTCAAATCAATGGCTTTCCAGACTCACCTCAGCCACCTCTTAAGAAATGCTAATAGGTCCATCTAAAGGCAATAGGATGGTTGACTCTCCCCCCTCGTCCTTAAGCAGGGAATAGAGATTTGAAGGAAATGAAGACTAGAGAGAGACTTCAGGAAGGAACTCTTGGAGATCTCCAGGAAAAACCTCTTTGACTCGGCCTGACCTGGTCAGTGGGTGGGAAAAACAGAGGTGATAAAACTCAGGGGAGCAAGGAGTCTATCAGAACAGACAGAATTCTTAACTGAGTTCTGGAGGAGGCAGCCATTACCATGTGCTGGCCTGAAGAGCTAGAGAAAGCTGCAAGGTAATAAGGACTCTGTAGAGATCTATAACATCCTAAGTTAAGGAGCCTGTCATATATTTTAACATCTGAAAGGGCATGTATAGAGAGAGGGACGGAGAAATTGCATTCTAACATTTCTTTTTAATCCCTTGCTCAATCTGGTGCTTTGCTAAAAGTATGCTCATGAATGTTTCCTTTGTAATAAACACTTTAGAACTTTTGATACTGGTAGTGGTTCTCTGTACCACATAGACCTCCACTGTCTTGGACACGTTATTTTAAAAGGACCACCAGTGGGAAGGCGGGCAGTTGGCAAGTAGCCATTTCTCCAGTAGCACCCATGGCAGTAAACGGTTCCCGTGGTGACCAGGCACTAGGCAGCAGGAGACACAGAGGCAAGGCCTCAGAACTTAGAAGTGAAGCTGGGAGTACTGACCCTCCCAGCGGGCAATTCCCTACAAAGGTCAGGTGGTGGCAGTGGTTACGAGAGAGAGAGAGAGAGAGAGAGAGAGAGAGAGAGAGAGAGAGAGAGACCTCTCCAGGTGTTGGAAAAACCTTGGAGGGCAGGGTGGAACAGGGCCTGCAGGCCAGAGCAGGCCCATTTTGCCACATAGGTATCATATTTTATATAATTCTTACCCATTCTGATTTGGTCAAGAGAAAGGTGGGCATATAAATAAAATAAATTAGTAAGTACATTCAGTATCTCAGTGTGCATGTATCTAGATAATCATGCTATCAGTACACATAGACGGTATTTCTTGTTCTCTCTTTCTCTGTCTTTCTCTCTCTCTCTCTCTGTGCGGGTGCACACAAATAGCTTTGGATGCAAGTCTGGCCACATGTGAATACTTAAGGATGAGTTTTATGGGAATAATTTATGTGACATGCTCTCCCACAGATATTTGGCCAATGGAGCTCTGACTGTGCATTTTAAAAGAACTCTTAATTCTGTAGGCAACTAAGGCCTGTGTTGGCAAAACCTGTTTTATTATGTAATAACATGGAAACTGATCGGTAACCGCTCATAACTGCACAATTTTGCCCTCTATAAATCTCACTGTTTGATTATGCCTTCACAGGGTTTTTTTAAGTCTTGAATTCCACCCATGTGTGTCCACTGGTGAATTTCTTCAGTATATCTGTAGGTGAAAGAAATTACTTTAAGGAGCAAGTGGACAAATGCTGAGCAATCCTATGCAATGTTCCGTTTAATTCCTGGTTCATCCTGAATAATGTCTCTTTTTCCTAAAACGCTTGCAAGTATTTCCAGGCAATCGCACTAAGCACCTCCCCCCCGACTAGCCTACTTTACAGGATGGTTGCAAAGATTCAGGAGATAATACAGGAGAAGCGCTTTGAAGACTGGCATGCTATAGGAATGTTAGGTATTGATCTGTTTATTATTGTTGTTACTACTGTCCTGATCTGAACTAGATTTTCAGTAGCAAACATGGACTGGGAACACTCTGCTTCAGACATACAAAGTGGGAGAGTATTTGCAGGGGAGAAATAGTAGATCAGAAACAGGGGAAGAGCTCAGTGGAAGGATTCAGCCCCCAGCATCTCCAGCTAAAAGTGTTGGAGGGCCACTGCCTGGACATTGGAGGGGGCGCTACATTACTTTAGGTATGTATAGGTGTTTTCTCTTTGAATAGGATGCCTCTCTTCGTCTTAACCTGGGAGCTGCCCTCTGACTCCTCCTCTCTTGCTTTGTCCTTTCACTCACTACACATGGCCTTCCCTGGAGACCCATGTCTCTGAAGGTCACTCCTGTAGATACAGTGCCCTCAAACTCCCACACACGTGATGCCACACAAGCTGGCCATTTGTGATAGGAAAGTACTCTTTAGAAGTAAGCTGCCCTGAGCTTGCCTCGGCAGAGAGGGCAGGACACCAAATCAAAGATAGATAGATAGATAGATAAATAGATAGATAGATAGATAGATAGATAGATAGATAGATAGGCAGGCAGGCAGGCAGGCAGGCAGGCAGGCAGGCACTGGCTTCTGCTGGGCACTTTGTGATTGCACTGATATTGCTGGGTACTCTGTACATTGCGCTGGTTCTACTGGGCTTGCAAAAATGCCCCCCTTTCAGAATCTACTGCAGAGATTCTCTAGTTTGACTGTAGTCTTTTGGAAACACTGGAGGATAGTGGCGCCTTCTTTTTGAAATAGTGTGTTTCTTAACATCCAGTCTAGTTAAATAAATGATTTTTTTGTCACTGTCTGTGTTTCTTTTCTGGTCCCGTGCCACCTTTAAGACCAAACTTTGTTTTGTTGCTTCAGACCAACATGGCTAAACACCTGAATCTATTTTTCTGGCCATTATTATTATTTGTTTTATTTCATGATTATTATTGAAAATAATTTTGTCCTATAGAGGAGGGGCCCTGAACTGGATGGCCTCAGCCTGGCCTGATCTCGTCAGATCTCAGAAGCTAAGCAGGGCTGATGTGGAGGCAGGCAATGGAAAACCATCTCCATCTTTTGTATGTTTGTTTGTGATAAAATGAAAAATTATTTTTAAAAAGGAAGAGAAAACCATCTCCGAAGGTCTCTTGCCTTGAAAATGCTACGGGGTTGCCATAAGTCAGCTGTAACTTGACGGCAAAAAGAAAAGAAAAGAGGAGAAGGAGGTGTTAAAAAATGATCTGCCCCAGGCACCAAATAGGGAAGCCAGCCTTCAGGTGGGACCTGGGGATACCCTGAAATTACAGCTCATCTCCAGACTACAGAGATCAGTTCCCCTCGAGAAAACGGATGCTTTGGAGGGCGGATTCCCTGGCATTATACCCCACTGAGCTCCCTGTCCTCCCCAGGCTCCATCCTCAAATCTCCAGGAGTTCCCCAACCTGGATCTGGCAACCCAACCTCCCCATCCCCCACCGGTGGCAAGAGGGAACCTGTCAACCCAATTTTGCACATTCTTGATCCCTTCTGTGCCTAAGGAAGGCTTTTTGGCCTGAGAAGTTACTGTCCTTGAAGGTTGCCAGTTTGGTGTAGTGGTTAAGCACGCAGACTTTAATCTGGGAGAACCAGGTTTGATTCCCCACTCCTCCACTTGCAGCTGCTGGATGACCTTGGACAAGCCGTAGTTCTGTCAGAGCTGTCCTTGAAAGAGCAGTTTCTGTCAGAGCTCTCTCAGCCCCATCTACCTCACAGGGTATCTGTTGTGGGGAGGGGGAGGGAAAGAAGTTTGTAAGCCGCTCTGAGACTCCGAGTGAAGGGCAGGGTATAAATCCAATCTCTTCCTCCTCCTCCTCCCCCCTCTTCTCCTTGCCTGTATAGGTTGCAGCATCCTGTTATAGGGTGTTCCCTGTTGAAACGTAATTGTCCTTGAGGGAGGGGAAGTGGGAGAAACCTTTCTTCCTGTCCAGCATCCAGAATCTGCCCTGGAAAGCATATACATAAATGCAGTGAGGTGATTGTTACCCAGGATCCCTTTCACAAACATCTGCATCACTCCAGTTGGGAGGGAGAAGGGTGGAACTCAATGCTCACAGAAAAAAAAAACTGAGAACAGCTGCTTCTATCAAGAGTGGTTTTATGTCCACCCGTATTTATCTTTTCTAATACCCAGAATGGGAAATCACCCTCTTTTGTGTTGTCTGTGTACAGAATGTTTACCACAAGCCTGTATAATTTTGAGTCACCAAGCTGGAAACCAGCCTCCGGCCATCTGGTGGTCCACCGTTTGCTGGATACATTTCCAGCCGATGTGGCCTGTCTGGGACTGGTGAAACAAGACGGTGGTTCAGCGCAGCAAAGGCTAAGGCTGATGGGATGTATTTAGCTGACTGAGCCACCTGCCGTAAAAATCTAGGGTTCAGTGTGACGTAGGGTTGCCAGGTTCTCCTGGCTACTGGTTAGGGGTGGGCGAGGGGAGGGTTGCCGGATCCCAGCTGAGGAACTCCTGAAGATTTGAGGATGAAGCCTGGGGAGGACAGGGACCTCAGTGGGGTACAGTGCCACAGAGTCCACCCTCCAAAGCATCACCTTTCTCCAGGGGAACTGATCTCTGTATTCTGGAAATGAGCTATAATTTTAGGGAATCCTCAGGTCCCACCAGAGGCTGGCATCCCTACTGTAACAACAACAGTATCCAGGGTCAAAGTATATCATGGAATCATAGCACCATAGAGTTGGAAGAGACCTCCAGGGTCATCTAGTCCAACCCCCTGCATCATGCAGGAAATTCACAAATACCTCCCCCGCATACCCCAGTGACCCCTGTTCCATGCCCAGAAGATGACAAAAAACCTCCAGGATCTCCAGCCAAACTGGCCTGGAGAAAAATTGCTTCCTGAACCCAGAGTGGCGATCAACATTTCCCTGGGCATGTAAGAAAGGGCCACAAGAACTAAGCACTGAGGCGACCCTTCCTGCCCTCCCCTCTCATGATCTGTCTAAGTTCACACAATCAGCATTGATGTCAGATGGCCATCCAGCCTCTGTTTGGAAACCTCCAAAGGAGAGCCCACCACCTCCCGAGGAAGCCTGTCCCACTGAGGAACCGCTCTAACTGTCAGGAAGTTCTTCCTAAGGTTATGCAGGATATCTGTGACCACTCTTCCTGACTCTTTAAAAGAATGCAATGCGTTTGGGGGAGCTGCTGATTAGATTGAAACTTTGAGGGGGAGAAATGTTTTACCCTTCCTCACAGACAATTTTCCCAATCAAAATCTACTCCCCTTCTCAAGCGACTGCTTTCTATGTGAGAGAAAGATGTACCAACTCTCTCTCTCTCTCTCACTCACTCTCTCTCTTTCTGTGTAGGATTTAACTGGGAAAATGAAATCAGACTTTCCCCCCAGATTTTGGAGTAACATTCCAAAGTGGTTTGTTTGTTTTTTGTCATCAAGCCACAGCCAACTTATGGTGACCTGCAGGGCTATTTTTGGGCAGGAACGCACAGGAACTGAGTTCCGGCTGGCTTCCGAGTTGGCCATGCCTACAGCCTCCCCCCCCCCCGCCGCTTCCCCAGGTGCCTTGCAAGCCACAGGGTGCCTGGCAGGGGTGTAGAGTTTTGTAAATTCGGGGGGGGGGGGGGCTCTTTAGCGTGCGTGCTATGTGCGCGCGTTCGCTGGAGCGATGTCTCCCCCGGTAAACTGCTGTGCCTCTCTGGGCCCTTCCAAGGCCCGCCAGCCGCTGCTGCCGGTGCCTCTCTCTCCCCCCGGCCCTGGCCACTCTATGGCACCATAGAGTTTCAGGGCGATTGCCAGAGCGTCACCCTGGCAACGTGCCCAGTGTGATGGCGTCACTTCCGGGTGATGTCACCACGCTGGGCATTTCACCCGGAAAAGAGGGAGGGAGAGGGAGAGGGAAGGACGGAGGAGTGGCCAGGCTGGGGGGGGGAGAGGCACCGGCAGCAGTTGCTGCCGGGCCTCGGAAGGGCCCGGGGACTCATGGCGGCAGGCACTATGTTTTCCCGGGGGGGGGCTCAGTCCCCCCCAGGAAATTTCAGGGGTGGCTCGAACCCTCGAGCCTCCCCATAGTCTACACGTATGGCTCCTGGGGAAGCCAAGCCGATCCAGGGAGGGAAGGCAGTTTAAACTGCCTCCCCTCCTCGGGTTCCCCAGGCGCCCCGCAGCTGGGGAAGCCAATCCAGACACTGCCTTCCTTCCCTGGGGAAGCCGATCCTGGGAGGGAGTGGCGCTGTCAGGGGTGTGGCCTAATATGCTAATGAATTTCTGCTGTTGGGTGTGGCCTGTTATGCTAATGAGTTCCTGCTGGGCTTTTTCTACAAAAAAGCCCTGGTGACCTGTATGGTTTTCAAGGTTTGAGATGTTGAGAGGTGGCTTGCCATTGCCTGCCTCTGCACTGTGACCCTGGCCTTCCTTGGTGGTCTTCCATCTAAATATTGACCAAGGCTGACCCTGCTTAGCTTCTGAGATCTGATGAGATCGGGTCTGGGATACGGTTGTATATGGAACCACCAAAACTTAGAAGAAATTCGGCAGGGGAGGATTTTGGAAGCGCCGCTATTGAAAGACCTTCCTGCCACTTCTCCGATTATGTTGGTACTTGGCAACCCCACGGGACCATACTGTATTTAAAAATAAAACATCAAGACATCCACTCACATATCATCCGCATAACATGCAGCTGTTCCTCAGCTGGAATTCATTGGAACTTTCATAATACTGCAGAGTCTTCTGTGACAATTTCACAAACTCGTTCGTATTTTTAAAAATGAGAACATGATGCATACAGTAAGGTTTGGTGTAGTGATTAGAAGCGCAGACTCTAATTTGGAAGAACCCGGTTTGATTCCCCGCTCCTCCACATGCAGCTGCTGGTGTGACCTTGGGTCAGTCACAAGTTCTTTCAGAGCTGTTCTCTCAAGGGCAGTTCTTTCAGAGCTCTCTCAGACCCACCTACCTCACAGGGTGTCTGTTGTGGGGATGGGAAGGAGATTGTAAGCCACTCTGAGACTCCTCCGGGAAGCGAAGGGCGGGGTATAAATCCAATCTCTTCTCTCTCTCTTCTACTGTGTTGTATGTTGTGGCTTATCTTCACGAACAAGGATAGGGGAGATTAATCAACAACTGATACGTCTCAGTGTTATCTTCACCCCTGTACTATCTTTACCAATCAATCCAATAGTTTTCAATGGAAACACATAATAGATATTAATGGCAGTCTATAAAATATGTGACCCGTCAGAATGAACAGAACACAATAGTTTTGGGGCCCGCTGAAAACTTTATAGCCGCCACGTTTTCTTCAGGTTTACATAGGAAACAATTAAGTGGTCTATGAAGTTCACGCTGAGCTGCTTGTTCATGACTTGGGTGGGGGTGTTCTTAGATTCATGGGTAGTGAGGATAGAAGCCCCAGTCAAGAGAATCTGGGCTGTAAGACCGCACTTTCCAGAGAAAGGTGACTGACCGGTTTTAATTGGTGAATAAATTACAGGCACTCAGTCCAAAGTAGGGAAGGAAAGCAGAGCAGCTGTTCCATTACATTCATTTCCTCCGAAGCCCTTTGCCATGGTGATAACAGCTTTATCAATATCCGCCGTTCAGTGGCCTGCTGTGTGTAGCCTTTGCTGTTTGAGTGTTGCCAGGTCCCTTTTCTCCGGTGAAAAGCAGCTGCGGTCTTGCGTTCCGGGTGGGAGCAGAAGAGGAAGGACGATGTTTATTTTGTCCTTATTTTAAGATCACGCATCTCATCATTCTTGCGGAGTTAAAAAGTTCACAGCCCTGCTGCCATGATGCCAGAAGGAGAGCATATGGGAGATTTAATTAACAGGATTTTAACGTTTCTTACTCAAACTCTGGGGAAGTTAAGACGGCCCGGGATCAAGTCAACCAGGGTGGCCCCGCTGTTGCTGTGGACCAGCCAATGATGGTGCTGGGGGAGAAAGTGGGTCAGCTGACACTGATCACTGGTGCTGATGAATGGTCAGAGCCAAGACTCCTGCTGGAGCTTGGCTGTGCTCTGGGGAGGGGCTGTGGCTCAGTGGTAGAGCATCTGCTTGGCATACAGAAGGGCGCTTTCTGCACCCATATTTTGCCTCGGTTTCTGAGAGCATCCTATTCTTCCATTCTGCATTCCTTCCCACTTTCACTTCCATTTTGTGTCGGGGCTTTTCCTTGTTTTCGTTTGTTTTACAGGAATCTGCATTCAGACCGCTTTGAGCACACTGTTGCCCCGCAGTTACCAAAACTCCTTTTGCTGAGATTCTTTGTTCTCATCTGCTTTTGAATTTCTAATCCTTTCTAAAGTAGAATTGTTTCGGCGGGTATTTAAGTGCTGCCCACTGCCCTCCTCCGTTTCTGCCTCTCTCTCTTTAGGTTGACGCTCCCTCCCCATCCTGTTTTCTTTCCCCCCTTCTCCAAAGACAAAAGAGAAAGTGTCCCCCCTTTCAGGCAAACTTTTAAAAAGCCAGAGGAATCAGTAAACATAATGGACTAGGGGATTCCCTGCTCCCAAATGTGTCAGTCTTGCATGTATAGGCCTGGATTTCCCCCTCCCTTCCCTTTCTTTTCCCAGAATCACAGAGGGAAGGAGGGAGAGAGGGAGGGAGGGGTTGGCAGCCAGTTAGCTCAAGAAATGTGGGTTTTGCTTGTAGATGCAGAATGCATACAGAATACACAAATAAATAAACTGGAGGGGGGAAATAGTGTAGAGGGAATGTGTGCAAGTGTGAAGTCAAACCTTAAGGCTTGACTCCTCAGATTCTCTGGAGTAAGCTGTCAGTGTAGAAGGGGCCAAGGTCCCAGGTTTGATCCCAGCATCTCCAGTTACCAGGAGCAGGCAGTAGGTGATGGGAAAGACCTCTGCCCAAAACCCTGAAGAGCTTCTGCCAGTCTGCATAGACAATACTGGCATTGGTAGGCTGATGGTCTAATTTATTTATTCATCATAAGGCAGCTTCATGTGTTCCTATGCTCCTTTCTCTCAGAAACCTTCCAAGGCAGTGGCCCACCATGAACTCTCCTTGCAAATCAGACACCCAGTCCAGGTTCTTGAGGTCTATTGTTCATAGCTCTAAAATGTTATTTGTATTTTCACAATACAGCGGTAGATGTGCAAACATTTTATAGGGCTGTAGCACCTCCCACATTCTGGAGGATTTTTCAGCATTAGTACTCACAGGAAAATGAGTTTCCACTGTGATCTATCCTAGCTAGGGCTTCCAGCAGTGTTCTCTCTAAGCTGAGTTAGCGTGAGCTAGCTCACAGTTTTTTAGCCTCTGGCTCACACATTTTTGTCTTTGCTCAGGAAGGATGGTGGGGCCTGGACATCACCCAGAATTAAACCTGATCTTTGGACTACAGAGATCACTCACCCAGGGAAAAATCGCTGCTTTAGAAGATGGACTCTCTGGTTTGGTGTAGAGGTTAAGAGTGGCGGGCTCTAATCTGGAGACCTGGGTTTGATTCCCCACTCCTCTACATGCTGCCAGCTGGGTGACCTGGGGACAGTCACAGTTCTCTCAGAGCTGTTCTCTCAAGAGCAGTTCTCTCAGAGCTCTCTCAGCCCCTCCTACCTCCCAGGGTGTCTGTTGTGGGGAGAGGAAGGGAAGGAGATTGTAAGCCACTCTGAGACTCCAAGTGAAGGGCAAGGGCAGGGTATAAATCCAACTCTTCTTCTTTGTTATGTTGATAACAGCTCTATCAGTCCTGCTGAAGTCCCTCCCCAAATCTTGCCCTCCCCAGGTTCCACCCCCAATCTACAGGAATTTCCCAATCTGTAGTTGGCAACTCTAATAATCATAGATATAAGGAGTCTGCTGGAGGTATGTAATGTTTCCTATTTTCCATGAATGAACATGAAATTATATAATAATTTCTAAGAGAATTAATTAAACCTCACATTTTTCTCCTTGAACAGAAATATACAGGCTGAGTTCAGACTGGCAGTTTGGCCCGATATAGGCCCGCTTTGCAAGCAGATTAAGAGTTCACACAGCCACAGCTGCCTGGCATTTCTGGGCCCCAGTCCCCCCGTCCTGAAGCGCTTTCATCCCACTTTAAAAAGGTACCTGATGAAACCGGTGTTAAGCCATCTGGGTGCGTGTTCATCCCGCTTCCTGGCAGTGTGGGGGCAAATAAGCCACACAAGAAGTGGTGCCGGTAATGTGAGCCCGCTGATCCGGCTGCTGCGCCCATGTGCCTATGTGCAGGTTGGCAAAACGGACCAAAGCTGCACGCCACTGTGGCACCACCGCCAGGGGCCACCCCACAGTGCGTACACTCCATTCTGCCTCCTCTCCGGTATGGTACTGCATCAGTCTACGCAGTGTGAATGGAAAGCACCACGACACCTCGGCCTGGGTCTTTTTGCCCCACTTCCTTTGCGCTTCATTCTGCCAGTCTGTCCTCAGCCATGGTTGAGCTATGCTGAAGCAATCTTCAGTCTAACTCACTATAGAATCTCGTCAAGAAACACATTCCAAGACATGGTTTTAAAAAGAGGAAGTCAAGACAATGAGGGAATTTCAAAAAACATGCCTTCTGCCATCTATGAGAGGAACATAGTATAACTTGTGTTACATAAAAAAAAAACCCTCCTTGTCATGGACTCAGGGGTAGGTATACAAACATGTTAGATTTCGGGGTGGGGTGGGGGAAGAAACCCAGAGCAAAGCCACAGAAACCATGGAAATAATCAATTGGAGGATGATTAGAGGGTGATGTTATAAAGAGTTTTTTTGGGGAAAGTCGTGCACCTGTTTGGGTGGTAGCCCAGAGCACAACCCCTGTGTGGAAACAACCTCAAGATGTGGCTAGAAGATTCCGGAAATCTGTTTCTGAATTTGGCTGCCCCCAACATGTAGTCATGTAAAGGGGTAAAGTAAGGATAAAGTAAAGTCAAGGGGTAAAGTAAGGATATCTTACTGCACCAAACAGATCCTTGCCATGTAGTCAACTGGGTGCCCTTTTCACATTAGAAGAAGAGGAGGAGGAGGAGGAGATTGGATTTATACCCCACCCTTCACTTGGGGTCTGAGAGTGCCTTTAGTCTCCTTTCCCTTCCCCTCCCCACAACAGACACCCTGTGAGGTAAGCGGGGCTGAGAGAGCCCTTTCCGGAACTACTCTTTCCAGAACAGCTCTGACAGAACTATGGCTTGCCCAAGGTCATCCAGCAGCTGCAAGTGAAGGGGTGAGGAGTCAAACCCGGTTCTCCAAGATTAGAGTCTGAGCACTTGACCACTACACCAAACTGGCTCTTATTTAGTGGGAGATCTCCAGGCCCCATCTGGAGGTTGGCAGCCCTAGCTGAGAGTTAGGTAGGGCTGAGAGAGAGTGACCAGTCCTTGGCTTTAAAGGGTGCGACCAGACAGCAACATCTGGGAAGCACCCCGCAGCCATCGGCAACCCATTTTGCTCTGCCTCAGAAGTGGAGTTAAAAGACACCGGGGAAAATCCGGTAGTAAACCGGTTGCGATGGGCCATGGATGAACTTCCCCCTGTCTGATTGCTCCAGCGCGCTCTCATGGCCCCGGGATGGTCTGATCAGGCTATCCCATCTTCGTGCTGTTGTTCCCCCCCCTTCACAGTATGCTCATCATTGCAAACTCCATAGGGAGGCCTCAATGTGGCGGTGCGATTCATCAATCCCTCATTTAAGCGCATGGGAAAAAACAGGACAAAAACCCCCTCAACTCACCCGCAGTTGCGTCTGACCACACACTGACGGACTGCGCCCACAGCTTCAAAGGGAGGTGTGATCGTGCAATGGTGGGTCAAATTCCGGTGTTAAGCCATCTGGGTGCGTGTTCATCCCGCTTCCTGGCAGTGTGGGGGCAAATAAGCCACACAAGAAGTGGTGCCGGTAATGTGAGCCCGCTGATCCGGCTGCTGCGCCCATGTGCCTATGTGCAGGTTGGCAAAACGGACCAAAGCTGCACGCCACTGTGGCACCACCGCCAGGGGCCACCCCACAGTGCGTACACTCCATTCTGCCTCCTCTCCGGTATGGTACTGCATCAGTCTACGCAGTGTGAATGGAAAGCACCACGACACCTCGGCCTGGGTCTTTTTGCCCCACTTCCTTTGCGCTTCATTCTGCCAGTCTGTCCTCAGCCATGGTTGAGCTATGCTGAAGCAATCTTCAGTCTAACTCACTATAGAATCTCGTCAAGAAACACATTCCAAGACATGGTTTTAAAAAGAGGAAGTCAAGACAATGAGGGAATTTCAAAAAACATGCCTTCTGCCATCTATGAGAGGAACATAGTATAACTTGTGTTACATAAAAAAAAAACCCTCCTTGTCATGGACTCAGGGGTAGGTATACAAACATGTTAGATTTCGGGGTGGGGTGGGGGAAGAAACCCAGAGCAAAGCCACAGAAACCATGGAAATAATCAATTGGAGGATGATTAGAGGGTGATGTTATAAAGAGTTTTTTTGGGGAAAGTCGTGCACCTGTTTGGGTGGTAGCCCAGAGCACAACCCCTGTGTGGAAACAACCTCAAGATGTGGCTAGAAGATTCCGGAAATCTGTTTCTGAATTTGGCTGCCCCCAACATGTAGTCATGTAAAGGGGTAAAGTAAGGATAAAGTAAAGTCAAGGGGTAAAGTAAGGATATCTTACTGCACCAAACAGATCCTTGCCATGTAGTCAACTGGGTGCCCTTTTCACATTAGAAGAAGAGGAGGAGGAGGAGGAGATTGGATTTATACCCCACCCTTCACTTGGGGTCTGAGAGTGCCTTTAGTCTCCTTTCCCTTCCCCTCCCCACAACAGACACCCTGTGAGGTAAGCGGGGCTGAGAGAGCCCTTTCCGGAACTACTCTTTCCAGAACAGCTCTGACAGAACTATGGCTTGCCCAAGGTCATCCAGCAGCTGCAAGTGAAGGGGTGAGGAGTCAAACCCGGTTCTCCAAGATTAGAGTCTGAGCACTTGACCACTACACCAAACTGGCTCTTATTTAGTGGGAGATCTCCAGGCCCCATCTGGAGGTTGGCAGCCCTAGCTGAGAGTTAGGTAGGGCTGAGAGAGAGTGACCAGTCCTTGGCTTTAAAGGGTGCGACCAGACAGCAACATCTGGGAAGCACCCCGCAGCCATCGGCAACCCATTTTGCTCTGCCTCAGAAGTGGAGTTAAAAGACACCGGGGAAAATCCGGTAGTAAACCGGTTGCGATGGGCCATGGATGAACTTCCCCCTGTCTGATTGCTCCAGCGCGCTCTCATGGCCCCGGGATGGTCTGATCAGGCTATCCCATCTTCGTGCTGTTGTTCCCCCCCCTTCACAGTATGCTCATCATTGCAAACTCCATAGGGAGGCCTCAATGTGGCGGTGCGATTCATCAATCCCTCATTTAAGCGCATGGGAAAAAACAGGACAAAAACCCCCTCAACTCACCCGCAGTTGCGTCTGACCACACACTGACGGACTGCGCCCACAGCTTCAAAGGGAGGTGTGATCGTGCAATGGTGGGTCAAATTCCTCCGGAGGAAATAGCCTCACTCCCCCCCCCCCCCCGGTTTTTTCTGGCATGTGTGATCGCAACCTTTCAGTGGAATCCTGTGTAGAGCCATACCATTCTAAGCCCACTGAAGTGAGCAGGCTTACTACAGTGTAACTCTGTGCAACATTGCATTGGCTGTCTGGGGAGCCCCTGGTGGCTCTCAGCCGCTCTATACTGAGAAAACTGTTAATTACGAAACCTAGGATTTCCCCTTCAGCAATAGAGGAGTCCTGGAATGAACCGGGATTGTTTTCATAGAAGGAATTCTGCAAGGAAAATACCACTCCAGTATAGCCAAGATTTTTCTTGACTCCACCCAAAGTTCTGTGTGATACTCTTCTTGCCTGAGGAATAAAGGGATTTAAAAACTCATCTGATGCCTCTGAGGAAGTGATGTGATTTCCCCCTCCTTCAAATATTTCTCCTTCATTGAGACTGTAAAGTGATTTGTGGTGAGCAAATGGACTTTAATCAAACTTCCCTTTCTTTTTACATGATGGAATAAGTGATGGAGACTTCACAGAGGCAAAAAGATATATGTTTAGCAAATGGGGAAAATGTGTTTGATGTACTAGTTTCTTTTCCAGCTTAGTATGTTTAGTGATGAAAGGTTGCGGGAATATGACCTTTCTCCCCCATAACTGGTTTTTTTTGTGTGCACATGTTCACAGAGAAATAAAACATGGAAAACGTCTTGGAAATAATTTCCAAAAACACAAAACAGATTTACAGAGTTCCCAAAGCATTTTATAACTTTCCCCCTCCCGTCCCATTTTTTCTCATTAAAAACAATGGCCCCAAACCAATTGTTGTTGCAGGCACCTACTCGGAGAAGGAGAAAGGCCCAGGCCTCGTCACCGGTGTCACTAGGGCTGCCAAGTCAGCCTGGGGGGCGGGGGATCCCCCACTAAAGGGGTTCCCGATCCGCCGGCCAGCATTCAGCCGGCGGGGGGAACCCCACCCCCGAAGTCGTCCGGCGAGGATGACGTAATGACGTCACCGGAAGTGATGTCGGCACGTTGGGGGCGTTGCCAGGGCGACGCTCTGGCAATCACCCCAAACCCCTATGATACCATAGAGTTTTGGGGCGATTGCCAGAGCGTCACCCTGGCAATGCCCCCAATGTGCCAACGTCACTTCCGGTGACGCTGCCGGGTGCGTGCGCACCAGAAGAAACTCCCGGCCACAGGAGGACTCCCCCCTGCCGGTGAGTCCATTAGACTTGGCAACCCTAGGTGTAACATAAAAGTGATGTCATCAGACTGCGACTTTGCATTGATGCTCTGGTATTTGGTATTCTACCATAGAGTTTTTGCCCAAATACCAGAGCACCACCTGGATGTCACTGGTGTGATGATGAGGCCTAGGCCTTTCTGTTTCTATTTTCTCCTGCCAGCCAGCAGATCAGTGGCTGGGGGCAGGGCCTGGTGGCAGGGACCCCGGCCTACCCTTGGGGGTCTGGCAAACCTAGTTACACATAATGGAGAACAAAGGTTCGGTCCAAGACCCCTACTTGCCACCTCGTGTAACAGTTCCACATGGGTTGTGGGTTCTCCTCACTTTCTGCAGTGGGGTGCCTGATTCAGATTACAACTGAGGCACATGTGGGGCTTCAACTCCCCCCCACCCCGCCCATTTTCCTGACTTGAAATTTATTGATTTATTTAGAAATGAAGCTGGAGGAGAGATCTGTGGTCTGCTGGGGAAACCCAGAAGTGTACAAACTGTGTACCCTCAGGAACTTTGCCGGTCAGGAAAATGGCACAGAGGAAGGCTAAAGGGCCTTCTTCACAGTCATAATCCATGGGCATGCAGGAACTGAGGAGAATGAACAACACAAATATGATTGTCTGTTACACAGGACACAGAGTGGGGACCCTGGGCCCAACCTGAGCTCTGTAATGAGTGAATGGGTCATCCTAGATTCCTGTTTTCACAAAAAAAACCCCAAAGCAAATCCATTTATAGCAGTTTTATTCCCGTAGGTAAAGGTAAACGTAGAGATTTCCTTTGCTTGAAAGCCAGTCGAATACGACTGTAGAGATGTGAAAGCAAGAAATTGCAAGTAGAAGGTAACAGTGTTCCGTGTGCCTCGGTGTCTAGTCATGCTAGCCACATGACCATGGGAACATCTTTGCACAGCACTGGCTCTTCGGCTTGGAAACAGAGATGAGCACTGCATCTCTAGAGCCGAAGTGGTACCTATTTTATCTACTTGCAATTTCTTGCTTTCAGACTGCTATGTTGGCAGGAGCTGGGACCAGAGATGGGAGCTCACTCCGTCATGCAGCACTTGGGTCTCGAACTGCTGAACTACTGACCTTCTAGTCTGGTTAAGTAACCTCCCCTCTTTTTGTCCCTAGTGTGACCTTGGGTCAGTCATAAGTTCTCTCAGAGCTGTTCTCTCAAGCAGAGCAGTCCTCGAAAGAGCTCTCTCAGTCCCACCTACCTCACAGGGTGTCTGTTGTGGGGAAAGGAGATTATAAATTGCTCTAAAACTCCTTTGGGTAGTGAAGGTCGGGGTATAAATCCAATCTCTTCCTCCTCCTCTGCCAGTGCTTGAACTTGGGCAGGAGGAAATGTAAAAGTAGGGGCGCCAGCTTTGGCCACTTGAAGAAACTTTGTTGGTCTTAAAGGTGCCCTTGGACTTGAACTTTGTCCCGCAGCTTCCACCACTGTTCTGTCTGTCACCCAGATGCATAATTTTATTGAATCTGTTTGCAAAATCTATTTATGCCAAACTTGATGGATGTAGATGAACGTCGGATCATCCCGGTGGTCTGATTACTGCAGTTCTGGATTTGTCCTTCTGTACTGAGTCAGCTTGGCAGAATCCCAGAAAGCCGCATCCATTACACAACAGTTTCTGACATTCATAAGGAAGACGAAGTGGCCTCTCCCATCCATGCTGGCAACACCTCGCATGGGGAATTTGTTCGGCAATCTAAAACACTGGCCCACCCAACTGCAAGCCTTTTCATCAGGCAGATCTTCTGACCAGAGTATTGTCAAATCATCCCTTAATTGCGGGCAACGTTTCTCAAGGGTTCACTGATGGGAGGGTATTTGAAGAGACGGCTTCAGCCCTCTGACTACTTGAGTATGAATGGGTTTGCTAACAAAAGCGCCCGTGTTTGTACCAAATGACAGCCTTGATTCGCTCAGATACATGGGTTAGCTTGTCTAATGGTGTCTCAGTCCGGGTGGAGGCTGCTCGCTGGGGCACGCCCCCTCCCCCCACCCCGGTTGATGCCTGAGCCAAGTGGATGATCTGAAACAGCCCTGCCTTTTCTCTTTCGCCTTGTCCCCATGTTTCTTTGGAAATCAGCTCTGTTGACAAACACAGCTAATGGGTTGCACATGGCAGCAGGAATCGGACACCCGGAGAAACAATGGGAACCTTCAGAAATTGCAACTGGAAACACTATTTTTCTTGGCTGCCAGCCAACGTCTATTCTCAGCCTGGTATAAATCAGGAGCAGCCCTCTGAAGTCAGTGGGGGGCTACACCGGTGTCAAACCACTTAAGGTAGAGTCAGAATATCTGAAAGGGATTCCTTCTTTTGGCGGCAGCCACTCCCTTAAATTAACCATTTAGCAGCCACCATGGTGCCAGGGGCAGTGAGTCTTAAACTTGTGCGCACAGGCACACTAAATTTACTGCCAGAGATGCGGAAGTGTGCCTTGAAAAATGAAGTCTCCACGTGGGATGCATCCAGCACTCTATGGTGAGGACAGGGAAGACCCCTGTGGATCTGCCAGCAGTAACAGAGCCAGAGTGGTCTAGGGTTTACAGTGAAATCCTAAGCAGAGTTTTGTTTTTTGCCATCAAGTCATATCTGATTTATGGTGATCCCATGGGGTTTTCAAGGCAAGAGACACACAGAGATGGTTTGCCATTGCCTGGGCTGACCCCACTTAGGTTCTGCGGTCTGATGAGATTGGGCTAGCCTGGAACATCCAGGTCAGATCAGATTTAAAGGTAAAGGTAAAGGTTTCCCTTGCTTGAAAGTTAGTTGAATCTGACTCTAGGGGGCGATGCTCATCTCCGTATCCAAGCGGAAGAGCCAGTGCTGTCCGAAGACTTCTCCATGGTCATGTGGCCGGCATGACAGACGCTGAGGCGCACGGAATGCTGTTACCTTCCCACCGAAGCAGTATTTGTTTGTTTGTTTGTTTGTTTTGGCTTACATGACCAACGTTCTCAAGCACATATATAAAATACAGTTTATGTTTAAACATCAAAACAAAGTTAAAACAGCGAGCTTCCCCAGATCAGTATAAATCAGTACAAAACACTCAGTATAAATCAGTATAAAACATTCCGAATATATTGTTTAAAATAGTTAAGATAAATAAATGTAAACTTTTCATTGGTATCCACTATTTACGCTTCAGTGCTATTATAGTTGCTAAGTACCTTGCTACTGAAGCTGTAATTGCCGGGTTAGTATCTGTCAGCAAATAAGAAATCACCCATGATGCAAGTGGAAGATGATATTTAGTTAAAATAGGTAGTATCCAATAAGACCTAGGAGCTATCCAGTGGGAACAAAACAGAAGTTGGTGTGTCAGTGTCTCAGTCACACTGGATGCGCAGATGCAAACTCTATCTGAATAGGGAATGTGTGCAAAACGACCCATGAACTCTGCAGCCACAAAATCCAGGGCCAGCCACTGTCTCCTAGTCAACTCCATGAGGTGGTTGTTGTGATGATAAAAATGAGGAGGAGAGAACTATATTATCCTTGGAAGAAGGGTAGGATGAAGGTGTAATAGATAGGACTCAGATTAAATCCACTCAGGTGGTTTCAGGAGGAACTAGAATATCTAGAAGAAGAAGAGAGAGAGAATTTCTACTGGTAACTACAAGGAATGCTAAGAAGGAGTGGCTGAGGGTGTGCTTAGAAGCCACATGCTGTAGCAGTGCTGAAAAAAAACCTAACCTGGTCTGGTCCATACCTGGAAGGAAGGCTACCTGGGAATCTAGGTAGGCTATCATGGACTTCAGAGTATAAGAGTAATAATATACAAGCAATATGAATTGTTGGAATGGTATGGTATAGCCCTGGGTCTCCAACTTGATGCTATGGGCTTCTGACTGGCTGTGCAGATTAAAAGGCATCTCGCTAAACAGAGCTTTGGCCTGAAATGTTGAAGAGGTACTATTAGAGTTTTATTTAACCTCGATCCCTGACATTTTGTGGTTGGCTACACCTCTTGTGGGAACCATTTTGTAATTGTGTCAGAACTATCCTCCAAATACATGAATTTATACTTTTCTTTTTAGTAACAAAAAGGCATCTGTGGTAGAAAAACAACTGCAGAAATCTATTTACCTCAGAACAGAAAGAGACATCCTTGGGGTAGAAATATACCCTAAAGGACAAACATATTAGCTTTAACTGATCTGAGATGTTTTTAGATGCTTTCCTTTAAAAATTCATGAACGTTTATGTCAGGTTTCTAATATCTGGTTCAAAACATACCTTTTGTGTTTCAAATAACTTGAATGTGGGGTAGAAATATCCCCCAAAGACAGTATGGGTAATTTTTATAGGGCTATTTGGGGGTTCAAATAATTCAAATAAAACAGTTCATTAAAATTATTTGCCATACAATCATGTAAACCTCAAATATTTTGCTGCCAGTTTTACTCAACACAATTGAAAATGTGACATACATTTTTCTCCATTTCAAAGTGGAAATGATGGATTCTGGGATGAATTTGCAGCCTTTGACAACCATCTCAGGGTGTTACTGATGTTTTAGATACAGCAGTCATGCTATTGACTTAAGAGATAGAGGTAGGTTTGTATGTTTAAGAGGTTTTGATTGCTAGCATATTTAAATATGCAGTTTTGCAGAGCTGGTTTGCATCTGGGAAATGATCCATGGCAATGCTAAAGTGATAGAGAAAGTATGCAGTTATATGTTACAATAAACTACATAAAAAATTTCTCTGAAATTGCAATAGCTTCTTCCAAGCACCATCAAGTAAAACAACAGGAAGTATCTTTTTAAAAAATCTTATTGCACAGTCTGCACAACTTCACATTACTTATTTCTTAGCAAATATATTTGGTATTTTTAAGGTGAACCCCAGAAGAGAATCAGCACACACACTACCGATCTATTGCCTATGGTGCTCTGGTTATTATTATTTTTAATTGCAGCCTATGGTTCTTCCCAGAGGATGATGATGATGATTTCATACTTCTACCCCGCCCTCCCCACATGCGGGCTCAGGGCGGCTTACAAAGGGCCACAGTGCCAACCCAATAACAGCTTAAAACCTTTTAAAATCCTACTATTACAATAAAGTGCTTCCAGTAATAATGATGATCAACAATCAGATGGCGTCATACCAGGATCAGGATCCGGCCATCCATGGCCATCTGGCCTGGGCTGCATTTCAGGGCCAACCCTCAACGCAGGTGTTGCTCGTGATGGTAGATGGTAGTAGTGGTGGCAGCTCCTAGTCAAAGGCCTGGCGGAAGAGCTCCATCTTGCAAGCCCTGCGGAACTTTGGGAGTTGGGACTCAAAGAGGTTTATCACATCATTCTTGCCTCCCCATCCTCACAGCAACCCACAGCAACACTGTGAGGTAAGTCAGGCTGAGAACGTGTGAATGGCCTAAGGTCTAGGCAGTCCCCAACTTTTCAGAGGCCCACAGGAAACTTTGCTCCAGGAGGGACCCCAACTGTCCAGAGGGAAGGAGACCGAAAGAATGGCAACACGGCTAGCAAAGATGGAGGATGATATGGTGCTCCAACCAAGGAAATATTGCAGAGCAATATCACATTTTCAGAAAAGAAGAAGAGATTAGATTTATACCTCATTCTTCACTACCCGAAGGAGTCTCAGAGCGGCTTGCAATCTCCTTTCCCTTCCCCTCCCCACAACAGACACCCTGTGAGGTAGGTGGGGCTGAGAGAGCTCTTTCGAGAACTGCTCCTGAGAGAACAGCTCTGAGAGAACTTATGACTGACTCAAGGTCCAGCAGTACCAGTGCAATCACAGAGTGCCCAGCAGAACCCAGTGCCAATCTAAAGAGTACTTTCCTATCACAAACGGCCAGCTTGTCTGGCATCATGTGTGTTGGAGTATGAGAGCACTGTCGCTACAGGAGAGACCTGCAGAGACATGTGTCTCCATGGAAGGCCATGTGAGGCGAGTGAGAGGACAAAGTGAGAGAGGAGGGGTCGGAGGGCAGCTCCCAGGTTAAGACAAAGAGAGGCTTCCCATTCAAGAGGATAACACCTATACTTGATTAGAGTAATGTAGCACCCCTCAATATCCAGGCATGCTGAGTTGCTCACTCCTTCACAAATATCTGCTTAGCACCACAGCAGCTAAAGCATGACAGTGTGGGCTGCCACACAGGAAGAAGAAGTTAGGCATAAAAAAGATATTTTTTTTTGTTTTTGATGCACAGATGTTGGTGAACATCAAAGGAAGCCAGGAAGATGAATTCTGTAGACTTTCTCCTGTCTCCATTCTCTTTTGTTAAAAAAAAAATTGGCAGAACACTCTGAACCCAGTTTTTAGGGGCCTATGGGATGTGCAGCTGCTCAAACGGCAACAAGGAGTCAGAGATATGCTTAGCCTGTTCCCTTCTGCTTTGGACCGCAAGGGACCTTTATATTTAGAGGGAGCCTCTGATCTTAGGTTTCTGTTGGCGTCTATCTCTTCCGCTGATCTCGCCTTCTTGACTGCAGTGCCCATTGGTTCTGATCTAGGAGGAATTTACAGAAAGCGCAAAAGCACAGCTCAAATTCACACTGCTCATCTCCTGGTGCATTAGTTAGCAGAACCTAAGCAAGCAAGCAAACAAGGTTGACTTCCCCCTTCCCCCAGGTTTCTCTGTCTATGCTGGTTGGTTCTTTCCATTGAAGCAAATGGAGCTAATAGAAAACATGGACTCAAGAATTTTGAGCTGGCATTGGCCGAAGCAGATTTTCCTCTCCTCCCTTATTTCCAGGTTATTAGCTTTTGAGAGTCAAAGCTCCCCATGTCAGATATGAAGGTATCTAAAGGAATATAGGTCTTCAGGTATATGAAGGAATACAGGTATCTGACAAAGGGAACTTTGACTCTTCAAGCTTATACTGTGGAAATCTTGATGCATGTCCAGTACTACCTTACAGACCCAAGAACATTTTTATCTGACTAAAGGAGCTTTTGACTCCAAAAATCCTGTTGGTTTTGAAGGTGCTTTGGACTCAAATCTAGCTGTTCTACTGCAAATCAACATGGCTACCCTTGGAAACTACCCAGGACATCTTGTTGGTCTTTAAGGTGCTACTGGACTTGAATTTTGTGAAGGATTATTTGGGTTAGCGGAGTGCTCAAGGCACATAATGCAGCAGAGTCTGTCGGGTTTGTGTACGCTGGCAAGAAACAAAGTTATACACGGAGCCTCTTTATCTTTGCAAAACTAATATGTGTCATTTATTGTAAGGATCGCCATTCTAGACAGGATAAAGTAAAAATAGGATTCTAATCTAGTCTAACTAGCTAGGATGGCTAAAGATGCAGGAAGCATGTCCTGCCCTCATGGTGCCAAGATGGAGAAGACTCTCGCACGCTGTGATGACATCACCCAGAAGCGACGTCACCACGCTGGGCACGTTGCCAGGACGACGCTTTGATAATTGCCCTAAAACTCTATGGTACCATAGAGTTTTCAGGGCGATTGTTAGAGCATCGCCTGGCAACGTGCCCAGTGTGATGACATCACTTCCAGGTGACGTCATCACGCTGGGCATGTCAGCCTGATCAGGCCACTTCGGGGGTGGGGTCCCGCCCACCAGCCAGATCCCGACTGGCGGATTGAGGACCCATTTAGCGGGGGAATCCCTGCCCCCCAGGGGGATTTGGCAGCCCTATAGGAATGATTGTCCAGAAGAAGGCCCATTAACATTCACTCCACTGTTTTACCAAACCCATGTTGGAACAGAAATTCCCCGCTACATTGCATGCCACTTTCACTTTCTTTGATTGTCAGATTTTATGGTAGCCTTCACACTGCATGCTGGTTTCACTTCCTTTGATCTATTGGTTTTATGTTACTGTCTGCATAAATTTATGGCCATTTTACGACCATTTGGGGTGACTCTGCAGTCAGTACGGTGTTGGCTCAGGGTATCTGAAATGTGGTTTTGAGCAGCATCTTTTCCTGTTCCATTGTGGGTTTGGTAAAACAGCAGAGCAAAGGCTAGATGCAGAATGGGCCAAAGGTTTTCTTTAATATGGATCCAGCTGTAGGAAATCACTATGATAATGTAGGAACTGGACTACTGCTAGATGGAGTGCTAATGTTTGTCCATATTTGAAGTAGGCTGAGTGGCTGACATGAGGCTAGTTGGAGAGTCCTGTCTCTGGACAAGAAGTGCAATAGCAAAGCCGCAACAGTGAATCCCATAGTTGCACATCTGGAAACACGGAACAGCATAATCTAAAATCCCCCATGCATTTGAAATAGATTTGTTCAATAATTTGTCTTCAGGAAGTTGGAAATGCAGATGCTCTTTGGACCGATTCCCACAAACCCCACAAGTACCAGATTCAGTGGGAAAGTCGTTAGTTCAGCTCACGAAGGACTTGCGGCATCGAAATGGCAAATGCTTTATGTGTTAACAACATCCCATGGACCATTAAAAGAAATGTGTGAACATGGAGATGGGCCAGAGGTCCTTGCCTAAGCATCACGTGACATCTGTGAACATCTGCCTGGCTGGAGAAGTGGCTGCTATTTGAAAAGGCTTGTGGAACTTCTTCAAGGCCTTGTTAAATCAGACACCTACCGGTGTTTGTAGCGATGCTTTTATCAAGTATAGTCGCATCATGGTGACAAGCAATTGGCTTGAGCCTACCTCCTTCTTTCTTCAACCACATTTGTCACAGTATAAAGTGTAACTTGGCCCGAGTTGGCCCAATCCATGGGCACAGACAGGACTGGGCTCAAGAGCATAAGAACATAAGAGAAGCCAATGTTGGATCAGGCCTGTGGCCCATCCAGTCCAACACTGTCACACAGTGGCCAGAAAACACCAGGTGCCATCAGGAGGTCCACCAGTGGGGCCAGGACACTAGAAGCCCTCCCACTGTTGTCCCCCCATCAAACACCAAGAATACAGAGCATCACTTGCCCCAGACTGAGAGTTCCTATCTATATTTTGTGGCTAATAGCCACTGATGGACCTCTGCTCCATATGTTTATCTAATCCCCTCTTGAAGCCGTCCACACTTACAGCCACCACCACCTCCTGTGGCAGTAAATTCCACATGTTAATCACTCTTTGGGTGAAGAAGTACTTCCTTTTATTTGTTCTAATGAAGAAGTACTTCATTTTATCTGTTTTAAGAGCAGACCTTGTCCCTGCTGTTTAGCATGGTTGGAAATTTATCAGGGCGCCCACCATTGGGGGATTCAACCCTGGATAGCCCATATCCTAGTCTGACACTCTAACCACTATACCATGTTGGACAATGGGAGATATATCCATTCAATTTGTAGAAGCCCCAGTCTCCTGGACAAGAAGAAGTAGTGGTGGCTACATGCATAGAGAACTTCCAGAGGGGACTGGATAAACATATGGAGCAGAGGTCCATCAATGGCTATCAGCCATAATGTATAGATGGAACACTGTATCTGGGGCTCTCTATTCTTGGTGCTTGGGGGGCAACAGTAAGAAGGCTTCTGGAATTCTGGTCCCACTGGTGGACCTCCTGATGGCACCTGGTTTTTTGGACACTCTGTGACACAGATTGTTAGACTGGATGGGCCATTGGCTTGATCCACCATGGCTTCTCTTCTGTTCTTAAGAGCTTGAGGTTCTGCTGTTGCTGCCATACCTGGTTTATTAGTGTATTCTCCCTGAATGGAGCAGGAACAGCCTGATAGTGCTCTTAGTAGTGTATCTGACTGCTCACCCTGCTGTGACTCTTCTTACCGCTGGGGGTGCTGGGGGCCCAGCCCTGACTGCCTCTGTGATCAGATCTGCAGCAACAGCTAGACATGGTGGACTGGCTGAGACAGCTCTTGGTGAGTTGGCCTTGGATCTATCTAACTAGTCTGAGCTATAGGAGAAATAAAGCTTCTTACCAAAGGGGTAAAGTTTGTTCCATTTTGGGGCACAAATTGGAAATGTTTACTTAAAAATAAATTTTGTAAAGTGTAATTTGCTTCATACCCAAGCAAAGTGGGGAGGATACTGTGAAAAGAATAATGTGCCTTGCCCTGGAGTCCCCTGAAACCTTACTCTGCCACTGCTGTAGGTTAAAAGCTATGGAACAATTTCCTAAGGATCACCTGAGTACATCACTTCTGGCCTTAAGGATTGTGGCACCCAAAGGAAGAAAGTTTAATTCCTAAGCATCACAAGCAGAGCCGCACTAGCAGAACATAATTGTCTAGGGTGGGATTAGGGGTACAAACTTACAGGAAATTTGTGCCATAGAGTTCCTGGTGATTCCTAGAGCTGCCTGGAAGTGGCAAAAGGTAGCTCTAGGAATGGCTGGAAACTCTATGGTAAAACCAGAAGATCCCTAGCAATTTCCCATCTCCCATCTCTGCTGCAGTCTGCTGTGTTTGAAATATAGCTCCTGAGGTTACAGTTGAAACCTTATGCAAGGGGAAGTGCCCCTTGTGCAAGCAGCAGGAAACTGACAGTGCAGTCCTAAGCAAAGTCACACTCTCCCAAGTCCATTGAAGTCAATTGACTTAGAAGGGTATAACTCTGTATAGGATTGCACTGTTAGGCCTTTAGGGTGTTGCTGTTTGGGAGAAACACTATTGTGAGACATTCTGACCTTACGGGGCATCAGTGTTTTCAATAAATAAATATGGCATCATATGTACCATAGGATTGTTGCCCGTGGCACACCAGAAAAATCATCTTCATTAGGCGTTAAACTCCCAGTTCCAAGGTTAATTTAAGGCAGGCAGTTTGTAAGCAAACAAAAACAAGCAAAGCCCTTCAATTAAATAAATAAAGCATTGTGTCAAAACATGTTTTCCATTTCTTGCTCATGAATTCTCTCTCTGATATTCCACCCCCCTCCTTCGAGGCACAGATGTTTCCTACATCCCAGTTTGGCCTCTACCTCTTTCCACCTGCTTCCTCCTGCGGCTCTTGCCAATAAAAATTTTCACCAGCACTGCACAGTAACTTGGCACTTGGCATAAAGTGAATCTGTTCTGGAAACGAGCTGGGGTGCTTCACCTCTTTCTCCCCCGTAACACCCCAACGTCACAGCCTCCCCCAAAGGGTTCAGCTCTGTGACCTAATTAACCACGCTGACAAGGCATGAGTACAACCCCCTCCCCGGCAAATAGGTATAACCGTAATAATATTCACATTTGTGTAGCAACAGCTTCTCTGAAATATTTGCTGCTCCCCAGAGTCTCCAGGGCACACATGAGGCTTCCAGTATGAATGAAGTGCTTTATACAATTATGATTTCCCCCCATTTTGAATGCCAGTAAATGTTTTTAGAGGACAATATGTGGAGCATGCGCCTAACCTGATAAGACATTTTCTACGTGTACACTTACCGGAACTCATAAGTAGGCTTGGTACTTGCCCGCTCACAGCAGGAAAAATACCACTCCCACTCTCAGTCCCCTGCTCATGATAATTTGAGAAGCAGGGGAAAAATGTTGGGGAAATAGTTTTGATGGTGATGTTCCAGGAATTTCTTCTAGTCTCTGTGGTCTTTACCATAGAGATTCGGTGAAATTTCTAGAGAGTTGCCTGGAAGTGATGTCACATCCTCTTGAAACTCCACCTTGTATAGGTACCACCCCCAAAATCTCCTGGCATTTGCTGGTGCAATCTGGGAAACCCGTTCATAAGTGTTTACTGACATCTCAGTAGACCTTTTCACAGATCAGGATCCATGATCCATTCAAGCGCTAAACAATTGTATTCCACTGCCTTGCAAGGGCTCTTTTCCAGCCTGAACTACTGCTGCTTGGGGGGGGGGGGGACGACTCTCTTCCATCACACTCAGGCTGTTTTTACATCTGACTTTCCCGCTGGAATCATTCTAGTTCCAAAAAACCCTGCCCATACTTCTGTGCGGTGTGAAACCATGCTGCCACTGAAATGTCCACATCTACTAATTGCCCTCCTGTGGTCAAGCTAGTATGCAACCAGCTTCATTCTGCTTTAAATAATTGCTGTAGATTAGTGCACTTAGACCCCCTGGAGTGAAATTTCACACCACTGTGAAATCAGCACAGGAAAAGATAGCAGTCAAACTACTTTAGAGGGGAGGTGTAAAATGACCCTACATCTGCTTGCCTCTAGCAGCCTCCTGTTGGATCACCCTCAGTGTCCTTGGAGTCAACAGACTGACTATTTTGTGTTCAGATAAGTGGGGCTAATTGCTGGGTAATGAAGTAGTTTAAGTTGCATAGAAAGGGAGAGAGAGAGCTAGCTACTGATAGATCAAGATGGGTAGCTGTGTTATAAATGAATAAGAGTCCAGTATCGCCCTAAAGACTAAGACTGCGATCATACGCACAATTAGACCTGACATAGGCGTGAATGCCGGGTGGGTTTAAAGGGTGCAATGAGACAAGAGCATCTGGGAAGCACCCCGCAGCAGTCAGCAACCCATTTTGCTCCGCTGCAGAAGTGGAGTTAAAAGACACTGGGGAAAATCCGGTAGGAACTTTCCCCTGTCTGATCGCTCCAGCGCTCTCTCATGGCATTGGGATGGTCTGATCAGGCCATCCTGGCTGTGTGCCATCGTTTCCCCCCCTTGCAGTATGTGCATCATCGCAAACTCCATAGGGAGCCCTCAGTGCGAAGATGCGATTCATTGATCCCTTGTTTAAGCGCATGGGAAACAAGCTGCACTAAAAAACCCACAAAAAATGACTCACCCACAGTTGCATTTGATCACACACTGACGGACTGTGCCCACAGCTTCAAAGGGTGGTGTGATCGTACAACTGTGGGTCAAATTCCTCTGGAGGAAATAGCCTCGCTCCCCCCTCTGTTTTTTCTGGCACATGCGACCACAACCGAACAAAATTTGTGGTCGGGGATGAGCTTTCATGAGTCACTGTTCACTTCTTCAGATACTGAAGATATAGATTTGAAGAAGTGAGCAGTGACCAGTGTCACTCTAAGCTGAGTTAGTGCGAGCTAGCTCACAGTTTTTTAGCCTCTGGCTCACACATTTTTGTCTCAGCTCAAGAAGGACGGCTCCAGAGCAAACTGATTTATGCAGTTGCCCAATCCCTCACTCACAGCTTTAATGCCGGTAGCTCATAAAGTAGAATTTTTGCTCACAAGACTCCACAGCTTAGAGGGAGCATTGGCAGCAATGTTCCCTCTAAACTGAGTTAGTGTGAGCTAGCTCACAGATTTTTAGCCTCTGGCTCACACATTTTTGTCTTGGCTCAGGAAGGACGGCTCCAGAGCCAACTGATTGATGCAGCAGCCAAACTGCTCGCTCACATCTTTAATGCCAGTAGCTCACAAGGTAGAATTTTTGCTCACAGGACTTCCTAGCTTAGTGGGAACATTGATTGGCAGTGACTCACAAAAGCTCAAACCCTACCACAAATTTTGTTATGTCTTTAAGGTGCTACTGGAGTCTTGCTCTTAACTACATGCCGTCATTAAGGGAGGAGAAACCAAAAAATAAAATCTAAGAAGGAGCAGTAAAACAGCCCGAGAATATCATTCTGGGGACAAACAAGATAATGACATTTAACAGAAGGAAGAGAGTTGTGAGTCGTGTCCTCATCTGACTAGTTTTTTCACATATTGCCCCTGTAGAAACTTCTCTTCTAGTTCACCAGACATTGCATATTCCAACATTTGGCACAGCTCAGCAAATGCCCAAGGAAGGAAGAACATTTTGGTGAGGACTTCTGTAGCAGGTTCTGACTCTGGACCGGGAAAGGGAAGGCCTTTCTGGGCTCTGATACGTGTATATTCCATTATAAAGGGAAGGCTATGAAGCTGTTGCGGAGGGTCCCCAGTTGGGTTCCCTGGGAATCCACTGAGTTTGGGGACATCGTGGGGGGGGGGGTCTGGTGGGAATCTCTGAGGCACATGGAGGTCAGTGTTCCCGCTAAGCTGTGCAGGTGAGCGGCCGCTCATTAACACAGGAAGCCCTACTCAGCAGCAAGTAGAGCTGTGCAGGGTCTTGCACTGCCCACTGCCCATTTCAAGATTACAGCGTTTTATTCTGCTCAGGATGTGAACCACTCCGCTCAGTGGTGTGCATGTGTAGGGGGGAATTAGAGGGAACATTTGCAGTAAGGAGGCTGGCAGAGGTGTGCTTTTTCTAAAGCAGCCTCCACCATTTGGGCTGGAAAGGATGCCTTGCAAAGCTACACAACACAGTTTTGTTGGGGCTTGGATGGATGGATCTCAGGTCTTGACTTCTAAGGGACTAGCCCAGGCCTCTCCAGCGTGGTGCCCGTGGGTGCCATGGTGCCCACCGACACCCTTTCTGCCACCTGCCAAGTGTTTGCAAGACGTGGGTGGGGCCAGGTAGGGCTTTTGCTCAGCAAGACTTCTGATTGATTCTTGGAGATTTGATTGGCTGTGCAGATTTTTTGAAATGTTGCTATGGCCACAACTGCCATTATAGCATAAGGATCTATACTGTGCTACTGGAAGTTGCTGTGGCAAACACTTTGTGGCTGGCTCCGCCTCCTGTAGCAGCCATTTTGTTGCTGCACCCACCTTGCTGTGCCAGAATTCCAAATGTGCTACAGGCTCAAAAAAGTTGGGGACCCCAGTCTAACCAGATGTAAATGTATATCTAAGCTTAAGAGTACCTCTAAGTGTACACATGGAAAATATCATGTTTGGTTAGACTCAGAGGTTCAAGGTGAATCTCTTGCTCTCAGGCAAAATGGAGCCTTCTATGGAGGACAGTTCTCCATCCAATAAATCAGCGGGACAACTGCTTACTATCTCACACACTCCTGCCAGGTTGTGCCCAGAAGGGACAGCTAAGAGCCAAATGACCTCCAGGTGGGACAGACTTTCCCCAAGGTAGAGTAAGTTTTCAGGACATGAGGAAGAAGCTGTCCTCCATTTTGGGCAGCTCTTTGAATGGTCACAAGCCATGCTGGACTCAGCTATTATCTAGGGACTTCCTCCAGGGACTATGGAGGGAAGACACAGTCAAGAGAATGAAGGTGCTGGTGAACTTTAAACTACTGCAACTTCAAGTAAAGCTAGCCTGTCATACACTAAACATAATGAAAATATCTAGTATAGGGAGAGACGATTGCATGTTTTCACCTTTTCTTTGTTTCTCTCCTCACCCCAATATCTACCACAAATTTTGTTTGTCTTTAAGGTGATACTGGACTCTTACTCATTTCTACTGATCTAGACAGACTAACACGGCTACTCAGCTTGATCTATCGGTATGTAGTTAGGACACTAGCTCTCTCTCTCTACTACTAGCAAAGGGTATCTTCTCCCTGATAGTCTTTGACCCATCATCTTACAATCCCGAGCCATTGGTTTGCATTAATGTACGACGTGGTCCAAAGTCTTCATTATATAAAAACAGGAAGAATATCAGAAAAAATGTATCCCTATAAAAACGAGACAAAGAATTGAATGCTTTTCCAAATGACTGACTGGAAATTCTTATTTGCTAACAACAGCTGCTTGCAATTATTAAGGGCAATGCTAAATTACGAGTATGTGGGCTAGCACTTGATTAAGAGTAATCTTGGAAAGAATAAGTCCTGTAACACTTGTAAAAAAAACCTATGCCTACCATTTCTTTTGTCCAATTATAGTATTTCCCTTTCATTGTAGCAATCCATTATTTGAACATTCTGGTCACTTGCGAAATATGGCACTGTCAGCATGCCTGCTGATTTTGGCATTCCCTTTAACTACCATATTATTTAAGGCAAGTGAAATAATGTATTTGTCTTTTGGGCCATTTGCCATTGCAGTCAATGGACAATTGGTTCAAACTACCAAGTCAAATTTTGGACTTATATCGAAAGGTGTATTTTGCCCCTCAACCAGCAGCCCTGAGTAGGAGTCACATCCTTCAGCCACAGAATGTCCATATATTTCTCACAGACTGCACAATCCACATGGTTTCTTCTCAAATCATTTTTCTTTTTTTGACCTTGTGAGGTAGGCAGAGAGGAGTCACATAAATGCTCATACAGAGGGGCTGACAAGTGTAGGAAGGCTATCCACCCTATTGTTTCCTCGCATTGGCAGGGAAATGGTTTGCCAAGTCAGAGTAATGCATCAAAAGAGTAATCAAGTAAGGCAGGTTTTTAGAAGCAAATGGAGAGTTATAGAGATACATAGAGATCACATACAGATATTTTTATTTTTTTTAAATGCTGTTCTTTTTACAAAAGATGGTGTTTTGAGTTCAAGAAGGCCAACTGTGTCATGGCAACTAAACTTCATACCAACGTCCCCTCCATAGCAACAACTTCCACATACCACTGGTAATTAGGGGGTTTTGGCACAAACTGGCTAACATTTAGTTGTAGCCAAACATGAGCTTGTTATGTATGATCACTCATTATCTGGTTCTTACAAACACAAAGCCAGATGGAGCCCCAGAAGCAGTTACAAAGGATAAGGCAGACATGAGGGTTGTATACCATGTAATGAGGACCTGAGTGGAAAAGTGTGACATGGGGATCTGTGATGGAATCCCAGCCATCCACTTAAATGGAGGATCAAGGAATGAGAGTTAGGAAGGAACTACAGCTGCTGCACAGCCGCAAAGCTGTTCAGCATACTGCTCAAGTTGGGTGTTGATGAGATGAGGAAATCCAAGGCTCCACTCACATGCGATTGTATCTGCCAAAAATAGGATGCTCACCCATCAAGCATGTCCAGCATGAAGTTCTCAGGATCCCTATTTGCAAGTTCAGTCGAGACTATGTATTCTTGCATGGAAAACATGCTGGAGGATGGGCTGTGTCTGAGCGATGGATCATCTGCTTAGCATGCAGAAGGTTTTAGGTTCAATCCTGGCATCGCCAGTTAAAACATCTGGCAATAGGTGATGTGAAAGACCTCTACCTGAGATTCTGGAGACTACCGTATCAAGAGCTGTGAATGACCGACGCTGGAAATAAAAATATGCCTATATGTATTAAATCAAATGAAATGATACTTATAATAGATACATGCAACAATATACAATACAGTAATGCTAAATATATAATAAAGTGCACAATTGTAATGAAGTTCAATGAAGATTCCAGATATGAGCTTTGTTTCGGCTGTCTTCTTCAAAGATGCATATATGCTATTAATGTTTTCATTCATATAGATCTGGAATCAATTTTGTATCTTGGATCAGTTTTCAAAGTTCAGTATAATTCCAAAATGTTTCAAAGAATTACAGTGATTTCCAAATAGGCAACCAGTCACAGTTTTCAGAAAAGCCAGTCTATAACATGACTAAGCTGGTACTGCCTCCGCTCACTCTTCAGCTGACTGAGCAGGTTTCCATCTTGGGAGTCCTTCGGGATCCAGCCATGCTTCTTGAGCCTTAGGTGGCAGTTGTGGCCAGAATTGTTCTTCCTCCCCCCAGTTTCACTTGGTACGCCATGTGAACCCTGCCTCCACTATGACTTCCTTTGGACTGCTATAGTGTGGTGAATATGGCCCTTCCCTTGAACCCCACCTGAGAGTGGGCATGTCCCAGTGGCTGAGCTTCCCAGGTTCAATTCTCAGCATCTCCAGTTCAAAGATCTGGCAGTAGATGTTGTGAAAGACCTCTGCCTGAGAAGCTGGAGAGCCACCACCAGTCTGAGTAGACGATAGTGACCGTGATGGACTAAGGGTCTGATTCAGTGTAGAATCATAGAGTTGAAGGGACCTCCAGGGTTATCTAGTCCAACCCTCTGCACAATGCAGGAAATTCACAAATACCTCCCCCTCCACACCCGCAGTGACCGCTGTTCCACACCCAGAAGATGACAAAAAGCCTCCAGGACCTCCAGTCAAACTGGCCTGGAAAAAAATTGTTCCCTGACCCCAAAGTCACAATCAGCATTTCCCTGGGCACGTAAGAAAGGGCCACAAAGGCCACTGAGGCAACCCTTTTGGCTCTCATGATCTGCCTAAGTTCACAGAATCCACATTGCTGTCAGATGGCCATCTAGCCTCTGTTTGAAAACCTCCAGAGAAGGAGAGCCCACCACCTCCTGAGAAAGCCTGTTCCACTGAGGAACCGCTCTAACTGTCAGGAAGTTCTTCCTAATGTTTAGCCGAAAACTCTTCTGATTTAATTTCAACCTGTTGGTTCTGGTCCAACCTTCTGGGGCAACAGAAAACAACTCCATACCATCCTCTAGATCAGGGGTGGGCAATTGTTTTGGCTCGGGGGCCACTTTGTGGGAGCGGAGGTTAGCGGAGGGCCGCACCTTTTAAAATGATTGCATTCATTAGTTAACTTTGCATTTCAGAAAAGGTATCAATTGTATCATAAAAATCAATAAGTATAAATTAAATAAAATAGTGGTAGTTTTATTCAATTTATTTATTGTGCTAATTTCATATCATCTATAGCTGCAAGCATATTTAATTTTAGAATCAGTTTAATGAGACAAATGTACCCTATCCCATCTCGTGGCTGACTGTCTTGGCGGGCCGCAAAAAACTCTGTGGCAGGCCGCATGTGGCCCCCGGGCCGCTATTTGCCCACCCCTGCTCTAGATGACGGCCCTTCAAGTATTTGAAGATGATGATCATATCACCTCTCAGTCGTCTGCTCCCCAGGTTCATGTGTTTGTACAATGCCTTCATCTATGAGACCATGACACTGTGATGGTAACCTCTTCCCATATAAAAAGAATGTTTTGGTTACTATGGGGTCTGGATTAAGGATCCGTTGACTGCAGAAACCCAGAATTCCGTCTTACGGCTTGCCTGGCCAGGCACGTCCCCGCAGCTGGCCTGTTTGCTGTCTCTGTTGTTATAACAAAACGTTAAACTGCAGCAGCAGTTGCAAATGTTAGTTTCAAGATGCTGTTGCAGACACTGGGAATTTATTTATTTATTTATTTTTTAGGCTTATATCCCGCCCTCCCCGCCTCTCGGCAGCTCAGGGAGGGGAACTGCTTCTAATTTTCTACAGTTTACACAAATGATGGAACCCTCCCTGCTGTGTGTTCTGATGCCAAAGTCAGCAAATGCGTTTCCTTATTGTCAGTGAGTCTGCAGAAACCAAGCGGCCTGGCTCTCACACTGCAGGGAAGTCGGAAACGACAGCTTCCATCTACCGGGACTGCAGCTGTCGGGTTATAATTATTGAGAGAGTGGCTAGTCAATTAATGTTTACAGTAAAAAATGATTTCACAACAAGGAATCCTCAGTTTTCACCACAATATTTTGTGTCGCTGAGCTTGGGATCCACCGGTGCAATCGTAGCTAATGTAAGACGGGAAATCTGGGTTCAGGGTCAAAGTCGAAGAGTCAAAGAGTGTTAAGTATTCAGTGGCCAAACCTCTTCACTGCCAAATGCAGAGTTAGGGCTGCTTGACTCTGCACATTACATATTTTAGTGTACACCTAAAATATTGCAAAGCGATCGTATGGTTGGGAGGGAAGGTGGCACGATGTAGTCTGATCTCATCAGATCTCGGAAGCTAAGCGGGGCCAGTACTTGGAAGGGAGACCACCCTGGAAGACTCTGCAGAGGAAGGCAATGGCAACCCACCTCTGCTTCTCACTTGCCTTGAAAATCCCTTGCTGGGGTCAGGGTTACCATATGTCAGCTGCAACTTGATGGCATTTTACACATACAATCCTATGGTTGCTGAGCGATAGAGATGTAGCCCAGGAGAACATCTACTATGCATGCTGAAGGTCCCTCTCAAGTCCATTTTCCTGGCATTTCCAGCTAAAAGGGTCAGGTAGTATGTGATGTGAGAAATTTCCACCTGAGACCCTGCAGAGGTGCTGCTAGTCAGAGCCGGTAAGATTGACCTTCATAGACCAAGGGTCTGACTCAGAATAAGCCAGCTTCCTGTGCTCATCACTTCCCATGCCTGATAGACACAGAGGTATGATTTGCTGGAATATGCAAGGTCTATAGTGCAGCCTTATGAAGAAGAAGTTCTGAAGATCACCCTACAGATGCTGAAGGGAAACACAAAATTAACCCTGAGTAGGAGTCTTAGAGCATTGGCTCCATATATAAAACAGCATTCTGACAAAGCATTGGGGGAAACAGAATATTCAGGCCCAATTTACACCTCCCCTCTGAAGTAGTTTGACTGCTGTTTTTTCCTACACTCATTTCACGCTGGTTTCAGATTTCACTCCCTGGCTCTGAAGAGTACTAAGCAACAGGATCTGTTTACAGCAGTATAATGCTAGCTTGACCACAGGAGGGCAATTAACGAATGTAAACAGTAATTTTAAAACTAGAACAAGTATGGTTTGAAACTAGAAACAAATATAGACGGGTTTTTTTGAAACTAGAATGATTCCAGCGGGAAGGTCAGATGTTGATTTGACCTTACGTAGGAAATCTGTAGTCGCATGGTAATTGTCTGGATGCAGCAGCAGCACTGCATGATGTAAAATAAAGAAACAAAAGAAGAAGTTTGTGGACTGTAATTGGACCGAATCAAAAATGTTTCACAGTGAACATTGGTGGGTTGTTACCTTACCCAGTAAGCTGGCCTACACAAGAATAATGTATGTGAGTTTCGGGAGTGTTGGGCAAGTGGGGCTGGCTGAAGGTATTAAAAGGTACTAAAACGTATGAAATCATCTTGGATGAGGGAGGAGTACCAGCTCTTTGAATCTTCTTGCTGCATCATTCTCTCCCTCCGACCTCATCCAGTTTCCATCCCAGTCTTTGGCCATCTAGCTCCATTAGCCCTCAGTTTCCCATAGCTATCCTGCCTCTTCCCACCTTGCTAGGGACTCCTCTCCCTCCAAGCCTTCACATTTTTGCATCTCTCTTCAGGGCAGCCCCTACCCCTGTCTCTGTCCCTGAGTGGTTTGGTTCTCTGAACTGACCAAGTGGAAGGAAAACATTAAAATAAACACAATGAGACATTAAGATCTTGCAAAGGGAAATTTTGTATGGGAATGCTACAACGGTATCTTTGAAGTGTCTAGACTTGTTATACAGGGCAGCTATCATTCTTCTTTGCTGTTCTGTATCTTGGTTAGGACAATAAAGTTCTTCTCGGTTTAAGTATCTATCTCTCCTCCTTTCATTCTTTTCTAGAGGAGTATTGGAATAGTAAGCTACTGGAATATAGCACTCAAGTGCACTGCTGTGTATAGTACACAGCAGAAGTAAAGGATCCAATGGCCAGGTTCTAACTGTGTAGGGATGCTCATACATGCATACCCTAATACAGGTCTCCCTTTGGGGAACAGTGGATATTCAGAAACAGGCTGTTTCTAAGTACCAGATGCTGGGTAGGGCTATTAAGATTATTTCCTTGTATCTGATGAAGGGAGCTTTGACTCTCAAAAGTTTATACCCTGGAGAATCTTGTTGGTCTTCAAGGTGCTACTGGACTTGAATCTTGGTCTTTTACTACAGACCAACATGGCTACTCATCTGAAAATACCTCGATAGTGAGCTTCCCATAGGGCTCTAGCTACCCTGCAATGTTCCCTCTAAGATGCAGATTCTAATAAGCCAAAATTCTACTTTGTGAGCCAAAAGACCAACTAAGATTAAAGTTGTGAGTGAGCCTACATTATTTTAAAAAAAACTAGGAAGGGAGGGAGGGAGGGAGGAAGGAAGGAAGGAAGTGGGGGAGAGAGAAGTGGAAAGAAAAATAGATGGGGAGAGAGAAGAGGAAGGAAGGAAGGGAGAGAGGGAGTGGTGAGGTGGAAAGAAAGCAAATAGATGGGGGAGAGGAGAGAGAGAGAGAGGAAGGAAGGAAGGAAGGAAGGAAGGAAGGAAGGAAGAGGTGAAAAGAAAGCAAATAGATGAGGAGAGAGAAGAGAAAGGAAAGAAAGAATGAAAAAGAAAGAGAGACAGAGAGAGAGAGGTGGAAAGAAAAATAGATGGGGAGAGAGGAGAGGAGAGGAAGGAAGGAGAAGGGAAGGGGGAGGGAGGGAGGGGAGAAGTAAAAAAGCAAATAGATGAGGAGAGAGGAATGAAAGAAAAAAGAAAGGGAAGAGGTGGAAAGAAAAATAGATGGGGAGAGAGAAGTGAAAGAAAAAAAAAGAGAGAGCCCCCCGCAGCCCTCCCATGGCACTGGGACAAATTGCCTTCCCTTCCCTCCTGGAGGTGTGCCACCAGTGGGGTGTGACTTGGAGTAGGAAGGGGCAGCATTTTAAAAAATGCCCCCCTTCACTCTCCAGAGTTGTGCCACCTCAGTGGCACGCCTCCAGAAGTGAAGGGAAGACAAATTGCCTTCCCTTCACTCCTGGAGCTGTGCCGATGTAGGAAGATGGCCTTGCAGGCACCATCTTCCTACAGGCGCCATCTTCCTTGCAGGTGCCTTTAGAGGAGCAGCTGTGTGGGAGGGAGGGCCACCCAGGAGAGGAAGCCCACCTGTGCTGAGCTAAAAAGCTTTGCACTGAGGGGTGAAAAACTGTGCATCAGCACATGCTGGTGCACCTTAGTGGAAACACTGCTACCCAGTACTGGAAGCCGTATTCTGGACACTCGTCTGATCCAGCAGGCTAAGAGAAACCAGCTATGTACTGTAGATCATTGTTTCCCAACTTATCGTTTGGGACCCAAAAGTGGGTTGTGAAGCCTCTGAAAGTGGGTTGTAGGCCAGACCTCTCTAATGGCCAACCCTTCCCTTTCCATTGCTCTCTTTTGTATTTTGTAAACCAAGTTCTGATCCCGGAAACATATATTACATCTCATGCTTTAGTTGTTGTTTTTTCTTCATTGCATATACATGTTGATCAACTAAAATGTGTCCTGATGGTCGCTAGACTGAGTGAGACTCTTCGGTGGGGATTAGAGGAAATCCACGAAGAAGGAGAGGGCAGTCAGAGGCTGGAATATATGCAAAGGCTGTGTAAGTCGAAATGCCACTTGCTTAGGTTTTATATTGGGGGCGGCTGTGCCATTTGTGTGATGTTTGTTGGTTTCTCAAAAACATCTGCATAGCCACTGTAGAGAACGGAATGCTGAACTAGACGTGGGCCAAGGTCATAGTTCGCCTAGGGCACCAAAAATCCTCGGGCCAGCCCTGGATGGGTAACTATACTGAAAAAAAATTGGATTTGTGGGTAATAATACTGAAAAGGTTGGGAACTGCTGCAGTAGATGTCCAGTGCTTCATAGCATCCCTCTCCCCTCTTGTTATTGCAGTCTCAGGCCGGCAGAAAAAGAAGTAATGCTTGGTGGGCCAGTGTATATGGTCAGCAGTCTGCGTTTTGCATGGTGGTCTGAAGCTGCTCAGGTCTAGCCTCCAGGAATATGCAAAGCCATCTTCTCAGTGAATTTCAAATGGCTGGATTTTTAGCCCAAAGCAACCCATTCAAAATCAGATCCACTCCACTGAAAAAAGGCTTGCTGTCATGTAATGCTTCACTCACAGTTAAATATTAGCCAGAGGATATGAATTTCCCAGAGTGCTTCACCCAGTTGAAAAGGCCTCTCGAGAGAGCCCCATGTCCCATCTTGGTTTTATTTGAACATAAATCGATGAGGTGCCTTTGTCACAGGCAGTTATTTTTCCTTATTGGGGGGGGGGGAGAGAACAAAGCATCTGGATTTCACTGAGGTCTTGCCTTTTGTCTGTTTCCTCCCAGCTGTTTTATTTAGCACATTTAAAAAAGATGAGATTTTGTCTTCTGGACATTTTCCCATTTTAAAAAAAAATGGAAACATGAGCCACTTACCACACAAGACTAATCACAGAGGACTGTAATGGCACTCTCACAGTTTTCTATCAATCATTCTGAAAGCCAGGCCTGTCAAAATGAAGAAGAAGAATGTAAAAAGCTAATAAGTACAATTTTAAAAATTTGTTAGAAATGTGTACCATGCCACATGATTCTGAAGACTCTCTATTAAGTATTGAGGCGGAGGCGATGAATCCAGCAAGCAGGCTTTTATTCATAACATCATTCAGCTCTAAGACAGCTCCATGAGAGCGGCACTCTAATTTATACTGTTCCAACAAATAACTTTCAACAATGTGACTATATACAAGTGATGTTATTGGACCCAAGCAGGGCTCAGTGACTGGGTACCTAGATTGGCTTCAGGACCAATGGGAGTCTGTATTAGTCAGCCAATGAGAATTGGAGCATTAGGATACCAGAGCCCTTTCATAAGTAAACCATAGTTGTTAATGTAGCACAATCAAGAACACAAACACAACACTCTCCGTATTGAAGGAACACTTGGTTACAAGCAGGGTTCCCCCCCCACCCCGAAAGACATCCACACTACATTGGAAGCCCTCTTTCCCAAATCTTAATGGAGCCACCAAACCGTTTGGCATGTATCCATAACTGTCCTATCCTTCAGCAAAGAGTAAGCCAATTTTAGAATACCTTAGGCACTCAAAACTAGTCTTTTCCCATAACAAACCATCAAGAAAGAAAAAGACGGCAGGGCACAAGGATTAGCTGGCATTTTCTATACACACAGCAAACAACAGGACAACAGATTAGATGTGAATAACAATACCACTGAAAACGTTAAGGAAGTTTGTGGGGAAAATAAATCATGCTCAGTCATAGGGTTGCCAGGTCCCCCCTGGCCGTGGGAGGGGTGTAGGCTTGCCAGCTTCAAGTTGGGAAACTCCTGGAGATTTGGGGGTGGAGCCTGGGGAGGACAGGGAACTCAGTGGGGTACAGTGCTACCAAGCCCAACCTCCCAAGCAGCCATTTTCTCCAGAGGAACTGATCTCTGTAGTCTGAAGATGAGCTGTAATTCCAGGGGATCCCCGGATCCCACCTGGAGGCTGGCATCCCTATGCTTAGGGAGGACAGTGGTGTGGGAAGAAGGGAAGTGTCAGACCTGGTCTAGAATGAGGTGGACGAGCATTGAGGTGGTAGAATGGTGACCGTGGGAGGTGGGAGACACGGGAGGGGTGTGCATGTAAATTTTTAAAAGATCCCCTACTTTAATAATTCTGGGTAAGCGGAAAACTAGTACAGCATAATCAAGGACTAGGACAGAACTTCTCTTCCTCGGAAGTGCTAAGTTACTATCTGCAGAAGGTTTTTACATGATGAGCATTAAAATGGTGGCTCTCCTCACACATAATCTGAAGTGGTACAGCTAGGGTTGTTAGTTCCCCGATGGAGGCGGGAGATATGATGCCCCCAGCTCCAGTTTCTTCCTGCTGTTCTGAGTGGTGGTGGGAGAAACAAACTGACCATCGGGGCCTATGGTGTGATGTCACTTCCAGGGAAAACCTGGAAGTTACATCGTGACTGTCTAGGAATCACCAGAAACTCTGTGAGAGGCATGACATCATTTCCAGGGTTTCCCCAGAAGTGATATCAGAATATTGCTGATAACCACCTCTACCATCTCTCCCCCGCCCCATCTTCCACTGCCGGGCTGGGCTTTGCAACTCCATTGCACCATCTCAAAATTCAACCACCTCCTTTGGCTGCACGAGTAGAACAGACTGTACTTGTGTTCCTCTCTGTTCTCATCATTCCTCAAGCAACAAAGGGCCTGAGGGGGAAATATTGTTTTGTTCTTAAAAACATTGATCTAAAGACATGGTCAATGCATCTTTTCTTAGCAGCCCTTTTTCTTTGCTAAACATTTTCTGTTTGTTTCCTTAATTTTTGTCATGTCTCTGTGGAGGTCAGGAGGATTAAAGATGGCAGGTATTCTGTGGGAGGATCAGTGACTGCTTTGTATTAGAGATGTACAAAGGAACTAAGAGCTGCACTTGGATCAGACCAAGGGTTCAAGTAGTCTAGCGTCCTCTTTCCAGCAATGGCCAGGCTGATGTTTCTGAGAAGCCCACAGGCAGGGTATGAAAATCCAGCTCCCAAGTGTTTGCTCTCAAGCAACTGATATTCAGAGGTATGTTGCCTTGGGAAGTAGTAGCAGTAGTAATAGTAGTAGTCAGGGCTTTTTTGGTAGAAAACCCCCAGCATGAACTCATTAGCACAATAGGTCACACCCAACAGCAGAAACTCATTAAGATATTAGGCCACACCCCTGACAGCACAGCTCCCTCCCAGGATTGACATCCCCAGGTGCCTGTGGCTTGCGGGGCGCATGGGGAACCCGAGGGAAGGAAAGCAGTTTCTGGATCAACTGGAACCCAGACTGCCTTTCCTCCCTGGATCGGCTTGGCTTCTCCAGACACCCCGCGGCTTGCGAAGCGCCTGAGGAACCCCGGGGGGGGGGGGGGGGAGGCTGTAGGTGTGGCCAACTCGGAAGCCAGCTGAAACTCCATTCCTGTGCGTCCCTGCCCAAAAATAGCCCTGGTGGTAGTAGTAGAAGAAGAAGAAGAGGAGGAGGAGGAGGAGGAGACTGGATTTATACCCTACCCCTCACTTAAGAGTCCAGTGGCTTACAAACTCCTTCCCCTCCCCACAACAGATACCTTGTAAGCGGGGCTGAGAGAGCTCTTTCCAGAACTGTCCTTGAGGGAACAGCTCTGACAGAGCTACGGCTTGCCCTAGGTCGTCCAGCAGCTGCAAATGGAGGAGTGGGGAATCAAACCCAGTTCTCCCAGATTAGAGTTCGCGCACTTCACCGCAACACCAAACTGGCTCTCAGTAAATCACACTGTCTCAAAACACAGAAACACACACATCCCTGGTGACTTTCACTTCCTTTCTAAATTACAAAACCACGGTAGTAATATTATATATTTCAGAGTAGCATGAAGGGGGGGGGGAGGCATGAAAGTTCTAGCAGTCAGAACCCTCCTCCCGCTGAGGGGCAGTTTATAGGTTAAAAAGTCAGAAACACCCCTCTATACATCACTCCAATACCTTAAGCGCAGGACACTGCTTGGGCCAAAGTGGGCCAAAGTGGGCCAAAATGGATACCGGTCAGGCAGAGGCCTGGGAATGCAGTTTTCAAGGTGCGAGTCAGAACAGCTGGCTGGCTACCGCCCCCTCCTTGCCCTGGAGAGATGCATGACTTAGAAAAATGGGTCACCCAGGACCTATTGATTCACTCAGAATAATCCCTTCAACACCCAAGCCTAACTTCCCCTTCGCCCATTGCCCTTGATTTAGCAACACTTAAGTCCATTCACCTTCCCCATCACCTTCCCTGCCCGGGGCTTGTAGGGTCATCAAGCCACTCCTTTGTCCACCTCCAGAAGGACAATCTGTTCATTGTCCTCTGGCAGTGAGTCAACCTGTCTCAGGATATGTTTTGCCCTATAAATATGTCACCCTGCTGTCCCAGCAGTGTGTGTGTGTCCTTGGATCTCCCGCAAACCCTCACTTGCGTGTGGGTCCTCTTGTTTCTTGGTCCTCAAAATGCTGGCTGTTCCCTCTTTGACTTTTTCTCAGACCTCTTCAAGACTAAGGCTGTTTTTACATCTGACTTTCCCGCTGGAATCATTCTAGTTCCAAAAAAAACCTGCCCATACCTCTGTGCGGTGTGAAACCATGCTGCTACTGAAATGTCCACATCTACTAATTGCCCTCCTGTGGTCAAGCTAATATTCAACCGGCTTTATTCTGCTTTAAACAATTGCTGTTGATTAGTGCACTTAGACCCCCTGGAGTGAAATTTCACACCACTGTGAAATCAGCACAGGAAAAGACAGCAGTCAAACTACTTTAGAGGGGAGGTGTAAAATGACCCTAAGTATCACCCATCCCTACAAAGCTTTCCACTTTCCTTCCTGATTAGCTCTTGTATGTATTTGTTGTGTGCACCCTTGTTTTATCGTGTTTTCTTTTTACTCCAATAAAACCTTTCCTGTAAATGCCTGGTTATTTTGGATAGCTCTCATAGGGACAATCCCCGTATACGTAGGTGGAGATCTCAGTTTCCCGCCTCTCGTTCTGTCTCAAAGGTAATTCCCCTAAACTACGTGGAGACCACCTACTTTGGGTAACAAGGAGGGGGGAACAACAACTGATGGAACTACTTCCTTTTTGGAACAGGAAGTGACAACCTGATGCTTTAAACATTTTCTAATCTCTATGGTGAAACCTGTAGAGATTTGGAAATTCCTAGACTGTGCTAATGTTATGTCCTGTTTCAGAACAGGAAGTGATATAAAGATGCCATAGGAATTTCCAGACCTGTATGGTTTTTTATTTATTTTATTTAAAATACTTATCAGTGGCCTTTCCTCCTACAGAGCTCAAGGTGGTTTACAGTCTTAATAAAATACACTGAAAACATAAAACCAAAAGTTAAAATCACAGTTTAGGGCTGCTTTAATTAAATGCAGTTCTAAATAAAACCGTCTTCAGCTGCCTCCTAAAGATGAAAAGTGAGGGGGTCGGGCACTTATTTGTGAATCACTTAATTCACAATACTGAAGATTTCTTGTCTTTTTAAAACAATATTATCTTAGCACTGGGTTTCAACAGCTAATCTAAAAACATTTGCAATTGAACAAATAAAATAAAATAAATTTACTCAGAAGAATTGGCCACTGGATTGTTTCTTAAGAAAGGAAATGAGTATTTAGAATTAAAGGGGGTGGAGGAAGCCCTATCTGATGACATTTTTGGCATGCTATGTATTTTCTGTATAGATGTTGCAGGATAAAAGATGCAGGGACTATTCTGAATTCAGCCTCCATGGTTTTTAGTGTGTGGTCTGAGTTTTAAAGCATTTGGATCCTCTCCAGAAAGATCAGAAGATACCATAGTTTCATGTAATGCCAATGTTCTTTTTCTCATTTATTTATTCACTGTAGTTTCATGTAACATCAATGCTCTCCTGTCTCCTTTATTTATTAACTTTTAACTTTTAACTTATAAAAACTCACCGTATCGTATCCCAAAATGATCCAAGCAGGTAATAACATTTCAAGCCATAATATGGCACTATACATCTACGGGTAAGAGGAATGCACCCTGAATGTTGCAAAATACCCCCTTCAGGCAATAGGGTTCAACAACACACAAATCAGGGCCTTCCTATTGGTTGCAAAGTACCATCTGCTGGGTGGTGAACCTCTCTAGGGTTGCTGTTTTCTTTTTTTGAAAGGGCCTGTTGCTTGAATGCAGGCATAGAGTTCAAGGATATCTCATCTCCCGTTCCCCTTTATATGCAACTGGATAGGAGCATGGTGAGGCGAGGTCACTCAGCAACGGAGAAGATGTTCAGGGATCAGCCGTGTTCAGGGATCCCTCCCCACAAAAACCTTCTCTTGCCTTCTCTCTCTTCACCTCAGTTTGTCCAGAGGTGGAGCCAGTAGTATGACATCAGCAGTGGGGTAAAAGCTGTATGCTACAGGAGCATTCAGAGCACTGGAGAACTTCAGCACCACCTCTCCCTGGTTGTCTGGTTCAGGGGGGCAGGTAGGAGACTAGAAAGGTGATCTTTCAGATCCCAGGCACTTCAGCAGCGCCTTTCCACAGCCGTCTGGTTCGGAGTGGGGTGAGTAGACTAGAAAGGCAATGCTGAAGTGGGGCAGAGAAGCTCGGGGGGAAAGAGGCAAGCTTCCATGCCTGCCCTGAGCTTTCCCAGCCCCCCTAATATGCGAATTGTGCTGTGCTGTGCTGTCAGGGGTGTGGCCTAATATGCTAATGTGTTTTCTGCTGTTGGGCGTGGCCTATTATGCTAATGAGTTCCTGCTGGGCTTTTCCTACAAAAATAGCCCTGATGGTGACCATAGAGTTTTTTGCCCAAATGCTAGAGCATCCCCGTGCGCACGGCACGATGACATCACCCGGAAGTGACATTATCATGCCGGGCACGTTGGCCAGAACTGGGCACTTTGGGGACGGGGTTCCCCCTGCCGGCCTGACCCAGACCGGCGGATTGGGGGCCATTTTGGCGGGGAAACCCCTGCCCCCCCGGGGGACTGGGCAGCCCTATGTTTTCCAGTGACTTTAAAAAGAATACATGTATGTATAACATCACTGGAAAACAAGAATTGCCAAATGTCTAGAGTGAAAACTAGTTACACACACACATATAGCAGGAAATTTTCTTCAGTATGGAAGAAATCTACTGTTCAGACAGTCTGTGGTTTGGCATCATATGAACCGTTTTCTGCACTCTTGCTGTCTGTGGATGAAATCAAAACCAAATAAGCAAAGAAAGGGAAGAGAGCCCATAGAAGCTCAAGCAGAACATCGGGAGAATAAACTGGGACCAGAGGTCTCTCCCCCCCCCCCCCAACAAGACTAGAGTGCAAAACACTTGAGCCTCTTCGCATGTAAGCAGACTACAAAAGAGTGTTCGGCATCCTGACGGTTTAAAGTAAAACGCTATGGCTGAAAGAACAAAATTAATTTTCTGTCCTAGAAATTTTGCCAAATCCATGATGAGGACAGAATTAACATTGCAAAGATCAACCCAGATGTTTCCTTCCATGTTTACTTTTCAGAAGTATAGCACAGGAAATGTTGGAAGCATTAAAGGTGGAATTATTAGCCACGCTGAATGAGCCATACAGTTGTTGTCGATCTGTGTTTCTGATTAGTCTGAACTGCAAGGAAAGCGTTTCCCAGTCTTCCCTTTTTCCATACTGAACATGGGAGGCTGCCTTACACTGAAACAGGCTGCCTCTGTATAGCCCCGTTCCGTTTCTCTTTCTGGGCACATAAAAACAATAACGCAGCACATGGATGTAAATTAGCTTTAAAACGTTCACTAAAGAATAGGAAAGGGTTACATGGAGGAATAAAAATAGTAAACAGTCTAGCTGACTAAGAAACATCTTTCTAGCTGATGTTAACTCCAAGATGGAGATAGATCCAGGTAGGGGCAGCTGGGTTGGTCTGAAGCAGTAGAACAAATTTTGGACTTTTTCCCACTCACATTGTGCTGGCGTTCTGCCTCCGTTTGTCCCGGCGCTGGGTGTCAATTTCACACCCTTTGCTGCGGCGCGTGTGTTAATATGGGGCTTCGCATCATTTTCTCCGCACCTTCGGTAAATCTTTTTTTTTAGGTTTACCGAAGGTGCGGAGAAAATGGCGTGAAGCCCCGTATTAACACACGCACCGCAGCAAAGGGTGTGAAATTGACACCCAGCGCCGGCGCAAACGGAGGCAGAACGCCGGCACAATGTGAGTGGGAAAAAGCCCTTTGAGTCCCGCAGCACATTGAAAACCAACAAAGGTTTATTCAAGGTATGAGCTTTTGAGTCCGTGTACACTTCTTCAGATACAATGAAATGGAAGTAGAAATAGCAGTCATGCATAGAGGGGGTGGGCAGTAAATTAGCGTACACAGCTCAGGATTGGCCACTAGGGCAGCCATGGGCAGAATCAGATTCTCTAATCTGATTCAGCCCGCTGCCGAATTGCCACTGAAATTTGGTGGCAACTTTAAAAGCAACTGGAGGAAAGGGGGTTTGAGGTAGAGGCTCCAAACTTGAGGGTAGCTGCTGGGGCCTCTCCTCGAAATACCCACCAAGTTTCAAGAAGATTGGACCAGGGGGTCCAATTCTACGGGCCCCCAAACAGGTTGCCCCCATTCCCTCCATTGTTCTCTATGGGAGGAAAAAAGTTAACATTAAGAGTTTCTGCTGTTGGGTGTGGCCTATTATGCTAATAAGTTCCTGCTGGGCTTTTTCTACAAAAAAAGCCCTGGGAAGAGGAAAATAAAAATGGGGGTAGCCGTGCTGGTGTGAAGCAACAGGACAAGGTTTGAGTCCAGTGGCACCTTTAAGACCAACAAAGTTTTATCCGGGGTATAAGCAAGAACTGAGTGACTTAGCATGTGTAGATGCACACTTCTTCAGATACATTAAAACAGACTTCCTCAAATATTACATATAGATGGTGGTGGGGTGTTAGTTGCCAGGAAGGGCTAATTAGAGTCAAGATGTGTAAATAACTGAGCAATAAGTATAGTTAAAATTGGATTAACAAAGTTGGTAACCCTGTGGATAGGAGCAAATTAGCATACAGATAATAAAAGAGTTAACAACCGATGAAAACTAAGTTTGAGTCCAGTGGCACCTTTAAGACCAACAAAGTTTAATTCTGGGTATAAGTGAGAACTGAGTGACTTAGCATGTACAGTGAGATAAGAACCCAATATCTCTGTTAAGCCCTGGGGGTTGCATTGTTCTGAGTGTTGTAATAACTTGTAATTCAGATCAGTTGTAATTCTGGGAGATCGCCAGCTCCCACCCTGGTAGTTGGCAACTCTATCAGTGGATGGTTGACACTATGCCATTGAGAGTCAGGACAGTAATTCAAACTATGTCCTTAGTGCTCTTGTTAATTCATCCTGGCCCACAGAGACTCTTAAGAGAGAAATCAGGTTAGCAGACATGGCTCCTTCTTTGCCAGTTGCCCAGTAATACCAACATTATTATTAATAAAATCAGCAACAGGCTAATGTAATACTACATGACCTGGCCACGCCATCTGGTCTCATGAACTAGCTTTCCTTCTCCAACTATTTGATTAATGAAACTCCTCCCTCCTCCCTCCCTCCCTCCTTTCCTCCCTCTGCTAATGCATTTGCTTCAGAATGGCAGTTTATAGCAGGGGGTCCTCACGTCCTCAGCATGGTGCCCATGGGTGAAACTGCACTTGCCATCACCTTTCTTGGCACCCATATAGTATTGTTATTAGAAACTGGGTAGGAGCAGTTGGGGTGCTTGCCCAGCAGGGCTTTTGATTGGTCACTGAAGATCCAGCTAGCTATGCAGCTTAAAATATCGTGGTTTCTGTGACAGCTGCCACCACTGTGTTGGCTTTATGCTCTGACTTCTCTTCCCTGGTACATTTTTAGAAATCCTTCTCTTCTCCCCTGTTCTTGGGCTTCCTCCATGTGCTTGGCTCCACCACCTGTTTCAGCCGTTCTGGGGTTGCGCCCACCACCCTATCTCACAATTCCAAGGTGCCTACAGGTTCAAAAACCTTGGGGACCTCTGACCTCTGGTTTACAGAATGAAACATTCATCGAAAAGGATTTGTTTCTATATTCCAATAGTAACACGCCAACCATCATGTTTAAGAATAAGTTGTTCAGTCCACAGCACTCCAACAGGGCAAATGACATTGTTGTGTTTGTGTTTTGGATCATTGAAGCAACAATAGCTTGAAAGGGCTCTGGTATCCTGAAGCTCCACATCCTATTGGCTGATGAATAAAGACTCCCATTGGTCCTAAAGCCAATCTAGATATCCAATCGCTGAGCCCTGCTTGGGTCCAATAGTATTGCTTGTATATAGTTACTTTGTTGAAAGTTATGTGTTGGAACAGTATAAATTAAGGTGCCGCTTTCATAGAGCTGTCTTTTGAGCTGAGCAATATCACTGAATAAAAGCCTGTTGTTTGAATCCATCGCTTCCCGATCAATACTTAAAAGACATCCTAGTGCCATTTCGGCTTGAGAAAACGGTACACAGTGCAGCAGGAGGCAGGAGCCCTTCCTGTCCCTCACCATGACCCTGATTCACATCAGGCCCCTATGATGGTCTTGCAATATGGCCGCGAGTCCCCATGGTAGGCTCAGGTAAGCTGCAACACAGAGTTTGGCCCCATGTCGTGAAAGCTTGCTGTGTGACCTTGGACCAGTCGCTCTGTCTCTCAGCGTAACCTGTCTCACAGAGTTGTTGTTCTGAGGATCAAATGTTGTAAGGATTGGGATATTTGGTTAATATAGCAGAGTTTTGCCCAGTCATAGAAGCGTGATCCTAAGTGAGTAAATATAGGGCTGCCAGATCCCCCGGGGGTGGGGGTTTGGCCGCTTTCGGGCCCCCAGATCCATTAGCCTGGATGTGGCTGGTGGGGGGAACCCTGCCCCCAAAGCACCCAGCATGCAGCAATGTGCCTGGCGCAATGACGTTACCCGAAGGTGATGTCATTGCACAGGGCATGTGTGGGGGGGATGGTCAATCACTTAAATGATAGAGCATCCCCTGCAATGTGTCATGCACGATGATGTCACTTCTGGGTGCACACCGTGCAGGGAGAAGGACCGGGACCCACCCACCCCCCCCCCCCGCTGCCGCCGGCATGATGGTAAGACCTGGAAACACTAAGCAAATAAATCTCCCAAGAAGCATATTGCAAAAAAGGTAAATTTACTTTTATTCAAGGAGATCCAGTTCACATTCAGGTTGCAGTCAAAAGAAGGGAAAGAAGCCTAAACTAAAGAGTACTTCTCCTATCACAAATGGCCAGTTTGTCCGGCATCACGTGTGTGGGAATCTGAGGGCACTGTCTCTACAGGAGAAACCTGCAAAGACATGTGTCTCCAGGGAAGGCCATGTGAAGGAAGTGAGAGGACAAAGCGAGAGAGGAGGCGTCAGAGGGCAGCTCCCAGGTTAAGACGAAGAGCGGCATCCCATTCAAGAAGAGAACACCGAGACACACTTACAGTGATGTAGTGCCCCACAATGTCCAGGCATGCTGAGTCACTCACTACAATATTAAGATGCTTTGGGTCCTCACTGGGAAGAAGACTGATTATAAAGATCTAAATGAATAAATCCTAGCCCTGACTTAGATAGACCAGGAAGCCTGATCTTGTCAGATCTCAGAAGCTAAGCAGGGCTGGCCCTGGCAAGTATTTGGAAGGGAGACCTCCAAGGAATACCAGGGCCAGAACGCAGAGGCAGGCAATAGCAAGCCACCTCTCTGAAACATCCAAGCCCCACCAGGGGTCGCCAGAAGTCAAGCATGACTTCCAGGCACACACACATAAAACACTCACCCCCCCAAATAAGTAAATCCTACATACACTAACCTGGGATTAAGTCCTGTTGAATCAAGTGCGGCATTTCCAAGTAGACCTACAAAAGATTGCATTGCACGTGTGGTAATTTTATGGATAATAATCATGTCCCTGTATTTCACAGCATTAGGGGAAGCCACATCTTTTACAGCTTTACATTTTGGTTGTGCAAAAAAAAATAAATCTGGCAAAGCAATGAGCGGCCATCCATACACTCGGGGGAAAAACCTTCCTGGGATTGTGGTAGTTATTTTAAAGATTTGTATGCACCCATCATGAATGGAAATGGCAGATATTAAAAGGCTAAAAGCAAAATGTATAATCCCTTAGCCCCCCCCCCCCAAATGTTTTAAGAAGTCTTAAAAATCCTGGCCTATTCTGTGGCCATGAGTAATATGGCAAGAAAAAATATTTATGCAGAGGAAAGTCACTATGCCTTTCTGATTAGTATCACATTCTGCTTAGGTTTCTGAATTAACAGCTAGAAGAGCACAGAAAATATTTTGCCAGACATGGATATTATATATATCGATGTTGGTGGCTTTCAGTGAAATACGTGTAATAAGAGATTTTTCTCAGCGCTGGGAGAAGCTTCCAACAGATGGTTATAGTAACATTTTGACAAATCCACAGGTGAAACATGACACCCTGTTTAAAAATACAGACTAGTAAAGAGGAAATGTGTGTGTGTGTGTGTGTGTGTGTATTTTTTAAAAATCCTTAACTGGATACTTTGGGACTTAATTGGAACACTGTTGTCTTTGTCATTGTTGGAGATCAGTAACTAGGAAAGTAGGGTACAAGCGTATTCACAGAACTTGTTCCCATTATCTGCATATAGCACTCTTGTTTGCTTAAAACCATAGGTGTAGAGTACAGGGGGGCTTGAGAACTCAAGCCACCCCTGAAATTTCCGGGGGGGGGGGCTCTGCCACCCCTGGAAAAATGGAGCGCCTGCCACAGTGCCTCCCCGGGTCCTTCTGAGGCCCGGCCACCGCTGCTGGAGAGGGAGAGGGAAGGGGTGGCCGGGGGGGGGGGGAGAGAGAGAGGCACCGGCAGCAGCGGCTGGTGGGCCTCGAAAGGGCCCAGGGAGGCATGGCGGTTTCCCGGGGGGGGGGGGGGAGAACATCGCCCCAGCGTGCACGCACTAAGGAGCCCCCCCCCCGGGAATTTCCAAAAGTCTACGCCCCTGCTTAAAACAATCATAGCGCTGGCAGCAACTGAAGTGTGGTAAAGAAAAAGGAGGCCCTGAATAACTAGGGGGGCTCTGTACTTAAGCACATGAGCACATGAATCTGCCATCTGTTGAATCAGACCCCTTGGCAGTGGCTCTCCCAGGTCTCAGGCACAGGTCTTTCCCATCACCTACTGCTTGGGGGATTGAACCTGGGACCTTCGGCATGCAAAGCAGATGCTCTGCCACTGAGCCACAGCCAATCCCGGTTACAACAATACAACTGTAAGCAAATGCTTGGAGGGCTTCAAATCCTTTTGCAAACTGTAACTGACTCTTCTGGGAGGAGGAGTTGTTGTTGGTTTTATACCCCAGTCTTCACTACCCAAAGGAGTCTTCAGTCAGAGTCTCAGAGTGGCTTACAATCTCCTCCCCTTCCTTTCCCCACAACAGACACACTGTGAGGTAGGTGGGGCTGAGAGAGTTCTGAGAGAACTGTGACTGACCCAAGGTCACCCAGCTGGCTTCATGTGGAGGAGTAGGGAATTGAACCCTGGTTCACCAGATTAGAGTCCACCACTCCTAACCACTACACCCCATTGGCTCTTGGTGCCTTTTCCTCCCAGAACAACTGTAGCCTGGTACTGGGGTTGTCAGCTGAAATTCCTGGAGATTTGGAAGTGGATCCTGAGGACAATAGGGTTTGGGGAGGAGAAGGACCATAATGCCATAGAGTCCACCCTACCCCAATGTTTCCTCTAAGCTGTGGAGTCTTGTGAGCAAAAATTCTGTGTGAGCTACTGGCATTACAGTTGTGGTTACTGCATAAATCCATTTGCTCTGGAGCCGTCCTTCCTGAGCAAAGATGAAAATGTGTGAACCGGAGGCTGAAAAATGGTGAGCTAGCTCACACTAACTCAGCTTAGAGGGAACACTGCTCCCAACCAGCCATTACCCCCCAGGAGAACTGACCTCTGTTGTCTGGAGATCAGTTGTAATTCTAGGCCCCATCTGGAGGTTGGCAATCCTACCTGGTACAGATGACAGCCACACTTGTCCATGGAATGTGTTGGGAGAGAGAGCAAATGGCGGCATGACATTTCAGTTACTGCTGCTGATTGGCTGATGGCAGTGCAGAGCCCCGCCTGAGGGAAATGGTGAAAGACTCAGCGAGGGAAGGGGAGGCAGCTTTCAGTCAATCAGAAGTCTTGTTCACAGTTGCTAAAGCATTCCCAGCCAATGGGCAACACCTTTACAGAAGTGGCTTTCTTGAAAGGGTAGCACAGGGAAAAAGAGTCCAACTAGAGGTATGCCAGATTTTTTTGCCACCAAGTCACAGCCAATTTATGGTGACCCTGGGTTCTCTAGAGACATTCAGAGGTACTTTGCCATTGCCTACCTCAGTGTGGTGACCCTGCATTCCTTGGTGGTCTCCCATATAAATACTGACCAGGGCTGACCCTGCTTAGCTTCTGAGATCTGATGAGAACAAGCTAGTCTGGGCTATCCATACTTACCAAATCTGCCTGAACTAAACACAAGGAAACTGTCATGTCTGGTTCTTCCTCAGTCTCTAAGATCTCACACCAGTCCTCTGTCTTCTTTCTGCTACAGAGACACATAAGCAATTCCGTTGGAATATATAAGCAATGAATTCTAAAAGCCCCAGCCTTACGAAAATCTGCGGGAACTTTAACGGTGACTTAAAAGGGAAGTGGCTTACACATGGACTCTCCCGGTTGCTAGCTTTCTAAAGCTGGAGAATGAAAATATTTCCTCTCTCCAGAGGAGAATGACAATTTTTCCTCTCTCCAGAGGACTGAAAGTAGTAGCTTCATTGCCCGTGGTGTGTTTATACTCATTTCTGGCAAATAAGTCTTGCAGGGTGTTTTTTTGTAAAACTTGCTAAACCTGTTTGGTGTAGTGGTTAAGTGTGCGGACTCTAATCTGGGAGAACTGGGTTTGATTCCCCACTCCTCCACACGCAGCTGCTGGTGTGACCTTGGGTCAGTCATAAGATCTTTCAGAGCTGTTCTCTCACGAGCAGCTCTCTCAACCCCACCTACCCCACATGGTGTCTGTTGTGGGGAGGGGAAGTGAAAGGAGTTTGTAAGCCGCTCTGAGACTCCAAGTGAAGGGCAGGGTATAAATCCAATCTCCTCCTTTTCCTCCTCTTCTTCTTCTCAGAAAGTTCCACAAGATATGAAAGGCAACCATGCCTTTGTCATTCCACCCCCCCTTTCTTCTGTCAAGTTACAGCTGACTTATGGTGACCTATAGGGTTTTCAAGGCAAGAGACGTTCAGTGGTAGTTTGCCGTTGCCTGCCTCCATGTCATGACCCTGGTATTCCTTAGATGTCTCCCATCCAAATACTCGCCAAGGCTTACCCTGCTTAGCTTCCGAGATCTGAAGACCTCTATGCCTCTCGAAAAGACCCCCCCAAAACCTGGGGCCCTTCCAGAGGGGTGATCCTTCTGGAGTCTTGAACAAGCTGCAATATGCAGTCAGTGCATGTTGTTTGTTGATCTCTAAGTTAAAGCAGCTGTGTCTGTATACTTTAGACTTAATTGGAACATCTGGCTCTCATACCTCCTGAGAAAGCAAGGATCATAAGTATTTAAAGAAGAGCTTTCCCATGTTACCCCCAACTACACAGGTCCTGCAGCCAGAAGGTTTTGCTGTCCGCTGACTCATCACTATGTTCTATCGATGGCTTTTGTTGAGGGCCTTGCTTATCAAGGTATCCCATCGGGCTTCAGCAAAAAGACACGGAGGCAAAATGTCAGAGGCTCACATTATCCATATGGTGTCCCTAGATCTTCTCCTTCGGTTTCTTCAGTGGCTCCATGAATTAACAATCACTTCCATCCTTAGACAGTGTGCTTGTTATAAGCAGAGTACATGGCTTCCACTGAAGGTTGCATCGTGATTTTAGAATTGGCTGCAACTTTGTTGTTTTTGTTCAATCGCACAGTAGAGTCCGACTCTTTACAACCCCACGCCAGACCCTTCTGTCTTCTGTCGTGCTCTGGAGTTTGCTTAATTTCATGTTCATTGCATCTTTAACACTGTCTAACTATCCCATCCTTTGCCATCCCTTTCTTCTTTGACCTTCAATCTTTCCCAGAATCAGGGTCCTCTCCAGTGAGTGCTCCCTTCTCATTTGGTGGCCAAAGTAGTTGAGCTTCACCTTCAGTATCTGGCCTTCCGGAGAACAGTCAGGGTTGATTTCTTTAAGGATTATCTAGTCTCCTTGCAGACCAAGGGACTCTCAAGAGTCTTCTTCAGCACCATAATTCAAACGCATCTATTCTTCAGCGCTCGGCCTTCCTTATAGTCCAACTCTCGCAGCCATACATTACTACTGGGAATACCATTTCTTTGACCATACAGACTTGTGTTGGCAGGTTGATGTCTCTACTTTTTATTATGCTGTCTAGATTTGCCTACCTGCAGAATAAACCCCTTTGCTGTAGGACAGTGGGAGATGCTCTCGAATTTCTCGCCTTGCAGGTTTACCTCGAAAATCACGGTTTCTATTTCGCTTCCTCCTTTGTTGGGAATCTTAATTTTTATGCCATCCCCCCCCCCCCCCCAGCAGCCCAGTTTTCTTCATTCAAATGAATGAAATTTTCAATGCCATTTTGTATCAATAGCTTATGAACGGCATGCAATAAACCAGTAGTGTTTTAAAATGGTATAAAAATAACACCAAATGCGAACTTGGAACTCTACCACAAGAGAAATGTTTTTAAGAAAGGGAATGCCAATGCAATGTTTAAAATTTAAAATGTTGTGAGACATTTAAAAAAGGAGTCGAAAAGAAAAACAACACACAACTACAATACCCAATCTCATATTTTCCTTGAAGAAAAATTCAGGTGGGTAGCCGTGTTGGACTGAAGCAGCAGAACAAGGTTTGAGTCCAGTGGCACCTTTAAGACCAACAAAGTTTTATTCAAAGTGTAAGCTTTCATGTGCAAAGCGATTTGTCTGAAGAAGTGTGCTTTGCACACGAAAGCTTACACTCTGAATAAAACTTTGTTGGTCTTAAAGGTACCACTGGACTCAAACTTTGTTCAGATCTTCCTGCAATTCTCCTGCCAGAGGAGATAGAAAAATAAGAAGAAAAACCAAGAGACGGAGTAAAGTCAAAGAATGCAATGTAAGGATGTGGATGTGAACAGTTTTAGAATTTGCAGAGTTCCAAACATCTGACTGGCTATTATTAAATTTTGTGCCAACATTACACTTATTAAACGTTTTTCTTTCTTTAATTGCCAACCACAAAAACTCTTCTAAGCTCATTTTCCTTGTTAGATAAACAAGCTTATTTTTAAAAATGTTTTTCAAGCTTAGGAGACAAAGCATAATCCAGTTTCTGGAAATCTGAAAACCTTATTGCAGGTATATAGTCAAGAAGTGGGAACCCACAAGGACTTGCAAGAGGCACCTCATTTCTCCCTCACCTATTTCCTCTTTCCCTTTCCCTAAAGCCCCCATAACATCTCCCTTTTTCCTGCTTCCTTCTCTCCTTCTAGGATCGCTAATGGGGAGATCTCTTGGAATCACCGTGGATCTCCCAACTACAGAGATCAGTTCACCTTTGGGTTGCCAGCTCCAAGTTGAGAAATTCCTGGAGATTTGGGAGTGGTGCCATGGGAGGGCAAGGTTTAGCGAGGGAAGTGACCTCAGCAGTTTATAATGCCATAGAACCCACCCTCCAAAGCAGCCATTTTCTCCAGTGGGAACTGATCGCTGTCATCTGGAGGGCGGTTGTAATTTTGGGTGATCTCCAGCCCTCACATGGAGGTTGGCAACGCTAGCTCCCTTGGAGGAAACGGCTGCTTTGGAGGATGGTGTCTATGGCATTATACCCCTCTGAGATCTCTCCCCACCTGACCCCCCCCCCCCAGGCTCCACCACCCAAATCCCCAGAAATTTCCTAACCTAGAGTTGGCCACCCTATCTCCTCCTGACCCAACAGCCAACCTACCTTCATCTGCCCATCTTTCTTAAGCTGCCCCCACCCAGCCTCCTCTACCTAGGAAACTATGGCTCAATTGTGTGGTGCCAACCACAGGGCTAGGCCCATAATGCCATTTCCAGTTTTTCAGTTAGAAAAGATGCTGTGGCATTGCATGACACAATACTTGCCCGTCTCTGCCCCCCTAAGATTTCCACTGGTGCAGGAAGAAAGGTTGGCTATAAACGTATCCGTTATCTCAAATGCCCTCTGGAAGATAAATGTCTTGCCCTCTTTTGAAAAGTGAAGGTTGATTTTGATGGGTAAGCCACCACAAATGAGCTCCCACCACTGCAAAGGCTGAAGATCTTACTGGTGGCACGCCACTTGTTACATGGACTCCATGGGAGATCTTAATACCCAGGCTGGAGAGGCTTTGCTGCGTGGTAAGCCTTGTGCACTTTGCTAACTTATTAATGATTCCTGGCTATACCAAGCCAGAGAATCTAACAGTAATTAAGGTTTGGCAGCTCCTGGTTGGGAAATTCCTAAAGATTCAGGAGGTGGAGCCTGGGGAGGATGGGGCTTGGGAAGGGGAGGGACCTCAGTGGAGTATAATGTTGTCTTCTTTCTTTTCTTAAAGCCTCCCCATATACAGGAGCAAGAACTAATGCTGCCAGTTCCACCCTGGCCAGTGGCCACCAGCAAGGGATGGGGGGGGGGGGGTAAGGTCACCAGATCCAAGTTGGGAAACTCCTGGAGGTTTGGGGATGGTGCCTGAGGAGGACAGGGACCTCAGTGGGGTACAATGCCATAGAGTCCACCCTCCAAAGCAGCCATTTTCTCCAGGGGAACTGATCTCTGTAGTCTGGAGATCAGTTATGATTGTGGGAGACCTCCAGGCCGCACCTGGGACTTGTCAACCCTGTCTGTTGTCTCCTCTCTTTTCTTAAAAGCCTCGCCCTGTACAGCAGCAAGAACTAGAGTTGTCAGGTCCACCTGGGCCACCAGCAGGGGTTGGGGGGGGGGGGGGTAAAGTCACCAGATCCAGGTTGGAAAACTCCTGGAGATTTGGGGATGGAGCCTGGAGAGGACTGGGACTTCACTGGAGTACAATGCCGCCCTCCAAAGCATCCATTTTCTCCAGGGGAACTGATCTCTGTAGTCTGGAGTTGAGCTGTAATTCCAGGAATCCCCAGGTTCACCTGAACACTGGCATCCCTCGCAGGAACTGTTCAAATACTGAGGCCAGAAAAGGAAGCGGGTGAGTATTCAGAAGTTGTACTGATTTGCACAGTTTACTCTCTGTACAAAATTTAAATGTGGTGCATCCAACGTTCCTTGGCTGAATTCTGACATTTGGATGAACGTGGATTTTATTTTGTATCCCAAGTCTGATTATTCCGGTGGTTTATCTTCAAAAGTTTTATAAATTCCCGTTAATTAGGCTCAACTGGTACCCTGCAAAGCTGGATTTTCCTTGTGATGTGACATGCTTTCATTTTAAACGAAATCCTATAATAATAATCACTCTGTTTTTTAAAAAAGAGTCTGTAAAGCCAATTATTTCCTTGACTTTGTTCTGAGGTTTTCATTAAAATGGCAGGAGATGAAGAGATGTTGGTTTAAGGCTAAAAAAAAAAAATCTAGATTACCACATGACTTGGCTATAAAGAAACCTGAAAATAATTCTCAGGCGGCTACAATTTGAATTGATTAGCAATATCCCCCTCCTCTGCCTTGAGGAACCTTAAACAGAGGACGGAGAAAACCTTATCACTCTCCAGTGGCTGAAGGTTGTTATGTAGCATGCATGATAATTCCCTGATTACTGGATTTACGATGGAGTTTCCTGCTATGGTGTGAATGATGTAGAAAGATTTACACATGTTTGTTTAAGCAGTTGTGTTGCCACATCTGGGAGCTCTGGATCAATCAACCCTGCACAATCAAAACACAGCCCAGATTTAAATAACACATAATTTTTCTGGAAGACTCTTAAATTAAGGGTTTAACTAGACAATATGGAAGAGATTTGTGATTGAGCTCTCATCCTTAAAAAAAAAAAAAAGAATTAGCTGATTGATTCATTTCAATCAAACTTTATTACTGTAGCCTAAGGCCATTGCAACACCCGTTAAAAATTGTTGGTAGGAAATCAAGACCTCCACACAGAAACAAATTAAACTCATTAATACAATACAGAAACCATGTACATGATACATGAGTCCTCTTAGTCAGAGGTATCACATTAAAATTACCTCCCACCAGCATTTTTGGACCTCTGTTTCCCTACACAACTTGCTCAGGGTTTTTTTTTTTTGTATTTTTCACATGTATATGTGTGGGTGTGCACCTGGAAGTCATGGCGACCTTGGGTGACTGACCCCTACTGGGGGCCTGGAGGATATTCAGAGAGGTGGCTGAGTGAAGCCTGCCTCCACCTCCCAACTGCTGGTATTTCTTGGAGGTCTCCCATCCAAGTACCAGGGTTGGAGATCCCTCTCCCGGCCTTCGAGGGGGTGCCATTGGTACCAGCAGCGGAGGTTAGGAGTTTGGGAGTGCTCCTGGACTCCTTGTTAACGATGGAGGCCCAGGTAGCAGCCGCTGCGAGGTCTGCCTTCTATCATCTTCTGCTGATCAAGTAGTTGGTCCCCTTCCTTGAACGCAATGAACTGGCAACAGTGATCCATGCTTTGGTCACCTCAAGATTGGACTACTGTAACGCCCTCTACATGGGGCTGCCCTTGTGCCAAATCCGGAAGCTGCAGCTGATGCAGAATGCTGCGGTGCGGCTGTTGTTAGGTCTCCCCGTGCGGGAGCATATCCAGCCCGCCTTAAAAGCACTGCACTGGCTGCCTATAGCGTACCGGATACGGCTCAAGGTGCTGGTGCTTACCTATAAAGCCCTATATGGCCTGGGACCTGCTTACCTAAAGGACCGCCTCTCTCCATATGTTCCCCAGCGAGCACTTCAGTCAGGATCCCAAAACCGATTGGTCCTGCCTGGGCCGAAGGAGGCGCGGCTGGCAAGTACAAGGGCCAGGGCTTTTTCAGTGGCGGCCCCATACTGGTGGAATGAGCTCCCGGAGAACATCAGGGCCCTGCGGGATCTGTTACAATTCCGCAGGGCCTGTAAGACAGAGCTCTTCCAGCAGGCTTTCAAGTAGGGGCCACCTAATGTTTACATTCTGGCCCTGGCCCAATTCCATCTGCCGGCAAGGACATCTGCACTCATATAGGGATTACATCTGAGTGCTGTCCTGATACACTCTGAAGATAAATTGTAGCTGCTGATCTTGTGGTATAAGTTTATTTGTTTTATTGACATTGTTTGTGTTACTTTTGTGTTGTTAGCCGCCCTGAGCCCACCATTGGCGGGGAGGGCAGGATATAAACTTTATGAAATAAATAAATAAATAAATTAAATAATTTGTATTGCATATGCATGTTATACATTTGTTTGTTTGTTTGTGGCTTGTCTTCCTCCCCAGTGAGGATCTGAAAGAGTTTACATATTTCTCCTCTCCATTTTATCCTCACAGCTATCCTGTGATGTAAGTTATGCTGAGAGTGTGTGACTGTCCCAAAGTCACCCATGGCAGAGTGGGGATTCAAACCTGGGTTTCCCAGACCCTAGTCTGACACTTTTAACTACTACACCATGCTGGGTCTTTAACACAATGAATATAATTTTGATATGCCAGGAAGCAATTTTTCTCCAGTTTGGCCAGGGATCATGGAGGTTTTTTGGTCTTCTGGACATGGAACAGGGGTCGCTGGGGGTGTGTATGGGGGAGATATTTGTGGATATCCTGCACTGTGCAGTGGGTTGGACTAGATGCCCCTGGAGGTCCCTTCCAGCTCTGTGATTCTATGGTTCTAAATATCAATAAATAAAATGCCTGTTGCTTTGCAAACACACTACAAAACTAAGAAGTACAGCATTAAAGGCAATGCATACATTACCCACACTGAAAATCGGTGGGTTTTGGTATGTATAGCGCTCCTCTGTTCCCATCAGCCATTAGCTTGTTGGAATGTTATATTAAACTGGTAACCATAAACTGGTAAATGAGAACATATGCTTATCTAGGAAGGATACTAAAAACTTTACATATGCAAGTAGGATATGCGCATATCCCAATTTAATTAAAGTTTTATTTATCTTGTAATCATTACCTATATGATGTCTGTATCACTTTCCGGTATGAAGGACTATGGAGTAAAACCAATTAAAATAGCAATTAAAAGTCATTGTAACATGTTATTAAAATATACTAAGCACAGAATGGAATTACCCAAACTACCAGAATGAATCAGTGTGAAACTAGTGTTCCTGGCTCTTTCAGAATTTCTGGGAAAGCAAATGTCCTCAGGAAATTATATTTTTTTTGTAAAAAAACAAAGAGTGGGCCAGTCAGACAGGTACCTCTGCACCGAACTGCATAGCTTGGATGCCATTATCAAGATGGTCCTACATTTTACAGACTCCTGCTTGGTCATAATAGATCACCACCTTATTGTTTGGAGCTTATTGTTTGGTGGGTTGTTTTGATGTGTTAGAGTGAATTTGGCTGCATCCAGTTTGGGAAATTACATTGTTTTCTCCTGGTCATCCACTGGGCACAGCTCCTGCCTCCAATTTTTAAAAGGCATGTAACAAAATGAAAAATGAGTTGTGTCTGCCTTTTTAAATTTGAGACTTGCTACTTATTTGTCTCCGCATGCCTTTGGTGTTTGCCCATGAACCCAACTGATAATCCGTTCTTGCTATCCTTTCTTGAATACAGGCCACTGAGTAACAGACACAAAAAGCAGGTAATGCATTCTATCTGGTGATCTGGCAACATGTTTCTTTTATTTGAGTCTGTAGAGATAAGGAAGATATAAACATTTTACATATATAAATAAAAGGTACATCTGACGATGAAGATGCAAAGACAAGATGAACTACAAATGATTTCATACTTTACACAAGTTGGTCAACTTAATAACCCAAATAGCCATGACCTGAGAAGGATGGTGCTTCTTCTGAAGATGGGATATTACCTCTTCTTTGGTAAATGAGAAGATTTAGTTCTTGGGCTGGGTAAAAGCAGCTGCAAGCTGCAATCACCAAGTAGCTACAGTGCAGGAACAAGGGTGGTCTCCAAGGTGCTATGCCCAAGATGATTTCTGTCAGGGAACATTGAAGAAGAAGAAGAAGAAGAAGAGATTGGATTTATATCCTGCCCTTCACTCACTTGGAGTCTCAGAGCGCCTTACAAACTCCTTTCCCTTCCCCTCCCCACAACAGACACCTTGTGAGGTAGGTGGGGCTGAGAGAACTCTTTCGTAAGCTGTCCTTGAGGGAACAGCTGGTACAAAGCTATGGCTTGCCCAAGGTCATCCAGCCAGGTGCAAATGGAGAAGTGGGGAATCAAACCCGGTTCTCCCAGATTAGAGTCCGTGCACTTAACCACTACACCAAACTGGCTCTGACCTGATCAGGAGCTTGATTTATTGTAGTTGAGGGAGTTTGAAAAATGCAGGTTTACCCGGTGATTGTGTTTGTGCTGGAAATCTCAGTGTGCCTGCCCACTCCATACCTCTGATGACGAGATGTTTGTATCAAGGAAAATCCAAAAATCTAGGCATGAGTATCTGGGAGGCTGAAGCATTCCTTCAGATAACCTGGGACTACAATAGTCAGTGTTTCAAAAATTCAAGCCAGCATCTTGAATTCTCCTCAGAAACTCAGAGTGCAGCTCTAAGAAGGGATATAATGTTATCCCTTGCACCTGTATCAGGTATGACTCTGGATACTGTGTTCTGGACCAGCTATAGCTTCCAGATGAATACACACGTATGAACACCTGAAGCTACCTTCCACTGAATAGGTCCATCTAAGTCAGTACTGTCTACTCAGACTGACAGCATCTCTCCAGGGTCTCAGGCGCCTCATCTCCTGCCAGATCTTTGAACTGGAGATGCCAGGGATTGAACCTGGGACCTTCTGCACGCCAAGTAGATGCTCTATCAACACGTACTCTCTCAGGTGGTGTTCAAGGGAAGCACCACGTAGAACATACTATAGCAATCTGAAGGAAGTCATTAAGGAGGCAGGGTACACATGGTGGACCAAGTGAAACTTGGGGAGGCAGAATAATTCTGGCCTCAGCTGCCTCCTAAGGCTCAGGAAGCCTGGCTGGATCCAAAAGGACTCCCAAGATGGAAACCTGCTCATTCAGCTGGAGAGTGACCCCATCCACAATAGGTCATTGACCCTCATTTTGATCAAGAAGAAGAAGGGATTGGATTTATACCCTGCCCTGCACTCACCTGGAGTCTCAGAGCGGCTTACAATCTCCTTTCCCTTCCCCTCCCCACAACAGACACCCTAGTGAGGTAGGTGGGGCTGAGAGAGCTCTTTCCCAAGCTGTCCTTGAGAGAACAGCTCTGACAGAACTATGGCTTGCCCAAGGTCATCCAGCAGGTGCAAGCAGGGGTGTAGAGTTTTGTAAACTCCGGGAGGGCAGGGGCGATGTTCCCCCCCGGGAAACCACCGCACCTCCCCGGGCCCTTCCGAGGCCCGCCAGCCGCTGCTGCCGGTGCCTCTCTCCCCCCCCCCCAGCCACTCCTTTCCTCTCCCTTTGCCCGGAAAAGAGGGAGGGAGAGGGAAGGACGGAGGAGTGGCCAGGCCAGGGGGGGGGGGAGAGAGGAAGGGCCCAGGGAGGTGCGTTGGGGAGGCGCGTTGGCAGGCGCTATGTTTTCCCGGGGGGGCTCAGCCCCCCCAGGAAATTTCGGGGGTGGCTCGAGCCCTCGAGCCCCCCGTAGTGTACGCCTACGGGTGCAAGTGGAGGAGTGGGGAATCAAACCCGGTTCTCTCAGATTAGAGTCCGTGCACTTAACCACTATACCAAACTGGCTCATCAAGAGTTCTCCAAACGTATGTAACATATGAAAATGAAGGGCTGTTACTGGGGCTGTTAATTTTTTTTTAAGTGCAGGAAAGCATTTCCTGAGGAATGAAACAGGATAGTTTAACAAATGGCCTGGTTGCTGCAGGATTAAGCTCATTAGTGCTGGTTTGCTGTAGTGGTTAAGAGCACGGACTCTAATCTGGGAGAACCACTCCTCCACATGCAGCTGCTGGTGTGACCTTGGGTCAGTCACAAGTTTACTCAGAGCCATTCTCTCAAGAGCAGTCCTCGAAAAATCTCTCTCAGCCCCACCTACCTCACAGGGTGTCTGTTGTGAGGAGAGGAGGAGAAGGAGATTGTAAGCTGCTCTGAGACTCCGAGTGAAGGGCGGGATATAAATCCAATCTCCACCACCACCTCCTCCTCCTCCTCCTTGGCCTTTGATAATGGAGCCCATTGGGTGACGGTGCACCCTGAAAGTGATGTCAGCATGCATGCTGTGAAGCCCCTACTGCTGATTCATCACTTGGTTTCACCTTTGTGTTGTCCTGTTCCCAAAAGAATGGAAGGAAACGAGAAATCATGCCTCGCTGAGCCACTCTCATCCCACCTCATAAGGTACCACTTCATTTCAGATTGGGTCAGGTTTTCCAGTGAGCTCATGATCACGCCTCCGATGTCCAGCAGTTGTAATAAAAAAGGGAACGGATTAACTAGGCTTGTAGCAAAGCCAGACTTACAGCCTATACCCCAGTCCAGTGTCTTAATTGCTCTGAAGACGAATAGAACATTTTCACAAGGGTGAGAAAACGGATTTTAATAAACAAGGTCTCCACGTCTGACATCAGGGTATGGTTGCCCTTGAATAATATTTTCCACCATGTTATACCCCAGACACGTACTGCAACAGCACTAACAATTAGCTATACTTGGCACAAGAGGCTGAATGAACAGCTCTAGTGGCAGATGAAGTCATAGAAGCTTGAAGAACGCCGTATAACTTGAAAGGAGTAGATGTATGTTTATGTGAACACGGCTTGTAACATTAGTCCCTTGGCACATGCTTGGTGAATGCTTGCATCCTTCTGGGTTTACACATTGCCAGTAAAAATCTTGCAAGCTGGGAAGCCAATTCAGTGCTGGCATTATGAAATGTTCCATCACATCAACAGCTGAGTTTGAAAGATGACATCTTTCAGGGGTTGGCATCATCAGACATTGATCCAATGATCTGCTTTGGGGGGGGGGGGGAGATAGAGAAAGATAGCCTTGTGGTTTTGGTAGGTGAATGTCTGGAGAATTGTTTCAGATCCAACCATCATGATCCTGTTCCTTGATGTAGGGAGGGCAAGATGCATTAGTCCTAAGGATGCATGACATTGCTGTTGTGGCCAAGTCTTCTGGTCCATCTCTTAGCAACTCCTCAGAATCTGGCCTGGATCCAGGTCCATCTCCATAGATGGTCTAAGGTGGAACTTCCCAGAGAAAGACCTGAAGGTGGAGCTCACCAAAGAAACCAGTAATGAAGACCAGGCTCTGAAGTTCACAGGGGAAGTGATGTCATTGCACGGGGCACGTTGTGTAGGGGCTGAAAACTCTACGGTCACCACAGAGTTTTTAGCCAAATGCTAGAGCATCCCCCATGTGACATGCCCAGCATGATGACATGACCTCCAGATGATGTCATCGTGCCAGGCACATTGGGCACAGCAGGGCTCCTCAGGGCAGGGCTCCCCCATCAGCCAGATGGCCGGTGGTAGATTGCCCCCCTCCAAATTGGAGGAAACCCCACCCTCATCGGGGGGATGGCAACCCTATGACTGGAGATCTCCTGGGACTACAAATGATCTCCAGGTGACAAGAGATCAGTTCATCTGGAGAAATTGGCATTATACCCCCTCAAACCCCGCCCTCCTCAGGCTCCACCCCCAAAATCTCCAGGTATTTTCAACCTGGAGCTGGCAGCCCTATAAACTGCTTTACTACATACAAAATCTATGCTTGGATCTGCATGATCTGTATGTATATCTGGATCTTTGAAACTCAGGGCCAAAACAGATGTAATTTAAATGAGGACAACATGGGAAAGAGCAGGGATTTATTTGGTTTTGCCAGTGGAAACTGGGCCACCTGTGCTACTATTTGTATTTTAAAAAGGGGAAAGGTGGGCTTTGAGAAGCCACCGCCATGTCCTCTGAAGTCACTGGGCTTAGCAAGGTGTAACTATGCTCAGGATGGCACTGTTAGAGCGTTACAAACTTCCTTGCAGAGTCGGATTTCCCTCTCAAAACAGGAACAACATGCAATGGCCATTGCGTCGATTTAGCTGGTGCTTACGTACAAGAGGTCACCGCGCCTCTTTCAAAACATGACATGTAGAGTCAGGATCGCATCCTCTAATGTGAAAATGGACAGATAATAAAGTTTGCATGGTTGGCACTGACAGCATGGAACCATGGCTTTTCACTACTAATTAAGTTCTGATTTCCCCCTGTTCAGCAGCAGAAGCAGGACATCCTTAGCTTGGCAGGAAATGCATTTGCAGGGCTTCAATTGTTAACATGTGTTATAATTATAGATTTATTCAAATTCAAGCAGAAGTAGAGAGAAGCCAGAGACTTCTGGAGTCCCATGCTCCTGTCTGAAGCTCAGCTAGACTCTGCGGAATACTAACGGAGTCTGCTCTGTATATTTTAATATGTAATGGGGGAATGCAACCTGTCCCTAGCAAGGAAGGGAGGGAGGGGCCCGTGTTCATATGCAGCTCCCCTTGTGCAGCAAGGGGCTGGCTTGACATTTCAATGGTGATAAAGTTATAAATTTATCTTGCAAAACAATCACTAAGCATCTGTTAGGTTGGAAGGAACCAATCAGTTATGGTAGCTGAATTGTTAGGGCTGCCAAGTCAGCCCGGGGGGCAGGGGATCCCCCGCTACAGGGGTTCCCGATCCACCGGCCAGCATTCGGCCGGTGGGGGGAACCCCACCCCAAAGTCGTCCTGTCAGGACGACGTCCCCATCGTAATGACGTCACTCGGAAGTGACGTTATCACGTTGGGGACGTTACCGGAACGATGCTCTAGCAATCGCCCCAAAACTCTATAATACCATAGAGTTTTGGGGCAATTGCCAGAGCGTCGCCCTGGCAATGTCCCCAACGTGATGATGTCACTTCCAGTGACACTGTCATGGCGCGCACGCAAGCGCGCGCGCCGGGGAAGCTCCCGGCGCCAGGAGGACTCCCCCCCCCCCCCCGCCAGTAAGTTTTTAGGACTTGGCAGCCCTATGAATTGTTCAGACTCCTGGTCCCACAAAGCAAGAAGGGGAAAGTTTTTGTTCAGTTAACAGGGTTTTGTTTTAGATGACTCCAGCATTTGGGTCCGGCAGAAATGATAGTGCAATTCTCTACAGAGTTACTCCAGTCAAAGCTCATAGATTGCAATGAGTTTTGGCTGGAGTCATTCTGCATAGGACTGAGGTGGCTAAACTTGCTCAGTGTAAGAGCCACACAGAATAAACATCAGATGTTTGAGAGCCACAAGAAATGAACAGATATTACACACACGTTTTTATTGGAAAATATGCAAATGGGCTTTTTATTAACATTAAACGAGACTGCCAAAGACAAAAAGAAAAGGGGTAGAAACAAATATTGATAAGGATATTTAGTTGTCCAATGATATTTATTTGTTTGCTAATGATATTTGTCTAAGAGAGAGAAAGAGAGGTGGAAAGAAAGAGAAAGAGAAAGCGAGAGAAACAAAGAGAGCTAATGGATGGGGGGAAGGAAGGAAGAGAGAGGAAGGAAGGGAGAAATAGAAAAAGAGAAAGAAAGGCGGAAAGAAAGCAAATAGGTGGGGGAGGGAGAGAGGAAGGGGGAAAGAGAGAGAAACAGAAAGCAAATAGATGGGGAGGGAGGGAGGAAGAGAGAGAAACAAAGAAAGCAAATAGATGAGGGAGGGGGAAGAAAGGAAGGAAAGATGAGAGAGAGAGAGAAAGAGAGAGAGAGAAAGGAAGGAAGGAAGGAAGAGAGAGAGAGAGAGAGAGAGAGAGAGAGAGAGAGAGAACAAATAGATGGGGGAGGGAGGGAGGGAGGGGAAAAGAGAGAGAGAGAGGTCCCCAGTCACCCTGCTGAGAGTTGCACAATATGTGTGAAAGAGATGCATGCGGCTCCTGAGCCACAGTTTGGCCACCCCTGGCTTACACCATTAAGTCTATTACCCAGCTTCTAGTTGTACCAAGACTACCCTCTTGGTTATATTGCCACCGATGAATCAGTAGCACAGTAGGAGAGACAACTTCAATGGATCCTTTGCACGAGAAGGAGACATTTGGTGGTCACTTAGTATACCCTTAAGACTGGATCAGTCCGAAGGAGAACTGTTTGATTCATATAACTTCAGAGGAACAGCCAAATATCACAAGACAGCAGTAGGAAATCTTTCAACCAACAAAAGGCAGAGCTGGATTTCTTTTATCATCAGGTATTTTGTAAGAGTTTGGCCCTGGGTATTTCATGGAATTTGTTCATCTATCATTCAGCAGCCTGCATGAGATGACTCCTGAGCTTGTTCTTTCTCCTTCACCTCATCTTTCAGTTGCCGGGCCGGGGGGATGCTGGAGAAGGGGGTGGCAGACGAAGGAAGGAAGGAAGAATAATGGAAGAGCTGGAACTCCCAAGACTCCTCCTGTTTTACCAAACACATCATATGGTCCGTATTTGAAGCAGCCGCTGTCCTTTCCTTCCTGCCCTAGATCCCTCTTCCTTCTGTCACTGCTTGTCCCGTCGTGTCGGTCTTGTGCCGCTCGGATCTGGGACGCGTCATTGCCAAGTCACTTGCAAAGTGCCAGCTGTCTCTATGATGTCATCTAGACACGGGCTTGTGGAAATGGTGGAGCTTCGTAGATGATCGCTGCAGCTTTGTAGCTGAAGTCTAGAGCTCCGCAGACAGAGATAGGCAAGCCGAGGAAAGAGGGACGGGGCCAGGGCGTTCTGCCTTCTGCCTAGCCAGTGACTATTTTTGGCCTTTCAGTCTTCAGAGAGTTACTGGGCAACCCTAAGCAAAGTTACTCCTAAATCCACTGAATGCTACTCAGGACTAGAGTCTCATTCCAAAGTATCTTGGCTTGCCAAGTTGTGTAAGCCGCTCTGAGCCTGCGTAACAGGGAGAGCGGCCTATAAGTTAAATAAATAAAATTAAATTTTAAAAAAGAAAGGGGCGGGGAGGCTGAAAACTTAGTGTATCTACTCGTGCCCCAACCCACAGGGCCTGTAAGGCAGAGATTTTTCGCCAGGCTTTTGGTTGAGGGCAGCAAAGGTTTCCATCATAGCTGGCACCCTCCTCTTCTCTTCCAACTTGCCCCCTTTGGCCTCCTCCTTAACCTGCCCATGAGATGGGACAACCGTCGAGAGCAGGTTGTAGATTATATTATAGATGCCATCTGAAGATTGTGAAATTCAGGATTAATTGATTTGTTGATTTTAAACTGTATTTTTGTATGGTTTAATCTATTGTAAATTGCCCAGAGCCCTGTGTACTCAGGGATGGGGCATTTCATAAATTTTAACAACCACCACCACAGCCCGGATAGCCCAGGCTAGCTCATCAGATCTTGGAAGCTAAGCAGGGTTGGTCCTGGTTAATACTTGGATGGGGGACCACCAAGGTAGTCCAGGGTTGCTATACAGAGGCAGGCCCTGACCTGCATAGCCTACGCTAGCCCACTCATTCAATCTTGGAAGCTAAACAGGCCTATTTGGATGGCAGACCTCCAAGGAATACCAGGGTTGTGACGCAGGGGCAGGCAATGGCAAACCACCTCTGAATGTCTCTTGCCTTGAAAACCCTACAGGGTCATCCTAAGTCAGCTGTGACTTGATTGCAAGAATAAATCAATCAATGCAGAAGCAGGCAATGGCAAGCTACCACTGAATGTCCCTTGCCTTGAAAACCCTATGGGAGTCACCATAAGTCAGGAGTCACCATAAGTCTGGCCAGGTCCATGCTGTCATTCTTGTCACTCATTTATCCAAGAGCATAGACTTTCCAATTTCGGGGGGGCTGGGCCAGAGACTCTGGGGGAGGCTCAGCATGTCCTGGAAAAATTCAGGGGGTGGCCTCCAGCTCCCCAGCCCCCCTGAAGTTGACGCCTATGCATTTGTCCCTATTACTGCAGGATCCCCCAGCAATGTGTTTTGCTCTCTCTAGTAGTCCCAGAGGGAGCAAAACACATGTGGAAAAAGCGGGGACCCAAAGCAACAGGGACAAATGAGTGACAAAAATGACCGTGTGGACGTGGCCTCTCTCTCTCTCTCTCTCTCTGTCTATTGATACCGATTTAAATGAGTATCTTTCTTTCTGTGGGCATTCATTTCCTGATCCAGCCATATACATCTAGCTCGATTGTTAAATGCTGTGTATTAATCTGGGAGTGGTGGTGGTACAAGGAATGATATTGACCAAAAAGACTGAGGAAAAATGTCAGGCAAACAGGGCCTAATTCTGATGGAAGCTCATGGACCTGTCCCAAAAAAAAAAAGAAAAAAAAAAGAAAAAAGTGAGCAACACCCGGAAGCAATTTGAGCGTCTGTGCCATGAAGCGGCTGCGATTTTTCTCATCTGGCTTTGGAGTTCAGAGGAGCGGAGGAGGGAGGGCCAACAGGCTGACTTGTGCTCTTTAACACTGGAGACCCAGAAGGGCTCAAGCAGATGTTGTTGGCTTATTCGAGACGAATACATGTGGGGCTGTGGTTTCTCTTAAGTGTTTGCTAATATCTACCACATTGCACAGTCAAACATCCTTTCTCAGCGGAGCTGACTGTTCATAATGCAACACAGATGATTTCATCGTCGGCTGGACCCTTTCTCTCTTTTCGGGTTGTGTGAAATCGGACCTCCCCACCCCAGCGTTATATAAAAACCCTTTAAAATGCCAGTCATTTAGTTCTGATCAGAGGTTTTCAAGCATAAGAGCCCTGCTTGATCAGGCCAAAGGTCCCTCTAGTCCAGCATCCTGTCTCCAGCAGTGGAAAACTCATAAAACAGGGCTTAAAGGCTACATCCTTTGCTTGCTGGCAACTCAGAGGTACACTGCCTCTGAACATGGAAGTTCCATTAAGACACCATTGTTAATAGTGGTTGATGAAACTGATTTTAATGAATTTATTTAGTCCCCTTTTAAGGTCGTCTCAGCTACAGGCTGCCACCACTTCCTATGTCAGCAAATTCCATACCTTTATTACACGTTTGTTCTGAATCTACATCCAATCAGTTTCAGAGAGTAATCCTAAATTCCGTTTATTATTTATTTAGAAAACTGATGTGCTGCCTCTCCAGACAATTGCTCCAGATAGATTAAACCTAGCAAAACAATCCCATTAAAATACAAGTTTTTTAAAAAAAACACATTAAAACAATATTTCTCCCCACCTTGCATAATTTTAAAAACTTTTATGATTACTCCCTTTATCCATTTTTTTCCACACCAAAAAGTCCCAAACATTTAAGCCTTTCCTCGTAAAAATGGTGATCCAACCTCTCAATTGAAGCAGACCTAACAGAATTCCCAAGATGAAAATATACTCAAAAATTGTTTTGGGGTGTTAGAGTGGTTGCTTTGAATGGTATTAGCAATCTGTGATTCATAGTGAAATGAAACAACCATCCCTGAAAATATCCATGTTGCTTTCAAGTTTGCATGCTTCTAGGGTTTCCAAGTCTGGATTGGAAAATACCTGGAGACTTTGGGGGTGGAGCCAGGAGAGGGCGAGGTTTTGGGAGGGGAGGGACCTCAGCATGGTACAATGCCATAGAGTCCACCCTTCAAAGCAGCCATTTTCTCCAGGGGAGCTGATCTCTGTCAGCTGGAAATCAGTTGTAAAAGTGGGAGATCCCCAGGCCCCACCTGGAGGCTGGCAACCCTAGGTGCTTTCCAAGGTGCACTCATCATGCTGTTCTTTGATTCCACTGCTTTCTCAGGCAATAGCATCCTTCCTTCCAATTGGATCCTTGCAAAGGAAGAGCACAGAGCACTTCCAGCCCATCACTTTTGCCTTAGAGAGGGAATTTTTAAGGTGGCTGTGTTGGCTCAGCACTTACCATATCTGTAGTGCAAGTGCAAGGAAACTTGCCTATTTTGGGATCTGGTAAAATGGAGCCCCTTTGTTGTATGTGCTTGAAATTTGGAGGGTCTTGAGAGGAGAGGGAGGACTGTGTTCCAAGTGAATTTAGCGGCATTATGTTCAATGACTGCTGCCCCAGGCCCTGGAATTGGTTATCCACTGAAAAAATAAGTCTTCAGTATAAGTGTATGGAAACTCACTATAAAGATTTCCCCAGCTTCCCTTTTTCTTTTCCGTGGCTGAGCTGTTCCTTTTCTTCTTTGTTTCACTGTCTGTCCTACCCAGTTGTTTAAATGCATACAAATATATGCTGTCCTGTCCTAGGGAACTGAGGAACTGACAAAAATCCCTTATTTCTAGAAGTCTGAAAATGGCACATGAGACACCGATACTAATTCAAAACAAACTGCTTTATTCACTTCTGTGGGGGAATGGTCAGGTAGGTATCAGGTTTGAACTTGGCAGGTAAACAGGCAACAGGAATGAAGTAACTTTGTGTAATTATAAGCAATAGATAATTTGTCACAATAAACTAGCTGTTTGGTTCTACTACTTGGAAACTGAAGAGAGAGATCCCTTGGCAGTTACTGCTTAAACAAACAAGTATGAACTTCTTTACATAACTTCCAATTTTCCTTCTTAAACGGATCACCCCCCCCCCCTTTACTAGGAGCTATTTCCCTCAGGACAGGACTACTTTCCTAATTCAGGATCCTCTCCTGATCTTTCACTCTGCTTAATGGCACTCAATAGTTCTAACTGCCACTCTCAACTGTCATTGCCACTCTCAACTGTTACTTTCAACTACCACCCTCAACTGTAGAATTCCATTTGAATCCTCTGTTACTCAGGGTTCTCAGACCAAGTTAAGGTGTTATCTATTCACTGGCCATTACTCGCCTACTTCAGGGCCCGGTAAAATGGAGCCCTTTTGTTGAATGTGCTTGAAATCGGAGAACAGTGTTGAGTGGAGAGGAAGGACTGTGTTCACAGCAAATTCAGCAGTGTTATGTTCAGTGACTACTGCCCCAGACCCTTGAATTGGCTGCCCATTGAGAAGAATGATTCAAAACTCCAGAACCTGAAAACACCACATGGATTTCTAACTGAAACCACTACCCTACCTCAAAAGAAACAATCACAGTGAAAACTAACCCTTAGCAAAAAATTTTCTTGGCATATGCCCTAAAGTAGTCTCTGTGAAAATGTTGAAGCTTTTCCCAGAAGTTTTAGAGGTCCTGAATTAGAACATCAGTAATGGAGGATAAATTACCCTGAAGCATATCTCACTTACTGTACTGTTGATGTACATCCACAGGGCGCATTGCATGCATTCCAGGACATTTAAAATTCCATCATGCGTGTATGAGAACACTCCCATGTGCAAGGAGTCCTTGGCACATAGTGATTTACTAGGTACATTTTCCTCCCACCATTCCTCCATGGAGTTTAAGGTAGCATCTATGGCTCTCCCCTGTTCCATTTTATCCTCACAACAACCTGGTATGGTAGGTTGGGCTGAGACCCAAATAAAAGGGTTTTATGATGTGCAGGGATATGAACCTGGTTCTCCCCTAGATGAAGTTCAACACTCAATTCAAAGGTCCCGTGTTTTCTGTTATGGAAAAAACGATTCATCAAAGTTGGAGTAATTTTTTGATCATTTTAAATACACGCAAGTCAAGAATAGGTCTTTTGCAAAGGTTCCTAACAAGCAAACGGATAAATCTCATTACAGATCTTCTCATTCCAAAAGATAATAAACCATAACCAATGTTTGTGAAATGAATCAGACTCTCGCAAATCCATCTGAGCATTGTTTCTTTTGTGCTTACAATCATTGGTAATCTTCTGGCATTCTTATTGTGAGTATGACTAAATCTATTTTGAATTTTCTCTATATTAAAACAATTTGCAATTGTTATTGGATGATGTTTGGGGGGGGGGGGCAGGGTTAAACAATTACTCCGGAGTTAACTGTTCATTTCTCTTGTTAATATTTATTGTCGCTTCTGTGAGTGCGGAAACATCATTTAGATTGTCTATTGTAAAACTATGATAAAGTAAGGCCCAATTTACACCTCCTCTCTGAAGTAGTTTGACTGCTGTCTTTTCCCAAGCTCATCTCACGCTGGTTTCAAATTTCACTCCAGGGGGTCTGAAGAGTACTAAGCAACAGCATTTTTTTAAAGCAGTATAATGTTAGCTTGACCACAGGAGGGCAATTAACAAATGTAAACAATAATTTATAAACTAGAACAAGTATGCTTTGAAACTAGAAACAGGTATAGACAGTTTTTTAAAAAACTAGAATGATTCTAGCGGGAAAGTCAGGTGTAAATTTGACCTAAGAGAAAGATATAAGCTATGAGGTCATCATGTTGGTTCTACAAACGCTTCCTGAAAGGATGGGTTGGTAATAGGCCTCTTCTGCTGTGATTGGCTAATAAAAGGGAGGAGTAGCCCAGGGGGTGGAGTTATGGGAAGAGTGAAAGTAACAAGGGAGGGCGCAAGGTTCCTCTCACACCAACACTGTAGACTAGGAATCCATTTCCCACGAAGGAGGGTCTCCGAATGAAGAAAACTTGCCAGTCCGTCAACATCTAGCTTATTATAGTTGCCAGTGTGGCCTCTCGTCTGTCTTCTGAACAGCTGTCTTCAAGCAAACATTCAAGAAGGCCAGATGTGTTCTCTTGGCTTACGTTAAACTAAGACAAGAAAACATCTCAGGCCTTATTACATCATGGGCGTGGATTAAACTAATATTTCTTCTGCAAAGAGAGCAGCTTCCAGATAGTCCTGTCAAGAAGGGATTCCTCCTCCGCCCCAAATCAATCAATCGAGACAGAAATTGAAAGGTCAGTTTTGGTGACAAGGAGATATTTACAGTTGTGTGTGCTCCCTGACAGGATATACTTGATATGCTCTTTGTTAAGCTTGCTTTGTTTTACTTTTTTGTGTGTGTGGGCAAGTCACAGCTGAAAAAACCATAGGGTTTTTTCAAGAAAAGACACATTGAGAGGTGGTTTGCCATTGTCTGCCTCATGTGGTATTTCTTGGTGGTCTGCCATCCAAATATGAGCCAGGACTGACCCTTCTTAGTTTCCAAGATCTGATGAGATCAGGCTAGCCTGGGCTATCCAGGTCAGGACTTGTTTTACACACAAATACTGAATATATACAGCACAATCCGTGCCTCCCCACCAGTGTTCCCTCTAAGCTGAGTTAGCATGAGCTAGCTCGTAGTTTTTTAGCCTCCGGATCACACATTTTTGTCTTAGCTCAGGAAGGATGGCTCCAGAGCCAACTAATTTATGCAGGAGCTGAATCGCTCGCTCACAACTTTAATGCCAGTAGCTCACAAAGTAGATTTTTTTGGCTCACAAGACTCCACAGCTTAGAGGGAGCATTGCTCCCCACCCCCCACCATACACACATGGAGAGCCATCAGCCAGATGTTGGGTTCCCAGCTTCCACTTGGTGAATTCCTGAAGATTTGGGGGTGGTGCCTAGAGGAAGCATAGTTTGGGGAGGGGAGGGGAAAGGGTAGGGATTTGATTGTTGTAATACAGCAATGCCCTCTGTACAAAGAAGAAAGAAGATTCTGCAGGAAGCAGAAAGCTTTAGCTAGAGAGGAATGTAGGGGGAGTACTGTCTTTCTAAAGGGGCTTTTATTTTTTCTCTGACCTATCAACTTTGTTAGTTCCACAGTTAGTTTTTGCCACCCTTAATCAGTTCAGTGTCCTGACTCCTGCATAGGCACTCTACCAACATTGATGCCATGGTGGAGTCTGCTCTCCAAAGCTCTCAGTTGCTCCAGGGGAATTGATCTCTGTCATTTAGAGAGAAGAGTACTTCTGGGATAACTCCAGGCCACACTTGAAGATTGGCAACTATAAATCATGCCCAAAGCCCCAGCTCACAAGGTGGGGGCGGGATGGTGGTGGAGAAGCTGGCAGAGGGCTGAGCAAAGCAGATTGGCCATTAAGCTCCAGTGGACCAATGGCCTAGCCCACTTTTGGAACCACTCCACAAAGAAGAAGAAGAGTTTTATACCCTGTCCTTCACTACCTGAAGGAGTCTCAGGGCAGCTTACAAGCTTCTTACCTTCCGCTCCCCACAACAGACACCTCTGCATGGACTCTAATCTGGAAAAGCCAGGTTTGATTCCCCACTCCTCCACTTGCAGCTGCTGGAGGACCCTGGGCAAGCCATAGTTCTGTCAGACCTGTTCTTGAAAGAGCAGCTATTGAAAGAGTTTTCTCAGCCCCACCTACCTCACAGGGTGTCTGTTCTGGGGAGGGGACTTCGAGTGAAGGGCGGGGAATAAATCCAATCTCTTCTTTTCTCACAATATTTTTTTTAAAAATTTCAGTTAAACCTAGAATAAAATAACAAACCCCCAAATCTCTCCTTCCCTCCCCCCTTACAAGATGGCTACCATTACACCCCCCTCCAAAGCCCTGGCAAACAATCAAGCTTTGCAGCACCTCCTGAAGAGCTCCCAGAAGCCCCTCCCCCAAGGGAGGCCATTCCACAGAGCCAAAGCTACGATGAAGAAGGCCTGGACTCTCGGGTCTAGGCCAGAAGGGCCACTCTTAAAGTGGTGGGATTGCCAACAAATGGCTGCAGGAAGACTGTGGCTGGCGCACAGGGACATGTGGGAGGAGGTGGCGGCTGAAACTTCTTCCTCGCCCATCAAAACAGGCTTTTGTGAAGAGCTGTCCATTTTCAACACCCCTGTCTAGCGGCAAAGTTGTCTGTTTAAGCAGCTGTGATTTATCAGTTTTATAAAAACCAGCAGAGAGTCGCGGGGCCCTTAAGTGAGGGGGAATACAACAGGGGTGCCCCCGCTTCTTGAGGTCACCTGCTTCACTTTAAACAGGGGTCTGCTAAGAGGATCTTGCAGTACACGCAAGAGCGTTTTCAGCCTCCGGGAGACAGAAGATCCTTAGCTGAAGTCTTTTTAAAGCAACCCAAGTCGAGAGAAATTGCAGGCCCCGAGGTCAGAAAGGAGGAAGCGGCATCTGTTTAGGCAATATTTGATACCTGCGAGAACACTGAATATTAAAATATATTCACTCCGTATTCCCTCATGGTTCTGAAACTGCTGAGGAGAAAAGCAAATTTTCAGGACTCCGGTGTTGCCTGTGGAGAGTTTTACGTTTGCTAAAAAACAGAATCGCTTTTGAGACGTTAACCTTTTCTGACATGGGCTTCTCCTGTGCCTGGAGTTCGAAAGAAAACTTCTGGTGCATAATTGCCTCATTAGCCATGCTACGAATTGGAACCAGCAGAAGCTGATTGTCAACAGCTTTGCTTGAAACGTATGTTAATTTCTCGGCTCTACTCTGACTTTCCGATTTCCCCCCACCCCGCAACATGGAAAGGCTTTGTGTCTGAGGCACACTGAACGAGTTGACTGCCGCTAGCTTCCACTCAGCATGCCTGGACATTGGGGGGCACTGCATCCCTCCAAGTGTGTATAGGCAGGGGTCGCTCAGGAGTGCAGCTCCGGGAGTGAGGAGCCCAGGGGGCAGGCACATGACCAAGCCCCACCCCCTCCTCGGCTTCCCCGAGCAGTGCAGAGGCGCAGCGCCCCGGGGAATGCCCTGCTAGGGTCTTTATTGTTTTTAATGTTTTGTTTTAATATTGATAATTTTATCATTGTTCCTTTTATGACTGTGTGCTGCTTTTCCAGAGACTTGCTCAAGGTGGCATATAAATTTTCTAAGTATACCATTTTTTTATCTGGGCACATGGCACATAAGTACTGGAGAAATTTCATCAACCCTTCAGCAGTTTCCACCTTATCAGTTTGGTGTAGTGGTCAGGAGTTGGACTCTAATCTGGGAGAACCGGATTTGATTCCCCACTCCTCCACATGCAGCTGCTGGTGTGACCTTGGGCCAGTCACAAATTCTCTCAGAGCTGTTCTCTCATGAGCAGTTCTCAAAAGACCTCTCTCAGCCCCACCTACCTCACAGGGTGTCTTGTTGTGGATAGGGGAAGGGAAAGGGATGGGTGGTGCACATGTCCTGGGTATCTCAAGTCTACTAGAAACCTGGCGGTTTCAAGGGAGCAGGAAGAGAATGAGGGTGTGTTCTTTACACTTATTTTTATTGCACAAAGTATTGGATGGGGAAGGGAATGGAGGAACAGCAGGTCAGTTTCACTCACCTGTGGAGTAGAGCCTGAGGGGTGGGTGTTGCCTTCTGACACACTTCCGGTATGTTAGGGGGTGTGGCATATGCAAATGAGTTATGCAAATGAGTTATGCTAATGAGCTCCTGCACCTCTTTTTCTACGAAATGACCCCTGTGTATAGGTGTTATCTCCTTGAATGAGATACCTCTCTTTGTCTTAACCTGGGAGCTGCCCTCTGACCCCTCTTTTATCTCCCTTCCTCTGTCCTCCCATTTTCTCTACATGGCCAACCTCAGAGATATCTCTGCAGGTCTTTCCTGTAGAAACAATGCCCTGATACTCATGTATACATGATGCCGGATTAGCTGGCCATCTGTGATAGGGAAAGTACTCTTTAGATTAGGTTTCTTTCTCTCCTTTCGACTGCAACCTGAAAGTTAAGTAATCTACTTGAATAACTGTAAGTTTACCTTTTTAGTTTTTGCAATGTACTTCTTGGGAGATTTATTTACTGCACTCAGTATCACACTTCTATGACTGGGCAAAACTCTGCTATATTAATCAAATCTCCTAATAATTCTTTGGCTCGGTCTCTGGGATATATGTTTCTGCTTCCCATCTGAAGTGTTTTACAACTATGCAGAAAGTATTTGCCCTCTATAAAGAAATTAGGATATTTGTCCCATCTTATTCCAAAGGCACAATGTACTTTACAGAAATTTCCATTGTATTAGATACAATACAGTCAAAGGAGATTTAAATTCTTAACAAGGACTTTTCCTGCATGCTTGACTTTCTCCTGAACTTCTTGGCAGTCGACCCACAAGCATTGGAATCGGTTTAGGCATGGCTATTCATTTGCCCTCTCTGTTTATTTCAGTAAAAAAGAGCAAGAGCCCAGTAGCACCTTAAAGACTGACAAAATCTGCGGCAAGGTAGGAGCTTTCGTGAGTCACTGCTCACTTCTTCAGATACAGCTAGAATGGGAGTCCATCTATCCTATTTATTTCCCCCCGAAATCTGTTTTATTCAGTCATAAAGTGGTTATACACAAAGCTGTAAAGTAGGTTACAGTCTTATTGAGCATACTAACATGTTGATATAAAAGCTAAAATTACCAATTGATCTAAAGGAACTAAGTGGGTTGTTCTAGCATCTTGGCTATATATACATAGTACTCATGACAGTTTATCGAGTTATTGTCTCATAGGATGTTGAAGAGGACTGTCAAGAAGTGAGAAGAGACTGTTTATTCATAAATTAGAAGTTTAAACTTGATTTCCAACAATTTTCTATCATCTATTTTATCAATCTTTAGATTATCTATAATTGGGTACCATATGTCTAGCGGGTCGGAGAGATCATTCAAGTCACAATCTTTGCTTGTGATCACAGAAATTTTTTCTAGCAAAAAGAAATCCCACATCCTCCATAGCTACATTTGGATTGTGGGGGGTGGGGTGGGTGGGTTGGTGATTTCCAGGATTGTGCAGTGACAACTTTGGCAGCTATTAGCAGCAGATTAATCAATTGTTTTCTCGTTGTAGGCAGACTGTTGAGTGGCCAAAGATGAAGAAGGAACAACGATGCATTGAGAAGTAAGGAACAACTTGTGATGGTTTCTATTTGTAGCCTGACTTGTGTCCAAAATTGGTGTATTGCTGGGAACTCCCACCAGTTGGAAAGAATGTTGCTTATTTATCCTATTTATTGGAAAGTGGAGTGATTTCAGATGCAGAATGACTCCACTTTCCAATTAATAGGACAATGGATTCCCATTCTAGCTGCATTTGAAGAAGCGAGCAGTGACTCACGAAAGCTCATATCCTGCCACAGATTTTGTTAGTCTTTAAGGTGCTACTGGACTCTTGCTCTTTTTTACTGCTACAGACAGACTAACATGGCTACCCATCTTGATCTGTTCATTTTAGTTTATTTTCTTCCACATGTGCCTTCAGTAATGAGGATTTTCCAGGGAGGGTGCTGTTGTGATAGGTAGCATCACAGCACCTCCCTTATTTTAAAAAATGGCCCTAAAATATCAGTATATCGATGTTGTGTTGTAATGATAGTTGAAGCAGGTTCTCTGGATTCCAGCTTTTGGTTAAAAAAGTAAGTCTCTAACCCCTCTCCTGGAAGAGATATAAGGGGAAAGAGTTTAAAAAGCTAACTGGGGGAACAGGGAGTGGCTTGATGATGAAGACAATACACACACTGACAAGCAGGCTGGAGGTAGGTAGAAATGGGTGGGGAAAAGAAAACCAATGCAGACAATAGGGATGAAGAAAAAGCTTACTCAAAATTGGCTTCCAGAAAAAGGTTGGGGTAACAGTGGTTTCAAAAGAACCAGGAAAAACCCTGAGAAATAACCCAAATTACCGAAGTGAAAACTAAAGGCACAAAAATGTGTGCTGAAATTCGGGGATAAATCAAAGCAGTATGGGTTCAGAACACATGGGGGAAATCCCCGAGGAAATCCCCAAAGCTACCCACAGGGGTCATTTCATAGAAAAAGAGGTGCAGGAGCTCATTAGCATAACTCATTAGCATAGCTTATTTGCATATGCCACACCCCCTGACATCACCAGAAGTATGTCAGAAGGCAAGAAAGAAAGAAGAGAGAGAGAGAGAGAGAGAGAGAGAGAGAGAGAGAGAGAGAGAGAAAGAAAGAAAGAAAGAAAGAAAGAAAGAAAGAAAGAAAGAAAGAAAGAAAGAGCAAGCTGGCAGAGAGGGGACAGCTACTAATCCAAGCCTCAGAAATACCACTATTCTGGGAGGATAGCTTCAGTGGTGGCTGAAGCCTTCAGAAGGCTGGTCGGAGGAACAAGGACCTTTCCAGGGGACGGGGTCATTTTGCTGCAGCCATGACACAAGCAGGCATTCCCCCGCCGGGGGGGGGGCGCTGGCACCAACTTCCGGAGCTGCGCTCCCCCGAGCTCCTGCTTGAAAGGACCCCTGGCTACCCATAACATTAAGTTTCCCTTTCAGAGGCCGAGTTCAGACTGGCAGTTTGGCCCCATATAGGCCTGCTTTGCAAGCGGATTAAGAGAGCCTGTTCACACAGCCACAGCTGTCTGGCGTTGCCGTGCCATACTCACCCCGTCCTGAAGCACTTTCATCCGACATTAAAAAGGTACCTGGTGAAACCATTGTCAAGCTGTCTGGGTGCGCGTTCATCCTGCTTCCTGGCAGTTTGGATGCAAATAAGCCACACATCAAGCGGCACCAGTAATGTGAACCCGCTGATCCGGCTGCTGCACCCATGCACCTGTGTGCAGGTCGGCAAAACGAACAAAAGCCGTGCACCACCACAGCGACGCCACCAGGGGCTCACAGTGTGAACGCTCTGTTCTGCCTCCTCCCCGGTATGGTCCCGCATCAGTCTACACAGTGCGAACGGAAAGCCCCGCAACAACTTGGCCCGGGTCTTTTTGCCCCGCTTCCCTTGCGCTTCATTTTGCCGGTCTGTTCTCAGTCAGAGTTTCACTTCCTCCCATCTTCGGTCCTTTCCATTTCCATCAAGGGATGCTGCAGAGTTCGTGGCAAACGTGTTTGGTGGGCGACCATTCTGAGCTCGAGAGTTGCAATCACTCATGACCTTAGCTTCAGATCACCTCGTCTCACCCTTATCCGACTTGAACAGCTGCTAAACAGGTTTGTGGCTGTGCCGCAACTGATGGCAGAGTACCTCCTTTCCTTCAGCCTTGAGGGTGCTTTTGCATCTGCACAATAGGTGAAATTCTGTCGCAAGGGTCATGAATGGCCAGCCAGGTAATTAAATGACGGAGTGGGAATTGTGATTCCCATGAGGCTGTGCAAAAGTGTGCTTGCATAAAATATCCTTGATATCTCAAACTTAAACATGGAATGGTAATCACAATTGTGATTACCTGATTTGCTTACTGTTTATTTACATGATTGGCTGCTGAGCAGCGTGAAACAACAACTGGTCTGTGAGGGAGAGGGAAAGCAGAACTCCCTTCTGGCTGTGTGAGAATACTCCTATATTGTCTGAATAAGCAAAGAATAATCAGATGAACAGGCATGAGCTGCTCAGGAACAGAACTGCTCAGAAAACTGACTTACTGCTTAGAAGTCATGACCGATGAGCAGAATGTGAGCCAAACTGGTATGTTCTGAGCATCCCTATTTACCTTTTTCTTTTGCTCTCTTTCCATCCTCCCACCTGGCACCCTTCCCTGACCTAATCCACATCTTCTCTCAAGTGCATGTACTTAATTTAGTTGGGAAACCCTTTCCCAAGTTCTGGAAAAGGAAACCTATTGGTAAAGCTCCTTCCTGTTACTTGCTCTTGCCTTTCTACAGTTTCCCAGTCTGGATCTGGGAACCCTACACCCCATCCCCCTTCAGTTGAAGGGGGGGGGGACCTGGCAACCTTATGACACAGCATCACACCAAGGGGTGGACCTTCCCTGGGACTTCAGGAGCTGCCAGAATTTGTTGACCCCCCTGCATAGGTCCAGATACAACTGTGGCCCATGCTTGCTCTTGCTGATGGGATATGCATGAAGTAACAGCAACCAGTTTTTCTGTTTCTTTTCTTTTTGAAAAACTGGTGATCCCCAAACTGAGTTCTGCATTTTTGGTGGGGACAGAAGTTAATCCTTAGTCAATCCAAGCTTGCTGTGAATTTTGCTTTGTTCTTTGCCCTTGGAATTGAACCCTGGACTTTGGATGGATGTTTCATGTAGGAACTTACATAAGAACATAAGAGAAGCCAACGTTGGATCAGGCCAGTGGCCCATCCAGTCCAACACTCTGTCACACAGTGGCCAAAAACACCAGATGCCCTCAGGGGGTTCAGCAGTGGGGCCAGGACACTAGAAGCCCTCCCACTGTTGCCTGCCCCCCAGCACCAAGAATACAGAGCATCACTTGCCCATGACTGAGAGTTCCTATCTATACCTTGTGGCTAATAGCCACTGATGGACTTCTGCTCCATATGTTTATCCAATTCCCTCTTGAAGCCGTCCATGCTTGTAGCTGCCACCACCTCCTGTGGAAGTGAATTCCACGTGTTAATCACTCTTTGGGTGAAGAAGTATTTCCTTTTATCTGTTCTAACCCAACTGCTCAGCAATTTCATGGAGTGCCCACGAGTTCTTGTATTGTGAGAAAGGGAGAAAAGTACTTCTTTCTCTACCTGCTGTATCCCATGCTTAATCTTATAAATCTCAAACATGTCACCCCTCAGCCTCTCCCTCGTTTCTCCAAGCTAAAGAGCCCCAAGCGCTTCAACCTTTCTTCGCAGGGAAAGTGTTCCAACCCTTTTATCATTCTAGTTGCCCTTTTCTGCACTTTTCCCAGTGCTATAATGTCTTTTTTGAGAGGCAGATGACCAGATATAATTGCTTTTGCAGACCTTTTAATTGATTACAAGCTTAGACAAGGCTGGTTTTAAAATATCTGAACTATGGTCCCACTATGATACAACCGAGTGGAGGGATTGCCACATAGAATTCTGAACGAATGAAGAAGTTGACAATTCGAAGTTCAGAGTGACTATATGGACAGTTATTTGACCTAAGCACTTTGTTCATTATTGAGGACCTATATGTATTGTGAAAAATCTATTAATGTTAAAAATCTTTACAGTAAATACATAAAATTTTTCGTAGAATAGTATCTTAGTAATTATATCACGGTTCTTTGTATAGTTTGAATTGGTTGTTCAGCCTCCAGGTGGGGGCTAGAGGTCCCCCAGACTTACAGCACATCTCCAGGCTACAGAGACCAGCTTCCCTGGAGAAAACGGGCACTTTGAAAGGTAGACTCTATGGCATTGTACTCCATTGAGGTCCCTGTCCTTCCCCAGGTTCTATCTCCAAATCTCCAGGAGTTTCCCAACCTGGAGCTGGCAACCTTACACCCCCTTCCCCCTCCAATGGACGGGGGACCTAGCAAACAGCAGGCCCCAAGCATGAGGGAGCCACCCTGTTGCAAAATGCCTGTGAGCTGCTGCTGCTTTAAGGCAGATGCAACTTGCCCCCCCAAGCCAGCAGCCTCCACTCATGCAGGATTCGTGGGAGGCGCAGCCACAAGCTGCCCCTCTCCCACAAAACAAGAAGAATACCCTGCTTTTCTCTACCATGAAGAGCCTCAAAGCAGCTTACAATCGCCTTCCCTTCCCCTCCCCACAACAGGCACCTTGTGAGGTAGGTGGGACTGAGAGAGCTCTGAGTGAACTGTGACTGGCTCAAGGTTGCCCAGCAGGCTTCGTGTGGAGGAGGAACAGGGAATCAAACCCAGTTCTCCAGATTAGAGTCCTACTACACCACACGGGCTGGTAGGTATGATCTGGGTGGGAGATACAGCCTCTGTGGGGGAGCAGGCCTTCTTCCTTCCTCCCTCTATCAAGAGGCAGGATGGGGGCAAGGTTGTCTCCCAGCCCACACCTGCAAGAGGCAGTGCAAATACGGGGGTGGGGGTGGGGTGGAATGAGGAAATTCGAACATGGATGGTGGTTTCTAGTGAAGGAAAGGAAAAGTCAGTTTTGAGGGAAAAGGTGGGGGTTTTAAAAGAAAAAGAAAAAGAAATGGCAGGATATAATTTACTGTTCTAACAACCAGCCAGCCCCTATCTCGGTTTGTAATCAATCAGTGAAAGAAACTTGTGGGCCAAATCGGAAGTTGATTCATTTAAGCATCGGCTGGCTGAAATCCCAGCATGCAAACCGAAGATAATATAAAAGATGAAAGCGGCTGAGCATGTCGGTTCCAAAGTGAAATCTTTGCTAACGTAAACAAACTGGATTTGTAAGATAAAAAACTGTACATGAAGAGAACGGAGAAACGCTTTGGCAATGTGAAAAAGTTCCAAGATTAATCACAGTGTGATTGCTGTGTATTTGCAGCATCCCCAGACTATGCGTATGGTTATTTACAAAGTTCACATGGTGAGGTAGTTTTACATACAGCGGCTGCCAAAAACGTATTCAGCTGGATCCAGCGAGGGGCCCTACACACCCACAAAGCCCTTCACGATCTGGGGTCCACAATTAATTCTGCCAGGCTCCAGCTGGGGCCTGGAAGTAAGAACATCAGTAAAGCCCTGCTGGATCAGACCAGTGGTCCATCTAGGCCAGCATCCTGTCTCACACAGTGGCCAACCAGTTCCTGAGACCTTCCCCTGATGTTGCCTCTTGGCTCTGGGATTCAGAGGCTTGATGCCTCTGGATGTGGTGGATCCCTTTAGTCACCATGGCTGGTAGCCACTGATAGACTTAACCTCCATGAATCTGTCTGATCCCCTTTTAAAGCTGTCCGTCTAGGGATAACAGCCTCCAGATAGGACAGTGGGGATCCCTCGGAATTACAGCTCATCTCCAGACTACAGAGATCAGTTCTCCTAGAGAAAACGAATGATTTGTAGGGTGGACTCTATGGCATGGTACCCCACTGAGGTCCCTGTCTTCCCCAGGTTCCTTCCCCAAATCTCCAGGAGCGCCCCAACACGGATCTTTCAACCCTACCCCCCATCTCCCACCAGTGGCCAGGGGGGCCTGACAACTCTCTGTGTATATCTCTGTGTCCATCACTACATCCTCTGGCAGTGGGGTCCACATTTGAACCACTCTCTGTGTAAAGCAGGGTGTAAAGTAGAGTGGCCATCCTGAACCTACTGCCCATCAGCTTCATTTGGATGCCCTGGAGTTCTAGTATTTTGGGAGAGGGAGAAAAGACTTCTCTTTGTCAACTCTCTCCAACCCACACATAATTTTATAAACCTCTACCATGTCCCCCCCCCCCCTTAGTCATCTTTTATCCAACCAGAAAAGTTCCAGACACTTCGGCTTTCCCTGGAATGACAGCTGACCTCCAGACTACAGAGATCGGTTCCCCTGGAGAAAATGGCTGCTCTGGAGTGTGTACTTTATGACATTATAACCTGCTGACATCCTTCCCCACAACAAAACCCACCTTCCCCAGGTGCCACCCCCAAATCTCCAGGCATTTCCCAATCCAGATCTGCTGACCCTCATTGACTTTCTTTCCTGATATGCAGGGCTCATTTCGTAGCAGGAGCTCCTTTGCATATTAGGCCACACACCCCTAATGTAAGAACCCTGTAGCCCCTGTAAGAACCTCTTCTTACAGGGGCTACTGTAAGCTCTTGGAGGATTGGCTACATCAGGGGTGTGTGGCCTAATATGCAGAGGAGCTCCTGCTACGAAATGAGCCCTGCCGATATGAACCCAAGTGGTAATTGTGCTCCACAACAGGGTTTCCTAATGATCCCCTCACTCTCACAGATATGATCGATGGCAACCAAGGTCAGAGCCTTTTTGGTAGCTGCCCCGCTGCTGTGGAACAGCAGCCCAAAAGGAACGAGTCAGACACTTCCCTGGAGGAAATGGCAGCTCCCAAGGGTGGAGTCTATGATGTTACATTTCTGCTGAGCTCCCTCCCCTCCCCAGTCTCCACACCCAAATCTCCATGAAGTTCCCAACCCAAAACTGGCAGTCCTACCTAAGAAGACTCCCTCTAGCTAAAGCATTTTTCCCCTCTGGCAGAAGAGCAGCTTAAGTTGGAGGAAGGATTCAGACCTCGCTGAGCAGAGTGGCGGGAGCCGTGGCTCAGTGGCAGAGCACCTGCTTGGCATGCAGAAGGTCCCAGGTTCAATCCCCGGCACCTCCAGTTCAAAGGATCAGGTGGTAATAGGGTTGCCAGCCTCCAGGTGGGGCCTGGAGAGCTCCTGCTATTATAACTGATCTCCAGACAACCGAGATCAGCTACCCTGGGGGAAATGGCTGCTTTGGAAGGTGCACTCTATGGCATTGTACCCTGCTGAGGTCCCTCCCCTCCCCAAACCCCACCTCCCCAGGCTCCACTCCCAAATCTCCAGGTATTTCCCAACCCAAAGCTGGCAACCCTAGGTGGTAGGTGATGGGAAAGACCTCAGCCTGAGACCCTGGAGAGCTGTGGCTGGTCTGAGTAGACAATACTGACCTTGATGGACCAATGGCCTGGTTCAGTCTGGCAGCTTCATGCACGTCCTTGTGTGTACGATGCAGGCTACTGAGCTTGATGAGAACACACTGGAGGAAAGAGAATGAAGAGTGCTTGGTATTTAAGCATCCCTTCCCACTAGGGTTGCCAGGTCCCTCCCCCGGGCATCGGTGGGGGATGGAGGTAGGGTTGCCAGCCTCCAGGTGGGCCTGGGGATCTACCGCTTTTACAACTGATCTCCAGCTGACAGAGATCAGCTCCCCTGGAGAAAATGGCTGCTTTGAAGGATGGACTCTATGGTATTGTACCATGCTGAGGCCCCTCCCCTCCCCAAACCCCACCCTCTCCTGGCTCCACCCCCAAAGTCCCCAGGTATTTTCCAACCTGGACTTGGCAACCCTAGATGGAGGGGTAGGGTGGCCAGATCCAGGTTGAAAAACTCCTGGAGATTTGGGGATGGAGCCTGGGGAGGACAGGAACCTCAGTCGGGTGCAAGGCCACAGAGCCCACCCACCAAAGCATCCATTTTCTCCAGGGGAACTGATCTCTGCAGTATGGAAATGAGCTGGGGTCCACAGGTCCCAGGGGGTCCACAGGTCCCAAAAAATATAATTTTTGGTGCTCTGCTAGGCAAACATCCTGTCTATTTTATAAAAGGTTCCACTTTTGTGTTTCAGAACTAAGCTGTGCTACTAAAGATGATTCTATCGCTGGAGGAACCAATTCCCTGTCCAGTCGTAGCCCCTGAATTGGTGCAGATAAGAAGCTGCTTAATAGCGCCAGATAAATATTACATTTCTGGGAATATTCCCATTTGGACAACCTGTCCATAAATCTCCTTGAATTGTTACTATAGTATTCCATTCACAATAGGATGTAGGACCTGCTGTTAAAAATATGATTGCGGGGGGGGAGGTAAATAGAACATTAAGAAACGAATTTTGCTGTCTAATAAAGAGAAACATCATTTTGTGGGGACGCTTGCAGGTGACATTCAGGTGAAAATCCACTAGGGGGCACGATTGTGTTCCGAATTAACTTCGGTTTGAGCGTCAAACTCGCGGGCAGCTCCCCAAATCCAAACCTCTCAGTCTGTGAGGCATGCAACTTCCTTGTTGCTACGGAAACGGACCAAAGCAGAGAGTAAATAATTTGACAATCACAAGAGACAATTTTAATTTTCTCCCCAGTTTTTAATGGTGCATTAAAAAACACAAAACAACCAACCTCCTCCTTGAATTTTCACATGCTCTGGTTTGCCCGCCTGTAACCGGATCCTTCGCCGAGAGAGGGTCTGTGAAGTCTGCAGCACACAAGATCCTCATTATTTCCAAATGGGATCCCAGCACATTGGTCTGTTTAGACCCTGTGAGTGATGCGTTATAAGAGGCCTGGCTGCAGGGATGGTCATAAAAGCCTCTTCCCCCCCCCCCCCCATCTCGCCTCTCACTCCATATTAAAAAGAGCAGCTGTATTCTTCACATGTGGGCAACACGTAAGACTACCTGTCTTTGCCTGAGAAAGACTTTCTGAGGTCAAATGTATTTTGAAAAGCAAATTTAAGGCTCACTGGCCGGGAACTGAAATTTAGTAGACGACAAAAACTGTGCTGCCTGTGCACCAGAGGAGAACCTGGCTTTGCATGCGTGTGTCTTTTGGGGGAACACAAGAAGTTGCCTAATACGGATTCGGACGCTTGGTCTACCAGGTATTTCCTGCTCTGACTGGCAGCATCTCTCGGGAGTCTCAGTGAAGGCTTTTCATGTCATCTCCCGCCTGCTCGTTTTAACTGGTGATGCCAGGGCTTGAACCTGAGACCTTCTGCATGCAAAGCAGAGGGGAGCTCATTGGTCCTTCCTAGGGTTGCCAACCTCCAGGTGGTGGCTGGAGATCTCCTGGGATTACAACCGCCTAGAGCCGGCCGGTGCTGGCTAGGCGGGATACAAGTCTAAACAAAATAAATAAATAAATAAAAGGGATCAGTTCACCTGGAAAAAATGGCTGCTTTGGAAGGTGGACTGTATGATGTTATTGAAGTCCCTCCCCTCCCCAAACCTCACCCTACTCAGGCTCCACCTCCCAAATCTCCAGGTATTTCAAAATTTGGGAGCTGGCAATCCTAGCCCCTCCTCTGTTCATCTGTTCATTAGCTACATGAAATCTGTCTCATTTTTATCACATTTGTCCTCCAAGGAAGGCATATTCCTCTCTCCCTGTTTTATCTTCACAGAAACCCTGATCAACAGATCGTGCTGAAACAGTGTCCTGCCCAAGGCCATCTAGCAGACTTCACAGCAGGCTGAGGATTTGAACCCGTGTCTCTCTCCTGTCCTAGTCCAATGCTGTTATCACTATAGTGCACGAACTCTCGTTGAAGAGATGCCCATCCTCTCCCAGCTGTTCCTTCTGCAAGTGTTCTTGTGTACACCCAAAGATGCTGTTGCAGGAATTCACAGGGCACAGGGTCTAATAAATATTTCCTTTGATTTCCACAATGCTTGCCTGAGATGTCCAGATGAACTCCTCTGAACAGACAGAGTATGTATCATTGCCAAGAACCACGGGCTATGCCCACCAACCCTCGACTTCTGAGCAATTCATGTATGCTCCAGCTGCATTTTAGCCTTTGTACGCTCTGACTTTGCAAAGGAGACCAATATTTATGCACACATGGTGCTCCTTCATGCTCCGTTGGGTGGGTATTTCTGTATATGTGCCATACATGCACCCAGGGCTTTTTTTTGTAGAAAAAGCCCGGCAGGAACTCATTAGCATAATGAGCCACACTCAGCAGCAGAAACACATTAGCATATTAGGCCACACCCCTGAAAGCGCAGTTCCCTCCCAGGATCGGCTTCCCCAGGCGCTCTGCAGCTTGCGGGGCGCATGGGGAACCTGAGGGAAAGAAGGCAGTTTCTGGATCAGCTTCCCCAGACAGCCTGCAGCCTGGGGAACCCAAGTTTAAACTGCCTTCCCTCCTTGGATGGGCTTGGCTTCCCCAGACACCCTGCGGCTTGCGAGGCACCTGGGGAACCTGAGTGGGGGGAGGCTGTAGGCGTGGCCAACTCGGAAGCCAGCCAGAATTCCGTTCCTGTGTGTTCCTGCCCAAAAATAGCCCTGCATGCACCACATGCAGGGTTGCCAACCTCCAGGTGGGTAAATAAACAAAGAGAGACAAGGGATATGTACAAGAAAAAAACCCTGAACAAATTACAAGAAACACTATATTATAAATATTCAACACTTATTAAAGGTGCCAATACCTACGTATGCTTATTCATACTACAGTTCAAAAGTATAGTAGATTATTCTCCTGTAAATTGGGCTTGTGAGAATTTGGGATTTTCATCCTGGAGTGGCAGTATTGCATGCATGGACAAAGTCCTATCCCCTCTTCGGAAGAGTTTTGCTGAGGTGGAACGGCAGTGTCCTTTCCATAGTCTCCATGCACGCACTTTGAAATTGGATTGTTTGAAAGACTTATCTGCTATATTTTGAAAACAATGCACTGACAGTATTATTCAACACAGGCACTTTATTCCTTTAGACCAATTGGATGAGAATGGAAATGATTACAAATTGAAAAATATATGTATTAGACTTTGGAACTGTTGTACAAATAAGCGCACATAGATATTGGTACCTTTAATAAGTGTTGAATATTTATAATAGATCGTTTCTTGTAATTTGTTCACAATTTTTCCCTTCTGTTTAACCTCCAGGTTGTTTTTTTTTTTTGTTTTTTTGAGATTTCTCGGAATTACAAGAGCTCTCCAGAGCACATGAATATCTTATTTATTTATTTATTATTTAAAACATTTATTCTTCTTCTCCTGGAGAAAATGGCTGCTTTGGAAGGTGGACTGCATGGCGTTGTACCCTACCAAGATCTTTCCCCTCCCTAAACCCCTCCCTCCCAGGCTCCACCCTCAAATCTCCAGGAATTTTCTTTTTTTTAAAAAAAATATTTATTTATTCAAACTTTCCACATTTTCCAACTTTCACAAAATTTTAACATATACATCCTATACAGAGAATAACCAGTTCGTACAGTGTAATTTTAACGCCCCATTTATTCTTATTTTCTATAACTGTTTTCGTACCAATCATAAAATTGATTCCATGTTCTTGAAAATACCATTTCCTGTTTACCTTTTAACCTCATTGTTAGGTTATCCATTTCAGCATCTCCAGGAATTTTCAAATGCAAAGTTGGCAACCCTAACCATCTGGGTGCCGAGAGCCAGACTGAGGCTTTGAAATAACCACAGAGGTCCAAGCGGGCAAGGGAGGAGGTTTGATATTCCACACAAGGGATGTCACACTGTCCAGTCGGGACTTGCCATTTGCATAATTACATTCCATCAAACACATCTCAGTGGATATGCTAGCTGGCTGGAAATAAAGCTGCTTTCCCCTGCAACAGAATATTGCGATTTGATGGCTAGGAGAAAGCCTATACACAATCAGTAAGAAAAGCAATTCACTTAGGCAGTGTTCCCTCTAAGCTGAGTTAGTGTGACCTAGCTCACAGTTTTTTAGCCTTCGGCTCACACATTTTTGTCTTAGCTCACGAAGGATGGCTCTGGAGCAAATGACTTCATGCAGTGGCTGAATCGCTGGCTCACAACTTTAATGCCAGTGTCTCACAAAGTAGAATTTTTGCTCATAGGACGCCACAGCTTAGAGGGGGTATTGCACCTAAGCCTTTTCCTGGCCACCCAAGGCATTTGGTTGTAGGCACGATGGCTTCAACAAAGAAAACCATCCGTTTCCCAAGACAGTCCTGGTTTTCAGCTGGTGAGAGATCTAAGGAGCCTTTCTGGCAGCTCTGAGGAAAAGTTTTACAGTATAAACACACCCACATGGCCTGTGTTTTAAGCTCCCTAATTAGCCAGTAATTATTCTCTCAATGTGCCTTGGAAACGAAACCAAACCTTTGACACAGAAGATCAAGGTCAGCTTTTGACCGCATCAGTGCCTCACTTCTGAGCTCCAGAACAGCCCAATTATACCTTATAAAGCAGGGTCAAAGCACCGAGCCCTGGTGATACAAATAAATAAGATCCTGTTTTGGGGGTTCTGGCATGACACATTAATCACTGAGCACCGCAGATGGAAAAGGTAGCTCTCTAAAGCATTCTAGCTGGATCTTGGGGACATGATTTTTGTCAGCCGGGAAGTCGAAACAGGAAGCATCTCCAGGGTTCAGTTCATGCATTTTCATTGTGCAGACTGGGTGGGCAATTTGCAAGCATGTTGGGCCAGCCCAAGGGGGTTTGGTGCCCTTGGCCAGCCTCTAGTAGCCCCACCCCAACCCACCATGGCTTGGGTGCACTCTGAGCTTTGAGCTTTGGCAGATCTGGAGGAGCATGCCTGCACTTCCCTCTTCCCTCCTTCCTTTGTGGAGGTGGGGATGGGGAAGACAAGCCAGGCTAGCTGCTGCACCCTCAGCCTCCGTAAAGCAGGAGGGAGAGTGCATGGTGGTGCTGGCATCTACTTGCTCTTCTTTGCTCCTTCCTGGGGAAAGGTGGCAGAGTGACCCAGGTGGGAGGCAGGCCCATAGCCAGGATTTTGTGGCTTGTGGGGCAATTTTTTTTTCCTGGTGGGGCTAAAGTTCTCAGTCAACCACTTTAGATGACAGTCCTCAGCTGCTGCAAGTTAATCACTTCTGCCAGCCTAAGCAGCAGTTCTGATAACAAGCCGGCCGGTGAGGAGATGATGACTTCTAGAGTCAAGAACGCCAACAGGCAGAAAAACTCTCTTAAAGACCAGTTTCTTGATACAGAGTTAGAAGGGAACCTAAAGGTCACCTACTCCAACCCCGTCGCTCAGAGCAGGAACTGGTCAACTACAGTACCCCACTCTGCTTAAAGGAGCACACACCTTTAAAAATGTTTTAACATGACTGACAAAGGCATTTACAGGAGAAATTGGCCTTTAAGAAAGGGGGTGGAGCCTGCAAAAGCCCCACCATAGCTATGAGCCTGGTGGGAGGGCTGGGGATGGGGGCACTGCTTGGGGCTGCCACTTGCCCCAGAAAGTGTCTTTGGTTGCTCCTGGAATCTCTGCCGTATGGCACACTAGTCAATTGCCTAGGTCTTTCTAGCGGGCAGATCAGCCCTGCAGGAGTGACTGAGCCATCACAGATCAAAAGTGACCGGCCGAATGCTGGTTCTCCTTGCGTTATCTCAATTGCAATGCTTTTTGGTGGAGCCAGTTCTCGTGTTCAGCTGTGCATTCTCTGGAGATGAGCAATAAAATTATCTGCATGCATTTGCAACTGGGCTCCTGGAGATGGTGTGGCTGATTTTGCACCCTAGCTGCCGTGGTGCTGGCTCAACTGATCCTTGCTAGTCTCCTTGATTTGAGGTATTCTGATTCATAAGGCCTGGAGCCAAAAACTGAGATGATGGATGGGACATCTGGCTTGGAAGCACCATCAGAGCAAAAAGTCAGAATAATGGGTTGGATCCAACCAGATTTTTTGCTGGCGAGAAAAGGGAGGAAGGAGTTCGGTTTCACCATCAAAAAAAGGCTGTCCTGGGGATCATGGGACCGGCATGGACCAAAGACAGATGGGATGGGAAGTAGGTAAAACTGAAGGCAAATGGTGGCTGCCACGGTTGCTGGGGATCATGAGACCTGCATGGACCAAAGGCGTGGGATGGGACTGCAAGTAAGAAGGGGAAGTAGGTAAGATTGAATGGAAATGCTGCCTAATATGGTTGCTATGTATGAGTTGGGAAGTACCTGAAGATCTTAGAAGTGAAGCCCTGGGAGGACAGGGTTTGGAGAGGGGAGGAACTGGAGTGGGGTAAAATACCACATAGTCCAGGGGTGGGCAATTGTTTTGGCTCGGGGGCCACTTTGTGGGAGCGGAAGTTAGCGGAGGGCCGCACCTTTTAAAATGATTGCATTCGTTAGTTAACTTTGCATTTCAGAAAAGGTATAAATTGTATCATAAAAATCAATAAATATAAATTAAATAAAATAGTGGTAGTTTTATTCAATTTATTTATTGCGCTAATTTCATATAATCTATAGCTGCAAGACACACACACAGAGGGACCGAGAGAGACACACAGGGAACATAGGGAGAGAGAGAGAGAGAGGAAGACACGCACACACAGAGGGACAGAGACAGACAGACAAACATAGACAGACTCAGAGGGACAGAGAGAGAAACACAGGGGAACATAGGGACAGAGGGGGGGGGGACACAGAGACACACACCCATGCAGAGGGACACAGAGAGAGTCAGAGAGAGAGAGAGACAGGGACAGAGAGAGAGATCACCGAAAACAGCTGCCTGCCTGCTGCGCCTCCGTGCAACCCGGGGAAGGTGAGGATGGGGGCGGGCAGGGCTTCCCCAGAGCACTGTGCTTTGGCGCGGCCCGGGGAAGGCGAGGGTGGGGGCAGGCAGGGCTTTCCTGGAGCACTGCGGCCCCGGGAAGAGGAGGATGGGGGAGGGAAGGTAACTTACTTTCCTTCTTCTGCCTCTTCGTTGCCCAACAGGGCTGCTGGGAGCAGGGGGTGGGGCTTGGTAACGTGCCCGCCCCCTGGACACTTCACTCCCGGAGCGCCGCTTCTCTGTGCTCCAGGCCCAACGGAGGCCTGACTGAAACCATGTGGCCGACTATCTTGTCAGGCCGCAAAAACCTCTGTGGTGGGCTGCATGTGGCCCGCGGGCCACAATTTGCCCACCCCTGACATAGTCCATCCTTTGAAGCAGCTGTTTTCTCCAGGGGAAATGGTATCTGTCACCTGAAGATTAATTCTAAAAAGAACATCAGAAGAGCCCTGCTGGATCAGACCAGTGGTCTATCTAGTCCAGCATCCTGTTTCACACAGCGGCCAACCAGTTCCTCTGGAGGGCCTACAACAATGCATACAAACTGAGGCCTTCATAAGAACTTCAGAAGAGCCCTGCTGGATGAGACCAGTGGTCCATCTAGTCCAGCATCCTGTCTCACACAGTGGCCAACCAGTTCCTCTGGAGGGCCAGCAACAGGGCATAGAGACTGAGGCCTTCATACAAATATAAGAAGAGCCCTGCTGGATGAGACCAGTGGTCCATCTAGTCCAGCATCCTGTCTGACACAGTGGCCAGCCAGTTCCTCTGGAGGGCCAACAACAGGGCATAGAGGCTGAGGCCTTTTCCTGATGTGGCCTCCTGGCTCTGGGATTCAGAGGATTAGTTCCTCTGAATGTGGAGGTTCCCCTCAGTCACCGTGGCTAGTAGCCATTGATAGACTTATACTCTGGGATAAGTCTATCAATTCTGTGAGATCTCCAGGCCCCATCTGGAGGCTGGCAACCCTACTGGCTAGAGGCCCCCCTCCAAATATCCGATTCTGATTGAGGTGAACTTTGAAAGAAGCCCAGAAGTCTCCTCCGACTGCAGCTGCCCAAAGCAACAGGATAACGATGGCTGCTAGGCTCAGAGGTCCCACAAGGTTCCTTTGGATCCCAGCCAAGCAAAGCTGAGAAGTCATTCCAAGCAAACGAGTGGGAGGATTTAAAGAGGAAGTACATTCATTGGGTTACAACTGTCTGGCCATACTGGAAGGATCAGGTACTTGATCCAGTCTCCAGTTCCAGCAGTCAAACAAGACAGGAAAGTCAGGTCTGTCAAAATGAATGGAAGTATTCTCTTTTCCCCGCCACGCTCAGAATGGCCGTGGAAGGCAAGAAAAAGCTGCTTCCCTTCCTGATTTTGACAGCCCCATCAGGGCGCATACCAGAGTGTGGTGGTGACTGTGGGGCAATAGCAACAAGGATCAGCCATTCATTCTGAGCGTCCCTTGCCATCTCAGTCAGGATGCATGAGGATGCATGTGTCTGTTTGCATGCATTAGAGAGAGCGCCTGCCTCATCTTTTGCATGTGTGAAAGTGAAGCTGTTATGTGTCTCACCATGCTTCTCTGCTCTGTGCGTGTTTTTGTCATGTGTTCACGTGAGTGAGGACTATGTACATCTGGTGTTCCCTTTGTTCTGTCTTGTGTAGTTCCATCATCTCTGTGACCTCCTCACTCTTTCTTTCTCTCCATGTGCGCGCTCTCTCTCTTTCTCGCTGCCCCTCAGTGGCTGTGGGTGTAAACGTTTTCTAGATGCTTAATTCCTTGAACACCGATCAAGATGGGTAGCCGTGTTAGTCTGTCTGTAGCAGCAGAAAAGAGCAAGGATGCAGTAGAACAAAATCTGTGGCAGGGTTTGAGCTTTCTTGAGTCACTGCTCACTTCTTCAGGTACAGTTAGAATGGGAGTCCATCTGTCCTATTTACTGGAAAGTGGAGTCATCTGGCATCGGAAATCACTCCGCTTTGCAATAAATAGGACAGACGGACTCCCATTCTAGCTGCATCTGAAGAAGTGAGCAGTGACTCACGAAGGCTCCCACCCTGCCACATATTTTGGTAGTCTTTAGGGTGCTCCTGGACTCCTGCTCTTTTCTACTCCTTGAACCCAGAATGTCTATGTGTGACTTGCACTGCATCCTAAGCAGCCACATACTTCTAAGCCTCTAGTCTTCAAAGGATTTCGAAGGTATCGCTTTGCTTTGTTGTTAATCTGTCGCTCGTGGCTTGACCTACCTGCTTGAGTTACTTGCTCAGCATGGTATGCATTTGAAATCTTGTTGGTGCCTGCCCATTTCCTTCCAACTCAGCCAATCCATGCCAATCAAGGGAAGCTGATGTTGGAGGGAAGGGATTAACCAGGATAGTGGAATGGCTAGAGTGCTAGGCTTCGATCTGGAAAAGCAGGGTTCGAGTCCCCACTCTGCCAGGAACCTTTGGCTACTTGCTTTCTCCCTGCCTAGACTACTGTGCAATGGTTTTAAGAGGGTAAACCAAGGAAGGAATGGACACCACTCTGAGCTCCTCTGATGAAGGGCAGCTTAACAAATATGCTTTCTGTAGATCGGTCATGCACTGAATCCAAGTTTTTCCTTACAATTTTTTTTAAAAAATGTTAGGGATTGTTGCTCTCTCATGCAAAGTGAAGTCTGGCCTTTAGCATAAGAAAAAGGGCTGTGGCTCAGTGGTACAACATCTGCTTGGCATGCAGAAGGTCCCAGGTTCTATCCCAGGCATCTCCAATTAAAAGCACTAGGCAGGAGATGTGAAAGACCTCTCTGCCTGAGACCCTGGAAAGCCACTGCCAGTCTTAGTGGACAACAGTGACCTTGATAGGATGATGGTCTGATTCGGTACAAGCTTCATGTGTTCAAGGCAGCTTCATATTAGGTGAACGGGTGATTGACTTTGCTTGCTTCTTTCTGGGACTGTGAAGTGTCCAGATTGTGTAAGACGAGGAATGGAACAAAAGTGTGTGTGTGGGGGGATGACGACCAAGGAATGCAGTCATTCATCTAAAGCATTTTACATCCTGTCCCACAGCCAACGGCTTCTGAGGCAGCCTCCAAGAAAACGAACATCAGTTAAAACAGAGCAATATATAACTGACAAATGACTACAGGCGGCAGTTACAGTAAATCAGTGGAACCCTTTCGAAGGGAAGAGCCAGCCAGCTATTTCATTCAACCCTGTCACCAACTGCCATGTTTACTACACCACCTGTGTCATGTGAGTTTTCTCCACGCAGGCCCCACCTGACCAACACGGCTCTTGGAGAGAGCAGTGTTGACTTGCTAAACCAGAGCTACTCCTTCTCCTTGGCCATCTAAAGAGGCATCTGCTGATCAGGATTACTGAATGGGTAGGTAGGTGTGCAGGCGGGATGTGGAATAGGGTTGCTAGTCCCCAGGTCCCAGCAGGCATCTCCCCCACTACTCAGGGCTTCTATCTGTCACCAGCCAGCTGGCTGGTAGGGGAAACCCCACTCCCAAACAGCCACATCTGGGTGTGATGTCCCCAGTGTGATGATGTCACCCGGAACTGATGTCATCGTGTCGGGGATGTAGCGTGGGGCACTCTGGTTTGAAAGCAAAACTTTATGGTAAATGTGGCCTAAAACTGTAGAGTTTTGCCCTTAAACCAGAGCATCGCCGCATGATGTTGCTGATGCGATGACATCACTCCTGGGTGACGTCATTGCGCCAGTGACATTCCGGAACACCCCTCAAATCCCCCCCACCAGTGCAGTGAGGGGATCTTGCAACCCTTATGTGGAATGGTGTGGTATAGCCTGATCCCCGTCAGAGATTGGAAAATCAGCAGGGCGAGTACCTGGACGGGAGTCCACTAAGGAAGGCTCTGCAGGAGCAGTCAGTGGCAAATCACCTCTGTTTCTCACTAGCCTTGCGAGGCCCTTGCTGAGCCATCATAAGTGGGTTGTTTCAAAGAGTTGCCATTTTGATCTGCAGGAGAAAAACTAGATTCGAGTCCAGTCCAGATGTGAGTCAGATATGAAGGGAGCTTTGAGTCCTAAAAGCTCATACTCGAAAACACTGTTGGTCTCTAAGGTGCTACCAGACTCGGTTCTAGTTGTTCATAAGTTAGTTGCAACTTGATGGCTTGTACGTATATAGACATGCACATAACCCAGGTGGGTTTTTAAGAAAATTAAAGGCAGAGAAAGTATTTCGGGACAGAGAAGATAGCAATATATTTGCTTGTGCAAACTTTGTAGATATTGCAGGAAAGTTCATAAGTTCCCCCCTCCCTGTTAAACTCTTTATTGTTTTTACTGACGAAAGAAAAGAAAAGGCGCTGCCTTTCTGCTGGAAAACCTGGGAAGGGGCCTAATTGATACAAGGCGTCCAACCAGAGGATGTTGTCACAAGCTAGTCCCTGGTGTCCCTGGCCGGAGGATCAGCTGTTGCCAACCGCGTCGGTGTTTTGGAGGGCCAGTCTTCTGAAAAGCTTGAGGAGATCTTCAGGACAGAAACAGAAACCCACCCTGCAATATGGTTGAATTTCTCGCACAGCTGGGGCCAGGAGGTGACCTTTCCTAAGCACGCCCTTGAGGTTTGCCTTTCAGTTAGTCTGTGAGTCAGAGTGTTATTAGATTAATATTAAAAAGCTCCCCCCCCCCCGCTTTGACGTGTTTCACTTGGGAGGCTACGGGGGGGGGGGTGTTTCCTCTTCAGAGCTAGCTGAAAATTCAGACATTAAAGACCGACTGGGAGGAAACCAACACAACACATTGTCTTACTTTGAAAGCAATTCTCTCTCTCTCTCTCTCTCATCCCTGCTTTGGAAAGAAACTGAATGGGGGGGGGGGGGGGGGAACCCAGTCCCAACTGGTAGTTTTTTGTGATTTATGAATGTTAATCCTATTTGTAATCAGCAATAAACAGTTCAATTAGTTGATGGCTGCTATTCTTCCCAGCGTAGCAGGACCTCCACGAACTGTTTCTAGGCAGGGTTTTGAAAAGGCCTGTAATTATTCAACAGGAGCTATCCTGTTCGGGCGGGCACATGAACAAGATGATTTAATCATGTCTAACATCTGTGTTTCTGGGCTAGATCAGTAAGCACATATGTAGATCCGGCTGTCTATGCTGAAATGACACTATATGCATACGGCCCACAGCTGGAACACTGCAGTACACGAAACCTGGCCAAGAATATAAGAAGTGCCCTGCGGGATCAGACCAACGGCCCATCTAGCGCTACGTCCTCTTTCACACATGAACACATGAAGCCGGCTTGTACTGAACCAGACCCTCGGTCCATCAAGTTCAGCACCGTCTACTCAGACTGACAGTGGGTCTCCAGGGTCTCAGGCAGAGGTCTTTCCCATCACCTGGTCTTTTTAACTGGAGAGGCTGGGCACTGGATCTGGGACCTTCCGCATGCCAAGCAGAGGCGTCACCATTGAGCCACGGCCCCTCCCCTCAGTGGTCAATCACCCCTGATGACCAATGAACAGGGCACAGAGGCCAAGGAATTCTTCTGATGTCGATACGTTGAAGGGCTGCCATAGCATAGTGGCTGAGCATCAGACTGGAGGGTGCTTTCCACACACGCTGAATAATGCACTTTCTACCCACTTTCAAGGCACTTTGCGACTGGAGTTTATTTAGCGAAACGGCAAAATCCACTTGCAAATGAAACTGTTGAAGTGCATTGTACGCAGCCCTGTATGCAGGGGAGGGCAGTCTAGGAATTCTGTTGTTGTTGTTGTTGATGATGATAATGATAAGAATAACAACAACAACGACAACAACAACAGAATGTGGCCTGAAAGTGGATTATTCAGCATTTCTAAAAGCATCTTATGACCTGGAATGACTGGGTTTGAATTGGCACTCTGCAGTGGAAGTTCATTGGGTGACCCTGAGCCCATTGCAATCTCTCAGTTTCACCTACCCTCCCAAAGTGGTGGTTGTAAGGATGGAGCGGAGGAGGTGAGAACAACACAAAAAGCAGCTTTGGGTCTCAGTCAGGGAGAAAAACAGGATAGGCCAGGTTAGCCCGGTCTCTTCAGATCTCGGAAGCTACGAAGGGTCAGCCCTGGCAAGTATTTGGATGGGAAACCAGCAAGGAAGTCTGGGATCGCTAAGCAGAGGCAGGCGATGACAAACCACCTCTGAACGTTTCTTGCCTTGAAAACCCAATGGGGTCACCGTAAGTCAGCCGTGAATTGACGGCAAAAAAAAAGAATAATATTAATATCAGCAAGGATGATGATAGCCCTGTGACATGCGTAGTCTCTGCACCTCCACATATAGAACTCAGATGGAATTTTTCAGCAGTGCTGTTTGCAGTCACTGAAAGGTTATGAAATAACAGGTGCCGTTTGTCTTCCTTTGTTGCTGTCCCTATAGGGTATTAGTTTGTGCTGCTGACATGCTACGGTTCACTCTGAGTGAGGGTTTGAGGCCGGGAGGTTGCTTGCTGTAGCCTAGCCATGGCATTGGTGACCAGGTTTGAGCTGAGCAGCCACTGCAGTGACACCAGCACTACAGAAGCCACATGGGTCAGTTTGTTCCTGAGTAGCGGTGTGCATTCAGATCAACCCAAGCCGAACATCTACCCCCAAAATACCTTACCAGTATCTTTCGGGTAGATTTTGGCATCCCGAATGTATCTGGGTTTTCTTGGGAAAGCAATCCCCCCCCCCCCCCCCCCCAAATCCAGGATATATTTGGGAACTATCAGGTAGATCTGAAAACAGTGACAAGGCAAGAGCAGATTGCTCCCGCCTCCCAGCTGTTTGTTACATTTCTACTGCAGTCCCTTTAAAGTGTAAAGGGACTGCAGAAGACAGCCTGAGGAACAGCTATGCTGGTGGGGAGCAGACTGCTTCCGCCCGTTCGGCTTAGGGCTGGCTTCTCATGCAGCCCAGTGTAAACTGGGCTGCAGAAGGCACCAGCCCCAGGGTCTGCTGTGCCACCAGGAGTAGATAGCTCCTCGCAAACTGGGCTTTGTGCTCGCTTACCCTGGAGCCCAATTTAAAACGGACTGTAGAAGAAGTGAGCCCAGCCAGGATCACCTGTGCCCATGGGGAGCAGATTGTTCCCCTCTGGCTTAGCTTTGCCCAGATAGCGAAAAGAAGGCAATTGGTGCACCTCCTGTTCCTGATAAAATCCCAGCTCCAAGAACTCAGAAGAGGCTGCCTTACCTGCCATACAGGACAGAGTGAAAATACTAAGGAATGGAACCCCAGCTCCTTCCTCATACCTCAGTCATATTCTGGGCTACAGAGAAAAGAAGAGCGTTGGCAAACTCAAGGAGCCTGAGGAGTGCAGGTGGGTAGGGGAGCTAGTCAGGGTGCACCTGGGAAGAGTAGAAGCACACCTGTCCCATTAGGATCACCAACTACAGCTTGGGGAATTCTTGGAGATCTGGGGGTGGAGCTTGGGAAGAGACAACAGAGTATAATGCCAAAGATTTCATCCTCCAAAGTATCCATTTCCTCCAGAGGAACTGATCTCTCTAACCTGGAGACCAGTTGTAATTCCGGGAGATTTCCAGGCCCTGCCTGGAGGTTGACGACCCTAAATAGTGTGTGTTCTTTTGACTATGGAGGGCCCAAAGGGGGTGGGAAAGAGGCCCCAGGGGGGATCTTTGTCCAAACCAACGAAAAGCTGTCTCTCACTGTTAACAGAGAAGGCTTTTTTAGTCCTTTGGGGGAAGGGAGTGAGCGCGTAACTCACAGTCTGGCCAATTAAAATTGCCCCCTCTGAAGCTGCAGTTGATTAAACCTGGGGGTACCATTTACAGAAGTTTAACGGGGGGGGGGGGTGTCACCCACATATATCCCACAGCATACTTGTGGGAAACAGCTATGTCTGTGGTCATTATGAGGTACAGAATTATAACTATAGCAAATATTTTTCGGCAATAGTGATATGTTTCTGATTCAAATCTCGAATATTTCCATTTGAATCTTGCCTTTGAAACTTGCCATGAATCCTGCCCCCACCCCCAAACTCCCTGCTCTCCCTTTACCAGACCTGAAATGGCACCCTCACTTCAGCTACTGATTAAACCAATTAAAGCTTGAAAGTCCAGCTGTTTGGCAGTGTCAGAACGCATTCCAAGGCCGAGCTTCGACTGGGTGTAATTAGTTCATCTTTTACTGAAACGCTGCAACCAAAAAAAAAAAAATAGTAGTGACATGGAAAGCAAAGTGTAGAATCCTATCAAATAGAGAAGTCATTTTAATTCTGCTCATAAAACCTGGATTATAATAGATGAAGGCAATTGGCACAAAAGACTCTTATCTATTTGGCCAAGCAATAAAAACAACATCTCCCCATCACCGCCATCGCCACCTCCTCCTTTCTTCTTTTTGGTGCTTGGCTACAAATTTGTCCCCATCTTCCCTTCTCACATAAATTGTACTCAGCCTTTCCCCTCCTCTGGCTTGGTTGAAGAACCCTGATATTCAAACACAAATATATACAATTTGGCAACTCCCCTCATATTTGTCTTTCATGCTAAGATGAAAGGGCTGCCGGCTGTGCTCTTTTGAGCTTTTCAAAGTGAGCAGAAAAGGCCCTTGAGTCTCTTGATGGCCGGGCTCACTACAGCTTTGATTCAAATCTGAAGCTCCTATAGAGCTCAGGTTTGAAGTTTTCCTATTCGTTAACCTCTTCATTGAACCGAATATTCCTCTGATTCTCTAATTAGTTACAGTCGAAGTTTCAGTAACGTTTCGCGTTTCCTCTTGGAGAGCGCCAAAGCACAGAGGTTCAAAGAATGAGCCGGAAAGGATGCCTTATCTAGCCACAGTTTGATTAGAGGGCACCGACCTCTACCTTGGAGGGCAGAATAATCGTAAACGCAAGATAAGATGTGAAAGAGTCTTGAAAGTTTCATTTTCACAGAGCAATAAATCCTTCTCCTAGGCGGAATTTCTGTGCTCATTCCATGCTGTTTTCCTGTCTGAAATAGGGATGCTCAAATTATGACCTTTCTTGTTTCTTTCTGTTTTCGTACATTGTCATTTGGTGCCTATTATTATTACTATTGATGATATGATGATGATAATGTTGATTTTGTTGGTGATCCCAGTTCATTTGGTTGGTTTGTTTTTTAATTCATTTATTCCCCACCATTTCTCCCAATGAGGACCCAAAATGGCTCACATCATTCTCCTCTCCTTCATTTTATCCTTACAACAACCCTATGAGGTAAGTTAGGCTGAAAGAGTGTGACTGGCCTAAGGTCACCTAGCAAGCTTCCATAGCACGACTTGGGATTTGTCACGACATTCTAATGCCATTTTAGCTTATTCATTATTATGTTGTTCAAGCGTTGTAAGTCACCACAAGACCCTCTGCATGAGCAGCAACTAATATAATCTAACAAGAGGTGGGACGCGCAATACTCAAGGGGGGGGGGAGGATTCGTAAAGGCTGCAGCTCCACATCGAGGAGGAAGCAGCTCCAGGTAAGTCTTCTTCCTCCCCACCCCGCACCAGCGGCGAGGCCTCAGTGGCTCTCAGCTGCCGGCCAGCCGCAGTGTTCTCTGTGCATGTGGTGGGAATGCTCTTTAACTTGCGGGGATTTAAATATCCCCTGTATAGTTTTAAAAACTTTTAAGATTTTTCTGCACACCTAGAGAGTCCCCCAAGTGTGCAGAAAAATCTCTTTTCCCCCCAAGTGTCCCCGATGTACGGATCCACACTCATGGGGGCACTTAGGAATTAGATATATAGATAAATAAAAATGTCATTTTTACATCCTTTATATTCCACTGATAAAAACGGCATCCATTTTAATAGTAATATTTTTATATATTTTGATTAGTACGTTCAGGAAATGAGTTTCACTCCCAGTTTCATCTAGGGTTGTCAGGTCCCCCCTGGTGAATGGCAGGGGGTAGGGGATGTAGGGTTGGGAGATCCTAGAGATTTGGGGGTGGGTCCTAAGGAGGGCAGGGACCTCAGTGGGGTACAGTGCCACAGAGTCCACCCTCCAAAGCAGCCATTTTCTGCAGGGGAACTGGTCTCTATAGTCTGGAGATGGGCTGTAATTCCAGAGGATCCCCAGGTCCCACCTGGAGGGGGGCATCCCTCATTTCATCCCCAGTAGAAAGAGCCAATGGCAGAAACTGGCATTTCAAATAAAAACAGTGTGTTCACTTGTTGTTGTTGTTAATGAAATTTCATAACATACCTCATCTGAAAATGTCTAATATTTGTCTCCAATGCACCCTGAGTGTTAATAGATGTGCATTTATAAAGTTCCCCAAACTCTGACCCACCAAGTGGAATGGTGACAATCAGCTTTTTTTTTCATGAGTGACCATCTGACAGTATGCTGGAAGTTCTATGTTGGAGCACCCAGTCTTTTTTTTTAAGCTTACTTTCCAGGCATACGGAGCGGGGCGGGGGGGGGGGGGAAAGACACAAAATCCAAACTTGTCTCACCCCCCTAGTGACTTGGCAAGGAGTGTTTCAGCCACAGACCCCCTCCCCTTTGATTGCCTGGAAGAGAAAATATTCTGTTGTTGATGCTCCCAACGCTTAGCGCCGGAAAAGCCGCAACCCACACCCAGGCCCGTATATTATTTCTGTGTTCATAACGGAATGCATTTGTGGCTCTATAAAGTGAAAAGTGTCTTGATTGATCCACCAAATATGATTTACAGCCCCGAATACCAGAATGTATATGTCAGTTCTAGTAGCTTTTCCCCTGATAGCATTAACTCTGTTTATGGTCGGGATCAATTAAGTAAACTAGCCTTCAAGGGCCCGCCTACATTCAGCATACTGTTTCACACATAGGCACAGAAACCCAGCCAACATTGAAACAAATGGAATTATGTAGAAAGGGGAAAAAATTATAACATTGTTTGGGAAAGTTTAAAGAATCGTTTGGGGGGTCTGGTTAGGGTCATCACTTGAGAAGGAAACTCTCATCAAAATATGAGTGCATTTGTAGAGACACTGCAGACTTTGCAGAAAATATTTATTTATTTCAATTTTTATTCCGCCTTCCCCATGAGCGCTGTTTTTTTGGATCCAGATAGATACTCCTGTGATATTCGCTTTAGGAAGGTTTTGTGATCTACGCCCAGCTGATTGGTTATTGCTCTTGCTGAAAACAGACATAGTCGTAAGAATTTGAAGGTTACTGCTCTGTATTGGATATTTCTTGAGGAAGAATTCCATTTGAAAAGTTGAAAACAATCCTGAAACAACGTCGAATTGGATTACTCTTATGATTTATTGGAACTGTATTTTGTAGAATTATGAACTGTATACATTTCAAACAGATTATTCATTGCATAAAAAAGAATAGAATTCTCTTTATGTCTTATTGAAACTGTATTTTGTATGCACTTCAAATAGACGTTATTATTAATTGCATTTACAAGTTGTTTGACTTGATAGTTTGGGGTCTGATGTTCACAATTTTGAATTGTTGGCTGATTTGCTCGCTATTTATAGGATTGGCTGCAAAAAGCATGCAGTGACAAGAGGTCTTTGGGGGAAGGGGGAGGGAGAAAGTACATATGGGATTATGTGCAAATGCACGTGAGCGAAACATGGACAGTTTCACTATATTGCACAATATTGTGCTGTCATAATGTGAAAAGTAATTCTTTTTTGTTTTGCTGTCAAGACACAGATGGCAACCCCATGGGGTTTTCAAGGCAAGAGACGTTCAGAGGTGGTTTGCCATTGCCTGCCTCTGCATAGCAACCCTGGACTTCATTGGTGGTCTCCCATCCAAACACTGACCAGGGCTGACCCTGCTTAGCTTCCAGGATCTTACAAGATCAGGCTAGCAGGAATTATCCATGACAGTTAACTAGGGCAACCCCCCCCCCCCCCAGTGTTTCTGCTGTTTATGAAAGCTATCTTTTGTTACTTCCAGAGTGGGTTTTTCACCTAATTTTCCCACCTCCGCCTTGAGTGGCAGTGAGTAACAGGATCTGGAGACAGGGGATCCTTCTTCCCCACCAGCAGCTTGGCAGCCCTACAGTGAACAGGCTTGAACTGTTCACAAAAAGCCCAAATACTGGGTGAAAAAATGGCTCCCTGTTCTCAACTGGCAAACAGACCACTAGATGTACCCCTTAGAACAGGGGTGGCCAACCTTGCTTAACGTAAGAGCCACATAGAATAAACGTCAGATGTCTGAGAGCCGCAAGACAGGAACAAATATCACACACACGTCTTTATTTTTAAAAATATGCAAATTTGCTTTTTATTAACGTTAAATGGGACTGCCAAAAATAAAAACAAACGAGGAAAACCGGTTATTGATAATGATATTACTTGTTTGCTAATGATATTGAGAGAGAGAGAGAGAGAGAGAGAGATGGAAAGAAAGAATTAAAGAAGTGGAAAGAAAGAGAGAGAGGAACTAGGAAAGCAAATAGATGGGAGGGAGGAGGGAAGGAAGGAAGGAAGGAAGGAAGGAAGGAAGGGAGAAAGAGAGAAAAAGCATGCCTCCCTTTTGCTTCCCCAGCCGCCCTGCCAGGAGCCGCACAATATGTGTGAAAGAGCCGCATGTGGCTCCCGAGCCACAGGTTGGCCACCCCTGCCTTAGAATCATGGTTAATGGTACTTTCTCCGGAACTTTATGTCTTCCGTGAACCCTTTCATATTGATTGAGGTTTCCTGAGCAATTCATATGGAGGCTAAACTGTGCAGAGGGTTGTGGGCATATTCTAGGGTGCACAATGTCATGATGTACACATACTAGGTCACTCTTCCACCCCATGTGAAGTGAGAACAAAATTACCTAGAACAATGCCCATGCTCCCATACATCTGCATATTTTAGGTTGCGATCAGAGGTGAGAAAGGAAGCTTCTTCTCATTGAGCAATGTTTGAGAAATACTAGTGTTCCTTGGAAATGTATGTGTTACCATCATTATTTTTTAGGTCTGGCATGAAAAATCTATGGCTACCAATTCTTTTGTTGCCATCAGATAGAAGAAGAAGAAGAAGAAGAAGAGATTAGATTTATATCCCGCCCTTCATTCACTCGGAGTCTCAGAGCGGCTTACAAACTCCTTTTCCCTTCCCCTCCCCACAACAGACACCCTGTGAGGGAGGTGGGGTAGAGAGAGCTCTTTTCCCAAGCAGTCCTTGAGGGAACAGCTGGTACAGAGCTATGGCTTGCCCAAGGTCATCCAGCAGGTGCAAGTGGAGGAGTGGGGAATCAAACCTGGTTCTCCCAGATTAGAGTCCGCGCACTTAACCACTACTCCAAACTGGCTCTGAAGAACAACTGAATGACAGCTCACATATGAACAGGTAATAATTACTGGAAGAGACTGTCTTTTTGTAGTTGAATCTTGCATACCAATAATTTGTATACATTTATTTAGATTTAAGTTAATTTTTCTAGCTCATTTTCTGATAGTCGATTACCTGAACAAAGTTCATCTCTGAAATAGATGTGATATATACTTTACAGTTGCGCCACATATTGGAAACTTCTTTTGTGCTGGAATTAATACAAAATCTACATATATATTGTAACCAGTGTTCCCTCTAAGCTGAATTAGTGTGGGCTAGCTCACAGTTTTTCAGCCTCCGGCTCACACATTTTTGTCTCGGCTGAAGAAGGATGGTGCTCCAGAGCAAACTAATTTATGCAGTAGCCAAATCGCTCACTCACAACTTTAATGCCAGTAGCTCACAAAGTAGAATTTTTGCTCACAAGACTCCACAGCTTAGAGGGAGCACTGATTGTAACAGGTACATGTGTTCTGCCTGAATCCAGCACAGGAGATCCATGTACAGTGGCAGCCTTCTGCACATGGGCTCCCTTGCCAGATTGGGAACCCTGGAAGTAGATTGAATGCAGATGCACATCTGGATGTGATCCACATTGCAATGTACATCTGGACATAAAACATGTGATGTATTCCTCACATGCACTGCAGGGTGTGGATGGAGATGTATGTTCTCATCTATTTTACATGTAAATTGCATCCTCTCTACTGGTTGCCTGGACTACTGGTTATGCGCAGCACTCCAGATGCACATGAGTATCTCTAGATTAGGACCATGCTTTGGAGCTGAAGGTTCCCAGAGAGCCAGTGTGGTGTAGTGGTTAAGAGCGGTAGATTCTAACCTGGGAACTGGATTTGATTCCCCACTCCTTCATATTAACTTGCTGGGTGACCTTGGGTCAGTCACAGTTCTCTCGGAGCTCTCTCAGCCCCGCCTACCTCTCAAGGTCCCTATTGTGGGGAGAGGAAGGGAAGGCGATTGTAAACCACTTTGAGACTCCTTAGGGCAGAGAAAAGTGGGGTATAAAAACCAACACTTCTTCGATATGCTGCAGAGAAATCCATCCGCAACATTCTACACAAGAGTTTCACGCCATGAGGGCTTTGTTCCATGCAACATACGAAGTGGACCTTTGTCCTTTCAGCCAACTGGAGCCCCTTTCCAATCATCTCTTAATATGGACACCCAACAAGAGATCCAGACCACCAACTCTTCTTCCATCCTACAGCATATGGATCCGTATGGTAATGCTGTTTGTTCGCTGCCTTGCGGTGAAAGGCCGATATCCTATTACAGATCCCTTGGGCTGTGCAGTCTACTTATTTAGAATTCTGTCAAAAGAAATCAGGGATGTTTTTACAATGCAGAGGGGGAGAGCAGTGGGTGTAAAAGAAAAACAGAAGTGTGTTGCAGGACCTGGCATGTCCTTTCCCCAAGCTACTATTAGTTTTGGAAGGAGGCCAAGAAAAGAAAAGGTTACCTACTTACTTAACATCTGTGAACAAGGGGTCATACTGGGCACAAAAGTGAGGGGCTGAATTATGGCCCCTCTCGGGCCATGCTTTAGGTAAGTCTCCCTGTTGATTTTAAGTGACACAGTGGAAACCCTGCAGATGTTGCCATGGCTCTTTTAAACTGGGAGCAGAGGGCTATGGGGACTGTGCACATGTTCTAGGGAAGTTACTAGGTCAGCCTGAAATAACAACAGTATCATCTTAAGCAGAGTTACATCCCTCTAAACCCCCTTGACTTCAACAAACTTGGAACAGTATAACTTTTGGGGGGATGGTAGCACAAATTTCGTTTGTGGTCACATCTCTAGGTGAAAGTGCAGTGATCTTTCCTACCCCTCTCAACTATATTAACAAAATTCGAGAGAAATAGTACTGTTAAAATTGACTACCTGTTATTGTGTCAATTGCGAGAAAATGGCATATCATAACTGCATAGCATAAGATGGAAGACAAATATCGATGGCACAAAAGTGGCATTAAAATGAGTGAAATGTGGAAACTGACAAAGAAAATTGGCAGAATGAAAACACTAACACACGTGAGAGTGAAAAGGAACAAACAACTGTAGGTTCGTATACCCCTGACCCAAAGTTGACTAAGAAATTCCCTTCCACCCCTATATTATATTATATTATATTATATTATATTATATTATATTATATTATATTATATTATATTATACTCCCCGCCCTCCCCACCAAGGCAGGCTCTAGGCAGCTTACAATTAAAATTTAAAAACAGATTAAAACCATAAAAACCGTAAAAATTATTACATATTACATATGTGGTGATGAAACATAAATTATTACATATTACATATATGGTGATGAAACATAAATTTAAGATTTTTATCCATACAGGTATCCAAGTATCGGCAAGTTGCAATAGCCTTTGGTAGATTCCAGGGTAGGCTCTGTTTTTATATTGAGATGTTAAGTGTGGCTCCTCAATCGAATGCCTGGTGGAAGAACTCCATCTTGCAGGCCCTGTGGAACTGGTTTCTCAGAGTGCTTTCAAATGAGCAAAACATTTCACATGATTTATCTTACTGTAATCTTTATGAAAACTCTGAAAGGCAGGTCAGTGTTGTTACCCTCTCTATATTGTGGATGAAGTGTTGAAGCTAAGAGAGAGAATTGCTTCCCTCAGACCTCCTAGGGGGTTTGTGGCAGAGGTGAGACTTGGACCAGAGATTTCCTGATGGGTAGAGTAGATCCTTACTTTGTTACACAGCAGTTTATCTCAGTTACGTTCATCATGGTTGAGGGTTGTTTAAAATGGATCCAAAGCCATGGTTCCCTAAGGCCAGCTCCCGGTTTGTTAACTGTGCCTACCTGTTGCATTGTGCCACAGCTTACTTATTTACTTATTTATTTATTGTTCTCCCATCTTGTAAAGTTCCATCTTTTGAAGTCATATATAATAGTTTGGGGGAACTTCCCTTTGACATGAATGCTGAACTTAATAGCATTGTCGTCAGTGTTATCAACTGGTGCGACAACATCTACATCTTGCACCAAATCTTGGAGTCCCCCTCAAAATCAAGTCCAGGGTTGCTGCCCCTCTGGTTGGCTCTGTGATCAGTTGTTCCAATGCACAGTCATTTACAGTATCTAGGAACTTCATTTCTATGGCATGACTCAAGCACACATTTGTCCAGTCAGTGTGAGGGTAGTTAAAGTCACCCAGTATTACAACATTTCTGCTTTCATCACTTCCCTTATTTGTTTCTGCATCTCGATGTCTACCTCATAATCAGGTGGGAAATAGTTTACTCCCACCTTTAAGTAACACCTAGGGACTTTATCTCCACCCACAGTGATTCCATGAGGAAGTTTATTCCTGTGAGGTTTTCTAGCTTATTTGACTCTATGCCCTCTTTGATAAATAGAGCAACACTGCCCCCATGCTAAATAAGGCAGTTTCAATCCTCTTCAGCAACAGCTTGCAAATGGATTTTGGCGTTTCACACAGTAAAATCCAATTGCAAAGTACACTGAGGGTGATTCTGCACTAGACCTTAAATCCTGGTTCAACCCTGTCCCCGAACTTACATTCTACATTACACTTGAGTTCATCCCTGTAAGTATCTTGGGGTATTTTTTTGTTTTCACATTACATTGAGGTCACCCCAGTTTTGCCCCACACTTGTCCTGGGATAAACGGATGCTGTTATAACCAGAGATAAATGCAAGGTATTGTGTCACAAGTTGAACTCTGATAACACCAGGGATGAGATCCTGTGGAAAGGACCTGAAAGTGGATTGAAAGTGCTTTATTTAGTGTGTGTGAAAGCAACTTGCAAGAATTGTCTTCGCTAGTGGAAATGCTGTGGGTTGAATTAGTGGGCCCAAAAGGAAGCTTAACATTGGGAGTTTGTTATTGCCCACCAAATCAAAAGATAGAGGAGGATTATAAAATGATGAATAAATTCAAGATAGCGGCTAGACGAAATAACTGTGTTGTAATAGGTGACTTTAACTACCCACACATTGATTGGGTCAATATGTGTTCAAGTCGGGAAAAAAAGATTGAGTTTCTAGACACTCTCAATGACTGTGCTATGGAGCATATGGTTACAAAACCGAGCAGGGGAGAGGCAATCCTGGATTTGGTCCTACGTAACACCCCAGGCCTGGTGAGAGATGTTAAAGTGATTGCACTGCTTGGGAACAGTGACCATAATGTTATTGAGTTCAACATTTGTATAAATAGGGAGTTGCCCAAAAAGACTGACACAACCACTTTTAACTTTAAAAGGGGTAACTTCTCTGACATGAGGGGATATGTGAGGAGAAAACTGAAAGGAAAAGTAGAAAGGGTCAAAACCATTGGGGAAGCTTGGAGACTATTTAAAATTACAATCCTAGACGCTCAGAGAAAATATATACTGCAGGTTAGGAAAGGCACAAATAGGTATAGAAAAAAGCCTACATGGTTAACAAACAAAGTAATGGAAGCTGTAAAAGGTAAGAAGGATTCCTTTAAGCGGTGGAAAGCTAGTCTCAGTGAGGCTGATAAAAGGGAACACAGGCTGTGGCAAATAAAGTGCAAGTCTGTGATCAGGCAGGCAAAAAGGGAATATGAGGAGCATATTGAAAAAAACATAAAGACCAACAATAAAACTTTCTTCAAATACATTAGAAGTAGGAAACCAGCCAGGGAAGCAGTGGGGCCCTTGGATGACCAAGGGGTAAAAGGTGTAATGAAGGATGATAGGGAAATGGCTGAGAAGCTGAATGCCTCTGTCTTCACTGTGGAAGATGAGAAGTGCCTGCCCACTCCAGAACCACTGATTTCGGGAGGGGTGTTGAAAGACCTGAGTCAGACTGAGGTGACAAGAGAGGAGGTCCTACGTCTGATAGACAACTTAAAAACAAATAAATCACTGGGCCCAGATGGCATATATCCGAGAGTTCTGAAAGAACTCAAAATGTGAACTTGTGGATCTCCTGATAAAAATATGTAATCTTTCCTTAAAATCTGCCTCCATTCCTGAGGACTGGAAGGTAGTGAATGTCACTCCTATCTTTAAAAAGGGTTCCAGAGGAAATCCAGGAAATTACAGGCCAGTCAGTCTGACGTCGATACCGGGTAAGTTGGTGGAAACTGTTATTAAGGAAAAAATTAGTAGGCACATTGATGAACAAAATCTATTGAGGAAGACTCAGCATGGGTTCTGTAAGGGAAGATCTTGTCTCACTAACCTGTTAGTGTAAACAAACATGTGGACAAGGGGGACCCAACAGATGTTGTTTACCTTGACTTCCAGAAAGCTTTTGATAGAGTTCCTCATCAAAGGCTCCTAAGTAAGCTCAATAGTCATGGAATAAAAGGACAAGTCCTTTTGTTGATCAAAAACTGCCTAATTAAAGGGAAACAGAGTATTAATGGGCAATTTTCTCAGTGGAGGGAGGTAAGCAGTGGGGTACCGCAGGGATCAGTACTCGGTCCGATGCTTTTTAACTTGTTTATTAATGCTTTGGAGTTGGGAGTAAGCAGTGAAGTGGCTAAATTTGCAGATGACACGAAGTTGTTCAGGGTGGTGAGAACCAGGGAGGATTGTGAGGTGCTCCAAAGGGATCTGTCGAGGATGGGCGAGTGGGCATCAACGTGGCAAATGGGGTTTAATGTGGCCAAGTGCAAAGTGATGCACATTGGAGCAAAAAATCCTAACTATAAATACATGTTGATGGGGTCCGAACTGGTGGAGACTGACCAAGAGAGAGGTCTTGGAGTCGTAGTAGATAACTCAATGAAAATGTTGAGACAGTGTGCGACTGCAATGAAATAGGCCAATGTTATGCTGGGGGTTATTAGGAAGGGAATAGAAAACAAATCAGCCAGTATCATAATGCCCCTTTATAAATCGATGGTGCGACCTCATTTGGAGTAGTGTGTACAGTTCTGGTCGCCACACCTCAGAAAAGATATTATAGCACTGGAAAAAGTGCAGAAAAGGGCAACTAAAATGATAAAAGGGTTGGAACACTTTTCCTATGAAGAAAGATTGAAGCGCTTGGGGCTCTTTAACTTGGAGAAACGACAGCTGAGGGGTGACATGATCGAGGTTTATAAGATTATGCATGGGATAGAGCAGGTAGAGAAAGAAGTCCTGTTCTCCCTTTCTCACAATACAAGAACTTGTGGGCACTCCATGAAATTGCTGAGCAGTCGGGTTAGAACAGATAAAAGGAAGTCCTTCTTCACCCAAAGAGTGATTAAGACGTGGAATTCACTGCCACAGGAGGTGGTGGCGGCTACATGCATGGACGGTTTCAAGAGGGAATTAGATAAACATATGGAGCAGAGGTCCATCAATGGCTTTTAGCCAAAAAGTATAGATAGGAACTCTCAGTCTGGGGCAAGTGATGCTCTGTACTCTTGGTGCTTGACAGGGGGGCAACAGTGGGAGGGCTTCTGGTGTCCTGCCCCCACTGCTGAACCTCCTGATGGCACCTGGTGTTTTTGGGCCACTGTGTGGCAGTGTTGGACTGGATGGGCCACTGGCCTGATCCAACATTGGCTTCTCTTACGTTCTTATGTAACTTAGGGCACTTCTGGTGAAGGAAGAAGCCATCATATGAACTCCTCCTTGTGATACAGCCGCACACTCCTTGAGAACTCTGGGCCACTGGTTGTCGTCTTGCAGATATTGTGGCTCAGCACAGGAAGGTCACTGGTCTCTTACATCTTTTCAGCCCGCCATTTACAATGGTTCCTCCCCCCTACTCTAGTGTTTATATATCTGCCGACTGAGGATAATTCTTTGTGCATTTGACAGAGTCGGCTTTGGCCTGTGAAAACTTCTGCGGCAATAAATCTATTTGGTGGCGAGACCTTTCGCTTTCTTTTGCTGCAATACAGACTACCTTTCTGGAATTTCTGTCGAAGACCCAGATGTTTGCAGGGTTAGTCCCTGGCAGAGTCAACTTTTGCAGAATAAAGATCATTGGGATGTAAGGCTATCTTAACGCAGCTGGAGCAGCTTGAAGGCCAGCATGCTTGTGTGGCCTCACCGAGAAACGAAAGCCAGCGCACAGGAAAAGGGAACATCCACTTGGCCCACAAGGCTCATAAAATAAAGAGATCTGGAAGAGGCAAGCCTCCAGCAGGACAATGCTGAGCTCCATAGAGGGCCTTGGCTTGCAACGTTGGCCTTTTCACACCTGGTTAAAATCCTCTGTGGCCCTGTCCAATTCCCTCTTCAGACTGGAGCACATTATAATAATCCGGAGATGGGTCCTTTGTGTGGGGCTGCCTCTGAAGACACTTCAGAAACTTCAGATGGGTCTGAATGTAGCAGTAAGGTTATCAGCTTTAGAGTTACCAGGAATGCAGGGAGGTGGCGACATGGGGGGAGGTCGTCAGTGATGGCCTGATGTCAATTCTGGAAAAAACCAGGAAGTGACATCGCACCTCTCTAGAAATGGCCAGGCTCTCTATGGTAAAACATGGGTTTCCCCCGGAAGTGATGTCATAGCATCAGCCAGAAGGCCATTTTTAAATTTTTAGTCTAATTTTCTCTAGGCAGCAGCAGGAAACAAGAGGTGTGTGTGTGTGTGGGGGGGGATGCCCTGGCCCTGCTTGAAGACCTGCAACCATAACTGACATAAAAGTGATTTAGAAACTAGTTTCAAAAGGGTGTTTGTGTTAGTCTAAAGTACCAGAAATCAGTAATCAGTTGGCACCCTTAACCTCACTTCTTCAGATGTAGTGGCCACTTGTTTCACTGGTTTTAAAAGGTATTAGAGAAATCCATGGAGGATAGATCCATTAATGGCTGTTAGCCATGATGACTGAAAAGACCTTTCATTCCAGTTCAAGGTAAAGGTTTGCCTTGCTCAAAAGCCAATCGAATCTGACTCTAGGGGGTGGTGCTCATCTCCGTTTCCAGGCTGAAGAGCCAGCGTTGTCCGAAGACTTTTTCTGTGGTCATGTGGCTGGCATGACTAAATGCCGAGGTGCACGGAACACTGTTACCTTCCCACCGAAGGGGTACCTATTTATCTACTTGCAATTTTTTGCTTTCGAACTGCTAAATTGGCAGGAGCTGGGGCCAGAGACAGGAGCTCTCTCACACGACACTTGGGTGTGGAACTGCCGAACTACTAGGGTTGCCAGCCTCCAGGTGGGGCCTGGGGATCTCCTGCTTTTACAACTGATCCCCAGCTGACAGAGATCAGCTTCCCTGGAGAAAATGGCTGCTTTGAAGGGTGGGCTCTATGGCATTGTACCATGCTGAGGCCACTCCCCTCCTCAATCCCCACCTTCTCCTGGCTCCACCCCCAAAGTCCCCAGGTATTTTCCTACCCAGACTTGGCAACCCTACGAACTACTGACCTTCTGGTCTGCAGCTCAGCGTCTTAACCTCTGAGCCACCGCGGCCCCTTTTTCATGCTAGTACCAGAGGGCAAAGAAAGATTTGGACTTTGTGTTCTGCTTGTAGGTCTTCCACTGGTATATGGTAGGGGGGGCACTGTGCAAAACAGCATTTTGGACTAGACGGACTATTGGTCTGATCCAGCTCTTATGTTCCTAGCTGTTATATTGCATATTTAGACTGATATTTTATCCTTTTAACTGCCTACTGAGAGTTCTTTCAGGGCGTTTACAGCTCAGATCAATAAACAAGCAAAGAAATGGTGGCTGGGAACAGAAAAATGGCTTCCCCTCTGGAATCTGCTGTTCAAAGCAACTATTTCATGTTACTTTATGGTAAGGCTGGCCTTTCTGCCCAGGCCAAGTACACTTTACACAACCATAAATTAGGTTTGCCATTTGCCCACCCATGGCAAGTAAATAAACCCTTGCTGTTAGCCCCAATCCTCCTGGAAAACAGCCTCTGTAGTGGTGTTCTAGGAGTTTCCCCATATCTCTATGATCTCTACCATAGAGATTAGGGAAAATCCCTAGAACATTGCCCAGAAGTGACATTATGTTCTGCGCAAATTCCACCCTCCCCGGGTACTGCCCTCAAAATCTCCCAGCATTTGATAAGGCCGGGCTGGTGAGTGTTTTGGGAACACATATCTGCTTTTTTGTGTGTCCATGCTTAGGAGTGGTGACCTCCCCCCCCCCGCCAGAAAGAATGCATATACCTGAATGCAGCCATGTCTCTGTCACAGGCATACCAGTGATACATAATTATTTATACATTCAAAATATCCTATATACCAGGATGGCCAACCTCCAGATGGGGCCTGGAGATCTAGAATCACAACTGGTTGCCCAGGGACAGAGATCAATTCCCTGGAGATAATGTCTGCTTTGCAGGGTGAACCCTATGGCATTATACCCCACTGAGATCCCCCCCCTTACCATACCCCATCTTTTCCTGGGATTTCCCAACCCAGAGCTGGCAACCATACAGCATAACACACACATACACACACATATTTATCAAGCGTAGGTAGATCTGTAGATACCTAAATCCACGGACTGGGCCCATACTGAGGTAAAGGAGATTTTCCTGCAAACTTGGGGGGACTCCCAGGTTTGCAGAAATATCTGAAATTGGTAAAATATTACCGGGTGGTGGTGGTGGTGGTTAATCTCCCTCTAAAAGCAAAAACCATTGTCTGCATGGGCAGACAATGCACCTACCTCCTCTTTCAGCTGGCTGGCTGTGTTGCTCACAGTGTGTGTGTGTGGGGGGGGGGGGGGGTTGGCGGTGGCCAGGAGCTGTGCTGGGCCTGTCTTTGTCACGCAAGGTGTGCCTGTGTGGGAGCTGCAACAGGCCTGGCTGTGTTGCTCACAATATGGGGTGGTGGTGGTGGCTGGGAGCCACGGTGGGCCTGGCAGCATGGCCGATGGTGAGGGGAAAGGAAGGTGCCCCTTCCCCTATTGCCGCTGCAGGAGCAGCACCCATCTGGCAAAGAAGCATCAGGAGTCTAGGAGCGGTAGCTGCTCTGAGATGCTCACAGGGGCCAACAGAAGGTGAGCACCACAGCTCCCAAACTCCTTGCTGCTCCTGGGCCTGCTGTGGCTCCCTGCCTCACTAGGTGGCCATGAATTTTTGGTGAGCGGGGGGTATACTTCCCCACCATTGCTACTACCGGACCAGTGCAGCTGCCTGTGCCCTCAGCAAGCTCACTCCTGCCCCTCCCCATTGCCACTGCCCACTCCCCAACTCTGCAAGTCCCTTGCGGGTCCCCGCTTGTAGAACTATAATGTGCAAAAGCTTGTTTTGTAGTTCTTGACTCCCACAGACCTGGCTGGAGGTGCTGCTGCATCCGTTTGGGATGTTTACATGCTCACGTCCACCAGGTCAAAAGAACCTTTAGAAAAGATTGAAGTAAAGATAGGAACCACTGTAGGGTTCTGCAGAGCCAAAACAGTGTACGTACTGCTTACACAAAACCAAACACTTTTGGCCAAGAGGAAATGTAATAAAATTAATAACATACAAAGTCCTGCACAGTGCCTTGTGCAGTGACTGAGTTGCTTCCAATCCATATGCAGCCCTAATGCAATCATGCAAACGTTGAGTTGTGCAAAATCTGCATATAAATTCCATTTTAGCAGCTTCATGACGAAGGTTCTCTTTGAGAACTATATCCTGTTGATGTTGTTGGAGGTAATTCCCAGACTCCATGGCCTGGTTCATAGAACCTACTGAGGCTAAAACCTAAAATTAGGTATGTTAGGATAGCGTGAAGACTGGCAGCTTGGTTTTTTTTTTTTTAAGTGCAGCCTCCATATTTAGATCTTGGTAGGGGGATCATAGAAGACTTTTGCCATCATTTGCCATCTTCCCGTTTATTTAGCTTCCTGGAAGCATCTGTTGGAAACACACTGGATTAGAGAGCAGTCTTTAGTAGAGCTCTTTGTTTGCTCTGATGCTGTGAATACTCGTTTTGCTTGATGAAGGGTCCAGTGAAACTCAAAAGCTTGCACCATCTTTAACCTGTAGGCTGGTTCAAGTAGATTCTTCCTCCATGTTGGAATATGCAAGGTCTATTGTGCATGGATGGGAAGATGACAAGAACATCCTGCAGGGGGCAGCAAAGGGGACAACTAGTTAACAGTGGGAATAGGGACTTCCTACTATTTTCAAATAGTCTCCTTCCTGTCTCCTGATTGGTTCTGTTAGGTCTCCTTCCTGCTCCTGCTGAGGACTGTTAGTCTGCTGACTCTCTCCTAGCTAGTTAAACAGTTAAACCTCTCTCTCTCCTCTTTCTTACAAAGTTTGTTCTCTTCTTAATAAAACAATGTTATTCTTTAACCAGGTTGTGCTCCGCTTCATTGCATGTCTACACTCTGCCAACACTGCATTGCAAGGGCATAGAGTTACCAACCTCCAGGCAGCACCTGAGATCTCTCGCTATTACAACTGATCTCCAGATGACCAAGATCAGTTCCCTTGGAGGATAATGGCTTCTTTAGAGGGTGGACTCTTGGGCATTATACCCTGCTGGGGTCCCTCCCCAGGCACCAGCTTCCAAATTTCCAAGTATTTCCCAACCCAGAGCATGGGACCAACATAGAGTTGCCAACTCCAGGCTGGGAAATTCCTGACAATTTGAGGGTTGATCCTAAGGAGGGCAGGGTTTAGGGAAGATAGGGATCTCAGTGGGGTATGATATCATAGAACCTACCCTCCAAAGCAGCCGTTTTCTCCAGGGGAACCGATATATGTGGTCTGGAAGCCAGTTTTAATTCTGGGAGATCTCCAGGCCCCAACTGGAGGTTGGCAATCCTAAGCCTTGTGGCCTCTTAGCTCTGAACAGGCTTGCCATAGATGATGCAAAAGACTTCTGATGTGTTTTTCTTGCAACTGGCAAACATGGCTACCCAGACACAAACAGCTGTCTTCCTTGAGAGTGGGCCCAATGGTAGAAAGGGTCGTTTCCTCCTTCCCCCACTGCTGTGAAAAGGCCACCACTTGTAAGAGAACTCCAGAGGACCTTAGCAAGAGGTGAAGGTTTGCTTTATTAAGGCATTTATAAGGTTGGAAGGTGTTAATGACTGCCAAAGCGCTCCATCGCTTTGAGGGCTCTCTCAGGGCCCCCCCATCTGTTTCCTGTCAATTTGTTAACACAGCTGGAAAAATTGATATGCACCCAGAAAAAAAAAATCCAGTTGGTCAGTCCCCGAAGTCTTTAAAATCTAATCGCGGCTTCTTGGTTGGTGCAACTAAAACAATTAGCAAATGTGCGTATCGAAGAAACAAAGACAATAAAAGAGTCCTTTTGCAGAGGAGGGGAAATGCCTTGAACATCTTGTATGACCAACCCGGGTACACGGAGAGTCAGAGATGGCAAGGCGATAAATCTCTAGTGGGGATTTTTTTTGGGGGGGGGGGGTCCTGATCCCTAAAAATGGAGGGGATTAAGCAACTTTATTTGCCAAGTGGACACAAGTATAATATTAAAAACACACATACACAATGCTTTTTGTTTATAGTCACTGTAGTTCATGTTGGTTGTAGGCAGGGTCACAGCAACCCGTGGATCAATGCTGGTTGTGTGTGCCATTTATCTCCTATGGCTGCAAACACAAGGCCGGGCAGCCATAACTGCCCATAATCAGGAAATAGGGATGCCAGCCTCCACTTGACACCTCAAGATCTTCTGGGGTTACAACTGAGCGACAAGGATGATTGGGGGCCTGGAGACCAAGTCCTACGAAGAAAGGCTGAGGGATTCGGGAATGTCCAGTCTGGAGAAGAGGAGGCTGAGGGGGGACATGACTGCTCTCTTGAAGTCTTTGAAGGGCTGTCACTTAGAGGAAGGCAAGGAGCTGTTCCTGTGGGCAGCAGAGGATAGGACTCACAAGAACGGGTTGACATTAAGGGCGGGAAGGCACCGGCTGGATCTTCAGAAAAAACTGTTTTTCAGTAAGAGTTGTTCAATCGTGGAATCAGCTGCCTAGGGCGGAGGTGAGTTCCCCCTCCCTGGAAGTTTTTAAGCAGTGGCTGGACAAATCCTCGTCAGAGTTGCTCTAGGCTGATCCTACATGGAGCAGGGGGTTGGACTAGATGGCCTGTATGGCCCCCTTTCAACTCTGTGCTTCTATGATTCTATGATCTCCAGATGACAGAGATAAATTCTCCTGGAGAAAATGGCTGCTCTAGAAGGTGGACTTAATGGCATTATACCCCGAAAAGGAGGAGGAGGAGGATTTGGAGTTGGTTTTATACCCTGCCCTTCACTACCTGAAGGAGTCTTGGAGCAGCTTACAATCACCTTCCCTTCCTCTCCCCACAAGAGATACCCTGCAAGGTAGGTGGGGCTGAGAGAGCTCTGAGAGAACTGTGACTGACTCAAGGTCAGCTAGTGGCATGTGGAGGCGTGGGGAATCAAACCCGGTTTGCCAGATTAGAGGTTGCCGCTCTTAACCATGATACCATACTGACTTTCAAGGTCTTTTTCCTTCCCAAACCCCACCCTCCTCAGGCTCCACCCCCCCAAATTTCCATGAATTTCTCTGCCCCCCCCCCACATGCACTGCAGAGAAATTTGGCTCCACTGACAGAGATCCCTTCCATCAGCAAAGATGTTACACAGGCTCCAGCCACTACTCCCTCCTGCCCAAAATGAACTTCGACTGCCCTGAAGGATTCCAGCAAGCAAAAGGTTATGCAAATGCCACAGAACGGATTGTTGCAGCTTGTCCAAGAAGCGATAGCTCCAGATCCTCTATCTATCAGCCGTCTTTCAGTGACTCTAGCCATTTAATACCAACCTTGTAAGAAGAGAATGAATGCCTCCATATCGCAGGTAGGGTAGAATCCCATTTGTAATGCATCTGATGCAAACAATTAAAAATAAAGCCTTCCGCGTGTCCAAAATAAATATATCAAGAAGAAAACCCAATGAGCTAAATACAGGGAATAGTTGGGTATACAGTGGTGGAAAGTGCCATCAAGTTGCAGCTGACTTATGGCAACCCCATAGGGTTCCCAAGGCAAGAGACGTTCAGTGGTAGTTTGCCATTGCCTGCCTCTATCTCCTGGCCCTGGTATTCTTAGGAGGTCTCCCATCCAACTGCTTGCCAGGGCTGACCCTGCTGAGCTTCCGATTTCTGACAAGATCAGGCTAGCCTGGGCAATCCAGGTCAGGTATAGAGGGGCCTTCAAAGATGTCACCCCCCAACTTGCAGGTTCAAGTTGTCTGACCCAAGAAGGACTCTAATAGAGGCCTGTAGCTACAGTGGGGCATCTTGGGGCTAGCCCCCCCAACTTACTGGCAAGCCCCCCCCCCCCAACTTCCCATCCAACCCAGGGCCCACAAGTGGTGGCGGATGCAGGGAAGGAGCCGGGTATTCCTTTAATTTGATTAGCCAGTGCCCCCTAAGAAATTTAAATGCCCCAGACTAAAAAAAATCCTGGCTACAGGCCTGCGCTAATACGTGATTTTGCTAAATGTGTACCAAGGCTAGTAGAAACAGCAAAAGTCAATACATGGAGGAAAGGCCAAATTAGGTAAGATCCTGGGAGTCACAAAGAACGGTTTGATCTGAGGCCAGCAGCACCTTAAAGACCAACAAGATTTCTGGGATATATGCTTGAGAGCTTCTGCCCTGGAGATCTTGTTAGTCTTAAAGGCGCTACTGGACTTGAACCTTGCTCTGCTACTGCCAACCAACAGGGCTACCTACTGGAAGCTATTTTCAAAAAGAAATTTGTGCTATCAGTTATTAATGAGGGCTCATTTCGTAGCAGGAGCTCCTTTGCATATTAGGCCACACACCCCTGATGTAGCCAATCCTCCAAGAGCTTACAGTAGCCCCTGTAAGAAGCGCTCTATAAGCTCTTGGAGGATTGGCTACATTAGGGGTGTGTGGCCTAATATGCAAAGGAGCTCCTGCTACAAAATGTGCCCTGGTTATTATTATTGTTTTAAAGAGAGAAGTAGCAGCTGTGCAGGGCTTTATTTTGGACAGAGGCCATGGTGCCCTGGGGGAGGTCCTCCCCCCCCAGCAGTTTTCTTTGAGCCCAAGGTTATTACTGTCTCTGAAAGGGAGGGACGGAACAGGCTTGGAGAGGGCACTGGTTTGAATTCCCACTCAGGGCTAATATGTAGTCTCTGTGTTTTTAGTGGTAAAACCATGTGTGTGTGTGTGTGGGGGGAAGAACTACCACTTCTTATGGAAACCCTATCCAGTTGCTGTTTCCTTTTACAAAATGATGAGATGGTCCCGTTACAAATCTCCCAATGCCAAATCAAGTTTGGTCCTGGAATTATCTCTGAGCTTTTCATGTTGGTGCTGAAAGCCATGGGGGGGGGGGGGGGAAGGATCCCGTGTTTTGAGATAAGGGGCTAAACCACAAAGCTTTAGTGCCAAGATCACAGCCATACAGCCTGGAAAATCTACAACTACCTTCAGGGAACTCGTTTGTTTTGTGGGAGGGAAATGGAAAGAGAGAGAGAGGGAGGGGGGGCATCACAGTCTTATCCAGGGACTGGGGGCAATTCTGCATCTAGCATTTGTTCCACATTTTCTCAATTGGGAGGAAAAGGTGCAGCTCAAAACCACATTCAAATACCTCAGGGCAATGCGGTACTGACTGCAAAGTCACCCCTGAACGGCCATAAACCTATGCAGAAGGTACCATAAAACCCAGTGATCAAAGAAAGTGAAAGTGGCATGCAATGCAGAGTGGAATTTCTGGTTCCAATGTGGGTTTCATAAAACAAAGGAGGGAATAGCCAATGCAGAGTCGCCCTGAGTCTCAGCTACAAGGGGCAGCGGGGGAAGATATGAAAATAGTCATTTAAGAAAGTAGTCACTTAAGAGACAGTTAAGTAGCCTGGAGTGTGATAGAGTGGGAGAAATCTTGTAGAAACATGACTCACGCCGGCACCTTGTTCAGTTGTTATTAGAGGGTAATGAATTGCTTGAGGGTAGGAAGGGAGGCCTAGCCCTAATTGCCATTGTTTAATTAGACTTTGACATGAGAGAAGCGCTTAGCTTTGAACCTGGTCTGAGAAACCATGTGTGATTGTCTGCTTCTCTTCTGAGAACAGATTCCCATGTTAAGATCACACACAGAGCTCAGGGGAGGATTAGCTCTCATCCAGTTGTTTAAACCATCATGGCATCCAGATTTATTTTTCTTGTTAATTAGCAACTACTCGAGTTTACAGCCATCTGGGTGGACAAAGAGCATGGCGCTGCCAGCAGGAAGCATATGCTAACATCTGTTAGGTTGTGTGCGTTCATCATCGGGAAGATGTACACATAGAACACAGAACAGAAAGACTTGTGGCATCAGAAACAGTAACAAATGTATTGGGGCATAGGGTTTTGGGAGCCACGGGCCCACTTTGATGAAGTATCACAGTCAGTGGAATATGCCCTATGGGTGGAATATCTGTATATCTAATTCTGAAGTGCCCCCCTCTGTGCGGATATCTAAATCCGCGCAAGGGGGGGGCACCTGGGAGGCAGGGAGGTTTTCCTACACATGGGGGGCACTCCCCCCGTGTGCAGAAAAATCCGAAAAGTTAAAAAAACCCTTCAGGGACCATAGAACCCCCCAAAATACTTTTTGAAATCGTCTCAACTCCAGGCGTCAACTGTGAGGAGATTAGAATGTTTGGGGGAGGGGGGGAGGTTCTAACTGTTTCTATCAGTAAAAGGCAGGGTTTTGACTGGCAGCAGTCTATGGTTGCCAAGTACCCCCCTGACCACCAGCAGCGGATCCAGATCCAGGCTGGGAAACTCCTGGATATTTGGGGGTGGAGCCTGGGGAGGACAGGGACCTCAGTGGGGTACAGTGCCATAAACTCTACCCTCCAAAGCATCCATTTTCTCCATGGAAAGTTATCTCTGTAGTCTGGAGATGAGCAGTAACTCAGTGTTACTGAGGGGGAGAAGAGAGGAAGCAAAGGTGTGATGAATGGGATAACCATCCCGCAAGTTTCTTGCAGGTCTCCACTTGTAAAATTATCTAACTTATATCAACCTGCCCTGATCTCATGAGATCTTGGAAGCTCAGAAGGGTCATCTCTGGTTAGTACTTGTTTGGAAGACCACCAAGGAAACTCTAGGGTTGCTACACAGAGGCAGGCAATGACAAGCCACCGCTGAACATTCTTGCCTTGAAAACCCTATGCCCTATATATATGACTATCTTACACTATATATATATGACTATCTCACTACCCTGACCTGGAAAGCCCAGGCTACTCTGACCTGAATAGCCAAAGTTCACCTGATCTCGTCAGAGCTTGGAAGCTAAGCTGGGTCAGCCCTGGCCAGTATTTGGATGGGAGACCTTCAAGAAATTCAAGGATCATGACATGGAGCCAGGCAATGGCAAACCACCTCTGAATGTCTCTTGTCTTGAAAACCCTATGGGGCCCCCGCAAGTCAGCTATGACTTGACAGCACTTTCCAGTACCATCTATCTCACTGCTAAAAAGACTTCCGTCAGAGCAGGGGTGTACCAGTCTGGTAGAGATAGAATTTATAATTTAGAGACATTCTCTAATATTTAACAGTGTTCGTAACATAAGAGAAGCCAATTTTGGATCGAGCCAATGGCCCATCCAGTCCAACACTGTCATACAGTGGCCAAAAATACCAGGTGCCATTGGGAGGTCCACCAGTGGGGCCAGGACACCAGAAGCCCTCCCATTCTCCCCCCCCCCCCAAGCACCAAGAATACAGAAACTGGTAATTTGAGGACTTGCCCTAAGTTTGTCCTAGTAAAAGGCTTAGAGACTGAGAGGGTTTTGTAGGTGAAAACATATAAATTATGGCAAAACCATAGTTCGGTCCAAATCCTAGAGCGTTCTGCTGATGTCACTCTGGTGATGTGATGTTGTTTCTGGGTATTAGCTGAAGGTGATGTTGTGCCATCAGTGTGATGCAATTTTTTATTTATTTATTTATTTAGTCATTCATTCATTCATTCCATTTGTATCCTGCCCTCCCCACCTTCCGGCGTGCTCAGGGTGGCTTTTTTTTTTTTTAAATCCCCCACCAGTCTTCAACAGAAAGAGAGAGAGAGACCAGTGAAGGTGAAACATAACAGTGATCAAGGCTGGATGTCACATTTCAGAGCCTGCAAATGAAATATTTCCTGGTTGGATTGTTGGCAGATTTGGTGTCCAGTCAGGGGGAAAGCATAGTTGGTTTCAGTTCATCATGGGCCTTACTCCACTGGTTATTTATTTATTTATTTATTAGTTTCATTTATATCCCGCCTTGTCAGTTATACAACCGACTCAAGGCGGCTAACAACATATAAAATCATAAAAACAGATTTACAATTTAAAACATCGACATTTAAAAACTCTAAATAAATACCACAAGATGGCGACTTCCTAGCGCTCCGGTGAGTAGCTGCAATGGGGTGCGATCAACAGGGCCAGGGAGATGGTATACTCAGCTTTCTCCCCGGCGGCGGCCCCTATTTAAAAGCCTGACGGAAGAGCTCCGTCTTGCAGGCCCTGCGGAACTGCAACAAATCCCGCAGGGCCCTGATGTTATCCAGGAGCTCATTCCACCAGTAAGGGGCCGCCACCGAGAAAGCCCTGGCCCTAGTACAAGACAACCGGGCATCCTTTGGACTGGGGCAAGTCAGGCGGTTTTGGGTGCCCGACCTCAGTAGCCTCTGGGGCCTATATGGGGAAAGGCGGTCCCTCAAGTAGGCAAGCCCCTGACCATACAGGGCTTTAAAGGTTAACACCAGCACCTTGAACCTGATCCGGTATGCTATAGGCAGCCAGTGCATTTAGTCTGCCCGTTAACCAAGCCCTGATATTCTCTATCGATGTGTGTATGTTAACACTCCTAGTTACTTCCTTTCAGAGACTCATTCCTACAGCCTACTAGAATTGTCCCAGTTCCAGCAGGTAGAGCAGCAGCTGTTAGCTGCAGAATGTATGAACAAAGCAAATTCATCACTGGGTGCCTAACGAGCCAGGCCTTCAAAATGGAGGACACCAGTTTCTTTCTTTTGTGTTTTTGTCTGGTCTGCCGCAGGCATAGCCGAGCCAAGGAGGAGGCAAAGAATTATAGAAACACAGAGCTGGAAGGGACCTCCAGGGTCCTCTAGTCCAACCTCCTGTACAGTGTAGGAAATTCACAAATACCCCACCCCACCCCCAGTGACAAAAAAACCCCTCCAGGATCCCTGACCAAACTGGCCTGGAGAAAAATTGCTTCCTGACCCCAAAGTGGCAATCAGAATTTCCCTGGGCATGTAAGAAAGGGCCACGAGAACTAAGCACTGAGGCAACCCTCCCTCTCATGATCTGCCTAGGTTCACAGAATCAGCAAATGGCAATCTAGCCTGCACTTAAAAACCTCCAAAGAAGGAGAGCCCACCACCTCCCGAGAAAGCCTTCCTTCCCATGTCGCCAGGCAACCAAGTACCAGTTCATGTTATATGATATTGCAGCCCTTCCTATAAACCCTATAAACTGAGGAAGGGGTCAAATCAAAGCATCGATATGAATGAGAGCATTAATATGGGCACAAATTCTTTACGCTTACCAGAATCTATTTCCCACAAGAGAAAAGGCTACTGTAAGCCAGCTATGAAAAATGGTTTTGTTCTTTCCATCGCTACCTGACAAATAAGCACAGTGACTATTTTTTTTTTTAAATAATGTTGAAACTGGAGCCAAACTTGCATTGATACAGTTGTGCCAAGTGATGGGAAACATTAAATTAGGTGAATCTGATGAAGGATCCTGTTAAATAGTGGGTTTAACATGACAGAGGCGAAGGCATAGTGATTTCAGCAAGCAGCAGTTTATCGCATCTTAACAGGAATGCTTTACATGGGGCAACTGCCCTAACTACTGGGGTCCATTGGGGCCAGTGTGAGGCGGAGCAAAGCTCCGCCAGCTCAGGACTGGCCAGGAGGGCAGCCACGGGCTAAATCAGATTCTCTAATCTGATTCAGCTTGCTGCCGAATTGCTGCTGAAATTCGGTGGCAACTTTAAAAGCCACTGGAGGGGAGAGGGTTTGAGGGAGAGGCTCCAAACTTGCAGGGTAGCTGCTGGGGCCTCTCCTCGAAATGCCCACCAAGTTTCAAGAAGATTGGACCAGGGGGTCCAATTCTACAGGTCCCCAAACAGGTTGCCCCCATTCCCTCCATTGTTTTCTATGGTACGAAAAAAGTTAAAAAAAATTCCCTTCATAGAGAACAATGGAGGGGATGGGACAATCTGTTTGGGGCCCCATAGAATTAGACCCCGTGGTCCAATCTTCTTGAAACTTAGTGGGTATTTCGAGGAGAGGCCCCAGCAGCTACCCTGCAAGTTTGGAGCCTCTCCCTCAAACCCCTTTTCCTCCAGCCCCTCATATACCCTATGAGTTTTTGCCATTGATTTCAATGGCCCATAGGATATAATGGGGCTGAAACTGACATTCCCTTTCTGACACACTTCTGGTGATGTCAGGGGGCGTGGCATATGCTAATGAGTTATGCTAATGAGTTATGCTAATGAGCTCCTGCACCTCTTTTTCTACGAAAGGACCCCTGCCTAACTATATATACACCTAAGCCACTCCCAGCCCCCATGCAATTGGTGAGTTCAAATGGCCTCCAGGCTCCAGATTGGCTTGGTGTCCTCAGGGGCCAATCTGCAGGCAGGTTCCAGGATTCAAGCTCCATCTAGGTGGACTGCCTGGATGAGTCCAGTTAAACTGTAGTGGAAGATTTCTCATGTCCAGGCACAACAGGTCCCTTGAAACAAAAGCAGCTTAGTAAGATTTAAGGGCAGGGGTCATTTCGAGCAGGAGCCTGGGGGAGCTCAGCTCCAGGAGTTGGTGCCAGCCCCCCCCCACAGGGGAATGCCTGCTTGTGTCATGGCTGCAGCAAAATGACCCCGCCCCCTGGAAAGGTCCTTGTTCTTCCGACCAGCCTTCTGAAGCCTTCAGCCACCACTGAAGCTATCCTCCTAGAATAGTGGTATTTCTGAGGCTTGGATTAGTAGATGTCCCCTCTCTGCCAGCTCTTCCTTCCTTCCTTCCTTCCTTCCTTCCTTCCTTCCTTCCTTCCTCTCTTTCTCTCTCTCTCTCCTTTCTTTCTTGCCTTCTGACATACTTCCGGTGATGTCAGGGGGTGTGGCATATGCAAATAAGTTATGCTAATGAGTTATGTTAATGAGCTCCTGCACCTCTTTTTCTACAAAATGACCCCTGTTTAAGGGTCACTACTGATCTGAAAAGCAAAAAAAAAAAAAAAGACCTTGAAGAATAAGAACAGAAGAGAGGCCATGTTGGATCAGGCCAATGGCCCATCCAGTCCAACACCCTGTGTCCCACAGTGGCCAAAACCCAGCTCCACTTCAGCCAGACCAGAGAAAGAAAAGTTAAATTGTTGTCTGTTAGTTGGGCAGATGTAGAACTCCAGAGTGTGGCTTCTCTGCTTTGATATCTAGGGAGCAGGGAGGGGGGAGGAACACACTGATAGACAGATGTGAAGGGGATGACACAGCTGGATTGCATTTATCAGCTAAAGATCTTGCTCTTTCCCCCCCCCTCATCAGTCATGAGGAGTTACGAGTGATGAGCCAACATGCATCCACAGCCATAACAATATCAGATGGGAGTAAATCTATGGAGCTCAATGGCATTACTCCCACAGAACGAGAGTAGGAATCGACTCAGGGCCTGCCTGCCAATGAGAAGGTTTGGACTGAATGCAAGGCTTGCGCTGTCTCTCAGCATTTGGAAACCGAGGCCCTCTCAGCTACAGCCAAAACCTGATGTTAGTAGATTTCCTATATTCTTTCAGATTGGGCTGATTTAGCTCTGCATGTCTTCACAGTTTTTCAAACAGGGTTTCAGCGTTTTCTGATATGTATTTCTCTGGGAGTATGTGTATATTAAGCCTGAACTGGATGGCCCAGACTAGCTTGATCTTCTTGTCAGATTTTGGCTGCTAAAGATGATCAGCCCTGGTTAGTACTTGAATGGGAGACCACCAAGGAAGGCTACGCAGAGGCAGGCAATGGCAAACCACCTCTGAATGTCTCTTGCCTTGAAATCCCTACAGGGTCACCACCGTAAGTTGCCTGCGACTCAAGGGCACTTCCCACCATGTATATATTAGATGTGGCAGCGTGTTCCTTTAATGCTGCCGAACATCTTGGCAGCAACATGGATCCAGGCACTTAGTCACGTTATAAGAAGACAAGACTCGCCAGAAAAGGCAATAATACTAGGAAAAATGGAAGGCAGTAGGAAAAGAGGAAGACCCAACAGGAGTTGGATTGACTCAACAAAAGAAGACATGGCAGGACCATGGCAGGACCTCAGCAAGGCTGTTAACGACTGGATATTTTGAAGATCATTAATCCATATTGTCACCAGGGCTTTTTTTGTAGAGAAAGCCCAGCAGGAACTCATTAGCATAATAGGCCACACCCAACCGCAGAAACGCATTAGCATATTAGGCCACACCCCTGACAGCACAGCTCTCTCCCAGCATCGGCTTCCCTGGGTGCCCTGTGGCTTGCGGGGCGTATGGGAAACCCGAGGGAAGGAAGGCAGTTTCTGGATCGGCTTCCCCAGGGGCCCCGCAGCCGTGGGGCACCTGGGGAACCCGAGGAGGGGGAGGCTGCAGGCGTGGCCAACTCGGAAGCCTGCCGGAACTCCGTTCCTGTGCGTTCCTGCCCCAAAATAGCCCTGATTATCGCCATAAGTCAGAAGTGTCTTGACAGCACTTAACACACACACACATCAAGGGGAAACCTCTTCCCACTTCCACAGGCTGGCAAGCTTGGAAAACTGATACATTTGCTAAAGAAAAATGGTACATGTGCCACTGTTACAGTACCAGCTATGCGTATCTTATTTTTTCATTTATATTCAGCTTTTCTCCATTATTGGGACCCAAAGGGGCTTTTCACATCATTCTCCTTTATCCTCAAAATAACAATCTTGTAATCTTGAGACAGTGTTATGGGCTCAGGATTGTTAGAATAGCAATAGCAATGAATCACAGAATCACAGAGTAAGAAGGGGCCACGCAGGCCATCTCGTCCAACCCCCTGCTCAATGCAGGATTAGCCTAGAGTGTCCCTGACAAATGTTTATCACACAGAAGTGGAGAGGTAATTAGACAGTTGAGTTGTACAGTTCAGTACAATATTTGTTCAATAATAATAACTAATCGGAGGATAGCAGTTTCTTCTCCTAGTTTCTGTCTTGCTTGTCCCTTCCTTTGGTGCTAGCTGGATCTGCTGCAGACCAGAAAATAGGTCAGCACTGTACCTGCGTAGTTATCTGTGTGTCTGAAAGCTAAGTAAAGATTTTACTTCTTGAAAGACTCTTCAGCCTGGACTCAAGTTTATTTACAAAACTGCAACATCGATCAAGGGTCACTCAGCAAGCACCCATGGCAGGGTGCCGAGTCAAACCTGATCCTTCCGAGTTTTAATTCCACGCTCTAACCACTATGCCACACCAGCCCTATGCTGGATATCTGCTGTTAAGAACATAAGAACATAAGAAGAGCCATGCTGGATCAGACCAATGGTCCATCGAGACTAGCATCCTATCTCACACAGTGGCCAACCAGTTCCTCTAGACAGCCAACAACAGGACACAGAGGCTGAGGCCTTCCCCTGATGTTGCCTCCAGGCTCCAGGATGCAGAGGTTTAGTGCCTCTGAATGCGGAGGTTCCCCTCAGCCACCATAGTTAGTAGCCATTGACAGACTTATTCTCTACGAATCTATCTAATCCCATGTCAAAGCTGTTTATTCTTGTGGCCATCACTACATCCTCTGGCAGCAAATCTCACATTTTAATCCACTCTCTATTCCATGGAATCTAGTGGTTAGTCCGTGAAAAGCTCCAAAGAAAGATATTGCTCCTATTCCAAGCCTTCAAAAAATTTACAGAATAAATGTGCTGGGCTCAACAGGTGTGCCAAACATGACTCACCTGTGAATATACAAATTTACTAGACAACTCAGGAGAATGACGTGGTCTTTGTTGCCAGTGCCTACAACTGACCCCTTACATCTTCTCAGAATTATTATACCAGTGTCTTTGGTGTGCCCACCGTTAGCTCCTGGGCAAGCATTTGGATCATTCCAGCTCAGCCTCTGTTACCAACAGCCCTCTGCTTCCTTTTGTTCAAAGCAAGGTCGTGACCTTTGTCCTATCTGCGGAAGATGTTTAAAATTGTCTTAATTAACCTGAGAGTGGCTTATCTGCAACACTCTTCAGTATCGGCCTTGCATTCGAGATAATCGCAGGGGCCAGCATTTGGTATTCCAGAGTGGAGGGACAGTAATCCTTCATCCTCTAATGAAAGCTTCCCTTCCTTAATTGTCTCCTTTTAAGTCATTGGTGCTTTGTTCAAGCCAGGAGCCCCTGTCACAAAAGGAGACCATTGTGAGGGGAAAGGACTTAAGGTCTATAGGCTTTGTGTGAGGTCGCATTAGGTCAACAAGCCTTCCACACTTGCTCCAGAGTAAGTGAAATACAACTTGGGACACAGAAAAAATGAGAAAATCTCAAGTACGGCTCAGTGTAAGATGGTTGGTGTTGTGATCAAGAATTGTTGGGGGGGGGGGGGGATAGGATTGCCCCTGTCAAAGCATCTGCCACCCATCAGAAGACGGCAGAAGAGAAAGGCCTTTTCTGGCCAAACAGCTCATCATGTCGTAAAACTTCCTGGGCTACATCACTTTGGCCTGCAATTGAGGGGATTTGCATATTTGAAGGTTCCTTCTGGTGGGATGTCTAGGGATAGGAACTAGACAGAAGCTGTTTATCTGATTTGGTATAGGGTTGCCAAGCTGTGTATGGCAACCAGTGAGAGGGTCGTCTACTTATGAAAAGTTCTTACCATAGAGTCCCTGGCAATTCCTAGACCGACCCAGAAGTGACAAAGGGTAGAAGCTGTTTATCTGATATGGTATAGGGTTGCCAAGCTGTGTATGGCAACCAGTAGGCGGGTTGGGGGGGGGCAGTATCCTGGGAGAAAAATTAAAAAGAAAAATAAGGCCTCATCTACTTATAAAAAGTTTTTACCATAGAGTCCCCGGCAATTCCTAGACCTACCCAGAAGTGACAATGGGTAGCTTTGGGAATCACCAGTAACTCTATGGTAAAACCACAACCCACCCCCAACAGGGGCTTCGTAGCCCTAGTTATCTAAGGTCATGTTCACACGGGCAATTTGATCCATTGGCCTTGCTGTTCCCTTATGGATTTAAAGTGCACAACCAGACAGCAACATTTGTCTGTTGTGCCCCAGTTGTCTGAGTTCCATTACCCCTCCCCTTGCCCCGTGTTTCTTTGATGCCTGATAAAAGTCCGGTCCTGTTGGTCTGAGCTGCTTCAAAAATGGATTTCCTATCATCTGGTCACTCTGTTGCACACCCAAGCTGTCAGGCAGGTCTCACTGAGCTCTTGCTTTCCAGCCACCATTCCCTCCCCCACCCCACCCCTAGTTAGTGAGGATCACATGACTGTATGTATGTATGTATGTATGTATGTATGTATGTATGTATGTAGTTATTTATTTAAGCTTACATCCTGCCCTCCCCTCCTTCCAGAGGGCTCAGGGTGGCTACCAACATACATTAAAATACAATATCATTAAAACACATAAGTTACAAAAATAGACAGATAACCTACCCCCACTACAAGATGGCGTTTCTTCTTTTATCGGGGTAGCATCTTAGATATTACACAATATGGACATTCAGGCTGGTGGGTTCTTACTCGGGCCAGGGCCAAGATGTATCTATTGGGCGGCCCCAAAGGCCTGGCAGAAGAGTTGCATCTCGCAGGCCCTGCGGAACTGTAAAAGATCCCGCAGGGCCCTGATGTTCTCCGGGAGCTCATTCCACCAGTATGGGGCCGCCACCGAAAAAGCCCTGGCCCTTGTAACTGTCAGCCAGGCCTCCTTCGGCCCTGGGAGAGCCAGGTAATTTTGGGATCCCGATCGAAGCACTTGCTGGGGAACATATGGGGAGAGGCGGTCCCTCAGGTAGATAGGTCCCTGGCCATATAGGGCTTTATAGGTAAGCACCAGCACCTTGAACCTTATCCGGTATGCTATAGGCAGCCAGTGCAGTGCTTTTAAGGCGGGCTGGATGTGCTCCCATACCGGGAGGCCCAACAACAGCCGCGCCGCCGCATTCTGCACCAGCTGCAGCTTCCAGATTTGGGACAAGGGCAGCCCCATGTAGAGAGCGTTACAGTAGTCCAATCGTGAGGTGACCAGAGCATGGATCACCATAGCCAGTTCGTTGCGTTCAAGGAAAGGGAACCAACTGCTTGATCAGACCAAGATGATAAAAGGCTGACCTTGCAGTGGCTGCTACCTGGACCTCCATCATTACTAAGGGGTCCAGGAGCACTCCCAAGCGCCTCACCTCCGATGCTGGTACCAACAGCACCCCATCGAAGGCTGGGAGAGGGATCCCTACGCCTGGTCCACTCAGGCACAGGACCTCCATCTTTGTCGGATTCAATTTCAGTCAGCTCTGCCTGAGGCAACCAGCCACGGCTTGCAACAGCAGGTCCCTTCCCCCTCTCCCTGGTAGGGCTGCCAAGTCAGCCCGGGGGGCAGGGGATCCCCCACTATAGGGGTTCCCGATCCGCCAGCCGGCATTCGGCCGGCGGGGGGAACCCCGCCCCAGAAGTCGTCCGGTGAGGACGACTTCCCCAGTGTAATGACGTCACCCGGAGGTGATGTCATTACATCGCCGTGGCGCGCTCCTGGGGGGAGAACAACTCCCCCCCGCCGGTAAGTCGCCGGTACTTGGCAGCCCTACTCCCCAGGCTGCTCAAAACCTTGTTTTCTTTTGAAAAATCTTTGACAGTTCTTTGAAAGACAGCCCTGTTCTGCAGCTTTTTAATATCGTTTACAGTGAACTACATATCCCAGCAGTCTCTTCACTTGTGCGATTACTCTGGGGTCTTAATTTAAAAAGAAAATGGCTGACAGCCGCATGACTCCATATCCCAGCATGCTGAGTGCTACTGGGCATGCACCTAAGGGCAAACTTTTAAAAAAATGGCCGACGGCCTGACTCCCTGCTTGGCGCCATCTGGTCATACAAGGAGGGGTAAAAGGGCACTGAAGCGTGCTGAAAGGGGTGAGTCTGGTCAGGATTCTCTGCCACAAAATAACCTGGCTTAATTTGAGGCGGGGCAACAGTGGATTGAACTGCCTGTCTAACTGGACTCTGATATGCTGTTGCATTGTTAGACACCTTATGGTGGGCTATTAAAGTTTTTAATAGATAAATAAAAATGCCAGACCATTCTCTCCAAATGTTTTATTATCACAAAGCACCAGCAGACATTAGGCTGGAGGAGAATTTTAATTTTAATTGTATCATTTTGACTCTGCTATTACAAGGAGAGCCTCCTCCTGAAACTGCCTGCCAAGAACTTCCTGATCTCCTTCTCAGTGGCTTGCCTTTGGAACCCAGGTCTCTCCAATTATAGCCCAACTTCATTGAGCCTGTAGGCACTCCTGGAAGCATGAAAAGCACTAGTGGGTGCTGCCACAAGACACAGCAATCTACAAAATGGCTGCCATCGGGGTTGGGGTCAATTACAAAACATTGAGTGGTTCCAAACCCATGGTGGATGCAGCTGTTTCTGGGCTCTTCTAAAATACCACCTGCTCCAATTAGGTGGCGAAAAGACTATTACCTTTTTGCTTTGGGGTACAGATGCTTTGGGGAAGAATGAAGTCCTAGGAAATACACTAGTGGGCCCCATGACACCCTTAGGTAGGGTTGCCAAGTCTGGGTTGGAAAATATCTGGGGACTTTGGGGGTGGAGCCAGGAGAGGGCGGGGTTTGGGGAGGGGAGGGGCCTCAGCAGGGTACAGTGCCACAGAGCCCACCCTTCAAAGCAACCATTTTCTCCAGGGGAGCTGATCTCTGTCAGCTGGGGATCAGTTGTAAAAGCGGGAGATTCCCAGGCCCCACCTGGGGGCTGGCAACCCTACCCTTAGGCATTATGTCAGGAATCACTGACTTACAACCATTGTTCATCTGTCTATGAACCCTCTACACAGGGGAAACTTTCTCATTACATTTCTATGCCATCTCATAGTTGTTGAAACAAGCCTCTAAACGGCTTTTCTGCATCCAGGATTGCCAAATTCCTGATGCTGGTGGGGCAACTTCCCACCAGTGCTTCCTGTCCTCCCGCTGGTGCTCAATGGAGCAGTGGAGAGAAAATGGGGGGACAGCTTTGTGAGTAACCTGGAAGTGACATTCTGGCTAGGAACCTGGAAATGACATTGCTGTATTGCATAATCACGCATGGCATAATTGGTGGTTCCTGGCCCAAGAGACGTCCTGCTATCCTCAACCAGAGCCAAGCAGGGCCTTTTTGGCCCTGGCTCCAGCCTGGTAGAACTCTGTCTGGTGACATCTGCTCCCTGTGGGACCCAGTTCAATTCCACAGGGCGTGTAAAACAGAGATGTTCCACCAGGCCTGTGGTTGAAGACAGCAATTTTTCACATCATGGCTCTCACTTTGGCCTTTTCCGTGACTGGCCCATGATCCGCCCGAGGGGGGGGAGGAAACGAAGCACAATTTTATGCCATCTACCAGTATTGGTGATTTTATTTTATTGTAAAATGGAGACTAATTCATTTGCATTTTAATTTTTTTAAATATGTGCATGTGTGTGTCCAAGTGAGTGTGCATGCACCTGGAAGTCATGGCGACCTCTGGTGATTGACCCCTACTGGGAGCCTGGAGGGTATTCAGAGAGGTAGCTGAATAAAGCCTGCCCCCCGCCTCCTGGCTCTATTTCAAGGTCCCCCCGCCTCCTGGCTCTATTTCAGGGTCTCCCATCCAAGTATTCGCCAGAGTCGACTTTGCTTAGCTTCTGAGATCTGACAAGATTGGGCTTGCCTGGGTTATTTTTTAGTTATTTTACTGGATTTGTTCCCCACCCTACCCACACAGCAAGCTCAGCGTGGGTTCCATCAGATAACAGTAACCAATATACAATATATGAAGAATTAAAAACAATTTAAAAACCTTAATAAAATACAACAACATTCCTATGGTACACATTATGGTCAAAGCCTCACAGATGCAGTCTATTTCGAGTTTGGATCCTTAGATGGTAATACAGATCTGACCCGCTGAAGGGAGGCCCAATAGAGAGAGGGGGACGCCCACTGCCCTGACTAAAAACTTAGCGGAAGAGCTCTGTCTTGCAGGCCCTGCGGAACTGTGAAAGGCCCTGGAGAACCCTGATCTCATATGAATGCTCATTCCTGGCTATCCAGGTCAGGGATATTTTCATTTCAATTTTGTTGTGCACAGCCCTGAGCCCACTGGGGAAGGGGGGCCCCTACAAATGTAATAAATAAATGAATAAACAAACAAATAATACTCTAGGAATGTCTCCAATTTTTATGGTAAAAAACATAAAGATGGGGGAAACCCTACAGCACTGGGTCACACAGTGACATTAATCTTTGTGTTATGCGGCCAGAATTGACCTCGTGGTGTTGTGAGATGCCATTTCACCAGGTCTCTGACCCTAGTCAATTGCCAGCTCTGGGGTTTTGCTGCAGTTCGGCTTCTTAACTGTATTGGATTTTTTGCCTCCTTTATAGTCATTTGCTTACCTCTGTTTTTTCCTGTGTTTTTTCAGACCATCACACAAGTGGCTGGGGAAAACGTGGGGAAAACTTGAGGGAAAACCAGGACAGCAATGGCTGGCAATCAATGCTCTGTGTAAGGGAGGGGAGAAAACAATGCAGTTCAGAAGCCCAGTGTGGAAAAGCCCGAATACCGTTAAAATTAAAATGGCACAACAGCCCAGCAAATATTAAAACCAGCAAATAAAGCAAGCAAACAACAACAAAATAATATCCACACCGTTCTTTGTTGTCATCAAAGGTCGGGCGGAACATCTTCAGGTGGCACCTAGAGGAGTGGATGCCAGCTGTAGTATGAAAAGGATTTTTGTCTTCTCAGTAAAGGTTGTTAGTCAGAACTCCTGAGGTAGTTTCAGCTCCAAAACCAAGGCAGAAATGTGATAAAAATGGGTTTAGATAATCTGTCTCGTCGTAGAACTACAGGAGTTGCACATTCACCAACGTTCTCAAACCTTTGCACAAAATGAGGATATTTGCCAACAGTTGTTACAACTGTCTGTGTAGGTCCAAGAGGGCCTCTTAAGGAGACCTCTCACAAGAAGCATTGGAAGAACCCATCCTTCAGAGAAGGGTCGGTTAACTCCCTCCCTCCCTCCCCTCCTCCTCCTCCTTCAGAGCCAGTTTGGTGAAATGGTTAGGAGCACGGACTCTAATCTGGGAGAACCAGGTTTGATTCCCCACTCCTCCACATGCAGCTGCTGGTGTGACCTTGGGTCAGTCAGAAGTTCTCTCGGAGCTGTTCTCTCAAGAGCAGTTCTTTCAGAGCTCTCTCAGACCCCCCTACCTCACAGGGTGTCTGTTGTGGGGAAGGGGAAGGAGATTGCAAACCACTCTGAGACTCCTTTGGGTAGTGAAGGGCGGGGTATAAATCCAATCTTCTTTCTCCTCCTCCACTACAGGCATAAGCAGGGCTATTTTGGGGCAGGAACGCACAGGAACGGAGTTCCAGCTGGCTTCTGAGTTGGCCACGCTTACAGCCTCCCCCCACCCTTGGGTTCCCCAGGCGCCTCACAAGCTGCAGGGCGCCTGGGGAAGCCAATTCAATCCAGGGACGGAAGGCAATTTAAACTGCCTGCCTTCCCTCAGGTTCCCCAGGCACCTCGCAGCTTGTGGTCCAGAAATTGCCTTTCTTCCCTTGGGTTCCCCATGCGCTCTGCAAGCTGCAGGGCACCTGGGGAAGCCGTTCCTGGGAGGCAGCTGTGCTGTCAGGGGTGTGACCTAATATGCTAATGAGTTTCTGCTGTTGGGTGTGGCCCATTATGCTAATGAGTTCCTGCTGGGCTTTGTCTACAAAAAAAGCCCTGGGCATAAGTAATTCATAATTGACATATGGCAACCCTAGCAAGGGGCTTGAAAGGCGGGTGAGAAGCAGAGGTGGTTTGCTATTGCCTTCCTTGGTGGTCTCCCATCCAATTACTGACCCTGCTTAGCTTCTGAGATCTGACATGCTGCCATCTCTCCCTCTGTTCCACTATGAACTAAAAAAAAAGAAGCTTAGATGGGCAAGCATTTAGCAGGGAGGGACTGACTGACTCTCTCTCCAAACAACTTGTCAACTTTTCTAGGCAGCACCACTTAAAAACTCATCCAAAGCAACTGCAGCAAAACTGAACTATAGTAACATTCTGGGATTGTTCTGCAGGAAGAGTTGGAGCCAAATCAGAGCTAATAGGAGCAAATGTCTAAAGTGCACTTTTCTTACTGCCGCACAAGGTGAAGAGTTACAGAAAAAAGGAGAGAAGCCCGATCTTTCCCCTTTTCCTTTTGCAATGCAGAGATTAAAAGCATCTGCCTCACCCAGTTTGGAGACAGCTGAAGAAAAAAACAGCAGTCTTTGCAATGCAGAGATTAAAAGCACTGCATCTGTTCCCACCCAGTAGAGAGAGGGGAGAAGAGAAACTATTTTTTCTCTTTTGCAATGCAGAGATAAAAAACATTGCATTATATCTGCCCCACCAAGCTTAGAGAGATGGGAAGGGAAACAAGCTTTCTCTTTTTGCAAAGCACAGATTTAAAGCATTGCACTTTGCGGGGCGGGGGGGGGGAGAGAGCTATCTGCTTCCTTCTTCAATGCAGACACTAAAAGCCTTGGATAGGACTTCACTGTGTAGCTATTTTGCTGAGGGGGTGGAGTGGGTAAGAAACCCACCAGAAGCCAATCCCTCATCAACTGGGAATTGGCTTCTGACCAGCATGCAGTGGCAGACTTGTCTGGCAGATATTTAATTTTGTTCAATGCAATTCGAAGATATCCCTGATCAAGTCACATTGTGATCATGAGCATCAAGCAAGGTACATTTGTGTGCCAAGCAGATTTTTGAAAACATCTGCAGTGGTATACTGATTACAATGATAGACTTGCGCTAGAGAGACCCGGGTTCAAATCCCTCCTCACCTATGAAGTTCCCTGGGTGGCCCTGGGTCAGCTGCTCTTGTTCACCTTAGGGTTGCTCGGAAGATGAAACGGAGGAGGGGAGAGCCATCCATGCCGCCCTGACCTCTTTGAAGGAAGAAGGTAACTGTAACAATAATGTTCTAGGTGAACTAAGTGCTTGTCCTAGAATGTCCCCCCCCCCCCCCCCCAGAAATGTCTGCAACACACACGGGCTCTGTAGGAGAGGCATAGGGGATCTTCAGCGGTGAACGTGGAATGGGGTTGTCTGAAACTTTGAAGAAAACCACTGCACAAGAACAAAGTGCAGCTCAAAGAAATTACTTGCAGACTTCCCATCCACCGAGGAAATTGGCACACACTCTGTCTTCCCTGTGTCTTAGCTTCAACTGTGCTTACAGGCATTGTGAATTTTTTGGCTCATTCATTTCCACCCAGCTGTGTTGGTTTGTGCCTAGCCAATATGGTTCGAAAGCAGTTAATTTTTCCCATTGTCTTGTATTTCAAGATGGGAAAGCAAATGAGAGAGAGAGAGAGAGAGAGAGTATAACAATTCAACAAAAAAATTTTTTTTTAATTCTCTCTTCAAAACTGAGGTTGCACTCCTGTGCAATTTTACTCGGGTTCAAGACCCACTGAGACATAGACTGGCTGAAGATTGTGGTGTGTGGCTTACTTTAAAGTAAGTCCCATTAAAATAATGGGACCTGCAACCAACTCGATGCTGTTAGTATGGGGGTGGAGGGTCACTTGAGCCCGCTCTTGAGTACAGAATGGGGGAGAAAAATTATCACCTCAGTGATGGTCCAGCAACATATTGAAGAGGGAGCACCATGATTTGGACTCCAGATGGGTAACTTGACCCTAAATAAGCACCAGGAATGGGGGAAGGGATATAAACCAAGGGGGAAATTTCTAGACTGTTGCCTTCATGCCATTTCCTTAGTCAGAACAGTCCAATGCAGGTTGTTTTAAGCCCCAGTCAGGAGACAGGCTGTTCTTCCCCCAATCAAAGCCCAAAGATGTGGGTGCGATTTCCATTTGGGTGTGTACGGGATAAGTTAAAAACCCTATTCCCCCATACCATGGCTCCAGTCCATATTGGGACCAGTGTTCCCTCTAAGCTGAGTTCGTGTGAGCTAGCTCACAGTTTTTTAGCCTCCGGCTCACACATTTTTGTCTCAGCTCAGGAAGGATGGCTCCAGACCAAACTAATTTATGCAGTAGGCAAATTGCTAGCTCATAACTTTAATTCCAGTAGCTCACAAAGTAGAATTTTTGCTCACAAGACTGCACAGCTTAGAGGGAACATTGATTGGGACTCTGGTTAGGGTTGCCAGGTTACCCCCAGCCACCAGCTCCAGGTTGGGAAATTCCTGGAGATTTGGGGGTGGAGTCTAAGGAGGACATGAACCTCAGTGTGGTACAAAGCATCCGTTTTCTCCAGGGGAACTGATCTCTGTAGTCTGGAGATGAGCTTGAATTCCTGAAGGCTGTTATTCCCTACTCCCAGTGGCTGCTATCTGCGGCTAAATTTAGACAACTGAGGTATACAACCGTGTCTTATTTATCCCATCAAATTTCGTTTACCAGAGCTTATGCCACAATAAATCTGTCAGTCTTCCAAGGTGTCAAAGAACTCGTTGTTCCCAAATGCACCCATACCTATACCGGGGGGGGGGGGGGGCATATGATACCCTGTCCCAATTTCTTGTTTTCCGCCACTGCTTGAAGTGGTGATGGGATAGGTTTTTTGTTTTAAGCAGACTTTGGGCTGACAGCATGATGTCACTTCTGGGAAAAACCTGGATGTGATATTGGTTTTCTCTAGGAATTGCTGGAAATGCTATGCTCTTACAATAGAGTTTCTGGAAATTCCCAGAAGGGCACGAAGTTGCTTCCAGGTTTTGCTGGAGCTGTCTGAATGTAGCCTTCACTGAAAAGATCCTGAATGTTATGGATTGTAGCAATTGCTGTCTGATGATGTATTGGTAATTAAGCCCTTTGTATGCAGCCTGCAACTCAGCAAATTTCCTATTTGGATAAAGTCCAGTATGGATGAAACGAGTGAAGTAATTCCTGGAAAACCTTGTTGGAACTGGAAATTTTGTGGAAAACTTATAACAATGAACTGAAAGTGTATTTTAGTTCACTTATTTATTGAAATATTTATAATTACACAGTAGCGTTTTCACAACCTTTGTTCTTCTTTTGTTCTGGAGCTGACAACATGCCATCACTGCCGTGCTCCCCCCCACATCTACCACTGGTTGCCATCCTATGCTTGGAACCCTATCACATATCCAAATCGTATTGGCTATATAGATTTTATTGTGACGTCAAATCAGAATCAAGACAACGCTGCCTGTCTGCACTCAAGTGTGTGGAAAATAGAGAAAACCTAGCAGCAAGGAGTAGCGCGAGAAGCATGAAATGGACACAGAAAGGAGTAAAATAGGCTTTTATGAATCCTTCCCCACCATTATCTGTACAGCCTGGATTAAAAGACATTGGTGTTCCATGTTACCAGCCAGAGTTTAAATGCCCCTGAGAAGGTTGTTACTTTAGAGATCCCCAGTTTCAATCATGGCAACTTCTTATGTGTATGGGAACTTCTTACATGTAAGCCAGAAGGAAATATTAAAACAGGAAGTACGAATGTGACTCTGTGACAGATGGTGGCTTTTAAATTCCCCCCATTGTTTTCTTGAATTATTGTATTATCAAAATTTAAATATCATTTGGATACAAGAAAACACAGTGAGATTTTTTTCTGAGTAAATATGAGTAAGATTAGGGTCAAATATAGGGCTGCCAACCTCCAGAGGGGGCCTGGGGATCTCCTGGCATTACAACTGATCCAGACAAGAGAGATAATTTCCTCTGAAGGGTATGGTTACTTTGGAGGGTGGACTCTGTGGCACTATATCATGCCAGGGTTCTGTTACTCCCCAAACCCTGCCCACCACAGACTCCACCTCCAAATCTTCAGGAATTTCCCTGCCCAGGGTTGGAAACTCTAGTTGAACGTCTACCAATTTTCAGAGCCTAAATTTTCAGGGCCTAACTTTCTATTATGTTACCGTTGTGTGCTCCCCCTCACCTTATCCTACCTGGTCCTGTTGACCAGGTGTGTGTTGCCCATTCTGTTAATTCCTAGCTTTGCACAGGTCAGATTTGGATCAAAACATTGTGTGTGGGGAGGTCTTAAATCACACACCCCTCCCAGTGTGCTAAATTTCTGACTTGAAACAGTTCCAAGGAGCTGTTTTATGCCAAGTTGGGTAAATTTACATTTCTTACTGGCGGGACATGTGGGTAGGGGACCTGAGATCAATATAACGTAGAGTTAGGCCCAAACTCCCCTGCAGCAAAAACAGTGAAGAATCCTGCTGAAGCAAGTTAATCCTCCTCTTCCTCAGCATCTGTGTAAAGACTTCACAGGGCTTAAATGTGCCAGTCTGGTGTAGTGGTTAAGTGCGCGGACTCTAATCTGGGAGAACCGGGTTTGATTCCCCACTCCTCCACTTGTACCTGGCTGGATGACCTTGGGCAAGCCATAGCTCTGTACCAGCTGTTCCCTCAAGGACAGCTTGGGAAAGAGTTCTCTCAGCCCCACCTACCTCACAGGGTGTCTGTTGTGGGGAGGAGAGGGGAAAAGAGTTTGTAAGCCGCTCTGAGACTCTTAAGTGAGTGAAGGGCGGGATATAAATCCAATCTCTTCTTCTTCTTCTTCTTCATTACTTCATTGTAATTTTTACCACAATCCTGAAAGATAGGCCACATTATTATCTTGGTTCGGGGGAAGGGGGAGCTGAGAGAGAACAGCTTGTCTAAGGCCATGTAGAGAATATGTGGCAGGAAAAAGATTTAAACCCTACCTCCAGGCTCCACCCCCAAATCTCTGGGAATTTCTCAGCTTGGAGTTGGCAACCCAATATTATTGTGACATAAACATCCACTCCACAATAAATCTGTCAGCCTTTCAGGTATCTCAGGGCACTTCGTTGTTCCTTCTGAACTGAGCCAATTCTTCATCAGAAAACACCACTACTCAGTTAGTGAATCTGAGGTATATATTTTGAAATATGGACCTCTTTCTTTGGACATTTTGGACGTAGCACACAACTCTCCATCTCCTCCACCCTTCCTTTTGTCTCAATATTGTCTAGGAGTTTCTGTGAAATTGTAACTGAACTTTTGGCTTAATATATTGGACCGCATCAGCTCTATTCACAGGCACTCCCACCATCCAACTGGGATCCAGCCTACATTTTGCTGTGTTTTGGTTGTGGACAGGGTGATAACCCAAGTCAGAATATGTCCTGACTTCTTATTTATTGCTGGCAGCCAGATCACAGTTGGCCACAGGATAGGACTCCTCCCATCCTCCTCCCATTCTTCAAGGTTTGACAAAGTGTGGGATTTTTCTCACTGCTGAGATTACACACCAAATTAAAGTCAGTCTGGATCAAATCTGTAGCCAGAAAAAAACCCACTATTGGGTGGGGGGGAGTGTGGTGGTGGTCAGCCTATCATTATTTATTTATTTTATTATTGATTTATACTTTATTTACCAATTTTCTATTTGAGATTCAAGGTGTCTCAAGGCATAAAACGATGGCATAAACCAATGTAACTGAATAGCACTAGAGACCTAATAAGCAGTGCAATACGACCTGGATTACAAAAATTAGAAAAGTACAAAGAAATGTAAGACATGCTATGTCAAGCTATGCAGAAAGTGGAAGTACAAATAATGAAAACAATGCTGAAAGCAGTTTTGAGTCTGCCTCAACACCAGGGCTATTTTTGGGCAGGAACGCACAGGAACGGAGTTCCGGCCGGCTTCTGAGTTGGCCACGCCTACAGCCTCCCCCCACCCCCAGGTTCCCCAGGTGCCTCACAAGCTGCGAGGCGCCTGGGGAAGCCAATCCAATCCAGGAAGGGAAGGCAATTTAAACTGCCTCCCCTCCTCGGGTTCCCCAGGTGCCCCACAGCTGCGGGGCCCCTGGGGAAGCCGATCCAGCAACTGCCTTCCTTCCCTCGGGTTCCCCATGTACCCCACAAGCTGGGGAATCTGATCCTGGGAGGGAGCTGCACTGTCAGGGGTGTGGCCTAATATGCTAATAAGTTTCTGCTGTTGGGTGTAGCCTATTATGCTAATGAGTTCCTGCTGGGCTTTTTCTACAAAAAAAGCCCTGCTCAACACAATTTTTACCCTTTCATTCCTGAATCTCTCCCTATCTCTGCTTTACTCTAACATATGACCCTCCCCACCCACAGGCTTTTAAAATCAGGCCTCTTCAGCCCTGCTAAATGCTAACTCTGTTCTAGCCAATTGCATAGAGAATTCACCCTTGGAAGATTAATGACAGGATTCATATTTTTTTACCTCAACTCCTTCCTTTTTAAAAAACATAATTTACACTTGAAAGACTTGTGACAGATTTCACCCCAAGTGCTGATATTGGAGGGGCATGATAAATTATTGATGGGGCTGAGCCCCCTTTTGCACCACCATGGCTAAGGGCCTGGTCTGGATACAGCAAAATCAAGGGGCACCTTTCTCATTCCCTGGGATCCATTTCCTGAGCACACCAGAGATCTTGATAGATCTTTCCTGAAGCTCATGATGTGTGTGTTAAGTGCTCTCAGGTTGCTTCCAGCTTATGATGATCCTATGAATTAATATCCTCCAAAACATCCTATCGTAGCCCTGACCTGGATAGCCCTGGCAAGGCCGACCTTATCAGATCTTGGACACTAAACAGGGTCAATAATGGCAAGTACTTGGGTGGTAGACCTCCTTGGAATACCAGCAGTTGGGAGGTGGGGGCAGGATTTATTCAGCCACCTCTCTGAATATCCTCCAGGCCCCCAGTAGTGGTCAGTCACCAGAGGTTGCCATGACTGCACACACACTCACACGCACATATGAAAAATACCAACCCCCCAGAAAACATCCTAGCGTTGACAGCCTTGCTCAGGCCTTGCAAACTGAGGGCTGTGGCTTCCTTGACTGAGTCCATCCATCTCATGTTGGGCCTTCCTGTTTTCCTTCTGCCTTCAGCTTCTCCTAGCATTATGGTCTTTTCCAGTGAGTCTTGTCTTCTCACTAGGTGACCAAAGTATGATAGCCTCGGTACTCACGTCAAAAATGGCCTGTACAGAGGCCATGGCTCAGTGGCGTGACATCTTCTTTGCATGCAGAAGGTCCCAGGTTCAGGCTCTGGTATCGCCGACTGAAAAAAAACAACTGGGTAATAGGTGGCATGAAAGCTCTTGACCCGAGAGCCTAGAGAGCTGCTGCCAGTCAGAGTAGACAATACTGACCTTGACAGACCAAGGGTCTGACTCAGTAGAAGGCAGATCCACGTGTTCATACATCCCTCAGCGCTGAGCTAGTGGCCTAAGCCGCTCACAAAACATCTGGTGTTCCTCCAGTGCAATTAGATTTAAGAGTTTGGGCAGGCAGAGCCCAACACAAACATTTTGACATTAGCAAAGATCCCACTGAGGTAATATGAAATAGCAGGCGTTGTTTTGACTAGATTTCTCTAATGAGCGGAGGGAATGGGACACATTTTAGAATAAGAATGTTTAGGGGGAAATGTCTGCCCTTTCTTTCAAATTCTAAACAGGAGGAAAGCAACAATGGCCAGTGCGGGTGAGGTACAGATGTAAAAAGTAGAAGAGGTTTAAGATAATGTAAACAATCCGGTAAGGAGGCACATTGGGAAATCTGTCAAAATAAGCCAGAAGGAAGCTAAAAGGATCTTGTATTTAGAGAGGCAAGGAGAAATACTCAGCGGTGAAGTTTAGTGGATATCTCCGGCAGTTGTACTGGATTCGTTATACATACATATATAATCTATGCGGCGGTCCTCAGGGAACAAAGAGAAAATTGCTCCATTAAAGAAAGAAAAAATAAAACAGAAGAATGGCAGCCAGTACTCAAGCAGCTGAAAGAGGAAAGGAAATAAATTGTTCATTTAATTCCCTCTCTTCCGGCATAAAGCAAGAAACCCTCTCAGACATTAATTACTGAAGGGTGACGTGATACAGGTTTACAAGAATATGAACAAGAATGACGACTGAGCGGGCGACATGATAGAGGTTTACAAGATTATGTATGGGATAGAGCAGGTATAGAAAGAAGCACTTTTCTCCCTTTTTCACAATACAAGAACTCGTGGGCACTCCGTGAAATTGCTGAGCAGTTGGGTTAGAACAGATAAAAGGAAGGACTTCTTCACCCAAAGAGTGATTAACACGTTGAATTCATTGCCACAGGAGGTGGTGGTGGCTACAAGCATGGAGGGCTTCAAGAGGGGATTGGTTAAACATATGGAGCAGAGGTCCATCAGTGGCTGTTAGCCACAAGGTATAGATATGAACTCTCAGTCTGGGGCAAGTGATGCTCTGTATTTTTGGTATGGCGGGGGGGGGGGGGGGGGGAACAGTGGGAGAGCTCTAGTGTCCTGGCCCCACTGGTGGACCTCCTGATGGCACCTGGTACTTTTGGCCACCGTGTGACAGAGTGTTGGACTGGATGGGCCACTGGCCTGATCCAGCATTGGCTTCTCTTATGTTCTCTTATGTTCTTACTATAATTAATAGTCAGTAGTAAGACTGGGATATGTATATACTTTCTCCCATACGTTTCTGCCTGGGAATTAAGGTCATAGAGAGAGGCCCTCCTAACTGGCCCACCAATCAAAGAGGCTCATCTGCCGGGCACCCGAGAGAGGGCCTTTTTGGTGGCAGCCTCACAATTATGGAGCAACCTGCCTAGGGAGGTGGGCCTGGCCCCCTCACTGTTGATCTTCAGGAGTCAGCTGAAGACAGTTTTATTTAGGACTGCATTTGATTGATTTCGTTTTTATTATCGGCAGTCCTAACTGGAGTTTTTAAATCGTGCCTTTTAAATGGGTTTTATAGTTGTTGTTTTTATTGTCTCTCTTCCTAATGTTTTATTTATATTTTAAGCCACCACAAGATCCACAAGGGGGAAATGTGGCTAATAAATGTTTTTGAATGAATGAATGAATGAATGAATGAATGAATGAGGTTTGTTCATGCAGGTCCCATAACCCCCCGTTTAGCCTTTTTGATGTTCAAAGAGAAACCTCTCCTTTTTGTACCAGTGGAAAGACTGGTTGGGTGTCCAGTCCATAAAGAGGGGGAGAAATGAGCAATGGCTCACACCTGAAACCTTCTCAAACAGAACTCGCTCTAGATTTCGCTCTCCATTTCGCTCTACTTCACTGATCCTAAATGTATCACTGCCACAAAACATGATAATGGCCACTGGCTTATATGTATATGCATGCCACTGAGTTTCTGGGCTATCGCCAGAGCGTCAACCCGTCAACGTGCCCGGCATGATGACGTCATTTCCGGGTGACGCCATCACGCTGGGCACGTTGCCCGGATGGCCCAGGGAGGGAGGGAGGGAGTGCAGGGGAGCCGGGTGGCAGGGGGGAGAGAGGCTCTCAGCGGCAGCAAGGAAGTCAGGGAGGCGCGGCAGTGAAGGCATGGCGGCGGCCGGGTGCTCCGTTTCACGGGGGGCTCAGTCCCCCCTCCATGAAATTTCAGGGGTGGCCCCCGCCCCCGAGCCCCCCCGTAGTTGACGCCTATGCTCCTTAGGGAAGAGAAAAGCAGGGTATAGAAACCAACTCTTCTTCTTCCCCTGCAGAGTCTTCCTTGGTTGGTAATTTCCCATCCAAGTACCAACCCTGCATATCTTCTGAGATCAGATGAAATAGGGCTATGCCATATCATTCCAAATGTGGCCACTGCTTTAGATTGTTACCCAAACTAGGGTCTCCAAATTTAATTGGAGGAAGTTAGGGAAACTGGAGACAGAGCTTGCGAGAGGGGGTAATTAGTGAAACCTCCACCAATGCTTACGGGGACTTTTCCCTTAGAGAACCTCTTAGAAATAAATCAGGAATGGGTTTTTATTGAACAAGGAACAAAATGATAAAGAAATATACACACACACTCACAAGCAAATGCACACTGAAAAACTTACACACTAGCTAATGGAAATAAAGGAAGGAGCGGGAACAGAAGGGGGTTTTAGGATAGGACAGGTGGTCTCTTGGAGACCAGTTCTAATGACCCGGAGCCTGGCACCACTGTCCATTGTGTGAAGGGAAGAGGGCAAGCAGTGTCTTCTCATTTCACCATGGTGTGGCATAGGGGGGCCAGGAGTGTGGGCAGCAACTTTCTGCCTCCCTCCAGGCTTTCCCACCCTAGCCAAGGTTACCCTAAATTCTTGAGTGAGCCCTGCTTGGATTCAGGGACTTCTGAACCTCCTGGCCTATAAAGCAGTAAACTGAATTTGGATAGGGGCTACAGGGTGGGGCATATTTTTGGCACTTGGAAAGGCATGGGATTGGGGGGGGGGGGGAGAAGAGCTATGTGATGCAGGATTGGGCCCTCACACCATGGAGTATGTGCACTTTTGAATGTGCATTACAAGCTGCCCCTGTAATGTCTTGTATTATGTGTATACCAGCTTTCAGCTTTCTATCTGTTATGAAAGTATCCTAATGATTTTAATAACTCACTGCGAAAGTCAGCTAGTGAGGTTCAAGCACTACATTTATTTCATTTCTCCCCAGCTGGGACGCAAAGTGGCTTGCAACATTCTCCTCCCCTCCATTTGATCCTCACAACACCCCTGTGAGGTAGGCTAGGTTGAGAGTGCGACTGGCCCGAAGTCACTGATATGGTTGCCAGCTCTGGGTTGGGAAATATCTGGAGATTTTAGGGGTGGAGCCTGAAGAGGCAGGGGTTTGAGGCGGGGGAGAGACTTCAGTGGGGTATAATGCCATAAAGTCCACCTTCCAAAAGAGGCATTTTCCCCTGGAAAACTGTGATGCATGTTCAAAAGTGCATATGCTCTGTGCAGAAGGGAGCGGTGCCGTGCTTCCTTTCCCCACCACGTGATCAATGCACTTTCAGCTGAACATCTCCAGAGAGTTTTACATGCATGCCTTTTGCTGTGTTTCCAATTGCACGGTGGAAGACCTGGCACCGGTACACTTGTACTAGATGTGGTTCTCTGCATACATTGAGCTGGATACATGGATGTGGCGGTTGTGCCAACATGGGTAATCTTGCTCCCTTCTACATGTGATCCTTCTTTCTATGCATGTACCATATTGCAAGCATCAGGAAAAGGGGAAGACCCAACATGAGAGGGATTGACTCAATCAAGGAACCAATAGCTGACAGTTTGCAAGACCCTGAGCAAGGCTGTTCACAATAGGACTTTTTGGAGGTCATCATTAATGTATAGGGTCACCAAAAATTGGAAACGACGTGATGTCACTTAACACACACGCAGCAAGGCTAGATGGCCATCTGACAGCAATGCCAATTGTGTGAACTCAGGCAGATCATGAGAGGGAGGGCAGGAAGGGTTGCCTCAGTGCACAGTTCTTGTGGCCCTTTCTTACATGCCCAGGGAAATGCTGATCGCCACTTTGGGTGTCAGGAAGCAATTTTTCTCCAGGCCAGTGTGGCTGGAGATCCTGGAGTATTTTTGTCATCTTCTGGGCGTGGAACAGCAGTCACTGCGTGTGTGTGTGTGGGGGAGAGGTATTTGTGAATTTCCTGCATTGTGCAGGGGGTTGGACTAGATGACTCTGGAGGTCCCTTCCAACTCTACGATTCTATGTGCTTTTCAATGCCTGCATAACCCCTATGATTTCTGGGCATATCTGAAGTTGGGAACCAAGTTATGCTTAGGTATTTTATAATTGGTAACAACACCAAACAACAACAACACCTTTCATCAATTGCTTAAAACTCATTAAAGTGAAGTCTGTCTTACAACAGCAGAGGCACCAACAGCAGAAATTGAATCGTATTTTAAAGCTCATGGTGACAAACATGGTATTTAAAAAAAAATCTCTATGTAAATTTTGGTCTTTAAATGAGAAGAACTCAGACTTTCTGTATCTGAGCCAAAGATAATTGCTGACCATTTTTAATAAACATTGTGACAGAATAAAAGATTAGCTTTCTTACAGCTGAGAAAACTCTATAAACTCATTAGATCTTTCAAGCTATGTGACATTTTCAGTTAGCCTGCAAGCGCGAACGTGTCTGGAACAACAACCACCTAGCGGAGAATGTCCATGAGGTAAAGATGTGGTTCAAAGTGAATACCATGGATTTCCTTTTTTCTCTCTGCGGGGGAAGGGGGGAGATAAAAATATGTGTCCCAGTCGCCCACATTCTGTATAGTAAAATAAATCTTCCCAAATTTTACCTTTATAAGGTGGTCAGTGTCAATTAGCCTGATCTATAAATTTCCACTAGACCTGGCAGGTAAATATCTACTAGGCCCGATGGCCTATAAAGATCACCACAGTAAGCAAAATAGGAAGCTTATTCCTCTGAATGGCTTGCAAAAAGCTTGTGGGGAAAATAAGACATTAGCCTGTCTGGTGGCCTCAGTTCATCCACGCAAGATGGCAACTTTCAGTCACCACAGAAAGAAACCGTTTTTGCATACATGGGAATACAGCAGCGTATTTGCAGGTCTGACTTAAAACGTAAGTTCCTCTGAGCTCCAGTTGAGACAAATAATAATTTTGCCCAAATCTTAGGAATTTCCCCCACTTTTAAAGAAATTCAGCAGCACATGTTGAATTTTCTTTCCTTTTCCATGGCTATATAAGAGAAGACAGTGTTTCAGAGTTCTGCCAGAGTCAACTTTCCCCAGCCAGATATTCATGCTGAAAAAGTTAGTAGGAAAGGTTGATTCTGGCGCAGCGGCCAATAGCATAAACCTGTCAGCCCTCCCTAGCGTGCCCCTCATATTATGTGCACCAGCCTTCCAGCTGCACCAGTTTTTCCCATCCCGCCCCCCTCTTCCTATTGGCAAGGATACCACTCAATCGCAACCCTACTGTAACAGACATCAGGAAATGTGCTCATTCCAACGTCTGGATAATTTTGTTTTCGAATTATATGATGCTGGCATCACCTGCGGGGAATCAGTTTCCTTTTTTCAACTTTACAAAGAGGTTCTCTAAGTGTAATAAGGCATTCACTAAACCACAATTCATCCAGACGCAAATCATGAATCTAATAACCGTCGAGTACATATTGCTAACATTTGGCAAGCTCAGCTCTATACACTTGTGCTATGTTAATTTCTCAATTAAATACTCTCTCGTTCAGGGAGGAGCTGTGGCTAAGTGGTAGAGTATCTCTTTTGCATGCAGAAAGCCTCTGGTTCAGTCCCCAGCATCTCAGATGAAAGAAAATCAGGCAGTAGGTGTCGGCATGTAAAATTGAGGATGCCAGCAAGATGCCAGCATGGCAGACAGATCACTGTGGTCTAAAGTGACAGCTAGAGATCACGTGACTGTACATATGACTGTACATATTGCATCAGCTAGAGGAGGAGCACAATGTCTCAACATCTCTGTACTGATTGGGCAATGTACTGTATATATTTTGTATGATACCTAGCTGTCTATGCCAGTGTGTGCATCAGTTGCCTGCGAAGCATTTTGACAGTCTGAACAGTGAAATGCTTTACCTGAAGGGACTGTGTAAATATTGTGTAAATAAACTGTAAATATCTCTGCACAAAGCTTGGGCGTGCGCAGATCATCATTTCCTTCACACCATCAGTAGGAAATGTGAAAGATCTCCACTCGAGACTCTGGAGAGACACTACAAGTCAGAATAGAAAACACTGGCCAAGTTCAGACTGGCAGTTTGGCCCGATATAGGCCCAAGCGGATTAAGAGAGCCCATTCACACAGCCACAGCTGCCTGGTGTTTCCATGCCGCACTCACCCCGTCCTGAAGCACTTTCATCCTGCTTAAAAAGGTACCTGGTGAAACCGGTGTCAAGCCATCTGGGTGCGTGTTCATCCCGCTTCCTAGCAGTGTGGACACAAATAAGCTGCACATCAAGCAGCGCCGCTAATGTGAACCCACTGATCCGGCTGCTGTGCCCATGCGCTTACGTACAGGTCGGCAAAACAGACCCAAGCTGCACACCACCGCAGCAGCGCTGCCAGGGGCCACCCCCCAGTACAAATGCTCCGTTCCGCCTCCTCCCTGGTATGGTCCCACATCAGTCTACGCAATGTGAACAGAAAGCCCCGTGACAACTCAGCACAGGTCTTTTTGCCCCACTTCCCTTGCACTTCATTTTGCCAGTCTGTTCACAGCCATCAACTTTGGCAGATCAATGATCTAACTTAATATTAGGCAGCTTCATGTGTTCAGGTAGTGGGCATGAATAAATGGTTTCCATGTCATGCAAATATAGTAAGCCATCAACAGAATTGGGAATTTTAAGTTCATATTTTGGAAATTTCAGAGATTTGAAGGGTATGGACTTCTGTGCACATGTATTTAGTTGTCATCAGGGTTGGGCAGAATTTCATAGGTACAGCTCTGAGACCAAAAAGAAGAAAGCAGCACATACTGGAGAAGGTGTGTGGATCAGTGGTAGAGCATCTGATATGCATACAGAAAGTCCCAGGTTCAACCCCTGGCATCTCCTGTCAAAAGGATCAACTGGAAGGTCATATGAAAGACCTGTGTCTGGAGAGCTGCTATCAGACAGAGTGGACAATACTGATATGTAGGGCTTTTTTTGTAGAAAAAGCCCAGCAGGAACTCATTAGCATAATAGGCCACACCCAACAGCAGAAACTCATTAGCATATTGGGCCACACCCCTGACAGTGCAGCTCCCTCCCAAGATCAGCTTCCCCAGGTGCATGGGGAACCTGAGGGAAGGAAGGCAGTTTCTGGATCAGCTTCCCCAGGTGCCCCGCAGCTGCGGGGCACCTGGGGAACCCGAGGAGGGGAAGCAGTTTAAACTGTCTTCCCTTCCTGGATCAGCTTGGTTTCCCCAGACACCCTGCAGCTTGCAAGGCACCTGGGGAATCCGAGGGGGGGAGGAGGCTGTAGGCGTGGCCAACTCAGAAGCCAGCCGGAACTCCGTTCCTGTGCATTCCTGCCCCAAAATAGCCCTGCTGACATGGATGTATAAATAGTAGTCTGACAGAACAGTGCAGATTCACGTGTGTTGCACGAATTTTGCATGTATTAAGTTTCCTGCACGTGTACTATAATGCGCATTTTCCTAATGTCCAGAAATCCCTTGTTTTTGTACTTCAGCAACAAAAACCAGTCTCATGCCCCCAGTGTTCTAAAAGTCAGATGTTTAAATATTCTAATTTTCAGGATTTTGAAACAAATCAGCCAACTGTGATGAAGAAAACCCCTCTCTGGTTACACTGAGAGATACCCCCTAGTTTACTGTGGTTTCTATAAAATTCAATGGCAAATAAACATTGGTCCAGGAAACATCAGTAGCTTGAAACATCAGACTGGCAGTAGCAGGAAACATCAGTAGCCTGAGAGCTGTCTGGTACCTGTTGTCTTTTGATAACTCCACATCTTCTTCCGAGTGGTTAAGTACCTCTCAAACAAGTGTTGATATGGAAAGTTACTATTTTCCTGTGCCCTTTGCTTATAGAAAGTAACAATACACCAGGAAAGGTTAGATTCAAAGTTAAGATTCAAAGTTAATATTGCATTGGCTGGTCCATATTTCCACTTGGAACTAAGCTTTGATCCCCAGATCTCATTAGGCAACAGTAACAAAGCAAATTAAATCTTTTACAAGGGCTTTTTTAAATTGTTGGGTGGTTTGAAAGCACTCATTCTGGAGAAAATATGGTCCACCTTGGTCCCAGCGCTGTTATGACATACATTCTTAGGGCTGAAATCAATGGGATGCTGGGAGTTCTATGTATGGAGATCCAAGCATTTCATTTCTGGGCTAAAAACCAGGCTTTGGGGAACCCCATTTGGATCAAGGCTGTGATATCAGGGGAAGAGGGTTTAAACCTTCCCCTCGTACCATTTTCCTGATCCAAAATAGTGTATATGTATGTATATATATGTGCGCGCGCACGCGTGTGTGTATGTATAGGACCCTTCATACGAACCCTTCAAACAGGAGGTGAAGGAGTTTCAGTCTTTCAGATCTATGCCTAGACTGTAAATAGGTTTACCAAGCATTTGGAGATCCCCCAGAATTACAACTGATCTGCAGATGAGACAGATGGAGAATGTGGCTGCTTTGGAGGGTAGACTCGATGGCATTAAAACCCACGGAATCCCCAAGCACTACTGGACTGAAATCACCATATTTACCCTCTGAAACAACCAGCACTTTTGTCAGGAATGAGAATTACTGAGAAGGTGAAGCAGGCAGTGCCGTGTGCTAAAGTAATCATTAACATCTCTTCACCCTGATCCAGAAATGCATAGCAAGATGGATCGGCCTGGTGCCTGTCACCACTCGCTTCAGGCAGGAGTCTGCAGATGCTCACCCACTCAACAGGTGTCTGGAGTTCAAGCGAGGGGTGGGGGTCCCCAGAAGGTAAAGTCAGTTTAGAAGTTAAGACCAAGCCCCCCCCCCCCAAAAAAAAACCTGAGACGCACCATAGGAAACGGGAACAACTAAAGATCCTTATCTAATGGGACTGGCCTTTTGTAAGTTTGTGAGGGACGCCAGGCTCCAGGTTGGGCTTGGGGATTGCCCGGAATAATAGCTCATCTCTAGACTAGAGATTGGTTCCCTGGAGAAAATGGCTTCTTTGGAGGGTGGAGTCTATGGCATTGTACCCCACTAAGGTCTCGTGAGCAGTGGCTCGAGTGGTTAAGACACTGAACTGCAGACCGGAAGGTCGGTAGTTCAGCAGTTCGAGACCCGAATGCTGCGTGACGGAGTGAGCTCCCATCTCTGGGCCCAGCTCCTGCCAATCTAGCAGTTCAAAAGCAAAAAATTGCAAGTAGATAAATAGGTACCACTTCGGTGGGAAGGTAACAGCGTTCCATGCACCTTGGCATCTAGTCATGCCGGCCACATGACCACAGAAATGTCTTTGGACAGCGCTGGCTCTTTGGCTTGGAAACGGAGATGAGCACTGCATCCCTAGAGTCATATTCGACTGGCTTTTGAGCAAGGGAAACCTTTACTTTTACTTTAAGGTCTCTGTCCTCCCTAGGCTCCTCCCCCAAATCTCCAGGAATTTCCCAACCTGGAGCTGGCAACCCCTATACCCCCAATCCCTCCCTGGTGGTCAGGGCAATAAAGAAGGTGTAAATGAGGCAGAAGGATAATGAGCCGCTATTTCCTCTTGTCCTCCCTCCCCCAGGACAACTGGCTTCTCTAAATGAAGCTGGTGGCTTTACGCTTCCTCACATGATTCTTTTAATGTCACGGTAGCATAGCCTCTGTGTCAAAGTGAGAGGCTGGAAGTGGATTTTTCTTGTCCTTGAGAGCTGCACTTTCTCCTGAGACAAAGAGTTCCTTTTAGATTGCTGTGAGGGTCTGCCTGTGAGGTGGGAGCAGGAGACTGTGCAAGTCCGGGCAGTGCGTGTGCTGACATTTTTCATTCCTCATGTCCCACAAGTATTTCTCTTTCAACAGGCCTTCTGTGTGTGTGTGGGAAATAGGAACTCTTTTGTTAGTTCTAAATCCATTTGAAAATTCCGACAAGGTTCCTCGTTTCCTTTTACGAAGTTGCTTTGGCCATCCAAAAACGGTTATTTTTTTTCCACCTGCCCTTTCTTTCCTTCCCCTCCCTTCTCTTTTTCACAGGAGAAGAATGTGTATTGTTTCGCTCTGCCTACCAGCAAATAGGCCAGTGAGGATGAATTTTTCCCTTCAGGATCCAGAGAAGGTCACCAAAGTTCTTTTGCCACAACGAAGGTCTTATGGTCCCACATCTCAGCAATGCTCAAGTGGGCAGATCTGGGGGGGCTCCCCAAAACGAAGCATTTCAAACCCACACCCCCACCCCTTTGTAAACACTAATGACCTATTCATGAGGAGAAGGGCAATGGGTTTTTGCACAATAGGAACACTCAAACACAGAGCAGACTGCCAAAGTCAGCAGAAGAAGTGATGTAAATCAGTTTGAGAGGAAATCAAAGACATTTTGAGGAAACGAGGACATTCTTAGTGACAATATGTGGGCTAATTTTATTATTTACGGTCTCAGGACCAGCACTCCTGTTGAAGTCTGAGGCAGACATGGAACCTTGAGATGATGGAAGGCCCTTCTGAGCACTGCTGTATTTGACCCTGGGAGGTAGCAGAGCCAGTTTGGTGTAGTGGTTAGGAGCACAGACTCTAAACTGGGAGAACCGGGTTTGATTCCCCACTCCTCCACATGCAGCTACTGGTGAGACTTTGGGTCAGTCACAAGTTCTTTCACAGCTGTTTTCTCAGGAGCAGTTCTCAAAAGAGCTCTCTCGGCCCCACCTACCTCACAGGGTGCCTGTTGTGGGGAGGGGAAGGGAAAGGAGATTGTTAGCCACTCTGAGACTCCTTTGGGTAGCGAAGGGTGAGGTATAAATCCAGTCTCCTCCTCTACAAAGTCATTAGACAGCTTCTGTACTCCCTGTACCACCATAGAAGTTCTTTGGCTAACAACAGGAAATGCTTTGCTGAGACACTGAATCCCAGTGGGGCCTTTGATAATGGATGAGTTGAGTCTTTATCATGTGACTCCTCAGTCTTCTGAAATTGGTCAGTCAGTCTTCTGAACTGGTCCATACTCCCAACTCTCATTTAATCCTGATTCCTACTATTCTCCTGTACTCTCCAGTCCCTACTATTCTCCTGTAGTCTGACTTATCACCTTCTTCATAGGCTCCTTTGATTTTACCTCTGCGGTTCCTTGAAACTTCAAGCCATGCCCAGCAAAGACAGACCTTCTGGGCTGTGTCTTCCTCCAGGTGGAATGGCGTGCCTGACTAGGTCAGTAAGGCTCCCACATTTCCTTCATTCCCCAGAAAGTGTAAAATGGAATAGTTCATGAGTAGGCATAAATAATGCCTAGAGTATAATGGGGTGTGATGCCACAGAGTTCACCTTCTAAAGCCGCCATTTTCTCCACAGAGTTCACCTTCTAAAGCCGCCATTTTCTCCACAGAGTTCACCTTCTAAAGCAGCCATTTTCTCTGTAATCTGGAGACCAGTTGTAATCCTGGGAGATCTTCAGCCACCACCTGGAGACTGTACAACAACAAAGGACAACGGAGTAAGAGAACTGCTATAACCACTGCTATGAAACTCCGAAAATGGGCTGCCAAAGACTCCCAGTTCATCTACAAATACACATTAAAAATAACAACAGAAACTGTATTTTGACCCGTACAACACAGTAGTCAATAATAATACAGTAAAACTTTGTGTTTTGCTTTCAGTTCGTTGTTTTACAGCGACTGAGGAAGAACGCTTGAGAAACAAGGGAGTTATACCGGGACCTTGTCTTGCTGTTACTGACAATTATGCATGTATCTCTCCACATTGTTGGTGTTATTTTTTCTTATCATGATTGTTACGTCTGAATGTACTATTTGGTTTGATGGCAATTGGAATCTTGTTATTCGTATGTGATACTGCATTACTATTGACTACTGTGTTGTACGGGTCAAAATACAGTTTCTGTTGTTATTTTTTATGTGTATTTGTAGATGAATTGGGACTCTTTGGCTGCCCATTTTCGGAGTTTCATAGCAGTTGTTATAGCACCACCTGGAGACTGGCAACCCTAGTGGGAACAAGTATGGTCCAGATGGCTAGCGTTGGATATTTGGTACCAAATTCCATCCACTTAGGGTTGCCAGGTCCCCCCTGGTTGCTGGTGCAGGATGGGGGGTAGGGTTGCCAGATCCAGGTTCGGAAACTCCATGAGATATGTGGATGGAGCCTGAGGAGGCCAGGGACCTCAGTGGGATACAGTGCCAAAGAGTCCACCCTCCAAAGCACCCATTTTCTCTGGGGGAACTGATCTCTGTAGTCTGGAGGAGCTGTGATTCCGAGTGATCCCAGGTCGCACCTTGGAGCCCTTACACCCACTTGGGAAGCTGGAATGGGAAAGCAAATTGTCTCTAGGGAGTTTTTCTTTTTTCTTTTTTCCCACTGGAAAAAAGACAACCGTTTTGAATGTGTTTCCAGTGTGGGGCTTGGGGTTCTTAGGCACGCTCAACAGTGCATTGGACTGTAGCCATACATTAAATCCACTCACAAATGGAGACAGATGAACTGCCATGAACAAAACAATGGCAAAATATCCTGTGGTGGTGTGATAACACCCATTTGTTTACACAGTAGGCTTTTAAAAAAAATCAATCAGTAATGCCACGTTGAGGACCTTTTCGCCCACAAACAAAGTCCTGGGCTAATGTCCCCCAAAGGATCCTGCTGTGCAACAGGACAGCCGTGAATATTTCAGAAGTCAGGTCTATCCTTTTTACACGATAGTTTTGGACAACAAGAAATGGAAGGAATGAGAGGAAAAAATATTTCCTATGCCAGCATGGGACTGAAAACTAAGATATTTTCTAGGATTTTCCTGCAATTTTTGGCACTTGGAATGCAAGGACAAAAGGCACATGCATGTACCGTTCACTACTTTACTCTCCAAAAATCAGGGTTGCCAACTGCCAGGTGGGGCCTGGAGAGCTGCTAGAATCACAACAGATCTCCATACAACAGAGATCAGTTCTTCCCAGAGACCGCAGATCCACATTTCTGGTATCAACATCGTTTGCCGAGGCATATTGGACATCCAGTACTAGATTGTTTTAGGTTTTACATTTTAATTGTTTTTTGTGATTTAAAATTTAATTTTAAATCAGCACTGTGCACAGATTGAGGTGTTTGGAACCCACCCTGAGCCTGCTATGGGGGGAGGGCAGGCTATAAATTTAAATAAATAACTGCTTTGGGAGCGTGGACTCTGTGGCATTATATCCTGCTGAAATCCCTCCCCTCTCCAAACCCTGCTCTCCCTGGGGCCCGCCCCCAAATCTGCAGGAAAATCTCTGAAAACAGGGCTGTCTCAGGACAATGTTGCTCCCCATATGTTATTTCAATGTGTATTTCTGTTCTGTGAAACTGCCCTTGTTCCTTGGGCTATCTATCAACATGTGATAGCCCCGTGTTTGTTAATGGAAAATCAAGCTAACCAAGAACTTTTGGGAAGAAATATGTCTTCTCAGCTGGGATGTTCTCTCTCTCCTACTTTGATTTACATTCTGCTCCGTCAACCAGCTCTATCAAGCTCGTAGTGGCTGTGAGTCCCTTCGCACAATATACAGTTCCCATCTATTTCTTGTAAATTGGACAAGGCTGCATGTCCGGATAAGATGATTCAGCCCGAGAGAATTTTCATTTGGCTTTTGCAAGTTCTTGAAATGTCAAGGCCTATAAGGACTCTTGCATGGAACTGGCAAGTAGACTGCTGAAAGACAACCAAGTATCTCAGCATCCATGACAAAGAATGAAATGTGATGAGGATTTTTTCCCCTAGTTACTTGTTTCCCGTCTTCTCCCATCCCGCTGAAGTGCTTGAATCTTCTTTTGGGACAAGTACGGTTCTTGTACACTGAAATCAAATGCAAACTTTCAGTAAAGTAATCTAAGTTTGAGTCCAGTGGCACCTTTAAGACCAATAAACTTTTATTCACGATATAAACTTTCCTGTGCAAGCACTCTTCCTTAGATACAGTGGAACAGAACCTCCTCAGCCGTTACTTATAGGGGGTGGGGTGGGGGGTTGTTGTCAAAGAGGACCATTTAGAGTCAAGATGCATAAGTACTGAGTGATTATAGCTGAGGCTGGATGTAAGACAGATCTTGAATGGCAGTAAATTAGCATACAAATATGGGAGTTAACAAACATATGGGAATGAAGTTTGAGCCCAGTGGCACTTACAAGAGAAATAAAATTCAGTTCTGGGTACAAGCAAGAACAATACAAAACAACTTTACAAACCAGGATCCAAGACAGCTTATAAAACATTATATTATACACGGTTGGGCCTACAAAACTCACAGGGGAGGAATTCTCTCCCCCATCTCGCCAGGCCCAGTGTGAATCCCAGGCCTCACTGCCTCCAGCGCGCCCAGAAGGCCTCCCACAGCTGGACCTAGTGTGGTCACCCAAGTTTGCAGAAAAATCGGTTTCAAGTAAGTGTGATCCCGAGCTGCAGATTTAGGTATCCACACATGGGAGCCACACCTGGGAATTAGATGTATATGTGTGTATCTATCATCCTGTTTTGTAAAGTTGGGATATACACATTCAAATTAAGAAATAAACACATGGTTAGTCGGGACCAAGGAAACAGTGAAGTAACACGAAAGCATTGGAACCCCAGAAATATTTGCAATTTGTAATGTTTCACTAGAACAATGTAGCTATGCTTTTAAGAGGCCAAAAATCCTGGCTTGTTTGAAATCTTTGGGTGTTTGCTGCACATGTTGGTTGGGGCAGGATATGGCTGAAAAGGTTACATTTGTTTACTGAGTAGTGTCAAATCCCACTTCTGCTAAAACCAATGGCAGGCCTCCCATGGACTCCCAGGAGTCAGGATTTGGCCTTCAATAAGCAAAAGCCTTCTTTTGTTAAGGAAGGCTTGGTTCCTCTTTCTAGAGTCAGAGAGGGTGATTTATTGTGCCGTGGATATTAGCTCATGCCCCGCCCTTAAACATCAGTTTTGGCTGAAAGATTTACAAGACTCGGGGGGGGGGGGGCAGGCAGAAATCGCTGGCAAAACATGCGCAGTCAGGGAGGGATTTTTAATCAGGCTGTGCTGAGGGGCTTCAAAGTTAAACAGCCCCTTCCCCACGATGGTGATCAGAGGGGTAACTATTAATTGACGCCATTTTGGAACTGTCTCTCAGCAGCTGTATTGTCCTTCATGGCCTAGTGATATTAAAGAAAGTAGACTGAGAAATTGTGATTGCCCTCCCCTGTTCAGGAAATGGGTAGTTAAATTTATAGCCAGGTAAAAGAAGAAGGGGGTGGCAAAGGACGAGATGGTTAGACAGTGTTATCAATGCAGTAAACATGGGGTTGAGTGGACTCTGGAGGAGGACAGGGGAGCCTGGTGTGCTGTGGTCCATGGGGTCACGAAGAGTTGGACTTGACTGTGTGACTGAACAACAACAACAAAATCTGCAGTTAGGTGGCAACCAGTGGGAAACTGGGAAGGGGGCATCAGCGACAGTGTGTTGTCACTTCTGGGGAAACGATGGACATGATACCATGCCTCACTAGGAACTTCCGGAAATGCTATGGTAAAACCATAGAATTTTTGTCAATTCCTAGAAAGGACTGATGTCTCTTCCTGGGAATACTGGTGACTCTCTCTGTGGTTTTACCATAGGGTTTTCATCCATTCCTAGACATTCAAGTATTTAATTAGCCATCGCCAGCACCTAATGATATTGAGTTGTTTTAACTGAACTGTTTTTAGCTGATTTTATGTGGCTCTTAACTGTTACTTGTGTACTATTTTATGTAAGCCGCCCTGAGCCTGCCTCGGCGGGGAGGGCAGGGTATAAATTTAAATAAAGAAATAAATAAATTCATAGAAAATTAGGATGTAGCCCTATTCACATAAAATGGCAACCACGTGCACTGGGAGGATCATGTGTTCCTGTTACATGTGGTTGGAATGCCAATACTGAATGTCTGAAAAGGATGGCTGAATAGGGAAACTTGCGATTTTAATAGGCTGTGCATAGAATTTGTCCAGGTGCAGCATGTTTCTTTTAAGTGGATATCAACAGCCCTACTTGTTCAGCACTTTTCAATAACCCACAGACAATTTCTGAGACAAAACAACAGTTTGTATACAGCTGTGCTAATGATTGCGGCTTGTAATCAGAGGAAGTCCGCTTAGATTCCAGCCATCTGGAAATACTGCAACCTACAGCAAAAAAACAAAAAATAAAAAAAAATCCCATTTCGCATAGTGGGGGACAAGTAGCATATATTTTCAGTAACTATGCTGTGCGTAGGAAACAGATGTTCTAATGGGGAAAAAATGGCCAAGCGTATTAAATATAAATGACGGTAAGCATTTCATTAAAGAAGACTGAACCCTTTTCATTTCCCCCCATTTTCAGCTCATCCTATGGAAAGGTTTTGAATTTTAAAGCATATGAAGAACTTAGGAAACTCTCTTCACTCTCTGGTCCAGTATTGTCTACCGTAATGGACAACAATTCGTCGTCCCTCCCTCCGTGCCTATTTTCTTTGTGCTTTTGAAGCAGTTTTTCTCCGGGTAGGCTCGCCAGTTGGGAAATACCTGGAAATTTTTGGGGTGGAGCCTGAATGGTGGGTCTTGCCTTCTGACACACTTCCGGTGATGTTAGGGGGTGTGGCATATGCAAATAAGTTATGCTAATAAGTTATGCTAATGAGCTCCTGCACCTCTTTTTCTACGAAATGACCCTTGCTTGCCATGAGATAAAACCCAATAAAGACAGCCTCAGCAGATAAACCATCCTAATGAAATCAGCACAGGTAAAAAATGGTGGCATATGATGGCTTTGTTCTGGGCAGTCCATGTCTCCCACAAGACCGCCAGGCATTGTATACCATTCCCCACTGCTGCTTCACAGGCTGATGAGGGCTTGGAGGGCTTGCTGCACCAGCATGCATTATCACCTCTGGCGCGAAATGGAAGTGACGCCATCACATCAGGGGCAATGCTCTGGGATATACCCAAAGCTCTGTATTTAAACCCCTGACACAATGACATCCCTTCTGGTTCTGCAGCGGAAGTGAAGCTGTACGTCATCATGACTGTCCCTCCCCCCAGCATCTCCCAGGGCCTTTGCAACTTTGTGCCTGAGCTCTGCTCATGGGCTGTCGGGGTTTCGTGGCAGTATGAAGCATGGATGGCTCCATTTTGGATGGCTCCATTTTGGATGGCTCCTATGGATGGCTCCATTTTCCTGGTGGATGCGGGGCTCCTCCTTTGACCACTGGAGGGAATTAAATATTTTTAAATGACCACACTTGGGTTTGGCCTTTCCCTTTCACAAATGATGGCAGGATAATTACTTCCCCTAAATGCTTCCAAATTCATTGTTCTGGGACTACTTTTTTTTTTTTCCATTGCTCATAGTTTCCATTTTGCTGCCAGCCAATTTTCAGCACTTTGGGCTTACTTTCTGTTTCTGCTCCAATTCAGACCGGGGTGATAGTTCAGAATGAGGCAGGGATTTATCAATGAAGATCAGGCTATGTGAGAGATGAGGATAGATGAGGATGGAGATGAGAATCCAATAGAAAATAATTGGGATGTGCTGCAGCTACTGTGTCTCCCAGTCCATTAGGAAATATAAAGAACTGTTTCCAGTGCCCAGAGTAAAAGGTGGCCAATTTAAACAAATTTTATGCAATAAAAATGAATAACTAGGGGGACAAGCATGACCAATGGACCCCCTAGACTGGGGTGGCCAAACTGTGGCTCGGGAGCCACGTGCGGCTCTTCACACATATTGTGCGGCTCCCAGGAGGCTCCCCATCTATTTGCTCCCTCTCTTTCTTTCTGTCTCTCTTCCTTCATCCCTCCTTCTCCCTTCCCCATCTATTTTCTTTCTCTCTCTCTCTCTCTCTTTCTTTCTGTCTCTCTTCCTTCATCCCTCCTTCTCCCTTCCCCATCTATTTTCTTTCTTTCTTTCTTTCTTTCTTTCTTTCTTTCTTTCTTTCTTTCTTTCTTTCTTTCTTTCTTTCTCTCTCTCTCTCTCTCTCTCTCTCTCTCTCTCTCTCTCTCTTTCTTTCTGTCTCTCTTCCTTCATCCCTCCCCCGCCCTCCTCCATCTATTTGCTTTCTTTGTTTCTCTCTCTCTTTCTCTCTCTCTTTCAGACACATAAATATCATTAACAAACAAATCAATATCACTGGACAAATAAATATTATTTTGAATATGTGTTTTCCCCCTTTTGTTTTTGGCAGTCTCATTTAATGTTAATAAAAAGCAAATTTGCATATTTTTCAATAAAAACATGTGTGTAATATTTGTTCACTGGAAATCTTGTTGGTCTCTTATGGACTATTGGCCAAACTTGCTTAAGGTAAGAGCCACACAGAATAAACGACAGATGTTTGAGAGCCAAGATTTCCAGTATATAAGCTTTCCAGAATCAAAGCTCCCTTCATAAGAATAGTAATTAATAATTATCATATGACAGTGTGTGTAGGATAGCCCGGAGATCCTAAGATTGTCTGGCAGGCAGAAGTTCTAGTTCTTTTAGTGTTATGTACCACTAGGTGGCGAGCTGGACTTGATTTTAAGGCAAGAGATGTTTCAGAGGTGGTTTGCCATTGCCTGCCTCTGCGTCATGCCCCTGGTATTCCGTGGAGGTCTCCCATCCAAATACTAGCCAGGGCCAACTCTGCTTAGCTTCTGAGATCTGACGGGATCGGGCTAGCCTGGGCATTCCTACTTGTATTTGATAAAGGGAGTTTTGACTCTCGAAAGCTTATACCCTGGAAATATTGTTGGTCTTTAGGGTATTGCTAGACTCAAATCTTGCTCTGAGCTGAGTTATGTTCATTTGCCTGTAACAGAGTTACCCCCTCCTGCACAGTTACCTAGATAGAGTCTTTCCCTCCACACTTCCCTCTGTCCTTTGGCTCAGAAGTAAGCATCTTGTTTCCTAAAGGAGAATCTTAACTGTAATGCAGAGGGGCCAGACAAACCAAAAGATCTGAAGTTCACTTGGGAACCATTTAGTAACATTTAGAGTTTGTCTGAGTTTGTCCATATTCCTCTGTTCATGTGAGATTGTAATTCTTATAAATGCTGAGTGAAGAAAAATGTTTTAGCAATCCATTTAAAATGAACACAGAATTACACTGTGATAAATCTAGACAGAATTTGAATGGCCTTAGAAAACTTGGTGCAAAGCTGAACCTAACGGAATGTGGGCTCCTGTCATGGGCTGTCTACTAAGTGGTCCACTCAACATCTGAAAGAAAGAGTGCAAATACTTCATCACTTGTAGATCTGGCCACATTGGTCTGCATGGCCAATAGTGAATTCATGTTTGATATTGATAATTTGCAGGAAACTACAGCGCAGGTTTAACAAATGATGTATATGGTTAGGCCCTGGCCTGGATAGCTCAGGCAAGCCTGACATTGTCAGATCTCAGAAGCTAAGCAGGGTCAACTCTGGCAAGTACTTGGATGGGAGACCTCCTTGGAATACCAGCAGTTGGGAGGTGGGGGCAGGCTTCGTTCAGCCACCTCTTTGAATATCCTCCAGGCCCCCCAGTAGGGGTCAGTCACCAGAGGTCGCCATGACTTCTAGGTGCACACACAATCACCAGAGGCAGTATCCTGACTTCCAGGTACACACACTCTCGCACGCACACACACATGCACACACATATACAAACACCCCACCCCCCAAAAAACCCCCAATGTATATGATCAGTACCAATGTATATGATCAGTACCATCACAGACCCAACTTATGAAAGTTTCAAAGTCATATGCGATTTGAGTGTTGTCCTCAATTTTCATGTGCAGTGTTCTTGCTCTGGACTGGGACTGTGGCACACATGGAGAAGGAGCTCTAGCCTTCCTCTCTGGACTGCACCTTGAAGGGAAGCAATCCAGGGAAGGAACTATCTGGCCCATTGCAGGAGACCATAGGGTGCCACATGGTCTTATGCAATGGGCCAGATTACTTCCCCATGGACGGTTTCTATTTAGGGGGAAAATGCAGGGGGAAGGGGGAAGCTCCTTCTGCATGTGGCCCACAATCCCAGTCCATAATGGGAATGGCACATGCAGGTACTGAGGACAACAGGCAAGTCAGGCTGGGTCTGTGGTCCATACCCTCTGATCTCAGTCTCATGGAAATCTTGGATTACCGGCAACAGGTACATATGCAAGTGCTGTCAAATTGCAGCTGACTTGTGGCAACCTCAGCACGGAGTTTTCAAGGCAACTGAGAGAAGCGGAGGTGGTTTGCCGTTGCCTTTCTCTGCAGAGCCTTCTTTGGTGGCCCCCCCATCCAAGTACTAAACCTGCTTAGCTTCTGCCATCTGAGGAGAATGGGCTAAACCAGGCCTCCTTCCCTCCTGTCAAAACATAGAAGAGAGAGAAGAGAGATAGACATAAATATAGCCAAAAGCATGATATGAGAGGTATCACATTTACATTAACACAACGTTAATTTTTGATATTTTATATTGTTAATGAACTTTATCGTTCTATATGACGGGGATACATCTTGCATACAAACTGGGCATCAGAGCTGTGAAACAGGCAATAAAGAAAAAGATATTCAAAAGTTGAATAGATGGAACAGTGAACCAAATGGAAGAAGAGGAAGAGAAGAAATTGGATTCATACCCCACCCTTCACTACCTGAAGGAGTCTCAGAGCGGCTTATAAACTCCTTTTCCTTCCCCTCCCCACAACAGACATCCTGCAAGGTAGGTGGGGCTGAGAGAGCTTTTCCAGAACTGTCCTTGAGAGAACAGCTCTGACAGAACTATGGCTTGCCCAAGGTCATCCAGCAGCTGCATGTGGGGAAGTGGGGAATCAAACCCGGTTCTCCCATATTAGAGTCCGTGCACTTAACCATTACACCAAACTGGCTCGTTGCCTACAATGACACTTGATCTAGGGCCAGTTCTACCCCAGGGAAACTTTTTAAAGGATACACTGAAGAAATGAAAACAGCCACGCATCCATTGTGCCAACTGGCAAAGTGGGAGAGGAATTGCCTCCAGTTTGAGATTGTGAGTCAAATCGTGAGATTCGGGGTGAATTTCAAGTCTCTTTTCCAAAGCTGTCGACCTGTCTGAATACGGTCTCTGATGTAATTCCCACTTTAAAATTCTCATCAACCTCACCAGCTCATTCTAATTAGCTCTTTAGTCTGCAAAAAAATTGGCTGTACTCAAATGAACTGCGTGCATCTGAAGTGGCGTTTTTGGAATCATATTTGTGGGATTAGATGAGCCATTCATTAAGTTCACCTGTTTCCAGACACTGTTCAGAGCCCCTAGATACAGCTAATTGTCTGTCAGTGCGCAAGCCAAATATCTTCATAAATATTCATCAGGCAGCGAGAAATGCCAAGACTTATTCAAGAAAGCTTTTTATTTATTTATTTTTTTAAAAAGAACCCAATTCTGCTTTTCATGCCTAGATATCTATCAAGGAACATGATATCTGGCTGGCTTTCTACTCAGCTTCAGAACTGAAACAGCACTGTCATGTAACAGCATTTAATAAAAATCACAGCATGATAGTTTTAATGTGAGGAGGCTTCCGTTTTGCAAACAAATGTGCAAGCCAGCTTAAAGCTAAGCTAAGCAGGGACATGTCTTCCCCCCCTCCCCCCAGTGAAATATCAGTGTTAATTAGGGTTGCCACGTCTGGTTTGGGATATTCCTGGAGAGTTGGTGGTCATACCTGGGGAGGGCAGAGAGCGGGGGGGGGGGGGGAACACACCAGTGATGTGATGCCATGGAGTCTGTCCCCTGGAACTGCCGTTTCCTCAGGGGAAATGATCTCAATAGAAGAGAAGGGATTGGATTTATGCTCCACCCTTCACTCAGAGTCTCAGAGCAGCTTACAAACTCATTTCCCTTCCCCTCCCCACAACAGACACCCTGTGAGGTAGGTGGGGCTGAGAGAGCTCTGAGAGAACTGCTCTTTTAAGAACAGCTCTGACAGAACTGTGGCTTGCCCCAGGTGATCCAGCAGCTGCCATGTGGAGGTGTGGGGAATCAAACTCGTTTCTCCCAGATTAGAGTCCACGCACTTAACCACTACACCAAACTGTAGATCAGCTGTAATTCCAGGAGAAGTCCAGCCCCACCTTGAGTTGATAACCTTAATGGATTTTTGCATGTGTGTGTGCCCATGCCTGGAAGTCATGGCGACCTCTGGCAAATCCTCCTGGGGTATGGAGGAAATTCAGAGAAGCGGCTCGATAGCCTGCCCCTGCCTCCTGACCCTGGTATTCTTTGGAGGTCTCCCATCCAATTACTTGCCAGGGTCGGCCCTGCTTAGCTTCTGAGATCTAATGAGATTGGGCTTGCCCAGGGTATCCAGGTCAGGGGGATAACCCTAATGTTAATTCAGTTCAGGGTTTAATATAAATTCACCCCCACAAGCACCGTTGCACAAAGAGTTAAGTGCCTAGGGCTCTCAACCTCAAGTTGGGACCTGGGGCCTAGAAATACAGGAGATTAGCCTATTCATGTTAGCATCGAGCCATATGACTTGTATTATTTGAGTCTGAGAGATGTGAAGAGGGTTTGCTTATTTTTGATATATTTACACTTATTTTATTCTTAACACATATATCCCATCTTTCACTCTCAAAAAAGAGGCCCAAGGACTGCAGGGTCCTTTCTGTCATGGCGCCTGTTCTGTGGAATATGCTCTGTTGTGATCTGGAGATGCAGGGTGCTTTGAAGCACATCAGGGAGTTTCTGGGATCAGGACAGCCATTTATTTTTTCCAGGGGACAGAGCCATAAAATGCACAAAGAGGTCACAGAGCAGGAGATGTATTTCCACAGAGAGTTAACCATTTGCCTAGCTGCCTGCTGGGCAACCTAGATAACTGTTGTAAAACATGAGCTGGGAACAGAGACCTGTGGAACACGCACTCTAGGCTGATTAGGAGACACTGGGGTGCATTTCCCACATGGGGCGAGTTCCCTAAATGTGGATTGGGGGAGGCTTCCGCTCAACGTAGGGCAGGAAGGTTTAAAAGGTTGAACTCGACTGTGTAATTTTTTAGCCATTGGTTGTAATGCTCTTTCATGCGTACCATGTTTTTTTAATGCCGCTTTTATTGTTCTGCATCATACATGCTGTTATTTTAAAATGGTCCCGTGACTGGTGTATTAAATACTTGAATGCATCTGTAAAGAAAACAAAGACACCTGTGGCAAACTGGTATCTGAAGAAGTGAGCAGTGACTCACAGCATCTCCTACCCTGCCACAAATTTTGTTAGTCTTTAAGGTGCTTCTGGACTCTTGCTCTTTTCTACTGCTGCAGACAAACACGGCTACTCATCTTCATCCATACCTATGGCAAATGTTTGTTAGCTTGATTTATTTCTTGCACTTCTTTTCTACCCTGCTCCCTCAATAGCGTTGCTCACAATGATGAAAACAATGTGACAAAAAATATCAAGTTCAGTAAACCAGTGTACAACTTTAAAAACACTGGCATGGATTTTCATCTATCAGACTTTTTAAAAAAACCACACTCATAAACATCACAATTCTAGAACAGATGTTTACACCCGTGAGTGCTATGACAAGGCTGGTTTTGAACGTTTTTGGAATGCAACCTCCAGAGCGAGAAAGTGCCTCCAGAGCCTTGGATCTGACGACAAGGACCTGTATTTTTCAGCAGTGGAGGACAGTAAGACTGCGAAGTCTGTCCAGACTCAGAGGTGGGCACGCTTTGTGTGCTTTATGCCAGCTCAGACTGTGTGGGTTCCATTGGAATCCTGTTGGAATAACTGGTATTTGCAAAATGTCTAGGGAGCTGCAGCATTACTTGCCATGGGGATTTTTAACAAGTGGCCAAATGTGCCAGCAGAGCAGACCTTTGCTCAATGCAAGGAAATTCATTATCATTTCAATGCTTGGCTGATTTAACCTTTTTTTTAAAAAAAATTAAAATGCATGCTGAAAACTTGGGAGAGGGTGTCATGAAATGAATAAAATAAAAATAAAACCAGAAAGAAGCACTAATACACAAGCTAAAGACATCACACTAAGGCTGTAATCCCAAGGACACTTCCCTGAGGATAAAATCCATTTAATAACATGAGGCTTACTTCTGAGTAGACTAGCTTAACCTTGCTGGGTTGCCAACTATGGGTTGGGAAATTCCTGGGGATTTTCGGGGTGGAGTCTGGGAAGGACAGGGTTTGGGGATGGGAGGGAACTGAGTGAGGTATAATGTCATAGTGTCCACCCTCCAAAGAAGCCATTTTCTCCAGGGGGACAGAACTCTGTAGAATCATAGAATCATAGAGTTGGAAGGGACCTCCAGGGTCATCTAGTCCAACCCCCTGCACAGTGCAGGAAATTCACAAATACCTCCCCCTCCACACCACCAGTGACCGCTGTTCCACACCCAGAAAATGACAAAAAACCCTCTAGGATCCCTAGCCAACTGGCCTGGAGAAAAATTGCTTCTAGACCCCAAAGTGGTGATCAGCATTTCCCTCCCTGGTCGTGTAAGAAAGGGCCACAAGAACTAAGCACTGATTCAACTCTTCCTGCCCTCCCTCGCATGATCTGCCTATGTTTACAGAATCAGCATTATAGCCAGATGGCCATCTAGCCTCTGCTAAAAAAACCTCCAAAGAAGGAGAGGTAATCTGTAGTCTGAAGATCAGTTGTAATTCTGGGAGATCTCCAGACCTCACCTGGAGTTTAGCTACTCTAGCTTGCTATCAAAATCCCTGTTTCAGTAAGCTAATTAGTTGCTTGTATCTATTTACCACATGCACCCTCCCATTCAATTGCTCACATTTTGTTGCACCCTTCCTTTGAGCAGCTCATGACAGAGTGTATAGCTCCTTCCCATTTATCTTCACGGCAAGCCTACAAGTTAGTTTATTGTCCGAATGTCCCACTTCCCCTTCCCTGCAATAAAGAGGCCACTGACTTTATAACCAGAGGCTGCTTTCCCTTCTTCCCAGACTCCTGGCATGAACAGAGTCAGGGCCCATCACAAAAAGGAGAGGTCAGGATCAGTGTCCCCTCTAAGCTGAGTCAGTGTGAGCTGGCTTGCAGGTTTTTAGCCTCCAGCGCACACATTTTTTTGGTCTTAGCTCAGGAAGGATGGCTCCAGAGCACACTGACGTATGCAGGAGCCAAATAACTGGCTCACAACTTTAATGCCAGTAGCTCACAAAGTAGAATTTTTGCTCACAAGACTCCGCAGCTTAGAGGGAACATTGGTCAGGAGGGCCATTTGACCCAAAACTCAGATTCACAGAAAGACTCAGTTTTATACACTTGTATGTTTTGGGGGCATTTGATAAGCTTTGCAGCTTGTTTTTATTTATTGATTGTATTGACTGACTGATTGTATTTATATCCTGCCCATCCTGCGAACGGGCTCAGGGCAGGTAACATCATATTACAATAAATACAAGTAAAATTTAAAAATGCAGTATAAACATTAAAACCAGAAGCTACAGCTTGCAGCAGGAGTCAGCTGGCTATGAGAGATTCTGGCCCGTTGGTACAGATGAAATAATGGTTGGTTGTCCGTGGGTGGGTGACCGCAACCTCGGGGAGGCCCTGCCAGTATGTCCTACCTCTAAGGTTGGGTGCATCATCATCATCTACGATAATGACCTCAAAACTTGTGCAAGCTTGTACAGATTGGAAGGGGCCCTGGCTTAGTGGAAGACTCTCTGCTTTGCGTACAGAAGGTCCCAGGTTCAATCCCTGGCATCTCCAGCTAAAAGGATCAGGTAGTTGGTGATTCTAGCTGTATCTGAAGAAGTGAGCAGTGACCCACAAAAGCTCCCACCCTGACACAAATTGTGTCAGTCTTTAAGGTGCTCCTGGATTCCTGCCCTTTTTTACTCCTAAAGACAGACTAACAGGGCTACCCATCTTTTAGTTTGGTGATGTGAAAAGACCTCAGTCTGAGACCCGGGAGGGCTGCTGCCAGTCTGAGTGGACAATACTGACCTTGAAGGACCAACGCTCTGATTCAGTACAAGGCAGCTTCATGTGTTCATCTATGTGTTCATGTGATCAGACAGCAGAGTAATATATAAGCCACCATCTTGGTTGATTGACCAGCTTGTTTTAGCTGGCCCCTGTTTTGGGGTCTTTATAGGAGCTTGATATATAGAGATTAGAAAAGGGTAATGTTCATGAATATCATTACTAAGGTATAACCATCAGAGAAAATGGCTGCTTTGGAGGGTGGACTCTATGGCATTGTACCCCACTGAGGTCCCTGTCTTCCCCAGGCTCCATCCCCCAAATCTCCAGGAGTTTCCTAACCTGGAGCTGGTGATCCTACCCCTAGGTTTCCTACAGTTTGGATGGGCCCTTGGCCTTCATTACATCCTCACCATCTGCATCTCTGGGATAAGAACCCACAGGCCTTGCAACGGTGTAAATATATCATTGGAGAAATTATTGCTGTAAATATCCAGTAAGAAAGACTTTCCCCTGTTTAAAACAGGGTTTAAATCTGAAAGTCCTCAGTGACTGCAGCTTTAGAGCAAAACCGTTTATAGAATGAAATGGGGTGGAGAGGAGAGAGGAGCTGGGTGTTTTGCTAACGTAGGCTGAGGTCATCCAAGCCGTCTTTCTCTTGCACTGTAATCGGGTCTACTGCATCCTTCTTGCTGAAGCGGACGGTGAGATACCCGCATGAAGACTGTGAAAAACTCAAGTTAAAATAAGGACATTTGGAAAACAGTGAATGTACTTACTTTGGCAACAAAACGACGCTTGGGTATGCTGTTATGCTTGGGTACGGCACTGCCTAAAAGTGAAAATATTCTGTGATTAGAGCAATCTGTAATTATTCATGTGTTTAGATTGTACGTGCGAATGAAATTTATTGGACACCAGGAATTGTGAATGTTGACATGTGTTGGCTCACGATGGGGTGTGTTTTTGACTGTTTGCTATGGGGAAAAGAATTTGCCAGAGGGACTGGGTAACCAACTCAGTAGAAGATAGGCTCAGGTCACACGTAATGCCACCACGATGAACAAATATCAGGCTTATGCATTTCCTCCACCTTCTCTGATTCCATCCATTTCTCTTTACCCAAGCTAGTAAATATTTTTTTGAGTGTGTGCTTCCCAAACCAGGGAGGGGCTGTGGCTGACTGGGAGAGCATCTCCTTGGCATGCAGAAGGTCTCAGGTTCAATCCCAAGCATCTCCGTTTTTAAAAAAGGATCAGGCAGGAGGTGATGTGAAAGGCCTCAGCCTGAGACCCTGGAGAGCCATTGCCAGTCTGAGTAGACAATACCGGCTTTGATGGACCAAGAGTCTGATCCAATATACGGCCGCTTCATGTGTTCAAGTGAAAACCATGATCAAACTAGCTTTGTTTCCTCCATGTACCCAGGATGGAAAGAATGCACAGAAAGGGGGAACAGGAATGAGTACGCTGGCCGTGTTCCCTGCTGAGATGTGATCGGTGGACCATGAGCATTGTGCAGTGTTCACATCCCAGCAGTCATGTGCAGAATTAAATCCCAACAATGATGACCTTATAAACTTAGCTTCTTATTCCTGTTTGCAACTGTTAAAACATTTCATTATATTGCATGCTAGTTTGCTGTTCAGCCTCTGTTTTATACTTATGGACTGGTAAGTTTCATTTCACTTTGTCTGAGGAAGTGTGTGTGCACACCTTGGAAGCTCACACCTTGAATAAAACTTTGTTGGTCTTAAAGGTGCCACTGGACACAAGCGTTGTTCTAGTGCAGGTAGGGGGTGAGGCTCACTGCTTCTCTTTGGTGTAGAGGTTAAGAATGCAGACTCTAACCTGGAAGAACCGGGCTTGATTCCCCATTCCTCCACATGCAGCTGCTGGTGTAACCTTGGGTCACTTACAAGTTCTTTCAGAGCTGTTCTCTCAAGAGCAGTTCTCTCCGCCCTACCTACCTCACAGGTCTGTTGTGGGGAGGGGAAGGGAAAGGGGACTGTAAACTGCTCTGAGACTCCTTCAGGCAGTGAAGGGCCGAGTATAAGTCCAATCTTTTCTTCTCCTCTCCTAGGCATGCTCCTTCCGGTTCGAATATGTTGCATGAACAGGGCTACTGTGGAGGCCAGTTGGAGTTTGAAGGGTTTTTTTAAATTTAAACTATTTATTTATGAAAACATGGATAGCTTGCTTTCTTCTTTCGTCATGCTGGAAAGAGCCATCAAGTCACAGCTGACTCACAGTAATCCCATAGGGTTTACAAGGCAAGACGCTAACAGACAACAGTTTGCCATGGCCGGCCCCTGCATAGCAACCCTGGACTTCCTTGGTGGTCTCCCGTCCAGGTGTTAACCAGAGGCAGGGATGACCATGCCGAGCAGCTTAGATCTGACAAAATCAGGCTAGCCTGGCCCAGCTGTCTCTTACCATACATTGCTCATCATCTGCCAGTCCAGATATAACTGTGAAACAGGAAGGGCATGGGGAAAGGGGTGGATGTTCTTGTGAAGTTTCCCAGCACTGGGGCCAAGTTTGGGGCCTCGGAGAGTGTTGGTGACTTCATACCTGGAAGAATTTGTGTTTTCTAGCCCAGGGTCCCGGAGGTGCATTGCTGCAGCTGGAGTTTGAAGAGCCACGGACAGAAGCTCAGGGAGAGATGTAAGGTTAGGATCCGAGTATTTATGGCCGGCGAGCCTTCATACTGGCTGCCAGTTTCAGAGGCTGACGCTGCAAATCCCTCTTCCTTTCTGTGCCTGAAAAGGGCCTGCAGGCCAGAGCGCGCACAGCCCCCAGGTAGCTCAATAATATAAGCCCTAGCCCAGTAATATAAGCCTCAGGCATGAGGCTTTTTCATCCGTCCTAGAAAGCTGAACAGACAGGAGTTTGCCATCGGTAATCCCTGCTATCAATTAGGGGATGTAAATAAGCCAGAATGACAGGAGGACGTGAAGGGCCTGTCCAATCCAACAGCCTTGTATTTTGGACGAGATCCCCTCAGTTTAAATCATTCCTAGCAGAGGTTTGCCCAGGGTTTTCTTAAAACCTTCCAAAGAAGGGTAGTGCGCTCATTGATATCTTATTTATGCCTGAAGAACCACCAGGCAGCTTTTTTTTTTAAAACTCAGAACTTCCCTGACATAGGTAGTTAGAAATGGGGGAGACCCGTTCAGAAATTATGCAGGGATGGGATGAGGGACTGGACTTTTCTCTCTCCTTTAACTTTCCCTCTCCATCACACTTAGGGTTGCCAGCCTCCAGGTGGGGCCTGGGGATCTCCCGCTTTTACAACTGATCCCCAGCTGACAGAAATCAGCTCCCCTGGAGAAAATGGCTGCGTTGAAGGGCACTGTACCATGCTGAGGCCCCTCCCCTCCCCAAACCCCACCCTCTCCTGGCTCCACCCCCAAAGTCTCCAGGTATTTTCCAACCCAGAGCTGGCAACCCTAATCACACTCCACGCATGTGTGTGTGTGTGTGTGTGTGTAAAGTGCTGTCACGTCCTGGCTTGTTTACTGAGTTCCCAGGCAGGGGCTTTTGAGGCAACTGAGAAGCGGAGGTTGTTTTTCCATTGCCTTCTTCGGCAGAGTCTTCCTTGGTGGTCTCCCTTCCAAGGAACGACCCTGCTTGGCTTCCAAAAGCTGATGGGATTGGGCTATACCATGTTGCCTTCATCAGACTATACTCCATACATGTGACATCTGTTGGTGGAAGCAAGACTGCTGAGACCCACTCCACCAGAAAACTTTCCTGCTAGGCCCTTGTCCTCATTCTGCCAAATAGAGTAGGAAAACAAGTCACTCAATTTGCCCAACTCTGTGAACCCTCATGATGATCTGAGCTTTTGGGGTTCTGGGTTCTATCATGTGTGCATGTGTGTGTGTGCACCTGGAAGTCATGGCAACCTCTGGTGAATGACCCCTGCTGGGGGCCTGAAGGATATTCAGAGAGTTGGCTGAATAAAGCCTGCCTCTGTCCTCCTAACTGCTGGTATTTCAGGGAGGTCTCCCAGCCACCAAGTCCTTGCCAGAGTTGACCCTGCTTAGCTTCCAAGATCTGATGCGATCAGGCTTGCGTGGGCTATCCAGGTCAGGGGGAGAACAGCCTTTTTTTGTAACTATCAGCTGTGGATCTGGAACGGCAGGTCTGAATTGTTCGTGTACTTCATATGAGGCTCCTGAGCATGTTGGAGACAGCATGGAAAATATCGCAGTGGCCTCCAGTCTTCTCATGCATGTTTCCACAAAGAAAGGATGGTATCTTTCTCCATGTGCCAGATCCCATATTGACTTCAGGGCTTTGGCAAGTGCCTAAGTTTACCAGTTGCAAACACTGACCAAGAGTGATTTTAATGGAGGAGGACTGGTCTTCATACCTCTTGTGAGAGATTCATCTTCTCAGTCTGAAGACCACAAGCCATCTTCCCACATTTTTTTCTAAGTTCCATTGTGCTCATCAACATCTTATTTATGCCCCAAATTTAGAGTCCAGGGGCACCTTTAAGACCAACAAAGGTTTATCCAAGGTATGAGCTTTCATGTGCAAGGCACACTTCTTCAGATACACCGAAAAAGGGTGTGCAAGGTTCAGATTTATAGATAGGGAAATTAACATGGCCAAAGACTCATTTGCATTCTCTACTGAGGTAACTCTGTCCAGGATGTGTAAGGAAGCTGATTATCAGTCCCCAAGTAGTGTTCCAAAAGCAGGAGATCAAGCAATCCATACATGGCGGTCCCCTTCTAGTTGGCAAAGGCTGAGACGTAGACGACGCTCCTTGTTTGTGGCGTTTGTAGGGGGGAAAACCCAACATTACTCTGCTTGTCTGCTGCAGCAGAACCACACAGAGTGGCTCTCAGCATGACATCGAAGAAGATAAATCAGTCACAACGTTTGGAAATAACAAGAAGGGACCTTTTAAGTGTGGCACACAATGAGCATTTCCCAAGCCAGGCCGACACAGAGATCCACAATGGACTATTTGTTAAGTCTCTTAAAATATGATTTGGAATCGCTGAATAAATTGCTTTCTGCTAGGCGATAAACAAAAGGCAAAGCACATGGAATTGATTATATCCACACATCCCCAACCCCCCCCCCCCAATGCTTGCAGATTCTTGACTCAGCCGCTGCCTGGCAACTTTCATAGCAACGGTGCCAGCAATGGGCCAGCTGTCTTGGCAGTAGCCACCATGTTGGACCAGGGCTGGCATATGAACAACGGTCTCCCTTGCAGAATTTGGGCTTGTTCTTTTTGTTAGCGGGAGCCTTTGGGAGGAAAGAATGGGGCGCGATGACTAATAGTCTCTTTTCATGGGGGAGGGGGAGGACAAAAATGACAGTTGGGGTGAGAAAGATGAGGAGGAATTGAGGCGACAAGAAGCCAAACTGAAAACAGAGGCTGAAGGGCTGGGAAATGAGATTTAGGACTCATTATTTCATGTTATTTTAATCCCACTTTTCAGATAATTATCTCTGGAACTATATTTCAGTGGCACGCGACCAACTATCCAGGCACAGAAGAAGAAGAAGAAGAGTTGGTTTTTATACCCCACTTTTCTCTACCTAAAGAGTCTCAAAGCAACTTACAAACCTGGATGGCAGACCTCCAAGGAATACCAGGGTCACTACACAGAGGCAGACAATGGCAAACCACCTCTGAACGTCTCCTGTCTTGAAAACATATGGGGGGCCACCATAAATCAGCTGTGATATGATAGCAAAAACAAAACAAAACAAAACCACCCATCAAAACACCTCTTACAGAAGCTAGTAGTACTGTTCCCATATTACAGATAGGTACAGTGGAGAGACTTGTCTGAGACCATCTAGAGAATGTGGGACCTAGGAAATCCAGGTTCGAATCCGCACTTGTGCCATGGGAGGCTTGCTGGGCAGGACACGAAACAAACAAACAAACAAACAAATAAATAAATGTTACTTCCTGAAAGAAAGCACAGCTCATCTCCCACACTGTTATATAAACCAAAGTCTTAGCAATTATAGCATTAGAAAAAGTACAGAAAAGGGCAACTAGAAGGATAAATGGGCTGGAACACTTTCCCTATGAAGAAAGGTTAAAGCGCTTGGGGTTCTTTAGCTTGGAGAAATGACAACTGAGGGGTGACATGATTGAGGTTTACAAGATTATGCATGAGATAGAGCAGGTAGAGAAAGAAGTACTTTTCTCTCTTTCTCACAATACAAGAACTTGTGGGCACTCGAAGAAATTGCTGAGCAGTCAGGTTAGAATGGATAAAAAGAAGCGGGAGGGCTTCTAGTGTCCTGGCCCTGCTGGTGGACCTCCTGATGGCACCTGGTATTTTTGGCCACTGTGTGACAGAGTGTTGGATTGGATGGGCCATTGGCCTGATCCAGCATTGGCTTCTCATATGTTCTTATATTCTTATGTGACCATCAGTTGTCCTGACTTCTTCCTGGTAAGAACATAAGAAGAGCCCTGCTGGATGAGACCAGTGGTCCATCTAGGCCAGCATCCTGTCTCACACAGTGGCCAGCCACTTCTTCTGGAGGGCCAACAACAGGGCATAGAGGCCGAGGCCTTCCCGTGATGTTGCCTCCTGCCTCCTTAATAAGTCACACAGCTTTCTGCAGATTGTGATATTTTGTTGTAGTTCTTGTTCATGAGAAAGGTTCCACATCTGTAATAAAAAATTGCACAAAATTGTGTGGGAAAGATCAGGGCTAGCATCTGCTCTCTGAGTCAGAGAGAGCCAATCTGGCACCTAGAGCAGAGCTGATGAACTGTGTGTGAAGTGTGTGTGAGGTAAATGTGGGGGTGATAAGAGCTTTGCACGCTGCCCTCAGGCTTTTAGAAGAGGACAGTGTGTCAGCAATCACAACTGTGCCTCACACTAATTATAGGCTAATTAATAAAAGGTTCATAGACCAACTAGGAACTCCTCTCTCTAGTACCCACCCATTACTTTCCCTTGTTTAGAATTTCATTCCAAATACTTAAGGCTGAAAAGAATGAAGGAAAACAAGGATGGGGCCTGGGAAGAAACCTAAAGCCAGTGTGGCCCCTGGATTTTACAGAACATAAGGACAGCCCACCTTGAATCAGTATGGTTGCCAGGACTGGGTTGGGAAATACCTGGAGACTTTGGGGGTGGATCTGGGAGAGGGAGGGGTTTGGGGAGGGGAGAGGCCTCAGCATGGTACAATGCCATAGAGTCCACCCTTCAAAGCAGCCATTTTCTCCAGGGGAGCTTATCTCTGCCAGCTGGAGATCAGTTGTAAAAGTGGGAGATCTCCAGGCCCCACCTGGAGGCTGGCAAACCTATGAATCAGGCCAGTGTGATCCATATTGTACAGCATCCTCTTTCACACATTGGTCAACAGGCTGCCCTGTAGGGCCCACAAATGGGGGTCAGAGGTTAAGACCTTCCCTGGTGTTACCTCCTAGCACTGACATTCAAAAGTTTGCTAAATCTGAATATGGAGGTTTCCTTTAGTCAGCATAGCTACTCGCCACTGATAGACCTCTCTTCTGTGAATTTCTCCTCCCCAAGCCACATATGCTCATAGCCATCATTACACCCATTGGCAGTGAACACCATAATGTAATTACTCATTGAGTAAAGAAGGTGTGTCCTTGGTCTGTCCTGAACCTGTTTCCCAACTTCATTCGGTGTCTCTGATTTCTAACGTCACAGGAGGGAGAGAAAAAGTTCTCTCTATCCGCTCCCACCATCCCCAGCATGATTCTGTCAGATGTTATCGTCATGTCCCCACTTCATTTTCCTTTTCAAAAATGAAAAGCCCAAGACTCTTCAGACTCTTATTGTAGGGATGGTGCTCCAATGTCATCTTTGATTTCCATAATCTACACTTTCCCCAGCTCTGAACTATCTTTCTGAGATCTGGTGGCCAGAACTGTACATAGTATTCCCAAGGAGCACAGCACAGGCTAACTGGATATCCTGAGATCTCAGAAGCTAAGATGGGTAGGCCCTGGTGAGTACTTAGATAGGAGACCACCAGGGCTGCTATGCAGAGGCAGGCAAGGGCACACCCTGAAAATTATACAGGATTGCCATAAATCAGCTGTATCTTGATAGCATTTTCCAACACCAGTCCAAATAAATGCTGTACCATAGAGCTAGTCTCGTTCTTAATCATCCCCAGCATGGAGTGTGCTTTTCTCACCACTGCCATACACTGAGTTGGTATTTTTATTGCCTGGATAGGTTTTGATTGGATTGTGAACACACATGAACACACAAGAAGCTGCCTTATACTGAATCAGACCATCAATCCATCAGAGTCAGTATTGTCTACTCAGACTGGCAGCAGCTCTCCAGGGTCTCAGGTGGAAGTCTTGCACACCACCTACCACCTGATGGTTGAACTGGAGATGAAGAAGAAGAAGAAGAAGAGATTGGATTTATACCCCGCTCTCCATTCCCCAAGGGAGTCTCAGAGAGGCTTACAAACTCCTTTTCCCTTCCCTTCCCCACAACAGACACCCTGTGAGGTAGGTGGGGCTGAGAGAGCTCTTTCCAGAGCTGTCCTTGAGGGAACAGCTGGTACAGAGCTATGGCTTGCCCAAGGTCATCCAGCCAGGTGCAAGTGGAGGAGTGGGGAATCAAACCCGGTTCTCCCAGATTAGAGTCCGCGCACTTAACCACTACACCAAACTGGCTCTCCAGATGCCAGGGATTGAACCTGGGACCTTCTGCATACCAAGCAGAGGCTCTACTATGGCTTAGTGAGAGAATATGTGCATGCTGAAAGCCCTGTGTTAATCCATGATGCCTCAAAATTAAAAATCATACTCTATAAGTACAAGAGGTGTGTGGAATGGTTTAATACAGTCTGATCTCACCAGGTCTTAGAAGCTAAGCAGGGTTGGTACTTGGATGGGAGACCACCAAGGAAGACTTTACAGACAAAGGCAATGGCAAACCCTATGGGGTCCCCATGAGTCAGCACTTTTCAGTCAGACTTTTCAGCACTTCTCACACACACACATGAACAAGGAAGCCATTCCTCTGCTCAAGACCTTGGAGAGAACCTGCCAGGCAGACTAGACATCACTGAACTTGATGGAACAGTGGTCTGACTTGGTATAAGGCAGTTCAATATCCCTGGTTAGGATATAAGTAATTAGATGCTCAAAAGCAACCGCAATGTAGAGGGCTCTCCCAGTTCACGTGCTGGAGGAGAAGCACAGCAGAACAAAGATTCAAGGCTGAGAGAGGGTAAATCCAAATCTTTTGCACTGATTCTATAGCAACCTAACACATCAGGAAATGTTCTCCAGGATGGAGCCTGCATCTTCAGTGGTCTCCAAACCATGAGGGTTTTCTCCATCAAGGGAAGAGAGACAGGTATTAATGATCTCAAGTGTGCTTGGAACATCAAAATAGTACTATAGCCCACTGAAAGCAGCACAGTGTTTTTGAAGGAAGCAAAAGTTGTGAGAAACCATCCCAGGACCACCGTGTTCTTGTTTTCCCTGGCAGGGAGGACTATAAAAGCAATATTTCTCTCCCTGTGGAATAAAAATAAGCAAATGGACAGAGTGTGTCTGATACCAATAAATTGGTATCTTGGGAATCTTCTTTTTTGTTCCACACTCTGGGATGGGAACACATTAATGGGAAACTGAATGGTCTGCACAGAAAAGTCCTCTCAAGAAGATGCTAAAATTGGTCTATAAAGAGCAGTCCCCCAAATGTGATGAATGACTCCAGATCTTGTCTGGATTTGCTCTATCAGAGGTCTTCAGAGACGACCCGCCTCCCCCAAAAGAACAGGGTCCAAACAGAGTTGATTCTAAGCTTCCCAGAGTACCATGCAACCAATGCTCTCTCTAAGCTGTGGAGTCTTGTGAGCAAAAAATCTATTTTGTGAGCTACTGGCATTAAAGTGAGTGAGCAATTTGGCTATTGCATAAATTAGTTTGCTCTGGAGCCATGCTTCCTGAGCTAAGACTAAAATCTGTGAGCTAGAGGCTAAAAAACTGTGAGCGAGCTCACACTAACTCAGCTTAGAGGGAAGACTGCATGCAACAGTTCTTTTCCGCTCCCTAAATTTTACTTGAGGGCAAGATTATCTTCCTTTCCTAAGGGCACCAATACTCCATTCTTTCCCAGAAAGTATAATTTAGAGGTTGAGGGGGGGGGGCGGAGAATCATTTAAAAACCATAGTGTAGATGTGAAACTTCTCATAAGTGGCCCTAGATGCTCAGCTGATTCAGAAAACAAATACCTCTCCATCGATCACAATATACTTCTGCTCATTGACTAGGATTCTGATTAGCACACAGGAATTGGTCACACCACCCAGTCCTAGAAGGTGATGATCTGATTGCTGTGAAACGAAGGACACTTGGATGCGATTGCTAATATGTGACATTTACACTTCCCCATTTCTTATCTTCATTTTCATCTATTTATTTTAAACAGACAACCAATCTCCTTATTAAACAGCATACTGACTAGGGTTGCCAGACATCCCCACCCCACCCCGATGGAAGCTGGGATCCCCTGCCGCAAGGCCCTGCTCCCCAGTTACTAATCAGCTGGCCAGCGAGGGGGGACTTACCAGCAGAAAGACGAAGACCTAGGCCACGTCCCTGGTGTTGCACAGGAAGTGACACCATCAAGTCAGTGACTTCCAGGCAACGCTCTGGTATTTGGGAAAAACTCTAAGGTAGAAGCTGATTTTACCATAGAATCTTTGTCTAAATATCAGAGCGTCTCCTGGAAGTCACTGGTGTAATGACATCACTTCCTGTGCAACACTGGTGATGTGGCCTGGGCCTTCCTCTTTCTCCTAGTAAATCTCCCCCAATTCCCCGCCAGTGACCAGGAGGGACCTGGCAACCCTAATACTGTTGACTGTTCAGCAGCTTCCCACCGCACATATTTCCTCTCCTCATAGCACAAAAAGTGTCTAGATGAACATTAGAACACATTTGGGATCATCACAAGGTTCCTTCTTACCAGGGTCAATGGTGGGGTGAGGGGAGGGCTATTTGGTCTGGACCCTGAGCTCATGGGTACTTAAATTTGGTGGTGGAAAATGCCATCAAGTTGCAGCTGACTTATGGTGACCCCATAATGTTTTCAAGTCAAATTTAGGAACTTGTTAATATTTTGACACAATACACTACGATTCTCCTAAAAGCATTTAGGATCCAGGTAGGTTTGAGTTGTTAATTGGAAGAAAGACTACAGGTTATTCATTCATGGTTCATAACTAAGAAGTGAAAACTACAATTGTTTATTTCTACACTGCCTCAGATTTAGGGGTCATGTAACTGATTGTCAGCATGTGTATTGCCCTTTTCACTTAACTCTTTTCTGGATTATGGCTGTTAGGTGAGATCTCTAGGACCGTTCTTCAGGGTGGCCAATTTTAAATGACTTCTGAAAATATTTTGCTTGGTTTAGTGGCTTTAAAATTGTATCCACTAGCCATGAAGTCTAAACAGATATTAGGGCTACCGGCCCCAAGCAGCCACAGGAGAAAAAGAATATCACTTATCAGCGTCACAAGCCTGATGACAGGTTTCCCCTAGAAGTGACAGCTGTAGCTCTAGGAATCTCTGGAAATTGTATGGTATTATCACAGAGTTTCCAGCAATTTCTAGAGGTACTGTCATCACTTCTGGATTTTCCCAGGAAGTGATGTCATGAGGCTCATGATGCTGCCCCTCACCATGTCCCCATCCCCAACCCTCCCACCTGTTCTTTGGCCTGGCAACTCTAGCAGTTATTCTCTGACAACCTCACAGGCATTTGTTGTGAAGAGAAAAATGGAGGAGGAGAGGAGTACTGAGGTTAACTGGTGTGGTTAGTTCAGTCACCGCTAGTTAGCAGAGGGCTTAAATAAAGCTACAAATGCAGGAGTGTCACTTTCCCAGGTTATTCAGCTTACAAAGCTACACAGAGCCACACTGCAAGTTTAGAAGAGAAATACTTCTCTCTTTATTTGAGAAGCACACTTTGGACAGGAAAGACTAGAGACATGATAGATTATTAACTTACTAGGTAAAGGATGGAAGCAGATGGCGAGAGGCCTATCTGCCTCATGGTGCCAAGAGGGGACCTCATGACTCTCTATTGGTGCCTGCAGGTAGAGATCTTGTCTTCATCAGAATGAGAGAGAAGAAGGAAAGGGAAATGGTCCCTGAGAACACAATCTGTGGCAGAAGAGTAGATACAGGAAGAAAGGTCAGTGTGCCTGTCTAGCTATCTAGTCTCTCTTACCACTCAGTCTGGAGGTCTGAGACAGAGGACATTGCATCTGGAACGTCCAACAGAGGAGAACAATGTTGTAAGATGTTCTGAGTTTCCATTGGGGAGAAAAGGGGGGTATAAATATCTTAACTAACTAACTAACTAAAAGTTCAGGAGAGCCCATCCTAAATTTACCAGCATCTTGTCTAGGCTGTCCTTTGTCACAAAGCTTAATAGAAGAATCTGAGAATATGAAATATGTCTGTGTGTTAGGACCAAAAGCAAATGCCAAGAAATTAAAGATCAGCCAAACATACACAGACTCGCTCATCTTCTCTCTCTCTCTCACACACACCCACACACCCACCCCTCAATCATTTTTCACAAAAATGTCTATATTTTCTAAACATTTGTTTCATGATCTACTTTACGGGCTTCTTAGTAAGGCCGTCACACACCGTGCAAACGGTGCACAGCAGTGTAGAGTCAATCTAGCTTGCAATATCAATATTTACCAAAAAAAACCCCGGCTAGACATTCTTCACTGACTAATTGTGTAATATCGTTACCAAATACAGGCAAAAAAAAAAAAGTAATAAAGTAAACTCGAGACAAATAAATAAAATCCTGCTCCCTGGCATTTTTAGTTCTTGTCTTAGTCGTTCTTAAGAGATGCAACGAAGCGCAACCGCTTTAACGCTGAAGCAATATTAACAGATGCCTCTTAGGGTATGAATTAAAAACAGCAACATAGAGTTGGATCCAAACATAGGCGTCAACTATGGGGGGGGGCTCGAGCCACCCCCAAAATTTCCGGGGGGGGGGCTCAGCCACCCCCGGCAAAATGGAGCACCCACCAGATGCTTCCTAGGCCGGCCCACCAGATGCTTCCTAGACCACTGCTTCTCCCCCCACCGAATGAAACTAAGTTAATTCTACAGGGGCAACTCTGCCCCCTCTCTTTCCCCCGCCTCCTGGGTTGGTGTTTGGTACGTTCCACTTTCCCAGGCTCGTTGGGCAGTCTTAGGGAGTTCGAGAAGAAGGTGAGAGGATGGGTTTTGGAGGGCTGGTGAGAAAAGGTGAGCGCTGCCACATGTACATATAGGTGGAGAAGTTTTGTGCGGGAGGCATTTGCAAGGAGGCTTTGTGTAAATGAAGCTGAGGTTGGCGTGCCTGGAGGAGAAGGGCTGAAGCTGGCCTAGAGGAGTGGGAGGTCCCACGCTTGGTGAGCAAGCAAAGGAAGGGAAGCTTTCTCAGAAAGGAGGGCAGCGGAACAAAGTTCTGCTTTGGGTGCTCCAAAAAAACCCCGGTACCCCCGGCCCTGCCCTGCCCACTCCCAGCAGGCTGGTGATAAAGTGCGGCGGCTCCTAGTCGCGGCGGCACCACGCCTTCTCCTCCTCCTGGTTCTGCTCCGGCTGCCGGTGGGCCATGGTGCACGGATAAGGCTGCGGGCGGTGCAGGAGGCAGCGGCGGGGGGTGGTGGGTTTGCTGCTGGCTCTCTCCTGGGGGGCTCCTGCAGTGGGCAGGGCAGAAAGGGAGTGGCCAGGCCCGGGGGGAGTGGAGGGGACATGGCGGGCATGCAAGAGCCCCCCCGGGGAATACAAAACTTGACGCCCCTGGATCCAAACAGCCTTTCTGCTGGTGAAAAAGAGAGGAAGGATCCCCTCTGACCACCCAAAAGGCTGTGCTGGGGGTTGTGCTGGGGACCTGCATGGAGAAATACCAAGACCTGATAGGCCTAGCTAGTCTGATTTCATCAGATCTCAGATGCTAAGGAGGGTTGGCCCTGGTTAGTACTTGGATGGGAGACCACCAAGGAAGGCCTGCAGAGGCAGGCAATGGCAAATCACTTCTAATTGTCTATTGCTTTGAAAACCTTCAGTGGTCACCTTAAACTGGGTAGGTCAGAGGTTATAGTAAGGAGGGGAACTGGGTGAGACTGAGTGAAAAAGCTGGCTGGATCCAACCCACGAGGTCAGAAGTATGGAAAGGCCATGGCCTTGCTGGAGCAGACGAAAATGAATGTAGCCCTGCATTCTGTTTCCAACAGTGACCCCAAAGAGGCCCCTAAGAAGGATGAGGGTGGGTGCCGAGTTCAAACCCCCAATCTGCCATGAAAGCTCAGCGGGTGACTCTGGGACAATCCATCTCTCTCAGCCCAGCTGTCTTCAAAGGGCTGTTGTGAGGATAAAATGAGTGGGAGGAAGCCGTGTGTGTTGTCCTCAGCTATATGGGGAAAGGTTGAGGCAGATATATAAACATATACAGGAATCACACCGATGTTGCTTTCAGCCTGTTTTATTGATATCTCTTCTTTGTGAACATGGGCAAAAGTAACTTGTGTTTTTTACAGGGGGTCCTGAAGCAGAGAATACAAGTTAGCATTTGGGCCACTTTCTTACTTGCTTGTACGTACTTACTTTCACTTTGCTTGTGAGTCTTATGACTTGGACTCAAGAAAAAAAAATTAAGAAAAAGGAAAGAAGGAAGGAAGGAAGGTTGGCTCTGTTTCTACTGATAGATCTTATACAGAGCTATGTTATACAGAGCTGTAAACTCATACAGAGCGATGTTTCAGTTTATCAGAGAAGAGAACAGTTAACAACAACAACAAAAACCTGAGGAAGGGCTATGATTCTGTCACAGAGTAGATGCGTCACATGCAGAAGGTCCAGGTTTCAATCCCTAGCATCTTCAGTTAAAGGTCCTCAGGTGGAAGATCTACCATGAGAACTAACAACAACAACAATAGTATGCTGTCAAGTTCCAAACAACTCACTGGGACCCCTGGACCATGGGGTTTTCAAGGTAACAGATGAGCGGAGAGAGACCATTGGAGAAAGACATATCTATTTGGCATCATGGTCTTTTGTCTTCATCCATCCCTTGTGCTTTGGTCCTTCCCCTCTAAGACACATTACATGAGCAAAGGCACTAAGGCCTTCCAAGGCTGCAATCTTGGTTTGCTTCAGCCTTAAGAACTACAGGTGATTCAGGTTTCTTTGACCAGCAGATGAGCTCTCTTCATCTTTTGGCGCGCTCCGCAGTTTTGCAGTCCGTCCTCTGCCAACATCGAGTTCTACTGACTTTGAGAAATGGACGACATCGAATCATTCACTCAAGAAGGCAATCTGTATAATCCACAAGGACCCCACCCGGTTGAGGCGAAGGTTTATAGGAATACAATGGAATTGGCCAACTCTCTTGAAAGAGCCTTGCAGGGGTGGATAAGAGATGTCAGTTTGTCCCTGGGAAACATTCTGCTCAGGCCTTTTGGTTAAGTGTAAACATATTGTTGGCTAATTAACGGGACCAGATGTTTTCGCAGTTCAAGGAAACCCATTGTCTGGCTGATTCTCATCACTGGGAATTGACAATCACATCCCTGCCAGAGAAAGGGAACTCTGTGAAACAAGGAAAAGTGGGAAGCGATCTCCAAATTCTAACACTCTCACTTCCAAAGGGATTTGCTCCCCAACAGTGTTCCCTCTAAGCTGAGTCAGTGTGAGCTAGCTCACCATTTTTTAAGCCTCTGGCTCACACATTTTTGTCTCAGCTCAGGAAGGATGGCTCCAGAGCAAACTAATTTATGTAGCAGGTCGAATCGCTCGCTCACAATTTTAATGCCAATAGCTCACAAAGTAGAATTTTCGCTCACAAGACTCCACAGTTTAGAGGGAGCACCCAACTGGTTAAAACATTTTTGTTTGCTATTTTAAAGAGAAGGGTATTTTTGCATTAGAATGAATCATAACTTGATCAATTATAGAGGCTGCGGGAAATAAAGAAACACTGATTTTTTTTTAAAATGCTGAAATGCTTCCCTACCTATGTCCTTTGATGTTCTTTCTCATTCACATTTAAGCCCCCTGCTCTTGTCCTTGATCTCTTCTTTTCTGACCTGGAATTCTCCTTCCCTCCCTTATTCCATCTTATTTAGATTTGCGGCACATCACCTGGCAAACAGTTTACATTAAGAAAATATTGCATAACAGGAGTTCTATAGAAGTAAAACGAATGTTACAATCCTGCTGCTGCGTTAAAAAGTCTCTCCCACCACCTCTGCATGATGCAACTCATTTCTGCCTGAAGGAGCCAGACCGACTGAGCAGTAAGTTCGAGAAAGAACATCCAAAAGTGATCTCCTGGCATGACTAAAGGAAGAGCATGGCCTATCAGACCCTTTTCTGTTAATCGAGCCTTGGCTAAGGAGAACACCTTCCTTCGGTTGCCAGCAGAAAACCCTCTAATGGGGCCCGATACCTCACATGCTGCTGAGTACTAAGTAGATGTCTCAAGCAGGGAGTAGATCTGGTTTAGTGTGGCTTTGAGACACATTAGAAACCTGAAAATAGGGACCTATTACAGCCTCCTCTCCAGCTGTTGCTGCTGCACTCTGCAGCACTGCTTAGTGGGTCGCTAGGCAACTCCCATAATGGCGTCTGAGATCTTGCATTTTTCTTTAACTATTATGTCCCTTTCAGTTTCTTGTTTTGTTTTTTCAAACCTGGGTGTTTTTTTTTTCTGGGTATGTTGGAAAAATCCCCCTTCTCTGAACATGGCCCTGTTGTGCAGTTTTTTTTATCCTTATTTGGCGTTCGTCTTCAGAATTAAAAACAGACCTCATCTGTTGAGGCTTTGATTAGAAACATAGGAATATTATTGCATTTTAGCTGATTTGTTTTTTACTTGTTTTTTAAATTATTTGTATATTATACTTGAGGGAACCCACCCTGATCCTGCTTTGCGGGGAATGCGGGGTACAAATCTAATTAAATAAATAAACAAACAAATAAATAAATAAAAATGTATTGACATAGAATCTCCAGACTATGATTAACAGGTAAATAGCTGCCAGATTTGGCTGGAGAAGGGAAGGCTGAGAGTATGATTTCCTTCCCCTCTATTCTCATAGACCCATAAAAGAGACAACTCCAGGGGGCTCTCAAAGGAGACAGTATTCTTTCCCCATACCTCATCTTGACTGGGCACAATCACCCTGGAAGTTATACTGTGACCGACCAGTGGAAGTGCAAAACTTTCTTGTTCCATTTCAACAGAATTTGGCTTAGTCTGCCTTGGAAAAATGCAACAGGAAGAAAGGAAGATCTGGAATTCTGTCTGCTTGGAGTTCCGGCAAGAGTTGGCAGCTCTGTGAAGTGTCTTCCAAGGGTATGTCCATACAAGTTAACCTCCATCAAAATGGATGCCCACTGCCTCAATTAAAGGCCCTGGTGGAAGAGCTCCATCTTGCAGTTCATACAAGTGAGCTTCCAAGTCCATACAAGTTAGCCACCTGCTTAAAGCCCATTGACTTCAGTGCAGTTAAAGCAACCCAACTGCCTGCAGAATTGCAACCAAGATATCACTGGCCACCATCTATGCAAATTATGATGAAGTTCCTGTGGCCCCAACCTAAGGGCTTTGTAGCCTCAGCATGGGCCATCTGCTCTCCTCTCTCTTCCCAGTAGGGAGGCAAACATCAAGAGACTGTTCCAGTTGTCTTCCCAGAAGTCTTTCTCGCTCTTGCACTAGGCGCTACAGATTCTAAGGGACTAACTACACACTATACAGCCCTCATATCGTGCAATAATTAAATCATTTTCCTATGGCATTGTGTGTAGTAGAGCAGGAGAGCCTAAGATTGTCTGGCAGCCAGAAGTTCTAGCTCTTTTAGCATTATGCACCACTAGGTGGCGAGCTTGACTTGTGTTTGAGGCAAGAGACGTTTCAGAGGTGGTTTGCCATTGCCTGCCTCTGCATCACACCCCTGGTATTCCTTGGAGGCTGCCCATCCAAATACTAACCAGGGCTGACCCCTGCTTACGCTCTGAAATCTGATGAGATCGGGCTAGTCTGGGCTATCCAGGTCAGGGCCTCATATAGTGTACTGGTCTGCCATGGGACTTTCTGTCAGTCGCACTGCAAGTTCCCCACTGGAAATGCCATTCCCAAGGGCACAAGGGTGCAATTTGTGTTGGGATTGCAGTACCTGGGGAAAGGGGACCTCAGCCTTCCACTCACGTTGTTTTCCTGACCTGAAATAGCCCTGGGGAGCTGTGACGTGTCTTGCTGAGGGAGCTCCATGTGTGCTGGTGGGGTGTGCATAGGTTTTCCCAGGGTGGTGAATAACACACCCCAGGCATCATTCCAGGTTAGGAAAATAGGGAAAGTGCCTGAGGAAGGTGCCTTTTGGTGTAGTGGTTAAGAGCGGCAGACTCTGATCTGGAGGACCGGGTCTGTCCCCACTCCTCTACATGCAGCTGCTGGTGTGACCTTGGGTCAGTCACAAGTTATTTCAGAGCTGCTCTCTCAAGAGCAGTTCTCTCAGAGCTCTCTCAGCCCCACCTACCTCACAGGGTGTCTGTTGTGGGGAGAGGAGATTGTAAGCCGCTATGAGACTTCGAGTGAAGGACAGGGTATAAATCCAATCTCCTGCTCCTCCAGGTATGTCATCTTCATCTCCTCCCCCTCCTCCTCTCCCTCTCCCCCTCCCCCCCATACTATGGTTGTGATCTGAATCAATCCCTTATGCTCTTCGGGCCTAGTTCCTCGTGATGAACCGACAGCAAATCTCTCACAGAAAGGCCCATTCTGCATCTAGCATTCGTGCCGCTGTTTTACCAAACCCACACTGGAACAGAAAAAGATGTTGCTCAAAACCACATTCAAATAACCCAGGGCCAATGCCGTACTGACTGCAGAGTCACCCCTGAATGGCCATAAAACAGCCATAAATTAATGCAGACGGTACAGTAAAACCAAAAGATCAAAGGAAGTGAAACCAGCATTCAGTGTGGAGGCTAACATAAAATCCCAGATCGAAGGAAGTGAAAGTGGCACACAATGCAGAGGGGAATTTCTGTTCCAGCTTGGGCTTGGTAAAACAGTGGACCCAAACACAATGCAAGAACTTACATATGAAGTGTAGTTAGGCCCTATGAAAATCACAAGGATGATAAGAATGGGTCACATTGTGCAAGGCTGTGCAGATCCACTATTTCATTTTATCTGTGTTTGTTCATGATGGATCATATTTTGCCCAGGAAGATTGCTTCAGAGGGATGTTCTGAACGCAGCAAATGGGTGTGGGTCAGAGAAATGATAAGACATGAAACCTATCGTCGGGGGACCCTGGACACCGAAAGACTGCAGCTCTCGCTCATCTTGCAGCAATATGTCTCACTTGCACGTGGAGCCGTGCAGAAGCCTCCGAGAAATGCTGACAAATCAGTGCTACTCCAGAAACATTTTGGCGACGACACAAATCCGAATAGGAGGCCAGAGGCCCATCTGTAGCAGCCTGTGACGCCTTCCAATTTGCTCTTCTTCTTCTTCTTCTTCACGCTAGCAGGCTGCAATAAGCCAAAGCCTGTCCTTTTGGAACATCCCAGCTGTGTGCAAAGACACAAAAGATTAATGCTGTCTCTCCCGGATGCTTGATTAATCATTGTAACCCTGAAGTCTCCTGAGAGCAATTGCGGCCGGTATTCTTCATAAGCACAATAAGCTCACGGATCTCCGAAACCTTCTCATTGTGAAACCTAATCAGCGGCCCCCAGTCACAAGGATCGCAATCTGGCGTCCCGTTACGACAAGCGCAGCGGGATACTCTGATTAGACAGGATATTGATGGGAAATTAAGAGATAAAAGAAGACACGGCAGGGAGGGAAACCATTCCCAAGTGTGAGCTGAGAAATCAGAAGCAAATGTGCAGATAAAATATATTGGGCTGGACCAAGTTAGCTTTTTTGGCTCAGTCCTGCCCAGTTCCCTTCCTTACCATGCCTCCTATCCCACATGACATTGTTTTGTCCATAGGTAAAGATAAAGGTTTCCCTTGCTCAAAAGCCAGTTGAATCCGACTCTAGGGATGCGGTGCTCATCTCCGTTTCCAAGCCGAAGAGCCAGCGCTGTCCGAAGACCTTTTCTGTGGTCACGTGGTCGGCATGACTAAACGCTGAGGTGCACGGAACGCTGTTACCTTCCCACCAAAGCGGTACCTATTTATCTACTTGCAATTTCTTGTTTCAAACAGCTAGGTTGGCAAGAGCTGGGACCAGAGACGGGAGCTCACTCTGTCATGCGGCACTTGGGTCTCGAACTGCTGAACTACCAGTCTGCAGTTCAGCATCTTAACTTGAGCCACTGTGGCCCTTATCCCCAGCATAGCATTGTTTGGTGGTCTGAGGGGACACCAGCGGAAATGCTAACTGGATCCAGCCCGTCATTTGTTAAAACAACAACAACAAAACATAGACAGTAGTAACGCAATGAAGCTGACCCTGCTGATGTAGAGGAGAGGTTCAAATTAACCATGGAGCGGGACTGCATTTTTTAAATCATAAATCTGTGAGAGACAAATAAAAAGTTGGAGAGGAGCCTGTAAAACAATGGAAAAAAGACCTCTGGGCTGTTCTGGGATTCAAGAGTAGTTCCAGCAGCTGCAAATCCGTATCTGTCAGAGAGTCAGCATCTCCCCAAACAGCAGAGGAAGAGACAACTGCAGGCAGGTGTTTTGAAGGGGAATCCTAACTGGGTGACCCTTTCTGTAATAAATCTTCCTGCTCCCTCATTGGGCAATGAGCATCCATGTGTTCTGTGGGTGTGTCACACAGTTTGTAGGAACAGCAGATTATGCATATAATTTCATGGTCAGGACTCAGGGGAGGGGGGGGTAATCTTTTCTTCTGTAAGGAGGCGGCAAGATGGCTCTCCCATTGATCTGAAGCATAAGGACAAGTTGGTCTTCCCAATAGGGTTGTCAGGTCCCTCCCAGCCACCGGTAGGGGATGAGGGGGTAAGGTTGCCAGATCCAGATTGGGGAACTCCTGGAGATTTGGGGATGGTGCCTGGGAAGGACAGGGACCTCAGTTGGGTACAATGCCTTAGAATCCACCCTTCACAGCATCCATTTTCTCCAGGGGAACTGATCTCTGTAGCCTGGATATGAGCTGTAATTCCAGGAGATTCCCATGTCTAGGGTTGCCAGGCGACTTACCTGGTGCGGCAGGGGAGAGTTGGTCCCGTTCTGGGACATTTGTGCATGCGCGAAGGGCACCCAGTGCAATGACATCACCCGGAAGTGATGTCATCACATTGGGTATGTCACCAAATGATGCTCTAGCAATCAGCCTGGAAACTCTATGGTACATAGAGTTTTCAGGCTGATTGCTAGAGCGTCAGCCAGTGACATGCCCGGCGCAATGACATCACCTCCGGTGGGACCTGGCAGCCCTACCTAGGTCCCACCTGGAGGCTGGGGTCCCTACCTCCCAATGTTCACAGCTATGTATGCAAAAAAAGGGGGAACCCATATGGGTTGGAGAGATTTTTCAAATTCCTTGTGGAATGGCTTGAGAGAGTTCAGAACACATTTATGCTCAAGACTCAACAGATTTCCTGAGCTTGAGCCTTGTGAGATAACCTGGGGACTACACATTTCCCTGAGGCCTTAAAAATAGACCTTGGAAGGTTCTTGTGCAGTTCCCTGTGAATGGTGCTTTGCATCAAGAATTTGGACCAAAAAAATAGCAGAATATGTTCTATTTATAATTCAGTGTTTCTCAAACATGGTTTGGGGACCTCTCGTGGTCCACAAGAATCCTTCAGAAGGTATGTGCCCCTGACTCCTTGATCTTCTGGTCTGCAACTCAGCGTCTTAACGTCTGCGTCACCGTGGCCCCCTGTAAGCGTAAGATAATATAATTATTTTCTTTTACAGTTTTGTTTTGAAGATGTGAGGGGACAGAAGTTTCTACGGGGGAAGCATGGCTTGCCACCTGGTGTGACCTTGGGTCAATCATAAATTCTTTCAGGGCTGTTCTCTCAAGGGCAACTTAAAGAGCTCTCTCAGCCCAACCTACCTCACAGGGTGTCTGTTGTGGGGAGGGGAAGGCAAAGAGATTGTAAGCCGCTCTGAGACTCCCATGGGTAGTGAAGGCTGGGGTATAAATCCAATCTCGTCTTCCTCTTCCTCCTCCTCCTCCTTCTTCAAAAGAGCTGTCTTTCTGGCAAGAAAGGAGGAGAGGGCTTGGAGGTCTGTGAAATTTTAAAAATTAAAATGGGGGTCTTTAGCTGGTAAATGTTAAGCATTTCTGATATAGTTCACACACCTATTCAGTGTTAATGTTTGGCATTTAGAAAGTTCACAAAATCTTGCACTTCAGTAAATCTTATCGGTCTTCCACATGGGTTATCTGCCCTGATTTTTTTCCTGGTTCCCCACAGCATCATGGTGCATTCATGTGCCTCGGGGGCGGGGTGGGGGGTGGGGGGGACCTCTGGCTTTTCTTCAGTCTTTCTCAACCTCCTTTGCTCTGAAGTTTTGGGAAAGATCACAGTAAAGCCTAAATAGCAGCTGCGTGGGTGGGTAAATCTGGATTTTATGGCCCACTTGGCAGCCATTTTCCCTCACTCTGCCCCCCACCCCCCCGGGGCAGCTGTTTCCTCCAACCAGTGGGATACTTAAAAAATATCAGCACTAGCATATAGTTATATTGATATACCATTGTAACAGTAGGAGTAACAAGTTGCCTGAACCCCCAGCTTTCAGTAAGTCTTTAGCCTCCTCCTCTAAGGAGATATAACAGAAAACCGCATCTTCAAAGGGGAAGAGGATACACACTTATTTTTATTAAAATGAAAGCTGAGAATTCAAAGAACCTGTTACACCTATTGTTACAAATGGTATATCAACATAACCAGGGCTTTTATTGGAGAAAAAGCCCAGCAGGAACTCATTAGCATAACAGGCCAAAACCCTGACAGTGCAGCTCCCTCCCAGGATCAGCTTCCCCAGGTGCTCCGGGGCTTGCAGGGCATATGGGGAACCCGAGGGAAGGAAGGCAGTTTCTGGATTGCCTTCCCCAGGCACCTCACCGCTTGCAAGGTGCGTGGGGAACCCGAGGGGGGGGGGGAGGCTGTAGGCGTGGCCAACTCGGAAGCCAGCCAGAACTCCGTTCCTGTGCGTTCCTGCCCAAAAATAGCCCTGAATATAACAACATTCTTGTGCTTTAAAAAAAAAAAAACCCGAAGCTCTGGTGGTCTAGGGGAAAGGGGTGGCTGCTTCTGGGGGACTGGGGCAGGGAAATTGCCGGGAAACCTACCACATGGAAGCCCTGTTGCTGCTTTGCTTTACCTGCAGCCACACTTGCAACAGCGAAACCACAAAATCCCATTCCCGAATGGAAGACAACCTTTAAGGTACCACAAGGCTCATTCAAAAAACTGTCCTGTCTGTTTCATTAAGACAAAGGGCTTGCAGAGATGAGATTAGAGGGGGGATTCCTTACTGGTTTGGCTTGATGCAGGAAGCGAAAGTTTTCCCTGGCCTTCCCACTCTGGAACCCAAGTTCTTCCCTTCCTGATGGACTGCTAAAATGCAGCCTCTAACACAAAGCCTAAAACTCACATCGTTTCACTCAAGTCTAATTTGTCAAATTACCGTTTGCTTAATTTCTCAAGTGCTTCAAGAGCCGGTTTGGTGTGGTTAGGAGTGCAGACTCTAACCTGGGAGAACTGGGTTTGATTCCCCACTCCTCCACATGCAGCTGCTGGTGTTACCTTGGGTAAGTTTCAAGGTCTTTCAGAGCTGTTCTCTCAAGGGTAGTTCTGAGAGAGCTCTCTCAGCCCCCCCTACCTCACAGGATGTCTGTTGTGGGGAGGGGAAGGGAAATGAGATTGTAAATCACTCTGAGACTCCTTCAGGTAGTGAATGGTAGGGTATAAATCCAATCTCTTCTGCTGCTGCTGCTGCTGCTGCTGCTGCTTCTGATAATGTTTAAACGCACCCCTTATTTACTTGAGATGGGCTGATATGTTTTGTCCCCGTCAGACTAGTAACTCCAGAACAATTCTAGAAGGTAAATGAAGTTGTAAAAAAAGAAAGGAAAAGGAAAATCTGTGCACTGCTGCAGCAGCACAGATAGTGTTTATTCCGTGTTTGCTTTATGGTTCATTCAGGGACATCTCATTCGGAAAACGACTAAAAACATAGCAAGTTTGGCTACAGGCTAAAGTTGGCCTGATCCAGTCAACAATCCCAGCCGTTGTGGTTAGGATAGCTTGAGAATTATTGGCTGTTCTAAATGATCAAACTTGCTTTTTTTTTTACAGTTAGTGCTACAAAAAAGTGCAATGTTCACACACACAAAGACACACACACACATACCTGCACACAACTTCTGTTATAAAGGGTAACAGTTCTCATGACATCATAAAATGCATGAAAAGATGCGTTTGTTTGTATTTCCAGTAAGGTTTCCTTCAGCCTTCCTGTACCTCAAGACGGGCAAACATTGACATGTTATTCTCGGAGAGATGTTTCTAAAACATTGGCATACGCTTGTTAAAAAGGGGGCCGTACTTTTTCTGAGTCTGAAGCCACACCAAAAAAAAAGGGGGGGGGGGAAGTGGTACGGAGCTCCGTAGATACAAGGACTTAATTGTCTTGATGTTTCACTCCATGATGTTCCTGAGTTTTCATACAGCTTACCCACAAGGATATTTAAGAACATGAATTTTATGCCTCTTAACTGGAAATAGTTTGCAACGGCAGTAAGGCTGGACTTGATATTGTTTGAATGAAGGGAGGGTTATAAAGAACTGAGAGAACAGAGGAACCATTTTGTAACTTGCCTCCCTGATTAGAATAACTTGGTCTGATGTAAAGAACCAGATGGCAACAACTAACTGTAGCAGTGAAGCAATCTGTCAGGAGCTCCGCCCAGAAACTTCTCAACCTGAGGGCGGAGTAATGGGCTCTCACCAAGAGATCTGACTCATCCTGTATGTACAGTACGTCGAGTCCTTCAGGTCCTCTTTAGGCACAGAAAGAGTGTGCAAAAATCAGCCCTATGATTGGTAGGCAATATTGAACCTCTGGGTTGGTCAGGCCTGCTGTAACCAGTAGGAGCTTAGACATCTGCACTTGCCTGGGCAGTACAACAGCACCTATCAAACCCTCTGATGAACCTTGTGGCTTAGGCCTCCGTTTCAAGCACCCAACTTAAACACCCAGCTTTAGCAACTGTCCTTCTGTTGGAGAACTTATGTCTGAAGCCTGGATGTGTTCAGCCCTAGCCCAACTGAAGCTAGAATCAGTGAGATAACTGGAGGTGGAAAGTGCTATAAAGTCATATCCAACTTATGACAACCCCTTTGGGTTTTCAAGGCAAGAGTCGCTCAGAGGTGGTTTTCCATTGCCTGCTTCTTTGTAGCAACTCTCATCTTCGCTGGTGGTCTCCCATCCAAATACTCACCATAGGATTGCCAAGTCCCCCCGGGGGGGGGGCAGGGAAATCCCCACTCGATTGGTCCACTCCCTGCAGGCCTGGATCAGGCCGCCAGGGGGAACCCCACCCCCAAATGCTGGGCTGCAGAGATGTGCCCGGCGTGATGATATCACATGGAGGTGACGTCATTGCGTCGGGCACGTTTCGGGGGACACTCTATAATTGGAGGGAGAACTCTATGGTTTTGCCTCAAATTACAGAGGTCCTGCCCCCAACATGCCTGACGCAATGACATCACTTCCGGGTGATGTCACCGTGCAACAGAACACTCCCGGACTTGAGAGGACTCCCCCCGCTAATTTACAAGGCTAATTTACAAGGCTGACCTTGCTTAGCTTCCAAGATCTAATGAGACTGGGCTAGCCTGGGCCATCCAGGTCAGAGCAAGATTATTATTAATGTGTCTTAATTCAGGCTTTAAAGTCTGACTCTGTGAAGTGTTACACTGGTGAGGTATCAGCAAGCTGTGTCTGACGACCCTTGAACCGGTGATGCTACCTCAACATCCATCCAAGCTCTGCCCACCTAACAAAGCCTCTCTTCTTTTCCCCATCCCTGCCTCTGCCTGACCAAAACCTTCTCACTGCCCCAGCCTCAGTTCCATCTCACAGTACGAGAACTCGGGGGCACTCCATGAAATTGCTGAGCAGTCAGGTTAGAACGGAGAAAAGGAAGGACTTCTTCACCAAGAGAGTGATTAACACATGGAATTCACTGCCACAGGAGGTGGTGGTGGCTTCAAGCATGGACGGCTTCAAGAGGGAATTATACATCATCAGTCCATCAGGTCCATCAGTGGCTATTAGCCACAAGGTATAGATAGGAACTCTCGATCTGGGGCAAGTGATGCACTGTATTCTTGGTGCTGGGGGGGCAACAGTGGGAGGGCTTCTAATGTCCTGGCCCCACTGGTGGACCTCCTGAGGGCACCTGGTGTTTTCGGCCACTGTGTGACAGAGTGTTGGACTGGATGGGCCACTGGCCTGATCCAACATTCGCTTCTCTTATGTTCTTATCTGCTGTTACATCATCCACAACTGTTCTCCAGCTTTGTAAAACGCTATTGTATATTTCTCTCCCTGTAAGTACTGGACCAGGAACTTTATCAAACTGCTGAAGTTTACATTTTACAATGGGAAAGATATCATGTTTTGCAGCTCAGTCTCTGGAGCCTAGGCCAGCTCTGAGTTGAGATATTCCTGGAGACTGGGGAGGGTAGAGCTTGGGGAAGGGATGGACCTCCATGGGGTACAATGCCATGGAGTCGACCCCCTAAAGCAGCCATTTTCTCCCGGTAGGGTTTCCAGGTCTGATTGTCCTGACAGCAGGGGGTGGGAGGAGCTGTTCAGGAATGTGGGAGGGGGCAATGTCACTGCGTGTGATGTCATCACCGCAATGACATCACATGGAAGTGACGTCACCACACCGGGGACATTGCATGTTGATGCTCAGGCATTTTGGCTGAAACTCTTTGGTTACCATAGAGTTTTTGGCCAAAATGCTAGAGCGTCTGCACAACATCCCCAGCATGATGACATCACTTCTGTGTGATGTCATTCACTGACCATGTCAACACACAATAAGCTCTTCAGGGGTGTGGCTTTCCCTGCCAGCCAGCTGGCCAGCAGTGGATTGGAGCCCAGAAGATCAGGAAACCTATCTCCAGGGGAACTGATCTCTGTACTCTGAAGATCAGTGGTAATTCTGGGAAATCTCCAGGTCCCACCTGGAAGTTGGCAAAAATACAAGCGGGGCCCTTGTTGAAATCTGTGATTTGATTTGTACTTATCATTATACCATCCAATTTTGCCTGCAGTACTGCCAGCCAAAGTTCCCTCTAAGCTGTGGAGTCTTGTCAGCAAAAATTCTACCTTGTGAGCTCCTGGCATTAAAGTTGTGAGTGAGAGATTTGGCTACTGCATCAATTAGTTTGCTCTGAAGCCATCCTTCCTGAGCTAAGACAAAAATCTGTGAGCCAGAGGCTAAAAAACTGTGAGCAAGCTCACACTAACTCAGCTTAGAGGGAACACTGCCGCCAGCTTTCCATTCTAAGAATGTTACAAACCACATGCCGACTCTTCTATCAGGCCCTAAACATCATCTTCTTTTTCTTGCCTTGCCCGTGTTGTGGTGGTGTGTGTGTGTGTGTGTGTGCGCTTAGTATCCACCTTAATGAAGAATTTTAGGGAATTTGAAAGCTTTTCTTGCTATTTTGTAAGACTTTGGTTGGTCTTTATAAGGATATTATATTATTGTTGATTTTTGGATTTTAGCTGTATTAGCCTTAAAACCATTGATCTAGTTAAGTACTGTATATTTTCAAAACTGTGTATGTGTTTTGTGTGTGGAGGAACTTTTGGAGAAATGCCATCGAATTTAGTTCTTGAGGACACCAATGAAAAACAAGAAATAGGTGTTCATTATCCTCCCACCAAATAGAAGACCCTTGAAATGCCAAAAAAGAGTCTACAGTGGTTCAGCTTCCCAGAGAATGCACTATAAAGTGACATCCAACAACAGAATAATAGAATCACAGAGTTGGAAGGGGTCATCCGGGCCATCCAGTCCAACCCTCTTGCTCAATGCAGGATCAGCCTAGAGCATCCCTGACAAGTGTCTGTCCAGCCGCTGCTTAAAGACTGCCAGTGAGGGGGAGCTCACCACCTCCCTAGGCCAGGGGTGGGCAATTGTTTTGGCTCAGGGGCCACTTTGTGGGAGCAGCGGTTAGCGGAGGGCCGCACTTTTTAAAATGATTGCATTCATTAGTTAACTTTGCATTTCAGAAAAGGTATAAATTGTATCATAAAAATCAATAAGTATAAATTAAATAAAATAGTGGTAGTTTTATTCATTATGCTTGCAGCTATAGATGATATGAAATTAGCACAATAGTTTATTTATTGTGCTAATTTCATATCATCTATAGCTGCAAGCATATTTAATTTTAGAATCAGTTTAATGAGACAAATGTACCGTATCACACCACGTGGCCGACTGTCTTGGCGGGCCGCAAAAAACTCTGTGGCGGGCCGCATGTGGCCCCCGGGCCGCTATTTGCCCACCCCTGCCCTAGGCAGCTGATTCCACTGTTGCACAACTCTTATTGTTAAAAAGTTCTTCCAAATATCCAGCCAGTACCTTCCCACCCTTAATTTAAACCCATTATTGTGAGTCCTCTCCTCCGCTACCTACAGGAACAGCTCCCTGCCCTCCTCTAAGTGACAGCCCTTCAGATACTTCAAGAGAGCAATCACGTCCCCCCTCCACCTCCTCTACTCCAGACTGAACAGTCCCAAGTCCCTCAGCCTTTCCTCATAGGGCTTGGTCTCCAGGCCCCCGATCATCCTTGTCACTCTCGGTCGCCAGGAGATTACCAGCCTCCACCTGGAAGCTGGCAACCCTACACTTTAAAGATGAATAGTGGCATCTGAGCATAAGTTTCCATGGTTTAGAGCCCACTCCATCAGATATACTGTGTGAACGACCTCTCTGGAATCTGTCATCTGCTCCAAGTTTCTCAAGAGGGATCTGATGGTGATACAAGATCTTGATTGGTTTCCATCTCTGGTTCTCCTATGCTTACTTTAGAGCCAGGTCTGGCACCTTGGGGTCTCAAGGCATGCAAATGTGTGGGACGATCCTTCATGATATCTGAAAAGAAGCGATAACAGGAATGGAGGAAAGGCAGGCGACGCAAGCTGACACAAGGCATTCAGTGCCAGGCCCAAGAAACAAGAAAATATTTACAAAGACTGAAACTTGGCAGAGTGACCTAAACCAGTTGCAGTCAGCGAGATGCACCTAACTGTGGATGTAGCTCGTCCACACTCGTAGACACAGAACACGACATCAGTTTCATGTTGATTCACCGGCACAGATGTTTTCCGTGAAATAACCACAACGCTTTCCCAGCCAACCCTAAATTAATGCACTTAGGTAAAGGTAAAGGTTTCCCTTGCTCGAAAGCCGGTCGAATACGACTCTAGGGATGCGGTTCTCATCTCCGTTTCCAAGCCGAAGAGCCAGCACTGTCCAAAGATGTTTCCGTGGTCATGTTGCCAGCATGACTAGATGCTGAGGCGCACGGAAAGCTGTTACCTTCCCACCAAAGTGGTACCTATTTATCTACTTGCAGTGTCTTGCTTTCGATCTGCTAGGTTGACAGGCGCTGGGATCAGAGACGGGAGCTCACTCCCTCATGCAGCACTCATTTCTTGAACTGCTGAGCTACCGACCTTCTGGACTACAGTTCAGCATCTTAACCACTTGAGCCACTGCAGCTCTATTTAATGCACTTAGTATTGTATAAAATAACAGTGGGAGTAAAGAACAGGGGCTTGAATGCTGCCTAGAATTTCCATGAGGGTGAGAAGTGGGGTTGACTTTTTTCTGGTTACACACCATTGACTCCAATGGACTTCGAAAGATGTTAACTCTGCTTAGGATGGCACAGTTACCCTATTACAATGTCACTCACAAATCTCAGCTGGGCAGCTGTGTTAGTCTGCAGCAACCAAACTCTCCCCCTTCCCCCAAGGGAATTGCAGTACATTAAAGACTAGCAGATTGATTGTGGTTTAAGCTTTGGGGGACTGGATCCTATCAGAGGTATGAAGTGTGTCCTAAGTTGGCAGATAGATAGGTGTGTGTGGGGGGGGAATTGTAAACAGGGTCAAAGAGGAATGAAATGGAAAAGGAGCACAGAGCATTCGTAATTTATTCCATTTTGTTGGCAACTTTAGCACAAGCTACAGTGAACACGCATACGTTGTGTACGTGTGAACATAGTTTGGTTTGTAAGGAAGAGCTGATGCGCTCTTGGTTTAAGAAGAACACTGTAGACCAGTAGCTGGACCAGTGTGGGTTCCAGCCGCATGATCACTGTGTTGAAAATAATGTAAGAATTCTTTGAAGGGGGCACTTCAAGTATGGTGTAGTGGTTAGAATGTTAGACTAGGATCTGGGCAGCTCACTTTTAAATCTTCACTCTGACATGAAGCTCATGGTTTTTAAAATCGTCGTCTTCATCATCATCATCGTATGGCATTGCATGTAGTATAGCCAGGAAATCCTAAGATTGTCTGGCAGCTAGAAGTTCTAGCTCTTGTAGCATTATGCACCACTAGGTGGCGAGCTAGACTTGTTTTTAAGGCAAGAGATGTTTCAGAGGTGGTTTGCCATTGCCTGGCTCTGCATCAGGACCCCGACATTCCTTGGAGGTCGTCCATCCAAATACTAACCAGGGCTGACCCCTGCTTACGCTTCTGAAATCTAATGAGATCGGGCTAGCCTGGGCTATCCAGGTCAGGGCAGCTCATGGGGTTGCCAACTCCCCCTGGCCACTGGTAGGGGGTGGGGGAGATGTAGGGTTGCCAGCTCTAGGTTGGGAAACCTCTGGAGATTTGGGGGTGGAGGACAGGGACCTCAGTGGGGTACAATGCCATGGAGTCGACCCCCTGAAGCATCCATTTTCTTCAGGACAACTGATCTCTGTAGTCTGGAGATGAGCTATAATTCTGAGGGATCCCCAGGTCCCACCTGGAGGCTGGCATCCCTACCTTCGACCAAGTGCTCCTTTAGAATAAACTACCTCCCAGGGTTGTTGTGAAGATACAGCGGAGGGAAGGAGAACGATGTACTCTGCTCTGAGCTCCTTGGATTTAAAAAATGTGTGAAATTAATAAGCCACTAAAGAAATAGGCTCCGGTTTGCAATAGCTTTTGAGAATCGAACACGGAGTTAGCAGCGATGCTGTCTTTCAGATTTTGCAAATGTTGGTAGCACAGACTACAAGAGCCACCTGAGAAAAATGTAGGGAGAAATGCATCTTTTCAGGCTGCAGTTGGAGGCTGTAGGATTGCCTTGAAATTAACTGCAAGTGTTTACTTAAAAAAAAAATAACAGAGCTCTATTGAAGCGCTTATCTCTCCCCTCCTCCCCAGGGCCTGGTAGGCCAGGATACTTTGTCAGTAGTCTATTGTCAAAATAATTCATTGGCCCCAGGGAAATTGGAGTTCAGAAGCAAAGACCCTCTTTGGTTCAGCAGAGGTCAGCCACATCAAAGGGGGACAGAGAGACATGTTCAGTCTCAGGGTGGGATGGTGGGACTGGCTGCTCTTGAAGTTGCCAGTTTTCCTTTTCAATTCAGGGCAGGAAATTTGCTTGAAGATGGGGATTTGGTCAAAGAAAAGGAGGACAAAAGGCAGCGGGGGTGGGGGTGGATCCAGAATGGTCACTTAAGGGGCTGAAATTTATAACACAGCATCAGGGTACATGGTGCATCATAGGGTTGCCAACCTCCAGATAGTGGCTGGAGGTCTCCAGGTAACAGAGATCAGTTCCCCTGGAGGAAATGGCTGCATTGGAAGGGGGACTGTATGGCATTAGACCCTACAGAAGTCCCTCCCCTTCCCAAACCCTGCCCTCGTCCGACTCTGCCCCCCCCAAAAATCTCCAGGAATTCCCCAACCCAGAGCTGGCAACCCTATTCATGGAGTTGCAGACATGAAACAATTAAAATCTCTACATGTTTTCTGCCTCTAGGAGGCTATACTTTATGTTTCGATGGTGGGAAAGGAGAAGCAAAGTACCTTTTGCTGAGGTCCCTCCCCTCCCCAAAGCCCACCCTCTTCAGGCTCCACCCTTAAATCTCCAAGAATTTCTCAAGTCAGGGTTTGCAACCCTGCTCCCTAAACAACGTCCTATTGAGGGCTGACTGAACCGCCGTCCCTTGAAGAAAAGGCCGAAATCCAGGCCTTCTGGTCAATCAGGACCATCGGTTTGCGTCACAGAAACAATCTGGTAAAACCATTTACTTGACCAAACAGCTTGTGGTGTTTGTTTTTTCTTTCTTTCCGGTTTCCAAGCTGGGCAAAGTTGTGGAAACTGGCTTAAGGGCTTTTGAACGTAGAGAAATTGGAAGAGGGTGGAACTGTCATCGAGGTTGTCAGGGGACAGTACGGATTTTTGGGCTTCAATATGAGGGAGAGATTAAAACGTTCACAAGGAGAACGCCTGCCAATTGAACGGCCTGTTGCTGATTCAGGAACATTGCGGATGCCAAAAGACTTCATTCTGCGTCCTTGTTATTACAAACATTGACTTTTGAAAAACAAGCCTACCTTAGATTCATCTTTTTGTCTCCTTCTACTCACAACTATACTTTTTAGCTAAGATCATGCAATAGCTAATTGACAAGGCTGGTCAATTGTTAACCTGAATTGTAAAATGAACATCTTTTTAAAAAGTAATTACTTGGCTACAGTCATTAGTCAGAAGTATTATCACCCAAATCCCTCAAGGGCCAAATGGGGGCAGTTATGCAAGTGTCCAAAGAGGGGCAGGCACCCCCCCCCCCCCATGCACAACACCTTCCTTGTTCCACCTCAAAAGCAGGGGTTAACTAAGAGGACTGGGCTAGAAGAACACAGCTCTAGGACTCTTTAGGCACCTGGAGTGATGATGTCATCAGCTGGCGCACCTCCTGGCCCCGCCCCCAGAGTTGGGATTCTTGCCTCAGTTAGGATTGCCAAGTCCATTTTGGGACATTCCTGGAGATTTGCAGGTGAATACTGGGGACAGTGGGGTTTGTTGCAGGGAGGGGTATATATAATACCATAGAGTCCAGCCATCGTATTGCCACCCCACCACTGGTGGAGCTACCTCTGTGGCTTCCACAGTTCTCATTTCTACACCCTCTGCTTTGCAGGTACACCAAGATCTCCACAGGTAGACGTTGTGTTTCTTTAGGCGCATGGGCCAAAAACATTCCAGTGCAGCAATAAGCAATCTCTGTGGCCCAAGTTCCCAAAGAAACAACGATATCAGAGTGCAGTGAAGAACAGAGTGTAGAAACCCTGACACAGATGTGTTCCCTATGAGGTTGTCCTAGGAGACAGGTTGCAACCCTAAAAACATTTTCGTGGGAGGGAGTCCACGGAACCAAATGGGATTTACTTCTGAGAAGACCTGGAATTTACTTCTGAGTCGATTGCTCCCTGAGGCCCCTTCGTTCCCTGGAGAAGGTGAAGCTACATGAGTAGCTTCAACATATGGTTCTGGAGTGTGAGTTGTGAAACCAGCCAGCGCCTGGTGTATTCCCGGGATATTCCCAGGCTTTCCTAGGCCATGCTGAACAAATACAAAAACTTCTGGCATGAAGAAGAGCCAATGACACCATCAACCCCCAGCTGTGCCAAATGGTGTAGAAGAACAACTTCGAACATTTTTTTTTAAAAAAAATCTTTTAATCACTTTGCAAGACAACGAAACGAGCTGTTTATTGCTGGGAAGAACAGTTTACAGAAACTGAAAGGAACTGGGGGGGAAAGCAAGGTTGCCAGGTCTGGCTTGGGAAATACCTGGAGACTTTGGGAATGGCTCCAGGAGAGGGTGGGGTTTTGGGAGGGGCCTCAGCATGGTACTATGCCAAAGAATCCACCCTTCAAAGCAACCATTTTCTTCAGGGGAGCTGATCTCTGTCAGCTGGAGATCAGTTGTGAAAGCAGTTGTGAAACCTGGAGGCTGGCAACCCTAGTAAAAGCCTTATGAATGGAGTTGAGGTGCAGTCTATAATAATAAAAGACAGTTTCCAAGTTTAACCCCATATTAGTCAGGATTTTGCTGTAGAATGTAAGTTCAGTATCCGTACTTGCAGGGGTCATTTAGTAGAAAAAGAGGTGCAGGAGCTTATTAGCATAACTCATTAGCATAACTTATTTGCATATGCCACGCCCCCTGACATCACCGGAAGTATGTCAGAAGGCAAGAAAGAAAGAAGAGAGAGAGAGAGAGAAAAAGAAAGAGCTGGCAGAGAGGGGACAGCTACTAATCCAAGCCTCAGAAATACCACTATTCTGGGAGGACAGCTTCAGTGGTGGCTGAAGCCTTCAGAAGGCCGGTCAGAGGAACAAGGAACTTTCCAGGGGTCATTTTGCCGCAGCCATGACACAAGCAGGCATTCCCCCAGGGGGCGGCTTGCACCAATTCCCGGAGCTGCGCTCCCCCGAGCTCCTGCCCGAAATGACCCCTGCCTACTTGACTCAGAAACTGAGATCTCCTGGATCTACAACTGATCTCCATGCCACAGGTTTACCTGTGACTGGTATCCTCAGAGGTATAACACAGAAGGATCAGCAGTCTCTCTGTCCTCCCTTTGAAATTCCTTTATAAGATAAATGCTACTTTTAGGTCAGCAACTGAATGTCCTGGAAGGTTAAAAAGGTAGCAATTGTCTTACAAAGCAATTTCAAAGAGAGATTAGAAAGAGACACTGCTGAATTGCAACTGATAATGAAGCTCAAGACCATGCATCCACCTGGATTGAATTGCGACCTAGGTTTCCTGTCTCATCACCAATGCTGATTTTTCCATGCCTACTCTCTCTCTGCATATCATACCTAATCCAATCACACAGGTCTACAGTATAAAACCCTCCTCAAAACAGACTGAACATTACAAATGCTGATTTCTCATCAGTTACTATCTCTCTGCATATCCAATCACATCTTCTGTTGTCATTTGCCTGCTAATGTCATTTGGTATCTGAAATCACTCCACTTTCCAATATGTAGGACAGATGGACTCACATTCTAGCTGTATTCTGAAGAAGTGAGCAGTGACTCACGAAAGCTCATACACTACACAAATTTTGTCATTAAGATGCTACTGGACTCTTTTCTGCTGTTACTGACAGACTAATACAGCTACCCATCTTGATCTAAATACCAAATAATGTAGAAAAGGGCAAGAGTCCAATAGCACCTTAAAGACTAACAAAATTTGTGGCAGGGCAGGAGCTTTTGTGAGTCACTGCTCACTTCTTCCACTTTCATTCAGCTAAAAGTTATTTTTAAAGGGAGACAATGGCCTTTCTCAAATCTCATTCCTGTTCTGATCCCTTACTTCATTCATTCACTGAATTGTTTAAAAGTGTTTACTTCATTACGATGTTCAAGGAGGCTTATGGCCTGAAGGCAATCTGCGGACTAGAAAGCTAAATCTTGAAAAAGAACCCAGTAACCAAACCATCCTCATCTGCCAACATTTCAGAGGATCCTGTTTGTCTAAGTGAATGATTACCCAGTTCACACAAGCCATTGTTCTGCTAATCAGTTGGTAATTGAGATTCCAGTCTGCAGGCCTTAAACAATACCCTGAGGTGTTTAGTGCTAAGAAAAGCTTTTAAAAAATGGTCAGAGAACTTTTGTGATCATTATACTTACTGGTACCTGGATGACAATACTATTTCCTTTTAAAGTGGTGCATCCTGTTATAGTTGTAGGCCACGGCCACACTGTCACTTTTGTCGCTCATTTCTCCCTATTGCTTCAGGTTCCCTCACCCCCCCCTCACGTGTTTTGCTCTTTCTAGTAGTCCCAGAGGGACCAAAACACATGTGGAAAAAGGGGGGGGGAACCCAAAGCAATAGGGAGAAATGAGCGACAAAAGTGACAGTGTGGACATGGCCGGGGAGCTGGGTTAGTCTGTTGTAGAGAAACAGAACAGAAGTCCCGTGGGCACCTTGAAGACTTGTAACAACATTTTTTCTCCAGTGTGACCTTTCATGTCTGAAGAAGTGAACTCTGTCTCATGAGAGCTTATACTGGAAATAAATGTTAAAGTTTGACTCCACTGGCACCTTGAAGACCAACAAAGTTTTATTCTGGGTCTAAGCTTTTGTGTACATGCACACTTCTTCAGGTAAGTGTGCACGCACACGGAAGCTTAGACCCAGAAGGAAACTTTGTTGGTCTTAAAGGTGTCCCTGGACTCAAACTTTGTTCTGCTGCTTCAGACCAACACAGCTACCCCCCTGAATCTATCTCTATGGAAAAAATGTTATTAGTGTTGAAGGTACCACTGGACTTCTGCTTTGTTCTCCTATTGCCCCAAGGCTACCAGGAGAAATCAACAGGTACTTTTTCAGGAGTTAAGAATTCAGACGTCTTGCCCATACATAAGTTAACTGAATTTAAGCCCCTGTTGAGAATGAGCACTTGTGTGGGCTTAACCATGTACCCTGTCTATTTTAGCTCCCTGATTGTGTTAAGGAAAATCCAGGGATGAATAGAGAGGGATCAGCATAATTTAATAAACTTAATCTAGAGAGACAAGATGGTGGTGACATTGTCTGAGAGACTTGCTGGTATCAGTCTAGATGTATGATCTGTCCTGGAATGGTTACCTTGAGGCTCAGGCCAAATAGTGGGTTACTCTGGAAACCGGTGGTACTTCTGAAGGCCCAGACAGTGGCAGTGGCTAGGGTACCTTTTACCACTTTAGGCAGGAATGCCAACTGTACCTTCTCCCGGATAAAAAGGACCTTCATGGCTTCATAATATCCTGATGGGAAAATGCTGTAAATATAATGATGTGCAATCAGGGTTGCCAGGTCTTACCTTGGCTGGAGTGGGGGACTTTGGAGGGCATTCCAGGGGTGGGTACCCGTGTTCCCTCTAAGCTGAGTTAGTGTGAGCCAGCTCACAGTTTTTTACCCTCCGGCTCACACATTTTGTCTTAGCTCAGGAAGGATGGCTCCAGAGCAAACTAATTTATGCAGTAGCCAAATCACCTGCTCACAACTTTAATGCCAGTTGCTCACGAAGTAGAATATTTGCTCACAAGACTCCACAGCTTGCTTGCTTTCTTTCTTTCTTTCTTTCTTTCTTTCTTTCTTTCTTTCTTTCTTTCTTTCTTTCTTTCCTTCCTTCCTTCCTTCCTTCCTTCCTTCCTTCCTTCCTTCCTTCCTTCCTTCCTTCCTTTTTTTCTTTCTTTGCCATAGAGTTGCAGTCCACACCACTACACCTGACCGCTCATTCTTCCATGTTTGTTTATAATATGTATACCCCACTTTATCTCCTCTGACTCACGGAGGCCAAGAAAGCAGCTGTAATTGTTGCAAGGGCCCCTAAACAACAAAAATGTCCAGTAAAAAAAATGAAAAACGGTGCAGATACAGTTAAAAACTGTACAAATACATAGGGGTGCAACATCAGTGATATCGGTTACATCGACATGTCACTTCTGGGGAAAACCAGGAAGTGAGGTAAGGTAGCTCTATGGTAAAACCACAGAATCTCCAGCAATTCCTAGAGAGGACCAATATAACTTCTGAGTTTTCCCAGGAAGTAACATAGTGATGACAGCATCATTTCTGTATTTTTTTTTTAAATTTTCCTGCTGCTTGACAGAAGGCTGCTGATTGGAACCTCCCACTATAGCAGGAGGCCTGGCAGCCCAAGGGCCAGGCCAGAGATGAAAGTTGAGTCTAGGGTTGCCAATTTCTGGAACGATTTTCATTTCCTATCTTTTAAAGTTCTTTTAAATTTCTTTACAAACCTTAGGGTTTCCTCAGGTGTGTAGAAAATTTTACCAGTATGGGGATTTTTTTTGACCCATGCCGTGAGGCCACTTGGGATACCAAGCCAACACCTGTGCCCCCCAGGAGCTGTTTGGGTAGGGCTTCCAACTCTGGGCTGGGATATTGCTAGGGATTTGGAGGTAGAAGGACTTTTGGGGAGGGGAATGAGCTCATCTAGGATGTGATACCCTAGACTCCATGCCCTGAATTTGCCATTTTCTCCAAGGGAAATAGCCTCTGTAGTCCGGAGGTCAGATGTAATTCTAGAACTCCGGGCCTTATTTGGATATTGCCAGCCCTACATGGGCCTGGGAAGGGAAAGCATCACTGATGTTTTGCAGATGGAATCCCCAATAATCTGTGGTAAATACCCCACCTTGTTCAGTTCCTAGAACACTGGGGGAAGAGTGACGTCACTTCCGTGTCTTTGCTAGAAGCAGCAGCTAAATATCTGACATTGTCTCCCTCCCATTTCTCTCTTACTGCCGACTTTATTGCAGCCCCCCGTCCCCAGATGGTGGCCTGGGGGGGGGGGGACTTCACCAGACAGCCTTAAAGGGAGGGCAGGGGTGGGAGTTCCCCCATCTTCAGCAGGCACCTGGCAACCCTAGGGGCCACCCACCACTAGCCGATATACAGGATTGTCGTTCTCCCTGAAGTGCTAACTCTGTATCCAGGTTATACCACTTCGGACGGCTAAAGGGGGCACCCTTGATCAAATGCTCCTTGTCCCCCCATACAAGCCCTCCCCCAGTCTTGGCACATAGAAAACTGCCATGTTGGGAAGGTCTTTCTGCGTGTCCGTGGAAGGAAAAGGAATGTTTTGAGTCCCCAACTGAATTTAAAAATGGTGCTGCCCAGAAACAATTTGGCTACTCAGTGAGAACTCCTGTTGACCTGACTCCCTGGAGATGAGCCTTTACCCCTCCTTTTTGAGGGTAATTTATAGCCTGGTTTTGACCAGAGGTAGGAGCTTTTGGCATGAGCCAAAGGGCAACAGCGAAAGCACTCTTGCCCTTTGGCACTTAGCCTATGGCTCTCAGCCTGTGGTCCTGCGTTAGGGTTGCCAACCTCCAGTAGGTGCCTGGAGATCTCCAGAGAAGTGATCTCCAGGCTACAGAGATCAATTCACCTGGAGAAAATGGCCACTTTGGAAGGTGGACTGCATGTCATTATACTATGCTGGTGTTCCTCCCTTCCCCAAGCCCCTCCCCCTCAGGCTCCTCCCTCCAAATCTTCAGTTATTTCCCAACCTGGAGCTGGCAACCATATCCTGTGCACACCGCAGCGACAGAGGCAGCACGGGTTCAAGATATCCTGGCAATTCATCCCCTGCCTGAAATTTGTATGGGGGGGGGGAGAGCAGTGGGCTGAATATGCTTTTGTAAATTGGACTTTGATGTATATTTCATTTTTGGAAACCACTTTGAGTCCCTGGCACGGGAGAAAAGCAAGACCAAACTATTCAAATAAAATAAATATGATATGTGATGCATGTAAAATGTCTTGCACATGGAACCAAAAAAAAAAAAAAAGCACCTCTGGGTTCAAATGTATGGTATGGCTTGGAGTAAATAAAAATATCCTTCTTATATCTTAACAAAGGAAGCCAACCTATTAACAAACCGAAGCTTGTAGGTGCATTGCTCAGCCCAAAATTAGAAACACAGCAAACTTAATCCATAACCCTCTTTAAATTCTCATCAAAGGAAAGAAAGTTGTAAAAAGATCACTCGCTAATTACGTGCACGCTGGGGGGGGGGGGGGGAACTGGCAGCTAAAACATGCCTATTGTTTCTTTTCCTTCCCCTAAAAACATGTGTTAAAATAGAAAGTCCTTTTAAAAAAATAATGGATCCTTTCACATAATCCTGATTTGCATGCTCTGCCGAACTTTCTTTTTGCTCCTGAAAAGCATAGAGATCAGAAACACAGGCGCACATACAGAGGATTATAAATGATTGCACGCTGGAGCAGTTTTGGCAGCCGCTGAATGATGGCATCTTTGCCTTTCCCCGTTTTTTAAAAAAATTACTGCTAAAATTAGAGGTTGTTCTCTTTTCCAAGGCCTCTTTTGCATCACCCTGAGCTGCGGCTGAATGAAAACACACGGCAATTAGGTAGGTCTGAAAGCATTTGCTTCCTGTCTGCTACACCTTTTGTCCCCTCAGTTCACGTAACAGGGACATGGATACAGAGTTCTTTTAAACAGTGTTCAAAACACACAAATCTGCCTCAGACCAAGTCCAGCAAATGTCCCATCTAGTCCAGTGCAGTCTCACCCAACAGTGACCTCTCTCCAAACTATTAGGCAGAGGTTCCTTTCCCAACTTGCCTACCTGAGATCCTTCACCATTTCTGTGAAGACTTTCGTGCAGCCCTTTAGTCTTCCCCCTCCCCCACAGAAAAACCTCTAATCTGGGAGGACTGGGTTTGATATCCCACTTTTCCACATACAGCTGCTGGCGTGACCTTGGGTCAGTCACACAAGTTCTCTCAGAGCTGTTCTCTCAAGAGCAGTCCTCAAGAGAGCTCTCTCAGCCCCATCTACCTCACAGGGTGTCTGTTGTGGGGAGGGGAAGGGAAAGGAGATTGTAAACTGCTGTAAGACTCTGAGTGAAGGGAGGGGTATACATTCAGTCTCTTCTCTTCCTCCTCTAACTAGAACAAACATGTTATTCCCCTGTTTATCTTCCCTCGCCTGCTCCTGTTGTCACCCCAGGTGGTGGTGGTGGAAAATGCCATTAAGTCACCGCTGAGATACGGCAACCTCATAGGGTTTTCAAGGCAAGAGACATTCAGAAGTGGTCTTCCTTGGTGGTCTCCCGTCCAAACACTAACCACAGCTGACCCTGCTTAGTTTCCAAGATCTGAAAGATCGGACTCAGTCGGGCCATCCAGTTCAGAGGTCATGCATGTCCCTTAGGCAACTCTTTATATTATAAGTTCCTGGGTGCAAGGACTACTCTTCTTGTAGAATGGCTTCCTCACTGAGGTGCTTTCTAAACGGGTCATCACTGGTCATGTCAGACACTGGGGGTTTGATGACTTGTCTGTTCATATGTCCTACTTCCTGGTAGGTTCTGGTGTCAAATTTCCTTAGTCCTGTCTTAAAGGTGTCCCAGAGCAGAGTCAGGATCTTGACAGGGTTCTTAGAGAAGGTTCACAAGTTCCAAGAGTCACACACCCTTTTGGTCTTTCAGAGGTTCCTTTTCTGTGACATCTCGTTCCTTTTCTGTGACATCTCACAGAGTTAGAGAAGGTTGTTTTATGGAAGAGGCTTATTTCAAATAATTTTCTGGTATGCTTCTTCACAGGTGTACAAGCCCCTAAAGAAGAAGAAAAGATTGGGGAGCTTGAGGTTTACTTCAGGGCCTCCAGAGGTATATAGAGCTTGAGGGAAATGGAAAGGTATCCTTTGGAAAAAGGAGGATTGAAACTATTGGGGTTTATAGGTAAAGGTGCCTTTTTTTTCTGAGAAAATAATAATATATATATTTTAAAGAAACTATTTGGGTTTGAGGCTGGTTTCACCACAAGGAGGTACTGCCGTAACTTTCAGCAGCTTTGCTTACGTGCTTGGGAAACTACTACTGCCCCTGTCAGTAGTAGTCAGATCAGGCCCGCAGCCAGGATTTTTTAATTCGGGGGGGGGGGGGGGCTTTAAATAAGTCGGCAGGCGCCCCACACAGACACCCCACCCCCAAGGGAGTGCCACAAATAAAATAAAAACTAGAACTCGGGTGGGCCTGGGCTGGATGGGAAGTCGGGAGGGGGAGCTTGGCAGTAAGTCGAGGGACTGGGCCCTGAGATGCCCCACTGCAGCTATGGGCCTGAGTCAGATATCTGAGGACCAGTTTTTACATTACTATAGATGCGTGGGGTCTGTTGCTGAACATTAGGGTTGCCAGCTCTGGGGTTGGGAAACACCTGGAGATTTTTGGGGGTGGAGCCTGAGGAGTGTGGGGTTTGGAGAAGGGAGAGACTTCAATGTGGTATAATGCCAGAGTCCACCTTCCAAAGTGGCCGTTTTCTCCAGGTGAACTGATCTCTGTCGTCTGGAGATAAGTTGTAATAGTGGGAGATCTCCAGCCACCACCTGGAGGATGGCAATGCTACTGGTTGTGGCCCTCTAGAAACACTGCAAGGCCTATACCACATGGGAGAAATCCATGATGTAACATCTAGTTCTGTAACAACAAGGGCTAGTCTCACTGATGTGACCTAACGTTAATAGGACATATGCTACACCAAGGCTGGGGGGAGTGTCAAAAGTGACTTTAAGATGCTGACCGGGGAGGGGCTGTGGCTTAGTGGTACAGCATCTGCTTTGCATGCGACAGATTCCAGGTTAAGTCTCCAGCATCTCCATTTAAAAGGGTCAGGTAGTTGGTAATGTGAAAGACGTAAGACCCTGGGGAGCTGCTAACACTCAGAGTAGACAATGCTGACCTTGATAGAGCAAAGGTCTGACACAGTGTCATGTGTGTTTGTGCTTTTGACTCGTTCCCTAAATTGTATTTGTGCGATGGGCAGGGCTATTTTTGGGCAGGAACGCAAAGGAACGGAGTTCCGGCTGGCTTCTGAGTTGGCCACACCTACAGCCTGCCCCCCCCCCCAATTCCCCTAGGCACCTCACAAGCTGCGGGGCGCCTGGGGAAGCAAAGCCAATCCAGGGAGGGAAGGCAATTTAAACTGCCTCCCCTCCTGCTGCAGGGCGCCTGGGGAAGCCGATCCTTCCTTCCCCCGGGTTCCCCATACGCCCCGCAAGCCGCAGAGCACCTGGGGAAGCCGATCCTGGGAGGGAGCTGCTGCTGTCAGGGGTGTGGCCTAATATGCTCAATGCATTTCTGCTGTTGGGTGTGGCCTATTATGCTAATGAGTTCCTGCTGGGCTTTTTTTTGTAGGCGGTGGGTATGTATTTGGCAGTGGGTATGTATTTGTAGTGAATACATAGATGCCTGTGGAATATGGTTGAGTCAATGGGTAGCCCAGGCATGGCCCGATTCCGTCAGATCTCCCCCCCCCCCCCCCCCCCAATTCCGATTCTGTCAGATCTTGGAAGCTAAGCATGATTGGTCCTGGCTAGTATTTGGATGGATGACCTCCAAGGAATACCAGAGTCCACGACACAGAGGCAGGCAATGGCAAACCACCTCTGAAACGTCTCTTGCCTTAAAACAAATCTAGCTCACCACCTAGTGGTGCATAACACTAAAAGAGCTAAAACTTCTGGCTGCCAGACAATCTCAGGATCGCCTAGCTATACTACACACACTGCCATATGATAATAATTAGTGTTTTTAGTGGCTACTTTGCACGTGTTGTTTGGGATTTAAAGTGATGATGAAAGGAAATGGAGACCAAAGGAAAGGTCCCAGGATTTGGGGCATGTTGGACATGGTTGTCTGATGGCCTGGAGAAAATATGTCCTGTCCCTTTAAGAAAGGCTTACTAGGTGGAAATGGGCAGCTGAAGCATTTCAGGGCAGGGAGGTAAATCACATTCCATTAAGCCTCTCTTAAAGGGACAGGACAGTTTCCCCCCAGTCCTGATGGAAACCCTCAGCCTGGAAGATGCATAATGTAGCCGCCTTGCTGAAATTAAGCAAGCCAAAATCTTGGGTCTAGAAGTATCTCTTGGGATCCCTATGAACCCAGCCTTGGCTTCCACTATGGAAGAAAGGCAAAATGTAGATGCAATAATAATTAATGTCCTTCTTGCTAGCTTGCTTAAGGCCGATCATGCTTGCCTAAGACTAAGCTTTCGTGCTAGCTTGCTGAAGATCAGCCCACAACCGTATGACTGTGAGGAACTTTCCAGTTCACAGCCCAGTGTCTTCACCACTGGTCACCCTGAATGACTCCGTACTGAAACTGCCCTTGCAAGTTGCTCCTGTACATTTTAGCCTTATAACAACCCTGTCAGTAAGATGAGCTTGAAGGAGCATGACTGGCCCAAGGTCACCTGGTAGCTTTCATGAAGCATAATGAAAAAAAAGAGTGAGAACTTCTGGCTACCAGACAATCTTAGGTTCTCCTGGATAAACAGCACCCACTGCTAATAATACCAATACTCCTACTAATCTAGAGGTGGCTGAATTCTGGAGTTGAACCCAGGTCTCCCACAAGCCAGAGCCAGTTGTGCTGTTTTGGTTAGAGAGTCAGACTAGGTTCGAATTGCCACTCCACCATGGAATCTTGTTGGGTGACCTTGACCAGTCACACACGCTCAGCCCGACCTCCCTCACAGGCTTGTTGTGAGGATAAAATGAAAGAGAGGCAAACAATGGAAGCCACTTCGTTCCCCATTGGAGAGAAAGGTGGGTATAAGTAAACACATAGACAAGTACGTATGAACCACATCAGATGTATAGGCCTCTTCTGTGTATGTGTGTGTGCACCTGGAAGTTATGGTGACTGATCCCTATTGGGGGCCTGGAGGACATTCAGAGAGGTGCGGAGTAAAGCCTGCCCCCCACTCCCACTTCTGGTATTTCAAGGAGGTCTCTCATCCAAGTACTTGCCAGAGTCGACCCTGCTTAGCTTCCGAGATCTGACAAGACTGGGCTTGCCTGGCTATCCAGGTCAGGGTCTGGTTCCTTCCTTTCTTTCTTTCTTCCTTCTCTCCCTCCCTCCCTCTCTAAAACAACAGGGATTCTCAGGAAAGAACACAAAATGCTCCCAATCTTATAAAAATATTTTATTTATGAAAGTAACAATCATACTAAACAACCTATACTGGAAATGCATTGAATAATTGCTAGAATAAATACAGGCAATTGATTCAATCTTTTATAGAATGCAGGGATTTCATTTGACACTTGAACGGTATTACCCCCCAGAGCTTTAACTTATACAATATAAATAGTTAAAAGGCAAAGTCAAGTTTCTTCCCCCCCCCCCCCCATTTGTGTCTTTTGAGTTTGATAGTTTAATACTGATCCATTTGGTTACCAAAAGAGATTGTCCCCCCCCCCCATTGCATACATATATCAAGGTCACTATGCATGCAAACATGTTGTCCCCCCTTTCTCAGAGAGTAAATGGCACATTCCACAGCGGGGATATCGAACTCATTTCTGCATTTATAAGAAAATAATAGAGACTCCCTAGATACTTCTTAAAAATATCAGACGGACTACTGATTTACCACAGCGTTTTTTTTAATGCCAGAATCCAAAAGACCATAGATTTGTGTACGTTACCACCCTTCTTTCACTCCTCAATAAATATTCTTAGAGAGAAACAGTGCAGTCCTAAACAGAGTTATATCTTTCTCAGCATATTGACTTCGATGGAGGAGGCAAGGTGTAACACTGCTTAGGACTACACTGCAGTGCTACTTCCCTTTGGCGATGCAGGATCTGGGCCCCTAATGTTCATCTTTATGTTACCTCTTGGCAGGTGAAAAAAAAAGAAGACATCGTACATATAAAAAGATTGCCTGTCTGCCAGACAGGGTAATCAGGGGATGGAGATGAAATGGGTTACTATAGCAGAGCTGTAGTAGTTCCCACCACACTATATATATTAGACCTCTCCAGAAGTCAAGATATTACCATTCTACCCAACAGTCTTTTCTTCTCCCCCTTCTCCTTCTTGAATCCTGATCTTATCTGTAGGCTACCAAGGATTTCCTTGTTGCACTGGTGTTGGACAACTGAGCTGCTATAACTGCCCCCGTTCAGTTGCATTGCCAATTCCCAGCATTCATCAAGTGAATGCCCATCTCTGATCTTTTGATGTTAGCAGGCCACACCTTTCTTTTGATTCCTCTCACTTCTCTCGCTACAATCAAAATATGTTACCGTCTCTACAGCTGCCTCTCTCTGCAGCAATGTGTGCTACTGGTGCGGACCTCCTCCCTGCCTTATGACTGCAAAGTTAGTACCCTATTTGGAAAGATAAGCAAACACCTTAAAAAAAGTAAAACCTGCAGGGTGGTACAGATGATTTGTAGCCAGACCCGGGAATTGCCAAGTTCTGCTTTGTAAATTAGTTTTCTGGGGTCATGATCAGACAGCTCTTTAGATCCGACCCAGGCATGAGTGCCTGGCGGATTTTAAAGGAACGTCCAGACAGCGACATCTGGGAAAGGTGCCGCTTCTATGATCAGCCCATCGAGCCTCACCAGGGAGCCATACTTTAAAGGTACTGGTGAAAGTTCAGTCTAATGCTTGCCGACAGGCCAATGGTGGACTTTCCCGTCTGATTGTTCCAGCGTGCAATCAGCCTGTCAGGATGGTCTGACTCCAGACCACCCCGAATGGCAGCCATTTAAAAAATTCTCAGCGATATGCACATAAACGCGTAAACGTGCGATGGCTAAAGAGCTCCACTCAAACATTCTGGACAATTTCATGTTTCTGAATGGCCCATGAAATTTATGAACTTTTGTTAACTGAAATGGTACCTAGAGGAAGGTATTACTGATGGTGTTTTTACCATTCAAGTCCACACATGTGCGAAAAAACAAGTGAGGCACATATGCGCATGCGCAAACAGAATGTTTTTTTAAAAAACCGACCACGTGGCTCCTTTAGGTGGATGCCATCCAGACAATCCACCACGGAGTCCACGCATGGTAAAGCAATTCACGGGGGAGCTGTCTGGTTGTGCAACACTGGATAAAAAAGATCAGGATCAAATTAGAGCTGGGCCAATGGTGGGATTAGCTGCCCATCTGAACACACCCTGGGACTACCAGGCCACGTGGACCATCGGTCTTATGCACAGGTGGAGTCCACTCCACACTTGCAAAGTTTTCCCCATTCACTTCAGTGGTATGAAAATAAAGAACTGGCTTGTCTACTGGACTGAATGCAGAAACCTACTTTTGTAGGAACACGGGAAGTCTTTGAGCATATATTGTTCCTCACCCTACTATAACAACAAGGCCAAAATATTTAAGTTCTCTTATAGCTCTAAACACCTGGTAAGGTGGAACTCTAGGACCTCTTCATTTTTAGAATGCAAACATTGGTCCTAACAGTCACAGGAATTACTTGTGGTATTCACTTCAAATCTGCAGAATGAGAAGCAGACCTTTGGGGTGACATTTGGCATCCCATGAAAACTGTTCCGGTTTAGCCAATGGTTTGCAATCCATCACAGGTTTTTAAAAATGAAAACCAAAAGTTTCACTCTCGCAATGGTGCTCTCAAGTAAAGAAGGGAGGGGGGGTAGGGTTGCCAACTCTGGGTTGGGGGATTCCTAGAGATTTGGGGGTGGAGCGTGGGAAGGGGCAGATTTTGGGGAAGGGAGGTCGGTCAGCAGGGAAGTGATATCAGAGAGTCCGCTCTCTAAAGCTGCCATTTTCTCCAGGGGAACTGATCTCTATAGTCTTGAGTCCAATTATAACTTCAGGAGAACTCCATGCCATCCTGGAGCTTGGCAACTCTAAGGGGAGGTCGACATTTTTTTAAAGAAAAGATGAATACTGGATGACTCTTCACAAAAACTGAAAAGAGTGAGGTTCTTAAAATAATGGCTATCAAGGCATATGTTTAATCCTCAGATGTACGTTGTCTGCCAGAATTTATGTTCCCTATTACCAAATTTCGAGGGGGGGGGAGGGAGGATTGCACGTATCTATCCCTTTGGCCTTTATGGGCACAATCCCCCCCCAGAAGTTGTCCTGAGCATTGACAAGACTGGGAGCTGAGCACAAACGCCCACACACTAGTTCCCATTCACTTTGACAACGTCAGTGCATGAAAACTTCCAGGGGGGTCGGTGCTATCCACGCACATAACAGGACTTGTCTCTGAAAACCTAACAATGGCATTGGGTGTTTTCAAACGAAACCAAAACCAAGAGCGCACATTTTAAATACACTTTCACAGAAATAACCATTCATCAGTTTAAAAGTACAAAAAGACATTTTATTCTTTTGCATTGTGAGGGAGGGAAATAGTATCAAATCAGCATCCATTTTCACATTGTGGGGTTGACAGGACCGTTGTTTTGAAAAGTAGGAATTCTTCAATGCCTATTTAGAAAAGAGGAGAGGATGTAAAAAAGTGGCTGGGAAAGGGAGGCGTGTACTTTTTTTTTTTTTTGGCAGAAATATAAAATATGAGATTTTTTTTTAAAAAAATGGTGTAAAAAGTAAACACAGACAAATAATTACACTTATAAAAATACAAACTTAAGTCATCAAACCTCATAAAAATTTGACTTTGGAATTACATTTGGCAGCCTAATGCGTAAACACGCACACACACATACGCACACAGACACATACAAACCTTCCTAGGAAAAAAAAATAATAATCACAGACCGAGAAGTTCATAAATTAGGTTGCAAGGGTTTGCCAAATCCTTTGCTCGAGTCTCCCTTTCTTCCGTCCATCCACATGAGCATGGCCAATGAGGTATATAGGACATTAACACTTTTGGGTGTATGCACAACAGAAGAAAGTGCATTCATCAGAGACCACCCACAAGAATGGGTTGAATCCATGTCAGAAACAAACGAACAAACAAACAAAAAATTCCCCACCCCGAAAGGCACAATCACATTTTCATTTGTTTTCTTGTGGTGTTGTATTTTATTTTTTTTTTGCTTTGGCATGGTCACGGAATCATTGAACGTGTTCAAGTCCCAGCAGCAGCGATTCTTTTCCTTCCGATGAGATCCTAAAATTCAGTGCCACAATCGCTTAGAAGGTTCGTCGGGTCACGCGGAGAACCTCCCACACGTGGCGGGAGCAAAGACACAGTGGTCGAATCATACATCAAGCACCATGTCGTACTGTTGCTCTTTCTTTCGCCGGCCGCATTTGGTGATGAGCACTAAGTACAAAGTCAAGAGCATCACCCAATAGCAGGCATAGAGTATTGTGCCAATGATCAACACTGTCTGTTTCGATTCGGAAAATGGCTTTTTGGATTCCTTGTAGATTGTGAAAATAACCCCGCCGAGGAGGATTGTAAACCAGACGGACACTGGGATCAGTCCTATGAAGTTGACCACAATGGTTTTCCTGCCCGACGTGCCCCACCCTGCCTTGTTTATGGTGGCTATTGCAAACATCTTGGCCGGAAGTAAACTGGACATGTACAACACTGAGTAAAGGGACATGAACACCATGACCACATTCCCTCGAAGGCAGCTGGCAAAGGAAGACTTGATTAGACCCACAAGCTGGACCGTCAGCAAGAAGAGGAGGATGTTCCACAGCTTCCCTCGGTAGAAAAGCTGGATGACGGTGGCAATGAGGAAGAATGGGAAGAAGCCCGTGATGACTGCCTCGTAAGTCATCCACAAATGATGCTTGTGGAACCACATGGCGTTGTACAGCCACTCTCGGAAGTAGGACTTACTCCAGCGGGTCTGTTGGTTCAACCACCTGAGATATTCTATCGGCGTTTCCGTAAGGCACTTTGAACGAGCGGTGTATTTTGTTGCATAGCCGAGGCTCAGGACTCGGTTTGTGAGATGCCGGTCGTCTCCAAAGCTACACTGAGATCCCATGAACTCCTGGTTGTACCAGTCTTCTACAAATTCGTGGAGTAAAGAGTTCCTGTACATCCCCAAAGGTCCACTGATGCACTGAACACAGCCAAAGTAGGACTGGCATGCTCTTTCTATGTTGAACGCCATCCAGTATCTCACGCTGCTGAGGAAGGAGATCCACGAGTCGTACTTGTTCAGTATCTACAAGTGGGGGGGGGGGGGGGGGAAGTGGAAAGGAAATTGTATTAAAGTTAGTTCCTAAGAAAAAAGAACATAGGATTGGTTTTATGAAAAAGCATAATTCACAAAATAATGCTGGTAACTAGGGTTGCCATCCCCCTAATTAAGGGGGTTCGCCCAATTTTGGGGCCCCTAATGTGCCGCTGGCAGCTGGCCGGTGGGGGGAGTCTCACCCTCGAAGAGCCCTGTCCTGCCCAGCATGACTGGCGTGATGACGTCGCCCAGAGGTGACATCATCGCTCTCGGCATGTCATATGGGGGATGCTCTAGCATTTGGGCAAAAACTCTATGGTGACCAATAAGGTTTTTTGCCCAAATGCTAGAGCATCCCACCCGACTGCCATGTGTGACAACATCTCCTCTAGGTGCCGTCATTATGGCACGTGTGCAAGAAGACTCCCGGGAGAAGGCTGGACAGGCCCCCCCCCCAAAAAAAACAACCAGGCAAGACCTAGCAACCCTACTAGTAACAGCTACCCATCCACCTGCCTAACTGACGACGTGATGGCCATGACTCAGTGACAGAGTACCTGCTTGGTAAGCAGAAGGTCCCAGGTTCAATCCCCAGCATCTCCAATGAAAAGGTTCAGGTAACAAGTGATGAGATAGACTTCTGCCTGAGACCCTGGCGACCCGCTCCCAACAAGAGTAGAAAATACTCCCCTTGACAGACCAATGGTCTGATTCAAGCTTCACATGTACCTGCTTACCTATATATCTACCTATCTTCGTTTAGAGGGATTTCTATCCTCCCTTTCTACTAAAAATAGCACTCAAGGCAGATTGCAAGTAAAAGTTTAAAAAGAGACAAAATAAAACTGATACTGCCCTCCTAAACAGAGTGACAGCCTTGTAAATCTAGTGGCTCAGAGGGGTGCAAGTCTGTTTCAGATCAGAACAAAGTCTGAGCCCAGTGGCACCTTTTAAGACCAACAAAGTTTAATTTTGGGTAGAAGCTTTTGTGTGCGTGCAGACGCCTTCAGATACATCGGAACAGACTTCCTCAAGCCTTACATATAGGCAGAGAGAGGGGGGTCGGGTGGGGCGTTAGCTGCCAGAAAAGGCTACTTAGAGTCAAGATGCATAAGTAAGTGGGTGATACCTATAGTCGAGATTGGATTAAAGCACTTGGTAAGAACTGTGAATAGCAGCAACTTAGCATCTAAATACAAGAGCTAACAAACAGATGTGAGAACTAAGTTTGAGTCCCATCTGTTTGTTAGCGCTTGTGTTTGTATGCTAATTTGCTACAATTCACAGGTCTTACCAACTGCTTTAATTCAGTCTCAGCTTTACTTATCTCCTAGTTAATTTGCCTCTAACTAGCCCTTCCTGGCAACTCACCCCCCCCCCCCACACCTATATGTAAGGCTTGAGGAAGTCTGTTCCAATGTAGCTAAAGAAGTGCGCATGCACATGAAAGCTTATACTCAGAACTAAACTTTGTTGGTCTCAAAGGTGTCACTGGACTCAAATTCTGTTCTATTGCTTCAGACCCACATGGCTACCCACCTGAATCTGTTTTTGATTGTGCGGTAAAAAACCCAATATATATAGGAAAAAAGAGATAAGGCATAACGGCGGCATGTCTATTGAATTAAACCTGCTTAAGGCTGAAATCCTAAGAACATTTACTAGGGAGTAAGTAGTCCCTGGGTGCAGCTATACCCATAGCTTCATAGTCTTTTCATCTATTATATTACTCCTTCAGATTTCCCTGAAAGAGTTTCTAATGTGTATGTAGTGTGTGTGTGTTTAAAATCATGTGGATTGGCTTCTCATAACATGTTTTTTTTAAAAAAGAAGCAATTTATGTCTTTTAAGTCACAAAACATTGTGTGTAGACCTCCACTGATGAAATGCTTCTTTATTCGGCAGCCTCAGATTTTTGCATACTTCTTGGGGGGGGGGGGGGGAATGCTTGATAGATAACTTGTTTTCAGGAGACATCAAAAGGCCGAACAAACGTGTGCATCTTTCCTACTTCGCAGTCAAATAAGCCCCTCATGCTGCATTTTCAGGCGGAAATCTTTTCAAATATCTGGATGCTTTTTGGGGTTTTTTTGTTTATGGAGGCTCATGTAACCTGATCTTTCCAGCCATGATTTGGAACCCAACCCTGTTCAAAGCTTTCTACTCCTACTAAATTAATGTCAGGTTGGCCAAGCATTTTTAAGACATGGGGCAATAGATGAGTTCTAAACAGAAGTGGCAGTTCACCGCTGGGTAATTGTGACCCATGCCACACAAATAGCCTCTTATTTGGGACAGTACATGTCCTAGGGATGCCAGCCTCCAGGTGGTACCTGGAGAACCCACAGAATGACAGCTCATCTCCAGACTACGGAAATCAGTTCCCCTGGAGAACATGGCTCCTTTGGAAAGTAGACTCTATGGTACTGTTCTCCAGTAAGGTCCCTGTCCCTCCTAGGCTCCATCCCCAAATCTCCAGGAGTTCCCCAACCTGGATCTGGCAACTCGATGTGCCCCGTTCCCTGCCAGTGGCCGGGAGACCTGGCAACTCTAACATGTCCCAAAAGAGACACTAGGTCATGTGACTTAAGTGGGAGGGGAGAAGAATATAAATTGCAAAAGAGTTACTCAGGAACTACTGTTAAATGAAGGAGAAAGAGGGAGGGGCTTGGTTCAGTCCCAATGCAAAAGCAGTTTCTTGTAACTGGGGTTCATTTGAGAAAGCAGGATTGGGTTGCAGGTGGTTGCTTAGTCCTAGTTTCCCCTGGAGCAACTAACTGTCTGTTGTTCAATTGGTTGGGGAGACTGCTAGTGCGATGTGGTGAAAGGTGAGAGAAATTTTGATGTTTCAGCTGCTCTGCCCAGGAAATTTAGGGTTGCTGGCCTTCAGGCGGGGCCTGGGTTCTCCTGGAATTACAGTTGATCTCCAGAGATCAGTTTCCCTAGAGGACAGTGGCAGCTTTGCAGAATAGATTCCACACAATCACATCCCTGCTGAGCTCTTTCCCCTCCCCCAAACTCCACCTTCCCCAGGCTCCACCCCCAAATCTCCAGGAAACTCCCAACCTGGGGTTGGCAACCCTACCAGGTATCTATGCAGCTTGCAGTGGTTCCAGGAAATAAACCAGAATAAATGCCAGGATTAATTTATTTTTTAATTAATTAATTAATTGATTAGATTAGATTTATATCCCACCTAACCAACATAAGCGGCTCTAGGCGAAGATGTCTACATTAATAACGTCACGGGAAACCAGAGTCCATTCTAACTTCGTAATAAACGAATTTCTGATCCTGCTTTGACCAACCCTAAATAACCATAGTTCGCAGGGTGTTCTGCGTTTGGACAATCAATAAACCGTAGTTAGTTTAAGTAAACCAGGGTTTGTCCTGAAGCAAGCCATGGAAAGACATAAAAAGAGGGAGGGCCTGATTCCTGCAGGCCTGAAAAACAGGAGCCTAATGTTTGAGGGACATTATAAACAACAGTGAGGAGGAGGAGGAGGAGGAGGAGGAGGAGATATTAATAAAAAGCATTCACTTTAGGGTTACTTACCACCAGCTGTGGCTGCCAGCAAGTGGGAGACTTACCAGGATGGGGGGGGGGGGGCTCACTGATAATGTCATGCTGATGTCACTTCTGGTACAACTGGGAAGTGATGTCACCACACTGGGGCAATAGTCTAACACTCAACTAAAACTCTATGGTTAAACCAGTGCCAGAGCATCACCCCACATCAGCTCCGGGTAGTGCCATAAGTGACATCAGCACATTGTTGACACTGCCAATCCCCCTCCCATTCCCCCCCTGCCAACCTAGCAAGCGGCAGCTGGGGAAGAGGTCATCAGCCAAACTAGGAGACATGGCAGCACTACCTAAATTCCGCTTTTTTTTTTTTTGCGCTGCAATGCACAGACAAAGCCATTGGTATGACTGATGCATTACAATATATGCGCTCTTAGGAAACTGTAATGGAAGTGGCCCTAAGTGCAGAAGCAGTTTTGGGTGTCGAACTCTTATAGTCACCTGTACATCTCCTCCAACACCACCAACCATTGGATCTTCTTCCAAAACCTTTACCATTTCCACAGATGAAGCTGGATCGAGCATGGTATCAGAATCGCACACCTGTCCATAAGAAAGATACAGGGAATTATTAGAGGTAGCAGAGCGGGGATTGTCAAAAAGAAAGACGAGAAGCAATCAAGTGATCGAAGATACTGATTACCTGTTGCTGATTTTTTTTTAAAAAAGTCTGGTTAAAAATTGCACGAGCATCACAATTATTGAAATTCAAGGCAAATCCATGAATTCTTCTGTTTAGTGGTTCACTTATTTATTTACCTCATTTACAGCCCACCTTTCTCCTCGATGGGGACACAAAGCAGCAGACGTTGTTCTCCTGACCTCACTTTTTATCCTCACAACACCCCTGTGAGGTAGGTTAACCTAGGGTGTGGGACTGACCTACTAAGGCCACCCAATGAACTTCCATGGCAAAGAGGGGATTTGAACTTGGGCCTTCCAGATCCCAGTCTGACACTCTAGTCTAACCACTGCACCATACTGGCTTTTTGATGCAGAATCATTGGCAGGACGTGGCAAAACTAGGAACAGGGATTCTGACACTCAGCTATTCTTGAGGGCCAGTTTGCTGTAGTCGATAGGAGCGTGGACTCTAATCTGGGAGAACAGGGTTTGGTTCCCCACGCCTCCACATGCAGCTGCTGGGTGACCTTGTGTCAGTCACAAGTTTCCTCAGAGCTGTTCTCACGAGAGCAGTTCTTGAAAAGAGCTCTCTCAGCCCCTTCTGCCTCACAGGGTGTCTGTTGTGGGGAGGGGAAGGGAAAGGAGATTGTAAACTGCTCAGAGACTTTGACTGAAGGGCGGGGTATAAATCCAATCTCCGCCTCCACTTCTTCTCTTTTGAAAAGGAGCACAACAGATCCCAGCTCACTTCCAAAGCTGAGCTTTGAGCGATGGATGTCAAAACATACATCTTTCGCATCACTTAGGATTTGAACCCACCACTTTAATATCCGTTTCCATTTCGTATAGCCACCTCTGCTTGATGGAGGGGGAAAAAACCCCATCCTGTGTCCTTCATATCTGCATTGTTACTTCTTTTCAAAGACTGTTTGTATGGGACAACTGGGCATTGGCTTAAATGAAGCAGCAGCCACTGAAGTATTCTGGCTATAAAGGAAGTCTGTTCCCCGAATCAGCTGTATTTATTTTATTAGCACATTGGGTTGACTTTGTTTGAACAAGGAACGTGTTCTTGAGGACAGGGCGATGGGAACTCTGTGTGGGTTCGTGCCTGCAGAAACAGTCTCTTGCGGATGCTCTGCACTTCTCCCGCTCCCGTTTAACAGGGGGAAATGGATGCATTGGATGCCCCCCAGTTCTGAAGTTTCCCACTGTTCCGAGGGTGGAATGAATGATGAGCGAGCCTAAACCTGCTTATAAAATTGACAGAAGGTCTGGGAAGAAATATGGCAGCCCTTTGATTTACAGAAGATTTCCCCCCCTATTCACGGGAGACGCGTATGTTTGGATTTCGGAAGCCAATTTTCAGCCAGCCACATCCCTGTGAATGTGCGTTTCGTACGGTTTGCCAGCTAATGTCTATCAATCCCATGCGTCTTGAAGATCGGGGGGTAGCCAAATGGCGGCCTCCCAAAGCAAATCTGTCAGGCTTCTGGTGCCCTTATCCAATTTTAAGCAAGCTATGGAAAAAGCTATAGATGCTGGAATATGGGAGGACTTTGGCAGAAAAGCTGCGTTTAAAAGCTCACCGGAGAATCCACAGAGAGGAGGAACCATCCGCTTGTCAGGGGTGGGATGGGGAGGGGGGGAAATCTTAAGAATGATGAGAACTTTTGGATATTAGAAGACAAAATTCCAGGTGGGAGAGAACCTCCACCCAGGCCTGGAGTGTGGGAAGCACTGCCGGGCAAAAGCAATATGATGGTCTATGAGAGACCCCACACACAAGGGGGAAAGGATGTATGACAATGCCAAACTGAGGGAGCCATTGAAAGATCTTGGACTGGTTCTGTAGTCTGTTTTTATTGCTAAATAGTGGAGGGTGGGGGAGTGTCTGTGCAGATTAGAGCTCTGGCATGGGAAGAAGGGTTTTAAAGCCCCCTGTCTGTGCTGTTAGGATTCCTAACTGTGGATGCCCCCCTCCCACTGATTTCTCCCCTATCATACAAGGAAGACAACCAGCTCACAGGGGGTCATCTGAGGTCAGGAAAGGACTTCCCCCTCCTCCCGTGCTGTGGGCCCTCGGATCTAAATCAAAGAGTTGTGGAGCTGCTTTTTTGCAACTAAAAACATACGGGGGATCCTACCAAAGTTCTTTCAGCATCTCATTCACTTCGACCCTCAGAAAACATGGGGGAATGTGCTGGAAAAGATGATGCGCTGCTACGGGGACTGCAGGAAAAGCTTTGTTTGCAGCGGTTATTTCCCCCCAGGCATTGGGGACTCAACGTGGCCCTTTCCCTGAAGGGACTGCGGGAGACTATTTTCAGTTCCAGAACAACCATCCACCTTGGCGACCCCTCTCTCTGGTATTTATCTCTCTGATATTTATCCAATCTGCCCTTACGCATCAATTATGCCTTTCTAGATCATACCATATGTTGGATGCTCCTATATAGCAGCTAGGCTGTTGATGGGTCTCTCTACACAAGAACACATCCGACATGTGCTGAAGGCATTGCACTGGCTGCCAATAGCACATACCGGATTTGCTTCAAGGTGCTGGTTTTGACCTTTAAAGCCCTAAATAGTCAGAGGCCTGCCTACCTGAGGAACCGCCTTTCCCCATATGTCCCCCAAAGAGCACTGAGGTCAGGGTTGCAAAATCGGCTAACTCTCCCTGGTCTGAAAGACACCAGACTGGCTGCTACCAGAGCTAGGGCCTTCTTGGTAGCGGCTCCACACTGATGGAATGAGCTCCCGGAAGACATCAGGGCCCTGTGGGACCTTTCACAGTTCCACAGGGCCTGTAAAACGGAGCTCTTCCACCAGGCCTATGATTAGAGACAATGAAGAAGCGAAGAGATTGGATTTATACTTCGCCCTTCACTAACCAAGGGCGTTTCAGAGCGGCTTACAAACTTCTTTTCCTTCCCCTTCCCACAACAGACACCCTGTGAGGTAGGTGGGGCTGAGAGAGCTCTGACAGAAACTGCTCTTTTTCGAGAACAGCTGTGCCAGAACTGCGGCTTGCCCAAGGTCATCCAGCAGGTGCAAGTGGAGGAGTGGGGGATCAAACCTGGTTCTCCCAGATTAGAGTCTGCGCACTTAACCACTACACCAAACTGGAGCCACCACTGAGGAACTGAGCTATCAAAAACTGGACTGCTATGGCGCTTATGCTATTGGCATGAAGAACAACTATGGATACTGGTTTAGCTATATTGGATACTATGGATACTGGTTTAGCTATAGTAATCACCATCTGCACTTAATTGCACTTTGTATGTATATCATTGTTATGTGAATTTCATAATATCACTTTTATGTATTTGTGTTTTATTGCATTTTAACTTGTTGTATGCCGCCTTGAGCCTGCCTGTGCAGGAAAGGTGGGTTATAAATAATAAATAATAAATAAATATAAGAATAGGTTTGGGTCTGGGGAGAAGACTTGACAGGTATGAGACAAAGCTCTAGGTGTTCCCTTCTGTCTCCAAGGCTGGGATCACATGCTCCTTTAGATCCGACATAGGTGCAAATGCCAGGTGGATTTAAAGGGAGCAATCAGACAGCAACATCCGGGAAGCATCCCGCAGCCATCAGCAACCCATGCTGCTCCACAGCAGAAGCGAAGTTAAAAGACACCAGTGAGAAATCCGGTAGTAAATGGGTTGCAATGGGTCATGGGTGGACTTTCCACTGTCTGGTCGCTCAAGCAGGCTCTCAAGCCATTGGGATGGTCTGATCAGGCCATCCCGACTCCGTGCTGTTGTTTCCCCCCCCCCCATTGCAGTATGCGCATCATCGCAAATGCCATAGGGAGCCCTCAGTGCCAGTATGGTGAAGTGGTTAAGTGCGCGGACTCTAATCTGGGAGAACCGGGTTTGATTCCCCACTCCTCCACTGGTACCTGGCTGGATGACCTTGGGCAAGCCATAGCTCTGTACCAGCTGTTCTCTCAAGGACAGCTTGGGAAATAGCTCTCTCAGCCCCACCTACCTCACAGGGTGTCTGTTGTGGGGAGGGGAAGGGAAAGGACTTTGTAAGCCACTCTGAGACTCTGAGTGAATGAAGGGCAGGATATAAATCCAATCTCTTCTTCTTCTTCAGTGGTGGTGTGATTCTTCGTTTAAGCACATGGGAAACAAATGGCAAAAAAACCCTGACTCACCCGCAGTTGCATCTGATCACACACTGACGGGCTACACCCGCAGCTTCAAAGGGAGGTGTGATTTTGCAACTGCATGTCAAATTCCTCTGGGGGAAATAGCCTTGCTTCCCCTCTGCCTCAACTGGTGTGTGTGACCGCATCCTAAGGTGAACATACGTAGCTGTCTTATACTGAATCAGGACACTGGCCCTTTAAATGGAGATACTAGGGACTGAATCTGGGATTTTGTGCAGCAAAGCATGTGCCCCACAGTTGAGCAAAGGGAGGAACAGAATGGTAAAAGATGGACAGGAGCATATCTAGCTATCTCTGGGCCAAACTAAAGGTGAAGGTTTCCCTTGCTTGAAAGCCAGTCAAATTTGACTCTTGGGGGCGGTGCTCATCTCCGTTTCCAAGCTGAAGAGCCAGCGCTCTCCAAAGACGTCTCCATGGTCATGTGGCCGGCATGACTAAACGCCGAGGTGCATGACTAGACACTGTTACCTTCCCACCAAAGGGGTACCTATTCATCTACTTGCAACTTCTTGCTTTCAAACTGCTAGGGTGGCAGGAGCTGGGACCAGAGACAGGAGCTCACTCCATCACGCGGCATTCGGGTCTTGAACTGCTGAGCTACCGATCTTCCGGTCTGCAGTTCAGCGTCTTAACCTCTGCGCCACCGCGGCCCATTGGGCCAAACTACATATTACCATTTTTCATGCATCGTGTCTGGATTTCCCCAGCCTGTGACTCAGAAAGTCACACATCAGGTGTTGAGGAACTCATTTCCCGGGTGTGCAGGACCCCGATTCAGATCAGGATCATGGTGCATGAGGAAGAAATTAACTCTGTCCACCTTTTCCCTCACTGCAGGGGCTGCACACTTATCGATACATTATTTCATTCAGTCGAACCACCAGGGAATGAGCCTGGGTCTTTCTGGGGACAAAGCATGTGCTATCCCGCTCCCCAACCAGACAGCAAAACTGACGCCGAGCCAAGCTCAAATTGTGACATACGCGCCCCCATTTCCAACATGGTGTAAAATTCTGCTTCAGCTTTCCCCTTTTTACCCCCCTCAGCAGCTTCTCTCCTTTGGGGCTGACCGCCGACTGCCCAAGGAGGGCAATTCCCTCGCACCACTGAGAAGTAATACTTTTGTGTAATCTTTTGAAGAAGGGGGGGGGGGGACCATCAGGTCCCGTAGAGCAGAATGGCGAGAGGAGAAATGTCTGCCAGACGCAGCGCAGCTGGCCAATAATCCCTGCCTGCAGCTTGAGCTTTTTGGAAATGGAGGAGTGGGCCTTGCCTAATTCATTTTTAAGTGAACGGTGTGTCACAGAGGCTTTAGAAGCCAGGCTTTTGCCTCAAGTGAGGTAATGCAGCTGGAAACGGCGGAGCCAGCCCTGCCTGGCTGGAGGACCTTGCTTGTTTGTATTTCTAAGCCCAACCCACCCCTTCCCTCCCCGGCCCACTCCCCACCCAGCCCTCTTCCCCTCCCCTCCCTGCTTCTTAACAAGTTTTTATAGGGCTTTAAAAACTCTCCGTTTTCACAGACTCTGCCAATCCTTTGAGATGCTCTTTGAGGAGGAGAGTTGTGTGCACGGGGCCTCCGAGCACAAGACGAATAATGACCTTGAAGCCCAGCCTCACATCTGGCAAAGCAGGGAAGTTCTTAAGATGTTGTTTTGTTTTGGTTTTTTTACAGCAAGGAGAGGCCATTTTTTTAAATGAGAAATACTACCCCATCCACATGTTACTGTGAACTCAAACGTCCGGCATGTACGTGTTTACCATCTGTTTGTACAGAAAGGCCAACATGCATTCATTTATTGAACAAATAAAACCGGGTACTGGCACCAATAAACCCAGGTACTAGTACCTGGGTAACTGTGTGGCTAATACCATTCATTCAGTTGTACGTGCACGGAGTGTAACATGAGAATCACTCAATGCCTGTATATGTTTGGTTTTGGAGATTTTTTGGGGGTGGAGCCTGAGGAGGGCGGGGTTTGAGGAGGGGAGGGAAATTGGTGGAACTGTCCGCCCTACGGGATCGATTACCTTTCTGTAGGGCCTGCAGGGCAGAGGCCTTCTGCCAGGCCTTCGGTTGAGGACAGCGACAGTTGGCATTCTCCTACCCTCCTACCCCCTTTACCCAGGGGGCTGGTGGCAACAGAAATGTAATGTATTGCTGCCTTGAGCCAGCCTTGCTGGTTAGGCAGGATATAAATTGAAATGAATGAATGAATGAATAATAAATATTGCTTGATTAATATATTGTTTTTAGTAGTTTTTAATATTATTTAATGGATTATTATTGTGTTGGTTTTGATGTCAGCTGCCCTGAGCCCTGCTTGCAGGGAAGGGTGGCCTAACAAGTTGAAACAAACAAGGTTGGCAACCCTAGCTACTGGTTGGAAATATCAGGGAATTCTCTTACACGACCCTATTAAGAAGAAGAAGAAGAAGAAGAGATTGGATTTATACCCCACCCTCCACTCCCCAAGGGAGTCTCAGAGTGACTTACAAACTCCTTTTCCCTTCCCCTCCCCACAACAGACACCCTGTGAGGACTAAGGTGAGGTGGGGCTAAGAGAGCTCTTTCCCAAGCTGTCCTTGAGGGAACAGCTGTGCCAGAACTATGGCTTGCCCAAGGTCATCCAGCCAGGTGCAAGTGGAGGAGTGGGGAATCAAACCCGGTTCTCCCAGATTAGAGTCCGCGCACTTAACCACTACACCAAACTGGCTCTCAAGGTTCCTTGCTTGATGTGAGCAGACAAGTTTTTTGATGCTATTAATTCCAAGGCTATATCATGGGAGAGTCTGACCTGAACCTCTACAACTGCTGCTGAACAGAGAAACAAGATAGCTATTTCCCCCGGTCTCCTTGACTGCATCCTCTCTCCTATCCAATTTACCTTACGCTGCTGTCCTGCTTGCTGGGCCATTTCCACAGCAGTGAAATTCCCCGCATTGATGGTTTAAAAACTGCACGTTATGTGAAATTTTCCGCAGTAGACTTTTCCTCGCCAGGCGCAAACCCGAAGTTTTCTCCTTCCTACCCCACGTTTTCGGAATCCCCAGTTTTAGCGAGTTCCAGAAATGCTGGGTGAGAAGGCAAAAACTTGGGGTTTGCGCCTGGTGAGGAAACATCTACCACGGGAAATTTCACATAACACGCAGGTCAGTGTGAGGAATTTCATGATGGCGGAAATGGTCCTCATTAGTACAAACAGAAGGGGAAGAGTATAAAAAAGGATTGGGAGGGACAGAGAGAAACTGCAGTTGGCTCCTCTCCTTATTCAGCCCCAATTGTAAACACAACCTCTAGACTGGGGTCCCCCAGCCTTTTGGACCCTCCAAGCTCCTTTGGTGTTCTGACACAAGGTGGTGGGCACAACCCAAAAAAAATGGCTGCTGCAGGAGATGAAGTCAACCACAAAACGCCTGTGAGTGAAGTTCTGCTTTACTCTAGTAGTAACATTTCAGCATTTCAGGCAGAAGCTCTGCTTCACAGGATTACCCTTTTAAAAAAGAACACATTGCTTAAAAATATTTTCTTGCGCACAACTAGATTAACTTCAGTTCCACAGTGAAGATGCTTGTGCTGTGGTGGTAGCTGCCACCAAAGCAATGCTTTTGACAATCTGCATGGCCAATTAAATCTCCCAAGGCCAATCAGGAGTGCTGGTGAGCAAAAGCTGTACCTTGCCCTGTCCACTTTCTAAAAAAAAATAAATACTTGGTGAGATCACTAGGAAAGGTGCTGGCGGGCACCATGTTACCTATGGCCACTGTGTTGGGGACCGTGATCTAGACTATACCTGGGAGAACCGCCTGGTCTCTCAGTCCTTATGGCCCAACCCTGCTGGTTCAATCCATCTAGTTTAGCATCCCATTTCCCACATTAGCTAACCAGTTGCATCTGGACAGCCTATAAGCAGGGCATGGATTCTAAGGTTCTCCATGATGATGCTCTTACTTCTGCCCCTTCCATTTAGCTATCATGGCCAATGCTCCCTCTAAGCTGTGGAGTCTTGTGAGCAAAAATTCTACTTTGTGAGCTCCTGGCATTAAAGTTGTGAGCAAGTGATTCGGTTACTGCAGGGGTGGGCAAACTGTGGCTCGGGAGCCACATGCGGCTCTTTCACATATATTATGTGGCTCCCGGCAGGGCGGCTGGGGAAGCTAAATATCATTAGCAAACAAATATCATTGGACAAATTAATATCATTATCAATATCTGCTTTTACCCCTTTTGTTATTATTTTTGGCAGTCTCATTTAATGTTAATAAAAGCAAATTTGCTTATTTTCCAATAAAAGCCAGTAATATTTGCTCATATCTTGTGGCTCTCAAACATCTGATGTTTATTCTATGCGACTCTCACGTTAAGCAAGTTTGGCCACCCCTGTTCTAGGTGGCTCTTACGCTGAGCAAGTTTGCCCACCCCTGGTTACTGCATAAATTCATTTGCTTCGGAGCCATCCTTCGTGAGCTAAGACAAAGAATGTGTGAGCTGGAGGCTAAAATACTGGAAGCTAGCTCACACTAACACAGCTCAGAGGGAACACTGATCATACTATGGATTTGTTTGGTTCTTTCTGTGGCAGGACTTTTACAGGGCCATTGTAAGTAGAATTTCTAAGCCCCTTGACTTCCATGGACTTACTGGCACTGCTAGTCTGTTTGTTTTCACAAGTGATGCTGAAAGCACATTTTGGCTTCTCCTGCTGTATCTGTGCCCGCGTGCACTTTGGTTCCAAACAAGCAGGACGCTGGCAGAAGAGACCACAGATGGAAAGACCAGTCAGAAAGACCCGACTGCTGCACAGGCAGGGTCCCTAGTGGAGAGTTCGGGCAGCAGAGCAGAATGAATGGAGGAGGCCCAGGCAAACCTTCACTTAGGACCAGGGGCAGACGGGGCTGTGAACTGCCAAAAAATATGGAGAGGCAAAAGACGCTGCATTGTTGTGGGCCAAGAAGCGGGTTTATTTCATTCACTGCCATTCTTCTCCCCAGTGGAGACCCACGTGGGCACAGATTTGGGGCATAGATTTGCTTGGGTGCTCATGGGCCTTTACTGAGAAGGGATCATTCTGCTGAGTAAAACCTTCTGCAGACTTGCAACTCTGTGACGGGAAAACCAGGGACCCAGTAAAATTCTGCGTTCTATGTAAGGTTGCCAACATGCCTGGCCAAAGATCTCCTATATTTTAAAGAGAAATGAGCAGTAGATAATTTTCATGGCAGGGAGGTAAACAGCATCGTCTGGTAAATTATGCCCCATTAAGGCTATTGAAGGGGCAAGACATTTTACAACCCTACTTCTCTGCAGCTGTTAGCAGTCCCAGAACCCTCTCAAGTAGGCTTGCTAGTTCTGGGCTGGGAAATAACTGGAGATTTGTGGGGTGGAGCCAAAGAGAGTGGGGTTGGGAGGGAGGGGAGGGGCCTCAGCATGGTACAATGTCATACAGTCCACCCTCCAAAGCAGCCATTTTCTCCAGGGAAACTAATTTCTATAGTCTGGGGATCAGTTGTAAAAGTGGGAGAGCTCCAGGTCCCACCTGGAGGTTGGCAACCCTACTCTCAAGGGCCAGGCCCTTTTTTTTTAAAATGGAGGGGTCTAGGGATGCCAGCCTCCAGGTGGGATCTGGGGATCCCCTGGAATTGCGGCTCATCTCCAGACTACAGAGATCAGCTCCCCTGGAGAAAATGGAAGCTTTGGAGGGTGGACTCTATAGTGCCATACCCCACTGAGGTCCCTGTCCTCCCCAGGCCCCACCCTCCAAATCTCCAGGAGTTCCCCAACCTGGATCTGGCAACCCTAGGGGACAGTGAATTCTTTCCTGCTGTTGCTATGCTAGTGGCCACTGTATAGGTGAATTATATGTGATTGTGCATAGTGATACATGTGCAGGTTTATCTGCTGAATGTAAACAAAGATGGCAGCACTCATTTGACAGCTTTGCATGTGATGGCATAGACAATGACCAAAAAAGAGGGGGAAAATCTAGTGCCGTTCGGACAGGTTCGGACAGAGGGTCATCCGGTAAAGGCACAGGAAAACAAAACAGCAGGGGCCACCGTTGTAGCTCAAGTCGACATATGGGTGCCCTTGCTTCAAGTTAGGAGATGCAATGAAATCCAGGTAGTCTTAGTTTGCATTGGCAGATCGGGAGAGCCATTCTAAGTGGACTCAAGCCATTCAAGTCGAGTTCAAGTCAATGGGCTTAGAAAGGTGTCCCTCTGCTTACAGGGGTGCTAACTTCCAGGTGGGTCCTGGAGATCTCCTGGAATTTACAACGGATCTCCAGACTACAGATATCAGTTTCCCTGGAGAAAATGGCTATTTTGGAAAGTGGAGCTTATGGCATTAAACCCCACTGAGGTCCTTCCCTTCCCCAAACCCTGCCCTCCCCACATTCTACCCCTTAATGAGACAGTTTGGTGTAGTGGTTAAGAGCACAAGCTCTAATCTGGGAGAACTTGGTCTGATTCCCCACTCCTCCACATGCAGCTGCTGGTGTGACCTTGGGTCAGTTACAAGTTCTTTCAAAGCTGTTCTCTCAAGGGCAGTTCTTGAGAGATCTCTCTCAGCCCCACCTATCTCACAGGATGTCTGTTGCGGGGAGGGGAAGAGAAAAGAGATTGTAAACTGCTCTGAGACTTCTTCGGGTAGTGAAGGGTGGGATATAAATCCAATCTCTTCTCTTCTTCTAAATCGCCAGGAATTTTTCAACTTGGGAGTTGGCAACCCTATCTGCTTAGAACAGTACTGCTGGAATAACGATGCTTCATTTCATACTAGACCATGTTTAATACAGCCTAACAGGATCCAAAACTGATTGTCCTACTCTGAAATCTGAAGGACTTGGTATGTACTAACAATGGGATCAGCCCAGCCAGAGCCTAGGAAATTCCTACAAAATCCCCAGGAGCCCCAAACCTAAATGTCACAGACTTGGCCTACCCAGACACCTTTTCTGCTCCTGCAGAACCATTCGTAAGCAGCAGAGGTTGCAAGGGAAGGAGCGCTGAAATGGTCACCGACGAGGCAGAACTGCTCTGTAATGAACTGGGACTCCACATTGATTCCCAAATTAATTATGGCTTGGGGAAAATAAAAACCTAATCAATTATATTTTAAAAAAATTCATCACCCTGCAGAAACAGCAGGTTCTGTCCCTGCACCGGCGTGAAACATTATTGTGCCTGCTTGACAGAGTTAACCGTTTAAGAAGGGAAAGCTTTTCAAAGGCATTGCTGTTTTCAAGTGGAGAGTAAAAGGGGCGCTCTGTTCACAGAAGGACCGGGCTGGGGCATGCAGCACCCCGCCCAAAAACGTACAAGATGTGCTTTCTTTGGAGGCCTGTTTGACTTGGCAAGGCGGGAGGGCTTTTAATACCTACCTGCACATAATCCACGCTTCTCCCCAGTGCTTTGAACGCCGTGTACATAACTTCTCTTTTCCCACCCCATTTCTGCATGATGCAGACGCTTTTGTTGGACAGGACCAGCTGAGTGACGTGCTGCATGCTGTCTCGGTGGGACTCCTCGGTCTCCTCGGGGCCTTTGTGGTGGAAGTTATTCCTCCAGATGTACGTCGCGGATCTATCCCTGCCCATGATTTCGCTAAAAATGTCCATCATGTAAACATCATCTTCCGAATTCCCGTCGATCACCATAATCACCTTAATCCCTGGGTAGGTGAGCCTTTTCACCGAAAGTAAACATTTCCTTAAGTAGTCGGGGTCCTCTTGGTAGGCAGCAATGCAAAGGGCCACCGTTTTGTTCAGCTTGATGGGCGTCTCGAGAGATCGCTTCATTTTCCGGTGTTCCAGGAAGGCAAACAGGCTTTGGATGATGAGGTGCGACGCCAGGATGGCCCCGTAGAGCCCAAACGAGAAGTAGTAGTTGTCCGTTTGGATAAATTGGTAGCCCACAATGTAAGCAGCTGAGATCCCGAGCAGAAGCGACACCCCAAACAGCGTGGTTCCGAGTATTCTCAAGATACATATAAATCTCTCGCAATGCATCTGCAACAGAAAGATCACTGTCACTCAAGCACAGGCACATAGTAACAGTAGTAATCATAATTTGATGGACACACAAACACTCGACGCTGCCTTGTACTGAATGAGACCCCTGGTCCATCAGGGTCAGTGTGGTCTACTCAGACTGGCAGCAGCTCTCCAGGGTCTCAGGTGGAGGTTTTTCACAATGCCCACTACCAGGTCCTTTTAATCGGAGACACCAGGGACTGAACCTGGGACCTTCTCCATGCCAAGCGGATGCCATGGCCCTCAGGACTGGGGCCTCCTGACTAAATGGCCAACTTCTTCTCCAAACTGGTGTTGGAATCCATTAGTCAGACCTGCCGATTGCCAGAGCATCTGATCTGGCCCACAGTGGCAAGCACTTCAAGAGACCATATTCTGAAAGGGAAAAAGACCTTCAGGTTGGAATACGAGGAGCTATCAAGAAGAAGAAGAAGAGAAGAGATTGGATTGGATTTATACCCCGCCCTTCACTCCCCAAGGGAGTCTCAGAGTGGCTTACAAACTCCTTTCCCTTCCCCTCCCCACAACAGACACCCTGTGAGGTAGGTGGGGCTGAGAGAACTCTTTCCCAAGCTGTCCTTGAGGGAACAGCTGGTACAGAGCTATGGCTTGCCCAAGGTCATCCAGCCAGATGCAAGTGGAGGAGTGGGGAATCAAACCCGGTTCTCCCAGATTAGAGTCCACGCACTTAACCACTACACCAAACTGGCTCTCAAATGGTGTCTGACTGTAAATGTGGTGATCGGTTACACCTCTGCCCAATATGTGTGTGTGTGTGTGTGTGTGTGTGTGTGTGTGTAATGCAAGCATTTATTAGCCAGAAACAGGACAAATCTATCGAGCATTGAGACAGAAAAGCTCAAAAGTTCAGCCAAATTTCACTGGAAAAAAAAGATCCGGTTCATAAGCATGATAGTTTTAACTCCTACAAAAGGGCTCTTATCTTGCTGATGAGGTTGCTCAAACTTAAAACATGTTGGTTTTTGTCAATAAATATCATTTTGCAAGCATTATTTGATTAGCTAGATTCAAGTCTGGGGGTGTGGGGAAAACCCAGTATTTTTCAGGTTCAGGTATACTGAATCCCCAAAATATCAGTATTTCCCGATATTTGGATTTAAGAAATATTTGGGAAACCCAATTTCCCCCCCACTCCATTATACCTTATGGGGATCATTATAGTCAATGATCCTGATAGGATATAATAGAGAATCGATCTGGGGGTACCTGGGTCTCTGACAGGGATATTTTTTTAGGTAGAGGGACCAAATCTGCAGCATAGCTATTGGTGCTTTCTCTCAAAAATGCCTCCCAAGTTTAAAAGAGATTAGACAATGGGGTCCAATTCTAAGAACCCCCAAAGAAAGTGCCCCCATTGATTTTAATGGAGGAAAAAAGGTATCTAAAGGGATTGCGGTCCCTTTAAATACATGGGCCTTCTCCAAGCTGGGTAACTCCATGGCTTGGAAAACTCTGAAGGTGTTTAAAGGGCTGGCAGTCCCTTTAAACATCTTCTGGGTTAACTCACCATGGAGTGAAGCCGTGCGGTCATGTGGCTTGGAGACGGCATTGAAAGGGACTGTAATCCCTTTAAATGTCCTGTGTTCATCTATTCGGCAGTCCCAAAAATCCCAAACATTTTTGAGATTTTCAGAGCTTGGCCATTTCGGATAGGCAAACAATATCCAAAATCACTATGTGGCTGAATCAATACCAAAAAAATCACCAAAAAGGTATTTTTTTGGCTCAGATGTAGTTGAACGCACACCCCTGTTAAGAGTCCAGTAGCACCTGAGAGACCAACAAGATTCGTGGGGGGGGTATAAGCTTTTAAGAGTCAAAGCTCCCTTTGTCAGATATGATAGATGGATTTCATCTCCATGCGCTTTAATGGGTTGCCTTCCATAAAGATAGTTGCCGAGGGGAACTGTGTTGGACTGCAGTAAAACAGCTAGATTCAAGTCCAGTAGCACCTGAGAGACCAAGAAGATGAGCTTTCGAGAGTCAAAGCTCTGATGAAGGGACCTTTGACTCTCCAAAGCTCAAACCCTCCAAGTCTTGTTGGTCTCCGAGGTGCTACTGGACAGGGCTCATTTCGTAGCAGGAGTTCCTTTGCATATTAGGCCACACCCCCTAATGTAGCCAATCCTCCAAGAGCTTACAGAACTCTTTTTACAGAGGCTACTGTAAGCTCTTGGAGGATTGGCTACATCAGGGGTGTGTGGCCTAATATGCAGAGGAGCTCCGGCTACAAAATGAGCCCTGCTACTGGACTTGAATTTAGCTGCTCTACTGCAGACCAGCATGGCTGCCCTCTGCAGATATCTTATTTGATTTACCTTGATTCATAACCAGGTTTCAGTCCCTGCTAAGCCATGGACTCAACTAAGACCTTGGAGTTCCTCCCCATGTTACGTGCTGGCAGAGAGCCACGGCTGATCCCAAAACTCTAGAATGTGAAGCTAAAACTTTTTACACAGACCTGCAAAACAAATATAGGTTACCGGCTGCGGTCCTTAGAATACTTTCCTGGGAAGAAGCCCCACTGAAAACAATGGCACTTGCTTTCCAGTAGACCTGCTTTGGCTCACTCCTGCAGTCTCTCACCCTCAATTCCCCATCTGATACGTTGTTCCTTAACATTCGTTCTATGCCAGTACACGTTCTTCAGATAATCTGGGTTTATTTCTTGATCAGCACCACAGCGCCTGCCACTGCATTGTATTCTGCGGTCAGCATAGCCTGCGGTACGTTCAGTGGACAATTGAAAGCAGCTGCAGGGAAAGACGCGTGCCGGCTAAAAACCCCGGATGGCATTCTGAAGGTTGCCCAACTCCTCTCCAAGAAAGGAGAGTGGCATCATTCTTCTCCCCCCCCCACCCCTCGGTAACAACAGCATTTTATGTTGCACAAATCAAAATCTTAAAACGGCAGGGTAAACCAAGTGACCATTTGACCAGAAGATGACAATGCTTGGAATGAATAATTAGTGCAAAATGTCCTATTCCAATAATTAATAAAAAGTAGCCCCATTTATTAGGAAGCTATCGTGGACCTCTCTTACATGCCCAGAGAAATGCTGATTGCCACTTTGGGGTCGGGAAGCAATTTTTCTCCAGGCCGGTTTTCTCCAGGTAGTCATGGAGGTTTTGTGTCATCTTCTGGGAATGGAACAGGGGTCACTGTGGGTGTGGAGGGGGAGGTATTTGTGAATTTCCTGCATGGTGCAGGAGGTTGGACTAGATGATCCTGGTGGTCCCTTCCAACTCTATGATTCTATGATTCATGGAGGGGTGAAAGATGGCATATTATAGACTAAGCATGTCAGATCTCAGAAGTTAAGAATGGTCGATACTTGGAAGGGGGACCACCAAGGAAGACTCTGCCAAGGACAGCCGTGGCAAACCACCTCTGCTTCTCACTTCCCTTGAAAGCCTCTTGCTGAGATCACCATAAGTTGGTTTCCACTTGAGAGCACTTACATACACACATACCACTCCTGGCCTGTGGCTTACAGCCAACCTTGCGTATGCCAACCTGTTGGGATCATTACCAGCTCAAAACATCCTTGAGGCTTACTGCCCACTTGAAGTATGTATAAGCAGGAGAAAAGGATTGCAACTGAATGAATGAATGCTCTCCCTATATATCATGGCCAGGGCTACTGAGAGTACAAAATTCCAGGAGTCCGGGAAACCACATGAGATACCATAGGGGGAATAGTAACCCCATATGTGTTCTAAACAAGCATCTTGTTGCATTCTTTTGAATTTAAGGAGAACCTAAATAAAGTGCTGGGGAATGTCCAGAGGGACTCTTTGGTCTAACAGCCCGTGCTGGCTCTCATCAGCTCTGATCACGACAAGGTGTCAGTATAATCTTAAAACATTAGATATCATTAGCTTCCCAATAAATGGCCCCCTTATTCTGAGAGGAGGTCTCATGATAAGACAAGACAAAGATAATAATACATCAAACAGCAGAGCTCATTATAATTAGTTGCTTAGAGTCAGATCCTTCAGGACCTGGGAGAGCTCCTAGAAGTAGCAGGAGTGGACTCAAGATCCATTCAGGGCCAAACCAATCTCGACAATGGCACCTCTAATGTTTAAACCTGGGTCTGCTGCAATTATATAGAATGTGAGATGCTGATATTAAGAACAAAAAAGGGATGCAGGTGCAGGAGAAAGCCCACAAGATAGACCTGCAGTTTGCCAGCCCCACCTTTATGAATCTGCCTGCCATGAATGTAAGTACATATGAGGTGCTCTGCTGGATCAGTCCAATGGTCCATCTAGTCCAGCATCCTGTCTCACACCATGGACAACCAGTTCCTCTGGAGGGTCAACAACAGGGCATAGAGGCCATTACTCTCCTCCTATGTTAACTCCTAGCACTAGTATTCAAAGGTTTACTACCTCCATGACTACCTTACATCCATGATGGTCCCCCCTTTAGTCACCATGGCTAATAGCAAGGACCAGAACCACAACAAAATGGTACCCAGCCTCAGTTCTATCTCAGCAAGGTACTCCAGAAGTATATCAATCCCAACAGCTTATGAGCAGTTCAGAGGAGCCAAGAGGGATCCACTTCCCTCAGCTATTTCATGATGCAGGTCATCCATGGGGACCATTGGTCCAGACTGCACTTGAGCAGTGACTCACAAAATTTTGTTAGTCTTTGAACTGCTACTAGACTCTTGCTCTTTTCTACTGCTACAGACAAACATGGCTACACATCTTGATATGTCTCTGTATGGATAAAGTACGTCTCTGTGACTTTTTGCCTGCTCTAAAGGTGAGCAGTGACTCACAAGACCTCATACCCTGCCACAAATTTGGTCAGTCTTTAAGGTGCTACTGGACACTTGCTCTTTTCTATTATATACATGAAACGTTTGGTATATTTGAAATGTAGCATATAAATATGGTGTTAGTAAAGATAAAGGTTTCCCTTGCCCAAAGGCTAGTCGAATCTGACTCTAGGGTGTGTGCTCATCTCCATTTCCAAGCCAAAGAGCCAGTGCTATCCGAAGACATTTCTGTGGTCATGTGGCTGGCATGACTAGATGCTGAGGTGCATGGAACGCTTTTACCTTCCTACTGAAGTGGTACCTATTTACCTACTTGCAATTGCTTGCTTTCGAACTGCTAGGTTGGCAGGATCTGGGGCCAGAGACAGGAGCTCACACTAGCAGGAATGGTACAACTTAAGAATTAGCATTCATGTGGCACACTGGATTCCTCGCCCAGATCACTTCCTGCATGTTCTGCTGTAATCCATCCAGCCTTGTTCCGTGGTCAGTATTATCCCCATATTGCAAGAGGTTTGGGCTGATGGAGACTACCCAGTGAGCTAAGGCAAGATTTGAAGCCAGGACCTCCCAGCCCAGACGGCATCTCATTCCACCAGTGACTACATAACACCACCTCCGCTTCAAGCCCGAGCTTGCCTACAAAGCTTTAAGTGGCAAACCAAGTTCCTTCGTTGTGGCACCTCAATCTGCTTACAGTATTATTGGAAGGCTTTGCGGCAGGCAGGGGAAGGCGACAGACAGTGTATAGAGTTCGCCTCCGCCTCTTTTCAGGACCTGAAATGGAATCGGGACAGCTTCTGGCATTCTCAGCTTGGCTGTCTCAGGAAACTCCGTAATACTAAACTCCTGAGTTATGCATGATCTAACAAGAATGCAAGATCTAACAAGAGTTTACGCTGCTGACAGACCGTAATGATGAGCAAAGTGTAAAAAGGGGAGGGGGAGGCTTTTGTGGGTAAAGAGACTAGAGGGTGCAAAAAAAATATTCAGAGTTCTCCTTTTCAGTAGGGAGAAAAGCAACCTTTGGCAAAACGCTAAAAGATTTGCCTTTTACTGTGGATAAAGGCAAGACTAAATCGTGAAAAGGTACAAACATTCTGAAGAGCCCAGTGCTGTAAGAGAGCCAGTTTGGTGTAGAGAGCCAGTTTGGTGTAGTGGTTAAGTGCGCGGACTCTAATCTGGGAGAACCGGGTTTGATTCCCCACTCCTCCACTTGCACCTGGCTGGATGACCTTGGGCAAGCCATAGCTCTGTACCAGCTGTTCTCTCAAGGACAGCTTGGGAAAGAGCTCTCTTAGCCCCACCTACCTCACAGGGTGTCTGTTGTGGGGAGGGGGAAGGGAAAAGGAGTTTGTAAGCCGCTCTGAGACTCCCTTGGGGAGTGGAGGGCGGGGTATAAATCCAATCTCTTCTTCTCTTCTTCTTCTTCTTCTATTTTGTTGTGATTTCTCAAATAGACTCCACCCTCCTAGTAGGTGTCCAGAGTTCGTTAGTTTTAATATACAATCTGTTCCTTTGCCACTAAGGGACTGGAATGAAATCTGACACAATGTTGGAACCGAGGCCTCTTGGAGATTATACCCTGGCTAATTACATCCATGGAAACTATAACAATGTTATCAGCAGATTTAACACACATACACCCAACCTCTCTCTTAAGCAAAAGGACTTTTGTTTTGCTTTTTGGCTTGCATACCTGTGGCTAGCGTCTCTTTCTACAGCCCGACCCTATGCAGATTTATGGTGCTGGAGAAGACTCTTGAGAGTCTCTTGGACTGCAAGGAGATCAAATCAGTCAATCCTAAAGGAAATCAACCCTGACTGTTCCCTGGAAGGCCAGATACTGAAGCTGAAGCTCAAATACTTTGGCCACCAAATGAGAAGGGAGCGCTCACTGGAGAAGCCCCTGATGCTGGGAAAGACTGAAGGTCAAAGAAGAAGGGGACGGCAAAGGGTGAGCTGGTTAGACAGTGTCATCGATGCAACGAACATGAAATTAAGCAAACTCCGGAGCATGATGGAAGACAGGAGGGCCTGGCGTGATGTGGTCCATGGGGATGTGAAGAGTCGGACTCGACTGTGCGACTGAACAACAACGACAACAGTTTCCAGGTAATTGCACATAAGTCTGCACCCTTGGACCTACACTCTCACTGCAACCCTATTCCTTTGTGAACCTATCCCTACTTTCTCAGGAGAACACATGGGACTAATTTCTTGCAGCTGCACCCAGGCCTGCGCCGCCTCCGACGTACCCTTGAACGGAAGCCTCCCGGTAGTGTAGCCAAAGAGATCTTCAAAACTCTCTCCCTTTCCCATTATTCATCTTTTCCTTGTATTTATCAAGGTCCATATGTACGCTGATAACTTTCAGCCCACCATCTGTTGGCTCCATCTGATTCCAGAACTACGCCCTCTGACATCATGTAAGCTTGAAGGACCATCCCTTTGAACGGCTGGGAAAAAAAGAGTTCCTCTTTAACCACAGCCATACACGGCTCATCAAATGTTTACATTTCTGTCTGAAAACTTGCCGCCTCTGGGGACGGGGGTAGGTGGGGGGTGGAGACATCTTTTTAACTTAGAACTGTCCCCCAATGCAGAAAAGCAATAATCCAAGCAGATCACCGGACTAGAAATGATAAATGTGGGACTTGTTTGGTTTCGGAGACATCCAGGCTGTGTTTGAAGGGAGGAGGTAAGCATTCAGAAATTTATTGCATGAGAGACCAAAGCTTATTCCAGATTCCGTGACTTGAAAATTCTTAAAAGAGCCGACCTATGACTGGCAGCTATCACAGGGTCCCACCCTAAATTTGTGGCCAGCAGTTTGACATGTTTGGGCTGTTTCATTCATGCATGTTGGTAATTTGGCCGACCGGCGCCACAGGCCCCATGGCTGTATTGTCCTCTGCTGATGTTGCAGTGGCATTTTTGCTCAGTCACGCTGCCAGCCACACTGCTCGGAAGTGCAATACGTGCAATGCCATAAACTGAATTGGTAGGGTTTCCAACCTCCAGGTGGGGCCTGGAGATCTCCCGCTAGTACAACTGATCTCTGGACGACGGTTCCCCTGAAGAAAATGGCTGCTTTGGAGGGCGGACTCTAAGGCATTGTACTCTGCCGAGGCCCCTCCCCCAGCTCCACCCCCCCCAAATCTGCATGTATTTCCCCACCCACAGCTGGCAACGCTAATGAATTGGGCCAATGCATGGCTTTCCCATGCAGAAAAAGTTTCTATTCATGCAAACTAGTGGGCTTGTGTGAATGGTAGCTGTACCCACATTGTCCAATTCATATGTTATGGGGTCACATGGCTTGGGGGCATTGCAGGCTCCCAATGCATGGGACTGCCAAGCTCCTGCAATACATGAGTGGAACATCATCACAGCATCCTAATGTGTAAACTATTTCCACTGCAAAACAGTCAAGTGGGTAATAATAATTACCATATGGCAGTGTGTGTAGTATAGTCAGGAGATCCGAAGATTGTCTGGCAGCCAGAAGTTCTAGCTCTTGAAGGAGGAGGAGGAGGAGGAGATTTGATTTATACCCCATCCTTCACTTGGAGTCTCAGAACGGCTTACAATCTCCTTCCCTTCCTCTCCCTACAACAGATACCCTGTGAGGTAGGTGAGGGTGACAAAGCTCTTTCGAGAACTGCCCTTGAGAGAACAGCTCTGAAAAAACTGACCCAAGGTCACACCAGCAGCTGCATGTGGAGGAGTGGGGAAATCAAACCCGGTTCTCCCAGATTAGAGTCCGCGCTCTTAACCACTACACCAAACAGATTCCAAGAACTGAACCTGGGTCCTTCACCGTGAAAAGCATACGCTCTATCACTAAGGCACAACCCATTCCTTTTCACCTCCTTTCACTTAAATAAAAAATGGCATCCCCCTTAGGGTTGCCAGGTTCCCCCCTGGCCACCAGTGGTTGCCAGATTCAGGCTGGGGGGCTCCTGGGGATTTGGGGAAGGAGCACAGGGACCTCAGCGGGGTATAAGGCTGCAGAGTCCGCCCTCCAAAGCATCTATTTTATCCAGGACAACTGATCTCTGTAGTCTGGAAATAAGCTGCAATTCCAGGGGGTCCCCTGGCAACCCTAATCCCTGGGTTTTTTTTTAAGAAGTCTAGGGCAGAAGAGGGGTGCTTTTGGGTTAAGGGCTCAGGGAAGAACTCCAATGCCTCCCATACCATGAGATGTTCACAGGTGAGAGTCCAGCTCTAAGTGGGGATGATATTCTTCAGACATTATTACACAATTAGCACAGAAAAAAATCTTGCTAATCCTTCCTTAAATGTACTAATTCTTCCCTTAATTTTGGATGGAAAACTCCTTCCTTCCTTTCTTCCTTTGCTATTTTGTTTAATTTTGTAAAGTCTGCTAGATGTACATGAAACTCCGTATAGTATCGCCAGAGGAGGAACCCTGAATCCCAGTGAGTCACTGAGCTGCATGAAAAGGCCTTGGGTTGTAGCTGATTAAGCCCCTTGTTTCAAAAGAATCAGACAACAATTCTGGCTCCCTCAAAGTCTGCGGGATCTTTGCCACTTATTTAAAGCAGAGCCCCAGTCTGTGGGAATATATATTTACTCCAGCAGGTTTTTCATCAGATGGGGTTTGTGAGTTTAGCCAAAGATTGCAGGCTTGGTAACAGTGTGATCATTAAAGGCCTTTGCACCGCCTGTGCTGCTATGTTATAACCATCCTGTAGATCTTGTTATTACCCGCAAAACAAATGCTGTATAAAGAAAATGGTGTGCATGGAATTCATCCATGGGAAAGGAGCTTTGAAAGGTCCTTCTTCCCACCCCCCACCCCCAATTTAACCTCAGTTTAACCAAGCCGAAGTGGTTTGTGACAATACAGGAAATGGCCAGTCGGATTAGACAAAGGGTTCATCTGGTCTAGGATTTGGACTGCCCCTCTCTGCTTGAGCCACAAGAGGTGTTGTGGCTTAGTGGTAGAGCATCTGCTTCATGTGCAGAATGTCCAAAGGTCAAAAAATCCCAGCATCTCTAGTTAAAAGGATCAGGTAACAGGTGATGTGAAAGTCCTCTTAGACTCAGCACGGCCTCTGCCCCCAGTAGTAGACAATACTGACCTTGACAGAACAGTGGACTGACACAGTAGAAGACAACTTCATGGGTTCATGCGTACTCAGATGTTTCCAGGAAGACACTAACTGAAGCACCAAAGTGATGGCCATCTCCTGTCCCCAGCCATCTGCTTACCATGTGCACAGTGCCTCTCCACAAAAAGGTTCCATTTCCACGTCACGGCTAATAGTCCTATCCTCCAAATATGTCACCAAAGCTCTCTCAAGCCCTGTTCAAAGCTACAGTAAAGGCACATGCAAATCATGGACAAATCACAGACATGCAAACTGTGTACAATGCGCACTTAATTGATTTTTTTAAAAAAAAATACTTGGAGTAATTCTCATGTTAAACTCAGTGCCTCTACAGCTGAACATGCGATGCAAACCGCATGTTTAATTATATAAAGGTCCCTGGTTTCAACTGCATGGCAAATTTGTCTTACAAATTGCAGGGTGTATGTGCTTCCACTGTCACATGCAAACAAGGCTATTGTTACTGGCCACTGTTAGGCCTTGAAGGAACAAATCATTGAATCATAAGAGTTGGAAGGGACCTCCAGGGCCATCTAGTCCAACCCCCCGCACAATGCAGGAAATTCACAAATACCTCCTCCTCCATACACACCCAAATTACTCCACTCCATGCCCAGAAGGTGGCAAAAAACCTCCAGGATCCCTGGCCAAACTGGCCTGGAGAAAAATTGCTTCCTGACCCCAAAGTGGCGATCAGCGTTTCCCTGGGCGTGTAAGAAAGGCCCACGAGAACTAAGTACTGAGGCAACCCTTCCTGCCCTCCCTCTCATGATCTGCCTAAGTTCACTCAATTGGCATTGCTGTCAGAGGGCCATCTAGACTCTGTTTGAAAACCTCCAGAGAAGGAGAGCCCACCACCTCCCGAGGAAGACTGTTCCACTGAGGAACCATTCTGTCAGGAAGTTCTTCCTAATGTTTAGCTGAAAACTCTTCTGATTTAATTTCAACCCGCTGGTTCTGATCCGACCTTCTGGGGCAACAGCAAACAACTCTGTACCGCCCTCTACATGACAGCCCTTCAACAAGTACTTGAAGATGGTGATCATATCACCTTTCAATCATCTCCTCTCCAGGCTAAACATACCCAGCTCCTTCAACCTTTCCCATAAACTAGTTACCATAGGATTGCTAACTCTGGGTTGGGAACTTCCAGGAGATTTGCAGATGGGGTCTGGGGAGGGCAGGGTTTGGGGAAGGGAGGGACCCCTGTGGGCTATAATGCCATACAGTCCACCTCCCAAAGCAGCCATTTTTGCCAAGGGAACTCATCTCTGTCATCTGGAGGCCAGCTGTAATTCCAGGAGCTCTCCAGAGCCCCCCTGGAGGTTGGCAACCAGATCTTTGTGTGGAATAGTATTTCCTCCCCCCCTCCCCCCGGCTTGAATAATTGGCTGTTCAACTGCACTGCGACCCTTGATTATGGCAGTCTGTGTTAGGGTTTTCCCCCCGTCCAGGTCCTTTTGTAGCGTCTAAAATTCAATTTCTGCAAATGCCCTCCAACTGTAATTAACTGCACAATTGGGGTGGGGGGGAGAGAGGCAAAACCATGCGACACCTAGCTGGGAAAACAGGAAACCCAAGACTTTACCTTCCCCTCTCCACCCAGCCCGCTCCCGTGTTTCATGTTAACAATGGATTAGCATTGAGGCTGAACAATATTCACTAATATCTTTCTAAATCGGCTCCCCTCTGGAGGAATTTGGCTGCCAAGTTATCTAGGCTACAATCCTAAATGGTGAGCTTGCCGACAAAAGTTGGTGGGTTATGTTAAGCAATCTAACAGCGCGCAAGATTGGAAGCCCTGTCTAATCACTGAAATTTGATGTGTGAGACTGAAATGGGGTATTTGGCACTGGGTATCCAGAATTCGGTCAGGAGGCCTGGTTCCCAGCTGCTGCTTGGCCTGGTTCCAGCAACCAACCTGCTCGTTTCAAATCTGATAAGCCTACAAAAGGGGAATGATGGTTGGGAGCCATTCCAAACAGCAAGTCGATCCTACTTGAGGTCAAACGCAGCAGTACCAGGAAATCCCTGGTTCATTCGTCTAGCCAAGGCGGGGTTTAGCCTCCAACAAACGGAAAGAAAATAGGTTCTCACACCAAAACACTTCACAAAATATTTTTTTAAGGTACCCAGAGATGGTAATCCAGAAAACATTCCCTCACACCTTTTGATTTATAGCCTGCTTTTCTCCCCAACAAGCAATGCAAAGTGACTTACAAACGTCATTCTCTTGCCCTCCATTTTGTCCACACAGTAACTTCATAAGGCAGGTGAGGGTGAAAGCATGTGACTTGTCCAAGGTCACCCAGCAAGCTTCCATGGCAAAGTAGCAGTCCAAATCTGAGTCCCCAAGATCCCAGTCTGACACTAACCACTATACCTGCTGACTCTGGGTGTTATGGAACATTGTGGGAATTGATATAGCCTCCCCCCATTATGGCTTTCTTATTGGGGCTAGCTTTCCTAGCTTGACCCCGCCCCATTTTCTTCAGTTTAAAAAAACCCTCAATTGTCTCTTCAAATAAAAAAGACAGACATGTAGCTAAGTTTTCTTGTACTCAAGTGTGTGTGTGTGTCCCTTCTGTCTTATGGTGACCCTATGAATTAACGTCCTCCAAAATGTCCTATCAATAACAGCCTTGCTCAGGCCTTGCAGACTGAGGGCTGTGGCTTCCTTGATTAAGTCCATCCATCTCAGGTTTGGGTCTTATTCGTTTCCCGTTGCCTTCAGCTTTTCCTAGCATTATTGTCTTCTCCAGTGACCCTTCTCATAATGAGTCCAAAGTATGATGGGCTGCGGTCAGACAGGCAGTTTGAGCCAGTGCCCTTGTGGTTCCCTTATGGATTTAGTGCATGATCAAACAAGTGACATCTGCCTCTCATTCCCTAGTCGGTGCCACCCCATTCTAAACCATCTTTGAATAGGAGTTATCAGGCACCAGGGAAAGTCTGGTCTTTATGGATGTCTGCGCTTTCACCCCACATTTCCAGCTGTCTGAACTCCCCTGTTGCGAAGTCAAGCTGGTTGGGTGTTTGAATCTTCCATTCCATTTTCACACCCCTTTTAAAATTTCTTAGCGATGTGCGCATAAGTGCATAATTGCCCCTGGTGTTGTCAATCACCACTTGCAAGCAGCCAAGTAGTCATTCTGGACCGGGAGTCACTGGAGGAGATCACCCCCCCTCCCAAACCTCTCTCTTCTGTTTCTGCTTCCGAGTTGCTGTTTGGGAGCATCTCACGACTGACACAAGGGTAAATGTACTGAAGTCAATGGGGCTACTCTCATGTAAATCTGCACTCCCCCCCCCATATAGAGAGAGGTGAAGCAAAGGAGGCTGAGAGGGGCCACAGTACTTGGCAGAGGGATCGTGGAGCTATCAAAATGGAGTGGTGATATGAATTACTGCTTCTGCACATGCATGAAAGACAATTTTTTAAAATGATCCGCCCAATCACCCACTCCATGGTTACCGCACAGCAATAATCTGAATGGTCAACCACGGAGTGAGTGCACAGTGAGGCTGGTTCAGGGTGGGATGTCTGATCCAAACTCTCCGTTACAAAACAAAACAGAAAGATTAGAGGTGGGGCCAGAGCACGCCAAGCCGGCTGTCTGACCGCAGCCATAGTCTCAGTTGCATCGTTTGAGCTTCTAGGGAGAGTTCACGCTTGTACTCAGACCTGAGGTAAATATCCAGTACTTTGCACGTACAGTTTACGATACCCTTTACCCAAATTGTTTTGAAATGCGCGGGTAGAACTAGAAATGCAAAGGCAAATGTGGATTCCCTCACACTGCTGCTTTTTAGATATCTGGCAACAGCTCTAGTGCTCAGGTATGGGCCTGCTACCAAACATCTAGGCTGGCCAAATTCCATCCCAGATTCTTTAAATAATGGGCCTCTTCATACAAACTAGTGACTCCTGCTTTAAAAAAATGAAAAGAAAAGCAGAGAACCCTTTCTCTATCTATCTATCTATCTCTCAGTCTGTCTGTCTGTTGTTGCCTCCATGACACAAATGAATTCCAATGCATATCCTATGCTTCTGCTCAGCAAAACTTGAAGTCTTCATCCAGTCTAAGGAGCCTATCTCCTACCTAAGCTTATTATTTCTTTAATTCATTCATACCCCACCTTTCAGCCCAATGGGGATCCAAAGTCACTTGCATCATTCTCCTCTCCTCCATTTTATCCTCACAACAACCCTGTGAGGTAAGTTAGGCTGAGAGTGTGTGACCAGCCAAAGGCCACCTGGCAAGCTTCCATGGCTCAGTGGGGATTTGAACCTGGGTCTCCCAGATACTAGGTTGGCCTGCCACTGGTAGACAAACCATTTCCATTGGTGGAAGGTCCCTTAGGCTGGAAGAAGGCTTCCAACTTTATTAAGCTGAGTGGTAGGATACAGGCCATGGCTTGGATCCAGCAAAAGTGCAGGGGGGGATGTAAATGGATTTAACACAGTTCTGTTTGCTCAAAATCTAATGCAACACCTAGCACTTTCCTCCCTATACATTGCCCAGAAATTGTTTGTAAAACATCTTGGAAATTCAAGTGGGAAGAAGAGGAAGGAGAAGGAGGAGATTTGATTTATACCCCACCCTTCACTTGGAGTCTCAGAGAGGCTTACAATCTCCTTCCCTTCCTCTCCCCACAACAGACACCCTATGAGGTAGGTGGGGCTGAGAGAGCTCTTTTGAGGACTGCTCATGAGAGAACAGCTTTGCAAGAACTTGAGACTGATCCAAGGCCACCCAGTAGCTGCATGTGGAGGAGTGGGGAATCAAACCTCCCAGATTAGAGCCTGCTGCTCTTAACCACTACACCAAACTGGAATAAGTGTCACTGAACACAAGTGGCTACCAATGCTCCCTCTAAGCTGCGGAGTCTTGTGAGCAAAAATTCTGCTTTGTGAGTGACCGACATTAAAGTTGTGAGCGAGTGACTGGGCTGTTGCATAAATTAGTTTGCTCTGGAGCCGTCCTTCCTGAGCTAAGAGGAAAATGAGTGAGCTGGAGGCTAAAAAAACTGCGAGCTAGCTCACACGAACTCAGCTGAGAGGGAATACTGGTGGCTACCACAGGCTTTTTCTTACATTTCCGCTTGCACTAGAGCTCTGGCGCAAGCAGAAATTTCGTTCTGTGTCCAACTTCATGACCGTATTCTCAGCGTGTCCACATTCCTCCCTCACCCTCCTTTGGAAGAAGACAACAAAATAAATCCTGTCAACATAATGATGCAATGGGACATGATTATGCAAAACAAGAGAGTTCAAATGTACATCTGAAATGTTAATATGACAGAAGGCTGAAAAATGCGCACGGCCACGTTCATCAGAGAGCTGCCATTGGTTGCGGTTTCCTGGCTGAGGGCGTGTGCAGCACGATGAGGATTTTAGCAGTAGGAAAGGGGTGGGGGTGGGGGAAGAGAGTGCTCTGAAACAAATCCAGCCTCTGACATTTTGGGAGAGAAACAGTGATGAGCCATAAGACTCAACTTCAGCCAGGCCAGTATTACAAAGATTTGTGATGCCTCTTTCTCAGCGCTTCTCAAGCACATGCCTCCCTAAAGGGGAGCCAAGGAGACCCTGGGTTCAGTGGGAATGCCTGAATGGGTAGCACAGCAAAGGGTTTGACGTGAAAGCAGGTTGGAGAAAATGGCTCTAAGGACACCAGGATCAGCTGCAACCCAAAGGCCGAAAAACCTGTATTAACTAGTGGCAGCCAACTTACGGCGACCCCAGCAAGGGGCTTTTCAAAGCAAGTGAGAAGCAGAGGTGGTCTGCCATGGCCTTCCTCTGCAGAGCCTTCCTCGGTGGTCTCCCATCCAAGTCCTAACCAGGGCTGACCCTCCTTAGCTTCTGAGGACTGATGAGGTCAGGCTGTACCATGCAACCTCCCCCCTCCCTAGAGTAAGCAGAACCTTTCGCATTAAAGTTGGAACAGTTTTTTTTTAATTTTAAGTGCTATATTCATTGAGTGGGGATACTCTGAGTGGTGCAATCTACCTGGCATGCGGGAAATCCTGGGCTCAACACCCTGTTTCTCCAGCTAAACAGGATCAGGTAACAGGTGATGCGAAAGACCTCCACTGGAGACTCCGGAGAGTGGCTGCCAGCCAGAGTAGACAGTAATAGCCAATCCCCTGACTCAGGCTCACGTGTGTATTACTAATGGTGGTGGAAAAGTGCCGTCAGGTCACAGCTGACTTGCAGCAACCACGTAGGGTGTTCAAGGCAAGAGACATTCAGAGGTGGTTTGCCATTGGCTGCTTCTGCGTCATGACCCTGGTATTCCCTGGAGGTCTCCCATCCGGATACTAGACAGGGCCGACCCTGCTTAGCTTCTGAGATCTGATGAGATCAGTCTAGCCTGGGCCATCCAGGACAGGACGGCATTACTAATAATGCCCTTGAGTGTAACCCTTTCCCTTGAGTGTAACCCTTTCATTGGACTACATCTCCTCACTTTGCTTGCAAGCCGACTTACAACTAATCAGCATTCATCAGTGATCCAGAGGGTACAAATTCATGTTTGCGCTTACAGTATATGCATGCAAATTCTATAGGGTTGCCAGCTCCCAGATGGGAGTGGGGGATCCCCCAATTTCATGGGATCCAGCCTGCCACTGGCCAGCTGGCTGGTAGGGGAAACCCATTCCCAACAGCCACGGCCCAGCACAACATCCCTGGTGATGCTCTAGTATTTGAGGCATAACTCTATGGTAACCATAGAGTTTTGTCCAAAATACCAGAGTGTCGCCACGCAATATCCCTGGTGTGACGTCATCATGCCAGGGCCGTTGCACGTGGCAACACTGCCCCACCCCCCTGCTCCTGGGAAGGTCCCTCTCTCCCCCCCCCACTGGCAGAAGAAAAAGACTTGGCAACCCTAAAACTCTTATATCGACATATGTCGATTTGAATGTTCGCTGATGGTTGTGAAGCGACATTCCCATTCTGAGAAACTGGGCTGAGCCTTCTTTTGGCAGCCGAGGGAGTCAACCCATCTTTTGAAGTACAAATGATTCCCAGCGTTCATTCATTATGAACATAAAATAGCTGTCAGCGTTCCCTTGCCCTCCCCCCCCCCTTCCAGTTTAACAGCCAAGGGAGAGGAAACTGAACAGTTATGTTACATCTGTAGGGCTTTTCTGCCCCAGAACAGTTGCCTTCTCCTGCTACACATTTATCACTTCCAGATTTTACATGCCATTGATCTTCGCGGCAGGGTTCAGACGGAGCCGACGTCAGGTTTCTGTTTTAAGTGCAAATTAAAGAACAGGAGAGGCCAGGCTTCAATAATGCTAAAATATCAGGCTATTATAAACATAAAACCAGCTGTGCCTTCTCATGTCCTGGGACAGTCCCGATATGGGGTCTCCCATGCAGTGCTGATTTAAAGAACGGGGGGGGGGGGGGGGCTGATTCTGAACTTTCTTCCTCCCCTCTAGTTGTTGGACACACGTCAACACAAGAGGCTGCCTCATATTGCATCAGCCCCCTGCTTCACCAAGGTCAGTATTATAAGAACATAAGAGAAGCCATGTTGGATCAGGCCAAGGGCCCATCCAGTCCCACATTCTATGTCACATGGTGGCCAAAACCCAGGTGCCATCAGGAATTCTACCAGCGGGGCCAGAACTGCAGAAGCCCTCTCACTGTTGCCCCCCCCCAGCATCAACAATACAGCATCACTGCTCCAGACTTAGTGTTCCATCTGTACCTTGTGGCTAATAGCCACTGAGGGACCTCTCCTACAAAAGGGAAAAGAAATAAAAGGAAAAAGTACTTCACACATGTGGAATTCGCTGCCAGAGGATGTAGTGATGGCCACAGGCATAAACAGCTTTAAAAGGGGGTTAGATAGATCCATGGAGGATAAGTTTATCAATGGCTACCAGCCACGGTGACTGAGGGGAACCTCCACATTCAGAGGCACTAAACCTCTGAATCCCAGAGCCAGGAGGCAACACTGGGGAAGGCCTTGGCCTCTGTACCCAGTTGCTGGTCCTCCAGGAACTGGCTGGCCACTGTGTGAGACAGGATGCTGGACTAGATGGACCATTGGTTTGATCTAGCTGGGCTCTTCTTAAGTTCTTATATGTTTATCCAATCCCCTCCTGAAGCTGTCTATGCTTGCAGCCACCACTACTTCCTGCAGCAGTGAATTCCACATGTTAATTGTCTACTCAGACTAGTCAGTTCCCATCTAAAAGTGTCATGTTCCACTCACCGCCCCCCCCCCAAAAAGCCACAAAGCAGGGATTGGGGGAAAGGGATAATGGGCAAAGCACAGGAGTGAAACAATTTGGGAGTGATGTGGTCTGGGTTCTGAGCTACAGGTGAGCCTGTGAAGGAATCAGAGCAAAAAACCCCCCAAAAAGGCCTGTGAAATGCCTCCATTGAAAAAGTGATGTGAGGGAAAATGAACGCTCACTTATGTGACACTTAATAATGCAATAATAATGAAAAAACAAAGTTTAAGTCCAGCGGCACTTTTAAGACCAACAAAGTTTTATTCTGGGTGTAATTCCTCAGAAGTATACATGCACATGAAAGCTTATCTCCAGAATAAAACTTAAATGGTCTTAAAGGTGGCACTGGACTCAGACTTTGTTCTGCTGCTTCCGCCCAACATGGGTACCCACCTGAACATAGTAATGTGTGTGTCATGTGCCATCAAGTGGCTTCCAACTTATGGCGACCCTATGAACTAATGACCTCCAAAACATCCTGTCTTTAATAGCCTTGCTCAGGTCTTGCCAACTGAGGGCCTTGGCTGCCTTTATAGAGTCAATCCATTTCACACTGGGTCCTCCTCTTTTCCGGCTGCCCTCAACTTTTCCTAATATTATTGACTTTTCCAGTGACTCTGGTCTTCTCATGATGTGACTAAACACCAATAGCCTCAGTTTAGTCATTTTAGGTTCTATACCTACTACCAAACATGTGTACAACACTCTCAGCATTAGAAGAAGAGTAGGTTTTTATACACTGCTTTTCTCTACCTTAAGGAGTCTCAAAGCAGCTTACGATCACCTTCCCTTCCTCTCCCCACAACAGGCACCTTGTGAGGTAGGTGGGGCCGAGAGAGCTCCGAGAGAACTGTGACTGGCCCGAGGTCACCCAGCTGGCTTCATGCGGAGGAGCGGGAAATCAAATCTGGTGCTCTAGATTAGAGGCTGCCACTCTTAACCATGACACCAGCACTTCCCATACATCACTGAGTAATCCTCGCAAGCAGGCCTGGAAGGGAGACCAATATTATCACCCTCCAATTCCAGATGGGCATCTGAGAAACGGTGGCTTCCTTAAGGAAGCAAGCTCCAGATTTACAGTTCATTCCCACAGATCCTATGTTGTAACAAATAACAAGCTATCTCATGCATGACATTATTTATTTATTTATTTATTTATTTATACATACTTTCGACTTCTAGGCCACTCTCCCCGCCATCGCAGGCCCAGAGTCGCTAACACAGCTTGGTAACCCAAGATACATAAATACAGTAAAATTTAAAACAATAAAACATCATAAAATTATTCAAACAGTACACTACACTACAGAACTTAGATGGCGTACCATCAATCCCAACGTTTTCCAGCCCCAGTAACTCATAGCACTCGGACTGCATATTGTTGTCTGAGGCCCCTCACTGATAGTTGACATGAGGGGGGGAGAGAAAGGGTGGCGGCCCCTAGTCATACGCCTGGCGGAAGAGCTCTGTCTTGCAGGCCCTGCGGAACTGCACCAGGTCCTGCAGGGCCCTGATAGCTCATTCCACCAGTGCGGGGCCGCCACTAAAAAAGCTCTCCCCCTCGTGGCGGCGAGCCTAGCTTCTCTGGGGCCCGGTGTAACCAGCTGGGTGTTGGGCCCCAGACTGTACTGCTCTCTGGGGTACCTATGGGGAAAAGTGGTCCCTCAGGTAGGTCGGACCCAGACCATTTGGGGCTTTAAAGGTAAGCACCAGCACCTTGAAGCGAATTCGGTACGCTATAGGCAGCCAGTGCAGTGTCGCCAGCACTAGCTGGATGTGCTCCCGTTTAGGGAGACCCGTCAACAGCCTCACCACGGCATTCTGCACCAGCTGCAGCTTCCGAATTTGCGACAAGGGCAGCCCCATGTAGAGAGCAACACTGCAACCCTTTATGTGTTTTTATGACTGATGTTTTCTTTGTATTGTTTTTATTGTGTTTTTATTATCTTTTATCTATACTAAAAGCTGCCTTGAGCTCCCCAAGGGAAAAAGGCAGCTAATAAATGTTTTAGACACAAAGAGAGAGATAATGTAAAAATATCATCTAAGGTGGAAAGCGAATGTGTATGCATGCTGAATGTGTATTTATGCACTTCTCTGAAGAAGCACTTGAGAAGAGGCAAGCACTGACAGAGTTTAAAAAGATGTGATTCTTTGGAATGGCCAAAGGCAAGTCTGACCCCTAAAAGAAGTAAAACAACAGCTGGATCCCATAGGTGATCTATAACCCATATTATCTGTCTGGAAGACCCAGGTTAGATTCCCCACTTCTGTCATGGAATCCTGCAGGGCAACCTTGGGCCAGTCACACTCTCATCCTAACCTACCTCACAGGGTTGTTGTGGGGATAAAATGGGAGAATGATGTAAGCCACTTTAGGCCCCCAATGGAGGGAAAGGTGGGATATAAATGGATAAATAAAAGAAATAATAAATCTGTTCCTTGAGTAAGTGGTCTGTGATGTATATAGAAGTTTAAAGCCAAGGAAGGTTAAAATACACACACACACACACACACACACAGAGAGAGTGTCCATAAACTGATGCATGTATGGGAGATCTATCAGTGGCTACGAGCCATGGTGTCTAAAGGGAACCTCCATGAATAAAGGCAGAAAACCTTTGAACACCAACATTAAGAGGCAGCATCTGGGGAAGGCTTGGCTACTGTGTCCCGCTTGCTGGTCCTCCAGGGCAACTGGTCCGGCTGCTGTATGGATGCTGGACTAGAAGGACCACCAGTCTAATCCAGCAAGGGCTCTTACGTTCTTAAAAAGATTTTAAAAGGTCCCGTGTTTCAAACGATTATTTACTGCAGCTTTGACCCATTCCTGCTCAGATCAATAGATTATTCTTCTCCCCTCTTTCTATACCCCCCCTTTCTATTCCTGCTGGAAAAATCTATTCCTTAAACACACATGAACTGCAGAATGTACAAGAGATGTATGAAGGCTATCCGTTACCAGTTCAAAGGTCATTTGCCAAAAAGCCAATGAGTGGTATTTGCCTTGAACACACAAGACACACAGCCATAGACTCATTCTCTCTGATACACCAGCCCGATCTCATAAAATCTCGGAAGCGAAGCAGGGTCGGCCCTCATAAGTACTCGGATGGGAGACTACCAAGGAAGTCCAGGGTTGCAACCAGTGGTTGCAATGATAAACCACCTCTGAAGATCTCTTGCCTTCAAAATCCAAAGGGACTCAATGACACTCTCCACCACCATTCCAAACTTGAGTGCCTTGTGCATATGACTGCCACAGTGACAGCGCAATCCTACTCAGAGTTCCTCCATTCCAATTATTAATTCAGTTTTGTTAAACAGAATTTGATGAGTTATTCAAATGTTTCTATCACGACTTTCCTCTTGGTTTGTATTAAATAAGGCTACAGAAGCCAAGCAGCTCTGCAAGGTGTAACTCTTGTTTAGGACTGCGCTGCGAATCTCTACTAAAAAGACCAAACCGATGGGATTTTAGTGCGGAACCGCGACTGGATCACGCCCCTCGTGGCTCTGTGAGACTTTGGTCCGGGTGGAAGGCCTGTTTCCACCGAGCCGTCTGCAGCGACCGAGCCTACCAGCTCCCCTCCCCGACCTCCGGCGCGCCAGCAGAAGTAAGTCCCCATCGCCTTTTCCGTCCCAGGCGCCCTCTCTGGCTCGGGGAACCCCTTCCCAATGACTCGGGCCAATCAGGGGAGGGTGCGACGCCGCGTCACAAGAGGGAGGCGGGCCCTTCTTCGCCATGACCTCATCGCCGGCATTCCCGGCTCCTCGCCTCCGGTCTTCGCTGCCACGTGGGTTCCCAGCCAGTCGGCCGCGCTCGGAGGCGTCCTTTTCTCTCTTTTTTGCTCGCTCTGCCGAAGCGGGCAGGGAATCTCCCCGAGCAGCCGGCGGGGATGGGGATCGGCAGGCCGGGGCGCGTTGGATGCAGCACTTCGGGGGCCAGGGGCGACGTCGGGGTCTTGCCTGCGCAGCCCCCAGCCCCCGTTTCCCCCTCCTCTCCCTCCCCACCGCTCCAGCTGACAACTGTAACCAGACACTTCGGGAGCTCCTCCGGAGGAGCACCTTTCAGTCCCATCCAGCGCGCCGCGTCTTCCCGAAGGACCAGTCGGCGCTCTCTCTCTCTCCCACTTTCCCTTCCCCCGAGCAGAGGGATGGAGGAGGCAGAAGCGGGTAGGAAGCAAACAATGGAGTGGCTCCCGGCCAGAGGATGCAGATAGGCATCTCGGAGCCAAACCAAGCCCGGGCCGGCCAGCCTCTCCCTCCCTCCCGCCTCGCTTTGCCCTGCCCCGGCATGGGCCAGAAAGCGATGCCCGCGCAAGCGTGGCCTCCGAGCTGGCTGCCACGTCGCCCAGACCGCCGCCTCCTAGTCCCCCCCTCCTCCCCCCAAAACCAAAGAGGCAACCCCCGGTGCAGATGCTGCTGCTGGGCCCCTGGCCCCCCTCTCCCCGGGAAAGCCCTGCAGGGGATTGCCTCGGCTCGCTTCCATCCAAAAGCCCCGGGTCCTCCGGAGGCCTTTCAAATCTCCTTTTTTGGACCTCTGCTAAGACAGACCAAAGGGGCTACCTACTTCTGCTCGGAGTTCCTTTCTGTCCCCCTCCCGTGCAACTGATGTTCGGAGGTAGACTGCCCCTAAACATGGAGGCGACCCTGAGGTATTACGGCTCATCCATCGATAATCTGCCCAGTTTTTTTTTAAAAGCCCTTTAAGCTAACGACCGTCGCCACATCTTGTGGCCGTGAGTTCCAGGGGTGAATGACAGAAGACGTCTGGATCAAAGGGGGCTTCGTCGCGTCTGCCCTACCAGCTAGGCTCACGGAGCGGTTCTGCGCTCTCCCCCATTGAATGAAAAAGAGGAGCCGGGAATTTGACACCCGCCCCCTTTCCCTCCTCTCCTCGCTCCTTCCCCGGTTCCGTCTCACACCCCCCCCCAAGCCACTTGAAGAGGGGGAAGGCGGGACAAAGTCACGTTTCATGTTTTCACAAGTGTCTAAATAGCTACAGTGTATGCCGTCCAAGAAGGAGGGGGGGGGGGGAGCCCCGCCTTCCGGGACACGGCAGCCTCTGAAACCTGGAGCCGGCTCAAGGTCTTCCACCTCCAAAGGGCCTTTATAACTTACGCGAACAATTTGCTTTTCAAAGAAAATACTGTATACATTGGAAAGGGGGGGGGGGGGATCGTCGTCTCGCCACCACGCGGCCCTTACTCGCGAGTAATCCCACTGGCTACTACGATGTTGCCCGTAAAATCGCGGTAATAAGGGCGGAAGGGGAGGGGTGCGAGAAAGGAACCCTTCCTGGACACACTTTTTTTAAAAAAAACCGGAGAGCGGCGCTTTGATTTCCATAGGGTTTACTCACGAGGAAGTTCAGAAATGCTCTGAAATGCACAGACTCTGAGGCGGAGGGACGAGTATGTGGTCATATACCAGGGGAAGAAAACGGCCAGGATCCAGCCCCAAATTAATTATAGTTGAGTACCATTCATTCTGGTGGAGCTGGATCCTCTCCACGCCTACTCAGAAGTAAACCCCACTGAAGTCCACGGGACTCAACACTCCCAAGTAAGCGCCTACGACTGCACACTCAAAAGCGCATCCCTTTGCCTGGATCGCGCCCAGCCCACCCCCGAACAGTTTACAAGTTAGTTATTGTCACGTCTGAATCTCCCGGGGCAGGAAAAGTTTGCCGTGACCCAGGTGGAGGCCCGCCTCTCTGGCCATTCATAAAGACAGGCCACCGTTTGGACCCCTTCCCTTCGGGGGAAAAAAACCACTTTGCGAAGCGCTGATCTGGGGGGAAAGCATCGATTTAGATTGTAATCTCCTCGAGGCCAGAGACCAAGTTTTGGCAGAGGCCCTTTCGTTTGCACCGTGCATCCTGCGCGCCTCCTCCCCCACTCGGCCCTCTTCAATAAAAATCTAAAGTCAGGAAATCTGCCTGCTGGTGCACACTCTGCCATCACGTCCAACCCCTCATGTGGAATTCCACATGCCTGCCACCCCCCCCCCCCCCGCCCCTTGGTAGAGTCCCGCGCCCCCAATTACAGATCCAATCAAACCACTCACTTTGCCGTCCTGCCGTCCTTTCGCTCATCCAGGGCCTTAAAGATGCCGGCGGTGCGCCTCCGGGCTTGGGTAGGCTCCAGCCAAAAGCCCTCCCTTCCTTTCGCCTAGCCGGAGAAAGCCACGGATCAACTGGCGCTGCCTGCAGGACTCGGGCACGGCAAGGACCCCGACGGACCCATGCAAAGAGACTCCCTTCCCCCCCTACACACACACACCCCACCTGGGGATCCGACGGCTCTAAACGGCCAGCTCCTGGCTGCCTAAAACTGCCTTCCGAATAGTAAAAGGGGGGCTGGTGACAGGCGACGCAACCCCGGGCGGATTCTCCAGGCGCCCGCTGAAGTTGCAAGAAAGTTGAGAGAGGCGCTGCATGAGTAGGAAAAGTCTCTTTGGTCCGGGCTGAATGAAGCTTCTATCTCAGGGGCGGCGGCGGCGGCAGCCTCAGCAAGTCGGAGCAGCAGCTGGATAATATTTTCCAAACGTCTTTTGCGCTCTCTCTCTCTCTCTCTTTTTTTTCACTCTCCTTTTTTCTCCCCCTGCCTCCCTTTTTCTCCTTGGCTGTCGCTTTCCTACCTCCTCCAACTTAAGGGGTCTTTTAACAAGTGAGACTTGGAGCTTGTTTTAATAGGGTGGAAGGGAGGGGGGAGGAGGAGGGGAGAGGGAGGGAGGGAGGGAACTCCTGTAAGGGGGGTGGGGAGCGAGCGAGCGAGAGAGCGCTGCCCATTCAGTGTTGGATCGGAGACCAGTTCAAACTCGAGTGAATTCAATTAAGTATAATTGCAAACATTTGCAAAGAAATGCAATCCACACACACGCCGCCACCTGATTTCCTCTTCGTGTAGAGGAAAGGGGGGAAAAGCGGGGCTTTGGAAAGCCCTCTGCTCCAACCCCCTCCCCGAAATTGTACAGTCGGGTAGTGGCAAAGGATTCCGCTCCCACTTTGCATAGAATCCCGGGTTCCTGCGCTCCTCTCGTTTTTAAGTAAGGGGGGGGGGGGATTGCTTCGGGATGATTTCTTAATTCGTCGCAATCGCGTTGACACTGGTTGGCTTTGGCTTCTTGATCCGCCCCGGCTTTGCAAGATAATAAGGGACACGGTTGGAAGTGACTTCAGGCGTTGGAAGAGAGATGCAACTTTTTCATGGTTCCCCAGACTGGCAAGCTGACTTTGGAGAGGAAGCGGTTAGGGGGGGGCGGGGGGGAAGCCCAGAAACAAACATTTCAGAGGTTTAGTCCTGAATCCCTTTTTGCAGAAGAAGCCCCAGGGGACAAAGTTGGGCATTTCTGCTGGTGCAGCATGGACTGATGTGCACACTGATGCTGACATGCTCATGTCCATCTGGCGCCACTAACTGTGGTACTTGACTCAAAGTGCAGTTAGATGTGGATTTCAGGCCCATGTTTATGCACATAATTTGACAATCTGGATGGGTGCTAGATGGGGAATAGGGTGGTAGTTTATGGCACGGTTTAGTGTATGTGGTCTGTACTGCGATTTTTAAAAATTGTAATCCAGCTGTTGTGCTTTATGGCATGTCAGACTTTGGTGAATTGTTTTCCTAATTTTGTAGCCCACTTTGAGTTTCAGTGAGAAAGGTGGACTGTGTCAATAGATAAGTCCATATAGATATAGATCTCTCTGATAAAGGCATGTGGACTACATAGGATGCACTCTGTACAATATGGATGGGAAATTAAACATCATTCCTAATGCACACTTTGCCACTGGTTTCTACTTGCATGAGGAGTTATTATTAGTCACGGCTAATGGATCTGTTAATTTCAGTTCTTATCCCTTATGCCCTCTTGGCTTGAACACAGAGATATTATCTATCTAATTATTGCCCTTTGATACTTCAATTGGCTTTAAAAAAAATAATTGGGGAGATACCAGTCCTGAGGTTTATTTTTGTTCCCCCAGAGGAGGTTTTGAAGAACACTCACCACCAGGTGTCACTGTTTAGAAAATAATAAGCATAGATGTTCAGTCTGGCCAAAGGTTACCCTATTTTTTTGCTAATACATATGCACATGGCAAATCCAAGTGGAACGCATAGATCAGTCTGTGTCCCTTGGAATGGATCCAGCTCAAGACAGCAGCAAAAAAACCTCCCGAGTGAGTTAAATGGATCAGGATTACATCTCTTAGCAGTTGCTCATATTCATTTAGCACTTAGAACTTTTAAACATGCATGAATCTCCGTAACTAATTTTGTCCTCTGAATAGAAGCTGGGCAAACTCCATGTAATGTGCTCCAGAAATAGTCTCAAGGGTCTTTCTGGACATGGAGAATTCACCCATCTACTATTTTGCTTTCCCAGACATCTGATGTGTAATGTTTTAATCTCCTCCAAAGCGACAATTTTGCTTTCCCTCACAGCAGTAGGACTGCAAACATCCTGGTAGCTTGGAGTTTGGAACATATGGCATGTTCATGATCAGCAGTTTAGCTGATTGCCGTGCAGAAGTTGGCACTATAAGCACAGTGCAATTAGATTAGGCCACTGGGCAACGATAGCCAGGTTTATGAAAAGAAGAGGAGGAGGAGGAGATTGGATTTATACCTTGCCCTTCACTCGGAGTCTCAGAGTGGCTTACTTCCCCTCCCCACAACAGAGACCCTGTGAGGTAGGTGGGGCTGAGAGACCTCTTCCGAGAACTGTCCTTGAGAGAACAGCTCTGACAGAACTATGTCTTGCCCAAGGAAATGGTTTTCTTTCCCCCACCCACCTCCCAATTTAAATCTCCAGTGGCAATCTACAAAACGCCAAGAAACGGAAAGAAAAGAGGGAGGGAGAATGGTGGAAGAGGCTGGGGAGAATGGTCAGCCCCGATGCCCGCCCTGGCACCAATAATCAGATTACCTCTGGGTGACATCACAAGTGACGTCAGCACATCGGGGGCATGCACCCCCGGCTCCCCACCAAAAATTTGCTGGCCATGGAGCTGCCCTGAGGGGTTGCCAACTCTGGTTTGGGAAACGCCTGGAGATATGGGGGTGGAGCCTGGGGAAGGCGAGGACCTCAGTGGGGTACAGTGCCATAGCGTCCACACTCTCCAAAGCAACCGTTTCCTCCAGGGGAATGGAACCATGGAGTCTGGAGGTCAGCTGTAACTCCAGTCCCACGCTGCTTTAGCAGCTGATGTGGTACAGCCAGTGGGACTGCTGGACTAACATCTGGGGAAGTGGGCTGGAATCCATGTTTGTCATGAAGCTCAGTGGGTGACCTTGGGCAAGTCATTCTCTCTCCTCCCCGGAGGACGAGAACCATCATGTATGCCCGTTTGCTCCCTGGAGTAAGGACCAAAGGAAAATGTAATAAACATAGAGGAAGTACAATCCAGGTGGTCAGCCATGTTGGTCTGAAGCAGCAGGACAAATTTAGAGTCCAGTGGCACCTTTAAGACCAAAAAAAGTTTATTCAGGGTATGAGCTTCTGTGTGCAGGGCACACTTTTTCAAATACATTGGAAAGTATGTTAGGTTGGATCATTACCATACAAGCTTTCCCAGTCCTGGTGAGGGCAACATCCGTTTCCCACATGGTGTGTCCTGTGACGGTGTTGGAAAACACTGTCAAGCCACAGCCAGCTTATGGTGACCTCTGTAGGACTATCAAGGCACGAGATGTTCAAAGGTGGTGGTCTGTCATTGGCTGCCTCGGCATAGCAATCCTGGGCTTCCTTGGCGGTCTCCCATCCGAGTACTAACCTGGACCGAAATTGCTCAGCTTCTGAGATCTGACAAGAACAGGTAGCCTGAGCCATGCAGAACAGGGTGCATCTTGTGATACAACCCAGGGAAATGTTGAGAATTGTAACAACAAGAGCACAAAGAAGATAATAGGATTATTTGTGCTTTCTCTTTTTGGGGGGTGGGTGGGTGGGTATTTTTTGTATTTTTCGTGTGTGCGTGTGCACGTATGAGTGTGTGTGCATCTAAAAGTCATGGCGACCTCTGGTGACTGACCTCTACTGGGGGCCTGGAGGATATTCAGAGAGGTGGCTGAATAAAGCCTGCCCCCACCTCCCGACTGCTGGTATTCCAAGGAGGTCTCCCATCCAAGATCTTGCCAGAGTTGACCTTGCTTAGCTTCCGAGATCTGACGAGATCGGGCTTGCCTGGGCTACCCAGATCAGGGCATTTGTGCTTCCTCTTAAATGAAGACCTTCACATGTCTAAAGCCCACTTTATAGGTGAGCATGGCACCTTGTCTGGTCATTTCAGTAATGTATGGAAGATTTAACCAAAATTGTTAACATTCTGTACCAGCAGCAGTGTCTAGATTTGCGAAGGGGAAGTGGGGGGGTGGGGGACTAGAACTGGTATTGATATCCCAGAATTCTCTGCTTTTTTGCTTTCTCAAAAGGGAAACTGTACATTCCTACGCAGTTGTCTCATGTGAAGATGCACACACAGGCTTTCAGTTGGGCTTTCCATGTCAGAAATCACAAATGGGAACAGCAGACCTGGGCTTCTGAAAGCCAGTTTGATGCAGTGATTAGGAGCGCAAACTCTAATCTGGGAGAACCAGGTCTGATGCCCCACTCTTCCACATGCAGCTGCTGGTGTGACCTTGGGCCAGTCACACATTCTCTCAGAGCTGTTCACTCAAAGGCAGTCCTCGAAAGAGCTCTCTCAGCCCCACCTACTTCACAGGGTGTCTGTAGTGGGGAGGGGAAGGGAAAGGAGTTTGCAAGCCGCTCTGAGACTCTGAGTGAAGTGCGGAGTTTGAATCCAATCTCCTCCTCCTCCTTCTCTACATTGAAATGAGCTTGAGGAACCAAAGGCATGATCCAGCCGACATTATGAACCACAGTCCTAAATACAATTTCCAGAAGTAAGCCACTCTGAACATACTGGGACTTTCTTCTGAAGACGTGCATGGGCGTATGTTGCAAGGTCCTGTTATATGCAGGGACTCCAAGCAGCTGCAACGGTCCAAAGGTCCAGAAATCCAGAAGCCAAAGCATTTAGTTGAGACCAGCCAAAATGACACAAAACAAAAAGATGAAAAGGAAACAACATATTCCTAATTCAGTTGCCTCCCGTGGTGTAAACCAGAGTGGGGCAGGGATCGGTGTTGGACTAGAATCGGAGAGATTCAGGTTCCAATGTCCGCTCTGCCATAGAAGCTAGAGGGGCCAGTCACACTCTTGCAGCCTAACCTCCCTCACAGGTAGGGTTGCCAGGTCTGAGTTGGGAAATACCTGGAGACTTTGGGGGATGGATCCAGGAGAGGGTGGGGTTTGGGGAGGGGAAGGGCCTCAGCATGGTGCAATGCCATAGAGTCCACCCTCCAAAACAGCCATTTTCTCCAGGGGAGCTGATCTCCGTCAGCTGGAGATCAGTTGTAAAAGCGGGAGATCCCCAGGCCCCACTTGGAGGCTGGCAAACCTACTCACAGGGTTGTTGTGAGGATAAAATGGAGAAGAGGAGAATGATGCAAGCTGCTTTGGGTCCCCTTCAGGGAGAAAGGGTAGATATGAAGCAAATAACGAAAAGCAAAACAATACACAAGTGTTTGAGCTTTCCTGAACTCTTAAGAGAAGCCAATGTTGGATCAGGCCAGTGGCCCATCCAGTCCAACACTCTGTGTCTCACAGTGGCCAAAAATACCAGGTGCCATCAAGAGGTCCACCAGCAGGGCCAGCTGTTATCTACTCATCTATTATTTCTTCATCTGACTGATGGTTAAAAATACCCCTCCCCCCAAATGGGGGGACTTGTTTTAGGCTGTGGTTTTGAGCTGCGTCCCATTTTGGTGTAATGGTTAAGAGTGTTGAACTAGTACCTGGGAGACCCAGGTTCAGATCCCTACTTCTATCATGGAAGCTCGCTGGATGACCTTGGGCCGGTCACACCCTCTCAACCTAACCTTTCTCACAGAGTTGTTGTGAGGATAAAATGGAGGAGAGGAGAAAACTGTAAGCCACTTTGGGTCCCCATGAGGGAGAAAGATGGGGTACAAATGAATTAAATAATAATTAAATCAATAATCCCCGCCCCCCGGAAGAGTTCAGTGCATGCTGAAATATCTCCCACTGAAATCAGTGGTACTTTACGGTGCTCCCTTTTGGCTGCATTGAGCCTCAGTTTTTCCCTTCTCTACTGAGGTCTGAGGTTACACATCAAAACTTTCTAGCAGGAAGAAGACGAAGACAAAGAAGAGACTGGATTTATACCCCACCCTTCACTTGGAGTCTCAGAGTCTCATGGCTTACAATCTCCTTCCCTTCCTCTCCCCACAACAGACACCCTGTGGGGTAGGTGGGCCTGAGAGAGCTCTGAAAGAACTTGTGACTGACCCAAGGTCACACCAGCAGCTGCATGTGGAGAAGTGGGGAATCAAACCCAGTTCTCCCAGATTAGAGTCTGCACTCCTAACCGCTACACCAAATGGGAGGTGTCCAGTGCGCATAATGTTCAGTTGCTTGCCCTTCCCCTTCCCCATGTCAAACAGAAGTCAGAAAAGACCTTTAGTGATCTTCTTTGATTTGACCCTGGCAGAAAGGTTTCTTTCCTTAGCCTTACTGGACTTTAGGAGCAGCAGTTTCTCCGACCCCTTTAAGTCACATGGCTCACAAAGGTACGTGAGCAGCTAAGCTCTTTAAGATGCTGTTAAATCAATTAAGATCCTCCAAGGTGTCAAAGAGAGAAGGACATATGCAAACTCAGATAGGTAAACAAGCTGAGGTCAAGCAAGCTGGGGCTAGCCCAAGCAAATAGCCCTCCAGGTTATGTTTGATTCTGTCTCTCTGCTTGGACTTTATCTTCTACTCTGATATTTCTGTTTTCAAGTCCTTTAACGGTTTAGGACAGTGAAGATAATGAGACCGATCAGAAGATCTTTGGGAGATCTCATTTCTCTGTGCGAGGCATTGCAATTATAGGCACAGGAAAGGGCCTTATTGTCTGTGTCACTTTCGCGGCATTGTTCTCCAGTCTTGTAGTCCCTGCTTTACTCTGTCTGAATCATATTGTGTTTTAGTGTGATGTTCTCTGACTCTGTGGATTGTGGGTATTCTACTCTTCTTAGGGCACTGATTTTTAGTTGTAGTCTGCCTTGAGTCCCACTGAGAAAGGTGGACTATCAAATAAATAAGAATGAATCAACTCCTCACTGCAGCCAATTGATCCCTATGGTTTGTAGGTCATACAGCTATGGGCGGGCAACTTTCCTTTTACCCAGTGTGAGGATGGATGCTCACCGAAAATGCAAGACAGTCAGCGCTATCGGCCAACTACAGCCCATTCAGACACAGACTCAGCTGGAGAATCCAGGTCTAAGAGAAGAACATCAGATACATTTCCAGTGGTAGCCATGTTGGTCTGAAGCAACAGAACAAAGTTTGAGTCCAGTGCCACCTTTAAGCTGAAGAAAGGTTAATTCTGGGCATAAACTTTCATGTGTGTGCACAATTCTTGTAACACATCCCACCTCTTTTATTCACCTCTTTTGCTAATTATGTCACACGGGTTCCCATATTTTCTTTTGTTTGAGCTATTAAAAAAAAGCCTCTGCCAACTTCATGAATTTTCCTTAAAGAATTTTATTAGTTTATGTACAGGGAAAGGGGAAAGAAGGGAAAAAGGAAAGATACAGAAGCATATATATTTAAAAATCCAATTTAACATTCCGCATGAAAATCTTCTCATTCCAACTTCACAACTATCATTCTTATTATTCTTCATTTAATCTTATTTTCTCAGCACTTAAGTTTTAGCCAGTCATAAAATGCCCTCCAGGGTCCAATAAATTCTTCTTCCATTTTTCCTTTTAATATATTTGTCAACTTGTCCATTTCAGCACATTCCATAATCTTCAATATCAACTCATGCAACGTTGGCATCTTCAATGTCCCCCATGTCATTGTGAATAAAATTCTGGCTGCTGTTATAACATGTAAAATGAAGTATCTATGAAGTTTCCAAATGACTGAACTAGATCTTTTTATTTCGGAGGAGGGAGGAGATTCCACGGGTGGGTGGCTCCTGTGGGACTTCTTAGCTATGGACTTGCAAGACGGCAGGGCTTGTTTTCACTTCCTGCTGATATCACAATGGTTTCTGGGACAATTCCACATCCACTGTCTCCGCTTTAATGATGATTCTTTCCTACAATACAGTTTTAAGGTACACTTGAAACTTGCCTTGTACTGAATCAGACCATCGGTCCATCAAAGTCAGTATTGTCTACTCAGACTGGCAGCGGCTCTCCGGGGTCTCAAGCAGAGGCATTTCACATCACCTACTGCCAGATCTTTTAACTGGAAATAAAGGTAAAGGTTTCCCTTGCTCAAGAGCCAGTTGAATCTGACTCTAGGGGGCGGTGCTCATCTCCGTTTTTAAGCCAAAGAGCCAGCACTTTCCGAAGACTTTTCCATGGTCATGTGGCTGGCATGACTAAATGCCGAGGCGCATGGAACGCTGTTACCTTCCCACCGAAGCGGTACCTGTTTATCTACTTGCAATTTCTTGCTTTTGAATTGCAAGGTTGGGAGCTCACTCTGTCACGTGGTACTAGGGTCTCGAACTGCTGCGCTACCAACCTTCCAGTCTGCAGCTCAGCGTCTTAACCTCTGAGCCACCACGTACTGGGTATTTATTTATTTATACCCCGCCCTCCCTGACGAAGCAGGCTCAGGGAGGCTTACATAAATTTTTTAAAACAGTTTAAAACCAGCATAAAAATTTAAAGTGCTATACGTTCATAATTTTCCTATGCAGCGGCAAACATGTTCCAATACTGCCATATACAAATCTTTTGTGACAGGAGTTGGTCACTATAACAATGGCAGTTGCAAGATCCCAGGGAAGGCTCTGATGTTATAACCAAATGTACCCAATATGCAAGATGTACCGGATGTTAGAGGTGGTCAAATGTGGAGAAATGCCTGGTGGAAGAGCTCCGTCTTGCAGGCCCTGCAAAATTGTAGCAGGTTCTGCAGTGTTCTGATATCTTCCAGGAGCTCATTCCACCAGCGCAGCGCTGCCACAGAAAAGACTCAAGCCATGGTGATGGCCAGGCTGGCCTCTTTAGGGCCAGGGAGAACTAGGTTTTGTGTCCCAGACTGCATTGAATCTGGGATTTTCTGCATGCCAAGCAGATCCTCCACCACTGAGCCACAGCCCCTCCCAAATATACACACACCCCTAATTGTACCAAATATGAATGTGCCAAATAGACATATCACTGAGATACGCTCATTGAAAAGTTGACGTTGGATATAGCCATCACAGGGTTTCTTGATGGCAAAACCGGGTTAGCTTCTGTGTAACGTGAGACACACCTTTTAGTACTTATGTATGCTTGGCAGGTGCTGTTTACCATTAGTTCTGGGTAGAGTTGCCAGCTCCGGATTGGGAAATACCTGGATATTTTAGGGGTGGAGTCTGAGGAGAGTGGAGTTTGGGGAGGGGAGGGACTTCAGTGGGATCTAATGCCATAGAGTCCACCTTCCAAAGTGGCCATTTTCTCCTGGGGAACTGATCTCTTATCACCCAGAGCTCTGTTGGAATAGCAGATCTGTAGCTGATACATGGAGGTTGGCAACCCTAGTTCTGGGCGGGGTTGAATGTAAGCTGATATGGAGTACCAGTAAGTGGATCTTCCATCTTCTGCTTCAAACATGCCCCACAGTAGTATACAGGGCTGCCAACCTCCAGGTGGGGCCTGGAGATCTCCTGGAATTACAACACATCTCCTGACCACAGAGATCAGTTCCCCTGGATAAATTTGCTGCTTTAGAAGTTGGACTCTGTGGCATTATACCCCACTGAGGTGCTTCCCCAGGGTTAGGGTTGCCAAGTCCAGGTTGGAAAATACCTGGGGACTTTGGGGGTGGAGCCAGGAGAAGGTGGGGTTTGGGGAGGGGAGGGGCCTCAGCATGGTAGAATGCCATAGAGTCCACCCTTCAAAGCAGCCATTTTCTCCAGGGGAGCTGATCTCTGCCAGCTGGAGATCAGTTGTAAAAGCAGGAGATCCCCAGGCCCCACCTGGAGGCTGGCAACCCTACCCAGGGTTAGGGTTGCCAGGTCCCTCCTGGATACCAGCGGGGGATGGAGGGATAGGGATCCCAGATCCAGGTTGGGAAACTGTAGATTTGGAGATAGAGCCTAGGGAGGACAAGGAACTCAGTGGGGTAAAGTGCCATTTTGTCTACCCTCCAAGGCATCCATTTTCTGTAGTGGAGCTAATCTCTGTAGTCTGGAGATAGCTGTAATTCCAGGGGATCCCCAGGTCCCACCTGGAGGCTGGCACCCTACCCAAGCTCCACCCCCAAAACCCCCAGAATTCCCCAAGCTGGAACTGGCAACTCTAAGTCCCAGTAAGAAATGTAAGTGTCTTTTTCTCTTCATTCTGAGCAGAAGTGTGCTGCCAAAAGTGTGATTCCTCCACAGAGGGAACGCTTGCCAGGAACAGTCATTTGGTTGTTTGGCTGTGCAGCCCTCCTGAAAGAGCAAGAATATCTGGAATGACCCACACTTTGGAGCAGAGAGACAAGATTTCACAACCGGCCTGACAACGGAAGTTATTTTTCAGTTCCAGCAAATCGGTGTTATGACCCCTTTTTATTCTGCATACACTGATCGTGTGTGGCTTCTTCCTGACCCACCAAAGCCACTCAGATGTGACTTCCCACCACATGTTATCCTCTTTGGCAGAAAAGCAGTCAATCTTCTTCCCCAAAGTTTCGGTGTGGGCCTCCTGAGGTGGCCACAGCAGGGAAAGCTCATCTTTGTGAAGGGCCCTTTCGGCCTTATCTTCTGTGGGCCTCTCTGGGAACCTTTTCAAAAAAAAACACCCCTTCACACTCCTTTGTCTCCCCCAGTCACTGTGGGAGAGATCAAACCGTAAAAAGCGATGCTAATTGCCTGGTAAACACCAATCAATTACAACCCAGCAAACTCTCAACTGAGTTTGTGTGTATGTGTGTGAGGGGGAGATGTTAAGAGTCTCTGAAGCCATGTTTCTGGAGGAGCTGTCGATTTTTCATGGAAACCAAACAAAAAGGGTGTGAGCCGGCTGTTAATGTGTATTGAGCACAGAGAGAGAGAGAGAGACACACGGACCAAGACTTATGAGGTGTGAAATTAAGAACAGTGTGGGCAAAGCAGTCCTCGGGTCCCATCGCTCTCTCCCAGTCTGACTTCTTCATCTAAAGGGAGACTACAACCAAGAAATCAGGAGATTGAGACTATGAAGGGCAGCCACGAAGAAGCTAGAAAAGATCCTTAAGTGTAGGGATGTGTCGTCAAAATAATTCATACTATAGTGTTCTCAATTATTATATACAGTTGGACAATGAAGAAAGCAGACAGGGTAAAAAGTTGATTTATTTGAAATGTGCTGTTAGAAGAAAATTTTATGGATCCTGTGGGCCACCAAAAACCTCCCCTAAGTGGGTTCTAGATCAAATCTAGCCTGAACTCTCCCTAAAAGTGGAAATGACTAAACTGAGGCGATCGTATCTTGGTCACATTATGAGAAGGCAAGAGTCACTGGAAAAGACAAGAATGCTAGGAAGAGTTGAAGGCTGCAGGAAAAGGGGAAGCCATGTAAGCCGCCCTGAGCCCGTTCGCGGGGTATAAATTGAAATAAATAAATAAATAAATAAATAAAACGAGGTAGAGGGACTCAGTCAAGGAAGCCATGGCCCCCAGTCTGCAAGACCTGAGCCAGGCTGTTAACAACTGGACATTTTGGAGAATGTTAAATCATAGGGTCACCATAGGTCGGAAGCGACTTGACTATGAAGGTAAAGGTTTCCCTTGCTCGAAAGCCTGTCGAATCCAACTCTGGGATCCGACTCATCTCCATTTCCAAGCCGAAGAGCCAGTGCTGTCCGAAGACGTTTCCATGATCATGTGGCCAGCATGACTAGACAATGAGGCACACAGAACGCTATTACTTTCCCACTGAAGTAGTAGCTATTCATCTACTTGCAATTTCTTGCTTTTCAAACTGCTAGTTTGGCAGGAGCTGAGACCAAAGATGGGAGCTCACTCCGTCACGCGGCACTCGGGTCTCGAACTGCCGATCTTCCAGTCTGCAGTTCAGCATCTTAACCACTGAGCCACCGTGGCCCCTGACTTGACTAAGAGGCACCTTAAAAAACTAACACTTTAAAATTCCAGCATAAATTTCACAGATGAGAACCCACCTCTTCCGATACTGTTTTCCCCCCACTATGCAGACATTTAATGTAGGAGGTTTGAAAAACAAAACAGACAAACAGGAGGGTTAAGAGGCCATTCACTGCAGGATGTAAAAGAGGAAGGTTTCACAATACTCTCCCTACCCCATTAAATGAAGATTCAGGGTTTTTTACCTCCAGCTGCGACTATCTTAACAAAACCTGTAACTCCCCAATCATTACCGTTGTTAACTAGCTTACCACAGCTAAGCAAATGGTCTCTGGATTTTTCCTGATTGGATTTGTGTTTGACATAATCACATTTCACTCTGTACTTCCTACATTTCATGGGCCCTTGACCCGGCAAGTTTATTTTTTCAAACTTTCTGCATCTGACTAGTGAGGATTAGGGGTGTGTGCCAATGTTCCCTCTAAGCTGTGGAATCTTGTGAGCAAAAATTCTACTTTGTGAGCTACTGGCATGAAAGTTGTGAGCAAGCAATTTGGCTACTGCATAAATTAGTTTGCTCTGGAGCCATACTTCCTGAACTAAGACAAAAATGTGTGAGCCGGAGGCTAAAAAACTGTGAGCTAGCTCCCACTGACTCAGCTTAGAGGGAACACTGGTGTGCACTCAGTTTATACCAAACTGAATAAATACCCCCCAAAATACCTTATCGGTATTTTTCAGGTATTTATTCAGCCGAAGCCAGATTGGAGAATCTGATTCAGCTACTGAAATAGCTGTGCCCGAATAAAAGCATTTATTCGGCATTTAAATCTGGAGAAGTCCCCCCGAAGAGACTCTGTGGGAGACCGGGGCCCCGGTTCTTCTCACTGGGACCTGGAGGTTCGGTAGTTCCTCAGGAGCTCTCCTGTTTTTTCTTTTCTTTCTTTCTTTTTCTTTCTCTTTTCTAGAAACTTAATAAAAAGAAAATTAAAAAATAATAAATCTGGAGAAGTCAGTTTAATTCCTCCACATGAAGCCTGCTGGGTGACCTTGGGCCAGTGACAGTATCTCTCAGAACTCTCTGAGCCTCACCTACCTCACAAGGTGCTTGCTGTGCAGAGAAGAAAGGAAAGGTGATTGTAAGCCACTTTGAGACTCCTTAGGGTTGAGAAAAGTAGGGCATAAAAAACCCACTCGTCTTCTTTTTTCTAATTTGTCCCACTCCAACTCTTCTGAATATGGATGCCCCACGGTTGGAAGAAGCTTACATTTGTAGTATAAATAAATAAACCTTTAGGAGGCCTGGCAACCCTATATCAATCTGTTGCCCGAACTGTTTTTCATGAGAATAAATTCCCAACTGCCGCTCAGCATACATGGAATTAGGTTTGGAGCAATGATGTACTCTATGGACAGGATGGCTGGCATGTGAATGGCCCATTACAGAAGCCATTCCATGTGAGGTTGCAAGAATATGGGTGTTGAAGAGTTATGGACAAAATGGCAGATGAAAATGAACCCAGAAATTTTTTTTACCTGGAATGTGAAGCCTCTGCAGCTTCAGTCCAGCTGAGGCTTCAGTTGGTTGTGAATAACTTGTTCCTTTCTGTTTGAGTACCATAGTGGGTGTTAGAGTGTTGAACTAGAACCTGGGAGTGTTGGACTAGAATCCCCACTCTGCCCTGGAGGCTTGCTGGAGGACTGGGCCAGTCCCACCCTCTCAGTCTAACCTACCCACTTTGTAAACGTGAAATTGAGGAAGGCAGAATTGTGGTGTAAGCCACTTTGGGTCCTCGCTGGAGAGAAAGGCAGGGTGTGTCTCTGTGTGTAAAGAGCTGCCAAGTTGTAGCTGACTTATGTTGACCCTGCAGGGCAGAGGGTTTTGAACTCATTTGTTACATGGGCCGGATCTGACATAAATGTCGGGCCAGGCCATGTGTGCCATAAAATGTAAAGACCGGTATTGGAGATATAAACTGTATAAAGGACAGCAGCTGGTGAGCTCCAATTTGGTGTCCTCGCTGCAAGGCCCTATGATCTGGGAGGGGTTGCAGAGGAAAACCGTATGGGTAGACTGGAGAGCCAGTGGTGCAGCATTGGCCAGATGCTCACACAATGCTTGACTGCTGCAGACGAGGTTGTTCCACCATGCTGAAGCCACAATCGGAGTGGCTCTGCCCACTTCCCCTCGAGCAGTCTCCTGTTCCCTCCTTTGCACCAGTTGCTCGCAGGTCGCAAAAGAGCCCTGGATGGGCCGGTACTAGCCCCTGGGCCTTATGTTTGACACCCTGGCTGCAGGGCTTTCAAGACAATTGAGAAGTAGAAGTGGTTTGCCAGTGCCTTCCTCAGCAGAGTCTCCCTCAGGGCTGCCAGGTCTTACCTGTGTCCCGGTGGGAGGCTCCAGCTCAGCTCCTGGGCCCATAGTTTAGGAGACGCTCTAGCATTTGGGTAGTGCTAGTGCACCCTCCACACGGCATGCCTGGTGCAAAGATGTCACCTTCAGGGCTCTTTGGGGGTGGAGCTATCCCGCCGGCCAGCGGGTCAGCAGTGGATTGGGGCCCCTGAAAGCAGGGAAAACCCCACCCCCTTTGGGGGGACGGCAACCCTCGTCTCCACTGGTGGTCTCCCGTCCAAGTCTCAACCCTGCTTAGCTTCCGAGTTCTGACAAGATTGTGATACGCCATACCGTTCCACATCCCAAAAGGCAGGGTATCAAACTCTAAAATAAACAAATAAATAAATAATATGGAGCAGGTCCGCAATGCTAGGAAAACAGGATTTAACTCATTGCCCTCATGGCATTTTCCCCATGAAAAGTGGTTTCCCGGACAGCATCTTTAAGCTCCCGTGTGGATTAACAAAGACAGGCATAATCGGAGGGGCATTACTGATCAAAGAGAAAGAAGAATGAATCCATCCGACCCCGCAGATATGGTCCTGAGTCACAGCATCACCTTCCCTGTGACCGGTTTTTTTAGAGGTAAGAGGTTGTAGGTAGACACATTGGTCCAGAGCAAAATTTAAAAAAAGAAAAAAAAAGAAAAGAAATAGAAGGAGGAGAGATTGCGTTTTTATACCCCACCCTTCACTCAGTCCCAGAGTGTCTTACAATCTCCTTTCCTTTCCCTGCCCCACAACAGACACCCTGTGAGGTAGGTGGGGCTCAGAGAGCTCTTTGAGAACTGCTCTTGAGAAAACAGCTCTGAGAGAACTTGACTTGCCCAAGGTCACCCAGCAGCTGCATGTGGAGGCATGGGGAATCAAACCTGGTTTTTCCAGATTAGAGTCTGCACTCCTAACTACTGCACAGAACTGGTGTAGGAATGTAATACCTTCTATTTTGTTTTGTTATAATTTTTTGCCGTCAAGTCACAGCTGGCTTATTGTGGCTCTGAGGGGTTTTCAAGACAAGGAACATTCAGAGGTGGCTTGCCATGGCCTGCCTCTGTGTCGTGCCCTGGACTTCTTCACTGGTCTCCCAACCAAATACTAACCGGAGCTGACCCTGCTTAGCTTTTGAGATCTGATAAGATGAGATACCTCTTATTAAAATCAGCCAAGATGGTACAAAACACTATGAAAGCTTCAGAGTGCTGCAGTAGTCTCCATCAGACAGCATGAGAGCCAGTCTGGTGTAGTGGTTAGAGGGCTGGACTAGGACCTGGGAAAACCAGGTTTAAATTCCCACCTTGCCCAAGAAGGTTGCTGGATGACCTTGGGCCAGTCACATATTGGCCTCACCTAACCTACCTTAGTTTGTGTGTGTATTTTTGTGTACGCGAGGATAAAATGGAGGAGGAGAGAATTATGTAAACCACCTAGGGCCCCCATTAGGAAGAAAGACAGGGTGTAAATGAAGTAAATACATAAATAAACTTGGATGTTCTGAAAAGGGAGGGAAGAAAGGCTGAGGAATTCTGGAAAACTCCACGCTTGTGCACTATTGCACGCCCTTTCGGTTGGTCTTAATAAAGGTCTTACATGGTTTATGTTTACGAGGCTGAAGTTGGATCCTTATTCCCAGTTTCTCATTCATTCTTTATTCGTGACTTATTCATGAGTCCAACCAAAAACACTGAGGAGGGTTTGAAAGCTCTAACCCCCAAAATAAGGTCTGTGGCACCAGGCATCATGCACCCCCAGGTTCACAGGACTCTCCCCTCCAAGAGGATATATCCTGTTTCCTGGTCCAAACCGCGGTTCTTGTACCAGCTGCTTCAAAGCGGGGTACCCCTAGGATAATCACACAGGTAGACACTTGGTCTTCTGTTCTGGGGGTTTGCAGCTAAATCTCCACACTGAGAAACCTGATCATGGGTCCCTACCAATGTTCCCTCTAAGCTGTGGAGTGTTGTGAGCAAAAAACCTACTTTGTGAGCTACTGGCATTAAAGCTGTGAGTGAACAATTTGGCTACTGCATAAATTAGTTTGCCCTGGCACCATCCTTCCTGAGCTAAGACAAAAATCTGTAAGCTGGAGGCTAAAAAACTCAGCTTAGAGGGAACACTGGTCCCCACTATCACACAAAGCTGGCCCTAGTCTCATGATCAACTGGATCCAAGCCAGGAGTATGTGATTTAAAGCCCATTTCTTGCATTTTTTTTAAAAGCTCTCTTTCTCTGTCTTTCCTGCAATCCATTGCTTGCTGGCATTTTCCCAGCCCAGTAGCATCCTCTTCCCTTTGTTGTGGAGTTCCAAGGAGAAAGAAGGAATTGCTGAAACCTGAGCTGTGCGACTGGATGGCAAAAGAGGAGGACACAGCGAGACCGAGGTGGTAATTCAACCCTCCACAGCCCCCCCCCCCCATATTTATTCATCCGAAGGAAGCGTCTTTGAACAGCCCCCCTCGGCCTGGGAGCTTTCCACAGTTCAAAGCAAAACCAAAGGAGAGCCGGTGTCACTCTGGGGCCTTAATCTAATCACAGTGTCTCCTTTGATTTAAAAGTCCACTTGGGAGGTAGCAAGAATATCTCTCGAGGGCCTTTGAAAAATGGAGGTGGAAGCTGTTTCTGCTTCTCACTGTCTTAGTTTCAGGACACAAAGCCAGTGGCGGTTTATTTAGAACTGACTGAGATGGTATTATTGGAAAGGACGTGATGCTCTGGTGATGGGAACGGAAAGAAAGTCACTGAGGGCTGAAGTACAGCTGATCACAAGAGCTCCCGAGGTGGAATCTGGCCCTAAAATCCAGTTATAACCATCTCTACTATACAGCAGTGGTGGCTCAGAGGTTAAGACGCTGAGCTGCAGACCGAAAGGTCTGTAGTTCGGCAGTTTGAGACCCGAATGCCGCGTGATGGAGTGAGCTCCTGTCTCTGGCCCCAGCTCCTGCCAACCTAGCAGTTCGAAAGCAAGAAATTGCACGTAGATAAATAGGTACTGCTGTGGTGGGAAGATAACAGCGTTCCGTGCACCTCGGCATTTAGTCATGCCGGCCACATGACCATGGAAACATCTTTGGATAGCGCTGGCTCTTTGGCTTGGAAATGGAGAACAGCACCACCCCCTAGAGTTGGATTCAACTGGCTTTCAAGCAAGGGAAACCTTTACCTTTACTATACAGCAGGCCTGGAGTCCTGGGGAAATGGTTTTCCAACTCTTTACTTCCATCCTGCTGTATCCCCAAGTGACAGTGCTCCCCTCCCTCAGTTTGCTTTAATCTCTCGTAGGGTTGGAGGAGAGTTTCACAGATGCCATGGACTGCCAACAAGACAAACAAGCGGATTCTAGATCAAATCAAGCCCTAATTTGCCCTAGAGGCTAGAATGACTAAACTGAGGCTATCATACTTTGGTCATATCCTGAGAGGACAAGACTCACTGGAAAAGACAATAATGCCCGGAAAAGTTGAAGGCAACAAGAAAAGAGGAAGACCCAATACGAGATGGATTGACTCAATCAAGGAAGCCATGGCCCTCGGTTTGCAAGACCTGAACATGGCTGTTACAGATAGGATGTTTTGGAAGACACTGATTCATAGAGTTGCCATGAGTCAGCAGTGACTCGATGGTACTTGAGACATATTCACAAAATGAATGGCCAGATCTTGTCAGATCTCAGAACCTAAGCAGGGCTGGCCCTGGTTAGAATTTGGTTGGGAGACCACCAAGGAAGTCTAGGGTTGCTATGAAGAGACAGGCAATGGCAAGCCACCTTTGAAAAATCTCTGCTCTTGAAAACTAAGGGTCACCATAAATTGGCTGTAACATGATTGCGCTTTCCACCACCACCACCAGGGGGTGAAGACTAACACACTATTGCTTCCTGTCTTTTTTCTTCTAACTAGCCTGATACCTGTGCCTCACTACAGTACTTAAGTTCTGCAAATCCAGTTATAATACTGAGGATGTGAAGTTTGAAATGTAACATTTGTTGCAGGAATTCTAATGGAGAAGATTGTCATGTAAAAAACAAAGGGAGACATACATACTGCCCCCCCCCCGCCCCCGGCTGAAGGACCTCTCCGTGATTGCCATGCTGGCTGTTATGAGAAATATCTACTCAGGAGTCTTGAATAGCTGATTTCTGTAACTGTCTTCAACTGTCTGCAGTCTCTTTTAACTCTGTTTTTACCTCAGAACCTCGAGGTCCACAGCTGAACTATCAGAGGGAGGTGTGTACAATCAGGCAGGTTTTACCTCAGAACTATGAGCTACACACAGTTGACCTGCCTGTCTGGTGTTGGGGTGGGTGGGTTTATGTTTAAAGGCATCAGGGAGGCTGGGCCAGCAGCAGGGCTAAGGCAATCCTGCTGAGCAAACCTCCCCGGTGGCTGTAAGCATCCCACCTCCTCTCCTACACCTGCCAGGCAGCTGCCTGTCCATTGTAGGAGGGGGAGGGGGAGTATTAGAAGCCACTGTGGAGGTGGAGCACTGTGGACAGACAACCACCTGTTAGGTTGTAGGAGGTAGGGGGGAGTGTTTTGGAAACCAGCAGGGAGGCCAGCAGCATTACTGCACCTCACAGGTGGTTGTTGGCCAATCCTGATTTCCTCAACTGTCATTAGTTCTGTGCAGTCTCCTGTAACTGTTTTTTTTTAACCTCAGAACGCTGAGCTCTGTAGCTGACCAATCAGAGCATAGGGGGTGCAAGGAGGCAGCTACATAGGAATCAATGGGGGAGCACATTTTACCTTTTTTGACCCACTTAGGGGTTGAATTTCTAAAAAACCCTTCTTAGTGAGCACCTACGCCATGGTAGGAGCGCTCTCCCCAAATCTGGTGTTTCTCAGTCCAGCGGATTGGCCTGGGTGTTGATTTTATGGTGAGGGGACGTCCTTTTTTTTATATAGACGGTCTTTAAAATAATCCAGATGGCTCCATGTTTGATAAGGGAAGCTGTAGTTGGGCACTGCAGCCCATATCTAGGCCAAACCCCTGTGCGGCTGTTTTTAAAGGTAAAAATAGATATTTGGAGTTCTAACCACCCGTCTCCCATATCCCATGTAGTTGGGTCCTCAGGGGCAAAACAGGCAGCCGTGTCCTTTCCCCCTCATAGAATGAAGAGACTGGTTTTAGCTAGCAAAAACTGAATGAGACTTGACAAATTATTTTGCTTCTTTTTTTAAAAAAAAAAATTAAACTGCTTATTGAAGATTAAAATGAAATACAATGCAGTACTTGGTAAAGCGTGAATGAAAAGCAATTACAAAATTATCATTAAGTTTGTGGTGAATCAAGGATTGCTGCAACAAATTATCTGCCAATTCTGAGCTCATCATTCAAATAATTAAAAATAAAAATAAGTGGAGTTCAAGCTTCTTCCCTTCCTCCATAGTCCTGATCTGGATGCATGCACAATTTGCCTTTTATTGACTGATGGAGAGCCGCGATCTTTTGTCATGCCTGTTGTGGGCCTTAGATGTACACTATGAATCCATGCTTTGGGCAACTGTGTTGAGGAGTCCAAGAACACCCCCAGACTACAGACCTTCAAGCGGAGAGCAATCCCATCCAGAACAGGTGACACCTTAAATCCTGGGTCAGACCTTCAACTCACCAGTAGCACTTCCCAGGGGTCCTTTCGTAAAAAAAGAGGTGCAGGAGCTCATTAGCATAACTCATTTGCATATGCCACACCCCTTGACGTCACCGGAAGTGTCAAAAGGCCACACATCCCTGACGTCATGGGCAGTGTGTCAGAAGGCAAGAAGGGAGGGAGGGGGAAGGAAGGAAGGAAGGAAAGGAACAGGAAGGAAGGTAGGTAGGTAGGTGGGGGAGAAAGAAAGAAAGAAAGAAAGAAAAAGAAAGAAAGAAAAAGAAAGAAAGGGAGGGGGGAAGGAAGAAAGGAAGGAAGGAGGGAGGAAGAAAGGGGGAAGGAAGGAGGGAAGAAAGAAAGGTACAGTAAGGTAGGTAGGTAGTTGGGGGAGAGAGAGAGAAGAAAGGAAGGAAGGAAGGGGGAGGAAGGGGGGAAGGAAGGAACAGGAAGGTAGGTAGGTGGGTGGGGGCAGAGAGAGAGAAGAAAGGAAGGAAGGAAGGAGGGAGGAAGGGAGAGGGGAAGGAAGGGGAAAAGGAAGGAACAGGAAGGTAGGTAGGTAGGTGGGGGGAGAGAGAAGAAAGAAAGAAAGAAAGGGAGGGAGGGAGGGGGGAAGAAAGAAAGGAAGGAAGGAGGGAGGAAGAAAGGGGGAACGAAAGAAAGGAACAGTAAGGTAGGTAGGTAGTTGGGGGAGAAAGAGAGAAGAAAGGAAGGAAGGAAGGGGAGAGGGAGGGAGGAAGGGAGAGGGGAAGGAAGGGGGAAAGGAAGGAACAGGTAGGTAGGTAGGTAGGAGGGGGAGAGAGGGAAGGGAGGGAGGGAGGGAGGGGCGCTTCTCCCCCCACTAGGGCTGGCGTTTCCCTCCCCCCCCCTTGCTTGGGCCTGAGTGGCGTTAAGCCACTCAGGCCCAGCTTCTCCCTCCCTTGGGCCCGGGAAACTGTTGAGTGGGGGAGGGAGGGGGGTTCTTCCTGGGGCCGGCAGCCAGCCACGACCCCGGGGAAGGCGACTGGGTGAGGGAGGGGGCTCTCAGTCGGGGCCGGCAGCCAGCCGCGGCCCCGGGGACAGTGACTGGCGGTGGGAGTGTGCTCTTCACCCGGGCCGGCGGCCAGCCGCGGCCCCGGGGACGGTGACTGGGGGAGGGAGGGGGTGAACGGGGAGGCCCGACCCCCAACCCCTTCTCTCCCGGAACGGCGCTCCGGCGCGCTCCGGCCCCAACGGAGCCCTGGTGTGGCCTAATATGCAAAGAAGCTCCTGCTACGAAATGAGCCCTGCCAACATTACCTCCTTAATAAAGGCATGGGAGCTTTAGCTAAGTTTGCCAGGTACCCCCTGGCAACTGGGGGAGAGTGCGGGAACTTGGTGGCAACAAAAGGAGACCTGGGCCAGTGTTGCCGACGATGCAGCGACATCACTTCTGGTGCACGTGGGAAGTGATGTCATCTCATCGCCAGCAACACTGACCTAACCCTCCATTTGCAGCCAGTAAGCCCAACCCCTGCCAGCCAGCTGATTGATGGTGAGGGAGGGGCCCCATGTTGGGGGCCTGGCAACCCTAGTTTTAGCCAGATGTCCTCTTTGGCGGACATGTCCTTTTTTGGTGTCCATCCTCTTGGGCTCTTAAAAAGCCCAAAGGAATATATCCTCTTTTGGGGTAGGAAGGTTGGGAATATTCCTAGTTAGTAGCAATTTTCTCAGCTGAAATAGTAGGGGAACCTCCACATTCAGAGGCACTAAGCCTCTGAATCCCAAAACCAGGAGGTGACATCAGGGGAGGGCCTCAGCTTCTATGTCCTGTTGTTGGCTGTCCAGAGGAACTGGTTGGCTACTGTGTGAGACAGGATGCTGGACTAGATGGAACATTGAACTGATCTAGGTAGGCTCTTCTGATGTTCTTACTGGTTAGTTACTAGGTTAACTACTGTATATTGTGAATTTCATTATTTTAATTGTTTTTATTGACGTACACCACCCTGAGCCCTGTTCCACAGGGCAGGGCAGTTTAAAAATCTAATATAATAACTAAATAAACAAGAAATATTTTAATTTATTGGTTTTGGGGGGGAGGAAATGTGTATGTTGTCTCTCCAGACCTACTAGAGTCAGTTCACAACTGAATATGTAGAGGAAGAGATTGGATTTATACCCCACCCTTCACTATATGAGGGAGTCTCAGAGCTGCTTACAAACTCCTTTCCCTTCCCCTCCCCTCCCCACAGCAGACACCCTGTGAGGTAGGCGGGGCTGAGAGAGCTCTGACAGAATCTGCTCTTTTTCAAGAACAGCTGTGCCAGAGCTATGGCTTGCCCAAGGTCATCCAGCAGGTGCAAGTGGAGGAGTGGGGAATCAAACCTGGTTCTCCCAGATTAGAGTCTGCGCACTTAACCACTACACCAAACTACAATACAATGATGCAAATAACAGTAAAAACAACACAAATGTGCACACGAAAGGGCCTCTTTGTCACCTTGTTACCAGGATGAATAAACTGTCTACTGAGTAGACTCTACTCAGACTGGCAGTGGCTCTCCAGGGTCTGAGGCAGAGGTCTTTCACATAACTTCTTGCCTGGTCTTTTTAACTGGAGAAGTTGAGGATTGAAACTGTGACCTTCTGCATGCAAAGCAGAGGCTTTTCCACTGAGCCACAGCTCCTGAAGCAAAACCCTCCATGCACTCTGCAGCTAGAGGAAGCTGTGGCAGATCCCCAGCGTAGATACAGAAGAGCAAGCCTGTCATTACAGAGCATCACAATTGGTCTATCAAGACCTGGGTTCAAATCCCCACTCTGCTGTAAAGCCTTGTAGGTGTTCTGGAGCTAATGATTCTCTCACACACTATCCTGTTGGGAGGCTAAACTGAAGTAGGACAGAAGCACATAACGCTGCTTTGAGCTCTTTGGTGGAAAGGCTGGACAATATATATACATGACACTGCCTTACACTGAATCTTGTATGTATGCAGGTATGTATCCTTTTGGAACACTTAAGATGGAGAAAGAAGGGTGTAGTAGAGGGATGAGCATGTATTATGTACTCTCTTTGTGTATAATAATAGCATGTGCAATTATATACATAATATTTGGCAGCATGGAAGAAATGAAAAACAACCAAATGCTGCTGCTTTGGAATGGATCCTAGCTGGATGCAATAATCTGACAGCACTTTCTGAGTGATCAAAGTTTTCCCCAGTCATATTCTAAGCAATCCTTACAACAACACTGTAAGGTAGGTCGGTACTATTGTTTCTATGTAATAAGTCAAGAAAGCTTTCTGCAGCACAAACTGGAGTGGTGTAAATGGCTAAAAGAATAATCCAAGAAGCGTCCTTGGTTTTAATCGTGCTAACACCAGGAACTCACCAGGTGGCAAACCACCTCAGTGTCGTATTTGCAATATGGGGACAATAATATTGGCCTACCTTACTGGGCTGTTTTGCAATAAGATAATGTAGGCAAAGCATTTTGAATACTGAAAGCACTATATAAATGCGAAGTATAACCAGTGAGTTTACACACCGATCCCTCTCCCTTTGCGTTAGGGGAATCACTGCTGGCCTACCTCACAGGGCTATCTGGCAACAAGACAGCGTGCACGTTTTAAGCGCTGTATAAATGTTGAAGAGGAAGGCGTTGATCCCGAACGCCATGGCCTAGAAATCGCTGCTTCTGAATGTGTTCCTCGCTTCAGGCTGACATTCGCCAAGTCGCCACCCCGCGAGCTGGTGCGTCTCCAGCTGGTTAGCAGCAGCCGCTTTCGCTTAACCGTGATGCAACCTCGCTCTCCCTCCCATGCAAGCATGACCCACACATGCCGAGGGAGGGCAGCACGCCCACCCTCCCTCCCTCCTCTTCCCCCCTTTCCTCTCCCTCCCCGGTTGCCTCCGTCTGCTGGCACGACGCAGCGAGCGTGCCTCCTTGTAATCTTTGCAGCGGGGGAGCGGCTGTAGACGAGCGAGCGCGAGCGAGCCTCCCCCTTTTGTCTGCCTGCCTGCTTGCCTCTCTCCCCACCCTCCCCTTCCCCATCTTGGGCTGGGCTGCAGCAGCCCGCCTAGTCGAACCGTGCTTGCAACAACGAGGAGCATTCTTCAGCGATCCACCCCCCACTCCCCGCCCGACCCTCCCCGGTGCGGCCGCTTTCCCGAGCACGCTGCCGGCCGAGGCGAGGCTTCCTCTCTCTCGCTCTCTCCCTGTCTCCTCCCGCCCTTGCCCGGCGGCCAGCTGCGGCCCCGGGGACAGTGACTGGCGGTGGGAGGGGGCTGAATGGGGGAGGCCCGCCCCCCGGCCCCTTCCCTCCCCAGTGCGGCCGCTTTCTTGAGCGCGCTGCCGGCCAAGGCGAGGCTTCCTCTCTCTCGCTCTCCCCCTGTCTCCTCCTGCCCTTGCCCGGCGGCCAGCCGCGGCCCCAGGGACAGTGACTGGCGGAGGGAGGGGGTGAACGGGGGAGGCCCGCCCCCCGGCCCCTTCTCTCCCGGAGCGGTGCTCCGGCGCGCTCCGGCCCCAACGGAGCCCTGGCACTTCCACTTTATCAGGATTATGCTTCAGTTTATTAGCCTGCATCCACTCTAAAACTGCCTCCAGGCAGAGGTTCAGGGTTTCTACAGCCTCCCTGGGATCAGATGGAAGTGTAAAATAGAGCGGAATATCATCTGCATATTGGTAACAGTCCAGCACAGATCTCCGGATGACCTCACCCAGCACTATCACATAGATGTTAAAGAGCATAGAAGACAACGTGGAACCTTGTTGTACCCCACAGGCCAAGGGGCAGAGCAGCAATTCCCCAGCACCACCGGGTTTGATTCCCCACTCCTCCACTTGCACCTGGCTGGATGACCTTGGGCAAGCCATAGCTCTGTATCAGCTGTTCTCTCAAGGACAGCTTGGGAAAGAGCTCTCTCAGCCCCACCTACCTCACAGGGTGCCTGTTGTGGGGAGGGGAAGGGAAAGGAGTTTGTAAGCCGCTCTGAGACTCCAAGTGAGTGAAGGGCGGGATATAAATACAATCTCTTCTTCTTCTTCTTCTGAAATTTGTCCTCCAAGTAGGACTGGAACTGCCACAGAATGGGGCCTCCCAATCCCAGTCCAGATAGGTGGTCCAGAAAAATCATGATTGATGGTATCAAAAGCTGCTGAGAAGTCTAGGAAAATCAACAGAGCTGCCCTCCCTTTGTCCATCTTCCAGCACTATTCATCCACCAGGATAACCAAGGAAGTTTCAGTCCCATAACCAGGCCTAGACCCAGAATGGACGGGGTCTAGCAAGTTGCCTCATCCAGGAAAGCATGGAGTTTTCCAGCCACCACCTTTTCAATCGCCTTGCTCAAGAATAGAACATTAGAGACTGGTCAATAATTATTGCGATCTCCTGGGTCAAGGGTAGGCTTCTTTAGAAGTGGACACACACACCACGACCTGTTTCAAGGCTGAGGTGACCACCCCCTCTCTGAAGGAAGCACTAACAACCACCCGAATCTAGTCAGCTAGCCCCCGCTCAGAAGATGTAAGTAACTAGGAAAGGCAGGTAAAAGGTTGTCAGGTCCCTCCTGGCCACTGGCGGGGTCTCACAAGCTGATTATGAGTTCCAAGGATCCTTTCCATGTTCTCAGACTGAATAAACTGAAAAGTAATCCAAACCGTGGGACTAGTCAGCACCAGTGTTCCCTCTACGCTGAGTTAGTGTGAGCTAGCTCACAATCCTTTAGCCTCCGGCTCACACATTTTTGTCTTAGCTCAGGAAGGATGGCTCCAGAGCAAGCTAATTTATGCAGTAGCCAAATTGCTCATTCACAACTTTAAAGCCAGTAGCTCACTAAGTAGAATTTTAGCTCCCAAGACTCCACAGCTTAGAGGGATCATTGGTCAGCACCCTGTCATTGCTAAAGTAGAGTCCAAGTCAAAACGGATGCGAGAGATTTTATCTGGGAAGTGCTGAGCAAAACAGTTCAGTATCTGGGGTTTGGCTTTCTGAGAAGCTTAGGTGGAGTCCACAAAGGTTGGCTGGTTGGCCTTGGTCACCAAACATTATTGGTAAATGCCCACGCCTCCACTCCAAATTCTCTGGCACGCACAGAAACCTCTTCCTGGCTCCTGTAACAGCCTCTCTTCATCCCAGTCCCACCCTGCCCACAAGTTTCAGTGGTCACAGTGAAAAGAGCAGCCTCTGACCATTATGCGTGTGTGTTGTTATCTGTTGATTCTGGCCACTTCCAAAGCTCAGCACAAAGTCAGAGGATGGTTCTTCTCCTCCCAAAAAATCTCTAGAACTTGGTGGAATGGCAGGGTCTTTTAGTTTTTGAGCTTAAGAAGCGAGGATTATGAGGAGATATGAGTGAAGGTTACAGAATTATGCCTGATGTGGAAGAAATGGTAGAGAGACCTTTGTCTCCACCAATGTGTGTGGCTTGGGTGGAGAATGAGAGAACTTCTTGTGGCACTTTCTTACATGCCCAGGGAAATGCTGATTGCCACTTTGGGGTCAGGAACAGTTTTTCTCTTAGCCACTTTGGCCAGGGATCCTGGAGGTTTTTTGTCATCTCCCAGACATGGAATAGCAGTTACTGCAGGTGTGGAGGGGGAGGTATTGGCGAATATCCTGAACTGTGCAGGGGGTTGGACTAGATGACCCTGGAGTTTCCTTCTAACTCTATGATGCCATGATTCACTGTGTTAGAAGCACAAGCTTCTACCATGGACTCACAGGAACCTTCTGGAAGTGGGGGGGGGCAGGGTGGACCTGGAAGTGAAATCACAGGATGTGACATCACAAAAGTGATGTCCCATCCTTGCTCCTGGCTTTGCCCTAAAGTCTCCTGCCTCCACCCCCAAAGTCCTCAGATATTTCCTGAGTCGGGCCTGGCAACCCTAGTCTCTCATAATTCTCAGACTTGGGACCTCCCAATCAGATGAGCAGTAGATTCAGGACAAACAGGAGGAAGTGCTTCCAGGCACACACCGTTAATTGCTCGAATTCAGTGCCACAAGATCTAGTGGTGGCCAGCAGCTTAGAGCACTCATAGATGAGGATAGGACTCTCTGTCAGGGTTGGGTCTGGTGAGTCTTTTTTTTTTGGAGGATGAAGATGCCATGGTAGCCAACCCCTCAGAGGGCACCCCCCCCCCCAGTAGACCCTGTAGTTCCTGGGCCCTCTGAGTTCCAGGATCCATCATAAGATAAGCAGTCAGCTGTGGCTGCCTGGCCAGAAGCTAAGGTGACCAATGAGCAGGAGCTGGAAACGGAGACCAGGGCTGTTGAGGAACCCACTAAGGAGATCTGCCTGTTTCCAGGGACCTCATAGCTGCACCCACAACACCAGGAGTCGGGAAGATGGAAAGTCCAGGTGAAGGCTAAGCTCAGACAGGCTGCTTGGGACCCCTCCTCTACCTGTGAGGCATCAGAACACCCAGGACCATGGTGTGGCTTTGGAGAATGTTGGCCAGGTCCAGCGGTGCATGCCTGCCAACTTCAGGCTACTGAGAGCTCCAGGCAGTAGGTGTTATGAACAGCCTCAGTTTGTCTCTGGCTCTTGCGGGATCAACAGCTCTGAGAGTGCCTGCCTGCTTGCCATCCCTTGGTGTGAGCAGGACACTCTCACCGGAGGTTAGCTCAGTACAGCCTCCGTGTTGAGAGGCAGCATGAATACTAATTACGGGAAGGGGGGGGGGATGTTGCTTTCATATCCTGCTTGTGGGTCCCTGGAAGCCTCTGGTTAGCCAGTGTGGGAACCAGGAGACTGGACCTTGGCCCGAAGAACCAGCAGATCTCTTCTTCAGTTTGCAGTGTTTTCCTTGAGCATTTGCTACAGGCCCAAGAGCCAGCGTGGAGTAGTGGTTAAGAGCCAGTGCCATAGACTCTAATCTGGACAACCAGGTTTGATTCCCCACTCCTCCACGTGAAGGATCTGGGTGACCTTGGCTCAGTCAGTCACAGTTCTCTCAGAGCTCTCTCAGCCCCACCTACCTACCTCACAGGGCGTCTGTTGTGGGGAGAGTAAGAGAAGGCGATTATAAGCTGCTCCGAGACTCCTTTGGGTAGTGAAGAATGGGATATAAAAACCAACCCTCCTCCTCCTCCTCCCCTTTCTTCTTTTCAAAATTTCCAAAACAATTAAAGGAACTGCTGGCATTGGCGTTCCCTTTGAAATAAACAGGACTTTAAATAGTTTGACTTTGTCTGGACCTAGGCTTGCCAACTTTCACATACAGCTTGGAGAGCTCCTGGAATTACTACTGATCACCAGAGATCTGTTCCCCTTGAGAAAAAAGACAGCTTTGGAAGGTGGCATCACATCGCTGCTGAAGTACCTTTCCACCAAACCCTGCCTTTCCCAGGCTCCATCCCCAAATTTCCCAGTTTGGAGATGACAACCCTACCTGGATCATCTAGAAGAAGAAGAAGAAGAGATTGGATTTATATCCCGCCCTTCACTCACTTAAGAGTCTCAGAGCGGCTTACAATCTCCTTTCCCTTCCCCTCCCCACAACAGACACCCTGTGAGGTAGGCGGGGCTGAGAGAACTCTTTCCCAAGCTGTCCTTGAGGGAACAGCTGGTCTAGAGCTATGGCTTGCCCAAGGTCATCCAGCCAGGTGCCAGTGGAGGAGTGGGGAATCAAACCCGGTTCTCCCAGATTAGAGTCCGCGCACTTAACCACTACACCAGACTGGCTCCCTCGTAGGTGATGTGAAAGACCTTTCTCTGTGTGAGACCCTGGAGAGTTGCTGCCAGTCTGAGTAGACAGTACTGACCAGGCTGGACCAATGGCCACAGGAGGTGGTGGCAGCTTCAAGAGGAAATTGGATAAACATATGGAGCTGAGTTCTATTAATGGCTATTAGCCACAAGGTATAGATAAGAACTCTAGGGCAAGTGATGCTCTGTATTCTTGGTGCTGGGGGGGGGCGGACAGTGGGAGGGCTTCTAATGTCCTGGCCCCACTGGTGGACCTTCTGATGGCACCTGGTATTTTTGGCCACTGTGTGACAAAGTGTTGGACTGGATGGGCCATTGGCCTGATCTGACATTGGCTTATCTTATGTTCTAAGGCAGCTTCAGGTGTGATCATGACTTCTTTATGAGGAAGATTATAAATTCACAGAGCGGGAAGGGGCCATACAGGCCACCTAGTCCCAACCTCCCGCTCAGTGCAGGGTCCGCCTAGAGCATCCCTGATGGGTGTTTGTCCAGCCGCAGCTTGAAGACTGCCTGATGCTTCAAGAATATGCTATTCCTTGCTTTTCTATATTCTTCCACAGTTGGAGGAGTAGGAAGAGCCTGGATTATTCCAAATGGCAACCAATACACCCACTGTTTTACAAGACGGCATTGTGAGACCTGCAGCAGCATTTTCTGGCAGCCGAGAACCCGAGCTGTACTCTCCCATCTTGTGACAGGGAACGTCCATCATCTTAAAGAAACTCAGTGCCAGAGGCAAGACAGACGTCTATTCCATTCTGGCAAAGTCCCAGGTGAATGGGGAAAAGAAAACCCCCCAAACTGTTTAGCTAGAGGCCTGTTCTGTGGAATATTACCATAATACTTAATCTAGTTCTGAAAACATGGCAGCCTAGCTCGTTCTTCTGGCACCAGAACCCACAGATTCTGTGTCTGTGCATGCAGCAGCCTCTCATTCCGAGAAATGTGTCCAGGATTCTTCAAAGAATTGCTACCATTTCTGGTAAACCAAAGGCCATTATGTAGACATTGATACCGTGCAGAGCCGCTAATCACATTAAACAAACAGGAGCAGAAACGCAAAGCAACCCGAGTGGGATCTCAGACCCCTTTGCGCACTGGGGAATGTTGCATTTGCAGAACAATTCCAGCTCAGGCGACCCATCTTATAACCTCAAATGACTATTTGTGATTTATTCAGCAAACCTCTGATTTCCGTTCACACAGGTCTAGTAAATAAAGGGGATGGAGATATTAAAGCAATGGGCAGGCCACATCTGAAATGGTTTCGCAAAATGGTGGTCTCGGGGTATCTGGCTGTAGTCGAACTGCCCGACCCGTGAGCCATTTAAGCTGGTATGTATGTGTGTTTCTAGGCTGACATCTCTCCGTTGTCTGCAACCAAATGGGATCGGCTGAAATCCAAGCGTTTCAGCTGCGCTGGGTTGTGGCCTGGCTGGTAGACACCACATCCAAAACTGTGGGTTGTATCCGCTGAAACGGCTTAACAAAACTGTGATCAGCAATTCCAGCTCTTAAACATTCATTCTGAAACATTTCATGTGGGGCTCAGCTGCGGCCAGTGGTCAGAGGAAATTATTACCCTAAACATTGTCTTTACCAGCATAATATTTTAATCTAAGCTGTTATTTTAAGAGGAGAAAATGTAGGAGGGTGGTGTGTTTTTTTAAATAGATATTAACATAACTTACATTCTTTTTTTCTTTCTTTTGTGGGTTATATAACAAAGGGCCAAATTCTGCCCTCAGTTCCACAGGGGTGAATCTGGAGTAAACTGTATCACAGGGGTGTCAAACCTACCACCTCCGGGTTGGAATCGGCCCACCCAGTCCTTTAATCCGGCCTGGGAGTGGGGCTCTCTTCTCTCCTCACTCCCCCACCCATCCTTGCTGTTCTGAGCTTGAGCTGCCTTGGAGTATAAAGAGCAGAGGGCGGGGCTGCCAAACTTCCCAGCCTCTGTAGTCCTCCTCACAGGTAGGAGCGGGGTGGGGGGTTCCTTCTGCTGTGATCCTTGCGCTTCTTTTTTATTTTAAAAATTGCTTTGCAAAATCCCACTGTTACCCCATCTTTCCAATTTAGGCAGGCACGTTTTAAGGGCAGCAGCGGGAGCGGGGGGGGGGATGTTTGGGACAGTGTTGTCAGCCTCCAGGTGGGGCCTGGGGATCTCCAGCTTTTACAACTGATATCCAGATGACAGAGATCAGCTCCCCTGGAGAAAATGGCTGCTTTGAAGGGTGGACTCTATGGCATTGTACCCTGCTGAGGCCCCTCCCCTCCCCAAACCCCACCCTCTCCTGGCTCCACCCCCAAAGTCCCCAGGTATTTTCCAACCCGGACTCGGCAACCCTAGTTTGGGACAAGCCATGTTTAAAATATAGAGTTCTGCAAACTCAAGGGACTCCAGTTTTGCAGAGAAATATTAGTTTTAGCACCACACACCCTCGTAATGTGGAGCTCCAATGGAATAATAGCAGAACAAGTGCTGAAGAGGACACCCAAAATTATTATCTCAAACCACCCTGTAAAAAACCCCTGAGACTGTGGAGTGCCACTGCTACTCTGAATAGACCGGGGGGGGGGGGGGGGGGTGCGGGGAGCTTACAATGCTCAGCCATTTTATGTTTTTTTGCCCTGGCTCAGACCATTTATATTTGTAGTTTATATTGGGAGGGGGGGTTGGGACCAATGCTCCCTCTAAGCTATGGAGTCTTGTGAGCAAAAATTCTACTTTGTGAGGCACTAAAGTTGTGAGCAAGCGATTTGGCTACTGCATAAATTAGTTTGCTCCGGAGCTGTCCTTCCTGAGCTAAGACAAAAATGTGTGAGCCGGAGGCTAAAAAACTGTTAGCTAGCTCACACTAACTCAGCTTAGAGGGAAACACTGGTTGGGACCAGCCCATATTAAAATATAGAGTTCAACAAACTCAAGGAACTTCAGTTTTGTAGAGAAATATTAGTTTGAACACACAGACCCTCCTAATGTGGAGCTCCAATGGAATGGCTGCTATAATATCATTAATTGTGTTTGTGTCCTTCATAAAGTTTATATCTCGGCTGCCTGGCATTACATTTTATGACACTCATGGCCCAGTCTGACATAGTCCAATTTATGTCGAATCCAGCCCTTGTAACAAATGAGTTCAACACCCCTGCTGTATCGTGTTTGACTCTACAAAAAGTGAAGGACTGTCACACAAGAACTAAGAAAGACACCATACCTGATAGGATTTGACTGCTGACTTCAACAACAGGAAACTGGAAACTGAAGCGTGCCTAAGGGAGCATTTCCAAAACTTACAATACTTGAGGCATACCTAGGCTAGCCTTTGGATGGGAGACCTCCAAGGAATGCCAGAGTTGTAACATGGAGCCAGGCCATGGCAAACCACCTCTGTTTACCTCTTGCCCCCAAAACTCTATGAGGGCACCATAAGTCAGCTGTGACTTGACAGCAAAAAAAACCCCAACCCCCCCGCCCCCACAAAGCAGACCCAAATGTGTATCTTTTAAAAACAGGAAAGAAAATCTTTTAACAAAGTCTGTTGGAGGGGTAGGTGGGCTGCTAGATTAACTGGTATGTGAAAGGAGTGGCGGGCAAAGATTTGAGGGGATCAAAGGGCTTCTGAGAGATGCTTTACAGCAAGACAAATGATAGGGGTGAACCCTTCTCTGTAATCCGAGTGTGAATCATGTGCAGATTAATGCCAGTGCTTCAACACAATTGTGTAGTGTGCTCCTGTGTATATTAGTTATTGTGAGACCTTGTGTATGCCACTTCCCACTAAAGGACTCACAAGAGACAATGTCTGGGCTGTGGGAACTTTATAGATTACTAATTAACAATGCAATTATCAGTAATGTTAAGTTGTATAGCTTCAGTTATGCAAATGCTCTCTCTTATACTGGCCCTTTGTCAATTTGTTGCTCTGAATTTTGATGCCGTTTCGCTCTTCGGTCCTAAAAGCTCCCAAACTACTGATCTGAGTGTAGAAATGTATTCTTTATTAATGTATTTATTAAAATATCTGTGTACCCCACTTTTTTTTCCTAGTATGGATTATTGTCCCTCAGAGGGTACAGCCACGGCTGCGTCTCTGAATGAGTTTCTGGCCTGACCTGGCCACCTGACCAAAGAAGCAGGTATGTGTGCAGAGATGCAAGACAGCCTCTCCTGAGGGGCAGCAATTGGAAAAGACAAGAAAACTCTGCTCAGGATCTGAGCAGTTCTTTGTAAGGATTGGTGCTTTGAGACCCAGCTTTGCTGAAAATCGGCTACAGCCTGATTGGCTGTTTGGACTGTATATAAAGCCTGTCTGGAGGGAATTCCTGTAATGGATGCCAACCTCCAGGTAGGACCTGGGGATCCCCTGGAATTACAGCTCATCTACAGAGATCAGTTCCCTGGGAGACAATGGCTGCTTTGGAGGATGGACTCTATGGCATTGTACTCCACTGAGGTCCCTGTCCTCCCCAGGCTCCACTCCGAAATCACGAGGAATTTCCCAACCTGGATCTGGCAACCTTACCCTCCCATCCCCTGTCAGTGGCCAGGGGGGACCTGGTAATCCTGTTCCCTTTGCATCATGAGTCAGACGGTGGTGTTGCTGATTTCACCAGCTTTGTTGAAGGCCTGATGGAAGGGCCTCTGCCTTCTTGGCATTCTGCTCAGTGGAGTGTGAAGCTTTCTTCCAGATCAAGGATCCTTTCACTTGACAGAAGAGGCTAAGAAAGGTTCTTCAGGCTGGAGGAAGGCTTCACACTTGGCTGAGTAGAGTGGTAGGATAAGAGCCATTGGATCCGACCCTTAAGAGAGCCAGTTTGGTGCAGTGCTTAAGAGTGTTGGATCTGGAGAACCAGGTGTGATTCCCCACTCCTCCTCCACATGCAGCCAGCTGGTGTGACCTTGGGTCAGTCACAAGTTGTCTCAGAGCTGTTCTCTCAAGGGCAGTTCTCTCAGAGTTCTCTCAGCCCTGCCTACCTCACAGGGTGTCTGTTGTGGGGAAGGGGAGGGAAGGAGATAGTAAGCCACTCTGAGAGTCTGTATGAAGGGCGGGATATAAATCCAATCCCCTCCCCCCCTTCTCCTCCTCCTCCTCTTCCTCTTCTTCATCTGGAGAGCCAGTTTGGTGTAGTGGTTAAGTGCGCAGACTCTAATCTGGGAGAACTGGGTTTGATTCCCCATTCCTCCACTTGCACCTGCTGGATGACCTTGGGCAAGCCATAGCTCTGTACCAGCTGTTCTCTCAATGACAGTTGTCTCAGAGCTCTCTCAGCCCCACCTACCTCACAAGGGTGTCTGTTGTGGGGAGGGGAAGGGAAAGGAGTTTGTAAGCCGCTCTGAGACTACAAGTGAGTGAAGGGTGGGATATAAATCCAATCTCCTCCTCCTCCTCCTTCTTCTGGTTTAAAATTTAATTGAAATCATCCCTATAAACTGATGGGTTTTCCTCTATGTGAAGACAAGTTTTCATTTTAGAACAGGACAAGGGGAGTTCAGTCACACACATTTGCATCTTCATGGGTAAACGCCACAAAACTCATTCAAGCCCCTCGAAGGAGAGCCCGCCTCCCCGCCCCCCCGCCTGTCAGTCACAAGGCATTGCACTACTTTAACAGGATTCCCTATCAAGCCTGCAGGAATTAAGCCGATTAGGTGGCAACACGATAGACCAATTTATTCCTTGACAAGCACATTTCTCCCCCTTCTGCACCTACATTCAGAGAACCTTTGCCGGAAGTCTGGGGCTCCCCCCCTTCCCTTCATTGCATTATCTTAATCTTAGCTGCTTGGATTCGTCACAGATGGTGCAGATAATGAGCACATCCCTTCACTGTCTGGGTGTTCAGAAATCGGCTTCCCCCCTCCGCCCCAAAGGTTGCGTAATTCTTCTTGTATGGAAGACACTTCCTATCTTGTCAGGCCCTATCCTGCCAAGTGCCTGAGTCATCCTTGTGCACAGCGCTTCCCCCACATCTTCCCCTCGACTTCAAAGAGCTCACCAACATGATGTGGGGCTCATCCGTGACAGCCAGCCGGACACCCTCTGACCCTCCTCGCCCACTGATGAAAAACTGGTTCTTTCTGGAGGCTTAGTAAAGCCTGGTCGTTAAAAGCAGGCAGCTGCCGTGATTAACCACCAGCTTCCTAGCTGATTAATATACTTTTTACAAATATCTTGTGGGCTGGAAATGTGATTTGCAGGACCGAGTGGCTAATTTGTAAAGGGATCCAGACGCGCTTTGGACGGTCACCCCACGGTGACCGTTCGCCTCTTTCTAATGTGGTCGCTCTTCTGTCTGGAAATGGGGATTCATTTACCAACAGTATGCTTGCGAAATAAGCTAATTAGTCCCTCGAGTCATCCTGGGCGTGGAAAATCAGCTCCAGAGGAAAGGTAATCCCTTGGAGGCTTTGCAGAGCTTTTGACTCATGATAATGAAAATGTTACGGAAACTGGTGCAGGGATTTGGTGGAATACCAGGACGAAAGGGCCCTTTTGCTTGCATGGCAGTTGCTGCTTCCTAAAACAGCACTTTGGAAAGTACCCAAGGGTTGGAAGCCCTCGGTTGGGAAATTCCTGGAGATAAGGGGTTGGAACCCGGGGAGGGGAAAGTCCTCAGTGGTGTATGATGTCACAGAACCCACCAGGGCTATTTTTGGGCAGGAACGCACAGGAATGGAGTTCCGGCTGGCTCCCAAGTTGGCCACGCCCAGCAGGAACTCATTAGCATAACAGGCCATGCCCAACAGCAGAAACTCGTAAGGATTGGCTACATTAGGGGTAGGTGGCCTAACATGCAAAGAAGTTCCTGCTACAAGAAAAAGCCCTGGGTTTTGACAACAAACAAGGTAAACAGAATAAGGAGCAAAAGGTGGGTGTGGCTGGATGACCACATTTCTGGTGACATGGGGGTGTGGCCTAATATGCTAATGAGCTGTGCTGTCAGGAGTGTGGCCTAATATGCTAATGAGTTTCTGTTGTTGTGTGTGGCCTGTTATGCTAATGAGTTCCTGCTGGGCTTTTTCTACCCAAAAAGCCCTGGAACCCACCCTCCAAAGCAACCATTGGCCCCAGGGGGAACTGATCTCTGTTGCCTGTCATTCCAGGAGAACTCCAGGCCCCACCTGGGTGTTGGCAACCAAAATCTGAAGCCAGGTCTCCCCTATGCTAGTCCAGCCCTCTAACTACAGCAGCACGCTGGCTCCTTGTGTAGTACCTCTCTGTATGAAACATATACAACACACAACATGTAAGAAAGACTTTTAAAAATTCCATTGTATTTGAAAAAGTATGCATGTACACGAAAGCTCATACCTTGAATAAAGCTTTGCTGGTCTTAAAGGTGCCACCAGTGTTCCTTCTAAGCTGAGTTAGTGTGAACTAGCTCAGTTTTTTAGCTTCTGGCTCACACATTTTTGTGTAAGCTCAGGAAGGACGGCTCCAAAGCAAACTAACTTATGCAGGAGCCAAATCACTCGCTCACAACTTTAATGCCAGCAGCTCACAAAGTAGAATTTTCCTCACAAGACTCCACAGCTTAGAAGGAACATTGCGCTGGACTCTAAATTTGTTTCAAAAATTTCAGTTCCCTCTTCCATTTCTTTTTCCCCAAGATGTCCACTCTGATTTTGATGTTTCAACAGTCATGTTAGGTAGATTCGGCAAGGAGACTCGTAGTATCTTGAACATCAGAGTTTTCATCTGCTCCAGCATCTGCCAGGATTTCCCTCACTTGCAAACTTGTCCCCTTCATATCAATGGAAGGGACTTTAGGGATGCTAACCTCCAGGGGGAACTGGGGATCTCCCGGAATTACAGTTTATCTCCACCAGACTACAGAAATTAGTTCCCCTGGAGAGAACTGATGCTTTGGAGGGTGGACTCTATGGCATGGTACCCCACTGATGTCCCTGTTCCTCCCCAGGTTCCATCCCCAAATCCCCAGGAGTTTCCCCACCTGGATGTGGCCACTAGGTTTGCCAGGTCTGGGTTGGAAAATACCTGGAAACTTTGGGGGTGGATCCAGGAGAAGGTGGGGTTTGGGGAGGGGAGGGTCCTCAGCATGGTACAATGCCATAGAGTCCACCCTTCAAAGCAGCCATTTTCTCCAGGGGAGCTGATCTCTGTCAGCTGGAGATCAGTTGTAAAAGTGGGAGATCCCCAGGCCCCACCTGGAGGCTGGCAACCCTAGTGGCAACCCTACCCCCATCTCCCGCCAGTGGCTGGGGGGGACCTGGCAACCCTAACATCAAAATCAAGACTTCATTCAGATGCTGCAGGCAAATTACCATCGTATGAGTCTGTTGTGTGCACCAAGCCTTCCTCCACTGCAAGGAATTCATTTGCACCAAATGAAGACTCTACAGCCATTTCCGGACTGTCATGTTTGTCACTGATTTGTCCCTATTCTGTTGGGTCCCCCCTCTTTTCCACATATGTTTTCCTCCCTCTGGGACTACTAGGGAGAGCAAAACACGTGTGTGTGTGTGTGGGGGGGGGGACTCTGAAGCAATAGGGACAAACGAGTTACAAAAATTGCAGTGCAAAAGTGGCCTACACTTAGCTGAGCAGAGCGGCAGGACCTCCAGCCCCATAGCTGGGTTACGGTGAGAACTGCCGAGCACAGAGTGGAGCAATAACAAACGCCCAGCTTGCTTAATGTAAAGATTTATTTGTAACTGAAAGCTTCAGGGCGGACAACTTGGCTTAGAAGGGAATTATAATTTAGCTGAAAGCTTTTCTGTTTCTCATCCATCTTGGCGTTGGATTGCCCTGGCATGATTTTGAATGATTTGTAGAAACCAGCGCTCCTAAAAATTACCAGCAAGGAAAGTAAAACTGTTTTCCTCCTAGTCTCATTCAACATCTCCTTGCCCTTGAAGGGGCAGCCCACAGCAATAGGAATCAGCCAATAAATCCTGGCCCCACCAGAATAAGATCAATCCCAATTGAGTGCTTTAATACACTGTGGCCTGCAAGTATTGTTGCCAATCTCCAGTTGGTTGGCTGGAGAGCTCCTGGGATTACAACTGAACTCCAGACTACGGAGATCAGTTCCCCTGGAGAAAACGGCTGCTTTGGAGGGTAGACTCTATGGCACTGTACCCCATTGAAGTCCCTCCCCTCTGCAAACCTCACCCTTCTCAGGCTCCACCCCCCAAAATCTTTAGTTATTTCCCAACCCAGAGTTGGCAAGTCTACCTGCAAACTAGGGTTGACAGCCCCCAGGTGGGAGGGGGAAATCCCCCGATTTCGCAGACTCCTGCCTGCCGCTGGCCAGCAGGGGAAGCCCTGCCCCCAACAGCCATGACCGGCGTGATGTCCCCCGATGTGATGACATCACACATGGGTGACATCATCATGCCAGGGACTTCACATGGAGACACACCAAATACCACAATATCGCCATGCAACATCCTCGGCGTGATGACATCACTTTCATGGGATGCCATACAGTCCACCCTCCAAAGCAGTCATTTTCTCCAGGCGAATTGACGGTTGTGGCCTGGAGATCAGTTTTGATTCCAGGAGAACTCCAGGCCATTTGGCTCCTCCTTGTTTGCCAGACTGGGAGCGCGATCACACGCACAATTCGCCCTGACATAGGCACAAATTCCGGGCAAATTAAAGGAGCATGATCAGATGCCAACATCTGGGAAGCTTTCCACAGCCATCGGCAACCCGTTCTGCTCTGCTGCACACGCAGAGTACAAAAACACCTCAGAAAGTCCAGTAGCAAACGGGTTGGTACGGGCCACAGATGGACTTTCCTGCGTCTGATTGCACCAGCGTGCTCCCATGGTGTCAGGATAGTCTGATCATGCTAACCCAACAGCGCACACACCCCCTGCGCACATTCCATAGGGAGAAGTGTGAATCATCAATCCCTTGTGTAAGCGCATCAGGAACAAATGGTTAAAAAAAAAAACACCAACTCACCGGCGGTTGTATCTGATCATGCAACGGCGGGCTATGCCCGCCTCTACAAAAACCTGTGTGATCGCGCAATGGTAGGTCAACTTCCGCCGGAGGAAATAGCCTCGCATCCCCCCCCCCCCCCCGCTTTATCTCACGTGTGTGACCACAACCTGGAGCATTTTTTTCCTCCACAGTATGTGTTTTTTCCTGCTTCACTGCTGTCTTCCCTAACCTGTTTTGACACAACCTTCCAGAAGAATTTAAAATCTCCCTACCCACATTGGTGTCAATTTCCCTCAGTTTCCCCCCTCCCCCCCCCACCAGCAAGCTTCTTCCTAGCTCATAACACTGTACTACTACTGATTTTTTAAAAAGCTGACAGAAGCCCCTCCCTTCCAGCAGTGCGGATCAGGCTGCCAGCCCTGTACTGGCAAATGTTGGGAGATTTGGGGAGGGGTGGTGCCTGGGAGGGACAGAGTTTCAGGGAGGATGATTTCACATCCTCCTTGATGCTCTAGGAATTTCCCCATCTCTATGGTAAAGATCATAAAGACTAGGGACATTTCCAGAGCGTGGCAGACGATATGATGTCACTTCTTATTGGAGGTTTGGAGGATGTGAAATCACTTCCAGGTGATGCTCTAGGAACCTCTACAATCCCTGTGGTCTTTACCATAGAGGTTGGGGAAATTCCTACAGCATCATTCCTCAGATCATGGCGGTGGAAGATTGGGACTGAGGGTGATGGTTTACCCTCTGCAGGAGGCAAAATAGCAAGCCTAAGTGCGGGCACAAGGGGCTACGGGTGAAAGCCCAGAGAATGCCCCTGGGTGGTCACTCTGCGGCCGCTGCATCATCAACAATAAATGCATCATCGCCAAGTGGATGCAGCCTGTGCCTTCATTCTGCTTTCGGTTCCAAAGGAACCTTTCAGATGACACAACTACTTGCACCACAGGCCAGGAAGTCATGAATCTACTTGTGCATGAGGGGTGGAGGACCTCTGAAGCTCATTCTCAGACCAAACAAACCATTATTTGTCTGGGAACAAATTCCAGAGGGCTGCCTGTGTCAGTCTCTTGCAGCCGAGAAACCTCCAAAACAAAACAGAAGTCTCACGGCACTTAAGGATGACACATTTTTTTATTCCAGCATAAGCTTCCTTGAAATAGGGCTTACTTTATCAGGTGCATTCTAGCTCAGGCTACAATACTGACTAGTCTTTGAGGTGTCACAAGATTCCAGGATTGGAGGTGACTCCTCCTTGCTACTAAAATCCTCTTTTCATAGGAGTTCAAGGCCTGTGGTGGTAGAAAGGGCCATCAGGTCTCAGCAGATTTAAGATGACCCCTGTAGGGTTTTCAAGGCAAGAGAAGTTCACAGGTGGTTTGCTATCGCCTGCCTCCATGTCATGACCCTTGGAGGTCCCCCATCCAAATCGTAGCCAGGGTCGACCCCGCTTAACTTCTGAGATCTGATGAGATTGGACTATCCTGGACCATCCAGCTCAGGGCAAATTCAAGGCCTAACCTCACAGATTCTATCCCACTAATTCACTCCACTCCACAGACTCGGATTGCTAGTCTCCTCCCTGGGGCTTGCCGGGTCCTCCCTCCTCCCCAGCGGGGGACTTTGGGGGGGCGTTCCTGGAAGGAGAGGAGACGTCCCCGATGTGATGACGTCATCATGTTGGGGACACACCTGAATCCCAAGCTGCAAATTTGCCACTTTGAATTCAGGGGTGCGTGCGCGCCCACTCTCAAAAAGCACTTAAAGGGTCCCTTTAAGTGCCTGAATCCCAAGTGGCGAATTCACAAATTTAATTTATATTTAAAAAAATATAAATAAGTGTTTATTAAACGATTATGCGGATAACTCCTAAACTCTTTCTCTCTGTGCTTCTCTGCTGAGTAGCTTCCTGTTTCCTCATGCTTTATCTTCCCCTATGTCCCTGAGTTAACCTAAGAGTTGCCAACACTGGGTTGAAAAATTCCTGGAGATTTGGGGGCATCACCTGGGGAAGGGGCTAAGCAGGGATGTGATGCTGTACCGTCCACTCTCCAAAGATGCCATTTTCTCCAGGGGAACCAGTCTCTGTATTCTGGAGATTAGTTGCAATTCTCTGTCTGGAGGTTGGCAACCACAGTTATTCCCCTGTTAATTTTCCTAACTCTCACTTCTGCATACATTGGTACGCAGTCACTTTGTTTCCCATATCACTTTAGTTCCCTCTTTCTGTATCCTTCCTGCCAGTTTGATGTTGAGAGCCAGTATGGTGTAGTGGTTGAGTGCGTGGACTCTAATCTGGGAGAATCGGGTTTGATTTCCCCACTCCTCCGCTTGCAGCTGCTGGATGACCTTGGGCAAGCCATAGTTCTGGCACAGCTGTTCTTGAAAAAGAGCAGTTTCTGTCAGAGCTCTCTCATCCCCACCTACCTCACAGGGTGTCTGTTGTGGGGAGGGGAAGGGAAAGGAGATTGTAAACCGCTCTGAGACTCCTTTGGGTAGTGAAGGGCGGGGTATAAATCCAATCTCCTCCTCCTCCTCCTCCTCCTCCTCTTCTTCTATCGTCCTTTAGTGGAAGATACTAGTGCCAATCCATTGACATCCCACTTTATAAGTGCGGAGATAGGCCCTGACAGTGAAATTCATTCCCTTTATTTGTCTCCTCAAAGGCTGAGAAGGGTTGTACCTTACTGCAGCAGAGGGAGGAGGGAGGATCCTTAATTTCAAGTGTGGCATCTCAGGACCAAACTAAGAACATAAAAACATAGGAAGAGCCCTGCTGGATCAGAGCAGTGGTTCATCTAGTCCAGCATCCTGTTTCGCACTGTGGCCAGCCATTTCCTTGGGAGGGACAACAACAGGGCAGAGAGGCTGAGGCCTTCCCCTGATGTTGCCTCTTGGCACTGGGATTCGGGAGCTGATGTGGAGGTTCTTATGGCCGGTAGACAGACCTCTTCTTCATGAATCTATCGAATCACCTTTGAGAGCTGTCTGTGCTTGTGGCCAGGGAATTCCACATTTTGATAAGTCTCTCTGTGTAAAGTAGTATTTCCCTTTGTCTATCCTAAAATCTACTGCCCATTGGCTTCGTTGGATGTCCTTGAGTTCCAGTATTTTGGGAGAGGGAGAAAAAATTTCTCTTTGTCAACTCTCTCCACCCCATGCATAATTTTATATGCCCCCCCTTAGTTGTCTCTTTTCTAAACTGAAAAGTTCCTAGCTCTTTAGCCTTTCTTCATAAGGAAGGTGCTCCAACCCCTCCAATCATCTTGGTTGCCCTCTTTTGTACTTTCCCCAGTAACTAGATGTTACATTTTTCAAAGAGTTAGGTCTAGGGTTGTGAAGTCTGGGTTGGAAAATACCTGGAGACTTTGGGGGTGGATCTGGGAGAGGGTGGATCTGGGAGGGACTTTGGGGAGGGGAGGAGCCTCAGCATTGTACAGTGCCATAGAGTCCACCCTTCAAAGCAGCCATTTTCTCCTAGGGAGCTGATATCTGCCAGCTGGAGATCCGCTGTAAAAGTGTGTGCTCTCCAGACCCCACCTGGAGGCTGGCAACCCTAGTTGGGTCCAGGGAGTTCAGTCTCACCATAGCCACACAGCACAGTTCTGAGCTGAATCTGTATCTCCTCGTTTTTAAAGAGACGTTCCCCTAAGCTGTTTTATGGATGTGGGAAGAGTAAACCCATAGATCTGACTGTTTAAAAACTGTAGCATCTAGTTTGGCCTAAAGTGCTCATCAGAAGAAGATTCTGAAAAAGCTAGGCCATAATAAATATGTTTCTGTAGACAAGCCAGGCGTGATTCTGGAGCCGGTGTTAACATGTCTGGGCAACAAAGCTGCACTTCATGCTTAATCATCAGCCAGTTAACTCTCCCACAAACATGATTTTTTTTACTGTAAACTGCCATTTCCAGTAATTGGATTCACCAAGGAAGCAGCCTTATCACTGCCTTTGGGAATACAATGAAGGTCCTGATTATCTGATCTCAGATAGCCCTGGCCAGCCCTGAAGCGATCCAGGACCTAGTTTAAGGTGGAAGAAAAGCACAGATTCCAGTCACGGATGGAGGAAGAGATGGGTCATTGGGGATGTGCCTCAGGAAGTCTATACTCTGTATAGATCATCCTGTAGGGCTGCCAACTCCAGGTTGGGAAATGCCTGGAGATTTTGGGAGCCTGAGGAAGACTGGGTTTGGAGAAGGGAGGGACTTCAATGCCAGAGAATCCACCTTCCAAAGTGTCCATTTCCCTCAGGTGAACTGATCTCTGTCGCCTGGAGATCAACTGTAATAGCGGGAGATCTCCAGCCACCACCTGGAGCTTCAGAAGTGATATTTAAAATATAGGAAATGTACAGTGATGATCATAAAATTTAAATGTATAGACCCAAGCAGGGCTTTTTTTCCTGGGGGAATGCACCGGAACAAAATTCCAGAACCTCTTTGACAAAATTGTTTTGAAATTTTTTTAAAGTTTGTGAATTTTCAGTATACAGATTGAAAACTTCAGTTCCCTCTTGAGAGTTCCGGCAACTCTTTATTTTATTTTTAATTTTTAAAAAGCCCTGGACATGATCCAGGCCCCTTCCGTACATGCATCACAGATATGCACAAGGCAAAGGATCCCCATAATGTATGACGGAACCCTTTCCTTCGTCTCTTCATTCCCTGCTAGATCCACATCTGGGAAACAGGATGGCCCTCACACTGGAAACAGTGGCCCAACATATTGCAGCATGCTCCACACTACTTGCAATTGGCCAGGACTGGGGGGGGAGGACAGGAAAATTCCCCTGCAGGGATTGTCTTTCATGCACATGGGACTGGGTAGACCGAATCATTTGTTTGCACGCTTCGTGTATGGATCTTCTATGGGGAGATGTTTATTAGGGATTTCAATAAAGACTTTTCTTCCCTTCCCTGTTGTTTTCACAGTTGTACTGCCTCATAGGTTTCTTGTCTTTTTAAAGATCTCTTCAGAGTTTGGAAGCAAACCATGATTGGCCAGCATTAAATACTTGGATGGTCTTGCCAACGTCCAGGTAGTTCCATAACAAAAGGGATCAAGGTGAACAAGAAGTCCAGAAGTACAACAAATACTGTGTGAAACAATGCAGTAAATATATAACAATAACAATAACACTCTTTATATGCTATATGCATAGAATAAATTCGGTAAGTTGATCGCCACAGCACAATGAGTGTATATATATATATATTGTTGTTCAGTTGCACAGTCAAGTCCGAGACCACATCACGCCAGGCCCTCCTGTCCTCCGCCGTCCTCTGGAGTTTGCTTAATTTCATGTCCATTGCATCGATAACGCTGTCTAACCATCTCATCCTTTGCCGCCCCCTTCTTCTTTGACCTCCAGTCTTTCCCAGCATCAGGGGCTTCTCCAGGGAGTGCTCCCTTCTCATTTGGTGGCCAAAATATTTGAGCCTCAGCTTCAGTATCTGGCCTTCCAGGGAACAGTCAGGGTTGATTTCCTTTAGGACTGACTGATTTTCACACACACACGCACACACGCACACACAGACAGAGGTGTCAATTCTCACAAGCAAAGTCTCTTTAAGTCAGCGCACTCCTCCAGACTGTAAACAAGCGGTTTCAGTCGAACTTCCTTAGGACTGTAGATAGACTGGAACCAAATCCTTCAAATATTATATAAAGCAGAAAAGAAGCCTCTAATCGGGTTAAACAACTACCTCGTCTCTTTTCAGCTTGGCAAACTGGTGGTGGCTGGAGAGCTGTGATTTCAGCTGATCTCCAGGTGACAGAGATCAGTTCACCTGTGGAAAATGGCCTCTTTGGAAGGTGGACTCTATGGCAGTATACCCCACTGAAGTCCCTCCCCTCTCCAAACCCCGCCCTCCTCAGGCTCCACCCCCCAAATCTCCAGGTATTTCCCAACCGGGAGCTGGGACCCCCTAATGAAAGACCACCAAGAAGATCCAGGGTGGCTATTCAGAGTCAGGTGCAGCAAAGCACCTCTACCCATCTCTCATCTTGAAAACGAATGAGGAGTCACCATGATTCGGCTGCAGCTCCACAGCCCTTTACATAAACATAAGGATGCACAGACAGCCAGATATCTGGGTTAGGGTTGCCAGCCTCCAGGTGGGGCCTGGATATCTCCCACTTTTACCACTGATCTCCAGCTGACAGCAATCAGCTCCCCTGGAGAAAACGGCTGCTTTGAAGGGTGGACTCTATGGCACTGCACCATGCTGAGGCCCCTCCCCTCCCCAAACCACGCCCTCTCCCGGATCCACCCCCAAAGTCCCAAGGTATTTTCCAACCCAGGGCCGGCAACCCTAACCTGGATATTTGGCACACAAATGTCTCACATACATAGACAGCAGTGACAATATTTTCAAAACACCTCAAGCTTCAGATGAAGTTACATTTCAGAAGTCCGTTTCCAGGCTTACAGTGTAAAACAGATCACAAAAATACACTGTGCTCCAGCAGGGGTGACCCAATGTGCAGAAAACAAAACCAAAACCCTCTGTCTTGTTCAGATCTCTCCTTTGGGTGCAGTCCAAGTGCAGAAAATGAGCTCTTTGCAGAAAGGGAGGGATGCCATCCAGAAGTGCATTTTGCATGAACAGCGCCGGAGAGACCACTGGCGTGACCACCTGTGTCACACACCTGTTGCTTTCTGACTCAGATGCGAGATTTGTCAAGTGGCATTTACAGGCCTTTTCTGCTTAGCTTTCAAAGCACCTTAATGGAGTTGCATCGGAAAGGTGGGGAACGAAAAGATTTACCTCCTCGGAGGACTCCATAACCCACCCTGTAGCTGCCTGGCTTTTCATCTTTTAATGCCTTGGAGGATGATGTCATGATGAAAAACAAGGCGAAAACCGTTTCAGCATGTCGGGTAATGGGCCTGCTGCTCCCTCCGAAAGCAGCAGACCTTCCTAGCTCACAACTCTGAAATACCCCCACCCCTTCTTTTGCAAGCAAACCCTTTTTTTTTCATCAGGTCTGGACTCATAAGTCGCTTGTTTATGGATTTAGCCATTGGGAGTTTTGCTGGCAACACAGGTGATGGCTTTGGGAGGTTTTTTTTTTCTGGAGATGCGCTTTACCTAACAGTTAACATTGTTGCTGTAGCTTTGAAGTTTGCAGTGTTTTCTAAACACAGATTAATTCCGCCTCGGGGGTGTTTGTGCGACTGAATTACACTTTATCATCACCTGCTGAGGCAGTACATTAACAGCACAAATCCTAAGCAAAGTTACAACCTTCTCGGTCCATCGATGTCAAAGGGCTTCAGGATAAGTCTGCCTGAGTCTGAATTCAGGGTTGCTAGGCCCCTCCTGGCAACCAGCGAGGGATAGGGGGAGACTTACCAGTAGAAAGAAGGCGGCCTAGGCCACATTGCTGGGGTCACACAGGAAGTGATGTCATCATGCCAGTGACTTCCAGGTGACACTCTGGTATCTGGGCAAAAAACTCTATAGTAAAATCAGATTCTACCATAGAGTCCCCCCCCCCCCCAAATACCACACTGTCGCCTGGAAGTTGCTGTCATGATGACACCACTTCATGTGCAATCCCAGCAATGTTGCCTAGGCCTTCTTTCTACTGGAAAGTCCCCTCCTCAAGCCAGCTGGCAGCAGGGCAACCGTAGCTGAACTGGAAATCACTTACAAGAATTAAAGGCCTGTCCTAATAATTTTTGTGCTGTTTATGCATTTAACTTTCATTTTCAGATTACACCAGCAGCCACACTTTGCAGCATGTGTCAGCTGTGATATCAGAATTTAAAGTTCATTCTAATTAGCTATGCTCAAATATTTGCTACTTTGGTTCACGTCCTCCTTGCTGGTCAGGATCAGAGGTGATTGTTCACTGAGCTGTTCTGCTTGTGCCATTTGTGCATGATTACACTGCTTTCTTGCAGCTGCCCTCCATCTGCTGCAGCTAACTGTTACTGTTAAAGGCTCCTTGTTACAAGGCAAACAAATACATTGATATCTTTGAGTGGAGGAGACTTATTACTTGGCTGTCTCTGTGTGCCATTGGTGCCTGGTTTGCCAATGAACCTAGCTCATCTTGTGATCACATTGCAAACAGGTGCCCTCTTTCCATCATCATGCATTCAGTCAATACGCAGGGAGATAAACAGGTATGAGCAGGCTGGCACCACCCTCTGCCTCCTTGCCCTGGCCCTGCTCCCCTAGAATCACCAGCTTGTGAGCACAGCCCAAACACAGAGGAAGCCTCTGTATGAGGGTGTCATTCTTTTAACTGGGGACACCACTTTCCTAATGTCCCCATTCCCAGGAAGGGAGCATACCTACTTCTTGAGAGCCAGCACGGTGTAGTGGTTAAGAGCGGCGAACTCTAATCTGGAGAACCGGGTTTGATTCCCCCCTCCCCCTCCACATGAAGCCTGCCGGGTGACCTGGGGACAGTCACAGTTCTCTCAGAACTCTCTCAGCCCCCACCTGCCTCACAAGGTGCCTGTTGTGGGGAGAGGAAGGAAAGGCGATTGTAAGCTGCTCTGAGACTCCTCCTCCTCCTCCTCTTCCTCCTTCTTCATGCTCATGAGCCAGTAATCTTGCAGAAGCAAGGGGTGGGTAGCGTACTCCTATACCCAACTCCGTTTCTCCGTGCATTGACTGAATTCATGGAGGAGTTGTATGCAGAGAGCACCCGACTGTGCAGGCACAAAATGTGGGCAATGCAATGCATCCAGTATTTACAAGATCCACCCACTTGCATGACTACAAGAAAGGGGATATCCTGCTGCAAGCGATTCTGTGCTTGACAAGTATGTGGCTTGAATGACTCCACCTCTTCTCTCCTAGCGGAGAAGGCTGAGTCAAGGTTGCTGTCTGTTACTTAAAATGATTACCAAGGCGCCACCTCGCCTTGCAACACAAGAGCCTTGCAACCCATCCCTTGAAATGATTTCTGGATAAAATACATTCAGGCATGTAATCCAGGCTGTTTGTCCAAGTTCAGTTCACTGTGTGACCTGTGCTGACGTTCTCTCTCGGCATGCTTAGTGCTAACGAAGAGGCTTATTTTAATTTATTTTCATTGACTTCATTATTTAATATTTTAATTTACTTCATTATTTAATGTCTCCCTCTTTCTCCCTAGTGGGGACCCAGCGCAGCTTACGTCATTCTCCTCTCCTCCATTTTATCCCCACAACAACCCTGCGAGGTGGGTTAGGCTGAGAGTGTGTGACCAGCCCAAGGTCACCCAGCGAGCTTCCATGGCAGAGTGGGGATTCCAAGCTGGGTCTCCCAGATCCTAGTCCAACACTTTAACCACTACACCACACCGGCTCTAGTTAGAACTAATTAGAACTAGTCCTGAGATTTGATTTCAGGGGTTTGTTTCTGGTAATAAATCTGTTTCTGAGCTGTACCTGTGCAGACTATATGTAGGCGTCCACACCATGAAATGTTCTCACATGAGAAAACATTCCTGCATCTAGAAAACTACTAAGCTGTAGATAAAGCTAGGCTTGAATCCTTTTCCTTGAAATTTAGTTTTCTATATTGAGAGATTTTTTTTCAAGATGGGTAGCTGAGTTAGTCTGTCTGTAGCAGCATAGGCGTCAACTACAGGGGGGCTCGAGGGCTCAAGCCACCCCTGAAATTTCCCAGGGGGGGACTGAGCCCCCCCCCCCCGGAAAACGGAGTGCCCGTCTCCGCGCAAATGCCCAGCTGGCCCCTGGACGGATGGAGGGAGGGATGGAAGCAGAAGTGGCCAGGCCGGGGGGGGGAGGCAGTGGCGGCGGGGACATGGTCCTGGTGTGCGCACAAGCCCCTGCCCCACCCCCCGGGATTTTAAAACTCGACACCCCTGTGTAGCAGTGGAAAAGAACAAGAGTCCAGTAGCACCTGAAAGACTAGCAAAATTTGTGGCAGGGTAGGAGCTTTCGTGAGTCACTGCTCACTTCTTCAGATTTTTGTTTGTTTGTTTTTGCAAAAGAGCATTCTGTCTTGAGTCAGAACGATGTTGTGGCCAGTGTCATAGGGTTGCTGACTCCAGGCTAGGAAGTTCCTGGTGATTAGTGGGTGGAGCCTGAGAAGGCCAAGAGTTTGGGAAGGGGAAGCACCTCAGTGGTGGATAATGTCCCAGAGAGTCCACCCTCCAAAGCAACCATTTCCTCCAGGGGACCTGAACTCTGTAGTGTGGAGATCAGCTGTCATTCTGGGAGACCTCCAGGCCCCATCTGGAGGGTGGCAACCCTAGATGTTTTAGACTAGACTCTGGTTGCCCCAGGTTTGACTCCCCACTTTTCCACACAAGCTTGCTGGGTGGTCCTTGGACCAATCTTTCTCTTCCAGCCTAACCTGCCTTAGAGGGTTTGGGTGAGCATAAAATGGTGATGGGGAAGATGATGTAGCCACCTTGGGTCCCCATGGAAGAGAAAAGCAGAGTACAGAGATCTCAAAAAATGAAGGAAGGAGCCTCATCACCAATTTAAAGCAAAGAAGAAGAAGAGGAAGAGGAGGAGGTGGTGGTGGAGGAGGAGTTGTTGGTTTTTATACCCCACTTTTTGCTACTTGAAAGAATCTCAGAGCGGCTTACAATCACCTTCCCTTCCCCTCAACAGGCACCTTGTGAGGCAGGTGGGGCTGAGGGAGTTCTGAGAGAACTGTGACTGGCCCAAAGTCACCCAGCAGGCCTCATGTGGAGGAGGAGTGAGGAATCAAACCCGGTTCTCCAGATTTGAGTATGCCGCACTTAACCACTGCTCCATGCTAGCTCTCTTTACCACGTTGTCTGTGAGAACCCGGTCTCATTCTTAATAGGCTTGTTCTTCACCTCTGCATTTGAAATAACAGCACTCAGCCTTTTATGTGCCAGGCCATCTTAGAACATCCCACAAGGCAGGCCAGTTGTATTACTGTATGCTACGTAATTCATTTTTATGCAGATTGCCAAACTTCATTGTGAGACTGCAGGAAAAGCATAAAGTGAGGAATTGCAAATTTCGTAAATACCGGCTGGCTCAGACAAAGTCAAAAATCTAGTACGTCCAAAAGCAACAAAATGTCTCCGTCCACTTCTTGGGAGATGGTGGAGGCCAGCAAACTTGGCCCCAAAGCATAATTATTATAAACAAGGCTGAGAGTCAAAAAATAAATAACTAGTCTTTCTCTGGTGCCATACTCTGTCAACACAGATGTAACGATGGACCACAGTAAGGGGTGGATAGTTTTATGTGCCAAAGTACCACTTTGACCCTGGGTGGAGCCAGTAGCAAGGATATGACATCACGATTTGGGGGGGGGGGGAGGAGGTAGGCTGGCCATTTGCCAGCCAGTGGCAGGTAAACCTCTGGCCTCAAGAAATTGAGGAGTGGGAGAAAAAAATGGTTGGAAAATGGCCTCCATATTAATGCTCTAGGAATGTCCCCATATCTCTATTGTCTTTACCACAGAGATTAGGGGGACCTGCTAGAGCGTCACCTGGAAGTGATGTCACATTCCCCCCAACTCCACCCTCCCCAGACACCACTCTCAACATCTCTAGGCATTTGCCGAGGCAGCCCTGACAACCCTATGGAGGTGGCTGGGTGATGAGACAGACACCTGGAAGTCATGTTAGTTCTCATGCGACCCAGCCAGAGCACCAAATTAAATCCAGTGGGAGTTAAATCTAACACACAAAAAAACATTTTTATTAACATCATGTCACGCTGACATTTCTCCCTGAGACTCAAGGTGGATTACAGAATATGAAAAGCCATTCAGTCAGACAGCAAAGACCGCCAATCAGCAATGGTATAGGGCTACAGACTGGAAAACATTGCACACAGGGCTCATTTCGTAGCAGGAGCTCCTCTGCATATTAGGCCACACACCCCTGATGTAGCCAATCCTCCAAGAGCTTACAGTAGCCCCTGTAAGAAGAGCTCTGTAAGCTCGTGGAGGATTGGCTACATTAGGGGTGTGTGGCCTAACATGCAAAGGAGCTCCTGCTACGAAATGAGCCTTGATTGCATACGAAAACCATCCAAAGCATGAGTCCAGCAGCAGGGGCATCAGGTTTTGAAATCCTGGGGGGGCGGGGGCTTGTGTGCGCACAAAGCACGCATGCGCTCTGAAATGATGCTGCCTCCACCTCTCTCCCCCCCCCCCCCCCGGCCACTCTTCCTTCCTTTCCTTTCCCTCCTGGGGCTCCGGGAGAATGCCCAATGTGATAGCCGGGTGACGCTATCACGTTGAGCATTTGCCCGGAGCCCCGGGAGGGAGAGGGAAGGAGGGAGGGAGGGAGGAGTGGGTACAGGGGAGCCGGGGGGGGGGGGGTGAGAAAGAGGCTTTGGCAGTGGTGGCCAGCCAGCCGGCTGGCCAGCAGGCCTAGGAAGAGCCTGGGGACGCGGGGGGAGAGGCGGCGGCAGGCGCTCTGTTTTGCCGAGGGGGCTCAGTCCCCCCCGGGAAATTTCGGGGGTGGTCTGAGCCCTTGAGCCCCCCGCTAGTTTACGCCTATGTCCAGCAGCATCTGAAGAAGTGTAACTCGCAAAAGCTCCTGCCCTGCCACACATTTTGTTAGTCTTTGGCTGAGATCAGGCACACGAAATAATCCACTTTCAATCCACTTTCCAAGGGATTTTCACTGTCCGAACTGGCAAAATCCAATTCAGAAGTAGATTGAAAGAGGATTATTTAGTGTGTGTGTTCTCAGCCTTTAAGGTACTACTGGACTCTTTCTCTTTTCTACTGCTACAGATAAACACGGCTACCCATCTGGATCTGTCTAAAGCATTTTCGTGTGTTTGCCGACTAGGGCTGCCAAGTCAGCCCGGGGGGCGCGGGATCCCCCGCTATAGGGGTTCCTGATCCACCGGCCGGCATTCGGCCGGCAGGGAGAACCCCGCCCCAGAAGTCGTCCGGTGAGGACGACTTCCCCCGTGTAATGACGTCACCCGGAGGTAACGTCATTACGTTGGGGGCGTTGCCTGGGCGACGCTCTGGCAATCGCCCCAAAACTCTATGATACCATAGAGTTTTTGGGGTGATTGCCAGAGCGTTGCCCTGGCAACGCCCCCAATGTGATGACATCACCCATCATGTCGCCATGGCGCACGCGCAAAGCACACGCACCAGAAGAGCTCCCGGGGGGAGAACAACTCCCCCCCGCCGGTAAGTAGATCCTACTTAGCAACCCTATTGCCGACCCAGGGTAAACTCTCAAAATGGGGGGGAAGCCCAAAAATTAGGATGACATGTGCCCAACTTGGAAAGCCACATGGATCTTCACCATGGAAACACAGCCATGCCATTCCATCCCCAGTGGGACCAAAACTGAAACAACATGGAAAAGGCAGGTTTCTGATCCAAGTGGGATTAGGAGGAACTGGAAACTCTGTGAGAAAGCTGGTTCCCAGGAGATTTCTCTCCCTGATAGCTGGGCTGGAGGCCCCTTTCCACTTCCCTGAACTTACAAGGCACCTTTTAACACCCTTTGATGTAATCCTTTTGCTTCCTGTCCTACAAAGAGCCTGGGGGGTCGCCCACATTGTATCTATGCAAATTGCGCTTATTTGGTCAACATAAAACTCACCTAACCCTATCCTTTGAACTGCTAACACCTGGGAGGACAGATCTTCATAGGCCTCAAAGCTGGGGAATTAAGAGTCTGTTTGTCTGGAGGATACACCATTATCTGCTTCTTAGCCGGCTCTCAAGGCACCGGTATTAACTTCGGCAAAGGAGGAGAGACTTGCAGTTAGGAGAGTTAAAGTTCAAACTCCTTCCTTGGCTGCTCTGTGTTTTCCCTCTGCAATTGTTTGGGGGGGGGGGGAGAGGGTCTTTGGATACCTGCTGTGATTCCACACAGCGCATTTGTCACACAGGCCCTCAACAAGTGACTTTGGGATGGAGTTCCCAGGTTTAATCACACACACTCTCTCTTTTATGCTTGGGGATTCAAAGCAGGCCCTTAATGGTACCTGGACATAACTGCTGTTTGTTTTTGCTGAGTGCTTGTCTTCTCAAAGGAAGAAGGGAAGAGGAAAAGTTAGGATAAACAAACTTCAGGGGGATGACAGCTTCAAAAAGCCACACTCGGCCCACCCCAGAGTCCAAACACAGCTCAGCTGCTCACGTCCTCGTCTCTCTGCTGTTGGCCTCATCATTGTTTTGTCGGTGCTCTTTCTCTTTTCCTAGACACATCTTCCGGTTCTGACAAAAGACAATCTTGTGGCACCATAAAGACTAGCAGAATTATTGTGCTTTTCTGGACTAGAGTCCACTTTACCCTATGTATGTGGTGTGGATGAACAGTGGAATCAGCTGCCCAGGGAGGTGGTGAGTTCCCCCTCACTGGCAGTCTCTAAGCAGCAGTTGGACAGACACTTGTCAGGGATGCTCTAAATATAGATAGATAGATAGATAGATAGATAGATAGATAGATAGATAGATAGATAGATATACATTGGCATAGAGCAGTGATCTCCAGTGTGGTGCCCATTGGGAGGTCTTGGCCCATGTGTGTTTCCCGGCACCCACCTGCTTCTCCCTCAAAATGAAGAGCCAATCCTGGCTTTCTACCACGTCGCTAGAGTTGGAAGCAGTGTTCCCTCTAAGCTGAGTTTGTGTGAGCTAGCTCACAGTTTTTGAGCCTCCAGCTCACACATTTTTGTCTTAGCTCCGGAAGGATGGCTCCAGAGCAGACCAATTTATGCAGCAGCCAAATCGCTTGCTCACAACTTTAATGTCAGTAGCTCACACAGTAGAATTTTTGCTCACAAGACTCCACAGCTTAGAGGGAGCATTGGTTGGAAGCGCTCCAAAAGAGCTAAGGGGGGATTGTGTTTTTGTCATGAAGGATTATCCAATCACTGCCTTCAATTTAGGAGGACATTTGACTTGGAACCTCCCAACGTTTTGTGATTGGACCACGTGATTGGACCAGCAGAGATCAGTTTCCCCTGGAGGAAATGGCAACTTTGGTGGGTGAACTCTATGGTCTCACTGCCCCACTGAGTTGCCTCGGTTCCACAGACTCCATTCTCCCTATGCACAACTCCTAAATTTCCAGGAATTTCCCAGCTCAGAGTTGGCAACCCTAGCCAAGCTCCCATAGCCGTCATTAGCCAGCACCTGTTTTCAGAATTCCAAATCTGCCCACAGGTCGAACAAGCACAGAAGAATAAAGTGGTAAACAATAAGGGCCAAAATGGGATGGAATGCTCTAGGCAGAGATTGTAAAGTGTTTACCAATGAAGGTGTTAATTTCTGTAACTGCACAGAGATTGCCACCGTTTGAATACATCCATAATTGACAGTCTTCAAGCGGCGGCTGGATGAACACTGGTTGGGGATGCTCTGATTCTGCAGTGAACAGGGGGTTGGACTAGCTGGCCTGTATGACCCTTTCCAAGGGTGCGTTCAGACGGGCAGCTAATCCCGCCATTAGCCCAGCTCTAATTTGATCCCGATCTTTTCAATCCGTTGTTGCACGACCAGACAGCCCCTCTAGTGAATCGTCTTACTGTATACTGCTTCTGCGGTGGATTGTCTAGACAGCAGGAGGTGCGTGGGGTGGGTTTTTTTTAAACAGTTTGCGCATGCACATAGGTGTGACATCGCATCTTTGTTGATCTACGCATGCGCCCATTTGGGATTGGCTGTGACATTACCACCCCGATTGCATGATGGAGCAAACTATCAGACAGGGGAAAGTCCGCAATTGGCCCATCGGAGCTGAAAACTCTAGATTTATGACTCTGAAGTGTGGCAAAACAGGATGCTCATGGAAGAGGGACATTTGCCAGATGCTGATGTCTGGATATTACCTCTAAATCCATGAGGAATCCGTGCCTCACGCGGATCTAAAGAGCCGTCTGATCAGAACCCAACTCTACAATTCCATGAGTCTATAAGCACTTCTGGTGTTTGAACACACTGATGAATAAATCTGCCTTGATACTGCATGGGTCAGTGTTGTCTGCAGGGTCGGTACTGTCTGCTCAGAATGGTAGTGGCTCTCCAGGGTCTCAGACCCAGGTCTTCCACATCATCTGCAACCGAACCCTTTTAAACTGGAGATGCCTGGACCTACTGTTTACAATACTTTCTCTATGGCTCAGATTGTGTGTATGTGTGCCTGCACACACACTGCACATCTTACAACTGACGAAGTGGAATGCTGGTCCATGAAAGCTTGTGGCCACAATAAAGGTTGTAGTTTTTCACGTGTCACAAAACACCTTTCTAGTTTTGCCATGTGGTCACCCATCATCCACTTGTGCGGGTTTCTCCAGCTCGCAGTTTCTGCAGGGCACTGGAGTAAAATCATGCCTTCTCCCTTGCAGGTGCGATTTTGTGCACGCCAGGTAAATTAAGCCTCCATGGAAATCCTTTGTCCCATGGAGACTCAGCATACCTGTTCCTCCCCTCCTCTCTCCTCCCCTCAAAAGATAGAAGAAAGAGTTCATGAATGGAAGCTCACCAAGCTGGGACCTTCGTCTAGAGCCCGTGGCTCCCATGAAATGTTACTTGTGTAGGCAGGGATCATTTCGTAGAAAAAGTGGTGCAGGAGCTCATTAGCGTAACTTATTTGCATACGCTACACACCTGACATCACTGGAGGTATGTCAGAAGGCAAGAAAGAAGAGAGAGAGAAGGAAGGAAGGAAGGAAGGAAGGAAGGAAGGAAGGAAGGAAGGAAGGAAGGAAGGAAGGAAGGAAGGAAGAAAGAAAGAAAGAAAGGAAGAAAGGAAAGAAAGAAAGAAAGAAAGAAAGAAAGAAAGAAAGAAAGAAAGAAAGAAAGAAAGAAAGAAAGAAAGAAAGAAAGAGGGGGATAGCTACTAATCCAAGCCTCAGAAATACCACTCTTCTGGGAGGATAGCTTCAGTGGTGGCTGAAGCCTTCGGAATGCTGGTTGGAGGAACAAGGACCTTTCCAGAGGACGGGGTCATTTTGCTGCAGCCATGACACAAGCAGGCATTCCCCCGCGGGGGGGGGGGGGGCTGGCACCAACTCCCAGAGCTGCGCTCCCCCAAGCTCCTGCTCAAAATGACCCCTGTGTGTAGGGGGGGGAGGGATTCGCACCTCTTTGGCCTTGTGTCTGTCAGACAACGTTTGAGCCCAGTGGCACCTTTTAAGACCAACGAAGTTAAATTCTGTGTATAAGCTTTTGTGTGCCTGCAACACTTCATCTGAAGAAGGGTGCGTGCACACGAAAGCTGATGCCCAGAATGAAACTTTGTTGGTCTTAAAAGGTGCCACTGGACTCAGACTCTGCTCTACTGCTTCAGACCAGTATTCCCTCTAAGCTGAGTTAGTGTGAGCCAGCTCACAGTTTTTTAGCCTTCGGCTCACACCTTTTTGTCTTCGCTCAGGAAGGAGGGCTCCAGAGCAAAGGAATGTATGCAGGAGCCAAAGCGCTCGCTCACAACTTTAATGCCAGTAGCTCACAAAGTAGAATCTTTGCTCACAAGACTCCAGAGCTTAGAGGGAGCATTTCTTTAGACTGTCACCTATTCTTTCCCTTCAGGCTTGGTTGACTTCTACCTTTTTTGCAGACCCTCCCTTCTCTTTTCCTGCTGCTGTTCTGCTTTTAACAGTTTTGGTGCAGTTTGTTCCTTAAAAGCCGTAGTGCTTCCCCCCCCCCCCCCCCCCGCCTTTGTCAGTTTAGGCACATGGCCAATTGAATACAGACTAAACAGAGGATATTAATTTTACTTTCTCATGCTCATGAATTGCACAAAACCAGAAGTACGGAGGGGGAGGGGGGGGACTGCAAACATCAGCAAGGGAACTCATGGCCTTCAGCAAGCATCTTTTTCTTTTAAGCAAGTTTTGAAGAATGAACACCAGCTCATATGAATGAGGTATGTGGTGGAATATAGAGGGTGTCAGACTAGGATTGGAGAGATCTGATTTCAGGTCCCCGCTCTGCCATGGAAGCTTGCTGCATGACCTTGGGTCTCTCATACGGTTGCCAACTCTGGGCTGGGAAATACCTGGAGATTTGGAGGGTGGAGCCTGGGGAGGACGGGGCTTGGGGAGGGGAGAGACCTCAGTGGGGTATAATGCTGTAGACTCCATCCTCCAAAGCTGCCATTTTCTCCAGGGGAACTGATCTAGGTTGTCTGGACATCGGTTGTAATAGTGGGAGAACTCCAGATGCCACCTTGAGGTTGGCAACCCTACATTTCTCAGCCTAACCTACCTCATAGGGTGGGTGTTGTGAGGACAAAATGGTGGAGGGGAGGATGACATCGTTAGCTGATTTGGGTTCCCATTAGGGAGAAAAGTGGGGCATAGACACCTAAATAAATAAATACGACATGGGTATTTGGAATGCGTACTTGACCACACACACCTTTTCTTAAAACCAACCCAAATAGGGTTGCCAAGTCCGGGTTGGAAAATACCTGGGGACTTTGGGGGTGGAGCCAGGAGAAGGAGGGGTTTAGGGAGGGGAGGGGCCTCAGCATTGTACAATGCCATAGAGTCCACCCTCCAAAGCAGCCATTTTCTCCATGGGAGCTGATCTCTGTCAGCTGGAGATCAGTTGTAAAAACGGGAGATCCCCAGACCCCACCTGGAGGCTGGCAACCCTAAACCCAAATGACTCAAAAAACTGTGCAAGCTTTTGAACACTCCAGAACTCTTAATCAGGCTGGATGTTTAGAAAAGGGATGGGGAAGGACCGAGGGAAAAAAAGGATGTTTCAGACCGTGACCTTAAGGCCTCTTATAGGGTTGCCAGGTCCCCCCTCAACTACCAGCAGGGGATATGGGGGTAGGGTTACCAGATCCAGGTTGGGGAACTTTTGGAGATTTGGAGATGGAGCCTGGGGAGGACAGGGGACTCAGTGGGGTACCATGCCACAGAGTCCACCCTCCAAAGCAGCCATTCTCTCCAGGGGAACTGATCTCTGCAGGCTGGAGATGAGCTGTAATTCGTGGATATTCCGAGGTCCCACCTGGAGGTTGGCATCCCTCTGCAGAGTGGGTGTTAGGCTGCCTCTTGATCTTCTCAGAAAAAGAAAAAGAAACGGAAGCATCAAAGCGGTGAAAAGTGCTGCCAAGTCACAGCTGGTTTATGGTGCTCCCACAGGGTTTTCCAGGCAAGAGCCATCCAGAGGTGGTTTGCCATGGCCTGGCTCCACGTGGCAATCCTGGACTTCCTTGGTGGTCTCCCATCCAAATATTTCCCACGGCCTGCTTAGCTTCTGAGATCAGATTAAATCAAGTTAGCCCGGGCCATCCGAGTCAGGGCAGCATCCAATTACGACTTTTAAAAATTTATTTCTGTATTTATTTCCTTTATGCCCCGCCTTTCTCTCTAATGGAGACCCAGAGCAGTTTAAAGGAGTTGCCTCTCCTGCATTTCATCTCGTGAGACTGAGATGGTGTGACTGGCTCCGAGGTCACCCAGCAAGCTTCCACGGCAGAGTGGGAACCGGAACCTGGATCTCCTAGACCCTAGTCCGACGCGCCAGCCACTGGATCACACTGGGCCATCCCAGTCCAGTGGTTTTTTGTATACCCAGGAAGTGACTGATTCATAGCCAAACAAGACACAACACAAAAGATCCATGGAGAGACGTTTCTGCAGTTTTCTGAAAGCTAATTGAAACCCTCTTGAGGATGGTGCGACGATCCAGGTCAGAGACCCACATTCGCAACTGCCATCATCCAAAAGAGTCACATAAGAACATAAGAGAAGCCAGTGCTGGATCAGACCAATGGCCCATCCAGTCCAACACTCTGTCATACAGTGGGCAGAAACACCAGGTGCCCTCAGGAGGTCCAGCAGTGGGGCCAGGACACTAGAAACCCTCCCACTGTTGCCTCCCCCAAGCACCAAGAATACAGAGCATCACTTGCCCCAGAGTTCCTATCTACACCTTGTGGCTAATAGCCACTGATGGACCTCTGCTCCATATGTTTATCCAGTTCCCTCTTGAAGCTGTCCATGCTTGTAGCCACCACCACCTCCTGTGGCAGTGATTTCCACATGTTAATCACTCTTTGGGTGAAGAAGTACTTCCTTTTATCTGTTCACATTTACTTCCATCCCTGGCATAAGGCTGGCAGCCCAGGGAGGATAACAGCTTCCCTGTTCCTCCAGCAGCGGCTGTTTTATGGTGGAGACCAACCGTCAGCCAGGAGCCTCACCAAGCAAGGGCCTTGCCCGTGTTCCTGAAACATAGGAGGGGTGGCAAATTGGGTGACGGTGCTCAGAAGAGCCGCAGGGGGCATGCCACTGAGTGAGTATCACCGGTCTAGTGACTGACTGCTTACCGCTGTCCAAGATCTCAGGCAGAGAAATGTCTTTCCCAACTGCAGCCACCTAAGATCTTTAACTTTAGTCTCTTGAGTCCTTTAGTCGCTGGAGATGCCAGGGACTGAACAGGGATCTTCTGCACGCAAACTATGCACGCCAATATCACATCCCCTTCCATTATACTACTCCTTGCAGGGAGGAAATCCCAGATTCTATTTCGAAAAAGCCCTGTCAGACAAAAGCAGGAGAACTGAGCCAAGTTATGCCAAATAAACACAAAAGTGTACGCATTGATTTGCATAATTTACACTTGAATGATAGGTTTTAATTCCCTTAGTGCAGAACTGGCAAACGCCTGCCGTGATTAACACAAACAACAACAGCCCCTTATAGGTTCTGGGCCCTAATCCAGGAAGGGCAACGCATGTGGATGGAACTGGTTTTCTGCCTCAATGTCCCTTACGGGGCGGTGGGGGGGGGGGAGGAAGTGCTTGTACAAATGGGGTTTATTTTAGAGAGATTCTTATATGCGAAATCAAGAAAGAAAGAGAGAAAGAAAGAAAGAGAGAGAGAGAGAGAGAGAGAAACAGACAAACTTTGGCCTTTAGTAAATAGCTGAGTAATATATCTTCAGTCACATTTTTTGCAAATCTGCCAGACTTTTGTCAACTGAGTAACATGTAAGGAGCAGGGCAAGGGGAAAAGGAAAAGATCTACAGTGCCATTTTAAGAACATTTTCCTAGGAGTAAGCTCCACTGAACAGATTTCAGTAGGATTCTAAGGAGACCGGCTTAGAAGCAGTGTTCCCTCTAAGCTGAGTTAGTGTGAGCCAGCTCACGATTTTTTAGCCTCCAGCTCCCACATTTTTGCCTTAGCTCAGGAAGGAAGGCTCCACAGCAAACTAATGCAGTCGCCAAATCGCTCGCTCACAACTTTAGTGCCCGTTGCTCACAAAGTAGAATTTTTGCTCACAGGACTCCACAGCTGAGAGGGAGCATTGCTTAGAAGTACTCTCTTAAATAGCCACCTGCCTTATGCTGAATATTTGTGTTATGCTAGTATGACACTGGGGGGGGGGGTAATGAAATAATTAAGGAAGTCTTCCTCTGAGCTCAAAGCCCAAAGAAGAAGCCCGTTACATCTCTGCATGATTCATGGCTCTGGCCTTGTTGCCTCCCTGGCAGCCTGCGCTGTGGCTGATTCTTCAATATCTCAGCATTGCCTGTGAGTAGATCGTTCTGTCGCTCTCAAATCCAAGGGGGCAATAGAATCCCAGTCGTTCAGGGGAAGCTGCCCGTTATGACTCTGCATGAGTCACTTGCTGTTCTGGCCTTGCAGTCTTCTGCTCAGGAGAGAAGCTCTATTTCATGAGCAAAGCTGCGCTACCAGGTGGCAAGCTTCACCATGGACAGGCACATCGCAAATCAATGCACCCTAAAAGTGGACTTCTAGATGAGCATGAGTGGATTTTGACTTTTAGACAAGTGCGCCTCAGCTGGGAGAAGTCCGGAAAACACTGAGCTAGGGTTGCCAGCTCTGAGGTGGGAAATACCTGGAGCCTGGGAGGGGGGGAGCCAGTTTGGTGTAGTGGTTAGGAGCGCGAACTCTAATCTGGGAGAACCGGGTTTGACTCCCCACTTCTCCACATGCAGCTGCTGGTGTGACCTGAGGTCAGTCATAAAGTCATTCAGAGCTGTTCTCTCAAGGGCAGTCCTTGAGAGAGCTCTCTCAGCCTCACCTGCCTCACAGGGTGTTTGTTGAAGGAAGAAGAAGGGAAAGGAGACTGTAAGCCGCTCTGAGACTTCTTCGGGTAGTGAAGGGCGGGGTATAAATCCAATCACCTCCTCCTCCTCCTTTTCCTCCTCCTTCTTCTTGGGGAGGACAGGAACCTCAGCAGGGTATAATGTTCTCAAGTCCACCCTCCAAAGCATCCATTTTCTCCAGGGGAACTGATCTTGGTCATTTGGAGATCAACTGTAATTGCGGGAGAGCTCCAGGTGCCACCTGGAGGTTGGCAACACGAAGACCTTCTCCTTTCTTATGTAATAAAATAGGCCCATCTAAAATGTATTGCAGAGATACATAAGAAAACCTCTGTTGGTATTCTTAACTTTGAAAGAGACAAAGACCTGGGGGTGGGTGGGGAGAGATTCATGTACTAAACATAATAATGAGAAGGGGAACCAAATTAGCCCTGTTTAATGGTTAGAACAATATTCTGGGAAGCAAATCCACTGAGGGATAAGTTGACCCAGACTGTGAAGTGAGAAAAAGGGAGGGAAAAATAATGAGCTTGTTCCATAGGTTTTTAAAGGCCTTGGAATTTTAATACAATCTAATTTGACTGACTGTGCTGTGGTCAAGGCAGCTCTTGGCACGGGGGAGAATGGAGAGGAGGGCTGCCAGGCCCAGCTCTTGAGAGGGATCCCGGAGCTTTCCAAAAAGCCACCGCTGGCAGAAAATCTAGTCCGTTTTTAAAGATACAGGAATCCTCCCAAGTTCTCAAGCCTGCAAGATGGACACAGAGGGAGGGGGCCAGATCTACCTGTATCTGTTTGTAACAGGAGTTCTGAGGCAGCTTAAAGGTGGACAGGTTTTTATTCAGGGATAAACTTTTGGTGGACTGACAAGTTGTTCAGGAGTTGCAAACAGTGTTCCCTCTAAGCTGAGTTAGTGTGAGATAGCTCAGAGGTTTTTAGCCTCCATCTTACACACATTTTTGTCTTTTTTGTCAGGGAGGATGGCTCCAGAGCAAACTAACTGATGCAGTCGCCAAATCGCTCGCTCACAGCTTTAATGCCAGTAGCTCACCAAGTAGCCTTTTTGCTCACACGACTCCACAGCTTAGAGGGAGCATTGGTCACAAGGCTTCCTGTTGGTTTTTGCTGCAGCGGACTAACAGTGCTACTCCAGGTTTTAGCAGTTTAGCTTTGCCACTTCCCAATAATCTTGGGGTGTATTTTGGTGAAGATGCTGAGGAGATCCCTCCTGTCCAGGAGTGCTCAACCACGGGCACTTTGGGGATTTTGATAAGGATGTCACCTCACCGACTTCTGTCACCCCATTGACCACCAAGGTTAATTTGGCTGATCTGGCTGGCTAGGTGGGTGTCCACTAAGCCCTACTTCCCTCACCACTTCAAGTGCACCCCCATGAAGCTGTCCACTTGGTGGAAGAGGACAACCATTCCAGATAGAAGGAGTGTACCGTTTTTCGGTCAAGGGCATATGATAGCCGCACTCCCCTGCTAGAACCTCCAGACCAGCTCAAGGTCCGTTTGTAGGAGAATGTGAGAAAAGGAACAGGCATCAGTACAAAGGTAATGGACAACACTACAAAATTGCTGTCAGGGTGGCCGGAGTAATTACAGAATGGCTGCCACAGGAGGTAGCTAAAGAATGTTGCGAGGTTCCAAGCCAACCATCATCCTGGGACAGGGACCACTGCTTCTTAAAATCATAGAGTTGGAAGGGACCTCCAGGGTCATCTAGTCTAACTCCCTGCACAATGCAGGAAATTCACAAATAACTCCCCCTCCACACCCGAAGTGACCGCTGTTCCATGTGCAGAAGATGGCACCATCTTAATCAGAGGTGTCCACTGGCACAAACCTGATGACTCGTTCTGAACCATCTCATACCCCAATGAGGTGTGAGAAAGCCAGGATGGTTCTTAGCTTAGTGGAAGAAGAGCCAGGAAATACATTGATGGGCATATGATGCCCTTGAATTCCATGTCTGGGACCCCTAGAAAGCCAAAATGTGGTACGGGGATCAAAACTGGAGAGAGCTGGGCTCAAATGCCCGCTTGTCTATGAAGCTCAATGGGTGGTGGTCTTCAGTTAATCACTATCACACACCCTAACCTTCCTCACAAGGTAGATTCAGGTGGTGAGCCGCGTTGGTCTGAAGCAACAGAACAAAGTTTGAGTCCAGTGGCACCTTTAAGATCAACAGCGTTTAATGCTGGATATAAGCTTTCGTATATAAGAGAGCCAGTCTGGTGTAGTGGTTAAGTGCGCGGACTCTAATCTGGGAGAACCGGGTTTGATTCCCCACTCCTCCACTTGCACCTGGCTGGATGACCTTGGGCAAGCCATAGCTCTGTACCAGCTGTTCCCTCAAGGACAGCTTGGGAAAGAGTTCTCTCAGCCCCACCTACCTCACAGGGTGTCTGTTGTGGGGAGGGGAAGGGAAAAGGAGTTTGTAAGCCGCTCTGAGACTCTTAAGTGAGTGAAGGGCGGGATATAAATCCAATCTTTTCTTCTTCTTCTTCTTCGTGTGCATGCACGCTTCTTCAGCTTAGAGGTAAAGGTAAAGGTTTCCCTTGCTTGAAAGCCAGTCGAATCCGACTCTAGGGATGCGGTGCTCATCTCCGCTTCCAAGCTGAAGAGCCAGCGCTGTCCGAAGATGTTTCCGTGGTCATGTAGCCGGCATGACCAGAAGCCAAGGCGCACGGACTGCTGTTACCTTCCCACCAAAGTGGTACCTATTTACCTACGTGCAATTTCTTGCTTTGAACTGCTAGATTGGCGGGAGCTGGGGCCAGAGACGGGAGCTCACTCCATCATGCAGCACTTGGGTCTTGAACTGCCGAACTACTGACCTTCTGGACTGCAGTTCAGCGTCTTAACCACTTGAGCCACTGCAGCCCCTTCCTCAGCTTATACACAGAATTAAAATTAAATTTTGTTGGCCTTAAAGGTGCCGCTGGACTCACACTTTGTTCTACCTCACAAGGGTGTTATAAAGATAAAATGGGGAAGGAAGAGCCGTCTGCAAATAAAATTAGGGATGGGAAACCCCTGCTATGAGTTCCTTGAAGAAAGGACATGATAAAAATGTGCTAGACAGATCTTACACACACACACCCCTCAAGAGGGAATGGCTATTCAACTAGCTTAAGCCTGTCATTTAGGTATACTTAGATTGTGTAAGAGCCCAGATGACTCCCTAAATAAGCATCTTGCTGTTGTAATCTTGATCCATAATACAGGAATGATTAGGAAAGGGGCTAAAAATAAAACAGCAAGTATGGTGAGTCCATGATATGGCAGGGCAGGGCAGAAGACAGTATACTTATCAATATCTATGGGTATCGCCTCTTCTCAAGAACACTATCTTAGGCCTGATTTGTATTTGATTAAATTAACATATTTCTAGACCGCCTTTCAACCATATCTGGTCCCCAAGGCCGTTTGCAATACAATTGAAAACCAAAAACGCTAGGGCTTCACTGTCACCATGATGATTTGTATGTGTGTGTGTATAATTCTGACTGGTCATTATGTGACTCAGTATTCGGTGCAACACCCTACTCCAGACTTTGGAGAATGCAGGGTACAAATAGGCAGATAGATATAAGGCAAAATTCTTTCCAATCCACCAAGGAAGATAAATTATACCAAATTTGGTTCTTTTTGAGAATTGCACAGAAATCGAGAAGGCATGACATCGCCCTGGCTGTGTTTCCCCAGCCTATGTTGTAAAGGGAATCGCATACTTAGTGTCACAGTCGCTGGTCTTCACCTTTTTGGAGCTCCTTTTGTTAGGGTTGCTGGCTCTGTGGATGGAAAATATCTGGAGATTTTTCTTGGGGGGGGGGGGGGTGGACCCTGGAGAGGCCAAGGGTTGGGGAGGGGAGGGACCTTAGCATGGAACAATGCCATGCAGTCTACCATCCAAAGCAGCCATTTTCTTCAGGGGAACTGATCTCTGTGGTCTGAAGATCAGTTATACAAGCAGGAGATCTCCAGGTCCCACTTGGAGGTTGACAATCATAGAGGAAGCCCTGCCATGGCCTCTTTGCATATGAGCTGGAGCTTGTGACATTTCCAGATCAAGAGATCTGAACATGCCGTGTCAATTTCTGGACTGCTGCAGTAACATTGAAAAGAGCCCCAGGAACATAAGCATTAGATACAACTCTGTTAAAATTAAACTTCAGATACTGTTGTGGTAATATAGCTATTCCGTAGCCATAGTACAACACTTAATGACCGAATTCCACATGCATCTATGCTTGTAGCTAAAACGTGACATTTTGTAGCCGCCATCCAGTGTGTTTTTTGGCATCTGAAGTGTACAGATTTCGATCTTCTTGACTCACTGAGGTTTATTTGACGCAGTAGCCCCCTTCACAGCTGAACACGGCATCATTCCTAAGGCGCTTAATAAACAGCGCATGCTAATATACTCTATTATTACGGATATAAGGCAGTGTGCTGGTTGGCTTTGTATTGCACAAAAAACTAAACTTTGGCAGCTCATATGCCTTAGGGAAAGTTCAAATACTACCCTAGCCATTCCCCTTTGATTGTTCTTGACCATTTACTTATTGGACTTTATTCAGCTTTGGTGCGTCAAAATTTCTGCTGGGTTAAATCACCCTAGAAGATGACGTTTTGAAGATCAAACCCCAGAAGAGAAGCTGGCCGCTCTACTAGACCGCTTCTAGTTGTCGGAAAATTCATGTTGCAACGTGAAGGACCTGAACTCGCATAAAGCTGCCCTTGGTCTATCAAGGTCAGTACTATCTACTCTGATAGGAAACAGCTCTCCAGGGTCTCGGGTGGAGGTCTTTCACATTACCAATCACCTGATCTTAAACTGGAGTATCAGGGCTTTCTACACACAAACCTGGGGCTTTCTACATACAATGCAAATACTCTGCCCTGGAGCCATGGTGATAGTGATGTTAGACACTTATGCCTCATGGGCATCGTATCTATCTAGTCCAACACCAATTTTTTCCCCTGATTTACAATGAAATAACTTTGTACTGGATCAAACTGTACTGTGGCTTTACATTCCATGGGACTTCCAGCAAAACTGGGGACTGCCTAGGGCTGCCCAGCCTCCAGGCAGTGGCTGAAGATCTTAAGAACATCAGAAGAGCCCTGCTGGATCAGACCAGTGGTCCATCTAGCCCAGCATCCTGTCTCACACAGTGGCCAACCAGTTCCCCAGGAGAGGCCCACTACAGGCCTGAAGAGGCCTCTCACCCAACCACTAAAGGCCCCATGAGGCTTCTCATCCAACCTGAGGCCCACTGTGGATCTAAGCATCTTCTGGGGTTCCAACTGATCTCCAGGCGACAGAGATTAGTTCCCCTGGAGAAAATGGCTGCTTTGGAAGGTGGACTCTATGGTGTTATACCCCATTGATGCCCCTCCCCAAATCCCACCCTCCTCAGGCTTACCCCCCCCTCCAAAAAAAAAATCTCTAGCTATTTCCCAACCTGGAGCTGGCAACCCTAGGACTGCCGGAAACTAGGAAAGAGCTCAGTGCTGGAGGATTCCGACTGAAGCCAGTTAACAATAGTGAGTCAGTCCCATCTGAAGTAATAAATGCAGTTGTTCAGTACTCCTCTTATCTACATGACTGCTTCCTGTCTTAAAGAGAATATCATAAGCCCCTTTTATCTATAGCCATGATGTTGACCTGACACCATGACCAGTGAGCACAGATTAGAGGGAGGAATGGTTGATGTTTGATTTTAATAATTTGTGATCCTATGTGAGTAATGCTGGACTGGATCCCAAGTGCACAGCTGTGGAACGGGGGTCCATGAATTCTTTGGAGTTCCCACTCAGGCCCTTCTACAATGAGCCATAAAGTTCCTAAAAGTCCTTAGTCATCAGAAGCAACTTTTTGGGTGGTGCAGAAAGAAGAAGAGATTGGATTTATACCCCGCCCTTCACTACCAAAAGGAGTCTCAGCGTGGCTTACAATCTCCTTTTCCTTCCCCTCCCCACAAGAGACACCCTGTGATGGGTGGCCAAACTGTGGCTCGGGAGCCACATGCGGCTTTTTCACACATATTGTGTGGCTCCCGGCAGGGTGGCTGGAGAAGCTAAATATCACTAGCAAACAAATAAATATCATCATCAATATTTGCTTTTACCCCTTTTGTTATTATTTTGGCAGCTCGTTTAATGCTAAATAAAAAGCAAATTTGCATATTTTCCAATAAAAACGTGTAATATTTGTTCATGTCTTGTGGCTCTCAAACATCTGACGTTTATTCTATGTGGCTCTTACATTAAGCGAGTTTGGCCACCCCGGCCCTGTGAGCATAGGCGTCAACTTCAGGGGGGCTGAGGAGCTGGAGCCCCCCCTAAACTTTTCCAGGACATGCTGAGCCTCCCCTGGAGACAATGGCCTATAATGTCTCTGGCCCAGCCCCAGCCCCCCCCCCCAGGAAATTGGAAAGTCTATGCCCTTGCCTGTGAGGTAGGTGGAGCTGAGAGAACAGCTCTGAGAGAACTTGTAACTGACCCAAGGTCATACCAGCAACTGCATGTGGAGGAGTGGGGAATCAAAGCTCTACAGGAGCAGGAAGTCTCCAGAACAGCCAACCAGGAGACAGCAAGAAAACAGTTTGAAAAAGTGGGCAGTCCCTAATCTAGCTATGTTAACTATCAGTGCTTCACGTGTCCCTCAGTAGGGCAATCTTCAGATCTTCTTCATAAGGCTGCACTATAGACTTTGCACATTCCAACATACTGAGGGGTCTTTGGCCCAACCCTCTCATTAGTTTCTCAACTGTCCTGCCCCTACCAGACTGATCAGCCATTCCTGACTCTTCAGGGATTTTTAAGAAGCAGCTGCTAATGTAGCATAAGGAGCTGAAAATGGGGCTGGGGAAACCCCCGTACGTATACAGTAGTACTTGCACGCTTTTGGCATTTCTTCACCATTATCGTTTCTCCTGCAGAGATTTACAGATTGCAAGTTTAAATCATTTTGTGTTCCTGCATCACTCTGAAAGGGAATATATTTGCTACTGAGGGCAGGCATGGTATAGTGGGTAGAGGGTCAACTGAGGCCTGGGATGACTGGGTTCGAACCCCCCACTCGGCCATGGAAGCCCACCAACAGAGCCAGTTCGGTGTAGTGGCTAAGTGTGCAGACTCTAATCTGGGAGAACCGGGTTTGATTCCCCACTCCTCCACTTGCAGCTGTTGGTGTGACCTTGGGCAAGCCATAGTTCTGGCACAGCTGTCCTTGAAAAAGAGCAGTTTCTGTCTGTCAGAGCTCTCTCAGCCCCACCTACCTCACAGGGTGTCTGTTGTGGGGAGGGGAAGGGAAAGGAGATTGTAAGCCGCTCTGAGACTCCCTCGGGTAGTAAAGGGTGTGGTATATCTCTTCTTTTTCTTCAGGTGAGTTTGGGCTAGGGTTTGCCAGCCTCCAGGTGGGGCCTGGAGATCTCCCACTTTTACAAGTGATCTCCAGCTGACACAGATCAGCTCCCCTGGAGAAAATGGCTGCTTTAAATGGTGGACTCTATGGCACTGTACCATGCTGAGGCCCCTTCCCTCTCCAAACCCCGCCATCTCCTGGCTCCACCCCCAAAGTCTCCAGGTATTTTCCAACTCAGACCCGGCAACCCTGCCTTGAGCCCATCACAGTCTCTCAGCGTATCCTCCTCTCAGAAGGTTGTTGTTGTGAGTATCGAGGGGGGAATATTGTGAAAAGCCACTTTGAGTCCCCAGTCAGAAAGAAAACTGAGATATAAATCTTAAAAAGCATGTATTTCTATGGTGGGAAGACTATCTAGAGTTGCTAACCTTTTTTTAAAAAGCAGGGGAGGGGCAGAAGGAAGAGTCAGGTAGAAACAGCAGTCATTGGTGATTCTGGAGTCGATCCAAGGTAGAAACGTGGAACCTGGAAGACACTTTGCTGGTGATTTTATACCACAATATTAGAAATGTGTGGACCAGTCAGACCAGTAAGATACCAGTGGTGGAAAAACCAGAATGAGATCTGATGTTAACAGATGGTGGAAGACCTTTGAACATACATTTGCCGCATTCTGTCTTGATGGCCAGAGGATGTCATGATGGCCACAGGAATAAACAGTTTTAAAAGAGGATTAGGGTGCATTCAGATGGGCAACTAATCCAGCCATTTGATCTAGATCTTTTTGATCCAGCATTGCATGACCAGACAGCTCCCCCGTGAATCGCTTTACCGTGTGTGACTCCGCGGTGGATTGTCTAGATGGCATCCACTGTGAGGAGCCATGCGGTCAGCTTTTTAAAAAAATAACCCTGTTTGCGCATGCACATATGCGCCTCACCATATACTTGTTTTTCTGTGCATGCACGGACTAAAATGGTAAAAGCACCGCCAGCGGTACCTTCCTCTATGTACCATTTAAGTTAATAAAGTTGATAAAGTTCACGGGACCATCAGGAACATAAAATTGTTTGGATCGTTTGAGTGGAGCTCTGGGGATGTCGCATGTTTAAGCGGTTATACACGCATCGCTAAGACTTTTTTTAATATGGCGGCCATTCGGGATGGTCTAGAGATCATCCCTATGGGCTGATTGCGTGCTGGTCAAACAACTAGATGGGGGAAAGTCTGCCATTGGCCCGTTGGCCAGCTTAGGACTGGACTTTAACCACTATCTTTTAAGTACGGATCCCCAATGGGGAACGACGGGCTAATCACGGAAGTGACATGATTCCCAGATATTGTTATCTGGACGTGCACTTTAAATCCACCAGGCACTTGTACCTGGCGTGGCTCAAAAGAGCCGTATGAATGTGATTTTAGATAGATTCATGGAAGATAGGTTATCGATGGCTACTAGCCATGGTGTCTGAGGGGAACCTCCACATTCCGAGGCACTAAGCCTCAGAATCCCAGAGCCAGGAGGTAACATCAGGAGAAGGTCTTGGTCTCTGTGTCCTGTTGTCCGTCCAATGGATGCTGGACTAGATGGACCATTGGTCTGATCCAGCAGGGCTCTTCAGTAGAGATCTTTCATCTCACACAGTACCTGATGCTTTTAGCTGGAGATGCCGGGGACTGAACGTGGGGCCTTCTGGTGGCAAAGTAAATGCACCACCACTTCCTCATCACAGTTAGAGTGTTGCTGTGAGGTAGTGTGTTAGCTAGTCAGCTTGTGTGGTGCAGAGGCCAAAAAGGTCAGGATCGGATAGGACAGGGGTGGGCAAATTGCGGCCCGGGGGCCACATACGGCCCGCCACAGAGTTTTTGGCGGCCCGCCAAGACAGTCGGCCACGGGAAAATGTTCTCTATATTAGGGTCTACATATATTTGTGAGCAAAGTTTTTCTTGCATGAAGATCAACAAGAGTAAATATAGATGCTCTTTGACAGACATTAACTCGCAGGCTGTGATGAGAATCTCAACAAGCAATCTCACTCCTGATTTCAAAAAAACTGTAGAAAAGTGTGATAGGGTACATTTCTCTCATTAAACTGATTCTAAAATTAAATGTGCTTGCAGCTATAGACGATATGAAATTAGCACAATAAATAAATTGAATAAAACTACCACTATTTTATTTAATTTATATTTATTGCTTTTTAGGATACAATTTTTACCTTTTCTGAAATGCAAAGTTAACTAATGAATGCAATCATTTTAAAAGGTGCGGCCCTCCGCTAACCTCCGCTCCCACAAAGTGGCCCCTGAGCCAAAACAATTGCCCACCCCTGGGATAGGAGAATCCCGGGTTCAACTCTCTACAAAAGTTGGTAGACAACCCTAATCCTTTACTAGATGTCCTATTCTGTTTATGGAATGTCCCCTTCTGTTGATTATATTGACTCACTCTACGTAATCCGCCTTGAGTCCGAGTGAGAAAGGCATACCATAAATGATTTATTTATTTGATTTGTTTGATTCATACCCCGCCCTCCCCACCAAAGTAGGCTCAGGGTGGCTATAATGTATATGCATAATGTAAATAAATATGAATAAAGACTCGGGCAAGTCACTCTCTCTCAGCCTAACCTACCTCGCAAGGCTGTTGTGAGGGTAAAATATCTCTGAGTCCCTCGGTTTAAAAAAGGGATATAGGCTATCGATGTGATGAATGCCTTTATCCTTTGAGCTCCTCTACGCTGCCATTCCCCACACACACAAGCGCACACTCCAAATGGCAACCCGTGGGGCGACATGCCAAAGTTCTGTCCTTCCCCACAGCAAATCAAGAGCTATCACCAGCGGGTAACGATTTGCAGACACGACTCACTGACTGGAAAATGTTCCTGACAGCAACAAGGAAGCCCACGTTATCCATCCCTCGTATCCGTGAAAAAAAGCTTAAATCAAGTATGCCACAGAGCCCGGGTGACTGATCAAAGCAAATCCTTTCCAGACCCAGAAAAAAACACCCAGCAAAAAGAGAAGAAGGCTCAATTATTTCCTTGTAAGGCTTTAATGGGCTGCAATTGAGGAGAAGCATTTTTATGAATGAAGGGGCTGAGTGAGGGTGATCGATGAGGTGCCAATCAAAGGTCCGGTCCCTGGGACCAGGTGAGGAGGGGGTTCGGCCACAGTGCAGCTGCAGCCACAGGCAATCACCTGGACTCTGGTTAGCAGCTGGTGGGATGCCCAGTCCATCAGACTCTGTATTAGCACAGCAGATGTACGGGTGCCGGTCCCTTGGAGCCTAATTACGCATTGGCTCGGCATAGCATCCTTGTGGCTAGCCCTGGGCTCTCTATCAAAGGGCACTGTGTTTCAGGTGTACCATGACCGCTGAACTGGAAGAAGAAGAAGAGGAGGAGGAGGAGGAGTTGGAGGAGATTGGATTAATACCTGCCCTTCACTCGGAGTCTCAGAGCAGCTTACGATCACCTTTCCCTTCCCCTCCCCACAACAGACACCCTGTGAGGTAGGAGGGGCTGAGAGAGCTCTTTCAGGAGCTGCTCTTGAGAGAACAGCTCTGAGAGAACTTGTGACTGACCCATGGTCACCCATCTGGCTGTGTGTGGAGGAGTGGGGAATCATACCCGGTTCTCCCAAATTAGAGTCCGTGCTCCTAACCACTACACCAAACTGAATTAAGGGAATTCAGTGCCTGAATTGAGGGAATGGGCGATGCTTAAGCGTCTTCTACTCCTATCCTCTCTTATACTGCAGACAATGTGTTGGATCCAGCCAGTCTCACTCAGTTCCCCTCCTCACTATGACCTAGGGTTGCCAACCTCCAGGTGGTGGCTGGAGATGTCCCACCATTACAACTGATCTCCAGGCGACGGAGGTCAGTTCACCTGGGCTGATTTCTCACTAGTTGTTGCCCCAGCTTCACTCCCCGGTAAAATCTGGGGCAGAGCAACAGTTTCCTACTTGTTGCTCCAGGTCTGCAGTTGGCCCGAATGTAATCATCATTTCCCCTGGATCTTCCGTTTCCGGGATTTTCAGGATTTTTTTTTTTGCCATGGGAGTAAAGTTGGGGTATTCAGGTGAGGAATTCCGAAATCGAGGTTTCTTGCTCCACGCCTTTAACACCCCTCTGCTTCTTTCTCTCCCCTTTCCCTCCCCTTCCCTGCCCTGGCATGAGCGGGGTTTTTTTTTGTTCCCCGCTTTGTTTGTGTTACAACAACACGACACGACATTGATCCACCGTTGACTGACATTTAAAAGTCTTTTTAAAAATGTACTTTTGTTGTTGATGTCTGCACATTTCTGTATTGCATCTTTTGTTGCACAAAAGTCGTGCCTGAGTCATGCCACTATAAAAATATGTATTGATGGCTTTGAGGCACAGCGCGAGCTGTTCCCCCACCCCGTTGCATTACAACAACACAACACGACATTGATCCATCGTTGTGTGATTAACATTTTTTGCGGAGCCAATATATTGCGGGTGGTGTGGTGGTGTGGACACAATTTTTGCAGGGGTTACATGTGTTGTGTTGCATGTTCCCCCTCCATTTCCCATCCCTTTCCCACCCTCCATTTCACCTCCAACTCTGGCGCAAGCTTTTTTTTCCTTACACGGATGATTTTCATGGAAGCTCAGATGGCCAATCACGGCTTTGTTGCATCACGACATCATAATGCAACTCCGCCTACATTAAAAAAAGGGGAGACGGGCGGGGGCTCAAGATTCGGGGCAAGGACAGATGTGCAAATGAAGAACCGGCATCAACCCGGGTCAGATTCATGTACTGCGGAAACGCACACACTGATTCGGACCAATTAAACCTTGGAGAAAAGGGAAGCAAAGCCCTTGTGCGGAATCGGTCCTGGAGAAAATAGCTACTTTGGAAGGTGGACTGTATGGTGTTATACCCCATTGAAGTCCCTCCCCTCTCCAAACCCTGCCTTTCTCAGGCTCCATTCCCAAAGTCTCCAGGAATTTCCCAACCCAGAGCTGGCAACCCTTCTATAGCCCCCAGCCCACATGCCTTTTCTCAGTGCAGATCCACAGCACAGCCATTTTTGGTGGTCCAAGGGGACCCCCTCATTCCTTTTTTCACCCTCAGAAAAACCAGCTGGATTTAGCCCAACAGCTGTGAGTAAACTACAACACAATCTGATTAAGATTTACTCAGTAGTGAAGTCCCTTGGTATTCAATGGGACTTACTCCTTGGTAAGTGAGCATAGGATTGCACTGGTAGTTACTTCGCCCTGTTGAAGCATAGAGTGTTGCATTGCTAGGGCGGCCTTTTGAATCCCTTGCTTCCTCTTTACCTTGCTAGCCCTGACCTGAATAGCCCAGGCAAGCCTGATCTCATCAGATTTCGAAAGCTAAGCAGGGTTGGCCTTGGCTAGGAATTGGAAGGGTAGCCTCCAAGGAATACCAGGGCCGTGATGCAGAGGCAAGCAACGGCAAACCACTTCTGAAATGTCTCTTGCCTTAAAAACAAGTCTAGCTCGCCACCTAGTGCTGCGTACCACTGAAGAGGTAGAACTTCCGGCTGCCAGACAATCTTAGGATCTCCTGGCTATTCTACACACAATGCCACACGGCAATTAATTAATTAATTACTTTACCTTGCTCATCCAAGCAACGGCTTGTGAGAGAGCGCTGGCAGCATCCCTCAGTCCACTACAGCTTCCCTTTCTCAAATAGAAGTCCCCGCATATCCCTCTAAGGCTGTAATCCTAGGCACTCTTGTCCTGTGGAACACCCTTTTGAATAACCATGTATGGGCTGCACGAGTTCCGAGGGAGTGGGGAAAAGGCTGCAGTCCTGGCATCTCTCACCCTTTCCCTCCACTGGCCTATTTGCCCATATTCCCACTCAGTCTGTTGTAGGGTAAAACTGTAAGACTGCTCAGTTACTATAACAGTAGAGGGTGGGCAAATAATCCCTTTGAAGAATGGAGAGAGACTCAGGAAGTGACTGCATCTTCTCCTGCTGCTTTGGCACATTTCAAGGCTATGTTCTTCACACTCTATGTTCTCGTGTATGTTCTCATACTCCTAGACATATCTCATTTGCCTGCGTGAAAAGTACTGGGTCTAGAGGTGCATTGAGTGATAACAGCTCATATTTTATTAGAGAGGTCAGAACAAGACTTATATTCCTGTTCCAAACCACACCCCTGCAAACCCCAACACCTGTGATATGTCTACTTACATTGTTAACCTTTCCATAGGTTCCTTTAAGGATCCAGCTCCCTCTATTGGTCCTTGCCAGGATCCTCTCAGTCTATTGTGTTCCTGTGTGAAGCTCTGGCACTTTGCACGGCCAAGTGTATGTTTCCAACTGCGTGGGTGATTTTCCGGTCGGAACACAACACCCCTCCCCCGATAGTTCAGACTCCACCTGGCACACATAGTCTCTGAGGTAGACGGGTCTCCGCCGTTCCCTGGTGGACCTCCGTACTTCAGGTGGTGGGGCTCACTGTTCCTGTGCAGGCTCTAGATGTTCTGGTTGTATGTCAGGAAGAACTCCCTGGTGCTCGGCCATGGCCGGCTGCAGGGGGCTGTCCCGGTTGGCTCCAGCCAACTCCACTAGTCGAAGTGGTGCTTGTGCGGGAACTTCTGCCTCTCCCGTCTCACCTGCTCCTGGCGTGATGTCTTCCTCCTCTCTGTCCCCGGTATCCTCATGATCCTCTGGGGGGAGGAGGAGGAGGCGTAGGTGGTCTATATGTCTCTGCCAAACTTGGCTGTCGTCCCCCAACCCCTCGTAGGACAGAGGCCCTGTCACACGTACTACTTATGCTGGAATCCATTGATCGGTATGGCTTTTACCATAGAGACTGGGCCAAATCCTAGAACATCAGTGACATCACTTCCAGGTTCTGCCCAGAAGTGATGTTGATGCATCACCAATGTTCTTTTTCCTCATGCTCCACCCCCAGGGGTTCCAGGCAAACAACTGTCAATCCTGTGTCCTCATTATGTAAAGTGAGAGTGAAGGCCACAAAACAAGAATGCTCCCAATACTTACTTTATAGCTCTTACAAGTGGGGACCCGCAATACTCACGGGTGGTGGTGGTGGTGGTAATCTCTCTCCCCTTCTTAATTACCATTGCTGCTGCTATCTTTGGGGGTCTCATGCTCCGCCCCATCAGCAACAGCCTGCCAAAGCTTCTCCTCCCCATCGCTGCTAGGCCTGCCAAGGCTTCTTCTCCCCCCCCCCCCCAGTGTTGATTGCTGTAGCAGCAGTCCCTACATGGCTCCCAGCTGCCAAGACCCACCAGGCTGTCTCCCCCCCAACCCACCTTCAACAGCAGAAAATCCTCCATGGTTCCCAGCTGCTGGGCCCATCAAGCCTTCCTCCAACCATCAAGAGCAGTGAGTCCTGCATGGCTTCCATCCAGCCGCTGGGCCCCTCTAAGGCTTCTCCTTCCCCAGGCCTCCAGTGAACACTGGAAACCACTCCAGGCCCCACCACCCACCTTATGCCCGGCAGCAACAGTCCCTAGGAGCGGCTCTGAGCCTGAAGCGGCTCCCGGCATCCTTTGCTGCTGTGGCCAGCCCCAGAGGCTCTCCTGGAGTTCTCTGCTATGCCGTTGGTCCAGGAGTGGCTCCTGTGGTGCTCCACTGTGGCTGCCGGGGCTGGGGTGGCAACCGGTGTGATCTGCTGTGTCGGCCAAGGCCGGAGCATCTCCTGGCATCTGCTGGCAAGGAGCCACTCCAGGCATCCACCACCGGGCAAGAAGCCAGTCCCGGTGTCCTCGACTGTGCCGGCTGGATCTGGAGTGGTTTCTTGTGGTGGTGTCCACCCCCAGCTCCAACGGTAAGTGCATCGTCTGCTCATGCACAGACAATGCTTTTTTATTTGGGGCCAGGTTTGCAGAAAAATCTGTTTATCCTCTATGCATTTAAAGGTAAAGGTAAAGGTTTCCCTTGCTCAAAAGCCAGCTGAATCTGACTCTAGGGAGCGGTGCTCATCTCCATTTCCAAGCCAAAGAGCCAGCGCTGTCTGAAGACTTCTCCTGTGGTGGTCATGTGGCCGGGATGACTAAGTGCTGAGGTGCACTGAATGATAGTCTTTCACTATCTTCATATGAAGGCTATGGGTGGCTAACAGGATATAGATAGCTGCATAGCAAGGAAATGGCCTTCAGTTGAGTCTAGTAGTGTATTCTATGCAATTTTTCTGGTCTGCAAATAAAGACTTCCAGAATGAGGAATGGCTTAAAATGGATTGTACAATAAGAGCAACAGAATTATTTCATACACAGTATTTTCTAAGCCTTGCTCTAAATCTAACTAGAGTCATGTGATCTTAGGGCAAGTCTGCAAGTACAAGTTTTTTATCACTGTGAAACATTCAGTTTCTAAGGGAGGATTTCCTATACTGTAAATCTCTCCCTGTACTGACCTCATAACCAGATAGGAGAGAAGAGAGCCAGACATTTATGCTAACTATCCCTAGTTGACCGTCTAGGACAGCACTCACTGCAATGGCAGAGAAGGGTGGACACTAAGGTTGCCAACCTCTAGGTGGGGTCTGGAGATCTCCTGGAATTATAGCAGATTTTGCAGATGACAGAGATCGGTTCCCCTGGAGAAAATGGCTGCTGTAGAGGGTGGGGTCTATGGCATTATACTCTGCTGAGGCACCTCTCCTCCCCAAATCGCACCCTCCCCAGGCTCCACCCCCCAAAATCTCCAGGTATTTCCCAAACCAGAGCTGGCAACTCTAGACAGGAGGGAGCTTGGCAGGGATGCAGTGCCATAGATTCCACCCACCAAAGCTGCCATTCCCTTCAGGGGAATTGATCTCTCCCTTACGTTTAGGGTTGCCAGCTCTGGGTTGGGAAATACCTGGAGATCTGGGGGGTGGAGCCTGGGAAGGGCGGGGTTTGGGGAGGGGAGGGACTTCAGCAGGGTACAAAACCATAGTCCACTCTCCAAAGCAGCCATTTTCTCCAGGGGAACTGATTTCTATTGTTTGGAGATCAGCTGTAGCAGCAGGAGATTTCCAAGTCCCACCTGGAGGTTGGCAACCCTTTTGTTATTGTTCAGCTGCAGTCGAGTCCAACTCTTTGCAACCCCATGGACCACATCATGCCCGACCCTCCTGTCTTCCACTGTCCTCCAGAGTTTGCTTAATTTCATGTTTGTTGCATCGAGCACACTGTCTAACCATCCCATCCTTTGTCGTCCCCTTCTTCTTTGACCTTCAGTCTTTCCCAGCATCAGGGTCTTCTCCAGGGAGTGCTCCCTTCTCATTTGGTGGCCAAAGTATTTGAGCTTCAGCTTCAGGATCTGGCCTTCCAGGGAGCAGTCAGGGTTGATTTCCTTTAGGATTGACCGATTTGATCTCCTTGCAGTCCAAGGGACTCTCAAGAGTCTACACACTATGTTAAAGTTGGTAACCCTGGAGTCCTGTTCAATGGTGTCCTTTGGAGAATTTTGTTGGGGACCCTGAGCGTCTACCTAAAATGACTGTGCAAACAGGAAGAAGCCGTGCCTGTGAGTGACTGAGGCCAGGCTTCTCTCACCTCAAAGCCCACCCTGCTCCAAAGTGACTTGCTCCATCTGCAATAGAGGAGCAATCACTCAGCAGTGAATTGCATAGTTTAACCTCCCCATTCTGCGAGAGAACACGGATTATTGATCACCGTTGCGGCAGCAGTTTCCTGGTTGAAACCCAGAGCGGGCCCAATATACGCAAAAGGTGTTTTGCTTTAATAGGGCAGCTTTCCTTTCCAAATGCAATTTCAGCTAACCTTTGTGCGTATGTATGTGGTGGGTGGTGGGGGAGGACTTTTAAAAAACCGAATTCGCGGAATAACCATTAGTAAACAGCAAACTAGTCCAAGTAAGCCTGCGTGTGTAGATAATTTAGTGTGTCAATTGCCTGTTAATTGACAGCGATTTCTATTCAGTAATTCTTTTCCCCCCTCCCTGGAGAACAGTTGTGTTTTGGTAATCATTTGGTTCTTTTAAAGAGAGAGAGGGGAAGGGAGGGAGAGAGAGAGAGAGACAGCATGTTGGGGAGTTCCTTGAAAATGAATAATTCATCGAGACCAGAGTCTGCGTTTCTTGGCAGTATCCAGCATGAGGCAGCTGGCCCGTAATGGTGTTTTAATGGTGTCATGATACCGGGCTTCTCTTAGGTGTGTCAAGCAGTAATACTTCGTCACGCTTGCATTTTTTGGCAGGCTTAGTATTAGCGTGGCCTACAGCTTTTTTTAAAAAATACAGCAGTCTTGTTCCCATCCAAATCTACTTCCAAAGTCTATATTACTAGTTTTCCAGAGGCAAGGGGAAAGAAGAAAGAATACACACAGACGTATTCTCTGTTTCTTCAATGCATGTTCTTTTAAATGGTTCTAACTTTATGTGATGTAGGCAGCTGCCTAATGCAATTTATTGGGAAGAAGTAATTCAATTATCTGCTTGGCGTTTATCCCCACCCTTCCTAAAAGGAGCACTGGCAAGCTCTTTTCCCCAACTGCTCATCGTAGTCTCACAGCAATGTTGTAAGGTAAGCTAGGCAGTGAAATAACGGCTGGCCCAAGCTCCCAAGGTGAGACTAGGAGCGAGCGCTCTAGAATCGAATGCAACAGCAGACGACACTATGTCAGGATGCCAGCCTCCAGGTGGGACCCGGGGATCCTCTGGAATGACAGTTCATCTCCAGACTACAGAGATCAGTTCCCCTGGAGAAAATGGATGCTTTGGAGGGTGGGCTCAGTAGCATTCTACCCCACTGAGGTCCCTGTCCTCTCCAGGCTCCATTCCAAATCTCTAGGAGTTTTCCAGCCTAGATCTGGCAACCCTACCCTCCCATCCCCCCAGGGTTGCCAGGTCTGGGTTAGGAAATACCTGGAGACTTTGGGGGTGGAGCCAGGAGAGGGCGGGGTTTGGGGAGGGGAGGGGCCTAAGCACGGTACAATGCCATAGAGTCCACCCTTCAAAGCAGCCATTTTCTCCAGGGGAGCTGATCTCTGTCAGCTGGAGATCAGTTGCAAAAGCAGGAGATCTCCAGGCCGCTCCTGGAGGCTGGCAAACCTACATTCCTGACTGGTGGCCTGAGGGGAACCTAGGGCTGCCAAGTCCCCTGGGGGGAGGGGTTGCCCACTCAAAGAGCCCGGATCGGGCCGACGTGCCCAGCGCGATGACATCACCTGGAGGTGACGTCATTGTGTTGGGCATGTCGCCAGGGGGACCCTCTAGCATTCGGCCGAACGCTAGAGTGTCCACCAGGGACGTGCCTAGCGTGATGACGAGCTCTAACTGATGGGAGCTCTGCAGGGACTCAAGACCCAGCAGGTAGCCACGGCTCTGTGAGCCATCTGAGGGCCCTGATACCTGGAATTAAAACCACTGTTGTTGCCTGCTTCTTTGAGGTTAATATGAATTGTACAGTTAATAGTATCCCTTAATATTCTGTTAGTGCAATAGATGGCAGATCCTTCTAAAAATGAATGGTAGCAATTAAAGCCACATTAATTGTGCCGCCGCGAGGCAGGGAGGGCAGGGTAAAAATCGAATTAATTAATTAATTAATTAATTGTTGTTGTCTGGCAGTGTGTATAGTATAGCCAGGAGATCCTAAGCCAGACGTTCTAGCTCTTTTAGCATTATGCACCACTAGGTGGCGAGCTGGACTTTTTTTTAAGGCAAGAGGTGTTTCAGAGGTTGGTTTGCCATTGCCTGCCTCTGCGTCACGCCTCTGGTACTCCTCGGAGGTCGCCCATCCAACTACTAGCCAGGGCTGACCCTACTTAGCTTCCGAGACCTGACGAGACTGGGCTAGCCTAGGCTATCCAGGTCAGGGCGTTTAAGGCCACAATCCAACACAGAACCAAGTTTGAGACCAACCTTTAAGACCAAGAAAGTTTAATTCTGGGGCCTGTCCTAGATAGCCCAGAAGGGCCTGATCTCACCAGGTCTTGGAAGCTAAGCAGGGTCAACTCTGGCAAGTACTTGGATGGGAGACCTCCTTGGAATACCAGCAGTTGGGAGGTAGGCTTTATTCAGCCACCTCTCTGAATATTCTCAAGGCCCCCAGAAGGGGTCAGTCACCAGAGGTCACCATGACTTCCAGATGCACAGACACTCACATGGGCGTGCACACACACATATGAAAAATATAAAAAAAGGCCCCAAAAGAGTTTAATTCTGGGTATAAGCTTTTGATTGCATGCATGCTTCATCAGATGTATCTGGTGAAGTGTGCATGCACACAAAAACTTATACCCAGAATTAAACTCTTTTTTGGTCTCAAAGGTGCCACTGGACTCAAATATTGTTCTGTTGCTTCAGATCAACCCGGCTACCTGCCTGAATCCAACACCAAGTTAAGGAACTGAAACCTGTGGGGTGTGATGGTTAGAGTATCCGGGAGACCCAGGTTTCCAACCTTCCTCTACCACAAAAGTGTGCTGGGTGACCATGGGCCAGTCCCTCTCTTTCTCTGCCTAACCCTTACTTACCTCACAGGCTCGTTGTGGAGAGAAACTGAAGGAGGTGGGAAGGATATTGTAACTCTGCTTTGGGTCCTCACTGGTGAGAAATTGGGGCATAAATATATACTTAATAATTAAAAATCTTAGGTGTGCTGTCTTGCGGCTTTTAAACTGACAAGTCCTTCAGCCTCGGGGGGGGGGGAAGACATCATATATTAAAGTTCTGGAAATATGCCAGCTTATTGGAATCAAATCAATTATTCGGTTAAAAAGCCGATGGTGAAGCCATCTTTAATGAGCCAACGGCCCGAACAGCTTCTAATCTTAATAGAATTTAAGCTTTACTAAAAGGCAGAGGAAATGGTCTACATCCTGTCACTTGGTACTGAAGGTCAAAGAAGGAGACTGTTTAAAAATGTATATAACACAAAACTAAGGGGGTCACTACAGGTTACTCTCCAGGAGCACTGACAGAGCCATGCAGCGAAATTAATGCTTGCCTTGAAACAGTTCCACTAATATAGGTTTCCTCTTAGCTCTGTACAAAATCAAGTGGATAGGCCAGTGTCTTGTTTCTATTGAAATGTGTTTTCAATTTAGAATTCCCTTTTTTCCCCCTCCCAAATCCAGCCACTAATATCTAAAGGAGGCAAAATGCTATTCTGACAAAATGTCCCTCTGTAATACATGGGTAATGAAATGCAGACTGTCTAACTGTCATTGGAGCAAAGTAATACGGGTTCCCCCCAACAAAAATATGTGGGTACAGAGAAGGGAAGAAAGGACTGGATGCCACTTGGAAAAGGAAAAGGAAACATCAGAGGTAGTGAGGAGAGGGCAGGGAGGGATGCCAGGACACAAGAAGCCTGAATTGTCATGCCGGATTTCAGCGAGAATTGGACACATCTCTGTTAAGGGGAAAAACCATACTGGGCAAAATGTGAAAAGTTGGCTTGCTGAAGTCACCAACTAGAAGGCAGAAAATGGAGCAACTGGAATGACAAGGATGTAGTAAAAAAAAGTCTTGTCAGCCATTATTTGCTCAATGGTTATGGCCACACGTGCAAAATAAAGCAGGGGGGAGAGAGGCTATTTCCTCCAGCAGAAGTTGACCCACAGTTGCATGATCACACAGTTTTTTGAAGCTGCAGGCACAGCCTGCCACTGCATGATCAGACATAACTGCGGGTGAGTGTGGGGGGGGGGAGGGTTTGGAGGTTTGTTTCCAATGCGCTTAAATGAGGGATTGATGATTCGCCCCTCAGCCCTGAGGGCTTCCTATGGAGTGTGTGATGAGGTGCATACTGAGAAGGTGGGGGGGGGGGGAAAGGCACAGAGTCGAGATGGCCTGATCAGACCATTCCGATGCCATGAGAGCATGCTGGAGTGATCAGACGGAAAGTCCACCCATGGTCCATTTGCTACTGGACTTTCCCCAGTGCCTGTTTACTCCACTTCTGTGGTGGAGCAACATGGGTTACTGCTGGCTGCGGGACGCTTCCCAGATGTTCGTGTCTGATCGCGCATGTTAAACCTGCCCGGCATTCGTGCCTATGTCATGGCTAACTGTGTGTGTGATCGCAGCCAATGTATATCTTGATTTGTTCTCTACAAAATGGGTGAAAACTATGGAAGAAAGAATGGTATAGCAGAGAGCTAGGGAAGGCCTGAATATCTCTTACAGTACAATAGGGTAGCCAACTACTGCTTGGGAAATACCTGGAGATTTGGGCTCTGGAGCCTGTAGAAGGTGGAGTTTGGGAAGGGATTTCAGTGGGGTATAACACCACGAAGTCCACTCTCCAAAGAAGCCACGTTCTACAGGGGAACTGATCTCTGTTGTCTGGAGATCTGCTGAAATTCCAGGAAATCTCCAGCCCTCACATGGAGGTTGGCAACCCTACAGTACAGTAGTAAGCACTTGATTCAGTAGGCTTAGAGAAAGGTGGTCTCTGCTTACAATGGCACTATTTATTTATTTAAAACATTCTTCTGCCGCCTTTCCACCTGATCAGGGTTTCAAAGATGGAAAATATTTTTAAAAATTAAAACATTTGAACAATTAAAAATACATTTTAAATGATAAAATAATTAATAAAAGCACAGAAACAACACCAAACCCAGGAAGGAGGGCCAGTAACCATTACTGGGGGCAGGCCAAATGAAATTAAAAAGTCTTTCCCTTCCGGCGAAAGACGTTACTAGAAGGAGGCCAAGGAATCTCCCTGGGGAGAGAAAAACCATAAAAACCGTTTCTAGGGTTGCCACCCAGGCCATAAAGGACTTTCAAGATCAATACCTTGAATTGAGCCTGGAAGTTTATCCAAAAGGAGGCCTCGGTCCAGGAACACCCCCAAGCTGCAGATTTAGTCCTTTAGGGGGAGTAAAACCTCGGGCAGAACAGGTGTTAACCCATTTTGGGGGACAGACACTCCCCCCGCTAGTAGCCACTTTCCACTGAAAAACAAGTTAGCTTGTATTGCTTTGGTCTATCATACGCTACCTTGGAGATCAACTGATCCAAAAGTAGCGTGGTGATGGTGGGAAGTGCCATCAGGTCACAGCTGACATATGATGACCCCGTAGAGCTTTCAAGGCAAGAGATGTTCAGAGGTGGTTTGCCATCGCTTGCCTCTGCAGAGCAACCCTGGACTTCCTTGATGGTCTCCCACTGAAATACTAACCAGGGCCAACCCTGCTTAGCTTCCAGGATCTGACAAGATCAGGCTATCTGGGCCATCCAAGTCAGGACAAAAGTAGGACACACCCCTATAAAACAAACAAAATCATGATTGCCGGACATGACAAGAACGGGACATCTGAGACCTTCCCTCCTTCAGCTTTTATCATTTAATTCCCCCCTCCCTTTAAAAATGTAAATATTTCCTACCAGGGGTCATTTCGCAGAAAAAGAGGTGCAGGAGCTCATTTGCATAACTCATTTGCATATGCCACACCCCCTAACATACCGGAAGTGTGTCAGAAGGCAACACCCACCCCTCAGGCTCCACTCCACAGGTGAGTGAAACTGACCTGCTCTTCCTCCATTCCCTTCCCCATCCAATACTTTGTGCAATAAAAATAAGCATAAAGAACACACCCCCATTTTCTTCCTGCTCCCTTGAAACCACCAGGTTTCAAGTAGACTTGAGATACCCAGGACATGTGCACCACCCATCCCTTCCCCTTCCCCTCCCCACAAGACACCCTGTAAGGTAGGTGGGGCTGAGAGAGGTCTTTTGAGAACTGCTCATGAGAGAACAGCTCTGAGAAAACTTGTGACTGGCCGCTGCATGTGGAGGAGTGGGGAATCAAACCCGGTTCTCCCAGATTAGAGTCCAACTCCTGACCACTACACCAAACTGATGGGGTGGAAGCTGTTGAAGGGTTGGTGAAATTTCTCCAGTACTTATGTGCCATGTGCTCAGATAAAGAATGGTATACTTAGAAAATTTATATGCCACCTTGAGCAAGTCTCTGGAAAAGCAGCACACAGTCATAAAAGGAACAATGATAAAATTATCAATATTAAAACAAAACATTAAAATCAATAAAGACCCTAGCAGGGCTTTCCCCAGGGCGCTGCGCCTCTGCACTGCTCAGGGAAGCTGAGGAGGGGGCGGGGCTTGGTCATGTGCCCGCCCCCTGGGCTCCTCACTCCCAGAGCTGCGCTCCTGTGCGCTCCCGCTCCAACGGACCCCTGTTTCCTACTCTGCTCTCTAGGGTCTCAGGGAGAATTGCCAGCTGGCCTGGGGGAAATGTTATGTCCCTGTACCAGATATGTGTTTTACCAAATGGTGTTATTTACCTCCATGCCATGAGGGAATTGTTATTTGAAAGACAGGATGTTTTCCCAATCAAATTGGTAATCCTGATCTCAGGTACAGGTCTTCAGCATCACCTGGTTGATCCTTAAATGCAGATGCTGGGAACTGATTCTGAGAACTTCTACATGTGGGGGGGAAATGCCATTCCACAAAGCACAGCCTCTCCCAGAGTAGTAACCAGAAAGCCTTCGCCTGCCATGGCATCCTGATTATGAACTACAATGGGCAGATCCAGCTGGAATTCTCCCAGGCTTTCAGGGGTGGGGCGAGTTGCTTAGTAGATTTTCTGTATGCTTATATTTAATGATCCAGAGTTTACTTTGTGGTAAGTTGTTAGTATGCTACTAGCTTTTGTTCTGGAGTTTATTGGCCGCTCTTCAGTTTTGGATCTGTTTTTATCGATAATTACAGCTAAGCGATCCTGAATCTTGTCTGGAGAAAGGCAGCGAAAGAATCTTCACAAGGCCATAAACAAAGGCCCTCAGCATATGAAAACCTTAATCTTGGGAGCAGAATGAGTTTCATGCAAGCAATAAACTGAGGCAAACACGTGTTGATGTGTTTGGGGAATGGGAACCCCATTTTGACCTTTGAGACGTTTTCCCCAATGGCTTAAATGAGTTCTGTGGCAAGATGCGCCTATCATTAGGAGAAAAGATAACAGATCTGAAAGGCATTAAGGGAGGGGCAAAAAAGAAAAGACCCAAGAGGAGATGGATGGACTCAATCCAGGAAGCCACAGCCCTCAGTTTGCAAGACCTGAACAAGCCTGTTAACAATAGGAGGTTTGGGAGGGTCACCATAGGTCAGAGATAAAACTACCAGCGATGGGATTACTGTCAAGGAAAACATTGTGCCAATAATGAAATCCCTGAGGCCAGAAGAGCCCTTTTCTTAAACCATCAAATAATGTTTGCTGAACTGTCATGAGGAGAGGAGCAGAATCGTGGTGGCCCTGACCTTGACCCATGCATCCCATTAGCTTTTCAGTGGTAAAAGAGGAAGGGTGATCTTTGGCCACCCAAAGCGGCTACTCTAGGAATCATAGGACCTGCATCAACAAAAGTCATATGGGACAGAAGCTGTGGTAAGGAGGGGAGCTGGGCAAGAATGAGTGAAAAGGGTTCCTCGAGGCAGCCCTACCTTAGGGTTGCCAGTCTCCAGGTGGGGCCTGGGGATCTCCCGCTTTTACAACTGATCTCCAGCCGACAGAGATCAGCTCCCCTGGAGAAAATGGCTGCTTTGGAGGGTGGCCTCTATGGCATTGTATCATGCTGAGGCCCTTCCCCTCCCCAAACTCCACCCTCTCCTGGATCCATCCCCAAAGTCCCCAGGTATTTTCCAACCCAGACTTGGCAACCCTACCTTACATACGGAAGGCTCTTTCAGTCACGCAGAGAGAGATCTATGGCTGCCTGTATACAGGCTCTGTTCCAGCCCATCGGGAGCACCTTCTCTCTCTGTGTTTCGTGTACTGTTAAGTCACTTCTGATTTATGAAAACCCCATGAATGAACAGCTCCCCGAACACCCTATCATTAACAGCCCAGTTTAGGTCTTGTAAACTGAAGGCCGTGGCATTTTTTATTGAGTCAATCCATCTCATGTTGGCTCTTCTTCTTTTTCGTGCTACCTTCAGCTTCAGTATCATCTAGGAGACCCTATGTTCTAACAATGAAAATGTCAATTGTTCTGTGTGTGTGTGTGGGGGGGGGGGGAATCATCTATTTGGTTTAATGCCAACATGAAACTGAGAGTGGAGGAAAGGTCTTTATTGGGAACTTTGGGTCAGCAAAAAGTTACGATTTAATGAACCCCCAAGATCCCCACCTTTCAGGAAAGAAGAAGAAGAGATTGGATTTATACCCCGCCCTTCACTTGGAGTCTCAGAGTGGCTTATAATCTCCTTCCCTTCCTCTCCCCACGACAGACACCCTGTGAGGTAGGTGGGGCTGAGAAAGCTCCGAGAGAACTGCTCTTGAGAGAACAGCTCTCAGAGAACTTTGACTGACCCAAGGTCACTCCAGCAGCTGGGAAATCAAACCTGGTTCTCCCAGATTACAGTCCACGCTTTTAACCACTACACCAAACTGGCGTAATCAGGGGTCCGTTGGGGCCGGAGTGAGGCGGAGCAAAGCTCCGCCAGCTCAGGAGTGGCCACTAGGGCAGCCACCGGCCGAATCAGATTCTCTGATCTGATTCAGCCCGCTGCCGAATTGCCGCCGAAATTTGGTGGCGACTTTAAAAGTGACTGGAGGGGAGGGGGTTTGAGGGAGAGGCTCCAAACTTGCAGGGTAGCTGCTGGGGCCTCTCCTCGAAATACCCACCAAGTTTCAAGAAGATTGGACCAGGGGGTCCTATTCTACAGGCCCCCAAACAGGTTGCCCCCATTCCCTCCATTGTTCTCTATGGCAGGAAAATGGAGGGAATGGGGTCCATGGCATTATACTCCATTATGCTCCCTCCCCTCCCAAACCCCACTCTCCCCAGGCCCTACCACAGAAATCTCCAGAAATTTCCCGACCCAGAGTTGGCTTGGCGACCCTATCTGTCACTGAGCTACAGGCCTACCTTCTCATGTACTCTTTTCCTCACAAACTACTTCCTCAGGCCCATCATGGATATCCATGTTTCCCATTCAGCATCTGCAGAATTGAAAACAAAACCAATCCAACCACACAAGCACAACACCTGAAGTCCCTCCAGGACCCCCTTTCACAGGTCCCTTACAGACAATTCCTTTCCCAGACTGGAGGGTTTTTCATTCCCATCAATGTGTTCAATCTAATCCAAACACAACGGACAATAAACCAGACAACTTCATGCTTGATACCATTTGCCTGTCACTTTCCAGGGACTTCTTCAGAAGGAACAGTAATTTATTACCAGATGTCGAATTTGGGTGTGAGGTGGGATGGGGTGGGGGGAGTGTTTGCCATCAAAACCTCAAGTGACAACTTGGGGCCAGTGAGTATAACCTTTCTATCATACATACTTCAGCTACTGACAGAAACTTTCTTCGGTGCAATAGTGTCTGAAGAGATCAGGTGGGAAATGGGAGGAGGGGGGAAAGTTCTTTAAGAGGTCATTTCCCTCCTCAGCCGACTGAAGTTGCCTCATCGAACTCATCTTAACTCAGTCACTGGATTTCCTCATCCACAGAGAAATTCCTTGAAGTTAAGCACCTGCAGTGTTTTGTTTTTAACAGAAAGAGAAGTGTGCTCTCTTGTATCCAGTGTTCCCTCTATGCTGAGTTAGTGTGAGCTAGCTCACAGTTTTTTAGCCTCCAGCTCACATGTCTTTGTCTTAGCTCAGGAAGGATATGGTAGGAGCCATTTTCACCACAGAATTTTTGCCCAAACACCAGGGCATTGCATGAACGTTTCTGATGTGATGATGTCACTTCCTGTGTGATGCCAGCAATGCAGCCTGGGCCTTCCTTTTCTCCTGGTAAATCTCCCCATCCCCCACCTGTTCCCGGGAGGGGCCTGGCAACCCTAATGTGAAGTCACCTTGAAGCCCCATAGGAATAGGGTTGCCAGATCTGGGTTGGAAAATACCTGGAGACTTTGGGGGTGGAGCCAGGAGAGGGCGGGTTTTGGGGAGGGGAGGGGCCTCAGCATGGTACGATGCCATAGAGTCCATCCTTCAAAGCAGCCATTTTCTCCAGGGGAGCTGATCTCTGTCGGCTGGAGATCAGTTGTAAAAGCAGGAGATCATCCATCTGAAATGGATGGATGCTGCAGAGAACTCTGGGATAATGAAGAAGCTTCCGGGCACCAGAGGTCTTAGCTATGGAGCAACCAGGCCGATTTTTTTTTCCTGTGAAAAGTGGATATATTTCTCTTTCCCTTTCTACAGGGACACAATAATGATTCTTTTGTTTCTTTTGGAGAAAGCCGGAATCTCCAGACTGATAGGTTTAATTTCCACACCTCATTAAGTTAGAGGCAGGCTATAGAAGATAATTGACCGCTTATCATGGTTTTGGGAACCCTTCCCTCCCCCAACATGCTCACAAAGTTGAGTCAGGTATTGTTTGCCACCCACATTAATGGTCCAGAACAGATTAACCGGGGCTGGATTAAAAGTATTGCCCGAATAACGTTGAGTATTCCTGCCATTGCGCCAAGGGAAAGAGAAATCTGAGACGAAAGGGAGGGAAATGAGAGTGGTGGGAAGAAAAACAGTTCCTCCGTTGTGCGATGGATTCTCTCTCTCTCTAATGAATCCCCTTTGAAAGCCACACTTCGTAATAAATGAGGACATAATATAATGCAGATGGATCAACAGGGGCATATAGACAGGTCGGTGGATCTGACACTGGGGGTGTTGAGTTGATGGTTGACAGCCAGTGAGGAGTCACAAGGGTAGAAGAGTCCCGCCGGCTTCCTGTAAGGAACCTCGGTGAATGGAGGTGCCGCACAAAAGGCTGGGTGTTTTCAGATTTCTTTTCTGAAGCTTGTCTGAGCCAATCCTCTGGGATTTAGTTAGCCCTCTTGCCTAAGAGAACCGGGACTCCTTTGTACCGCACCAGGACCCCACCAGTCCAGTCCAGTTTCATAGAATCATAGAATCCTAGAGTTGGAAGGGACCTCGAGGGTCATCAACCCCCTGCACAATGCAGGAAATTCACAAATACCTCCCCCCCACACACACCCAGTGACCGCTGTTCCATGCCCAGAAGATGACAAAAAACCTCCAGGATCTCCAGCCAAACTGGCCTGAAGAAAAATTGCTTCCTGACCCAAAAGTGGCAATCAGCATCTCCCTGGGCGTATAAGAAAGGGCCACAAGAACTAAGCACTGGTGCAACCCTTCCTGCCCTCCCTCTCATGATCTGCCTAAGTTCACAGAATCCGCATTGCTGTCAGATGGCCATCTAGCCCCTGTTTAAAGACCTCCAGAGAAGGAGAGCCCACCACCTCCCGAGGAAGCCTGTTCCACTGAGGAACCGCTCTAAGTGCCCGGAAGTTCTTCCTAATTATGCTGTTCTCAATAGCCTGAGCTGGTTCTGAGGACAACTAAGTATTTAACGCACAGTCTTCAGTCATTGAAATTGACTTTATTCAACTCTTTATGCATCCAAAGGTCAGTTTACTCACATTCCCTTTCCTGGTGCTCATAGGAGCCTTAAAGTCCTTTGAGTGATTCCTGCGGTAAAAAGAGCTGAATCTCTCCCATCTACTTAGCTAAGAAGATTACAAAACTGAGGAAAACAGTTTTCCCCGGGCAAATGTATCAAAGGAAAGGGAGGCTGTGGCCAATCAGGAAGGCTACCATTAACCAGCTGACCTTAAGGTTACTAGACTACATTACTGTCAGAATCTGACATTTCCCAAGCGGGAGGTGGTTTCCCCGACTCACTCTACGTCACCCACTCCACCGGAGAGCTCATTACTGCTGTTGAAACTGTAATCTGCTTTGCTTTAATATGGCCTTGGCTTGTTGTCTTAACAGCTACTCTGCCTTCCAGGTGCCTCTCTAACTGCGGCCTGGGAATTGCTGGGGAGGTTTTGGTGGGGTGCGGGAAGGAATGTGGGATGAGCAATCACACATTTGAGCGCGTTTTTCCTGGGAAGCTAAACGGACATGTAATGTAGCGCCATTTCTGACTAGCCTGATTGGTGCCCCTCCTCCCTCTTCACCTTTGAATAATGTATAACTTACCTACAACCCTTTGCTCTGTATCACTAACACAAAACGTGTTGACTACTATGGACCATTAAGAATAAAAAAGGACTTTTAATTCCAGAGGGCCTGGCTTATTGGCTCTGCAAGGGTTCTCACAATTACCCACAATTTCACAGGGAGTGGGACCGCTTTCCTTAAATGGAACCACTGTCACCTCCAGGGACAAGAAGATCTGGAAGACTTCCTCCTGCCAATAACCTACCCATGTTCTGAGATCGTAAGCAGAGGCCTTGCTCCATATGCTCCCACTTTCAGAAGTTAGGTGCTGGCTTCTGGCAATACAGGCTTTTCTGTTGCTGTGTGCCAGTTATGGAATGCCCTCTGCCCCCCAATACATCCACCTGGCACTTCACCATCCTTCAGGTGCCAGGTGAGAGCAGTTTTATTCCCCCAACCTTTTGGAGGGGTGTAATTATTGCAGTGTTTGTGGCTTTTATCTTGGTGTGGTTCTGCTGCTAATGACAGGCTGCTTTGTTTTGTGTTATATTCTTGTATTGCTCTAATTTTGCAGGTAAGACCACCTGGAGACCAAGCTGGAGTTATGTCCTTTAATTAAACGTGAACAAAGGAAGCTGCCTTTATACTGGGAGATCTTTTGTCCATCCAGCGCAGTGCTGCCTGCCAGCTCACCAGCATGCCGGACAGAGATCATGCACAGCCATACTGTGCATTGGATCCTTTGAGGTGGAGATGTCAGTGACTAAAACACAGACCTTCTGAATGCAGGACATGCACTCTGTAATAAGGAGATGCAATGGTGGCTGTAGGCAGTGTCTAGGGTTGCCACTTGCCAGTTCTGTCAGAAACACCAGCGGGGCAGATGGGGGCATGTTCTGGGAGCCTGAAGTATTGCCACATGATGTGCCTACATCACCAGAACTGGTATCACATGGTGTGCTTACGTCACCCGGAAGTGACGTAGGGACGTCAGTGACATTGGGGGCGACGCTCTGGTTTCTGGGCAAAACTCTATGGTAAATTCAGCTTCAAACCATAGAGTTTTGCCCCCAAACCCGAGTGTCGTCCCCCCGATGTCACCAACAGGCCTACATCACTTCTGAGTGACATAGGCATGCCATGTTTATTTCTGGCAACGTCGCTGGTTTTTTTTTTTTGAGGGGGGGATTTTGTTCCACCGACTAGCTGGCTGGCAGCAGGCAGGAGCCCACAAAACCAGGGGATTCCCCGACCCCAGCTGGGGAATGGCAACCCTAGTAGTGTCCAACCTTCAGATGGGGCCTGGAGTTCTCTTGGAATCATAACTGATCTCCACATGACAGAAATCAGTTCCCCTGCAGACAAGGGCAGCTTTGGAGGGCGGACTCTGTTGCATCACATCCCTGCTGAGCTCCCTCCCAAAACCTCATCCTCCTTAGGGTCTGCCTCAAATCTCCAGGAATTTTCCTAACCCAGAGTTGGCAGCCTTAGTTGCTGGCCACAGAAAGATCCATGAGAAGCCACTGAGTCACAAGAAGCCACCTAGGCTGTAATCCCAAGGAAGCTTTCCTGGGAGTAAGCCTTACTGAATGACATGGGGCTTACTTCTGAGTAGACATGCTTATGTCTTCTCCACTAGTGAAGAACTCTGCTCTGTGGGGGCTGGGGAGAGGGAAGGTAGACTGATTGCGGCTGGTGGAATAATATTGGTTTGTCATAGAAACCCAGGCCCGGTATTTATCAACTCCTTCAGGTCCCAAATTGTTTCCATGGTGACTTCCCCATTGTTAATACAACAGAGAAGACACACTATGGAATCCTCCCACTCTTCGGACACATGATTATACCTCTTATCTGCCAGCAGGTAGATTTGAAAAGAAGCAGGAGGAAATGCTTTGTACAGTTTGCAGCAAGGGAGGGGAATGCACTGTCACGGGGCTGGATCTTTTAATGAGAACTTGGATCCTTCAGTATGGTCACTCCCTCTCCCAAAAGCATAGCCTATGATTTTGTTAATGGATCAGGATGAACTGGACGGTCAGAAAACCACAGGCTTTGAATTATACACAATATGTTTTGTGTGTGAATTGAGGAATGGCTTCCTGTCACACTTTAACGCAGTTCCAGCATAGACAGACAGACAGACAGATATACAGACAGAATGAGTCTTGTGATGTTATTATAGAGAGAGAGTGCACTGTAGGTCCCAGAGTGTCAAACTAGGATCTGGAAACCAAGTTCAAAGCCCTGAAGGTAACAGAAGCAACTTGGGCTGGTCACTCACTCTCAGGCTTGTTAAGAGGCCAAGGGGAGGGGTCTGTATGCTACTCACTGGGTTGCCAGCTCTTGGTTGGAAAATTTCTGAAGTTTTAGGGGTGGGGAGGAGGGCAGGGTTTGGAGACGGGTGGGCCATCCATGGAGTATAATGCTATGGACAAAAAAAAGGGGGAGGAAGAACTTAACCCTGAAACCTGGGAACTGGAACCTAAAGAGGTAAGTCAAACAGAATAGAGGACCAACAATAAAAGCTGAATGTATGTAATATAAAAAGATCCATGTATTTATTAGCAAAGAATTAAAAAACATATAAGGGCCCAATCACACCTCATGGAAAAATACCAAAATCTTACAAGGGCCAATGGACCTGACCTGACGCGTTTCGGCCTGTATAGGCCTTCTTCAGAGGTCAAACATAATGAGGAACAAATTGGCTAATATCATAAATACAATACAATTATGCAACATGGATACAAGATGGACCAAAAAAGAACTGTTCCAAAGTGACACCACTAGGCACAGAATAAAAAGTATAAATGAGGCCTCCAAAGATGCAATCACATGCCAAGTAATATTTCACTGATAAAAATTTCTGATTCAGAAAGTGGGGGATTCTTAACAATGTGCATTCCAGGTATGTGTGGTTGCTGGGTTCTGGTACACATGGATGTAGCATCTGAAAAAGAACAGATGCTTGTGACCAGTGTTCCCTCTAAGCTGAGTTAGTGTGAGCTAGCTCACAGTTTTTTAGCCTCCAGCTCACACATCTTCATCTTAGCTCAACAAGGATGGCTCCAGAGCAAACCAATTCATGCAGTCACCAAATCACTCGCTCACAACTTTAATGCCAGTAGAAGTTTTGCTCACAAGACTCCAGAGCTTAGAGGGAGCACTGCTTTGTGACAAAGTGGGTTCTAGCCCATGAAAGCTGATGCGTCTTTAAGGTGCCCCAATAGTCCTGTTTAGTTTCAGTCTGAATTAAATCAGCTTCTGCCCTTGACCCGCTCTGAGCCAATGAATGGAGGAGGCGTCCTGATCACTTTTGCACAGCCCTTGCCAGTGAAGGAAACCCCCACTTTCATTTTTAACCACAGATTTATGCCTATTTCCCTTCCTGTCTGATTCTCAGAAAAGCTGGCCTTGAAAAAATAGAACCAGTCTGGAAGAACTGGCTTAGGTCACCCCAGCAGAAGAATGATCTCTGTCATGAGCATAAAACCTCCTTATGACATCACGGCAATGCCTGCTTGCCTATTGTGAGTGAACTCTGGAGTCTCCGATATCCTGTCCTCTTGCCGTTCAAAACTACCACCGTTTTTTTTACAGAAAACCCCAAAGCTATTAAAATAAACAAACGTGGGTAGATTTTCTCACACATCAATCATGCTCTTTCCCCATCTAACCCCGTCCTTTCCTTTCTGCTACGCAGTGATATATAACCCTGGTGGCTGTTTCTAATGGTCTAATGGGGAGGAGAGATTATGCTATGTTAAGGGAACAGTGCTGGCTTTCATATGTTGTGGCTTTGGCTAGCCGTATCTGTGTATGTTCGGGAGACAAATGATCCCTCCACTCTTGCTATCTGCTACTCGGGGTCCTGATAGAGTCCCTGAAAGAAGCCAGACCTTCCGAAAACCACTCCACCCTTGTTTAAAATAAGGAAAGGGCTTTCCTTCAATGTCCCCTTCCCCTCCAGCGACTGTACATAAATAAACCTTCCATTTGTTGAGTAAAAATACACACTTTTGAATATTATATGTTTCATGGCACCAAAGATCTATGTAGTCCGGCCTCCTGGTCAACGGTGGACTGCAAAGACATCTAGAAAATTTACAGTCAAGGCATAATGCAGGGGACTCCAAACCTGTTGAGATGGGTTACTTTTCACATTTTTGAGAACAGGTAGTGGGCATCATCATAAAATTTGTGCCATGAGTACTGGGGTCAGTCACAGTGTTGGGATGCATACTCCTATGATAGTGGTAGTAGAAAGTGCAATCAAGTCACAGTCGACTTATGGTAGGGCTTTCAAGGCAAGAGGTGCTCAGAGGTGGTTTGCCATTGCCTGGCTCTGCTTAGTGACCCTGGACTTCCTCAGTCTCCCATTCAAGTACTAACCAGGGCTGAACTTGCTTAGCTCCTAAGATCTGAGAATCATAGAATCATAGAATCTAGGCAGGGAACAGAGTTTGGAGGACTGGGGACTAGAACAACTCTACGGATAAATCTTCAGGAAGAGGCTGGAGAAAATGCTTCTGGCCTGACCGGGTCAAGTGGGAGGGGAGGCAGAGATGATAAAAATCTGAGTGCAACAGGAAATAGCTCTTTTTCTTTAGGATACTCAGGCCCTGAGAGGACACAGGGCCCTAAACTCCTGAGGCAGCCGTATTGACCAGCAAGCTTCAAGGTAATGGCAACCTGTAGAGAACTAGAACAGCTAAGCTAAAGAGCCTGTCCTATATTTTACCATCAGATAGGGCGTGTATATGGGAAGGAGCAGAAGATTTGCATTTTTACCCATTTCTTTGGTTTTTCTTGCACAGATCTGGTGCTGTGATAAAAGTATGCTTATAAACATTTTCTTTGAAATAAATGCTTTATAACTTTTGATGCTGGGAATGGTTTTCTGTACCACAAACACCTCCACCAGTTCAGACATACTATTGTAAAAGGAGCTCCAGGGGGTTGGCAAGTGGCTATTCCTCCAAGGGCACCCAAAGCATTAAACTGTTCCCATGGGGACCAGGCACTGGGCAATGGGAGACATTGAGGCAAGGCCTCTGAACTGGGAAGGAAAGCTCGGAGTCCTGATCATCCCAGTGGGAAATCCCTACAACAATCAGGTGGTGGTGGAGACCTACCCTGAGAGTAGAAGAAAAGCCCCTCCAGGGAGATGGGAACCCCTAGGAAGGCAGGGTGGGATGGGATGGGGGCTGCAGGTCAGAGCAGGCTGGTTCCACCACACATGCCACCAACCTTAGCAGTGCTGGCAATATTTCAGGTGCTGGACTACGTTTCTTGGTCCTGTGTGCTGAACAAAATATTCTGGTGTGCTGCCTTTTGACATATGTTGGGAGCCATCTACTCTGGCCAAGAATATGCCTAGAGGAGCCAGGAATACTTCCCCACCTTTCAGGTGCCCTCACTTGCACAGCAGACAGATGCAATTGTTTGGCTACCTGAGAAGTTAGGGAATGGACAAAATAGTATAGTGCCACAATTTAAAGGGCAATCTTGAACAGAGTTACACCCTTCTAAACTCATTGACTTCAATGCATGTAGAAGGGTAAAACTGTGTTCAGGATTGCATGGTGGACTTCCCAGGTATAATTACAGTGTTTTCCAAGCCAGGACAGGCATGTATAGTTTCCACATTGCTGCTGCAGGTGCAAATATAGTACAGCAGCTTCAGGGCTTCTATACTGAAGGATTTCCCAGTTGTTTTCATGCCCTGGCTTCCCAGAAGCAGCAATTCCCACCAACCTATGCCACTTGAGCTTTTGCAATTGTTGTTTTTTTTTTTTAAGTCAGCAACGAAATATCATTATATCATTACTAGGAGTAAGGCCCGTTGTGGAAAGAAACACAGTGGGCTCTAGAAGGAAGCTCCAGGTGAGTGTCCTGGCTGTGGCTGGTGGGGTGGCGGAGGGAAGGGGAAAATAGAGGGAGGCAAGCCATATTTATTTCCTTCTGCTTAGCTATAAGGCAGGGCTGTCTCAAGTCATTTTGCTGCCCTGAGTGGGTAGTATGGGAGGACAGCCTCATGGTAACAGGTATGCTTCCCTCCACCCATGACTTATGTTGATTTGGGGCTATGCAGTGGCAGCTAAGGTAGAAAAGCACTTCCTCCTATGCCATGTCTTCTGAGTTCCAGCGGTCTGGATAGCAGTTCTGTAGCCAGTTACAGGGTTGCCAACTCTGGGTCGGGAAATACCTGTAGATTTGAGGAGTAGAGCCTGGGGAGGGAAATGGTGTGCTGTGGCTGCGGAACACGGTGATCTGCAACTCCAGGGACCATTGAAGGGAAGATTGGGAGATGTATTTTACCTCAGAACACATTCAATAACTCTTAACAGCAACAGCAAACTATTTATATTGTTAGAGGCAAAGGCCAATCAGGCCACATATGCAAACAACCTCTGTGTTTCGACTGGCTATGGGGAGTGAAAGGAACAGCAAACTGTTTAGAATGTTGGAGGCAGGACTCAGGCAACGCAGCCAGTGGATAGGGACAGCTTGAGTGACACATCATGGAGCCAACTGATTTAGGAGCATGTGGAATGTTCAGGAGAGTCCATGACCAAAACAGAATTATTATATAGAGAGATAATATTACAGCAGTATGTGTAACAGGTTTTCTAGATTTCCAGCTTTCATTTAAAAAATAAGTCTCTTTCCCCTTCTTTTTCTACAATGAAAGGAGCTAGACACTTAATTTTTTAAAAAAGGAAAGGAAACCTGTTACACATACTAGAGGTATTATTATTGTTCTTATTGTTTTTGTTGTTGTTGTTGTTGTTGTTAATTCAAATTATATACCACCCTCCCCCTAAGGGCTCCGGGTGGTTAACAACAGCTCATAAATCCAATTCTAATGAATAAGATACCTACATGTGTGTGTGTGTATACAGAATAAAATTTTAAAAAACTAAAACAGTAATAACAGCGAATGTGTTAACATTAATATATAATGTTAATGTGTTAACATTATATTGATATAACGACACGCAGTTACCACTTTTTTAAAAGCCCCCAGCGGCGTGGGGAGGAAATGGCAGCCATGTGGGCTAGATTGGGAAAATCTTACCTTTCCCACCCACACAGCAACCACCCATGGAGACAGATAGAAAAGGGTAGCTGTGTTTTGTCTGTAGCAGTAGAAAAGAGCAAGAGTCTAGCAGGACCATAAAGATGAACAAAATCTGTGGCAGGGTGTGAGCTTTTGTGGTATCTGAAGAACTGAGCAATAACTCACAACAACTGCCACAAATTTTCTCCATCTTAAAGGTGCTGCTGGACTCTTGCTCTTTTCTACAGCAATCTTTCACAAAACTTCACAGCAAAACATGTTTGGGAAAGATCAGGGATACGTGGACAGTCTCTTGCCACCTTTCTCATCCCTTTCGTTTTTATAATTTGAGGAGTGCGAAGGGAAAAAATATGCCGGATGACATAGATTGTGACTCCTACGGAATCCGCCTCCCCCCCATTCTCTATGATAAAGACCATAGAAAATGGGGGATTCCTAGAGCATCACCTGTAAGTGATGTCACATTCATCAAACCTCTACCTGTAAGTGATGTCACTTCCTCTATGCCACTTTAGGAATTTCCCCAATATGTATGGTAAAGACAACAGAGATTGGAGAGATTCCTAGAGCATCACCTGTAAGTGTGGTGTAGTGTTTTTTAAGAGTGGCAGTCGCTAATCTGGAGAACTGGGTTTGATTCCCCACTCCTTCACATGAAGCCCACTGGGTGAACTTGGGCCAGTCACCATTCTCTCAGAACTCTCTCAGTCCCACCTACCTCACAAGATGCCTGTTGTTAGGAGAGGAAAGGGAGGCACTGTAAGCCACTTTGTGACTCCTTATGGTAGAGAATAGGTAATGGTAAAGGTTTCCCTTGCTCAAAAGCCAGTTGAATATGACTCTAGGGATGTGGGGCTCATCTCTGTTTCCAAGCAGAAGAGCCAGCACTGTCCAAAGATGTTTCCGTGGTCATGTGGCCGGCGTGACTAGACGCCAAAGCGCACGGAACATTGTTACCTTCCCACCAAAGCGGTACCTATTTATCTACTTGCAATTTCTTGCTTTCGAACTGCTAGGCTGGCAGGAGCTGGGACCAGAGACGGGAGCTCACTCCATCATGCAGTACTCAGGTCTCAAACTGCTAAACTGCTGACCTTCCGGTCTGAAGTTCAGTGTCTTAACCACTTGAGCCACTGCAGAGTATAAACACCAACTCTTCTTCTTCTTTTTCTATTCCTCTGAAGCTCCACCCTTCCCAGGCCCTGCCCCCCAAATCTCCTTGCACTTGCTGGTGCAGTGCTGGCAACCCTAATCAAGGAAAGTCAGGGAGCAGTGTAAATGCACCAGGATACTGTGGGGGGAGGAAGAAGAAGAGGAGGAGGAGGAGGAGGAGGAGATTGGATTTATACCTTGCCCTTCATTACCTGAACGAGTCTCAGAGCGGCATACAATCCCTTTCCTTTCCTCTCCCCACAACGGACACCCTGTGAGGTAGACAGGGCTGAGAGAGCTCTCTCGAGAACTGCCCTTGAGAGAACAGCTCTGAAAGAACTTGTAATTGATCCAAGGTCACACCAGCAGTTGCATGTGGAGGAGTGGGGAATCAAACCCAGTTCTCCTAGATTAGAGTCCTGGCTCCTAACCACTACACCAAACTGGCTCTCCAAACTGGAAGCGGGGGGTGAGGGGACTGCTTCCCAACACCATTGAGCCCAAGGAAAATAACTTGTGTGAAAATGGCTAACATAGTTATGAACATGGGTATAGAAACCCAATACCCACACCGACACAAGATTTAGCTGCATGAGCCAAGCACTTATTTTATTGTCAGCAAGAGCAATGGATTTACAGACTCTACATGCTGGCCTTCCAGAAACTGCATATATTATATCACCGCCCTGAATTCCATATGGATGTATTTTAGCGTTTTCCAGTATTAACATGTTTCAGCATCGGTTCCTTTCTTGTGCAGTTCATGTACATTTCAGTTTTCATTATATTCACTGGAGTGTTGATATTACTCTGACAATGTAATATACTTGTGGTTGTTTACGTCATGGTTTTGTGTGTCAGTCCTATTACAGTCCAATGTAGAGGACATTTCTCTACGGTGGTCTTTTTGCTTTTTTTCACTTTTTGTTTCCTCTCTCCTTTTTTTTACACCCATGCAAGCTTTCAAAGGGATCTGGCTGGCCAGTGGCCATTCTTAAAAGCGTAATGCTGGTCTAGGCAGACTTTTGTCCTGATCCAGTAGGCATCTTGTTAAGCAACAACTGAATCCAAGCAGCAATTCTCCATCTACCCATACACAGAAAAAGCAGCTCTCTGCAGAAGACATCTGCATGTTAAAAATCAATGCAAGGTTTGGCCCTGCTTTACCATCTATGTCTGATCTCCAACTCATGAGTACAAATTTAGAGTCCAGTGGCATCTTTAAGACCAACAAAGTTTTATTCAAGGTATAGGCTTTCGTGTGCATGCACACTTTATCAAATACATTAGAATGGCAGGGAAATCTATAAACCTTCAATCTATAGACAGGGGCGGAACAGCAAATTAACATATCTTGCATATCTTAAAACATCCTCATCATGTTACATGTTAATTTTCTGTTCAGTCTCTGACTATAAGTTTGAACCTTACCTTCCTTCCAACATATTTGGAAAAGTGTGCCTTGCACACGGAAGCTCATACCTTGAATAAAACTTTGTTTGTCTTAAAGGTGCCACTGGGCTCTAAATTTGCTCTACTGCTTCAGACCCACATGGCTGACCACCTGGATCTAACCAGGGGTCATTTCGTAGAAAAAGAGGTGCAGGAGCTCATTAGCATAACTTATTTGCATATGCCAAACCACCGGACATCACCGGAAGTATGTCAAAAGGCGAGGGGGAGAGAGAGAGAGAGAGAGAGAGAGAGAGAGAGAGAGAGAGAGAGAGAGAAAGAAAGAAAGAAAGAAAGAAAGAAAGAAAGAAAGAAAGAAAGAAAGAAAGAAAGAAAGAAAGAAAGAAAGAAAGAGCTGGCAGAGAGGCAGCTGCTAATCCAAGCCTCAGAAATACCACTATTCTTGGAGGCTAGCTTCAGTGGTGGCTGAAGCCTTCAGAAGGCTGCTCAGAGGAACAAAAATCTTTCCAGGGGACGGGGTCATTTTGCTGCAGCCATGACACAAGCAGGCATTCCCCCGCGGGGGAAGGGGTTCTGGCACCAACTCCCAGAGCTGTGCTCCCCCGAGCTCCTGCTCGAAATGACCCCTGGATCTAACTCATGAGCACTGCAGCTATGCACATACAAGTTGTTCACATGTAGATACCATCCCCAAGATTGGGAACCCTTCTTTTTTTTAACATTCCTGAACATGGGAACAGAGCCTATTTGGGTACACTCAGATGCTCATGAGCATTTATGTCAGACAATCAGCACATGTGCAGCCTTCCAACAGGGCAAATAGTGCCACTGGGTGGGAGAAATGGTGTGTGTGTGGGGGGGGGGAGTCAGAAACTCCTTCTCCCCATGAGCCACAGTCATGATCTGAATCGGGACCCCATGAGCTTGGGAACTGAGATCCAGGCAGGAAACTTGCAGCTGATGTGTGACTAACTGAATACATGTGAGGCCAGAGAACCCAGAAACACAGCCTGTGAAAAACCATAACATGTAGTTTGGTCCTTACAGCTAAACAGCAAAATGGGTGCTCATTCATGACAACTGTTACCTCCCACAGGTAGAGGAAAGAGAATTCCAGGTATGTGTTCCATGTAGGGAACTTCATCCTTTGTTAAGCCAAACTGGTTGGTCGCCTACTAGCCTTAACAGTCTACGACCCTGAAGTATAGTACAATCCTGAACATAGTTACACCCATTCTAAACCCATTGATTTCAATGGACATATGTACGTGAGTGCTATCAAGTCGCAACCAACTTCTGGTGACCCCAGCAAGGGGCTTTCAAGACAAGTGACAAGTAGAGGTGGTTTGCCATTGCTTTAGTCGTCCTTGCTGGTCTCCCATCCTACTACCGACCATCCTTAGCTTTCAAGGGCTGATGACATCTGGATATTTCAGTCAGAGGACTCTCTTGTACATACTCTCCTGCAATGCCCTTATGTGCTCCAGTTTAGGCTAAAGTGGATTATGCCATGCCTTGATATGGACTAAGCTTCCTCTAGTGACATTAGAAAAAAAAAGGTTCAATTCCTGTTAGAGGATTTTGATTCTCAGTGTACTTATTTTGTTTTTCAATTTCTAGAGACTGCAGAGAAGTGCCAAAGGGAGTTTGTGGTGTCTTCACTTATTGGGGAGACTGTTTCTCCTTTAAAACACATTCTGTGTACATGAACTTGGTAGATTTCTGCTGCCACCAAGAATTAAAAATCCCAACTCTCTCTATTTTGGTAGAATGATCCAGTGTCTGGGCTCTTCAGACGACTATGTGGCCCTGAGGAAGGACTGTTCTTATTGCTGGGATAAGTTTAAACAAATAACGATTTATTTATGAGAGAACAAAATAGGTTTCTGGGTATTTTTGAACTGTTTTTGAAGAAAGAAAATATAACTGACAAAGCTTGGCATCACACACAGTCACTCAAACACCAAAACTCAACTCTGACAGGCTTCTCTCTCTCTCATATACAGCCACACAGGCTGAAATGTTTGTCTTAGTCATATAGAATAGACTCAAACTGCTGCTTCTGCCATACAGACTCTCTCACAAAAATTCTCCACAGTCTTCTCTTCAAGAACACTGAATCACCTCAGAGACATCTTTCTTCTCAGACTCTCAGTCATCAGCCAATCACATCACACTCTATCATACGTCTTACATTACTGCAGTCAAACTAAACATTTAAAGAAACACACACACCAAAACATGATATAGTTACAGAGGTGTTTTTAGATATGGGTTTTATTTAAGTTTTTCCCTCTAAGAACAGGGGGAAATGAGACTGAGCAAGCTGGATATACCATGCCACTTTCTCTCTCAATAGACGTAGAAGAGTGTAACTCAGCTCAAGACTGTCCTGGTAATCTAGTCAAGATTCCCTAACCCAAGAAGGCAAATTGAGTTTGCTCAGAGAGATGTCTATTTCATCTTCACTGGCTCAGTTAGATCCCTCTTCTTAATAAAAGGCTGTAGCAGAATAGTGTTTGAAATAGAAAATCTGTTTTGATTTATGCAAAAAGAACTGTCTCAAGGATTTTTATTGTTTCCTCTGCTTCCTCTCTGCTTTGTTTTTTCTTCTAGCCGTTCTTTTCCTACTGTATTTGTGGTGGGCACTCAGATCCAAAGGATGAGCTTTTGCAAAAAAGGAATTAGTGCTAAATTGGAATAATAGAATCATAGAATCACAGAGCTGGAAGGAGCCATACAGGCCATCTAGTCCAACCCCCTGCTCAATGCAGGATCAGCCTAGAGAAGTGTTTTTCAACCTTTTTCGAGCTAAGGCACATTTTTTTCATTGAAAAAATCCCGCGGCACACCTGACAATATCTGACGGCACAGTGGTTGAAAAACACTGAAATACAAGATAAATGGGTCATTAGTTGCCTCAGCTCAAGTATTAACTATGACAGTATTACAAATACATGTAATAGCCACTCAACTTGAAATCGTAAGTTACAGATCCAAAGTGTAATGGCTCCTTCCCATAACATTGACCTGAGTTTCAGAAGAAATATAATGTGGATGTATTTTAAGCAGCTGCTCCCGATCGCTCATGGCTGCTGCCTCCATCGTGGCGCTGGCAGGTCGGGTGGGCGAACAGACAGAGCCCCTCGGCACTCTCCCTCCCTCCTTCGAGTCCTCGCAAGGCCAAGGGGAGCTGCGCCTCAACGGCAGCTCCCTCCTACCTCAGGCCAGCCACAGAGCATGTGAGCGGAATCAGCGAGAGTGCGCCACTGTTTTCTCTCGCATGCGCAAACGCGTCCCAGAAGGTCAGCCCGGAAGGCACATTTCTTTCATTGAAAAAATCCCGCGGCACACCTGACAATATCTCACGGCACAGAGGTTGAAAAACACTGAAATACAAGATAAATGGGTCATTAGTTGCCTCAGCTCAAGTATTAACTATGACAGTATTACAAATACACATAATAGCCACTCAACTTGAAATCATAAGTTACAGATCCAAAGTGTAATGGCTCCTTCCCATAACATTGACCTGAGTTTCAGAAGAAATATAATGTGGATGTATTTTAAGCAGCTGCTCCCGATCGCTCATGGCTGCTGCCTCTGTCGTGGCGCTGGCAGGTCGGGTGGGCGAACAGACGGAGCCCCTCGGCACTCTCCCTCCCTCCCTCGAGTCCTCGCAAGGCCAAGGGGAGCTGCGCCTCAACGGCAGCTCCCTCCTACCTCAGGCCGGCCACAGAGCGTGTGAGCGGAATCAGTGAGAGTGCGCCACTGTTTTCTCTCGCATGCGCAAACGCGTCCCGGAAGGTCAGCCCGGAAGGCACATTTCTTTCATTGAAAAAATCCCGCGGCACACCTGACAATATCTCATGGCACAGTGGTTGAAAAACACTGAAATACAAGATAAATGGGTCATTAGTTGCCTCAGCTCAAGTATTAACTATGACAGTATTACAAATACATGTAATAGCCACTCAACTTGAAATCATAAGTTACAGATCCAAAGTGTAATGGCTCCTTCCCATAACATTGACCTGAGTTTCAGAAGAAATATAATGTGGATGTATTTTAAGCAGCTGCTCCCGATCGCTCATGGCTGCTGCCTCTGTCGTGGCGCTGGCAGGTCGGGTGGGCGAACAGACGGAGCCCCTCGGCACTCTCCCTCCCTCCCTCGAGTCCTCGCAAGGCCAAGGGGAGCTGCGCCTCAACGGCAGCTCCCTCCTACCTCAGGCCGGCCACAGAGCGTGCGAGTGGAATCAGCGAGAGTGCGCCACTGTTTTCTCTCGCATGCGCAAATGCGTCCCGGAAGGTCAGCCCAGAAGGCACATTTCTTTCATTGAAAAAATCCCGCGGCACACCTGACAATATCTCGCTGCACACCAGTGTGCCACGGCACAGTGGTTGAAAAACACTGGCCTAGAGCATCCCTGACAAAGTGTTTGTCCAGCCGCTGCTTAAAGACTGTCAGTGAGGGGGAGCTCACCCCCTCCCTACGCAACTGATTCCACTCATGAACAACTCTTACTGTAAAGCTGCTTGATTGCTGCCCTGTCTGGAAAGGGCTTGTTCAGACCATCGGCTGGAAATTTAATCCTTCTCCATTTAGGACTCTGCAGATTCCACACAAATTTTGATTCAAAGTTGTACCGTCTTCAGCTTGTACATCCCTGACCTGGATGGCCCAGGATAGCCTGAGCTGCACTAGATCTTGGAAACCAAGCAGGGTTGGTCCTGGTTAGTATTTGGATGGGAGACCACCAAGAAAGTCCAGGATTGGTGGAGCCAGGAAATGGCAAACTGCCTCTGAACATCTCTTGCCTTGAGGACCCCACCAGCTGGCTACAATGTGATGGTGGAGGGGGGGGGGAAGCTTTGCTTGAGCTTTACCTCTCTGATAAGTATTCCTGCAAACTGTAAGAATCCAGCTGGTGAATTATAGACTCAAAAATTACTTTATTTTATATATTTACGTTATTTCTCGTCCGCCTTTCTCCCTGGGACTGATTGCACCGTGTGAGTCAGTAAAATCACCAGGATGGGACATTCAGTGAACAATGGAATAAGATTTGGATAGTAGAACCTACTAAAAATATAAGAACTGAAGCAAGGTGAATTATTAGCACGACACATCAAATGAAACGAAATTACATAGCAGGATCCGATTCACAGCAAACTATACACAGTAGCAAAAGCTGCGATAGATCAGAGGTTAAGGCGCTGAATTGCAGACCGGAAGGTCCGTAGCTCAGCAGTTTGAGACCTGAGTGCCGCGTGATGGAGTGAGCTCCCGTTTCTGTCCCCAGCTCCTGCCAACCTAGCAGTTCGAAAGCAAGAAACTGCAAGTAGATAAATAGGCTTCTGTGGGAAGGTAACTGCATTCCGTGCGCCTCAGCGTTTATTTATTATTAAATTTATATCCCGCCCTCCCCGCATTGTGGCAGGCTCAGGGCGGCTAACAACATATATACAGATATAGACATTAAAACTCCAATATACTAAAACAGAATCAGATTAAAATTACAATGTAAAACCATAGTTATACTGCACATAGCTATACTAAAAGATGGCATCTCCTGCCATCATTTGAATGGTGCCTCCAAGCTCCTGCCAAGCTATTAATCATCCGGTTGGTGGTGATGTTGATGTTAGGGCCAGGGCCATGATGTTAAGGTGGCACCCTACTTGAAAGCCTGGCGAAAGAGCTCTGTTTTACAAGGCCATGGAGAAGTCCTTGGACAGCGCTGGCTCTTTGGCTCAGAAATGGAGATGAGCACCGCACCCTAAAGTCAGATTCAACTGGCTTTCGAGCAAGGGAAACCTTTACCTTTACTTTATACACAGTAGCAATAGACCACAGTCCCTAATAATTTATCCACATATCTTTGCAAACCATTTTGAAGAATTCTACCCTTTTATATGCATAAAAAAGCCTTCTTGAATAATTTCTGTTTTGCATAGCTTGCCGAAAGATGGGACAGTGGGACCTCCTCTGACAGGCCGTTCAACAAGGTGGGATCCACAATGGAGAAGGTGTAGGGTCAGCTGATGATTTTGCCCATTTCCCAGTTGGCACACACAGAAGGTCCTACTCGGGTAAGCGAAGCTGACCTGGTGAAGCATAGTGAGAGAGATGTTCTCACAGATATGAAGATCCGAGGCCATTAAGGGCTTTTAATGTAACTTTAAAATGAGATAGATATGCCTGGGAACTATATCTTAGGCTTTGAGGGCTTAGAAAATGCAAAATTATTCTCTGATAAGTCTGGGAAGTCCAGTCATTGAAGAGTGGCACAATTTGGTTGCGCATGTGTTATATTAATTTGCATGTTAAGCGTATGGTTTGTGATTGTGGCTCAGCTAAACCTGCAGTCCTTTGGTGAAATCCTGTCCCAACTGTCCCAAATTGGAGGAGAAGAAAAGGTGCATATTTCACATTTTCCACCCCTATGAAGTATACGCTTTCTGAGGGTTGCCTTTGGGGCAATTTTTAATGGAGGGTTACTCCAGAGAGAAGGTGTGACTTCTAGCACGTTTTAATCTTCACAGCAACCTTTTGAAGCTTGTGAGGCTGAGAGTGTGTCTGGGCTGAGGAGGAGGAGGAATAAGAAGAGGAGGAGGAGGAGGAGGAGTTGGCTTTTACCTTCCTCTACCCACAACAGACACCTTGTGAGGTAGGTGAGGCTGAGAGAGTTCTGAGAGTAACCGGAACTGGTCCAAGGTGAAGAGTACTGGACTCAGGAGACCAGGAACGGTGAAATCATGAAGCCTTTATTGAGTGATTCAGCATGCCAGTAGATGGTCAGAACAAGCATGCTTCCAGGGCCTGCATTATATGCTGGCCGGAGCCACACCTCCGGCCGCACCCAAAAGACCTGATAGGGGCTTAACATATGCGCATGTTTGTCATAGGTTCCCTGGGGGAGCCTTTGATTGAATTGGCTCCCCAGGGAGAACCTAGGTCCCACATTGGTGGAGGCTTTCAACCCGGATGTCTATTGTTCCTCCAGATTCAAGCTCCCCTCTCTGCCTGACCATGTGCTCTGGCCATGCAGCGGGCGCCGTTACCTGGGAGCACATGGTAGGCTGGTTGCTACACAGAGCATACTACATTACAAAGGTCACCCAGCAGACTTCATGTGGACGGAGGAGGGGGGAATTAAAGCCGGTTCTCCAGATTAGAGTCCACCATTCTTAACCACTGCAACATGCCAGCTCTCCAGTAAAGGTAACCCAGTAACGTTCAGGGCTCAGTGAGGATTTGAATCCAGGTCTCTACCAATTCACACATTATGGAGAACACAGGCTGTAACAGACATGAGTTGCAGGTTCTCCTCAATTTCCTTGTGAGAGGTGACCAATTCAGATCAGGATTACAGCATACATGGAAAGGGGCTATTTCCCCAGTCTGAAAGAGTCCTGATGGGGTACCATTTGGTTTGTTGGGGAATCCCTGGGATATAGGCAGTTGTCCTTAATGGACCCCCAGACAGTTCAGGCTGGAAAAACAGTGTGGGGAGGAAGGCTGGAAGCCTCTTCTCCACTCCTACTATGGCCCTGATCTGAATTAAGGACACGTGTGGGAGTTGAGGATAATCCACAACTCACATCTGACTGATATATGGGATGTTAGCTGCACTCTCAATCTGTGTCCTCTGTAATCTATGAATTATATATGTCAAATCCCTTGGGTTGTATCCAGCTAACCCTTTCACTGAATTGTATCAACCTTTCACTGAATCGTATCAATCAGGGCTTTCTCTGCCCTGGCCCCCACCTGGTGGAACATGCTCCCCATCGAGTCTTAGGCTGCGGTCACACACACTAAATAATCCACTTTCAATGCACTTTCAATGCACTTTCAAACTGGATTCTTACTGTGTGAACTGGCAAAATCCAGTTTGAAAGTGCACTGAAACTGGATTGAAAGTGGATTATTTAGTGTGTGTGACCGCAGCCTTACTCAGTTCTGCAGGGCCTGCAAGATGGAGCTGTTCTGCCAGGCTTTTGGTTGAGGCAGCAGGTGTCCACGTATAGCCTCCCCGAGGTTGCTGTCTCCTACCTGCCGGCCATCCATCCATCGGCATCCATCTGTATTAATGGGTCGGAACTTTCACCGGTAGCTATAACTATTGATTTTAAATGTTTATATTGTGTGTTTAAACTTTATTGGATCATTGAAAGATGACGTGACCCGCCCTGAGACCACTCGCGGGATGGGCAGGATACAAATACAATAAATAAATAAATGAACGCATGAATAAATTCCCTCTCCTTACTATAACCCCTGTCCCACATGTTTTTTCTCCATGCAGGTCCCATGGTCCCCATCACTGCCTATTGGAAACTCACAAGGAAACCCAATCTACCTATTTGTATCAGCAGGAATCCTAGTTAGATCCAGCCCCTAATCTGGCACTCTAACTCCAACACCACACCAAGTGTACATGGAAGATGACATGGCAGAGAAGAGATAGTAGGTGACGTGGTAGAGGTAGTAGATACATTAGGTCCTCCTCTTTTCGAAGTGTTCAACCACTTCCCTATGTGTATTTGTAACCCCTCGCTAGGAATGGAATGAGCCAGGAAGGGGAGGAGTGTCTAAATGCAGAAGGTTGCAGAGCCCTTGGAAAGCAGGAGAGGGAAACAAGATTGCCCTGCCGGGGAGGTTAAACCTTAGCCATAGGCTCTTAACACCTTGTTTAAGAGCTGGTGCATAGAGTGTTCAGCTGGAGACTTCTTGGCCCACCAACAAGAGGAAAAAGATCGACTTTGGGGTGGCAGGCTGTGAAGGAGGGAGAAGTTAATTGGCTGGACTTTAAAAAACCACTGTTCTGTTGGGTTACTAAGTTCTATGTTTTTGTTACATGAAATGATGTTAAGTGAAAAGCAAAAAATGTTTTATTCTCTTTGAATTATTGGAAGCTTCATTCCAAGTTCTGCCCCACAGAACCCACAAGGTTACATATTATGTTAATCCCTTTCCTGTCGTGGCAGTGCAGGAGGCCTGCTAGTTGCTACAGGCACCGTAAACGTAAGAGCACGTGGCGTAGATCATAATGATGTGGTCAGAGATCAATCCAACTCCCATCTCGTTCTTGCCCTGTTTGCCCTTGGTTGTATATATGTTGTATATACTTGAGCCTGTTTGCGGGAAGGGCGGGATATAAATAAACAAATAAATAAATAAATACGTGCTCTCTTTTGGGAACCTGGGCCTTCGCCATCTCTTTTTCCTGGATTGCACACCAGCTTAATTTAATATATATATATATATGGCGAGGTATGCAATCCAGTTACTTGCCTCCTGGCAAAGATAGAGTCCTGCACAGAGAAATAGTACGCAGTCAGTGTTGAAATTATCATTCAAAACCAAAAACGTACAACCACGGCTGATCAAAGGGCTGTCGTTTGGTTGTCATCGTTTGAACTTCCATCCTCCGGGCAGATTCACAACCCTTTTAAGACAGCCGAAGCCGCCAAATCTGTTAATACTGGAAAACAGCATCTTTGCCCAGATTAGTGGAAGGGTTAGAAGCAGACATCAAGGACAACAGGCTCAGTCAGATTTTATTACTGAGATTATCCCTGTGATGTGTGTCTTTTGCTTAACTTTTCCTAAGAAAAGGCCGATCCCTTTATCTCCTGCGATGGCCGAAAAGAGCCGTCTGCATTGGCAAAGATTACCCAGCAGGGAATGGGACATACTCCTTTTAGTTAAAGAACAGCAATGCTAACGAAATCGGAGCTGTCCATTCAGAGGCGGCGTGATGGTCTTGCTATTGGGGAAAACTGTTTTACTTTTAAACACTCTCTTTGTATATAAACTTGGTAGTTTCTTGCTGCCACCAGGAATTTAAAACTCCAAATCTGTCTCTCTTGGTGGTATGACCTAGGGTCTGGGCACTTCGGAGGTCTGTGTGGCCCTGAGGAAGTACTGTACTGAGTCCTGGGATAAGTTTAAATAAAAATTGATTTATTTAATAAAGAACAAAATATGTTTCTGGTTATTTTGAACAGTTGCTGAAGAAAGGAACTTGTAAATATAACTGGTAATGCTTGGTGCTACAAACAGTCTCTCAAACTCCAAACACCACTCTGACAGGCTTATATTTCTCTCTCTCTCTCTCTTTCTCTCTCTCATATAAGTAGCCACACAGGCTAAACTCCTTGTCTTTGGCCACAAGATAAAACATTTGTCTGACTACACAGTTTAGACACAACTTGTTTCTTTGCCTTATAGACTCTCACAAAACTCCTAGTCACACAGACTATGTACCCTCTTCATACTTAACACACACAAATTCTCCAGATAACCACACACAGATTCCTCTCAGAGCATCTCTTCTCCCACACTCTCAGTCATCAGCCAATCAAATCACACTTGTCTCCCTCTATCACCCCCCCCCCCCCGCAGTACTGCAGTCACCCTCAACATTTAAAGGAACACACGCACCAAAACATGAAATCATTACAGGCGGCATTTTGTATTTTTCATGGTTTCACTTATTGATCTGGGTTCACTTGTTCAGCAGGATTCTCTCCTTGCAGAAGATGCCTGTAATTCCATTCTGAAGGTGCCGGGGGGGGGGGGGGGGGAGGGGGGGGTTGGCACTCTAAAACAAACTGTGCCCTGACCTGGATAGCCCAGGCTAGCCTGATTTCATCAGATTTTGGAACCTAAGCAAGGCTGGCCCTGGTTAGTCTTTGGATGGCAGACCACCAAGGAAGCTATGCAGAGGCAGGCATCTCTGAACATCTCTTGCCTTGAAAACCCCAAGGGGTTGCCATAAGTTGGCTGTGGCTTGATAGCAAAAAAGAGAGAGCAAACCGTAACTATCTCACCAGTTTAACAGAAGGAGGAATGAGAAGTCTAGAATGCTCTAGGACAGGGGTGAGCAAACTGTGGCTCGGGAGCCGCATGCGGCTCTTTCACATATATTATGTGGCTCCCGGTAGGGTGGCTGGGGAAGCTAAATATCATTAGCAAACAAATATAATTGGACAAATTAATATCATTATCAATATCTGCTTTTACCCCTTTTGTTATTATTTTTGGCAGTCTCATTTAATGTTAATAAAAAACAAATTTGCTTATTTTCCAATAAAATCAGGTAATATTTGTTCATGTCTTGTGGCTCTCAAACATCTGATGTTTATTCTATGCGGCTCTTACATTAAGCAAGTTTGGCCACCCCTGTTCTAGGTGGCTCTTATGCTGAGCAAGTTTGGTCACCCCTCTCTAGGACCAGCCTAAAGCATCCCTGACAAGGGTTCGTCCAGCCGCTGCTTGAAGACTGCCAGGGAGGGGGAGATCATCACCACCTCCCTGGGCAGCAGATTATACTGCTGAACTACTCTTAATGTCAAACAAAATTCTAATATCCAGCCAGTACCTTTCTGCCCATAATTTAATCTCATTATTAGGAGTCCTGTCCTCTGCTGCCAACAGGAACAGCTCCCCGCCTTCCTCTAAATGACAGCCCTACAAATACTTAAAGAGAGCAATCATGGCCCCCCTCAGCCTCCTCTTCTACAGACTGAACATTCCCAAGTCCCTCAGCCTTTCCTCATAGGGCTTGGTCTCCAGGTCCCGATCATCCTCATTGCTCTTTTCTGCACCCGCTCTATTCTGTCCACATCCTTTTGGAAGTGAGGCCTCCAGAACTACACACAGTATTCCAAGTGCGGCCTGACCACTGTGGTGTATAGCGTGACGTCTTGTGATTTGGATGTTGTGCCTCTGTTGATACATTCCTCCTTGGTCTTTCTTTCAGCTCAACTGCCAGACACAAAGCACTGAAGGCGTGCACCTGTGATTGTTCAGCCAGCATTCCTTGGCATCCCAAAGGCGACATGCATGTTCAGCCCTTGGTCTCTGGCAGTTTAGGGTGTGTTTTAGGTGCACAATGTGTGTGTGTGTTTATTTAAATAACATATTTTCCTGCATGCCTTAGGGCTCCCTCCCAGCTACATGGACCCATCCTGGCCCTCTCCCAGGGGCTGTTTTGGCATTCAGCATGTCTGTAAACAAGATATCCCCTTACCTAGTTGGTTAGCAATGAATCTCACTGCAAAAAATACACACCCATGGCTCGGAGCTATTGTAAACATGTAGAAGTTGGTGAAATATTGCATGTCTCCACATGGCAGTTCTTTTATGGAATTAAAAAACCCCAAACCCACAGAGACTACCGTTGCTTTGGTAGAGTGATGTCTCTGTTAACAGCAAGCTGTGCTTTTTTCGGCGCTCTAATTATAACAACAAAATTAAATGAATGAATGCAAGCGTGCCAGTATAAACAGGAAGACATTCAGTTGCCACACTTTAAGCTTGTCTGTGAGAATCCATGAAATTCCTGCACCTTTCTATATCACTTTACAGCTGGAAAGCAGAAAGAAGGGGGGGGGGGAGCCACATTATCTTCTCAGCCACCTTATGAAGCAGGAAAGCATTCGTGTCTTCTCATGCCCGAATTTTACTAAGAGAGCAATCCTAGGGCATCTTGAATGGATAAATGCGGTTCGTTGGAAGCAGTGTTCCCAATTCAGATTTTATTTGTTGAAATATTTCTCTCTTTCTCACAACGGATATCTCAGGGCATTTTGTGGGAGGGAAAAGGGGGACTCTGATGCTCTACCGTCAGAGGTCCTTTATGGTAGATTTACTAATACTCCCTTCCCTGAAAGGACCTGCCCGTGTAACAGCAGGAACCCAGAATCGATTGCTCACATCTTGCTCAGCTGTGGATTTTATAATAGGATTCGAGATGTTTTAATCAGCCCTCTCCTGCCCAACAAGCATAGTCCACCTGATGAGAGACTTATAGCTTTCCTTTTATCAGATTTCCGCCCACACATTACCTTCTCAGCAGCGCGATTTCTCTCTATCGCTACGAGGGTAAGAGAATATAAGGTCGAAGCCCCGGTGGGTTGACTGTTTTATATTTACATATTTTATATGCATCTTAAAATGTGATCCGTGTTGTATTTTATCTATACCAATAAAGATTGACTGACTGACTCTTTATTTATTTGATTTAGATACCAGTGGGCCAGTTCAGGGCAGTTTACAACAGTTCTTAATATAAGACCGTTAAAACAACCATTAAAAGACAATTTAAGACAATAAAACCCTAAAATACCGTGCAACAGTTAGTTCTGATGTCAATCAGCTTATCTGGAGCTCAGCATCACCCCGATATTGGGGTCCAGGCCACTGGAGGGGAGATAGCCAGGAGGGAAGAGGGATGCCCGCCACCTCAACCCAAAGCCTGGTGGAATTATAAATTAGCACTAGCTATGCCCGTCATGGTCAGTGCCTTCCTTGGACATTCTTATATTTATTTATTTAGCTTTTACCCCACCCTCCCCACCAAGGCAGGCTCAGGGCGGCTTCTTTGCCTCTGAAGCAGCCAAAAGGGCACTCCTCGTTTCCCAAAATGACACATGGGTTGGAGGTAGGAAAATGGCACCTCCTCGGGACTCTGCTGTGCAACAAGACTGCTTTGCCCTTCATGTCTCTACCTTCTAACCTAGCAAATAGGGGCAGCTGAAGTCACCGGCCATGTCAGTGGGCCAAAAGCAGCATCAGAGCCTGACCAGGGGCAGCCGAAATCTAGACCGTATAGATCTCTGTCATTGGGAGGGAGCTGAAGAAGGAGGCCTGGAGCACAGCAGGCAGAAAGCTGACCCAAGGCAGCCATTGGGACAGCCTTAGAGGAGGGCAGGGAGCTGTTCCTGTGGGCCGCAGAGGAGAGGACTCTCAAGAATGGGTTTCAAGTAAGGGCAGGAAGGTGCTGACTGGATCTTAGGAGAAACTTTTTTTTACAGTAAGGGTTGTGCAACAGTGAGACCAGCTGCCTAGGGAGGTGGTGAGCTCCTCCTTCCTGTCGGTCTTTAAGCAGCGTCTGGACTAGGCTTGCCAGCCTCCAGGTGGGGCCTGGGGATCTCCCGCTTTTATAACTGATCTCCAGCTGACAGAGATCAGCTCCCCTGGAGAAAATGGCTGCTTTGAAGGGTGGACTCTATGGCATTGTACCATGCTGAGGCCCCTCCCCTCCCCAAACGCCACCTTCTCCTGGCTCCACCCCCAAAGCCCCCAGGTATTTCCCAACCCAGACTTGGCAACCCTAGTCTGGACAAACACTTGTCAGCAATGCTCTAGGGGTGTCAAACTCATTTGTTATGAGGGCTGGATCTGACATAAATGAGACCTTGCTGGGCCGGGCCATGTCGGTCATAAAATGTAACACGAGCTGGAGGAGATATAAACTTTATAGAGGACACAAAGACAAAGCGGTTTTTTTTTTTAAAAAAAACTTAAAATAAAAACATGCTTAAAACATTAGCACTCTTGCAATATTTTGTTCATTTAACTCTCTCTGATAACTGACGCCTCTTGCTCTGAATTACTGCATCAAAATATCTGTGCTGTTGCAATTGTGAGCATGCTGTTCAGGTGTGTATCTGTAAGCTGCAAACCTACTTTTGATTTATTGACATTCATTGCAGAAATCTCATGCTCAGAGTTCTGAGTCTAGGACCCAGGGGAAATCATGAAATGGCTGAGTGATTGAGAGAGTCTGGCAAAGCAAGCTATGATACAGCAGCAGCAACAGAACTGGAAGCAGGAGATAGCCAGTTCCAGTGCAGGCCTGATAGAAGCCCTCTGGGGGCCTGATCCCACCCCCAGGCTGCATGTTTGACTCCCCGGCTCTAGGCTGATCCTGCATTGAGCAGGGGGTTGGACGAGATGGCCTGCATGGCCCCTTCCAACTCTGTGATTCTGTCGTTCTGTGTAGTGGAAAGTGGTGGTGTGGTGTAGTGGTGTACTGTAGCTTTACCATAGAGTCTCCAGCCGTTTGTAGAGCTACCCTCCCATCATGTCTGGGTTTTCACTGGAAGTGATGTCACAGCACAAGCAATGTGGTTGGAGTTTTAAATTTCTCTTTTGCTGCCACTTGGAGCAGTGCCCAGCCATGGGGCCTTTGGACAGGGAATGCCCTGCCCTAAACGGGAAGCTTGGAAGCCTATCATGCTCTTCCCCAATGAACACAATGACTTTGCAATGTGTAGATAAGCCCTAATGCTTAGTAGCTGATGCTGTAGCTGATGTACAGTCACTGGGATTGGTTATTTTGTTACATATACTTGTCCCTTTGGGGTTCCTGTACTGACCTCCTGACTGAGGTCTGGCCTTCTAAGGGCAATGCTGACTAAAGCCTATTTCTGTTTTTGAAGACCAAACGTTGGGGTTTACTGGCTTTCCAGGCCCCATACTGGTTTTACTAGTTGTACATCCCACCGGCAGCCATACTTGTGGCAGGGTGGTCAAGGGTGTATCAAGTTTTGAATGTTTCCAGAGATGCTTTCTTCACTTTTATATCTGGTCTCTGTAATCCTCTTCACATCAACGGCAACTGAAGCCTACAGAAACTCCGTGTTCCATTTTGACCATAAACACGGTGACCTTCTTCACCCAAGTGGCCGCCCCACCTGTTTTCTCTTTCTCTTTATGAAGTTCTCTCCCAGCTCAGACATTGTGCACTTTGGTATTTTGGAGGCAGCCAAGTTTCATCTGTGGATTACATCACTTTTTTCCTTCTGTGAACCACATCTGCTTCTACTTCCATTGACTCCTTGCGACCGCTTTCCCTGACTGTAAAAAGAGTTTTTCCCTGATAAGCCTGCTTCAAAGCATTATATGACCTCTGTTCCCCATTCCCTGCCTATCCCGGTTCAGTAGTATTTTCCAAGCCGTTCCTTGTATTTTTTTTTAATGTCTGTACACTGTCCTGTAACCAGCTTCTTAAGGTGGCTTACAAATATTACAACACACTTAAAAACAATCAAAACTTCTGCAGTAAACGTTTAAATTATACAGCACAAGAAACGAAACAAGCTATTTCTTAACAGCTGCTGCTTTGCTTTCTGTATCATACCCTCAAAGGCCTGTGTCAATAAAGAAAACACCAGCCAATAAAAAGCCAAGTGGCCAGATGAGTTTCCTTTGCTAAGGAACTGTGCAGAGAGGACACCACTAAAAAGGTTCTGCCCTTCACTTCAGACAGCGGGGAACCTCTTAGCAAGGCCACCTTTAGTGTCATAAAGTATGAGGAGAAGCATAGGAAAAAGGGGCATCCTGTGTTGTTGTTTTTCTTGGAGTGGATTTGGGTTTCCCAGCCAGCCATATAATGACTTCTATGAAGGTCATAAGAAGAGCCTTGCTGGATCAGACCAGTGGTCCATCTAGTCCAGCATCCTGTCTCATATAGCAGCCGTCCAGGCCCTCTGGAAGGCCAACAGCAGAGCATAGAGGCCGAGACCTTCCCCTGATGCTGCCTCCTGGCTCTGGGGTTAAGAGGTTTAGTCTTTCTAAATATGGAGGTTCACCTCCCTCACCATGGCTAATAGCTACTGATTTACCTATCCTCCATGCGTTTATCTAATCCCCCTTTAAAGCTGTTTATTACTGTGGCCATCACTACATCCTCTGGTAGCGACTTCCACATTTTTATCACTCTCTGTGTAAAGTAGTATTTCCTTTTCTCTGCCCTGAACCTACTGCCCATCAGCTTCATTGGATGCCCTTGAGTTCTGGTATTTTGGGGAGAGGGAGTAAAATTTCTCTTCGTCAACTCTCTCCACGCATTGCATAATTTTATAAACTTTATAAACTTATATAAACTCCCCAGAGCCTGCCTTGGCGGGGAGGGCGGGGTATACATTTAAATAAATAAATAAATAAATAAATATCACGTCACCTCTTAGTTGTCTCTTTTCTGAATTGAAAAGCCCAGACTCCTCAGCCTTTCCTCATAGGGAAGGTGCTTCCTGATAATCTTGTTTTCCTTCTTCTGTCCTTTTTCCAGCTCTGCAATGTCTTTTTTGAGATACAGTGACCAGAACGGTACACAGTATTCCAAATGAGGCCACACCATACATCTATACAGGGGCATTATAATATTGTCTGTTTTATGTTCCTTTCCTTTCCTAATAACCCCTAACATAGAGTTTGCCTTTTTCACTCCTGCAACACACTGGGTTGGCAGTTTTAATTGAGCTCTCCGCTATGACCCCAAGATCTATTCCCCACTCAGTCTCAGCAAGTTCAGACCCAATCAGCCTACGCTTGAAGTTGGGATTTTTTTTGTTCCAATGTGGATCACCTTACACTTACCAACACTGAACTTCATTCGCCACATCATCGTCCACTTACCCAATTTGTGGAGATCCTCTTGGAGCTCTTCACAGCCAGCCTTGGTTTTCGCTATCCTGAATAATTTTGTGTCATCCGCAAACATGGCCACTACACTACTCACCCCTAGTTCCAGATCATTTATGAATAAATTAAATAATACCAGCCTCAAATACTGGTCAACAATAATGGCTCAGAGATTGTAACACTGATTCATGTGACGTGTGCATTGTACGTGTGTGTGGACTCCACAGTGAGTGCTTGATGGATGAGCTAAATTAATTATTTTCATGCTTCCACCAAGAATGTCTTCCATCCATCCATCCATCCATCCATCCGTCCGTCCGTCCGTCCGTCCGTCCGTCCGTCTATCTATCTATCTATCTATCTATCTATCTATCTATCTATCTATCTATCTATCTATCTATCTATCTATCTATCTATCTATCAATATCCCACCCTCCCTGCAGGGGAGCTCAGGGTGGGTTACAGGTCACACAGGACATGACAATAAAACAGTTTATTCAAGTGGGTAGCCATGTCGATCTCAAGCAGCAGAACAAAGTCTGAGTCCAGTGTTTTATTTTGGGTATAAACTTTTGTGTGCATTGGTATATGAAGAAGTGTGCATGCACCCGAGAGCTTCTACCCAGAATAAACCTTTGTTGGTCTTAAAGGTGCCACTGGACTTCAACTTTTATCATTACTTTATGTTTCTGTTTCAGAACTCTGTGCATCTCGTAAGCCCAGCTTCATAGCAGACTCTTCAAGGATTCTTGGGAAGCTCAGAAGCTAAGCAGGGCCAACCTGGCTAATATTTGGATGGGAGATCTCCAGAGAATACCAGGGCCGGGAGGCAGAGGCAGCTTATCAAGTCACTTCTCTGAACGTCCTCCGTGCCCCAGTAGGAGTCACCAGAGGTCGCCATGACTTCTAGGCACGGGCACGCACACAAATGCAAAAATACAACAACAACAACAGAATCCTTGGAAAGCCAATTCGTGCATGTGGTTGTTGGGGGTTATGTTAGATCTTGGAGCCACACCTTCATAAATATTCACTCCCAAGATTCCACAGTATTACAACCAATTGATATTAACAATTCAGATATTTCTGAAAACCAATCCCTGATCAAATACAAAAAGAATGTGCTCAGGGCTGCGTACTTTGGAAATTATAACAACATCATGTGTGTGAAGAACTTCAAATGAGGGGGGCTCAAATGAGACTTTTGCGGGGCGTGTGTGTGAATGAGTAAGCTCCCTTGAACCAAAATGAAAGGTGAGATATAAAGGGAGGGAGGGAGGGAGGGAGGGAGGAAGGAAACTTATTTGATATTTTGAAGACATGGGGGGAACTGGGGGGGGTTGCTTGGGGGGGGTCAGAGGACTGGACGTTTGGGGGGAACTGGAATATATGCAATACTTTCTTTATTACCAATCCCTAACTGGTTTTATTGTATTAACATTAAGTGCTTTATTTCTGACATATAAAATATTTGACATATTTATGAAATTTGAAAGGTAAATGTCTTAGTTTTCTACAAGCATAATTACAAATACACCCAAAACTTGGTGTGGGAAAATCTGCAAACTTCTTCACCCTATGTTACCTTGGCACAAGTATCTTTGATTTTGCTCTCTCTCTCTCTCTCTCTCTCTCTCTCTCTGTGTGTGTGTGTGTGTGTGTATGTATTGTGCTACCCTCAGAGGTTAAGACTCTGAGCTGCAAACTGGAAGGTCTGTAGTTTGGCAGTTTGAGACCCTAGTGCCACGTGACGGAGTTGAGCTACCGTCTCTGGCCCCAGCTCCTGCCAACCCAGCAGTTTGAAGGCAAGAAATTGCCAGGAAATAAATAGGTACCGCTTCAGTGGGAAGGTAACAGCGTTCCGTGCGCCTCGGCGTAGTCATGCCGGCCACATGACCACGGAGAAGTCCTTGGACAGTGTTGGCTCTTTGACTTGGAAATGGAGATGAGCACCGCGCCCTAGAGTCAGATTCGACTGGCTTTTGAGCAAGGGAAACCTTTACCTTTTAACCCTTACTGGACACATCGCTGTTGCCATCTGACAGGAAGGGAAGGGAAGGGAATCGCTGGCAGCCATCTTTTTGCATATGGCCCCCAGGAGTTAGCAAGTATGTCAGACAGTTACCAGGCAGCTTCCAAGGGCTTTCCTCTTCAATTCCAGCCAAATGGACCTTGTCATGAAACAAAGTAAGCCAAGAATGTCCACCAAATCCTGGAAAGTGAAAAAGGCTACAGCGTGAGAAAATGCCAGAAAATGCCCATGCCAGAAGCTCTGGGTTAGTAAATTCCTGGAGATGTGGGGGTGAAGCCAGGGGAGGCTGGAGTTTTGGGAGCGGGGGCTCAGCAGGATATAATGCCTCCCTCCACCCTCCACCCTCCAAAGCAGCTATTTATCTTGAGGTTCACTGGTGTGGTTAGTCCAGTTACCACCAGTTAGCAGAGTGCTTAAATAAAGCTACAAACACAGCAGCGTCACTGATAAGTAGTATTGGAGTCGGGAGTCCATGGAATAGTGAAACAGCTAGATCTTTATTGCTGGACCGGATGAAGCATACAACCCAGGGCTCCAAGCCCTCCTTTTATGCTGGTCAGGGACAATCCCCTGACCTCACCCAACTGGCCTGATAGGCTATTAGAAGTCTATTTACATTTCATAGGTTCCCTGGGAGAAACCTAGGTACAGGATTGGTGGCCGGTTTGAATCCACCTGGCCTTTGTTCTACCTGGCTGAAGCTCAGGTAGTTTCTTGGCCATGTGCTCTGGCCATGCTCTGGCCATGTGCTCTGGCCATGCGGTCGCAATTATGGGAGCACATGGCGACCGCATGGTCAATACATAACAGTCACTTTCCCCAGGTTACTCAGCTTACAAAGCTACACAGAGCCACACTGCAAGTTTAGAAGAGAAATACTCCTCTTTTTATTTGAGAAGTACACTTTGGATAGGAAAGAGTAGACAGAGTTCTAAACCACTAGCTAAAGGGTGGAAGCAGATGGCGAGAGGCCCATCTGCCTCATAGTACCAAGAGAGGACTGCATGTCATCCCTCTTGGTGCCTGCAGGGAGAGAGCTTGTCTTCATCTGCATGTGAGCGAGAGAATGGAAGGAAGGGGAAACTGGTCCCTGAAAGGGGGCAGTGGCAGAAGAGTAGGTAGATACAGGAAGAAAGGTCAGTGTGCCTATCTAGCTAGCTAGTCTCTCTTGCCACTCAGTCTGGAGGTCTGACACAGGGGACATCACATCTGGAACATCCAACAATTTTTGTATCTGGAGATCAGCTGTAATTGCAGAAGATCTTCCAGCCTCTTCGGGAGACTGGCAAGTGGCAACCCTATGCTAAGCCCTGTTCCCATCAGTCACAATCGAAGTTCTGAGTTGTGAGTTGACTCCAGATTTAATTGAAGAGTAGTGAGGGATCCTCTGGGGCTCAGTGCAAACAAAAGTGAGTCACTGTCAAACTTTCATTCTGGTTTTGAAAGCTCTTTCCCCCACCCCCACCCCGCTCCCCTTGCCATTTGAGGCTGGCGATTTGGTTTCTTATTATTGCTGGGTGGAGCCGGAGAGAAATATTGATGTCATTCCCGTGACATTGTGCTGCAGTTCAGGCAAAGGGTAGCATTTAATCTGTTCAAATAACTGGCTGTCGTAGTAGGAGCTTTTTGTTGTTCTCCTGCTAGGGTTTGGAAATGTATCACTTTCAGACAGCTTTCAGACAGCTCAAAAACGACTGCCAAGGGACAGGAACTCGAAAATGAGCAAGGACTTCTTGCGAATTCCTGTGACGTGCTCTTGTAAATATCACCATGGACTGGGTCCCTCTTCTGTCCAAAAGGTCCCCTTAGGTAAGAAGATAAATGCACGGCATTGTCTGCAACAGTATTTGGGGTTGCATCTTTTAAAATAACACGATGCCCCACATTGTGTTTGTTTAGGAGCTTTGTTGATTGATGAAAAACTGTAATAAAAGAAACTTTAAGCAGTTAACTGTCTGCCTTGGATCTGATTAATTAATAAAAGTCCACACACTTGCATACTGAAGAATGGAAGTTTGAGTCCAGTGGCCCTTTTAAGACCAACAAAGCTTAATTCTGGGTATAAGCTTTCTTGTGCATGCACACTTCGGCCCTTTTCAAACTACCTTTGTGTTCCGTTTTAGCAGGGCTCCGTTTGGGCCGGGGCGCGCCGGAGCGCCGCTCCGGGAGAGGAGAAGCCGGGGGGTGGGCACATGATAAAGCCCCGCCCCCCAGCTCGCTTTCCCGACCCGCGCTTCGGCGCGGAGCCGGAAAAAAGCATCCTCCCCCGCTCATCCTTCCCGGGCCGGCGGCAAGCGCCGCCAGCCTGGGGAGAAGGCCCTTCCTTCCCACCCACCCCAGCAGACCCTTCCTGGCCGCGCGGCAAGCGCCGCCGGCCGGGAGAAGCCCCTTCCCTCCCCCCCAGCAGACCCTTCCCGCCCCCCCTAGATCTTTCCCGGGACTGGCGGCGCTGGCCACCAGCCCAGGAGAAGCCCCCCAGCCCCCCACTAGATCTTTCCCGGGACTGGCGGCAAGCGCCGCCAGCCCGGGAGAAGCCCATCAGCCCGCCCCCCCCAGATCTTTCCTGGGACTGGCGGCGCTGGCTGCCAGCCCGGGTGAAGCCCCTCAGCCCCGCCCCCCCATCTTTCCCGGGACTGGTGGCCAGCGCCGCCAGCCCGGGAGAAGCCCCTCAGCCCGTCCCTCCCCCATGATCTTTCCCGGGACTGGCGGCAAGCACCGCCAGCCCGGGTAATGCCACTCAGGCCCAAGCAAGGGGGGGAGGGAGGGAAACGCCAGCCCCAGTGAGGGGAGAAGCGCCCCCCCCTCTCTCCCTCCACCTACCTACCTACCTTCCTGTTCCTTCCTTTCCCCCTTCCTTCCCCTTCCTTCCTTCCTTCTCTCTCTCCCCCCACCTACCTACCTTCCTTCCTCCCTTCCTCCCTCTCTCCCCCCTTCCTTCCTTCCTTTCTTCTCTCTCTCTCTCCCCCAACTACCTACCTACCTTACTGTTCCTCTCTTCCTTCCTTCCCTCCTTTCTTCCTTCCCTCCTTTCTTCCTCCCTCTCTTTCTTTCTTTCTTTCTTTCTTTCTTTCTTTCTTTCTTTCTTTCTTTCTTTCTTTCTTTCTTTCTTTCTTCCTTCTCTCTCTCTCCCCCACCTACCTACCTTCCTTCCTGTTCCTTTCCTTCCTTCCTTCTTTTCCCCTCCCTCACTCCCTCCCTTCTTGCCTTCTGACACATTGACCATGATGTCAGGGATGTGTGGCCTTTTGACACTTCCGGTGACGTCAGGGGGTGTGGCATATGCAAATAAGTTATGCTAATGAGCTCCTGCACCTCTTTTTTTAGGAAAGGACCCCTGCGTTTTAGTAAATGGTTGCTAATGGATTTTTTTACTATCATTTCAGACAGAGACATTTTAGTAACTGGCTGCTAGTGGAATGTATTTACCTGTTCATACAAACCCGCTAGCATCAGGTTAGCAAAGCCTGGTTGAGCCACTTTTGAGGAAAACTGCTTTCTTCCATTTTCTGCCTCTTCGTTTTTCTTCTAGATTGCTGTGGTGTGCTGTTTAAAAATGCTTGTAGTGCTTCCTACAATGCCACTTTGGTTTTCCTGCCCTTTTTCACTGAGCAATCTTCCCCGGCCTTTTTAAACTTTCTAAGTGGAGTGCTATAGCACTAAACCAGTGTAGCACTGCAGTGTTATAGCAGCACCATTGAGATGCCATGACTCCATTGACTCGAACGGCTCAAAATTGGGCCAACAATGAATAACACCTGGTTTAGAACAGTAATGTGAAAAGGGCCTTCATCATTCAGTGTGCATGCAGACAAAGGCTTATACCCAGAATTAAACTTTGTTGGTCTTAAAGGTGCCACTGGACTCAGACTTTGTCCTGTTACTTCAGACCAACACCGCTACCCACCTGAATCCATACCAAAGGATCTTAATTGAATAATATTAATGATAGTTTTTGAATCCATCACTGCTAAATGTCTGCAATTTAAAAACAAAATATCAGCAGCAATGGATTGAAAAGCCATCTTTAATATTTTATTATGAAACTTCCCAGTTCCAAAATTCATTCTGCTAATGTTCAGATTCTGGGATTATTTGATATATATTTTGCTGGGTGCAAATTACGTCCTGAACTTTCAAAAACCAGGACAGGGGATACGTCAGCTGAATTTCCACAGGACATCTTTAACTTCTAGTTGCAGCAACTGCCGTGCAGACACCAAGTTATGAGTCAAGGAGGACAGGAAATTTGAGCTCATACCAGCTTCATTCCCTTGAATTTCTGCATTAAAGGACCTCATGGAATTGTTGTTAGGGAAGGCCTTTCTCTGTCAGAGATCCTAGAGAGTTGCTGCTAGTCCTTATAGACAATGAGTTAGATTCAGCTAGACTTTTCACTCAGTCTCACCCATTTCCTGTCCATTCAACATTGCTATTGTAGATGCAGATCCTTAGTAGTTTCTGGTAACATAAGAACATAAGAGAAGCCAATGTTGGATCAGGCCAATAGCCCATCCAGTCCAACACTCTGTCACACAGTGGCCAAAAATACCACTCAGGAGCCATCAGGAGGTCCATCCATGGAGGTCCATCCGTGGGGCCAGGACTCTAGAAGCTCTCCCACTGTTGCCTCCCCGAGCTCCAAGAATAGAGCATCACTTGTCCCAGAGTTTCTATCTATACCTTGTGGCTAATAGCCATTGATGAATCTCTGCTCCATATGTTTATCTAATTCCCTCTTGAAGCCATCCATGCTTGTACCCGCCCCCCCCCCCCCCCCGCCCCCAGTGGTCAAAGAGGACCCCTCATTCCTTTTTCATCAGCTGAAAAGCTGGTTGGGTCAACTCAACATTGAGCCAGGTGGACCAATTCTCAGATTTGGTTTAGGGTGACTTTATGTTGCACACACTTTTGTTCTGCCTTCCTGTTCACTGGAAATCCGGGGCATAAATTTCTAGTGCGTAAGTATAGGAGACCTGTCCCACATTAACTTGCACAGAAGTGTAACCATGAAAAAATGCTGGAAGCATGTACATTTGTTTGTTCATTTTTGTACAACTTTATCCCACTGCTCCTCCAAGGAGCTCCAGACAGCGTTCATCTTCTTCCTTCCTCTGCTGTATCATCACAACAACCCGGTGAGGTAGGATAGGCTGTCAAAAGGTCCCCCAGTGAACTTCATGGCAGTGCAGGGATTCAAATCTGGGCCACACAGTCTCAATCCCACACTTTAACCACTACACCACAGGTGTCTCATTTTAGATCAGGGAAATGCAGCTTCTTTCACTTACAGGTATCCTTGATAATTACACTGTCTCAGACAATTGTAGCCAAATTTTTATCTTGGGGGGGAGGAATAGCACCAAGGAACTGTCAAAAGTGCTCCCCAGAAACCTCCTTTGCTCTGCCCTTTATGGGGACTTGAAAGGACTTGCACTCTGCCCTTTGCTATGTATGTTTTTCTTTTCTATTACTTTCATCTCTCCTCCCTAAATCCCACTCTGTCCGGTTGTCCTTGATGTTTTTAATTTGTACCTCTCTATTAGCTTTCTTTCATGCTTGGCTCTCGGACTTTGAATCACTGCAACATGAATTACAGAGGCTTCATTCAGAGAAAGTGCGGGTCCATCGCTGGAAGCCGACCAGCACATTATTGATCGAAAATAAATGGATGTGTTGTCAGAGAGCTGGTTTTTTGTGTGTGCAAAAGAGTTACTGAGGCTTTTTAAAAGTCCATAATATGAAACACATGACAGGATGAAACCTGACTTGAGCCTTATCTTATGTATTTGCTTCCATAAAATTGCTAATGATGATCTACGGTGGTGCAATGGAACGTTTGGGGAGCCACACTCGGAGAAGAGCTGCAAACCCCCTAGGAATGACACAATCCTTTCCCAGGGTTTATAAATTGTATTAGACAGACAACATGTGGTCCTGGGGGGGTGGGAGGGAGGAAGGTAGAGATCAGCGTTTCAGTAAGGCCAGGGACTCTTCAACATTTCTTAAAGTACCATTTAAAATGCATGGCTCATCATGCAAAATTACTGATGAATTCTAGACAATGGGTTGAATAACACAAAGTGCAGGCAGAAGGTGGTTGTGGTCTTGGATTTAGGTGATTGTCCCACTGCTGCAACCCAGCCAAAGAGCCCTGGGCTATAAACCCACCTTAGCAATATGATGAATATGGAATTTGGGGTATTTCTAGACTGAACTAGTGCTGGACTGTACCACTTCAGCCTGCAGTGTGGGGACTGAATGCTTAATGAGCTTCCTTTTCAAAAATGATCTCACCACAAATATAAGGCAAGCATTTCAGAGAGGAGGTTGGCTTTCTCGCTGGCAGTATTTTTTACAGTGGATCATCAGCGCTCCAAGATTTCTTTTTGTATAATATGCCAAGGATTTTTTTTTTTAAGGTGGGGGAACATGTAAGCATTTATCCCCCAACTTCTGTTTGACTTGGACTAGTCCAGCAGCGGATTCATCATACAAATGGTTGGTTACATCGCTTGGTTCTTAAGTGATCATATTTCATACAGGCCCCAAATATGTACTTAAATGAAGATGGGTAGCCATGTTAGTCTGTCTGTAGCAGTAGAAAAGAGCAAGAGTCCAGGAGCACCTTAAAGACTAACAAAGTATGTGGCAGGGTATGAACTTCCGTGAAGTATCTGAAGAAGTGAGCAGTGACTCATGAAAACTCATACCCTGCCACAAATTTTGTTAGTCTTTTTGTTGCTGTTTTTTATATATGCATATGTGTAATTTGCTCCCCACTTCCCTAAATGGTGAGAAATTTTCGGGGCAGCACTACTAGTGCAAGGAACTGTACAATGTTTGAAGATTGTTTTGTTTACAAATAAGAAGAGCACAAGTGGAGGCAAAGAGGCACTCGTCCAAAGTAGCACAACTGCTGCTCCACATCAGATCCCCTGAGGCGGGGGGGGGGGGTTCTTGCACCCCCTCAATATGCTTCATTTTCAGCTGAATCTTGACTCTCTCAACTTTTATTGCTTTTCTTACTCTGCTTCAGTTGCTGATCTTACTAAGTATTCTCCTACGGGTGAACTTCAAGGGGAAAATGCAAAGAGAAACTGTGTCATGGGCCAGCCAGGGCTCAGTGATAGTGAGAACTCCTCAGGAGAAGAGGACTCCTCAGAAGAAGATGAGTCCTGTGTAGCCAGCTCTGAGACAGCAGAAAGTGGCAAGCAGGAAGATGAGCTCAAGGCTTTTCAGGGTTAACAGCCAACAGCTGGTGCAGAGTCAACAACACCCTCCAGCCCTGATTCAACAGGTGAAACTCTGTTGGTCATTTCCAGCCCTACAGTATCACCAGCACCCTTAGAGTGCCTCAGACAGAGGCTAAGAACAGAACTACAGGGGAGGTGATAAAGTGCATGCCTCTTGGCCCAATGCCAGCTGCTTACTGATAGCAAAGATGAGTAGATGCAGAATTACTCCTGAGCACCTGACTGCAAGCATGACCCTTAAGCATATGGCTATAGAAACAAGCCGAGGGAGGCTGTTAGGTGTGGATGTAACATGTATGATAGATGCTCTACCACTGACTCTGCCTTGCCTGATTTTCTGGAACCCTGACTTTTGAACTGAACGATTCTGCCTTGCCTGACTTCTGGCACCTGATACTCTGAGGCCACTAGTCACCAGTACAAACTGCTATGTGCAGGCACACGAAAGGTTATACCCAGAATTAAACTTTGTTGGTCTTAAAGGTGCCTCTGGACTCAAACTTGGTTCTGATGTATTAATGTTAATCAAGCAGTTTAGTGCCATCTCTCAGCCAGGTCTTATGAAGAACCTGCCATTTCTTACTATAGGCACTAATATCTTGCATTTTCCAGCCCACACATATGTTAATTATGCCAGCAGCTATTCCTCTGTAATTTCTTATTGCGTCTGCTTATCTATATTCAATCCTGCATTAGATTTTAGATTTTGACTAATATTTGGAAGTGTCTCACACCCATGCTGAGTGAAGTGATCACTCTTTGAATTGGTTATTATTTTGAGCTAGCCTCTGTAATCCCCCTGCACATTTTTGTGTGGTGTGTATATAAATAGGGGCTGATGGATTTACCATCTTACAAATAATTACTACTTATTGTACACTGTCAAATTGGTGATAGATTCATGTGGGCAACCATGTTGGTCTGAAGCAAGAGAACAAAGTTTGAATTCAGTGGCACCTTTAAGACCAACGAAGTTTAATTGTGGGTACAAGCTTTTGTTTGCATGCACACAAAAGCTTATACGCAGAATTAAACTTTGTTGGTCTTAAAGGTGCCACTGGACTTGAATTTTGTTCTGTCAAATTGCAACTTACTCTTGGTGCCCCTAGCACCATGGGGTTTTTAAGGCAAGAGAACCTCTTAGTGTCCTGGCCCCACTGCTAAACCTCCTAATGGCACCTGGTATTTTTGGCTTCTGTGTGACAGAGTGTTGGAATGGATGGGGCATTGGCCTGATCCAACATTGGCTTCTCTTATGTTCTTATGTTAACCGCTTGAAATGACTTAATCATGGGGAAGTCCGTCAGAGACTACTAGCCGTGGTGACTGAAGGAAGCCTCCATATACAGAGGCAACAAACCTCTGAACATCATTGCTGAAGGCAGCATCAGGTGAAGGCCTCAGCCTCTATACCCTTTTTGTTTGGCCTTCCAAGGTACCCATTTGGCCATAATATGAAATAGAATATTGGACTGATGGACCACTGATCTGATCCAGCATGCTCTAGTTATGTTATTACTTGAAGAAGTGAGCTCTGAGTCACAAAAACCTCTCCAGGGATATATTTTGATAGATAGACAGACAGACAGACAGACAGACAGATAGATTTGAATTTTAACATTCATTGTTACCAATATGCTACAGTAATACTTATTGAATCATATGAATCACAAATCATAACTGAGGCTTAAGTTGATGCAATAGATTCAGTGTATAGGAATGAGCTCAACCATCCAAGAATAAGAAGACACACAACACAGTAGCCACTTCTAGGTTTTACCATAAACCTAAATCATCTATAACTTTAGGGATTTCTTGTTGAGAAGACAAATACCCTAGGGTAGCTTTTAAGGTGCCACCAGATCTTTGTTTTATTTCACTTCTCTTCCTTATTCAAACTGCAGACTGCTGTTTCTTCCCCCCCCCCCCCCTTTTTTTCTTTTTTGGTATTTTGTGTGTGTGTGTCGGTACCTGGAAGTCACATTGACCTCTGGTGACTGACCCCTACTGGGGGCTTGGAGGATATTCAGAGAGGTGTCTGAACAAGCCTGCTTGTGTCCTCCCAACTTGGTATTCCAAGGAAGTCTCCCATCCAAGCACTAGCCACAGAACTCAAATTGCAGGGAATAGGCCGTGATCTGTTGAATGCCATGTCTGGGCGAAGTACTTTCCTAGCTGACTTTTCCCCTTCGTTGTCAAGCTCGCAAAACACAGAGGAGATGAAAACCTTTCAAAGGAGATGGCTTCTCCTGATATTAGGCTCTTAGGGAAGAACATCAACAAGATTTATTAACTGGACAAGGTGCGACTGCACAGTAAGCTATGGGAGTAAATGAAGTCATTGTTAGCAGATTATTTATGCCTACGGAGAACAGCTTGGTTTCTCTGCCACCAACGAAGAGCTCCGTATGGATTGAATCTGGGATTAATTAGTGGAGTGTGAACTCCTAACTTGGTTGCAGGGGAGCCCCTACAAAACTCCCTCCCACCTTCTTTGCTCTGAAGGGGAGGTATAAAAGGCATATGTGGAATTGCCTCCCACCCCCTGGCCTAGTAATTGTAATACAGTCTCGGAACAACAGCCGCAGTGTGAAATGCTTTTAATCAGAGAATTACATCTGAGGTCTCCATAGAAAGCACTTCCTCTGCGACTGATAACTCAGCTAGCAGTCATGGATAAACTTTGGTTTGTTTGTTGTTACCCGCCTTGGGTCCTGATGCTCAGGGAGGAAAAGACGCATAATTAATTAGATGAATGAATAAATAAAGTAGAAGAAGAGATTGAATTTCTACCCCGCCTTTCACTTGGCGTCTCAGAGCGGCTTACAAACTCCTTTCCCTTCCCCTCTCCACAACAGACACCCTGTGAGGTAGGTGGGGCTGAGAGAGCTCTGACAGAAACTGCTCTTTTTCAAGAACAGCTGTGCCAGAACTATGGCTTGGCTAAGGTCATCCAGCAGGTGCAAGTGGAGGAGTGGGGAATCAAACCCGGTTCTCCCAGATTAGAGTCCGCGCACTTAACCACTACACCAAACTGGCAAAATAATTTGTTACCAGAAAGGGCCTGCTTTAGTGTTGAGATCACATGCTCCCCCCTCACCCCCAATTCCCTGGGGACCACAATGGTTTGGAAGGTGAAGCTCGCTATGGGAGACAATGGTACCTTTCATAAATTTACTGTCCCAAGAGCCAAACCTTGGCCAGGAACAGGCCAGGAACAGGCATGTGAAAACCCATATGGAAGGACACCATTCCTGCATCTCCAGCAGTGGATGCTCATAGAAGTCCACCCTGTCTGGGCCTTCTGATAATCTCTTCCGTTCCTCTGTGCATTGACTATGAGAGCTAGAGCATCCATGTACAGGGAATGCCTCTCTGTTACTTGCTTGCAAATTTCCCAGAGGCACTGGGCTAGTAATCTTTGCACAAAGCGAGACAAAGTAGAACTTTGGTCCAGGCTTCAGTGGCTCTTGTGATGCTCATATGCCCTGTCTCCAACCCTTCTCAATGTAACAAAGGTTGAGTCCAGTGGCACCTCTAAGACCAACAAAGCTTCATTCTGGGTAAAAGCTTTCGTGTGCATGCACATTTCTTCAGATACATTGAAACAGACATCTCCAGTCATTACATATAGTTGGGGGGGGGGGGGGGTTGGTTGCCAGGAAGGGTTACCTGGAACTCTCTGCCAAATGACATCAGGGCCCTGTGGGATCTTATGCAATTGCGCGGGGCCTGTAAGGCAGAGATGTTCTGCCAGGCATTCGGTTGAGGACAGCAACGGTTCACATCATGGCTGGCACCATACCTACCTGGACCCTTCTTCTCTAGAGAACTTATTCCCCCCCGAATGTGTGACGCACTCACAATGCTCCCTCTAAGCTGTGGAGTCTTGTGAGCAAAAATTCTGCTTGGTGAGTGACTGGCATTAAAGCTGTGAGCGAGCAAGTTGGCTACTGCATAAATTAGTTTGCTCTGGAGCCATCCTTCCTGAGCTAAGACAAAAATCTGTGAGCTGGAGGCTGAAAAACTGTGAGCTGGCTCACACTAACTCAGCTTAGAGGGAACACTGGTAGGGAGCGAAAAAAAACCAGCCATTGCTTTTAATTACTGTATGTTGTTACACTTGGTTTTTTTATGTTTTTAATGCTTTTAGAACTTTTGTACATCACTTAGAGCCCCAGAATTGTGGGGATAGGCGATTAATAAATAAAGAAATGGAAACAAACAAACAAACAAATAACTGAGCAATAAGTATAGCTAAGATTTGATTAAAGGAGTTGATAAAGCTTTAATCCAATTTTAGCTATACTGATCGCTCAGTTACCTATACATCTTGACTCCAATTAGCCCTTTCTGGCAACTAACCCCCCACCCGCCTACATGTAATGGCTGGCAAAATCTGTTTCAACGTATCTGAAGAAGTGTGCATGCAGACGAAAGCTGACACGCCGAATTAAACTTTGTTGGGTCTTAAAGGTGCCACTGGACTCGGACTTTGCTCTGTTGCTTCAGACCAAGACGGCTACCCACCTGAACCTACCTTCTCAATGTAGACTGCTCCTTACTTGGAGCCGGGCCCTTCTGTAGTCTCCCTGAGATGCTCTAAACGACAAGATTAGCTACAGATTTCACATTCAGGAAGTTCTGGATCAACTATTTCAACATCTTCCCCTCTTAAGGGAAGGCTTTTGCCTACGGTTTTCTCACTGCTTCCCCCCTTTGTTTCGCATATGTTTGCTTCGTATTCCTCAAGTCCTCCCTCTCTGTCTGTCTCATGCATTCAAAATGCAATTAAAAAACCTTCATGGCTAAATGTTACTTTGGAAAACAAGCCAAGGTGATTATGCTGCTCTTTGGCTCATGCCCTGACTGTGTTTGTTCTCTGCTCCTGCACAGTAGGAGAAAAAGCACACTGCCCCAAGACACCTCTTTTGACTCCATTCAGAAATCTCTGGGCAGGACAGCTGTTCAGTGGAAACATGTGTGGGAAGAAGCCAACCCCCCCCCCCGGGGCCCACCCATCCCCTCAGCTTGGCAGATGAAGGGTCCTGTCCAAGCCTGCCTGTGAAAAATTGAGCTCAAACAACTGTCAGGACCACAAAAAACAGAGAGACAGAGGGGAAACCCTGCAATGAATGGAGCCAGGAATGGCTGCATGAGAGCTGGCTGTTGGGTCTCTTGTTTAGACACGGAATGGTGGGGCTGTCAGGTAGAGAGAAAGGAAAGCCAAAGGTAATGGAGGGAGGTCATTCTGGAGCATGGAAAAGTGAGAAGAACGTTTCAAGGGTGTCTTGGGACCGTTCCAGGTGACTCCCTGACTTCCTAGTTCCTTCCAAATCTGCGATTCTTCTATGATGGTGTCACCTCATTTGTGACATGACAGCCCCACTAAGAAGATGTTGTTGAGGTTAACTGGTATGGTTAGCCCAGTCACCATTAGTTAGCAGAGTGCTTAAATAAAACTACAAACGCAGCAGCGTCACTTTCCCAGGTTACTCGGCTTACAAAGCCACCCAGAGCCACGCTGCAAGTTTAGAAGAGAAATACTTCTCTCTTTATTTGAGAAGTATACTTTGGATGGGAAAGAGCAGAGATTGATATATTACTAATTTACAAGCTCAAGGATGGAAGCAAATGGCGAGAGGCCCATCTGCCTCATGGCGCCAAGAGAGGACCGCATGTCATCCCTCTTGGTGCCTGCAGGTGGAGAGCAAGTCTGCATTCAGAGTGAGAGAGAAGCAGGAAAGGGAAATTGGTCCCTGAGAACACAATCTGCATTTCAAAGAGGACAGTGGCAGAAGAGTAAAGACAGGAAGAAAGGTCAGTGTGCCTGTCTAGCTATCTAGTCTCTCTTGCCACTCAGTCTGGAGGTCTGAGACAGGGGGCATCGCATCTGGAACAGATGTCACCTGTAAGTTCATTTCTACATAGAAGGTCCATCAGGTAATAAATGGCTTTTGGGTGCCTCTGGAAATTCTCATCCAAAATACTGGTTTCTCAGAAGGTGTTTGGCAAAAATATGGAACATTTGCTTGGGCTTCGGTTCAGTCCTGAAGTTGAAAAACAGTAAGCCCGTGAGAAGTGATGTAGGTGCCCACGCGTTCCTCAGTCTTAAAGACAGATTCACAAGAACTGAGACAACCATTGTTCAGCCTGACCAGTCTGGTGGCTTCAATAAGTCTCCCGAGAACTTCTGTTGTCTTTCAAAATATACCCTCCACGAATATTATGCTTGATATAAATGAAGTGAGGTTCACTTCCAGAGAGGGATATAGAGTCATTAGGCTAAAGCAGGGGGTGGGAAGGGGGGAATTTAACATTGTCAGTAATGGGAGGCAACAACGCTTGGAAACACAACTGAAACCGTTAGGCTTCCATCCGTCAAACAGCAAGACACTTTGGGGTGCATTCTAAACAACAGAGCTGCACCGCACTGAGATCCTCATCCTCCCCAGGCCCCACCCCCAAATCTCCAGGTGTTTCCCAAACTGGACCTGGCAACCCTACCCCCCAATCCCCCACCAGTGGCAAAATGGCTGCCCCAATAATTAATTATCATTCGACATTGTGTGTAGAATAGCCAGGAAATCCTAGGATCGCCTGACAGCCGCAAGTTCTAGCTCTTAGTATTGTACTAGTGGAGAGCTAGACTTGTTTTTAGGGGCTGAGGAAGCTCTGAAAGAACCGTGGCTGGCCCAAGGTCATGTTGGTGACTCCAGCTCTAAGCCTTAGGATGCATCAGATGAAGTCACTGGGTGTCACCAGGAGGCCAAGAGGCCTTCATGCTGTTGTGCCCCTCCATCTGTGGGTCAGGTATGCCCCATTCCCCCGTGGTTCTGATGATGCAACTCTGGGAGGATCTGGTTCCAGATCAGGAGGGGTGCAGCATCTGAATGTCTCCAATCCCCGCCCTATTGATGTCACTCATTTTCATAAGGGTTTAGAGACTTTTAAGTCAGGGACTTGAAATTCAGGACATTTTAGATTAATGGCCACATGTCCCTGGGTGCTGATCTGTTTTCATCAGCTGGACTTGGCTCCTCATCCCTTAATCTGAGCAAACTTCAAAGTGAGCAGCAGACCTTTTGCCCTGTTTGCTTTCCCCATCCACACCCATCCCTCCTTGGCTCTCCTATTGGGGCTTTTACCTGCATCTGTTGTTCCAACGTCCGTAAGAGTAATAACGGCAACACAGCCATCATCTGCAGAAAATTATAAATTCTGCAGTGCTGTTTCCAAGAGGTTGCAGCTGTTTCGCTCCCTTGGGTGAATGTGTATTGTGGGTTTGGCGTGCCAAGTCTCGGCCCAGATTACATTTGAAGGGCAGAAAGTTAGAAAAGCCTTTCGAGCGGCCTTTGACGCAACCGAGTTCTGACACAGCAAAGGTTGCGATTGGGTCTCCCAAAGTAACCTTAAAAGGACCCTGCCAATGTTATTTTTTCGGAAGATGTCTCCGGCAGATCTTACAGATCACAGTGCACTTGCTGTGCTAAACAAGAGATGGTTATCAGCTAATGCACCTTGTGTCTCGTTCATGTCACACCCTATCTGGTTTCTTCCAGGAATCAACAGCTGAGACTTCAGAGGCAGTTCGTGACTTCCACACCAGGTGCCTGGAAAATGTTGTGCTTGTAATAAAGGACAGCATCCAAAAAAAATAAAAAAACAGAGAGACAGAGAGAGAGAGAGAGAGAGAGAGAAGAAGAAGAAGAAGAAGAAGAAGAAGAAGAAATCTGGGCATGCAGTCCAGTCCTGTGTAGGTTTACTTGCAAGGAAATTGTATGAAATACTGCCCCTTTGACAGCCCGCAATCAGCGGTTGGGAGCCTCCACCCTGGGGGCAAGGAAGGGGGAGTGACAGGGCAGAAATGGCTCAGAAGGTGCTGGTGGTCCCTCACAAGCTTGGCCACGCCCCCATAGGGCTTCTGGGTAGAGGAAGGCCAGAGCTAGAGCTGGGGTGAAATATGGTCATGCCCAGCCCCTGTCCCCTCTTCTCTGTGTGAAGCCAAGGGAAGGCACTTCAAGCAAATTAGGTCCTGATGTGTGACAGCCGTGACCTTGGATCCCACAACTTGATTGCTGCCTCACAGAGAGAGCCAGTTTGGTGTAGTGGTTAGGAGCACGGACTCTAATCTGGGAGAACCGGGTTTGATTCCCTACTCCTCCACATGCAGCTGCTGGTGTGACCTTGGGTCAGTCACAATTTCTCTCAGAGCCGTTCTCTTAGGAGCCGTTCTCGAGAGAGCTCTCTCAGCCCCGCCTACCTCACAGGGTGTCTGTTGTGGGGAGGGGAAGGGATAGGAGATTGCAAACTGCTCTGAGACTCTTTCGGGTAGTGAAGGGCGGGGCATAAATACAATCTCTTCTTCTTCTCTTCAAAGGAAAAGCTCTTGGAAACAGAAAAAAAAATAGCGTACCAGGAAAAATACTTTTCTGATTTAAGTGTGGGGTTTGTGGGGGGGAGGGTTAGCCACTCCTTGTCTGACCCTGATAGCCCAGGCTAGCTGGATCCCATCAGATTTCAGCTGGATCCTATCAGATTTCAGAAGCTAAGCAGGGTCGGCCCTGGCAAGTATTTGGATGGGAGACCTCCGAGGACTATCAGAGTTGCTATTTAGAGCCAGGAAATGGCAAACCACCTCTGAAAGTCTCTTGCCTTGAAAACCTTACGGGGTCGCCATAAGTCAGCTGTGATTTGAAGGCACTTTCCCGCAAACCATTCCTCATCTACAGGCTGAAGTGATACAATCCAGGAAAATCTTTATTCCTTTATTCAACTTAACATATGAGCTGGGCCTGACAGTGCTTGACAATTCCACATAACCAGGCCTTCTGTGTGTGCCAGTTTACCATGCGCTTTGCCCCCACAGTGTGACTTGTCTCCGTGCTGCTACCAAGAATGATGAGGGCCAGAAGCTGGTGGAGTCCCTAAAGTGTATTTTCCCAAGCTCAGAAAATAATGAAAATAGCCTTCCCCACCCCTCACATTGGTAGCAAATCAACATGATCCATGGCTGCCTTTGCTGTGTGTATGAGGAAGGAAAACTTGTCCGTGTAGCAGTCTCCACGTGGTTAGAAAGCAAAACCATGTGGATGATCTGACGTCAGACCTGCGCTTGGGAGAGTCCTGGAGACCACACTGGAACTGTCCAAAGCAGTCGTCTGCATCTTCAGCAGACCATCTCGCTCTCACACGGACTGGAGAAATATAGTTGCCAGTTTCATAGTTTATAAAGAAATAATTAAGGGGAGGCTCCCAAGCGGTCCAAATGCAGCTGTCCCACTGGGGGAATCATGTGTTCCTTACTTAATTATGTCACACAGAGGGGGGAAACCCCCATCAGATTGTAGCATTGTGCCTTTTGTGCATAATCGGACAGGGTGATCCTGGGTGGTTCTAGGCCACACTAGTGAAATGTAGCAAAATGACTTTCATTTGTACATGCAGTTTGACCTGGGGTTTCAGTTGATGTTGTCTCAATCCTCCGTTGTCACACTGTCTCCTCCTTCTAGTCCTTGTTTCCTCCATTGAGAGGCAGCTTGGTGTACTGGTTAGGAGCGCGGACTCTAATCTGGGAGAACTGGGTTTGATTCCCCACTCCTCCACATGCAGCTGCTGGCGTGAAGTGCAGTCTCTGCGGTGTGTGGATGTTTTCTCTGCTACCATTTTACCATATTCTCAGGATGGCATGTGCTTTTGGCATAATTCTGGTTGTCCAATGCTCCCCCTAAGTTGTGGAGTCTTGTGAGCAAAAATTCTACTTTGGGAGCTCCCGGCATTAAAGCTGTGAGCAAGCGATTTGGCTGCTGCATAAATTAGTTTGCTCTGGAGCCCTCCTTCCTGAGCTAAGACAAAAATGTGGGTGCCGGCTGCTAAAAAACCCCTGTGAGCTAGCTCACACTCACTCAGCTTAGAGGGGCACTGTGTCACCTCTTCAAACTGCTTGCTGCATCCCCTATTTTTAAAAAACTGAAATCAGGGCTATTACCCAATTATATCCTTGTGAACTGATGCCATCCGGTGCCATGCTACCATTCGGCAATATTCCTGGTGTTGCAATTTAAATCGTGCCAGTTGGCTCAAGCTGGAAGGCAAATTACATTGGTCTACTTTTGCTGACATCACTAAATGGAAAGGAAGCAGATTTGTGATCAGAGCGGAACAAAGTGTGTTGCTAGGAAAATCAAAAGGCAGATTGTTCCAAAATTGCAATACCCACTGATGCATGAATCACACGGACCCATGAACCTGCCTTATACTGAATCAGACAATTTGGTTCCTCAGTGTCAGTACTGTCTACTCAGACTGGCAACAGCCCTCCAGGGTTTCAGACAGAGGTTCTTGACATCACCTACTATGTGACCCTTTTAGAGAGAGATGCCAGAGACTGAATCTGGGGCCTTCGGTATGCCAAGCAGATGCTCTGCTGCTGAGCTACGGCCCTTCCCTAATGCCAGCCTGACAGGGATGCCAGCCTCCAGGTGGGAGATCTGAGAGAGCCAGGATGAAATCCCCACTTGTCCCATGGAAGCTTGCTGGATAACCTTGGGTCAGTCAACATCTCTCAGCCTAACCTACCTCAACAGGGTTGTTGGGAGGGTGAAATGGAGGAGAATGATGTAAGCCACTTTGGGTCCCCATTGGGGAGTAGGGTCGCTAGGTCTCTTTGAGACACCAGTGGGGGGATGGGGGGCACGCTGGGATCTGGAAGCATTGCCCCTGACATGCCAACGTCACCAAGAGTGACATCATGCACTGTGCCTATATCACCCAGAAATGACATAGGCATGTTGGGGGTGAGACTCTGGTTTTTGGGCAAAACTCCATGGTAAAATCACCCTCAGACCATAGAGTTTTGCTCAAAAGCCAGAGCCTCGCCCCCCAACATCACCAACGGACGTCGCTCCATGTTGCTGTTGGGGAGGGGAATTTCCTCCCACTGGCAAACCCAGGGGATCCTCACCCCCAACTGGGGACTGGCAACCCTACTGGGGAGAAAGGCGGGGTATTGACCACGCAAATAATTTAATATATATATATATATATGGGCTAGCACTGCAGGCGTCTTCCCACCCATTTCTCCTTCCAGGCGAGGGTGATCGTGCCACGCTTTCTCCAGCCACAGACCCGGTTCATGTGTTTCTTGCAAACTGCTACGCATCATTCGGTGCTCCACCATGAATCATACCTCTATGGTTTCCCCGGGCTGCTCTTTTCTCCTGACTGATCAGCCTCATTGCCTTACGACTTCGGATCTGTGTGAGGTCTGGCAATCAGAGACTTGCCCAGAGCGTGACCGGCCCTGTCTAGTCTGTCCGATAGCTGCCAAGGGCCGCTGTGCCTCTCCCACCCTCCCGTTCCCTTGAAATGGAAATTCCATTCCGTTATGAGTTTGCAGGAGCGTTTCCTGTCTGTTGGAACCCTTTAAAATTTCCTTCCGAAACGTTGTATACGAACGTCTCAGTAGTGAGTTTAACTCACAAGTTTCACATGGGCCTGAGTTCCATGCTGTGGTGTCCCCATTTTGATGCCTAAGCATTAAGAACACAACACGTCATGTAAACTCTTCTCAGGGCTGGGATTTAGGGAAGCATGTAAGAGATAAGTGTCGCATCAGATCTCAGAAGCTAAGTACAGTTGGCCCCGATTAGTACTTGAATGGGAGACAGGTTGCCAACCTCCAAGTGGTGGCTGGAGAGCTCCTACTTTTACAGCGGATTTCCAGGTGACAGAGATCACTTCACCCAGAGAAAATAGCCCAGGAGGGATGGCTCCAGAGCAAACTGATTTATGCAGTAGCCAAATCGCTCGCTCACAACTTTAATGCCAGTAGCTCACAAAGGAGAATTTTTGCTCACAAGTCTCCACAGCTTAGCGGGAACATTCCCCACGCTGTCATCCACACTCTCAGGTATGGTAGGAGCGCAGTCCTGCCTGAGAAACATTAATATCTCACACCATCGTTCATGTTAACTTTGTCAAGCTCCTTCTTTCTGTGTCAGGAAAACAGAGAACAAAAAAACCCCTGCCACTCCTCCCTTAACAGCGAAGGAATCCTATGAGGGGAAGGTGTTGTGGCTCGTATCCGTGGCAACCCTGAACTGATGATGTGAGTTGGGCAAGATGTTACGCATGTTTAGAAGCAATTGTACAACACGAGTGCGTTTTCAGTGACCTGAGGAATCCCAGGATGATAATGAGTTTCCCACAGCTGGTCCACACGTGCCAAGCCCCCACAATGGACTGTGCTGTCTGCAAGACATGTTCCACATTCCCTATTTCCTATTAGGATGAAACAAGTAGTGGGGACCCGCAATACTCGAGGGGGATGGGGGGGGAGTATTCCACACGGCTCCCCCTCTGAAGCAGCAGGAGCGCCACGTGGAGGCAGAGGAAGTGGCTGCAGGTGAGCCCAGCAGGGTCCTCCCCCCCCCCCCGGGCAACAGCAGCAAGGCACAGTTCCCAGTTATTTTACTTTGGGGGGGGGGGATTCAAGTATTCCAGATCATGGTTTTTTCAACATTTCAGATTTTTCTGCACACCTGGGGAGTGCCCCAAGTGTGCAGGAAAATCTCTTTGCCCTCTATGTGCCCCCAGTGTGCAGATTTAGATATCCACACAGAGGGGACAACTTGGCTATTAGATATATAGACAAGCAATAGGACCCGTGATACTCGCGGGGGGGGGGGGAGGTGAGCCTCTCTCCCCAGAAATTGGTGGTGGCAGCGGCCACGTGCTGAGCCTCCTCCCCTCCCTCCCTCCCTCCTCCCTCCCTTCCCAAAAATTGGCGGCCATGCGCCAAGCCTCCTCTTTCCCCTCCCTCCTCCTTCCCCCCTCCTGTCCCCAAAATCGGCGGCGGTGGTGGATGCACTCCGAGCCTCCTCCCCCTCCCTCCCTCCTGAAAATCAGCGGCAGCGGTGGCCATGCGCCGAGCCGCCTCTCCTCCCTCCCTTCTCCCCCCTCCCTTCCCCAAAATTGGCAGCGGCTGCACGCCAAGCCCCTCCCCCCTCCCTTCCCAAGAATCGGCGGTGGCAGTGATGGCATGCCAAGCCTCTGAAGCACTATAAACCAAGAATAGAGATTTCCCAATGATCCTAAGGTCCGAACATCAGGTAGAGAAGAAAGCCTTTATTTTTATGACGTCAGTCTCGGCAATGGTAATCCATTAAAGTTACCGAGCCCAGATTCTACTGAGGCTTGGCGTTTTATACCAGGGGGTGGGGACGCACAGAAAGGAAGGGGACAGTGTCATACAGCATCACATTTGTTAACAAATCATACGCTATAACTCCGCCTAACTAGCTGCTCAAGTGTTAGGAATGTTTCTATCTAAATGTTGCTAATTGCTTGCCGTTCCCATGGTTCTTTAGCCCAGCCTAAGAGCAATAATGTTGCCCACTAAACAATGTAAGACTGTTAGCTAGATGTTGTTAGTGTTCCACGTAACAGCAAAGAATCTTGTTTCATTGACCTTGCATTTCAAAGCTTCTAACTTACTAAGCAATATGCGGAGTTCTTTTCAGCATAATTATTGATTAATTTTTCTTATTGCTTCACCTCCTCACCTCCTCCCTCCGTGAAAGCGGCAGTGGCGGCGAGGCCTGCTGCCTACCGAGCCCTCCTCCCAGCCAAAGCGTTCTCTGCGCCTGCACAGAGAACGCTTTTACTTTTGAGGGGATTTAAATATCCCCCCCAAAGTTTTTTTTTAACATTTAGGATTTTTCTGCACTCCCCCCGTGTGTAGAAAAACCTCCCTCCCCCCCAAGTGCCCCCCCGCACGGATTTAGGTATCCGCACGCGGGGGGGGGCACTTGGGAATTAGATATAGAGATAAAACCGACCGATAAGCTTTAAAGAACACTTCTGATGGTGGGCGTGGGCCCAGTTCGGCTTTCCTGTGTGTCTACCTAATGGTGACGTACAATACGATTACAGTGCTCCCTCTAGGCTGTGGAGTCGTCTGAGCAAAAATTCTATTTTGTGAGCTACTGCCATTAAAGCTGTGAGTGAGCGATTTGGCTACTGCATAAATTAGTTTGCTCTGGAGCCATCCTTCCGGGGCCAAGACAAAAACGTGTGAGTCAGAGGCTAAAAAACTGCGAGCTAGCTCACACTACTGCTTAGAGGGAACACTGAGCCCTTTTCGGATAGCCATTTTCTCCAGGGGAACTACTCGCTGTCGTCTGGAGATCAATTATAATGCCAGGAGCTCTCCAGCTCCCACCAGGAGGCTGGCAACCCAAAATCAACCACTGGTCTGTCAAGGTCAATATTGTCTGATCTAGCTGGCAGTGGCTCTCCAGGGTCTCAGGCAAAGGGCCTTTCACATCACCCACAATCAATGCTCCCTCTAAGCTGTGGAGTCTTGTGAGCAAAATTCTACGTTGTGAGCAAATGGCATTAAAGCTGTGAGCGAGCGATCCGGCTGCTGGATAAATTAGTTTGCTCTGGAGCCATTCTTCCTGGGCCAAGACGAAAATGTGTGAGCCGGAGGCTAAAAAACTGAGCTTGCTCACACTAACTCTGCTTAGAGGGAACACGGGTCCCAGCACTGATCCTGTCATGCCACCCCATGGGTTGCCACCTTTCTCTGCCACCACTCTGGACTTAGAGTCCCTTGGGAAGGCCCAGAGTACCCTCCCAAGCCCAACCAAAATGCCCCTTTTAAGCTGAATAATAATAATAATAATAATAATAATAATAATATAATATACTTCATTGCCATTGTACATAGTACAATGAAATTAAAAAGTGCCATCATTCAGTGACTCACAACATATAGTCATGCGCACTCACACAGACATTCACAACTGCTTCTCCCTTGTGATTTACATAGCAACCAAACCACTGTTTCCCCCCCCGATTTCGGCCTCATGCAGCATTCAGGGCAATAATAGCTCTCAAGTAAAAACTGTTTTTTAGTCTATTTGTCCTTGTTTTGATTGTCCTATATCTTCTGCCCGAAGGCAGCAGTTCAAACAAGGAATATGCAGGATGTGACAAATCCTGTAGGATGTTCTTCACTTTTTTCAGACATCGAGAACTGTACAGTTCCTCCAGAAGTGGGAGAGGACAGCCAAGAAGAGAAGAGATTGGATTTATACCCCGCCCTCCACTCCCCAAGGGAGTCTCAGAGCGGCTTACAAACTCCTTTCCCTTCCCCTCCCCACAACAGACACCCTGTGAGGTAGGTGGGGCTGAGAGAGCTCTTTCCCAAGCAGTCCTTGAGGGAACAGCTGGTACAGAGCTATGGCTTGCCCAAGGTCATCCAGCCAGGTGCAAGTGGAGGAGTGGGGAATCAAACCCGGTTCTCCCAGATTAGAGTCCGCGCACTTAACCACTACACCAAACTGGCTCTCAATATAGGCACGAAATATAGGCACGATGACCAGGCAGAGAACATTAAGGAAATGGTTTATTAATACAGTAACGGGGCACGGAAAACAAGACAAAGTGCTTAAAATATCTAACAGTGTCTAAAGGTAAATAAAACAAATCTAACGCAGCTACCTATTTCTCTTAACTGGTTATTATTCAAGGCCCACAGCCTTTTACACCAGGCCTGTGCCTGGACTCACTCTGTCCCAAGGGATCTTTTCTCTCAGACCAGATTGCCCTCTCAGTTTAACTCTGTGAGGGACAAGAATGCATTTCCACAGCCCACAAAGTTTAAGTAACAATTCCCTCACACAATCCCTGGATTGATTAGCTACAACCGTCACCAAGCACTGTGGGGATTGTAGGGTGTCTGCTTTCCACTCCCACACAGGTCTCCTGGGCCTAGACCTTGTCTCCCAGTCGTACACAGATCATGACAGCTCCAATGAAGGAGTTTCTAAGTTGATATCAGGTAATATATGCACATGCCTTGGTAACATCCAGCTTGGACTCCTGTAATCTGCTTTCCATGGGCCTGCATTTCAAGAAACTGCAGCTGATTCAGAATGTGACAACCATACTAATAAAAGGAGGTCTCCACAGGGCAATTATTTTCTGTCAGCTATGCTGGTTCCAGTTTCTTTCCAGGCTCAGTTTTGACTTCTAAGCTCTGAACAGTTTGGGTCCATACTACCTGAAGGACATCTTCTGCCTGTTATAAGCCAGCCCGTACCCTGAGATCTTCCAAGGAGGCCCTGTGGCAGGAAGCCACAGCCAACAGAGATGTCTTTCGTGAGGATCAGCCTGAGGGCCCTCTCAGCAGCCACCTATAACTTCTGGATCTCCTCATTACACACCTTCCGACACCAGTTGAAGAATTATTTTATTTTGGGAGTTAAAAAATAGGTTCTTACCCAATTATGAAGAGTTTTGTGTTTAAATTCTTACCGTCTTGAACATTGCAGAGCTTTACTGCAATAATTATGTCTTTTGCCAGTGTTTCATTGTCACTCAGAGCTGCTGTGAACATTTTTAATTGAAGTACGCCATGTGAAAGCTTTATCTCGGGTGTCCTGCAAAGGAATGCCTGATAGCTCTGTCATCCATGAAAGTCTTCCCTAGATGTTACGACCATGGGTGGAGCGACATGGTTGCTGTTTAGCTCCCTGACCAAAACCCCACTTTTTGAAACTAAAATGTATATATCCTCCTAGAGATATGAAAAGGAGAACTGACTGAAATGTCTCCCCCCCACACCGCCCCCAAGGAATACATGTTGCTCAAACACCCAATTATAATTATGATTGAATGGTGTCTCTGTGATATATAGGCCTGTAGGGGGAAAGGAGTGAAAAGCGGGATGACATATGTAACGGGTTAAAATAAGTTGTTTTAGGTGAACTCCCTACAACCTAGGGAGTCTTTTGTAGATGTTTTGACTACAAAAGAGAACATCTGTTGTTATTCAGCCCTAGTGCTAGAGCTGTCTAGGCTCCCAGGCGCACACGGTCATAAACCTCTGAACAGATACTGTTGCTTGGAGAGTCTTGTCAAGAGGTCTTGGAAGGGAAAATGTTTCCACCATCTTATTTGTTATTTATGACAACGACGGCAAGGATCCTCCCCTTTCCCCTTGTGGGCCCCTTGGTGTTTAGCATTGTTCAAGAAATAAGCCAGGGGGGGCATGCCCCCCGAATTCCAGAAAAGGATTTGTTGTTGGTCTGTCGCAGCAGAAACAAAAGATGGCCTCTTGTGGAATCAGCTTTTCTCAGCGAGGATCCTGATTTCATCAGATGCACGGAGAGTTCGTGAACCCATGAAGGTTACCTTTTCCTGAATCAGACCAATGAGCCACCAAGGCCAGAATTGTCTACTCGGACTGTATGGTCTCCAGGTAGACTCTTTGATAGACCAAAGATATGAACCGATAAGGAAGCTTCATGTGTTTATATCTTTACAAGAGGCGGGACCCACGGGGAGCTCCATGTGGAGCAGCAGCCACAGGTAAGGTTTCCTCCCCTCCCATGGGCAACGACGGCGAGCCGTGAGTCTGCCAATATTTCCCCCCCAGTTGCCACGGCGAGGCTCGCAGCTGAGAGCTGCAGGGCCCGCTGATCTCTCCTCCCATCCCTGGTTGCTGTGGCGAGGCCCCAAAAGTTTGTTTTAAGATTTTTCTGCACACGGGGGGAGTCCCCCACATGTGCAGGAAAATCTCCCTGCCCCCCAAGTGCCTCTTCCGTGCGGATTTAGATATCCACACGGAGGGGGCCACTTGGCTATTAGTATATAGATGGGTACATCCGCTTTGCGTACAGATGATCGCAGGTTCATTCCCCAACATATCCAGATAAAAGGTTCCGGTAGTGGGTGACACATGGGGCGAAGAGAGTTGACAAAGAGAACTTTTTCTCCCTCTCCCAAAATAGAACTTGAGGGCATCCAATGAAGCTGATGGGTAGTAGGTTCAGGATGGACAAAAGGAAATAATACTTTACACAGAGAGTGATTAAAATGTGGAATTTGCTGCCAGAGGATGAAGTCATGATGGCCACAGGAATAGACAGCTTTAAAAAGGGATTAGATTGATTCATGGAGAATAAGTCTTTCAATGGCTTCTAGCCATGATGACTGAGGGGAACCTCCATACTTAAAGGCACTAAGCCTTTGAATCCCAGAGCCAGGAGGAAACCTCAGGGGAAGGCCTTGGCCTCTGTGCACTGTTGTTGGCTGTCCAACTGGTTGGTCACTGTGTGAAACAGGATGCTGGACTAGATGGACTGATCCAGGAGAGCTTGCCCTCCCTCCCTCCCTTCCCTCCCTTCCTTGGGAAGGCCCCAGCCTCTATGCCCTGTTGTTGGCCCTCCAGAGGACTGGTTGGTTGCTGTGTGAGACAGGATGCTCGACTAGATGGACAAATGCCATCTGTTAGGTAAGTGGGTATACTAGGTAAGTGGGTATACTAAACAGTATAAGCCTAAGCAAAATTACTGAAGACTAAGGAATGAAAGGCTAGATGAACTCTTCATAGGATAGCATTGCAAAGCTGTAACATTGCACATTCTTATCTAAGTCCTATTGAACTCAGTGGGATTTACTTACGAGTAAACACACATGGCCCCTGGCTGCCAGTCAGTTAAACAAACAAGATGGCTGAGAATGGGCTGAATCGTAGGTTTTAGTCATTAAAGAGAACAAAGAGGAAATGGAAATATGCTAGTTTCTGATCCAAAGAAAAGGCATCAAGTATATTTTTTATGATCATTCATCCTGAACGGAGTAATTGCTCTGAGACTTTGGTTGTTTGGTATGAATGAAAACCAGCCAAACTTTCTGGAGATGTGAAGCATGCATCAGTGTCTGTAGTCATTGCGTTTCTCTTTTTGCATCCCCCTTCTTTAAATTGTCATATTCATGGACATTGATCCAGACTAGCAGCCTAAAGCAATGAGTGTGAAGTCTAAGAACTGACCACATTGTGGAACATCTTAAGAAGTGTGTGACAAATTGTGATGACAGGGCTGATCCTGAGTAATGTCGTTCAGACAAAGAGATGTGCCCTGTGGATAAAGATCAAAGCACTCCGGAAGGCGAACACTGGGATTTCAATTCACATTTTTAACACCTAAATTTGTGAGGATTACAGATCCATGCATTTTGAAATTTTGGATACAAAATCTGATGAAAAGTGGCACTCTCCGATCTTTGTACTTGGTGACAAATGTTATGTTTCTCAGCAAGATCAGAAGTTGTTCCAGATCACTGTTTTGAGTTTTGATGTGAAATTTTGAAAATGTGCTATAAGTTCCTTACTGGTGCCATATGAGATGATTACCATCCTACATAGAGCCAAACAGCCTCTGAGATACCTCAGAGCATTCATTCATTCATTCATTCATTCATTCATTCATTCATTCATTCTCTGTCTTGCTCCCCAATGGAGACCCAAAGTGCCTTATTTTATTCTCTCTTCCATGTTATCCTCACAACATAAGAATACAAGAAGCTGCCTTATACTGAATTAGACCCTTGCTCCATCAAGATCACTGTTGTCTACTCAGACTGGCAGTGGCTCTCCAGGGTCCCAGGCTGAGGTCTTTCGCATCACTTACTGCTGGTCCTTTCAACTGGGGACTGAACCTGGGACCTTCTGCATGCCAGCAGATGCCCTACCACTCAGTCACAGTCCCTCTTTCTAAACAACCCTGTGAGATACTATGACCCTACTCCTCTTTACAAGCTGTGGTTTGAACTTTCCCTCTGAGGGAACAGATCGGCCCAGCGGTCTATGAATACTACTCAGGTCCCTCTCTTCTTAACTAGTCTCTTCGGGGATTGTTTTTTTTTTAAGTATGAGTCAGGCACCAGGGTTTTCTCAAGATAAAAATAAAACTGTAATTTATTGGCAGAACACAACAGGGGAATATTGGTTGTTTGTACAGAGGACTCTTTGTTGCATACAGATGGTTACACGTTCACTCACTCTTCTATTATACTCTTTCCTGTCCTGCTTTGTGGTTCCTCTATAGCTGTGTCTTACTGGCCTCTTTGAGTCACAGCTGGCCTCTACACAGCTGTCTAGACCCTGCCAGAGTTCAGCCCACCAACAACCACATCTCACAAGGCTCGCCAGGATTGATGTATGTTAGTGTTTGTGTTCGCTTAGTTCACTATGATTGAGTCTGTTCCTTCCTAGAAACACAATTCTCCACAGAGTCTCTTCAGAAGGCGAAAGTCGCTTCACTCCCTCAGTGCTTCCCTTCTTAGTCTGTCAACTGACAATAATCGAGCACTCTGAGCCCAAACGACCCCCTCCTCTGTCATGTGACTCAGCAGGGTTCTATGAACACACTCTGCTGGTCATAGGTTTTTTTTTTTAATCCCGTCACATGTCCCCCCTTTCTAATTAATTGTGTAATGCGAAAGGTTTCAGCCTTTCGCTGAGCAATGGGCTTATGTGATGTACTTACTTGCTTGTGCAACATTTCTTGTCTTATCACTATAACAATAGATCATTTCATTAACTCAATAAACATTTTCTTTAGATGCATAATCCTTAACATATAAATGCATCAATACGAAATACAAAACAGTTTTTTCTAATAAAACCACTTCGCTCTCTGCTTTCACAGGCTTACTTAGGTCCATAACAAAATATTATAATTTTTTTTAACTTAGGTTTCCGTAACATTCATAATTTTTTTTTTGTTTATGCTGTTGTGGTTCTTGATAATGTGTCTGCAATCATGTTATGCTTCCCAGGAACATGTTGTATATCAAAATTATAATCCTGGAGCTGTAAACTCCACCTGATAAGTTTACTGTTGGTGCTTTTTACCTGGTTTAGCCACTTTAGTGGGGAGTGGTCAGTGCACAGTATAAACTTCCTCCTCCATAGGTAAGGTTTCAGCTTCCCTATGGCCCATACAATGGCTAAACATTCCCTCTCGATCACTGAGAGGTGCTGTTCCCTTTCTAAGAGTTTTCTGCTTAAATAGAGGATGGGATGATATTGTCCCTCCTCTCCTCTGACTCAATATTGCACCTAAGCCGATGTTAGAGGCGTCTGTGAATAGGGTAAACTCTTTACCAAAGTCAGGAGTGTGTAACACTGGCTCTGATATTAGCATAGTTTTAAGGTGTTCAAATGCCCTTTGGCAAGCTTCAGACCAAACCACTACATCAGAGTATTTCTTTTTGGTGCACTCACACAAGGGTGCTGCAATGGTGCTAAACTCTGGGATAAATCTCTTGTAATATCCCACTACTCTGAGAAATGCTCATATTTGCTTCTTATTTTGTCTTCTCCAGTGACTCTTGTCTTCTCATAATGACCGATTTCCTACAGCCGCTGCTCCACCCCCGCTCTTCCCTTTGCCCCAATCATGTCAATTTCCCACTATTTGCTGCATGGCTGCATTTTGCCCCGCAGCTTCGCCCGATTTCCCTCGCATCTACTCAATCCTCAGAAAACATGATCAAGTAGACGCAGGGGAAATCAGGCGAAGCTGCGGGGCAAAATGCGGTGGCGCAGCAAATAGTGGGAAATTGACATGATCAGGGCAAAGGGAAGAGCGGGGACGGAACAGCGGCTGTGGGAAATCGGTCAATGTGACTAAAGTATGATAGCCTCAGTTTAGTCAATTCAGCTTCTATAGAGAGTTCAGGCTTGATTTGATCCAGGAGAAGAAGAAGAGATTGGATTTATATCCCACCCTTCACTACCCAAAGGAGTCTCAGAGCGGCTTACAATCCCTTTCCCTTCCCCTCCCCACAACAGACATCCTGTGAGGTAGGTGGGGCTGAGAGAGCTCTGAGAGAGCAGCTCTGAAAAAACTTTTATCTGACCCAAGGTCACACCAGCAGCTGCATGTGGAGGAGTGGGGAATTAAACCCAGTTCTCTCTGAGTCTGTGCTCCTAACCACTATACCAAATTTGCTCACCAAACCCACTGATTTGTCATTTTTGGTGGTCCACAGTATCGATAAAACTCTCTTCCAACAGCACCCTTCAAATGAATCAACTGTCTCCCTGACTGCTTTCTTCACCCACCTTTACACTTAAGCATCTTTTCTGACTCCTTCATGGCTGCCCTTCTCAGCCTGAATCTCCTTTGGATTTCTTGGTTTCAGTCTCCTTTTGCTTTGATGATGGAGCCAAGGAATAGAAAATCTTGAACTATTTCAATTTCTTCTTTGTCAGCCCTAAAAAATATAGCACAGGTCAAAACCAGTGCCCACTCTATAGGGCTGCCAAGTCCAACTTGGGAAATATCTGGGGACTTTGGGGGTGGAGCCAGGAGACTTTGGGGGTGGAGCCAGGAGAAAGGAAGTGACATCATTTTGTGATGTCACATCCTGTAATGTTGCTTCCACATGCTGACACATGAACTCATGAAGTTTCCTAATACTGAATCAGGCCATTGGTCCATCAAGGTCAGTATTGACTACTCAGACTGGTAGTGGCTCTCCAGGGTCTCAGGCTGAGATCTTTAATGTCACCTATTACCTGATCCTTTTTTAGCTGAAGAAGCTGATACCTCCTGCATGTCAAGCAGATGCTCTATCACTGAGCAACAGCCCTACTGAATCCTTCCTCATCTCGGCAGAATATGAAGCACTAAGTGCTACACAAGTGCTAAATATGATTTTCATATCATAAGAACAGGAGAGAAGCCACAGTGGATCGGCCCATCCAGTACAGCCCATCCAGTACAACACTCTGTGTCACAACAGTGGCCAAAAATACCAGGTGCCCTCAGGAGGTCCAGCAGCGGGGCCAGAACTCCAGAAGCCCTTCCACTGTTGCCCCCCAAGCACCAAGAATTCAGAGCATCACTGCCCCAGACAAAGTGTTCCATTTAGACCTTGTGGCTATAATAGCCACTGATAGACCTCTGCTGGATGGGGACAGAGAGAGACAGACAGACAGACAGACAGACAGAAAAAAGAAAGAAAGGGGGAGAGAGAGAAGGAAAAAAAACTGGCAGAGGCACTTACTTCCATTTAGACCTTGTGGCTATAATAGCCACTGATAGACCTCTGCTGGATGGGGCAGAGAGAGAGAGACAGACAGACAGAAAAAAGAAAGAGGGAGAGAGAAGGAAAGGAGCTGGAAGAAAAACTTACTTTGCCAGCCACATGCAAAAGCAGCTCCTTCAGTCCCTCCTTAATCTCTGGGCAGACCTCTCTTGCTGTGGAAGCTCTCTTGCTGACTTCTTAAAGGGGAAATGTCTGGTGAGGCTTTTTACTGCAGGGCAGGCTCTCTGCAGACATTTCCCTTTTAAGGCAGCCATTTTGTCCCCCCGGTGGCCAACTTGGGAAAAGCGGGGGAAAGCACTAAAAATCGGTGTTTCCCCCACCCTACCGGGGGACTTGGCAGCCCTACCACTCTAAGCTGCAAAGTCTTGTGAGCAAAAATTCTACTTTGTGAGCGACTGGCACTCAAGTTGTGAGCAAGCGATTTTGGCTTCTGCATAAATTAGTTTTCTCTAAAGCCATCCTTTCTGAGCTAAGACAAACATGTGTGAGCCGGAGGCTAAAAAACTGTGAGCCAGCTCACACTCACTCAGCTTAGAGGGAACATCAAAACAGGCACCGCTGTTTTGGACCAGATTATGAAAGCAGCGGAACACCAGCGCATGTATCCAATTCTGTTTCCTTCCCTGGGTTGCAGCAGCCAATCTTGGTTCAGCTAGAGGGACGCAAGCAATGTCTTGCACTTGCGCAGCTGATGCCGGCCTACAGGAGTGGGGTGTAACTTTGGCAGGTGGGCGGCGGGGCTGCGGCAGATAACACATTGCGAAGGAGAGACAAAGAGCCTGTTGCTGGCGATGCAATAATGACTCTACAATATACAGGGAAGGTCAATGATATTGGCTTAAAGGCAACAAACAAAAGCGCATTGAGGCTGAGTTTGTTTTTGTAAGATTACCTCCAATGCAGACTTTCTATGACCACATCAGATTCTTTTGTTTATTTGTATAACCGACTTCCCTTGTTAAAGCTGCAGCAGATGGGGGGCGGGGGGGGGGGAGGAAGCAGAGCTCTTCCAGATGTGTGAAGAAAGGCGATTGCTTAGGTAAGACTTTATAAATCACAGGACTAGCCCCCCCTTTTAAAACAAGCAATATTAACTCACTCATCATCGTTTCGAATGCCTGGATTTCCCTTTGTAAACCAACAGCTAAAGAGACAGAGTGAAGACTTCCCTGCCTCCCATAATGCAATTAAAACTTTTATTTTCTATTATAAACCTGTGATTTGATCCACAGCATTTAGTTTTGAATCCAGGTGAGGTTTGCGAGTGGCGTGGGTGTGCAACGTGAGTATCTAAAGGAAGGTTATCTGTATATTATTTGCCATCCGTGGCCACCATCTGCAGATATCTACACCTGCAGGTTGGGACCATGTGGAGGCAAAAGAGATTTTTCTGCACACCTGGGCAGAAAAATCTTAAATGTCTTAAAAAATACATGGAGGGCCATTTAAATTACCTTCCAAAGTAAAGGAGCATTCTACTCCTCTTACCTCAGTGTGGTGGAGCCTGGAAGCCACGGCAAGCCCAGTGACGGCCGTGGAGATGGTAAAGCAGCCCAGGAGCCTCACCAAGCCATGCAGCAACTTCCGGAGAGCCTGGAGCCATAGCAGGGATGAAACAGCTGGGGGGCTGCTCTGGCTTGGTGAGAGAATGGGGTGGGTGGGATTTCTCCTCCTTCCCCATGAGTCTTGCGGGTCCCCACTTGTCAATTCATAATTTCAGTGCATAGAGAAATTGGAGCTTGTGTGTTTGTCTTACAAATGGCTTGGGTTTGCATTCAAAAGACGGTCATTCCATTCTGCATAGAGACACTGTAAAGGTGCAGAACTGCTCTCCAGAATGCAGGGCTGCCAACGCCCCCCCCCCCCCCCCATTGACAACCACACAAGAATTGAAATACAGCAAATGCAGTTAAACAGAATAATTGGTCACGTTGTACAAATGACAATAGAGACTTCCATCTTTTTATACAGCTCTAATTACAACTATAAACAATACTCACAAGAAGTGGTTTTTGTCAGGGGTCATTTTGTAGAAAAAGAGCTCATTAGCATAACTCATTAGCATAACTTATTTGCATATGCTACACCACCTGACATCATTGGAAGTATGTCAGAAGGGGAGTAAGAGAGAAAGAGAGAGGGAGAGAGAGAGAGAAAGAAAGAGAAAGAAAGAAAGAAAGAAAGAAAGAAAGAAAGAAAGAAAGAAAGAAAGGAAGAAAGGAAGGAAGGAAGGAAGGAAGGAAGGAAGGAAAGAAAGAAAGAAAGAAAGAAAGAAAGAAAGAAAGAAAGAAAGAAAGAAAGAAAGAAAGAAAGAAAGAACGAGCTGGCAGAGAGGGGACAGTTACTAATTCAGGCCTCAGAAATACCACTATTCTGGGAGGATAGCTTCAGTGGTGGCTGAAGCCTTCAGAAGGCTGGTCGGAGGAACAAGGACCTTTCCAGGGGACGGGGTCATTTTGCTGCAGCCGTGACACAAGCAGGCATTCCCCCGCAGGGGGGGCTGGCACCAACTCCCGGAGCTGCGCTCCCCCGAGCTCCTGCTTGAAATGACCCCTGGTTTTTGTGCAATAATGACATCTGTACCAGTTGAAAGAGACCAAAGAGTCCTTGAAAGTACAAGTCTCTCTTTAGAATGATACAGTCACCAGCTCGTGATGCAGAGAGCTGTTTCAAATAGAAAACACAAAGTGGACGGCACGGGCTCAGGAGGAGCCACAGTGCGAACCAAAGGAGTGGCAACGGCGCGCCTCGGTTGCTTCTCCGTTTCTCAAGGCTTCATCAGGCTGCTTTCCTCAGTGATGGAGCCCACCAAGCTCTGGTAAGATTCGAAATGACATGTAGTCTACAAATATATTCCAAACTGCTAGGTATCAGGGTCGGATCACCAGCCCATGTTGGCTAGCTAAAAAAACGTCCCAAGACTGGGATTTCCCTCCCCTTCCCCACGAGTCTTGTGCAATGCTCCCTCTAAGCTGTGGGGTCTTGTGAGCAAAAATTCTACTTGGTGAGCTACTGGCAGTAAAGCTGTGAGTGAGCCATTCGGCTACTGCATAAATTAGTTTGTTCTAGAGCCATCCTTCCTGAGCCAAGATGAAAATGTGTGAGCCAGAGGCTTAAAAAAACCCTGTGAGCTAGCTCACACTGACTCAGCTTAGAGGGAACACTGGACTCTTGTGGGTTCCCCACTTATCAGTTCATAATTTTAATGTATAGGGAAACTGGAGCTTGTGGGTCTGTCTGACAAATGGCTTGGGTTTGTGTCCAAAGACATCCAACACGTTCTGCAAAGAGACATGGTAAAGGTGCAGAACTGCCCTCCAGAATGCAGGGCTGCCAAAGACCCCACTGAGGAAGGGGATTCCCTTCCCTGAGCTCCCATTGCCCACAGCTGCTCCAAGTGGCAGCAGGGAAAAATAAGCAAACAGTGTGACACTGCTACTTCACGGTGTTGTGAGAAATTCTAACATAGAAGGTTTGGGTGAGAGAAGCCAGTGCCTAATAGCATAAAATCATTGCTTTTATCTGCGCCTCTGTAAGTTGACAGCTTTCTTTGCTTAGCCACACTGAACCAAGCTCCCAAGATGCTTTGCAAACCCCAGCAACACCAAAATCCTACACCCCACTTTCCTCTTTGAGATTACTGTCACGGATGTTTTATCTTCGTTGCTAGGAACGTAAAGGAACATTGTAACATCAGCATTTTAGAATTGGCATTCAGAATGTGAAGTGTTATCTGTCTTTGTTCTGTAAACAAACTGTTAACTTCTGTACAATGAAGAGCAATCTCCTACGGCATTGTCACACCTTCATATGTCAATTGATGTAATTAACTTTGTCACTATTCTTGTGAAACCCTTGGATCAGTCTGTCTAAGTTTGGGTCATTTCCCCCATTTCTCTGCTGACTTTGTGGAACTCAGTCAGGATTTTGTCTGACTGGGTTGCATGGAGCCAGCCCCGAGAGGGCCTCTGTCCATGTGGGGGAGATCTCTATTATTTTGTACTAACCATTCACTGTCTCTTCTGAAAAGTAAGTGTCTTTGTATAGTTTAAGTATTGGCCGGGTTTCCAGTGACTGGCTGGCCCGTGCCTACTATTTTTACCCTGCAATCTTCTGATTAATTATAATAAAAGGAAGTTTTTCATTTTGAGTAACCTTGTAAGAGTGCTTTTGCCAGCGCTGGGGCATTTCTCTCATACCCACTGTTAGCCTTTGGTAAGGAGGTTCACCTTGCGCATATGAACAAAGGAGGGAGGGGGGGGGTTTACATACACTTTATAGAGACGTGGGAACACATTCTCGCCACACACTGCTGGGTACAACTGGGAAGGGACAAAGGTAGCTCTAGGAATCACTAGAAACTCTATGGTGAAACCATAGATACTTTATCGTGAAACCATAGAGTTTCCAACAATTCCTAGAGCTGCACCTTGTCACTTCCAGGTTGTATCCAGAAGTGATGTAGTGAAATAGGAGACACTGCTGACATTGTGCCCATCTCCCTTGTCCCTAACCCCAGTCCTTCTGTCGGCTTCCAGGCTTGGCTTGGCAATCCTGCATTGAGAATGATCAGATGTAATTCAATGTACGTTCTTATGTGGCCAGATAGTTGTGAATTAACAACATCTGATCCAGTGAATGGTGTGTCCGATTTGGACCAGGGAAACATGGTTTCAGATTCCTTTCTTCACCACAAAACTCACTGGGTTTCCTCTTTTGTGTAAATATCTAGCCTGCTTTTCCACCCATAAATGCTCAAAGTAGTTTAGGTAAAGGTAGGCAAGGTTTCCCTTGCTCGAAAGCAAGTCAAATCCACCTCTAGAGATGTGGTGCTCATCTCTGTTTCCAAGCTGAAGAGCCAGCGCTGTCTGAAGACTTCTCTGTGGTCATGTGGCCAGCATGACTAAATGCCGAGGTACATGAAACGCTGTCACCTTCCACCGAAGTGGTACCTATTTATCTACTTGCAATTTCTTGCTTTCAAACTGCTAGGTTGGCAGGAGCTGGGGCCAGAGATGGGAGATCACTTGGGTCTCAAACTGCCAAACTACAGACCTTCCGGTCTGCAGCTTGGCATCTTAACCTCTGAGCCACCACGGTTTACAAAATATCAATGCAGAAGAGGGAGAGGCACGAGGACTCACTGCGGAGGGAAAGTCTCAGCCTCAACATCGACTCTTGATCTTCCTGTTTTCTTCTCTCTCCTCCCCAAAAGGGAACTCGTGGGGGCAAGGGGTCTTGGAGCTGAAAATGCAGGGGACATGATTTCAGTTCCAAGCCTCTCACAATAAACTCACTAGCAATTGCATGGAGGGGCTTAGAGCTGAAAGCGTGTCCTATACCAAGTCCTTCACCACTGCCCTCGGCCATCTGATGGATGGGGGAGGCTTACAGTTAGGGTTAGGCGTACTTCTAGCTCCAGTCCCCCTCCATGGGGGAGGAGGCCAAAGCCTTTTTACCACACGTGCCCCAGTTGCAGCCTGAACTGGGCACCACACAGACAGGGACTGATGATTATACAGGATACAGGGTGGGACCCACAGACCCCAGTGACTCTCTGTCACATGTCTCAGTCTAACACCCCTCCTGGAGGTGCTATTGAGAGGAGGGGAGAAGGTTGTTGGATGTTGTAAGCAGCTTTGGGACCCTATTGGGGGAGAAAAGTGTGAGAAGGGAGGGAGGGAGGGAGGGAGGAGGAGGAGGAGGAGATTGGATTTATACCCCGCCCTTCACTCAGAGTCTCTTAGAAACTCTTCTCCCTTCCCCTCCCCACAACAGACACCCTGTGAGGTAGGTGGGGCTGAGAGAGCTCTTTCAAGGATTGCCCTTTCAAGGACAGCTTTTGTCAGAACTATGGCTTGCCCAAGGTCAAACAGCAGCAGCCAGTGGAGGAGTGGGGAATCAAAGTCGGTTCTCCAAATTAGAGTCCACACACTTAACCACTACACCAAACAGGAAGGGAGGGAGGGAAGGGAGGGAGGGAGGAGAAGATAAGAACATAAGAAGAGCCCTGATGGATCAGACCAATAGTCCATCAAGTCCAGCATCCTGTCTCACACAGTGGCCAGCCAGTTCCCCTGGACGGCCAACAACAGGGCATAGAAGCCTGATGTTGCCTCCTGCCTCTGGGATTCAGAAGCTTAGACCGATTTCTCACAAGGAGCTGCGGCGCCCTCACTCCTCCCTTCCCCCCAGCTCCATTGGTCAATTTCCCACTAATCGCCGCACGGCTGTGTTTTGATCGGCAGCTTCACGTGATTTTCCCCGTGGCTTCTAGATCCTCAAGAAACAGGATCAAGAAGCCACAGGGAAAATCGTGTGAAGCCGCAGATCAAAATGCAGCCATGTGGCAATTAGTGGGAAATTGACCAGTGGAACTGGGGGAAAGGGAGGAGCGACGGCGCCTCAGCTCCTTGTGAGAAATCGGTCTTAGTGTCCTCACTCGCCAGTAGGCACTGATAGACTTGAATCTATCATGAATCTATCCAATCCCTTTAAAAAAATTGTTCCTGCGGCCATCTCTACAACCTCTAACAGCAAATTCCACATTTCAATCACTCTCTGTGTAAAGAAGTATTTCCTTTGGTCCATCCTGAACCTACTACCCATCAGCTTCACTGGATGCTCTCAAGTTCTAGTACTTTGGGAGGGGGAGAAAAATTTCTCTTTGTCAACTCTCTTCACCTCACGCATCACCCACTACCTGAGCCTTTTATCTGGAGATGCTGGGGAAGGAATCTGTATGCAAAACGGATGTACCCATAAACATATAAACACATGAAGCTGCCTTATCAGTTCATATCTTATCAATTCATATCTTTGGTCTATCAAAGAGTCGACCTTGAGGCCATACAGATCTGCTGGGAGCCACTCTGGTGCAGTGTTTAGGAGCATAGACTCTAATCTGCGAGAACTGGGTTTGATTCCCCACTCCTCCACATGCAGCTGCTGGTGTGACCTTGGGTCAGTTACAAATTTTCCCAGAGCTGTTCTCTCACGAGCAGTCCTCAAAAGAGCTCTCTTGGGGTGTCTGTTGTGGGAAGGGGAAGGGGAAGGAGATTGTAAACTACTCTGAGACTCCTTCGGGTAGTGAAGGGCAGGATATAAATCCAATATCATCTTGAGACCATACAGATCTGCTGGGAGCCAGTCTGGTGTAGTGGTTAAGTGCGCGGACTCTAATCTAGGAGAACCGGGTTTGATTCCCCACTCCTCCACTTGCACCTACTGGATGACCTTGGGCAAGCCATAGTTCTGGCACAGCTGTTCTTGAAAAAGATCAGTTTCTCTCAGAGCTCTCTCAGCCCCACCCATCTCACAGTGTGTCTGTTGTGGGGAGGGGGAGGGAAAGGAGTTTGTAAGCCGCTCTGAGACTCCTTTAGGTGGTGAAGGGCCGGGTATAAATCCAATCTTCTTCTTCTTCTCCTTCTTCCTAACAAGATTGGGCTAGCCTGGGCTATACAGATCAGGGAACTGTAAGCGTAGCTTAATTGCATGGGGGGGCATGTTTCTAGCGATCAGCCTCAAAGGTTTTTTAAAGGTTTGCCCCCTTCTGAGATCTCCAAAGCAGCTGCTCTTTAGCAGTACATCTGACCGATGCCTGTAGGCCCTGACCTCTGAGCTTGTAATCTGGCCTTGGTGAAGAGCCTGTGTGTTCCTTTAAAAAAGGCCTTTTGATGCACACCCCCTGACTTTAACATCTCCCTCTGCCCTTTGATGCAGTGCCACTGATGTTGGATTGACGTGGCCAAACCCAAGTAGCCCGGAAAAGGGGCTGCGCCAGGAAACTGTGGATTTCACAAGAGCTTGTAACAATTTGGAAACATCTGATGTGGCTCTGCATTTAATGTTATTCCTTAACAAGTTTTAATACAATTTGAAATTGAATTACTCACATGATGAAAGAAAGGCTTTTGCAGACTCCAGAAAAGCAAAGAGTGCATAGCGTTGTAGGGGTGAGCAACCATATACTACTTCCCTGCCTCAAAGACATCTTGGATTTTGCATGCAGTTATATCTGCAACTTACCGCCGGAAGCGTAACTTGAAATCACCAAAATATCTTGCACCATAATTTGGGTTTTGCATATGCTACATGGAAAAAAGGAGGGAAGGGTCTTATTGAAGATGCTGGGGACGCCCACAGAAAGCACCATTCAAAGGGAAGACCAGTTGCGGGTCCAGCCACAGACCATGCTGTGCAATGGTTACCATACAGGATTTTTTGCAGAAATTTTCCCTGTGGCTTACCGTCACAGAGTTACACTGGAGATCTTCTGCATTTACAATTCACTGCCACATCCGATATGTTTGCTGCTGGAGGTGGGCAGATACTGGAGATGACATCCAAAAACAGTTACCTCCATCTTGCTATCAGCATAAACTTCCCAGAGATGTTGAATTGGATCAGGCAGATCCATTCCATTAATGGTAGTACCTTCCCCAAGTGCAAACAGCTTTTTCTTGATGAAGAAGAAGAATAAGAAGAATTGTTTTTGTACTCTGCTTTTCTCTACCTTGAGTAGTCTCAAAGCAGCTCACAATCACCTTCATTTCCTCTCCACAAAACAGGTACCTTGTGAGGCAGGTGGAGCTGACAGAGTTCTGAGAGAACTGTGACTGACCCAAGGGCACCCAGCAGGCTTAATGGGGAGGAGTGGGGAATCAAACCCAGTTCTCCACACTAGAGTCAGCCTCTCTTAACCACTACACCACACTGGCTCTCCTCAGAGGAAGACCTGGCTGTGTCAGTAGAAGTCCCCTTACATGAGAAGACAGGTCCTCCATTAGAGGAACACAAGAGGCGGGACCCATGATACTCGCGGGGGGGGGGGGGGAGAAGGAGCTCCACACAGCAGAGGAAGCAGCCGTAGGTAAGTCTTCTCCCCCACCCCACCCTGGCACCCACAGCAAGGCGTAGACTTGCCAATCCTTCTCCCCACCCCACACCAATGGTGAGGCCTGAGGCTTCTAGCCACTAGGCCCACTGATTTCCCCCCGCCCAGGCACCAGTGGCAAGGCCTGAGCGGCTCTCAGCTGCCAGACCTGCTGATTTCCCCACCACTGGCACTGGTGGTGAGGCCCGAACAGCTCTCAGCTGGCAGGCCCCTGATTTCCCTCCCCCACCCCCCTGGCACCAGCGGCGAGGCCTCAGCGCCTCTCAGCCACAGTGCTGCTGCAGAGTTCCCAGAGTGTTCCCTGCACATGCGCCTTTGGAATTAGTATATAGATAGTCTGTATGCCAATAAAGGTTGTGTAGTGTATTGTGTAAATATAGATAGTCATCAGATCCAACCCACTAGCCCTTTTCATGCAACATTCTGTGGAAACTGAACATGCATACAATAAAGCATTAAAACATCTAAAATAAGGAGCGCTCAAGAGCTGAGCAAAGTGGAGTCAAACTCAAGAGGCAATAGGAAAACAAAAACTGCTTTGCCCAGCATCTGGATACCAACAATGAAGGTGCTAGGTAGACTGGAACTCCTGAGTGAGGGATTTCCATGGGCATGGGGCCACAACAGAAAAGGCCCTGTATCTTGTTATCCATAGCCAAGACCTAGAGCAGGACTTATGATGATGGCCTAACACATATTGAAGAAGGTCCTTCAGCTATTTATTCTCTGGCCAACACTTTGAATTGTACTATGAAAAATCTGGAAAGCATTGAACTGTTGTAAAATGGAGCCATTGTATCAGGTCTCAGCAACATCCCTGTAGCATTTTTTGATGATTTTTAAAAATCATTTTCTCAAAAAGAAAGTGGGATACAAAAGGGAAGAGGGGGCAGGGGAAAATATAGAGTCATCAGATTTATCTACTATTATGGGTTGCTACATACAACAAGTAAAATCAGATGTATTAGTAAGAATACATATTTCAAATATAGAAGCAGGCGATAGAACATCATACTACAGTGTTTGGGGATGGGTTCTCTCTTTAAAAGACTAAACAAGAACTTTCCTCATGTTAGCAATAATCTATTAACAATAAAACAGATTGCATCTTTAACAGCTGAACAAACTTCTGTGCTAAAATTAAATCATTGTTAAAACCTGAATATTGTCTTAATCGTTTGTCGAAATCTAATCCCGGTAGCATTTTTAACCAGCTATAACAGCCAGGTAGTCCATGTATAATGCACTACGGTAATTTAACCTTGATATCACACACGCTCTTGTAGCAAGGTCATTCCTTCCAATGAAGTGATGTGGCTGGAACTGGCAAAGCAGACTTGCAGTGTTGGTTGACAACCTGCGTTCCATAAGAACACTTTTAATCTGCGTAATAGTTGTGTCTTCCCTTTAAAAAAAAACTCTAGGAACTGTAATCCCCCGTGGGTTTCCTTCGGAATCCCCAACCATTTGTTTGGGATAAAATCTACAACTCCCAGCATTCCTTTGGTCACACTATTTAAACCTCTTTTACTTTCCATGCTCTCGAAGAATACACCATATGGGTGAAATCAGTGGAATCCTTCCAATGAGTCATTTGTGTTCTGTTTGGTTTATCTTCTGTGTTCCTGGAACGGCTGGGGGAATTACAGCATGACAGAACTTGGTTTGACTGGTTCCTATTGCTATCACGTTCACAGTCACTCTCTCTGGAACAATCCTATTAGGTTGACTAGGACTACTTGGGAGAAAACAAGCTTCCAATAGTGCGTTGCGTGCTGGCGCTTCTGTAACCGACAGCATATACCAGAGGAAAAGAGCCCTATTCCACTCAAGTTCTACTGAATGCAGTCCAACAAATTACGTGCATACAGTTTACTGCAGAGAATTTGAGCAGTCAAGCCTTTAAGCTTGACTTCGGATTCGGTGCCTCCCTTGTGCGGCATTCTTCTTTCTCCGGTGTATTTATTCTGCAGCGACGACCAAAAAAGACAGTTTTCTTAATTAGGATGTTATACCCCAGGATTTTGGCTGTAGTTGGTGCTCCAGACATGCAACTAGGGCTATGGGAGTATCTAAGGGTGAGATTCTTCCTACTATTCCTGGAGTCATCTCTACCACCTATCTTGGTAAGTTTTGGAAAGGAAAGAGGAGAGAGCAGGAGGACCAGGAAGAAAGGCTGTGGATCCTATTCTACAAGTGGCCTCATTGGACTGCAGCAGGGAGGTTGACCAGTTTGAAGTGGGACCAGTTTTGAATACCATTAATTTAGCAGGTCCGCCAGGGCTGACCCCTCACTATATGCAGTCCTGCAATACTGACTTCAGTAGGGCTAAAAGTATTGGATGTTGCCAAGTTTTGTTGTCCCTTTCGATCACTGGATGATTTCCCCCTAAGGTTGCCAGGTCCCTCCTGACAACTGGCAGGGGATTATGGGGGGATTTACAGGGAGCAGCAGGGAGGCCCATCCAACGTACAGCAACATGTCTACATCACTGCCCACGTCACCCAGAAGTGACATCATCTGGTATTTGGGCAAAAACTCTATGATAAATTTGGCTTCTACCATAGAGTTTTTGCCCAAACACCAGAGCATTTGATGATATCACTTTCAGGACACATGGGCAGTGACATAGACACGTTGCTGCACGTCATATGGATCTCCCTCTTTTTCAGTTCCTCTACCGGCCAGCTGCTTGGAGGTGGGGCCTGGCTATGGGGGACCTCCACCAGGGAATCTGGCCTGTTTCCCTCCCAAAACATTGCACACTGCTTTTATGCATGCACTAATGTCTGTGTGACTGTTGTATCTGAATGCTTTGTAACTTTGTTATGGCCTACGGCTAACACAATTAATCCTGTACTGATACTGTGTGATTGTGACCCTCTGCTGAGATTCATCGTAGAATGCCATTAAACCCAATCTCTTCACCTTCCTTGTGTGGATGAAAGGCTTTCTTTTTCCACTGACGAGAAAAAAACACACGATATGGTTGCCATGGCTACCTTTTAGAAGGCCATGCCACTGTCGCCATGGATCTTCATTAGCATGAGTTAGTGGCTGCTCTTCTAGAAACGTCTAATTTAGGGGAAAAGGAAAGAAGAGGTAGAGATTAGATGAATGTTTGGAGACAGCCAGAAGAAGAGGAGGAGGAGGAGGAAGAGGAGATTAGATTTATACACCACTCAAAGTCTCAGAGCGTCTTACAATCTCTTTCCCTTCCTCTCCCCACAACAGACACTCTGTGAGGCAGGTGGGGCTGAGAGAGCTCTTTCGAGGACTGCTCTTGAGAGAACAGATCTGAGAGAACTTGTGACTGACCCAAGGTCACATCAGCAGCTGCATGTGGAGACATGGGGAATCAAACCCGGTTCTCCCAGATTAGAGTCCACCACTCTTAACTGCTACACCAAACTGGCTCACTTTCACCCACGCTAAATAATGCATTCTCAATCTCCTTTCAATGCACTTTGCAACTGGATTGTACTGTGTGAAATGGCAAAATCCACTTACCAACGGTCGCTAATATGCATTGAATGTGCATCTTTCAGTATGTGTGAAAGGGCCAAGGAGCAAAGCAGCAGAGGATGAAAAGCTTGAAACTGAGCTGGGTTATGACAATGACAAGCCATTAATAAGTTCATAATAAATGGGGCATTATAACGATGACAGAGTTCTGCTTATTGCACTATATCCACACTGTTAAAGTTCTTCGGCCTATTGCATTTTTATCTCATCCTCCTTGGAAGGAGCTCAGACAATGGTCAAATTTCTCCCCTCTTCCATTTTATCTTCACAATAACCCTGGGTAGTAGGCTAGAGAAAGTATGATTGACCAAGGTTGCCCAATGAATATCATGGTAGGGTGGGAATTTGAACCTGGATGTCCTTCGGTCTAGTGCAGGGGTGGCCAAACTGTGGCTCAGGAGCCGCATGCAGCTCTTTCACACATATTGTGTGGCTCCCAGCAGGGCGGCTGGGGAAGCTAAAGATCATTAGCAAACAAATATCACTGGACAAATAAATATTGTTATCGATATCTGCTTTTACCACTTTTGTTATTATTTTCTGCAGTCTCATTTAACGTTAATGAAAAGCAAATCTGCATATTTCCCAGTAAAAACATGTAATATTTGTTCATGTCTTGCGGCTCTCAAACATCTGACGTTTATTCTATGTGGCTCTTTTGTTAAGCGAGTTTGGCCACCCCTGGTCTAGTGGGAAACTTTAAGCAGTGCTCCATACTATCTTTCAGTACTTCCTCCCCTTCAGATTCAGAAACTTCCCATTAAAAAGAGATTAATTTGGCAGGGGCTCTAAAACAGGACAAGGAGAAAAGGAAGACCACTAAATCTGGACCTTGCCACTACCTTCTGAAATGTGTTCATTCATTCATGGGTCGAGTTTCCGCTTCCAACATGTGATTTTATTTAGATGGGTGAGCACTGAAAAAAAGCGTTCCTCTCTTCCAGCATCCTCAGAATTCCAGCCGCTTCTTGTAAGTTGGAAGAAATCTTCATACAGAGACACTTCAAAAGAGAAAAATGACACATTCTGCCAGAACAGGAACACCCTTACCTTTGGAAGTCAAAACAATCACCCTCTGTGTGTAGTACAAGCAAATAGCCAGCCCAAGAAAATAAGCAGTACAATGTGGGATCAAAAGATGGTGGGGTCTGGATCAAATAGTCAAAGCCTATCAACAAAGACTCAAACGTGGCTCTTTGTAATCAGTGTCAGGGCCTTTTCACACAACCCTTTCATGGTGGGATGTCAGCTGTCTACTCAGTTCATACTGCTGCTGGCTGAACAGCAAAGTGCGCATTCAGTTACTTTTATTATGTGCCCCAGATCAGTCCACAACAAACTATGTCTGCACAAAAATTGGCTATGAAACCCAGCATCAGCACTCTATACATCAAGACATTCCAAGGATTCCCCAGTGATCAGAGATATGGGGGCAATCAATCTCCCATTTCTCAGTGCACAGTGGCTTCCCATCCAGCTCACCAGTCCTGTCTAGCAGGAGATGATAAGAACCTAAGAAGAGCCCTCCTGGATCAGACCAGTGATCCATCTTCTCGAGCGTCCTGTTTCACCCAGCAGCCAACCAGTTGCCCTGGAGTGCCAGCAAACAGGGTCTCTAGATGCTTTTCCCTGATGTTGCCCCCTAGTGATGGTATTCAGAAGTTGACAAGTAGCCATTGATGGACCTCTCCTCCATGAATCTGTCTGCTTTTCAAGCCATCTGTGCTAGCAGCCATTACTATGTCCACTAGCAATGAATTCTAGAAGTGAAACACTCCTTGAGTGAAGAAGCACTCCTTTTGTTCCTCCTGAATTTATTGCCAATTAATTTCACTGGGAACCTATGAATTCTGGTATTGTGGGAGTGCCGGAAAAGATTTTTCCTGTACACTTCCTCCACTGCATGCATAATCTTATAAACCTTTCACACACACACACACACACACACACCCTGACCGCCTTTTTCATGTCCTTTTTCTAAACCAAAAACAAATATGCATGATGTGATACTAGAATGCCCATTCTAATTTTTTATTTGCAAGATTTCTCGGCCACTTCACAACATTACACATGTAAAAACAACTACATCAAAATAATACTGTAGCAGCAATAAAATATGAGAAGGGGTGGAAGCATTGAGAAAGCTAATCAGACAAAGGACATTTTCAATGCTTCCCCGCCCCAAGAACTGAAAAAAAATGGATTTAATGGGAAAGGATAGAGCTGGCTGGGCCCCGGTTGAGCATTAGAGTAGGCAATGTCAAGGAACCCAGCCATTATAGTACAAGTTTCACAGTTCTGGTGTGTTGCATCTATTGTTAATGTAAATGTAAAATGTAACACAAAAACAAAAACGTCTGACTCAGAAGCACAGAAGCTTTATGCAATATCCCCGGTTCTCCACAATTCTTGGTTAAGGGAGAAATGCTGTTCAAACAAATTATAAAGATGACTTGACTCCAACAGTAACAAGAGAAAGAAATTTTACTTACAAAAAAAAGAAGCACATCTTGCATGACACAGTCATGCAGGAATCATTGAACTTATTGTGAACAGATTAACTTCAAAAAGGTTAGCTTGCCACAGCTCCAAGCCCAGGTAAGAGAGAGAAGAGAGGTCCAATATAAGATGAAACAGGAGGCAAGCAAAGGCCAAAGAGGCTCAACATCTAACTGATGAGAGGGTGGGGCCAACTGCCAAGTGTACCCCAGTGAGAGAATTCTCTGGGGTCATTTCGTAGAAAAAGAGGTGCAGGAGCTAATTAGCATAACTCATTAGCATAACTCATTAGCATATGCCACACCCCCTGACATCACCAGAAGTGTGTCAGAAGGCAACACCCACCGCTCAGGCTCCACCCCAAAAATCTCCAGGTCTTTTCCAACTCAGAGCTGGCGAGCCCGCTTTACACTTTGACTAAAGACACTTTAGGTTTCCTTTGCGTTTGCAGGGAAGTTACCCTACCACAAGCATGAAAAAACAGATCAAGCTAGTACGCTTTTGCTTTTCCCCCCAGCACATCACTGTATGTGACCACTCCTGGGCTTGTTACTCCCGGAACAGCGTTCCTGTGCGTTCCTGCTCGAAATAACCCCTGCTCTTAACCCTTTCCTTCACAGATCCTCTTGCACGCAGAGTTAAAATATTCAACAGCCTCATCTTTGTCAGCACGGAAACAAGATGGCCCCTCCAAAAGAGTATGCGGCCCCTGGCCCTGGGGTAGAGTTGCCAACCTCCAGGTGGTGGCTGGAAATCTCCTGGGATTCCAACTGATCTTTCGGCAACACGGATCGGTTCACCTGGAGAAAATGGCTGCTTTGGAAGGTGGACTCTATTGCCCCATTGAAGTCCCATCGATCTCCAAGGTCTGCAGGTATTTCCCAGGCTGGAGTTGGCAACCCTCCCCTGGGGACTTCACACCACAACTCTGGTGGGTGGGTGGATAGGTGGGGGAAGCGCAGAAGGAAAACTCTTAGCATTATGATACCACATTGTGCTCTGGCCAGACAGATATCGATTGAGGGCAGCCATGTGCCTCATAATGTCTGTCGGAGGGTCAGATCTTACTCCGTTTCAACAGCAGAATTGCACTGGGTTCCTTCAGACTGACTGCATAATACAATTCAGCTGCAACCGAGACGTTGGCTTCCAAGTTTCCTTAGGTCCACCTGTCCATCTTCCCTCACCCATTTCCCCCTCACAGCCCTTCAGCCTTTCTCCCCAAATATTCCCTTTCCTCCTCTGCCAGCTCATTAGGACAACCCCTGCTAGGATGAGGTAAGACTATATCAAAAGGCCCTTTCACAGGTACTTCCCCCATTAGTATCTATTTCGAGAAGGCAATGGAAGACGAAGCAGCGTGACTCCCCTAATTTAGCGTTTCCTTCTTACCGCCGCCTGGCTTGACAAGGCTGGGACGACAGACAGCCCCATGACTTCCGCCATTTCTTTGACCTTCCTCACCAGGACTTGGTGTTCAAAAGGAGGCCGTATAGGAAACGTAGCTCAAAAGAATCCTGACACAGATTTAATGGCTACCCCTCAGGAAGAAAGTGGCCCTTACCTCTGAAGAACCAGAAAGTTCTTTGAAGGGCATCCAATTGTAAGGGATGGAAATAAACCGGAACAAGTGGAGACCTGTAAAAATTCACAGATGTGTTTTCATCTTTACAGTACCTTCTCTGTGTCCATTCCCTGGTAACTTACTTAGATGCACACACAGAGGATCAAATTGTCCATTGTGCAGGGGACTGAATTCAGTGCTTTTATTCTTACTTCAAGGGCTCCAAATTTTGATAACTTTAACATTATTTGGGGGTGGTGTTATTTAACCTATTTCCCCAATTTATGGCTGCAATTCTATGTACACTTATTTGAGAAGTATGCCTCACTGAGCACAGACAAAATTTGTGACAGGGTATGAGCTTTCGTGAGCCACCTCAGCATTCACTTCTTCAGACAAGAAGACACACACGTACTGGTATGCCTATAGAAGAAGAAGAAGAAGAAGAAGAAGAGATTGGATTTATACCCCGCCCTTCACTACCCAAGGGAGTCTCAGAGCAGCTTACAAACTCCTTTCCCTTCCCCTCCCCACAACAGACACCCTGTGAGGTAGGTGGGGCAGAGAGAGCTCTTGACATTAACTGCTCTTTTTCAAGAACAGCTCTGACAGAACTATGGCTTGCCCAAGATCATCCAGCAGGCGCAAGCGGAGGAGTGGGGAATCAAACCCGGTTCTCCCAGATTAGAGTCAGCACACTTAACCACTACACCAAACTGGCTCAATTGGGAGAGGTCAGCTCATCCAAACTCTGATGGGTCCCTGAACAAGATAACTATTCTAGACAATGGACTGCTGTTGAGCCACTATCTACAACTATTACAAGATATTCATATTCTTTTACGAAAGGCTCTGATCTCCTATCAGATGGTACTATCCTATACTGACAGACCCTTTTGGAGGGCCTGGACTGCAATCTCATAACGATATACTTTTGTATTGCAACTGCAACAACTGCCGCAGTTATAAATTCCCTGCAAATATATGCGGGAGTGCATGCATGAACTTTGGTGTCCCATGTACTTCTACTGCACGATTGTACATGAGCCTGATGACAGGTGTGGCCAACCAGGAGACATGACAGGGGAGCTAAATCAAATATCTGAACTAGACCCCATTTTCAAATCATTTCCAAAGCAATGCATGCTGGGTGAACTTGGGCTAGTCACATTTCTCTCTCAGCCCCACCTGCCTCACAAGGTGCCTGTGGTGGGGAGAGGAAGGGGAGGCCGATTGTAAGCCACTTTGAGACTTCTTAGGGTAGAGAAAAGCAGAATATAAAAACCAACTCTTCCTCTTTAAAAGGTGATGTTTAAAACATGCAGGGATATCACAGGTGTATGCCAGGTATATGTCAGCCTAGGTACTCATTTACCAGAATATGGCCCAGCAACATTTCATGGATGAAAATAGGGATGTGCTTGCCACATCCCACTTCTGCAGTGAAAGATCACGGCCTGCACACTTCAGTTCTCTTGATTCACCGCTTTCCCGCAGTAGTAAAATTCCCCACATAGGCATTTTTAAAACTGCGCGTTATGTGAAATTTTCCACAGTAGCTTTTTTTCTCACCAGGTGCAAACCCAAAGTTTTCTCCTTCTTACCCCATATTTTCAAAATCCCCAGTTTTAGAGAGTTCCAAAAATGTGGGGTAAGGACCGATTTCCTTTGCCCAATTTCCCTCCGATTTCCTCCGCGGCTTCAGTGATCCTCAAAAAACAGGATCACTGGAGCTATGGGGGAAATTGTGCGAAGCTGCGGGTCAAAATGCGCCCCACGGCAAATAGTGAGAAATTGAAGCACACAATCTGGGCAAAAAGAAGACCGACGGCGAAGCAGCACGTGGTGAGAAATCGGTCAAGAAGAAAACTTCCGGTTTGCGCCTGGTGAAGAAAAATCTGCTGTGGAAAATTTCACATAAACACGCAGCCCTAAAAACATCAATGCTGGGAATTTCACTACTGCAGAAATGGTCTCACTATTAGGGCTGTGCGTTTGGATATACTGGAGCCAAATTCAAACTGAAAATTAGCTTTTTTGGATCAGTTTGGAGACATCCAAAATGAAGCGAAACACTCCTGAGATCCCAGGAATAGTGAAAATTTATCTCCCAGAATATGGGGAGTGTTTGGGGGGTTTGGGGAAGTGCTGCCTCAATCGAAATGGAATATTACTACACTGTTACATTGATACAACTGCATTTGATTGCTGATTTTTTTAAAGCTCTTGGTCAGGGGGAGGTTGGTATCATGGATTTTATATTATATATTGTATTATTATATTATACTGTTTTATATTGTCTGTGTAAGCCACCCTGAGCTGGTTCTGCTGGGAGGGTGGGGTAAAAATCTAAACAAACAAACAAACACCACGATTGTGGTAGTTAGAACCAGGGTTCCAAATGCCACTGCTGTGCCAACAGTTGTTTACAGGCCTCACTTTATTTGTACCAATTGCATTCTACGAGTGGCGCTGTTGCCAATCTACCAGTCTGTTGGCTGACTCCCATGTTCCCGAGCCACTTACACAGGAACTACTGTTTCACTCAAACTGGGACTGGCCCAGAATGTCCATTTGCATTTCATTTTCATTTCCTGCATTGCCACAGCCTTGAAGTTTGAGTTCACTTGCTAAATGTGCAAGCCTAGGTGCCAGGGCTACTGTCAGATACACATGATCGTGTCACCCTCTCAGTGGCAAATTTCATAGGCGCAATAATCAAATATAAGAGAAATAATACTGAGTAAGGTCTTTTTTAAAAAATAGCTTCTAATTTCTGCTTAAGGTGATAGCAGTATGAGCAGTGATAGATAGATAGATAGATAGATAGATAGATAGATAGATAGATAGATAGATAGATAGATAGATAGATAGACGGACGGACGGATGAGAAGAAGAAGAAGAAGAAGAAGAAGAAGAAGAAGAAGAAGAAGAGATTGGATTTATACCCCGCCCTTCACTACCCAAGGGAGTCTCAGAGCAGCTTACAAACTCCTTTCCCTTTCTCTCCCCACAACAGACACCCTGTGAGCAGTGTTCCCTCTAAGCTGAGTTAGTATGAGCTAGCTCACAGTTTTTTAGCCTCCAGCTCATAAGTTTTTGTCTTAGCTCAGGACGGATGGCTCCAGAGCAAACTAATTTCTGCAGTAGCCACATTGCTTGCTCACAACTTTAATGCCAGTAGCTCACAAAGTAGAATTTTTGTTCACAAGACAACACAGCTTAGAGGAACCATTGCCTGTGAGTAGGTGGGGCTGAGAGAGCTCTGACAGAAACTGCTCTTTTTCAAGAACAGCTGTGCCAGAGCTATGGCTTGCCCAAGGTCATCCAGCAGGTACAAGTGGAGGAGTGGGGAATCAAACCTGGTTCTCCCAGATTAGTGTCCACGCACTTAAGCATCACACCAAACTGGATGGATAGGTAGATAAGACAGACGGACAGACAGACAGACAGGTGATTGATAGAGTTCACTTGCTAGTGTTTCTGTTGTGCCATTTTCCACCAGTTTTATGCCATGTCCATATTATACAGCATTCCTATGGAATTTCTAATCGACTGATGCAAAAATAATGTCAAAAAAAGTGCTCAGGAAAGTTTTGTATGAGGAAAGAGGAAACAAGGATATTCAGATAGAAGCAAACAACTTTTGAGATTTTGTCTGTTCCCTGGCTGGGGCCCATGAAGGCCATGAAGATGTCTTGACTCAGCTCAGCATCCTTCAGAACTCTTCCTGGATTTTTAAAACCTAGCTTGGCAATGAATGAGATGAACGGAGAGGTCTCTGTGCCCTTTTAACCATGCCCTTCCTTGGCAACACCAAGAACTGGCAGTGGCGTGTGATTATGCGCACGCACATGAGGTGGCAGGTTCTGGGAAAGTCACGAAATAATGAGCCCTCTCCAAAGCTGGTTCAAAGCAATCTCAGACGGAGCAGGACAAAGGATCCCGTCTAACACGCGCAAGACCTCCACCAACCCGTGCGTCCTTATTTCTTTGTTTGGGAAAATTTCCCATGTAACAATTTGGAGGGGGGGGGGACGCAGAGAAACACAGCTCACTATTTTTGTATACTGAGAAGCTGCGAAGTTCATTGTTGGGAAGGAGACATTTGAGGAACGACTGACCCTTGTAACAGGATATGAGAGATCCCCCAAAAGGGGTGCATTCATTGAGCCAGATGACAGGGAAGACCGGCATAGAGTCGCTGGGGAACTGGTACAGGAAAAGATTTGTGAGAGAATGCAAGCAGATCTGGAGGAACAAAGGTAAGTCAAAGGTACGGATGCTTTTGGGGCCTGCCGGCTTGGTCTTTGCATTCTAATTACGGGACATCAAAGGCAACCTTCCACACTGGTTGGGATCCTGATAGAACTGCATGTGCATCTAGACTCATTTCGGCAGCTACGTTTCATAGGGAGATGCATGGAAAGAATGCACCACAGATTCAACAGGGGCATCAATCAAGAATGAAGTGTGGGAATTTAGAATGAATGTGATGCTTTGGCTAAAAAGAAAGATGAAGGGGACATCTCTCGGTAGTAACACCAACTCAACTAATTAGGATTGCCAGGTCTGGGTTGGGAAAATCCCTGGAGACTTTGGGGGTGGATCCAGGAGAGGGAAGGGTTTGGGGAGGGAAGGGGCCTCAGCATGGTACAATGCCATAGAGTCCACCCTTCAAAGCAGCCATTTTCTCCAGGGGAGCTGATCTCTGTCAGCTGGAGATCGGTTGTAAAAGTGGGAGATCCACCTGGAGGCTGGCAACCCTACGACTAGTCAGGGGCATAGAGTTTAAAAACTCCTGGGGGGGGCTCTTCTGTGTGCACGCGCAAAGTGCGCACGCCCGCCAGGATCATGTCCCCGCCGCCACCGCCTCCTCCTCCCTACTCCTGCTTCCATCCCTCCCTCCGTCTGTCCAGGGGCCAGCTGGGCATTTGCTTAGCTGGCCCCTGGACGGACGGACGGAGGGTTGGAGTGGCCAGGCTGGGGGGGAGAGAGAGAGAGACAGCGGTGGCGGCGGCCCTAGGAAGGGCCAAGGGAGGCGTGGCGGAGGGTGCACCATTTTCCCGGGGGGGGACTCACTCCCCCCCAGGAAATTTCAGGGGTGGCTTGAGCCCTCGAGCCCCCCCATAGTTGACGCCTATGCAACTAGTGTAGTGGTCTGGGTGGGTGGGGGATTTGCAACTCTGGGTAGCTTTGCTGGAGCCTGTTGTAATGCCAACCAGAAGGGAAGGCAATTGCCACACCCAACCACAGTGGATAAGCCTGAGGAAAGGATTGATTGATTGACTGATTGATTGAATGAGTTTTTTATCCCACCAATTTTTACTAAAAAGTAAATGACAACATTATAAAAGTATAGAAGTTCTTTTCAAGTCTGTATTTAATTATTTGTCCAGAGGAAAACTGATTCATTAGAAATGTAGAGTTGAAGGAGAGTTTGGATGGATCCCATGGTCTGCCAAAAAAAGACAAAGCAGTGGGTTCTAGATCAAATCAAGCCTGAACTCTCCCTAGGAGTTCAAATGACTAAACTGAGGCTATTGTGCATCATCAGAAGACAGGAGTCAGTGGAAAAGACAATAATACTAGGAAGCGCTGACAGCAGCAGGAAAAGAGGAAGACCCAATGTGAAATGGGTTGACTCTACCAAGGAATCCATGGCCTTCAGTTGGCAAGACCTGAGCAAGGCTGTTAACGATAGACTGTTCTGGAGGTCGTTAATGCATAGGGTCACTGTAAGCTGAATGTCGCTTTACAGCACATAACTTGCTCACACACAGGGCGTTTTCTCACTAGCTTTCCCCCGCGGTTTACACGGAAGCTAGCACCGGAGCTTCTGGTCAGTTTCTCACCATTTGCTCCATGCTCACAATTTCCTCCAGAGTATCACTGCACTGCTCTGGAGCTTCCCTGGAGCAAGAAAAACATGCTAGGAACAGGATTTTCTTGCTCCAGGGAAGCTCCGGAGCAGTGCAGTGATACTCTGGAGGAAATTGTGAGCACGGAGCAAATGGTGGGAAACTGACCAGAAGCTCTGGTGCTAGCTTCGGTGTAAACCGCGGGGAAAGCTAGTGAGAAAAGGCCCACAGTTAATTATTCATTTGAAATATTTTTATACACCCATGTTTCTCCTGAGCATCTCCAGACCCTAGGCAGATAGCAACAATTTTAAAATGGTTTGATAAAGCAGTAAACATTTAAAAGATATATTAAAAATCCAAGAATATCTTATGTCCCCACCAGCAGGGCCTTCCCTCGTTGCCCAGGCTGCCCCCAAAGTTCCCTGGAACTCTTCTGTTTCACAGCTTTGATGGAGACTCAGGAGGTTAGAAGCCTTCTGTGAGAGTCCTACAAAGTCAGTCAACAACAAGTGTCCTTAAACAGGAATGCTTTATTGAGAAAGGTCTGCTATGGTCATCTGCACTTCTTGTGTTAGTAATGGCGGGCATCGCCGAAATCAAGACAATTATGCAGGATTCAAAGAGGGGTCTGGTAATACAGTGTAACCAATCATCAAGTCAGAAAAAGGCACTTGGAATATAGACTAAGAGTTCCCAAGGAAAAAGCGGTAAGCATTATAGTCAGACAGGCGAAAAAATACATGGCCTGGTACTCACAGTCTCCCAAGGTCAAAGCAGTTGAGAGGGCAATAAGCATGCCTATGAGAAGTATAACATAACATTCCACAGTGCTGATGTCAAAGGTTCACACATCCCTCCTCCCGGGCAGGAGATGGCAGCATTAGCTGACACCCTCCTGACCTTTTTCAGAAGGCCATTCCAGAGGCGGGGGGAAGCTGCTGAAACTGTCTGAGCCCATTTTAAACTCTATGAGCATTTTATAAATTTTTTGTATATTTTTTTCCTTTGCAATTACCCAGCATTTATCAAATTCTGTATTTTCGTTATAAAAGCCCATCTTCTTGTCCGTATTGAATCTTGATTTCAATTGTGCTTGCTCCCACCACGTTAAATCGATACCTTGTATCTTTAGTAAATCCATTATAAAAATTTATAAAATGCTCATAGAGTTTAAAATGCAAGATGAATGGGTCAAGCCAAATATGATATCGTGGGCACGCTGTATAGGCCATAATATAAATTTGGAGACCTGGGGAAAAGTTTGGAAAACAAATGTTAAACTTACTAAAGCGACCTCATTCAAAGAAAATGTTTATAAAATGTTTTATTTCTGGCACCTCTCACCAGACAAACTAGCTCGATTTTCTAAGGCAACCTCAAAAACTTGCTGGAAGTGTAAAAGCTGTATAGGCAACTTCTTCCACATGTGGTGGGTATGCAAAAAGTTATTGGTTATTTATAAGGAAAACTCTGCAAGAGATTTTGAAGTTTGAGATACCATGGTCACCAGAATTTTTTTTTGCTTAATATCCTCCCAGAAAAACTAGAATATCACGATAAGAGGTTGATAATACATGTCATTACAGTAGCGAGACTGTTATACGCGAAATATTGGAAAACGGATAAGGTACCTGGGGAGGAGGAAACTCTAAGGAAATTTTTTGATATGGTAGAAACAGACAATTTGAACCTTCGATTAAAAAATAAGCAAGGAACATTTGGAATAATGTGGGGAAAGTTTTATTGTTGGTATGACAATAAGTATATAAATGGTGTGGACTAAATATGTTGAATCAGAATTGTAAACTCAATTCACTCTTTTTCTGTTCTGGATAAACTTTGTAAAAGAAAACGTTATTTTTTGTAAAACTCATAAAAATACTAATTAAAAAAAAGAAAAAGAAAAAAAGAAACTGTCTGAGCCCAGACCACGGCAGAACATGCCTCATGGAACAGGGATGGTACTTACAATAGACCAGGGGTCCACAACTTCTCTCAGCTTGTGGGCACTCTGGAATTCTGGCACAGGATTGTGCAACCAAAAAATGGCTGCCAGAGGAGATGGGACCAACCACAAAATGGCTGCCACAAGAGGTGTAGCCAAACAAAAAATGACAGGAGTGAAGTTTGGTGTAGTGGTTAAGAGTGCAGACTCTAATCAGGGAGAACCGGGCTTGATTCCCCACTTTTCCACATGCAGCTGCTGGTGCGACTATGGGTCAGTCACAAGTTCTCTCAGAGCTGTTCTCTCAAGAGCAGTCCTCAAAAGAGCTCTCTCAGCCCCACCTACCTCACAGGGTGTCTTCTTCTCCTCCTTCTTCTCTAATAGTAACTCTTCAGCATTTCAGAAAGAAACTGGGTTTGTCAGGATGCTCTTTAAAACGAACTGGGGTTTTAAAATGTTCCCTTGCATACACACAGCTTACCATATGTCATGCAGTAAAAAATCCTTATGCTATGGTGGTGGCAGCTGCTGCTGGAGAGACTGAAAAAATCTGCACAGCCAATCAGATCTCCAATGGCCAGTCAGAAGCCATGCTGGGCAAATGTCCCCCACCCACTATCTAAAACCCTCAGCAGGCACCAGGAAAGTTTTTTGGGGGGGACAGTGCCCACGGGTGCCATGTTGGGGATCCCTGTAATAGACCTGGCTAGGAAGAACGAAGCTGCATAGGGCAATCTGTCAAGGTCGAAAACCAGCAGCCTGCTGCAGAATAAAAGCAGATACAGCCATAAATTTGTAAAAGCCGCCAGATAGAAGGTGGCAGTCACTAAGGAGGTCAATCACTCACCAATAAAATCTGCAGATTAAAACAGGGACTGGAAATGTCCAGCCCCACCCACCCCCAGGCAAAACTGTTTTCATAAATTTTGTTAAGGCCAAGAGACATGGTTTGGAAACTTGGGCCAGTCACTCTGTCTCAGTCTCATAGGGTGGTTGTGAGAAGAAGAAGAAGAAGAGGAGGAGGAGGAGGAGGAGGAGATTGGATTTATACCCACCCTTCACTTGGAGTCTCAGAGCAGCTTACAAACTCCTTTCCCTTCCCCTCCCCACAACAGGGCTGAACATGCATGCCGCCTTTGGGATGCCAAGAAATGCTGGCCGAAGAACACAACCCACAGTGAGGTAGGTGGGGCTGAGAGAGCTATTATCAGAACTGTCCTTGAGAGAACAGCTCTGAGAGAACTACGGCTTGCCCGAGGTTATCCAGCAGCTGCAAGTGGAGGAGTGGGGAATCAAACTGGCTCTCCCAGATTAGAGTCTGCGCACTTAACCACTACACCAAACTGAGGATAAAAGGGATAGATTCACAGGGGACAAGTCTATCAATGCCTACTAGCCATGTTGGCTGAGGGGAGCCTCCACATTCAGAAGCACTAAGTCTCTGAATCCCAGAGCCAGGAGGCAACATCAGGGGATGTCCTCAGCCACTATGCAGTGGTGCTGGCCGTCCAGAGGAACTGGTTGGCCAATGTGTGAGACAGGATGCTGGACTAGATGGACCACTGGTCTGATCCAGCAGGGCTCTTATGTTCTTATGAACCTTGTTCTTATGAAGGCCTTGACCTCTCAGCCCTGTTGCTGGCCGCCAGAGGAACTGGTTGGCCACTGTGTGAGACAGGACGCTGGACTAGATGGACCATTGGTCTGATCTAGCAGCGCTCTTCTTATGTTCTTATGAGGCTGGGATTTAGGGAGAGGAGGGACCTCAGCAGTGGTTAACACTGTAGAGTCCACCATACAAAGCAGCCGTTTTCTCCAGGAGAACAGATCTTGGTTGCTTGGAAATCAATAGTAATAGTGGGAGATCTCCAGGTACCACCTAGAGGATGGCAAGTCTATTTTATACGTCGTGTTTTAGTTCTTTAAGAACTGCCTATGCATGTCTCAAAATTTAAGACGTCAAAACTGTTTCTGTGCTGGACTGTGCTGTCGCATGTTTTGAAGCACACAAAGAGGACTGAGTTGCCTTTGGCTTTGTAAAGGGTGCTGCCGGATCACCCAAATCCAGCCGATCTATTAAGTCCCCCTTTGGCAAGCTCATAACTCATGAAAATGCCACATGCCGCTTGTGGTCTGTGTGCGAATTCTTTGAATGGAAGAGCAGAATGACATGACCTACAGCACTCTCTTTCTGGGAAGTTCGTAATTGTCTTATTTCTCCAGCCAATGAAAGGGGTGATTTAAAATCCTGCCCATTTAAAAGACAGATGTTGCCAGGCTTAAGAAGCATTATACCTCTTCCCAAAGTGTATTTTGTGAGGGTTTTTTTTAAAAAAATGCACATACTGGATTCATAGAATCAAAGCGTACATTTTATTGAGATTTATTCCAGTGCTTTAAAAAAATAATAAAAGTAAGGAGGTCTTGCATTGTTATTCCTTGTGATTTCATTGCTACTTGTGTTTCCTGGCACAGGAAACAGATGTAAATTGAAACGCTTCTTTAGCAGACAGAGAACTCTGACATACTGCTTCTCCCCCCTCTTCTGGTTATTCCCCCCCACACACACACACAGGCTTGTGTTTCCAGGCTTTCTCCTGGAGTGCCCAAATGCTTTTAGTATTTTAAAAAAACCTCTCCTTTTGTGACTCAAATTGAATTTTTCATTTCCAGGTAACCTAGCCAGACAACTGGCAACTTGGTTGGTGGCCGGACTCTGAGAGGAACAGTTGGGCAATTCTGAAAAGAGAAAACAAGTCGGACTTTTGCAGCTGGGGAGGACAGCATGCCCTGGCCTGGATGGCCCAGGGTAGCCTGATCGCCTCAGATCTCAGAAACTAAGCAGGGTAGGCCTGGGCTAGCTTTGGATGGGAGGCCTCCAAGGGATGCTCCTCAGGTGGAGGCAGGCAGTTACAAACCACCTCTGAACCTCTCTTGAAAACCTCATGGAGTCACCACAAGCCAGCTGTCTTGATAGCAGCTTCCACCACCAGGACATCCTCCTCCTCCTCTTTGAACCCTTTTTGATTTCCCACTCTTCCACATGTAGCTGGTGGTATAACCCTGGGTCAGTCATGAATTCTTTCAGAGCTGTTTTCTTAAGAGCAGTTCTCTTAGAGCACCCTCAGCCCCAACTACCTCACAGGAGAGAGGAAGAGAAGGGGATTGTAAGCCACTCTGAGACTCCAAGTGAAGGGTGGGGTATAAATCCAATCTCCTCCTCCTCCTCCTCCTCCTTCTGCCACCCAAGTTAGCAGATGATCATCCACCTGTGTGAACTGGCATGGAAGACGAAATCATCTTCCCCCACCCTGCCCTAGTTCATTCTTTTTTTGTCTTGTCCACCCTGTTCCGCCCACTGATTTCTGCAATGCCATTAGGGATGCCAGCCTCCAGGTGTGGCCTGTGGACCCCCTGGAATTCCAGCTTATCTCCAGACTACAGAGATTGGTTCCCTTGGAGAAAAGGGATGCTTTGGAGGGTGGACTCTGTGGCATTGTAGCCCACTGTACTGTACTCTCCAGGCTCTATCCCCGAATCTCCAGGAATTTCCCAACCTGGAGCCAGCAACCCGACCCTCCCATCCCCCACCAGTGGCTGGCAACGCTGCACACCACTTGCCCCAGACTCCATTTCCCCCTCACTCTTCTCCTCTTTCTCCTGATGGTGGGTTTTGCTGCCCTGACATTCCAGGTGACCAAACAGAAATGCCAGCTCTGGCTTGGGAAGTACTGGACATCCAGGGGTGGTGTCTAGAGAAGGTAGACTTCAAGGAGGGGAGGGAACTCAGAGGGTATATGATGCCGCCATAGAAGTTGCCATTTCCTGTAGGAAATTTGACCGCGGTCAGCTGGCAATGAGCCATCATTCCAGGAGAGCTGCTACCAGTGTTCCCTCTGAGCTGAGTTAGTGCGAGCTAGCTCACCGTTTTTTAAGCCTCCGGCTCACACATCTTAGTCTTCTTTCAGGAAGGACGGCTCCAGAGCAAACTGATTTATGTGGCAGCCAAATCGCTCACTCACCACTTTAAAGCCAATCGCTCACCAAGTAGAACTTTTGCTCACAAGACTCTGCAGCTTAGAGGGAGCATTGGCTCCTACCTACCTTGAAGTTGATAACCTTTTTAACAAAACAACCCCTCCCAACACCATAGTCTCTGCCTCATATTAGGATTGTTCAGTCTATAATACATGCAGAAATGGAAAAAAATTTGAAATGTACATTTAAGAAGTTGCCTGAAATGTTATTGCTTGGACTTAAACTAGAAGAGATAAATGTAAAGAAAAGGACAATAATATGGTATATGATAACAACAGCAAGAATGGTGTATGCACAAAATTGGAAAAATGAAAAAATACCAGAGGTGTGGGAATGGTTGAAAAAATTGTTATATATGGCTGAAATGGATAAATGGACTAGAAAATTGAATAATCTGTACTCAGAGACCTTTTTAGAAGACTGGAAGGATTTGAAAGAATATGTTGAAAAATACTGGGATATGAAAAACTACATTTATACACGGTTATAATAGCATAAAGGGATAGAAATATAATATATGAATGTACTAGTAAAAATTAGACAATGAAGCTGTTTTTTTTAGAATTACATAAGATTATAGAAAATAAGAATTGGTGTATAAGTATTTTAAAGATATATAACCGTTACCAGAAATGTAAACATAGATATAAGTATTACTATTTTGGATAAAATGGAAAATGTGTTATGCTTCAGATGTGGTGGGAAACCACCAATACAAGATAAAAACAGAATGTACAAATAGAACAAAATGTTATACAATATGGAAAAAGGGATTTGTATAAGGTAAATGTATTAATTTTGTTGTTTTGAAAAATAAAAATTTCTTTACAAAAAAAAAAAGGATTGTTCAGTTGCTATGCTTTTGGAAACCCAACCACATGTAAAGAGAAACTGCGCTTTGCACGATCCCCTCCAGATGCAAGGTTTCTGTTTTGTGTGAATAGGGCAACACACGTATTTTCCAGCTTCGGAACCCTCAGCTGGACACCCAGATTTTTGAGCGTACACATTTGTGTGTACCAAAGCTGGGAAATATACATATTGCCCTATTCACACAAAGTGGTGACTGTGCTATCGGGTGGACTGTGGCCTCGTAAGTGCTCTAATTGCACAAGAAGCACTAAAGTCATAATGACTGAATTTTGCTGTAGTATTTTAGGAAACTTGCAGAAGGGTTGAATGCTACCTGCAAAGCCTCGAGCTGAGCTAGCCACCTAACGTCCAATGCTTGGCAAAGGGCACTTTAATTTCCTGCAGCGCAAAGGGAGGCGAAAGCCTCGTTCTTGTACGAAATCACCGCAGCATCCGAGATCTCACTAGGGGTTCCTGTGAAATCACGAGCATGAAGGAACTCTGCGGTTACTTTTCATGATCTCTGGGCATGTGCAGACAGTGATGTCCAATGCTCCCTCTAAGCTGTGGAGTCTTGCGCTACTTGGTGAGCTACTGGCATGAAAGTTGTGAGCGAGAGATTTGGCCACTGCAAAAATTAGTTTGCTCTGGAGCCATCCTCCCTGAGCCACGACAAAAATGTGTGAGCTGGAGGCTAAAAAACTGTGAGCTAGCTCACACTAACTCAGCTTAGAGGGAACACTGGTGACGTCACCATTCTTTTGCCCTGCCTCCTTTAAAAATTGTGTTTTTTCTTACAATATCAGGAGAGCCTGATCTTGTCATATTTCGGATGCTAAGCAGGATTGGCCTCGGTCGGTATTTGGATAAGAGACCATCAAGGAATACCAGGCTGTTACACAGAGGCAGGCCATGGTAAACCACCTCTGGACATCTTGTGCCTTGAAAACCCTATGGGGTGGCCATCAGTTGGCTGCGACTTGACAGCAATTTTTTTTTCTTAAAACCCCAAGTCTGCAGAAACCTCTACTACAGCCCTGTACATTTTTTAAAAAACCCTGTGGGGGAGCATGCCTGTCTATTTGATACAGAGATGTTCACCTGATATGTATTTCATGGACACAACACTCTGGCCAAGCCTGTTATGTAACTGAGTAAACAGAACCCATGGCAAGTCTGTGGAGATATGGCTGGCTTAGATCTTGATGTTTTCCATACAGTTATAAGGTTCAAAGAAAATCTGGGACTCGGCTGACCAGGGGAGAGGGGAAGAGATCTGCTTCTCAGTCCCAGACCGACACTGGGGTCATTAGCAGAAGGGGGACTACGTATTTAACAATATCTGGATCCTCCCTTTATACACACTGACTCCCCGTCATGATGGGCATGATGCTAGTGCATAAAGAAAATAAGCTTTAAGTACTTAATATCCCCCTTTGGTCTTCTTCCCTGCCAATATTAAAGGTACAAGTTTTACAAGCACCAAGCTGGGAAAAATATATCTGAGTTTAATACACTCTGCCTGAATACCAGCCAATAACATTTGGCTCCAGTTCTTTGGAATAAATGTTTCTTCGCAAGTCTCTTCTCCCCTAATGTAGACATGTCTAGCTGGATTCTGTTTTCTTGTTTGCTGCAGAATCAAGCCCACAACAGATGTTAAAAAAAACATATATCACTGTGGATGCCAGGTACACTGTGAACCCTTCTCTGAGAATGTAGAGGGGATATAAGGCCAGTCCATGTAGCATCTGAAAGTCATAATGATTGGCACACGGAATAAGGACCTGGTCCAGCAGTACTGGTGGGTGGGAGAATCCCCTTCCTTTGGATGGAGGGGACAGCACGGGCATGGGCACATGGAGATCTCCTCTTCCCTGAAGGGAGTGAGAAAGTCCATGAATGGAATTCAGTAACAAAGCCTGAACTCCAATGTAGTCATTGGTTGCTATTAGGCTTGCCAGGTCACCTGCTATACTAGGAGGCCTCCCATTGGAAAGCTCCATTTCCTGCCACCACTCAGTGGTGGAAGAAGAAATTAAAAACCAAACAAAGGCCGAGGACAGGCATCAGGCTTGGCGCAGTCTGGCCACACCTCTAATTTATTTGTTCCAGAGAGCTTTGTCCAAACATACCACCCTTATCCCATCTCACAGGAGGCTCACCTTGTGGCTGACCATTCAGATTAAGAAGAAAAAGAAGAGAAGAAGAAGAAGCAGAAGAAGAGACTGGATTTATACCCCACCCTTCACTACCCAAGGGAGTCTCAGCGTGGCTTACAAACTCCTTTCCCTTCCCCTCCCCACAACAGAAACCCTGTGAGGTAGGTGGGGCTGAGAGAGCTCTGACGGAAACTGCTCTTTTTCAAGAACAGCTGTGCCAGAAGTACGGCTTGCCCAAGGTCATCCAGCAGGTGCAAGTGAGGAGTGGGGAATCAAACCCCTTGCTCTTTGTGCTCACTGGGTCTTCACCCAATCACCCAAGCTTCTGCAATCAGACCAGCGGGAGAACCACTGAAGTGGGGCTGTGGTATATTATTTGCCAGCTCTTCAGACTGGCAGCCAGTGGCACCCCCCACCCCATCCCTCCTCCAGCTCTTCAACATATGGAGATCGTTACAGTCCCAATAAAGAATGAGTCAGAAGTGGAACCACTGGACAGTTCAGCTGCCAGAGCCTTCAAACGGCTGGAAAGCCTGGGATGAGAGAGCAGAAGGGAAGGTTCCCAAGGAGATCAGTGTGTCATGAGCTGCTTTGATTGTTTTCTTGGTGAGCTTATGCACACAAGCCTTGTCTATTAAGACAGCAGCAGAGGGAAGGAGAAGGAAAGCCGAGGAGGCAAGACAGAAATTTCAGCAAGCACACGTCTCGCGCTAATAACACAAGAGTGTGCTGATAAGAAGGGCGTACACAGCAGCATTTCTTCCGCATGAAACCAATCCACGTTTCTGCTTTCTTTCGTTTCCTTTTTTCTTTTTGCATGGTCAAGTCACAGCCGACTTATGGCGACCCCTTAGGGTTTTCAAGGCAGGAGACGTTCAGGGGCAGTTTGACATTGCCTGCCTCTGCAAAGCCATCCCAGACTTCCTTGGTGGTCTCCCATCCAAGTACAACTACTGACCAGGCCTAACCCTGCTTCGCTTTCAAGATCTGACGATGATCGGGCTAGCCTGGACTATCCAGGTTCCTTTTTAGTGAGCCTCAATGGTTTGTTTTAGCATCTGCAAATCTTAACAAACCTAAGGCTGTGATCATATGCACAATTAGACCCGACATAGGCACAAATGCTGGGCAGATTTAAAGGGCGCGGTCAGGCAACAACATCTGGGAAGTGTCTCGCAGCCATCGGCAACCTGTTTTGCTCTGCCTCAGAAGCGGAGTAAAAGACACCGGGGGAAATCAGGTAGTAAACGGGTTGTGACAGGCCATGGGTAGACTTTCCCGTGTCTGATCACTCCAGCGCGCTCTCATGCCATCAGGATGGTCTCATCAGGCCATCCCAACTCTGTGTTGTTGCTTCCCCCCCCCCCCCTTCATAGTATGCACACCATCGCAAACTCCATAGGAAGCTCTCAGCATGGAGGTGCAATTCATCGATCCCTCATTTAAGTGCATGGGGGGGGGGGAGGGACAAAAAAACCCCGACTCACCCACAGTTGCATCTGATCACGTGCTGACAGACTGTGCCTGCCGCTTCAAAGGGAGGTATGATCATGCAACTGCGGGTCAAATTCCGCCAGAGGAAATAGCCTTGCTTCCCCCCCCCCCCCCCCCCAGTTTTTCTGGCATATATGACTGCAACCTGAGAGTCACTTTACATTTTCTGTGCACACGCCATGCTGTGCACACCTTGCCGGTATTAGTTCCCCGTGGATCTATTAGACACAGGTGCTTGGTTAGACCTTTCCCCCCCTTTCTGTTATTTCCCTGTTATTTGCTTTGGCCAGACAGGTAAAGAATGCATATATGAAATGATGGCTGAGGGGTGACATGATCGAGGTTTATAAGATTATGCATAGGATAGAGCAGGTAGAGAAAGAAGTACTTTTCTCCCTTCCTCACAATACAAGAACTCGGGGGCACCCCATGAAATTTCTGAGCAGTCAGGCCAGAACAGATAAAAGGAAGTACTTCTTCACCCAAAGAGTGATTAACACGTGGAATTCACTGCCACAGGAGGTGGTGACAGCTACAAGCATGGACGCCTTCAAGAGGGAACTGGATAAACATATGGAGCAGAGGTCCATCAGTGGCTATTAGCCACAAAGTATAAATAGGAACTCTCAGTCTGGGGCAAGTGATGCTCTGTATTCTTGGTGCTTGACCGGGGGGGGGGGGGGGGACAGTGGGAGGGCTTCTAGTGTCCTGCCCCCACTGCTGGACCTCCTGATGGCACCTGGTGTTTTCTGGCCACTGTGTGACAGAGTGCTGGACTGGATGGGCCACTGGCCTGATCCAACATTGGCTTCTCTTATGTTCTTATGTTCAGTATGCACCCAATGTCTCCACATATCCCCTCCCAGACAGGGTTGTTAGCTATTGTAACTCCATGTGCAAGAGTTGACAACACAACTCTTATGTTGTCATTGTCTATCTTCCCCACTGCTCCCCCCCAGCCTGGGTTGGTTCATTTCTACCAAACTTCAGGTCAGGGGGTTCTCAGCATCACATAAGACAAAACCTTTAGGGAGTTTCCTGCCAGCTCCTGGTTTCTGTAGCAGTGGAAACGACAGGGCCACCAGCGAAGCTGTTTAGAACTAAGTGGATGATTCATGGCCCTTCATAAATGAGATTTTCCTTCGACCGCTCACCCACTGCAACACAAAGGAAGGGCTATGGAGAATAAGAAGCCCCCAAAATCTAGGGTTTCAGTTTCCCGCTCAGGCTCCGTTTAATAGCTATTTGAGTTTTAGCTGAAATCTTAGCTCTAGGTGGTCCTCACTTCCAACTACGAACAAAATCTTATTTTATTTATTATTTATTTATTACACTGGATTTGCTAGGGCCGCCCTATGTACGTACAGTTTCATGTATGTGCTATATGGCTGGATCGTGCAACGTATTTTTCAGTGTTTAAAAAGCAGTGGCAGGTGGATTAATTCTTTCTCTAATGTCTTCGCAATAGAAATTCACACTCCTTGAGCTATTGCTGTCCCCCAGGTGGGAAAAAGGAATCCATATTTATCTTCTCTTTTCTTTTCTTTTTTTTTCTTCTTCTTTTTTTTTTTTGTAAGAAAATTTTTATTTTTCAAAACATTAAAATTAAAACATTTGTTTTATACAAATCCTTTCCCCCCCCCCCCATATTATATAACATTTTGTTCTATTTGTATAGTCTTGCTTTTATCTTGTATTGGTGGTTTCCCACCACATCTGAAGCATAACACATTTTCCACTTTATCCAAAATAGTAATACTTATATCTATGTTTACATTTCTGGTAACGGTTATATATCTTTAAAATACTTATATACCAATTCTTATTTTCTATATTCTTATATAATTCTAAAAAACATCTTCATTGTCTAATTATCCTTAGTACATTCATATACTCAATTTCTATTCCTTTATGCTATTATAACCATGTATAAATGTAGTTTTTCATGTCCCAATATTTTTCAACATATTCTTTCAAATCCTGCCAATCTTCTAAAAAAGTCTCTGAGTACAGATTATTCAACTTTCTAGTCCATTTATCCATTTCAGCCATATATAACATTTTTTTCAACCATTCCCACACTTCTGGTATTTTTTCATTTTTCCAATTTTGTGCATACACCATTCTTGCTGTTGTAATCATATACCATATTATTGTCCTTTTCTTTACATTTATCTCTTCTAGTTTAAGTCCAAGCAGTAACATTTCAGGCAACTTCTTAAATGTACATTTCAAATTTTTTTCCATTTCTGCATGTATTATAGACCAATCTTCGATTTATCACAAGTCCACCACATATGATAGAAAGAACCTTCTTTCTTTTTACATTTCCAACATTTGTTAGACATATTTTGATTAATATTTGCAATTTTTTTTGGTGTCATATACCATCTGTACATCATTTTAAAACAGTTCTCTTTTAGATTATAACATGTAGAAATACTCATAGCATTTTTCCATAAAAATTCCCAAGATTCCATTTCAATGTCTTTGTTTAAGTTTATCGCCCATTTTATCATTTGTTCCTTTACCATTTCATCAGCATTAAACCATTTTAACAATACTTTATACATTTTAGAAATCATTTTTTTCCCATCTTCCTCCCAAATTTGTTCTATTTCATTGTTTTTTTCTCTAAAACCAGATTTTTTATCACTTCTGTACATATCATATATTTGTCTGTACCTTAACCAGCCGTAATCAAAGTCCATCTGCTGCTGCTCCTTCAATTTAAAGTCTTTACCATGTCTTGTTAACAAGTCTCTATGTTTCAGCCAATCTTGTCCTTTGTAGTGTGATGATGGATTTAAAACTTCTGCAGGTACAATCCACATAGGTATTTCTTCTGGAAAAAAGTTTTTATATCTTGTCCACGTATCGATTAATGTTCTTCTCAAATAATGATGCTTAAACATATTGTCCATTTTTGTTTTACCATAATACAGATATGCGTGCCACCCAAACCTACAGTCATGACCTTCCAAGGACAATAACTTTCTATCTTGTAACGTAGTCCATGTCCCTACCCAAGTCAAACATACTGCATCATGATATAGCCTTAAGTTTGGTAACTGAAACCCACCTCTCTCTTTAGCATCACACATTATTTTCATCTTAATTCTTGGTTTTTTCCCTCCCCACACAAACTTAGTCAATTCCTTCTGCCAGCATTTGAATGTTTTTTACATCTTTCACAATTGGAATAGTTTGAAACAGAAACATTATTCTTGGTAACACATTCATTTTAACCACTGCAATTCTACCCAACAGTGACAAATTTAATACATTCCACCTTTTAATATCTTGCATAACTTGCTGCCATAATTTCTCATTGTTAGGTTTACACCTAGATATCTTGTCTTTTTCACCACTTCACATTCTATAAGATTTTGTAATTCAGTTTGCTTATTATTTGGCATATTTTTACACATCACTTTCGATTTGTTCTTATTTACATAAAACCCAGCCAAATCACCAAACTCTCTTACTCTCTGCAACAAATATGGTAGTGTAGTCATAGGGTCTTCGGCTATAAACATCACGTCGTCTGCAAAGGCTCTATATTTAAAAGAGAAACCTTTTATTGTTAAGCCTTTAATTTCTTTATCTTCTTTCAAATTTAGTAACAAGACTTCCAAAATCCAAATAAATAGCAACGGCGAAAGTGGGCATCCTTGTCGTGTTCCTTTTTCCACTTTAAAGTAATCCGTTTTTTCAGTATTAGTTATTAAAGAGGATTTCTGTTCTCTATATATTGACTTAATAAGATTAAGCATATAGTCTCCAATTTCAAGATGTTCCAGCACTTCAAACATAAAATCCCAGTTTAAATTGTCAAACGCTTTCTCCGCGTCTAAAAAAAGAAAGCCCACTTCCTTCTCCGGATGTTTATCGTAGTACTCTATAGCATCTACTACTACTCTTAAATTGTCTCTTATTTGGCGATTAGGTAAAAATCCTGCTTGTTCTGTCTGTATGGTCTCTTTAAGATGTTCCTTAAGCCTATCAGCTATAATCTTGGCAAAAATCTTATAGTCATTGTTTAACAAAGAAATTGGTCTATAATTTTTAACATTGGTTAAATCTTGACCTTCTTTCGGAATGAGTGAGATGGTTGCTTCTTTCCAAGTCTCCGGGACCTCACCTGTCACTCCTATGTCATTCATTAATAGCAATAACACTGGTGAGATCGATTCCTGTAGTGATTTATAAAATTTAGCTGTAAATCCATCTGATCCAGGTGCTTTTCCTAATTTTGAATCATTTATTGCATTTTTAATCTCTTGTAGTGATATTGGGCAGTTAAGTAGTTCTTTGATTTTCTCTGTTGGTTTTGGTAATTTTAATGACTGTAGGTATTCTTTAATCCTTCTTCTGTCTTTATTTTCCTTCTTAAAAAGCTTTGCATAATATTTAAAAAAATCTCTTTTTATTCCCTTATTGTCTATTATCTCAATATTGTCCCATATCACTTTAGTAATAAATTTATTTTCACATTTTTTCTTTAATTGCCATGCTAAGTACTTTCCAGGTTTATTTGCACCTTCAAATGTTTTTTGTTGCAATTTTTTCAGGTTCCAGTAAGTCTCTTGATTCAAAATAGCTTTTGCTTGGTCTTGTAACATCCAAATTTCCTTTTGCAGTTTCTTTTTTCCTGGTCTGTTCTTCAGTTCCTTTTCTTTTATTTTAATGGCTTGTACAATGTTTTCATATTGTTCTCTTTTCTTTTTATTGTCTTTAGCGTTCAGTGAAATCAATAATCCTCTCATCACTGCTTTGTACGCATCCCACACAGTTTGAATTTTTACTTCTTTTTATATGTTCACTTGAAAATATAAATCTGTCTCTTCATGTAATTTTTTAACTATTTCTTGGTTGTCTAATAAGTCCTCATTTATTCTCCATCTCCCTTGTCTTTTTGTCTGCCCAGAAATCCATAGACAAGGATTGTGGTCTGAGATTATTCTAGGTAGAATTTCAACTTTTTTTGTCTTAAATGTTAGATTAGTAGACATCCAGATCATATCGATTCTTGAATGTGAGTCATGTCTGTTAGAGTAAAAAGTATAGTCTTTCCCTTGTGGGTTAACCTTCCTCCAAATATCCTCCAGATTTTCCTGTTTTATCAGTTCAAAAAAATTTTGGGGAAGTTTTCCTAGTGTGTCGTCTTTTCTCTTTGAGCGCCTATCTATTTTGTTATTCACAGTCCCATTAAAGTCTCCCACCATCATGACTTGGAACCTAAATTAATATTTAAAGATAAAGAAGGAAGATACTTAGCTATTGAAATTTTGTTACACGGACAGAAGACTTTGATCGTGAATATTTACGCCCCCAACGGAGCTAAAGAAATTTTTTTTAAAGAACTACAAATGGAACTGGACAGTGTAAACTATGAACATATTTATCTTCTCTTTTCTGTACTGGGGACAATGGGAAATAGAGGAATCACTTGGGAGAGAAGGGTTAAATCGTTGTGCCACAGCCCTTATTCAAAAGGGAACACAGTAACTGCTCTCTATGTGTGTGTGTGTTTTTCTGCATGTAAAACATATGGTCTTGACCCTGCTATAATTTCCACAGGTGCCAGAACAGCTGTGATGTTCAAAGATCCCCCTCTTCCATGGAAGACATTTGATTTCCCCTCTCCCCATGTGCTGTTGCCCCAAAGAGCAGCGTTTCAGATGGTATTTTGGGCTGCCACAGGAAGAGAGAATGAGTAACACATTTTTGTGCTCCTTTTGTGCTCACATTTTTAGCACTGCCCAAGCCATGCTTTGCTTCTGGGCCTTTGTACGTGCTTCACTTTCACTCCCGTAAAAATACTCAAGGCTCAGCTATTAGTATCATTTTCTTGTGTGATCATTTTGAAACGTTTGGTGTTTTTTTTTTCTTTTCCAAATGCAGCCACTGCGTTTGGTTTTTTTAAGGGAAGGAGCACCATTAAGGAGGGGGGCTTTTCCTCCCCTTCTCCCCCATGCCTTTCCCCCACTGAAAATAGCCAACTCCAAGCTGCACAAGAAAATATATATATATGGGTACCCTTACATTTTCCTCAACAGATCTAGTAGCAGTTTGTGCCAGGTGGTTTTTTTCTAGGGTTGCCCATCTCCAGGTGGGGCCTGGCGATCTCCCACTATTACAACTGATCTCCAGACAATAGAAATTAGTCCCCCCTGGAGAAAATGGCTGCTTTCAAGGATGGACTCTATGGCAAAGTATACTGCATAGTTACTTCCCCTCCCCAGACCCTGCCCTCCCCAGGCTCCACCCCCCCCCCCCAATCTCCAGGTATTTCCCAACTCAGAGCAGGCAACCCTCCTTTTTTTCAGTGGGAGAAAGCAGGGAAGGAAAGGGTTAAGATAACTATCTTCCCTGGCACTGCTTCCCGTCCCAGAAGAAGCAGCCCCTGCAAAACGATCCCAGCAGAGAACAATACTGTGGGCGATTCCGCATTGGCTTTTCCCTCTGTTGTTTTACCAAAGGTGCAGCTCAAAACCACTTTCAGATACCCTGGGGCAACACCGTACTGACTGCAAAGTCCCCCCTGAATGGCCATAAATCTATGCAGAAGGTACCATAAAACCCGATGATCAAAGAAAACGAAAGCGGCATGCAGTCTAGGGGCTACCATAAACCCTGATGATCAAAGAAAACGAAAGCGGCATGCAGTCTAGGGGCTACCATAAACCCCGATGATCAAAGAAAGCGAAAGCGGCATGCAATGCAGAGGGGAATCTCTATTCTACCGTGGGTTTGGTAAAACAATGGAGGGAAAAGCCAATGCAGAATCGCCCCATGTTGTCTGAGATCAAATTTGGCTGGATTTACATCCTTGCTTTTGTGAGCTCTTTGGTGTATGGACCGGTCTCTTTTGCTCAGTTGGGTGTCAGGGTGAGTCACTCCAAGAGAAGGGGAGAGGAAAAGTCATAGAAATCCCCTCAGATACCTATTCTGCCTAACCTGCCCAGGTTCCCTCCGTAACAGCAGCCTGAAATCCAGCACAACTTTTAGTTATACCTGACCCCTTGCAACCCACCCTGTCACTCGAATCAGCTCACTCATAGCTGCTGGAAGGTGTGACTGGGGTGGGAGGAGCTGAGAAAGCACCTGGCCATCACATCTAAGCAGGCTTCATTTAGTTTTTTATTGGATTTTGTTGTTATATTTTTTGGAGTTTTTGGTTAACATAGCAGAGTTTGCCCAGGCCTAGAAGCATGATGTTGCATGCAGTAAATAAATCTCCCAATAAATATATTGCAAAAGTAAAACTTTACATTTATTCCTGTCGATTCAATTCATATCCAGGTTGCAGACGAAAGAGAAGAGAAGAGAAGAGAAGAGAAGAGAAGAGAAGAGAAGAGAAGAGAAGAGAAGGCTAATCTAAAGAACCCGTCACATCACGTATGTGGAAGTATGAGGGCATTGTTTCTACAGGAGAGACCTGTAGAGATGTGTGACTCTGTGAAGAGCCATGAGGAAAAGGGGGGAGAATAAAGGACACAGAGAAAGAGGAGCGTTCGGAGGGCAGTTCCTAGGTTAAGACAAAAAGAGAGACATCCCATTCAAGGAGATGACACCTATACACACTTAGAGTGATGTAGCACCCTCTAATGTCCAGGCAATGTCTGAGTCGCTTGCTCCAACAATATCGCTGGCTGCTTTACTGTATTGCAGTGCTTTGAAAGCTCACCGAGCTATCGTATTCATATACATTGAGATAATTCATATTATATTATAACATAGAAGAAGAGGAGGAGGAGATTGGATTTATACCCCGCCCTTCACTACACAAAGGAGTCTCAGAGCGGTTTACAATCTCCTTCCCCTTCCCCTCCCCACAACGGAGACCCTGTGAGGTAGGAGGGGCTGAGACACCTCTTGAGAGGACTGCTCTTGAGAGAGCAGCTCTGGGAGGACTCGTGACTGACCCCAGCTGGCTGCATGTGGAAGAGTGGGGATCAAACCTGGTTCTCCCAGATTAGAATCTGTGCTCCTAACCACTACACCAAACTGGCTATTATAACTTGATGTATTATGTATTATAATAGGGATGCCAGATCCCCCAGTGGGGATCTCCCACTGCCGGGCCGCACCTTTCCACCCGTGGAATTGGAATTATCCCCCAACATGACCCAGAAATACTGTAGGCATGTCAGGAACATCAGGGGAAATGCTGTGGTTCTTGGGCAAAAACCAGAGCGCTGCCCCCCTTATGCCTACATCCCTTCCGGGTCACGTAGACATGTCGGCGAAATGCTGGGCATTCCTTCCTGCTCCCTGTAAGTGCCCCCTCCACCCCCTGCTGGCTGCTAGGAGAGACCTGGCAACCCTATAGCATTCTATTACATATAATATAATTCATATAACAATGTACAGAACACGGCAGCCGGTTGAGGCCATTGGCTTGCAGGGATATTTTGTGTGTGTGCGGATACAGTTCAAGAACCGGCAGAGAGGCTTTTTCCATGCTTGTCGCTTTACATTTCTGAGCGCTTGAAGCAGCCCCTCCACACAGGAAACCTCCATGCAACGGGGGAGACGAAAATATCGGTGGCCTCTTTCATGTTTCCAAACAGCGTGGCTTGTTGCCTGCTGGAATCAGGCAGCAGGCTGGGTAATATTGCAAGCTCAAGCCTTTAATCTGAACTCTTATTAACTTTAAAAGCCCTTTAGAAGTTGAAACATGTCTCAGATAACAATTGCAGATACTGACCGTGGCTGCAGAGCACCATTTTGGAATAATTTTTTTGGGGAAAAAAATCCACTTGCATATAAAATCGGGCTACTTCCTTATCTGGAACATCAAGCGCATGGGATGTAATTTTCTAAATCAGAACTCGCATTATATTTAGTACTTTCTCTTAATAATGTTAGCAGCTGGCGTGGAGGCGTGCTCGAAAGGATCTTGAAGAAAGAGCATCAGCTTCTTGTTCTCTGGCTAAATTTGCTCTACTTATTGTTTTGAAAAAGTAGGCTGTAGTTTTGTTTTCCAGAACAGCTCAGCTGTACAATCCGAAGGCTCCGATGGGCCATTTGCACTGAGCTGGTAGCGTGAGAGGCAGAAAAGACCTTTTCATTTGGGATGATGATATGTTAACATTAAAAAAAAGAGGGTAGCTAAATTATCAGTTTGGAGTACTTGTGTCAGAGGCACGGTTGCCAACTGCAGCCTGGGAAATTCCTGGAGATTTGGGAGCGGTGCCTCTGCATGGGGGTATTTGGGGAGGGCTTTCACACAAAATCTACGGTATACCACAAAGTCTGCCCTCCAAAGCTGCCTTTTCTTCCAGGGGAACTGATTTTTGTAGTCTGTAGAGCAGGTGTAAAGAATATAAGAACATAAGAAGAGCCCTGCTGGATCAAATCAATGGTCCATCTAGTCCAGCATCCTGCCTCACACAGTGGCCAACCAGTTCCTCTGGATGGCCCACAACAGGGCATAGCAGCTGAGGCCTTCCCCTGATGTTGCCTCCTGGCACTGGGATTCAGAGAACTAGTGTCTCTGAATGTGGAGGTTCCCCTCAGCCGCCAGGGCTAGTAGTTATTGATAGACTTATCTTCCATGAATTTATCTAATCCCCTTTCAAAGCTGTTTATTCCTGTGGCCATCACTACATCCTCTGGCAGCGAATTCCACAATTTATCACTCTCTGTGTAATACAGTATTTCCTTCTGTCCATCCTGAATCTACTGCCCATCAACATCACTGGATGCCCTCGAGTTCTAGTATTTCGGGACACAGAGAAAAATTCATCTGTCAGCTCTCTTTGCCCCATGTGTAATGTTATAAACTTCTATCATGTGCCCTCTCAGTTGTCTATTTTCTCATAGGGAAGGTGCTCAACCCCCCCTAATCATCTTGGTTGCCCTCCTCTGTCCTTTTTCCAGCTCTGCAATGTCCTTTTTGAGATATGGTGACCAGAACTGTACGCAGTATTCCAAATGAGGCCACACCATAGATCTATACAGGGGCATTACAATATTGGCCATTTTATTCTCTATCCCCTTCCTAATAATCCCTAACATAGAGTTTGCCTTTTTCACTGCAGCAGCACACTTTCATTGAGCTGTCCACTACAACCCCAAGATCTTTTCCCCTCTCGTCTCAGCAAGTTCATATCACATTAGCCTGTACATGAGGCTGGGATTTTGTGTCCCAGTGTGCATCACTTTACACTTACCAACACTGAACTTCATTTGTCACATTGTCACCCACTCACCCAATTTGTGGGGGTCCTCTTGGAGCTCTTCACAGTCAGCCTTCGTTTGCACCATCCAAGAAGAATTCCAGGAGAACATCAGACCCCATCTGAAGGTTTTCAACCACAAAGCCTTGAAAATATCAGGGTTTGCTCAGACCTCATGTATGGGAGGACTTCAGGTTGAGATATGCAGATTTAGATTTGCAGAAGGCAACAGACTTAATCTCTGTCATCTCTACTTAAAGAGGCGTAGGTAGTGGCTGATACGAAAGCCTTCTTTTTGGCAGGGTAAGTACACAGCGTCAGTCATGTAAACTGACTGCAGATTAGAATACTTTATTTGGAGGTGGAAAGTACCATCAAGTCTCAGCCAATTTAGGACAACCCCGTAGCATTTTCAAGGCAAGAGATGTTCAGAGATGGTTTGTCAATCCCTGTCTCTGTGTAGCAACCCTGGACTTCCTTGGTAGTCTCCCATCCAAGAACTAAGCAGGGCTGACTGTACTTAGCTTCTGAGAGCTGACAAGATTGGGCTAGCCTGGACCATCCTGATCAGGGCATACACTGGAGGGGAGGGAAGAGATTGAGAGAAGGCTGTGTACTAGTTACATGGCTGGAGAGGAAGAAGAAGAAGGAAGAAGAGGAGGAGGAGGAGATTGGATTTATACCCCACCCTTCACTCGGAGTCTCAGAGTGGCTTACAAACTCCTTTCCCTTCCTCTCCCCACAACAGACACCCTGTGAGGTCGGTGGGGCAGAGAGAGCTCTTGAGAGAACTGCTCTTGAGAGAACAGCTCTGACAGAACTATGGCTTGCCCAGGGCCATCCAGCAGCTGCCAGTGGAGGAGTGGGGAATCAAACGCGGTTCTCCCAGATTAGAGTCCGTGCACTTAACCACTACACCAAATTGGCCCTCCAAGAAGATGGAAACAGCCTGAGAAAAGCATTCTGTGGGACACACAAGGAAATGCCACTTAGCAGAGGGAAGAAGGTACACATCCACATTCTTGTCTGCTACCTTTCTAGATGTTGCCCCCTGCAGGAGTGTTTCTTATACACCAGACGCTGCATTTCCCAACAGCTCTGCCTGAGACCCTGGAGAGATGTAAACAGTAGTGACCTGGATGAACCAACAGCCGGCCTCAGTAAAAGGCAGTTTCCTGGGTTCCTGCATTCACAGCATTCCAACATCATGTTTGACCCTAAGGCAATGAGCACATATTAAATTTGAAATAGCGTGGTCAACAAGAACATATTGCTTTCTCATCACTGAGTGTGATTTTTCCTGTTAGAAAATGAATGTCACAGTATTAAAAATTATGGCATGATCTCTCCCGCCTGAATCCCACATTTGCATATTGACATATCCGCAGAGAGGCCGACAATGGATCATTCTTCCTCCGCCTTTCCACTTTCAGTGTTTTCCAGACACCTGGTAGATAATGGGTTTGTAAGCCTAGAAATAATAGCCGCCGTTGTAAGGAAACAACGTTGTTCACATCGACCCATCAAATGTAATACTCGTCACATTTTGTAGACAGGAGATGAACCCTCTGCGATCGTTTCTCTCATTTCACTTGTGTGATCAGTATGGGTAAGTTTTGGTAAAGTGTGTTCAGGATAATTTTAATTATATATATATCAAAATTGTTCATTTGTTTTAGTACAGTAAAGGTAAAGGTTCCCCAGTCAGGGCTTTCTTTGTAGAAAAAGCCCAGCAGGAACTCATTAGCATAATAGGCCACACCCAACAGCAAAAACTCATTAGCATATTAGGCCATACCACTGACAGCACAGCTTATTAGCATTATTAGGCCACACCCCCATGTTACCAGAAGAGTGGTCATCCAGCCACACCCACCTTTTGCTTCCTATTCTGTTTACCTTGTTTGTTGTCAAAACCCAGGGCTTTTTTTGTAGCAGGAATTAATTTGCATGTTAGGCCATATACCGCTAATGTAGCCAATCCTAATGAGTTTCTGCTGTTGGGTGTGGCCTGTTAAGCTAATGAGTTCCTGCTGGGTGTGGCCAACTCAGGAGCCAGCCGGAACTCCGTTCCTGTGCGTTCCTGCCCCAAAATAGCCCTGGTTCCCCTTGTTCAAAAGCCAGTCGAGTCCAACTCTAGGGGGTGGTGCTCATCTCCGTTTCCAAACCTGCCGGGTAAATAAATAGGTACCACTTCGGTGGGAAGGTAACAGTGTTCTGTGCACCTCAGCATCTAGTCATGCCGGCCACATGACTACGGAAACATTTTTGGACAGCACTGGCTCTTCAGCTTGGAAACGGAGATGAGCACTGCATCCCTAGAGTCGTATTCGACTGGCTTTCGAGCAAGGGAAACCTTTACCTTTTACTAGTTATACCCAAAAACGTGTCCAGAGGGCTTGCTAATGTGAGGGATCCCTCAGAATAAAGAATTGATGAGATTACTCGGGGCTATGATGAAATTACTCAGGGGTAAGACAATGTAGCTTTGGAACCATGATAATAAGTTCCCAAGACAGGACAAAGGAGGCCAGAGGTTTCGTCTACATGGAAAGTAGATTTGGGGTTGTGTTCCTGATTAGTTCTCTTGGGTTTGGAGGACTATTGGATTGCTAATTTAAACTAATCGAAATGGAAACAATACCGCTTGATGAACCACCTGGCCTTGGGGTGTGGGAAGGGGGTAAAAGTCAGGATTTTGCATTATCACGGAAATGCGGGAAGGAAAGATGAGATCAGATTGATGGGATTAGTGTATGAAATGGAAAGAAGTCACTCTGGGGCGAGGCAGGTCCATTGTCCAGAGTATGCAGATGTTGGCGGGGGGGAGTAGTTGCAGCTGTCAAAGCAAGTTCTTGTGTGCTTTTCCCAGGTTCATATTTTAGGCATGATATTATGGCCCGCCAGTCCTGGCTTCCATCTTTGTGCCCACTTATGTCAAGTTGCCTGGTATATGGACTCCTGGGGCAGTGTCCCCTCTAAGCTGAGTTAGTGTGAGCTAGCTCACAGTTTTTTAGCTTCTGACTCTCACACACAACTCTCTTCTAAATAACATCAGGGCCCATTGGGATCTTTATGCAGTTCTGCAGGGCCTGTAAGGCAGAGATGTTCTGCCAGGTTGAGGACAGCAATGGTCAACATCACGGCTGGTACCCTACCTGGACCCTCATGCCTTATAGAACTGACTCCCCCCTCAAACACGTGAAGCACTCACATACCAGATATGGTAAGAAGCTACGAAATTTCGCCACTTGTTTTTAATTAGTGTATGTTGCTGGAAACGGCTCTTGTGTCTTGTGTTTTTAGAATTTTGTGCATTGCTCGGAATCCCACAGTTGCGGGGATAGGTGATTAACAAATGGAATGAAATAAATAAATAAAATAAAATAGCTCAGGAAGGATGGCTCCAGAGCAAACTAATTTATGCAGCAGCCGGATCGCTCGCTCACAACTTTAATGCCAGTCGCTCACAAAGGAGGATTTTTGCTCACAAGACTCCACGGCTTTGAGGGAGCATTGTCCTGGGGTACTCCTATGGGGTCCATTGATGATGGAAATTACTCCTCCTGATAGACGGGGGGGTCAGCATACTTACAGTCTGGTGCTAACCAGAGCTGCTTTGCCCATCCAGTCCTACTGTGAATGGGAGATCCCCCAGAAGCCCCTCATTTGTCATTGGCACTCTGCATCTGCAGTGGAGGAATGGCACACTTCCCTTTGGCTTGCTTTTGAGCCCAAGCAGCTCCTTTTGAGTTGTTCCATCATCAGTGGAGACGTTCTTGTCTACCTTCTCCATAGGAAGATATACAAGTATATGAGCAAATCACTCTCATGCTTAATGAGATGGAGGAACTGGAGGGTAAGGGTTAGGTTAGACCCCTAATCAGGGTCCCCATTTGAATCTGAAGAGGACTCACAGACCTGGGAATTAAGGTCCACCCAGGAACTCCCAGCACATGCCTGTTTGACATTCCCTGGGGCAGACCTGGGAACAGACTCGGGAACAGCATATTGTGAAGTTCAGCCCTGAGGTGGTGTATTCTCCCTCCACTCCTACAGTAGATAGTCCCTGAAGTAGGAATGCCAGACTCCACAGTGGGTGGGAAAGTGGGAGAGCTTTTAGTGTCCTGGCCCCACTGCTGGACCTCCTGAGGGCACCTGGTGTTTTTGGCCACCGTGTGACAGAGTGTTGGACAGGATGGGCCACTGGCCTGATCCAACATTGGCTTCTCTTATGTTCTTATGTCCCTTGCTGCCAAGCCTCACCTCTCCACCACTGATCAGCTGGCAGGTGGGGGAGACTTACCCCCCCCCCCCAAAAAAGGGAAGAACACCAGACATTTCAGTAACATGCCTACATGACTTCAATGTGACCTGGAAGTGATGTAGGGTCATCTGGGACGTTGGGGTGACACTCTGGTTTTGGGGCTAAAACTCTATGGTAGAAGCTAATTCTACCATAGAGTTTCCCCAAAAAAACCAGAGTGTCACACCGATGCCCCCGATGTACCTACATTACTTCTGGGTCACACTGAAGTCAAGGGGACATGCTGCTGAAACGTGAAATAAACTCCCACTAAGCCCACCCCTGTCACCCCCCACCTGCCCAAAGGAACCTGGCAACCCTACCCTGATGTGGTATACTCTCCCTCCACCCCTACGGTAGACAGTCCTTTGTCTGTATTCAATATAACCACCTAAGAGCAATGGTGTATGAAATTCACCTGAGTGTCCACCTCCGCACTGACTGATTCTCTCTTCCATGCTCTCTTTCCTGGGACCCATTCCAACCTCTCCTTGTACAGCTGAGCGGAGCCCGCACCTGGAATATTGCTTGGAGTTTTCAGCAGCAGAAAGAGAGTGTCGAACTGGAGACAGTTCACAGGAGCGCGTTATAACCTCACTGGAGGGACTTGGCTTTCGAGGGAAATCTGGGAGAGTGAAAACACGTGGGGCTTGGCTCCATGACAGCCAAGGTGTGGACATGACAACAGCCTGCAAATATTTGGAAAGGCGTGAATGCTAAGGAGAGTGGGGAGGGGAGATGTTTTGCGGAGAGTAGGAGAGCGGGAGTGGAAATCTGAGAGGGGGGGATTCAAAGGGAGTTGTGACCTTTGGAGACCTCCAAGGAAGTCAGTGAGATGTAATAAGCTGCAGAACAGCCTCCCGGGGAGATGGCGAGAAGAACCTTCTATGTGTGCTTAAAACGAAAATGGAATAAATTCTCCTAAATATGTACATACATATGTAAGTGCAATCAAGTTGCAACCAACTTATGGTGACCCCATTAAGGGGCTTACAGGGCAAATGAGAAGCAGAGGCTGTTTGCCATTGACTTCCTCTGCAGAGTCTTCCCTGGCTGGTGGTCTCCCATCCTAGTACCAGAGCTTCATGTCTTCCAAGATCTGGCAGGAGTGGGCTATACCATGCCACCTTCCCTTCCTCCTCAATGTGCAGCATGAAATAGTGATGGACTGTGTGGATGGCACAGCAGTTTTCAGCCGTTCCAGTTCCAGGACCTACATTTAACCACTAGGAAGTGGCATGTGTCCCACTGCTAGCATATGACATAGGCGTAGAGTACGGGGGGGGGGGGGCTCGAGCCACCCCCGAAATTTCCCGGGGGGGGCTCAGCCACCCCCGGCAAAATATAGCGCCTGCCGCCACGCCTCCCCGGGTCCTTCCGAGGCCCGGCCGCTGCTGCTGGAGAGGGAGAGGGAAGGGGTGGCCGGGGGGGAGAGAGAGGCACCGGCAGCAGCGGCTGGCAGGCCTTGGAAGGGCCCGGGGAGGCACGGCAGTTTCCCAGGAGGAAGAACATTGCCCCAGCAAGTGCGCGCACTTTGCGCGTGCGCTAAAGAGCCCCTCCCAGAATTTCCAAAAGTCTACGCCCCTTGCATATGACATCACAGCCATGTGACATAGACACATGGCATCACAGCTACAATTCAGGAAGAGAAGGAGCCAGTTATGACCTTGCCAGCATCAAGGCAAGGACTGTGGGCAACAGACCAAGAGAGCATGGAACAGGATACGGAAGCTGAGCGCCAGGAGGGGTCCTCACCATAGCAACCCTCAGCAACTTCAGTGACCTTCCTACCTGCGAAAATTCTCCCTTATATCTCTTTGATAGGGTTGCCAGCTGTGGGCTGGGAAATACCTGAAGATTTTGTGCGTGGAGCCTGGGGAGGGTGGGGTTTGAGGAGGGGAGAGATCGCAGCAGGGTATATACTGCCATAGGGTCCACTCTCCAAAGCAGCCATTTTATCCAGGGAAACTGATCTTGGAGATCAACTGTAATAGCGGGAGGTCTCCAAAGGGCCACCTGGAGGCTGGCAAGCCTACTCTTTGACAATACAGCATGGCCTTACCAGTCCTCCTCTTCACCCATGCTTGTGGTACGGAGACTCGTGTGGGGACAGGAGTTTCCACACCACAAGCACATAGACAGAACATGTCTATGCTTTGACTGGCAGAGGTGAGCTGCGTCTGGGACTAGAGTTTCCAGGAATCTGCCCTCAGCCCCTGGGAGCATTTGGGGGGTGGGGAACAGACAGGAGAAGCACTAACCAACATCGCAGTGTCACTCCCAGGTTTCACCTGGAAGTGATTTCACACTACTCTAGGAATTCCCTAAAACTCTGTGGTGAAAGCATAGAATTTGGGAAACTTCCTAGAGCATCATGACATCACGACCTCAATCAACCTCACTCCCCCTCCCCCCATTTTATTTTAATTAATTAATTAATTTTAATTTGTACCCCGCCCTCCCTGCAAAGCAGGCTCAGGGCGGCTTACACTGTTCCTCTCACTGCTCATTCAAGTAGTGCGTAAGCAGCAGGCAACCCTAATGGGAAGAGAGAGGTTATGGCACCGTTCTCAAGGAGAGTTGGCACGCGACATAACAAGCAGGTGTGCAGGGTACTGGAGGGCAGACTGCTGGAGATGTGGAGGGCTGGGGCACCCAGTATTTATTTATTAAAAATATTTTAAAGCCCACCTTTTCCCCAGGCAGCTGGGAAAGGAGAAAGAAGGCAAGGGAAAGCTTCTCTGTGTTGCGGGAAGCACTAGAATGACCCCACTGCACTGATGAATGGCCCCCCTGTCCTGCTTATTCTGTCTGCAAGCATTCAAAACAAGGCAGGAGGTCTGGTTCTCTTGGCCCTCTGTGCATGTGCAGTGGCAGTAGATCTACCGTCTTTCTGAAATGTGCCTCTCAAAAAGTTGGCTTTTTAGAGGTTGTGTTCCAATTTTTATGGCTGGACAGCCATAAAAAGTGGACCTCACTCAAGACGACTTCTGGGCGGGGGGGAGCTAACATAACGTGGAAGTTCACTTTTGAAAATTGTGGGTTGCTACCCCCATTCCCCCTGACCGCCACTTCTTCCATGCCATTGCCCCCCCCCCCTTAAAGATGCTGTCGGAATTCTTATTGGGAGGTATTCATGGATATTGTGTTTGTGTGTGTGTGCGTGTGTAAAGTGTTGTCAAGTCGCAGCCAATTTATGGTGACCCCAGCAAGTGGCTTTCAAGGCAAGTGGGAAGCAGAGGTGTTTTGCCTTCCTCTGCGGAGTCTTCCTTGGCGGTCTCCCTTCCAAGTACCGACCCTGCTTGGGTTCCAAGATCTGACGAGATCGGGCTATAACATGCCGTCTTCCCGCTCAACATTCCTGGATATTACAGTTCTCGCTTCCAAAGGAGAACCCAGGCAGCAAGAATCCTTCATTGTTCCATGTCTTTTTGTTCCAGTATTTTTTACTGTGTCCTTGGCATGGGCACCTTACTGCAAGTTTCAGTTCAACACCCCCCCCCCCCATCCCCCAGATGTATATCCACATTGATAAAGCACTTCAAGAAAGCAAGATTGATGTTATGGCAGCTGTGGGTTGGATCAATATTCTTTCTGTGTATTGAATGAGTTCAGGCACAGAATGGTAAAACACCACACAAAAATAGTCTTGACGCAACCCTTCTTACATCCACATGAGAGCCAGTTTGGTGTAGTGGTTAAGTGCGCGGACTCTAATCTGGGAGAACCGGGTTTGATTCCCCACTCCTCCACTTGCACCTGGCTGGATGACCTTGGGCAAGCCATAGCTCTGGACCAGCTGTTCTCTCAAGGACAGCTTGGGAAAGAGCTCTCTCAGCCCCACCTACCTCACAGGGTGTGTGTTGTGGGGAGGGGAGAGGAAAAGGAGTTTGTAAGCCGCTCTGAGACTACAAGTGGAGGGCGGGGTATAAATCCAATCTCTTCTTCTTCTTCATATAAAGATCACCCACATAGGAAACAGAAGAAGAAGAGATTGGATTTATATCCCGCCCTTCACTCGGAGTCTCTAAGCGGCTTACAAACTCCTTTCCCTTCCCCTCCCCATAACAGACACCCTGTGAGGTGGGTGGGGCTGAGAGAGCTCTTTCCAGGGCTGTCCTTGAGAGAACAGCTGGGACAGAACTATGGCTTGTCCAAGGTCATCCAACAGCTGCAAGTGGAGGAGTGGGGAATCAAACCCGGTTCTCCCAGATTAGAGTCCACACACTTAACCACTACACCAAATACTGGGCGGAATATAATATTAATTTAAATGGATATTTTTCTCAACACAGCTTTCTAATATGATAACAGTATGCCTGATATTTAATACAAACAATAATCATGCCCTTCCTGACACTAAGATACAGAATTAAAACAATGATTTATGAAGTCCAGGCCTCTAATTCAGAAGGTGAAAAATGTGGGTGGGGGCAGGAATGACAAAATGATTAAGAAACAGAATAAAAGAAATTCCTCATCCCTATATTTTCCCCCAATTGCTGCTGTTTCCTCTTTCCTAGAACCATACATGAGTGATACCTTCCGATCAAGGGTCATGCAGAGAATAGATAATATCACTGAGGGCAAGTGAGGGCAAGTGAGATCCAGAGGAAGTGAGAGCAATGCAAATAAATAAGTGAACATTCCCACAAGGAGTGCTGAACATTTCAAAATGGGGAGGTATTTCTTAGCACTGCCATAAAGCTTTGTGGAAAATGATGAGCAGTGTGGTGTAATGATTAACAGTGCTGGACTTGTATCTAGGAGACCCAGGTTTGAATCCCCACCCATCCCCTGGAAGCTCACTGGGTGACTGTGAGCCAGTCATATTCTCTCAGTCTAACCTAGCTGTGGCAACCTTTAGAGGGGCTGTGGCTCAGTGGGAGCTTGGCATGCTGAAGGTCATGCTTGGCATCCTCAGCTTGGCATGCTGAAGGTCACAGGTTCAGTCCCCGACATCTCCAGTTAAAAGGATCAGTAGTTGGTAATGTGAAGGACCTCTGCTTGAGATTCTGGAGAGCTGCAGTCTGAGTAAATTATACCAACCTTGAAGGGCCGAGGGTCTGATTCAGTATAAGGCAGCTTCGTGTGTTTACCTCACAGGGTTGTTGTGAGGATAAAACAGAGGAGGAGAGGAAAACAGTGCAGGCTGCTTTGGGTCCCGCTTGGGGAGAAAGATGGGGCACAAATGAAGTCCATAAATAAAATACATAAATAATTTGTTTCTGTGCCAGTTATCTAATTTTATAGGAAGTGCCGCACGCCATTGGGAAAATGAATAGTGGCAAACAGTGCAATCGCTAGATATTTTGAGTGAACACTTGGAACAGGTCCACCTCAGTTTTTTTTTAAAAAAAACACAACCTTATGACATTGAACATGATTTATTTTGAGTATGACACCGTTCTGTCAATCCCCAGACCTGACATGTCAGAGAAGAAAATGAACAGTGTGGAGTTACGCCTTTCTAAATCCATTGACAGCAATGAGATTAAAGGGGCGTGCAACCCGGTTTGGGATTGTGTTGATATTTGGGGTGCGGTAGGTGGGAATATATACACATGCTCCACATTATTGCATATATCTATTTGACTCTTGACCTTCCTCTGCTGCCACATGCTGTTTATCATTACCATATGGGTTGGCAACATGCCACCGTTTACCCGTTTCAGTGGTCCCATAAACAAGGGAAGCAGGGGGAAGTTGGCATGATATTCAATACAGATAGCTGACGAAATAATGGCATGTAAAAGAAAATAAGGGAGGTCAAAGGAGGATAACCTTGGCCTACACCGTCCTATAAGAACATGAAGCGAGAGCCAAAAAGCTTCATGAACTTATAAAAGCAGCTTCAGCTTGTAAGCAGAATTTGGTGGCTACTGGGACAAACTGTTCCCTGTTTCTGAACATTGCTCCTCTAAGAAGCAAGGCTTGATTCCTCTTAATCCACGGGGACCATAAGGTAATGAGAGATGACAAAGCCAAATGGCGATTGTTCTGGATCTGATAATAAAGGCTTCTGATGCACAGTTTATAGTTATTGTGAAAAGAGTCAAGAAAGGACGAGAGGATCCCTTCCTCTGGGTTCATTCTTTTATTGTTCTGGAACAAGCCTGTATAATAGGGTTGCCAGCCTCCAGGTGGGGCCTGGGGATCTCCTGCTTTTACAACTGATCCCCAGCTGACAGAGATCCGCTCCCCTGGAGAAAATGGCTGCTTTGAAGGGTGGACTCTATGGCATTGTACCATGCTGAGGCCCCTCCCCTCCCCAAACCCCACCTTCTCCTGGCTCCACCCCCAAAGTCCCCAGGTATTTTCCAACCCAGACTTGGCAACCCTACTGTATAATGAGATCCACAAAGCTGAAAGCAGCCCTCTAGCCAAGTAAGGGGGCCTATCAGGATCAATACAGGGATGCCAGCCTCCAGGTGGGACCTGGGGATTCCCCAGAATTACAGCTCATTTCTAGACTAGAAAAATCAGTTCCCCTGGAGAAAATGGGTTGCTTTAGAGGTTGGAGTCTGTGGAATGTGCTCTGCTGAGGTCCCTGTCCTCCCAACACTCAATCTCCAAATTCCCAAAGAGAGCCATGTTACTTGGGGTGGCTAAGAGTCAAGGTTCCAGCTCTCTGTATTACTGTTGTTCTTTTTTTCCTTGCCATGCTGGCTCACTGTTCGCCTTGCCATGCTTCGGGGGGAGGGAATTCCTGAGGGGAGTGTGTGTGTGAGTGCCTGCTATTGTAGCCATAACTGTTTCTTCCAAGTTGTGCCCCTTGGCTTTCTCATGAGAGTGGCCTTGGAGATGCTTTCGCCAAGCTGCCATAAGTAAGACACCATATATCTGTCATGGTTGTCATAGCAACGCTAGGGCAGAGTGCTGACGTATGATTGTGGGGTGTGGGGAGGTATCGAACCTTACCTATAATTTTTGGTTTCCACGCGCTTTCTTTATTCCTGACAAGGAAGCAGTTCCATAGTAAGCAAGTACAAGTAAATTTATTGTATTAAGCCACTGGCCATTACAAAATACAAGAAACACCACAGCAATAATAAAAATCACCACCATTAGAATCAGATTTGGATACAAATTGTGCTAATAAAAAGGCTAAGACAGATTTAATCAGGTAATCAGCCCCTTAGCACTAATTTTGGATGCTGCTGAAGCAAACAAGGAAACTCTATAAGATACATATGCATAATTATCTGAGAGCAGGAATGTAATCTCTTCAGTTTCTGTGTATGTTTGCATAGACAATAGGATTCCTGCTAGAAATTTCTCTCTTGGGATACTATAGAATGGACGGCAGGGGTCCGTTGGGGCTGGAGCAAGGTGGAGTGAAGCTCTGCCAGCTCAGGACTGGTCAGTAGCGCAGCCACGGGCTGAATCAGATTCTCTAATCTGATTCAGCTCGCTGCTGAATTGCCGCCGAAATTTGGCGGCAAATTTAAAAGCCACTGGAGGGGAGGAGTTTGAGGGAGAGGCTCCAAACTTGCAGGGTAGCTGCTGGGGCCTCTCCTCAAAATGCCCACCAAGTTTCAAGAAGATTGGACCAGGGGGTCCAATTCTACAGGCCCCCAAACAGGTTGCCCCCATTCCCTCCATTGTTCTCTATGGTAGGAAAAAAGTTAACATTTTTTCCCTCCATAGAGAACAATGGAGGGGATGGGACAATCTGGAAAAAATGCGGACAAATAGGCTCCCACCTACATTTCTGGTGGCAGTACCCGAAAATCCAACAATTCAGGAAAGTAGTGTTAGCAAAGATAAACAGGATCACATCGCAATCACTCCCTTGTACACCAGAGATATTATTGCTGAACTTATGGGACAATTCAATAAAAGAAAACACCTCACTGCATTACTACTAGCCACAGTCAGATTAACAATAGCAGCCGCTTGTAAATCTCCCAATGCACCGACACTTGAATTGTAGTATGAGAAAATATGGGAACAATTCATAATGGCCAAAATAACTGATTCCATCCAAAACACGCAGAATAATGCAGCTTCTACATACTCTAAATTCATTCTCACATGACTTGCTTCCTGCAAACCTGCTGTATCACAAACAGTTATTCCTGTAAGGCAGATATATAGAATAAACATCTATATATCTAATAGCGAAGGGTCCCCTGTGTGTGCGGATACTTATTTCTGCAAATCTGGGGCACATGGAGGGTAAAGAGGTTTTTCTGCACATTTGGGGCAATCCCCAGGGGTGCAGAAAAATCGAAAATGTTTTAAAAAGTGTATGGGGGATACTTAAATCCCCCCCAAAAGTAAAACTGCATTCTGTGCACATGCGTGTTTACTGAGCCGCAGGAAAAGCAACTGTCCGTTGCTGCCTACGCTGCCGCTAGGACCGCAAGGAAAAGGTAACTCACGGTGGCAATACTCATCCCAGCTGCTGCTCACTCTGTCACAGCCAAGACCCGACTGCCACCAGGACTGCCAGTAAACAGGAGGATGGTAGGGGGACTCCCGGGGCTACTGTTCATCTCCCCTTCCCCGCCCCGGCATCTGGAGTCCTGCGTTCCACCAGTAGCTGCCGCAGGCTTCTATTCAAAGGGGCAGCAGCACTGGAGGAGTGGCTGGGCACAAACAGAGCAATGAGCAGCTGTTTGGTGGGCTGCCCTACCAGCTTTTTGCCTCGCATACTCCCCCCCCCCCCTTTTAAGCCACAACTTTGTTAGGTGAGGGAGAGGAGAAAGCAGCAGCGGCAGCAGGAGCAGCAACACGCGGGAGGAGGAGTGACCAAAGCCAGCCAGCCACTAGCTCCCCCTCCCCCGCATCGACCATGCCAGACAGGGCTCGGGCTCCAGCAACATTTTGTTGCGGGTCCCCTCTTGTCTTATAATATTTTCTAATGACCAAGGATAGAATCTTCAGTTAGCAGGCAAACATAACATAAGGCATAGTACTTTAAGAGATAAACAGAATTTGTATGATTAAACAACATTCGTTAGGCACCACTTGTGTTTGATAAATGTCATATATATTACAATGTATTATTATAAAACATATATATATATATATATATATATATATATGTATGTATGTATATATATATATATATGTATGTATGTATATATATATATATATATATGTATGTATGGACTGTAGAAATCTGGAACAACCAGAAATCTAAAGGACGGAACTGAAGCATAGCAGAACTATTAACACAACCCATTAAGCAGTGCAGAAATTACACAGCAGGATCTCACTTACAGTAAGCTGTTCAGAGCAGGATAGACCACAGTCCCGAATCATTTATCCTAGTAAGTTCGTGAACCATTTTGTACAGTACAGCCCTATTGCCTGTGCAGAAAAGCCCTCTTGAATCATTCTGTTTTGCAGCGTTTGCGGAAAGCCAGGAGAGCAGGAGTCTTTCCGACCTCCTCCAGCAGTTGCATCAACTTAAATTGCTGGGGCTACCTCTTTTGTTCCCCAGAGAGCACTGAGATTAGGATCACAAAATCACCTGGCCCTTCCTGGTCTGAAGGATGCCAGGCTGACATGGGCTAGGAATAGGGCATTTTCCTTGGCAGCTCTGACCTAGTGGAATGAGTTGCCTGACGAGATGAGGGCCCTATGGGACCTCTCAAAGTTCCGCAGGGCCGTGAAAACAGAGCTTTTCCAGCAGGCATTCCGCTAGGAGCTGCAGCTCATTTCATCAGCCCTGTGCCTTTTAGAGCTAGAAGCTACCTAGAATGGTATTCACCACTGAACGTGTTCAGAATTGCACTTTACTATACTGTACCGCCATTGATATATCAATGATATATCAATGACATATTAATTATGTTCTATGTACTTTATTGTGATATGTATTTTGTTTTATTGGCTTTATGTAAGCCGCCCTGAGCCTGCCTCGGCGGGGAGGGCGGGGTAAAAGTTGAAGCAATAAATAAATAAATGTTACATTAATACAATAATTAAGAACAATTAAAACAATATAAATTGTTCTTAATTATTGTATTAATGTATTGATTTATTGACCCATTGCTGTGCGCCGAAGGCTTGAAAACCTGTTATATGATCCTCGTGAGCCTGCTTGTGGAAAGGATGGAATACAAGTCTAAATAAATTTAAAAAAACTTGCTTCTCTGGTAATAAAACTGGATCCAGCATAACCCCAGGGTCAGCTGAACTCCATCCAAAATGGAGAGAACCATGTCCTTCAAGACCTCTGCTTCAAGCTTGCCAAGTCTGGGTTGGAAAATACCTGGAGACTTTGGGGGTGGATCCAAGAGGGAAGGGGCCTCAGCATGGTACAATGCCACAGAGTCCACCCTTCAAAGCAGCCATTTTCTCCAGGAGAGCTGATCTCTGTCAGCTGGAGATCAGTTGTAAAAGCGGGTGATCCCCAGGCCCCACCTGGAGGCTGGCAACCCTACTCTGCATTCCCAGTTGACATCACCTTTGTCTTTCCAGGGTTTAGTTTCAATTTGTTCACTCTTAGCCAATTAATCACATTAGCCAGGCAGCTATTCAGGACCTCTACCACGTCTCCAGGATTACACATACAGGAACATGCACACGAAGCTGTGGAATCAGACCGCTGATCCATGAAGTCCAGTAACATCTACTCAGACTGGCAGCAGCTCTCCAAGGTCTCAGGTAGAAGTCTTTCACATTACCTGTTATCTGTTCCTTTTTGGCGGGAGATGCCAGGGATTGAACCTGGGACCTTCTGCATACCAAGGAGATGGCATACCACTGAACCACAGTCGCACCCCAAATTCAGGTTTAACATGGATAATTTCTCAAACTATTTCCAGAATTGCTGTGGTTTTCTGTCCAGCTGCTGGTTTGTTTGCAGCTCCCCCCCATCCTTTCAATATGTCCATGTGTGTTGATAAATATCAAAAAAAGATCATCTTAATGAGATCGTGCCGTGATTACACCAAGGTGCTTCTTGATTGGTATTTTACGGATGTACAGATCTCCCCCCCCCCCCCGGCCCCGGTGCACTGATAAAATATCACATTAAAAAGGACTGATATACAGCCACACGTGCAATCACATCTGGGTTGTCTTACTGCAATGTTTTATCAGTGCACATCAGTGACTGATCAAATTGAAACGGCACATATATAACACTCTCGACAAAATCAAAAACTAAACAAACAAACAAACCCCCAGGCCAATGCACTGATTCCTCTTTTCAGTGATTCATTTTTGGAAACAAGACCAGGTAACTTGGAACTCCAAACTCCCAGAAGAAATCTGAATGACGAATATTTCAGAAACTTCCTTCTAATAAAGTTCTTTTCCGGACTATCACTGATCCTTGGAACAATCATGTTGGTTGTTGAATCACCCACCTGACTGCTCTTGTTGCTATTCAGCTAAACAACAATGCTTTGTCTGCTTACTGAATTCAGACAATCTTGGTTCACCATGTTGGCTAGTCACTGTTGCTGTTACTCAAGATAGTAACAATTATTGCAGTTATAAAACCCATTAAAGGAGCCTTTGCTTGGAGCTTTGCTATTCCTTGGCGTGCACACACCCTGGTTTTAGGGAATTCTAGCATTTGATTGCTTCATACTGGAAAGTTAATGTACACTGGGTTTCTCCCAGGAAATCTGGCTGATGAATTACACCATTTTTGTGACTCCACCTATGTTCGTTTGGAGGATATACCAGGGGCTCAATGACACGTGATACTAGAGTTCCTTGACAGGAAATCCAGATTTGTAATTTGGCCCTAAAACACAGTCATGGTGGAATCTGAACTCAGTGAGGGTGTTGGGGAAGGGTGGTTAACTTTTCCCTCTCCATGCCATTTCCCTTATCAGAAATGCCCCTCTCTGAGCTGCCTTAGGCTTGGTATAGGTACGCCAAGATTTGTCTATCGTCTGATATGCCATTTTATGCACTTCTGTTTTTTTTTAAAAAATATTAATCTCTTATGACTGCAGTTCTAAACCTACCTGGAAGTAAATCCAAGTGAAATCTGTGGGACTTACTTTTGAGCAGAAACATATCAAATATATGGCGCTTTCACACACATTAAATAATGCACTTTCAACCGACTTTGAATGCACTTTGCAGCTGGATTTTGCTGTGTAAAAATGGGAAAACCCACTTGCAAACAGTCGCTGAAGTAGACTGAAACTAACTGCTTGATTTAGCATGTGTGAAAGCGCTCCTAGGCTGCAATCACAAACACTAAATAATCCACTTTCAATCCACTTTCAATGCACTTTTCAACTGGATTTTGCCAGTTCACACAGTGAAATCCAGTTGTAAAGTGCAAGAGCAGCCTGGCTGGGGTGGGGACTGTTACCATCTCATTGTCCTTAGCCCATTCTACTACTTCAAGTCCCATTGAGGAAAAGACCTGTCCTGCCAGCTGTAATCTGCTTACATGTTTTCTGGGAACCAGGTAGGGTTGCCAAGTGCATTCTACTCACTGGCGGGGGGGAGTCCTCCTTTGCCCGGTGACGTCACCCGGAAGTGATGTCACCACATTGGGGGCGTTGCCAGGGTGACGCTCTGGCAATCGCCCCAAAACTCTGTGGTACCATAGAGTTTTGGGGCAATTGCCAGAGCGTCACCCTGGCAACGCCCCCAACATGGTGACATCACTTCCGGGTGACGTCATTACATTGCGGAAGTCATCCTGCCTGGACAACTTCGGGGTTGGGGTTTCCCCCACCGGCCGAATGCTGGCCGGCGGATCGGGAACCCCTGTAGCGGGGGATCCCCCGCCCCCCGGGCTGACTTGGCAGCCCTAGAACCAGGGGTCATTTGGGACTGGAGCAGGTCAGAGCACTGCTCCAGCACCCCAGGAGTGGGCACAAATGGGAGTGGCGGCAAGCCCCGCCCCCAGCTCCCCGCCCCAAGCTCCTTCTTGCTAGAGTTGTGCCGCAGTAGTGGTGCAATGTTTCCATTGTATTCTATGGCCCCACAGAATACAATGGAAAGGTCGTGCTGCAACTGCGGCGCGACTCCAGAGTCTGGGTGTGCAAAAAAAAATTTGGCCCGATGCAGCCTCAGGGAACAGGAGCAAAGGAAGGGAAGGTGGTTTAAACTACCCTCCCTTCCCTCCAGCAGCCGGCTTGCTGGGGCTCCCCACAGCCACGGGGAACTGAAGCAAGCTAAGGGAAGGGGGGTGGTTTAAACTGCCTCCCCTTCTCTCCAGCAGCCGACTTGCTCGGGCTCCCCGCAGCTGCAGGGAACCGGAGCAAGCCAAGGGAAGGGAGGGTGGTTTAAACTGCCCCGCCTCCCTCCAGCAGCAGGTTCAGTGTGGCCTTCTTTCAGTTTGCCTTCTTTCCAGCACTCCCCTCCTTCCTTCCCTCCCTTCCACTCCTCTCTCCCTATTTGCTTTCTTTCTCCTCCCTCCCTCCCTCCCCATCTCTTTCTTTCTTTCCTTCTTTCTTTCATTTCCTTCTTTCTTTCTTGCCTTCTGACATGCTTCTGGTGATGTCAGGAGGTGTGGCATATGCAAATAAGTTATGCTAATGAGTTATGCTAATGAGCTCCTGCACCTCCTTTTCTACGAAATGACCCCTGCTGGCAACTATTCCCTGTGGTGCCCTGACCCGGATGGCCCAGGGTCATCCAGCCTGATCTTGTCAGTTCTCAGATGATAAACAGGATCAGCCTTGGTTAGGACCTGAATGGGAGACCACCAAGGAAATCCAGGGTTACTATGCAGAGGCAGGCAATGGCAAACCACTTCTGTACATCTTTTGCCTTGAAAACTCTATGGGGTCACCATAAGTTGGCTGCAGTCCTGACAGCACACAAATGAAAAGTCTGCATGCAGAAGACAGATACATTTGGGGTTCTGGAGAACACACAGTCCGTTCCACCACTGCTGCCCATCAGAGTGATGGACATTTCAGCAGTATATTACTAATCTGGCAAGTACAAGGGCCAGGGCTTTTTCGGTGGCGGCCCCATACTGGTGGAATGAGCTCCCGGAGAACATCAGGGCCCTGCGGGATCTGTTACAATTCCGCAGGGCCTGCAAGACGGAGCTCTTCCACCAGGCTTTCAAGTAGGGGCCGCCTAATGTTTACATTCTGGCCCTGGCCCAATTCCATCTGCCGGCAAGGACATCTGCACTCATATAGGGATTACATCTGAGTGCTGTCCTGATACACTCTGAAGATAAATTGTAGCTGCTGATCTTGTGGTATAAGTTTATTTGTTTTACTGACATTGTTTGTGTTACTTTTGTGTTGTTAGCCGCCCTGAGCCCGCCATTGGCGGGGAGGGCGGGATATAAACTTTATGAAATAAATAAATAAATAAATAAATAAATAAATAAATAATCAGAAAGGAGACAGTAAGAAGTTTATGTTGTTGTTGTTTTTAAAAAAGCTCTTAGGGAACAGTTATGCCTGTTTATGAGAAACGTAATGAGTCTACAGAGGAAAACAAATGTACACATGTTATTAAATTCGAATCATATGAGTGTATTCACAGAACATGCATTTCTCCCCACGATACAACGACAACTGGAGGATGTTCCTAAACAAAGCCAGAAAAGAAATATGCCTTTTAACAAGCTTCATTACCATTTCCTAGAATGAAACCTTAAATCTCTACTGGGCTGTCACCAAGTATACGCATTCATTATACAGATAGTGTAATACATAGCAAATACAAGACTCCTGGAAGAAAATATATGGAATATGCTTTGCATATATTCTTAAATGGGTTAATGAGACTTTGCTTAGGCTCTTGGAACAGATGGAAGTCGTTGGCTGAGCAGTCCCATGCAGAGCTTCTCCATCACTAAGCCTGTCGATCTCAATGGGCTTAGATCGGAGAAGCGCCACGTAGGATTGCATTGTGGCTCACCTGTATTGCTTCCTGCTTTCTTGATGTCCTACCAAGGACAACTGTAAAATTCCAGGAAAAAAGGATGTGCTGACGTTTGCATACACAGCAGCAGCGAGGAAGTGAAGCCCTCATTTTGAATTCCATTGTGGGGGGTATAGACATCTAGAAAAGTATAAAAGTGAGAGTTGCCAACCTTCAGGTGGGGCCTGGAGAACTCCTAGAATTACAGCTGGTCTCCAGATGACTGAGATCAGTTCCTCACGGAAAAAGTGACTGCCACCACTTCCTGCGGCAGTGAATTTCACGTGTTAATTACTCTTTGGGGAAAGAAGTACTTCCTTTTATCTGTTCTAAGCCTACGAAAGAACATCAGAGAAGCCATGTTGGATTCGGGGGAGACCAGGCAACCCCGCCTGGGACTCTTGTGTCAGAGTGTCCCTGGCATCCCCCAACATTGTGCTGACATCATTCACTGCCGCAGGAGCTGGTGGCGGCTACCGACATGGATGGCTTCAAGAGGGGACTGGATAAACGTATGGAGCAGGGGTCCATTGGTGGCTATTAGCGACAAAATATAGATGGAACACTGTCTCGGGCAACAGTGAGTACTTGGGGGGCAACACTGAGAGGGCTTCTGGAGTTCTGGCCCCACTGGTGGACCTCCCAATGGCACCTGGGTTTTGGCCACTGTGTGACACAAAGTGTTGGACTGCATGGGCCTTTGGCCTGATCTAACACTGGCTTCTCTTATGTTCTTATGTTTGCTGCGCAGGGAGAGGAGGCAAGGTGGACAAGGGTTGGGGGGGTACAGTCTATTCTTTGTTAAATATATTGTTGGAAGTGGTGGCAGTTAAAAGTATAGATAGCTTCAAGAGGACACTGGATAAACATATGGAGCAGAGGTCCATCAGTGGCTATTAGCCACATTGTATAGATGGAACACTCTGTCTGGGGCAGTGATGCTCTGTATTCTTGGTGCTTGGGGGGCAACAGTGGGAGGGCTTCTGGAGTCCTGGCCCCAGTGGTGGAACTCCTGATGGCACCTGGTATTTTTGACCACTGTGTGACACAGATTGTTGGACTGGGTGAGCCATTGGCCTGATCCAACGTGGATTGTCTTATGTTCTTATGTATAAATTCTGCAAATAAATAAATAAATACTAAATGTTTAACAGTAGTTTGAATACTGAATTAGCAGTATGCCACCAAAAGAGTTGCTAAAAGGAACACAGTTGAAAAATGCAACTGAAGGACAGAGCTGAAGCCGTGTTTGTATATATGCTGCCAATAAATTTTATAATCAAAGGACCCAGCAAAAATATCTTTTGCTGGGTCCTTTGATTATAAAATTTATTGGCAGCATATATACAAGCACGGCTTCAGCTCTGTCCTTCAGTTGCACCAAAAGCGTTGCAGCAATACCTGATAAAGCAACAGCAACATCAGTCATCATTTCTTGCAAATAGGGTGTGTGGGTACAGTACCATCAAGTCGCAGCTGACTTATGGTGACCCCAGCAAGGAGCTTTCAAGGCAAGTGAGAGGCAGAGGTGGCTTGCCATTGCCTTACCTCTGCAGAGTCTTCCTTAATGGTCTCCCATCCAAGTATTGACCCTGCTTAGCAGCCAAGATCTGACAAGATCTGGCTGTAAGTGGAGCTGGTTTGCTTCTGATCTCCCAATCACTTTGTCCAGAAAGGGTAGAGACCAGGTGATAACTGGCCACATCATTTTTCTGTAGGGATCATTTTTTAAGTTGTGGCCAAATAACTGCCTCTTTGAGTGGTCGAGGGAAGGTGCCCTGAGTTAATGACTGATTTATAACAGATATGAAGGGTTTGTTAATGTGGTCCTTACATGATTCTATCAGCTGGGATGGGCAAGGATCCAGGGTACAAATAGTGGCCTGTCTGAAGAGGTCAGGAAAACTCCCGCTCTCCTGGCTGTCCACAAACTATGCAAAAAGTGAACTATTCAAGAGGGTTTTTCTGCACAGGCAATAAGACCGTGCAATATAAAATGGTTCTACAAACTTACTTGGTTAAATGATTGGGAGCTGTGGTCTTTAGTGCTGTATCTCTCATATATAATTGAGTAGTGGGGTAGCACTTTCTGAACATTCCACACGCTCCTAAATCAGTTGGCTCCATGATATGCCACTCAGAAGCTGTCCCTATCCACTGGCTGTGTTGCCTGAGTCTCGCCTCCAACATTCTAAACAGTTTGCTGTTCCTCTCCCCCTCATAGCCAGTCAGAACACAGAGGTCATTTGCATATGTAGCCTAATTGGCCTTTGCCTCTAACATTCTAAACAGTTTGCTGTTGCTGTTGGGAGTCATTGAATGTGGTAAAATACATATCCCAATCGTCCCTTAAATGGTCACTGAAGTTGCCCATCTCCCTGTGGGGCCTGGAGATCTCCCAGAAATCACCATGTTCCCCAGCCACAGCACATAATTTCCCCTACAGAAAATTCCCCAGCTATTACAACTGATCTCCAGATGACCAAGATCAGTTTTCCTGGAGAACCCTCCCATTTCCCTAGAAACAAAACCCAAACAGAATCTGTTCTCCAAACCCAACAGCCAACCCTGGCATTCAGCCATCTCCTCAGTGCGAGATGTGCTTCAGAACAACCTAGGGACTTTCACTTTTGTGTCTGCAGGGAACGCATATTTGAAAACACATGCCTCACTTACAGGAGAAACAAACATAAAAACATCAGAGGAGGCCTGCTGGATCAGACCAGGGGTTCATCTAGTCTGGCAACCTGTTTCACATGGTGACCAACCAATTGCTGTGGAGAGACAACAAACAGGGTACACAAGCCAAAACCTTCCCCTGGTATTTCCTCCTAGCCGTTTACAGCCACTGAATGTGGAGGTTCCCTCAGTTACCTTGGGTAGGAGCCACTGACAGACCTCTTTTCCATGAATTGGTGAAATTCAGAACACACAATTTTGCACCCCCATGGTTAGGGTTGCCAGCTCCAGGTTAGGAAATACCTGGAGATTTTGGGGTAGAGTTGCCAGGTCCCTCCTGGCCACCAGTGGGGGATGGAGGGTAGGGTTGCCAGATCCAGGCTGGAAAACTGCTAAAAATTTTGGGGTGGATGGTCCAGTGCCATAGAATCCAAAGCAGCCATGTTCTCCAGGGGAACTGATCTCTGTAGTCTGGAGAGTCCGGGGGATCCCCAAGTCCCACCTGCAGGCTGTTATCCGTATTTTGGGGGTGGGGCCTGAGGAGAGTGGAGTTTGGGGATGGGAGGAACTTCAATAGGGTATAATGCCATAGAAGCCACTTCCAAAGCAGCCATTTTCTTTGGGTGAGCTGATCTTTGTCTCCTGGAAATCAGTTCTAATCCCAGGAGAGCCAATTTGGTGTAGTGGTTAGGAGTGCAGACTCTAATCTGGGACAATGGGGTTTGATTCCCCATTCCTCCACCTGCAGCTGCTGGTATGACCTCGGGTCAGAGCTGTTCTCTCAGGAGTAGTTCTTGAAAGGGATCTCTCAGCCCCACCTGCCTCAAAGATGTCTGTTGTGGGGAGAGGAAGGGAAAGGAGATTGTAAGCTGCTCTGAGACTTCTTCAGGTAGTGAAGGGTGGGGTATAAATTCAATCTCTTCTTCCCTTCTTCTTCTCCAATCACCACCTGGAGGCTGGCAACCCTAGTTATGCCCCCTACCCCTGAACTTCCCATCAGTTGCCAGGCACAGCCCAGAGCAAGGATCTCCAACCTTTTTCCAGCTTGTGGGCACCTTTTGAATTCTGAATGCTGCCACAAAACGGCTGCTGCAGGAGGTGAAACCAGCCACAAAATGGCTGCCAAGGCTTACCTTCAGTCATCCAGTGAAGACCCTTGCATAGTATTGGCAGCTGCTGCCAAAGCAACATTTTTTTAAGAAAAAATCTGAACAGCCAATCTCATCTCCAGTGACCAATCAGAAACTTTGCTGGGCAAAGGCCTCACCTGGCCCCACCCACTTTCTAAAAGCACTTGACAGGCATGAGGGAAAGTGTCGGCGGGTGTCATGGGCTAGGGTTGCCAGCTCTGGGTTGGGAAATACCTGGAGAGTTTGAGGGTGGAGCCTGGGAAGAGTGAGGTTTGAGGAGGGGGCAATCTCAGCAGGGAATAATCTCATGGCGTTCACCCTCCGAAGCAGCCATTTTTTCCAGGGGAACCAATCCTGGTTGTCTGGAGATCGACTGTAATAGCAGGAGATCTCCAGGTGCTACCTGGAGGTTAGCAACCCTAGCCATGGTGCCCATGGGCACCACGTTGGGGATGCTTAGCCTAGAGAGTGCCCTTTTGCTTCCTGAACAGAACAGTGGGTGAGGGCCACAAACCAACAGCTCCTCTGGCTTCTCCATTGGCCAAGAAGCCCAGCCGGGAAGAATCTCCTCTCCGTGCGGAACGATGGCATCTGGCGACACTTTGATGGCCTCCTGCCATTGTGAGGGCCTGTCCCGAATTAACAGCGCGGTGCCTCCCAGCGCTTCTCCTTGCTTCAGCTCATCCCATTTGTTGTGTTTCTTCACAATTACATGCGCCGTGAAACGAGTAAACGTGCTCATTGTTTTCATCTGCCTTTCTCCCCCACCTTCAGTTTCTCTCACTCGTGATTTGTTTACGCTTCTCCTCCTCCTCCTTCCCAGTTCGCTGCTGCCAATTACCTCTGGCCCTGATTGGATATGGAACCCGTGCCAAGCGCCAAGTCGGCCTCTCTTGGGACACAGAGGCGGCCTCTCTGCCCCAGAAACTCCTCTGCATTGTACAGCCAAGGCCCCCTCTAGAGAGGATCGGCCTTCGGTTACCGTTTGGAGGGTCCTAATAGCTTCTGCGGAGTTACGACTGTACTCCAGGGCCCAGCACTGCATGGGGGTGGGGGTGGGGGGTGGATTGGGCAATAGCAGTGGAAGCAAAATAAAGAAAACAAGCATCTCCTCTGTAGAGAATTCTCCTCAGCAAAAAAAAAATAATAATAACCATAACTGAAATCCTTCCATTCATTGGTGCTTGCAAACCCAAAGGCATGGCTGCGCAGCCACAGCAGAACAGTAGGACATTTTATATTTGCTTTAGTAAAAGGGGGGGGGGGAAGGGGGGGAAGAGAAGAAATATTAGGAGCAGCCATGCAGTTTGACTTTCAAGTTTTTTATTTTCTTACTCGCTCGTTTCGGGGGGTGTCTTATAAAAACTCTCCGAGCGGCTGAAAGAGGAAAAGAGTACTATTTTTGTTTTGCGGCGCAGGGGGTGTGAAACGCATATCCATGGGAAACAGTCATAAATCTCCGGTCCCCCTTTATGTCCTCCTTTACTGCAAATCTGGCTGAGGGGGGGGGGTCAACTGAACACTTCGGAGACCTCTAACAATCCCAAGAGTCCATCACAGCTCAGTTCTAGGGTGAGGAATCTTGTAACCTCTCCATTCCACTCTTTTAAAGTAGTGCCCAGGGACCCTGGAGCCGCTCACTTGTCGTATCAGGGTTCTTCATTGAGAAGATCAGTAACAGTGGGCACGCATCATTCAGAAGCAGATCCCACTAGGGTTGATGACTCTGAGGTGATAACTTCCTGGAGATTTGGGGGTGGATGCTGGGGAGGACAGGATCTGAGATGGGGAGGAACTCCAGGGGGCATTATGCCATAGACTCTGCCCTCCCAAGTAGCCATCTTCTCCAGGGAGGCATCATGCCACAGTCTACCCTCCGAAATAGCCATTTTTAACAGTGGACGTGATCTCTGTCATCTGCAGATCAGCTGTAATTATGAGAGATCTCCATGCTCTGGAGGTTGGCAACTCCTAAGGTTGCTGCCGGGGGATGGGGAGACTTACCAGGCATGGGAGGGAGGCCCAGGCGCCATCGCCAGTGATGTGGCTACATCATTTCCAGTGTGCCCCCGAAGTGACATCATCATGTCGCAACGTCAGAGCAACACTCTGGTATTTGGGTAAAAAAAAAAACTCTATGGTAAAAATGGCTTCTACCATAGAGTTTTGCCCAAATACTAGAATGACACCTGGATGTCACTGACATAATGATGTTACTTCTGGTGCACATTGTTGCCACATTCTTGGCGACGTAGCCTGGGCCTCCCTCTCTCTTCTGTTAAGTCCCCCCACCAGCCAGCTGATTCGACAGTGGGGGGGGGGGTTGGGGCCTGGTGGCAGGGGGCCCATGCCTCCACCAGGAAGGCTGGCAACCCTAGCAACTCCAGCTCATGCAGCATCCCCTGTCTTTGTCTGGAGAGGGGGCATGGCTTAGTGGTAGAGTATCTGTTTGGCATGCAGAAGGTCCCAGGTCCAACATCTTCCACCTCCTGTAAAAAGGATGAGGCTGTAGGTGTTAGGAAAGACCTGCAACCCTGCCAGCCTGAATAGACAGTGCTGACCTCAGTGGACCAATGTTCTGACTTGATGGCATCATGGGGCTTTCGTGTGTTCGAGTTTCTGCAATGTTAAGTAATACTGGGTGCACCTGAAGAAAAAGAACATAGGGAGGGAGGATTGGCCAGCTGTTCAACCACTTTGCTGATGTGACCCATGCTATTTTTCTTTTAAGATGCTGTTTCTAGTTTCTAGTTTATATATCCAGAATGCGTGTATGGCTGGGCATAACCACCAACAGTGTAAAAAGTCTCCCACCATGCCACAGTGTTTCCAACAATACTTGTTGTGTGTTGGATTTATTCTATGTAGTCTGGCCGGGGTCATGTTCCATCGGTGTACTAGTTTGAAAGTATTGAATCTTATAGAGAAGATTATAGAGGAGAGGTTTGGGGAGTTCCAGGCTTGCTAGGTCTTATATAGAACCATGGAATCATAGAATCATAGAGTTGGAAGGGGCCATACAGACTATCTAGTCCAACCCCCGACCCAATGCAGGACCAGCCTAAAGCATCTCTGACAAATATTCGTCCAGCCTCTTCTTAGAAGCTGCCAGTGGAGGGGAGCTAGCCACTTCTCTAGGCAGCTGATTCCACCTTTGAACCACTCTCACCATGAAAAAAAAAATTCTTAATATCCAGCCGATACCTTTCTGCATTGTAATTTAAACCCATTGTTTCAGGTCCTATCCTCTGCTGCCAACTGGAACAGCTCCTTGCCCTCCTCCAAGCCTTTCAGATATTTAAAGAGAGCAATCATATCCCCCCGCAGTCTCCTCTTCTTCAAACTAAACATTCCCAAGGCCCTTAGCCTTTCCTCATACAGTCTCCAGACCCCTGATCATCCTTGTCAATTTCCTCTGCACCCTCTTGATTTTGTCCACATCCTTTCTGAAATGAGGCCTCCAGAACTGCACACAGTACTCCAGGTGCGGCATGATCAAGACAGTATACAGAGGGGTTACGACCTCCTGCGATTTTGATGCTCTGGCCCTTTTAATACAACCAAAGACTGAATTTGCCTTTTTTTTGCCACCGCATCACACTGACTGCTCATATTTAGTTTACAGCCCACTCTTACCTGGCTGCCGATGGGGAAGGGGGGGTCTCTTTCTTACTCCAGGAGTTCTTCAGCATGCGCACGAAGCGCATGCACTGCAGCGTCATCACCCAGAAGTGACATCATCACACAGGGCACATTGTGTGTGTGTGCTGAATTGTTCAAGGAAAAACCATAGAATTTTCCCTTGAATGATAGAGCATCCCACCACAACGTGCCTTGTATGATGACATCACTTCCAGGTGACATGATTGCGCCAGGCACTTTGGCGCGAACATGGCACTTTGGGGATGGGGTTCCCGCTGCTGGCCGAATCTGGGCCAGAGGATCGGGGGCCCAGAAAGTGGGCAAACACCCGCCACCGGTGGGGGAATGGAAACCCTACTGAGTTCCCTCACCCAACTCCATTCTACGTAGGGCTGCCAATGTCCAGGTGGCACCTGGAGATCTCCTGCTGTTACAATTGATCGCCAGACAACCAAGATCAGTTCCCCTGGAGAAAATGGCTGCTTTGGAAGGTGAACTCTATGGCACTGTACCCTGCTTAGGTCCCTCCCCTCCCCAAACCGTGCCCTCTCAACGCTCCACCCTCAAAATGTTCAAGTATTTCCCAATGCAGAGCTGGCAACTCTGATTCTACTCAAGCACCAATCCCAATTATCCAGGAATTTCCCAAGCTGGAGTTGGCAATGTGACCCACATGAGCTGAGAAGGTTCTCTAGAATACTTTCCAGAATCTTCTGCAGCTTGTGGAGATCCTTCAGTAGACGAGTCCATGTGGAAAGGGCTCCATAACATAGACAAGTTAAAGACCATTGTTTTAAAGTGAAGCAAAGAGCTTTATCTGATTTCCTACTTTGACTGAGTTACTCAACCGTTTGAATTTAGCCAACCATTGTTTACAACCTCCAGGCATGTAATATTCTGTTGACTGCTTTTTCTGCCTCGCTTTCATCCAGAGTACTGTATGTACACTTGTTCATTAAGCCTTAGGGTGATCTTGGGCGGAACTCACACCGTGTACTTGGATTTTGTAAACGGAGGGCTGCGAAAAGAAAAGCCATGTTGCTTACAGTGTTGACAGGAAGAGCCCAAACACTTTCGCACGCAATGAAGAGCGATTGAAATGTAAATACCTTCAGCCTGGAAGATCCAAGGCAAAACTGAGAAGGTACATAGAGAGATAACAAAACATTTATTTCCAGTTTTGTGTTTTGGCCTCGCTCGGTCCTGGGGCCTTGAGATGATTAACAACAAGGACGACAGTGGGAAAGCGGTATGTGTGTTGTGGACTCATGGTTAGGGTGGCCAACTCTGGCCTGGGGAATTCCTGGAGATTTTGGGTGCAGAGCTGGGGGAGGTTGAGCTTTGAGGAGGGGAGGGGATCAGTGAGGTTGTCAGGCCTCCCTGACCACCGGCAGGGGATGGGGGGGTATGGTTGCCAGATCCAGGCTGGGAGACTCCTGGAGATTAAGGGATGGAGCCTGGTGAGGACAGGGACCTCAGAGGGATATAATGCCATAGACTCCACCCTCCAAAGCAGCCATTTTCTCAGGGGAACTGATCTCTGAAGTATGGAGATTAGTTGTAATTAGGGTTGCCAGGTCTGGGTTGGGAAATACCTGGAGATTTGGGGGGTGGAGCTTGGAGAGAGCGGGGTTGGGGGAGGAGAAGGACCTCAGAGGGCTATAATGCCATAGAGTTCACCTTCCAAAGTAGCCATGGAAGGTGCATCTCTGTAGCATCTCTGGGGGAACTGATCTCTGTCACCTGGAGGTGAGTTGTAATTCCAGGGGAGCCAACTCTCGGTGCTGCAAACCTGCTGTAAAGTCACAGGAACTTAGTGTTGCCACAACAATTCTGCCATAAAGTAATGCTGCTGCTCAAAAATAGCACGTCACAACATAGCCAGCCAACCTCATGTGAGAAGTCATCTGAGGACAATCCTATTGCAGCCTCGGCAAGAAGAGGTTCAGGAATGGACATCACGTTTTCTAAATTTGATGGTTATGAAAAAGAATAGACTTGCGAACTCCAGGTAAGGAAAATCCTGGAGATTTGTGAATGGAGTCTGGAGAAGGCAAAGTTTGGGGCAAGGAGGGAGCTGAGTGGAGTTAGCTGCTGTGGAGCCCCCCCCCCCCCCAAAGCAGCCCTTTGCTCCAAGGGAACTGATCCCTGTTGTCTGGGGATCAGTTGTGATTCCAGGAGATCTCCAGGTAAGCCTGGAGGCTGGTAACCGTAAAGAAGTCAGATGCTAGCTTGCTCAGAGGCTTAGTTTGGGTAGCAGGCCAAGCAGTTAGAAAAGAGTAATCCTAAGCAGCTCCACTCAGGCCACGGGTCAGATGTGCCTTTAGATTTGACTCGGCTGCAAATGCCTGATGGATCTAAAGGACACGATCGGACAGCAACATCTGGGAAAGGTCCTGCAGCCATCGGCACTCCGCGCTGCCCCGCCATGGAGTCGGAGTTAGAAGATGCCGGGGAAAGTTCAATCCTAATGCTTGCTGACGGGCCAGGGACGGACTTTCCCCTGTCAGATCGCTTGAGCACGCACTCAAGCTGTCAGGATGGTCTGCTCATTCCATCCCAACTCAGTGCCTTTCCCCCCTTGCTTAGCAGTATGTGCATAACAACATACTCCATGGGGAACCCTTCGTGTTAGGGTTGCCAAGTCTGGGTTGGAAAATACCTGGGGACTTTGGGGATGGAGCTAGGAGAAGGTGGGGTTTGGAGAGGAGAGGGGCCTCAGCATGGTACAGTGCCATAGAGTCCACCCTTCAAAGCAGCCATTTTCTCCAGGGGAACTGATCTCTGTCAGCTGGAGATCAGTTGTAAAAGCGGGAGATCCCCAGGCCCCACCTGGAGGCCGGCAACCCTACTCTGTGTGGAGGTGCGATTCCTTGTTTATGTGCATGGAAACAAAATTGTTATTATATTATTATTTATTTAATTTGTATCCCGCTCTCACTGCCAAGGCAGGCTCAGGGCAGCTTACGCAGAATATATTAAAACAACTAAAACACAGAATTTAAATAAAACCACAACAATATAGAATAAAACATGTCATAAAATACTGGTACATGTGTAAACAATGGCAGCATTCTCAGCATCCAAGTAATCAACTACTGCCATAGTCTGGGTTTTTGTCAGGCTGTAGATCACATTATTAAGTTGGTGTTGGTTTTGGGGCCAGGGTGTCTATACTGGAAGGGCGGCACCCTAATCACAGGCCTGGTGGAGGAGTTCCATTTTACAGGCCCTGTGGAACTGTAAGAGGTCCCGCAGGGCCCTGATGTCATCCAGGAGCTCATTCCACCAGTACGGGGCCGCCGCTGAGAAGGCCCTGGCCCTCATCACAGCTAGCCTGGCTTCTTTAAGGCCTGGAAGGGCCAGATGATTTTGGGCTACCTCCCCTCACCCGCACATGCTGTCTGATCACACAGTGACAGGCTGAGCTCACAGCTAGAGGATGTGTGCTCGCGCAATGCTGTGTCAATTTCCACCGAGGAAAATAGGCTTGCTTCCCTTCCACACTAAATGGCATATCTGATCACACCCTCAGAATCCTACTGAGGTCTATTCGGTGGGGCTTAATCCCAGAAAAGTATTCTTAGGATTGCACTGCCAAGCACACTGAGATAATTAAGAGACATCAGAGGTTGGAGAGCAATATGGGGTGGTTGCACAACAGCTTCAGAACAGTAGCAGTCTGTTTGTGCAAAAGGAATTTTGAATTTCAGTAGCAGTTCCTGTAAAGGACCGCAGCCATGCTTAACTCATGCTCATACTACTTCCTAGCAGAAGTGTGGGAAAGAGCTTTAGATGTAGCAGCTTGGCTTGGGCATAGAACTAGGTAATTATGCGTGGTGTAGAAGTAGCTATCACCAACAGAAGATATGCATACCAGTTCAAGAAGCCCTGACCCAGATAAGCCAGGCTAGCACAATCTCCTCAGATCTTGGAAGCTAAGCAGAGTTGACCCTGGTTAATATGTAGATGGGAGACCAACAAGGAAGTCCAAGGTTGCTGGGCAGAGGCAGGCAATAGCAAGCCACCTGTGTTGGCCTCTTGCCTTTAAAAGAAACCCAATGGGATCGCACATGAACACACATGAAGCTGCCTTATACTGAATCCAAAGTCAGTATTGTCTACTCAGACTGGCAGCAGCTCTCCAGGGTCTCAGGCAGAGAAAGGTCTTTCACATCATCTACTACCTGATCCTTGAACTGGAGATGCTGGGGATTGAACCTAGGACCTTCTGTATACCAAGCAGAAGCTCTACCACGGAGCCACGGCCCCTCCTCCTCCTCCTCACCATAAATTGGCTGCAATTTGACAGCACTTTCCACCACTAAAGGTGGGAGCTGCTAATTAAAAACACAACAGCAATACAGGATAGAATTTATGGTATTCATTGAAGTGTGTATTCCCTACTTTCCCTCTCGGTTCCAGAATGTTGTTTGGTGCAGCCATCAGACGCCAAAATCTTCTGGGCCCGCTGTAAAGCCAAGGACCAAAACAACCATTCAACCTGACCCTGGCACTCTGATCTTAACCATCTGCAGTCCTACATCGGTTTGATTTTTTAATTTAAAGTTTTGTGACACCTAGGAATGGAACAGAGTACAATGGCACCTTTAAGACTGTTGTGTCCGCAGACCACCATGGGGCATCAACAACATACAGCCAGAGCTTGACCCCTTGGGACAGTAGGAGTCACAGATCCTAGACCACCACTAGCCCGCCAATAAGAACTCTGGCAGGAAGTTCAAATCCACCAATAGGACTCGAGGGTGTGTCCTAGGGATTGTATATAGTTGGCCATCTCGGCCGGTATTGCATGCTAGTTGTGTGCCGAATAAACCAATGCTTATCACTACGTTGTAGTCCGGGTTTTCCATGCATCGAACCCAGTACACAATAAAGACCAACGAAGTTTCAATCAAGGTGTGAGCTTTCGTGTGCACATCAGTGCTCCCACCTTGAACAAAGTACAATAGCCTCCGTCCAGTCATTTTTCTTCTAGAGAGAGTTCAGTGCAACTCAAGTCCCATTCAGGGGAAAGGGAGTGTGATATAAATTTGATAAAAACAAATCTGACAAATAAACCCTGGTGCAGAGGCAACTTTAAAAAAAAAAAAGATCAAGGATGCAATGTTTTCATAGTTGCCTAAGTGAAGAGATGTGATGCCGGTATTTGACATTTGTGTTTCCAGGCTTGCTCAGTGACATAAACAAACAAGGGAGTAGCAGGGCCAGATGTTTACTGAGGACTTCAGTCATGCAAGACGTAGGATAACAAGACCCCTGCTGTCCGAACGAGACATGTGGTGGAGACAGTGATTGTTATTTAACAGCTCGAAGATCAAATAAATAAAGTCTCAGCCTCATGTCAGGGGCTGATTCTGGTCAGGAGAACAGGGTAGCCAGAAGGCGTCTTTGGGGTGATCCTTCACGCAGGTACAACGTCAGCATGGGAAGACTCCATCTTTTGTACAGAAAAAGCTCAGGAGATGCAGTCAATGCTCCATAGCTACATAACCAAGTTATGCCATAGAAGATTTTTTTTTTGCAGGGTAGCTTCTAGGACCTCTCCCCGAAATACCCACCAAGTTTCAAGAAGATTGGACCATGGGATCCAATTCTACAGGGCCTCAAACAGGTTGCCCCATCCCCTCCATTGTTCTCTATGGTGGAAAAAAACGTTACTTTTTTCCCACCATAGAGAACAATGGAGGGAATGGGGGCAACCTGTTTGGAGGACCATAGAATTGGATCCCCTGGTGCAATCTTCTTGAAACTTGGTAGGTATTTTGGGGAGAGGTCCTAGAAGCTACCCTGCAAGATTGGAGCCTCTCCCTCAAACCCCTTCCCCGACAGCCACTTTTAAAGCTGCCGCCGAATTTCGGTGGCAATTTAGCGGCAGGCCAAATCAGATCGGAGAATCTGATTTGGCCCGTGGCTGCCCTAGTGCCCACTCCTGAGCTGGCAGAGCAGCACTCCGCCTTATTCCAGCCCCAAAGGACCCCTGTCTGCACCTTGCTTTCAAAATTGGGCTGAAAGGATCCACGGACAACATCCGGCAATCTTGATAATAGATGTGAGCCCCACAACAAAGGCAGTTTTGGGAGCCACCGAGAACATCCTTGTCAGATGCAGAAGCAGCATTCTGCACACCACAGGCCGTGAAACATCCACATGCAAACAGCTAAGCAGACAGTTCTCTGAGAGAAATTGTATCTGTGCCCACCTTTCCTGAGTCTGCTTCCTCACACTTCCCATGTATGTCTTGTCCATCTGGCTGGTCCCAAAAGGGTATTTCACTGCCTGTTATGTGTCAAATGCTACTGATGCATTTTATGCCAAAGTAAAACCATTCGTTCTCTCTTCCTACTTCTGCCTACACCTGCGTAGCAAATAAAGTTGATTTTTTTCAGAGCAAGAAACCGTCTCCTTCTTTCCAGGCATCTTGTTCAGTCACGCTCATGTATGCATAGACTCAAAAATCCCAGAAAAGGACTGGGCGTGATTGACTGGCATAGATTACGCTTACCGTTTGCCCGGTTCTGCCAGCAAACACCCTCTGCCCTCCCTAGTGTTCAAATGACTAGTGGGGGGGGGGGTGAAATGGAGGAAGGAAGTTTGGTTGACGTCACAATACTCTAGGAATTCCCCAAAACTATACAGTTTGGGGGGCTTCCTAGAGCAGCGTGACATCACTTCCGGGTAGAAACCAAGTGTGACATCACAACGTCGATCAGCACTTCCCCTTCCTGTGTCAGGCCCCCAAAAGCTCCCAGGGGTTGAGGGCAGAGGGAATGTGAATGTGCAATATGGGGGTATTCTGTATCATATGGTAACGTGAACAACGTGATGAGTTCCAACACAATGCAGGGGTGCTGTTTTCAGAGGCCGCCTCCTTTTCGCCATCAGATCCAGCTCTGTTCTCAGAGACAGACACTAGACATTCTGTTAATCTCCTAATAGCTTGTTGACGATCACTGCTATCGTGCATTCTACTGTGTAGAAGCCTGTCAGAGCTCACCTTTTAGTTGGCTGCTGCAGTATCTTTCACAGACTGCTTTCCACTGGGTTTCAGCCTGCTTTTGATGTCTCTTTGATGCTGTTCCAGCTGCTGGGCTTTGTTGACTGCTGAGCAGTTTTATTGGGTATTGTCTATTTTGATTTTAATGTGGTTTACTCTTTTTGAACCTGAAAGCCGCCTTGGCCCTGACCTGAATGGCTCAGGCTGGCCCAATCTTGTCAGATCTTGGAAGCCGAACAGGGTCCGTCCTGGTAACTTTTTGGATGGGAGACTACCAGGGAATGCCAGGGCCATGATGCAGAGGCAGGCAACGATAAACCACCTCTGTAAGTCTCTTGCCTTGACAACCCCACTAGGGGCCGCTGTAAGTCGGCTGTGGCTTGACAGCCTTTTATACACACAAGAAACCTTGAGCAGTTCACTGCAGGTACAGCACACAGCATTATAGATGAATATTCTAAACAAAACCGTATTTACGAGCCATGCCAATAAAGCTGATGTAAAGGGGCAGGGGTGGCTCAGAAGTTAAGATGCTGAGCTGCAGACTGGAAGGTCGGTAGCTCGGCAGTTCAAGACCCAAGTGCCACATGATGGAGTGCGCTCCTGTCTCTGGCCCCAGCTCCTGCCAACCTAGCAGTTCGAAAGCAAGAAATTGCGAGTAGATACATAGGTACCGCTTTGGTGGGAAGGTAACAGTGTTCCGTGTGCCTCGGCATCTAGTCATGCTGGCCACAGGACCACGGGAAAAGTCTTCGAACAGTGCTGGCTCTTCGGCTTGGAAACGGAGATGAGCACCGCCCCCTAAAGTCAGATTTGACTAGCTTTTGGCAAGGGTGACATATGAAGACGCAACTATTTATGGAATAAATAGCGTGGTCGAGAGTAGACCTTTCAGCATGTGGAGAGGAAATGAGGGAAATCGTACACCCTCTCTGACCCTGGCCCGTAGCTATGGTGGGGCTATTGGGGGCTCTGCCCCCTTCTTTAAAGGGTCAGCCCCCTTCCTTAGAGCCCCCCTTTCCAAGCACTTAAAGTGACCCCTCTCCCTCCCCTCCTGCAAGATTTAAAGGGTCCTCCACATGCTGGTTTGAAGGTCTGAATAGAGACTGCGTGGGTGTGTAGACTGTTTTCCTTTTGACTGGGAATCCTGAAACACAAAGTTTCCTGACCATTCCCTACATTTATGTACTCTCTTTACGTTCTGTATGTAGGGTCATTTTGCCCTGATGAGAGCCTTTAATAACCTAGTTCACTTTTGGGAAACACACACACAATTGTCTTGTGGCACACTTGCAAATTGTTGTAATAGAGCCTTAATACACACACATAAACACCAACCCGTTGTTCAGCTACTTCCCAGATGGTTAAATGCTCCTACAAAATCAAAAGCTCATAATGGCAGTGTTTAACTTACCACTGGCTTCATCGTAACCTGGTGAAAAAAACCCACAATTCCTCATTAGTAATAAACAAATAGAGCTGTTAAAATGCTCGCACTGAAGCCACAAGACCCTGCATGAACTTTATACACAGTTCCCGGGGCATCCGGGTGGTCGGAAAGCAAGGGTTTTTATAAACAGAACTGTTGTCTTAATGACTCTTAGTAGCGACAGCGACTGAAAAGTAGAGACCCACACAGCCTCCATCGAAGGTACAACTGTAAAATGCAGCCCCGGGGGGGGGGGGGGGGGGGATCGGCTCAGAACTATGAACAAAAAAACCCCATGTCTTAAATATATTGCTATGGATATTTTGCCCCCGAGCAGTAACAAGTCAGGGGCCAGGATACAGGCTTTGGTTTCCGTTAGATGAAACAGTATTGAAGATTTAGCACATCAGCAATGCATGCAGGAAACAATAGACTCCTGCAGCAGGTGGGGGCCAAACCACTGATCCAGCCCCTGATTCCTAGGAAAGGAAAATAGGTTTGCAGTGTTATCTTCTCTGGATGGGGCTGCCCTCCCAATTAAGGAGGAGATGCAATTAAGGAGTTCTGAGGGCTTCTGGACCCAGAAGTCCTGCTATGAGAATTATGCGTTAGGGGCTGTGGTTCAGTGGTAGAGCATCTGCTTGGCATTCAGATCCCAGGTCCCGGGATCTCTGCTTAACAGATCTGGCAGGAGGTGATGTGAAAGACCGCTGCCTGAGACACTGGAGAGCTGCTGCCAGTCTGAGTAGACAATACTGGCTTTAAAAAAAAAAATAATTATTGGTTTTTAACAGAACTTAACAAAAATTTAAATACATTATCATGGTGTACCAGTCTTACATACATTATTTGTGTCTTTCAGTTATCAAAATACAACAGAATTACAGTGTACGCTTATAACCTAAACACACACTTTATCAAATACGTAGAATGGCCTTTGATAAACCGTGCGTGCACACGAAACCTCATACCTTGAATAAACCTTTGTTGGTCTTAAAGGTGCCACTGGACTCTAAATTTGCTGTACCACTTCAGACCAACACGGCTGACCAACTGGATCTAGTGTTTACCAAAGGTTCAGTTCATCTATTGCTTTAGGCATTTCATTTTGAGAGACTAGGTAATTTAGGATCGGAAGCCAAATTGTTGAAAACTCATTATGTTCTGTTCTTGCCTCCAGAGATCTTAATGTATCTGTTATTTTTGCGGTAGTACGTAGATTCCATCATTTGGTATGGGTGCGGGTGCTTGTTCTGATTTCAAGTGCGGGTGCTTGTTCTGATTTCCATTTGGTAGCTGTTGCTGTTTTAGTGGCAAACAACAATAATGCTGACAGTACTGACTTTGATGGACCTAGGTTCTGATTCAGTATACGAAAGCTTCATGTGTGTTCACTTTATTTCTCATACCAGCCAGCTAGAGGCATTCGAAAGTCCTTCAAGCCACACACAGAGACCAAAGCTTATCACTGTTGTTGCTACCCAAAGCTAGTGTTCAGAAGGCTTGCTTGGCTCAGGCATCAAGCCAGCTCTGGACTGTACCTTCCCCCCCAAAAAAAACCCTTGTCCATCTTGCCTCCCCTCCCTGTGCAGGAAACATAAGAACATGGGGGAAGCCATGTTGGATCAGGCCAATGGCCCAACCAGTCCAACACTCTGTCAAACCGTGGCCAAAACCCAGGTGCCATTCAGGAGGTCCACCAGTGGGTCCAGAACTCCAGAAGCACTCCCACTGTTGCCCCCCAAGCACCAAGAATACAGAGCATCACTTGCCCCAGACCAAGAACGCCTATCTATACCTGGTGGCTAATAGCCATTCATGGACCTCTGCTCCATATAAGAACATCAGAGAAGCCATGTTGGATCAGGCCAATGACTCATCCAGTCCAACACTCTGTGTCACACTGTGGCCAAAACCCAGGTGCCATCAGGAGGTCCGCCAGTGGGGCCAGGACTCCAGAAGCCCTCCCACTGTTGCCCCCCGCAAGCACCAAGAATATAGAGCATCACTTGCCCCAGACTGAGAGTTCCCATCTATACCTTGTGGCTAAGAGCCACTGATGGACCTCCGCTCCGTATTCATTCAGGACAATCATAATTCACAAAATTTAACGTTACAACAGGGCCAGCATCCTCATACCCTCTGTTGGGGTAGCTGCCAGGGCCCAGAGCTTCTGGCAGGGTCCAGTTCCGCTGACCCCCCTCCTGTGCCCTCCCCCTGCTCACACACTTTCCGATGCTCCACTGCCCATGGTCCCTGCTGTATGCACTGCCCAGCACCATTAGGGAAAGGGTGGTGGGTGGTGAAGGCAGCTGTGAGCATGAGCAGTGGGTAGGGTTGCCAGCCTCCAGGTGGGGCCTGGGGATCCCCCGCTTTTACAACTGATCTCCAGCAGAGACAGATCAGCTCCCCTGGAGAAAATGGCTGCTCTGAAGGGTAGAGTCTATGGCACGGTACCATGCTGAGGCTTCTCTCCTCCCCTAACCCCGCCCTCTCCTGGATCCACCCCCAAAGTCTCCAGGTATTTTCCAACCCAGACTTGGCAACCCTAGCAGTGGGTGCTTTAGCAAGTGAGGCAGGGAAAGGATGCGAAGGCAGGTAAGCGGCAAACAGTTGAGTGGGCAGGAAGGGAGACACAAGCAGAAGTGGGCAGGGGGAGGACCTCCAGGCACTCTGACTGGGGGCCCCCAAAATGTAGAACTGGCCCTGTGTTATAGGTTACCTGACACCCATACTTCTTTCACTTTTACTTCTTTCAAATATTTCTTTCACTTTCACTTCTTTGTTAATGCACTGTGAACTACTGCCCTAGCAATTCTACGCAATGAATGAGCACCATTGCTCCCCCCCCCTTACCTGCAACTTGCCATTTCTCTGCTCCCTTGTGCCCTGCAGTGCTCAGCTGACTTTTGCAGGCAGAGGTTTGGAGGAACGATATCTTTCCTGGCACAGCACAGTGACTGAATATTGCATAAGCACAAAGCATCTGACCGACTCTCACACGGAGCATGCTCTACTGACACGCAGGTATAGGGCTGCCATGTCAGCCCGGGGGGCAGGGGATCCCCTGCTACAGGGGTTCCCGACCCGCCAGCCAGCATTCGGCCGGTGGGGGGAACCCCACCCCCGAAGTCGTCCAGTCAGGATGACTTCCCCAGCGTAATGACATCACCCGGAAGTGACGTCATCACGTTGGGGGCGTTGCCGGGACGACGCTCTAGCAATCGCCCCAAAACTCTATGGTACCATAGAGTTTTTGGGCGATTGCCAGAGCGTCGCCCTGGCAATGCCCCCAACGTGATGATGCCACTTCCGGGTGACGTCATCGCGGTGTGTGTGCTTTGCGTGCGCGCCGGGGAAGCTCCCAGACCCAGGAGGACCCCCCCCCCCGCCGGTAAGTCACAAGGACTTGGCAACCCTACTCAGGTACCGGACTCTTTGTAGGAGGAAGGATCGACTGGCTAGCTCTCTGCTGTGTTGCAGGGCAGCCACAGCAAATGGCCAGCAGGGGTTACAGCGACAAACAACCCCTCTAGCTGTTGTTTACCCTCAAAGGAAAGTAGATGGGGGAAAAGGCTGCCTGTCTTTTCTTGTCTTTTTGAAGGCTAATAACAGCCCCAGAGGGTGTTTGGTGAGCCAGTTTGGTGTAGTGGTTAGGAGCGTAGATTCTAATCTGGGAGAACTGGGTTTGATTCCCCTCTCCTCCACATGCAGCTGCTGGTGTGACCTTGGGTCAGTCACAAGTTCTCTCAGAGCTGATCTCTCATGAGCAGTTCTCAAGAGAGCTCACTCAGCCCCACCTACCTCACAGGGTGTCCGTTGTGAGGAGGGGAAGGAGATTGTAAACCACTCTGAGACTCCTTCGGGTAGTGAAGGGCGGGGTATAAATCCAATCTCTTCTTCTTCTTTTTGACTGGTAAAATCACACAGGGGAAAGGGTTAACACCCCCTCCCATGCAACCTTGATCCAAATTCTGGCCCCAGGAGGTCGTCATCAATATTCCATCTTGTTGAACCCAAAGACAGAGCAGTTCTTGGACAGTGAGCAGTCCTGAGGACAGGGAACTTACCATGTCCTGGAGGTTTTTTGTCATCTTTTGGTTATGGAGCAGGGGTCACTGGGTGTGGGAGGGGGAGGTATTTGTGGATTTCCTGCACTGTGCAGGGAGTTGGACTAGATGACCCTGGAAGTCCCTTCCAACTCTATCATTCTATGATTCTATATAACGTTAGATCCATGGCTCTTTCACTCCAAGCCATAAAATCCCCCTCATTATCACAGCCCCAATCACACATGGCTTTTCTCCATGCTGATGTCCAGGATAGCCTTTTGGGTGCTCCAAGGAGATCCCCTTCTTCTTTTTCACCGGCAGAGAATCTAGTTGGATTCTCCCAGCATCCTCACTCATACAGACTGGGCCAGGGGACAGAATAACGAGATGGAAAACTATCACAATGGGTTGCTTTGACTTCCCAATAAGGGACAGCAGGTGATATAGATTTTAATTTGGAACCCTTGCTTTCGGTAGACAGATGTGATGCTAACTAAGCCAGAAATCTTAACAACAAGTTGCTCCCACCCCTCCAGGGTGCAACGGTTTTTGTAAAAATCTCACCAACCATCAGTTTATTCTTTCCATAAGCCGCATCTGGCTGACAGTCACAGATGCTGGCTTATGTGGACTTGGTGGCACATGGTGAGCAACAGAACTGGAAGACATGCACACGTGTTAAATGTTAGCCCAGGAAGCCTCGTTAAACACGTTAGTGGCCTAACGAGACCCTTAAAGTAGCCAGGCTTTCCATTTCACTGGTTTTCACCAGTCCCACAGATTGCATCAACGCCACGCTTGTCCTGAGGATACACACGTCAGAAACAAAGACCTTTGATGGGGTGAATTTCTCCCACCCCCTTCTCCTAATTTAAACCAGTTTTGTTTCAATATATATATCCCAATATCTTTTTTTTTAAATTGTTGTAAAGGGAAATTGACTAATTACGTATTTCGCAATGACAATCAAAATTACAAACAGGAGTTGGGAGGGAAGACAAGCGGTGTATGCTGCATGCGTTTGAGAGGGACCGTTTCTAATTAGCCCTGAAACTGGGGTTTGTTGTTTCGTTTGTCTCTTCACCTGTTTCCAAGAAGCAGTGGGTGGCTTGATGGGGGACTGTAGCAAACCAAGTTGAAAGATCTCTTCTTAAATAAGGAATTATGGGCCAATGGAGGTTTGTTCCAGCCTGGAGATCACTTAAGGCTCTTATACAATTTCTTCCAGGAATTCTATGTTCTGTCAATCTGCTTGATTGATCATATATTTAGGGGGCAGTTGAGAGTTCCAAGACCCAGGGAGGGAGTGCAGTGCAAAAATAAAAGGAAAGGCCCATGGCCAGGAAATCTGCTCTGATACTTTTGCAGAAGCCAACAGCCATTCAAAATTACTTGCACTCCACCAACGATCACGGTGCAAAAATGATTCTAGTCTAATTACAGTCCACAAATTTACTTCATCTTTTTTTGTTTCTTTAAGTCATGAAGTGCTGCTTCCACTTCCAGACAATTGCCATGTGACTACAGATTTCCCAGGTAAACAATCTGTTTCCTTCAATGCTTCGTCAGTTCACTTTTTACTTGGAGCCAATGCTCTATGTCTGCTATTCAGAATTAATCTTGTATTTTCTCAGCATTTGCTGGCTCTCACTGGCTACTGGTATGGGCAAGTTAGAAGAGTTAGAAGAGAAGTTAGAATAGAAGAAGTTAGAAGAGAAGAAGTGAAGATAAGAGATTGGATTTATACCCTGCCCTTTACTACCTAAAGGAATCTCAGAGCAGTTTACAATCCCTTTGGGTTCAACAAGATGGGATATTGATGACGACCTCCTGGGGCCAGAATCTGGATCAAGGTTGCATGGGAGGGGGTGTTAACCCTTTCCCTGTGTGATTTTACCAGTCAAAAAGAAGAAGAAGAGATTGGATTTATACCCCGCCCTTCACTACCCGAAGGAGTCTCAGAGTGGTTTACAATCTCCTTCCCCTCCTCGCAACAGACACCCTGTGAGGTAGGTGGGGCTGAGAGAGCTCTCTTGAGAACTGCTCATGAGAGATCATTTCTGAGAGAACTTGTGACTGACCCAAGGTCACACCAGCAGCCATATGTGGAGGAGAGGGGAATCAAACCCAGTTCTCCCAGATTAGAATCCGCGCTTCTAACCACTACACCAAACTGGCTCTCAAGCTGTTTTTCGGGCTTTTTGCAAATCCCGTTTAAAGGGATTATGGTCCCTTTCAACGGGTTTGCAGGGCCATGAACTGGTTCAGTTCATGAATGAGCCTTCCAGTTTGGTTTATGGTACAGCCATATGGCTGCTTTGGAAACCCCTTCTATGAATGCGTCTTTCTCCAGGATCCAGGTTTCAACCATCACGTCTCTACTGTTTGGTGTAGTGGTTAAGTGCGCAGACTCTAATCTGGGAGAACCGGGTTTGATTCCCCACTCCTCCACTTGCACCTGGCTGGATGACCTTGGGCAAGCCCTAGCTCTGTACCAGCTGTTCTCTCAAGGACAGCTTGGGAAAAGAGCTCTCTCAGCCCCACCTACCTCACAGGGTGTCTGTTGTGGGGAGGGGAAGGGAAAGGAAGGGGAAGGGTAAGCCGCTCTGAGACTCCAAGTGAGTGGAGGGCGGGGTATAAATCCAGTCTCTTCTTCTTTTTCTTCTTCTTCTACTGCTCTCTTGGCCTCTCAGCAACTGCCTGCACTTCATCTTGGGCTATGTTTGAAAAGGTCAGCTACTCCTAATGCAAGGTTGGCTATATCTTCACACAACATTATGAGCTGTTTCCAGAGCCGTAATCAATGGGAAAGCAGACACACAGGAGTATAAATAAGTCAGTGCCCTGATCTGGATAGCCCAGTGCTAGCCTGATCCCATCAGATCTCAGAAGGTAAGCAGGGTCAGCCTTGGCTAGTATTTGGATGGGCGACCTCCAAGGAATACCAGGGTCGTGGTGCTGAGGCAGGCAATGGCAAACCACCTCTGAAATGTCTCTTGCCTCAAAAGCAAGTCTAGCTCACCACCTGGTGGTGGATAACGCTAAAGAGCTAGAACTTCTGACTGCCAGACCATCTTAGGATCTCCTGGCTATACTACACACACTGCCATATGATGATGATGATGATGTCAGTGTGGGGAAGTCTTGAGAAAGTACCTTTGTGGCCCATCATTTCTTCATCAGAATAAAGGACCCAGAGGGCTTTAATGTCCCCAGTGCTGTCTGGACCTTGCTTTATTTATTCATCTTTTCCTTTATAAAATCATGGTCAGAACATATAGATTTTTGTCATATAAAAAAAAGTTGGAAGGCAAAAGGACAATACTGTGGCCAAGGTTGTGTGCCAAGGCTTTTCAAAGCTTCGACACATTTCAAAGAAATCTTTACCGCCACTGTCACCCCCCGGCACAACAGAAATATTCGAAGGCATTGCTGCCAAAACGTTACTTACTGGAGAAACACCATTCCACGTAATGAGCTTTCCGTCTGGATTTCACAACCCATCATCAGGTTGCCCACAGCTAGTAATCTTCATGCCCAGAAAATTTCTCACATTCCCTGTAGAAAGAACTATGCTTTCTTTCGTGCCAGAAATGATCATCACAAATTGGGGAAGGGAAGCAGGGCCATTACTGGCTACAGAGTGAATTTATTCCTTTTGTGCTGAAATGCTGCAAGTCAGAATGAAATACTGGAGGGATTTTTTTTGTGGTGCATTCAGATTCTTTATCAGTAGCCACTTTGTGGCCTGTAAGATGATCAGAATTGATACCTGTTGGGTCAAACATTTCATCTGGTCCAGTGTTCTTTCTCCAGTAGTGGAGAAAGGAAACACAGAAAGAGATCATCCGAATGTGTCATGCAAAAATAAATACTCAGACTTCAGGCAAACACACTTTGAATCTTTGCTCTTTGTCAAGGGTGTTAAAAGAGAAGAAGAAGAAGAAGAAGAAGAAGAAGAAGAGGTTGGATTTATACTCTACCCTTCATGACCCGAAGAAGTCTCAAAGCGGCTTACAAACTCCTTTTCCCTTCCCCTCCCCGCAACCTCCCTGTGAGGTGAGTGGGGCTGAGAGAGCTCTCTTGAGAACTGCTCTTTCCAGAGCAGCTCTGAGAGAACTTGTGACTGACCCAAGGTCACACCAGCAGCTGCATGTGGAGGAGTGGGGAATCAACCCCGATTCTCCCAGATTAGAGTCCGCACTCCTAACCACTACACCAAACTGGCTCCTGTTCAAAATCTAACTCAGGTGCTCCAGTTCCTTCGCATGAATAAAAACACCAAACATTTCAGATCGAGGACTCGTGTGTCACATCTAATCTTCCATACCAAACCAAACCCACTTTAATGCAATTCCTCAGACAGCATCTCTGACATACTAGCTTGTTGAAATAAATAAATTAATACTATCATTAAGCATTCCTTTGAGCCCAAAGCACCTGTTCCCAAAGGGGCTGGCCTCGGCATCTCTGCATCTTGTCGTACCTGCTTCTAATCTGCTTTCGTCGGGGCCAGGAAATCTGATCTCTGCACAAGATTAATCGCAGACATTTTACGTCTCTGCATGAGTCACTTGTCTGAGCTTGCCTTCTTCGAGTCAGGAGGAATGCCCAGAACAGTGACTCATACAGAAACAGGAGGACTCCACCACTGGTGAGTAATAGGCATTTGGTCTAAAAGCAGGGCCTCTGAGGAGGGGGCGGGTGGAGGAATTCCTGGGGACCATATGCAGGGGTCATTTCGTAGAAAAAGAGGTGCAGGAGCTCATTAGCATAACTCATTAGCATAACTCATTAGCATAACTTATTTGCACATGCTACACCACCTGACATCACCGGAAGTATGTCAGAAGGCAAGAAAGAAAGAAGAGAGAGAGCAAGAGAGAGAGAGAGAGCAAGAAAGAGGAAGGAAGGAAGGAAGGAAGGAAGGAAGGAAGGAAGGAAGGAAGGAAGGAAGGAAGGAAGGAAGGAAGAAAGAAAGAAAGAGCTGGCAGAGAGGGGACAGCTACTAATTCAAGCCTCAGAAATACCACTATACTGGGAGGATAGCTTCAGTGGTGGCTGAAGCCTTCAGAAGGCTGGTCGGAGGAACAAGGACCTTTCCAGGGGACGGGGTCATTTTGCTGCAGCCGTGATACAAGCAGGCATTTCCTCACGGGGGGGGGGGGGGGGGGGGCTGGCACGAACTCCCGGAGCTGTGCTCCCCCGAGCTCCTGCTTGAAATGACCCCTGACCATATGTATTAGATTCTCTGAATCCCCAGCCTTCATTTTTGTAAAAATAATTTCCTAGCCCTTTCCATTTTGTAGATACATCTTTCCCATTGTATCTTCACAAAAAGAAGAGCTAGAGACTTCCTTTCGAAAAATGAAAGGTAGGAATCCAGAGAACCTGGTACACATATTGGTTATAGCATTATTTTGACGTAATAATCTAGTCCTGATTTTAAAAAACCAAACTCTCCTGTTGCAGGGGGAGGATATGGTCATGGGAGGGACAATCTCAGGGACAATCTGGGGGATTTGGCTGACACGCCTCCTCTTCCTGGAGGATATGATCAACTTTTCATATCTATAAGAACATAATTGGCCCATCCAGTCCAACACTCTGTCACACAGTGGCCGAAAATACCAGGTCAAAGAACATGGAGGATAAAATTGCACCTTGAGGAACTCCATAAGAGAACTCCCAAACTGAAGATAGCTGGTCTTCAATGGAAAATCTTGGAGTCTGATTCATGAGGAATGAGTAAACCAGTCCCAGGCTGCAATCACACACACTAAATAATGCACTTTTAATCCACTTTCAGTGCACTTTCCGACTGGATTTTGCTAGTTCACACAGTAAAATACAGCTGGAAAGTGCACTGAAAGTGGATTGAAAGTGCATTATTTAGTGTGTGCAATCACAGCCCAAGAGACATCTCCGGGTATCTTCTCCTGCCTCCAAACACTTCAGTGGAATGATATGGTCTACTGTATGAAAGGTTGCAGACAGATCTAGAAGGAGCAACAAGGAAGCACGACCTTTGTCTACGTTTAGGTGGGGATCATCAACTAAAGCCAGCAGAACTGTCTCTGATCCATTGCCTGGCCGGAAACCAGACTGGAAAGGGTCTAGAGCCCATAAGTTATCCAGGAAGACCTGGAGTTGGTCTGCTACGGCTCTCCCAGTCACTTTGCCTATAAAGGATAAATTAGAAGAAGAAGAAGAGATTGGATATATAGAGAAGAGAAGAAGAAGAGATTGGATGTATACCTTGCCCTTCACTCCCCAAGGGAGTCTCAGAGCAGCTTACAAACTCCTCTCCCTTCCCCTCCCCACAACAGACACCCTGTGAGGTAGGTGGGGCTGAGAGAGCTCTTTCCAGAACTGTCCTTGAGGGAACAGCTGGTACAGAGCTATGGCTTGTCCAAGGTCATCCAGCAGGTGCAAGTGGAGGAGTGGGGAATCAAACGTGGTTCTCCCAGATTAGAGTCCGCGCACTTAACCACTACACCAAACTGGCTCTCTGGGTGATGATTAGTAACATTTATTTATTTATTTATTTAATTCAGCTTCTAGGCCACTCTCCCCGCATAGCAGGCCTTAAAGACTGGGTGATAATTAGTAACATCATTCTTATCTAGAGGTAGTTTTTTAAGTAGTGGGTGGATGACCTCCTCTTTGAGTGCTTGAAGGAAAGTGCCTTGGGTCAATGACTGATTTATGATAGTCATCAAGGGTTCATTCATGTGGTTCTTACATGATTTAGCAGCCAAGATGGACAAGGGTGTCAGCCTGACAGAAGTCTGTGAAGGTCCAACCTCTATATACAGTCACAACAACTGGTGCTGTGTCTTGGAGTTCCTCCTAAATAACAGCGACCGCACTGGTTAATGAATGAGTCTGCGGCAAGTTTCGGAGCAGGAAATAACAAGCAACATGCTTGCTTAACATGTGCTATCTGTCTTTCTTTTTTTCCCTTTTCACGCCATTAATGCTGACATGCAATGCGCAGCATTTGTTTGGCAGAGTATCCTACACAATGACAGGCCACGTTAACTGGTGGCCCCAACCGTCTATATGATGTTGCAGCAGGCACCCCATCTGTTCAACATTCTGCGATAGTCTTTTAACAATTCATAAGAGGAGGAGGGAGACGCTTTCCATTAAAACAATGTGGGAAAATCGGATGCAAACGCAGATCCTCCTGTTCAGTTCGGAAATTGCCATAATGCTGGCCTAGGCACACAGGTTTCCCCCAAGGGAAAAAAAAATTCAATTGATACTTGATCTGCGACGTGCATCCAAACACAAGGGGCCAAACTACTGGGGACACTGGGTGCCTGGATCTCCCAAAGACCAATTTAGTAGCAAAAAAGCAGCCATGTGGGAAGGGGAGTTTTGATATGGATCAGGGCAGTACCAAAGGGGGTTAAGTCTTCTCCTGTGCAATTTCCCCAACTTTGTGTCCCCCAGCTTCCTTTAGTCCCTACAAGGAAAAGATATCCCCCCCCCCCTCTTTTTTGCCATCAACTCACAACTGACTTATGGCAAACCCATGGGGTTTTCAAACCAAGAGACTTTCAGGGACGGTTTACCATTGACTGCCTCTTTGTCACTACCATGGAAGAAGAAGGGAAAGGAGGAGGAGGAGGAGGAGGAGATTGGATTTATACCCCGGTCTTCACTTCCCAGGCATAGAAGGCGTAGAAAAGAGATAATTAAGATTCACGCCACCTGCTACCTGATACCTTTGAACAAGAAGTGTCTGGGATTGAACCTGGGACCTTCTGCATGGAAAGCAGGTGCATCCCCACTATGCAACTGTTTTTCGGGCTGTCTTCTGCAGCCCTTTTAAAGTTTAAAGGGACTGCACAAGACAGCCTGAAACAGCTGAGTGGCGGGGGGGGGGGGTGCCTCCCCACTGCTTAGCTGTTTTTGCGGCTTTGGTGGGGAACAGAAAGCAGGGCTCCCTCCACGAACCACCACAAACCACACAAACTGCCCTAAAATTTCATGGAGGTTCGTGACCAGGAGACCCTCCACGAATACCTGTTCGCGAACAATGAACAGGGCGAAAATTGTGATGGATTTTCCTCCATGGATCGGTTCGTGCCCATCCATGCCAGCTACCGTTCAAAACAAACCAAACGATCCATTGCATACAGCCAGGCTCTATGCTACAGCCGCATCTGCTCCAATCCTACAGACAGAGATTCTCACCTGAGGGATCTACAACAAACCTTTTTGGAGCTAAAGTATCCACCTGATGAAGTCAAGAAACAGATCAACAAAGCCAGAATGGTGCCCAGAGAAAACCTGTTGCAAGACAGGCCCCAAAGAGACAAAAAACGGAACACCACTAGTGGTCACAGACAGCTCTCAACTCAAAACAGTTCAATGCATCATCAGCGACTTACAACCTCTACTGGATAATGACAGTTCTCTTTCACAAGTACTGGGGGGGGGGGGAACCTTTTCTTGCACACAAACAGTCCCCAGTCTCAAACAACTCCTCACCCGCAATAATACAACATCTAATCTGAACATGGACCAGAGCTTGTAATAAACCCAGATGCAAACTTTGCTGCCACATTCACCCAGACAACACAATCGCTTGACGTAACAACATCAACTACACCATCTCAGGCTCATTCACTTGCTCGCCTTCTAACATTGTATATGCCATTAAAGGCCAACAATGCCCTTCCGTTCTCTACAGAGGGCAAACAGGTTAAACCCTATGCCAAAGGATAAATGGACACATCAAATCTGCCATCAAGAATCACAAAACTGAGAAACCTGTAGGAGACCATTTCAGACTCCCAGACTCAGTGGGGGACCTCAAAGTAGATGTTTTATTGCACAGGAATTTTCAAAACAGACTGGAATGGGAGTCTGCTGAGTTATGAGTTATTACAACACTCAGGACAATGGAACCCCCAAGGCTTAACAGAGATATTGGCTTCTTATCTCACTACACATGCTAAGTCATTCAGTTCTCACTTATACCCAGAATTAAACTTTGCTGGTCTTAAAGATGCCACTGGACTCAAACTTAGTTCTCACATCTGTTGTTAACTCTCTTATTATCTGCACGCCAATTTGCTGCTGTGCACAGGCTGTACCAAATGCGTTATTCTAATCTTAGCTGTACTTATCACCAGTGTTCCCTCTAAGCTGAGTTAGTGTGAGCTAACTCACAGTTTTTTAGCCTCTGGCTCACTCATTTTTGTCTTAGCTCAGGGAGGATGGCTCCAGAGCAAACTAATTGATGCAGTAGCCAAATCGCTCGCTCACAACTTTAATGCCAGTAGCTCACAAAGTAGAATTTTTGCTCACAAAACTCCAAAGCTTAGAGGGAGCATTGCTTATCACTCATTTATCTTGATTCTAATTAGCCCTTCCTGGCAACTAACCCCTCCCCATTACCTATATGTAATGTTTGAGGAAATCTGTATCAGTGTATCTAAGAACTGCGCATCTACACATGCTAAGTAGCTCAATTCTTGCTTATACCCAGAACTGAACTTTGTTGGTCTTGGAGGTGCCACTGGACTCAAACTCAGTTCTCACATCTGTTTGTTAACTCTGGTATTTGGATGCTAATTTACTGCTATTCACAGATCTTATCATCTGCTTTAATCCTCAGCTATAATCGCCCAGTTACTTATGCATCTTGACTCTAGCCCTTCCTGCAGTAATGGGAGTCCGTCTGTCCACTTGCCAATATATGAGACAGATGGACTCCCATTCTAGCTATATCTGAAGAAGTGAGCAGTGACTCACGAGAGCTCCTATCTTCCCTCAAATTTTGTTAGTTTTTAAGGTGTTCCTGGACTCTTGCTCTTTTCTACTGCTACAGACACACTAACACAGCTACCCATCTTGATCTAGCCTTTCATGGCAACTAATCGCCCCCCCCCACACACACACACACCTTCTCTCTAGCTATATGTAATGGTTGAGGACATCTTGGTTCACTGTATCTGAAGAAGTATGCATGCACACGAAAGCTTGTACCTTGAGTAAAACTTTTTGTTGGTCTTAAAGGTGCTGCTGGATTCAAACTTTGTTCTTATTTTACCTGTTGTTGATTTGTTGTGTTGGGGGAAGATGCCATTCAGTTTTAAAAAGCCATTCCAGGGCTACAATGATACACACAATTAGACCTAACATGGGTGCGAATGCCGGGCAGATTTAAAGAGAGCGATCAGACATCTGGGAAGCGCCTCCCAGCCATCGGCAACCTGCTTTGCTCCGCCACAGAAGTGGAGTTAAAAAACACTAGGGAAAATCCAGTAGTAAACGGGTTGTGATGGGCCACAGACGGACTTTCCCATGTCTGATCGCTCCAGTGTGCTCTCATGGAGTCAGGATGGTCTGATCAGGCCATCCCAACCCTGTGCTGTTGGTTTCTTTCCCCCTTCACGGTATGCACATCATCGCAAACTCCATAGGGAGCCCTCAGTGCGGAGGTGTGATTCATCGATCCCTTATTTAAATGCATGGGGGGAAAATGGGGGGAAAAAACCAACACACCCACAGTTGCGTCTGATCACACGCTGACGGACTGCACCCGCAGCTTCAAAAGGAGGTGTGATTGGGCAACTGCGGGTCAAATTTGTTAGAAGTGGAGGACTTGGTGTTGTCTACTGTCTCAGAGTTGAGAAGTGGGGCAGCAAAGAGTTTAGACAGATAGAGAGATCAGGACACACAAAGCATCCTTTCCTTCCTGCTATCTGATCCTTTCCTTTGAAGTAGAATGCTACTCTTAGGGGCAATTTCCTCTGCTTCTGTTCCCCCCCCCCCCGGTCGCACGCAAGAAGATGGAGGCTGGACATGCATCCAGCATCCAACACCATCCAGCTAGTTAGAATAGGCCATCTATATCTATCTCTTATCTGCACTCTCAAGCATGTATTTCCTTTCCTTTGGTGTAATGGTTAAGTGGATGGAATCTAATTTGGGAGAACCGGGTTTGATTCCCCACTCCTCCACTTGCACCTGCTGGATGACCTTGGGCAAGCCATAGTTCTGGCACAGCTGTTCTTGAAAAAGATCAGTTTCTCTCAGAGCTCTCTCAGCCCCACCTACCTCACAGAGTGTTTGTTGTGGGGAGGGGAAGGGAAAGGAGTTTGTAAGCCGTTCTGAGACTCCAAGTGAGTGAAGGGCCGGGTATAACTCCAATCTCCTCCTCCTCCTCCTTTAATAAATACTTATCAGTTTTTAGTCTGACTGCTGACTCCATGTGACTTTGCAAGTGTGTTGCCACACCAAGCCCCAAGCTTTGCTGCGTTTAAGCCTTTGTGCACTCTGCTATATTCTCATGGTTCCCTGGCAGTACCTAGTCCAGTGAATCCAACAAAATTCTGCTGAAGGAAATAGCCTCGCTTCCTCCCCCCCCCCCCCCCCCCAGTTTTTCTGGTGCGTGTGATCGCAACCCGAAAAACTTGCCATTTCTTCGCATAGGAACCAATGCTGCTGCAGCTTCTCACATCCGAACCCTCGACAATTTATTTCATGGGGAATCATTTGGCCATGCAGTTCCCAGTGCTACTGGCTCTTTGAATATCATCTACAAATTGGGTTACTAACTGGGGTCCAGCTTTCACTCCCCCACCCCCAAGACCAAAACAAATGCACTGGAAGTGGACAGATGAAAATGTTGGAAGTGAAAGCAGGACACGTCGCTTTGAGATAAAAACAAACCCCTCAGATGGTTTTCATTTGTCTACATAATTTCCCACAGATACATGCAAAGGAAAGCACGTTTTGTGATTGATCGATATCAGAATGATATGCTTGTTGAAAACGAACGAAAGAGCACAGAGGTTCAATCCTCTGTTGTTGGTGAAAAGAGAAGCTATTTCGAAAAAAGAGCATCTCCCTCTTTCTGCCAGCATAGAGCAAAACAACATACTCTGGAGGTTCATTTAGCCAAAACTATACGGTTCTTTCATTCCAGGACACAAATCTGAAAAGCTAAGGGCCAAACCAATCCTTTGTTGGTAATCCAAGGTTGGATCTCCCCAAAGTGTAGCTCAGCCTTAAAAAGCAGCTCCGGGAGGGGAGGAGTGCTGGAGTCCGAAGGGCAGCTTGATTCTCCCAGCTATGCTGTTTCTGCCCGGTCTCTCCCAGGCTGCTTGGAAGTGGGGGGGGGGGGGGGGGGGAGAAGCAAACGGGTTTTCAGGTTTTATCCTTACCAGTCCTGATGTTCTCACGCACAAGGTACTGCAGGTGATTCAACACTGCAAGTGCGCAAACACACAGGCGTCAGAGGCGTGTTCCTGCAGGCCAGGCCTTGGTCTTCCGGCCCTCAATGGGTGATGATCTGACAAGGGCTCAGATTAGAGTTACCAGCTCTAGGCTAGGAAATACCTGGAGACTGGGGGGTTGGAGCCTGGGGAGGGCAGAGTTTGGGGAAGGGAGGGGCCTCAGCAGGGTACAATGTCACAGAGTCCACTCTCCAAAGCAGCCATTTTCTCCAGGGGGATAGGTCTCTATTGACTGGAGATCTGTTGTAATAGCAGGAGATCTCCAGGCCCCACCTGGAGGTTAGTAGTAAGAAGGAGGGAGGCTACAGGAAAAAAGACCAATGAAATCACAAACAAACCTGTAATCAAAAAACTCTAATTGAATGCAACAATAATTATATAGAAAGCAAAGTCGATGATAATGCCAAACTCATCTATTTAATTATTGTGGAATCACAAACATAATAAAGAGCAATTATCCAAAAGTGGGTGGTAAACTCAACCCCACAATAAGTCACAGCACATCTCAAAAGCAGCAGACATCCTTCATAAATGGAACCAGCACACAAAGAAAAGAATTGTTTATATAAATATCACATGTCCTTGAACTGAAGTTCAAGCATCAATATATTGTGGCTTGTAGTAAATAAGATCTGTTCCAAGTGAAAACCATGCAGTTCTGGATAATCAGCGTTTCAGATCTATTCCTTCATCCGGTAAATCAGGTAAGTCTTCATTAACATGCAATGAATACAAATGTATAAGTGAGGTCCCGATCAAAATATTCCAATTAGGCACAGTGCCATATCTCTTACAAGTCAGAATTGTCTCTCCTGGAGGTTGGGAACTCTAGCTCAAGTATACAACAATCATGGAGACCGTTTTTGTTATGTCTATGTTCTTTGGTGACATCCAATTGTTATACTCTATTTTTTTTTTAACACCACACACTGTTTTTATGCCATTGATGCAAAAACAGGGGTCCATTTTGGCAGCAATATTTCTCATGAATTTTGTTAATAAGGGCTGCTGTGAGACATGCAGTTTGATTGAGTGTGGCCCCTCTTCTAATTGATCCGGGGGGGTTATAAAGGAGAGATTTGATCAAACCTCCCCCCTGAACCCACTTCAATGTGCTTTCACCCCATGGCTGATTGATCAGATGTGGCAGCCTCAGAGTGGGGTAGTGGGTATTTTTTTAATAATTTGTCTTTTGAGCATGCACATAAGCACTTATGGGAAACAGCACCTCAAACTCCTGGCAGAATGGTGGTAGCTGGTGGCCAATAGGATTGCTGAAAGAGGCTGCTGGGATATGTAGTCCAGTGTGGGGAAAGTGTCTTTGAAACTGTGTTTGAAAAATTCAGTGTTTCAAACATTTCAAGGCCGGGGGGGTGGGGGGGTGGGGGGAGAGAATAGAGAAGCCTCATCCTGTGTCCTGTGTGCTGCTGGCGTTTTTTATTTAAAAGCTTGGAGCAAAGCTGGAGTCACAGGCATCGTCCTTACACTGCCTCTCTCCCTCCCTCTCTAAAAAAACTCCCCTCTTTTCACGTAACCTCTTTCCCATCCTGTGTGCTGCAAAGCACAGAAAACAGCTGATATATGCAGGCATCTTTCTTTGGAAGTTTTTAAAAAAGAAAACACAGTGTTGAGAAGCTCCTTTGTGTGTGTGAGAGAGAGGGGGGGTGAATATGCAGTTATGTGTACATCACTAACTAGGAAAAAAATGGTGGCCAGGAAAACAAGAGACCAGTCAGACCTGCCTGATGGCTTGGGTGCACAACAGAGCAATCAGACAATAGGAAATCCAATTTGAAACCAGCTGAGCCCCAAAAGACCAGAGTTTCATAGGTATCAAAGAAACACACAGTAAAGGGGGGGGGGGGGGGACAGAACACAGACAACTGGGGCATGACAAACAGATGTTGCTGTCTGGTCGTGCATTTTAAATCTGGAAGGCAACAGCAACAGAACAAACTGATTGCAGCGAAGGTCAGGACAGCCAAAGTTTTGTCTGAAGTGAGGAGAAACCATAACAGAAACCGGAACATTTAACTCCAAGCATAGCTGTCACGAAATTTAATAACATTGTTAGTACCGGGGGGTGGGGGAATTGAGTGATATGCATCCATGTTTGATCCGAGTTTACTAGCAACCTAAAGGCCAATAAGATTTTGGGAGTATAAGCTTTTGAATCTTGACAGTCCCTTCATCAGACACGTCCATATATGAACCATCCTTTGGTGTCGACTGCATGCTGCCCTGGAGGCGAGGAAAAGGCCCCATTCATTTAGTCGTTGCTTAATCGTATGGTTTCTGCCCAGCCAAACTGCATTTTTAGCATTTCCTTTTTGCATCCTTGTTGCAGCCAACCGAAAACTAGCTCACAGCTATTTGTGTGAGACTTTTTAAACATCGATTGAGGTTGTTTACCTTACATTGATTTAATTACGTCTTGTCAGGCCTCTACTCAGCCGTGGGATGCGGCTGCTGGCGAGGACCGGCTTCTAACCACCACATTCCAAATACAGGGCCCTTTCACGCCACACACAGCTCCTCGACTGGACTCTATAAAGCTCAGAGACCTGTTGCTGGGATGAAGCAATTCTGCGGGCCATGTGGCGACTCCACCACCCTTGCGGTTGCTTTATCAGCGAAGGCCAGGCTGGTTTCCTCAAAACTGGAATGTCTGCATAGAACACAGATTTCCCCGATCTTCTTTTTTAAAAAAAATATATAACGTGGATGCATTTCTTTTAAAAGAAAAGCTAATTCCAGGAGTTATGACTAAGCATAACACCCACAAAATTAAAAGAGATGCATAAAACAGAAAGAATTTCCTAGACTTAAGCTATTCCAGTAACACACGGATACACACAGGGCTCCTGCTTTAAAGAGGGGGGGGGGTACTCTATAACTCCCTTAGGACCAGTGCTCCCTCTAAGCTGAGTGAGAGTGAGCTAGCTCACAGTTATTTAGCTTCCAGCTCAGACGTTTTTGTCTTAGCTCAGAAAGGATGACTCCAGGGCAAACCAATGTATGCAGCAGCCAAATCACTCACTCACAGCTTTAATGCCAGTAGCTCACAAAGTAGAATTTTTGCTCACAGCTTAGAGGGAGCATTGCTTAGGACATTTTATTTTGTTCTTTTAACCCAGGAGTTCCCATAGCCGGGAAGTTATTCCAGATGCACAAACTAGGAATGTCTACATTACATTATTCAAACAATATAGCCTCATTCACACACTGGTTCAGCTCATACATCATACAAAATCATGATTTATTTTAATGATGGTTCATTGATGAAACCAGGATTCAGTTTAATGCGGATTGTAAAACTCCTGGTTTTGATTCCTGTAACAATGTGAGTGCCCAGACCAGGATAGCACAGGCTAGCCTGATCTCAGAAGCGAAGCAGGATCATCTCTTGCCTTGAAAACCCTACGGGGTTGCCATGACTCAGCTGTGACTTGACAGAAAAAACAACTTCCTTTAGAATGGATGGAAGCAGGGCTATTTTTGGGCAGGAACACACAGGAATGGAGTTCCGGCTGGCTTCCGAGTTGGCCACGCCTACAGCCTCCCCCCCCCCCGGGCTCCCCAGGCACCTCGCAAGCCATGGGGCGCCTGGGGAAGCCAAGCCAATCCAGGGAGGGAAGGCAGTTTAAACTGCAGGGCACCTGGGGAAGCCTGATCCAGAAGCCTTCCTTCCCTCAGGTTCCCCATGCGCCCCGCAAGCCGTGGGACACCTGGGAAAGCTGATCCTGGGAGGGAGCTGTGCTGTCTGGGGTGTGGCCTAATATGCTAATGAGTTTCTGCTGTTGGGTGTGGCCTATTATGTTAATGAGTTTCTGCTGGACTTTTTCTACAAAAAAAAGCCCTGGGTGGAAGCAAACAGATAAACACATTTATAGGACTTTCCTTAGAAAGAGGTGGGTGGGACAAGAGGAACACCTCCAAACGGTTACCTCCAAATATCTCACTCAGAGACTTGAAGTTTTGGCTTGGATCCACCAGGGCAATGATTCCCAACCATTCCGCAGGGCCTGCAAGACGGAGCTCTTCCGCCAGGCCTTCAATTAGGAGCCGCCCATGATAGAGAACCCCCGATAGAGAACCTCCAACAGAGAACCCTGTTCCCTGAAGTCATTAGAATGGCCTGAGCCAGCTGTACAAAGTCAGATCTATGGGCTGACCACAAGGATGGGAGTTCCCAATGTGGTGCCCATGGGCATCCAGAAGGTCCACAGATTCATTCTCCAGTTACAGCGATCAAGCTGTAGGTGATGTGAAAGACCTCAAGCTGAGATCCGGGAACAGGAGTTCCCAGTGTGGCAGCCATTTTGTGACTGGCTCCGCCTTGTGCAGCGGCCCTTTTGTGGTTGTGCTCACCACCCTGTGTCAGAGTTCCAAAGGCACCTGCAGGCTTAAAGATGTTGGGGACCCCTGCCCTGTAGAGTCTCTGACAATCTGGAGAGACAATACCAACTTCCACAGGCCAATGGTAGGATTCAGATGACCCACCCCTGCTGACTGACCACCTAGGGAGACAGAACAGGCACAAGGGCACTAGAAGAAGAAGAAGAAGAGATTGGATTTATACCCCGCCCTCCACTCCCCAAGGGAGTCTCAGAGCGGCTTACAAACTCCTTTTCCCTTCCCCTCCCCACAACAGACACCCTGTGAGATAGGTGGGGCTAAGAGAGCTCTTTCCCAAGCTGTCCTTGAGGGAACAGCTGGTACAGAGCTATGGCTTGCCCAAGGTCATCCAGCCAGGTGCAAGTGGAGGAGTGGGGAATCAAACCCGGTTCTCCCAGATTAGAGTCCGCGCACTTAACCACTACACCAAACTAGCCCCATCTCACCAACTCCACACCATCATCAAGTTGTTGGTCTGGTGTGAATGCACAGAGGAAGTGCCCACGCATATCCTCTTCCCCACAAACAGCAACAGTGCTTTCCAGGGCTTTTTTTGTAGAAAAAGCCCAGCAGGAACTCATTAGCATAATAGACCACACCCAACAGCAGGAACTCATTAGCATATTAGGCCACACACCAACAGTGCAGCTCCCTCCCAGGATTGGCTTCCCCAGGTGCATGGGGAACCTGAGGGAAGGAAGGCAGTTTAAACTGCCTTCCCTCTCTGGATCAGCTTGGTTTCCCCAGGTGCCCTGTGGCTTGCGAGGCACCTGGGGAACCGGGTGGGGGGGAGGCTGTAGGCGTGACCAATTCAGAAGCCAGCCGGAACTCTGTTTCTGTGCGTTCCTGCCCCAAAATAGCCCTGGTGCTTTCTAAACAGCAGCTATCACAGGAAGGGGGGGTGCACGGGGGGAACTTCCGTGGCACATTCACACAGGGAAGATTATTCCAGGACTGAGTGACTGAGGGCCAGTACCATCAGGGTTCATTTCGTAGCAGGAGCTCCTTTGCATATTAGGCCACACACCCCTAATTTAGCCAATCCTCTAAGAGCTTACAGAGATCTTCTTACAGGGGCTACTGTAAGCTCTTGGAGGATTGGCTACATCAGGGGTGTGTGGCCTAATATGCAGAGGAGCTCCTGCTACGAAATGAGCCCTGAGTATCGTATGCTCGCTTGTGCACCCCAGAGGGGGTCACTGCACAGTCTGCACAAGGCACATATCAGGCAGTTTCATGTGTTCAGGTGTACACACACATAGCAAAAAGCTGTGGTTACTAGAAAAGTCTGAAAATGAGGCAGTCGGCCTACCTGATTCATGGCTCTCTCAAGAGCAGCTCCTTCGTATTAGCTGGCAGTGCTCCAGCAAACACTGAAATGGAATGGGAAAGGTGGGAGAGATTTTCCCCAACACATGATTAAATGATCTGGGGCTCTTATAAGGGGGTGTCTGCAGTCGTGCCCAGGTGTTATAATTCATGGCCTTTTTCTAAAAGCATGCCCCATAGCTGGTGTTACCCCAAATCAGTCTCCACGTCAGGCCTGTCGTGGAAGCAGCTGGCTTCTACCATTGCAGAACGATGCATATTCCAGGGTAATTATTTGGGACTGTTCCTGTCTGCTCTATACGCAGATCCCTTTCTCGAACAATACCCTTGGGAAGACAAGCATGAGAGACAGAAACTCATATAAGAAAACTGCTATTCCCTTAAGTGCTGGAAAAATGAAACGCAAGGGAAAGCAGAAGCATAAAACAGTGTTTCAGAGGTAGAAACACTGTTTTATGCAGAGGTCATTTGCTATGGCCTTCCTCTGCTGAACACTCCTTGGTGGTCTCCCATCCAAGTATTGACTAGAGTTGACTAGGGTTGTCCACTGTGGGTTAGAGAATTTCTGGAGATTTGTGGGTAGAGACTGAGGAGGGTGGGGTTTTGGAACGGGAAGTACCTCAGTGGAATATCATGCCATAGAGTCCAGCTTCCGAAGCAGCTTTTTTCCCCCAGGGGAACCTATCTCTGTTGCCTGAAGGTCAGTTGCAATGCCAGGAGATCTCCAGGGCACAGCTTGCTTGGCTGCAGAGATCTGACCAGATCTGGCTGTCCCATGCCTCCTTCCCTCCACTACAGACGCACAGAGAGACAGACAATGCTTTCACATGTGCTAAATAAGGCAATGGAAGCAGAATAAACAGATCCTGGGGAAAGTCAGGTATGAACGAATTGTTCGCGGTTCCCTCCAGGTTTTTCGACGCCTGAACTCTCCTGCAGCGAAATATCCCGGAAGGGATGTCTGAACTTGCAGATCCGTTTCCACCACATGTGCATATGTGGGTGTGCCACAGGGTGTGTGGTTTGGTTGGAATGCTCCACTATACTTTGAACCAGTACAGTTTGAGGCGCCACCATACTGCGCCAAGCCGCCAGTGTGACTGCAGTGTGGTGTCATCTCAACCCATCCCTCAAAGGAACCAGACCCACCATTTCAAGAGGACCACCATCCTTTCCAATGACATTTCCTATTCTCATAATAATAAGTCAACTCCCTAGCTTGATTTCTTCATTCAGAATTCAGGTTCTCTTGATGCGGAGACTGAATTTTGCTGCAGGCCGGTAAAGCCAAAGAAGATGAAGGAAAACCCCAAGGCAGGCTGCCATAATAAAAGGAACAACCCACAAAATGAGTGATATATGGAGAGGCTGGATTTCCTCTCTGGCTTCACCCTTCCCGAAATTGTCAACAAACCCAGAAAGACATCCAAAACCAGTTTGGCTCACTGCCACGGCCTCCACTGCAGAGGGAAGACAAAAAGATTCGCTCTGAATGGCTAAAACAACTGCCAGCCTGGAGGTTGCTATATTAAATAAATACAATCCCTGCTGCAGTTGCAATGAACCTTTTTCTGCCAGCAGACTCCCCCCCCCCCCATCAATTGAATCAACAAAGGGCCTTTTGTCAATGAATGCCCTTTTAAAAGACTCACCGTCAAATTGCACCCATTCTTGCTAAGTTTTGCTCATTCACTCAAAGCGGCACAAGCTCGGCTCACTTAGCACGCAGTACAATAAATCAGCCCACTGCAGAGTTCTCAGTGTGTAGTTTTTTCTAGGAATACCCCGGCAAGAGCCCGGCTCTTCGCCACCAGGCTTTGCTGCTCATGCTCAAGGCCTGTTTGTTTTGGCGTGAAGCGGCCTGTGAGATCCTGCGGGCCCACAGTCAAAGGCCAATGCTTGAGATTTACCTAGGGCTGCCAAGTCCCCCTGGGGGGCAGGGATTCCCCCACTAAAAGGGTCCCCAATCTGTCTGTCCGGATCCGGCTGGCGGGGGGAACCCCACCCCCAAAGTGGCCAGATCGGGTCGATGTGCCCAGTGCGATGACGTCGCCTGGAAGTGATGTCATCACGTTGTGCACGTTGCCAGGCGACGCTCTAGCAATTGCCCTGAAAACTATATGGTACCATAGAGTTTTAGGGCAATTACCAGAGCGTTGCCTGGCGATGTGCACAGCGTGATGACATCACTTCCAGGCAACATCATCGTGGCACGTGTGCAAAGGGACTTTTGGAGAGGGCCCAGGACTCCCGGGCTATTACTATGGTAAGACTTGGCAACCCTAGATTTACCAAAAATGAGGGAGGAAGCAGGCTGGTCCTGGATGCTGTCACGGATACCGCAAGGGTGTCAAAGCTGCTTTCTCTTAACCCCGGGGGGCGTTTTTGTCAGAGTGCCAAAGACAGTTTGGCAGTGGACTGTTGGGAGAAACTTCCTAATGGTGAGGGCAGTTCTACAAATTTGGGCTGCCAGACAGTGCAGGGCAACCAGCAGGATGATTGTGGGGTGGGACCACATCTCAGGAGAAAAGCAAAGTACATACAGGAAGGGTCACCAGCAGTGACAAAGGGTAGCTCCAGAAATTGCCAGAAACTCTGCTAGAAGAAGCTGCAGCTGGAGGGATGCCCTGTCCCCTCCACCAGGGGCTTAGCAGCCCTATCTCAGATAAAGCCCATTCCCTCACAGCTCTCTCTTGGGTTTTCAAGCAGCGGTTGGAAAACCATGTCAAGAATGCTCTGGTTACTGAGGAGGGAGTCGGACTAGGTGACCTATAAGGCCCCTTCCAAATCTGGGGTTACAGTTACCAGCCTCCAGGTGGGCCTGAGATCTCCTGGAATAACTTCGGATCACTGGACTACAGAGATTACTTTCCCAGATGGAAATGGCTTCTTTGGATGATGGGTTCTATTAGTATTATACCCCACTGAGGTCTCTCCCCTCAAACCCCACCTTTCCCAGGCTCCACCCCAAAATCTCCAGGAATTTCCTACTTTGGAGTTCTAAGGGACAAACTAGACAGAGGCGGTGCCATTTGAGAACTTTTTTGTTTACTTTTTCAAAAGCCACAGGGGTCCGATCCTGCTGGGGACTGCAGTGCAGAGGGATAACAGGCTCCGGTTTCATTAGTTTGGCCATAGAAAAGCCACTCCTAGTGTGTGAACTCATCAGACATTTGCTTCCGGTAAACAGGTTATGTAGGTTTTTGTGCTGTTTCAGAAATCTGCATAACCCATTTGATCAGAAGCAGATGTGGGACAACAAAATTTTATGTGCATTATGGGAAGAGATATCTCTTTTAAAGTACTTTTCAACTATGACTGTTTCTAAAAAAACTGTATGACTTGGGGAGAGCATTGAGTGTGAAATCTTCATCTTTCTCTCTTTTACACACATACACACACACACACACACAAACCACTAAGAGTAGGTGATGTAGGGAAAACCTTTCCCTTGGACTCTTCCTACTCTTGTATACAATGGTAATGAGACCATAACAGGTTATTCTCTGCAAAAGTTCCTCAATTTCATTAAGATTACACCCTCCCCAGTTCTTGACCTGATAGGAACTTACTTAAATTTTGATTTTTTTAATAAATATCAAGGCTCCATTTGAAAAGGCCAGGTGCCAAAATGTTCAATAAGTACATAAAGACTAGACAAAATAATAAGCACAACTCTACACGGATCATATAATTTTTGGTTGCTTTCCCGTAATGTTTTATTCAAAAGGCTGCAGCTGAGCTCATATAACCCCCCCACCCCGGCATGACGATCACCGAGTGACGTTGGGAGTTCTTCTTTTACTTTAGAAATATGCAATAGAGGCACGTGTATTTATTTATTCAGACTGACCAAACAAGCTTTATCCAAGATACCATTTGGGTCTGTGCGGCCAAAAACAATACAGAGCAATTAGACTGGGAGGCAATGAAGAATGAGTTTTTAGACACAAAACATTGTCCCTAGATTGCACCAGCTGAGACACCAAGGCCTAGTTCACACACACAATAGATAACGGGGGTAGCACTGTTCCTAGACTGCATCCGCACAGGGAATTTTCTTCACATGGGCAGTAGGAAGTCCCCAGAGTAAACAGAAGCAGCCACACAATGTCATTTCCAGAGTTGCCAGGCCTCAAGACTTGAGCAGCAGGAGACTCCGATGGCAGGGTTGGGTAGAAATGGTATCACTCCAACACTGTGGCATCATTTCCAGCCCCCAAAACCAAGAAGTGACATCACTGTATCTCAGTGATACTCTAGGAATCCCTAGATTGGTTTGACCATAGTGATCTGGGGGGATGTTATTTATTTATTTATTTATTTGTTCCATTTATATCCCGCCTAGCCAGGGGGACCGGCTCAAGGCGGCTAACAAATTCCAGTACCTTATAGGTTTACAATATAAAAACATTAAAATACAAATACAAAATAAAATTCCCCTAAAATTTCCAAAGATGGCGACATCCGAGTTTCCCGGTAAGCGAAGGCGGCGGGGGTACTCCCCCCAGGACCAGGGCGATGTTAAAACCAGTTCTCCATCCGATGGCGGCTCCTATTTGAAAGCCTGGCGGAAGAGCTCCGTCTTACAGGCCCTGCGGAATTGCAATAAATCCCGCAGGGCCCTGATGTCATCCGGGAGCTCATTCCACCAGTAAGGAGCCGCCACCGAGAAAGCCCTGGCCCTGGTGCAAATCAAACGGGCTTCTTTTGGACCGGGGCAAGTCAGGCGATTCTGTATGCCTGACCTCAGTAACCTCTGGGGCTGATATGGGGAAAAGCGGTCCCTCAAGTAGGCAGGCCCCTGACCATAAAGAGCTTTAAAGGTCAACACCAGCACCTTGAACCTGATCCGGTATGCTATAGGCAGCCAGTGCAGCGTCCGCAGCACAGGCCGGACATGGTCCCTCAACGAGAGACCCGTCAACAGCCTGGCCGCAGCATTCTGCACTAGCTGCAGCCTCTGGATCTGAGACAAGGGCAGCCCTAAGTAGAGAGCGTTACAGTGGTCAAGACGTGAGGTAACCATAGCATGGATCACTGTGGCTAGGTCTGTGATGTTGTAGTGACACCACTTCCGTTTTTTCCAGTTGGAAATATTGTTCCCCCGCTGCTTATTTGAGCAGTGGTAGGGATCAGGGAGGGGTGATGGGAGCCCTCCCACTGGAGGCAAGTAAATGATATCACCGTGCCCGGTCCAGGTATGGACTTCTCTGGTGCCTCGGTTTTTTTCTCTTTGAGCCAGAGCGGGGATATACTTCTCATCAGGGCTTTTTTTGTAGAAAAAGCCCGGAACTCATTAGCATAATAGGCCACACCCAACAGCAGAAACTCATCAGCATATTAGGCCACACCCCTGACCATGCAGCTCCCTCCCAGGATCAGCTTCCCCAAGTGCCCCGTGGCTTGCAGGGCACATGGGGAACCAGAGGAAAGGAAGGCAGTTTCTGGATCGGGGGGGGGGGGGGAGGCTGTAGGCATCCCCAACTTGGAAACCAGCCAGAACTCCGTTCATGTGTGTTCCTGCCCTAAAATAGCCCTGCTTCTCATGCTCTCTGACTCAGAGAGGAAATTGAAATCTGGTGGTGGGCAGTGCATCCATGTGGATACTCCAACCACAGCCACTATGGAGAGGAAGCAGAGGCACTCAAGAAAATGTTACATAAGAACATAAGAGAAGCCAATGTTGGATCAGGCCAGTGGCCCATCCAGTCCAACACTCTGCCACACAGTGGTCAAAAACACCAGGTGCCATCAGGAGGTCCACCAGTGGGGCCAGGACACTAGAAGCCCTCCCACTGTTGCCCCCCAAGCACCAAGAATACAGATCATCACTTGCCCCGGGCTGAGGGATCCTATCTATACCTTGTGGCTAATAGCCACTGATGGACCTTTGCATGTTGTGGTGTAACTTGCTACTTCACCATTTTTAACCCTTAAAAGTGCTCTTTTCCTTTCCTGGTTAGTGGAGGATGTGTGTGTTACCTGTGGATTATATGGGTAGCAAAGTGCACAAGACTCATAGCACAGCGAAGCCTGCCTGGAGAGTGTGTGTGGGCAAGAAACAAATTTACACAGGGAGCCTCTTTATAGTTGCAAACTAATACAAGTCCTTTTATTTAAGGAACTCCATTTCTAGGCAAGATAGAGCAGGGGTGTCAAACACATAGCCCGTGAGCCGGATCAGGCCCTTGGAGGGCTCCTCTCTAGCCTGCAAGGAACTGGCTGTCTCCTGCTTTTTTTCTCCAGTTCTGCCACTGCTGCTGTGTCACAGTCTCTCCAGGTGGATGCGTCTTCAGAACAAAAACTGTGATCAGATCAAGATGGGTAGCCATGTTAGTCTGTCTGCAGCAGAAGAAGAGATTACCCGCTGTGCTGTTTAGTGCTGAAATCAGTGGACTAAATCTTGGTTGTCTGCATTGCTGTTTTAATGAATTGTTTTAGGAACAACTGTGTGGTTTTATTGGATTATATGTTGTAAGCGGGATATAAGTCCCAAAAAGATAGATAGATAGATAGATAGATAGATAGATAGATAGATAGACAGACAGACAGACAGACAGACAGACAGACAGACAGACAGATAGATAGATAGATAGATAGATAGATAGATAGATAGATAGATAGATAGATAGATAGATAGATAGATAGAAAAGAGCAAGAGTCCAGTAGCACCTTAAGGTAAAGATAAATGTTTCCCTTGCTCGAAAGCCAGTCAAATCCAACTCTAGGGGGCGGTGCTCACCTCCGTTTCCAAGCCAGCTCTTTCTGAAGACATCTCTGTAGTCATGTGGCCAACATGACTAGACGCCAAGGCACATGGAACACTGGTATACCTTCCCACCGAAACAGTACCTATTTGTCTACTTGCAGTTTCTGGCTTTAGAGCTGCTAGCTTGGCAGGAGCTGGGACCAGAGACGGGAGCTCACTTCGTCACACGGCACTCGGGTCTCGAACTGCTGAGCTACCGACCTTCCAGTCTGCAGTTCAGTGTCTTAACCATGGAGCCACCACAGCCCTTAAAGACTAACAAAAAGACTAACCTTAAAAAAATAACAAAATTTGCAGCAGGGCATGAGCTTTTGTGAGTCACTGCTCACTTCTTCTTCAGATACAACTAGAATGGGAGTCCATCTGTCCTATATCTTGGATAGTGAAGTGATTCCAGATGCCGAACAACATTAGCAGGCAAATTTTGTTCCACTGGTCTTTTAGTTATTGGAAATGCTAGAAGTTGTACCTAGTATGTTCGGGAACCCTAAGGCACAGCCCCTAGGATTACCAGGTCCCTTTGAGATGCCGGCGGGGGAATGCTCTGGGAGCTGGAAGTGTCACCCCCCCCAACATGCCGATGTCACCAGAAGTGACATCACACACCATGCCCATGTCATATCAGGGGTGATTCTCTGGTTTGGGGGCAAAACTCTATGGTAAAATCGCCTTCAAACCATAGAGTTTTGCCCAAAAACCCAAGCATCACCCCCCCCCCCCATGTCACAGACATGCCTACGTCACTTCCAGGTGATTTAGGCATGTCACTCCATGTTGCTGTTGGGGGGGTGTCCCCCAGCTGACCAGCTGGTCGCCGGTGGACAGGAGCCCACAAAACCGGGGAATCCCCTGCCCCCAGCTGGGGACTGGCAACCCCAAAGTCCCTTCAACAACAACAAAAAAGGTGTTACTTTTTCAAAGAAAACTGTGACTGTTGGGGGGGGGTTAATCTTGGATGGTTATGGAAGCCCCTCCTCCTCTTACTCTCCCCTATATTGCTAACCAGCATTATCAACCAGCTGGTGGAAGGGGGTAATGCCTGGGCACGCCTAAGGCTCGGAGAAAACCCCTTTCCTGACAGAGCAACCGGAGGCTTCAGCAGGCCTCGTCACAATGGACCACCCTGTTTTTTGGCCTCTGCGTCCTCTCCCGGCTCACAGTGTACTTGTCTGCTAGTTGCATCAGCATACAGTAGAGACAATGGAGATCATGAACTGCTGATTGCTAATGCACAAAAGATCTAAGAAGCCTGGATAATTATTTATTAGAAACGGGAGGAAAAGGATTCTTTCATGCTTTTCTCTTCTCTCACAACAGAATGCTACAATAAAAATAAAGTGTATGTTCTTCTCATGTTTTTTAAAAAAGAAAAGAAATGGAAAGAGCCATCAGATCACTCTCCACCCTTTGCGTATATTGCAAAGGGATTCATTTGGAAGGGGTGGTGGCACTGCGGTAGAGCATCAGCTCTGCAGGCGGAAGGTCCTGGGTGCAGTCCCCAGCATCTCCAGTTTAAAAGGATTGTGCAGAAGGTAAGGTTGCCAGCCCCCCCCCCCCCCAGTCACTGGTGAGGGATGGGGGGGTGGGAGTTAGGGTTGCCAGATCCAGGTTGGGAAACTCATGGAGATTTGGAGATGGATCCTGGGGAGGACAGGGACCTCAGTGGGGTACAGTGCCATAGAATCCATCCTCCAAAGCAGACATGTTCTCCAGAGGGACTAATCTAGAAGAAGAGGAGAAGGAGATTGGATTTATACCCCGCCCTTCACTTGGAGTCTCAGAGCAGCTTACAAACTCCTTTCCCTTCCCCTCCCCACAACAGACACCTTGTGAGGTAGGTGGGGCTGAGAGAGCTCTTTGGAAAACTGCTCTTTCAAGAACAGCTGTGCCAGAACTATGGCTTGCCCAAGATCATCCAGCAGCTGCAAGTGGAGGAGTGGGGAATCAAACCCAGTTCTCCCAGGTTAGAGTTTGCGTTTACAAACTCCTTTCCCTTCCTCTCCCCACAACAGGCACCCTGTGAGGTAGGTGGGGCTGAGAGAGCTCTTTTGAGGCCTGCTCTTGCGAGAACAACTCTATGAGAGCGTTTGTGACTGACCCTCTAAGCTGAGTTAGTGTAAGCTGGCTCAGAGTTTTTTAGCCTCCGACTTACACATTTTCGTCTTCGCTCAGGAAGGAGGGCTCCAGAGCAAACTAGTTTATGCAGCAGCCAAATCTCTCGCTCACAACGTTAATGCCAGGAGCTCACCAAGTAGAATTTTTGCTCACAAGACTCCATGGCTTAGAGGGAGCACTGGAAGTAACCCTCTGAATGCTAGTGTTGGGAGGTGAAGCTTGCAGCTGTGCCCTGCTGGCTGGACTTCAGAAGGCATTTGGTGGGCCACTGTGAGAAACACACACTGAACCCATGACACCCCCTTCACTCTCTCAAGGTCAGCATTGCCTGCTCCGACCACAATGACAGGTCAAGGTCTTTTCTGGGAGAACTGGTTTTGATTCCCCATGCCCAGGGGCATAGACTTTTGTAAAATCCGGGGGGGGCTCTTTAGCGTGCGCGCAAAGCGCACGCGCTCGCTGGAGATGTTCCCCCCCGCCGGGAAACCTCCGTGCCTCCCCGGGCCCTTCCGAGGCCCGCCAGCCGCTGCTGCCGGGGCCTCTCTCTCTCCCCCACCCACTCCTTCCCTCTCCCTTCGCGTCGTAGGCGCCCACCAGCAGCTTGACCACCTCCCGGTGCCCGTGCATGGCGGCCAGGTGCAGGGCGGTGTAGCCGCCGCTGGTGTGCGCGTTGATGTTGACGGGCAGGCGGTACCGGTGGGCGAAGTTAACCAGGAGGGCCAGCAGCTCGTAGTGCCCGTGCTTGGCCGCCCAGTGCAGGCAGGTGAAGCCCGTGATGAAGTCCCGCCTGGAGAGCAGCGCCGGCTCGCAGCTCAGCAGCCCCTCCAGGCTCTCCCAGCGCCCGTCCGAGGCGCACAGCATCCAGGCATGCTTCAGCGGGTCCAGCTCGCTGGGGATGTTCCCCCCCCCCACCGGGAAACCTCCGCGCCTCCCCAGGCCCTTCCGAGGCCCGCCAGCCGCTGCTGCCAGGGCCTCTCTCCCCCCCCCCCACTCCTTCCCTCTCCCTTCACAGGGAAAAGAGGGAGGCAGAGGGAAGGATGGAAGAGTGGCGTGGGGGGAGGCACCGGCAGCAGCAGCTGCCGGCCTCAGAAGGGCCCCGGGAGGCGCGGCGGCAGGCGCTACGTTTTCCCAGGGGGGGCTCAGTCCCCCCCAGAAAATTTTGGGGGAGGCTCGAGCCCCCCTGTAGTCTACGCCTATGCCCACGCCTCCACTTGCAGCTGCTGGATGACCTTAGGCAAGCCATAGTTCTGTCAGAGCTGTTCTCTCAAGGACAGTTCTTGAAAGAGCAGTTTCTGTCAGAGCTCTCTCATCCCCACCAACCTCACAGGGTGCCTGTTGTGGGGCGAGGAAGGAAAGGAATTTGTAAGCTGCTCTGAGACTCCGAGTGAAGGGCGGGGTATAAATCCAGTCTCTTCTCTTCTTCCTCGTGCTAGTGGTCTTCCATCTCTGACCATTGCACAGTTTGCATTCCTTTCTGGAATCTTTCTTATACATTCTCCCATAGACTTTAAAGTGAAACATGGGTGCCTTCCATTGCCTCAAAGGAGCTTTATTCTGTCTGTCTGAAATCTGGCTATAGTTCCCCTGAGTCTTATCCAGTTTGGAAGGGAAACCATGAAGGTACAGACACAAGGGAAAGGTGGGGGGGGGGGGGAGTCTTCCCTTAAAACCAATGAAAATAACAATGAAATAAAATTATGAAAATGAAACGACAATGAAAGAAACAATAATGAAACAGAAGTATGTGAAACCATGCAACAATGAAATAATCACTTTTAGACTTAGTAACAAAAATGGCAGAAGTGAAAGAAACTCCCGTGCACAAATCTAGTAAAGAGTTTGCACTCTGAAGAGAGAAGAAGAGATTGGATTTATACCCCACCCTTCACGCAGAGACTCAGAATGGCTTACAATTCCCTTCCTCTCCCCACAACAAACACCTACCCTGTGAGGCAGGTGGGGCTGAGAGAGTTCCTTCAAGAACTGCTCTTGACAGAACAGCTTTGAGAGAGCCATGACTGACCCGAGGTCACACCAGCAGCTGCATGTGAAGGAAGAGGGACTCAAACCTGGTTCTCCCAGATTAGAGTCTGTGTTTCTAACCGCTACACCAGACTGGCACTACACCAAACTGGGCACGCTCAGAGGCTGAACTGGGTCTGTCTTGACATGTGGTCGAAACATTGCCAAACAGGGTTTTCCTTCTTACTTTCATCCTGCCAAGATGGCAGGATGGAGACAATTCATATGCTGATGCAGCAGCCAAGGAAACAATAGACCTTCTTCTGGGGCCTGGGGGAGAACTGCATGTACACTGGAATACGTTCAGGAGGAAGGTCTGCAGGCATGTGTAATTTAGGAATCTCCCATTTTAGCAATTAAGGCACTGATTAATTGCTATCTGCCCAGCCCTTCGGGTTTCTCAACACAGTATCGAAACTTACCCTCCAGCCTTGTGCCCTACAATAGGTAAGAACATAGTTATACTTATTAAATTGACAAAGGACTCATAAAGATGATTACAGGCAAAGCACTTCCCCCTGGGTAACGGATGGGGTGCCATATTGTAAATAACTGGCTTCTTCTAAGATGCCGCTGTTGTTTGTGCTGCTTGGAGATGGGAGGCGGTAAGCTGGCAATGAACAGGTCGGCTATATTCTCCACTGAGCACATAACTGACTCCCATGTTTTCTTTTTCATTCTGGTAAATAGCCAGTCTCTTTTAAACAGAGGAAGGAGGAGGAGGAGGAGGTGGTGGTGGTGGTAATGGTTGTAGAGATTGTATTTATACCCCACCCTTCACTCGGAGTCTCAGAGTGGCTTACAAACTCCTTTCCCTTCCCCTCCCCACAACAGACACCCTGTGAGGCAGGTGGGGCTGAGAGAGCTCTTTCGAGAACTGCCCTTGAAAGAACAGCTCTGAGAGAACTTATGACTGACCCAAGGTCACACCAGCAGCTGCACGTGACAGAGTGGGGAATCAAACCCAGTTCTCCCAGATTAGAGTCCGTGCTCCTAACCACTACACCAAACTGGATTAGAACTATACATATTTGGAGTCCACCCTCTGAAGCTGCCGATGGGTACATCCCATCGTCCGCTGTAAATCAGGAAGGTGTTCTACTTATATGCTGCAGCAGCAGAACCTTGAGGAGGATTTGCTTGGACAGGGTAGAAGTGTTGGACAGCAGCAGGCAAGGAGGGGGAAGCAGACTGCAAGCTGAAATTTGGCACAGCAGGGCAGGTACTGGGAGGGGGGAAGGAGGCATTTACGTTTCAGCCACGGTCACCCTCACAATGCTCCACTGATTCCAGAGGCAGATTCCTCACTGGAAATTGATGCAAATCATAAATACCATACAAGTTGCTTGGGGTTTCTGTCCAGTGTTCTCACTTTTCACCATGGCCATTAAAGAGGAAGAAACACGAAAGCCACAAAGGGTCCAGAGAGAACAGAGCAGATGAGAATCAATTTGGTCAGGAAAGGGGCAACCGACTCTGCCCTGACCATCTTGCAACTTCTTCATTCCTTCCCAGGCGCTTGGGATAGAAACTGCTCAGACATTTCCCCCTTATACCTCCACAACAACAAAAGGATAGAGATTTAACCTTTTTAAAAAGAGGGGCTGGGGATTTAGACAGGAGGATGGTGTGTTTCTGAGGGGGCACTGCCCCTACAGCTATAATAATGATTATTTATTTAATTTATGCCCCGCCCTCCCCGCAAAAGCCGGCTCAGGGCGGCTTACACAGTTTGGTACATAAATAACAAATAAAATCCACATAAAATCATCTAAAAACAGTTCAATTGCAAACAATTCAATGCCATAAAGTGCTGGCAATATTTAAATAATTGCTTAACACTGGTGTACTGTATGAGTGCATACAAATGTCTAACAATTATTCTCCTCCATGGTCTTCCTGATATGAGTGGGGGCACAGGATGTAGATGTCAAAGTCCAGGCCCAGGCCCAGGGCTTTATAAATAAGATTGCTGGTGGTAATAGTGGCAGCAGCTCCTTAGTTGAAAGCCTGGTGGAAGAGCTCCGTCTTGCACGCCCTGAGGAACTGTAAGAGATCCCGCAGGGCCCTGATCTCTTCTGGGAGCTTGTTCCACCAGCATGGAGCCACCACTGAGAAGGCCCTGGCCCTGGTGGTAGCAAGACTGGCATCCTTGAGACTCGAGAGAGCCAATAGATTTTGAGACCCCAACCATAGTGCTCTCTAGTGTATGCAGTTCTCATTTCGTAGCAGGAGCTCCTCTGCATATTAGGCCACACACCCCTGATTTAGCCAATCCTCCAAGAGCTTACAGTAGCCCCTGTAAGAAGAGCTCTGTAAGCTCTTGGAGGATTAGCTACATTAGGGGGTGTGGCCTAATATGCAAAGGAGCTCCTGCTACGAAATGAGCCCTGAGTGTATGTATGGGGAAAGGCAGTCCCTCAGGTATGTCAGACCCTGGTCATATAGGGATTTAAAGGTAAGAACCAGCACCTTGAAGCAAATTCGGTATGCTATTGGCAGCCAGTGCCATGTCTTCAGCGCATCCAGAATACAGTCACACTGGATTCAGTTAGACTTACTTCCAAATAACTGTGCCTAGGACTGCAAGTCTAACCATTACCCAGCCTCAGCTCTGCTGACAATAAAAAATGAGCTAAGTAGGTAAGCAGAGATTGTACCAGTTACTAGAGATAGCCTCCAAGGACAAGCTGAGCAATGGTGGAACAAGGTACCTCGCTGTGGGGATTTCTCCCTGCACAGCTGCCTTCTTTGGACCTGTGCTGTTTTTAATCTATGTAAATGCCTGAGACAGATGGAAAACCACACTCCAGTTACAATGGCTGATTACACTAAATAAGAGAGCAAGAAAAAGACTCGGGCCTGCTCTGGAGCTGACCTGATGCAAATACAATTTGACTTTGAAGAGCCATTTGGCTAAATGCTAGCAAATGAAAAAGAGAATATGAACAAACTTAAATGAAAGCAGAATGGGACCTTAGAGAAATATTAGAGTATGCTCAAAACATCTTAGGGGGACCTGTTTTATATTACGTCTAGAATCTGACTGAATCATGCAAGCATCATTGTAGGACCATGATAAACCCAGTCCTAGCATACAATAAAGTTGAACGTAGGCTGCAGTCACATGAGCAGTTTGCACCAATATCATTGCGGTAACTGTGGATTTAAAGAGCACGATCAGACAGCAACACCTGTCTTCCGTGCCCCAGTCATCGCCACCCCATTCTGCCCTGCTTTCGTAGTGGAGTAATCAGGCACTGGAGAAAGTACGGTGTTAACAGATATCAGTGCTTTCACCTCGCATTTCTGGATGTCTGAACTCCCTTGGTGTGAGCTCTACCTGGTTGAGAAGTCTGCTAGCTCTGTTCCATTTTTGCTCCTTGTTTTTTTTAGCCAGTTAGTGATGTGCGCATAATAGGGCTGCCAAGTCCCCCAGTAGGGCGGGGGAAACACCGATTTTTAGTGCTTTCCCCCGCCTTTTCCAAGTTGGCCACCGGGGGGACAAAATGGCTGCCTTAAAAGGGAAATGTCTGCAGAGAGCCTGCCCTGCAGTAAAAAGCCTCACCAGACATTTCCCCTTTAAGAAGTCAGCAAGAGAGCTTCCACAGCAAGAGAGGTCCACCCAGAGATTGAGGGACTGAAGGAGCTGCTTTTGCATGTGGCTGGCAAAGTAAGTTTCTCTTCCAGCTCCTTTCCTTCTCTCTCCCTCTTTCTTTTTTCTGTCTGTCTGTCTGTCTCTCTCTCTCTGTCCCCATCCAGCAGAGGTCTATCAGTGGCTATTATTAGCCACAAGCTCTAAATGGAACCCTTTGTCTGGGACAGTGATGCTCTGCATTCTTGGTGCTTGGGGGGCAACAGTGGGAGGGCTTCTGGAGTTCTGGCCCCGCTGCTGGACCTCCTGAGGGCACCTGGTATTTTTGGCCACTGTTGTGACACAGAGTGTTGTACTGGATGGGCTGTACTGGATGGGCCGATCCACTGTGGCTTCTCTCCTGTTCTTATGATATGAAAATCATATTAAGCACTTGTGTAGCACTTAGTGCTTCATATTCTGCCGAGATGAGGAAGGATTCAGTAGGGCTGTTGCTCAGTGATAGAGCATCTGCTTGACATGCAGGAGGTATCAGCTTCTTCAGCTAAAAAAGGATCAGGTAATAGGTGACATTAAAGATCTCAGCCTGAGACCCTGGAGAGCCACTACCAGTCTGAGTAGTCAATACTGACCTTGATGGACCAATGGCCTGATTCAGTATTAGGAAACTTCATGAGTTCATGTGTCAGCATGTGGAAGCAACATCACAGGATGTGACATCACAAAATGATGTCACTTCCTTTCTCCTGGCTCCACCCCCAAAGTCTCCTGGCTCCACCCCCAAAGTCCCCAGATATTTCCCAAGTTGGACTTGGCAGCCCTAGCGCATAACCACATCTTCATGCACACCAGCAAGCTTTCAGCTGACCTCTGAGGTGGGGAGGTGGGGAGGGAAGGGCAGGCTGAGAAGCCTCTTTTGACTTTTTTCATGCCGGTTCCTCTGCCTACAGCTTTGCAGCATCCTGGATAGGGAAGGATTTAATTGAAGAGATGAGTTTTTTTCAGAGGGGGTGGGGCGCATATGCAAAAGACGAATTAAAAAAAGAAGCCACCCGACCACCCACACTGTGGTTGCCCTGCAGCAATAATCTGAATGGTCAACCACAGGACGAGTGTGCAGTGAGGCCACTTCAGGGTATGCTGTCTGGTCACCCCTTCCCACGACAATTTAAACTACCGCAAATAGAGGCATCAGATTGTTCCAAGCCTCCAGTGTGACTGCAGCCATTTTGTTGACCCTTCCATTCGTATTTCCTTCTTTTATTTAGACAACAGTAGTAGTAGTCAAAAAAGAGGTAGCAGCAGTGGTAGTAGTGCTATTACCACTGTACTACCACTAGTAGTAATAGTAATGCTACTACTACTGCTAATAATAATAATACAAGAGGTGGGACCCGAGGTACTCGTGGGAGGAGTGGGGAGAGAAAAGGAGCTCCATGTGGTGAAGCAGCCACAGGTAAGCCTTCCTCCCCTCCCCGGGGTTACGACGGTGAGCCCCGGGCCCACTGATTCCCCCCCCCCGGCTCCGGCAGCGAGGCCCGAGTGGCTCTCAGCTGCCAAGCCGCCGCATGCACAGGGAACACTCTTTAACTTTTGGGGGGATTTAAATATCCCCTTGAAAGTTTTTTAAAGTTTTCAGATTTTTCTGCACATCTGGGGAGCCCCCCAAGTGTGCAGAAAAATCTCCCTGCACCCCCAAGTGCCCCCTCCACACGGATTTAGATATCCGCATGCAGGAGGCGCCTTGGCTATTAGATATATAGATCTACATGCATATGGAACTTTCAGTGTTCAAAGAACTTCAGGTTACATTCTCTTTCTGGAATCCTTGTAACTACCCTATAAGATAAGTCAGTTTTGTGGCATGTTATTATCCCCACCATGCCAAATTATGGGACACATTTTGGCTTATTTTAATTGATATTTTTCTTTAATGGTTTATTTATTGAGTGAATTATTTCTTGACTGCCTTTCCCTTGCGGCTTAGAATTCTGAACAGAATTGTAACAATTCTGAATGTACAGAATACAGTAATGTGCAAAAAAAATGTACAAAATACAACATGGCTGTGCTTGCTTGGCATAACAGGAGTTGTCGTTATTTTTACAGAGAAGGCCTGTCGTTCCCAAGGCAACTGCATGATTATCGTCCTGTGTCATGATGAAGAGCAACTCTGATTGGCTGACTTCACCTGCCTGTGACCCTGTAGCATCCAAAACAACTCACACTGGAAAATCTGCTGTGCAGGTATGAAGCTGTTCGGCATAGCGTTTGATTCAAATTTCAAAGGAAACTATAAGGACGATCTGGTGAGGAGCTCAACTTGTGCATCGGTGAACAGTTTGAATAAGTAAGTTCAAATGTTGATCACATTCACTTTGGATTTCTTAGAATATCTAGCTAATATCCACAATAATTAATGGAAACAATTTCCTTATAACTATACCTTGAACAACAAGTTCTGAAGGCAAATAGGGGAGCTCGAAAGCATTTTTGAATTTATTTATTTATTTATTTACTTATTTATTTGTTGCACTTCTACCCCACCCTCCCCACCAAAGCAGGCTCAGGGCGGCTCATATAAAACCAATAAAACAATAAAACAGTTATAAATTACAATATAAAAGTATACAAATAAACGAATGCATCTCAGTACAATTGATGGGGATGCGCCCAGTACATAAACTGCGTTTAAACACAGTCAGTTATACTGCCACTCTAAATAGCTTCTGGTCTAGGTCGACCCAGGGCATGACTGATACAGTGCAGCCCTATTGAAAATCCTTCCAGAAAAGTTCTGTTTTCACTGCCCTACGGAATCATGAGAGGTCCCGCAGGGCCCTGATCTCACAAGGGGGCTCATTCCAGTAGGTTGGTGCCACTGCAGAAAACGCCCTGGTCTGAGGAGTACCGCATTGGCCACTGCTGGAAACCAAATACTAAACCTTAGGTCTGATTCAGTATGTCTGTTACACTCTTAGCTATGCCTGTGTTGACTTCAGGATACTCCACGATACCCAAGGATACCTGGGAGGTGATAAAGTTGTGTGCACCTTTAGAAGGAGGTGATCCTGCCCCACAGAACAAATTCCATAAATCTCACATATTCACAACGTAATAGCATTTGTACTTTAGTAATGCACTATCATTTCACGCGTAGTCACAAAACACTTAGGGAATCCAAATATGCTCCTTCTCCCATCTTTACTCACATTTGTGCTTTTATTTGCAGCCTGATGTTCTTCTTGTCCATTATTTTCGGCACTTTTTGGCATCCCACTCCCGTTACATGATCCCAGCCAGTTATGGATCACATAGTCAGTTTGATGACACCACACCACTGTTTAGCCAATCAGATTTTGTAACATGATGGCAGTGCTGAGGGGAAGCAATATTATTTTTTCCTCAGAACAGCTGGGAGGGGAGGAGATGTGTTCCTGTCACCAAAGCAACAGAAGGAGGAGGAGGAGGAGGAGGAGGAGGAGATTGGATTTATACCCCACCCTTCACTCGGAGTCTCAGAACGGCTTACAATCTCTTTTCCCTTCCCCTCCCCACAACAGACACCCTGTGAGGTTGGAGGGGCTGAGAGAGCTCTTTCCAGAACTGTCCTTGAGAGAACAGCTCTGAGAGAACTGTGACTTGCCCAAGGTCATCCAGCAGCTGTATATGGAGGAGTGGCGAGTCAAACCTGGTTCTCCCAGATTAGAGTCAGCACTCCTAACCACTACACCAAACTGGAATGATAGCCTCGGTTCTGCCATGTTGTAGCTACAATTTTCCCATCTTCTTGAAAAATTGACCCATGGGGGGTTCTTTTCAAGAGGCACAAAAGTGTCCACCCAGAGCTCCCTGCTTTGGCTCACCTTTCAATGACTTGGCAGTCCTTCCCCTATCTGTGTAACTAATACAGCTCTCCTGAATCTGTGAGGTTTGTGAGTAGACCTTCTGTCTCATGGACTTCTCAGAAAGCTAACTCTGGACCTCAGAGGGCTAACGTAAAAGACGCCCATGAGGCATTTCTCTGCCAACAAATTTTAATTCTCGTTGCGTGAGCTGGGCTTTAATGATGAAATTTACCCTTTCCCATAGGATTACAGGGTTTGGACCTGAGACTTTGGTTTTGCCCTTTGCCAAGTGTATCCTGCTTGAATCTTGCCATATTGCTTCCTGGAAAGGTCTCTGGTTTTAAAATACATTGTTTCTCTCCCACTCTCCCAAGTGGCATGAGCATCAGAGCAGTCTTTATTGAGCTGATTTTTTTTACTAGTTTTAAATTATCTCAGTTCCCCCCATCTTTTAACCAGATGTACCGCGACATATCCACATGCTGTTGGTACGGAGCTGTATTTTGAATAGTCCCCCCATGTTAAAAAAAAAACCTCCCTCCAGAGATGAAACAAGCCATCAGTAGCTATTAGCCACAAAGTATAGATAGAAACTCTCAGTCTGGGGCAAGTGATGCTCTGTATTCTTGGTATTTGGGGGGGGGGGGCAACAGTGGGAGGGCTTCTAGTGTCCTGCCCCCACTGCTGCACCTTCTGAGGGCACCTGGTGTTTTTGGCCACTGTGTGACACAGAGTGTTGGACTGGATGGGCCACTGGCCTGATCCAACATTGGCTTCTTTTATGTTCTTATGTTCTTAAGCACATTAGGGAAAGGATTTGGCCATCATTCATGGTTCTTTGCTTCCAGGTCTAAAACATGACAGCCTTTGCTCTTTGATTGGTGGCTGACCAGAATTAAGTGGGGTCTGATGTCACAGCTGATGAAAGCAAGGGAATGGCAACAGTGGGGACGTGTGTGTGGGGGGGTTCTCTTTCAGGTGGTTACTTGCAGACCCAAACAGTCTTAAACTCCTACTCCATCTCAAGTCTTCAGAGGGTACCAATGCTGGCCAAAGAGTTCTGGAAGAGATGAGTACACAGACATGTGAACCTTTAAGACATCATTGTAGCATATCAGTGATATTATATCATTATTGATTATATATACAAAAACAGTTCCCTTCTCCAGGAAGCGTACACTCATGGCTGAAATAGGGTTGCCAACCTCCAGGTGGTGGCTAAAGATCTCCTAGAATTACAACTGATCTCCAGGTGACAGAGATCACCTGAAGAAAACGGCCGCTTTGGAAGGTGGAGTCTATGGTATTATGGTATTATACCCCATGGAAGTCCCTCCCCTCCCCAAACCCCACCCTCCTCAGTCCACCCCCAAAATCTTCAGGTTTTTTCCCAGCCCAGAGCTGGCAACCCTAAAAGGTAAGCATAATGATGAAAAGGTGGATATAATAGAGGATGAATAACAAATGTGGTTACACGTACTCAGCCTTCATTTAAAAAAATTGTAAAAGGAATAATGAGATTAAGCCAAAGCAGGTGTCCCCAGCATTTTTGAGCCTGCAGGAACATCTGGAATTCTGACTCAGCATGGGGGGCCCAGCCACAAAATGGCTGCCATAAAATGGCTGCTGCAGGAGGTGAACCAGCCATAAAATGGTTGTTGTAGATTATCTTTAAAAAAAAACATTATTTGAGAAAACAAGATAGTAGTAATAGGGATACAAAAGAGAAAAGGGGATTATATAACAAGAACGGGGTTATATAACAAGACATACAGCTCAAAGATTATTACACATTGCAAAGTATATCAGAAAATAAAAATTATTTCTCCCCAGCATTCCCTTCATCATGATCTTTAGAACATTTTCTATAAAATACAATGATCCTCATTTCAGACATTTAAAATTTCAGATTTTATAATTGATCTATGTTGCTGATTTCATCAATACTAAATATTCTAGACTTCTCCATGGTCATGTGGCCAGCATGACTAAATGACAAGGTGCATGAAATGCTGTTACCTTCCCACTGAAGTGGTATTTATGTATCTACTTGTAATTTCTTGCTTTCAAACTGCTAGGTTGCCAGGAGCTGGGGCCAGAGACGGAAGCTCACTCCGTCACACGGCACTCAGATCTCGAACTGCTGAGCTACCGACCCTCCAGTACGCAGCTCAATGTCTTAACCTCTGAGGTACTGCGGCCCCTCCTACTTACTATATATAACTTTTAATATAGCAAAATTTAGGGGGAAATTTACATATCTTTTAAAAATATTTTGTTTCCTTATACACTTATAATCAGAACTTGTTCTCATTCAGCTTCTTCTTATAATACCTTCATATGCTTTGCAATACATTTACATACAATTTTTACATTGTTCCTCATTCTAATTTTTGAACTGTTTCTTGTTCTCAGTTTGTCTTCTGCTTGCATAATAAGCATAAAAAACACTCCATCTCTCCTCAGATTTTGAAATTGATCTGTTTCTCAAATAAGTTATTTTCCCATTCTTCTAAGCTTGGACAACCATCTGATTTCCATTTTGCTACATAAATTATTCTACCCACTGTCTTTCAAAACTCATGGTAATTTATTAGGTAGTATTCCTAATAGCATATTCTTAGCTTCCACAGGAAATTTAAATTTTAATATATTCTGCATTTTTCATGTATTTCAGTCTAATATCTTTTTGCATTTTTATAAGTCCACCAGATATGATAAAAGGTTCCATCTATGTCTTGACATTTGCAACATTTTCCTCTGTAATTTTTGTCTACTTTCTCAATATCCTTCGGGGTAATGTTCCACCTGAAAAACATTTTATACCAATTTTCTCTTAATGCCTGACTGGCTGTGAACTTAATTTCTTTTTCCCATAACTGTTCCCATTGTTGCATAGGTATTCGCTCTTGAAAGTTCTGCATCCATTTAATCATGCATTTTTTCACTTGCTCATCTTTTGTTTCAAACTGAAGTAATAACTTATATATCCATCATAGTAAATGATCTTTTTGTTTTGTAATCAGTTGTTCAAATTCGATCATCTCTCTTAAAGTTCCAGCTTAAATGTTGATAATGTTCTTTAATCTTGAAATTGATTGGTAATATGGTAACCATTGAATATTAATTCTTTTATCTCTGATATCCTGCCAGAATTTGAATGTCCCCAGAGTGTTTACCATATTACTGTATATTAGAAAATTGATTTTCTCATATTTTTCTCATATTTTCTCATATTTTTATTGTGGAAGGCTTCTGTTAGGGACATGAGCAGAGAGTTTGGAGGAATCAACAAGTTCCAACATACCCCCATAGGATTGCCAGCCTCCAGGTGGGGCCTGGGGATCTCCCGCTTTTACAGTTGATCTCCAGCTGACAGAGATCAGCTCCCCTGGAGAAAATGGCTGCTTTGAAGGGTGGACTCTATGGCATTGTACCATGCTGAAGCCCTCTCCTCCCCAAATCCCTCCCTCTCCTGGCTCCACCCCCAAAGTCTCCAGGTATTTTCCAACCCAGATCTGGCAACCCTACCTCCCCCACCTATGTGTAAGGCTTGAGGAAATCTTTCAATGTATCTGAAGAAGTGTGCATGCACACAAAAGTTTATAGCCAGAATTAAACTTTGTTGGTCTTAAAGGTGCCACTGGATTTGAACTCTGATCTGTTGCTTCAGACCAACACAGGTACCCACCTCAATCTAGTATTCCAAGGTTCATTCATTCTGCCTGCCCACCTTCCCAAGCTGTGTGTGTTTGTAAAGTGTTCCAAACTGGATTGCAAATGCTTGGTTCATTCTTGCCTTGCCACCCCAGGAACTGTATTTTGATCAAAAGAACATAAGAGACGCCATGTTGGATCAGGCCAATGGCCCATCCAGTCCTGCACCCTGTGTCACACAGTGGCCTAAACCCAGGTGCCATCAGGAGGCCCACTAGCGGGATCCAGCAAGTTCTGAGTATGTGCCAAGAACTACATGTGCAAAAGCTGTACATACACTCAAAATATAGCTGATCTGAAATGACTGGACCGTGATCATCCCAGGAGTGCCACCTGGTCAGTGGTCACTTGGTCAGCTCCCACGCTGAAGGCAACCAATGGTGCAGGCACAGAACCACTCAGAATATTGATCACTTTACATTGCAAACGAATTATTCACGCGACTGCCTGACTCAAGAGGGGAAAGTGCATCTTGAACAAAGCAAGTTTGATTTTCGAGCATATTGTCTGAAAGGATTTCAGCACTGCTTAAAAGAGAAAAGTGTATCCTAGAGGTGCCAAGGACAAAGGACGCAATAAAAGGATACAGCACAGCACTGCCCCCTCCAACTTCACACACCAAGTTAATACAGGCCATTCACAGTGAGGTTAGAAGACACTGCTTACAAAATGTGCAAATCCCAAGATAAATAGCATTGTATTAACATCAGCCCGTATTAACTGTGTTCAGGCCAGCTTAGATGACAGAACTGGGAGATGGGGTGGAAGGGCTTAGAGGAAATTAAAGGAAAACAAATGCAGAACAGATGTTGGGAAGCTCACTTCCATTCAGAGCATAATAAATGTGCGTAGCAGCCTGCCAAACAGGGTTGCAAGGGGCAGGAACACCAAGGTCACTTAATAAACAATTAAGAGTTCTTTAGGGTGAAATCAAATGCTCACAGAGACAAACCTAGATGGCTGACATTTCAACATAATCATGTCTTCCTTCCCTCTTAGTTTATGAGAGCCGTTCAGTTTTATTACTAATATTTTTGCAATCTCTTGTCCCTGGAGGGACGCTACCTCAGGGTTTCCCTCGGTGAGGATACCGGCACTGTCAAGCTTACGGTTTGAAGAGTGTGCGTTAGGTAAACATTTCACCACTAGGAAATTGGCCTAGACCACCAACATATTTTGACATACAGTAGGTCAAGCAGCAGCTGTCGTGAGGAGATGCTCAACAGTCACCTCTTATCCTGGACTGAACAGGAACAAACACCCTAGAGTCGAAGGCCTCCCTTAACCCATTACTTACCTATCAGTTTTCCATGAGGATACTTTTCAAAGCACTTAGTGGTTTGGTTTGTTACAGCAAAGTTTGAGTCCAGTGGCACCTTTAAGGCCAACAGAGTTTCATTCTGGGCGTATGCTCTCTTGTGCATGCACACTTCTCTCTCCATGGATTTCCTACGTTATCAGGCTCATGGTTACTGATAATATCCACAGCAACACGTGTATCAACAAATAAGAGGACATGTATTTTCCTTAGTTGCGTTTCAGCACATGATCAGTCTGTGCACTCCTGAGACAAGCCAAAGGTGGACAGATGCTTTCTGTCATTTTAATATGGAAAAAGCAGGCCAAGCAATTGTGGGGGGGGGGGGGGAGGAGGATTGTGACAGAATTCCAGCAGCTCCGGGAATTGTGAGTTTTTCCACGCCCCCTCCCGGTCACCACACTTCAGATGGCAAGAATGAACAGGCGTGGTGTTCTCCCAGAGATCAGACTCTGAGCATTTAAATTATAAGGAAGTTTAATATGTGAATAAACAATGACAAGATTCCCAAAGCAGGATTCTCCACAATGAAAAGGTAATGGCAGAGGACAGACTGGCAGAATGAAGCACAAGGGAAGCGGGGCAAAAAGACCCAGGCCAAGTTGCCGCGAGGCTTTCTGGTCACACTCCACTGACTAATGCGGCACCGTACCCGGGAGGAGGCAGAATGGAGTGGTCGCACTATGGCCCGCTTCACCAACCTGCATGTAAGTGCATGGACACATAGGCACATAGGCACAGCAGCAATCAGGGCAGGATCTTGTGGCACCCGCCCCCTCCCTGCCCTTTTCCAGGACGCTCCTTGCATGGCTGCCATTTTGCCAGACTGTCTCCCAGGAGACTGTGGGCTGGGAGCTTTAACTCTGCGAGCCAGAAGTGTCGCCAAAGGCAGTAGTGTGCTCAAGTGATCAGTCTGCATGGGTGGTTCTGCGCATCCATGCCAGATCAGCGGGTTCACATTACCGACGCCACTTGATTGCGGCTTATTTGCGTCCACACTTCCAGGAAGCAGGATCAATGTGCACTGAAACAGCTTGCCACGGCTTTCACCTGGTACTTTTAAAAAGTGGGATCAAAACGCTTCAGGATGGGGTGAATACAGCACGGGAGTGCCAGATAGCTGTGGCTGTGTGAACCGGCCACCTTAATCTGCTTGGGAAATGTGCCTGTATCAGGCCAAACTGCCAGTCTTAACTCAGCCAATGCAGTGGAACGAAGGAGGAATAAAGAGCTCTTCCACTAAATGTTCTCCATCTCATTATAAAGGCTGGGAGTCACACCTGGAGAAGGCGATCTTGTATTCGCTGTTTTGAGTTGCGACATAAGATACAGCATGCAACACACATTGCAAATCACCCAATTGTGAAAACGGTGGTTCAATGTGAAAAGCATTCTAGAGAAGCCCATTCTTGTCTCTGCAGTCACAGGGTTCCCCCAGCTGGGTTCTGCGCAATGAAAATATAATGGGAAGGAACAACAAAAGGATTAAACAGGATTAGAGCCAAACACTGATGTGGACAAGACAGATCCAATACAGCCCAAAAATGCCTTTGGAGATGAGTGGAAATATATGGAATACATCGGTAAGGAAGTAGCCAGCATTTCCCCCCATTTTATGTGGAAGTCTTTTCATACTGAAAGGAAATAGCACTTCTAAATTCTGATAATTACACATTATCCAAAATAACATCAGGATGGTGGTAGAAAGTGTGGTTGCTACTGGTTGTTACTTTCTGGAAACTTAATAAAAAAAATTTGTAACTTTTTATTTTTTCATAACACACAGACAAACAAATATACAAACATAAATGGGGGTGTTCACTCAGTATTCACATCTACTACATAGTCGTCCGCCTAATTGTTGTAGTTCATATATTTCACCTTGTAATGTTAAAATAATAATTAAGGTACTGCAAATCTTATCAAGTTAAAACGAGTTATGTCCTTGACCGTTTTTAGAAATATGATCTTTAATTATAATAGTCTTCATGCCAATCGTAGGATCTTGTCCAAGTACTTTCAAATGTGGGCTCTGGTTGGCCTTTCAAAATTAAAGTCAATGTAACCATTTCGGCTGTTTCCAAGATTTTGTTTATAATTTCTTCTTTTGTCGGTTTTTCTTCAGATCGTATAGATCTCTCGCCTTTAAAAAATTTAAAATTAAAAAAAAAACATAGCTGACCTGTGGTGACCCCGTGGTGTTTTCAAGGCAAGAGACATTCAGAGGTGATTTGCCACTGCCTGCCTCCATGACATGATCCTGGTATTCCTTGGAGGTCTCCCATCTGAATACTAGCCAGGGCCGTCCCTGCTTAGCTTGCAAAATCTGACAAGATCGGGCTAGCCTGGGCTATCCAAGTCAGAGCAACATCAGGAGGCCAGTATTTTAAAAGTTAAAGCTAAACTAACGACAGAGTCATTAATGCATGACGATGGCATGAACTATCAGAGCACAGAGGGTTGGATCCACCAAACTGTGACCAGCGCTCCACTCATGGAAAGCAGGGATCATTCCACCTCCACCTAAAAAAAGATGCTCTTGAGAGTCTGGGAATCCCCAGGAACATTGTGCAATGCAACCCAGGAGGCTGTAGCTTGAGCAGGAAATCGGCAGGAACTGCAGAGCGCAAGAAGGGTCTTCTACTTTGGATCCAACCCACGGGACACTATAATTTATTGCAAGCAACAACCCCCCCCCCCCCAAAAAAAAACAACACCCAAGAAAGAATGTTCTCTTTCCCAACCAGCTTACATTTTAAAGCAGCATACAGACATATGCTAAAAAGAGAAGCCCAATGCGGTGTGGGTATTATCTTTTTTATATCGCCCATGTGATTGAAACATAGGAGTAAGTCCACCACTGGTACACGCTGTCACCACAAGTTGGTGCACTGTTGCGGCTGCCCTCTCCTCTCCTTCCTCCTTCTCCTTCTGTTGGAGAACAAGATGCCCTGCCCCTGGTTACCAGGGAAGGGATGCTTCCATCAGGCACTTGCCTATGGGATGCTTTCATTCACAGCACCAGCAGTGGGGCGAGGGAGAGGTGAGAACAGCAGTGGGGGAACAGCTCAGCAAGCCCTGAAAGAAAGCACCCTACAGCCTGCAGCTTTCTTTCACTGGTTGCTCTGTGCATCATCTAGGGCTGCCAAGTCAGCCCGGGGGGCGGGGGACCCCCTGCTACAGGGGTTCCCGATCCATCGGCCAGGATTTGGCCGGTGGGGGGAACCCCACCCCCAAAGTCATCCAGTCAGGATGAATTCCCCAGCATAATGACGTCACCCAGAAGTGACATCATCACGTTGGGGACGTTGCCGGGACGACGCTCTAGCAATCACCCCAAAACTCTATGGTACCATAGAGTTTTTGGGCAATTGCCAGAGTGTCGCCCTGGCAATACCCCCAACGTGATGATGTCACTTCCAGGTGACATCATTGTGGCGTGCGTGCAAGCGCGCACGCTGGGGAAGCTCCCGGCCCCAGGAGGACTCCCCCCCGCCGGTAAGTCAGAAGGACTTGGCAACCCTAGCAACATCACCTTCTCCCTCTTCCATAACACTAGAACTGTGGGGCACTTAATGAAGCAGATAGATCCAGGCCAGACAAAAAAGAAGAGAAGAAGAAGAAGAAGAAGAGATTGGATTTATACCCCGCCCTCCACTCCCCAAGGGAGTCTCAGAGTGGCTTACAAACTCCTTTTCCCTTCCCCTCCCCACAACAGACACCCTGTGAGGTAGGTGGGGCTGAGAGAGCTCTTTCCCAAGCTGCCCTTGAGAGAACAGCTGGTACAGAGCTATGGCTTGCCCAAGGTCATCCAGCCAGGTGCAAGTGGAGGAGTGGGGAATCAAACCCGGTTCTCCCAGAGTAGAGTCCGCGCACTTAACCACTACACCAGACTGGCTCAAAGAAAGACTTTTTTACTCAACTAGTGATTCAGTTGTGGGATTCACAGCCAGAGGATGTTGTGGGTGGCCACAAGTCTAGAAAGCTTGTTATAATTTGTTGTTACAACAAATTAATGGAGGAGAGATCCACCAATGGTGACTAGCTTCATACTGACGAGGCAGTAAACCTCTGAAATCCAGCGCTAGGAGGCAACATCATGGGGTAGGCCTTGGCCTCTAGTTCCTGTTGGTGCTTCAGGGCAACTGGTTGGCCTAGGGCTGCCAAGTGACTTACCTGGTGCAGCGGTGGAGAGTTGGTCACCTGGAAGTGATGTCATCACGTTGGGCACGTCACCGGCCAGCACTCTAGCAATCAGCCTGAAAACTCTACAGTTTTCAGGCTGATTGCTAGAGCGTCAGCCAGCGGCATGCCTGGCGTGATGTCGTCGCCTCCAAGTGATGTCATCATGCCGGGCACATCAGCCCGAACTGGGCACTTTGGGGATGGGGTTCCCCCTGCCAGCCTGATCCAGACCAGCGGATTGGGGGCTATTTCGGCAGGAAAACCCCACCCACCCCAGGGGACCTGGCAGCCCTAGGTTGGCCACTGTGGGGGAAAGTGTGCTGGACTAGATGCGCCATTGTTACCGATCTAACAGGGCACCTCTTATGAGGAAAGAGGATTATTGGGATATTTGGTTAATATAGCAGACTTTGCCCAGTTATAGAAGCGTGATACTGAGTGCACTAAATAAACTGCTGAAGAAGTACATTGCAAAAAAGGGTAAACTTACTTTTATTCAAGGAGATCCAGTTCACATACATGTTTGCAGTCAAAAGATGTGAAAGAAGCCTAATCTAAAGAATGCTTTCCCCATCATAAGGGGCCAGCTTGTCCAACATCATGTGTGTAAGGAGTCTGAGGGCACTGTATCTGCACGAGAGACCTGCAGAGACGTGTCTCAGTGGAAGGCCATGTAAAGTGGTAGTGAGAGGACAAAGTGAGAGTGAGGAGGGGGTCAGAGGGCAGCTCCCAGGTTAAGACAAAGAGAAGCCTCCTGTTCAGGGAGATAACACATATACATGATTAGAGTGATGTAGCACCCCCTAATGTCCAGGCATGCTGAGTCGTTCACTCCAACGGGGATGGGAAGAGATGGCCAGATGCCCCTTTGCTGTTACTGCTGTTGCTTCCTCCTTCTGCTGAGATGGCAACAGTTCGGCACAAGCGACTGGCCGGGGGGGGGGGGGCTCCACATTCCACAACAGTGGCAGGAGACAGCAGCAGCAGAGTGGCCAGCGGATACAGCATAATGGACTCACTCAGATGCTACAGGTGTATATGAACATATGAAGCTGCCTTATACTGAATCAAACCACTGGTCCATCAAGATCAGTATTGTCTACTCTGACTGGCTGAGGCTCTACCTCAGGTAGAGGTCTTTCATACCACCTGATAGCCAGTCCTTTTTGTTGGAGATGCCACAGATTCAGCTGGGACCTTCTCTGCATGCCAAGCAGATGCTCTACCCCTGAGCCATGGCCCCTCTCCATAAACATACATTGAAACACGAGCTCCAAATGCATTAACAGTTCTGTAAGCTCTCTTAAATGTGTGTCTGTCTGCATGGGGGAGAAGGTCATGGTCGATTTTTGTCCTCCCCCCCCCCCTTTTAATAGATTTTTACTCTAATTCTTGGAAGCTACCTTAGGGCCAGAAAGTGAGGATACGTGAGGATAAATGCTTTCAATAAATCAAGTTTAAGGGAATCAGTGCTGGGAAGATCAGGTTATCATCAGAAGAGCTGGTCTGTACTTAATGATGCAAGGCTGAAACCATTTGTTTAAGGCTGTGGTCACACAGCCCTTTAAATCTGGGAGCCCTCCCGGATTTAAAGGGACCGGGGGGTTTTACATCCCAACCCCGGTGGCGGCAGCTGGCAGAGGAGGAGGCGGTGGCGGGTGGCGGCGGGCAGCGGAGGAGGAGTCAGGCGGCAGCAGAGGCAGCGGAAGAAGTGTGTGGAGAAGGAGGAGGCAGGCGGCGGCAGAAGAGGCAGGTGACAGCGGAGGAGGAGGAGGCAGCTGGCAGTGGCGGCAGCCAGGGGAGGCACCCTTCCCTGAGCCCCACCGGCCACCTGGTAAGTTTGGGGGGTTCCCCCTTTTGCACTTGGGCACTTGAGTGCCCAAGTGCCCAAGTGCAAAAGGGGGGGGAACCCAGAGGGACGATCTGGACAGCCCTCTCTCACAATCATTGTGAGAGAGGGGGGCTGTCCAGATCGGCTCAATGTGGGTTCCTCGCGCGACCACCAGGAAAACAATTTCCCCGGGGTCGAAAAATGCAGGAGGAAAACCGCCATTGAGCCCGCTTTGGTGCGGGATTTGTCCCGGCCGTTGTGGACGGTCCCTTTAAATGCGGGAGGAAACAGCACTTCCTCCCGCATTAAAGGGCCGTGTGACCCCAGCCTAAGAATTAAAAAGAGATGATGGTGGGACGAGAATGAAAAGGTTAATAATGTAAACAATGTGGAAAGAGGAACACGAATCAACTTTCAAGACAGTGGGGTGGATCCTACCAGATTTTCAACTTGCAATAAAGGCAGGAGAGTGTTTTACTACTTTACACTGAGGATGATTAAAATGTGGAATTCACTGGCAGAAGATGTCGTGATAGACACAGGAATAAACAACTTTAAAAGGGGATGAGATAGATCCATGTAGGATAGGTCTATCAATGGCTACTCACCATGGCGACTGAGGGGAACCTCCACATTTGGGGGCACTGATCCTCTGAATCCCAGAGCCAGCAGGCAACTTAGGGGAAGGCCTCAGCCTGTATGCCCTGTTGTTGGCCGTCCAGAGGAGCTGGTTGGCCATTATGTGAGACAGGACGCTGGACTAGATGGACTATTCGTCTGATCCAGCAGGGCTCTTCTTATGTTCACTGAAAAGTTTATGATGCAAACAGTGAAACATGCATGGATAATATGCCCTCCCCAGACAAGGCAAGAACAGAAAAGCTGAAGATACAACCCTGTGCCTTCATTTGAAACTGCTTAGCAACAGATTAAAAACAAAGGGAAGAAGAACAGATTCACACCATGAATCTCTCTGGGGCTTCGTGTCACGAGACATTACAAGAACAGCCACTAGGAGAAATTGCTTTTTTGAGGGATTCAAGGAATCAGTGGAGAACAGCTGTGTACAGACAAGCTAACCATGATAGCCAGGTTGGAATAAATGGCCCTTGGGTCTTGCCCAGCCTTCAAGTACTAGGATTTCCCACAGAAATGATAGTATTTAGGTTCCTCATGAATATATCGAGTCTCTTACTACTTGTTACTGGGCATTTCCCCCCAACTATGGTTTTATTTGACAAAATAAAAGTTTACTATTTGGAACACTGTCACAGCATGAAATTACATTACAGTTCCTGGACACTGAGTATAATTGTTGTCTCTCTTTGGCGCTCAATGTTATAATTGGGTAGGGGCATATAATTATCCTGATTTATAGCGCATAAGCTTTGCATCAAGATAGCTGTTACATCTGTCTTCATTGGATGGTGTCCAAAACCAAGAGGGGAAAAAAGAAGGCCGTTTTCCCCAAGAATCTCATCCTAATCCTCTTCAAAATTCACCATTTACCACTCAAGTCACTGGGGGTCTTCCCACTGTGTCCTCCAGGGGTGATGTGAGGTAAAGGGGACAATGTATCCTAAGATATATGTGCCCAAAAGTGGGACAATGCTCAAATTGGTATTGAGATGAAGAAGCTATCAATCTTCCTGTCACTGACTCATGTTATTAAAACCCTGAGCTAACTGAAGCCATTTTTAAAAAAATCCATTTGATTGGATAGAAAAAGTTGGGAGAAATAATTATGACCCAGATTTCACAATAGGGTAGGCTGCACAAGGAAGGCAAAAAAGAGAATGAATAAATTTTGGGAGGAGTGGTGACCATTTATCATAGCTGTAGCACAGACTTGGGCTAAAGCCAAAGGTAATTTTTGTTGTAGTAAGTGACTCAGCATGCCTGGACATGGGTGGTGGATTTTTTTGCTACATTAAGGGTCCGTACATATTATTTCTTTGAATAGGATGCCTCTGTTTGACTTAACCTGGGAACAGCCCTCTGACCCCTCCTCTCTCTCTCTCTCTCTCTCTCTTTCTCTCCCTCTGTCCTCTCTCATCTCACATGGCCTTCCAAGGAGACACACGTCTCTGCAGGTCTCTCATGTAGATACAATGCCCTCATACTTCCACACACATGATGCCGGACAAACTGGCCATTTGTGAAAAATCACCTGATAAGAAAATCCCTATTAACAACTTGGGGGGAAATCTTGCCTTTGGTGTACTCTAAAATACCAAGATGGGTCTCACCCCTGGAAGCCTTGTCACAATCAAGTTTAATCCCCTCAGATAGAATCTTAAGGCATGAAGATCTTTTAGATGATAAAGGACTTTTAAAAACAAAGGAAGAATTAATAAAGCAAGGGATTAGTCAGGATTGGTGGACAAGGGCCCGAACTGAATCTAGGTACGTTAAAGATTTTTGAAAGTTGGTTTTTATTCTGAACAAAGTGTATTTGAGAAGTTGTTGGGTACATCTAATGATAAGCTGATTAAGAAAAATTATGTATTTTTAATGCAAATGAAAATGGAAGATGAAGTGGTTAAAGACTGCATGGTGAAATGGATACAAAATCTGGGTTATAATATTGATTTTACACAGTGGAGTACACTATGGAAAGTGAATGTGAAAATAGCTTTTGTGAAATGCTTCGGAACTTTAACAAGTGTTACATACATACACGTACTGACAGTAATTTATAATAGCAGCATAATGTTGAATCCTTTTTTTCCTTTTCTGCCATGTCATCTGTTGTTGTGTCCAGACTCAGGTGACTTAGAAGGACACATGACTGTCTAGCAAGGTCAGTCTTTTTCATTGGCAGGGGCTCCTATGCTCCCTCTAAGCTTTGGAGACTTGTGAGCAAAAATCCTACTTTGTGAGCTATTGGCATTAAAGTTGTGAGTGAGCGGTTTGGCTGGTGCATAAATCAGTTTGCTCTGGAGCCATCCTTCCTGAGCAAAGACAAAAATGTGTGAGCCGGAGTCTAAAAAACTGTGAGCTAGCTCACACTAACTCAGCTTAGAGGGAACACTGGCTCCTACAGGATTTCAGCCAAAGTGTTTCACATGACCTACTTACCTGATCCTTTTTTAGCTGGAGATGCTGGGTGATAAGTATTGGAGTTGGGAGTCCATGGAACAGTGAAACAGCATGATCTTTATTGCTGGTCTGGATGAAGCATACAACCCAGGGCTCGAAGCCCTCCTTTTATGCTGGTCAGGGACAATCCCCTGACCTCACCCAACTGGCCTGATAGGCTATTAGAAGTCTATTTACATTTCATAGGTTCCCTGGGAGAAACCTAGGTACAGGATTGGTGGCCGGTTTGAATCCACCTGGCCTTTGTTCTACCTGGCTGAAGCTCAGGTAGTTTCTTGGCCATGTGCTCTGGCCATGCTCTGGCCATGTGCTCTGGCCATGCGGTCGCAATTAAGGGAGCACATGGCAACCACATGGTCAATACATAACACTGGGGATTGAACCTGGGACCTTCTGCACGGAAGACAGATGCTGTGCCACTGAGCCACAGCCTCTCCCTGAAGTTTCTTGCTGCTCCACAAGCTGGTCCCTGACTTTTTACAATGCTTTTTCATGCAATCTAAATCACACTTGAACACTGCTGAATATCCTGAATTCCCTTTTCTTCAGTGACAGAATCAGTGCAATAGGTGCAAAGTGGTAATCTATCGCCACAGTCCCTAGCCCCCAATAAAACTGTCAGGCCCGTAATAGTTCCAAGATTGGCTCCAGTCTGATGTGACTGGCCACCATATCCCATTCATAATGGGTAAAGCCATTAAGCCCCTCATTGGTGGCCTTCACTTTCTCAGAGGCATATGGTTTCACAGAAGGCAGAAAGCTCCGGAGAAACGGAACCTGTGGACTTTGTATGCTTTGCAACGTGTTTACACAGTGTCAGATAGGGCTGGCTCGTTCAGGTCTCCCGTCATGTTGAGAAGTGAACATCCATGAAACTTGGCAGGGGAGTTTGTTCTCCCATGTGGATTGTGTGGGAATAAACATACGCTTTGACACCACATAAAATGAGCCTACACAAATTACCTCCAGAGCTCAATAAACATCATGTTTCTTGCTGTAACAATCAGAGGTTGTATGAGCAAAGAGTTGCCAAACTGCCCAGATTGGACTGGGGTCTACCAGAACTGGCATCGATCTCCCAGTGACTAGTGAAAGCAATCTGGGAGATTTTAATGGCATATTTTAAAAGAAAATCTGTCTCCATTAGCCCCCTGTCTTCACTGCACCCACACTACCATCTCTTACCACTTGCCTATCTCTTCAGCACCCCTACTCTGGAGCTGAAGCACCCAACGTCCTTCCCTCCTTGTTCAAAGGGATTTCTAAAGATACCACAGCAAGGAGTGTTTCGTAAGCCCCATTCAGTATGTTTTAGGGCTGTGGTCTGCCACTGCTCCAAGAGGTGGGGGGGGGGGGGGAAGAGTGTCACATGCATCATTATGTCACTCTCAGGGAAAACACAGAGGGCACAGAGAGTAGCTCTAGGAATTGCCAGAAACTCTATCATTTTACCATAGAAGAACATAAGAGAAGCCAATGTTGGATCAGGCCAATGGCCCATCCAGTCCAACACTCTGCGTCACACAGTGGCCAAAAATACCAGGTGCCATCAGGAGGTCCACCAGTGGGGCCAGGACACTAGAAGCCCTCCCACTGTTGCCCCCCAAGCACCAAGAATACAGAGCATCACTTGCCCCAGACAAAGCTTATACCTTGAATAAGACTTTGTTGGTCTTAAAGCCACCACCGGACTCAAACTTTGTTCTGCTGCTTCAAACCAACATGGCTACCCACCTGAATCTGTTTTTATCATAGAGTTTCTGGCAATTCCTAGAGCTGCCCTCTGTCACTTCTGGAGTTGCACCAGAAGTGACATAGTGGCACACATGAAATTACCGTTCCTCTGCCCCCATGTCCCTGCCCCCAAACTTCTCACCAGTTGCTAGGGTCAGCCTAGAAACTCTTGGATGTGCATTTACTGTGTTGCCTTTAAAGATGTCTGGGAACAAGAAAAAAAAAGAAAGAAGTATTGGGTACTCCAACTCTTGGAGGGGACAATGGTAGGTATTCCTGGCCTGGCACAGTGATGGCCTCAGACAAAAATCTGCCCGAATACTTCTGTGCAAAGATGGCAACCCTACATGATCAAGAGGGATTGTCAGACACTTGACAGTCCACATTGTATGGCTGGTAGTTGGCTGCATTCAGTTTGGTAGGTCACAAACTGCCCGGACCTGATATAGGCATTTCCTCCCATTTTATTGGTTTACTGTTTTAGTTATTTACAACCCTCCTTTTTCACTTGAGATGCAAGGCAGTTTACACAGTGTAAGACAATGCCGTCAAATAGCGTGAGAAATCCAGTAAACTCTACAATGAGAATAGCATCACAAAAACGAGAAACAATGCAAAGAAAGGTATTAGACGTGGTATGTTACAAGCCATGCAAAAATGCAATTATAAAAATACAAAACAGTGCAGTAAGACCAAAACAATATATACAGGAAACTGCAGAATATGTTACGATCCCGTTCCCTTTATAAAAGCACCCTCCCTTCTATTAGAGTACAGTCTTATTCCCTTTATAGAAACTTGCTCCTGAACAGTTCCCTTATGAACCTGGCTCCCTTATGAACCTGTCCAACCACTATGGTCATCTTCGGAGGCTTTGCTTTGGGTGTGTCTAACTTTTGGCGCAGTGGTTAGGAGTGTGGACTTTAATCTGAAAGAACCTTGTTTGATTCCCCACTCCTCCATATGCAGCTACTGGGTGACCACGGGCAAGCCAGTTCTCTCAGAGCTGTTCTCTCAAGGGCAGTTCTTTCAGAGCCCACTCAGCCCCACCTGATGAAGAAAGCTGTGTTTCTCGAAAGCTTGTGCTTCCATTAAGGTTTGTTAGCCTTAAAGGTGCTACTGGGCTTTTTACTGTTTTTCAGCAACAAACTAACACGACTAACTACTCTGGATCTATTGAGAACCAGTGTCACCGATCCCAGGCAAATCCACCCAAAATGGAGACAAAGTGCCCCCTTGAATCCCACCCCCATCCCCATAGATTTAATAGCACTGAAACCGGCAAGGTTTGCCTGCACTGGAAACTCGTTCCCTTTTTGCTCATTAATCTAAAATTTCTATTAAGCACGGCCCATTTTAGAAGGGATCGAGGGCATTTTACATCATTTTTAATTTATTGCCCCCATCTGGCAAATTCAGAAACCGGTAGCCATATTAGGAGCAATAATGAAGCTTTTGAAGTTGAAAAATGAAACCAAAGACATTCGCTGTATTACTCATTGGGGGGGGGGGTTTCCCCCTCCAGAGAGACTCCCTGGAAATATCTGCGACAGTCAGTGTGGGTGCCCAATAAAATTCAGGAAATGGCAAAGAAAAAAAGTAATAAATTGGTTCATTCACAGAAGATTGCGCCTGGCATTGGCCATTGTTTCCTAAAACAACATCTCATAGGTCTGTGCTGAGCATATTAGAAGTCATGCTGGTTTGGGATGGTTTCTCCTTCCCTCTTTCTTGGGACTTCAGTGAGCAAGCCAGTTTAAATAGGAAATGTATCTCCGAAGGGCTTTCCACACATGGTATGGAGATTTGAGAGGACCAGTCACTAGAACAGTATACTTTAATGCAGGGGTCCTTTCGTAGAAAAAGAGGTGCAGGAGCTCATTAGCATAACTCATTAGCATATGCCACGTCCCCTGACATCACCGGAAGTATGTCAGAAAGGGAATGTCAGTTTCAGCCCCATTATATCCTATGGGCCATTGAAATCAATGGCAAAAACTCATAGGGTATATGAGGGGCTGGAGGAGAGGGGGTTTGAGGGAGAGGCTCCAAACTTGCAGGTTAGCTGCTGGGGCCTCTCCTCGAAATACCCACCAAGTTTCAAGAAGGTTGGACCACGGGGTCCAATTCTATGGGCCCCCAAACAGGTTGTCCCATCCCCTCCATTGTTCTCTATGGTGGGAAAAAGTGTTACTTTTTTCCTACCATAGAGAACAATGGAGGGAATGGGGGCAACCTGTTTGGGGGCCTGTAGAATTGGACCCCCTCGTCCAATCTTCTTGAAACTTGGTGGGTATTTCGAGGAGAGGCCCCAGCAGCTACCCTGCAAGTTTGGAGCGTCTCCCTCAAACCCCCTCCCCTCCAGTCGCTTTTAAAGTTGCTGCTGAATTTTGGTGGCAATTCGGGAACGGGCCGAATCAGATCAGAGAATCTGATTTGGCCCATAGCTGCCCTAGTGGCCACTCCTGAGCTGGCGGAGCTTCGCTCCACCTCGCTCCGGCCTCAAAGGACCCCTGCTTTAATGTATCAGGAGATCCCTCTGACAGTTGCGACTAAATGACGTAGATGTCATTTCACATTGATTGCTTTATCTGAGTCTGTCGCAATTACAGTGCTTATCAATTTGAGTTCTGGTATGAGAGAGTCAACATGGGATGTTTATTTCAAGAGTTGATAAGTGGAAATCGATAGGAATCGTTGGCAATTGATAAGAATTTTAATTGCCACACGCTCAGATAAAGCAATCAATGTGAAATGGGTATTTGTTATTGCGCAAGATCCATTGCATGTGAGCAATACGAGAAGAGATTTTTCTAGAGAATCACCACGATCATAATAAAGATTTTTGTATATATATCTTTATTGACTCTTCATCATTTTTGTCACGGATGTTTTGATTAGACTTCAATCTCCAGGTGGTAGCTGGAGATCTCTTGGGATTAAAAATGATCTCCTGGCAACACTGATCAGGTCACCTGGAGAAAATGGCCACTTTGGAAGGTGGTCTCTATGGCATTATACCCCATTGAAGCCCCCCTCCACAAATCCTATCCTCCTCAGACTCAACCCCCAAAATCTCCAGGTATTTCCCAACCCAGAGCTGGCAGCTCAACTACAACTGCCCATGTCACGTCTGGTGTTTTACTGGAAGTGACATGGTGTCACAAGACGCATCAACCCCCCCTTCCATATCCCTGCCCACAACCCACCTGAAGCTTGCTAGGCATTGTCTGACCGCCCTGCATCTCAGGGATCTTTCATACTGTAATCTTAACCTGATTTTGCTCCTTTGCTGCCTCACCCTTCCGGGCCACGAGGCGGGAACTGAGATTTCAGGCAGTGTTTGTATCCATTTATAGCCCACTCTACCAAAAAGCTGCCCCAAGTCTGAATGTCTCTATCTACTTGCCAGTACTCTTATTATAGAGCTTGGGTTGGGTTTTCGCCCCTCCCTAGCTAAGTGTTCGGGGTGTATTTTATTACTAGTATTATTTCAGATTGGAGTCAGGGATAAGATGCTGGACTGCTCGTCACATGACTCATTCAAAAAAACTACGCCTGTCTGCGCGATAAAGTATAATAAAGCCTCTGTGTGCCCGAACGAAACAGTGTTTTCCACTGGCCGAAGCAGGCTGTTATCATAACCTCCCCGGAACATTCAAGCCGGCAAGGTCTGTCCCGGCGCTCTCGAAAAACAAAGCAACATCTTATTGTCCAAAAGGGAATTAAGAGGAGGTATCGCTGCACCAGCCTCCCATCTCAATGTACGCTTGGCCGGTTATTCATAGGAGAATATAGACATTATGGGGCCAGGTTATTATTTGTGTCAGGTCGATGCCAAAAAAGGAGGTGGGGGGAACTTTATTTCCCCAAAGGTAATGAAGGTTACTTAACTTTGACAGTGGATTTCTATATTTATGTCTCTCAGCTGTTTCTATGGCTACAGATATCTGTCTATGTACAGTATACAGAACACCAGAGGGCTAGCTGTGCTGCAAGCAAAAATAAACACAGGTCTTGTGGCAACTTAAAGACGGACAAAATTCTGTTCCAGCATAGCCTTTCGTGGACTAGAGGCCATGGTTGTGAAAAGCCACCACAGGCCTGTAGATAAATCTTCCCTCTAACCCCCCCCCTCGCCCTCTATGCATCCTAAGAGAACAAATCACATTACTTTAGGCAGATCATGGGAAGGTAGGCAGGAAGAGATGAACCTGTGCTCAGCTGTTGTGGTCCTTTTTTTTTGTCCGAGGTAGTGGCAATCACCACTTTGGGGTCAGGTAGGACTTTTCCTCCAGGCCAGATTGGCCCAGGATCCTTTTTACTTTCGAGCAGGGGTCATTAAGGGAGGGGGGGGTAGCTCTGAATTTCCTGCATTTTGCAGGGGTTGGACTAGATGACCCTTGGTGTCCCTTCCGTACCTCAAAAAAAAGATGTTAAATTATAGCATTAGAAAAGGTGCAGAAAAGGGCAATTAAAATGATGAAGGGGATGGAACACCAGCCAGTTTGGTGTAGTGGTTAGGAGCGTGAACTCTAATCTGGGAGAACCAGGTTTGACTCCCCACTCCTCCACATACAGGTGCTGGTGTGACCTTGGGTCATTTCAGAGCTGTTCTCTCACAACAAGTTCTTGAACGGCACTCTCAGCCCCACCTACCTCACAGGGTGCCTGTTGAGGGGAGGGGAAGGGAAAGGAAATTGTAAGCCACTCTGAGACTCCTTTGGGTAGTGAAGGGTGAGCTATAAATCCAATCTCCTCCTCTTCCTCCTCCTCCTCCTCTTCTTCTTCCCCCCTATGAAGAAAGGTTAAACAGATTAGAGCTCTTTGGCTTGGAGAAACGATGACTGAGGGGTGACGTGATAGAGGTTTACAAAATTATGTATAGCATAGAGAAAACAGAGAGAGAAGTACTTTCCTCCCTTTCTCACAATTCAAGAACTGGTGGGCACTAAATTACATTAATGAGCAGTAAAGTAGAGATAAAAGGAAGTACTTCTTCACCCAAAGAGTAATTAGCACATGGAATTCATTGCCACAGGAAGTGGTGACAGCTACTAGCATAGACAGCTTCAAGAAGCGATTGGATAAACATATGGAGCAGAGGTTCATCGGTGGCTATTAGCCACAAGATACAGAGGGAACACTATGTCTGGGTCAGTGATGCTCTGTATTCTTGGTGCTTGGGGGGCAACAGTGGGAGGGCTTCTGGAGTTCTGGCCCCACTGGTGGACCTCCTGATGGCACCTGGGTTTTGGCCACTGTGCGACACAGAGTGTTGGACTGGATGGGCCACTGGCCAGATCCAACAGAGCTTCTCTTATGTTCTTATGTTCCAGCTTTATGTTTCTATGACTAGCTCATCTCTGTGGAATCCAGGATGAAGAGTTCCCATAGCAATTAGTAGTCTTAGCAAAAGACACACTTTGGGAGTTATTCGGCTGCGCTCCTAGAGACACTTTTTCTTTCATTTAAGACCCTACTGGATACCCCAAAGGACACACACACACACGAAGCTGCCTTATACTGAATCAAACCATTGGTCCATCAAGGGCAATATTGTCTACTCAGACTGGCAGTGGCTTCTCCAGGGCAGAAGTTTTCCGCATTACCTACTACCTCATCCTTTTAACTGGAGATGCCGGGACTTGAACCTGGGACCTTCTGCAGGCCAAGCAGATGCTCTACCCCTGAGCCAAGGCTCCTCCCCCGACTAGAAGCCTCGATGCACCTACAAACCATCACCGAAAGGAACTGTTCCTCATTGCAGAAGCCAAGTTATGAACTGACAAAACACACAAGTCTTAAACACCTCATCCCGTTTGTAGCCACAGTTCCTCCCCATGTATATTCACACCTCATTGCCAAACAGCCAGCCTAGATGACAGCGTGTCTAGGGTCATCAAGACACGGTCCAAAGAGCCTCCCTGCTGGAAAGAACCTCAAGCAGCAATAAAACCGGATTCATTAAACGGGGTTGCACCGTTCAAGTGATCTGGAATGCATTAAAACACACACTGATTTTAAGCAGCAAACACTCCTCCATCAGAACCTGCCACACTCCATATCAGGTATTTTTCCATGTCGGCTCCACCATTAATAGCCAGCCGGCAACAATTTGTGGGAATATTAACCCCAGCCGCAGTGAGACAGAATATGCGTGTGCTAAACCAGCGACCATCCCAAAGCAAAGACATTTGTAGCCTGTAAAACCTTCAGCCTAGTAAAAGCCTTAAACCCCATCCGCACATTCAGGAAAAGCAGTCTGACTGAACGTTCCTTTGCATTCACAACTCTCCTACGGAAATCTAGCATAGCAAGGGTTCTAATACGGGCTTGGTTTAGACATAATACAAAAATACAGTCTATTTGAACTATGTTTAATTTGTGACATCAGCATTCAGCTTGTAGATCATCATTCGTGTCCTAGTTGGTCTCAACAGATAAAAGGAAATACTTCTTCATAGACCTGGCCTCCGGAGAATAGGTCTACCCTTCCCTTTGCACTATATTGGTAGACCTGGCCTTGAACCATCACCCTGCACTGAGCCTAAGAAAACGTACCAGCAATTGGGGGGTGGGGGGGAGAGAGATGGACTCTTGCAGTCTACTTTGGGGGTTTTAAAAGTGAAATAGTGACCTGACAAATGTACAGGTCAAGTATAACAGTGGTGGAACAATCCCCATCAGATCCCTGCCTAGCCTAAAAAACAGGAAGTTGCTTAAATGTTATCAACCTGCCCATATTACTTATTTATTCAAATACTTGTATAACGGAGAATCAGTCTGGGGTTATCTGGGGCTCAAAGGGCTGTTTTTTTAGGTAGATGCACCAAATTTTCAGCATAGCTGCTGGTGCCTCTCCTTAAAAAAAAAAAAACCAAAACCCAAGTTTCAAAAAGATTGGAGCAGGGGGTCCAATTCTATGGGTCCCAGAAGGCAGTGTGAGCTGAAGCTAAATTCCCTGAGCTGGCAGCTAAAATTTTGTGTATCAGCAGCACCCTCTAGCACAGCTTAGAGGGAACACTGCTGACTATAAACCATTCTCAGCAGTTTCATGGAGATGTTAAAAAGTATGGGGGACAAGATGGAACCCTGCAGGATCCCATCACATAAATTCCAGGAGCTAGACAGCGGTTCCCCAGCACCACCTCTGGAATCTGTCGGTCAAGTAAGAGCAGAAACACCTAAACATGCTGCCTCCCAACCCAGCCAGCCTCTCCAGAAACATACCACAGTTGATGGTACAGAAAGCCTCTGAGATGTCCAGGAGAATCAGCCGGGACATACTCCAGTAAGTCAGCCTCCTGGTGATGATGATGAAGAAGAAGGAGATTGGATTTATACCCTGCCCTTCACTTGGAGTCTCAGAGTCTTACAAACTCCTTTCTCTTTCCCTCCCACAACAGACACTCTGTGAGGTAGGTGGGGCTGAGAGAGCTCTGACAGAAACTGCTCTTTCAAGAACAGCCCTGACAAAACTATGGCTTGCCCAAGGTCATCCAGCAGCTGCAAGTGGAGGAGTGGGGAATCGAACTCAGTTCTCCCAGATGAGAGTCCGCGCACTTAACCACTACACCAAACTGGTGTAGTGATCCAAGATCAAAACTGTTATTGTAAGAATCTGTAGGGGAGACTCATTACACTGCTACTTGGAGGAAATTAAAGATAAAACAATAGGTAGTACCTTTGCCTTTCTCTAATTACAAGCTACAGGAAATAGAACAAAGTCCAGTGGCACCTTTAAGACCAACAAAGTTTTTTTCAAGGTATAAGCTTTTGTGTGCACACACCCTTCTTCAGAGGACTCACGAAAGCTCCTACCCTACCACAAATTTTGTTAGTCTTTAAGGTGCTACTGGACTCTTACTCTTTTCTACACTTCTTCAGATACACTGAAATGGAAGTTGCCAGTCCATACGTATAGGTAGCGGGTGACCAGCAAATTAGCATACAACATAATATGTTTAACAGATTCAAGGACCAAACAGGAATAACAAGCTTAGTTTATACGGTTAAATATCTTCATTACGTTGTATGCTAATTTGCTGCTCACCCTCTTACTTATACGTATGGACTGGCAACTTCCATTTCAATGTAATTGCAAAAGGGTTTGTACACACAAAAGCTTATACCTTGAATAAAATTTCGTTGATCTTAAAGGTACCTCTGGACTTGAACTTTGTTCTGCTGCTTCAGACCAACATGGCTACCCACCTGATTCAAAAAAAAAAATCAGTTCAGAAACAGCTTATTTTTATGTTGAATGCCTAGTTATTCCAATTTCTTAAATAGCTTTTATCTATTCCTCAAATCTGTCTCTACCACTAAACTTTTTGCATCTTCAAAGTTTTCCAGCTAAACATCTACTAACTAGAGAGTATATACAAAACTGACATACACAAATGCCTATATGGTTACAGAGAAAGCCTTTTGTGGTGTTTGAAATTTTTTAAATACGGATTCAATCACTTTTATTATTCTCAAATATGTCGTGTGTCACTGATTTAATTCGAAACATGGTTTTAAGTTGGGCAGGATGGTAATCATATTTCTAAGTTTTGCTGAACCATGCTAATTATATGTAAATATTGATGATGTATCAATCTTAATTTAATGGGTTTCTTGTTAATAATTTATTTGCTTAACCCATTAAAATGCAACAATACATAATTAGAACCAGTATACACAGCAAGCTGAAATGTCCAGATCACAAATTAAAAACAAATGAAGGAAGATAGTTATGCCTTTCTTATCCATTCACTTTTAACAACTCAAGTTACGTTAGCAATTTTTAAAGGAAAAATAAATCTCCCCTATTTGGATCCGCATTATCTCAGATGCTACTAGACGACGTTCATCATTAAGCCGACAGCGCATGGTTATATTTGGCAAAGGAAACTTATCCCAAAGGACATCCTCACCCTTCCATTGCTAGAAGCTTGGCTTCAGGATGGAAGTAACCGACTTGTTATCTCTCTGCAGATTTGTGTTTCCAGAAGCTTCTATGTACAAATTTATAACTAAAGACTAGGAATCAGGATTCTAAGAGAATTCAGAGAAACACCCTCCCACCAAAAAAACACCCCCAAATACCTGCTGATGATGATCGTAAACGCCTGAACAGGAAAACGACACCGATTGGGGTGGTGCAGGATTCATGATGCCTAAGAAACAGTGATTTTCATGTAGGGATGCCAGATCCCCAGTGAGGGCAGGGATTTCCCACTGCCAGGCCCCACCTCTCTGCCGCCAGCCAGCTGGCTGGTGGGGGGGGGAATCCCCCACCCAAAGGAGGAGCACCTAGCATTTCAGTGACACGCCTACATGATGTCGACATGTTGGGGGCGTTGCTCTGGTTTTGGAGCAAAAACTCTATGGTAAAAGCTAATTCTACCATAGAGTTTTGCCCAAAAACCAGAGCATTGCCCCCCTAATGTCCCCGACATTCCTACATCACTTCTGGGTCACGTAGGCACATCGCTGAAATGCTGGGCATTCCTCCCTACTCCTGGTAAGTGCCTCCCCCCATCCCCAGCCAGCCGCTCGGAGGGACTTGGCGACCCTATTTTCATGTACAATTTGGCTCAGGATCTCTGGAATGCACAACCCTACCTACCAGTGTATTTGAGTTGCCAGCCTCCAGGTGGGACCTGGAGATCTCCTGGAATTACTGCAGATCTCCAGACAAAAAAGATTAGTTCCCTTGGAGAAAATGGTTGCTTTGGAAGGTGGGCTCTATGTAAATATACCCTGCTGAGGTCCCTCCCCTCTCCAAAGCCTGCCCTCTCCAGGCTCCACCCCCAAATCTCCAGATATTTTCCAATCTGGAGCTGGCAACTCTACAGTGCATGCTTAGGAGGCTGTGCGAAAGCCAGTCTCTGTTATGCCATAAGGCAATCCTCCGTGCATAGACACTACCACATTGAAGACTTAAAACAAGCCTATCATTTCACCCTGGTTTCTTGTTCTTCATAATGTGTTGCTGCTGCTATTCCAGTTCTTTCATAGCTACTGGACTTAGGGATGTTCCAAATCAGCTAGCTAAAACTATTCTTGGTGTCCCGAATAAAGTGAAAGGTTCAGGCCTGTTCCAAAGAGAAATAATAATAACCTTGCTGAAATCTCTTAAACCCTCTGTCAGCATGAATGATGGCTTCTTGAGTTATCCAGAAATACTGTTTTATTTGTATTTCATCCATCTGGTTATCTCTTTGATGGCTGATGCCCAAAGATAGAGCCTAAATACTTCCACAACTGGGGGGGGGGGGGGGGGAGGGAAGCAAAGCTGGGAATCAAAGCGTAGGAAGTGCTGTGCTTACAATCAAGACAGGAGTTTTTCACCTACACTCTGTTTCTGTTCAGTTGAGAGTGGTTCCAGTGGGCAAAGGCAAAATCCCCTGGTTCTTGTGCAATCTTACTCAGATCAGCAAGCAAACTTTCCCCAGGGGCATTTATAATAAGGTTGCCAACTCCAGGATGGAAAATTCTGGGAGATTTGGGGGTGGAATCTAGGAAAAGTGATGAAGGGGAAGGACCTAAGTCAGTTATAATGGCATACAGTCCAGCCTCTGAAGCTGCCATTTTCTCCAGGGCAATTGATTTCTGTACTCTGGAGATAAGTCTTAAGTCCATGCCCCAGAGGTGGTAGCCAAAAGTGAGAGATCATGGGAGGAGATGGAAGTCCAATCAAAACATCCATGACAAAAATGATGAAGAGTCAATAAAGATATATATATATGTTTACTATAATAATATTCTCCCGAAAACTCTTATTTTATCGCTCACACACAATGGATTTTGCACAATAACAAATACCTGTTTCACTTAAATTGCTTTATCTGAGCGTGTACCGATTACAATTCTTATCAATTTCCACTTATCAGCTCTTGAAATAAACATCCTATGTTGACTTTCTCATATCGAAACCCAGGGAGGTTAGCAACCCTGCTTTGTAAGTGGATTGGGAAGTGTTCCAGGAGGATTTCTCTAAATGGAGTGAGTGGACAACAGCATGCAGGTGCTACTGGACTCTTTTCTGTAGCTGTCTATAAATAGACTAAAACGGCCACCCGTCTTGAACAACAACATAGCGCATGAAGTTCAGTATAGGTAAATGTAAGGTGACACACCTTGAAACAATAAAAACTCTGAATGCCAGTGCTAGGAAACAACATCAGAGGAAGGCCTTGACCGGGGCCGGCCCCAGGATTTTTTGCGCACTAGGCGAGGCTACCTTGTGGGCCCCCCCCCCCGGTGAGGCTGCCTTGTGGTGCCCCCCGCACACACATCGCAGAGCCACCCTCTCCACCGCTGGAGACACACCTGCAAGGGACGCCCCCCCAGACCCAGCGCCCGCCTGCCCGGGCTCACGAGCTCTCCAGCCCCGCCAGCAGCCACCTGCATCAACTGGCCTACAAGTCTATCTGCATTGGCCCAAGGCTAAGTTTGGTTCTTAACCTGAATGGAAAGCTGCATTCAGACATAATGATAAATCATGGTTTGCATAAAGCACACTATCTCCTGTTTAATTCTGGGTATAAGCTTTTGTGTGAAGAAGTGTGCATGCACACAAAAGCTTATAACCAGAATTAAACTTTGTTAGTCTTAAAGGTGCCGCTGGACTCAAACTTTGTTCTGTTGCTTCAGACCACCACGGCTTCCCACCTGGATCTACAATGAAATTCTGTTTGGGAAAAATAAACCGGCGTGACAGCCCAGGAGCTGAAGTGGCCAGTGGTGTTGCCGGAGACAGCGGAAAACATAATGAGAGGAAACATGTTGCTCATATCGCTAACTGAGTGCAAGCAAAGCTTCAGACAGAGGATGCGTTGATACAGAGGCTAGGAATCACACCAGAGCTTCCAAGTGGGCAGACTGACAGGGGTCATCACAAGGGTCTGCTCAGCCCGGAGCCAACTGGTAACTTGAGATAACGCCGTTCCTTAAAAGCCAAGTTGGAAACTTTGAAACAACAATCATGGGAACTCTTAAGGCTTTCCGGCACACGTTTTCCAGCTCTTATGCACCGGGGCAGGGGGAGGGGAGGGAAATGGCCCAAAACATGCAATTTATCTGACTGATGATATATTGTGTTGGAGCTGAAAGAAGTAAGCAGAGGTTCATACAATGCCTCTGTTGTTGGAACGTAACTCTCCAGACTGCAAATGGAGGGGCCGCAGTTAGCAATGTATTACAAGAAATCACCCCTGCAGGTTAAGAAACAAGAAGGGGCTGGGAAGGAGTTCAAATATGTCTTTCTCTATGGTGTACCACTGTTGCATCTGCAGGGACCACTGCACGTAGACAAGGTTTCAAATATGCATATCAGCCTCACTGTTACCTAAAATAGCGTAGCTGAGCAACCGGAGTGTCCTGTGACCTTGAGCACTGTTTCACCTGCTCTATAAATTATTAGGGCCTAAACTCTTAAGGGTAGATTTGTGCCTTCTGTTTGTTTGTTTGGTCATATCCTTCTGGACGTATTGATAAGGAAGCCCCCCTCCAAAAAGGGAAAGGGGGGGTGTTGTGACCAGATTCAAAGGAAGTCCAGAGCCTTCCATTTTTAATAGTTATGTAGAGGATGAAATTTCAGCACACACAATGCACCATAGAGACAGGCCTCCACGGACTGGGGAATTACACAGCTCCAGTCCCAATTTCCTGCCCCCAAGGAATTGAGGAGTGGGAGAAAAATTCCCTCCACATAGTAGTGCTCTAGGAATTTCCTGCAGTCTCTGTGGTAAAGACCATAAAGGTTAGGGGAGGACGCCTACAGCGAATGGTTGCCAGGCCAGAGATAGAAACCCCTGGGAGGAAATTTGGGGGAAAGGGGGAGGGAGCTTCAAAATACTTCAATTAGTTTTCTTTTGAACCAGTCCTGGACTTCAGAGTTCTCTGGGTTAGGTTTACCAACCTCCAGGTAGAGCCTGGATTTCTCCTGGAGTTACAACCAATATCCAGACTACAGAAATCAGTTTCATAGGAGTAAATGGTGTAGTGGTTAAGTGCACGGACTCTAATCTGGGAGAACCAGGTTTGATTCCCCACACCTCCACTTGCACCTGCTGGATGACCAGGGTCAGTCACAGGTTCTTTCAGAGCTGTTCTTGAAAAAGAGCAGTTTCTGTCAAAGCTCTCTCAGCCCCACCTACCTCACAGGGTGTCTGTTGTGGGGAGGGGAAGGGAAAGGAGTTTGTAAGCCACTCCGAGACTCCCTTGGGCAGTGAAGGGCGGGGTATAAATCCAATCTCCTCTTTCTCCTCTCCTAAATGGCACCTTCGGTGGGCAGCTTTATGGCATCACATCCATCTCCAACATCTACCCACCAAGCACCACCCCCAATTCTCTAAGAATTTGCCAAGCCAGAGTTGGCAGCACTAGAGCTTTTGAGTTCATCAGACAGCATCAAAGAGGAGAGTCCTTGATGGCACCATTTGGAACCCCACTTCTCTAAGCTTTGGTGCCATAACTAGCCACATATTTACACCTTCAGAACCCCATCTTCAAATCGATACTGCAAGGAGTTTAAAGAGGCAGCGTTGTGTCATGAAGCTATGCCCTGTGGTGCTCTTAAAGACTGCTGAAAAGTACTCTTTGCCATCTCCAGCAGAGAACTAGAATAGCCTTTGGTGTAGGGTTGCCAACCTCCAGGTGGTACCTGGAGATATCCCACTATTATCTCCAGGCAACAGAGATCAATTCCCCTGGAGAAAATGGCTGCTTTGGAGGGTAGACTCTTATGGCATTCTACCCTGCCGAGGTCCTTGTCCTCTCCAAACCCTGTGGTCCCCAGGCTCCACCCCAAAAAATCTCCAGGTATTTCCCCACCTAGAGCTGGCAACCCTATGGTCAGTGGGATGTTCAGACTCCTCTTCCAAGAGGACTGACTGAGATACCTCTTCCAGGACTAGTAACTTTGGTTTCCCTTGCTTGGAAGCCAGTTGAATCTGACTCTAGGGGGCGGTGCTCATCTCCATGTCCAAGCCGAAGAGCCAGCGCTGTCCGAAGATGTTTCCGTAGTCATGTGGCCAGCATGATTAGACGCCGAGGCACACGGAACGCTGTTAACTTCCCACCAAAGCGGTACCTATTTATCTACTTGCAGTTTCTTGCTTTCAAACTGCTAGGTTGGCAGGAACTGGGACCAGAGACGGGAATTCACTCCGTCATTTGGCACTTGGGTCTCAAACTGCTGAGTTACCCGTCTTCCAGTCTGTGGTTCAGTGTCTTAACTACTAAGTCACCATGGCCCCATACTAGTAACTTACACTCACAGAAATCTACAGAGAGCTCTGCCCCAGTTTTACGTTCAGATTCTTCAGCTGTCTTATCTTGGCTCTAATCGTGAACAGAAGAAAGCAGTGGGGTCCCCCCTATCCGGAATCTGAATTAGGACTAGTGTATTTATTTATTCCATTATTTTAAATAATGATAAGTTCAAGGCAATTTTTAAAAAGATGCACCATTCTTTTCATTAGTCACTGGACTAGGTGGACCATTGATCTGATTCAGCAAGGATGTTCTTGATGCTTGATGTCATTCTCAGAAGCTCCATCATCAGAGAAGTTTGGATCACAGTCAGGGCCAATTTTTCCATTAGGAATAGTACAAGAAGAGAAGAGATTAAATTTATACCCCGCCCTACACTACCCGAATGAGCCTCTGAGGAGCTTACAGTCTCCTTCCCCTTCCCCTCCCTACAACAGACACCCTGTGAGGTAGGTGGGGCTGATAGAGCTCTCTCAGGAACTGCCCTTGAGAGAACAGCTCTGAATGAACTTGTGACTGACCCAAGGTCACACTGGCAGCTGCATGTGGATGAATGGGGAATCAAACCTGTTTCTCCCAGATTAGAGTTCACACTCCTAACCACTACACCAAACTGGCTCTCAGTAGGCACCGTGCCTATGCACCACGATACTTTTAGGGGCCCATGAAAATATTTTAATTTCTTTAACAATCAGAAGAGGGGGGTGATGAACTTTTAGGGTCGAGGGAAATGTTTTAATTTCCCCTCCCCACATCAGAAAAAAAAAAGATGTTTTAAATAAATAATTCTATTATTTTCAGACAAACAAAAGAAACATGAGAGTATGGCATCATCATTATATCTAATTAATATGCCTCATACATGTATGTCCAATTATCTATCCCTCTACCGCATAGCCAACTATACTTCTTGCAGCTCTGAATTTTAACACTATATCTTCTCACCTACTTAAACATTGTTTAAACAATTTCCTCCTTTTTTGCCAACTATTCTAAGCCTTTACCTAGCAGTCACGTTACTCAACTATACCTTCAATGTAGATTATATATATATTTCCCTTAATATTCTTTATTTATCCAAATGTTCCCTGTACATAATTTGGTAATATTGCTATTATTGTGGTGGGAGGGGCCCACGAAGGCCAAAGGGCGTAGGACCCACAAAAGTCATAACTTGGCCCTGGTCACAGTGGGGATTTGGCAAGTGAAATCTGCTGAAATGTTTTCTTCTACAGAACTACTCAAGGGAACGGGGACCCTTGCCCTCCTTTGCATCTGATAATGCCAGCGGTCAAGGAAAAGGAAGGTAGTGGGAAGGCAGTTCCTGACACTCACAGATCAGGATCTGATTGGGGTTTTTGCTTCATGCATGTTCGTTCCCAAAGAAAAACTCCTCAGAGGTGGCCAGAAATCATATTTACACAAGTTGTGAACTCTCTGCACAGGCAGAGTCTTGGAATACGCCAATAAGAGTCCCATATACAGTGATATACCCATCAGCAAGAGGCCGAGTTTGAATAAATATCCAAATTGTCTCCCTGTATACATATAGACTTTTAAACTGTGTTACTGTTCAACATGGTGATTTCTTTCCTGAAGGCTGTATAAATAACCCAAAGTCCATCTGTACCCTCTAAGCATGAAACCAGCTAATTTTATTTACCATTTCTGTGGGAAAACCAGGTTCAAACTATCTTAATTTCAATACAGCTTGGAATATCTTCACTTGAAATACTGTGGTAGAGCATTATTCTTAGCACAAGCTAACTTCACAGTTTTAAAATGACATTATTTGCTTGTGGGTGTTGGAAAGCTGCGCGGGTAACACGAACAGTGTGTGCCTTTGCAGAAAATATATACATCGTAGTGTAGGGGGGGGGTGACATTTCCTATAGTTAGATAAACAGCAGCCAAGTAAATATTTTCTCCTTCGTGGGATGCTGCCTTTGACTGGACTCAGTGCAGAAGAGGTCAAAGTCCATATGTAGTCCATACTTCCAAAATGGTGGTGCGAAGTGTCACATTCTTCATGAATAGCTTTCAGGATGCAGTATAACATAAAATGAACATTATTAACTATTTATATAACTTAGAAATCAGTGTTAGAAGGAGCATGTTAAGCACTTAAAGTCATAGTCCTCACATCTCTCCCTACCACAAAAGAAAATAGCATATTAATCTGCAATTCTCTGTTAATCTCTGGGTTGACTTCCTCAGTCTTGCAGGTCTATGGAGCATGACCAGCATTTCAGTCAGTGTCCTCACAGAAAGTGCCCTCAAGTTGCAGCCAATTTATGGTGACCCATAGGGTTTTCGAAAGGTGGCTCAGAGGTTAAGATGCTGAGCTGCAGACTGGAAGGTTGATAGCTCAGCAGTTCGAGACCCAAGTGTTGCATGACAGAGTGAGTGCCCATCTCTGGTCCCAGCTCCTGCCAGCCTAGCAGTTCGAAAGCAAGAAACGGCAAGTAGATAAAATAGGTACCACTTCAGTGGGAAGGTAACAGCATTCCATGCGCCTCAGCATTTAGTCATGCTGGGCACATGACCACGGAAAAAGTCTCCGGACAGCACTGGCTCTTCGGCTTGGAAACTGAGATGAGCACTGCCCCCTAGAGGCAGATTCGACTGGCTTTCAAGCAAGGGAAACCTTTACCTTTTGTAGGGTTTTCAAGATGGACCCTATTTAATGGTCAAGTTTTGTGACAGCTCTAAGTCTGTGTTAAAATGGTGGTCCACGTTACCATACTGGAATGCATTATGGATTGGAGCAAAATCATGCATATATTACTAACATGAACGCTTATGTATTTGAAGGTTTGAGAGTTCTGAGTAAAAATGCCCTTTTAGGAATTTGTTTCTACAGTAATAAGGATATTATATGACACAGAAAAATGTTCTGAAAATGTCTTTTTATCAAGAACTCCTGCTGTAGCAGTGAATTCCATCTGTTAATCACTCTTTGGGTGAAGAAGTACTTCCTTTTATCCATTCTAACCCGACTGCTGAGCAATTTCATGGAGTGCCCATGAGTTCTTGAATTGTGAGAAAGGGAGAAAAGTATTTCTTTCTCTACCTGCTCGATCCCATGCATAATCTTATAAACCTTGATCATGTCACCCCTCAGTTGTCGTTTCTCCAAGCTAAAGAGCCCCAAGTGCTTTAACCTTTCTTCATAGGGAAAGTGTTCTAACCCTTTTATCATTCTAGTTGCCCTTTTCTGCACTTTTTCCAAAGCTATAATATCCTTTTTGAGGTGTGGTGACCAAAACTGTACACAGTATTTATACATGTACATGTCTAAATAGTTTTTAAATTCTACTATGAAGCACCTCAAAAAGCAGCATAGAACCATTTTAGAGCCAGTTTGGTATAGTGGTTAGGAGCATGGACTCTAATCTGGGAGAACCAGGTTTGAGTCCCCACTCTTTCACATGCAGCTGCTGGGGTGACCTTGGGTCAGTCACGGCTCTCTGAGCTGTTTTCTCACAAGCAGCTCTTGAAACAGCTCTCTCAGCCCCACCTACCTCACAGGGTGTCTGTTGTGGGGAGGGGAAGGGAAACTGGATTGTAAGCCACTCTGAGACTCCTTCAGGTAGTGAAGGGTGGAGTATAAATCCAATCTCTTCTTCTCTCTTTTCTTTAAATGAAGTTTTTTGGAAACTTTAAGCCAGAGCTGCAAAATGCCCAGATAATGACAGGCCGAACACCTTTTCTGCTTCATGCTCCTCGGTCCCACCAGAATGAAGTGAAAGGACAACATTCATATGTATCGTTGAGGCAATGAAGTCTTGAGGCAATGAAGTCTGCACACAGTGACTCTTCCCCTTTGTTTTCATCTAAGGACTTATATCTGTGAAAGAAAAGATGGGAAATTACCCTCTTGGCGGGAAAAAGTAAACATATGACTCAGCCGTGAAGGGGCCTATTCATCAAGGCCAAGCCTGAATGCAACAGTTCCTGTTTCACCCGTTCCAGCAGTGGATGTGCAACCAAGATGCAATATATCAAGGGTGCTGGATAGTGGTGGGTGACAGAGATTCACGAGGCCAGCAGGCACCAATGGAGTACAAATAAACAACAGCCATAAACGAGACTCTTAATTTGTGTCGTTTGGCTTAGCGCTCTGGCTTCGTGCCTGGCAACTGTCCTATGCCAAGTGTATTGACACAACACAACAGAAACGAAAGCCGAAGAATGGTGTGCTGTGCTGATATCATGCCCCTGGCTTTCCAACATAGATTGGGGGGGGGGGGGTGCCATTAGAGCGCTTGCAACGTCTCATGAAAATCAGAAGCAATCCAGGACATCAGATGAGTTTTGCACAATGAATATGCTAGTGGCTTGTTCAGTGACCAACGTCTTGAAAGCTTGGGTAGTCTTTGCTAATTGGAATAGATGAATAGAACTTGTGGGCACTCAATGAAATTGCTGAGCAGTTGGGTTAGGATGGATAAAAGGAAGTCCTTCTTCACCCGAAGAGTGATTAACACGTGGAATTCACTGCCACAGGAGGTGGTGGCGGCTACAAGCATGGGCAGCTTCAAGAGGGAATTGGATAAACATCTGGAGTAGAGGTCCATCAGTGGCTGTTAGCCACAAGGTATAGATAGGAACTCTCGGTCTGGGGCAAGTGATGCTCTGTATTCTCGGTGCTGGGGGGGGGGGGGCAACAGTGGGAGGGCTTCTAGTGTCCTGGCCCCACTGGTGGACCTCCTGAGGGCACCTGGTGTTTTTGGCCACTGTGTGACAGAGTGTTGGACTGGATGGGCCATTGGCCTGATCCAACATTGGCTTCTCTGATGTTCTTAAGAAGAAGAAGAAGAGATTGGATTTATACCCCGCCCTTCACTCACTTGGAGTCTCAGAGCGGCTTACAAACTCCTTCCCCTTCCCCTCCCCACAACAGACACCCTGTGAGGTAGGTGGGGCTGAGAGAGCTCTTTCCCAAGCTGTCCTTGAGGGAACAGCTGGTACAGAGCTATGGCTTGCCCAAGGTCATCCAGCCAGGTGCAAGTGGAGGAGTGGGGAATCAAACCCGGTTCTCCCAGATTATAGTCCGCGCACTTAACCACTACGCCAAACTGGCTCTCTTAAGAGTGGACAATTAAAGTGTCATTGACCTCTTTTAGCGCAGCAGGCATCCAGCCTGGAAACACTGAGCCCGCCTTACCTCTGGGTGATTCTGCATGGTTGCTTAGAGAACAGGACATGGGGAAAGTAGGTTTGCCAACCTCCAAGTAGGGTCTGGTAATCTCCTACAGAGATCAGTTTCCCTGGAGAATATGTCTTATTTGGAGGTTGGACTCCATGGCATTATGCTCTGCTGAGGTCCCTTCCTAAACCCTGCCCTCCCCAGGCTCCACCCCCAAAATCTCCAGGTATTTCCCAACCCAGAGCTGGTAACCCTAGAAGGAAGAGTAGGACACTGCAGGAGTTGAAATAGACCAGGCAGAATGAGACCGGACACCCTTTTTTTCCCCTCTTCTTATCCCGTGTCCCATAACCTGGGGGCCACTCCAGAAAAGGCTCCATGCTGCCAGCCACCATTTTGACCTCGCTAAAAGAAGAGATATCCTAGCAATGGTTTCAGTGGGAGGTCTTAATAGTCTGAGGGTGGTGCTCATGCATGGGATGTCTGGAGAGGCAGCATACAAACTTCCTAAATAAATAAATAACATTATTCAGCTCAATAAATCTTACGTAGCACTGTTTTCAGTTGTAGCCTGGTTCCAGTGCTCATATATGTTAATAGAGCACACTGAATATGTGTTGAAGGAACCGATATTACCATGATTAATACCATTGTTATTACTACTGCATGTGGGAACCCATGAGGACTTCCAGGGGTCATTTCCCCTATATCCCCTTCCCCACACTCTTTCCTTTTTTCTCTCCTCCTAGCAGTTCCCATATCCTCTTCCCTTTCCCTGCTTACTTTTTTCCTTCCCACTCAAACCAACCTTTCTTTCATTTGCACCCTCCAACTTTATTTATTTGCATCATTTACGCTCCCTGAAAGCAGATTACATCATTCTCCTCCATTTTATCCTCGCAACAATGCTGCGACTTAGATTAGGCTGAAAGAGAGTGACTGGCCCAAGGTCACCCAGCAAGCTTCCACAAGCACAGTGGGAATTTGAACCTGACTCTCCCAGATCCTTGTCTGACGTTCTGACCATTTTACCACACTGACTTTCAGCTTTTGTCCTTCCCTCCTCCTGACAGCCTCTCCCTGAGAAAAGTCTGGCCAACTTACAAAAATTGGTAGCAAGTCACTCAGGTGAGTGTTGTGGTGGCCACTCCCAGGCCTGACCAAGTCATGCTAGCTGGGTGGAGGCTGCTTCTAGTTCCAGGTGAGTTGTGTCGATTCATGTCATCCAGTAGCCAACAGCATACCTGGGTACGTTTAGCAAATTGCATGGTAGCAAGTTGCCTGGTGTTTGTTGCTGGGCCTAGCCCCAATGAATCCTCCCTCCAGGACAGGAAGGAGGGGAACAGGGGTGGACTGAGAGGCCAAAATAGCCCTAGAAATGGCCCTGCCTCTTCCTGCTGCCTTTTATTGCTAGAAACCAATACCTGAAGGCTGGCAGTGTTGTACTTGTTGCCTAGCAACCCCCACATAGCCACTAGTATCTCTTTTCTTAAAGGCACAGGCACTACTTCTATTATTTGGTGGTGTTTAACCCACAACAGTTTGGGGGTTTTCGTTTTGTTTTTTAAATTTCAAGTTTTTCTGCAGTCCTGGGGCTTTTCTCGGGCTTATGAAAAGAACTGTCTTGTCTGCTCATGGCTTCAGTCTTTGGATTTAAGTACCCACAGATGGGATCATGCTGAGAATGAGATATATTGATATTTAATAGTAAATTAGATGGGTTGAGCCACCCACTAAAAAAATTTAGGCCACCCACAGGCAACACAAGGGTTTTTGGAGAGCTCCCAGGTAAGTAAAAAAAAGGATCCGCTTTGTAAATAATTAACAGGAGCGGGAGAACCATCTGATGTGGAATGAGCATGTTCCAGAAGCATGGAATGTTGTTGAGTGCAGCAGAGATTTAAGTCTTTTCCACATTTACCTGCCCCTCTGGATTTTCTCAGTGTTCGAGTCGAGGCAATTTAAGTCCATGGCAAAACAACATCCAAATAACCCGGGGCAACAGCAGGCTGAAATCAGGCTGACCACTGAAGGGAGGTAATGTAATGCAGAATGGGGGGGGGGGGGGGAACCCTGAATAAAAAGAAGGCTGAACTCAGTTTTGGTGCAGAGTGGGGGTGGGGGTGGGGGTGGGGGTGGGGGTGGGGGAGAACCCTGGGTTTAAAACGTTAAATTTGATTTTAGTGCAGAATTGCTTGGAGGACATTGCAGTGATCATGGATTAAAAGGAAAGTTCAGAAAGGGCCTTAATTTGGGGGTAGGGATGGAGATGGTGATGAGGTTATTATCTTTCTTAAGTCCGTAAGAGTTTACAGTATTTTCAAAAAAGATGCGGACAAAATCAAGAGGGTGCAGAAGAGAGTGATGAGGATGATCAGGGGTCTGGAGATTGAGCCCTACGAGGAAAGGCTAAGGGCCTTGGGAGTGTTTAGTTTGGAGAAGAGGAGTTGAAGGGGGAACATGATTGCTCTCTTTAAATATTTGAATGTCTGTCATTTGGAGGAGGGCAAGGAGCTGTTCCAGTTGGCAGCAGAGGATAGGACCCGAAGCCACGGGTTTAAATTACATACAGAAAGGTATCGGCTGGATATTAGGTAAAACTTTTTCACGGTCAGAGTGGTTCAATGGTGGAATCAGCTGCCTAGGGAGGTGGTTAGCTCCCCTTCACTGGCGGCTTTCAAGAAGAGGCTGGACGAATATTTGTCAGAGATGCTTTAGGCTGGTCCCGCATTGGGCAGGGGGTTGGGTTAGGTGGTCTGTATGGTCCCTTCCAACTCTTATGATTCTATGACAGAGACTTGAGATAAGGGTGATTTCCCCATCATTTATCCCTTCCTGTGATTCACTGCATGCCTCTTATGTCCACTAGGGCTGAGGCCAAGGCTGGGTGGGTCCCCAGTAGGGACTAGGAGGGTGGAGCCAGGATGCAAACTAATGAGTTGGGCAGACCTAAGTGGAAAACCCAGTGCTTCATGGGCAGAGCCTTAGAAGAGTTTGGAATTCAGCAGCTCGGCAGACGGCAATACAATTTACCTGATGAGTACAGTTTTACTGGTCTGAGCAATGGAATGTTGGCTGGCTAGCGACCCTCGAGCTCCCTTGTTGCAGGAAGGGTGCAAAGCCAGCTCGGCTCGTGTCCTTCCTCCAGCCTTGAATCCAGCAGTCTTAATGCTCTGAGTGTTATTTCACTCGACCGCTAACAGCCCTCCTGAGAATATGGTGGTTTGCATGACAAAGGCACTAGTCATCCCTAAGTATAAGGAAGGCAACGAAGATTAATTGGGAAAGAATGTTCCTGGTTAATCTGAGCATTCAAGCAAAGGGATGAAAAGATGTGGAGATGCAGCAGCCTAGTCTAAAAAAAAAAAAAATCCTTCCGGGTAAGCAAGATCAGCTTGGGAGGGGACTCCCAGACAGGTTAGATACAAATGATGCCTTCAGACATGCATTTTCCAAGACAAAAGCCCCAGGAATCATCGAAATGTGTCCTAGCCCCATCCCACCACTCCACAGAGCAAAGTTTGTTTCAGAGGGCAGCCATGTTGTTTTGCAGCAGATTGGCAAACACATCTGTACGCCTCCAGCTACCACCCCAACCATATCGAGCAATCCATAGTGAAATAGCCAAGTCCTACAGTATAGCCGCATCAGCTCCAACCCCTCAGACAGAGATACACACTTGAAGGATCTACAGCAGGCATTTTTGTAACTACAATATCCTCCTGATATGGTGAGAAAGATGACTGGAAAAGCCAGAATGTTACCCAGGGACAGCTTACTAGAAGACAAGCTCAAAGAAAATGAAAAGAATCGCCTACAGCTCATAACTCAAGCCAGCTCAATGCATTATCAATGATCTACAATCCATGTTGGATAGTGGCCCTTCACTCACACAGGCACTGGGGGTGGGCCAGCCTTTTCTAGTTTACAGACAGCCTGCTAACCTAAAACAACTTCTCGCCTGCAAAGACAAACTACTTAACAGTAACATGGTCAGTTTGGCCCGGTATAGGCCCACTTTGCAAGCGAATTAAGGGAGCCCGTTCACACAGCCACAGCTGCCTGCTGGTGCCGTGCCGCACTCACCCCGTCCTGAAGCACTTTCATCCCGCTTTAAAAAGGTACCTGGTGAAACCGGTGTCAAGCCGTCTGGGTGCACGTTCATCCCGCTTCCTGGAAGTGTGGACACAAATAAGCCGCACATCAAGCGGCGCCGCTAATGTGAATCCGCTGATCCGGCTGCTGCGTCCATGCGCCTATGAACCTATGCACCCATGCGCCTATGCGCAGGTCGGCAAAACAGACCAAAGCCGTGCACCACCGTGGCGGCACCACCGGGGGCCACCTCACAGTGTGAACACTCTGTTCCACTTACTCCCCAGTATGGTCCCACATCAGTCTTCGCAGTACGAACGGAAAGCCCCGCGACAACTCGGCCTGGGTCTTTCCCCCCGCTTCCTTTGCAGTTCATTTTGCCAGTCTGTCCTCAGCCATGGACTCTGGTACCAAGGACTGCAACAAACCAACATACCAACTTGACTCTCATATAGATCCTAGCAGCACTACTAGTGGACCCAGCAACATCAGCCACACCATCTCAGGTTCATACTTCTGCTCATCCTCTAATGTGATTTATCGAATCTTGGAAGCTAAGCAGGGTTGGCACTGGTGAATATTTGAACAGAAGCCCACCAAGGAATACCAGGGAAGCGGTGCAGAGGCAGGCAATGGCAAACCACCTCTGAATGTCTTTTGCCTTGACAACCCCATGGGATCGCCATAAGTCAGCTGCAACTGGACGGTGGGAAAAAAATCTGTGTAGTAAAAGAACATAAGAGAAGCCAGTGTTGGATCAGGCCAGTGGCCCATCCAATCCAACACACAGTGATCAAAAACACCAGGTGCCCTCAGGAGGTCCATCAGTGGGGCCAGGACACCAGAAACCCTCCCACTGTTGCCCCCCCCCCAAGGACCAAGAATACAGAGCATCACTTGCCCCAGAGTTCCTATCTATACCTTGTGGCTGATAGCCACTGATGGACCTCTGCTCCACATGTTTATCCAATTCCTTCTTGAAGCCGTTCATGCTTGTAGCCGCCACCACCTCCTGTAGCAGTGAATTCCAGTTTAAGTGTGGTAAACATATCAAAAAAGCAAGCAAGTAAGCAAATATTTATCCACAGGTCAGTATTGTCTACTGGTACTGGCAGTGGCTCTCCAGGATCTCAAGTGAAGATCTGTCCCGTCATCTACTACCTACTACCTGACCTTTTCTAATTGGTGATGCTGGAGATTGAACCTTGGATCGTCTGCATGCCAAGCGGATACCCTGCCGCTTAGCGGCAGCCCCTTCCTGACTCAGCACGAGGAAGTTTCTGCCATGACGACAAATACCCATCCAAAGTCCCCTAACATATCCCCCAAGTGACAAACAAACCCAGAAGAAAGACAGACCAGAAAACCACAGAAACCATCCATTCTGTGTAATCCCTTCTTCTTTCATGCTCCTCTAGCAAAGTGATTCATCTGTCCAATTTAATTGGCTTTCTCATAGGCTTAAGCGGATCCCTTTTCCAACCACTCCCGAAGTTACGTTAAGCCCGGTGGGATTTTTCTACCATGAACAGATAAGAGACACTATTTTCCTTAGATGCACTTGCATTGCGAAATATTTACTACCCTCAGCAAGGAGGGTCCCTTGGAACCGTCTTGCAAATGTTTTGCATGAGCTAGACTAGTGGTTCCAACCTTTTCGGTATGGCAGCCCACAAGTCTAAATTCACTTAGTATGATAACACACGTTTACAAAAAAAAAGAAAAAGGGCATGCCGAAATCAATAAAACTACAAAAGCCTGTGTGACCCATTTGCATGGGGTTCATAACCAGTTTTTGGATCGGGACCCACAGATTTGGAAATGCTGACATGGGCCTTAGGGTAGGTCCTGGGAGCATCATCACACCCAGGGCAGGAACGCACAGGAACAGAGTTCCAGCTGGCTTCTGAGTTGGCCACAGCTACAGCCTCCCCCCCGCCCAGGTTCCCCAGGTGCCTCACAAGCTGCAGGGCGTCTGGGGAAGCCAATCCAGAAACTGCCTTTCTTCCCTTAGGTTTCCCATGTGCCCCGCAAGCTCCGGGGCACCTGGGGAAGCCAATCCTGGGAAGTAGCTGCGCTGTCAGGGGTGTGGCCTAATATGCTAATATGTTTCTGCTGTTGGGTGTGGCCTATTATGCTAATGAGTTCCTGCTGGGCTTTTTCTACAAAAAAAGCCCTGGTCACACCAGCTTGGATCAAACTGTTGTTCGGGACATTGGTGGGCAAATGTTGTTGTCCCTGGCGTCTGGGGGTTCCTCCGGTAGAGGCCCTGACTTTAGCAAGACTGGGGTGTTCACAGTGCAATTCTAAGCAGAGCTGCCACTTGCAAGTTTCTACGCCCATGGCTATAACTCTGTTTAGAGCTGTGCGGTCAGTTTTACCTCCACGGAATCAGCTGTAATAGGATTGCCAACTCTGGGCTTGGAAAATTCCTGGAGATTTGAGGATGGAACCTGGAAAGCGTGGTGTAATGTATGTAATGGCAGTCGCCATGTGCTCTGTGTAATGGCGACCGCCACATGGCCAAACGCACATGGCCAGGCCAGCTACCTGAACTTGAGTCTGGGAGAACAATAGCTGGCCGGATTGTAATGTGCCACCAATCTAGTGCCTAGGATCCCCAAAGGGAACTATGATATGTAACTTGAACCAGAAGGTCCTATCAGGACATTTGGGTGAGGTTGGAGGTATGGCTCGAACCAGAATAAAAGAGGGCCCCTGGGCCCAGGTGGACATGCCTCATCTGACCACCAAATAAAGAGCTTGCTCTGAAATCACTTCCACTGGTCTCCCGACTCCAGTACTTTTCAGGTGGAATTTGGGGAGGGGAGGGATTTCGCCAGGTATCTGATATCACTCTAGGACTTCAGTTTCTCCTAGACTATGGCATACTATAGATTCCACCCTCCAAAGCTGATCTCTGTCATCTGGAGATCAGTTGTAATTCCAGGAGATCTCCAGGCCCTACCTAGAGGTTGGCCTCCTAGCTGGTAAGTCCTCAAGTGTTTTTGGCACCTTTATTTTTAAAACAGAACAAATGTAGAGTCCAGTGGCACCTTTAAGACCAACCAAGGGTTATTCAAGGTATGAGCTTTCATGTGCATGCACACTTTTTCAAATACATTGGAATGGAAAGTCAAACTGATAGACAGAGGCTGAACAGCAAATTGACATGTAACATGATGAAGATGTTTTAAGATACGCAGAGACAAAACTAAATAACAAGCTAAGATTATAAGGTCAGCAGCTGTTTTGAGTTAATCAACCACTGACCGTATAACCTTAGCTTGTTATTTGGTTTTGCCTTTGCATATCTTAAAACATCTTCATCACGTGACATGTTAATTTGCTGTTCAGCCCGTCAGTTTGAACTCTACCTTCCATTCCAATGTATTTGAAAAAGTGTGCACACCCACAAAAGCTCACACCTTGAATAAACCTTTGTTGGTCTTAAAGGTGCCACACTGGACTCTAAATTTGTTCTCCTGCTTCAGACCAGCCCGGCGGACCACCTGGCATTATTTGAAAAATTTTTTTAAATAAATAAATAACAGTGAGCTCTGTTTTTTTCTAATTCCAGTGCATCACTAAATGCTCTGAAACTCTAGGATGACATATGCCCAGTGTTGCACTTTCCAAAACACTCACTAGAAAAACCGAAATTGTTCCTATTTTAGTCCTCCTGGTGCAGTGAGGGCACGGCAATGAGAAATTAAGGCCCATTAACATGCATTTTACAGTCGAGAGCTCCACCCGGCCGTCTTGTTTTTCACCAGTGTAGTATCTCCCCTGCATTGTGTATGCAAGAGGCAGCTCCTGAATGGCCAGAAATGTTTGGGCTCCCATTGTGAAACCAGACGAGAAACGGCAGCTTCAGTTCGTCTGAAGCCAGAGAAAGAGAAAAGGATGGAGGATTAGAAACAATGCATCAGATACAGGCCGGGAGGGGAGGGGAGGAGGAGACGGTGGGAAACCTGACGTCATTTTTAATTAACTCGTGCAGCCATTTAGAGTTCTGCCTTTTTCTTTCTCCCCCGCTTGTTTCCCCTTTCTGTAATCTCAGGCCTTATCGTGTAGGCTCTATCTTCTGGTGCCCATAGTGATACGCACTGTTTCAGAAGACTTCAGAAAACACCAACGCCGTCTTGCCGATCCAAATAGCCTTCCATTGTTTCATTGACGGAAATGGGCCTCTGCTTTTCTTCGGGAAGCCCCGTCATTTGAAAGGAGCTCACTTTCTTCCTTGTCTAGACATTCGGGGCCCTTGTTCCAGTGTGTCAGTCACTGTCAGGCAAACTGGCACCCCTGGAAAGATCAACATGGAGCCAGAGGGGACAGTCCCACTGGGGTCCCAGCGCAGCGGCTGCTGTTTTGCACACACAACCGAATGGTAAGAATAGAAGGGAATATAAACTTGACTTCGCTAAGGACAGAGTGCTTGCGGCTGAAGGGCAGGACGCTTTAGTTGCTGTTAGGCAAGCAGAGTAAAACACACCATTTCTGCTCCCCAAGCTTCAAGGACTCAATCCAAGCAAGCCGGTATTTAAAAACAAAATCAAAGAAATTGTTGTTAAAGGATACTGGCCTTCAGTGTTCCCTCTAAGCTGAGTTAGTGTCAGCTAGTTTGCAGTTTTTTAGCCTCCAGCTCATGCATTTTTGTCTTCGCTCAGGAAGGACGGCTCCAGAGCAAACTAGTTTTGCAGTCGCCAAATTGCTCGCTCACAACTTTAAGGCCAACGGTTCACAAAGTAGAATTTTTGCACACAAGACTCCACAGCTTAGAGGAAGCATTGCTGGCTTTCCTTATCAGAGAAGATCTTCATCTGCCTCAGCTTTATATAAAAGGGACAATCCTGGTTTTCTAGGACCTCGCAGTACCAGATCGCAAATCTCTGACCCTGTTCGGAGTAGGTTTTGAGGATGCTTTTAGTAGGAACTGCTGGAGCTGACTTTCATACAGCGTCAAGTCTTTCGCTTGGGCTTCTAAAAGCCAATGTGTTAGTAAGGGACAGGTGGATCTTGCTGCTAGGAACCTGTCTTTTTAATTGCAGGTGACATTCTGCAAAGCAACCTGCTCATGAACAACAGAGTAACTTAAAGCTCATAGTTAACACTGTATTTCCACATCGTACATTATGGATGTTCACACCAGACAGTTTTGGCTCTACAGTGAGGCAAGCTCAGCTGGTTATCTCAGGAAACAGATTTTGGGCAGCTTCCTGCTGGTGTTTCTGCTGCCAGCCTCCCATTGCTGGCAAGCAGGGTTGCCAACCTCCAGGTGGTGCCTGGAAATCTCATGGAATGGCAACTAATCTCCTAACAACAGAGACTAGCTCCCCTAGAGGAATGAGAGCCAGCAGATGCCGAGAAAATACAAGATTAATTCTGAGTAGGAGATGCAGAGCATTGGCTCCAAGTATAAAGCGACCTGATGAAGCATTGAGGGAAACAGATTGTTTACCCGGGAAATCTGTAGTCGCATGACAATTGTTTGGAAGCAGCAGCAGCACTGCATGACATAGAATAAAGAAACGAAACAAGAAGAAGCAAATTAGTGGATTGTAGTTGGACTAGAATCATTTTTTTCACAGTGAACATTGGTGGGGTGCAACCCCTAGAGGAAATGGCTGCTCTGGAGGATGGACTTCATGGCATTATACCCTGCTAAGGTCCCTCCTCTCCCCAAACCCTGCCCCCCCGGTTCCACCCTCAAATTTCCAGAATTTCCCAACCTGGAGTTGGCAATCCTACCGGCAAGCCTGCATTTTGCCCACCCATCCACTGAACTACAGCCCTACCTTGCCGCCAGATCATTCTTCTTCCTCGCTCCCCAAAGATCTTTGAAAAACAGCTGAGCAAGCTATGCAGGCCAGTCCCTCAATTCTGGAACCATTGCTTCGGGTGCGGGCACACGGCTCTTTAAAGCAAGAGGAACTGCTGATTCCTCCCGCATTTAAAAGGACCCTTCATACAGGCCGGGACCACTCCTGTGCCGAAGCGGGCTCAATCATGCATTCCTCGTGCTGTTTCCGACCCCCGGAAAAATCAGTTATTTTCCGGGTGTTAGCGCGAGGAATCCGCGATTGAGCTGATCTGAAAAGTCCTCTCTTGCAATCATTGCGAGAGAGGGCTGTTCAGATTGTCCCGGCCATGTTTTTTTTTCCTCCCATTTTGCGCTTGGGCAAACGGGAAAAAAAACCACCCCGCGCTCCGCTCCCGGCCCCGAACCCCGCCAGGCGCCGCCACCTCACCCCCCCCCCCTGCATTCTCTAACCCAGAGAATTACTAGGTGGCAACCAGTGAGGCTCGGGGCCTGGAGCAGAGCGCGGGGTGAACAAGGCAGCCAGGACGGGTCCGGCGGCAGCTGGTAGCAGCGGCTGCGGCTGGCGGCAGCAGCAGAGGGGGGTGTAGAGCACTTTCCTGTGAGCAGGAAGGGTGCCTCCCCCCGCCCCCGCCAGGGTTGGAATGTATGAACATCCCAACGCAAAAGAAAAAAACCCGGATAAAATCCCAGTGGGGTTTTATCCGGGAATCCAGTGCCATGTGACCACAGCCTTCTCCTGTGGGGAGTTTGGCCAACATGGATGGTTGCCTGTTTAGAGGACAATCCAAACGGCAGTAACAGTCTTGCAAGAGGAAACAAGCTGTCATGAACTGGGCTGTGCCAGTAAAGGCCTAGCAGGCCCAGGGAGCCTGAGTAGCACTGGGAGGAGGCCAGGCCTACAACTCCCAGAAGTCCCCGAGAGGTTTTGGTGCCAATTTTAGCCAATCACAGAGAAAGGGGATTTATAATAAAAGAGCTGGTACAGAAGAAGAGCTGTTCTTTCTTCCAAGACAGCAGAGCCAGAGGGAAAGCTGCTGCTGGGAGAGACCCTTACCCTGAGAGGGAGGGTGAGCAGTCTGAGGCCCAACTGAGACAGTAGACTAGAGACTGTGAGCCTAGTCCCGTTAGGGCATTTGGTTTCTTTTCTCTTCACCCACTGACTGTTGTTGCTCTCGCACCTTGTTTGTCTTCCCATTTGGGCTGACCTCCTATCCAATAAACCTTTTGCTGTTGTTCACTCTGCCTGGTCCTCATGCTCTTTTATTCGGCCAAACAAGGGAGGTCTGAAGGTCTTGGGAGGGTGCTCTGAGCCTTCTCGTGGGATCCCAAATCCAGAGTGGTGGCAGCGTCAGGTGCCACCCCACCTGAGCCGTGACACAAGCAGTGAGAAAGCTTTAGAGGCCACATGCGTTTTGTTGTGCTGTTTTTAAAGAGCGACAGGGCAGCAAAGATATAACTGCCGCCACTGCCACAAGTAGCAAAAGATCTTGAACCACTAGTGTCACCAGGAGATATATGCCACGTTGTTATTACTTGAAGTGAACCCAGAAGAGCCTCAGAGGACGGCCCGGGACAATTTCAAAAGGGCTCAAGATAAAACATCTCAATACATGCAATTAAATCTGGCAAGTTATGGCATGGATCTAATCTGCTTTCAGAAGGGGGGCGGCGGCATAAATTCAAGACCCAGTCTTATCAAAAAAGGCAAAGAACTTGAGAAGGTGACAAAAGACCTCGGGATAATTTCTGACAGTGCTGCTACTCTAAAGTTCAACCCCCCAAATTCAAAACAAATGTGTGTCAGCAGTCGTGGCCCTAGCTGTAAAGCATGTTTTATGGGCTCGGTGGATTTATGAATCAGCAGCGCTAAGCTGAAAATTGAAATGATGTAGGGTTCCTGGAACTTACCTGGTAGGTTAGTAAGCCACCTACTGCAGAAGATGTGTAAGGTCACAACTGGAAAACTGGAGAATGAGGATTAAGCAGAAATCCTACAAAGCTACGGAATAACAGAGCTACTTGAGTAATACCACACAAACATTTTGCAAACTATATGGATAGCTAGCTTGGGCAACTGGATGTGTAAATCAACAGTAGCCGATCTCTTGTGAAATCTATGTATAGTAGACCCCTAACACATGCAAACAGTTCTGGTAACTGCTGCAGGAGATTTGGATTTAAAGTTCCGTTTGGTGCCCACCTAGAATTTCACGTTGTGTTGGGCTTAATGTCCCTGAACTCTGCAAAAGGAAGAGCTGAGTCCAATCAGGAGCTTGTGATCCAAAGAGATTCACAGCCAGTTCTTACATCATTAAAACCATACCCCCTCGGGCTAGCTGTGTGATTCATTAGAAGCTATCTTGAGATGGAAAATTCAACCGAGTGGAGAAGTTACAAGAAGCCAGGCCACCATGTCAACGCTGAACCTTTGCCAAATGGGCTGTTTCACGTTTATTGCTAACCCCAAGCAAGACACATGCACCTCTCTTGGCTCTTGAGGTTTTCTGACATTTCATATGATTGGATCCCATATAAACATGAGCGTAATTAATTGCCTTTGTGTGAACAGCATATAAAATAAGAGAGTCAGCAAACAAAGCAGAGTAATGGACTCCAGATGAAGTGCTGTTCATCTGAACGTTTGTTGTTTGGTTACGTCCGGATCTGAATATTGCCAGTAACGGGCAACGTTCCAAGCAGTTGAAGAAAACTATGATGAAGACACGAATGATAAAAACAGCGGTAACAGTGCAGCGAATGTGAAATTAAGCAAACTCTGGAGCATGACAGAAGACAGGAGGGCCTGGTGTGATGTGGTCCATGGGGTTGCGAAGTGTTGGACTCAGCTGTGAGACTGAACAACAACAACGACTGGTGGTGGTGGTGGTGGTGGTGGTGATGGAGAACTCATTGAGATGGTGGCATATGTCTTTAGTAATTTTGGTGAATCTACTGAACATTTTGGGGTGAAAAGTATAAAATTCTTACAATCAAGGAAGGAAGGAAGGAGATTTACACTCTTTGCCACTGCAATGCTCAGTTGGCCATAGACATCCTTTCCCAGATTGTACATGTTCCTCCTTCAGCTAGAAGATGTGAAAAACTCACACTGATGTCACAAGAAGACCTGCCCCTTCCCATGTTTGCTTCCCCTAGCAAGCTCAGGTCTTTCAGGGAAGGGTGAAAGGCGGAGAAAAGGAAGAGGGGTACAAGCTCACTTCAAACAAGGTTGGTATAGGAACACCTGGAACCTGAAACATGTGATTATCCTTCAGGATCTTCAAGTACCAGGAGCACAGAACCATCCTTCAGAGTGCTGGGGTACCAAGAACACAGCAGGATCCCTCAGGATATTCAGATACTAGGAACTCAGGAGCATCTCTCAGGTTCTTCTGTCCTTAGGATACTGCCTTCAGGAGACTCAGCAGAAATCCATGTAGATCCATTCTTGGACCAAAGAGCCAATTTCTGCAGGGTAACTGACTTCTGTAATCTGGAGATCAGTCATAATTCCATGAGATCTCCAGGCCCCACCTGGAGGTTGGTAACCCTAATAGCAATGGAGAGTTAGGGGCTGTTTCCCATTAGTGATTTTATTGAGTTTGGATTTAAAAGGGAGGGGCTGTGGCCCAGTGGTAAAGCATTTGCCTTTAATGAGGAATGTCCCAGGTTCAGTCCCTAATATCTCCAGTTAAAAGAACCAGTCAGTAGGAGATGTGAAAGACCTCCACCTGAGACCCTGGAGAGTCATTGACAGTCAGTCTGAGTAGACAACACTGGCCTTGATGGACCAGTCATCTGATTCAATATAAGGCAGCTTCATGTGTGTGTTCAAAAGACTTCTAAATAACCAAGCAAAACATATTTTGATAACACCTTCCCCCCTATCCTCTACAAAAATAATCACTGTATTTCCAGCAAACACTCACTGAAGGGTCTAAATGCATGCTCTAAATCGCTAGCTTTTCTATTCTAGCCGAAATTATTTTAGGAGATGCAAAAAAAAAAAATAATGTTCACTGTCTATAGCCAATTTAAGTCGCCGTGAGCAAATTTTAAAAGTGCCCTCACTCTGAATGGAAGTGTGGGGGACTCATGGACTGTTGTCTTTCTCTTCTGCACTGGCTGTGTTATTACCCACCAGTGCGGCCAACAAGACAAGGAATGTCACCCTGGCAAAGGGCAAATTTGTTCCCCCTTACAAATTCCTTTCCCCACCATTCATGCTCACCTAATTGACAAAAAGGGTACAAAAATGTCTGTGAAAACTGACACCCACACCCCTTTTCAGCTCTTCTGAATCGCTGCCTTCCTTACAAAGTTTGGTTCGGGAAAGCAAATGTGCAGGTGCCCATACTTTAAGAGATCACTAACCAGAATCTTTAGGCGCTACCCAAGAAGGGCACAGATTCATTCTTCTTTGCAACTGGGGCTAAGAACACAGGGAGTCTAATGCAGCCCTCTCTTTCCCTCCCTCCCCTTTTTCTTTCTCTGACACCATATGAAAACATTTTCTTTACAGCAAATCTTGTATCGTATTTCGATCAGAACACAATGGGGTTGGCTGAGACCAGACAATGTTGCTTTGTGTTCCACGGGATGAATCTGGATCTCTCAGCCCTCGGGTTTCCCTGTCACATTTTAACCAAGATCAGAGCAAGGATTTGATGTACTGAAAATGTTTTCCACGTGCAAGAGAGAGAGAGAGAGCATAAAAAGTAGTTGTTATGGCCACTTGAGATCCTTTTTGATTTTCTATGGTTTTTGTCAGTCATCTTGGGGCAGCACATTTTTCTTGTTGTCACTGATAATTCTTTTGTTTCTTGTATGCCATTCCTGTGCCAGTTTTACTTATATACCAACTGACATAAAAATAACGGCATATATCCACTGTTCATAGACTTAATAAGGGGGGGGGGCTTTCCTGCTTCCCTCTCCTGCGGCCACCATCCAAGACCTTCCAGATTTTTGTTCTTGAATGCCAGCAAACTCTGAAGAACAGCAGAGGAGACAAAGCAGGGTGTCTGCAGTGGGAGGGAAGAACCAGTAGAAATCACTCTCTGTTCTTCCACAAACAGAAATGTGGTTTTGTCACAGACCCGGCTGGATGTGGAATAGTATGGTATACTGTAGCGTGATCTCATCAGATCTAGAAAAGTGAGCAGGGTTGGTACTTGGATGGGAGACCACCAAAGAAGGTTCTGCAGAAGAAAGAGAAAGAAAGAGATTGGATTTATACCCCACCCTTCACTCGGAGTCTCAGGGCAGCTTACAATCTTTTTCCCTTCCCCTCCCCACAACAGACACCCTGAGAGGTAGGTGGGGCAGAGAGAGCTCTCTCGAGGACTGCTCTTGAGAGAACAGCTCTGAGAAAACGTGTGACTGACCCAGGGTCATGCCAGCAGCTGCATGTGGAGGAGTGGGGAATCAAACCCAGTTCTCCCAGATTAGAGTCCACGCTGTTAAACACTACACCAAACTGAAAGTCAGTGGTAAACCACCTCTGCTTAATCACTTGCCTTGAAGGCCCATTGCTGGGGTTGCCATAAGTCAGCTGAGACTTGACAGCATTTTATATGCACACAGGCATGACATGATTGGAACCATGAGAATACAGAAGTTGGTGGTGGTTTTGATTGCTGCGGACAGGTCCAGCACGAGGTGAATTCTCTGATCCCTCAATGGAGCCTGCATGGTGAAACACGTAGTGGCTTTGTATGATAATAAGCCAATCACCTGTTACCTGGCTTTCCCCCCCCCCCTTTTGTTCTGCTGGTGATTTTTGGTATCATACTCATCAAGCCACTGGATGCCTTTACTTAACTGAAGCCAGGATGCAACTGGTTCTTTGCTGCCCGTCATTTCTATAAAACAGTTGTAACCAAGGTAAAAATTCAGCACTGTTCGTGACTTCTTGGAAAGGCCGTGAAACAAGTAAGCCAATGTAATCTGTCCCTGAGAAGATACAACTATTCATTCCTTTATTGTTTTTCAACTCCATCCCTTCTGCTCTGGCACAGGAAAGTGAAAATTCTTGGGTTTCATCAAAGAGCTTCTGGTATTGAGATTCTACAGGAGCCTAAAGGAAGCCAAAACGCTGGATGCCCCACCCCCACCAACTGGCCACAGAGTTTGCATGTTTCTTCCCCACTGGCTTTCTTAATGCCCGAGAGAGTGATTGAGAGGGCTGAAGCAATGCCAAGGCAGATCTTCTCACAGCTTTTCCCCAATTCAACAATGCAAGTAACAGAAGGGCAGATTTTTCCATGTGGGAATCTCTAGCGCATTAAGGAAGCCTGTCGAAAAAGCCTAACTACCCATCTTTCCCTTTAAGATGTATATGCTACATTCACACCCTTTCTTGTCAATCAATGAAATGAAAATTCTAACTCAGCATTTCTAGGCACATTAAACTTCTGAACTAACGGCTGACACATCCGCACATCTGTTGGGACACCTTCTTTTCTGGAACTCCTGAAATGAAATTCGGTAGACACCAAGGTGAAGTTCTGCATTTAGGCAAAAGGAATCAAATTCATAACTCTAAAATGAAGGATACCTGGTCTGGCTGTGGGGACATGAGAGAAAAATCTCAGGATTACAGGCCTCAGGCTACAAACTGAATAAGAGTCAGCCATGTGATGCAGCTGCAAAAATGGCTAATCTGATTTTAGGCAGCTTTCGCAGAAGCACAAGTATTTGCAGTTACAATAGTTCTATTGGGATATTTGGTTTGTCCAGACATAGAAATGGGATACTGAGTGCAGAAAATAAATCTCGCAAGACTATGTTGCAAAAAAAAGGGGTAAACTTACATTTACTGAAGGAGATCCAGTTCACACTCAGGTTGTAGTCAAAAGAAGAGAAAGAAGCCTAGTCTAAAGAGTGGTTTCCCTATCACAAATGGCCAGCTTGTCCGGCATCATGTGTGTGGGAATATGATAGCTTTGTATCTACAGGAGAGACCAGCAGAGACATATATATCCATGGAAGGCCATGTGTAGCAAGGGAGAGGAGAAAGGGAGAGGAGGGGGTCAGACGGCAGCTCCCTGCTTAAGACCAAGGGAGGCATCTCATTCAAGGAGATAACACCTTTATACATTTAGAGTGATGTAGCACCCCCCAAACATGCTTAGTTGCTCACTCCAGCAAGTTCTAGTCAGATCCCATCTGGAATACTGGACACACTACAGAAAGATGTAGTCAAATTAAAATGGATTCAGAGGAGGGGAACCAATTGGGTTGAGGATTTAGGAAACAAGTCCTACAAGAAAGACTGAAGGAACTGAACATGTTTAGCCTGGGGAAGAGAAGACTGATGGGAGACATGATTACACTCTACAAATACCTGGAGGGTGTGATCTCTTTTGCTCCAGGGGACAAGTCTAAATCTAATGGACAAGTTACAGGAGAGTATATTTTGGCTGAACAGAAGGGAAAACATCCTACTATTTGTGAGCGCCACTTCATCAATATAGCTAGCATAGACAGCTTCAAGAGGGAATTGGATAAAAATATGGAGCAGAGGTCCATCAGTGGCTATTAGCCACAAGGCATAGATGGAAGACTATGTCTGGGGCAGTGATGCTTTGTATTCTTGGTGCTTGGGTGGGGGCAACAGTAGGAGGGCTTCTGGACTTTTGGCCCTGCTGGTGGAGCTCATGATGGCACCTGGGTTTTGGCCACTGTGTGACAAAGAGTGTTGGACTGGATAGGCCATTGGCCTAATCCAGCATTGTTTCTCATAGGTCCCTTCCACACACACCTATTTGCCACGCTATAGGGATGCTTCATCAACGGATCAAACTGGCGCAATCACACCAGCACATCTAGGAAGCATCCCGTGACCATCGTCAAGCCATTGCAAACCGTTTTGATCCGGTGGGGAATCGTAGTAAAAAACTACTAGTGAAACTCCAGTATCAAATGGTTTGTTACGGCTCACAGCCGGAGTTTCCTTGTGTGATCGTGCCAGTGCAAAAGTGTGTCATTGCGGATAGCGTGATCACACGCTATCCCGACGTGACGCTGGTTTTTTCCCCCTTCTCCATGTGCGCATCATTGAAAGCCTTTGAGGGGGAGAAGCAAAGCATCGATTCCCCCTTCCCCCCTTGCAGCGATTTATCGATCCCCCATTTAAGCACCTCAGAAACCCACCACACACAAAAAAAACCCACTAGCCCGCAGTTGTGTCTGATCATGCAGTGGCAGTTTGCCCCGGCAGGTCCATGGAGCTGTGTGATCACGCAATTGGAGGGCAAATTGCTCCAGAGCAAAAAAGCCTCGATTCCCCTCTGGATTATCTCGCTCGTGTGGAAGGGACCTTATATTCTTATGTGCTTAAGATGAGGCTATCCCAAACTGGAGATCTTCAAGCAGTGGCGAAGGAATGTTCTAGCTTTCTACCTACAACTGTAGGTAATTTAGGGTTGGATCCAGCCAGCTATTTAACACCACCTTACTGCACTCCTGTCCCATGTGGCTTTTTTGATGCCGCTCCCATGATCCCCAACACAGCCTTTTTTGGTGGTCAAAGAGGATCCTGCTTCCCTTTGACACCAGTTGACAAGCTGCTTGGATCCAACCCATAGTGTATTTGAGTGCATGGCGTATCAACCTATTTTATCATATGGTATTTAATGATGATAAATGTATTAATAACTATGAATGCCAATACATAAGGTAGGCAAACAGACTTCCCATTTGACTTGTTTAAAGCAAATGCCCTGAAGGTGAAAAAGTCAGATAGGCATAACCTTTTTTATCAGTTGATTTGGTTCTCAGCTTTGTGGGGCCCTAGGACCCTATTGGAAACAAGGCCCAGAATGGAAACATGAATGAATATGGGCATTCTGAGCAGATTACTGTGTGAGAGAACAATGATACAAATAGGGTTGCTAGGCCATGCCTAGAAACTGGTGGGAGATTTTGGGTCAGGAATATAGTGAAGCACAATGGCATGTGCATGCCACGTTGTCAGTTATGATGAAAACCCAGAAGTGACATTGGGTAGCTCTAGGAATTTCCAGAAACTCTGTGGTAAAACCATGGAATTTCCGGCAGCTCCTAGAGCTACCCTTTGTCACTTCTAGGTTTTTACCAGAAGTGGCATAAGGGTGCATGTGACACTGATAAGTTTAAAAACAAATCCTCCCAGCACCACTTGGAGTGGTAGCAAGCAATGGGACCTGAGGCTGGGGGATCATCTGCTCCAACAGGGGGACTGTTAAGCCTGTATACACACAACAAATATCTCTGTATCTGCCTATATAGTTGCATAAATCGATTCATTTCCAAGATCCAGGGGAAACAAAGAAATAACAAAACATGTATCTATTTCCACCTTTGTTTTTAGACCTGGTTCACTCACCAAAACAGCAGTTCTCTACTAAAGGTTGAGCTGTGGTGATGTTCAAAAGTGCCCTCAGTGGACACATATAGAAGGGAGTGGGATCACACCCACATAAACACATGAAGCGGCCTTATAGTGAATCAGACTGTTGGTCCATCAAAGCCAGTATGGTCTGCTCAGACTGGTAGTGGCTCTCCAGGGTCTCAGGCAGAGGTCTTTCACATCATCTGCTACCTGATCCTTGAACTAGAGATGTCAGGGGATTGAACCTGGGACCTTCTGCATACCAAACAGATGCTCTACCTCTGAGCCATGGCTCCCTCCTTCCTCCACCCACTCACCCTGATGTCCATGTATTCAGCAGAGCATTGGCAGAGCAGCTTCCCTGCATGCAAGGGTATCCACATAACCTTTTCCATGCAGTTACAACTCCTTCACAATTCTGCATGCTGTACAGAGGATTGTTTTCCTCAGCTTTCATATACATCTTTTTTCTTTCTGCATTATTAATGTGCATATCATATGTATAAACTATATATGTCATAATGGAATAGTACGCATAGCACATATGAAGGGTAGAGTGTTCGACTAGGGCCTAGGAGACACAAGGCTGAATCCCCATTTTTCCAGGGAAAAAGAAGAAGAGGAGGAGGAGGAGGAGATTGGATTTATATCCCGCCCTTCACTCACTTGGAATCTCAGAGCGGTTTACAAACTCCTTTCCCTTCCCCTCCCCACAACAGACACCCTGTGAGGTAGGTGGGGCTGAGAGAGCTCTTTCCAGAGCTGTCCTTGAGGGAACAGCTGGTGCAGAGCTATGGCTTGCCCAAGGTCATCCAGCAGGTGCAAGTGGAGGAGTGGGGAATCAAACCCGGTTCTTCCAGATTAGAGTCCACGCACTTAAGCACTACACCAAACTGGAAGCTCTGTGGGTAACCTTGGGCCAGTCACCCTGCCTCAGATGTTGTAAACCACTTTGTGTCCCCCTGGGGGGGAGCAGAGTATAAATATATAAACAAACTAGGAATAAGGCCCGTTGTGGAAATAAATACAACGGGCTCTAGAAAGAGTCTTTGGGAGAGTGCCCTGGCCTTGGGCACTCAGTGTCAATTTGCTGTGGTGACCTCAGCAGGGTATAATGACACAGAGTCCATCATTTTCTGCAGGGGAAGATCTCTACCATCTATAGAGCAGTTGTAATTCAGCATGCTCCCCATTCCTCCCCTGGAGATTGGCAACAATGGTTCCCCATGAGGGAACGGGTGGTTTGAAGGGTGGAGTCTATGGCATTGAGGTGCCATAGGGCAACCCTGTCTGAGGTCTCACCCCTGCTGAAACCTCACCCTCTCCAGGGTCCACCCCCTCAAATCTCCTGGAATTTCCCAACCTGGAGTTGGCAACCCTACCTCCCAGCCAACTGTCAATGTATCATTATCTGCCCCCTGGCTTCAGCTTTCTATCTCCTCCCCCCTCCCCCCTAGAGAACAGTAGTACTTATGAGTGATCTCTAGTCCCCACCTGGAGATAGGCAACAATGGTTCCCCATGAAGGACTTGCTGGCTTGGAGGGTGGAGTCTATGGCATTGTACCTGTCTGTGGTCCCACTGCTTCTCAAACCTCACGGTCTCCAGGCTCCATCCCTCATATCTCCAGGAATCTTCCATCTGGTGTTGGCAACTGTATCTCCTTCCCAGCCAACATCAACCTCACTCTTCAACTTTCCATCTCACCCCCCCCGCCGCCACCCCGCAGCCTCCACTGTGCTCTGAAGCCCTGACTGCTATGTCACATTGGCTGTCATAAGGGGTCCATCTCAGCAGTGTATAAGAACATAGAGTCCACCATTTTCTCCAGGGGAACTGATCTCTGCCATCTGGAGTGCACTTGTAATTCTGAGTGTTCTCCAGCCCTTGCCTGGAGATTGGCAACCATACCTCCTGGAGGAAAAGTAGTATTTCTCTGCAATGGGGACCAAAGCAGCATACATCATTCTCCTCTCCCCCTTCTGACTTACACAACAACCCTGTGAGGTAGGTTACGCTTAAAGTCTGTGACTGGCCCAAAATCACCCACTCAGCAAGAACCTGGGTCTAGCAGATCCTGCTCTGAAGTGCTGACTGCTACGCCTAGGGTACCCAATCTCCAGGTGGAGCCTGTAGATCGCCAGGTATTGCAATTGAACTCCAGACAACAGATCTTTCCACCCCCCCAGAGAAAATGACTGCTTTGGAGGGTGACCTCTATGGCATTCTGTTCAGCTACAATTGCCAAGTCTGGGTGGGAAAATACCTGGAGACTTTGGGTGTGGAGCCAGGAGAGGGTGGGGTTTGGGGAGGGGAGGGGAGGGGCCTCCACATGGTAGAATGTCATTGAGTTCACCCTCCAAAGCAGCCATTTTCTCTAGGGGAGCTGATCTCTGTCAGCTGGAGATCAGTCTTAAAAGCAGGAGATCCCCAGGCCCCACCTGGAGGCTGGCAACCCTATGTTCAGCTGGCTCCAATAAGTTTTTTCCCAGAGGCCAACATTGGTGTGTAAAGGGGCTTTCAGAGAAGCAAGCTTGGTTGCCTAGCAACAGGAACTGAGGGGAAAGTTACCAACCCATAAATACCTGGATATTTGGGGGGTGGATCCTCTGAAGGGCAGCATTTGGGGGGGGGATGGAAGGACTCAGCACGATATAATGCCATAGTGTCTACCCTCCAAAGCAGCCATTTTCTTCAGGGGAACTGATCTCTGTCATCTGGAGATCAATTATAACAGTGGGAGATCTCCAGGTCCCACCTGGAGATTGGCAACCTTAGGGGGAAAGTCAGCCACACAGCAGGGGGTTGAAGGGAATGGTTTGATGGTCACTGGCCCACCTCATTAGCCAACCAGCCATGGTGGAGCTAAGCAGGAGAGAGAGCCTGAGGAATTTCACACAGCCAATATGTTCCGTTTCAGGAACTCTTCAGTAATGGTTTCTGTCAGGCATTTCACACAGAACCGTATTAGTACAGGTTCCCTAATGGAACATATTAGCCCTTTCACACAGAAATGTGCCTCTCTCGTTGGGGAAGCATTCCTGAGCCGGTTTACCTTGAAACCTCTTCCCAAGCGTTCTTCAGTTTTGGTACTGGTCCTGAAGCGCTACGGGGTGCTGTGTGAAATGGCGCCCTGTTTCACAGTTTATTCTGACAGTTTATTCTGGGCATGCTGGCAGTGTGCGGGGGAGGGGGCTATGCTGAAAGTCCATTGTCTTTTCACTGACAGAAGCAGGCCACTGAGGGGACAGTTAGACCCACCTGGTAGTGGGCAGAGGAGAAGAGTGGACCCAGCACCCTGTCAGTTCTTCCCCTTTGCTGGCTCCCTCCAGACTGAGGCCGAGACGCTGGCCGGTGGCTCTGTGGGCGGGACTGAGGCAAAGCAGGGAGAGAATGCAGCCAGTGCCCAGGGACCCCCTTTTGACTGGCAGTTCGTCCAGCCAACTGATTTTGGCGCCCAAAGGAATCTTGCCCCATGGAATCTTGAAAACAGCTTTATATAATAGGAAAGATATGTTTGTGCACTGATCAAGTCCTCAAACAGTGGCCTTGAAGTAACTGTCCTTGATCCTACAAAGATGCATTTTGTACAGGATGTCTCTAAGGCGCACAAAACGTATTTTGATGCAATCAAATATAATCATGTCAAGGTAACTTGCAGGGGGAAAATAATGAATCATAGCATCTGAAATCTACAGCAAACTGTACATTCCAGAATTAATTTAAGAATTTCTTCTTTTCAAACTAGAACGGAGTAAGAGTAGAACAAGGCTCAGAAAAAAAATTTCTGACACTACGGAAGAATGGGAGAAATAAGTTTATCTCAATTCACAACCCAGACTTGGCTCCTTGTGTGGGTTGCTGTGCTCTGTAGAGGCCTGGAACGGTGGCAGAGCCTTTCACATTAGGGTTACCAGTTAACCAGCTCCAGCTCCCAGTGGCCAGGAGAAAAATGAAGTTAAAAATTGCAACCAGTATGGTAGTGTTACCTCACTTCTAGGGAAAACCCAGAAGTGATGTCATGCCACTTTAGGAACATCCTGAAACTCTATGGTTTTACCATAGAATTTTCAGTGACTCCTAGAAGGGTATGACATCACTTCCAGGTTTTCCCCAGAAGTAATGTAACACTGTCACACCATCCGGTACCCCCCCCCCCCCATATCCCTGCCCCACCAGAATTCCACCAGTTGCCAGCCTCTGTCTGGTAACCCTACTTCACTTGGTCAGTGATCTGGGAGGGCAGGTAGCTGTTAGGAAGCACACCTGGAATCATAGAGGCTAGCCAGTCTTTCCTTAACTTTCATAAGCTTCAATGTGTTCTCAAGCATCCTCTGGGTGTCAGCTGAAATCCAGCTGAGTTTATTTCCCAGAGACAAGCTATCGAGTACCTAGTGTTCCAGTTCTGGCCTGTTTCAACATCCAATCTTCTTATTGCTTAAATTATCTTCGCTAGATGCTGGTTTTTGAAACCAAATCTTCTTTTCAAGGCATCAAAAAGGAAATACTGTAATCTTACTGTAGAGCGTGAATTCAAAGCTCAGGGCTATCTGATTGGCTGGCGCTCAACATTTGGAGAACACATTTATAGAAGCAGCTACATTAATTTCTTGGCAGAGAAAAGGCATCTTGCGACTCTATCTGAGTGAGGAAACGTTTATCCTGCCTGGAGCAATTCACTGGGAAATGGTTATATTGGCACCGTTCGCAAGATTTCTGGAATTCCCCAATCCTACAGAATGTTTTATTTTTTTTAGAAAAATAGACAAATATAATCGAAATTTTGAAACTAAACATAAAAACCAAGATAAGAAATAAAAATGTGCTTTGGTTAGAGATGGTTTTAAAAGAATATAGGACATTTGTCGTCATTGCCAGGACGACGGGATCATAAACGTCTGGCTACATTGCATGGAAACACACATGCAGTTTGGAACAGCTGGCAAGGAAGCCTCATCCTCTTGGGCATGTCACATTTCAAGGGATTCCTGTTCGCTTCTGGCACTCCAGGATGCTTCCCACAAGATACTTGCAGCATGTGTTGCAGATGTGATGATTCCCACAAGTCTGAGGCGACTTTCCCCGCATACCTCAGATTCTCACCTGCTGTCTATTCTGTCTTGCAAATAGCTATGCCAGCACCGACTGCGATGCCCATCTGGAACCCAATTCATGGCACTGATGCCCTTGGAGGGCTAGGAGAATTTCTCACACACTCATAGACTATACATTGGAATCCGAGGAATCAGAAAGGGGCACATGGAAAATAAGATCTTGAACCAGACAGACAGGTGTGATTTTTTTTCTCTCAGAAAGAGAAGAACAAGGAGTCTTTTCAGGGTCTGAATGCCACAACTGAAGACAGTTTTAAAATGCTCCAGTTTTCATTGACTGGCTTCCCACCCCCAACCCCGACAATCTGTTTGGAATACTGCCACCACTTGGGGTTTCTTTCCTAAACCAGTTTGTTGTAGTGGTTAGGAGCATGGACTCTAATCCGGGAGAACCGGGTTTGAGTCCCCACCAATGCTCCCTCTAAGCTGTGGAGTCTTGTGAGCAAAAATTCTACTTTGTGAGCTACTACCATTAAAGTTGTGAGTGAGTGATTTGACTACTGCGTAAATTAGTTTGCTCTGGAGCCATCCTTCCTGAGCTAAGACAAAAAATGTGTAAGCTGGAGGCTTGAAAACTGTGAGCTACCTCACACTAATTCAGTTTAGAGGGAACACTGGTCCCCACTCCTCCATATGCAGCTGCTGGCAAGGGCGTAGAATTTCCAATTTCCTGAGGGGGGGGTTGAGGCTGGGCCAGAGACATTACAGGCCATTGTCTCAGGGGGAGGCTCAGCACATCCTGGAAAAGTTCAGGGGGGCTCCAGCTCCCCAGCCCCCCTGAAGTTGACGCCTATGGCTGCTGGTGTGACCTTGGGTTAGATACCAGTCCTTTCAGAGTAGTCCTCGAAAGAGCTCTCTCAACCCCACCTACCTCACAGGGTGTCTGTTGTGGGGAGGGGAAGGGAAAGGAGTTTGTAAGCCACTCTGAGACTCCTTCAGGTAATGAAAGGCGGGGTATAATCCAACCTCTTCTTCTTCTTCCCTCAAGTTTATCTTGGGAGATATTAATATAGCAAAGTAACTTACATAACTGAGTGTTCAATGTAGGGACAACCCTTGTACATTTCTTTCATTATTAATTACAATAATTACAAAAATGGGGTCTTACATAATTATCATAATCAATATCAAAATGAAATAAATTCCCTAACTAAACAGCCTGTAATGAAATAAAACAACACATGATTTTCTTTTGTTCTGGTTTCTGTCATTATTGCAGTCCCTGCCTCTATTGGTTTCACTTTTATAAGGCAAGCAGCATTTTTCGAATAAGGACGCGGAGAGGATGTAAGACGTGAGATTGGGGGGTGGGGCAGCAGCTAACAAATAGAATTATGAAAATTAAACAACCATAAAGACAGACACAATAACAAAAGCATACAAACCAACCCAGTAACAAAGCAGTCTTTCTTAGGATTAATAATAAATAAGGAAAGAAATTAAACAACCTTCTGTGCAAAAGTCTAGCAGTTCAAGAATTCGAGAAACTGATGATATTTAAATAACAGAACAAATTCCAACTGGCAGTTGTCAAGGGGGAAAAAATTCCTGGTAGTCACACAGCTTGATATCTAGCAGAGCAGAAATCATCTCCTCTTCAGCAAGCAGCCTCTGTCGTCTTTGTCAATTTATATACCTCTAAGTCCACTGAAATCAATGTGTTTTGAAGAGAGCAAATCTACACAGGATTGCTCTGTGTATTATGTGTATTGGGGGATTAGAGGATTTCCACACTTATGGGGGGGGGGGGGGATGTTCACTCTGCCTTACCCTGCAAAGTGGGAGAAACTCAACATGTGCCGTTTTCAGCTTTCAGACACATAATATCATTTTGTTACCACTGAAACAAAACACAGTTAATTTTGTTTGTGATCATCAATATTGGAAGGAAGCACTTCCATGGGGTTTGAGCAGTTTTTTGTAAAGTAATGCAACTGTGGTTCTCCTCCTGCCCAGTTTTGCCTGGCTGCCTCTCCACCATAATGCCATGAGCTAGGGTTGCCAGAACCAAGTTGTGAAACCCTTGGAGATTTGGGGGTGGAACTTAGGGAGGACAGGGACCTCCATGGGGTACAATGCTATAGTGTCTACCTTCCAAAGCATCCATTTTCTCCAAGGAAACTGAAATCTAGTCTGGAGATGAGCTATAATTCTAGGGCACTGGTTCCCAAAGTGGGCAATACCACCCCCTGGGGGGGGGGGCGCTGGAACGATCCAGGTGGGCGGTAGGAGCCTTGGGTGCAATTGGGGGGCATTGAATAAAAATAAAGCGGAGGTGGAAGCATGAAGAAAGAAGACTCCAGAACCTATCTAAAGCAGCTTTTTCCAGCCTTCTCCTGGTCTTCTCTGGGATCAGGGAGGGAGGGGGAGGTGAAGAGGGGTCCCCACAGCCAATCACAGCCATGCATTTGCAAATTTCATGTGTGCCCTTGTAAGGCTGGTGTTGCTGCTGGGCTCTTGTGTGGTGGCTGCTGCTGGCCTCTGGCTTCAGGCCTTCAGCTGCTGCTGCTCTGTGCCTGCCTTGGCCTGCCTGGCTGTATGTATCATGGTGGACTCTACCTGCATTTTATTGTCCACTTCTTGAAGGTAGATTTCCAGGGGGACGCTGAGTAATTTTTTTTCTGAAAAGGGGGCGGTAGGCTGTATAAGTTTGGGAATGTCTGTTCTAAGGGATCCCCAGGTCCCATCTGGAGGCTGGCATCCCTACTGTGAGTACTAGGGCCTCCCTAGGCCTCAGAACTGGAAGCAGAGGAGGTTTCTTCACCATGTTCCTCTTTTCCACATGCAGCAGTTCTCCCAGCCCTGAGCTGAGCCTGCTTCTCCTCCCTGGCCACCATCAAGAGTCTCCATTTTAACCTCTGTCTCCACCCTCTTCCCCACTGGCACCCAATCCCAGGCTGGGTTACGCCCCAGCCAGTGCCTTGGCCAATGACCTGCATTACTTCTTCCCCTTGTCCCACCCTTCTCTAACTCCTGCGTCCTCATTACAACTAGGCAGGATAGCCAGCAGGGAGGGTCACTGGGTAGCTGGGCCCTTCCTACCTTACATCGAGCCTTGCCTCCGGAAAGCTCGGCCTTCTGGTGGGACGGTTCCTCCACTGGAGCCTGTTCTTGGGGCATTATCCTCACCCCTACCAAAACGGTGCCTGCCCCACCAGCCCCAGCCTTGCTGCTGGCCTTGTTGGGTGAGGCTCTCCCGGCTGTTTTAACCTCTATTCCCCCCCCCCTCCACCGCCGCCCAGGACACCAAGAAGGACACACCCAGATAAGGCTTCATCAGCGCCAGCAAGGGAGGCATCCCTCAGTCCGGAGCTATCTCTGGACAATAACCAAGCTGGCCAGCACAATATTTTGCAATCGCATATCATTCTGTGGTTTCTGGAAAAAAATCCCCTTGTGAAGACTGCCCTGGAATTTGTTTTTGACATAACTTTTCTAGAGCTGATTGCTTGAGCATGAGTCAGGTCTCACAGGAATCCCAGATCTTATTTCCATCTCCAGAACTATGTGGCTGGACCCAACCAGCTATTAATCTGCTGATTAAAAAGGAAGGGCAGTTCCCCTGTGACCACCCAAAAATGCTATGTTGGGTTTCACGGGACCTCCATGTACAAAAGCCATGCGGAGCAGAGCTATACCAAGGAAAAGAATCAGGCAAAACTATGTAAAGCCTGACTGGATCCAACCCTGTTGCTTGAGAACCGCAGCCCACAGGATGGATGCAGTCCTGAAGAAGAAGAAGAAGAGAAGAGATTGGATTTATATCCCGCCCTTCACTCACTTAAGAGTCTCAGAGCGGCTTACAAATTCCTTTCCCTTCCCCTCCCCACAACAGACACCCTGTGAGGTAGGTGGGGCTGAGAGAACTCTTTCCCAAGCTGTCCTTGAGGGAACAGCTGGTCCAGAGCTATGGCTTGCCCAAGGTCATCCAGCCAGGTGCAAGTGGAGGAGTGGGGAATCAAACCCGGTTCTCCCAGATTAGAGTCCGCGCACTTAACCACTATACCAGACTGGCACCAGACCAAGGCATCCCTTGGTCCGGAGCTATCTCTGGGCAATAACCAAGCTGGCCAGCACAATATTTTGCACTCGCATATCATTCTGTGGTTTCTGGAAAAAAATCCCCTTGTGAAGACCTGACAGCATTAGGCACATGTAAGTGCCACTGAAACCAATGAGACATATATAGCTGTGTTACTGAGATCTACCCATTGACTGTTTATCCAGTGACTTCATTTGGAAGTCTTCTTTAGACCTGGCCGAATTGGCCAACTATCGGCTGGTGTCCAGTTTGCCGTATTTGGGCAAATTAATCGAGAGGGCTGTGGCGGTACAGTTACAGGGTTTCCTGGATGATGCTTCGGTGTTAGATCCCTTCCAGTCAGGCTTTCACCCGGGGCTCAGAACGGAGACTGCTCTGGTCGCTCTGACAGATGACCTCCGGAGACACCTGGATCAGGGCGGCATGGCGGTTTTGCTGCTGCTTGACCTGTCGGTGGCGTTCGACACGGTCGATCATCAGCTGCTGACCCATCGCCTCGCCGACGTGGGGATACAGGGGCTTGCTTTACAGTGGCTCGCTTCTTTCCTTCTCTTCTTTTCTCGCCCCCAATGCTTTTTAACATCTATATGCGCCCCCTTGCCCAGTTGGTAGAGAGGGAGGGGTTGGGATGTCACCAGTACGCTGATGACACCCAGCTCTATTTGATGTTAGGCAGCCAGTCTGGCTCTGGACTGGACAATCTTGACCGGGCATTGCACGCTGTGGATGGATGGCTTAGGCTGAGAAGGCTAAAGCTGAACCCGGCGAAGACGGAGGTCCTGTGCCTGGACAAGGGCGGGCCTTGGTCGGGGCTCCCGCTCCCAGCATTCGACGGGGTGCCATTGGTGCCTGCGCTGGTGGTGAGGAGCTTGGGAGTGCTCCTGGATCCCTCCTTAACTATGGAGGCCCAGGTAGCAGCCGCTGCCAAGTCGGCCTTTTTTCATCTGAGGCTGGTGCGGCAGTTGGTTCCCTTCCTGGACCATGCTGACCTGGCTACAGTGATCCATGCAACGGTCACCTTGAGACTAGACTATTGCAACGCTCTCTACATGGGGCTGCCCTTGTTGCTGATCCGGAGGCTGCAGCTGGTGCAGAATGCCGCAGCGAGGCTGCTGATGAGTCTCCTGAGACGGGAGCACATCCAGCCTGCGCTGGCGGCGCTGCACTGGCTGCCAATAGCATACCGAATCCGCTTCAAGGTGCTGGTGCTTGCCTTTAATTCCCTAAATGGCCTGGGTCCAACCTGCCTGAGGGACCACCTTTCCCCGTATGTACCGCGGAGAGCACTACGGTCTGGGGCCCAACATCGGTTGACTATACCTGGCCTCAGAGAAGCCAGGCTCGCTACCACGAGGGGGAGGGCTTTTCAGTGGCGGCCTCGACCTGGTGGAATGAGCTCCCGGAAGAGATCAGGGCCCTGCGGGTCCTGATACAGTTCCACAGGGCCTGTAAGATGGAGCTCTTCCACCAGGCATTTGACTAGGGGCCGCTACCCTTGCCCCCCCCCTTACCTCCAAGGTACATCCACTAATGTCTGACTGCCGATTGTACCATCTGTCTTTGGGGAAATGGCACTGGTGTGATCAGACAGTCGCCATCTGAGTTTTGAGTCTTGACTGTTGAGCACTTTAAATTGTTGTTGTTTTTAATGAAATGTTTTATATTGTTTTAAATATTTATTATGTTTATTGAATCCTGGTGCACCAGGTCTTGTACGTTGCTCTGAGCCTGCAAATGCGGGGAGAGTGGCTTAGAAATTAAAGAAATAAAAAAATAAAATAAAAAAACATGTTACAAAGAGAGACATCTGGCTTTGTTGCAAAGTACAAACTCAGCCAATGCAACCTCTCTGAAGAATGTTACTATTCTTTAAAATTTGCAAAGGCAAGTTTCTCGCGTTGACATTTTACAGTTTTAAGCATTGTCCAGCTCCCATCCCTGACTTAGCTTCCTTCCCACCAGACAAGCTGCAAACAACCCAGTGCCCTGAGGAAATACTAGTTTACATAGAGAATGATTAAAATGTGGGGTTCGCTGCCAGAGGATGTAGTGATGGCCACAGGAATAAACAGCTTTGAAAGGGGATTAGATAGATTCATGGAGGATAAGTCTATCGATGGCTCCTAGCCACGGTGACTGAGGGGGACCTCCACGTTCAGAAGCACTAATCCTCTGAATCCCAGATCTAGTAAGCAACATCAGGGGAATGCCTCATCCTCTATGCTGTTTGGTGTAGTGGTTAAGTGCGCCGACTCTAATCTGGGAGAACCAGGTTTGATTCCCCACTCCTCCACTTGCAGTTGCTGAATGACCCTGGACAAGCCATAGTTCTGTCAGAGCTGTTCTTGGCTGCGTTCAGACCGGCAATTTGGCCCAATATAGGCACCTTTCACAAATGGATTAAATGGGCCCGTTCACACAGCCACAGCTGTCAGACATTCCCCGGGCGTACTCACCCATCAGAGGATGACTTGGAGCCAGGTTAAAAAGCCACCACCTCCAAAGTGGAGTTTCTGTCTCCTTGAGCATTCATCGTGCATGGCCGGCTGTCTGAACATGGGGGAGCGCGTGCAGAACAGATTTGGCAGTCTGAACCTACAGATCCGTTCTGCCTCTAGGGAAGCGGCTTTTTAAAAAAAAAATTTCCATGTGTGCACATGCACATATGTGTGCGCGTGAATTTTGGTCGTTTTTGCAGTGCGCTCCGTGGCCAACGCGCTACAATAATGTAGATGCTTTCCCATGGGATGTCTCCGTGGGTAACCTGCAGAAGGGTGTGCTGTGTGGCTGATATGTCCCACAACATTTTAAACTGGGTCAATTAGAGGCGGCACAATATCACGGCAAGCTGCCAGTCTGTCCGCAGCCCTTGAAAGAGCAGTTTCTGTCAGAGCTCTCTCAGCCCCACCTACCTCACAGGATGTCTGTTGTGGGGTGGTGGAGGGAAAGAAAATTGTAAGTGGCTCTGAGTGAAGGGCGGGGTATAAATTCAATATTTTCTTGTTGTTGTTCTTCTCCCTCCAGGGAAACAGGCTGGCCGCTGTGTGAGACAGGATGCTGGACTAGATGGACCACTGGTCTGATCCAGCAGGTCTCTTCTGGTATTTTTGGCCACTGTGTGACAGAGTGTTGGACTGGATGGGCCATTGGCCTGATCCAACATTGGCTTCTCTTATGTTCTTAGATTAAGCAGTTACCCAGTGCCCCAGAAGACCTGCTGTCCTAACAGCCAACAAGGTCACCATCACCAGGTCTAACGCACCAAGAAGTTGTCGAACTCTGCAGGAATCCCAGACACCAAATGTGAGCATGGGCCCTTTAAGGAACACTCCTAGCTTTAGGTGGGTGGGGCCTAGTTGGACCTATTTAAGCATGTTCCAGCATTTAAGAGCTCAGTGTAGCTCTAACAGCCATCGGAGCAAATTGTCAGCCTTGGCGCTCTCCAAGGTTCTGCAGCTTACCTCCAGTCAAGGGCGACTCTGCAGCCTGAACACCTTTGCTGCTGGTGACTCCAGCCTTTAGGATTCCTGCATGACCTGGACTGCTGATGTATAGTTTGTCTACAATCTGTACTCCTCTCTTTTGAGGGTTCTGTAAACTTGTAACGGCCAATGGCTATTTACAATAAACTGAACCAAAGCATGACCTCGCATGACATGTTAGCCCTGTTAGCACCCAGCCAAGATGGGGCAGGCAAGTTCAGACCCACACATTCACGTCATTCAGTATCTCAAGGTTTGATGTTGATTTATGTAGATATTTATAATCTATTTTTCTATCCAACAGTGAAACAAAGCTGTCATTCTTCTGATCTCCATCTTCTCCTCTCTACAACAACTTTGTTATGTGCCCTCCATGCCTGAGAGGAGATAATTAAGATTCTGTTCCTTCCCACAATTAGAAAAAAACACCTTTAGACATTTATCTGCTATTTTGACATATTTATTGCTTTACAACTGTTGGCCTTATAACCTTAACTTGTCATTTAGTTTTTCACTTTGCACAACTTTAACATCATCATGTTACATGTTAATTTGCTGTTAAACCCCCATCTATAAGTTTAGAACCTCAGCTACCATTCCAACGTATTTGAAAAAGTGTGCCTTGCACACGAAAGCTCATACCTTGAATACACCTTTGTTGGTCTTAAAGGTGCCACTGGATTCTAAAGCCAGTTTGGTGTAGTGGTTAGGAGTGTGGACTCTAATCTGGGAGAACCGGGTTTGATGGGCATTCACCCGGGTGGCCTCGGGAGGGAGGGAGGGAGAAAGGGAGGAGTGGGTGCAGGGGTGCCGAGGGGGAGAGAAGCTCTTGTGGCGGCAGGCAGGCCTAGGAAGGACCCTGGAAGGCGGGGAGATGCAGCGGGGAGGCACGGCGGCGAGTGCTCCATTTCACCAGGGGGCTCAGTCCCCCCTGGGAAATTTCGGGGGTGGCCCAAGCCCTCGAGCCCCCCCATAGTTGACGCCTATGGCTGAAAGAGCTTGAGGTCACCCAGCAAGCTTCCATGACAGCGTGGGGAACTGGACCATGGTTTTCCCAAATCCTAGTCCAACACTAACCACTACACTGCACTGCCTCTCAGCCCTTAGGCCTAGCTCAGAGAGCTGGACACTGACTCAAAAAAGGAGTTGTCTGGTCTAGCCCTTGATTGATCCAGTGAGCTTCCATGGGGGAGTGAAAAGTGGAATTTGAGTCTCCCCAATCCTAGTCCAGTACTCTAACACTACATAACGCTGACTCATATTTATCATTTAGGTGGGCAGCCATATTGGTCTGAAGCAGCAGAACAAAGTTTACATGGGCATGTATAAAAACTGGGATATGCTATACAATGTTCCACTTTGTGGTAAAAGAAACAACTATCTCTTTTAAAAGAATATGCAGTTTAGAAGACAAATTGGTTCACAGCAATGCCTTTGTTCCCGTGAACCTACAAAGAACCGTTTCAGGAGCAGGTTTGCCCAAAGGCCATTTTACATGTGGACATTGCAAGAGTTATAAATCTAACTCAAAATATGAAAAGTTTTATCAGTCTCTTTGACAAAAAAGGAATACGTTTTAAACAACTACGCAACATGCAATTCTGATATGGTTATATGCCATCAGATGTTGTTATAAAAATATATATGCAGGGAAAACCTCTAGAAAATTAAAACCATATAAAAGAACACAGAGGCAAAGTACTTCACAGAACCGTTGGTGCACCTTTGGGATAGCAGTTTATTGAAAAAGAACATGGACCCAGTGATTTCATTTTGGGGTTTTTAATAACAATCTTATCACAATGAAAAAGTCCTTTTTAAAAAAGGAGATGGAGTGGATTGGCCTCTCATGGGTTAAATTCTGATCTGGGACTCTTGTGGGTTAAATTCTGATCTCCCAACTCTTGGGAGATCACAAGCACCTCCACAAGGCCCTTGAGAGCCAGCATGGTGTGTAATGGTTAAGTGTGATGGACTCTAATCTAGAGAACTGGGTTTGATTCCCCACTCCTCCTCCACATGAAGTCTGCTGGGTGACCTTGGGCCAGTCACATTCCTCTCAGAATTCTCTCAGCCCCACCTGCCTCACAAGGTGCCTGTAGTGGGGAGAGGAAGGGAAAGGCAATTGCTAGCCACTTTGAGACTCCTTGAGGTAGAGGAAAGTGAGGTATAAAAACCTACTCTTCTTCAGACTGCGTCCTTCCTTACTGTCTCTGATGGGAGTCCACAGCTTTGATTATTGATATCTCTGTGAACTGTTCCAATAAACCAAGTCCTTAGTTTAGCAGTATGCAACTGTGTCCATGTGGATTTGCCAGCGGGGCTGTAACTCAGTGTTAGAGCATCTGTTGCATACAGAAGGTCCCAGGTTCAATCCTTGACATCTCCATTTGAAAGGATCGAGTAGCAGGTGGTGTGAAAGACTCCCATCTGAGAGCCACTGGCAGTCAGAGTAGGCCAGAGGTGTCAAATTCATTTGTTATGAGGGCCCAATTTAACATAAATGACACTTTGTCGGGCTGGGCCATGTGTGCCATAAAAGGCAATGCCAGGTACTGTAGATATAAACTTTATAAAGGACACAGGCAAACCCTATCAACGATATTATTTTTTTACTCAAAATACAAACATGCGTAAAACATTAACACCCTTACAGTATCTCCCTGATGCCCACCCTCCCACTTCCACGCCCTGTTACACATTAGCACTGGGACAGTATACAGGGACAAAATGCACAGCTTCTGTCATGTGGCAGTAAAGGTAATGACTGCTCATGGGCTGGATTAGAGCCCTGGACGGGCCAGTTCCTGCCTGCAGGCCATATGTTTGACAACCCTGGCAGTAGACAATACTGACTTTAATAGACCAGTCCTCTGACTCAGGGTAAGCCAGCTTCACGCGTTAATTACCACTTATTTGGTAACACCTTATTGGACCCTCCTCTTCCTCTGCTCCAGTCTTCCTTCCCCCCACATTCCATATCACCGGGCTCTTTTTGTAGCAGGAGCTCCTTTGCATATTAGGCCACACACCCCTGATGTAGCCAGTCCTCCAAGAGCTTACAGTAGCCCCTGTAAGAAGAGCTCTGTAAGCTCTTGGAGGATTGGCTACATCAGGGGTGTGTGGCCTAATATGCAAAGGAGCTCCTACTATGAAATGAGCCCTGCATATCACTGCCACCTCTTCCCGCACCCGATAGCCTTGAACATGTTGTTAGATGCCTAATAGCACCCAATGTGAGGGTATATGGAATGGTTGGCATTGGCACCATTCTTCATGGTTAAATCACTGGGCTGATGCTGCTCTCTTGAAGGCTTTTCAAGAGCATAGAGTGGGGAATCAACAGAGAAAGAGTCCTGGGCAGAGAAAGAGACCTTCTTGCCAGCTCCAATACAGATGGAAGAAAGAAGCCAATGGCAAGGAGGCCAAATGACATATAGCACCATCTACTTTCTCCCATCTCCAGATGTCTCTCAGGGATGGAAGAAGGATGACTGAAAATGTCTTCAGCCATTATTGTAAGCCACCTTGAACCACAAGGAAAGGCAGAATACAAAAGTTTTGATAAATATTTAATAAATTAATACATGGTGGTGGAAAGTACTTTCGAGTCACAGCTGACTTATGGTGACCCTGAATGCTTTTCCAGGCAACAGAGGTTCAGAGATGGTTCGCCACTGCCTGCCTCCGCATGACAACCCTGGTATTCCTTGGTGGTCTCCCATCCAAATACTGACCAGGGCTGACCCTGCTTAGCTGATGAGAGCTGACGAGAGTGGCAGCCAGGAACATTACACTTGCAGAATTCTTGACAGATGTCTGTGATGTATAATTTTTTTTTAATGGCTGTTTCACACATGCGAGTCATTATTTGAACATTGCAGTGACGGAATGATGAACATGCCATACGAACTCACCCTCCAGCTGCAGCCAAAATCAACACAACATGAGCTAAATCGTTTGAAAACTTCCTTGGGGGCAAAGCTCTATGCTCTTCCAAGACTCTTTTCAGCTGGTGGAACCTTGAAATCATTGCTCCTTTTAGTGACAGAACTTCACATTAATGACTTGGGTTGTTTATGAGCAGCTGACCCATTTGCTTTGGGGGAACCCACCCTAGAGATTCTCCACCACATGTGGAAACTGCCTTTCCCATATGGAACAGACCATTTTTTTTCCTCATGCACCAAAGTGAATTTCGTGAAGTAAATCAAGCTGCGCCTAGGTTCCCACTTTGTTTCCTCGGGTATTCCGCACACAATATAATATTTGGGTTTCAAAAGCTTCCAAAGCTTGTGGAGGGAAAATGGAGGGAAATTCCATATGAGCCTTTAACGCAGGCCTCAGCCACTGTGGGCAGATTGGTTCCTCGGAGGGCAGATTGGTTCCCTACCATTTCATCATGCCGTTATTGAATCTCAGAGAAGCAAATGGGTAATGAGAAACAGATGCCTGGGAACAGATTGTCTGGGTTACACGAGTGCGGGCGGTCCTTCATTCTGCTGGCTGAAAGCTAAACACGGCAATCAAGTTGTGCTGAAAAGCGTGCATCAAATTGGCTGCACACTGTTTTACTTCCAGGTGATTGGGCAGAAATGAGATTTCCCCTTTCCATGTCGGGAGAGTTGGTCCTTTCATGTAGCTTGCAGAACAGATGTCTAAATGTATCCAGTGTGTTTGCAGGGAGCCCGCGGTGACCGGATAGAGAATGCAACAGGCAAGAGCTCGGTCTGGCATCATGAGGTGGGTCCTACCAAGGAGCAAACTGGAGGGCTGCCTCAAGTGGCAAATGTTGGTAAACAGGGGAAGGTGCCTTATATTGAATCAGACTGGTGGTGATGGAAAGTGCCGTCAAGTTGCTGTTGACTTATAGAGGCAAGAGATGTTCAGAGGTGGTTGGTCATCGCCTGCCTCCTCATAGCGACCCTGAATTTCCTTGGTGGTCTCCCATCCAACTACTAACCAGAGCCGACCCTGCTTAGATTGTGAGATCTGTCTAGCCTGGGCCATCCAGGATGGGGCCTAAATCAGACTACTGGTCAGTATTGTCTACTCTGACTGGAAAGAGATCTCCAGAGGTGGGTGGAGGAGGAGGAAGAGAAGAAGAAGAAGATTTTTATACCCCACTTTTCTCTACCTTAAGGTGTTTCAAAGTGGCTTACAGTCTCCTTACCTTCCTCTCCCCTCAACACACACCTTGTGAGGTAGGTGGGGCCGAGAGAACCGCTCTTGAAAGAATAGCTCTGAAAGAACTGTGACTGACCCAAGGTCACCCACCTGGCTGCATGTGGAGGGCTGGGGAATCAAACCCGGTTCTCCCAGATTAGAGTCCGCTGCTCTTAAGAAGAAGAAGAAGAAGGAGAAGGAGAAGAAGAAGAAGAAGAGATTGGATTTATACCCCGCCCTTCACTCACTTGGAGTCTCAGAGTGGCTTACAAACTCCTTTCCCTTCCCCTCCCCACAACAGACACCCTGTGAGGTAAGTGGGGCTGAGAGAGCTTTGAGACAACTGTCCTTGAGAGAGCAGCTGGTACAGAGCTATGACTTGCCCAAGGTCATCCGGCAGGTGCAAGTGGAGGAGTGGGGAATCAAACCCGGTTCTCCCAGGTTAGAGTCCGCACGCTTAACCACTACACCAAACTGGCTCTCTTGACCACTACACCAAACTGGCTACACCTGGCTACAGACCCTGAGTAATATATCTACGTAGTAAGAAAGACAGTATGAATGCAGGTCAATTATCCCTCCGTAATGAGAAAAGCAGGAACACACTTATGGTAAAGGCATCAAGTGGCATGCCGTGCCAAATATTTTATTTATTGCAATGCCTTAAGGGGGGAGGGGTTATGGCTCTGGTGGTGATTACTCCTCTGACAGCAACCAAGTCTGCTACCTCCCTTTCACAGAAGGCCTGGCAGAGCTGGTGTTCCAGCTGCACCTCCCAAATATGGTTGCCAGCTGTAGTTGGCATCCAAGCGAGAGACCTGAAGGCATGGGGCAAGCTCTTTGGAGTCGTGTCACTTCCAGCTCAAAACTAGAAGCAACACCATTGCATTGGATCAAATTCACCCAAAGCTCTGGCTGCGATCATACGCACAATTAGACCAGACATAGGCGCGAATGCTGGGTGGATTTAAAGGGCATGATCAGACAACAGCATCTGGGAAGTCCCCCTCAACCATCAGCAACCCATTCTGCTCCGCTGCAGAAGCAGAGTTAAAAAACACTGGGGGAAATCCGGTAGTAAACGGGTTGTGACGGGCCACGGATGGACTTTCCTGTGTCTGATCACTCCAATGCGCTCTCATGGTGTTGGGGTGGTCCATTGTTCCCCCCCCCCTGCAGTATGCGCATTATCGCAAACTCCATAGGGAGCCCTTGGTGCGGGAGTGCGATTCATCAATCCCTCGTTTAAGTGCATGGGTGGGGAGGGACAAAAAAAGACTCACCCACAGTTGCATCTGATCACACACTGACAAACTGCACCCACAGCTTTCAAGGGAGGTGTGATCGTGCAACTGCAGTTCAAATTCCTCCAGAAGAAATAGCCTCGCTTCCCCCCCCCCCTTTTTTTTCTTGTGCATGTAACCACAACCTCTGTGCTTTAACCATAGAGTTTGGGTGAACCCTGGAGCCCTGTCCCGATGCGATGATGTCACTTCCAGTTTCGCACCCATTTCAGCCAGTGACTGACACCATTTCAGCCAGTGACTGACAGTGGTATAATAGTTAGGGGGTTGAACTTAGGATCTGAGAAACACAGGTCTGACTGCACACTTTTCATGGAAGTTCACTGGGTGTCAGTCACTCTCTCTCAGCCTAGCCAACCTCATAGGATAGTTATTAGTTCCAGGTGGTCAGCCATGTTGGTCTGAAGCAGTAGAACAAATTTAGAGTCCAGTGGCACCTTTCTTGTGAGGATAAAATGGAAGAGGGGGAGAGTGGTACTGTAAACTACTCTGAATCCCTGTTGGGGAGAAAAGTGGAGTATAAATATCTAAATAGATAAATATATACATAATTTTTTAAAATCTAAATAAATAAAGATCTGCTCAGCAGTGGAGCAGGCCCAGAAGAGGATGGCTGTGCTTTGCTTGGGATAGGGTTGCCAGGCAACTGGTGGGGGATAAGGGGGACTTATCAGGAGAAAGGAGCCCAGGCTTCTGGACATCATCACGTCAGTGACATCCAGGTGATGCTCTGGTATTTGCGCAAAAACTCTATGGTAAAACGTATCAGACCTTGCCATTATTCAGCTTGGTTGCCATGGAGAGGGAGTTAGTCTGGAATGTTAGTTTTCGGTTCTCAGCCACCCCATTATCTACACCGGCCTGCTAGGGCAACCTTGACTGGATTTCCCCCCTAGTATCAGCTTTCCCTTGTGTTCGTTATTCTGGTGGGCTCCTAGCTGCCCCTGATAGGCCCAGAGCCATTGGGATGATGTATGCTTTGAGTATAATTGCTTGCTTGGCACCTTTTCTCCTCAGTTCTAACAAAGCTTACTTTATGCACCTGAATCCTACTGCTGTCTCAATAAACTGCATTCTTCTGAATGACTGGAGATGGAAACTGATTTCTTCAGGGGTCTGACAAAATCAGCTTTTCCATACCTGAAGTTGGCAGCCTAGGATTTGCAATAAACAGCCACGTCCAACTCGGTTAGCGGGACTTTGCTCTTTATATATTTTCCAACTGTCTATATTTTCAGTCCACTTGTATGGTTTGCTAGCCAGCATCTCACTAAAATACATAAAATAATTTTAGAATTTCCAGATTAAGGAGAATGAAAGAGCAAATCCGTGGGAACCAGTTTTGAAACGGAGGAGAGTGTATTACACCAGCCCAAAAATGGCAGGAAGCTCCCATATTGGGTAGAGGCAATAAAAAATTCTTGACAAGCCATATCCACAATAAAATAAGTGGCCATGGCTAGAGTTGCCAATGTCTGGGTGGGGCCTGGAGATCTCGCAGAATTATTACTGACTAGGAATAAGGCCCGTTGTGGAAATAAATACAACGGGCTCTAGAAAGAGGCTCTGGGAGAGTGCCCCGGCCTTGGGCCCTCAGTGTCAATTTGCTCAGCAGGGTATAATGACACAGAGTCCACCATTTTCTCCAGGGGAAGATCTCTGCCATCTGAAGAGCAGTTGTAATTCAGCATGATCTCCATTTCTCCCCTGCAGTTTGGCAACAATGGTTCCCCATGAGGGAACAGGTGGTTTGAAGGGTGGAGTCGATGGCACTGAACCTGTCTGAGGTCCCACCCCTGCTGATACCTCACCCTCTCCAGGGTCCACCCCTCAAATCTCCAGGAATGTCCCCACTTGGAGTTGGCAACCCTACATCCCAGCCAACTGTCAGTGTATGGTTATCTGCCCCCTGGCTTCAGCTTTCCATCTCCTCCCCACTCCACCCTAGAGAACAGTTGTAATTCTGAGTGATCTCCAGCCCCCACCTGGAGATTGGCAACAATGGTTCCCCATGAGGGACTCGCTGGCTTGGAGGGTGGAGTCTATGGCATTGTACCTGTCTGAGGTTCCACTCCTCCTCAAACCTCACTGTCTCCAGGCTCCATCCCTCAAGTCTCCAGGAATTTTCCACCTGGAGTTGGCAACCCTATCTTTTTCCCAGCCAATCATCAACCTCACTCTTCAAGTTTCCATTTCCCACCCCCCGCAGCCTCCATCGTGCTCTGAAGCCCTGATTGCTATGTCACATTGGTTGTCATAAAGGGTCCTTCTCAGCAGGGTATAAGGAAGTAGAGTCCACCATTTTCTCCAGGGGAACTGATGTCTGCCATCTGGAGAGCACTTGTAATTCTGAGTGATTTCCAGCCCTCGCCTGGAGATTGGCAACCATACTTCCCCTGGAGGAAAAGTAGTCTTTCTCTGCAATGGGGACTGAAGCTGCGGACATCATTCTCTTCTCCCCCCTTTTTGACTTACACAACAACTCTGTGAGGTAGGTTAGGCTTAAAGTCTGTGACTGGGCTGAAATCACCCACTCAGCAAAAACCTGGGTCTAGCAGATCCTGCTCTGAAGTGCTAACTGCTACGCCTAGGGTAGCCAACTTCCAGGTGGAGCCTGAAGATCGGCAGATATTACAATTGAACTCCAGACAACAGATCTTCACCCCTCCCTTGGAGAAAATGATTGCTTTGGAGGGTGGCCTCTATGGCATTCTGTTCAGCTGGCCCCAATGAGTTTTCTCTCAAAGGCCAACATAGGTGTGGAAAGGGGCTTTCAGAGAAGCAAGTTTGGTTGCCTAGCAACAGGCGGTGAGGGGGAAGTTGCCAGCTCTGATGATGGAATAGGGTTCTCAACCTCCAGGTGGGGCCTGGGGATCTTCTGCTTTTACAGTGGCTCTCCAGCTGACAGAGATCAGCTCCCCTGGAGAAAATGGCTGCTTTGAAGGGTGGACTCTATGGCACTGTACCATGCTGAGGCCCCTCCCCTCCCCAAACCCCACCCTCTCCTGGATCCACCCCCAAAGTCTCCAGGGATTTTCCAACCCAGACCTGGCAACCATATGATGGAAATACCTGAAGATTTGGGGGTGAATCCTGTGGAGGGCAGCAGTTTTTGGAGGGGTGATAGAAGGACTCAACAAGCTATAATGCTATAAGGTCTACCCTCCAAAGCAGCCATTTTCTCCAGGGGAACTGATCTCTGTCATCTGGAGATCAATTGTAACAGTGGGAGATCTCCAGGTCCCACCTGGAGATTGGCAACCCTAGGGGAAAAGTCAGCCAGTCAGCAGGGGGTTGAAGGGAATGGTTGGATGGTTGCTGGCCCACCTCATTAGCCAGCCAGCCATGGTGGAGCTAAGCAGGAGAAAGAGCCTGAGGAATTTCACACAGCCAATATGTTCTGTTTCAGGAACTCTTCAGTAATGGTTTCTTTCAGGCATTTTACACAGAGTACCGTATTAGTACCAGTTCCCTAACGGAACGTATTGGCCCTTTCACACAGAAACGTGCCTCTCCCATTGGGGAAGCATTCCTGAGCCGGTTTACCTTGAAACCTCCTCCCAAGCATTCCTCAGTTCTTTGTACTGGTCCTGAAGCGCTACGGGGTGCTGTGTGAAATGGCCCCCTGTTTCTGACAGTTTATTCTGGGCACGCTAGCAGTACATGAGGGAGGGGGTTGTGCTGATAGTCCATTGTCTTTTCACTGACAGAAGCAGGCCACTGAGGGGACAGTTAGACCCACCTGGCAGTGGGCAGAGGAGAAGAGTGGACTCAACACCCAGTCGGTCCTTCCCATTTGCTGGCTCCCTCCAGACTGAGGCCAAGATGCTGGCCAGTGGCTCTGTGGGCGGGACTGAGGCAAAGCAGGGAGAGAATGCAGCCAGTGGCCAGGGACCCCCTTTTGAGTGGCAGTCCATCCAGCAAACTGATTTTGGTGCCCCATGGAATCTTGCCCCTTGGAATCTTGAAAATGGCTTTATATAATAGGAAAGATTTCCAGGCAACAGAGTTTAGGTAAATGGCTGCTCTGGAGGGTGGGTGCCATGCCCTTATACCCTGCTGAGGTCCTCCCCTCCCAAAACCCTGCCCTCCCGAACCTTCAGCCCCACATTTCCAGGAATTTCTCAGCCAGGAGCTGGCAACCCTAGGCTATGGATCCCGTTAAGAAGGGATAGTGGATGGCTATGTATACCATGAGACAGTCCAGAAAGTTCATTGGAGAGAGAGAGCTGAGCAGCTGGCAGACAAGAGAGGGAAAAGAATTTCCTAATCCAAGATCACCTATAGGCAAACTTCAGAAAGACTTTACTTCCTCTTTAAAAGAAAGAAGCAGCAGCAGCAAAGGAGATTTTCTTAAAAATGTGGAATGAAAATGTTGTGTATCAAGACCGCGGTCACCAGGGACTCTCATAATGGCGACCGCCATGTGGTCATCGCACATGGCCAGAATCTAACTGAGCTTCAGCCAGGTAGAACAATAGCCAATTGGATCCTAAATGACCGCCAATCACGAGCCTAGGTTTCCCCCAGGGGACCTATGAACTGTAACCACTATCTTAAGGTCCTATCAGGATACTGGGGCGAGGTTTATCTCTGACCGGCATAAAAGAGGGCTCTGAGCCCGGGGTTTTCTCATGTTCCATCTTGACCCGCAATAAACCACTATGCTGATTTCACTATTACTGGCCTCCCGACTCCAATACTTTCCAGAAAAGTTTTCCGTTGTTGTTGTTTTAATTCCCTACAAACCCCAAGAGCCCATAGGTGGCTTTTAGACACACTGGGGTTGCTTGAGTCTCCACTGAACTGAATGGGCAAGCCACCAATTCGCATGGACTACTGCCTTGATACTTCTAGGAAACGTGACCGACTTGGCAGACTTTCTCTCCCTCCACCACCCGTTTGTGTAGAAGGCTTTGTGCTGCTTCCTGAAGCCGCTCAGTGAATTCCAGATGTGTTTCATAACAGTTCAGATATGGAAAATCTGTTCCTTTGGTGTTGGACTGGATGTGTTATATTGGAGGGGGGCTTAAGACCAGTGGCGCGTATTGCGTCTGTCGATGGGAGATTATGCCCAGCACCACCACCCCTTTTGAACAGAATTCAGTGCTGCTTTAGATGTAATAATAAAGGGCTTTGTATTTAAGACTTGCACAAATCCATACTGGACCTGGGAACAGCCACAGAATCCTCCCTCTGAGCCTGAACACTTCTGTCTGCACAATTCGACCACAAATGGGAAATCTGGGCATTTCTGCTCTGTTGCTAAAATATAGGTGAGGCATGTTGGTTTTGCTCACTGGAGAAGGAGCTGTAGTAGTGTTTATGTGTGTGTTAAATGCCATCAAGTTCCTTCCGACTTATGGCAACCCCATCCATTAATGTCCTCCAAAACATCCTATCGTTAACATCCTTACTCAGGTCTTGCAAACTAAGGGCCACCGCTTCCTTGATTGCGTCAATCCATCTCATGGTGGGTCTTCCTCTTTTCCTGCTGCCATCAACTTTTCCTAGCATTATTATCCTTTCCAGTGACTCCCAGGCCTGTAACTACAGTGGGGCTCCATAAGAATTTCTCCCGGAAACACTTTTTTCAATCATTTTAAAACATCTTTTAAAAGGTGTGTGCTCCTTTAAACAGAGTGGGGTGCTGTAGTTGACTAATTCCCACACTGAGCAAAGGGGCTGGAGAAGGTGACCTCTAGGATCCCTTCTAACTGTGTCAAGAAACTGTCCTTTCTGTGTCAAGAAACTAGGCCTTTAAAAGAGTTTTTCTGCCTAAGTATTAACTTTCTTCACCCCCACCTTGTTATCAGAATTGTTGCTTAAGCTGGCAGAAGTGATTAACTTGCAGCAGCTGGGAACTGTCATCTACAGTGGTCGACAGCTTGCAGTTTATCCTGGTAACAGCTTTTTATCGACTAAATGTCTTTTCTTCCTGCACTAACTTCAGCCCCACCATGATGCCTGTATGGGTGCCATGGAACCCACCAATGTATCTGGTGTGACCTTGGGTCAGTCACAAGTCCTTTCAGAGCTGTTCTGTCATGAGCAGTCCTCAAAAGAGCTCTCTCAGCCCCTGTCTGGTGTGGGGAGGAGAAGGGGAAGGCGATTGTAAGCCACTCTGAGACTCCTTTGGCCATCCAGGTAAAGTAAAATACATTAATATTAAAAGGTTAATACATATAGGGGAGGACTGTGGCTCAGTGGCAGAGTATCTGCTTGTTGCGCAGAAGGTCCCAGGTTCAGTCCTCAGCATCGCCAGCTAAAAGGCTCAGGTCACAGGTGATGTGAAAGACAGGGGGCCTCCCTGAGACCCTGGACTGCTGCTGCCACTCAGAGCAGACAACACTGACTTTGATGGACCAAGTGTCTGACTCAGTATAAGGCAGCTGCATGTGTTCATGTGTATGTTAAAATATTGCATATAAAAATTAAGATTAACATTAAGATCTACCCTAGAGATGACAATGCTTTGGGGCAAATACTCAATAGAAATGTGTTTAGCAAAAGCTTCTGTAGATGTCCTATCCTGACCTGAAAGAACGTTTAAAAGGCGGTAATCTGCCAAATGGTAAGGATAAATTGCCAGAATGAGAACAAGCAGGGAAGCTCTAGTTTTGGCATACAGCTTGCAAGAGAAGGAATGAGAGACTGACTCCAGTGTCTGGGCTCCGCGTATGTATTGTCTCTGTTCACAGGGGGATCCCTGCAAACCTGCCATGAATCTCCACCAGCGTGCATTAAAACTAGCCAACACCTTCAATAGATGGGAACTGTGAGAGAGAATGAGTAAGCAGGGGTCCGTTGGAGCGGGAGCGCACAGGAGCGCAGCTCCGGGAGTGAGGAGCTCAGGGGGTGGGCACATGACCAAGCCCCTCCCCCTCCTCAGTTTCCCCGAGCAGTGCAGAGGCACAGCGCCCCGGGGAAAGCCTGCCTGCCCCATCCTTGGCCTGACGGAGCCCAACCAAGGGGACTGAGGCAGGGGGGAAGCCCTTCGCGGCACTCCTGCCCACCCCATGGAGGGGAGAGACAGATGCCGTGGCAGCCCTTGCTCTCCAGTCCTGTCCCCAAGCAGAGCCCTCTGGGAGGAGATTGACAGAGCCCGGCTTTGGGGGCCCTCGCCCACCCCTCTCCTGCCACCTATTTGTGTCTCTTTCTCTGTCTGGGGATATAGGGCCAGGGATCTTTCTGCCATTCTTGGGGAGTTAACTGCAGAGCCAGGAAGAGAAATGAGGGTGTGTTTTTTATGCCTATTTTTATTGCACAAAGTATTGGATGGGGGAGGGAATGGAGGAAGAGCAGGTCAGTTTCACTCACCTGTGGAGTGGAGCCTGAGGGGTGAGTGTTGCCTTCTGACACACTTCCCGTATGTTAGGGAGTGTGGCATATGCAAATGAGTTATGCTAATAAGCTCCTGCACCTCTTTTTCTACGAAATGACCCCTGTGAGTAAGTGTGAGCTAGCTCACAGTTTTTTAGCCTCCAGCTCACCCATTTTTGTCTCAGCTCGGGAAGGATGGCTCCAGAGCAAACTGATTTATGCAGAAGCCAAATCGCTCGCTCACAACTTTAATGCCAGTCGCTCACAAAGTAGAATTTTTGCTCACAAGGCTCCGCAGCTTAGAGGGAGCTTTGAATGGAGGTGAACGGAGAGGAAGGCATGAAGCCCAGCAATATGGGAGAATAAACTCGTTTAGCACCAGATTGGAGCTGCTGCCACTCCAGTTCTCCAAGCTTTTCAATCACAGAATACAAGATTGATTAGACCCAATGTTGTTCGATCAGTTAATCCCTTGTCAATACAACGCTTGTCAATACAAATCGCTGCCAAGCAACAGGAGTCAAAGGACTGGCTCAACACCATAGCAGCAGTCTCGGCAATCTGATCAGACAAGAGTGAGATGAAATTTAATTGTTGCTGACCAACAGGTAATTTCCTTGCTCCTGCCTCCAAATGTGGGACTGGGGAAGCCACAGAAGTTAGGGCAGAAAGTGCCCTCAAATCGCAGCTAATTTATGATGACCCCATAGGGTTTTCAAGGCAAGAGCCCTTGAATCATGTCCTGTCTTCTTCTCTCCCAGACTGTCCTTTTTTGGGTGTTTATTGGGTGTTGATAATTAATTACCGGATGGCAGTGTGTGCCGTGTAGCCAGGAGATCCTAAGATTGTCTGGCAGCCAGAAGTCCTAGCTCTTTTACCATTATGCACCATTAGGAGGCAAACTGAACTTGTTTTCAAGGCAAGAGACATTTCAAAGGTGGTTTGCCATCGCCTGCCTCTGCATCACGACCCTGATATTCCTTGGAGGTCTCCCATCCAAGTACTAACCAGGGCCAACTCTGCTTAGCTCCCAAGATCTGACGAGATCAGACTAGCCTGGGCTACCCAGGTGAGAAGTGATGCTTCCCCGTAATTTGGGCTAGTATTGATTCCAGAGGAATCTCCAGCACAAGAACATGATAGGCGCAGGGCCGAAATTAAAAATGAAAATACAAAGATAGTAAGTCTCAGTAAAATAGCAAGTCTTCTGATGCTATTCAGCCCAAGGCAGCCAATAAATTCAGGCAACCCAGCTACCAGGCTACCAGCACAGCCCCTGAGAATTAGGTTGCAGATCAGGGGATGCAGAAATCCTTGCCGTTCCCATTCCAGGGAGCTGAACTTTCCAGCGTGTTCAGGACTGCAGCCTAAAAAGTTCTGCAGCGGACACGCTGCCTCCGTATGCGCTGTCCAGACTTTCCTTTTCAGACGGCTGCCATTTGTGGTGAAAAATGATGCATTGCTGTTTTTAAAAAGTATAAGCCGCTCATTGTTAGAGATGCCAGAATGGTCCTTCAGTTGCTTCTCTTCCATCCCTCCCCCCCCACACCCTCTCCCAACCTCCCAGCCTCCTTGAACTCATATGTATCCTGGAAGTCATTTCTTTCCTGCAGTTGGCAAGGGAATGGGGGGGGAGAGTTGCTGAACATCTGTTTTACATCTAACCTGGAAACAAACTTCTACACAGTGCTTCCTTTTCCTTTACTGTGTACTGATTCAATTACCAGGCTCTGCCGGTGCAAAAGATTGGCGTTCTACAACCCTCATATAATGCTGTTGCATTTAGCCATATGATAGTACAGTTCAATTCTATCAGGAGGGCTAGCTCTGACCTGGATAGCCCAGGCTAGCCCAACCTTGTAAGATCTCAGAAGCCAAGCAGAGTTGGCCTTGGCTGGTATTCGGATGGGCAACTTCCAAAGAATACCAGGGTAGTGATGCAGAGGCAGGCAACGGCAATCCACCTTTGAAACCTCTCTTGCCTCAAAAACAAGTCGAACTAACCTCCTAGTGGTGCCCAACACTAAAAGAGCTAGAACTTCTGCCTACCAGACAATCTTAGGATCTCTTGATTATATGACACACACTGCCATCTGATGATTAATTAATTAATTAATTTACAGAGGGCTAGCTCACACCCCAAAAGGACAATCTGGGAGAGAAGAAGGTAGGGCGTGATTCGAGGGCTGCCTCAGAAGGTCCACCGTTTTTTTCATCTGAGTTTGAATATTTTGGGTGGCCTGGTGCATGTTTCTGCCTTACGAGCATTGCCCAGTGTCCTATGAAGTGGACTGCGGTGCTGGGAGGTATGGAGGACAATTGTCAATATCATTGACAATCTGGCCAAAGGTCTTTGTATGGTGGGAGTGGAAAGTGCCATCAAGTGCCAGCCAACTCATGGTAACCCTGTAAGGTTTTCCAGATGAGATATGTTCAGAGGGGATTTGCCATTGCTTGCCTCTGCGTAGGAACCCTTGGTGGGCTGCCATCCAAGTCTTAAGCAGGGATGCCCCTGCTTAACTTCTGAGATCTGATGAGATTAGGTTAGCCTGGGCCATTCAGATCAGGGCAAAGGTTGTTGTACAATATGCATTAAATTGCTATCCTGATTTTCCGGCAATCGCCTCTCTAAGCAGCTCACATCAACCAAGAGACCCCAACCCCTGCCCTCGAACTTAGATTCTAAAAAAAGAAAAAATGCCAAAAGCTCACAAGAATGAAACTTAGAGGAATGAAAAGAGCATTCTCATAGTTCTTCAGAAGACTCCATAAAAAAAAAATCAATGCACCTTCCACGTTGAATAAACATTCCAGGCACCTATTGTCAGGGGTCATTTCGAGCAGGAGCTCAGTAGGGAGCTCAGCTCCGGGTGTTGGTGCCAGCCCCCCCCCCCCGGCGGGGGAATGCCTGCTTGTGTCATGGCTGCAGCAAAATGACCCCGTCCCCTGGAAAGGTCTTTGTTTCTCCGACCAGCCTTCTGAAGGCTTCAGCCACCACTGATGCTATCCTCCCAGAAGAGTGGTATTTCTGAGGCTTGGATTAATAGCTGTCCCCTCTCTGCCAGCTCCTTCCTTCCTTCCTTCCTTCCTTCTTTCTTTCCTTCTTTCTTTCCTTCCTTCCTTCCTTCCTTCCTTCTTTCTCTCTCTCTCTCTCTCTCTTTCTCTCTCTTTTCTCTCTCTCTCTTTCTTTGTCTCCCTCTCTTCTTTCTTTCTTGCCTTCTGACATACTTCCGGTGATGTCAGGGGGTGTGGCATATGCAAATAAGTTATGCTAATGAGTTATGCTAATGAGCTCCTGCACCTCTTTTTCTACGAAATGACCCCTGCCTATTGTGCAGTGCCTGTGACAGCGTTAATGACAAGAAATGCAACAGCCCCCCTCCCTCAATGCCAGCATTATCTTAGTACCATTTTGGGGCTGGGTAAATACTCCCCCACTGTCACTTACTAGACAAAACAAAGGGATATTTATGCAGCCTTATCTGTGCTGGTGGCTTGGGAGATAACCAAAGGAAGGAACTGCGAGCATATGTGAGAGCCAGTTTGGTGCAGTGGTTAAGTGCACGGACTCTTATCTGGGAGAACCGGGTTTGATTCCCCACTCCTCCACTTGCACCTGGCTAGATGACCTTGGGCAAGACATAGCTCTGTACCAGCTGTTCCCTCAAGGACAGCTTGGGAAAGAGCTCTCTCAGCCCCACCTACCTCACAGGGTGTCTGTTGTGGGGAGGGGGAGGGAAAGGAGTTTGTAAAGCCGCTCTGAGACTCTTAAGTGAGTGAAGGGCGGGATATAAATCCAATCTCTTCTTCTTCTTCTTCTTCTTCAGATCAAGCCAGGGAAGATGCTTGTGCCAATAAGCAAAATGTCCCGGTCCAATCGTTGAAGTGGCCAAGTCCCCCAACAGCAGGAGGCTCTAAATAAGAGGTAAGAGTCCACCATGGGCCTTACGGCTCCAGCAATAACCTTTTCCAAGGTCAGAAAGGACTGCTGGATGTAGGTGAACACAGGAAATATAACTGATCCTTTAATCCATCAATTGCTAGATCCAACCATTGTCTAGAAATACAAACAGAAAGTCTTATGGCTTCTTACAGTGAGTATTTGTAAATGCAGCCAAACCTGGGAGCGAGAAGAGAAGAGAGAAGAGATTGGATTTACACCCTGCCCTTCACTCGGAGTCTCAGAGCAGCTTTCTATCTCCTTTCCCTTCCCCTCCCCACAACAGACACCCTGTGAGGGGTGGGTGCAGCTGAGAGAGCTCTTTCGAGGACTGCTCTTGAGAGAACACCTCAGAGAGAACTGTGGCTTGCCCAAGGTCACCCAGCAGCTGCAAGTGGTGGAGTGGGAAATCAAATCCAGTTCTCCCAGATTAGAGTCCACACTCCTAACCACCACACCAAACCGGCAGTGGCCGAGGACTGCATTATCAGATTCCCAGAAGGAACTCCCCAGCTTTAAGGGTCCATGAATGAAGGAACCAGAGATGAACCTAAAGGAATCCAGCTGAAACCCCACATTGCTCCCTGCACTCTAGTTGGGGATCCACAATACCCAGCTGCAGCACAGTTTCAGAGGCAGCCATGCTGGGTCTGGAGTAGAACAGCTAGATTTGAGTCCAGGTATGTGACGAAGGGAGCTTTGAGCCTTGGAAGCTTATAACCCCCCCACCGCCAAATCTTGCTACTGGACTCAAATCCAACTGCACCACATGTACAGTTCCCTTGTCCTCAATGGTTTGTTAACTGCGCAGATGGGCAGACACTTCCTTGATCTTTCCCTGCCTGACTTCCTGTTTCTCAACCCAACTGGCTTCCCAAGACTCTACCCTCAGTTTGCTTTCCTGCCTGGCTCCTTGATCCAATCCCAAAAAGAACGACGCTTTCTAGGAGCTCCTGACCACAGCTGAGGCTTCCTTCCTTGAAGAAGGGTGGTGTTAATGTGGAGCAGATGACGCCTGCTCCCCCAGAAAATGTGAGACACATTATCTTGTCCAGCCATGGCTACAAGGAGGATTAGCATAATATATGTGTTGAGGACGTTTCACTGCGTCAGCCTTCATCATGCTAATGAAAACCAAGTGGGGGGGGGGGGGAACAGCCTGCCATTGACGTGAGCAGAAACACTGGAGCATCGTTGTGAATTCATCAGGGACGGCTGAAACGGAATTCGTTCCAGCATGAATGGAGAGTATCACAGTCCAGGGCAAAGGCACAATGTACCAGGAGGCCCATTCTATTACCCATGATATGCCTGTGGTGACCATCTAGGACAGTATTTACCAGCCTTTTCAGTATGGTGACCCACAAGTACAAATTTACTTGGTATTCTTGGAGCTTGAGGGGAGGGAAACAGTGGGGCCAGGGGAAACAGTCTAGCATTCCAGCCCCACTGGTGGACCTCCTGAGGGCACCTGGTGTTTTCGGCCACTGTGTGACAGAGTGTTGGACGGGATGGGCCATTGGCCTGATCCAACATTGGTGTCTCTTGTGTTCCCTTATGTTCTTATGACCCATCCAGGGGCAGCCCAAGGTTCCAAGGCAATCTATTACCTTGGGTTGCCAGGCGAGGCCAACAATCAGGCGGGGGACTTACAAGGAGCTCTGGGAGAGGGGAGGGAAGAAGCATGATTGAACTCCAAAGCAAGTTCTGGCTGTCGCATTTGAAGGGACCATGTTCCTTTTAAATGCCTTCCCTTCATTGGAAATAATGGAGGATGGGGGCACTTCTTTGGGGGCTCACAGAATTGAACCCCCTGGTCCAATCTTTTTGAAACTTAGGGGTTGTTTGAGGAGAGGCACCACTAGCTATGCTGAAAATTTGGTGCCTCTATCTCAAAAAACAGGGCCCCCCCCAGCCCCAGATATACATGAATTGATTCTCCATTATATGCTATAGGAACCAGTCTCTTAGGGTATAATGGAGTGCCCAATGGCCATTTCCCCCCTCCACTTTCTGACAGGCCTGAAGCAGGGGGGGAGAGGCTCTGAACCAGGGGATCCCCCGCCCCCAACTGGGTATTGGCAACCCTAGCACCCATCTAGTTCAGCACTGCATTTTCTGCATTGGCTAACTAGATGTTGTTGAGAAACAATGGGCATTGCACTAAGGGTACAGCTACCCCGAGCAAGTAGAATTACATTTTCCCCTCTTTCCAGCAACTAACATAAAGTTACTAGTTGCTGGAAAAACTCCCCCCTTCCCCCAGTCTTGAAGGGAGAAGGAAGGTGCGAATGTGATGCTGATGAGGAGGACAAGGACAGAACAAATGAGGGAAAAGGTAGAGATGGTCATCAGGGAGGGCTGACCCACCACCCATTTTCAGAGGCTTCACAACCCACTTTTGGTCCTGACCCACAGGTTGGGAAGCACTATTCTAGGGCATGTCACAATCCAACTGATGCTTAAGATAGTACCATCATGCTGAGAACCAGGCCCGGAGCCAGGTTTTTGTGGCTTGTGGAGCAAATTTTTTTTTCTGGTGGGGCTGAAGTTCTCAGTGCAGAATGAAAAGCCATTTAGCTGATAGAAAGCTGCTGCCAGGATAGATCAGCTAAATTGCAAGTTGTCAACCACTTTAGATGACAGTACTCAGCTGCTGCAAGTTAATCACTTCTGCCAGTCTAAGCAACAGCTCTAATAACAAGCCGGCAGGTGGGGGTGATGACTTCAACAGTCAAGAAAGCTAATACTTAGGCAGAAAAACCCTCTTAAAGGAGACCACTTCCTTGACATAGAGTTAGAAAGGATAATAGAAGTTAACTACTCCAACTCCCTTGCTCACTGCAGGAATTAGCCAACTACAGCACCTCACTTTACAAAAATGTTTTACAATGATTGCAAAAAGCATTTACAGGAGAAATTCCTGTGGGGCTGTTCCTTTAAGAAAGGGGGCAGAGCCCCCAAAAGCCCCACCATAGCTATGGGCCTGCTGAGGATACACAGTTAACCTCACCTGGCCAAGAATTGAGACCAGCTCAGTTGCTGTGACCCAGCCCCTTTCCAAAGTGTCAGAGTGCACAATGCCATGGTGCACAATCCAAGTTGGAGGTCCACTCATTTAAGTCCATTGCATCTGCATTCGATGGGCATAACCTCTGGTAGCCACAAGCCTTTGCTTAGGCATCAAAGGAATGAGGTGGGTGGTAGACTTTGCTGGATAGAGCAACTCTTGCCGTCCTTGAGAGCCCGGCTCTGGCTTCTTGCATGTAAACCAGCTGTCTGAAATCTACTCCCTGTGGTTTCTTCATGCTTGGCCACTGGTTCCCTTCCAGCCTTGCCAGCAACCCACAGACTCGCAACCCTCTTGAAATCAAGACTACAGTGAGATATTCCAAATATATCTTTCACTTCCCATAAATATGGGGGTAGCGGTAGAGTTGGCAGGTATGGTACATTAAGAACATAAGAGAAGCCCTGTTGGATCAGGCCAGTGGCCCATCCAGTCCAACAGTGTGTCACACAGTGGCCAAAACTGAGGTGTCATCAGGTGTCCACCGAGGTGTCCACCAGTGGGGCCAGAACTCCAGAAGCCCTCCCACTATCGTCCCCCCCCCCACGCACCAAGAATACAGAGCATCACTTGCCCCAGACTGAGAGTTCCTATCTATACCTTGGGGCTAATAGCCACTGTTGGACCTCTGCTCCATATATTTCTCCAATCCCCTCTTGAAGCTGTCCATGCTCAGCATACCCTGAGGTGAAGGAGCTGCCAGGGCCCAGGGCTTCCAACAGGGCCCACTACCACTGACCTCTTGCCCATGTCCCTACCCTGCCACCTGCCAGTGTGCCCTTCCTCTCATCATCTTGGTGTTCCACCACCTATGCTCATTGCCACATGCGCTACATAGCAACATGGAGGAAGGGCATGTGAGTGGCAGAGAGAGATGGTGGTTTTGGCGATGATGCTGCCTGATACCATTGGAGAAAGGGCATGTGGGAGAACTCATAGGCAGAAGAAGAACACTTAGGCAGACAGTTTGGGCTCAGGTGGTGGCAGAGGAGGGAAGGGGTCCTGGGCACTCTCTGCCCAGGGCTCTTCAGAACCTTGGACCAGCCCTGCAAAAACACAGTTGCATCTGGGAAACTTTTCACTGCAATAGTCATATATGTTAAATTGTTTTGTTGCCTTTGTGATCCTGCTTTATTGTATCTTATACCGGGCCGCCAAAGGTGGCTAGACACCATAAAAGTCGACACCAGCCTGAGCATGAAACGATTCAAAAACAGTACAAGGTCGGAAAACGTGGAGAGAGCTGACACATAGAATCGCCAAGAGTCAGACACAACAACATACCTATTTTCTAGTGCATTCTCTAACATCGTAGTCCAGTTTTCACTGCATTGATTCTATGTACATTGTTTTCTATTGCATTGTTTTAAACAGTGGGCTCCCCCTTGAGTCTCAGAGAGAAAGGTGGGCTATGAATAAATAGATAAGTACACTACTCTGTAGGTCCTTTAGAAGGCTTGTGATGATCGACCAACTTGTGTGGGCCACACAACCTGTGCACCACCAACAATTCTCTGTCACGTGGATCGGTCACAGCAGGTGTTATGTGACTCGGGATGTACATATATCGGAAGACTACACCAGAGAGCAGGAAAGACCTTAGTGTATCCTTCCATGTATATTCCCAGCTTTCTTCTAAGCAGGCAATTCCATGCAAAGATAACCTTTCCAGTCCAGAGGGACCCATCGCCAAAACAAACAGCAGGTACATCATATGGATCTCTGAGCAATGTTCGCAGACACCCGTAACAATACTCTTCTATCTCACACTAACGGAAGCAGACAAAACCGCACAAATGTAAATTTCTACGTAACAAATCAAGTGTGAATATAAACTGTGGAAATAGGACTTTGGCATGGAGCTTCCAATCACATAGAAAAGGAAATATCCTCCCTTTGGGCAGCCGGGTATGTAGCTCTGGAGTGATGATAGATTGTGAAACCGTGCATCAAAACGTCGAGGCTTAAGTTTTCGATCGCAGACCACAATTTGAATATATAATTCTTTAATGTATTTCAGATGTAAAGGCAAGGAGGACTCAATTTCATAACTGGAAGGGTTTCTTCCCCCATCCCACCAAATAATAATGTTCTCCTGTTCGAGATTTTAGAAGCGCGTTGTTTATCTAATGTGGGAAAATGGGATTCTATGGGAAGCAAATGTGCATATTATCTGAAAATGCATGTTGATGATCCAGTAACCCGGGGAGAAATGCAAACATCATTATACAACAGAGTCCCCTGAAGAACCCCAACCATAAGTTCACTGCAAAAGACCAAAATTCTCATTGCAATTTCCATTTTCCAATTTCTGTTGTGGCAGCCAAGATTTTAATGTATGCAATACATTTTAAAGTTCAAATGCACACAGTGTGACTAATAGTCATTTCCAGAACACAATTGCCATATATGGTGTCATCTCTTTTTATCCACGCAGCAATACTCTGTGACAGCTTAGGCTTCAGATCATAGAATGGGGGGGGGGGGGATCCAGTCCCACCTCCTGCTCCTTTTATCTGCTGAGGCTCATTCATCAGCTAGACTAGTTCCTGACGACTGTAACCTGCTCTACAGGGAGTGACCCTTGAAAACAGTTTGGAAACTACAGTGTGCTCAAATGAGGCAGCTACAGTTCTTGCCCCCAAAAAGAAGTCTCTGTGATTATTATACTGAGCTGCTGAGTTGCAGACCAGAAGGTCGGTAGCTCGGCAGTTCGAGACCCGAGTGCCATGGGATGGAGTGAGCTCCAATATCTGGCCCCAGCTCCTGCCAACCTAGCAGTTCGAAAGCAAGAAACTGCAAGTAGCTAAATAGGTATGGCTTCGGGGGGAAGGTAACACTGTTCCGTGCGCCTCGGTGTTTAGTCATGTTGGCCACATGGCCTTGGAGAAGTCTTCGGACAACGCTGGCTCTTTGGCTTGGAAACGGAGGTGAACACTGCTCCCTAGAGTCAGATTCAACTGGCTTTTGAGCAAGGAAACCTTTACTATTGGCTTTTCACTGGTTTTCAAGCCCAGGTTTTGACCTTCACTGACCCTAAATAGTTTGGGCCCTGTGTACCTAAAAAAATCAGTCCCACACATATTTTCCAACTTGAGGTCCACAAGAAGGCCTTCCTGACGGAACCAGACATAATCAAAATTTGGTAGGTTGGGACATGAGGGGGGGGCCTGCTACTTCTGCTCCTGGGATGCCCTCCCCAAGGAATTGAGAAAGACCACGCCCTTAAGCAACTTTGCAGACTTCTCTAAAATCTTCCTGTCCTAGAGGGCTACCTACCAACACCATCCAGTAAAGACAGATCAAGTGGGTAGCCATGTTAGTCTGTCTGTAGCAGTAGAAAAGTGTAAGGTCAAATTTACATCTGACTTTCCCACTAGAATCATTTTAGTTTTTAAAAAAAACTGTCTATACCTGTTTCTAGTTTCAAACCATACTTGTTCTAGTTTCTAAATTACTGTTTACATTCGTTGATTGCCCTCCTGTGGTCAAGCTAGCATTATACTGCTTTAAACAAATGCTGTTGCTTAGTACTCTTCAGACCCCCTGGAGAGAAATTTGAAACCAGCGTGAAATGAGCTTGGGAAAAGACAGCCGTCAAACTACTTCAGAGGGGAGGTGTAAATTGGGCCTAAGAGTCCAGTAGCACCTTAAAGACCAACACAATTTGTGGTAGAGTAGGGTAGCTTTTGTGAGTCACTGCTCACACTCCCCTCCCCCTTCAGGAGAACTGTGTGGTAGGAGCTGGAATGCTCACTGAGACACACATACCCTACCCCAGTTGTACTAGTTCCCCCTTGCAGGGGGAGTTTGAACCCTAACTTTCTTGGCTCTATCAAACACAGCATCCACATGTCCTATCCAGTCTGCAAATGAGAGCTTCAGATCTTAGGATATGACTCTCCCAAATACCCAGAACACACACAGACAGCTGTGGAAAAGTTCTGCAAATAATCACAAATAAAACCCCATTAATTGTTGAACACCTGCCTAGTCTGCTGCCGTCATAAGCGCTGATGAAGCTTAATACGTTATGGAAAGCGTGTTTAGTTTCCAGGGAGCGGGGGGGGGGGGGGCTCCTTGGATGGTGCAACATTGTTAATTAACCTCTGTAACGTTATTGCCATGTCTTGTCAATGTTGGGGCTTCCTGCTGCGGACCAATCGCCCCTTTTCCTTTTGCACGTGTCGCCCAGATGTTGCAGAATGGACACTTAAAGCCGAGTCGTTGGGCAAGGGAAGCATGAAGCTGGTTATGGGCCTATGAACATTTACTAGGCTCAGAATTAATAACATACTTTTATGACCTCATTTGATGGCCAGGTGAATTGCACGCGGTGGCTTAAAGCGCCACCCCCATGTACGTAAAATCCAGAATATGGAACACATCTGCTGAAATCGTATTAATTTTCCTATGAGTTATTTTAAAGCCATCTTGCCTGCTTGACTTTTCTTTTGAAACTGATTAATAACATCTTAACCACATCCAGGGTTCTTTATTGTTGTTTTTTTTAAAAATCCACAACATTTGTAATTAGATTTTTCTTTTTGTTCATTCCCTTGCTGATATTTTTGAGAGTCAGTTCAGCACTAGAGAGACCGTACAGGGTCTTTAAAAAAAAATTATAGCCATATTCTCAGCAAGAGGGACCACTCGATTAAGGTTTTAGTTCTAAGCCAGTAACACAGGATTTGCCATTTTCTAATGCAGTATCTATATCAATATTCTGCAAGTCCTGTTACCCTGATGTAACTTCAAGTCTAATCATGGGCAGACAATGAGATTGCAGATTCAGGTGCAAATTCTAAAAGGGTAGCCTCTGCTCCAAATTCAAGCTTCTAGTCTTTATCTTTACAGCCTTCCACTCCTGACTTGGCTTCCAAATTGCCTGGGACCAGCACAGAACTCCCCTGCATCAGCCCCAATCTCTCCACCCTTGAGGAACGGAGGAGAAGGGGTGGAAATGGTTTTCCTAGTGATGCTCCAGGAATCTACCCTAGGGTCTATGGTCTTCGATTAGAGGAAATACTTAACAGTATCATCTGGAAGTGACATCACATCCACCCCAAACTCCACCTTCCCAGGCACCAGCCCCCCCCCAAATGTCACAGCATTTGCCCTGGCAATGTTGGGAACACAGCTCCTCTCTTGCCACTTATGGCCTAATTCATGCACACTGTCAGAAGCATGATGTGAAATGTGCAGAAGGGGCCCCGTGTGGTCAGACGCCCAAATGGCTTATCATATGAAGGAGCCTCCAGGTGATTTTTTTAAAAAGTTTGATACCTGTTCTTCCCACCATTCAGGTCCTCTTATCCAAGCAGCAGTGACGGCATAGACTGGGTGTGCAAATTGGATGCCTAGCTCTTCCCTCTTTCCCCCATATTTTTTTACCTTCGTGTTTCCTGATCAATGCATTCGGGGGGGGGGGGGAGGATGTTGTAAAGGTAATGGCACAGGTTTCCCTTGCTCGAAAGCCAGTCAAATCCGACTCTAGGGGGTGGTGCTCATCTCCGTTTCCAAGCCGAAGAGCCAGCGCTGTCTGAAGACTTTTCCGTTGTCATGTGGCCGGCATGACCAAACGCCGAGGCGCATGGAACGCTGTTACCGCTTCATAAAGTGGATGGGCAACGGCATGTTTGAATTTCCCCCCCATGACAAAAATGCATTTCAGCATGATAGGAAAATGTGGATAGCCCAGGTTAGCCTGATCTCATCAGATCTCAGAAGCCAAGCAGAGTTGGCCCTTGTTAGTATTTGGGTCAGAAACCACCCAGGACTACCAGTGTTGTGATGAAGAGGCAGGCACTGGCAAAACGGTTCTGAGCATCTCTTGTCTTAAAAACCCTGAAGGGTCGCCATAAATCAGCTGCAACTTGTCAGCTTTTCCCACCACCACAGAAAGCTAGCAATAGGACTCTAGTTAGCTTTCTTCCAGACAAGTTGGTGCTTTCTATACACAGGGAGTTTTAACCTCGGCAGGGAGAACATGCAGGCAGAGGGAGTTGAGAACAAGGGTCTACATTGAGAAGTGGGCTGTGTTAAGCAGGAAGGAGAGCTGTCCAATAGGCAGGAAAGCTGACCGATTGGGAACGGAGTAGGCCGGCAGGGAGACAGGCCAAAATATAGGCAAAAACACATTAGCAACGCTCAGGGTCATATCGGGAGGCAAAAACAGCCCAGGGAAAAGTCCCCAGCCTACCCTGACTTCGCCCCCCCCCCAAGGGAGGGGGAAGGGAGGCTTGCCATTTCCCCTCTGGGGCCAGAGGATCCAATGCCCCTGAACCCATTTCCTGCCACTGCTCCTGCAGCTGCTGGGGGGAAAATAACAGTGACGACACTTCTGAGGAAAGCCTGGAAGTACCATCAGTCCGATCTAGGGATCTCCAGAAACTCTATGCTTTTCCATAGAGTTTTCAGTGATTCCTAGAGAGGCATGACGTCATTTTCAGGTTTTCCCTGGGAATGATATCATGCCATCACCTGATGGTGCCAACCCATGTCCCCGCCCCCCGGACGCCCGTTGGGAGGGTTAGAAAGAGCAGGCCTATTGCAGGTTTAGTTGATAGCTTGCACAAGACAGGGGCCTCTGGTTTGTAGAGCTCATGCATGATGAGGGCTCCTGGCTCCTGACCACCTTGCACAGGGACATCCTTTGTGGGGAGAGTGTCACCTTGCCCAGGACTTTTGCCCCTTGGTCTTAATGGCCAGTCTGCCCCAGCAATGCGAAACTCAACAAAAACTCAACAGAAACGTTCCGGAGGGCATTTTTATAAAGGAATCAGAACTGTTGTATAATGGAATAGTTCAGGAGGACACTTTTTTAAGGGAATAGGATTGCAAGTCAATTGTGACGCTTATTGTACGCACCACCTTGCTTTTATGGCACTGTCTTCTGCCTCTGTCGCCCACTTTCTGCCTTATGAGATGTCATGCCTTGGGCAAAATCTTGTGTGCCTGTTTGCACTGTTTCCCAGTTCTGCAACCCTGTCCCTACTGCATCGTTTGTTAGATGCCTTGTGCTCTCTGATCCCAGTTTTCACAGCATTCTGCAATATGCCTTGGAACCTCGGCAGGAAAGGTGAGCTATAAATGAAGTGAATCGACAAGAGGCGGCAGCAGAGCCACAGTGGGACCTGGGAGTACAGCACTGCCCGTTGATCCTTTGCTCTGCTGCCCTCCCGGCTCTTCCCAAGAGGCACATGTGTTTTGCATCAGGAGAATCCCAGCCTGGATCACAGCCGATCCAGACACCACCACTGGAATTCACACATACACACATGAATGCACACACGGAGCTGCCTTGTACTGAATCAGACCATCAGTCCACTAAGGTCAGTGTTGTTTATTCAGACTGGCAGATGTTCTCCGGGGTCTCGGGCTGAGGTCTTGCACATCTCCTACTAACTGGACCTCTTTAACAGGAGATGCCAGGGATTGAACCTGGAACCTTCTGTGTGCCAAGCAGATGCTCTACCACTGAGCCACAGCCCCCACCCTTGATGTGATCCTCGGGACCACCTTGCCGGTTTGTGTAGGAGGGTGAACGGCTCCTCCTCCTCCTCCTCCTCTATGGCCCTGAGGTAGGGCAGAGGAGCCCTGCTTTTGTGATAAACACTGGAAGAGCTGTGAGAAGGGGGGTACTTCAAAGCTCATGCAGCTGCTGTGGGAGGATGTTTACAAACCAAAGGCATCTCAAGTCAAGGACACCTGCTAGCCCCCTCCCCTGTGTGGGTTTTTTTTAACTCGCTAAAGCTGAGAATCTAGTAAGACTTCCCAGCTGTGCTTATGAAATCATGTCATGTTCATCTTTCTGATCATTCCTGTAAAATGAACTTCATGCTGGTTTCGTGCACTTGTAAGAAATCCTGTGATACGCTGGACTGTGGTCTATTCATGCCAAACAGAACCTGCTCTTGCAGGGCCAGAGGTGTTTGCCTTGGACTCAGATAAATGCATGTTGATGGCCTAGGGACCCCCACCTGGGGCATCCAGCATGGATGTGATGCTATAAAACTTTCACTGCTCACCCACGGACCACGCCTCTGAACTTATCTAGCCCAGTGTCCTAGTTGTGATGTTTTTCAGAACTGATGTTCTAGATTCTAGATCATACAATGTCATCTTTTGCCTATGCCCGCAGTCTCTGTTGCCTTATGAAGGCACTGGTATGGGAGAGAGTTGGAAAACTGAGAATGTCATGGCATCAGGACATGAGTCGCCACCAGGGCATGAGACAGTTGTCAGAATATAGGAACAAAAGCGCAGCCATGCTAGAGCAGACCAACAATCTATCTAACCCAGCCTCCAGTGGTCAAGCAGATGTCTCTGGAAGGCCAGTACAACCAAAAGAGGGGGAGAAAAATACAATACTACAGAAGAAAGGTAACCAAAAATGTTGAGACAAAAAGAAAAGAAACTAAAATATAGTTACACACATAGAGCTATAGTTACACACACAGATATAAAATATCACATATATATTGTAATTATATATTCAAAAGTGCTAAAATATAATTTAAAAACTACAGTCCTATGGTTCTACATGTAAGTACCTCTTCCTAATATAAAGACAAATGTCCAATCATATACATACAGGTTAAAAGGTACAAATTATATCCATTTACAAGAACCAATACCAAACACGTTTTCGCTAAAAGCCTTCCTCAGTGGTAAAATTCAAACTGAGCACCCCATAAATTTAGCAAAAATATACATAAAACTCCTCACATACAGAATGGACCTAATATGAGAGTGGGGGAGGAGAAGAAGAATTATATGTGTGTTAAGCAGCAATTTTTTAAAATATATGGGATAAATACCTTACTCACACTGAGATGTTCACCCACGGAGTAAGTGGTGATAAATATTCTTGAGATGCAACATGGGCAACTCATCAAGATATACCACATTTCATATGACCATGGATCTAAAATACACATAAAACGTATGACTAAACAACTGCAAATTACAAAGCCTCCTAAATTTTTGAAAAAGGTAGGTAGCTAACTGAAAAAACCAAATGGTGCAATATTTAACTGTTTAGGCCCAATCTTCAATGCTCAAAGCTCCAATGGGTGCCCAGGTACAGCTAGAAAAGAATCAGCACTGTGGTAGTCCACCCCCCTGAATATACGCAAAAGGTGGGGGTGGGGAAAATGTGATAAGACAGGAGGAAAAAATGATGACACAGAGCTAATCAGCAGCACTTGGGAGAAGAAAACTGCATCAGCCTACTTACACTCCTCAGTCCTCAAGAAGCCGCCAAGTCCATCAGACACACACAGCCAATCAATTTCTTCATTCAAAACTCTTGGCACCAGAGTATCCAACATAAAGATCTAGAAGGGGTCTGTTTTCTTCCAAAGTAGAATTTTAAAATTATTATTTATTTATTTTCAAATTTATATTCTGCCCTCCCCATGAATGGGCTCAGGGCAGATCGCAATCATTACTTAGGCCTTGACGGCATCACAAAAGCATAATAATAAATAGTTCACTTAAAAACCTTAAAACAAATTTAAAACAAATCATACCATATTTGTTGTGAAGAGTGCACTTGCAGCTTTTCTGTAACACAGAACTTAAGGTCCTTATCTGTGTCTTCATAAGCAGAGCCGGTAATCTTTGCTGTCTAATGTCTAAATTTAAAACAAATCATACCATATTTGTTGTGAAGAGTGCACTTGCAGCTTTTCTGTAACACAGAACTTAAGATCCTTATCTGTATCTTCACAAGCAGAGCCGGTGATCTTTGCTGTCTAATGCAGCTTCTGTCTTCAGATGTTCTCACTTCACTTGGCCACATTGTCATTCCTACATAACAACAAATTGCACGGCCACTGTATACAATAAATGACCCCTCTAGAGTTACAGTGAACAAAAGATCTAATATAGTAACTTCTGGTCATTGAGGATTTTGGAATACAGTGGTTTTAGGGCAAAGGCCTCAAACAGAATGATTGCCACATGGAAAGTAACCTTTTGGACTGTGCCCAATCCCTGGCAGGGTATCATCTGAAGTATGTTCTTTAAGTGTATTCCTGACCAACGTATCTCTAAGATTTTTAGTCTTCTTGAAAGTAGGTAGAGGTTTTGATCTTTATCTAGGGGTGTCAAACAAAAGGTGCCAATTTTTTTTCAGTTACATTCCTCACACCAGTATAAGTGCCATCATAAGTTAACAGAACTATTATCCTGTCTGTGTTGTTATTGCAAATCTTAGGTGTTAATAAGGATTTCCTTTGATTGTTCTTAGCTTTATAAAAGGCTTGTTTGAAAATTTTGGGGAAATACCCTCTATCCTTTAATTGTTCCATAACAATGTTGGCTTTCTATAATAACTTATGGCTATGGTCACACACGCCAATTAAAGCGGAGGGGAAAAGAAGCTATTTCCTCCGGAGGAATTTGACATGCAGTTGCGAGATCATACAGCCCTTTGAAGCTGTGGCCACACTCCATCACTGCGTGATCAGACACAATGGTGGGTGAGTCTTTTTTTTGCCGTTTGTTTCCCTTGAGCATAAACAAGGAATCACACCTCCGCACTCATACACCTATGGAGTATGCAATGATGCGCATACTGAGAAGGGGAGGAACACGGCACGGAGTCCGGATGGCATAATCAGACCATCCTGACGGCCTGAGAGCACGTTTGAGCAATCAGACAGGGGAAAGTCCATTTGTGGCCCATTGGCAAGCATTAGGACCAGACTTTCCCCAGTGTCTTTTAACTCCACTTCCATGGCGGAGCAGCACGGGTTGCCAATGACTGCGGGACACTTCCCAGATGTTGCTGTCTGATCGCTTTTAGATCTGTCAGGCATTCACACCTATGTTGGATCTAAAGGACTGTGTGATCGCAGCCTATATCATGGCTGCAATTCCTTCTAATCTTGAACATCTGAGAAAAAGATAAATTTCCCTTCAGGTGATAAGGATGGAAATGATCACCTGCTGAAAAAGAGTTCGCATCCATGGGTTTTCTGAAAACATCAGTATGTAATTCAGTACCTTCCTTTTTAATCAAAACATCCAAAAAGTTAATTCTAGACCTGTCACATAACATCTCAAATTTAATACTGTGATGTATCGTGTTAATATACTGCCCAAACTGGATAAGGAGCTCCTCTGAACCTTTCCAAATGATGAAAATATCATCCAAATACCTTCTGCTGTCTCTATAGATATTATTATCCCTCTGGATGATGAAGGTGTTTGCTTGTCCATGAACAGGTTTGCTAATTCTGGGGCAAATTTATACCCCATGGCTGTACCTGAGATTTGTCAAAAGAATTGTCCTTGAAACTAGGGGGGGAAAGTCAGGGACACCTGCTAGCCCCCTCTCCAATGTGGTTTTTTTTAACAAGCTACAGCTGAGAATCTAATAAGACTTCCCAGCTGTGCTTATGAAATCATGCCATGTTCATCTTTCTGATCATTCCTATAAAATGAACTTCATGCTGGTTTTGTATGCTTATAAGAAATCCTGTGATACGCCGGACTGTGGTCTATTCATGCCAAACAGAACCTGCCCTTGCAGGGCTAGAGGTGTTTGCATTGGACATAGATAAATGCATATTGATGACCTAGGGACCCCCATGGGGCATCCAGCATGGATGTGATGCTATAAAACTTTCACTGGTCACCCACGGACCATGCCTCTGAACTTATCTAGCCCAGTGTCCTAGTTGTGATGTTTTTCAGAACTGATGCTTGACTTCTTATCTGTATATATACATATTCTAGATCATACAATATCACCTTTTGCCCACAGTCACTGCTGCCTTATGAAAGCACTGTTATGGGAGAGAGTGGGAAAACTGAGAATGTCATGGCACCAACACATGAGTCGGCACCAGGACATGAATCAGTTCTAAGAATATAGGAACAAAAGCGCTGCCATGCTAGAGCAGACCAATAGTCTATCTAGTCCGGCATCCAGTAGTCAACCTGATGTCTCTGGAAGGCCTACCACTGTGCACAGCTGCCTGGCAATTGTGGCTGATGTTGCACTCAAGTTTAGGGTTGTCAGGTCCCAAACTCTTGCCTGCACAGCGTGGGAGGGTGTTCTCTGGGAGCGGGTGGCAGGGTGACGCCCTGACATAACAACATCACACGGAAGTGATGTCATCACAATGGGGACACCATGTGGTGACACTCTGGTATTTTGGGCAAAACTCTATGCTTACCACAGAGTTCTGCCCAAAATACCAGAGTATCACCACACAAGATCCCCAGTGTGATGACATCGCTTCCGCATGACGTCATCCCATTGGGGACATCATGCCAGGTCATGGCTGTTGGGGGCGGGGCTTCCCCACCAGCCAGCTGGCTGGCAGCAGGCAGGAACCCACGAAATCAGGGGGTACCTGCTCCCCCCCGGGGGCTGGCAACCCTACTCAAGTCACATCTGCTCAGTTCTCTGTGGATGGCATCAGGTACTGGGAAGGTTTTCAAAAATGTTTTATCTCATTTTAGTAGGAAATAAGCAGGGGACCCACAAAGACTTGCAGGGGGCATCTCGTTTCCCCTCTCCCACGAGTTCTTCTTTCCCCTTTTCTGAAAACCCCCACAGCCTTTCCACATTTCCTGCTTCCTTTTTTCCATCCCACCTACCAGCCAACCTACCTTTATCTGCTCCTCTGTCTTCAGTTTTCTCTGCTTTCGTTCCCCTTGCAACCTCTCCCTGGAAAACTACACATTGCCGGCTGCCAGGCTGGGCTGGACTCAGCTGTGCAATGCCAGCTGTTGGGCTGAGCCCGTAAAAGCAGAGCAGTGCCAGTTAATGGACCTGGCCCAGTTATGCAGGGAGGAACCCCCAAAGACTTGCTTATGCCATGCCCTTCCCCGGGGGCTTGTCTGCAACTTTTTGTTTTAGGCCCCAGGCCAAAATGTTTCTGTTCACCCAGGTTTTTAATTAAGGGCTTGATTTGTAACACTAGTTTAGCCTGGAAACAGTTACTTTAAGCTGTCAGTGGACTGTTTTTATGCTCTATGTTTTGATGCTGGGCTGGATTTTAATTAGGCTCTTTTACTGTTTTGTTTTTATTATTTTTTACTATTTTTAAGCCACCTCAGGCAAGGGTTCTGGGGAGGCAGTATAAAATTTTTCTAAAGAAGTAAAACAAAACAGAAGTCCAGAAGCACCTACAAAAGGTTGTTAGTTTTTGTTTTATTACAGCTGACTAACATGGTTACCCTCTCTGCTTTAAGGATGCCTGTTACCATACATCTCTAATTATAGAAGCTATGGCATAGTGGAATTGTAATTAAACACCTAGGGGTGCCCAGTTCCCCCTGGCAATTGGTGGGGGGGGGGGGGGACACTCACCAGCCACAAGATGAGGCCTAGGTCTCTGTTGGCAGAAAAGCAGCAATGTCATCTCTGGCATGCGCTGGAAGTGACATCATTTTCTTGCTGGCCACACGAGGATGCTCTAGTATTTGGGCAAAAGCTCTATGGTAGAAGCCATTTTTACCATAAAGTTTTTGCCCAAGAGTGCCCTGTGCTGGGTCAGGCCGGTCGCCATGGATGAAACCCTTCACTGAAAGCTGGATATGCAGTCCAAAAGCAAGCTGAGATACAGAGCCAAAAGTCAGAATGCTGGGAAATCAGTCAGAGTTTTAGAAGCAAGGAGCGGAGACTGGCAGCTAGGACTAGGTCTGAGAATGCAAGGTTGCTTCCGCACTGAGGCAGGCGAGCATGGTTGTTTATGACCAGATCCTCCCTTCCCTGGGAGTCACTCTGTAAAGATTCACAGCCCCTCACGTTGCCTTTGCAACAGCTAAAGTCTGGCACCCCTCCTTCTCTTTTGAACATTCAGACGCTGGCGTGCCCTGCATCTGGGACATTCAGGTGAGCTAGGTGGGGATTCTGGCCTTGGGGTGTCTCCAGCTGGGGGTGCTGGGCCAGGCTCTGGACGAGACTCTTCCTCTGGCTGCACCTCAGTCTCTTCGCCTTGCTGCCCTTCCTGCGCAGCTGATGGGCCTCTTCTCCCTCAGGTGCTGGTAAAGGTTCCTCTTCTGGGCTGACTCCAGGGGAGGGCTGGGTTGCTCCATGCCTCTTCCTCACCTGAGGAATAGTCATCCTCAGTGGAGCCAGAACCCATGACAGTCCCCATGTTGTTGGCAGCATGATGACATCATTTCTGGTGCGTGCCGGAAGGGGTGTTGCCATATCACCAGCAACAGAGGCCTATCCTCAGTTTGCTACCAGCTGATCAGCACCAGGGTTAGAGCCCCCACCCCTGGCGGGCCCCCGAGAACCTAAAAACACCCAGCTTCTTTAATAGTTTATTTGTTAATATTGAAACTTTGGGGCAGATAACTTGGCTTGCAAAAGGGAATATAACAAATCTAAAAGCTGCTTCTTCGCCACTATGCCCGGGGTTGTCCGACCTGGTTCTGAGCAGTCTGCGTAGGCCCAGTACTCTTGCATTTGGTGTAGCCAGTTTGGTGTAGTGGTTAAGTGTGCAGACTCTAATCTGGGAGAACCGGGTTTGATTCCCCACTCCTCCACTTGCAGCTGCTGGATGACCTTGGACAAGCCATAGTTCTGTTAGAGCTGTTCTCTCTAGGGCAGTTCTTGAAAGAGCTCTCTCAGCCCCACCTACCTCACAGAGGGTGCGTTCAGATGTGCCATTTGATCCGGCTTTGACACACTTCAAAAACAGATCAAATGTGCATGTTAAGACAGCAGCAGCTGCCTCCCATCCCCAGCCATTGCTTACCAGAGCAAATTCCGGAGCAAAGCGTAGTATTTTGATACCAGGTCCTTAAGTGGTGTTTTCTGTGCTCTCCCGGTTGAAAGTGCATTTTCCCCTGTGTGATCGCTCAACAGTGGTCGAGCCACTTCCAAGTCTTTAAACTCCCACCACCACCACCGCAGAAGCCTCTGGTTTCCGCTTTTCGCCCACCATTTTTATTTTTGCATTAGCAATATGCGCATAAGCGCTCCTCCGCCCACACGTCTATAAAAAAATTAAATGGCCACTAGTTTTGAGTTCGGGATCCCAAGAAGGTCAGTTTCGGGCGTAAAGTTTAAAGGGACATGTTCTGTCAGGGTGGTGAAATCACAGTGCTTGTGGAACTGTGGCAGGATTTGCTCTACTGCTTTTGCGCATGTGCAAGGTTTTATTTTTTCAGATCTCCAGATAAGCGCCTATGTGCATGCGCAAAGTTAGAAAAAAACCAAACAAAAAAAAGGCATACACTTCCATGTGATCGCAATTGTCCAGAGTAAAAAAAAAGCCGCATTGAAGTGGGGCGATTTGAGCCGGCTTCAGCACACCGTCTGAACGCACCCTCTGTTGTGGGGAGGGGAAGGGAGTTTGTAAGCCGCTCTGAGACTCCTCCAAGTGAAGGGCCGGGTATAAATCCAATCTCTTCTTCTCTTCTCTTCTTCTTCTTCTTCCCACCAGGGAAGTGAGACTGTGTCCTTCCTACTCTTCTGCTTTGCACTGAGGCCTTCTGGGTTAGCATCTTAAAGAGGCAGTATACAAAAAGGAGCATTTGTATCTTGCAGCAGCCATTTTCCTGTGGAAGGAGGCCTGCTTTCCAGACCCATATTGTCACTTAGTGAGAATTCATCTGCGCTGGGCCTAAGTCCTCGGTGTTTTCTTTTTGTGTTGCTTTTGACACATTAGAACTAAAGCAATCTTTGGGCTTCCTACTGTCTTAACACAAGCCACAGACCCCACAGCAAAGGGCGCTCCCATGTTATCACCTTATCATTTGTCACCAGCAGATTTAGGCTCCCAAGTTGACCTTGGCTTATCGGGCTCCCAGGCGCACTTGGTCTCAGCTAAGCCCAGAGACTGTTTATACAGTAATTATAGCTCTGCCGGTTAATTGAGAACGCCTCCCTCCCAGCCGATCAATCACAAAAGGAGGTTTGTTTGTTTCCTACCCCCCTTCTTGGGGAATGGGAAACTCTGCATGTGCCCTTTGCAGGGGGGGAAAGAGCAGGGTAGGGGGGAGAGAAAGGAAATCATCAGACATGTCCAGCTGACAGAAGAGAGTTGTATTTCCTCCAGAAACAAGCTCGATTCTTTATTTAGAATGTTTACTCTCTTTTTTCTTATCCGGCTATCTTGAGTGATACTGAAAAAGACCTGCAAAAGGGTTGGTGGTGGTGGTGGTGGTGACGACGACAGGATCATTAGATTACATGGCATATAACATACAATTTAGCAAATCCATGCATTTTGTAAGAGGTAGAGAGAACAATGGGAGGCGAGGAGAAGAAGAAGAGGAGGAGAAGGCAATTGGATTTATACCCCACCCTTCAGTCAGAGCAGCTTACAATCTCCTTCCCTTCCTCTCCCCACAACAGACACCCAAGAGAACTGCTCTTGAGAGAACTGCTCTGAGAGAAATTGTGACTGACCCAAGGTCACCCAGCCGCTGCATGTGGAGGAATGGGGAATCAAACCCAGTTCTCCCAGATTAGAGTCCATGCTCCTAACCACTACACTAAACTGGCTCCTGGGTAACCTGGCCCACAGGGTTGCCAAACTCCAGGTAGGGGCTGGAGCTCTCCCAGAAATACAGTTGATTTCTAGATTCTATAAATTGCTTCTTTGTTTAATTATTTAAAACATTTATTCCACTACTGCTGGATAAAATTGCTGCTTTGTAGGGTGGACTGAAAGCCATTGTACCAGCCAAAGTCCCTGTGTTTGTACATTAAGTGCTGTCAAGTTGCCTCCAATTTATGGCAATACGATTAATTAATAAAAACATCTTACCATTAACAGTTTTGCTCAGGCCTTGCAAACTGAGGGCTGTGGCTTCCTTGAGTGAGTTCACCCATTTCCTGTTGGGTCTTTCTCTTTTCCTGCTATTTTCAACTTTTTGTCTTTTACACGTGACTCTTTTTTCCTCATAATGTAACCAAAGTATGATTGCCTCAGTTTAGTCATTTTAGCGTTTAGGGGAAGTTCAGGCTTGATTTGATCTAGAACCCACTTATTTGTCTTTTTGGTGGTCTATGGTATGTGTAAAACTCTTCTCCAACACCATTTCTACCCATGAAGTGTGAGGTTCTCACCTCGCCCCTCTTGCAGTAGCTCAAATTGCACCCACCCACCCCCATTCTATTCCTGGGAGTGCCCTGTGAGTCAAGAGCAGCTTGGTGTAGTGGTCAAGAGCGGCGGACTCTAATCTGGAGAACTGGGTTTGATTCCACACTTCTCCACATGAAGCCAGCTAGATGACCTTGGGTCAGTCACAGTTCTCTCAGAGCTCTCTCAGACACACCTACCTCACAGGGTGTCTGTTGCAGGGAGAGGAAGGGAAGGTGACCGTAAGCTGCTCCAAGACTCCTTCGGGTAGTGAAGATCGGGGTATAAAATCTTCTTCATTTCAGGGGGGATTTGGGGTTGGCTGCAGAATGCAAGTCACATTCTGTAGACAGAAATCTTTGCACAGAACCACTCCAGGGGGTCTTGTTTGCTAAAAGAAAAGAAGCCCCCCCCCCCCCCGATGACAGGACTCTGTTATAATGTGACGTTTCAGGTGGGTGCTTTTATAAAAGGAACAGGAACGTGGACTATTCCACTGAGTACAGTATTTTTTGTTGTATGTATTGTCTTGCTCTCTCTGAATTGTTTTCTAGTTATGTAATACCATTTCCTGCACTGCATAACGTATTGTGTCTAATAATTTATGCTATGTTTCAGATTACTGTAATTCTAGTCCTACTACATTGCTTATGACATAGTTCTCCAACCTTTTTGAGCCTGCAGACACATTTGGAATTCTGACATGGTGTGGTGGGTGCAGAGGAGGAGGAGAAGAAGAAGAAATTGGATTTATACCCCGCCCTTCATTTGGAGTCTCAGGGTGGTTTACAATCTCCTTTCCCTTCCCCTCCCCACAACAGACACCCTGTGAGGTACGTGGGGCTGAGAGAGCTCTCTTGAGAACTGTCCTTAAGAGAACAGCTCTGAGAGAACTTGTGACTGACCCAAGGTCAGGCAGCTGGCATCATGTGGAGGAGTGGGGAATCAAACCCGGTTCTCCCAGATTAGAGTCTGCGCACTTAGCCACTACACCAAACTGGCTCTCAGTGACAAAATGGCTACCACCAAATGGCTGTCACAGGAGGAGGAGCCAGCCACAAAATGGCTGCCCCAGCTTACCTTCCGTAGCACAGTGCTGTGGTGACAGCTGCTGCCAAAGCAACACTAAAAAAAAAAAACATCTGCACAGGCAATCAAAGCTCCACTAGTCAACCAATCAAATCTCCAGTAGAAGCCCAGCTGTGCAAAAGCCCCACCTGGTCCCACCCACTTCCTAAAAACACTTGGTGGACTCCAGACAAGGTGTCAGCAAGCAGGCTTAGGGACCTCTTGCTTAGATGTCTCGTCCTATTGATTGTGTTGACTTACACTGTATAATCCCTCTTGAATCTCAATGAGAAATGTAGAGTATAGATAAAGAAACAGAGAGGCTGGGCCAAGGCCTGGAGTGGGCCTCAGAGAGCTGTTGCTCCCAGTTGCTTCCAGAATTACAGTTGATCCCCAGGTGACAGAGATCCATGTTCCCTGGAGAAAATGGCTGCTTTGGAGGGTGGACCCTGTGGCATTAGACCCCCACTTAGGTCCATCCCCGAAACTAGGGTTGCCAAGTCACTTACCTGTCGCAGCAGGGGAGAGTTGGTCCCGGTCCAGGACATTCAACCAACCAATCAGTCACGTTGGGCATGTTACTGGCCTACGCTCTAGCAATCAGCCTGGAAACTCTATGGTACAAACTGGGCCTGGAAACTCTATGGTATGTTGGCCCGAACCGAGCACTTTGGGGCGAGGTTCCCCCCGCCAGCCTGATCCGGACCAGCGGATTGGGGGCCATTTCAGCGGGGAACCCCCCCCCCCCCCCGGGGACCTAGCAGCCCTACCCGAAACCCTGCCTTTCCCAGGCTCTGCCCCCAAAATCTCCAGGTATTTCCCAACCCAGAGCTGGCAACCCTCTACAATGCCATATAAATGTTTATGTGCCAGGATCCAGCCCACATGAAGTTGTTCTGAGCTGCAGACCTCATGTGTAGGAATACTTTGGCCTTTCTTTCATTACCCAGACAATCTTATAATTCTTCCAAAATTACCGAGATGTGTGATTATCTTCAGACACAATCAGAAGTAATGAGGATATTCAAGGGGCATAGGATTTTGCACAGGGAATAGCTGGAGAGTGGAGGCCACAAACATCTTCCTTCAACTTAGCCCCTTCCCTATCTGACATGTTGTTGCAGTCAGCTAACAGTCAATAGCTTTCCAGTCTGATTCACTTCATTTATTGAGTCAGAAGCAAGGGGAAGTGAAGTATTGACTCTGGAATCCCCATCTGCTCTTTGACTGGAGTGTCTCAGAAATGCAGGGCTAGCACCAGCCGGAATAGTCAGTTGGAGGCTGCACAAACAAAAAGATGCACTTTCAATCCCCTTTCAATGCACTTTTGCAACTGTGTGAAATGGCAAACTCCACTTGCAAATGGTCGCTGGAGTAGAATGAAATGGCATTATTTAGCATGTGTGAAAGCGCCCCGAGATGTTCTGGAAAGGGCAAATAACACACACACACACACACACACACACACACACCCCAAGCAAAAGAACCAGAGTTACCTGCTGGGTAGCTAAAGTTGCCATCTCTGGATTGGGAAATAACTAGAGATTAGGGTTGCAAGACCCCCAGTTGGGCCAGGGGATCCCCTGATCTTCAGGGCACCAATCTGCTGCCAGTCAGCTGACCAGCAGGGAAGAAGCCTGTCATGCGTCAACATGGTCGGCACAATGACATCACATGGAAGTGACTTCATCATGCGGGGGACGTCATGCGTCAATGCTCTAGCATTTTGGCCAAAAATTCTATGGTAACCGATGATATCACATGCAGCGACATTGCCCCATGCTTCCACTTGCGGATGGCTCCCTCCCACCGCCCGCCGCCAGGACAATCGGACCTGGCAACCCTACCAGAGATTTAGGAGGTGCAGCTTGGGAAGAGTGGGGGGGGTTTTTTTGGGGGGGGAGGACCTCAGCAGGGTATAATGCCATCAAGTCCACCCTCCAAAACAGACATTTCTTCCCCAGGGGAACTGATCTTGGTCAACTGTAGATCAACTGTAATAGCGGGAGATCTCCAGGTGCCACCTGGGGGTTGTAGGGCTGCCGGGCCTCCTGCTGTTGTGGGTTGCCTCCCACTGGCAGCTGTCCTTGCCCAGCACCAGGCGTCCTCTCTGCTGCTATATCATTTCCGGAAAGAACCGGAAGTGATGTAGCAGCACACAAGATATCACACACCCCTTTGTCCCCGCCCCCAAATCTCCTGCTGGTACATAAGAACGTAAGAGAAGCCAATGTTGGATCAGGCCAGTGGCCCATCCAGTCCAACACTCTGTCACACAGTGGCCAAAAATACCAGGTGCCCTCAGGAGGTCCAGCAGTGGGGCCAGGACACTAGAAGCCCTCCCACTGTTGCCCCACCCCCCGTCAAGCACCAAGAATACAGGGCATCACTTGCCCCAGACTGAGAGTTCCTATCTATACTTTGTGGCTAATAGCCACTGATGGACCTCTGCTCCATATGTTTATCCAATTCCCTCTTGAAGGCGTCCATGCTTGTAGCCGCCACCACCTCCTGTGGCAGTGAATTCCATGTGTTAATCACTCTAAGTGAAGAAGCACTTCCTTTTATCTGTTCTAACCCAACTGCTCAGCAATTTCATTGAGTGCCCACAATTTCATTGAATGCCCTAACTTAGTACTGGGCTGGAAGACTGAATGAATAACTGCTGCTATATGTTATGTCGTCATTTTTGTTTTCTGCCCTCAGTTTGGAGATAATGATCATTCTGGTCAAGATAATAAAAGTAGGTCATAGGCTTGAGGATACACTTTCCATGATAAAGAAACCATTTTGTTTACCTCTTTGGTTTCTGTCAACACCAGGGCTCTTTAAGAGTTCCCATTGTACTGCTAAGTATTTGCAGAAACCAAAGGCTACAGTTTCTCTCCATAGCTTCTTCACTATGGGGAAACCCAGCATGAAACAATGCAAGCTACGGTGTTGACCTTCTACAGACTAAATCAACCAATTCCCTCTTAAAGCCATCCACGCTTGTAGCTGCCTCCTCCTCCTGTGTCCTTCCGTTTAGCTATTCTAACCCAACTGCTCAGCAATTTCATGGAGCGCCCACAAGTTCTTGTATTGTGAGAAAGGGAGAAAAGTACAGACTAGCGACCCTATTGTAAAGTCTCCTGGGCTTAACAGCTGATTTGCATTCAGTCCGGCCTGGCCATAGTATTCGCCCCATTTCAGCAGACAAACTCTCTTCCTTATTCCTAGTCACACCTTCCTGTATCATCAGATCAGGGTCCCCTCCTCTGGGTGAAGAAAGGCTCCCCATTAGGATTACCAGGTCCCCCCTTCCAAATATGGACATGGACTCTGGGGCCATGCCCTGCAACAAACCAAGATGCCAACCCTGTCCACATATCCGCTCCGACAACAGCATAAATCGACCTAACAACACCAGCCGCAGCATCTCAGGTTCAATCAACTGTTCATCTTCCGATGTTGTGTATGCCGTCAAATGTCAGCATTGCCCTTCCATGCTCTACATCGGACAAACAGGTCAGTTCCTACCTAAAAGAACAGATGGACGTAAATCCACCATATAATACCACAGCTTTCAAATACCAGTGGGGGAATATCTTTCCAGTGCTGACCCAAAAGTGTGGCAGTCCTCACACAAAGAAATTCCAAGGGGGAGTTACAATGTGAGATTGCTGAATTTTAGTTCATTCGCAAGTTCAGAACAATGGACACCCCCACCCACCCCCAGGGCTGAATGAGAATATAAGAGCCAGTTTGGTGTAGTGGTTAGGAGCACTGATTCTAATTTGGGAGAACTGGGTTTGGTTCCCCACTCCTCCACTTGCAGGTGCTGGTGTGACCTTGGGCCAGTCACAGTTTTCTCAGAGCTGTTCTCTCAAGAGCAGTCCTTGAAAGAGTTCTCTCTGCCCCACCTACCTCACAGGGCAGGGACTCAATCTAATGGGTTTAAGCTACAGAAAGGTAGATTTGGGTGAACATTAAGAGGAAATTCCTAACGGTGATAACTGTTTGAGATTGGGACCAGTTAACTGGGGATGGATGGGCTTTCCTTCCCTGGAGGTCTTCAAGCAGCGGCCACCTGGTAGGGATGTTCCAGCTTTCCTGCACCCAGCAGGGAGCTGGACTAGACAGTCTGTAAGGCTCCTCCAACTCATGGACTCTATATTTGGAGGCAGTCTACCTGTAAATGCTCTGACCTGCACGGCCCAGGCTAGCAAACTTATCAGACTTCAGAAGCTAGACATGATCAGCCCTGGTTAGTACTTGGATGGGAAACCACCAAAGAAGTCTGGGATTGCTGCCCAAAGGCAGATCAAGATGGGTAGCTATATTAGCCTTTCTGTAGCAGTACAAAAGAGTTAGTCTGTCTGTAGCAGTCAAAAAGAGTTAGTCTGTCTGTAGCTGTGTTAGCCTGTAGCAGTCAAAAAGAGTTTGTCTGTCTGTAGCCGTGTTAATCTGCCTGTAGCAGTAGAAAAGAGCAAAAGTCCAGTAGCACCTTAAAGACTAACAAAATATGGGGCATTATGTGGTATGATGGGTATGAGCTTTCATGAGTCTGAAGAAGTGGGCAGTGACTCCTAAAAGCTCCTACCCTGCAACAAAGTCTGTGAGTCTTTAAGGTGCTACTGGACTCTTGCTCTTTTCTACTATGCAGAGGCAAGTCATGGCAAACCACCTCTGTTCATCTTTTGCCCGGAAAACAGCTGTGACTTGACAGCACTTTCCACCACCATACTTCTGAATACCAGATGCCTGGGACAAGCAACAGAGGAGGGCTCTGTTTGGTGTAGTGGTTAAGTGCGCGGACTCTAATCTGGGAGAACCGGGTTTGATTCCCCACTCCTCCACTTGCACCTGCTGGATGACCTTGGGCAAGCCATAGTTCTGGCACAGCTGTTCTTGAAAAAGAGCAGTTTCTGTCAGAGGTCTCTCAGCCCCGCCTACCTCACAGGGTGTCTCTTGTGGGGAGGGGAAGGGAAAGGAGATTGTAAGCCGCTCTGAGACTCCTTAGGGTGAAGGGCGGGGTATAAATCCAATCTCCTCCTCCTCCTCCTCTTCTTCTTCTTCTACTACTACTACTACTACTACTACTACCACCACCACCACCCCAGATAGCTTTCTAGAAGCCTCAAGTCAGCTGCTGCTGGAAAGAGACGAATTTATTGTCTGGTCCATCAGGACTCTTCTTAAACATTTTGACAGAAGATTTTTCTGACTGCCCCAACACAGTCTTCACAGCGGGAAATAAAATAGGTCCATGGTATCATGCCTTTACGGTCTTAGGCATCCCCCGAAGCCAGTGAAGATGCAGATGGCCTCCCGTAAGTTCTTTCTTGCTTCTCAACACACAGCTGTAGAAGCGATCCATAATTTGGTCCTCAGAGAGACAAACGTCAAGACTCTCTCTATTGTGTACCCCTTCCACCGCTAATAACCAAGGTTATTTATGTGCACATTTTAGCACAGGAAATTAATTGTTCGTTATTAGCTGGCAAGGTGCGCGCTTTGAAGCTCCGGCAGAACTTTCCAGTCTGATTCGCATCATTACTTGAGTCAGCAATCCAGGGAAGTGAGGTAGGAGCTCAAGAATCTCTGTCCACTGATTGCCAAGTGCACTTCAGAAGCTCGTTTGAAAATTTAAAACATTGTTCAGGACGAGGCTGGAGATCTGTACAATTATATCAGTCAGTGATCCACAAACCATGGCATTATGATAATCCTGAGTAGACATGGGGGGGGGGGGGTAAATAGATGGTGCCCAGACATCCTCTTCCCCTTCAGAGCTCAGGGGGACTGAGGGATAGTTATGATACCATCATCAGATGATGGTTGGATCAGAAGCTAAGCAGTGTTAACCCTTGGGATTTTTCACATTCTCATTTTTCCCACTTGTGGGTTCTTGTTGCTCCAGGGGAGGACTGTTTGCCATGTGTTTTGCTCCCTCTGGTGGTCAATTTGATATTACACCACTTTATGTCCGGCATAAAATCCTGCAGTTTAAATCTGCAGGGAGATATGCCAGCCATGACACTGTGCAACATTGAATCGACCACTAGAGGGAGCAGAATAGGTGGGGAAAGGGGAGAGGGGAATCAAAGCAGCAGGAATGCACAAAGCAAGGAAAATGAGAATGCGGGAAAGCTCCTGGTTAGTACTTGGATGGGAGACCTCTGAGGAGATCCAGGGTTGCTACAGAGGTAAGTAATGGCAAACCAACTCTGAACATCTCTTGCCTTGAGAACCCTATAGGGTTGCCATAGGTTGACTGCAATTTGATGGTACTTTCCACCACCAGTATTTGTTGTAGCCATCTTCAGAGCCAGTCCAACTTCCAAGCAAGCCTAGGTGATGGCACAGGGTGTTAGACACTGAGGTATGCCAAAAAGGCATGAGAAGCCTTCTCTATAAGCCTGAAGGGAAGCTTGGCATTAACTGGCTTCTGGAATCTCTATATCTGTTGACTCTGGTCTTCTGTAGAGGCCATGATGAGGCATGGAGGGCTTCAGAAGAGCTTATCTTTTCTTATTTTTACGTTGTTCATTTTGAATGTCCCCACAGTAAATACAAAAAAGATCGTTCTAGACTTTTCATTTTTCTTTCTGTTGAATGATGATGGGGGCATCAAAGTCATCGTTCACCTAGGCAAATTTTTGTTTTACTGTTCTTTTAAACTTTTTTTTTGGTGTATGGCCTATGGGCTATTAAACCAAAATAAACTTTGAAACCTTGAGTTCATCTAGGGCAGGGGACCCCACCCTTTTTGACTCTAGACATTTTTTTGACGTATCTTACTGGTTGTGCTGACCATGTGATACAGTTGACAACTTCTGATGCTATCACTGATATGATGATATCACATATGCCCACACATAGAGTGAGCAAATGACAGGTAGTAAGGGAGGAGAGGGGGCCACAATGGCTCAGAGGTTAAGACACTGAGCTGCAGACCAGAAGACTGGTAGCTCAGCAGTTTGAAACCCAAGGGCCGCGTGACGGAGTGAGCTCCCATCCCTGGCCCCAGCTCCTGCCAACCTACCAGTTCGAAAGCAAGAAATTGCAAGTAGATAAATAGGTACCACTTAGGTGGGAAGGTAACAGCATTCCATGCGCCTCGCCGTTTAGTCATGCCAGCCACATCGCCATGGAAAAAGTCTTCAGACAGTGCTGGCTCTTTGGCTTGGCACCGTTCCCTAGAGTTGGATTCAACTGGCTTTCAAGCAAGGGAAACCTTTACCTTTTAGTTTTTAAGGGTGAAGAAGAAGGGAAATGGTATTGCAATGAACACCACTGAAACACCACAAAGAAGCAGTGTGGTGTGGTAAGATCAGGACCTCGTTTCAAATCTCCACTTGGCCATCTAGGATTGCCAACTCTGGGTTAGGAAATTCCTGGAGAATTGGGGACGGAGCCTGGAGACGGTGGGGTTAGGAGAGGGGAAGACCCTCAGGAGGGCATACTGACATATAGCTCACCCTCCAGCCATTTTCTCTGTGGTTTAGAGATCAGTTGTCATTCCAGGACATCTCCAGATGTGGTCTGGAGTTTGGCAAGCCAATGAACTTTGGCCTACTTCACAGGAGGTGACCTTTGGCCTACTTTGCAGGAGGTGATCTTTGGCCTACTTCGCAGGGCTGCTGGGAGCACAAAATAGGGTGAGGCTACCCCGAGCTTCTTGGGAAAAGGGCAGGACAAAAACAGATAGATAACAAATGTGTAGAGAGGTGAGTAATTTTCTTTGGGGACCTTTAGGAAAGTCTCAGATAGGTTCACTTTCAAAACAAATATCGAAATAGTCGAGGCAGCCTTAGAATAACCAGAGCGACTTGATTTTTTTAGGCACAAACCTTGTCCAAATGATGATTTTCCATCGTTTCAGCTCCCTACGGCCGACGGCTTAAATAGAACATAATGTATCCCTTCCACTTAGCCCTAATGGTTTCAGAATTTGCTCTGACACGTAGATCAAATTTCGCCCTGTCACCTCCAAAAAGAAACGTTTTCAAACCTGCCTGGCATTATGTCACCACCTTCGAGCAGCGTTTCTTAAACGACAGTCCTCGCCACGGCTTAAATTTACAAGGGACCCTCTCTTCCATTATCGCATTGCAGTTGCAGCTACCTGCTTTAAGACCTGCCTGCGAGCGACTGCCAGTCCTAGAAGAACAGCTAAGGAGGTGGCGGCCAAGAGAAGCCAATTCTTCCAGCCATTCAAACCCCTAAATCTTTCATCACCTGTTTAAAGCGCCATAAGTTTTAATCGGGGCCCCTGTTTCCTTAGATACACCTTTGCTGATCTGCTGAACATCAAAACCACCATCAAATTAAAATCCACCTCCCCCCTTCCCAGTTGATGACACTGTTGACACTCAAAGAGACTTGTACTCACTGGGACACCGTATGGAAAAAATTAGCATCCTTCGCAACTGCGGCATCTTTGCCGGCTCTGGCTACAATTATGTCATATTATGCATTAGCTATAACAACTGCCAGCATTCCCTGTTCATCCTCTTTGAAATGCAGAAACTGAAAATGTTCATTTTTCTTCCCATGAATTGAGACCACTTTTTAAAAAAAAATTCTGGAGAAAGGCTGGAAAGGGGAAAGTTCACATTCCCATACACCCTCATTTTCTTTTTATTCTCGGCTGTTTCAATGATGAGATTTGAGAAGAAGCAACATACGTTGCTTGAGAGTCCCTTGGACTGCAAGGAGATCAAATCAGTCAATCCTAAAAGAAATCAACCCTGACTGCTCCCTGGAAGGCCACATACTGAAGCTGAAGCTCAAATACTTTGGCCACCAAATGAGAAGGGAGCACTCCCTGGAGAAGCCCCTGATGCTGGGAAAGACTGAAGGTCAAAGAAGAAGGGGACGGCAATGGATGAGATGGTTAGACAGTGTCATCGATGCAATGAATATGAAATTAAGCAAACTCCGGAGGACAATGGAAGACCGGAGGGCTTGGTGTGATGTGGTCCATGAGGTTGTGAAGAGTCGGACTCGACTGTGCGACTGAACAACAACAAACAAACTTACATTCACTTTGGGATCCACTCAGAACTGATCCAAGCAACTTTCCCTTTCCTGGCCTGGATTTGGAAGTGTAGACAAACTATTACAGTCCTTTTTTTTCAGTCTTCTTGTAGGTGTTGTTCGGTGCTTTCGATTGATTTCCTGTAGAATTTATCCAGAGCTACGGGTAACCTATCCAACCTATACAACCATCAGCTTTAATTGTTAATTGTCCAGTCCTTATGGCTTCGGAAAGGAAATGCACGTGGCGGGTGACCATTTATTATTGCATCATTTTTTCATCATTGATGTGTCACACATGGCATTTGTACGTGGCTGATGGGAAAGTCATGCAAAGAAGGTGTTATTTGAACTGGAAGATTCAACAGAAGGAAAGAGAAACCACTGGAGAAGAGGAGGCTGAGGGGGGACATGATGGCTCTCTCGAAGTATCTGAAGGGCTGGGTCACTTGGAGGAGGGCAGGGAGCTGTTCCTGTGAGCAGCAGAGGAGAGGACTCGCAAGAATGGGTTTCAGTTAAGGGCGGGAAGGTACTGGCTGGATCTTAGGGAAAACTTTTTGACAGTCAGAGTCAAAAAGCGTCATTGGAACCTTCTGGTAAAAAATAAACATGGTGGAATAGTACAGGTGCCATCAAAAAGGGGTGCTGGGTCTCCAGGTATTTCCCAACCCAGGCCTGGCAACGCTAGTGGGGATTCAAATCTGGATCTCCCAGATTCCAGTATGATACTCTGACCATGACACTGTACTCTCTCTCTCTCTCTCTCTCTCTCTCTCTCTCTCTCTCTCTCTCTCTCCCTCTCTCTTTGTGTGTGTGGACCATCATCAGTTGACCTGGGTGGCTAGCAGGCAATTTAGCAAGCATTTCTGAATTATGAGGAAGTTAAAGTGTGGACAAATACCCATTAGGACTCAAACTGACACAACCAAGTTTACTTTACGTATGACTGAAGCCAGATGTGAACAGGAAGCCTGGAGAGGTGAAGGGGTCAGTCCATGAATCTGCTCTGCCAGCTCAGACCTCCGAGTGGCTTTGAGAGGTTTTTTCAGTCCTCTCCAAACCACACATGATACGGTCTGTGCATCTGCATATTCATGTAGAAGCTAGCCATGTCAAACGCTGTAGTTTAAAATTGGCCAATAGCCTTCTGGTTGTAAGGATCAGTGGTGCTAATTAGTTATCCACAGCCCAAACACAGCTACACACGACAAGAGATGGATTTAGACACCACCCTTCACTCAGAGTGGCTTAAAGTCTCCTTCCCTTCCTCTTCCCGCAACAGACACCCTGGGAGGTAGGTGGGGCTGAGAGAGCTCTTTTGAGAACTGCTTGTGAAAGAACAGCTCTGAGAGAACTTGTAACTGACCCAAGGTCACCCAGCTGGAGAGCCAGTTTGGTGTAGTGGTTAAGAGCAGTGGACTCTAATCTGGAGAACCGGGTTTGATTCCCCACTGCTTGACACGTAGCTGTTGGGTGGCTTTGGGCAAGCCATAGTTCTGGCGCAGCTGTTCGTTCAAGAGCAGTTCTCTCAGAGCTCTCTCAGCCTCACCTACCTCACAGGGTGTCTGTTATGGGGAGAGGAAGAGAAAGGAAATTGTAAGCCGCTCTGAGACTCCCGTAGTGAAGGGCAGGATATAAATCCAATCTCCTCCTCTTCTTCTTCTTCATGTGGAGGAGTGGGGAATCAAACCTGGTTCTCCAGATTAGAGTCCACCATTACACCAAACTGGCTGTACAAATCTCATGCTGTACAATTCTTGTACTGCATGAGAGATACAAAAGATAGGCCTTGAATAATTTTGCTTGGTTAATGTAAAAGAATCAGAGCAAAGCTATCACTATCAGAGGTAACTCCCCACAAATGTGGTGGGGATGGTAATGCATTTAATAGTTGGCCTGCAGATGGTAGTGGAAAGTGCCGTCAAGTTACAGCTGACTTATGACAACCCTCTGGGGTTTTCAAGGCAAGAGATGTTCAGAGGTGGTTTGGTATTGTCTGCCTCTATATAGTGACCCTGGTATTCCTTGGAGATCTCTCATGCAAATACTAGCTAGAGCCGACCCTGCTTAGCTTCTGAGATCTGATGAGATTGGGCTATCTGGTTCTGGGCTGATAGCGAATATTATCTCCATCTTTGCTGGTACTCTTTGGAATAGGTGATGTGTCGTATTATTAGCTGTGATCACAAAGGGAAATTTCACACTACACCTTTAAAAACGTTACTGAACCAGCTTGGAATAAACCAGTACAGTGACGGCTGTTTCAGACAGCCCTTCCCCTACTGTTTTGGAGCCATCTTCAAAGCGGTTTGCCATTTCAGACCGCCGCTTTCTTTTCGCACCTCTTTTCGACTGTGTGGGTGATCTCCAGCATTTTTTTAAAAAGAGCCAATTTAGAGTGCTATAACACTATAGCCCAGGCATTCCAATGCATTATAGTGCTCTAAATCAGCTCTTTAAAAAAAAAAAAAAAAGACGGAGATCGCCCGCGCAAGCAAAAAGAGGCGTGAAAATACTCATCATCGGGGGAAGCGTTTCGGGGGCATTTCACACAGCACCCTGTAGCACTTCAGGACCGGTACAAGAATTGAAGAATGCTTGGGAGGAGGTTTCCAGGTAAACCAGCTCAGGAACGCTTCCCCAACCGGAGAGGCACGTTTCTGTGTGAAAGGGCCAATATGTTCTGTTAGGGAACCAGTACTAATACGGTTCGGTGTGAAATGCCTGACAGAAACCGTTACTGAAGAGTTCCTGAAACAGAACATATTGGCTGTGTGAAATTCCTCAAAGGTTCCTGGTTCCAATCTCTCTTCTGCAACAAGCTCACTCTGGCCACAGGCTCTGTCTCAGACCCTCAGTTGTAATATGAGGATAATATTCCTGGCCTACCAAAGGAGGTGCCGAAAGGTTTTCAACAAGGCAATGTACACAAAGTGCTTTGAGTCCTGAAAGCACTACATCAACGCCAAATATCTTTATCATCCACACTTTGCTATTCCTATATTCGGTTCAGGTGCACCAGCTCACACAGGAGTCTTCATGGGTGAAGAAGCCCCTGGATGACTCCCTGACTTATTCTTGCAGCAGCAGCAGCAATGAACAAGGAACTCATACTCAAAGGGAGAGTTTGAAGGGGAGAGAGTAGTCCTTTGTAGGCATAGGGTTGGGACCAGTACAATCTGCCATTGTGTTTGCCTGGTGTAGTTTGGTGTAGTGGTTAAGAGCGGTGGGCTCTCATCTGGAGAACCAGGTTTGATTCCCCACTACTCCCCATGCAGCTGCTGGTGTGACCTTGGGTCAGTCACAGTTCTCTCAGAGCTCTCTCAGCCCCACCTACCTCAGAGGGTGTCTGTTGTGGGGAGAGGAAGGGAAGGAGATTGCAAGGCTGTGGTCACATGCACCAGTTGAAGCGGAGGGGAAGCGAGGCTATTCCGGCTGGAGGAATTTGACACGCAGTTGCAAGATTACACCTCCCTCTGTAGGTGTGGGCACAGCCCATCATTGTGTGATCAGATGCAACTGCAGGTGAGTTGGGGGGGGTTGGCCGTTTGTTTCCTATGTGCATAAATGAGGAATCACACCTCTGCACTGAGGGCCCCTTATGGAGCATGCGATGATGAGCATACTGCAAAGCGGGGGGAACAGCACTGAACCAGGATGGCCTGATCAGACCATCCCAACGGCTTGAGAGCATGCTTGAGCGATCAGACAGGGGAAAGTCTGTCCATGGCCTGTCAGATCCCGTTTACTACTGGACTTTCCCCGGCGTCTTTTAACTCCACTTCTGCAGCAGAGCATCTTAGGTTGCCAACGACTGTGGGATGCTTCCCAGATGTTCCTTTTTGATTGCTCCCTTTAGATCCATCAGGCATTCACGCCTATGTCGGATCTAAAGGTATGTGTGATTTCAGCCTAAGCTGCACTGAGACTCCGAGTGAAGGGCAGGGTATAAATCTAATTTCTTCTTCTTCTTCGTATACATTCATTATTCGATTATTACAAAGACAGCACATCTGTAACCTTCCCTTTGCCAATGGATATTTTTTCTGCTAACTTTATTTATTTTTATGTTGTCAAAGGCTGTCGTGGCCAGAGTTCATTAGTTGTTGTAGATTTTCAGGTCTGTATGGCTGTGGTCTTGGCACTGTATGATGTCATTGTAGTACCTACAATGCCAAGACTGCAGCCATACAGCTCGGAAAAATCTACAACAACTAGTTATTTATTTTTACTTATACTCTATTTTTCTCCGCAATATGAACCCAAAGTGGCTTACAACACTGTTCTGAGTCCCACCTCTAATTTTACCCTCAGAGTTACAATCCTGTGAGGCATCTTAGCCTGAGAGTGCATGACTGGCCCAAGTCTACCCAGCAAGCTTCCATGGCAGAGTGGGTAATTCGAATCTGGGTCTCTCAGATCCTAGTCTGACAGTTTAACCGTGTCGTCATGCTGGCTCTCAGTGCTCAGGGAAGGGAGAGCATGAAACATTTGCTCCTTAACAGCAGTAGGAAATATAAACCTGTCTCTGAACAAGTTTGTTCTGCATGCTTCTATTTAAACAGTGCCTTGAGTGTATTTTATACTATGGAAGAAATCATGGAAGAGATTGCTCACTTCTCCCTGCCATCTAGTGACAAACTTTGGAACTTAAGTTGCTGTGAAAGCAGTTCTTGGCAGATTCAGATGGGCAGCCATGTTGGTCTGAAGCAGCAGAACAAAGTTCGAGTCCAAGACCAACAAAGTTTTATTCAGGGTATAAGCTTTCGTGTGCATGCACAGGCCTTCAGGTACCAGATTCTTCAGATAACAGATGCCAGTTTGGTGTAGTGGTTAGGAGTGCAGACTCTAATCTGGGGAGGAGGAGGAGGAGAAGATTGGATTTATACCCGCCCTTCACTCGGAGTCTCAGAGTGGCTTACAGTCTCCTTTCACTTCCCCTCCCCACAACAGTCACCCTGTGAGGTAGACAGGGCTGAGAGAGCTCTGAGAGAAACTGCTCTTTCAAGAACAGCCCTGATGGAACTATGGCTTGCCCAAGGTCATCCAGCTGCTGCAAGTGGAGGAGTAGGGAATCAAACCTGGTTCTCCCAGATTAGAGTCCACACACTTAACCACTACACCAGAAATGGGTTTGATTCCCCACTCCATATGCAACTGCTGGTGTGACCTTGGATCAATTACAAGTTCTCTCAGAGCTGTTCTACCAAGAGCAGTTCTTGAAAGAGCTCTCTCAGCCCCACCACCTTACAGGGTTGTGAGGAGGGGAAGGAGATTGTAAGCCGGTCTGAAACTTCTTTGGGTAGTGAAGGGTGGGATATAAATCCAAACTCCTCCGCCTCCTTATTCTTATTCTACATTGAAATGGAAGTTGCCAGTTCATACATATAGGCAGTGGGTGAGCAGCAAGGACCAAACTGGAATAACAAGCTTAGTTTAATATGGTCGCCATTTGTTTGACTTTAATTCCAGGGGGAAATATAGTGAAGGAAATAAATGTACCAAAACCAGTTCTTGGCAGTTCACTTCATTTGACTGAGTTTCGCTGAGTTTCTCTATTCACTGCATGAATCTGAATTTTTCGTGCAAGGTCACACTGCATGACAAAAATTGGGCTATGAGGGTAAAACGAGATGGCCAGGAGAGTCCCAAGTCTGGGAACCCGAGTCACCATTTAATGACTGCAAAATAGTGGAGGGGGGAAGGTGCCATTTAAAGTGAAGAAGCAGACCATGGGAGGGTACATAACTCTTTCCATGCTTGCCGCCATTCCCACACTACCCTCTCTCCCCAACTACTCTTCCCCTACTAATGTTCCAGGGAGGGAACTGAACAGGGAAAGCAGCAGGCAAAGAAGAAAGTTTGGGGAGGGCCATGGCTCAGTGGTAGATCATCTGCTTGGCGTGGGGAAGGTCCCAGGTTCAATCCTTGTCATGTCCAGTTGAAAGTACCAGGTAGTAGGTGACGTGGAAGACCTCAACCTGAGACCCTGCTGCCAGTCTGAGTAGACAATACTGACCTTGATGGACCAATGATCTGATTCAGTATAAGACAGCTTCATGCATGTTTAAGTTCAGCAACCTCCTGCCCCTTCTCTGCATCAAATTAGAGCCTCCCCCAAGGGCTTTGCAGTGTTAAGACACTTAGACTGATTTCCAACAAGGTGCTGCTCTGCTGCCGCTCTTCCCTTTCCCCCGATTGCGTGCATCAATTTCGCACTATTTGCCCCATGCCATTTTTTGACCCACGGTTTTGCCTGATTTCCCCCGCGGCTTCGTGATCCTCAAAAAACAGGATTTTGAAGCCGCAGGGGGAATCGGGCAAAGCCGCGGGTCAAAATGCAGCACAGGGCAAATAGTGGGAAATTGATGCACGCAATCAGGGGAAAGGGAAAAGCAGCAGCAGAGCAGCGCCTAGTGGGAAATTGGTCCCAACTGAGCTCTAAGCTGTAGTATCAAAACAGTTGTGACTTTTGCTTTATTTCCCCCCTTGCCCGTGACTTCCTGGAGTTTTCAGGGTCTGTTACATCAGCCGGATACTTTTGCACTGGAGACCCAAATCTCCCTTAAAGGGGGAATGGAGAAATACACATGGGATCCATTTCAGCAAGAGGCAGAGTTGTAAACAGTCAGTTAGTGCTTTGCACATGCTTAACATAAAACATAACCTTAAGCGACTTGATGTGCCAGGGAGGCTTGTAAACGGCAGGGTGATACATCTCCTGCAGCAAGCCGAGATATATATATATATATACAAGAAGCAACAGAAAACAATGAGATGCTAATTTGTCTTTTAAAAAATAAGAAATCAGGAGCATTTTGCAAGTCAATGTATCAAAATGTAGAAAAGCCAGAATTCATCAGCTTTGCAAGATTAATGGCTTTTGCTACTTGCTTTTGTTCTGCTGCTAGCAGAATTACCATGAGTATTGCAGAGGGTGGGAGGATTGCAACATGTCTCTGAGCACTCTTTGCAGACAGACACATTGCTCCTCCCCCCTCCCCATGGGGTCCCTGGGATTCTGGCCATCTCACTGGTGGAGGGTGGTCTTTGTTTGCCACCACTGAAACACCCAGTGTCAATGAATGACAGCCATTTGCTTGTACGGGGGAAAGTGAAGGGGTTACAAGGCAGCAGGAAAAGAGGAAGACCCAACATGAGATGGATTGACTCAGTCAAGGAAGCCGCAGCTCTCAGTTTGCAAGACCCTGAGCAAGGCTGCTCTCTATAGGATGTTCGGAAGGACATTAATTCATGGGGTCGCCATTAGTCAGAGCCCACTTGATGGCCGTTAACACACACAAAGTGGTTAGTCAGTCACGTCACTATTATACCAGGCAACCCTTGTCCCAGATGATCCATGTTAGGAAGGTTGGCTGCAATCATATGCACCATTAGACCCGACATAGGTGCGAGTGCCGGGCAGATTTAAAGGGAGCGATCAGACAGCAACATCTGGGAAGCGTCCTGCAGACATCGGCAACCTGTTCTGCTCCACTGCAGAAGTGGAGTTAAAAGACACTGGGGAAAATCCGGTAGTAAACGGGTTGCGACGGGCCACAGATGGACTTTCCTCTGTCTGATCACTCCAGCGTGCTCTCATGCTGCCAGGATGGTTTGATCAGGCCATCCAGACTCCATGCCATTGTTTCCCCCCCTTCTCAGTATGTGCATCATCACAAACTCCATAGGGAGCCCTCAGTGTGGAGGTGCAATTCATCGATTCCTTGTTTAAGCGCATGGGAAGTAAATGGCAAAAAAGAAGACTCACCCACAGTTGTGTCTGATCACACACTGACGAGCTGCACCTGCAACTTCAAAGGGAGATGTGATCTCGCAACTGTGGGTCAAATTCCTCCGGAGGAAATAGCTTTGCTTCCCCCCCCCCCCTCCAGTTTATCTGGCATGTGTGACCGCAACCCTTGTATGCTATCCCAGATTACAACCCATTTGCTTTCTCCTATAGGACTTGATGGGAGCCACTGAATACTGATAGCCTCTATCACAGTTTATAGATCACCTTTGTGGTTTGATACACCAAGATTCTTTCAGTGTCTTATGCGTAGCCTTGTGAGCTTTTTTTCCTGAGGCCAAACCAGATGAGGCGCTGAAACTTGGTGCTCCCTTTAATCATCATAGCAAGTAGTCACGGATACACCTCTCCTCCACGAATGCGTCCAACCTCCTTTTAAAGCCTATTCTTACAGCCATCGCTGCATCCTCTGGCAGTGAACTCCACATTTTAATCATACATTGAATAAAGAAGTGCCTTTTTTCTCCACCCTGAATCAATTTCCCATCAACTTCATTAGATGCCCATTTTGGGAGAGGGAGAAAAATTTCTCTTTACCCATTCTCTCTATCCCATGGATAATTTTATAATTTTTTTTATCATCCTTTCCTCAGTTGGCTCTTTTTCTACATTGAGAGGTCCCAGTCTCTTTAGCCTTTCTGCATAGGGAAGATGCTCCAATCTCTTAATCATCTTGGTTGCCCTCTTCCATCCTTTTCCCAGCTCAGCAATGTCCTTTTTGAGATATGGGGCCCAGAACTGCACACAGTATTCCAAATCAGGCTGCACCATAGACCTATATAGTGGCATTATAATACTGGCATTTTTATTTTCAATCCCCTTCCTAATAATCCCAGCATGGAGTTTGCATTTGTCACTGCTGCCGAATGCTGAATTGACATTTTCAATGAGCTGTCCACCACAACCCCAAAGTCCTTTTCCCATGCAATTTCAGCAGGTTCAGACCTCTTCATGGTGGAGGGACGCTCTGTAGTCGTGATACTACCACTGTAAAGTCCCTAAACTATATTGCTACCTGCCAAATCTTTAGTAGTTCAGAAAGCAGGGCCTTGTTATGGGACATCAAAACATATATTTGCTCAAACTGGCCAATGCAGGCCTGTGTGAAGTCATAAAAAATGGACATGATTTGGGTTCTCCGTAGGCAATAGCAGTATGTCACATGCAATCTGTGAACCATAAGAAGAAGAGATTGGATTTATACCTTACCCTTCACTACCCAAAGGAGTCTCAGAACAGTTTATATCTCCTTTCCTTTCTCCGCCCCACAACAGATACCCTGTGAGGTAGGTGGGGCTGAGAGAGCTCTCTCAAGAACTACTCTTGAGAGAACAGCTCTGAAAGAACTTGTGACTGACCCAAGGTCACACCAGCAGCTACATGTGGAGGAGTGGGGAATCCTACCCAGTTCTCCCAGATTAGAGTCCATGCTCCTAACCACTACACCAAACTGGCTCTCTTTGTGCAGCAAGTTACTTCACTGTATGAGATGTGCTAGGGTTGCCAACTCCTGCTTGAGAAATACCTGGAGATTTGGGGGGCAGAGCCTGGAGAAAGTGGAGTTTGGGGAGGAGAGGGGGCTCAGCGTGGATGGGATGCCATATAATTCACCCTCCAAAGCAGCCATTTTCTCCAGGAGAACTGATGTCCATTGTCTGGAGAGCAGTTGTAATTAGGGAGATCTCCAGCCCCCACCTGGAAGCTGGCAACCCTAAGGTGCACCAGAAGTTCTGTCAGTGAGGGGGCTGAAGCTGGATTTCATCCCCCTTTCACCAAACCCCCTCTCACAAACCAAGAAAGTGAACATTTGCTGATATAACCAACAACATGGTTTTAGAAACATACGCTGTGAAGTTGCCATCGTCCCCCTGCCAAGCAAAATAAAAACAAATGTCAACACAACAGTGGGGAAATTGCCTGCGATGATTTTTTTTTTAAAAAAAGAGCACAACCCTTCCGCCCATTTGCTTGCGGTGTTTCCACTCCAGCCCCTTGAATGACGAGCTTCATTTCCACCCATCAAGCGTTGCCAGCTTCGGCCTGTTTCCAATCAGTCCTCATTTGTTGTGGTCCAGCAGTGGATCCAGCCATGAATCTGCGTTTTCCAGCTCTTCTCAGTTTCCCCTTTTTCTCTCGTCCTAGAGAGGGCCTGAAACCCAGCGTAAGCCTGAAAGTTGTTTTATGCAGCTAGTCTGCCCCTGAGGAAATGAATAAGACCACTGCAGAGTTATCTCATTTCCTCAGAAACATTTTTTTTCAAAAGGCAGTGGGGCAGACTTCAAGCCAATACACCTATAGAATGGCACCACTGGGTACAAAGGAGGTTCCTGCCAGCTTTCTTTTTAGAGTCGAATGAGAGGTGGCACGGAGTTCATTCCCCTGCGCTTGTTTTCTGTCTTTCTTTCTTAAGCAAACATAGCCTTGGCCACCTGTCAGTCAGAGCAGAACAAGAGTTGATGAAATGGTTGAGGAAAGCCCCGTCAAATTGCAGCTGACTTATGGCGACCTCAGAGACTTTTCAGAGGTGGTTTACCATTGCCTGCCTCTGCATAGCAACCCTGGGCTTCCTTGGTGGTCTCCCATCTAAGAACTAAACAGGGCTGACCCTGCTTAGCTTCCAAGAAACAAGATTAGGCTGGTCTGGGCCATCCAGGTCACAGGGCAGATGAAGAGTGGTTGCTTAACCTCTTCTCCCTTTTCTGGTTTTTCCCTGCACAAAATGGTTCCTCCTGGGGGGGGGTGTGTGTCTGTGTGTGTGTGTATTCACCTACTGGAAAAAAATAGTCTTTTTCTCCTGTTTAGTAAAGGGGGCACGATTTGAGCAATGAAAGTGAGCTGAAAGATGATGGAGGGAAGGTAGATTCGGGTTGGTAGCCATGTTGGTCTGAAGCAGCAGAACAAAGTTCGGGTCCAGTGGCAACTTTAAGACCGACATAGTTTTACTCAAGGTGTAAGCTTTCGTGTGGATGCACACTTCTTCGGATACAGTCAACAGTGCCCTTCCACCCTCTACATTGGACGAACAGGCCAGTCAAGCCAAAGTGTCCTCAGCAAGATTGTCCCTTCAGCAAAGAGCAGTCACTGTTGAAAGGCACTTTCTGGACCAGAAATTATCATCAGTGAAAAATCATTTGAAATATCGTTTGGCATATGATTGGATCTCGGGAGGCCTCATTTACACTTTTATTCTATGCCTAGCAAAATCACTTTGGAACAATTCTTTGGAACACTATTCGCCCCGCAACCGCATTTTGACCCGCATCTCCCCCCGATTTCCCCCGCGTCTTCTCGAACCTTGTTTTTTGAAATTGAGAAGATGTGGGGAAAATCAAGGGGAGCTGCGGGTCAAAATGCGGCTGCGCAGCGAATAGTGTGAAATTGACCAATGCAACTGGGGCAAATGGAAGTGCTATGGCGGCACAGCTGCTTGTGGGAAATCGGTCAGAGTTTTGGACTTGATGGGCCACTGGCCTGATCCAACATGGCTTCTTTCATGTTCTTATTTTCAAGATGGTGGCTAAAAAGTCAGGTTTCTCAGAGGCATGGTGAGGGCACTGTTGTACCCATAGACATCAACTACGGGGGGCTCGGGGGCTCAGGCCACCCCTGAAGATTCCCAGGGGGACTGAGCCCCCCCAGCGAAACAGGGCACCCCCCCTGCTGCCGCCACCACACCTCCCCATCTCCCTTGTTCTGCAGGCAGGCAGGCAGGCATGCCCGCCCACCCGCCGCCGCTGCCAAAAGAGCCGGCCATCCGGATGGCTCCCCTCCCCTGAACCCACTGGCTCCCTCCCTCCCTCTCTTCCTTCCAGGGCCATCCCAGCGTGATGATGTCACCTGGAAATGACATCATCACCCCAGGCACGTTGCCAGGGTGACGCTCTGGCAATCACCCCGAAACTCTATGGCACCATAGAGTTTCAGGGCGATTGCCAGAGTGTCACCCTGGCAACGTGCCCGGCATGATGATGTCACTTCCAGGTGATATCATCATGCTGGGGCTCCGGGAGGGAGCCAGTCGGTTCAGGGGAGCCAGTCGGCTGGCCGGCCAGCCAGGCAGGCCGGGGTGGGCTCTTGCAGCAGCATTGTCCCAGCGGGCGCAGGGGCTTGTGCGCATGCGTGAGGGATGATGCCGCCACAAGAGCCCCCCCCCCCCCGGCCTGCCCAACCAGCAGGCCAGCCAGCTGGCCGGCTGACTCCCCTAAGCCCACTGGCTCCCTCCTGGGGCCCCAGCGTGATGATGTCACCCAGAAGTGATATCACGCCGGGCACAAGCCCTGCCCCACCCCCCGTAAGTTAAAAACCCTACACCCCTGGTTGTACCGTGTGTATGTGCAAGTTTAACATAGTAAAAATCCTTCGGCCATCAAATACTCTTGATAAGGAAGGAGAAAATTGGGGGGGAGGGCTGGCTAGCCATTTGCTGACTGGACAGCGGCAGGCAGGGCTTTTTTAAAACTTCTGAGCAGGAGTAGTCTATCTGAGCAGTGAGAACATGAGATTTTAGTAACATCAGCATAATTGGTCTACAGACATTCTCAAGTCTCCCCAGATTTTTTTAAAATCACACTTTATGGGGCGGGGGTCAGTCCAGGGAGATCAGAATTAAACTTTTGAAGGATTTACTGGTGACATGTCAAATTATTGGACGAAGCAGCAGAACAGGAAGAGGGGGGATCAAAAGAGGGGATGCTCCATGTATTAGCGATTTATAGATTTTAAGAACTGTGTTACATTTTAACTTTTTGTACATTTTAAGAGGGTTGTAGCCTGCCCTGAGCCTGCTGTGTGGGGAGGGCAGGGTGGAAATTGGGGGTGGGGGAACAGAGGGAGGGCTGCTGGAGTTCTGGTCCTGCTACTGGACCTTCTGAGGGTACCTGGTGTTTTGGTCACTGTGTGAGATGGAGTGTTGGACTGAATGGGCCATTGGCCTGATCCAACATTGGCTTCTCTTACGTTCTTATATTCTTATTTCTGTTGAGGTTAACTGGTGTGATTGGTCCAGTCAGGGCTCATTTCGTAGCAGGAGCTCCTCTGCATATTAGACCACACACCCCTGATGTAGCCAATCCCCCAAGAGCTTACAGTAGCCCCTGTAAGCTCTTGGAGGAATGGCTACATTAGGGGTGTGTGGCCTAATATGCAGAGGAGCTCCTGCTACGAAATGAGCCCTGGGTCCAGTTGCCATTAGTTAGCAGAGTGCTTAAATAGAGTCACAAACACAGCTGCGTCACTTTCCCCAGGTTACTCAGCTTACAAAGCTACACAGAGCCACGCTGCAAGTTTAGAAGAGAAATACTTCTCTCTTTATTTGAGAAGTACGCTTTGGATAGAAAAGAGCAGAGACTGATAGAGTACTAATTTTTTAGCTAAAGGATGGAAGCAGATGGCGAGAGGCCCATCTGCCTCATGGTGCCAAGAGAGGACCGCATGTCATCCCTCTTGGTGCCTGCAGGTGGAGAGCAAGTCTGCATTCAGAGTGAGAGAGAAGCAGGAAAGGGAAATTGGTCCCTGAGAACACAATCTGTGTATCAAAGAGGATAGTGGCAGAAGAGTAAAGACAGGAAGAAAGGTCAGTGTGCCTGTCTAGCTATCTAGCCTTTCTTGCCACTCAGACTGGAGGTCCATCGCATCTGGAACTTCCAACAATTTATCCGGCTGCACTGGGTAGCAGCAGGCAGTGGAGGTGGCACCCGAGGTCCCAGTGGGGGTGGCAGTAGAGGGCTCCTGCCACACCATCCAATGTTTTCATTGCTGCAAGTGAACCCCTTGGGACCCAGCTGTCAGGCCCCGTGGCTTCCATGCCCAAACTCCAGCAGAGCTGGACTGCAGTTAACTCTGACCATCTGGAGACTACAAACTCCAAGAAATCTTTTGCAAGAAATATAGTGCTTGTTTTCTCTCTCTCTGTCTCTCTCTCTCTCTCCCCCTCTCTCTCTTTTAACTGCTTGTAAAAAAATTTCTCTCTACTATAAAACTGTTGGAGAGAAAGAGATCACACAGGATTATTCTAAGAAATGTTAGGAGGAACTTAATCAATCAGTGTCTGAACAGGGGACGGCTTCCAAGCCAGGGAATTCCTCTGGGATTTCTCCAACATTGTATTGAGTATAGGCTACCCAAATGATGCAGGTACGAATTCATCTTGCTGTGGAAACTAAGGGGAAAGGAGGTCAATGGAATTATTGTTGCATTAGCTGAAAACCACTAGATTTTTACAGGGGTTTTAGTTCAGCCACACTGGTGACCCGCACAAGTGTCTGATTAGCTGCCATTTGGAGGAGGGGGAAGGTAGGTTTGGGGGGGGTCAACTTACTGATATATGCGTGTTGAAAGGTCTTTGGACATAAGAAGAAGTAGTTACAACATTCAAAGCAGTAGGAAAGGGGGAGGTGGGAGGAAATAATTAAATTGGCACAAAAAGCCATCTGAAATCATTTCTTATACTCCATCTCCTCCAGCTGGGAACCCTTAATGTAGAAAAATGGGAAGTATGACCCTTAGCTTTCCACTATAACATTTGGTAGATTATTTGGTAGATTCTTCAGAATCCCCAATATCTTCCCTTTTGTTGCGAAGAGCACGCTCAACCCATTTCACAGCATCCATACTCTTTGTTAGGGCTTTTTTTGTAGAAAAAGCCCAGCAGTGACTCATTAGCATAATAGGCCACACCCAACAGCAGAAACTCATTAGCATATTAGGCCACACCCCTGACAGTGCAGCTCATTAGCATATTAGGAGGGGGGCTGGGAAAGCACAGGGCAGGCATGGACGCTTGCCTCTTCCCCCCCACCTGAGCTTCTCTGCCCCACTTCAGCATTGCCTTTCTAGTCTACTCATCCCCCAAACCAGACAACCAAGGAAAGGTGCTTTCAGATCCCAGGAACTTCAGCATCGCCTTTCTAGTCTCCTACCCCACCCCCACTCCAAAAGATTGGGAAGGGAAGCAGGCATGTTTGTCTGGCTGCCCTTGGTCTCCCCAGCCAGCCCGCCAAGGTGCACAGGGTGGGGAAAGGAAGGCAGGCATGTACACATGCCCCTTTCTTCCCTGAGCCTCTCCGCTATTGCCGACTGGCGGGGAGTGAAATTGACAAGCCTCCCCAGTGGGAAAGACGGCCTTTTAACATGCCGCCTTTCCCTCTTGTGTGTAACGTGGGGAGGGCAGTGTGCTCTGTGGCCACACATGTCAGAGGTTTTGGTTGTTGGCGTGGCCAACTCAGGGGCTAGCAAGAATGCCATTCCGGTGCGTTCCTGCCCCAAAATAGCCCTGCTCCTTGTTAATGAGCTTCCATTGACATTCAAAGCCCTGGTATAAACTTTCCTCCCCATGGCCTCCATCTGTGTCAGAGACCTCTTGCCTCCATCCGAGGTACCCCTTGGAAATAATGGTGGTGAGCAGTGAGTTAGTGTGAGCTCGCTCACAGTTTTTTAGCCTCCGGCTCACACGTTTTTGTCTTTGCTCAGGAAGGATGGCTCCAGAGCAAACTCATTTATGCAGCAGCCAAATCACCTGCTCCCAGCTTTAATGCCAGTAGCTCACAAAGTAGAATGTTTGCTCACAGGGCTCCATAGCTTGGAGGGAGCATTGTGAACCACCTTGACCGGGTGGAGAATCAAGACCCAGACATATTAAACCAAATTCAATAAAGGAATAAATAAAGGAGACTTGATATGACTAGCAGCCTTTCTGGTGAGAGGAGGGGTGGTGGCGTTCCAAGTCCCAAGTGAAGCAAAGAGAAAAAAACAAACGTGTGTCTGCTCTGAAGTTCAGCCATCAAGAACCTCCTACCTGTGAACAGATGTAAATTCAAAGTACATGCTTATTCTCCTCCCACCCCGGTATCTAGCTGACCCTTTCGAAATTAAATCCGGCTATCCAAACGCTTCAGTCACACAAAGAGCGCCTGACCTTCGTAACCCCTGTCAAAAATTGTTTATGGCATCGGGTTGTTGGGAACTTCCCTTGGTGGATTCATACCTTGGATTTATTACTTCAGAGCCTGCCCGGGCTTCCTGACAAGCAGAGGAAAACACCATTTATTTCTTTTTAAATAGTCTTCTTCCTCAATTAAACGTGTAAATATACCCCTCCCCCCAACCCTTGTTTTCCCATTCATGAAGAAAGAGACATTTTCCATCCTCTTTTCTTTATGAATGTCATTGCGGCCCAGGGGACTGTTTTCTTCCTTTTGGCTCTCTTTAAGGAGGAGAAGGAGAAGAAAAAGAAGAAGTCTGCTTTTCTCTACCTTAAGGAGTCTCAAAGCGGCTTACAATCACATTCATTTCCCCTCCCCACAACAGGCACTTCATGAGGTAGGTGGGGCTGAGAGAGCTCTGAGAGAACTGTGACTGGCCCAAGGTCACCCAGCTGGCTTTATGTGGAGGAGGAGTGAGGAATCAAACCCAATTCTCCAGATTAGAGTCTGCTACTCTTAACCACTACACCACACTGGAAAACAATTTCTTCTGCGACATGGGATAAGTTCCTCTTGAGAGATGAGTTATACCACCCATGGAGATAGATCAGGACAGGTAGCGTTGTTAGTCTGTCTGTAGCATAGGAAAAAGCAATAGCCCAGTAGCCCCTTAAAGACCAAAGAGATTTGTGTGTCAGGGCAGGAGCTTTTGTGAGTTGCTGCTCACTTCTTCAGAAGTCCGCGGTGATTCATGAAAGTTCATACCCTGAGACACAAATCTTCTTGGTCTTTAAGGTGCTACATGGCTGTTGCTTTTTTCTACTTATACCACCCATGTAACTGTCAGGTTCTGTGTCCTACTGGGGAGTAGTGTGGTGTCGTGGTGAAGAGTGTCAACGAGTATCTGGGAGACACAGGTTCGAATCCCCACTCATGCCCTGGAAGGTCGCTGGGTGACCTTGGGCCAGTCACGGTCTCTCACCCTAACCTGCCTCAAGGCATTGTTGTGAGGATAAACTGGAGGAGAGGATCCACTTTGGGTCCCCATAGGGGGAGGAAGGTGAGGCACCAAGGAATTTTTTAAAACAAATGAACTATAAAATAAATTGTGTGCTAAAGGTAATGTGGCCAGTTCAACATCTGGTGGCCAGGCCTACAATTGGTCACCCTGAACTTCCCAGGTCCAGTTAGGCTCTTGCAGATTAGATGAGTCGGAGAGGCAGGGGGTCCAGCGATCACCCAGTGGACAAGTCACCATCTAGTTAGTGGCCATTTAGCTCAGCAGACTGCAAACGTTCCGAAGTCTGGGAATCCTTTGATGTGTTGTGCAGAGAAGTCACTAAATTTAAGATAAAGGCAGAGGTGGTGCCAGATGGTAAATTATCTGCATTGATGAGTGCGATTATCCTTTGCCCTATGGATGGGGTACAACTTCCTTTGAAGGGCTGTTTTAGGAGGTTAGGAGTTGTATTGGGCCCAGGAGAAGCAAGTCAATACGGCTTTCAGAATTTTTTCCCCAGCGGCGTTAGTATAGAAACTGGCCCTGTTTTGCAGATACCTAATCTGGCCATGCTGTTCGGTGTTACAGTAACCTCAAACCTGTGATGTGCTGTACAGGGGCTGCCCTTAATGGTGGTTCGGAAACTTCTGCAAAATGGGACGGTCCATTTGCTATCAGGGTCCACCCATTGTTTTGAAACGCCTTCACTGCCTGTCTGTTTCCAAGTCCAATTTAAGGTGCTGGCGCTCACCTTAAAGCCCTTCATGACCATGGATTAGGGCTGCAAACCCTGGGTTGGGGAATTCCTGGAGATTTGGGGTTGGAGCTTGGGGAGGGTGGGGTTTGGAGAAGGGAGACAAGGGACCTCAGTGGGGTATAATGCCGTAGAGTCCACCCTCCAAAGCAGCCATTTTCTCCGGGGGAATTGATCCCTTGGTGATTTGGGGGTCCCGTGGCCTCCCCTGCCCAGCCCAGGGACTCCGACTCTGAGCTCTCAGGAGAAGAAACTTGATAGCACTTCACACTGAGGAAGACTCAGCATGGGTTCTGTAAGGGAGGATCTTGTCTCACTAACCTGTTAGTGTTCTTTGAGGGAGAGAACAAACATGTGGACAAGGGGGACCCAACAGATGTTGTTAACCTTGACTTCCAGAAAGCTTTTGATAAAGTTCCTTATCAAAGCCTTCTAAGTAAGCTCAATAGTCATGGGATAAAAGGACAAGTCCTTTTGTGGATCAAAAACTGGCTAATTGAAAGGAAACAGAGAGTGAGTATAAATGGGCAATTTTCTCAGTGGAGGAAGGTAAGCAGTGGGGTACTGCAGGGATCAGTACTCGGTCCAGTGCTTTTTAACTTGTTTATTAATGATTAGGAGTTGGGAGTAAGCAGTGAAGTGGCTAAATCTGCAGATGACATGAAGTTGTTCAGGGTGGTGGGAACCAGGGAGGATTGTGAAGCACTCCTAAAGAGATCTGTCGAGGATGGGCAAGTGGGCATCAACATGGCAAATGGGGTTTAATGTGGCCAAGTGCAAAGTGATGCACATTGGAGCCAAAAATCCTAACTATAAATACACGTTGATGGGGTCTGAACTGGCAGAGACTGACCAAGAGAGAGATCTGGGGGTTGTAGTAGATAACTCAATGAAAATGTCGAGACAGTGTGCGACTGCAATGAAAAAGGCCAATGTTATGCTGGGGGTTATTAGGAAGGGAACTGAAAACAAATCAGCCAGTATCATTAATGCCTCTGTATAAATCGATGGTGCAACCTCATTAGGAGTACTGTGTACAGTTCTGGTCGCCACACCTCAAAAAAGATATTATAGCACTGTGAAAAGTGCAGAAAAGGGCAACTAGAATGATAAAAGGGTTGGAACACTTTCCCTATGAAGAAAGGTTGAAGCGCTTGGGGCTCTTTAGCTTGGAGAAACGACGGCTGAGGGGTGACATGGTCGAGGTTTATAAGGTTATGCATGGGATAGAGCAGGTAGAGAAAGAAGTCCTTTTCTCCCTTTCTCACAATACAAGAACTCGTGGGCACTCCATGAAATTGCTGAGCAGTCGGGTTAGAACGGATAAAAGGAAGTACTTCTTCACCCAAAGAGTGATTAACATGTGAAATTCACTGCCACAGGAGGAGGAGGCGGCTACAAGCATGGGCGGCTTCAAGAAGGAATTAGATAAACATATGGAGCAGAAGTCCATCAATGGCTATTAGCCACAAGGTATAGATAGGAACTCTCAGTCTGGGGCAAGTGATGCTCTGTATCCTTGGTGCCTGGGGGGGGGGGGGGGGGGCAACAGAGGGAGGGCTTCTAGTGTCCTGCCCCCACTGCTGGACCTCCTGAGGGCACCTGGTGTTTTTGGCCACTGTGACACAGAGTGTTGGACTGGATAGGCCACTGGCCTGATCCAACATTGGCTTCTCTTATGTTCTTCTTATGTTCACATGCATATGGTACTTTCTGCCTGCCTGCCGACCTTCCTGGGTCCTTCTGCCTCTCTTTCTCCACCACCACTGCTGTCAACCTGGCTCCCCCACATCCCTGTCTGTTGGGATTTTGTCTTTAAATAGAGGCTGGGTGCAATAGACATGAGCCACACTGTGCTTAAGTTTTAAAGAAACATAACCTTACTGAAGAAACAATAGGGAAGGGTACTTTGGATAACAGAAATTAAAGGATACATTCTAGCAGCTGACTACATCCTCTTTTAGTTATATTGCTAACATGGGAATGGCATCTTTTCTCCTTCCTTCCTTCTTGCTGGAACAAAGAGCCATAAACCTGTGAATCCATGCATACAAGATCAAAACATTTTCTATGAACGAGATGCTAACTGACGGACAGAAAAGGTTACAGGTCACTTCATTAGAATAAACAACTCCCACAAATTTCCCGCCTTGACTCCTACAGACTATAGGGCAGATAATATAACATCCTGTTAACTAACCACATTTAACTCCACAAGGACTGAAATGTAAGCAACTTGCAGCTTCCAGCACTGGGCGATTCTGCATCTAGCGTTTGCGCCACATTTTCTCAACTGGGAGGGGAAAGTGCAGCTCAAAACCACATTCAAATACCTCGGGGCAACTGTGAGGTCACCCCTGAATGGCCATAAATCTATGCAGAAGGTACCATAAAATCTGATAATCAAAGCAAGCGAAAGCGGCATGGAGTGTGGAGACTACCATAAAATCTGATGCTCAAAGGAACTGAAAGCAGCTTTCAATGCAGAGGGGACTTTCTGTTCCAACGTGGGTTTGGTAAAACAACGGAGGGCAAAGCCAGTGTAAAATTAACCACTGTCCCTAGTGCTCTCTCTCTCTCTCTCTCTCTCTCTCTCTCTCTCTCTCTCTCATTCATTCTTTCATTCCCTTCTACTCTCTCAAATCCCCATTCTGGCAATCCCTCCCCTCCCCGCCCACCACCTACTCATAAGAACATAAGAGAAGCCAATGTTGGATCAGGCCAATGGCCCATCCAGTCCAACACTCTGTCACACAGTGGCCAAAAATACCAGGTGCCCTCAGGAGGTCCACCAGTGGGGCCAGGACACTAGAAGCCCCCCCACACACACACTGTGATCGAGGCTGCGATCACACGCACCTTTAGATCCGACATAGGTGTGAATGCCTGATGGATCTGAAGGGCACAATCAGACAGCAACTTCTGGGAAGGGTCCCACAGTCGTCGGCAACCCGTGCTACTTTGCGGCAGAAGTGGAATTAAAAGACACTGGGGAAAGTCCAGCTCTAACGGGTTCCAAAGGGCCACTGACAGACTTTCCCCTGTCTGATCATGCAAGCACGCTCTTATACCATCAGGATGGTCTGATCAGGCCATCCCAGCTCAGTGCCATTCCCCCCCCCCCTTCATAGTATGTGCATCATTGCATATGCCAATAGGCGGCCCTCATTGTGGTGGTACAATTCCTTATTTATGCCCATGGGAAACAAACAGCCAAAAAGCCCCCAACTCACCCGCAGTTGCGTCTGATCACACAGTGATGAGCTGAGCCCGCAGCTACAAAGGGAGGTGTGATCTCCCAACTGCATGTCAAATTCCTCCAGAGGAAATAGCCTCACTTCCACTCCACTTCAACTGGTGCATGTGACCGCAGCCCGAGAGTTCCTGTCTATACCTTGTGGCTAAGAGCCACTGATGGACCTCTGCTCCTTACCTTTCTCTTTGACACTGATAATGCTCTATCATCCATAATATTAAGTAATATATCTTAGGAAGCTGGCTTTTGTTGGCTAAACCAGATGTGGAAGGAGCCTACAGCTGACCCTAATGGTGCATCACATTTCTGCCATGATGACAACATTTCACGCCACAGCCCTGGCTGTGGTGTTGTGTTTTACAAATGACTCTATCCTGTGTTGCTTATGAATGAATGGGGGAAATGAACATTTGCGGTGACTGTACCTGAAAAGCCCTGTCTTTAAAAAAAAAAAACCAAACCCTTTTCTACATTTAAGAGAGAGGGAAGGAAAGAAATTGGTGGATCAGGAAGAGTAACTCATTAAGCAGCGGATGTGCTGACAGCTTTGAATGAATCTCTTTCTTCCTCCAGGTTTGCTGTATTTGGTCCAACTGCATAAAAAGATTAGTCTCTGGTAGGAATCCCCAAAACAGCAATGACTTCCAAGAAACTCCTGGAAATGATTAAGGGGTGGGGGGGGGAATGACATAGGAAGGGGAGGGATAGAAGTCTTTCAACCGTTTACATGGGGAACAGATTTGCTAAGCAAAAGGATTATGTCTTCTGGCTCCAGGTTTTAATAAGTGTCTAATTTCTCAACAAACAATGGCCTGCTGTTTCTGCACTGTGCTTTGAAAGATGGGTCGCCGCGTTGTAACAGCCAAGAGCAGCTCAAACGCCTACTTGATCTGGTATTCCTCGAGGATCATCAAAATATGTAACATTTATACAGCGCTTCCTATATATTCTCTCACTAATCGGTGAAATACTTTTGCAAGGTCATCCAGAGACTGATCCCATCTTTCGGGACAGGACTGAGAAGCTAGTGGCTTTCCTGAGGGTACCTAGTGAATTCGTGGCTAAACTGGGGTCATCCCTGCTGCGGATATTCCAGCTCATACTTTACTTTCTTTATTCATATCCTGCCTTTCTCCTCAAAGTGGCTTACATCGTTCTCCTTTCCTCCATTTTATCCTCACACCACCTTGTGAGGAAGGTTAAGCTGAGAGTGTGTTACTGGCCCAAGGCCACAAGAACTAAGCACTGATACAGTCCTTCCTGCCCTCCCTCTCATGATCTGCCTAAGTTCACAGAATCAGCATTGCTGTCAGATGGCCATCCAGCCTCTGTTTGAAAACCTCCAAAGAAGGAGAGCCCACCACCTCCTGAGGAAGCCTGTTCCACTGAGGAACCGCTCTAACTCTCAGGAAGTTCTTCCTAATGTTTAGCCAAAAACTCTTTTGATTTAATTTCAACCCGTTGGTTCTAGTCCGACCTTCTGGGGCAACTGGAAACAACTTCGCACCATGCTCTATATGACAGCCCTTCAAGTCCTTGAAGATGGTGATCATATCACGTCTCCTCTCCAGGCTCAACATACCCAGCTCCTTCAACCTTTCCTCATAGGACTTGGTCTCCAGACTCCTCGCCATTTTTGTTGCCCTCCTCTGGACACGTTCCTGCTGGTCTATATTTTTCTTAAATTGTGGTGCCCAAAACTGAACACAGTACTCCAGGTGAGGTCTAATCAGCACAGAGTAAAGCGATACCATCACTTCGTGTGATCTGGACACTATACTTCTGTTGATACAGCCCCAAATTGCATTTGCCTTTTTAGCTACCACATCACACTGCTGACTCATTTCAGTGTATGGCCTACTATCCTTTTTGCACACACTACTGCTAAGACAAGTCTCCCCCATCCCATAATTATGCATTTGATTTTTCCTACCTAAATGCAGAACTTTACATTTATCCCCAATGAAATTCATTTTATTTGTTTTAACCCAGTTTTCCAGCCTGTCAGGATCATCCTGTATCCTGACTCTGTCTTCTGCCGTATTTGCTACCCCTCCCAATTTAGTGTAATCTGCAAATTTAATAAGCATTCCCTCTATTCCTTCATCCAAATCGTTGATAAAGATGTTGAACAAAACAGGTCTCAGGACAGATCCGTGAGGCACTCCACTTGCCACCCCTCTCCAAGAGGATGAGGAACCATTCACAAGCACTCTTTGGGTGCAATCTGTCAACCAGTTACAGATCCACCTAACAGTCATAGGATCCAAACCACATTTTACCAATTTGTGCTTGCATGGCACCAATGGGGATTCAAACTGGGATCTCCCAGATCCTAGTCTGACACTTTAACCACTATATGACACTACCTTGGGACATTCTTTCCAGGGATACCCTGGCTCATCCTTTGGCTGAACTGGGGACATCTTGGCTAAATTCTGGTTTACACTGAGCTGCTGCAGGTGCCTTTCATTATTAAACAGATAGCGAAAAGATATTTGTCATGCTTGACTCCAATCTGGACAACCAGGTTTGATTCTCTACTCCTCCACACAAAGCCGGCTGGGTGACCTTGGGCCAGCCACAATTCTCTCAGAACACTCCCAACCCCGCCTGCCTCACAAGGTGCGTGTTGTGGGGAGAGGAAGGGAAAGGCAACTGTAAGCCACTTTGAGACTACTTAAGATAGAGAAAAGTGAGATATTAAAAAACAATTCTAATTCTTCTTCTTCTTCTTCTCTTCGTCCTCCTGCTCCAGCATAGATATAGAAGGAAATATGGAAAGGCGACTGGTACAAACAAGCCAAAGCATGTGGGTCATGCTTGCTTTTAAAAAAAACTCGCGCTCCTCTTCCTGTTTTGTCTTTCTGCATTTTTCCCCATCAGTATGCTTTGGGGCAAAATGCTTCATGCCAAGTACTACTGAATTCAAGCAGCCTCACAGCTGTTTTAAAGCAGTTCTACATACTTACACAGCAGTGTCAATATGGCTTCTTAGGCAGTAGCAGTTGCCGCACCATTGATCCCTTCCAGTTCTGAGATTAAATAATTTAAGGGATCCGTTCTCCTCCAAGATGGTTCCAGTGAAGTGAAGAAGTTACCTCAGCGTGTGTAGAATTTGAGTGTCCAGCAGGTGACTGACCATGGCTGGGGGTGGGGGGTGCCATCTGAGGCCTACAAAGAGGTTGTGGGTAAGGTTATCAGTCCCAGGTTGGGAAATACCTGGAGATTTAGGGGTGGAGCCTGAAGAGGGTGGGGTTTGGGGTGGGGAGGAACTTCAGTGGGTATAATGCCATAGAGACCATCTTCCAAAGGGTTAGAGTATCTGCAAGTTCTCTCCCTGATGTCGTAAAAGAGTTAATCTGTTTGTCTGGGCTAATTGGTAATTAGTTAGTTAGAACCAATGGGGTGTCAAGTAGAAACTTCCAGGCTAGAACGGAAAGTTTATGCATAATGAACTGACCTTTAGCCTGGTCACTGGTCAATTCATAGTTGGGAGATGTTACCTGAGATTTTGCAGATAGGCATTTGGGGGGTTTCTTCTTCCTTCCTTTGTTTTAGAGTTTAGTAGCTGAAGTCATAGAATCATAGGATCACAGAGTTGGAAGGGGCCATACAGGCCATTTGGTTCAACCCCCTGTTCAATGCAGGATCAGCCCCTAGAGCATCCCTGACAAGTGTCTGTCCAGCCGCTGCTTGAACACTGCCAGTGAGGGGGAGCTGACCACCTCCTTAGGCAGCTGATTCCACTGTTTCACAACTCTTACTGTCAAAAAGTTTTCCCTAAGATCCGCCCTTAATTTAAACCCATTCTTGCGAGTCCTGTCCTCTGCTGCCAACAGAAACAGCCCCCTGCCCTCCTCTAAGTGACAGCCCTTCAAAGACTTAAGAGAGAGCTATTATGTCCCCCCTCAACCTCCTCTTCTCCAGACTGAACATTCCCAAATCCCTCGGCCTTCCCTCACAGGGCTTGGTCTCCAGACCTTAGATCACCCTCACTGCTCTGCTCTGCACCCGCTCCATTCTGTCCACATCCTTTTTGAAGTGAGGCCTCCAGAACTGCATCTTGGAATTAACATCAGCTAGAAAGATGTAGCTCAATAGACAGACTGTTTTCTTGGTTTTATCCTTCCATGTAACCCTTCCTATTCTTTAGTAAAATTTGTTTTAGCTAATTTACACACATGTGCTGCATTATTGTTTTTAACTCTGGTAAACTGTGCCAACATAAAGCAACCATTTTCTCCAGGTGACCGCACGCTCCTTTTGATCCGACATAGGAGCGAATGCTTGATGGATCTAAAGGGAGTGATCAGACAGCAACGTCTGGGAAGTATCCACAGTCGACAAGTCTAGAGTATTCAAGGTCAGGTTTCAATTTTTCAAAATGATCTCCCACTGGTACTACATTCCGAGCCGTTTGAATCATATGAATAGTACATACCCACCTTTTTTTGCTGGAAGAACTGTGGAGAAATCGGGGATGACATGCATTGTTGATGGAGCTGCCCTCATATACGACAGTTCTGGGAGACTGTTGTTGCTGAAATTGCCAAAATAACATCACAGTTGCTTCCGATGACACCAGAAACTATTCTTTTACATCTTAAAGAGCCCTTAAAAGACGAGGATCCTCTCCTTCATCTTACAAGGTACTTACTGGCAGCAGCTAAATTTGCTATAGCAGCCACCTGGAAATTGACCAGACCTCCCACGATGATGGAATGGAGAAATAAAGTATGGGAACTATTCATCATGGATAAAATCACTGATGCTCTGATCATTTCTCATTCAAACTCTTGTAAGTCCCATTCTAACATGGTACGTACCTGGTTTCCTTACCTGCAATACATGACAGAAAATGATCTTCTACCACAAAACCCAAGCTACATGTCTTGGCTTCACCTTTAATTGAGTAATTTTTCTGATGCTTAAGTAACACAATAACACAGTTAAATAAACGAATTGTCTGTACTAGTAGTGGGTGCTTTCAGGCAACTCCTAAGTAACATGTCAGACAGAGGTTTGTTGTTTTTCCCCCCTTACATCAGACTAATGGTGCTATAGTTTAACAAATATTAACAGGTGTGTTTTTAGCCGTGTGTTATTGTCGACGTGTAACTCCCTCTGTTTTATTACAAAATGTTTGTGTTGTTTGTATTTTAACAATAAAACTTAAAAAAAAATCTGGGAAGTATCCTGCAGTCATCGGCAACCTGTGTTGCTCCACCACAGAAGCAGAGTAAAAGATACCGGGAAAAGTCCAGTCTTAATACTTGTTGACGGGCCACAGACGGACTTTCCCCTGTCTAACTGCTCAAGCACACTCTCATGCCATCAGGATAATCTGATCATGCCATCCTGACTCCATGCCATGTTTTTCCCCTTCATAGTATGCACATCATTGCATACTCCATAGGGGGCCCTCAGTGTGGAGGTGTGATTCCTTGATTCCTTGTTTATGTGCAAGGGAAACAAACGGCAAAAAAAACCCGACTCACCCACAGTTGTGTCTGATCACAGTGACGGCTGTGCTCACAGCTTCAAAGGGCCGTGTGATCTTACAACTGCATGTCAAATTCCTCCAGAGGAAATAGTTTATTTTCCCCTCAGCTTCAACTGGCATGTGTGACCACAACCTAATCCCTGTTGCCTGGAGATCAGTTGTGCAGTGTTCCCACTAAGCTGAGTTAGTGTGAGCTAGCTCACACTTTTTTACCCTCCGACACACATTTTTGTCTTAGCTCGGGAAGGATGGCTCCAGAGCAAACTAATTTACGCAGTAGCCAAATCACTCGCTCACAACTTTAATGCCAGTAGCTCACAAAGTAGGATTTTTGCTCACAAGATTCCACAGCTTAGAGGGAGCATTGGTTGTAGTCCTAGATATCTCCAACCACCACCTGGAGGTTGGCAGTTCTAATTGCTGGGGACAGTCACTCTGAAGGTTGCCAGAACGTGGATAACCAGCTTTTGTATATTGAGGATTTGGCACTCTCCAAAACAGTGATGCCAGCTAAGCAGCTGTTGAACTAAGTCACAGCATGCATTACAGAGAAAGGTAGGAATCTGAAGGAAGTTGCTGAAGAGCGTGTCACTCGAGATGATTCAGGCAAAAGGACCAAGCCTCTCCCAACAAGACTTCTGCTTGATTGGATGCCACTAATAACACAATGTAAAAAGACAGACTTCACCCGATTACTCTTGCTTACGTTCTCATAGTAATGTTGCCGGAGATGTTAAAGCCAACTCAGGCATGATCATGAAGACATCCTTTATTTGAAAAATTAAAGCTAAAAGCACATTTATGCTTGAAAAGTGTTTATTATTAGCATGAAAAGTTCTTAATTAGAAAGAAGGAAGCTCAGAACAGTTACTCACAGATTAAAGTGGCTTGTACTGAGTCAGAGAACTGGTATTTTCTGCTTGGACTGGCAGCAGGTCTCTGAGATGTCAGGCAGAGAAAAGGCCTTCCTAATACCTTCTGCCCACAATCTTTTAACCAGAGAGGCCAAGGCAGGGACTGAACTAATTTTCAGTGGCCCCTTATGAGACCTGTGTCATGTAGGGTTGCCAGACCCAGTCTGATAACCAATGGGACTAAGTGGGTGGGAATATGGAGGCAGCTGTCAGTGATGGCATGACATCACTTCCAGGAAGACTCAGAAGTGACATCATGAGGCACCATTATGAGTCAGTCTATAATGCCTAATTTAGAAAATTACCCCCCCCCAAAAAAAAAAAAAACCCTTTTCAGGGGACTTGGTATCTTGTAGTGGAATATTTAGTGAGAAACAAAATTGTTCCAGAGATCCCACTTTATCAAGATTTGTTGTATTTTTGAATATTCACTGCTGTAACTCGTAGTTTAAGTATTATCATAAAATAGGCATTTAGTTCTGCATAGACTATGGCGAAGCTCGAAAGCTCGTTGTTATCTCTGAATTTTAATGTGGATATGGTTATTGCTATATACATAAAAATGTAAATAAAAGTATTGTATCACAAAAAAAGGAAGTGACATGATGCCTGTCTGGGAATCACCAAAAATTCTATGGTACCACAGAATTTTTGTGATTCCTAGAGAGGACTGCCATTTAAAAAAAAAAGATTCTTTCTCCCAGTGGCTGCTGGACTGCTGGTGGACTAGGCCTGCTGGGTGCTGGGGATTTCCTGCCCCCAGAGGGCACATAGCCACCCTAGTGGCAAGCCATGCAGGCCCTGGCAGGTCCTGATCTCTTGTAAGAGGATTATTCCCGTGGGAGCTTAGGGCCAGAAAACGCAGCTTCTGCAGCCACATCCTGCACCCATTCTAGTCCACCCCATTTCACTCCCTCAAGGGCATCAGCCAGCTGCCCCACAGCTTGTTCCAGACTCCACTGTCCTGTCCAGTGAATCCCTTTCTCCCAGCTTCAGGCTCTAAGGCTGGGCAATGTGCAGACGTCAGCGTATTCGTGAATTACCCACTCTTTCATTATGTTTATCAGTCCCTCTGGGAGTTTACTCTTCACCTAAGAGGAGGAGGAGGATGAGATGATTGGATTTATACCCCACCCTTCACTTAGAGTCTCAGAGCAGTTTACAATCTCCTTTCCCTTCCCCTCCCCACAACAGGCACCCTATGAGGTAGGTGGGGCTGAGAGAGCTCTTTTGGGAACTGTTCTTGAGAGATCAGCTGAGACAGAACTGTGGCTTGCCCAAGGTCATCCAGCAGCTGCAAATGGAGGGGTGGGGTGGGGAATCAAACCTGGTTCTCCCAGATTAGAGTCCACACACTTAACCACTACACCAAACTGGCTCTCACAACATACACACACACACATGCAGCCCACACACACACACACACACACACACATCCTTGATATTCTTTTCCTATTAATCTGGACATCAATTTTTCTTCTAACCTTCTGTCTGGTGCATGTAATTGCATATAGGTATTCCTGTATTTGGGAGGCTATGATACAAATAAATCTGCTACAGCAAAAGCCACTGCAGCGTATTTTGGATTATTTATTTCCCTTTCTTTCCTTTTCTTTTTTAGAAAAACCTCATGTTGTTTCTCAATTACAGTGAGCCCTTGTTGCAGAGATTCCCAAAGACCTGCTATCACAGAACATCTGTACCGAATATTAGAACATCTGTTTTTTAAACAAATACCCTTCTTTCTGGACTCATTTATTCAAGAGTTCCCATTCATAAAAGAAGATTCCCCCCCCCCCTTTTAAGCAGGAACCAGATCTGATGCTTTGAAAACAAGACAAGGAGGGAAACTCTTTGCCCCGCTAAGTGTGGCGGCATGGTGTGCCCTGTTGCTCCTATGTCCCATTTTAAAGAAGGGACCCTTGTGGGTGCGTTAAGTGCCTTCAAGTCACTTCCAGCTTTTGGCAACTCAATGAATTAATGACCTCCAGAATGTCCTATCATTAACAGCCTTGCTTGGGTCTTGCCAACTGAGGGCCGTGGCTTCCTTGATCGAGTCAGTCCATCTCATACTGGCCCTTCCTCTTTTCCTACTGCCCTCAGCTTTTCCTGGCATCATTGTCTTTTCCAGTGACTCCTGTTTTTTCCTAATGTGACCAAAGTACGGTTTTGCGTGCATAAGTTCCCGGGTTCAGTCCCTGGCATCTCCAGTAAAAAGGATCTGGTACAAGGTCAGGGGCATACATACCTGAGGGACCGTCTTTCCCCCACATGTTCCCCAGAGAGCACTGCGCTCAGGGTCTCCACATCAACTGGCCCTCCCGGGTCCGAAAGATGCCAGGCTGGCCACAACCAGGGCCAGGGCCTTCTCAGTGGTGGCTCCACACTGGTAGAACGAGCTCCTAGAAGACATCAGGGCCCTGCGGGACCTTTTTACAGTTCCACAGGGCCTGCAAGATGGAGCTCTTCCACCAGTCAAAGAGCCGCATCTAATAACTGAGCTGTAATTAAGGCCCTGTTCCCCTGGACTACCGCCAGCAGCCTGTGCCTGCCGGATAAATAGATCAAGAGGAGTTGATCATCAGTACAGACTGTATCCCTCCCGAACATTCCATCATGGTTGTTTCCGCCATCTCTATGCAATACTATTATTATTTGTTCTGTTGTCACTAGCACTTTATGATAGTTCGGATAGTTATGATTGTTTTATAATTGTTGTTTTATGTGTTTTAACCTTTTGTGTAAGCTGCCCTAAGTCTGCTTCGGCGGGGAGGGTGGGGTATAAATTGAATAAATAACTAAATCAATAAAGGTGGTGTGAAGGCCCTCTGCCCAAGACCCTGGAGAGCCATCACCAGTCAGAACAGAAAATATTGACCTTGATAGACCAATAATTCAATTCAATAGACGGCAACTTCATGAATTCATGTGATCAATAATATTTGATCAATCATAAAAAATACTGCATATAGCTTTAGTATCAGTCTCCAACAGATTTTATCTTTTTAAAAAAATTAAAAAGATATAAAGAGGCAGAGACATAGAGACCACAAGAAAAGACATTTCTGTTAATGCTGTTGCCTGCTGAAAGCATTTTCCGATGAATAAGTAATATCTGGAATAAGTTATTGGATGAGTCTCCCGGCAGGATTAGTTTGATAGACATTCTAATCACAGTATGTGTGGTTTTGAACTTGGACAGGACTTAGAGCCACAGAATCTTTAAATATAGTCCATTTCATTGTGCCAGGTGCATTTTACCTCAAGCTGATCTTTTACCTCAAGCTGATCTTGGTTTCTTAAGTGGGAAACTGGCATATGAGTATTCTAAGGCTGCGTTCAGACTGGCAGTTTGGCCTGATATAGGCATCTTTCACAAACGAATTAAAGGGGCCCATTCACACAGCCACAGCTGCCAGGTATTCCCTGGGCGTACTCACGCCATCAGAGGATGACTTGGAGCCGGGTTAAAAAGCCACCATCTCCGAAGTGGAGTTTTTGTTTGCTCATGCATTCATTGCGCATGGCCGGCTGTCTGAACACGAGGGAACATGCGCAGTACTGATTTGGCAGTCTGAACCTGCAAATCCATTCTGCCGCTAGGGAAGTGGCTTTTTTTAAAAAAATTGCCCATGTGCGCACATGCCCATATGCACACACATGAATTCTGGCCATTTTTGCAGTGCGCTCTGTGGCTGATGTGCTTCAATAATGTGGATGCTTTCCCACAGGATGTCTCCATGGATAACCTGCAGTAGGGTGTGCTGTGTGGCTGATATGTCCCACAACATTTTAAACTGGGTCAATCAGAGGTGGCACTATATCGCAGCAAGCTGCCAGTCTGTCCACAGCCTAAGTTAATTAAACAACAGTAATGAGTAATGGTGCACAAATTTCCCTGGTGGTGATGGAAATGCCATCAAGTCGCAGCCAACTCATGGCAACTCCCTGCCTGCTCACAGGGAGGGCGGGGTATAAATCAAATGAATAAATAAATAAACAAACTCCATAGGGGTTTCATTAGTGGTATTCCTGTGTGGTCTCTCATCCAAATACTAACCTGGTCCAACCCTGCTTTGCTTCCAGAATCTGACAAGATCAAGTTAGCCTGGGCATCCAGGTCAGGATTAATGCTGATTCTGTGAACTTGGGCAGATCATGAGAGGGAGGGCAGGAAGGGTTACCTCAGTGCTTAGTTCTTGTGGCCCTTTCTTACATGCCCAGGGAAATGCTGGTTGCCACTTTGGGGTCAGGGAGCAATTTTTCTCCAGGCCAATTTGGCTGGAGATCCTGGAGGTTTTTTGTCATCTGAGCATGGAACAGAGGTCACTGGGGGTAAGAACATAAGAACATAAGAGAAACCAGTGCTGGATCAGGCCAGTGGCCCATCCAGTCCAACACTCTGTCACACAGTGGCCAAAAACACCAGGTGTCCTCAGAAGGTCCAGCAGTGGTGCCAGGACACTAGAAGCCTTCCCACTGTTGCCCCCTGTCAAGCACCAAGAATACAGAGCATCCCTTGCCCCAGACTGAGAGTTCCTATCTATACTTTGTGGCTAATAGGGGTGGGGTGGGTATTAATGAATTGTGCAGGGGACTGGACTAGATGACCCTGGAGGCCCCTTCCAACTTTATGATTCTATTATTCTAAGCTTCCCTAGAAGATCTCATAGGTTATGTCCACCATTACTGTTCCTCCCTTTCCATACCTTTTGACAAGGAGAAATATTAGATGAATTGTAGGGCATATCCACTTATTCTCAGCAGCATGGCAAAGCCAAGAGGTCTGTCCAAAATCCCATGTAAGCTGAAATTTGCCTTCAAAATTCTGGAACTTGCAGGGGGTTCCTCAGAAGACACGTAGAGGTTCCGCAGCAGACCAATCAACTCGGATTCCCCAAGGGTAGGAAGTTTCAAAAACGACTGATCTAGCCCAAAAGTTTATGTAAACTTTTTGAGAACGGTGACTTCATGCAACCAACATATGCTTAACCCTGAACTGCTTATTCAGACAAGCCCTCAATTGAAAGAACTGAGCTTTCGTCGTTCTTGTTGTTCCTTAAATTAAACATATCAAATGAAATTTAAAACAATAAGCATATTGAAAATATACACTAACATCTGTGTTTGGGGCGCAAGCCAGAGCGAGGACGGCTGGTTTGCATTACTGTAAGAAATCAAAGCGCCCAGTGAAATAGACAAAGTCGAGCTGGGAAAGGATTAAGCATATTCAAGCAGAATTTTCGCTCTTCCTTTCGCTCCGGATTTCTGATGTAATAGAGTTTTGTGAACTGCAAAAAAAAAGAAAAAAAAGAGTTTCCACTTTCAGATCAGAAGCCCTAATTACACATGCAGGGTGGAAGGAACAGCTGGGATAAATGAATATTATGAAATGTTTGCTTCCAGTAGGGTTTCTTGAAACAATCCTTTTTAGCTGACTTATCAGTCAAAATGACATGGTGAATGCAGGTACGCTTTATGAGAAGCTGAAATAAATTCCTTAAGGTTTACCGAACGGTCCAGGCAATTTCAGAAACTAAAGGCCAGAAGTTTCTTTCCACAGATATACTGTAGCTTCCCAAATGTCATACTTGTAGTTGTCAGAGCAGGTCAAAGGTATTTTGATGTCTGAGATACAAGACTCAAACAGCATCGTTCCTTGTACGGTTTACTTCCAAGTGGGATTGATATATAAATAATGCATATGTGCAAAGTAATACCCAGCCAATGTTGTGTAGTGGGCAGAGTGTTGGACTAGGATCTTGGAGACCCTGGTTCGAATCCCTGCTCTGCTATGAAAGCTTGCTGTGTGACCGTGGGCCAGTCAAACATTCTCAGCTTAGCCTACTTTACAGGGTTGTTGTGACGATAAAATGGAGAAGAGGAGAATGTTATAAGCCTCTTTGGGTCTTCATTGGGGAGAAAAGTGGGGCATAAATGAAGATAATAAATAAATAATACTGATCCTGAATGCGAATTCTGTTTGGCCCAGTAGAAGACGAATGGACCTGAAGACAAAGGGGAGACCGAAGAATACAAGAAGAGTCCTGCTGGATCAGATCAGTGGTTCTCCTGCTCCAACATCCTGTTTCACACGGTGGCCAAACAGGGTGCCAGGAGGTCACGGATAAACAGGGGGAGAAGATGCCTTTATGAAAGAGGCGCTTACAGATGCTCAGGGCTTGGTTTTTATATGGGGGTGGGGCCAAATGCTTCATGGGAAAGGAGGTTTTTGAGGAGGGAGCTGGGGAGAAGTGAAAATGGTGTCTTCACAAGGGTGTTCTGGGTGGCAGTTCCGGGCAGAAGGGGCAGCAAGGTTACTAACCGGGTACCAGTCCTCACCCCAAGTATGAACATCCCGTCCATCTCCTTTCAAAAGCAAAATTCACTTTCCCCAGCACCTTTCTTCACTTTTCGGGAGCAAGGAGGTTGGAGCCCTGAAGTAACCCAAGTACTTTGAAAATCTGACTCTCTCCACTAGCAGGAAAGGGTGTCTGTTTTAAGTAGATAAATACCAGCCCTCTAGACTAGCATTTTAGGTTTAGTTGTGCCCCGGGACTAGTCCTCCACCACTGTGACTCTTGAAGGTTCACTCAAAGGTTCAGTTTTACTACAGGACTGTCTCGCCACCACCAGACTTCTGGAGGATTCTAACGATACTCGCATTTCAAATCCGGGCAACATAGGATAATTTTTCTCAGACCTGAATGGCCCAGGCTAGCCTGATTCATCAGATCTTGAAAGCTAAGAAGAGTCGGCCCTGGCTAGTATTTGGAAGGGAGACTACCAAGCATGGGCGTCAACTACGGGGGGGCTCGAGGGCTCAAGCCTCCCCTGAAATTTCCCAGGGGGGGCTCAGCCACCCCCGGCAAAAGGGAGCGTGGCCGGCGCGCAGCTCACAGCACCCACCCCGCCAAGGCCGCCGTCCGGGAGCCTCAGCAAAGTGAACCAAAGCAGGAAACGCAGCTCGTCACCGAGCGGGGACCCGGCCTTTTCCTCCCGGGCCGCCTCCTCCTCCTCCCCCCCGAAGCGCCACTGACCCAAGGCCCCGAAGACCTTGGCGAAGGCGCGCTGGAAGGGGCGGCAGGGGACCAGCACCAGGAGTTCCGCGTCATGGCACTCCAGGCCGCCGGGGGCCTCCTCCGGGCCACCGGAGAGCGGGTTGAACCTCACGGCTGGGAAGCTGCCCTGCCGCTGCGAGGCTTCGTCGGGCCTGTGGAGTCCAGCAACGTCGCCGCCGCCGGGCCGGAGAACGCGAATGCGGAGGTCTGGCAAGAAGCTGCCGGCAAGCAGGGCTGCCGGCAAGCAGGGCTGTGCGCTGTGACCAGTCGGGGCACTCCGACGCCAGCAGGAACGGGGAGAAGATCGCCCCATGGCAGAGGACGACGGCCGGGCTCGGCGACATGCTCCCACGCTTCGCGACTGCGCCCCGAGCAAAGGCGAGCGTGAGGCGAGTGCGGGTCTGCCTCCCTGGGGCCGGGGGGGAGCTGTGGGGACATGGTCCCGTGCGCGCGTGCAAAGCGCGCGCACATGAGAGAGCCCCTGCCCCCCTCGGAGATTTATAAAGTCTACGCCCCTGCTACCAAGGAAGCCCAGGGCCTACACAGAACAGCAAAAGATGTGGCTCAAAACCACATTCAACTACCCCAGGGCCAACACCATACTGACTGTAGAATCACCCCTGAACAGCCATAAATCTATGCAGACAGTACCATAAAACTGAGAGATCAAAGGAAGTGAAACCGACACGCAGTGTGGAGGCTACCATAAAATCCGGCAATCAGAGAACAAGAAAGTGGCATGCAATGTAGAGGGGAATTTCTGTTCTAATGTGGGTTTGGTACAACAGCGGAGCAAATGCTAGATGCAGAATGAGCCTGTGTGAACTGGCAAAAATCCAGTTGGAAAGTGCATTGAAAGTGGATTGAAAGTGGAAAATGTTGTGTTTGTGATTGCAGCCTATAAAGCTTCTTAGTCCCATTAAAATCTTTGCCTGCTGTTCCCTTCACTTACTGGTTATTCTAGCAGTCCACTTAACCCCTCCATATTTTAAAGACTTTCTTTTCCTTTTTAAGGAGCCACCTCTGGTTCCGTGCTGAGCTGCCTTCCAGACCCCTGTTCGTTTCAGCAAACCAGGTTTCGGCACATCTTTCACTCTCCTGTTGAAATCAGCAAGGCGTAAAATTGCTTGGATCGTACCCCGGACTAGTTTTTTGCTGCAACGTCGGTTGTGGCCAAGCAAGGCTTGAGCAATTGTCCAGTGGAGCGAACGACACTGTGTGCAAAACAGGTCCAACTCCAAGCTTCATACGCTGATCGGGAAACATTACAATTCTCTCTGTCAGCACCTGATCCAAATCACATGACTAACAGCCCAGCTTGTTACATTTTGGATGAGATCTCATGAACAGGGCAGGAAACCTCTCTCCCTTCCCCCCTCCCTCCAAGCGCTTTTGATTGAAATCAAACAGTTGGGTTTTTTTTTTAAAGGGTTGAAGTTTACAATGCTGGGTTTCAGGATGGTTGCAGATGATGCTGCAGATGGATTTTGGTCAAATAATACCAGATGTTGTGCTTACAATGATTTCCTCCCAGGCACAGTCCAGATCCACCCCCTGCTGCGAGGGAACGGCGCATTGCACAACTGTCGACTGTTCTTTTGGACAGCCTGACAGTTGGACACCGCTCAAGCCACATGGGGAATCCAGGACTCAGATGGAGGACCCCCCTTTTTTGGCTACCTCCGAAGACCTTTGCTGTCTAAGAATTAGATAATTTCTGATTGGTCCCCTGTCAGGAAATGGGGGGATGTTTCAAATTCTGCTCACCTGATATACAGCCGGCCTACTGAATGCACATCCTACCAACTAGACTACACCTCTGTTAAGTGGTGGCATTTACATAATTTATGTTCCCAGCCAGTTTCGTAGTGTAGCCATGTCGATCTGCAGTACACAGCGAAGTCTGAGTCCAGTGGCACCCTAGAGAAGATTTGGGGGGTTATTTGTCTGACAAGGGGAGCTTTGACTCTCGAAATCTTATATCCTGGAAATCCTTCTCCCCCCCCCCCCCCCGGGTAGATATGTCAGTCTGCAGTGGAAGAGCTAGACTTGAGTCCAACAAGATTGTAAGACCAACAATATTTTCCTAAAAGGTTTTTGGAGACCAGCTAAAAACCAACAAGATTTTCAGAGGATTGCCCTGACGGGGATAGCCCAGGCAAGCCTGGTCTCATCAGATCTCAGAAGATAAGCAGGGCCAACCCTGGCAAGGACTTGGAAGGGAGACCTCCAAGGAATACCAGGGCTGGGTCACAGAGGCAGGTAATATCAATCCACCTTTCTGAAACATCCAAGCCCCACTAGGGGTCGCCAGAAGTAACCATGACTTCCAGGCTCTAAGCACACAAACACACACACACACACTCACAAAAAATACCAAAAATTTTTTAAAAACCCTAGAGCTAAAATACAGACAAAATACAGATTTTCAAAGTATTCATCTGACAAAAGAAACTTTGAGTCTCAAAAGCTTTATACCCCAAAAATCTTTCTCCCCCCGCCCCCGAGAGTAGATGTGTTGGTCTGCATTTAAACAGTTAGATTCGAGTCCAGTAGCACCTCAGAGATCAACAAGGTTTCCACGATCTAAGCTTCTGTGAGAGTTCAAGTTCCCTTCATCAGGTACGAGTAGGAATGGAGATCTTGGAGTCTTTATATCCCAACCAGAAGGTGGGCAGGGTGTTGCAAAGAAGTAACACAGGATGCAAAGGTCCAATGTAGACTGTAATCAGCTTGATTAGAGCAGAGGGGAAATGCCTGGGGGCAGAAAATTAGCATTTGTAGTCAGATAAGAATCCTATGTCCATATTCAGCCTTGGGGAGGGCGGGTCCATTGTTCTGAACCTGTGAATTAACTCAAGTTCAGCAAAATCTTTGAACCAAGATCCTGAGACTCTCTCTAAGGTCTCTGAGGAGCTGCTGAACTCAAATGTAACTGTTCTTGACTGCCACCATTTCCTTTCCTGTCGTATTTGCCTTGACTAAACTAACAAATCAACATGCCCCCTGGAATGGTGAGCATTAAAGCTGATCCCAGTAACTGATCCCATATCTCCTGATTAGGGCTGCCAAGTCCAACTTGGGAAATATCTGAGGACTTTGGGGGTGGAGCCAGGAGACTTTGGGGGTGGAGCCAGGAGAAAGGAAGTGATATCATTTTGTGAAGTCACATCCTGTGATGTTGCTTCCACATGCTTCCACATGAACTCATGAAGTTTCCTAATACTGAATCAGGCCATTGGTCCATCAAGGTCAGTATTGACTACTCAGACTGGTAGTGGCTCTCCAGGGTCTCAGGCTGAGATCTTTAATGTCACCTATTACCTGATCCTTTTTTAGCTGAAGAGGCTGATACCTCCTGCATGTCAAGCAGATGCTCTATCACTGAGCAACAGCCCTACTGAATCCTTCCTCATCTCGGCAGAATATGAAGCACTAAGTGCTACACAAGTGCTAAATATGATTTTCATATCATAAGAACAGGAGAGAAGCCACAGTGGATCGGGCCAACAGCCCATCCAGTGCAACACTCTGTGTCACACAGTGGCCAAAAATACCAGGTGCCCTCAGGAGGTCCAGCAGCGGGGCCAGAACTCCAGAAGCCCTCCCACTGTTGCCCCCCAAGCACCCAAGAATGCAGAGCATCATTGCCCCAGACAAAGTGTTCCATTTAGACCTTGTGGCTAATAATAGCCACTGATAGACCTCTGCTGGATGGGGACAGAGAGAGAGACAACAGACAGACAGACAGAAAAAAGAAAGAAAGGGGGAGGGGGAGAGAGAAAGAAGGAAAAGAGCTGGCAGAGGCACTTACCTTAGCAACCTTTCAAGCCACATGCAAAAGCAGGCCCTTCAGTACAAAGAGCCTAGTCCCTCCTTAATCTCTGGGCGGGGGTTTCTCTTGCTGGCTCTGCTCTTAAAGGGGAAATGTCTGGTGAGGCTTTTTACTGCATAGTGCAGGCTCTCTACAGACATTTCCCTTTTAAGACAGTTCAGGCCTGGCAGGGAGAGGGCAGGGCAGGCTCCGAGGTTCCCCTGCATTCCTGCTGGCAGCCATTGCCTCCCCCGGTGGCCAATTTTGAAAAAGCGGGGGTAAGCATTAAAAATCGGTGTTTCCCCCGCCCTCCCGGGGGACTTGGTAGGCCTACTCCTGATGCCCAATCCCTGATTAACTGAGAGAACCAAAGGAAGTTACCAACTTCAGGAGGATCCTTTGGGGCAAGGGAGGCTTTTCCCGAGGAAAATCCACCTGCAGAAAATTCTGTACATCGTGGGCTTGAGCCTTGGATATTAATTGTTGGTAGGGCTGACAGCCCCGAGCTGCCACCCAGCAGGAGATTTTGGAGGGCAGAGATACGTAAATCAATGCCACTCCAATGACATCATTTCTGACATGGACCCTCTAGTGATGTCTTTCTGTCAGAGTGATGCTCTAGGACTTCCCAAAATTCTATAGTTTTACCATTAAGTATGATAATAGATTCGGTGAAATCCTGGAGTGTTGCACTGGTGTGATGACATCACTTTGGGGGTTGTACTGGAAGTGATATAGCGGCATCAGAATGACAGCAATCTTCTGTCTTATGTTTCTCCACCACCACCCTAACTGAGCATGACTGAGGACAAAGCCTGAAGAGGAAGAGGAAGAGGAGATTGGATTTATACCCCCAGCCTTCACTACCCGAAGGAGTCTCAGAGCAGCTTACAATCCCCTTTCCCTTCCCCTCCCCACAACAGACACTCTGTGAGGTATGGGGGGGCTGAGAGAGCTCTTTTGAAAACGGTCCTTGAGAGAACAGCCCTGAGAGAATTGAGACTGACCCAAGGTCACACCAGCAGCTGCCTGTGGAGGAGTGGGGAATCAAACCTGGTTCTTCCACATTAGAGTCCAGGCTCCTAACCGCTACACCAAACTGGCTCTTAGGCCTGTCTGCTCTGATTCTTAGCCAGCATTCTGACACATGGTAGTGTGAGCAAGAAGCAGAACCCAGGATGGAAATATACAAATATAAACAGGATGGGAGACAGGGGAGGACTGGCTAATAAGGACACTGGGGAAAGTCCCAAAGGGCCAATGGCCCCCCTCACCCTATGCTGGGCAAGAACAGAGGCATGTGCCCCCCCCCCCCAGCCTCATGATGGGAGGGAAGGAATCATGTGCCACAAAGGAGATGTCTAGACAAGCCGTGTGTGTCAGAGGCCTGGTAAGGCAGGCTCTTTCTACCACCTTCCCGCCTTTAGTGAGGTGGCAGATCACTACAACACAGCCTATTTATATCATTTAAAATAAAATGTAATCAATCCATCTTTTTATCCTGCCTTTTCTCCGAGGAGCTCAGGTTGGTGTTATGGTTTTCCCTTCCCCATTTGATTCCCATGACAACTTTGTTGTTTGGGTGAGGCTGAGAGAACACGAGCAGATGAAACCGCCTTCTACTGAATCAGACCCCTGAGTCCTTCAAGCCCAATATTGTCTACTCAGACTGGCAGCAGCTCTCCAAGAACTCAGGCAGTGGACTTTCTCATCACCTCCCGCCTGGTCCTTTTAGCCGGAGATGCCAGGGATTGAACCTGGGACCTTCTGCATGTGAAGCGGATGTCTGACCACTGAGCCACAGCCCCTCCCCTAGGACATGTCTGGTGCAAGGTCACCAAGGGACAGGATAAAGACAGAAATTGGGGTTTCGTGACTTGGGAGATGTGTCGTTGCATGGGATCTAGAGAAATTATAATAGGGTCTTGTTCTTTCCTACAAGGAAAAGTGAATGCCATGACTTCCCCCCTTCACTGATCAAGACCTGCAGGATAAGGTAAGGAGACACATGGCACACCTACACACTGGGATCCTTGTGATATTTTATTTATTTATTTATTATCAGATTTATACCCCATCCTCCCAGCTGAGGGGGCGCATGTAGATGTTGAATAACATCAGGGATCGCACCGCCCCTTGAGGCCCTCTCTCAAGCACATCACATCCACCATATTTTGCCACTATTTAATATTGTGTTGTATGGTGTTTAATATTTGACATGCAGTGAAATCTGACAGCTACCGTGCATGTGCTATATATTTAATGGTATTTGTTCATTAACTAAGAATAGCCTTTGACAGTGTGTAATCAATGACAAGCATTGGAATTTAGTATTCGACCGGTGACTGACCCTGACATTTCATGTCTGACGCCAACCCATGCCTGAGGTACCTTCAAACCACCCATCTCTATTTCAGATTCTAAAATGTGAATGACAAAGATTCGGAAATTCAAGCCCATTTCGAATCTTTGCGAACATTCACCTCTGGAGAACACTGAAATATGCAAACCCCCTACTGTTAGACTGAAGTGGTACGGTCCAGGAAGGGCTGTGCTCAGCTGGACCCTGAGGGAACAGAAATGGCCCTGAAGTTTGGTAAGAAAGAGTCTCCTCCTCCTGCGTAGGTCACATGCTTGGGGATGGATTCTCTGGCTTCTGTTCCCATGACTGGCAGCCATCCATCCTCGGCTGGTAGCCATAGCATGAGCTTGTTTGGACTAACAAGCACAGCATTTCCCACTTACAATAAGAAGACTTGTCTTCACACCACAGCATATTCTTTGGCATTTTGTCTAACTCTGTTACGGCTGTCTTAAGCAATACCCCCCACCCCACCCCTTCAATCCCTCTAGACTTTATTCATCGTTTTTGGATGCTGTTCCCTGTTATTCAGACTACATTTCCCTTGGCACTCAATTCCGTCTCATTATCCTCAGTTATACCTTTTAGACAGCCTTTTCAGCAGCAGTGTTCAAGCGTGGTGAGAATGTGCAGGTTTTTCTTTTGCGTCAACACAATGCTCCCCAGTATTAGAGAGACTTGGCCTAGTACTGACACCTCCTTTTGTAGATTATGGCTTCAGACATACAAAACTATTACATTTTGTGGGAACGCGGTGGGGGGAACAGCTCTTGAATGACAACTGGCTCGAACAGCTGATTGGCATCACTGTCTACCATCTCCACGATTGGATAAACCTCCCCTAAACTCTCTAAATTCCTTCCGTCAGACTCCAAGACTCATATTCTTATGACCATAATATGAATCCCGTGGTCACAATGCAGCATTGCAAGCCATCAATGTGGAGCAGCTTAACCACTTGCATCAAGGGATTTTTGAAAGCTGTTTTCAGTGCCCAAGGTGGGAGTGAGATCTCTCAGTTCATACATGGCTATAGATGTGGCAAACATCTCAAAGTAGAATGATTTAAAGTAATATCCATGGGAATATGTACGGACATATGAAGGAGGATGAAGGTTATCCAACACAAACCAAGAAATCAGTACAGATTGTTGGAGTGAGCAGCTCAGCATGCCTGGATATCAGTGGAAGGGGTGCTACATCACTCTATGTGATGTATACACATCACTCTAAGTGTGTATAGGTATTATCTCCTTGTCTTATCTCTTTGTCTTAAACCAGGAGCTGCCCTCTGACCCCCCCCCATTTCCCCTCTTGTCCTCTCACTCCCTTCACATGGCCTTCCATGGCGACACATGTCTCTGCATAAACTCCTCATCCTCCCACACCCATGATCAGGGGTCATTTCGTAGAAAAAGAGGTGCAGGAGCTCATTACCATAACTCATTTGCATAACTCATTTGCATATGTCACACCCCCTAACATACTGGAAGTGTGTCAGAAGGCAACACCGACCCCTCAGGCTCCACTCCACAGGTGAGTGAAACTGACCTGCTCTTCCTCCATTTCCTTCCCCATCCAATACTTTGTGCAATAAAAATAAGCGTCAAGAACACACCCACATTCTCTTCCTGCTCCCTTGAAACCACCAGGTTTCAAGTAGACTTGAGATACCCAGGACATGTGCACCACCCATCCCTTTCCCTTCCCCTCCCCACAACAAGACACCCTGTGAGGTAGGTGGGGCTGAGAGAGGTCTTTTGAGAACTGCTCATGAGAGAACAGCTCTGAGAGAACTTGTGACTGGCCGAAGGTCACACCAGCAGTGGCATGTCGAGGAGTGGGGAATCAAACCCGGTTCTCCCAGATTAGAGTCCAACTCCTGACCACTACACCAAATTGATGGGGTGGAAGCTGCTGAAGGGTTGGTGAAATTTCTCCAGTACTTATGTGCCATGTGCCCAGATAAAAAATGGTATACTTAGAAAATTTATATGCCACCAAGTCTCTGGAAAAGCAGCACACAGTCATAAAAGGAACAATGATAAAATTATCAATAGTAAAACAAAACATTAAAATCAATAAAGACCCTAGCAGGGCTTTCCCCAGGGCGCTGCGCCTCTGCACTGCTCGGAGAAGCCGAGGAGGGGGCGGGGCTTGGTCATGTGCCCGCCCCCTGGGCTTCTCACTCCCAGAGCTGCGCTCCTGTGCGCTCCCGCTCCAACGGACCCCTGCCCATGATGCCGGATTAGTTGGCCATCTGTGACAGGGAAAGCACTCTTTAGATTAGGCTTCTTTCTCTTCTTTTGACAGCAACATGAATGTGAACTCAATCTCCTTGAATAAATGTGATTTTATCTTTTGTCCCGACGTGGAGCAGTCTCTCCTCCCCGCATTCGGACCAGTAGGGCGGGGGGGGGGGGATGACAGCTGGAGGAAGAGATGCCAGCTGGCTGGGGCTCGTCCCATCCCATGTGGCGGGGTGACCCCCACACCACCCCCTTCCCTGATGAAGAGAAAGCCATCTCAGAGGGGCCCCAAGGCATGGGCCGGGGAGTGGGGACAGACCCCGCTGTCAGAAACCCCAAGGTGGCTGCCAGAGTCGGATGAGATGGGAGCGTGGCAAGGACATGCCAAGCAACTGTCACAAGAGCCTGGAAGGAGGATGGGGCCGCCAGGACACGCCCGGCGACAGCTGAGGGTGCCATGGCCAGGTGGGGGAGCCCAGGAGCCCAAAGAGAGGGCCTCAAGGGGCGGTGCTGTCCCTGATGTTATTCAACATCTACATACACCCCCTTGCCCAGATTGCATGGAGACATGGGCTGGGATCTCACCAGTATGCAGATGACACCCAGCTCTGTCTGTTGTTGGGCAGCCAGTCTGACTCTAAACCGGAAGATCTGGACTAATAACTGGCCCTTATAATCAGGGGTCATTCCGTAGAAAAAGAGGTGCAGGAGCTCATTAGCATAACTCATTAGCATAACTTATTTGCATATGCCACACCCCCTCACATCACTAGAAGTATGTCAGAAGGCAAGAAAGAAAGGAGAGAGAGAGAGAGAGAGAGAAGGAAGGAAGGAAGGAAGGAAGGAAGGAAGGAAGGAAGGAAGGAAGGAAGGAGCTGGCAGAGAGGGGACCGCTACAAATCCAAACCTCAGAAATACCACTATTCTGGGAGGATAGCTTCAGTGGTGGCTGAAGCCTTCAGAAGGCTGGTTGGAGGAACAAGGACCTTTCCAGGGGACAGGGTCATTTTGCTGCAGCCATGACACAAGCAGGCATTCCCCCGCATGGGGGGGCTGGCACCAACTCCTGGAGCTGAGCTCCTCAGAGCTCCTGCTCGAAATGACCCCTGCTTATAATCCTATTGATTTAGAACAAAAGTCCCAGTTCAAGGGAACTTCAGCCTTTACCTAAGTGGCCTGGGAGAGTCAGCTAAGGTTGCCAACTCTGGTATCCTGGAAAGGGACTGAAGCAATATTCAAAAATGAGGTTTAAATTGATCTTGGCTTGATATTGTTTGCTGTGTGAGTCCTGCATTGGTCATAATAAAATGCTAAACAATTCCGTTCAAAAGTGGCTGCCTTCTGCATTCTAGTATCCCTGCATAACAGCCATGATGCCAAGCGAAACAACACGAAAGATATATAAGGCATTTTTTGATGGACAGCTGTAGGTCCGTGATTAGACTACTGAACTTGGAGCTCAGAAAATTTGAAGCAACCAAGAGCCATCATGAGCACTCCAGGTATAGGTGGGAGCTTTAGGGGGCGGGGCAGGAGAAGGAGCAGGAGGACAGGCAGCTTTGCACAATGTGGTGACATCACTTCCAGGTGATATCATAGAGACTGGGGGAATTCCTAGAGAGTCACTCAATGCGGTGATGTCAATTCCAGGTCTTCATCCAGAAGTGATGTTGCTGTGTCACACAACACCTCCCCCCTCCCATTTTCCCCTGCTGCTCCATTGAATAGGAAACCAATATACCTACCCTAGGCCCCCTTTAAAGAACACAAGATTATGACAGAAAGGGGTTTGAGAAAAGGGTGTGTGGAGAGTGGGATATACTTCTCCTTCATTACTGTCTCTCAGCGTGCAAACCCAGAGAGACAGACAAGCAGACAGACGGACACAGGGAAAGGATTCTGAATGTTTTAGGAAGCAGAGAAAGCAAAGGCTTTCTAGGAATCCACACTGTTTCACTTCAGCCTTTCACTTAACTGGATAACCTAGCAAGCACTCTCTTGCGACAGAAGAGTATTGGCTTTGGTTTCAAGTCAAGCAAAGGGGTGAAGGGAGTCTGTTTTCCTAGAAATGCTTCTGGTGCTCGTAGAAACACCAAAATCTAAGCTATCGGCCAGACCAACAAGCTCTGTGTTTGCTGCTTCTTTGTTTTCCCATGACAGCAAAAAGACACAGAAGGACAACTTGGTTTCTAATGTCCAAGCTCGCCTCCATCCTCAGAATAAAAAAACCTTTATAAAGGACACAGGCAAACCCAATTAACAGTACTATTTTTACTCAAAATACAAACAAAAGCAATTGATTCCTAGCAGTGAAAGCAATCGATTTGCTGGGGAACCCACAGAAGCTCCAATAAATGTATTTAATAATATTCAAGACTGGCTTTCCCCCCCCCCCCAAGGGATGCCATAAAAGGGAGAGTACCTTACATTTCCATACATACCAGTTGCTTGTGGGCCAGGTAAGAGCCCTGGACGGGCCGGTTCTGGCTCCCAGACCTTATTTTTGACACCCCTGTTATAGAGTCCACAGGTTGGATCCATGGTGCCCATTCTGTGAGTCATGTCACTGTCACAGGCACACATAACTTGAGCATTGGGTTGCCAGCCTCCAGGCGGCAGATAGAGAACTCCTGGAATTACAGCTCCTCTCCAGACATCAGAAATCAGCTCCCCTGAAGAAAAGAGCTGCTTTGGAAGTTGGTCTCTGAAGCGTACTGGACTCAGGAGGCCAGGAATGGTGAAATCATGAAGCCTTTATTGAGTGATTCAGCATGCCCAGTAGATGGTCAGAACAAGCATGCTTCCAGGGCTCCAGGGCCCTCATTATATGCTGGCCGGAGTCACACCTCCGGCCGCACCCAAAAGACCTGATAGGGGCTTAACACATGCGCATGTTTGTCATAGGTTCCCTGGAGGAGTCTTTGATTGCATTGGCTCCTCAGGGAGAACCTAGGTCCCACATTGGTGGAGGCTTTCAGTCCGGATGTCTATTGTTCCTCCAGATTCAAGCTCCCCTCTCTGCCTGACCATGTGCTCTGGCCATGCGGCGGGCGCCATTACCTGGGAGCACATGGCAGACTGGTTGCTACACAGAGCATACTACATTACAGTCTCAATGGCATTATATCTCGCTGAAGTCCCTCCCCTTCCCAGACTCCACCCCCAAAATCTCCAGGCATTTCCCAACCCAGAGCTGGCAACCTTAGTTGAGCGCTTTCCACAGTACCCATGCATGCACTGCCCAGTTTGGATCATGACTATGACATACATAAAGCAGGGGCCTCAGCTCCTCCTCCTTCCCATTATTCCCAACATGCACCATCAGAGGGGTACACTATTTCGTCCACCAGAGAAACCCATATATACACTCATGGGTTTCTCCACCAAGCCGAATAGCACCACTTCCCCAGGAACAGGGCTATTTTGGGGCAGGAACACACACAAATGTAGTTCCGGCTGGCTTCTGAGTTGGCCACGCCTACAGCCTCCCCCCCTCGGGTTCCCCAGGTGCCTCACAAGCCATGGGGCACCTGGGGAAGCCAAGCCGATCCAGGGAGGGAAGGCAGTTTAAACTGCCTCCCTTCCTTGGGTTCCCCAGGTGCCCCACGGCTGCGGGGCGCCTGGGGAAGCCAATCCAGAAACTGCCTTCCTTACCTCGGGCTCCCCATGTGCCCCGCAGGCCACGGGGCACCTGGGGAAGCCGATCCTGGGAGAGAGCTGCGCTGTCAGGGGTGTGGCTTAATATGCTAATACATTTCTGCTGTTGGGTGTGGCCTATTATGCTAATGAGTTCCTGCTGGGCTTTTTCTACCAAAAAAGCTCTGCCCAGGACTGATCTTGGGGGTGGTGGAAGTCACAGCTGACTTATGGTGACCCCATAGGGTTTTCAAGGCAAGAGTCATTCAGGGATGGTTTGCCATTTCCTGCCTCCGTGTCACAGCCCTGGTACTGCTTTGAGGTCTCCCATCCAAACACTAGCCAGGACTGGCCCTCCTTAGCTTCTGTGATCTGATGAGATCAGGCTAGCCTATCTCAAGAGACAGCTGTGACACCAGAACACTGCCCTGAGCTCCTTGCAGAAAAGAGAAGGATGCAAATCAGCAGAACAGCCTCTTCTTTTCATGCAGAAGGTCCCAGGTTCAGTCCCCAGCATCTCCAGTTAAAAGGACCAGGCAGTAGGTTGACATGAAAGACATGAAAGACCTCTGCTTGAGTCCCTGGAGAGCCACTGCCAGTCTGAGTGGACGATACTGACCTTGATAGGCCAATGGTCTGATCCAGAATAAGGCAGCTTTGTGTGTGTTCATCATTAGTGCCGGCTCATTCACTCAGCAGAATGGAGCAGGAAAGTGGTATATGCCCTTTCAGATATTCTAAGGCAGCACACTGAGCATGCATTATTCCGAACACATCTGAACATCCTACTTGTGGACAAGCATATCCACCTCTCTGTGCATTTGTGCAGCTGGGAACCTGGAAAAAAAAGATTCGCGATTGTCCTGAGAGATCTGGATACACATACACGTTTAAGGGCACACTCCGATGAATGAGCTCGCTGCCACCACCCTGTTCCTTTGTTCTCTCTAGCACATCACAAAAGGGACTCCTACGCGATCCAAAAAGGGCTCAGTGTTCCTTCTAAGCTGAGCTAGTGTGAGCTAGCTCACAGTTTTTTTGAGTCTCCGGCTCACACATTTTTGTCTTAGCTCAGGAAGGATGGCTCCAGAGCAAACTAATTTATGCAGCAGCCAAATCACTCGCTCACAACTTTAATGCCAGTAGCTCACAAAGTAGAATTTTTGCTCACAGGGCTCCACAGCTTAGAGGAAGCATTGGCTCCTGTGCTATCTTTATCTCTGAACCTGAATTTACCATTGTGGGGCTGTGTGGTCAGTAGCTGCTGCTGAATTATTTTTCAGGGGCTCTTCTCTCGAGGAGGATCTTGTATGCAGCAGCTTCCATTTGAAACCAAATATAAGTGATGGCATTTTGTACAATCAGCCGCAAACTGCCCTGGTGAAATAATTATATTTTGAGCTTATTGGCGAAATGCTGGGGTTTTTTCCTCCCCCACCATTACAACCCCTCTTTCAGGCACCTCTGCCATAAAGACCTGAACATTTGCAATAAGCAATCTAACCTCCCCGAGCAGAGGTTAGTGCCGTTACAAGAGAAACCGGAAGCTAACAATCTAAACAAACTCTATTTAATCTTATAACTCCCAGGAGATCTGTGTATTTGGGGGGCTCCACACCCACTCATCATCCAGGTGCATTCCAGCTCCAAAAACCCAGTTGCAACTCTTACCTTTTGGTGTTTCTTCCCTCACCCTCCCCCCACTTTTGAGTTCTGTCTGTTAAATATTAGCCCATGACCTCTGGCTGATTGGCTTCAATTAAGTCTCTGGATTTCCTCTTCCTGAGCCCAAGTCAGGTTACAGTGGAAGAATAATAAAGGCAAATAGGAACGTGTTGCAGTCGTCCAAATAATGGCCTCTGAATGTCAGCAATGGAAAGTGAGCATGACTCCAAGCTCCCACCCACTGGGAAACCCTGATGGCATAATTTATGGGCCGCCTTTTGATACCCGCCGGTAGCTCCAGCTCTCCCCAGCAGTCTGCTTCTTCTTGCATTAAAAAGAAAAAGGGCCCAGGTCTCAAAAAGGGAAAGCAACAGGATGGTAGAATTAAAAAATGTAATAATATTTAGGAAACGTTCATGTGCTTGCCAGACTGGTAAGATAAGTCTATGGGGAAATGTATGCCTTGTCAAAGGCAGGAGCAGGGGACTGGGGACTTTCACAGGCAACACAGTGCTCAACGGGAAATCTACCCATGCCCAGGAATTACCAACGTGCAACCAAAGCACGTGTTGGATCCTGTCTAAATTGTGCATATGGAAGCGCCATTCCCGCCCTCCAAAGTAGATCCAAATGCTCCCTGAAATAGTCTTTCTGAGTAACAGCAGGCCTCAAGAAGCAACATGCAGGGAGGGGGGTTGTTAGAGGACTGTCACAGGAGGGAGGGAATTGCCCCCTTTCTTGCACGCGGAGACCTTTTTGACATGATCCAATGCAATTTTGGAGTACCCAGTGTCATACAGTGGTTAAAATGTTGAGCTAGGATCTGGGAGACTCACATTTAAATCCCCGCTCTGTTATGTCATTGCCACAGGAGGTGATGGTGGCAGCTACAAGCATGGATGGCTTCAAGAGGGAATTGGATAAACATATGGAGCAGGTTTTGCTTGGTGACTCAGAGGCGAAAGCACATGGAAGTGGACCTAATGGCAAAAGCTGTCATTGATTGCACCAACCAGAAAACCACCTGGTTCTTTGTTCTGGCCCATCAGCTGCAGATTTTACTCCTTCTGTGGAAGGATAATAAAACCCTGGAACTTCAGACCAAACCTACTGAACGGGCAACTCTGTTTGGCCATTCAGTGGCTGTGGTCACTCAGCAAGCTGATCCCGATTGGGATCACTCAGCAAGCTATAGATCTGATTGGGATTTTTTTTTCCCAGGTTGGGATGATCACACATCTCTCCCACTTGCATCACGCAATGAGGCTCCGGGCACCATCCAGATAGCCACGCCGCCCAAGTGGCGGCACAGCTTGTTTTTATAAAAAATAATTGGTTTTGCACATGTACATGGCCAAATCACCACTCACATTGGGACTCGCCATACTCCCTTGTTTTTGCAGGTTCCCCGCCCCCCCCCCCAACAACAACAAACAAAACTAACTGGCAATGCACAATCGAGCGCTCGAGTTTATATGAGCGCTTGAAAACTTATACATTGAATTTATTCAGCGCAGGATTGCTCATGCACACAACAGCGGAAGCTTGGGGGGGGGGAACATCGTGAGAAGGATGTTCAGACAGCCTAATCGCGATCATTGCGAGATATGGCTGTCCAGATCAGCAAAATCGCAGATTCAAAGTGCAAATACCCGGAAAGTACTTGATTTTCCCAGTGTTGGGAAACTTGCTAGGGAACCGGGAGGATTGTGCGAGTGAGCCCACTTCCGTGCGGGAGACAGATGTGGGTATCTGATCAGCAGTTTTAAATGTGAGGGGGAACAGTGGTGAAACCCGATCAAAATGACCGTGTGACCACAGCCAATGTCCATAAGGGCTTAAGGAAACCTATCAAGGGACAGCATTTTCAGGTCTCGAAATGGTTAACTTTTTATCAGGGGAATGCTATTCCTTAAAATGTTTTCCTGTCAAGTTCATGTTGACTTTAAAGAAATGTGGGGGGGATTGAGATTTTTACAAAGGGAAGGATGCTTTTGCCCTGATCGCTGACACATCCCAACCCCCTGGAGGAAGCCGATGAAACAAATTGGAATTATGTGTGTGTGGGGGGGTAATTAGACCTTGCACTACTACACGAGGTTCACGCCAAGATGGGACTCTGCAATGCTTCCTTTATGAGGCATGACAACTTAGCCGACATTATCCTCCTGCCTAATTATTTCAGCTCCATGGAACCCGGCCAGCCCCTATATCGCTTCTCTCTACCCCAGGATTGATTAAGCAAGTGGGGATTTCGAGCGTATTTCAATAAAAGAGAAAGGATCTGGTATTTTACGACGGTGGGAAGGGCCAGTTGCGTTAGCAGAAAATTCAATCCATTTACCCTGCAGTAATTTAAAACATATCATGAACAGTGTGATGCAAACTGGGATTGGTCTTTTCCCACAATTCATGCAGCACTTGCAAGTTACAAAGTGGAAAGTGCTTTTTTTCAAAGAAAAAGCGAACAATATCAGGGTTTTGTGTTCCCTTTGTATGCCAGTGAGGGCCCCTCACTAGACGAGAGTCAATATAGCATCGTTAGAAGGAGTTAGAACAAGGTTGTCATGTCGTCGTCCCCAGCCACTAGTGGGGGCTGGGGGGTAGGGTAGCCAGCTCCTGGTTGAGAACCTCCTGGAGCCGAGAAGGAAAGGGACCTCAGTGGAGTACAATGCCACAGAGTCCACCCTCCAAAGCACCCATTTTCTCCAGGGGAACTGATTTCTGTAGTTTGGAGATCAGTTGTAATTGTGGGGATCCCCAGGTCATGCCTGGAGGCTGGCATTCCTAAGTTAAAAAGTCAAACCAAAGGAGGTACCAGGGTTCATATCCACAGTCTGCTATGAAGCTTGTTGGGCGACCTTGAGCCAGTTGTATTTTCTCCCTCCCTCCCTCGCTCCCTCTCTCTGCCTAACTTATATCACATGGTTGTTGAAAAGATAAAATTGAGGAGAAAAGAAATATGCCCATCACCTTGAACTCCTTGTAGACAGACAGACAAACAGATAGATGATGGACAGACAGATAGATGGACAGATGGATGGATGGATGGATGGATGATAGATAGCTCGATAGATCGATCAATAGATGATGATGATGATGATGATGATGATGATGAAGATAGATAGATAGATAGATAGATAGATAGATAGATAGATAGATAGATAGATAGATAGATAGATAGATAGATAGATAGGGTGGGTGGGTAGATGGATGGATGGATGGATGGATGGATGGATGGATGGATGGATGGATGGATGGATGGATGGATGGATCGATCGATAGATAGATAGATAGATAGATAGATTAGGGTTCCCAAAGTGGTGGACACTTTTTTTATATCCACCAGGTGTTTTTTTAGAAAGCAGGTACGGCCAGGTGGGACTTTTGCCCAACAGAGCTTCTAACAAGCCCTTGGAGATCTGATTGGCTGTGCAGATTTTTAAAAACATTGCTTCAGCAGCAGCTGCCACCACAGCACAAGGATCTTCCCTGTGTGGCTGAAGGTGAGTTGTCGGTGTATGCAAGATAATATTTTTAAACAACACATTCATTTTAAAAGGCACCCTGTAAATCACAGCTTCTGGCTGAAACACTGTAGAATACTATGAGAGCTATGCCTCACCTCACGCCCTGGCATTTTGCGGTTGTCTCTGCCTTCTGCAGAAGGCAGTTTGGGGCTGACTCCGCCTCCTGTGGCAGCCATTTTATGGTTGAGTCCGCCATCCAGTTTCAGAATTCCAAAGGTGCCTGCAGGCTTCCAAAGGCAGTGGGGACTCCTGAGATAACACAGAAGAATAAATTTGATCCCTTTCCTCTTACAGCTATCAAGAATTAATCTCTTGCCTTTCCCTTCTGTTAATTAAGCCCCCCAAAATTCCAGATTTGTTATCACACTCAGATTTAGTTTGTGTTCTACATCATTTTCGTCCGTCTCCTTAATGTCCATATTTTTTGTGACTACCTTCCCAGATTGTTATTTCCTCTAAAACTGCTCAATGAAGCTTATCCATATTTTCATATAATTTATTCCAGACAATATGGACAAATTCATCTAAACCTTAAATGTGTCCCAGACCAAAGACAAGTCTGTCAAATCAGGAATACAGGATATAAACCCTCTGTCTGTTCTGAATTTCCTAACTATCTCATTATTTGAGAGGCGGAAGATATTGTTCTTCACATCTGCTCTTATAAAACGCTGTAATGACCAGCACATGAGCCGCATAAATTATAATAACAATAATAACCTTTTTTTTTTTCAGACACAGAATATATGGCAATGGCATCACAAAGATATCCTGTTAGAGTATGTGGGGTGCCTATTGGAATAAAATAAAATCTTTCTGACTTTCATTTCAGTTTTATTCCTCACTGAAAAATAGTAACATACAAATGGGGGAACTGAAAGGGCTGACAGTGGGCATCTCGTTTCCACCTTTCCCACAATTCCCTCTTTCCTTCCTCTGGAAGTCCCCATCGCCTCCTCTGCTTCCCTCTCTCCTTTCCACCAACCAACCAACCTAGCTTTATCTTCTCCCCTATCTTCAGATTTCCCCCTTCCCTTCCACTGGTGGCATTTACCCAGAAAAGCTATGGCCCAGTTGAACAGTGCTGGCCACCAGGACCAATTGTTTGGTACTGGCCACCGGACTGGGCCCAATTATGCAGGGAAGAATGGCAAGGACTTGCAGGGGGCACCCAGGGTTGCCAGGTCCCTCCTGGCCTCCAGCCACGGATGGGGGGGGTAGGGTTGCCAGATCCAGGTGAGGAAACCCCTGGAGATTTGGGGATGGAGCCTGGGGAGGACAGGGACCTCAGTGGGGTACAATGCCTTAGGAGTCCACTCGCCAAAGCAGCCATTTTCTCCAGGGGAACTGATCTCTGTAGTCTGGAGATGAGCTGGAATTCCGGGGGGTCCACAGGTCCCACCTGAGGGCTGGCATCCCTTGGGACACCACATTTCCCTGGGGGCTGTTTCCATTTGTGAAAACAGCACAGGGCTTTTGCTGATGCTCCTTTTCCTCATGCACAATGGTTGCAATCAGAATATAGTCCCAGTACACTTGGGAGATGTGGAACTCCCAGTGCACATGCTATATAGATTACTTGCAGTGACCATGAGGATTATTTGTTTGTTTGTTTGTGCTATTTATCATCTGCCTTTCTCACTAAAGATGTCAGGGCAGATTGCACCTTGCAAGTCAATGCAGTCAGCAGGCCTGTAGCCAGGATTTTTAAAGTTGGGGGGTGTTTAAATTCCTTGGGGGGGCACTGGCTAATCAAATTAAAGGAATACCCAGCTCCTTCCCCACACCTGCCACCACTCAGGGGGGCCTGGGGTGGATGGGAAGTTGTGGGGCCTTGCCAATAAGTCAGGGGGCCTAGCCCCAAGATGCCCCACTGCAGGGGTCCTTTCGTAAAAAAAGAGGTGCAGGAGCTCATTAGCATAACTCATTTGCATATGCCACACCCCCTGACGTCACCGGAATGACGTCATGGGCAGTGTGTCAGAAGGCCAGACGGGAGGGAGGGGGAAGGAAAGAAGGAAAGGAACAGGAAGGAAGGTAGGTAGGTGGGGGAGAGAAAAGAAAGAAAGAAAAAAAAGGAGGGAGGGGGGAAGGAAGAAAGAAAGGAAGGAAGGAGGGAGGAAGAAAGGGGAAGGAAGAAAGAAAGGAACAGTAAGGTAGGTAGGTAGTTGGGAGAGAGAGAAAAGAAAGGAAGGAAGGAAGGGGGGAGAGAGGGAGGAAGGGGGGAAGGAAGGAACAGGTAGGTAGGTGGGGGGAGAGAGGGAAGGAAGGGAGGGGCGCTTCTCCCCACACTGGGGCTGGCTTTCCCTCCCCCCCCTTGCTTGGGCCTGAGTGGTGTTAAGCCACTCAGGCCCGGCTTCTCCCTCCCTTGGGCCCAGGGAGTGGGGTGAGTGGGGGAGGGAGGGGGGGTGACTGGGGGAGGGAGAGTTTTATTCCTGGGGCCGGCGGCCAGCCACGGCCCCACGGAAGGTGACTGGGGGTGGGATGGGGCTCGTTTGCGGGGCCGGCGGCCAGCCGCGGCCCCGCGGAAGGTGGCTGGGGGCGGGACGGGACGGGGCTCGCGGGGCCGGCGGCCTGCCGCGGCCCCGCAGAACTTGGCAGGGGGCGGGACGGGGCTCACTCGCGGGGCCGGCGGCCTGCCGCGGCCCCGCGGAACATGGCAGGGGGGTGGGACGGGGCTCACTCGCGGGGCCGGCGGCCTGCCGCGGCCCCGCGGAACATGGCAGGGGGCGGGACGGGGCTCACTCGCGGGGCCGGCGGCTTGCCGCGGCCCCGCGGAAGGTAACTGGGGGCCGGACCGGGCTCGCTCGCGGGGCCGGCGGCCGGCCGCGGCCCCGCAGAAGGTGGCTGGGGGCGGGACGGGGCTCCTTTGCGGGGGCCCCCGGCCCCTTCTCTCCCGGAGCGGCGCTCCGGCTCGCTCCGGCCCCAACGGAGCCCTGCCCCACTGTAGCTACAGGCCTAGCAGTCAGTAAGACGAGCTGACTAATCAGCAGTATGAAAGGAGGGACGGGGGTCATAGAAATACGAAAGCAATAGAAAGCTGAAACAAGCAGAAAGCTGAAACAAATTAAGTAGTAAACATGGTATGTTAAGCAAACAGTAAATGGTTATTACATAAGCTGAAACCCAAGGCGCTCAGAACAAGGTAATGCAGATAGCAACAGATAACACATATCGCTTCAGTAGTAAATCCAACAGATCCATTCTCCTCCTTGAAGCAACTAGTGGGCTTATAATAAAGCCCATTGCCTTTAAAAAAATTGACTTCCTGAACAATTCTGTTTTATGTAGTTTATGGAATGCCAGAAGTTTGGGGGGGGGGCTTCCTGACCTTCTCAGGCAGGCCATTCCACAGGAAGAGGGCCACTACCTTAAGTTGTTCATCTTGTCAATTTGCAAGGTGGTACCCTGACCAGGATAGCCCAGGATAGCCTGATCTCCAGATCTCCGAAGCTAAGCAGGGTTGGTCCTGGTCAGTATCTGGATGGGAGACCACTAAGGAATACCAGGGTCATGACATGGAGGCAGGCAATGGCAAACCACCTCTGAAGGCCTCTTGCCTTGAAAACCCCACAGAGTCACCATTTAGTCAGCTGTGACTTGATAGCACTTTCCCCACCACTCATGATTCTCATGAATCAGTTGCAGGTAACCTTAATTTCCATTGCTTTCAGTGGAACATACTCACTGCCAGCGTCAGCTGAATCATGCCCAACAACTCCCAACAAAATGCCTTTAAATCTGAGGGTGCGTTCAGACGGGCAGCTAATCCCACCATTGGCCTGGCTATAATTTGATCTAGATCTTTTTGATCCAGCATTGCTCAACCAGACAGCTCCCCCGTGAATCGCTTTACTGCGTGTGACTCCACAGTGGATTGTCTAGATGGCATCCACCATAAGGAGCTGTGCGGTCTGCTTTTTAAAAAAAATCCTGTTTGCACATATGCATATGCGCCTCACCATCTACTTGTTTTTCCGCGCATGCGCGGACTAAAATGGTAAAAGCACTGCCAGCGGTACCTTCCTCTAGGTACCATTTCAGTTAATAAAGTTGATAAAGTTCACGGGACCATCAGAAACATAAATTTTTTTGAATTGTTTGAGCAGAGCTCTGGGGACGTTGCATGTTTAAGCGGTTATGCAAGCATCGCTAAGACTTTTTAAAAATAGCAGCTGTTCAGGATGGTCTGAAGACCATCCATACGGGCTGATTGCACACTGGTGGAACAACTAGACGGGGGAAAGTCCGCCATTGGCCCGTTGGCCAGCTTAGGACCGGACTTTCACCACTGTCTTGTAAGTACACATCCCCGACGGGCAAGGGTCCTTTAGTAGAAAAAGAGGTGCAGGAGCTCATTAGCATGACTCATTAGCATAACTCATTAGCATATGCCACGTCCCCTGGCATCACCAGAAGTGTGTCAGAAAGGGAATGTCAGTTTCAGCCCCATTATATCCTATGGGCCATTGAAATCAATGGCAAAAACTCATAGGGTATATGAGGGGCTGGAGGAAAGGGGGTTTGAGGGAGAGGCTCCAAACTTGCAGCGTAGCTGCTGGGGCCTCTCCTCGAAATACCCACTAAGTTTCAAGAAGATTGTTAACTTTTTTCCTACCATAGAGAACAATGGAGGGAATGGGGGCAACCTGTTTGGGGGCCTGTAGAATTGGACCCCCTGGTCCAATCTTCTTGAAACTTGGTGGGCATTTCGAGGAGAGGCCCCAGAATCTACCCTGTAAGTTTGGAGCCTCTCCCTTAAACCCCTTCCCCTCCAGTGGCTTTTAAAATTGCCGCCAAATTTCAGCAGCAATTCGGTGGCGAGCTGAATCAGATTAGAGAATCTGATTCAGCCTGTGGCTGCCCTACTGGCCAGTCCTGAGCTGGCGGAGCTTCGCTCCGCCTTGCTCTGGCCCCAATGGACCCCTGCCAATGGGGATCGACGGGCTAATCAAGGAAGCAGCACGATTCCCAGATGTTATTATCTGGACGTGCACTTTAAATCCATGAGGCACTCGTGCCTGGCATGGTTCAAAAGAGCCGTATGAACGCGACCTCAGCATGAGTTGTTTTCCAGACTGGAGGATTTAGGCTTTTTCTCATTACCCTTTAAAAAAAAATAGGATTCATGGGTGCTCGTGCATATGCGAATTCACAAGGAGCTGCCCTGTACAGAATTGGACCATCAGTCCATCAGGTCAATATTGTCTACTCAATCTCGCAGCAGCTTTCCTGAGTCTTAGGTAGAGGTCTTACACATAACCTCCTGCCTGACTCATGTAACTGGAGGTGCCGGGGATTGAACCTGGGACCTTCTTATGCCAAGCAGATGCTCTACCACTGGGCCATGGCCCCTCCCTTACAAGCCATGACCCCTTCCTTACAGTGTGGAGAGGGGGGTTGCAATGCGTGCAATTATAATGATAGTGAAAATAATAATAATAAGGGATTTACTATCTTGCTCTGCATCCAGGAAAACTTTCTTCTGGGAAGTGTATTATTCATAACAGTGTATAAGAGGCTGTAAAATGTACTAGTCTTCATAAAACACATATATAAAATGCTCACAGATGGACCGTATAATAGACATATAATGTGATCCATAAACGTTGCATGAAATAGGACATGACATTATGGATTACAGGCCCTCGGCCTGTGATCCGGTCATGCTGTTGTTAGACCACCAGAGTGAAAAGTAATCGGAGAAGCTCTCTTGTTGGTGGGTCAGAGAAGGTGGATCTCCCTTAACCTGCCAGTTCTCACATTTCTCTAACGTAAATTATTGAGGGAGGGAATAGCTGAGATTACTAAATCTTCACGTGACTTTTTAAAAACACAGAACTATGCCCCTGACCTTGATGGCCCAGGCTAGCCCAGTCTTGTCAAATCTCAGAAGTTTAGGATCAGCCCCCGTGGGATGGGAGAACACCAAGGTAAGTCGAGGGTTGCTACGCAGAGGCAGGCGATGGCAAACCGCCTTGGTACGTCTCTTGCCTTCAAAACCTTATGGGAAACTGGCTGCGACTTGACGCCCCCCCTCCCCCCCAGAAAAGGCGTGAACAGAACAATGTACAAACAGGTTGCTAGATAACTCTTCCCCACCCAAAAAAAGGTTATTAACTTAATCGCTAGTAGGGAAGAACTAAATGCTACTAGATAAAATGGGGGTTCTGATCTTGCCTCATACTACTAATTTGGGGGCTGCTTCCTGTGTAAACCTCAGCCCCATTATTTTCCATGCAAATGTTTCTTCTTCTCCCCTGCATTCCTCTGATCTCAGCAAAAGGCATGGTCATCTAGCAGCTGCAAGCGAAGGAGTGGGGAATCAAACCCGGTTCTCCCAGATTAGAGTCCACACACTTAACCACTACACCAAGCTGCCAATGCTTGATATACTGGAAAGTTTGGGGGGTGGAGCCTGGGGAGGGTATGGTTTGAGGAGGGGAGGAGGCTCAGCTATACGGTCCACCCTCCAAAGCTGCCATTTTCTCCGGGGGGACTGATCTCCATAGCCTGAAGATCAGATGTAATTCCTGGAGATCTCCTGCCATCACCTGGAGGCTGACAACCCTATGTTAAAATAATGGAGGCCCGTGTTCATCATCAAGCAGTCAGCTTTACGGCTTGGTGCCTTCTCAAGATTGGAAGCTAGGACTGCCAAGGTGGATTCATGTTTACTGTATGAGTAGTAAGTCAATGGCGCTTTATTTCATGAAACAAATGGGCAAGCATTCATCAGCCTGTGTGCTGTTCTACCGTAAGGCAGCAATTTCTTGCTTTTGAACTGCTAGGTTGGCAGGAGCTGGGACCAGAGATAGGAGCTCACTCAGTCAGGTAGCACTCGGGTCTCGAACTGCTGAACTACCGACCTTCTGGTTTGCAGTTCAGCGTCTTAACCACTTGAGCCTACTGCTCATTAATTTCATTGAGTGCCCACGAGTTCTTGTATTATGATAAACGGAAAGTACTTCTTTCTCTACCTTCTCTATCCCATGCATAATTTTTTAAACTTCTATTATGTCACCCTCAATCATCGTTTCTCTAAGCAAAAGAGCCCTAACCTCTTTAACTTTTCTTTATAGGAAAGATGTTCCATCCTCTTAATCATTTTAGTTGCCCCTTCCTGCACTTCTCCCAATGCTACAATATCTTTTTTGAGGTGCGGTGACCAGAACTGTACACAGTATTCCAAATGGGGCCGCACCGTAGATTTCTTCCACCCTCATAGACTCATAGAATCACACAGAGTTGGAAGGGGCCATACAGACCATCTAGTCCGACCCCATGCTCAGGGCAGGATCAGCCTAGAGCATCCCTGACAAGCGTTTGTCCAGATGCTGCTTAAAGACTGCCATCCCTAGGCAGATGATTCCACTGTTGCACAACTCTGTCAAAAAGTTTGTCCTAAGATCCAGTTAGTACCTTCTCGCCCTTAATTTCAACCCTTTATTGCGAGTCCTCTCCTCTGCCACCAACAGGAACAGCTCCCTGCCCTCCTCTAAGAAGTGACAGCCCTACAAATACTTAAAGAGAACAATCATGTCCCCCCTCAACCTTCTCTTCTCCAGACTGAACATTCCCAAATCCCTCGGCCCTTCCTCATAGGGCTCGGTCTCCAGGCCCCTGATCATCCTTGTCACTCTCCTCCACACTCGCTCTCTGCCTTCATTATGCCTCAAAGAATGTCTGAAAAGCCCTGATAGACTGATACATTTCACCACTGTTTTCAGCGTTAACCGCAGACCTCTCAAAATATCGCCCTTAATCCATTTCCTTCCCACAGTCCCCTTAGCATACTCCTGTTTTCCTTGCCATCCTGGAAAACCTGGCCTATGGACTGAGATTCTTCAGAAGTGTTGTACAGATCTGCCTTGTGCTTTCTCTTGTTTTACTGTCCTTCCTCGAGTATTTTACAAGACAAATGTAATTAGCCCAAATCATTTGAAGACCGTCCTACTTTTATGAGGCCATTTGCTGCCTCTTTAAAAAACCAAAAAGCAGACAGAAATCTGTTGTTCATAGCCTTTCCCGTAAGCCACACATTTAAAAATGTTACAACGAACGGGCTGTCCGATTATTATTTACTGGTTGCCACAACAAACCCCCTTGTTGGAAGCATAGTAAGTCATGAAGCTGATTTTTGTTCTTCAGTATACGACCAAACCCCCAAGTCGTATGGGAAGATCTCTTTTTCCAGAATCCCTCAGGAAACCTCACTCACAATGGAGAAAGAAACAGTTCTATCACTTCTTTAAACACACCCGTATTTAAACACACACACCCCCCAACAAGCAAGGCCATGCCAAATGCCGGATTCATTCAACAAAAGACAGAATATTCTAAAACTCGACAAGGTGAGGAGGGGGGGGGGGAATGAAATCCTTGACCAGGACTGATTGAAAAAGACGTGGGGGAAGGGAGCCTGATGAAATCGCGAGGCATTTGGAGGCTATATATGTCTTGACACAAAAAGAGAAACGTAAATTCAGACGGAGCCCTCAGCGGCCAACTGTTGATGTACACAGCAGGGAACTGAAATTTATGTGTGTGTTGTATGTCGACGCCAATGAATCTGAGTCCCATTCTTTCTTAGTTCCTCTGTTGCCTTAGCAAACGCAAAGACACTTAGCACTCTTTATGCTCAAACTGTGCCTGTTTACTGGTATCTGTCTCAATAAATCACCATTTGCCTTTGGGAGAAATTGGAAGGGGGGCATTGTGTAAGAGAAAAACTGTTGTTATTGTGTACACACGTGCAATAGAGTGTGCCACATTCCCTGCCTGTCCAAACAACAAATGTTGCCGACTGTGTTTGTGTCGCAGCTGGTTAGTAAGTACAACCCAATCCACTAGAGGATTTAGCATTCAATTAAACTTTTAAAATTTATGGCCACTTTACTATGAGAAACTTGATTCCGAATCTGGTGTAGGAAAGACTGTTGCAGCTTAGCATCCAACATTTCGCCGGACATGCTTCCAAAACCATCTCTCCTTTCGTAACAAGGATTACCTCTCAAAGCACCTCCCTTCCCGTTACTGTACTGGTAGCCCTGGATAATATTTGGATGGGAGACCACCAAGGAAGTCCATTTTATAGAGGTGCCAGGCAGGAGGATTGGGGCGGGGAGCAGCATCTCAGGAGAAAAATTAAAAAGAAAAAGAACAGCTTCATCTACTTACGGGAAGTTCTGACCACTGAGTCCCTGGCGATTTCTAGAGTGACCCAGAACTGACAAAGGATACCTCTACAGATTGATGGGAACTCTATGATAAAGCCAGAAGTTCTCATCATAAAGTTCCAGGTGAGCCATAGAGCTACCCGGCTTTGTCACTTCCAGGTGGCTCTAGGAATTGCCAGGAGCTTTACGGTAAAAGCTTCAAGTAAGTAGACAAGGCCTTGTTTTTCTTCTTAATTTTTGTCTGGTTGCCCCAGGAGAGACTGAGGATAATCTGGGAACAGAGGATTCCCTGCCCCCAACCAGGGGCTTGACAGCCCTGAAGTAGGGTTGCCAGGTCCCTCCTAGCAACCAGCGCGGGGGGGGGGGGAATTAACAGGAGCAGCAGAGAGGCCCATCCAATGGGCAGTGACATGTCTACATCACTGGCCACATGACCCAGAAGTGACATCATCACTTCCAGGATGTCAGGGGCAACGGTCTAGTATTTGAGCAAAAACTCTATGGTAAATTTGGCTTCTACCATAGAATTTTTGCCCAAATACCAGAGTGTCACCCCAACAACCTGGAAGTGATATCACTTCTGGGTCACATGGGCAGTGATGTAGACACATCACTGCATGTCAGACACATCTCCCTCATTTTCGGGGTTAGTTCTCTCCTGCCAACCAGCTGATTGGTGCCAGGGCAGTGGGGCCTGGCAATGGGGGACCCCTGCCTCCACTGGAAGATCTGGCAATGGCAAACCACCTCTGTTTGTCTCTTGCCTTGAAAACCTTCTGGTGTTGCTGTAAATTGGCTGTGACTTGGTGGCACTTCCCACTACCACTCTGTGGACGGTTCTCTGAGTTATTTTACCCTGTGATAAAGGTAAAGGTTTTCCTTGCTTGAAAGCCAGTTGAATCCAACTCTAGGGGTAGGTGCTCATCTCTGTTTCCAAGCCGAAGAGCCAGCGCTGTCCGAAGGCTTCTCCATGGTCATGTGGCCAGCATGACTAAACGCTGATGTTACCTTCCCACCAAAGCAGTACCTATTTATCTGATTGCAATTTCTTGCTTTCGAACTACTGGGTTGGCAGGAGCTGGGGCCAGAGACGGGAGCTCACTCCATCACACGGCACTCGGTCTTGAACTGCCAAGCTACCAACCTTTTGATCTGCAGCTCAGCATCTTAGCCTCTGAGCCACTGCAGCCCTACCCTGCGATAGTCAAGCCAAAAGAGGGCTTGTTCTTTTGCTCCAAAACAGAGGAGAAAAAATATAATTATCCTCAAATACACTATCAAAGTTCCAAATGTACCTCGGCATTTCCAGGGTAAAGTGCCAGTGGTTCAGTGGGAGAGGATGTTCTTTGCACTGCAGAAGGTTCCAGATTCAGTCCCTGACATCTCCACTTATCCAGGATATCAGGTTAGAGATGCTGGCAGTGGAAGACTGTAAAATGTTCCTTTTGGATAGAACATGCCAGTGCTTCACAGGAGGCAGCAGGGCAAGCAAGGCTAGACAGATCACTTCCTGTATCATTCCCTTAGTCGGGTCTGCTGCTGTCTCCCCCCCACCCCCCATGCTGTTCTTATAAGTCCCTTCCTTATGGCTAACTTCTCTCATATCTTTCACATCACCTACTATCTGATCCTTTTTAACTGGAGGTGCGGGGGACTGTACCTGTGACCTTCTGCATGCCAAGCAGATGCTCTAACACTGAGCCTCAGCCCCTCCCCTAATTATAGTAATGTATGGCTGCGAGAGTTGGACTATAAGGAAGGCAGAGCGCCAAAGAATAGATGCATTTGAATTGTGAGAAGTCTCTTGAGAGTCCCTTGGACTGCAAGGAGATCAAATCAGTCAATCCTAAAGGAAGTCAACCCTGACTGTTCCCTGGAAGGACAGATCCTGAAGCTGAAGCTCAGATACTTTGGCCACCAAATGAGTAGGGAGCACTCCCTGGAGAAGACCCTGATGCTGGGAAAGACTGAAGGTCAAAGAAGAAGGGTGAGATGGTTAAACAGTGTTATTGATGCAATGAACATGAAATTAAACAAACTCCGGAGCACGACGGAAGACAGGAGGGCCTGGCGTGATGTGGTCCATGGGGTTGCAAAGAGTCGGATTCGACTGTGCGACGGAAGAAGAAGAAGAAGAATTGTTTTAAAGAACATAGAGATATGACATGGTTTCTGTTTATCATCCTGTGTTACTTATTTTGCATTTACAATAAAAGTATATTTTTTAAAAATGCTGAGTTATGAAAAAAAATTAGACTTGAAGTATTTACATTGTACAGTCATTCAAGATAATTTTATTTCAACAGACACGGGAGTGCATTACTGTTGCTGAGTTTCACTGCAATGTATACAGTGTAGACTCCCCGAGCCTCTTTAGTGGGTGCCGTTGCCAGTGGTCTTAATATCTGCAAGAGGTTATCTTCTTTCTTAGCTTTCTTCCCTTGCCAGATGGCTAACTGCTTTGAAATCCAAGCCTTTCACAAGTGGGTTTGTTATGCGGCACAGCAAGGGGAGACGGCTGTTCGAAGAAAAAAGTAAAACATCCCACTAGACGGACTCAAACCTTTAAGGGAGGAACCCCAAACAGTAGCTCTCTGGATTGGTGCCAAGACATTGAGCGACATGGAGTTACACCCAATAAAACATCCTTTGGAGTCCGTGGATGGATTTTCCTTACATTCAAGTTTAACAGGGTGCCCTGTTTGGGGTCAGTAAAGACTTCAGTACACAAAAACTCTCTCAAATTGGCTAGACACCTAGAATTTTGCCTCTTGGTACTAAACTATGTTGGTTTCTGTGCTGAGAGCTAGTGTGATAGCATTGTTAGAGCACCTCACTAGTGTTGAGGAGAACTGGGTTCAGATCCCAAGTCCACCATGAAGCTGACTGACTTACTTTGGGTTAGTCTTTCTCTGTCATCCTAACCTACTTCACAGGGTTGCGGGAAAGAGAGAGAAATCATGTATACACCTTTTGATAACAAGAATGACACACTTGTATGGTCTTGGTTGCATGGGTTCCTCAGGATGGGGATAAGAACATAAGAACGTAAGAGAAGCCATATTGGATCAGGCTAATGGCCCATCCTGTCCAACACTCTGTGCCATACAGTGGCCAAAATCCAGGTGCCATCAGGAGGTCCACCACTGGAGTCAAAACTCCAGAAGCTCTCCCACTGTTGCCTCCCAAGCACCAAGAATACAGAGCATCACTGCCCCACATATAGTATTCCTACTATGCCTTGTGGCTAACAGCCACTTATGGACCTCTGCTCCATATGTTTATCCAATCCCTTCTTGAAGCTATGTTGGTAGATAAGCAATGAGGAGCTAGGAAGCAGCTGTGTGCTATTAATCATTGTGCAAAGGAACTTCTTCCACATTTTATGCCGCTCTTCTTCATTCCTCCATTTTATCCTCACAACAATCCTGTAAGTAACACTACGAAACAGGGATGGATCGGAAGTCAACCCAGTGAGCTGCATGGCTGGGTAAGAATTTGAACCTAAAGGGTGGATCTAGATCAAACTTCTACCAGTTCCCTCTTCCTGCTACAGATCCCCCTCGTGTCATTCCTGAGCTAAGACAAAAATGCATGAGCCACAGGCTAAAAAACTGAGCTCACTCACACTAACTCAGCTTAGAGGGAACACTGGGTGAAGCACTGAATTGGGAACATGATTGGATCCTCTGCTCCTTCCCTTGTCTCTCACTTATCCCAAGAGGTGTCACTCCAGTTAAGCTCATCAACCCTAAATTGCCCAACTGCCATCTCCTTTGTCTTAGCCTTCCTGAGTTATTATTCTTTTCTGCACATTTCCTGGGAACCCGTGATCACATGGTCCCCATCTCCTCAGGTCACAAATTGGCTATTTAAGGTGAGAGCTCTCCCTGAGTTCACTCTCTGCTTTTTGCTCTTCTCTTCACCCCCTATCTACTTCCTTGGTTCAATTCTGGATCCATTTGGAACCACTCCATGTGGGTTGCTGGTCAGCTCATGATCCCCTCTCTTCCTCCTTTAGTTTCTTTTTCGTTGCCAGACCTGCTCATCACATCAGACAGGTAACATACCACCCCCACAACTATACTTCCTGCTAAAGCAAACGTTGCTGTTTTTTCATATCTTATTTCCTAGCTCTGTATTGTGTGTGAGAGTATTTGCAATTATTATTGTATGCTTGAAAACCTTAAATAAAAGACCAATTATTGCATTCAACCTGGTCTCCTCGTCTATTCACGGGCTCTGGGAATCCTGACTCAGGTATACATGGATTATGAGCCTATATTTTTATGCCTATTGCCATTTAATATTCATAATTCCCCAAGCTTATTAATAAAATAAGGCAATTTGGCTAACATCAGGAGCAGCATTTCCTGGAGATCGACAGGCTGCAGTGGAAAGAGAGAGGAAAGGAAGTTGAGATCAGCCATTGGAAAATTTACTCGGGATTCAACCCTAAATCCCCCCAGTCCTGGTCTAACATGCTAATCAGGGCACCACACTTGCTCCCAGTGACATGACTACAATGTGATATGGCAGTCTATGGTCACACCTGTGGCCATAGCAAAGGTCCGTTTGTGAACCTTTGATCCAGGTTCTCTTCATTTCCCTCAAAGGGCATGAGACAGGAAGAACTTCTGGATTAGATCCTGGGAAAGGCTCCTGTAAATCAACTGAGGGAATCCACACAGCCTCTTAAGATTTTGGGAAACCAGTTGCTTTTAAAATAAAACTTTCCCCTCAGGTGATTGGATGCTGGAGCAGCACTCCCATTGGCTCAGGTGTGAAACATCTGATTAGCTGTTTTACCTTTCGGGACAGAACCACCTACCGTCCAGTGTTCCCTCTAAGATGAATTAGTGTGAGCTAGCTCACAGTTTTTTAGCCTCCAGCTCACACATTTTTGCCTTTGCTCAGGAAGGATAGCTCCAAAGCAAACTAATGTATGCCGCAGCCAAATCGTTCGCTCACAACTTTAATGCCAGGAGCTCACAAAGTAGAGGTTTTGCTCACAAGACTCCACAGCTTAGAGGGAGCATTGCAATCCATCACAAATCCCATGGATCTGTTCCGCTGATGTAAGATTCTCCAAGAAGAGAGCACCTTCACTAGAGTGATGGATCGGTGGGATCCAACCGTCCACTAGGTCCCCTTCATCCTAATGCTTCTTTTTTTCAGTGAGCTTGAGATGTGCACACAGGCCACTGTATGGATCAGAATTCTGACCTTCTTGGACATGCTGAGAGATCAGTAAAAGACAAAAGAGGTGGTTGCCCCTCCGCACATGAACCCTCCCAGAGATCACATTAGAAAGACTCCGCAGGAAGGAATAAAACTGAGTCTCAGGCTACGAGAGCCAAAGGAAGACTGATTTATAGCCTTGCAGGAAGGACTTCTTCCAGACCTCGCTGGAGTGGAGACAATGGAAGGACACCCACGTATTTGGACATGGTCCTGAGATGTTAGAATTTAACAAGGATGGGCACGAGAGCAGCCCTTGCCGTAGCCTTGTGATGAAATGACTAACACTCAGATTTCACTGGTCTTAGACATCATGAAGAAGTGGACAACAAGAAAACCTCATATAATCTTTATTTGTTCCAAGCCAGTTCTGGTTTCCGTGAGAAACCTCCAAGAAGGTTCCTGCGTATAGATGGATGCATGGGTACATAGGTCTCCGGGGAGAGCAATATTGTAAGCCTCTTTGGTTCTCCATGGGGGAGAATTAATTAAGATGCATCAGTTTATCAGACTTTTACTATAGGCTACTCGTTGACTCATAGGGGCCGCAGTGGCTCAGAGGTTAAGATGCTGAGCTGCAGACCGGAAGGTCTGTAGTTTGGCAGTTCCCGAGTGCTGCGTGATGGAGTGAGTTCCCATCTTTAGCCCCTGCTCCAGCCAGCCTAGCAGTTTGAAAGCAAGAAATTGCAAGTGGATAAATAAGTACCGCTTTGGTGGGAAGGTAACAGCATTCCGTGCCCTTCGGTGTTTAGTCATGCCGGCCGCATGACCACGGAAAAGTCTTTAGACAGCGCTGGTTCTTTGGCTTGGAAACAGAGATGAGCACCACATCCCTAGAGTCGTATTCGACTGGCTTTCAAGCAAGGGAAACCTTTACCTTTACTTTTACTCAAACACACATTTAAACATGGTACTTCCAAGTAGTAGTTGTTTTTCCATTTTAGTTTTTTTTTAAATATCTTTTTATTAATATTATGTTCTTTAATACAATTCAAAATAAACAGTAGAACAAAGAACTTTAGATATAAACATATTCTTTAAATCCCCGTAAATGAGTTATACAATCTCTTTTTAAAATTTACACTCTTTACAAACTTAACTTCATCAATATTAAGACCAGTTAGCGAGCAACCAATATTTATAGTGTGACCATGTTTCACTCTTTTCCCTATCTTTAGCCATTGCATCTAGGAAAGGAAACCATTTTTCCATTGGATTAAACAACTCTCTTTCCTCTTTCCCTTAGTTAACTTAGTAAACTTCTCCAATATAAAATAATCCCATAGTTTATTGTACCACTGTGTTACAGTTGGAGGAGATTTGTCCTTCCAATGCAGCACTATCAACACTTTTGCTGCTGTCAGCATTATCACAATTAATTCTCTTTGCATTTTAGGAAGTTGCGCATCTTGCCAGTAATTTAACAGTATTATCCAGGGGTCCTTTTGTAAAAAAAAGAGGTGGAAGAGCTCATTAGCATAACTTATTTATATGCCACACCCCCTGACATCACCGGAAGTGTCTGAAGGCCACACGCCCCTGACGTCACCGGAAGTGTGTCAGAAGGCAACACCCACCGCTCAGGCTCCACCCCAAAAATCTCCAAGGTATTTCCCAACTCAGAGCTGGCAAGCCTATCTGATGGCAAAGGAAGGAAGGAAGAAAGGAAGAAAGGAAGAAAGGAAGAAAGAAAGAAAGAAAGAAAGAAAGAAAGAAAGAAAGAAAGAAAGAAAGAAAGAAAGGAAGGAAGGAAGAAAGGAAGGAAGGAAGGAAGGAAGGAAGGGGGGAAGGGGGGAAGGAAGGGGGGAAGGAAGGAAGGAAGGAAGGCAGGGGGGAAGGAAGGGGGAAGAAAGAAAGAAAGAAAGAAAGAAAGAAAGAAAGAAAGAAAGAAAGAAAGAAAGAAAGAAAGAAAGAAAGAAAGAAAGAAAGAAAGAAAGAAAGAAAGACTAGGCGCTTCTCCCCCCCCTTGCTCGGGCCGAGTGGCTGTCAGCCACAGGGGCCGGCGTTTCCCTCTCCCCCCTCGCTCTTGCTTGGGCCCGAGTGGCTTAATGCCACTCAGGCCCAGCTTTTCCCTCCCTCCTGCCCCCCCCCGCGGCCTGGGAATGGTGAGGGGGGGAGGGAAGGGGCGCTTCTCCCTGGGCCGGTGGCGGCCTGCCGCATCCCAGGAAGGGTGAGCAGGGGGAGGGATGGGGCTTCTCCCCAGGCCAGCAGCAGCCTGCCGCGGCCCAAGAATGATGAGGGGGGAGGGATGGGGGCTTCTCCTAGGGCCGGTGGTGGCCTGCCGCAGCCCGGGAAGGGTGAGCGGGGGGAGGGATGGGGCTTCTCCCCATGAGGGGATCGGGCCTGGGAGACGTGGCAGGGAGAGGAAGGCAGACTCCAAAGTTGTCTCCCAGGCCCGGCATTTGGCGCCGGGCCTGGAGAACACAAGGTGGCCCTGCTGGGGGTGGGGCTTCGTCATGTGCCCGCCCCCTGGTGTCTTCACTCCCAGAACGCCTGGTATTATCATAGGTTCAAATTTCAATTTATACCCTGTAATGACTTCTATTTGTTGAACTAACTGTTTCCAAAACTTAGCTATATGATCACATTCCCACCAAGTGTGTTAGTAGGTTCCTTTGCTTCCACATAATTTCCAACATTTTGGAGACATCCTTGATGACTTGTGTGCCAGTCTTTCAGGTGTTAGATATCATCGATATAAAACTTTATAACTAGTTGCTTGTATTATTAGCGACCTAGATACTTTGTTATTTCTTCTCCAGATCTCCTTCCACTGTTCTTCTGATATGTCTTTTGCTAAATCTTTTTGCCATGCTTCCTGATAAGATTGTTTTTCCCCTGACCTGTCTCTTCTAGTATTCCATATACTTTTGAAATTAAACCTTTTTTTTGAAATTTATAGAAGCCATTAGTCTTTCTAATGCTGTATATTGGAAATGTAGGGAGTGTTGTGCCCCTATTGTGTCTATCATATATTGAAGTTGCATGTATTCATGCCACGGCAATGATGAATTACATTTCCTTTCTAATTCCAATTTAGGGATTCTATGCCCATTTTTAACTACATCCATAATCTTTGTGAGTCCCCCTTTCCTCCATTGACTATATGCACTAATATCTCATGCTGCGGGAAACCATACTTGTCCCATAAATGTACTTGAGGGTGATAATCTAGATGTGTGTTTTCTTCTCAGACTATACCAAACCCTCAATGTAGTATTCAGATTTGGATTTTCCTGTTTGGGTAAACTTTTTTGCCATAATGCTTCACTATAAGTAAAATGACTTTCCCATTTTAGTTAGGATTTAGTAGCCATAACTAAATAACCAGGGGTCCTTTCGAGCAGGAACTCGGGGGAGCACAGCTCCGGGAGTTGGTGCCAGCCCCCCCCCCCACGGGGGAATGCCTGCTTGTGCCATGGCTGCAGCAAAATGACCCCATCCCCTGGAAAGGTCCTTGTTCCTCCGAACAGCCTTCTGAAGGCTTCAGCCACCACTGAAGCTATCCTCCCAGAATAGTGGTATTTCTGAGGCTTGGATTAGTAGCTGTCCCCTCTCTGCCAGCTCTTTCTTCCTTCCTTCCTTCCTTCCTTCCTTCCATCCATCCATCCATCCATCCATCCATCCTCCCCCTCTCTCCTTTCTTGCCTTCTGACATACTTCCGGTGGTGTCAGGTGGTGTATCATATGCAAATAAGTTATGCTAATGAGTTATGCTAATGAGTTATGCTAATGAGCTCCTGCACCTCTTTTTCTATGAAATGACCCCTGTAAATAACCATCATTTTTGCTGCTAGGGTCCTCTGGGGGGTGGGGAGGGGAGACTGGCAAGAAGTGACTCTGCATTTTCTCTTCTTATTGTGTGTAAAGAGTTTACTATCTGCTTTTGAAAGTCCATAACCTTTAACAAAGAGGGGCTCAGTTTTCAGCTACCATAGTTAATAGAATGACAGACAATGCTGTGATAATCTTTAAGGACTGAATAGCTCTTAAACTACGAGTGACACAAAGGTGGTGCCACTTAATGATCAACATGTTACTTTCTTCCTAACCCCTATTAACTACATTCTTTGTTAATGATGAAGCTCTCACCAGACACTGATGATTTTTCACAATTGGTTCCTGAAAAGTACTGGAGTTGGAGACGCTTCGTAGTGATTTCAGCAAGCATAACTTTATTAGAGAGGTCAGAAGAGCATGCCCAATGGGGGCCGGGGGCCGCTTATATTTACAGGTAAGCCACACCCCCGACCTCGCCCAAACAAGAGGATAGGATTGGGTTCCCACCAGAGGCGATCATAGGTTTATTTGAATATCCTAAGCCTCTGATAGGGGGATGACTAGGATCCTAGTGCCCTATTGTTCTCTGGCCTCAAGCTCAGGGCTTCCCCAGCCATGTGCGCAACGGACCGCCGTGCGGTCGTTGCTGCGAGTACATTACAGTTCCTTTCTTGCAGCAAAAGTTTTCTAATATCAGTTTGGTTCCAAGACTTAGAGGACGCCGCCACAATGGTTGTGAAGTATGATTCCTCAACCGCCACACGACGAAAGACTCACATTCAATGGAGCTCATCAGTTCCTGAGCCCAAGACCCAAAGCAAGCGACTCTGAAAGATAACTAAGAAAAATATCGACACGCTTTTCCTAAACCAGGCACCGAACTATCAATCCACAATGCGAATCATGAAATGGCAATCGGCATATTAAGAGTTTGCATAACCAGAAGTTTCTGCCAGGCATTACCAGGAAATGTCAAACAAAACAGAATACAGCTAACAGATCTGCCATCTTCTGATCCTTCCAAACATTATCGTTGACTTCAGCCAAGAACCATTACTAAATTCTGTCAAGAAAGTGCAAGATGTAACTAAGGTTGTGCGTGTGTTAGGGAAGAAGATGAACTGAATATATGCTGGCCAGATCACTCACTTTGGCAGCCAACTGCCCGCCCTTGCTTTGGTCCCCCCCCCCCCACCACTCACTAGGGCAGTGGTGGGGGAGGAACTGGGGAGTGCTTCTTGACCACACAGCTGGAAGTGATGTCACTGTCTAGGATTCCCGTGAAATCCTATGGTTTCTTCCATAGAGTTCTGAGTAAATCCTACAGTGTCCCATGATGCAGTGACATCACATCCAGTTACGAGTCTGGAATTAATGTTGCAGTGTCTCAGGATACCATCTGGCTAAGCCTCTACCCCCTCTAGTCAACTAGTAGTTGCCACCCAAGTGCAACCCTACAGTGGATCTTTAATAAGTTACTTGATAGTGGGGTATATTTATTGTATATATGTATATATGTAATGGAACAGTCTGTCCCCCCCTGATTTCAGTGTGATTTAGTTTGGTCCTACTGGGCGGAACTCTTGTCTCCATTTCCAGTTTTGTATGTTAGCTGTAGCTGTTGGCTGTGTGAGCTGTCCCCTTGCAAAGAAACAGTTGATGTTTTGAGCCAGTTTGTCTCTGCTGAATGGACCAGAGGACGGGTGCCTGAGTGAGTTCTCTAACCTGGAAACCCACAGTCAAAGGGGGACATTACAGATAGTCTCTACACACAGGGTCCAAAGCCCTGTTCAAGCATCAAAGAGAACGTGGCAGTGCAACATCAAGCCTTTCAATTACATAACAATATGAAGACTTTAGGCCGTCTGGACCCTCCATAAACCCTGTGAGGTTCACGCTCTGCCCTGGCCTGATCAACAGAGCCATCTATCCTGCCTGTTGCCCTTCAGATGCCAGGTGAAGGTCTCACTCCCTTCACTGACCTCAGGGCCCCTGGTCTGGAGGGCACACACTTCAAGATATATAGATTCACCCTTGGCCCTGTCATAACCCTTGTGTGTCTCTCCTCCTACAGGAGAAAACCTACATCTGTTGTGAGACAGAACTTTGGGGAATCCTTTCCCACCAACCCTCCCCACCCCCAAACACACACTGTATTAATAATGGCTCTGAAACAGAGGGTCAGTACAAAACACCAAGCAAACATGTAGACAGAAAAATAAAAGGATCAATGATTGGTAAAATAATAAAACAAAATTAATAATTACCTCTAGGGTAAAAATGTACCAAACTGAGGAATCCGATAATAATTATAAAGGTTTTTACAGACTGGGGAATGGAAAAGGATAAAAAAAAATCTACCTGTTAGCAGAAATAGTATGATAAAGGCAGCAGGGACCTATCAATGCAAAATGGTATTTGGATGGTTTTGCAGGCATGCCCATCTGCGTTATTTACCAATACCAGGCAGGTAATCGTTAGTCTGCAGCAGCCAAAATAATCGAGTCTTGGGATAAAGACTAATGAAGATATTATAACATGTATTTATTGTACTTCATTTATAGCCTGCTTCTCTCACGGAGACTTGGGGCAGATGACAAAATATAAAAATCCATTCAAAGAAACAGCTTAAACAAACATCACTTAAAAAATTTAAATATACTCTGCCATGAGTCACAACCTACAATGAAGATAGATTCAAATGGGTAATCGTGTTGGTCTGAAGCAACAGAACAAAGTGTGGGTCCAGTGGTACCTTTAAGACCAACAAAGTTTCATTCTAGGTGCAAGCTTTTGTGTGCATGCACACTTCTTCAGACCTGAAGAAGTGTGCTGATCTGAAGAAGTGTGCATGCATACGAAAACTTACTCCTAGAATTAATCTTTGTTGATCTTAAAGGTGCTACTGGACTCTGACTTTAACCTACAGTATAGGAGACTTTGATGCACAAGAGCTGATTCCGCAACAAATCAGGCATCGCAGAACTCTTGGTTATTTTGGTTTATGTATATAATCTACCAGCTGGAACCAAACCCCTATAAATGCCCCTGCCTTCAATGTCCCTAAATTCATTCATCTTGAATGGATGGATCCATTTTTCCATTTAAAAATATATATCCAAAATGTTGGCTAACCCTTGAGCCTCAGAAGGGATGTGGTTACTCCTCCACTCTACCCACAGGTCTGTCAGCTGTATCACATACACGTACCCTTTAGCCCTGTGAGAGAGCAAGCATAAGCAAAGCGGAAAGAGCAGTGATCCGCAGTACTTGAGATACTAGGTCCACGGAGACTACATGGTTCTATTTAACTCAGCATTATCTGTAGTACCAAAGTGGAGGGAAGTGCTCGAGGATAAGCCTTAAAGCTCCTTCCGTTTGCAGGATCGATGGAAGAAACTTGGCTCAAACTGCACTGAGGCTGTGACACAGACACTCTGACTGAAGCCTGGGATTAGGAGATAAGGCCTCAACTTTGACTCTCAAACAAAAAGAAAAGAAAAGAAGGCTCCGTGTAAGTTAAAGATGGGATGTCAGCCTTATCTGGGAAATATTTATCACTCTGTAAGCTTTATGTTGGAGTAATTGAAGCCATGTGTTTATTGAAGGCAAGGACCAAACACACAACGAATTGTGTGTGTGTGTGTGTGTGTGTTTCAAAACAGCTTCTTAGTTTTAAAGCGATCCTCATGATAATTCAACAAACTAGCCATTCAAAAGAGCACCAAGATAGCGGACACACAATAGGCTATATGGGAGTGGGGAATCAAACCTGGTTCTCCCAGACAGGGGCGTAGAGTTTAGTAAATTCCGGGGGGGGGGGGCTCTTTAGCACGCGCTTCTGAGGCCCGCCAGCCGCTGCTGCCGGGGCCTCTCCCCCCACACACACACTCCTTCCCTCTCCCTTCACCGGGAAAAGAGGGAGGGAGAGGGAAGGATGGAAGAGTGGCCAGGCAGAGGGGGGGGGAGAGGCGCCGGCGGCAGCAGCTGCCAGCCTCGGAAGGGCCCCGGGAGGCGTGGTGGTAGGCGCTATGTTTTCCCAGGGGGGCTCAGTTCCCCCCCGGGGAAATTTTGGGGGAGGCTCGAGCCCCCCCGTAGTCTATGCCTATGCTCCCAGATTAGAGTCCGGGCACTACACCAAACTGGCTCTAAAGTGTCATGAAGTCTCAGCTGACTCATGGCAACCTCCAGCAACAGGCTTTCAAGGCAAGTGAGAAGCAGAGGTGGTTTGCCATTGCCTTCCTCTGTAGAATGTGCCTTGGTGGTCTTCCTTCCAAGTGTTGACCCTGCTTAGCTTACGAGACCAGATGAGATCAGGCTATGCCATGACGCCTTTCCACCCACTGAATCAGCACACAGGTATTTTGCCACAGAATGTGGGCAGATGAAAACCTCTGACATGAAGCAAACCAAGCCCAACACCTGATTCCAGATTCCCAAATTGAGTCACGACTGTAAAAATGAGCTGCACTCACTGACTGCACATGATCCTTCAACTAAGCGCTCTTTGATCAGCCTGTGCTTCTCATACCTTCAATCATCTTTCACGAGGGGAGCCTGTTTTACTTCAAAAGTGGGGACACCACCATTGGAAAGGCTCTCTTTCATTTGTACAGGTCAGAAAGTGATAGCGTTGCATGGCAGATCTGTTTTCAAAGCAAACATGCGTCCCCTTCAGCATTTTGCACCCGAGACTGGAGGACAACAGAGGAAAATTGACACATCAGCAAATACTTTTTTTGTTTTTCCCCATATGATGGCCTGGGTCTTAACAATGCACCATTATTTAATCCAAAGCCAGAGCTCATCGGTTGCCACATCTGTTTTTCTTTCCTCGGATCCGTAATTGAACGGCACTTTCAAGACGGCGACATGAACGTCTTCGCATTTCAGTTCCTTGTTTGTTTTCTATCATGCTCACTTATTATGGGTACAAATCACAGAGAGGAGGATAAACTGGCCTTCTCTTTTGTAAATTCAGCAGGCTTGATGGGCCTCTCTGTCGAAAATGAGCAAAATGTAAAATTCCCGGTATTAGTCAAAATTGCCCTATTAGTAGCTCTTATTTCTGATCTAAAAAAATAATTACGTTTGTTGGTCTTGAATCAATCTTTTAAAGAGTGGCTGCTTAAAGAAGAACTATGGTGCAGTGCCAGTATTCATGGGTTGCATCATCAGGCTTCGAGTTCAGTCCTTGGCAGCATCTCCACTTATGGGATCTTGGGGAGGAGGAGGCGGAGGAGATTGGATTTATACCCCACTTTTCATTCAGAATCTCAGAGTGGCTTACAATCTCCTTCCCTTCCTCTCCCCACAATAGACACCCCTTGAGGTAGGTGGGATGGAGAGAGCTCTGAGAGAGCTGTGACTGACCCAAGGTCACCGATCTGGCTTCACTGGCTTGACAGCCAGTTTGGAGTAGTGGTCAAGTGCGCTGACTCTAATCTGGGAGAACCGGGTTTGATTCCCCACTCCTCCACTTACACCTGCTGGATGACCTTGGGCAAGCCATAGCTCTGTACCGGCTGTTCTCTTAAGGACAGTTGTCTCAGAGCTCTCTCAGCCCCACCTACCTCACAGGGTGTCTGTTGTGGGGAGGGGGAGGGAAAGGAGTTTGTAAACCGCTCTGAGACTACAAGTGAGTGAAGGGCGGGATATAAATCCAATCTCTTCTTCTTCATCATGCAGAGGAGTGGGGAATCAAACTTGGTTCTCTGGATTAGAGTCCACTGCTCTTAACCACTGCACCATACTGGCTCTCTTGCTGATTTGAGGGTTGCGGTGAAAATATTTTGTGACTGGTTAACTGGGAATGGGATGCATTAACATTTTTCACTGCACTTCCTCATTTTATCAATTCACCATTGGTAGGAAAGCCATAAACATCCAGGACCCCACCAAACTAAATGATCAGTTTAAGTTCCATGATTTCCTGGTATTTTCTTGATCACCAAGAGAGATCAGGGTTGAACTGGGGGCTTTTTCGCATGGCGCATGCTTGGCTTATTCCTGATTATCTTGAGAGTTGATCCACAAGCATTGGAGTCAATTTGGGCAGGGTTCTTCTGCACATCTGCCCTCCCTCTGCAGTATAGCAGTTATGGAGTCAGTTTATTTTCTTCTGTATGTACCTTCAATAATGAGGATTTTTCAAGGGAGTGCACTGTCATTAGTGTTGTCTTATCATGCATGCCCTTTTTTTTAAAAAAAAGGCACTAATAGATTGATGTATAGTGTTGTAACAATAGATTTAGGAGGTTCTCTGAATTCCCAGCTTTCATTTTTTTTTAAAGTAAGTCTCTAGCTTCTTTCTTGTGGAGATAAGCCTTTTCCCTTGTATCTCCATAAGGGAAGAGGCTGGAGACTTCCTTTTAAAAAAAAAAAAAAAATGAAAGCTGGAAATTCAGAAAACCTCCTAAATCTATTGTTACAATGCTCCAGAGATATATCGATATTACAGTGCAGGTTTTTTAAATAAAAAGAAATCACTTGTCTTCAGAGTGGGGGAGGGAGAGGGAGTGGTTTGACCGCAACATTCCAGTCATCGAACAGTGGGCTGAAGGTTGGTGCAAGTGGGCAGGACAAGGAAAACCAACAGAAACATTATGAGGGGAAAAACTAACTCACAGTTGGCTTCCAGAAAAGACATTATTCGCATTTCCTTATTCAATCCTTATTCGTTACTTATTCGCAAATTCATCCAGAAACACTGCGGAGATGTGGCTACCTCTGAACCCCCAAATAAGGTCTGGACCATGACATATTATATACCTCCAGGTTCACAGGACTCTCCCCTTCAAGAAGATATATCCTGTTTCCTGGTCCAAGGTGCGGTTTTTGGGCCAGCTGCTCCAAAGCGTGGCGCCCCCAGGACAATCACACAGACAGACACTGGGGCAGGGCCGAACCCCAAAAATAATCTTTGGACCACCCCAAATGACACATCCCCACGCTCTGGGGACTGTCCCCTGCAAGATTACGTACAGCACTGCCCGGTCCAAACTCTGGTTCGTAAGACACAACCCTCTATTCAGTATGCTTCCCAGAGGCCTGTATTTCAAAAGAGATTTGAATAAGGAAGTGCCCTCTGCACCCAAAAACAGTTTTGGACCCCCACACCTCATACACCCCCATCTTCAGCAGACTCTCCCCTTCGAGCAGACATATGTTCTCTCCTGGTCCAAATCACAGTTCTTGCGCCAGCTGCTCCCAAGAGGGGTACCCCCAGGACAATCACACAGGCAGACACTGGGGCTGGGCTGCACCCCAAAAATAATCTTTGGGCCACCCCAAATGACACATCGCCACACTCTGGGGACTGTCCCCTGCAAGATGACATACAGCACTGCCCGGTCCAAACTCTGGTTCTGAAGACACAACCCTCTATTCGGTATGCTTCCCAGAGGCCTGTATTTCAAAGGAGATTTGAATAAGGAAGTGCCCTCTGCACCCAAAATAAGTTTTGGACCCCCACACCTCATACACCCCCATCTTCAGCGGACTCTCCCCTTCAAGGGGACATACACTGTGTCACAGTTCTTGCGCCAGCTGCTCCCAAGTGGGATTCCCCCAGGACAATCACACAGGCAGACACTGGGGTTGGATATCCCCAGGCCCCAACTGGAGGCTGGCAACACTAGTGAGGCAACCCCAAAAACGTTTAAAAGGTAAAGTAACTTTGTTACTGGCAGGTGGTTTCGCACAGAACAATACCTCATACACCCCCATCTTCAGTTTCTATTTGGAGCGCTCTCCCTGAGGCCTATACTTAAAAGGAGATTTGAGCAATAATAAACTGAGATTACAGAATTTGAATTCGTTCACAAGGATGGATCCCTCAGGGCTTGATGAATTCTTATCTCAACAGATAGGCTGATGTTCCATACCCATGTTTCAATCAAGCTACTTAGAGAGGACATTGCAGCTTTGCATTCTGATGTATTTCCTCTAAACTGTCCTTCCATCCTTTTATTTGGATATAACAACTCAAGGATTTCCATTCAAATTCAGTCTGAACAGACGAGCTTTGACAATTGAAAGCTCAGATTCCCAAAACCAAACTAATCTCCAGGTGCTACTATGGGCAGTCTCTGTGTGTGATTGCTCAGTGATTGGGGAGTAGGCCACATGTGATTGTTGCAAGTGTCCATGGGATGCTTTGGGGCCTGAAACAATTTACAAACATAACCCACAGTGGCTTTTTAAGGCAAGGTTACATTTTAAGACCGATTTCAGGAGCATTGTTAATTTGTGTCTTCCTTTCCTGTGTGTTTGCTCTTTTCATCACTGTGACATCATCATCAATTTTTGGAAATGACTTGGAAAGCCAGAAAGGATGGTACTGCCTTTGAGGACAACATCATTACTGCATTCTTACAACACTATTGTTTGCTGCAGAAAGAGGGATATCGGAAGACCACCTCTGTTTGGGGAAAGATGGCAAGTGAATTATATTCAAATACAATACAGTTTAGGAAATGGCTATATAATTTCTGGCATGAAGACCAAAGGGGGCTAAAAACCAAAACACTCCTGAGGGTTAAATCAGAAAAAAAGCTAGTGACTGTAGGTGGCCAGAAGATTCATGTCCTTCTGTCATGTATGTTAACTGTAAAGACTGGTCTCTTCCAATAACAGCTGAAGCCACACAACTAAACCTTAATGTGAGTGGTTCTGTGGATGCACAAAGTGTGTTGGTTTCCCAAAATAGTAATACAGAACATGATTATGCTAGTAAATTTTGGCCTCTGTTTTCTGAAAAGAAAGATGTGCCCATTTCCAATGAAAAACAACACCAAGCAATTGCTGATAATGATGATTGCTCATCTATATCTGGCAGCATTGATATGAGTCTTAGCAATAAAGAGGTGGTGGTCAGGAATTCTGCAGCAAATGCTATCCACTGAAATACCTGTTTCCACAACTGGGGAATTTAGAGCCTCATGCTTACCATCATTTACGATTACTTTGTGCATAAGTGAATGGAGACAGATATTCTTGGGCACATCACAACCTGGATTACAGCGTGGCTGGGCAACTCTCTTGGCGGAAAAGATTAAAGAGTATAACAGATTTTGTGTGTTCACTTTCATATATAACCGCATTAAAATAAAGACTTCAAGGAAAAGAAACGCACCATTTTGGTATGGCAAAGCAAAATGCAAATTTAATGGGTGCATTATGTTATACATGAGTATTAAGGATATGCCAGAAAAAGAGGCACGTTCTGTTAGAATAAATATCACTCTGAGGGGACAAATACGTCACACAGTTGGCCATGAATACAAAAGGCACACAAGTCAGCCAGAAAGAATTAAACTAAGAAAAGAACTTAAAGGAGACATGCCAAGTCAGCTGAGGGTTAAGCTCGTCAGTCGTTGTGACCCTGATGCATTAATTGCTGGCAACCACAATGACATAAAGAGTTCTTCAGTACTGCAAAAGATTTCTAGTGAAGGGAATCTTGATGGAAGGACAGAACGTGACACTGTCCAGGACTGTATCAACATACAGGGGAAACAGGATGCTGAAGAACATCTTCTTTATAAGACAGACCATTCATACCTACAGGTGATTTCTGCAACACCTTTCAAATTACACATGTATATGCAGCTTCACCTGCTGTTAGATCTTCAGAGAGCAGGTTTATGTGAGCTATACCTTGATGCCACTGGATCTGTAGTGAGGAAACCACCGTCAGTTAAACACCAAATGTTATACTATGTTTTGTGCACAAAAGTACCCTCAGATTCATTGTGCATAATTCCACTAGCGGAAATGCTTTCCTCAGACCAGAGTACTCCCACCATCTGTCACTGGTTGGCATGGCTTTCACGTGATATGTTTCGAGTCACTGGACACCATCTGAAGCCTCAAAAAGTTGAATATGACCATAGCTGGGTTTTAATACATGCGGTCACCGAGGTTTTCAACCATGTAAAGCCACTTCACTACCTCCACATGTGTTATGATGTATGTGTTAATGAAAGAAGGGTCACATTTACGGTGGTACATATCTGTGCAGCACATATGATAAAACTTATGGTTGGACATATCAGTAAGTTAAAGCTTTCAAAAGAAGTGAAGAGTTTTTTCCTCTATTCATTTGCACTACTGCAAAATGGAAAAACAATACAGGAGTGCGGTGAGCTCATTAAACGCCTCACCATAACATTTGGGAGCAAATATCTTACAGATGATTGTAGGAAGGCAGTCAGCACTGTACAGCAGTATTTGAAAAACCAAAAAATGCCAGCAATTGAGCAATACTTTGAGTTGGAAGATGACATAATGGAAACACCGTCAGAGTATTTCTTATATCAGGGGTCACCCTTTGTAAAATTGATCCCACAAGAAAACCCTGAGGATGAGTTACTGAGCAGTGCGTTACAACCCAACATCTACTACAACTTAGAACTGAATAAACTCTTGTCAAAATACATTCTGACATTGCCATTATGAAGTGGAATTATGCTGCAACCCAAACGGTGTCCGCAAACCAAAGACAGTAATTCAAATGCTGAGAATTGGTTCAGAATAGTTAAGAATCAAGTTCTGAATTCCAAACTTCATCGCAGAACTGGAGAATTTGTAGAGATAATGAAAGAAACTATTCAGGGAAGACTACGTGTGGCCGCAATAGGCATCTTCCAGGAAAAAAATCTGAAGAAAGACCAATTAAAAAGAAGGTGCTCAAAGAAGAAAGGAAAAAAAGAAGATATCCCACATCCAATGACTCTGGTGGAAACTTGGAGCAAACGCCCACAATCAGCATCTCAGAAAGTGCCCAAGTATTATAGAGCTCCACCTGTGTCTCTGCGCAAAGGAAAAAATAGTGAATATGAATGCCCCCCTTGGAATGGAGATGCTCACTTAAACAGGAGAAAGGTAGTCCTTAGAAACACTAGCACTATAGACAATCTTCTGTTTATAATTCATATGAGCATTGAACATTATCCAGAACTGAAAAAAGATATCAAGGCGTTGCAGAACAGCGTGGAAGCAGTTAACATGTTGCTGCGATTGAATGATGCCTTCTCAGAGAAGAAGTGGAGTACAGGAAAAATGGAGTGGCTGATGCAATTCGAGCGGTTCAAGGGGAAGAGTTTATGGGACTGCTATGGAACGGAAGAAGAGATGGTGACCTCACCTCTCTCCTACTTCTGGCATACAATACAGCACTCCACTTGCAGCAACCAAGACTGTCCAAAAAAGGAATGTCATATTAAATCTTCGGAGATTGTTCTATGGTGAGTATACATTCATTGAATTTGAAGCACTTGGTTAATACATAGGAGTCTTTGATAAGGAGAGTTATCTCTGTGATGTTTCACATCATAACTATTGGTCAGAAAAGTAATCTTAATTGAGCTTTCTTTTGCTAATGTAGTATCAGTGATGCTTGGGAAATCCAGGAGGCTCTGAATGTATTCCATGAACCATCTTCTTCACCATGTTCAATGCACTTTATTGAGGGTAAACTGCCCATCAATGACCAGAAAGATTGCCTCACATCTGACCGTGGCACAAGGTAACTGATCCTTCTATGTGACATATTCATGATCTATGCAATTAAGTCAGTGCCTGACAGCACACAGGAAAGTCACACAAATGCTGGTGACAAGAAATTATTCAATCTTTTGTCCCACTGGAAGGCATGTTTTCATACCCAAATGGGAGAAGTAAGTTTCCCGGGTGTCACTATGTAACCAACATAGTAATTCCCATTCTCTATGTACTATATGTTTCATGGTGTGTGTGTGTGTGTGTGTGTGTGTGTGGAATTGTTCAACAAGGCACTATAATCACCATTGTATGAACCTGAAGGGGCAAGGGGGCTGTTTCACATCTGATTCAGGGAAAATACCTAGCGAGTGACTTTAATAATGAATTATGTGTTTGGTCCACTATATGTTCTAAAAATGTGTTTATCTACTGAATGGACTCATTCTGATGTATATATAACACTCTCTTACCATAATCATTTCAGAATCACTGTAAAGAAATGCAGAGGCACACGCCATCTCGGCTCCCGTTTATTTGTCAATGGGCTACCATGCATGCTTATTATCACAATTGCTGTCAAGGGTCCATACAGAAACACTAACCACTTTGACCCACGGAGTTTCCCAGCTGACATCTCAGTGCACAGAGCTAAGTATGTCACAAACAAAGTCTCCAACAGTTAATGTATTATGTATTGTAATCAAAAGTCCGTGGAAGGAATCATGCTGATTTCTATATTTACTTCCAAAGTCAACTGTTTTAAGAAAAAGGATGCATCCCTCCCTTACCCCAACCCCAACAGCATAGTACATGTACAAGTACACAAAAGAATTAACAATCTGTTCTCTTATCCAGATACAGGATTGTTGGCATAACTTATAATACAGGACAACATTTTGTTTGCTTCCACAAATTTGGAAAGAATAGCGACTGGTGTCTATATGATGGACTAAAGGAACTACAAAGATCAGGCCATGGCAACGTCGAGGCCACAGAAGCTGTCTTCAGCAATTTTCTGACGAAACATCCACTTCCCAACCACATTGTTGCTGTGCGTCTATCATGAACGCTGACATTCCCTCGCTCAGCCCAGGATGGAACCCTCACATTTCCAGGGACACTTTATCCAAACGATATTAAACAAGGCCGCAGCTCAAATTTTCTATGACTTGTTATTTTGCAATCCATACTTTGCTTCCAATTAACTGTACTGTGAGATTCAAGGCCACGAGGGCCACCAGGGACCAGGTGACATGAATGTTAATATACTATTTAGACCATATGACACAATATTTAGACATGGATCCTGCACAATATTCTGGGCATCAACCCATTTTCTACTTGGGGCTTTTGATACATTACGGAGGCAACTTCAAAACCATGCTTTGGACCATGACAGAACATATGTCCCCTTGAAGGGGAGAGTCCGCTGAAGATGGGGGTGTATAAGATGTGGAGATTAGTTTGGTTTTGGGAATCTGAGCTTTCAATTGTCAAAGCTCACCTGTTCAGACTGAATTTGAATGGAAATCCTTGAGTTGTTATATCCAAATAAAAGGATGGAAGGACAGTTTAGAGGAAATACGTCAGAATGCAAAGCTGCAATGTCCTCTCTAAGTAGCTTGATTGAAACATGGGTATGGGACATCAGCCTATCTGTTGAGATAAGAATCCATCAAGCCCTGAGGGATCCATCCTTGTGAACGAATTCGAATTCTGTAATCTCAGTTTGTTATTGCTCAAATCTCCTTTTAAGTATAGGCCTCAGGGAGAGCGCTCCGAATAGAAGATGAAGATGGGGGTGTATGAGGTATTGTTCTGTGTGAAACCACCTGCCAGTCACAAAATTATTTACTTTACCTTTTAAACGTTTTTGAGGTTGCCTCACTAGGGTTGCCAGCCTCCAGGTGGGGCCTGGGAATATCCAGCCCCAGTGTCTGCCATGTAATTGTCCTGGGGGCACCCCACTTCAGAGAACCTGGCACAAGAACCGTACTTTGATCCAGGACAGAACATATGTCTGCTCATAGGGGAGAGTCTGCTGAAGATGGGGGTGTATGAGGTGTGGGGGTCCAAAACTGTTTTTGGGTGCAGAGGGCACTTCCTTATTCAAATCTCCTTTGAAATACAGGCCTCTGGGAAGTACTCCAAATAGAGGGTTGTGTCTTCAGAACCAGAGTGTGGACCGGGCAGTGCTGTATGTCATCTTGCAGGGGACAGTCCTCAGAGTGTGGGGATGTGTCATTTGGGGTGGTCCAAAGATTATTTTTGGGGTGCAGCCCAGCCCCAGAGTCTGCCTGTGTGATTGTCCTGGGGGCACCCCACTTGGGAGCAGCTGGTACAAGAACCGCGCTTTGGACCAGGACACAGTATATGTCTGCTCGAAGGGGAGAGTCCGCTGAAGATGGGGGTGTATGAGGTGTGGGGGTCCAAAACTGTTTTTGGGTGCAGAGGGCATTTCCTTATTCAAATCTCCTTTGAAATACAGGCCTCTGGGAAGCACTCCGAATAGAGGGTTGTGTTTTCAGAACCAGAGTGTGGACCGGGCAGTGCTGTATGTCATCTTGCAGGGGACAGTCCTCAGAGTGTGGGGATGTGTCATTTGGGGTGCTCCAAAGATTATTTTTGGGGTGCAGCCCAGCCCCAGTGTCCGCCTGTGTGATTTTTCCTGGGGGCACAACATTTGGGACAAGTTGGCGCAAGAACTGTGACTTGGACCAGGACAGAACATATGTCTGCTCAAAGGGGAGAGACCGCTGAAGATGGGGGTGTATGAGGTGTGGGAGTCCAAAACTTATTTTGGGTGCAGAGGGCACTTCCTTATTCAAATCTCCTTTGAAAAACAGGCCTCTGGGAAGCACTCCGAATAGAGGGTTGTGTCTTCAGAATAGTGGGTTGTGTCTTCAGAACCAGAGTTTGGACCGGGCGGTGCTTTATGTCATCTTGCAGGGGACAGTCCCCTGAGTGTGGGCATGTGTCATTTGGGGTGGTTCAAAGATTATTTTTGGGGTGCAGCCCAGCCCCAGTGTCCGCCTGTGTGATTGTCCTGGGGGCACCCCACTTGGGAGAAGCTGGCACAAGAACTGTGATTTGGACCAGGACAGAACATATGTCTGCTCGAAGGGGAGAGTCCGCTGAAGATGGGAGTGTATGAGGTGTGGGGGTCCAGAACTTATTTTGGGTGCAGAGGGCACTTCCTTATTCGAATCTCCTTTGAAATACAGGCCTCTGGGAAGCACTCCGAGTAGAGTGTTATCTTTTCAGAACCGGAGTTTGGACCGGGCGGTGCTGTATGTCATCTTGCAGGGGACAGTCCCCAGAGTGTGGGGATGTGTCATTTGGGGTGGTCCAAAGATTATTTTTGGGGTTCGGCCCTGCCCCAGCGTCTGTCTGTGTGATTGTCCTGGGGGCACCACACTTTGGAGCAGCTGGCCCAAGAACCGTACCCTGGACCAGGAAACAGGATAGATCTTCTTGAAGGAGAGAGTCCTGTGAATCTGGGGGTATATAATATGTCATGGTCCAGACCTTATTTGGGGGTTCAGAGGTTGCCACATCTCCGCAGTGTTTCTGGATGAATTTGCGAATAAGTAACGAATAAAGGCACAAAAATGTATGTGGAAGTCAGGGGATAAACCGAAGGGCTATGGGGCTAGAACCAATTGGAAAAAACCCATGCAGAAAAGCCCTGGATCAGGGACACAGCTTACATAAATAGGATCTAAAGTTTCCTCCAGGCCATTTCCCTGATGGCCTCCCCAGTTGCTGTTAACCATGGTGGGGGGAAGATAGGCTTATGTATTGTATCAGTTCCTCCCCACCTCCCCACAAAAAAGCAGTTTAAAGGGGGTAATTTCTGTCAAGGAAAGAGCATTCTCTCCCCCATTTATTTATTCATTCATTAAAATATTTAGATCTTGCCTTTTTGCCTCCTTCAAAAGGGGCCTCGAGCAGCCTATACCCGATTGATGTACAAACCCAAAACCATTAAAAACAATGGGAACTCAAATGTTCAGATGTAGGTTTTGTTGGGTGTTGTATCCATACAAATTGCCACCTTTGTGTTTCCACTGCTGAGGTCACTGTGACCATTCATCAATCCCATAACCATGTGAAAAGTTATATCAGTCAGCCCTTTGTTACGTACAGGATGGGGAAAACTGACTTCAGAAAGGGATTATCTAGACAATAGAATATATTCCCCCCATCTATTCCGTAACAAGCCGTATTTGCTCTTTACTGAAGACCTTTCTCAGTACCTGTGATCTGTAAATAGCTTTGAACAGTGACAGATCAAAGTTATACGTAGGGTTCCAGTGGCATTAAAAGTGGTGTGTTTTTTCCCCTTTACCATGTGTCCTGAAAAGGTCAAGCCAGAAAGCATGTCATGGGAGACATCACTTTGGGGGAAAATACATCAAAAGGTGTGAAATGATCTCTTTTGGGAGTGATCAACTGGAAGATTTGCCCTTCTCAATATCCCCATAATGGATGGGTCAGATGCTAAAAGAATAGGAAAACAGAAGTTCACTTTGACGTTTAGTGAAAGAGCCAAATATTTGCTTTTCAAGCACAGTGACACTTATGGCGAAGCAGAATGCTCTATTATAGTCCCAAGGAGTGACAACCCAGCCCTTGAAAAATTAAGCAGTAAACAAGAAATAAGAGCCAGTGGTGATGGTGAGCCCTCAGTCAACTCTAAGAGGTGGCTCTCTGCAGATTCTAGAATTATTGTGATTTTTGTTAACCCATGAAGCGGGAAGTGTGGGACATTTAAGAAACTAGCCGGAGGTTGAGACTCTGGTCTGACTTCCACTTCAGGGATATGGCTGAGGACTAGCTATACCCAGCTGTCATCCTGAATAAGAATGCACATCTTCCTTTACATCGAAAGATACATCCAACTAGTTCACCGGGTGCTAGAAAACCATCACAACATGGATCCATGCACATCGAGAGGCCTGTCAGAAGATGGCTCTTCTATGATGGACTGAAGCACATACCTCAAGTACATAGTGCCATATGAGTCAGTGTACACCTGTGTAAGTTTGGTTTGAACAATAAATTCACATTGATTATGCTCTCTCTATACCTCTGAAGCAGGTACATTTTGTCACCTGAGGGAATCACCTCGGGCACTCAGAGCTGTATTTTGCAACTGGAAGCATTGTGCTATTTCCATCAAAAGAGCAATGTTTGAGTCCAGTGGCACCTTTAAGACCAACAAAATTTTATCCAAGGAATAAGCTTTCGTGTGCAAGGCACACTTCTTCAGATATACAGTCTGTAGCTATAGAAGTGTGCTTGCACATGAAAGCTTATACCTTAAATAAAATTCTGTCGGTCTTAAAGGTGCCACTGGACTCAAACTTTGTTCTGCTGCTTCAGACCGACACGGCTACCCGCATGAATCTATCCATCAAACGAGGACATCCATTGCCACTGTGATTGGTGTGCGAAATGTTTATTTACTTGAAACATTTTTATGCCACCTTTCCACCCAACTTTGTACCTAAAAAAATGGGAAACAATAAAAAAAAATATTAAAGCCAGCTTTTAATATCAGTAGATATAATTCTCAATGTGACCCCAACTGTAGATACTTAAATCTGTAGACTGGAGCCATGAACAGAAAAGTTAGATGGTTCTGCAAACTTGAGAGAAGCCCCAGGTTTGCAGAAAAGTCTGGAATCTAAAAGGGGGGAGCTTAAATCTCCCCCCAAAATAGTTTTATGGGGCAACACCACACTGATGCAATAGTGGTGGGAAATTTTTTCTGGGTTTTGCTACCTTTCCTGTACAGAGATGTTTACTATGTAAGGTACGCCCATTGCCTCCTCATATGCCACCACCAGCCAGGCTTAGTTTGAAGCCGGCCACTGAAGGTGCTGGCCCAGGATGCCAGTCAGTTACCCCCCCCCCACACACACACACACACACACACACTACTGACTGCCGGCAGTGAGCTGAGCCCCTGAAATGCATCAGCACCCCCCCACACACACTGTGCTGCCCCAGTCATTTGGGTGACGTGACTGAAGTACATGCCCAACCCCTGTACGAAGTCTACACATTAATAAAAGTCACTTGAAGTAATACTGCATAATAGCTAAATGTCTTTAAGAATAATTTCAAGCATTTTAGTAGCTCTTTCTGTGGTCAGGAAGAACTTCATTCCTACGATCTTAGAATTTCTATGTGTTAAGGATGTAATTCCCTCGAGGCAACAGTTTAGATGGTTGGTCATTGTGATTTTTGGTTCTGTAACAGATTGTTCATTGTTGTTTTAGTACTGTAATTTTAATTTAAACTTAAGTAAAAGGATTTTTTTTTAAATGAGTGTTTTTTGGTCCTTTGACTTTCTTCTAAAAAACAGCCAGTCCGTCTCAAATAGCAGTCATTTAAAAAAAAAAAATAGGGGAAAAAAGATTCTATGATCTTATTGCCATTCTTACAGCAGCCCTGTATGGCTGGCCAACATAATTATTCCTGTCTAGCAGCTGGGAGGCCAAGGGGAGGGGAGGAAGAAGAGAAAGAAGAAGAATTGGATTTATACCCCCACTCTTCCCTCGGAGTCTCAGAATGGCTTACAATCTCCTTCCCTTCCTCTCCCTACAACAGATGCCCGGTGACGTAGATGGGGCTGTGGGAGCTCTGAGAGAACTGCTCTTGAGAGAACAGCTCTGAGAGAACCGTGACTGATCCAAGGTCACCCAGCTGGCTGCATGTGGAGGAGTGGAGAATTAAATCCAGTTCTCCAGATTAGAGTCGGCCACTCTTAACCACTACACCAAACGGAGACTGGTTTGCTTAAGGCTACTTAGAGACTTTGTGTTTGGCATGACACTTGAATCAGGGATTTCCCAGAACATACTGCCCATACTTTTTGCCACTAGGCCAACTCCATATCTGATGTGGCTCCGTCAAGGCAACATAAGAGTAAACCCTAATTGTCCCATTCCTTTCTCCAACATAATGTATGGACAATGTATTGTAAAAAAATTGCCTAAGAGTACAGTTCAGCCTTGACCTCGTTAGATGGCCTTTGGCAAGCCACCCCCTCTCATTCCTTCCTCATATATCCTGGATAACAATACTGATAGCATTTTTAGAATCGTTAGGTTCTTTGTCAGTCTGTAACAGGTAAATTGCACCTGGGCACGACTGTACTTCAGGTAGGGCCACACAAAAAAGGAAGAAGGGATTTAACCCCTCTTGGTTCTGCTAACCAAAACTTGTCTTCCCTTACTATTATTAGCATTGTAAAGAGAGAAAACAAATTATTAAAGAAAACATGAAGCTGCCTTATACAGAGTCATACTGTTGGTCTATCAGGGTCAGTATTGTCAGCTCTAACTGGCAGCAGTTCTCCATGGTCTTGAATATAGGTCTTTGGTATCACCTATTTCCATGATGCTTTTAACTGAAGAGTGTAGGGACAGAACCTGAGACCTTCTACATGCAAACCAGAAGCCCTACCACTAAGCCATAGCCCTTCTCAATTCCCCCCCCCCTTAAAACCACTGATAATAGCAATGGCTGAGGACAGACTGGCAATCTGCCCTGGGACAGTTCCGCTCGGGAAACGGGGGAAGGGAGCCCGTTCAGACATGCGCAGCTGTCCCTCAGCTCCCTTCTGCACTTACTCGCTTTGAAGCCAGGTTTCTTGCGCTTTAGAAGGACACTGGGAGAAACCGGTGTCCGGAGGCCGTCTTGCGCTTGCCTCCCACTTCCAGGCAGAGTGAACCGGAAGAAGGCGGGAGGCAAGCGGAGACGGCAGTGCGAACGCGGCGTTTTGCCAGTTTGCACATGAGCGCTCATGTGCACATGCACACATAAGCACATGCGCAAATTTCCGAAACAGCCCTATCATGAGCTGCGGAGGCCGGCCCACCTGGGGCCACTCCGCAGCAGTCTGAATGCTCCGTAACGGCATCCTTGCGCAATACACTGGCCAGTGTGAACGGCCAGCCCCGGGGAGTTTTTCCCCCGCAGCAGTTGCCTCCGCATTCATCCCGCTCCAGATTGCCAGTCTGTCCTCAGCCAATGAGAAACCCAATTTCAGTCAGAGAAATCCAGCAGGGCTTGAAGGCTTAAATCCCTGCTCCTCTCCTCATGCGGCCCCAGTCGGAATATGTGGCTGCACGCACACTTTACCTTTTACAGACCCACGGAGACCCATGATCTTTGTGACTTCTGTTTTGGCCCTAAGGTAACATCTGCGAAGTGCTTTGAACATTCTGTACAAACAAGAAGTGTCATCTGAACAGATTACGGTCCAAGTATGCAAAGATTCCAGGAACATGTTATAAAAATTCTTTACAGTGGATAAGATATAATAATAATACCGTATATCCTTTTCTTTGTCGACCACAATGGCCCAGCTCTTTTCTGACTCATAGTGGATTGTTTCAGATATATGCTATAGGCCATAATGGTTCCTCTGAGACCATTCTGGAAGATTGGGAAATGTAAACACAACTCAGAAGCACAGATTTTGTCATCGAAATAAATCCTCCAGATCATACAATTTTATTTAAATATATATATATATACATCTTAGCTACATATTACATAAAAATGGATACAAACATTAAAACCAGCTTTTTGAAAAATATAAATGTATAAAAGCAATTAAAAACAACTAAGACCAGGGCTTTGGGGGGGGGGGGGTGCCAGAACTCTCAAGAGGTCGATGAAGTTTTCAATCTGTATACTGAAAACTCATGAACTTTTAAATGTTTTTAAAATAATTTTGTCGAAGAGGTTCCGGAACGCCATTCCGGCACATTCCCCCAGAAAAAAAGCCCTGACTAAGATGAAACACGTAAATAAACACATGAATGGGAGGAAGAGAATGAGAACCAGTGAGGGAACAGCAGACAAAAACAAAACAAAATCTTCACCCACTGGCAAAAAACAATTATAGGAGGGAACAGAAAAAAATCTCTGGCTGCTTTTGCTTCCTCCTGGTGCTTGGTGTAGTGGTTAAATGCACGGACTCTAATCTTGGAGAACCAGGTTTGATTCCCCACTCCTCCACATGCAAGCTGCTGGATGACCTTGGGCAAGCCATAGTTCTGTCAGAGCTGTTCTTGAAAGAGCAGTTCTCGAGAGAGCTCTCTCAGCCCCACCTACCTCACAGGGTGTCTTTTGTGGGAAGGGGAAGGGAAAGGAGATTGTAAGCCACTCTGAGACTCCAAGTGAATGGTGAGGTATAAATCCAGTCTCTTCTCCTCTTCTTCTTCTTCCTACCTCGCAACATGCACAAGTGTCTACCAAGAGTCACATGGCTTGAAAAGTCATCAAATGTCAATCAAAATATCATCATGGGGTTAGATCCAACAATTGGTGAGCAGAGCTCCACTAGCATGAAGGAACTTTGTCCTCCCACAGCCAACCTCCCCCCCCCCCATGCTACCCTGATGGTTCCAGGCTGAGAGCCAGTGTGGTGCGGTGGTGCAGAGCAGTGGACTCTAATCTGGAGAACCGGGTTTGATTCCCCACTCCTCCTCCACATGCAGCCAGTTGGGCAAACTTAGGCCAGTCACAGTTCTCTCAGAACTCTCTCAGCCCCACCTACCTCTCAAGGTATCTGTTGTGGGGAGAGGAAGGGAAGGTGATTGTAAACTGCTTTGAGACTCCTTAAGGTACAGAACAGTGGAATATAAAAATCCACTACTACTACTCCTCTTCTTCTCCTCCTCCTCCTCCTCCTTCTTCAAAAAGTGCATGGTGTGATAAGGCAGTCTATGGTGAAAATATACTATAGGATCCAGTCCATGCGTTCCAGAACTCATGAACTGAGGTTGGGTCTGGCCTAGTGAACAACCTGGACCTATGTATACTTAGGATTTGGAGCCTTCTTCACACAAAGAAGGGAACAGGGATATGCCATATCAGCCCCTGTAATCAGAGATGCTCAAACGCACACCAGTTTGGCTTATGTCTTGTTTACCAGTTGCAAGCAGGAAACCAGTTTTTTAACAACCAGTTTGACTTCTCATCAATCTGTTTGTGGGTGTTCAGCACATTGCTTCACTGCTTTCCTTCCTAACTGTGCAGCATGGTACAATTTCAGTCATGTGTGGTCTTATGTATTTTTTATTTATTTATTTATTAGTTTCATTTATATCCTGCCTTGTCAGTTATACAACCGACTCAAGGCGGCTAACAACATATAAAATCATAAAAACAGATTTACAATTTAAAACATCGACATTTAAAAACTCTAAATAAATACCACAAGATGGTGACTTGTTAGGGCTCCGGTGAGTAGCTGCAATGGGGTGCGATCAACAGGGCCAGGGAAATGGTATAATCAGCTTTCTCCCCGGCGGTGGCCCCTATTTGAAAGCCTGGCGGAAGAGCTCCGTCTTACAGGCCCTGCGGAACTGCAACAAATCCCACAGGGCCCTGATGTTATCCGGGAGCTCGTTCCACCAGTAAGGGGCCGCCACCGAGAAAGCCCTGGCCCTGGAGTCCAATGGAGTCCCCAAATGTCCCTAATCCTTGCTGTATAACTCAAACTGCTCTATTTAGCGGGCATTTGTTTAAATAGACGATTCACAAATCATATAAATGTCATAAATAAATGCTGTGTTTCAGTAAAATCCCAAACATCAGTGTTCATCTGAGTAGTCCTAAGTGACGCTAATGGCTGCTGATCTGGTTGAACTGGCCGTGTCTTTGCACATGCGCCGTTTTGCAAAAACTCAATACGAACCAGTTCAGCAGGCCTTCACAGCTGCTCAACAAAAATGGAACAGACTGAGTGGTCAGTTCATGTCTGATTGCCACTTCCCAATATGGCAAGTTCGACTGTTGCATGTGTTCACCATGAAATTTTGCAGCATCCCTACCTGCAATTGGCAGGCGAAATTCAGACTCTGGTTTAGCCAAGGCTGCAGTCATAAACAATACATGTCCCACTTTTCCCTATCTACCATGGACAATTGATGTTTGCTGGCCTTCATCCTTGGTATTGGGTTAAATGTTAAAAAAAAATTGACTTGGAAGCACAGAAGCTTTACACAGTATCCCCAGTCCTCCACGTTTCCTGGTAGAGGGGAAAATGCTGTTTAAACAAACTACAAAGGTGATATGACTCCAATGGTAACAAGAGAAAGAAATTTTGCTTACAAAAATAGAAGCACATCTTACATAACATGGTACATTTAACTTATTGTGAACAGATGAACTTCAAAAAGGTTAACCTGCTACAGCTCTATGCGCAAGTGAGAGAGAGAAGAGAGGTCCTGTATAAGATGAAACAGAAGGCAATTAATGGCCAAAGAGGCTCAGCATCTAACCAATGAAAGGGTGGGGGCAACTTCCAAGTGTACCTGAGTGAGGGAATACTCTTAACCCTTTCCCTCCCAGATCCTCTTGCATGTAGAGTTACAACATCCAACACTTGGTAGATTGCTGCTCCTATTTAGACTCTGTTTGGAGTTCCTTTGTTCATGTGAGTTGTTAGCATAGTCATTCTGCAGGGATCCCTCCCTTATTTTCTAGCAGTAAACCAGAAGGTGGCTGTATCTCGTGTCTGACGCAGAAGTGCATAAGTATGTGTGCATGAACACTAATGCCCTACCTATATCATGCACAGCTTGACATTTCACCCTCTGCAGCTGGAGTGGTTGATTTTCATCTGCTAATTATGCAGTACGGGGCAGTTGTGTTCTTCTAATATAACTGCAGCCCAAAGAACAAAACTCTTTCTTGGCTCTTATTTCAGTGCAGGGCAGGCTGTTCCCAAGTAAACAAATTCAGCTGGGTAGCAAAGAGCCTCCAACAATGGAAAGGGTAGGACTCGCTGATGGCATTTGCAGAGGGCACATGTCACAGCAGAATTGTGTTAGGTTGCTGCTTGAGGAAATAAAGTTCACATGGAGCCTTTTAACTTAGTAAACTAATATGAGTACTTTATAATAAGGAACTCCATTCCTTACAGGAAAGAGTACCGATAGCAGTCTAAACACCCTGACCTGGATAGCCCAGGATAGCCCAATTTCATCAGATCTTGGAAGCTAAGCAGGGTTGGCCCTGGCTAGTAGTTGGATGGGAGACCTCCATGGAGTACCAGGGTCATGACACTTGGATGAGACACTCCTAGAACAGATTACAAAGTTCTCAAAGAGATGGGACACAGTGGTCATGGGAGATTTCAGTTACTCGGATATCTGTTGGAAGTCCAACTCTGCTAAAAATGAAAGGTCAAATAAATTCCCAACTTGTCTTGCTGACAACTTCATTTTCCAGAAAGTGGAGAGGGGAACAAGGGGATCTGCTGCCTTGGACTTGATTCTCACCAACAGGGAAGAACTGGTTGAGGAGGTGAAAGTAGTGGGCACCCTGGGTGGTAGTGACCATATAATTTTGGAATTTACAGTCTTGGGGGAGGGAAAAGCTGTACATAGCCAGACATATAGTTTGGACTTCAGGAAAGCAAATTTTTACAAACTTAAAAGTTATGCTAGGTAGAATCCCATGGTCAGATATACTTAAGGAGAAGGGAATTCCAAAGGGGTGGGAGTTTCTTAAAAGCAAAATTTTGAGGCACAATCACAAATGATTCCTATAAGCAAGGAAAAATGGGAGGAGCCTAAGCAAGCCAAGGTGGCTCCATAAATGGCTTTCTGAAGACTTGGGAACTAAAAAAGACTAATTTAGGAAATGAAAGGAGGGCCTTATAACCAGGACGAATATAAACAAATAACCAGTGCTTGTAGAGAGAAAGTTAAGAAAGCTAAACCTCAGTATGATCTTAGGCTAGCAAGAGCTGCTAAAAACAACAACAAAAAGTTCTTTTCTTATGTTCAAAGTAAGGGAAAGTGCAAGAACATGGTAGACCCATTGTGGGGTCAGGAAAGTGAAATTGTAACCAGTGATGAAGAGAGAGCAGAACTGCTCAGTTCTTATTTTTCCTCAGTCTTCTCTTGTGAGGGAAATGGTGCTCAACATGGCAAAAACAGAACACACGATGAGGGAAGGGAGTTGCAGCCTAGGATAGGCATGGGGTAGTACATAAACACCTAGTTTCTTTAAATTAAATGAAGTCCTAGGGGCTAGATGAACTACATCCATGGGTGCTAAAAGAACTCGGGGATGTAATTTCTGAGCCTCTGTCCATTATTTTTTGAGAATTCTTGGAGAACAGGTGAGGTGTCAGAAGATTGGAGGCAGATAAATGTTGTCAACAAACAAGCCCTGTGATAAAATGACAGTATTTAATAACTCTTATAAACATCAATTATTTGGCAAGAAAAGTCCAACATCCTCATCCTCAATGAGCACCCGGTTATACACTCATTTCACCAGTCTTCCTCAGGAGTAACTTTACATAGAGTAATATTTCTCTTGAAATAGAGAGCATTTACCAGCCATTAAAAAAAAGAAGGCTTTCAGCCAGGTATTAAAGAAAGGACTGGTTGCTACTTTTCAGAAATAAATTAACTGGCTTGCTCCTAATTTTAAGTACGTCAAGTGGAACTTAAAGTAAGTTAAAGGTTATAAATTATTAATTATTTCAAAAATTATAATATAATAATATTTCATTCAGCTTCACGTTCTTCTCAATAATCATGTTTGTTCTAGGATAATTTGGTGAAAGCAGCAGCTATTTTGAAAATGGATCCAGAAGATATGAAGAGAACTAAAAAGAACTTAAGTTGTAAAAATTTGAAGGAAGTATAATAGAAGCCAAGCTGCACCTAGAGGCTGACACCTTTTACTCTATGTAAAGTTACTCCTGAGGAAGACTGGTGAAATGAGTGTATAACCGGGTGCTCATTGAGGATGAGGATGTTGGACTTTTCTTGCCAAATAATTGATGTTTATAAGAGTTATTAAATATTGTCATTTTATCACAGGGCTTGTTTGTTTGTTTATTATATTTCCTGTAACTGTGATCCCTCCTTTGGTTTACTTAGATAAATGTTGTCCCCATCTTTAAGAAGCGGGGGGGGGGGGGGAGGATCCAGTACCAACCCATCAGTTTGACATCTATACCTGGAAAGTTTTAGAACAAACTATCAAACAGTCAGTTCTTGAGCATTTAGAAAAGGCGGCTGTGATTACTAAGAGCCAGCATGGGTTTTTCAAGAACAACTCATGTCAGACTAACCTTATCTCTTTTTTCAAAAAAGTTACTGCCTTGCTGGTTCGGGGGAATGCTGTAGACATAGTTTATCTTGGTTTCAGTAAGGTTTTTGATAAGGTTCCACATAATATTCTTGTTGACAAGTTGCTAAAATATGGTTTGGATCCTATTACTGTTAGGTGGATCTGTAACTGGTTAACAGATCACACCCAAAGAGTGCTTGTTAGCAGTTCCTCATCCTCTTGGAGAGGAGAGACAAGTGGATTGCCTCAAGGATCTGTCCTGGGACCTGTTTTGTTCAACATCTTTATAAATGAGTAGGATGAAGGGATAGAGGGAATGCTTATTAAATTTGCAGATGATACTTAATTGGGAGGGGTCGCAAATACAGTAGAAATCAGGATATAGGACGATCTTGACAGGCTGAAAAACTGGGCTAAAACAAATAAAATGAATTCCAACTGGGATAAATGTAAAGTTTTGCATTTAGGTAGGAAAAATCAAATGCATAATTATAGGATGGGGGAGACTTGTCTTGGCAGTAGTGTGTGCAAAAAGGATCTAGGTGTCTTAGTGGACCACACACTGAACATGGGTCAGCAGTGTGGTGCAGTAGCTAAAAAGGGAAATGTGATTTTGGGCTGTATCAACAGAAGAATTGTGCCCAGATCATGCAAAGTGATAGTATTGCTTTACCCTGCTCTGGTTAGACCTCAACTACTGTTCAGTTTTGGGCACCACAAGTTAAGAAGAACATAGACAAGCTGGAACATGTCCAGAGTACAGCAACAAAGATGGTGAGGGGTCTGGGGACCAAGTCCTATCAGGAAAGACTGAAGGAGCTGGGTCTGTTTAGCCTGGAGAGGAGACAACTGAGAGGTGATATGATAACCATCTTCAAGTACTTGAAGGGCTGTCATATAGAGGATGGTGCAGAGTTGTTTTCTGTTGCCCCAGAAGGTCGGACCAAAACCAGTGGGTTGAAATTACCAGTGGGTTGAATCAGAAGAGTTTTCGGCTAAACATTAGGAAGAACTTCCTGACAGAGCGGTTCCTCAGTGGAATAGGCTTCCTCAGGAGGTGGTGGACTCTCCTTCTGTGGAGGTTTTCAAAGAGATGCTAGATGGCCATCTGACTGCAATGTGGATTATGTGAACTTAGGTGGATCATGAGAGGGAGGGCAGGAAGGGTTGCACCAGTGCTTGGTTCTTGTGGCCCTTTCTTACATGCCCAGGGAAAGGCTGATTGCCACTTTGGGGTCAGGCAGCAATTTTTCTCCTGGCCAATTTGGCTGGGGATCCTGGAGGTTTTTTGTCATCTTCTGGGCTTGGAGCAAGGGTCACTGGGGGTATGGAGAGGGGTGTTTGTGAATTTCCTATATTGTGCAGGGGGTTGGACTAGATGACCCTGGAGGTCCCTTCCAGCTCTATGACTCTATGACACAGAGGCAGCCAATGGCAAACCACCCCTGAACGTTTCTTGCCTTTTAAACCCCACGGGGTCACCCTAAATCAGCTGTGACGAGATGGCATTTTTCACCACCACCAGCATTCTAAACTAAAGATCTAAACTAGGATGGGTAGAAATGCAGGAAAGCATGTCTTGCTCTCATGGTAGCAAGACGGATCAAGATGGGTAGCAACCGTGTTTGTCTATCTGTAGCAGTAGAAAAGAATAAGAGCGCAGCAGCACCTTAAAGGCTAACAAAATTTGTGGCAGGGTCTGAGCTTTCGTGAGCCACTGCTCACCTCTTCAGATACCAAATTGGAAAGAAGTCAGAGAGTAAGGTGACTGGAAGGAGGATTCCCTAAGGCTGCAGTCACACATGCTTAAGAATCCACTTTCGATCCACTCTCAGTGCACTTTCCAACTGGATTTTTACTGTGAACTGGCCGATTGGAAAGTGCATTGAAAGTGGATTGAAAGTGGATTATTTAGTGTATGTAACCACAGCCTAAGGGTAGCAATCTACAGATCAAAGGGATTGCATCAGAGCAGTAGATAGGAAAGGATGCAGAGGTCCTGACCTCTCTATCACTCAGACTCGATAGTCCCCCCCAAAAAGTCTGAGACCAACAAACAGCACAAAGCCCTTCCCTTCCAAAACTTGCAACAGAATGAAGTTTGAGCCCAGTGGCACCTTTGGTCAAATCTACATCTGACTTTTCTGCTGGTTCCAAAAAAAAAGTCCAAAAAAAAAAGTCTATACCTGTTTCCAGTTTCAAACCATACTGTTCTAGTTTAAAAATTACTGTTTATATTCGTTAATTGCCCTCCTGTGGTCAAGCTAGCATTTTACTGCTTTAAACACATCCTGTTGCCTAGTACTCTTCAGACCCAGGGAGTGAAATTTGAAGCCAGCATGAAATGAGCGTAGGAAAAGACAGCAGTCAAACTACTTCAGAGGGGAGGTGTAAATTGGGCCTTTAAGACCAACACAGTTTTATTCTAGGTATAAGCTTCCATGAGCATGCACACTTCATCAGAAAGCTTATACCTAGAATGAAACTTGGTCTTTCTTAAAGGTGCTGCTAAACTCAAACTTTGTTCTGCTACTTCAGACCAACATGGCTACCCAGCTGGACACTTGCAACAATGAGTAATCTTTCATATAAGATGATGAGAAGAAAAGAGAAGAGAAGAGATTAGATTGGATTTATACCCCACCCTTCACTACCCAAGGGAGTCTCAGAGCAGCTTACAAACTCCTTTCTCTTCCCCTCCCCACCACAGACACCCTGTGAGGTAGGTGGGGCTGAGAGAGCTCTGAGACAACTGTCCTTGAGAGAACAGCTGGTACAGAGCTATGGCTTGCCCAAGGTCATCCAGCAGGTGCAAATGGAGGAGTGGGGAATCAGACCCGGTTCTCCCAGATTAGAGTCCGTGCACTGAACCACTACACCAAACTGGCTCCTGATGTTTTAAAAAACCAACAGCATGACCCTGTTTCTATCTGGGAATGGTTGGAGGGTTTGAAATAATAGCAGTATGGTCATCTGCCATTATCCATTTGACAAAGTACAATCACCTATTGGATGAAGACTCCACCCTCCGGCATGCCAGTCCTTTTAACACCTTGCATAATTGCAACTTGAAAGGCACTCTGCACACATGTTTCTGAATGCGGATTGTGCTTGTTGGATTTGGGGAAGTAAAGCAGTGCATCAAATGGATACAAAAGGATTGCAAAGCCTTCTTTAAACAGTCACATGCCTTCCAATCTGAAGCTCTTTGGGACAGAACGTTCCTCATCTTAATTATTTTACTGGACAAGCTGCATGGATAAAAAGTGATCATCCTTCTTGGACGAATACAAAGAAATAAAGTCAACCGTGCTTCCTGCCAAAAAAAGAAAAATCATCATCGTTTTTTGGCACTGAAAAAGTATTTCACACAGTTGTTGTTAATCACATTTACCCACACACAAATTTACTGAGGACTTGAGTCCAACAAAAGCCAATTTTTATATTTCACATAAATTGAAGGCACCTAAAATGGAATAGTCCTAAAACTCCAGTCTACTACCTGCTTTATTTTATTTTATTTTATTTTATTTTACTTTATAGTCCACCTTTCTCACTGACACAAGGCAGATTATACAGCATGAATCAATACAATCAACAGGATGAGACAGCCAGCAAACAGTACAGTAAAGTTTGGATTGTGGAAAACTGGAAGGAAGCAAAAATCTGAAACAGAGCTGAAACAGTGCATAAGCATTTAAACATGATATGTTAAATGATGCAGAAATTACACAGTACGATCATCTGCACAGCAACAGACAGCATACAGCAGCATTTAATCATTTATATGGCCTGGATAGGCCAGGCTAATCAAATCACACCATAAGAACATAAGAACAGATCTCAGAAGATGAACATGGTTGGCCATGGCTAGTATTTGGAGGGAGACCACTAAGGAATATCAGGGTTGTGACACAAAGGCAGTCAATGGCAAACCACTTCTGTTCATCTCTTGCACTGAAAACCCTACAGGGTCACAGTCACCATGAATCAGCTGTGACTTGACAGCAAAAAAACAAAAAACAAAAAAATCCCACTGTTGTCCCTGAAGAGGAGACCCAAAGACGCTCGTGGCAATATATATTATAATACCAAAATAGGAGGGGTAAAAGCTTAATGCGGAGCAGACCTCTCTCTTTCTGTGTGTGTGTGGGAGGGGGATTCTCTTGCTAGGCTGCGATCATACGCACAATTAGACCCGACATAGACGCAGATTTAAAGAGCGCAATCAGACAACAACATCTGGGAAGCATCCCGCAGCTGTCGGCAACCCGTTCTGCTCTGCCACAGAAGCTGAGTTAAAAGACACCGGGGAAAATCTGGTAGTAAACGGGTTGCGATGGGCCACGGATGGACTTTCTCGTGTCTGATCACTCCAGCGCACTCTCATGGCATCAGGATGGTCTGATCAGGCCATCCCGACTCCGTGCCGTTTCCCCCCCCTTCGCAGTATGCGCATCATCGCAAACTCCATAGGGAGCCCTCAGTGTGGCAGTGCGATTCATCAATCCCTCGTTTAAGCACATGGGGGGGGAAGGACAAAAAAAAAGACTCACCCACAGTTGTGTCTGATCACACACTGACAGACTGTGACTGCAGCGTCAAAGGGAGGTGTGATCCTACAGCTGCGGGTCAAATTCCGCTGGAGGAAATAGCCTCCCCCCCCAGGTTTTCTGGCGCATGTGACCGCAACCCTAGCTGTAGGCAATGACCCTGAGGCCAAGAGCCAAAGACCACAAGCCTCTGGGCTTGCACCCAAGCATACCCAGATCTTAAGAACCTATATAGGAGAGAGAGAAACAATCAGCCTGCTATCAAAAATACCCTTATTCAATCTGTAGATTCCCTATATGGACATAAATAGTATGGTTAAGACAGCATTCTCAATGGACCTCTGAACTTCATGATAGAACACTAGCAAGATCATGACTTTTAAGCTATATTAGGCAAAATCATGTTGATGATATATATTTAACTAATTTTTTTAATTCTGCTTTTCTCCCTTATAGGGATCCAAAAATCACCTAATTTAAATAAGCAAAGTATAGTCAAGAAAGGGGAACAAACCAAACCCACATCTAGAGCAGGTTCTGAATTCAGTGGGTAGCTAACTCAATGGCCACAGGCTTCAAGCCATGGACTAAGAGTCCTTTGGCTCTTGCCCTTTGACTCATACCAAAGGTTCGTGCATTTGCAAACAGGAAGGAGACAGAAACGCAGCAGAGGCATTGCAGAGCCGGCAGGATACAAAGGGCAGGCAGAGATGACTTCAACAAGGAGGCTATCAAAATGCAAAGAGTGCTACCCAATTAAGCACTCTGTTGGTTCTGGAGAAGGAGTCCTAAAAGCCAGAGAGCTGGCAAGTCTGTCCCATACTAACCCTGCTCTCTTCCGTAAGGGTTCTTCTCTCACCAGTGTTTCTTTATTCTTGCCTCCTTTTCCACCCAGGTCTCCACTTACCCACTTGTGGCAGAAATCCTCCTGCCAGTCCTCCTGTGTACCCAGTGCTCACTCAGTAGATCAGTAGGGGGAAATAAGGGGGCATCAATGTCATGACATCACTTCCTGGTTTTACCCAGAAGTGACATCACAATGCTCTACAAAGTTTCCAAAACGCTATGGTTTTACAATGGAATTGGTATTCCTACCTAGACTATCATGACATTCACTGATGAATCACTTCCCTGTGACCTACTCCAGAAAGTTCCCAGGAGTTGGGGGCAGAGGCCTGGCAATTCTATTTTTCACTTGTTCCTTATCATGAATATACAGTGCTGACATGAGGTCCTAACCATCATCTGTGGACAGATCAAATTATGTATATATTAAGGACATTATTAGAGACAAATCCCAACTCATATTAATATACTTGAATCATCCCATATTCTCTGGACAGAGACCAAAACCAGGGAGGGGAAAACTGGGAGAGCAAAGAGCTTCAAACCTTGGGAAAGCTTTGCTCCAGAATTCAACCTTTTAGCAAGAGACAGACAGTCTTCTTATGAGAGGATGAGCATAAGCAAAAATGTCTGACTGTAGACTTTCACTGAATGGAATCTGGATTTTTGACAGATTCTGTCTTCCTTTTAGAATGGCCAGCTGGCTGTTATTCGATGAGAATGCCCCTTATTCCAAAACTTCACAACTATGCCACTGAATTATTTCAAAGCCCTCTAGGCTCAAAGAATCCAATGTGCTATGGGGAATTTTTAATTTTGCATGCTGCTGAAAGCCAAGTATAGGGTACACCAGGGCTTTTTTTGTTGAAAAAGCCCAGCAGGAACTCATTAGCATAATAGGCCACTCCCAACAGCAGAAACTCATTAGCATATTAGGCCACACCCCTGATAGCGTAGCTCCCTCCCAGGACCGGCTTCCCCAGGTGCGGGGAACATGGGGAACCCGAGGGAAGGAAGGCAGTTTCTGGATTGGCAGCTGTAGGGAACCTGGGAACCTGAGGAGGGGAGGCAGTTTGCCTTCCCTCTCTGGATTGGCTTGACTTCCCCAGGCGCCCCTGCAGCTTGTGGGGCACCTGGGGAACCCGGGGGGAGGCTGTAGGTGTGGTCAACTCGGAAGCCAGCCAGAACTCCATTCCTGTGCATTCCTGCCCAAAAATAGCCCTGGGGCACACTATACCACTCTAAACATTAAACAAATGCTCCTGCTGTGTTACTCCCTTTCCAGTCGTTCACCCACGATCAGAGGTGAGAATTTTACTGATCGTAGGGCTCGTTGGAACGATGTCATAAGATTCAGATCTCAGAAACCGATTCATAGTATTCTGAAACATCTCCGAGATAGATCAACAGAAATACAGAAGGCCTGATAAAACATCACAGCGACTGGGACCTATCTGGTCTTCCCACATCTACAGGTAACAAAATTTTAAATATTTAGATGGCCTCTCAGCCCGGAATTTGTCATTTCTGTTTTCTCATTCATAGTATGGTTGGTTTAAACCGGGGCTTTAGGAACATAAGAGAAGTCTGTTGGATTAGGCCAGTGGTCCATCTGGTCCAGCATCCTGTTTCAAACAGGAGCCAACCAGTTCCCCTGGAGGGCAAACAAGGTATAAAGGCCGAGGCCCTCCCCTGATGCTGCCTCCCAGCACTGGTATTACTATTCAGAGGTTTGCTACCTCTGGATATGGAACCTCCCTTCAATTGCCACAGACTAGTACCCACTGATGGCCCTCTGCTCCATGAATCTGTCTAAACCGCTTCTAAAGCTATCTATGTCCATGGCCTTCACTACCTCCCCTGGCAGTGAATTCCAGTTTAACAACACATCGAGCAATGAAGTATTTACTTCTATTGCATCTGAACCGATTTCCTAACAATGTCAGTGGATACCTCCCGAGTTCTAGTATTATGGAAGAAGGAGGAAAAGCTCCCTCTATGCACTTTCTGTACCCGTGTATAATTTTATAAACCTCTGTCATAGGGTTGCCAGGTCTTACCTGGGGACTTTGGGGGTGGATCCAGGAGAGGGTGGGGTTTGGGGAGGGGAGGGGAGGGGCCTCCACATGGTACAATGCCATAGAGTCCACCCTTCAAAGCAGCCATTTTCTCCAGGGGAGCTGATCTCTGTCAGCTGAAGATCAGCTGTAAAAGCAGGAGATCTCCAGGTCCCACCTGGAGGCTGGCAACCCTACACTGTCATGTTTACCCTTAGCTATCTTTTTTCTTTCCTCATAGGAAAGGTATTCCAACCCCCAGTCATCTTCATTGCCCATCTTTGTACTTTTTCTAGTTCTGTAATGTCCTTTTTGAGATAAAGCAGCCACAACTACAAATCTATATACTAATAGCCAAGTGGCCCCCCGCGTACGGATACCTAAATCCACGTGGGGAGGAGGGATGGCGAGGCCCATCCGGCGCAGAGCCGCGGGCCTCGCCAGGGCAGGGGGGAGAAGGGATGGTGAGGCCCGTGCAGCACAGAGTCACAGGCCTTGCCAGGGCAGCAGGGGGAGAAGGATTGGCTCCTTCTCTCCCCCCCCTGCAGATCCCGTGGGTCCCGCCTCTTGTAGTACTCTAAACAAGGCTACACCAAAGCTCTATACAAAGGCATGGCAATACTGGCCATTTCATATTCAGTCCCTTTCCTAATAATTCCTAGCACAGAGGTTGCATTTTTCACTGCTGCCATACACTGGGCTGACATTTTCATAGAGCTTACCATAACAACCCAATATCTCTTTCAGTTCTCTGTCTCAGGCAGTCTAGAGCCCATCAACATATATTTAAAATTAGGATTCTTGCTGTTGTTGTTCCAATATGGAGGAGGAAGAGATTGGATTTATACCCCGCCCTTCACTCAGAGTCTCAGAGCAGCTTACAAACCCCTTTCCCTCCCCACGACAGACACCATGTGGGGTAGGTGGGGCTGAGAGAGCTCTGAGAGAAACTGCTCTTTCATGAATAGCTCTGATAAAACTATGGCTTGCCCAAGATCACACCAGCAGCTGCAAGTGGAGGAGTGGGGCATCAAACCCAGTTCTCCACGCATTTAACCACTACACCAAACTGGCATCACCTTACACTTACCCACATTGAATTTTATTCACCACGTTGTTGCTCACTCATCCAGTTAAGAGAGACACTCCTGTAGCTCCTGTAGCTCTTCACAATCCTCTTTGGTTTTCGCCATCTGGAATAATTTGGTGTTGGCTGCAGACTTGGCTATTACACTGCTCAGTCCCAATCCCAAATCATTTATGAACAAACTGAACACCTTCAGTCCCAATACTGACCCTTGTGTGACACCCCACTTCTCTCTTCCCTCTATTACAAAAACTGTTCGTTTATTTCTACTCTTTGCTTCCTGTCATTTAACCAACTTTAATCCATAAGAGAACACGTCTTCTTATGCCATAATTGCTAAACTTATTCAGGAGTCTTCGGTGAGGTTAAAAGCCTTCTGAAAGTCCAAGTATGTATCTACCTGATTGCTCTTATCCAGATACTTGACAACCTGTTCTAAGAACTCCAAGAGGTTGGTGAGGCAGGACTTCCCTTTGCAGAAGCCATGTCGATTTTTCCCTCAGCAGGCATTGTTCCTCAACATGCTTGATAATTCTTTCTTTAATAACAGCTTCTAGTAATCTACCTGGAATAGATGTTAGGCTAACAGGCCTTTAATTTCCAGCATGCCCTCTGGAGCCCTTTTTAAAAATTGGGGCGACTTTTCTTGTTTTCTAGTCATCCAGCACAGAGGCCGATTTTAGCAACAAGTTACATATACTTGTTAGTAAAAAAGGTAAAGGTTTCCCTTGCTCAAAAGCCAGTCGAATACAATTCTAGGGATGCAGTGCTCAATCCATTTCCAAGCCGAAGAGCCAGTGCTGTCCAAAGACGTTTCCGTGGTCATGTGGCCAGCATGACTAAACATTGAGGCGCACGGAACGCTGTTACCTTCCCACCAAAGTGGCACTTATTTATCTACTTCCAATTTCTTGCTTTCAAACTGCTAGGTTGGCACTTATTTATCTACTTCCAATTTCTTGCTTTCAAACTGCTAGGTTGGCAGGAGCTGGGACCAGAGACGAGCGCTCAGTCCGTCATGCGGCACTCAGGTCTTGAACTGCTGAACTACCTTCCAGTCTGCAGTTCATCATTTTAACCACTTGAGCCACTGCATCCCCTAAAAATTCACTGATTTACTGGTCAAAAAGCAGACACTTAATCTGTGACTCCATTACATTTCAGTAAGTACATGTGCATGTTAGCAAACATTTGATAGAGGCCATTTTCCTGAAAGTCTACACAAAGTTACATTCGGCCTTTAAAAAAAAAAAACATTTTCCCCTTTCATTTCCAGTTACAACAATACTCCAGAATCAAAATATCCTTTTAAATGAACGTTTCCCCTTTGCTCAAGGATTCAAATTGGGCCTCACTGATTAATCAACCGCAGATTAAGTAACTGATCTACTGATTACACCAATTAAGTTTTCAGATCTAGTTTAGCTATATGAAAACTTTCAGGGCTTTGGAAATTTTGAGAAAGTCAAGATTCTTCCCTCTCTAAGCAATGTAAATGTTTCCAGAGCTTCTTGTTTTGTCTTGGTGCTCTTAATTTTTCTAATAAGGTTTTCTCCTTCTCCTTCTCCTCCCCCTCCCCCGTTTTCCACACAGTAGGTTGTTTGGGCAGCTTAGTCAAGCCATCACGTGGCATCTGGTGGCAATGGTTAGTCTCCAGCAACAGATGCGGAAGACTCTGGGACACTGTGGGGCTTGCGAATAAGCCCAGCTTAGAAGAGCCCCATATCAGCTGACTGCTGAGACAAGAACCAAAAGTATGGTAAGTGGACATCTCAACTGATCTCCAGGCAACAGACAGCAGATCACCTGGAGAAAATGGCTGCTGTGGAAGGTGACGTCTGTGGTATTCTATGTCATTGAAGTCCCTCCCCTCCCCAAACCCCACCCTCCTCAGGCTCCACCCCCAAAATCTCTAGGTATTTCCCAACCCAGAGCTGGCAACCCTGTCTTTTAGGCAACAGATCAAAACATTTCTTTCTATCCAAGCTTTTAATCAGCGATTGATCACTTTCATTGTTTCTACAATCTGCTTCTAGCCTGAGGGGTGCTATGAGGACCATGTAAGCAGCACCCTTCCTGGATCTCTGTCTCCTAAGGATTTAACATCTCTAATTCCCTCCCCCCAAGACCCATGAGGCGACACAGACTGAATAGTGGGAAGGATTCACAGAATTTCGCCTCTTGATTTTTAACTACTGTAGCATATATTTTTCATAATGACTGTATGGTTTTACTGTTTTTTAAATGTGTACATCACCTAAAGCCCCACAACTGTGGTACTTAGGCAATCTAAAAATGTGGATGACTGAATGAATGACTGAATGAATGAATGAATGTTTTATGCCCCAGGTTGCTATGTGCTTTTACGCTTCTGGGTTTAAAGGTTGTTCATTTTAATCGTTTTATGTTTTGTCTTTCATGTCATGAGCTGCCTCAAGCAGGTCTATGAAGAGGAGGATGAGAATCTTTGAAATAAAGAGATGCAATGGGGTCAGGGCTGCCTCGCTGGGTGACTTCCCTCTGTCCTACCTGGCACCAGTAAAGTTGAATGCTGGGCAGGAAGAGATAAAGGTCAACCGTGCCAGTCGGCAAAAGGACAACAGGAAGTCTGTCGACAGGAGCAGAGCTCAAGCCAGCGAACAAGCCTGACCTGGAAACCATTACAGGGGTCAGCAAGAATCATCTGACCCACTCTGGCCTGCTGTTGTTAAGCGGCTTCTTTGCTGGGTCCAGCTGACCTCTGGACAGCTCCTGCCCTTTGGACTGAGTTTAGGGTTGCCAATCTCCAGGTTCTCCCAGAGTTACGACGGACCGCCAGACCACAGCTATCGGCTCTTGTGGAGAAGAAGAAGAAGAAGAAGAGATTGGATTTATATCCCGCCCTTCACTCACTTAAGAGTCTCAGAGCAGCTTACAAACTCCTTTCCCCTCCCCTCCCCACAACAGACACCCTGTGAGGTAGGTGGGGCTGAGAGAGCTCTTTCCCAAGCTGTCCTTGAGGGAACAGGTGGTACAGAGCTATGGCTTGCCCAGGGTCATCCAGCCAGGTGCAAGTGGAGGAGTGGGGAATCAAACCCGGTTCTCCCAGATTAGAGTCCGCGCACTTAACCACTACACCAGACTGGCTCTCTCAAGGAGAGGCTAGGTCAATAGCCGAAAGTTCTGACTGAATTCTTTATTGCAGTGTTGATGGTGCCCATATAGAAATTCTGCAGTACAGCTGTTGAGTGGGTTGAATGTCACCTTTGAGGCTAGGTCAATGGCCGAAAGTTCTGACTGAATTCTTTATTGCAGTGTTGATGGTGCCCATATAGAAATTCTGCAGTACAGCTGTTGAGTGGGTTGAATGTCACCTTTGAGGCTAGGTCAATGGCCGAAAGTTCTGATTGAATTCTTTATTGCAGTGTTGATGGTGCCCATATAGAAATTCTGCAGTACAGCTGTTGAGTGGGTTGAATGTCACCTTTGAGGCTAGGTCAATGGCCGAAAGTTCTGATTGAATTCTTTATTGCAGTGTTGATGGTGCCCATATAGAAATTCTGCAGTACAGCTGTTGAGTGGGTTGAATGTCACCTTTGAGGCTAGGTCAATGGCCGAAAGTTCTGATTGAATTCTTTATTGCAGTGTTGATGGTGCCCATATAGAAATTCTGCAGTACAGCTGTTGAGTGGGTTGAATGTCACCTTTGAGGCTAGGTCAATGGCTGAAAGTTCTGATTGAATTCTTTATTGCAGTGTTGATGGTGCCCATATAGAAATTCTGCAGTACAGCTGTTGAGTTGGTTGAATGTCACCTTTGATCATGGTACATTATACAACTTGGAGAACACCTTTTACATTATTGTAAGATAACTGTTTGTCTCACTGAAGGTGTTGATCAAAATGAGTGAATTTACACCCGGGATCCTCATGTCATGACTCGTGTTAATTCGATGACTTTTGAGGACTGATGTTGATTGATATGAATAAGAGCACTTATACCAATTGCTGACTTTTTGCTTAAGTCCCTGTGCTTTTGTGTTCACTTTGTGCTTTGTATCAGTTTGTATTACTTTATTGTATACAATAAACCTATCCGTTTCAAAATATTAAAAAAAAAATTAGTAAATTTTCTAATTAATTACAAATAGTTAATGTCTTATTGCAGTGTTTTCCCCTTTTGATTTTCACTGACACACTGTGATCCTTTTCATGCTTATTACCCCTGGAGAAAATGGCAGCTTTAGAGGGCAGATTTCATGGTGTACCATAGATTTTGCCTGCTGTGTGGGGAGAGTGGCCTACAAATTGAATTAAATAAATAAATAAATAATTTTTACAGGAAATCCCTCCCCAAAGTTCACCCTCTAAAGGCACTGCCCCTAAATCTCTAGGAATATCAAAGGTCAGAATCAGCGGTGCCCTAAACTGGGTGGTGGCCAAGGCCTAATCCCAACCTAACCTTGCACAAGGTTCTAGACCTGGTTTGAGCTGATGTCTTCTATAGATAGGATTGCCAACAACAGGTTCAGAAATACCAGGAGATTTGAGGGTGGAGCTTGGGGAAGTGGGGTTTAAGGAGGAGAGGGACCTTAAAAAGCCATTTTGGCATAGTGGTTAAGAGCAGCGGACTCTAATCTAGGAGAATCGGGTTCAGTTCCCCAGTCCTCCGCATACAGTTGCTGGTGTGACCTTGAGTCAGTCACAGTTTTTTCAGAGCTGTTCTCTCACAAGCAGTTCTCAAAAGAGCTCTCTCAGTTCCACCTACCTCACAGGGTGTCTGTTGTGGGGAGGGGAAAGGGAAGGAGATTGTAAACCGCTCTGAGGCTCCTTCAGGCAGTGAAGGGCGGGGTATAAATCCAATCTCTCTTCTTCTCTTGGTAAAGTATAATGCCATGTGGTCCACCTTCCAAAGCTGCCATTTCCTCCAGGAGAACTGGAATGGAAGTTTTCATTTAATAATCAACAAACTATCAATTTATGTTGTCTGGAGATCAGTCGTAATTCCCAGAGATATCCGGCCCACACCTGGATGGAGGTCGACCGCCTTATCTGTAGGAACCGTGTACAACAAATCTTGTGCTCTTCTCTCCCTCCCAGCTTGAGTGGGTTCTCTTCTTCTTCCTGTGCCAGCACTGCAGAAGGCAAGAGGGCTTCCTAGAAGGGAACGTACGTCTTGTGGGATTAAATCTGTTTTGTCAATTATGGTGTGTGTGTGTTTTTTAAGGGGACCTGGAAAACAAATTTATAACTACAGAGCAATTTTACAAGCCTTTGGGTTGATATCATATTCCTTTCTGTTGGTTCAGACCCTGTGATCTTTTCAAAGGAAGGGGGGGGGGGAACATAAACGTGCCTCAGAAATTCTCTAGAAAAATAAATATTGTCCCGTAAACCACATGACAAACACAGGGGCTGTTCATTCCCTGAAACCCATCTTGCGTGTAACGTGATTCCATAACCTTCTTCAGCTCCCAGATGGACAGGCAAGATGGTACACTGAGAAAAGTTAGCTTTTTTTTTTTCTTCACAGAAAAAGGGTGGCACGCTTGTGCCCTTGATGAAGAGAACAGGTCTCTGCCTATAACCAAGAAGGGCAGGAAACAGTCTGTGGCAAATGGCAATGCAATAGCAAAGAATGGTCAGTGTGCGTGTCTCCCTTCAAAATTCGGATAATGGACGAGCATAAGAAAAGACCCACTGAATAAGATGAGAGTTCCATCTAGGCCAGCATCCTGTTTCCTGACGCAGCCAACAATTATCCTGGAAGGTCTATAAGCACTGCATGGAAGTCAAAATCACGCTCTGTTGTTGCCCCCCCCAATTAATATTTAGAGATACACGGCCTCCGAACATGGAGATTTCATTGAGACTTCGTGGCAAAGAGCCACTGATGAAGCTCTCCTCCATGGCTTAATTTCTTTTTAGAGTTACGTTAAACTGATGGTCATTACCATACTGTGGCACTGAGTTCCATAAGCTGTTTATGTGTTACGTGGAAGAAACTATGGCCGTGATCACACGGCAAGGAAACTGTGAGATATGTCCCGCAGAACTGCTTTCGGTGTCAGGAGTGCCTCTGAAGACCTGCCTCCTGCAGACCTAAGTGCGGTGGAGGATCAGTCCCCAGCTCCAGAGGAGCTTCCACCTGAACCAAAGGAGGCTCAAGCAAGCACTTCTCAGGGCATTACCCCAGCACCAGCAGCAGCTGAGCCACAGCCAAGCTCAAGCCTAGCTGATTCACCTCCTCAGGTGGAACAGCTAAGCTCACAATCCAGGCAAGACTTAGCTGCTAGGAGAAAAGAGGCACGCATGCGTAGTTGCAGATCACTGAGCCCTGAGTTTTAGAGGGAGCCGGGACCTCACTGCCAGCTGCTAACAAGCACAGGAAGTGGCTGGGTATTTAGGCACAGCACAAACTTGTGCTAGCAACAAGTCATTCTGGCTAAGCTCTGCACCTGCTTGGCTTGCATCAGCTAAACCTGATTTTGGACCTTCTGGCTCGGGACTTCGGCTCTGTCTGACTTCGGCTTTTGGTTGACTCCTTGGACTGGTTTGCTCGTGAGTTTCCCTCTCTGACCTTGGCTTGGACTGACTCTGCTTTCGGCTTGTGTTTTGGACTTGGTAATTCGTTCCTGATTTGGCTTGACCTTGAACTGTCTCGGACTTCAACTTGGCTCCCGACCTACTGGCACCCAGCCCGTGACAGTTGGGGTTTTTTTATTCTGGGATGGGGATGATCACACACCCCCTCCCTGAACCACAGCCATTGCGGGAGCAGCATCCAGACAGCCGTGCTGCCGTTTGGGCAGCGTGTTGTGAAATTTTTTTTAAGTGCTTCACGCATGCGCAGATGCACATGACCAAATCCGCTGAACTTAAAAAAAACCCAAAACCACAGCCAGAACACGCAGCCCCCCGTTCACAGGCGAGCAGAAAGCCTGCGTTCCTCTCCAGGGACTTGCGATGGGTTTAGCAAAATGACCGCTCATGGAGCGGAGACAGCTGCTTGACTGGATCCAGCCAAGAAAGGGCCACGCCATTCTCCTTCTTCTCTGCTGTCCCTTTGCAGAAGGGAAAGAGGCACCCGGGCTGAGGGAAGGGAAAGGAAAGGAGAGGGGCCAGTGATCCGAGGGGGGAGGAGAAGGTTGCACTTGGAAGGCTGCGGCTGTTTCTGCTGCTTCTGCTGATCTGTTCAGATTTGCGAAAATGTGGACTTCAAGAACAACTATCAGGAAAGTACTTTATTTTCCCAGGGTTGGAAAACGCGCTAGGGACCTGGGAGCATTGTGGGAGTGAGCCCGCTTTGGCGTGGGAGGTGGATCAGCCTGTCTGATGAGCAAATTTAAATGCGCAAGAGAACAGCAGCGAAACCCAATCAAAAGGACCGTGTGATGGGACCCTAACACTTCAGACAGATGATGATCTCTTCACATAACTTTTTTCCCACTTCAAACACATACAATACTTTTTCCAATTACGGGCAGGATCCTACCAGCTTTTCCATTCAGTCTCTTCCAATTCCATTCTTCACGGTAGCCTCTATCTCATGTGGCTTTTGCTTATACAGGCCTCATCCTGGCATAGCTTTTTCGGTGGTCAAAAGGGATCCCATTGTCCTTCTTTTGCCAGTGGAAAACCTGGTAGGATATAGCCCCATGATTTATAAACTTGTTCCAAAACCAGTAATCCAAAATCAGAAGTGTATATGCTCTGTGCTTTAAGAACGAGGTCAAATTCTGCATCAGTGTTCCAGGTTCTACAAAAAGAACAGGTAAATGTAGCTGCTTGATTTAAACAATTAGCATGATTTCTCTTGTTTTATATCATTTATGTTACTCTTACTAGTCATAGGGTGGGAGAAATAACTAAACTAGAAACTTGGATCACTGGAAAAGTTACTCAGCAGTTCCTGTGGTTTCATTTATCAGGCATCAGTTGCACACTTTGAAACACGCTCACAACTCATAAGCAGTGTTCCCTCTAAGCTGAGTTAGTGTGAGCTAGCTCACAGTTTTTTAGCCTCCAGCTCACACATTTTTGCCTGAGCTCAGGAAGGATGGTTCCAGAGCAGACTAATTTATGCTGTAGCCAAATCACTTGCTCACAACTTTAATGCCAGTAGCTCACAAAGTAGAATTTTTGCTCAAAAGACTCCACAGCTTAGAAGAGCATTGAATAAGGCCTTAGGGCCAAGCTAGATGTGATGGGAGGGTCCACGTATATTCCCTCTCCTGTCTTGCTTCACTGTTGCTTTCGTCATTATTTTTCCACCTATCAGAGCTGGATTGGCAATAAAAATGCTGAAAGCATCAGAACATAGGTAAGGCATGAGAGAGTCACAAAGTAGTTCCCTTTGCCCACCATTCAATTTTTGTTTTGTTTTTTTAAAAAAGCCCTCACATAGAGTTGCCAGGTAAAACCATAGTGCTGGCAGCAATTCCTAGAGCTACCCATTGACACTTCCAGGTTGTACCCGGAAGTGTCATAATGGTGCAGAGGCCAGTGGTGGTATTTGTGTTGGTACATTGACAATGATTTGCAGGAAGCCTCCCTCCCTGGTGGGAGGCCTAGCAACTCTACCCTACAGCTGGAGATGTGAACCAATACCAGTGGATTGTCATATCCTGTCTAGCTGAATTATCCAGTTCCAAATGTTTATACTCCCATAGAATAACATGTACCCACAACCCTGACAGCATCTCTCTGTATTCCCCTGTCCATTATGTTCCATTAGATTTCTCTTTCCCCTTCTCAAGACACTGTCCATGTTTCAAATAACTATTTTGCAACTCTGAATTCGATGCAGCAACAACAATCAATGTCAAATGCTGCGTACATTGTGTCTTCCTGGAGTCTAAGGATGTGATGGTTAGTCATTTCCCAATCAGAACATGTTCTTTGCCAAAGAGAACACTCAACCATTCCAGCCCCAAGGAGTTCTCAGGGCCAACACTGTTCCTTGGCATTAAAACATGTAATGCTCAACTTGTACTCAACATAGGAAAGGTGGCCCGAAGGGCCACTGCCCTAGACGAAACATGGGGCAGGCTGCGCAACTTGCAAAAAACCCAAATAGTTTGCTCGGAAAATGAAATTCGGCCTCCACGTCTGTCTCCCCGAGTCAGTTGCACTGAATCATTAAGTGAAAACAAGCCATTTGCCATCTGGTAATTACCTTTGGGGCTGAGGTGTAAATCCCTGTTCCTTAAACTCACCGCCTTAAAGAAAACATTTCTACCTAGGTGGTCCAGATGGTGGAGGAGCCTTCACACAATGAATAGAAGGAACCAGAGATAGGCTCGCCTAGCTGCGAAAGCGCAAGAGGATCACTTTGCAAATGCCTTCCACAGGCCTCCCATTATCCGGTCTCCCCATGGACAATCCCTTCTGTTGGTCTCTGCCACGGCAGGTCCCTGTCCCTATTTTGCTTCTGGGGGAAGCCTTGCGAAAAGTTCATGAATGTGATTTGTTAGTGCTGTCATCACGTGGGGTTCAGTTCCTTTCCCGGGATTTCGGGAAGTTAACGTTGCAATCCTAAATTACTAGGGTTGGCAGCTCTGGGTTGGGGAAATACCTGAAGATTTGGTTTTGGAGCCTGAGGACGGTGGGATTTGGGGATAGAAGAGGATGGACTCTAATGAGGTAGAATGCCATAGAGTCCATCTTCCAATAGGGTTGCCATCCCGCCGATGAGGGCGTGGATTCCCCCACTTTGAGAGCCCCCAATCCACTACCAACCAGCTGGCCAGTGTGGGGAGCTCTGCCTCCGGAGCCCCATCATGCCTGATGCAATGATGTTACCCAGAGGTGACATTATCGCACCGGGCACGTCACATGGTGGGATGCTCTAGCATTTGGCTAAAAACTCTATGGTGACCATAGAGTTTCTGGCCAAATGCTTGATGCCATGATGTTACTTCTGGGTGATGTCATCATGGCACACACATAAAGCATGTGCACCAGAAGATCCAGGAACTCAGGCTGGAGCACCCTTCTGGAGCACCCGGGCTGGAGCCACCCTACCTTCCAAAGTGGCCATTTCTCCAGGTGACCTGATCACTGTCACCTGAGGATTAGCTGCAATCCCAGAAGATCTCCAGCCACCATCTAGCAGACCTCCTTATGGCACCTGGGTTTTGGCCCCTGTGTGACACAGAGAGTTGGACTGGATGGGCCATTGGCCTGATCCAATATTGACTTTTCTTATGTTCTTACCACCTACAAGGTGGGTCCTGGAGTTCTCCCAGAATTACAACTTATCTCACTATTAGAGATCAGACAACTCAGAGTACCCCTTCAGCAGTCCAGGCTGTTTAACAGGATGTCTTTTAAAAAGAACATATTATTTAAAAAATATTTTCTTGAATACATGCAGCTTACCTTTGGTTGTGTAGTGAAGATCCTTACGCCGTGGTGGCAGCTTGCTGTCAAATCAACTTTTAAAAATCTGCACAAGCAGTCAGATCTCCAATGGCCAATCACAAGCCTGTTGGGCAAAAGTGCTACCTGGCCGGGAGCCAGGAAAGGTGAAAATGGGCACCATGGGGCGCATGGCACTGTGCTGGAGACCTCTTGAAGCTTTTCATGGCATGGTGGTAAATATTATCACCGGATGAGGAACGTCTCATGAAGCCTTTATTAAAGGGACAGGCCATTTTTCTAGATTAGATGTAGACTTAGCAAATTTTAAAAGGTTTTATTTTGTGCCGATTTCCCTGTCTCGTGATTTGAACTATGATAATTGAGCTTGCTAGATTAAAGCAAAGGTGTTTACAGCACAGGACAGCTCCTCTATAACATGTATGTCAACCAACAGGAGAGCAAGGGAGGCATGAGGGGGAAGCCATCAGCAACTGAGCGACAGCACTTCCAGGGGAAACCTGGAAGCGACATCACACCTCTCTAGGAATAGCCAAAAGGCTATGGTGAAACCATAGAGTTTCCAGAGATTCCTAGAGGCACATGATTACACTTCTGGGTTTTCTCTGGAAGTGACATCACACCATTGGTCTGATTGTCATTTTTGGAAAAAATTCTCCTGCCTATCAAAGCAGCATTGGGAAATGAGAGGTGGGGTGGAGGAGCATCCAACTGCCCATACCAGAGGACTGGTAAACCTACTGAGAAAATGAGCTTTGACTCACAAAAGTTTATATCCTGGAAAACTTTGTTGGTCTTTAAGGTGCTACTGGACTCCAATTTTGTTCGTGACCAGATAACCTCCCACACTCTCCAGTTCTACTGCACTCTTATATGCTCTCACAGCAATATTGAAACTGGGAAAATTCCTAGAGCTCCTGTGGGGGGGGAGTGATGTCATTTCCAGGAGTGGTGATGTCACTTCTGGGGGGGTTAAGATTGTCAGCCTTAGGTTGGAAAATGCCTGGAGACTTTGGGGGTGGATCCAGGAGAGGGTGGAGTTTGGGGAGGGGAGGGACCTCAGCATGGTACAATGACCCCAGGTCACCCCAGAAGCTGCATGTGGAGGAGTGGGGAATCAACTCCGGTTCTCCCAGATGAGAGTCCACGCTCCTAACCACTACCCCAAACTGGCTCCATCGGCCAAGCCGGTCTATACAGCTGAAGGAAAGGGGCTTTGAAAGTGTCCCATGTCCATTAATGTGAAACATTCGCAAAACGTGTAGCTCGAACAGTTGATGGAAAACAGCTCCCTGTTGTCTGTAGCCTTCCTCCAGCCCCCTTATTTAAATGCAATCTTTTATCAAAGTCGCATGTGTTTTCAATAAAGAAAAAAAATCACATGTGGCCGCAGTTAGTCCAGGAAACTGATTCACAAGTCCTACCCCCCCCCCAACCCGGTTTTTTGAGGCTCTCCTATCTTTCAAGCCCACCTATTTTTTCCTTCGGTAAGAGTACGGAGGGAAATAATCAGTTTGGTTTGCTCATAATGCTGCTCCCGTAATCTGAATCATAAGTATGGCATTGTTCAAAGGAACAGCTGCTACCAAATTTAAAACTTTAAATATCCCCTCTGAATAAGAAGTGGGGGGAGGGGGGATGCTGTGAAATCTTTGAGTTTATCAAGTCCCCCAGGTACCGACTTTAAGGCAATCATTCTGGCTATCGCCACCCCAGCTAAAAAGATTAGTTGTTAAAGGTTTTCGGAAGAGAACATTCCACACATAAGGAAACACACAAATGCTTCTTTCTTGTCTTCTAACCTCCACCATGATTTTGCATTTCTTTCCTTCTCTCTCTCTCTCTCTCTTTTAACCACACATGGGCAGTCACACTTCAAACAGAAACAATGAGGCATTTAAGAACAGCTTTTAGCCACAGTCAATTTACAAAGCTGCCATTTGACCTGCAGGCCTTGAACTACATCAAGAGCACGGAAGGCAACTTTACTGTAAAACTGACTCCAATTCAACTTGTTTTTTCTCCACCCCCAACCCAGCAACAAGAGGCATATGTCATACGGGGACCCTATTTATAGGGTATTCTGGGACAGCAGGAAGCGGAGACCAGATTTATAAAGCCAGTTCAATATGAATTTGGCTTTTCATTTCTATGAGCCCAGTTTCATTGCCCTTCGGACAACCTTTCAAATGAGCTGCAGGAAGTTGCCAGAGTCGGGAACAGTCAGCCCCTGTTGCCGAGCTGGGGAGCAGTTTATAAGAAGTTCACGGATTGATCTCGGAGGCTAATGAGATGTTGTGGGGGCTTACATGACAACCGCTGAGGTTCATCACTCCCACACATCTTCCTGGTAACATCTCAACAACGTGAGATTGAGTGGTTCTCCTCTCCCAGCAAATGGCAGCCAGTGAACTAGAGAGGAGGAGGAGATTGGATTTATACCCTGCCCTTCACTCGGAGTCTCAGATGGTTTACAATCTCCTTTCCCTTCCCCGCCCCACAACAGACCGGTGAGGTAGGTGCAGCTGAGAGACCTCTCTTGAGAACTGTCCTTGAGAGAACAGCTCTGAGAGAAGTTGTGACTGACCCAAGGTCACACCAGCAGTTGCATGTGGAGGAATGGGGAATCAAACCCGGTTCTCCCTGATTAGAGTCCATGCTCCTAACCACTACACCAAACTGGATGAGAGTCAGTGGCAACCACACATCACCAACAATGGCCCAGAACACCACAAACTAAATTTGAAGCCTTCCTCTCTTCCTTCAACAGAAAAGCCCCATGAGTTTGAGGAATGAAACTCAGACTGCAGGAACCTCCTCCCAACGAGATTAGTTTCAGGTGGATAGCCATGTTGGTCTGCAATAGAAGAGCTAGACTCAAGTCCAGTATAGTACCTTGGAGACCAGAAGGATTTCCAGGGTCTAAGCTTTCAAGAGCTTTGAAGGGAGCTTTGTCAAAAGCTTATAGCCTGAAAAAAACTTTTTAAGGCGCTATCATACTCAGATCTTGCAGCCTAAGGTAGGATCCTGCTGAAGGTCTAGTTAGTCATTCAGTAGGTAGACATTATCAAGAGGAAATATTATAACTGAGAGCCAGCTAGGTGACCTTGGGTCAGTCATAGTTCTCTCAGAACTCAGCCCCACCTACCTCACAGGGTGTCTGTTATGGGGAGAGGAAGGGAAGGCAATTGTAAGCCGCTCCAAGACTCTTTCAGGTAGTGAAGAGCAGGGTATAGAATCCAGCTCTTCTCCTCCTCCTCCTCCTCCTTCTTATCTTCTGGTCTACAGGCTGGGGCACGGATGTGGCAGGATTCGTTTAGAATTTAGATTTTTTTGTTGAACCTCAGAGGCCAGCATTCTGTGCACCGGACCAAGCAGTATTACAAGTCAGGGGGTCGAACAGTACACACGAACATATAAAGCTACTTTTTATTAAATCAGAACATTCGTCCGTCAAGGCCAGTACTATCTACTCAGATGGGTGGTGGCTTTCCAGGGTCTCAGACAGAGGTCTTTCACATCACCTGTTGCTTGATTGTTTTTGCTGGAAGTGGAGGACTTTGTGCTGTCTCTGTTCTCAGACTTGAGAGGCGGCACCAAAGGATTTAGACAGGTAGTGAGGTGAGGACATATAGAGCATCCTTTCCCTCCTGCTATCTGATCCTTTTCTTTGAAGTGGAATACTGCTCTTAGGGGCAATTTCCTCTGTTTGACACTCTCTTCCCTCTCATACCCACATAAAGAAGGTACACATTGCTCTTATGTTGCATCATGGAGGCTGGACAGGCATCCAGCATCCAACATGACCTAGTTAGTTAGAATAGGAAACCTATCTCTATCTCTTACCTGCACTCCCCAGTATGTATTTCCTTAAATAAAAGCTACTTATTAGTTTTAGATCTGATTACTGACTCCGTGTAACTTTGTAAGTCTGCTGCCACACCTAGTCCCACCTTTTTTGCGTCAAAGCCTTTGAGCACACTGCTGCTTTTCTCATGGTTCCCTGGCAGTACCGAGCCCAGAGAATCCTACAGTTTTAACTGGAGGTGCCAAGGATTGAACCTGAGGCCTTCTGCATGCCCTGCAGATGCTCTATTGCTGAGCCACAGCCCCTCTTCAGTAAAATATTCTGAATCCAGGCAACAAGGCTAAAACTAGGAGAATAATTAGGAGGGTTGACTAAAGAGTCAAGTCAGGAAGGTCCACAGTTAAGAACGGAGCAGAATCAAGCAGTAAAGGTGTTTGTGAATGTACTACCTCCAGCAGTGGAAAGCAAAGAGGTAGCTTGTTTGAATGTTCTCCCAGCAACCTCTATATGAGAAGGGAAAGCAGAACCTTGGTGGATGTGTGTGTATACTTAAATGATCATTAAATGAATACTGTATTATAACAATGTCATCTAAACAAAGCAAAACTCATCTCTCCTTATATATAATTGAATAGTGGAGTGGCACTTTCTGAACATTCCACACACTCCTAAATCAGTTGGCTCCATGATGTGTCAGTCAGAAGCTGTCCCTTTCCACTGGCTGTGTTGACTGAGTCCCACCCACAGAAGCGGTGCCCTCCACAACTTTCCTCAGAAGATGGTTGCTTCGCTCCAATGAACACAGCTACTGTCTTTGCTCTCCTCTCCAGACGACGATTGATTCCCTCAGGGGACAAAACCCACTGTCTTTAGCCTCCGAGACAAGTTTGCTGAGGTAACACTTTCCAGAACGGGAAAAAACCCTGCCAAGTAAACAGCTGTCAGCATAGTGGAGGTGGGAGAGGGGGAGGAACCAGCTCAAGTTATCAAAAAAAAAAAAAAAGCCAGTGGATACACACACAAACAGAGATAGAGGATGGGGCCAGACACACAGAAAACAGGAAGCCAAAAACCTGAGACATGCTGCAAAGAACGAATACAGACACAGTCCCAGACAGATCTACGTCAGCACGCACAAACAGGAGGAGTACAGGAACAACTGGCTGAAGTGGAGAATGACATATACATTAAAAAATACAGAGAGTGTGCGACACTGGGATAAAACCTGCAAGTGGTGGGAACCTTTAACCACACCCAGAGTGTGAAAACCAATTACAAAGAGAGAGGCAAACCGACAGAGACAGAGACAGACATCCAGATACATATTTAAAGTGATTAAAGGAAGGAAAAAACCAGGAACCCAGGTCACAATGTGGCTGTTTGCCAAGAGCCATGAAAAGGACACTTGCTGTTTTCAGTAAAGCTGTACTGTGTAAAAGAGGTGTTGTTGTGTTCTAACAGTGACTGCGCACGTGGTCGGGATTGCACATGAGGTTGGGCAAATTACCGGAGCTTTGCTTCGGTAGACAATAGCCCAGGCGGATTGTAATTTGGGCCAATAGGCCACCCAGGATCCTAAAGGGGACCTATGGTCAAAGGTGTCTTGTAAATAATCCTATCATGGGGCTCGGGTGTGACCAAGGGTGTGGCTTGAACCTGCATATAAGCAGACCCCCAAGCCCTGCCAGGCAGTTCCTGTTTTCCATCTGTAAATAAACCATGAGCTGATTTCACTGCAATGTGTCTGGACTCAGTACTTTATAGGTGTCACTCATGGAATTCATATGCCCATACTCCTCTTCATCATTCTGACATAATCTACTGAGACTTTCATCACAACCACTCACTTCCAGCCCAACTTCCCTTGAGACCTGTTCTATAACAGGGTGGACAGTGCGATCATGACCACACTGAATGGCAGGGACGTCCAACATAAAATGACTTTGCAGATTGCCCAATTGTAGAAATTATTCCACAGAGCCCTGTGTGCTGCATTTTCTGGCCCACTCTGTGTGACCTTGGACACCAGTTATTGTGTAACATAAGGTATGTGAGACTTTACTTCCACATTTGTGGCTTTCTATTAACATACAGCTAATAAGTACTTAACTGGCTTCCAGCCTATGTATTCGTTACACATCGCATCTTTCTAGAACCCGTTGTATTTATTTCCACAATGGGCCTTATTCCTAGTTATAGTATAAAGCACAATAAATTGAACATGATTTATACCTACAGATGCGTGAGCCTTATTTCCCCTTGTATTGAATAAACGGCAAACCAAATGGTTGCATCTTTGTCTCCCTTCTTCTACTCTAATTAAACTTTGACATAATGTAATTTATTTTTACTTATTTTTATTTATTCATGGGATTTATTTTTCCATTCCCTCATCGACAGAATAGTCAGCTATACATCTCTACTGTTTTGCACAGCTGCTTCTAGCAGCTGTTACCTTATATGAAATTAGTTCTCGGTGATGATTTGGGAATCTTTTGTCTAACTGTATAACAAAAAGAACAATTGGTCTATGTCTGGGTTTTTGTCCGGCCAACTCCATAAATAGCAAGATAAATGGTCTTCCTTCTGCTCTAATTAAGCTCTGACATCATGTAATTTATTTTTAGGGGCCGCGGTGGCTCAGAGGTTAAGACGCTGGGCTGCGAACCGGAAGGTCAGTATCTTGGCAGTTTGAGACCCGAGTGCCACATGACGGAGTGAGCTCCCGTCTCTGGCCCCAGCTCCTGCCAACCTAGCAGTTTGAAAGCAAGAAATTGCAAGTAGATAAATAGGTACTGCTTTGGTGGGAAGGTAACAGCATACCGTGCACCTTGGCGTTTAGTCATGCCGGCCACATAACCATGGAAAAGTCTTTAGACAGCACTGGCTCTTCAGCTTGGAAACCAAGATGAGCACCACCCCCTAGAGTTGGATTTGACTGGCTTTCGAGCCAGGGAAACCTTTACCTTTAATTTATGTCTACTTATTTTTGTTTATTCATGGAATTTATTAATTTTATTCCAAAATTTCACCGCTGTCAGACATGTCCACTAGCTATAGAAACAACTGCTTTATTTTATTTTATTTGCATTTTCAGCAACAACTGTATACAGACAGTTTGTCCGTGTGTTCGCTCACTGTACAGGAAAGAGAGTGGGAAACCCTAGGATATGGCCATTTTACAAACTGATCCCAAACCCACACTAAATGAGCCTGAAGGGAAGCAAGCTACTTTCCTCCACTACCCCACCAGTTTGGTGTAGCGGTTAAGTGCACAGACTCTAATCTGGGAGAACCAGGTTTGATTCCCGACTCCTCCACTTGCACCTGGCTGGATGACCTTGGGCAAGCCATAGTTCTGGCACAGCTGTGCTTGAAAAAGAGCAGTTTCTGTCAAGAACTCTCTCAGCCCTACCTACCTCACAGGGTGTCTGTTGTGGGGAGGGGAAGGAGTTTGTAAGCCGCTCTGAGACTCCAAGTGAGTGAAGGGCGGGATATAAATCCAATCTCTCCTCTTCTTCTTCTCCTTCTCTCATTCTGAGAAGGATGTCGGCTTAGGGTCTACATCTAACATCACAAAATCCTCATTCTAGGCAGTGAACCACACAACAGTGCTAAAGGATCTGTGATGGTGAGGGGCTGCTGCAAGTTTGGAAGGAGAGATCAGTGTCAAATGAAACCAGATATAATGTTTATTCAGGGGACTAAGACAAATATGTGGGCTGGGAAAATCTCAGGCAGTCCAAATAATATCAAGCACTCCATGTCAGTTCCTCATGCTAGAAGTGTCCTTAGCAGCCAGTCATTCTGGGCATCTAAGTGGTACGCAAGTTACTCCATTCAACAGGGGGAGCAAGAGGCCAGGAAGATACAGTGAGAGCAGAAGCAAAGATGGCTGAAGTTACTGAGGGCACTTTCAGACTAAACACACTTTCAGACTTCATTGACACCAGAGAAAGTCCAGTATTTACAGCTCAAATTGTCATACTGCGCATACTAATCACCCTGTTGCATGCTCAAGACATTTGGGGCTCTGCAGCTTCTGCTCTTTGTCCACCATTTTTCTCAGCAATATGTGCATAACCGCATATTCGCCCATGGCGAATAAGCAATTTTGCATATGTGCAAGGTAGAGGATTTTTTTTAAAAAAAAGAAGGTTGGCATGTATGGTTGCTCCCTCTCTGGAACAAATAGCTCCGGAGAAATTAGAGGCACAGCCAGACTGCACCAAGCCTACCGTCTGATTGTAGCCTGAGTAATGCAACAGTCCAAATCCAAAGCAAGGGTCCCTGTGTCTAGACAGCAAATAATCCAAAAAGGAGAGAGACACAGGAATATACATTTGATGAATTACCAAGTGCTCAAATGGCAAGGGTAATCCTGGGCAAGCAATAGTATACACTGAGCAAAGCATACTAGGGCTAATTACGTTGTGGGAGCAGATTTAGGCTCCAGTTGTGGGACAGTCATCAGAATTCCAAGCTTAGAATCGAGGATGAGGCTAAGATGTGTAATGGGACTGTGCCAGAGAGAGAAGCAGATAGTCCAGAGGAAAGGAGTTTTGAAAGAAGACTTGGTCTGTACAGTAAAGAACCTCTTTGGTGCACAATCCAGGTAGTTTAGAATGGCTAGCAGGAAGAAGGGAGAAGAGGAGACAGAGAAGAGAAAAGATTAGATTTATTCCCTGCTCTTCACTGCCTGAATGACTCTTTACCTTTTCACTTTGCTAAATGTATAATCAGAGATCCTTGGTGGGGTAGAGGAACAAGGGAATACAGACCAGCCAGCTTTCATACTACAGAACTGATCTCCCATTCTGTGCACTTCCTTTCTACCCTCTTCCCCATTTCAAATCCAGTTCTAAACAAGAGAATGGATTCAAAGTTTCCATTCTTCTAATGGTGGAGCCATCTACCACTGTAAGAAGCCTTTCTTTAGCAGGAGAGGCATATTTGTTGGCAGAAGGCTTTTTGTGCCTTGGGTGGGAGGAGCAAAATAGAACCTTTATACTGAACCCAAGGCAGTTAGCAATTCAGGAGGAGATCAAGGCAAAACACTTTGCAATTCATCTCAGCTCTTTGCGAAGTTATGTTACAAAGTCCTTCCGGTTTGATCCAGCAAGCTCAGCTCCAGAAGCCTAATACTGGGTGGAACCCACTCTGGTAGATCTGTCCTCAAGATCTGGATTAGTTTGCAAATGAAGATAAAAGGTAAATGTTTTCATTGCTCAAATGCCAGTTGAATCTGACTCTGGGAGGTGGTGCTCATCTCTGTTTCCAAGCTGAAGAGCCAGTGCTGTCGGAAGATTTTTTCCCATGGTCATGTGGCCAGCATGACTAAATGCCGAGGCGCACGGGACACTGTTCCCTTCCCACCGAAGTGGTACCTATTTATCTACTTGCAGTTTCTTGCTTTCGAACTGCTAGGTTGGCAGGAGCTGGGGCCAGAGACGGGAGCTCACTCTGGCCCCCGGCACTCGGGTCTCGAGCTACCGACCTTCCAGTCTGCAGCTCAGTGTCTTAACCTCTGAGCCACCATGGCCCCTGCAAATGAAGATAACCCTTGCTAAATCTGAGGCATTTTTTGCTGCTCAGATTTAAGATCTAATCCTGATTTTTTTTGACAGGTGTGGAAGAGAGAGAATAAAAAATGCCCAGGCAGGCAAAACACAGAAGCAAAACCAAAAGCCAGACAGATGTTTCTATGGACATGGATCTGCATGCTTACATAAGGAAACCAACCATGTTTAAAATAGCCTATGTGTTGCCCAGTCTGGACAGCTGCCCGCTGTATCCTAAGGACAGCTGGTGGGCGTTCTGTCTTTCCTAAGGAGGACCTCAGCTCTCCAGGAAAGTGGGCATGAGCTCAGAGCCTGATGCCATAAGAAGAGGCAGTATTAGAATAATCAACTTCACCCCCGGGTTGTGAACAAAGCAACAGTGTGCTGTTATGACTGCTTCCGCCTGTTGCTGGCCTGCCAGATGCCTACACAGAACTGTGTGGACAAGTCTTCTTGCACCTGCCGTTACCCTGCGGGCAGGAAACTGAAATGCTACATCGACAAAAACAGACTGTAGCTCAGCTTCTGACTGCCAGGGCAGTGGCAGCAAAATATGGATTCGATATAATAGTTGGGGGGGGGGGGTAGAATGAAGCATGAGGATATGTTGCTAGAGATCCTGGAATGGGTCTCTGACAGGTCCATATGCACGAGGATGCCTATGAGTGCATGGCACCAGTGTTCCCTCTAAGCTGAGTTAGTGTGAGCTAGCTCACAGTTTTTTAGCCTCCAGCTCACACATTTTTGCCTTAGCTCAGGAAGGATGGCTCCAGAGCAAACTAATTTATGCAGTAGCCAAATCTCTCGCTCACAACTTTAATGCCAGAAGTTTTGCTCGCAAGACTCCACAGCTTAGAGGGAGCATTGAACGGCACTCTCCCCAAACAGCCATTCCTCCCCCCTTGCCCCTCTCTGTGAAGTGCCTGCCTGGCTTGCCTGGGGAGGTGAAGCACGTCTCAGCCCACTGGGTTTGCAACACCTGACTGCAACACCTGAGCTGCTTCAGGAGAACATGAGAACATCAGAGAAGCCATGTTGGATCAGGCCAATGGCCCATCTAGTCTGTGTCACACAGTGGCCAAAACCCAGGTGCCACCTGGAGGTCTACCAGTGGGACCAGAAGTCCAGGAGCCCTCCCGCTGTGGCCCCCCAAGCCCCCAGAATACAGAGCATCACTGCCCCAGACATAGTGTTCCATCTACACCTTGTGGCTAAGAGCCACTGATGGACCTCTGCTCTGTATGTTCATCCAATCCCCTGCTGAAGCTGCCTATGCTAGTTTGTGGTGCAAGACGAAGCTCCCATCTTTGCTGTCCTCTCGGATTGCCTGCAAAGGCAGGGGGGATGTAGGAAGAAGACGAGAGCAGAATAGCCCATTGGAACCGGGGGTTAAGGGGCTGCTCAGGGAATTATTGTCCTGCTTCTGCTGCTAGCAGGTCAACGGAACCAGGTTGTGTCTGCAAAACCTCAGGGGGCTCTCCCAGCTCCTCCAGCAATGCTTGCCAGACATCTTGGATCTTTGGGGGGGTAGGCTTTGATTCTGGAGCAATGCTCAGCCCTTCAGAGAGGACACAACTCCCAGACACAGATCCTGACCTTTCTTTAATAATTCCAAACTGCCCCAGGTGCTCCTCCCCCCCCCAATTTTTACCTGTCACCTCTTACCTAGCCATGTCTCTCCTCCACTATATTCCCCTAAGAATAGCAACCCTGTGATGTAGTCAGCTCCACTGTACTAAACTGCCCGCTTGGGACTCTCCTAGCAAAAAATTTCTGGGTCAGGGCTGGTCTCTGAAGGGGCAAGCCAGGTCATTGCGCAGTGTGGGATGAGCAAAAGAGGGGACCATTGGGCTTAGGAAGGAATAGTTAAAAGACTGATGGATACGTACACAACCTGGTCTTTAACTGATGGCCAGCCTGAAGTGAGAAAGAAAGAGAGCCTGGCAGAACTAAGTTCAGATCCGGTACAGCCATTTGCATCTTCGTCATCTCAAAGTGAACGTATTGCAGTGTATTCTGGGATATCCCTTTGTTTTAAAAAGGGATGGAAACCCAAGCCTGCAAGCCTCCTTAATTTCATTCATCTTTAACAACAGGAATGTAGGGGGTGAGGAACCCAAGAGAATGTTGGACCAGAACCAAGGAGTTGAAATTAAACCAGAAGAGCTTTCGGCTAACCATTAGGAAGAACTTCCTGACAACTAGAGTGGTTCCTCAGTGGAACAGGCTTCCTCAGGAGGTGGTGGGCTCTCCTTCTTTAGAGGTTTTCAAACAGAGGCTAGATGGCCCTCTGACAGCAATGCGGATCCTGTGAACTTAGGCAGATTATAAGAGAGGGAAGGCAGGAAGGGTTGCCTCAGTGCTTAGTTCTCGTGGCCCTTTCTTACACGCCCAGGGTAATACCGATCACCACTTTGGGGTCAGGAAGCCATTTTTTCTCCCGGCCAGTTTGGCCAGGGATCCTGGAGCGTTTTTTGCCATCTTCTGGGTGTGGAACAGGGGTCACTGGGGGTGCAGAGGGGGAGGTATTTGTGGATTTCCTGCATTGTGCAGGGGGTTGGACTAGATGAGCCTGGAGGTCCCTTCCAACTCTATCATTCTACGAATGCACAATGCATGGAAAATCCAGCAATGCAAAGCAGCGCCATGGAAGCATTTTGCATTGGATACATCGGCTGGAACAGCATGCAGGCTCCACCAAAAGGTTCCAGGTATGAGGAAGAGTGAAAACAGTGGAACCAACAAACTAGAAAGCTCCCTAAAGGGAAAAAATGACCCTATAGGATGTATATCTTTAAGAAAACCCACTGCAAAAATGGACACCAGCTATCCTGGCTGTCTGAAATTTGACAGGTTGGATTCCTTGAAGGGACAATAGATAAGTGAGCCTTTTGCTAAGGAGCAGCCTTTGGCTCTCAGCCTGTGCCTCTTAGCCTGAGGCCCGGAGTCAATTGGCCCAACGGATCCAGAATCATGGGGGTTTCTTGGCAAAGATACTGGAGTGGGTTACCATTACCTTCTCCAGCGTTATTTGATGTGACAGGGTTATTAATGTGACAAGCATGGAGTTCAGCAGGCTCCGGAGGGCGGTGGAGGACAGGAGGTCCTGGCATGATGTGGTCCATGGGGTCACAAAGAGAAGAAAAAGAATAGAAGAGCTTGGATTTATACCCTGCCCTTCACTACCCAAAGGAGTCTCACAGCAGCTTACAAACTCCTTTCCCTTCCCTTCCCCACAACAGACACCCTGTGAGGTAGGCGGGGCTGAGAGAGCTCTGACAGAGACTGCTCTTTTTCAAGAACAACTGTGCCAGAACTATGGCTTGCCCAAGGTCATCCAGCCAGGTGCAAGTGGAGGAGTGGGGAATCAAACCCGGTTCTCCCAGATTAGAGTCCGCGCACTTAACCACTACACCAAACTGGCTCTCAGAGTCGGACTCGACTGTGCAACTGAACGACAACAACAACAAAATCCAGAATCAGCCCTGGAATTCAGTTTGTTGTCATTTGTTGCAGCTTTTATTATCTTTGTTGTGCTTTTTATTGCACTTTATTGTACTTTTTTGGCTGTGCATTTATTTAAATTAGACGTTTTGTAAGTCATTTGAATCTTCAACGGGAAGAAAAGTAAGGTTAAAAATGCCTAAATAAACCAGTGGGAGATGGGGGGGGGGTAGGTACTTACTGCGGGGGGGGGAGTGATCTTCATCGCCATGCAATGACATCACTTCCAACGCGACCCAGAAGTGCTGGCATGGTAGCAGAGCAATCTCTAGCACTCACCCAGAAACTGGAGGTCCCAGAAACTTTGGGTGAGTGCTGGAGTATTGTCCCAGTGTGATGCTGCAGCTTCTGGGTCGCACCGGAAGTGACATCATCGCATGGTGATGAAGATAGAGCACATCCCGTTTTGCCAGCCTTCTTTTGCCTGCTGACCAGATGGGTTTCGGTGGGCATTGGCAACAATTACCAGGAGTTTGCCCGCCATTAGTGGGCACCTGGTAAGCCTAACAGAAATCCATGATCATTGTCACATCTCACTTGATCCAGGCCTGCTTGTTTGTTAAACAAATTGTGGCAGAAATTAATTCCTCAAAGGAAAATATTTAAGAGATCTCTTTATTTTCTCTCAAAAAAAATTGCTTTCTGGCTTTAAACATTTGATTGATTGAGGCATTCTCGGTGGATTTGTTTTGTTGCATGTTTGATTCGATTTCTTTGGGCTTTTGTTCATTCTTCCCTGAATTACACTGAATATTCCTTTTCCTCCTCTTGTCGGACTGCCGTCTGCATTGGTGATTTGTGTTTATTTTCGGGAGAGGGTTCATTTTTCCGATATGTCACAATCTTTTGTCGTTAGCTGCCTCGCAAGCATGTGGGATTGTTGGGGTTTTTAGTTTAAATAAATCCATGTCCTGAAGCCCCACTGTGGAACTATCATCCGAAAGAGCATGACTCCCTTCTAAACTCATTGACTTCGATGCACGCATATCTGTTTTAGGGTTGCCCTGTGTATCTTGTACATTCACACTCGGTTTCATTCTGCTCATTTTGTCTGTTTGGCCTGTTCCACCACTTTGAGAACTTTCACCGGAAGGGTTTCCTTTGCTTAAAGAAATGGCCAAAGGCAACCCGAGGGGGCAACCCGAGGGGAAGGAGTCACACAATAATCCGGCATCTGGCACTCAGTGTTTATATGTTCTAAGAACGCATGCTACATTTCTGTAAAACAGAATTCTTTGCAAGGCACCGGCGCAAGCGGAAACTGGCCACATGAGTGAAAGCACCGGCCCTGTTCTCTCAGGGAGCCCGGCTGCTGAACTCCCAGCTTGAGAGGCTCTCTAAATGTACACAAACGTGTTTCTGATTTGGTCACTCTTCTCTGTGGCGGGAATGTTTTCTGAAGTCAGTGGAGGTAAAAAGGATCCGACCGAAACCCGAGAGCTGTGGGCTTTGCTCCCGGTGCCCAACATCAACAGACTGTTTCTTGGGAGCTAATTAGACTCTCCCCACTCCCACGCCGTTCCAGCCCCCGCCCCACCATTTTTTAAAACAAAACCTCCGATCAGAATAAATGTGCAGTTCTAATTGAACATGAGCTCCACAAAAGTCCTTGATTGTCTCGTCAAAATATCATTTAGGAGGCAGAGGGACACATTAATTATCATCAGGGGTAGGATGGTTGTGTGAAAACCACCAAATTTGGGGGATTTTATAAAGTGGAAGTGCCATTTGGCAAGAACCACCCCCTCCCTGTGTGGCATTGCCAAGGTGGCACTTAGTAGGGAGATGGAGCCAGTCCTACGTCTTTGATGAGGGGACCGTATAGGGTTGCCAGCCTCCGGGTGGGGCCTGGGGACCTCCTGCTTTTGCAACTACTCTCCAGCTGACAGTGGTCAGCTCCCCTGGAGAAAATGGCTGCTTTGAAGGGTGGACTCTATGGCATTGTACCATGTCGAGGCCCCTCCCCTCCCCAAACCCTGCCCTCTTCTAGATCCACCCCCAAAGTCTCCAGGTATTTTCCTACCCAGACCTGGCAACCGTAGGACTGTATGATGTGTGAGGCTATCCAAATGAATTTTTCTCAATGGTACATTACAGTATTGGGTATTAAAGTATTACGTGAGGTGTTCAAGAGGTCACAGTTACAAAAAGACAAGGGCTGAAATTTTGGCACTGCTTTTGTGTTTTTTTATTGTGTTCTTACCACATCATCAATGTATCTAATTCTTGACATGGTCATATCTGTGGATACTTAAATCCAGAGACTGAAGCCATGGAAAGATAAAACAGATCTTTCTACAAACCTAAGAAAAGCCTCAGGTTTGCAAAAAAAATCTGAAATCTATAGAAAAAAATACATGGGGGGGGGGGTTAAATCCCCCAAATGATAGAAGCCGTACTTGCGGCTTTAAGGGGGAAAATGCCCTCAGTGGCTGTTGCTAGGTAACCACAATCAATGCTTGATTTCTGACAGTAAAAGGCAGCGAGGAGGGGGCCGGGCTATGGGGGTTTTCAGGAACCGGAAAGAGGAAATAGGGGAGGGGGGAATGAGAGGCCCCCCCACAAGTCCTTGCGGGTCCCCTGTTTGTTGTTTTCTAATTTCTGTCATCCAGTTATTGCGTTTCTTCTATGTCATGTCATATACTGTTTTTATTGCATTGTTTTCCAAATCTGTAATCCAGTTTCATTACAGTGGTTATTGTATGTTTTATACTCTTTGTATTGTGTTGTTTTAAATTTTGTAACCCACCTCACCTCTTAGCAAGAAAGGTGGACTAGTGAATGAAGTAAATAAATAAACAAAGGCATGCTGTAGACTAACCATGGCTCAGTCTCCTTCTACAAAAAGATCTTTTCCCTCGCATGGAAGGAAGGAAGCCACCAGATTAAAGGAGAATATTCACATAAAGCCACATGTAATCAGAGCGTTATTGGTGTATTTCCAGGACTTCCCATTTAAATCAGAGAAAAAAACAAAACCTGTTTTTCTTCAGCTGAAAGGGGACACAGTGGAGTGGCTCCAGGGGAATATTTATGTGGAAGAAGACAAAGACAGAGGAGGAGGAGAGAGAGGGGGAGAGAGAGAGTTGGTTTTACACCCCGCCTTTCACTCAGCATCTCAGAGCAGCTTACATTTGCCTTCCTCTCCCCACAGCAGACACCCTTGTGAGGTTGGTGGGCTGAGAGAGCTCTGAGAGAACTGCTCTTGAGAAAACAGCTCTGAGAGAACTTGTGACTGACCCAAGGTCACCCAGCAGGCTTCATGCAGAGGAGTGGGGAATCAAATCCACCTCTCCAGATTAGAGTCACCACTCTTAACCACTACACCAATGGGGGGGGGGTCAGACCTAAACTCCCTGTCAAAAATGGGAGGGGCTGCTTGCTTAAGGTTGCCAACCTCTAGGTGGGGCCTGGAGATCTCCTGGAATTACAACTGATCAGTCCCCCTGAAGAAAATGGCTGCTGCAGAGGGTAGTCTCTATGGCATCACATCGCTTCCTCCTGTTCCCCAACTCCATTCTTCCCACCCACTAATCCGAGCTTGAGGCTATGCACCATGAGAACATTAAAAACATTCACTTGCCCTGCAAAGCCACACTGTACTATTATAGCACCAGGGCTTTTTTTGTAGAAAAAGCCCAGCAGGAACTCATTAGCATAATAGGCCACACCCAACAGCAGAAACTCATTAGCATACTAGGCCACGCCACTGACAGCACAGCTTATTAGCACAGCATATTAGGCCACACCCCCATGTTACCAGAAGAGTGGTCATCCAGCCACACCCACCTTTTGCTTCTTATTCTGTTTACCTTGTTTGTTGTCAAAACCCAGGGCCTTTTTTTGTAGCAGGAATTAATTTGCATGTTAGGCCACATACCCTTAATGTAGCCAATCCTAATGAGTTTCTGCTGTTGGGTGTGGCCTATTATGCTAATGAGTTCCTGCTGGGTGTGGCCAGCTCAGGAGCCAGCCAGAACTCCGTTCCTGTGCATTCCTGCCCAAAAATAGCCCTGTATAGCACAACTAGGTAGGGAAAGGAAAACTGAGTGGAAGGGGGCGGGGTAAGAGTCATTGGAAGCCATTGTGTGATCACTGTCACACCTGAGATTTTGCATAAATGAGCAGGGAGAAAAGAGAAGGCACAGAAGCTGAGGGCATCAACAGCAAGCAGTGCAGAAACAGGAAGGGGGGAGTACCACTCCTACTTATTCCAGCCCTTTATTTTACCCATTTGATGGAGAGTTACCTGGTGAAGCATCTCTCAGAACTCTGGCAGTTACTGAGAAGGGCTAAAAATCAGTATAAGGAGCTTTTAAAGGGGGGGGAAACCACAAAGAATTTGCCATCCGTTGCTGATCTGCGCTCCAAGAAGCAGTGAACAGCAAAAATGAAAGCTGATTTTAGGATCTGGTTACTGTTGGCTTTAGGAATGGGTCCACGGGTCTAGACTCCCCTATTCAGGCCGATACCTGGTATAATCATTTCCTAAACATTTTTAGTTGTGAGCAGGAGAATATGATATCTTGAGAACCACCATTAACTGTGGCAAATTGGTCCCCGGTGTCAGAATCTGGAGTGAGATCTCGGGTGGAATCTTCGCCGAGAGGCAAATCCCTGGGAGAGGACTTGGTCTTGGCAGAACTCCAAAGCTCCTGGACGGTCCATTACAAACTTCTGGCTGCAGAGCGCCCACCACCAATCCCTGACTGACAGAACAGAGCTTGAAAGATGCACCCTCTGTTGAGAGGGACACCCGAGGGCAAGTAACAGCTTGTGTGCCCCCTCCTGCCCTGCTACTGCACACCGAGACTTGAAGGAAGGTTAGAATGGCCTTTGGCTCAATGGTAGAGCATCTGCTTGGCACACAGAAGGTCCCAGGTTCGATCCCTGGTATCTCCAATTAAAAGATCTGGCAGCAGGTGATGTGAAAGACCTCTTCCTGAGATCCTGGAGAGCTGCTGCCAGTCTGAGTAGACAATACTGACTTAGATGGACCAAGGGTCTGATCCAGTATAAGGCAGCGTCAGGGGTCATTTTGTAGGAAAAGAGGTGCAGGCACTCATTAGCATAACTCATTAGCATAACTCATTAGCATAACTCATTAGCATATGTCACACACCCCGACATCACCGGAAGTGTGTCAGAAGGCAACACCCACCACTCAGGCTTTACCCCAAAAATCTTCAGGTATTTCCCAACTCAGAGCTGGCAAGCCAGTTTTACACTTTGACTAAAGACACTTTAGGTTTCCCTTGCTCTTGCAGGGAAGCTACCCGACAACAAGCATGAAAATACAGATCAAGTTAGTATGCTTTTTGCTTTTCCACAGTGCATCACCATATGTGCCCGCTCCTGGGCTGGTTACTCCCCGAATGGCGTTCCTGTGCGTTCCTACTCAAAATGACCCCTGGGCAGCGTCATGCATTCATGTGAGAGAATTATGCTCAGCTCCTTCCCTGGTTACCCCCTCCCAGTTGCAGATGTGCCCCAGAATTGAAGATGTCTTTCCACCTAGTACATTTTTTTTCACCATCCTTCCTCCACGGAGCTGAGGGACTCTCAAAGGGGTGGCCTACAGGTTCTCCCTTCCTCTCTCTATCGACACAACAACCCCAACGAAGTAGGTTAGACTGAGAGAGAATGACAGGTCCCGGGTCAGCAAGTGAGTTTCATAACAGAGTAAGGACTGGAACTCAGGTCCCATAGATCCTAGTCAGAAGCTCTGACCCTATACCACACAGGGGTCTCCATGACATGCACCATCATACAGCAGAAGGCAGTTGGCTGCAACAGTTCTGAGCAGGCACAGTCTGATGGAGCAGTGAACAGAGCTGTGATAATTAGGGGTCATTTTGTAGAAAAAGAGGTGCAGGAGCTTATTAGCATAACTCATTAGCTTAACTTATTTGCATATTCTACACCACCTGACATCATCGGAAGTATGTCAGAAGGCAAGAAAGAAAGAAGGGAGGGAGGGAGGGAGGGAGGGAGGGAGAGGGAGAGGGAGAGGGAGAGGGAGAGGGAGAGGGAGAGGGAGAGGGAGAGGGAGGGAGAAAGAAAGAAAGAAAGAAAGAAAGAAAGAAAGAAAGAAAGAAAGAAAGAAAGAAAGAAAGAAAGAAAGAAAGAAAGAAAGAAAGAAAGAAAGAAAGAAAGAAAGAAAGAAAGAGCTGGCAGAGAGGGGACAGCTACTAATCCAAGCCTCAGAAATACCACTATTCTGGGAGGATAGCTTCAGTGGTAGCTGAAGCCTTCAGAAGGCTGGTCGGAGGAACAAGGACCTTTCCAGGGGACGGGGTCATTTTGCTGCAGCCATGACACAAGCAGGCATTCCTCTGCGGGGGGGGGGGGGGGGCTGGCACCAACTCCCGGAGCTGTGCTCCCCTGAGCTCCTGCTCGAAATGACCCCTGGTGATAATGCCATCCTAAGCAGAGTTACACCCTTCTAAACCCATTGACTTCACTGGACTTAGAAGAGTATAACTCCACTTAGGACAGCATTGTTAAAGATCTGTAGCCATTCCCACTGGCCTCGGGTGCTGATCCCAGGGAGGGGCTGCAGAGCTGGAACCTTTGTCCATGCGCACACACAAAGCTGCCTGATACTGACTCAGACCCTTGGCCCATTAAGGTCAGTGTTGTCCTGCGCATTCCTTGGACAGCAAAGCTGACAAACAAGCAAGTACTGGAGCGCATAAAACCAGACATGCCATTGGAAGGAAAGATCATAAAAGTGCGACCGACTTATCTCGGCCGTGTCATGTGGAAGAACTCACTAGAAAAAAAGCAATTGTGCTTGGACTGGTTAGCAGCAAAAGGAAACTGGGCTGCCAGAGAACACGGTGGCTGGACACCATAAAAGTCAACACCAGCCTGAGCATGGAACAACTCAAAGAAACAGTAGAAGATCGGAAAACATAGAGAGAGCTGGCCCGTAGAATCGCCAAGGGTCGGACATGACTGAGTGGCTGACAACAGCAACACATCGTCTAGTCAGACTGGCAGCAGCTCTGCAGAATCTTAGGCGGAGGTCTTTCCTATCTCCTTTTCAACTGGAGATGCTAGGGATCCAACCAGGGACCTTTGCATCTGCAAAGCAGATGCTCTACCACTGAGCCACAGCCCCTCCCTTCTCTCCCTAGGTGCACAAATGCCTTGTTAAAACACTACACTGAAGTCACTCTAAAACTGTGATACTACCAGGGGTCCTTTGGGGCCGGAGCGAGGCAGAGCGCTGCTCCGCCAGCCCAGGAGTGGGCAGTAGGGCAGCCACAGGCTGAATCAGATTCTCTGATCTGATTTGGCCTGCCACTGAATTGCCATTCGGTGAAATTCGGTGACAGCTTTAAAAGTAGCTGGAGGGGAGGGGGTTTGAGGAAGAGGCTCCAAACTTGCAGGGTAGCTTCTGGGACCTCTCCCCCAAATACCCACCAAGTTTCAAGAAGATTGGACCAGGGGGTCCAATTCTACAGGCCTCCAAGCAGGTTGCTCCCATTCCCTCCATTGTTCTCTATGGTGGGGAAAAAGTAATGTATAAATCCAATCTCTCCTCCTCTTCTTCTTCTCTCATTCCGAGAAGGATGTTGGCTTAGGGTCTACATCTAACATCACAAAATCCTCATTCTAGGCAGTGAACCACACAACAGTGCTAAAGGATCTGTGATGGTGAGGGGCTGCTGCAAGTTTGGAAGGAGAGATCAGTGTCAAATGAAACCAGATATAATGTTTATTCAGGGGACTAAGACAAATATGTGGGCTGGGAAAATCTCAGGCAGTCCAGATAATATCAAGCACTCCATGTCAGTTCCTCATGCTTCTTCTTCTGTGTACAATGGACATCACTTGTATGTGTAATATACTGGTCATATATAACACTGGTTTATTGACACACGAATAATGTTAAAAATGCATACATATTACTGGGAAAATTGTGTGGCAAAACAGAACATGGCACAAAATTCAGTTATTTTAAAAATGTATATGCCACTTCTCCAAGGACTTGCTTGGGCTAACACACAAGTAAAACAGTACAACATCATAAAACAATGCCATTAAAACAGGCCATTAAAACTGCAACGTAAAAACAAAGTCTTTAAAACTGCAGCATAAAAACAAGCCAGGGCGTAAAAACAATGTAAAACAGCATGCAGCAGCATAAAATGATAGCCATAAAACAAAACTCAGAAGCGGACTGTTCAAAGTGCTTTAAAAGAGAGAACTGATGAACCGCAGGCTTAATTCACACAAAAGAGAAGCGAGACTGAAATGGGTTTAAGGGGACGGCAAAAGAACAGAGCTGAGAACGTCAAAAATCACTCCTCAACAACATTACACAGATATGCTACAGTTGTATATTTTCCATAAGGTCCTACATTACAGTCAAAGACATATTTAAAAAAAAGACTGTGGACTGTTTGGACATGAATGCAGCAGCAACTAAATCTTTCCAAAGGACTGGGAGGCAGTTGGGAAAACTACTCAATAAAATGGAGACATCTGAACTGGGAATAAATGTCTAGGAAATTCTCAGCTACGGTGATTTATTTGCCATTGCCTTCAGACAATAATAAAAACTTTGCAGAACAGAGGGAAGAAGGAAACAACGAAATCCCGCATTTAAACAAAGCGGCACTCTGGGTGTTCTGAGGGGAGGCTCCATCACATGAAGAATGGTTTGGAATATTTGCTAAATGACTTGCCAATGTCCCTTGGGGGGGGGGGCAGTCTTGAAAGGTCAATATTCCCTGGCCATAGTTTTCCACTTGTATGCTTCCATTAAAAAAGGAGACCTAATCAAGTGCACACTGGGTGGGGTACAGTGCAAAATTCCCACTTGCACTAGAGCTTTTGCACAAGCAAAACTGTATGAAAAAGATCACGTTAGCCACTTGTGCTAAGTCAGATTTACTGTATCTGCACATGTATTTCTGCTTGTGCAAGATCTTGTGCAACAAATTTCTGGGCACTACGAGGAAGACTGTTCAAGCAGAAAGATCTTGAACAAGCAGAACAGCACTAAGTCTATTTATTTTTCTGCTTGCACATAGCTGGCTCCAAGCCACTGAGTGCACAAAAAAGGGAGTGGTAGGATACCCAGGTCCAGTTCTCCCCTAACATGGCCTAATTATATGATACATTACAAACTGAGAGCCAGTTAGGTGTTGTGGTTAAGTGTGCGGACTCTAATCTGGGAGAACCAGGTCTGATTCCCCGCTCCTCCACTTGTAGTTGCTGGATGACCTTGGGCAAGCCATAGTTCTGTCAGAGCTGTTCTTGAAAGAGCAGTTCTCGAAAGAGCTCTCTCAGCCCCACCTACCTCACAGGGTGTCTGTTGTGGGGAGGGGAAGGGAAAGGAGTTTGTAAGCGGCTCTTCTTCTTCTCTCTCATCTGCAGAGTCCTGTCAATCATATAAGCACTGGGAGTTCCACACTGAAAGCTATATGTTCAGGTATACGAGTGCCAGTTCAAGTGGAGAAGTCTTCCCTTCTGCCCCATGTTTTTGACATAGAACGGCTTCATGGAGCTCTATTTGTTGTATTGGGGGAAATTATATAGACAGATGGACTGCAGGTGTACCAAGGAGCAACCTGAAACTTACTTTCAAATTCACCTCCATGACCCTGATGTATTGACTCAACTGTGGACCATTACCGTATTTTTCGCTCCATAAGACGCACTTTTCCTCCCCAAAAAAGTGAAGGGGGAAGTGTGTGCGTCTTATGGAGCGAATATGGAGCTTTTCTTACCTGTAACAGGGCTCTTTCTTCAGCAGGAACGCAGGGGAACGCCATTCAGGCTGGCATCCCAGCCTTCCCTGCCCCTCCCTGCTGGACCTGAGCTGTTAAGACTTAAAAGGGATACGGCAGGAAAAACCCCACCAGGCTAAGTACTCTTTCCCTTTAAGTGCTTTTCCCCTTTAAGACAGCCAGCAGCAGAAAGCCCTGCCCACAGATTAAGCTCCCTGGCTACTTTGCACAGAAAAGCCTGGCTTTGCATGGCATGCCGACATCTCTCTTCTTTCCTTTCTCTATCTTTCTTCCTTCCTTCCTTTCCTTTTTTTCTGTCTGTCTGTCTGTCTGTCTTTCTGTCTCTCTCTCTGTCCCCACCTTTCTTTCTTCCTTTCTCTTTCTCTCTCTCTCTCCTCCTCCTTCCTTCCTTTATCTCTCTCTCTCGCTCTCTCTCTCGCTCTTTCTTTCTGTTTATTTTTTTCCTGTTTTCCTCCTCTAAAAACAAGGTGCGTCTTATGATCAGGTGCATCTAATGGAGCGAAAAATACGGTAGTCCAAAGTCTGAGCTGCAGGTGTACCAAGAGGCAACATGTAACTCACTCCCAACCTTGCTTCCACGACCTTGATGCATCGACTCAACTGTGAACTATTCATACAAAGCTGAGTCCAACTTTTAATCTTTAAGGTACCATAAGACTCTTTGTTCATAAAAACTCTTCATATTGCGCATGAGCCAGACGTTATCCTTGAATGGCTTATGGTATAGTGCCGGGGGGCATAAGCACTATGAAGTTCAAAAGCCCCACTGTTTGCTCCCTGCACATCTCTTTGGACTCAGGTCATAAACCGAACTGCCAAGCTGGAGCTATATAGTCAAACAAAGGGAAGGCTGTGGTGGAAGATTTTTACAAAAGCCAGTGGAGGGTGGGGCTCAGTTCTCCCAAATTGCACAGTGATGCCAGGAAAAGGGTGTGCCAAGAAACGGAAAGAGTTGGGTCATTCTGACCCACACACAGTCCAATCAAGTGAGCACATGAAGCGGCCTGATTCTGAGTCATACCATTGGTCTATCCAGGTCAGCAATATCTACTCTGGGTGGTGGAGCAACTCTCCAGGGTCCCAGGTAGAGGTGTCTGACATCACCAGTGAGGTGACCCTTCTAACCAGACTTGGTGGGGATTGAACCTGGGACTTTCTGCATATAGAACCCATACTCTTGACAGACGGCCACCGCCCCTCCCAGTCCAAGCCACATACAAAGGGTGCTGATGATCAGAACTTTGGGCTGGCATTTCCTTAGGTTTACACTGATATACAGTTCACCAGGCGGACTGTGTGTGCGATGGTGTTTTACGCACTTTTAATCCTTACTATCTTTGAGTCTCTTACAGAGCAATCCTAAACCAGTTTGGTGTGGTGGTTAAGAGCAGTGCACTCTAATCTGGAGAACTGGGTTTGATTCCCTCCTCCTCCACATGCAGCCAGCCGGGCGACCTTGGGTCAGTCACAGTTCTCTCAGAGCTCTCTCAGCCCCACCTACCTCACAAGGTGCCTGGTGTGGGGAGAGGAAGGAAAGGTGCTTGTAAGCTGCTCTGAGTGAAGGATGGGGTATAAATCCAACTCTTCTTCTTCTCCGTCTTCCGCTTTCCTGGAAGTAAGCCCCATTGAGTAGACTTCAGAAGGAATATGAGCAGACCTGCTTGGGATTGCACTGTTATCCTCCCTCCTGAGCCCTGTTCTCTTCTTAGGATCAGGTTCTAACCTGTAAATTCCTTGGAGCAGAGACCTTTTCTTGCTTTATACTGCAGACCTCCAGAAATAAGCCCATAGGAAACATGCCTTGATTTCAGACAGTCAAGAGACCTCTGCTAAACGTCATTCCCTTTGGAGATCTTCAGCGGCCCTAGCTACTAACGCTTTCTTGATTAAAAGGTAGTGCCAGAACGCCAAAAGCCTCCTGCCTCCACTGTTTCATTTTTCTCCAGAGGCACTCCATATCCAGGGCTATTTGGGGGCAGGAACGCACAGGAACGGAGTTCTGGCTAGCTTCTGAGTTGGCCACGCCTACAGCCTCCCCCCACCTTGGCTTCTCCAGGTGCTTCGAGGAAGCCAAGCCAATCCAGGGAGGGAAGGCAGTTTAAACTGCCTCCCCTCCCTGGGTTCCCCCAGGCACCCTGCAGCTGCAGGGCGCCTGGGGAAGCTGATCCAGAAACTGCCTTCCTTCCCTCGGGTTCCCCATATGCCCTGCAAGCCACGGGGCACCTGGGGAAGCCGATCCTGGGAGGGAAGTGCACTGTCAGGGGTGTGGCCTATTATGCTACTGAGTTCCTGCTGGGCTTTTTCTACAAAAAAAGCCCTGTCCATATCTATAAAGTACTGGGTCCAGAGATGCGTTGCAGTGAAATCAGCTCATAAGTTTATTCATGGTACAAACATGACTGCTGAGTGGGGCTTGGGGGTCTGCTTAAATGTCCGTGTAAACCCCACCCCCGGCCTCGCCCAATCTCCCTGATAGGATTAATCATGAGCAATGCTCCCTCTAACCTGTGGAGTCTTCTGAGCAAAAATTCTACTTTGTGAGCTACTGGCATTAAAGTTCTGAGCAAGCAATTTGGCTAGTGCATAGACTAGTCTGCTCTGGAGCCATCCTTCCTGAGCTAAGACAAAAATGTGTGAGCTGGAGGCTAAAAAAACTGTGAGCTAGCCCACACTAACTCAGCTTAGAACACTGATCATGAGTTACCTTAAACCATAGGTCCCCTGGCGGAATCTGGGCAGCCGATTGGTCTCATTTACAATCTGGCCAGGCTATTGTCTCCCAAAGCGAAGCTCCGGTAGCCAGCCCGGCCACGTACGTTTACCTGACCATGTACGTGGTCGCCATTAGAACATAACAATATCAGTATAGACACAGAGAGCTGATCAGGGGTTTTCTTTGCTGTCTTGCAACACTTAAACTCGCCTTATGAAATAAGCGCAAGATTTACAGAAGCGCCCTCCTAATAAACACCGAAAGCAGAAGTTCAGGACAACCCCCTGTTGGCAACCGGCCCCTCTCCCAGTTTGTATAGATTTATAATGAATCAAAGTGAAGACACCATTCCTTCTGCAGACTCATCCAGCGTTTTGGATCATAGCTAATGTTTTCTGGCAAGCTGGTCAGCTGTGTTCAAGGCCTTCCAAAACAGGAACAGATGTTACCAAATTTGATCACAGTTCCAGCACTGAGTATCCTTCCTGACCATTCGACTGAGCGCATGACTTTTGGAAGGCCAGAGGGAGAGTTAAATGGATATGGGAGATGGGGGGGGGGGGGGGTTGCTCTGTTCACTTTGTTTCAGATGGCCAGGAATCATTTGGACAGGTGAACACAGTCAGTTCTCTGCCTGGCTCTGCACACAGCTCTCTCAGAAAAGGAAATGGTCGCCCTGGGAGAAGGCGCAGAAAAGGGCAAGCCAAATGATCAAGGCACTGGAACACCTTCCCTAGAAGGAAAGGCTTTTCCAGGTAAGAAAAGAGACAATGGGGGGACACATCGTTAAGGTTTATAAAATTATGTATCGAGTGAGTGGAGAAAGGGAATAAAGAGGACTTCCCCACCCTCTCCAAAAGGACAAAACTCAAGGTCACCCAAGGAAATTAACAGACAGTGGGTTCAGGACAAGCAAAAGGAAGAACTTCTTTACTCAAAGAATAATTCAGTTTTGGAATTCACTCCCAGCGGATATCCCTTTTACCTGGGACAGGGAATTATCAGCCCCAGCGTCAGTTTCCTGACCCAAAGGAACTGAGGAGCAGGAGACAAAATAGCCTCCACATAAGTGACTCCCTAGGGATTTCCTCTGTGGTGAAGACCATAGAGAGTAGGCGAGGCAGCCTACAGTGTCACCTGGGTGTGACATTACTCTGCCATCCTGAGGTACTAACCCCTAAATTTCTTGGCATTTGTTGAGGCAGTGAGTGAATGTAGTGATGGCCACAAGCATAGAAGGCTCTGAAAGGGGGTTAAATAAATTTATGGAGGAGTGGTCCATCCATGGCTTTCATCACAATCACTTTAGTGGAACCTCCATGTTCAGAGGCAGAAGCCCTTTGAAACCCAGTGCCTAACACCTAGAACACAAGGAAGGGTTTGCTCTTTCTGCCAGCCTTCCCCATAGCCATGAAGTGCTTCCACCTGTGGTTGCCAGCTCCAGGTTAGGAAATTCCTGAAGATTTGGGGGGGTGGAGTCTGGGGAGGGTGGGATTTGAGGAGGGGAGGAACTCCAGTGGGGTACAATGCCATAGAGTCCACCTTCTAAAGCAGCCATTTTCTCCAGGTGAGCTGATCTCTGTCACCTGGAGATGAGTTGAAGTCTCAGAGATCTCCAGCCACCTCCTGGAGGATTACAAAATTCAACATAAGCTGCAATAAAATAACTATGCTGCTCCACACAAAATATAATCGAAGCATGTCGTTTAAATGATAACAAAGCAGTGGCAGTACAAATGCAAAATATTTAAGGTAAAGGAACAATAAACAACCATCAGTTACAGAGCTAAGCCAAAGCTATCGCCGATGTAAAATCAGTCCTTGTTCCTTTTTTTTTTTTTGTAAGAAAGTTTTTATTTTTCAAAACATTAAAATTAATACATTTGTTTTATACAAATCCTTTTTTCCATATTATATAACATTTTGTTCTATTTGTATAGTCTTGCTTTTATCTTGTATTGGTGGTTTCCCACCACATCTGAAGCATAACACATTTTCCACTTTATCCAAAATAGTAATATTTATCTCTATGTTTACATTTCTGGTAACGGTTATATATCTTTAAAATACTTATATACCAATTCTTATTTTCTATATTCTTATATAATTCTAAAAAACAAGTTCATTATCTAATTATCCTTAGTACATTCATATACTCAATTTCTATTCCTTTATGCTATTATAACCATGTATAAATGTAGTTTTTCATGTCCCAATATTTTTCAGCATATTCTTTCAAATCCTCCCAATCTTCTAAAAAAGTCTCTGAGTACAGATTATTCAACTTTCTAGTCCATTTATCCATTTCAGCCATATATAACAATTTTTTCAACCATTCCCACACTTCTGGTATTTTTTCATTTTTCCAATTTTGTGCATACACCATTCTTGCTGTTGTAATCATATACCATATTATTGTCCTTTTCTTTACATTTATCTCTTCTAGTTTAAGTCCAAGCAGTAACATTTCAGGCAACTTCTTAAATGTACATTTCAAATTTTTTTCCATTTCTGCATGTATTATAGACCAATAAGTCTTCACTTTATCACAAGTCCACCACATATGATAGAAAGAACCTTCTTTCTTTTTACATTTCCAACATTTGTTAGACATATTTTGATTAATATTTGCAATTTTTTTTGGTGTCATATACCATCTGTACATCATTTTAAAACAGTTCTCTTTTAGATTATAACATGTAGAAATACTCATTGCATTTTTCCATAAAAATTCCCAAGATTCCATTTCAATGTCTTTGTTTAGGTTTATCGCCCATTTTATCATTTGTTCCTTTACCATTTCATCAGCATTAAACCATTTTAACAATACTTTATACATTTTAGAAATCATTTCTTTCCCATCTTCCTCCCAAATTTGTTCTATTTCATTGCTTTTTTCTCTAAAACCAGATTTTTTATCACTTCTGTACATATCATATATTTGTCTGTACCTTAACCAGCCATAATCAAAGTCCATCTGCTGCTGCTCCTTCAATTTAAAGTCTTTACCATGTCTTGTTAACAGGTCTCTATATTTCAACCAGTCTTGTCCTTTGTAGTGAGATGATGGATTTAAAACTTCTGCAGGTACAATCCACATAGGTATTTCTTCTGGAAAAAAGTTTTTATATCTTGTCCACGTATCGATTAATGTTCTTCTCAAATAATGATGCTTAAACATATTGTCCATTTTTGTTTTACCATAATACAGATATGCGTGCCACCCAAACCTACAGTCATGACCTTCCAGGGACAATAACTTTCTGTCTTGTAACATAGTCCATGTCCCTATCCAAGTCAAACATACTGCATCATGATATAGCCTTAAGTTTGGTAACTGAAACCCACCTCTCTCTTTAGCATCACACATTATTTTCATCTTAATTCTTGGTTTTTTCCCTCCCCACACAAACTTAGTCAATTCCTTCTGCCAGCATTTGAATGTTTTTACATCTTTCACAATTGGAATAGTTTGAAACAGAAACATTATTCTTGGTAACACATTCATTTTAACCACTGCAATTCTACCCAGCAGTGACAAATTTAATACATTCCACCTTTTAATATCTTGCATAACTTGCTGCCATAATTTCTCATAATTATTCTTATACAAATCAATGTTTTTCATTGTTAGGTTTACACCTAGATATTTTGTCTTTTTCACCACTTCACATTCTATAAGATTTTGTAATTCAATTTGCTTATTATTTGGCATATTTTTACACATCACTTTTGATTTGTTCTTATTTACATAAAACCCAGCCAAATCACCAAACTCTCTTACTTTCTGCAACAAATATGGTAGTGTAGTCATAGGGTCTTCAGCTATAAACATCACGTCGTCTGCAAAGGCTCTATATTTAAAAGAGAAACCTTTTATTGTTAAGCCTTTAATTTCTTTATCTTCTTTCAAATTTAGTAACAAGACTTCCAAAATCCAAATAAATAGCAACGGCGAGAGTGGGCATCCTTGTCGTGTTCCTTTTTCCACTTTAAAGTAATCCGTTTTTTCAGTATTAATTATTAAAGAGGATTTCTGTTCTCTATATATTGACTTAATAAGATTAAGCATATAGTCTCCAATTTCAAGATGTTCCAACACTTCAAACATAAAATCCCAATTTAAATTGTCAAACGCTTTTTCCGCGTCTAAAAAAAGAAAGCCCACTTCCTTCTCTGGATGTTTATCATAGGCCGAGGACAGACTGGCAATCTGAAGCGGGGCAGGCACGCTTCGCAAACGGAGGAAAGGAGCACGTTCAGACATGCGCATCTGCCCATCGGCTCCGTTGCGTACTTACCCGTCTCCCAGCCGCTTTCCTTCCGCTTTACCCGGACACCGGTTTTTCCCGGTGTTCAGGGGCCTTCCTCCGCATGCCTCCCGCTTCCAAACAGTGTGAACTGGAAGAAGCGGGAGGCATCCGGAGGAAGTGTGAACGCACCGGCAAAAACTTTTGCGCATATGCACATATGCGCACATGCGCATGTGCGCATATGCGAAAAACATCAAAGGAAAACAAAAAAAAGTGCAGCAGCATGCGCGAGCCACGCGCGCTGGCTATGCGGCAGTCTGAACTCTCCGTGGCAGTCTGAATGCTCCGTATCGCCGCTGATCCGCATTGCTCTGGCCAGTGTGAACGGCCAGCTCCGTGGGTTTTTTCCCCCGCTCCAGTTCCCTCCGCTTTGCCTCCGCTTCAGATTGCCAGTCTGTCCTCAGCCATAGTACTCTATAGCATCCACTACTACTCTTATATTGTCTCTTATTTGGCGATTAGGTAAAAATCCTGCTTGTTCTGTCTGTATAGTCTCTTTAAGATGTTCCTTAAGCCTATCAGCTATAATCTTGGCAAAAATCTTATAGTCATTATTTAACAAAGAAATTGGTCTATAATTTTTAACATTGGTTAAATCTTGACCTTCTTTCAGAATGAGTGAAATGGTTGCTTCTTTCCAAGTCTCCGGGACCTCACCTGTCACTCCTATGTCATTCATTAATAGCAATAACACTGGTGAGATCGAATCCTGTAGTGATTTATAAAACTTAGCTGTAAATCCATCTGATCCAGGTGCTTTCCCTAATTTTGAATCATTTATTGCATTTTTAATCTCTTGTAGTGACATTGGGCAGTTAAGTAGTTCTTTGATTTTCTCCGTTGGTTTTGGTAATTTTAATGACTGTAGGTATTCTTTAATCCTTCTTCTGTCTTTATTTTCCTCCTTAAAAAGCTTTGCATAATATTTAAAAAATTCTCTTTTTATTCCCTTATTGTCTATTATCTCAATATTGTCCCGTATCACTTTAGTAATAAATTTATTTTCACGTTTTTTCTTTAATTGCCATGCTAAGTACTTTCCAGGTTTATTTGCACCTTCAAATGCTTTTTGTTGCAATTTTTTCAGGTTCCAGTAAGTCTCTTGATTCAAAATAGCTTTTGCTTGGTCTTGTAACATCCACATTTCCTTTTGCAGTTTCTTTTTTCCTGGTCTGTTCTTCAGTTCCTTTTCTTTTATTTTAATGGCTTGTACAATGTTTTCATATTGTTCTCTTTTCTATTTATTGTCTTTAGCGTTCAATGATATCAATAATCCTCTCATAACTGCTTTGTACACATCCCACACAGTTTGAATTTTTACTTCTTTTTGTATGTTCGCTTGAAAATATAAATCTGTCTCTTCATGTAATTTTTTAACTATTTCTTGGTTGTCTAATAAGTCCTCATTTATTCTCCATCTCCCTTGCCTTTTTATTTGCCCAGAAGTCCATAGACAAGGATTGTGGTCTGAGATTATTCTAGGTAGAATTTCAACTTTTTTTATCTTAAATGTTAGATTAATAGACATCCAGATCATATCAATTCTTGAATGTGAATCATGTCTGTTAGAGTAAAAAGTATAGTCTTTCCCTTGTGGGTTAACCTTCCTCCAAATATCCTCCAGCTTTTCCTGTTTTATCAGTTCAAAAAAATTTTTTGGAAGTTTCCCTAGTGTGTCGTCTTTTCTCTTTGAGCGCCTATCTATTTTATTATTCACAGTCCCATTAAAGTCTCCCAACATTATGATTTGATCATAGTTTATACTGTCCAGTTCCATTTGTAGTTCTTTAAAAAAGATTTCTTTAGCTCCGTTAGGGGCGTAAATATTTACAATCAAAGTCTTCTGTCCGTGTAACAGAATTTCAATAGCTAAGTATCTTCCTTCTTTATCTTTAAATATTAGTTTAGGTTCCAAGTCTTTTTTGGCATATGTTACCACTCCATTCTTTTTATTACTTGCCAATGAAAAAAATTCTTCTCCCAACTTTTTTCTTATTAAATATTTGTAGTCTTGTTTCTTAAGATGGGCCTCTTGTATACAAACTATACTACATTTTTGTTTCTCCAGCCAGTGTCCTACCATTCTACGTTTTTGGGGTGAATTAAGTCCATTTACATTTCATGAGAGTACTTTGTAATCCATCTTGTTGTAGTCTTAAATATCACCAAATTCTTCCTTGTTCTCACCAACAAAGGCGTACATTTCTGCTGAATTTTTAATCACCATTCTGTTGTTACCATAATAAAAACTCAGTCCTTGTGGTATTTCCCAACGAAATCTTATTTTTTTCTCTTTCAGTTTGTCTGTCAGACACTTGAATTTTTTCCTGTCTTGCAAAATTGCTCTGGGCAATTCTTTCATTACGATAACTTTTTTTCCACCTATTTCAAAAGAGTCTGTAAAACATTTCTTGTAGATTTGTTCTTTTGTTCTCTTCATTGTAAATTGAACTACCACGTCCCTTGGTATATTTTTGTCTCTCGCGTATGTAGAATTGACTCTGTAAACAAGATCCATATGTTCTTTAACAACTTCCTCTTCCTCTTGTAAAAAATCTGCTAATGCTTCTTGCATTCTTGTAAAAATGTCTTCACCTAATTTTTCCTCTATACCTCTAAATCTCAGATGGTTTTGCATGTCTCTATAGTGCATCATCTTTTCCATTCTGTCATTTTCCTTCATTGTTTTTTGAGTATTTTCTTCCAGTTCTTTTACTTTAATTTCTATGTCTTGTGTTCTAGTGGTTAACTTTTGTAATTCAGCTTTTAAATCTATAAAATTTTTGTCTGCTTGTGCAGCTATACCATTCATTTTAACATTTACCTCTCCTATAGCGTCTAACATTTTTTTTCCATTGCTTCCATAACAGCTAGTAATTCTTTTTCTTTTTTTGCTGCCATTGTAGGAGAGGACCATGTAGCTGCTCTCGATCTTAGCCCGCGATCCGTCTTGTCTCTTTAAAAAAGATCGATTTTATTTTATTTTCCAAATCAAACACCGTTTAGTGTAATCACACAAGCTAGTCTTGCCAAGTCAAATTTCGTTGGTTTCAGCCTTCTAAGTTATATAGTTTATGAGATATTACTGTTTAAAAATTTTATAAATCCAAAATGGCGGGCGCAACTTCTCTATGGTTTGTGTCAAAGGTTATAGTCTTTTTACCTTGCTTCTGGCTTGCCGTAGTTTCCTTTTGTCCCTTCCTCTTGCTTACTTGTCTGCTCTCCACACGTCACTTCCTGTTGTAGTCCTTTTGGTCCTGCAGTTTTTACAGTCCCCTTTGCTCTCTTCCGGTTCTTCTCCGCTTCCCTTCTTGTCTGCTCCTCAAGCCGTCACTTCCTGTCTCAGTCCTCACAGCTTGGTCTCGCGATGCTTGGTTCCCTCCTCCCCTCTTTGTCTCGCGATGCTTGGCTCCCCCTCCCGACTCTTCTTAACCGCAGGAATGTTAAACAACTTGTTTTTTTGGCTTTTTAAGTTCAAATTCAGCTTTTTAACGTTTCAAAACTGCACTCATCCAATCTGCAACAGTCTATTGCTTCACCAGATCTGCTTTTCGTCTTTCAAAACACGGTAATGGTAAGGCAAAAAGTTTTTTTCCGTTACCTTATGTTGTTACTTCTCTTCAGATGTGGTCCCAACGTTTAAACTTTGTCTTCTTTGTTAAGGAATCAGGGGAATTGGAGATTTTATGCTGATTAATCAGCCCAGCTCGGCTCCTTAGAGATACTTGCAAAAATCTTCTTCGGCTGCAGTGCTCAAGGTGTTGTAAAAGTCTCCTCCGAGGCTTTTCCTTCACCGAGCTTGCTCAAACCTGGATTATATTGCTTGCTGGTCCTCACACTACCTGTGTGAGGTTGCGTCAGGTGGATTTATCCACCCAAGCTGTCAAGAAGAGCCGCTGTCCGCCCTGCGCATTTGCAAAGCGTGTCAGACCTCCATTCCTCCGACTGGAAACCCCCAAATCAGTCCTTGTTCCTGATCAGATTCAAAATGCCAGAAGGTTCATATAACATTTCAATAGTGGAATATCAAAGTCTCTCTCTCTCTCTCTCAAAAAAAAAAAAAACCACTTGCAAAATCTCCATAGGAAAATTCCTTCAACATAGATGCTTCTGAGAGATTTAAACCAATGAGAACCTCGTTTCTTCCTTTCTGATAATAGAACAAAGAACACTTCCACGACCACCTCCACTGCAGCCAACGGGTCCTGCCAGGCTCTGCAAACTGTTTCCACCAAATCTTCTTCCAGGGCTGCGCAGAACACAGTCACAAACCGTCCATAGGTCTTCTCAAATTCTTCCCAGAACTCAGTTATTTCCAGGGAACATTCCTATCGGCACGCTGACAAAGTTAGTCCTTCAAAGTCACTTCCTGGAGGATGGCAGCACTGCCTATAAAGGTACCTGACAAAGGAAGCTTCGACTCTCAACAGCTTCTACCCTGGAAATCTTGTTGGCCTCCAAGGTGCTACTGGAATCTTGCCCCATTATAGAGTCCTGCCCTGGGTGGTTAGCTGCCTAGGTGTGTCCAGTAATGACACACAGCCTTCAGCCCAGACTTCCTGCCCAGAGAACCTTTTGGCCAACTGCATCAAGAGAAAAGACACCGCTATTTCTTGATATAGGTCCTTTCTGCTTTCGCCTGCCACTCCAGATTTTCTCACCCACTTCCACACTATCATTTTTGTCATTCATTTGTCCCTGTTGCTCTAGTAGTCCCAGAGGGAGCAAAACACATGTGGAAAGGGGGGGGGACCCAAAGCAACAGGGGAAAACAAGTGATCAGAGTGACAGTATGGAAGTGGCGTGAGAAAATCTGGAGTGGCAGGCAAATGCGGAAAGGACCTCTATCAAGAAAAGGAGTTGAGGTGAATTAAGTCTGCAGCAAAGCAGCATCTCGATAACCTGGGACAACAGCAGGCTGAAACCGGGCTGACCACTGAAGGGAGGTAATGTAATGTAGAACAGGGGGGGAATCAGAATATAAAGAAGGCTGGATTTGGTTTTAGTGCAGAACTGGGGGGGGAAACCAGATTGCTTCAATCTTAGACACAATAACGATGGTTTACTGATCTTACTGTAATGTTTATTGTTACCGGTTATTCTTTCTGATGTATTTTCACTGTTTCTGTTATTGTTATTGTCATACATAACAGTTCTATATATCGATTCATATGTTATTTGTATTCATTTATCAACAATAGAGTTTGAAAAACTTTTTAAAAAGAAGGTTTAATTCGATTTCAGCGCAGAATTGCTTGGAGGACACCACGGTGAACATGGATTAAAAAGAGAGCGCGGAAAGGGCCATAGAACATAGTCGGCTGGGGAAAATATTTTGGTTCCAGTTGAACTAAGATGTGCTACTGATGCTGACGCGCTCTGAAGAAGACAGTTCATACAACGGGAAAGAAACCCAGGAATCTCATCAATGGTCTTTAATGGCACATTGGTTACCTTTTGTGACAACAAGACTGATTTCCCACGAGGCGATGCTCCGGTGTTGTTCTTCCCTTTGCCCCAATTGCGTGCTTGAATTTCCACTATTTGCCCCACGCCGCATTTTGACCCACAGCTTCGCCCGAATCCCCCCGCTGCTTCAGTGATCCTCAAAAAACAGGTCCAAGTGAAATGGAACTCTGGATTAGTTACATTTAAGTATATTGTGAATTGTGATTGACTACTGGAGACAGAACATTCGTTTCCCGGTTATATGATTCACTTTCCTCCTTCACAGGGCTTTTTTTGTAGAAAAAGCCCAGCAGGAACTCATTAGCATAACAGGCCACACCCAACAGCAGAAACTCATTAGCATATTAGGCCACACCACTGACAGCACAGCTTATTAGCATATTAGGCCACACCTGTGTGTTACCAGAAGCGTGGTCATCCAGCCACACCCACCTTTTGCTTCTTATTCTGGTTACCTTGTTTGTTGTCAAAACCCAGGGCTTTTTTTGTAGCAGGAATTAATTTGCATGTTAGGCCCCATACCCCTAATGCGGCCAATCCTAATGAGTTTCTGCTGTTGGGTGTGGCCTAGTATGCTAATGAGTTCCTGCTGGGTGTGGCCAACTCAGGAGCCAGCCGGAACTCCGTTCCTGTGCGTTCCTGCCCAAAAGTAGCCCTGCTCCTTCATATTCTGAGATGTTAAGAATCAGAAGTGTTGTTGCATGTTCAATATGAACTATTTAGGGGGGTTTTGCCTCCCATTTTTTTGCATGATTAAAATATGCCCATTGTTTTGAAAGTTATTTCGTGAATGATTGTGAACACACAGTCACAAAGTAAGAATAACTGTTATAAAGTTAGAAATACAGTTTTTACAAGGGTTGGGCCTTATTCAATATACAAAATTGGATTGCATGGTTTACACACAGCATTCATTTTGTGGGTCTAACATTCTATACCGCGTCCCTCTGTTATCTTGTACCTGGAGAGATCAGCAGAATCAGTTGCAGGATCCAGGAAAGGTGGGTGGGGCACATACGTAGCTCTGGGGACAGATATTCTTGTGTGTGTGTTTTACCGTTTACTGTTCGGGTGTGTAGTAATCCATTGAAATATGACGCAGTTCAAATGCTTGCTGGGCAACAATCCAGTTCTTATTGGGTAGCAGGACATACGCCCACCCACCCCACTCCTAAAGTACCATGTGATGCAGCCCTCCACCCATAGTTTTGTTCCATGCATAAGGCTTATTTGTTTGCTTGTTCCTCTCCTCCTCCCACCCGCTTTGGAGAGGGTCCATGAATAAGGGTGGTGCAGAAGTCCTTTTTGGAGAGTGCAGAATCAAGCAAACTCGGCCTCTCCGCACTCCGCATGCAAAACAGGCCTTCATAGAGAGCATCGAGGTCATTCGTTATATTATAGTAAAGCACACAAGACAGACAAAAGAACTTCACGCGGCAGGTAGTTGACTTATGGAATTCATTGCTACAAGATGTGCGGTCACAGCCAGTGCCTTAGATGGGTTTACAAGGGAACTGGACAGATTTATCAGAGTGGTCTATTGTTGGCTGTTAGCCATTAGCTGAATGGGGCCTGATGGTCAGTTATTGGGGGAAAGTCAGCAGAGGATGGCTCTGGCCTGTGGTTCTTGCCAGAGCTGTGAAATATGATTGGACTCTCTTTGAAACAGGATGCTGGACTAAAATGGACCTCTGGTCTGATCCAGCATGGTCAATCTTATGTTCACATGAGGTGCGATCCACAAAATGTTCCAACATCAACAGGAGGTTTTCTACTGGGCTCCATATATTGTATTTGCATGCATGTTCAAAGAATCATAGAGTTAGAAGGGACCTCCAGGGTCATCTAGTCCAACCCCCTGCACAATGCAGGAAATTTGCCAATACCTCACATACCCCTCACCCCCAGTGACCCCTGTTCCACCCCAAGAAGATGACAAAAAACTCCAGGATCTCCTGCCAAACTGGCCTGGAGAAAAATTGCTTCTTGACCCCAATGTGGTGATCAGCTTTTCCCTGCGCATGTAAGAAAGGGCCACAAGAACTGAGCACTGAAACAACCCTTCCTGCCCTCCCTCTCATGATCTGCCTAAGTTCACAGAATCCACATTGCTCTCAGATGGCCATCTAGCCTCTTTTTGAAAACCTCCAAGGAAGGAGAGCCCACCACCTCCCAAGGAAGCCTGTCCCACTGAGGAACCCCTCTAACTGTCAGGAAGTTCTTCCTAATGTTTAGCCGAAAACTCCTCTGATTTAATTTCAACCCATTGGTTCTGGTCCGACCTTTTGGGGCAATAGAAAACAACTCCACACCATCCTCTAGATGACAGCCCTTCAAGTCCTTGAAGATAGTGATCATATCACCTCTCAGTCGCCTCCTCTCCAGGCTAAACATACCCAACTCCTTCAACCTTTTCTCATAGGACTTGGTCTCCAGACCCCTCACCATCATTGTTGCCCTCTTCTGGACACATTCTAGCTTGTCTGTATCCTTCTTAAATTGTGGTGCCCAAAACTGAACACAATACTCTAGGTGAGGTCTAACCAGAACAGAGCAAAGCGATACCATCACTTCGTGTGATCTGGACACTATACTTCTGTTGATACAGCCTAAAATCGCATTTGCCTTTTTAGCTACCACATCACACTGCTGACTCATGTTCAGTGTATGGTCTACTAAGACCCCTAGATCCTTTTCATACATACTACTGCCAAGACAAGTCTCCCCATCCTATAATTATGCATTTAATTTTTTCCTACCTAAATACAGAACTTTAAATTTATCCCCACTGAAATTCATTTGATTTGTTTTAGCCCAGTTTTCCAGCCTGTTAAGATCATCCTGTATCCTGATTCTGTCTTCTACCATATCTGCTACTCCTCCCAATTTAGTATCTCCTGCAAATTTAATAAGCATTCCCTCTATTCCTTCATCCCAAGCATTTATAAAGATGTTGGACAAAACAGGTCCCAGGATATATACTTGTAAATAACAACTTTCAGCTTGCAAGCACAGGTATATGTGTGGCTACCACTGGAAATCACCCCTTCCTTAACGGAGTTATTAACGTGTGGAAAGGGGAATTCCTACACTTACATGCTGCTGCATGGGTGGCTGGTCCTGTTTTCAGACCTATGGGCCTGGTTTCCAAAGCAGCCACACACAGCACTCTAGGGGAGTAGAGATGCCAGCCTCCAGGTGGGACCAGGGGAATCCCCTGGAATTACAGCTCATTCCCAGACTACAGAGATCAGTTCACCTGGAGAACATGTCTGCTTTGGAGGGTGGACTCTTAAGGCATTGTACCCCACTGAGGTCCCTGTCCTCCCCAGGCTCGATCCCCAAATCTCCAAGAGATTCTCAACCAGGATCTGGCATCTCTTACCCCCCCATCCCCCACCAGAGGCCAGGAAGGACCTGGCAACCCGATGGGGAAGCTGATTCAAATGTGAGACAAGAGGGCTCATCTAGGGTTGGAAAATACCTGGAGATTGTTTGGGTGTAGCCTAAGAAGGGAGGGGCTTGGGGAGGGGTGGGGCCTCAGAAGGATATAATGTCATGGAGCTCCACCCTCCAAAGCAGCCATTTTATCCAGGGAAATTGATCTCTGTCTCCTGGGGATGCACTGTAATTCCAGGAGATCTTGAGGCCCCACCTGTAGGTTGGCAAGCTTAGGACTCATTGCAAGTATGACACCCTTGCTTTCTTGCACCGTGCCAGCTGCCACCACATAGCCCGCTCTGCATTGTGGGTGCCTCTCGTTAGATGTTCAGATGTGCATGGAACGGCAATCACTGTGGGCGTGGAGGGGGAGGTATTTGTGAATTTCCTGCATTGTGCAGGGGGTCCAACTAGATGACCCTGGAAGTCCCTTCCAACTCTATTATGATTCTATGTCCCATTTGTGTGACATTTCCCCATTATTCCCATACTTGATACTGAAGTAACTCTAGCCGGTAGCTTTATATTGCCCATCCCCATATAACAAAGGCAGGGGGCGGGGATTAAGAGAATATCAGTTTTCCTAAAGATATTGGGTGCAGAGCGGAGGTATGATTCGAACGGGGGGCATTGTTCCCATCTCACAGTTGTGCAGCTGCATCCCAGTCTTCGGCATTCTTACTTAAATAATGCTTCTAAGTTCTTACTCCTATAGATTCAGGTGGGTAGCTGTGCTGGTCTGAAGCAACTGAACAAAGATCAAGATGGGTAGCTGTGTTACGTCTGTGGCAGGAGAAAAAGAGCAAAACTCCAGTAGCACCGTAAAGACTAACAAAATATGCGGCAGGGTAGGCGCTATCATGAGCCACTGCTCACTTCTTCAGATCCAGCAAAAAGTCACAGAGACTTAGATTATCCATATGGAGACAGCTCAAGATGGGTAGCCGTGTTAGTCTGTCTGTAGCAGTAGAAAAAGAGCAAGAGTCCAGTAGCACCTGAAAGACTAACAAAATTTGTAGCAGGAGATGAGCTTTCGGGAGTTGCCGCTCACCTTCAGGTCAGGCAAAAAGTATCTGAAGAAGCAAGCTGTGACTCACAAAAGCTCCTACCCTGCCACATATTTTGTTAGTCTTTAAGGTGCTACTGGACTCTTGCTCCTTGCTACAGTAATAGAACAAAGTTTGAATCCAGTTGCTCCTTTAAGGCCAACAAAGTTTAATTCTGGGTATAAGCAGCTTATACCCAGAATTAAACTTGTTAGTTTTAAAGCTACCATTGGACTCAAACGTCTTACTCCTATGTAAGTGTGCAGCCTTTGCCAGATTGCTGCACCCAGCTTTCAGCCTGGCTGGTGAAAAATGGCCCTGGTTTGGGGATAAATGCCGCAGCCTATCTTTCTTGGTTTGTGAGGCAAGAGCGCCCTCTACTGCTTCAGTTGGTTTTCACTTTAGATTTGGGGAGGGGAAACTGAAATAGGAGGCATCCCAACAAACACTAACTTGTTCAGACCTTCCAAGTGTGCGACCGCCCATTGGTGTAGATCAAGATGCCTAGCCGTGTTAGTCTGTCTGTAGCAGCAGAAAAGAGTCCAGGACCACCTTAAAGACTAACACAACTGGTGGCAGGGGAGGAGCTTTTTCATGAGTCACTGAAGAAGTGAGTCTGAAGAAGTGAGCAGTGACTCATGAAAGCTCCTACCCTGCCACAACTTTGTTAGTCTTTAAGGTGCTGCTGGACTCTTGCAGTTTTCTACTCCCATTAGTATAGCATCTTAGGCTGAGTCTGTGCTTAGTCAGAAACTCATAGTTTAAGTGTTTCCATGCTGTTTAAACTTAGAGAAAGAAAAGGAGATTGGATTTATACCCCACCCTTCAGTCCGAGTCTCAGAGCGGCTTATAATCTCCTTCCCTTCCTCTCCCCACAACATGCACCCTGTGAGGTAGGTGGGGCTGAGAGAGCTCTGAGAGAACTGTGACTGACCCAAGGTCACCCAGCAGGTTTCGTGTGGAGGAATGGGTAATCAGACCCGGTTCTCCAGATTAGAGTCCGCCACTACTAACCACTACACCAAATTTATGGCACACTGATTATGCTGTAGGAAACCCGGTCCGAGGTAAGAGTGTAATTTTACCTGAACGTTGTTTTGTCACAGACAGGCTAATGATAATCCTCAGGAAGCTAATGGGCGAAGGGACTTGCTGTCCTTGTGTTGGAGTAGGGCGACCACTATAGCTCCCAGCTCCCACCGCTGTTTGGTAAAGCAGTACGGGCAAAATAAAGGGGGGAAATGGTGTCATAGCAACAGCATGACATCATTTCTGGTTATGTAGCTGGAAGTGACATCACGAGGTTGAGGCGATGCTTTAGAAATTTCCCAGATCTCTACTGTACATACCTAGATGTGACATCGCACTGCCGTGAGCCATAATGTCAGCCTTCCCTACCCCAAAAATGTTCCAGGCCAACAGCTGGTAACCCTAGTTGGAGCTGGTATAATTCAAGCAGATATATATATATGAACAAATCTAATTTCATGAAAACTGAAGAAAGGTATTCGATGAGAAGCCTACTCTATAGCTTTAAATTTTTAGATCCCCCTTCCAGGGAGAGGCTGTGGCTCAGTGGCAGAGCATCTGCTTGGCATGCAGAACATCCCAGGTTCAATCCCCAGCATTTTCAGTTAAAAGGAACAGACAGGTGGTGATGTGACAGACTCTGCCTGACATAGGCGTAGAGTATGGGGGGGGGGCTCGAGGGCTAACGGAAAACGGAGCGCCTGCCGCCACGCCTCCCCAGGTCCTTCCGAGGCCCGGCGGCCGCTGCTAGAGAGGGAGAGGGAAGGGGGGGGGGAGAGAGAGGCACCGGCAGCAGCGGCTGGCGGGCCTTGGAAGGGCCTGGGGAGGCGGGGTGGTTTCCGGGGGGGGGGAGACCATCACTCCAGCAAGCATGCACGCTTCGTGTGCATGTTAAGGAGCCCCCCCCCCCCGGATTTCCAAAAGTCTACGCCTCTGCTGCCTGAGACTCTGGACAGCTGCTGCCAGTCTGAGTAGACAATACTGACTTCAATGGATCAAGGATCTTGTTCAATATAAGGACACTTTGTGTGCTCTCCTTCATGTCAATCACTGCATGTGTTATAGAGGATTCTGGATTGTTCGGGAATCCACAGTCAATCCAGGCCTTGCCATACACACCTTAGAACAACATTTGCCAATGGCTGCACATCACAAGGGAAGAATGGTTGTACTAAGTAGGAATAAGTGTTATGATCCCCTTTTCATATTTTTGTGTACATAGGTTAACGGTTTGGGTTTTCCACTCTCTCCTGTCATATTTGTGCATTTGTTTGAATTGCATTCATACACTGTGCCCTTTTAATACACAACTGATACAGTATTTATATATATGATACACATTGTTTACATGTATAATGTTGATTTATGGGCGTACAATGGTGAAAAAATGTACGTATTTTACTGAGGGGTGTAAAGCTAAAATTAAATGAAACTTAAAAATCACAGATCCTGTTCACGCAAGGAAGAAGTAATACCAAAACGGGGATTTTCAGGTCAAAATCATGCCTAGTAGCAGGCAATGTCTCTTTTGGGTAAGCTTCTTAGCCTGATCTTCCCACTGAGGATTTCCCAGGGTTCCCCAGAACACAACTTGAAAACCACCATTGTAGCCCCTGCACTTAACTTGGCTGTCATTTAAAGCAGAGCCAAATATAATATTTCATTTAAACTCTTCCCCCTCCTGCCGAGAGGCAGAATTATGCCCCCAGACTAGCCTTCTAAAGATAAAATGTAAAAACACACTGAGAAAGCAGAGAAAATCCCATCTAGTATTTGGCTTGGCCTTGGGCCCAACGTTTGTAGTCCGAGCGAGTGTTCTGTAGATGTGTTTCCTATTAACAGAGCTTACTGGTAGAATATCGTTCATTAAAGATGCAAGAAGGGACAAGTCAATGGCTTTATCCATTTGAAAGCCGGACATCGTTCAGTGTCTTGACTCCATCTGCACTCGATCCGCAATTTCAGGAATAGCAGATAGGGCTGCTAACTCTGGTTCGGGAAATCCCTAGGGATCTGGGGGTGGAGTTTGGGGATGATGGAGTTTGGGAAGGGGGATGAGGTCAGCAGGGATGTGAGTCCACCATTTATATCTGACATTTTCTTTAAGGGAACTGATTTCCTTCATCTGGAGATAGGGTTGCCAGGTCCCCCTGGAGAGCGGGGGATCCCCCAGTTCCAGGCACTCCTCTCCACCCCCACAGGGAGGGAAGAAGCTGGAAATAAACATGATGTGCCTATGTCATCCAGAAGTGACGTAGGCAAGTCAGTGATGTTGGAGGAGCAACGCTCTGGTTTTGGGGCAAAACTCTATGGTTAAAAGCTAATTCCATCATAGAGTTTTGCCCACAAACCAGAGTGTCACCCCCAACGTCACTTCTGAGTGATGTAGGCATGTTGCCCCCAACTTGCCTATGTCACCTGGAAGTGATGAGGGCACATCGTGTTTCTTCCCTCCCCTCTCCCAGAGCCTCCTGATAAGCCCCCTGCCAGCTTGTCTGACTGACCTGGCAAATTTCTGGGAAATCTCCAGCCTCCAATTGGAGACTGGCAATCCTAACAGCAGACCATAACCACTGGATTTCAGGCTTATCCAGATATTTTCACTGTCATCTGTGTTTTTTACAGGACCACATTAGGAGAACAGAAACAGGCCGAAGCTCCTGAGATCCAGAGCATACAAAGATCCAGTTTTAAATACGGAAATTGTTCAGGGAGTCAAGAACGTTGTCTACAGAGGGGAAAGGCCAGTCTCCCATATTTTAGGGCGCATGAGATAGTTCCCTAAAGCATTTCTATCTCTGACCATTGTCCAGTATTTAAAAAGTTTCCCCATCATAGGATCTTAACATCCACAGCTTTGTCGCATCTTAAAACTGAACAGATCTGACTGTTGGCGTTTGAACTTTGTTGCAAATCTCCACCTCACGCGTTCCACTTCAGAATGTATAAGTGGGTCTTTTCTGGGAGTTTATAACACACACCTTCATTGAGATTTGAGGTTTTGGGAAAGCCTGGAGGTTTGGCTTCGAGGAAAGGGCTCCTCTATAACAGTGGCCTTCAACCTTTCCACACCCAGGGCTCACTGTGACATCAGAGTCATGTGACAGGAAGACCAGAAGTCATCGTTCAAGGCCAGGACTGTGGCTGGTGGACCAAGAGAACCAGGGAATCAGCCGCCTGCAGGGTAGAAGAGTGTGGGGATGGCATCCTCACGACCTGTCCCCAAAATGCTTGTGGCAGTCCCTACCCTTCCCCCTCGTGCCAACATGACAGACTGCATTAGCACTGAGGTGACATTTTGAAGGCGGAGTTGAGCTCTGCCAACTCCCCAGGCTGGCTGTACAGAGCAAAGGGAATGGGACCATAAGGAAGGCCGAGCACCAAAGAATAGATCCTTTTGAATTATGGTGCTGGAGAAGACTCAAGAGTCCCTTGGACTGCAAGGAGATCACATCAGTCAATCCTAAAGGAAATCAACCCTGACTGTTCCCTGGAAGGCCAGATACTGAAGCTGAAGCTCAAATACTTTGGCCACCAAATGAGAAGGGAGCGCTCACTGGAGAAGACCCTGATGCTGGGAAAGACTGAAGGTCAAAGAAGAAGGGGGCGGCAATGGATGAGATGGATAGACAGTGTTATCGATGCAATGAACATGAAATTAAGGAAACTCAGGAAGACAGGAGGGCCTGGTGTGATGTGGTGTATGGGGTTGCGAAGAGTCGGACTCGACTGTGTGACTGAACAACAACAAAGGGAATGGGGGGGGGGCGGGTTGCAGCTGCTTATATGCTGCTCAGAGTTGTGCTCTGGATGAGTCAGGAGCTCCCAGAAATAGCAGGGGTATCCTGCTGGTCATGTGGGTAGGGCTGCAACTCTGGGCTGGGAGATTTGAGGGTGGAGTCTGGAGAGGGCAGGGTTTGGGGAGGGGAGGGACCTCCGCAGGGTACAATGCAATGCCATAGAGTCCACCCTCCAAAGCAGCCATTTGCTCTTGTGGAACCCGATCTCTGTAGTCTGGACTTCTCTAGGCCCCACCTGGAGGTTGGCAACTTTACATGGGGCCTATATGAGTCTCATACACAACACACATGAAGCTGCCTTCTATTGAATCAGACCCTTGGTCCACCATGGTCAGTGTGGTCTACTCAGACTGGCAGCGGCTCTCCAGGGTCCCAGCCTGATGTTTTTCACATCACCTACTGCCTGGTCCTTTTAACTGAAGATGCCTGGGATTGAACCTGGGACCTTCTGCATGCAAAGCAGAGGCTCTTCCACTGAGCCACAGCTCACCACAGCAATTCACTAGTCCATCAAGGTTGGTATTGTCTCTCCCAACTGGCAGCAGCTCTCCAGGGTCTCAGGCTACGGTCTTTTACTACCTGATCATTTTAACTGGAGATGCCAGGGACTGAACTTGGGACCTTCTGCATGCAAAGCAGAGGCTCTTCCACTGAGCCACAGCCCCTTCCCCTGTCATTGCTGCCATCTGTCAGGTAGGCTTGTGTGTTATAATATCAATATGCTTTCTCTTTCTCCCAGGCCCAATCTTGTCAGATCTCAGAAGCTAAGCAGGGTCAGCCCTGGTCTGTACATGGACAGGAGACCACCCAAGGAATACCAGGTCGCGACGCAGAGGCAGGCAATGGCAAATCACCCCTGAATGTCTCTTGCCTTGAAAACCCATAAATCGGCTGAGACTTGGAAGCAAAATAATAATGATAATACAGTTATGTAAGTTTCGGTGCAAGCCAGCTCTCACACACATAATCCTCCTATTAATTTGCAATATGTCTGGGAAGGGTGCTTTCTCAGAAATCAGAAAATAATTTTCTCAAGGCCCCTGTAACCTTGTTACATAGGCAAATGATTTGTTTTCTGGTACCTGTCAGTTAGCACTGCCATAACTTACTGATGATTGCTATTATCAATAATCCTGCTGAGTTCGTTTAATGCATCAGTGCTAAAGGGTGTTATAGCCTATCTGATGGTTAATTAACCTTGCTTCAGTTATGAGTTCTATTTCATCTCCTCTAGGTCCCGGATGGGAGATAGCATCGGTGGTGTGACCCCCACCTCCAGAATGTGTGCCTCGCTTGCTTTGCTCGCTTTGCGCATGCTCATTGCTCATTAGCTTTTTCTCCGCTCTTATCTCCTGTTCGCCTTTCCCTACCTCACGGCCTTGAACGGGAAGCCTCCTATTATGTGTTATATGATTCACAGCTGTTATGAGTTCCAGTACTTGGTTTTCCTTGGGAACATCTGCCCCAAAAATCTGAATAGTGATTTTCCTGAGAACCTAGTTTGCCACGCTTTCCTTGGGAACAGTGGCCCAGTATATTTGGGCACCAATAATCCTCCCAAATGATTGGTGGATGCTAAGGGGGGCATATTTCATATCAAGTATAATTATAGTTGTATTCCTATGCTTGGGGATTACTAACAGAAGAAGTGTATTTGAACAACAAGATCTTTTCTGCAAATAAAGGACTTTCTGTTTAAAGAGACCTGCTGTGGACTACATCTATTGGCACAATCTCACAGTACCACTCTTCAAAAGACAAAAAAGCTGAAGGAGAGGTTTTACATGGGTTCTTCTCCGTCCCCATCCCCAGAGGAAACAGACCCATTAAGGATGACAGCGGTATTTGGGGGGGGGGGATGTGGAGGTGGTATTTGGCTTTCCCAGCTCAGAGTTGGCAACGCAAACTTTCATATATAGTGGAATGTTTCTTTTGTTTAGATAGCTCCCTCCTTTTTAACATATTTATTTAGAATATGCGTTTTCTCCAGAAACCTGCTCAATATATTTAGCATTTTCCAGGTTCTTCACATTCTTCTTTTCACTCATTTCCCATGTGAAGTAAATTATTCTATCTTTAAAAAAAAAATATGAAGCATCAAGTCTAACAGCTATGTACTTGCCTGTGACCACAGAGTTCAAGACTCGGGGGGGGGGGGGGGGGGGATGAATTCAGGTCTTAAACCCTTTGCCCCGATTGCGTGCTTGAATTTCTCACTATTTGCCGTGGGGTGCATTTTGACCCACAGTTTCACACAATTTCCCCCGCGGCTTCAGTGATCCTCTTTTTTGAGGATCACTGAAGCCGTGGAGGAAATCAGATTAAATTGGGCGAAGTCGCGAGTCAAAATGCGCCCCGCAGCAAATAGTGAGAAATTGAAGCATGCAATCGGGGCAAAGGGAAGACCGATGGCGAAGCAGCGCCTGGTGTGAAATCAGTCTTCATATTCTCGGTGTGGAGGAGGGAAACCTTTTTAATGACTACAGTAACCCCCCTTTTAAAGGGCAAACTGGCGGGATTTTAGCAGGCAGTGAGCAACTTCCATGACGTTACATGCTCCTCAGTTGTTCGAAAGACAGGTTTGTGCAGATTTCCTTTCCTTTTTTCATGGGCTGGGGATTGTTGCAAATCCTGCGAGCAGTTAGGAAGAGCAGCTTCGCCTTGCCAGTTCATGACATCTCTTATCAGTTCCAACAGAGGAAGAGACGAGTGCTTGTCAGAAATAGTTCCAGAAGATGACGCCTGTGAGAACTTGTCAACACATCCTTCAAACACAGTGGTGCCTTCCGTAAACTCCCTCTAGGCCGGACCTGAGGATGTCGTTTCCGTTCCTGATGAAAGAAAGAAAAAAACATAAGTCAGATCCCCACCACCAGATACATCCCTCCACATACACACACCCCCAAAAACCAAGAAAACACTATTTGCAAGCAGAGGAACCGTAGTGAATATTGGCTGCTTGAAGAGGTTCAATAAGTGATGGTACTGAACATTTCTTTCAGGCCAGAATCAGGGATTTATATACTAACAGCCAAGTCAGCTAAATCTGAGAATACTTAAATTTGAAGAATGGACCTGTGAACGGGCCATACAGATTTTTCTGAAAACCTGAAAAACACCCTAGGTTTGCAGAACAATGTGAAATCTAAAAAATAATCCATTGGGGGTGGGTAAAAACTCCAAAATGATAAAAGGAGCATCTGTAGCTTTAAGCAACGGGATTCCTGCAGTGGCTGTTGCTAGGAAACCACAGAAATCCACGCTTGGTTCTTTCAGTAAAAGGCCAGGAGAGGGGGCAGGGCCTTTGAGGGAGAGTGTTCCCTCTAAGCTGAGTTAGTGTGAGCTCACACATTGTTGTCTTAGCTCAGGAAGGATGGCTCCAGAGCAAACTAATTTTATGCAGTAGCCAAATCACTTGCTCACAACTCTAATGCCAGCAACTCACAAAGTAGAATGTTTGCTCACAAGATTCTACAGCTTAGAGGGAGCATTGCCTGGGGGGGTAGGGTTGCCAGCTCCAGGTTGGGAAATTCTTGGAGATTTGGGGATGGAGTCAGGGGTGGGTGGGGTTTGGGGAAAGGAAGAGCCTCAGTGGCATATAATGGCATAGAGGTCACCCTCCACAGCGGCCATTTTCTCCAGGGGGACAGATCACTGTCATCTGGAGTTCAGCTGTAATTCAGGGAGATCTCCAGCTCCTACCTGGAGGTCGGCAACCCTGTTTGACAGCACCCTCTGGGTGACTTGATACCACCTGACTTGCATTACTCACCTAGGCCTGGCTGCTTGCTACTGTTTAAGCAGCTACCCATGAAAGCCAGGGTAGTGTAGCTGTTCAAGCTTCAGAGTAGGGTCTGAGAGATCCAGGTTCAATTCCTTATCTTGTTGTGGAAGCTCACTGGGTGATTACGGACCACTTTCAGGCTAACCTGGCTCATGGGAGGAGAATAATCTGAGCTGCTTTGATCCCCACCATGGAAAAAGGTGGGGTATAAATGAAGAAAACAAATAATAAATATAGCTGAAGATGGGAGGCAGATAAAAGGTTGGTCGATGAATGGCTGAAAAGGAGACGATGAGGCAGGGAAAGAGGAGAGGGTGTGGGGATTGCAAGGGGGAGGGGAAAAGAGGAAATAATGTGGGGAGGGGGATATAGGTGAAAGGGGCTGCCAAGAGCCACCATGGGCCCCCAAGATGAAGATTCCATCTGCTCCATCCCCGTGCCCTGTCCCCTGTATATATACTGCACACAGAGGAAACAATACGTTCTTCACTTTCCACTTGAAAAAGGAGAAAGTGGTTGCAGTGGACACATCAAATGATTTCCCGGTTGAGTGCATGCTACTCCCCAATGCATGGATGTAGTTTCATCAGGGTGGCTGCAGAGCATAAACGTCCCCGATGGTTCACAAGCCTTTCAAGCATCCTCATGCACACTGGTTGTGGGGTTTTCTAAAAAGTTAACAGTCTGCAGTGTTGGTAAGTGTAAGGTGATGCACACTGGGACAAAAGATCCCAACTTTAAATATAGGCTAATGGGGTCTGAACTTGCTGAGACTGAGAGGGGGAAAGTTCTTGGGGTCATGGTGGACAGCTCAATGAAAGTGTCAACCCAAGGGTGCTGCGGCAGTGAAAAAGGCAAACTCTATGTTAGGGATTATTAGGAAGGGGATTGAGAATAAAACGGCTGATGCTGTAATGTCCCTGTATAAATCTATGGTGTGGCCTCATTTGGAATACTGTGCACAGTTCTGGTCACTGCATCTCCAAAAGGATATTGCAGAGCTGGAAAAAGTGCAGAGGAAGGCAACCAAGAAGATTCGGGGGTTGGAGCACCTTTCCTACGAGGAAAGGCTGAAGAGTCTGGGACTTTTCAGTTTAGAAAAGAGAAGATTAAGAGGGGACATGATATGCACGGGGTGGAGAGGGTTGACAACAGGAACTTTTTCTCCCTCTGCCAAAATACAAAAACTCTAGGGCATCCCGTGAAGCTGACGGGCAGTTGATTCATGACGGGCAAAAGGAAACACTACTTGACATAGAGAGTGGTTAAAATGTGGAATTCATGGCCAGAGGATGTAGTGATGGCCCCAGGAATAAACAGCTTTAAAAGGGGATTAGATAGATGCGTGGAGAAGTCCATCAATGGCTACTAGCCCCGGTGACTGAGGGGTTTCCCCCCCCCCCCATTCACCTAGGGAGCTTTGCCCACCACTTGAACCCCAGAATACCTGCCCTGGGTACTTCCCTTAATAACTCTCTTGGCTGCTTTCCTCGAATACATAATTTCCTGGCTCCCTCGCCTGTGAAGTGGAGGCTCTTGCTGAGATTAACATGGCATTGTTTAAACTATGCTCTCGAGACACTTAAAAGGGAAAACATAAAAAAAAACGAGTGCTCTTGGCAAGGAAACGAGCCATTAGACGGTTCCTAACTCCTTCTGAAAGAGGTGCTTAAAGCATCGCTCAGCGTGGGCCACGTACAACAACGGTGGCCCCAAAGCCCTCGTGGGATTTATGAATGAGACGGGTGATGTTTGTAATCTGCTCAGCTGTAGCCGATCAAGCCTCGGAAGAAGCTACTGTTTGCTTATTGGCTACACTGATATCCCCACCACCACCACCACCTTTCTCCTCAATGGGGACATTGCTCTCCTCTCCTCCTGAGGAGCAAGTGTGTGCAGTGTGAGGATCCGGCCTACAATTTCCAGGCTCCCCCGCCCCCCCGGCCAGTGGAGGGGGATGAAGGGTAAGGTTGCCAGATCCAGGCTGGGGGACTCCTTGAGATTTGGGGACGGAGCCCAGGGAGGACAGGGCACCTCAGCGGGGCTCTGTATCGCCTCACTTGCGTGCCAAGCGTTCCTCGGTGCAAAGATACCTGACAGCAGATGAGGAGCCCTGCAAGATGGCCGGCCTACTTCTGTAGATCTTCCCCGTCGTTGCTGGGCCCCCAGGGGAGTACAGAATGCCTTCTGACAACACAGTTAACGGAGCAATACTGAAATACCGGCATCCTCCAATAAGCAATATCAATGGGTATCGTTGCTGGTTTGTCATTGCTTGCCACAATTACAACTTAGGGTTGCCAGCTCTGGGTTGGGAAATACCTGGAGATTTTGGGGGTGGAACCTGGGGAGGGCACACAGGTGTAGCCAGGATTTTTTCTTTGGGGGGTATTTACGTAGGTCAGGGGGCACCCGTGCGCACACCCCTGTGAGCCAACCAGCCCTGTGAGCCAACCAGCCCTGACTCACCCAAGAGAGAGGAGCTGATGCCACCTGGTGCCCACTCGCTTTTTGGCTGGTGCTCTTGCTGTCGATGGCGGGGAGGCTGTGAGTTCCTTGGTGGTGGTGGCAGCGAGAGCGGCACTCTCCACACACACACACACACAGCCCAGCCATGTCCTACCCACAGGGCTACTTCTACCAGCTGCCAGGCTTGCTGGCACTTGCTTGTTCTTGCAGGCAAGGTGATGGCTTGGCAAAAATAATAATAAGTCCGGAGGCTTCGGTGGTAAGTTGGGGTGCCTGGCGCCAAGATGCCCCATTGTGGCTACGGGCCTGGGAGGGTGGTGTCTGGGAAGGGGAGGGGCCTCAGCAAAGTCCAATGGCATAAAGTCCACCCTTCAAAGCAGCCACTTTCTCCAGGGAAACTGATCAGCTGGCATAGTTAGGGTTCCCAGACTCCCAGTCTGGACAGAAGATCCCCCGATTTTGGGGAGGCCCCGCCCTGAACAGCGACATCACATGGTGATGTCCCCGACACAATGACGTCACGTGGAAGTGACATCATCGCATCGGTGACACTTTGCTTTGGGGGCAAAACTCTATGGTTTGAGCCCGACTTTAACCACAGAGTTTGCCCAGAAAGCAAAGCATTGTCCCAGTGTCATCGACGCGATGACATCACTTCCACATGACATCGTCGTGTCGAGGACATTGCTGCCCATTCTCGGACTGCTCCCCAAATCTCCCTGCCAGCAGGATGATCCTACCTGGCAACCCCAGTCACAGTGGGAGATATCCAGGCGCCACCTGGAGGGTGGCAACCCTGATTACTATTTTTTTTCTGCGTTCCTGTGCATCCGAACACCTGAAGCTCAGCTGCCTTGTTTTTCTGAGTCAGACCACAGGTCTTCCCAGGTCTGTTTTTTCTCTGACTGGCTGCATCTCTCTAGAAAAAGGCCTTCCTGCCTCACCTACAACCTGGTTCTTTTAACCAGAGGGACCAACTGAACCTGGGATCTTCTGTTCGCACAGCAGAGGCTCTGGCTCGGGGCCCCACCCCCCTCTGCATGGCAAGCAAAAATTCAGCATAGGAAGTTTCCCCCTGCTCTTGTTGTTTCAAAAATCTACACCCCGTGTGCTTTAACAATTCCAAGACAATTGCCGAATTGTCTATTAACTTTGCAGAGCCAAGATCAGTAGACCTAGTAAAAAACTATGCAGCGGAGCTAGCTGGATAGCCCAGGCAAGCCCAATCTCATCAGATCTCGGAAGCTAAGCAGGGCTGACCCCGGCACGTACTTGGATGGGAGACCTCCAAGGAATACCAGGGCCAGGACACAGAGGCAGGCAATATCAAGCCACCTTTCTGAAACATCCAAGCCCCACTAGGGGTTGTCAGAAGTCACCATGACTTCTAGGCATGCAGGCACACACACAGACACACACACACATATACAAAGTATGCAGCAAACCACAGTTGCTCCTCCAGGGGAAGACAGGCAGCACCTGTTGAACATCCTACCTGTCATCGCCCTGCCGGGAAAAGGATACAGGAGGTGTTTGATCTCATGGTGGGACTTAACATCTGAAAAAGAATGCTACTTTGTGGAGGATTGTTCCACACCTCCTACCCATGAGCACTGTGAACTCTAACCATTGCTCTCACGGATGCAAGAGAACAATGACCAGCAGATAAGCAGGGATGACCTGAGAGACATTCAGGGTGCACAGAAACAAACAAGGGGAGCGTGCAGGCAGCAGCAGACGGTCCTAAACTTTTTGAATGTGAACTTGGCTCCCCCTAGTGGTAAAGGGAAAAACACAGACTGTTGATTTTTGCCATTTTATTCTGGAAATCTGTTAACCAAAAACTGCCACAACTTAAAAGAAACAAATCCTTGCAGCTTGAGGGGCCATGACACTGATTCTTTAAAGTCAGGCCACCAAGTAGACATTAGGAGGGAAATGAGAGTGTAGTATAGCGGTTCAAGTGTTGGAGAAAAGTAACAAGGGACTCTGAGCAGCTTGGAGGAAGGGTGGAATCATCATGGAATCATCACGCCATGACATTAATGTTAGTGTGATGCAGTGAGACAAATGTGATCTTGAAGTTAATCAACAGAGACATAAGACCCAAGAGGCTGAAGGGGAACAGGATCGCTCTCTTGAAGTATCTGAGGAGGGCACTTAGAGGAGGGTAAGAGCAACAGTGGAATCAGCTGCCTAGGGAGGTGCAGGGGCGTAGACTTATTTATTCCCCAGGGAGGCTCTTACCTGCTCCCCCCCCCCCCCCCCGGCAGTCTTTAAACAGTGTCCAGACAAACACTTGTTAGGAATGCTCTAGGCTGATCCTGCATTGAGCAGGGAGCGTTGGACTAAATTGCCTGCACAGCCCCTTCCAACTGTGAGATTCTCTATGAATCGATAGGATGCTTCTTTCCAATTCAGTCCTGCAAGGAGCCCTCCTTGTTGATTTACAAGGCCTTTTTGCCAGCTGTCGAAGTGTTGCCCTGTACTTTTAATAGTGGTTTAATGTACAGAATTAGGAAGTTGAAGTTTTCATGGCATGTTGGTAAATAAAATCACTTGGGCTTTGGGTTCCTCCAGGTGGGACCTGGGCCGATTCCGCACTAGTTGTTGCCCTGGCGTCACTCCCCAATAAAATCAAGGGTAGAGCAACAGTTCCCCACTTGTTGCTCCGGGTCTACAGTTGGCCCAAATGTAATCCTCGGTTCCCCCGGATCTTCTGTTTCCGGGATTTTCAAGGGGGGGGGGGGGTTTGCCACGGGAGTGAAGTCAGGGCATTCAAGTGGGGAACTCCGAAATCAGGGTTTCTTGCTCCACCCCTTTAACACCCCTCTGCTTCTTTCTTTCCCCTTTCCCTTTCCTTTCCCGCCCTGGCACGAGCGGGTGGGGGGGGGGGTTGTTCCCCGCTTTGTTGCGTTACAACAACACAACACAACATTGATCCACCATTGACTGGCATTTAAATGTCTTTTTAAAAATGTACTTTTGTTGTTAATGTCTCCACATTTCTGTGTTGCATTGTTTGCACAAAAGTCGTGCCTGAGTCATGCCACTATAAAAATATGTATTGATGGCTTTGAGGCGCAGCCCGAGCTTTTTTTTTTTTGTCCCGTCCCCCCCGGTTGCATTACAACAACACGACACGACATTGATCCATCGTTGTGAGGTTAACATTTTTTGCAGGGCCAATGTATTGCAGGTGGTGTGGTGGTGTGGACACAATATTTGCAGGGGTTACATGTGTGGTGTTGCATGTTCCCCCTCCATTTCCCATCCCTTTCCCACCCTCCATTTCCCCTCCAACCCTGGCGCAAGCTTTTTTTTCTTTTCGCGGGCATTTCCAAATGGAGAAAGTGATAACATGATGCAGTAATGGCGGCATGGAGGTCTGCCTACGTTAAACTCCGCCTATGTTAAAAAAGGGGGGGAAGGGGCGGGTGCATGATGTACTTTCCCGGGAATTATGAAAAACCTTGGCCAGTCATGACTTTGTTGCGTCACGACGTCATAACAAAACTCCACCTACATTTTTTTTTAAAAGAGGGGGGAGATGGGTGGGGGCTCAAGATTCGGGGCAAGGACAGATGCAGAAATGAAGAACCGGCATCAACCCGGGTCAGATTCCTGTAATGCGGAAATGCGCACACTGATTCGGACCAATTAAACCCGGGAGGAAAGGGAAGCAAAGCACTTGTGTGGAATCGGCCCTGGCGATCTTCCAGAATTATACCTGATCTCCAGATGACAGTGATCAGTTCCCCTGGGGAAAATGGCAACTTTGGAGGGTGGACTCCATGGCATTATGCCCTATAGGAGTCTCTTCCCTCCTCAAACTGCACCCCCTGAGCTCTACCCCCAAAATCTCCAGGAATTTCCCAACCCAAAGTTTACAGTCCTACCTGGCCTGTTCCCACGTGGGTTATCTGTCCCAGGGTCAATGCTCTTGGAAAACCGGGCTTTCCCACAGTCTTACAATGCATTTGTGCATCTCCTGGGGTTTCGCTGGTCTTTCTCTAACTTGCTTTGCTGCGAAGTTTTGGGAAACATCACAGTAAAGCCTGAATGGCTGCCTTGTGGGTAAGAAAGATCAGGTTTTCCTGCCCACACAGCAGCCATTTTCCCAAACCCTGGCCCCATGGCAGTCATTTCCTCCCTTCAACATGGGGGTGGTGGCGGACTTTTTATGTTTTATTTTAACTGGCAATTGAACGTATCATTATAACAATCTGTGTATCAAGTTTTCTGAATTCACAGATTCCAGTCTTCAGCTCCTTTCATTGTGCAGCTATAAAGGCAAAGGCATATATATCCCTGTTGCAAAAGGGGCTAAAGACTTACTTAAAAAAAAAAAGCAAATGGTGGGAATTCAGAGAACCTGATACACCTTACAATAATATTCAACTCCCTCCTGCTGATCTTCCAGTACAAGGGCTCCATGCCTCAAGTGCTGTTGAAAGACCCAGCAATGTCTGCTGTAAGGGATTGCCTTTGTCCAACTGTGGCGAAGGATCATCAGCCAAGGCCAATTGTGCTGTTTTGGCCCCGAGTCCTGTTCTGAAGCCAGACTGGAATGCTCATCCAGCATTCTATCCAAATATTTTGTCCAGAAATGTCAGCACTAACTTGCTCCTTCTTGCTGTGTCAATCAGGAAAAAAAATCATACAAATCACATTTCCCTCCACCAAGCAAACTGGAACTGAACCAGTTCCACCAGCATCCCAAACCTGTTACCAAACTTTTAGCGGCTTGCCCTGGATGCAGCTAAACTTGAACCCAAATTTAAAAGAAGAAGATGTAGTCGCTTCGACTCTCTGATTTTAACTTCCAACAAGACAGATTTTCATACAGGATTCAGACATTGTCTCTCTCAGCCTTTCTGTTATGAAATCTCGTAACAACATCGCGTGTCTTCAAGCCCATTCTCTGGATGTGTGTGTGTCTTGCCTTCAAAATGCTAGCCAAAAAAAGAATTGTTTTTCTCAAACAAGCAGACAGCAAAACCTGTGAAACAAATAGACTGGAGAAGTTAATATATACATAAATAATTCAGGATCAAAGCCACGAGGGTGGGAAACTGGAGAGTCAACATATGAGCTACCATGTGTGGTTGCTATAGAAATTCATCTCTTCTCCAATTTAATGTAGTTGACGTGGGAACAGCTCTCGTGAATTTGGATCTTGCTGGTCTTCACTGTTCCAACTGAGACATTGTTTACTTCTTCCCCCTGAGACAAGTGCTGGAATCTAATATGATATTAGATATCTATAGTATCTAGTAATCTAGTATCTATATCTAGTAATATCTATAGCAATTGGACTAATCTGGTCCTCTGGATGGAGCCCGGAGCTCCAGGAACATGCTTTCTGGGGATCAGAAGGAGCTGCAGGAATGGGCAGGCGTGTAGGGAAACTTTGGCTCACAAAAGGTTGGCTTTGAAGCGCAGCGCAAGCTGTTTTTTTGTCCCCCCCCCCCCCCCCGTTGCATTACAACAACATGACACGACATTGATCCATCGTTGTGTGGTTAACATTTTTTGCGGGGCCAATGTATTGCGGGTGGCGTGGTGGTGTGGACACAATTTTTGCAGGGGTTACACGCGTTGTGTTGCATGTTCCCCCTCCATTTCCCCTCCTTCCATTTCCCCTCCAACCCTGGCGCAAGCTTTTTTTTCTTTTCGCGGGCATTTCCAAATGGAGAAAGTGATAACAAGGTGCAGTAATGGCGGCATGGAGGTCCACCTATGTTAAACTCTGCCTACGTTAAAAAGGGGGGGAAGGGGCAGGTGCATGATGTACTTTCCCGGGAATTATGAAAAACCTTGGCCAATCATGAATTTGTTGTGTCACGACGGCATAACGAAACTCCACCTACATTTTTTTTAAAAAAGAGGAAGAGATGGGCAGTGGCTCAAGATTTGGGGCAAGGACAGATGCGGAAATGAAGAACCGGCATCAACCCAGGTCAGATTCCTGTAATGCAGAAACGCGCACACAGATTCGGACCAATTAAACCCGGGAGGAAAGAGAAGCAAAGCACGTGCGGAATCTGCCCGAACGTTACTGGATTGCGTGCCATTTTGTATGCTGATAGCATTTTCTGTGTAGAAATTTCGGCGTGCGTGAAAAGGCCCTGAATCACACTCAGGGCTGAGTCTACTCCACACTTTTAAGCACCCAGGTAAACGAAATTCCATGCCAAAAATCCCCCTGTATTCTGCTGCATGCTTAAATGATACACAATTGCATGGCTTTTGTTAATTTGCAGCATTTATTTTGCATGTGTGATGGAAAGCACTGTCATGTCATAGCTGAGTTATGGCAACCCTGTAGGGTTGTTAACGCAAGAGATGTTCAGAGGGGGTTTGCCATGGCCTGCCTCTGCATAGCGACCCTGGTATTCCTTTGTGGTCTCCCATCCAAAGGCTACCTCCAGTTGTTCTACCACTCCTGCTGTCTTGAGATGGTCCACTTTGGGACAGGGGACAAGAATTTTCTGGCTCCTTTGCCCTCCTAGGAGCTGTGTGTTCAGCCATCCATTCAGCTCTCCACTGCCTCCTTTATATAGACCGGATCTACCGAATGCTTCTGTGCCACTTCCAGTTTGAGTATGATTTCCAATTTGAACCATTTCGCTTCTTGGAGAGAACAAATCTCTTTCAGTTGGACCAGTGGCTGTCCAGACTGCTTTCCTGGGGTTCTGGGACATAGTGCGCCACACGGCAACCCATGAATCTCACACCTCCCATCTCCCTTCACCTACCCTCTTAGGAGGCTACGGGGAAGCTGCAATTTTTTTCTGAAATTTTGCCATCTTGGAACAGACGGTCTTTGATATATTGATCATATGGTATTTCATTATGATTTTGATTTAGCTTAAGTTAATCTATTGTTTTTATCTTCTTGTAAACCTGAGCCCATCCCCAGGGAAGGGCAGACTAGAAGTCTAAATAAATAAATACATAAATAAAATTATTCTAAATCAGACCCTCAGCCCATCAAGGTCAGTATCATCTACTCAGACTGGCAGTGGCTCTCCAGAGTCTCAGGCAGAGGAGTTTCACATCACCTACTTCCTAGTCCTTTTAACTGGAGATGCCGGGGAATGAACCAGGGGAATCTTCTGCATGCCAAGAGGAGGCTCTACCACTGAGCCACAGCCCCTCCTCCAGTGTCTCATTGTGCTCATGGACGCAGGCACTTTGGTGCCTGGAAAACAGCCCTCATTTCTGAATGGAGCTGGACAAATGTAAACTGGCTAACAGCAAAGTCCATAATGCTATTGGCCTTTTATTTATCAATTTATTCCATTTTAATCTGTTACGGCTCCGAGTGGCTTCTCCAGTTCAAAAAAAATCTATAATTAAACTACATCAAATGGCCTCAGAACCCCATGGAATCAATTTTAAAAAATAAAAACGAGTCAGTCCAGAAAGGAACGGTTCTCATGACAGAGCCAGTGATTAGAACTTGGATCGTTTGGATCAGGGGGGCCAAGAAATTAATCAGACACCAAAGGACTGACATGGCAAAATTTGGATCTTTGCAGGGAAGCTTAGGTTCTGGCTGGCAACTGATTGGCAGAGATGTAAACCCTTCTACAACGATTCAGCTCCTCTTCTTGACATTGGCTGAGTTCAGACTGGCAGCTTGGCCCGATATAGGCACGTTTCTCAAGCAGATTAAGTGAGCCAGTTCACACAGCCACAGCATAACCGCCCATGCATGCTGTGCACTTGAGCGCACAACTGCCCGCAGGAACGCTTCCGGCTCGCGGAGTTAAAGCTCCCAGCCATGTGATCCTGCCCCAATTGCTGCTGCTGCGCCTATGCGCCCATGCGCCTACATGCAGTTCGGCGAAACGGACCAAAGCCGTGCACAACTGGGGTGGTGCCGCCAGGGGCCACCCTGCAGTGTGAATGCTCCATTCCGCCTCCTCCCCGGTATGGTCCTGCATCAGTCCACGCAGTGCGACCAGAAAGCCCCACGACAACTCGGCCTGGGTCTTTTTGCCCCGCTTCCCTTGCGCTTCATTCTGCCAGCCTGTCCTCCGCCATTCTGTTGCCCGTCACATTAGTCTGTCCCAATTATCTTGTCCTATTACTGAACAGCTCCATTTAATCCTGAACAGCCGGATTTGCGTCCAGTACATTAGCACCTTAGGGACCAGCAAGCTTTTGGCAGCATAAGCTTTTGAGAGTTAATGCTCCATTTGTCAGATACTTTATCAGAGCTTTGACCCTCCAAAGCTTATACTCCAAAAATCCTGTGGTTCTTAGGTGCTACTAAACTCGAATCTAGCTATTCCGCTGAAGAGCATCACAGCTAGCCTCGGAACCTATATCATCCTGAGCTTCCTAACAAGGGGGCTGGAAGGATAAAATGAAATCAAGACCCACTGCAGGTCCCAGTGGGCCATGGGGACTCATGGCATCTAAATGGGTAGCATTACTTTTAGTTTAAAAGAAGAGATTGGATTTATACCCCGCCCTTCTCTACCCAAAGGAGTCTCAGAGTGGCTTAGAAACTCCTGTCCATTCCCCCCACACACACAACAGACAGGTAGGTGGGGCTGAGAGAGCTCTCCTGAGAACTGCCCTTATGAGAACAACTCTGAAAGGACTTGTGACTGACCCAAGGTCACACCAACAGCTGCATGTGGAGAAATGAGGAATCAAACCCAGTTCTCCCAGATTAGAGTCCGCACTCTTAACCACTACACCAAACTGTCTCCCCCTCCCATCCTGAGCCCACAGATTTTCCCAAACATTTGCTCATTTTCAAATGTTAACACTTCATTCAGAATTCCTGTATAAGCATATCCTTTGCTAATGGGAATTTCTGCATTTGACCTTTGAGTGTATGTGCAAAGAATGTTGGATCAACCCAAGATACCAATTATTACTTAATAATCATGAGGCACGCATATGGGCTTATTACAAATCAGAAGTTTAATTAAAGCCAAAAAAAAATGGGTACAGCGGTTTTAGTGTCAGAAGGGTCTATTGTGACTTTACAGCCCACTCTGTTTCTTAACACACAGCATTATATTTCATATATTAATGTTATCCATTTACATACGGTAACTGTTACATTGCATTCTGGACCACAATTCTGCTATATTTATTGCTGACAGACCTCCATATTTTTCTTATATCCCTCAAGGAAAGATGTTCCATCCAGTGCCATCTTAACCCGAGTTACATCATTCTAAACCACTGAATTCAATGGGCTTAGAAGGACACAACTATGCTTAATATGGCCCTATAAATCAAATTAATGGGATGCCTCACAAGTAGGATTGGCAATCCCCCAATGGGGATCCCCTGAGGAGGAGGAGGTAGAGGAGGAAGAGGAGGGTTGGATTTATACCCCGCCCTTCACTTGGAATCTCAGAGCGGCTTACAATCGCCTTCCCCTCCTCTCCCCACAACAAACACCCTGTGAGGTAGGTGGGGCTGAGAGAGCTCTGAGGGAACAGCTCTTGAGAGAACAGCTCTGAGAAAACTGTGAGTGACCCAAGGTCACCCAGCTGACTGCATGTGAAGGACTGAGGAATCAAACCATGTTCTCCAGATTAGTGTCCACTGCTCTTAACCACTACACCAAACTGAGCAGCAGTGGGGGAAAATATAATAAAACAGCCATCAGGCTGACATCATCATGTCATTTCTGAGTTCTACCATAGAGTTTCTGGCAATTCCTAGGGAGATGTGATGCCAATTGCAGGTTTTCCTGGAATTAATGTCACTGTCTCAATCAGCCACGCCCATGTCCACATCCCACCTCTGATCTCCTGTGGATACTTCAGAGGCATCTCTCCCTCTTCAGATCGCTCCACCCCCATTATAATTGCGATGGCAAAGTCTGACCAACAGTTTACTAAGGCATTTGGGTGGTCCCCAGACCTCCATTTAAGAGCCATTGTGTTAACTTAGTAACATGCAGTTAACGCAAAGACATGTTGGCTGATGTCGTTATAATGCTCGAGCACGCACACCACCACAATCTGAATGTCATAACACATTCTTGTAAAGGAAGCAAATTGGAGCAAGCTGTAGACAGGACACCACACCAATGTCCCATTTTTTAAAAAAACTAGCCATTTTCAGCCTTCTGTCATCAGACCTTATTGGGGCATGGCTCTTTCATATACATGGCAGGGTCATTTCATAGAAAAAGAGGTGCAGGAGCTCATTAGCATAACTTATTTGCATATGCCACATCCCCTGACATCACCGGAAGTGTGTCAGAAGGCAACACCCACTGCTCAGGCTCCACCCCAAAAATCTCCAGGTCTTTCCCAATCTCCAGGTCTTTCCCAGACACACCGGAAGTGTGTCAGAAGGCAACAACCACTGATCAGGCTCCACCACAAAAATCGCCAGGTTTTTCCCAACTCAGAGCTGGTGAGCCAGCTTTACACTTTGACAAAAGACATTTTAGGTTTCCTTTGCTCTTGCAGGGAAGCTATCCTACAACAAGCATGAAAATACAGATCACGTTAGCATGCTTTTGCTTTTTTCCACACTGCATCACCATCTGTGCCGGCTCCTGGCCTTGTTACTCCTGGAACAGCGTTCCTGCGTGAAATGACGTCTGCTGAGAAGGCTTTGACCACCACGTGAATTCACAAGAGCTGCCAGAAAGAGTAGCCAACATTCTCTTCTTGACTCTATTTCAAGCATGCAAGCACAAGTAACAGCATTCTCAGTAGCAATGCTCCCTCTAAGCTGTGGAGTCTTGTGAGCAAAAATTCTACTTCGTGAGCTACTGGCAGTAAAGTTGTGAGCCAGCGATTTGGCTACTGCATAGGTTAATTTGATTTGGAGCCCTCCTTCCTGAGCTAAGACAAAAATGTGTGAGCCGGGGGCTAAAAAACTGTGAGGTAGCTCACACTAACTCAGCTTAGAGAGAACACTGCTCAATAGTGACTTCCACAGTTGTAGATCTCAAGAGCCACTTCGGTGTAGTGGTTAGGAGTGCAGACTCTAATCTGGGAGAACTGGGTTTGATTCCCCACCCCACCCCACATGCAGCTGCTAGTGTGACCTTGGGTCAGTCACAAGTTCTCTCAGAGCTGTTCTTCCAAGAGCAGTCCTTGAAAGAGCTCTTTCAGTCCCACCTACCTCACAGGGCGTCTGTTGTGGGGAGGGGAAGGGGAAGGGATTGTAAGCCGCTCTGAGACTCCTTCGGGTAGTGAAGGGTCAGGGTATAAATCCAACCTCCTCCTCCTCGTCTGACATACCTGTAAAAAACCCCAACCCTGCACTTATGACACTCTCCAAGGTCATCTGTATCAGAGATCCTGCTGGCCACACCCACACCCGTCTATGCCAGTGTCACATGTTAAAACAGACAAGGGGCACAGAAAGAAACAGGGACAGAAAACCAGGCAATGAGTTGGATCCAGCCAGTGGTTCCACTCAATCTCACCTCATTCCCCTCCTCACTTCAGCCCTTACCCCACATGGCAAAAGTGGTCTTGTAGATTCTCGTGCTCATCTGTGACCCAGAACAATGATAACTCAGTCAGGCACATTGTCCTTCCCCATCCGCCCCACGTACCTGTGAAAAGCTGCCCTGAGCCTGCTCTAGCGGGGAGGGCGGGGTATAAATGGAATAAATAAAATAAATAAAGTTAGGATACGAGAAGCTGATTTTGTAGAGAAATAAAATCAAACCAATTTGGGATAAGAGGGTCTGGGCAACCCTGCTTGGGAGGTCCTAGACAGTCAGGAGAAATCAAAAAGTGTCGCTTAGTACAGTGTTACAGTTTGCAAGTCTTTGTCAACCAAAGAATGAAGATGGTCAAAGCAACAGTTCTCCATTAACAGCACTTAATCTTGCTTATTCTGGAAACAGGCTGGCACAGGGCCACCTTGTTCAGCTCTCTAGTCAAAGCAGAATGGCTCAATGTCTTATCTGCCAACATCATTCCCCTCTGCCCTGAACCTGAAACAAGGATTTTTCTCTCCCAGCAGAAAAATTTAGGTGAGAGATGGCAAAGATTGAAGGGGGACGGATAGAATAGAATAGAATAGAATAGAATAGAATAGAATAGAATAGAACAAGGTGGGGGCCCGCAATACTCGCGGGGGGGAGAGAAGGAGCTCGCCCCCTTCCCCCACCCACAAAGAGTCCTGGCGGGCCTCGCTGGGCCCGCCGCTCGCCCCCTCCCCCCCGCCAAAGAGTCCCGGGCCGGCAGGCCTCGCCAGGCCCGCCGCTCGCCCCCTCCCCCCCGCCAAAGAGATCCGGGCCGGCGGGCCTCACCGGGCCCGCCGCTCGCCCCCTCCCCCCCAAGAGACCCAGCGGGCCTCGCCGAGCCCGCCGCTCGCCCCCTCCCCTCCCCAAAGAGACCCGGCGGGCCTTGCCGGGCCCGCCGCTCGCCCCCTCCCCCCACCAAAGAGACCCGGGCTGGCGGGCCTCACCGGGCCCGCCGCTCGCCCCCTCCCCCCCCCCCGCCGTGGCAGTTAGTAGAGCGTTCCCTGTGCATGAGCAGGGGACGCTCTTTTACTTTTTGGGGGATTTAAATATCCCCCGAAAAGTTTTTGTTACTTTTGCCATTTTTCTGCAAACGTGGGGACTGCCCCACATCTGCAGAACCCCCCCTCTGCCCTCCAAGTGCCCCCCTGCGCGGATTTAGGTATCCACACGGGGGTGGGCCACTTCACTATTAGATATATAGAATAGAATAGAATAGAATAGAATAGAATAGAATAGAATGGAATGATAGACAGACAGACAGACAGACAGACAGACATGATGCAGGATATTGTGTCCAATTTGGGGGGGGTGCACTTTAAGAAAGACATAGACAAACTGGTATAGAGGAAAGCAACAAAGATGGTTTGGAGGTATGTGAGCTACTTAGTGCTACCACCACTTGAGATTTCTGGTCTTTGATCCCATAGTACCCTCAAGTATTACCTTGGGATATATTAATATTGTGCAGTAATTAATGTAGTTGGGTACTGGATGTAAGGATTGAATAAAGCAATTAATTTCATTAAGGATTAAATAATTGTGACAAATTTCAATGAGAAGTATATTAAACCAAGAAGAAGAGGAGATTGGATTTATACCCCGCCCTTCACTACCTGAAGGAGTCTCAGAGCGGCTTGCAATCTCCTTTCCCTTCCCTTCCCTTCCCCACAACAGGGACCCTGTGAGGTAGGTGGGGCAGAGAGAGCTCTTTCAAGGACTGCCCTTGAGAGAACAGCTCTGAATGAACTTGTGACTGACCCAAGATCACACCAGCAGCTGCCTGTGGAGGAGTCGGGAATCAAACCTGGTTCCCCCAGATTAGATTCCCCACTCCTAATGACTACCCCAAACTGGCTCTCAAAAAAAAGTAATATGAGGAAAATGTGCAACACTAATTCTAAGTACTCTCCCCATTTAGACACAGTGATCTTTCTGTTTCCATTACATGTGAATCTACAACACACACTTCCCTTGGCCGCTAACCACTTCTAAGTCCTATTTTCTTAACAGTTCTACTTTCTTAACAGTGTTTCCTTTACTGTCTTCCCTCCAACTGTTTGTGTTTGCCCACCGTCTTTAACTGAATTTAACACTCTCTCCAGAATTTTCAAACTTCCACCAATCAGGCACAATAGCTACCGACCAATCACTGCCAAGCCAAGCAGTAACCAATCCCCTTTCAGTTCTAACCTCCTCCTTCTAAACTGCTGTCTGCTGGATTTTTTTCCCCTATTCCTTCTTAACTTCACTGTTAGTAGTTTAACTAAAGCCCTCATTGTGCCGCAAGAAGTTTGGAAAAGAAGTCCTGTGTGGATAGGTTGAACGAACTGGGTATGTTTAGTTGAGAGAAAAGAAAGCTAGGGGAGAGGGACAGAATTGTGTCCCTCAAATACCTGAAGGTTTTGTTACATGGGTGAAGATTTGTCCTCTGCTGCTCCAGAAGGAACAAGTAGATCTAGGGGACTTCCATTCTAGAAGGGCAGAATCTGGCTGAACACAGTGGGAGCAATTTGATAGTGGAACCCATTATCCAGGGAATGGGGGATAGGCCCTCTTTTCAAGCAGAGACTGTACAGCTGTCTTGGGAGGACGCTCCTGCTTTAGACAGTGGATTGGACTAGTTGGCCTAGAAGTTCTAATCCAGCATGGCTACTCTTAGGAGTAGCCAAAAGGCAAAGGAAACAAAAAGAAAAATCCTGTCACAGCAGTGGTGACAATGTATCACTCACTACACCCTAGAAGTGGTGTCGATGGTCTTGAATTACCAAGAAAATTAGGCGGAAGAGGTGTCCTGAAAGTGAAGCAAGCAGCTGAAGAAGAAAAATGAGCACTGAATGAGTACACCGAGAAAAGCAAAGAGAAGCTTCTAATTGAAGTGTACAAGGCAGACTTATTAGAACGATTAGGAAAAGACCGAAATCGAAACTCCCTTTGACAACTGAAAGGAAAAGCATTTACACAGGCAACAGAGAACTCAGCTGAGAGTGAAAATACCTGGAAGCAGTGTTCCCTGGAAGCTGAGTTAGTGTGAGCTAGCTCCCAGTTTTTTAATCTCCAGCTCACACATTTTTGTCCTAGCTCAGGGAGGATGGCTCCAGAGCAAACTAATTTATGCAGCAGCCAAATTGCTCACTTACAACTTTAATGCCAGTAGCTCACAAAGCAGCATTTTTGCTCACAAGACTCCACAGCTTAGAGCGAGCATTGCCTAGAAGTGGCTCCTAAATGGTACTTGAAGAAAGAAATGGAAGGACTCATTCTAGCTGCACAAGAGCAGGCACTTGAAACAAATAGTATGAAAGCCAAGATTCAGAAGACCAGTAATCAGGGGTCCTTTTGTAGAAAAAGAGGTGCAGGAGCTCATTAGCATAACTCATTAGCATATGCCACGTCCCCTGACATCACCAGAAGTGTGTCAGAAAGGGAATATCAGTTTCAGCCCCATTATATCCTATGGGCCATTGAAATCAATGGCAAAAACTCATAGGGTATATGAGGGGCTGGAGGAAACGGGGTTTGAGGGAAAGGCTCCAAACTTGCAGGGTAGCTGCTGGGGCCTCTCCTCGAAATACCCAATAAGTTTCAAGAAGATTGGACCACGGGGTCCAATTCTATGGGCCCCCAAACAGATTGTCCCATCCCCTCCATTGTTCTCTATGGAGGGAAAAAATGTTAACTTTTTTCCTCCCATAGAGAACAATGGAGGGAATGGGGGCAACCTGTTTGGGGGCCTGTAGAATTGGACCCCCTGGTCCAATCTTCTTGAAACTTGGTGGGCATTTCGAGGAGAGGCCCCAGCAGCTACCCTGCAAGTTTGGAGCCTCTCCCTCAAACCCCCTCCACTCCAGTGGCTTTTAAAGTTGCAGCCAAATTTCAGCGGCAATTCAGTGGCGAGCTGAATCAGATTAGAGAATCTGACCCCTGCCAGTAATAACAGCAAATGTTGACTTTGGGAAACAAAGGATGAAACAGTCGACCACATGGTCAGTGGCTGCAGTAAAACTGCTCAAACTGACTATAAAGAATGTCACAATAGAGTTGCAGCTCTGTTGCACTGGAATCTTTGCCAGAAGATTCAAGGAGGCACAAACCAGACAAGATCACGGAGAAGGATGAACAAAGATTCTTTGTGACTTCCAGTTACAAACAGACAAACATCTGGAGCATAGTACCCGATATCACAATTGTAGCTACTGAGCCAGCCTTGGCCGGGAGGGCGGGATAAAAATCTAACCAAATAAATAAATAAATAAAATAGGAAAAATGAGAAATAGGATTTGGATCATTGACACTGCAATTCCAGGAGACAGCAGAATAGAAAAGAAAGAGCAGGAGAAGATCACAAAATACCACAACTTTCAAACTGAGTTAGAGTATCACCGGAGCCTTTAGAGCAGTGCCTTGAAGTCTCAAGAAACACCTGGACATTCTAGGCATTGAACAAATAACACCAGCTCAGCTCCAGAAGACAGTGTTGCTTAGAACAGCAAGAATCCTGCAAAGATACATCTGCAGTTCCCAAGAACTTGGCCAGATCTCGAGTTGCAGAACACCATCTACCTGTCAAATATCTGTGACAAACAATAACAACAGCAACAACAATTTCAGTCATCTAGTTGTCTGTGTGGATAAGGCAATATACAAGTTATAATACGTTAACCACATCTGATGCCCTCTGACGGCCATCAAACATGACATACCTTTCGACCAGGAATGACGGATTAGCGTGATCTAAATAAGCTTCTCGCTACAGATATAATTGCAGCCATTGATTTTATGCTGAAAACATACAGTATAAAAAATGGGAGCAAGCTATTAATGAAAAAGCCATTAGCAATTAAAAAAACCTTTGCAATAGCTCTGCATATAAAAATGAGTGATGGCATTACAACTTTCATTTTAATCATAGCTACCTATGCGCTGTAATGTTGCTTTCAGGTGCTTTGAAGAGTGTACAAAGATAGAGGCACTGCACATTTCACCAGGACAGGCTATTTGACAAGCACATTAGGAGCTCATACCCAGTGCTGTGACTTACGATTTTCCTTCAGCATGCCAAAGGCATGAGAATTAGAGAATAAGAGATTGGATTTATGCCCTACCTTCCACTACCCAAAGGAGTCTCAAAGCAGTTTACAATCTCCTTTCCCTTCCCCTCCCCACAACAGACACCGTCAGGTAGGTGGGGCTGAGAGAGCTCTCCCAAGAACTGCCCCCAAGAGAACAGCTCCGGAAGAACTTATGACTGACCCAAGATCACACCAGCAGCTGCATGTGGAGGAGTGGGGAATCAAACCCGGTTCTCCCAGATTAGAGTTTGTGCTCCTAACCACTACACCAAACCGGTTATTGAAACAGAGAATATTTCAGGCCATTGTGCTCTTGGGAGGGGACAGTGCATTCTCCATGGTGGGATCAGGGCCTCTGAGGAGGACATGAGAATGAACTGGAATTATAGACCTTTTCCAGCTAGATAATCAGGCCAGGCATAGGGATGAGATGTCACCAATGGTCAGAGACAGGCAAGGCAAGTTCGATTCCAAGAGATTGTGATCTATGCCTGAGCTATGGCATTTATTCCTGTCCCGTCCCAGGTCATTCGGGATTTGGGCCCCCCCACCCTGAAGCTGTTCTCCCCCCCCCCCCCAAGCTGCCCAAGACCCGGAGGCACTCCATCGCCCAGGAAGCAGCCCCGCCTAGAAGTAGAGCGGGTGGCGACCACTCTCGCACAGGCAGTGCCAGCCCGCGCCGAGCCCAGGGAGCGTGGGCCCAGAACCATTGCCGGGGGCCACAGCCGGGACCTGGCGCAAGCAAGCCGGAGGTTGTCCCACAGCCGGGCGAGGCCCCCACATCCTGGGAGGCAGACCCAGGCGGTGCTGGAGGGAGGGTGAACTGGCGCTGGAAGCAGCCCTACAGGCTGCGCCACAAACCGCGGCCAGCAGCGCCCTAACAGCCTAATAAGGGGGCGGGGCCAGATGAGAGGGGAGGAAGCCTCAGGATGGTGCTGGGAAGGGGGAGGAGGCATAAAAGGAAGCCTGACTGGCAGGGCCAGGGAGGAGAAACTGATGGCAAAACAGACAGGAGCGAGAGAGACGGGAAGCCCAGAGAGAGAGGGATGTTTTGTCGTTGGGGCCAGGGAGGTGACTCCGGGTGCTGCTAACCCCACCCCTGGCCAAATCTGAGGCCCTACAGTGCTCCTTTAGCGACTCCTCTCTTGGCCCAGCGCCGTCCCGACCCTGAGACACAATGGCCCCAAGGGGTGCGCCCCTCGGGGAGAAGGCAAAGCACGACAATTTCCCATGTGTGAGATGCCCCTCTGTAGGTTCCTCCTCCGCTAGAGACTCAGCTTTCCTGTATGGGAAACCGCATTGTAGCCACTGATAGATCTTCCACCCAGAGCAGGGAGTTACCTCCCCTCAGCCCCAACTTCCCATCCCCAAGGAACTGAGGAGCAGCAGAAAAACATGGCTGCCACATAGCAACTGTAAGAATTTCTCCTAGACTTAGAAGTAAAGACTCCAAAATCTCCCCAGCATTTGCCCAGGCAAAGTTGGGAAACCCCACCCACTGGGTTGTCTGGATAGCCCCACCCACTGAAGCTATCCTCCCAGAAGAGTGGTATTTCTGAGGCTTGGATTAATAACTGTCCCCTCTCTGCCAGCTCTTTCTTTCTTTCTCTCTCTCTTCTTTCTTTCTTGCCTTCTGACATACTTCCCGTGATGTCAGGTGGTGTAGCATATGCAAATAAGTTATGCTAATAAGTTATGCTAATAAGCTCCTGCACCTCTTTTTCTACGAAATGACCCCTAGAAAAGAGCACTCAACCACTCATGAAAGCACCCACCCTGCCCTAAATTTTATTAGTCTTCAAGGTGCCACTAGACTCTTGCTCTCTTCTATGGCACTAGAGGAAAATTTGTTTTTTATTTTATGCACATCTGAAGGGGGGGGGGTGTAATTTCCCCATTCTTGGATATGATCTGAGAAGGAAAAAAATTGAAAAGAATCCACCTAATGTCTTGAATTTATTTATTTATTTGTGTTCTACTTTAAAGCATGAACTGTGCTTTTAAACTTGCACATCGCTGTCAGAAGAGATTCTTAATATTATTATATTAATACTATTCACATTGAAAACCATTAACAGCGATGTATGCAAATAAACAGATATTACAAATACCAACGCTGCCCCTGGCATTCTGGAATGCTCCTTAGAGGTCCCAACAGCCTGGAAGAAAAAATGTTTTGTCCCTGTAATGGCAGCTTAATAGGAGGTTATTTGCCAGGTGATGTTATTTACCCCCGTGCCATAAAAACCATCCTTTCCATATTCACACATTAAGCCTCTATTAAAAGGACAGGACTTTTTTTTCCCCCCTCCAGGCTCTTGGCAACCCTATTCAGGACAGGGGAAGAACAAAACACCTCTTCCCCTCTTGGACATAAAATGAGCAATGGGTCTTTAGGGGACTTATTAATAAAATGGATTCAGCATAAGGAATACAGTTTAGCACTGACTCATCCCTTTTATCATTCTAATGAGCTAATCTTTGCAAAATGCTTAATGGCCCATAAAAATACAGAGCTTATTGCCAAAGATCACTTGTTGTTTACTCTCTCCTTCCCCCCCCCCGCCCCAGCATGCATTGCTTGAATATATCCTGTTTGAGCCTTCCAAGTACATGCCTGGTATCAGCTACTGGTACCTTGATTTATAAACCTGGAAGAATTGCAGAGTCAAAAAGAAGGAGAACACAGAGAGCCTAAGGTTGCCAACCTCCAGGGAATGGCTGGAGATCTCCTGCTATTACAACTGATTTCCAGGTGACAAGAGATCAGGTCACCTGGAGAAAATGGCCACTTTGGAAGGTGGGCTCTATGGCACTATACCCCACTGAAGACCCTCCCCTCCCCAAACCCTGCCGTGCTCAAACTCCACCCCCCAAATCTCCAGGTATTTCCCAACCTGGAGCTGGCAACCCTAACAGAACCTGAGTTTTTCCCCTCTCTTGTGAGATTTCTACTGCTGGAGAACGAGAGAAGCATATGTTGGTTGCTACTTCCACACTAGCCATTTAGTCTGGCACTGTCATGATTAGTTCTCTTAATCTTTTTTTTTTTTTTTAAGATTTTTATTGGTTTTATCTATTACTACTTCTACATCGCTACTTTTCTAAGCTACATTTACCTTATACAGAGTGTGCTTTAGCATTTGCTTAATATTACCTTACCACTAGTACATATGAAGCATTTTAAACCTTGGTTAATTTTCAATTAACATTGTTACTGATGATATATGAAAAATAAAAAAGCTGTTTGACAGACATGCTCTTTTGAAGGAATGCTTAATTATACAAATTATATAAAATATATAAGTGCAATTTCAGTAAAAACAATTCAGCCCTTATTTCTTCTTTCTTCCTCTTCTTGTCTTAACAGTCTCTTCTTGTGCCTTTGGAGCTGCTGCTCCTTTTTCCGAGTCAGAAATTTCTTTTTCATTCTTTGAGCTATCAAATCCATACATACTTTCTTGCGATGCCAGCGAACCATCTGAGTCTCTCTCTTTTTTCTTTTCTTTGCTTTTTTCCAAAAAACTTTTTGCCTGTTGAACAGAGTCAATCTTGTATTTTTTGTCTTTGATGCTGAAGCTGTCCTTCCGGAACATTCCACCTGTAGATAATAGATTCAGACTGTAACCAAGATGTCAGTTTTCCATAGGCTTTCCTTCTTTTCCTTATTTCAAATGGGATATCTTTCATCACTTTAACTTCTTTCCCTTTGATCTTCAGAACCGCTTTATTTGTGGTCCTAAGCACCACATCTCTTGTTGACTTTTTGGAGAACCTTATCTGAATCTCACCAGGCAGGCTTTTCTTTTTGGTATAATCTGGATAGGTTCTGTAAACCATATCCATGTTGCTTTTTATTTCCGCTGCTTTTAAGCCTGTCACTGGTTCAAGCGCTTCACTTAGCAGATTTTTAAGGTCTTCTCCTTTATCCTCTGGCACATTCTGAAGTCTTAGGAAAAAATTCAATCTTTCCATCTGTAGTTTCAAGAGCTGATCAGAATGGAAGGCCTTTTCTTTCTCCGCTTTTTGTAGCCTTGAATCATGATTTTTTACTGAAGTCTTAACTTCCAGAAGTTCTCACTGCAGCTTCTCTGTAGTTTTATTCGACTCCTTCAGTTCCAGCTGCATTTTATCCATCTTGATGTTGAGAGCTGTCATTTGGTCCACTAGAGGTCGCAATAACGAGGAGAACACAGTGCTCATCTCTGTGGTATCAATCTTTGAACTCGGAGCTGTACTTCCTAGTTTGGGGGAAGGTTTCGGTTTCCCTGCCATTGCTGAGGCTGCGCTTTTTTGTTGATAGTTAGATAAGATGGAAGAAAGAAGCAAATTCTACGACTGCGCTTATAACTTTTTAAAGTTCATATCCTCTAAAGCGCGATGCCGCCATCTAGCAAGCCGAACGTACTTTTTTTCATGCAGTAACGCCACGTAAAGAGTCTCGTAAGTACGCCAGTCTCGAGAGGGGGGGGGGTTTCACTCCACCCGCCTTTCCCGCTGTGTTCTGTTTGTTTTTGCTTCAGACTCACGTTTTCTCCGTGCGTAACTATAAGTTCCAGCTTCAAAGCTTCGCACTCTCTGCTGCTTCACGGTTTTGCGCTTTTAGCCATACGGCTCCCACGGACGGGGGAACCTATGGGGGTGATGAAAAGGGACCTCAATCCCTCGGTCGCCACCATAGGGAGAGATCCCCTTCGTGCCACCCCAGGCAGAGCCCCTTCACTAGGGTCTCTGGGGGCTCGGCACCAGTCTGAAGCCCCTTCTTCCCGCCGGGTACGGATCGCGCTCCCCGCAGATGCGGAGGAGCGCGTCCGCCATGGTCGCAAGTCTTGCCGGAAGTCAGTTCTCTTAATCTTAATCCAGAGATTACATCATCGGTAACCCACTGCATTCTATTGTTTCCCCTTTGTCTTCCTGTCTTTTTCAGATTTACTCTGGCCATTTTAAAAGATAAAACCCAGTTGTAGCACCACGTTGTCCACTGTGGAGAGTAAAAGTGCTATAGAGGGGGGCTGGGGGTGGGGTGTTATCATCCCTTTACATTTTCCTCCTTTCCTTCTGATTTGAGCTTAATGCTTCTGTGGCATAGGGGTCAGAATGCTGAAGTAGAATCTGGGAGATCCAGGTGCGAATCCCCACCCTGCCATGGAAACCTGTCGGATGACTTTGGTCCACTCACACTTTCTCAGCCTAACCTACCCCACAGGGCTGACGTGAGGATAAAGAGGAGAAGAGGAGAAGAATGCAAGCTGCTTTGGCTCCCCACTGGGGAGAAAGATGCAGTATGAATAAAGTAGATACAATATTAAGCATTCTAGCGCTATTATGAAATTACTATCATAAATAAAATAAAGTAAGTTAGCATCGAGTCCATCTTTTGAAGCCACCATTTTCTCCAGGGAAACTGATCTCTCTAGTCTGGAGATCAGCTGTAACTCTGGGAGAACTCCAGGCCCCACTTGCAGGGAAGGGATCATTCCTCTCGGGAGGGGCTGTGGCTCAGTGATAGAGCATCTGCTTGGCATGCAGAAGGACCCAGGTTCGATCCCTGGCATCTCCAGCTAAAAGATCTGGCAGTAGGTGAAAGACCCCTACCTGAGACCCTGGACAGCCGCTGCCAGTCTGAGTAGACAATACTGACTTTGGTGGACAAAGGGTCTGATTCAGTATAGGGCAGTTTCATATGTTCACCTGGAAGCTGTCAACCCTAATGCCCATAGTCACCATTTTGTGCAAAGAGGACAACATGTGTTTTTCAGCTTTGGTACACATGACCATGTACTCTCAAATTCTGAAGTTCTAACTGTGCATACTGAAGCTGGAAAATAAACATGCTGCTCTGTTCCAACAAAACAGTGGCCACCTATATCAAGAGAATCGTATATAACCATCTCCTTACGCAAGGTTGGATTGCCAACATCATAATGACTGAAAAGGGCTCATGTATCATCCTAAATATTTGTCTTGAAGCCAGCAGACCTCAGGAAACAAAAAGACAGAAGGGGAAGAGATAGGGCTGCCAACCTCTAAGTAGCCCTTGGAGATTTCTCGCTAATACAATTGATCTCCAGACGACCAAAGTCAGTTCCCCTGGAGAAAATGGCTGCTTTGGAGGATAAAGTCTACAGCATTGTATCCTGATGAGGCCCCGCCCCTTCTCAAACCCCACCCTCCCCAGGCTCCACCCCCAAAAAATCTCCCAGTATTTCTCAATCCAGAGCTGGCAATCCTAGGAAGAGAGTTTTAAAAGCACAGTAGACGAACTTCAGTGTCTTGCATTCTGTGGTATACTTCTGTGCATTGGTGTGTTTTCACAGGTGCTTTCGTGACTTTGTTCCCTTTACCATTCTGCCAAAACAAAAACAGAACTGAAATCCATATTTTTCATCACATGTTTTAGCTGCCTGGGCCCAGAGTGGGATTGTCTGCATTTATCGCACCTTGGAGTGTTGTTAGGGAAATGCTTCAAAGATGACATTCAGATTCCACAGCCGAGAAGGCCAAGCCGCCGACACTCACAAAGTCAATACAAACAGTTCAGACCCCGCCCTTCTCGTCTCACTGAGACCTGTTCTCACTACCCTTTTGGCATGATGCATATGTGGATGCGTGAATGCTCACACCGTGCATTGGAGTCAGCACACCGATTGGTATTTTTAGCACTTTTTTGCAACCCTGATTCAACAGAACAGGGGCTGTTCTATGAACAGATCTGCACCTTGAGAGAAAACATACACAATCGCTGAAATATCCTTGGGACACGGGAGTCGTTTTTAAATTTATTTTAATTTACTTTCAAAACATCTATTAGCCACCTTTCTGCCTTACAGGAGCTCAAGGCAGCTTACAATGTTAATCTGTAAACAGGGATGCCAGCCTCCAGGTGGGACCTGGCGATCCCCTGGAATTACAGCTCATCTCCAGACTACAGAGATCAGTTCCCCTGGAGAAAATGGCTGCTTTGCAGAGCGGACTCTGTGGCATTGTGCCCCACTGAGGTCCCTGTCCTCCCCAGGCTCCATCCCCAAAGTTCTTGAACCCGAAGCTGGAAACCGTACCTCTCCCCCAAGCCGGTGGCAGCCAGAGGGTACCTAGCAACCGTATCTGTAAATCATTCCTCCAGGAAAAAATGGCTGCTTTGGAGGGTGGACTTTGTGGTCCCTGTCCTCCCCAGGCTCCACCCCCAGATCTCCAGGAGTTCCCAGACCCTAAACTGGTAACCCTGCCCCAATAGTGAGTGGGGGCCAGAGGGTTCCTTGCAACCCTATCTATAAAAACAACATGTACTGTAAATTAGGATTTTTAAAATTGATTATATCTCTATCTTCCCCTCCCTTCAAGAGCCTCAGAGAAGTCTGCATGGTCCCCTCCCCTCAGAGGAAGGTTGGCTGAGGAGGAGGAGTGGATTGGATTTATACCCCGGCCTTCACTACCCGAAGGAGCCTCAGAGGCAGCTTACAATCTCTTTTCCCTTCCCCGCCCAACAACAGACACCCTGTGAGGTGGGTGGGGCTGAGGGAACTCTGAGAGAACTGTTCTGGAGAGAACAGCTCTGAGAGAACTTGTAACTGACCCAAGATCACACCAGCAGCTGCATATGGAGGAGTGGGGAATCAAACCTGGTTCTCCCAGATTAGAGTCTGCGCCCCTAACCACTACACCAAACTGGCTCTGAGAGTGAATGACTGGCAGAAGATACCCAAAAGTCAACAAATACTGTGCTACAAATGATTACAAAGTATGTCAAGTAACTTTTATTTATTTATTTTTTATATATATTTTAATGTTTTTCTATATATTTTACAAAGCATTCACCATAATATTAATAATCACATAAACATTATCACAGAGAAAAAATCATATATAAAGAATAATTTAAGTATATTTTTATAACAAAATGATATTGCACAACCCCTTTATTAATACCATTTCTCTTTAATTATACAAAAGTTTTAAGAAGGAGGACTCCTTGAAGTCTATTTTGAATTAGTGTTCATTCTTCCTCCAACAGAGGTCCTCCTGTTTCAGAGTCTTCCTCAGGGAGTTCAACAGATATTTCCAAACATAAGGTTGCTGAATACAAAGATATTCATCCAAATTTCACCAATGAATGCTGCAGAAAGTCTCTTTTGATGAGCTCAAGGCAACGTGCTTTTCACTTTGGAGGAAGCCTTGAGCTCATCCACAGGAAGCTGCTGGTGTAACCTTGGGTCAGTCATAAGTTCTTTCAAAGCTATTCTCTCAAGGGCAGTTCTCAGGAGAGCTCTTTCAGTCCCACCTACCTCACAGGGTGTTTGTTGTGGGGAGGGGAAGGGAAAGGGATTGTAAAGCGCTCTGAGACTCCTTCAGATAGTGAAGGGCGGGATATAAATCCAATCTCCTCCTCCTCCTCTTCTATTACACAATGGCAGGGAGGCGAGTCTAGAAATGCACATCACAATTCCCAGTTTACATGGATTTGTATCTGCTCAGGATTGCTTTGCCTTGAATAGCTGTGTGTACAAAGCAATTTGGGCAGATATTGTCTAGCGCCCCAGAAAAATCCTTCTTCTACACAACCACCGCAGGTACAAGGGCCCTGTCTTCCTACGCATCAGGTCAGCCTATGATTTGAATACCAGTCCGATTTGCACTCCGATCCTAAAGTTATTGGCCTATACATGCGCAGGGCCTGCCCATTTCTCTTCCTTGAGAAAGAAAAGCAGACACATGAAATGTGAAAACCCCAGAAGATGTGGAATGATTAGTCTATAGATGAAAACCTTGCACAAATAGGACTTCTGAATGTACTTACTTCCCACTGATTTCAGTTCAACTTATTTCAGTTGCTCAGGATAAGGTATCGAGATCAGTCTAGCAAATTACAATATTTCAAAAGCAACTGTCTTAATTTGCACGAGGAAAAACAATGGGAGAACATTGACGAATTCCATCACTGCATTACACCCCAAAATGAAACGTGTTGTTGAAATATAAATCCAAACTCCAGACCTCCCATGACTTTCGAGTAAGCTATTAATTATCCTCTGCCAAAGAGTACCCTATAATTAGTTTATACCCAGTATTAAAATTGCTACTGTGTTCTCACGGGCCATAACAACAGGCAGCCGGGTGTTTTGAAAATCAAATGCAAACCAGCAAGTAAGATAATTTCAAAGCTCAAGCGAGTGTGAAATAAGAATACAGTTCAGTGGAGGTTATAAGTCAAAAGGGCATTAAGCCGTGGCGGCAGTCGGAAACGTTGAAAGCATGAGTCTAAGTGCAATTGAAATACAATTAAAGCGTTATTGGAGGATGGAGATTTAGAGCTCCGCATCATAATCACCAAGTTCATTCATCGCTGATTAAAAGTGCAGCTCTTTTATTGCAAGAACCTAACCATGTTTACTCACAGGCAACACTTATTATGATCAGTGCTAATCCACTGCATTTTGGTAAAGCTGGCAAAGTGCTTAGCAGACCATCCTGTTTACCAATCCTGTGGGAACGGCCATTTTCTCTCTCCCCCCTCCTCCGTTTATGGATGGAGAGCTTAAGAAAGGGTGGCTTACTCAACTCTCGTCCAATGAATGTGCAGTTGGCCCAGGTGCCTCCTAAACTGAAACCCAGTGGATTCGCTGTTCAGTCAAACTTGATCTCTCACCTACGAAAAAGAACATAAGAAAAGCCATGTTGGATCAGGCCAATGGCCCATCCAGTCCAACACTCTGTCACACAGTGGCCAAAAACCAAGTGCCATCAGGAGGTCCACCATTGGGGCCCCCCTGCACTGTTGCCCCCCCCCCCAGCACCAAGAAAACAGAGTATCACTGCCCAATACATAGTCTTCCATCTGTACCTTGCGGCTAATAGCCACTGATAGACCTCTGCTCTGTATGCTTATCCAATCCCCTCTTGAAGCTGTCTATCCTTGTAGCCGCCTCCACTTCCTGCAGCAGTGAATTCCACGTGTTAGTTACTCTTTGGCCGAAAACAGTTAGGAAGTTCACCAACACTCCATTTTAACGTACTGGAGGATGCAGTTGTTCCAGGGTAAGTTTTATAAGCTTATTTTTTGTTATTTATTTTATTTTATTTATTTTATTTTACTTTTCTCTGAATTTGGGTACCAAAGAGCCGTACAATACTGTTCTCCTCTCCCCCATTGTATCCTCACAACAGCTGCAAGGTAGCCGAGGCCAAGAGAGTGCAGCTACCCTCATCTTTGCCAGTGAGCTTCCAGGGCAAAGGGAGGATTTGAGAGGTCCATCAGTGTCCATTAGCCACAATGTATAGATAGGAACTCTCGGTCTGGGGCAAGTGATGTTCTGTATTCTTGGTGCTTGGGGAGGGTTCTAGTGTCGTGGCCCCACTGGCGGACCTCCTGATGGCACCTGGTATTTTTGGCCACTGTGTGACCAAGTGTTGGACTGGATGGGCCATTGGCCTGATCCAACATTGGCTTCTCTTACGCTATGTTCTCTTATGTAACCTGAGCCTCTCAGATCCTAACCTGACACTCTAACCACAACAACCACACCCACTCCATATCACATCACGCATGAAGCATTTATTAGCTACTATCAACAGGGAAGATTTCTCCCAACACTCCTCTTTAAACTACATCAGTCGACTTTCTGCCTGGGGTACAGCTATTCAGTGGCTCAAGTTTCCTGGCAGGCATCTGTTAAATAAGGGGAGAGAAAACAGCCCCAGTTTGGTGCAGTGGTTAACAGCATGGATTCTCATCTGGGAGAACCGGGTTTGATTCCCCATTTCTCCACATGCAGCTGCTGGTGTGACCTTGGGTCAGTCACAAGTTCCCTCAGAGCTGTTCTCGAAAGAGCAGTTCTCGAAAGAGCTCTCTCAGCCACATCCACCTCACAGGGTGTCTGTTGTGGGGAGGGGAAAGGAGATTGTAAGCCGCTCTGAGACTCCTTCCGGTAGTGAAGGGTGTCAATCCAATCTCCTCCTCCTCCTCCTCTTCTTCACAGGGTTCTTGTTCAAAGCACTTTATAAATTTTGGAGGGAAATGCAGTATAATAGATGTCAACAGTTTGACGAAGGTAGACTCCCACATTCCTATCATTATTACTATCGATAAAATTTGTATTCTGCCTTTCTCCCCCATTAAGTGGCATGAATCAAGATTTGACCTTACAAACACCCAGATAGGAAACCTTCCTTTCAATATGACTTCAGTATCTCGGCCTCTTTCCCCGGCTGAGGCTGCCAGGGTTGCCATCTCTAGGTTGGGGAATACCTGGAGATTGGGGGGAGGTAGAGCCTGGGGGCTGACTTTTGCAGTCTGGAGTTTAACAGCAACACCAGGAGATCTCCAGACCGCACCTGGAGGTTGGCGACCCCACCCAGCTCACAAGGCATGCTGGATTTCCAACAAATTGAAGGGGGGGGGGAAATACCTGTGCCTTTAATAAGAGGGAGAAGGTGTGGGATGTGGCAGGGGAAACAGAATAAGGTTTGCCAGGCTGTTAGCAAGCCTATCCGAGCCTCAGCCTTTCCCTCTCCCTCCTAACAAGCGGAAGGCAGGCGCGGGAAAGATCCAGCCCCCACAAGCGAGCAGCGCCGGCCAGACTCGGGCGCCTGCTGCTCTTTCCTGCGTTCCCAACACTCACCGGCGTCTGGCGAGCGCCACGTGGGCGCGCTCGACAGTTTGTGGAACTCCGCAGTGCCGCGATGAACTTAAGTGTTCATTTCCCATATGCGGGAACAGATGGCAGGCTGCCAAGCCAAGTGGCATCGGCGCCCCTTGGCACCGCCGTCCGTCTGCCCCCCGTTTCGCACCGGGATCGAAGGGTGTTCTGGGATTGCCAACCTCCAGGCGGCACCTGGAGATCTCCCGCTATTACAGTGGTTTTCCGGGCGACCAAGATTAGTCGCCCTGGGGACAACAGCTGCTTTGAAGGGTGGACTGTATGGCGGGATACCCTGCCGAGGTCCCGCCCCGCCCCAAACCCCGTCCTACCCTATCCGGCTCCACTCCTAAAAATCTCCAGGTATTTCCCAAGCCGGAGCTGGGCCCCACCGTATGTTACTCTCTGCAATTCCTTCTGGGGTTTCGGCGCCAGATCATAGAGATTCGCCGATTAGGATCAACCCTTACATGTCTTAAGCCCCCGCCCCCCACCTGACCACATCTGGATCCGGCTCCATGCCCGACATCAATTCTTACCCCACCATCCAGTATTGAGGCCCAAAGTCAAGTCTAGACGCGCCGCTCTCCGCGCCAAATACAATCCGAATCCACACCGCGTCCCCCGGTCACTGCAAATACACGGCTGGGAATTTAGGGTTGGATCATCCTTCCAGATTCGGATTGTCTGCCAGTTTCAGATACTACTGAGCCCAGGAGCCAGGTCTTGTCAACTTTCTTCGTCCAAGGGAATATCTTAAAGTAAGATGGGTCCAAGGCCACCAGGAAAGAGACGCCCTCCCAGCTCTCTTGCTAAGAGGCCGCCATCAGAGGGTCAAACCCCTTGGCTGTAAATGGAAGCTCGGAGGAAAGCGGAACGCCCCCTCCAAAGGAAAACCGGAGAAATAAACTCGCCATCACATCCACGGACACGATCCAGAATCTCCTTTATATTCTCATAGGCTCTCCGATTCTTTTAACTATCCATGTATAGAATTGGCTATGGTCTTTTACTGAAGAGCAAACCCCGTCAATTTCAGCGCGCTCACCGATAGTAACAGGAGGGCCTGGCGTTATGTGGCCCACGTCGCGAACAGTCGAACTCGACTGTGCGACCGAACAACCACCACCACCGATAGTAAACACGAGTGGCAAGCCCTGCTGAGTTCCAGTGGACTCCCAAGCGTACGGCACTGCAACCCAATCCGGTCCATCGTCACTCGGAAGTTACCCGTGCAATCCAATGCGTGGTTCCTCCAATCTAAACCCATTGGTTTCCGTAAATTTACACTGGTGTAAACTTGCATAGGCTTGCACGGCAACTTTAGGAACTTTAACTCCTACACCCGCTGGTGTAGTCCTCAAAAAGAATTCTTACTCATGAGGAGGACTGCCAAACGGTGTAACCAGCCCCCCCCCCCCAAAAAAAGCTATGAGTTATTAAATATTAGTGGCAGGAAATTGTTTCCCTCCCACTCAAAGTCCCCTCTGATTACATGACTGGTCCATTCAAGTTAGGAGAAAACGTGACACAACCAGTGTTCCCTCTAACCTGAGTTAGTGTGAGCTAGCTCAGAGTTTTAGCCTCCAGCTCTCATTCTTGTCTTAGCTCAGGAAGGATGGCCTCAGAGCAAACTAATTTATGCAATAGCCAAATCACTCGCTCACAACTTTAATGCCAGCCAGTAGACGCAAAGTAGAATTTTTGCTCACAAGACTCCACAGTTTAGAGGGAGCATTGGCCACAACCCACGTGTAGCCAGAAGGACGGCAAGACCCGCTTTCCGCTGCAGCCCCCCTGTGCATCCTCAGAAGTGATCCCCCACTGTGTTTTGCCATGCTTCCTCCCGGGGGGTACCCATGCACGGGCTTGCACCCTCCGTTCGCCAATAAACAAAAAGGCACCACTCGATGTTTTCAAGGACCCGCCGGAGTCCGTAAGAGGAAGGGGTCGAAGGAAGGCGCCCGACTCCGGAGTTGGCTTTTGGCGTCAAACTTTGCGCGCGGATCCCCGAGAAGAAGGCGCCGCGGGTTGTATCGTATGCAAATACGCAAGCTGACGTCAGAGATCATGTGGGCTTTGGCGTAGATCGCCACTGCCGATCGGAGAGGGTTTTTTTTAATTTTTTTTTTAATCGCCATTGGGTTTCGAGGTGTTTTTTTTTTCTTTGGGGGGAGGGGGGACATTGTTTGGGCGAGAGTCCCCCCCGCGTTCTAGAACGCGCGCCGGAGAGTTCCATTTCGGGGGAAAGTTCGCCTCGCCGCGTTCCAAAGCTTTGATCGCAGGTAAGGGGGAAAAACTTCGTCTTCCTTCCCTCCCTCCCTCTCTCCGCCTTCCCTTCGCTCACCCGCCCTGGTGGAGCAGAGAAAAATAATTTTTTAAAAAACCAGCGGCACCCTTGATCGGAACAAGGAAGTGAGGCTTGGCCACTGGATCTCCCTTTAGCCACGTTGGGACTTGTGGGCTCCCGCATCGCCTTGCCCCAAATCGGGAGATCGGGCTCGGCACGCAACTTTTCCCCCGTCCCCCCCCCCCCACTACAAAGCTCCGGTTCCGTTGAGAGTACTTTGGGGGGGGGAGAGAAGAATGGCAAGGGAGGGGGGGTCGAAGGGAAAACCTGGCTGCTTTTTTGCAAAAACAAAAGTGCCTTTATTTATTGGGGGGAGGACATGTCTTTTTTTCCCCGTAATGCATCCTTCGTGTTTTTATTGGGGGAGGGGGCTGGCGGCCGAGGAGAAAAAGACGAAGGTTGCCCGCCCCCCCCCCCTTCCTCCCGAAATAAAACATGTCTACGTTTCCCTGTGTCGACATCAGCGATACAAAATATGGCGTCCGCTTTCGAGAGGGCGTTACGTAGAGAGGCGAGGCGAGGAGGCGATCTTGGAGAGGCAGCCTTGGAAAAAGAAGCACCAGGGCGCGTTGTCTTTTTTTTTTTTTTTTTGGCTTTCTTGCACAGCTGCAGCCTGGGGTGGGGGGGTGGCAAAAAAACAAAGCTCCAAGCGCTCGCCCTCCAGTCCCCAAGGCGCCCCTTAGAAGCACCCCCCACCAAGCGTAAGCCACCATCGGCTCCAGCTCGAAGTTGGTACCGATCGGGGCTCGCCGTCTCGCTTCCCCGCCCCCCCCCCCCTTGGCGATGTGTCCTGAATGTGGCAAGGCACCCCATCCCCCCCCCCCTTAATTGCAGCAGATTGCACCAGCAACGGAGCAGACGTTGCATTGGGAAGGGAGGGGGGGGGTCCAAGAGGGAGACAGGTCAGAGGTTTCCAAATAACAACAAAAAAAGGAAAAATCACGCTTCGCCCCCCCCCCCCCCCAATCTTGCTTCCAGATACGCACACACACCGTTTTGTAGGCGACCGTCCCTTTTCCCCTTCTTGTGCGCATCCCTGTTTTATTTTTGGCTTTTTAAAAAACCAAACAGTTCCTCCTGCAAAGTCTTCTTTGCCCATGGCTAGTGCATTTTTTAAAAAATCGCTTCGGTTACTCCTACCAGTTTGTTCCTTCTGGTCCCCAGGACCAAAAAGTCCGCGTGTGTGTTTTCGGGTCATTCAAGTCCCTTTTGGAGAAGCTTCCTAAGTAAACTGGTTTCCTTTTGATGCCTTCATTTTCATATCATGTGTGTATTTTGATTTGCCCCTCTCCTAACTGGCTCACACTGGGGGAGACAGAAAGCGATGCATATTTTCACCCCCTGGTATTGGGGAGGAGGGGGAAAAACTTGATTCCCAAGGAAGTGAAGTTGTGATTTGCTGCGGAGTTCCACCTGATTGATTGACTTCAAAACCATGTGAGGGTCTCTGCCCTGCACTGTTTCCTGAGTGCCTTTTGTTTGCTTGGTGTGGGAATTTCAGGCTGATGTACAGTTGGGTGTTTGGGTTTGGGGTTTTTTTAAGGTACATTACACCTTTCTTTTCCTGCTTGAGATGTCTTCAGCAGTTTTGGGCTGATCTAACACTTCGGTCCAGAGACCCAGAAGGATGAGGGTTTTGTAAGGCCTGCAAAAGAAAGAGTGATGGCTCCATGTGTAGTGAAAGGGGTGCAGGGGAAAGTAAATGACAATCATTTGCACAAAATGCAAGGAATGTTTCGAAAAAAGGCTTTTTTTAGTTCTGCGGGATTCTTTGTTTCCACGTGAATAAGAGTTGGTGATCATTTGGACAAACTGCAAGGAATGTTTTTTTTTTAATATGCCATTTTTGTTAGTTATGCAGGATTGTTCATTTCCATGTCAATAAGAGGTGGTAACAGATTTTTTTTTCAAACCAGCCTTTGTCCAGTAGAAGAACCATTCTGGATCATGGCTGGATTTCATGTTCAGTAGAGCAGACCTATACAACACCAAATCATAGCCAATAAGATGCTAGGGAACCCCCCCCCCCTCCTTTTCTTGCAGTTTAGGCAATCAGCGATTCCAGGAGGTTTATCTGGTTCCTTATAGGCTATTCTTGTGCAGGTTTGCAGTAGTGATTACATGGGGGGGGGTTAAAATCCAAAAAATTAGGTACCAGGGAAGTTGAGCAGAAAGAATATAAAAATGAATTAAACAAAATAAATGAATTTTATTATACCGTGCACTTGAAATACAAATTTCCAAAACTAGGCCTTGAATTCAGCCTCTAGACTGAAAGCCACTGGACGAAGTAGTCCACAGTGTAGATATATAATGCATATGAATATCTCAACGTTGATGATGTTCAAACAAGACCACAGTCACAGTGAACAAGACCAAACGGGTCCACAGGGCTCCTCCAGAGGTCACAAGGACACACAAGCGCATATAAACCAAGAACAAGTACTGATAACACTACGCCAAACCAGGTGTTGATTGATTCATATTTGATTCCATGTGGCCAAATGGTGATCATTCTTAAAAGCATGAATCTTGTTCCACAACTTTCATGCTCACGCATGAAAAAAAAAAGATCGTAAAGTACATCTAGTTTTGGCAGTTGATCTCTTTGTGTTGTGTATGTATACATCAACTAGCAATCGACAGAATCTACAGTAGTGATTGACGTGCTTTGTGAGGGAGTATTGGAAGGGTCAGTAGATCAGTTATAAGAGCACATACTTTGCTTACGGTCATAGGTTAATTCCGTGGCTCTCAGAAAGCAGGGCTGGGGAAGACATTTCCCTACCTGAGTTTTTGAAAGAGCGGCTGCTTATTTGGGAACGTAGTAATGAACAGGAGAGACCAGCAGTCCTTCTCTGTATGGGCAGAATCCAGTACCTTTCCTATAATTTTTAATATGGTACCCTTATTTGTTGTTGCTGTCTACCCCTGCAGTTGACATGAGATGAAGGACCATACACCAGCAATCAGAAAAGAGAATCAGAACAGAGGTACTGAGGTTGGTGAACCCATTCAGAGTCCCATAGCTCTGGTGGCGGTGGAAAGGGCCATCAAGTCTCAGCTGATTGACCCAAGGTCACACCAGCAGCTGTATGTAGAGAGTGGGGAATCAAACCGAATTCTCCCCGATAAGAGTCCGCGCTCCTAACCACTACACCAAACTGGCTCTGATATCTGTGAGTAGGAATACTGCCTACTGAATTCAACACAGCTGCATTCTGACATCACAACAAACCTCCGTGTTGCTGGGCCCAAGCACAACTTGTTCTCTTTCCCAGATTCCCTCCTATTTCACATGTTACAAGAAACACATGTGAATTATGTTAGTTTATCAAGGTCAGTCTACCCTTACTGGCAGTGTTTTTCTCCAGGATCTCCAGCTGAAGTAATTCACAGCACTTGTTACCTGGGTGTTAATATTATTAACTGTATCATTTTTTAACTTGAGATGTCGGGGACTGAACCTCAGTCCTTCTGCATGCGAAGCAGGTGCTCTGAGTCGGGGCCGCTCTCCAGTACAAGCTTTGAATCAGTTTCCAGTTAAGCATGAGATCTGAATGGAGGTACCCAGTCGGTTTCCTCCCCACAAAACAGGATTCTAAATGTTGGTTTCATCCCCATTTTGGAAGAATGGGTGATAATGGAGGAGGAGGAGATTGGATTTATACCCCACCCTTCACTCGCTTGGAGTCTCAGAGCAGCTTACAAACTCCTTTCCCTTCCCCTCCCCACAACAGACACCCTGTGAGGTAGGTGGGGCTGAGAGAACTCTTTCCCAAGCTGTCCTTGAGGGAAGAGCTGGTACAGAGCTATGGCTTGCCCAAGGTCATCCAGCCAGGTGCAAGTGGAGGAGTGGGGAATCAAACCTGGTTCTCCCAGATTAGAGTCCATGCCCAAGCTGTGTCCGTGCCCATCATACATGGAGATCTGAATGCAGTTTATTACCTTTGCCCAAGCAAATGGGCATAGGATTATGGCTTTAGACCATTAATGGTATTGATTCTGTATATCAAGGTCTGGCATGAGTCTAAGCTGTGCTACATTTCGAGGATAGAAAGGTTATGTTTTAAAGGAAAGGTTTGGGGCATGCCTTGCCAACCTGTGTGCTTTCTATAGGTTTATAGGGAATGTAACTTGTTGCCAGTTACAGGCTTTCTTCTCTGGGCGTCTCTTGAGAGCCTGTTTGGTGTAGTGGTTAGGAGGGCGGACTCTTAACCTGGGAGAACCAGGTTTGATTTCCCACTCCTCCACATGCAGCTGCTGGTGTGACCTTGGGCCATTCAGAGCTGTTCTCTCAAAGGCAGTCCTCAAAATTATCTCAGCCCCACCTACTTCACAGGGTGTCTTGTGGGGAGGGGGAAAGGAGATTATAAACCACTCTGAGACTCCTTCAGGTAGTGAAGGGCGGGGTTTAAATCCAATCTCCTCTTCCACTTCTTCATTATTTGGTGTGAAGAAGGACGTTTCTTGAAGCACTTTGGGCAAAGGATGCTTTTAATAAAGTAACAACTTGGATAGAAACTTAGTAAAAGTTTATCATGCTTGATTCATACTTTCACAGGGTTGTTAAACCGATACTAAATAGGAGCAATATGTTCCTCTCGACATAGAGCTGTATCACAATTGGTGGGATGCTGGAAAGCTGTTTATTGTTAGGAAGTGGGAAGGAAAACTGTTGCTGAGTTCTTAGAGTAATCTAAATCTGTGCCGTTCAAGCTGCGCCCATTTAGGCAGTCCCACTGGAACCAAAGGGCCATGAACACAGGAAGGTGCAATACAGTGACTTAGACCATTGGTCCATTGAGGTCAGTACCATTGACTCAGATGATGGTGGCTTTTCAAGGACTCAGAACTGAGGTCTGATCTCTGGTGGAGATGTTGGGTGTTGAACGTGGGACTTTTTGTATGCCAAGCCAGTGCTCTACCTCTGAGCAGTGGCCCCTTTCCGTTGTTTGCCACCATTTGCTTGGTTCACAATTCTGTATGTTCTGCACCACAGGCAATGCGTGCGCACACATCTTGCACATGAATTGACCTTCCTTTCATGGTAGAGGATTAATCTGGGTTTGCAAAGGAACTCTACAAATGCTGTGCCTCCATTGACATCACTGAAGTAACCTTTTAAAAAAAATCCAAGGAACTCTGTATCACAGCTCCTGTGTCTTTTAGCAGCTGTAGGACTGGAGTGTTTTAAAAACTGGCCTGGGAGGAAGACATTTTACAGCTGTAGTTGATGGGATCTCAATCTTTACCGTTTGGGAGTTGTGAAGTTTTCCTTCTAAGCCAGGACTGCTTTGGTGGCTTCACGTTGTATCTGAACTAAGCCAAAGTATTCATGGTTAGTTTGTGAAATCGGGATTCGACTTGCGAACAAGCACTCAAACCCTGGTTTGCCTTGACAAATTATGGTTTCCGTCCTGGAATATGGGCAGAATAAGGCCACAGAGCTAGGTCACAGTCAAGAGACCAGTCCAGGAGTCAAAAACCAGTTTAGCAGCAGTCAGAGTTCATGGGTTGTTCAGGAAAGCAGAGTCAAGGCAGTCCGAGGTCACTGATCAACAAGGTTCAGGCAGGTCCCGAAAAGCAGAGCCAAGGGTCAGCCCAAAGGTCACAGGAGGAGTCCAGAGCTGTGATCACAAAGTTCACAGGGTTGTGACCAGTTGCTTCCACAGTGTGCAGGTCTGATTTATATAGGCATTCTTTAACAAGTTTGATTTACAGCCATCTGCTTGGAGGTGCTTTTGCACTTACTCAGAACTGCTATCATTAAGCAGCTAGCGCCAAGCCAAGAGGGGAGTGCTCTGTCTCTAAGTTCTTGAGTCTTGTCGGAGCCTTTCCCTTCCGTGCTCAATTAGTGAGGGAGAGCCTGGTGGGCTACTTCAGTGCGTGGGAGGGTCAAAGTCAGCTGCCAGCAGTGAATCTTGAGGCTCCTGTATCTCTAATTCACTAACTTTAGCTGGTTCAGAGCTGGCTGCATGTGGATCCTCGACTCCTGAGGAGTCTTCAGCCACACTGGACTGAGGCTGGTCAAGCTGGCCCATGACAGTTTCATCCCATTCCCTGTTCCCCTGCTGGTATCCCAGCTTGCACTGTGGCACAGGCAGTGCCAGAGAACAAACGGGTGATTCAGCAATGTTGTCTGTATTGGTACATGAAGTGAAACCGTAGTTAAGACTACCTTCCTATTTTCAGATACTGCTTTGACATACCCCAACTAATTATGGTTAGTTGAGTGGCCCATGTCTGCACCCTCATGTTAACCATAGATAGTTTAATAAATCATGGTTTCATTCGATGTACAAACAGACCATATCTGTTTCTTATGTTTTTATCCTGTTCTTCTTCCAAGAAGCTGCTGGTGGCATTACGGTTCTCCATTTTTCTGATTTCTCTTCACCATCTTCCTATGAAGTAGGTTAGCCCGAGAAAGAAAGAGAAAGCGACTGCTCCAGTGTTGTGTAGTGAGCCTCATGCCTTTGCAAAGATTTATATACTTGTCTTGACATTCTATCAGTTTATTTTTAGAGACATTTATACGCCACTTTTCTCCTCAGTGTGAACCTGAAGTGGCTTACAGTATAATTTCCCCCTGTTGTCCATTTTACCGAAACAGTAGCAACCTCTGGTGTGTGTGAGAGAGATCCAACCAAGATTCTGTGGCAGAGTGAGGAAGGATTCAAACTGGGGTCTTCCAGCTCCTACTCTGACACATTAACCATTATACAACACTGCCTATTAAAGTAATTTTTGTTTTTTTAGAAGATACCGTTTGAGCTCAGCATTGTCTGCAAGAAACCTTATTTCTCCTCTGCAAAATGCTGATCCTCACTCAAAAAACCTTGATTCTCCAGCCTCATCTTGGCCATTTTTACAAGTCATGTTGCAGTGTGAGTCAAAATAACTGGCCAGTTAATTATGTGTGTTGACCTAGGCAACTGATAAGATTTTTCATACATCTATGGATTCTTGAACCGACCGTGTCAGTGAAAGATGAACAGAATATGTGTTGGATCCAACCAGCTTTTCTGGTGGTCGGAAAGGAAGGCAGAATTCCATTTGACCACCAAAAAATGCCGAGCTGGGGACTGTGGGATTTGCATGTAGCAAAGCCATATGGGATCAGGACTCTAAGGAGTGAATAGAAAGTGGGCTGTGTCCCACTGAAAGCAACTAATCTGTAGGTCACCTGGCCCAAAAGATTGTATCGAACTGGTTTGTTGCATTGCCAACTGAACTGATGATTTCATAGGGATGGTCAGAACAGGGCACTTGGCTTTTGTTTTCAACCTGGGGATTGTGTTAATGCACCGTGGAAATAGCCATTTTCAACTGGGACCCTAAAAATTGGTCTGAATGATTTGGGGAAGAGTGGGGAAAGTATTTGCTCACTCTTGTTTGCAGGTGCAAGCTGGAAGATCCTCATGGTTGTTGACCTAACTGGTTGTTTCTGTCAGGTGCTTTCACACACACGAAATAGCACACTTTCCATCAGCGTTCCCTCTAAGCTGAGTTAGTGTGAGCTAGCTCACAGTTTTTTAGCCTCCAGCTCACACACTTTCAACTTAGCTCAGAAAGGACGGCTCCAGAGCAAGCTCATTTATGCAGTAGCCAAATCGCTCGCTCACAACTTTAAAGCCAGTAGCTCACAAAGTAGAATTTTTGCTCACAAGACTCCACAGCTTAGAGGGAGCATTGCTTTCAACCTCCTATCAATGCACTTTGCAACTGGATTTTACTGCGTGAAATGGCAAAATCCACTTTTCTCGGCCTCCACCTTGTTGGCTGATAAGGTAAAGCAGAGCCATGATTCGGGCCAGTCTTTCTAAACATTGGGGAGAACTTGACTCAGGGCTTCCATTTTCTGCAGTAGTACTGTGCATAGCATCAAGTGAAGTTCTGCCTGCAGGAACTGCAGGGCTGCCTCAGATGAGATTCAACAAGACTGGCCATCATTGTGCATGAATTTGCTGTATCCCCCTACAGCAAGCGCCAGGAGTCCAGATCAGCGTGAAAAGGTTTCTGTCAAAGAAGGACACTTGCAAGCCACTAATATAAATGTTTCCCCAGGAGCGTTAGTCAGTGGTCTAGCTAAGTTTGAAGTACAGACCATCCGAGAGATGATTCTGGTAAAAACCATAAGAGCCCTGCTGGATCAGACTAGTAGTCCATCTAGTCCAGCATCCTGTCTCACACAGTGGCCAACCAGTTCTTCTGGAAGGGCAACAACAAGGCATAGAGCTTGAGGCCTTCCCCTGATGTTGCCTCCTGGCTCCGGGATTCAAAGGCTTAGTGCCTCTGAACGTGGAGGTTCCCCTCAGTCACCAGGGCTAGTAGCCATTGATAGACGTCTTCCATAAATCTATCTAATCCCCTTTTAAAGTTGTTTATTCCTCCGGCCATCGCAACATCCTCTTGACCACAAATTCCACATATTAATCACTCTCTGTATAAAGCTGTATTTATTTATTTTATTTTTTGGATTTATACCCCGCCTAGCCAGCATATGCCAGCTCGGCAGCTATTTCCTTTTGTCTGTCATGAATCTAGTGCCCATCAGCTTCATTGGATGCCCTTAAATTCTAGTATTTTGGGAGAGGGCGTCTTATCTAACAATGCTGAATTGGGTCTCTGTTGACGGAAATAATCGCTGCTTGGAAGCAGTGATATGTACGGTATGAAGGTTCACGCTTTCCACACATTTTCAAGCATTGCGGTGATTTAATTAGCACTTGTGGGGGCAGCGAATGCTCCCACTTTCTGACATTGGATCCCCTCAGGACTTACATATCCCCATCTGTAACGTGGTTCTCTACATCACTGGGAGTTTGTCAGGTTTGAGAAAGGTTGCGCAGATAATAGGAAACAGTACCGATAAACCAGGACTGTATCACAAAAGGCCTGATGAACGAATGGCTGCAGCCGAGGAGTTGTTTGAACGGCTGACCTGCACTTGTGTAAGACAAGAAGGTCTTAAGCTGTGGGGCCGGCCGACCCAGCCTCTTGGAATTACAACTGATCCCCAGATGGCAGAAATCAGTTCCCCTGGATAAATCGGCAACTTTTCAGTGTGGACTCTGTGGCATTACCGCACCCTCCCCAAGCCCCACAGTCCCCAGGCTCCTCTTCCAAATCTCCAGGAATTTCTCAACATGGTCTTGGAAACACTATTTGTGCCCTCCTAAACCGGCGTTGTCTGCTGTCTCACTCGTGACGTCCTCCTAGCCACTGCCTCACGGTCTCCACTGCCTTATTTGAACCCAATGCGGTGTGTGTAACTTAAATTGAAATTCAAAGAGATTTTTCAATTTAAATTTTAAAATCTTTTTATCGTCATTATTAGAGAATTGATGGAGTTCAAGTCTTTGAACTGTACAATCCCACCTTGTGATACTTATATTAATGAGAATAGCAACAAGCAAACTTTGAGGAGCTTTTCCAGAGCTAGTTAGGTGTAGTGGTTGGAGCGTGGACTCTTATCTGTGAGAACCGGGTTTGATTCTGCACTCCTCCACATGCAGCTGCTGGTGTGACCTTGGGTCAGTCATAAGCAGAGTTCCTTCTAAGCTGAGTTAGCGTGAGCTAGCTCACAGTTTTTCAGCCTCCAGCTCACACATTTTAGTCTTAGCTCAGGAAGGATGAAGAAGAAGAGAAGAGATTGGATTTATACCCCACCATTCACTACCTAAAGGAGTCTCAGAGCAGCTTACAAACTCCTTTCTCTTCCCCTCCCCACAACAGAAACCCTGTGAGGTAGGTGGGGCTGAGAGAGCTCTGACAGAAACTGCTCTTTTTCAAGAACAGCTGTGTCAGAACTATGGCTTGCCCAAGGTCATCCAGCAGGTGCAAGTGGAGGAGTGGGGAATCAAACCCGGTTCTCCAAGATTAGAGTCCCTGCACTTAACCACTTCACCAGACTGTTGTAGGATGTCTCCAGAGCAAACTAATGTATGCAGGAGCCAAATCACTTGCTCACAACTTTAATGCCAGTAGCTCACCAAGTAGAATTTTTGCTCACAAGACTCCACAGCTTAGAGGGAACGTTGATCATAAGTTCTTTCAGAGCTGTTCTCTCAAGGGCAGTTCTCAGGAGAGCTCTCTTGGCCCCATCTACCTCACAGGGTGTCTGTTGTGGGGAGGGGAAGGGAAAGGGATTGTAAGCCGCTCTGAGACTCCTTCGGGTAGTGAAGGGCAGGGTATAAATTCAATCTCTTCTTCTTCTTCCCTCTTTTTGTACATAAGACTGAAATGACAAGTTATACAGAACAATGATTTCAGGCCTGTTGTGTGTCTGTCTGTAATCAAGCCAGCCTCTTGGAGGTGAGTGGCTCTCTACTCCTGCTTTGGTGCGTCGTAAGTCTTATTCTTTTCCGAGGTTCCTTGTGGTCATAAAATACTGATGTGCAATTTTACAGGCAAGCTGAAGTCCTCCTGAGGCCAGCTGCCTGTCAGTTTAGGTAACACCACAGAGGGGTTTTTTTTGCCAAATCCTAGAGCAACTCCAAGGCATGATGTCACTTCTGGTTTCGCTGCTATTTTTCTTCTGCCATCCTTTGAGGTATCAGCAGGGAAGGGGGGCAGATTCCCAGGAGGTCTCTGCCATCTGGAGTGACCTGGCTTGCCTAATTTTAGGCCCTCCATGAAGATAGATCCAGGTGGGTAGCTGTCTTGGTCTGGAGCAACAGAACAAAGTTTGAGTCCAGTGGCACCTTTTAAGACCAACAAAGTTTAATTCTGGGTAGAAGCTTTTGTGTGCAAGAACACTTTGTTAGATACTTCAGATATTCTTCTGAAGAAGAAGTGTTTGTGCACACATAAGATTATACCCAGGATTAAACTTTGTTGATCTTGAAGGTGCCGCTGGTCTCAGACTTTGTTCTTTTGGCCCTCTAGTCACTCTTAAGACGGTTGTGCTTTTTTACCTTGTATGGAATAACTGCTCTTGCTGCCTCCTGGAGTCAGGATGACGTGTGTCAGGATGAAGTTCCTCTCCAAAGAGGTCTACCTCATTCCCTATTGGCCTTTAGGAATCTTCTAAAAATGGTGTGTGTGTGTGTTTTAGAAGGCTTTGTAACTAGAGATTGTATTGAATTCAGGCTTAAGTGTTCTAAAATGTGCCTTTTGGGAAGGGTGTTCTTTTTGTAAGCACCTTGGTTTGTAATTGCTACTGGTTAGGAGTTGTTGTTGCCATTGTTGTGGTGGTGGTGGTGGTGGTTGTGTACTGACCTGGATAGCCCAGGCTAATCCAATCTTATTAGATCTTGGAAGCTAAGCAGGCTTGTCCCCGGTGAGTACTTGGATGGGAGACCACCAAAGATCTCCAGGGTTGCTATGCAGAGGAAGGAAATGGCAAACCACCTCTGTTTCTTGCCATGAAAAGCCAACAGAGTCGCCACAATGCGGCTGCTACTGGACAGCCCTTTCCACCAGCTTCTTTTTAAATTATCGTGTTCCTTTTAATAGTATATGGATTAAAATTCTATATTAACCGTAGCATTCCCAGCACTGTCTGAGCAAGTGCTGGGAGATCTGTGGGCAGGTGCCCACAGAAGACAGATTTTGGAGAGGATGTGATGTCACTTCTGGATGATACTCTGTAGGCTGCCTCTCCTACTCTCTAGCCTTTACCATAGAGACTCAGGAAAATCGCTGTATAGAGGCCATTTTTTCCCCTCCCACTCTGGGGTGGGAAATTGGGGCTGGGGGCCCTTGGCACCTAACAGGAGGCCTAGTAAACTCCTTTGTGGGTCCTATGCATCTAAAAAGCAGGACGTAGCCATTTTAAATAAAGGAATATAATTGATAAGAGTGGGGGAACCCTTCATTTATCACAACCACCTCCCCATTGTCTGCAGACAGACATCTCACTTCACTAACGTTCGGAGCAAGAACAGCCCTGTTGTGTTATAACAAATTAGGAGATGAATTATGCAATAGGCAGGGAAGTTTTTCTGAATGAAGACGCTTCCTTCAAATGTAGTCATCATCGTGTGGTGTTTTTTTTTTAAAGAGTTCGGTGCCAGCATCGCGACTGCCCAAGCCTAGATACGTTTACTCAGAAGTAATTTTGGTTGGGTTTAATGGAACTGACTCCCAAGGAAGTGTGCACTGGCTAGGCATGCTTAATTGAAAGCCAATCTCTTTGGAAGCAGCAGGACTTGCTTTTGAGGAAATGTGTATGGGCTTTGGACTGTACATAGACTAAGCCCTTCAAGCTGTCACCGGGCAGCAGAAGTGTTGTGTGTTGTTAAGGGCTACAGTGTCCTCTTACTGCTTGAGAGACAGATATACTTGTAGACCTGGTAAACAGAGCTCGAACCATGGTTTTGCTGGCGGGGGAGTGTTCTGCCTAGTTAGCACTTTTGTCATTGCCTTTCTTCTGTTCCATGTTATTCTCTCTGGCCTTGTTTTTCGGGAGGCTTTTCTTGCAAAATTAAAAAAAAAAACCCACAAAGCTCCAAGAAATCAATGAGCACACAGCCTCAAACTAAAGCCAAATACAATTTAGGTCAGTTACAGGTAGTAGGGAGGGGGGGAATAATTGCTTTGGAGAACACTGCATAAATTGTTATCCCACACAACAGAGGCTTGGAAAGGGCTGATGATCTGGTTACCTATGGCGAGCAGGAACTCCCGATAGGTGAACAGGCAGGGAAGCTTTACAAAAACTTTTTCCCCCCCCTTTGCTGGCATGAGGAGGCAGGTGCAATAGTTGGCCTTTTAGCAAGATTCTAAGACTCTTGAACATTTTGCCAGTCCGTTAGATCTGGATTGGGCTGTGGTCCTACTGAGCTTTGGGAAAGTTTTGATGAATATGTATTAAAATATCCTAATATTTCTCCTTGGTGATCAAGTACTTCCAGACTTCATGAATGAATTTTTCAGCAAAAGAAAAAGGGATGGATGCTTGAATTTTATTTCCAAGCAGTGCTCCGTCTGAGCTGTGGAGTCCTGTGAGCAAAAATTCTACTTTGTGAGCTACTGGCATTAAAGTTGTGAGTGAGCGATTTGGCTACTGCATAAATCAGTTTGCTCAGGAGACATCCTTCCTGAGCTAAGAAAAAAACGTGTAAGCCAGAGGCTAAACAGCTGTGAGCTAGCTCAACACTAACTTAGCTTTAGAGGGAACACTGGTTCCATGTATCCTTTTCTAGGCGGGGGCGGGGGGAGCATATCCTAGCAACTATGAGGACCATTTTGCAGTGCAAGTGTGGGTGCATCGGCTCTCTCTCAAAGTGAATATATGTTACCTATGAAGTTCTTTTATAACAAGTCAGACTACGCCGCCACCAAACATAAAGTTTTCAGGGTCTTTTTCAGAGAAGGGCCTTCTCCAGTATCTCCTACCTAAGATCCTTTAACTGGAGAACTCAGGACCTGAACCTAGGACCTTCTGAATCATGGACAGTTGCCAGGTCCTTGCTGGCCTCCAGCAGGGGATAAAGGAAATAGGGTTCTCAGATCCGGGTTGGGAAACTCCTGGAGATTTGGGAATGGAGCCTGGAGAGGACAGGGACCTCGGTAGGGTACAATGCCATAGGGTCCACCCTCCAAAGCATCCGTATTCTCCAGGGAAGCTGATCTCTGTCGTCCGGAGATGAGCTGTAATTCCCCAGGTCCCACCTGGAGGCTGCCATCCCTATCTGCGTGCAAAGCACATGTTCAGCCGCTGAGTTACGGCCTCTTTCCATGTGAACTGGTACAACTGCCTTATACTGAGTCAAAGCGCTGCTCAGCTCCGTATACTCTGTTCTAGAAGGCAGAAACTTTCTGGGATCTCGGGGAAAAGAACGTCCCAACATCTCCTACCTGAGATCTTTTAACTGGAGAGGCCAGGAACTGAACCTGAGACCTTCTGCATGGTAGGCACGAGCTATACCACTGAGCCACATCCCCAGATGTGGGTGGCTTCCTGAATAATGCTAGGCTGAATTGCTGATGGTACAGTACATATGGAAAGGTCCCAGGTTAAATCCTCAACATTTTCATTGGAAAGAGTAGCCTGCCAGCAATCGCTGTTGCCACTGCCCCTGCTTCAATGTCCTTTTAGGTGGACAGCAGAGTCATCAAGGGTCAGTGCCTTTTAGGTGGACAGCAGAGTCATCAAGGGTAGTCCCGAGTCCCCCAAGAGGGTGGTCTTGCCCTTGTGGTCTCCGGTTGCCAGTCCGTGTCTTACGCAGCCTGACACACCTGCATGCATCTCTCTCCTTATGCAAGAGACTCCTCCCCAAATAGCAAATCCTGTTTTTTTTCCACGGGAACTGCTATTCTTAACTAGATTCCTGGGCGGCGTGGGAATTCTCTTGATGCCCTGCCTTTGGGCAAAAATGTGCCAGCGCATCTCCCGAAGTTAAAGGAGCAGTCGGTTGTAGAACACTTGAAAGGGAGTTCATTAGTTCCTCGTTTTTCCACCGTGAGTTCATTAGACAGCTTTGCCTTTCCCAAACCCCTGTCAGATTCAGTTTTCAGTTAATTTTTAAAGAAGTTTCTACAGCCTTCACTGGTGGTGACCTGGGCAAGATCTGAGAGCCTGCCGAGCAGGGAGCTGGTTAAGAGGAGAAATGATCAGCAACAGTGGCAAAGAATAGGTGCCCAAGAGGGGGGGAGTGAGGCTCTCTCCTCTCTAGCTCCATCGGCCAGCCTCCAAGCGTCTTGCTGGGTCCTGCCGGCGGGGTTGCTTTGCCAAATTCCTTCTCTATCCCAGGACAGCAACTCCTCTCAGGCCCGGAGCTGTGGCCTTCCTTCTTCCCCCAGCCACGCCCTCCCCACTGGCTGTGCCCTGAAGCTCTCTGGGATAGGCCGTAAGCCCTGTGGACCCACCTCTACTTCCCCCATGCCTGTCAATGCTTGGACTGCTGTTGGGCCTAGTTGATGCCAGTTTGGTGTAGTGGTTAAGTGCGCGGACACTAATCTGGGAGAACCGGGTTTGATTCCCCACTTCTCCACATGCAGCTACTGGATGACCTTGGGCAAGCCATAGTTCTGACAGAGCTGTTCTCTCAAGGACAGTTCTGGAAAGAGCTCTCTACGCCCTGCCTACCTCACAGGGTGCCTGTTGTGGGGAGGGGGAGGGAAAGGAGTTTGTAAGCCGCTCTGAGACTCCTTGTGCTTGGAAAGAATGGAGGGAGTAGTGGGGAGGGGGGTTTCAGAGGTTGGATCCTGCCAATATTTTCTGCTAACAAAAGGAGGAGGCTGTTTTCGTTGCTTCTCCCTTCCCGCCTCCAGTTCAGCCCCATGCAGTTTCTGAGGATCTGCTGTCCCTAGTGTTGCAAATTCTGGTGTGGGAAATCCCTGGAGATTTGGGGGCAGCGCCCAGGAAATGTGGAGTTTCGGGAGGGATCTTGGCAGGAATGTGATGCCACTGAGTCTACCCTCTGAAGCTGATCTCTGTAGTCCAAAGATCAGGAATAATCCCTGGAGAGCTTCGTGCCCTACCTGTGTCCCCCCCCCCCCCCCAGCAGCTTTTTGGAGAGATCAGTGGGCTGTAATGGGAGTGGGGGAGGCAGGGAAAGTCCATTCTGCTAACTGCTTGGGATTGCCAGCCTCCAGGTAGTGCCTGGAGATCTCCTGCTATTAACAACTCATCTCCAGGCGGCAGAGATCAGTTCACCTGGAGAAAACGGCCATTTTGGAAGTTGGACTCTATGGCATTATGCCCCAAACCCTGCCCTCCTTAGGCGCCACCCCCCAAATCTCCAAGTATTTCCCAGCCCAGAGCTGGCAACCCTATAACAGATGTGCCTTCTGTTGGCAGCAATTATTGGCGGGATCCAGTTCTATGTGTTCAAACTTACTGGTTGCGAAGGCAGGGTTGTGAAAGTGGGGGAGGTATCCAATCTGGGGAGATGTTCGGGGGCCATATTTGGCAGGCCATTCTTCATAGCTTAAATTAAATCCGTCTGAGAGAACCTTTCTTTAAGGGATGCGAGCATAACGGGTTCTTTATGCAGCTAAAAGCACAATGATCTGTCACTGAAATCATTTGATGAATGGGCTAAAAAGATTGCGTGCCGGCGGCTTCTTCCTGGGACGGCCTATTCAATTTTAGATAGCGTGGGCCAGTTGGATGCCGTTCTTGTCCGCACTCTGTCTTTTGTCTCAGTTGGATGTGGCCACAAACCCCTGTTTTAATGACCCCGCGTGACATGCACAGAGGAGCTGGTCCTGATATGGAGGCTGGTGGCGGCGGCAGAGAAGTAGGAAGCAAAAGTGAAGCAGCTTGGCGTCATAATTATGGGGAACACAGAGTTTGGGTCCCGTTCGTATGCTGCACAGTCGATCCTTCCCTGCACTGGTAGGTCTTGAAACAAGAGACTGCTGAGTTTTGCATGTATATGGCATCCTCAGAGTTTATTTTAGCTGGGGACTGGCAGTGCTGGTGTGGGAAGCAGACAAGTGGTCCTGCCACCACATTTACCAGTGTGGCAGGAACAGAGCTCTGTTGGGGTTGGAGGTTGGATCCTGTTAGGTGAGATACACATGAAGCCGCCAAGGTTCCAACCAGAACCTTGGTCCATCCAAGTCAGTATTGTCTACTCAGACTGACAGCAGCTTTCAAGAGTCTCAGGCAGAGAAAGGTCTTTTGCATCACCTCCCCTGCTTTTCTCCCAGCCAGGGCGAGCTGCAGCTGGGCGAAAGGTGGAAGCGAATTTCTTCCAGGGCGATTCCCGCCCCCTTTCTCCAAGCCATGGCTCAGTGGTAGGAGGAATGGGGAACCAAATTTCCCGGACTGGTTCAGTTCGGGGGGGGGGGGCATTTGGCGGGATTCGGTTCGGGGGCCACCCTAAACCGAACGGCCTTTTTAAGGTTCGTGCCCATCCTTAACACAGCCTCCTATCACTGTGCGTCTAGTTCAACAGCAGAACTCATGGATCTTACACTATGTAATCTGCCTTGAGTTTCAGTGAGAAAAGCAGAGTATAAATTAAGTTAATGAGTAAATAAATCTGTTCTGCTAGCAGAGGCTCTTTTTTTCGGTGGAAGGAACCTTCTACCGATACAAGACATTCCAAATATATTCTTGCATTAAGGGAACGCTCTTTACTTATTTACTTCCTTTATACCCTGCCTTTCTCCCCAGTGAGGAGTCGGGGACCCAAAAAAGCTTACATTTTCTCCTCTCTTTAATTTCAGAGAGCTAGTCTGGTGAAGTGGTTAGGACTGTGGACTCTAATCTGAGAGAATCGGGTTTGATTCCCCACTCTGGTACATGCAGCTGCTGGTGTGACCTTGGGTCAGTCACAAGTTCTCTCTGAGCTGTTCTCTCATAAGCAGTTCTCAAGAGAGCTCTCTCAGCCTCACAGGGTGTCTGTTGTGGGGAGGGGAAAGGAGATTGGAAGTTGCTCCGAGATTCCTTCAGGTAGTGAAGGGCAGGGTATAAATGCAATCTCTTCTTCTTCTTTATCATCCTTACAACATCCCTGTGAGGTAGGTTAGGCTGAGAGGTTGTGGTTACAGTGGTATTACAAACCGTATAGTAGTGCACGAATGAAATACTGCATACAGTACAATGCTATAATACATAACAAGAAACAAGGAAAGACTGGATGACAGAGTTAAAGAAATAGTTCATAGTGCGGTGTGGAGAATGAGAATGAAGCAATGAAAACTACCTAAAATTTCTGCAGACGTTAACAAGAGCCCTAAGTCCCTTTATTTACAGGCCCTCCAGAACATTTCTGTTCCAACCCGTTCTACAGAATGGTTAAAAAGCTTGGGACCCTTCCTGACATCTTTAAGCAAGGCTGTTTCCACCAGGTGGGAACCACAGCAGAGAATCCACGTGGATGGGAAGTTGCTGGTCCCACCTGTTTTGCAGGGCAGCACCAGGCTTGTCTGATCTCGGAAGCTATACAGGGTCTGCCCTGCTTAGTACTTGGATGGGAGACTGCCAAGGAAGTCCAGGGTTGCTACACAGAGGCAGGCAATGGCAAGCCACCTCTGTTCTTGCTTTGAAAACCCTGCAGGGTTGCCATAAATCAGCCTGTGACTCGGCCACACTTTCCACCACCACCTCGTATTCCCTTATAGAGCATAAAGTGGTTGAAGGTTGTTTTTTTTTAATTGTTTATATTCCTGAGACCATTTGACCACGCCATGAGTGACGAACTAGTTTAGAGCAGACTCCGGGGGAACCTTTTCCATGCCGTCACTAAAGGCATTAATCTAAAGCCAGGTCGGTCACTAAAGGCATTACAACAGTCTTCCCTACAACAGTCTTGCCGGCTGCTTTCCAGATTGTTCCTCATTGAACCCTGTAGGCGTAAGCGCAGGTAAGCAAAAGAGTGAGGGAGGTCTAGGGAGGCAGAATGGAGTTCCAAGTGTCAACCAAGTCACAAGTCCAATCATGCAAGCAGAGGAAAAGAGTAGAAGTCCAGTAGCACCTGAAAGACGAACAAAATCTGTGGTAGGGGTAGGCGCTTTTTTGAGTCACTGCTCAGTTCTAACACGGCTACCCATCTTGGTCTACGCCAGCAAGTAAAGTTAAGCCAGGGGCGACCCCGTCCCTTTGTGTTGGTTTCCTTGGCCCTTAGCCAGAAGCTTTCCCCACCTTTATGCCATAGAACAAAGTTCAAATCGAGTGGCACCTTTCAGCCCAACAAAGTGTAATTCTGGGTATAAGCTTTCACATGCATGCACACTTCTTCAGATACATTGAAACAGATTTCCTCAAGCCATACATACAGGTAAAGAGCCACCCTGTCTCTACCTATTCGTAAGGCTTGAAGAAATCTCCTTCAGTATATCTGAAGAAGGGCAAGTGCACACCAAAGCTTATACCTAGAGTTACACTTTGTTGGGCTTAAAGCTGCCACTTGATTCAAACTTTGTTCTGTCGCTGCAGACCTACCCGCCTGAATCCACCTTTATGCCAGTGATGTTCAGCCAGCCTAGAAATGGCGGGAACGCTCACTGACTAAATTTGGGAGCAGGCTAGAAGTGTGTGCGTGCGCAAGAGAGACAGGGGTTTTCCATTTTCTCTGTTTCCAGGACAGAGAGAGAAACCAAAACAAAGTGGAATGGAACAGCTTTCACCATACGGTAACACAGTTCTAACCATCAGACCTGGGGATACTTTTTCATACACGTTTGTCTAGCAGTTTATCAGCAATTGACATTTATTGTTACATGTCATCCGTGCTTTGCAACAGCCGCCTCTGAAGAGTGGGTCTGGCCATCTTTATCCGTGGCAACCGTAGATTGGCCCTAGATTGACACACAGTCGAATCGGAACATCTACGTACAGTAAAGTTTTGAAGCCATATAATAGGCTGATTTCAGTAGAACGGACGTAATTAATAAAAAGGTTTTATTAGATGCTTCCTTGTTAAACATGCCGAGGCGCAAAATTTGTCATCAGAACAATCTAAAAGGAGGAGAGAAAGGTAAAATTCATCTGGTCTTCCTGGAAGTATTTGATAAGATCAGATATGTATAGAGATGAAATGTCCCTAAACGGAGGGCAATGCAGTGGTCAACTGTTTTGACCCTGTCCAGTCGGCAGAGGCAAAGACATTGAGAGGAAGAGATGTGTGGTGTATCTTCCTTCCCAAAGAGCTAATGGTAAAGCATTAAAGTTAACCAGGGTGGACATACAGATAATCTGTGGGAACAAAGATTTTACCATGGTTCCCTACTACCAGATAGAACTGTGCCCACACTCTGTTTGAAGGGCTATATCCCAGATGTGCTGTTTAATTGTCTCTTTGGCACCCATGATCCAATAAGTCATGGGCATAAACCCGTAGAAATGTAGTGTCTCCTCGAAAGTGCTCACCCAGCATGAGCGTAAAACTGTTTTATTGCTTTGCATTGTGTGCCTTCTTACTCTGAACGTAAGTTTTGACACCCTTTTATGGAGACAAGAGATTTCCCACAAAACTTGTTCTGTCATCGTTCCAGTCCAGTTGTCTAAAGAGCTCTAACTGCTGCCATGGTGGTAGGGTTCCCTATTCCTAGGGTAGCCAACCTCCAGGCAGAGTCTGGAGATCTCCTGAAATTACAACTGGTCTCCCGTCCTGATTACAGATATCGGTTCCCTGGAGGAAATGGCTACTTTGGAAGGTGGCATCGGGTCCTTCCTCCCCAGGCTCGAACCCCAAATCTGCAGAAATATTTCCCAACCAGAGTTGCCATCCCTACCTATTCACAAGGTACAGATAGGTAGTATCTCAAAAAAGTTCTTGTCAGGCTCCTAAAAGATATACCTATTTACTTTCTTTGCTGAGGTGTGATTTTCACTGCTAAAGTCCTCCAGTGGTACTACCAATAACTCCAGACCTGATATAAATATATCAGATCAATGAGGAAATTGGATCGTGCCCTAGTTCCCTGGTGAACTGCAATCAAATGGAGAATCCTATCAATGTATTGTAAGCCGGAGTGTGGGAAAGGGATAAGTTTAATTTTTCAAATGCTGATGGTTTTCAGACTGCAGTCCAGGGACCTCTGGAGCTCCTTATTGAGAAGATGTGTACTGATGAATAAGCTTCCATGACAGTCTGCGCGCAACCATTCGAGAGCCTCTGTGGTGTACTGGTTATAGTTGGATACCTAAAAAATTGAGGTTACAAGCATAATGGCTTGGCTTGATTAGTAGTGGTTATAGTGTCAGATTAGGATCTGGGAGACGCAGGTTCAAAGGAGGAGGAGTTGATTTTATACCCCGCTCTTCACTACCCGAAGGAGATCCCTAGATCTGCAGCTGGAGAGGCAGTCAGTGGAAATCCCCCCCCTTGTGATAATGTCAGGTGGGGTCCAACCTTTATTTTTCTTTTGAGGACCACTTGCAAATTAATTCCACCTTGATTGCCTTCTCTTCCACATAAAACACAAGAAGTCCGTCTCAATTAACAAGTTTATATTTTATTATTTTAGTTTTTAGGATACAGTTGCCAGCTCCGGGTTTGGAAATTCCTGGGAATGGAAAGGGGGGTTGAAGCCCAGAAAGGATGGGGTTTGGGGAGGGGAGAGAGCTCTGTAGGGATGAGATCCGAAGCTGCCATGTTCTCCAAGAGAAGAGATCTCTGTAGTCTGAAGATGAGTAGGAATTCCAGATCTCCAGGCTCCACCTGGATGTTGGCAACCCTGGTGAGGGAAGACGGACACACAAAAATTCCACGTGCCGCTTCGGCGGCCAAAACGTGATGTATGAATGGCCTATTGTTTTAATTATAACCAACAGTCCATATGAGAGTAAGGAAGAAATATTTCCTTCCATTTCTTAAATAGGGTGTTAAAAGCAGACCATTCCACTCATTTTGTTGACGGAGCAAGGACACACTGCGTTGCAACGGCGCAGGCATTCAGTCGCTTGCAGTCGTCATGGTCACCCAGCTGAAATGCACAAGCAGAGCAACCAGAAGGCAATTCCTGATCTTGGAATACCTGGACTCTGCATTCCTTAACTGCTGAGCTGGCTGGTTGATGCTTTGGATGGGCTAAGGCGGAGTGACATAGCAAAGCATAATTTTTAGACGTGCCGAGACAGCAAACTAAAAAGTCATAAAAGGTGCAAGGAACAGTCTTTGGTGGCAAACTGGCACACACTTTCTCTTTCATACAACTCAGGCCCCAGATTTTCAAATGACCGATTGGAAAGTCTTGCTAAAATAGGAAACAGGTCAACAAAAGAGCTTGGAAGTGTATCAGGGGCGGCGGCTGGGGGGGATGCCTAGATCAGTGGTGTCGAACTAATTTATTACGAGGGCTGGATCTGATCTAAACGTCACTTTGTCCGGAGGTATAAACTGTATAAAGGACAGCAGCTGGTAAGCTCCAAGTTGGTATATCCTCACTGCAAGTCCCCATGGGCTGGGAGGGGGTGCAAAGGAAAACCCACATGGGTGGACCGGAAAGCCAGCAGGGCAGCCCTGGGCAGACACTCCCATGCTGCTTGACTGCTGCAGACAAGGTTGTTCCACCATGCTGAAGCCACAGTTGGAGTGGCGCCTTCCACTCCCCCTGTGCAGTCTCCTGTTTCCTCCCTTGCACTAGTTGTTTGCAGGCCGGTTCTGGCCCCTGGGCCTTATGTTTGACACCTTTGGCCTAGATGCCCCAAGGGTTTAGAATCAAATGTTCAAATTTTAGGTCATCCAAATATCACACTAGTTTCACAGCTCCAAGCAGTGAATAAATACCATGTCTTTCTGTGAAGATGGGGAGAAGGGAGAGGCAGAGATTAGGGGTTACACTTGGAACAAGCCAAGCCACGGAGACATTGCCAATGCCTCAAGGATTCATCTTGCTAGTGGTGCAGGTCTAGGAGATAATGACGGACGTACACCGTATGTGTCGCCTTCTCCTACACCGCTGGCCATGTCAGTACTGTTTATGGTTGCCAGACCCCAGAAGATTGAGCAAGGTGGAAACTCCCTGGAATCGTCTCATGACATCATTTCTGGCAGCATAACCAGAAGTGATGTCCCTCTTGTGATGTCACTTCCAGAAGTGATATCGCTACACCAACACAACAGTTTGGTGTAGTGGTTATGAGTGAGGACTTTAATCTGGGAGAACCGGATTTGATTCCCCACTCCTCCACGTGCAGCTGCTGGTGTGACCTTGGGTCAATTATAAGTTCTCCTGGAGCTGTTCTCTCAAGTACAGTTCTTGGGAGAGCTCTCTCAGCCCCACCTACCTCACAGGGTGTCTGTTGTGGAGAGGGGAAGGGATTGTAAACCACTCTGAGACTCCTTCGGGTAGTGAAGGGCGGGGTATAAATCCAATCTCCTCCTCCTTCGATTTCCCCAAAATTCTGTGGTGAAAGCCATAGACGCAGGGAATCCTATAGCATCCCGCAACGCCATAATGACACTTCTAGTTCCAGAGCTGGAAATGATGTTGCTACATTTGTGGGAGGCCATTTCACCCCCCCACACACACACATTTTACCCCTGCCTCTTTTTGGGACGAGGGTTCGAGTCCCCCACCTCCAGCAGGTGTGGCAACCCTGACTGCTGTTAGTGTCTCAGTGGCTTGGGCACAAATCTAGCCCAGAGTATCAAGCAAAATTATCTGGCATGCAGCTGTCAGCACACAGGCTGAAAGTTGTGTATCCCTATGTGTGTTCTTTCTTTTTTACCAAGCGCCATATTCCTAGTAGTTGACAAGACCAAGTTCGGTGTAGTGGTTAAGAGCGCGGACTCTAATCTGGGAGAACCGGGTTTGATTCCCCACGCTGTCACATGCAGCTGCTGGTGTGACCTTGGGTCAGTCACAAGTTCTTTTAGAGCTGTTCTCTCAAGGCCAGTCACAAGTCCTTTCAGAGCTGTTCTTTCAAGGCCAGTTGTCTCAGAGCTCTCTCAGCCCCACCTATCTCACAGGGTGTCTGCTGTGAGGAGGGGAAGGAAAAGGGATTGTAAGCTGCTCTGAGACTCCTTCGGCTAGTGAAGGACAAGGTATAAATCCAGTCTCTTCTTCTTCTTCTTCTCTTCTAAGCAGGGTCAGCCTTAGTTGGGAGACACTAAGGAAGTTCAGGGTTGCAGAGGCAGGCAATGGCAAAGCACCTCTGCTCGTCTCTTACCTTGAAAACCCTGCAGGGTCACCATGAGTTGGGTGCAACTTGACGGCACTTTCCACCGCCATATCCCTAATATGTTTCCAGTTCCTGCAAAGTTTTGTCCGAGAAGGAGGCCATCCGATAACATTTAAGCAACAATTTAGTAGCAGCCGCTGCACCTGGCATGCTTTAGCATCCCCCAGTTGCTATGGTAATGTGACTTTAACAAATAGCTGTTTAAATATTTAATGGAGACCATGCCTCTTGGCAAGGCGAAGGACGAGATTGTTGCCGCAAAGGGTTAGTGGCGAAAGTTTCCTGTGCCAAGTTTTTTGGCACCGAACTGTTGGCTCCCCTGACGAATCGCTGTAATTCATTAGTTGTGCGAAAATGTACTTCTGTTCCCAAGGCAGATAGCAAATGCAATGCGAAATGATCATTTGGGCTCCTCCGCTGAAGGTTGGCGCTTCGTTATCGCGTGAATATCCAAGCAGTTAATGGTCGCGTTTGGGAAGCCACCGTTGAAACTGCCTTCCTTCTTTTTTTTTTACTCGTCAGGATTTTAATTCAGATTTTATTTGTTCATTTTCCGTGGGTCTAGTTGGATGACTTTTTCCCCTGCAGCTTGCACAGAAGCCTGGATCTGTGTGCGTGTGGGAAGGGCGGGGGGACAGTGGGGGTGGAGACAAATGAGCGTCTTTCAGCAGAGGGGGGGGAAGGGGGATAGACTTAATACATCAAATCTTCAGCAGGGGAACACAAAACAGCAGTGCGAGACTGCAGGGCGTGGCATTTTTGCAGAGGTGAATCATTCTGTGTTTCATGGAGTTTGTACAATTTATATGTTTTCATATTTATTATTTATTTATTTTTCCAATTTATACCCTGGCCTCCCCATGAACAGGGACCTTTAAAGGACCTTTAAAGACAATTTGGGGGGGGGATGTCCTATCAGATCGTGTGCCTCCCCCAGAGACCTGTGGCTTTTGGAGCCATTCTGGTGGAACCTATCACTCCGCTGCTCAAAGTTTATGTATTAATTAAAATATTTATGTCCCATCTTTCCTTTTGGCTCAAGTTTGAAGCCTTCCTCCAATATAAGAGCTGGATTCAAATTCAAGTACCTTAGTCACCAACAAGATTTGGGGAGTGGTGGGGGGGGAGTATAAGCTATGGAGAGTCAGAATTCCCTTTTTCAGATCCAACAAAGGGAACTTGGACTCTCTGTATACCTTCTAAATCTTGGTGGTCTCTCAGGTACTACTGGACTTGAATCTAGTGCTTCTAGAAGAGAAGGAGGAGGAGGAGATTGGATTTATACCCTGCCCTTCACTCGGCGTCTCAGAGCAGCTTACAGTCTCCTTTCCCTTCCCCTCCCCACAACAGACACTTTGTGAAGTAGGTGGGGCTGAGAGAGCCCTTTTGAGGACTGCTCTTGAGAGAACAGCTCTGAGAGAACTTGTGACTGACCCAAGGTCACCCAGCAGCTGCATTTGGAGGAATGGTGAATCAAACCTGGTTTGATTGTAGTCCACGCTCTTAACTACTACATCAAACTGGCTCTAATGCAGACCATCCTCTAGTCTAAGGAGACTTCCTCCAATTTAAGTGGCTCTTCCACTGGAAAAAGAGCCACAAGTTTAAGGAAGGGTCGTGTGCGTAAAGTGCTGTCAAGTCACAGCCAACATATGGCAATCCCAGGAAGGGGCTTTCAAGGCAAGTGAGAAGCAGAGGTGGTTCACCATAGCCTTCCTTTGCAGAGTCTTCCTTGGTGGTCCCCCTTCCAAGTGCTGACCCTGCTTAGTTTCCAACGTCTGACAAGATTGGCTTCTGCTGTGCCACCTTGCCTCCAGGAAGGCTTCTTAAGCCTGTGTGAAATCTACTTGGAGGGTGGTTGGATCTGCCCCGCTGAACACTTCCTGCCCCCCCCCCCCCATGGTCTGCCTAAGTTCACAGAATCAGCATTGCTGTCAGATGGGTTCTTAAGGGCCATAAATAAAAAACTTGACTCCCTCCCCTTGCTTTCCTTGTATTTTAAGTCTTTAAGGCTGAAATGAGGCCTGAGCCCGTGCTCTTTAGTGTGGGGCTGGTCAGCGTTTCAAGAAACCAAAGAGCTGCCTTGTAGCACACGCTTCTCATAAGTTCAAGCCACAGCTAGCAAAGTCACATCAAGAACAGCTTAGTGAATTTGCCCCTTTCTGAAGAAAAAATGGACTCTGACGTGTACCCTTCCTTTCCCCCCCCCCCCCAGCTCAAGCAGGCAGGGGCTCTGGGCAGCCCAGGGGGTGGTGCATTCTAAGCGCACAACTAGCAAAGGAACAGCGTAGCCTTGCACAGCAATTTGGAAGAAGAGAAAGTCGTTCTGTTGCGGCAACAACAACAAAAATGGACTGGTGTGTTCGACGTCCTTTGAAATCTTTGATCCTGAATTAATGGCGCTTTGATCGCTACGGTTAAGAAAAGAAAGTTAAGTAGTAATTTCTAGAATCTGCTGTTTTGCTCTGGAATGTGAAATACACAGCCACTGTTGCCGACTCCAGAAGAATCCTGATCTTCTCTGCTTTTATCAGTAGTAATAAAAGGGTAAAAGTAGTCTTTGGCAGGCATAACTCACCAAGAAGATATACTCAGGAGTCTCAAAATTGGCCACCAGCTTCAGGAGGATTGTGGGAGGTGCAGTGCCAAACATAAAGGGACATCCTGACCCAGATTAGTTCCAGAACATCACTCTGTGTCAATTCTGCCTGACTTATAATATCTCCTTTTTTACTTTATTTTTCATCACTGTTTCTCTCCTGAGATTTCAGATGCGTCCCATTGACAGTGGTAGGCATGGAATCTCCAAAATTACAGCATTTAAACATGCACAGAGTAGATCTGTGTGATGATTGTGTCACTCAAGGGCTCTAATTGCACGATGCGGTGGGTAGAGTGTCCAGCTAGGATTGGAGAGGTGGTCATGGTGGTGGGAAGTGCCCTGATGGATGAATAGAAAGAAATACAGTGGCACCACTAAGACCAACAAAGGTTTATTCAAGGTATGAGCTTTCATGCGCTAGGCCAGGGGTGGCCAACCTGTGGCTCGGGAGCCACATGCGGCTCTTTCACACACATTGTGCGGCTCCTGGCAGGGCGGCTGGGGAAGCAAAGGGGAGGCATGCTTTTTCTCTCTTTCTCCCTTCCTTCCTTCCTTCCCTCCTCCCTCCCATCTATTTGCTTTCCTAGTTTCTCTCTCTCTCTTTCTTTCCACTTCTTTAATTCTTTCTTTCCATCTCTCTTTTTCTCTCTCTCTCTCAATATAATTAGCAAACAAGTAATATCATTATCAATAACCGGTTTTCCTCATTTGTTTTTATTTTTGGCAGTCCCATTTAACGTTAATAAAAAGCAAATTTGCATATTTAAAAAAATTAAAACGTGTGTGTGATATTTGTTTCTGTCTTGCGGCTCTCAGACATCTGACGTTTATTCTATGTGGCTCTTACGTTAAGCAAGGTTGGCCACCCCTGCTCTAGGCAGACTTTTTCAAATACTTTGGAATAGTAGATGAGGCTCTAAATTTATAGATGGGCTGAACAGCAAATTATCATGTAACATGATGATGTTTAAATTATGCAAAGTGAAAAACTAAATAACAAGTTAAGGTTATAAGGTCAACAGTTGTAAAGCAATAAATATATCACAATAGCAAATAAGTGTCTAAAGGTGTCTTTTTCTTACTGTGCGAAGTAACAGAATCTTAATTATCTTCCCTCAGACGTAGAGGGCCTATGGAGGGAACTTGACAGTATATTTTGAGCTGGATGTATTGTCAGCAGACATCCATTCAGTATTCTAATATGCTATTCAGAAAAAATTACACTAAAATATAGAGGATGTATAGTCCTTCTTGTTGAGAATACATATGTGAGGATTGAATGAGAAAGAAATACAGAATCGGTTTCATGGATCTTTTCCCGCCCAGCTGCCAATATTGGGGTATCCTGTGCTTCCTACCTTAATCGGTTGTTGAAATTCCTGTCTTCTGTGAATACTTATAGTAGCCTTGACTGAGCAAAACTGGGTTAAGGGGAAAGAAAAGAGAGAAAGGTATTCGGCTGCTGTGCTCATTCAAGCAGACTGTCCTCCGTTTTTCACTTGGATTATCTTGGCAGGGGTTCTTTTGTAAGACCCTGGGATGACCCCAGTTCCACAAGCAGGGTTCAGTGCTCTTGCTGACCTGCCAGGCATGGCTGGGGGGAAGTGACTTTCTGTGGCATCTCAAGGAGAAGCAGCGATTCTTCCCTGTCAGTATTTATCAGCCACTTTTCATGTCACCCCTTCAGAGGGCGGTCTAGTTTGGATATTTCTTTCTGCCTCATTGCTTGTTGATGTAGAAGGAGCCAGGCTTGGGGGGTCTGCCTCTTGCACGCTTAGTTTTTTTAAATTATTCTGTAGGATTACAGGTGACCAAAACGGAACTGTTCCCCCAGCTACGACTGAATGTTATCTTCACTATTTTACGTTATAACTACTTTTAGAGTCCAGTGGCACCTTTAAGACCAACAAAGTTTTATTTCAGGTATGAGCTTTTTGTGTGTATGCCCACTTTTCAAATACATTGGAATGGCAGGTAAGGTAGAGGGGATGAACAGCAAATTAACATGTAACATGATGAAGATGTGCAAAGACAAACTAAATAACAAGCTAAGGTTATAAGGTCAACAGTTGTAAAGCAATAAATATGTCAAAATGGCAGATAAATGCGTAAAGGCATCTTTTCTAATTGTGGGAAGTAAATTGATAGTCGCCATTCTCACAGGCCTGGAGGTCACTTAACATTTTATTTCTTTTTTGAGGTGGATGCAGCAAAACATCCCAATATTCTTCTACACTAATCTGAATAGAAATACACTAAAATACAGAAGATGTATAGTCCTCCTTGTTGAGAAGGCATATGTGAGGACTGAATGAGTTAGCATATGTAATGAGATAAGAAACCAGTATCCCTGTTGAGTCCTGGGGAGGTTTCTGTTCCAAGTGTTGTAATAACTTGTAATTCAGCGATTTCCCTTTCTATTCTGTTCCTGAGGGCTGCGGCTTCTATCCATCTCATGTTGTGTATTCCTCTTTTCCTGCTGCCTTCAACTTTTCCTAGCAGTATTGCTTTTTCCAGTCACTCTTGTCTTCTCGTAATATGACCAAAGTACAATAACCTCACTTTAGTCTTTCTAGCATTATAGCCTCTGTGTGTCAATGAATTGTTCACAGTGATCTAATCAAACTACCAAGACAACAATGAACAAGGGCCGGCCAAGCATTCAACTTTTAACACGTTCTGTTGTTTCTAATTCAGGATGAAACTTCCTGTTGTTTCTGAATTATTTTTAATTATTCCATCTGTTTTGCCTGTGGAGTAGCCATTATTAACTGGCATGGCTCCCAGTGGCTCTGATTCTTAATGTTGCCAACAGCAGGTTGGGAAATTCCTGGATGTATGGGGGTGAAGCCTGAAGAGGACAGGGTTTAGAAGGAGAGGAACATCAGCAGAGTACAATTGCATGGCATCTACCATCCAAAGCAGCCATTTTCTCCAGGGAAACTGATCTCTGTGGTCTGGAGATCAGTTATAATTCCAGGAGGTCTCCAGTCACCACCCGGAGGCTGGCAACCTTACTTGGCAGTTGTGTTCAACAAATCCATTTTCTTCCTTTCTAGTTTCCTGTTGTCACGAGCATATGGCTTCCAAGGTAGAGTTCGTATCTCATGGCATAACTGTAGCGAAAGCATACTGTATGATCTGAAGTTGCTTGATTTTTCAAGGTACCCTTGAAAACGGCCTGTCAGTCTTTTCTGATTTGGGCAGCTGTTGAGAGAAATTGTTTTCGAAGACAGTTTTCTTGCAGTCGTGATGGGGAAATGTGGATGTGATGGTTGTCCTCGCACTTAAACAACAACTTCATGCAGCAGTCCTAGGCCACCTTCATCAAAGCAGTAGCTTCACTTTCTTTGTTGGTCGGTTCAAAGAATCTCCCGACACTGTCCTCCGAAGGGTATTAAGAACATAGCCACTCCTGAAGGCCAATAGGTCAGTGTTTCAAAACTAAGAGATGCTGTGGAGTTGTGTCTGAAACGAGTGGCACACGTTATATTCCTGGGAAGTGTTGAAGTGGCAAAATATAGGGCAACTGTTACATTGGCTGAAGACAGACTGGCAAACTGGAGCGCAGTGCGAGCGGGCGAAAAAGCCCCGGGGCCAACCCGTCCCGTGGCTGCCCGTTCGCACTGGCTCCAGTGCTGCGGGACCTCACCTGTAAGGAGGTGGACCGGCGCGTCCACTCTTCCTCCGCCGGTCCCTGGAGCCTGCACTGGGGTAGCGAGCGGCGCGCGGCTGTTCCGGAGAGGCAGGGCCGGGACAGCCGGTTCACACTTCCGGCCCCGCTCTGTGATGCGTCCAGACTGCCAGGAAGCGGCAGGGACGCGCGCCCAGGTGGCCGGAGACCAGTTCCAAGAGGTCTCCGGCTGCCGCGCATGGAGAGCGCCCCGCATGCAGGTACGTGCGGGCCGCCCACGGGGGACAGCTGCGGCAATCTGAATGCCCTCTCTGCCTCCGCTTTAGAAGCGGAGGCAGAGCGGGGCAGATTGCCAGTCTGTCCTCAGCTATTGTGTGTGAGACCAGGGTGCTTTTCTAAGAAGAGTGATCCCTAAAATCAGAGTCCACTGGCATCCTTGACCAGCAAGATGTTGGACTGTAAGAATGCAAGAATTGCTGGATCAGACCAGGGTCCTGTTTCCAACTAGGTTGCCAACCTCCAGGTGGAGCCTGGAGATCTCCTGCTATTACAATTGATCTCCAGAAGACTAAGATCAGTTCTCCTGGGAAAAAAGGGCTGCTTTGGAGGGTAGACTCCATGGAATTGTACCCTGCTGAGGTCCCGCCCCTCCACAAGCCCCACCCTCCCCAGGTTCCACCCCAGAATCTCCAGGTATTTCCCAGAGCTGGCAACCCTGTTCTCAACAGATGCTTCTGGATCATCTCTGTCTTTAAAACAGAAAATGAATCTCTCTTTCTAAAGACTTGTTTGATTATTTATTTATTTACTTCATTTAGGCTCTGCCTTTCTTTCCCAGGGGGAACCCAAAGCAGCTGGCATCGTTCTCTTCTCCTCTCTTTTATCCTCACAACAACCCTGTGAGGTAGGTTATTCTAGAGCAACTGGCCCAAGCTTCTGTGGCGGAGTGGGGATTCGAACCAGGGTCTCGCCAATTCCTAGTCTGACTCTAGCCGTTAGACTACACCACCATGGCTTGTTGCCAATGACCCACCAAATATAGCGTCTTCTCAAGAGCATTGTTCAAGCTAATAAAGAAGGGTATATCAAAAATTCTGTGGACTGGTGAAAAACAAAGGCCTGCCTAGAACCGGTGAATTGCTTTCTGCCTTGGAAATTTTAGTGCGAATGCCATGTCCTAATCTGTGCCCCTCCCCCCACCCCGAAAAAAATGGCAGTCTGTGACTAGGGTTGCCAAAAGCGGTTTTGGAAATTTTTAGAGATTTGGGGGAGATCCTGGGGAGGGAAAGGAGCTCAGCGAGATGCCATAGAGTCAGCCTTCTAAAGCTGCCATTTTGTCCAGGGGAGGGTTGCCAGGTCTGGGTTGGAAAATACCTGGAGACTTTGGGGGTGGATCCAGGAGAAGGCGGAGTTTGGGGAGGGGAGGAGCCTCAGCATGGCACAATGCCATAGAGTCCACCTTCCAAAGCAGCCATTTTCTTCAGGGGAGCTGATCTCTGTCTGCTGGAGATCATTTGTCATACTGGGAGCTCCCCAGGCCCCACCTGGAGGCTGGCAACCCTAGTCCAGGGGAAGTGATTTCTGTAGTCTGGAGGTCAGTGGGATTTCTGGGAGAACTCCAGGCCCCAACCTGGAAGCTGGAAAACTTACTGTAACAGGTAATAAGGGATTTTCAAAGACAGAGCCCAAAGCCACCCTTCTTCACCAGGCAGGGCTATCATGGTAAAGAAACTGGTGATTTTTCTAATAAGCAAGAGAGAGCTCTGTCAACAAGCCCCAGTTTCCCTGTGTCTCTTTCAGTGTCTTAAGAACTGTAAGCACTGGGAATCTGTAAGCTAAATAAAAAGGGTTTTTGTTTGTTTATGTTAGTTTAGAAGCTTTTATCCACTTAAAATGAACACATTATTCGCTAGGTGTTTTCATACATTATCCCTTTCTGCTTTAATTGACCTGCTCTGATCATAGTGACAGTAGCTAAAAGGAAAATATTGTTGTCCCAGGATCACTTAAACACGATAAGTAGGGTTGCTTGCTGTGGGATGGGAAATACATACTCTCTCAGCCTATCCTACCTCACAGGGTCATAGTGAAAATAAAATGGAGGAGAGGAGAATGATGTAAGCTGCTTTGCATCCCCACTGGGGAGAAAGGTGGTTATAAATGAATGATGATGATGTTCAATAACAACAGCAAACAGATAAACACTTGGAGCATAACAGCCCTGATACAACAATTGTAGGAGTGGGGGGAATGAGAAATAGGGTTTGGATCACTGACATTGCAACAGGAGACAGCAGATTAACAAGGAAAGAACAGGAGAAGGTCACCAAGTACCAAGACCTACAAACAGAGTTAGAAGGGAGAAGAAGGTTACCATCATTGTCAGTTGTCATTGGAGCCTGTGGGGCAGTGCCTAGAAGTCTCAAGAAACACCAGGGCATTCTGGGCATTGAACAAATAACACCAGTTCAGCGCCAGAAGACAATGTTGCTTGGAACAGCACGAATCCTGCGACGATACAACTGTGGTACAACTGTGGTTTACGAGAACTTGGCTAGATCTCAAATTGCAGAACGCCATCTACCAGCAAAACATCTGACTGTGACCATTCATAAATATTTATAGTATTCAGCGAGGTGAGCCCCCACTTGCAGTTTAAAAGTGGTATAGCCCGCACAGAGGTTTACCACCACTTAGATTTGTGTCCGGGGTGAATCTCTTGTGTTTTTAGCACTAATAATAGAAATTCAGTGACAAATTCCAGAAGGGAGGGATGGGCTGTGGCTCAGAGGCAGAGCATCTGCTTGGCATGCAAAAGGTCCCAGGTTCAATCCCTGGCCTTTCCAGTTTGAAAGGCCCAGAAAGTAGGTGATATGAAAGACCTCTGCCTGAGACCCGGAAGAACCGCCGCCAGTCTAAGTAGACAGTATTGAATTGATGGCCCAATGGTCCGATTCAATATAATGGAGCTTCATGTGTTCAAGGGTATTCATTGGTTCCATTGTAGCAGAAACAACTAAGGAGTCTTCTGTAGAGATACAGAAGCCCGGGGGGAAATATTAAAAAATAGAGTACACATTTGTTTCCTGTTGTTTTTCAAGGCTTTTTAAAAATCTTTGTAATGGAAAAACTGGGCAATCTGCAGGGTGCATTAAAAAAAAACCTCCCGTGAAATAGTTTCTGTTTTGGAATGAGCGCAGTACTTTTTAAGGCAAGGTTTTGCTCTCTCAAGATGCGTAGCATGACAGTGTTCATGTAAGAGAATTTACGGTTTTCGTTAACAATAATCCCTCTGCATTCGCTAGACACGTATATCTTCAAGGATACATTTGCTGCTTAAATGTCAGTAAGCCTAGCAACAATTAATATGCGTTCAGTGTGTTTGATAACTCATTACCATGATTGCAGAGTTATAAAGTTTAATTTGATATGCCAGTAGCTCTATTGGGACCCTACGAGTCTGTTTTCTGCCCAAATAAGACACTCTCTTTAGTTCCCTGCAATTTTTCTTTTCTAGCTTTGAGCCTTAGCATTGCTGGCCAAATAGTAGCATTCTTTCCCTCCCCCCCCCCCATTAAACGCTGTAATCTCTGGCTTATTGTGTTGGCAATAAAACTTGGAAAGGAGAGGGTCAGGGCTGTCAGGGGGAGGGAAAGAGATGCTTTACACTCTGTGTGGCTTTCGTTCTGGTCTCCCAGTCCAAGTGAATCATATATACCAAGTCCAAATGACTCACAGGTCTACGCCTTTTTTTTATTCTTCCTGGACTCTTGTTGCAGAACACCAGTAACAATAGCTAATATCCATCATCCTACATAGACTGGCAAACAGCTAATTTAGATGGCTGGCCAGTTGCCTTGGTTTCCCGTTGCTGGCAGAGCATCAGTGGTACCAACATCAGGCCCGGGGAGGTGAAGACGATCCAAGTTGCACGCTTGGCTTGCCAGTGGTAATTTGTTTGTTTTCCTGGCGGGACTGTTGTGCCTCTCTCAGCTGTGTGAGCAGATGTAAGCCCTGTTTGTATGTTACAGTGCGTGTACATACATCCCCGCATGTACGTGCGTGCATCTTGTTTGTGCAAAAGAGCCGACACATGTTCACTTTTGCCAGTGAAACCAGGGACCAATAGCTGGACAAATGTTGCTTCTAATTCTCACATCCAGCTGTGCATGCATACATCTTTTTAGCACAAAAGAGTCAGTGCATGTTCCCTTTTTGCCTGTGAAACCGGGCACCAGTACCTGGATAAATGTCGTATTTAAATCTCACACTCAGCTGTATGTGCATTCACTGTAACTTGCGAACCGGGCTACTAACAGCGAGCAGAACATTTCCTGGCATGCCAAGGCAATGGGGGAAGCCTCGTCCACTGGATTTCTCCCTGTCCCAGACAAGGAATGCATCATCATGTCAGAGACATGGGAAACTGTAAAGAGGATTGCAGTGCCTGCTAGGGAAATGGCCCTGTGGGTGCTTTCACACTTGGGGGTTTTTTTTCCAACACAGAGGTAATTGCTGGTTTGAAAAATGAGGTTTAAAGTGCACACACGAAACTGCCTTGTATTGACTTTTTGGCCTGACTGTTTGGGGGGGGGGGGGGTTGCCTTCCCTGCAACCCAAATGCTAGTGGGAGACGCAAAGGTTGTAATTGGCCAGATGCACTGCAAACAAGCCAAGACCCAGAGGCCCTCCAGTTCCAGAGTGACCTTGCCTCAGGCCTGGGCCCAAGATGCAGTACCGGACATAAGCGGTGCCCAGTGTCTTCTCCCAAGCCACCCCCCCAGCAGTGCTGCCAGTACCTCAAAGACTTGCCTCAGTCACTTATGCAGAGAACATGTCTTGCGTGTAGGTATACGAGGTTGGCCACTACAGAGGGCCACCTCCTGTCCCTGCTGTCTCTTCCCTGCTCTCACCATGGGAGAAAATGGGGAATGACGTCACAGACACAGCAATGTCACTTCTGTTTATCACACAGCTCTCAGAACTCCCCCAGTCTCTATGGTCTTTACTGTAGGGATGGGGGTGGATTCCTAGAGCAGCGTGGAGTGGTTGTGATGCTGTGTGTGTGTGTGTGTATGTGTTAAGTGCAGTCGAGTCACTTCAAACTTACGTCGACTGACCGTGTGAATTAATGACCTCCAAAACGTCCTATGGTTAACAGCCTTGCTCAGGTGTTGCAGCAAACTGAGACCCGTGACTTCCTTCATTGAGTCAGTCCATCTCGTGTCGAGTCTTCCTCTTTTCCTGCGGCCTTCAGATTTTCCTGGCATTCTTGTCTTTTCCAGTGACTCTTGTCTTCTTGTAATGTGACCAAAGTACAACAGCCTCAGTTTAGTCATTTTAGCTTCTAGGGAGAGTTCAGGCTTGATTTGAATCCACTTGTCTTTTTGGCGGTCCGTGCTCTGGTGATGCCACTTCCAGACAATTGCCCAGAGGCGACATCACCATGTCATTGACACTCCTTCTCCCCGTGTCCCACCCCTGAAAAGCTCCGGGTGTTGCCAGCACAGGGCTAGCATCCCTACCTCCATGCCAAGCACAACAATCTGGAGCGCCTCCGTCTGACATGTGCGCCAAGCGATGCCGTACCCAGTATTGTCTAGTTTGACTGGGAAGAACTTTCCAGAGTCTCGGGCAGAGGACTTCCCAGCACAGACCTGAGTTGTCATTTTTCAACTGGAAACACCATTGGTGATCTCTGACACTGAACTTGAAACCCTTTGGATTCGAAGCGTGTGCTGCACTAGAGAGCCATAGACCCTTCCTCATGAGAGCCAGTTTGGTGTAGTGGTTAAGTGCATGGACTCTAATCTGGGAGAACCGGGTTTGATTCCCCACTCCTCCACTTGCATCTGGCTGGATGACCTTGGGCAAGCCATAGCTCTGTATCAGCTGTTCCCTCAAGGACAGCTTGGGAAAGAGCTCTCTCAGCCCCACCTACCTCACAGGGTGTCTGTTGTGGGGAGGGGAAGGGAAAAGGAGTTTGTAAGCCGCTCTGAGACTCCCTTGGGGAGTGGAGGGCGGGGTATAAATCCAATCTCTTCTTCTTCTTCTTCTTCTTCTTCTTCTTCTTCTTCTTCTTCTTCTTCTCATAGACTAGGGTACACTGCCCGGTCTGCACACTCCATTTATACGTCAGTCTTTTACAGTGGAATCAGTGGGACTCAAAGCACACTAAGCTTTTGACTGGATTGTGTCCAATATTTGGAAACTGCTTCCAAAGTAAATGTTTGCACTGTCTTCAGATGTGATGGATTTCTTAAACGGAAACTCGTTGCACGTACGCCCACAGTCACAAACAAACAAGCGGGCCGGAGACTACGGATAGACGGGTCTTGCAGAGAGGGAAAGCTGGCAGTTGGACAGGCTTCTTCGATCTGGTGTCAGTGGAACTGATGAGAGGTACAGGAAATCTAACAGCCAGAGAATGAGCAAAGCATTTATCCACTTCTAATTCTGCTCAGATCTCACAGTTCCCCTGTAAATCGGAGAGAACAAGAGAAAAACACCAGCAGACGTTCTGTTTGAAAAGCCGATTTAAATTGCAGGCGTAACAGGGAAGAGAACTCAGGTCCATTCCTAACAGTGTAAGAGCTGTTTTTTCCATGCCTTCTCTAGGTTGGTGGTGCTTCACTCTCTTAAGACCCAGAGCAGAGCATCTTCTTAAGAATCAGTGATGGCGACGCATACAGAATGTTGGAATCTTGTCCAGCATTCCGTGTGCATCACTGGCTAGCCGGAAGCCTTCGTGCTTTGAGTGTAAGCTTGCCGTAGACAACAGCCTTCCCTTTGTCCCCAGGGATTGGTCTTAGAAGTATACTGCCCCTGGATAAGGAGGTTCCATTTCATTATAATGGGTGATAGCTAATGATACAGACTTGACCCTCCGCGAGTGGCGTCAGCTGTTTCTTTTGATAAAAGCCATCTTGAAGATTCTTCCCACGCTTCTCTGATACCACCAAATGCACAAATCACACTGCTGAAGCCATCTGGCATGTGCAGAAGGACATATTTTTTTTACCAAAGACAACTAGTTTTGTGCCGTTGAGTGTACGGGGCTGGACCCCACAGATCTGCTCCACTAACAGCCTTCCTTTGCACTGGAGGAAGGCATCACTGTTAGTGGGATAGATTCACATGTTCTAAACCCCGGAGTTTAATGGAGGCAGTTTCTTAAAGGTACATAGATGAGCACAGCAACAACAACGACAAAAAGGTAGAACAGAATATGAAAATGAATATTGTCCTTTTCCCCTTCATTCTTTCCTATACCGTTGCTTTCCTGTTGGTAAGACCACCGTGGCTCAGTGGTAGAGCATCTGCTTTGCATGCAGAAAGTCCCAGGTTCAGTCCACGGCATCTCCAGTTGAAAGAACCAGGCAGGAGGTGATATGAAAGACAGCCTGAGACCCTGGAGAGCTGCTGCCAGTCTGAGCAGATAATACTGACCTTTACTGACCCATGGTCTGATTCAGTCGAAGGCTGTTTCCTGTATTCCCTCCCTCTCTCGTTCCTTCTCTCAGTCAGTTTTTTAAAAGTTCTGCAGTGTGTTTGTTTTGGTGGGCGGGGGGCTGCGTACTGGCTGCTTATGCAAAGGGGGAAGAGCTTAGAATAAATCCTGGGGATCAACACCCAGTTATAGCCCAGCTGTAAAGGGGAAGGCGACATTTGAGTGGGGCCACAGATCAGTGGCAGAGCATGTGCTTCGGGTGCAGAAGATCCCAGGTTCAAGGCCTGAACTTAAGTTTGTGGGAGAGCCGATGCTCGTCAGAGTAGACAAGACTGACCTTAATAGACCGATATTTGGGAAGGGGCTGTGGCTTTGTATTCGATTAGCATGCAGAAGGTCCCAGGTTCAATCCCTGGCATCTCCAGTTAAAATGGTCAGGTAGTAGGTGATGGGAAAGACCGTGGCCTGAGACCCTGGAGAGCTCCTGCCAGTTGGAGGAGACAATACCAACTTTGATGGATCAGTGAGTGGGTGTGGGGAGCTGTGGCTCAGTGGAAGAGCCTCTGCTTTGCATGCAGAAGGTCCCAGGTTCAATCCCAGGCATCTCCAGTTAAAAGGACCAGGCAATAGGTGATGTAAAAGACCTCTCCCTGAGGCCCTGGAAAGCCACTGCCAGTTCCTAGGAAGCTGCCTTATTCTGAATTCCCTTGGTCCATCAAGGTCCACATTGCCTACTCATACTGGCAGCAGCTCTCCAGGGTCTCAGGCAGAGGTCTTTTCACGTCACCTGCTGCCTCGTCCTTTAAACTGGAAATGCTGGGGCTTGAACCTGGGACCTTCTGTATGCCAACCAAATGCTCTACCTGTGAGCCACAGCTCCTCCTCTTTGTATAATGATCTGAATGGGTGTAAAGCAGTTTCAGGCAAGTGGCAAGGAAACACCCTATCAGCCCCATCCATACGGTTTCTGTAAAATGTATTGGCTTTCAGTAGGAAGAAGTCATAGTAGCATGCTAATTGGCTCTCAGTTTACTTGAAATGTGATGGTCTGAAAGCCAGGAGCCTGCCCCTCGGAATAAAATCTCATTTCCTCAAGTCACAGAGAGTTCATTTCCCTTTGTTTCTTCTCTTTTGGCACTGATTAAAAGCAGGCGATGCTTGGGTAGCTGCTTCTAATGGCCTGGTCTGTTTCCAAGCCTGTTGTTCTGGGAAAACAGGCCTAGGGGAGGAGGGGAACTTCCCCTAGGGCACAGTCAGTTAACAGCTTGTTGGTAGACCATTGCGAAGCTTAAACGCCAAGCCCCGATGCCTTGACAAGAAGCTTCCTTTCAAAAGCTGCAAGGGAACACAGCTCTGATCTTGGCTGACCATCCTGCCAAAGAAGAGTACTCTGATTAGATGTGGCAGCACGCGGCACCACAGCCATAAGGTGCAGTTCCTCTGGACTTGGTCATGTGCGGACATCGTGGGGCATGAGATTTGAGAACTGACCCTTATCTTCAGCACCAGCTGCATGGGGTGCGTACTATGCCTGTGCCCCAGAGAAGATATCAACCGAAGTCTCTCAGAGCTTGACACCTCGACATTCTGAGCATCAGGGATGTCTGTGCCACTAGGACAGAGGTCAACACGAGGACGTCAGAAACCGCTGGCTTTATTTCCTTTGATAGGAGCAGGCAACCCGAACTTCTACAGCTTTGAAGTGCATTTCTAGAGGCAGCCAAGAAGTTGTGACCTCTTTATCTTCGACTCTGGCTCGGGCAAAAGGTCAACTAAGAACAAAATGCAAGCCCGAGAGAAATGTTTTTAGCGAGGGCCAGTGGCATTAAGTCGAGATTTGACTCCCATGATGTGTGAGGAACAGACATCATTTTAATGGCTAAAGTAGGGGTCCTCACCCTGGTGCCTACCACAAGGCCCGTAGCCAGAAAATTCACAGATGGGGGGTGGCTGGGGGAAATGATGGGGCGCGACATCACAAATTTAAATTTAAAAAAAATACAATAAATACACCAGATCTCCAGCAAAAATTGCACTCATGCACTCCAGAAGACTTGAGGGAGGCTATGCATTGTGTTTTCCTGCAACCCCTCCTCCAACCCCCTCTGACCAACTGTGTCCCAACTGCCAGGAGCACTGAGGCTTCCACCCCCCACCCCCACCCCCCATCCCACAGCCGGATGAGTGAGCAAAGGCTCACACTCTTCTCATCAGTCTGGCTGGCGGAGGCAAGAGAAGGGAGCCAACGTGTTTTTTTAAATAACCCCAGCAGTGAGCCGGCTGCCCTGGCTACCTTGGCGGCAGTGGCCTCACTGCGCCTGCGCCAGTCCGGCCACCCCAGAAGCCAGGTCACATGACTTGGCTAGCACAGGCACATTGAAGCCACTGCCGCCCAGCTGGGGAAGCCGGCCGCTGACTGCGGTCTCACTGCTGGGGCAGTGCCAATGTTAATTATTTTTAAAAAATATTATCTATTATTTAAACTTGTGGGGTGTGGCTGTTATTTAAGGGGGCATGGCCATGAAATGCCCTACGGTGGCTACGGGCCTGCCAACCAAGTGTTTCTAGAAAGTAGGTGGGACTTTTGCCCCACAAGGCTTCTGATTGGCCACTGGAGCTCTGCTAAAACATTGCTTCAGCAGTAGCTGCCACCACAGCACAAAGATCTTCACTGTGTGACTGACAGAAAGCTGCAGCAGCCATTTTGTGGCTGGCTCCGGCTACTGAGGCTGCCATTTTTGGCAACCATTTCATGGCTGCACCTGCCACACTGTATCAGAATCCGAAAGGTGCTTGCAGTCTTGAAATAATAACCCCTAGGATGGATGAACATTTTGCAAAATTCTGATGGTGTAGAACAGGTGTGGCAAAAATTGCTTAATGTAAGAGCCACAGAGAATAAACATCAGATGTTTGAGGGCCACAAGACATGAACAAATATTACATGTTTTTATTGAAAAATAATGCAAATTTGCTTTTTATTAGCATTAAATGAGACTGCCAAAAATAAAAACAAAAGGGGGAAAAACAGATATTGATAATGATATTTGTTTGTCCAGTGATATTTATTTGTTTGCTAAATGATATTTATGGGTCTAAGAGAGAGAGGTGGAAAGAAAGAATGAAAGAGGTGGAGAGAGAGAGAGAGAGAGAGAGAGAGAGAGAGAGAGAGAGAGAAAGAAAGAAAAGAAAGAAAGAAAGAAAGAAAGAAAGAAAATAGATGGGGAAGGGAGTGGGAGGGATGAAGGAAGAGAGACAGAAAGAGAGAGAGAGCACGCAAATAGATGGGGAGTCTCTTGGGAGCTGCACATTATGTGTGAAAGAGCCGCATGTGGCTCCTGAGCCACAGTCCAGTCCCGTGTCTCTCCCCCCCCCTCCCACGTGTAGAAGTTTCCTTATCCCATGGGGTGGACTGGAAGCAAAAAAAAAAAGGCTTCTGCCTGCCCTGTTCCCACCCACACCACCTGCCCCTGCCTTTGAGGAGAAAGGGAGGAAGAAAAAGCCTGCCAAGCCAGCCCTGCACTGCTGTTGGCCTGGTGCATTTTTCGCTCTGTGGAGCAACGCCAAGCATGTCATTTGCCACATGGAATGAGGCCAGGTTGGGTGTGTCCTCTTCTCTGTAGGGCAATGTATGGCTAGGTGCCTTATTTGCTGTGTGGGCCAAGGTGGGCCCTCTCCTTCCCCATGTGGGGTGGGGTCAGGTGGCTCCTTCCCCACCCCATGCAGGGCAAGGGTTGACAGCTCCTGGAGGTGGTGGATCGCGCTCATCTTTTGCTTGGAAATGTGCTGGCTGGGCTATTGGCTCACCGGGCCTTTTCCCAGTGGTGGTAATGGCCAATCTTTTTTTGCAGACCATCAATCCATCTAGCTGTGTCTTGCCTACACTAACTGGCAGTGGCTATCCTGAGTTCAGGCAGCGGAAGTTTGTTCCTGTCGCCTTCTACCAGAAGACTTCTGCACATTTTAACTGGCGACTGACCCTAGGGTCGGTTAGAATAAGCAGGTATAAACTCGAAATGATGGAACTGTTCAGGAAGACACTTGTTATAAAAGGATTAGGATTTTTAAAAGATTTTTTTTATTTCAAAAAGAAAAAATTACAATACGATACAGTGTGATCTGACATAGGGTTGTTTTATAGTGCAGTCCTAACCTCCTTGAAGTCAGTGGGCTTAGAAGGGTGTAACTTTGCTTAAGACTGCTGTTAAAGTCTGCAACACTGAAACAAGTTTTTTTCCCCCTGCTTTGTATTTTTAATTGGGTATGTTACACTACTTCTGTTTCATCAGGGTCCCCAGTGTGTTTCCAGGAGATTGTAAGTGGCTCTGAGTCTCCTTCGGGTAGTGAAAGGCAGAGTATAAATCCAATCTCCTCCTCCTCCTCCTCTTCTTTTCTCACACTTCTTTCTGTTGCAGTTTTCAAAATTACTCCCCTGCCCCTGGGCTGCCTCTGTGTTTGTGGCTCTGCCCCCTGTGGCAGCCATTTTGTCACTGACTCCACCTGCTGTGGCAGCCATTTTGTAGTAGTGTCTACCATCTTTTGTCAGAACTCCAAAGGTGCACCCAGGCCTCAAAAGGTTGGGGACTCCTGTATTTCATTGCTCTCTAACGTTAGGATCCAGTTTCATTGTGCTGTTTGTTGTATGTATTATAATGGTCTTTACGGCGGTGTTTTCAGATCCTTGAGTCTCTGGCAGGTGGACTGTAACTGTCAGTTATAGTCCTGAAGTAAATAACTAAATAACAGTTATGATGCAACAGATAAAAATGGCTGGTCTGATGGAAGAGGCAGGAAGGATGGTTTTATCCAATCACATGTAGCAGGCCTCCAATACTATTAGTCCACTCGGTTTGGGGGGTGGTCTGTTGATCCTGGGAATCCTTTTAGAAAGGAGTGTTGTGGGGAGGAAGTGGACAAGGAGGAAAGCGAACCAGTGTGGTGTAGTGGTTAATAGTGTCGGACTAGTATCTGGGAGACCCAGGTTCAAATCCCCACTCATGCCATGGAAGCTCACTGGGTAACCTCGGGCCAGGCACAGTCTCTCACCCTAACCTACCTCACAGGGTTGTTGTGAGGAGAATGATGTAAGCTGCTTTGGGTCCAGGGCATGAAGACAGTTTTGTCCATTTCAACAGGAATCTTAGGTTTGAGAACACCAAGAATCTCATAAGAATTGGCCAAGATCTTGGAGGAGGGAGGATGAACCACAGCAGTGAGGGAGCAGCGCCTCCAGCAGAATAGATTGCTGTAGATGGCACAATTATTTCAAATTGTTTGGGCCTCTCCAGGGGGACTACTAATATGTTGCTATTTTAATATGCACAGTTAATGAGTCCAAAACTGCTGTGGTGCAAATTTTCGAGCAATTGAATTTCCAAGCCTGCTTTCTACGGACAAGAAGCAGGCGCCACACGGTGCAGTTTTTCTCAGGAGGCCGGAAATTTTCTTAAGGGCCTTTTTTTCTTACAGAGCAGTCTCTCTGTGAGTACCTGCAAGTCCCTAAAACATCCTCTTTGCTCATTAACCGTGCATTACTCCAGAACAGTAGACGACCTTGTGGTTGATAGGGGGAGAAAATCTTGCACTATTCTCTGCATTCCACGTTGAAATAAAGCTATCTAAAATTTTGTAGCAAACCAGTGTGGTATAGAGATTAAGAGCACATCACGCAAGGATCTGAGAGACCCAGGTTCAAATTCCTACTCTACAGTGGGAGCTTCATGTATTCAAAGCACTTCAAATAAATGATCTTATAATCCTTAGCCTATACAGCAGCCCTTTAAGGTTGGTTGCTGTGATCCCTGTATTGCAGTGGGGTGGTGGTAGACGAAACTGAGAGCTTAAGGACATCTATAAACAGTCTTGAGCCTGTAGAAAACAGTAGCACCTTCAAAACTAACAAAATTTGTGGCAGGGTAGGAATAATAATGGTTGTTGTTGTTGTTATCTGGCAATAAGGGTAGCATAGCCAGGAGATCTGAAGATTGTCTGGCAGCCTTTTTAGCATTATGCACCACTAAACTGGTGAGCTAAACTGGCAGTTCGAAAGCAAGAAATTGCCAGTAGATAAATAGGTACCGCTTCAGTGGGAAGGTAACAGCGTTCCGTGCACCTCGGCATTGAGTCATGCCCGCCACATGACCATGGAGAAGTCTTCGGACAGCGCTGGCTCTTCGGCTTGTAAATGGAGATGAGCACCGCGCCCTAGAGTCGGATTTGACTGGCTTTCAAGCAAGGGAAAACTTTACCTTTAAACTTACTTTGGGTGCTGAGAGAACTCTGGAAGAACTGTGACTGGCCCAAGGGCACCCAGCTGGCTTCATGTGAGCATTTGTAAGACACTGTTCACTTCTTCAGATATGAGAAGGGCATGAGCTTTCATGAGTCACTTCTTCCGAAGAAGTGAGCAGTGACTCATGAAAGCCCCTACCCTATCACAAATTTTGTTAGTCTTTCAGGTGCTACTGGACTCTTGCTCGCTTCTACTACTACAAGCAGACTAACACGGCTACTACCCATCTTAGTCTTGAGGCTGGCTTGGGATCTGTTTGTATAACTATGTGGCATATTTTGAGGGGGAAATGAAAATGATATAAGGGAAATCAGGGGTTGACCAGCCATAAGATAGAGCAACAAATTCACCCAGGGGGTCTGGAGTTGTTTCTGGTAAGAAAAGAGGGTGAGCCCCTCTCCCATTGTTCAAGCTACAGTGAAGACAAAGCCTCCTCTGTTTTCCAGGAATGGAGACAAGGACTCTTCCCCTCTTTTGATGGCCAGGAGCTCAGAGCGCCACTCCTGACGACAGTTGCCTAGCTTCCAGATCACCTCAGAGCACTTGCCAGAAAATGTGTCCATTGATAACTGGGAGGCAGGAAGTTGGGCCTAGGGACTCTGAGTTGGTTGAGCGGCACCAAGGGGCCAAACTTCCTTTTAAAGCCTAACCCTTCCCCTCCCCACAATAGACACCCTGTGAGGTAGGCGGGGCTGAGAGCGCTCTGACAGAAACTGCTCTTTTTGAAGAACACCTGTGCCAGAACTATGGCTTGCCCAAGGTCATCCAGCAGGTGCAAGCGGAGGCGTGGAGAATCAAACCTGGTTCTCCCAGATTAGAGCTCGCGCACTTAACCACTACACCAAACTGGCATGCACCTTGCCCCCCAGTGTTTTAAAAACAACAGCATTAAGTTTTTAAATGGTGGCAGCCTCCACGGCTCGAGCCTGTGGATGCTGTTGTCTCTAGAGAGCCAGTTTGGTGTAGTGTTTAGGAGTACAGACTCTAATCTGGGAGAACCGGGTTTGATTCCCCATGCCTCCATGTGCAGCTACTGGTGTGACCTTGTGTCAGTCACAAGTTCTCTCAGAGCTGTTCTCTCACGAGTAGTTCTCAAGAGAGCTCTCTCAGCTCCAGCTACCTCACAGGGTGTCTGTTGTGGGGATGGGAAGCAAAAGGAGATTGTAAGCTGCTCTGAGACTCCTTCGGGTAGTGAAGGGTGGGGTATAAATCCAATTTCTTCTCTTCTTCTAGTTCAGCCCAAAACTACTTCAGCTACTGATCTGGTTTTCTTTGTTTTCCAATTTCACCTTAGCGATAGAGAGTTACCACTGTGTATCCATCGACAGTAACAGCCAATGGCAATCTTCAATTAAATACCAGACGTTCAGGTTTTGTGGAACTTTGACCTTGTTTCTATTACAGTCAACAGCTCTGAGAGCTAGGGTTGCCAACTCTGGGTTGGGAAATTCGTGGAGATTTGACGGTTGAGCCTGGGGAGGGACCTCAGCAGGGATGTTACACTACAAAGTCCACCCTCAAAAGCAGCCATTTTCTCCAGGGGAAATGATCTCTGTAGCCTGGACGTCAGTTGTAATTCCAGGAGATCTCCAAGCCCCACCTGGAGGTTGGCAACCGTGCAAGAGTTTTTCCAGCCCTGTTCAGCCAGCCTCAGGCTAGAACTTATTAACCAATAACAAAGTTTCTCACTGTCTCTGCTGGAAAGTTCCTTCCAATCAAGAGGGGAGGTTGAATAGAACTTAGGTCAGGACCTTCTAAGTGGTGGCCTTCTAGGCCATGTGTAGATGACACAAACATTGTTTTTAAACTTGCTTTGAAAGTGTGGCCTCTCACTAGAGGGTGGAAGCCTTCACAGGGCATGCACAGCTTCTCCCACACATTTGACGGGGTTGTCCGGCACATGGGGTAGGGGAGGCAAGGTCTCCTGTTACAGTGGGAGGCCTCCTGGCCTAGACTCCCTCAGCCGACCTCTCAACAGGCTGGCAGGGGGAATGGGGGGGAGCTCTTCAACAGTGCACCAACGTATTAAGTCGTTGCCAGCCTGAAACCAGAAGTGATATTATTGCATTTATCACCCGTTCTTCATTGCATTCTACTTCAGCAGAAAATTAGTAATTAACATGTGGAATTCACTGCCGCAGGAAGTGGTGGTGGCTACAAGGACAGCTTCAAGAGGAGACTGGGTAATATTATGGAGTAGAGGTCCATCAGTGGCTCTTAGCCACAACGTACAGAGGGAACACGATGTCTGGGGCAGTGAGGCGCTGTATTTTTGATGCTTGTGGGGGCAACAGTGGGATGGCTTCTGGGGTTCTGGCCCCGCTGGTGGACCTCCTGATGGCACCTGGGTTTGGGCCACTGTAGGATACAGAGTATTGGATTGGATGGGCCGCAGCCCACTGGCCTGATTCAACATGGCTTCTCTTATGTTCATTGGTGCGCCACTGTAAGGTTCAATCAAAGCATTGTTGTTTAACCTGAGGAGGTTAGGAAAGCTCCCACTCTCTTGGCCTTCCACAAACTATGCATAACAGAACTATTCAAGAGAGCTTTTCTGTGCCGATAGTAGGATTGCGCTGTACAAAATGGTTAAGAACATAAGAAGAGCCCCACTGGATCAGAGCAATGGTCCATCTTATCCAGCATCCTGTCTCACACAGTAGCCACAACAAAGGGGCTCATGATATAATAGGATAACCATAAGAATTGTAATATTTTGCCAAAATGACACTGAATAATGAATATTATAATAAAATATATTGTCTTTCTTTGAAGTAATAACAGGGCTATTTAAGGCTATTATCCAGTAAGGCTCCAGATTATTCTATACTTCATTACAATGCTCCCAATCTCTCACTTCCTACGGAACTAATCCTTGAATTGAATTACAGTTCAAGGATTAGTTCCATAGGAAGTGAGAGATTAGGAGCATTGTAAGTCATTGTAACAACTGCAGAAAGGCACACCATAAGGATAGTACTATTTGCAGTGAGGCTGCCTATTGTAACTGCACTTAGCTACAAGAGCAGTCCATGATTTGAAGACATTTACACAAAACGGAGTAAAAGAATAATTCAGAGTCTTTGTCTCGTCTTAACTGGCCTGCACACATCAAGATTAAAACTGTGATCTCTTGGACTGAGTTTTGGATCTTGATTGCTACACAATTGAGTTGTAATACTTTGATTTGTATGTAGTTCTCCTTTACACGTTTAAATAGATTCTTCAGTGTGATATATTATATTTTCTGACTGGATAATAGCATTACTAGAATTGAAAATAAGTATTGTATGTTGTGATTACCTTAAAGAAAAACAATACATTTCATTATAATTTTATATTCATTATTCAGCGTCATTTTGGCACGATATTACAATTGTTGTGGTCACACAGTAGCCAACCAGTTCCTCCAGACAACAGGGCACAGAGGTTCACAAATGTACCTGGAAATTATGTCGACTGTTCTGCTATGTATAGCTTATTGTAGTAGGGTCCTATTATGTAATCTCTGTACTGCTTAATGTGTCATGTTAACATTTATGCTATGCTTCAGTTCTTTCTGGTGGTTCTAGACTTTTAAAATTTTAATCTGTTGGTTATTTGATGTCCCATTCCCCACCCACCTTCCCATGCTTAGGCCCCAGAAATGTGAAAAAAATACAGAAGTAAGTTACAGCTGAACATGGATTGTGGTAGAATGCCGCTGCTGGGAAAGAGTAGCATGAATGTATTTTAACGGCTTGTGTTTTGTGTTGCAGGCATGACGCAGCCCCATTCGTTAGGTGACCAGAACTCGATGACCATGACTGGTGCTAGAATCCTTTAGGATACATCCAGGGCAACAGTGTGAAAGTGAAAATTCGTCCAAGAGCATCTTTAGAGCTGGCTGAAGGAAAGAAGAAATCGCTGCTGCCGATCGCAGGACTACCATGGCCAGCAGGAGGAAATCAACCATTCCATGTATGGTGCGATCAACTGACGCTGCGGTGCAAGAGGGTTCCAAGGACTCCATGGCGGGAAAAGCAGCCGGCCTTCCAGAGCAGGACTCAGGAGATGGTTGGTCCGGCGTTAAGGAGAATTGCGAAAACGACTGCGAAGTGATCGAAGGGAAATCTTCCCCGGCCAATCCCGTAAAGAAACTCTTGGGCGGTTACGAATGTAAGTACTGCCCCTACTCCTCGCAGAACTTGAACGAGTTCACAGAGCACATAGACACCCAACACCCCAATGTGATCCTCAACCCTCTCTATGTCTGTGCGGAATGTAACTATAAAACCAAAAAGTACGATTCCTTATCCGAACACAACGCAAAACTCCACCCTGGGGAGAGCAACTTTAAGCTTAAGTTAATGAAGCTCAATAATCAGACTATCCTAGCGCAGTCCATTGAGGCATCGAACAACCCGGTCGCTGCTGAAATCCCTGAGATCGAGGTAGATCCCTTTGGGGCAAGCATTACAAATAAAGTGACTCCAAATGTGAACACTGGAAAGTCCAGAGGGGAGGCTAAAAGGGCTTCCCTAGACAACCACTTGGACGGGTTCCGCCATCTTGTCACTGAAACCAGCGAGCCCATCGCGTGTATTAATACAGCGGAGCTCCTTCAGGACGTACTCGCTCACGTGATGCCCTCTGTGCAGCTCCCGCCAAATATCAACCTGGTTCCCAAAGTCCCCGTACCACTGAATACTACCAAATACAATTCGGCACTGGACACTAATGCAACTATGATCAGTTCCTTCAACAAATTCCCATACCCTACCCAGGCGGAGTTGTCATGGCTGACGGCAGCGTCCAAACACCCAGAGGAGCAGATCCGAATTTGGTTCGCTACTCAGCGCTTGAAGCACGGCATCAGCTGGTCTCCGGAAGAGGTGGAAGAGGCGAGGAAGAAGATGTTCAACGGCACCATCCAACCGACTGTGCCCCAGACCATCGCTGTTCTGCCAGCTCATGTCACCCCTGCAAAAATGCCGCAGCCACTTATCCAAACAGCTGTGCCTTGTCAGATACTCGGCCAGACCGGCCTGGTTTTGACGCAAGTGTCAAATGGGTCAAATGTTGCGCCAATCACGCTTGCTCTCGCTGCCAGTCAAGGGCAGAAACGGTGCGCTCAGAACCAGCCGGCTGCCCCAGAAGTGAAACGCCCCCATGTTGTCCCCACGGAAAACCCACCAAAACAAAACCCTCCTGCTCCCCCTGCAGTTACGCCTACAGTGCCATCACTGCCATCACCTGCTATGCCGCTGATCTCCCCAAACGACCGCAAGAAGACCAAGGAGCAGATAGCAGCTCTGAAAGCAAGCTTTCTCGTCAGCCAGTTTCCAGACAACGCAGAAATATACAGGCTTATCGAAATCACGGGACTCGCCAGAAGTGAGATCAAGAAGTGGTTCAGTGACCACCGATACCGAAGTCAAAGGGGAATCGTTAACATCACGAGCGAATCCATCGCCAAGGACCAGGTAGCTCTGGCAGCTGTACGGCAGGGATATACTTATGACTTCCCCTTAGACTTAATGACCCAGACGTTCAAAGACAAAAGCCAAGAGCAGCTTGGAATCCTCGAAGAAAGCTTTCTGAAGAGCTCTTTCCCGACCCAAAGTGAGCTGGAAAGGCTTAGGACTGAAGCCAAGATGAACAGAAAAGAGGTGGATTTCTGGTTTGCCGAGCGGAGGAAGCTCAGAGATAACATGGAACAAGCTGTCTTGGACTCAATGGGATCACGCGTGAAGAGTCAAGAAGAAGGAACTTCCAATGGTGCAGTGAGTCAAACGGAGCAGCTGAACATCTCCCAAGCACTACCATCATTGTCTAGGTGTCCCCCAGCGTTTGCCACAAGTAGCCAAGAGCAGGTCCACTTACTAAAAAGCACATTTGCAAGAACTCAGTGGCCATCGCCGCAAGAGTACGATGAGCTAGCAGCTCAGACGGGACTCACTAGGACTGAAATAGTTCGCTGGTTCAAGGAGAACAGGAGTTCACTAAGATCCGGGACGTTAAAATGGCTGGACCAATACCAGCAACAGTACGGCCTTGATGGATATAAAGACGCAAAAGGGGCAATTCCTGTTGCTGTTACAAAGATCGGTAGCGGTGCAGTTCAACAGCCTCACAAGGAATTTCCAAAGATGGGAAAGCTAAAGAGGGAACCAATGGACAGATCAGAATGCAGTAGCCAAGACAGCCAGGGCAACGAGGACAACGAGGAGAGTGGGGACGTGAGTTGGGTGGAGGTGACCATAGAAGATGACTATACCACTTCAGACGGTATGGACAGCTCGACTCGAACAGTGCCTGAAGTCAAAGTAGAGTATGATCCTGAAAGTATATCTGGTGACAACTCTCATACCTAGACAGGTAACGATGCCAGTAATTTTGATCTCAGCTTTGACCCCGGCCTATTCGCCTTTGTTGGCTATTGCCTTGTTCCCAGTTCCCATTCCTGTTGCCCGCTGGTGTGTTCTGAACATAATGTTCTCTTTTCAGGCATTTTAGCTCCGTAAAGCATTTGCCAAATGTGTATTTCTCCCCCGCAGACAAATTTAGCTGGACAGTTTTTGTCTTAAGAAATAGTCGACCCTGTTTGTAGAGTTGTTACACTTTTATAAAATAATTGTAATAATGTTAACGTTCTACCATCTTCAGTCCTCTCAACTGCCCTGTGAAGTAGGTTAGAACCTAAGAGAAGCCAATGTTGGATCAGGCCAGTGGCCCATCCAGTCCAACACTCTGTCACACAGTGGCCCAAAATCACCAGGTGCCCTCAGGAGGTCCACCAGTGGGGCCAGGACACTAGAAGCCCTCCCACTGTTGCCGCCCCCCAAGCACCAAGAATACAGTGCATCACCTGCCCCAGACTGAGAGATCCTACCTATACATTTTACATGCGAAAGACTGAGGCCAAAAGCCAGCAAATTTGACCTTTGATATGTTTAAGACTCCTAACATCTGCACCCTCTAGTGGGAAAACGTACCATCCTAGCATGCTTAACACTTTCTACTCATGCATTTGGGCCAAAATCTGGCCTAGATTTAAGCACCCCCATTGAGCTCAGTGGGGTTTCTTTTGGGTTGGGAATGCAACCTTGACTTTTCCTTTGCATTTTTTTGGGTGTGTTTTCTTCTTCATAAACTGGTGAGAGTGTGTGTATGTGTGTGGGTGGGTGTGTGTGAGAGAGAGAGAGCGCTGTGCCTTAAGGGCTATATTTATAAATTTAAATACATTTACATCAGCACTAATAATTGGGTTGTCAGAGCATCTTTATAAAGCTGGTGAACTGGTCTCTTCTATCAGAGTCCTTCCTTGGGTTTACTCTCATTATCACAGAGTCGGAGAATCATGATTGGGATGCTTTCCGACACAGGGAAACACTTGGCGTATAAAAAATAAGCACGGCAGGGAGGACACTGCCTCGGAACCCATCTCTCTAACATTTGGACAGGAAACTCCCCGTTTAAAAATTCAGAGTGCGAGTTGATATTATTGCTTTTTTTAAAAAGGAAAACTTACGGACTTGTGCATAAAGAACCATAAAGAAATGTTGTGTTTTGACTGATTTTGGTTGGGTGTGAATATGAGATCTTTCAAGTATATAACAGCATTCCCCACCTTTTTTCTTTTTTTCTTAGGCTTATCAGTTGTCCCAGTTTTTAGGCCTACTCGCTAATTTGGCGACGATCTTGGGAGTCCACCATTACCGGGCCTGGGATAAACCTTTTTGTTTCCGGGAAAAGGATACCTGATGAGTTTTGACCCCGGAATCAAAACGTGTCGGCGCAGTCCCAGCGAAGAGGAGGCCACCCTCTGTGGCGTTGCAACAGATTCGATGGTGCCAAAGTCCTGCAAGGGGCTTTTTCGAAAAGAGCCCTTGTATATAGGTTTTCTCCCTCGTCCTACTTGCTTGCCTTCTGTTTGTACATGGGAAATTATAAAGCCCCGATTAATCGGGGAACATTTTTTCTGCCTTTCCCAGCTAGTGTGTGATAAGCTACATTGCTGCGGATCATTGCTGTCTCAAAGTCTTGGTAGGGCTCATCCGTTGTCTTAAGGACGAGCAGCCGCCATCGTCTGCTTTGGAGACTGTTACGGAACCCTTCCGTCCTGCTGCATCGGTTTCAGAGGATGGGTTTCTAACCCCACGAAGCTTGTCCTGTCTCAACATTCTTGAGAGTTTGTCCTATCTCAACATTCTCGATGGATCTCAAACAATCCATCCCGGAGATCTTGGGGGGTCCTGTTTGACTTTCTCAAGAGCCATCCTGTTTGCATTTGGCTAAGTTATGTTCCTCTGCATGCAAAAACATGTTATCATGGTAGAGGAGAGCCCTTCTCCTGCCACATCCTGCATTTCATCCTTTGCCAAAACCTCTGGACTGTGGAACTCCAGAAATATTGGTAGTATGCCTCTACTTGTTCCAAGCACCTTCCCCCCCCCCTTTTTTTTTAACTACACGTAGTACAAACACAAGGATTGTACATCAGAGGGCTCAAGCATCTTTCTAACAAAACTTGTTCATAACTCTTAGTTGGGGCAAAGATGGGGAAACCTGTCGTCTTTTTGCCAGCCTTTCAGCCTTAGATGTTGCAGTGTGCAGCATGAAAAGTTGCTTGGACTTGTCCCCCTAATTTTGTAGTCTTGTTTCTAGGTCCCCGAGTGCACTCGCACTTTCCATCCCTCCTTCGGAAAATTGTCGAAAGGCAAGAGGGAGAGAGAACGGTGGTGTGCAATGTTAACAGGTGACCCTGCTGCGGTTTTGAGAGGCAGGTCTGTGGTTCCCAGTATACGCTGCACAAGTTGTTAGGGCATTTGAATAAAAACTTTTCTAACGTTGCTTAGTTGTAATTCAATAAAAGACTTGGTGGTTTTGGTAAGCTTTTTCTCTTGTCAATTATTTTTTTAAAAATTAATACTTAGTCTTGGGCATAGGAACAGTTTCATTTTATCAAGTGATTAATTGCTGCCGATTGGCATCAGATGTTAGTAGGAACAAGTGGGAACTGGAAGAAATGTATCCAGGAAATCACTGGCCAGTTAGCCTAATAATTACTGGCCAGATAGTCCCAGGCAAATCAGTAGAAAGTGAAGTCATAGATAGAATTATTAGACACAATGAGGAACAAAGCCTGCTGAGGGAGAATCAGCATGGCTTCTGCAAAGAGAAGTCCTGCTTCACCAACCTTTCGGTGTCATTAGAGAATGTGACCTAACATACAGATAATAGTGACCCGAGTAGATAGGCTTTTGACAAATGGCTTTTGACAAAGACTCCTCTAAGTTTAATAGTTATGGGATAAGAGGATGGGTCTTTTCATAGGTTAAAAATTGGCTAAAAGAAAGGAAGCAGAGAGTAGGAATAAATGGACAATTCTCACAGGGGAGGAAAGTAACCGGTGGGGGCCCACAAAGATAATTATGGGGGCCAGTACTATTTAATTTGTTCAAAAATGATCTGGAACTGGGGGTGAGCAGTGTAGTGGCCTAGTTTGCGGATGACACAGCTTTTTTTCAGAATGGTGAAACCCAAGATGGACTGTGAAGAGCTCCTGGAGGAGCTCCACAAATTGGGGAAGTGGGCAACAGTGTGACAAATGAAGTTTAATACAAGGTAAATGATGCAGTGGGACAAAAAAAATCCCAATTTTAAGTATGCACTAATGGGGTCTGAACTTGCTGAGACTGAGAGGGTCCGAGATCTTGGGGTCACAGTGGATAGCCCAATAAAAATGTCAACCCTATGTGCCACAGCAGTGAAAAGGGGAAACTCTGTGCTGGAGATTATTTTTTAAAAGGGATTGAAAATAAAACAGTCAATATTACAAAGCATCTGTATAGATCTATGGTGTAGTCTCGTTTGAAATATGTGTGCAGTTCAAGTCACCCTGTCTCAAAAAGGACATTGAAGAGCTGGAAAAACTACAGAAGAGGGCATCCCAGATGATTAGCGGGTTGGAGTACCTCCCTTATGAGGAAAAGCTGAAGAGTCTGGGATTTTTCACTTTAGAAAAGAGACGGCAAAGGGGGGCATAATAAAAGTTTATAAAATTATGCATGGAGTAGAAAGAATGGAGAGCAATTTTTCTCTCTCTTCCAAAATACTAGAACTTACAAAGCTGATGGGCAGCAAATTCAGGACAGTGATTAAAATGTCGAATTAGATGCCGGAGGATATAGTGAGGGCCACAGGCATAGACAGCGGTAAAAGGGGATTAGGCAGATTTATGGAAGATAGTTCTATCAGTAACTACTAGCCATGGTGTCTAAAAGGAACACCCACATTCAGAGACAATAAGCCTCTGAATGCCAGTGCTAGGAAACAACATCGAGGAAAGGCCTTCGCCTCTATGTCATTGGTTGGCTGCTGTGTAAGAAGACATGATGCTGGACTAGATGTTCTGATCCAGAAGGGCTCACCTTACTCCTTGAAATGAGTTTTGCTGTTGTTCACAGAATTCAAAGGAATGCCTCACAATTATGCTCCACCGGTGACGTTTCTGGTGCTTACTTCTTCCCTTGAGCAAAAAGCCCGTGCTGGTTTTCTTCCATTTCACTGGTGCAGTCCAAGAGCATTGCCTCTCCAGGGAACACCCATTTTGAAACTGCAGTCTTTATCGTAGGAGAACGCTTGGCTTGGAGCCTCCCAAGGTTTCATGGTTGGCCCTAACACCCCGTGGCAGCCATTCTGTTGTTTGCAAAATTCTTCAGGTTCTACAAAGTTGGGTGACCCCTAAGACATCACTAGGGTCCTTATTAGGTTTAAGTTCAATTTGATGTGTCTTTTATGCTTCTGCTTTTCTGAGAGAAGGGGGAGGATAGAAATATTTAATATAAACAGGCGACAGAGTACAATCAGCCGAACTCTTACCTCCTGCTGTGGCCCACTCAAAATGCTACTGGGGGGGGGCAGGGAACCCTCAGGAAAATCACAAGGAGGCAACTGGGGTCTGTGGTAGGGGTGTGCAAAAAAAAAAATTGGGTTTTTTTCGGATTCGGGTATATTAAACCAGAATTTTTCGATATTCCCAAAAAACCCCAAATATCTATACCGGTATAGGGTAGATATCTGAAAATTTTCGGGATTCCTGAAAAATTCGGGTCCATTATACCCTATGGGGCCATTGTAATCAATGGCAAAAAAGTCTGAAAAGTTTCCAGGGGGCTGGGGGGGGAGGGGGTTTGAGGTAGAGGCTCCAAATTTGGACTGTAGCTGCTCAAGCCTCTCCCCAAAGGACCCCCAAAATTTTGAAAAGATTGGACCAGGGGGTCCAATTCTAGGGGCATCCAAAGAGGTTGCCCCATTCTCCATTGTTTCCTATGGGAAAAAAGGCAGGCAGGCAGCAGACAGTGTCTCCTGAAAAATCTCTCCAAGAAAGTAAGTGAGGTGGTGAGAGGGGCATGTTTGCCAGGCTAGCAGCAGCAGAACCTGTGCAATCTGCCCCCCAGAAACAGGGCCACCATGCCAGTCAGTGCCCAAAGTTTCACCCAACAGGACTCACTCAGGTCAAAACTAAAGCCCTATACTGAGATTTATTTCAAGATATTATTGGAAAATAAACCTACAACCTTTTTTTAAAGCCTATTTAACAGTGGTGAGAGAGCAGGGGCAGCAGCCAGCCACACTCTCCAAGCCAAACTCTGACCAGTCCAGCAGCAGCACCAACCGTTCAGGAACAGCAGGGAGTCAGGGGTGCAGGTCTGCTTTTATGCTCTCTGGGCATACACAGAGGTTTTCAAACAAAAACAACCTTCTGTGATTGGCCAGAGAGCGGATACCAAAATCCTATTGGCTGCCAGTGCAAGCTGCCTAGTGCCTAGAAGTTCCACAGTACTTGGAAACTTTGCAAGGCAAGCCGCCCTGATGCAATGCATTTGCAAATGCATTGCAGTGATTGGCCATCCATGGTCCCTCCCCCCCGGCCCCCTCCTGGGACCATGAGCAAAAGGCGGGAAAGAGGGTACACAATGCCAGAAAACGAAAGAGTAAGCGATGGGCTTCCCTTTGCAGTTAACTCCCCCCCCCCCCCCGTGGCTGCCATTTTCAGTTTGCCAAAAAGCCGGATTTTTTCGGGTTTTTTATTTTCGGGATACCGGGGAGTCTCATCAGAGCCTTTCCAGTAACCCGAAAAAACCCGAAATGGTTTTTTTCGGCTTTTCGGAAAGCCAAATGCACACCCCTAGTCTGTGGAAGAAGAGGGGGAAATCTACAAGGATTCCTCCCTCATCCACTGGCAGAAGCAACTCACTTCAGAAAGTCAGGACCACCAGATCCAATCCCTTCTCTCTTAGCCGTGCACATCTATAGTAAATGTTTATTCACCACCACATGAGCCCATCTGCGCTTTCTACACAAGCTGTTCTTTCAGTGCTACGATTTGGAGTTTTAAGAGAGATGTGCTGCACTCTCTATGCTGTATCCAAACAATGGTGCACTAGAAGCCTGGATAAGTTGGAAGATTTGAGTTGGGTAGCTTGAGACATTGCAGCATAGCCAGGAAAGCTTTTGCGGAAGCTACAATAGTTATGAAGAGGTTTTTATACCCTACTTTTCTCTACCTTAGGAGAGTCTTAAAGCATCTTACAATCACTGTCCCTTCTGCTCCCCACCACAGGCACCTGGTGAGGCAGGTGAGGCTGAGAGAACTGAGTGGCTCAAGGTCACCCAGCAGGCTTCATGTGGAGGAGTGGGAAATCAAACCCAGTTCTCCAGATTAGAGTCCACTACTCTTAACCACTCACTACAATGGCTCCTTATCTCTCGTAGCTTTCAATAGTATTCTACATACCAGGAAGGCGCCATATGTGGTAAGGAACTTCTGCACATGATGCTTCCCCTCGTCCACACACAACTCTCAACGTGCTCGTAAAGACTTCCCATCCCATACTTTCAATGCTACGTGTATGAACCTGGCAGTGGTTTGGGCAAAAGTCTGCACTCTCTCCTGACAGGTAAACAAAGGCACACCTACCTATCATACGCATAGACTACGGGGGGGCTCGAGGGCTCAAGCCTCCCCCGAAATTTCCCGGGGGGGGGCTAGCGCCTGCCGTCACACCTCCTGGGGCCCTTCCGAGGCCGGCAGCTGCTGCTGCCAGTGCCTCTCCCCCCCCCCCTCTGCCTGGCCACTCTTCCATTCTTCCCTCTCCCTCCCTCTTTTCCCGGCGAAGGGAGAGGGAAGGGGGGGGGAGAGAGGCCCTGGTAGCAGTGGCTGGCGGGCCTCAGAAGGGCCCAGGGAGGCGCGGAGGTTTCCTGGCGGGGGGGACATTGCCCCAGCGAAGCGCACGCGCTAAAGAGCCCCCCCCCCCGGAATTTACTAAACTCTACGCCCCTGCTACCTATGGAGCAACATCTAAAGTGCCCATGGGTGGCTTTCGGTGGTCACATGAAGCGGCCTTCTACTGAATCAGACCCTCAGTCCACCAAGGTCAGTATCGTCTTCTCAGACTGGCAGCAGCTCTCCAGGGTCTCAGGCAGACGTCTTTCATATCACCTCCTACCTGATCTTTTTAACTGGAGATGCCGGGGATTGAACCTGGGACCTTCTGCATGCCAAGCAGATGTTCCACCACTGAGCCATGGCCTCTCGGGTCATTCTCTTGATTCTTCCCTTCACTAGAAATAATAAGGTATTGACTCATCTTCCTTACAGTACTGCTGTTAGGTTTACAGGGACCGTGGATGGAATCTTACATGTTCACTGTTAATAATCTATTGCCTTGCGAATCAGTCGCTGTTACCAGCTGTTAAAACAGAAGGCTCTGTATTGCAGCCTGGTAAGAGAGAGAGAGAGAGGGCTGGGAGCTTCCCCAGGGTCGTACCATATGTCGAGGGCTTGCAAGCGAACGAAACGCAACTTAGCAATACCAAACAAGCGCGCAGAGTTTTACCACTTTTAATTTAAAAATTTTGCCAACAAAAAAACATTTGGTTACAAAAAAGAAAGAGAAGATCTCTATACAAAAGAACAGAAGTACTGATCTTCCCACCAGAACTGGCTGTTGTGTCAACTTGAAGAGTGCCGAAAAGTGCTTCAAGGTGAACCGACGAAAAGCAGTGCCAAGCATTATAAAGTGAATTTTGAGAGCTCGCCCACTGGCGAGAAGAGTCAGGTGGAAGCTCTCTCGTCAATACCTGTGCTTCCCGCAAGCAATGGGATTTCTGATGCAAAAGGAGGGAGACACCGTCTCAAGGACCCCATCCTGCTTTGAGAAAGGCCCAAGGGAACTGTCCTCAACACAACAGCGCCGGCTCAGCAGGCCTAGAGGAAAATGAGTACAGTCCTAAGAGAGCTATCCATGAACCTTTCCCATACATTTGATTTTGTTCCAAGTACTGTTTTTACAATTGTGGGGTAGACCAAACCAGCTTCATCTTTCGAACTCTTGTTTCCTTGCAAGTCTTTTATATATTTGTCAGGATGGGATTCGATGTTCCTTTCAGATACATTCTAGCATACTGTCACTGCAGACCCCTGCACTGTGGGACAAGGCGACACCACTTTTCCCTCTGCTCACCTCCGTCCTTCAGCCAAGAAGCTCCTCGTGCAGATTTACAAGGTTGGCCACACAATCTTATCCCTTTCTTCCACTTTTTGCAGCACCTCCTCCATGATGCACACACCATCTCCTCCCCTTACAATGCACTTTCTGTGCATACAAGTCCAAGATCATTCGGACAACACCCAACACCAGAGGACCCCGGTCCGTAGTGGAGGATGGCACTGCAGACAGAGATACGCTATAGGACCTGAGGCAATGATCCTCACCAGTCATGAAGACCAGCAGGGGGCACTGCATCTCTTGAAACACCTTGCCCCGTATCCTGCAGAGGACTGGTGATGCTGATCCTACACAACAGATCGCTTAAGTTAGAGGCAAGCTACACATTTGCGAAAGAAAGCACAGGATTATCTTCAGAATGCTGAGGAACGGGTGTTCATCATCTCTTTCCCCCTTAAAAAAAAATCCCCTGCCTATGGAAAGTTAGCAAGAGAGCCCCGCCTTCTTCCCAGGTTGCTAGCTTTCTACCTGGCGGTGTATTCAGTCCTGTAATACCGTGCTTACATTCTGCAACGGTACCATGCAAGGAAGGGGATGCCTTTTGCAAATCTGTAAACCATCGTTTCGAGCTTCGGAGGCATGCCCCGGTGAGAAATTCTACTTTCTGCAGAACAGCTGACAGTACCCATGCAGAGATGAGAGCCTTCCATAACAATGAGCAGAATTCAGTCATTATAAGCATTGAGTTCTGGACAATCAAAGATTCACAGTATACACTTCTTGAACTGGGTTCCGGAAATGGGGAGATGTACCCATAGGGACTGCGAAAACAGCCAAACCTTTGCTTTCTGGTTTCACAGAAGAGCCAAGGTGGCGGTTCGATTTTAGAAGCGGCTTGTCTCTTCAGCAGTGGGAGCTGCCAAGAAGAAACAAAAGCAAGCAAATCTGCGTGTGCATGCAGTTCTCTCCCCTTCTTTGGATAACAGGTCCCCACTGCTATTAATCAGCGCTCATCTATTGTAGGAATGGAGCTTCCCATATTCTACAAACCAGAAAGGATAACAAGAGGTATAGTAACTTCTGGGCCTGGGGCACTCTGCCGCCTTCTTAAAAAGATCAATGCCAAGCTAACAGCAGTAAAGTGCTAAAATGATTTCTTAAGCCATACCTTTCTCCAAAGTCTAAATGATGACAAGACTTCCACACTCCCTCAATAAACAGAAACCATCATAATGAGTGAACACAAACATATCCTGCTGGATCTAGTACTAGTTGAACGGCAATACAGCAAGGGCACCGCTGCTCCTTCCCAGTTCAAGCAGCCAATACAGGGTTGGATCCAGCCCGCTTTTTTTTACTCTATCCTGCCCAGTCCTCTCTTTCTTAACCACGGCCCCTGACTGTCATCCAAGCGGGTCCGATGATCCCCAGTGTACCATTCCTCGTGGTCAAAGGGGATCCCTCAACAGCTGAAAAACTGGCTGGATTTAACCCTTAGGTTTTGAAGAGCCTGCAGAAATCTCAGTAGTAGTGAAACCAAAAACATTCATAATTTCGATATATATTGCATTTTCAGTTTTTGCAGTGCTATGGGGGGAAATGTCCATTTGCTGTGCTGGAAAGAGGCCCATTTTGTGGGTAGAAAAACAGACACATCCTGACTGGAGATTCGGGGGGGGGGGGGAGGCAGAGAGACTAGGGCTGCCATAATGCTTCTTGGGGTTGTGCAGTAGGCCACACTGACAAATGGTTACATCAGCTACATTTTTTTAAAAAAGGAGAGAGCCGTGGCAAGAGAAACAGATCATCAGACTGTACTAACCGAAGACCTCCACCTTTGCCTCATACTAGAAAACGGTCAAAAGCTCAATGCATGATAGCAATACAACACCAATGACTTTTAATGAAATTAAAGACCGTTGCTTGCAATACGTTGAATATTCTTAGGTATCCAAGTCTGTTTTCAGAATGTCAATTATGGGGGGGGGGAGATGCATCTGTCTTAAGCCTCTAGCCTGATTTCGATCATGATTCCTTAATTTTTAAGTGAAAGCTATCATACTAGCTACCTACTATCTAATCAAGTTTGACCTTTTGTGAATCCTGAAAACGATATGCTGTTCTATTCCCCTCTTCGGTTCTACAGGCAAAACACAAACCCGGAACTGCCGCCATATCAGTTGCAGAGTAGTTTCACCCAATCGAGGGGGCCACCATCATGCTGAGGGCACAGGCACTTAGGGCTGTGGGCACCCCAAAAAATGGCTGCCAGGGGAACAACACCAATCACTAACGGGGGAGATTCCAAGCCAAGTGTTCCCCTGCAGATGCAAAGCTGCTGCCTCCCGGACTCTTCTGAAGCGCCTCCTGCAATTAAGAGGTAGTAGAAGAGTCAGGAACACCTCTAGGATGCAGGGTATCAGTTTCCAAGGCAAAGGGTTGAGCCTGCTCCTTGCGTGGCCGCAGAGAGAGATTTCCAAGCCCAAAGATGTAAGGGGAAAAAATCCTGTGACCAAGCCAAGGACATGCACCTGTGACCTCACCCAGTGAGGATGAGCTCAGCACACTGCTAGTCACCCAAGCGGGGACACAGCAACCCCCAAATCCCCATCTTTGCCATTCAAATTGTTCAGATTTCATCCCCAAGAAGCCAGCAGCCACCCAGAAATACACTGATGGGCATCCCGTCACGATCACCTACCCAATCCCACACACGTTATTTCCTCAGAGGCCTCACCAAGTTCAATGGGACCAACTCCCAGTTGAGCATATAGAGGATCGCGGCACTGAAGTGTGTCAAGGCTTTCGCTGGGCCGTGGGTGCAGCGGAAGCGCCTCTGGACAGCCACTTTCAGGAAGAAAGCGAGCCTCAGCCCGTTAGCCTCCCCTCACACTTCGGCAAATCGAGCTGGCCACCCTTCCCGATCAAAGCAAAGCTCAGACTTCTGGAATAAGCATTAGATACCCACAGAAAAAGTTCTCACTGACCGATTCCTGTCAAATAAAGGCCAACAGCTACTCGAAAATGGTATTTTAAAGGATTCAGGTGAACACCTTTGATCAATGACACCGAGAGAACAGTCTTTGGCCAAGGGGTGAACTCTGACAGGGCCCTGCGGACCTCTTGGCTGAAAAGAAAAGCAGCCTAAAAGAAAAACCACTGCCTAAAAAACAGGTAAGAGAAAGGACACCGTGCTAGTAAATATTGGAAAAAAAAATTGGGGGGGGGGGGGGAGTTTTTAATAGTAGCACTGAATCAAATCTACCCCGTGTGTTCAGTTACGTCATCTCCCACTAGGAACCAATTTTTTTTTTTAATGTTTTTAAAAAAACCCTTTATAGCTCAGACTCAACAGCACTAGAGCACAGCTGTCTCTTCTGGGCGTTCCACAGTACTAGTTCTTCCCATGTGCAGTTGGAAGATGTTCCTCAAAGGGGCGGGGGGGGGGGGGGAACCAAAGCAGCAGAGGGTTTTTCTTCTTTCATTCATCACCAAGTCGAAAACCCCGGCCCCAGTTGTGCCTTCCGCCGCCCTGGTGGTCGTCTGCCGGTCTGCGCCAGCTGGCGGGTGGGACACCAAATCCCGATACTCCTCCTCTCCTATTGGGCAGCCAGCGGTACCTGGGAGACAATGGGAGGCACCTTTCAAACGTACGTCTGTGCGCAATCAGAACTGATAACAGTAAAGCTTGTAAGCCCTTTAGAAGAACAGCAGTTGACAGGACCGGGGGCTGATCTAAAATAAAATTTTAGCCTAGATGTCAGATTTTTTTCCCCGACATTGTTCCGTAAACCTCTTTGAGCCCCACATCCCAGGAGAAAAGCATTATAAAAATACTACAAATTATGTAATGATGTAAAAGTATCTGCAGGACCACTTCACCTGGTATATCTCCCAAAGAGCATTACGCTCAGTGGATAACAACTTACAGGTGATCCCCTGGCCCGAAGACTATTTGACTGTCCTCAACCAGAGCCAGGGCATTCTCAGCCTGGGCCCCGGCCTGGTGGAACTCTCTGTCAAAGGGACCTGCTGCTGCCGCCAGTGCCTCTCCCCCTGCCCCGCCCTGGCCACTCCTTCCCTCTCCCTCCCTCTTTTCTAGGCGAAATGCCCTGCGTGGTGACGTCACCCGGAAGTGACGCCATCACGCTGGGCACGTTGCCAGGGCGACGCTCTGGCAATCGCCCTGAAACTCTATGGTGCCAGAGTTTCAGGGCGATCGCTAGAGCATTGCCGAGCAATGTGCCCAGTGTGATGGCGTCACTTCCGGGTGACATCACCACGCCGGCCCTCGAGCCCCCCCCCCCCTGTAGTCTATGCCTATGAAGCCAGCCATTACTTTAGCCTGAAGCATATTTTCCCAGCACCGATTGGCACTATAAATGCAGGCACTAACCTATATTAGGAGCTACTGCAAGGACTGTTGAAACAGGAGTGCTTTGAACACTCAAATATATACAAAGCATTATTAAAAGCTTCTGGCAGTAATTCTTTTACCAAAATTTCTACTGGGACAATTTGACTAGTTAGAAAATGCCAGGTGTATTTCCGTTTCATTTGACAATTGTCATTTTTCTCTCTCCCTTTTTCCAAATTAAAGTTTCAGTTTTTAAAAAAATCAACTTCTCTTTATTGTCTCTGGAGCCCCATCTAAGTGATGCAGCTGACCCAATCACCGATCCGCTCGTCTGGAAAATCCAGGTGGGTCCCCTGCACCCTCTCGCTGATGTCAAATACTTGCAACTCGCCAGCTGGGATATTCTACAGACATTTCAAGTATGTAACGTTTTTTAAAGAAGAAAACACAGCCAACTTACAGAATCTGAGGCGTTGACAGGAAACTTCTTCCTCCCAAGTCTAATGGATATTTGTACATTAAGAAAAAGTACAGATGGCCAACCAGATTGCCAATCAGCTCTTCGATGAAACTGGAGCAAAAGCGGAACAAGATGTTACAGCTCTGAACAGTTCAGAAGCATTTTCTGCCGCTGGCCTGAAGGTGTCCTAGAACGCAGGGTTCTACTAAAAGGTCACAGACCCAAGCCCTTCAATGGTTCCTGTTAGGTAAACAGTTTTGGTTTGAATCCTGGGACCGACTGCCCCAGCATCAGCAAGGGATCTTCAAGTGTCACTCACTCCAACTCATTTATGCTTTGCATTTCAAAGCCACGAAAGACACTCAGCATTCTGAAGGTCACAGTTACAGCAGTTCCTCAGTGGGACAGGCTTCCTCGGGAGGTGGTGGGCTTTCCTCCTTTGGAGGTTTTCAAACAGAAGCTAGATGGCCATCTGACAGCAATGCCAATTGAGTGAACTTAGGCAGATCATGAGAGGGAGGGCAGGAAGGGTTGCCTCAGTGCTTAGTTCCTGTGGCCTTTCTTACACTCCCAGGGAATTGAAAATTGCCACTTTGGGGTCAGAAAGCAATCTTTCTCCAGGCCAGTTTGGCTGGAGATCCTGGAGGTTTTTTGTCATCTTCTGGGCATTGAACAGGGATCACTGGGGGTGTGGGGGGGGAAGTATTAATGAATTTCCTGCATTGTGCAGGGGGTTGGACTAGATGACCCTGGAAGTCCCTTCCAACTCTATGATTCTATAAGAACATAAGAAGATCCCTGCTGGATCAGACCACTGGTTCACTAGTCCAGCACCCTGTTTCACACAGGAGCCAACCAGTTCCTCTGTGGAACATGCCCAACAACAGGGCATAGAGGCCGAGGCCTTCCCCTGATGTTGTCTCCTGGCACCGGCATTTGGAGGTTTTCTACCTCTGAACTTGAAGGTTCCCTTTAGTCCCCCATGGCTAGTAGACACTGACAGACCCGTCCTCCATGAAGCCACCTAATCCCCTTTTACTGCCCTCTATGCTGGATCCAAGCAGCTTCCCTATGGCTAAAAAGGAACATGGGGGACCCTATAACCACCCAAAAAAGCCTATGCTGGGGAAACTCCATTTTGAAACCCAGCGTGATGCTGTACTTAGAGTGTTGGACTAGGGTCTGGGAGACTCCCCCTCCCCCCCACAAAATAAAATTGGAATCCCCACTCAGCCATGGAAGCTCGCTGGGTGACCTTGGGCCAATCACATGCTCTCAGTCTAACCCACATCACAGGACTGTTGTGCGGATAAAATACAAGGGAAGAGGAGAATGATGTAAAAGTGCTTGGGGCACTGTTCCTTCTAAGCTGAGTTAGTGTGAGTTGCTAAGTTTTTTAGCCTCCGGCTCACACATCATTGCCTTAGCTCAGGACGGATGGCCCAAGAGGAAACTAATTTATGCAGCAGCCAAATCGCATTGCTCACAACTTTAATGCCAGGAGCTCACAAAGTGGAATTTTTGCTCACAAGACTCCACAGCTTAGAGGGAACACTGCTTGGGAGTGGAGTGGGGGTATAAATAAAGTCAATAAAACCATGGGGTCTGCGTATACAAGAACAGTGTGGGATGGAGGCTTCAGTAAGGAGGTGAACTAAATAAGACTGAATGAAAAAACCTGGTGGGATCCAAACCAAAGAAAAGACAACAGGCTGTAAGTTTAGCTAGTAAAATAAATACAAAAAGGAGCAGGTAGCAGGTAGCTGAGACTCAGGCTGAGATCCTAAGCCTTGCTTCTACTTGCACAAGGCCCTCTTCCATTGGGGGGAAAGATCTCATACGAACATAAGAGAAGCCAATGCTGGATCAGGCCAGTGGCCCATCCAGTCCAACACGCTGTCACACAGTGGCCAAAAACACCAGGTGCCAGCAGGAGGCCCAGCAGTGGGGCCAGGTCTCAATGGGTCTCAGCTGTACAGTGCATCCCTCCAGTACTCAGCACTTCCATTCCCACAAGACAAGGGTCTTCCGGTGAGCTGAAAAGGGCCTCCAGCGGGGGGGGGGGGTTGTCACAGTCAGCAGCTCAGTATCAACCCCACCACCACGGACAAAGCGCCACGCAAGCAGGGAATGAGGATCCAAGCCTCAGTTTCCTTTGCAAAAGAGCATTTTTGGGAACACTTACGCGCTTGAAACAATCAAGTTGAACAACAGGATAACCCACGGCAAATAGAATGCCTAGAGAAAGGTACAAGAAGAACGGTTAGCACTGTGAAAACCCGTTCGCCTCCAGCAGAATCCTTCAGAAGATACCACCTAACCCAGGGGTGGGCAAACTTGCTCAGTGTAAGAGCCACCTAGAACAGGGGTGGCCAAACTTGCTTAACGTAAGAGCCGCATAGAATAAACATCAGATGTTTGAGAGCCACAGGACATGAACAAATATTACCTGCTTTTATTGGAAAATAAGCAAATTTGCTTTTTATTAACATTAAATGAGACTGCCAAAACTAATAACAAAAGGGGTAAAAGCAGATATTGATAATGATATTAATTTGTCCAATGATATTTATTTGCTAATGATATTTAGCTTCCCCAGCCGCCCTGCTAGGAGCCACATAATGTATGTGAAAGAGCCGCATGCGGCTCCCGAGCCACAGTTTGCCCACCCGACCTAACCTATTGCAAATCACCAACTAGCTAATTGCACAGAAGGCAGCTGAAATGCAAAGGATGCGATTTTGAGCACAGGGTGCTCCTCCCAAAATATAGAAAGGATTTTTTAAAGGATTTTTAAAAAATGATTTAGAAAACTCTGCTCTATCCAGAAGGCCAAAGGTAACTGACAGTGAGTTGGATCCCATACATCAGTTCCTCAGATGGTAGCAGAGGAAAGCGCCACTTTCAGTGGTACAGATCTTAGAAATCTTTGGGATCCAACGCAATATTTGAAAGAATTTCTCCCCTGGACATTAAAATCCAAGAAACACCCATGTGCATGTAAAGTGCCGTCAAGTCACAGAGGACTTACCGCAACCCCAGCTTGATCAGACCAATAGACCATCTAGTCCACCATCCTCTCTCTCTCTCTCTCTCTCTCTCTCTCACACACACACACACACACACACACACACACACACACGGGAACTGGTTGGCCAACAACAGGGGATTGAGGCCAAGGCCTTCCCCTGATGTTGCCTCCTGGTTCTGGGATTCAGGGGCTTAGAGCCTCTGAATGTGGAGGTTCCCCTCAGCCACCATGGCTAGTAGCCACTGACAGATCCATGAATCTATCTCATCTCCTTTTAAAACTGTTTATTCTTGCGGCCATCACCACATAGTCTGGCAGCGAATTCCACATTTTAATCACTCGCTGTGTAAAGTAGTATTTCCTTTTGTCCGTCCTGAACCTACTGCCCATCAGCTTCACTGGATGCCCTCGAGTTCCAGTATTTTGGGAGGGAGAAAAATGTATCTTTGTAAACTCTCTCCACCCCATGCATATTTTTATAAACCTCTATCATGTGCCCTCTTAGTTGTCTCTCTTCTGAACTGAGAAGTCCCTGACCCTTCAGCCTTTCCTCCTAGGGAAGGTGCTCTAACCCCCTAATCATCTGGGTTCCCCTCCTCTGCACTTTTTCCAGCTCTGCAGTGTCCTTTTTGAGATATGGTGACCAGAACTGGATACAGTATTCCAAATGAGGCCACACCGTAGATTTATATGAGGGCATTACAATATCAGCAGTTTTAGAAGAGAAGAAAAAGAGAAGAGATTGGATTTATACCCCGTCCTCCACTCCCCAAGGGAGTCTCAGAGCGGCTTTACAAACTCCTTTCCCTTCCCCTCCCCACAACAGACACCCTGTGAGGTAGGTGGGGCTGAGAGAGCTCTGAGACAACTGTCCTTGAGAGAACAGCTGGTACAGAGCTATGGCTTGCCCAAGATCTTCCAGCAGGTGCAAGTGGAGGAGTGGGGAATCAAACCCGGTTCTCCCAGATTAGAGTCCGCCCACTTACACCAAACTGGCTCTCAATCCCTTTCCTGATCATCCCTAACATAGAGTTTGCCTTTTTTGCTGCTGCAGCACACTGGGTTGACACTTTCATCAAGCTATCCACTATGACCCCAAGATCTTTTCCCCTCTCAGTCTCAGCAACTTCAGACCCCATTCACCTATACTTGAAGTTGGGATTTTTTTGTCTCCGTTACTGCTAGAGAGGAGACTGGACAGCCTGGTGACGGCCTGTAGGGGTGAAGGCTGGCAGCCAGGAACAGGCAAGGTAAGAAGAAGATAGTGGAGAGAGGCTGAGCCTGAGACCTTTAAAGACCAGGAAGGAGAGCAAAGGACAGACAACCCAGAGAGTGGGTATCCACCCACTTTTTATCATGGTGCCAAACACTGATTGGATCCAAGGTCCAGAGGGCGGGGCTAAGGGCGATACATAATGTAGGCTTCCAAGCCAGGCCAGGTGGAGCATGGGAGGGGGGGGAGGGAGGGGAGGGGGGGAGGGGGGAGGGGGGAGGGGGGGGAGGGGGGGAGGGAGGGGAGGGGGGAGGGGGGGAGGCTGAGGCTGGCCCAAACCCATCCAGGACTGCAGAGGGTGGGCAAGTCAGTGCAGCAAAAGGGAAGCCTCACCTGCCTTCAGTTATCTGGATGGGCTTACCGGACATGGGGGCGGGGAACACCACCTCTCCTCCTCAACAGGAGAGTGAAGACCACAGGGGCTGAGCCCAAGACTCCAGGGGCAGCAGCCCGGCCACTCAGCCTTACCTTAAACTGTGTCCCAAACAAAAACGATACAGTCACGTCTTTGTTCGCCTGGGCCCAGATGTAAATCACAGACATGACTCCAGCAACCATCATCACCTGCGAGAGAAACAAGACCCAACAGCATGAACGGAAGGACGGAGCAACTGCGGAGAATTCACAACCGTCAGGGAAGCGGAGAAGCCTCGTCCCCCGTTTTCCTGCATCCAGAGAGGACTCTCCGTAGCTTTAAGGGTGAGCTGCCAAGCTAATAGCACCTCTCCCGGCCACATTACGGCAGCCCATCAGGAGCCTGATACAGGTTCCACTGCTCACCTGGGATGGCAAAAAGAAAAAAAAGCAGACGAGCCCAAAGGTATGGCTGATAGGGCTGCATTCGGCTTGACAGGTCACAAGCTACATAGGCCAGGTGTCGAGAGAAACACCCCATTCCAGACTGCGCTCATTCCAGCACTTAAATCTCAGTGCCTGACACTGGCTTCCAAACAAGCAAGCCTTGATCTCAGGATCGGAGACAAATTAAAATGAGCCGCTTTCTTCTAATCTGATGGTGCCACCCACCGCGGAATACGTCTTTGTGCCGACAACTGAACTGAGGGCCAGTGTGGTGTAGTGCTTAAAGTGTCAGACGAGGATCTGGGAAACCCAGGTTCGAATCCTCGCTCTGCCATGGAAGCTGGCGAGGTGACCTTGGGCAAGTCACGCACTCTCAGCCTAACCTACCTCACAGGGTTGTAGTGCGGATAAAAGAGAGGAGAGGAGAATGACGTAAGCTGCTTTGGGTAGCTTTGGGGAGATGGGCAGGATATAAAGTAAATACATTCAGGGGGCATGGCAGATTTATATTTTATATCAAATATAAATAAATAAATTCAGGGGACATAAAGAAATACATCATATAAATAAGTATTTACACATATATAAATAAATTCAGGGGACAGTGCGGGTTTTTTATTTTATTTTTTGGCCTGCTTATTCAGAATTCTCCACAGAATCCTGAGGAAATTACATCCACCGCACAACTGCAAGCCAAAAAAGCAGTTGTTACTTCCAATATGATCTTTAACTGGAGACTATCCAGAGACGCGCTGCTGTAAAGAGGGGAGGGTAGTTTTGACAGACGCAGCAAGTCTAGGCTTTTGAAAACGTGCAGATGACTGCTACAACATGTAAGACATGGTGCCAAAGTCAAAAAGACTGGCTGGCATCTAGAATATCAAGATTAATAAATGTAGTTCTCCTTTTCTGCCCTAGTGCAAGAAGCTGACTGTCACGGCAAACTCACAGGGAGCTGGAGAGGGGCAAAAGGAGACGTTGTAAGGCTATTATTGACATGTGATTTTAATGGAGTGTGCAGACCAGAAGGTCGGTAGCTCAGCTCAAGACCCGAGTGCTGCATGACGGAGTGAGCTCCCGTCTCTGGCCCCAGCTCCTGCCAACCAAGCAGTTCGAAAGCAAGGAATTGCAAGTAGATAAATAGGTACCACTTCAGTGGGAAGGTAACAGTGTTCCGTGCGCCTCGGCGTCTAGTCATGCCGGCCACATGACCATGGAAACGTCTTTGGACAGCGCTGGCTCTTCGGCTTGGAAACGGAGATGAGCACCGCCCCTGAGAGTCGGATTCAACTGGCTTTCGAGCAAGGGAAACCTTTACCTTTACCTACGTTGCAAGCGCTTTATTAGGTTGTGGTGAATTGGGATGTTTGTTACTTGGATGTTTTTAATTACATAGTGGAAGCCGCCTTGCGCCGCAGGGGAAAGGCAGGATACAAATATTTAGATGATGATAAAGACAAAGGCAACTAATAGAAGAGGCAGCCACTAAGGTATGTTCAGGGACGTGCCCCAGTCGGTATTATAAAACACAAGACTTTTGGACAGGAAAGCACACACTGAGGCAGCCACAAGGAAAACAGGGATGGGGGTCATGGCTCAGCGGAAGAGCACCTGCTCTGCATGCAGAAGCACCCAGTTTCAGTCCCCAGCATCTCCTGTTCAAAGGACCAGGTAACAGGGGATGGGAAAGGTCTCTGCCTGAGACCCTGGAGAGCTGCAGCCCATCAGAGGCTGACCCTGACCGTAGAAAGCAGCTTCATGTCTTCACCGTCATGTCACTCTGCCTAAAAGTACCAAATAGGGAGAGCAAGACAGCAGCTACAAGAGACCGGAGCTGAGGACGAAGATTTACAGCCCGCAGAATCCCTCTGGGTTAGGAAAAAGAAACAGCTGGAAACCCCTGGCTTTCTGGTCCAAGGGCTCAGAATGCAGGGCAGAATTAGGGCCATTAGTCCTCTAGCACCCTCTTTCTAGAAATCGATACACCTCATTATTTTACCCCCATAAATAACAAGAGAGCCAGTTTGGTGCAGTGGTTAAGTGTGCGGACTCTAATCTGGGAGAACTGGGTTTGAGTCCCCGTGCCTCCACTTGCAGCTGCTGGATGACCCTGGGCAAGCTATAGTTCTGTCACAGCTTTTCTCTCAAAAGCAGCTTCTGTCAGAGCTCTCACAGCCCCACCTATCTCACAGGGTGTCTGTTGTGGGGAGGGGAAGGGAGTTTGTAAGCCACTCTGAGTGAAGGGCGGGCTATAAATCCAATCATCATCTCCTCCTCCTCCTCTTCTTCTTCAAGAGACCTGTTATCTTAGTGCATTTTTATGGTATTTTGCACTCCAGCAACCCCACCCACATAAAACACGAAGCTGCCTTGTACAGAATCAGACCATTGGTCCATCCAGATCGGTACTGTCTACTCAGACTGGCAGCGGCTCTCCTGGGTCTTAGGCAGAGGTCTGTTCACATCACCCGCTACCTGGTCCTTTCAGCTGGAGGTGCTGGGACTGAACCTGGGACCTCCTGCATTCAAAGGAGGTACTCTTCCCCAAAGCCACAGTCCCTCCCCAAAAGTACAAAATACGTGTGAATAATGTCAAGCAGGAATGGCACGCAAGTAATCTGACACGGTGCTTTCCTGTTACCTATGCTGACGAGCCAAGACCCATCCCTTCTCCACCATCGCATGCCTTTGAACAAGGACAGAAGCGACCATCTGCCTGCCGCTTGCGCACGCCGTTCTTACTTGACGGGAGGCACGCCACTTTCATATCCCAGTATTTGCAACAGAGCACAAAAAGAAACTGAGAAGTGACTGTTTGCACACCAGATCCCTGGGAGGAATGGAGAGGCACTTACCCTGAGGCCCACGGTCAAGGAAGCAATCTTTCAAGAGGGGATTAAGGAAAAACAATCAAACAGCTACGAAACCACAAGACCTGCACAGGTACAAGGCAGAATACTACCCCATTGATAGACTTATACTCCGCGAAGCTAGCTAATCAGCTTTTAAAGCTGTTTATTTCTGGGGCCATCACTACATCCTCTGGCAGAGAATTCTACATTTTACTCTCCGTGTAAAGTAGTATTTCCTTTTGTCTGTCCTGAACCTACTGCCCATCAGCTTCATTGATTGCCCGAGAGTTCTAGTATTTTGAGGAGAGGGAGGAAAAAATTCTCTTCGTCAGCTCTCTCCACCTGAGGCATAATTTTATAAACCTCTATCATGTCCGTCCCCCCCCCAGTCGTCTCTTTTCTAAACTGAAAAGTCCCAGACTCTTCAGCCTTTCCACACAGAGAAGGTGCTCCAACCTCCTAACCGTCTGGGTTGCCCTCCTCTGTACTTTTCCCAGCTCTGCGATGTCCTTTTTGGGATACGGTGACTAGAACTGCACACAGTGTTCCAGAACTGTACAGTATTTCAAACTCAGGTCCATCTGGGGTTAACTTGGGCACCTGGGAGGCCCAGCTGACACGTTATGTCCCGCTGTTTCTGTAGCTGCTGCTCCCTGAACTCACAACAGGCGAAACACCCCCTAGGTGGCAAAACAGAAGGATACAGCTATGCAGACCCAGTTAAAGAGAAGCAGGAACAGGTAGTCAGCTGGCCGTCCGTCGAACAAACCTGCAAACAAAGAAGGGTGTCAGCAAAACAGCTGCTCAGGTTTCGGTTCTTCACGCTACGTTTCCCCAAGAGGTGCTGGATGGCTCTTAAAGGCTATGATTACAATGCAGGGACACAACAGCCGCAGCTTGCTCTCCGAGGAGACAACAAGACTCTGTTTGTAACCTGCAGGAATAGCCTTTTTCTTTCCTCCAAAGAAGGGCATTCTTGAGAAATGAGGTTATTTCAACAGAACCTTTTAACCTATTACGCCCCAATTTGAGAGGGGAATTTGTTTAATTGGCACACGTGGCAGTGTGAGATCTGGGGTCGATATTCTTCAGAAACGCAGAGGAAAGAAGAGCATCAGATCTGAATGTCTGCCTGGAAGCAGCATCCGTGCTATGATCAGAGCTTTAAGAATATATGTAATACAGCTGTCCACGTATTAGGGCTGCAAGATTTAAATGTTGAGATCAGCACGTCAACCAGCAGTATAGTTCTCTGCACGGCCCCAGGGAGTTCAGGCTTGCTCCCAAGTAAACAGTCAAAGGGAGACTCGTGGAAAGAGGATCAACACAAGAAAAAAACCCTATGAATAAATTACAACAAATGCATTAGAAATCTTCAACAATTATTAAAGACACAAATATCCTTGTACTCTATTCACACAACAATTCCAAAGATGTTATTCTCCTGTAAATTGCACTTGTGAGAACTTGGGATATTCATATTGGAGTGGCAGTACTGCATTTACGGACAACGTCCTATCCCCTCTTTAAAAAAGCCTTTTGGAAATGGATATGTAAAGGCCAGCAGGCTCCGTCAGAAGTGGAACGGCAGTGCCCTTTCTACAGTCTCCATGCACGCACTGTGAAATTGGACTGTTTGAAAGACTTGTCTGCTAGGTTCTGAAAACAATGAACTGTTTTGAAAGACTTAACTACCATATTTTGAAAACAACGAATTGACAATGTTTTTTGACAAGCACTATATTCCTTTAAAGTATTGGATGAGAATGGAAATGATTAGGGACTGGATATATATGTATTACACTTTAGAATTGTTGTATGAATAAGTGCTGAATATTTATAATATATTTCTTGTAATTTGCTCCCAAGTAAAGCCCGCATAGGAGGAGGTGGTACAACTTAAGGTGGCTCACTCAGTGAGAAAAACTCTGAATGGTGGATCAAGAGCACCACAGCTTATTTCAAGGCCAACGCATTAATGCAACGTCAGTTGTTAGGAACTAAAATGTGAAGGAAAAGTTACGAGATTTCCACACTGTGTCCAATACCTCAAAAAGGTGCTGCAATTGCAGTGGCACAAGGAGCATGCTGAAAATTTATTTTATTAATTGATCGGTCCATTGAGAAGAAGATCAAGAGCAATTTTCCAGTTGGCTAACAGGCCTAACATATACATTATACGTTCGTGAACACCGTCCTACAACAAGCGCCAGTCCCTTCCAGTTATGCAGATGGCCATACCATTTGATCTGTGCTCTAGCCCTGACCTGGATAGCCCAGCTAGCACGATACCATCTGTTCTCAGAAGCTAAGCAGGGTCGGCCCTGGTTAGTAGTCGGATGGGAGACCACCAAGGAAGTCCCCAGTCGCTATGCAGAGGCAAGCAATGGCACACTACCTTTGAACATCTCTTGCCTTGAAAACCTGATGGGGTCGCCATAAGTTGGCTGCAACTTGATGGCAAAAAAATATCCCAACACATTGTGCAAGACTGGTCAATGCTTCCATCAGTCAGCAGTGGTTTCATACTCAGCCGTGTGGCTCTCAGAAACGACACACAATGGATTCAAGGATGCTTGTTTATGGGGTCAAGGGAGGCCGCACCCACAGCCCCTCCTTAGGAAGCCAGCCTGATAAACTTTCTCCCATGCAGATCTTAGGCAATATTTATTTTGTAATGAGTTGACAAGCAATAGGCAGGATTTAAACGATGGAGGGCGGAGAAACACAGAGGAGCCATCACCCCACACAGCACAACTGGCTCACCAGGTTGCTGGCTCTCCATGGAGCACGTAAGGTGTCATTCGTAACCTAGCAACTGACACATGTAGCTTAGCTTTCATTTCTCCCTCGCCAAACCAGTTATCTGCCGCGACCTGGCTAGCCTGATCTCTTCGGATCCTGGAAGCAAAACAGGGTTGGCCCTGGTTAGTACTTAGATGGGAAACCACCAAGGAATACCAGGGTTGTGACGCAGAGGCAGGCAATGGCAAACCACCTCTGAATGTCTCTTGCCTTGGAAATAGTATATATCGTTCTGTCCTCGCAACAGCCCTGTGAGATAGGCTAGGCTCAGAGAGGCGGTGCTCAGAGAGAACAACTGGCCTAAAGTCATCCACTCAATTCCTTAAGAACATAAGAGCCTTGCTGAAACAGGCCAATGGTCCATCTAGCCCAGCACCTGTCACAGTGACCAGCCAGTTGTCCTAGAAGGCCAAAAAAACAGAGGACAGAGGCCAAGGCCCTTCCCTAATGTTGCCTCTTGGCACTGGGATTCAGAGGTTGACTACCTTGGAACACGGAAAGCAGAGATCTGAACCCAGGTCCTCCGAGTCCAACACTCTCTCCGCTTCACCACACGAAGCGTTCAACGAACAAATCAACAACAGATTTCAGTCTCCCCGCGGAGCAAACAGCTGCTGGTGCAACTCTGTGAAACCGACCGGCTTCCTGGGAACTTAAGAGAAGCCCACAGAGAGCAAGGGAAAACCAGATTCTCCACACATGCACACACACTGTACCAGGGGTGGGCAATTGTTTTGGCTCGGGGGCCACTTTGTGGGAGAGGAGGTTAGTGGAGGGCCGCACCTTTTAAAATGATTGCATTCGTTAGTTAACTTTGCATTTCAGAAAAGGTATAAATTGTATCATAAACATCAATAAATATAAATTAAATAAAATAGTGGTAGCTTTATTCAATTTATTCATTGTGCTAATTTCATATCATCTATAGCTGCAAGCACATTTAATTTTAGAATCAGTTTAATGAGAGAAATGTACCCTATCACACTTTTCTACAATTTTTTTGAAATCAGGAGATTGCTTGTTGAGAAACCACGTGGCCGACTGTCTTTTTTTTTTTTGTAATAAATTTTATTATTTTCTAACACTTTTACATATTTTTTTTATACAAACCCTTTTTCAATATTATATCCATTTTTTGTTCTATTGTATAATCTTGTTATCATCTTGTAATGGTGGTTTCCCACCACATCTGAAGCATTTAACATTTTCAACTTTAACCATTCGTTATATGCATATATATATTTTTTACTCTCCTGGTAACAACTTATACAACCTTATAAAACTATCCATCATATAAATTCTTATTTTCTTATACAATTCTAAAAATATCCTTATTTTCTAACTGCCATTTATACATTCAAATATCTCTTTTTAATATTATGTCCAAGTATAAATGTAATTTTTCATATCCCAATATTGTTCAACATATTCTTTCAAATCTTTCCAATCTTCTAAGAAAGTCTCTGAGTACAGATTATTCAATGACGTGGCCGACTGTCTTGGCGGGCCGCAAAAAACTCTGTGGCGGGCCGCATGCGGGCCACAATTTGCCCACCCCTGCACTATACCATCCTCCTTAACTCCCAGGGAAAATTGAGTAATGGCTATGGGGCACTTGAGAGGCTTCTATTCTAGTCCTGCCACGTCCAAGTCCATCACCGTCATGAGACCCCTCCCCCTCTCACGCTTCTCTCCAGGAAAAAACCAGTGCCGTAGAAAGCAGAAACAAAGCACAATACTTCACAAAAGTGAACTGCTTACTCCCCCCCACACACACACATCAGTCATTTGACTTTCCCCCCTTTTAGACAGCAAGTTTTATTAGACTTCCCTGCCTACAGACTGTATTGTATAGTGGTTAGAGCACTGGACCAGGGTTGGGAAGACTCGGCTTTGCCTGATCTCATTAAATGTGACAGACAAATACTCATTTATTTTATTTTTTATTTGACTGATTTATATCCCACCTTTGTCCGCGAGTGTACTTCATACATGCACCCGTAAAATCACTAAACGGCGAGTTACCTGTTTCTAGTCGTGATGAATACTGATACAAGAAATATAAATTCACCAGATAATGAAACCCAGTCATTGGGTTGACTGGGTAAAACAACATTGCGCTGATCGGCCTCCATATCTGTTGAAACAAACAAACACACACAAAATTATTAACTAACTGCGTTTTATTTCACAAGCTTCCCAATGAACTAGCTAAAGAGGCACTGCGGTTGCTCAGCAAGGCGTCATTAACCGGATCGGGTGCAGTCAGACAAAGGGAATGAAACTTTGAGCATCTGCGCCATGCCCCAATCCAACACAGATTAAGCAAAACTGGGAATATAGAACTCCACACATCACCAAGGGCGAGGGACACATCAAAAAAAAAAATCTGAGTGTTTGGACAGTTCAGTCGGTCCTCAGTTGCCTATCAAAAATGTTGCCAACGCTTACCTAATTTGTTTTACTAATGCATGTACACCTTAAGTCTGCTTACTAAAATATTCATTTACTTTATTTATACCCCTACATTCTCCCCAATGATGACGCAAAGTACTTTACGTCATTCTCTTCGCCTTCATTTTATCCTCACAACAACCCTGTGAGGTAGGTGAGGCTAAGCGTGTATGACTGGCCCAAGATCACCCAGCAAGCTTCCATGGCAGAGTGGGGAAGAAGAGTTGGTTTTTATACCATGCCTTTCACTACCCAAACCTGTCTCAGAGAGGCTTACAATCGCCTTCCCTTCCTCTCCCCACAACAGACATCCTGTGAGGTAGACAGGGGCTGAGAGACCTCTGAAAGAGCTGTGACAGGCCCACGGTCACCCCGCTGGCTTCATGTGGAGGAGGAGTGGGGAATCAAATCCGGTTCTCCAGATTAGAGTCCGTCGCTCTTAACCCCCACACCAAACCGGCTCTCCGACCCTAGTTCAACACTCTAACCACGATACCACGCTGGTGCCTTTGTTCTAAATAAAGTTCACACTTGACGAAGACTGTGACAAGTCAACTCATTACATCTGCCTCCCAACTGGCTTCTGTAATGGAACTCAAGGTGGTGGTTGTTAGGTTCTCCAGAGGTCTCCCATCCTGGCCACAACCAGACCCAAACCTGACCCACAAGGCTGCGGTATCAGGTTCAGAGGAAGGCAACACAAGAGTCGGGGTGGGCGGATCTGGAAAACAAGCCCTGCAAGGAGCAATCGGAGGAACTGGGTATATTTAGCCTGGGGAAGAGAAACCTGAAGGGAGACGTGATCACCTATTCAAACTCCTGAATCGCTGCTGCAGAAGAATATGGAGCTGCCTTATATCAGCATTGTCTACTCGGACTGGCGGTGGCTCTCCCAGGTTATCAGGCTGAGGTCTTTCATATCAACTACTACCTGGTCCTTTGGAGCTGCCAGCGACTGAACCGGGGACCGTCGGCATTCAAAGCAGAGGCTCTTCCACTGAGCCACAGCCCCTCCCAAGATTCATTTTCTGCTGCCCCAGGGAACCTGATGGGCTCGAAACACAGATGAATAGATTTTGGCCGAACCTGAGGAGAAACTTCCAAATGGTGAGAGCAGCTCAACAAGTGAACTAATTACCTAGAGGGTGGCAGACTGTCCTTGATGGAAGTCTTCAAACAGAGTCTAGACAGCCATCTAGCCCTACTCTGACTTTGGATTTCCTGCACTGAATAGACCCTTTTCCATCGCTGAGATGAAGTTAGGTAGGGTTTCCAGAGGTCAGAAGGGGAGGCCACAGTGTCGCAGATGTCTGAGTCTCTATCGCACTGTCGGTGGCACCTCCTACAATGAGTTGCCCCACTGTTTTTTCTCTGTTGCAGTTCCTCCCCAAAATACATCAAACTCACCAGGGCATCCAAGCACCGCCATCAAAATTTGACTGTCTAAATTAAAAGGAATAAAACCGTGTATTTAAAAGCATTACCCTAATTACAAAAGAAAAAGAACTTCTACAAAAGTCTTTTTCTGCCCCTGTGCTCCCCAAAGTTTTCCAACTTTTCCCACTGGTAGAACTGAAAAACAAACTACTCCAGGCCTTCGCATCTCTAGGTCTGGACTGATCACGTGTACATTTACTCAGAAGCAGGTCCCCACTGGGTATAATAGAGCTTATACACATGTAACTATGGACTGGATTGCAGCTCAGAACTTATGATACTGCCTCTTTCCAGCTGATACTGAGAGCCAGTTTGGCGTAGTGGTTAAGTGTGTGGACTCTAATCTGGGAGAACTGGGTTTGATTCCCCACTCCTCCACTTGCACCTGCTGGAAGATCTTGGGCAAGCCATAGTTCGGGCACAGCTGTCCTTGAAAAAGAGCAGTTTCTGTCAGAGCTCTCTCAGCCCCACCTGCCTCACAGGGTGTCTGTTGTGGGGAGAGGATGGGAAAAGAGATTGTAAGCCACTCTGAGACTCCTTTGGGTAGTGAAGGGCAGGGTATAAATCCAATCTCTTCTTCTTCTTCTTTCCATTGGTCCAGCCAGCCCCGCCTAGTCTGCTCTGAACAGTTGTGGGTGGAAGAATCCACAGGATCTTATCTACAGATTGTTTCCAGAGATCCTTTCACCAGGAGATGCCAGGAGCACCCAACCTTGGGAATCTTCCACATGGGAAGCATGAGTTCTACCACTGAACTCTCTCTCCTCCATTCTCTAAATCTGGAAAAACTACTGGTCCATTAACAACAAATACAAAGCATTTATGCATTTATATTAACTGTCAGAGACAGGGTGGAGAAAGCTGAGGTGTTGAACGCATTTGTTACGAGGGCCAGATTTGAGACAAATGACACTGTTGGGCCAGGCCACGTGTGCCATAAAAAGTCATGCCAGGTACCGGAGACACTTTATGAAGGACTCACGCAATGCTCCCTCTCAGCTGTGGAGTCTGGTGAGCAAAAACTTCTACTTCGTGAGCTACTGGCATGAAAGTGGTGAGCCAGCAATTTGGCTGCTGCATAAATTACGTTTGCTCTGGAGCCATCCTTCCTGAGCTAGGACAAAAAGGTGTGAGCCGGAGGCTAAAAAACTGAGCTAGCTCACACTAACTCAGCTTAGAGGGAACACTGGTCACGTAAACCCAATTCATGGTATTGTTTTTTACTCAAAATACAAACATGCTTAAAACATTGAAACTCTTGCAGTATTTCCTTAACAGTATCTCCCTGATGCCCATCCTTCCACTTCCACCACCTGTTATGCATTCGCACTGGGACAGTATACAGGGACATCATATGCAGCCTCTGTCTTCTAGGAATAAAGGTAATGATCAGCTGTTCGTGGGCCAGATAAGAACTCTGGATGGGCCACTTTCGACCCGCAGGCCATATGACTGACACCACTGGGCTGGAGTGCCAAACTAGGATCTGGGAGACTAATGTTCACATCTGCCGTGGAAGCTTGCTGGGTGACCTTGGGCCAGTCATACGCTCTCAGCCTAACCTACCTCACAGGGTTGTTGTGAGGATAAAATGGAGGAGAGAGGAATGATATAAGCCACCTCGGGTCCCTTTTGGAAGGCAAGTGGCATGTAAATAAAGTAAACGAATAAATATACAGCCCATACATTGTGGCATATAAGTAAAACCCCAAAGGAAAAGAAGTTCAGGGCTGACCCAGATTTCTTCATATCTTGTGAAAAGAAGATTTCCTTGGCCAGAAAATTTGTAAGCTGTATACACAGCATTTGAGGTTGGATCAAAGTTACACACACACACACACACACACACATGGAGCTGCCTTGGTCCACCAAAGTCAGTATTATCTACTCAGACTGGCAGCAACTCTCCAAGGTCTCAGGCAAAGGTCTTTCATGCCACCTACTGCCAGATCTTTTAACTGGAGATGTTGGGGATTGAACCTGGGACCTTCTGCATACCAAGGAGATGCTCTACCACTGAGCCACAGCCCCCTCCCAACATATAATCTGTCTGCTGCCACCCCTTACGAACTTCAAAGAGCAAATTCAAAATAAAACTTGTTTTGTGCGTTCAGATAGCAAATTTAATTTTCTGAAGTTCAAACAATGGCTTTCCTTGTATTATCTCAGTTAGTATAAGTGTCATGTCAACACACTAAACTAGAAACTATATTATTTTTATACATACTATTGTGTTACGATTAAACCTTGCAACTGGCTAGTGGAAAATAAAAGCCAGTCTCAAAGCCTAGCCACAATTTGTGGATGGCTGACCATGCCTATGCCGAGGAGACATTTATAGTAAATCTTCCATTTCCAAAGATAACACTAATACATAAAATTAGTTCCATGTTGGGCAAGTTGGCCATCTCCTCCCATATGGTAAAAGGGACACCAGAATCACCAATCACCAATGTTTTATACATATATATATATATATATTTTAAGCCATCCTGAGCCTGCCCAGGCAGGGAGGGCAAGATATAAATTAAACTAATAAAATAATAAAATAAATAAGGTGGAACTAACCAGCAAGAGTGGGTTGGGCCCAACCAGCCTCTCAGCTGCTGAAAAAGGAATGAGGGGTCCCTTTTTACTACTAAAAAATGCCACACTGGGAATCGTGGGACCTGCATGGACAAAAGCCACATGGGACAGGGGAGATAGGACTGAGTCAAAAAAGCTCGTTGGATCCACTCCAGTGAAATGAAGGAGTCCCAATAACCTCCATGGTTGAATTCTGGTGAAATTTTTGCTCCTTTTTCCAAGAAGGGCAACAGCTAGATGTGATCCACACCACCTCACACCCTCTGAAACCAGGGGGACAAAGAGGAAACAAAAACATCACAGACTGATTCTCCCTCTTCTCCCCCCGTAAAAAATTTAGAGACAATGAAGCATGTACTTCCCTTACATGACTTAAGATCACAGGGGGGGGGAATAAAAGGCGCCTTTGAGGTTTATTCCCTTAAATGTAAACAATGTAAGAGATGTACACACTGTATGGTCTTTAAATTTTTACAAGGCAGAAGAGGCGGCATGGATGGCATCAGGTTGCTTGTCTGGTACTCTGGGTGTCCTTGGACGATGGAGCAAGGATGCAAGCCACCCCACTGCAAAATTAAAAATGGTAGTGAAAAGTCTTTGATGCCAAACTGATTCCAAAATCGCCATCAGCTATCTGACAAAGGGCTCTCAAAAGCTCACACCCTGGAAATCTTTTTGTTTTTTAAGGTGCTACAGGAACTTGGATCCTGCTCGCTACTGCAGACCAAAGAGGCTGCCCATCTGAAACTACCTTAAAAGGCTGTGGCACTCCAGGGTCTCAGGCAAAGGCCTTTCACCTCCGCCACTCTGCCCTGACCCTTTTAAATGGAGCCACTGGGGACTGAACCTGGGGCTTCTGCATGCATGCATGCCACGGTCACCACAGCCTCTCTTCTTTGAACCACACGAACATGTGAAGCTCTGAACTGGAAATGTCAGGAGGGACCTGGGCAGAAAGCACGCATGCCAGGATCACCACGCTTCCTTATTCGGAACTGTGGGTTCCTTATTTGGAACTGTGGGTCCTTGCCCTTCAGCAAAAAAACCCGGAAGAGTGGGGATTTCTGCGACCTCCCACCCATTCATGAGCCCAACCTGAAACACCGCCACCACCCCCACCACCCAGATCAGTTACGACCAAAGGAAAGCCCCGATCAACTACGGCTCCCAGCATGCCGCAGAGCACCTTTACGTGACTACAACTCCCAGTCAGCAGATCGCCTCAAGGCCTCACGCTGTTCTATAGACTGGGCCGCGCAGCGCATGCCGGGAGCTGTAGTCCAGACGCTCCTACCTGGAACTGTTTGAAGAAGGGATCCGACAAGAGGACGAGGTAATAGGGATTGACCAAGCCTATCTTGCCGACGATGGTGAACCCGACGGTGAGGAAGAACCAGTAGCGCGTGATGAGCGGGATGCCCCCGATCCAGTCCGCGATGTCTGACATCTTGCCCGGCCCCAAGTGCTACGCGAAGGGGCGCCGGCCTAGAAGTTTAGGCCTTGCGCCTCACGCGGCTACCGGAGCCCGTCACTACAGCGAAATCGCAAAGGAGGGACGATGGGTGGAGCCCGCCTTCCTCCGACGTGGCCGCTCCGAATTCGGCCGTGACAACAGCTACTTCCGGCCCCTCCCTCCCGTTGCTATGCAACGGAATAAAAGGGAGAGGCGGCAGGTAGTCCCTTCCTTAAAGGGGCCGGTGTATATGCGGTGTATATGCGGGTGACTTTCCCATTGGCAGCAAATAATCTGAAAGCTTTGTTAATTTAGATATTTGTATACCCTGCTTTTTCTCCCCAATGAGGATTCTAAAGCCAGTTTGGTGTAGTGGTTAAGTGCGCGGACTCTAATCTGGGAGAACCGGGTTTGATTCCCCACTCCTCCACTTGCACCTGCTGGATGACCTTGGGCAAGCCACAGCTCTGTACCAGCTGTTCTCTCAAGAGCAGTTCTCGAAAGAGCTCTCTCAGCCCCACCTACCTCACAGGGTGTCTGTTGTGGGGAGGGAAAGGGAAAGGAGTTTGTAAACCGCTCTGAGACTAAAATTGAAGGGCGGGCTATAAATCCAATCTCTTCTTCTTCTAAACAACTTACCTGCCAGCTAAAAAAAATATCACACCGACTCTCAACTAAAAATATTTTTAAATTTACATTATTTATAGTCCACCTTATTCATAGGGAGTCAAGGAGGGTTACACAGAGTGAATTAATACAAGCAACAAAGGACATGGGCCATTCATTTCAGAAGTAAAACACATTTTTTAAAAAATGTAGATGGGGCCATTAGAAACAAAATAGCTTATCTGTTTTATCCATCAATTTATTTATTTTTTAAAAAATTATTTTGAATTTTTTAAAATGTCTGTCTACCTTTTAAAATGAAACATCTGTATGCCGCCTTCCTGCCCAATGTACAGCCCCTAAAATGAAGAAAACCCACAACATATAAACAAACATCAAAATAAAATTAGTACATATAAAACATGTGAACTACACAAAAGAACTAGTGGTACATGCAGTTACACCCAGTCCAAACTTCATTTTAGTCAAGGGGGTTAAAACTGGAGTAACTCTGCAGAGGAATGCAGAGACTGCATAAGATTGCACTGGTACGAAGTCTGAGCCCAGTGGCACTTTTAAAACCTACCAAGTTTTATTCTGGGCTTAAGCTTCCGTGTGTGTGTACACTTTGTTCAGTCACTGAAACACACTGATTGCAGCTTTTGTATAACACTACAGGGGGGGAAGTAAACCGTAGCCAGGAAAATGCACAGAGTAGCAGATTTCTATGCACAATCAAAATTGGAACACTAAGAGCAATCCTAACCAGGTCTCAAAATTCCACAATGGTCTATTCAGTGGGACTTACTCCCAGGAAAGTGTTCTTAGCATTGCACTGTTGTTTTATTAATTTTAAAAAAAAATTAATGCAGCCTCTAAAGAAATTCTGGGTAGTGTACATTGTTTCATCACACACACCATTTTATCCTCAGCCTTTTATCCTATGATGTGGGTTGGGGAAGAGCAGAGACGGCCACTGCCTCAAGGTCTTGCAGTCAGCTTACTGCCCCAGTGGGGATTTGAACTTTTCTAGTGCTCAATTATTATTGAAATAGAAAAATGAAATAGATCCATTCATAACAGCAATCACTGTGGCAACATAGAGATAGATTCAGGTGCGTGGCTGTGTTGGTCTGAAGCAGCAGAACAGAGTTCTGGTCCAGTGGCACCTTTAAGACCAACCAAGTTTTAGTCTGGGTATAAGCTTTCATGTGCATGCACACTTCTTCAGATACAAACTTGGTTGGTCTTAAAGGTGCCACTGGACTCAAACTTTGCTGTGGTGCCATGGGGCTTTTCTCGTTCCGGATAATCAAGACTGTCATCTCAAAAAAAAATAACCAGGGTTCCCTACCACATCGTCATCATCATATGTTGTCAAGTGGCAACCCACTTATGGAGATCCCCTGGCCCCATTGATTTGTCATTGCCTGCCTCTGCCTCCTAGCCCCAGTCGTCCTTGGTGGTCTCCCATCCAGGTACTAACCATAGCAGACCCTGCTTAGCTTTTGAGATTTGATAGGACTTGAGATTTGATAAAACTGGACTAGGAGGAGCTATCAGGCTGTTGTCTTGTAGATTTACAAAGCCACACATTCAACCGGTACAGCTTTTTCTCTGTCTTTGTCCCATATATATATAGACACACACACACACACACACACACACATATATACATACACACAACTATAATATGTAATTTCATTTCATCGTCTGACGAAGCGTGTGTGCACACGAAAGCTCACACCTTGAATAAAACTTTGTTGGTCTTAAAAGGTGCCACTGGACTCAGACTTTGTTCTATTGCTGCAGACCAACACAGCTGCCCATCTTGATTTGTCCCCTGCATGCGAAGTCCATCTGTTGAATTTTCCGCCTGAGGTTAGAAAGCGCAGAGCTGAAGCAGCGTCTTCTATATTCAAGAGAATTCTTGCTTGCAAGCCGCTGCGCCCACCTGCACTTCCCATATTGCCAAAGCGAGACTCTTCTCCCGGGGGGGACTACATCTCCCAGCAAGCCCCGGGCTGATCTGAACAGGTTGCAGGAGGGGAGCTTCACTTGCTCTTGCATTGAAAGGAAGGCCGGTGGCTTCAGTCTCCCCCTGTTCGGGGTGCCATTTGGTGTCTTCCAAAAGTGGGCGGGCTCTGGCTGGAGAAAGCGGCGGTTGAGGCGGGGCAGTTCGGTTGGAACCTTTAGGAGGGAGCGGAGTTGGTGTCTTGGCCGGGATGCAAAGTACCGATGTGGGCAACAGGGAGGAGGGCAAGATCTGGCACCGCAAGCCTTCCCCAGCAGCACAGCAGGGGTAACCGTACAAGAAATTAGTTTCTATTTCAGTTTGTTTTGTTTAGGCCCACCTTTTTTAAAAAAAGAAAAAGTGGAACCTCTGTGTGCAGGAGCAGTATACCTTGCATTCCCGGTAGCTGCAAGCTGGCAAACTTTGTAGATTGCTTCTATAAAAGGGACCGGCAAGTTTGTGGGTGCTGATTCTATGAATGGCTATGGCAGATAAGGACTTGCCTTATATTAAATAAGGTTACTGGCCTGTCCAAGTTGGTTTCATCTCGTCTGGCTGGTAGCAGCTCTTGAGGGTTTCAGATGAAGGTCTTCCAAGTTATTTGATTCCTTTAAATGGAGATGCCGGGGATTGAACCTGGGACTCTGCGAGTAAGAACCTCCCCATATATTTCAAAGTACCAGGGAACAAATAGGTTCCCCTCCAGAACGATATGATTGGCTGTTGCTGGAAATGGAAAATTAAGGCTAAGCAGATCTTGGTCTGAGTAAAAAGCGATTCTAGTGCCCTTTGCAGTTGTTAGCTTTTATGAAAGTTAAAATCTGACTGATGGGTGCAGTTGCTGCTTGGTGGTTTTAGATGAATGGTTGTTTGTATTTTAGTAAAGAATATTTCCCTGAAGAATTTAAAGCTGTGTATACACTGTCTCAGTACTCCTTGTCTGCAATCTTAGCTTGGTAAAGTGCAAAATTAGGTGTCAAATCTCTGGTGTCTCCAGTTCAAATGATCAGATATGAGGCGGAAAGAAAGCTAGCCTAGTACTTGTGGTGTAATGTTGAGAATGTTGGATAACATTGCTGGGTCACCTCTGACCACCAGCAGGAGATTGGGGCGAGGAAGAGTTGCCAGATCCAGGTTGGTTGGGAAAGAGAAGAGCAGATGTCCCTGCTTCTAGTAATACCCTGAATGTGTTCAAATGACGTAGCAAAGGCAAGCTTGTAATTATGATTCTAGTAAAGGGGGAAGATTCTAGCACAGAAGTTCACTTTCATAATGTCAGGAAGGGTCTGTACTATGGAAGATGAGTCGTTTGAGGTAGAGGAAAGAGTACCTTTAACAAGATCGCTTGAAAAGTTCTCTTCCACTTCTTCAGAATACCACAAATGCTGCCATCTCAAGATCTTTTTATTATTTATTTTTATTTACTTCTTTTATACCCAGTCTTTCTTCCCAGTGAGGACCCAAAGTGATTTACAACATCACTCTTCCTTCTTCCATTTTATCCTCTCAACATACCATGCTGGCTCTCCTTAGTAAAGGTAAAGGTTCCCCTTGCTCAAAAACCAGTCAAATTCGTCTCACGGGGGCGGTGCTCATCTCCGTTTCCAAGCCAAAGAGCCAGCGCTGTCCGAAGACGTTTCTGTGGTCATGTGGCCTTCATGACTAGATGCTGAGGCGCACGGAACACTGTTACCTTCCCATCGAAGCAGTACCTATTTATCTACTGGCAACTTCTTGCTTTCGAACTGCTGGTTTGGCAGGAGCTGGGGCCAGAGACGGGTCACGCGGCACTCAGGTCTCGAACTGCCGAACTACAAACCTTCCAGTCTGCAGCTCAGTGTCTTAACGTCTGAGCCACCATGGCCACTTGGCTCTCCTTAGTACATCCTTAATTATTTTTTCCTCTCTTTGGGAAGTGCCTTGTAGAAAGAAAGAAAGAAAGCTAGCTGGGTACTTGTGGTGTAATTTTTAGACTCTTGGATAGGGTTGACAGGTCGCCCCTGGCCACCGACAGATCCAGGGTGGGGAATTCCTGGAGATTTGGGGATGGAGCCTGGGGAGGACGGGGACCTCAGTGGGGTATAATGCCACAGAGTCCACCTTCCAAAGCATCCATTTTCTCCAGGGCAACTGATTTCTGTAGTCTGGAGGTGAGCTGTAATTCCGAGGGATCCCCAGGTCCCACTAGGAGGCTGGCATCTCTATTGGACTAGGATTAGGGAGGCCCACATTCAGATCCAGTGAGGACAAAATGGAGAAGAGGAGAATAGCATAAGCCACTCTGGGTCCCCATAAGGGAGAGGCAGTTTGGTGTAGTGGTTAAGTGCACGAACTCTAATCTGGGAGAAACGGGCTTGATTTCCCACTCCTTCACTTGCAGCTGCTGGGTGACCTTGGGCAGGCCATAGTTCTGACAGCTGTTCTCTCAAGGACAGTTGTCTCAGAGCTCTCTCAGCCCCACCTACCTCACAGGGTGTCTGTTGTGGGGAGGGGAAGGGAAAGGAGTTTGTAAGCCGCTCTGAGACTCCGAGTGAAGGGCAGGGTATAAATCCAATCTCTTCTCTTCTTATAAATGAAGTATATTATTAAATTCTTGTCTTTTAACTTACGTTTCCAAGTGTTTGTGCACACTGGAAAGTGTAATCAGTGGCAAGTAATGATTGAGTGGTGACTACTAACCCCTGAATAAAAATCCCACAGGAGCCCTTCCCCCCCCCCCCCCAGAAATATACAGACTAAAGAAGAGGGAGTGAGAGAAGGAGCTTTGTTTATCTGCCTGTTACCATGAAAGAAAACTAAGTTACATTTTACAATATGATCCTAAATAGAGTTACACGCCTCCGAGTCAAACAGAAATCAGTGATCTTAGAAGAGTACAATTCTGTTTGCGTTTGCACTGTTAAAAAGAACTTTGGGTACAAGCTACGATTTTGTTTGGTTTGTCTCGCCATTGGTTTTCCTGTGATAACTCACCTATTTCCATCAACTCAGTTCTCTTTTCTTATACGTCATAGACTCTTTCTTGTTGTTGTTTTATCCTGGTGAGGCTTTACTTTTTTCTCTTTTCAAAAATGTTTACATTTTATCGAAAGATTTTCCACGTGGAGTGTGTTTATCATCTCCAAGGAACTTGGTCCCTTCTAAGTAGGCGTTATGTTAATGGCATAGGAAATTGGGAAGGTCTGCTCCTGGCTGAGCAATCCTCTAGTACAAGAGATGGTTTTGCTTGCTCAGAAAAGCCAAAGGTGATTATATGAGGAAGAATTTGGTTAAGCGCAACCAGTCTTATTTAGTTTTGGTAGTCTTGGGGGTGCTCAGTTCTGCATTGGACCGGGCTGTTCACTTCTTCTTGTGTTCTCCTCAGAGTCATCGCAAATATTATTCACAGTACCACAGGCTATCATTCCAAGACGATCCGTTTCTTACATGTGGCCTTCGACAGCTCTGGAGATTCGTTACTTGCTGGAGACCATCAAGGGAATATCTATGTTTTTGATCTCGTGGGCAACCGGTGGGTGATTTTTTTCCCCCTGTATAAAATATTTTAACAGCAGGTTATGTCCTGCTTCTAGTCAGCCTGCATTGCCCTTCCCTTTGCTCTGTTAAGATCCTATTCACGTCTTTGCGTTGCTACTGTGCTATGTCTTCATAATACTGTAATAAATGTAACACTGCATTACGTATTACTCAGTTCCTACTCTGTATCTTACGTCCTGAAAGTTTTGGATATCTTCTGAGTCATCTGGGTAAATGAGACTCTTCTGTGTGTTTCACTAGAATCTGAAGAGCCAGTTTGCTGTAGTGGTTAAGAGCAGTGGACTCTAATCTGGAGAACTGGGTTTGATTCCCCACTTTTCCACATGCAGCCAGCTGGGTGACCATGGGTCAGTCACAAGTTCTTTCAGAGCTGTTCTCTCAAGAGCAGTTCTCAAAAGAGCTCTCTCAGCCCCACCCACCTCACAGGGTGTCTGTTGTGGAGAGGGGAAGGGAAAGGAGATTGTAAACCGCCGTGAGACTCCAAGTGAAGGGCGGGGTATAAATCCAACTCTTCTCCGTCCATCTTGTCAACAGTCACTGTGGGTGTTTTGACGGTTCCTGTCAATTACTTTTTGTAGCCCCTGAACAGAATTTTTTTTTGTTTGTACAAATAGGTTTAACCTGGTTCAGCGCACAGCACAATCTTGCACCGCTCTGGCTTTCAGTCTTCGCCGGAAAACGGAATTTCTCGTCGCTTTGGCTGACTATTCCATCAAGTGCTTTGATACAGGTAACGGATCCTGTTTAGGAAACTGGTGCTCCCGGGAGAAGGCTGTAGAGTACTGTACATCTTAATCTTGGCTGTTCTTCCTGGCTAGCATCTGCTTGCCCATAGGTCAGTGCAGGGTAAACTGCCTTCCATGAGGCTGAAGAGACAAAACATAATCTGTGGTAAAAAAGAAATGTTTTCTGAAGTCATGTGGACTAGTCAAGTGACAAGTTATTTAAACTGGATGGAGAGTCTTTGGGCTGCAGAACACCTTTTGTTTGTGCGGCACCTTCCCATTCACTTGCGTCTGGTAGAAGTGAAAAGGAGGTTGGTGTTTTTAAAAACGCAAATTGGCCGCTATTAAGAGCTGTGAGACCCAGATTCAAATCCCCTCTAGCAGGCTCAGTCTGTCTATCCCACAAGGTTACTGTGGTAAGGATTAAAATGGAGGATGGGAAAACAATGATGTAATCCTCTTTGGGTTCCCATTTGGGGGAAAATAAGAATGGTATGCATAAATAAACAGTGTTTTCTCCTGTAGAAGAGAGAGAAGCATACACTTCTTTCCATTGCAGGCAGAGATTTAAAGTTGCTTAACTTAGGCTGGATCACATCATGAGTTTCTGGCCTTTGTAATTCTGGAGGAAAACATACTTTTGAAGTTCCAGAAAGTTAACTTATCACAAAAATTACCATGTAGTTGTCATTCCATGATTTTTAAAGTCCAGGAACCTGAGCAATCTTTCATTTAAAAGAAACCATAATTGTTTTTATATCTTATTCAACAAAAGACAAAGGGGTGGGGGGTAGGGAGAGAACCCAAAATGAATTTAATTAAGAGCCAAAAGATTAAGGAAATCAGAACCTAAGGGCCCGATTGTTCTGTGTCTAAACTTGAAGCATAAATATTACCAAGTATACAAAAATGTACAAAGTGTCTATTACAAATTCAATAAAAACAAATATACGCCTAAGTAATAGCCTCAGTTCAGAATAAAATGTTATTATTTATTTACTCATTAAATTTCTGTACCGCTCTCCCCACCAGCAGGCTCAGAGCGGTGTACAGTGATTTCATAAAATACAATAAAGCAATCTAAAAATACCTTTACATAAAACCTAATATCTACATGGTGCCACATACAGAATTTGACCCCCAGTTAATATTAACATGGGAGGAGGGGGGTAACTAAGAATCACATGTTGTTTAAAGGCACGACTGTTTTAAAAACGTAGCTGTCCTCAACCATATGCTTGGCGGAACATCTCTGCCTTGCAGGCCCTGCAGAATTGCAGCAGGTCCCATAGGGCCCTGATGTTCATAGGCAGAAAGTTCCACTAAGTCGGAGCCAGGACCAAGAAGGCCCCGGCTCTGGTTGAGGACAGCCGGACACTTTTTGGGCCAGGGACTTCCAGTAGGTGTCGATGTCCTGAGCGTAATGCTCTCTGGGGGACAAATCATATATTAATCCCAACAATAGACCCATTATTGACCCGTCCCTGACCACAGTGTTTCTGCCAGTTGGCCTTCCTCAGTGCTCAAACAATGTTGTTACAGAATGGCTCCAGACATTACAATAATACAGTCATTCCTTAAACTTAGACCATGGGGAGATCATTCTGGAGACTAAAGGAAAAAACATAAGTTAATTATTCAAATTAGTACATTATTATGAATAATATGCCAAAAAGATGTGTTCAAAAGATATATTAGCAGGTTTTTGCCAGAACCAGGGGTTGGCACCACTTCCTTATTTCTGGTGACCACATTTTCCAGTTAATATTACATATTTGGGAAAACAGCAGCTGTTTATGCCATGTCTCATCTGTTCTCTGATGATAACGCTGCGGCTGTATTTAGATGTCCAGTTGAACCACGCTTATATAGACAAGCCCTTTTTCGTGCTGGATCAGCGCACAACGGTAGAATGATTGTTTAAGGCTAACGCTGAGTTCCTGTGATGTGTGAATGCAGGTGTGTGGCCGGAGATAGTCAACCAACTCAGAAACTCCAGCTGGAACAGAATGGTGCCGATCAGTAACATCCATGTCACACTCATTCTGCAGTCACTCCATTAGTGACCAGTCAGTGACCAGGTTCAGTTCAAGGTAAAGGTAAAGGTGTCCCTTGCTCGAAAGTCAGTCAACTCCAACTCTAGGTGTTCATCTCCATTTCCAAGCCGAAGAGTCTATGCTGTCCGAAGACATTTCTATGGTCATGCGGCCAGCATGATTTGATGCCGAAGTGCACGGTTTTCTCATACAAAGTCCTTAACGGCCTTGGAGCTGCAGAACTGCCTATACCACTGTGCTCCACCAATGGCAGCTTCTCTCATTTGATCAAAGCCTTCTGAGGACACTGTTTTGCAAATGCGTAAAATCAGTAGTTGCCCATTCTTATGCATTCTCTGGTGCTCCTGACTCGTGGAACAGCCTGCCGGAGGAGCTAAGAAAGACTCCCACACTTCTGTCATTCTTCAAAATGCCAAACAGAACTGGTCAGGAGAGTATTTTCCTGAAGGGATTAGAACTGTAGCAGAATGCAGCAGCCCAGGACGGTGCCTTTGAATAGGAATGCAGATACTATCCTAAGTATTTTCCTGCTTTTCCTGCATTGTTGTCTATCTTTGTTATTCCACCAAATACATTATTTATGGCATATACCTGGCCTAGGTAGTTTGTTTGCATTGTCTTCTAATCATGTAATCCTAGTCTTATTGCATTGTTCGTTGGGTATCTTATTGCTGTATGAGTATGTTTTCCACCTTGATCCACCTGGAGTCTTGGTGAGGAAGGTGGGCTATAAATAAAGAAAAAAAGGACCCTGCAGAGCTGGAAGAATTACAGAGGAGGGCAACCAAGATGATTCGGGGGTTGGATCACTTTCCCTATGAGGAAAGGCTGAAGAGTCTGGTACTTCTCAGTTTAGAAAAGAGACAGCTAAGGGGGGACATGACAGAGGTTTATAAAACTATGCATGGAGCGGAGAGAGTTGACACTGTGAACGTTTTCTCCCTCTCCCAAAGTACTAGAACTCTCCAATGGAGCTGATGAGGCAAAGGGTTCAAGATGGACAAAAGGAAATACTACTCTACACAGAGAGTGATTGAAATGTGGAATTCTCTGCCAGAGAATGTAGTGATGGCCACAGAAATAAACAGCTTTAAAAGGGGATTAGATAGACTTATCCTACATGAATCTGTCAGTGGCTACTTGCCATGATAACTGAGGGGAACCTCCACATTCAGAGACACTAATCCTCTAAATCCCAGAACCAGAAGGTTCAGGGAAAGGTTTTGGCCTCTCTGTCCTACTGTTGGCCCTGGAGAGGGACTGGTTGGCCACTGTGTGAGACAGGATGCTGGACTAGATGGACTAGTGGTCTGATCCAGCAGGGCTCTTCACATGTTTTTAAAAGTAACAAGAATTTTAAACCAGAATTAGACTGTAATTAAGAATCCTAGTTTGTGGGGGGAGGGGGACAAAGGTGCATACCTGCATTCATACCTCAGGTAAACATAGTAAATATTAAATCATTGTTCAGTATGCGGCACACAGAAAGAGAGAAGCCCGGCACATACACAAGCCTGACGTAAATTGGGTTTGTGCACCTTTTGTATAACGGCAGGCAAATCAGACATCTAAACGCAACCTAGAACTTCTTTCTGGAAGTTTCTTTTCTGTTTGTTTTTGTTCTTGTTGTAGATACCAAAGATCTTGTTAGTTGGATGAGGGGCCATGATTCTTCCGTGTCCTCCATCTCCGTTCACGGTTCTGGCCGATACGCCATCACAACCTCTGCAGACACGGCCCAGCTGTGGGATCTTGACACCTTTCAGCGCAAAAGGAAGCTGAACGTTCGCCAGTCTGTGGGCATCCAGAAGGTTCGGTCTAAGGAGACTCTGTCATGTTCATGCCATTGGAAGCTGATGCCGCCCTCAGCTGAGGGAGGGAAAGGAAATGGGCAACGCAAGGCCAATGTATCTTCAGGGAAAGCAGCACCACAACCTAGAAGCCTTTGGATAGCGTGAGGCAGGACCACATCTCCTGCTTCAGCCTATTATTGTGGTGATCTCTCTCATCTGTTCAGTTTTCCTGTAGTTCTTCTCCTGGCCACAACTTGATGGTTGCGCAGCCACTCAGTCTCTGCCTGACATGGCTTAAGGGCCTGTGGACTCATCCTGACACTAGTTTAACTTGCCGCCCATGTAGGGGTACCAGCAGTGTTCCCTCTAAGCTGAGTTAGTGTGAGCTAGCTCACAGTTTTTTAGCCTCCGGCTCACACATTTTTGTCTTAGCTCAGGAAGGATGGCTCCAGGGCAAACATAATTTATGCAGCAGCCAAATCGCTCGCTCACAGCTTTAATGCCAGTAGCTCACAAAGTAGAACTGTTGTTCACAAGACTCCACAGCTTCGAGGGAGCATTGATTACCAGGCTGGTGGGAGGACTGAAGGGCGGGGGCATGTGGGTAAAACCATAGAATTTCCAACAATTCCTAGAGCTACTCTACGTCACTTCTGGGTTTCTCTGGAAGTGATACAAGGACAAAGCAGATGTCTTTTTCCTTCTTTTTTTCTAGTGTCCTCCCACCTCTGCTCAATGCAGTGGCAGTCAACTACAGCTGCTGGTGGGAGGCCTCCCACCATAGGGAGAGGCCTGGCAGCCCTATGCTTACACGACCCTTTCAGGTCCTAGAAACAGCAGAGATTATGGGGAGACCTGCTGAATTTGAGAAACTGAGATACAGCTCTTGCTAAGCTACAGGAGAAGGCTTGTTTTAAAATACCATTTTTTGTGTGTGTGTTCTTTGCTGCATTTTCAGGTCTTCTTCCTCCCACTCAGTAACACCATCATCAGCTGCTTTAAGGACAACTCAGTCTTTGCCTGGGAATTCGATACTCTTCACTGCAAGTATCAGTTGCCATCTCCAATAGAAGGCTCATCCTTGCGATATAAAGTTTTTGCTGCTACGCGGTATGTTGTGATCGTCACGCGGGCAAACATCTTCGCTGGTCATGCTGAATGTTTTACATTAATTTATTTGTTTATTGTTTAGACTTTTAGGCCGCCCTTCCCTGCAAGCAGGGCTCAGGGCCGCTTGAAGGTTAAAATAGATCATAGGGCCTTTTGATGGTGACTGTTAATTGCTAATTCTTTATTCTTTTCTTCCCCCCACCCCCCACCTTCTCTCTTTAAAGAGGTTCTGTTAGCCTGTTTTTGAATCAGTGAAATGTGCGAAAGGAAAGGTTTGAGCTTTGAGTGTATGGCTATATAGTGTTTCTTTGCGTTTTGTGTTTTACGTTTCGTGTGTTATGATTTGGTTAGGCAGGATTACCCTATTTTGAAAAGCAAAAGAGAGGACATATTTCCTGACAGACTCCTTCAAACAAGTAGCCGCTATAACAAATCTCATTTTAAATACCCCTGCTATTTAAGCTGTGATAATTACTTCTAACTAGGACTATTCCTAGCCTTCCAACCCCGAAAGAGGACATTTTCATCAGGTTTGTTGAAAAGAGCCCAAAAGTGGATGGACACCAAAAAAAGAGATCATGTCCTCTTTAAAAAAGGACATCTGGTGATCCTAGGTTAGGATATTACCTTGGTGGTAGTGGAAAGTGCCGTCAAGTGACAGCTGACTTACGGTGACCCGGTAGGGTTTTCAAGGCAAGAGACATTTCAGAGGTGGTTCGCCATTGCCTGCCTCTGCATCACGCCCCCGGTAGTCTTTGAAGGTCTCCTGTCCAAATACTAGCCAGGGCCTACCAGATTCCAAGATCTGACGAGGTCAGGCTAGCCTGGGCTATGCCGGTCAGGCGGTATTACCTTACCCCATTATTTATTTATTTTACTTTGTTATCCATCTTTCCCTGTGCGATTTGGGCTTCTTAGGTTTTATACAGGTTTTTTTTTATTTGAGGGACTTTAAAAACAGGGTCAAACAGAAAGACTGATTTACATTTATTCATTTACCTCTCTGTTATGTAATGAATGAATTAATGAGATTATCAAACAAGCAGAGTCTTACAAGCCAACAGCCAAAGGGTGCACAGTAAACTTGGTATATGCTGTTGGCCATTCCGACTGTGTGTTACCTGTTCAGATTGTCAGTGACTCTCCAGCCAGAGAACAACCTTTCCCAACACTTTTCTACCTGAGATCCTTTCACGGGGGTTACCAGACCTTGACCCTGAGTGCAGGTCATGGTGGTCTGCCAGTGAACCCCAGCCTCATATGTGACTGAGTGGGGATTTCAACTTTGGTCCCCTTGATTGAAGTTCAGCACTTTCTCATGAGACCAAGCATCCAAGTTAACAAGAAACTGGGCCCCTTTTCTTTGCTACTTCCTCTGAAGGGCGATCTGACTGGCTCATTCTATGTAGGCCTTCCAGGACAACAAAAGAGATTTGTTTTCTCAAGCCCTCGTCTGCCTTAGTTGAGTTACAGCCCAACCATACAATGTCTTTGCAGTCCTTTTCTCTGTCCCGTCCTGGTGTCTCCCCTTATCCTGTTGACCAGACGTACGCGGAGAGTTCCATGCTTGGAACTTGATTTCCCAGTTTGGACTGGGGGTGCAATGCACAGAGAGACGGGGCTTAAATCTCTGTCATTCCATGTCGTTTTTCCAAACTGAAACAGTCCTGAAGAGTCCCTGTTTGCCCCACTGGGGAACCTTTATTCTTAGTCCATCAGCACAAAAGCAGCCCATTGGACTGTAAGTTTCCCCATTGCAGCAACTGGTGGTTCCCAGGGCTATTTCAGGTTGGGAAATGGTACAGCAGGGGAAGGCTCTGAATTAGGCCATAACCCACTTGGAAATCCTTTGCCGGAAACTTGATTCCCAGGACACCATCTGATGGGACCCCACGTGATGAGCAGCACATGAGAAAATGGTAAAGTATAGTTAGGCCTTCGCTTTGTCAGGTTGGGCTGGAGGTCACACCCTGCTCGTAGTTTATCCTTCAGGGCAACAACTTAGCATGTAAACTTGAAATAGAGGAAACCGGCTTAATTCAGGCAGTGTGTTGTTTCGGTGCTACAGAGATGGCCGCATCCTGGCAGCCGGCGGCAAGTCGAATCACCTTCACTTGTGGTGTTTGGAGTCCAGGCAGCTGCTGAGGATAATCCAGATGCCGACAAAGGTGCGATCGGTTCGCCACCTGGAATTCCTCGCAGACAGTTTTGATGGCGGTTCTAATCAGGTCAGTGGCAAACTCCAAAGCCAAGGAATAGCACTGGGTATCCCACACTTCAACAGCGGGTATAATGCTTTCCTCTGAATTCAGATTCTTTTTGCTCTTACACCTGAAAAAGTGTGCAAGAGCTGTCCTTGATGGGTCTCATCCTCAGTGTTCTGGAGGCAACTTAAACAAAGGCTGGGCAGAGCAGTGGTTCATTCAGAGATACAACAGACAGCGTGCTTTGGGGCTGGGTATCTGTCCTGCAGCTCTGCTTTGGGGGGCAGTTGGTTGTCTGATGCAGAGGTGTAACAAAAGCCACTGCTCCCAACAGACAGGAACTGGAAAATGCCCAAAGCAAAACAGTGATTTCGTACAGAGATGCTATGGGGGCAGTCCTGGGAAGCTGCTGATCACTTTAATGAATTCTAATGTCTTGGGATAAGCTAATTCCACATTGGCTGGAAACAAGTTTGGTAACTGGATGGCTAGATGGCGATCTGACAGCAATGCTGGTTCTGTGAACATAGGCAGGTCATGAAAAGGAGAGCAGGAAGTGTTGCCTCAGTGCTTCGTTCTCATGGCCCTTTCTTACACGCCCAGGGAAATGCTGTTCGCCACTTTGAGGTCAAGAAGCAATTTTCTCCAGGCCAGTTTGGCCAGGGATCCTGGAGGGGTTTTTTTGCCATCTTCTGGGCATGGAGCAGGGGTCACTGGGAGTGTGTGGGGGAGGTATTTCTAAATTTCCTGCATCATGCAGGGGGTTGGATTAGATGACCCTGGAGGGCCCTTCCAACTCTATGATACTATGACATCTAATACTTATTTCCTGCTTTTAATCCATCCTAAAAGTAAACCAATAATATGCTTATGTAATATCTACATGGTATCTTAGAGCATTCGAAGTGCCCTCAGCAATCTTTAAGGTAGGTCAGTATTACAGGTAGCGGCGTGCGGAAGAAAGCAGCTTACCTAAGGCCTTCTGATGAATTTGTGGGCTGGGCAACACTCCTTGTTTAAAATTCTCTCTCACCTTTCAACTCTAGGGGAGCTCTTAGGACAACTCATAGCATTTCATAAACCCAGTAGCCATGACATCAAGCCAAATAAAGCATTGGGACAAACATTGGAACAAAGTATACTAGACAAATGGTCTTCAGCTCATAGGTCAGGGCCCTCAGGTGGGTTTCAGAGCTGTACTTACTGGATCATCAGCCCCTGTAGAGCGGTTTCTTTTACACTGCCTCGTTGTTTGCGTTTTCCCTGGGTACACCTCCTAGAATTTGGCTGGCATGGAGTGCCAGCAGCTCTCTTGCCCTGCTGCCCACGTTTCTAGTCTTGATGCTAGCAAAGTTCACAACCCTGGCTCCCTTTCTTCCCAGCACATGATTCTGTCAACATATGCCTTCCTAACTGTTTTTGGCAGCTTAGCGATGATTCGTTTCCCAGCAGGGCAATTAGCAGTGCAGTCTTAAGTAGCATTACATTTTTCTAAATCCATTGAAATAAATTGGTTTGGAAGGCTGCCTCTCTGCTTTGGGTGGGTTCATAAGAATCCTGAAACACACAGCCCCGTCCTAGACGTTGTTTACACAGAAGTGACACCCACTTAACTTCAGAGTGACTTGCTGTGTAGGATTGGGGCCCAGGAATTCTAAGTCACTGTCTCAAGAAAACGTGTGCCTGTTCCGCACCAAGCAGGCTTTATCACACTTTCTCGTGTGCTGCAGGTTCTTGGAGTGCTGAGTCAAGACAGCATCATGAGATTTATCCACATCCAGAAGTGCAAGCTCCTCTTTGACGTCGGCAGCCACGAAGAGGGAATCAGCACAGCTGCCCTCAGCCCCAACGGAAGATATATCGCAGCGGTCATGGAGAACGGCAGCCTGAACGTGTACAGCATCCAGGCTCTTACCCAAGAGCTTAATAAGGTCCGTCCCCCGAGAAATGGGAACCCCCCCACAGATACGCATGGAAGCATTGTGGAGCACGCTCGCTGTTTCGACACTTGGAAAAGGGCAGAGGGGGAGGGAACCAGATCACTTCTTGCAGCCGCACAGCAGGGGGCTCTTGCAGCCAATGGCCAGACTTTCCTCTAAAATGGGGGGGGTGGCCACAGGTTGGACCCATGTCCACTGTAACTTATAGTATGGCCGCGAGAACATTCAACTCAGGCTCTCTGGGTTCTGTTTAGACAGCAGTGAAGACTCAGTATGATTCTTGGTGTAGTGGTTAAGTGCGCGGACTCTAATCTGGGAGAACCGGGTTTGATTCCCCACTCCTCCACATGTAGCTGCTGGTGTGACCTTGGGCAAGCCATAGTTCTGGCACAGTTGTTCTTGGAAAAGAGCAGTTTCTCTCCGAGCTCTCTCAGCCCCATCTACCTCACAGGGTGTCTCTTGGGGGGAGGGGAAGGGAAAGGAGTTTGTAAGCTGCTCTGAGACTTCCTTGGGTAGTGAAGGGCGAGGTATAAATCCATTCTCCTCCTCCTCTTCCTCCTCCTCCTCCTCTCTGGTTTCTGTTTAGACAGCAGAGAAGTTTGAGTCTCCAAGCCCGTCATTTTTTAAAGGCTGTAGCCAAACCGTACAAAATATTTGTGTGTGTGTTTTTTCCAGCCTCCCCCACCTTTGTTTAAAGTGATTGCCGAACCTTCCAAAGGCACACCCAAGCTGACCATGAGAGTGACATCCGGAAGGCCAGAGAGGCCTTGGAAACCAAAGGGGAACAAAGTCCACGCTAAAATGTTGAGACCGCAGCCAAATGCCTCGCTTGAGGATAAAGAGGTAAGGGTGTACGCAGCAGGGCCAGCCTAGGCTTTTTCTACCAGGAGATCCAAATGAGAGACATTTGCTAATTAACATGGTGGGAAAGTCCTCTTGCCCAGCCCTAGAAGTGGCATGCTCCCCATTAATTTCAACAGACAAGCTTTCTACTGGATTGCACTTCTTGGGCCATGAGTTCACTAAGGCCAAATTACTTCGAGAGCAGTCCTGTCTCATTCCCCATTCTGCATTCCTCACCACCACCACCCCAGCAAGCTAACTCATTTCTCCTGCTGTCTTTGACAGACTAGGTCAGCTGATAAAAGCTTATTTGTTATTCATGGTTGATGGACGGCAACCATCTTTACACCTGGCAATTTGAAGTCCGCTTCTGGCAGGGAGATGGAAGCAGCCCTGTCTGGGAGCGTCGCTCTCCTGACAACCAGTAAGCAGGGCCGATAGCTCTCCACACTTGCCTCAGGCACCGGAACTCTGCCTGGCGGCCCTTTTGGGAACAGAAGTGGCCTGGCTTGGAAGGCAGTAGATGTCATTTAAGGGAATAGAGGAGGAACGTCTGGGGAGACCAGGAAAGAGGAGGGATCACGGCAAGGGTTGAAATTTGTTTATATGGGTGAAAGAGATTCAGAGTGGATGGGAGAGGCACGAGGAAAGAAGCGAAGAAAGTGGGCAACGTTGTTGTTATCCTCTGTGCAGGGAAACTACTTTGTTGGTCCTGTTTTTAGAATGAGCTGCCAGATGGACTGAACAAAAAGCGACTGCAAGCCTTGCTGAAGGGTTTTGGGGAGTATCCAGCCAAATACAGGTGCGTGCCTCGCCCTTAATCTGTTGTTTGCTGCCCTGTTGAGCAAAATGGGTCCAGCTCTGTAAATTTGTCTCATGATTGCAGGATGTTTGTGTGGCGGTCCTTACTGCAGCTTCCGGAAAATCACCTGGCCTTCAGCAGCCTGTTGGATAAAGGGACCCATTCCGCATTCGTGCATCTTCAGAATGAATATCCTATTAAAAGCCGGAAGCTCTTGAGAGTCTTACAAAGGTAATTCCAAGAGAGCGGTCGTGGTAATCTGTAGGAGAAACTAAAACTGGAGTCCAGGGGGACCTTGGAGGTGAACAGCGTTTATTCCATGAAAGCTTGTGCTGGAACAAAATCTGTTATGGCGCTAAAAATGTCACTGGACTCCTGGTTTTCTTTTATTTACCTGAAGAAGTGAGCAGTGACTCATGAAAGCTCCCACCCTGCCACAAATTTTGTTAGTCTTTAAGGTGCAACTGAACTCTTGCTCTTTGTTTCACAATGATAATGCCATGGTTGTCATGGCAGGAGAGGCTCCTGTGATTTTTAACTTTTCACTGGGCAGTTGCCTGTACTGATCACGTGAACTCACCTGAGGCCTTGTGGACAACTTTTGCGGAAATCATGTGAGTTTTGACTTGAAGCAATCCAGTATTCCATTTTCTCTGCTTGTCACACACAGTCCAGGCACTGGTACAGTCTCCCCTCCATCCACAGGGAGGTAGCGTCCCCACCACCACCAATACACGAAAGAGCACCGGCTTGACCTGGAGGCATCTCCCAGTCTTTCTCTTGTCTTACCTCTTTATACCCCATTTTTATCCTGACTTACCTCCAGCAAGTTTAGGATGGCATACAGTGTTCTCCACTCACTCACTTTCCTCTCACAATAACCCAGTGAGGTAGGTTATGGGTATGGGTCTTTACTTCTTTACATAGAGAGTGATTAAGATGTGGACTTCTCTGCCAGAGGATGTAGTGATGGCCACAGGAACAAACCGCTTTAAAAGGAGGATTAGATAGACTTATCCTCCTTGACTCTATCAGTGGCTACTAGCCATGGTGGCTGAGGGGAACCTCCGCGTTCAGAGGCACTAATCCCCTGAATCCCAGAGCCAGGAGGTAACATCAGGAGAAGGCCTCAGCCTCTATGCCCTGTTGGTGGCCCTCTAGAGGGACTGGTTGGCCACTGTGTGAGGCAGGATGCTGGACCAGATGGACCACTGGTCTCATCCAGCAGGGCTCTCTCTTATGTTCTTATGAAGGCCTCAGCCTCTCTGCCCTGTTGCTGGCCCTCCAGAGGAACTGGTTGGCCAGTGTGTGAGACAGGATGCTGGACTAGATGGACCACTGGTCTGATCCAGCAGGGCTCTTCTGATGTTCTTATGAAGGCCTCAGCCTCTCTGCCCTGTTGTGGGCCCTCCAGAAGGACTGGTTGGCCACTGTGTGAGGCAGGATGCTGGACCAGATGGACCACTGGTCTGATCCAGCAGGGCTCTCTCTTATGTTCTTATGAAGGCCTCAGCCTCTCTGCCCTGTTGTTGGCCCTCCAGAGGAACTGGTTGGCCACTGTGTGAGGCAGGATGCTGGACCAGATGGACCACTGGTCTCATCCAGCAGGGCTCTCTCTTATGTTCTTACGTTAGGCTGAGAGACAGCAACTTGCCCAAGGTCACCCAGTGACCTTCATGACCTTTGCAGTAAATGGTCACATCTTCCCCAGTTTAATCTTGCCCATTTCCCCCCCCCCCCCATGATCAGCAGTGGAGGTGCTTGAGGCTCATCCTGCCTGGTTCAGCCCTCTGCCAAGGGATACCAGCTCCCTAGTGCTTCCACACCAGCCACATAACTACATCTGGTTTCCCTTCCCTGCGAGTGGCACGCCAGAACTGGATGCCTGTAGTACTTGTCGTCTGACTTGCCCCAAAATATTTGCTACCAGCAACACACTCCACCATGATGTTCAGTCTTTAAGGTCATGTGGTAGAGTGAGGTGGTGGTAGCATGGATTGTGATACCGTCAGGTACTACAGCTGTGGAGAGTCACATTTTGCGCACTGTGTAATGAAAGCGGTGGGGAATCCATTTCCTGCAAGTAGAAACCTTGGAGAAAAGGCCGTGCTTGACTTTTCTCCCGGAGGTGCTAGATTCAGTGGCTCTACCACCAAACCAAGGCCTCGAGGCAGGATTTTGTGGCTTGTGGGGCAAAAAATTTTCTGGTGGGGCTGCCATTATTTTCCATAATAAAGTGGGGGGTGGCGGCGTGCACCCCTCTTCCTCCACTCCTGCAAGATTTAAAGGGCCTTTCAACTGATCGGCAGGGAGCATGTGGCCTGCCGATCAGCTGGAAGGCCCTTTAAATATTGCAGAAGGGAGAGAGGGTCATGCACTACCCCCCCCCCCGCTTCTTCTCAAAAGCTTTTAAATGATCCCTTTAAGAAGAAGGGGGGGTTAATGAAGGGGGCTGGCCCTTTAAGGAAGGGGGCAGAGACCCCAAGAGCCCCACCATAGTTACGGGCCAGCTCAGGTCCTCATTGAGGAGAAAGGTAGGGTGGAAATGAAGCAAAAAATAAATAACTGCACCGTGACTCTTTGAAAAGGGCTGTGGCCTCTGGAGCAGTTTTAACTCTCTGCGCCGCAATATTTCTTTCCTAAGCTTTTGCTTCCCTCTGTCATGCAGGACGTTGTCTGCTCTAGCTCACTGGTCTGCCATCTTTGGCGAGATGCCCTACATCCCTCTTCTGGCCTTCCCTTTCATCAAACTCTTCCAGAACAACCAGCTCATCTGCTTTGAAGTGGTGGCTACCATCATCGGTAAGGCAAAATTTCCAAAGCGGGGGTGGGGGGGGGGGCTCCTGATCTGCACCAGCAGGTGTCCTTGGCCGTTTATTTGTGTCCACCTCTTCTCCATGAAGCTGAGGGGGTTCCACAGAGCTCGCGGGGGTGGGGTTATGCATGGTTCTTCCTCTCAGTTTGATCCCCACAATAGCTCTTTAACAGGGGAAGTTAGGCTGAGGGAGATTGACCAGCTCATGGTTCACCCTACGTGCTGTGCATACAGGAGGTCTGCGGCATCTCTGGTTAAAAGGGCTCTCTGGTGTTAATAGAGACTTTTCTCTGCTTAGATCAAGGTGGGTAGTCCTGTTCATCCGTCCGTAGCAGTAGAAAAGAGCAAGAGTCCAGTAGCACCTTAAAGACTAACAAAATCTGTGGCACGCTGTGAGCTTTGGGCTCACACAAGGTCATCCCCTGCCACAAATTTTGTTAGTCTTTACGATACCACTGGACTCTTGCTCTTTTCTGCTTTGACTGCTTGACACCCCAGAGAGGCACTGCTGGTTGTGATAGACAGCACTGAACTAGATGGACCAATGGTTGGACTCGGTATAAAGGCAGTTTTATATGTTGCTGCCTTGAGTCCCCTGTTGAGAGAAAGGCGGGTAAAAGGTGACATAAATGTTCATCATGGAGGAAGCCCCTGTGACTTCAGCCATTCCTGTCTACCCGGCCCGCTTTTTCTGTACATCTCTGGTCTGGGTTTTGTTTCTTGGTCCACTCCAGAGTGAGAGGTTATAAACCACCTCTTGTATAATATACATGACAGTACTTGGCATTTGTAAAGCACTTCACGTATATTATGCCAGTAAATCCTTATAACAGTCCTATGCCGTATCTGGTAGGAGACTGAGACTACCCTTACATTGGTCATCAAAACAGCGAAACCAGGCTAGATATTAGTCTTTGCATTCTCTGGGGACACCCCAGGCATGCAGGAAATATGACTGTGTGAATTAGCCAGAAGGAGAACCAATGACCTGATGAGGTCTGAAAATGCTTCAGAGGGAGCAGCGTAATGAGATCAGATGAGAGTCTTGGGGGGGGGGGGGTGTTTTTTCCGTGGAATCAGCTTGCTCCAGCCCTTGAGAGTTTTTCAGATGTTTGAAGGGAAGAACAGGAGGGGGCTTCCAAATTGTTCCTTTCTCCCACAGGCCACCAGCTTCTTGTATCCCTGTGTTACCACTCTGGTCATCATCAGAGGCTACTGCCATTTAAGGCTAGAAGGGTGGTCACCCCAAAAAGGGCCTACTTAGTTGTGGCACCAAAACTGTGGAACTCAGCTTTTCCAGGCAGGTTCGTCTGTCCCCCTCAATCATGGTCTTCCACCAGCAGGTGAAGGCTTCTCTGTTCGGCATTCCTTTAACTGATTTTCAGCGGCCCTCCTTCCTGTTTATGTGTCTGTATGTTTGCACATTTTAGTAATTTATATTTTAAAGCTTGTTTTTATGTTGCAGCTGTTCACTGCCTTGGGGACCTGAAGATGGGTGGGAAAGTGGCATACAAATGCTGTGTAAATAAGGCTGGGGGAATATATGCTTGCCAATGACAAAAGGAAATAACTACTTTACACAGAGTTATTAAAATGTGGAATTCACTGCCAGAAGATGTAGTGATGGCCACAGGAATAAACAGAATTAGTTTCATGGAGGATAAGTCTATCAGTGCTACTAGCCATGGTGAGGAACTGGTCGACCACTGTGAGACAGGATGCTGGACTAGATGGACTATTGGTCTGATCCAGCAGGGCTCTTCTTAAGTGCTTAAGGTCACCTAGAAAGTTGGTGGGGGAGTGGGATTTGAACCAGGGATTTCCTTGTTCACTGCCAAGCCCTTGCACTGAACTAGTGCATTAGTAAAGTAAATGGAATGTGGGATGTATTATAAAAACAGCAATGCCACCAGAAAAGATGTCTTCCGTCATTCAGATTCCAGGGCAGGAATGCTGGGATTGATTAACGCGTTGGAGAAAGAGAGCAAGCACTCTATATGTGTACTCTATCATATTCTTTCCATGTGTACGCACAATAAGGAGCTGAACCAGTTGTGGCTCCCTGGAACCTTTACCTAGTGAAGGAAATGCACGTATTCACCTCCATGTGTTGTGGTAAATCTGTTAACGTACAGTGTACAGAATAACCCTAACGGGGCGGAGGAGGGGGAAACAAGGCGAAATGTCACTTACGTGCTATTGCTAGATGATGGAAACGTCTCCAGGAGCGGTTTTTGTTTTCTTTTTCTAGTGAACTGGTGTCAGCACTGGTTTGAGTTTTTCCCCAATCCTCCCATCAATGTTCTAAGCATGGTGGAAAACCTCCTGGCCCATCACGACAAAGAACTGCTGCAACATTTGATGAACTGCAATGTAACATCACAGGTACAATTTCGACGCGTTTTTTGATAAGAGCACACCCGTTGCCAAGGGGAGCAACAGTGGGATGAGAAGGCCCCGGTGGACAAACACCCCACGGCAGAAGGGAGTTAGAACCATTTGTTCAGATGATGGGCCATCTCAACAGGGACATCTTCAAAATGGTTCTGAGATTCCTTGGCCTTACTGACCCAGAACACCCTCTGGCTGTTGCTTAGGGTCAAAAATCACCCCACAAAGGATAAATTAGCAAAAGTTATCCTATAAATTTTTTCCTATAAAAAATGGGCCTGCAACAGCGGGAAGAGCATCCTAGAAATCAAATAAATAAGTAAATATTAAGGGGGCTGTACCTTGCTTGCTTTCTGTTCCACTGTTGTATGCCTGATGAATGTTCTGGCGGTAACAGGAAGACTGTTATTTTTCCCTAACTGGAAGCCATTCTCCATTCGAACGTTCCAACTAACCATTTGCCTTTGCTGAATTAGGAGTTCCTTCCGGGTTAGCAGGGTGCTTAGGCTTTCTTGTGACATTGGTCCCTGTGGGAAAGTGGCCCAATGACATTGCTACCATCTGGCCTCCAAGCCCGCTTTGCAGGAGAGCCAGTTTGGTGTAGTGGTTAAGAATGCGGACTCTAATCAGGGGTAACTGGGTTTGATTCTCCACTCCTCCACACACAGCTGCTGGTGTGACCTTGGGTCAGTCACAGGTTCTCTCAGAGCTGTTCTCTCAAGGGCAGTTCTCTCAGAGTTCTCTCAGTCCTGCCTACCTCACAGGGCGTCTGTTGTGGGGAAGGGATTGTAAGCTGCTCAGAGAGTTCTTCAGGTAGTGAAGGGTGGGGTATAAATCCAATCTCTTCCTCTTCAGGTAGAACGGACTACCCTGCTTCATACTGTAGGTGGAAGGGATGGCATTTTGGAATGCACCTCTCAGTTTAAAAGCTCCCTGCACTTACAGAATGAGTACAACAAACAAAGCCGGTGGGGGTAGAACTTCTGTCTTGGTTGTGTTAGTTTTCTGGAGATTTGTTTTATGTGACGGGTCAGCTCTGGAATTCATCGCCAAGCTGAAGCAGAGCAATCCCTTCCACTGCCTCATTCCCGCCACATTCTCCTTCACGTGTGAATCTGGTCCAAGACTGCAGTCAGCGAAAACTGACAGCAGTCTCATGGTTCCTTAAAGATAAACGAATGGGTTGTGTCATATGCATGTCGTAATACTCTTGTTAGTCTTTAAGGTGCCACAAGGCTTTTGTGTGTTTTGCCTCAGCAATGTGACTGTATTTGCTGTGAGGCTGGACTTGTTCTGTAATCCAAGTTGGCCTTTTCAAGAAGGGTAGCACTGTTGCTTCCGAGGGAAGCGCTGTTGCGGCCTGTGGTGGCAGGTGAAAACATATTTCATCTCTGAACATGAGTTGGGAGATAAAATGTGTGCCGGGATTCCTGAAGAACCAAGCTTTTCCTCTGCCTGAGGTATAGGAGGGCCGTTACCAAGATGACATAGGCCATGGTGGGCTCATACACTTAAGAAGGTAGCCAGAGGAAAAGCCGTCCATTTAAAACATTTAACTTGCTATTCAAGGCCATTTCTTATCACTGGGTCCGCAACTATTCCTAATTGTCTCATCCATACTACTTCAGGTATACGCTTGGCCGCTTCTAGAAACCATGTTCTCTGAGGTACTGACAAGAGAAGAATGGCTAAAAATATTTGACAATGTCTTCTCCAACCACCCTTCCTATCTCCTGATGCTTGTTGCTGCTTACGTGATATGTTCCAGAGCTCCTCTGCTTCACTGTAATCAGAAAGAAGACTTTGAGGTAAATATTTCACTCTCTGAGAGGGCCGTGTTCTGTATTCTCAGGGCCTGCTGCCCTCTGGAAGACTTGAGAGCCAGTTTGGTTAAGTGCGCAGACTTTAATCTGGGAGAACAGGGTTTGATTCCTCCACTTGCGCCTGCTGGATTTATTTATTTATTTAAATTTATATCCCGCCTAAGCAGCAAGGCCGGTTGACCTTGGGCAAGCCATAGTTCTGGCACAGCTGTTCTTGAAAAAGAGCAGTTTCTCTCAGAGCTCTCTCAGCTTCACCTACCTCACAGGGTGTCTGTTGTGGGGAGGGGAAGGGAAAGGAGTTTGTAAGCCACTCTGAGACTCCTTTGGGTAGTGAAGGGCAGGGTATAAATCCAATTTCTTCTCCTTCTTCTTGAGTTGTGTGACACTTTTAGCTGCACAACCCAGCCCCAGCATAGGTTTTAATCAGGACAGCATTTGAGTAATTTAGTTGTAAATTGTGGTTTTGATTTGTGTTTTTTTAAAAATGTATTTTTATATTTTTGTTCTGTTTATATTGTAAGCTGCCTTGAAGGTAGAAAGGTAGCAAAAATATTTTAAATCAATAAAAATTTAAAAAATAGGTGCCTGTGCTCTGTAATAGCATCAAGTGGGCAGGAAGGGTTGCCTCAGTGCTTAGTCCTTGTGGCCCTTTCTTCCACGCCCAGGGAAATGCTGATCGCCACTTTGGGGTCAGGAAGCAATTTTTCTCCAGGCCAGGGTTGCCCTCTTCTGGACATAGAGCAGGGGTCACTGGAGGTGGGAGGGGGAGGTATTTGTGAATTTCCTGCACTGTACAAGGGGTTGGACTAGATGACCCTTGAGGTCCCTTCCAACTCTATGATTCTCTGTTTCCAACCCCTTCCCTGCTGGTCATCGAGGTGAGCAGATTTGGGGCACGTTGTAACCAAAGAGAACAAAATGTTCTTTCAGCGAATGTGTGCACGTGAAGCAAAATTATCTTTGTTGCAGTATTTCTTCCATCACCGGAACAACTTGGATATCAGTGCCATGATGAAGGAGGCCTACCATCTCATGGAGTGCACCCCGCAAGACATCCATCCCCAGCGTATGCTGGATGACTTTGTGCCCCTGACTAAGGGGCAGTACCCAATATTTAACAAGTACCCCAAGTTCATCGTGGATTACCAGTCCCAAGAGCGAGAGCGGATCAGGCAGGAGGAAATCGAGTACCTGAGAGAGAGGTATCGCTTGAGGAGACCAGGGGGCAGAGGGTGGCATCTCTTTCGTGCCTAGTTTGGAAAAAAAAATGAATGGTATGTGGATGAGGTGGGGCAGAAATTAAGAATCAAAATTCCAAAGTAGATTGGGCTTGAAGACGGTCTAGCCCAAGCTCCTAAAACAGAACTATGCTGCCCATGCTGGCCTGTTTCCCCCATCACACATGAACACAAATGAAGCCGCCTTAAACACAGTCAGACCATTGGCCTGTCAAGGTCCATTCATCTCATCAAACCTGCAACAGTTCTCCAGGGTCTTAGGTAGAGGTCTTTCACATCACCTATTGCCAGATCTTTTAACTGGAGATGCTGGGGGTTGAACCTGGGATGTTCTGCATGCCAAGCAGATGCTCTACCACTGAGCCACGGCCCCTCCCCCTTTCAGATTAGCCCCACATTGTACTGAGCTGTAGTGTGGCGCCACAGTTCGAGAACAAGGAGGGGCCATGGCTCAGTGGCAGAGCAGCTGCTTGGCATGCAGAAGGTCCCAGGTTCAATTCAAGAATCAGGTAGTAGATGGCCCATGATGAAGGGCAGCCACACCTAAGCTAAGGTTCCTCAAATGGGACAGTGATGGCTGGTGTGTTGGTGCTGAGAGAGGAGGATCAGGGAGGGCAAGAGTCAGGTAGTAGGTGATGTGAAAGACCTCCACTTGAGACCCTGGAGAGCTGCTGCCAGTCTGAGTGGACCATGCTGACCTTGACGGACCAGTGGCTTGATTCAGTATAAAGGAGCTTCATGTGTGGCAGACGTGACCCAGGTTATCTGTATAAGACATGCCCCATGATACGCGAAGGTTGTTTACTTATTTCTGTGCCACTTTTCCCTTTTGCTGAAAATGGTTCACGGCAAAATAAGGAAATCCAACCAGGACCTTGACACATTAAAGCCAAGTAACACCATTAAAGCCAAGTAAGGAAAAAGCCAACCTAAAATACACAGCTCGACATGGCCTCGTGAACTGGGATGAGAGAAGCAGCAGGCCTTGCACCAGCGGGTAACCCCATTCCACAAGAACTGCCCCCCACCACAGAAAATGTTCTCGCCCTACGAGTCACAGACCTCCTCTCCTGTGTGAGTTCCATCCAAGCTCATAGGGGGAGAGACTGTCCCACCAAGCATTACAATTTGCCATCTTCAACAGACTTCAGTGCAGTGAGTAGAAATCGACTGAATAATCACTGATGTCTAGGGTTGAGAGAGACTGGTGGGGAGGATAGGCTAGTACTGCACTCAGGCAGCTCCCCCTGGCCATCACAGCAAATTGGAGTTTGACCAGAGAGCTTTCAAAGAAGGACATTTTTGATCAAGTAAAAGGAAAGCACAGGAACATACAGGGCTCATTTCGTAGCAGGAGCTCCTCTGCATATTAGGCCACCCCTGATGTAGCCAATCCTCCAAGAGCTCACAGTAGCCCCTGTAAGAAGAGCTCTGGAAGCTCTTGGAGGATTGGCTACATCAGGGGTACGTGGCCTAATATGCAAAGGAGCTCCTGCTAGAAAATGAGCCCTGAACATGCATTATGGTCAGGATCACAAAGTGGAGTACAATGGAAGGGGAACAAGCCTGCATGGTCCTCTTGATCTGCTGACCACAGTTAGGAGTTTGGAAACGACAGGCTGTGTTTGCACCCACTATGAACAGACATGTTTGTGGTGATAATCTGAATGCAGTCTGTGTCTGGCCTGGCCCAGAGAGGAACAAGAAAGACGCTGTGATGTTAGGTTTTTGTCTCTCATTCTGGCTTGGTAAACTCAGTGTGCTCTTTTTGGACTTTTTCTGTGAACTGGGCAGCAGCCCAAATAGCCCAGCTTGGGTTTATCACAGTTTGGGAGCTAAGCAGAGTTGGCCATGGTCAGTACTTGGATGGGAGGCCACCGAGGAATCCTGGGGTTGCCTCACAGAGGAGGGCAATGGCTCAGCCCTGGCTCCTGCCCGGTGGAACTCTCTGCTTGAGTGACGTCACGCCCAGAGGGACCCAATGCAGTTCCACAGGGCCTGCAAGGCAGAGATGTTCCGCCAGGCAATTTTGGTTGAGGACAGCAACGGGTGCCATCTTATCTGGCATTCCCTCCCTCTCCCCCAGCTTTTTCTCTGTCGCCCACAGTATAGTGGCACAATCTGGAATCCTGAAGTTTAGTGCCACTTGAGAATGTGCCACTTAATTCTGTACTGTCTAAATTTGTGTGCATTGTTTTATTATTTTATTGTTTTTACTGTTGTCCGCTGCCCTGAGCTTTGTGTCTAAATAAATAAGTTATAACACCACGTGGATGGGGTCACCAGGCGTCAGTTGCAACTGGACAGCACATTTTTTCTTCTTCCTTGTGAACTGGGCCAGAACGTGAAACAAAACTCGCCGCTGAGAAACGTGCCTTGGCTCTGTGGCCAACTTGACCGTCTCCAGCAGATGAACTTACAGCTTTGAAAGGAGTGCAGCAATCTGGGTTTTTTATTCCAGTTCTGCCTTCCTTTCTTGACAACCTCTCTGTCACTGGTGAGAGCCAGTTTGGTGTAGTGGTTAAGTGCGCGGATTCTAATCTGGGAGAACCGGGTTTGATTCCCCACTCCTCCACTTGCACCTGTTGGATGACCTTAGGCAAGCCACAGTTCTGTCAGAGCTGCTCTCTCAAGGACAGTTCTGGAAAGAGCTCTCTCAGCCCCTCCTACCTCACAGGGTATCTGTTGTGGGGAAGGGAAAGGAATTTGTAGGCCGTTCTGAGACTCTGAGTGAAGGGCGGGGTATAAATCCCATCTCTTCTTCACTCGGGCATATAGAACCACACACCCCCTTGCACTCAAGGGCATGCTTTGCTCACGTGATGAGTTTGATGCGCTTCAATTAAATACATTTGTCTGAAGTTTACAGCAACTAGTCAGTTTGAAGGCTCAAGTTGTTCAGTAATAGAAAGCGAGTGTTCAAACATAACCGTGCTTTTACCGAGGCTTGCTCAAAAGTCCGTCGCAGGTGGAAAAATGTGGCCTGGTTCTCTACACGCAGGCAACTGGTCCATGAGGTCGAAGCGAAAGCGGTCCAGCGGAGGGTGGACGATGAAAAGTGGTATCGGAAGCAAGAGCTGCTCCGTGAGGCCGAGGAGCAGAGGCGGAAGATTCTGCTCAAGGAAGAGGAGAAGCTGGCGGAGCAAAGGCAGAGGTACTTTCCATTCTAGGGTCCTCTGTTTTGTTGGCAGAAGCTGCTGAGGCTCTTAACTGAGAAGGGTGCTCTTCTGGAACTGCAGGATCTGGCCTTTTTGGAGCACAGCTGGAAAGAGCTCTGGCTTCTCAGGGCAGGGTTGATCTGCTGAGGCCCTAGAACTCAAAGGGCTGTGTTGAAATCCATCACATCTGTACCCCACCCTTCCTTCATGGAGCTTGTGGAGGCATTCCTGGTTTTCTCCTTTCCCTTATCCTTCTAATGATGCTGTGAGGGAAAGTTAAGCTTGGCAGAGGTGTGAAGGGCCAAGGTCAATCAGGCAGCTTCTTGGCAGAGTGGTTCTCTGAGCCTGAATCTCCCTGGTCCTTGTCCTCGAGAGAACTTTTATTTCCATTCGGTGTTTAGCATAGAAAGGTTTCGCAGGTGCAACTTCTAGAATCACAGAGTTGGAAGGGGCCATACAGGCCACCTAGTCTAGGGATGCTCAATGCAGAGTCAGCCTCTAGAGCATCCCTGACAAGTGTTTGTCCAGCCACTGCTTAAAGACTGACAGTGAAAGGGAGCTCACCACCTTCCTAGACAGCTGGTTCCACTGTTGCACAACTCCGAAGGTTAAAAAGTTTTCCGTAAGAACCAGCCGGTACCTTCCTACCCATAATTCAAACCCAAGTCCTATCCTCTGCTGCCCTCCTCTAAGTGACGGCCCTTCGGATACTTAAAGAGAGCAATTGGGTCCCCCCTCAACCTCCTCTTCTCCAGACTGAACATTCCCAAGTCCTTCAGCCTTTCCTCATCCTCATCGCTCTACTCTGCACCCTCTCCATTCTGTCCACATCCTTTGTGAAGTGAGGCCTCCAGAACGACACTCAATACTCCAGGTGCGGCCTGACCAATGCACTGTACTTCTTTCAGCGCAGTGATGGTGTTGAAGGAAAAGCCTCCTCTGCCCTTTTCCTTGTGCCGCGTGGAGAGCCAGTGTGGTATAGTGGTTAGAACAGGATCTGGGAAGCTCAGGTTCAAATCCTCACTCTGCCGTGGAAGCTCACTGAGTGACCTTGGGCCAGCCACATGCTCTCAGCCTAACCTACCTCACAGGGTTGTTGTGAGAATATAAAGGAAGAGAGGAGAACAATGTAAGCTGTCGATCCCATCAGGGAGAAAGGCGGGGGTATAAATATATATGAAATGGGGGGGTGGGGTTTGAACGTTCAGCCCATTGGAAAATGGGGCGGGGGGGAACCTGTCTTGTAGAAACAGCACTAAGGAAGCCTTGTCTTAGACGCAGCGCCTGCAGTCTGGTTTGGTATTTCATTCGATTTGCTAGGCCGCCCTTCCCTGAAACAGGGCTCAGGGTGGCTTGCCATCAAAGGTAAATACAATATATAAGAAAAATTTAAACATTAAAATATATTGAAACTATTTATCAGAAAAACAATGCTGTATGCAAGATGGTGGATAATTTCAGTATCCAGCTGCCCCCTGGGCGGAGGGGAAGTATGGAGGGAAAAAGGGAGGATGTGGGGGAGTGCCAGACCATTGCTGTCCTCAACCAAATGCCGGGCAGAATGTGTCTGCCTCGCAAGCCCTACGGAAAGGTAGTAAATCCCAGAAGGCACAGATGTTCTCTTGCAGAGAGTTCCACCAGATGGGGGCCAGGGGCCTAGTCGAGAACAGCCAGATCTCTCTCAGGCCGGAGACCACCAGGAGATTCTTATTACTAGAGCGTAACGCTCTTCCAGGGGCATATTGGGAGAGGTGGTCCCGACGATAATGTAGGTCCCTGACTGCTAATGGCCTTGAAGGTCAAAACCAAGACCGGTAGAGGTCGTGTCATGTCATTCATGGGTCGTCCAGTTCAGCGCCACCTCAGTGGCTGTTGGGAGTGTCGTCACTGTCTCCCAAAGGGAGGCGAGCCCCTTACAGGGGGCTTCCTCTTGTCTTAGTCGGGGACGTTCACGAGGCCAGTGCAGAGAATAGCCGTGCCAGGTCGCAAGAAGTTTCTGTTGCTCTTTCAGGAAAAACGTATGTCCTTTTAATTCCCATTGGTCGGGGGGGGGTTGGCTTTTGAAGGCTGGCTGCTGTCAAGAGAGAGCTGAAAGTCAAGGAGTTGCAGTTACTGGAAGCCGCAAGGCGGCGTTTTCTGAAATACCAGCAAGATCAGCGGGAAATGGAGCTGAACAGGCTCGACGACGAAATCGCAAGGAAGGTAACCAAGCGAGAGGCAACCTGGCAAAATCACAGTCGTATTGACGCACATGTTGGCTTGGTGTGATGCTGTGTCCCGCTGCCTGACCTTAATGGAGCCTGCAAACTGAATGGGTGGATTCTGGCTTTCAGAAACATAGAAGGGGGTGTGTGGCCTGGGTGAAGTTCCAAGAATATGGGGAGGGGTACTTTGTTCAGCTCAAATCCCAGGCCTTTCTTCGTCTCCAAACCTTTCCCCCTTCTGATTTATTCACGTCAGCACTCCAGTCTTTCTCTTTCTGTTCCATCAGTCGAGCCAAAAATCCACAGAAACAACAGGGTACTCTCTTCTCTCAGGAGAAATGAACACCTGAAGCTGCCTTGTATCAGCTCCAGCCATTGGTCCTTCCAGTTCAGCATTCTGAACTCTTATTGGCAGCTTTTCCCCAGGGTCTTGGGCAAAGTCCCAGCACTCCCTGCCTGAGGTCCTTTTATCAGAAGTGCCAGGGATCAGCCACTGAAATGACTACCTAAGGGGTCTTCTTCAGCAGCTTCTCATTTCCCAAAGGATGCAGAGTGACTTCTTGAGCCTAGGAGAGCTGGATTCTCCAGAGCCAAGTCGCTGAGGGAGACTCCAGCCCCTGAATAGCTTGACTTCAGCCTTCTGGGCTGAAGACCTTTGCTTGTCTCAGTTTTGTGAGGAAGCGGGAAAGGTCCTGCTGGATTCGGTCACCCTTGCGCTCCCCCACCCACACTCCATCCCCATCCTGTGATTTCTTAGTTCAGTTCAAAACATTTGGTAGGAAAGGAGAGGCTGGCGAAGAACGATGAACAATTTCACTCTTTCGGCGTTCCTGTGTGCATCTAGGCGTCCATGAGAGATCAAGAAACGGCCACCACCATTCGAGATGTGGAAGTGCAGCAGATGGAGCTCGAAGCTCAAAGGCGGCTTTTCGAGCAGGTGAGCGCGCGTGGTGTGGTGACGCATGAAGCGGCATTCTCTTTGAGGCTGTTCTGTCAAGGTCAGTAGCGTCTGCTCGGACTGGCAGCCGCTGTCCAGGATCTCAGGTCTTCCGCATCACCTACTGACTGGTCTCTTTAATTGGAGGGACTGAGCTTGGAACCCTCTGCGTGCAAAGCCAGGAGCACGAAGACTGAGCTGTGGCCTTCCTCCTTGAGAGGAACAGGAAATATCGGTGTGCTTGGGGGAGGGGGGTACCTTGGCCTCTGGTTCATGCCAGTCTGATGCATCTCTGCAGGGAATTTGAGCCATAGCCTCTCCACTGACCCACGTTAGAGTTCAGGCAGGGAAAAGCTCACTGGGTCAGAGAAGAGCGAACTCTTGTTGACGTGCGCTGCAAAATGGCAAGTGACTGGAATCCCGTTGCTCTAGAACCCGCTCCACCTGCTTCAGCAAGGCAGATTTAGAGCCACTTTTTATTCTCCAATCCAGCCCGTCACTAGTCCTTTCCGCATCTGCCTGCCACGTTTGCTGTGGACTCTTGTGAGCAAAAATTCTACTTTGTGAGTGACTGGCATTAAAAGTTGTGAGGGAGCCATTTGGCTACTGCATAAATTAGTTTGCACTGGAGCCATCCTTCCTGAGCTAAGACAATAATATGTGCACTGGAGGCTAGAAAAACTGTGACCTAGCTCACAGTAACTCAGCTTAGAGTGAACACTGCCTGCCACCCTGGATTTTCTGTGTTTGAGTCAAGGCAATTTAAGTCTACAGCAAAACAGCATCCAAATAACCCGGGACAACAGCAGGCTGAAACCGGGCTGGCTACTGAAGGGAGGTGATGTAATGCAGAAAGGGGGCGGGCGGAATAAAAAGAAGGTTGAACTGTTTTAGTACAGAACTGAGATCCCAGTTGGACGCTCCAGCCATAACTTCACTGTACTGGCTCTCATAACAGAGATTTCCTTCAAAAAAGAAACAGAAGAAAAACCTAGAAAGAGGTGTCCAAAGAGGATGGAGATTAAGACCCAGGGAAGCAGAGTTCAGATTTCTGCTCTGCTGTGGAACTGAGTGTGCCAGTCACTCTCGATCAACCGGACGTTCCTCACGCAATTGTTTTGGGGGTGGAAGTGGGGAAAGCCACATATGCTGCCCTGTGCTCCTAGCAGAGAGAACGGAATAAAATTGTACTAGGCAGGTAAGGGGTAACATGTAGAACATCACAGACTCGCATCCCTTCTGGAAGCTCCACTGCCCCAGAAGAGCCCAGCTGCACTCAGAAGCACACCATTCCAGCATGTGGTGCTGAGGGATGGAAAACCAGACTGCAAGTGAGCTGTGGAAGGGCGGACTGAGAACAAGGACCCGTATGTGGAATGGAAGCTGGTCAACCTGCCGGGCAGGCGGGCCCTTCTGGGACTGCACATAACTGGCTCTGCCAGCACCTTCCAAGAGTTGGGGCAGTGAAATGGCTAAGAAAATGGGCTAGGATTTGGGATGCCCCTAGATCCAAGTCTCAGCTCTGTCCCCAAACCCACTTGGTGGCCCCAGGCAAGCCAGACTCTCAGTCTCTCCTGCAATGCGAGGGGGATCATGGCAGCCTGCTTTACAGGCCTGTTATAAATATGGCAGCATGATAACCTCTTCTGTGACCTGGATAGCCAAAGCTAGGCTGATCTTGTCAGAACTCAGAAGCTAAGCAGGATCAACCCTGGCTAGTATTTGGATGGGAGATCTCCAAGGAATGCCAGGGTTGTGACACAGAGGCAGACAAGGTCAAACCACTCTGAAGACCTCTTGCCTTGAAAACCCTACCAAGTTGCCATAAGTCAGCTGTGTCTTGACATCAACAATGACAAAAATAACGTCCGTGAATTGCTTTGGGTGTCCAAAGCGCTGTATAAATGCTAATGCACCAGTGTTGGGTATGTGTCTTTCTCAGGAGCAATGCCCTTTTATCTCTTGACAGAAACTCGTCAAAGAAAAGGAAACGGTGACGCAGGAAATGAAAGGGGAGCTGAATGCCAACCGGAGGAAGGCCGATCTAGAGGACCAGCTCCTTCAGAGGCTGGTTGAAGGGGAGCAGGCCGGCAAACGTAAAGCTCAAATTGTAAGGACAAAGATTTGGGCTTGAGGGGCAGACATCTCTTGCAATGGATTAAAAGTTGCTCCTTTAAGTTTCATCTTACACTGAAATCCTTTAAAGTTCCTTTTTGTGGGGGTGGGTTTCCTTTTGGAAGGCAAATCTCATAGGTGGTTTCAGGACAGTGTTCATTTTCCCCTGGGACAGAGAAGTAGCGAAGGTTCACAGGAGGTTATTTCCATGTGGTTGTTGTGCCCCCCCCCCCCCATCAGCTCTACCTCACAGTTTTGAGCTGATGTGACAGGTACTGAGTGAGCGCACAGCCTCCTCAGATTTGGGGGCTTGTTGAAATACAACCTCTCCCGCACCTGTTCCCCTCAGTTAAACTATGTGGTAGCACAGAGGCCCCCAACCTTTTTGAGCCAGCAGCCACTTTTCAGATCCCGCCACAAAATGTCAGGAAGCAAGGAAATGTGTATCATAACTCTTCAACGTTTCAGGTAGAAGCCCTCTTTAATCTGCATAGCCCATCAGGTCTCCAGTGGTCAGCCAGTAGCCCTGCTGAGCAAAAGCCCTGCCTGGCAACACCCACTTTCCAAAAGCATTTGACAAATATGACACCCACGGGTGCCATGTTGGGGAACCCCTGTGGTAGCATGTGTGAAATAAAGAGTTCACTGCTCTGGGCAGTAGGATAGTAGTTTTGTTGTGTGATACAGGACGCCTCTTGAGGCAAGAATTAAGTATAGCAAGGCTTCTGATCAGCCATTGGAGATTTGATTGGCTGTGCAGTTTTTTTAAAGATGGAGCTTTGGCCATAGCTGCCATCACAGCACAAGGATCTCACTGTGTGTCTGAAGGTAAACTGCAGCAGCCATTTTGTGGCTGGGCCCCGCCTCCTGCGGCAACCATTTTGTGGCTGGGCCCACCACACTGTGTCAGAATTCCTAAGGTGCCTGCAGGTTCAAAGGCTGGGGATCCCTGAGGGATGTGTGTAATGATTCCATCTTTTGGTGTGTGTGTTTCTTTAAATGTTTAGTGTGACTGCAGTAATGTAAATAGAATGATAGAGGGAGACAAGTGTGATGTGAGTGGCTGATGACTGAGAGTGTTGGAGGAGGGGTGTCTATGAGGTGATTCTGTGTGTGAAGTTTGGAGAAAGAGCATAGTCTGTGTGACTATGGGAGTTTGCGTCTATCCTGTGTGAATAAGACAAACAGTGTAGTCTGTGTCTATGAGAGTTTGAGTCTATTCTGTGTGAACAAGACAAGTGTTTAGCCTGTGTGGCTATATATATGAGAGAGAGATAAGCCTGTCAGAGTTGAGTTTTGCTGTTGTGAGAGACTGTGTGTGACACCAAGCTTTGTCAGTTAAATGTTCTTTCTTCAACAACAGTTCAAAATTACCCAGAAACCTATTTTGTTCTCTTATAAATAAATTGTTATTTGTTTAAACTTATCCCAGCAATAAGAACAGTCCTTCCTCAGGGCCACATAGTCCTCTGAAGCGCCCAGACACTGGGTTATTCTACCAAAATAGAGTTGGAATTTTTAATTCCTGGTGGCAGCAGAAATCTACCAAGTTCATGTACACAGAGTGTGTTTTAAAGGAGAAACAGTCTCTCCAATAAGTGAGGATGTCACAATGTGGTTATTTTCAGAGCGCCTCTCTCTCCCTTGGCCATGTGTTTTTGTTTCACTCACCTGGGCTTCTTCTCCTTCAGCTGGCTGAAGAACGTCTGGCCAAGGCTGGCCAAGAGCTCATCGATGCTGACTGGCGAGCCCAGGCCCTTCACAAGCAGCGATGCGAGGATCTGGACCGTGAGGCGTGCTATCAAGAGCTGGCGAAGCACCTCCGGGGCAACAGAGCTATGGAGTCAGAGCTGCTGGATACACTGAGAGAAGAGGAGGCTAAAAAAGTAAGAACTCGAAGGGCTGCCTAAGGCAACTGTCGGATTGCCCCACCTGTAGAGCCAGCCCCCCTCCCCCCCAGTGCTGCCACTGCTAACAGAACTAGTCCACTGTCTGTCCCTCTCTGGTCTAGTGGGAGGAAGTTCTGGAAAAGAGAGAGCAGGTGGCGGCAGAGCAGGCCATTACCGCAGCATTGGACGCCAACCGGAAGCGGCTTCTGGAGCATGAAATGGACGACGCCGTGGAGCTGGCGGCGAAGCTTCAAGATGACAACGGCTATTTTGGTGAGTCACTGCCAAGCGTGGCAGCTGCTTGAAAGCCAATGTGTGGAGTAGCAGATGCGGACTTGGTCTTGGCCTGGGAAGACCAGTTCACTGTGGGAGGGGGGCACTTTCAGTCCAACCCTCTTCCCTGGCGGGTAGTGAGAATAAAATGGGGGCCTGCTGCTCCAAACTCCTCAGAGGGAGGACAGAATGCAGGCGGCACGGACCGAAATCAAGCCATCATGATGCTGACAGAACTGGGGGAGAAACTTTGGATGTTCTGGCACAAGGCACTACCACCACTCTCATCCCCACGAGCTTCCTTTGGCTTCTTACATTTGCATCTTACCCTTCTTCCCTGGAGCATGTGTGGGCAGGGGACGTTGTCTAATTCTTAAACTTGCAAGATAGGCTGGGCTGGACTTGATAACTCAGCAGGGATTCCAACCCAGACACCTGGGCAGGAGACCAACCGCTCCCTGTTGTGTTCAGTGTGCTTCCTTTGGAGAGAGAGATTGGATTTATTCTCTGCCCTTCACTACCCAAAGGAGTCTCAGAGTGGTTTACAATCTCCTTTCCCTTCCCCTCCCCACAACAGACACCCTGTGAGGTAGGTGGGGCTGAGAGAGCTCTTTTGAGAACTGACCTTGAGAGAACAGCTCTGAAAGAACTTGTGACTGACCCAAGGTCACGCCATCAGCTGAAGGTAGAAGATCGGAGTCCGTGCTCCTAACCACTACAGCAAACTTTATCTGTTCCTCTGTCACTTGCACTGAAGCCACATGTGTTTAGCTTGGTATGTTGACGCTGCTTGTAGAGCATAACTGCTTCATTGCAAAAAGCTGAACTGCCCCTAAGTGCACAGTTGTGGGAGCCCCAAGCCTAGGGCTGCTCCGATGCTTCCTGCTCGTGGCTGCCGTTGAAGACTATTCCAAAGGCCAAGCTGGTGTAAGAATGAATTGAGGCGGTACAAGAGACCCGCATCCAAGCTCCTTGCCGTTTTCAAGATGGTATTTGTAGCCTGCAAAGCATTACCAGCAGTGCCTGGGTCCTGTGATCTGCCTCTTAATCCCTATCACCGCTCCCAGTCTCAGCAGGGAGCACTTTTTGCATTGTAGCATAACCTCTGGCATCACCATTTGATTGTGACGTTTTGCACCCTGGCTGGCGCAGGGAGCACTTTGAAAGAAAAGCAGACTTTGGATTGAACCCTCCACACTACCAAGAGGTAGATCTTTCCCATCTTCCTCCCTCCCCACTGCAGTCACCCATATCACGTGGCTTGTTTTCTGTGTCAGTTCCCCCAGTCTGTGGCCTGCCCGTTACAGTGCTCACAGAGGGCTGGCTGGGAAAGGACAGGACGGGATGGCGGAAAAGACCAGTCTGTCAGCATCTTCCACTGGCAGTGTGTAGGATCTAACCCTTTGTAAAACACTGCCGTTTACGCATCTTCTCAAAACGGCAAGATTTTCTTTATTGCTTTGGAGTATATAAATACTGGGCGTCCTTGGATCAGAATGCATTTCTTGGAACAGGGCATACCTAACCCTTCTTGTAGCTTAGCAACACCCCCGTCTGTTTTCTGCAGAGAGGCTGCGTGACTTGAGAACCTTCCGGACCCAGCAAGGCCCTCAGACGCCCTCAAAGACTGCTTCACAGCCTGGCAACGTCTGCCTAAACGATTCATCGGCGGTGGACTCCTCGGTGCCCTGTAAGTTATCAGCGGGGAGTTGTCTCTTTAAATTCCCCGCTTGGCTGCTTCTCCATTCTGCCAGTTGGCTGCTTTGCTGTTTTCTACAAATCAGGCAGGGGAGGAGTGGGGGGGTGATCCAGCAAGATGTCTTAGCCCTTTGCCCCTACTCACCGAGTGATCCGAGGCTCTAAAGCTGGGCAGTTGGTTTCAGAAGAAGAAGAGATTGGATTTATACCCCGCCCTTCACTCGGAGTCTCAGAGCGGCTGACAATCTCCTTTCCCTTCCTCTTCCCCACAACAGACACCCTGTGAGGTAGGTGGGGCTGGGAGAGCTCTGAGAGGACTGCTCTTGAGAGAACAGCTCTGAGAGAACTTGTGACAGACCCAAGGTCACACCAGCAGCTGCGTGTGGAGGAGTGGGGAATCAAACCCGGTTTTTCCAGATGAGTCTGCACCCTTAACCACTACACCAATCTGGTTGCTATTCAAACCCCCTCAGAATCCCAGCGAACAGCCAGTCCTTGCAGCACCTCCTGAAGATCTCCAAGGAGGGGCCCCTCAGACCTCTACAGGGAGCCCATTCCAGAGAGCCTCAGAGGAAAAGGCCAGGCTCTGGTTGATGCCAGATTGTCCACCCTGAGTGGTGGGATAGCCAACGGACCACCATAGTTGGCACACAGGGCCATATGGAAGGAGAGGGTCCTTCAGATTTGTGGGCCCCAGGTTGTAAAGGGCTTTAATGGTGATAACCAACATGTGTAGGCAGCCGTGATGTAGTTAGTGGACTTGGAACAAAGAGACTTGGATTCAAGTCTGCTTGGCTATGAAGATTGCTAACCGCAGACCAGTTATTGAATCTCTGCTTAGGGGGGGACACGAAATGGGCCACTCCTTTGGAGGAAGGGCAAGATAAAGCATGAGACATACTGGATTTCCACATGCTTCCCCCACCCCCACCCCCAATACCCTTAAAGAACTTTAAACATTGGTGTGGAAACCCCGCAGATCTTAAAGCTTCAAAAGATCACAGCTGGGAGTTAACGTTTTCCAGTGAAACATAACTGTGGGGCTGCTTTGATCCTGAAAAGATTACTTCACTTTGAACCTGTAATCCCTTTCTAATGCTAGTTCTTATTCTTCTCTCTCTCTCTCTCTCTCTTTTTAAGTTTCTTTAGACAGAGGACGACAAAATCTGGAGTCAAGAGAACGGGAATTAATGGTAGAAGTCAGACAGCTGAGGCAAAAGCTTATGTCACAGGCTCGGGCGAAATATACCCCATCACCAGACGCACAGTGGAGCAGCTGAAGTAGAACTTCCACTAGAACTTCAGTGAATTTTCATATCGGAAATCAGAGAGACTGGGTTTTTTAGACTGTTGTAAATGCTTCTAGAAGTAATTTTGTATATAAAAAAAATGAAACCACTCCCATGTGTCAGTGTATTACTGTAGTGTTCAGCCAGTGTTTTGAGTAAACATTTTAAAACAAAAAGCCAGCTTGATTAAAAAGCGACTGTTTACATAGCTCAAAGCTGGGCAGCATCTCTCTAACCCACGTGGGCTGTCCTAAAATCTATTCCAATTTATTCTGTCAGTTAGCCAATATTTATAGTATTAGAATGCAACCTTGTTTAGTCCTATTCATTCCAATAGGACTACATTCACACATATAATCCATTTTAAATGGTCTGTTTTGATTCTTGCGCTTAATTCTGTCAAGATGGGTAGCCGTGTTAGTCTGTCTGTAGCAGTAGAAAAGAGTAAGAGCCTAGTAGCACCTTAAAGATGACCACAGGGGCCGCGGTGGCTCAGAGGTTAAGACGCTGAACTGCAGATTGGAAGGTTGATAGCTCGGCAGTTCGAGACCCTAGTGCTGTGTGACAGAGTCAGTTCCCGTCTCTGGCCCCAGCTCCTGCCAACCTAGCAGTTCGAAAGCAAGAAATTGCAAGTAGATAAATAGGTACTGCTTTAGTGGGAAGGTAACAGCATTCTGTGTGCCTTGGCATTTAGTCACACCGGCCATATGACCACAGAAAAAGTCTTCGGACAGCACTGGCTCCTTGGGTTGGAAATGGAGATGAGCACCACCCCCTAGAGTCAGATTTGACTGGCTTTCGAGCAAGGGAAATCTTTACCTTTATACCCTACCGCAAATTTTGTTAGTCTTTAAGGTGCTACTGGACTCATTATTTTTTAATTCTCTTGCGTGATGTTTGCTGCTGTTCAAAAATAATTCTATAGAAAGAACAGACAAGAATATGGAAAGACTATTTTTATGCTTTCTTGTTATCAAGTACTTCCTTCCTCAGGAAAGCTAGAGTGTCAGGGTGCTTTAGTGAACCATTCTCCCTGCAGTGTGTGTGTGTTTGCAGGGAGTTTCACTGGGGAGAATGCTGTAATTCAGCAGTATAACCACCCAGCATTCTGAGGAAGTTCAGGCTGCAGAGAATCAGACACTTCTTGCTTAGACTGTTAAAAATAAGATTACTGGTGAGATGTCTCATAAGTCACTTGCTGTATGAGTGTTTCTAGAGCCTTTTATGAACCAGCATTAGAAATATCTTACTTTGGAATGTACCATTTGTGGTCATTGTTATGATGACATAAGAGAGCCACCTTCTAAGTGAATGTGTACTATGGCTCGGCAATGTTGATTTAACATTTTAGTGAGAGGTTCTGGAAAATGAGCTGACCAACCCATTTCCTATGAGTGGTGCGTGTGTGTAAATAGTAATGTCTTCCCCTGGGCACTGTTGTGGTATGGAATTCTATTACCTTACAGCTGTGGGGCTGTACTCACCGTCCATAACAAAGGGATGGAAGTTAAGAGGGGTTAGGCCAGAGAATAACTTGGCCCACCATCACACAGTGATTCCCTGGCTGAACAGGGATTTGAACTCAGAACTCCCTAGTCCTGGTCCAACATTCTAACCATTCTACCCCACCTCCCAAGCTTTTCCATCCTTTGAGTTCTCAGCCTGCCGCCTTCTGAAAGAGTTGGCCGTGAAAGTAATCGTGAAATAAGCAATTTGCTAGCTGCACAAAGAGCATGTAAACATGTAGTAATGTATAAAGTACACAGCTATCCCATGGCAGAAAACCAGTGGACACAACTTTACCTACTTTGGGTCCTCAGACTTTTTGAGCCTTTGGATTTGGGCATCTTTGAATGTGTGTGATGTACATGGCCACAAAATGGCTGCAGCAAGAGGTGGAACCAGCCACAAAATGGCTGCCGTGCTCATTTTTGGTCACACACTGAAGATCCTTGTGGAGGTAGCTGCTGCCAAAGCTATGCTTTAAAAATCTGTACAACTGATCAGAAGCTTTGGGGTTTAGTTTTTTGAATAAAGTATCTGCCAAATGAATCTACCCTTCCTGAATCTGATGAAGTGCACCCTGACTCAGGAAAGTTTATGCTGGAATACATTTTGTTCATCTCTAAAGTGCCACTAGACTCCTATCATGTACAAAATAGATACAACAAACTTTCAAAAAGCAAGAAAACCAAGTACCATGAAGCCAGTTTAATTTGAACTAGCCACTTAACCCTGGCAACCATTATGTCTACTATAGAACTTGAAATTTTCTGAGCATGTACAGAGTGCAATTTAAATGAAGTCACCACAGTGTCTCTGCCTATGACTGGGAGTGGAAGAAATCCTGGCTTGTGAGACCTTGGTGTGTTGTAAAAGTGCGGACTCCAGAGCACTGTTTTAAATCTTGCAGTCTACATTTTGGAATCTTTGCAGGCAATTGATTCTGGAGAAATGGTTATTGGTCACTTTGGGGGAGCTATTTCCAGTGCAGGAAAAAGCAGGCTATGTAAGATGGTTTCACGTTGGGGGAGGGGGTCCAGACCCCAGCTGTGCTGAAAGTGAAGTCTAATTTGAGAATGTTTTCAGGTTCTCTGTTGACTCGCATCTGCTTTTCTAAATCCTCTGCCTTGAGACTGACCTTGGCTCTATGCCTACTTTGTATGCGGCCCCGATTAAGTGTTTCTGCTTTGTGCACGGAAGTAGTGCAATATATTATTTCAGAACACCTAACAGTGCAATCCTATAAAAGACACTCCAGTCTAAACGTAGTGACTTGAATAGGATTGCACTGTAACGCCCTTAAGAAGTATACAACTATTTCAAATAAGGATCGGAGGATTTAAGATGAAAAACAGCGCGACCCTCCTAAACCCATTCGATTTATGCCCTAATATATTATGCAAAGCACACACATTATTAGTCGGAAACTGCCTGGAGAGGGGGGGCGCCAAACGTTTGGGACAAATCATGTGACGGACAGGAAAAAGGTAGCATGCATGATGGTTTAAATCACAGATACAGTTTCTCCAGCACATAAATCCCGCATTTTATAATCAAGGCGCGCTTAGGCTGCAAGACGTCTGCACAGTTGTTTGGGAATTCAGGGCGGCTTACTTCCGAGTAAATATGCAAGGCTCAAACGGCATTGATTTGCTACGTTGAGATTTCCTCGGAACATATTAAAGCATGCGTGAAAATTAGGGGCGTTCTCCTGAAGACCAAAACAGCTTGGCTTTGCCGAGTTTGGTTATCATTTTTCTCTCTCCCCGCCCCCCGCGACCTTGTTAGGGTCAAGCATGGCGCAACGTCCCAAGCTTTGCAAAAGCCCCGAAAAACGCTGGGTTTTTAACATAAAGGAATGTCTTCCCGTTTTCAAACAGCAGGAGGACTGAGATTTTTAGCTGATTTTACAGCGACAGGAAAAGAATCTCCTGCCCCGTGTGAGGCTCGAACTCACGACCTTCAGATTATGAGACTGACGCGCTGCCTACTGCGCTAACGAGGCGGTTGCACCACCCTTGTCTGAATTTGATTAGAAAACTTGCAGTGACCGAAGTGACCTGATGATTTTTCATGGATTGCTCTCCCTGAATAACGGAACCACTGGGCTGGAATTCTCTACCCCTTCCCTTTGCGTGGGAGGGGGAAAAAGGACAGCTTTCTCCTTTTTGTATTGCCCCTGTGAGACTACAGAAGAATATCTCCAAATAGGGGCCAACAAAGAAGGGGCTCCTGTATAGAACAAGGTAGGGTTTGCCAGCCCCCAGGTGGGGCCTGGGGATCTCCCACTTTTACAACTGATCTCCAGCTGACAGAGATCAGCTCCCCTGGAGAAAATGGCTGCTTTGAAGGGCAGACTCTATGGCGTTGTACCATACTGAGGCCCTTCCCTTCCCCTCCCCAAACCCCACCCTCTCCTGGCTCCACCCCCAAAGTCTCCAGGTATTTCCCAACCCACACTTGGCAACCCTACAACAAAGGTTACCATATTTTGAAAAGCAAAAAAGAGGACATATTCCCCAACTGACCACTTCAAACAAGTGATCACTATGACAAATCTCATTTTAAATACCCGTACTATTTAAGCTGCGGTAGTTAATACTAACTAGGAATATTCCTAACCTTCCAACCCAACAAGAGGATGTTTTCATAATCTAAAAAAAGGAGCCCCAAAGAGGACGTCTGGTAACCTTAGAACAATAGAACTGTTGCCTGAGCAGGTTCAGTCTAAAATGCACCTCATCTCATTCAGCACTTGTGGTTTCTGGCCAGATGCCTCCAAAAGCAATAGCAGGATCTTTCCAGTATCTGGTGCTCAGAGGTACACTGCTTCAGAACATGGAGGTTCTGTTCATTCTCAAGAACTGCAGATCTCATTCATGAATTTGCCCAAATGTCTTTTTTTAATAGCCAGGTAAGCTAGCAGCAGTCACCACACCTAGTGGCAGTGAATACAGGAAGTTAATTAGGCACGGCGTAATTTCTTTCTAACATACTGCCGATGCGCTTCGCAGGAAGGCCGTATGTTCTTATATAATGCGAAGCCCTTTTCAGACATTCAGGTTTGGCACCCCAGCCGTGCATAAGAGGTGTACACATGATCCACAATTGTTGAATGTATTGTCCTGCTTTTTATTTTTATTTGTTTGTTTGTTTCGATTTTTAAAACCACCCTCCCCCATGGAACAGGGTTCAGGGCGGTGTACATCATAAAAGAACAGAACACTGGATTTTTTAGGCCATCTGTTGGTGCATACCTATGCATTAGAGGCCACAAGGCCACAACACAGGGTCCACCAACACCTTTCCTGGTAGGGAGCCAACCTCCAGGTGGTGGATGGAGATGTCCCAGTGTTACAATTTGTCTCCAGGTAACAGAGATCCATTCAGCTAGATAAAATGGCCGCTTTGGAAGGTGGGCTCTATGGCATTATATCAAGCTGGAATCCCTCCCCAAACCGCACCCTCCTTAGGCTCCATTCCCAAAATCTCCAGGTATTTCCCAACTAGGAGCTTGCAACCCTATTTCCTGGTGTGGGACAAATGTTTTAGAAAGTGGGTGGGGCCAGGTGGAGGTTTTGCCCAGCAAAGCTGTTTGGGCACTAAAGATTTGATTGGCTGTGAAGATTTCACATTACCTTTTGAAACCGCATGGTTTTCGTTATTGGCCTGTCATGGAGGAAACTGGTACAGGGACAGTTGTTTCACATAGCATTTCTCTTCCTGTTAGGAGCCATCTCTGAAGCGCGGTGGCCGTTTCAAACTGTGCCGTTTTCTTTTCCCACCATTTTCCTCCGCATGCATGATCTCCCTGAGGGGGGGGGGATTTTATTGGGAGCACTATGAACAGGTAAATATATTCCGTTCACAGCCAGTTACTAAAATGGGTCTGTCTGAAATGACAGGAAAAAAGTTAATAAGTTCCTGAAACAGAATAGATAGGCTGTCTGAAATCCTTAATTGTTTCAGCAGCAATTGCTGCCACAGCACAACCATCTTCACTGTGTGACCATAGGTAAGATGTGGCAGCCATTTTGTATCCAGCTCTTCCTCCTGTGGCAGCCATTTTGTGGCAGCCATTCTGCTGTGTCGGTATTCCAAATGTCCCCACAAGCTCAAAAAAGTTGGGGACCCCCAGTGTTCCCTCTATTCGGTGTGGGTGAGCAGCCGCTCATTAATACAAGAAGCCCTGCTCAGCAGCAATCCAGAGCCGCACAGAGTCTTGTATTGCCCCTGGCCCATTTTAAGATTACAACGATTCTGTTCTGCTCAGGATGTGAACTGCTCCGCTCGGGGGGGGGGGGGGGGGGGATTAGAGGGAACACTGGGGGCCTCTGCTCTACGCACAACCAGAAACATTCGCATGTGTCTATCAAAATGGTGACTGTGTTTATCAAAAGGATCATGGGTAAGGTATGCTCCACGTCCCACTAATATATGGGGACTGAAACAGGCTGAAGGAAAGTGAGCTAGAAGCTTCCCTTTCTCCAACCCAGTCATAATTTTATGGCTGTATTATGGACCTCATGCGGACACCTTCTTTTCATTGGTGTAGTGGTCAGAGTCAAATGCAAGGTTGCTGGGTGGTCTTCAGCCAGCCACATACTTTCAGCCTAACCTATCTCACAGGGTTGTTGTGAGGAAAAAACGGAGGCGAGAATGATGAACGCTGTTTTGGATCTTCATGGGGAGAAAGGTGGGAAATAAATAAAATCGCTGCAGTTTTTCTCAGCCCTTCGTGACCTGTCTGTCAAGATTTGCTGGCACCTTGCGCCTCCTTTTTGCCTCTGGCTCAAAACTACCCAATAAATCCTCAATGATCTTCTTTGATCAGATTGCAGTTGATACATAGACAGAGTCTCAGTCTGTGTCCTTGACTGCCATAGTAATTATCCTGTTAGTTCCTTGGTGCAAAAAAAAACCTTAAACAAATTAGGATTTCTTGGCACCTTCAAGACTAGCGACATTTTATTCCAGCAGATGCTTTTGCAGACTAGAGCTGAATTCTCCAGACCCTTTAATGGAAAGGGGATCTACTGCTCTGTCAGAGAGCTTTTTCCAGATGCACCCAACTGTGGTGGATCCCTGTCCACCAAAGCTTTGTTATTTTAAGCTGACAGGCAGCCATTCAACAGGCAAAGCATCCCCCATCACTACATTTCCACACCAAGTAAAACCGCAGCAGTTGAATGCCTGCCTGTCAAAAAGCTCTTTAGAAGGAAAAGTAGTGACCTTCTTCAGGTTACCAAGCCCGACATAGTTTGAGGCAACATACCTCCTCCCATCACCCCACCAAAAATCAGCCGCAGTAACTCAAATACATATATATGATGCAGATTTTAGCTGGGCTGATTGACGATGACAGGCTGTAATTTACCTGTCAAGTTAATAATTCCAAATACCTCTGTCCCGTGTGATTGAACCTAACAGGTTGCCGATTAATTATTTTTTTTTAAAAAAAACCCTTTAGCTTGTTGCAGCTATGGGTGATGAAGATCCACTGTGATTTGTTAGTGCCAATTCTTCCAGCAGGGGTGGCCAAGTGTCAGTCAATTGCTGCAGAATTAGACAGGAGTCTTGTTGTGACATATGAAAGACTAACATTTTCTTTTCTCGAGAGCCAGTGTGACATGGTGGTTAGGGATACCAGCCTCCAGATGGGACCTGGGGATCCCCTGGAATTACAGCTCATCTTAGCTGGCCTCCCTGCTTTAGTTCCCAGTCTACTGAAATGTTCTGATTTCACCTATATAGCCCTAACAGCGTTTTATTTTATGTAATTTGCTGCTATCGATCCGCCCTGAGCCCACTTGGGGAGCGTGGAATAAAAATGCAAAAAAATCAATCAATTCCCCAAATCTCCAGGAGTTTCTCAACATGGATCCGGCCACCCTACCCCTCCATCCCCCACACCACTGGCCAGAGAGGGACCTGGCAACCCTAGGTGTTCAGTGTCATACTCGGATCTGGGAGATTCAGGTTCAAATCCCCGCTCTGCAAAGAACTTGAGCCAGTCAGTCTCTCAGCCTAGCCTAATCTACCTCACAGGGTTGTTGTGAGGGTACAATGCAAAAGAGTGGGACAATGTCAGCTCCACTGGGGAGAAAGAAATTTAAGCAGAATCAGCATTCAGACCGCTTCCAGCGCACTGTTGCCCCCCCACTCCCTTGAAGTGCTTTTGCTGCGAATCTTTGTTCAGCTTTGTTTGAAATCAGTAGTACTATTTAAAGAAGAATTGTTTCTGCAAATATGCCCTGTTTCAGCCTCTTTCTCTTTGGTCTATATTAGGCAGCCAATTTACATGATAATAGGTTTCCTCATGGGCAATTGCTGAACATTTAGGGCAATTTCGCACTAGCGTTTGCCCTGGTTTTGCCCTAATGCTTGCTCAGGAGCTTCTGGTCGATTTCCCACCAGTTGCTCCGGGCTCAGGGTTTGCTCAGGAGTATCGCGGCACCGCTCCGGAGCTTCCACAGAGCAAGAAAATCCTGTTTTTTGCGGTGTTTCCTGTTTGCTCCGGTGGAGAAGCCGAGACAAAAACACGCCCACTCGCCCGCCCTCCATCTGGCCCGCACCGTGGTGGGCGTTTCTTCAATTTTTTTTTTTAAATGAGCCCTCCTAACGTTATATTGAAATGATGAGGCAGGGAGCCAAGAACCCACCACAGGGACTGCGTTGATGAGGTGGATTTGTTGGGTTTCTTGGTAGCAGGAGCCGGGCGCCATTGGCCCGAGAGCCCCCTGGGCTTGCGGATGACTGCTGCCCTGTGTCTGGGGTGCCCTGGCAACAGGCCCTGCAGAGCTGGCGGGGGGTGCTTCCCTCCAGAAAGCCGCGGAGAAGCGGCAGCGAACAGGCAGGCGGGCCAGGGACGAGAGTCTTCCTCCCCGCTCTCTGTGTGCGCTCCTACGGTCCTGAGGCTAGACTGTCTCCCCCTCCTTTTTAAAAACAAAAAAACCAAAAAACCTTCATTTCATTATATTGACATAACGAAATAGTGATGCAGCAAGGGAAGCCCGCACCATTGTTTTCTTTGTATAATACACACAGACTCACATTAATTTATTATGTGGGGAACTTTTTGTTCGGGGCTCCAATTCAGCATGCGGGGCGGGGAGACTGGGCAGCCATTGATGCCGCTCCTCCTCAGCTGCCGCCGCCACCACCACTATTTCTGATGAAATAGCTTCCCATATTGTCTCCTTTAGATGTCTCCTTGTTCAAGGTTAATTTTTTTATTATTTTAAACGGACCAGCTAACGTCATATTGGCTATCCACCATTTTGTCCCTGTGATCCTGCCGGCAAAGCGCCCAACATTTTAGTTCAGAGTGGAGAATCCACCAATCAGAACAGAGAATCCACCCATCGGGGGACGAATCCTCCACTGACATTTGCGGCCCATGTTGCTAACCAATCGTTTTGCTTCAACCAAGAGTGGCGGGAAGAATTGAATAGGAAGGATGGAGATGTTGAATTCTAGGAAGAGGAAGGCTACCGCAGGGTGGGTGGGAGATGCACTACCGTCATGCCACTATGACGTTATAACGTTACCACGCATGCATTTTTTTTAAAAAAGAAAGAGTGGGGGAATGAGGGGGGGCGAGGGGGGGTGGGAGGGGAAGGGGAAGGGACATGGATGGAAGAGCGGCTGAAAGCATCAGGGCAACCGCTACTGTGAACAAAAAAATGTGGGGTAAAAGGGGAGCTGATTACTCTAGTGAAAAATTGGATGCCGTTGCTCCGGAAGAAACTTACAAGGGGAAATGAGGAGGAAATGAGAGGCAAGTGGCATGTGCGAAATCACCCTTAGAGTCCATGGTGGTTTGGAGGATGGGAGAGCTACTGAAAAAACCAGTTTTTCAAGAAGCACTTCTAAGCCAAACAAACTTCGATCATAAACATCTTCCTCAAAACAAAACTGATGGTTTGCATTTTGATTTGATACTAAGCATTGATAATTGTATATAATCCCTGGGTTGTTCCCATTACATAATATTAGCAAACGCTGCCCTTTTAACCCTGAAATGCCTCATCCACTCAGTGTCATTCTGATTGTCCTGGAAGAATTCTTCCCACCAGCCAGGGCTCTGTGAAGAGGAAGAGAGAACACGGGGGCACTGACGGGAAGGGAGAAGTATCATGCTGGCCCCTTGGCTACTCCTTCGCCAAAGGTTGAGCAATCAGGGCTCAAAACACACTTTCTTCTTTGAGTATGCAGAAAGCATGATCCACAGAGACTTGAGTTTCTGGCACGAAGTGCTAAAGAATAATTACATATGCAGAATGAGAGGAAATTATTCAAATCAAAGGCATACCGCCTCGAGTTCTGGGAAAATCAGGAGTAAAGACTGAATGCAGAGAGGCCCATGAAATGCAAGAAATGCAGAGGGCCCAGCCTTTTATTGATGGTGATTAGCTTACCTGACCTTGATAGCCAAGGCTAGCCTGATCTTGTCAGATCACAGAAGCTACACAGGGTTGGCCGTTCTAACAGAATGAGTCCAGCATTTTTCCATATTAAATGTGTAACTTTTATGCAGGCTCGCTTCTGCACAGCAAAAATCCACCTCTTTTGCTTTCATTGTCACTGCAACTGGAATTTTATGCACACTTTGTTCTATCTTTCTTTTCTTAACCTTTCATTTTGTACCTGAAACATCAGTCAGACATTGCAGGTTGCTGTAGCAGATATTTCTTGATCATGCCAGCGGATGATGTCTGGAAACAGATGGCACCTGCGCCATGATAATAAATTCTGTATGAACTCCTGCACTCCCTGAGCCCGCTCAAAAATTGTGCAGAGGTATTCAGAAATGTTTTTGTGTGAGCACGGCGTCTGCTTCATACTTGCCATGTCAGAGTGAGTGACAGGGAAGGGGGTAATCATCTGATGAAATCAGACTTGGATAATGATCCGCTGAATCTTTCTTTCCTGCTGCCTGGGGGAAGAAGGTGTAACTTTCTCAGACGGGCAAATAGATCATCTTGAAAGCTGGATGCCACTTGGAGCACAATCGTTCTTGAAGTGCATTGTCTTAAGCTGTCTATATCAGGAGAAAGCTGGCTGGGGTAATGCGCCTCAGGCCCTGAGGGCTGTGTGTTTTCATTAACAAACAGTGTTCTTGACAAGAGCATTTGCAGCATAGCCCATCCAGGTGCAGGATATGGGATCTCCACACCTGGATGGCTTACAAGTGGGAGGCCTGCAAGATTAGTTTTGTTTAAACACGAGGCACGCCACAGCCGTCTCTTCAGTCTAGCATATGAGCCGGTGAGGAATCATGAACCGCTGCTTGAAACACATGGGCAAGATCCGGCGGCGACTCGAGGAGGTCAAGAACCAGTCGTCCCGACTGGCCAAAGCGGATTTTAGCCACAACGAGAGCGTGCGGCTGGCCACCGACGCCTTCTTGGATGGTGGGGTCCAGTCCTACTTCAAGGTCTTGGAGGAAGAAGGAGAGGTGGACTTCCTGTCTTCGGAGGAAGCGCGGTACATCGAGAGGAATGCCAGGGAACCTTACTATGCCAACGACACTCATGCTGACGGAGAAGTTGGGCCAAAGCAGATGAACGACGCCAGGTCCATGCAGTCAGGAACGTATTTTCCACTCGTTTCAGAAAACAGTGAGCCGGCCCTTTTCCACACATGGAGCTCGACGACAGAAAAGCCCTACCTGAAAGAGAAGTCAAGCGCCACGGTGTATTTCCAAACCAATAAGAACAGCAATATCAGAGACCTTATACGCCGGTGCATTAACAAGACAAGCCAGGTACGGGAACTGAAATTTGGTGGGCAAGGGTAGCTCTTCAATAGGGGCAGGTTGGGCCTAGCGTAGCAAAATTTGAGGGATGACTCTCTCTGACGATGGAAACAGGGCTCAAATCCCTGCTGCCGTATGGTTTCTGGCCCAGCCAGTTCCCCAAATGAACATAAAGTACTCCCCCCAGAAATGCTCAGCAGTGATCTAACTTAGTTGGTAGGGTAACTGGGCCCTCACATAGGTCAAGAGAGGCCCGGGCTACTTCCATTTATGAGGGAGGGCCCCCAGTAAATTAAAAAATGAAGAAGTGCAAAAACAATTATACAAAATTAGTAGTATTATATGTTAAACGTTTACATTTAACAACACAATAAGGAAAAGAATATTGTAAGACTTTATAATAAATGCTCCCATTTTTATTTAACGTGTGATTTAATGTCAACAGTGTAAATTTGAGGCCCTCCGAGAATGTGAGGCCTGGGCCAAATGGCCCTGCTTGCCCCCCATTTCAGAGGCCCTGAGGGCAACACAAAATGTATTTATTTAGAAGAAGGGGAAGAGATTGGATTTATACCCTGCCTTTCACTACCTGAAGGAGTCTCAGAGTGGCTAACAATCTCCTTTCCCTTCCCCTCCCCACAACAGACACCCTGTCAGGTAGATGGGGCTGAAAGAGCTCTTTCAAGAACTGGTCGTGAGAGAACAGCTCTGAAAGAACCTATGACTGACCCACAGTCACACCGGCAGCTGCATGTGGAAGAGTGGAGTCACTTATACCCTACCATTTTCCCCAAGGGAACCAAAGCACCTCGCATTGTTTATCCTTGTCCTCTGTCTTATTCTCACAACAGCCCTGTAAGGTATGTTAGGCTGAAAGTGTAACTGTCCCAAGGTCACCCAGCAAACATCCATGGAAGACCAGGGATTCAAACGTGAGTCTCCAGGCCCTAGTCTGACACTCTAACCTAGCAGTTAGTATTGACCTACCTAATATGAATATGATTCTAGATCTACTGATATCTGAAACAACCTTAACAGCAAAGAATTGCCAAAGTACAAAGAACTGGTCTAGAAAAAACAGTGATACAGAATCTGACGTTTGGTTAAAACGTTGAGACTCACTGAATTATCCCTATTTTCTATCAGTGCTGGAAACATTTTTTTAAATGGTATAATACTCTTGGATTAACAATAGACTTTTATAATAGTATAGCTTTGTTGAGATGGCTATATGATGTAATGTTTATGTGACTTTTAAAATCCATTAAAAAGCATTTTTAAAACAAACGTTTACCTACCTTACAAGGTTGTTGTCAGTGTGATTAAAATAAGAACATGTGAAGGATTTCTAGTATGCCGAAAGGTCCCTCATGATGCTGATTCTAGGGCTGTCAACTCCCCATTTCTCAGAGCTGAAGATTTCCATTCCTTTATTTTAAAAAACAAACTTTTAAATTAAATTTTTCAAAACGTCAAAAGTTCATACAACAGCATATTTTTCATAATCGTATACAGGTATAACATCTGTTATAGATCCAATAGGAACCTGGTAGACAGTACCAGAAAGACCATCAACATAATCCAACACAGTAAAAATAAAAACCTTAAATCATCATTAATTTTATCTACTGATCTTGAAAAGGCCTCGATGCGTGAACATCTCTTACTTTAAATTGCTGATTAACCAGATGAACTTTGGGGATACAGTTGATTCATTATAGGCATCACCCAGAACAGTGTTCCCTCTAAGCTGAGTTAGTGTGAGCTAGCTCACAGCTTTTTAGCCTCCGGCGCACACATTTTTGTCTTAGCTCAGGGAGGATGGCTCCAGAGCAAACTAATTTATGCAGTAGCCAAATTGCTCCCTCACAGCTTTAATGCCAGTAGCTCACCGAGTAGAATTTTTGCTCACAAGACTCCACAGCTTAGAGGGAGTGTTGACCCAGAGCACAGGTTCAGGTAAAAGATTTCCATTCCTGATGCTCTATTTCGGCTCTGGCTTTTCCCTCCCAGGTACTGGCTATTTTGATGGATGTGTTCAGCGATGCCGAGATCTTCTGCGATGTCTTAGAAGCAGCGAACAAGCGGAGGGTCTTCGTCTACCTGCTACTGGACCACAGTAACCTCCAGCTCTTCACCGAGATGTGCAACAAACTACATGTCTCGGAGGAACACTTCAAGGTACCCTTGCCCACTGCAAACTCCCAGATGGTTGTCCTTTGTACACGTTCCCTTGAATCACAGTATGATCGTGCCATTTTTGTTTGGATCTTTTCCGGGGGAAAGGGTTCATCTCTGAACTCTACAATGCATCTGGAGGAGGGGGCAAATTTGGGATGCTGTTCAAAGGAGGCCAGTGCTGCGCTATTGGATGCTTTCCTGTTGGAGCGAGGGAATTTCCCCCCCCCAGTAGTGGTGGTAATAGGCTAATCCAGATATGGACAGGAATCGTTTTTATCTGTTTTGCAGTACATGTTCTTTTTGATTATTCTTCATTGCCTTGGATGCGATAGTGGGAAGGACAGAGGATATATATACTGCACTAATAAAAATTTGGTGTGTGTTTAGGATTGATAGCTAGGACCAGTAACCGCCCTGACCTGAATGGCCCAGGCTAGCCCAATCACATCAAAACTCGAAAGCTAAGCAGGGTCAGCCCCGGTTAGTACTTGAATAGGAGACCGCCAAGGAAGTCCGGGGTTGCTATGCAGAGGCAGGCAATGGCAAACCACCTCTGAATGTCTCTTGCCTCGAAAACCCTATGGGGCCAGCGTAAGTCTGCTGCAACTTGCCAACACTTTATACACTCAGAAGACCAAGAACTCTTCTATCAGGAATCTCTATTAGTTACCAGTGCAGTGTGACATAGTAATTAGCATGTTGGACTAGGATCTGGAAGAACAAGGTTATAATCCACACTCTGCCATGGAGGTTCACCAAGGGACCTTGGCTAGTTGTGCACTCTCAGCCTAACCTACCTCACAGGGTTGTTGTCAGGATAAGATGGAGGACAGAAGAATGCTGTATGGTGTTCTGGGTCCCCACTGGGGAGAAAGGCAGGGTGTAAATGAAGTCAACGAATTAGTAATGAGTCTTTCCTCGCTGGGGATGTAAGCTTTTAGGGCAAGGGTCTGCAGCCTATGGCTTTAGAATCAAATATGGCACTTTAAGGGGGCCACAGTGGCTCAGTGGTTAAGACACGGAACTGCAGACTGGAAGATCAGTAGTTCAGCAGTTCGAGACCTGAGTGCCACGTGACAGAGTGAGCTCCCATCTCTGGCCCCAGCTCCTACCAACCTAGCTGTTCGAAAGCAAGAAATTGCAAGTAGATAAATAGGTACCACTTTGGTGGGAAGGTAACAGTGTTCCCTGCACCTTGGCGTCTACTCATGCCGGCCACATGACCACGGAGAAGTCTTCGGACAGTGCTGGCTCTTCAGCTTGGAAACAGCAATGAGCCCCCCCCCCCCCAGAGCTGAATTCGACTGGCTTTCGAGCAAGGGAAACCTTTACCTTTTATGGCTCTTTTAAAAACCCAAACTGAAATCTGCTGGAGTGGTAGGAGGGATGCTAGAATAACCAGTGTGCAAAGGGCACAGGAGGCAAAGATTTGTATGGGACCCAAGGGCTATTTAGGGAAACTATACAGGTGAACAGTTGCCAGTAATCTGAGTTTGAACCATGTGCAGATTGGTGCCACTGCACTAAAATAATCACATCATGCTCCTGTGTATATTTATAACTTATTGTGAGACCCTGTATGTTCCACTTCCATGCAACAACCAGCATTTTTTTTTACTGTTGAGTCTAGTTCACTGCCATCATTGTTATACAATGCTTATATGACTGTGATTCCAAAACCTGGCAAAGACCATACTCAGTGTGCAAATTTTTGACCTACTTCTTTGATGAATACAGATGCTATTAATGGCTGTTCTTGCTTCCAGACTTCAAAAAGTTGTTACAACTTTGGTACGTGAAGGCCACATAGGATTTATATGAGATAGGCAAGGTTCTGATAATCTTAGGCTGGTCGCTGGTTCGATTAAACAGGAAGAGATCTGATCGAGTTGCTGTTCTCTCACTTGACACTGAAAAGGCTTTTGACAGAATATACTGGAAATGTACCTTTGTTGCATTGACTAAATTTGGTTTTCCGCGTGAATTTTTAAAATGGAGGGGAATGCTCTATTTAGCTCCCAGATCCAGGGTGCCGACGAATGACACAGTTCCCAAGCCATTCCTCTTGAGGCGTGTACTAGACGGGGTTGCCCTCTTTCTCCTCTGATTTTTTTATCTATGTCTGGAACCTCAGGCTTGTGCCATCAGACAAAACACTAATCTCCACGGCTCTGTACATAATTCTTTGGAACGTACAATTATTCTTTATACAGATGATCTTTTATTGTTTATTTCCGAACGTCAGTCTTCCATTCCTGCATTAATTAAAATGATTAATACCTTTGGAGACTCGGCTCGCTATTTGATTAAATGGACAAAATCTGAGTTGGGGCCATTGGGAGACAAAATATCAGAGTGTATTTTTTTCATGGACATTTCTGGTGGTGCCCAGATGCCATTACTTATCTTGGGATAGTGATTCTAGAGACGTTATGCATATGATTATACTAAATTTCAACAAGCTGATGGCTGCTATATCTTTGGATTGGGACAAATGGGCAACCTTAAACTTGCCCTTATGGGGCAAATCAAAATCAGTATTATATCTCAGATTATATATGTTTTATGTGCCATTCCTTTACATATACATATTAATAAAATTAATACTTTACTTCAGAAATGTATGTGGGGTTCCTTTCCACCTCAGATGTCTTTAAAAAGGACGCAAGTCCCGCTTAATGAAAGAGGATCTGGTTTCCCTCATCTTAGTTTATATCATCAGGCATATTTGTTAACTTGTACTAGTTTATTGGAATCCCTCCCTCTTCAGGGCTCTTTTTGTAGCAGGAGCTCCTCTGCATATTAGGCCACAGACCCCTGATGTAGCCAATCCTCCAGGAGCTTACAGTAGCCCCTGTAAGAAGAGCTCCGTAAGCTCTTAGAGGATTGGCTACATTAGGGGTGTGTGGCCTAATATGCAAAGGAGCTCCTGCTACGAAGTGAGCCCTGGTTGGACTATTCCGCTTGGTCTCCTTTGGAGGCTTCTTCTCCGGGAGCAGGAGCGGGATATAAATCCAGTCTCTTCTCTTCTTCTCTTCTCTGGTGCCCCTCTTTTAGTGCAGTGGGATCTACTTATGCCATAGTGGATCTTGTTTCTCCTGTAGTTTCTGCAGAATAATCTCACAGCAATAGCACTTTGTTCCATTTTCACATGCAAAATTAACATTATGAGCCAATCTGGACATAAAAATCTTGGGAAGAAATCTTTTGCATAGAAGACTTGGACTGATTTTTACTTTGGGCCAATTGATAGACTATGATGATAAGTTTGCCCACTATAGGGCAGAACAGGTGCATTTCTTCAGCTCAGGTCTAGATATGACTTGTCAGACTCTGTTGAATGTCAATATTTACAACTGCAACATCTGTTGGTATCTGAATATGGCCCCCCTGTAGTAAGTGTCTCTGTTTCCTTTATTAAAAACAAACAAACCAACAGCCAGCATTTGGGCTGTGGAATCCTCCTGGGTTATTAAATCAACATCTCCTTACTAGCTCTTTATTGATCTTGTTGCTCTGAATTTTGACATCGTTTGGATCTCTAATGGTTAAAAAGCTGCTGATCCCTCTTGGAAGGAGATCTCCCATCTCCAGAGAAGAAGGACCCCTGGAGGAGGCAGTGGAGTCCACAAGTCTCTTGAGCTCAGCTTCCTCCAAAGTCCCTGAGTACTTCTCCCCTTGGGAAGTGGACCTGCCATATCCAGTCAGGGACAGATTCTCTGCCAGCCTGTAGGCCTTGGCAGGCACCCAGCAATACTTACCCTTTAGACTAACACATTAACCATTAACACATGGAATTCACTGCCACAGGAGGTGATGGTGGCTACAAGCATGGACGGCTTCAAGATGGAATTGGATAAACATACGGAGCAGAGGTCCATCAGTGGCTGTTAGCCACAAGGTATAGATAGGAACTCTCAGTCTGGGGCAAGTGATGCTCTGTATTCTTGGTGCTTGCGGGGGGGGGGCAACAGTGGGAGGGCTTCAAGTGTCCTGGCCCCACTGCTGGACCTCCTGATGGCACCTGCTATTTTTGGCCACTGTATGACAGAGTGTTGGACTGGATGTGCCATTGGCCTGATCCAACATTGGCTTCTCTTATGTTCTTACGTTCTTATGACTAGCTCTGAGTGGGGAGTTGAGGATCACTTGTGAAGTCCACCATAAGAAGATACATGTCATGTTTGTTCGTCCCGCAGCCAGTGTTATTTCACACACATTGTGTATGTGTAGCCCCCAGAAACACAGTTGTGACTAATCCCACACGGGAACATCCATCCTGACATGTTCTCAGTCTTGGAACTTGGGGTGTGACCCTGCCCATAACTAGCACAGAGCTAGCCAAAATACAGGTTTCCATGGAAGTTCTCCCATCATATATCCAAATCAGCTGGAGGAGGGGACTGAGGTTGCAGTGGCAGCCAGGAACATAACTCTGAAACCAACACACTATGGACTGCTTCTTCCACCCAACCACCTGCACCCATACACTAATAATTCTCAGATTCAGAGGGAAGGGCTGCTAGCGGCAGCCAGGAAAGTTTTAGAATGCAAGCGGTATTTACAAGTGTCAGTGTAACAGAAGATTATTTCACGTTCTTTGCTTTTGACAGAATATTTCCGTGCGAAGCGTTACCGGAGAAGTTTATTGTGCTAAATCAGGCCGGAAATTCTCAGGGCAAATCCAAGAAAAATTCATCATCTCAGACTGGAGATATGTTCTATCTGGCTCATACAGGTAAGACCGCCTGCCACAGTTTTGTAACAGAGTTCAGTTCGAGGTTGTCTCTTGAGCTAAAATTCAAGTACTTAGTGCACTTTGCACCTGATGAGAACAGTAGTGAGTAGATGAAGGCAACATCGTCTGGCTACCAAAGTGTTCTTTTTTGGACTTGGAAAAAACACTGGCAGAGCTACAAACAGTTCTGCAACACATCCTGATTTGGGGACTGAACTCTCGGGTCTTTTATACTTGAAAGCGGCGTTGTTAGAACTTTCCATTTGACCTTCCGAGCCAAGGAGCAGCACTGCACCCTATGATAGAAAGGGTGTCACGGGAACATTCTGTTTCGCTCTCCTGGTTTTCAGGGCCTGCAGAGAGGCTGGAAGAACAGGTGCAGAGAGTTAAAAAGGGGCAGAAGGAGGAAGGGGGAGGGAAGCAGCAGCAGTGGGAGAATAATGTTGGGTAGCAGGATGTTTCACTCAGCAACCCACCGGGCTGGAATAATTAGATCTGTGAACATTTTGCATAACCAGGAGGCCAGCAAGCACCATGTAGCATTAAGAAAAGAATACTGCACTGAGCAGAGTATAGTGTACGGGATAGAGGCGGGGGGGTGGGGGGAGGAACAGCTATGAAGCTTCCCAGTTCTGAGTCAGACCATTGGTCTATCAAGGTCAGTATAGTCTACTCAGACTGGCCTTCCAGAGTCGCAGACAGAGAACTTTCAAATCAGCTACTCTCTGAGCCTTTAAATTGCAGGGCCCCAGGAATTAACCTAGGACCTTCTGCATGCAAAGCAAATGCTGTGCCACTGAGCCACGGTCCCTCCCCAATGGTTAGTCCAGAGGTGTCGAACTCATTTGTTACGAGGGCTGGATCTAACCCAAATGTTATTTTGTCAGGCCAGGCCACATGTGCCATAAAATGTAATGCCGGGTACCGGATATAAAGTTTATAAAGAACACAGGCAAACCCAATCAAATATATTATTTTTTACTCGAAATACAAACTCAAAAAGCCCAATAAATGTATTTAATCATATGCGAGACTAGTTTTTTTCAAAGTATACCATAAAAGGGGGAGTACCAAGGCTGTATTAACCCATGGCCAGGCCCTTAGGCTTTCAGGTATTTCGGGGGCCCTCCGGCACTTCAGTCTTTCACCCCACTACAGCTGACAGTCTAACCCTGGTACAGTAGGTACTATAAAAGAAGAAGAGATTGGATTTATACCCCGCCCTGCACTACTCAAGGGAGTCTCAGAGCGGCTTACAAACTCCTTTCCCTTCTCCTCCCCACAACAGACACCCTGTGAGGTAGGTGGGGCTGAGAAAGCTCTAATCGGAACTTGCCCTTTCAAGCTCTTGTCAGAACTATGGCTTGCCCAAGGTCACACCAGCAGCTGCAAGTGGAGGAGTGGGGAATCAAACCCAGTTCTTCCAGATTAGAGTCCACGCACTTAACCACTACACCAAACTGGCTGTGTACTATACCACAGTACATAGCCCTGTATCCATTTTGACAGTTTCCTGAAGAATTCTATTTACAATTTTTAAATATATTTTTATTGCGTGAGTAGAAGTCTTCAAGAAAGAACATTTTGGGGGCATAATTGTTCAGTACTGTAATATATTTTTGAAGTGAATTTTTTTTATTATTCATTAAAAAGATATAATTTATGGATAATTGTTTTAATATAAGGGACAATTTGTTTCACTGCAATAAGGAAGCAGTGAATTATCTTATTAATAAAGGTTATATATTACAGGCTGTTTATGAAGAGAAAATAACAGTGCCTCTTATGGATATACAGCCCTGGGGAGTACCTTATATTTCCATATATACCAGTTGCTTGCGGGCCGGGTAAGAGCCCTGGATGGGCCAGTTCCAGCCCTGAGCCTTATGTTGGACACCCCTGGGTTAGTCAAACATGTTAATGCCTGTTAATTCCATTGGGACTGAAAAGGCCTGCCTCTTTCTCTCCTTCTGGATTAAATCAAAAGGTTAGACATGTCAGCCAGTTATACAAACTCCACTATAGGGCAGAGAAGGTGGCTAGTGGCTACTCCAAAGAACAGGTTTTGATTCCCCAGAGCAGCAAACTAGCAGTTAATGAACACAGTGATTTTTACTACAAGGATTTGTGGGGGGGAGTGGAGAACTGGATTTTCCATCACAGGTGCTAAAATATACTCGGGTACAGTTCTGAGTCATTCACCCTCACAGAAGGTCTCCCCTTCCTAGTGAGTTCCCATTCTAGGTATGCATTCTGACAGGAAGGTAGCAAGCCTCTTACAGAGATGTGGGACAGTCTTCTTGGGAGGGGGTAGGGTTGCCAATCCCCAGTTGGGGATGGGGGATTCCCCAGTTTGGAGCCCCTCCCCCTGCTTCAGAGCTAGCAGAAAGTGGGGTGGGGAATGGCCTCTGGGTGCTCCATTATACCCTATGGAGACCGGTCCCCATAGGGTATAATGGAGAACCGATCCGTGGGTATTTGGGTATCTGGGGGCTTCTTTTTGAAGTAGAGGCACCAAATTTTCAGCATAGCTGCTGGTGCCTCTCCTCAAAAAAACCCCTCAAGTTTCAAAAAGATTGGACCAGGGGGTCCAATTCTATGAGCCCCCAAAGAAGGTGCCCCCGTACTCCATTATTTCCAATGGAGGGAAGGCGTTTAAACGGAATCTGGTCCCTTTAAATGTGACAGCCATTTAATCCTCCCCACACACTTCTCAGCCTCACCTGGCAATCCTAGGAGGTTATTCTGCAGCACCTCCGCACTGGCATGACCGACTCAATCGTCCCCAGTTAAAAGAGGTGTCAGGGGCTGTATCCATGTACTGAGCTATGGGCCACAGTCATCATATGCAACTGGATTTTCCTGAGTGGACAAGACACTCCAGAAGGCGTGCGATCGCTGTAGCACAATGATAGCGCTGTACCCAGCCGTGTAGACACACCCTGAATTCCAGCAGAAGAGGGTGGGTGGGAGGAAGCTAGGTCAGAGCAGAGCAGCATGCAGAGATATAGCAGGTAACCTCCTCAGTGGGCTGGTGCTGTGAGCTCACAGGAGTATTTATTTAAGTTAGGAAGGTCCTTGCAGCCTGTGAGCGGTTCTTTCACTGTGCAAAATCTGGCAAGGAACGACAGAGTAAAATGATACAGCTGCTCAATTCTGCCCAGAACAAACTCTCTCAACGTTGAAATGCAAGGCTGGAGGAAATGCAGAGCTGGAGGAACACAAAGTCTGCAGCTGCAAACCAGACTTTAGCCGAGTAAATTTGACATGCATTTCATGAGTTGATGGCATTGCCTATGCAGCTGGTGCTACAGGGGGACTGGAGCGGACTAGAGCATATCAAAATGCAAAGCAAGAATTCGCCACAAGGGACGGCCTTCTGGGCCTGTCACGCTCTGACCAGTGCCCACAAACCAAATCTTGTTCAGTTTGGGCTACACCCAGCGTCTTCTTGTCAAACTCAATGAACTCCCATGGCACAATGTTCTTGACAGGTATTGCAGCAGCCGTGTTGCAGCAGCTCCAGGTCGCTGTCTGGTCCTAGGTTGTGAGAGGGAATGAGTAAGAGTTAACTCAGGCAGAAAAACCTACCGGCTCAGCAGTTCATTTGCAAGACCAGCCACATTGCAGTGCCAGCCAAATAGCTCTCCTACCGCCTAAGCATTCTGTAGTACCAGGACCGGCAACAAGCCAGAGAGATCTAGTAAAGTTGGCCATAGTCCACAAAAGCCAAGCAAACAGCCGGCACATTCCTGAATACAAAAAGCAACACTTTTGAGAGCCAGACTTGAAGTTGTGTTGGGAGATCTGTGGAAGAGCAGAGAGCTTTGAGGAAGCTTAAAAGGGTAGGGGGGTGTTCATTTTTTCCTCCCATGTGTTTTTTTTTCAAGATCCACCCCCCCCCCCCAAGTGATTTCATGGAGGATGCCTACAAGCTGTCTAGATCAAGGGTCCCTAACATTTTTGAGCTTGCAGGCACCTTTGGAGTTCTGACACAGCACGGTAGGCCCAGACACAAAATGGCTGCCACAAGAGATGTAGCTAGTGAACATTAGGGCTGCCAAGTCAACCCGGGGGGCGGGGGATCCCCCGCTACAGGGGTTCCCGATCCGCTGGCTAGCATTCAGCCGGCGGGGGAAACCCCACCCCTGAAGTCGTCCAACCAGGACGACTTCCCCCACGTAATGACGTCACCCAGAAGTGACGTCACCACATTGGGGGTGTTGCCAGGGCGACGCTCTGGCAATCGCCCCAAAACTCTATGCTACCATAGAGCATAGAGCATAGAGTATGGTAGCATAGAGTTTTGGGGCGATTGCCAGAGCGTCGCCCTGGCAACACCCCCAATGTGGTGACGTCACTTCTGGGTGATGGCAACAGGCGCGCGCGCAAAGCACGCACGCCAGGGGAACTCCTGGGCAAAGGAGGACTCCCCCCCCCCCCGGTGAATACATTCGACTTGGCAACCCTAGTGAACATCCTTGTGCCATGGTGGAAGCTGGCGCCAAAGCAGTGTTTTTAAAAATCTGCACAGCCAATCAGAACTCCAGTGGCCAGTCAGAAGCCTTGCTGGGCGAAGAGCCCCCTGGCCTCACCTACTGGCTAAAAATAATTGTTGGGCAAGAGGAAAGATGTTAGTGGGGACATGTTGGGGACCTGTGGTCTAGATGTTTCCCACCAGGGAGCAAACAGCAATTGTGGAGATAGGGGCATTTGAACTGGCACAACCCCCTGACACCTGCGCGTCCTCTAATATGGTGGATGGTGTCATATGCAAACAAATGTCTCTCTGCTGTTTTCAACACTGGGCAGTTTTTCCAGAGCGACTAGATGGATAGGGATCAGACATTTAAAATGGAAACACTCAAAAAAGTGGGGGAGCATTTCGGTTTCCAGGGTCATTCAGTAACAGACTTAAAGGCTGCAGTACTTAAGAACATAAGAGAAGCCAGTGCTGGATCAAGCCAATGGCCCATCCAGTCCAACACTCTGTCACACAGTGGCCAAAAATACCAGGTGCCCTCAGGAGGTCCAGCAGTGGGGCCAGGACACTAGAAGCCTTCCCACTCTTGCCCCCCCCCCCCTCTAAGCACCAAGAATACAGAGCATCACTTGCCTCAGACCGAGAGTTCCTTCCTATCCATACCTTGTGGCTAATAGCCACTGATGAATCTCTGCTCCATATGTTTATCTAACTCCCTCTTGAAGCCATCCATGCTTGTAAAACTTCAGCTGAAAAATGTCAAGAGGAGGACTCCGGAGAGAAGCCACTGAGTTGACATTCACAGGGAAGATCTGATACGATCAGATTGGGACTCAGTAGGGACTTGGGATTGTTTAGCTCATCACAGACATCAATTGTTCCTGTTCGGATTCATCCTGCATTCCTGTTCGCCTGTGTTGTCATGCGATGTCAACTGCCTTGTCTTGATAAACTGGTCCTACGCATGTCTTTTTGTAGCAATTCCACCACCACCCTTCTGCTGTTCATCATCCTATGTATATCTGTCAACTGAATGTCACATTTCATGCATCTGACGAAGTGGGTGCCCGGACTCCACCGGGCGAGCACGCAGGTTGAGGCAGACGGGGCAGTTCCAGGGTAGGGAACTTAGGATGGCTGGATTGCTGATCCCTGGGCGGGGGCCAGTGACTTCACTGACCCTCCACCCACCTGGTGCCTATTCCAGAGTCTCTGAGTTCAGGGCAGTGACCTCGCCACTCTCCCCTCTCTCTTTCTCTCTTGGTTCCAGGGCGGTCACGCCCCTCCTCACTCCAGGACTCTCCTCGCTCCATACGCACCAGGTGTCATCCCCCTCGGTCAGCTTTTTATTCCCTCTCTCCTCCCTTCTGCCCCGCCTCCCTCTTCACAGCAACCTGGCCATGGGTTTGGTCTTCTCTCCCTCCCCGTCAGTGAGCTCCCACCCCGTTTCTTCCCTATCCGGCCAACACCGTTGTAGGAGCCCGCCAACCCCTCCACCATGCCCTCCTTTGGTTGTGGGGGTTCCTCAGGCCGGCTGGGGAGGAAGTAGCCCAAGGCCCCCCGGAGAACCTTCTGATGGACTTGTCTTCTGGCTGCCGTCGAAACAAGGGAAACCCCAGCGTGCTTGTTCCGGGGACCATTGCTGGGCATGTCCCCCTGGTCGGGCCATAATGTCTGGTTGAGGTGCTTCTGCCTTGGGCCATGGGTTGTCCTGGTAGTCTTCTGGTTGGGGCGGGGCCAAAAGAGGCAGGAGGGCTGGAGGAGGGTCCCCCTCCTGACAGTGGGTTCTTGCTCAAGACAGCTTATGCCACAATAAATGTGGCCTTTTCGCTGCTGACGGTGGAAAGGGCTCCCAAGTCACAGCTGACTTATGGCAACCGTGCAGGGTTTGAAGGTAAGAGTCGTTCAGAGGTGGTTTGCCATTGCCTGCCTCTGCGTAGCAACCCTGGACTTTCTTGGTGGTCTCCCGTCCAAACACTAACCAGGGCTGACCCTGCTTAGCTTCCAAAATCTGATGAGACGGTTCTAGCTTGATCGGCCATCAAGGTCAGGCTGTCTTTTAAGTGCCACAAGACTTTTTGTTCTTTTGTCTGCAGCAGACTAGCAGAGTGCTTTCTTTCTCCCTCTCAAATGGCAAGAATCACATTTAGGGAGTGGTAAACACGACAAAATATGCAGCAGTGTGAACTCCTTGAAACAAACATCCTGGATTCGCTCCAGGAAGATTTCTATCAGAAACAGAGTTTGCTTTGGGCTGGACATATCTCTTTCACACCCTTTTTTGCTTTCCCCTAATACATGTGTTTGAGCTTGAAAATAATTGGTGGTATTAAGCAACATTTGGAAAACAGCTCGTGCCTTATTCAGAACTAAGGTTTGCCAAAACGTGGAGTCCCCCTCAAACCTGGAAACAGGCCATGACTGTGGGGGGCAGGAGGTGGGGAGCTGAATATAGATTTTCTCTTCTGATTAAATATGATGTGCCGTGGGGATGGGGGGTGAAGAGCCAGGGGCCCCAAGCACTCCTCAAAAGAACTTGCAGATCCTTTCATTGGATTTCTACCTTTCCTTAAACAAGCAAAAAACGTACCCCTTGTTTTTACTTGCAGAGATAACCAAAAAAATTGCAGGCAACAGTTTTAAAAAACAAGTGACAAAGCCCTACCAATCGGCAGTAATCAGGAAACCTAAGTGAAGTGAAATAAACTGGTGGCGGCAGTGTTCCCTCTAAGCTGAGTTAGTGTGAGCTAGCTCACAGTTTTTTAGCCTCCGGCTCACACTTTTTTAGCCTCCGGCTCACACATCTTCGCTCAGGAAGGATGGCTCCAGAGCAAACTAATTTATGCAGTAAACAAACTGCTTGCTCACATCTTTAATGCCAGCAACCCACAAAGTAGAATTTTTGCTCACCAGACTCCACAGCTTAGAGGGAGCATTGCTAATGGGCATTTATTTCACAATCAAAGTCACTGCAACTTATCACACAACCCACATTCCGCTCTTCTTCCTGCTAGCTTCACGTGGCTGTGCGGCCAGGTCCATCGCAACTTCCTCTCCAAGTTCACCGGCCAAGTGGTGGAGCTGTTTGACGAGGAGTTCCGTCACCTCTACGCCACGTCCAAGCCTGTGGCCGGGCTGAGGCCCCCGTCACACACCACGCCCGTCTTGCTCAACGAGACCACGGCGGCTACCCAGGGCAGCCTCACCAGCAGCAGCAACCGAGGAAGAACCCACACTCGGTCGGATCTGTGCAGCAGCGGGTCGAACCACAGCTCCTCGCCACCCAAGCAGCCTCCCCGGTCTCCCGCTTACAACGGTCCCCCACTTTCCCCTCCTCCGCTCAACAGAGCCCACCCTTTCCACAGCTACACCACGTTTAAGACAACCCCGCCGTCGAGCGGCATCCAGGTCAGCTACTACCAGCGACAGTACATCATCGATTCCCCGGTGGCCCTTTACAGCAACGTGAACCTCTACAGGTCCATGAGGATCTGGCCAGAGGATGTCAGCAGGGCTGCGTTGAAACCGGTCTGGAGGTGTCGTCAGAAAGCAAACTTGATTAGATGACTGAGGAAGAGGGGTTTGTTGTCTTTTGTAATAATAAAGTGCTGTCAGGTCATGACCAACTTATGGCAACCCTTTTCAAGGCAAGAGACGAGCAGAGGCGGTTTGCCATCGCCTGCCTCTGCAAAGCAACCCAACACTCCCTTGGTGGGTTCCCATCCAAAGGCTAACCAGGGCCAACCCTGTTTAGCTCCAAGCTCTGAAAAGCTCATACCAGGGGGCAGAATCTAAGCAAGGCAGGAGGGGGGAAACGTACTGCAAGAGCCTTCTGGGCGACTCAGTGTCCCTTGCAAGCCGCCCCAAGACATCTCAGCTATTGAGTATTTCTATTTTTTTATGATTTTTTTTTTAATTTCCTGGGGGGAAAGTGGGATACAAAAGGGAAAAGGGGGTAGGGGAAAACATAGATTCATTAAATCTATCAAATATTATGGGTTGTCACATGCAACAAGTAAAATCAGATGTATTCGTAAGAATGCATATTTCAAATACAGAAGCAGACAATGAAACATCAATCAGTATTACAATGTTTGGGGATCGGCTGTCTCTCTAAAAGACTAAACAAGAACTTTCCTTATGTTAGCAATAATCTATTAAGAATAAAAAAGACTGAACCAACTTCTATGCTAAGATTAAATCATCATTAAAACCTGAATATTGTCTTACTCATTCTTCAAAATCTACGTATTATTCTTACTAAATATTTAAATACGGGTGGAATACTAAATAAAAAGATTAAAAACTATTGAGCATTTCTGGACCTCAAGGTCACAAAAAAAACCTGAGAGGCCGTCAAAGCGTGCCTGATTCCTTGGGAAGAGGAAAACATAAAGAATCTCAACTGTATAAACAATAAGCGTGAAGATTGGGCTCACAATCATCACAATTCCGGAACTCAGTTAGACGGAAAACCTGGTTGCCATCGTGTTTTCAGAACACTGTCGGCTGGGAATGAAACACGCAGCAAGCTGCAGTGAGCAGACCTCATTCTCGCCAGATCCCCAAAAGGCAATCTTAAAGCCATGTTTATCCACAGAGCAAATGGAAGTGGTAAAACTGATCCTGAACTGTAACACTTCGACTGGCGGCTTTGTGCTAGGAGTGCATGCTAAGTAGGCCAAAGCATTACACAAGCAAAAGAGGCAGGCCTTGTAGATGTAACAGCAAGTTTTGGCTTGGGTCCCAGGCAGCCTCAGCAGATTTGCACTAGAGGAAGGCAACTCGCCCCCTCCCACTGCAGCTTTATATTCCCTCCATAAAACTTGGTGGAACCCCCAGGAACAGTGGCGGGGGGGGGGGCAAAGTAGGACAGGGAAGTAGGGGAGATCACCCTCCCCCCTCTGCAAACAGAAATGTCATTCCACAAGTGGAACAACAATATAGGATCCAAGCCTTTGCTTCATACATTTCTCATGTGGATGAGCATGAAGGGAAAGAGAGAAAATCTAGCAGCGTTTCTATGGGATGCTAACTCGAGCACCCCCACAGGATCTTTTCCATATATTAATGGAACAAGATAAAGCAGGATCCCAGGGGAGCTTAAAGTTTAACAAGCTTTATACCAGCACAAGTTTTGAGGGAGAGAACCCAGCATGGTATAGCCCCATCTTGTCAGATCTCGGAAGCTGAGCAGGATCAGTACTTGGGTGGGACACCACGAAGGAGGTCCTGCAGAGGCAGGCAATGGCAAACCACCTCTGCTTCTCACCTGCCTTGAAGTTAAGCAGGGTCAGCCATGGTTTGCGCTTGGAAGGGGAACCACCAAGGATGACTCTGCAGAGGAGGGCAATAAGAAGCCACCTCTGCTCCTCGCCTGCTTTGAAAGCCTCTTGCTGGGGCCGTCATAAGTCGGTTGTGACTCGATGGCACTTACGTATGTATAAATGTCTTTGGCAAGCTTGAGCTCATTTTGTCAGATGCATTAAGTGTCCATCTGTTAGGCAGATACATCGATAAGAAAAGCTGCAAGACAGAATAATTGGGGGGGAGTGGGGAGATGCTACAAATGTTTATGCACCTGATGAAGTGAGCTCTGAATCACAAAAATGTATGCTAGAATAAAATGTTGTTAAATCTTTAAGGTGCCACTTCCACTGGACTACAGTTTTATTTTGCTGCTAAACACAAACTAATGTATTTTACCCATCTGGAATGACTGAATGAATCTAATGGCTATTCATTTCTTTACTGTTAGTTTTTCATACGCCAAATAAAACTTTGACAAAACATTTTGGATTAGTGTGGATTATGCAGTTACAAATCCTCAGATTGCTTGAGCCAAAATTCAAGAGCACTGCAAAATAAAGAGATGTACATTCTAATCCCACCCACCCCCAAACACTATTGAATGGAATTCTGTGTGTATTCAAGCCTACAAGAAATTAGTATTAAAGGGTAAAGAAAATGTTATGACTAAAAGAACAAACAGTGCCATTGTCAGAAAACAGCCATGAGCCTAAAGATAATCTGGTACTCTGAATCAAGGCGGCTACATTTTTTGATCTGTTTACTTCAGTTTTGTAATGAAAAGGTCTTGAGCAACTACAGAGTATAATTCTGTCTCTCAGCAGCATTTAGTGATGTGGCTTCAGGAAGTGGTTAACGAAGTCAACTGAGTCACTAAGAAACATTTCTGGTGATACCCTGCTGAACCATCTCCATGGAAGACACGCCAGTTTGGTTTCTTGAAAAGCACAGGTTTATTTCAAATTTTAAAAGGATGGTTCCAGTCCTCATGCTTTAGAGCAGTGGTCCCCAACGTGTTGCCTGTGGTACCACTAGCAGTGTGCAGGCTAGTTCAGTGGATGAGGCAGCTGGATGACCTTGGGCAAGCCATCGCTCTGTACCAGCTGTTCTCTCAAGGACAGTTGTCTCAGAGCTCTCTCAGGCCCACCTACCTCACAGGGTGTCTGTTGTGGGGAGGGGAAGGGAAAGGAGTTTGTAAGCCGCTCTGAGACTCCCAAGTGAGTGAAAGGTGGGATATAAATCCAATCTCTTCTTCTTCTGTACTGAGGTAGGCTCCTATTGGCCTATATCTCTCTTGAACTATTTTTATAAAATACTTACTTCAATGCTGCTTCAAGAGGACTGGCCGCCCGCAATATTTTATTGTACTATCATGCCTCTAGGCTGAATTGGATGGCCTTATGGAATAGTAAATCAGCAGGCAGTATAATACTCAAAGAATCATTTGTGAAAATCCCACGAGGCAGCTGGCTCACACTAGAAAACTACAATAAGTTGTTATTACCATAATAACAGCAGCTAAATAGTATTCATGAAACCTGGAATAAGTTTGGTGGCAAACTCTTTCAACGGTTCTCTCCAGTCCTCTCTGTGGTAAGAGGATTTAACAGACGGGGAGGATGGCGAAAGGTGGATTGTTTAGAATGTGAAAAAAATTAGTCCTGAGAGATACTGTGATATCACTGTTAACATTAAAAAGATCAATTTTTGACACTGTATCGCAGTTATGGGGAAATCCCCCCTTTTTAATACATGAATATCAGAAGTCTGCTAGGCTTTATAGAGGAGACCTTAGGGACTTGACCCCCTTCATAGCCCTCACAGGATCATCAAAGAGCAATGGCTCACTATCTGTATTTTATACAATATTATGTTAAGTTGTATGGGGGAACCAGTCAAACTTTTGTTTAAAAAATGATATCACTCCTCAGGGTATGAACTCAATATTCACATTTGCAGGTTTCTGTTCTCAATGGGATTAACTTTTTCAGTGCATCAGATTGGCTAAAATGTATAAAGGTCATTGCTGGTGTTGTAATATTCCTCGGGGGGACTTCCTCCACATGTGGTAGGGTTGGGTCAGAGCTATAAAATACTGGGAAATGGTTACAATTATGTTAGCAAGAGATAGACTATAATGTTATTGGTTCTCCTGAACTTTTTAAAATGAACCATGTTGTGTCTATCCCAAAGAAATTTAGAACATTTTCTTTATACGTCATAACGGCCACGAGGCTAGCATTTGTCAAACTCTGGAAACAGAAAAGAATTCCAACACATAAAGCTTGTTTGGATAAAACTAAGGAATCTTATTTACATATAAAATTATCAATGCTGCAAAAAATGAAGACTTAACAAATACCGAGTTTATTTTGGACACAAGCTTTCGCTTGTACAGAGCAGACAGTGTGATTATATTTAAGTTTTTTGTGTGTCCTCCCAATCAGAAGATTATATTCACATCTTTAGCTTTGTTCACTGTTGTTGTTCAGAACTTTTGTTTATATTCCTGCTGCCTGGAATCTTGTTTGCACTATTATTGTCCGATCTCCTAAAAACGCTGGGCTTTATGTTTTTATAATATATATAAATTCCAATAAAGAAAACATAACTAACTGTAGCCACAGACACCGAAACAAGGGCTTGTATCCTACTGCTCTGCTAAGAAGAGTCTGAAGCCTTTCTCCCAACTAAAAAAGGTGGGCAAGCCATATCTTTTGGAAGAAGACGTCTGAGTTTGGGGAGCTGAGCGGCAGGATACAAGGTGGCGGAAGCTGCGCCAATCCAATCCTTAGTTTTCTTTAAATTCTTGCAGAAGTGTGTCTGCAGAGAGACAGGTGTCTTTTAAAAATTGCTCCCAGGGAACAAAGGTGTGGTCATTATACAGCAAAAGCCTTCTTAAGAAAACACAGTGGTAGTTGGTAATCAGAAGGAACGTAAAAGCCAAAGTTCCAGAAGAGGACTAAATCACACAGCGGTTCCTGTCAACGGTTGTCAGAACAAAGCACGGAAGATTAAAAGCCACAAGAAATGCTTCAAGGGAAAAAATTAAGGCCACCCAGCTGTACACACCTTGATTTCCTGGAATGTGAACTGTTCTGATGTGGAAACAAATCCACACGCACAAATCCACTGGCAGCTCATCCGGGAGAGCCCCAGAAATTATGATATTAACACTGTTCCAAAGCAATTAGCTGCACTGGAAGGGGCTACAGGCGGCACATCTAACACAAAATGCAACCCTAGCCTTGAAGATTTCATGTTTATCTTCTCAAATACAAAACTTATTCTCCCTTTGGGCAAGTGGAAGGGGTTCTATTCCCCACATCCTGAACAAGCCCATGACCTGGATCGCCCGGGCTAGCCCAACTGCATCGGATCTTGGGAGCTCAGCAGGGTCTTCCCTGGTTAGGACTTGGATGGGAGACCACCAAGGAAGTCCAGGGTTGCTATGCAGAGGCAGGCAATGGCAAGCCGCCTCTGAACATGCCTTGCCTTGAAAACCCCTGTTGGGTCGGCCTTGACAGCTAAAACTCAACAAGCACCAAAGTGACTGAAAACAACTGCACAGCTGGGGGGGGGGGACAGCTTGCACCCCTGTCTGACTACTGGCTACAGCAGCCAAAGAGCTCTTTGCATCAGGTTTGAATCCTTGCACCTATGAGGTGTGTAGCCCACTTTTGTCAAGCAATGAATGCTTCTGTACATTTTAAAAGATGATTTGGACTTTGATGAAGATAGATTCAGGTGGGTAGCCATGTCGGTCTGAAGCAAGAGAACAAAGTTTGAGTCCAGTGACATCAAGAATCACAGAACTGAGAAACCTCTAAGAGAACATTTCAACCTTCCAGGGCACTCAGTGGGGGACCTCAAAGTAGCTGTTCTATTGCAAAGGAATTTCAGAAACAGACTGGAACAGGAGGTTGCTGAATTGCAAGTTTTCACAACACTCAGGATAATGGAACCCCAGGACTTAACAGAGATACCAGCTTCTTATCTCACTACACATGCTAAGTCACTCAGTTCTCACTTATACGCAGAATTAAACTTTGTTGGTTTTAAAGATGCCACTGGACTTAAACTTAGTTCTCGCATCTGTTTGTTAACTCTTTTCTGATCTGTATGCTAATTCGCTGCTATTCACAGGTCTTACCCACTGTTTTAATCCAGTCTTAGCTATACTTACCACTCAGTTACTTGTGCATTTTGACTCTTCCTGGCAACTAAAACCCCCCCACACACATGTAATGGTTAAGGAAGTCTTGTTTCAACGTATCTGAAGAAATATGCATGCACATGAACGCTTATACCCAGAATTAAACTTTATTGGTCTTAAAAGGTGCCACTGGACTCAAACTTTGTTTTGGACTTGGTTCTGCACAGCATTTTACCATGTTTGCAAGTGGGACAAACCTGGGAGCTTGGAGTCTCAAGCACAGAAGTTCAGCAGCCCCCCCCCCCCATCCCTCAGTCCAGGTAACACTCCAGTCTTATAAAGAGCACCAGAGACAGAAAAGGAAAATGGGGCTCAACTAACACTGGAGGAAGCGGTGGCCATGCCCTTTGCCCCACAAAAATTATTTCCCTGTAAGGCACACCCATCACGGAACTCAAGGTGGCTTACCCCAGGAGAAATCCCATCCAGTCATGTGGGGAGGGGCTGTGGCTTCGTGGAAGAGCCTCTGCTTGCCATACAGAAGATTCCAGGTTCAATCCCCGGCATCTCCAGTTAAAAGAAACCAAGCCATAGGTGATGTGAAAGACCCCTTCCTGAGATCCTGGAGAGCTGCTGCCAGTCTGTGTAGACAATACTGACCTTGATAGACCAATGGTCTGGGTCTGATTCAGTACAAGGCAGCTTCATGTGTGTTCATGTGTGTCATTAGCCTGAGCCAGATCTGCTTGGCTACACCACGTGCTTTCAGACCCCACCCAGCCCCAGCCTCTCCACCTCCCGCTGCCCGAGGCACTCTGCGGCGAGCAGGAACGATGTTCTCGTTTGGAGGAGGCAGCTGCAGGCCACTTCAGGTGTGGAACCCCTGCTCGTTCCCCCGACCGGCATGAACGCTGAGCCACCTGGTTGTCCACACCCCTTAGCTACGTCCAATGGAGTTCTTGTCCCGGGCGGGGTAAAAACCAAACAGAAGCCTTAACCGGGGCCAAGCTTCGTCATGTGCAGCAGTCAAAACAGCACAACTGGCCTCTGAGCTTTTGGAACCACTTTCTTTCAAAGCCTGCCGTCGCGACGGTCATTAGGGAAGCCAGAGCGGAGGCTCCTATGCATTTCACCTCTCCCTGGGAGTCCTCCTTGAGTTTTTCAGGGGTGAGATCCTCTCCCATAACCTGCAGGGAACAGTGAGGAGGAGGGGAGAGAGAATATTAATATAGCAAACAAACTTTAGGTTCAGCTCGAGTTCAGTTTGGAGATCCTACCAAATGCTCACCAAATATTGGCTGCCATCCAAAGAACTTCCAAGACTGAGCTTATTGCATCTGACACAGCTTTGGACTGGGATTCTTAGACAGCAACTCCCTCACCCCATGATTTCTTCAGCTGTATTTTCATGGCTGTTTTTATGCCCCTGGGGAGCTCTTGGCTTGTTTTATGTTGATTTTAGTGCTGACGATTTTACATGTGTTGTTTTTATTATTATACTGTTACATTTTCACTTTGTAAGGCACCTCGAGCAGGTCTCTGGGAAGGCAGGATACAGACTTTACAAAGCAACCTTCTAGGCGTGTCTTTTGAGCGTGGTTAGCCGCAAAAGAACAGGTCAGCTTTTGCAGCCCTTTCATACCACTGTTCATTAATACCACTGTTCATTAATAAAACCCTCACACCTGCTGGACTCATCTGAGATGGAGGGTCTATGCCCTTTATTCTCAGACCCCCAAACCAAGTGCCTTCCCTGCTCATTAAGAAAGCATTCAAAAACCATACATACATGAAGCTGCCTTATACTGACCGCTGGTTCATCAAGGTCTGTACTGTCTACTCAGACTGGCTGCAGCTCTCCAGGGTCTCAGGCGGAGGTCTTTCACACTACCCACTGCCTGGATCTTTCAACTGGAGATGCCAGGGATGGAACCTGGGACTTTCTGCATGCAAAGCAGAGGCTCTTCTACTGAGCCACAGCCCTCCCCTAACCCATGTGGAAAAGCCTCTAGTTTGGCCCTTGGTCTGTCATAGTCAGCATGGTTTTCCATATCACCTACCACCCTGTCCTTGCAACTGGAGATGCCAGTGATCGAACCTGGAACCTCCTGCATGGAAGGCAAATGCTCTACCACTGAGCCATGGCCCCTCCGCACCTCCCCACCAGACACAGGACTGGAGTTCAGGACAGAGAAGGGAGAAAGAAAAAAGTGACAGCAGCCTGCACAGACAGAACAGGCCCAGGGGAAGCGGCAACCCTGCTGCGGAGGAGGAAGAAAATGTGTGCCTGTATTTGTTCCTGTGCATTATTTGTTCCAACTGGTGGGTGGGTATTTTTTAAGTTCCCACTACATGTCTTATTACGGCTTATGACAGAACAAAGCTTGAGTCCAGTGTCACCTTTATGACCAACAAAGTTTAAATCTGGGTATACGCTTTCGTGTGACCACCAATGAGTCTGGCCATTTGGATTTGTGGACCTATTTGTTCCAAACTTGAAATATGAGAAGCAGTCAGATGCTGAGCAAAACACCCAGCGCTACACTGCTTACTGTTCTCTCTAGTTATAAGCGTCCCTGATGTCACAGAAGAAGTGAAATCGAAGCCCTCAGGGGAAGAGGATCTGCCCAGCCTTGCGTGGATCCCAACCGAGGTGAAGATAAAAGCTGCAGGAACACCTTTCTTATTTTACTGAACTCCAATTTCAGAATTAAGAAGCCAGTGACTACAATCCCAGAAACAACCTCCTGGGTGTAAGCTCCACTGAGCAATATGGGACTAACTCCTGAGCAGACCTGTTAGGATTGCTCCCCAGTATGATGCAGAGGTTAGAAGGCTGGACTACGACTAGGAAGATCTAGGTTCAAACTTCTGCTCATGAAGCTTACCAGGTGAGCCTTGGACCTGTCAATCCCAATCTCAGCCTAACCTAAATCGCAAGGTTATTGTGCCCATAAAACAAAGGAAAGGAGCAACACGCACTCTGCCTGGATCTCCTTGGAGTAGGAGAAAGATTTAAAAGTGAGAGAGAGAGAGAGAGAGAGTGGATTTTTACTCCACAAGAGTTCTCTACAACCACAAAGGCCAGTGTTTTGTTCCTCTCTTTCTCCAGCTGGGATCCTGAGATTATTCCCTGCACAAACATGTCTTGGGAGACTGTACGCAGATTTCATTCATTCATTCATTCATTCATTCATTCATTCATTCATGCCCACCTTTCTCCCCAATGGGAACCCAAAGCGGCTTACATCATTCTCCTCTTCTCCATTTCATCCTCACACCAACCCTGTGAAGTAAGTTAGGCTGAGGGTGTGTGACTGACCCAAGGTTACCCAGCGAGCTTCCATGGCACAAATGGGAACTCGAACCTGGGTCTTCCAGATACTAGTCCTACACTCTTAACCACTACACCACACTGGCTTCCAGTCTGCAAGGCAGAATACTGAAATGCTGACCGGTAGCTGCCACATGGCACACACAGAAAGAGCTAAGCACATTTAGCATTTCTGAGCTGCACACGAGTCACACTGTGACTGCAGAATTTAGCACCCCCAAATCTCAGTTTTCATGTTAGCCCCTAAAGCGGTAAAAGGTAAGTACGAATGGGACCGCTTGTTACCAGAAAGGTAGCAGCTTGGTGTTCTAAATGGTACCAGCTCCTTACCTCTCTCTGCAGCTTGCAAGAGGGGGGGAAAAATATGGGGATGGGTCCAAGCCACCTTAATCTGAATGATTTATTCAGGGCCTAGACCCATATGGAACCTCCACTCACCTCAGTCACCAAGAACAAGACGTCCCTCCTCAGTCCAAAAGATGCAACTTTAGCTTCGATTTCCTGCTGGGCTTTTAAGTTGCTCTCTAAAGCGAAGGAACACTGATGCAACTGGAGGAGCTGGAGCAAGAGCCTGGCAACGAGGAGAACAAGAAAAAAGCAAACACAAGTCATACATAGAGCGGGACCAAGAGAGCTTTGACAATAAAAACCCAACGAAAGGAAGTAACGGATTTAAAGGTTTGGTTTCAGCGGAGAGGAGGTGTTCTGGACGGTTTTCACAGGATCTGCTCCCGTTGAAGCAGGGAGAGTATTTGTAGTCTATTTGTTTACGGTAGATGGAATTAGCAAGTTTTATATGGGGTTAGAGAAGCAACCCCTGACCTGGATGGTCTCAGCTTGGAAGCTAAGCAGGATCAGCCCTGGTTAATATTTGGATGGGAGACCACCAAGGGAAGCCAGGGTTGTGATGCAGAGGCAGGCAATGGCAAACCACCTCTGAATGTTTCTTGCCTGGAGAACCCTACAGGGTCACCATGAGTTGGCTGTGACTTGATGGCATTTTCCACCACCACAACCACCACAGACAGCTCAACTCCCCCAGCCTCACTCCCAAAAAATACCCTAAACAATTCTGGGCACATGGAAATTCCAGACTCTCCTCCTGTCAAGTCCTGGATGCAATCACTCCCCCAACAATCTTGTAGCAGCAAGATTTGCTTATTGAGAGGTAGAGAGATTCCAAGCACAGACAGATTCTGTGTCGGAACTGACACCCGGGTGCCAGGGCCGACTCCATACTGCAAGCAAGACATCCCCGCTGTGCCAAACTGCCCAAAACATTCTCACTCAGCCCACCAAAGATCCAAACCTGCTCTTAAGGCTGCCCCCAGCACCTGCAGCTAACAGGTAAATTATCTAGAAATTCCCTGCACACAAGGTCATGGTGGACACTGAGATCGTATGTTTCCCAGGGTCTCGCAGACTGCTCCAAGGTGGTGCCATTCAAGTGTAAGCAGACATTCACACACACATCCACTCCCCGCTTTCCTAGCAAAGAAGATAAACAGCATGTAGACAAAAACAGTGGAATGAGCACTTCTGAGAAAGTAGTTAACTCCTAACGCAACAGAACCTGAGTTTGACTAGACAACATTCTATGACAAGCGGGGCCCGAGCTTGACACCCCCTACCCTCGATAGCTTATTGGGCTTCACTCCTTTTGTCCACAAGAATCCTTTCCATTGAAATATCACAGAATACAGGCTTTCTGACGGAGATCCTCCTACTGCTGCTGAATGTTCATTAATCAGGAACCATCATTTGATTAATCATTCACTTCATTTATACCCTGACTTTGTTCCCTACGGGGCCCAAAACAGCCCCTCCTCCATTTTATCCTCACAACAACTCTGTGAAGCAGGTTAGGTTGAGGAGCGTATGACTAGGCCCAAGGTCACCCAGCAAGCTTCCATGACCCCAAACCTGGGTCCCCCAGATCTTAGTGCGACACTCTTAACTGCTACACTACAGTAACTACTAAGGTTCTGCCCATCAGGCTTGTAAATAACACCTTGCCTGGTTCTTTTTTTTTGGCAAGTTAGAATTAGCCCCAGGCTCCCTGACAGGGAAACTTGGGCAAAACAAGACTCTCCACCCCCCCCCCCCCCCAGCATCATTTGTCAACAAAGCACAAGTGACAGACACAGGTATGTAGAATCATAGAATAATAAGAGTTGGAAGGGACCTCCAGGGTCATCTAGGCCAACCCCCTGCACAATGCAGGGCATTCACAAATAACCTCCCCCACACCCAGTGCCCACTGTTCCACGCCCAGAAGATGTGTGAATAGGCAGCTTAAAACACTGTGGCGGTCTGCTCACTTTTTGAACTCATCTCCTGCACCAGGCCCAAGACAGAAAGCAATCTCTTCACTTTCCATGTCGGACTAACAGAACCCTGAAGAGATCAAACGGTGTGGTTGTAGGGACCCTCTGTATGCCCTACAACAGGGGTGGCCAACCTGTGGCTCGGGAGCCACATGCGGCTCTTTCACACATATTGTGCGGCTCCTGGCAGGGCGGCTGGGGAAGCAAAGGGGAGGCATGCTTTTTCTCTCTTTCTCCCTTCCTTCCTTCCTTCCTTCCCTCCTCCCTCCCATCTATTTGCTTTCCTATTTTCTTTCTCTCTCTTTCTTTCCACTTCTTTAGTTCTTTCTTTCCATCTCTCTCTCTTTCTCTCTCTCTCTCTCAATATCATTAGCAAACAAGTAATATCATTATCAATAACCGGTTTTCCTCGTTTGTTTTTATTTTTGGCAGTCCCATTTAATGTTAATAAAAAGCAAATTTGCATATTTTTAAAAATAAAAACGTGTGTGTGTGATATTTGTTCCTGTCTTGCGGCTCTCAGACATCTGACGGTTATTCTATGTGGCTCTTACGTTAAGCAAGGTTGGCCACCCCTGGGCTACAACATCAAAGGGGGTTTGGTTGTCTAGAGCCACCTTGCTGAAGCTAAGCAGGCCACCTGAGCGCCTGGATGGGAGACCTGTGTAAGCCACCTTGAGTTCCATAGGGGACGGAAAGTACAAGACCAATGCAATCACAATAATTAAGGTAAGAAATGCAGAATGTTCCATACATGAAAAATGTCACAAAATTACAAGGAATATTGGTATTTGATACAGTACCTTGCTCTAACAAAGGAAGCACACGTATACATCCAGATTTCTTCCCGTCCCATGGTACCAAATGTGACACTTTTCTTGGTGTGCTGGGACTCCAGTTTTTCCAGGTCACTGACGCAGCCCTCTGCTCTTTGGCTTTCCTCACCAGACACAAAGCTCCCATTTGTTTCAGAGGGAAGCAGCAAAGAGAAATCCTTCCTCCAAGTGTGCTTTTTGCAACGCTGAAAGCCAGCTCCGTTTCTAAGGGGCTCTGATAAAACAGCCGAGCCGTTGTGTCGCGGGAGATCACATTCCAAGGCCAATGAGGGCAGCGGGAAAGGCAAAAGGCTCAAATAAGCCTCAGCCAGCAGCTTCCAGTATCCAGAGTGAAAAGGATGTAATGAAACCAGTTGCTGCAAACACTCAATCATTTTCTCCGTATGGCCCATGCTGCGGTATATGGTAAGCTGCAGGCCCAGTATCGTAGTGACATGGTCAGTGTTTGTCGCGCCATTTCTCTGGAAAAAAGAAGTCAACAGAGACGAATACAGCCTGTTTCACAGAAGAATTTTGGGGAAGGGTGGGTACATAGAGAAACAAAGAGAGAAATACCTTCCTGGATCAGGTGACTCCCATTCAAACTCTTACAAATAACTGCCATTAGATCGGAGCCTGCCAGGTTTTCTGCTGACTCAAGAGGGAAGTGGTGGCAAAGGAAAGTGCTGGCAAGTTGCAGCTGACTTACGGCGACCCCATAGGGTTTTTAAGGCAAGAGGTGCTTTGCCATTGCCTGCCTCTAAGTAGCGGCTTTGGTATTCCTTGGGGGTCTCCCATCCAAATACTAGCCAGGGCCGACCCTGCTTAGCTTCTGAGATCTGTTAAGACTGGGCTAGCCTGGGCCACCCAGGTCAGGGAAAGCGCAAGGAGGGCCCCCTTTTAATCCCCCAGCAGGCTGTATCAGAGAGTTTGGAACCAAGGTGAACAAAAGGCCACATGCGATGGGGCTGTAATGAAGAGAACCAGGCAAGAGAGCCCCGTCTTCCTCTTGCATCACCAAACGGCCATTTAAATTACTCCGCCTGGCAGCTGTCACCTTATCACCATGCGAGGAGGCAATTTTTCTCTCTGTCACTGAAAGTGCTTCCTACGATGGCAATCCTGAGAACACCAGCAACAACAGTATTGCTATGAAATGAGAGTGGGAGTGATTGTGAAGATAGTCTTCAGTAAAATTCCCTGGTAAATTCAGAGGCGCGTCTATTAAATTTTCCTTTTGCCATCAAGTCACGCCCAACTTATGGTGATCCCATAACGTTTTCAAGACAAGGGAAGTTCAGAGGCGGTTTTTGCCATTGCCTGCCTCTGTGTCATGACCCTGGACTTCCCTGGCGGTCTCCCATCCAAATATTAACCAGGGCCGACCCTGCTTAGCTTCTGAGATCTGATGAGATCCGGCTTGCCAGGTCAGGGCATGCCCTTTAACAGCAACCCTATAAAAAGGAAGGAAATCAAGAGCTAGGGTGATGCAGTGGTCAGAGCATCAGACCAGAATCTGGGATCCCTGGGTTCGATCCCTGAGTTGCAACCCTAATTGGATCACTGTGGTCCAGTTGCCCTCTCTCAGCCTCACCGACCTCACAGGGCTGATGTGAGAATAAAGGGAAAAACTGCATATACTGCCTGGAGGGAAAACTGCATATACTAGGGGAAGGGAAAACTGCATATACTGCCTGGAGTTCCCTGGAGAAAGGGCAGGAACGAAATGTGCATGTTCAGCTGTCAGAAGAGGGAAAGGTACCAACCAGCATCTGGGCGATCTCCAAAGCTTCCTTATGTCTCCCCAGATGAGCAAGACAGCGAGCCTGACTCTCTTCTACATCTCTTCTCATGGCTACGTTGCTAGGAGGCAGCAGATCGTGGCAGCTGGAGTATTCACACAGAGCCTTCTGAAATGAGGTTTGCAAAGACTGTGAAAAATGGAGCTGACTGGAATTTTATACGGATTACAAAGACACAAAGCGAGAGCAAGAAGACCTAGTACTTTAAAACAATAAGAGGCAAGCTTAATCACCAGCCTCACAGGCCAATTACATGTTTTTAGTTTTGCATGGGGGGCAAAGGATACCAGGTTTAAGTCTAGAATAAAATGAAAGAGAAAAATAAATCAGTGGTTTGTGGCAGATTTCTCCACCAGCCTGAAAGCAAAGAACAAGCCAGGCAGTAGTCATAACATTTGCTAGACAAAAAATATGAACGTATGGGGTGTGCGTGAAAATACCTTAAATTCCCGTTGTTTATACGCCAAATCTCCTCTGAATTTTTTTACATTGATGATTTCAGCATCATCCTCAAAGTCTGTTTCCTCACAAAACCACTGTAAAGAGGGAAAACAAAGCATTGCATTGGGTGGAGACAGACACAATTTTAAGAAACTGAGCATGGGTTTGGTAGAGACACCAGTGCCTCTCGCTGGGTCCACACAAGTATTTCTTTTGTCTCAGTGTTATGCACACTATGCGTGACTGTATATGATCCACGTAGCAAGGCTTCTTTTGAAACGCCTTTGCCTCTCTGGGAAAAAAACAACCCTGTCATCTGCCTCCAACCGAGTTGGAACTTGCCATTTGCTTACCAGTTTAGATGGCAGACTGGTTAAGTAAAAGAAATAGAGAGAATGCAACAATCAACACAGCTGTTGAAAGCAGAATGTTGAATTAGACAGACCTCGGGCTGATCTAGCCAGATAATTCTTGTGTGCTCGTAAAATACCAGCATAGTATACCCATTTTCCATTTGTATTTCCTTTGAGAACAGAACCTGGCACAGGATTTTTTTTTATTATTAATAATACGGTACAGCCAGTTTGGTGTAGTGGTTAAGTGCGTGGACTCTAATCTGGGAGAACTGGGTATGATTCCCCACTCCTCCACTTGCAGCCACTGGATGACCTTGGGCAAGCCATAGTTCTGTCACAGCTGCTCTTCATAAAGAGCAGTTTCTGCCAGAGCTCTCTCAGCCCCACCTACCTCACAGGGGTGAGGTAGGTGCTGTGGGGAGGGGAAGGGAAAGGAGTTTGTAAGCTGCTCTGAGACTCTGAGTGAAGGGCGGGGTATAAATCCAGTCTCTTCTCTTCTTCTTCTACATAAACCTATTAAATAAATATCATAAGTGAGAGCCAGTGTGGTGTAGTGGGTAGAGCGCCAGACTTGTACCCTGGCTGACACAGGTTCGAATTCCCTCTTCTACCATGAAAACTCACTGAGCAACCTTGGACCCAACACTAACTCACAGCCTGGCCCACCTCACAGTGTTGTTGTTGTGAGAAAATGGAGGATGGGAGAACGATGTTCTAAGCTGCTTTGAGTCCCAACTGGGCAGAAAAGCAGGATATAAATAAATACATCAAAAATGCAAATATGTAAACAACAGTTCTTACCAGCTGTTCAGAAACTGTTCAGAGGTGGGGAGGGCGAGATATAAATTAAATAAATAAAATAAAAAATAAATAAACATTGCCAGGCAACCATTGTTGAAGTAGATTACACTGAGAGAGACTGCCTTGTAAGAATCACAGCCACTAGTGTTGCCAACCTCCAGGTAGAGCTTGGACTTCTCTAGGAATTAGGACTCATCTCTAGACTACAGCCATCAGTTCCTCAGGACGAAATGGCAGCTTTAGAGGTCAAAGTTGGGCATTATACACCATTTTGGTGTGGTGGTCAAAAGTGGCAGATTCTAATCTGGAGAACTGGGTTTGATTCCCCACTCCTCCACATGCAGCTGCTGGTGTGACCTTGGGTCAGTCACGAGTCCTCTCACAGCAGTTCTCTCAAGAGCAGTTTCTCTCAGAGTTCTCTCAGCCCCACCTACCTCACAGGGTGTCTGCTGTGGGGAGGGGAAGGGACGGGAGTTTGTAAGCTGCTCCAAGACTCTGAGTGAAGGGTAGGGTATAAATCCAATCTCCTCTTCTTCTTAAACCACACAGGCTTTCCAGTTTCCCTTAGCATGAACTTGCCTGAGCGGCCTTGGGCTACCCACCTCATAGAGCTGCTGTGAGGATGAAATGGAGGAGGGCACCATAGGAACTCCACCGTAATGGGAGTAGGATTGCCAGGTCTTGCTTGGAAAATACCTGGGAACTTTGGGGGTGAAGCCGGGAGAGGGAGGGGTTTGGGGAGGGGAGGGTCCTCAGCATGGTACAATGCCATAGAGTCCACCCTTCAAAGCAGCCATTTTCTCCAGAGGAGCTGATCTCTGTCAGCTGGAAATTAGTTGTAAAAACAGGAGATCCCCAGGCCCCACCTGGAGGCTGGCAACCCTTAATGGGAGGGAGAGAAGGAATTGCTCCCAAGTACAATTTGACCTCCAAAAAAGCAAAAAAAAAATCAATGAGAGCGTGCTAAATTGCCAGCTCCAGGTTGGAGATTTTGGGGGGTGGAGCCTGAGGAGGGCGGGGTTTACTGAAGAGCTAGACTCCAATGGGGCATAATGCCATAGAGTCCATCTCCTGAGGTGCCCATTTTCTCCAGGTGAACCGATCTCTGTCACCTGGAGATCAGTTGTAATGGCGGGAGATCTCCAGCCACCACCTGGAGATTGGCAACCTCAGGGAGCGCCTCACCCCCCTCCGGCCTTGCCCCAGCTTCTCTCACCTGAGGCTCGCAGCGACGGGCACTGTAGGCTGGGGGGAGTGAGGCGGGGTCCTTCCGCCCCCGGCCGCCCCCCTCGAACACCGACTCCTCAAACTCAAACCCCCAGGGCAGCTCCATCCGCCCCCCCCCCCCGCCCGCAGGCGAGAGACAAGAGGCGCCGGAGGCTCTGCTGCTAGAGCGGCCCCTCCTGGCTCACAGAAAACAAGACGGTTGCAGGGCTAGAACGGCCCTCCACGTCCCTACTCTTAGAACTCAGCCGAAAAGACCGCACGGCCCATACGCGTACTAGGTATTGACGTCACTTCCGGAAGAGAAACGACAGGCCGCCTGCAGCCATATTTCCTGTGTACCCGACGCTCTACCCTTTGACTTATCTATGGTGGAGTCCCGGTCTGTCTGCAATCACTCTCGCGCGATTTATATTATATTTTACTATAACGAGTCCCTTCCATCATATAAAATTGCCTATAAATAAATATAGATATTATATACACATTTGAAGTGAAAATTATCGAGATGGCAAATACGGGAGTCTCCAAATCGGCCTCAGGTTTTCTACTTTCAAGTGGTATGCTGGAGTCCGAACATGAGTTTACCGTCGCTATCGATGCAAAGTATAGAAGGCTTTCACCATAGAGAAGTCCAATGGATAGAGCGGCACACTGATCGGCCATGGAGAATTTCCGCTTTCACCGGAAGTTTGGACTGTGAGGCGAGCCCGTCTTTTCCTGTCTCTATGGCAACCCAAGTCGCGCTCACGGAGCCTGTTTCTCTCGGCAGGGAAAGTCGGTCTGTTCAGGACAGGGGCAACTTTTTTCAGACGTGTGGGCTGAATTGGGGGGGGGGGGGGGGGGTGGCTGCTAGGAAGGGGGAGCCAGCAGGTGAGAAAGTCTTCAGGTGGCTTTGGGCGGGAATGTACCTCAGGGTTGTGGCCGGTTGCCAGCCTCCAGGCGGGGCCAGGAGCGTCCCCAGAATTACGGTTGAACTCCAGGCTTCAGAGATCAGTTCCCCTAGAGAAAATGGCAGCTTTGGAGAGTGGGTTCCACTGCATCACATCCCCACTGAGCTCCCGACTAAACTCCACCCTCCCCAGGCTTCTCCGCCAAATAGCCAGGAATTTCCCAACCTGGAGTTGGCAACCCTAGCATGGACATGAAGTGGCTGGGAAATCACTATTGAGGGAATCTGTAGAGTAGAGAGTGCAAATGAAAGAGAATGCTTCAAAAACTCCGTTACTTACCTATGGCACTTAACACATGTAACGAATATATGGACTGATAGGATTATGTGGACTCCAAATGTTATGGAACGAGGAATGTTGGACAACTGGATTCCCTCTGTACTTCTAAACAGAACACACAACGAATGTACAGGATTCACTGCCACAAGATGCAACAATGCTTTCAAAGGCTGCCCAACAGCAATTTTGCTATGATGGCTAAATGAAACCTCCATGTTCAGCAGCAATGTATCTCTGAATGCCTGGTTGCTAGGGGAGTTGGCAGCTGCAGGGGGAGCCTACATGTGTTGCCCATAGACTTTCTAGAGTTGTGTGGCTGGGGTCTGTTAAAAATAGTGACACCATGAGCCACACAACTATTTATTTGACTAACCTTGACATGGATGCATCAAATCATTAGTACACTTAGGAGGCAATTTTGATTTTATGACTGTCCCTAACACTTTTGCTTTCTTCAAGAAGGGATTGGGGGGGGGGGGACAACCTCAAAATGTGATCACGGTGGTATTTTGCCCCCATGGCAAACTGGATGTCCCTTCTTTTGGGGGAGAGCTTCCAGATGACATTGTGCTCTTTCAGAGCTGAAATACAACTCATGAAGCTACTATAATTTCCTTCTTTGAGCTGGGGCAACAACAAAAGCTTTGGTCCAGCTCAAAGGGAAACTGTGGGGTGGCTGCAGAAGGAACATACATGTGGATGCCAGTCTGGGGAGGGGAAAGAACTTGCTCCACCTTTTCAGTCCTTTAGTGGACTTTCCCCCCCTAGCTGAAAGGGGAGGTTGCTGGGCAGTGGAGGGGGTGGTGGACTGTGTGTGCTTCTTCACCAGTGGGATGGAGGGAGGGGTGTGCGAGGGATGCTGGAGTAGATAGACCAGTGCACTGGTCTGAACCAGCAGGCTCTCCTTACGTTATGAACGTGGCCTCTGCACACAACAATGCTGTGATTTGCGCACTCTGCCTTCTGAAGAGTCCTCAAATTTCAAATAGTACTGGAGTGTAGATCTGGGGGGGGGGGGCGCGCTAGTTTTTCTGGGTTGGATCCAGCATTCCGCATGACAGGAAATATCACATTGGACACAGGAAAAGGTTACAGACTTTTGCAGTTGCCCATACAGATCGAGTGCATTTTTTAATAAATTGGGAATTGTATGTAGGTTATGTGTGGATGCAAGTGTTAAAATGGAACTCATGGAGCAGGACTGGGACTGCCTGAACCCTAGACAGGTGTTGCAAAGTCAGTATACACCCTGCAGAGGGATAGAGGGATCAAAGGTCAAATCAGTATGAGACAGTCCCTTATCTGTGTTCAACCACCATTACACATTGAAGACTCCATTCATCTTCAATATCCTACTTGTGCAGACAGAAGCATTGCTATAAAATTCCTTACTACACTGCAAAGAATTTCTGGGTGCAGAAACGCATCTATGTACAGTGCAGTAGCTGGCTTTGGAATGTGTACAGGATGCATTTCATCAGCTACCCAGCTCACATGGAAGCAGCCGCTGTATTTCCAGAATACTGGTGTTTTCAGAAAGAATATTTATCCTTTCATAAACAGACTTAAATAATCACTTCTTTCCTGATATGGTCACTGATTTATAGTTTGTGTCTTTTCTGTTTTATTCCACTTTAGTTCTGTCCTTTGGTGCCCGGTGAAAACATCCTCAAAAGAGCCTGGCCCTTCCCAAAGACAGGAAGATTGTCCAAGTTCATGTCCAGCTACAGGTCTGTTTAAAGCGTTGCAGTTAACTGGCGACTAAGTTTTGTGTGAGCCATAGCAAGATTTAGAGTTATATGCACAGCACAGCAAACTTAAAAGAAGCAGGTTATATTTAAGAACAGCCCTACTGTTTTTTACACTAAGATGCCATCCTACTTCATACCTACTTCATATGACGCTTATTGATATGCCAACCACAAGCAGGATATTAATGCAATGCTCCTCCATTGCTTTTACTGCCGAAGAGCATACTGATATTTAAAGGGCCAAGCCTCAGATCCTGAACACCTTCAGTCTAATTCAGTCTCCCACACAGCAAGGAAAACAATTTAAAATTGCAGAAGTGAATCTTCATCTGTATGAACTAGAACTTCTCATTACATCTTCCCCACCCCCCACAGTGCTTTTGATTTAGTTCTCATATAAGATTGATTTTTTCAAGATGGGTAATTTAACATTAATGGTCTAAATTCACCTAATAAAAAGAAATGATCAGTTCTGCTTAAACTTGAAATCAATGTAACTTTGTAAAACAGAAGATACACACTAACACAGCAGTTCTCAACCTGTGGGTCAGGATCCCTTTTGGGGTAGAATGACCATTTCACAGGGGTCGCCGGCTGGCATCCGAGCCCACCCCGTCCCTCACTGCCGGCAGGAAAGGGCCCTGCACTTGATCAAGTGCAAGGTCTGGCCTCCCGGCTCTTTGCCCTCAAAGGGAGCTTTCCCTTTAAGGGCAAAGAGCAGGAGTTGGTTGGGGCTGGAGCCCTGCCCCCTGCTTCCAGCAGCCCTTCCAGCAGGGGCTACAAGGAGGAAGAAGCCAGCAGGTAAGTCAATGGCTGCTTCCCCCTCCCCACCGCCACCTTTAGGGTGCTCCACCATCGCCTTCCCTGAGCTCCACGCCGAAGCACAGAGCCCAGGAAAGGTGGCAAAAGCCCCCCCTACCTACCTTCTTTCCCCTCTCTCTCTCCCCCCTTTCTCTCTCTCTCTTCTCCCTTTCGCTCTCTCCCCCTCTCTCTCTTCCCCCCTCTTCCCCCTTTCTCTCTCTCCCACCTTTCTCTCTCTCTCTCTCTCTCTCTCTCCCCCCCCCCCACCTACCTTCGTTTTCTCATGGCATCTTCTGTTAGGGCTGCCAAGTCCAACTTGGGAAATATCTGGGGACTTTGGGGGTGGAGCCAGGAGACTTTGGGGGTGGAGCCAGGAGAAAGGAAGTGACATCATTTTGTGATGTCACATCCTGTGATGTTGCTTCCACATGCTGACACATGAACTCATGAAGTTTCCTAATACTGAATCAGGCCATTGGTCCATCAAGGTCAGTATTGACTACTCAGACTGGTAGTGGCTCTCCAGGGTCTCAGGCTGAGATCTTTAATGTCACCTATTACCTGATCCTTTTTTAGCTGAAGAGGCTGATACCTCCTGCATGTCAAGCAGATGCTCTATCACTGAGCAACGGCCCTACTGAATCCTTCCTCATCTCGGCAGAATATGAAGCACTAAGTGCTACACAAGTGCTAAATATGATTTTCATATCATAAGAACAGGAGAGAAGCCACAGTGGATCAGCCCATCCAGTACAGCCCATCCAGTACAACACTCTGTGTCACAACAGTGGCCAAAAATACCAGGTGCCCTCAGGAGGTCCAGCAGCGGGGCCAGAACTCCAGAAGCCCTCCCACTGTTGCCCCCCAAGCACCAAGAATTCAGAGCATCACTGCCCCAGACAAAGGGTTCCATTTAGACCTTGTGGCTAATAATAGCCACTGATAGACCTCTGCTGGATGGGGACAGAGAGAGACAGACAGACAGAAAAAAGAAAGAAAGAGGGAGAGAGAGAGAAGGGAAAAAAACTGGCAGAGGCACTTACTTCCATTTAGACCTTGTGGCTATAATAGCCACTGATAAACCTCTGCTGGATGGGGACAGAGAGAGAGAGAGACAGACAGACAGACAGAAAAAAGAAAGAGGGAGAGAGAATGAAAAGAGCTGGAAGAGAAACTCACCTTGCCAGCCACATGCAAAAGCAGCTCCTTCAGTCCCTCCTTAATCTCTGGGCGGACCTCTCTTGCTGTGGAAGAAGCTCTCTTGCTGACTTCTTAAAGGGGAAATGTCTGGCGAGGCTTTTTACTGCAGGGCAGGCTCTCTGCAGACATTTCCCTTTTAAGGCAGTCATTTTGTCCCCCCGGTGGCCAACTTTGGAAAAGCGGGAGATAAGCACTAAAAATCAGTGTTTCCCCCGCCCTACCGGGGGACTTGGCAGCCCTATCTTCTGTTGAAGAAAAGTAAGTCTGAAGCCTGAGTGTTTGTTGTGTCTTGTTGGGACTACCTTGCAGATATATGTGTGTCTAAAGTCTGTATTAAAGTTGTTTGGTGCTAACTGCCATGAAAGAGAAAACATCTGAAAAACTAGCTTCATTGTTGTGTGTGTTGGCAGAATTTTATGGTTGAGGGTCACCACAACATGAGGAACTGTATTAAACGGTCGCGGCATTAGAAAGGTTGAGAACCGCTGCACTAACAGGAAGCAGAGAAAGTATTGCAATCTAGGCCGCAAGTGTTTTCCATCCCATTAAAAAAAAAAATGGGGGCAGCTGTTCTAATCCATAATAATAATGAGACACAACTGATAACAAATTCAGATATTTAATGGTGAAAGGGAGAACAAAATGTACATACATTGATCTGTGTATATGGACTGCATATCAAAACCATGCATATTTTTACAGGATCCTGATGCAGGAAATAGTTAATTTTAAAAAATATTTTAAACTCCAAATCCCTCGCTCCCTAAAAATTTTTCCACACCTTTTAGAGCATTCTGTTGTTTAATGTTTGAAGACTTTTAAATCCTCAAATTAGAGACTATATTTTTCATTCTGTGAAGAAGTTCTTATTCAAGCATACCATATTTTTTTCTTGTTCCTCCAAAGACTACTGCAAGTATTTAGGATGCGGGAGTTGGTTGCTATCATATCAGAATGTACAAGAAGTAGTGCTCGTATCAACGAGAGGGTTTTTTTTGTCATAATGCCAGATATGTATTTATGTGTTGTCAAGTTGAAAACCAGACTCCAGACTAAAGAGATCAGTTAGGAACAGAAACATACAGCTGGAAGGGTCATCTAGTTCACCCCCCTGCACAACACAGAAAATTCACACCTACCTCTCACCCACCCCATTTCCACAGTGACCCCTGCTGTATGTCCAAAGGAAGGCAAAAAAACTCCAGGATCCCTGGCCAATCTGGCCTGGAGGAAAATTCCTTACCGACCCCAGAGTGATCAGCATTATCCTGGGCATGTAAGAACAGGCCACGAGAGCTGAGCACTGGCTCATCCCTTCCTGCCTAAATTCAGAAAATCAGCATTGCTATCAGATGGCCATCTAGCCTCTGTTTAGAAAGCTCCAAGGAGCTTTTAACCCAGTGGAGGCTTTGGGATCATTATGTATCATTATGGCCCATGGAATAGCTGCAATAAAAGATCGTTGAAGAGGATAACAAAATGATTTTTTAAAAACATACTGGGAAAGAACAACCAGTTGAGAAATTGTATTTGGTTTGAGGAGAGAGAAATGCAGGCTGATAATTCTCTGATTAATTCTACTGTGGATATTTGGTACATCTGTTTTTGATGACCAACAGTTGAAGACTATGTCTTCCTTTGGTGATATCCAACTTTGGAGGAAGTTGAGATTAGACACAGTTAACGTTATTCTAAAAAACAACCAGGTATTGTGTTTGGAAGAGGTAGTTCTCAAAGCGGTCATATTTCAGGGATTGCTGTTTTGAGAAAATCAACTTGTTTTTATAGGAGTCAAAAGAGTTCCCTGCATTTTTAAAAAACTTCCAGGTGAGACACATGATTACCACTTTGTCAAGGAAACAAGAGCAACATCAAAGCTAAAACAGCTTGCCAGCTCATTTAAAGTAGCCATACAACTAGAGGAACAATTACAGGCACAAATTTAGACAGTATATGTTCGCATTACTTGAACTAATGGCATAATGTCAATTCAGAAGCATGTTTAGATGGCTGGACTTGGATCTGGACACAAGTGACGCCCAGACTAATACCTCTAAACATTTTAAAAAATGATATGAAATGGGATTTGACATTTCATAGGCTACTCTGTGCTTATAAAAATTGTTTCAACTTTTGTTGGTTTTGTGACTTCTCTGACAGATTTGCTGCACATATTCTGGTGTTGCCCTAAAATTGAGCCTTTTGGGCTGCAAATAATTTAACACAGCAAGTAACATGAGGGGGGTTATGACATTCCTCACAATACTAAAACAATTTTGCTATGCTGTTTAAAGGTAATTGTTGAGGAAACAATTTGGATAGATATTGAGATTACTGCCTGCACCCAAAATTCCTGTTGCGGCTAATTGGAGGATATATGAATAACCATCTGTCTCTGACTGGTGACACTGTATTTCAGGGATTGCTCTTTTGAGAAAATCAACCTAATTTTATAGGAGTCCAAGGAGTTCCTCTGTATGTGGATAAAAGTTCATGGCAAGACAAATTCTGTTCATTGGATTTAGAAATGATAAAGTAAGTGATGGACTATATCGGCCTGTATTTTTCATACAAGTTAATTTCATTTTGGTTTGTCATTTTTTCCCCTTCATTTGCAGCATGCGTGTATTTTATTTTAACAATACAAAAAATTGCAGAAGTGAGCAATTGGCACTTTCTCAACAGAGATGCGGTGGACACACAGCCTCTCAGGCAAATGGCAAGGACACACTTGCAGGTCTCTCGGGCTGGGGTAGGATCCTGTTAGGATCATATTGGTCCCACCTTTCTGTCGGTCCTCTGGGTCCTGAACATTTTGGGCAGTCATTGATCACCTATGTAGCTTTCAAACGGATGTCACAGCACAGCTCCTCCACCCTGTGATGTCACTGCATCACCTAAGGAGGCAAGTCCTGAGGATGAACACGGGACGAGCCAAGAGGGATCTGTAGAGTTAAGCGCCAGATTCAGGTGGTAGAGAGTTGGGGAATTGTGCATGTGTCCACAAGCAAGGACTAGCTCTTGAGAATATAAGAGAACATAAGAGAAGCCAATGTTGGATCAGGCCAGTGGCCCATCCAGTCCAACACTCTGTCACACAGTGGCCAAAAACAGCAGGTGCCCTCCGGAGGTCCACCAGTGGGGCCAGGACACTAGAAGCCCTCCCACTGTCCCCCCCCCCCAAACAAGCACCAAGAATACAGAGCATCACTTGCCCCAGACTGAAAGTTCCTATCTTTTGTGGTTTCAGTGGAACTTTGCTACGTGGCTAAGTTCTCCAGTCCCACATTAATATAGCTAGCGTGAATAACCCACTGAGTTGTCTCCAAAAGCTGTTACAGCTCCCAGCTTCTCAATAAGCAGCCCAATTTTGGTCCATAAAGGCATTCATTACTGTAATTCTATTTGATTTTCAAGGGAAAAAAATGGAAAATCAACAAAAGAGAATTACTATGAAATGCTGACCTTTATTAAAAGACAGAAATCCAATACGGGCAGATATCCTTTCCCTCTTTCCTCCCCACACGTTTTAAAGTTAGCAGACATCAGATCAGCACCAAGCCCCATAAAAAGGAAACACAAGGCAGGGAAGAAAATATTTACAATGACAGGTGGTCATTACAACAGCTGGAAACGGGTAATAATAAAAGTTAGTTATTCCAGAGCTTCGCTTCACAGGATCTGAAGCATGACGAATAAATCAGGTGAATGGCTGAAAGTGTTACAGGCCGAGCCAAGATCACAGTCGGCAATAAGGAGAAAGAACATGGTGAAGGTTAGGAGAGAAGATGGATTTGCCAGCTATCATTACAGGTCAAGGAGGGAATACACTCCCCAGGCCGGAAACCATTGCACGTGAGCACAACAAGGATCCAATCCTGGTCCACTTGCCCTGTCCTTCAATCTAATGGCCCTCCTCCTCCTGAATTCTCCTACAATTCTCGAAGCAGCACCAGTGTGAGGTTTCTTGCTCCTTTCCCTCAGCTGGGATGGCCGTTTCATCGGATGGTCATAGGCAGGCCTGTGCTTAAAAAAACAAAACAAAATGCTACACATAATAGCTGAATTCTACATCCTATATTATACAAATTAATCACATCTGCCTATAATTTATAGATGATTTGCCCCTATGCGCACTGACCACTAGAAATAATGCTTAGCAATCCTCCCCCAACAACGGGATTTCAGCAAGCCTTCCTCATGCCCTTTTCAATCTTACCTTTAGGGCCAAAATAATCTTTTTTTTTTTTTAATCTATGTTAATTAGAAACATTTTTATTACCCAACCCTAGCCAATTCCAATGATGCTAAATTTCAGAACTGTACAATGCAATCTCTTCCCAAATGCATTTTGGTGCATATCATTTTGCTGTTTGGGAACGGCGCATCCGATCTAGGAGCTGGGAAAGGGCAGTGTGAACCTTGGGCTCTAAAACGATCCCTGGCAGCTGGCTATGGGAATGAACTGCTCTTGAAACTCACTGCAGGTGGGGTGAGATGGAACCTTTGCCTGTGGTATGAAATCTAACAGCCCATGCTCACCAGCATTATCCTTTCAGGGTGTTGTTCTCAAAAATCTATGTACATGTCCCACAGCCTATGGGAACATTCAGCTAGCAGTGGAAAGGCCTTTGGCATCTGGGGAGGGCTTCTGGTACCCGAGAAAAGCACCGCTGCAGTTGGCATGGACGTGCAGGTCTTGCAATGAAGATTCAAGATGCAACTTGACATGAACCCAACTGAGCAGGATTCAACATAGTCTTTTTTTAAACATGCCTCTTGTCACAAAGCCAGTATCTGGCTTCTCTAAACATTGTTAACTTGTGTCATTTCCGTGAGATAGTATACAAACGCTGGTGCAGTCAACCACAAAAGATAACTCCCAGTGAATTCAAGTTTCTTGCAGCCAAACCCGGGGGGGGGGGGGGGGGAGGGAGGGGGGAGAGAACCCTCACCTGCAAATTGGGAAATAATTCCTTTTTTAATCTTTTCCGCTCAAGTTGTAATAAACCACTTCAGTTATTAAGATGTAACCCTCTGCTGAGACTCTTGTTTGGCCTTTCCAAATTATACAGTGAAATTCTATAGTAAGGACAGGCATTCAGCACCCAAGGGGGGGTTGGATCCAGCCAGCTTTTTCACACAAGCCTGCCTAATTTCCTTCTCTGCCACAACCCCACCATCACATGCAACTTTTTATCCATGCAGGTCTCAAGATCCCCAGCGTGGCCTTCTTTGGTGGTCATTCCTTTTTCACCAGCTTAAAAACAGACTGGACCCAACCTCCAGCCCTCTCATCAGACTTACAACAGCCCATTTAATTAACACAAAGGATCTCCTCCAGAGCAGAGGCCAAGAGTTCTTCAACCTTTTTCACCTGTGAGGCTTCCCAGTTCTCTCCTTGTGTCGCTGGCTCCCTAGTGCAAGCTGAGACGCAGGTAAATGGGATCAGAGCCATACAGGTGAATGCAGGGAGGGCTCCGGCAGAGCATCTGTTATTGTTTACAGTATCACAGAGAATCAGGTAGCCCTTCAGCTGTCTCTCGGCTTGCAAGACTGAGCGGAGACAGCATTCCTCGTTCAGTTAGAAACATGGCCCCCTTTAAAAATTAATCACATGCCAGGCTTATTCAATTTGTGCAACATTACAAACAGATGCTTCGAAGAGGACTCTTCTTGAAAGAGGACTTCAACAAACACATTTTCTGGTTTCTCCTTCTCTCTTGGGAAAGGAGCACAACAGGCAGATATTTCTCTTTGCCAACATTTTTGGTATCTTTTGAAATATTCCCACGGCCCCCTTTGGGTTTTTTCCCCCTTCCAACAGCATTTAACCCTTCCCCTGCCATTCCTATTGTCTTTTTCTTCATGAGGTATTAAAAAAGGGCATCCAGACTGGGGCGTAGGCTTTCCAATTTCGCGGGGGGGGCGGGGGCCTGGGGCTGGGCCAGACATCACAGGCCATTGTCTCCAGGGGAGGCTCAGCATGTCCTGGAAAAGTTCAGGGGGGGGGCTCCAGCTCCCCAGCCCCCCTGAAGTTGACGCCTATGCATCCAGACTTTGACATATTAAAGTATGGCAAACCAGTAGGATTCAACATAAAAATAGGACAACATTATCTACAGACCCCACAGAGGTTTGCATGATATTTTGAAGTACACTGCATTCCCATGGTTTTAGCAGTTGTACAAATACGTGTACAATATTCTAGGTTTGTGCAAATCCTGATAAATAAGACACAGAAATATCAGTCATTCTTTACTTGTTTCTAAGAACTTTTACTCTGTAAAATGTTTGGTCACTCAAAGCTATAAGCTTAAATCACATATCAAAGAACACAGGCAATGAAGCCCATCTTTAGACTAGGAACATAACAGTTATCAGTACAAGCCAGACAAAAAAAAAGAGAGAGAGAAAAATCTAGTGGTCATTGATTCCCCCCTTTTGAATACAGTTCTTAAAACAGAAAGTTCCCATCTTGTAAGCAGAATAAAAATGTTCTCTATTAAAATCTTATTTTTCTCTTATTTTTTTACAAGTTTTCAAATTTTAACTAGTCTTATATACACATGCAGAACTCTTTCCAGCTGCAGAAGTGTTTTTTTTTTTAACTTTGGCACAGCGCAGACGTTCGGATCCTCGTGGCGTAGTCCAGTACCAGGGTTCTTGTATGTCTGGTGTTTTTCTCGCTTTCACAAAAGATCAGGCACCCCCCTTCCCCCATTCACAGTAAATCAGAGCTCTTGGACCTGGATATCCCCCGCCCCACACTGCTTCCTCCTTCTTCGCTTTCAGGCAGCTAGAAAGGAAGAAACCCGTAAGCAAGCAGTTGCACACCGGTCAAGCAACAAAAATCTTAGCCAAATAGCTTCAGTCACCTGCAGTTACAATACACCAGGGACAGAGTCAGTCATTTGCTCCATGCCGATCTCAAATCTTTACTCATAACGACAGAAGCGCCATTCCCATGATTCATACACAGCATGACGCACTGATGTAAAAACAGGACATCACCGGATGTTTTATTGTGTGCACTGAAAAGAAGTTTTAAAAACCTGCTGGAGCTTCACTGAAGCAAGTCTGGGATTTCCGATCTCTTGTGCTATTCAGTGCAAATCTTTCAACCCTGTATCCTAAGGAGAATATCAAATGATCAGAACTATATATATTTTTTCCAGAAGTTGGGAAGAGAGCCATTTCTGAAAGGCATCATGTAACAGTCGGGAAGTCCTGCAGCTGCATCTTGTCACAGGGCTGGCTTGGGGCCTTGCAACGCCATGCCCCGCGCACAGTGCTCTCTGTTCATAGTGAAGTTAGGGGGAAATCAAGCTGTAAACAAATACAACACAGACAAAAAAAAAAAAACAGAAATCCACAGTACTGTCAGGCAAAAACACTTTGCAAACTTAAATCTGAAATATAAAGAGAAACAACACTGTCGTATGCACAGGGCTCACTCAATCAGCCCCAAAGTGCTTTCTACCTCTGGGAAGGGAAGTCGCCTGGGTGATGGTCCCCAGTCACCGGGACCAGAACCAAAGAAGTCTAATACGCACCCTCAGGCCAGTGTGCTAAAATGGGAGGCACATCAAAAGCAGAATAGGAAGTGGCCGATGAACTCCAAACCCTGCCCAAATTCTTGTTCAGTCCCATTGGTCAACACTGCAATGGCCATGGGCCTTTTTTACTGGCGTTTTTCATCCGTGGTGGACATGAGCGGCTCCTGTTTCACTTGCTTCTCAGAACAAGTGTAAACTACTTCCTAGAAAGCATCTAATTTTTTTAAAAAAGCCTCCCTGCAGTACAGAATTGTGAGTTGATTAATCATTTGAATGGATAAAATTTTAAATAGGTTCGTGTATTTTAGAAGTGTCAATACAGGTGTCTTTCTAAGATATTCAAAGCGTGGAATAACTTGTGGTTTAATAAAGAAAAAAAGATACCAGCCTCCTAAGCTGCAGTGACACAGGAGGGCACAATCATGCCCCTGCTATGGCAGCAGCTTTTAACTTTGAGCAAGAGCAATTGTTCAGAATGTGGTGGCTTACTCTGCCAATACTGACTTCTGCAGCTTTAAAAGCCCACCCCAGAGTACTGTATTTTTGTCTTGGCCAAAGACCTGGGATGCTCAAGGGTCCCGCTGATGTTAAATATGGTGTTCTCGGGAGCCTGTTAGTATGTTCATGCTACAAGAAACATCACGAACAAAGGAGAGCCAATGTAAAGCCATCTTGTCAGCAGTCCCTTGGTAGGGGTATGAACTTTTGGAAGGCACATATGTGGAGTGAGGCGGGGGCGGGGCCCAGCTCAGGGCCCACCCACCTGGGGGCAGGACCAGTGGGGTCAAGGGAGAGGAACCTGTGAACAGTGAAGAGGCTGAGCAGAGTCGCGGAAAAGGCAAACAGTTTTTTTTACAAGGGGAGAACTGAATACTGAGCTGGAGGAGAAAGGATATCTGGAAGGCAGCCACTAATCTGTGGAGTGCCCCAAGGAGCGGTGCTTCCCCCAGTGCTATTCAACATCAACACAAGATGGTATACAGTGCAATCCTATGCAGGGTTACACCATTCTAAAGCCACAGACTTTTAGTGAACTTAGAAGGGCAGGGCATAACTCTTCTTTAGGAGTGCACTGTTAGAGAGCAATCTTCAGAAGGTCTACTCTGAATCCTGCTCAGATCTATCCCAGGGGGCTTAGTCCAAGGAAAGTGCCTTTAGGATTGCATTGTTAGCCATGCCATTTCCGCATGATAAAACTGTTATGAATAAAACATCACTTAGTGACACAGCAGGGGCTTGAGAACTAGATCAGCTTTTCCCACTGGGTGGGGGAGGGACCTGCTCTTAAGATATATTCCCCGTCTGAGAGAGGAGCAGGACAAATAATCTCGCGACAGCAGAAACAAGCTCTGTCATCAGGCCCGCTTTCCACATGCACTGCTGGAAGTCACCCCCCACTGCCATCCCTCTAGCAAGTCCAGACATGCTCATCTCCGCCACATTTCATCCTGTGCCTTAGCAGGGATTACTTCCCCGATAGCTCCATCCCTTGCGAAAAGAGAGACGTCTTTGAACGCCTTTAGAGTTAACAGTATCCGGCCCCTGTTTATCTGGCACTGAGGAATTGGCTCGCGATGTCAGGGCCAAGTGCGGATGCAGATCTGGCTCCCTGCGAACTTTCCCCTTCTGCAAATCAAAATCATGAGCCTGGAAACACATGCTCCCCTTCGCTCACAGCAAGTCCCAGCCCCCAACTGGCATTAACCAGGGTATAATGACTTCACAGGCACTGACACAGACGTCACTCCAGTCGTATTATCTGAAACCATGCTCGGAAGTGAGTTTGCAGTTTATGCTTCCATGGTGGAAACCTTGGAAACCGCCTGCCAGAGTGGGAAAGAAGTGCACCGTTCCTTGCCACATTTTTGAAGGCATGTAACACAGTCCCTAGAGGGGCCGCGGTGGCTCAGAGGTTAAGCTCGGTAGTTTGAGACCCGAGTGCCCCGTGACAGAGTGAGCTCCTGTCTCTGGCCCCAGCTCCTGCCACCCTAGCAGTTTGAAAGCAAGAAGTAAACTGAACTGTAAGTAGATAAATAGGTACCGCTTTGGTGGGAAGGTAACAGCGTTCTGTGCGCCTCGGCATCTAGTCATGCCGGCCAAATGACCACAGAGAATTCTTTGGACAGCACTGGCTCTTCAGCTTGGAAACGGAGATGAGCACTGCCCCTAAAGTCGGATTCAACTGGCTTTCGAGCAAGGGAAACCTTTACCTTTAAGACAGTCTCCGGGAGGGAAGGCAGCATGGTATAGTCCAGGGGTCCCCAAACCGGCACCCATTGACACATTTCCTGGTGCCCACCAAGTGGGCAGAGCCAGGTGGGGCTTTTGTCCAGCAAAGCTACTGACTGGCCACTGGAGATCTTATTGACTGCAGTTTTTTTAAAACATAGCTTCAGCAGCAGTTGCCACCAAAGCATAAGAAACTTTACTACGTGAGTGCAGGGAAGCTGTCCAGTTCCTCTGGCAGCCATTTTTGTGGCAGATGTTATATCATTATGCCCACCACACTGTGTCCGGACTCCAAAGGCGCCCCACAGACTCAAAAAGGTTGGGGACCCCGGTGTAGCCCGATCTCATGAAATCTCAGAAGCTACGCAGGGTCAGTACTTGGATGGGTGATCCTCAAGGAAGACTCTGCAGAGGAGAGCAATGGCCAACCACCTCTGTTTCTCGTGCTTTGAAAGCCCCTTGCCGGGGCCGCCATCGGTCAGTTGCAACTTGACAGCACTTACGTATGTACCTAAGGCAGTCCCCATTGCAGAAAGAATGTGCTGGAGGTTGAATTTTCCTAGCAGGTCTGGCTGTGAGGTGGCTGATCCTGTGTACTTAAACACTGGTGGATTAAGTCTGAATGTTTTCACATTGATATATTGCGTGCTTTAAATCCTTTGGCCTTTGCAACTTGGTTGCTACGCTGTTTTCCACCTTGAGTCCAAAGAGATAAGGATGGACAGAAAAGCCTTAAATAAATAAGCTTACAAGAGAACCCTGGTTAGCATTAACCTTGGTTGGTGCACTTGCAATGCTAAACCACGGCTAATGCCCCCAAAGGGAAGAGAGCACACATTCCCCAGCCAATTTACCAATAATGTTTTGCGGGAAACCAGCATTATGTTTTGCGGGAAACCAGCATTATGTTTTGCGGGAAACCAGGGAGCAGGGCTTCAAGGGCGTATCTGAGTGCTGAATTTTAACAAACTGAACAAAGTTCCAATACTTTGTTAGATTTGGACCTTCAGACACTGGGGGAGAGGAACGCAGCTTTCTGGACAGTAACACTGAACAACAACAACAAAAAAGAACACTCTCTTATCAAATGTAGAGCCCTTCTGAAACATTATGCCAAAATAAAGCTGAGAACCAAATTTATAATAGTCAGGGCTGCTTGACTATGTTGTGGAACCGCTGGAGTTAGCTAACTGCCTGAGCTCATTTCCATTTAGTCCGGTCATACTAGCTGTACAATTTATTCCTTGGGCTGCCACTGCACAGGAAGACAAAGGAGGCAAGTGGGAACCGTGTGAATTTTTTAGCAACACCCAAAGCTGGAAAAACAGGAAACGGCACCCTTTTAACTCGTCCTATGAATTCAAACAGTGGAGTCCTGGCCAGAACTTGTAGACTCTGAATTATTCTTTCGTGAATCTGTAGCTGTTCTATGTCTTCAGTTTCATACCTGCCGCAAAATCAGAAGTTCCTAAGATAAGAGTCGTTGACATCTGCCAGGGGTACCATGAATTGTCTGTTAACTCCTCCCCATTTTGGTTTACAAGAGCCTTGACTGGATTGGACTCCTAGTCATGGGAACTATGTATAATTCACATTCTGAAGATTGCCCAAGCTTGAAGTCAATAAGGAAGCAGCTTGCTTTCTTGCCTTTTTGCTGAACGATCGTCAAAGAACCGTGCAAGACAAAATGGTCTTGAGCTTTCTTATTTACTTGATTCCAGTGTTTGAGGGGTTTATCTATCTATTTAATTCAATTACTATCCTGCCCTCCCCACGAACGGGCTCAGAATTCTAACAATTCGAACAGAATTAGAACAAGCCTGTCCCCGCCGCTCTGGTAATGCTTAAGAAGGTTTAAACCTTCCTTAATTCAGGGAGTCTGTCTTGAGAGCCCCTGGTCTTCTAAACCAAGGGATGGCCAAAGGGAAGCTTGCAGGTATAATTCAATGTCCATCCTGTTCAAGTCTCCCCTGCCCTTCTTCTGGAAGCACCACCACTGCTGACCTGATGATAGAACCAAAGATGCCGGAAAGCCCAACTGTACTAATGTGGTATATAACATGGTCTATATAAATCTTAAAATCTTATACACAAAGGAGTGTGAGTTATGGAATCGTTACAAAATTGTATGCAGAGGAAACAAACACTTGAGACATGATCAGACAACTCCCGGGAGTCTGATACCTTTCCTGTTTCGACATAATCCTCTTCAAATATTTTCAGAAACCTCTAAAGAGACAATGTTCCTGACTTAGTATCAACATATCAGTTACGATTGCCGCAGATACAATATCAAAAGCTCTTAAATCAAGAGAAACCACAGACCAGCTTGGCAGGCCTCAAGGCGATCGCTGCCTCCAATGATGCTTTCACACCCAAAAACTCAGTTAATTCCTTTTGTGGCTTCCAACAATGAATGACAGTCATAACAGAAGAAGAAGAAGAGATTGGATTTATATCCCGCCCTTCACTCACTTAAGTCTCAGAGCGACTTACAAACTCCTTTCCCTTCCCCTCCCCACAACAGGCACCCTGTGAGGTAGGTGGGGCTGAGAGAGCTCTGAGAGAACTGTCCTTGAGAGAACAGCTGGTACAGAGCCATGGCTTGCCCAAGGTCATCCAGCCAGGTGCAAGTGGAGGAGTGGGGAATCAAACCCGGTTCTCCCAGATTAGAGTCCGCGCACTTAGCCACTACACCAAACTGGCTCAAACAGGTACGATTCACACTCCTCTTTCTCTGTGTGTAAAATTACATGCCACATGAGTGCAGTCCTGCATTTGCAGTTCTATCAGGTCTGTGACCGCTATTCTTTGTTGCTTGCAATCACCACTTCTTACCTGGCAGGCGCTCTTCCACCAGAAAAAGATGTGTCAGTCTGGAGGCAGCCAGGTAAGACATGGTGCCTCACAGGCCAGCCTTGGACTGGATCATGCAATTCCTCAAGCGAGGTGGAAAAACCGGCACTGCGCTTGCAATGGCGAGCACTGCTCCAGTGACAGGAGGGGCACCAGCCAGCAAGAGTGTAAGGCTTGGTTCTCCTCAGCCAAGCTACTTGGTATGTACATCTGAGGGGCAGAGAAGAATAAAGAAGCCATGTCCTCAAAGTGTCCGGCTGTCCCATGCTGGCGGTGGCTGCTTTAAAGCAAAAGCAATCCATGCAAATATTTCAATGTTGCTTCTCTTGTTATATCTTTTAAAGAAATACACTAGATGGAATTCTGGGGGGCTTCTGCCTATGGAAGGGATCTTTAGCTTACACTTTTCAAAAAGGATGCATTATTGAAAACAGGTTTTGGTATTGGCTGCAGTATTTTATCTTGTTTTTAAATACGATACATACCAATTCGATTTAATATATTTTTTTTAAAAAACATACTTCTGGCCCAACCTTTGCTCCCTGAAGACAGCTTGAGAGAGAGTTCTGTAAACCTAGCACATGGCTCCATATGTAACAAAGCTATTCCTCCCTCCCCTTTATTGTTCTAAAAACAACCCACCCCTCAACTAAAGCCATCGAACAAGCCTCACCCCATTGCTGCCCCTTTCCTTTGGTATCCTTTATCCCCCACCCATCTTGTACGCCTTTGAAATTTTCCTTACGCTGGAAGGGAGGAAGACAAACACTTTTGCGAAAGGAACACAACAATCATACCTTTTTTGTTTTGCACTTATTTTTCTCCGGCAATATGAGGAAAACAATAAAATGCAGCTGTGTCCTTACGAGATTTTTAAAAAACCAAAACATAAGGCAATAACATGACGTGTCTCCAAGCAGTAGAGATGTGGAGGAGAGCTGAATCAGGGGGGTGGGTTTGTAATTCCAAATCTTGGACTTGCTTTTCCACTTCTGCTAACCAAGACTAAGTCAACTGCATGAGCCAGCGACTCGATCCCCCTTTTCCAAGAGCAACCAAATTCCAAGAGCGACTAGAACCAGCACCAAACTCTTGGGGCAGCACAGCAAGACTACGGTTCCCCACAACCCAGAAACTTACACGTCAGTCCGATTTTGAAAGCCTACGCCTAACATGCCGAGGGGGTTCCCAGTTGTCACTGTCATCCGTTTCTTCGTCGTCCTCTTTGTCCTCTTCATCGTCCTGTTCATCCAGCAGCTCCTCCTCTTCCTCCTCCTCCTCCTCATCGAACAGCTCAAGGCCTTGTTCAGCTCTTCTCTGCATATCTGCAAACCACTCCCTGACCTGCTCATATCCCATGTGCGATCTGGCAACCAGCTCGTCGAGGTCCTGTTCGTTAAGGAATTTGTGTTTTAGGTAATAATCCTTCAGGATCGCCTTTCCAGTTTTAAATTTGATGACCGGAGTCCGGTCCCAGTGCTTGATCCTTTTGTTCCCTCTTGCTCGCCCACGAGGCCTTCCTCTCCCTCTTCCCTTTGGTCTTCCTCGCCCTCTCCTCCTGGAACCGCCTTGACCGTTCACACTGTTTGCCTTGGCCCCTTGATAGGAGTAGTACCATTTCAAGCCACCGTTTTTCCACGCGTAACGAGTATCTCCAAACCAACTAACAATCTCTGGTCGAGGAAGTCCGCTTTCTTCAGCCAGCTGGTCATATTCTTCTGCAGACGGCCACTGAGTCCGGATGAATGACATTTTCAGCATATGGAGCTGCTCCGGTGTCTTTTTGCTCAGCTTTCCTGACTTCTGAGCCCCTTCGCCACCAGATGTCTCCGTGGATGTTTCCTTTGAGATGCTCCCATTGCTCTCGTTTAATTCCTCACTTTCCTCACTTAAACTTTTGGATTTCTTCTGTTCTGCAAACCAAGCATCAATCTCTTGTCTGGTCAGATTAGTTTCTGACATTATTCTAGCCATTTCGTCATCTGTAAGGATGGAATTATTGTGAAAACTGTCTTCGAGGACTTGCAGTTGCTTGGGGGTCTTGTCTTTGAATTTCAGCGGGGTGCCATCAGATGCATTCCACGATTGCTTCTGCTGTGGCGAGGCCAGTGTTGGGGACTCATTTGTTTCATCACTCGAATCAATGATGATAGTGCAGGAATCATTACTGAGGTTATTATAATGGTTATGTTTGGAGTTTCGCTGGTTGTACCTGGTGTCACTGAACCACTTTTTGATCTCCCCTTTCGTCAGGCCTGTTATTTTCATGAGCCTACTTATCTCAGAGTCTTGGGGGAAGTGATTTTTAAGGTAGCTGATTTTTAGCTCCGTTAGCTGTTCTTTTGTTTTTTTTGCACGCACTCCAGCAGTGTCTGTATTTGCCATGACCACTTCCGATTTGGTAGGCTGAGGGGCCGGGGCAGCGGCCGGGACAGTGGCTACTTGCTTGGTTTCGGGAACAGGCTGGGCAGTTTGGACTTGCGCTTTCTGTAGCTGGGGCTGATTTGGGACCCCCGCCACAGTCAAAGCAATCGGCGTTGTCACCGGAAGAGTACCTGCACCAGCAACCTGTGCAAGAACTAGGCTGGGCTGGCCAACAATTTGGCACGTCTGCAGAATGGAAGACAGACCGTTGCTAGCTGTTGAAATGTGCGCTGGAATCACCGTAATGGTCTGAGGGACAGTGTGGACGGTGCCATTGAACTGCTTCCTCCTCGCTTCTTCCACTTCCTCGGGTGTCCAGCTGACCCCATGTTTCAGACGCTGGGCAGAGAACCAGATTTTGATCTGCTCCTCGGTATATTTCGCTTGATTAGCAAGAAGTGTAATCTCCGACACGGTTGGATAGGGAAACTTGTTGTAGGTGTTAAGCAAGAGGGCGTTGTTATCCAAAGCACTGTTGTAGGTAGGAATGCTGTTGACAGGGATCAAGACTTTTGAAATTAAGTTGGAGTTCTGTGGAGATGCTATGGTGGCGATAAGTTGCGTAGGCTGAATCACTGTGGTGGGATTCACTATCGCGCTAATGGTTTCTGTCGCCGGCGTATGACTCGTGCTGGTGTCCGGAACGGTAGAAACTGGCTTCTCTATTATTTCCTCACAATCTGGGTCCGTCTCAGTATCTTTCTCTTCCCCGGGACGTTCCTCGGCAGCACCGTGAAGAACAGCAATCCGCTTGGCCTCGTTCTTGTTTTTCATCATTTTCATAATGGGGGTTTTGCTAATTGAGATGCCCGAATAGGGAAACTCAGATGCTTCCGTCTCTTCAGCTCTGTCCTCGTGCACGAAACTCCCGTCGAAAGTAAGATCGTTCACTGTCTGCTCAAAGACTGTCTGATTGTTACGTTTCACCATGGTCAGTTTAAAGTTCTCCTCTCCGGGGTGGTACTTCACATTATGTTCCGAAAGAGCATCATACCTTTTGGTAACAAATTTGCACTCGAGACAGATGTAAGAGGAACTTAGTACGACATTGGGGTGCTCAGAATCGACGTGGAAAGTAAACATATTGAGATCCGTAGTTTGAAATGTGCAGTATTTGCATTCGTATCCTCCTTCAACTTTTTTGTTTGGCTGATTGTCCGGGTCCACGTATTCTTGAGAATCCTCATCGCTCATCACACTTCCTGCTGGTGTGATCACAGGTGGTCCTTCCTCAACATCAGACACGGCTTCCAAGTCTGGGTCTGGCTCACTTGAAAGCACCATGCAGGGTACGGTGGATTTTCGTTTACTTGCCATTCTGCAGCACTTAAATCTCTCTCTCTCTCTCTCAACGGAACCGATGTTGGTACGGCTACTTCACAGTTTCCAGATGCCCGGTTTTACTATAACGGCTTTAAGGTACAACAAGTCAATGCATGGCAAACTCTGCACATTTATCATGTCAGCAGCATCGTAGTAGTGCAACTTGGTCAGGCTGTAACTTGCAGTCCGAAGGATAAAAGAAAGAGCAGCAACTTCTTGACATCTGCACCTGCGTTACAAAGGGGGGAAAAAAGAAAAGAAAATCGGATTATTTCTATGGAGTTGCTGCTGTTGCATTAAGCCAAATGCCTTCCTACATCTTCAGTTGTATCTTATTCCAGCTATTTCAACAGGACTTCCACAGGAATACCGCAGCTCAGTACCACTTACGGAACTCCAAGCAAGACACAACACACTAGGGAACTGACCCTGACCTTGGACGGCCCAAGCTAACCTGATCTCGTTAGATCTCAGAAGCTAAGAGGGTTCAGCCCTAGTTAGTACCTGGACGAGAGACCACCAAGGAAGTCCAGGGTTGCTATGCTGACGCAAGCCATGGCAACCTACCTCTATTTGTCTTTTGCCTTGAAAACCCTAATGAGTTGCCAGTAATTCAGCTGTGACCTGACAGCATCTTACACACAGATACCATGGGGACTCAGTACAGCATCCTGGTAGCACTACCTGCCTGTAACTGTAGGAACGCCGATGTTGTCAAGCGGATGGCAGGCCATAATACACTGTAGGGAGACTATACTAAGCTTGGTGGGACACCCGTTTGATAGATTTGGAAGCCTACTGAAAGAGGAAAGCTCTGCGCTTGAAAGGAAGAGGGGCCCTTGGTCAGAGGTGGTGTGCACAGGTGCAAGATCCCTGTTTCAGTCCACAGCATCTCCAGTTGAAGAATCTCAGGGAAAAGCTGTTGAGAAAGAACTTTCTCCACTTTTTAAACAGATGATTCCCAGTGAAAACTGGAAGACACAAAAATAGTTGGGGAACTGTCAGAAGACTTACTGTCCAGTTATTTCCCACTGCTAAATACTAATTAATAGCTTTGTTTGTACAACAGTTAAGTTCCAATTAGCACCTCATTCGGAAATTGCCATTACATACACTTCTCTATGTTGAAAACTGGGTTTAATTCAGATTAACTTCTCAATTATCCTATAGCCTTATATTGTTTGATCAAACCCTTCAGAGGAAAAAATGTAGCTAGTAGATTTTAAAAAACAATTAATTCCATTCATTCTTAAAACCTGGGGTACTCAAGCTCTGGTACCACCGTTAAACTCCTCATATCTTGGCAAGTGTTCCTTATTCTCAGGTGTTTTGACAAGACGGAACATGACCAAGTGGGCCCAAGAAGGAGGAGTCAACGAGTAATGGCAAGAGAAACACAAGCCGCACAGGTCACATGTATTGGGAAGGAGAAACTCCTAGCTTACTTACAATACATATGCTCAAAGTGGGCTTGGCAGGAACAATCCAAAGCTTTTGGGTGCCTTAGGTGGAAAGCTATGGAGCAGAAAGCAGGGGTTCAAATGGCTCCAAGCCCTTTCACCTCCAGCTTTCTGCTCACCACAGCTTTTGGCAGCTAGCAAAAAGCAGGAGATGAAATGCCTCCCAGCCATTTCATCCCCTGCTTTCTGCCTGCTGTGGCTCTTAGCAGCGAGCAAAAAGCAGGGAGTGAAATGCCTCCCAGCCATTTCATCCCCTGCGTTCTGCTCGCCTCCGACTTTTGATGGCGAGCAAAAAGCAGGGGGTGAAATGTCTGGGAGGCATTTCACCCCTGCTTTCTGCTTGCTGCAAAAAGCCATGGCCAGCAGAAAGCTGGGGGTGAAACGGCTTGGAGCCATATTAACCCCTGCTTTCTGCTCCCCATGGCTTTTTGTGGGGAGCAAAAAGTAGTGGTTTAAATGGCTCTGAGCCACTTAAACCGAACAGCTGTTTGGTTCATGCCCATCCCTAGTAGCCATTGCCCACCTCCCACATGCTCAGGCAAGGCAGAGAGAAGAAAAAGAGCTGGGCCTGCTTGTGCCACACACCCTGTTGGAGGGAGTGAAGGAGGGAGCAGGCTCCCTGCCAGCCACTCACTGGGACAGGGGGTACCTCCTATGGCAAACCCCAATCTCACAGACAGCAAGGCGGGTTGGCGCCCCTGCACCTCTGGCACAATGGATGGGCCTGAAGGCACTTCAAGCATGTTTGCAAACAGTCCTGCATCCTTAGGATGAGATCAGAATTCCTGTGACACAACAGCTACAAGTAACATCATGCCAACTAACACACAACCTCCATTTCAAGCAGTCACCTCTACATTTCCATACACTTAAGGCCTGACAGAGGCAGGCAATGGCAAACCACCTTTGAATGGCTCTTGCCTGGAAAACCCCATGTGACTGCCATTAAGTTGGCTGCAACTTGATGACCCTTTCCACCACCAAAGCCTGCAAATTGCCTCCCTGTCAGCAACCAAGTCTCATTAGTTCCCAAGGTTGCCAAGGACAGTCAGCCAATTATTTTTAAGAGCACGCAGAGCAAACTCATCAGTCACCCAGAAACAGACGTAAGCCCACTGGATATAGTTGTTTATCTCGGAAAAATGTGTATGCTGCTTCTCGAGACCATCTCACAACTAAACCGATAAAACAGAACCAAGCCACACCATAAAACCCAAGTCTGTAAAAACAAATCGATAAAACAAGTCAAGTCAATAAAATCACGCCAATTAAAGCAAGTTTGGGCACAGAAACAGCCTAAAATGATACTGACAAAACAGTCCACAGGCTAAGAGCAGTTCCAGGGGCTGGATTTGCTTGAAAAAATTGGTAAATATCCTTTAAAATGGGGATAACTGAACAAAATGTGCTTAACACTGGGGGAGGGGCACAGCAAGACCCACTTACTGGAGAGCACTCCCCCTACCACAAAACAAAACTGTATCTACTTTTTAAATATGAGTTCAACCAAGCCATTTTCCAACTCTGTGTTAATTGGAAGTGACCATTCAGGTCCACTGGTTCTTTGTGAAGTATCGAAGGACTGAACTTAAAATACAACTTTCTCTTGCTAGCCTTAACAGTGCCCCAAATTCACCATCCTGGAGGTGGGTGCTTCATCTTACCCTATATGGGTAAGGTGCTGGGAGCGCAAGTCCTATATTGTGAGTACAACCCATACAAGTAGTAGGCAGCAATGTGAAGCTTTGGCTTCTCTTAGAATCACAGAGTTGGAAGGGACCATACAGGCCATCTAGTCCAACCTCCTGCTCAATGCGGGATCAGCTTAGAGAAGGGGTGGACAAATTGCGGCCCGGGGGCCACATGCGGCCCGCCATAGAGTTTTTTGCGGCCCGCCAAGAAGATTTCAGGACTTCAAGAAAACTGAGCCTAAATTCAATTTGCTCTCTTATCCCATCACTGCTGATATTGATACAGCACCTGAGGAGCTGCAGCTTGAACTTATTGACATGCAGTCAGATCACACTGTGAAAGAAATGTTTAATGCTGTGACATTAGTTGACTTTTACAAATCTTTGTCTGCTGAAAAATTTCCATGTATGAAGAAATTTGCTGGGAAAATGTTCTCTATATTTGGGTCTACATATATTTGTGAGCAAAGTTTTTCTTGCATGAAGATCAACAAGAGTAAATATAGATGCTCTCTGACAGACATTAACTTGCAGGCTGTGATGAGAATCTCAACAAGCAATCTCACTCCTGATTTCAAAAAAACTGTAGAAAAGTGTGATTCTAAAATTAAACGTGCTTGCAGCTATAGATGATATGAAATTAGCACAATAAATAAATTGAATAAAACTACCACTATTTTATTTAATTTATATTTATTGATTTTTTATGATACAATTTATACCTTTTCTGAAATGCAAAGTTAACTAATGAATGCAATCATTTTAAAAGGTGCGGCCCTCCGCTAACCTCCGCTCCCACAAAGTGGCCCCCGAGCCAAAACAATTGCCCACCCCTGGCTTAGAGCATCCCTGAAAAGTATTTGTCCAGGTGCTGCTTAAAGACTGCCAGTGAGAAAACATCACCACCACTCCATAGGATGTAAAAGTGAAGCTTGGTAAAAATGAAAAAGAGAGAATACGGCAGAGCTCAAAGATCATGGCAGATTTAACATATATAGACCAGAAGCTTGTTAAAAAAATGAGATCGGTCTGGATTGTTCTCTGGTCTGGATAATGGCCCAGGGACAGAGGAGAAAAAACAATTTAAATTGGGGTAGTGCTGGATAGCCCGGGATAGCCTGATCTCATTAGATCTCAACAGCTAAGCAGAGACTGGTGAGGATTTGGATGGGAAACCATCAAGGAATTCTAGGGTTGCTATGCAGAGGCAGGCAATGGCAAACCACCTCTGTTTGTCTCTTGCCATAAGGCAGCTGTGACAATAACAGAACTAGGGATGGGCATGAACCAGCTCATGAACAAAAGTGTGACAAATTTTGGGCAGTTTGTGGTTCGTGAAGCAATGCTGGAGAACTGAAGAGCCACCACATGAATTTTAAGGTAGCTTGTGGTGGTTCGTCAAAGAGCAGAAACCAGGAGTCTAAATGGCGCCCTGGTTTCTTCTCCCTGCCACTCAGCTGTTTTTCATGGGGGGAAACCCCTGCTTTCTGCTTCCCGCAAAAAGCGGCAGGGAGCAGAAAGCAGGGGTTTAAATGGGTGGGAGACATTTAGCTGCCTGCTTTCTGCTCCCTACTGCTTTTGGCAGGGAGCAGACTGCAGGGGGTTAAACAGCTCAGAGTCATTTAAACCCCTGCTTTGTACTCCTCATGTGATTCGTGGTTCGGTTCATGGTTCACGAACCAGACTGAAAAAATGCAGTTCATACCCATCCCTAGACAGAACCTTACGGACAGGTATCAGGAGACTCAAAGCCTCCTGGTAGCTATTTGCCTCTTGAAAACAGCAGGAGATTCAGTCTCAGATTTCCTGTTGCCTCAGGTAGCTGTGGTCAAGGCTCTACAGCAAAACAGCCAATTGCTATCACCCCCTCCCATTTATATATGCACCATAAGAATTGTAGTGGAAAGACTACAAGGGTGAAATACAAAACATGGCATTATATTACTGACAAACAACAGGAGAGGTCAGTGTTAAAATAAAAGCCAGTCCATGACCAGTACAGGCTGGACTGGGCAGAGATTGGAAATGTCCTCATTACATTAGCTGAACTAATGACTCGGGTAGGGTGTGCCCCTCCAAAGAGAGAGTTTGAGAAAGTCGAAGTTTAGAGTAAGAAAATGAGCACAGCCATTCGCTTGAAAAATAAAATGGACATCTTAAGCCTTTGCCAAGGGAAAATATTAGAAATGGTTTTTATTGGAAACAAGACCTGTGGGCTGGATCCAACCGATTTTTTTCTGCTGGTGAAAGGAGATGGTCCCCTTTGACCACCAAAAATGCTGCTCTGGAAATGACGGGACCCATATGGACAAAAGACCTCTGCAGTAAGGGGGGGAATAAGGAGTAAGGTCAGTAATAAGGAAAGCATTGTGTGAAAAGGCTGGCTGGATCCAACCCTGTTTCTCTGCTACTGGTACCAACTTGTGGGTTCTCAATTATATCCCCCCCCCCCCCCCAGTAAGCCTCTGAATCTCAGTGCTTGGAGACAGCATCAGGGGAAGGCATCGGCCTCTATGCCCCGTTGATGGATCTCCACAGGGACTGGTTGGCCACTGTGTGAGACAGGATGCTGCAATAGATGGACCACTGGTCTGATCCAGCAGGGCTCTTCTTATGTAAGGTTCAATGTCACAAAACAGAATTTTACTTTGCCACTCTATTTAAAGCTGTAGCTATATTCTAATAAAAGTATTTAAAGAAAAAAAAAACCTGGCACAGTAGGAATGCTCCACGAGGAAATAGCACCTGTACTATAACACTGGTCCAAAATCTTGTTTGCATGGCAAACATCCCTTCCTAAAAATGGCAAACACAATATTTTTCTTTGCACTGCCAATGAAAAAGGGCAAACAATTCTGCACCAAAAAATACGCATATGAACCAGGACTGAAAACAAACAAGGAAACCCACCCAAGTATCTGGTTGCTTACTTATCTGAGGCCATCAACAACGAGTCTGGAGGCCAGGATCCAAAAGGGGGCAACAATTAGTTCTGCATGCCTAATGTGGCTCAGACCAAATTGCCCAAGCAGCAGAACCCCCCCCCCCCCCCCCCCCCATGCCAAGAGGAGCAGTCAACAGCATTTTGTGCACAGGGGATCTGCTGTTCATCAGGCAATCCCTACAAGGCCCTTTGGCAGAAACGGTGCAGGCAGCATGGTCGACTGGCCTAATTGAGTGTTCTGGCAAGGTGCACACGCAAATATTCGTGTTACCTAAAGATCTCTTCATCAGGCAGAGCAAAATGTTCGAACTCTTTTCGAGTTCTACTGTTATAACACAATAATCTGAATTTTGTCTGCATATAATAAGATTCGCGTAGCATTTCCACAAGCAGACAAAATAATTGGAGCTGGCAAACACGGAATTGACCCGGGGTGGGGGTGGATAATGATAAATCATGGAATGAATAAATACGGGGTTCTTTTTTAGTACCCTTTGTTTTTGTCATACACAGGGACAAAAATACTGGATTTCTAGTCCTGTGAAAACCAGGAAGATACTTTGAAATTTCATTTTCCCCTTCTAGATGGACCTAAAGAGTATTAGGCTATGATTTCAGGCATTGTGTTCCTCCTAAAATGTATTTTTTAAAAAATCAGTTCTTTAGGCAGCAAGAAATTGGATGCGCTCACAGGCTGCCAATAGCTGTTTACTTGATCCTTTCTAGTAAGCTGGAATTCCCTCCGGCTGTTGCTTGAAAAGCAAGGTCAAGTTGACCCCTTAAAGTGAAGAAAATATTGATTAAAGTTTTCTTTTCAGTCTTCTAAAACTCCATGCACCTGTGTCTTGATTAGGATACCTGTCCTGTTTCATCCCCTCCCTCCCACTGCTTGTAATTTGGGGGGGGGGGGGACGACTGCAGCACATACACCAATTTTATTATTCAATAGTTCAAAATGTTTTCATGCCTCCTTTCCACTCAGCTTAGGGTCCCCAAGGCAGGGAACAATTAAAAACCAGTTTTTAAAATACATATATAAAACAATGAAACAAAACACATCAACAGGAAGGAGGGTCAGTGATGGAACACCCGACAAAACACTACCGGTGGAAGACCGAGGGGGAAAACGAATATCCCCGGGGAGGGAATTCCATAATCTTGGTGCCACAACCAAAAAGTCCCTTTCTCAGGTTGCCAGTGCCAGCTGCCTAAGCTACAAAGGCAAGGCCTCCAAAGATAACTGGAGTGGTCAGATAAGTCCATATGAGAGGAAGTTCTTACGGTATGCTGCCCGCAAGCTGTTATACAGCTTTAAAGGTCAATACCAGTGCCTTGAATTGGGCCTGAAAGTGAAATGGGAACCAGAGTGGGTGGAACAAGATTGGGAGTTGCATGGACCCCAACGACCCATACTCCAATGGTGTCTGGGTCATTTTAACATCCATGACCCCGAAAAGAAAACTGAAACTAGCATATAGAGTGAAACTGACGGCATTACGTTTTCATAAATACTATATATGTTCTCACTAGTGCCTTTGCTGCTGTTCCATTCCTTTACTGCCCAAAGGAAATACTTGCTTTTCTGGGCAACTGGTGGCCTGCTCAATGCAGTCCTCAAGGAGGATTTTTAAAAAGTCTACAACTCACAAAAATGGGGGGCTTCTGGAAGGGGAGGGGATTCAACTGAGGCACCCCTTCCGGTGCAGCATCTTCCCCCACCCTATATATGGATCCTCAGACCACAGATCCAGTCAACAATCCCACACTTCTTTGTGTAAGGGCACACTTGCCTACCCACTGCAACTATTCTCCTGAATAACTCTTGGAAATGCATCCTGAGCTCTTGGGGAAAGGGTTTTTTCCTAAGTTTCCAGGGGCTCTTGCTCTCTTCCCCAAGACTGGTTACAATTTGCCCCCAGCTTTGACTCTTGAAAGCTTACATCCTGAAAAATACTGTTGGTCTCTATGGTGCTACTGGATTCAAATGTAGCCTCCAGAATGGATAAGGGCAAATTTCCGAGTCCGGGAGTTTCACTGTGAGCATTAGTCCCTCCTCCTCATAGCAAGAAATTCTCCACTGAGCACATGGTCCCTATTAAGTGATCCAAACACACACACAAAAAATTGCTCTGAGGGGTTCTGAGGGCCACAGGGCGGGCGGGGTACTCTGGCAAAACAAGAGAAATCATAATGAACTTGGGGGCCTGTGAGCCCACATTTCAAGGCAATCACTTAACTTTGTGGCCTATTTCCACATTTCTTTCCAGCTTGTGGGTTCCGGCTCGGAAGTATGTCAGGGAGCCTGTGAAAATGGGTTGCAGGCTCCTGCAGTTTTATTGGTTTGAACAGATTTGTGCTCAGATGCCTGAAGTAATGGTTATAAAACAGGGAAACTTCAAATGCATGAAACCAATTGCTGCCAAATACCTGCAGTCCAAAATTTACACAACAGTATCGATGGGTCGCCAGAAGTAAGTACATCTGGACTTGTGAATCACTGAACCAAAAAGCTCAGGAACCACTGGCCTGTTTGAGCCCCACACCAAATCAGTCAGATAAATTCAGTATTTACCAAAGGCTAAGCAGCCAGCTAAAAGGGTTTTGGGTGAACTGGAAGAAAAGTTGAGTCTTATTTTTCTGGTCGGCCTGTCCGTTCCACAACAAATGACTAATATGAACCATGCGCGGGCAGACAGCCTAGCAAACCAGTTCTGTGGGCTGCTCACTTTCCCATCCGTCTTTCCACGAATGAAGAACTGCCTTTCAGTGCCCATCTTTTCCTTGTCCCATAGTCAATCAAGTTAACATAGAAATGGCATAAAACAAACTACTCAACGGTGTCATGATTTCTGTGAAAAAGGATCTCTCTCTCATTTTTAACAGACACCATGAACAACTGTCATTTCTGAGGAGGGCTGCCAACTCTGGGTTGGAAAATTCCTGGAGTTTTTGGAAGCAGAGCCTCAGGAGGGCGGGGTTCGAGGAGGGGAGGGAACTCAGTGGGGTACAATGCCATAGAATCCACCCTCCAAAGCAGCCATTTTCTCCAGGTGAACCAATCCCTGTTGTCTGGAGATCAGTTGTAATTCCAGCAGATCTCCAGGCCCCAACCTGGAGGATGGCAACCCTACTTTTGGGTACTGCCGCATGGAAGAAACCAACGCTTTCATTTTGAGATCTGAAGGCAGGGCATGAAATCCCTCAGGGTGAAACAACCGGCACAACAAAGATTCACCTGCCTACGTTTTGTGGTTGTTACTCAATTTCTCCAATAGAAGTTGCTCGAACCAAGTCCAGACCAAGAGATTTCTTTGGCTTTGGTCCTGGAGCCAGGTCTCTATCAGGGGTCAAGTCAAGACCAATGCTCCCTTTAAGCTGTGGAGTCTTGTGAGCAAACATTGTGAGCTACTGGCATTAAAGTTGGGAGCAAGCAGTCTGGCTACTGCATAAATGAGTTTGCTCTGGAGCCAGCCTTCCTGAGCAAAGACAAAAATGGGTGAGCTGGAGGCTAAAAAACTGTGAGCTAGCTCACACTAACTCAGCTTAGCGGGAACTCTGGTCAAGACCCACCTATGGGGCTAACTGAATAGTTTGCAACGGTGCTGCTAAAACAGCAATCCACTTGAAGAAACCCGAGTCGCTTAAATTCGGGCTCTTTGTGAAGCAAGTGACATAGTATTTGGGATACCAAGCCCCCTGGTGTTAGTAATGTAACCACAAATTCTTACCCCGGGGGGGCGGGGGGCACACACAGACCAGTGTGATTGTAAATTCAGGGATTAAAAACAACAACACTTTCACAAATAAAGTTAGAATTGAGCCCCATTCATTTTTTTAATGAACCACCAATGTACAAGCCAGAGGCAAGAGGATGACATCTTTCTCATAGTTTCACTGCCATTCCACTTCCCCAAGTCTGTTACCTGTCCTCATCCCTTTCCATCAACAACAGCACTCACGCACCTGTTCATACCCTAACTCAGGGGTCAGCAAGCCAGACGAAGCCAGAATTCAGAGCCAGAGATCGACAAACAGCCAGCGTAAAAAAGTCCACTGGCACAAATACAAATATGCAGTTTGACATGACGGATAATTTACTTTTTAAAATTTATTTACATTATTTTTAGTCTGCCTTTCTCAGTTGGACTCAAGGCGGATTCCGCAGTCAGTATGATCAACAGGATGGGGTATTCAATAAACGATGCAAGAGGATTAGGGTTATGGAACCAATCGGATTCTCAAAATGGAGCTGAAGCCAAGCCTTGACATGACAGGCAACAATAACATTGCAAAGTCTTAACATGACACACACCAGTTTGGTGTTGTGGTTAAGTGCGCGGACTCTAATCTGGGAGAACCGGGTTCGATTCCCCACTCCTCCACTTGCACCTGCTGGATGACCTTGGGCAAGCCCTAGTTCTAGCACAGCTGTTTTTGAAAAAGAGCAGTTTCTGTCAGAGCTCCCTCAGCCCCTCCTACCTCCCAGGGTGTCTGCTGTGGGGAGGGGAAGGGAAAGGAGTTTGTAAGCTGCTCTGAGACTTCCTTGGGTAGTGAAGGGCAGGGTACAAATCCAATCTCTTCTTCTTCTAAACGATACAAAAATTACATAGCAGGATCCTAGTTTCAGAATGCTAAACACAGCACTATAGATTACACTTTGTGAATCCTGTAGTACATTCAGTTCATTTTGTGAATCATTTAGAACAGTGCAACTTTATTGCCTGCAAAGAAAAGCTCCCTTGTATAGTTCATTTTTGCACAAATGCTGCACATGTTGGTTAACAATCCATAAAGTTTTGCAGCCCAAATGCTGGTAGTTGTGTGAGTCCTTTATTACGAAGAAGCCTCACAAGGCCTCACAATAGGCGACAAGTATACAGAGGAGCACCCTGCTCAATTGTTTTAGCGCACTACCATTAATTGGCGTGCAATTCACACTTCGATCACTGGCAACTCTTCATCCCTATCGTCTTACTATCTGCAAAGCATCTCTAAGGAGCCCTTGAGTCCCATAAAAATTGTTGCCTGCCATTCCCTTCGCCTACTGGTCATTCCAGCATCCCACCTATCTTTCCAGTACACCTTCAGGCTTCTTTTTTTAAAAAGAGCCCTATTTAGTCCCATACTGAATCAGATTCGGTTCTAGAGCCAAAGGCTGCAGATCCCAGCTCTAACTTCTCTGAGACCTGACACCCCCCCCCAAGTCCTCATCCTTTCCTTTCTTTTGTCTAAGGGTGCTTTCACACATGCGAAATAATGCAGTTTCAATCCACTTCAGTGACCATGTGCAAGTGGATTTTGCCATTTCACAGTGAAATCCGATTGCAAAACACACTGAAAGTGGATTGAAAGTACGTTGTTTAGTGTGTGTGAAAGTACCCTAACTCTCCAGCCTCCTGTGCCTTTTCTCCTCACCTCAAGTCTCACCTACTGCTTCCTTTCCTCTGCTTCGTACATGGTGCATCTATTTTTCCTACTGCTCCATTTCGCAGCACCTCTTTCAATCACTATCTTTTGAGTTCCCTGTCCATTAAGTCCCCCACCTCATAGACCTTGTTTTATACCAGTTTCCCCACCCTTCCAGCCAACAGAACACAGACCCCAGGCACTATGCGAGGCCCTCTCCATGAGCCCAATACTGGCTTCCTTTGCACTATCTGTATTAACTGCCAACATAATGACTCATTCTTCCCACTTTCATCAGTTAGAATGCTTGTGAACATTCCATGACATCTCGGCAATCTTAGCCACAGAAGATACATGAAAGCCGGTACCGAGATATCATTCAATTTTATGCTTTCTTCCCTTTTACAGTGATGGCTGTTATGATAAAAAGGATTTTCAGAACCAGTTTAACCTATCTGTGATGATGTGTATGCGCTTATCCCTCCATTAAGAGAGAGAAGGCAAGAGCACATCGGTCACTGAATTATGAACAGAAGGAATCTATTCTGTTGCTGCAAAGTTTAATATGTCAGGCATTGTTCATAGGTAGAGCTGATGCTCCATCAGAACTACCCTAGATAAAATCTAGAGGCCTCATTTGGACACACACATTAACATAAGAGCCTTCCTGGACCAGACCAATAGACCATCCAGTCCAGCATCCTGCCTCACACAGTGGTCAACCAGTTCCTCTGGAGGGCCAACAACAGGGCATAGATGCCAAGGCCTTCCCCTGATGTTGCCTCCTGGTTCTGGGATTCAAAGGATTAGTACCTCTGAATGCGGAAGTTCTCCTCAGTCACCGTGGCCAATTAGCCATTGATAAACTTCTCCTCTGTGAATCCATCTAATCCCCCTTTAAAGCTGTTTATGCCTGTGGCCATCACTACATCCTCTGGCAGCGAACTCCACATTTTAATCACTCTCTGTGCAAAGTAGTGTTTCCTTTTGTCCGTCCCGAGCCTACTGCCCGTCAGATTAACCCACCCAGAACAATCTAGAAGCTGTTTAATTAACTGGCTTTTTTTTTTTTACGGCACCGATTCACCTTAAAGTTTGCAAGGCGGAAGGCCTAAAGACGCTTTCCCAGAAGCAAGCCCCCCTGAATGAAATGGGACTTACTTCTGAGCTGAAATGCTGAGGACGGCTGCCCTAAGCCACCCGGAGCGCTTTCCCTAAAGGTGGGATACGAATGTTACAGATTAATCACTAACCCAACACACACCTCTTGATTCCAAGGGACACATAACGAAATGAGAAAGTTATTGACGAGCATTACAGGCGCTGAGCCCTCCAAACCAGACAGCGCTATTTCTGTTGCGAGTTAATGAAGGCCATCAATTTGCTCACACAGGAGCATCCGCTCTCTTGCAGGTGGACGCCCCCCCCCCCCCTCCGGCCAGCATCAAATCCTGGCAAGCGGTTCAGTGATTTGGCTGCCTGGTTTTTCGTCCACGCCAGTCTTTGCTCCAGTCTGCACACTGCTCCACGAACTCTCTTCTCACAGAAAATATCCGTGCTCACCTTTCGCCCTTATTAACGGATGCTAAATTTTAAACTGAGCTTTCGTTATACGGCTTCGTAGGATATTTTCTTTTTTTAAAGTATTTGCTGATCTTTGATCGTAATAAATCGAATTGATTGACTGGATGTTTTCTTTAAACGCCTTTCGCAAACAAAGCAAACCTCTACCTCACCCGATGGCCTCTGAAAGCCATTTGCTATCACAGCTTCTTCCAAATGAAGCTCCCACTGACCCGGAGATCTGGCTGGACTCACCAGTTCAAGGGCCTAGTATTTACGGCACGGCACAGCCTGGCAACCCTGTGGCCCAAGTTTTGTAGTCCCGGGCAAGCAGGCTATGTTGAGTTGGCCCCTGGTGGCCACAGTACATTTCAGGTGCATAGCTTGTGGGTTTGTGGGTCACAAGTTGTGTAGACCTGACTTAAGGAAGCCTCAGGTAAGCCACAGTGAAGCTAACTTGGGCAAACCACTCTTGCTTTCGACCCCCTGCAAGCTTGTCATTTGACAACCCATAATTAAGACGCTGAACTGCAGACCGGAAAGTCGGTAGCTCGGCAGTTCGAGACCCGAGTGCCACGTGACGGAGTGAGCGCCCGTCTCTGGCCCCAGCTCCTGCCAACCTAGCAGTTCGAAAGCAAGAAATTGCAAGTTGATAAATAGGTACCGCTTTGGTGGGAAGGTGACAATGTTCCGTCATGCTGGCCACATGACCACAGAAAAAGTCTTTGGGCAGCGCTGGCTCTTTGGCTTGGAAATGGAGATGAGCACCGCCCCCTAGAGTCGGATTCAACTGGCTTTCGAGCAAGGGAAACCTTTACCTTTACATTCTACTGTACACTGGCAGAAAGCAGCACAGGAGCTAGTGCGATACTGTGTTCATCAGTACACAGGATTTACTCTGACCTGCTCTCCATACCTCTTCAAGTCTCAGAATAATGGACCCAGGGAGATTCCAGATCATCCATGCAGCCTGTGAATGCATCAAGTCGTACATGTCTTTGTACCCAATTAGAGAGGTGGGATTCGGGCAGAGGGATAACACACATAAGCCCATGGCCAGCTCTTGTCTCACACCAAGCAGTGTGTGACCGGGGTCTACATGGCAGATCACTTTTAGCTATATCGTTTCACAGCTATGATTTTTCTCCCCTGCTTTATTTCCTTGGCTACAGCTACCAATGACACCCAACTTCCGATTATTGCCATCCATGTCATGTGAGACTAAATACAGAGACAGAGGGAGGGTTAGGATTTACCACAGGGATCCTGTTTTGCCGTAAGCGTTGCAACAGATGTATGTCGCAACCCAAGTTTATTCCGGGAGGGCAGGGGCCGTGGCTCACTGGCAGAGCATCTGCTTGACGCCCAGAAGGTCCCCGGCATCTCCAGTAGATGGATCTGGCAGCAGGTGATGTGAAGGATCCCCGCCTGAGACCCTGGAGACCCACATGGAGAGCGCCACAGTCCCAACTATGATGGACCAAGGGCCCGATTCAATATAAGGCAGCTTCACGGATGGGGAGAGGGCTGAGAAATACCGGTGGATAGAATTAAGAAAAAAGTTTCCAGGCCATCTTTACAGCAAATGCCTCTTCAGAGCGGTAACGTTTCTAGTTACTGCAATGGACACTGTTCTTAAAATGCAGTGAAAGAGTGCTTGGTAAGAGGAGTTTTTCTCCTGCAAAATCTCTAGGGATATTGGTGCTCCTGAGTATTGTAGACCCCCCCCCCCAGCCTGCAAGCCCATCCAGTTGCAGCCCACTGAAAATGTGGGCTTAGACCACTAGAGCAACTGCTGCACAGCCTTGTGCCGCCAATGGCACACCTTCTAGCCCTGTTCACGTGTAACACTGAATGCTCAGACAACCTGTACATGCGTGCATACACCTGTTTGTAAGAAAGAGCCAGTGCAACCGGAAAACAGTGCCCTGAATAATGGTTTCAAGCAATGTGCGCGGGTGCCTCCATACAAAGAACTTCTTCAGTTAGGAGAGCCAAGTTCAATGCATGTTTAGGAACTGCCCTCCTGATAGCAGAGCAGAGAACAGGGTTGGGTAGATAAAGCACCGTACAAACCAAGGGATGTACTGCTTATTGGGCATAGGCCGGGTTCAGAGGTCAGCCACAGGAGTCCCCCAAGCCACTCCAGGCCCACTGAGAGACACCTGCCCTCCGTTGCTGGTTTCTGAGTCATGAAAGATGCGGTGTTTCTGGCAACAGAACTTGACGGCAGGCAAATATAACAGGATTGAAGCATGGCTCACTACCCGTTACTCTCTTCTCAAAATTGCCCTCCAATTGCAGGTGAGGATTTCTAGCACTAGCTCTCGCAACTAGAAGTTCAGGGATGGCCATCTGGAAACAACCAAAGGCCGTTTTGAAATAATAACAATAACAGTAACAACAACATTTTTATATTGTCTTTCCTTCGTGGAGCTCAGCCTGGCGCACATCATCGTCTCCTCCATTTTATCCCCACGACACTGAGAATGAAAGAGAATGACTGTCCCAAGATCGCCCGCCTCAGTCTCAGTTCACTTCCCACAGTTAGAAAAGATACCGTTACACATTTATCCCCAATTTCGACATATTTATTGTTTTGCTGTTCTATCCCCGCTTAATTAAATCAAAACACAGCTGTTGACCTTATCATTTTAGCTTGTTATTTAGTTTTGTCTTTGCATTATCTTAAAACATCTTCATCATGTTACATGTCAATTTGCTGTTCAACCTCTGTAAGTCTGAACCCTCACCTTCTATTCTAATGTATCTGGAAAAGTGTGCCTTGCACACGAAAGCTCACGCCTTGAACAAACCTTTGTTGGTCTTAAAGGTGCCAACAGTGGACTCTAAATTTGTTCTACTGCTTCGGACTGACACAGCTGCCCACCTGGAACTATCTCCAAGATCACCCAGTGAGCCTCATGACCAAGCGGAGCATTTGAATTGGGGGCCTCCCTAACCCACTCTACCACACCAGCTCTCTTCCTCCTCCTCGCGGGCAGAGTGAACTTTTTAGAAAATGTCCAGGGTTAGCAGCCTGTCCCACATTGGAAAACGTTTTTCGCAACCTTCTCGTCTGCCATATGACTGCACTCACTTTTAGCAATTATTTCCAAAGTAGCAGTTCTGTTTCACACAAGCATTTAACACCTCCATTTCTCATGCTGTGTGTTTTGTTTTTAAGGACAGGGAAAAGACGCATCGTTCAGTTCCGACTGTTAACTGTATAGTAGCAGCGACTTGGTGCTGTATGACAGAAGCAAAAGCAAACACCCTTGCCCCTCCTGGGGGCAGGCAGAGAAGGAAGGGAAAGGGAAGTTGCAAGAGACTAGGGGACGGATGCAAGAAACTGCCTTCTGCAGAGCCAGGACACTAGTCTACACTCTTGCCCTCTCTGGCTGACAGCAGGGATCCAGGGATTCAGGCAGAGGTCTTTCACATCACCCATTGCCTGGATCTTTTAAACGGAAATCCCAGGGACTGAACCTGAGACCTTCTGCATGCCAAGCAGATGCTCTACCACTGAGTCACAATCCTTCTGCAATGACTGCAAACAGCTATACACGGTGGTGGAAGGTGCTGTTAAGAGGCAGCTGACTTATGTAGGGCAGGAGTGTCAAACATAAGGCCTGGGGGCCAGAACTGGCCTGTCCGGGGCTCTTATGCAACCCGTGAGCAACTGGTGCAAGGAAGGGAACAGGAGACTGCTTGGGGAGGGGAGTGGGTGGAGCCACTCCAATTGTGGCTTCAGCACAGCAGAACAACCTCATCTGCAGCAGCAGTCAAGCAGCATGGGAGCGTCTGCCCAGTGCTGCACTGCTGGCTCGCCAGTCCGCCCATATGGGTTGTCTTCTGCACCCCCTCCCAGCCCATGGGGTCTTGCAGTGAGGATACACCAACTTGGAGCTTACAAGCTGCTGTCCTTTATAGAAGAAGAACAAGAGATTGGATTTATACCCCGCCCTTCACTCAGAGTTGCAGAGCGGCTTACAAACTCCTTTCCCTTCCCCTCCCCATAACCGACACCCAGTGAGGTAGGTGGGGCTGAGAGAGCTCTGACAGAAACTGTTCTTTTTCAAGAACAGCTCTGACAGAACTATGGCTTGCCCAAGATCATCCAGCAGCTGCAAATGGAGGAGTGGGGAATCAAACCCAGTTCTCCCAGATTAGAGTCCGCGCACTTAATCACTACACCAAACTTATACAGTTTATATCTCCAGTATCTGGCATTACGTTTTATGGCACACATGGCCCAGCCCGACAAAGTGACATTTATGTCAGATCCGGCCCATGTAACAAATGAGTTCGAAACCCTCTGCTGTAGGGTTTTCAAGAGAAGAGACAAACAGAGACAGCTTACTGTTACCTGCCTCTACGTTAGCAACTCTGGACCTCCTTGGTGGTCTCCCATCCAAGTACTAACCAGGGCCAACCCTACTTAGCTTCCAAGATCTCACGAGATCAGGCTAGCCTGGTTCATCCAGGCCAGGGCAAGCAACTACACATAAACAGGTTTATTTTGTGTAGCTGGGGTATCTAAACAAGGTGAATTTTGGAGGACCAAGCTGTATATGTTCTAAGAGTCTGAGAAGTCAGGGTAACTAAGGATAGAGGGTGAAGCTCTGTGTAGGCACTCATGGAGCAGTGACGATTACAAGCAGGGACAAAGACAGAAAATACAGCGAGAAAGATCGGGCAGAGTAGGCTCACGGGAACTCCTAAAGGTCAAGAGAATACTGCTGGCACTGGTTGCAGAAGGGGCCAAGAAGGCAGCGCTGCAATTTGAGGAGGAGGTGTCTCAAAGCAGAAGCAACAGGAGAGGTGAAATTTCTTAACAGCAGAGTTGCAGGCAGAGATAAGGGAATGGAGATGGGATGAGGACGGGCCAAGGAGGAGGAGCTGCAGCAGTCAAGACGAGAGATTTCAGAGCACAGCTCAGAGATTTTTACCTGACATAAAACTAGCAAGGCCTGGCACAAGAGTACCCACCGCTTTTGAGTTCAGGCCCGCTTTCAAAAATGCTCTCTTTTGGGGGGCCAGATCTCCTCAGAGACTCCAGCTCATTACGTTCACCAAATTCTTAGGGATGGAAGAGGGACCATCATCTATATCATCCAGTAACCAAGAAAACAGACTGGCACTCTGAAAGACAAAATTACAATTCCACCTTTACACAAGCTGGCCTTCTCCACACAGCGACAGACCACCTCCAGAACAGTAAAGAGAACTGCAGTGGCGTCCTATGGACGTAACCCACTATCCAAGCACAGTTCTCACCCAAACCAAAAAAACAGGGTCCCTAAAGTCCACAATAACTGACATTTGTGTACACTTTGTAAAGAGGGTCAGATTTTGACAAGGAAGTACACCGAAGTACATCTCCTTTCCCAGCCATCAAGTTTTAACAGCATGATGGGTTTAGGCAAGTTCTTTCTCTCCCACAGACTTACCTCCTACACAGGGGTTAGACCAAAAAGCGTAGCCACGTTAGTCTGCCTGTAGAAGTAGAAAAGAGCAAGCATCTGGTAGCACCTTTAACAAAATTTGTGGCAGGATATGAGCTCTCATGAGTCACTGCTCCCTTCTTCACTTCACCATTGCTCACTTCATCTGGAGAAGTGAGCAGTGACTCACAAAAGCTCATACCCTGCCACAAATTTTGTTAGTCTTTCAGGTGCTGCTGGCCACTTGCTCTTTTCTGCTCCTACACAGGGTCACGAAGACCTAATTCCAAGCACAGTGCCCTTATATGTTACTGACAGATTTAAAGTAAGCTATTTCCCCCCTCTAGTCTGTTGGTCAAAACAGGTCCCCATCATAAAAATACCACCCCACCCAAGCTCCTCCCTGCACAACTGCCATTAAAAAACAACAACTGGCTGTAAATGAAGGAGAGAAAAGGCACTTTCTTTGCCAGCCAGTGTATTTGGCACCTGCACTGTAAAGGTAGTTTTCTGCAAAGCACTTTCGAATGGTCAAGGCATGGCACGGATCTTGGCAGGACTCCTGTTCGGTCCAGCACCTCTCCTTCCCGCTTGGGCCTAGGTCTAGGTCCTGGGTACCACCCCGTCGACAGTTCCCGAACTCCCTCTGAATCACCATAACCAGAGCACGCCACGTACACCCAAGCAAACAATAGGGGAGTGCGCGTGGACCAGAAACGAAGCCCTCCCCCAAATCACATCCCACCCCGCCTTCCACATCCCCAAAAAATCTTCACAGAGATTTTCTTTTCAAACATTTGGACAAGGCTTTCTCCCATCTGCATGCGTGCATTTTTTAAGGGGTTCGCCCTTCTTTCCCTCTACTGGCAAAACTCCCTTTTCTTATCCAGTTTCCCATAAACAGCACAAAGAAGTGGGGAGCGGTGGGGGGGAGGGGAGAAAAGGGGGTGTCCTTCCCCCCCACACACACACAGCCCCTCCTCACCCCACCACTCCCGAAGTAAACTTAATAAGCTCTGAATAAGCTCTGATAAAGGCAGAGGGGGAGACATCAACCCCTTCGCTTCCCTTTCCCAGCATCAGAAGCAGCGGAGAAGGGACACGGCTCCTGCGAATTACCCCAGGGGGTGGGGATACACTCCAAAGCGTGCTCCAGGCACCCGGGACCCCGCCGCCTTTCCCCCGAACGTCCAAGACTCTCCCCAATCCCTACCTTGCAATGTTTGCTGGCTGCCTTTTTTCCTGCCTCGCTCTCTCTCTCTGCCTCCTCTTCAGTGCAAGGCCGCCATCTTGCATTTTTACCAAAAAAAAAAAAATCTGCTGCACTTTTTGGGGGGTGGGGATGGTGATGCTTGGTGAACTTTGAACTGGGAGCCAGGCTCTTCTGCAAAATAAATAAATAAATAGTCCACCTCCCCTCAGTCCCCCTTCGAGACCTGGGGGAGGTTCAGGCCCCCCTCTCCATCCCCATGTGTCATTTTCGGAAAGGAGCCCGAGGAGGGCGGAGGGAGCGCAGCTACAGCAAACTGCTTGCTGGCATTCAGCCGCGCACCCAGCCGGAGGAAGGCGCCGGAAGGAACAACGGGGGAGGGGGCGGGGCCAAGGCCGGCCCTGGAAAGAGCCTCCCCTCCCCTCCCCAGAGTGTGAGAAACGAGGGAGTGGGTGGGGTCAGCCCCCGGTTGCAGCAAGGCGGCCCAAGGCAAAGCAGGCTTCCGATTGGCCGCGGAGAGGTTTGGCTCTGGCCCTGGGGAACTGGAGCAGCGAGGCGGGTGGGGAAGGGGGGAAAAGGAGCGGAAGCGGGTTGGCCAGCGTCGCGTGCAAACGTTGGAAGGGACCCTGGCAAGGAAAGCAAAGGAGCGGAGGGAGAGAGAAGTCAAGCATCCGTGAAGTTTCGGGGGGAAGGACGAGGAGCTCTGCTGAAGCTGGAAAGATGAGCATGAGCCAGAAACGCGCTTTGCCACGCACCTGGGGAAGTCGTCTCTGGCTCAGCAGTCGATGTGGCTAGTCCTCAAGGCGAGCAGTTTTGGATGCAATGGAAATCCCCTTCGGGAGTTCTGCGGCAGGGGTCCCCAACGTGGAGCCCGCCAAGTGCTTTTTAGAAAGTGGGATGGGCTAGATGGGGCGTTAGCCCAGCAGGGCTAATGATTGGCTGTGCAGATTAAAAGGCATTCTTTTAAACTGCATCTGCATGAAATGTCAAATCTTACTGTTAGTCATGTATAACTTTACTCCTTGATTTTTTTTGTGGTCCTCTTGCAGCAGCCATTTTGTGATTGGCTCCGCCTCTGGTGACAGCCATTTTGTGATGGTGCCATCCACCCTGTCAGAATGCCAAAGGTGCCAATAGGCTCACAGAGGTTGGGGACCCCTGGGCTAGAGAGAGGTGCCCAGACTCCTGGCAGTTTGAAAACAACACCGGTAGCTGGAGGAAGAGGGACGGCAACTTCCAGATGCAGCCTGGAGATCTAGAGTTACAGCTCATCTCCAGGCTGCAGACCAGCTCCCCTGGAGAAAAGGGCTACTGTTGCATTATAACCTGCTGAGATCCCTCCCCTCCCCAAACCCCACCTCCCCCAGTCTCTACCCCCAGGTGCTTTTCAACCCAGTCATCAGCCCGAGCCACCAAGGGGCCATTTCTCTTGGCAATCTTGCCATGGACATAAAACCCTGGATGTTTCCACGAAGCCCCTAAAGAAAACAGCGCATAGCAAATAGGACCCAGACCTAATAATGGGTTGGCCAGGGGCCGTCAGTCACAAGATCCTCATTGAACACAATAATTAGATCTGTGAATAATGTATGCATGTTTAATATATACCTATACAGTGCCACGTGACCGAGTGAGCTCCCATCTCTGGCCTCAGCTCCTGCCAGCCTAGCAGTTCAAAAGCAAGAAATTGCAAGTAGATAAATAGGTACCGCTTCGGTGGGAAGGTAGCAGTGTTCCCTGCACCTCAGCATTTAGTCATGCCCAAGGGTCATTTCATAGAAAGAGGTTCAGCTCATTAGCATAACTAATTTGCATATGCCACACCCTGTCATTTAAAGATGCCTCCCCCATCTTGTTTTGCTTCCCCAGCCGGCCTGCCAAGGTGAGCCAGCTGGGAAAGCAAACAAAAAGATGGGGAGGCATCTTTAAATACCTCTCCTTTGCTTCCCCTGCCAGCCTAACAAGGCACACTGGTTGGGGAAGTGAAGGGGAGGCTCTTAAAGATGCCTCCCCAACCTTTCTTAGCTTCCCCAGCCAGCCCACTTCGGAAGGCTGGCTGGAGAAGCAAAGAAAGGTTGGGGGGGGGGCATCTTTAAAAGCCTCCCCTTTCCTTCCCCAGGTGGCCTGCCAAGGTGGGCTGGTGGGGGAAGTGAAGAGAAGAAGGGTTTTAAAGTTTAAACCCCTTCTCTCTAGGGTTGCACCTCTGCAGTGGCACGATCTCCTATTATATCCTATGGTCCCATAGAACACAATACAACATGGCAAGAAAGTCACAGCCTGACTAATCAAGAAAAAATGACCCGTAGGGAAACTGCAGTGAAGCACTATCTATTTTAAACAAGGTAAATATTACATATAGTCCAATATCAAAACACAAAATTAGTACAACGTGCCATCTTTTATTGCATTTTATGTCTACATAGTATGTATTATATTGTATGATAGTTTTATTGGAATTTTATTATGCTGTTAGCCGCTCTGAGCCTGCCAAATGGCGGGGAGGGCAGGATAGAAATCCAAATATAAATAATTTTTTTTTAAAAAAAGGTCCATATATAAATGTGATGATGGTTGACAAAGTTCTCCAGAATGGCTATTTGTTTTGTGAAGACTTCATCCGAACAAGGACTTCATCTGAATAACAAGGACGTCTTCTATTTCTTACTCATCATTAAATGACTTGAAAGTGACATTTTCAAATGACACAGTTATTAATCAAACAGTGAATACCGACGGGCATGCTGGAATTGATTTTTATTACTGTTTGGGCTTTCTGTATATTCCTTCACACTTTTCAAGTCAAAAGCTCCTTATCCATTGTGTGGGAGTTGTTGCTCTAACTGGTTGTCGTAAGCAATAACCAATAGGAATTGAGTTTCACCTTTGACCCGGCAGCAAACTAACACAGCAACTCTTTTGGTATGTTAAGGTTATTGGGACTGGGAACGCGTGCAAGAGTACTGGTCCCTGGAACATTTTTCTAGAGCTAATGTTAACCCTGAGCCAGCAGCTGTAGGAGTGAAAGCCTGAAGTTTCACCACACCCAGTTCTTGATGTCAGTTTCATGAGTGTAGGCCCCATCACAGCTGGGTAAACACACATCTAGAGTATGCCTGAACCTGACAACATGAGTTAACACATGCTTTAGTAGAAAAGAATCAGGCCCCAGTTACGTACATCCAAGGACAGGTTTTTATGAAAGCTTCAAATAAAATTCAACTTCATCTTAAATTCATCTCCTGACTTAAAGACTTGCTTAACATTAATTAGGGATTCACAAGCTACAACATATTTACAAGATACACTGATGGTTTGGTATTGATGTAGAAGTGAAGTTTAAGAGTGGAGTAACTATGCCAGTATGGTGTTTAATATTTAACCAGTTACCCTTCATCCATGGTTTAAATCTGCAAAAAAATAAAACACACCTGCCCAATGAACTATGTCAAGAGTATATAAATTTATTTTATTAACATTTATATATATATTATGCGATATTTAGAGCATTGACATGAGAGTCATATTGACACTGGAATTAGAGCAGTAATAAAAACAGATGACGAAAGCTTGAGAAACTAGACCACCACCAGAAAGATCACTGTCAGAAAGCGGATGAGATGTTAAGATGCCAACTGGCATCTTTAAAATAGATATTCAACATATATACATGATTTGACTGCCGGGGGGAAGAGTACATTATGATAAATTAGCATGCTCTTCAATTGTAAAAACACTCACATATGCAAACAAGCTGTACAGAGATTGCCAGGCAGACCGCCTGGACCATTCACCATCTTTCTGCAACTTGACCAATTTGTCACTAACGACAGCTTCTGCAGCCAGTTGGATTAGAATTAAGAACATCTAGAAGACACTTGAAGAGCCTCAAATTAATTGTCGAGAATACTTCAGATCAGAAGACTTCATTAATGGAATTAATTGAAGACCATAATTTCTCTTTCCATTGCCTTGGGGGGGGGGGACAGAAAAAGGCTCTGTGAATTTAGAGAAGGGCAGTATATACATTGAAATGATAAATAAATAAAATATTCTGCTCAGATTTAGCTGAATGCACACCCCTACTTATAACACTGACCAATACCTGCAGAAGGTGATAAAATACAGCCATGGCCTCTACTGCAAATGGCAGTGTAGAAAGAAATATGTCAATGTATGTGCAATGTGTATAGCTGAACTCTATCAATATGTCAACACATGTGCGACGTGTATAACTTAATTCCACCTTGCATTACAAAAAAAAAAAAAAAGAATCCTTTAGGACAAAGAGCTACAATAGTCAAGTTCATGTCCCCAACCTGCTTTTTGATACCCTCTCTGAGGAACTAGCAAGAATACAATGGAAAGCATAGGTTTAAAAATTCAGAAGGGATTAACTGTGCACAAAATACCATACCTGGATCAATTTGGTTTTATCATAGTCACTGCGATGTCGATAAATGCACTGGCTGAGCAAGGCATACAGCTTTTCCAACTGAAACAGAGTGTAGCTTTCACTTTTCTGAACAACAACTTGCAGTAATGTCTGGGAAAGGGAAGAAAGCAGAACACACGGTGTTATACAGAACACACTCATGAAGTAGGCCACAAAATACAGAGGGCTCACAAGAACAGTGTTTCTCAATTCCATCCTACCCCCCATATGCTTTGAAATTTATACTGTAATTTGGGGCTATCATAAATGTTTTTGTATGTATACATATGCATTTCAGTTTTATTAGATGGCCAACAGTCTCTCCACAGAAGGTTTATAGCACAACTTAAACTTCAGGCACACTGTTTCTTGCCCATTTTAGTATTATTGTGCACTGGCCTTAAAGCCTGCATCCAAAGCATTATTAGCCACACATATTCTAAAACAAGGCTTTTGTTTTTTCGTTTATGTCATCAATTTCTTGTTACTTCAGCATTCAGAAAGAAAAGAGATAGCGTACATACACTGAGCTTTTCACAGTCCACAATAAGTGGAGGTGTCTGCTCTGAAAGAATCTCCATCGCTTTCTCTACACTGATGAGATGCTGCTGTTCCACCTGAGAGCGCCTAGCACGAGTCATGCGAAGCACACATACATCTACTATGAAAAAAGGTAAAGTTAATCTTAACACTAGTTCCGCTGGAAATAAGCAACAGGCAAATTAAGTGGATGTGCTTTCACATGTAACACTGAATCTGTATTGGAACCACAGACACAAGGTGACTAATGCTCCATATTTTTCCATGGAGGGGAAATCAATTTCCAACACAGAGATACGAAGGCAGGGGCGGGGGGCGGGGGGGGGATCCTGAAAATGTTGGGGGAAGCATTTTTCTGTCCCCTCACGATTCTCTCCCCCCCATTTTCCTAATGGGAAAAAATGGGCAATTTGTTGGGACACTGAAAAAGTCTCTGTATCTTGCAAAGCAAATCATTTCACCCATTCCAACTATAAGGTAAAGGTTTCTCTTGCTCAAAAGCCAGTCAAATCTGACTCTAGGGGGCGGTGCTCATCTCCGTTTCCAAGCCGAAGAGCCAGCGCTGTCCATAGACTTCTCCATGGTCATGTGGCCAGCTTTGACTAGACGCCGAGGCGCATGGAACTTCCCACCAAATTGGTACCTATTTATCAACTTGCAATTTCTTGCTTTTGAACTGCTATGTTGGCAGAAGCTGGGGCTAGAAGACGGGAGCTCACTCCATCACATGGCACTATGGTCTTGAACTGCCGAGCTACCGACCTTCCGGTCTGCAACTCAGCATCTCAACCTGTGAGCCACCGGGGCCCTATACAACATGTAAAAAACTCCAGTGGAAAATTGGGGGGGGGGGGGGGAGCAGTAGGGGGAAAATTTCTTAAACTGTAAATAAATACAACAATTCAGTATTTTTTTGTTTAACTGTAAATACTGTTCGTAGCAATTAATATATGATGTTTAACAATTATTATTAAGGAGTTCACTATTTTTACTGTTACAAAAGCTTAGTTTAATATCCAAACAGGCTGACAGTCCAACCTACTGTGACTCTATGATAGAATGTATATTATTTGGACAAAAAATCTAGTTTGTAACAGAATTTGTTTTCTACTTTTAACGTTTATTTTTCCTACCCCTCAGATGGCAAAAATTAAAGATACATGCGGTATGGTAGCATAGGATGTAGCTGTTTGGCTTCAATGTGCCTCCTGAAAATTAGAGTAAAAAAATTCTACACAATAGAACACTTCCGTAGTAAAACAAAAGAAATTGTGCTATTTGGACACAAACACTTTGGACAGTCATAATATGTAACCAATTCTTAATAGATGTTTTAGATACAATTGCTTCCTTTTGTACTTTGATCTCGCCTCAGAGGGTAAAAGACCTTGCTCTACTTTCATACCAGATTCAGTACAACCAGTACTGCCAATCCTTTGGATATTTATTTGAAAGTAACTCCAACTGAGTTGTGTTTACTCTCAGGGACATGGGGAACGGTACAGAAAATCTCTAAAATAGCAGTCCTATGCACAGAAGAGACAGGTATGTGTTAAAAACACAAAAATCCTAACAAATTCCCCAAACCGAACACTAAACACCCAGCATTACGCTACTCTGGGGCTGGTGTGGTATAGTGGTTAGAGCATTGGACTAGGACCTGGGATGACTGGGTTCAAATCCCTCACTCAGCCTAACCTACCATTACAGGGTTGTTGTGAGGATTAAGTGGAAAAGACGAGAAGATGGAAACAGCTGCTTTGAGTCCCCTGATCAGGGAGAAAAGCAGGATTAAAATAATTTCATTAAGTAGAATTTTTTGAAGTCTTACACATATAGCAGGATGAGTACTTATACTACAGTCAGTTAGGAAGAATGCTTGAAAATAGTAATGCAAAGGAGTACAACGTGATCATCAAGAGGATGTAGGAGACTGAAGAAGTGAAAACAATTACATGCAGTAACACACTTGCTCTGTTTTCACCAGGGTTCAGACATCCTAATAGAGGACTTTTCACTTACCATTTGTATCCTTGTCTGACAAATGTTCTATCAGGTCCCCATTACATCTTTTGCTCTTTTCTGAACATTCAGTGTCTTTGTTGCCCTCCTCAGACCTAGACTTGGCGGTATTACCAGAGACCCGCTCACTCTCATTTTCTGCATCAGATTTATTTTCACAGCCGTTGGCTTGCCGCTCAGGAAGTACCAATTCAGCTTCCTCCAGTGAAGTTTGCATTATTTCACTTTGCTCCATGCTGGAATCATTATTTTCCAGACACTCCTCTACATCACTGTCTGGTTCATCTTGCTCTTCTCCTGGAGCTTTATTCTCTTTATTGAAATGAGAAGTCTTCTTTCGCTTTGCTAGATTACCCAAACACCACCTGCTCTTTCTTCTGAGTTTTCTCTTGGATAAGGCTACATAGGAAGGAATAATACACTTGAAAATATATACTTTAATATATTCTAATCTTTCCTAAATGTCCTCCATATGAAAAAGGCAAACAAGGAAGTCTGATAGGTCAAGATGGGTCACCGTGTTAGTCTGTCTGTAGCAGTAGAAAAGAGTAAGAGTCCAGTAGCAAAATATGTGGCAGGGTATGAGCTTTCATGAGTCACTGCTCGCTCATGAAAGCTCAGGTTGTTGTTGTTAGCCATTCAGTCATGTTTGACGCTTGGCAATTCCCTGGGCGAGCTCTCGCCGCAAAAGCTCATACCCTGCCACATATTTCGTTAGTCTTTAAGGTGCTACTGGACCCTTGCTCTTTTCTACTGAAGGAAGTCTGACACATTGTGGTAAAGGATTAATGGGAAATATTTCCTAAATTATGGAAATATTATTTGTGGGGGGATGAGAGACCATTAGTATCTTATCAGTACAAAAACATTATCAGTAAAGTGAACTTGTATATAAGGTTTGCATTTGGGCTTTCCACATAATGGGCCACCAATGTTCCCTGGAGAATCAGAGGACAGAGGTGTTTATGCATCTTTCCTGGGACAAACCAGCTGTCTGGAAAAGTCAACATCAATTTTGGTTAAAAAAAAACCTGACTGTGTTCCACAAATAGGCTAATTCACCCAGCCCATGCTTCTAATCTTCAAAAGTACATTATAAGGTATGCCTGGTGTTCCCTTGCCTCCGGCTCACACGTTTTTGTCTTAGCTCAGGAAGGATGGCTCCAGAGCAAACTAATTGATGCAGTAGCCAAATCTCTTGCTCACAACTTTAATGCCAGTAGCTCACAAAGTAGAATTTTTGCTCACAAGACTCCACAGCTTAGAGGGAGCATTGCTTGCAAGCATTAGGGAGGACAGACGAGGCTGGGTTGGCCCAGCTGGTAAAGATTCTGACAACGGAAGCACCATCTGTAGCTGCTGCCTGTCATTGCTGTTCTCACATGGTTAAGAGTTTGGCCTCAAACATGCCCAAAACTCTAATTCACCCTGTCTCCTTTCCTCCCCAGACAAGGATAGCAGACAACAGCATTTGTAGCAGCCAAAGGTAACAATGAACAGAGCAAGGCTACAATACAGCACCCAGTGAGGGGAGCTAGGTAGGAAACAAGGGTTCAAACAAGCTGAAGTGAGAATGATGTGGGTGTGTGCACACTGAGGCCACCATTTTGTTACTGATTTGCATTAACTCAATATAGCTAAGCCTACTACACACTGCTATGACCTAAGGATTCTCTGAAAGAACGGCCCCCTTGAGGGGCGGGGAGCAACAGAAAGGAGAGACACTATTACACAATGACAGATGTTGATTCTGCACGCTGTCATAATTAGCCCCTGGCTTAATACAGAATTGGTTGGGGCTTGAAGTTGCTTCATGCACCAGGAATATACAAGACCAGACAGTTCTTACCATTGGAAAGGGAAGGAGAGCTAGATTCCACAGGTATTGAAGGGATTTTCAGTTTCTCACCACATTCAGAATCCAATTTCTTGTACTCCAAAGAGTTATTCTGCTTTGGCATTACATAGTAGTAAGATGGAGCATATTTTGCAGAGCTGCAACCTTTGAAAGAAACAAAACACTGTAAGCATCTTTTACTACATTATGCTGAAATATGTGGTATATTTATACAGAAATTAGAATTTAAAAGGCTGTATGCTGAGGCTTTTTCAGCTCTCCTGTTAACCTCATATACAAACACTGCAGCTGAAGACTGGGGAATGACTTTAATGTAATGCAAGGGGCTATAGCTGGAGCGAGAATTTGGATACTGACTTTTGCATCTGGAACTCAGCCATACTATCTCTATAAATAAAACTTAAGTATGTATAAACAGTGGCGTTTATCGAGCCACACACTTCCTCTGATGGAACAGCACTTCCACTTGGAGGAGAGGGGGCAGCAACTTCCCACAAGTGCCCCTTTCATAGTGAAGACCTCTCTTCGCCTCCTATGCTTTTTTTGAGGGTCTGCTAAACCCCAGGAACAAAATTTCGGGGTGGGGGGGGGAGTGCACTGGAAGATGGGGAAGGAGTCCTGCTTCATGCAGTCCACAGTTGGTTAGATATGCACCTTTACATCAGTACATCACACACCTCTTTTTTTACGAGATTCTTGAATTTCTTCACAAAGTTGTTCAAAGTCTTCATCCATTTCCTCTTTAATTATTGCATACGCTGTATCTCGAAGTGAACAAGCTCGGTGTCTGATGAGACGATCTAAAAGCATGCAAAGTTGCTTGTAGCAGTTCAATCAGACTAGAAAGTCTCCATTATCTTTAAGCAGAAGGATTTCACCTCCCTGTATTACAACCTAGTTTACTCAAAAAAATCTGAAGTACAGCATCTTTATATATTTAAGTACTGTTACAGCAAGAAAGTATATGCTTACCTGCAGGATCTCTGTCTGGATTATACTCCAATGCATTGCTACAGATCAGATCAATATCTTTCAGGTAGTCTTTTGCAGTTAGATACTGGTGAAGATCAATTTTAGAAATAATTGCTGAAAGATCCATTGGCTGCTTGATAACTGTCACATAGTCTGGTACCTACAAGTAAAGCACAAGGTCACAGAAGTTTTTCATTTGAGCTATGAAATGAAGAATCTTATCTCCTTTACGTGTGTCCAAGAATGCTGGCATCATATGGTGGTGGTCTTCACATATTACTGTTTATACTGAATTTCAGGACATCTTTTGTATCAGGATATGGGAGAGAGAGTTAGCAATAATTTATGCTACAGGGGCTTGCAACAAGATACTTGTATAGCTTAGAAATGTAAAGACCCAGGAACTGCCCCCCCCCCCCAATTTTCCCAGTACATGTTTAGGGACCACTCTTTGGGAGTAAGGAAAAAATGTTTTTTTAAGGTAGTCCTTTTCTTACCCAAACTATATAAAATGAGAAATCCTAAGGATTTCTTAATTGGGAAATTTGGGGAACCCTGAAATAAACTATGATTGTAACATTACAAATGCCGAATTAAAGTACTCATTCTAAAAGGAAAACAAAGTTTAACTTAATATCAAAATATGTTAGTAGAACTACCTAATGAGATTGCTAGAAAGTTTCCCTGTCTAAACAATACTACATTTTTTCTTCTAACTTCAGCTTATTTTTCCCTACTTCTCAGATGGCACAAGTTATGGTATGTGTACTATGGTACCACATGGTGCAGCAGCAGTTTGTAACTCTCTCTGAAGTATTAGATATACCTCCAATTTTTCTTGTAGAAAAGCAGGACATTTATTCTTTTAAATCCATAAATACACCAAATAGTACAATTCTGTACGCTAAACAAGCTATAAATGATATTTTATGTTAAATCAGTAAAAGTTAAGGTTGGACAGGAAAGCATTAAATAAATTTCAGTTCCCCCCCCCCCCCCCCCCAAAATACCTATTCTTCCAAACCAAAAATAAGTTTGTTTACATGACTTCAAAATTTCTGGAAGTTTACATATTTTCTAGCTATCTGTGCTGATTTTAAATTATGCTAAGGAGACCAAATGAGTGGACGGAGGCTAGGTACAGAGCTATAGTTGCCCTAGAGGATCCTTGCTGTATCAGACTGCCAGGATCAGGCCCTTCTCTAATGGAAGCCTACAGCAACTGCCCATGATTTTATATATACACAACTGTCCTGTAGTGATCATCTGAATGGTACACTCCCCCCCCCCTTTTGAATCTTAAGAGCTACAGACTAAAGGTCCTTTTTCTCCTCCCTCCCAGACTTATGTGTGAAGGGCTGGCACTTCCTTAAGCAAGGAGTTGGCTACAGGTGCACTACAGTGAATGCTACCTTTATACAGGCCCGTGTTGAGCCAAGTACATAAGGGACTAGGGCACTGGGCAGTAATGAATGCAACGTAAGAAGGTGAACAGAGAGAGGAGGCAGGAGTAAGGGAAGAGGCTGAAGAACATACAGACCTGAGTGAGCAAACCAAGACCAAGGGGAGGCATCCCATAAATGATTACTTGCATACATTTTTTTACTAATCCATTTAATGGATAACATGTCTAGTTTCAGATATCCTAAACCTGCTTAATCATTATGCAAAGGCTGTTGTCCATGCAATCTGGCTTTAACAACCACACTTATTTCATTAAATTGCTATTCAAGAGGGGCATTTTGCAGCATTTTATAAAAATACTTAATTTTATCATACAATCTGGAAGTTCTAACTAAAGTGCCAGGAAAAAGACTTACCCCTGCCTAGATAGCTTATTTATTTGGCAAGTGGAAGTAAGATACTAATGTTTACCTCATGCAAATCAACTGGTTTTGTAAAGACTCTGAAACGTTTGTCAATGGCAAGCCTGTGAGTAACACTTCTTAAGAAAATTCGAAGTTCACGTAAAGTGTCTTCTTCTTGCTCCTCAAGTTGTTTGACCTCCGCCTCCGTCAGCTGCTGCAGTTCAGGGGATGGTGCTACTGGTAATACTTCCAAAGCCTGCAAAACTTAATTAGATGGAACATTTTGAAATGTTTAAAGAGCTGACCTTCCAGTTCTGGCTATCAAGTACTCTACAGTCTACAAATGGCTTTCATATAGTTTAATCTGCTGCACCAACCTGCTTTCTTTTTTGATGCTGGAGGTTTAGCAGTTTGGTGGAGAATTAAATCTTCAAAGAATTTTTTTCTTTCTTCAGTGGTAGGCAAGTGGACATTGAAAACTTCTCCGTAATCAGTAGCAAATATTTCTTGTACCTAAAAAAATTTGGACAAGAGTATTAACAAGTGAAAGTTACAAGAGACTAATATTGCATGGGAAAAGCAAAGCGTTCCTCCTAAAATCTATAGCATTTGATGCCTGGCAAAAGGAAGGATTCAGTGGATGGGAATAATTGTTCTGTTTTATCTGGCAATTTCTCCAGACTATGAAGTAACATTAATAAATACCTGAGTTACTTGAACAGTAACAGAACAATGTTATTCATTTACATTTTGCAAGCACAGAACAATCAGCTTGTATATTTGAAAAATCTGCCAAACTTAATCAGGCATTCATCTTTATTTGTTTTAGGCAGACTAAACGCTTAAAACAGGAAGGAGGCAGAGACTGAAGTAAGAAAGTCTGCTTCTTTCCCTCATTAAGTTTACTTAGAAGGATACTGCATTCAGGCAGTTTAGAATATACAGTGAATGCTATCCCGCTTGCGGGGAGGGCGGGATATAAATGTGAAAAATAAATAAATAAATAAATAAAATAAAGTGCTATAGATTAAAAAGAGACTGTATACATTCATTCAGCAAGTACCTCATCTGGCAAAGCTGCATGACACACATCTGATGTTGCCAGCAGCAAAACTGGAGCAAAGGATGGAATGTTCTGCAACAGTGTAGTAAATGTAGCTTGTAGTGTGTGTCCAACCGTCTCCCACCATAAGTGAACATTAGGAATGTATATTATACTTGGTGTTGTCCTCTTGGCCTCACTGATCAACTGATAAAAAAAGAAGAGAATTTACACATCAAAGAAAAAAATAGCTGGCCAATATCTCAGAACACTCTTCTATGTTACAAAAGAGAGCATGCACATAAATAGCGTCCCTAGATGCCAGTTTTATGTGTATCAAGCATAGGATAACTAGTCGAAAGGGTCATGTCAAAAAGTTGTTTTAGCCTGGTTCCAAAATTTAAGAGAAAAGGGCTGGTATGTTTACTTTTTTGGCACTAGCTATGTTTTAATGAGCTTTTTTGATGAAATTTTATTTTGTACATTTTGTTAGCCACCTTGGTATAAATAAATGATGTTCCAGAATACTTGTGGCCCGTGGCTTACTCAGTAATAATCTCAGCTTTCAAATCTCCCAGCCTTCTGACTGAAAAATGAAAGTTAATTTAGTTTATGCACTAAAGTAGCATGTCAGCAGACTACTTTTGTCAGAGCTTTTTGAAAGGAAACTCTATATGGAATGCTTCATCTGTACCACTTCCTTCCATCTCACACCACAAACCTTTATGACTGAAACCAAACTCAATCCAATCTGTGATTGACCAATGTGCTCTGTTTTCAATATTACATTACTTTTTGAAAGTCAGTTTTGCTGACATCTGATCTAAATCCTGGAGTAAATTATTTAAAAAGAACAAAACTTAAGACAAGCAGTACAACTTTAACTGCATTACTTGAAAACATAATTTCATATGCCTCAGTAGTTGATCACTCTAACTTTGGCCAAATCAAAAGATTTCATTCTTCCAGGGAAAAACTTGAGCAACACCTAATGTGGATACCAGTTTGGTGTAGTGGTTAAGTGCGTGGACTCTAATCTGGGAGAACCGGGTTTGATTCCCCACTCCTCCACTTGCACCTGGCTGGATGACCTTGGGCAAGCCATAGCTCTGGACCAGCTGTTCCCTCAAGGACAGCTTGGGAAAGAGTTCTCTCAGCCCCACCTACCTCACAGGGTGTCTGTTGTGGGGAGGGGAAGGGAAAAGGAGTTTGTAAACCGCTCTGAGACTCCCTTGGGGAGTGGAGGGCGGGGTATAAATCCAATCTCTTCTCTTTTTCTTCTACTAATTTGTGTATGTACATACACTGGCTACATACATGATAGATAAAACCCAAGAAATCATCAGTTTCACTTCAGTAGTGATACAAAACAGCTGAAATACCTTTGTGCATTTTTCTTCTGGTGTTTCTGCCCCAACTCCAAAGAGAACCGAAAGGTCCAGTGTATACACTGTGAATTTTTCCAAAGCATGTATAACTGCTGGTGCCAGGTGGGAGGCCTGCCCAAACCCAGGTTTGCCTGCTATCAAAAGCCTTGGTCGGTATGATGTAGGCTGGTGATGAGCACTTCTAAAAAAATTAATAATATCTATTCAGCACATAGCTTTTAATCAAGTGTAATGCTTTACAGATCAGCAAAAGGATCAACTTTTCATCAAGTCCACTCCCGAGCCGTAAACTTAGTTCTCCTCCATGCTTTTACAACTTCCAAGATACAACGCCACACTGAAAACACCCAACACACATGCTTTAGTTCACACCATACATGATACTGTACATGCAAGTAACACCATTCAAAAAGCTTGTACCCAGTTTCCCACCTACGGACAAATAAATTTAATCAAATTTTTACCCTGTTTTTCTCCTATACAGACCCAATGCAGCTTACAATAAAATTAAAAAGAAATATAATAAATTATAAGCTTTCCACATACTCTAAACTGCAATTCCTTCAAGAATCTATACCATGTAATACACATTGGGTTGTATTGTAGCAACCATAAACAGAACAATTTCACATATCTGGTGTTTCTCCACTGCAGCCTCCTGAGGACCGGGGGGAGGGAGGGAATAAGAAAATTACCTTCTCACCTTTTGACTGAGTTTGCCCCATTCATGGGAAAGCTTGTGTATGGGGGGGGGGGGGTTATTTCAGCCAACTGTAAACTGTACCTCAAACCATGTCCCCTGCAACATATCCCATTCTTTCTCCAGGGATCCCTCAACCCTCAGAGGCAAATTTTCAGGAGGTGCAGGAGAAAATAGTGATTTATTCCCTGAACTCCTATTCATAGTTCTTAGGATCAAACCCTGTATTCTTTAACAACTGGAATTTCTCTATAAATATGTATAGAAAGATTGTAGAAATTGGTCTGCCTTGCCCAAGTAGTCAACTTCTTGAAAAAAAATCACAAGTGCTCATCTTGCTAACTTGACTTTGTGTCCTGCTTTCATGCTTATTCATTTCTAGACCACCTTTCTTGTAAGGCCTGAACCAAACTAATCCAGTTCCAAAAAATATACCATAAGGTACCCTTTGATTTAGGATAGCAAAGCATCTTGTTCTTTCTGCAATTTCTTTATATTTTAGTTACTGCAAAAAAGAGACAAGACCTGCAAGACAAGAAGGCCCAAACTAACCTCACATGCAGTCCCAACAACTCCTTATAAAGAGGAAAAAACACTAAGCATTTTCAGCATGGAAGTGGGGAGGTGGTGAAGGTGTGCTTAACACCTCCTCCAGCTTTCTGCTAAAACTCTCTCTAAAAGGATCCCTCCACCATGGGATTTTACACACACACAGAATATGCTGGGGGGGGGGGACTAATTGCATTTAAAAAGCAGAGAAAGGTTAGGCACCTGCAACATACCTACGCCAATGTACTCCTCCACTCAAATCAACTAGTCTCCACTTTCCCTAAGCAGCAGCCACTTGGCCCAGATATACAGGCTAGTAAACCTGCCTACTTTCAAGTTTCAGCACTGGTCTTCATTTAGGATGAAGCAGTAAATTATTCAATACAGGAATATGAAATAATCAATGAAATTAGAGTTCTATGATCCTAATTTCATAGAAATATTATACAATTTCATAGAGATATACTCACCTGTTAAAATTAAGAGTATTTTGTTTCTGCTTATCTGATGTTTTCTGGCAACGTTCAGCTTCAAACACCAATGGTCCCTCTTCATCACTGTACAGCATGTCATTATCCAACACATCATTTGCAAAATCTTAAAAACAAACACACACACACCTAGAAATAAATGTTTAGTTATTTCTAAGGTCTAGACTAAATGAAATGTTCCTGGTCAGTAACATTACATCTAAATCACGCTAGTAGGCCAGTACTAGGTGCTATGATTAGGTATGAGTGCAACAACCTGAAAATGCTTCGGCAAACACTGAACTGTAAAAAGCCCATTCACAGACAAAGCAAGTTCGTGGAAGGCATCTTTGTTGGTCAAGTGGCCCTGAGGAATGGCGTGGGATCTAGCATCTGTATAGCTAGAGCAATAAGGGGAAATCTGCAGAAAGCTCAAACACCCCACAGAGCAACAACTCCTCCCATGGCTCCTATGGAAGCATCGGTATCACAGTTATTAAAACAGATAAATGTGCACTGTTAAACTTAAATGTACGTTATCACTCATTGTCTGTGGCATAATTTCTCCCCAAATGAATTAGAAATCCATATGCACATACCTGGCTTTCCTCTGCCTTTCTGTGCAAGCTCTGCATGTGGAAACACCCTATGCAGGTTTTCCAGGATTCTCTGAAGTGTGTTTTCAAGCAGTGGTTTCGCAATGGTGGAGAGTGCCTGGCCAGGCGAGGACACTGCCCTCAGAGAGGCAGGGGTGGTTTTCTGCATGGCCACCACAAAATCTTTAGCTGTTATGTTAATAGATGAAATATCCAACTGTAACTTTGCACTGCTGGTGTAAATTTGAGGATAACGTCGACGCAAGGCACACAATGCAGCTTCAGTGCATATGGACTTGATGTCAGCCCCACAGTATCCTACAAGGAAAAATATTTTTTACATATTAATCACCTGCAAATAGTCTGAAAACACACTCAGAGGTTTAACTGCAAAAGTTAAAATGATGAAGTTGTTCCTATCTAACAACATGCACTCCTATCACAACTATTAATTGAATCCTATCATCTTTTTTTTAACTCTGCTTTTTACAGAGAGAAAAGTCAGCCAAAAGGTCAGAAGCAGACAAGAGAAACTGATTTTCAGTTGCCTTTGATATAGCATTTAGCACCGTTTCCCCTCTCCCCCCTTAACAGTAGCTGAATTGGATGTAATGGCTCACTATGCATACTGTTTTCATTTATATGGCAAGTTGTTAATCTACCTTTTTTTAAAAAACAGATATGTCACTGGTTATAAGCAACTGGTATATCATAGAAGGTATTTTTACAAAAAGGGTTGAGACAAAAGAAGCGCATTTTCAGACTCTGTACTTGAGAGATTTTTGTCTTACCAACACATTTTTCAGCTAACTCTTCAAGGAACACCTCTGATGGCTTAGGGGACCACTCTCGTGTATGAATTTTGAGGATCTCTCTTCTTGCCTGACAACAAAAATATTCATTTTGAAAAAATCTTCCAGCCTCAAGACCACTTTTTTTCTTTTTTCTTTTTTTTAAGCAACAACTGTATTTTAACTTTTGATCCCAGGCAGCTTTCAACACTTTTGTCTAAATGACTCCTTTCTTGCCCTTAGCTCATTTTTTCAGCCTGATCTTAACCGTGTTTACCCAAACACAAGATTTCACTAAGATTTACTCTGAGGGTAAGTCAAGAGGGCAGCCTTTGTTCTTCCACTTCATTTGCAAGTAGGCTGTTATTAGCATTTGAATAGGTATTAATCAAAACTCAGTGGATTCAAGATGAACCATACTATGAATTTTGCATATTCTGAAAACCACGCACTAAAAACCAAACACTTATTACCTGAATTTGTGGTAAGGAAATTAGTTGTCACTTGGCAATTAAATTTATTTGGATATGGCAGCAACTAAATTCACATTTATCTGTATATGGTATATACAGTAAAGCAAGAAGGCTGAAACTCAACATACACAAGAATAATATTCACATAATACCCTTTATTAAGACCAGCCAACATTACACGAGCCAGTGGTCAAGCTTTAGTTCTCCAGAAATATGAGACTAAATATTTTGCTTTTTCTTCAAGAAAATCGTTGTCTGTCAAAGCATTTCACTCTTTCCAAATGTACAGAATAAAAAAAAAGTCCTTCAAGCATCTATGGGGAGATAAATAATAGTATGCCAAGGATTGTTAAGATGGGTAGATGTATAAAAGGCATACAATCTATGTGGTGATCTGTTATAGTTGGAACTGTATTATTTAATGAGATTGTTGTTTATGTAAACTTGTTGGAAAACTTCATATTTACTATCTATTGTAAGTCTTTTATTTCAAACAATAAACTATATATTAACAAATTTCCCAGTGGAAAGTCAGAAATTTGGGGGAGCACTGAAAATAAAACCTTATATTTTCAAGATTTTATTTAAAAATTGGCATCAAGGAGGCACAGCAAGAGGGATCCCCTGGGATCAAGAGACTTCCAAATAAGGAAATTGGGAGAAAGGTTGGCTGGTTAGGGAGAGGGAATCTTAGGTTAGAGATCTTTGTCAGAAAGAAATGCAGACAGATCAGAGTACTGCACATAACACCGCACTGACTGAAACTGAATGCCTCAAATAATGATCTAAATATCTGGAAATGCATAACTGGGTCAATGGAATTCTGGTTGTGCCAAGGGTCATTGAGCTCATTGTGCCAAGGTTCATTTGAGCCCACTGATCGTCTTGCACACTGGGCACTGCATCCCTAATGTGGATGACTTACTCCTACTTATTTTTCAACCAACATTCCCAGGAAAGGCCTTGCAATACTCCATCTGGCAAAGATCAGGTTGTCATGGGCATCAGAGCAATGACTGAGGCCAATAAAGCAGAGGTGTCTTGGAACCATTTCAGGTATTAGTAACTAACCAAGGCTCTGAGCGCTCAACATAATACCCAACCAGCCCACTAGGACAGCTACAAAAAGCTCTAGGTGATAAAAGGCACAGTATGAAGCAATACTGCCTCTAAGCTGTGGAGTCCTGGGAGCAAAAGTTCTACTTTGTGAGCTACTGGCATTAGAGTTGTGAGCCAGTTTGTTTTGGAGCCATCCTTCCTGAGCGAAGACAAAAATGTGTGAGCCAGAGGCTAAAAAACTGGCTCACACTAACTCAGCCTAGAGGGAACACTGGTTATGAAGCACTTTATCCTTCCAGCCCATATGCCTGTCTTCCCCATGGGACCATTTGGAGAAGAATGGAGCACCTGAAGCAGCAAGACTGACTGAAAACTGAAATTAAGAAGCTCTTCTACCTGTCACATGTCTATTGTCTAAAGGCACCCCCATCCTGTGGACCATCGGTGGGTTACAGATATTTATAAATAAAAAGGAAAATCTTACATCTTTATCCGGCAACGTGAAAAGAAATTCTCTGTCAAAACGCCCAGGCCTCCGTAAAGCAGGATCTATAGCATCCAGTCTATTGGTAGCTCCAATCACCACGATCTCACCTCTGCTGTCTAAGCCATCCATCAGTGCAAGCAGTGTGGATACAATGGAACTTGAAAATAAAAATACGTCACCTACTATTTGGATTCAAACTTTATGCTATTTAAGTGAAAACCCATTGTCGCCCAAGTCAGGGGAATCCTAAGTTTTTAGAGAGATTTTTTTTGGGGGGGGGGGGGGTGCAATACATAGGAAAGTGGTGACCTTTCTTGAGTAGGTGAAAGGCAGGTTTATGTATTTATTGTCTTTACTGTTTTTGCAACCAGAATCATAAATAGCTAAACACTTTCCAATGATGTGCGATCACGAAACAACCTCATATAATTTCACCAGTCCGAAACCCATTTAGCAGAAATGCCTAAATTAGTCACCAGGTAAGACCAGTAGAATACATGAGACATAATCATGGCAGTGCTATATGTCCTTAGGGACTAGTGATACTGATGTAATGAGCTAGCTGATTAGCAGTTCTTGCTGCTTAGCCTCTGATCCAGCAGCTATGCCACAGGTAACATAAATGCACTCTTGGAATTACTAGGATAACATATTTGAGTTGAACCAGAATTCAAAATTCATGTACTGACATGGAGTGACATTAGTCAGTGCTGCATTTAAACAATTATTTTAGGCAAGTTACTAATTGCAAGGATGTTTTAAGCAGGTCACTCTGTGTCAACTTCTCTTCCCCATTACAAAAACTGAAAAAAGTGACTTGTGGAACAGAGTATTTCTACAAGTACTATTTACAATGGATTTTTTTTCAGTGGGAACAAATGAATAATTTAAAAATGCAAATAAGTTCTCATGAGCTTTCTGAACTATTTTTAATAGAGAAAACATGGAAAAAATGTTGATTACCACTATGATGGCACTAATTAAGCTTGCATTCATATTAATTCATTTTATTTTATTCTCCAAACAAAATAGATCCATCATAGTCTATCCTTTATAACTTTTATTTGGAATTATAGTTCTAGTTTGAGGACCATAAATATGAAACCAAACTTAACTTATCCCAAGTTTTCACAGATTCAAGCCAAAATTAAAACTACAACCACTGTTTTAAATATTACGTTCATACCTGTGAATTTGATCTTGTCTACTAGACCGTACAGGAGCAAGACCATCTATCTCATCAAAGAATATAATTGAAGGACGCATCTGATAGGCCTACAAGGAAAGACGGATATATAAGTACTGAAACAGCAACACAGAACACAACTGAGAGACAAAGCAAGTAAGATTACCTGATCAAACAACAGACGAAGTTGCCTCTCAGATTCTCCCACCCATTTACTGAGGCAATCGGCACCTTTCCTCATAAAAAATGCTATTCGTCTGTCACCTTGACTGCACTCGTTCGCAAGGGCTCTGGCAACAAGAGTTTTTCCAGTACCTGGTGGACCATAGAAAAGGCAACCCCTGTCAAAAATAGGAATTTGAAATCTTCAGTTAAGAGAATTACATTGACTTCTCCAAAATATTCAATGCTGCAACCAATCTTATGCTAACAGGATATAACTTCCAGTGGTATGTCTAAAAAGGTACCTAAGAATTCATGCTTATCTAGTAGAGCTTCCATTCTCCCTTTTCTCCCCTGTACCACAATAGAGACTGTTTCCGAAGCTCTCACACACCCTATTTTCCATGTGTATATATGTGCTGAAGACAAATGGAAAGTTGGTAAAGGTCTATGGCCAAGATCTCAAGAATGCTGCTTTTGCTAACTAGAAGCCACATATATTTAAATGGCATACCTTGGAGGCTGAATTTTGAACCTCTCAAACACTTCTGGATAAAGCAGTGGAAAAACCACCATCTCCTTTAGAGCTGAAATATGGCCGGAGAGTCCGCCCACGCTCTCAAATCGTACCTATGGAAGGAAAAGTTTACAGATGAGGTCAAAGTAAAGCCACACAAACACCTGATGCAGTGTCACTGAGACTGTTCAAACAATCAAACAGGCTGTTCAAGCAGCCTGTAATTGCACTTTTAAGAAAGTTTGTTTTTAAAACGTTCAGTAACAAATTACAAAGAAACCTAAAGAAACCTGAAGTATTGCACACTTACTGAACAGTCAATTTGCATTGGATCAACATCAGCCAGGCTTGCTCCAATTTTCATACGATCCTTGTGGATTCCTTTCAAGTCATCTTTTCTTAAGTTCAAAGGAAGGCACCTGGTTCAAAAGTCAGTTGTTGGCACGGGGGAGAGAACAGAACACTATCACAAACAGGTTATTTTTCTCTTGCCAAGTTAAAAATTTTAATATTAAAGTGTCTAGAGTTGACATCACATTAGAAAGTATGAAGCAGCATACATCATTCTCCTCTCCTCTTTTCCATCCTCAAAATCATGTGACACAGGTTAAGCTGAGAAAGTGTAACAGGTCTAAGGTCACCCAGTGAGCTTCCATGGCAAAGTGATGATTTGAACCTGGGGTATCCCAAATCCTAATCTAAAATTCTAACAGCTGTGCCTCACTGGTTTTTGTGGGGTGGCTGTTGAACAGTAGCAAGTATCCAGTCTGAACTGAGTCATGGAAGTTGAGTGGGAAAAGGCCACCCTATGGTTGCTGCCAGGCATGGACACACTCAGTTCTCCTTCAAAGGCCAGGACAGTCCTGCCCCCTCCCCTGCATTTTACTGACAAACTAAGGCTGTTGTGGTTTCCAAGCGATCCCACAATGGCCAGTGAGAGGGTTTTCATTTCTTAAAAGCTACAGGTCCTTTCCATTAATCTTTTTTTGGGAGAGGGAGGGGGGTATTAACACCTCAGTTTTTAAGATTTTTAAAAGATCTGTTTTGCCTGTTCATAACTCCAGCCTCTGGATTTCAGTATCCACTGGTGTAGCCATGTTGAGATTACATATGGATGATGCTTCTTCAATAAGTTACATTTAACCCCAGGAAAGCTAGAATAAGTGCAGTTTCTCACTAAATATATCTTATTCTACTAATAAACATTACAAGATATCGTATTAATATTCTGAGTGGGAAAAGTTACAGAAAGAATACCTGCTTAATGCTTTGTTCAGACTTCGTTTTCTACGCCTTTCAAAACGTTCATCATCAGATGACGATGACGATGTAGAATCAGTGTTATGAATTGCATGCTTTCGTCTGTTTTTATTTAAAGTAAAGCACTGTAAGTATTCATGTACTATGAAATGTTACATAATTTAGTCAGTAAGTGACACACACAAATAATTCCCAGCATTACTGAAAATGTTATGCCATGTCAGTACCCATGATGGCAAACTACTATGTGCACAATACCAGCCTACATAATCACAGTACAATGAAGAATAGCTCATGAAAAGCCTATACATCTGTACATCCATTTTCATCACTTGCCAACATACGGAGGTATCACACTTTCAGACAAACTACTTGATTAAACTGTAAAAGCCACAGTGAGCAAAGTATTCTTTGAGTGCATAGAAATTAAAGTGAAGACATTGCTGGTTCAGTATCTGAAGTACTAACAATGGATCATTATCAAAGACAATAACAAACCTGTTCCTCTTTTTGCAGTAAGGGCTCCTCGGTCCCGCAGGGCTGAAGGAAAACCTTCGCCTTACAGCAGAGGCAGCATCGGGATAAAATAATTTGGGCTTCCTTTGGTGCCTGGGTTCTATTAACAAAAGGAATTATCACACATTTCTGCCTTTAGATTAAAAAGTGAAAATACACATGCTAATAACAAGCTTACTTAGGTAGAATCAAAACCTAGTAATAGCCAATTTGGTTGGTTTCAGGAAAGCATTCTTGTTCCTTTACACTGTGGAAGATTTGCAGAAATTAGGCCCGTTTCAACTGTTGAAAAACTGGTGGTATATAACTGTGGTATGAAGCAGACTTGTGCAATAAAGAGTATATATGAAGGAGTCCGTTTACAATAAGATAAATGTTTTTTGAGTGAAACACGACCGCCACAGAAAAATTAGGCCAACAAAAAAATGGCACATGGGCAACCTACTTTCTGGTGAGGCTTGATAGTGCACTACAGTTTTTCGCTTTCTGAGGTCATAGCGCTTTCGATTGTCTTCCCCATCTTCATCTTCTTGGTCTTCTCCTTCTTCTGATGACTCTGATTAATACAGAATAATTTAACTATAAAATGGCTTATCCACCCCAAGCAGATTCTGTGAAATATCGCCCTAGGAGATATTGCCCATTTTAGATTAATAACTGCAGACTCATCAAAACAAAGAATATTGCACAAGTATTTTCTATTGCTTTAAAGATAAACTGCAAAAGAATTTCAATGGAGAAATTCTTGGGGCCATAATCTCTTCTTTCAAGGTGTTGTTTTCTGCATTTCTAAAACCAATACAGTCAATATTCCCAAAAGGTGCAGATATCCCTATTATATAGAACAAACAACACAGCACAGTGCAATGTTTAATATGTCACACAATCTCAAAACATTCAAAGCAGCACAATGACCTGCACTCCCATCCTGGTTATCCGTAGTCTCTTCATCAATTCTCTGAATCCCTCTTTTTGTTTTCCCACATGAGTATACATCAAGGTTTTCCTAGAATGACATGAGAAAATATCGCATTGCTTTCTATGAGCTATGAATAGTTCACGGAACTTTGAAAACCAAAATAGACAGGCCTAATCTACCTCATAGGGCTGTTATGAGGAGAGGAGAATGCTGTAAGCTGCTTTAAATAAAGCTGAAGGGGAGACAAAAAAAATAAAGGGTGGTTGGTGAGTTCGAAGGAAAAGGAACCAGGGAGCGGATATACAGGTTGCCAGGAGGAAAGAGGATGTAGTGCCAGGAATAGGATGCAGGGGAAAATAAAGTGCTTGTCCTTCTGGGTTCCTCATTTGTTATTTTATACTTTAAAACTTGTTAGTCAACCTAGCAAACGTGCATGCGTGAAAAGAAGGCCCATAATTCTAAACAAATAAATGCTTGAGTGTATGCATATATCTGCTGTATGCTCCTCAAACAGTAACCAACTCTGAAGAAAATATTTTCTCAATATTTACTATACTTCCTCAGGTAGTGAGCAAAAGCAAAGTTATGAAGCAAAATATACATTCCAAGTCAACATATTGTTCTTTGCATAAACTGAATATGCATTACCGCTTCAGCATCATTGAACACCCCAAGGTCTTCCAGATCCATCATTCGTCTCCGGCGCATCTTTTTCATGTCATCCATTTTTTGTAATACAGCTTCTGCAGTGCTGATAAAAGTGTAAACACATATAACATTTGTTTTCAATATTTTTTCATGTATTAACATACCTGTAATAATTTCATGTTTTGGTGTGTGTGTTTTTCTTTAAATGTTTAGTTTGACTGCAGTAATGTAAGAAGAGTGATTGAGGGAGCCAAGTGTGATGTGATTGGCTGATGACAGAGTGTGGGAGGAGAGATGTCTCTGAGGTGATTCTGTGTGAAATTTTGGAGAGAGAGCATAGTCTGTGTTATTATGGGAGTTTAAGTCTATTCTGTGTGAATAAAACAAAGGGTTTAGCCTGTGTGGCTATATATATTTGGGGGGGGGGGGGGAGAGATTAGACTGTCTAAGCTTGTCAGAGTGGAGTTTTGGAGTCTGAGAGACTGTGTGACACCAAGCCTTGCCAGTTATATTTACAAGTTCTTTCTTCAGCAACAGTTCAAAATAACCAGAAACCTATTTTGTTCTTTTATAAATAAATCATTATTTAAACTTATCCCAGAAATCAGAACAGTACTTCCTCAGGGTCACATAGTCCTCTGAAGCGCCCAGACACTGGGTCATTCTACCAATTTGAAGAGAGTTGGAATTTTTAATTCCTGGTGACAGCAGAAATCTACCAAGTTCATGTACACAGAGTGTGTCTTAAAGGAGAATCAGTCTCCCCAGTAGCAAGCACATCACAATACCATCCTGCAATTTTGTGCTAAGATAATCAGAAATAAGCTATTCAAAATGGACAATGAGCATTTACTGTACTTGTGTTTAGAGTTGTTCAAGCATTATTATTGAGTAGTGAACACTTAAGACACAGGTTAGCATCCAGAAGGCTCCACAAGAACATACACCAAATGTTCATGTCTTCCTTTTCCACTAGCATCTGTGGAAAAGCCATTCCTGAAGGTGAGAAGACCCTGGGGTAGAAAATTTTCTACCCCACAAAAGTTTGTTTACCCATATTCATCAGGGCTGTTGTGCTGCAAATCAATCATATTAAGATGAATTAATTGTGGAATACGAATCATAGACAAATCCAAGTGTTTGTACATGAGCAAAGCTTTTACATGGTGAGTTTGCCTTCTTTTGTAACATTATTTAAATTGGAAAATTTTCTGATTCAAATTTTCTAGAAAATCCATCATCACTGCCTCCAATGCATCACCCAACACAATTAAAAGGAATGTTTTTTAAAAAAGCTTTTAAATGCTTCATAGTGTTTGACAATACACTGAAATACTTACTTTGTAATAAGCTTGTCAAACAGAACTGATTGATTCATCGTGCTATAACGGCTTCGTCTAATTCTGCAACTGCGGCGGACTTCAACATCTCCATTTTCTTCTGCACCATTATTAGGCGTAGAACTTACTCTTGATCTAAGTGATTTTGCAACAGGAACTACAGTACCTAATTATTAAAAAAAAATCAAAATACACCTTTGCTGGTTTATTTTTTTACACAAAGAGAAACATTTTTCGATATTGTACCTTGGAGGCTAGAGTTGGTTCACATAAAGTTGGATGTGAAATTATGGCTTGATATTTATGTAGCACACCCTGGATACTTTAGATTACACAATTTTAAAAAGAAATAACCCTATGAGTTAGATACAAAACTTCCATCAAGAAAGAGAACAAAAGCAGGCAGGAGTGAGGGGTAACTTTCAGCTGAATCTGTTATTACCATGGACACCCTAGGCTGTGTATTACACGGTGCTGGAGGATCCCAACCCTTAGTAGCAGCTTTACAGGAGATGGTGGTGGAAGAAGGTTAAAAAAAAAATTCTACATACTCACACTGTGTGTGGAAGCCTTGGGTGCAACTCACAATAAAGAACAGTGAATGCTCTAGAAATACCCAGAGAGTAAGGCGGCCTTCGGGGCAATTTTAAAGCAAAGTTGGGAGGGAAGAGAAAGATGAGTCTCCACATTTTCCCTGCTGTCTAAACAAGAACTAGAGAGTCAGAAGATGGTATGAAATATTTGCTCTCTTGAAAAATTATGAAAGAAGTCTGAACTATATGTTTTAGTGGATAGCTAGTAACTGTGGAGAAAATGGATTTCCTCCAGAAGTGTAGATTTGTTGCAGTTTTAGTTACCAAAGGACCTTAGATTTATGCTACCAAAGGACCCTAGATCTGTGCTATCTTAAATTGTAAAGTGGCCAAGAATTTTACAGCAAACCCCGCTTTCAAAAGTATCTCCACTTTATAACATTTAAAAAAAGACTTGTGCTTGCTAAATTATATAGCAAAGTATATTGGAACATAAAATTATAAGACATGAGAAAACACAAGAATAGCATTTCCATTCTACAATACCAGCTGCTGCTTCCTCTCATTTGCCCCCATCCTAGTCCTCACAGGTTTATAGAAATCTCTCCCCTTTCTGTACCTAGTACCAATACACAGATATTTTCATCTGTACTCTGAGGGCAAGTCCAAAATCAAATACATAACAACATATACAGAAGTGCTTCAGTAAAGATACTGGGAATTAAGTATTGTTACTACTGAAAATAAGATGGCCTCATCTCAGGTTATACAGTAAACCTGAAGCAACGTGCCTACGTTCTGGAGAACACTCTTTCAGATGCCTGCAGTCAGATAACTGGCTGGTTCGATGAAATGAGCTGCGTACGTTTCAGCTATCATTGCCCCCTCCAGAATGCCAGATCACAATTGTGCAATGACAACAGAAGCCTCATGTGACAGAACTCCCTGTCAGAATCTAGATCACAGATGTAACAATCCTTTTCCTTCATGGCTTTCTGGCCCACAGAACTTACCCCTCCAAACCTTCCTTGCCTGCTCATTTCTCTCTCACCAATACTGCAGTTCAGGTCCTTCTTCCTAAGATTTCCCCAGTCCTATGGTCTTCAGCTTCACATCTCCCTATCTGAGGTCTCCAAAGATTTGTTTTTCAGGCCATGAGATGCTTTGTCCTGCATCCTTTAAGCCAACCTACCTTTCTAGCACTCCCCTCTAGATTCCTGAGGTGTTCAGCTCCTCCTGACAATTTCAGGTACCACCACTATGAAGGTCCCTCTACCAATAGGTTCTTTCCTTAGCTCACTGCTGACTCTTCTCTTCTCATCAAATCTTCTTTCTCAGCCTACTCTTCCTTGTTCTCTACCACCTTCCATTCACCTGTCTTCAGTAACCTTGCTCCGGAGTCCCTGTTATTGCAGTGAAGGGAATAACTCAAACCCCTTCCATTAGAGAGTAATTTAACTTTGGTACCTCTACAGAAGCCTCTCTTACACATATCTACCCACCTTAGCTGATAAGAGGCCCCAGGGCAGAAAGTATGATGGGCTCAGTGGTCCACTAAGTCCTTTTACCACTCTGCAATTCACAAATTTTTATTTTACTAAATTACCTTCTTCACAGTCTTCATTCTTTTTATTATCTGCCTGCAGTCTGGCCAGTTGCCTACAGAAAAAGAAAACATCGGTTAAATCTTAAAACCACACATCCAGGCTATCTGGTTTCAGCACTTTTCTGTACAAGCAGCACTAGAATTTTCTTGATCATGAAGAAAGGATTTAGCATTCTGAAGAAATACAGAACACTTCTGTTCAACTTTCAGCTATAAGATATGATTTTGGAATCACAAATTGATAAAATTGAGGGACCAGCTCTCCCACTATAATCTCTTTTGTATTCTGCCCTCATCATCACGCAGCTTGTGGGAGGGTCTGAGCCCCGAGAGATCCGCTTGACTATGCCCAGGACGAGGGCATTTTCCACGCTGGCCCTGTCCTGGTAGAATGCCTTGCAAGTCAGTCTTGCTCAGGGAGGCCTTCTTCTGATCTTGTTCTGTTGGCCCTCCTGGAACTCATCCACCCATTCACTTCTCTATATTTTATTATTTATGAATAACCAGTATCTGATTTTATTATCTTATATTATTTTTATATGCAATTGTTGTTTTATTGTTGTAATCTGCCCTGAGCCTTTGGGAAAGAGCGAAACAGAAATCTAATATCAGTTTTTAAAAATACTTACCCTGCACAGGGTCTAAATTATTTAAAATGTTGATTTGTTGGGTCACCAGGACCCTGGGACATCCAAGCTAGATTAAGTTCTCATATAATGAAAACTGTCCCTCAGACGCTATCCTATATATATAGTTTCTATCAGCTAATACTGAGAGGCCAGTGAGATAAAGTAATAGCTAAGTACCTTCCACTGTGCCTATAATCAGATCCAGGTAAATGCTCTCCCTCCTTTCAACTGCTATTACGGAGGCCAGAGGAAGACAGAGACAGTGAGCAGGCATCCTTTCAGTGCTCTTATTAAAACTGTAACTCTATTAGTATCTGTTTGTGTAACATACTTCAGGAGCCCAGTTTTGTTTTGAAAAGAAATACAAACACTAGGATTCAATCCTTAAAAAACACTGGCATGTAAAATATTACATTAGTCTTACGGAAACCACAGCTGTATTGTGTGATACCCTAGTTGTTTGGTTTTTATTGATTTAGGAATTCAAGCATGCATACGGGCTTTCTCACAAACTGCAAACAGCAAAGAATTCACAGAAGGAACCCTGCTGCCTCCCTGTTTCTATAACAGCTCTCCCCAGAAGCTGCTCCCTTGGAATGCAATGCAAAGATCTGTAGTTGGAGGAAGCAAACAACGGACCACCTCCCATGGGAGGACTTGCTCCATTCAGATGGGATGACAAATTCCACCTACTGCCCCATGTGCAATTTCCAAAGGGTCCCTGATCTTTAGAAACACATTTGTTGGGAACTCTAGTGGGAAACTGTATCTTTCACAAACTCTGTTCATAGGACAGAACTCATTACACTCAGCATATCTTGATCTACTTCAGTTCTAACTACAGATTTGGGCTATATCCGTTCACAAAGATTTAACTGTTCATTTAGTATGCCACAAAGCACAGCACAAATGAACACAGGAATTTTTAAAAATTTCTTATTAGAATGTGGATACTATTACTTGCAGTAGGTTTGCACAGAATCAGAAAGGACAAAGGGATCTCGCTATCTTATTTGCAAGAAATAAAAAGCAATTACCTTGTAAAATGTTTTCTGTTAATACCATTCTCACTTAGCATTGCCATGTTTTTTCCAAAATTTGAATCCGAGTAATGCTGATTATTTTTCTGCAGAGCTCTTACGGAATGCCTTGTAAAATGTTCACATTCTTTGTCTGAAGCAAACTCCTGAAGAGGCACAAGTAGGAACATATACAGATTATGTTTAGAAGCTTTGCTCCAACTTGGTGCTCATAAAACTGGTATCCTTTGTTATCTTAAGGATTCTAGATTGAACAACCTTGCCAGCTACTGTTATAACACAAAAACACTAACCAATGCATAATTTAAAGAACATTATTTTCAGGGAAATAACACAGAAGTCTAGCAGCACATTAAACACTGAAGAGTAGCCCATTAAACAGCCTGTGTGGTGTAGTGATAAGAATGTTGGACTAGAATCTGCAAGACTGCATTTTGGATTGGGTATCATCCTGATATTTAAAGGACATTCCTGCAAAATCCAAAGGGCAATTTGGGAATACTTTAAAACATCTCTACTTAAATAATCGTTAACTAGTTTACTGGGAGGAGAGCTTTCCTAGGCAATAATATATTAATATACTGCTGCATTATCAGTTTTCTTTTTGAATCTGATGATTATTCAAGAGAAGATAATATTCACATGTGCTGACTTACAGGAGAATTAAATTAATCACAAAACTACTACCTGAGAAAGGGAGCTTTGATTCAAATGGTCATACCCGAAAAATCTTGTTGGTTTCTAAGGGGCTACTGGTTTTGAATCCAGCAAGGCAAAGCTACCATCAAACAGGGGCAGAAACTAGATGACCAAAACAGGATAAATTATTCAGGGGTTTCAAGTAAACATGCAACAAATCTGCATCATTAGCAGAGATGGCATTGCCACAATTAACTATTCTGATCAAGTGGCCAGGGTCTCTAACAAAAGAATGTAAACATTTCTTAACGAACATAGATCTTTGCATGAGCAATTCATCTGCCAGGAGGCAGCTGTGTGTGCCTCCATGAACTACCTGGAGGAAGGGTAGGATAAAAAATGTACCAGATAGATAGATAGCTGAAATTAATACCAAAGAGTAGAAACCCCTGGCAATTTTAAGTAGAGGGGAGGGTGCGATTTCTAGCAGCTAAAACGGGGGTGGGTGGGTAGTGTTAAAAAAGGATGCTGAAGGGTGCCTATCTGCATTAGGCACCACTTGCGCATTCATAAAATGAATCCAATATTGAGAAGACACAGCAAGTCTCCAACATTCCCACACTCAAAGGGAACTCTGCCCTATCAGCACTGCTACTGACACTCCAGGAATACACAGGAAGTGCATCTCAGTATTCACAAGATTTCTCCCAGTGGTGGGAAAGACAACCTTCAGCCAAAGTGTAAGACCCGTGGTTTAAGAAAAATGGCTTTCTGAAATAAAGAGATAGATCAAGTTCGGTAGCAGTGTTAGTCTGTCTGTAGTAGCAGAAAAGAGCCAAGAGTCCAGTAGCACCTTAAAGACTAACAAAATATGTGGCAGGGTAGGAGCTTTCATGAGTTGCTACTCACTTCTTCAGGCAATTGGTCTGAAGGTCCGGCCCAGTCACATATTTTGTTACTCTTTAAGGTGCTCCTGGACTTTTCTACCGAAGACGTTATCTAATCTGTAGGAAACTCCCCGTGTAAGGTGGCCCATTTCTCCTTCTCCCACCCAGCCCCTTTCAACTCCCAATATGTACAGGCATTAGCTGGAAAACACGCTGGAGGTTCCTCATCCATTCCAGAAATATTGTTGCATGCCGCGAAGAGGGGAGCAGGGGCTAGCTGTTTAACTAGACCAGGGGTGGGCAAACTGTGGCTCGGGAGCCGCATGCGGCTCTTTCACATATATTATGTGGCTCCCGGCAGGGCAGCTGTGGAAGCTAAATATCACTAGCAAACAAATATTATTGGACAAATTAATATCATTATCAATTTCCGCTTTTACCTCTTTTGCTATTTTTGGCAGTCTCATTTAATGTTAATAAAAAGCAAATTTGCTTATTTGCCAATAAAAGCAGGTAATATGTGTTCATGTCCTGTGGCTCTCAAACATCTGATGTTTATTCTATGCGGCTCTTACCCTGAGCAAGTTTGGCCACCCCTGAAACTCGACCCATAAAGGAAAAGCCCCGCGCCACCTTTTCCTTCGGACCAAACCAAAATAAAGCACACAATACACAACTTCCCACTTCTCCGGAACGCTTCATCCTATTAGGCGCTAAAGGGAGAGAACGTTTCAGACCTTAAGATCGCGATTTTTAAAAAATTAAAAAAAAAAAAAAGTCTCCACGAGCACCACCATTTTGGTTTGCAGCCGTCCGGCCAGAGGAACCGTCCTGCGCAGCTCCAAAGCTTCCACGCTGCTAATGTGCGCGCGATTCTCGTTCCGTCTTCATAATAAACAAACAAACGATCGGGGCGCTGCTTGCAGGGGTGCATGCGCTGCTTGTTCGCTTGGACCCGACGCGCCTGCCCGGAATTTCTTGCTCTTGGGCTGTTCTCTTTCTTGGCACGGCACATTCCAGCCTTGGAACCACAGGGTTGGAAGGGACCCCCCCCCTCCCGGGTCACCTAGTCCAACCCCCCGCGCCATGCAGGGAATCCACAAATACCTCTTCCTGACAATGCTCCCTCTAAGCTGCGGCGTCCTGCGAGCAAAAAATCCGCTTTGTGAGCGACCGGCGCTAAAGTGGTTCGGCTGCTGCATAAACTACGTTTGCTCTGGAGCCGTCCTCCCTGGGCCGAGGCAGAAATGTGCGCGCCGGTGGCTGAAAAACTGGGAACTAGCTCACACTGACTCAGCTTAGAGGGGACACCCTCCCCCACTCCAAGAGGGAAAGCAGGAGGTTTTGGGGGGGTTTTAAAGGAGAAGGAAGCCAGAGCAAGGTTTCAAGAACCCCCTCGAAAGAACGCCTCCCCGCGGCCCCTGGGCACCTGAGGGGCCTCTGTTTCCTTCCCTTCCCTTCCCGCCTCCCGCTCACCTCGGCGGCTCGAGACCCGCCCCGAGGCGCCCCGGACCGGTTGCTTCGCCTCCTCCGGGCCGAGGGCGGAGGGCTCGGCGAGTCCAGGCTGAGGAAGACGGAGCTCGTCTCCATCGTGTAGAGGGACCCCGGCGGCGTGTCCCGGCGCCGGCTCGCGTCGGGGGCGGCCGCGGCGTCTCCCTCGTTCTCGTCCTCCGCACCGGGGCGTCTCGAACCGCCCCAGCCGCTCCGGAGCATCACCATGGCCGGTCTGAAGCGGCGGCGGCCCCGAACCAACTGGCGGGAAAGACTCTTCCCGTCTCCCTCAGCCAGTTCCCCTCCGAATTCTGGCGCCACAGAACGACGGGGCCGCCTCACCAACCGCCTCGCGGATCCCTCCACCCCACAGCCCTTTCCCTCCGGCGGCAGTTCTCTCAAAACACCCGCTGAGAATAAACTGTTTCCCATACCTCGGTCTGCTTTCCGTCCAAGGCCGACTACAAAACCACACAGCAATTTAAATATATATATGTGTATATATATCCCGGGACTATTTTTTTGGCTCCCCAAGAAGTTCCGGAGAGCGCCACGACTCGCGGAAGGGGCTATTACTGAGTGCTTTTCCAGTTTCGGAATTTTTGGCGCGTGCGGAAGTTTTTGAGGGGGGGGGGAAGCTTGTTTTGCTGGGCTCTGATTGGCTGGCTTCGGCTGCGCCCCATCGGCCTGGCGTTGCCGGCGCGTGCCAAGCGGAATTCAAATAAGAAGTTTTTAAAGAGACATACACTCGCATTCTTTTCCTCCTTAGAAAAGCCTGCTTTCCTGTATTATTACAACCCCGGGCTAATCCCGGAATAAGTAGATTTGCCACCCATCCTCCAGGTAGCGCCTGGAGATCTCCCCCATTACAATTTATCTCCAGACCGATTCGTTCCCCTGGAGAAAATAGCTACTTTGAAGGGTGGACTCTATGGTATTATACCCTGCTGAGGCCTCTCCCCTTCCCAAACCCCACTTTCTCTCCAGGTTCCACCCCCAAAATCTCCAGGTATTTCCCAACCCACAGCTAGCAACCATCGGAATGGGAAGCATAAAAATTGTCAAAATGCTCAGGTATACTTCAATTAGGAGCAAGTTTTATTTCACACCTAACATGATTTTTGTTCTAATGCTAGACTACCTTCCAGTCTGTTGCTGCAAAACTTTAAAAAAAAAGCATTGGAACACCTTATTTATTGCATAAATTGTCCAGAGCCCAGCATAACCTTCATAATAGGCAGGTTTACATAACTCAAGTACAGAAAGAAAAAAAATTAGGTCAGGAGAAATGAATACAGAATACAGTATTACTAATATCCCAACCTTTCCCTCAAAGAACTCAGGGTAAACTAGATGTGTGGAGTAGTGGTCAGTGTTAGACCTAGGGTCTGGGTGGTACAATTTCAGATCTCTTCCGGTGGACCAGTCACACACATTCAGCCTAACTTACCTCACAGGATTGTTGTGATGATAAAATGGAAGTGAGGGGAGAACACCATGTATGTCAAACTGTGCGCCTTAGAGAAAGGGCAGGATTACAATAAATGCCCCTCCTTCCCCCCTCTTTTATCCCCACAACAGCCCTGCGAGGTAGATGCTGGAATGGCACAACATACGCACACAAAAATACAAAAATAGAAGTAATATCATACCTGCTTTTATCATGACCAACCACAGCTACAACATAAGTGTTTAAGCCCTCTCACGTCAATACAATGCTGTAGATCTCTTATCTGCAAATAGTTGCCAGAACAATTCCCTTACAAAAATCCTCTGACAAATGTTAGTGGCTGATCAGGAATCTATAGCATTGTACTGATGTGAGAGGCTGTTCTATTAAATGGGCTTTTGCTTGTGAGGTAGATCATTCTGAGAGAGTGTGAGCAGCCTAAGGTCACTCTCACAATCAAGGACGGTCCAGCACAAAGATTCAGTCAAGCACGGGGTTTGTTTTGCTCAAATTAGCAGATAGTGATGAATAGGAATTGTAAAACCAGCACTGTCAATAGTTAACTAAAGAAGGACAATTCCCAGGGCCTGCTGAGATCACTATTCCCAAAGTTGTCAATATATTCCTCACAACTCATTAGCTAACAACAGAATTTAATGCACTCATTTGTGCTCTGTGTTTTACAGACTGATAATTTTCCTTCTCTATCACTGCTTGGACCTTTTATATTTGGTAGAAAGATTACCTCCCTCCCCCCTTATCTCTGCATTCAGGCTAGTTAATGAACCACTTTTCCTTCATCAAAGTTGGCCTCCAGCCTATGAAAGAGTATCACAATATATTTACTTAGTCTTTAAGATACTCCCAAATGCCGGTGATTTCACTGCAGTCACGTTCATACTGCAAAATCAAGCAGACATGTAATGGCCTGACGTGCTTCCCACCCCAACCCCCCGCCACTCAAAATTCAGGCCAAAACGCTTTGCAAACCAGAATCTCATTCCATTTGGTACAACAAACTTTTAAGGAAATATTAATATGATAAATTACCTATTTATCTAATTCATTTCTATCCCACCTTTCTCTTTAACAGGGACCCAAAACACCTTCCATTGTTCTCATGCCCTCCACTTTTATCCTCATAACAACCCTGTGAGGTAGGTTAGGCTAGAGTATGTGACTGGCCAGCTAAAGTCACCCAGCAAGCTTCCACAGTAAAGTGGGCATTCAAACCTAGGTCCCCAGATCCCAGTCCAACATTAAAACCGCTCTACCACATCAGCTTTCAAGCTGAAAGGAACTAAATTTGCCAACAAGGTTAGTGTCTCTGATTCCCCCCTCCCCTTCTGTATGGAGTTTTTTTTTGGGGGGGGGGGGGGAATAAGCAGTATACGGCTGCCTGCCATGGAAAGGACATGCAACATCCATTGAAGAAAAATCATTTTTGTGTGGGTGGGAAAGGTCACTAGGACCCCACAAAACAAATGAATAACAAGCTAGAAAAGCCCTGCGACTCGAGTCTCTCGGTGAAAGTACCACAATTTTAGAGGACTGCTGCCGTCTGCCCAGCCCCCATTCAGAAAACCAGCTATTTCTTTTCTTTTTTTACTATTTTTGTGAGCTTTTGTGTGTGTGTGTCCTTGCGAGCCTGGAAGTCATGGTGACTTCTGGCAACCCCTAGTGAGGCTCGGGCGTTTCAGAGAGGTGGTTTGACAACCTCCCTCTGTGTCCCAGCCCAGGGAGAGAGCCAGTTTGGCGTAGTGGTTAAGTGCAGGGACTCTAATCTGGGAGAACCGGGTCTGATTCCCCACTCCTCCACTTGCAGCTGCTGGATGACCTTAGGCAAGCCATAGTTCTGTCAGAGCTGTTCTCTCAAGGGCAGTTCTCGAAAGAGCTCTCTCAGCCCCTCCTACCTCACAGGGTTTCTGTTGGGGGGGGGGGAAGGAGATTGTAAGCCGCTCTGAGACTACTTCCGAGGGAGGATGCACAGGTGCGATTTTATGCACACCTTTCTTGGGAGTAAATCCCAAAGAATTAAGTGAGGCTTTACTTCCGAGTAAACATGCCAAGGGCTGCGCTTCGAGAACAGCTCGGGAGCATTCCCTGCCCCGGCGCTGTGCTCCCAGCTGCTGCAAGGCTGCCCGGTTTCCCGGGGAAGGAGTTCCTTGTAACGCAGCCTCCGTGCCGTTCTGCTCCGCACGCGTCTTGAGCCTTGTGCAGCGCGAAGGGAGGGAGCCTGCTGTGGCCTTCCCGGGACATGAGCCCCCCACTCCGACCCCATCGCCCGGGGAGCGAGGGGCCGGATGGAGCAGCCGCTTGCAGCCGCCCTCAATGCCTACCAGCCTGCCCTGCCTGCGCGGCCCGCCTGCCTTTACACCAGCTGCTACTGGTAAGGAGCCCTTGAGGTTGCCCCGTTGGGGATTGCTAGGTAGCCCAGATCCATCCAGATCGACCTCCCCCTCCCGTTCCCCATAAGAACCCATCCTCATAGAGGATGTACTAAAAAGAATGACAGGAATGCCCACTGGAAACCATGGGAGCTGCGCGAGGGCCCTTTGGAAGATTTGCATGGACTCTGTTGAAATACATCAAAGTCCTGAAAAGTTGCAAGGAAAATGAGTAAGGGGGTTTAGAGAAACCCTGCGCTGGGCCTGGAACGACAGCCCCCAAAGTTGAATGATGGTGCCTGGGCATAGAAAAACTGTACTAGGCCTGGAATAACAGTCAAGAGCGTAATTCCCCAACTGATTCATAGCATAATGAAATAATATTCATGGAGGGTAGCCGCAGATACTACAGTGTAGTGAAGTCCATCGCTTTGCTTCCGTTTTCCCCTCCACATTGTAATGTCTCAAAGGGAATTTGTGTAGCTTTTTTTTAAAAAAGATTTTTATTACTATTATTATTATTCCTTTATCAACTTCATAATATAACTTTCCCTTATTTATTTTCCCTTCCCCCCCCCCCCCTTAAAGGGAATTTGTGTATCTTCCCCGTAAGAGATGACCCCTTTACTCATTGGGCGTTTTCGCACTGGCTTTTTTCCGGGGCGAGCACCGGAGTGAGCACCGGAGTTTCTGGTCAGTTTCACATCAGTTGCTCCCTGCTCACAAACTCCTCTGGAGTTTCACCGCACTGCTCAGGACTATCCCTGGAGCAAGAAAATCCTGTTCCTGGCAGCGTTTCCTGTTTACTCCGTTGGAGAAACCTAGATGAGAACACACCCACTCGCCCGCCCTCCATCTGGCCCGCCCCGTGGTGGGCGTTTCTTGAATTTTTTTTTTTTAAACGAGCTCTCCTAACGTTATATCGAAATAAGGAGGCAGGGAGGCAAGATCGCAGCACAGGGACTGCGTTGGCGAGGTGGATTTGCCATTTCTTGGGAGCAGGAGCCGGGCGCCATTGGCCCGAGAACTCCATGTGCTTGCTCCCCAGTAACTGCTGCCCTTTGTTTGGGCTTCCCCGGCAGCAGCCCGTGCAGAGCTGGTGGTGGGTGCTTTCCTCTAGCAATCCGTGGAGAAGCCACGGCAAGCGGGCGGGCGGGCTGGGGAAACTTGCCTTCCTTTCCGCTCCTTGTGTGCGGTCCCACGATCCTGAAGCAACACTTCCCCCCTCCTTTTTTTTTTTAAAAAAAGGCCCTTATAACGTTATAACATCATAATGAAATTTTGATGCAGCAAGGGAAGATGGCACAATTGTTGTCTTTATATAATAAACACACGTTCACATCTACTATGGGGGGGGGTTAATTTGCTGTTTATTGGCAGCCCCTGCAGAGCAGGCTGGGCGCGCTTCTTTGCAGAAAAGTCACAGAAATGGATTGAACTGTTTTCAAGGGGCTATAACTATTCCTGCGGAGCGGGGAGACTGCTCTGCATGTCATGCTGCTCCTCCTCAGCTGCCGCCACCACCACCACCACCATTTATGTAATTTTTTTTTCCTTAACACGGGCCAGCTGACGCCATGTTGCCCATCCTCCATTTTGTTGCCTTGATCGGGTTAAGCACACGACATTTCAGTTCACATCGGAGAATCCACCCATGGGGGGGGGGTCCTCCTTGTAGCCCGCCAATCGTTTTGCACCAACCCAGAACGGCGGGAAAATTTGAATACTGAGGAGGGACTTGATGAATTCTGGGAAGAGGAAGGCGGGTGATGCACTGTCGTCATTCCACTATGACGTTATAATGTTACCACGCATGCGTTTAAAAAAAAAAAAAGGAAAAGCGGGGAACGAGGGAGGAGCTGGGGGGGAGGAAGGGGAGGGAAGGGGAAGGGAAATGCAAGGGGTGGGCACAGAGCATCGAAGCAACCCAAATGGGAACAGAAAACTTCGGGGGGGGGGGGAGAGAGGAGCAGATTGCTATAGTGCGAAAACGGCAGGTTTGCTCAGGAGGAGTCGCAGAGGGGGAAATGAGGAGGAAGTGAGAGGCAACTGGCCAGTCTGAAAAGGCCCATTGAGTTTGCGTCTTTGCATCTGGTATGTATGGCAGAATTAGATTCTAGGATACTTAAAATACAATTTGGTCAGTAGTGTTAGAAAGAAAGTTTCATAGAAAGTAGGAGAACAAAGTTTTAGCATTGGTCTTAAAGGGGCCGCTGGACTCAAACTTTGTTCTGCTGCTTCAGACCAACATAGCTACCCACCTGAATAGAAAGCAGAAGTAACCTAGAACAATTAAGATTTGAATTCAGTATCATCTTAGAGACCAACAAGATTTCAGGGTATAAGCTCTCTGAGTAAGAATGGAGATCTGAGTCCTTCCATCCTAGTCAGAAGGTGGCAAGGGTTTTGTAAAGAATGCAGAATAAAGAATGTAAAGATGCAGAGGTACCATTTATATTGTAATTAGCTTGATTAGAGCAGAGGGTGGTGGCAGAAAATTAGCATCTGTAGTGAGATAAGGATCTTATGTCCCTATTCAGCCCTGGGAGTCCATTGTTCTGAACTTGTGAATGCATTCAAGTTCAGCAATCTCACATTGTAATTTCCCCTTGAAGTTTCTTTGTTTGAGGACTGCTCAAAGTCTAACCACTGTTTTGTTCCCCCATAGGGTAGAGCCCATTTCATCAGATCCATAAGAAGGATCTTCAGTTAGCAAATGTATATATACATCATTATAGAGAAGTAAAAGTTATATACAGCAGGGTCAAAAGGTCGGGAAATGCTAGAAATAGTGGTTGAAGTTATCGGGTAGAGTTTAAACGTAATCAAGAAAAGTACAATGGCCATTGACAAAAGGATCAACTGACGATAATGCAGCCTTTTTAGTTTGTAATGACTAAGGAATCCCAAATCTTTGTCCCGGCAGTAGGAAATGCAGTCAGATTTAGATCAGCAGTTAATGAAGCCACTGTATTTCAACGAAAGAACTTCCAAGAGAGACCCTAGCATGGAACAGATGAGCAGTGACTCACAAAGGCTCATACCCTGCCAAAATTTTTAGTCTTTAAGATGCTACTGGACTCTTGCTTTTTTCTACATTCATCAGCATTCATTCGATTGCTAGGCCACTGTGCTTCTCTGGGTTTACATTTGGAAGTTATATAATAATGCCACACTCTGTTCTTCCAGCTTTAGAACCTTGCTTCGTACAACTTTTTTCTTCCATAACCATGAACATAAAAACATAAGAATATAGAGTCTGCTGGATCAGACCAGTGCTCCATCCATCTACTCCGGCATCTTATTTTACAGAGCGACTAACCAGTTGCCCTGGAGGACAACCAAACAGGGCGCTGAGACCAAGACCTTCCCTTGCTGCCACCTTCTACCACTGGCATTCAGAGGTTTGCTGCCTCTGCGTATGGAGGCTTCCTTCAGTCGTCATGGCTAAAGAGGCATAGATGGACCTATTCGCCATGAATCTGTCTAGTCCCCTTTTATGCTTATGGCCATAACTACGTCCACAGGCAATGAATTGCACAGTTTAATTACTTGTCAAGTCAAGAAGTATTTCCTTTTGTCTCTCCTGCCTTGTTACATCTGCAAACTGAGGATCCCTCCTCCATTTTGTTTGCTCCAGAATGTGATGCTCTAGAGTGTGTTTGTTCCAGTGTGTGATGCTGGCCAATGGAGCTGCTTCCTGCGTCTTATGAAGCGGGCTGCAGTCCATCTCTGGAATAAATGTTTGTTATACTTTAACATGCTATTCCCCCGCTTGTTTCTGCTGCAACCGACTAACGTCGCTAACCTTCTGAAATCAACTCGGTTTCCTTTTTCCTTGTCTTTTTTTCCGCAGTGAGGAAAATGTTTGGAAGCTTTGCGAATACATCCAGAGCCAGAATCAGTACCCTCTGGAAGAGTTTTATGCTGTTTTCATTTCCAATGACAGAAGGATGGTGAGTTGTGATGGAGAACTGAAGCTGAAGCACCAAGTGGTGTGAGAAGTACAGCCTTAGCACTTAGGTTACATGAAGATTCTCTAGAACAGGGGTGGGCAATTGTTTTGGCTCGGGGGCCACTTTGTGGGAGTGGAGGTTAGTGGAGGGCCGCACCTTTTAAAATGATTGCATTCATTAGTTAACTTTGCATTTCAGAAAAGGTATAAATTGTATCATAAAAATCAATAAATATAAATTAAATAGTGGTAGTTTTATTCAATTTATTTATTGTGCTAATTCTATATCATCTATAGCTGCAAGCACATTTAATTTTAGAATCAGTTTAATGAGACAAATGTACCCTATCACACTTTACTACAATTTTTTTGAAATCAGGAGTGAAATTGCTTGTTGAGAAACCACGTGGCCGACTGTCTTGGGCTGCAAAAATCTCTGTGGTGGGCTGCATGTGGCCCACGGGCCGCAATTTGCCCACCCCTGCTCTAGAACAAAGTTTGAGTCCAGTGCCACCTTTAAGACCAATAGTTAAACTTTGTCGGTCTCAAAGGCACCACTGGACTCAGACTTTGTTCTGTTGCTTCAGACCTACATGGCTACCCACCTGAATCTGTGAAGATTCTATATTTTCTGTTAGCTTCAGGCACTTTGCTAAGTACCTTGTGTTCAGAACAGGGTTGTTGTTCTAAATTGGCCCTGCTTCTCTGCCATTAATAGTAACCCAGAAAATTCATCCTGTCACTTTATCTCCAAATGGTGCCACCCACCCATTCCCAGGAGTCTGGTGACAGTAGAAGGAAGAAGAGGAGGAGGAAGCAAGCTGATTAACAAGAAAAGAAAACAAGTGGCAGTCCTAATTCAGATGAGTATAGTGGTTAGAGTGTCAGAGAGGACATGAGAGACCCGGGTTGGAATCTCCACTCTGCCATGGGTGACCCTGGGCCACTGTCACCTAAAGTACCTTGCAGGCTTCTTGGAGGATAAAATGGAGGACAGAAGAACAACAAAAGCCACTCCCCCCCCCCCCCAAGGGAGAAAGGCAGGGTATAAATGAAGTAAATAAATAAATAAATCCTCAGCCACAAAACTCATTCTTTGACCTTAGGACCGTCACTATCTCTCATCCTAGCCTGCCTCGCAGGGTTAATGTGATGATCTAATGAGGCTGGGGAAAGCCACATACTCCGGCATGCACTTCTTGGAGGGATGTCCAGATTTTTACAAAGTGCAGTGTTGTTGTTTTTTTAAAAAAACTTGTTTCTTGTAACCCAATAGGTACCACTTTGGAAGCAAAAGTCAAGATGTGGAAGTCAGCCAGTGATCTGGGTGAGGAAATACACATTTTGCTCTCTGCTTGTGCTTGCTACTACCTGGGCCTCTCACAGCTGTGAATGTATGAAACTGCGTATCACGGTACCTCTCTTTTATTTTGTGTAGTTAGATATGATTTGGTTTTAAATTCCTTGTTGTTTCTTTCTCTCACTCAGTGTATGTAATGCTGCCACCAGGAATATAATTCTGGTCTTTAATTAACCTGTCCCACAGTATCGTGCCCAAGCTCTAAGTCTCCTTCGTTGGAGTATGTGGTTCTGAGGATAAGATTCTGGGTTAACAATAAACAAGATTAAATTGTATTGGTAAAAGAAGTGTATTGGTTACAGGATGTTTTGTTAAGTTGCTTGGTAGAATCTTTCCCTTTTACTCAGGTCTCAGTTGGTTTTTTCCCTCACACTCTTAAAATATTCTGTCAATTTTAGTTTTTGCCTAAATGCCTCCTTAAGTATATGTTCTTCTTCCTTTAGAATCTTAATGCCTTTCACAGCACCTCTGTATGATACTAATTAGAGGACTGCTTCTCAGACACTGTGTAGATTGGCCACAACTGACAGCTGCTGACTTCTGACTTCAACTTCAAACTCAAACTGAACATTCTGCCTTCTCTCTCTCCACACACGCACACACACCTCTTAGCTCCACCCACACACTCTCAGTCACCAATCACCTCACTCCCTCATCTCCCTCTTTCATACATATAACCTGAAATCATTACACTGCTTTATACTAAACTAGGAATAAGGTCCGTTGTGGGAATAAATACAACGGGCTCTAGAAAGAGGCTCTTGGAGAGTGCCAAGGCCTTGGGCACTCAACGTCAATTTGCTGTGGCAACCTCAGCAGGGTATAATGACACAGAGTCCACCATTTTCTCCAGGGGAACTGATCTCTGCTACCTGAAGAGCAGTTGTAATTCTGTGTGATCTCCTGCCCTCACCTGGTGATTGGCAGCAGTGGTTCCCCAAGAGGGAATAGCTGGTTTGGAGAGCAGAGTCTATGGCATTGTACCATAGCCCCCACCTCTCCACAAACCTCACCCTCTCCATGCTCCACCCCTCAAATCTCCAGGAATTCCTCACCTGGAGTTGGCAACCCCATCTCCTTCCCAGCCAAGCATCAACCTACCTTGCTCTGAAGCCCCTCTTATAAACACAGGTAACTGCCATTTCATTTCACCTACTAACAGCCACTGAGGTAATAGTTGAACCTTATGGGGGAACATTTTAAACAAACCACAGGCAGCAGCCATCTTATAAACACAGGTAACTGTCATTTCGTTTCACCTACTAACAGCCACTGAGGTAACAGTTAATCCCCCCACAGGAAGGAAGCAGGAGAAGTGTCTTTGTCAAGAGAGAAAGTCGTCTGTCAGAGATTCTGACAGGACACAGAGGCTGAAGGAGTGGGCGGGGAAGAGGAGCAGCACCCAGCCAATGGCATGCGAGTATTCACAGCCAATAGATAGGGACAGCTTCTGATTGACAGGCCAGGGGACCAAAGGCTGGGGTGGCATGTGGAATGTTCAGGAGTGTGCCACCACCAACAGAATTATGTATAAGAGAGATTAGACCACTGGTCCATCCATCTGAATCCTGCTTTCTCTAGCTAGTGGCAAGTCTTCAGTCAGGTGGAGATCTGTCCCAGCCTTCTGGCCTGAGATCCCTTGTCTGTCGAGATGCTGAGCTGGAGACCTTCTGCATGCAAAACATTTCTTCTGCTACTGAGCTATACAGTGTACAGTGTTGGTAGAGCCAGGGTGGTGTAGTGGTTAAGAGCAGCAGACTCATCTGGACTACTGGATTCGATTCCCCACTTCTCCTCCATATGAGGCCTGATGGGTGACCTTGGGCCAGTTGCAAAGCCGCTCTGAGAAAGCCGCTCTGAGACTCCCTCAGTTCCACCTACCTCACAAGAAGAAGAGGAGATTGAATTTATACCTCACCCTTCACTACCCAAGGGAGTCTCAGAGCGGCTTACAAACTCCTTCCCCTCGCCACAACAGACACCCTGTGAGGTAGGTGGGGCTGAGAGAGCTCTGACAGAAACTCCTCTTTTCCAGGAACAGCTGTGCTAGAACTATGGCTTGCCCAAGGTCATCCAGCAGGTGCAAGTAGAGGAGTGGGGAATCAAACCTGGTTCTCCCAGATTAGAGTCCGCGCACTGAACCACTACACCAAACAAGGTAGGCCTGTTGCAGGAAAAGAAAGGGAAAGGTGATTATGAGTCTTATTGAAACTCCTTAGGGTAGAGAAAAGAAGGGTATAACAACCAACTCTTCTTCTAGGTAGAGAGTGCTCAGCTATCCTCCTATTTATTTATTCATTTATTTATGGGATTTATATCCTGCCCTCCCCACCAGTTATGGCAGGCTCAGGGCGGCTACCAACAATTTAATAACATAAAATCATAAAACAATTTCATAAAACATACAATACAGTGCAACAGAGTCATTCCAAGATGGCATAGGTTCTTCATCTCCATCAGAGCAGCATCACAGGTGGTGACCAGTTCCGGTCGGTGCTAGATGTTCCAGGTTGGCGGGTTCCACTAATAGGGCCAGGGCTACAAAGAGTCGAGGCAGCCCCTACTCGAAAGCCTGGCGGAAGAGCTCCATCTTACAGGCCCTGCAGAACTGCAAAAGGTCCTGCAGGGCCCTGATGTTATCTGGGAGCTTGTTCCACCAGTGCGGGGCCGCCACCGAGAAGGCCCCGGCCCTTGTAGCCGCCAGCTGGGCCTCCCTCGGCCCTGGGACAACCAGGCGATTTTGGAATCCCGATCGAAGGTCTTGCTGGGGCACATACAGGGAGAGGCGGTCCCTCAGGTAGATAGGTCCCTGGCCATATAGGGCTTTGTAGGTAAGCACCAGCACCTTGAAACTTATCCGGTATGCTATAGGCAGCCAGTGCAGTGCTTTTAAGGCGGGCTGGATATGCTCCCACATGGGGAGACCCATCAACAGCCTCGCCGCCTCATTCTGCACTAGCTGCAGCTTCTGGATTTGGCAGAAGGGCAGCCCCATGTGGAGTGTGTTACAATAATCCAATCTTGAGGTGACCAGAGCGTAGATCACTGTAGCCAGATCATCGTGTTCAAGGAAAGGAACCAACTGCTTGATCAGCCATAGATGGTAAAAGGCCGACTTTTGATGGTAAAAGGCCGTGGCTGCTACCTGGGCCTCCATCGATAACGAGGGGTCCAGGAGCACTCCCAGACTCCTAACCTCCAACGCTGGTACCAACGGCACCCCGTCAAAGGTCGGGAGAGGGATCCCTACCCTTGGTCCACTCCGATTCAGGCATAGGACCTCTGTCTTCGTTGGATTCAATTTCAATCAGCTCTGCCTAAGCCACCCAGCCACGGCTTTCAGTGCCAGGTCCAGATCACCTGGACTAGAGTCCGACTGGCCGCCCAACAACAGATCAAGCTGGGTATCATCAGCACATTGATGACAACCCAGCCCATGCCTCCGGGCAATCTGGGCGAGGGGGCGCATATAGATGTTAAACAACATTGGGGAAAGTACTGCTCCCTGTGGCACTCCGCAAGTCAGCAGGTGTCTTTGGGAGAGCTGTTCCCCATCCACCACCCTCTGTTCCCGGTCTTGGAGAAACGAGGAAAGCCACTGTAAGGCCAACCCCTGAATCCCAATGTCGGCAAGGCAGTGGGCCAGTAGGTAATGGCCGACCGTGTCGAACGCCGCCGACAGGTCCAAAAGCATCAGCACTGCCCTGCCGCCCCGATCCAGATGTCTCTGGAGGTCGTCTGTGTGGACGACCAGCACTGTCTCTGTCCCATGGCCTGGCTGGAAACCGGACTAGAATAGATCTAATATGGAGGCGTCATCCAAAAAGCCCTGCAATTGGTCCACCACCGCTGGTCATATGTCCATTGGTGGCCTTTGCACTTAGGCCTCGGCCGCAGTTGGACTTTGACCAGTGTTATTATAAATGCAGTTAACAGGGGTTTTTTTCTCCCCCACCTTACAGGATTACCATGTTATTTTACTTCACGTATCCAGTGGAAACCAGAACTTTATTTATGACCTCGACACGGTGCTACCTTTCCCATGCCCTTTTGACACTTATGTTGAAGAGGCCTTTAAATCTGATGATATTCTTGAACCCGGATTTCGAAGGTGAGGATGCAAAGTGCAAATGGGGACATGACGCGCTCTGCTGACTTTGGAACTGTATCGTAGCTTTTCACAGCTTGGGGCTAAATAATATTGCTACTAGAGCCAGTTTGGTGTAGTGGTTAAGTGCGCGGACTCTAATCTGGGAGAACCGGGTTTGATTCCCCACTCCTCCACTTGCACCTGGCTGGATGACCTTGCGCAAGCCATAGCTCTGTACCAGCTGTTCCCTCAAGGACAGCTTGGGAAAGAGCTTTCTCAGCCCCACCTACCTCACAGGGTGTCTGTTGTGGGGAGGGGAAGGGAAAAGGAGTTTGTAAACCGCTCTGAGACTCCCTTGGGGAGTGGAGGGCGGGGTATAAATCCAATCTCTTCTTCTTCTTCTTCTACTATAGCTACGTAACATCCCATGAAGAATATGTTAAAAGTATGGAATTTCTTTCCCCGACAGGCAGTTGGTAACCCTAGGCAGAGGACTTTCACATCACCTACTGCCTGGTCCTTTTAACTGGAGACACCGGGGATTGAACCTGGGACCTTCTGCATGCAGAGCAGATCCTCTACACATGAAGCTGCCTAGGCCCATCAAAGTCAGTACTGTCTGCTTTGAGTGGCAAGAGCTCTCCAGGGTCTCACATCACCTACTGCCTGGTCCTTTTAACTGGAGACACTGGGGATTGAACCTGGGACCTTCTACATGCAGAGCAGATCCTCTACACAGAACATATGAAGCTACCTTGGTCCATCAAATTCAGTACTGTCTACTTAGACTGGCAACAGCTGTCCAGGGTCTCAGGCAGAGGTCTTTCACTTCATCTAATATTCAAACCATTTCACTGGAGATGCCGGGGATTGAACCTGGGACCTTCTGTGTGCAAAGCAAATCCTCTGTCACTGAGCTATGGCCCCTCTGCAGCTTCTTAGAGACAGTCAGCCTGAATGTTGTGGCTCAGTGGGAGGGCCACTGCTTGGCATGCAGAATATCCCAGGTTCAATCCCCAGCATCTCCAGTTAAAAGGACCAGGCAGGAAGAGCTGGGAAAGACCTCTGCCTGAAACCCTGGAGAGCCACTACCAATCTGAATAGATAATAATGACCTTGATTCAGTATGGTATGATTCAGTAAAAGGCATCTTCATAATGTGTTCATGTTTACCAAAACACCTTGTCAACACCAGCACAGCTGGCATGTTGGGAGCCTTGGCTGCATAGATTATTTTTGAAGCTTTCTGCAGCTGCAGAGGAAATGCTGTCTTGAGAGGTGCCTACCCAGCAGCTGGCCTTACCTTGGGTTCCACAGAATGTTTTGGTTGGGCAGGTTGGTCAACTGTTTCAGGCTCTCTGGGAGCTTTGCTGATGCCTTGAGTATCATGTTCTTAAGGTGAACCCTGTTCTGAGTTTTTCCGGATGCATTCATGCTGTGGGAATAGCATTGAGCACCAGCTGCAAAGTGAAAAAGAAAAATATTTCTTATTACGTATTTACCTTTGGAACCGAAAATGGCAGCAGAGACACCAGAGAGAGATACGCAGGATTTGGGCTACAGCCCTAAACCTTATTTTTCAGGAAGTAAGTCCCACTGACTGATATTTTATTTATGTAGTTATTTAAAACATTGGCCACCTTTCTTGCTTATGGAGCTCAAGGCAGCGTACAGTATAAATAAAATACATAAAATAAGAGTACATGAAACCAAAATCGTAAAATCATAATTTAGGGCTGCTTCAATCAAATGCAGTCCTAAATGAAACCATCTTCAGCTGCTTCCTAAGGATTGAAAGTGAGGGGGCAAGGTGCACCTCCCTTGGGAAGGTTGTTCCATAATCAGGGGGCTGCCACTGAAAAGGCCCCGTCTTGTGTGCTTACCAGCTGAGCTTCTTTGATTGGTGGGACAGTCAGGAGGGTCTCTCCTTGCTTCTGGGAAAACCTGCTTAGGATTGCTCCTACTGTCAACTTCACCTTGTATTCAGATTTCCAATCAGTGAGACTGAGATAACCTGGGATGACAGTGGACCCAACAGTGTAATGTACAGACAACTACCAGTAGGTCATGAGGTTGGGGAAGGGGGTTTGGCTGTCAAGCTACAGCTGACTTATTGCAGCCTCGTAGAGTTAACATAACATAAGAGACACCATGTTGGATTAGGCCAATGGCCCATCCAGTCTAACATTCTCTGTTACACAGTAGCCAAAACCCATGTGGCATCAGGAGATCCACCAGTGGGGCCAGAACTCCAAAAGCCCTCCCACTGTTGCCCCCCAGGCACCAAGGATACAGAACATCACTGCCCCAGACAGAGTGTTCCACCTATATTTTGTGACTAATGGCCACCAATGGACCTTTGCTCCATATATTTATCCAAACCCCTCTTGAAGCTGCCTATGTTTTCCAAGGCAAGAGATGTTTTCAAGGCAAGAGATGTTCTGAGGAGGTTTGCCATTACCTGCCTCTGCCTAGCAACCCCTAAACTTTGGTGGTCTCCCATCTTGTCTTCCGAGATCTGACAAGATTGGGCTAGCCTGGAATACCGCAGAGTAATTGACGTCACCAAGGTTGAGTTATACGTGGGAGTATGTTGAAGATTAAAAATAAAACATTGTCAGGTATCTTTTTCCCCCTTCACCTTTTTTTCTGGGACAGTTTGACTTCCTCTAGACTAAGCTAGCATACAGATATCAGTCTGTGAAAGGCATATGTAAAGTGGGTTTCCACGGTTCAGGTTAACTGTTCTTATATGCAACTCAAAGCTTACAATCTTTGCAAGTGTTCTTTGAGGGAGTAAACAAACATGTGGACAAGGGGGACCCAATAGATGATGTTTATCTTGACTTCCAGAAAGTTTTTGATAAGTTCCTCATCAAAGGCTCCTAAGCAAGCTCAATAGTCATGGGATAAAAGGACGTCCTTTTGTGGATCAAAAACTGGCTAATTACAAACAGAAATATCTGGAGATTTTGGGGGTGGAGCCTCCAGAGCAGCCATTTTCTCCAGGGGAACTAATCTCTGTAATCTGGAGATCAGCTGAAATTCCGGGAGATTGCCAGGCCACACCTGGAGGTTAAAAATACAAAAACTGAGGCTCACAGTGTTAGGAAGGTATGCAAAAATATATAGCACTGTGTATAATAGATGTATGTTGGTTCAGATATAATGGGAAAATACCAGGAGGTGATTCAGCCCACTTCTTGTCGATGTCTCCACTGGGGGTTAGACAGCCCCAATCATTGAAGTGTTTTTATTGTATAGAAAAGTCAGAGTGGTCCGCGCAGATTTATATATGAAGACTTTTGCTTCCGACCGGTCCCATATGAAGGACGCCAGTGGGAACTGGCAGCAGCCGCCGCCCCCCTACCCGTGCATTGAAACTGCAGGTAAGCCCCTCTTGTTACGTCTTATCCAAACCAGATTCCATGACTATGGCTGCTTAACCTATATAGATATTTAGCTACTTACATCCCACGTTTCCCTGCAATGAGAACCCAGAGCATCTCACGTCAGTCTCTCCTCTTCTCCATTTTATCCTCACAGCAACCCTGTGAGGTAGGTTAAGCCAAGAGGGAGTGACTGGCCCGAGGTCATCTGGTGAGCTTCTAGGACAGAATGGGGATTCATACCCGGGTTCTTCCAGATCCTAGTCTGACGCTCTGTGTCGCTGGCTTTTTTGTCACCACACCAGCTCATCATGTCATGGACAGTGGGGTAAAAGCTATGTTTGGATACAAAGGCAACCTAGTCTCTTCCCAGCAGACTTTCTTTAAAAAAAAAGGGGGGGTTATTGAAAATTTAACATCAGATAACAGTGACAATGAACTGTCATAAACATATGAGATCACAGTAAATAATCAAGTATCAATAAATTACCATAGTAAAACATCTGTAACACAATTCTATTCCCAGCAGGCTTGGATGTGGTATGAAATTCAAGATCCAGGTGGCCTTTCTGCTGGGATCCATCACTTCGTCCCAGCAAAGGTCACCTACACATGAATTTTCTTGGTGGATTGGGCTCTGTTCATTCATACAGGGTGGAGATAGGGTTGCCAGCTCTGGGTTGGGAAATATCTGGAGATTTTGGGGGTGGCGCCTGTGGAAAGTAGAGGTTGGAGAGTTGAGGGACCTCAGCAGGGTATAATGGCATAGAGGCCACACTCCAGAGCAGCCATTTTCTCCAGGGGAACTGATATGGAGATCAGTTGAAATTCCGGGAGATTGCCAGGCCACACCTAAAAATACAAAAACTGAGGTTCACAGTGTTAGGAAGGTATGCAAAAATATATAGCACTGTGTATAATGGATGTATGTTCAAGGTAGATGAATTTTGTGCTTTTTTTTTCTTTTTCTGTACTGTTATATAAATTGGTGTCAAATGTTGTCAAAAATACCTGATAGAACTTGAGAGATATGCTATCCTAGATAGGTTATTATGTCTGCTGCAAGGGTTCCGATGGGACCCTGGAAGATAAGCTAATCTCTTAAGAGTTTTTGTGCTCACAAAGAAAAATTATTGTACCTTATATCCTTTATGTACATCACGGTCCTTGAAAAAGACTGTATTCGAAACAGGTAAATTACTACAGTTCCCTGGGACTAGTGGTTGTGATACTGACAAGGTGCTGTCTAAATATTTGAATAGAATGTAAACCTGTACTTTGGTGTTTTGTTTGGGTAAAACCGATTTTTGATAACATTTGACACCAATTTATATAACAGTACAGAAAAATTAAAGAAAAAGCACAAAAATGTTCTACCTTGAACATAACATCTATTACACACAGTGCTATATATTTTTGCATATCACACCTGGAGGTTGGCAACCCTAGGGGGAAATGAGTGTCTACACTGATTTTTCCAGGTGGGTAGCTGTGTTGGTTGATAGCAGCAAAATATAACAGTGGCACTCTTAAAGACTAACCAGATTTTGTTATGGCTTCTGTTTTAAACTGGCTTCCCTTTGGAACATCTCCCACCCACCCCCGTACTTTTCTTTCCTTTTGGTTTGCAGCTTGTGTACAAATGCATCTGCCGAATACAGGCGTCCCCAGCGGTGGTACCCATGGGTGCTATTGCGCCCACCAAGACTTTTCTTGGGGCTTGCCAGGTGTTTTTAGAACATGGGTTAGGCCAGGTGGGGTTCTTGCCCAGCAGGGCTCCCGAACAAACACTAAAGACCTGATTGGCCAGGCAGATTAAAATAACATTGTGTCAGCAGCAGCTGCCTCCATAGCATTGGGCTTTATTTTCTCTCACTCCTCTTTCTGAGTACATTTTTAAAAAATTACCTTTCTTGTCCGCTGCAGCTGGCCTTCTGTATGTGGCTCTGCCTCCGATGATGGCCATTTTGTGGTTGGCTCCACTTCCTACGGCCGCCATTTTGTGGTGGGGTCCATCACTCTGCATTAGGATTCCAAAAGTGGCCACAGACTCAGAAAGGTTGGGGAACCCCCAGCCCAGCGGACGGACATTTCATGCATCTGGTCAAATGAGCAATGACTCACAAAAGCTGATGCTGTAATTAATTTTGTTAGTCTTTTAGGGGCCGTAGGAGTCCGGTTTCACGCTGTGGTTGCAGCCCATCCATGACAATGCCTGCTTGCACTGCAAGGTGTTGATGGAAATGCATGTTCCTGTCAGTGCTGCCATTTTTAAAATTTATTTAGCTTATAGAATCACAGAATCACAGAGTTGGAAGGGACCCTACAGGCCATCTAGTCCAACCTCCTGCTCAATGTAGGATCAGCCTAGAGCATCCCTGACAAGTGTTGGTCCAGCTGCTGCTTAAAGACTGCCAGTGAGGGGGAGCTCACCACCTCCCTAGGAAGCTAATTCCACTGTTCCACAACTCTGACTGTCAAAAAGCTTTTCCTAAGATCCAGCCAGTACCTTCCCGCCCTTAATTTAAACCCATTATTGCGAGTCCTCTCCTCCGCCGCCAACAGGAACAGCTCCCTGCCCTCCTCTAAGTGACAGCCCTTCAGATACTTCAAGAGAGCCATCATGTCCCCCCTCTGCCTCCTCTTCTCCAGACTGAACATTCCCAGGTTCCTCAACCATTCCTCATAGTCCTCATATTTATAGCCCAACTTTCTCACTGAGGCACCAGGCAGGTTACAGAAGATGCGTCTCCATTGGCAGTTTTGGACTGAGGCCCGAGATGGAGGGAAAAGTGATGACCAACCCTCTTGACTTCATGACTCCACACACCCCTTTCCCTGCAACCAAGTTCTACCTCTGCTTCCCCGCCATCCTTCTGTGTTCGCTCTTTGGTGAACTTTAGCTAGGTTTATGTGTCAGTCCTGGATCCGTTTCTCATGTACACGTGGAGGAGCAAAGATTCCTGGCACGTATGGATCTGGCCTCCTGAAGCTGTTTGTAGCCAACAAATTTGCCCAGAGGTTTCTACACAGTTTGTGTGTGTAAAGTACTCTCAAGTCACAGCTGACTTTTGGCAGCCCCAAAGGGTGGTCAAGGCAAGAGATGAACCAGGGGCGTTGAGTTTTGTAAATTCCAGGGGGGGGGGTTCTTTAGCGTGCGCGCAAAGCGCGCTTGCTCGCTGGGGCGATGTCTCCCCCCCCTGCTGGGAAACCTCCGTGCCTCCATGGGCCCTTCTGAGGCCCACCAGCCGCTGCTTCCAGAGCCTCTCTCTCCCCCACCAATCCTTCCCTCTCCCTTCGCCAGGAAAAGAGGGAGGGAGAGGGAAGGATGGAAGAGTAGCCAGGCTGGGGGGGGGGAGGCACCGGCAGCAGCAGCTGCCGGCCTTGGAAGGGCCCCGGGAGGTGCGGCGGCAGGCGCTACATTTTCCCGGGGGGGCTCATTCCCCCCCGGGAAATTTTGGGGGAGGCTCGAGCCCCCCTGTAGTCTACGCCTATGAAACAAACAGAGATGATTCATCACTGCCTACCTCTGTAGAGCAACCCTGGACTTCCTTGGTGGTCTCCCATCCAAGTACTAACTAGAGCTGACCCTGGTATTTTATCACAATACAAGAACTCGTGGGCACTCCATGAAATTGCTGAGCAGTTGGGTTAGAATGGATAAAAGTACTTCTTCACCCAAAGAGTGATTAACACATGGAGCGGCTGCAAGCATGGATGGCTTCAAGAGGGACTTAGATAAACATATGGAGCAGAGGTCCATCAGTGGCTATTAGCCACAAGGAACTCTCAGTCTGGGGCAAGTGATGCTCTGTATTCTTGGTGCAGGGGGGCAGGTAACAGTGGGAGGGCTTCTAGTGTTCTGGCCCCACTGCTGGACCTCCTAAGGGCACCTGGTATTTTTGGCCACTGTGTGACAGAGTTTTGGACTGGATGGGCCACTGGCCTGGTCCAACATTGGCTTCTCTTATGTTCTTATGACCTTGCTTAGCAGCCAGGATCTGATGAGATCGGAGTAGTCTGGGTCACCCGGGTCACAGTTCAGGAGATTTTTCAGAAACATTGCTGATTTCTTTTTCTTGCTCCCTATTTTTCTCCTTTCTTAGACTTCAAGATGAACCTGGACAATTTCATCAGTATGAATCCAGGCGTAGGATGGGGGTCTGTATTGCCGCTTCCTGAATTTGTACAGGGGTTTGGCAATCAGAGCTGATTGCAGCTCACAGTGAAGGACAGTGAAATCATTCCCGTTGAATCGTTGCTTCAGTGACATTTGCCAGTCTATTTATTGATCTTAATTTGTTTGAACTTGGAATATTATTTGTGGCATTTTTGGAAATAAAAAGAACATGTTTAAACGAAATACAATGTTTTAAATTTTTTGAAATCTGTTCTAAGAAATCCCTTCAGTTTCTTATTATTTTTGAAGTCTTTTATTGGGGTTAACAAAAAACAACACAAAATGTTGTGGAAGCTCATGAATTTTACATAATTTAGCAAGCTGGATGTATTTATTTTAATTTTCATCCCACTTTTCTTCCTGCTAGGGACCCAAAAGCAGCTCACATCCTTTTCTCCTCTTTTTCATCTTCACACAAATTCTGTGAGGAAGATTCAGTAGAAAGTATGAGATCGGCCCGAGGTCACCAGAACTGGTGATTGAAACCCGGGTCTCCCAGACCATACTCTAAAGCTCTGATCTCTAAACCACACTGGCTTTTGCGGGGAGGCTGAACGTTAGCAAGCAGACAGTCCTGGGCAGTCATGCAAGTTGGTTGATAGCAAGTGGTCTGGTGGTTGCTGCCAGGCCCCTGAATCAAAAAACCTCACCAACACAACCGTGCATGATAGTATAGAAAATAACCTCTGTTGAATCCAGAATGTACAGCGGGATTGTACATTCTTGGTTCAACAGAGCTTATTTTCTGTACTATCATGCACAGTGTGTTTTGGGGGGGGGGGTATTCATGTACTATGTAAGTACCGGTTGGCCAGACCATTGAAAGCACCCATTTTTTAAAGCTGCAGGTGCTCCTTTTATCATTTTGGGAAATTTTAATCCATCCTTCCTTCCTTCCTTCCTTCCTTCCTTCCTTCCTTCCTTCCCTCCTTCCCTCCTCCCCCCCCCCCCCCGCCAGTTTGGTATAGTGGTTAAGTGCGGACTCTAATCTGGGAGAACTGGGTTTGATTCCCCATTCCTCCACTTGCAGCTGGTGGATGACCTTGGGCAAGCCATAGTTCTGTCAGAACTATTCTCTCAAGGACAGTTGTCTCAGAGCTCTCTCAGCCCCACCTACCTCACAGGGTTTCTGTTGTGAGGAAGGGAAGGGAAAGGAGTTTTTAAGCTGTTCTGAGACTCTCAAGTGAAGGGCAGAGTATAAATCCAATCTCTCCTTCCTTCCCTCCTTTCCTCCTTTTTCCTTCTCTTTCTTTCCTGGAGCATTTTTCAGGTTTATAGAAAGATGTGTCTTGTCTGTTCACAGGTCCGGCTCTGGATTTAAGTATCCACAGATTTGGCCAGTTTGAGAAGTAGGTATATTGATTCCCTACCTAATTCCCAAAGGGACTTGATTCCCTAATCTATTAAAAAGAAAACAAGTGTATGGTGTACCAGTAGGGTATTTCCCCCATTTTATGGCTACTCAAATATATTTTCTTGACTGTGCTCACTTTTATATTTAGGTTTAATGTTCCCACAATCTCTTTCGGCCTGTTTTGATTTCCTGACAGTTCCACGCTATAAACGATTATTTCTGCTGGCTAGATTGAATGCTGTTCCATCAGGGGAGCTATCAGGACCCTTAAATAAGGTGCCTTACTCTGAGCAACTGTGCCAATGCGGTTCTGGCCAAATAAACACCCGTCAGCATTTGTCTCTTTGACTGTGATTTGCTTAACGATGCAAGAGATAGTTGGATAAAACCCTGTATCCAGGACTCTAGGTGTGAACTGGATAATTTCAGGTTTCTTTTAGCAGGGGTGGATTTTAATATTCCATTGGCTGTTGCCAAGTTCTTTTCTCAGTCAATTAAGATTAAAACTCATTAAATCTTACATTATATAGACACATGTAATAAATAAATTTCCTTCTCTTTTTTTTAGTCTTAGTATGACACTGTTCAGAGCCGAATTGGCTGCAAGAGCAGTATCATTAAAGTAAAGTAATAGCCTTTATCCTGATGTAAGCGTTTCTGTTAAAATGGAACTTTTCAGGATTGTTGATATAAACCAGGGGTGGCCAAACTTGCTTAACGTAAGAGCTACAAAGAATAAACATCAGATGTTTGAGAGCCATAAGACATGAACAAATATCACATGTTTTTACTGGAAAACATGCAAATTTGCTTTTTATAACATTAAATGAGACTGCCAAAAATAACAAAAGGGGTAAAAGCAGATATTGATAATGATATTTATTTTTCCAATGATATTTGTTTGCTAATGATATTTAGCTTCCCCAGCCACCCTGTCGGGAGCCGCATAATATGTGCAAAAGAGCCGCTTGCGGCTCCCGAGCCACAGTTTGGCCAACTCTGATATAAACCATTGGGCTAATGAAACCGAGGATCTGCCTTCAGGTAATGTAGAATTCTATACTGACTTCCCTGTTTCATCTTAGTTGGCCTTTCTTTCTAGAATGGTGTGAAGAGCTACTATGAAGTAGTAGACAAGAGTTAGATCAGGATTAGGTTTGAATCCCTACTTTGCTTGGAAGTTTACTGGGTGACTTTGGGACACTCCCTCTTTTGCAGCCTAACCTACCTCACAGAGTTGTTGTAAGGAAAAAATGGAGTAGGGGGGAGATCATTTATGAAAAGGTGGGATACAAATATTTATTTATTTATTTATTTATATTTATTATTTTCATTTCTATCCCACCTTGCAAGACAAGCTGGCTCAAGTCGGCTTACAACATTAAAATGCAATAAAAACAATAAATACACTATTAAAAACAGAATCAAATATAGATAAAACAATGCAAATGATGGCGATATTCAGAATAGAATCCGATGATAAGGCAGCATCCAGTAGAGTCTCATAGGCCAGAAGATGTTCCTATGGCGCATTGGTCAGTGGCGGCTCCTAATCGAAGGCCTGGTGGAAGAGCTCCGTTTTACAGGCCCTGCAGAACTGCATAAGGTCCACAGGACCCTGAAGTCCTCCGGGAGCTCATTCCACCAGTGCGGAGCCGCCACTGAAAAGGCCCTGGCTCTAGTGATGGCCAAGCTGGCTTCCTTCGGGCCAGGGAGAGTCAGGTGATTTTGAGACCCTGACCTTAGTGCTTGCTGGGGCACATACCGAGAAAGGCAGACCCTCAGGTAGGCAGGCCCCAGATCATATAGGGCTTTAAAGTTCAAGACTATAGTCTCCCCAGTGGTTTAGAGGGAAGCCCTTTGAGAGGCGTCCTGATCTAATACTAAAAATATGCTTGATTAAAGTAGAACTATACTAGATATGAAGATGTTCAGCTAGTGTATGTTGGCATGACTATCATGATAGCTCTAAAAAAGGAAACCGCAGAGGTTGGCAAAGGCCAGGTGACATTTCATTTTGGATTGGAATGTTCCCAAACTGATTGATAGCAAGATCCTGGGGACTTGGTTATTGTCGAGGGTTGCCAACTCCAGTTTGGGAAATTCCTGAGATTTTAGGGGAGCTTGGAGAGGGCAGGGTTTGGGGAGGAGAGGGACCCCCACAGGGTATAATTCCATAGAGTCCATGTTCCAAAGCTGCCATTTCCTCCAGAGGAACTAATCTCTGTAAGTCTGGAGATCAGTTGTAATTCTGGGAGATCACCAGGCCCCACCTGGATGTTGGGACCCGTTTTATTGCCTGGGGGGCATTTCCAGTACTCTATAGCAGGGATGTCATCATACGGCCCACAGGCTGGAACTGTATCCAGGGCTCTTATCCGGGCTGCGAGCAACTGGTCATTTACCTTTATTGCCAGATGACGGCGGCTGTCCATGACATCCCTGTATCCTGTCCGAGTGCGAATGAGTAATGGGTTGTAGAAGTGGGAGGGTGGGCATCAGGGAGAAACTTTAAGGAAATACTGTTTAAGAGTGTTAATGTTTTAAGCATGTTTGTATTTTGAGTAAAAAATAGTTATTGTTAATTGGGCTTGCCTGTTATCCTTTATAAAGTTTATATCTCCGGTATCTGGCCCTTGTAGCAAATGAGTTCGACGCCTCTGCTCTAGAGCAAGATGGGGAAAGGCAATGTGTTATATACTGAATAACACCTCAAAACTAGTAAAAAGTCCAGTAGCACCTTTAAGACTAACAAACTTTATTGTAGCATAAGCTTTCGAGAAACACAGCTCTCTTTGTCAGATACTGTTTTGGAGCAACAGACTAACGTGGCTAACTTCTATAAGTCTATGACCTCAAAACTAGGTTATGAACTGGAGGGCTGCAGGTAATAAAGGTATTTTGGTGGTCATGGAAAATGATCTCAAGTTGCAGCAGACTGATGGTGACCCGCTTGGGGTTTTCAAGGCAAGAGACATTCAGAGGTGGTTTGCCATTGCCTGCCTCTTCATAACAACCCTGGACTTCTTTGGTGGTCCCCCATCCAAACACTACCCACAGCCGACCCTGCTTAAGTTCTGGGATCCAATGAGACTGGGCTAGTCAGGGCCATCCACATCAGTTTGGGATATTTTAGCTGATTGCAATTAATATATTTTTGGAAGGGGAGAGAAGGAAATAGCAAGGATTTGGGCTCTTAGGATGTAGTTTTAGCTTTGACCAGAAGAGGGAGATGTTAGCATCTTGAAACTTCCTGAATAAAATTCAAGTCCTGTGGCACCTTTAAGACCAACAAAGATTTATTCAAGGTTTAAGCCTCAGTGTGCATGCAATGAGATGGAAGTTAGCAGTCCATACATATAGGTCCATATATATAGCATACAACATAATGAAGATGTTTAGTAGAAACTGTTAGCTAAATTGCTCTGGTTTTAAGATTAGCAATTGGCAAATAACCAGGTTACAGCCAACTATACCAAGGTCCCGCCCCTTCCAGGAGTTCCCAGTAAATAGGCACTGAGGCAGAGGTCAGTTTAAATGGTTTTTACTGAATAATATTCTCAGGCACACAAAACAGATACACACACACTAACACACAGTTCCTAAGAAACTTAGATAGAGAAATAGCACTTTCGCATGAGCAGGAGATTCGCTGGTTGGGAAATACTTTACCTGTCCTGGAGATGGGTTGTCCGTTCCAAAGGAAGAATTGAGGGATTGAAAGGAAAATAGGGAATGTGTTCTGAACCGGCAGAAACACGCTTCTCTCTGGCTGCAGACTCAGAGATCAAAGATGGAGGGGAGGGTGTTGGGATAGCAAGCTGGATTTGAGAGGGGTAAAAGCAGATAGGGGTCGTGGAAGCTCAAGAGACCGGCCACATGGTAGGCGACCTCTTTTATTAGGTGATTTGGGGGCTGGCAGTGCTGGCCACATCCCCCTAACACACCTACCAGGTAGTCCGTCCCTACAAACCCGACCATTGGTTAAAGGAGAAAGAGGAGGGGATGCTAGGGAGTGGTCAATATTGTGACATTAGGAGCTAGACAGGAACTGACACCTGGGCAAGCTTGCGATGAGTCACGAGCCATCCTATTGTCTCTTGATGGCCCTAGTTCTGCCAGTTGATGGCTTGAGGATTAGTTGCCAAGCAACTTCATTCACAGTCCAAAGTTCAGCATCTCTCTGGAATGTGTGGAATCCCACAGGTATGTTGGGGGGGGGGGTTTGCCTAGCATAAGTCACCAGGAACACCCTTGGGCAATGGGATCCTTGTCCCCGTCTTTGTGTGAACCGTGGCGGGTGTGTGCTTCTTGGAATAGACTGGAACCTCATACAGCAGTGAAAAGGGCATGTAGTCCTTCAAAGCATAACAGCCCAAAGTTCAAACTTATGAACATTAAAAGTCCATAAGAGCATGTGATGTGCCTTGCTAGGCAACAAAACATCATGTTCATCATTGATCTTTTGTGCAGTCCCACCATTGGACAGGTCTTTACAGCTAGAAGCCTCCAGGGGGCGCTCAATTAACAATAGTCACAAGTAAGTGCAATTTTATTTTCATATAGTTCAAGCTGGAAAAAGAGGGTATAGTGATTACAAAGCCAGACTAGGACCTAGGGTACCCAGTTTCAAATCCCCACTCATGCCATGGGAGCTTGCTGGGTGGCACTGGGCCAGTCACACTCTTGGCCCAACAGGGTTGTTGTGAGGACTATTGTGCTATTGCGGAGAGACTCGTGGAAGGGCGGGGGGGCATGGTTAAATGCCTTCCTCCCCCAGATTGGGGAGGGAAAGAAAGGTATTTTAAACGTGCCTGAGTTCCCTGCCTGCCCTTTTCCAGCTGCAACATGTGCAGAGAAGGGAATGCAGAGAGAGGCTTTTCCTTGTCAATTTCACTCTCAGCTGACTGGCAGGAAGTGAAAGTAACAAGGAAATCGGAGGGGCTCCCCAGAGGGAAAGATGGCATTTTAACCTGCCGCCTTTCCCTCTTGTGTGTAACTTGGGGAGGGCAGTGTGCTCTGTAGCCACACATGCCAGATGTTTGGGTTGTAAGCATGGCCAACTCAGGGGCCAGCCAGAACTCCTTTCCTGTACATTCCTGCCCCAAAATAGCCCTCTGTACCACAATGAACTTATATCATCCATTGTACATTTGGATTGGATTTCCTTGTGTAAATTCTCTCTCTCCCTCTGTATACAAAACTTTCAGGACCATTGTGTTGTTCGGTCGCACAGCTGAATCCGACTCTTCGCGACCCCATTCTTTAGGACCATTCTAGCTCCTCCTCATAATTTTGAATAGCTCCATTTCAGAATGTGCCTTGACTTCTGTTGTGTTCAGTGGTTTGATCTTGGGATGGAAGAGGGTTTTCCAACCTTATAAATGTGAGAGCCAGTTTTTCTGTTCTGGGACCTCTCTTTAATCAGGAGAGGGCTAATGCTGTGTTCTGCCACTAGGTGTCACCGTTTGCAAATAGTCTCATGTCAGGAGAGCACATCTGTATTGCCCTTCAAGTATATTATTTATTTCCCCCTCTGATTTGCAACCAGCATAACTAAAGTTGCCAACAGCCTGGATAAAAAAAGCATCCAGCCCCTTTAACAGAAGTTTAATGGGATGTTATTTGCCTCCATGCCATGAAAAGTCTCAACTGGTCATTTTCACACATTAAGCCTCTGTTAAGGAGGCAGTGTTTTTCTTTCCCTCCAGATTGTTGGCATCCTTAGGTTTATTAACAAGGGAAATCTACTAAAATAGGGTTGCCATAATCTGAAAAGCAAAAAAGAGGGCATGTTTCCTGACTGACTACTTCAAACAAGTGACGACTATGACAAATCTCATTTTAAATACCCCTACTATTTAGGCTGTGATAATTGCTACTAACTAGAAATATTCCGGTGGGTACCCATGTTGGTCTGAAGCAGCAGAACAAAATTTGAGTCTAGTGGAACCTTTTAAGACCAATTAAGTTTGATTCAAGATATAAGCTTTCGTGTACATGCATACTTTTTCCTAACCTTCCAACCCCAAAAGAGGACATTTTCATCGTTTTTTTTACAAAAAGAGCCCAAAGAAGACGGACACCAAAAAAAAAGGGCATCTGGTAACCCTAACTAAAGCCACAAAGAGAATCATATTTAAAGGAAAGTTAACATTCAGCTATATATAAAGTGTTATTACTGTCACTAAATAACATTACCAACCAACCATTATCCTTTTTTCCTTCTTATTTTCACTGGAATCAACGGGATCCAAGCCATGTGAAAATATTACCCTTTAATATATTTGGATCTTTCAGTTACCAGAAAATGATAAAAATAGAGCTTTCCCCATGGGACAAAAGGAAGGACGTAACAGAAATATTTGTGCATACTGAATTTACTCTAGAGCAATATCATTGTCTTCAGCAAGACTTATGTGATATAAACAGGTTGAAGGTTGCAGTGCTTTTGGTTCTGAGTTTTTTTGGGGGGTGGGGGGAGTATTTTCTGCCATTTCAAAATAAAAATCTGAAGTAAACGCTGCTTTTCCCAAGCAGTCACATACTCAGCAAAACAAGTTCTTAACATCTCCATTTATTCTGCAATGCAAGACATTTCCTGTTCTTCCCTTAGTGCCCCCCCAACTGTCTAGACACCCCTCTAGACTGCTATTAACTGTGCCGTGTTCCACCATTGGATTAAAAATAGAGGCTTCCCTACGCATGAGGACTTTAGGGAAAGAAAGATTCCATGTTGTGGTCAAGCCCCATTGAGGAAATCTGATATTTTAAGAGAGCAGTGTAGCAAAATGTGCCTATTTTATATTGGCCGAAATAAACCATCTGTTTGCATTGAAGGCCCCCATAAAATCATTCATGTTCTTTCATCAGTAGACTTCTCAGAATCATGGAATTACAGTGTACTTACAGGCACATTTAACATTTAGCTTACTGAAACTACGATCCTCCTATGTAATTTTTGTACCGTTTAATGTGTCGTGTTAAGATTTAGAATTATGCTGTGCTTGCTCCAGTTCTGTTTTTAGGTTTCAGATTGGTTCTACAGCCCTAATCCAACCCTACTGTATTATTTATTGGATACCCCATCCTGTGAACTGTATCGACTCTGTGTAATCCTCCTTGAGTCCAAGTGAGAAAGACAGACTTATCAGTGACGTTAATAAAAACAAATAAAACAAAAATGTTTTGTACAACATTTACAGCAGTTCAATTCCTGTTTAACGGGCAGAGCTTCCCCCAAAGAATCATGGGAAATGTATTTTGGTCAAGCATTCTGCTAAGAGAGCCTGTGTGACCCCCCCCCCCCTTACATCTCCAGGGTTCCTCGGAAAAAGGGAAAGACTATTACATGACTTCCAAGTCTGTGCTGTTGATGTGCCGCACATTTATACCATTGGCAGCTTGGTCTACCAATTTTGCCAGCATAACTCAATACTTGTCAATTCCCAGCATAACTCAGTATCCATCAATTTTATGATGAGCTATCTTGGTTCGGAGAACAAATGTTGCTTGTGATGCTGGTCATGGGAAGAGTGCTGTCAGTCAGGGGTGTCTGCGAAGACCAACCGACAAAAAACACATATGAAGCTGTACATAGAAGTGAGACTAATGGCCCACCAATTTCATCACCATAAGGCCTCCCAGAAACTCAAACAGAAGCAGGCCTTTCCAAACACCTATCACCCAAGTTCTGCCAACTGGCAACACCAAGGACCGGGTCCTTCAGCATACAAAGTATGTGCTCTACCACTGAGTTACCCTGAGTTTCCACAAATCTTGGGACATAAAAGTTACCCCAAATCAGGCAACATTAAGCCAGATGACCGCACCCGCTGAATGGGAGGCACCAATGGGAGACACCAGTGTTCATAATATCTGATCATTTTATTTATAATTCAGTGTCAAAAAAAAAAAACAGTTTACAAAAAAACAAACAATATATCACTGCTTTTACCAAACAGCTGTAAAAGTTAAAGGGCTGAACATGCAAGAAAAAGACTGTGCAAAATTTATACGGAAGGATTTTCAACCACACAATAAGAGGTTTCTTTCTTCTTTTTTTTACCTCAGAACCATATCATTAAGCTACATCATATTCTTAAAAAACAAACACCAGAATCTCTCAAAAAATAAGTTCTCTCTTTATACAGATATAGGCAGGTATATATTAGTGCTGCTAACAACGTTCTAAAAAGAAATGGCTGTGACTTTATTAAAAAGAGATGTTTTGTTCTGGAGCTGGCCTGTTGGCATTATGTAATGCAGAATATGAGAGAGACCCTTTTTTTCCCTGTCAAAGAATGCATTTGAGTGGGGAAAAGGGCAGAACTGGCTCTAGGGCAAAACGGATGCCTCTCCCTTCCACTTCAGTTCCTGCGCAGCACACACCTCACAATTTGAGCGGAATGATTCTTATTTTTGCAAGGCCATTCTGGAGAACCATATTCATCCCCGAACACGAATGAAGATGCCTTATACTGAATCAGACCCTCGGTCCATCAAGGTCAGTATTGTCTACTCAGACTGGCAGTGGCTCTCTGGGGTCTCAGGCAGAGAAAGGTCTTTCCCATCACCTACTGCCTGGTCCTTTAAGCCAGAGATGCTGTGGACTAAACCTGGGACAGCCACCCAACTGTTGTTTCAAGGAGCTCCACAAAATACACACAGCTACAGTGTCCTCAGCTCAGCTACTTTGGAGTAGTCCTACTGAGAACAATACTGCTCTGGAGCAAAAAGACAGGCAAGGTGTCTCAGTGCCACACATGATATTTTCGGCAAAGGCACAAATCCATAATCCCCATCATCGAAATCAAAGATAATTTGAAAACAAGATGGGCATGCCTCATTGGTTTGTCTGGGCTGCTACTCCTAGGTATTAGGGACACTGCAAACCAAGGACTTGAGCGACAGGAAGTATGGATAGCAACAGAGGGGACAGGAGTACCAGCAAAGCATTATGGGACATCTAGGTGATAAGTGGGACCCAACAGGTACGGCTGTTAGGAAGACAGAATTCTCTTAGTGGCTCCCATTAAAGGCCTTTAGGGAATAATGCCGAAGACAGGGGCCCTCAAGACAGTGCCTGTGGGTGCCATGACACCCGGCAATACCTTTCCTGGCCTCCATCAAGTGTTTTTAGAGCGTTTGTGGGGCCAGGTGGAGCTTTTGACCAGCAAGGCTTCTGATTGACCAATGGAGATTTTATTGGCTGTGCAGATTTTTTAAAAATGCTGTTTTGGCAACAGCTGTCACCACAACACACGGACCTTCACCATGTCGCTGAAGGTAAGCTGTGGCAGCCATTTTGCAGCAGACTCTGCCTCCTTTGGCAGCCATTTTGTGGCCATGTCAGGATTCCAAAGGTGCCCATAGGCTCAAAAAGGTTGGGGACCCCTAGCCTGACCTCCCAGGCAATAGAATTATTTGGATTAGTGCCCTCATCAAGGAGAATAATTTCACCCACTTGTCTTCAGTAGCCCTTTCCCCCACATGATTATTTTGATGATAAGCTCAGATCTATGACATTAGGAAGTTGTGAAAAAGGAGAAAATCCAACATTAACTCATGTTCCTCTAAAGACACAGATGATGCCCTAAACATGGGTTGCTAACCTTCAGATGGCACCTGGAGATCTCCCGCTATTACAACTGATCTCCAGATGGCCAAGATCAGTTCCCCTGGAGAAAATGGCTGCTTTGGAGGATGGACTCTACGGCATTGCTGAGGTCCCTCCCCTTCCCAAACCCCACCCTTCTCAGGCCCCACCCCCCAAGTATTTTCCAACCTTGAGATGGCAACCCTATCCTAAAAACAGTGCAACGGGCTTGTTTTCCAGAGATTGCATAATTGGGCAGGGGAGGAAGAGTCTTTTAGTAAAAGGGGGGGGGGGGGGTTGAACTGTATAAAAAGGCAGAATTAAAGCCTGCTTTTGCTTTGCAGTGCACATGTCACTCACTGACATAACTCCAGAACCCTGAATCTCATAAACAGCCAATCTCATCCACAAAAGGCGCACAACCTAAGAGTCATAAAGGCATCACATTTTACAGCAAGCCATTGTTTTTGCCAACAGAAGGAAGAATTATAATTAAAGGCCCTCTCTCTCGCTTTGTCTTGGCAAGTCCCTGGGCTTTGAAAACAAGCCATGAAACAGGTTGCTGAGAAGTCTTCTCCCCACACCACCCTCTCTCGTGTAGTGAATGGAAGATTTCAAGCCTCAAGAACATTCTGTCAGATTTATTAAATACTTTTACTGCACATGGAATGTCCCTGGATTATTTCAAAGCGGGACTGGCCTACACATACATCGCTTCAGGCTGCCAATGTGTGTGTGTGTGGGGGGGGAGGTTTGTGGGTAAGGGCTATTTTTAAAAAAATGCTCCACCACACAAAAACACCCCCCCCCCCAATTTAAAACCTGAAAGAAAGGCTCCAGCGAAATGTCCTCTTATACCTGCTATGCTAGCTTCCTTCTTGCACAAAGCCTTTTTACACGAGGGAACATCCAAAATAATGTGATTTTCCCCTCCCCCCACCAAACTTGTATCCATCTGAAGTGGTGCAGTCCTCTCAACCACCTTAGAACTCTACCACCTAATTACCACCACATCACCTCGATATTGAGCACGTGCTGGCAAGGCCTGAGCTACCTTGTACCAGTAATTTTGGTAAGAAGCTGGGCTATACTCTAATCCTTTTGTGCAATGTTTGTTGCAGTTGTGCAGTAGCAACAACCTACAAATCTCACTTTCTCGCACGCTTATCAGCATCTGACCTTATTTCATAGAGATCAAGGACTCATGTGGACCCCCATCAGCTAAGATTTCTCTTGGACATCCATCTGATCTTTCCAAGATTTTAACCACCCACCTGATGTGGTCAATTGGGTGGCAAAAAGTCACCTCCCTGGACAAATACTCAAGAGACATGTCTTTTCAATTTAGCTCCTCATTCAAAAGCTGGGAAGCATTCAAAATCCTCCTACGTACATACAGCACAGACCTTTATTTACTTTGCATAGGAAACACGTCTGTGAAATAAGAAGTGTTTCTATCACAGAGGAAGTCACACATTTAATAAAATCAAAACAATAGAAAGCCATAGTACAGACCAGCAATATTCACTAGGAATTTGTTCGCCAAGGGCTGATTTGTATGCACGAAATTATTAACGGGGTCACAAGAACAAGATGTGATCACCATTACAGATGAATTGGTTTTACACTTCGTGTAATACACTGAAAGGAGGATTTTTTTAAACGAGGCTTTTCACAAAAAGCATGTATACAGTTGCATGCTCGCTCGATCTCCCACACACAAGTAATGTCCCAATTGCCAAAAGCCACCTTTCCCTTACATCCATTCCTTTTGCTACCATTACAAACAGCACTGGCTTCTTAGCCCAATATCTACAGTTCAAACATACCCAATTCGTACCACTTTTACTGTCCGTTCCGTTCAAAGAACCCTGGGAGTTCGGTTGCCAAGAAAAATGTTCTGTCCCTTTAATAAAAGTGCCATGTTTGAAATATGCAGTTGAAGCTTTTCGTGGCATGTGCGTAAATCACTTCACATGGTAACTGGTGGGGGTGGAAAGCATTGCCAAGTTGTAGCTGACTTATGGTGACCCGTAGGGTTTTCAAGGCAAAAGATGAACAGAGGCAGTTAACCATACAAGTATTAACCAAGTACCAACCCTGTTTAGCTTCTGAGATTGGGCTAGCCTGGGCCATTCAGGTCAAGACCACTTGGCAAATACCATCCCATTCTGCCTCCTATTAACAGGGACAGGACATTTTTCACATAGCAGTTTGAAATCCTACCTTGGAGCTGGACTTTGGTGACCGTACTGAGACGTCTCCATTAGAGGTCTCTAGCCATCTCCCTTCCAGAATGGTTGCCAGGATTCACTGGATTGAGACAATCACTTAACCCAGTTTTAATCTGCTGTGTGGACACACGTGGCCTCTAGGCCCAATTGCCCTCCACCCTTTCTCGCCACACGCTTTTCAAGCCTTGATGCAGGGTGCTTTGCAGTGGTGAAGATAATTTCCCCAGAATTCCCAAATGACAGAACCCTTCTTTCACAGTGCTGAAACCAATAATAATTCATGACATACCCACCATGGTAAAAAGCATGTCATTTAAAGTTTCTTTCATATTGTATTGTGGGGGGATGTTGTGTTTTCCACAAAAGCATAACCTCAAGTCAGTTCCTAATTCACAGTTATGTATAAATAAGGAGGACCCCGCTCCTTCAGCACCAGCAGGGGGTCCTGCTACTGGGATCTGACTCTTAGTGCAACCATTTAAACCATGCTGCTTGCCCTCTCTCTGTTATTTAGCTGTGCAACCGGATAAAACTAAAGCATCACAAGTTAAGAAAGTGAACATGTTTTGTCGTTCCATTGAGTTACAGCACAGTTAAGAAAATCTCTTCACGCTAGTAAACAAGCCCTTTTCTCTTGACATGATAGTTTTTCATACCCTGGCATTCTTTTTTTAGCCTGAGGGAACAGACGAACACTTGATCCCCCTGCCTGCCCTTTGAAGTGGTGCAGTCTAGCAACAGATGCATCCCACGGGGCTGCAGCTGATGTCTTTGGCTTCAGTGGGTCTGACATAGCACACCCCACAAAATACATTTTCTTCAGCCAGGCATCAGAACAAGAATGCTAAGGTCCCCTTTAACGACATACCTCTAGAAGCATAGTGTTTTTTGCTTCCTGATGCTTTTTGACAGCAGATGTACTTATGCACTTAGAAAGGGGCTAGGCGACGCTTGCACCCAACTAGATGTATGGGAGATGCTGCCCCCAAAGAGAAGGTGTAATGTGACAGAGGCCCAACCTTTTTACTTGGGTCATGAGGCCTACTCCGGCCTTTTGTTGAGGCCACTGGAAGATGAAAGACGAACCTTGCGCTATGCTCAGGATGTGTATGGCCTGCAGGGTGTTCAGCATCTTCAAAAGGTACTAACACCTGGTGAAAACTGCCCATGGACTCACCAAAGACAATGGCCAGGACAATTTGTCTACAAAATTCAGCTCAGACTCAGCTGCCAGCATTGAACAGAATGGCTTTGATGAGCTCACATCCCAATCCCACTGCAATTTTCCAACTGGTTCTGCAAGAGATGTCCAGAATAGTGGATATGGCTTTTCTTTGGAATGCACCAAGAGGGGTGAAGATCTTTCTATTATATTTTTGTTCCCAGGGAACAGAAACCGCCTACTATCGCTAGCCTGCACTTTACATGGGATGCCTGAACTAACAGATTTATTTTGCATCACAGCGTGGTATCTTCACTTGCAAAAAGAATAATCAAAAATAACAAAAGCAGCAAAAAGAATGTCTTGCAGAATATTTAACAATAATTAACTCAAATACTCCTTCCTGATATCTTGAATTTCTCTCAATTCAAATAACTAACTTTTCAGATTTGTCCTTTACAAGGCACCTGGACTTTTCATACATTATTTTCAAACAATGAGAAGGAAAACAAATCTTTGTAATTATGTTTCTCTTCCCCAGTTCCCCCAAAATGGGGACCTCTTCCTTGAGGACAATAATCAGATTCTGGAGTTAAAACCTGGGTAGTCCTCGGGATGTAAATATAGCGAACAGCACTCAGATACAATACAACACACGGGAGTAATCTCCGGTGTAAATTTAGATTGATTCCATAGAAACCCAAACATTCTAAATTTATACTGGTATGACATCAAACTATATTCCTTGCTCCAATTCTAGTTACATGTTATGTAAATGTTTTCAGGGGCAAAATAAGTCAGGATGGAGACTTTGTCCTTTTTTTTTTTTGGCAGCCTTTCATGCTGATAAATGTTTCTGTGAGTGAATCATGACCATCCTTGCCAATTCCTTGGAATGCCCAGCGCATGCCCTGATGATAACATGATGTTACAGCAGAAGTGGGCTTCCTCATTCACTTCAATGCACACAAAGCTGTTCATTCCATTAAAGTGAATGAAGGCATTACCTGATTTCATGACTGGGCGTTCACTACCCATCTGCCTTTCAGTAAGATTCAAAATGCTTATATTGTTATTATTGACAAATGTAAGGTGAAGACCAACTTTCACCTCCCATGTTAACCTGGCCTTGCAGTTTGCACAACGGTTACACTTCTCAGCAAACTGAATGCTGATTCGGTCATGTCCATCCCCCTGTGCTTCAGGTAGGCTGCCTGGAGAATGCATGTATAGTTTAGCCCCCTTTCGGGGGGGGGGGAATCAAAACTGCTTTGGGGATGGCAAGGAGGAAGGAAAGGTGGGCTCATGATGTCAAAGGATGCCAGCCAATAGGCAGGGACTTGCAGATGGGTCATCCCAATTCAAGCTCCACTGCATTGAAAACCCACAAGACCATGAAGACAGCTTCAGGAGGGTGGCCATGTTGGTCTGCAGTAGAACTAGATTTGAGTCAAGTAGCACCATAGAGACAAACAAGATTTTGGGGGCATAAGCTTTTTGAGAGTCAAAGCTAAAAATACCTGTCGAATGCAGCTTTGACTCAAAAGCTTATGCCCCCCCCCCCCCCCCCCAAATCTTGCTGGTGTCTATGGCACTCCTGGACTCAAATCTATCTCTGTATAACTATGCCTTTTCAAGAATTCACATCAGGGAAAAAAACCCAATCTGTTGAAAAGAATGAGACATTTTTACCAACCCATCAGAGAAACCTAGCAAAAACCTATCCGCTTTCTTAGAACTCAACTATTCAAGCATGGCCAAGAAGCAAGCAGACTAAATGAGAAACCCAACATTAACGCAAAGAACTATGGTTACTGTCGCCAGGAACTCTTTTCCCTTTAAGTCTCTGCATAAAATACAAGCGCTTCACATTGCATATTAGACTGGAAAGCTTTTCAGAGGTAGAAAATGGCGTGGTGTGTACATTTTGTGTTGAATCTTTTTTTAAAAAAAGGATAAAGGGATGTATCCTTCCCATCATATATGTCATTCTAAAAATATTTTCAGTATAAATATATATAGTAAACAAAACCCTGATTGGGGAGTAGTTCAAAAGTTTCAGTCTAACCACACTGTTTTCCTTTTCTGTGCTCTGAAACCAAAGAGACATCTCAAATGGATAGACAGCACATTCCATCGGAATCCCTTAAGCAGAACTCAGTCTCTCCCCTGTACCTTCCACTCTAGATTCTTACAAAGCGACATATTTACAGAGCAATGTCTTTCCGCAAATCAGTTCAACTAGCAGAAGGCCATGGTCTTGAAGAGTCTGTTGTCACCTGAATGACAACTCCCTTTGCCTCCTAAAGATCTCATCACGTGGGAGTCCTCAAACTGCGGTATTTACACACTATATACAGGCTGAGCAGGTCTTCTCAGCAGTATGAAATGTCCCTTCAAGATATCGAGAGATAGAGTGAAATTCCTGTGGCGTTCAAAATCTGAACAAGTTGATGAAGTCCTGGGGCGAAAGAGAAACGGAGCAACTCTCTGGGTTGTTAGCAGTACATGGATGATCAGTGCCCTAAAAAGGAGAAACAATTTACAAACGGTTACTTGATCAGCGGCATATCTCTAGATAGTTTGCAGTGCAATCCCGAACAGCATTACGCTCTTCTGAGTCCACTGAATTTAATGGGCTAAGGAGGACATAACTCTGCTTGGGATGAATGCAGTCACTGACTTTTCAAGGTGGATCATGTCTTAAGTAATGCTGCAGTGGATGGTGGGGGAGGGAAGAAAGCGTAGTATAGCACAATCCCATCAGCACAGAAGCTAAGCAGGGTGGGTTGGCCTTGGTTAGTAGTTGGAAGGGAGACCGCCAAGGAAAGCTCTCCAGAAGGCCAATGGCAACCCCCCCCAGCCTTGAAAGCCCTTTGCTGGGGTTGCCGTAAGTTGGCTATGAATTGACAGTATTTTACAGGCACAGTGAATGGTGGGCAAATCAAACTGAAAGTCTGTAGCCTAATTCTACACTCAAGTAACATATCCACTCTGTGTGTAAACTGTCATCAAGTCAACTTATGGCGACCCCATAGCGTTTTAAGGGCAAGAGAACAGAGGTGGTTTGTCATTGCCTGCCTCTGCATAGCAACCCTGTATTTCCTCCATTGTCTCCCATCTGATTACTAACTAGGGCCACTCCAACCTGGTTAGCTTCCATGATCTGACCAGACTGGGCTAGCCTGGGCTATCCAGGTCAGGACACAAACATCCTCAACCCCAAGCTAAAAATTTAACAGCTATCAGGGTATGCATCTCATTCTGTTTAGTGGCTGACCATCTACCTTCCAGGAGAGGATATGGCAGTGTTTGCAGAGCTGCAGAGTATCTCCATATTGCTCCTTCCTTGGGTAGCATCTCACAAGTTTGAAGTACATCTTCTTCCAATCCAAATGTCCTTTGTCTGACAAGATTAACCGCTTGCGAATCTGAAACGTAAAATGAATAAATAAATCACAGAACTGTAGGCCTGGGTTCAAGGGTTAGTTATAGTACAATCCATAACACCCTGAAACAGGATCCACCAAATCCAGGCTATCAGAGAGACAAATATATGTCAAATCAATTTTTAAAAATTTTTAAAAATTTTAATTGTTTATTTGTTTAATTGTTTATTTAATTGTTATTTTTAATTGTTTTTATACTATGTATTACAAAAATTTGTTTTGACATTTCTGATTGGGTGGGAAGTTGGCATAGAAATAAACAGAAGATGGGGTACCAACAGAAGACATGATTAACAAGCAGCTGCTACAAATATTCCAGAGGGATAGAGGAATTTGTTCTGTCACCGCAAAAATGAACAGAAATCTTTTGGGAGAAGAAGAAAAGAAAAAGAGATTGGATTTATAATAACCCCGCCCTTCACTCAAGAGTCTCAGAGCAGCTTACAAACTCCTTTCCCTTCCCCTCCCGACAACAGACACCCTATGAGGTTGGTAGGGCTGAGAGAGCTCTTTCGAGGACTGCTTTTGAGAGAACAGGTCTGAGAGAACTATGGCTTGCCCAAGGTCAACCAGCAGGTGCAAGTGGACGAGTGGGGAATCAAACACAGTTCTCCCTGATTAGAGTCTGCACACTTAACCACTACACCTTAAATTTTAACTTTTTACATTTTAATATAAACTTGCATGGACTAGCACCTAGAACAAAGATGTGTTAGGCTTTAAGGTGCCACAAGACTCCTGTACGTTACTGAGAAAGATGCCTGCAGGACGTTGGTGAAAATGTAAGATAACTCAAATTGTACAGAGATACTGAGCCACCAAACATTGCACAACTGGTGGGCAAGAGCTGTAACTGGTATCCAAAGAAAGGAATATACACACAAAAGAAAAACAACACATCAAGATGGAAGTGTACACTGAGGGGTGTGTACATTTTTACTGAAGTTGTAGTAAATTGCTGAAGAGACAAGCCACTTTTTAAACCAAATGGAAGCTTGTCTCTTCAGCAGTAGGAACTCAGAACATGTTCCTTTTCATTAATGCTACAGGGTATAAAGATGTTGCAAATTGGCTGTCAGGAGTCTGATCGATAAGTGGACTCTTGACTCCATGGAATATCTTCAGGGATACCCAGTTTGGGCCCAAGAGACTAAAAATGAATTTGGGGTGGAACAAAACAAGATCCTAAGGAGCATGTTTTCAGTGCCTATCATTTTTTATTCATTGTCTTTCTCAGAATGCTTGTACAAGCTTTCCCCCCTCCTCCATTTTATCCTCACAACAACCCTGCAAGTCTGGCTGAGGCTGAAAGAGAATGTAGATTGAGGTCTCCCAGTGAGTTTCATGGATAGACTGGGATTGTCATGCTAGGACTGGGGAGATTCAAGATCACTCTGACCATTATACCATGATGACTCTGTGTGTCTCTCTCCCCCCCCCCCCCCCCCCAATTAGGGAGTTTCCCAAACCTGCATTCCTGCTGGCTCTTACCTGTCTGTCTGTAAAGTGGTAGTGGCAAAGTTTCTTCCAGAGCAGCCGGTCCTCACTGAGCACCTGAAGACTGGGCGCCACTTGCCCGAGGCTCACAATGTCTCTCCCATCTGTTAGCCGCTGCATGATGTTCAGTTGTAAACATAAGGGCAAGTCTGTGAAAGTCAGACCTTTACGGGGAGGCTGGGAAAAGGTAGAAACAGAGAGCAAAAAAAGTGAGGTGTGATAACTCCGGGAAATGCAAGCAGTTTTCAAACGTCATCAAACATATGCACTTGACAAGATACTTCTGTTTGCAAGTTCCAATGGAATATTTTAAGGTATAATGAATGGAGACAACTTCTCTACAAGCGATGTTAATCCACAGCTGAGAGGAATCCTATCAGAGTATCAATTAACTGGCATCTCCTACCTTAGGGAACACCCTGACCTGGATAGCCTGATTTTGTCAGATCTCGGAAGCTAAGCAGGGTCAGCCCTGGTTAGTCTTTAGATGGGAGACGACCACAGAATTATGGGGTCGCTATGCAGAAGAAGGCAATAGCAAACCACCTCTGTTAGCATCTTGTCTCGAAAACCCCACAGGGGTCACCATAAATCGGCTACGACTTGATGGCACTTTATACACACAAATCTTAGGGAGCAGATTTTAGCTGGTCAAGGGAAAGATACTGGAGCTCAGACTTGCCTGGAACCAACACCCTCCACACTGGACGTCCTGCTCAAAGCCTGCCCAGGCACACATAGGAAAACAGCTGGTTGAGAAAGGGCATACTGCATATGCTCAGGTGGACAATAATTTTTATTTCCCTGCATGCACCATGGCTGAGGCCTGACACTGGAAGATGGTTCCCAAGTTAAGTCCTGGCTCCAATTACTCTCTGCCAGTACAATGATTCTGTGTGCTAACAACTTCTGAGGTCTTATTGATGCAGTTGGGTAATGGTTTAGTTTCTATCGTAATCTTGTGATGGTTTTGACATTTGGTAACCTGCCCTGAGAGTTCATTTTATGGATGAAAGGATAGGATAGAAACAATTCAATCCGTCATTAAAAGCAAGCAAATACACAAATAACTTATGCATTCATTTCTCTTCCACTGCATGGTGGAACTGAAGGGTGTATCCAGTCGGATAACAGCTTAACCAGTGGTTTTCCAATACAGCAAGGAGTTACTTTGCAAGTAGGTCCTGAGTATAAGAAGACGGTCTGAAAAAGGCCTTCGATTAGGAGCCACTACCAATAACAACTAAGGCCCAACAACAACCAAGGCCCTTACTAACATCATAGCCTCTGATATTCTAGACATTAATTATGGCCACTCTCTATTATTGCAGCCTAGTAGGACATTAGCACTACCAGGACTTTACCTGTATTTTATCTGAAATTGTGATTGTTCCTGTTATGATTTTTATTGTTTAATATTGTGTTTTAATGTATTTTAACTTTTAACGTAAGTCGCCCTGAGCCTGCCTTGGCAGGGAGGGCGGGATATAAACAAACAAACAAATAGCACAGCACATCTTGTTTAGAAGAGGGCCCCACTTCAAGAAGTTTGGGAACCACCAAGTTTAATTGTATGCTGTTATCAACTCCTCCCAAAGGACTGTGGGTATTTTAGTTCGGTAAAGATGCCGGGAATTCTGTTAGAGATCCCTATTTCCTTCCCCACAGAACTACAGTTCCCAGGTTTCCTTCACTGCAGGGAATAACTATTAAAGCAGCACAGTGTAAGTCAGCACGGGGTAGTGTCTCGGGTCAGACCTGGGAGACACAGGTTCAAGTCCCCACTCTTCCACAGCAGCCTGATGGGTGACCTTAGTCTAGTCACACACACTCTCAGTCTAGCTTCCCTCACAGGGTGGTGGTGGTTGTGAGGAGAGAATGGAGAAGGGGGAGAATGTTGCAAGTCCCTTTGGGGGAGAGTATAAATGAAGCAAGGAAAACAGGCCAGTCTGAGGTATGGGTATGTGCCCAAAAGAAGCGAATTTTCATTCAATAAAGAATTTAACCCGCAGCTGAATAAATGACCAGCTTTTGTACGATGTTATCACCGCCCTTCAGTTCTGGCCCCTCTGAGCCAATTGTGATGTAATCCTTTGGCAGTTTCCTCATTCCTGTCAGAGGCGGTAAAACGAACAGGGTGGAGTTGGCACTGCTGTCCTCACACAAGCACGAATGTTACTTGTTAGCGCTTCTGTTCATATGGATGCACCAATTCCTTCCATCATCGTTTCCTCCTGAGACCATTCTCAGGGAGTTCGGAAGCAAGTTTTGCACTCCCACACAAGCCTAGGCCTCACTCAAGCCAGAATTCCTGACTCAGAAACCTGAGTAAGAACCAGATGGCTGGTATTTTTGTCTCAGAACAATAGGGACCACATAGACGCTACAAACAATGTAATTGCTGTGGGGCATATCTGTATATGTTACCAAGCCGAGGGGAGGGGAGAAGGACAGCTTTCGCTCACCAGAAGAGGAGAAGTGAAAAGGCCTAACATCTAACTTTCAAGTTGGGCAGAAATTTTTAATTTATGCGCTGGTTTGTCCTGAGTGGAAGGCACCAAGACAGCCAAATCCTTAATCACAAGCTTTAAGTCAGTAAGAATTAAATGTGATGACCAAAAGCGTTCTCTCAGGAATTAAGATTTTCCTTTCCCCTCATCTTTTTCAAATACTGAAAAAAAACACCCTCAGAATGGATTGGAAGAGCAAGTTAGTTTTCATTTCCTTGACAGGGTTTTAAATGAGTCACTGAAACGCATCACTTGGTTAATATCCCTGTCCCCCCCCCCCCCCCCAACTGTCCTTTCAAGCTCATTTCTTGGCTGCTCCAAAACACTCTTTGCCAACTCAGATACGGCAGAAGCATTCAGTCCATTTACTGTAAATGGCCAAGTGCCGTTAGTACAGTTCGTCTATCCCCCCCTTCCCCGGTCCTTTTTTCTCCTCAACTGTTTTCACTGAAGTTTGGAAAGGACTGCTCCTCCTTGAAGGGCAATGGCTGACGGGACTTTTCAGAGCCAAGTGACATAAAAAGATGCTGGAGATCTGTGGATGAGAGATGCGTAGACTGGCCTCTAACAAGCAGGGAAGTCCAACCTGGATTGGGGTCACCGTGCTCACCTCAAGTCACGAATTCACGAGGGAGCCACTGGAATGAACCAGCAGTAAGACTCTGCTAATGGAAGGGGAGTGGTCACCAATTCCTCCCTCCTACTGCAGGCCCCAATTTGCCCTTCATAACACTCCTAAGAAGCCTGGTTTACTAGTTACAGTGAGTGCACGTAAAAATCTGCATACAGAGCACCTTTGCTTTTTCTTTACACATGAGCCGAGTCAACATTACAGTCCAAGAACGACTGATCGTGTGATTCAAATGCTATATTTATCCAGGTACTGGGCCCCAGTTTCACGCGTAAACTGAATGCTCATTGGCTCTTTCTAAGAAACAGGTCTACACATGCAGATTGTATAGGCATTCACTGTAACATGCGAACAGGGCTAAAGTCTCTGTTCCCCCAGGAGCAACATTTTAATGACCATTTTAAGCTGCAGTAGAAGAAAGACGATAAAGTCACATTCTATTTATTTATTTGTGTTATTCATAGTCAGCCTTTCCCACTGGAACTCAAGGTGGAGCACTCAGAGTGAGCCGATGCAATCAACAAGATGGGATCCATGTTGTAGATCCAACCAGAAGCAAAGCATTGGGGGGGGGGGGGGGGGCTGTGGCACAGTGGCAGAGCATCTGCTTGGCAGGCAGAAGGTTCCCCCGGTTCAGTCGCCGGTATCTCCAGTTAAAAGATCTGGCAGTAGGTAACGTGAAAGGAAATCCCTTCCATTGGAGGAGTTTACTGATGTATCCAATGAATTATCTCTCAGCTACGTTCCCAGGCATATTTTGGAAAATATATATATTTTTACATGGCTAGAATGTGGAGGGACATGCAAATTCAATGTGCATGCCGTTGGAAGAAATGCAGTGCTAAAAAACTGCATCTGTTATCTGGTGTACATCACACGAGCTTTTGGAACTGCACCAATCCTTTGTGCTTGAGTGAGTGATACTCATGCAGAGACCTGCTTCTATGTGTAGATCTCCCTTAGCTCTGTCAGGTCACAAGAATCCAGACAGCCCAAATTCATTCTCTCAGCATGCTCTGAACGCAGTCTGAAAAGGCTCACAACCGTTTCTTCCATGCAAGTGGGAGAGGTTCCACAAACCGCACGTGGGAAAATAAACTAAACGAGTATCATTTTGGGGCTGCTAAGATGAAGGGGCAGGACCCTCACTTACCCTGGTGATTTGGATGTTGTTCAGCTGCTGCTGCCAGTGAAGAATTGTCTCCATTCGGTGCACCCACATATTGATGTTTCCAACCAGAACAGACTTGCCAACGCTTTGGACCAGGGTACAAAGGGACGTATAAAGAGTCTGCAGTAGTTCCCTTATTAATCTGATATTCTGCTGGTCTTCCAGGACTTTTTATGGGAAAAAGAGGGGGGGGGCAGGAATAAGCAAAAAACAAAACAAAACCCTAAACAAATCTAAACTCTGCCCAAGTGGTCTCCATTAGTGTCAGAAACTGAACACTTCCTTAAAGTGTTTACAATAAAAGACTGGGTACATCTCACCCACCCCCTACCCCCAGTCATAGAAGCTTTAGGTACAGAACTATAGAAAGTTAATAGTGGTAAGTATTGTTCCCTCGAAGCTGAGTTAGTGTGAGCTAGCTCACAGTTTTTTAGCCTCTAGATCACAGATTTTTGTCTTAGCTCAGGAAGGATGGCTCCAGAGCAAACTAATTTATGCAGTAGCCAAATCACTTGCTCACAACTTCGATGCCAGTAGCTCACAAAGTAGAATTTTTGCTCACAAGACTCCATGGCTTAGAGGGAACAATGGTGGTTAAGTACTGCCAGTTGCAGTTGACTTACAGCAACCCCATAGGGTGTGCAAGGCAAGAGATTCAGAGGTGGTCTGCCACTGTCTGCCTGCCTGCCTCTATGTAGCAACCCTGAACTTCCTTGGTGGTCTCCCATCCAACTAGTAACCAGGGCCAACCCTGCTTCGCTTCCAAGACCTGTCAAGACTGAGCCATGCAGGTCAGGGCTGAAAGTCAGTGGCTCTTAAATTCCATTTTAAAAAATGGAACAGAAGTTACACATCACTGATTCATCGATGGGACATAAAAGCAAACAACTCTCTAGGTTGGGTCATTCTGACCTAGGGATTGCGTGCCAAGTATGAAGCTTCATATCTACTTCCCACAGAAGGAATAAACCTGTGTCTCAACTACGCCACTTTGTACTACTGGTAGGAGCTCCTTGGGTGTTATGGAACAGAAAGAATATATCAGCTGGGCCATGGATTAGTAGCAGAGCATGGGATTTGCATGCAGAAGGTCCCAGGTTCAATCCCTGGCAGCTCCCGTTAAAAGGCTCAGGGAGTGGGTGATGTGAAAGACCTCTGCCTGAGACCCTGTGGAGCTACTGCCTGTCTGAGCAGACAATACTGACCCTGATCGACGGTTTCAAGAGGGAATTAGATAAACATATGGAGCAGAGGTCCATCAGTGGCTATTAGCCACAAGGTACAGATAGGAACTCTAGGTCTGGGGCAAGTGATGCTCGGTATTCTTGGTTCGGGGGGGGGGGGGCAACAGTGGGAGGGCTTCTAGTGTCCTGGCCCCACTGCTGGACCTCCTGAGGGCACCTGGTGTTTTTGGCCACTGTGTGACACAGAGTGTTGGACTGGATGGGCCATTGGCCTGATCCAACATTGGCTTCTCTCATGTTCTTAAGAGTCTGACTCAGTCTAAGGCAGCTTCATGTAAAAGCTTTAAATAAATAAAACGTAAAAAGTACTATTCCACACAAAAAAGCTAGACAGAGAGAAGGGCCCTGGCTCAGCCTTCTCCCCAACATGCTTGTCTTTTACTGTAGAGGGCTTATTTTCTATGGATGACCATTCATTCATATAAACAGCCTGATCCTTTGCCTGTAATGCCGGCTGAATTTTTGTTTCATGGTTGCTTTGTGGTTACTTTTTTATCCCACCCTTCCTCCAAATGAGCTCAAGACAGGTTATATCTTCCTTTTTTCCCCCCACTGTATCCTCACAATGACCCTGTGAAGTAGGTTAGGTCGAATGGCTGGCCCAAGATAAGCCAGATGGCCAAGGAGAGATTTGAAACTGGACTTCCCTGTTCTCATCCTGGCCACCCTGACCTACAGAGTCCTACAGCAGTGAATTCAACTGGACTTCCAAAACAAGTTTCTCCAGGGCATGGAATCCCAAACTGGCTTCTAAAGTAAACATGCTTCAAACTGGGCTGTTCCTTGTGGAGTGCTAACCCTAGATTTACAGCGGTTTTGTTTTTACCTTTCTGAACTACTTTTTCCAAGATGTTCATGTAGTTTTTCTGGGCGATTCCACTCAGTGACGTCAGCTGAGACTTTGCTATCAGTTCCAACAGCTGTGGATAAAAATAAAGACATTCAGCTTTAGAGTACAAAAATACTTTTCTAATCTCGGCTTTCTTGTCAGGTGACATGCAGTAAAACGGTTTGGACATTTGTTTGTTGACGGACTATTTTTAAAAAGAAAGGAAGATAGGCAGAAGAGCCAGAAAGGAAAGAGAGTTTCAGGAGCTCAGGCGATAGTGATCTATCTGCCTCCTCTCATAGGTTTAATTACTAAGACGAGCCATTAAAAGTGACAGTGGAGAAAACCCGACTGGGGCCATCTAATCTTTGCTGGGAGTGGAAGTGTCACAAAGAGGAGCGTAAGGGGAGCCGCGGGCTCCCAACCCTTGTGAGAACATCACCAAAAATTACTCTTCCCTACTGTGATGTGCACATACCAGAGTCTCTCTCTCATTAGTACCTAGAAAATGGCACCGCTCAGTTTGCGCCCTAGTTTAGAACCCATGGTTCGCAAACTGCGGTCTGAACTTCCAAACATACACGCAAACAATGCTTTAGGACTGCTCATCTGGTTTTGTTTCCCATCTGCTTAGCATTCTGCCCTCCTGGACAGAATGACGGCCATAACAATGGTTTGTCTATTGAGACATCACACTAAACATGGTTAGAACCAGTGTTCCCTCTAAGCTGAGTTAGTGTGAGCTAGTTCACTGTTTTTTAGCCTCCAGCTCACACATTTTCATCTTAGCTCAGGAAGGATGGCTCCAGAGCAAACTGATTTATTCAGCAGCCAAATTGCTCACTCACAACTTTAATGCCTGTAGCTCACAAAGTAGAATTTTTGCTCACAAGACTCCACAGCTTAGAGGGAGCACTGGACTTAGAACAAACCCTGGCTTGGTTTGTGATAACCACGGTTTCTTGTTCTGGTTTGCCATCTGTCCACAAATCGTGTTTTGTCAATTCAGACATCACACAGAACTAGATTCAGCTGTTGCCCTCTGGACCACAGAGAATATCAAACATGTGCGTTCTCAAAGCTTTGGAGATACACAGCTGCCTGAAGCACCCCGAAAGATTTGGTTTTGTAACCAAGCCTTGTCTTTTACCCCACATTTGGCTCCCTTTCCCACTGATGAAAAGATGCCCCTGTGCGTCCGACTTATAGAGACCCTATGAATTAACATCCTCCAAAACGTCCTATGGTTAACAGCCTTGCTCTGGTCTTGCCAACTGAGGCCTGTGGCTTCCTTGATTGAGTCAGTCCATCTCATGTTGGGTCTTCCTCTTTTCCCACTGCCTTCAACTTTTCCTAGCATTATTGTCTTTTGGTGTAGTGGCTAAGTGCGCACACTCTAATCTGGGAGAACTCGGTTTGATTCCCCTCCTCTTGCACCTGCTGGATGACCTTGGACAAGCCGTAGTTCTGGCACAGCTGTTCTTGAAAAAGAGCAGTTTCTATCAGAGCTCTCTCAGCCCCACCTACCTCACAGGATGTCTGTTGTGGGGAGGGGACGAAAAGGAGTTTGTAAGCTGCTCTGAGACTCCTTTGGGTAGCAAAGGGCAGGGTATAAATCCAATCTCTTCTTCATCTTTTCCACTAACTCTTGTCTTCTCATAGTGTGACCAAAGTCCGATCACCTTAGTTTAGGTTAGAGATGCCTCTTTGCCTAATAATAAAAACTGTACTGCTCTGCAAAAATATCACAGACACCAAAGTTGTGCAATACCCTTTAATTTATGAATCTATCACACTATGCACAATATTTTGGCTGGGCTAATAGAAAGTTAACTTATTATGCAACTTGTTTCTGGAGTTTTACCCAACTCTTAATGGCTTGGAGGATTTCTGAGGCTGGGACACAGAATGAGGCACACGGAATGCTGTTACCTTCCCACCGAAGCGGTACCTGTTTTATCTACTTGCAATTTCTTGCTTTTAAACTGCTAGCTTGGCAGGAGCTGGGACCGGAGCTCACTCCATCATGCAGCACTCGGGTCTCGAACTGCTGAACTACCGACCTTCCGGTCTGCAGCTCAGCGTCTTAACCACTTGAGCCACTGCAGCCCTTGTTCCCATAACTACTTCTCAGCAAAGGTGGCAATATATCGGCCCGCTTGCCTTGTGATGCAGACTATACGACCACATCTATCTGGGGCCACCGAGCACTACAACACATGATTACTCCTTTGCCGTATCTCTCTGGCCGTTGCTAACTGCTTCTGCAGTTCTTCATGGAGATGGGCCAGCATATCATTAGACGTAACTATTGTTTGTTTAAATTACATACTGGCAGAACAAATATTTCATACTGCTGCCCGCGGTGTCTGCTTTAGAAAGCAACACAGAACGCACTCACGTTTTAGTAAACTTGTATTTTTAAAAACCCATAAACATCAGGAAGAACATTTGCAAATAGGATATGGGTACATCTAAATTCAGCGCCAGAACTATAATCAGGAAGAAAATATATGGGATTTGGAATATATGCTTGACATGTTTTGTGATGCTTGCAAAATTTTGGATTCTTCCATCTTGTGGGAAAAAAAAGATGCATTCCAATTTATATAATATTGACCATGGTACAGAAGAGATCCTGTTACACTAAGGCTGTTTTTACATCTGACTTTCCCGCTGGAATCATTCTAGTTCCAAAAAAACCTGCCCACACCTCTGTGCGGTGTGAAACCGTGCTGCTACTGAAATGTCCACATCTACTAATTGCCCTCCTGTGGTCAAGCTAGTATTCAACCGGCTTGATTCTGCTTTAAACAATTGCTGTTGATTAGTGCACTTAGACCCCCTGGAGTGAAATTTCACACCACTGTGAAATCAGCACAGGAAAAGACAGCAGTCAAACTACTTTAGAGGGGAGGTGTAAAATGACCCTAAGACGGGGGTTCCCAGCATGGTGTCCGTGGTTGCCATGGCGCCCACTAACATGATTTCCGGTACCTGCCAGGTATTTTTTAGGAAATGGGCAGGGCCAGGCTTTTGCACAGCAAGGCTTCTGATTGGCCATAGTAGATTTGATGGGCTGTGCGGTTTTTAAAAGATGCTTTGGCAGCAGCTGCCACCTCTGACTAAAGGTAAGCTGCAGCGGCCCTTTAGCGACTGGCGTGGCTTCCTGCAGCAACCAATCTGTGGCAGCCATTTTGTGGTTGTGCACACCATGCTATGTCAGAATCCCACAGGCTTAAAAGCCTGAAGACCCTTACGCTAAGGGATGTGAAGGGAGTAGGGACAGAGCCTAGTAAAGGGCTGATCTGCACTAAATTTTAAATACATTTCATCTTTATCACCAAGTCATATACTTTGCTCAGATATGCATAAAAATCCATATACTTTGGCTACATATAATCAGATGAGCAAAATTTGTGGCAGGGTACGAGCTTTTGGGAGCCATTGCTCACTTCTGCAGATACAGCTAGAATGTGAGTCCATCTGTGACTGTCCTATACCTTAGAGAGTGCAGTGATTTCAGATGCTATAATGCTACAAATGTCAAGATCTTGGTTATGACAGCTAAATGGAACCTCCATGTGTAGAGGCAGTATGCCTTTCAGTAGCAGAAGCTGGGAATGAACAACAGGAGTAGGCCATGACATTTCACATCCAGCTGAACTCTGATAAGCATCTGGTTGTCTGCTGTTGGGAAGGGAACAATGGACTTGGTCTGATCGAGAACAGCAGTCCTTACATTACATGGCAAAAGATGTTTGTCCTGGGCCGCGCGGCTTTGCCCTTTCAAAATAATGGCAGGCATCTATTTTGTACTGACCACTGCCAGCCCATAAGCACAGAGCAAGTGGGAAGAGGAGGAAAGGTGGAAGCAAGGAAGGGGGGGACTGTTTCAGCCACTTGCCCAATTTACTCAGCAACGTCACTGCCGTGTGACTGTCAGTTCAAGGCAGCCAAGCGGCTGAGGGCAACTGATCCACTCCTCTGTTTATCTTCCCGGCTAACTTGAGATGTCAACAGATGGCTCTTCCACCCTGGGCACGCTATTAATACCTCGACACACCACATGACTGGCATCAACTAAGGGTGACGGGGTTAGAAAGAGAGTCCATGCTAATTTGCCAAGCTGTCTAACACCAGCTAATCTGGCTTATTTTTATGAGTCACCATTTCTGGGAGAATTTTTTTAAAACCCCCCAAAAAACCCAACCAACCAACATGCACGCATGCCGAGTCAGAGAGAAAGATGTGCATTTCTCAAATAGCCGAGGTTTCCAGCCTAACCAATCTTCTTTGTGTACTAAGTAAAAGGAGATTATAGACAGGGAGGCTTTTCACAGTGCAATCATACAGGGCATAGCTGAAATAGTATAGCCACATGGGGACTGTACCACACACCATGTTCAAGACTGGAATCAGTTCTAAGTATTTCATTTTTTAAAAACTGCAGGTTAGAGAGAAAAATAATATTTTATTTATTACCTTTATTTAGAAGGCTACAAGCTCCCATTATACATAACATTCATGATTTACTTCTTCATCAGGTACCTTTTTATTCAGACCTTCCTCCAAGGTACCCAAGGCAGAGTTTGTCACTCTCCCCTTCCTCCGTTTTATTCTTATAACCACCACCCAGCAAGATAGGTTAGGCTGAGAGAGGGTGACTGACCCAAGGTCACCCAGCAAGCTTCCATGGCTGTGTGGGGATTTGAACCTGGGTCACCCAGATCCTAGACTGACACCTTACAGACCACACCCATTTACAAAATCCACCAAAAATACAGCACTGGCCATCAATGCTCCCTCTAAGCTGTGGAGTCCGATAAGCAAAAATTCTACTTTGCGAGCTACCGGCATTAAAGTAGTGAGCAGGTGATTTGGCTACTACATAAATTAGTTTGCTCTGGAGCTATCCTTCCTGAGCCAAGACAAAAATGTGTGAGCTGGAGGCTAAAAAAAACCTGTGAGCTGGCTCACACTAACTCAGCTTAGAGGAAACACTGCTGGCAATGTACCCTCCATGTGCACATCTGGTAAGCAGATGTTCCCACGTCCTCAAGGTCTCCCTGCTTCTACTCTGGCTGTTTCTCCTCCTTTGAACCAGGAGGGTAAAATTCCACCCAGAGCCAAGTTATTCAAAAAAATCTTACAGCAAAAGTATGAATGCAAGACCATAGCACAAAAAGAACACGCTCAACAAGCTCCATCGCCTGGGCAAAGGTTGGATACCCTGCAGGTAGGGCAGGCAGGTTAGTTTTGAACATGGTTTTAATGTCTTTTATGTCCACTTTATCCCTTGGTTATCTGAACTTGGGTCCTGAGATGCTCAGGAAAAAGGCAGGTATACAAATATTTTAAAATAAATATCTGGTTGCTTGGACTAAAACATCCACCACTTGGCTTGGACAGAAGCCTGCCCAGCTGTGTTGGTCATAAACACCATAAATGCAATTCCCCTGGAACAGAGTGCTTTGGACCTCCTAACATCCTAAACCAGTCCTGCCTGACGTATGAGCGGGGAGAGCGAATCACCCTTGCGAAACATTGCTCAAGAGTGTATCACATGACACATTCTTGCGGAGCGAGGAATGTGTTGCTGTCATCTGCCTTAAGCCCGGACACCTCAGAAAGGGAGCGAGGCTGTCGGAAATGTGGACAACTGGGAGGGGGGTGGACGGGAAGTCTTGCAAAAATTCAAGGACCGCCAGAGGATACAGCGGCTGCCCACCGTCTCTCACCCAGCAGAAGAGGAGGCACAGGGCACCTACCCTGCAATCTTTCCTCTGCCCTCCCACCTCACCCCCTTAAGGGTTTACTGATTTTTACTCTGCAGCTGCTTACATGGTGCTTTCCGCAACGCTTCTATTGTTGTAAACTTGAGAGCTGCTTCGAGATGACTGATCGGTAAAGCTGGATAGACAGGTTTTTAAATAAACTGGTTTGCCATGAGGTTAACAAGGCTGCTTGGGTTCCGGACAAGTTACCCAGTTGCCAGGGTTCAGTTTAGCGATTCTAGACCCAGAGAGAGGAAACAAAATGGGCTCATGGTATTCTATCCTTTGGGGGGGGGGGGAGTTTAAAAACCAAGCCTGCTCCCACCTTCCATTGTCCTCTACCCAATCACAGCTATGCCCGGCTTGCCTTTTGCATGTTGGCACCAGACAATCCCCCAGTTCCACCCTCAATAATATGAGGAGCAGGGGGGAAATGGGGGGGGGGGATGGAGTTGATGGCGACACTCTAGGAATTTCCCCAAGTCTCTAAAGTTTTTACCATAAAGATTGGGGAAAATCCCTAGAGCACCATCCAGAAGTGACATCACTTCCTCCTCAAACTTCACCCCCCCCAGGCACCACCTCCAAAATCTCCCAGGATTTGTCATCACAGGAGGGCTGGGATCTCTAGCTATGACTGGCATGCACATGTCGTCTCTCCCTAGCAAGCTGTGTAATAAACAGACTAAGGACCTAACACACACTTCCCCTGGGTCTGTGTGAGTCACCTGCTCTTGCAAATTTCCCACTAGGAACCCAGTACTCAGCTGTGTGAGGGCATCGATTTGGATCGGGGCGCGCAAGAAGAAGGGGCTTCAGCACTCCCCCTGTGCCATCTTCCCAATCTGAAATGGCCCGGAGGTGCTCCTTACACTGTTGGGAGCTCCATGGATACTAATGGTGTACACAAAGGTTTCTACAATGCAGTAAACAACACCACATGGGGAGGGGGGGCAACAACAGAAGAGCAAGATGGGGCATCCTCTCCTTGCATGTCACAGTCCCAATCTGAATCGGATATCATGTGCCTGAGAATGGAGTTCCCCAAGGGGGAACCTGTAAACGCACATCTGATGGACAGCTGTGCTGGATGCTGCCCCATGGCGGAGTACCATGTTGTTAAGCCCTAACACTCTCTGCACTGGGGGACTCAAGGCAATCCTACTACCCCCTAGCATTTCCCCTGTCCTGGGAATGTGCTCCAGCCGTCTCTTGTATTAATTTGCTTGGCTCTGGGCAGAGGCACAAAATGACCAATTTCCAGTGTCACACTTCCACGTAAGTATGCTGAAAACATAAAAAAACTGGCCCAAAGCCTCTAGAATAGACTAGCCCAAGGGCTTCTGGGGTCTTCCTCCCTTCTGCCAAAACACGAGAGCTAGAAACTTATTTTGACAAACATGAAAGCCTAACAGAATTCTATCCAAGCTATGGGACAATATGGTAGCCACAATGCTCAATGCCGCAACCAATTTCCTGCTAACACTCTCCTCATCCTATCCCTCCCCCCTGCTTATACCAAAAATGTCCACAACATGTCAGGACTTTGTTATTCCTTGTGTCAACGTTGTGGCACAAGCCAAGATAGGCATTTGGCAATCAACCATTTGTCTCTCAGGTTCGTAAAAAGACAATTCCTCCTCGGGTGGCTGAAGTCTTCCAGGACTTGTCCCTGTCGTGGATGTGGTATTTTATGAAGCGAGCTACTATTCACCAGAGACTTGGCTGATAGGATCAATTTATTTAAAACATCAGGTTCTTATTTGAGTTAAAGTGGTTAGATGGAAGACTTGCTTCCTTTTTGCCAAACCGCCAGCTTGTTTGAATTAGAGAGTTCTGAATTTATAACCAGCGCTCTAATTCGGAGGCTCCAGGAAATAAGGGAACTGCTTGAAGAAAAACACAGTTATTAGTCCTTAAATGCTGTAACTCCTCCATGCCAGCAAAGAAACTGTTTGGAAATGGCCTAAATTTAGAACCTGTCCACACGCTGCAGAGAACGAAGTGGCTGAATACTGCACTGTACCGTTTTCAGACTGCAGGGGAGGCTGTTTTTAATCTAACAGTTCCTCTCTTAAGAAGTGAAATAAACTAGGACAGCTGGTCTCCTGGGCTGAGTAACTTTCAAGACAAAAAGTTTTCAAGGAACATTCAAGACGATGATCCCCTCCTTCCCCCCATCTGCAACTGAATTGGTACATTCAAGAATCTGTCACCTCATTCTCCATAATGCGTAGATTTGCTGGAAAACTTAAAATAAAAAGTGAGCCAAAATCCTCAAGCCTGGAGCAGAGCTGTGCCTATTCAGTGCTTCCAAAAATTACAATAATGATGCTTAATTAATGCCCTAATTTGCATTCATCAGCGTAAATCTGAAATATGCCCATCTAGCTTCATCCAGGGCCTTTTCAGTCCTGGCCCCAGCCTGGAAGAACATGCTCACAATTGAGATCAGGGCCCTGTGAAACCTGTTGCAGTTTCACAGGGCCGGTAAAACAGAGCTGTTCCGCCAGGCTGTTAGTTGCGGCAGCGGGCATCTACCAGTGGGCCTCCCCACTGCTGCTACATGAGACCATCATGGCTCGGCATCAGCCCACTTATTTACCTTATTTAATTGCACTGTACTGGCCACTTCAAATATTTTAATTTTTAAAAATTTTAAACTGATTTTATTGTATTAGTTTAGATTGTTTGTATTTATTATTGTGAGCTGCCCTGAGCCCGTTCACGAGAAAGGCAGGATATAAATTGAAATAATAAATAATTTTTTTTTTAAATTGAATACTCTGCTTTTGCTAATTATGGGGACCACCAAACGGCACCAACGCCGCCACCCCCCCCAATCCCACACCGTTTATTGGAGCCATAAATCACAGTTGATTTAGCAAGGTTTGCAACACCCTTATGTGAGTTCCTTGCAGTGCCAAAGCAGTCCTTTAAGCAGTTTTTCAAATACGTCATCTCTGCTGGCTTTTTAACTCCATGAGGGAGACCTTCCGGTGAAAATGCATCAGGAATGAATGCCAATTAGTTTCGTAAGAATGTTGGGAGACCCGTCTGGAGTAGATTTTCTTTTTCATGTGAAGGTGTTGCCCTTTCAACAGTGGGCCGCTATTGGTTACACCATCATGACTTTCTCTCACATAAAAAGGCTACAGTGAGCAATTCTGAATCTGAACAGCTACACCATGAGATCGGTTGAGAAGCAAGTTGAGGGCAAGATTATTGGAGGGGGGATTTGGAGCTCCTCATGGTTTTCCACCAACGCAATTTTTTTTAAAAAAAGAATTGAGTCAGTAAAAATGGAGGCATTCTTCCATCCAGTTTCGAGAACAAGAATATCCTAATTTAAAGTTTAAAAGCCAAAGTAACATCCCAAGATGCACTATGCCAAGTACCCAAGAAACAGGGTTGCCAACCTCCAGGTGGGGCCTGGCGATCTCCTGATATTACAATGTCTCTCCAGACCACAGAGTTCTGTTCCCCTGGCAAAAATGGCCACTTTGGAAAGTGGAATCTACAGCACTATATCCTGCTGAGGTCCTTCCCCTCCTCAAATCCCACCCCCCAGGGTCCACCCCCCAAAATCTCCAGGTATTTCCCAACCCAGAGCTGGCAATCCTACCAGGAAATGATTCAGGCAACAGATAACCAATATTTCCTGCCCAGTGTATTGTGCAGTTCTGAACTATGGGCAATTTTGCTGACTTACACATGGAAAATATGCTGAATCCTTTCCACATATATGCACATGACACTACTCATTCTGTCCATCTCTTGGACAACCACCCAGTTATCACCACATCTTGGATTCCTTCCCATGACCTTAGGCCTGGCTTACTACCAAAATCAACTCAATGAAAAGCCAATAATAAAGAAGCACATGTCGGCAGAGAAGCACACGGTGTCCTTGTGCCTAGCTCTTGCCTCCTTCAACATCCTGGTTTGTGGAGTGGGACAGAAGAATCCAAGGAAGGTCCACCATGGCTAGAAGCTTCCAGCGACATACACAAAGATTTTTTGGAGGCTGCAAACCTGCAGGAGCGCCTCACAACAATTTCCTCTGGTGCAATGAGCTTTAGTTTCACTAATTCCTCTAACTATGCCAAATCTCACTCAAAAATTTACTCCAGCGTTTAAACTGCAGGTGTACTACAAATTGCAGGTGTACTACAACTGTCATTGTTTCCCCCAATAAATCTCAGATCGTAGCACCATCTCAAGGCCTCCTCTAAAGTCATCGCAGTAGGGGCCTGTACTTTAACTTGACCTCTCATAGTTCTGGATAAAGCATGGTTCTGGATAAACCAGGTGCACTTATGGAAGTCCTAGATATTTGCAGCACACCTTCCTTTGGAATCCATCATGAAACACTGATGAATGCTTCCTAATAATGAATCAGATCACTGGTCCAACTAGTTACCAATCGTTTGCTCAGAGGCAATGGGTCTCCAGATTCCCAAGGAGAAAATAATCTTTCCCAATACTTGTTACTGAAGATACTTTAATTGGAGATGGAAGGAACTACATGTGGGGTTTACTACTGGCAAAGCATGTGTTCTACCACTAAGGTACAGTCCTTTTGTAAGGACTATATGGATCTGGATGAGATAATATTATAACGTGGTATAAGCCAGCTTCATAGAAATGCACAAGAATGCCCCAGTTTCCACTTATAAAAGTTGAAAGGTATGATGGATGCTAACTTAGAACTAGACTCAAATGTTGGCCTACAACTTCGACATCCTCTGGACATGTGGTTTTTCAGGAAGGGGCCTGAAAATAGCTTTGAATGTTCACCAGTTCTTAGGGTTTTCTTCCCAACCATAATAGAGGGTCATTTGTTCTTCAAGAGATTGCCTCCTAAATCTCATTTGAACCTTCTGAATTTATCATTACAGATCAGATTCTATCTTTTGCATTGCCATTGCATATTTCAGGACTCACAAATGTGTAAACTATCTACCAATCTGTGTTTAAAGTTGAGCAGCCCAGTCCTGTCTCCATTTACACAGTAGCAAGTCCCACCAAATCCACTGGGATTCACTCCCAAACAACAAGAAGAAGAGACTGGATTTATATCCTGCCCTTCACTTGGAGTCTCAGAGCGGTTTACAAACTCCTTTCTTTTCCCCTCCCCACAACAGACACCCTGTGAGGTAGGTGAGGCTGAGAGAGCTCTTTCCAGAGCTGTCCTTGAGACAACAGCTGTGACAGAACTATGGCTTGCCCAAGGTCATCCAGCAGCTGCAAGTGGAAGAGTGGGGAATCAAACCCGGTTCTCCCAGATTACAGTCCACGCACGTAACCACTACACCTAATTGGAGTGCACTGCAGCTTAAGAGACTTAAAGTGAAGCGACCATAAAATAAAAGATCTACCTATCAGCACTCAAACTGACCCTGGCAATATGAGCAATCCAAACCACACAGATAATTCTCCTAAACAAGGACGCTGGAATATCCATCTCTCAGAAGATGATGTACTCCTCAAATTGCTTGCTCCCGGACGGCTGCTCACTGTAATTAGGTTATTTTCGAATAAACTGTTTAAGCGCTGCAATAGGCTGAAGCGCTTTTGCAAGTTCAGCCTGCGAGTTTTCCTGTCCTGCATGCATTCCCTGAAAGCTGCATCTAGGCTTAATGCTTTGGTGGGGCAGAATATTCTCTTCCACTTACCCGTACGACATAGTTGAATCGCCTGGAATCCAGAATAGCGTTTGAAAAATCAAGTCTGTTGAAAGCTTCTCCAAGGGTGCAATAGCCGTGACGCTGCGAAAGAAAGAAAGGGAGGGGGACGACACTTTGTGATGTACTTGTGTTGAAGGTTCCAAAGAAGGTCCAAAAAGAAAAGAAAAAGGACATGGCCTGACACTAGTACCATCAAACAACATTAATGCTATTGATGCCAACGGAAAAGGTTTACATTACCAAAGAACGGGCTCCAGAGTAACACGGCTAAGCTACAGATTCACCAGAACCACACGGTACAGCCTTCCTTCTGCTATACTGCTAAGCTAGAACACCCTGACCTGGACAGCCAGGCCAGCTCAGTCTCCTCAGACCTCAGAAGCTAAGCAGGGTCAGCCCTGGTTAGTATTTGTATGTGAGACCACCAAGGAAGTCCAGGATTGTGATGGAGAGGCAGGCGACGGCAAATCGCCTCTGAACATCCCTTGCGTTGAAAACACTACAGGGTCGCCATTAAGTTGGCTGCACCTTGAGGGCACTTTCCACCACCACCAAGGCCTCTTCTCTGACAGGCTAGATTCCCAAAGACTGTTTTGTTTTTACATGGGAAGTGTTCAGATACACTGTTGCCCACTTATGATCTAAAGTAGTACAATCCCAATACAACCGACCACAAAATTTACCTGAATGGGTAGATTAGTTCAGGGATCCTCAACCTTGTTGAGTCCGTGGGGACTTTTGGAATTCTGAGAAAGCTCAGTAGGTGCTACAGCAAAATGGCTGTCACTGGAGGTGGGAAACAATCACAAAATGGCTCCCGGGAGGGGCAATTTTAAAATGTTGGCAGATTCCAAAGCAAGCAGCTTCTTATGATGGGGGCTCCAAATGGGTGATTCCCCTCAGACCTAAAGGCGATGCTTCCTGGATTCTTCTGAAGCATCTTCTGCTCCCATGAGGTGAAGGAAAGCCAGGATTTGACTCTTTGTTTTAGAAAGAAATGTTTTGTGAAAGAAGCAAAGGGGTACCAGGAGACTCACTGGTAGCACCTGGACACCATGTTGAGGATCACTAGCTTAGTTCCCAGATCAAAACCAACACCTTCAATAAGAAATACACTAGTCTTAGCCTTCACTAGATAGTTATAAGCCACTCTGGCTGTGATACATGGGAGACCACGCTGTATAACGCAAGATTAAAAACTAGAATACTTACTTCTTTTGTGCTTCCCTTGTGTACGTAAATCCATTTTTCTTGATGAAAATCTGTTCAAACAAGAAGCATAACTGCCTTAAAACCACAAATTTTGATCCTACTCCAATGTGCTCCTTTCTATTTGGGTTTTAATCCCCCCCCCCCCCCAGATAGAAGAGAAACAGAAGATGGAACAAAGTCGATCCCTTTTTGCCTCCGAAGTCTTTGCATTGGAATATCAATGTTTCAGGGAGTGAAATACACTCTCTCTTTTGTTATGTACCTAATGATTTTGCGGGCTTTTATAAACCTCTGGAAAGATGGCATATAAAGTTGTAATAAACTATGTATCAGAATTTCTTATTAGCAGTTAAGGTGCTGGTGTTAACCTTTAAAGCCCTTTATGGTCAGGGGCCTGCCTACTTGAGGGACCGCCTTTCCCCATATCAGCCCCAGAGGTTACTGAGGTCAGGCACTCAGAATCGCCTGACTTGCCCCGGGGTCCAAAAGAAGCCCGTTTGACCTGTACCAGGGCCAGGGCTTTCTCGGTGGCGGCTCCTTACTGGTGGAATGAGCTCCCGGATGACATCAGGGCCCTGCGGGACTTACTGCAATTCCGCAGGGCCTGTAAGACAGAGCTCTTCCGCCAGGCTTTCAAATAGGAGCCGCCATCGGGTGGAGAACTGGCTATTAACAGATTGCCCTGGTCCTGGGGAAGGTACCCCTGCTGCCTTCGCTTATCGGATAACTCTGAAGTCGCCATCTTGGAAATTTTATTGTAATCTTATTATAATGTTTTTAACGGTTTTATATTGTAAACCTTCATGGTAATGGGTTTCTGTTAGCCGCCTAGAGCCGGTTCGCTGGCTAGGCGGGATATAAATTGAACAGATAAATAAATAAATAAATAATACTATCAGTATTTTAAAGGTGTTCATGTTTCAATGCCTTCGATTTCCTGGGTCCTAACAAATAATGTAGCTTGCCAGCTACTCAAGACAGTAAGAAATTGCTGGATATAGTAGCTGTTGATTTTATTAATTCTGCTGAAAAGACAGATCTGAAGGCAGGCTAAACCAGCCCCCACCCCAAACCCTTGGGGGTCTGTGGGCACCTTTGGAATTCTGACACAAGGCAGTAGGCGCAATCACAAAATGGCTGCCATGGGAGGCAGAGCTACACACAAAGAAAGCCCAAGTACAGGGGACACGAGGAGTAGTTTTAAAAAATAAACTGGAAAAGAACAGTGAGAAAGAGAACAAAAGCAACACTGTAGTGGTAACTCCCACGGAAACATTACTTTAATTTGCCCAGCCAGTCAGATCTCTAATGGCCAATCAAAAGCCCTGCTGGGCAAGAGCCCCACCCACTATGTAAAAGCACTTGGTGGGCACCAAGAAAGGAGTTGGTGGGTACTGTGGTGCCCATGGGTGCCATGTTGAGAACCCCCAATCTAAACCGCCACCCATCTCCAGTGCCACAATGCTAAAAGGAAAGATTTCAACACTGCATGGGAGAAATTAATACTACCCTCAAATCGTGTTCTGTGCAACAGTGGGATAGTTTTTGTCACAAGGTATTATTTAAACATCTTATATAAAAATGAACGGATTTATCTGCAACTGAATCAGAGGAATAATGGGGCCAGGTGTGGTCCCTTTGAGTAAAAGAGGATGATACCCTCTTTGAGTGTTTCGTTTCAGGCCTAGTTCACACATGCAGGAATACAAGAAAGACCTAGGCGGTGATTCCTAGAGCTACCCTATGTCACTTCCAGGTTTCTCCCAGAAGTTATGTAATGGGGCAGGTGACATCACAACGCCCACATTCCCTCCCCCAAACTTCCAGCCAAGCATGGTCTAGCAACCCTGGAAAAACCTGTGGTGGTAGAATAGATTGCATCATTTCAAACTGTCTGTGAAGGATTATAAAGGAGCTAGAGTTACCAAGTCCCCCCAGGAGGCGGGGAAACCCCCGCTCGAATGGCCCACTCCTCACTGGCCCAGATTGGGCCACCAAGGGGAACCCCACCCCCAAATTGCCAGGCTATGGAGACATGCCCAGCACGGCATCGTGCACGTTTCAGGGGGGATGTTCTATAATTCGATGGAAAACTCTATGGTTTCCCCTCGAATTACAGAGGTCCTGCCCCCAATGTGCCCAACGCAATGACATCATGCACCAGAACACTCCCAGACCCGGCAAGGACTCCCCCCACCAAATTGTAAGTACCACTTGGCAACCCTAGAAGGAGCATATTCTGGAATGCTCCCACTGATTAAAAACTCCTCATAAATTTTATTAAAAAGATTGGCAAAGACACAAGTAGAGGTAAAACCTTTCTTCCTGCTGTTTAGTTCTCCATCTGCAGGGGACTTCATATATGAAGGGACGTCCAAAGATGGGGTCCATCACTTGAAGTCTCACACAGGGCATTCTGCCACCACATTCCCCTATGTGTATCAACCAGGCCACAAATGAAATCCTATCCAGGAAATTATTCATTTCTGCTTTTCCCCTACATTTTCCCATTCTGGGATGCCATGGGCAGGTCACAAATAACCCCTGAGAGGGATTTATTTTATTTTTTAATATATATTTTTATAGAGACTGGTGATGAGAGGGATTTATTTTAAAGTTCTTCAGTCATTTTATGCTTTCTATCCTTCCTTCCAGACATTCATCATCTTGAGTACTTGACAGATATTTTTAAAGAAACAGACATGGACGTACAAATGTCACACATAGGGATGTGTACAAGCGAGATGGGGAAAGAGGAAGAAGTTGGAATCGGTTCACTTGAATGTACCACTGGAAAAAAAATTGCTCTCCTCCTGCCAAATGTGAACGATAAAAAATAAAATCTGAACAACAACAAAAAAAAGCATGGAAGCACGAAGCAAGGATTAATATCCCAGGCATAAGTCTCCATGCTGAAATGGATCCAAGTTCTCTGGCTAAAGGTCAAAACATGGGTGCAAAATCTCTCCAGAGACTTCTGGAAGAGCTGCAGAGGTCACTTCATTGTGTGAGAAGTGGAGGTTTTTTCCTCCAAACACTGATGTTTATTGTTATTTTGGGCAGCTTAAAAAAAAAATCTCCCCAATCAATGTCTTACACTGAATCTTTGTCTTGTTGTTCAGTTGGTCTTTCTTTCTCTTCTTCACAGCGATGTCACAGTTGATGGTGTTGAAAATGTTCTCCTTCTCATAGTCTTCTTTTCTGCAGTAACTGCGGATGACATCAGAAAAGGGGGAATGGTTTTAATTTCTTTTGGATTGATTGAAAATGGAACTTTCTCCCTTTTAATACAGGAAATAATACTGCAATATCCTGGGGGAGAAGAAGAGATTGGATTCATACTCCGCCCTTCACTACCCGAAGGAGTCTCAGAGCGGCTTACAATCTCCTTTCCCTTCCCACAATAGACACCCTGTGAGGTAGGTGGGGCTGAGCTCTTTCGAGGATTGCCCTTGAGAGAACAGCTCTGAGAGAACTGGGACTGACCCAAGGTCACACCAGCAGCTGCATGTGGAGGAGCAGGGAATCAAACCCGGTTCTCTCAGATCAGAATTTGCGCTCCTAATCACTACACCAAGCTGGTGTACGAAGATTATCCCTAGGCACCCACACCCACTTTAAGACCACCTAGGGTTGCCAACTAAAGCTTGGGAAAGTCCTGGATTTTTGGGGGTTATGTCTGGGGAGAATGCGGTCTCAGAAGGTAAGAAAGCTAGAGTTGCCAACCTCCAGGTGCAACCTGGAGCTCTCCCACTATTACAACTGATCTCTAGATGACCAAGATCAGTTCCCCTGAATAAAATGGCTGCTTTGGAGGATGGGCTCTATGGCATTATACCCTGCTGAGGTCCCTCCCCTCCCCAAATCCTGCCCTCCCCAGGCTCTATCCCCAGATCTCCAGGAACTTCCCAACCCAGAGCTGGAAACCCTAGATATGATAGCATACAATTTGCCCTCCAAAGCTTCCATTTCCTCCAGGAGAATTTACCTCTAGAGTTCAGTTCTAATTCTGAGAGAACTCCAGGACCCAGCTGAACATCGGCAACTCACCCCAAGGGTATCTAACAGGAATTTACTTGAAACAGAATATGTTCTGTTCTATGGCCCGAAGCCTCTCTCCTCAGCATGAAGTGAGTTAAGAACATGAGAAAAGCCCTGCTGCATCAGACCATCTAATCCGGCCTCCCTTTTCACTCAGTGGCTAACCAGTTGCCTTGTAGGACCAACAAACAAGTTTCAGAGGCCAAGGCCTTCTCCTGATGTTGCCTCCTAGTGCTGACATTCAAAAGTTTACTACCTTCCAGTTAAGTCCAGACACACAAATGCTCGCCAAGTAAATGATTTTATTTCAGAACAACACACACACACACACACACACTCTCTGAAGAAATGTGCAGGCACACAAAAGCCGAGACCCAGAATTAAAAACTTTGTTGGTCTTAAAGGTGCCACTGGACTCAAATTTCATTCTGTTGCTTCAGACCAACATGGCTACCCACCTGAACCTATACACACACGTGCATACAGAGCACTCAGACTTGAGTGGAATTAGTAACATTCATCTTGGCTTTCATCCAGGTGAGAGCGCAAGTTGCCAAATGGACACAAAGCATGTTTTCCCAGCTGTCTGGTCGCTGAACATACATTAAACAATCCCCCTATTAGTCTGAAGAACTGTATTAAAATCCTCGACATCTGAGCCAACTAAATGCATCTTCATCTCACCCTCCCAGCACGGAACTGTGACTCTAATCAGCTCCTGCAGTTATCAATAAATGATGACAATACTTCCATCTCAAAGGGCATAAGGCATCTTGTTGCCTACAAAATGTATCTGCGCTGGGACCCTTGGTATGTTAGCATGTTGGTGTACAAGTGACTCTCTCAGGAAGATTGGACCACTTTGGTGAAAACCCAGGTTTGAATTCCCACTCTATGGTAGATGCTTGCTGGGTACTCTTTGGCCAATCCCACGCTCTCAGTCTAACCTCTTTCACAGGGTTCTTGTAGAGCTGTCAGCCCCCAGGTGGGGGCCTGGAGGTCTTCAGACTACAGACATTGGTTCCCCTGGAGAAAATGGCCACTTTGGAGCGTAGAGTCTATGGCACTATGATGCACAGAGGTCCCTCTTCTCCTCAAACCCCTGCTCTCCCCAAACTCCACCCCCAAATCTGCACAAGCTGGAGCTGACATCCTTAGGTTCCTGAGAGAATAACCCAGAAGAAGAGATTGGATTTATGCCCCACCCTTCACTACCCAAAGGAGTCTTAGAGTGGCTTACAATCTCATTTCCCTTCCTCTCCCCTCCCCACAACAGACACCCTCTGAGGTAGGTGGGGCTGAGAGAGCTCTTTCGAGAGAACAGCTCAGAGAACTGGGACTGACTCAAGGTCACCCAGCTGGCTAGACGTGGAGGAGTAGGGAATCAAACCCAGTTTTCCCAGATTAGAGTCAGTGTTCCTAACCACAACACCGAACTGACTCTCAATGATGGAAGAGAAGAATGATATAATGAGTCAGCACTGAAAATCCCTCAAGGGGTTGCCGTAAGACAGCTGTGATTTGACAGCACTTTATTATTTCGTGTGTGTGTGGTTGTGAAATTACTTCCGACTTATGGCAACCCTATGAATGAATGACACCAAAAATGCCCTATTGTCAACAGCCTTGCTCAGGTCTTGCAAAACTGATGGCCGCGGCTTCCTTCGACTGAGTCAGTCCATCTCATGTTGGGTCTTACTCTTCTCTGCTGCCTTGAACTTGTCCCAGCAGCTTCATTATTACCCCAGCCCGTTTGGGCCAAGGTGAGAGAAGAGATAATGCACTGATCGTGAAGGTCAGAATGAGTCCCACCTCCCAGCATTTCCTGTCTTGCAGACACCTTTCAAAAGCAGGAAATTCCTGTCCCGAACGGGGCACTTCTGGGTTCAAAATACGGCAATTTTATAGATTGCCCTGCCGAGAAAAAGCTGCGTGGTTGGCAGTCTGAGCGTTGATTATGGTGTTCACACCCATCATTACATGAAAATTGCACAATCACCCACATGACCCTTCATGACTTTCCTGTAACCTCTGATGTCATGCCTTCCTGCCTATATCATGTCTAAGCAGGTGCCTTCGGGCAGGAATACACTCAGGTCTCATGCATCTCTAAGCCGCTATTCACATTTGGGAAGGTCTATAAATAACACAGGATTGGGAGCAGAGCTGGAACAACTCAGCTTACGACTGGGGATGAGCAATACAGGACTAAGAGCTCTTCCACGCATGCAGGTATCATGTGGCATGATGTTCCAAGGACTGTGCCCTTTCAGACTCCCTAGGAGCATGGGATGTCATGCTTGAACATTACCTGGGGGGACGATTCATGCCCAATCCATACATCAGGGAGGATGCTCCTAGCATAGCTGTTTCCCCATTGTATTCACTATCTAAATGCACGGAGTGTCCCCCACCATCCTATGGAGAACATTCAAACAATGCAGCCCTCACCTTCAGTCTGAAACCTAGGGTTGCCAACTGCCATGAGTATGCATACATGGATAAAACCAGGGGTCATTTCGAGCAGGAGCTCCGGGGAGCGCAGCTCCGGGAGTTGGTGCCAGCCCCCCCCCCCCCCCCCGGGCGGGGGAATGCCTGCCTGTGTCATGGCTGCAGCAAAATGACCCCGTCCCCTGGAAAGGTCCTTGTTCCTCCGACCAGCCTTCTGAAGGCTTCAGCCACCACTGAAGCTATCCTCCCAGAAGAGTGGTATTTTTGAGGCTTGGATTAGTAGCTGTCCCCTCTCTGCCAGCTCTTTCTTTCTCTCTCTCTCTCTCTCTCTCTCTTTCTTTCTCTCTCTTTTCTGTCTTTCTTTCTCTCTCTTTTTTTTCTCTTTCTTTCTCTCTTTTTCTCTCTTTTCTGTCTTTCTCTCTCTTTTTGTCTTTCTTTCTCTCTCTTTCTTGCCTTCTGACATACCTCTGGTGATGTCAGGGGCTGTGGCATATGCAAATAAGTTATGCTAATGAGCTTTTGCACCTCTTTTTCTACGAAATGACCCCTGGATAAAACACTGCAAAAAAGCAAGCTTGCTGGGAGCTTGAGCATGTTTTCATCCAGGTTCCTTGTGTCCACTGTTTCACCAATGAGCTCTTATGTCCCTGTATATTCATAAAACCACACCAAAAATGCCACCGAAAAGATCCTTAACACAACTGTATATCCAAGTGCATCAAGGTTTGCCTCCCCCCCCCCTTTAGAGTGTTTTATTAGCGTGCACATGCATATCCATACTATAGAGGGAAGAAAAGTCAAACTACACACGCACTTGTACAAAGATCAGAATTTTTTAAAAAAATGGAACAAAGGACATTAAAAAAATCAGAACAGCCATGCTGACAGGATAATGGTTTATCTAGTTCAGCATTCTGTTTCACACAGTGGCCAACCAGATCCCCTTGCAAGGTCTGTATGGAGGCCAAAGCCTCTCCAGGTTATTGTTCACTCCCAATCAGTGCTGTTCAGAGGGTTTGTGCTGGGTGACCCTGGGCCAGTCACAGCTCTCTCAGAACTCTCTCAGGCCCACCAACCTCACAAGGTGCCTGCTGTGGGGAGAGGAAGTGAAGGAGATTGTACGCCGCTTTGAGACTCCTTAAGGTAGAGAAAAAGTGAGGTATAAAACCCAACTCTTCTTCTTTGTATGTTCTGCAATACTTCATTTGCAATTTATGTTTTTAAGATGTGTTGTCTTGTGGACAAGAGATGATTTCTGTTCTTTGAACTTTCTCAGACACTTCAGCAGAGGGGAACTATGGAAAATATTCTTAATGAATCAATTAACAAGACAGAGCGACAGGGTTTAACACAGGTTTAACATAACCATGGCTACATAATTGTTCTGCATGAGTCAAAGAACAACTACCCGCAGAATGGACGCGTACAGCTGGGCTGACAATTGTGTCAGGCTAACGGAACGGCACTAAAATTATATATGTTATCAGATGCGCGCACTGATTATTCTTCTTATATTATGATAGCATAGCCCAGGTCATTAACTCAAGGACAATTAAATCCTCTGTTGTAGGAAGGTATCAGGTTCCCGCTTTCTTCTGTAACAAGATCCTGTATGTTCTGAGCCATCTTTAGACAGCTGACTCTGTTGTTTAATCTACTGGCCAAGTCATGGCATTTATATAAAGATCTCATTCTTAATTGGCTAATATTAAAAAAGGAACATCTTGGCAGGCTGCCGTCAGATAAAAAAAAATCTTGGCCTTTTACCCTGTGCAATACAGCAGAAAGTAATCACATAATGCCCATTATCTTGTATTAGTAACTGCTGTGATCAAGAGATTCCAACATGCATGCAGAAGACCAGAACGAGGCAACTTATTTCTCATACCTCCCCTGCCCCCCAAGACAGGATTTCTCAGAGCTTTTTGCTCCCTGATAAAAATGAAGCAAGCATACAAGTAAAAAGGGAACTTATGGGAGAAGTCATGACCCAGTGGTAGAACATCAGCTTTGTATGCCGAAGGTTCCATTCCCGGCATCTCCAGTTAAAAGGGTCAAGATGTAGGTGACGTGAAAGACCTCTACCTGCAATCCTGGAGAGCTGCTGCCAGCCAGAATAGGCAAAACTGAGCATGACAGACCAAGGGTCCGACTATTATGAAGCAGTTTCATGTGTTCAGCATCAGAGCAGATACTTCTTGGCAGTCCCTTTCTGTTTTGAAACAGAACTGACATCATGACTCTCTGGGAATTAAAAAGATCTCTATAGTAAAACCGTAGAGTTTGTTTTTTGAAATTTTTCCTAGAGTGTCATAACATCAATTTGTGTTCTGAAACTGGAAGTAACTTTCACATGCTGTTCCCCCATCCTCCCTGCTCCACTGAGCAAGAATGGGACACAGGGAGCATGACTGGGAGGTTCCCCACCATTTCTGGCTAAGTGGTAACCCTAGTTCCTATCCAAGCCTCACACACGTACACAACTCCTATCTGGCACATTCAATGCTGGCAGCTGCACTGCCCTGCCTGCTGGCCAGCTAGATATTAGCCGTGATCCCTTGCCCCAGTGGACTGCCCAAGGGTGGCTGTGAGCCATATACATCAACTCCACTGCCTGCGAGCGAGTATTTGGGAGGCCTCATACCCATGTAGGTGGACTGCTGTGCTTGGCAATCCAGACATGGCATTCATTTCCATCAAAGTATTGACAAATGGGCAAAAAAAATCCAGGCAAAAAGTCCAGGCCTTTTTGGAAAGTCTGAATTTGGGGTTTGGCTTACTATGTATTTATTTAGATGGGCAGCCGTGTTGGTCTGAAGCAAATGAACAAATTCTGAGTCCAGTGGCGCCTTTAAGACCAGCTTTCGTGTGCATGCGCACGAAAGCTTATACCCAGAATTAAACTTTGTTGGTCTCAAAGGTGCCATGGGCTCAAACTCTGCTCTTCTATGCATTTAATTATTAGACTCTCACCTTGCCCTTCTTCTGGCATGTCCATGGAGATGCAGAAAACAAGAGCTGTTAAACAAAACTGGCACGATTCAAACCCTTCGGCAATGGCAGCTCATGTGTGTTATCCAAGGATGCTTTTCTCTCTCCCCAACCCCCCCCCCCAAAATCTTCCTGTGTTTTCCCAAGGCGAAAGTCACCTCAGTCATTATCTCCAGCAGAAACTTTATCTGTGTTTACCCGGCTACGTTACTAGGACACAGAAATGTCACCAGATCAGATGATTCGAGAGGCCTTTGTTGCCTCCAGCCACGGGGCCTGAAACTTAAGAGTCTATCTCTCAGCAGGACAGAGCGCTAAGTCTCTATTGCAAAGGTGGCCTTCTGTACAACAGCTGCAGTCAACAGAGACTTTTGTTATTCCGCAAAAGCTTCCGAGCAGATAACAGACTTTCGGGAAGGAGGTCTAAGTGCCCTCAACTTAGGCACTGTGGACAAGGGCTTGTTTGAATCCATGCCTGTGATAAACTCGTCCCTGCGTAAGCCAAGCACAGTGACGGAAAAGGCTTTGGGCGCACAAGCAGACTTGGCATTCCTTTGTAGGAATGTGCATGCTGCCAAACAGCAGCAAAGTTAATACTTACCCCATGCAACAAATGTTATGCTTTTCAGTTGCTCTGGCAGCTGCGCATCCCAGCCACTCTGGGGAAGTATACCTCTAAGGCAGAGCTCGTTTTAAAGTTCTGGAATAAGCCATCACCAATCAGCCGATGACACCTAGCTCTTGCGTGTGTCTCTTTTTCTGCATTCCCCTGTGGTTGTGTAGAGGTCCTGAGCCAGTACCCGACAGCTGTGGCTAACTGGCTAAGGGAGAACAAGTTGAGGCTTAATCCTGACAAGACAGAGGTCAAACAGGTTTGGTGGGCTGAGGTCTTGAAGAAGAAGAAGAAGAAGAGATTGGATTTATACCCCGCCCTCCACTCCCCAAGGGAGTCTCAGAGCGGCTTACACACTCCTTTTCCCTTCCCCTCCCCACAACAGACACCCTTGTGAGGTAGGTGGGGCTGAGAGAGCGCTTTCCCAAGCTGTCCTTGAGGGAACAGCTGGTACAGAGCTATGGCTTGCCCAAGGTCATCCAGCCAGGTGCAAGTGGAGGAGTGGGGAATCAAACCCGGTTCTCCCAGATAAGAGTCCGTGCACTTAACCACTACACCAAACTGGCTCTGAAGGGCACACTGTGCTTCCTACTTTTGATGGGATCCAGCTGACATTTTCTTTTTCAGTATTTCTGTGTGTGCGTGCGTCTGCACCTGGAAGTTACGTTGACCTCTGGTGACTGACCCCTCCTGGGGGCTTGGAGGATATTCAGAGAGGTAGCTGAGCAAGCCTGCCTCTGTCCTCCTGACTTGGTATTCCAAGGAGGTCTCCCATCCAAGTACTAACCACAGTCGACCCTGCTTAGCTTCTGAGATCTGATGAGATCAGGCTTGCCTGGGCTATCCAGGTCAGGGCCAGGTGACATTTTCTGATTCAGTGAAGAGCCCAGGAGTTATACTGGGCCCAGCAGGAGAAGCAAGCTAATGCAGCCGCCAAAACAAAACAAAACTTCTTATCCGAAGAGGGGCCCCTGTCTCGGTCCGTGCTATGTTTACCTTGAGGCTAGACTACTGTAATGCACTCTACATGGATCTGCAGTGAAAGGCAACCAGGAGGAAACTCACTGGTTCAGGACTCAGCAGAAAAGTTACGAGTTGCTAGGCAGAACATGCATGCCGCACCCACCCCGCAATTCCTCCACTGACTACCGATCAGCTACCAGGTTTCAAGGTACTGATTATGCCTGACAAAGACCTCCGCACCTGGGGAAACACCTTTCCTGTTATGCCCCGCCATGAAACTTTACTCACATGAGCGAACAACCTGTCTGAGGAGGTCAGGAGGGCTCACACATTACTATCGTTCTGCAAAATGTGCAAGACAAGAACAGTTCAGGAAGGCATTCTTATAATGGAAGTAGAACTGTATCAAAAGAGAACAGTCCAGAAGCACACCTTCATTTCACAGACTTTCAAGTCTCATCAGTGGCTACTAGCTGTGGTGACAGAGAGGAACCTTCAGAGGCGCTAATCCTCTGAATCCCAGAGCCAGGAGGCAACATCAGGGGGGAGGCCTTGTCTTCTATGCCCTGTTGCTGGCCCTCCAGAAGAACTGGTTGGCTACTGTGGGAGACAGGATGCTGGACTAGATGGACCACTGGTCTGATCCAGCAGGGCTCTTCTTATGTTTATATGAGAACATATCTGAAGTGCACTGCAATGACTAATAGTCTGGCTTGTATGCCATTGGCGTCTCCTGTTAAAACGGTCACGTTGTGGGTGATGTGAAAGGCCTTTGCCTGAGACCCTGGAGAGCCACTGCCAGCTAGATCAGACAATATTGACCTTGACAGACCAGTGGTTGATTTTGGGTTGCCAGCCTCCAGGTAGAAGCTGGAGAGCTCCTGGTACTACAACTGATCTCCAGACAACAGAGAGTAGTTCCCCTGGAGAAAATGGCTGCTTTGGAGGGTAGCCTTTACAGCAGGGGTGGCCAAACTGTGGCTCGGGAGCCACATGTGGTTCTTTCACACATATTGTGCGGCCCCCGGCAGGACAGCTGGGAAAGCGAAGGGGGAGGCATGCCTCCCTGATCGTTCTTCCCTTCCCCAGCCAGTGCTCCCCTCCCTGGGTAGGCTTGAGGTGGAGCAGAGAAAGAAAGCAACTTTAAGTGCATTCTCAAAGTCCCCCCCCCCCAACAGCTGGCTTGGAGAAGGCAAATAAATATCATTATAAATAACTGTTTTTACCCCTTTTGTTTTTATTTTTGGCAGTCTCGTTTCATGTTAATAAAAAGCAATTTTGCATTTTTTAAAATAAAAACATGTGGCTAATATTCGTTTATGTCTTGTGGCTCTCAAACACCTGATGTTTACTCTATGTGGCTCTTTATGTTAAGTAAGGTTGGCCACCCCTGCTCTACAGCACTGTACCCTGCTGAGGTCCCTCCTTTTCCCAAACCGCACCCTTCCCAGGCTCCATCCCCAAAATCTCCAGGTATTTCCCAACCCAGAGCTGGCAACTCTAGGTGGACTCCGTATAAGGTAGTATTATGTGTGTAAAACTGGATGATCCTAGAATTATCCACCTTTGCTAGAAAAACTTTCAATGAAATCAGCAGTCAAAGTCTCCAGGGTTATTCCAATGAAACCAAGACTACCCTAGATTCATAAGAATCTAAACACTCAGGGTTGTTTTTCTCTTTTGCTCCAAAAACCTTTTGCTTGGTGGTCAACCAGACGGAAAGCTTGAAAGACGTTAGACAAGGAGCCCGTCGAACCAAAGCTATCATTGTTCCCAGAAGCCTCTCATTTTGTGGGCCCAACATGGATCCAAAAACATCTTGATCTGCAACATTCAGTCCAAGATGGTGACACGGGATACTCGGACTAGACTGGCTGTTGCTTAAATTAAAAAAAAATAAATCTTCTGATTATTAAAGGCTTCTATACCAAGGACAGAAGACAGATCTCGGCTTAAGTGGTCAACATTCCCTTGTCTGCCAAGCAAAATAAACCATAACAGCCTGCTGGACCTGGGTGGATTACCATAAAGATACTAACCCAGCAGATATCTTGGGAGTTTAAGAACAAGACTCATCCCATTTTTGTTTAATCCTACACGCCCACTACCATGCACTCTGAAGCCACTTAACCTGTCAGGATCAATTGCTTGTAATTAAGCAGACAGCGCTCTAAGGAAGAAAGAGTCCCCCCCCCCCCCCCACTTTTCAGCACAACTCCACTAATGGGGACGTTGAGCTCCTATTTCTGCAAATGGCACATTCCACCAAATAATGACCCACAGATTTTTATACAAAACTAATCCTTTGTTCATTTGAACCGGTACTTTTCCTACACAGCATCAACAGACTGGATAAAGCATAAGCTGGGCCTTCAAAAACTGCACCAAGATGTTCATCTTAGCTATATAATGTATCTCTACCAGAGGAGTTCCAATTGCTAGCCTGTAGTTATTAGGATTTTTAAAGAAATAAAATAATTTTCCTAACACACATACCCGGCCTAACTCCATACTACCCTCTCCAAGAAACGCACCTATTCTTTATCATACTAATCCACTCACTCCTTGGGATTCTTGTGACTTCATCACCTTTGGAGGAAGAGTTAAACAATTCACCCTGTCCAACTGAAAGCTTATTCCTAGAGCGTCTTTTCCCAGATACAGGCTGTGACAGAGCAGGAAGAGAGAGCATCAAAATGAACTCGGAATCTCCCACAGTAATGGAGGGCAAAGAGGAAGGAAAGAGGCCAGCCCGGCCAAAAACTGAGGAGGGGACCGTGTTGGGTGTCAGAGACAGAGAAACAGTGGAAGCAAGTCAAATTGTGATACCAGTGCCATTTTTTGTAACAGAATGTACAGCACCGAAGGCAAGAGAGCCCCTGAGTATATGCAGAATCCCTTTCCCAAGGGGAATTTTTTTAAAAAAAAAATCTATATACTAATAGCCAAGTTTCCCCTCTGCGTGCGGACATCTAAATCTGCACATCGGGGCACTTGGGGGGCAGAGAGATTTTCCTGCACACTTGGGGACTCCAAGTGTGCAGAAAAATCTGAAAACTTAAAAAAACTATACAGGGGATATTTAAATCCCCCTAAAAGTAAAAGAGTGTTTTCTGCACATGAGCACGGAATGCTCTGGGAACTCTGCAGTGGGCCCAGAGGTTGGGAGGTGCCCAGGCCTCGCCACCAGTGTCCAAGGAGAATGGGGGAAGATTGGCGGCGGGCCCAGTGGCTGGGAAGTGCCCAGGCCTCGCCACCAGTGCTGGGGGGGGGGGGGGGGAGGAAGCTTACCTGTGGCTGCTTCCTCCTCAGCCATGAGGTTTTCCTCCCGTATTGCGGGTCCCTCTTCTTGTATATACTAAGCACCAACTGCTTCTGAGTATGCCTTTCCTTTGTGAAGGGAAATGTTTCTTAACTGCCAGAGGATGTAGTGATGGCCACAGGAATAAATAGCTTTAAAAGGGGGTTCGATAGATTCATGGAGGATAAATCTATCAACAGCTACTAGCCACGGTGACTGAGGGAAACCTCCACATTCAGAAGCACTAATCCTCTGAATCCCAGAGCCAGGAAGCAACATCAGGGGAAGGCCTCGGTCTCTACGGCCTGTTGTTACTCATCCAGAGGAACTGGCTGGCCACTATGTGAGACAGGATGCTGGACTAAATGGACCACTGGACTGATTCAAGAGGGCTGTTCTTATGTCCTTATATTATTCTTCACATGCTCAGTGACAGTTCAGGAATCCTGCCTTCCTCGGGAGGGCAGCTTTGGCCCCAATCATGCTTCTCTGCTGCCCAAGAGATGAGATTCAACATGGTGGAAAGCACTATAGGCGTGCCACCTGTTCCTTTATTTTGAAAGAACTCTTCCCGATTTATTTATTTCGATCTTGGGAACCCACTACATTTAACTCATGGAAAGGAAGAGATCCACCAGAACCACAAAAAGTAACTTTGACTGCAAAAATGGTGTAAAGTTTTGACACACTGAAGACGTCTGCTTATTACAGTCTCACAATGCATTCCTGATGCCGAAGCAGCTTCAGCAGGCAGCCATTCAACCGACAGGGAGGTCAGGCTTCTCTGTGCCCGTTCTGCCAGCAACAGCAGACGGGCGACCAACACACACCCTGATGCCAGCGACCCACCTCTGTCATGCTCTTACTAAGAGGCACCACTCACTACCACCACACACAAATATATGCATTCACCTTTACAGCGCACAAATATGCCCTGCGCTACAAATGCAGCACCCCAACATTTGACACCTTATGCCATCACGAATGCAGTGCCCATGCCATGCAACACCATATCCCACAACCATGCATGGGGACAACACACACACACACACACACACACACAGACGCCCGCCACAAAAATGACTCATCAAGATTCTTTTCCTCTCTTGGCTTTGGCTCCATCTGCTCCAGCAGCTGACCAAGAAGATCAAACAACCAGGAAAACAGGGTGGGTGGATGCAAAAGCTACAGGAGCCAGTACTGTTTTTATTTTCTACCTCTGAAACATCTTAAAGACTTGGCTCTCAGGCTCAAAAATGTGGACCATCCTAAATATGCCCCCCTCCCCGGATCACCCAATATTTTGAATCACCCTTACAAATACATATAAATAAACCTTGATTTGGCCATTCCAGAAGTCCAGCTAAGATGCAGATATTAAAACCCAGATCCACGGCTTAGTGGTAGAGCATCTGCTTGGCATGCAGATACGCTCCCATGTTCAATCCCTGGCATCTACAGAAGATCAGGGAGTAGGTGATGTGAAAGGCCTCTGCCTGAATTCCTGGAGAGCTGCTGCTGGTCAGAGTAGACAATAGTGACCTTGATAGACCAATGGTCTGATTCAAGATAAGGTAGCTTCATGTATTTAAACCATTCACCTCAGTATATTTATTGCCAGGATAAAGGAATTCTCCTTTGATCAAGCTGTCAGAGCAGGGGTCATTTCAACCTTTTTGAGCCTACAGGCACATTTGGAATTCTGACCTGGCATGGTACAAAATGGCTACTGAAGAAGGCGGGGCCAGCTTAACTTCAGTCATACAGTGCAGATCCTTGTGTTGTGGTTGCCACTTCGCCAAAGCAACATTTAAAAAAAATAATCTGCACAGCCAATCACATCCCCAATAGTCAATCAGACGCCTTGCTGGATAAAAGCTCTACCTGTCTCTACCCACTTCCTAAAAAACCCAGAAAAGGTGTTGGGAGGGCAGGCACCACGGCGCCCACGGGCACCACGCTGGGGAATCCCTGTGTTAGAGATTTCTCTCCACAACCCCAGATCTAGATAGATGGCTACACACAGAACATTTGCTAACATCTGCAGCCGAACACAACAAGACGCGAAGCTGCAACGAGCCGTGGGCAACATCTGGAGCCAGCGGCAGCGACTGTTTGCACTGCAGGGTTAGCAAACGGCTCTCTTATCTCCCCCCCCCCCCTTCCGATCGTTCTGGTTCTGGGCTGGAACTGGGCAGCTGAGCCTCCTTCCCGCAATGACGCCACAACCCCAACAACATAAACAAAGGCGTCGCAGGCTTCTCCAAACAGAGGCGCACATGGGGAAGGAGGAGAGCAAAAACATAGCTTTTTCTTTTTGCAACCGCAGCCGTAAGGGGTTGCAAACCGCAGAAGGGGGGGGGGGGGGGGGGACGGCGACGACCCCCCCCCCCCCTTCTGATTCGCAACCCCTTACGACGCTTGCAAAAATGCCCACCGGCCCGCTCATTACCTGTTCCGCTCGGGGAGATAGCTGCTCTCGTGCGCGTTCAGGAACCGCGTCCAACCGTCCGCCGTCTTCACCCAGTTTTGCCCGGGGGATCGCCAGTCCTGCCCGAGAAACGGCATCGTGGCCGGCCAAAAACAAATAATGCGGAGTGGTGGGGGCGAACGGCAACAACAGAAAAGCAGATTGCAGTTCCTCTTTCTCCAAAAACAAAGGCGTCTACAGGCGAGCTTGCTTTGCCCTGAGATTATTGCAACGACTGCTATTATAAATATTATTTACTCTCTGCTCCAACTCCGGCTTCCTCGCCGTCCCTCTCCCGGATCGCTTTCTCTGCCTTTGCCCGGGCAGGCGCCGTATTTATCTGCGAGCCGCTGGTGGCTCTTTGTTGCCGGAAGAGCCGCTCCGGCTCCGCCTCTGAGTCAGGGCGGGGGACACGTGGCTTTGTTTATTGCCGCTCCCGGAGAGCCAGCCGAGCGGGGGGAGGGGGGGATCGCTCCGGGCCCGTCCTCGCCTGCGGTTGCACAATCTCGGGAAGTGGAAACTTTTGCCCTGGCACCGGGGTCTTGCTCAGCTGCCCAGCCTCGGTATATTTATAGGGCCCCGGAGTTCAAAACAAAGCGGAGGGAGTCGCGGACTACAATATGAAACCGCCTGCGATCACACGCCGTTAATAAATAATCCGGAGAGTTGCCGGCCTCCAGATGGGGCCGGGAGATCTTGCGGAATGACATTTACAGGTGACAGAGAAGAACGGTTTTCCCTGGAGAAGATGGCAGCTTTGGGAGGTGGACTCTATGGCGCTGGACCCTGCTGAGGTCACTCCCCCGCCCTTTCCAAGCTCCAGGAATTTCCAAACCCAGAGCTTCCAACCCTAGTTGTAAACTGGGTGGTCATTCCAATAATGGGTGCTGCCTGTTGTTTATGGGATGGAGCGTGGAGTCTTGAGATCACCCAGATATAGCTCACTGGGTGACCTTCAGGCCTGGCAAGAAGGAGTTTGCTTGTGCAATCAGTCTTATGGCCACTACGAAATGAACAAGATTTTCTTCCACAATAAGCTTTTGTGGGCTGTTTTTTCAGATGGCAGGGGTGCATTCTGAATATGTGATCAATTGATATCTGAAATATGGGGCGGGGGTGGGGAGCCAAACAAATAGAGGCAGTTTGGTGTAGTGGTTAGGAGCAATGCTCCCTCTAAGCTGTGAAGTCTTGTGAGCAAAAATTCTACTTTGTGAGCGACTGGCATTAAAGTCGTGAGCGAGCGATTTGGCTACTGCATAAATTAGTTTCCTCTGGAGCCATCCTTCCTCAGCTAAGACAAAGATGTGTGAGCTGTAGGCTAGCTCACACTCTCAGCTTAGAGGGAACACTGGTTAGGAGCGCGGACTCTAATCTGGGAGAACCAGGTTTGATTCCCCACTTCTCCACATGTAGCTGCTGGGTGATCTTGGTCAGTCATAAGTTCTTTCAGAGTTGTTCTCTCATAAGCAGTTCTTGAAAGAGCTCTCTCAGCCCCACCTACCTCAGAGGGTGTCTGTTGTGGGGAGGGGAGGGGAAGGGAAAGGTGATTGTAAACCGCTCTGAGACTCCTTTGGATAGTGAAGGGCGGGGTATAAATCCATTCTCTCCCCCCCCCCCCCCAGGGTTATGGGGGTAACCGTGTTGGACTGAAGCAGCAGAACAAAGTTTGAGTCCAGTGGCAGTTTTAAGACCCAACTAAGTTTTATTTGGGGTATAAGCTTTCATGTGCATGCACACTTCTTCAGATACATTGAAACAAAAGTCACCAACCATTATAGATTGGTAGAGGGTGGGGAAGGTTTTGCCAGGAAGGCAATTGGTAAGGCTGTGAATAGCAGCAAATTATTGTACAGCACAGTAAAAGAGTTTACAGACAGATGTGAGAACTGAATGACAGTAGCATGTGTACTGAGGTTATAAACTGATATTTCTTGTTAAGCCCTGGGGGTTCCATTGTCCTGAGTGTTGTAATAACCTGTAACTCAGCAATCTCCCCTTCTTGTATGTTTCTGAAATTACATTGCAATAAAACACCTACTTTGGGTGACCTTCAGGCCTAGCATGAAGGAGTTTGCTTCTGGTCTTGTGGCCACTTTGGCCAATTCTGCATTGGCTTTTCCCACCATTTTTTTTACAAAACCCACGTTGGAACAGAAATTCCCTCTGCATTGCATGCTGCTTTCACATCCTTTGATCACCGGATTTTATGGTAGCCTCCACACTCCAAGCTGCTTTTGCGTCCTTTGATCATTGGATTTTATGGTACTTTCTGCATAGATTTATGGCCGTTTTTATGGCCATTCAGGGGTGACTTTGCAGTCAGTATGGACATTGCCCCGAGATATTTGGATGTGGTTTTGAGCTGCACTTTTTCCTCCCAGTTGAGAAAAATGTGGAGCAAATGCTAGATGCAGAATCACCCACTGAAAGGAATAAGATTTTATTCCAGTATAAGCTCTTTTGGGCCACTTCTTCAGATGCCAGGGGTGCATCCTGAATATGTGATCAATTTATGACAGATTGGGGGGGGGGTCAAATAAATACCTGGGTCAGTACCTCCTATGCAAATTATCTGTGTAGTGTAGGGTTGTGAACTTTGGGTTGGGAAACTCTTGGACTTTGGGGGGAGGAGCCGAGGGGGGGGCGGTTGGAGAGGGGAGCGATCTCTGCAGGGTATAATGCCAGAGAGTTTGCTTTCCAAAGCAGCCACTTTCTCCAGGGGAACTGATAAGGTTGCCAACTTCCAGTTGGTCCCTGGAGATCTCCCACTATCATAGTTGATTTCCAGGCCATCAAGATCAGTTCCCCTGGAGAAAACGGCTGCTTTGGAGGGTTGGCTCTATGGAGCGGAGATACTTGAGTACAAAATATATGCAGCGGTTCGTCCGTTGTCAACAGCACCAAATACTTTTAAATGGCCCGGTTTCCCACTACATACAGGGAAGCAGTGACCTGATCTTTCCCTGAAAGCTGCTTTCTAGTATGTTGTGGGGAAACCTAGCCAAGTAAATCCAGATGTGCCATTCATAATGGTTGCACTGGGCACACAGTTATCCATGCCAAAGGGGATAAAGTGCCAATCTGTCCTCACCCCTTAAATGTATAAGAAGAAGGCACTGTCGACTTGCAACTCACTCGTGGCAACCTCTTCCACAGGACATTCGAGGCATGAGATGACCAGAGGTGATTTGTCCTTGCCTTCCTCTGCATAAAACCCCCAGTCTTCCTTGGAGGTCTCCCAAGTACTGACCATGGCTGGTCCTCCTTAACTCCCAAGCCCTGACAACCTCAGACCAAATAAGGCCAATTGGGTGGTTCATAAAGCAAGAAGAAGATTGTGCCATTGAGTCAGAAGAACCAACTCATGGGAACCCCATCCACAAGGGAGGAGTTTTGCCATCGCCTTCCTCTGCATAGCAACCCCCAGCCTTCCCTGGTGGTCTCCCATCCAAGTACTAACCGTGGCTGACCCTGTTTAAGCTTCCAAGTTCTGACATGCTCAGGTTAAGCTGGGCTATTCAGGCTGCTTACATAAATACCTAAACAAGTCAGTTAATGGAGTTAAGTATTCTAGGACAATGGTTTCCAGAGGGCTCTCTGAGGAACCCTGAGATCTCTTGGAAACCGAATGGAGGGTTCCTCAACGAGATCAGTAGGGGTAGCCAAGCAGCCCAGGAAGACAACTGCTACGGATCTTCCCTTGCAATGCCCAGATGTGCTGAATCTGGCCGGTCACCACGGATACACTTCACTGAGAGCTAGATACACAGCCCAAAAGCAAGCCGAGAAACAGGGCCAAGGGTCAGAATGCTGGGAAATCAGTCAGAGTTTTCAGGAGCAAGGAGCGAGGCTGGCAGCCAGGATGAGGTCCGAGATTGCATAGTTGCAGCCGCACCAAGGCAGGTGAGCATGGTTGCTTATGACTGGATCCTCCCTTCCCTGGGAGTCACTCTGTAAAGACTCACAGCCCCTCACATTGCCTTTGCAACAGCCAAAATCTGGCACCCCTCCTTTTCTTTTGAACATTCAGACGCTGGTGTGCCCTGCATCTGGGACATTCAGGTGAGCTAGGTGGGGACTCTGGCCTTGGGGTGTCTCCAGCTGGGGGTGCTGGGCCAGGCTCTGGACCAGTCTCTTCCTCTGACTGCACCTCAGTCTCTTCGCCTTGCTGCCCCTCTTCACCTTACTGCCCCTCCTGCGCAGCTGATGGGCCTCTTTTCCCTCAGGTGCTGGTAAAAGTTCCTCTTCTGGGCTGCTCCATGCCTCTTCCTCATCTGAGGAATAGTCAGTGTTATGTATTGACCATGCGGTCGCCATGTGCTCTCTTAATTGCGACCGCATGGCCAGAGCACATGGCCAGAGCATGGCCAGAGCACATGGCCAAGAAACTACCTGAGCTTCAGCCAGGTAGAACAAAGGCCAGGTGGATTCAAACCGGCCACCAATCCTGTACCTAGGTTTCTCCCAGGGAACCTATGAAATGTAAATAGACTTCTAATAGCCTATCAGGCCAGTTGGGTGAGGTCAGGGGATTGTCCCTGACCAGCATGAAAGGAGGGCTTCGAGCCCTGGGTTGTATGCTTCATCCGGACCAGCAATAAAGATCTAGCTGTTTCACTATTCCATGGACTCCCGACTCCAATACTTATCAGTGGCGACGAAGGTGGGATCCCGATGAGCGACTCTCCAGCAGACCACAGCAGCACAGCGAGCTCCGTCCCGCCGGCCGCAGGCATCTCCGAGCTCCAGCGCTCCAACGCCTCGCCGCAAGCCGCTCTGAGCCCAATCCTCCGGCACTAGCCAGCACCAAGCCTCAGCGCTCCCCGGCACCGCCGCAAGACACGAGGACATCGCTCAAACAGCTGCCGCCGCTCCTGCTCTGGTAAATATGGCAAACGCTCCGGGACCAATTACCCCTTTCGATACGTCTCGCCCCGAGACGTGGGAGTCCTGGCTCAAGACGCTGGGTTGCGCCTTTAAGGTCCGCGGAATCACAGATGCGGACCTGAAGAGTGCCTGGCTCTTGAGTTCCGGAGGGGTGGAGGTCATGCGGGTGGCCCAGAACCTACTAGCCCTGCAAGACCCCACCGAGGTGTCTTACGACGTGCTCACCAAGACCCTCGGCGATTACGTCGCCCCGAAGCCATCAAAACTGGCCAGGCGCTGGGAGTTCATACAGCGCCAGCAGCAGCCGGGGGAGTCGGCCGCCACTTTCCTGGCTGAACTCCGTCGACTAGCCGTGGGCTGCGAATTCCGCCACATGGATGACCACGTGGAGACCGCCTTCATGGGCGGGGTCCGGGAAACCAAGCTCCGCCGGCGCCTCATTGCAATGCCGGAGCCAACCTTGGAGAAGATGCTCGAAAGTGCGGCAGCCTTCGAGACAACGCAAAAGGACAAGGCAGCCACCAAAGTCCACCAGGCGGCTCCTCCTGAACCCGACTCAAGCGAAGAAGAGGACGTCCACCAGATGCAACCACGCTCGAAGAAGGGTGAGCCCGGTGTTCCCAGGCCCAAGGGCCGGCGCCCAGCATCGGTCTCTGTTCCCTCTTCTGCTTCCCTCAACAGGCAGGCCCCAACGTGCGCCAGCTGCAGGGACCCCCACGACAGACGGACATGCCGCTTCCGTGATGCCATCTGCCGCGCCTGCAGGAAAGCAGGACATCTCGCCCGGGCCTGCCGCCTGAGGAACAGCCACCGTGCCCCAGCAGCGAACTTCGAAGAAGTGGGTAGTGTCGTTCCCACGGCCACGGTAATGAACTTGCCTCAGCCCATCCCGGGCGCAATTTCCGTGTCTCTCCGAATAGAGGGAGTTCCTTGCTCCATGGAACTGGACTCAGGGTCAGCATATTCAGTTGTGTCCGCAGCTACGTTCCGCCGCCTCTGCCCGAAGGGGGCACGCTGGCTGCGGCTGCCGGCTGGGTTGGTCCTCCGGGACTTCCAGAAAAACCCAGTGGCTATTAAGGGGCTAGCCAGGGTCCGGGTCCAGTACCACGCCTTTAATGGCCTGCTGGACCTTCTCGTGGTGGAGCGCAATCTAACCAGTCTCCTAGGTCGCGCCTGGTTCAAGCCGCTCGGAGTGCAGTGGACCGGAATACACCGCATGGGCTCTACTGACTTCTCATCCATCTGTGAGGAATTTCCCGCCGTTTTCGATGGCTCATTGGGCTGCTACAAAGGACCCCCGGTTTCCTTCGACCTGGACCCAGCAGTCCGGCCCATCCACGTGGCCGTCCGCCGGCCACCACTCGCCTTCCAGCCCAAAGTGGAGGCGGAGTTGGAAAAGCTCATGGCACAAGGGGTGCTCGAGCCGGTCTCCCACGCCAAGTGGGAGACTCCCATTGTGACCCCCCTCAAAGCTAACAGGGAAGTCCGCATCTGCGCGGATTACAAATGTACAATTAATAAGGCATTACAGGACCACGCGTACCCGGTACCGGTGGTCAGCCATGTTCTGGCCTCCCTCGCGGGCGCCAAAATATTTGGAAAATTAGACTTGGCCCAAGCCTATCAGCAGCTTCCCGTAGACGAAGCAACGGCCAAGGCACAAACGATTGTGACTCACAAGGGAGCGTTCAAGGTAAAACGCCTCCAATTTGGGGTCAGCGTAGCACCCGGAATCTTTCAAAATCTAATGGATTCTCTCCTAAAAGATGTTCCAGGAGTGAAGCTGTTCTTCGATGACGTCCTCATCGCCACCCCGGACGCCGACACGTTCGCAGCTCGCCTCCGGATGGTGCTGCAAAGGTTCCAGGACACGGGTCTCAAGGTTCGAAAAGACAAGTGCACCCTGGGAGTCTCCTCGGTGACCTTCTTGGGGTTCCAAGTCACCGCAGATGGCATTCACCCTACAAAGGAGAAGGTAGCGGCAATTGCAGGTGCACCCCGCCCGTCCTCAAAGGCGGAACTCCAGGCATTCTTGGGACTTGTGAACTTCTACCACGCCTTCCTTCCGCACAAGGCGGCGGTCGCTGAACCCCTGCATCGTCTCCTGGACAAGGGAGCGGCTTGGGCCTGGGGTCCCAAGCATGATGCAGCCTTCCGGGCCGTCAAAGACTTATTAATTTCAAATGCGGTTTTAGCGCATTTCGATGAGAGGCTCCCTGTCATCCTGGCCTGCGATGCATCCCCCTACGGCGTTGGGGCAGTCTTGGGACACCGGCTACCCAACGGAAATGAGGTACCAGTTGCCTACTACTCCAGGACCCTGTCGTCGGCAGAACGGAACTACGCCCAGATCGACAAGGAGGCCCTAGCAATCGTAGCCGGCGTCAGGAAATTCCACAACTATCTCTACGGACGTTCATTCACCGTGGCCACAGATCACAAGCCGCTGCTGGGTCTCCTTGCCCCCCACAGGCAGACCCCTCACATGCTGTCCCCACGGGTCCTGCGGTGGTCAATTTTTTTGTCAGGCTACTCCTACGAATTGGTACATCGCCCGGGGAAGGCGATGGGTCATGCAGACGCCCTCAGCCGTCTTCCCCTCCCGTCCTGCGACCCTGATCCGGCTCCCGCTTTCCACGTCGCGCTCCTAGAGGATCTACCGGAGCGCCCCGTACAGGTATCGGATGTGGCCCGTCGCACGCGGCGGGACCGCATCCTTTCCCATGTCTCGGACTGGGTGGGAAGGGGGTGGCCGGAAAAACTGGGACCAGATTTCGCCGCTTTCACGGCACGCAGGCATGAACTATCGGCCCACAAGGGATGCCTGCTGTGGGGATCTCGAGTGGTGATCCCCGGGCCCCTGCAGCCCCGAGTGCTAGAGGCCCTCCACGAGGCTCACCCAGGAATTGTGCGCATGAAAGCTCTGGCCCGGAGTTACGTATGGTGGCCAGGCCTGGACAAAGACATTGAGGGGCGGGTCCAGAAGTGTACCAAATGCCAGGAGTCACGGCCAGATCCGCCACACGCTCCTGTCCAATCCTGGGAATCTACTAACAAGCCCTGGTCCCGCCTGCACCTAGACTTCGCGGGACCGGTCCAGGGCCGGTTGTTTCTTATCGTTGTTGACAGCTACAGCAAGTGGCTTGAGGTAGTGCCGGTAGCTTCGACCTCCACCAACGCTGCCTTAAGAAGTCTCTGGCCAATCTTCACGACACACGGAATGCCAGAAACTCTCGTGACCGACAACGGGACCGCCTTCACCTCCGGCGAGTTTCAACGGTTGTGGAAGCCTGCGGTCTGCGCCACATCCGCTCCGCTCCGTTCCACCCCGCAACCAACGGCCAGGCCGAGCGCATGGTGAGGACAACGAAGGACGCGTTAAAGAAGATGGAGCATGGCGACTGGGAAGAGCAGCTGTACAAGTTCCTGTTCTGCCAACGGAACACACCCCACTCAGGGACCAGGCGTCGGCCAGCCAAACTTCTGATGGGACGACGACTGGGAACCGTCTTGGACCGCCTACATCCCGACCGAGCAATCGAGGGGAACCCGACAACGGAGGACCGGCCAGCTGCCCGAGGATTCGCTCCCGAAGACCCCGTATACGCAAAGAACTTTGCGCGGGGTCCGACATGGCTCCCCGCGAGGATCGTCCGAGTCACAGGGCCTTATTCCTACGAGGTCCTTACGGAAGATGGCGTAGTCTGGAAACGGCACATTGACCAGATTCGACGCCGTACCCAGAACCACGATGATACCCAGGCCCCCGAACTCCCTGCACCAACAGACCGTGACATCGACACGACTCCAGAAGCAGCGCCAGACCCTGATCTGGAGACTGCGGAGATGCCGCTCCTGCCCGCGGACGAAGCAGTCGCACCATCCACACCTGAACAACCCCCAAGCAGACAGGCCCCGCCAGCAGAACAACTACCCACACCGCAACCTGCCGACACAAGCAACACGCCCCGCCTTACAACCCCCCGGCGCTCTGGACGTGAGCGCAGACGCCCGGACTATCTCAAAGACTATGTGTGCAGAGGGGTTCTGGACTATGGGGGGAGGGGTGTTATGTATTGACCATGCGGTCGCCATGTGCTCTCTTAATTGCGACCGCATGGCCAGAGCACATGGCCAAGAAACTACCTGAGCTTCAGCCAGGTAGAACAAAGGCCAGGTGGATTCAAACCGGCCACCAATCCTGTACCTAGGTTTCTCCCAGGGAACCTATGAAATGTAAATAGACTTCTAATAGCCTATCAGGCCAGTTGGGCGAGGTCAGGGGATTGTCCCTGACCAGCATAAAAGGAGGGCTTCGAGCCCTGGGTTGTATGCTTCATCCGGACCAGCAATAAAGATCTAGCTGTTTCACTATTCCATGGACTCCCGACTCCAATACTTATCAGTCAGCCTCAGCGGAGCCAGAACCCACGACAACAAATGAAGGAGAGCATTCATACGCATACTGGGCTCAAGTAGAGTGACATGAACCCAACAGTCCTTACTTGCTTCCTGAGTGTGTCCAGAACAGGGCCAATTCCAGGTTGGGGGGGGGGGGCCCTGGGCAGAGAGTACTCAGGGCCCTCCTTCTTGCCTGTCTCCACCAATGTGCCCCCACCTGCTTGTGCACCCTTCCCCTGCCCCATTGCAAGCTCTCTCACCACCTGCAGTCACAGCTGCCCACACGGCCTGTACATCTTTTCCCTAATGGCGCTGGGTGCAGCTAGGAATGCCACTGTCATGGCCACAAGGAATGCTGATGCTTTGTGAACCACCCGCATGACTTTCTCCAGCGTAGCTAGGCAGCATATGCAGCTGGGAGTGGAGGTGATGAAGCACTTACGAGAAGTCCGAGGATGCAGAAGCCGTGGAACTGGGCAACTGCCCCACATGCTGACGCCTTCCCTGGCCCAGAATCCTCTGTGATGCCCAGGGATTTGGTGGCACACATCTGGGTTCCTTGGGAGGCAAATCAATATGGGAAACAGGAGCTTCTAAATGCTGTTATTTTACCCTTGTGTTATTTTTATATCTTGGAATGTGCAAATTCATTTATTTTTCAATCTGTTCAGTGGGTTGATTTTCTCTTTCTCAAGGACTGTCAAACATTTATTTAAGAGCAATATTATGGTTAAATTCCCTATCAGACTTTCAAACATTTAGACTGAGTTCTGTCAGTCAAATGTCTTGCTTTCGTTTGACTGATCAAGTCAGAATTAGTTTGGAGCTGGGCACATTCTGTTTTGGGTTGCTAATGTTCAGGTAGGGTCTGGAGATCCCCCCCCCCCCCAATGACATTTGATCTCCAAATGACAGAGATCAGTTCCCCTGGAGAAAATGGCTGCTTTGGGTGGTGGGCTCTATGGTATTATACCCCTTACTGAGGTCCCTCTCCTCCCCAAACCTCACCCTCCCCAGGCTCCACCCCCAAATCTCCAGGAATTTCCCAACCTGGAGTTGGCAACCCTAGTTGTACACAGCATTGGGTCAGACTCAGGGCCCTCTGCTACCTTTTCTGGAACTGATTCTTACTTTATTACGGGGGGGAATGCATCTTACACACATACACATGTAACAAAAGCCCAAAATGTATTTGAAAAGCTGTGGTCAGTAGTGGAGAACTCGTGGGCAGGGAATCAGTTAATAGGGTTCCCAGGTTCCTCCTGGCAACTGGTGGGAGAGGGGGGGACTTGACTGGAGAAAGGCCCAGACCTCATTGCCAACACCACACAGGAAGTGACATCACCATACCAGCAACATCCAGGGAACACTGTTATTTGGGCAAAAACTCTGGTAAAACCTGCTTCTACCATAAAGTTCTTCCCCAATACGAGAGTGTCACCTGGACTTTGCTGGTGTGATGATGTCACTTCCTCTGTGATGCCAGCTATGAGGCCTGGGCCTTTCTCTTTCTCCATGTAACTCACTGGCCATCTGATCAGTGGCTGGAAGGCAGGGCCTGTTGGTAGGGGTGGTGGTCTGGCAACCCTATAAGTTAAGCATCCCCCTCTACCCTCCTCAGCCCAAATTGTTCTCTTTGAAAGCTGCCCTGCCACTGGAAGAGCAGCTGTCAGTCTTTTGCTATATGCATATATACTAGGAGTAAGGCTCATTGTGGGAAGAAATAAAACGGGCTCTAGAAGGAAGCTCCAGCTGAGTGTCCCCAGCTGTGGCTGGTGGGGCGGCAGAGGGAAGGGGAAAATAGAACAAGGCAAGCCATGTTATTTCCTTCTGCCATGGCTGTCTCAAATCATTTTGCTGCCCCAAGTTGGCAGTATGGGAGGACAGCCTCATGGTAACAGGTATGGTTCCCTCCACCCCTGACTTATGTTGATTGGGGGTTATGCAGTGGCAGCTAACGTAGAAAAGTGCCTTCTCCTATGCCATGTCTTCTGGGTTCCAAGGGTCTGGAAAGTGGTTCCATAACCAGGTACAGGTTTGCCAACTCTGGATTGGGAAATCCCTGTAGATTTGAGGGGTAGAGCCTGGGGAGGGCAGGGTTTGGGGTGCAGGGGGGCTTCAGCAAGGTATGGTGCCATAGAGTCCACTGGCCAAAGCAGCCATTGTCTCCAGGAGAACTGATCTTGGTCATCTGGAGATCAGTTGTAATAGCTGGGAAATTTTATGTAGGGGAAATGGTGTGCTGTGGCTGGGGAACACAGTGATTTCTGGGACATCTCCAGGCCCCACAGGGAGATTGGCAGCCCCAGCCAGGCCCATGGCTAACATGGGGCCCACAGGGCCCGGCCCCCTAGCATTTCTTCTGGGCCCCTCCCTCCCAGGCTAGCATCAAAGTACCTCAACTTGCTGCCTGTGCCGTGCTGCCTCTGACCTGGCTGCCAGACAATTGAGCACCTTGGCTGCTTCCCCAGCGGCCTTGCTCCACTCCCAGCCAGTGACATCCAGAACAGCAGTAGTGGAGGTGGCGGCAGTTCCAGCAGCAGGGGGCTTACACACTGGCTTACTCAGTGGTGTGGTGGGTGGGCAGGTGGGCTTGCTGGGCTAGTCCGAGAAAGGCCTCCTTGTAGGGAAGATCTGAGGCTGGAATGCTAGCCGGTCAAAGTCCATGCTTCTCCCCCCTTCCTGCTACACAATGAACAATGGCAAATCCCTTTGGCTACTGGCAAATCCCTTTGGCAAATAACAGACTATCTCCTCATGTTAAAATCCTTATAATGATTCTCTTACTGTACTGTGTATTGAATGCTGACGTCGCTGTCTGTAACTGTGTTGCAAGAATGCCAGCAGGCTTGAAATAAACCACCACTGCTCATGTTGGGCAGACTTGGGTTGTTCTCCTTCCAACTCACTTGTCTCGTGTGCAAGTCCTTCACCTCCTCTACTGTTCTGAAGGACTATCTATTCCAAAAGGAGAGGGAAGGGGGAAGAGCTGAGTGAAGAGAGACCTGGTGTCATAAATCAGGTGTGACCAGAGGGTTGAATGGATTAGTTTGTTATACATGAGGAATGATGAGAAGAGGTCAGAGGTTCTAGCCTGTCTGTCATGTGAGAAATATAAAAGTACAATGAAGTGCAAATCTGGGAAGCAGTGAAGCATGAAAGAATTAATTGACATCATCAGTAAAGGTTTATAATGTGGTTCAACATGTTAAGAACAGTCTATTGAAGTTTCTAAAACATGAGTTCCGTTTGGGTTATTAGAATTTGTAAATAGATCCAGGCGGGCAGCCATGTTGGTCTGAAGCAGAAGAACAATTTTTGAGTCTAGTGGCACCTTTAAGGCCAACAAAGGTTTATTCAAGGTATGAGCATTTGTGTGCACACACACTTTTTCAGATACCATATTCCTCGGTATCTGAGGAAGTGTGCATACACACAAAAGCTCCTATCTTAAATAAACTTTTGTTGGTCTTAAAGGTGCCACTGGACTCAAAATTTGTTCTAGAATTTGTAAAGCGTGAGGAAACCCATGTCTTGGATTAAGCCAGGGTCAGGATTTAATTTCTCGATGAGAGTTCTAATTCAGCACTTTCAGGTTGTATATTCCTTTTGAAGTCATGCCTGGCTCCAGCTGGGACCTGGGGAATCCCCTGGAATCACAGCTCATCCCCAGACTACGGAGATCAGTTTCCTCTGGAAAAAATGGATGCTTTGGAGGGTGGACTCTAGGACACTGCACCCCACTGAGGTCTCTGTCCTCCCCAGGCTCCATCCCCAAATCTCCAGGAGCTTCTCAACCTGGATCTGGCCACCGTACTTATGCCCCACCGGTGGCCAGGGGGGACTGACAACCCTAATCCAGGGGCCAGTCTCCACATGAATTTTGGACTTAAGAAAAGAGTTCCTTTCAGGTTCCTCTTACCAAAACAGCAGAAGAACAGATAAATGCATGAACACTTAAAGGGGCGGCAGCAGGGGGGAGTAACTTTTACTGAACCATGAGGAGTGGAACCAACCGGACAAGTAAATTTTGCACTTGACAGCTGACTATGTACAATGTCATTCCAGCTGTGAAGCCAGGAAGAAGCAGGAGTCATCCTGAACCTGTGCTGTGAGCTCTGTTTTCGCTACATCTGTCTTCTCCACCTGCTGTCACCCTCCTCCTTGTTGTTGCGTGTGTGTGCATGTTTTCTGTTCGGCGGCGTGGTTACGGATAACTGATTTCTTTACGATGATGTTGGAAAACGAAGAGGGTGGCCTAGGTCTGCTTATATAAGAGTCCTCGAGAGATAAACACCCCCCCCCCCACACACACACGAGGTATAGGGATCATACTCCAACAAGTCACGCTGTCACCCATTCTCCCCGGGGGCTGATCGATCTGCTGACTGGCAGAGTTGCTACAACAGCTGGCAATTGCTACACAAGGTGTTCCGTGTTTTTCAAAACAAAGTCTCCGAAGCCAAGAGAGAAAGGCTGTAAACAGAAATCACTGGGTTGTGAACTGAGCCGGGTCGGCCCTGGTTAGTATTTGGATGGGAGGTAGGGTTGCTTACTCTGGGATAGGAAATACCTGGAGATTTGAGGGGTGGAGCTTGGGGAACATAGGGTTTGGGGAGGGGAGGGACCTCAGCAGGGTATAAATCCATAGAGTCTACCCTGCAAAGCAGCCATTTTTGTAAAGGGGAACTGATCTCTGTAGTCTGGAGATCAATTGTAATAGCAGGAGACCTCCAGGTGCCATCTGGAGGGTGGCAACCCTAATGGAACCACCAAGGAAGTCCTGCTACATGAAGGGGGGGGGTGAGGATACTAAGCTTATAAGGAATGCCCTGTATTTGAGAATAATGCATGCTTGATCTTTTCACAGCTTTTGAGATGATAGGACTGTTCTCATGTTATAGTGAACGCACGTAATCTCCTGCACGTACATGCATACATCTGTTGGTACGAAAGAGGCAACAGGTGTTCACTTCACAAATGAAAGCGGGGACCAATAACCTGGATAAATATGGAGTTTGTATCACATGTTCAACTGTACATGCATTGACTATAACGTGAGAATTACTCAACGCATGCATTAAAAAACTCAAGTGAGAGCCAGCTGGGTGTAGTGGTTAGGAGCGCGGACTCTGATCTGGGAGAACCAGGTTTGATTCCCCACTCCTCCACATGCAGTTGCTGGCGTGACTTTGGGTCAGTTACAAGTTCTCTCAGAGCTGTTCTCTCAAGGGCAGTTCTGGAAAGAGCTCTCTCAGCCCCACCTACCTCACAGGGTGTCTGTTGTGGGGAGGGGAAGGGAAAGGAGACTGTAAACTGCTCTGAGACTCCTTTGGGTAGTGAAGGGCGGGGTATAAATCCAATCTCCTCTCTTCTTCTACATTGTGCATGGATTCACCATTACCTTGTGAACAAGGCTTTTGTAGTAGAAGAGTTTTGAGGCAGATTCATGTGATAATTAAATATATATATATAGTGCTCGTTGATTTTTGTAGTGATTTGAGCACACGCAAATAGCATGTAGAGAGTATTCCCCCCACCCACCCAGAGAGTTGTAGGTACTTAGAAAGAGGGACGATTGCCAGGAACATGTATGTCCCTCCCGCTTTGGTTGCTGGTAAAAATGTCTGGCAGGTGTTTATATCATTTCTGAAGCCTGTTGGGTCACACATGACAGTTTTGCAACATCAGTATGTGTATATGTACATGATGGGAGCCTGCCAGTGAATTCTCTAAGACCAGTCTGTAAATTGTTTTAAGACAGTGACTAAACCCCATGTTGGCACAATGTGGAGCTATGTTGGCATAACTCAGAGATATGCCATCGTAGTGCCCTGTCAACACCATGTCAGGAGGGTGCTTTCATTAAGGGACTAGGGCTTAAGTGTGTTGTACTGTTTACCATACGCATTGTCTTCTTTGTACATTGTTCCCTACTTACTGTAATTCAGCTGTTGCATTGTTTAGGAGACCTTTCATAGTGCTTTTCTTTATCGCATTGTTTTTCTAGTTTCATAATCTTCCCTGAGTCTCAGTGAGAAAGGCAGACGGTATGTGTAAACTGTTGACAAGTCGCAGCCAACTTATGGCAACCTGTACGGGTTTCAAGGCAAGCAACAAACAGAGGTGGTTTGCCATTGTCTGGCTCTGTATAGCAACCCTGGACTTCCTTGGTGGTCTCCCATCCAAGTACTAACCAGGGCTGACCCCGCTTAGCTTTCCAGATCTGATGAGACTGGGCTATCCAGGTCAGGGTGAATGGCAGACTGTAGGTACATAAATAAACATGGCACCAGCACAGAGGCCAGAACTGGACAGCATCAGCTGACTGTTAAGGGATCCCAACTCCAGATTGGGAAATTCCTGGAGATTTGTGGGTAGAGCATGGGCAGGATGGGATTTAGGGAGTGGAGGAACCTCAGCCAGGTATAAGACCATAGAGTCCACCCTCCAAGGCAATCATTTGCTCCAGGGGAGATGATCTCTGCAGTATGGGGATCAGTTGCAATTCTGGGAAATATCCAGGCCCCACCTGGAAGCTGGCAACCCCAGCATGCTGGGGATTTGCTGGGTGTAGTTGGCATCCATACCCTTTGCTTACATCCCATCCCCACTGCCAGAGTACCATTGCACAAGTTAAGACACTACCATAAGTGTAAATCCTTCCACTAAATTCAGTAAGAGTGAAAAACAATTTCCCCTAGAAATATATTTATTTCTGGTTTTATCCCACCCCATCCAAAAGCTTGGAGAAATAATGCTTAAACAGTTTCCAAGGAACCCATTACTGCCTACAATCCTTACCATCGCCAGTAAATAAAAATAGGGGAGAAAGATGTTGCTTCCTATAGCGTTTCTAGAATGTTGGCAGTGCCTCATCAGCAGTGCCTCATCAGCATCTATATCCAGGTTGCATTCTATGACCACAGATGTTTGCAGTTACTGGTAAAGTTGTCAACGCCAGCTTGGAGATTCTTGGAGATTTGGGGGCTGTTGTGTTTTAATGGAGACCGCACACGTGGTCGGGATCACAAATGAGGTCGGGCAAACTACCGGAACTTTGCTTCGGTAGACAATAGCCAAGGCGGATTGTAATTTGGGCCAGTAGGCCACCCAAGATCCTAAAGGGGACCTATGGTCAAAGGTGTCTTGTAAATAATCCTATCATGGGGCTCGGATGTGACCAAGGGTGTGGCTTGAACCTGCATATAAGCAGACCCCCGAGCCCTGCCAGGCAGTTCCTGTTTCCCATCTCTAAATAAACCATGAGCTGATTTCACTGCAATGTGTCTGGACCCATTATATTATAGGAGCACTGCCTGGATAGCCTGGATAGACGAATTTGGGGCCCTGACCTAGATAGCCCAGGCAAGCCTGAACTCGTCAGGTCTCAGAAGCTGAGCAGGGTCAACTCTGGCAAGTACTTGGATGGGAGACCTCCTTGGAATACCAGAGGCAGGAGGTGGGGGCAGGCTTTATTCGGCCACCTCTCTGAATATCCTCCAGGCCCCCAGTAGGGGTCAGTCACCAGAGGTTGCCAAGAAAGACGAATCTGGGGAGGAGAGAGAATGCATCCAGGATGTGATGCCATAGAATCCACCCTCTGAAGCTGCCACTTCCTCCCGGGGAAATTGATCCCTGTGGTTTGGAGATCCACTAATTCTGGGAGAACGCCAGGTCCCACCATGAGCTTGGTAACCCTAGTGACTGCTGGTTAAAGCATATGTGAAAGGGAAGGCTCACCGCATGTACCATATAGTTCTATTTTCAGAACTGTGCTTCTGGAGGCCATTGCAAATCACTGCTCCTCCACTCTGAGCCTGCTTCAGGAGTGGGAAGGCATCACTCCTCCAGCCCAGCATCTCATCCCATCTGTGCTTTGGTTTCTTCTGTGCTGGAGCCATTGGCTGTTGGTACGAGTCAGACGTCATGCCCTGAGCCAGAAGAGAGAAGCAAGTCAGTCGGGCTTATGTTGAACTGACCCAAGCCAAGTTCACACTATACACAGGAGTCTGTTTTGAGGGAGGTGTCACCTCTACACCTGTTAACCGCCTACAGTCTTAGCTGCTGTCTCCCAGTGCCACATGGTTATTTCATAGGCACACTGGGTTTCCCCCAAGAGATCATCAACTAAATCTTGAAGACATTAAGCGCTCTCATTCTGACTCAGTATCAGAGTAGCCATCCTCTAGATGGAAGAAACCACGCCAGAGGAATAAAACACAGTCCACTGTGTAGATGTTTTCCTTCCGCTTGCATGTTTTTATTCCACAATCATAAGGGCAAGAAACAAGCTACTAAAAAACTCAAAACCCTGAGAGCTGATATTCTGTGTCTATGCATGCAGAAGACTGGAGTGTATTATATCCTCTAGATAAGGCCTGGAGATCTCCCAGAATTACGATTGACCTCCAGACTACAGAGATCAGTTCCCCTGGAGAAATTGGCTGCTCTGGAGGGTCGACTCTATGGCATTATACCTAGGGTTGCCAGCTCTGGGTTGGGAAATACCTGGAGGATATGGGGGTGGAGTCTGAGGGGGTGGGGTTTGGGGAGGGGAGGGACTTTATTGGGGTATAATGCCATAGAGTCCACCTTCTAAAGCAGCCATTTTTCTCCAGGTAAACTAATCTCTGTCGCCTGGAGATCAGTTGTGGGAGATCTCCAGCCACCACCTGGAGGCTGGCAACCCTAATTTTGCCTCATTGAGGTCCCTCCCCTTCCCAAACCCTGCCCTCCTCAGGCTCCACCCTGCAAATCCTCAGGAATTTTGGCAGCCCTGCTCAGCATACATGAAGCTTCCTATACTGAATCAGGCAATTTGTCTGTCAAGGCCAGTTGTATTGTCTATGCTGACTTCACCAAAAACCTACCTTTGAGGTTTCACAGCACCCATGATAGAGTTGCCAGCTCTGATTTGGGGAATACCTGAAGATTGGGGGGGGGGGTCAGAGCCTGGGGATGGTGAGGTTTAGAGAGTGGAAGGACCTCTGTGGTGCATAATGCCATAAAGCCCACCCTTCAAAGCAGCCATTTTCTCCAGGGGAACAGATCTTGGTTGTCTGGAGATCAATATAGTGTATAGTGTCCAGATCACGTGATGTGATGGTACCACTTTACTCTGCTCCTCACCTAGAGTATTGTGTTCAGTTTTGGGCACCACAATTTAGGAAGGATATAGACAAGCTAGAACGTGTCCAGAGGAGAGTAACGAAGATGGTGAGAGGTCTGGAGACCAAGTGCAGTGAGGAAAGGTTGAAGGAGCTGGGTATGTTTAGCCTGGAGAGGAGACAACTGAGAGGTGATATGATCATCATCTTCAAGTACTTGAAGGGCTGTCATCTAGAGGTTGGTGTGGAGTTGTTTTCTGTTGCCCCGAAAGGTCGGACCGGAACCAACGGATTGAAATTAAATCAGAAGAGTTTTCAGGTAAACATTAGGAAGAACTTCCTGATAGTTAGAGTGGTTCCTCAGTGGAACAGGCTTCCTCGGGAGGTGGTGGGCTCTCCTTCTTTGGAGGTTTTCAAAGAGATGCTAGATGGCCATCTGACTGCAATGTGGATTATGTGGATTTAGGCAGATCATGAGAGGGAGGGCAGGAAGGGTTGCCTTAGTGTTTAGTTCTTGTGGCCCTTTCTTACACGCCCAGGGAAATGCTGATTGCCTCTTTGGGGCCAGGAAGCAATTTTTCTCCAGGCCGTTTTGGCCAGGGATCCTGAAGGTTTTTGGTCATCTTCTGGGTGTGGAGGGGGAGGTATTTGTGCATTTCCTGTATTATGCAGGGGGTTGGACTAGATGACCCTGGAGGTCCCTTCCAACCCTATGATTCTATGATTCAATTGTAATAGCAGGAGATCTTCAGGTGCCACTTGGAGTGTGGCAGCCCTACCCACAGACCAAGAGGACACATCTTTTGAATGGGTTATAAATTCCAGTGGGGTAGCCAAATTAGCCTGTTGCAGCAAAAACAAAAGAAGAGCCTTGAAGATTGTGGTGTTTGGCTCCTCTGTAAAGCAAACTCAAGGTGGAAGTGGGTAAATGGTCTGCCTCAAGGCCAGAGAGATGCAGCAGGCAGGCAGGTCTCCAAAACCTTCTTTAATGTGCAAAAAAAGCAAGGTAGGGGAATAACACAGACTTAACAAGGGCTGAACTACCAACAACCCACTTCTAACTAGCATATTCCAGAAAACACACCCATTCATTTGAAGAGGAGTTCCACCTAGGGCCTAAAGCTCTCTCTTAAAGGTGATCACATTTATTGAAGAATAAGCCTTTGACGGTTCGAGTTCACTTTGTCAGATGCAGTAAAGGGAACCTTCAATCAATAAGCTTCCTATATGTAGAAAGAAGAAAGGGTGGCTGTGTAAAGGCCTGATCACATTGCAATGCAGAACTGAAAGTATGTACCTAAGCAGAGTGATCACTCACATTTGGGGATAATACAGACAATTTAGTGACGGCAACCGGTTTAACAGCTGTAGAGCCAGAGGAGGAAAGGATCGATGTGTTGAGCCCCCTGGCTCATACTTTGCAGGTAAATTCTAATTTAGCTGTTTCCTGTCTCTGAAGTTCCTTTGTCAGAGATTGCTGATTTTCAAGTCGGCAACAGTCTCCCAAAAGAATGAAATGTTGAAATGTTTGCTGACAAGGTTTTCTTTTAAATGTCACAGGACGCGGCGACACACGAAGCTGCCTTACACTGCACCACACACCATTGGACTATCCCGGTCGGTGTTGCCTGCTCAGACTGAGAGCAGCTCCCCAACGACTCCAGCGGAGGCCTTTCGCATCACCTAAGCCGGGTCCTTTTAACTGGAGATGCTGGCTGGGGCTTGGACCTGTGTGACCTGCTTGCAGAGCAGATGCTCTGCCACTGAGCCACAGCCCCTTACAAGGTTACCACTATTTGTTCTGGTTATCTATTTGAACAGTTCCTATCTCATTCGCCGTCCCCCAGAGGTGCTCAAGGTGGTTTACCAATAATTAATAACAACAACAATAATAATGATAATTATGATGATGATGATGATAACAACAACATGCCAATAAAGCCTTGGCATCTCCAGTCAAAAGGACCAGTTGGCAGGCAATGCCAGAGACCTCAGCCTGTAGCTTTGGAGAGCTGCTGCCCATCAGAGTAGATGATACAGACCTTGATAGGCCAATGGTCTGCCTCAGTATAAGAAAGAAAAGAAAGGAGGGGGGGGAAAAGCTTAACCCAAAAGAATTGTATCAAGAACCGAAAGGGTTAGTTGCGAACCAACTTAGGGCCAGATACTAAAAACTATGTGCGTAACCTAGATATTATCAAAAATACCTGTATTTATTTATCAAATGATTAAAAACATTTATGCGCCCACCTGTGGCCTCATTACAACATAAAAATACACTGCATACAAAAGGAAACTAAGGTTGCGATTTCAATGTTCCCTCTAAGCTGTGGAGTCTTGTGAGCAAAAATACTACTTTGTGAGCTACTGGCATTAAAGTTGTGAGCAAGCAATTTGGCTCCTGCATAAATTAGTTTGCTCTGGAGCCATCCTCCCTGAGCTAAGGCAAAAAATGTGTGAGCTGGAGGCTAAAAAACTGTGCGCTAGCTCACACTAACTCAGCTTAGAGGGAACACTGGTTGCAATCACATGCACAATTAGCCCCGACATAGGTGCGAATGCCGGGCGGATTAAAGAAGCGCAATCAGACAACAACATCTGGGAAGTGCCCCGCAGTCATCGGCAACCCATTTTGCTCCATTGCGGAAGTGGAGTTAAAAAACACCTCCTCGGAAAGTCCGGTAGCAAACAGGTTGCTATGAGCCACAGATGGACTTTCCCACATCTAATTGCTCCAGCGCGCTCTCATGGCATTGGGATGGTCTGTTCAGGCCATCCCAACTACATGCCGTTGTTTTTTGCCCTTCTCAGTATGTGCATCATCACACAGTCCATAGGGAGCCCTCAGGGCTGAGGTGCGAATCATCGATCCCTCGTTTTAGCGCATTGGAGACAAACAGCAAAAAAAACCCAAACCCAACTCACCTGTGGTTGCATCTGATCACGCAGTGGCGGGCTGTGCCCGCAGCTTCAAAAGACTGTGATTGCGCAACAGCAGGTCAACTTCCGCCAGAGGAAATAGCCTCTCCCCTCCCCCAACTTTATCTCGCGTGTGTGACCGTGATCTAATGCAACCTGATGTGTTTTGGCCCAGACTGGCCTTCTTCACTGCAACATTATCTATGGTACATTGGCTCTGTTCAGTAGTTTGCACCTGTACTCTCTGGACCAAAACTGGAAGGCATGCAATAAAAAACATCCCTCAGCATGTATGCAATTGACGAAGGCACAATGCCAGGCTCAAGGAGGCCTCATAAACATTCTTGTGCCTTGTGTAATCTGTTTTTGATTGTTAAACGCCTTTCTTGGTCCTATATCAACTTTTATATTGTTTTTGTATATTGTTTTACTGTTGTGTCATGAGCCTTTATGTACAGAAATTGTTTGACAATTGAGGAAGGCCGATTTGGGTCGAAGCGCATCAGGTCACATTAGTCCCCTTTTGTATACATTGTATTTTTATGTTGTAATGAGGCTACAGTTGGGTCCATAAATGTTTTTAACCATTCAATAAATAAATACATGTATTTTCGATAATATTTAGGTTACTGTTGCGGGAATTAAGAGTCCAGGAGCTTTTCCTAGAAATCCCATCCCCACCCATCTCAACGAGGGGGGGGGGGGTTGAAACTGGCAGGAACCATAGGCGTAGACTACGGGGGGGCTTGAGGGCTCGAGTCACCCCCAAAATTTCCTTGGGGGGCTCAGCCACCCCCGGCAAAACGGAGCGCCTGCCGCCGTGCCTCCCCAGGCCCTTCCGAGGCCCAGCCACCGCTGCTGTCAGTGCCTCTCCCCCCCCCCCCCGGTCTGGCCACCCCTCCGTCCTTCCCTCTCCCTCTCCCTCCCTCTTTTCCAGGCGAAATGCCCGACATGGGGGTCACCACGCTGGGCATTTTGCCCGGAAAAGAGGGAGGGAGAGGGAAGGAGTGGCCGGGGGGGGGGAGAGAGAGGCATCGGCAGCAGCGGCTGGTGGGCCTCAGAAGGGCCCGAGGAGGCACGGCGGTTTCCCCGGGGGGTGGGGAGAACATCGCCCCAGCTAAAGAGGTCCCCCCCGGAATTTACAAAACTCTACACCCCTGGCAGGAACCCCCTAGTTTGAGAGAGAGGGGAAAAAAACCTGTTCCAAAGTATCTATGACTTATTGAAAGAAAACCATACTGCACAACTTTTCAAGCAAGTAGCAATTTCAGCATTTGTCTTACAGAAGGGAAAAGACAAACCAATACTTATAAACAAATAGTGCACTTATTATTCATTTAGGAATTATTATCTGTTTAGGAATGCATTCCGGCCGCTCTGGCAAGACCTAACTATGGTGTTGGCAGAGGGCCCTTAGCATCTCAAACACTGGTGTTAAATACCTTTAGAATCCAGATTAGCTGTCAATCCAGAAATCGGATGGTCCTGATGCAATCCAGACCCCCTCCCTTTTTTGACCAGAAGACTCTGCCCAGAGTCATTGTATGACTGGGTTAAAAAAACCCTCCCTGTCAAGCCAGGAGCTTGGAGCCACAGGCTCTGACATCTTGATGTTTTGGCTTCGAGGCTGGAACTCAGAAATGTAAACAGTTCTTTTAGAGCAGAGTGCCGGGTGCATTGTCAGCCTGAAGAGCCTCCTGCAAAGCCTTATGGGAGAGAACCAAACAGAGAGGCCTAAGCCAATTCAGGCTGCTGTACAGAACTTCCCAGCCTCGCTTATAATTCTGCCACAGTTACACGTATAGTTTTTAGCATTTGGCCCTTTCCTGGTTTGCAACTAACCCTTTTGTTTCTTGATTCAACCTCAGTATAAGCCAGATTCATGTCTACTTGTGTATGTAAAGGTCAGAATTACTGGAAGGGGAGGTGGTATCAAAATCCTCTTCAATGGAAAAAAAAGGACAGTTTCAGATAGGTTCAGCTCACACATTGTGTTGGAACTTGCCTGGGGGGTAATTTCAGCTGCCAAAGGTAACTTAAACCTCGGTGAGGATCAATCACCCTGGGCTGAGTCATTCCACCTTCCCCTCACCCCACCCCGTGTGCAGTTTCAGGCAAGCTTCCCTACAGCACCCTCCCCACACATACACCTCACATAGTAATGACCCATCCATCCAGTGCTTTCTTCCTAGTTGATGATGACTTCTGATTGAAAGTCTCTTCTTGCGGGTGAGTCAGGCTGTGATGAAAGCTTCACACAATCAGGCTATCATGTGACAATCCCTCTGCCTCTGTCATTTGAATCCCTTGGGTATATGAGACAGCTACCTGCAAATGGCAGCCCTGCCAGGAGAGGGAAAGATGTGCGGAACACCTGACCAATAGCGGAGCTGGTGAACACAGCAGTTCTTTCAGAATCCTGGTGCGGCCGGCTGGAAAATCCCACAGGCTCTGCTTGAGATCTTCCACAGAAAGGATTTTACTCCTTGGCTTAATCGTCTTATTGGGTTGTTGCCTGTGACATTATTAGAAGCAGAAACAGTGTAGGCCTCTGTCATGCCTGGATCTTGATTTCTGTGTTTTGTAATTTACCATAGCCTTAGGGCCTCATGTTGCCAAACAAGAGAGAACTTCTTCATTACTTCTTTACTTCATTACTTCTGTTTTATTCTGGGTTGGCAAGGAAAAGGTCATTAATAGGTAGGGTTTCCAGCTCTGGATGGTGAAATTCTTGGAGATTTTGCCTGTAGACTGGCAACCCTGGGTAGGTTAAAACGGTACACTCCAGTCTTCTGCATGCATAGACACGGGATATCAGCCCTCAGGGTTTTATGTTTTTTAATAGCTTGTTTTTTGCCCTCATGATTGTGGAATAAAAACATGCAAGATAAAAACACGCAAGCGGAGGGAAAACATCTACACAGTGGCCTGTGTTTTATTCCTCTGGTGTGGTTTCTTCCATCTAAACACTCCTACTGTTAGTCAGACCCATACCCCACTTCCTACCAGCTTGCCAACTTAAGTCCAGATACTATAAACCAGGGGTCCTCAAACTACGGCCCGGGGGCCACATGCGGCCCGCCGAGGGCATTTTTCTGGCCCGCCAGGTGTGCCGCTGCCTGTCCTCCAATTCCCAGCAGCACACAAAGCAGCGGAAAAATTGCAGCCGACTCGTCCCGAGCCACATGACAAAGCCCCGCCCTCCTGCTTCCAGTCAGCCAGGAGGAGGCAAAAGGAAGACTGGAAGAGGGTAGGTGTGAGGAGGTGCCTTTTTGCGCACCTCCCCCCCCCCCCCCGCGCGCGCCTTCCCTACCCGCAAAATAACCAAAGAAAAAGCCCATCTTCATAGTTTTTTTTAAAAAACTATAGTCCGGCCCTCCAACGGTCTGAGGGACAGTGAACTGGCCCCCTGTTTTAAAAGTTTGAGGACCCCTGAGTTAGAGTGTTGGACTAGGTTCCGGAAGTCCCAGTAGAGTTGCCAGGTCCCTTCATCTTGCCGGCAGGGGGATCTGGGAGGCATTCTGGGAGTGGGTATAGACGTCCCCAATACGCTGACATCGCCCACATTTGGAGCAACGCTCTGGTTTTTGGGCAAAACTCTATGGTAAAAAGGGGTCAAACCATAGAGTTTTATCCAAAAACCAGAGCGTCACTGTGTGATATCCCCAGTGCGATGACATCACTTCCACATGACATCAGTGTTTTGGGGACACCGCTGTTTGTTGGTGGGGTTTCCCCCGCTGGCCAGTGGTGGGATTCCCCACCCAGACCTGGGGAATGGCAACCCTAAGTGCCAGGTCTGAGTCCCCACTCTGCCACAAAAGGTTGCTGGGTGACCTTGGGCCAGCCCCTCTCTCTTAGCCTGGGGTCCCCAACCTTTTTGAGCCTGTGGGCACCTTTTGAATTCTGACACAGGATGGTGGGCACTACCACAAAATGGCTGTCACAGGAAGTGGCCCCAACCAAGAAATGGCTGCCGCAGGAAGGTGGCGAGACACACAGAGAGGAAGCCCAAATGCAGGGGAGAAGGGTGGTAATTTTAGAAACACATTGGGAAAGAAGAGTGAGAAAATAAAACACAGTTGTGGAAGCTGCTGTTGAAGCAGTGCTATTTTAATCCACATAGCCAGACAGATCTTCAGAGGCCAATCAGAAGCCATGCTGGCCCCATCCACTTCTAAAAACACTTGGTGGGCTCCAAGTAGGTTTGCCAGCCTCCAGGTGAGACCTGGCGATCTCCCGCTTTTAGAACCGATCCCCAGCTGACAGAGATCAGCTCCCCTGGAGAAAATGGCTGCTTTGGAGGGTGGACTCTATGGCATTGTACCCTGCTGAGGCGTCTCCCCTCCCCAAACCCCGCCCTCTCCTGGATCCACCCCCAAAGTCTCCAGGTATTTTCCAACCCAGACCTGGCAACCCTAGTTCCAAGGAAGGTGTCTGTGGGTCTGTCTCAGCCTAACCTACCACATCGCAGGGTTGTTGAGAGGATATAATGGAGGAGAATGATGTAAGCCAATTTGAGTCCAAACTTGGAAAGAAGGCAAGGTATAATTGAAGTAAATAAATAAATACAGTTAAATAAACAGCATAGTAAACTGCACGAAGATTTGTTTCAAGCCACCGTCATGCCCTCAGCATCCTGCGATTTCCCATTCACCCTCACTCTACGTAGGTTCCTTTCCTTCACTCTTGCTTTCCTCTGTCGACCTGCCTCCATTCCCTATAGCGATGGTCATAGCTTTGATTCCCTTTTTGAAGCAATGTTCTGGAGACAGCCCTATAATTAGGCAGTGTCAGGTAGGTACTAATTTCCAGTTGCATAGATGTGTAGGTTGTGTGCTGTCTAGAATTTGCACCTCTGGTGCCTTTGGCGAGCAGTTCAGCAGATTTTCAAGTAGCCCATTAAATGCAGCTTTGGCCTTGAAACAAAAAAAGTTTTTTTTGGGGGAACAAAGGATATACTCTTTCAGAACACCTGACATAGTGACTGTCATGAGCTGGACTCACGCCACATCTGCCCGACCCAGCCCATGTGCAAAGGGCAACAGAGTGCTGGTTGGAGTTGGCAGGAAATACAGAAAGCCTGGGTTTCCCCCTCTCCCATGCAGCAATACAACTTGGGTAGTGTCTGTGTGTAACCTGATAATAACTCTGATAAGCATCTTTTTTGCAAGGTTTGTTGTGATTTCACAGTTTGGTTTGGGAAAGTCCTGGGAGCCTGCCTTGCAGCGATGGGTTAGACTACATGACTTTTGCAGCTCATTATGCAAATACTGGAACTTTAAGAAAAACCCTATACTGACTGCTTGGCTCCTACTGTAAAAAAATTGCTGCACCAGCTAAGTCACTTGGCAATCCCAGCGGGTGCAGAGGAAAACAACAAGGATGATCGGGGGCCTCAACCTCCTCTTCTCCAGACTGAACATTCCCATGTCCCTCAGCCTTTCCTCATAGGCCTTGGTCTCCATGCCCCCGATCATCCTTGTTGTTTTCCTCTGCACCGGCTAGGGTTGCCAAGTGACTTACCTGGTGCAGTGGGGGAGAGTTGGTCCCGTTCCGGGACATTTGGGCGCAGGGGGTGTGATGACGTCACCCGGAAGTGACATCATCACATCGGGCGCATCACCAACTGACGCTCTAGCAATCAGCCTGAAAAATCTATGGTACCATAGAGTTTTCAGGCTGATTACCAGAGTGTCAGCCAGCGGCATGCCTGGCACAATGACATCACCTCATGCCGGGCACATCGGCCCAAACCAGGAACTTTAGGGGCAGGGTTCCCCCCGCCAGCCTGATTCGGACCAGCGGATTGGGGGCCGTTTCGGCGGGGAACCCCCCGCCCCCCCCCGGGGGACCTAGCAGCCTTAGCACCCACTCCACATCCTTTGTGAAGTGAGGCCTCCAGAACTGCATACAATACTTCAGGTGTGGCTTGACCAGTGCGGTGTACATATCTCAGAGACTGCATTTCCCCTTCTGCTGTACAGTGATCTTCACTGTTCTCCTACCAGGTGTCTTTCTGGGGTGCTTTGATAACAACATATCTTTAAGCCCAGGGATTTCCCCGTTGTTCTGATGACCTAGCCTACCTCTTTGATTCTCTCCTTTTTTCTTATCTTGCTTCCTCCTAACTTGTTTTTTTTTCTTTATTTCTTTCCCATTCTTGTAAACTCCTGGGGAGGGTTCTGTGCCTCAGTGACTGTGATAGGGTGGTGTTTGGTTCTTGTTAGTATTTGTCAAAGAAATAAGCAGTTGCCCATAAAAACAGAGAAGACAAAAACTGGTATATGTGGAGGCTGCTAGCCAGTGGTAAGGTATTCTGATGATAGCTATGATGTCATTTGGGTTCATTTATTTAAGAACACCCCATTAAATAATTCCATCATCTGCTGGTCATTTACCAGGAACTTCTTTCCAAGTACAGATAGGTCCTGACAGCTGCCAAAACAGTGCTCTGAGGACACCCCCCCCTTCACATTCAGGTGCTTGTAGAAATATGCAGTGATGACACAGTTCCACAGAATGTGCACAGACCTGGCCACATGGGAACTCAGGTATGTACCTGGCTGTTGAAACGTCACGGCCTTGAGGGCAGATTCGGACAATTCATTTCCCTCCCATCATACAAAGATCCAAATTTCACCCAAGGTCTTTCACCCAGCAGGATTTTTCAGTCTTGTTCTTTTAGTATTTTTTTCCTGTGCCACATTATTTCGAAAGCGCCTCTGAGCCACTGTGACCCCTAAGACCGGGAAACTGCCCACTAAAGTAGACAACCTGTCCTACCTAGGAAGCCCCCCCCCCCTTTTTTTCTTGCTGCGGAACCTACAAAACAGAAATTGAATGTTCGGAAGGGCTTTCCCATAAAGGGATTAGAAATGTAGTAGTAGGGCTGTGCTGGCTCAAGTGGTTAAGATGCTGAGCTGCAGACTGGAAGATTGGTACCTCGACAGTTCGAAACCCGAGTGCCGCGTGACGGAGTAAGCTCCCGTCTCTGGCCCCAGCTCCTGCCAACCTAGCAGTTCGAAAGCAAGAAATTGCCAAAAGATAAATAGGTATCCCTTTGGTGGGAGGGTAACAGCGTTCCGTGCGCCTTGGCGTTTCGTCATGCCAGCCACATGACCACGGAAAAAGTCTTTGGACAGCGCTGGCTCTTCGGCTTGGAAATGGAGATGAGCACTGCCCCCTAGAGTCAGATTCAACTGGCTTTCGAGCAAGGGAAACCTTTACCTTTAGAATAGATCAGTTCAGGAGTGTGCTTTTATAACAGAATAAGATTACAGTAGTTTATTGTAGGTGTCACCCTGCTCTTACTGTGTCGTTGTCTGCCTTTGTAATCCACTTTCTGCATTGTTTGATTCATCCTGCCTGCTGTTTGCATTCTTTTCTAATTCTGTAATCCTAGTCTTACTTCATTGCTCATTGGTTGTTTTGTGCTGTCTGATTGCATTGTTTTTATATTCTGCAATTTGCCTCGAGCTTCAGGTGTTTTTCACATGGGGACAGGTTGGTATAGTTTCCCTGCCGCTGCCACTGCTAATACAGTGCAGCAGCAACAGGCTTTCCTGGTAGTTTTTTTTTCCTACTTGACTATTTACTAGTTATTATTATCGTATGGCATTGTGTATAGTACAGCAAGAAGAGGCTAAGATTGGCAGCCAGAAGTTCTAGCTCTTTTAGCATTATGCACCACTAGGTGGCGAGCTGGACTTTTTTTAAGGCAAGAGGTGTTTCAGTGGTTGGTTTGCCATTGCCTGCCTCTGCCTCACAACCCTGGCATTCCTTGGAGGCCGCCCACCCAAAAGCTAGCCAGGGCTGACCCTGCTTAGCTTCCAAAATCTGATGAGATCAGGCTACCCTGGGCTATCCAGGTAAGAGCAGGTAGGGTATAAAACAAGTAAATAGACTTGCAAGTCCCTGTCAATACTGGATATTCCTTCTGATCTGGTAAGCTTGCCTGGGCAAAACAGAAGGGAGCAAGAGGAAGAATGAGATGTAGAAGGAAACAGGTCAGGGCTGACCTGAAGTGGGACATGCGCTCCAGTTACCAACTCTGAAGATGCTTCTATGAGCCAGCTGTTGGTGTGAGTGTCTGTCTCTGCTACCTGGTATTTCTTGGAGGTTGCCCTTCCAAATCACTAGCCAAAGCCAACCCTGCTTAGCTTCCAGGATCTGATGAGATTGGGCTAGCCTGGGCTATCCAAGTCAGCTCTATTTTCTAGTGTTATATAAATAAAGCATTAGACCAAACTATGCATCACCCAGTTCCCTGAATTCCCAGCTATCTTTTCCTTAAAAATTAAGCTTCTAGTCCATTTGATTGCAGATAAATGTCCCCCCCCCCCGCAATATATCTTTGCAAGGAAGGGGGCTAGAGGCTTACTTTAGAAAATGGAAGCTGAAAATTAATTAAGAGAACCTAATTATTGTTTTTTGCATAATAGTATCGATACAACACCATAAAATCACCAGTTGAAAAAAGAGTAGGAAGATGAAATGGTTCCCATGGTGGAAATGGTGGTTGTGTGGGTGGGGCCTGGAAGATCCAAACTTTTCTACGCACATGGTAGCCATCCAGGCTTGGCTGTGATCTTTCCCAAAACTCTGGAGCCAAGAAGGTTTGGGAAAGGTCAAAGAAAAGCCGGGGAAACCCAGGGAGGTGCTTGAAAGCAACATGATGCTGGGGGAAACACCCTCCCCTTCCCAACAGCATCAACTCGGGGCAAATGCGGAAACACCCTCCGTGAGAAAGGCAGGCTATAAGCAAATAAATTAAAAAGTCAATACAAATATAAAAATCTATATTACCTGCCATGTGGAACTCCCATTTAATTTCTACTTGTGGCTAAAAGCAGTAAAAGAACAACTGAGCAGTGCAAAAAAAGTTAGAATGTGGAATCAGCCCCCAAGGCATTGCAAATCATGGATAATGGCTTGACTCACCTCCCTAGTTTGGCTTCTGCAAAGTTAAAAAAAGGTGATAAGATCATTTTTGTCACAGAAAAACTACCACCTGAGTAGGCATCTGGATTCATCATTCACTCCCAATAGGCTAAAATACAACCACCAAGTTATTGCACATTGGAATGCCTCATTGCACAAGGGTCCCTGTATGGGGATTCCTTCTGTACATTTATGGCGACCAATACCAACTTTCTTATACATTTATTTATTTATTTCATTAGAATTATAGCCCTCCCTCCCCCCATTGTAGGCTCAGGGTGGGTAACAGCATATAAATATCTCTTTTAGTGGTATTTAGAGAGCCTGGTCTTCTGCGGAATTGCCTCCACCTTGGTTAGATGATCAGGTTCTTCCATCGCTATGAAGTCCTCCTACCGGCTTCAGGTCATCTTTTCAAGGCTATGGAGGTGAAAATTATTTTAATAACGTCTCTTTAGACTTTATAGTTAATTACACTGTACAGCTTAATCACAGATGTGCACAGACCGTGCTTAGTAAATAAGTACTTGCGCTTTACCAAGTAGCACTTTGCTGCTACAAATCATTTGTACATGTTAATTAATTAGATCCACACTCGCTTTAGGGAAGTGACGCAGAATCATCCTTCTTCCATAGAACAAGAAACCAGCTGTCCAGAACTACCAAACTATGACTCAGGGTTACCAACAGGATTAGAATGCAGGATGGCCTGATCTGTCTTGTAGCGCGGGGGAACTAGTGGGAAACTTGGGGGGGCACTGTCCCTGGCAGAGTGATGTCACTTCCAGGGAAAACCCGGATGTGACCTTGCGTTGCTCTTGGGATCGCTGGAAATCATTCCAAAACCATAGAGCTTCTGACAATTCCTAGAGAGGACTGGCATCATTTCTATTTTTTTCTCATAAGTGACATCATGTTGGCCCAGTAGGATTGCCGGCCCCCAGATGGGGCCTGGGGATCTCCCACTTTTACAACTGATCCCCAGCTGACAGAGATCAGCTCCCCTGGAGAAAATGGTTGCTTTGAAGGGTGGACTCCATTGTACCCTGCTGAGGCGCCTCCCCTCCCCAAACCCTGCCTTCTCCTGGCTCCACCCCCAAAGTCCCCAGATATTTTCCAACCCAGACTTGGCAACCCTATGGCCCAGTGCCCATTTTTTTGTATTTTTTTCTCCTGCCACTACTCCAAGTGGGAAACAGGAGATCTCCCACCCCTAGTGGAGGTTCAGCAGCCCTAGTGAAGGGGCCTGTGTATAGGGAAGAGAGATAGGATTGACAAGTTCTCATCCTCTCAGACCTTGAGACATTGGGTGGGGCTGTGATCATGACACGGCTCCACTGATGTCATGCAGTGGGACCTGGTGATGTCACACTGAACAGCAGTATTAATGGTAGCATTTCCACACACCGCTCAGTATTGTACTGGTACCCCATGATATCTGTGAATGTAATAGTCTCAATCATGTGGCTTTGAAGATATGAGGTGTTTGCCAGATTAGCAATGCAATCCAAAGCAGTTACACCCTCTTAAGGTCACTGACATCAATCAATCAATAAGGAAAACCTGTCCACACTTGCTCCGGAAGTCTGTCTGTCTGTGAAGGCAATGGTAACGTCTCCCCACTCCCAGCTCTCACACTCAAGGCAAGTAAGAACCAAAAATCACTAGAACACTAATACAAATTATTCCATCAAAGTCCAATTAAACAGCTTCAAAAAATCATAGACTCATAGAATCATAGAGTTGGAAGGGACCTCCAGGGTCATCTAGTCCAACCCCTTGCACAATGCAGGAAATCCACAAATACCTCCCCCTCCACACCCCCGATGACTGCTGTTCCATGCCCAGAAGATGACAAAAAACCTCCAGGATCCCTGGCCAAACTGGCCTGGAGAAAAATGGCTTCCTGACCCCAAAGTGGAGATTAGCATCTCCCTGAGCATGTAAGAAAGGGCCACGAGAACTAAGCACTGAGGCAACCCTTCCTGCCCTCCCACTCATGATCTGCCTAAGTTCACAGAATCAGCCTTGCTGTCAGATGGCCATCTAGCCTCTGCACACATACAGCAGCCCTGTATTTCACATAATACTTTCCAGTGTCCACACTCCATATTTAAGCCAGTTTGAAACTTATTTCATAGTTATGGTTCCCAGTAAAAGAAGGAACTCTAGGAACTGTAGTTCTACAGGAAGGTTGGGGTTTCAAAGAAGAATATCTCAGAAGCCTTTAATAAAAGAACCCTTGCAACCAATGCTCTCTCTAAGCTGTGGAGTCTTGTGAGCAAAAATTCTACTTTGTGAGCTACTGGCATGAAAGTTGTGAGCGAGTGATTTGGCTGCTGCATAAATCAGTTTGCTCTGGAGCCATCCTTCCTGAGCTAAGACAAAAATCTGTGAGCTGGAGGCTAAAAAACAGTGAGCTAGCTCACACTATCTCAGCTTCGAGGGAACACTGCTTGCAACCAAGTTTGTTTGTGGTAGCTTGAATTGTTCTGAAACTGGTTTAATTCGTGGCATACTCAAGTACTAGGAACATTTCCACACTGACAAGTTTGCAAAGGGTTTTTGACAGCCTACAGGACCCAAAACATTCCACAATGGTCCACTAATGATTATTGGGGGGTTCCGATTCTCCGTGTGGTCGGAACGCTTTGCAGACGTTTCCCAGCCAGTCTGCATTCCGAAAAACACACATTCTTTGCTCTCATAGCTGACAGAAAGCTAGGCCAAGAATGTGACATCAAAGTGAAATGTGTGAGGCTCTTCTCTAGCTCAACGAAGCTTGCGATCAAGAAAAGAGAAACTTTTATTCGGCATTGACAGTGGTGGAATTTTGACATTCGTTCTTGATTTCCCTCTCTTAAGGTGAAAATAGCTGGGTGATGTCACTTCTGGCTGCTCACCAGAAGTGCTGCCAGGGCTTTTGTCACGCCCCTGTTCCTCCGACTCCACCCATAAAAAGCTCCCGGGAATTGCCAGCAAAGGGCTGGCAATGCTAATTTGCTCTCCCACAATGGGTAACCTCCCCACCCTTGGCTCCAATCCCACACTGCTGGGAAACTGAGGAGCATGGGGAAAATGGCCAGAAAATAGCCTCCAGGGTGAAGCTCTAGGAATTTCCCTGCCTCTCTCTGGTCTTTGCCATAAAGATTATGGGAAATTCCCTGAGCATTACCCAGAAGCAGGGGTCATTTCGTAGAAAAAGAGGTGCAGGAGCTCATTAGCATAAGTCATTAGCATAACTTATTTGCATATGCTGAACCACCTGACATCACCGGAAGTATGTCAGAAGGCAAGAAAGAGAGAGAGAGAGAGAGAGAGAAAGGAAGGAGGGAAGGAAGGAAGGAAGGAAGGAAGGAAGGAAGGAAGAAAGAAAGAAAGAAAGAAAGAAAGAAAGAAAGAAAGAAAGAAAGAAAGAAAGAAAGAAAGAAAGAAAGAAAGAAAGAGCTGGCAGAGAGGGGACAGTTACTAATCCAAGCCTCAGAAATACCACTATTCTGGGAGGACAGCTTCAGTGGTGGCTGAAGCCTTCAGAAGGCTGGTCGGACCTTTCCAGGGGATGGGGTCATTTTTCTGCAGCCATGACACAAGCAGGCATTCCCACGCTGGGGGTGGGGCTGGCACCAACTCCTGGAGCTGAGCTCCCTTGAGCTCCTGCTCAAAATGACCCCTGCCCAGAAATGATGTCATATCCTTCACAAACTCCACCCTCTGCAGGCACTGCCAGTACCTTCAAATTTCCCAGCATTTGCTGGCAGCACTACTGCCACTGGAAATTTATCCTCTGCCAAAACAAGGACTGTTAAAAAGGAACGTCCCTCATATCTGTGTCTGACCAGTCCGTGCATACCAAAGTTCCACCCCTTTTACTTAAAACCAAAAACTTCCATTTCCCATGTGCTGATAATACCTTTTATGAAGTCTAAAAAAGAACTCATAACAAATGCAAGGAAAAAGGCCACAGAAAATACCCCCCTCTCCCAATCTGTGGCTGGTTTCAAACTCCTACAGTGCAGGTGGAATTACACATTATGTTTAACTAGGAGCAAGGCCCATTGTACATCAAGACAACGGGCTCTAGCAGCAGTCTGGCCTCTTGCGGTCCCGGTCGGCAGAGCACCTGCAGGCATCAGGCGCAGCGTTGCGTCAGGCCGCCTGCACCCGCCAGAGGCCTCCCCCCACAGCCACCTGCTGCCCACCTGGGTACCTGCGGGCCTTGGTTGCATCGCCACCAGGAGCGGGTGCAAGCTCCATGTGTGGCCGGCTGTGCTTGCTGGCGATTCCCTGCTCAGTGTCTACCCAGAGACCTGCAGGTGTCGGCTGCAGTGTCGGCCGCGGTGTTGGCAGGAGCAGCTCAGGTCCGGTGGCCAGTGGCCTCTGTCATGCTTGCTGCCTGCCCAGCAATCTGCAGGTATCCCTGGCCGCCTCTTTCGACTGCCACTGGAGCGTGTGCCCCGTCCGTCACCTCCCAGGCTACTGAGGCTGGGCACCGGTTCTGTGGGCGGGCCTACGGCATGGCATCCATGAATCGTGAGGCACGTTTGGGCCGGCACTGCATCTGTGGGCGGGCATCAGGGAACGCAGCCAGTGGCCAGGGTCCCTGGTCTGAGTGGCAGCGTGTGTAGTCTATGGCTGAGGGAGCGCATCCAACATGGCCACCCCAAAACGGCTTTATTATATAGAGAGATTCCATGATCAGTTTTAGAAAAGTCCTCCCCTCCAAATATAGTTGCTGGGTTTGTTTGTTTTTTGCTTTTTAAAGGGAGAGAAGGGGGAAGGGCCTTTAAAAAACCTTTCCTCCTCTCTAATTTCCTGAAGGAAAACACCACCTTTTCTTGGCAGAAAACACAGTTACCCATATTTCTTTCCAAGTGGGAATAAAAATCACTTGAGATGCCATTTAAAAATTTGCAATGCAGTCCTAAATAGAGTTTGACTTTTTAAAGCCCATTGACTTCAATGGATTTAGAAAGGTGGAACTCTTGTTTAGGATGATATTTTTTAAAAACCTGTCTTCCCCTGCATACAAACAAATGGACAAACAAACAAAACCAACCGCCCAGACCAGTGGTTGCATTTTGGGGGGAAACGTCTTTTAAAATAACCTTGGAACTAATCTCTGCACTTGATATTGTTCTAGACCAGTATTCTCAACCTTCCTAGTGCCGCGACCCTCTAATACAGTTCCTCATGTTGTGGTGACCCCCAACCATAAAATTATTTGTTGTGTTGTCCAAATGGTTTTGACAAAACCAATAAAAACATTATTTTCTATCCCATCTATACAAAATCTTGCCTGAACCAATATCTTGTCCAACCATTATTCCTACACTGGATTGGAATCAATTCCTAAAGGTTAGGTTCCCATGGCAATCAGGAGTTTCCCACCTGGATCTGGCAACCCTACCCCCCATCCCCCCGCTGGTGCCCAGTGGGGATCTGGCAACCCTATGCTCTTGTGATGTGAGTTCACCCGCCTGCCTTTGGCAAACTGCAAGTCAGGTAAGAGGCCTGAAGACTTCCTGTCAAAGGCTTCCTGTCCTCTCCTAAGGGCTTCCCCTCTGGAACTTGAATCTGTCCGTGGAGTTCCCTTACTCATGGTACAAATATGAAAATTAGTAAGTAAGCCAGTGGAGCGTTTGTTCATCCTGTTTTTGAAATCTTCCAGCAGACAGTCTAATGAATGACAGTGCATTTTTTCCTCCAAAGAGAATATGCCACCTTTGCTACTGCAGACTTGATAGAAATTATGCATGCAGATGATCAGCATATAGAACAATACACTTGTGATGCTCGACCTTCTCCAACCCCATAGTTTGGGTACCCAAAAGGACTCCCAAGACTTCTGAATGTAAAGAGGAAGGGTTCGTGCTGTAAAAGGAGGTTCATTCCTCTCTCTTCCCGGGACTCCTGAGCTCTCCGCCTTAGAGCTGGGTCTTAGAGCTGAGGTCCATTAGTGGCTATTAGTAGGGTTGCCAGATCTAGCTTGGAAAATACCTGGAGACTTTGGGGGTGGATCCAGGAGAGGGCAGGGTTTGGGGAGGGAAGGGGCATCAACATGGTACAATGCCATAAAGTCCACCCTTCAAAGCAGCCATTTTGTCTAGGGAAGCTGATCTCTGTCAGCTGGAGATCAGTTCATAGGCGTCAACTATGGGGGGGGGGCTCGAGGGCTTGAGCCACCCCCGAAAATTTTCCAGGGTAGACTGAGCCCCCCCCCCGGAAAACAGTGTGTCCTCTGCTGCGCCTCCCTGGGCCCTTCCTAGGGCCACTGCCGCCGCCTCTCTCTCCCCCCCCCCCCCCGGCCCGCCCACTCCATCCCTCCCTCTGTCCGTCCAGGGGCCAGCTAAGCAAATGCCCAGCTGGCCCCTGGACAGATGGAGGGAGGGACGGAAGCAGGAGAGGTCAGGCCGGGGGGGGGGGGGAGGAGGTGGGAACATGGTCCCGGCGGGCGCGCGCTTCGCTTGCGCGCACACAGAAGAGCTCCCCCCCCCCCGGATTTTGAAAACTTCACGCCCCTGGATCAGTTGTAAAAGCAGGAGATCCCCAGGCCCCACCTGGAGGCTGGCAATCCTAGCTATTAGCCACAAGGTATAGATAGGATTTCTCGGTCTGGGGCAAGTGATGCTCTGTATTCTTGGTGCTTGGGGGGTGGCAACAATGGGAAGGTTTCTAGTGTCGTGGCCCCACTGGTGGACCTCCTGATGACACCTGGTATTTTTGGCCACTGTGTCCTGATGGCACCTGGTATTTTTGGCCGTTGGCCTGATCCAACATGGGCTTCTCTTATGTTCTTACGCCTTTCCTCTCCAGCCTGCTGTCAAGCCCTCCCTAACCAGGACTTGCAAATACCACCCCGTATGGCTCCTCCCACTACGCCTGGCTCACCCAATCCCTGCTCCCCTGGCTGTCCTATGGACAGCCATCTCTACTGAAGGAGAATGCCCCTTCCACTCTCACAGTTCATTGCCCGCTCTGCCACTCACTGGCCCTCCCTTTGCTGGGCTGAGAGGCTGGCTGAGTCAGGTCATCCTCCTGTCTGGCTGGGGCCTGCCTACCTTGGGCCCACCCCATCATGAGGCTGCTGCCAGCAGTGGGATCCTGGTTGCTGCTGGGGCTGTCATTGGTCCAATGGTTTCTCATGCTGATGTCATCAGGTCACTTCCTGCAACATTGCTGGAGAGGCCCTCTGCATTGGTGGGGCCTTCTGGTCAGGGTCCAGTTTCATCGCTGCCACTGCCTCACTTGTCCAGCTGGGCTCCAGGGACTGCTGGTATTGCTGGCATGAGTTTGGGATGAGCCCCACTGCCAGGCAAAGCTTTACTCTCAAATTCCCATGAGGCCATGAAGCAAACTGGATAGGGTTGACAGCAACGCTCCCTCTAAGCTGTGGAGTCTTGTGAGCAAAAATTCTACCTTCGTGAGCTACTGGCATTAAAGTTGTGAGCGAGTGATTTGGCTACTGCATAAATTAGGTTGCTCTGGAGCCATCCTTCCTGAGCCAAGACAAAAATGAGCGAGCCGAAGGCTAAAAAACTGTGAGCTAGCTCATACTAATTCAGCTTAGAGGGAACACTGACAGCCCTTAGCTGGGAACCTGAAAAAGACATACTGAGCTTTGGAGTGGGGTATGGAAATGACATTGTGTGATGGACGATTGTCACTTGTGGCTGAAAAAGTGGACGTAATATCACAGCGTCACGATGATTCTCTAGGAATCCAACAAACCTCTGTGTTTACCATAGAGTGTTTTTAAAAAAATTCCTAGAGTGTCACTGGCCCCTTTCACATTATCATTCGAAACAAGATGTTATCTGTTGTTGGCCTGGTTCCAAGCAGTGAGATAGAGGGACAGGGGTTTCCTACAGCAAACTTCATTTCACTAATGAGCCATCTCTGAAGTGTTTTGGCCATTTCAAACTGTGCCGCTTCCCCCCCCCCCCCCCGAAAATTCTAAGTTAAGCGCTAAAGCAATATAGTCTCTCAATTTTTTTGTGTAACATTATTGCATTAGGAATGTCACGCAGGGATGTTGCTGTTTGTAGGTGGGGTTTCCCCCACTGTCCAGTTGACTGGCAGTAGATAGAAGCCCCCAAAACTGAGGGATTTCCCACCCAGACCTGGGGAATGGCAACCCAGCTCAGTAGCCCAGAAATCAGTTGTAATTCCAGATCCCCAGGCCCCAACTGCAGGTTGGCAACCCTGTCCTTAATATGCAAACAAGGGTGTTATAAGGATACAAGAGTGTACTTAATTTTATCTGTGGGGGGGGGGGAAATCAATGGGTATGAAATATGAATGTTCAGGCCCAGAATTTCAGACCCTCGGATGATGTGGCATAAATTTACTATAAAATGCAGGTGCTTTTCTTATTCGGCAACATCTGCAGATATTGTGAAGCGCAACACAAGATAATTGGTTCCAGATAAACAAAGCTCTTAATCTGTGTCACTGGAAAGTTGCGGGGTGGAGAATGCCCGTTCCAGGAAATTCAACCCAAAGCTTTGGTGTGCTGTCTGACAGTGTCAGGCAGAGGAGGCCTAAATGGAGCCCCCCACACACATGTGTTTGTGGAAAATAACTCTTGACCAAGGTAACACATGAGAATTATGAAACCATAAATAGATCACAGCTGAGTGAACAGCTGAATGGTTAAGCTCTGAAACTCATGGTAACAGCAAAGAGGTATCACAACACAACAGTACAACTTGCACCTGCAGCCACCGCTTCCATCTTATCTCTGTTTCTATACGCTCAAACTGAATCTGTGTAGTCTTATCACTGTCTTAGCTCCTACTTTGTCCCTTGAGCCTACACAAAACTCAAGCTTGCCTGGCCTTCCCACAATGCCCGAGCACATGAGCGATAATAAAGAACTCAATCTTTGACACCTAAATGCTCTCTCTCGAGCAGCTGCTCTCCATGTCCCGCTCCTCTTGTGATCATCAAGAATTGTGCAAGAACAGCGTGTTCCGGACTCTGGAGAGGCACCTGGCATGTCTTTCTTGGAGGAGGATAAGAGGAGTCCGTTGCAATTAGCAATAGGCTTGGACATCAAAGCTCACATCTGAACTGGGCTTCCCCCCACCCACCAACCCACCCCCAAATGTCAAGGGTATTTGGATGTAGGTTTGTGATTCAGAGCTGATTCAAAATGCCATGGATTTATCCAGACAGGCGGTCTAGTATTTCCGAGGGCTGTAACACCATGTGTGAGGGTAAGTAAATAGTTGATTAACATCCTGACTCTAAACAAAATATGGCAAAGAAGGGGAGTGTTTCCAGTGCGGGGTCTCAGAGAGTTGGCTTGGCACTTTCCCACAAAACAGAATGGGGGACTTGGAAGTAGCAGATTGTTGGGCGGGCTGGAAGCCATGCCAAGAAGAAGAAAAAGAAGAAGAAGAAGAGGATGAGGAAGAGAAGAAGAAGAGGAGGAGGAAGAGGAGACTGGATTTATACCCTGCCCTTCACTCAGAGTCTCGGAGTGGTTTACAAACTCCTTTCCCTTCCCCACCCCACACCCTGTTATCTAAGTGGGGCTGAGAGAGCTCTGAGATAACTGCTCTTTCAAGAACAGCTCTGACAGAACTATGGCTTGCCCAAGATCATCCAGCAGCTGCAAGTGGAGGAGTGGGGAATCAAACCCAGTTCTCCCAGGTTAGAGGCCACACACTTAACCACTACTCCAAACTGTATACCCTTTGCTGGTGCCACAACTTTCTCCATTTGCAAACTAGATGGATGAGAACCGTGAAGGACCATTGTGGGTTGAAACTGAGATGATATATACAGGCCGCTGAGTTCCTCTTCAAGACGAGGACAGCACACATCTTAAGCCCAGCTAATTTTTGCAGTGGCTCGGAAGAGAGGTGGTGGGGCTCAGCTGGACTGCACCCTCTTGGCTGAAAGTCCACTGCCTGTATTCAGGATATACAGGGGGAGTTTGTGATTCTTCAGTAATGATAGAAAGGTATTCTGGGTACACTCAGAGGTACTGTTTGCTGGTATTAGATCAGAAATTTCACAGCTGAGCCCTCGAAATGGGCATTGAGGCATCATTCTCCCTCAAATGAGGCCAGGGTTAGGCAACCACAGTGTCATTTCTGGCTGAAAAACTGGAAGGAATATCACAATGTTGTGGGACGCTCTAGGATCTTCCCAGAACTCTATGGTAAAGTTGCCCTGACCTGGATAACGCAGGCTAGTCCGATCTCGTCAGATCGCAGAAGCTAAGCAGGGTCAGCTTTGGCGAGTATTTGGAAGGGTGACCTCCAAGGAATACCAGGGGTGTGAGACAGAGGCAGGCAATGGCAAACCGCCTCTGAAATGTCTATTGCCTTAAATACAAGCCTAGCTTGCCATCTAGTGGTGCATAACGCTAAAAGAGCTGGAACTTCTGGCTGTCAGACAGTCTTAGAATCTCTTGGCTATACTTCACACAATGCCTGATGATTTATTTATTTATTTATTTATTTGGATTTGTATCGTGCCCTCCCCATGAACAGGCTCAGGGCGGGTAACAACAATAAAAAATACAACATATTTAAAACCAAATTAAAGCAACAACAACAGCGGCAGCAGGGATGATAATGATGATATGGTAAAGTTTCCTTGAGGGGACGCCTACCTTGTCATGTGACACAGTGATGTCACTTCTGTTTGTTGGGTTTTTTGGTCTGGAAATGACACTGACATCACTGAGGGAAGGAAAGTGAAGAGAAAACTACTGCGTGGACACTCCATTGCTGCTGTGAAGGCCTCTGCATCGGCTACAGCAACGGAAGAAACACAGAAAACCGTTGCTGTGCGGAAGCCGTCTTTCCCTGCCCCCTCGTTGCTGCCTGACTGCTGCCTACTCATTCCCCACTTGCTACACGACCTCTCCCCCACAGCCTGTCTCATCTGTTGTTTATTTTATACTGAAAACCCCTCTAGGGAGTGGACAAGTCCCTTCTCTTTTCTGTACAGCAGTGGACACACTGTTAATACCGAAAGAATTCTTGTAATCGGCCAAAGGGAGAGAGTAGGTCTTTAGGTTAACTCGGAGACGTTTTCCAGCGTTTCTTTCTGAGTTCATATTTGCTATCCCCCTTCTCAGCAATAAAACTTGGTATGCACACTGAGTAAGTCAAGGCAGGGCTGCCAAAAATGGGAGGATTATGGTGATTATGGAGACAGAAATCTGGGGGGCTCTGGTCAACCGAGAAGTTGTGCAGGGGTTGTTTTCATATGCTGTGGGGACTGGTGTAAAGGTGACCCAGGGAGCATCTTTGGGCAGACTTGCATGAAGGGCCACCTGCTTTGTCCCTGGTATATCCAATGACAAAACAACAGGTGCTGGGAAGGGCCTGTCTCTGCTGGAGAACTTGGAGAGCTGCTGCCAGTCAGAGTTGACAATACTGAGCTTGACGGACCGACGGACCAGTACGAGACAGCTTAGTGTGTTCATTGACACTTTAATAATGTGTTCCCCACAAAGAATCACATTACATGTGATAATACTATGTAGAATTTATGGAATGCTCTGGTTTTTCCTTGTTATAAACAAAGCATAAGTGTAAAATATGGAAAATGAAAATAAATTTATATTAAAAATAATAATAATGTGTTCCCCAAAGGCACAGAGAGAAAGAGACCTTTATTCGCATATATCAGATTACAGGTAGAAACAATAAACAGATAAGGAGGTAGCAAGGGCAAATGAGTCAATCATATGCATCTAGACATTAGACAATCGATCCTTAATTACTAAGTTTAAAAATAGGGCTACCTTTTCAGTTATTTCGGGTGACGGGTCATTCAGAAGGTGACACACCTTCAAAGTATCCGGGCAGCCTATCGTATTAAGTAAAATTGGGTCTGAAAGAGTAGAATGTATATCAACACATTGGGAACAGTACAGTAGAATATGGAGGACCGAGTCAACTTGATTGAGATTACACGCACAAAGTCTTGTTGAATATGGAATCTTATTATATCTACCATAAGTAACTGCAAGCAGATTGGTGTTGCATCTAGCAAGTGCAAATGCTCCGCGCAATTGTGGGCCACGGAGAGCTGATAAATAAGAAGGCAAATGACCGATAATTGGAAGGATTCAAAAAATTATTTATTTATTTATTTTATTGATATCTACCCCACCAATTTCAGCCTAGACTGGCTCAAGGGGAGCAGGGGTTTATTTGAATCACGGACTAGTTTTTGCATTTCAATGTCGAAGGCTGCGGCCACACGGGACTTAAATGCGGGAGGAAGGGCAATTTCCTCCCGCATTTAAAGGGGCCGACCAGACGGCCGGCCCCTAGTCCCGTGCCGAAGCGGGCTCCAATGTGGGTTCCTCCCGCATTTTCAGACCCCGGGAAAAACAAGTATTTTCCCGGGTGTTGTGGGAGGAACCCGCATTGGAGGTATCTGGACAGCCCTCTCTTGCATGCATTGCAAGAGTAGGGCTGTCCAGATAGCCCCGCCAGCCATTCCCCCCCCCCTTTTACACTTGGGCGCATGGCTATCCATGCGCCCAAGTGTAAAAGGGTGGGGAAACCCCCCCCCGACTTACCCAGGTGGATGGCGGGTCGGAGGCCGCCACCGCCTCTTCCAGTGCTGCTGGGGCTGCCTCCGCCGCTGCCGCCGCTGTCTCTTCAGCGGCGGCTGCCACCGCGGCCGCCGCCACAGTTTCCGCCGCCGTGGCTGCCCCCGTGGCCGCCGTGGCCACTGTTCCCACTGCGGCCGCCTCTTCAGCGGCCGCGGCCACCGATCCCACTGGCGCAGGGGTTGGGATGTATAGACATCCCAACCCTCTGTTGAAAAATGCGGCCCCTTTAAATCCGGGAGCCCTCCCGGATTTAAAGGGGCCGTGTGACCACGGCCTAGGGTTCTACGTTTGATTAACTGATATGCATTTGTAAAAGGGAGCATATATAGGAAATCCATGGATATGCCCATTGTAATTATTTTCTTTTCTGTGTAGGCAGTCCATTTGGATGAGGTGGATTCAGTCAGCATTTGGTGTAAGTAGCTCCCACAGTCAGCAGAGTAAGGCTGAGTACTAGAAGATAGGATCTGATCCTGGGGGGAAAGAGTGTACAAAGGAGGAGAAAGTAAGAGGAGCACAGGTTTTTATGGTCAGGGGCCTACATACCTGAAGGATCACCTTTCCCCACATGTTCCCCAGAGAGCATTGCACTTAGGGTCGCAAAATCGACTGGCCCTCCTGGGTCCCAAAGATGCCAGGCTGGCTACTACCAGGGCCAGGGCCTTCTCAGTGGCAGCTCCATACTGGTGGAATGAGCTCCCAGAAGACATCAGGGCCCTGCGGGACCTTTTACAGTTCTGCTGGGCCTGCAAGACGGAGCTCTTCCACCAGGCCTTCAATCAAGGAGCTGCATCTAACATCTAACAACTGAACTGAACTGAACAAGGCCCTATTCTCTGGACTACCATCAGCAGCCTGTGTTTGCCGCAGAAATAGCTCGAGATGACTTGCTCATCAGCACAGACTGGATCCCACTTGAATATCCCAACATGACTGTTTCTGCCATCTCCATGTAATTCTATGTAATACCATTATTATTAGTTTTGCTGTTTTTTGTTACAAGTGCTTTAATTTTTTTTAAAATAAATTTTATTAATGTTTAAGGTTTTAACAATCATTAACAATTCCTTAATCACAAGCACTTTAAGATAGCTCAGATTTTTATGATTGTTTTAGAATGGTTATTTTATGTGTTTGACTTTTATGTAAGCTGCCCTGAGCCTGCTCTGGTGGGGAGGGCGGGGTATAAATTGAATGAATAAATAAATATTTTTTTTCTTTTTTTTTAACTTTGCATCCAGATGAGAAAGCAAAAGTCAGAGTGAACTGCCCAGCCAAAGTGTAAGTACAGAATAAGTACATAATATCCTTTGGCTTCTAGCAACGAACCGCTGTTGTGTGTGGCCCCACAGGTAATATTTATGATTCACAGAGATGGTCCGAAGCAAACGAGAGCTATGAGTCATTAACGAGGGCTTCATCAAGCCCATAATTTTGTTCAGGGGCTTTTGCAGAGAGATCTCAGAGTAACAGGAGGCATCCAAGAGGTCCTGGGTAATGGGGCAACTGTCCTAAATCCACTTTCTCTTGGCCAAATCTTGTCAGTCCCGTGGAAAACAAGGTTTGCCATACGTAGAAAAAGGGGAGATCATCGACTGTGTATCTCAGCCAAAGAAAAACTGACAAGCCTAAGACAGCTAGAGTGAGTTTTTGTGGATAAGCCTTCCTGATCTTACGGAAGGGCCCCTTTCTGAGTACAGCAAAGCTGTGCAATTGTGCCAAAGGTGACTTCCCAAAATAGAAAGCAAAATGAGAAACCAGAGACATGTTTTGCTTGCTTCTCCTTAGAGCCTTTGCAGGGAACCATCTAGACAGGGGGAGTGGGGAACACCCTGAAATCCTCTTTTCTACAAAACTGTTATGGCTAGTATTTAACAAGGCAGGGCCCACGAGACTTACCGGGGGGGGGGGGGGGGATCCCATATTCCGCCCCATCGCTGAGTCGGTGAGGTTCCAGGCCCCACCACCCAACACTGAGCCTGGCAGCTGGTATCCACCACTGCTGCAACTGAGGTCAGCAGTGGCTGCTGGTGTCTGCTGCCGCAGCACTTGCACCTAAAGCAGCTGCTGGCATCCTCATTTCTCTATGCCGGACCTGCAGCAGCTGCTGGTGCCCACTGCAGCTGGCCACAGAGCAGCGGCTGGCATCTGCCTCCCGAAGTGCACTGTCTGCTCATGTGCAGACAGTGCAATTGTATTTCGGAGGGGGGAGATTGAAATTCCCCTATATAGTCATAATAAAATATTTTCCTGCACACTTGGAGAATTCCCCAAGTGTTCAGAAAAATCTTTTTAGCCTCCATGTACCCCCAATTTGCAGATTTAGCTATTTGAATATATTTGTTTCAGTGTTCTTGGTGTTGCACCAGATCTTCAGATCCCACAACCACAAAAATTCGTACATAGTCCAATCCTAAGTGTATCTACTTGATGAGCCATTGGCCTGATCTGGCATGGCTTCTCTTATATTCTTATGTTTATCCCCCTGAGCCACTGGAGTGCTTTCTGTTGATCTCCCCAAAACATCAGCAGTTCCTATACTTAAATTAATACTTAAAGGTGCCGCTGGACTCCAACTTTGTTTTGAAATAAATGGAATTATTCTTTAAGGTACTACAAGACTTCAGGTTTGCTACGATAGACTGCCACAGCTAGCATTATAATGTTATAGCAACCACCACTTAAAAAAAAAGATGGCAAAAAGCACACCAGTAGCAGAGGATGGATATGAGAGGATGAACAAGGAAGTACATAGAATCCTTCTGTGTAGATGCACTACTATGGAATCATAGAGTTGGAAGGGACCTCTAGGGTCATCTAGTCCAGCCCCCTGCACAATGCTGTGAATAGGGCTGCCCAGCTGCCCAGTATGGCAGGAATCCTAGCACCCCAGCACCACCAGGCCTCTGTTGCTGATCAATGGAGCAGTGGGAGCAAAAAATGTGGAAACTTGCTGGCTGACCTTGGGCCAGCCACACACTCTCAGCTTAACCTACCTAACAGATTTGTTTTGAGGATAAAGTGGAGGGAAGGCAAATGCCTCAAGCTGGTGCCCATTGGGAAGAAAGGTGGGAAATAAATGAAGCAACTAAATGAAATAAATACTTGCACAGTTGGTAAGCATGCATATCAATATTGTGCTATAGCACTATAACAATCTATTGCTACTGAACTATTTAGTAGAAATTTCAGGAGAACAGTAGAAGAAGAAGAGGAGGAGGAGGAGGAGGGGGGATGGATTTATGCCCCTCCCTTCACTACCTGAAGGAGTCTCAGAGCCACTTACAGTCTCCTTTCTCTTCCCCTCCCCACAACAGACACCCTGTGAGGTCGGTGGAGCTCAGAGAGCTCTTTCGAGGACTGCTCTTGAGAGAACAGCTCTGAGAGAATTTGTGACTGACCCAAGGTCATGACAGCAGCTGGATGTGGAGGAGTGGGGAATCAAACCCAGCTTTCCCAGATCAGAGTCCGCATTCCTAACCGCTGCACCAAATTGGTGCTATAGCAGATCTGAAGAAAAGAATTAAAAAAGGGTCAGTGAGTTGCCATGGCAGCCATGATGACCACATGCCCAAGAGCAGATGCAGAGTTGCTGCAGAGCATGTGTGGGGGGGGGGAAAGCCAGAAAGAGGACAGAGAGGAGCGCGTAGAAAGCTCACGCCTCTGGAAGCCTCATCGCCAACACACTTGCCTCTGCATTCGATTTGCAGCGGCAGTGAAATCAACAGAGAATTCCGGCCATTCGCAAGTGGCTGAATGACAGTCTCGCCCCCCATCCTGCCACGCCCACACAGCTCTGAGGGAGCATAAGATCCTGTGCCATTACACCTGTGTAATCAAGAGATTCCTGAACAAGAAATGGCCGCTCCTCAAGAGGCTTGGGATTATCAGATCTTGCAGGAGTAAAGACTCTTACAAAGAAAAAGGGGAAGCAGTGAGACTGGAGACGATGGATCGGTTGTCTGCGTGCTCTGCTACACATTGAGGCGCCAGACAATCAGATCAACACTGCTTCTCTTTTTTTGGTCAAATGGACGTGTGCTACAGTGTATTTAGCCTCCTGGGGTTCTCGAGACCCATGCTGGGTATGCTGTTACTCCTCTGCTGAGAAATGTCTCTGACTCTCATGTACTGGACAGCCCCTGCCAGAGTGAGGGAGCGCAGTCAATGCGTCTGGGCCAAGGAGGCGAAGCGAGAACCACAGCTTGAGAGGCAAGCCGAGGACAAAATCCAGGGAAGGAAGAGAAGCAGACAGCAGGACTGGCCTCAGCAGGCAGATGACAAAGGTGAAGAGACAAGCTGGTAAAATAACTCCAGGGGAATAAGACAGGGGTCCAGTAAAGTCTTGAAATCTAACAACACTGATTCCAGCATAAGCCTTTGTGAATCGTGCATGGGGTAGAGACAGTGGACAGAGAGAACACTTCCTCCTTCTCCCCAAACACTGAAAGTCAAGGGCATCCAGTGAAGTTGAGGGGCAGTAGATTCAGAACGAACAAAAGGAAATACGTATTTACTCGAAAAGTGATTTAAATGTGGATTTCACTGTCAGAGGATGGCCACAGAGCTTTGAAAGGGGATTAGACAGTTTCCTGGAGAGCAGGTCTATCAGTGGCTGTGAGCCATGGTAACTAAAGGGAACCTCCACATTCAAAGGCAGTCAACCTCTGAATCCTAGAGCCAGGAGGCAACATTTGGGAAAGGGCTTGGCCTTTGTGCTTCGTTGTGGGCCCTCCAGAATAACTGGTTGGCCACTGTGTGAGACAGGATGCTGGACTAGATGGACCATTGGTCTGATCCAGCGGGGCTCTTCTTATGTTCTTATGGGAATGAGAGCTCGCTTCATCTGATGCATCGCACAGACATTTATGCTGAAATTAATGTTGCTCGTTTTTAAGGTGCCACCGAACTCCTGTCCTGTTTTATTTTTTACTCAGGAGATTAACTGAGCCCTTGCTTGGTTCCAGGGGGCTGCTTCGGCCCAGTTCCTACAGATTCCTATAGTCGAATCCACTCCTTGCTGCCAGTCCCAATGCTGCTGACAAGGACGATCCAAACTCCATTCTTTTAAAATGAGTAGCGTCCTTTGCCTTATAAGAATGGTTTGGATGAAAACATTTTGTTCCAGACTGGCCTGGATTTGCAGTTGTTTGAAACCCAAATCTACAGCTTCTCATCGCCCTGATTTACGAGAGACTGGGGTGTTTAATTCTAATCCACACATGAAATTAACTTGCCGCATTAATTCCTTTTGCATGTTCTCTGTCTCTGACTCGCCAAGCCGTTTGCAGGCAGCTGCTGGACCCGTTCCATCTGCACCAGCCTCTCCTTGCTCAAGTCCCTCCAGTCACGTGGTTCTGAGACATTCTGTACTTTTCAATGCTGTTTATGTACAACCAGCTTGCTTTGGTTGCCTTTTGTTTTCCAGATACAGATGCAGAACAGAGGACCCTGGTATTGTTTTGCTGATGTGAAAGGTCCTTCTTATCATTTGGATGCTATGTTGATTCCAGAGATTGACCCTTCAGTGTCTTGATTCTAATGCCTACAGCAACATGTGAAGCGCCTTACAGAACACAGAAATGGCTCTGCCCAAAGACATAATTTGCATTTGAAGGGCAATGGTCCTTGAGAAAGCCCCCAGTGGCTAGGAAATGTGCAACAGGGATGGCCAGCGTATGACCTATGGCAGTGATGGTGAACCTTTTAGAGACCAAGTGCCCAAACTGCAACCAAAAACCCACTTATTTATCGCAAAGTGCCAACACTGCAATTTAACCTGAATACTGAGGTTTTCGTTTTAGAAAAAACAATTCATACATTAACATCTTTTGCCTTAAAAGAAAAACACAGTAACAGAGAGCTTTCAATGATACAAACAACTTTTATTGAAAGGTAAAAGTTTGCATTTGGCATGCTTTTGAACAATTAATGTGATTTTTGCTGTCCAATCTTGCGAACTCTGTGCTGGGGCGATGCCGTGCGTGCCCACAGAGAGGGCTCTGAGTGCCAACTCTGGGACGCATGCCATAGGTTTGCCACCACTGACCTATGGGGATGCATCCTGCTCCAAACTCATGTTCTCGTTTTCAGTTTGGCTGGAGGCACCCTTCTAGTGCAAACTCGAGAAGATCGGTCCATGACTTTTTTTTGGTAAAGTCCACCTCCAATTTTGCTACCTCTCCTCTCGCAAGACTTTTATGTTGCCCCCAATTCTTTATCTATTCCCTCTGCAAACATGGCTTCCGTGACATCTGTCATTTTCTTTTTTATTGTAAGAGGTGAAATCCAGAGGTGTCAAACTCAATTGTTACGAGAGCCGGATCCGACATAAATGTCACTTTGTCGGGCCGGGCCATGTGTGCTATAAAATTAATGCCAGGTACCGGAGATATAAACTGTATAAAGGACACAGGCAAACCCAATTAACAATATTATTTTTTACTCAAATTACAGACAAAAGCAATTTATTCCTAGCAATGAACCCACAAAAGCCCCAATAAATGTATTTAATGCAAGACTAGGGTTTTTTTCCCAAGGGATACCATAAAAGGGGGAGTACCTTACATTTCCATACATACCAGTTGTTTGCAAGCCGGGTAAGAGCCCTGGATGGGCCTGTTCTGGCCCCCGAGCCTAGTTTGACACCCCTAGTATAATCAATATACACAGTCTTCCGTGATTTTTGTTGTTGCTCTTTACCTCGAACATTGTTCTCATATGGAGAATAATTCCCCCCCCCCTTTTGCAGCACAGGTAAAGGTAAAGGTTTCCCTTGCTCAAAAGCCAATCAATTCCGACTCTAGGGATGCAATGTTCATCTCCATTTCCAAGCTGAAGAGCCAGCGCTGTCCAAAGACATTTCCGTGGTCATGTGGCCAGCATGAATAAACGCTGAGGTGCACAGAACGCTGTTACCTTCCCACCGAAGCGGTATCTATTTATCTACTTGCAATTTCTTGCTTTCAAACTGCTTGGATGACAGGAGCTGGGGCCAGAGACGGGAGCTCACTCCGTCACGCGGCACTCGGGTCTCGAACTGCTGAACTACCGACCTTCTGGTCTGCAGTTCAGCGTCTTAACCACTTGAGCCACTGCAGCAATCATCCCCATATTTTTCTTCCCTCTTCTCAGCACTGTCAAATGAAGTCATCTCTCTGTTCGGGTTCAGAAATATACAGGTGCATTGGGTGTGTGTGCTCCCAATGCTCTCACTTACAGCGTTCTCTCTGTTTCCCTCCATTTTAACTCTGCAGACTCTTTCAGGAAACAGTGCCAGATGTCATCCTGATTCACACAAGCTACAATTCCTGGGACTGGATGAGTCGAATGTTTGTTCTGCTTCCCTTCTTCGCAGCCCTTCAGATGCACTTTGCCACCTTTTCCCGGACTGGCTGTGTTTCCTCTCCTTGTGCAGGCTCATGGCTTTCAGCTTCCATCAGTTGTCCTCAGAATCCTCCAACTGCACATGTGCAACCTGACTTTTCCCACTGCTGGCTTTTTTTTTAAAGAAACGGTGTATTGTCCCCTTCCAGGATATTGCTGCATACTTCAAGGGTCTCCCCCATTAGCAGGAATTGTCAGCTGCCTTGTTGAGGCATCCAAAATGTCTTCATGCAGGACTTTACTGATAGGGGAGTGAGAAGTTCTATGTAGAGGGCCACCACTGGTATTTGATACATGATTTGTGCATTGTTTCTCCTTTGTTGAGCTATTTGTTGGGAGAGACAGTGTAGTGCAGCTGTTAGGGTGTTGGACTAGATTCTAAGAGACTCAGGTTCAAATCCTTACTCGGCCATGGAAGCTTGCTGGGTGACCTTGGGCCAGTCACATATTCTCAGCCTAACCTACCACACAGGGTTGTTGTCAGGCTAAAATGGAAGAGAGGAGGAAAAAGAAGGAGGAGGAGGAGATTGGAGTTATACCCCGCCATTCACTACCCAAAGGAGTCTCAGAGTGGTTTACAATCTCCTTTCCCTTCCCTTCCCTTCCCCACAACAGACACCTTCTGAGGTAGGTGGGGCTGAGAGAGTTCTTTCGAGAACTACCCTTGAGAGAACAGCTCTGAGAGAACTTGTAACTGATCCAAGGTCACACCAGCAGCTGCATGTGGAGAAGTGGGGAATCAAACCCAGTTCTCCCGGATTAGAGTCTGCGCTTCTAACCGCTATACCAAACCTGAATGATGTACGCCTTAGGTCCCCATTGAGGAGAAGTAAATGAAGTAAATAAAATAAATATCAACACCTGAACATGTCCTAAAACAGCAGTTGTGACAAATCACAGTCCCCCCTCTTTGATGAGTATAAGGACAAGATCACCCTTATTCCTTTATGAATGCAGCCCAAAATCTTCTGCCGCCCTGCAGCCGTAAACACTTGCGATATTGTACAGCATTTTAAAAAGGATTTATGTCTTGCTTATTTTTTGAAAAAGGTTTTATAGCTGGGAAGATACCTTGAGATCAAGAACACCACATCTTCAAAGCGAATGGGCAAAGTAGAACACAGGCGCGAGCCAAATACATCGTGTACTCTAAATAATCAAAGCAAGGTCCCCAGTTGGTATAAATCAGCAAAAGTGTAGTTCCGTCCTTATGATGATACTGATTTTTAAAAAAACAAACTTTCAAAGATTCTGCATCTTTAAAGGAAAGATAGGCACATGCTTGCAATCTGAAGAGTTTCTGCTTTCTACAAGAGGCCCCAATCCAGATCTAGCCACGTGCAAACAATTATTAGTCTTAAATGGGGATGCACATCTGTATTCCCACGGAAGTAATCTAGCAAGTTCAATTAGTCCAAGATGAGCACTGTGTTATGCGCATAGATGCATACCAGATGTTCATCCCTGTCCACTACCCATGCAGAAGCCTGCTTCTCCAAGTACATCTCACACTCATGTAGCTGCCTTACACTGAATCAGACCTTTGGTCCATCAAGGACAGTGAGAGCCAGTTTGGTGTAGTGGTTAAGAGCACAGACTCTAATCTGGGAGAACCGGGTTTGATTCCCCATTTCCTTCACATGCAGCTGCTGGGGTGGCCTTTGGACAGTCACAAGTTCTTTCAGAGCTGTTCTCTCAAGGGCAGTTCTCAAGAGCTCTCTCAGCCCCCACCTACCTCACAGAGTGTCTGGTGTGGGGAGGGGAAGGGAAAAGGATTGTAAACCACTCTCCTCCTGGTAGTGAAGGGCGGGGTGTAAATCCAGTCTCCTTTTCTTCTCTCTCTATTGTCTATACGGACTGTCAGAGGCTCTCCAGAGTCTCAGGCAAAAGTCTTTCATGTCACCTGCTGCCTAGTCCTTTCAACTGGAGATACCAGGGGTTGAACCTGGGACCTTCTGCATTCAAAGCAGAGGTTCTTCCACTGAGCCACAGCACCTCTCCGTTAAGCTTGGGGGGGGGGGGATTCTGTTTTGCCTGGGAGTACTTGCTCTTGCTGGTAGGTGATATTAAGTGTGTGTAGGGGGAACTGAGAAATTCAGCTTTCATTTTTAAAGGGAGCCACATTCTAGACCACATGGATGTGGTGGTGGAAAGTGCCGACAAGCCACAGCCGACTTCTGACAGCCCAGTAGGGTTTTGTGAGGCAAGAGACGTTCAGGGGTGGTTTGCCATTGCCTGCCTCTGCGTAGTGATGCTGGAATTCCTTGGCACACTCCTATCCAAGCACTAATGAGAGCCAGCTGTGCTTACTTTTGAGATCTGATGAGATCAGACTGATTAAGATTAGGTGGATGTCCATGTCGAGAGCACAGCTTTTGACCCAATTAAGATCACAAGGGGAGGCCCCTCCTGAGTGTCCCATAAATCAAAGAAACTCGTTTGGTGGATACACAAGACAGGGCCTTTTCAGAGGCAGCACCAGTTCGTCAGTACAGGTTTTGTTTACTTATTATCTGAATATACATCCCTGCTGACTAATGCGCTGGGAACTAAGTCTGAGATGCCTTCCTCAACCGTAGATTGGCAAAGAAACATATTTCCACAAAAATGCCACAGGCCTACACAGCTCTCATCGTCCCCCCCCCCCCCCGGCTCCGAGAACCCTGCATGTCTCACTGCTTCAGGAAAGGAAAGCAGTGCATGGCCAAGAAAATCTACTGTCATTTGCCTGGTGGAAAGCTGTGCATCTGCATGGCCCTTTCGTGGGCTTGTGAATACTCAGCTCCATCCAGGACTGCCAAAGCAAAAGGCGACGATGAGATTTACTGCCAAAGCAGCTTCCAAAGAGCAGATCATTTTCCGAGCTGTTTACATTCCCGACTGGAGCTCGCTTCCCATGAGCTGCAAAGGATCCCCCAGATCTAGGGCTGTGATAGTCTCTTGTGAGTTTGTTTGAGGATAGGGGCAACAAGACCACCTGTTGCTGTTAGTCCTCGACTTCACGACACTGTCCAGTTTGCTCTCCTATCTCTCCCTGAAGTCTCTGTTACTATGGTCCTGTGATCTCTCACCTCTTTTCCCCCTTGCACTGTTGAAACTTGTGTACCGTCACATGGGGCTGCATACAGTGTCGGCTGCTCTGTCCTATAAATATAAACAGATCAGTTTTATTTCCAGAAAGTCTGGGGTTGCGTATGGAACACTTACTATTAATTGTTATTGACAGACCTTGCACCCAGGCCAGGTACAATTCAGCTTAGCCTAAAAACAGAAGCATCGTTTCTGTGAAGTGTATGTCAGGTATAAGCTATGGAGAAAAACAATAAGATCAGATTGTTTTTGTAGCTCAAAAGAAATACTGTATTCCAGGTTATATTTATCCCAAGCTGTGGAGTGATCGTGACTCAGTAGCAGAGCATCTGCTTTCTATGTAAAGGGCACTGGGGTCGGTTCTTGGCATTCCCAGTTGAAGGACCGCTGGTAACTGGGGTTGTAAAAGACTCCAGAGAGTAGCTGCCGGTCAGAGCAGGCAATACTGAGCGAGATGGACAAATAGTTTGGTTTAACATACTGCAGCTTCATGTGCTTGGAAGTTCCATTTTACCTTTTTTTTTGCCACAAAATGTTACTTATCAAAAGAAGGGATAGGGAAGGTTATTTCCTAACCTGAAAAAAACTCAGACTACATTCAGATGCCAGCATGGTGTAAGAGCAGTAGACTCCAAGCTGGAGAACCAGGTTTGTTTCCCCACTTCTCCACATGAAGCCTGCTGGGTGACCTTGGGCTAGTTCCAGTTCTCTCAGAGCTGTTCTCTCAAGAGCAGTTCTCTCAGAGCTCTCTCAGCCCCAACTGCCTCACAAGGTGCCTGTTGTGGGGAGAGGAAGGGAAGGCGATTGTAAGTTGTTTTGAGACACGTGAGGCCTGCTGGGTGACCTTGGGCCAGGCACAGTTCTCTCAGAACTTTCTCAGCCCCACCTGCCTCACAAGGTACCTGTTGTGGGGAGAGGAAAGAAAAGGCGATTGTAAGCTGCTTTGAGACTCCTTAGGGTAGAGAAAAGCAGGGTATAAAACACAACACTTCTTCTTCTGCCATATTAAACTGTGGTTAAGGCAAAATATGCATGAACTCAGATTGCTTGCTGGTACTTCTTCTCTCCCATGGAGACCTACACTTAAAAACTAAATTTCTTTTACCCGTGATGTATGAATGCAGGGACGGAGGTTAGTGGGAGGGATCTGGCTCCTTTAAATGAGATCCTAAAAGAAGACCTTAGTCTGAAGAGGTAGACCTAGCTCCGATTAACCCATGTGCATTATGGTAACTGGAGTTAGTTTCGACTGGCAATTGTCTGTGTGACTGGGAAAAAGTAGGGTGTGCTCTCAAGGTCAGAAATTAACTGCAGTTAAATGTGAAGAAGAGATTGGATTTATACCCTGCCCTTCACTCGGAGTCTCAGAGCGGCTTACAGACTCCTTTCCCTTCCCCTCCCCACAATAGACACCCTGTGAGGTAGGTGGGGCTGAGAGAGCTCTTTCAAGAACTGCTCTGGAGAGAATATCTTTGAGAGAAACTGTGACTGACCCAAGATCACACCAGCAGCTGCATGTGGAGGAGTGGGGAATCAAACCCGGTTCTCTGGGGTTAGAGTCCGTGCTCCTAACCACTACACCCAGCTGGCTCTCATTGGTGTGGTGATTTCTGAGTGCAACGATGTGGTTTCTGAGCGCAGCCTCAGACTTTCCAAAGCTGGCTACAGGCAAACTTGCTATAACAAAGACAGACCTTTTGCATGCTGTGTGCACTCAACTCTTTTTCACAAACTGTGCCCGCCATTGGTGTTGGCTCACCACTCTGTTTATACAATCTTTATAAGCAATATAATCATCCGATTCCCTGTTTACATGAAAAATCTTCACAGAACCCAGGGAGAAAACATTGGTAGAAGGACCAGCGGCATAGAGAGACTGCCAGGGCCAAACTACACATTTGGGTTTTTAAACGTGTTCAGTCTGGGCTGGGCACCCTGGATCCACCACAGAGGAGCTGTGGGAATGGCTTCTTAAAAATACAGGAGAGCCCAAATGGGCTGGGAGTGCTGTTGAGGGGGGAGTTAAAGTCCTGCCTTCTCCCTAGAGTTGCCAGCATCCAGGTGGGGCCTGGAGAGCTCCTGCTTTTACAACTGATCTCCAGCTGACAGAGATCAGCTCCCCTGGAGAAAATAGCTGCTTTGAAGGGTGGACTCTATGGCATTGTACCATGCTGAGGCCCCTCTTCTCCCACAACCCGGCCCTCTCCTGGCTCCACTCCCAAAATCTCCAGGTATTTCCCAACCCAGAGCTGGCAACCCTACTCCCCCAAGGCTTCCTTCCCACCACAGATACAGCCCTGGTGGGGAGTTATTTACCCATTTTTGCTGCTCCACATAGAATCATAGTACAAAGTTGGAAGGTACTTCTAGAGTCATTCTAGGGTCATCTAGTCTAACCCCATGCACAATGCAGGAACATGGAGTGTTTCATGCATGTGGAGCAGGAAAAACCAGGAAATGAATACCCCCAAGTGCTGTTTCCATGCAGGAACCCTTCATCCCCTTATCGTAGTGATCTAAACTACTCTCCTTTCCCCCCCCCCCTGAAAGACATTCCGTACAGCTGCTGTGTGGCTGACTGTGAGGAACCCAAGCTGAATCTGGCCAACCCATACCCAGCTCTTTAAAAACTGGAATGTGTAGTTATCAACCTGTATTTTGATATATTTTTTTTTGTAGAGGTATGCTTTAGCTCTGTGCAGAAGAAGGCAATGGTAAACCACTTCTAACCATCTCTTTCCTTGAAAACCCTATGATGAGTCAGTTGAACTACGATGTTGGAGGGGAGTTTTACGGATACCGTGGACCGCCAAAAAAAGACAACTAACTGGGTTCTAGATCAAATTAAGACTGAACTCTCCCCAGAAGCTAAATTGACTAAACTGAGGCTATCATACTTTGGTCGCATTACGAGAAGAAAAGAGTCACTGGAAAAGGCAAGAATGCTAGGAAAAGTTGAAGGCTACAGGAAAAGAGGAAGCCTCAACATGAGGTAGATTGATTCAGTCAAGGAAGCCAGGGCCCTCAGTTTGCAAGACCTGAGCAAGAATGTTAACAATAAGATGTTTTGAAGGACGTTAATTCACAGGGTTGCTATAAGTTGGAAGCAGTTTGACAACACTTAACGCACACATACACACTTTAGAAGGTCATAAAAATAGCCAGTTTTCATTTTAATTCACCAAACTGCTTCCATAATATGGCTTGCAGCAAGTATCCTTTATGAGTGAGTAAAACTTTTTTTGCATTTTCACTACTGAAAAAAAGGGAAGTTTCTGTTTTTCTACCCCCCCCCCCTTTTTGTTACCAGAAGCAGGACCACACCAGGTTCATATAAAGGGAGTACATTTCGCCCCCAACTTTTATTTAGAATTAACACTGCAATTGTAAACAGAATCACACCCTTCTATACCCATTGGATTTTGAAGGGTGTAACTCTGCCTCGGATTTCACTGAATATGTAACCACTTCACTCTTGTCAATAGAATGAATAGAAGAGAAGAAGAAGAGATTGGATTTATACCCCGCCCTTCACTACCCTAAGGAGTCTCAGAGCGGTTTACAAACTCCTTTCCCTTTCCCACCCCACAACAGACACCCTGTGAGGTAGGCGGGGCTGAGAGAGCTCTGACAGAAAGGATTGTGTTGCCTGTCTTAACATTTGTATTATTTCTGTAAATTAGATTTAAAAAAAAGAATTAACAAAGGATATATTGAGGAATTCTTATGGAGAATCCCTAACTCTTACATGATGGTCATAATATCTGAGAGAAAGAGGGCTTTTCCTCATGAGGTTTTTTTGGTCAGTTCTGGTCCTGAACTGCTTCATATTATCTCCCCATTTCCACGTGCCCTCCCCCAAGGGGGTTCACGACCAGGTTTAAACTGAGCCTACGTGAACCATATTAAGGGGCAACCCCTTTCATATCTGCATAGGAGCATCCTGGGTTCTGTTTCTTGGTCACACTGCTGTGTGACAACAGGGCAAAACCCAGGAGCCTGGCTTTTATACAGGTGATTTGTTTTTTTCAAAAAAAACCCCTCATAAATATTGCCTTTTATTTGTCTGCACTTGAATCAGTTGCTCAGGTAGTAGAGAGAGGATTTATTTACGGGGAATGAATCGGGGCGCTCACGAGCTCCTTCAGTATCCAGTAGCCCTATCCCATGATGTTTACTTTGTCAGGTGAAACATGAGACCCTGCCGAGAAACTTTCACAAACTCAATGGCATCACACCCTCTGTGTTTTTAAATGTTTAGAGGGAAGTATACACATGTGTCATACCCACATAAAGCAGGCACCTTTTCCTCTCTCCCTCACCCCCTCATCCTGTTCCATGAAGATGGCTAAAGAAAAGATAGGCCTTCATTAAATTCAGTGTCAACACTGACCAGATTTAATGGTAGCTCGTAGCTTTAATTTGTGCCATTTAAAAAATGAAGCCATTTTCTTTACCTGAGGCATTTCCTTCATCCTTCAGCATAGTGCCAGAAGCTGAATGCTGAGGTGCCCTTGAAACTCTAAGGCTGTGGTCACACGTGCCAGTTGAAGTGGAGGAGTAGAGAGGCTATTTCCTCCAGAGGAATTTGACATGCAGCTGCAAGATCACACAGCCTTTTGAAGCTGCAGGCATAGCCCAACATTGTGTGATCAGACACAACTGCAGGTGAGTGGGTTTTGGGTTTTTTTGGCCATTTGTTTCCATTGTGCATGAGCGAGGAATTACACTTCTGCACTGAGGGCCCCCTATGGAGTATGCGATGATGTGCATACTGAGAAGGGGGAGGGGAACATGGCACGGAGTCAGGATGGCCTGATGGTATGAGAGCGTGCTTGAGCATTCCGATGGTATGAGAGCGTGCTTGAGCAATCAGACAGGGGAAAGTCTGCCTGTGGCCCACCTTATCTGGATAACACTGGATTTTCCTTGGTGTCTTTTAACCCCACTTCCATGGCGGAGCAGCACGGGTTGCCAACGACTGCAGGACACTTCCCAGATGTTGTTGTCTGATCACTCCCTTTAGATCGGTCAGGCATTCACGCCTATGTTGGATCTAAAGGAACATGTGATCGCAGTCTAACAGTACTATGTGTTAGATTTGAGTTCAGGAGCACCTTAGAGTCCGACAAGATTTTCGAGGTATAAGCTTTTGAGAAGTTAAAGCTCTCTTTGTCAGATCTATCTCTTCTGCCACAGACCAACATGACTACCCTCCCAACACTATCATAGGAGACACTTTTCCATAGAATCATAGAGTTGGAAGGAGCCATACAGACCATCTAGTCCAACCCCCTGCCTAATGCAGGATCAGCCTAAAGCATCTCTGACAAATATTCGTCCAGCCTCTTCTTGAAAGCTGCCGGTGAAGGGGAGCTTCCCACTTCCCTAGGAAGCTGATTCCATCTTTGAACCACTGTGACCATGAAAAAGTTTTTCCTAATATCCAGCTGATACCTTTCTGCATGTAATTTAAACCCATTGCTTTGGGTCCTATGCTCTGCTGCCAACTGGAACAGCTCCTTGCCCTCCCAAGGCAGTATTGTAATGTTTAAAAGCTTTCAACTATGTGGGGACTAATTACATGGATTCTTACCCATGTATTTGGCATCATGATTTCATGGGTTGATGATTGGCACTACCCGCAGGGGCATTTAAATGTGAGAATAAAAACTACAGAAAAGTTCTTGACCCTGATCCTGTTGGGACCTGCTGTGTCCACTGACTTGACCTTGACATGTCCAAGTCCATCTCAGCATTTTCCGGTACTTGGGGGGGGGCAGTGGGAGGGCTTCTGGGGTCCTCCTGGCCCCACTGCTAGACCTCCTGATGGCACCTGGTATTTTTGGCCACTGTGTGACAGAGTGTTGGACTGGATGGGCCATTGGCTTGATTCAACATTGGCTTCTCTTATGTTCTTATGTACTACAACCCTAACTTGCATCCCTCTGTTCCCCATATTTGGTTCTTTTGTTCACCACCTCTTCTCCAGCTTCGCTTGTGTGGATTCTTTACAGTGGCTTGCATTTAATTTGACACAAGGACTGCCTGACAGGTCTCCTGAGACCTCTGGCTTTCCTTAGTAACCAGGCACTTGCTTGACCAGTTTTATAAATTCCCCAAAAAAGAACTGTTTTGCATAATTTATTCCTTTGCTCTTAGTCATGGGGAGGGATAAGTAGCCATGCATGGTGCCATTGAAGTCCCTTTCCTTGGCCAACGGCAATCTTATTTTTCTATTGCCCCATACCCTCATTCTTATCCAAAAACATGAAGGCGAGAAATTCGCTTTTTAAATGGCAACTGCAGTTTAGGGCTTCAACCAGGATTCTTAGAAGCTGAAGCAAATCCTTATTAGGTACCTTTACTTTACTTGCATGGAATCAAAGAATCTTCACAGCAAGGGCTTTTCCGTTACTACCGAGTAACCACATCTGAGGTCTGTACGAGGACTGTGAATGGCTGTGTCCAACCAAATCTAGGCATGGAGGATGCATTGTCCACATGAGGGACTGGAGCTTGAAATTCAGCAAGCAGAAGGTACTTTGTTAACTTGACAAAGGCAAAAAGGCAGCCTCCTCAAATGTCACCAGCCCCGGCAATGCATCTGTTCCAAATTCTCTGCCATTAGTTGCAATTCCAGATCTTTAGCTGAGTGAGGCTCCAGAGCATGAACACATTATCCCCGGTAGCCACCAGGCTAGATCTCAGCCTCTGGCTTTGAACTTCCTTATTTAGGCTCCAGTTTAGTAATAAAGGCTTCAGGGGGTGACCACATGGCTTTCAGGCAGTCTAGTACTTAACAGCCAATGGGATCTAGCGGTTGGAGTGTCAGGGTGCGATCACACGGACGTTTATTGCGAAGCGGCCCCCCCCCCCCGCACTCGAGCCCGCTTTTCCAAACGGAAGGTACTTGTTTTTCCTGGTGGTTGGAAAAGCGGGCTCGAGTGCGGGGGGGACGGCGGCTTCGAGACGGGAGACAGATGCGGCCGTCTAGTCAGCCCCTTTAATTGCGATGGGGAACAGCCGCAAGGCCCGCAATAAACGTCCGTGTGATCGCACTCTCAGACTGGAATCCGAGAGACCCAGGTTTGAATCCCCACTCTGTCATGGAAGCTTGCTGGGTGACCTTGGGGCCAGTCACATACTCTCAGCCTGACCTACCTCACAGGGTTGTTGTGGGGATAAAATGGAGGAGAAGAGAATAACAAAAGCTGCTTTGGGTGCCCACTGGGGAGAAAAGTGGGAGTATAAATGAAGTTAATCACCACCACCAGGGCTCATTTTGTAGCAGGAGCTCCTTTGCATATTAGGCCACACACCTGTAATGTAGCCAATCCTCCAAGAGCTTACAGAGCTCTCTTACAGGGGTTACTGTAAGCTCTTGGAGGATTGGCTACCTCAGGGGTGTGTGGCCTAATATGCAGAGGAGCTCCTGCTACGAAATGAGCCCTGACCACCACCACCCTCATCTTAATACAACAGCACTTCGACTCTAGAAATTAAGTGCTAAATAACTGTGCTCCGTTAGATCACTCTTCCATTCATATTTATTTTCTTCGCCTATTAAGTTAGAAGTCAAACCCACTGTGTTTTGAGAACAGGCAAGGGACGCGGATGGAGGCCAAACTGGAATACTCATTCATTTCTGCATTGAAATCTTTCATAATTTGTCAGGTGTGTTTAATCAAAAACTCAAAGAGAAAGGCATTAAAATGATAAACAGATGACAGTGCAAGGAAAACACTGCCCTTGGAACCAGCCTTGCTCCTTGAAAAATGCTTGGACTTTAAAAAACAAAACAAAAACCAGAGCATAAACCCTGCCCCCAACTCTTAGTGAAGATCAAAGAGTCAATGTTTTTATTAAACGAATGGTTCAGGCAGTTGTAGAGAAAGAGACTCAAGGGAGAGGGCAGAGAAAACTGAGGCCTGAATGAACACAGGAAGCGGCCTTCTACTGAATCAGACCCTTGGTCCATCAAGGTCAGTATTGTCTACTCTGGCAGTGACTCTCCAGGGTCTCAGGCAGAGAGATCTCTCACCACCACTGACTACCTGCACCACATTTCCCCTTATACCTCCACAGTGGACCGAGCTAGAGATTTTCCTTTTGATTGAGTGTTCAACGCAGATCGAAAAGTGAAGTGTGTTAGGATCTTCTGAAGTACCTTCCTGCTCCAGTGAGGTGGACGAAAGCCAGAATTAGTTCTTAAGGGGAGATACAGTTTAGAAAAGAAGCAAACTGGTGCCAGCATACACTCTGGAAAGGGGTGCACATGGATGTTAAATCAGGGATCACTGATATAGACCCTCTGGACTACGTCCTTTCAGACTGCAAGGGAGAACTTGCATGTATGAATGCTACCTCATGTAAAAAGAAAAAAACCCTCCAAAACTCCATGACACAAGGTTGAGAAAACTAGATGAGGTTAAAACCCTCCTCTGTCATTTGGTAGATTTCCTAAAGGGAAAGTTTTAAATGGGGGGAATTAAAGGACAGAATACCCCATTTGCAATCTGAAATGATTCAGTCTAGGAAGGGCTGTAACCAATGGCGGGCCTACATTTTGTGGTGGGCCACTTGTGAGGAGGGCGGGGTAAAAAATATGAAGTAATAAATAAATAAATAATACATTTTTGCGACCCTGAAGCTTGAACTGTGATGGGGGCCCCTTCTCAACCAGCAACAATAGGGCAACATCCAACAAGGTCCAACAGGATGGTGGGGTGGAGCTCCTGAAAATGGGTATTGGCTTTTGAGTCTGTCACTACAATAGCCTTATTTTAATAACAAACACTTAAAAAAAAAACTCTCATCAATTTTGTTGAAAAATCCACTTTTTTTTTTTTTTAAGTTGCTTCAGGACCCCTCCAGCATTAGGGGCCCTGAAACTTAAGCTTCATTAGTTTCATAGTAGATAAACCTCTGGCTGTAACAAATTATATTTCTTTATATTTGAACTGGCACATGAAGAGTGAGGCGACATTGCTGGAAACCCCCAGTCCTTCCAAGTATCTCCTACAGATACTGCATGGCCATACAGCTACACTTGAGTCCAGTAGGACATTAGAGATCAACAAGATTTTCAGGGTGTGAGCTTTTGAGAAGTCAAAGCTCTGTTTATCGGGCATCTGATGAAGGGAGCTTTGACTCTCAAAAGCTTATACTCCAAAAATCTTGTTGGTCTCTTAGGTGCTACTGGACTCAAATCTTGATGTTCTACTCCAGAGCAGCATGGCTGCCCTCTGAAGAAAAAAAGATTGGATTTATACCCCACCTTTCACTACCCGAAGGAATCTCAGAGCGCCTTACGATCTCCTTCCTTCCCCGCCCCACAACAGCCCCTATCCTGTGGGGTAGGTGGGACTGAGAGAGCTCTGAGAAAACTGCTCTGGAGAGAACAGCTCTGAGAGAACTTGTGACTGACCCAAGGTCACACCAGCAGCTGCATGTGGAAGAGTGGGGAATCAAACCCAGTTCTCCCAGTTTAGAGTCTGCACCCCTAACTACTACACCAAACCGGCTCTCACTATCTGCACAGCCATACAAATCTCTTTTTCTTTATATTCAAGGAATCAACATCTTACTTTGATATACATCATAAATTACAAAGATCTATCACTGAGTGCACCCTCTGACTCCGTGGAATTCCAAATAACCAAACCAAACAGGGAAGAATACTGTGGAATCTTCTTTATTAGGATACACACACGTAAGAAAACTCTCAACAAAGTTCTTTCCAGCAGGCCTGTTGGCCGGCGGTGGCCTTATTCAAGTCCCAGTTTCCCTTCTTGCCTTAAAGGAGGGGGCTGCTACCTGCACTTCCTGTGGGACTACAAGGCCAGGATCAGGCTCTCACATGAGGGATTTGCTAGACTGGATGTGTGGGGGGTGGTCCTTCTTTCTCCCTGCACCTTCTGGTCTCTTTCACCCCATTCTGCCTTTTGCCACTTTCTGTTTTCATATCAGGGCCCACTTGCCTCTCTGTCAACGTCAGAGTCCTCTCACAGCCCAAAGGTGCACAGCCATTTAACCTCTGGGTGCCACTGCCTACTCCATTTCTGACTGGCTCTCATCGGCGCCATGGGCTGAAGTGTTCACGTTCCCATTTCCTAGCTGTGTGATTTGTTACCACTTCTGTGAAGCCCTGAATATAATTGAATAATTCCATTCATGGTCTGTTCCTAAGAAGGTATGAACACTTAGATTTAAGGTCATACCCATGAAGACCAATAAAAGAACCAACTAGTATTTTTTGCCTGGATGGCACTGCTAAGAAGGCACATTAATTTACCCTACCTTTGGCATTTCTTGATGTTCCTCAGGTTTCCCAGAAAGCCTTTTTGAGGCTGTGAGGAAAAATGTACTCAGAATTGATGGAGAAATATTTTTTTGGTGCCGGAGGTTGAAAAAGCCAGACAATTCCCCACACAGTAAATAATTAAACGATCAAACATTTACTGTCCTTTTATTTACCCCAAATCTACAGCTTGGATAGACAGCTAAGAAGAGGAGGAGGAGAGATTGGATTTATACCCCGCCCTTCACTACCCGAAGGAGTCTCAGAGTGGCTTACAATCTCCTTTCCCTTCCCTGTGGGGTAGGTGGGGCTGAGAGAGCTCTTTCCAGAACTGTCCTTGAGAGAACAGCTCTGACAGAACTATGGCTTGCCCAAGGTCATCCAGCAGCTGCAAGTGGAGGAGTGGGGAATCAAACCTGGTTCTCCCAGATTAGAGTCCATGCACTTCACCACTATACCAAACTGACTTCATGGCAGAACTAGGGAGTGAATAGGAAATTGTCACCCCACTTTACTGCCTCAGTAATCAAGTCCCTTTTGGTGATTCTCTTGGCAACTGTGTATGAAAATTCACTAAGCAGATAATAATTGGGACCTTTCACTTTAAGAAAACAACACCCATTTCCTTCAGTCCTCCTCCCCCAAGAGGCTGGAGTAGGGGACACACTGGAGAGAAAGGCACCCGTGGTCAAACAGCTTGTGTGGCAGTTTCCCCCTTGAAGCCCAGGTGTCCGTCTTGGGGTCGTAGCACTCGAGTGAATCAGAGTCTTCAATAGCATTGTCGCTGGTGAAGAAGCGGCCTCCTGTCAAATACAGCTTCTCATTGATTACTGCTGCACCGTGATGCATCCGCCTGTCCTTCATGTCTGCACACTTCACAAATTTATTGGCCTTAGTATCGTAAGCAATGACTCGCCGGGTATACCCTAGAACAAAGCCCAAAAAGAATGAATTAGAGAAGTTCTTCATAGCACTGGGTATAAAGTGGAGCTTTGAATAATGATAATGACTCCAAAAGTGAGGTGGGTTGTAACTTGGGGATGTTAGATGATTTTTGCCTGGTTCACATGTACCAAAATGCAACCCACATGAACACTGCCATTGTCTGACATACAGCTCGTGTGAATGGATCCATCCACTCTGACCACATGACTGCCCTCTTTTTCTTCTTCATTTGTAACTTTAAATCAGTTGGTGAAAACTGTCAAAATACCAGGACACACAAGTAAGTTGCCACATGGGATTTTTTCCAAACGGCTGCCACACCCCTGACTGTGTGACTGAAGTAGGCCTTCAAGACATAACTGCACTGTTTTTCTCCGGGTTCTTCCAAGGTCTGCATGATAGAACATGTGTTGTTCTGTGCTGGGAACTGAATCCCAGGAATACATGGACCTGATTTGGATTCGAACCAATGTTCCCTCTAAATTTCACAGTGTTGTGAGTGAAAATTCTGCCTTGTGAGCCAAAAAAGGTAGTAGCATTAAAGCTGTGAGCGAATCTACATTTGAGTATCATGTAAATCAGGTTTTTTAGAAGATTATTTCCATGGCCTTGTAAAAAACTCAGAATGAATTCATTTAAACTATATTTAAACTATATTTTAAAAATAACTTAAACATTATAAGAGAAAAAAGAACCAAGTCAAATTTCATTACAGAAAAATGTTCTCCTCTATGGGGGTAGACCAGGCCTCCGGAAAACAGGTCTCCCTGTTCCTTTCCACTATATTGGTAGACCTGGCAGAGAGATTTTTCTGAACACTTGGGGAGCTCTCCAGGTGGGGAGCTCTCCAACTTAAAAAACTTTTTTTGGGGGGATATTTAAATCCCTCCAAAAGTTAAAGATCGTTCGCAGGGAACGCTCTGGGAACTCTGTGGTGGCCGGGTGGCTGAGAGGTGCTGAGGCCTTGCCACTGGTGCCAGGGGGTTGGGGGAAGGAAATCGGCAGTCTGGCAGCTGAGAGACACTGAGGCCTCACCACTGGTGCCAGGGGGTGGGGGGAACCGGTGGCCCTACGGCTGAGAGCCGCTCGGGCCTCCATGCCAGTGCCAGGGGATGAGGGGAATCGGTGGCCTGGCAGCTGAGCGCTTTGGCCTTCGTGCTGGTGCTGGGGGGGGGGATCGGCAGCCCAGTGGCTGAGAGCTGCTCAGGCCTCTGCGCTGGTGCCGGGGGGGGGGGGGGGAAATAGGCAGCCTGGCAGCTGAAAGCTGCTCAGGCCTTGCTGGTATCTGTGGGGGTGTGAGTGGAATCAGTGGGCCTGGTGGCTAGAAGCCTCAGGCCTCACTGTTGGTGTGGGGGGGAGAAGGATTGGTGGGCCCAGACGTCACCATGGGTGCCAGGGTGGGATGGGGTGGGGGAGAATACTCACCTGCAGCTGCTTCCTCCATTGTGTGGAGCTCCCCCCCCCCCCCGCGAGTATCACGGGTCCCGCCTCTTGGAGAATCTAACTTCCAAAGCAGCCATTTTCTCCAGGGGAACTGATCAGTGTAGTCTGGAAATTGTAATTCTGGGAGAATTCCATCCCCACCCTGGCGGTTGGCAACCCTTCTCAAGTCTAAGATCTTGCCAGCTGGCCTTGCATAGTTATCTTCCTGGAACACTGTTCTTTTCTAAACTTCAGTGTTTTAACATGAAATCGTTTCAGAAGGATGCCACTGTAAATTCAGACGGAATTACAACACTACGTAACATCAACCCCCCCAATATCTCATGAAAGCCAAGAATCCCATTACTCAGGCCAATAAACTCAGTTTTGTTTTGAAGTGAATTGTCTAGGGAAGACTTCAGATATATTGGATGCTTTAAAATTTTAAAAATGTGTTTATTATTATTGTGTTTTTTTCAGTTCCAGTTGCTGATAAGCTAGGAACAATGGGATGATGTTATGGCGTACTTAACTGGTACAGGAAAACTTATCTGCTGTAAATCTCTTCACTTTAAAGAAGAATGAATTATGTTTTCAAATGAACTGAAATGTTTGTATACTTTATTAAATAAACCGAAAAGCTTAGGGCTTAAGCTCATCAGTTGAATTACTGCCACAAAGATTCAGAATAAATACATTTGGAGGCATTAAATTTGCAGATCTTTTCCCCAGACACATTTGGGGCTCTCTGTTTCATTACACACAGAATTGCTTACAACGTTTTGATTTTTTCCACATCAGAAATGTATGTGTGTTATACAGAATGTAATGCATGACACACAGATACACATTTGATTTCCGTGTGTGTACATGCCAAGGAGGCTGTGGCGGAATGTGCCAGCTGTGGCCTGAAGGCACCATTCCGCCCTGCCATCCTAGGTGTTTCTCCACACCTGGAGGGGCTTTTCTTCCACTCTCAGGGTAGCCTGCCACCACCTGACCTTTTGCCAGGATTGCCCACTGAGAGGGTCAGGACCCCCATCTTCCCTTCCAAGTTCTGAGGCCTTGCTGCTGTGTCTCCTGCTGCCCAGTGCCTGGTCACCATGGAGACACCCCTGGAGGACTAGCCGCTTGCCAACTGCCTCCCTCCTTCCCTGGTACCCCTTTTAGAATAGCGTGTCTGAAACAGTGGAAGTCTATGTGGTACAGTGAACCACTACCAGCATCAAAAGTTATAAAGTATTTATTAAAAAGAAAATGTTTGCAAGCATAATTTTAGCACTGCAACAAATTGAGCAAGGAAAACAAAAGAAATGGGGGGATGGAACCCGGGGATCCCCCTAAATTATAGCTCATCTCCAGATTACAGAGATCAGTTCCCCTAGTGAAAATGGATGCTTTGGAGAATGGACTCTATGGCATTGAAACCCACTGAGGTCCCTGTCTTTCCCTTATCTCCAGGAGCTTCCCAACCTGGATCTGGCAACTCTAACCCCCCTTCCCCCAGCAGTGGCCAGGGAGGGCCTGGCAACTCTAGACCCATATGGTCCAGGTTAACTCAATATCATCAGATCTTGGAAGCTAAGCAGGGTTGGCCCTGGTTAGTTCTTGGACGGGAGACCTCCGACGAAATCCAGAGTTACTGTGCAGAGGCAGGCAATGGCAAGCTACCTCTGTTCATCTCTTTCCTTGAAAACCTCCAAGTGGAAGAAGGAACTAGTCTGCATTGTCATTCAGCATGGAAGAAACTATTCTAGCTTGGGATTCTGCATGGTGAAAACCAGATATCATAAACATTACCTCCAGCAATGAAAATCCGGTCTCCAATCACAGCTGCAGGTGCACAAACATTCTTCACTGTTCGAGTCTCCATTCGGAACCACATGTTCCTATACACATGGTACACCTGAGAAACACAAGGGCATGAAATGTTTTCCTGGGTTTGTGGTAAAATCCTACCCCTAACTGCATAACCCTGTTTTCTTTCTGAAGTGAAGGATGGCTGATCTACACCTTTGCAGGAATTATAATCAGTCACCGAAACAGGAAACTACATTTACAGTGCCATCTTAAGCCCATCAAAACCAATGCGGTCAGATGGGTAGAACTCTGCTTTGGATGTCACTGAGTTGCCATGATCAGGTTAAAAAGTTCTGTGCTCATCAACAGCCTTAGGTACATGTCTCCCTTGCTGGATTGGGCATGTGAGCATACATCAGATATGCATGGAGAACTCTGTCCAAATGCATCTTGAACGAAGATGCCATCCATCTACACTGCCTTGAATGAGATACGCACTCAAATGTGCATCCTCTTCTACATCCTTGTACAATTGGTCGCTCATTGCCTCTTAGGCATGACCAGAGCAGTGCTGGTATGATGCAATTTAGCAGCTGGAAAATAGAAAGGAAGCCAACTCTTCTGGTTTGCTATCCTTAGACCATTAGCAACAGCTCCATCTGCCATAGTCTAAAAACTATGTGACTGGCAACTTTCCTCCTTTGTTAGATGGGACTTGAATGACAAGAGCCGCTGACTCCGTCCTGCAGTAGTCAACTGCAGATAGGGTTCCAGCCTCCAGGTGGTGGATGGAGATCTTTCGCTATTACAATGACAGAGATCAGTTCACCTGGAGAAAACGGCCATTTTGGAAGGTGGGCTCTATGGCATTATACCCCATTAAGCCCACCCATCCTCAAACCCCACCCTCCTCAGCTGCACTCCCAAAATCTCCAGATATTTCCCAGTCTGGAGCTGGCAACCCCAACTGCATATGTCCTTCTTCATCTCTGATAAGAGAATATCTGACCTCAAAAATGCTCTGCAAAAATGGCTGTGTTATGAAACAGAATGGCTGCACTGTGGGTGTGACATTAATGGCTGCATTCAGACAGGGCTAGTGAAGAGCAATGGTTAGACTGTCAGACTGAGTTATCACTTTGCCATGGAAGCTTGCTGGGTGACCTTGGGCTGGTCACACTCCGCCAGCCAAAAAATGGAGCAGGGTGGAATTATCTCTACCACCCTGAGCTGCTTTCAGGAAGAAAGATGGGATTATTGTATGCACCGTGCTGTCAAATTGCAACCAATTTATGGCAACCCCAGCAAGGGGCTTTCAAGGCAAGTGAGAAGCAGAGGTGGTTTGCCATTGCCTTCCTCTGCAGAGCCTTCCTTAGTGGTCTCCCATCCAAGTATCAATCATGCTTAGCTTCTGACATCAGGCTGTACCATACCATTCCACATTCCAAGGATGGGGTTAAGGGATACTTAATAAACAGTAATAAATCATTGAATACATAAATGTACATGAACGTGGCTTGCTAGCAAGCTTGCATCCATACCTCCTATCTCTCCTTCTATTCCTGTGCAGAGAATCATAGTTAAAAACAGCCAGGGGCCAGCATATCTTCAGGACTGCCTCTCCCCATATGAGTCCTGCAGGAACTTATGATCTATTGATCAACATATCCTGGTGGTTCCTGGCCCCAAGGATGTCCAACTTGCCTCAACGAGAGCCAGGCTTTTTCGGCCCTGGCCCTTACCTGGTAGAATGGGCTCCCATTAGAAATCAGGGCCCTGCGGGACCTATTACAGTTTCACAGGGCCTCCAAGACAGAGCTCTTCCACCAGGCTTTTAGTTCAGGCAGCAGGTGCCCACATGCTGATTGGCCTCCCCTCCAGTGACCTCAGAGCCGAATGGCTATCTGGGAACAAATTGCTTCTTGCTGAGATCTGTTGAGGCATTGGGTTTTTATATTGATGCTGTTTTTAGATAGATTTTTTAAAAGATACATTTAATTGTTGATTTGTTATATTGTTATATTGTGGACTTAATGATGGAACCTGCCATGAGCCCGCTTGCGGGGAGGGCAGGATACAAATAGAACCAAATAAATAAATAAACTAAGGTTGCGGTCATACGCGCGAGATAAAGCGAGGGGGGGAGAGGCTATTTCCTCTGGTGGAAGTTGACCCACAGTTGTGTGATCACACAGTCTTTTGAAGCTGTGGACACAGCCCGCCACTGTGTGATCAGACGCAACCACAGGTGAGTCGGGATTTGTTTGTTTTTTGCTGTTTGTCTCCAGTGTGCTTAAACGAGGGATCGATGATTTGCACCTCAGCCCTGAGGGCTCCCTAGGGAGTGTGCGATGATGCGCATACTGAGAAGGGCAAAAAATAATGGCATGGAGTCGGGATGGCCTCATCAGACCATCCCGACACCATGAGAGCATGCTTGAGCGATCAGATATGGGAAAGTCTGTCTGTGGCCTGTAGCAACCTGTTTGCTACCAGACTTTCCAAGGTGTCTTTTAAATCCGTTATGCAGTGGAGCAAAACGGGTTGCTGACGGCTGCGGGGCTGTTCCCAGATGTTATTGTGTGATCGTGCTCCTTTAATCCGCCCGGCATTCGCACCTATGTTGGGGCTAATTGTGTGTGTGATCGCAACCTAATAACGCAGTTGTAAACAGAGTTATACCTTTCTCAGCCCATTTTGAAAGAATGCAGGCGCTTTGGTTAACCAGAGTTAGTTTGTCCCTTGCAAACTGGGATTCTTAGAAGGGAGAGGAAAGGAATCTTGTGGGCCTATATTCGTATATCACAGGAAGTCGGAGTTAATTTATAACCTGGATTCTGTAAAGGAGGCTTGCATGCAAGCATGTTAACAACAAGCCAGGCTTGTGTCCGTGCTGGTGTAACGTTGGGTTACAAGTGACATCTGAATGCAGCCATTATTTTGCTTAAGGAAGACTCTTGTCTACACAACAGAACGTTCTGCTTGTTTTTCCCGCGGCCCGTTTGCCGTGTGCGCCTCCTTTAAACTTCAGTCTTTATGATGCTCCAAAATAGTTGCATTTAGATATTTAAGGCTGCTGACATTTGATATTAAAAAGGCACCCAAGGCGGGATCAGGCCTTTATGGGCACAAGCAGGCAGAAAGGCAGATGACATTACACAGACATTTCAGGACTCAGGCTCTGATTGGACCTTGGCCTGGCCAATGGCATCAGCATTTTTGTTGTCATGCTCACAGCAAGAGCTACAGTCCTGGATCCTGTACCACTAGGTTTGCCAACTCTAGGTTGGGGAATTCCTGGAGATTTCAGGGTGGAGGCTGGGGAGGGCAGGGTTTGGGAAGTGAAGGGATGTCAGTGGGGTATAATGCCATAGTGTCTTCCTTCCAAAGCAACCATTTCTCCAAGGGAACTGATCTCTGCAGTCTGGGGGTCAGTTGTAATTCCAGGAGATTGGTGACTCTACACACTGCAAAAGGGTGCCAGCTTCTTTGGTGGCCCCCCTCCAAAGTAAGCAAAGCATCACTGTGGCAGTAGCTGATCATAATGGAATCATTGTTCGTGCAAACACAAATTTTAGAGGTGATTTTCTGGAGAGGGTAATTCTGGGTTAGGAGAGTGCACCTGGCTGTCTATCATGGAGAATTCAAAACAGATCATCATGGTAAAGGACAGAATCTTATTTTGCTTGTTGAGTCCAGAAGCAAGTCATTCATTATGCTGGGGAACACTGGAAGAGTCAAACATGGCAAGATCTGGTGGTCTCGTAGATGTGGAATCCTGTCTCTGCATTTGGCTAGTGTTGCCTCCAGCAATGAGAAACTGACTCAGAGCAGGTAAGACGTTGAGGGTCAGTAGTTACCTGTACTAGCCGGACAGGATTTTGCATAATATCCTCTCCTCCAAAAAGGTAGATTCTTTGGTCTTTAGCAGACACAGCTGGATGAAGAACAGCAACGGGCATATTTGCCACATGTTCCCAGACGTTGTAGATGCTGTCATACCTTTCCATGGAATTTAGGATTTCCTGGTTCTCCCCCATACCTCCAATGGCAAAAATGTAGTTTTTATAGGCAACACTCCTGTGGGAATACCGTGGAACCAGCATGGGCTCTACCAGTCGCCACTGGTTAAGTTTGAGCGAGAAGATGTAAACGTTGTCACTAACTTGCCCCTTGCTGGTGCCAATGGGGATGCCCCCAAGGAGATACACGTTACTGTGCAAGCTCACCGCAGAGGCCTTATAGAGACGTGCTGGGTATTTGGCAAGGGTCAGCCATTGGTTCGTCTTCTCATCATACAGCAATACATCCCTCATGGTCTGCTGGTTGTCCTTCCGACCACCGACCAGGACAAGGAATTCTCGGTATGAATATCGCCGTGGAACGTGCCACATGGGCTTGACATCTGGAGCGCTGGTGCTGTACAAAGAAAACATCTGCTTACTCGCCAGTTCCAGGATACTTTGACAAGTGGGTGACGACTGAATGAGAGAGTCGTTGGCGATGAAGTGGAAGAAGAAGGTAGGATGGACGTACTGAATCCTTACCTTCTTGAACAAGTCTTGGATGTAGCCTTGCCGTGCTTGGACATCATGCCGAATCCAGGCCATGAGGGCCTCGAAGACCTGCTCTTCCTCTCCACAGAGCTCATCGTCTCCCAGATAGTTCAATAATTCCAAGGCGCAAAGTTCTTTCAGTTCTTCAGAAGTGGCTACTTCAGGGAAATGCTTCAGGGCCATTGCTTTCGCTTTCTTGTTGAGATTTTCACAGTGTAAGATTTCTGAGACCCTGATCATGCTGAGACAGTTGTCTGGCGTGAGGTGGTTCTGGAGGTAGGCCGAAGAGGCCTCAAATAGCCTCGTATACTGGAGCATGGAAGCCGTCTCCATCAGATACAAAACATTCTCCACTGTTATGAGAATCTCTCCCGTGTAGACATAAGTGATGATACAGTGAAGAATGCCCGAGTCGATACCTTGGAGGTTGACTTTTTCCTGACAGCTCTCTATGAAGTTGTTGCAAAACATTGCCTTGAAGTAAGGGCTGCTTGAAGCAAGCACATTCCTGTGGCAAGGGATTTCGATGTCACTCGTGCACAGAATGACGTCTGTTAGGATTCTGTTTTGCCATAAAACATTAAGCTGCCTTAGCAGTTCAGAGGAGAACTCCTGGTCTCGGAAGAGAAGGTCTTGTGGGGTCCTCTCTTCCATAGCGATGTCAACATTAATTCTCAGTGGGGTTTCCTCAAATTATTCCGCTTGGCAGCTCAAAATCCAACCGTTCTTTAAATATGGTCTGTCTAGATCAGAAATGAGAAAAACCAGCAACATATACCAGTAGAAGAGCACACAGCATCTTATTTTATAAAACAAATCAGGAACACTGGAATCCTGGGGTTACCCATGTTTCAGGGAGGGACCAGCTCAGTGACACCTCCAGACTGAGTGGCAAGAGAGACTAGATAGCTAGACAGGCACACTGACCTTTCTTCCTGTATCTACTCTTCTGCCACTGTCCTCTTTGATATGCAGATTGTGATCTCAGGGACCAATTTCCCTTTCCTACTTCTCTCTCGCTCTGAGCGAAGACTTGCTCTCCACCTGCAGGCACCAAGAGGGATGACATGTGGTCCTCTCTTGGCACCATGAGGCAGATGGGCCTCTCGCCATCTGCCTCCATCCTTTAGCTAATAAATTAGTAATGTATCAATCCCTGCTCACCCTATCAATGGTGACTGGACTAACCACACCAGAACCTCAATAGTTGCTTCAGGCCGCAGATTTGGGGGATGCTAATCTCTTGTTCTGCCTGCCACTAACCAGCGTTTGCCTGTCTGCCCTCTTGCTGCTCCACCCAGAAGATTGTCCTCCTTATCTTCTTGTTCTCCCAGGTCTCTTGGAAAGCAGCATGGCAAGCCGCACATGTGTCTGTGTGTCAAGTGCAATCAAGTTGCAGCCGATTTACGGTGACCTCAGCAAGGGGCTGTCAAGGCAAGTGAGAAGCGGAGGTGGTTTGCCATTGCCTTCCTCTGCAAAGTCTTCCTTGGCAGTCTCCCTTTCAAGTACTGACCCTCTTAGCTTTCGAGATCTGATGAGATCAGGCTCTACCATGTCACCTTCACTCCCAAGTTGCACATGCTAGTTCTCAAATGCTTACAAGCTCTGTTTTCCTTTCCCCCACGAGAGTTTGGTTACCAGGACAAGCAAAATGGTGGCCAAACTCTCATTGAGAGGAAGTAATTTTGTAATTCATGATGCCTTATGGAGGATGCATAGCTTGCTGCACTGTTTGTTAAAGCGATCAGGGTTAATTAAGAGCTAAGGAGGGTCATCTCCATCATCTCATGGTCAGCCGCAACCTCAGTAAGGCATGGAGGAGGGAGGAAGTTTCCCAGCTCTGGTTTGGGGAAATTCCTGGAGATTTAGGGCATGGCCTACTGTGGGAAGGGGAAGCAGCTCAGCAGTAGGGTTGCCAATCTGCAGGTGAAGCCTGGAGATTGCCTAGAATTACAACTGATCTTTGGGGTACAGAGATTAGTTCTCCTGGAGAAAATGGCTGCAGCCTGGAGTTGACAGCTCTACTCATCAGGGATGTGAAGTGACTCTAGAACTTCCATTTCCCTAGACTCTATGGTATACCATGGAATCCACCCTCTGAAGTGCTATTTTCTCCGGGGGAACTGATGTGACGTCCAGAGTCTGGAGCTCAGTTGTAATTCCAGGAGAACTCCAGGGCCCACCTTGAGTTGGTAACCTGAGGGGTGTGTGTTTGATTATTGCCAGCACCTCAAATGCCGAACCACCCTGAGCCACCACTGTTTAACAGCCTGAATAATGCAAGCCATAACTTTAAAGGAATACATATATTTTTTAAAAAGCATATGCGGCAAAACGAACAAACCGATCATCGTTTCAGCCCCAAAGCTCAAAGCAAACAACTTGCTCAGGATAAATATTTTGAACACAGACATGATGTTGGCCTTTCGTTCTCATGAAGCACTTGTAGTTTTAGACTCTTTAATCTCCTCCAATCCCCCCTCCCCCAATTTACTCATTCCCAAAGAATGTATCTCTGGCAGAGCAGCATGACAAACAAAATGCCTAGACACTGGGAATTTGTAGGGAAAATGATACATTTATTTACTCGGCCATTGATTTTTGCTCTCATATCAACCGAGAGAAGAACTGGGACTGTAGATTCTTTTTCTGTTTACTTTGTGCCGAAGTTTGCCAGGATGTTGCCCCCCCCCCGGCCCCCGGCCCAGTTCCATCTCCGTAATATGCCGCTTGATAAAATGGATGCAGGCGTCTTGGGTAAGGCCTGATTTAAACATCATGAGAGAAAAGCATTCTCCTGTGGGACTTTGCGCTCCCACAGTGTCTTGTTCAAACTGGGCTGCTACATGAGCAGAACATCTATGCGGGACACATAGCTGGTCCAAACATGCAGTGACTCAGTTTCAGCAAGACACAGGGAGAGCAAAAAAATCCCACAGGAAAAGTCCATTTACTTTACCAGCATCACGTTGAAATCAAGCCTGATTTAGTTGTGTGTGTGTGTTTTTTTTTAAGAGCATCAGTTTCAACAATCATTGCTGTCCAAGGAACAGAAAACGAATGTTCAAAGCTGCACAACATTTGAGTGAGAAGGGCAGCTGCTTCTGGCATCTCACCCCCCCCCCCAGTCTCAGATAAAACACAAAATATATAAACTTGTTCCTTCCATGGCTGTCTCTGCTGAACTGCAGTGGCTACACACACAACAGGCAAAACCCAGACTAAATCTCTCCCCCAGTCTAACAGCTCACATTCGCAGTGAAAAATGGTGGCAGATTGGTTTACCTTATTCGTTCCCTGCCTTCGGTCGCTGGGGGTTGTTTATTCTCAGCTGAAACTTTCCATGGCTAGACCGTGAATATGAAGACTAATTTTTTTTTTTAAAAAACCCCAGCTATTAAACCTTCTTGTGTTGGCTCTTTCGCTGGTGAAATAATTCATAGGGGGTGATTTTTCAGGTTTGTTTAGCACTGAGGCACTGTCACTGCTATCTAGAGATGGCTTTAACTAGGTACCACAGTGAGGCACTGTATACATTCCCAATCTAAGAATAGTTATCCATGTACTTTTCACAGTGTTGTCACATGCGACTTTCCACTTGCTGGCCACAGTGGGGTACATGGAAAGCTGAGCTACCGACCATGCATGGGGTGTGTGTGTGTGTGTTTTTCTGGCAAGTATTTACGTACAAAAATAGACACAGAACCGAAGGACGGGCAGCTTACAAGAGATCTGGCCTGAATCAGTGAAAGGGCCCTGAGGTAAACTAGTAACTCTAGAAGCTTGTAAACAGTCTGGAACTTCTAGAGGCTTCTTCTAGTATCTGTTCACCCCAAGTTAGCTATTTGGCGTAGGTTTTGTTCTGCCCAGTGGATGTGCAGTGGGATTCTGTACCTTTGAAACTGTGGTTATTTCCATTAAAACCAGAGTGCTGAGTAATGGTAGAATAGGATGCAATCCTCAGAGGAAGAATTGCTTTTCATGATTGACTTCTGCGATATTTTCTCTTTGCGTGAGCCGTCATAACACCTCCCCAGTTATGAATTTACTTGGACAAATATGTCTCATGGCTTGGGCAATTCATAGGGTTGCCAACATCTAGGTGGTGGCTGGAGGTCTCCTGGGATGAGGAGGAGGAGGAGAGTTGTTTTTATACCCCATCCTTCACTACCCGAAGGAGTCTCAGAGTGGCTTACAATCGCCTTCCCTTCCTCTCCCCACAACAGACACCCTGTGAGGTAGGTGGGGCTGAGAGAGCTCTGAAAGAGCTATGACTGATCCAAGGTCACCCAGCTGGCTTCATGTGGAGGAGGACTGGGGAACCAAACCCAGTTCTCCAGTTCTGCCACTCTTAACCACTACACCAAACTGGCTCTGACAGATCAGTTCCCCTGGAGAAACTGGCCACTGTGGAAAGTGGACTCTATGGCATTATACCCCATTGAAGTCCCACCCCAAACTCCACCCTCAAAATCTCCAGGAATTTCTCAACCTAGAGCTGGCAACGGTAGGAATCAAGCAGCAGTTCCTGTGAATGTATCACATTCTGACCTGGTTCCCACATGCATGTATACCACACTTGATTACTGTTCACTTAAAGGCAATCAAGAGATGGGGACTAGAGATAATAGCAGTCTAGAGGTTCTAGTTACCCTGTGGTCCAGAGCAACCAGGCATGGTGTCGCTAGAGAACAGTAGCCATATACTCATGCTAATCAAGCACTGGGCATCTAAGCGTCTGAACATAAGGGAGCCCCAAATGTGTAGTGAAGGAATTTTTGTCTGGAGGCATGGCAGCTCTTGTTGGCCTGTTATACATGATTACTGGCAACTGAATATGCAAGCTGACTAGGGTTGCACCCTGTCCCCTCTGGCCACTAGTAGGGGAAGGGGGGAACAGGTGCCAGATCCAGGCTGGAAAACTCCTGCAGATTTGGGGTGGAGCCTGGGGGGGACAGGGATCTCAAGTGGGGTACAAAGCCACAGAGTCCACCCTCCAAAGCATCCATTTTCCCCAGGGGAAATGATCTCTGTAGTCTGCAGATGAGCTGTAATTCCAGGGCATCCCCAGGCCCCGCCTGGAGACTAGAACTGACTGCACTAAAAAGTGTCCTATCTGAGGATCTGCTTACTGTGACAGTTTTGCTATTACTGCAAGCAGATTATGTTTGTAGCCTTGGCTTCAGATAACAGTTCAGTCCTCCATTCAAACAACCTAAGTGGGAATGGGTGGTTCTTTCTTCAGGGTGGTGATGTTCCACAGAAGAATTGTACATGGGTGGACAAACCGGTAGAATGTCTTCTTAGCTAATACTCTCCCCCCCCCCCCCCCCCCAATTCCTGAATTTCTTGGGAGTGAGAAATTGGGTCTGGTGGGCAGGTAAATAGAGGGCTTGCGTAGCTAAAATATCTGTGGAGTTATTACTGCAAATCCAGATACTCCCATTTGAAAACATACATCTCAGTAGGAGACTTACAAATGGCAACATTAAGGGGCTGGATCCTGTCGGCCTGTTTTGCTAATGGTAGTGCCTTCTTCTGCCTCAAAAGGTCTTCCCCTGAAGCATAGGGTCGCCAGCCTCCAGGTGGTGCCTGGAGAGCTCCTGGAATCACAAATGATCTCCAGACTACAGAACATCAGATCCTCTGAAGGAAATGGCACTCTTGAAGTACAGACTCTATGGTATACCATAGTCTAGGAGAAACTGAAGTCCTAGAGTGACATCGTATGCCTGCTGAGATCCTTCCCTTCCCCAAATTCCATCCTCTCTGTGCTCTATCCCCAAATCTCCAGCTGGCAAACCTAAACCGGAGGCACGAAGCGCACACACACACTGTGAGCAGAAGTGACAGACAGTATTCAGCCCTCGTGTTTCTGCACTCCTGCTCTCCATCAAGGCTTCTTCAGTTTGAGATCTCGATTCAAGCCCTGCTCCAGCAAACCCCAGATGAACTCAGAATCTGACCCATATGTTTAAACTGCCTGGTGCTACTTTTGACGATGCCAAGAGACCTTTCCCTCCTGCCAACCTCCCATAGAGGCTTCTTTCTAATTCTGGCTCTGCCTCAAATGGAATGAAGACCCTGTTGACCTCGAATGATCCTTTCCTGGCCTTAACGGAGGTTATACTTTTACTTGCCGGTGTTACATATTGCCTAGTACCGCTGATGTGCTATATGGCTTATTCCTATTAACACAAGGTTTTCTGTGATGTGAAAGTCTCAAAAAAGACATTCCTAATTTTTTTTTTCAAAAGTGGTGGTGATGACGGTAAAAGCTGTGCCACAGGAAATGCTTCCTTTCACACAGAAGAGGAGGAGGAGGAAGAGGAGACTGGATTTATACCCTGCCCTTCACTACCCGAAGGAGTCTCAGAGCAGCTTACAATCTCCTTTCCCTTCCCCTCCCCACAACAGACACCCTGTGAGGTAGATGGAACTGAGAGAGCTCTGACAAAAACGGCTCTTTCCAGAACAGCTCTGACAGACCTATGACAGACCCAAGGTCACACCAGCAGCTGTATATGGAGGAGTGGGGAATCAAACTCGGTTCTCCAAGATCAGAGTCTGCACTCCTAACCACTACAACAAATTGGCATGAGTCCACAATATCCAAGAAGAAGGAAGGACCCCACAGAACATATGAAACCACCGCTATCAACCTATATATCTAACCTGGCCACAGATTATGGATAAAAAAAATCTGTGGAACAGGGATAGGTTCCGGAAAACGGGATATTTTTATTTTATTTTATTTTTACAAACAAGCGGTTTATGGAAAACCTTATTTTTTTTTTAAAAAGGGGAGGACTAACAGAAAAATGTTTTAAAATGCTGGGATCTCATGAGATTTATTTTACAAGATCTTGGAAACCATTTTGGATTTCCTAGCAATAATCTATTTGCATTGGAAATCCCAAATGGCTGCTGCAAAGGGGGAAAAAACCAAGTCATACAATGCAGAAAGAACCTGAATGCAAAGGAAGACGTGGCAATTCCAGTAAATCCCACCCCTAATTTGGGACATGATTCCGTGTGAACAGGATATCTCAGTTTTCATTCCAGATACTGCCTGAGACAACTCGATGGCATCCCCAGTTTAAGTGCAGCTTTCAGCAATCACCTGTTGTTTCATGACATGTGTGTTATTTTGTCCGGTGTATTTTAAACAGCCTTGTGGTTGTTTTACTGGAGTTGTTTTAGGGATTCACATTTTGCCCGCTGCCCTTGACTTCCCAGTCCTGGGAAGGCTGTATATAAATACTGTAAATAAATAGAGATGGAAAGAATTAGAGAAGCACAATAAAAGTCCAGAACCAGAACTTCAGGATTCTTTAGACCTTCCTTTACTGATCAGACCAGAAAATGATATGGATAATATCTCCTACTGCAGGTTGTAATAACAATTGTGACTCCTATCAGTTTTTAGCAAAGTTAGTTTTCTCTGCCACGATTGTATTTGTGGATATGCTCTAGGAAAAATGTAGTCTACTTGTCTGTTGGATGTAATCCTCGCTCGGCCGCACAACTCCCTGGGTGGTCATGGCAAGCCATGCTGAATCCAAGCCCTCCTTGCAGCAGTGTTGATAAAATGAGATGATATGGCAGCCCTTAGAACTGGGACAGGAAAAGGCATCCAAATAAATGATTTAAATAAACACACCTGGACACATTCATCACCTCCCTATTGCTCTATAAATATTAGGGTCTTTTCAGAGAAGCAGCCCAAATCTTTCTAAGTCTGACCACGAGGTCTTTTCATTTCTGCTAACTAATGCTAAAGGCTCCAAGCTAAGGTGGGCCTGTGTGTTTATTATTTAACCATTGAGAATTCAAGACCTGGGAAATTGAGCAAGACCTTCCTACGTGGAAACTTCTGCTTGGACATTAACTGAACAGCCGTGTACTGCTGGAGTGTCAAAACAAGAGACCATTTAGGGCTGCCAACTCTGTGTTCAGAAATTCCTGGAGATTTGGGGGTGGAGCCGAGGGAGGGAGGGATTTGGGAAGCGACCTTAGAGGGTTATAATGCTGTAGAGTCCACCCTCCAAAGCAGCCGTTTTCTCTGGGGGAACTGAGCTCTGTAGCTAGGGTTGTTCACTCCAGTTTGGGAAATTCCTGGAACTTTGGGGGTAAAGTCTGGGAAGATGAAAGATCTTGGCAAGGATGTGAGGCCCTCTGAGCTGCCATTTCCTCCAGAAGAATTGATCCTATAGTCTGGAGACCCGTTGTAATCACGGGTGAACTCTAGGATACACCTAAGAGCTGGTAGCCATAATGCTATCCAGGCAACTTCTAGAACAATTTTCAGTTCCTACCTTTTAAAGTTTTTGGATTTCTTTGCAAGCGAGGGTTGCCAGCTGTAGGATGGGAAACACCTGGAGATTTTGTGTGTGGACCCTGAAGAGGGCAGAGTTTGTGGAAGGGAGGGACTTCAATGGGGTATGATGCTATAGACCAACACGCTTAGCTGAGCACTTTAGGGAAGTAGGAATTTAACAGCTGCCCCTCCCTTTTCTGCTTCTGGTATGCGTGTAGGGTTACCAACCTCAAGGTTCATCTGGAGATCTCCTGGAATTACAACTCATCTCCAGGTAATAGAGATCAGTTCTCCTGGAGAAAATGGCTGCTTTGGAGAGTGGACTCTATGGCATTATACCTTGCTGAATGCCCTCCCTTCTTCAAACCTCATCCTCTACAGGCTCTACCTCCAAAAGCTCCAGGTATTTCTCAAGCCAGAGTTGGCAACCCTAAATGCATGAAATGAATAGGTGTCTAATACGGGTCGCAGGAAGCAGACTGACCACATGCAGAATGAAAAGTTTGATAAGAAAATAAAAAGTGCACACAACAACTGCATACACAACAGACTGAGCAACTATAAAAGAAAATGTGATAAATGAGAATTAAAAGGTGACATATTCCTCCAGATGGTAATAAGAGACGGGCTATATAATACATGGAGTTCCATTCCAAGCATCCAGAGATATTCCATTGAATTGCTTTCAATGGCTAGGTGTCCCTCCTGTTGTTTTCAAGAGCATGTTCTCATAGCTATGTTTTAGAGTCAAGACGGCTTCTTTTCTCCTTGGTGTATAAAATGGCCAAGCCAAAGAGAGCTCTTCCAATGTGCTCAGGGATTTTATCTGCATCACCTCCCCTTCCCAGTCTCTTTCTCTTCCTGTCTGCAGGAATGTCCACTCTGCATTTTGTCCTCCTAAATCTCTATAGCTCAGGTAGGACTTTGCATTTTTATGGCATTGAATGGCATTGTGCTTAAGAGGTGACTCAGTCACATGTGTTTGTGTGTGTGAAGTGCTGTTAAGTCACTTTCGATCCTATGAATTAACGTTCTCCAAAACTTTCTCTTGTTAACAGCTTTGTTCAGATCTTATAAAATGAGAACTGTGGCTTCCTTGATTGAGTCCATCCATCTTCCTCTTTTCCTGCTGCCTTCAACTTTTCCTAGCATTATTATCTTTTCTAGTGACTCTTGTCTTCTCATAATGTGACCAAAATACAAGAGCCTCAGTTTAGTAATTTTAACTTCTAGGGAGAAGTCAGGTTTGGTTTTATATGGAACCCACTTATTTATCTTTTTGGTAGCCCATGGTATCCATAAAACTCCCCTCCAACACCACAAAGTGGAATAAAGTCATGAGATACAAACTACCGACATCATTTAGGATTTGAATCAGTTTTATATACCATAGAAAACAGCATAACAATTTATTTCCTTTTTTTTAAAAAAATGTTTTTACTACATAAAAGCATGCATGATGATATCTAGGTGTGCATCTGACATAATAAAGTCCTGGGTTTACACAGCAGCGTATTTTGTGGCTGCGAAGAGAAATAAACCTGCATTGTTTTAAGGATAGCCATACTTTTCATACATTAGAAAAATAATCCTATAATTTAGGCATCTTTTGTGACACGCAGTACAGTCCTACGCATATTCTTTACTCAGAAGAAAGTCCCAATTCAGTCCCTAGGGTTAACTCCTGGATAAGTGTTCTTAGGATTGCATCCTTACAGAGCTATCCTAAGAACACCTTCCTGGGACTGAGCAAAATTGAATGGATGGCACTTATACTTCCAAACAGATATGCTTAGGATCAGGGGACATTTCGTAGAAAAAGAGGTGCAGAAGCTCATTAGCATAACTCATTAGCATAACTTATTTGCATATGCTACACCACCTGACATCACTGGAAGTATGTCAGAAGGCAAAAAAGAAAGAAGGGAGAGAGAAAGAGAGAGAGAGAGAGAGGAAGGAAGGAAGGAAGGAAGGAAGGAAGGAAGGAAGGAAGGAAGAAAGAGCTGGCAGAGAGGGGACAGCCACTAATACAAGCCTCAGAAATACCACTATTTTAGGATAGCTTCAGTGGTGGCTGAAGCCTCAGAAGGCTGGTCGGAGGAATAAGGACCTTTCCAGGGGATGGGGTCATTTTGCTGCAGCCATGACACAAAGCAGCCATTCCCCCACGGGGTGGGGGGGGGGGGCTAGCACCAACTCCTGGAGCTGTGCTCCCCCGAGCTCCTGCTCGAAATGACCCCTGCTTAGGATTTCTCCTTAATGTAGCAGTGCAATCAGCAGCTTCTTAAAGTCCCCTGAAGTATCAGACTGGATGGCTGCTGCCAGAGACTTGTCGTACATCTTCTGGAACTTCTCCTTGATAGTTTGAAGGTCAATCTTAAAAGGAAAGACAGAAGAAGAAATTATGAGCCACAGCTTTGCCAGTCTGGGAAACTCTGTTTGGGCTTCCGAGTTTAAACACTTGGGAAAAATCGCATAAGAAGATAGGTGAGCTCCCTGATAACTTCTCCACTCGTCATCTTCTGGTTATCATTTGTGCCCCTCAAACCCTGCCTAAAATCAGACAAAGCTTTGAATGAATTAAGAAGAGCTGGAGTTGAAGATTCCCCCAGAAGTTCTGGACATTGTTTTGCTTTTCTGCTACCAGTTTTGCCTTGCAGAGAACAAGTGGAACAGGAGGACGAGAGGACTGAGCTCCCATCCTGCTAGGGACCCAACCAGATAGGTCTTTCACTAGTGGGCGCTTTCACACACACTAAATAACACACAGTAGCTGAGGACAGACTGGCAAAATGAAGCGCAAGGGAGGTGGGGCAAAAAGACCCGGGCTAAGTTGTTGTGGGGCTCTCTGTTCACACTGCATAGACTGATGTGGGACCATACCAGGGAGGAGGCGGAACGGAGCGTTCGCACTGAGGGGCAGCCCCTGGTGGCACTGCCGCAGTGGCATGTGGCTTTGATCCATTTTGCCGACCTGCGCATAGGTGCATAGGCGCATGGGCAGAGCAGCCGGAGCAGCGGGTTCACATTACCGGTGCCGCTTGATGTGCGGCTTATTTGCGTCCACACTGCCAGGAAGAGGGATGAACACGCACCCAGACAGCTTGACACCAGTTTCACCAGGTACCTTTTTAAAGTGGGATGAAAGCGCTTCAGGATCGGGTGAGTGTGGCGTGGCTACGCCAGGCAGCTGTGGCTGTGTCAACAGGCTCTCTTAATCCACTTGCAAAGCGGGCCTATATCAGGCCAAACTGCCAGTCTGAACTCGGCCTTTCAATCCACTTTCAGTCCACTTTGCAACAAATGGCAAAAAATGGATTGAAACTGCATTGTTTAGCATGACTGAAAGTGGCTGCTGTCTGAGTCCTGGACTGTTGGGGAGAAAGTTGAGATGACAAAATTCCCATCCTGTAGGTGATCAGATAATATGGAGCTTTGCATCTTTAGTGCCTATCTTCTCCTCCGGGGTAGGGCCTTGAGATTTGTGTCAGAGCTTTTACTTCTGGCAGTGGAGAGGCATCTTAGGGTCTATTCAGATGTCTGTATAATTCTACTGTTGATTGGATAGTAAGGCAACTGTCTGAACCATGCATGTAACATGTTTCCCTTGGTGTAACATTTATTTAAAAATTATCATTTTAATGGGTATTGTTCAGAGTCCCTTCCCTGGAAATGGCTGCCACTGACATCAGCAAAATCCCGAAAAAAGCAACTTCCAGAAGTGATCCTGGAAACACATTCTGGTATTATTAAGAAAACTGAGTCACACTGCAAGCTCTCTTGTTAGATCTGCAATTTTCTCTGGTACCGGTTTTTTCTTTGCCTTAAAGTTTTTAATTTTTTAAAATACGCACCCGGGGGGGGGGGGGGGAGGTTATACAATGTATAACAGTAATTCCTAACCAACACAGAGTAATTCGTAACCAACACAGAACATTATGTGCCATAGCTTGATTCCAATTGTCTATGCCACTTAAACTTTCGGCTTCTGGACAGTAAGTAAATCTGACCAAACAGAAAAAATAATCTTTTCCTTTTCCCTGCCATTCTTGTATATTCGGAGAACATTTCTTTTCCAAATGATGGACAAAAACAACATATGCTGCAGAGAATACATACAATAGAACGTATCTGATTTTTCTTGGCATTCTTCCCACATAATTCAGAAAAAACATGCTATTTACTTTTAATTTTATTTATATCCTGAAATGGGAACTCAAAGTAGTTTGCATCATTCTCCTCACAACAACCCTGTGAGGTAGCTTAGGCTGAGAGTATGTGACCAGCCCAACGTCACCTAGCAAGCTTCCATGGCAGAGAGGGGATTTGAACCTGGGTTTCCCAGATCCTAGTCTGGCACTTCATTCATTAATTAATTCATTCATTCATTCACTTTATACCCTGCCCTCCCCACCAAGGCAGGCTCAGGGCGGCTTTAACCACTACACCATGCTGTCTCTGGGGTAGACAGAATTAGAATTCCAGTTTCATACGTTAAACAGTCTGACCTCATCTTCCAGAGGGGCTTTGCCTGGGACAATTTCTGGCACGGTTTCTCACGGTGGAAAAATGAAGGCTACATGGCTAGGAAGAGCATTTGAAACGTGAATCGCTTCTCACTAAATAAAAGAGCTTTCTAGTTCTAAATATAGTGATAGCCTTTGAAAGATGATGTCAACATTACCTTCGGTAACTTTATTTAATGCAGAGCAAATTTTAAGAGAGATATTATCGGGGATTTTATCTTATTTTACTGTTGTAAATATAATGAAGGTTCGGCTGGTCTTTAAAACACTTTAACTAGAGACAAGCAAACGTAAGCAGAATTTGAAACTGGTCCCTTCGGCATAGTTGTTTTATTTGGGATATTTAATTGTGGCCTCCCAAGAACAATGGTGCCTGAGGAGTAAGGGAATTAACAAAATTAGTCCTTTTAAAAATGGATGCTTTTAATGAGGGGGGCCATTCTGGACTCCGTCGCATCACTATGGAGGGTTTTAGAAGCCTGTCTCTCTCTCTGTATAGATGTGCTTCTCACCACTGCCAAGGGTTACCAACCCCAAGTGGGGCCTGGCGTTCTCCCAAAACTACAACCAGGGCTTTTTTTGTAGAAAAAGCCCAGCAGGAACTCATTAGCATAACAGGCCACACCCAACAGCAGAAACTCATTAGCATATTAGGCCACATCCCTGAAAGCACAGCTCCCTCCCAGGATCAGCTCCCCCAGGTGCCCCGCGGCTTGCGGGGCTCATGGGGAACCTGAGGGAAGGAAGGCAGTTTCTGGATTGGCTTCCCCAGGTGCCTCACAGTTGCAGGGCACCTGGGGAGCCTGAGGAGGGGAGGGAGTTGCCTTCCCTCCCTGGATTGGCTTGGCTTCCCCAGATGCCCCGCAGCTTGTGAGGCACCTCGGGAACCTGGGGGCAGGGGAGGTTGTAGGCATGGCCAACCCGGAAGCCAGCCGGAACTCCGTTCCTGTGCATTCCTGCCCCAAAATAGTCCTGACTACAACCAATCTCCAGACTATAGAGCAGAGTTGGCACCACAGTCTGGCAACCAGCAGAAGATGGGGGGAGGCAGGTACTTACTGCGGGGGTGGGAGGGACAGTGATCTTTGTCACTGTGCAATAATGTCCCTTCCAGCACAACCTGGAAGTGCTTACAGCCTCCAAGTGGGTCCTGGAGATTTCCTGGAATTACAGCTAATTTCCAGATGACAGAGATCAGTTCCTCTGGCGAAAATGGCTGGAGGGTGGACTGTGTGGCATTGTACCACACCGGGGTCCGTGTCCTCCCCAGGCTCTATCCCCAAATATCCAGGAGTTTCCCAGTCTGGATCTGGCAATCCTACTCCCTCCACACACACCTGTTGGTGGCCAGGGGAGACCTGGCAACCCTACACCGGGGTGATGCCCTAGCATTCGCCCAGAAGTTTTTGGGTGAGTGCTAGTTCGTCGCCTGAGTATGATGCTGGTGCTTCCAGGTTGCATTGGAAGTGGCAACACAGCGTGGTGAAAAAGACCTGTTTGTGCCAGAAGTGGTGTTCTGGTGGTGCAAAATCAACCCCCCATTCCACCCCCTCTGCTGAGCAGTGGCAGGGAACTTGGGATCCAGGGCAGGGCTTCCCCCGTCCCCACCTTGGAAATGGCAACACTCCTACAGAGATCACTTCCCCAGGAGGAAACAGCAGATTTGGAGGGTAGAGTTTACAGTATCACATACCCACTGACCTTCCTCCCCTCACCAAACTCTGCTCTCTCAAGACATTACCCCTGGATGTTCAGGAGTCATTCATATCAGAATTGGCCACCCTATAATTGCCTTTCTCCTGTGGTTAGTAATATGAATGAATATGTTGAATGGCAGGGAGAATCTTATTCAGGTAGGAAGGAGCTAGGGGTGTGGGTTCAGCAAAATCTGAGCCAAAAACATACCTGGAAAATACCTTATTGGTGTTTTTCAGGTATTCATTCAGCCAGATGTAGATTTTGGATATTGTTTGTCTATCCAAAATGGCAAAACCCTGAAAATCTTGAAAATATTTGGGATTTTCAGGACCACTGGATGGACAAAGTTAAAGGGCATTTAAAGGGATCACGGACCCTTTCAATGCCTTCTCCAAGCTGCATGACTCCACATTGCGTGAACTCTGAAGGTGTTTAAAGGGAATGCAAGCCCTTTAAATGCCTTCCCCCCTCCATTGAAATCAATGGAGGATGGGGGCACCTTCTTTGGGGGCCCATAGAATTGGACCCCTTGGTCCAATCTTTTTTAACTGGGGGGCTTTTTTGAGAGGCACCAGCAGCTACCTCAAAAAACAGCCCCACCAGAGCCCTAGATACCCCCAGATCGATTCTCCATTATACCCTATGGGGACCATTGACTATAATGGTCCCCATAGGGTATAATGTAGCTGAAAAATTTGGGTTTCCCGAATATCCCCCAAATTCAAATACCATACCTGCATTGGGATTCAGGAATATTGGGAAATACCAATATTTTTCGGGTTCAATATACCTGAATCGAAAAAATGCTGGGGTTGGGGTTTTTTTTGCATACCCCTAGAAAGAGCATAGGCTGCAGGGAATTTTCTAGGCCCAGTCAAACTGCCAGTGCTGTGACAGTGTTGCCTCCCCTCAGCAAATCTTTGTCCCTGCTCCGTCATAACCACAGAGTCATCAGCAGCAATGGAATTTTTCTTCCTTTCCCAAAGTACTAGATCTTGAGGGCATCCAATGATGCTGATGGGCAGTACATTCAGGATGGAGAAAACAAAATACTTCTTTACCCAAAGAGTGATTAAAATGTGGAATTCGCTGCCAGAAGGTATAGTGGTGGCCACAGGCATACACAGCTTTAAAAGGGGATTTAGATAGATTCATGGAGGATAAGTCCTCCAGTGGCTACTAGCCATGGTGACTGAAGGGAACCGCCGCATTCAGAGGCACTAAGCCTTTGAATCCCAGTGCCAGGAGGAAACATCAGGGGAAGGCCTCAGCCTCTATGCCCTGTTACTGGCCCTCCGGAAGAACTGGTTGGCCACTGTGTGACACTAGATGGACCATTGGTCTGATCCAGTAGGGCTCTTCTTATATTCTTATGAAAAGGGGCAACGGAAAGGGCTCAGGCCGCACCGAAGAGAGTGCAGTAGATTCTGAGACCTGTAGGCCCCACTGCTTTCCACATGCATAACTGGGAACTTGACGCTTGAGAGATCAATTATAATTGCAGGAGGTCACCAGACACCACCTGGAAGTTGGCAACCCTACCTCAGGGAGACTGAAATGTGCTTAAAGGAATGAATTTCATTTTCCTCACTCTTCTCAGAGTCAAACTAGACAATAGGTATGATACAAGATGGGTCAAGGCTCCTAAGTGCTGCAGTTAGGGTTGCCAGGCTGGGAAACTCCTGCAGATTTGGGGATGGAGGCTGGGGAGGACAGGGACCTCACTGGGGTACAATGCCATGGAGTCTACCCTCTGAGGCATCTATTTTCCCCAGGGGAACTGATCTGGAGATGAGCTGTGATTGCAGGGGATCCCCAGCTCCCACCTGGAGGCTGGCATCCCTAGGTGGTCAGTACGTGGGAACACTTCCTCCGCCATTTGGGCTGGGGAAAACACAATGCGAGGGAAGTCTGAACCCCCTCCTCCCTGCCATGCTGTACTTCCAAGCTCAATCAGGCCCTGGTGCACTTGGGATTGTAAGTCTCCTGATGGTGTGTATGATATATTGCCTAGTTCGACCCTCAGTCAGTCCTAAAGAGGCGATTCCATTGGACATTTATTTACTTAATTTGCATCTTACCCTGCCTCCAAAGAGCTCAGGGTGGTGTACATCTTTCCTCCCCTCTGTTTTATCCTCGTAAGAACTCAACTCAGGCTGAGAGAGGTTGACTGACCTAAGGTCACTCAGCAAGTTTCATGGCAGATTGGGTATTTGAACCTGGACCTTCCAGATCCCTAGTCCCACACGCTAACCACTAGGACACACACTGGCTCTCATATCGAGTAATGGCTATCACACCTGATCTCTACAGGACTTTGATCAACCAATACAAACAACCATGATATAATTATTAAGAACTTATTTTATGTAAATTTCTATGTAATTCATTTATATTACTTATAACATTAACAGATACCAAAGCATTTTACAGTGCATATAATAGCCACAGATGTGCTATGAATAGAAGTGGGACATTTATAACATAAAGAAGTGTGACGTTTATAACATAAAGAAAAGGGATTGCCACCTAGAACTTTGAATGGATGAGGAAGTTGACAGTTCAAAGTTCAGAGTGACTATACGGACAGTGATTTGACCTAAGCACTTTATTCATCATAGAGGAATTATAGGCCCTGTAAAATTCTTCCATATGTATTAATGTTATGAGTCATGTAAGTGAATTGCATAGAAATCTACGTTAAAAAATTCTTAGTGATTATATCACAGTTGTTTGTATTGGTTGATTAGCTTCTCCTGTGATCTCTCATAATTTGTAACCTCTACAGGACTTTGGCATATATCTTTAAGAATAAGTTATTTTTAGAACCCCCCAATGGCTTACTTACCTCAGCCCTCGTCACCAGGATACGAATTAACGTTTCCTCATCTGTTCCTGCTCCTTTCATAGCATCATACAGACGGATAGCAAAGTATTCTTGGCAATCCCTTGCACACCTTACTGAAGAATAACATTTTATAAGGACTCTCAGATCAACAGGAAGGAAACCCCCCCCCCCCCCCCAATATAAATTTGTAGCCAAGTAATTTGGTGTCTAGGAGGAAATTCTGGGAGCCTTTGTTTTTAGGTATAAAATGCAATCCACCTGTTTTTGCAGCCAGCCAGCAGGCTTTACAACTGAGGACCCTAAGTGAGGATACACATTGCCATGTCCTACCAGAGATGCATCCAGGCCGTTCAACTGAGCTTGGATGAGCTTTGACATTGGTGGAAAGTGCTATCAAGCTGAAGCTAATTTATGGCAACCTCGTAGGGTTTTCAATGCAAGAGACAGTCAGGGGTGGTTTGCCATTGACCGCCTCTGCGTCGCAACCCTAGACTTCCTTTGTGGTCTCCCATCCAAATACTAACCAGGGCTGACCCTGCTTAGCTTCCGAGATCTGACAAAACTGGGCTACTGGAGTAACTCTCCCTAAGGATTACTGTTGAAATGGTACACAGATGTTGGGTGGTGTTTTTGATTAGGCTATATCTCTTCCCTGGACAGCACACTATGAACTGTGGGACTGAAATCTTCAGATTTATCATCTGCTGCAACCTGATCATGGTTTCATTTTAGATACTGTGTATGTGTGTGTGCATTTGTTTACTTATGAAAAAATGATGCCACCTCTTCAGGGAACCTGAAGTCAGTACCTCTATCTTGCTTTGCTTGTGCAAGGTCATGCCAGTATTAACTTGTGAAATGTATTGCAACAGGATGTATTAAGGAGCCTAATCCTTAAAAAGCTTTTTAAAAGATGAAATATATGCTCATGGAGGACTGGTCTCTTGGTTGGGTTGTTAGCTCTGAAAGCTAAAGCAGAACCTTCATGATAAGTGGCCATCTACGACTCATTCGTAAATGTTGAGAACATGCTAAAGATTTGGCTGTCTCCATCATACTCTAGTAATGAGATTTTGAAGGGCATTAGAGACCAGAAGGCTGGACTCTGTGGAACACAGATTGATCCAGCAAGATGGGAGTTTGTCAATGGGGTGGGCCCCCAAAATTGTTGGAATGAGTGACTTAGTATGACTGGACAATGGGAGGTGCTACATCACTCTAATTTTGTAAAAGTGTTATCTCTCTGGATGGGATGCCTCTTTGTCTTAACCTGGGAACCCCCTGACCCCTCCGCTCTCGCTCTCTCTTTCTCTGTGCACTTTGTTCTTCCCCTTCCTTCACATGGCTCTTCATGGACTCACACATTTCTACAGGTGTCTCCTGTAGAAATAATGCCCTCATACTTCCACATATGTGATGCAGGATTTACCAGGCCACTTGTGATGGGGAAACTACACTTTAGATTAGGCTTCTTTCTCTCCTTTCGACTGTAACCTGTATGTGAACCGAATTGACTTGAATAAATTAAAGTTTTATAAATTTGCAATACACTTCTTGGGAGATTTATTTACTGCACACAATATCACGCTACTATGACTGGGCAAATTCTGCTATATTAACCAAATATCCTAGTAGAAATATGGTTCGTATATATTCTCCCATCATTTGATTCAGTGCTTAGTTTAAATTAAAATTAGCTTAATTAAAGTCATAGGGTTGAATCCAGACTAATTTTTCCATTAATTGAATGGAATTTTCCTGTCTCTCATCTCCCACTGCAGCCTACTTAGAATCACAGAATGATAGCGTTGGAAGGGACCTCCAGAGTCATTTAGTCCAAACACCTGCACAATGCAGGAAATTCACAAATACCTCCCCTTCCACACCTGCAGTGTCCACTGTTCCATGCCCAAAAGATGACAAAAAACCTCCAGGATCTCTAGCCAAACTGGCCTGGAGAAAAACTGCTTCCTGACTCCAAAGGGCCACAAGAACTAAGCACTGAGGCAACTCTTCCTGCCTTCCCTCTCATGAGCTGCCTTAGTTCCCAGAATCAGCATTGATGTCAGATGGCCATCTAGCCTCTGTTTGAAATGAAAGGCATTTTCTAGGGGATCCGAAGCAATGAAACTGAGGGGGGGGGGTATGCAGTGAGAAAGGGGAACTGGTGGAAATTACCAGTTTAATCCGACCCATTATGAACACCAAATGCTCATGATTTAAAAATCAATTTTTACCAAGAGTTAGATAAGCCTTCTCGAGATCTCCAGAAGTCTCACTCTTTATAGTGTCTTCAATGTCTTTGCCAGTCAACTGTCATCAAAACAACAATAATAATGTAAATATTTTTGCAGTGCTGGAGATTATTGTGTCAGGACACAAATCACATTTATAGTTTTCTTTTTCTAGCCCTGCTCTTGGTCCAGAGCAAGCTTTTCCAGGAATGACGATTCGGTGGGGGAAAGCTTTGTGTGTGTCAGACAGTTGTTAAAGACATGGACACAGAACCAGAAAGAAGATGGCAACTGGAACAAGAAATTAGAAAATCAATGTTTCTCTTGCAGTTGTAAAATGGAACTATTTAGGAAGGGCCTTTAGCTCTCAAGAGGACTGCTCTGTCGCTGTCTTGAAAGACAGTGGTCTTGGTTGGGCAATTAAAAGGATTTCAGGTAACAGGTACTGGGAAAGACCTTTCTCTGCCTGAGACCCTGGAGAGCTGCTGCCAGCCAGAAGAGACTGTACAGAGCTGGAGGGTATGATTTGGTATAAGGTATAAGGTATGAGTTCACATCAGAAGGGGCTATAACTCAGTGGTCAACATGTGCTTTGAATGTGGAAGGTCCTGGCATCTCTAGTGGATGTTCAGAGAGTTGTCTCTATGGAATTATATTCCCACCAATTCCTCCCCTCCCCAAACTCCACCCTCTCCAGGCACTGCCTCTTGATCTCCAAGAATTCCAAGGCTGGAGTTGGCAACCCTACCTGGAAATGAGTTGAAAAAACATACTCACCGAAATTAGAGTTGCCAACCTGAGCCTGGTAACTGGTGGGAGGGCTGGGGGGTGGGGACATGTGAGGTGTGATTAGGGCTGCCAGGTCCCGGGGGTGGGGGGTTCCCCACCGAAAGGACCCTCGATCTGTCGGTCCGGATCAGGCTGGTGGGGGGAACCCTGCCCCCAAAGTGCTCGATTCGGGCCAACGTGCCCGGTGTGATAACGTCACCCGGAAGTGACGTCATCGCGCCGGGCACATCGCCGGCCGACACTTTAGCAATCAGCCTGAAAACTCTATCGTACCGTAGAGTTTCCAGGCTGATTGCTAGAGCGTCAGCCAGCGACATGCCCAATGTGATGGCATCACTTCCGGGTGACGTCATTGCCCCCCCGCTAAAAAAGGTAAGTAACTTGGCAACCCTAGATGTGATGTTGGCTGTGTTGTTAAATCACTTCTGGGGAAAACCTGGAAGTGACATAGGATAGCTCTAGGAATTGCCATAAACTCTATGGCAAAAGTTTCTATGGTATGTTTCAGGCAGTTCCAAGAGCTACCCTGTGTCACTTCTAGGTTTTTTCCCAGAAGCAGGGGTCATTTTGAGCAGGAGCTCAGGGGAGCTCAGCTCCAGGAGTTCGTGCCAGCCCCCACCCCCCCATGGGGGAATGCCTGCTTGTGTCATGGCTGCAGCAAGATGACCTCATACCCTGGAAAGGTCCTTGTTCCTCCAACCAGCCTTCTGAAGGCTTCAGCCACCACTGAAGCTATCCTCCCAGAATAGTGGTATTTCTGAGGCTTGGGTTAGTAGCTGTCCCCTCTTTGCCAGCTCTCTCTTTCTCTCCTTTCTTTCTTGCCTTCTGACATACTTCCGGTGATGTCAGGTGGTGTAGCATATGCAAATGAGTTACGCTAAGGAGTTATGCTAATGAGCTCCTGCACCTCTTTTTCTACGAAATGACCCCTGACCAGAAGTGATGTAATGATGCTGCCATATTGCTCTTTTTTCAATGAGCAAAGAGGGCTGCCAGTAGGAAGTCTCCCACCAGAAAAGCAGCCGAAACAAAACTGGATATACAAATGACTCAGTGCTTTTAATTATTTTCTGTCTCAGCTTTGTAGCTATAGAGAGTGTTCTCTCAAGCAAGATAGTAGTGAATATCTGACTCAGGTAAATCGGGCTTGCTCTCCGCCTAGGGTTGCCAGCCTCCAGGTGGGTCCTGGAGATCTCCCGCTTTTATCACTGCTCTCCAGTGGACAGAGATCAGTTCCCCTGGACAAAATGGCTGCTTTGGAGGGTGGGCTCTATGGCATTGTCCCGTGCGGAGGCCTCTCCCCTCCCCAAACCCCACCCTCTCCCGGATCCATCCCCAAAGTCTCCAGGTATTTTCCAACCCGGACCTGGCAACCCTAGCTCTGCCCAGGGCCACAACCTGAAAGAACCCCTTTTGCTGAACGAGGATACTTACACACTTGTAGGCCTCAAATGTAGCTCTGAGCTGCATGTAATTCCTCTGAGCCAAGACGTGATTGAAAGCCAATTCATCTGTCCCCCAGCGGCCTTCTCCTGCCTTAGGAATGGAAAATCGTTATCAGGATGGCCTTGCCACCCAATCCTCAGCGAAGAAAACACCCCCCCCCCCCCCGATTTTAAACTGTAGTAATGCAAGCGTAATTGAAACGTTGAGGGAGGACAGGGGTAGAAACGTCCGTACTTATGAGGACCATTTAGCAATGGAGTGGAGCTGCCAAGGAAGCGTTTGACTCCATGTTAAATAAATTAATTAAATAGTGAACATTCAGACTTTGTTAATAGGAACTGAGGGGCAGTTGACAGTTTCCAAGCGCCTGGCTGGAATGTAGGGAAAGAAGAAAGTGCAGGGTGAAAAGATCAACTTTTGTTGTTGTTGTTTTGGTCTATCCCGGTCAAGAAAGAACCGGAGCTATGAAAAGAGAATTTTTTTCCATTTGGCTGACAGCCTGCTTAAAGGCACAGGGGGTTCCTTCGGGCAGCTGCACTGCCTGTCTCCGTTGCCAAGCTCCAGGTGGAGTCTGGAGATCCCTCAGAATTACAGCTGAACTCCGGATGACAGAGATCAGTTTCCTTGGAGGAAATGGCTGCTTCATAGGGCAGATTCTAAGGCAGTCTACCCTGCTGATGTTCCCCCCTCCCCAAACCCTGCCCTCCCCAGGCTCCAACTCCCAAATCTCCAGGGATTCCCCAACCCGGAGCTGGCAACCCTGCTTCATGTCCTCATCATACCGACTCCGCTTTTATCTTGCACTAAGGTTATGCTTACTTCATAAAGGTCCTTGGCATCTTTTTGAGCTAGGCTCGCATTGACCTCCAGCCCTTCCTCTCTGTTAGCCTGGTGAAAACGATATTGCATGAAGAAGAAAGAAAATCAATCAAACAGATATCAGACATCAATGGGAAGTAGTTTTAGGTGGGTTGCCATGTTAGTGTGCAGTAGCAGAACAAAAATTCCAGTCCAGTAGCACCTTGCAGACCAACAACATATTCCAGGGTATAAACTTTCATAAGACAAAGTTAATTTCTGACAAAATGTGAAGAGAGGAGACCCAAGTATGTCACCCTGAGCTCCTCAGAGGAAAGCCAGGATAAGAATGTACTCTCTAACACATTTTTAGGAGCTCAGGGTGGCGCTGATGAGTTCTTGTTGGGATATTTGGTTAATATAGCAGAGTTTAAGAACATAAGAGAAGCCAATGTTGGATCTGGCTAATGGCCCATCCAGTCCAACACTCTGTCACACAGTGGCCAAAAATACCAAGTGCCCTCAGGAGGTCCACCAGTGGGGCCAGGACACTAGAAGCCCTCCCACTGTTGCCCCCCCAGCACCAAGAATACAGAGCATCACTTGCCCCAGACCGAAAGCTCCTATCTATAAAAGGTAAAGGTTTCCCTTGCTCGAAAGCCAGTCAAATCCAACTCTAGGGGGTGGTGCTCATCTCTGTTTCCAAACCAAAGAGCCAGCACTGTCTGAAGATGTCTCTGTGATCACGTGGCCGGCATGACTAAACTCCGAGGTGCACGGAACACTGTTACCTTCCCACTGAAGTGGTACCTATTTGCAATTTCTTGCTTTTGAGCTGCTAGGTTGGCAGGAGCTGGGGCCAGAGACCGGAGCTCCCTCCATCATACGGCACTCGGGTCTCGAACTGCCGAGCTACCGACCTTCTGGTCTGCAGCTCAGCGTCTTAACCTCTGAGCCAGCCACTGATGGGCCTCATAGAAGCGTGATACTGCATGCAGTAAGTAAAACTCCCAAGAAGTGTATTGCAAAAGTAAAACGTGTATTTATTCAGGTAGATTCAGTTCACGTTCAGGCTGCCGTTGAAGGGAGAGAAAGAAACCTAATCTAAAGAATACTATTCCCTATCAGAAGTGGCCGGCTACATCCAGCATCATGTACGTGGAAGTACGAGGATACTGCTTCTACAGAAGAGAGCTATAGATGCCCCTGACTCCATGAAGAGCCATGAGGAGAAGGGGTGTAAGACAGTCACAGAGAGGAAGCATCAGAGAGCAGCTCCCGGGTTAAGACAAGCAGAGATGTCCCAGTAAGGAGATAACACATATGCACAGTTAGAGCAATGTGGTGCGCTGCAATGTCCAGGCATGTTGAGTTGCTTACTCCAACACTCATCTCCTCCATTTTATGCCCATAAAAACTCTGTGAGGAAGATTAGACTGAGAAAGAATGAGCAGCCCAAGGCGACCCAGAGAACTTCATGGCTGACTGGGAATTTGGTCTCCCCATTAAATGGGTTGTTGCTGTTCAGTCGCACAGTCGAGTCCGACTCTTCGCGACCCCATGGACCACGTCACACCAGGTCCTCCTACCTTCCATCGTGCTCCAGAGTTTGCTCAACTTCATGTTCGTTGCATCGATAACACTGTCTAACCAGCTCATCCTTTGCCATCCCCTTCTACTTTGACCTTCAGTCTTTCCAGCATCAGGGTCTTCTCCAGTGAGTGCTCCCTTCTCATTTGGTAGTCAGAGTGTTTGAGCTTCAGCTTCAGGATCTGGCCTTCCAGGGAACAGCCAGGGTTGATTTCTTTTAGGATTGTCTGATCTGATCTCCTTGCAGCCCAAGGGACTCTCAAGAGTCTTCTCCAGCACCATAATTCAAAAGCACCATAATTCATAATTGAATGGGGCCCATACCTAAACCAACATCTTGGCTTGGATCCCATCTAAGATTCCCACTGATGGCATTTCCATCTGTGGAAATATGACTTCCCCAATTCCTCCTTCCTGCTATAGCTCCAAATCCCGCCCCCCCCATGCTGCTTCTGGGAGTTGGGAGACCCCCAGAAAGCTTGGCCAACTTCCTTTGCATGAAATGCAAATATAAAACACCTGCACTGTCTAGAATGTTCCATTTAAAATAGATGTTGTTCTACCTGCATTAACAACATCCAGAAGTGATGCATTGCATCTGATGAAACAGGTTTTTCATTTCTTTTCTTTTCTGGAAACATATCTCCCTAAGTGTGCTAGCCCTTAAACTGTCACAGGACACTTTGGTTCTTTCGCATACTAAAAAGAGATTTCACAAAGACATTCGCCACTTTTATACTGCCCTCTAGTGAACATTGTCATATTGGAAAAGATACGCTAAAGGCAGTTCTTTCCCCTTCCCTTTTTCTCCTGCAAAAAGAAGCTTTTTGTGCTCTGCAAAAAGTTAACTAAAAGGAACTCAGAGGACGAGAGATTTTTCTAGGCAACATGAAACATGACACAGGAGGCTGGATCCAGCGACCTGTCGGGGAAGGAACTGAATGATGAGGATCTTTCCCTTGTTTTCTTCTTCCCTCTAGCAGTCACGTCTCTGGCTGAGAAAGCTGAGTTCATTTGACTTTGGCATGGAACAGTGAGGAGGCTACACTAACGGAGGGAGGAAAGGATAGGGTCACCAGCCCTTGCTTGGCAACTAGCAGGAGGAACAGGGGGCAGAGACATGCAGAAGAGAACTGCACAACACCATTTCGGGGGGGGGGGGGAAGGAAGTTGATGTTACTGTGTCACAGGACGCTCTAGGATTTCAGCAAAATGCTATGGCAAAACCCACAGCATTTGGGGTGATTCCTAAAACATCCTGTGATGTGGTCAATTCCAGTTGTACAGTTGCAATGCAGCAGCATTGCACGATGCTCTTCCCTCCCCCAGCATTTCCCCTCCACTGTACCAATGAGTGGCAGCAGGGTACAGAGGGCTGCCAGCAGGGACTCTCTTGCCCGTGGTGGGAAAATGGCAATCCTAGCAAAGAGGCAAAATTTCCTGTCCTCCATTTCCTGTCAGAGGAGTTGCACTGACAAAGGAGGGGTGATTTTGCTCTCTTCCACCTCCTCACTGGAGCTGTGAGGCTATAAGTCCTTGCATGTTCTGTGACCCAGGAAATATTAAAAATGTGACACCCACAAAGTTTACAGTGGCATTCTCAGAATTCTGTCTATTCAACCATCTTGTAGTGCCATCCTAAGCAGATCTGCTCAGAATCCTACTCAGGTTGATTCGACGGGGCTTATTCCTAGGAAAGTGCTCCTAGAAAAGTGAGACTCAAGGCAGACAATGCAATAAAAACAGGAAGGCATGCAACAAACAATGCAACTGGGCAGGATTATGAACTCAGAACACAATGCATGCACCCGGCTTATTTCAATCAGATAGGGTAAATTGGATACCGGCCAATAGTTGGCCAATTTGGCCAGGTCCAACTATGTCTTTTTAAGAAGGGGGTGTATAACTGCCTCCTTTAGGGCCCTGGGGAACATCCCCTCCATCAGGGATGTATTAATTATCTCCCTTAGGGCCCCTCGCACTCCATCTCAGCTGGCCTTCACCAGCCATGATGGGCACGGATCGAGACTGCAGGTGGTTGAGCGGACCGACAGGAGCAATTTGTCGACTTTTTTTGCAGCCTTGACCGCCACCTCATAGGATTTCATAAATGTCCTATAAGATGCTCTTGCAGCCTCGTCGGGACCATGACACGACCGTCTCTCTAGCCGTCTGAGTTCCTGCTTCATCATCCTCAACTCCCATGTATACCATGGTGCGAGTCGTGAGCAGGGGCGCAGAGGGCACCGGGGAGCGATCTCATCAATGGCCGTCAAGAGTCGGTTCTGCCAGTCCAACGAGCCGCCAGGGGGCATCAGATCCCACAGAACTGCCTGGAATCGCATGGGATCCATTTGGCTTCGCGGGCAAGCCAAAATATGCTCACCACCCAAGCAGGGTTGGAGCGACATATTCACCCAGGCCCGCAGGGCATGGTGATCTGACCATGGAACGACCGTCGTCACAATCCGGTCCACCGTGACCCCCACCGCGAAAATCAGATCGAGCGTGTGACCGGCCCTATGTGTGGGAGCCGTAACAAATTGGGAGAGTCCTAGTGCCGCCATGGACGACACCAGGTCCATTGCCTGCATGGGGGTCGCGTCCTCGGCGTGGACGTTGAAGTCACCCAAGACTAATAGCCGAGGGTGCTCAAGCGCCCAGCCTGCTACAGCCTCCAGCAGGGATGACAGGCTGCCTGCTGGTGCGTTGGGTGGTCGGTACACCATCCAGACAGCAGTTGCCCTTGTCCCAAGTCCGGAAGCTGCAGCTAGGGCAGAATGCAGTGCCCTAAAAGCACTGCACTGGCTGCCTATAGCATACCGAATTTAGTTCAAGGTGCTGGTGCTTACCTATAAAGCCCTATATGGCCAGGGACCTAGCTACCTAAGGGACCACCTCTCCCCGTATGTACTCCAGCGAGCACTTCAATTGGGTTCCCAGAATCGCCTGGTTGTCCCAGGGCCCAAGGAGGCCCGACTGGTGGCTACAAGGACCAGGGCTTTTTCAGTGGTGGGCCCGCACTGGTGGAATGAGCTCCTGGATGACATCAGGGCCCTGCGGGATCTTTTACAGTTCCGCAGGGTCTGCGAGACGGAGCTCTTCCACCAGGCTTTCAAGTAGGGGCTGCCGTGATTTTATAGCCCTGGCCCAACTACTGCAATCTGCCAATGGACCATCTGCACCAAATGAGATCTGAAGAGTGCCCGGTGAAGCCGCTGGCGACAGAGTGAAGCGCCATCTTGGATTGTAGTCTTAAAGTTTACATCGGATGTTTTAATGTGGTTTTGTAGAATTTTATTGTATTAAACAGTATGTTAGTAGCTGCCCTGAGCCAGCCGTATGGTGGGGAGGGGCGATAAAAATTCAGTAAATACATACATACATACATGGTGCCACTGGATTCAAAATTTGTTCTGATGTATTAACTACGCACATGTTGAGGCTCTACGTGGGTAGCAGCCTATTTTTAAAAAGATACCAGGCCAGACAACACCAGACTGGTGAATAATTTTGCTTTGCCAGCATCGCTTTTGGATTATGCCTCAGTCTGTCTAAAGTGTGGTCCAGTGGTTTTTGGTCATGATACAGCAACAGCCAGACTCTTACCTTCAGCACAGACAGAAGGATCTTTCTTAGGGACCCACTCGTCTCGCTTTGAACATCAGATTCCAGATCCCTGCCGAAAACTACGAAGAAAAGAAAGAGCTTGTGGGCAGAGCCCTAGCCTGGATGGCCCAGACTTGCCCAGTCTTATCAGATCTCAGAAGCCAAGCAGCCCTGGTCAGTACATGGATGGGAGACCGCCAAGGAAGTCCAGGGTTACTATGCAGAGGCAGGCAATAGCAAACTACTTCTGAACTTCTCTTGCCTTGAAAACCTTACATGGCAGGCCCTTAGCTACACTGGGGTATTTTGGGGCCCGGACCCCTGTTGGTGTAGTGGTTTGGTGTGTGGTTTGATGTAGTGGTTAAGTACACGGACTCTAATCTGGGAGAACCAGGTTTGATTCCCCACTTGCACCTGCTGGGTGACCTTGGGCAAGCCATAGTTCTGTCAGAGCTGTTCTTGAAAAAGAGCAGTTCCTGTCAGTGCTCTCTCAGCCCCACCTACCTCACAGGGTGTCTGTTGTGGGGAGGGGAGGGGAAAGGCGTTTGTAAGCCGCTCTGAGACTCCCTTGGGTAGTGAAGGGCGGGGTATAAATCCAATCTCCTCCTCCCCCTCTTCTTTTTCTTCTTCTTCTTCCATGCCCCCCCAAACTTCCATCTAGCTCATGCCCACTGCCACTGCCCCTTCCCCAAGTGCAGCTTCCTCCCCCTGCCCTTGCCCCTTTCCCAAGTGCAGCTTGTGATGTTTTTCTAGTAGTTGGGGGTAGGTGTTCAACATCGCACCATCTTGTGAAAGGAAGCCTTTTGTCCCCTCCGCTCTTCCTGCGAGGCTAGGATGAGGAGCCCTCTAGCCCCAAGCGATGCTGAATGTTACTTTCCCCTTCCCACAAAAGCTGAACCACCGCTGCTGCTGCCCCACCCCAAGTGCAGCTTGCTTCCTGTCACCGCTGCCCCTTCTCGAGTGTTGCCGCTGCAGGAAGCAGCATGAGGCAGCCAGGTGGGTGGGCCAGCAGGCAAGGTGGGGCCAGGGGGCTTTGACAGCACAAGAAATTTCCGCGGGGCCAAGGCACTGTGTGATCTGAGCTAGGGCATATCTTCCTTCTCCTCCTCTTCTGCCTCCTCCTGTGTTTGGGTGCCCAGCTGGAGTGCCAGTGGAGGCCAGCTCCACAGCGCTCAGCTTCCAGGGCATGTCGGCACTCACTCACCCACCCCCTTGCCCTGTTGCTGCTGGAGCCCCTCGCCTTGCCATGGGAGACCTCCATAGATGAGCTCCTGCCTACTCCAACAGCTCCTGCCTGCTCCCACTGGATTAAAAAATTTTTTGTGACATCAGTGCCCCCTGATTTATTTGAAGGCTCCCCCAAATTACCCCAAATTTTTTTTTGTGACATCAGTGCCCCCTGATTTATTTGAAGGCTCCCCCAAATTACAAAATCCTAGCTACAGGCCTGTTACAGGGTCACCATAAGCGCTTGAATGGGAGATCACCAAGGAAGTCCAGAGTTGTTATGCAGAGGCAGGCAATGGCAACCCCCGTCTGGTCGTCTCTTGCCTTGAAAACCCCACAGGGTCACTAAAAGTCAGTTGTGACTTGATGGCACTTTCCACCACCATCGATGTGATGTGGGATGTGGAATGGTATGATATGTAGCCTGCTCGTGACAGATCTTGGAAGCTAATCAGGGTACTTGGATGGGACGCCACCAAAGAAGACTCTGCAGAGGAAGGCGATGGCAAAGCAACTCTGTTTGCCTCCTGCTTTGAAAATTCCATAGGCTGCCTGCGACTTGATAGCCCTTCTCACCACCTTCAGTACACCACTGTTTTTGTGAATGAGAGGAGGGTCTTTAAAAGAAAAGATGTCACTTACTCCTTTTGTAGGCGTCCTTTATGGCTATGATTTGCTGGGACAGAGACAATAAACACACATGATCAGTAACGTACGCATGATCTTAGAAAACACACTGGTTTGGAAATAATGGCAAACCATGATTTACGGCAATGTGAGCAAACACCACTGCCTCCCTGCCCTTCCCTCTAAATTATATCCAGACTGGAAAAATATCATTTGTACTAAGGGTGGAGGGAGTTTTTTCTCCCCTCTGCTGCAAGACCTACTTCTAGGGATGCCAACCTCCAGGTGGGACCTGGGGATCCCCCAGAATGACAACTCATCTCCAGACCGTGGAGATCAATGGATGCTTTGAAGGGTATTGTGCCCCACTGAGGTCCCTGCCCTCCCCAGGCTCCATCCCCAAATCTCCAGGAGTTCTCCAACCTGGATCTGGCAAGCTTACCCCCCCATCCCCCACTGGTGGCCAGGGAGGAATCTAGCAACCCAAACCACTTGTCTTGCATTTACATTATAATGGCAACATAGAACTCTGTGGTTTCCCAGAGCATCAGAGTGGAGTCCGGGGGATCCAGGTTGAAGCCCCCACTCTGCCATGGAAGATTGCTGGGCAACCCTGGGACAGTCAGACAGACTCTCAGCCTAACCTTTAAAACAGGTTTTAAAGTAAGCTGCAGAGGTCATGAGTGAGAATGCACAAACTTTACCAAGGTTGCCACTTGGAAATTTTCTGGCTCTCGCTTTTCGCCCACATGAATGCATGACTCAGCATAAGACCCTGCCAAGAAGACGGCAGTCTGTCCCCGCCTTTCCCTTGCCACTTGTTTTTTCTCTCCTCCATTGTTTCAAAGACAAACAATAGGAGAAAAGCCCTAATGTATCAAGAAGCCCGTAATTCCAAGAATGGATGTCCCACATCCATTGGAGGGCAGCTTAAGAAAGATGCTGATGCTATCGGCATCGAGCACCCAAGTCCAGATTCTGAATGTCTGTTCTGTAACTCAAAGTCCTAGAGATCTGCTGGAGTTGGAGAGCTTGGTTGTATTTGCAGCCAAAAAAAAAGGTGGCTTGAGGCAGTGCCTAAAATTTGCTTACCTGGCCAGGCCCCCAGAATTTATGCCTGGCCAGTCCAGGGGCTTCGTGCTGCTGGCCAGCCACAGAGACTGATATTGGCTACCTGTTATACCCTTCAGTGCCTGAAGAGGGCTCTGAATCCTGAGCACATAGAGCCTCAGGTAGCTCTGGTTCCCTGCAACTGGCCATGAGGCTTCTGGTTCCAGCCCCGAACTCCTCAACAAAGAGGGGCCTTCCCTGCAGTCATTTTTTCTTAAAGGCATGCAAATAAAAATACAGCCACCCTACCTGGTTGACCCGCGTACAAAGGACCTCGATTAGTACAGATTCATCAGTCCCTGCTCCTTTCATTGCTTTTCGAAGTTCTCTGGCATCGTATTCACAGGGCCGGTCCAGGAGGGCCAATGCTGTCTTTTCAAAGTTCCCACTCAGCTCTCCTTTGAGAACTTCTTCCAAATCCTGAGGCAAGAGACCATAGCAAAGACATGCAAACTGCAGTCAAGGATGCCTTATGTTGGCCAGACTGAAAGTCAGAGGATGGGTGTAGAGTGTTCAGAGATCAGCACCCCATGCCAGCAAGGGAGAACTCTCCTGGCTTTTCACAGACTATGCAAAACTGAACAAAGTTTGAATCCAGTGGCACCTTTAAGATCAACAAAGTTTTATTCAGGTGTACGCTTCCATGTGCACACAAGCAGACTTTTTTTACACAGGTAATAGGGTGGCACTATAATGGAATGATTCAAAGTGATGCTCTAGTAAAGGGATAAGGACTGTGAACTACACTACTGGGTACCACCTGTAACTATAAGTATATTCTTATTGTGTAATTTCTCCATTGTTGGATGTTTTGTATTTAAACACTTATGCTTTGTTTCAGCTTTTTTCCACCTCTGTGTCATGCTTCGGCCAGGGCTCAGCAACAGCGAGGACTCCTCAGGAGAAGAGGAACCCCAGGTAAGCCAGCCTTGAGTTAACAGTAGCTGACCAGAGGAAAATTAGTTGCAGGCTTGTCAGGATTCACAACCAACAGCTGGTGCAGAGCCACTGAGACCCTCCAGCCCTGATTCAGCAGGTGAACCTCAGCTGGCCATTCCCAACCCACCAGTATCACCTACACCCTTAGAGTGCCATAGACGGAAGCTGAAAACAGAACTACAGACAAGATGGCAAAGTGCATGCCTCCTGGCCCAATGCCAGCTGCTTCCTGATAATGAAGATGAGTAGTTGCAGGATTGCTTTTGAGCAACTGGTTGCAAGCATGACCCTTCGGTGTGGGGCTATAAAACCAGCCAAAAGAGGCTGTTAAGTGTGGAGGCAACATGTACAATAGATGCTAAGCCACTGACTTCTGAACCTCTGACCTTGGATTGAACCACTCTGCTTTGGCTGACTTCTGGATCCCTGGTTTTGGATTGAACTGCCTCGGCTTTGCCTGACTTCTGAACCTCTGACCTTGGACTGAACATCTCTGCTTTCCCAGACTTCTGGAACCTGATACCTGGAGCCTGCAAGCTAGTACACTCTGTTTCAGATTTCTGCCTTTCATATTTCTGCAATCCAAACACTATTGCTTATACTTTGTTTCTGCAATCCAAACCCTATTGCAGGAGTCCCCAGTGTGGTGACCGTGAGCATCATGGCACTCGCCAGCACTTTCTCTGGTGCCCACCAAGAGAGCATAATAAAACATGTGGGAGGTGGGCCTAAGCTAGTTTGGTGTAGTGGTAAGGAGTGCAGACTCTAATCTGGGAGAACCAGGTTTGATTCCCCACTCCTCCACAGGTGGAGCTAGACAGGTGACCTTGGGTCAGTCACAAGTTCTCTCAGAGCTGTTCTCTCAGGAGCAGTCCTTGAATGAGCTCTCTCAGCCCCACCTACCTCACAGGGTGTCTGTTGTGGGGAAGGGAAGGGAAAGGAGATTGTAAGCCACTCTGAGACTCCTTCGGGTTGTGAAGGATGGGGTATAAATCCAATCTCTTCTCTTCTTCTCTTCTCTAAGCTTCTAACCAGTTGCATTAGGAACTGGAAACCAATCTGGTAGTTTGGTGGCTATGTTTAATTGGAAACAATATTGAACACCATTCATCATCAGAAATGGCATTTTTCTCCATTAGTGTATATCAGAAATGGCTCCTTTGATGCATGACAAACATAGACACAAATATCCATTTACCCCAATGAATATACCTTGCCATATGTGGCTTTGTAGTTCTGTTTCATTTGTTGCCTCTGGTCCGACGAACGCGTGGACAGGAGCTCGATGATAACCTTTTCATCAGTCCCTACAAAACATGAATGGGAGAAAGTAACGCCATCTCCTCACTCAGAGTTACCTGCAGAGGAAGGTGATGAACGAGTATTTCCTAGACATCCACGGGCCCACTGCTGGCGCCAAATAACCGGCACAGTCAGCCACAAACAATTGTTATGACGAATACAGTTAACTGCCCATTATCTGAACTTCAGGGAAGTGAAACTCCATGTAGCCCACGCCTTTCTGCATCTCTTAAATAGCTGTGTTATCTTCTGTAAATGAGACCTCTGCTTATCTTATTATCCGGGTTGCAAATATATCCAGGCAAATAAAGCTGCATTGCAGAAGTACATGGATATAATCACCTGCTACTTACTATAAACAGGAGTCCAGCAGAACATTTGAGGTTGATTTTTGCTGCACCTACCAAGCCTGAACTCTCCTTAGAAGCTAAAATGATTAAACAGTGGCTATCACACTTCGGTCGCATTATGAGAAGAGGCATTGGAAACGGTGATAACTCTAGGACTGCAGTCACACACAATAAATAATCCACTTTCGATCCACTTTCAATGCACTTTTCAACTGGATCTCGCCAGTTCACACGGTAAGATCCGTTTGGAAAGTGCACTGAAAGTGAATTGAAAGTGCATTAATTAGTGTGTGTGACTGCAGTCTAGGAAAAGCTGAAGGCAGCAGTAGGGTTGCCAAGTCTTCAGTACTCACCGGCAGGGGAGAGTCCTCCTCCAGCTGGGAGTTTCCCCGGCACGCGCGCAAAGCGCGCACGCCCGGTGACGTCACCAGAAGTGCCGTCAGCACATTGGAGGCATTGCCAGGGTGACGCTCTGGCAATCACCACAAAACTCTATGGCATCATAGAGTTTTGGGGCGATTGCCAGAGCGTCGCCCTGGCAACACCTCCCCAACGTGCTGATGTCACTTCTGGGTGACGTCATTGCATGGGGGAAGTCGTCCTAGCTGGACAACTTCAGGGGTGGGGTTCCCCCCGCTGGCCGAATGCTGGCCGACAGATCGGGAACCCCTTTAGCGGGGGATCCCCCGCCCCCCGGGCTGACTTGGCAGCCCTAGGCAGCAGGAAAAGAGGAAGAGCCAACAGGAGGTGGGTTGACTCAGTAAAGGAAGCCATGATGGCCCCCAGTTTGCAAGAAACTGAGCAAGGCTGTTAACGATTGGACATTTTGGAGGTCATTAATTCATAGGGTCGCTCCAAGTCGGAAGCAACTTGTCGACACTGAACATGCACAAACAACATAGCCACCCCTCTGGATTTGATTCCCATGTTGTTCTGAAAGGACAGAAGGTGAGACAGGACCAGTAAAGATAGTAACATTTGTGAAATGCTGCATTTTTTTATTGTGTTGTGTTACCCTATAACAATTTGGGGAGGGGCTGTGTACGTGTGGAGTAAGTATACACCATAGCCTACCAGTTCTGCACCTGTTTAAAAGGTTCCAAATTTTCAAACACATCTAGTTCTGATAAGTTCGTTGTTTGGGATGTCTGTTAAATGTTTGTGCCTAAATTTTGTGGCCTCCGTTCATCATAACTCTTCTCTTCTAGCCAAGTGCCCCCGTGCATGCAGATATCGAAATCCGCACATCGGGGGCACTTGGGGGGCAGAGAGATTTTCCTGCACACTTGGGGGGATATACGGGGGATATTTACCCCACCCCCCAAAGTTAAGGAACATTCCCTGTGCATGTGCAGAGAACGCTCTGGCAACTTTGCGGCTGGCTGGCGGCTGAGAGCTGCTGAGGCCTTGCCGCCGGTGCCGGGGGGGGGGGGGGGGGGGAGGGAAGAAGATTTACCTGGAGCTGCAGCCTTTAGGAATCCTCCCCCCCACGAGTATTGTGGGTCCTGCCTCTTGTAAGGAACTATTTTTATTGTATAACTATCTATTTCTTGTAACAGAGCTATTTAGATATGTAAACTGGCGATGATTAGCCTGGTCGAAACTACCCTCGTAATAGGATATGTGAATTACTGGAAATAATTAGTTGGTGGAAAGGGGAGGTACAAAACACTTCCCCTGCCTGAAGAGTTTCTTTTGCAAATGCTTCTTCCCCATAGCAGTTCTGATTTTTTTCTTGCAGCCAATAGGCTGAAAAAGGGTTGCCAGATTCCAGGTGGGGAATGAAATAGAGGAGAGAAAGAGGAGACTGGATTTATACCCCACCCTTCACTCGGAGTCTTAGAGCGGCTTACAATTTCCTTTCCTTACCCCTCCCCACAACAGACACCCTGTGAGGTAGGTGGGGCTGAGAGAGCTCTGACTGCTCTCAAGAGAACAGCTCTGACAGAACTTGTGACTGACCCGAGGTCACACCGGCAGCTGCCCATGGAGGAGTGGGGACTCAAACCCAGTTCTCCCACATTAGAGCCCGTGCTCCTCACCACCGTATCAAATTGGCTCTGGAGATCTCCTGGAATTACAACAGATCTCCAGATGACAGAGATCAGTCCCCCTGGAGAGAATAGCTGCTTTGGAGGGTAGATTTTATTGTATGATAGCCTGCGGAAGCCCCTCCCACCCCCAAACCTTCACTCCCCCAGCTCCACCCCCAACTCTCCAGGCATTTTCCAAACTGGAACTGGCAAACCTACTCTGAAATCAGATGTAGGCCTGGCTAAGAGGGAAAACAGTTGTCATAGGGTTGCCAACTCTGGGTTGGGAAATACCTGGAGGTTTGGGGGGTGGAGCCTGGACCAGGTGGAGTTTGGGGAGGGAGGGACCTCAGCATGATATAGTGCTAGAGTCCACCCTCCAAAGCGGCCATTTTTCTCTAGGGGAACTGATCTCTTTTATCTGGGTATCAGTTGTAAAAGTGGGACATCTCCAGGCCCTACCTGGAGGCTGGCAAGCCTACAGTTATATTTGTGGGGAGTGCATTTTGCAGGGAATATCCAGCCAACGTAAAAGGAGTTAAGTATCCATCCCCATTGCCCACACATCTCCCTTGCGGGTGCTCTTGCACCTCTGCTTTTGTGCTCTCAGCACATAAGAATCCAAGACCAAAACAACCTGTCATTCTGCCCTTGGATAAATAATATTCCATCCAGCCTCTTTCCTTCCTGTGTTTCATCTGCAAAATAATTGGCCCACTGGAGAACTTCAAACAATTGCTTGTGATTAGCTATGTGGCCCACTCGATTTAACAAGGCATACTATTTTCCCCCCTGAAGTATTTTGATGGTGCTTTCTGGATTTCCATGTCTCAGGACAGAAAATGTACCTGAATCCTTGCCAGCTCAGCAAGAGTATAATTGCTCACTCAAGCTAGCTCCATCTCATCAGATCCTGGCTGCTAAGCAGGGTTGGCCCTGGTTAGTATTTGGATGGGAGACCACCCAGGAAGTCCAGGGTCACTATACAGAGGCAGGCACCAGCAAACTACCTCTGAATGTCTCCTGCCTTAAATACCCTTATGGGGTTGCTAGAAATCAGCTGCGATTTGGCAGCAAAAAAAGAGAGGCTTCTTTGGGTCTGTAATGGCATATGCTTTTAACTGGGAAACATCCTACCACTTAAGTCATTTAGACCAATGGGTGTGTGGGGTGGGGTGGGGTGGACTCTCCTTGACCAAGCTGCTTGGGAGGAAGAGCTGCCTCCCAGACACAATATCATTCTACCTTCGTTGTGACAGCTTGCCTAAGGAAAATTTGCTCCTCCTTTAATCTAAAGAAGTTGGTAGGCAACAACTTGAGGAGTTAAATGTCCCCCCATAAGTAGAACTGCAAAGTCACCTCTGGCAACCCACTGGGGGGGGTGGTGCTTACCAGTGGTGGGAAAGATCCAGGCTGGTGATGTTGCCGGTGACACACTGACATCACTTCCCATGTGCACAGGAAGTAGGGCTGCCAAGTCAGTCGGACAAGCTGGCGGGGGACTTACCGGGAGGCTCTAGGAGCAGGGAGGGAAGAAGCACGATGTGCCTTCTGGGTGTTGTAGGCACTTCTGGGTGTTGTAGGCATGTCAGGGATGTCAGGGGTGATAGAATTATGATAGAATTAGCTTCTAACCATTCTATGATAGAATTAGCTTCTAACCATAAAGTTTTGCCCCCAAACCAGAGTGTCACCCCCTGACATTACTGACATGCCTGTGTCACTTCTGGGTGACATAGGCACATCACGTTTATTTCCAGCTTCTTCCCTCCCTCCAGGGGCAATTGGGTGTGTGTGTGGAGAGGAGTGCCTGAAACTGGGGGATCCCCTGCTCACCAGGGAGACCTGGCAACCCTAACAGGAAGTGATGTCAGTGTATTGGGACACTGCTGCCCCTTGTTTTTTCGCACAATTTCTCCCCCCGCTGGCCAGTTGATCAGCAGTGAGGGTGGGGATCCCCTGCCCCTGAGGGGGCTGACGTCCCTATCTGTAGGCCTCTGGGTAGATTTACCAGCTCTTTCTTGGGAATCCCTGAAGATTTCGGGGCAGAGCCTGGGAGGGGTAGAGTGTGGGGAGTGGGTATGTGATTCCATAAGAGTCTACCTTCTGAAACTGCCATTTTCTTCAGAGGAAGTGATCTCTGTAGTCTGAAAATGGGTTATAATTCCGGGAGAACTCCAGGCCCACCTGGAGGACAGCAACCTGACTCTCTGGGGCATCCCTTCATTCCTGGAAGGGAAGACTGTCTGCTGGGAGTGGTGATCACAGCCTAACTTCTGGCTTGTTCAGAGTCATAACCATGTTTTCAGGACCTATGAGTCCCATTGGTCCGATCCAGGAAGGACGGCCTTAGGTCATTGGGAGAGAGGAGAAGCCCGTTATAAAAGCACTCTCCCACATCTAAACAAGCTCATCATTTCCACCACAGGTTGGCTCCTCTGCTTAGGGGTTGGGAAATACTGGCAGATTTTGGGGGTGCAGCCTGAAGAATGTGGGGCTTAGGAAGGGGAGAGACTTCAATGTGGTATAATGCCATACAGTCCACTTTCCAAATCAGCCATTCTCTCCAGTTGAACTGGTCTCTGTTGCCTGGAGGTCAGTTGTCATCAGTGTTCCCTCTAAACTGAGTTAGTGTGAGCCAGCTCAGTTTTTTAGCCTCCAGCTCACACATTTTTGTCTTAGCTCAGGAAGGATGGCTCCAGAGCAAACTAATTTATGCAGTAGCCAAATCGCTCCCTCACAACTTTAATGCCAGTAGCTCACAAAGTGGTATTTTTGCTCACAAGACTCCACAGTTTAGAGGGAGCATTAGTTGTCATAGCAGGAGATCTCCAGCCACCACCTGGAGGTCAGCAACCCTAGTCTCATCTCACATAACCCTTGGCAGCATTCTTACCCATCCCTTTGCAAGCTTTATGTATCTTCTTAGCGTCTCGGTCTGCGTCGAAATCATGATGCCGTCGGATGGTTGGCTAAGAAAGCAGAGAAAGAGAGCTCAGCAGCTGGGAAGCCCATTATGTCTTTTTTATCTAGTCCTCTGTTCCTTTTCTTAGCCACTTCAGAGAACACAACCTTCCCTAACTCCTTCCCGGCACCTAAATATTCAGATTGCAGGAGTTTCTTTTCCCCCTGGTTGTGTTAATCTTTATGGACCTGAAGCCCATGTGGGTTGGCATCTTTCCCTATTTTGCTACATTAATACAGAAGAATACCATTCTCCCACGGCTCAACCAAAGCCACCCGATCAACATCGGGCTATCCGTTCAATGTTTTTATCCTGCCCTTTCCCCATGGAGCTCAGGATGGTGTACATAGATCTCATCTCTTTTCTCATCCTCACAGTGGCTGGCCCAGGTTCCTCTCAGTTTCATGACACCATAGGGAATGAAGCATTTCTCTGGTTCTGATCTGGACTACTTTATGACACTGACAGGTAAGCTGGTCCCAGGACAAACCATGGTGTTGGGTTGCCAGCTCTGGGTTGGGAAATACCTGGAGATTGGAGAGGTAGCCTTTTGTTATACATGCTCCATTTGCAAATATAGAACTAGGGCGCAGGCAAATTCAAAGAGGTATTCTGGCAGGGCAGGAGTTCTGCTCCACCTGCTCATCATGAACCAGAAAGGGTAAACTGTTTGCAGGGAGGTGGCCCGAACAAAGAGCCCTACCTCTTCCCATAGTAAAGCACTTACTAACAGACTTGGTTGCTGTGTACACATTCGAAGGCCATAAATCTGCTGAACAATTGTACCAAACTGGCATGCTACAATCCACCCAGTAAGGTGTCAAAGTGCAGAATCTTTAGGGTGTAACGGTGGGGTGGGGAGGAAATATGTCCTTAATTTAGTACAGAGGTTACTTATGGTGGGCTAATCCATGGTCAGCTTCTGTCATTCTGATTTAGGGTTCCCATCTCCAGGTTAAGAAATTCCTGGAGATTAGGGAGTGGAGCCTGAGGAGGGCAGGGTTGGGAAGGGAGGGACCTCAGCAGGGCACAATGCCATAGAGGCCACCCTCCAAAGCTGCCATTTTTGTAAATGGGAGCTGATCTCTGCAGTCCGGAGATCAGTAGAAATTCTGGGAGGTTTCCAGGCCTTCACGCGAAGGTTGGTGACCATAATCTGACTCCATTCCTCACTTCAAAGGATAGTGGCTCCTCATATTTTATCACCCAAATGCTGACAGCACAACAGCACTTCTCTCTTGCTGCATTCTCAGTGTTAAAAAGGAGTGTGCATGTTTTCCCCATAGGTTATCTGTCCCATGTTCAGTGCTGTTGGGAAGTGTTTTGGTGTTTTTCCTGCTTCTCCATCATGGTACATTTGTGCATCTTCCAGGTCTCCTAGCTTTTCTCTGATCTTCCTCAAATTTGCTTTGCTGTGAAGTTTTGGCAAAGCTCATGGTAAAACCGGGATGGCTGCTATGCATAGGGTTACCAGGTCCTTACTGGGCTCCGGCAGGGTGGGGTGGGGGCTGGCTCCTGTCTTCTTCCTGGAGCCTTTGGCGTGCACACTCGCCATGATGATGTTGCCTGGAGGTGACATCATCATGCAGGGCACATTGCAGGGGGACGCTCTAGCATTTGAGAAAAAACTCCATGGTTAGCATAGAGTTTTTTCTCAAATGCTAGAGTGTCCCCTCTCGCAATGTGCCCTGTGCAATGATGTCACCTCTGGGTGACGCTATTGTGCCAGGCATGTTGGTGCAGATGGGGCTGTTTGGGGGCAGAGCTCCCCCTGCTGGCCAGGGTCCCCCACGGAAGTGGTGAAAACCGCACTCCATTGACAACCCTAGTTATGCAGGCTGGAAAGCTGGATTTTCCCAACCACGTGGCAGCCACTTTCCTTCACCCTGTCCCTCATGGTGGCCATTTCCTTCTCCCATGACCAGGTAAAAAACAACAACTGGCAACTGAATATCACTTTATATTAATATAGAATTTGTAATAGGTTCTCTGAGTTCCCAGATTTCATTCAAAACAACTCACTAGCCCTTTTCATTGTGGAGGTATAAGGAGGAAAGCTAGAGTCTTGATTATTTGTTCATGTACGAAACTGATAATTCAGAGATCCTGTTAAACATATTTATAAAATGGTATATCAATATGACTAAAATGTGGCTATCACACTTTGGTCACATTGTGAGAAGACAGGAGTCACTGGAAAAGACCATAATGCTAGGAAAAGCTGAAGGCAGAAGGAAAAGGGGAAGACCCAACATGAAATAGTTTTGACTCAATCAAGGAAGCCACGGCCCCTCAGTCTGCAAGACCTGAGCGAGGCTGTTAACCACAGGATGTTTTGGAGGTCAGTAATTCATAGGCAGAAACAGTTTGATGGCACTTCACACACAAACACACACACACCCCAGTATGATATTCAGTTACTAATTTAAACAACTAAAAAGGCTTGGGGGAGGAAGGATGGCTGCTGCTTGGGGGACCGGGGCACTGAATTTTACGGGGGAACATGCCAAGAGGAAGCCCTGTTGCTGCCATGCTGCATCTATAGCCATACCGGTAACGGGGGAACCAGATAAATCCTATTACTTTGGACCAGATAAATCCTATTACTGCAACATGGTGGAGGCTACGTTCTGGTAGAAGTCCTGTCTACTCAGGCTGCCTGCCAGTTTTTGCAGGGGATGAGATCAACCGACTTTGAATTGATCGGCCGCATTTAAATATGAGGGCGTTTTTCATAAGCCGTTTTGAGGATACCGAAAGAAGGGTGATTTCGTCACTGCGGGTGTGGAGGGGGAGGTATTTGTGAATTTCCTGCATTGTGCAGGGGGCTGGGCTAGATGACCCTGGAGGTCCCTTCCAACCCTATGATTCTATGACTCATTTACCATCTGATTTTCAAAAGCTAGCCTACATTCCCAACACGTAAAATTGATTCATTTGAAATACTGACATGCTGCATTTCCACCCAAATAGAGTCCCCAAGGTAGCGAACATCAGGGATTAAAAAATTTGAAACATTAAAATTTTAAAATCTATATATAAATATTCAATGATGCAATAAGCGCTTATTTTTTTTGGCTTCACATCACATCTGAGTTATGGTGATGCCCCAGTAGGGTTTTCTAGGCAAGAGATGTTCAGAAGTGGCTTGCGATTGCCTCCCTCCATGTCATGATTCCCTTGGAGGTCTCCAATCCAAACATTAGCCAGGGTTGACCCTGCTTAACCTCTGAGATCTGATGAGGTTGGGCTAGCCTGGGCTGATACAATAAGCACATACAGACCCACAAGCACACACACACAAACAACCAAGGAGGAGGGTCAACAAGATTGCCATGTTTAATTCTGTATTCGAATCACAATTAAGATAAAGGAGCCCAAATAGCCTCAGAACGCAAACCAGGTTTCCCTTTATTCTCAGCCCAAATATCAACATGGGCTCCCTTGAATACATGCAACAAATAGGGGAAGCCAGCCTGTTAGCTCATCAGAACAAAAGTGGCCTCAGTGGAAGAGAGACGTTCACTTACGTGGAAGTTGCCCATTTCCCCTTCGCGTTCAAGAGCCTTGGTTTTTCCTGGGAAAAGCCTCTGCCACTGTCAGGTTTTATGGTCACTACAGTTCCGGGATTAATAAATAACTTCTGACATTATCTTAGTCATTTAATCTATAAGCAGGTGTTCATTAAAAGACTGAACCTTTGGCAAAATTTAGGGAGCATGAACCTGTTAGCAATTTTCTAATTGTCGGTATGTTTATTCAGGCAAAAAGAAGGGGCAGTGGAGAGAAAAGGAATCCTAGGGGGGAAATTTAACAGCTGTACCCAGCATTCTTTTTGCCATCGTTGCAGACAATTTATGGCAGCACTGTCGGGCTTTCAAGCCAAGAACCATTCAGAGGCGGTTTGCCGTTGCCTCTCTCTGCACAGCGATGCTGGCATTCCTTGGTGGTCTCCCCTCCAAATACTGACCAGGGCCGACCCTGCTTAGTTTCTGAATTTGACGAGATTCGGTGAGCCTGGGCTGTCCAAGTGACGGCACACAGAGCACGCAGATAATGAAATGAGCAGGTACAGCTTGGTTTAACTAGAGGGTATGTGTGGACAGGAAGAGACTTGTGCATGCGTTGGATGGAGAACTTTACGCACTGCTTGTGCTGCTGACCTGTGCCTCGTCCAGGTCAGAAATCTGGCTCCAGGGCCTTGAGTCTTGATGAGAAAAGTGGACTATAAATGAAGCAAGTAAATCAATCAATCAGTGGCTTGGGAAGGGAAGCAGAAGGGATGGCTGGTTCACAATACAACAGCGCATTTAAAATCAACAGTAAATCAGTGCAGTAAAACGTTTTGTTAAATAATCATTAAAAACAGAAAGAGTCTGCACTTACAGCAATCTTTTCCAGACCAGGCATCAACAGGAAAAAAAGCCTGGGTCAGCCAGTGATGGGGTTTGCCAGCTTTCCTCTCGCCACCGGTGGGGGGTAAGATTGCCAGATCCAAGTCAGGAAACTCCTGGAGATTTGGGGATGGAGCCCGGGGAGGGCAGGAACCTCAGTCAGGTACAAGGCCACAGAGTCCACCCTCCAAAGCATCCACTTTCTCCAGGGGAACTGATCTGCGTAGTCTGGAGATAAGCTGTAATGCCAGGGGATCCCCAGGTCTCACCTGGAGGCTGGCATCCCTAGCAGTGACCATTCAAAGGTACCCCCTTAGGACAGCCAGCAGGGGATGGGGGGTAAGCTTACTGGGAGCTTCTTTGCACATTTCAGCAATATGCCCATGTAATTTCCAGTGTGACCTGGAAGTAATCTAGGCACGTCAAGGCATCACTCTGGTTTTTGGCAATTTCTCTACATCACTTCTGGGTCATGTTGAAGTCACATAGGCACACTGCTGAAATGTCAAGTGTTCCTACCTCATTTTGGGGGTGATCCCCCCTGCTGGCATCCATGGCAGAGAGGTGGGTCCTGGCAGTGGGGGAACCCCATCAGAGGGTCTGGCATTGATTTCAACGTATGTAATGTCATCAGAAGTAGGCTTCTGATAGCCACACACCTGACCTCTGAATGTGGGCATACACAGAACTGATGTTCTTCAATTGGTGGGCATGTAGGTTAAGGGAACAGATGACTGGCTCTCACACAGAGAGCCAGTTTGGTGTAGTGGTTAAGAGCATGGACTCTAATCTGGGACAACTGGGTTTGATTCCCCACTCCTTCACATGCAGCTACTGGAGTGACCTTGGGTCAGTCACAAGTTCTCTCTGAGCTGTTCTCTCAAGCGCAGTTCTCAGTCAGAGCTCTCTCAGCCCTAAGTTACCAGAGTATGACAAGTGTTCAGTTTCGTGTAGTGGTTAAGTGCCCGGACTCTAATCTGGGAGAACCGAGTTTGATTCCCCACGCCTCCACTTGCACCTGCTGGACGACCTTGGGCAAGCCATAGCTCTGTACCAGCTGTTGTCTCAGAGCTCTCTCAGCCCCACCTACCTCACAGGATGCCTGCTGTGGGGAGGGAAAGGGAAAGGAGATTGTAAGCTGCCCTAAAACTCCTTTGGGTAGTGACAGGTGGGGTATAAATCCATTCTTCTTCTCCTCCTCCTCCTCTATTACAACTATTACTACTTCTTCTTCCTCTTCCTCCTCGGTTTTCACCATCCTGAATAACTCTGCATCATCTGCAAACTTGGCCACTCTCTACTCACCCCTAGTTCCAGATCGCTGATCTGACTGGTATCTTCCTTTTAGGGAACCGTTCATGGGGCTCTGCCTCCAGCAGCTTCAAGCAAATTATTAACACTATTTAGTCACAGGTGAGGCTAATTACCGCTATCAGAAAAGCAAACAGATGGTACCTGGAAGTTCGCACCAGCTGATCGTTTGCATGGCAGTCAGTATCGATTGCCCCATCTGGGCACTGCCCCATCGGCTTCTCTTGCAGTTTACATTTAAAAAGACAAACAACTTGCAAAGCAGGGTTCTAGGATGGTTTCTCTGGAATCAGGCTTGGTCCTTCCCAACAGGACACACACAGAAAGCAATCCTGGTTGCAGGGACGTTTAGGAGAGCTAGAAGTTTATGGGGTTTTCAAAGCAAGAGAGGCACAGAGGTGGTTTGCGTTGCCCGCCTCTGCATAGCGACCACGGGCTTCCTTGGCGGTCTCCCATCTGAGAACTACCCAGGGCCGGCCCTGCTTAGCCTCTGAGAGCTGATGTACCCTGGGCCATCCAGGGCAGGGCAGACTATAGCAGCTGGAATTGCCCTGACTAGTTTGATTTATACCCTGCCCTTCACTCCCCAAGGGAGTCTCAGAGCAGCTTACAAACTCCCCACAACAGACACCCTGTGAGGTAGGTGGGGCTGAGAGAGCTCTGACAGAAACTGCTCTTTTTTAAGACCAGCTCTGACAGAACTACGGCTTGCCTAAGGTCATCCAGCAGGTGCAAGTGGAGGAGTGGGGAATCAAACCCGGTTCTCCCAGATTGGAGTCCGCACACTTAACCACTACACGAAACTGAATACCTGTCATACTCTGGTAACTTATGATAGCCGAAGACCAGTCATTTATATGGCCCCAACTTAACCAAATACACAGAACTTATGAAAAGGGGTTAGCAGCCACCAAGGAGTTATAAGAAGTCTTTAAAAGCCAGGAGCAGATGGTTTATTCTTGCCTTTTCAGGAGTTTTACAGAAACGCTCGGCTGAATCTAAGAAGAGCTGTAAGAAGTCCAGATGCTGTGAAAGAGGATTAGATGACATTTAAGAGGTCCTCGCCAAGAAGAAAAACAACACAGAAGAGCCCTGTACATATTCAAGAAATGGTTGAAGTGTTAGCCAAGAAAACTGAACGCCATGAAAGAGTCTCTGATGTGAAGTCCAAGAGGCAGATTTACTGTGCTCACTAAGTCACTAATCAGACCTAATTCTGATGACAGACTCAAGTTATTTGGGTTTGGACAGCACCCTTTCAGGCCGCAGGACAGAGCTAGTCACGGGCTTTATTGGAAAAGTGAGACTTTTCACGTGGAGAGCTCGTTTCAAAAATACCAGTGAATTATACAAGTCAGCTGACGGAACGTTCCTCTTCTTAGCTTGATCCTCTGGAATCAAATGGGCAGAAGCACCAAGAAGGCAGGCAAAATTTCTTTCTGAATGAATTCATTTTGTTGCTTGACCGTAGTACTTATGGACCCAAAGCCAGCGGAGATGACCTCTGTGGTCTTCTAATAGGAAAGAGAAACCCTTAAAACCCAGTTCCAGCAGGTAGCCATCTTGGTCTGCAGTAGAACTGGTTCTAGCGGGTAGCCATCTTGGTCTGCAGTAGAACAGCTAGATGCGAGTCCAGGAGCGCCTCAGATACCAACAAGATTTTTGGAGTATAAGCTGATGAAGGGAACTTTGGCTCTCGAAAGTGACTGGACTCGAATCTAGCTTAAAACCCAGGTTCTCAGACTTTAGCAACCTGAGAGCCCCATTTTGATATACTTTGCAAACCAATTCAAGAAAAATATGTTTGTGCTCGGCTTACAAGGTCAGATCTCAAAAGGCCCATCTTCCCCTTCCCTGAGTAGTTTAAGACTAACAGTAGGTCATGGGGAGCAGGGAAGGCAGCATAGCAGCCAGCAAGAAGGCAGCAAGATCTGTCTCATCAGACCTTGGAAGCTAAACAGGGTCAGTACTTGGAAGGGAGACCACCAAGGCAGACGCGGCAGAGGAAGGCAAGGGCAAACCACCTCTGCTTCTCACTCGCCTTGAAAGCTTACTGAAGTCGCCATAAATCTGCTGTGACTTGGCAGCCCTTTATACACATTATGGGGACTGTGGTGTGGAGGGTGAAATCAGGCAAAGTCACCATGCCTCTGTATTGCACTAACAGGCTTGTTCTGCCATCCTTCCATCACCAGTGGAAGCAAGAAGATAGGGCCATTTTGCCTGACGCTTCCTCCTGCAGACCTAGCAGAGAGTTTAGTGAAGGGGTTAAGTGTGCGGACTCTTATCTGGGAGAACCGGGTTTGATTCCCCACTTGTCCACTTGCACCTGCTGGGTGACCTTGGGCAAGCCATAGCTCTGTACCAGCTATTCTCTCAAGGACAGCTTGGGAAAGAGCTCTCTCAGCCCCACCTACCTCACAGGGTGTCTGTTGTGGGGAGGGGAAGGGAAAGGAGTTTGTAAGCCGCTCTGAGACTACAAGTGAGTGAAGGGCGGGATATAAATCCAATCTCTTCTCTCCTCTTCTTCTAGTAAATAGTGGAATTTTGTCCATGATCCCCCTCAAATCTTATCATTAGTTTTTGGGGCTCTTAGGGGGATGCTGGGGAAAGGTAGGGAAAGATCTGCTTCTATAAGCGCCTCTTCAAGTAGAGCCGGTTAACATGAGCAATGAAAAAAAAAGAACTGAATGCCACATAGGAGTGTGTGATCTCACCCAACAATATCTCAAGTTGTGGAACAAGAAAGCCATTCTCCGCTAAAGGTCCTGACCAGCAACACAGTTTTATTTGTAAACATTTATGTTACATGTGCCAATAATTTAATCAAATACCAGGTTTTGTACAGTTCACTGCATACTATCAACAAAGGGTAGAGAACAAAGCAACTGGGTTGCCTTTGAGCTGCTGGGCTCCCACACTTCAAAACTTTCAAAATAGTAAAAGCAATCTTGGAAATGGTCGAAGAAACAAATACAAAAAGAGAGTGTGTGGAGACCAACTACAGAGGGAATTTAAACTCCTATAGCAGTGGAAAAGGAAGAAGAGAGAAAATACATATAAGGGGAAATTCCAGCAAAAGCGTCTCAAAGAATTCCCAAATCCTTTCACAGCGAGTCCATTTAAAAATACTTTTGAAAGCTGTTTCATTTATTCTCAAATTTGAGCAGCAAAATACATTTTCATTAGGAAACACACAGACAACTTGTGAAGTGTTAAGGCCTAAAACAAACATCACAAACTTGATTTGTTTTGTCGACAAAAGTGGCTAAAAAATACAGCGAAGCTCAACGGATTATAATGTTTTTGGTTGAATATAACTTGCGTCTTTGTTCACAGTATATTTAACTATCAAACCTTAAAATATAGCAGAGGTGGCAAAAAGGATCAGTGGAGGGGGGGCTAAGGAACTTGTCTTGCACCTTTTCTTGTTCTTCACCATGGATGGGATACTTTCAGAGTGGGGCAGCGATGTGTCTTGGAATGATCACCCCCCCCCCCCCCAAACTCACCTATGGAAAACAGCCATTATTGATTCCCCATATCCAATTCACAGTTCACCTTCCAGGACTCCTAAGTTACTGGTGAAATCAACATCTAAGATAAACCCTTTTGAGCTCTGCCATTTTGGGATTATACCATCTGTAAAACATGGAACAAACCACATTCAAGATGGCAGCAGTGCTCATGTCATTAGCTGTACTGAGACTTCAAGACCAGCTGCAAAAGAAACTAAGACAGGAGAGCATCTTTGGGTTCGGAGAGGCACATCAGGTAGTTCCGCAACAACAAATCAACTCAAGATGAATCTTGTGGGATTTCAGCCCAACAACCCCCCCCCCCCCCCCCAAACTGTCAACAACACACATAGCTCCGCCACCCATCAGCTCTTGGCTGGATGTATGGTTTTCAACAAGGCCCCCCTGCCCTGATTCCCCTGAAAAGTCTGCTAACCGACTACTGAACAGCAATAGGATAGATGGATGGTAGAAAAATTGGTTCCCCTTCAGATATGAGATGAATCTCACGGAGGAGCAATTGGTTTCTGTATTGCCTGTTGTTTTACCCTTGATGCAAAACAATGCACATCAATCACCATCGGCACAACCATCCTGAAGGAGATCAGCAGACTTCAGAGAAACTACTGGAGGATTAGGAACTCTTTTACTGATCTGCTCCAGACGCTTTAACAGCGGCTTGATGTGCAGATATAAGCGAAGGCTTTAGCTTCGCACCCTGAAAAGCTTCAACCAGAGCTCTCCATATCCAGCTGCTGTTAGACACAGAAGCAGGGCAGGCTGTTCAGAAGACATAGCTGTCCTGGCTATTTTGGAGCAATTGGGTACAAATTGCTACCTGTTTCGAGACCTACCCTGTCACGGCTTCCTCACATTAGAAGGCAGGGAAGCAACACTGCTGTATCTCCAATCTGACACAAACGTGTACCTTCCTAGTAACAACTTAACAGTGTGGATGTGACAGACCCTCACATGGATTTGGATGTTTTGTGCCACACACTGTAAAGAAGTGAGAGGACACCAGCAGCACAGTGGGAGCAGAGATGGCTCATGCATCAGTGCGCATGCGAGCATCTTGTTCCTTCATGCTTTTTGGATGAAGTGAGGGATGGGGGAAAGGAGAGAAGAATGCCAAACTTGATCTACAAACGGGGGGGGGGGGGGGGGAACGAAATAAAGAAGGGGAAATCAACTTCCGGCAACAAGAATTACAAAAAATAAACAATATGCATTTTTCCAATTTTCAACTATGACAACAAATTCTTTGTTCCTACCCTACAAAAAAGGAGGAATTCGTTATTCTACTGTATTCTACTGTGAATGTCCCTTTGATGCTCTCTAGGTTCTTGGTCCCAAAACATTCCTACCACAAAAGCCAGCTAATGTGCAGTTTTTAAAAAAACCAAACCTATTCCAAAGGTACCCCACAAAAACTGCCCCCCCCCGATGCAATTCAAACATTTTAGACCACATTGATTTGACACCAGATATTCTAAACTCTTTGTACAGCTGCAATTTTACATGTTGCAGCTGCACAGAAGACCCTGAAATGAGAGAGACGCAGCCCAGAATTTTCAGAAACGATACCCAGCTAGCTGCTAAACGAACGCTGTGCGAATGTCTCCTGCCGTTCTAGGGAGGGACCCTGGCTAAAGCTAGGAAGAATGAAATGCAACTGTCTTCAGTTAACTGCATTAACATTTTGTCATGATGAACAGCTAAAGGGGGGGGGGGATACCCCCACACTATGGGCACAAGCCCCAACCAAAACTAACCGGGAGCCATACAAGAACACTACAGGAAACTTTCCAAAGGACTGTATCCTGAACTATCCAATGGAATACCTGGTCTGCTGAACAGTTCTGCGTGGTTTAATCAAGTCTCCATCTATCTCTGCACAAAAGAGCCAAGGCAACTCTGACCTGTGTTTGTTTTGTCCCATAAAAACAACAGTTGCCGGCGGGACGAATCCTCCAGCCACTGCATCCGTGCTGTCTCCAGAGTATACCACATAAGTTGCTACCTGCCAGCACTTCTGGAGATTGCATCCAGTAGTGGTTTGGGGTTTTTGTTTTTTGCAGCCTATCAGTCACCCGGTGTTTGACAGCCTACAACTTGCTTCACACACCACTTTCCCCACAAGCCGCATGACATGTGCTTAGAAATCCACGTCAACCTGAAACGGTGTGTGCATCATTCAGCTCCACAGTCATTGGTGGTGGCATCTCGAGAGCTGAATTCTGCACGTGAGGATGGATTCACACAACCAACTGAGTCGTGGGCCAGGAATCATCATGTGCAAAAACATTTTTTATGGCTACCCTTGTGCTGAAGTGGCTGTGTCAGCAGGCTTTCAGTTAACTGTGGACTTTGGTGCCACGGGAACAAAGGCCCTCAGGTTTTCAGGCGTCCTGCAAACGTATTAAACGCTTAAATGGGAGAGACAGGGTCTATGAAGGCTTCTATGTACAGACAGCACCACATTTATCCCTGCTGTGATTCCACACATCAGCAAGGTTGCAACAAGGATGGGAAAGCATCGGTAGGTGCTTTTAGTCTCAGATTAAAACCAATTAAAAAAAGAAATGAGAGCATCAGCTTATTGATGTCATTATCTCCCAATCTTCCATCTCGCTGGTTAAAACAGATACATTTTCAAACATGTCTGTGATGGTTCAATAGTTTATCCTCCCAGTATTATACAGGACCCCATTCCCCGAGTCAGATATTTTGGTTATACTATTTGAATAACACTTGTGCCTTACTAAATGCCCCAAACTGCTTAAACTGTTGCGTGTTAATACGATTTTTAAAAAAATTAGCTTTTTGTTTTTATAAGTTGACATCACTAACATACAAAAGTACCATTATTTGCTGTGGCGGTGTAGAAATTCAGTGGTCGGAAAGCCTACGAAGGGTGCCCTCAGTTAACAAAAGACAGACAAGACTGTCTCGGGATAGAAAGAGGAAACAGGCCGACAACTGAAAAGCTTCCGGCGGCAGCGAGACATGTAGGAACGAACAGAGAGGCAAATCTGGATGCGTCTCCCCAAGTTAAGTGCACACGACGCTTTAATAACACTATCGTTTGCAGAAGTCATGCCACGGTAAGCAGTACACTCCTTAGGAAGTTGGCACCGTTCAGTTGAACGCAGTCGGTTACCGGGAAGTAAGGCGGCGAGATGTGAACACCACACGGTGGACCCCCTTCACGCTACTTCAGGTCTTCTTGGGGCACGGTTGCAATAAGGACAGAGGAAGGAGACCGTCCGTTCCATTCTGATAATAAACCGTCCTTGAACATTAGATTCTTAGCGGGAAGTGGGACGCCTGTGTCGGTGCCGCCAGGAGGAGAAAGTAAACTCGAGGAGGAAGAAACACTGGCCTCGGAGAGGAGCTCCATTGTTGAAACGCTTTCCTGAGGAGGGGGAGGGGGAAAAGGAGGGGGGGACATGTTACAATAGGACAAGCTGTGATATCTTTTTTTAGGCCAACAACTAGCTGAGAGTCTGGTCCTTCCCAGCTAGTACAGATATCTCGTGAAAGTTTCGTATAGCACAAAGGGCACTGGGAATTCCCTTGTTCTTCTGGCCATTTTGATTTGGGGGGGGGGCACAAAGAGGTTGGGGAGGAGACGCATCTATAGGTGCAATAAGTCCTTCTAAAAGCTCCTTATATTGACATAGTCTCTCCCCAGGGGCCAAGGATCCAGTATGGGGCTTGCTGTTCCTCTCTTCTTCCCGCCCACCACCTACCAGGCCTGCCACCTAAAGTCTCTTGAACCTAAGTTTCCAGGCACCAGAGGTGGGAACTCAGAACCACGTCTTATCTGAATTTCGAACAGAACTCAGGCTGCCCTGTTTTGGCCCATTTCGCAGGGCTGAAGATTTCCTCCCCTCTCTGAAGTCTTCTGCAGGCAATCCGGTTCTATGTAAGACCCTGGATTGCAATTCTGAAGTTGGTTCCTGGCTGCGTGATTCAGTAAGATTTTCTCACTGGAGGACTTCTAGGCCTTTTGCAGATTGCCATGTGATTTTCCCGCATGTGTGCTTCTGTCCTCCGACCCCAGTCCACTGCTTCATTAGCTCACTATCTTAGAAGCATCTTCTTTCCTTAGAAGCAGCAAGGGCTGTCTGACTGCTTCCAGCAACACCCCACCCCCCCCCCCGAATTAGCTTCAGCCTGCAAAGTGTTAACTGAAAGCTCGTGCTGTAAATATGCACCAGTGCAGTTTAAGTCTGAAGATGCCCACAGACCCGGGGATTCAGCCTTCTGCTGTTGCTGTGGATGTCATTTCTGTGCTAAGAGTAGCCATGGCTACAGCAACCAGCAAGGCTGTGATACCTGGCAGGTGCACACATTGGCTCTCTGATGCCACGGACAGCCCTTCCAACCACCATTTCGAAATCCTTGAAGGGCTGTCATATCGAGGATGGTGTGGAGTTGTTTTCTGTTGCCCCAGAAGGTCGGACCAGAATCAACGGGTTGAAATTAAATCAGAAGCGTTTTCGGCTAAAGATCAGGAAGAACTTCCTGACAGAGTGGTTCCTCCGTGGAACAGGCTTTCTCGGGAGGTGGTGGGCTCTCCTTCTTTGGAGGTTTTCAAACAGAGGCTACATGGCCATCTGACAGCAGTGCGGATTCTGTGAACTTAGGTGGATCGTGAGAGGGAGGGCAGGAAGGGTTGCTCCAGTGCTTGGTTCTCGTGGGCCTTTCTTACACGTCCAGGGAAATCCTGATTGCCACTTTGGGGTCAGGAAGCAATTTTTCTCCAGGCCAGTTTGGCCAGGGATCCTGGAGGTTTTTCCCATCTTCTGTGCATGGAGCAGGGGTCACTAGGTGTGTGTGTGTGGGGTGAGGTTTTTATGAATTTCCTGTATTGTGCAGGGGGTTGGACTAGATGATGCTGGAGGTCCCTTCCAACTTTATGATTCTAAGCTTAGGACTCAATAGTTGCCTCCACTGTGACATGTGCCTACTGTGACATCACAGCAGACGAGCCAAAGGCATCAAGACAAGACTAGTCAAACAGGCTAGAGGAAGAGCAAGCAAAACTGAAGGAAGAGATGGGTGTTATGCTTGCACAACACTGCCGGAAGAGGTGTGGTAACTCTCTTAGTACACGGTTCCAGTTGGACCCTAAGGCAGGGACTCAAATTAGCAAAGAGAAAACGGGCAGTTAACGAGGAAAGGAATGAAAGCCAACCCCATAACATTTACTGTCCCAGTGTATTTATATTTAACAAGAAGAGGAGGGTGCATGTAAACGCTGAAATAATGCATATACGATTCTTACGTATTTACCTGGAATGAATGAACAAAACTAAGGATCTGTAGAGAAAGTTTCCTACTGGAATGTAACAATTTTTTCAGGCTGTCAAAAGAAAACAAACAAAAAGGTATTAAAATGTCACATAAATGTTTTATGAGACCCGTATACAATGCTGAACACACAGCATTCCCCCCCCCTCCCCTTTCCCCTCTGTGCCCAGAGATCCTCGGAGGGAAGCTGCAGTCAAACAAAACCTCACCTGTCCTTGCTACACAGTCCGTGACTAGCAATTTTCCGGCAGACTTTCCGGTTTAATTCAGAGCTGAAGAGCGGGATGCCGAAGCACAGCTCCAAGGGAACCCATTCCAGTTCTGTTGTGGGAACTGCAGGGAGGGCAAAGAAAGGACAAGGCTGAATGGACAAAATGGGCTTCCAATTAACCCAGCTGCACACTGTTCTCTCATACAGTTACGGTATTCAGAGCGTGATCCTGTGCAGTTACTCCCAGTTTCAGCCCACTGCTCCCAAATCGAAGTATCAAATGCCATGTAAAATCCATTATCTTAAGACTGGAATAACCCTGCAGAGGACTGTGCTGCCAATCTACTACAAGAGGCAGAGACCCTCCCATTCCTCTGTAAAAGTTCAATATTATATACGAATTTTTGTTCTCTAGCTTGAGCTGTCTGGCCCATTTGCTCAGTGGACCACCTTGCTAGTTCCATTCCATTATGGCATACTGTCCAGAAGCTCTTTTCTGAACTGTGAATAGAAGCTGCAGGGAGAGGGGTGAATTTGGGTCCGGGCAGCAAAGTAGGGGAAGGAAGTTTCCACTTTTGCACACTTTTTTTTGCAGTTTCAAATTCAGTCACTTTCTTTTTTTGGCCAATTTCAATCACTTCTCACTGGTCACTGTTTGTCCTGCAAGAGAAAACGGTCAGCTGAATCTACACTTCCTCCCGCAGGATAAACACAGCCGGAGGAAAGGAGACTGAGATCGTGAAAATGGGGTGGGAGAAAGGGGTTAAACCCCTCTCCTCATCTCCCCACAGCCTTGAACCAAATTCGAGCCCCTCACAGCTGCTATTTACGCTTGTTAAAAAGTATAGGGGCTGTGTGCGCGCGCATGGTTTGAACAGGTCCCTTTACACTTAGAACTACAATGGCATAAGAGTTACAAGAGAGCCAGGTAGCAGGGCTTGATCATGATCTCGGTTTGCTAGTCCCAACTCTGCATAAGGCAGCCCATGAGATCCTAGTTTCTATCTTCCCCTTTGTGGGACAGCCTTGCCTACCTCACCACGGAGGCATCGCTACGCATTTATTTACTTGCTTCCTTTATACCCCACTTTTCTCTCCCAAATGGGGACCCAAAGTAGTTCACAACATTCTCCTCCCCTCCATTTTTTATCTTCACAACAACCTTGTGAGGTAGGCCAGGCTAAGAGTGTGTGCCTGGCCTTAAGGTCACCCAGCAAGCTTCCATAACAAAGTGGGAATCTGTACCTGGGTCTCCCAGACCCTAATCCAATGCTCTAGCCCCTGCACCACACTAGCTCTCCTCAAGTGGCTTACTCATCTTCAGAGCTACTGTTCATCACTGACTGGCAGGGAGGTCTTACAGGAAGTGACATAAATGCCAAGTGGTAGCATTCCTCCAGAAATTTAGCCTTTGGTATCCTTTCTGCCACGCAGGAAAGGAAAAAAAACCCAGATTACCTTCGGGACTCTGTTTAGCTGCAGGATCCACAGGTGGTTCTTCAATGACCATCTCAAACGACTCCGTGCTCCCATTCACATCCGAGCCTAGCGCCAGCTCTGGCTCACCTAAGAGAAAAAGAGACATACTATAATCTTGAACCAGGCCAGCTTTGACCTAGCAGATCAGATTGCATTCTCTGCCACATCTGTCCATGCACAGAACGAGGAACTTGCTTAGATGGGGCTCTGGAATGTGTGGCTTCTTAGCTATGTCTCCTCCAGGGGGCCTCAACCTTGTTGAACAGGCTGGTGCTTTTTGGGCACCACCACCAAATAGCTGCCTTGGGGATGGCAGGAAATCATAAAGCTTCTGTCACAGTGTTGGGGTGGTTAAACGGTGGAAGGTTCCACGAAACATCAGGAGGCCCCAAACCAAGTGCCCTGGGGAAGAATCTTCCAAATGGAAACTCCCTGCGGACACAAAGATGAAGCTTCCTGGGCTACTCTGAAGCATGCCCTGCAACAGAGAAGTTGGAGGAAAGCAGAGACCAGTTCTTTGCTTTGGGGGAAGAGATGCCGTTTGGCTTCAAAGAAAGAGGATTTCTTCATGAAAATTCACAATCCCAGAGACATCAGAAAATCTGTGTCTATGGCCAAGCTGAGGACATACAGTGCCGGTCCAGGATGAACTCAACACCTTGCATGTCACTAAGCTGGTCGGCAATGACCCCAAAGATCCCTGTTTTTGCTGTTTCAATAGGGACCCTTTGGATTTTATCCCCAAGACTCGAGAAACAAGCAAGTGCCAGGTTAACGCACTGACATGTGCCATGCTGGGGAAGCCTGTCCTGGCAGATGTTCAGCATGGTGTGCTTCCATTCTGCGACCTTGCTTCAGAAGGATGACTGCCGGTTCAAATGCTACTAAGACCACCAAATTCTGCAGTTGTGACGGATGGCCAACCAACCTTTTCCATCAGAGGCGTCGCTCAGCTTTCTGTGTACTTGATGACTGGAAGAGTTCAGCACGGTGATGTAGCCACAAAAGTGCTGCAGATCCATCTTTTCCCTTAAGGTCCTAAGCGCTCTATGGACACCCATGTTGACACGGGAAAACTCTAGATATGCAAAATAATTTGTAAACATATGCATTCTTCATTCCATGAGACTAGCACCTCAGGTCGTGTCACCAGAATAAACCACTTGATTGCCCCTTTCCATCAGGTCAAGAGATGGGAGTGGCAGGAGAAACCTCGGTTTCTATTCCCTTGAAAAGAAACACAGAAGAGGCTGGGGAAGGACAGTTCCAAGGCGGCACACGGGAAGTGAGCAAGTTCTCGTGGAGAGAGGTGACCCTTGCCATGGGCTTTGGCAGACCCGACGGGCTACCCCATCTGGTCCATTTGCCCCGTCTCTCTAACTCAGTGGTTCCCAGCCTTTTCAGTATGGTGGCCCACAAGTCCAAATTTATTCAGTATGGCGACCCATCCAAGGCTAGCTCAAGGTATGTTGGTGCCCTAGGCAAAGCATGAAATGGGCACCCATCTAGCTAAGCATTCCACTTTCTGCAGTAGCTAACCAGCTGGTTTTGAGAAACCAAAAAACATCAAACAAAGGGCACAGCTGCCCCCACTATAAATGCAAAGCAAGTGGCAGTCCGGAATACTGACAGCATTCCTCGAGTATGAGCAGTGCTCATTGGGCCATTCGGAGGGGAGTTGTTCTTTTTCCTTTTGGTTCAGTTTGTTTTTCTGCATTACTGGACAATCTCCCAAACTACATAAGATGCGTGCAGGTTTTATGGCATCTGTTGACTGGCGTGAGCCACCCCTCTTGCTACGCGATAGTGGGATTCCGGACATTCATCCCGGGTGCAGATTAAGCCCTGCTTCCAAGCCCCTCTCCCTAAAGTCACCCCCCCCCAAAAGAGAGATAAATGCTATTACCATAACGATTTGAAAAAATTATATATCAGATATAAAAGCAGAGTAGTTGCTCAGCTGTTTCACCGATGGGCCTTCAGCATTTATTCTGTTCTAAATGACACTCCCCCCCCCCCCCCCGGTTCTGTTTGAGCAACATGGTCAATGTGTGTGCAGGGGAGGGGATGGAAAAGAACATGCTGCCACCACTGCTGCTCACAATCGAGTGAACCGGTGCTGCTCTCCACCTCTACGCACTCCCCAGATGTGTTTCAAGGATTTACTGATGACACAAGTTGGGACTTGAACAAAGCAGTGTAAGCGAAATGGTTAAGTCAGTCATCCTTCTGCCCTCCACATCAGTTACCTCCTTGCTGTTCTGATTCATCAAATGGGAATGGCATATGGACGGTCTCCCCGATCCCGTGCATTCCGTGCCCCTAAACGCAAGGCGAGAGCGAAGGTCAGCAATCCAGGTTGTCACAAGCCACGGCTCTCTTTTTCATTTCCCACTGTTTCTAGTCCTAGCCATTGCACGGAACTCTGCAGTTGTGAAACCACCAAAGTTTCATCGTTCACTGATTTGGAAGCCTCTTTCAAGTTCTCAGAGGGCTTGTCTCAGAAATCCATTTTAAGGCTAAGCAGGAAAATAGTACCAGAGTGACCGAGAGCCTGGAAAGATTCTCCAGCTGCTACGATCCCCCCCCCCCCGGTGAAAACCAAGCTCTGTGGAAGGAAATTTCAGCTGCTGTTCTGAAAGACAGTCTGCTGTCGAAAGAAGAGCAGAAAGCGCTCTATCAGTGGGTATCAAAGTTCCATTAATAGAGAATCTCAAATCTTTGACATTTCAAACTGAGTATAGTCTGAACAAACATTAATTTTTTATTTCATTTACACCCTGCCTTTCTCTTGAACGGGGACCCAAAGTAGCTTAAATAATTCTTCTCCATTTTGTCCTATTTTTATCCTCACAACATCCTTGCAAGGTAGGTTAGGCTGAGAATGTGTGACTGGCCCAAGGTCACCCAGCATGCGTAAATGACAGAGTGGGGATTTGGAGCTAGGTCTCCCATATCCTATGAGAAGAAAACGAAAGGCTGCACCAATTGGAGCAAAGAGGCGAAGAAAAAACAATGGTGCAGTGGGTCGATGGTGCAACCTCATTTGGAGTACTGTGTACAGTTCTGGTTGCCACACCTCCAGAGAGATATTATAGCATTGGAAAAAGTGCAGAGGCGGGCAACTAGAATGATAAAAGGGTTGGAACACTTTCCCTATGAAGAAAGGTTGAAGCGCTTGGGGCTCTTTAGCTTGGAGAAACGACGGCTGAGGGGTGATGTGATCGAGGTTTACAAGATTATGCATGGGATAGAGCAGGCCGAGAAAGAAATACTTTTCTCCCTTTATCACAATACAAGAACTCGTGGGCACTCTATTAACTTGCTGAGCAGCTGGATTAGAACAGATAAAAGGAAGTACTTCTTCACCCAAAGAGTGATTAAGACATGGAATTCACAGCCACAGGAGATGGCGGTGGCTATAAGCATGGATGCCTTCAAGAGGGAATTAGATAAACATATGGAGCAGAGGTCCATCAATGGCTATTAGCCACGAAGTATAGATAGGAACTCTCAGTCTGGGGCAAGTGATGCTCTGTATTCTTGGTGCTTGGGGGGGGGGGGGGGGGGGGGGCAACAGTGGGAGGGCTTCTGGTGTCCTGGCCCCACTGTTGGACCTCCTGATGGCACCTGGGTTTTGGCCAGTGTGTGACACAGAGTGTTGGACTGGATGAGCCACTGGCCTGATCCAACATTGGCTTCTCTTATGTTCTTATGGCTGGGGGGCCCAGGAGAGGCTTTTGCCCAGCAGGGGTTCTGATTGGCCACAGGTGATCTAATCGACTGTACCGATTCAGAGAGACACAGCTTCGGCAGCAGCTGCCACCATAATACAAGGATCTTCACTGTGTGACTGAAGATGAGCTGTGCATACGCAACACACTAGTTTCAGAAGGGCATCCTGCTAAAGAGGGCTTCTGCCTGAAATGTTGAAGGATTACTATTAGAGTTATGCATGACTTCACCCTCTAATAAATATAGATTACAAGCAAAACTGGGAACACATGGTGGGGAAAGAAAGTAACTTTTTGGCTGCTTTACGAACTTTGCAATAGGTGTCAACCATTCATTCGTTCCTTCCTTGTGAAGATTTATATCTTTGGATAACTGGAAGCCTATACCTTTGAGTAAACTGTCTGTAAAATTTATATTGTTGGGATTTCATATGCCATATGACAGTAAATCCTAATAATTAATATGCAGTAAACACTTTGTGCGTGGTGTTACTTTGTTACTTGTAATTTTGACCTCGCTTCCCTGGCGTTTTGTGGCTCTGCCTCTTAAGGCAACCCTTAAAGATAACTTATTCCAAGCAACGCCAGGGAGAACCTGTTGACTGCATTTTGACTTTCTTCCCTTCTGTTCAACAGAAACGACAATCGACACATGAAATGGCACTCAAGCCCTCTTGCACGTGAGCATGTCAGTACCTGGATCAGAACAGCGGAATGGGTTAAAGCGTCATTCAGCATGGTAAGCACGTTTGAAGTTGGGACCACTCCTGGGTCGTGCCCCCAGGATGTTATTAATAAGCGATCATAACCCTGGAAGGGAGAAGAGAAGACACAAGAGCCTGGTGTAAACATCTCACTTCCGCCTCCGGAAAGGCTCTTCCCCATCTGCGAACAGGGCGATGATGATATACATATATTTAAATCTTTTGTCTTCTTTTCTGTTACTGTTCATTCAACCCAGTGGTCTCGAAAAGCTGCTGAGAGTTTTAAGTAACTAACAGAAAGCTACCCACATAATGGGATCTCCCCAACAAAATATGGTAGGCTTTACGCACTTGTTTTAGAATACAGACAACAAGCAAAACAAGGAACACACGGTGTGGAAAGATTACAAGTAACTTTTTGGCTGCTTTTACAAACTTTGCAACAGGTGTTGACCATTCATCGTTCCTTCCTTTCTACAATGGCAGCCAAAAAACTAGGGACCCTGGATGTAATCCATCCATCTACATTTCTCAGTAGCCTAGTAGTCTCAGCAGCTGGAGGAGCAGAGCCCTTACTAAGTTGGGGGGAAAAATCAGCTCCTGTCTAACTTTTAAAAATTCAGGGCAGCTTAAAAGTGGTCAATAGATTCAACAAGAAGGGGGACACACGATACTCGCAGGGGGGCGGGAGGAGAAGCTCCACGTGGAGGAGAAGGAAGCAGCCACAGGTGAGCCTTCTCCCCTTCCCCCCCAGCACCAACAGCGAGGCCTGCACAGCTCTCAGCCACTGGGCCCACCAAGCCTCCCCCCCCCCCAGTGGTGGTGGTGGCAAGGGCTGAGCGGCTCACAGCTGCTGGCCTGCCAAGCCTTCTCCTGCTCCCCTTGGCAGCGGCAGCAGCAGCAACAGCAGTGAGGCAGTTCTCAGAGCGATCTCTGCACATGCGCAGGGAATGCTCTTTTACTTTTGGGGGGGGGGGATTTAAGTATCCCTGCTGTAGTTTTTTATAGATTTCAGATTTTTCTGCACACCTGGGGAGTCCCCCAAATGTGCAGGAAAATCTTTGCCCTCTAGGTGCCCCCAATGGGCAGATTTAGATATCCGCACGCAGGGGGCGCCTTGGCTATTAGATATATAGATGTGATTAAGCTCGTAATTTCACCCACTTCAGCTCTTAGAACACTTCAGCCACACACTTGGAGCCCCCAAAACACCACGAAGAAAGTTAATTAGCAGTTGACCAAACTCTCTCTCTCTCTCTTTTCAGCTGGGCCAGCATAATTATAAGGGCTTTATTCTTCCGCTTTCTCAAACACATGCCAGATCCTATTTGTAATGATTTATCTTGTATTTTTTTCAATCAGTTCAAACAGGTTATAACACACCTATGTCCACTCCATCTAACAAGCAAATGAGATGGTCTTGTGCCTATCAGTGAAACAGAGACACCCAGAGGCAAAGGAAGCCTTTTGCAGGCTTGAGAATCTCCCTAAGTATGTAGAAAAAGAAAGACACAAAATACTAGATCTCGAAGGCATCCAAATGAAACTGATGGGCAGTAGGTTCAGGATAGACAAAAGGAAATACTACTTTACACAGAAAGTGATTAAAATGTGGAATTCACTGCAAGAGGATGGAGTGACAGCCACAGGAATAAACAGCTTTAAAAGGGCATTAGATAGATTCATGGAGAGGAACTTCCACATTCAGAGGTACTAAACCTCTGAATCCCAGAGCCAGGAGGCAACATCAGGGGAAGGCCTCGGCCTCTATGCCCTGTTGCTGGCCCTCCAGCGGAACTGGTTAGCCACTGTGGGAGACAGGGTGCTTTACTAGATGGACCACTGGTCTGATCCAGCAAGACTCTCCTTATGTTCTTATACTAGTTTCTATAGTCAGCTGTGAGTTGATGGCACTTTACACAAACCTACATTAATCTGAAAAGACCTCACCTACCAATATTCACAAAGAACAGGCTGATGAACTGCATGAACATGTGGACCTGCCTTACACTGACTCAGACCGTCAGTCCATCAAGGTCAGTATTGTCTACTCAGACTGGCAGTGGCTCTCCCAGCAGAGGTCTTTCACATTACTTGCTACCAGATCCTTTCCACTGGAGATGCCAGGGACTGAACCTGGCACCTTCTGCATGCCAAGCAGATGCTCTATCTCTTGAGCCACAGCCCCTCCCTGAGAGATGCACTGTCCTCTGGGAGGCCTGGAACACTGACTGTAGTTAAGCATCAGCTACAGGGGATATAAAGCACCAGGAAGACAGATGGGGATGTGGAATTTTAACTGGTCAAGCCCTTACAGTATGCCCTCTGGGGAAGATTTATTCCCCCCCCCCCCCCAGTTTCTTATTGGTGCCATCTTCTAGCTCTAGAGTTGCCTATTACGACTCTGTGTGATTTCCTACTATTCTATCTGAACCTGGTAAAAAAGGAAAACCAACTATAATTTTTTTTTTAAAAGCTATTGTCAATGTAGTGTTTGAATTCTCATTCTGAATGCATTGCATTTTCTTGTATTGCTCAGCCAAAGCTTATTAAAGCATATTAATGATGTCGCTATGGAAGTGCCAATCTGAACTTAAAAAGGAAGACGGCCGAAGGCTTCTGTCCTGGGTTGGACCTCATATACTTCAACACCAACTAAACATTCAGGCAAAATTGGCGATTTCCTCCCATGTGAACAAAGGCTGCAGGACTAACAAGTTCAGGACCAGTATCATTACAGAAGACGTCGGTCCCCTTCGAGTATGAACGACTTGCCTGAAAAATATCTGGAAGTTTTCGAAGTCTTGTTCCTTTAGACAGCAAGAGGGATGGGGGTCCTTGCCCAGTGATGTGATAAATATAGAGCTTGAACCATACTGAGCTAACTTCTGGAATGGATGGTCCAATGTGCTGTGGAAAGATTAAAAATAGTAATAACAACAACAGCCACCGAGGAGGGAAAAGATGCAATGGGTAATCTCGTCTGGCGGAAATACAGCCTCTCTTATCGACATCAGCAAAGCAACTGTGTCAGTCTGGGAGACACACATTTCCCACGGTTGGCTGATCTTGAGCTGTAATAAATGTTGATGATGACGACGTTTACTAGGTAACAACACACGGAAAACTTTTGCCATGCCAGAAGACTAGAGAGCTGATCTGCCTACTTGTACAAAGTTAGTTGGGAAGCGTGGCAAGTTAACGTTCCGGGAATTGTTATAAAATGCATCTTCCAACTAGCTAGGGTTACCCAGAACTCAAGGCTTTCACTCTCCTGGCATTCTGCAAACCTTTTTTTTTTTTTTTAAACCAAGATGGGTGGTTGTGTTAATCTGTAGCAGTAGAAAAGAACAGGAATCCAGTAGCACTTTAAAGACTAACAAGCTGTGTGGCAGGGAGTGAGCTTTCATGAAAGTGAGCAGTGACTCGCCAAAAGCTCATACCCTTCCACAAATTTTGTCAAGTCTTTAAAGTGATACTGGCTTACTGGGTTTTTAAAAAACCCACAGACATTTTACATAAGAAATAGAGCTATACTATCTCAGGACGGTTCAGAAAGATGCTTTAATAAAGACAAAAGGACTGTGAACACACTATCTGTTGCAGTTTGCATTATCCTGCTATGTTTAACATGTCATGTTAACGTTTTGTTTCAGCTTCCTGCTTAGTTTCAGATTTCTGCAACCCTAATCCTATCACATTGCTTACTAGATAGCCTACCCTGTTGATTACATTGGCATACACTGTGTAATCTGCCTCGAGTCTCAGAGAGGAAGACGGACTATAAATAACGTACATCATAAAGTGCTTGAAAGCCATTTGAGGAAATTATTTTTAAATACTCCCTCAATTCTACTTTTTGGGCAGACCTTCTAGATGGCTTACGATAATAACCATACAATACCAGAATTATGAAAACAACAAACGTAAAACAGCATCGAGATTGAAGCAAAGCCATTATGCATTAATGTACTGTGATATATCAATACATCAATACATAAAGGCATTCATGAGTCCAGCAGCATTAAACACATCATCATTCAAGAGGACTGTTTTTCATCATGTCTTTTGATGCCAGTACAAAAGGGCATTCCTACGGAAAGTACTGGTAGCTCTTCATCCAACCTATGCGGGGAGAGCGGCCTAGAAACCGAATTAAATAAATAAATAAATAAACCACCTGGTGGCTAATAGAGCAGGGACTCAAAAAAGCTCTAATGACAGGAGCAGAGCTTATGGGGTAGGAGGTGCTGTTTGTGATACCTAGATTTCAGACCATTTACACTTAGAAGCAATGATCCCTCTAAGTGGTGGAGTCTTGTGAACAAAAATTCTACTTTGTGAGCTACTGGCATTAAAGTTGTGAGCAAGCAATTCAGCTACATGAATCATTTTGCTCTGGAGCCATCCTTCCTGAGCTAAGACAAAAATCTGTGCGCCAAAGGCTAAAAAACTGTGAGCTAGTGCACACTAACTCAGCTTGGAGGGAACACTGGCAACTTTGAACACAGCCCAGAAGCTAAACAGACACCAAAGAAGTTTTAATACAGGAGAAATATGACCCTGGTGGCTAGTTCTGGTCAACAGCCAGGCTGCTGCGCTCTGAATGACCACCAGCCTCCAATTGGTCTTCAAAGGCAAACCCATGCAAAGTGCACTCCAGCAGTCTGTTCCGAATTGCTTTTCCAATTCCATTCAAAATCCGAGTTTTCGGTTTGTTTGGGTTTTTTTTACCTGAGGAGTACAGCTGCTGATGGGCCGGATTTCGTTGGTGAGAGGAGCCATGGAGACGAGCAGCGTGTAGTTTTTGTTCAGGACTCTACTGCATGTTGCGGGGTCCAGACCAAGCAAGCTTTCACAGCGCAGCAAATCCAGAGGGAAACCTATGTTAACAATGCCAGAGACACTCGGAATACAGATAGAGAACGAACGTATACAACTGAAATGGGTACAGGAAGGAGGGAGGGGAAAATACAAATTTAGATGGTCTCTTTGCTCACAACGCTTCCTGGATATTGAAATCAACTTCATTATTTAAATACACTTCTCCATTAGGGATGCCCATTAGAGCATATTGTCTCGCGCAACACACGCACAGTCATCAAAAAGGAAGAAAACGGTTGTATTCCAAAAGGGCATGTTTGGAACCGACACAATTGCTGGGACCTAAAAAATTACTACCAGTGTGTCCAAAGGACAAAGATGCCTAGAGGGATCTTTTTAAAACTCCAACCTCCACTTTGAACAGCAGGCTCAAACACCATCTCCAAAACTACCGCTGAAAGGTCTTTAGCTTCATTTAACGTATTTATGTCCTTCACACTCCACCTTTCTCTGCTCTGGGGACCCGGAGGGCTCACATCATTCTCCCCTCCTCCATTTTATCTTCATGTAAACCTGGGTAGGTTAGGGTGAGAGTGTGTGAGTGGCCTCAGGCCAGCCAGTGAGTTTCCAGGGCAGAGTGGGGATTTGAACCTGGGTCTCTCAGATCCTAGTCTGACCCTCTGACTGCTACACTATGCTGTGGCTCTCTATGAATCTTGACCACTGGCTTCTTAGCATGAAACACGCAGGTTAGGATCGAAAGGGCAACTTTACAAAAGCCCAACAAGACTCCTCACTCTGCTTCTTCAAACAGGGGTCCAATCTGCATTGGTCTTTCCTGCGGCTGTGCAACCGACCCCACATCGCCTAACAAAGTTTCTGTCTGCATCTCATTCCACATCTGTTCTCGTGTTGCTTCGCCTCAGCATCGGCTCTCTGCATCACTTTACTGCCATTTAGTGGTGACTCCAAGGTCACCACGGCGCCTCACCGCGTTATGTGGATTTGGTTTTAAGGTGGTTTAATTGCTCCTCCCCACCCTTCAAGACGCTGTGAGCGATAAGCAAACAACTGGAGCCGAATTCTCCTCCCCCCTTTTCTAAGGAGATAACGCAAACTGATACACAAATTCAGTCACAAAGCTGAAAATCCAGTTGTCTGTGTTTAAAAGCAGCCAGGGAACATTTTTCTGCAATCATATTTTTTGGGGGGGAGGGTGTGGTTGGAAGCATGCCCACCCCTGAACTATTTGTTATTTCTTGGGGCAGTCTCTAGAACATTCTGCCTGGCAACTGCCGGGTGTTTGGTGTTTTTTACCCAGTTCGTTCGGTCTTTCCTACTCCCCCTCCGCCAGGTCACACCCCCCCTTTACTTACTGCGCGGGGGGATCATGGGTGCCATTTCCTCCCCGCAGTGCAGTGCCCTGCTGGTGCCCCTGGGAGGCCACTCCTCCCCCCTTTCTCTCGTGCTCTCCATAAACACGATGCAGATGGCAAATTTTTATACTGAGCCAACTGGGAGCCAACAGAAGCCGGCACCAGGGCTGAAAGCAGCAGCGTTACACGGCAGGTGCAGATTGGACAGGGCGTTCCCGTTCCATTTCATAGGCTCGTTTTGGAGGTTCAAGGTAATATTCATGTGGCATGGTGAGTAGGGATGGGCACAAACTGGCTGACAAACTAAAGTTTGTCACGAATTTTGGCCAGTTTGTGGTTTGCGAAGCGATGCTCACTAACTGAAGATCTGCCATGAACTTCCACGAATTTTGATACAATTCATGGCAGTTTGTGAAGAGTAGAAAGCAGAGCTTTACCCCTGCTTTCTGCTCCCCATGAAAAGCTGCGGGGAGCAGAAAGCAAAAGTTTAAACATTAAATGGCTCATGAACTGATACAAACTAGTTCAGTTTGCAAACTGGTGTATCAATTCGTGGTTTAGCCATGAATCAAAAAGATGCAGTTCGTGCCCATCCTTAATGGTGAGGGACCTTCCAGAGCACCCCATGAACACAAATCTTTATTCTAGCACATTTTGGGGCAAGTATTTATAGAACACTTCTCTCCACAGTCAAAGTAGAAAGTTATCCATGTTTAGTAGCCGCAAGACCTTTTAAAATAGGGCATTTGTAGCTAGAGCACAAAGAGTCTTGCCTTTCGACCATTTGACTGAAAACACTAATATTTCTGACCTCACCGTCTGCTGTTGTCATTTGAACACTGCACTAGGACTGACCAGTAAAGGCCTAAAACAACAGCAATAACAACAAACAAAAGACAAGGAAAGAAAAGAAGAAATCTCTGTTCTTGAAGGCGGTACATTCAATTGCACCCAAAATTGGTAACAGTATTTCATGAAAGATCACAAAAATGGGTAAATAGCTTTCCCCCAAAATAGAGATGTTTCCACCGTACCGTTGTTGGGTTGTTCGGGCTGTGTAACTTGAGCCACCAGGTCCTTGTTGTGCCTCAGAAAGAGGATGGTGTTTCGCAAAGTAAGCGCGTGATCAAAATATCTCTGTGCTTCTCCCTCTCCTGTGCTCTGAACCTAAATAAGGGAACACGAATGCAGACTTATCGTAAACTGTTTGTGAAAATACTTATTAATGCCGAAAATTAAATTATTATAAAACTTTCCCCAGTGGGCCACTATGAACACACAGCTGCTTTGATCCCCTAAAAGACAAAACATTTCAATGTCACACGCAGGATATTATATTTCCAGAACTTTGGCCATCACATCTTTACAGTTATTTTCTAAACAATCTTTTAAAGGCAGACAGGTTTAAAGGAAACTTAAACTGCAAATATCTTAGTTATGTGAAAACCTCCAGGCTCATCTGGGGGTAGCTGCAAGCACGCACAATCTGACCAGTCAACATTAACAACATGAGCTTGCTATTTAATTGCTCTGTAGTTTGAACAATCAGATGGATTAATATGTTCTTCCAAGTTTCACAATCGAGGGGGGGGGGGGACATAGCCCAAATTTATTATATGGGGAGAAACTACTACAGCCAACTATTACATCGGGGAGAAAGCAGTAACAGGGAATGGCCAACTACTTGCTCCTGCTGTGGGTTTATGTGGCAACCTTACCCACTCTGCCAACTTCAGTTCTAAGAAAACCACTTTCAGTCTGTAACAAGGATAATTCAGCATTTAAATGGGCTATTTCGGTTTAGATTTCACAAAATAATGCTCCGGTTCGGTGTAGTGATTAAGAGCGTGGACTCTAATCTGGGAGAACCGGGTTTGATTCCCCACTCCTCCACATGCAGCTGCTGTGTGACCTTGGGTCAGTCACGAGTTATTTCAGAGCTGTTCTCTCAAGAGCAGTCCTCGAAAGAGCTCTCTCAGCCCTACCTACCTCACAGGGTGTCTGTTGTGGGAAGGGGAAGGGAAAGGAGATTGTAAGGTGCTCTGAGACTCCTTCGGGTAGTGAAGGGCGGGGTATAAATCCAATCTCTTCTCTTCTCCTTCTATATCAGAGCACACAGGTTCCATAATGGTAAAGTCTTCCATAACAAGGAGAACAGCTCTTGGCTCCTCCCTGTTTGGTCTTAGGAAAATAAAAGAGCCTCAGTCCTGGGAAGAAGGGGCTGGGATGCACAGCATCCAAAGCAACCGCCATTCTGAACCCACCAAAGGAATTATACTCAAAGCAGAACTGCACTTCAAAAGCACAGCATGCCTTTGATATGTTTGCTTGGGGGAAGATGCAAGTGGGTCTCGAATCACACTTTGAGACCCAAGAGAATAGTAGTCCAAGTTCTTTTTTTCAGTCAAGGATAAGCTTATAAGCTTATGGATATGGATGACCTGCAGCAGAGCCATAGCCCATAGGAATGGCCGATGTACTAGGAAGATGGGTGGGGATGGGGATAAAGTAGGCAGCACCAACGTTATAATGAAGCTTGCCCAAGAAAGGTTCAGGCTGTTCAGAAAAGAACTCCACTGAGAATGCAGCAGTTACAGCAATAGAGGAAGCTGCCTTATACTAAATCGGACCATCAATCCACCATGGTCACTGCTTTCTATTCAGATTGGCAGTGGCTCTCCAGGATCTCAGGATGGGGCCTTTCCCATCGCTTCCTGCCTGGTCCTTTTAACTGAAGATGCTGGGGATTGAACCTGGGACCTTCTGCATGTCAAGCAGAGGCTCTTCCACTGAGCCACAGCCCAAGTTGCCCATAGCTACCGGTCTTCACAGCATGCAACCAACGCTTACCTTTTCAAGTTCTATGAGAAAACTGTCCAGTGATTCATCTGACAATTTTCCAACTTCGAACATGGTGACTGCATGGCTTTTCAGATTCTGCAATAAAAGGCAGAATTCATGTATTTGAGACTGTAATTCATGCACATCCCATTTTAAACTCGTTCTATGGCAAACCCCCAGCAGTATGGACTAGATCGTCTCTTTCAATTAAAAAAATATTAACTTTAACCAAGAAGTCCCCAAATGAACTTTTCAAAAAACTCTTGGAAAATGGCTGATTTTTTTTTTTAAAAAAGAACTAAATTTTTAGAATACTAACCGAGGGGGCATGGATAAGAATTTTAGTATTCTGATACGTACCGGTGAAAGATTCCCCATCATTAGAAAGGCAGTGAGAGTCGAATCGAACAGGAAGGCTATGCGCTTTGTGTGCCCACTAGACAGACTTAAGCTGCTCACGCTGGCTGTATCTGCTAATAAAGCAAAAAAATAAAAATAAAAATGAGGTACTCTTAATTTTTTTAAATTTGGTATCTAGGTAAGGGCCCAACAATACAATAGGCTGTTAGCATAACTGAACCTTCCCTTCTCTTCCACTTTGTTTTTTTGCCTGTCTTAATCCCATTGGCCGACCTGCTCTAACATCATAGAAGGACTGTATTACTCTAGCAAGTGAATTCCCAAAGCAATCAGTCATTTGGCCACAGGCAAGTAAGCCTCCCACCTCACATACTGGTGGCCTGACAGAGAACGAGGAAAGCCTCGAGTGTCAGTCCCCTGGGCAGCCACTGGCTCAGCTGCTCTGATGTCATGAGGGACTTTGTAAACCTGGTGCCAGATAGCTGATGAAGAATGGGATAACCTTAATTTTAATCCCAAGGTCCATGATCAGTTTTGCTTAAATTACACAGCATAGATATAAGCTTCTGAGTGACACCATTCAGGTACAGATCAGCTGTGCTCACTCAGAACCCTCTGTACAATTCTTGCTCCTTGTGTGCACATCCAAGGCAAGATACTTCCTTTCTACACATTTAACTTACGAAAGCATTCTTGTAAAAGTCTGTAAAACTATACTCCATGACAGAACAAATCAGGAGCACTATTATTTATTTTTAAATGTTTATTAGCCTCCTTTCCACCTTACAGACGAAGAAGAGGAGATTGGATTTATACCTCACCCTTCACTACCCAAGGGAGTCTCACAGCGGCTTACAAACTCCTTTCCCTTCCCTACCTCACAACCAACACCCTGTAAGGTAGATGGGGCTGAGAGAGCTCTGACAAAACCTACTCTTTTTCAAGAACAGCTGTGCCAGAACTATGGCTTGCCCAAGGTCATCCAGCAGGTGCAAGTGGAGGCATGGGGAATCAAACCCGGTTCTCCCAGATTAGAGTCCGCGCACTTAACTACTACACCAAACTGGCTCTCTTAATTTTTTCTTCTACCGATAGAAAAAATGTTGAATTAATTTAAATTTTCATACACAATAAATGAGAAATATATTTTGTTACGTGGCTCTCAAGAACATTATCAGTGTGACAAATATCAAAACAGATCCACAACATTAAAGTTCCAAATTCATCAAAGGTTCAAAGAAAGCAACTTCTGCCTGTGTTCATGTAAAACCAGGTGCTTGTTCATAACCTCACACACGAAACAATATCTAGGGCAAGACTTACAATCACCGTTCCCTTCCCCTCCCCACAACAGACACTGTGTTAGATAGGTGGGGCTAAGAGAGCTCTCTTGAGAACTGCTTGTGAGAGAACAGCTCTGAGAGAACTCGTGACTGACCCAAGATCACACCAGTAGCTGCATGTGGAGGAGTGGGGAATCAAACCCAGTTCTCCCAGATTAGAGTCCGTGCTCCTAACCACTGCACCAAACAAGGCGGCTTACAATGAAAATACAATAAAATACATGCAACAAGTAAAAATCGCAAATTAAAATCAGTAATTCAAAATTGCTGGTAGACAGAAGAACTAAAACTAATCAAATGCCATCAAGAATACAATCATCATCAGCTATGACAGTGGCTCAGATCGGGGGGAGGGTCCAGAAAATCGTGGTTCAATAAACTGTGGCTCCTGAGTAAACCCCAACGTTGGTCACTCCTCTATCATTAGTTAAGGGTACAGGACCTGAAACCATCATTTTAAGGTGGTTTGTTTACCAGCTACAGTATGTCTTCACATGATGCACGAACATGGATATTCTGTCTTGTTCCCTGCAAGCCAGGAAACCTACTCGTAGCGGGGCAAAGAATGAAGGTGATGAAACCAGCATGATTCAGGGCAAATCAGGACTGAAGTGTATAAGTGAGACAAATCCTTGTGATCATAAGCTAACTGTAGTTAAAACAAACCACAGTTTTAACATTATGTCTGAACTGTGCCACTGAATGCCCATCATTAACAGAGATAAAGCAATGAAACACATTAAAATGCCAGAAGATATCCTTCTCCTCCAATCTTCTGCTCCCTCCCTGGCAGCCTTTAAGCAGCGGCTGGACAGACACTTGTCAGGGATGCTCTAGGCTGATCCTGCATTGAGCCGGGGGTTGGACTAGATGGCCTGTGTGGCCCCTTCCGACTCTGTGATTCTGCGATGCTATGATTCTCCACTGGTTCTTTTGCCAGCCCAGCTCACGACTCCTCGCCTGCCATCATGGCAGCTGAGATTCTCCAGTTCAAGCTGCTCAGCATTTCCTTGGTCACAAAAGGAGGCACTCAGGATCCTAAGCCAGGCCATTCCATTAGAATCACAGAGCTGGAAGGGACCTCCAGGGTCATCTAGTCCAACCCGCTGCACAATGCAGGAAATTCACAAACACCTCCCCTCCAAACCCCTATTGCTGGCCTAAGCGTGGCAGTCCTCAAATGAAGAAATCTCAAAGGGAAATTACAACTTGAGATTGCTGAACTTAATTCACACATTTAGAAAATTGGACCCCCCAAGGGCTGAATAGGGACACAGGAGTCTTATCTCCCTCAGATGCCAATCGTCTGCCCCCAAGCATTTCCCCTCTGCTCTAATACGCGTTGGACCTCTGCACCTGTTACAAGCGTTCTTTACAACACCCCTCGCATCTTCTGATTAGGAGAAAAGGACTCAGATCTCCACTTCTACTCATGTCTGACGAAGGGAGCTTTGACTCTCGAAAGCTTAAACCCTGGAACTCTAAGGTGCTACTGGATCAAATCTAACTGTTCCTCCACAGACCAACACGGCTGCCCCCTGAAACTGACATATAATGGGTACGGAAAAAGGAATGCACAATAATTAATACTGGTTCATTAAGCTAGCTAAGTTGTGCTCTGCAGCTCACCTTGATCATCTTGACTGTTTGTGTCTGTATCTGTAGCAGACGATCCACCCTCTTGTACAGGACTCCTGCTTTCCGCACTGTCCCACGACAACAGCATCTTCTGTGGATCCAAAGTATTTCTAACAATGGGAAGAAGGGTCTGAATCGATAATGCTATATCACTGCGAATACATGCTCTGTCTCAAGATATAGCTCATGATCACAGAGGCCGTGGGATTCTTTGCAGAGGATGACTTCTTTAAGTCATGGCTCCCAGACCTTATATTCCTGTCCACCTCCACATGCCCATTCTGCCTGCTGCTCATGTTTTAATCAGGAGATGACTCAAATGAAACTTTGGTTGGGGAGCAGGATACATTTTAACTGTTGGCAGCTTGCTTAACCTCATCCCATACCAAGGTTTCATTTTCACTTCAAGCCTCATCCAATGCCAGGTCTGTTAGAAGGAAGGTTGCCTTCTTATCTCGCACACTGGAGAAGGTGAAAATTTACCTGACTTGAGCAACTGGGCTGAAGGAGAATGATATGGTGTGCCTACTGCAGTTGACTTTGGAAGGTTATGCAGTCCTTCATCAGTCCTGTACTGCAAGACCGAGGTGGGGAGGGGCAGGAGAATGGGATGTTTCCATTACCCTCCATGAGTCCTTTGAGTTTTGCAGATTTCTGGTGCAAACTATGGCCAGCATTGATTGAATTATTGTAGTGCTGGGTTCCAGAGATAGACTGGGCAGCCTACCATCCACGCAGATCACTAGTGAGGGCTATGACTGAGCTGGGGGAGGTGGGCTCATGATTATTTTACTTTTTTTGCAGAAGTTTTGGTTTTAAACACTGTAACTCAGGTTGCCAACCTCCAGGTGGTGGCTGGAGATCTCCTGGAATTGCAACTGATCTCCAGGTGACAGAGGAGATCACGAGGAGAAAATGGCTGCTTTACGAGGAGAAAATGGCTGCTTTAGAAGGCGGACTATGATATTATATACCCTGCTGAAGTCCCTCCCCTTCTTAAACCCCACCCTCCTCAGGCTCTACCCCTAAATCTCCAGGTATTTCCCAACCCAGAGCTTTCAGTAACCCATCTTGAGCCCTTTTTGGAGAAAGGTGGGCCACAAGCACTGAAAATCAATACAGCTGCAGACTAATGGCACACTTGCTTTTTCTAAGGCTCTTGATTCTGATAAAGTGCAAGAGGACATTACAGTGAAAAATATTCAAGATGGCCTTCCCTATCACAGTAAGATCCTGTTTAGATGTCAAAACAAACACGAACGAACCAAAATTCTTAAGGCTCACACAGCCCCTCTTCCTCTGCAACTGGCTTGTGAACTGTAGTTGAAAAATTCGCGGTTTAGGACTCGAACTGAAGACTTCTTAACTAGCCTACAATCATAGCTCAGGGGAGAAGGGAAGGATTGTACGAGCCCAGGGATTTAGCCTTGCTTGTGACACCTGGTGTATGGAAATACTGAAGGAAGGTTCATTCACAACTTAAAACAAAAAACCTCCTAACACTCATCATTCCTCACTGTCTGGCCCAATACTTACTTCAGCCTGTTTATAGAGGGAACGTTCCGCCATGATGAATGAAGATTATCCAGATTTATCACCTGGCCTTTTTTATGGGCAAACCCTAACCGACAGTACATGGAAACCGCATTCTGAAGAGACAGACATTTAGGAGATCAGCATTTTGCAATTCAGTTTCATAATTTAAAAACAAAACAAAAACAAAACAATAAAAAGCAAGAATGGTTAGAGGCCTACCTTTACCAATGACAAGTCTATCTCCAAGACATTTGCAAGCTGAAAGCACACACAAAAAATGTTTTTAATGCAATACTCTCTTTGGTCATTCAACTGAAAAAAAGTCAGGCTTGGCTAGTTGATTAGCCTCTTAGACCATTCAACAATCTGACCATAATTGAATACTAGGCAAAAGACAACATCTGACTCTTCCAAGCCAAATCTAAGCAAATTCCCCCCAAAAATAGAAAGTTGAATAAAAATACAGATGTGCCTTGAGATGCACTTATGGGACCACATCTATGAGGAGCACTCATTCGCCTGCATTTTCAAAATCACCATTGTGTGCTTTAATGACAGATTCAAAGCTTTAATTCAGGGGTCCCCAACATGATGCCCACGGGCACCATGGCACCTGCTGATATTTTTTCTGGCACCGCCTACTTTTTAAAAAGTAGGTGGGGCCAATAGGGACTCTGCCCAGCAAGGCTTCTGATTGAGCACCAAAAATTTGATTGGCTCTGCAGATTTTTTAGTAGGTCGCTTTGGCAGCAGCTGCCACCATGGCACTTTACTGTGTGACCTGAAAGTAAGCCATTTTTGTGGCTGGCTCCACCTCCAGCGGTAGCCATTTTGTAGCAGTACCCACCATACTGCATTAGAATTCCAAAGGAGACTGCAGGCTAAAAACAGTTGGGGGTCTGACTTGTCATAGGGCAGCCTAATGCATTCCCATCGCTCATCCACAAACTAAGCAGCCCGATGAAACTACAAGTAATGCCAAGGGGGAGGGTGGAATCGAGATTTCAAGTAATAAGAGTTTCGTTTCAAACTGTTTCCAATTGATTAAATCCTCCTTTGAGATAAACTGTATTTCGTTTTTATACAGAAATTTTCCTACATATTTGAAACACCTAAAAGACTTACAGTAATCCTATAAGATAGATTCAGGTGGGTACCCCTGTTTGGTCTGAAGCAGCAGAATAAAGTATGAGTCCAGCGGCACCTTTAAGACCAACAACGTTTTATTTTGGGTATAAGCTTATATAACAGTTTGGTGTGGTGGTTAAGAGCGGTGGATCCTAATCTGGAGAACTGGGTTTGATTCCCCACTCCTCCACATGAAGCCAGCTGGGTGACCTTGGGTCACCCACAGTTCTTTCAGAGCTGTTCTCTCATGAGCAGTTCTCTCAGAGCTCTCTCAGCCCCACCTACCTCACAGGGTGTCTGTTGTGGGGAGAGGAAGGGAAGGAGATTGTAAGCCGCTCTGAGACTCCAAATGAAGGGCGGGGTATAAATCCAACTCTTCTTTTTCTTAAAGGTGTCACTGGACCCATACTTTGTTCTAGTAATTCTATAAGCAACTCTGAATTATAAAGCCAGAGCTCGCACCCCAAAGCTATAAGTGGAGTAGGAGTTCAGCAAGGTTAAGATATAGTCGCTCCCCTATTATTACCCACTGACTTTACGGCAGCCTCAGGTGATCTTTACCCAAGCTCAATTACTCAAGGGAAAGTTGTTGTGATACACTGTTAACACTATAACATAACTGATTTCTACAGTGAAAGGTGAGCCAGGGAGTCCCTACAAGATTGCTCAAATATCTCTTCCTCAGAGTCATCATCAGCAAATTCATGTAGGCAAACAATGACTCAAGGAAAAACTGCACAGGGTTAGATCCAGCCACCTTTCTCACTCAGTCCCGCCCAAATCCCATCCTTGCAAACAGCTCCCATCCCACATGGCTTTTGCTCATGAAAACCCCAGGACCCCCCACAGCATAGACTTTTGGGGGTATGGTCAAAGGGGAACCATCATAAGAACACAAAAGAAGTCGTGTTGGATCAGGCCAGTGGCTCATCCAGTCCCAACACTCTGTATCACAGGTGCCGTCAGGAGGTCCAGAAGCCTTCCCGCTGTTGCCCCCGCCCCCAAGCATCCCTTTGCTTTTTACCCTCCAAAAAGTGACTTACCTCTGCCACGTTCGTATGTTCATCTATTGAAACGAATATCTTGTACAGCAGGGTTTCGAAGTAATCGCCCTGCACCCTGTTCATAACAAAGCCTTCGAGCGGGGGCACTGGAAGGAAGAGCTACGTTTAAAGATGTGGCCCAAGGACACTGTACTATGTATAAAAAGGGCTCAAACCTATGTTTTAAAACGAATTACCGATATAAAAATAGCTAGAGGAATCCAAGATACAAAAATAAGAGTCAAGGTAACAATTTATCCTCTTAATATGTAGACATATATAGACATAACAACAAACATAGAAACATGGAGCTGGAAGGGACCTCAGGGGTCATCTAGTCCAACCTGCTGCACAATGCAGGAAATTCACAACTACCTCCCCTGCTCTACTAAAGGAAAAACAATCTAGTGTCGCCTGGCTTGAGGCCTTAGGTCAAATGAGTCAACCATAAAAATAAAATAAAAATGTATCCTCTTTAGCTGACAATTAACGAAAAGGAGGATTCAAATTCAAATTTATTCTGGTCGAGACCACCAAGGTGGAAATACAACTTTAACAACTAACACATCAAGTTTAAAATCACAGCACAATTAAAATTCATACTTCAGCCTTTGGCATTTTCTTAGACAAATAGTTCCGCTTTCTAAGAACCAGTGCTCAAAACCTTGCCACCGCATAAGGCACAGGTTTTTGACTGACTTCTAAGAGGTATATCCGAAGAATTCCAGGGTTAGAAAAGGAGGATTCAAGATGTTCAATGACCATTCACAGAGCAAATCAAATAAAAAATGTGATTAAAAGGGCCTTTTGACCCAGACTTCTCCCCTTGTCACACACTGCTCCAAATAAACCAACACCCAACCTCATCTTATGTTATCCCCAGTCCCTTTGAACATCTGAGACACTTTATGGGCTTTTCTTGCCCTGATAAGATTTTAATAGTAGCTATTTGGAGACATTTCCATATTTTATACCACACACACAAACACACAATTTACACTGATCAGTCTCATTGTTCAGTCACATTTCGGTATCATTCCATTCTGAAACCTGGAAATCTTTGAGAAATGAAAATTAGGCCTTTCGTCCAATAGCAAATACGAAATCTAAAGAAAAGGGACATGCGGGCACGTGTGGGCAGGAGACAAGGAGGGGATTAAATGTATAATTTAGTATCTCCTTACAAGATGCCAGTTCAGACACGATCGAGCCACAGCCATAAAGTATAGAAATGGGACCAATGCTTGCTTGAGGGGCTGCCAAGCAAGAGTTTGGGGAAAGAACACTCATCTTCTTTGTGGACTGGACAGCAACTTCTTATTGCTTCAAAAACAGAGGAGGACAGATGTGTAGGCTATTCTATATGCTAATGGAAACAGAAACCAACAGGAATGGCAGATGGAGACTCAACTGAGTATGTGCACACTCCTTGTATTCTGTTGACTATTAGGAAAAAACTTCTTAATAATAAAGAGTAGTCTGGCAATGGAAACAATTGCGAAGGTCAGCCCTCCTTCGCACAGAGACTGGACAACCATCTGTTGGAAATGCTCCAGGTCAGATTTCCTGCATTGAGCAGGGGTGGGCTAGATGCCTCTACAAGACCCCTTCTGAGTTCTGTGCTGAAATGTGCCCTATGTGGTCAACAGAATGCAGAAAGCTCTTCCAAAAACACTTACTCACCTGCTATACAACTGTCATCTGATATGGGTACATCAAGGTAAATAAAACCTTTATTATATAAGCCTGCAAAAAGGAAAAGGAAGTCATTGTACGAACACCATAATCACCACTTTTAACATCACGCCGTTATGCCAGACGAGACTAAAATAGTATCCCTCGCCCTTCCACTCACTCACACACACATGCACACACGCACAGAAGAACACAGAGTGCATGGTACACTGCTTTCAAAACAGAGGCTATGCTATGTTATGGAGCAGGAGGCGATCCACAGGACCAAGAAAACCCACAAACACAAGTTCCACTAGCCTCACATGAGCCCAGCCCTTCTGGTAGAAAACAAAGACTCACTGTGAACTATGCTGTAGTCCAGGGATCCAGCAAGCTGAGGGCCTGAGTCAATGATTTTATCAATAGCAGATTTTTCAGAGGTAGTGCAAATCTAGGGAGAAAAGTGTTGATAATAAATCATACTTGTGTATGACTTTTTTTTTTTAATTGCAGGCTCTCCTTTTAAACCCACTTTGAGAGCCTATTGCTGAGCCAGGCTAGCAGCAATAATTATTAAAACGAAGCTTCACTGCTGAAAGGTTTTCCCTTCCACTCTCACAGCTCTAGGACTCAAGACTACCCAATGGATTTGATTGGGAATGCGTTCAAGACAAAGACACAGACCTAGACAAAGTCCCACTTTATTCAGTGGGGTTTACTCCCATGAATAGAGCCAGTTTGGTGTAGTGGTTAAGTGCACGGACTCTAATCTGGGAGAACCGGGTTTGATTCCCCACTCCTCCACTTGCATCTGGCTGGATGACCTTGGGCAAGCCATAGCTCTGTACCAGCTGTTCTCTCAAGGACAGCTTGGGAAAGAGGTCTCTCAGCCCCACCTACCTCACAGGGTGTCTGTTGTGGGGAGGGGAAGGGAAAGGAGTTTGTAAACCGCTCTGAGACTCTTAAGTGAGTGAAGGGAGGGATATAAATCCAATCTCTTCTTCTTCTTCTTCTGAATGTGCTTTAGGAATGCACCAAAAACAAAGCACTTCTTCATACACCACTTAATTACTTTCTGCTACAATAATGTTTCTGTAATCTTAGCCAGAGCATGCACTCAAAGTTGAAGTTTAAGTAAATTCAGAAACTACAAAGTACCTTTATGTCGTCCTCAGTTATGTAGCCAGCTTGTACCACCCACCAAGCCTCTATGGCAATTTCCACTGGCTTCATGGGCAGCAGATCACGAGCGGACTTCCTTCTGAAAAATTTCTGGAGTGGTACAATCCGTTTGAAATGGTACATGTCAAAAACAATAGGGAAGCAACCAATTTACTATCATATAATAACAAATATTCCTGAATGAAGATAACTGGGGCACCCAAACCCAGAAAAGAAAAGAAAAAACCACACTGGGTCATGATAAAGGACGATAGTTCCCAATTTTTATCAATAACTCCCAAAATGATCTCTGGAAAATGTTACACATTTCTCCAGTGCATTTCACAGAACTCATCTGTTTAAAATGACCTAAATATAATTGGTTGCAATATGCTTCAGCTCCACAAAAGAAAGCAACCTGAAATTATTAAATGTATCTGAAGAGGTTCCTTGAACTGTAATGGACATTGTATTTCTGAAACCTGAAAGGCGTGCCATGCAAAGCACTCAGGAGTTGGGATGCGAGGACCAAGTGCTTGTCTCCAAATATAAACTGGATGCCTGCAGCTTATCACAGCAACACTCCACAGCTGTGCTGACACCCGCAAGTCTCCAGACACAATCAAAAGAGGTGGTTTTGATCTATAAATTCCTCAGCGTCTTGCACCCAGCATTCCAATGAGATGACTTCCTCCATTAGATACCATAACAACCTGCAAACTTGGTTTAATTGTAAAAACGGGGAGGGCAGGATATAAGCCTAATAAATAAATAATTAAAAATAAAACATTTATAGCCCAGTTTTCCTCCTAGGAGTCCAAGGTGGCTAAACCAGACTAATTAAAAAACAAACCAGCAAAAAACAAAGTCTCTCGCATAAAACCATCAAGTCACAGCAAAGTCAGTTAAAAATATCTTACATTAGATTCATTAGGTGAAATGATAAAATGTCACAAATGTTCTTTCCAATTAAAAAAGGTCTCCGTGGTCCTTCTAAAGGCTATCAGGGATAGAATCCTACAGCTTTCTGGAGAGAGCTGATTCCATAACAACAGAGCTGGGAAAGACATATGAGCGGCTGCTGGCAAACATTGCCACCCTGAGAGATGGTACTAACAAAAGCTGATGTTTGGTGAGGGCTCATAAGGAGAGAGATGGCCCTGAACAGCTTTCAGGTATGAATCAGCGGCCTGAACTGGACCTGGAAGCAAACAGGGAGCCCACAAAACTGCTTTAAGAGCTATGTATTCTGATGGAAACAGCTCTTCCTTATTAACAAACACGCAGCTGTCATTTTGAACTAGCTGAACCTTCTGGACTGTCTTCAAGGGCATGCTTGTAAAGAGTACCCTACAGCAGTTCAGCCTGGAGGTTAGAGAACTTTATGCATCAACTACAGTTGCAGTAAGTGAATACAGAGGAACTTCCGTGAAAGTCTTATGTTTACCACAGCATGCATGAAAACCATAGGGGAAGATGGTCACCTGATATGCCAAGCAGGACGCCACCAGACGTGATCAGAATCCTGGGGAAATCAGAACAGCAGAAAGATTCCCCTCACCACTTGGCAGGAGGCTACAGATGAACAGCTGCACCCAATGGCAAGCCAGCACTTGGTCATCAGCCATTCAAGTCAAAGAGAATTGTCCCATGTTGGCAATCTCATAAAACCTACATTCTTGCTCATTGAGGCCTAGTAAGTAACACCTTGTGAATGCTCCTTCTAAGTTTTTAAGAAAAGCTGGCTATACATCTTATATGGGTTGTTTTCCGATAGGTTGTTGTCGGCATTGTGGACGAAGTGACCCAGCTCTTTCAGAAGTGCTGCAAAACCTAATTTGGCTGGATCGCTGCTGAACTGAATACCAGCAGGCATCAAACTATGTTGTGTTTAGTATTAAAATCTACATTTTTACCTATCCTACTGCTTTTAAGTAATGTTGTGCACTGCTAGAGTGTCAGTTTTAGACCAGATAGAGTAAGGCAGAGGAAACACAATTGAACACATACTTTTGATGATCGACACTGGTTCATTAGATCAATGTACTGGTTTCTTCCTATGCCAAGAAGTCTTAGACCTGAAAAAAATTAAATTAGACTTGTAAAACTGTTCTGGGACACAGGAATATGATGCACTAACACTGTTCCCATCTTTTGCTTTTATGGCTAAATAGGAATCTTTCCCCCAAAACACTAGAAACACCACCTATCAAAACATGAGTTTTAACTCTGAAATTCCCCATTAAAATACATTCACTTGCAAACATTTCATGATTTCCCTCAGTTGTATTAGGAGACTACAAATAACTTATACAAAACAATACAATACACAACCTTTATTGGCATACAAAATAACTTTATCTATCAAACTCATCATAAATTTTCAGCACCTAGTCTTGGTAATAAACTTCACCCCCATGATTCAAAAAGATGCCTAGAAACTTAATCTGATGGGCACTCCTGTATGGAACAGTATCTGATTCTTACAAGTAAACTGCAGAAGCCTTTCACAGCTTTAAGATGTCAGGCAATAAAGACTGTCCTAGAAATATGGACTTGGAATCCAGAATTTGCATTTATTGCAATGGAACATCTGTCTCTTTGACAAGATTATCAGAAGTTATTAATGGTATGAATCCTACCACGATCCTTCACTGAGCAAAGTTTGTAAACAACTACAATTTCCCTCAGTAGCATTCAAAGTTAGCCTTCCTCCAGCTACGGAGGCTTTCTCCAATGGATGAACCACCTGACTTGCTAAGCAGAAGGAGTTCCTCCAGTCTAAGGAGGAACTGTCTCTTCTTCCAGGTAGAATTTCTTAGTGGTCAAAAAATCAGAAAACTGAATGTCCTTCTTGGTGAATTAAGAAGTTATTCTAAGTAGCTAGCATTTGCTTCAATAGCTGCTGCACAGAGACTTTCCAAACACACAAACTTGCCCGTGACCTACAATTAATTGACTGCCCGGCTCCACATATCTACACTAACTGATACAGGCACATATAACAGGGCTTTTTTGGTTTTGGTCCCAAGACCTTAAGAACATGAGAAGCCAATGTTGGATCAGGCCAGTGGCCCATCCAGTCCAACACTCTGTCACACAGTTGCCAAAAATACCAGGTGCCCTCAGGAGGTCCAGCAGTGGGGCCAGGACACTAGAAGCCCTCCCACTGACACCCCCCCCCCCCGGCAAGCACCAAGAATACAGAGCATCACTTGCCCCAGACTGAGAGTTCCTATCTATACTTTGTGGCTAATAGCCACTGATGGAACCTCAGCTCCATATGTTTATCTAATTCCTTCTTGAAGCTGTCCATGCTTGTAGCCGCCGCCACCTCCTGTGGCAGTGAATTCCACGTGTTAATCCACGTGTTAAACCTTGGAACATCTTGCTGTAAAAAATCCACCTTGTCCCCTAATTTTTGGCATTCTAGAGATCCTCTGAAACAGTATTATTCCACAGGATGTTTGGTGGTGGATGAATTAAACTGATCCGCTGAAATGGTGTTGATCTTGTTGACTTCTTCACTGAGCTTTACTGCTGGCCGTATTGCTTTCATCAGTATTGTGAACTTACTGGCGTTTCTGTCTACTACTGCAGATACCTGTGAGTGGGTGTTTTTTGGGGGGGTGCTTTCAAATATATAGGGTTGGATCCATGTGTCCTAGAGTATCTTATTAGAATGGGACAGATATAATCCAAATAAATATAATTGTCAGAAGTCAATGTAACAGTCTGTCATTTGCAGGGGCTGGACTAAATGACCCTTGAGGATCTTTCCAGCTCTATATTTCTACGGAGCTTATATTTTGGAAAATTATTCAAAAGATGTCGACTTTTGGAATGCTGTGTTATTTCTTCAGTCATTTCTGTGTTCAGTTCTCAAGAGTTTTCCTCTCACTTGCTTTTAAACACCATGCATTTAACCCTATTTCAAAAACCCTACTAACAAGTAGAGCGACTTCAAAACTATCACACAGTTGTACTTTTGAAACTAAGCAAGAAACTAGGAAGGCAGTTTTTTTAACAGACATGTATTCAGCCTGTGGGGGGAAAAAAACCAACCACACACTTACAGTCTGCAGCAGTGAAATTGGGCAACGAATCATAGCTTTTTTCACTGTTCATTATGTCCTTTATAAAGAAAAAGGAGAAAAGTTACATTGTTATATATAGACTTTTAAAGGTATTTTATACTGAGTCAGTCCATTGGTCCATATAGATCAGTACTATCTGCTTTGACTGTCGGTGGTTACCCAGGGTCTCAGATAAAGGTCTTTCCTAATAATGCTGCTTTCACTTGGATGTTCTGCGTGCCAAACATATGTTCTGCCACTGAACCACAGCCCTCATCTAACTTTCTAATCACTGCAGTCCTCGACTACATAAGCACACAATGATTTTTGTACATCAGTTCCTTAGAGGCTTTTTTCCTGTTCAAACCTCTGCATGTTTTTGCAATGAATTGCTATTCCCTTGGACAAATGCAGAATCTAGAGTCAGAAGCGCACCTGTTAACAAAAGGATAACAGTGACTTTAAAGAGCACCTGGATCTAGAAGTGTGCATCGGGTATCGCTTTGATTTCATATGGAGGAGGCGATCGGCACATGCCAAGTAATGCATACTGTGGAGTCGCTCCCCCCAGTAAAATGCATAGGGCAGTGATGGCGAACCTTTTAGAGACCAAGTGCCCAAACTGCAACCCGAAACCCACTTATTTATCGCAAAGTGCCAGCACGACAATTTAACCTGAATACTGAGGTTTTAGTTTAGAAAAAAGAACTCATTAACATCTTTTGTCTTAAAAGAAAAACACAATAACCGAGCTTTCAATTACAAACAACTTTTTATTGAAAGGTAAAAGTTTGCATTTGGCATGCTTTTGAACAATTAATGTGATTTTTTGCTGTTGTATGCATGCTGATAATTTGTCTAACCTTGGCTCATACTTTGTAAGTTTGAGAGCAGCCCAGCCTCTGAGTCTGTGTTGTCTTTTTCCTTTTAGAGACTGAGTGCTCAAACTGCGTGTGTGCCCACAGAGAGGGCTCTGAGTGCCGCCTCTGGCACGCGTGCCATAGGTTTGCCACCACTGGCATAGGGGGTGGGGGAGAATAAAAGAGTAACTGTGGAGCTCTGTGAGCATGTCAGACCATCAGACTGAGATGGGGATTCGCAGGCTGTAAAAGGGGGTGAGCCTAACAAACTTCATACTACTTATAATATGGGAGCTATTCTACATGATTTCTTATTCTTCACCTTTGTATCTGGCTCTTGGTCCAAGGAAGTGTACAGAGGTCCTTCACTACCTCATCATCCTTAGAAATACACTGCATCGTATGATAAGGAGAGTGGGAGACTGGTCAAAGGCCACCCAGCGAGCTTCATAACTTCACTGGGATCCGTACCCAGGTCTCCCTAAACCGTGTCTAGCATGCTCATCACCCCACCTCACCTCAGGGAGTCCTCCAGATTAAGAACTAAATATTGTCACTCGTGTCAGATGCCACAACACTTGGAACAGCCAACACCAGCTATATACTATGGCAAAACATAAGGAAGCAGGGCAGGACCAAAGACTTTTTGGATATCGTGAAAGAGACTGATTTTTCAACCAATGAACAGGCATAAGTCTAACCACCGGCACCCTCCTTTGCAAAATGATTTTGTAGCAACTACTGTGGCACACAAGTCCATTGTATGCTGTGTTGCATTAATGCAGATCCACATGATAGAAAGCATCATTTAAAAAAAAATTGCTGTCAAATCATAGCTGGACCCTAGACATTTCATGGCACGAAAGGATCAGAGGTGGTTTGCCATTGTTTGCCTCCGTGTAGCAATCCTGGACTTCCTTGGCAGTCTCCCATCCAAGTACTAACCGGGGCTAGAATCTGCTTCAGGCTAGCCTGAGCTAAGCAGATGAGATCAGGCTAGCTTGAGCTAAGCAGATCAGGGCAAGCACAAGTTACTTATTCTAATTAATGGAACTCAATAGCAAAACACCATTTTAAAACGTACTGGGGACTAACTGCAGCCATAGGTCGATGTATTCTACACCACATTAAATGACATCCTTCCCACTGGATAAAACTCGAGTATTTTTTACCACTTCCATCAGTCACATTTGAAGGAAAATCTGGCTGCAAGCCCAAACTGCAACTGTCTGTGCAGCTGCAGGGAGACTGTCTTTCATTGCGGCTTATTACCAGCGGCAGCTTGGCAAAGAGCTAACAACAACAGACACGTGACTCCAGCTGGCAGGCGTTATGTTCCACCACAGTGGCGTAAATTGCACGCAGGACACAATGCACCCTGGTTAAGCATTTTTCTCCAAACTCACCTCCATTATTCCTGTGTAGTACGAGAAGGGTGTTATCCTCAGGCCTTTCACCATGATATCAGACAAGTGGTAGGGGTATAACATGAGATGATCTCTACTATATTTTAACAATTCCTCATAGTACCTACGTTCATCTTTCTTGACGTGTTTAACTGGAATAGAAGAGACCTATTAGTATGTTGCACTGTAAGTTGCTTAGAATGTTCAGATTTCTGAGGGAAGCCAGCCAAAGCCTGGCAAGGTCCCAGCGCAAACAAAGTCCATTTGCAGAGGGAGGGATCCGGCGCATTCACCATGTATCAGCATTGGTCTTTCAAGATCAGTGTTATCTACTCAGATTGCCAATGGCTCTCCAGGATCTCAGGCAAGGGCCTTTTATGTCACCTCCTACCTGGTCTTTTCACCTGTAGATGCTGGGGATTAAAGCTGGAACTCTTTGCATTCAAAGTTGAGGCTCTTCCACTGAGCCACAGACTCTCCCCATCCAGCATCTAGTTTTACACAGAAGCCAACTATTTGCCTCTAGAGACCAACAAACAGGTCGCAAAGGCTTTCCCTTGATGCTGCTTCCTAACACTAGAATTCAGAGGTTTACTACTTCTAGAGCCAGTTTGGTGTAATGGTTAAGTGCGTGGACTCTGATCTGGGAGAACTGGGTTTGATTCCCCATTCCTCCACTTGCAGCTGGTGGATGACCTTGGGCAAGCCATAGTTCTGTCAGAGCTGTTCTCTCAAGGACAGTTGTCTCAGAGCTCTCTCAGCCCCACCTACCTCACAGGGTGTCTGTTGTGGGGAGGGGAAGGGAAAGGAGTTTGTAAGTCGCTCTGAGTGAGCGAAACCAAGTGAACAAAGGGCGGGTTATAAATCCAATATCATCTTCTTCTTCTTCTAAATCTGATTTTCCACTGTTGTTGAAGAAGAAGAGAGACTGGATTTATACCCTGCCCTTCACTACCCAAAGGAGTCTCAGAGCGGCTTACACACTCCTTTCCCTTCCCCTCCCCACAACAGACACCCTGTGAGGTAGATGGGGCTGAGAGAGCTCTGACAGAAGCTGCTCTTTTTCAAGAACGCCTCTGATAGAACTATGGCTTGCCCAAGGTCATCCAGCAGGTGCAAGTGCAGGAGTGGGGAATCAAACCTGGTTCTCCTAGATTAGAGTCCACACACTTAACCACTACACCAAACTGGCTCTCTTAAAATGTTTGCACCTACTGAAGTTCAAAACAGCTTACGAATGCAAGCATCACATGCACATTCTGGGCACAGATCTGAAGCACTGGCTAGTAGAGCGCAACAGTTCCCCATTTCTCTTTCCCTTAGTTGTTCACAGAAGCTGGGTCATTTTGAAGTCTCTCTTTAAAATTGCTTGGAGGCTGCACCCATGCATTTGTTAAGGCAAACAGAGCTCATTTTCAAAAGTGTTTCCTGGCCTCAATTTTTTATTTCTGTACTCACCTAAGTTATTCCGGTACCGTAGCTGATTGCGGATACTATAGAGTACAACCTGCTTTTCATAATCTCGCTGCGAGTTTCCAAGACCCTATGGAACAAAACACGCTAGGTTAGTTAGATTGCAGAAAACTGCATACAATGCATGCTACTAGGATTTAAGGGGGGGAAAAGATTAACTCCTTGATCCTGGACACTGGACCCACAGGCATGGAAGTAAATGTCCCTTATCTTTATGGTATTTGCTTCCAAACTAAATTAGTGCGTTTAGGACTGTGACCTTGGTATTACAAAAGTCTACTGGACCAAAAACATGATACAAAACTTGAAAGAAGTTTAAAAGTAGTTTGCCTACCAACCTGCCAGGTAACTTTACAGTTTAGTCTAGCTGAAAACTGAGCTAAAAAGGTAACAGAAGAATTTCAACCGGCTGCGTGGCCTTAGACCCAGAATCAAATGGTTAGATTAATCCAGTGTGGTTTACATTGATATAAACAGTGCTTTCTTGCTTCTATGGATAATTACGCCAAGTCTACCTATGAGAGCCAGTTTGGTGTAGTGGCTAAGAGTGGTGGACTGGGTTTGATTCTCCACTCCTCCACATGCAGCTGCTGGATGACCTTAGGTCAGCCACAGTTCTTGCAGAGCAGTTCTCTCAGAGCTCTCTCAGCCCCATCTGTCTCACAGGGTGTCTGTTGTGGGGAGAGGAAGGGAAGGCGATTGTAAGCCACGCTGCAACTTGGAGTGAAGCGCAGGGTATAAATGCAATCTCTCATCTTCTCCAACTAACTACTACAGTGTTATCATCTTTTGTTCACGTCACTACAGCACTCACGAGCAGCAAACATGCTATTTCCTGATTAGACATGGTTGCTTTTCACATATAAGAACAAAAGCTTATTATACATAGAATTAATGTTACATGCTTTTCATTTACGATGACCTTCTCCACTGCAGACCCAACTCTGAAAACCCACTGCAACAAGATCTCTCGTATCTACACCAATTCTATGGATACCCTCAATTGTATTTGATGCCTAAGTATCTTGATTTTAATACATAACTGATACGGGTGAGGAAAAAAGAACAGGATTTCATGGGCACCACAGTAGGGACCACAGCAATATACTATTATATATATTTCATGCAAATAAACTCCTACTTAACCCAGTATATTTATGCATTTATTTATTTATACCCCAACTTTCTCCACCATGGGGACTTACACTGTTCTCCTCCATTTTATCCTCACAACAACCTCGTAAAGCAGGTTAGAGTGTGACTGGCCCAGGGTCACCCAACATACTTCCATGACACAGTGAGGAGGATGTGATGGGGTCAGAAAGAGAGGTGGGAAATCACTGTGTGTTCCTCTTCAGACAGTGTGAAAGAGTGATACAGGTGACCAGTAAACTCACAGTGACTTTCAAACAGTAGGGTACACCCCCTTGGGAGCTATGCGTTGTCTGTGGGGGAAAGAAAAATTCCAGAAAGGATAGGGACGTGAGGCAGATGTGCTTTTCTTACTTGCGAACCCAGGCCTTGGTAGAATCAATGCTCCCTGGTAACCAGGGTTCCCTCTAAGCTGAGTTAATGTGAGCCAGCTCACAGTTTTTTAGCCTCCAGTTTACACACTTTTGTCTTAGCTCAGGAAGGGTGGCTCCAGAGCAAATTAATTTATGCAGTCACCAAATTCCTCACTCGCAACTTTAATGCCAGAAGCTCACACAGTAGAATTTTTGCTCACAAGACTCCACAGCTTAGAGGAAGCATTGCTGGTAACAGCCTCTTACTGATCCAGACTGGACTTCCAAAAGTCAGTGCATCTTGGCCCCATTAATTCCAGTGGGATCTGGGAATGATGGATCCCATACACCCTGCATGTTGCTGTAGGAAGGGGAAGAAGGGAGAGCATCACGAAAAGGGGAGTGGGGCACTGGTCAACCATGGGGCACATGAAGCCAAACCCCAGTAACTGCAGTTAAAAGGATCTCAAGTAGCAAAGTTGGGAAAAAGCTTTTCCAGAGACTTTAGAGATCACCAGACTGTCAGAGCAGACAATAGTAGATTCAATGAACTATGGTGCAGTTGGTGTAAAGAGACACCTCAGTTATAGATGTTTTAACTTCAGGTCCTCCAGAATAAACAGGAGTCTTACAGAATGACCACCTTTTAATTCTAGCGTAGGCTTTTGTGGGTTGTGCATTTTGTCCTATGCATCCAATAGTTCCACCTCAATAGGCATCAACAGATTATTTATACTTAGTATATTTTTAAATCTCATTTTCCCTCCAAGTTCAGGGTGGCATAGTCAGTTTGCCTCTCCTTCATTCTAACCTCACCTGTGTAGGACGTTCAGCTAACGGAAAGTGATTAGCCCAAGGTCACTCAAAAAGAGGAGAAGGAAGGTTCAGACTGAATTACCTCTGGCTGAGCTTTTCCTCCTGCTCTGTTACAGGTATTTGGACTGAACAATGTGAGTCTTTCCCCACAAGTTGGTGGCTCTGTCTGAGGATAAATCCAGGACCCACCCAGGTACTGCAGCTGTATTTCTTCTGTCTGAACTTAGTGCCTATTCATAGGCCGAATCCCCAGTGAGGAGAAAAGCACACAAGAACTAACAAGTTTCATAGCAAGCTGAGATCTGAACCCAGACTTTCCCAGTCAAGCACTACACTTCACTGGTTTGAAATTTCCACTGACAGAAAGGACTTTCATCAGTAGCACACAACTTCCTCACCTCCCCCTCCTTGCAGCACTCCACAACAGCCCCTGAAGTACTGCCTGGGAGACAGGGGACCCATGCCAAAATTATGATGAGAGTTGGGGGTCAGAAGCTGGAGGGTAGAGGTCAAAAAGGTAAAGGTTTCCCTTCCTTGAAAGCCAGTTGAATACAACTCTAGGGATGCGGTGCTCATCTCTGTTTCCAAGCCAAAGAGCCAGCGCTGTCCAAAGACTTTTCCATGGTCATGTAGCCGGCATGACTAGACGCCGAGGCACACGGAATGCTGTTACCTTCCCACCAAAGCGGTACCTACTTATCTACTTGAAATTTCTTGCTTTCGAACTGCTAGGCTGGTGTGAGCTGGGACCAGAGACAGGAGCTCACTCCATCACGTGGCACTCGGGTCTTGAACTGCTGAACTACACACCTTCCGGTCTGCAGTTCAATGTCTTAACCACTTGAGCCACTGCAGCCCTTAGAGGTCAGAAATTACCCCCCCAAATCCAAAGGATCCACCTTATACTTGTGATGGTGGGCTCTAGTCCCCAAAGGCTTCTACTAGAATAACAACACTGAAAACCTGTATATGAAGAAGTGAGCAGTGACTCTTGAAAGCTCAAAATAGGTAGTTTTCCCTCTAAGCTGAGTTAGTGAGAGTTAGCTCACAGTTTTTTAGCCTCCAGCTCACACATTTTTGTCTTCGCTCAGGAAGGATGGCTCCAGAGCAAACTAATTTATGCAGCAGCCACATTGCTCACTCACAGTTTTAATGCCAGTAGCTCACAAAGTAGAATTTTTGCTCACAAGACTCCACAGTTTAGAGTGAGCATTGGTGGGTGACCTATTTTGTTAGCCTTTAAGGTGCTAATGGACCCTTGCTCTTTTCTACTGACACTGAAAACCGTTTCAGGGTAGCCCGTGTTTGTCTGCAGTAAAAGTTAGATTCAAGTCCTGTAGCACCTTATGAGAACAAGAGTTTCAGGGTATAAGGTGCCAAGAGTCAAAGCTCATATTCTGAAACTCTTGTTGGTCTCTAAAGGCACTACTGGATTCGAATCTGACACTGAGTTACTCCTCAAATCTCTAAGTTGCTCCAACACCCCTGTTGCTCTCACAATGCTACTTCTCCACCAGCACATGACTGACAGGTAAAGGAACCTCCTCACCCACCTGGCTGGCTGGCCTGTAAAGTAGCACAAGTTTCGATTATAAGAGAAGGGAGGGGGGGGGGAAATAATTCGTAAGGTTTGAGAAACACGCACTCAACGCGGGGTGAGGAGTCAGTAGCAAGAAGCTCCGCCTGACAAAAGAGGAACAGAAACTGCCCTTAGGGGCCAACGAGGGAAACCGGACTACGGGACGCCACAAGGGTCAACAACACCTGTCTCACCACATGAAGGGGGAAAGCGCGTTGTTTACAAGCGCCGGGAAGGGTCAATCAGTCACTCAGTACCTGTTTGACGCTGGCGGGGAGGCGGGCCCAAGGGTAGTTGTGGCGAATATGAAACTCCACGTCCACATTCATGGCAGGGACCCCGGAATGGGGGCAGGCGGGGGGGGGGGGCGGGGAGGAGGCAGCGACGGTTGGTGGGCCCCCCTCCTCGCGCGCCTCACAGCCTCGGCCCCGCCCACAGTCGCCGCACGGACCAGCCCGACGCCAACAGCAGCGGCAGCCCAAAAGCTGGACTTCGCTCGCCTCCCCTTTCCCCCTCACGGACCACTTCCGCGTTGGGGCCAGTAGAGGCCCCGCCCCCTCCCTGCGAGGTCACTTCCGGCTCGTTGGTATGGAGATAAGGAGGAACGGGGGGGGGGAGAATATACACTGGGGGGGGGGGGGGAAGTTTATTGAAGATTTAGTCTGGGCGTTATAAGGAAAGGTGGCCGGGCTTGGACTGTAGCGTTTATACCAGAAGTAATTTTAAAAGGGGAGGTTAATTTAAAAAAAAAAAAAATCAAATACACACACTCCTTTATCGTCATAGGTCTGTCACTTTCCCGGTACCGCTACGTGGAAAACTACAAATCCCGTGATGCTTTGTAAAGGGCGTTTTGTTTAGTTTGTGGCGTCAGGACGAATTATAATGGCGCAGAGTTTTAAGGGGGTTGTTGGACTGGTTAGGAAAGCATTTTGGAGGGAGGAGGTGGTTTGTTTCTCTTGTGTTGGTCCAAGCCAACCTTCCCCCTCCCCCCGCTTTTATAAACCAGTATTCTTTGGAAGTGTAAAAACCACTAAATTGACACTCTCGTGCTTTGGTCACATTATGAGAAGGTGTCACTAGGGTTGCCATCCTCCAGGTGGGGCCTGGGGATCTCCTGCTTTTATAAGTGACCTCCAGCTGACAGAGGTCAGCTTCCCTGGAGAAAATGGCTGCTTTGAAGGGTGGACTCTATGGCATTGTACCATGCTGAGGCCCCTCCCCTCCCCAAACCCCAGCCTCTCCTGGCTCCACTCCCAAAGTCTCCAGGGACTTTCCAACCCAGACCTGGCAACCCTAGTCACTATTGGCGAAACAATAATGCAAGGAGAGGTTGAAGGCAGCAGAAAAACAACAACCACACTTGTGATGAGATTAAGTTTATAGTCCTTGGAAGTCCTGACAGCCAGGAGATATAATAAAATTGATGTACAGCAGTCTCTCCTCAGGAGGGAGACTTATTGGATCTATCATTTAGGAAGTCTGCAAACAAGGGGATTAAATACTGAAATAGACTTTTCATGTTACTTTTGAAGCGTGTGTACTGTTTCTTTAAATTTGTGTAATAGGGGTGCGTCAATGTTGTATTTAACGGAACAGCCCGGCTTGGCATTCCAAGGCACCCTTCAGTGGTAGAGTATTGATTGGCAAAATAGCGCTCGTCTGTATTTTTTGGGAGTAGTGATATTATTATCATGGTATTGGTAAGTGTTGTTATGGTATTTTGGGTTTTTTTGTTAATATGTGCTTAATATGTATTGTATGTGTATAATGGTGTTTTTGTATTTATAGATTGCTTTGTATGGAAAATTCAAATAAGACAAAATCAGAGACAAACATTGTATGGTAAATGATTTTGATGTTCATGTCCAATTTTATTTTTATTTGTATTGTTATTGTTATTTTTATTATCATCAGGGCTATTTTTGGGCAGGAACGCACAGAAACGGAGTTCCGGCTGGCTCCTGAGTTGGCCACACCTACAACCAAAACCTCTGGCATGCATGGCTACAGAGCACACTGCCCTCCCATGTTACACAGAAGAGGGAAAGGCAGCATATTAAAATGCCATCTTTCCCTCTGGGGAGCCCATCCAGATTTCCTTGTCAATTTCATTCTCCCACAGTCAGCTGAGAGTGAAATTGACTAGGAAAAGCTTCTCTCTTGCTTTCACTTCTCTAGCTGACATGTCCCAGCTGGAAAAGGGCAGGCAGGGAACCCAGGCACCTTAAAAATGCCTTTCTTTCCTTCCCCATGCCTGCCCTGTGCTTTCCCAGCCCCCCCGCATAATATGCTAATGAGCTGCTCTGTCAGGGGTGTGGCCTAATATGCTAATGAGTTCCTGGTGTTGGGTGTGGCATATTATGCTAATGAGTTCCTGTTGGGCTTTTTCTACAAAAAAGCCCTGATTATCATTATTCATTTTGGTTTGTTAATGACATTATCAATTATTGTTGGTAGCTAATGAGGAAGTTTCCTTTAACGAAACGAATAGAAGTAAACTATGTAGCTATGCTGCTTGGAGTGAATTCTGCTCTTTTGGGCAGCAATCTTCAGACTTGGCTCCATTTATTCTGTATTGTGAAGTTTTTGCTCCTGTATGGTTAGATAAAATTGTTATTTAGTATATTTATCTTTTTGTATGACCTTGTTGTTTAGTATAATTACCTGTTTAGTACTTGTTCCAGAGTAGAAGTGATAATTGGAATACAGTGATTTAAGCGTCCTTCATCTCGGCCATTTTGTTTAAATATATGCTTGTTATAGTTGAGGGGCCTCTTGTTTTATTATCCTAGGACATTTTGGAGGACATTAATTCATAGGGTCACCATAGGGCTGCTATTTGCCCAATTTTGTGGGCTCCTGCCTGCCAGCAGCCAGCTGGCAGAGGGAATCTCCCTGAGCAGTGATGTTGCATGCAACATGCCTGTGTCACCTGGAAGTGGCGTCAGCATGTTGGCAATGTTGGGGGTGATGCTCTGGCTTTTGGGCAAAACTCTATGGTTTGATGCTGATTTTACCATAGAGTTTTGCCCAAAATCCAGAGCATCATTGCCAACATGCCGATGTCACTTCCAGGTGACACAGACACATCACGTGCGATACCACTGTTTTGGGGGGTTGTGGGGGTCGATGTCACTTTCCACCCCTGGAATATCCTCCCCCATCCACCCATCAGTGTGAGAAAGGGACCTGGCAACCTTAGGTCACCATGAGTTAGAAGCTACTTGAGGGTTCTTAATATGCACACTTTGTCACCTATAAAATTAGCTGATTCAAAAAAAGGTGGGCTCCTCCCCCTTTAATACCAGGCTTCTACCCATAGAGTTTTTGCCCAGATACCAGAGTGTCACCCGGAAGCTACTAGTGTGATTATGTCATTTCCTGTGCAACCCAAGCCATGTGCCAGGGCATTCTTTCTACTGGTAAGTCAGCTGATTGGCAGCTGGGGAACACACCTGGTGGAAGGGCACCCCCGCCTCCACTGGGGAGTCTGGCAACTCTAGGTCATAAAAGTACCTGGTCTTGGTTGGCCAACAGCATTGCTTTTTTGTGAGCTTTTAAATAGTCTACACTTGGAGTTTTCTTTTCAGCCTGCAGATGGCAGGCATTCACTAGTTCAAGTTAGATAGCAGTCAAGTGATCAAAGTGACAAGCAGTCAAGTAAGCAAAGTGACATTGCTACCTAAACTTGATCTTACACACTGTTGTCCCTGCCCCATGGGTGAATTTAGCACTATGCACGTTCAAGATCTATCTCTCACTTAGGCAAGGGGGGGGGGGTTGGTGTAGTGGTTAGACTGTTGAACTAGGATCTGGGAGAGCCAGTTTGAGTCCCTCCTGTGCCATGGTAGTTTGTTGGGTGGGTGACCTTGGGCCAGTCACATGCTCTCAGCCTAACCTACTTCACAGGGTTGTTATGAAGGTAAAATGGAGTAGAAGAGAATAATATAAGCTGCTTTTGGTCCCCACTGGAGAGAATAGTGAGGTATAAATATTTAATATAAATAGCTTTTGGAATAATACTTTACAAAGCCTCAGCCTCATTAAAAAGTCTCAGTGAAATATCCCCTACCAGGGGTCCTTTAGTACAAAAAGAGATGCAGGAGCTCATTAGCATAACTCATTAGCATAACTCATTAGCATATGCCACGTCCCCTGACATCACCAGAAGTGTGTCAGAAAGGGAATGTCAGTTTCAGCCCTATTATATCCTATGGGCCATTGAAATCAATGGCAAAAACTCATAGGATATATGAGGGGTTGGAGGAAAGGGGGTTTGAGGGAGAGGCTCCAAACTTGCAGGGTAGCTGCTGGGGCCTCTCCTTGAAATACCCACTAAGTTTCAAGAAGATTGGACCATGGGGTCCAATTCTACGGGCCCCCAAACAGATTGTCCCATTCCCTCCATTGTTCTCTATGGAGGGAAAAAAATGTTAACTTTTTTCCTACCATAGAGGACAATGGAGGGAATGGGGGCAACCTGTTTGGGGGCCTGCAGAATAGGACCTCCTGGTCCAATCTTCTTGAAACTTGGTGGGCATTTCGAGGAGAGGCCCCAGCAGCTATCCTGCAAGTTTGGAGCCTCTCCCTCAAACCCCCTCCCCTCCAGTGGCTTTTAAAGTTGCCGCCGAAATTCAGCAACCACTACAACAGTTTAACCACTACACAATTCGGCGGCGAGCTGAATCAGATTAGAGAATCTGATTCAGCCCGTGGATGCCCTACTGGCCAGTCCTGAGCTGGCGGAGCTTTGCTCCGCCTCGCTCCGGCCCCAACGGACCCCAGTCCCCTACTGAATATTGGCCACCAGCTGGTCACCAAAAGTCAGCACAGATACAATCATGCAGTCTTGGCAAGTCTTCAGATGGGAAAGCACATCTTTGGAACACCTTCTGCAGAAGTCTCTTATACTTGCATTTTCTGTATAAACTTGATGCATGGATAATACAATTGACAGTATGCTTTTGTCCGGGGGGGAGGGGCTTCCCCCCAGTTTGTGTACCACTTGTTTGTGGGCAGTACCCACTGATCCTGGGGAGGCGGTGTTGCGTACTGGGTTCAACGCATGGAAAGGCTGGACAACAGCAGGATGATCAGCTCATTGTTTATTGGTACACAACAGCAACTACCGGCTGATGCTGCCAACTATATACAGCCCTCTGAGACGCACCTACAGTCCTATTGGAGGGTCTGAATCTCCCACCAAAGTTCCTATTAGTGAACTCTAGGAGGTCCAGGATCCTTGGCCCCTATTATTTCCTGGAGCCAAGCTCAGACTGCATGTCACTGGCGCCTGGTGGCGGTCAGCGGACATAACAGGCAGAGAGGACCAGGACTGGCCCCAACCTCTCTCAGGCCCCAAAGCCTGGACTTTGGGAGGAAGTAGGACTGATGGCCCAGGCTGTGCAATGGGAGAAGGAGAAGGAGGAGCTGGGTGGACCAAACCCCCTTCCCTCCCATTCGGAGACCCTGGAGATTCCCACTGAGGTGAGTGGTAAGACAGAGGAGGGTGGATTCCCCAGCGGGCACTGGTGGGGTGTAACAGCTTTGTTTGGGGAAATGTATTTATTAGCAGGGGTCCATTGGAGCGGGAGCGCACAAGAGCGCAACTCCAGGAGTGAGGAGCCCAGGGGGCGGGCACATGACCAAGCCCCGCCCCCTCCTCGACTTCCCGAGCAGTGCAGAGGCGCAGTGCCCCGGGGAAAGCCCTGCTAGGGTATTTATTTTTTTTAATGTTTTGTTTTAATATTGATAATTTTATCATTGTTCCTTTTATGACTGTGTGCTGCTTTTCCAGAGACTTGCTCAAGGTGGCATATAAATTTTTTAAGTATACCATTTTTTATCTGGGCACATGGCACATAAGTACTGGAGAAATTTCCCCAACCCTTCAGCAGCTTCCACCCCATCAGTTTGGTGTAGTGGACAGGAGTTGGACTCTAATCTGGGAGAACCGGGTTTGATTCCCCACTCCTCCACATGCAGCTGCTAGTGTGACCTTGGGCCAGTCACAAGTTCTCTCAGAGCTGTTCTCTCATGAGCAGTTCTCAAAAGACCTCTCTCAGCCCCACCTACCTCACAGGGTGTCTTGTTGTGGGGAAGGGAAGGGAAAGGGATGGGTGGTGCATGTGTCCCGGGTATCTCAAGTCTACTTGAAACCTGGTGGTTTCAAGGGAGCAGGGAGAGAATGAGGGTGTGTTCTTTATGCTTATTTTTATTGCACAAAGTATTGGGTGGGGAAGGGAATGGAGGAAGAGGAGGTCAGTTTCACTCACCTGTGGAGTGGAGCCTGAGGGGTGGGTGTTGCCTTCTGACACACTTCCGGTATGTTAGGGGGGGTGGCATATGCAAATGAGTTATGCAAATGAGCTCCTGCACCTCTTTTTCTACAAAATGACCCCTGTTTATTAGGTTATCTATATCTCACTTTCATCCCCCAATTGTGACATTGTTCTCCCCTCCTGCCCTTTATCCCTGCAGCAAAAATCCTGTGGGGTAGGTGGGGCTGAGAGATGGCGACCGGCCTAAAGTCACCCAGTGAGCTTCTATGACACCGGGAAGATTTGAACCTGGGTTTTCCAGATCCTACCTGGACACTCTGTAGAGAAAATACAGTAAGGGCTGTGAAGGACCACCGTTCTGCTTCTAGCAGATTGCAGGAATGGAATTTCTAAGCGGTGCTAACTGGTCCTAGTGTGGAGGCAACCAAGGATGGGCCTTCCTTCTGCCCAGGACTTGTCTTCTTACATGAGAGAGGGAGAGAAAGCCTGAGCTTCAGCTCCCATTTTCTTTGCTAGAAGTGGAGTGGAACAGTAGTGAAGTTAAGAGAGAGGACATGGGAGACTCATCTGTTCGATCTCTGGGGGCTTTTGGAGGGAGGACTATACTCATACTGCACCATTTAATACAGAGTGCTTTTAGTGGGCCTGCGTTGCTGCTAAGCCTACTTATTCAACATTATTAACATATCTCCAGATAAACAAAGTTTGGGTCAAGTGGCACCTGTAAGACCAGCAAAGGTGCCACTGGACTCAAGTTCTACTGCCTCAGACCAGCACAGCTACCCACCTGGATACATCCCCAGATAGTCAACTTTTCATGTTTCCATGTTTTTATTTCTGATACCGAGTCACAGAGAATAGTTTGGGGGTGTGGGGGGATAATCTGTCTTCCATGAATCCTCTTCAATTTTTTTTGCATGGTTTAACATATCATGTTTAATACTCATACCTTGTTTCAGATTCTTGCAGTCCTGTTACATGGTTGATTAGATATCTTCTCATCTTATTGATTGTATGGGCTCATATAATCTGCCTTGAGTCTCAGGGAGAAAGGAAGACAATAAATAAATAAATTTAGAACTCTTTTTGAAATTCTAATGAGTCGGTCACCGGTATCTCTGTTTGATTGTTGTCTGCTCTGTCTGACTATTAGGGATGCCAGCCTCCAGGTGGGACCTGGAGATCCCCCGGAATTACAGCTCATCTCCAGACTACAGAGATCAGTTCCCCCGGAGAAAATGGCTGTTTTGGAGGGTGGACTCTGTGGCATTGTACCCCACTGAGGCCCCTGTCCTCCTCAGGCTCCATCCTCAAATCTCCAGGAGTTCTCCAGCCTGGATCTGGCAACCCTGTCCCCCCAATCCCCTGCCGGTAGTCAGTGGGTACCCGGTAACCCTACTGGCAATACATCTCAAGGCTTAAATGTTCTCTTCTAATACCTTTAACCAAGATCCTTTAGCTGGGGATGCCTGAGATCTTCTGCATGCAAAGCATGTGTCCTTCCAATGAGCAACAGTCCCTTCCTCTCGCTTAAAAGACTAGGGCATTTTCACACACACTGAATAATGCACTTTCAGTGCACCTTGCAACTGGATTTTACTGTGTGAAATGGCAAAACGGTTGCTGAAGTGGATTGAAACTGCATTACTTAGCATGCGTGAAAGTGCCCATTGTATCATACATGCAGTTATGACACATGGGGTACAAACAGGCTTCTGTCTCCACTGCACAATAGGGAAAAAAAAACCCTGAAGACTGCACCAAGGCAACCCAAACAAAAAGCAGGAGTCCAAATAACCTACGCAAATGAGGCAAACTTGCATGGGTATTTATTTTTGCCCAAATCAGTCCTTTTCTGCTTGCTGCAGGTAAGGCACAGTAAAACACCAAAGCCACTGCTCTTCAGCACAGCAAGATCTCTTTGGTCCCTCCCCATCTGTTTTCGAGCTTATCTTCACAGCCAGGGAGCTGGACTGTTGGAATTTTGTGCCAGTAATAACACTGGCAGTATTTATGTGCGTAGCTCCAAGGAACATAAAAGGTAAAGAGGCGTTTGGCGAAAGCTTAGAGCTCCTACATCATAAGCAGAACATCCCGGGTTCAGTCCATGACAGTGCAGTTAAAAGGATCTCTGGTAAGAGGGCTGCAAAAGACCTCAGTCCAAAGACTTTGACGGCTACCCTGGTCACAGATGACACTAACGTGCTAGGTGGAACATTTGACTCTGAAATGCAGTTTCATGTGTTCATGTGGCTGCACCACAACCCTATGCACATTTACATAGAGGCAACTGAATTCCAGGGCTTATTTTCTTCTTAATTGCTCTAAGGATTTAACCTTTTACACAAATACACCCATGTGCTTCCTCCAGGAGGCAGAGGAATTTTCCCCACAATTCAGTCTGTCTGGTCAGCAGTGCCTGCAGCTTTATTTCCTGGTGATGGACAGAGATGCTGTGACTTATCTGACTAGAGCGGGCAGAAGTCTATAGGTCATCAGCGAGAACAGACAGTTGACGGGTGGGGAGGATTTTCTGGTTGAGAGCCAGCATAGTATAGTGGTTAGAAAATCATCCTGGGAGCAAGAACACTCAGGTTCAAATCCCCACTTGGGTGACTTTCAACAGGTAACCTACCTTGCAGGGTCATTGGGAGGATTAAAAAAATATTTTGTTTATTTGTAGCCCGCCTTTCTCTCTGTGACTGAAGGAAGATTACACAGTGTAAGACAATGCAATCGAATAGCTTGAGATGGCCCAACAAGCAATGCAATAGGACTGGGATCACAAGAATGAGAAACAATGCAAAAAAAAATCAGACATGATATAAACAATGCAAAAAATTAGAATCACAAAAATAGGGAACAATGCAGTAAAAGCAAGGTACTACATACAAGGAGCAGTGGAATAGACTAAAACTCTGTTCCCCTTATAAAAGTGCCTTCCATTCCATTACACTACAGCCTTATTTCATTTTTAGGAATGCCCTTTTGCCACAAGTAGGCCACTCCACAAATTGGAGGCCTCAACTAGGGTTGCCAGGTCTGGGTCGGGAAATGTCTGGAGACTCTGGGGGTGGAGCCAGGAGAGGGGAGGGGAGGGGCCTCAGCATGAGACAATGCCATAGAGTCCACCCTTCAAAGCAGCTGTTTTCTCCAAGAGAGCGGATCTCTGTCAGCTGGAGACCAGTTGTAAAAGCGGGAGATCCCCAGGCCCCACCTGGAGGCTGGCAACCCTAGGCTCAACAGAGAAAGCAGTTCTACGGGCAGCTGTTGTTATTACCATTTGGAGGGCAGTGCCTTCAGAACTTGAAGACTTTGCTCAGATGAGCGAAACTGTTCAGGATGGAGCTTGGCAGGAGAGGGGGTCCTGCAGATATGAGGCTCCAAGGCCCTACCCTGAGCTCTTTGGGAGAAGCACAGGATAAAAACTGATAGCTATACAGCGGTTATGGATGGTGAGTGAGGTGAGTTAAAAATGTTTCCATAAATACAACTATATATATATTTATGATATGGCTGCCTCAGAGCCTCATATCATAAATATATATATGCAGAGCCTCAGCCTAGCACCAGCAATATATTCTCCCCACTTCAGAGCCATCTTGCAGGCTTGCTCTTAGATGGCTCTGCAGACAGCCATTTCCTTAATTGCCTTCAGCAGGAGATATTTTTTTATTGGCTGATGTATGGCTGGTGCTGTAGACCGCTTAGAAGCATCAGCATAATTAACCGATTGTACCGTTCACAGAGCGGCTGAGCTGATGGAGAGTTCCACAGGAAACATCTATAGCAAACAGGTTTCGAGGAGTCAGCAAGCAGGGTAGAGTCTCAGTACGGGGACTCTTAAATTATTAAGATTCATAGCCATAATTTCCAAAAGAACTTGTCAGCTAATGCTGCCATCTCCTGCCTGGGAGGTGGGGTGAATGAACCCTTGACATCGGGTCTGTGGAATGTTATGTTATATTTCTCATGCCATGCTTATCGCTCTGGGAGCTGCTCTGACCTCGGGAGGCTGCTAGTACCTGCCTATGTATCTTTTTACTGTCTGCCTCTGTTTCTTCTCGCTTTTTCCCTGGGAACAATGAACCAGTATTTTATGCGCCTTTTTCTTTGACATGATGATTGGTTACAATGTGCTACTCGACCCCTTTTCAAATTATGTATAATTGTCTTGCTTGGAGCCGTGATGGCCATTACTAACACAAGAAGTGTAGATGACCATAGCAGACCTTTCTCAATAAAGTATTCCTGTTTAAGGACACTTGTTGCTGACTGACTCTGTAGGACTCTCACAGAACTCTAAGCAAAGAACAATAAGCTATGTACTAAAATTCCTGTACAAAATAACAATTGTATTTAAATGAATATTAAAATCCATGACTTGGAGCCAGACAGGTTTGAACAGAATTCCACTTGTGCAATGGAGCAACAGAGTTTTCCAGCCCCCTCCTTGCTGCTGCCACCCCCTGCAAGTTGCTCCAGAGAGTCAGAGGACCCTAAGGAACCATGAGGGTCATGGTACAGGGGCCGTGACCGGGGTGGCCTAGTCTCCTGCTGCTGCGCTCCCACCCACTCCAACTTTCCACTATGGCTTGGTAGAGCAGTGGGAGAAAAATAAAGAAAAAAATCAGCATCATAACAACACCATAATGTCACTTCCGGGTTACATACCTGGAAGTGATGTCGTGGCATTGTAATGACACCCTAGGAATCTCCTAAATTTCAAAGGGTCACTGCAGTACTGTGACATTGATAAGACAGAATTCCTGTCTCGGGTGGTGTTCCCCCAGCCCAATTTGAGAAAACACCCGGCACAATCCTGTAGAGAAGAAAATTCCAAGAACTTTATTAATAAAGGGGGAAGCACAGGTACACCAGGGCTTTGGACCCTCGAATACCGACAGGCTCTCCCGAAGTTACAGTGGGAGACATAGGATTTTATACTCAAGATGACACACACAAATAAAGATTAGCTATTGGTTCCATCAAACTTTGTCAAACTTCCGTCATAACTTTCTGATTGGGCTCAGACCTCCAAAGAAGCCATTTTCTCCAGGGGAAATGATGTCTATAGTCTGGAGATCAGTCGTGATTCTGGGAGATCTTCAGGCCCCACCTGGAAGTTGGCAGCCCTAGTTCTCCTGAAGAAAATGGCAGTTTTGGAGGGTCAAGTCTATCGCATCACCTCTTCACCGAGCTCCCTTTCTTTCCCCAGACTCCATCCCCCACACTCCACCTACTGTTCCACCCCCCAAATCTCCAAGGATTTTCCCAACCTGGAGTTGGCAGCTTTACAGCGGACAGGGCAGGGATCTTTGGAAGCCAATTTGTTAGGGGAAGGGAGGGGAGGGGATAATGTCCCCCTCCCTCCCCTTGGGAACATCTGCCCTTCAGCTTTTAAAATTCCTCTAACCCACCATATTTGGATTAGCTTTTCCCTGCACCCCTTGTGCGGTGGCCTATTGATAACCAGCTTGCAGATTGATGGTACCCACCAATAACACACTCATATGATGCAGGCTGCATGTGAGTTGGGAGGAGTACAGTGGACTATTCTGCACTGGCTTTTCCCTCCATTGTTTTACCAAAGGTGCAGCTTGATACCACATTCAAATACCCCTGGGCAACACTGTACTGTCTGCGACGTCCCCTCCAACGGCCATAAATCTACGCAGAAGATGCCATAAAACCCGATATTCAAAGAATGTGAAAGCGGCATGCAATGCAGAGGGGAATTTCTATTCCAATGTGTATTTGGTAAAACAACGGAGAGAAAAGCTAATACAGAATTGCCCAGTGATGGGGGTCTGCAGATCATTCGAGCAGTACAGTTGAGCACATTCCTTACCTCCTTAAGTTGAACTCCTGGCAAATGATCAAATTTGAAAAGAAATCAGAATCTGTGTCTCCTCTGAAGGCCTATTTATTCATTTCTGTGTATGCTTTAATTAAAAATAGAACTGAATTGACAGTTTGGGACTTTGCAGCAACCTAACCATCCTATTGCGCTCAGAAGGATTCTTACACATTTAAATAATCAATCTGTGTATAAAAAGATTTCGTTTGTCACACACAGGGACTATGGTTTAATTGAAAGCATCTTAATCCCAGGAGTTTTGTGAATGCCGTCAGCCAGCCAACGCTGGAACGACTGAACACACACTAGAGACTTGCTGGCATTACACAGTCGGTAGGCAGAAGGCAACCAAATGGTGTAGCATACATATTTGCTGAAGTTTTAATTGCTTTCCTTCTCCCAGGTGTGCTTGTAACGAAAAAGATGAATGTTAAATGATTGCTAAATGGGAGAAAAAAACCTTCAGGTTTGTTCCACCAGAATACATTACCATTTTCTTTCTGAACTGCCAGGGACTCCAAAACTACGGGCACGAACTTCAGGGCCCTCTTCAGGCACAGAAGGAAATAGAAGTATGCAGCAAGGGCCTCTGAGATTGGGAAGCAATATGAAGCCTCTGGATTGGTTGCGGTGGGAGGAACGTGGTCTGGGTCTGCCTGGAACATGGACTTCCTGTCCTTGACTAGTCAACAGAGAAGAATCTTCTGGATATGTCAGCTGAAATTCCCTGCTGCAAACCCAGCCATGACCAGCAGAGCAGGAATTCTAGCTTGGAAAATACAGGTTTGGATACTGCTATGCTGCTCCTAGGCCTTGGTCTGGGCTTGACACAAATTATTCTTCATTCATTCCCCTCTGAGCCCACTCTTCAATCTTGGGGGAAGAACTCCTGAAAATATCTTTATTCACTCAGGCCTACTGTTAATCACTTCCTCCACCCACTTATTCTGTCCATCCTCTAATGCGCTGTACCATTGGATCATTTGTACTGCTAATTTTCTACTGCTGCTTTTGCTGCTTTTGAGTGCTGTAGGTTTTACTGCTAGTGATGCTAAGTATTCTTTTTTGTCTGTTTGTTTTATTAGCCCTCATTTGCATGTTTTTTTGTGTGGAAGCCACCTGGTTGAGAGTGAGATACAAACATTTTTTTTAAAAAAAATTAAAGGGTTAGAAAGGGCAAGAAGACAGGAATAGTTCATTGTACTGCTAATATGTAAAATAGAGAAATTTTAGACAGAAGACCAGATTAATAAAACTTGCTAGGGGATCTGTTAGCTGACATAACTAGCTTTTTCTTGGAAATGCTTGAACATTTTAAGGCCACATAGAATGGCAAACTAGAAGTAAAATATATAAGGTATGTGGTTTGCCATCCCTCCCTCCTATGAACTGGATTGTTTCACAATGCTTGGTGCTTTTGAGCAGATGGCACTTGAGCTTATTTTCACCAGCTGGAATCAGACTGGGACTTCACAAAAGAGAACATTTCCGTATTTTCTCTCTGGCTTAGCAATGAAAGCTACAACAGTGTCCAAAAAAAGGAAAGAAAGGTGTGCCATTTCCCCAGGGGTTGCGTAAAGTTCTCATCTCAAGCAGCAGCATAATGCTAATCTTATTTCTTCACTTACAGGGATCTCGCCGGAGCAGGACAAATTTAAGAAACGTGTTCTAAAGCTGTGTCAAGTCACGTGGTACAGATGAATGCACCTTGGGGCATGCCATTTTCATTTCCCAGCTCCTTATCACAGTGAGCAGCTTGGTAACCTTTAAGTAAGTTTTTTCAGCCTTTAGAACCGTTGTGAGCTAGCAACTGCAAACAAGTTTCTAATTTTAGGTAGATGTTTGCAGTTTAATGGTAATTTAAATGTTTTGCTGCTGAAGCTTAGTACTTCCCGGGTAATGTCAAGGGGGAAATAAAGAATAACTTTCTTGGCGGCTTCTGGAAAGGATGCAAGCAGTGGTGCAGATAACCAGATTCAGATTTAACTGGGTCATCTTGTTTAAAATAAGGTGGGAAAGAGAAATTCAGCGAAGGTTAAGCCTGCCACAAAGTTTTATCGAAGTGATCTGAATGAGGCTGGGGGCTGTTCGCCTGGCAACGGTTTCCCCCGGGGGAACTTTCTTTGTAACTGCAGTTCCATTAATCATGTTACAGTCTTTCCTGGATGTGCTGGGAAAAAAATGTACATGGAACTGAAACTAGGTCTAGGTAGCTTGTAAGGATTTTTGCTTCTGTTCATCACTTCTTCGTACCCTTTCTTCTTCTTTCTCTCTTCTTCTGTTCATGTCAGCAGTCAAAATTTACGCTGCAATACAGCTGGCAACCCAGTCTAGAGGGGAAAAAATGTATTGACAGAGCTTGAGTCTGAGTGGATTACAACGTGGATTACACAATTACACAATTAAAAACAGGGCAATAAGTACAATACAATACAATATAATCAAACAAAAATTACTCCATTGTAATTGTAAACAAAATTAGAGAACGTTGCACTAAAACGCCATATTGGAGAACAGTACGGTGACCATTTTTTTATATTGATCCAAGGGTATAGTAACCACATCTAGGCACCTCAGTCTCTGTGCAAACATGGTTGCTTTCTGGAGGCTAGAACGACTGGCTTGTTCTTCACTGTGCTGCAGCACCACCACATCAGATGGCCAAGAGCAGAACTGCAGCTAACAATTCAACAAGGATCAGGTGATACAAAGGACCAATCAGGTCCCACCAATTATATAAAGTTGCTGGCTTTGACCTTTCTCCTGTGCAACTGCTTCTGGATGACCCCAGCCCAACTTCTCTGAATGTGTGGTGTGTATATAAAAGTGCTTTCAAGTGCTGTCAAGTCACGGCTGACTTAAGCCAACCCCATAGGGATTTCAAGGCAAGACATGTTAGTGATTTCCCATTGCTCGCCTCTGCAGAGCAACCCTGGATTTCCTTGGAGGTCTCCCATCCAAGTATTATATATATATATATATATATTAATGTGGGAAGATACTGTAACAGGGGAATATATATTAATGTGGGAAGATACTGTGATAGGGGAACAGTTCCTTTCATGAGCAAGTCAAAATGTTTTGAGAAGCTGCCTGAGGAAAAATATTTTAAAGGCCTGGAAAGGGCAAGAGGCGGAGATGAAGACTGGCCCACCGTGCCTTTTTTTCAAGTTTTAAGCTCTTCTGTTCTGGAAAGTAAGTAGAAAAAGAGGTTGAGCTGACACCAGCCAACCTTCTTCCAAAAGTGCATAAAAGAGAGGCAAGGAGTGTCCACCATTAATAAGAATGATAATTTATGTGTGTGGAAACACTTAATTTTTTTTTAAAGAGGATGGAAGAGGAGAATGATGTGGAGATGAAAAGCTGGAGACACTAATAGAGGTGCTGGGTTGGATCCTGTGGGTCTGTTCCACTAACTGTGGTGTTTTCCTCTGGCATGTGAAGCTTTGAACAACAAACTGAAAACAGTTTAGAAGATGGAGTAGAGGTCCATCAGTAGCTATTAGCCACAAGGTACAGATAGGATCTCTCCGTCTGGGGCAAGTGATGCTCTGTATTCTTGGGGCTTGGGGGGGGGGCAACAGTGGGAAGGCTTCTAGTGTCCTGGCCCCACTGCTGGACCTCCTGAGGGCACCTGGTGTTTTTGGCCACTGTGTGACCCAGAGTGTTGGACTGAATGGGCCACTGGCCTGATCTAACATTGGCTTCTCTTATGTTCTTATGTTAAGATCTGTGGAGGTTCCTTCTGAAAGGAAACTGTCAGAAATATTTTGGGTGGTGTGCCTGGTTCCCTCTTTCCCATTTTACCTCACAGCAAGCCTGTGAGGTAGGCTAGGAGAGAGAGAGAGAGAGAGAGACTGATCCCCACCAGGGTTGCTAACACTTTCCAGATATGGGCTGGAAGAAGAAGAAGAAAAAGAAGAGATTGGATTTATACCCCGTCCTTCACTTGGAGTCTCAGATCCGCTTACAAACTCCTTTCCCTTCCCCTCCCCACAACAGATACCCTGTGTGGTAGGTGGGGCTGAGCTCTTTCAAGGACTGCTCTTTTAAAAACAGCTCTGACGGAACTATGGCTTACCCAAGGTTATCCAGCAGGTGCAATGAGAGGAGTGGGGAATCAAACCTAGTTCTCCCAGATTAGAGTCTGCTCACGTAACCACTACACCAAACTGGAGTTCTCCCTCAGAATTAGAACTGATCTCCAGACTACAGAGATCCATTCCCCTGGAGAAAACGACAGCTTTGGAGTGTGGACTCTGTTGTGTATTGGGGCTGGAACATCCCAGGACTGTCTACCAGAGATGGGCTGAGCTTGGAGCTCTAGAACAATAGCCCACCAGGACTCTGGAAATGACCAATGAGGAGTTAATGTTATGTAAATAGGCTATCGTTGGGAGTTGGGTGTGGTGTTTGCATGCTATTTAAACAGGACTGTTGCCATGGAATTTTGTCTTGTTCATGCTGAACCACTAATAAAGAAGAGCTGATCACTAGACTTGGGGTCTGCTCATCCACGGAACCAGGGGTCCGTTGGAGCGGGAGCGCACAGGAGCGCAGCTCCGGGAGTGAGGAGCCCAGGGGGCGGGCACATGACCTAGCCCCGCCTCCTTTTCAGCTTCCCCAAGCAGTGCAGAGGCGCAGCGCCATGGGGAAAGCCCTGCTAGGGTCTTTATTGTTTTTAATGTTTTGTTTTAATATTGATAATTTTATCATTGTTCCTTTTATGACTGTGTGCTGCTTTTCCAGAGACTTGCTCAAGGTGGCATATAAATTTTCTAAGTATACCATTTTTTTTCTGGGCACATGGCACATAAGTACTGGAGAAATTTCCCCAACCCTTCAGCAGCTTCCACCCCATCAGTTCGGTGTAGTGGTCAGGAGTTGGACTCTAATCCGGGAAAACCGAGTTTGATTCCCCACTCCTCCACATGCAGCTGCTGGTGTGACCTTGGGCCAGTCACAAGTTCTCTCAGAGCTATTCTCTCATGAGCAGTTCTCAAAAGACCTCTCTCAGCCTCACCTACCTCACAGGGTGTCTTGTGGGGAGGGGAAGGGACAGGAATGGGTGGTGCACATGTCCTGGGTATCTCAAGTCTACTTGAAACCTGGTGGTTTCAAGGGAGCAGGAAGAGAATGTGGGTGTGTTCTTTACGCTTATTTTTATTGAACAAAGTATTGGATGGGGAAGGGAACGGAGGAAGGGCAGGTCAGTTTCACTCACCTGTGGAGTGGAGCCTGAGGGGTGGGTGTTGCCTTCTGACACACTTCCGGCATGTTAGGGGGTGTGGCATATGCAAATGAGTTATGCAAATGAGTTATGCTAATGAGCTCCTGCACCTCTTTTTCTACGAAATGACCCCTGCACGGAACCCAGTATTTAACACTGGCGACGAAGGTGGGATCCTGTTGAGCAAGCTGAGCGCCCATCTGCTTAACAGACTATGGCAGCATAACCCAGCTAAGCTCCCTCCCCTTCCCAAAATACCCCCTGTACCTAGGTCTTCTTCTAACCACTACACCAGATTGCTTTCCCAAGTCATGGTTTATATTCTACAGTATGCATGTTTTCCGAGCTATTTGCATGTTTTGAGAGATGACATTTTAGAGATGCTGAAAGGGACTGATGACAATTTACCTTACAAGGGAAAGAAAAGCAATAACTTCCCCCAGAGGAACATTTGAACTTCAAGAGCCACAAAGGAGGTTGATTAAAGGAGCTCATGGTCGGGCTTGTTTCACCTTCCAGTGTCATCAGTACCCCCCCCCCCCCAATTGCTTTCTTTTCATTTATTATTGGACCCAATTTAAAAACAAATTCCATTAAACCTTTACTGGGACTGAATGCATGTAGTAAAAGTAAAAAAATAATGACAATCCAAACATATTAACAGGAGAATGAAGAAGCAGACCTAAAATATGCCTTTGTGGTTATGTTCATTAAAAAAACAACCAGTGTTGTGTAGCAGAAGCTTTGAGAACTGCAGCAGTGACCTTTATAAAGTCAGCTGTGTGGTAATGAAACATTCTGCTGAAAGCAAGAGTTTGATGCTTACTTCAGATGAAGATATATGCAGGTTAAAACTGTAAAGCCATCTCTGGAATGCATGATCCACCACATAGAATTACACAGTCAGCAGCACTGCTGATGTTACTGGCTCATCTTGTTTAATTACGTTCTTAAGGTTTAATTACGTTCTTAAGGAATTAGGTTACCAAGGAGAACAGATGAGAGCAAGGGAAGGGGCTGTGGCTCAGTGACTGACCGTCTGCTTGGCATGCAGAAGGTCCCCGGCTCAGTCCCCAGCATCTCCAGTTCAGGTAGTAGGTGATGTGAAAGACCTTAACCCTGAAACCCTGGAGAGCCACTGCTAGTCTTGAGTGTGTAGACAGTACTGACCTTGATAGACCAGTGGTTTGGTTCAGTATGGCAGCATCATGTATAGATCTAGATGGGTAGCCATTTTAGTCTGTCTGTAGCAGTAGAAAAGAGCAAGAGTCCAGGAGCTCCTTGACGACTAACAACATTTCTGGCAGGGGATGACCTTTCGTGAGTCCACTGCTCACTTCTTCAGCTACTTCAGATACTGAACTCTTGCTCTTTTCTACTGCTGCAGCTTCATGTGCTTATGTGCAGTGCAGTGGTCACAGTGATTAGGAACTAGGAGTCCCATGTTCAGATTCCTACTGTACAAATATGGACAATCACGACCTTGCCTAGAAACAGGTACTACGAAAACAGTCATGAGCGTCTGACCCATCAGGTGACAAGGTCTTACTAATCAAGGTGAAAAGACTTACAAGTTTTCTTCTATATATTGCTACTAATAAACACAACAACAATGAACATATTCCCATCAAGTAATAAGAAAATCCTAGTATAAGAATAAATCAACACCATCTCCGGATTTTATAACATCAACGTTTCAGAAACCAGATCTTCCTCAGGAAATATTCTATGTAGTAGTACAAGAGCTTTCATGCTCATATAGTGCTATCACAGAACCAGGAATAATGTAATGCATTTAGTAGTAGGATGCTGATCTCAAAGCTATTCAGGCTGCAAACGTACTACTCATGGGATCCGTCAGAAGAACATTTTTTATAAGTCTTGTTGACTACCTTGATTTGTGGGTTAGGGTGCATTCAGATGTGCAGCTAATCCTGCCATTGGCCCGGCTCTAATTTGATCCCAATCTTTTTTATCCAGTATTGCACGACTAGACAGCTCCCCTGTGAATCCCTTACCACATGCGGACTCTGCGGTGGATTGTCAAGATGGCGTCCACCTGAAGGAGCAGCAAGGTCGTTTAAAAAAAAATCTGTTTGTGCATGTGCAAATGTGCATCACCATGTACTTGTTTTTCTGCGCATGCGCGGGCTTGAATCTTAAAAGCACCACCAGTGGTACCTTCCTCTAGGTACTATTTTAATTAACAAAGTTCATAACTTTCACGGGCCCTTCAGAAACATGAAATTGTCTGGAACGTTTGAGCGGAGCTCTGCAGCTGTCGCATGTTAACCTGTTTGTGCGCATATTGCTAAGAATTTTTTAAAATGTTGGCCGTTCGGGATGGTCTGGAGTCAGACCATCCTGATGGGCTGATTGCACGCTGGAATGACCAGACGGGGGAAAGTCTGCCATTGGCCTGTTGGCAAGCTTTAGTCCGGACTTTCAGCAGTATCTTTAAAGTACAGCTCCCTGGTGGGGATCGACGGGCTGATCACGGAAGCAGGACATTTCCCAGATGTCTCTGTCTGGACGTTCCCGTTAAATCCACCAGGCACTTGTGTCTGGGTTGGATCTAAAGAGCTGTCTGATAGTGACCTGAGACTCTCACGACTGTTTTCTTAGTACCTGTTTCCAGATCCCTACTGTGCCGTTAAGCTTGCTGGATGTGTTGGGCTGCCAACCTGCAGGAACTTTATCTTTTCCTAGAATTACAACTGATCTCCCAGCTCTAGACACCAGTTCCCCTGATAGAAATGGGAGCTTGTGGAAAGCATGCTCTATGGTATCACACACACCCCTTTTCCGAAACTCCACCCTCCTCAGCACCACCCTCAAATGTCCAGTTATATACCGTGCTGGAGCCGGCAACCCTAGGACCCTGGACCAGTCACCCTTCCTCAGCCTAACCTACATCAAAAGTTCATTGCAAGGACAAAATGGAGGATGGGAGATCCCCATTGAGAGCCAGTTTGGTGTAGTGGTTAAGTGCGCGGACTCTAATCTGGGAGAACCGGGTTTGATTCCCCACTCCTCCACTTGCACCTGGCTGGATGACCTTGGGCAAGCCATAGCTCTGTACCAGCTGTTCCCTCAAGGACAGCTTGGGAAAGAGCTCTCTCAGTCCCACCTACCTCACAGGGTGTCTGTTGTGGGGAGGGGAAGAGAAAAGGAGTTTGTAAGCCGCTCTGAGACTCCCTTGGGGAGTGAAGGGCGGGATATAAATCCAATCTCTTCTCTTCTTCTTCTTCTTCCCATAGGCCACCCTGAACTCCATGAAAGGAGTGTTACCCAAATCAATATACGTTTTAGAGCTCGTAAAGCACAAAGTGCCCACTTTTCATGTTGGGTCAGACACATGTCACCGGGACAATTGATTAGTTCAGGGTCTCTCTTGTCTAGCATATGCCAGGGTCCCAGCTTGGGGCTGCACTCCAAAAGGAAGAGGGAGAAACATAAATCTTTGAACAAGAAACCCCCTCCCCCCAAAAAGATACAGAATGGAAAGCAGAATGGCAGGAATAGCAAAGCAAAACAACATTACAAGGGGACACTTGTATACAGTATATCAGTGAAACTTCTATGCAAGCCTACTTGCCTATGAGCTATAATTACTGGGGGGCGGGGAGGGATCTGGGGTAAGAGAATGGACAGCAGTGAGGCAGCTTGGGGTGCTTAAGAAGAGAGAAATGTCCATTGGCTGATGCTGAAAGGCCAAAGAGTTTCCACCAGGAATCTGATCTGGGAGATCAGTTGTAATTCTAGAAAAAGACAAAGCTCCTGGAGGTTGGCACGAACTGGCTCACGAATTAAAGTTTGTGATGAATATTGGATGTAGGTTGTCGAAGGCTTTCATGGTTCAACTCTGTCCCTAAATTTAAATTCTACACTACACGCAAGTCCACCCCTGTAATTATCTCGGGGTATTTTTACATTCTACACTACACTTGAGTTCACGCCAGTAATTATCTTGGGGTATTTCTTGTTTCCCCATTACATTGAGGTCACCCTGGTTTCGCCCCACAAACGTCCCAGGATAAATGGATGCTGTTATAAACAGGGATTAATGCAAGGTATGGTGTCGCGAGTTGAACCCTGATAAAACCAGGGATGAGATCCAAGTGCGGAAAGGACCATAGTCTGGTGGGTTCTTGTGGGCAGCCTGAGACAAAACGGGACCAGACCCAGTTGGAACTAGCTATGGAATTCAGCAAGACCCACCTGTTCCCCGGTTCTCAGATAGGTTCTGCCTGGCCAGACTCCAAAATCTGTTGCTGAAACTTCAGCAGCAGCCTTGCTATTTAAGAAATAAGCCATTGTTTCAACTATATATGTAGGAATGAGGGAGGAATGGGGTGTGTGAGATGCAAGCGGTAATATGTAATTGTCTAGCAAAACAATATCATACTTACAACTTGACGAGTATTCAGTGTTCTTCTGTCTCAAAAGCAGTTATTAAGTGGGTTGGTATTAGGTGGGAGGAAGGATTAGGTTTGCTAGAAACAAAAATATAGAGAACCAGCATAACTGAGATTAGCATTACTAGGTATTTTCCTTGGATTGATGACAAGAGTCAAGCAATTAGTCCTACACCACAAACAGATGCTCTACTAGAGATACAGAATCATGGGTTTTATATTTTTGGAGATGCCAAAGTAAGGCCGTAGGCTATAATATGATGGTTGCATTTCATAGTACAGTATACTTGCACGGACTCCACATTCCTCTGAACATCTAGCTTTCATTTAAACTCCATATTCTGCATATTTACTCAATAGTAAGTCCCATCACGTTCAGTGGGCTTACTCTTAGGTCTGTGTGTGGGTGTGTGGCGACAATGCTATCCTTATGAGAACGGAGTATGTAAGGATGTGCACATACATGGTCTGGCAAACAGAACCTTCCAGGCTGTATCCAGATGTCTTACTTAGCAGCCTGAATAGCCCTGCTTGTCAGAGCTTGGAAGCTAAGTGGGGCTGGCCACTTTTAGTGCTTGAATGGGAGACCGCCAAGGAAGACTGAGGTTGCTATGGAGATGAAGAAAGTGACAAACTACCTCTGCTCCTCTCTCGCCTTCAGTGTCCCAGGGTTGGGGGTCGCCACAAGTCATCTGTGACTCCATGGCATATTTCTGCTTCTACTTCTATGTAACATCATTAAAAATATGCACAAACTTAGCATGTCGCAGGGCTTGCATGTGCTTCTCTCCCCCTTCTCTTCTCGAATGGAGAACTGTGGTTACGACTTAACTTCGGTTGGTTGTAACTTTTGTCGTACAAATGCATGCACGTGAGTTAAACAGGGTTAGTTTCTTCCCTCCAAATGAACGTTCGAAGTCATGATTAAGCTGTGCTTTATGATGCTTTATGATTTTTGGAGAGGGGCCAACTACAGTTAACCCAAATGCCTGCCTTTGTGTGTCACAGGTAACGAGTTCGTTTGCAAGTGCAGTTTTCCACATGAGAATGGAGGTGTGCATGAAAGCTCAGCAGTAAGCTGGGTTTGTGCATATTTTTACTTAACCACAATTAAGATGCCTAAACCAGCTTATCATTGCTTAGGGAATGAAATTCATGCAACCGAAACAGAACTATAAATTCCATTGTTCTTCTTGCAGGTTTTTTTTGTGTGGTTTTATTCAAGGGAACTGACCTACCTTCCCTAGTGTCAAGGGGGCTTTTCATTTCTAGTAAATGACGAGGATCAACATTTCCAAATTTTCAATGATTAAACTGGCAGGTAGCCATTTTACAATAATTGCCTTCCTACACTCTTGAATGGTTGTTTCTCTGCAAACCAAGGATGAACATTTCAAGCTAACAAGGTCAAGAAGACCCAGGAGTTTTGGTTCGAGCTGAAGTGGGGTTGCCAGCTCCACGTTGGGAAACACCTGGAGATTTTGGGGGTGGGGTTTGAGGAGCAGAGCGATTTCGGTGGGGTATAATGCCATAGAATCCACCTTCTAAAGCAGCCATTTTCTCCAGGTGAACTGATCTCTGTCACCTGGAGATCAGTTGTAATCACGGGAGATCTCCAGCCATCACCTGGAAGTTAATACAAAAACTGAGACAGTGTTAGGAAGATATGGACAAATATATGACACTGTGTATAGTAGATCTATTTTGTGCTTTTTCTTTTTAAATTTTTTTTTATACTATTATATAAATATTGGTGTCAAGTATTACCAAACACAGGTTCAACAAAATAATACCTAAAAATGCAGGTTTACCCTAGGTTTAAACATTCAAACAGCGCCTTGTCAGTTTCACAATCACTGGTCCTAGGGGACTCTAGTAATTTACCAATATCCAATACAATGTTTTTCAAGGACAGTGATATACATACAAGACATAAGGCGCAATAAATTCTCTTTGTGAGGATAAAGCTCTTAAAACAGCAGCATTTTTCTCGGGTCCCATTGGAACCCTTGTGGCAAACATAATAACTTATCTAGGAGAATATATCTCTCAAGTTCTATGGTTCTGCACAGAACGCATCTTAAGGAAACAGAAATGCAAAACCTGTTACAAATTTGTATATATAATAGTGTCATAGCACGTTCACTCTCTGTGATTTAAGGGCTGCTTCAGCAATACACACAGTAAATCACAACTCCCTGCCAGGTGTACCTGTATGGTATTCACTTAATATTTGTTGCAAGATATCAGGCACTTGAAGCATTAAGCAAGCAGACTTTAACTCTGTACAACTCTTAGTACCACTGATCTCAAAATGGGTGTGGACCCAAGTTTCAATTCTCTTCTAATAGCTCCCTAGAATAACTTTCTTCTATGTACCCCCTCACACAGCAGTTTGATTCTTAACTATCATCACACATTGTTGTAAACATATATTTGTTACATCTACATTTTACATTTTTGGCATAATTCTAAAAAAATATTTTTATAGTATAGTGTGCGGAGAAATGGTTGTGAAAAAAGCTGTAACATTTCATCTGGAGCCTACTTGTTTTTTTGATAGACAGTTTGGTATAGTGGTTAGAAGCGCGGACTCTAATCTGGAAGAATTGGGTTTGATTCCCCACTTCTCCACATGCAGCTGTTGGTGTAACCTTGGGTCAGTCACAAGTTCTCTCAAGGGGAATTCTGTTCTTGAAAGAGCTCTCTCAGCCCCACCTACCTCACAGGGTGTCTGTTGTGGGGAGGGGAAGGGAAAGGAGATTGTAAAGTGCTCTGAGACTCCTTTGGGTAGTGGAGGGCAGGGTATAAATCCAATTTTCTCCTCCTCTTCCTCTTCTTCAGTTTGGTGAAGTGGTTAAGTGCGTGGATTCTAATATGGGAGAACCGGGTTTGATTCCCCACTCCTCCACTTGCACCTGGCTGGATGACCTTGGGCAAGCCATAGTTCTGTCAGAGCTGTTCTCTCAAGGACAGCTCTGGAAAGAGCTCTCTCAGCCCCACCCACCTCACAGGGTGTCTGTTGTGGGGAGGGGAAGGGAAAGGAGTTTGTAAGCCGCTCTGAGACTCCAAGTGAGTGAAGGGCGGGGTATAAATACAATCTCTTCTTCTCCTTCTTCTCTCCTTCTTCTTTTTGCAAGCAGATCATTGAGATGATCATATGAGGTGCTCAACTCAGCAAAAAATGGGCTTTCCAAGGTAGGTAAGTTGGATTTTTGACCACTTATTTTGCTAACATTACTAGTTGATTTACATTTTTTTATTTGAAGAACATATATCCTACCTTTCTGCATCAGGGCCACCTAAGCAATTATCAGATTAAATGCGTACATAATTTTAAAAAAAACGCATCTTAAAAACCATAGAAACAAAACACATCACAAAAATATTTAAAACCAAAGATAAAACACACACGCAAAAACATAAAAACAGCAATTAAAACATAGGGCAGGAAGGAGGGATCACTGAGGGAACGCCAAATGAAACAAATCACTCCTGTCCGGAATGTCTTGCTGAGAGAATGCTCCCCAGGCACCAGCAGGTAGACTCTACTGTAGATGGCTTGTTCCTCCCTTCCCTGTCACATCCCCAGAAGGACCAAAGCAGTGAAGCCAGGGTTAGGGGGCCTATATGGAAAAAAAGTCATGCACTCAGGACTCTTTTCGTAGCAGGAGCTCCTTTGCATATTAGGCCACACACCCCTAATGTAGCCAATCCTCCAAGAGCTTACAGACCTCTTCTTACAGGGGCTACTGTAAGCTCTTGGAGGATTGGCTACATCAGGGATGTGTGGTCTAATATGCAAAGGAGCTCCTGCTATGAAATGAGCCGTGCACGCACTATAAGCAGTTGCAGTGAGGAGGAGGGAGGAAGTGAGTTAAATCAGAGCCTCTTGTGCTCGCAGAAGATGGTGGCATACTTCCTCCATTAGAGATAAGTAGGGTTGCCAGCTCTGAGGTGGGAAATACCTGGAGATTTGGGGGATGGAGACTGGGGAGGGTGGGGCTTGGGGAGGAGAGGGGTCTCAACAGGGTCTAATGCCTTAGACTCCACTGTCCAAAGCAACCGTTTTCTCCAGCGGAACAGATCTTGTTTGTCTGGAGACCAATTGTAATAGTGGGAGGTCTCCAGGTACCACATGGAGGTTGGCAACCCTTTGATAAGGCTGCTTGTGATCTGTGTTTTGCCGCATCACCACTGTCACCATCTAATCCTGTGGCTGACTATCTAAGCTCTTGATTGTTTGATTAAGGTTCACGAGTCTCAGCCACACCTGTTATCTCTTAGCCACAATCCCAGCTTTGTTTGTTGTATATTGGGCTTCCCATAGAGCCAAATTGTGTTTTGCCTGGAGCTTCTTGTCACATAAGATTGCTGGATATTGGCTCAGAGTTCTGCGTGTTTGTCCTCAGCCTGAGACCCTGGAGAACCACTGCTGGTCTGAGTAGACAGTATTGACTTTGATGGACCAGGGGTCTGATTCAGTATAAGTTACATTGCATACATCACATTACACAGCTTCATGTTTAGTTTAGTTTATTTGATTTATAGCTCTCCCTCCCCTGCAAGCAGGCTCAGGGTAGGTAACAACAGTAACAATAATAACACTTAAAACAAAAAATATAGATCAACAATTAAAACAATATCATAGAATCATAGAATGTTCGAGTTGGAAGGGATCTTGGAGACCATCTAGTCCAACCTCCTGCACTCTGTGGGAGCATAGCCGAAAGATAGCCCTACAACATACCCCAAAGATGGCTGTCCAGCCTCTGCTTGAAAACGTCCAGCGAAGGAGCACCCACCACCTCCTGAGGCAGTCTGTTCCACTGCTTAACTACTCTTACAGTTAGGAAGTTCCTCCTGATATTTAGCCAGTATCGACTCCCTTGTAGTTTCCACCCATTAGATCTAGTCTTGCAATCCAGAGAAGAACAGATCTGCTCCATCTTCGACATGACAGCCCTTCAAATATTTGAAGACTGCAATCATGTCCCCTCTAGGCCTTCTATTTCCCAGGCTAAACATACCCAACTCTTTCTGCCTTTCCTCATAAGACTTGGATTCCAGCCCTCTCACCATCCTTGGTTGCCCTCTTTTGGACATGCTCGAGCTTGTCAACATCCTTCCTAAAATGTGGTGCCCAACTATCAGATGGCAGCTGAACCATTAAAACAAGTTAATACAACCCACAGTACAATACAGAGAGCACTGTGCTCAGGGTCTCAAAACTGTCTGGCTCTCCCGGGTCCCAAAGATGCCAGGCTAGCTTTGACCAGGGCCAGGGCTTTTTCGGTGGTGGCTTCATGCTGGTGGAATGAGCTCCCGGAGGACATCAGGGCCCTGCAGGACCTTTTACAGTTCTGCAGGGCCTGCAAGACAGAGCTCTTTCACTAGGCCTTCAATTAAGGAGCTGCACCATGGGACCCCTGTGCCCTGGTATTACCATTGCAGCCTATGCCTTGCTGGTGTGATGAGACCAAGATAGTTTCACATCAATGCTGACTGTACCCCATTAGAATCTGCTGCCAATTGTGTCTCACCATCAGTTTATAATGTGGCACACTCGCACTTTAGGATCGGTTTTTAGAAATGCATTGTTTCAGCTGTTTTAAAATTTTATGTAAGCCGCCCTGAGCCTGCCTTGGTGAGGAGGGCAGGGTAAAAAATTGAATGAATAAATAAACAAAACAAACAAACAAACAAGGTTTTCCCACGGAGCCACTTTGGTTCCTTGTGCCTTCAGCGCCAGACATGTTTCAGACTGAGAGATGTCATCTGATATGTCTGTCCCCAGATTTTCAGCTAGGCTGACTTTTCATATATTCTGAACAGAAGTGGCTGACAATATACACACAAGTCACTGGGCCTCGTGTGCTCATGGCTGTTCTACTTGACTTGTCATCTTGCTCCCATGAGGACGCTTGCCAAGAACTCTATTCTGCCAAGAGATTCCCTAACAATCTTGTGATGACTTCTGGGTCAGGTTTAGAGTTCTGGGTTTGCTTAGGCCTTCTTGATCCCACCCCTGACTCTTGGTTTCCAAGCAGGATCACCAAATCCAGACCCCATAGATGTATGCTATTTTGCCTCTTTCTGCCTTTTAAAACGCAGTACACTTTCTAACAGAAGGAAAAGGAAGTGTGCTCCTCGAGTCCGCTGGTGCTGGGCGTCTTCCAGATTACTCAGAAGTGCAATAGAAAGTGTGTACATAATTCCACTGGAGCCGCAGTAGCTAATTGACATGCTTGGCACCTGTCATCTTAATATCTCCTGCTGTATTTGACTAACAGATGGAACCAGCTGACATGGTTAGAATAAACATGGCAAACTCCCTTTTCTCAAAATAAATGTATACTTCATGCTTGGAGAGTGTTTTTAATTCTAGGTTTAAAGATGAACAGTACAAAATATGTTTTTAATCCCCCCCCCCCATCTAGTATGTATCAGTTGTGTCAGCTGCCAGTTTAAGGCCCAATTTAGAGCATCTTTTTATGGCTGAAACTGTACCGGAGATAGGCTGGGATTTCCAAAAGAGATCTGCAGGGGTGGGCCTTTTAAACTCTTTCCCATCCCATGTGGTGGAAAAGTGCTGCCAAGTAACAGCTGAATTACGGCAACCCCGAAAGGGTTTTCAAGCAAAGAGATGAACAGAGGTGGTTTGTCATTTCCTGCTTCTGCAGAGTAACCCTGGACTTCCTGGGGGGGGGGGGGTCTCCTATCCAAGTACTGACCAGGGCTGATCCTGCTTAGCTTCCAAGATCTGGTGAGATTGGGCTAGCCTGGGCAATCCAAGTCTCGACTCCCCGTCCAGTAGTCCTGCTAAAAAAGGAACCATGTCTCATCATTAGAGCACTGGCTTTTGCATGGAGGAGATCCCAGGTTCAATTCCCAGTATTTCCGGGTAAAAGGAACAGGGGTTGACTTTATGAAGAAGAAGAAGAGGAGGAGGAGGAGGAGGAGGAGATTGGATTTATACCCCACCCTTCACTGCCCAAGGGAGTCTCAGAGCGGCTTACAAGCTCCTTTCCCTTGCCTTCCCCACAACAGACACCCTGTGAGGTAGGTGGGGCTGAGAGAGCTCTGAGACAACTGTCCTTGAGAGAACAGCTGGTACAGAGCTATGGCTTGCCCAAGGTCATCCAGCAGTTGCAAGTGGAGGAATGGGGAATCAAACCTGGTTCTCCCAGATTAGAGTCCACGCACTTAACCACTACACCAAACTGGCTCCCTGCTCGAGAGCCTGCAGAGTCACTGCCAGCCAGAATACACAAGACAGATTTTGACGTTATCCCTGATTGCAAGTCTGACTTAATTCTGATTCAGTAGCTCTGATCACATGTTACAATGAACAGATGTACATCTTTTTTATACGGAAAAGCCAATGTGCTCTTTCTTACAATTTTGCAATTGACAGTGGACACCAAGTACCTTGATAAGTGTGGGGTTTGTATCACTCATTTAACTCTACATGCGTTGAATACAGTGTGTAGGATTGCCAAGTCCCCTTGGCAGGGGATGGAGGGAGTAGGGTTGCCAGCTCCAGGTTAAGAGACTCTTGGAGATTTGGGGATGGAGCTTGGGCAGGATAGGGACTTTAGTGGGGTACAATGCCACAGAGTCCACCCTCCATAGCATCAATTTTTTTCCCAGGGAAATGATCTCTGTATCTATCATCATCATCACCACCACCACCACCATCATCATCATCATCGTCGTCATCTGTCAGATTCCTGGACAAACTTGCTCCCAACAACACTCTCTTGAGTAGTGATATGTCTATTGAGGCAGTGCTAAGTTCCAGCCAGGACACTTCCGTGTCAGAACTGAAGGTTAAGGCGAGTTCTATAGATATACATAATTCAAGCAAGCCTCCCAAAGATCTCAGCCAATCAGCCAGTGCCACCAGAATGTAATGTTCCTACCCCCCCCCACACACACCTATAATTCACCTGTGCATTATCTATTACAGCTAGGCCTAGCAGAGCTGGCACCCAAGGTTACTTGCTCTTCCCAAACACAGGAGGTGCTGTCCATTGTATGCAGTTACCAAGCGAAGCAAAACATTCTCACACTCTTCCCACTCTCCCATTAGACATATGGCAGATGAGATGCTGAGTTAGACATTTGTCTGTCTGTCTGTCTGTCTATCTATTTCTTGACCGCTCTTCCCCTCTTGTGCATGGCTCAGGGCGGTTTACAACATACTCATTCAACACAATAAAACCCGTTAAACTCATAAAAATTCAATAATAAAACATTTAGCATTTCAGTTTTGGAAAACATTTTAAAAATAAGATGGCATATCTAGTATTCATTTATGGGGGGGAAGGGGGGGTGCCGAGCAGAGAACTGTTGCCACCATCAACCAAAGGCGTGTAGATGAGCTGTAATTCTGGACGATCCCCAGGCCCCACCTGGAGTAGGGTTGCCAAGTCTGGGTTGGAAACTACCTGGAGACTTTGGGGGCGGATCCAGGAGAGGGCAGAGTTTGGGGAGGAGAGAACCCTCAGCATGGAACAATGCCACAGAGTCCACCCTCCAAAGCAGACATTTTCTCCAGGGGAGCTGATCTCTGTCAGCTGGAGATCGGTTCTAAAAGCGGGAGATCGCCAGGTCCCACCTGGAGGCTGGCAACCCTAGGAGGCTGGCATCCTTAGCAGTGTGAGAATTACTCAGTGCATGCATTTTTTAAAAAATCAAGTGTACACTGAACATGGATTGTACAATAATTCACTGTAACTTGCGAAGAAGTCTAAAATAAGGCAGCTTCATGCACTCATGTTATGTCTATTCAGTACCTCCAAGACACTTCTACTTCCCACTAGGTAAAAAACACAGGTACCCACGTTTCTTCCCCAACAGGGATAAAAGCAGATTGGAGGTAACAGTTCAGGGGAAAGAGTTAAAATCCTTTTCCTTTTCTTGGGAATTGTAGCTCCATCTATTGCAAACTATAAAAAGTGTGTGTGTGTGGGGGGGGGTCATTTAAAAATGAGCCGATAAATAAATCATTAACACGCTATTTGCCACACAGAAAATGATGGTAGTAATAACCTTTCCCCTTCTCCCAGGAAACCCTGGCAAGTGTGTTTCTAAGAATGGTCTGTGCGCTAAGGGTTTCAAACCTTTGCATTAAGTTATGATTTTTGGCCAAAGGCCTTGGCAGCTTTTGTAAGTGCAGAGACGTGGGATACGAATTATGCAAATAAACATATTATACAGCAATAAAAGGGGGGGTGTCTACATGTTTATAACACTATTCAGCAATAAAAGGGGGGTGTATACATGTCTACAACAATTTATTCTGAAACCAAACAGGAATTGATGCAAGGCAAAGATGCTGCTCAGGACAAACCCACATGATTCCAGTTGCCAACATCCAGGTGGTGGCTGGAGATCTCCTGGGTTTACAACTGATCTCCAGGCAACATAGATTAGTTCACATGGAGGAAACGGCCACATTGGAAGATGGACTCTATGGCGTTACACCCCGTTGAAGTACCTCCCTTCCCCAAACCTTGCCCTTCTCAGGCTCCACCCTAAAAATCTCCTGGTATTTCCCAACCTGGAGCTGGTGACCCTGCACCGGATGCTGCTAAGCCTCTAAGCTAGTAAGAATATTTTCTCACATGATCCTCTTGGAAGAAAGTGCCCAGCCTGAATTATGGTGCTGCATTGCTTCATTGAACTGCGTGGTTTTAAGTATTCTTGGCCCAAGCTAGGAGAGCAATGAATACAATTATGTTTAAAGAGCCCCACCCTGCAGCGACGGCTGATATCTCGGTAGGTGAACAATAACGGGAGGCAGATACCATGGCCGGTGGTTGAAGGAGGAGGATGTACTTCTGGGTTAGTTACGGAACGTACCGCCTTTAGTGGGCTATTGACATTCTGAGTGTGGGAGAGAAAGGGACGATGGAGAAACAGCCCAAGTAAGTTTCCTATTTCTGGTTCATGTTGAGAGGCTGAGAGACTACGACAGAGGCCAAAAGGAAGAGAAACAAGGTCTAGGAACAGACTTGCACTTTGCTCCCGAAAAATACCAGTGGTAAAACAAAAGCTGTACAGTAATCTTTAAGTTCCAGCTTGTTCTTAGCCTCTTTCTTTGAGGAACTTCTGACCTTATAGGCTCTCCAGGCTATGATAGTCGTGCAGCTCTATGAGTGCTTATGCCTGTTCAAGTTAAAGTGGGCTTAGGTGTGTTATAGGAGAGGATTTTGCTATTATCTCACTGAGATTTAGGGTTGCTAGGTCCTCCCTGGCCACCATCGGGGGATGTGGGGGTAGGGTTGCTAGATCCAGGTGGGAAAACTTCTGGAGATTTGGGGGTGGAGCCTTGGGAGGACAGGGATCTCAGTGGGGCCCAATGCCATAGAGTCCACCCTCCAAAGCATCCATTCTCTCCAGGGGAACTGACCTCTGTAGTCTGGAGATGAGCTGTAATTCCAGGGGATCCCCATGTCCTACCTGGAGGCTGGCATCCCTATGTGAAATGTAATGGTCAGGATTGCAATAATGAATTCTGGATGGGCATCAGAAAGCTTCTGCAAACCTGAATAGCTTGGTTCCTCAGGGTACTTGAAGCCCCAACTGTTCCTGTAGAATTGGGCCTGTTCTTTGTGATCATTCTGGGAAGCTTAACTACCTGATGGCCAGGCCAGATGAGAAGCTGGTAGTTACATGATCAGAGCTTCCGCTGGGTTTCTAAAATCAAGGAGCCCCAGTTCTGGTTGTATGTTTTCCCAAGATAGCAAAGAAGGGCATTTCCTTGGCCCCATTTCAGATCAGGAAAATGTCAGGAGGAAAAGTTGTGACTGCCTCCCATCCAATCGTACTGGGATGTTGGTTTGAATTGGGATCCCAAGCACCTAATAAAGGAAGATAAAAATACCCTCCCCCATGGGAGATCTAATCATGGGAAGTCCAGCATCTTCTTGATTTGGCTTTGACTGGAGGTGGGCAGCAGTGAAGGAGAGGGCCTCCTCAATGGTAGTAGTATGCCTGTGGAACAGCCTCCTCTGGGTGTAGGGTTGCCAGACCCCCCAGACCCAGTGGAGGCTGGGGTCCCCTGCTGACAGGCCCCACCTCCCTGCTGCTTATTAACTGGCTGTTGGGTGGGGAACTTACTCCCCAAAAGAGGGAAATCCATCTGACCTACAGTGCTGCCCATGTGACCTGGAAGTGACATCAGCGTATCCAGGATGTTGGGATGACACTCTGGTATTTGGAAAAAAACTCTGTGGTAGAAGCCAGATTTATGACAGAGTTTTTGCCCAAATACCAGAGTGTTGCCCCGATGTCCTGGATGCGATGATGTCACTTCCAGGTCACATGGACAGTGATGCAGACATGTCGCTGTACATCAGATGGGCCTCCCTGCTGCTACTGCTAAGTCCCCCACCCCACCATTTGCCAGGAGGGACCTGGCAACTCTATCTGGTACCTTCTGTGTTAGGTGAAGCCTTTTTGTTGGTTAACTTGGTGATGTTTTGTGGTTTGCCACTCTGGTTTTACAAGTCATGGAGACTTATATTATTGCTGTACAAAGTGCTGCTGTGGTTTTAAATCAATGCTCTACGTGCTGCTGCTTTGCAAACAGATGTTTTAACTGGTTCAGTATTATTAGTTTAATTGTATTTTTTGCTTTTATGCTGTATGTATGTAAGTTTATGGTTTTACCTAGGGGTGCCCAGTGTCCTGTTATGGTGGGAAACCTCTCAGCAAATCCCCACAACTGCCCACTGGCACCTTAAAGGCCAATGGGAGGGAATGGTAGGAAATGGGGTGGGCCTGCTGGCATTGCACTGCCACTGCGTCACTTTTTCTGAAAACCAGAAGTGACATCATGACATTAGGGGCGACACTCTAGGATTTGCCAAAAACTCTATGGCTTAATCCAAATCCTCCCCGGGGGGGGGGGGGTGAGGCAGTTGCCTGGCATCTGTATAAAATTTACCTAATATTATTATTGAGATTTATTATCACTGAATATTTTTATTGTGTAATTGCTTTTGGGTTTTGTAAGGCATTGTTGTTTTAGATTGTTAGCTGTCGTGGATGGTGTCTGATAAAGGAAGGGATTTATATTGCTTAAAATAAATACCTCCACTTCATTACTGTGATTCTGGGGTTTCCCTGGAAAGAGGACATTCCTATTAAACTCGTAGTATGGATACGCTCTTAGGCAAGCGGAACTGTGGGGCAACTTACAAAGGCTCTTGCTTAATGGATTGGGTAGGATAATCGGTTTCTGAGACACAAACGTATGGCTGTTGATCAACTGTTCTATAGGATCTTAATGGCTTTTCTCAAAGAAACCCTTCTGCTTATGGTTGTGGTGGGGAAATTACATTGCATCTGTGGTCGGACAGTGATATACTTTTATGAGAAGATGTCAACCCTTCTCCCTAGCCTTCGTGCCATGTTATAATCCTAATACCCGCCAAGAAGGGACCAACATAGGAGCTGAAATGGAGAAGACTCTAAACTGTGCAGAACATTTATTTATTTATTAGTTGGATTTTTATCTCACCCTTTCCTGCAAGCAAGGCTCAGAGATTAATAGTACAAATAAAACAATAGATAAAACTTCCTACAGTTATACAGTTAATAATCAAATCCAGATGGCCCATAAACATAGGGCATAAGGCTCCTATGGGTCTATAAAATATGCCCAGAATGAAACAATGGGCAGTGGGCCTCCCAGAGTCACTGAACACAACAGTTTGGGGGGGGGGGTTCGAGTAGGGAGGCCAGAATAACAAGACACCTGTCACTTCAACCAAAGGCATGGTGGAACATCTCAGTTTTGCAGGCCCTGCAGAACTGAAACAAATCCCACAGGTCCCTGATCTAGGTCTGCCAAGTCAGCCCGGGGGGCGGGGGATCCCCCGCTAAAGGGGTTCCCAATCCGCCAGCCAGTATTCGGCCGGCAGGGGGAACCCCACCCCCGAAGTCGTCCAGCGAGGACAACATAATGACATCACCGGAAGTGACGTCAGCACGTTGGGGGTGTTGCCAGGGCAACGCTCTGGCAATCGCCCCAAAACTCTATGATACCATAGAGTTTTGGGGCGATTGCCAGAGCGTCGCCCTGGCAACGCCCCCAACGTGCTGACGTCACTTCCGGTGACGTTGCCGGCGTGCGTGCAAAGCGCGTGCACCAGGAGATACTCCCAGCCGGAGGAGGACTCCCCCCCACCGGTGAGTCCCTACGACTTGGCAACCCTACCCTGATCTCATCTGGCAGGGTGTTCCACCAGACTGGAGTCAGAGCAGAAAAGGCTCTGGCTGAGGCTAAATGGATGTCCTTTGGGCCAGGGACCACCAGCAGCCGTTGATCTAATGAGCGTAGAACTCTTTAAAGGACATAGTGGGAGAGGCAGTCCTGTAGATATGTAGGTCCCAGACCACTCAGGGCTTTGACGGTTAATACCATAACCTTGAATTGAATTCAGTACTCCATTGGGAGCCAATGCAGCTGGCGGAGCACTGGTTGGATGTGAGCTCTAAAAGATGCCCCTGTAAGGACATGCACCTCTGCATTTTGAACCATTTGGAGTTTCTGAGTCAACCTCAAGGGCAGACCAATGTACAGCGAATTACAGTAGTCCAGCCTGGAGGTGACCATTGCATGGATTGCTGTGGCTAGTTCGCGAGGAGAGAGATAGGGAACAATCTGGTTATATTTATACCATGCTTTTTACCCCAGTGGGAACCCAAAGCAGCATACGTTATTCCTCTCTTCCTCAATTCTATCCTCACAGCAACAGTCCTGTGAGGGACATTAGGCCCAAAGTGAGTGGACCACTAAGGTCGCACAGCAGGGTTGCCAAGTCCTGCCTTGATTGTAGTGGGGGAGAGTCCGTTTGCCTCCAGGAGTCTTCTTTCACACGTGCGAAGTGCGCGGTACGATGATGTCACACGGAAGTGACATCATCACGTCGGGCACGTTGGGGCAGGACCTCTCTAATTCTAGGGAAAACCATAGAGTTTTTCCTAGAATTATAGAGCATCCCCCCGAAACATGCCCGACGCGATGATGTCACCTCCGGGTGACATCATCGCGCTGGGCATGACTTCGCAGCCCGGCAATTTGGGGGCGGGGTTCCCCCTGGTGGCCCCAATCCAGGCTGGTGGGGAGCGGGCCGCTGGAGCGGGGTTGGGAACCCTATCGCACAGTGAGTGCCATGAAAAACTGGGGGATTGACCCTGGGTCCCCAGAGCCGAGCCCAACACTACATGTTACACTACACTGACTCTTTTGCTTAATTCTCAGTGGAAGTCTTCAGATATTTGTCTTGAAGTCCGAATGAAACTGAGAAAGGTCTGTATGACGTTTGTTTTGAGGCTGGTCAGCATCATGTCTCATTTGCGCCCCCTATTGGCAGGCTTTATCACGGGGCCTCAGAGTGAACATGCGTGAAACCTCCTTTAAATGGGGACAAAAACTATCACAAAAGCAGTCCGGCGTTTATTATATTGCCCTGGAGCAGGCCTTTGAATTGGCGCTTTCCAGAAGATCTGCAAAGTTCTGGGTGCACTGTCAAACTTTTTGCCTCAGTATTGGAGTGAGACACTTTTCCTAAGACGGCAGACATTCTTCCCTTCTTCCAAGGCTACAAAGCTATATGTGAGATATCACAGAGGATAATGTGATGCTAAAGAGCTTAGGGGGTAAGCTGCAGGTTACCTTACTTTTTTCTATCCTGTGGAGTACGTTCTGAAGCCATTATCTGGATTCAGGAATGTGAATTACAGCCAACTTGAAACAAGTAAAACTAGGTTGCTCCGTGCTTCCTGGTTTCTGAGAAATGTTGGCTTTCTTTCAAGAAAATTTCCTCTTCCCCTCTTTCCAACAAGGGCTGCTCAAAGACGTAGGCTTTTCGGTTTCACAGGATCTAGGGTCAAGCTTTAGCGTTCAGAAAAGACTCTGAGCTGCTTGGTGCATTATTCTGATTTCCTGTTTTGAAGGATATGGCCAAGGGTGGAAAATACATGCAGTTTGGTGATGGTTTTTAAAAGATCTTTTTTTCTTTCCCAAATACAGCTTGCTGGGAATTAGAACTGTCATTTCAAGGGGAAATATGGTACTGGAGGGAAAGGGACTTAGAAAATATTGGTACTTAGTCTTCAGTGTGAATATGCAGTCACAACAGTAGCATTAGTATCTAAACTGATTCCCTTTTACTCCTGCCCCCCCAGTGCTCCTGTTCCCTCTCCCCCAGGAAATCTCCCCATGCTGTTTTCTTCTTCCGCTCCTTGAAATAACAACTTAGCACCTGTATTTGGGATCCCCCAAGTTTGCAGAAAAGCCTGTCTGGCATTGTGGCCCTGATCTGCAGATTTATAAATCCACTGGTGGGGGCCACACTTTGCTATTAGATATATAGATAAAATAAATTATATGCTTCTTAGGATAGCCTAGTTGACAGATGTTCCCTCTTGAGTATAAACCTTATCTCAGGCTCAGGTTTGCCTCCCATTCCTGTATGAGATGGCCCTCAGACTTAAGGCATAACTCTTATGACCTTCCTCGTCCCTGACAATTTAGCATAATACTGATTGACTCAGGGCTTGCTCTCCTGTGTAATGAATGAGACGTTTGTCCCAGACAGATGCCTCCATGTTATGGACCGCTGAGCAGCCAATTGCCAGGCATACTTTCTGCGCCTGACATTCAACATCTTATCTGGATATGCTGCCCTTTCAATGCATTAGGAGCCACCACCGGGGGATTAAGGACGACTATGCCCCTGGAACTTGCTGGCTGTGTTCCCTCTAAGCTGAGTTAGTGTGAGCTAGCTCACAGGTTTTTAGCCTCCGGCTCACACATTTTTGTCTCAGCTCAGGAAGGATGGCTCCAGAGCATACCAATTTATGCAGCAGCCAAATCGCTCGCTCGCCAACTTCAATGCCAGTAGCTCACAAAGTAGAATGTTTGCTCACAGGACTCCACAGCTTAGAGGGAGCATTGGCTGTGACCCTGCCAAAGGTGGCTTAATTGGATGCTGCCCCTTTCACCATTGTGACTCTGATAACCGCCATTTTTATCTGTTTGTTTTATTTGTAAATTACGCAGTGTTTTTTATTTTGTAAACCATTGTTTTATGGCATTTTAACTGTTGGAAGCCGCCTTGAGCCAGCTTGTCCAGCAAGGTGGGGTAGAAATATAAGAAAGAAAGAAAGAAAGAAAGAAAGAAAGAAAGAAAGAAAGAGTATGAGTAGCAACATTTTCCTAAGCTTCTTCAGTTTTCTTCTGGGTCTCTCTGGTTTCTATAACATAAAGTAAAAGTAAAGCTAAAAGGTAAAGGTTTCCCTTGCTTGAAAGCCAGTTGAAACTGACTCTCGGGGGCGGTGCTCATCTCTGTTTCCAAGCCGATGAGCCAGTGTTGTCCAAAGACTTTTTCCGTGGTGATGTGACCAGCATGACTAAACTTCGAGGCGCACAGAACGCTGTTACCTTCCCACCGAAGCGGTACCTATTTATCTACTTGCAATTTCTTGCTTTCTAACTGCTGGGTTGGCAGGACCTGGGGCCAGAGATGGGAGCTCACTGTGTCATGCGACACTAGGGTCTCGAACTGTTAAGCTACCAATCTTCTGATTCGCAACTCAGCATCTTAACCTCTGAGCCACTGTGGCCCCTTTTTCTATAATGTACCACCTTTCTATTCTTTTTACCAGGCTTGCAGTGGAATCCCAAGCACAGTTACACTGTTCTAAGTCCACTAAAACCAATGCGCGTAGAAGAGTGTATGACTGCTTAGTATCTGTTCATCGCCACCTTTATCTAGCAGACTGAGTTCCAACATGGTTGCTCACAGAAATCATTTTGTCACAGAAATCAGGCTGATAAATTGAATATGGGTGGGGCGGTCTATTCCGGGGCTGCGTAACTCAGAAGGTGTGTAGGGATAAATTCACTTCTGCTGCAGAAAAGAGCAAGAGTCCAGTAGCACCTTAACGACTAACAAAATGTGTGGCAGGGTAAAAGCATTTGTGAGTCACTGCTCACGCCTTCACACCTGTGACTCGCGAAAGCCCATACTTTGCCACAATTTTTTTTTTAGTTTTTAAGATGCTACTGGACTCTTGCTCTTTTCTACTGCTACAGGCAGACTGACATGGCTACCCATCTGGAGCGATCTACTTCTGCTGTTAGCAGATAAGTATAATTGGCTTGATAAGGTAAACAAAACAGTAATATAAAAACTCTGGCCAGGTTTGTGTGCTTCTCACAGCCACTAGGTGAGGCTGCAGAGTAATTTTGCAAGGGAATGGCAGGAAAAAATGATCTATTGTAAGTTCATTGAGTGTGTGTTTGTGATAGTCAGAACCATAGGTTTCAGTGCTGGACAAAATAGTATTTTTCACATATTTTCCCTTCCAGTGGTTCGAACATTTGGGTATCTGACGGAGAAAAATTTCATGTAAATAGAAGTTCTGTAACACTTGAATACTCCAAGTATAATTTAATGCGGTTTGACTTGAGACCTAAGTCCAGGGTTGTCAGTTCCAGGTTGGGAAATACCTGAAGATTTTGGGAATAGAGCCTGAAGAGGGCAGGGTTTGGGGAGGGGAGGGACTTCAGTGGGGTATAATGCCGTAAAGTCAGCCTTCGAAAGTGGCTATTTTCTCCAGGTGCCCTGATCTCTGCCTGGAGGTCAGTTGTAACCCCAGGAAATCTCCAGTCACCACCTGGAGGCTGGCAACCCTACCCAAGTCACATGACTGCCCTGATCAAAGTGACCACCTTTCACCCCCAGTGTTTGCTCCCTACTAATCATGATCAAGTTTTTTTTTTAACATCTTCTATTGTTTGACATTTTTTGGCATCCACAGTTTTTGCACAGCAATCTAAGGTTGGCAGCTCCCGGTTAGGAAGTTCCTGGAGATTTAGGGGTGGAGCCTGGGGAGGGTGGAGTTTGGGGATGGGAGGGAGCTCAGCAGGGATGCGATACCATAGAGTCCACCCTCTGAAACTGCCATTTTCCCCAGGGGAACTGATCTCTGTAAACTGGAAACCAGCTGGAATTCTGGGAGATCTCCAGGCCCAATCTGGAGGCTGGCAACCATATTCAGCACCCATTAAGTAAGGTTTGCACTGTTGTTTAAAACTGCAGATTTATTTCCACTAGGGGTGGATGAGTCTGACGTAGGCTTGTCGGTCCCCTGGTCAGCTCACTGCATGGCGCTGTTCCAAAGTGAAAGCAGGAGAATATTTTTTTAAACAAAAGTTTTACCATAGAGTTTTTAGTGATTCCCAGAGGCTAACCTATGTTGTGGCCCCTCCCATATCCCCTGGAAACCCTTGTGAACTGCTGTACTTACCACTGTGGGTGAGCTATAAATGGTCCATGGTATACTGTTGATGGACGAATATTAAATAAAGCTATGAAATAATGCAAGTACGCTTTCAGTCCAAATCCTGTCTAGTTGAAGTGGCCCAAGTTCTTATGGTCCCTCTCTGTCTTAACTTGAACAGAGATGGTTTTAACCTGCTCGTGTGCGCCTGATGCTGAAAAGGAGCACTGTTTAAGGAGCATGTGGCCATTACATTTCGCACCATATGTGACTATTATCCTCAGAAGCAACCATACCTATGTACATTTACAAGGTATGAAAAAGTAATAATAAGAAATTGTTGGGTTATTTAACATAGCAGAGCAAAAGAAGCATGCAGCACACGTGTGTATTAGCTTTAAAAAAGTAAAATTTGCTAATTACTAAGGGAAGGAAGACACTGGGAGTTCAAGACAATAAACACCCTGCCTACCTTTCTAATCTACTTAATCTTGTCTGCGTAACTTTTACGTAGTGTCTGAGCCTCAGGCGAACGTTAGAACAAAGGCAGTAAGACTTGTCCAAACCCTCCACCACTGGCATCTGACATCCTCAGATCTATTGATTAGCCAACAGACAATTCCAATACCAACTCATTATGCATATTGTCACTTACATTCTGGCGGGGAATATGTGCAGGCCTTTCTATTGGTCCCTAAGCTAACTAGGAAATTAGCATACACAGTAGCCCGTTAATTCTTTCATGACATCAGGAAAGAAACTTGTTTGCATATCCCAACGGAAATGCTCTTCAGAGTCCTCTGGATTGGTTTTGTTTTGCAATTGTTATTCCAAGAGCTGGTGTTATTCCAAGAGCTGTGATTTGAACCATTCCATGGCACCCTTGCCCCCAGAAACATCTGTATGGTTGGGGTGCTCTTGACCACATGAAGCTGCCCTATACTGAATCAGACCATCAGTCTATCCAGGTCACTGTCATCTACTCTGACTAGCATTAGCCCTTTATTTACATAGTTCCCAAGGATAAGGCAGACACAAGGGTTGTGTAATGTGTAATGAGGCCCTTGGGTGGAGGTCTGGTCCATCTCTTGCTACCTGGTCCTTTTACCTGGCCCATCTCTTGCTACCTGGCCCATCTCTTGCTACCTGGTTCCCCATATAGGCCGCAGAGGCTACTGAGGTCGGGCACCCAAAACCGCCTGACTTGCCCCAGTCCAAAGGATGCCCGGTTGTCTTGTACTAGGGCCAGGGCTTTCTCGGTGGCGGCCCCTTACTGGTGGAACGAGCTCCCGGATAACATCAGGGCCCTGCGGGATTTGTTGCAGTTCCGCAGGGCCTGTAAGATGGAGCTCTTCCACCAGGCTTTCAAATAGGGGCCGCCGGCGGGGAGAAAGCTGATTATACCATCTCCCTGGCCCTGTTGATCGCACCCCATTGCAGCTACTCACCGGAGCCCTAAGAAGTCGCCATCTTGTGGTATTTATTTAGAGTTTTTAAATGTCGATGTTTTAAATTGTAAATCTGTTTTTATGATTTTATATGTTGTTAGCCGCCTTGAGTCGGTTGTTTAACTGACAAGGCGGGATATAAATGAAACTAATAAATAAATAAATAAATAAATATTTTACGTGGTGTGCTGTTTGAAGCGGGTTCACACTACCACTGATCCAGGGCTCCTCCTGGCTTGGACATACTCATTAAAAAATGTATCCATATAAGTAAAAGGTTAATCTTACCTGCCTTGTGTCTTCCAGGTGAATATATTCTGTTCTTTTGCCTGGTGGTGGACACTGCTGTCAAGTTACAGCCAAGTTATGGTAACTCTGTAGGGTTTTGAAGGAGGAGGAGGTGACATATGTAGAATGAATTGCACCATTTTCACTGGAATTTAAGCCTAAATGCTCTAGAGCAGGGGTGGGCAAACTGTGGCTCGGGAGCCGCATGCGGCTCTTTCACATATATTATGTGGCTCCCGGCAGGGCGGCTGGGGAAGCTAAATATCATTAGCAAACAAATATCATTGGACAAATTAATATCATTATCAATACCTGCTTTTACCCCTTTTGTTATTATTTTTGGCAGTCTCATTTAATGTTAATAAAAAGCAAATTTGCTTATTTTCCAATAAAAGCAGGTAATAGTTGTTCATGTCTTGTGGCTCTCAAACATCTGATGTTTATTCTACACGGCTCTTACGTTAAGCAAGTTTGGCCACCACTGTTCTAGGTGGCTCTTACTCTGAGCAAGTTTGCCCACCCCTGCTCTAGAGGATGCTGTTAAATAATGGGTTCCATTAGGGGTCCTTTCGTAGAAAAAGAGGTGCAGGAGCTCATTAGCATAACTCATTAGCATACCTCATTAGTATATGCCACGTCCCCTGACATCACCAGAAGTGTGTCAGAAAGGGAATGTCAGTTTCAGCCCCATTATACCCTATGGGCCATTGAAATCAATGGCAAAAACTCATAGGGTATATGAGGGGCTGGAGGAAAGGGGGTTTGAGGGAGAGGCTCCAAACTTGCAGGGTAGCTTCTGGGGCCTCTCCTTGAAATACCTACCAAGTTTTAAGAAGATTGGACCACGGGGTCCAATTCTATGGGCCCCCAAACAGGTTGTCCCATCCCCTCCATTGTTCCCTATAGTGGGAAAAAGTTCGGGGGGGGGGGGGTTCGAGTAGGGAGGCCAGAATAACAAGACACCTGTCACTGCAGCCCCAACGGACCCCTGGGTTCCATGGATGAGCAGACCCCAAGTCTAGTGATCAGCTCAGCTTTATTTATGATTCAGCAAGAACAAGACAAAACCCCAGGGCAACAGCCCTGTCTATATAGCATGCAAAACCACACCCACCTCCCAACGATAGGCTATTTACATAACATTGATTCCTCACTGGTCACCTCTAGAGTCCTGGTGAGCTATTGCTCTAGAGCTCCAAGCGCAGCCAGTCTCTGGTAGACAGTCCTGGAATGTTCCAGCCCTCATACATAACAGACGCCTTCCTGATCAGCTTGTGAACACCATTCTGAAAGGTCAGAGCTGTAAGTAAAAAGATTTATGACTGGGTCAACACTGATCTCACAGTCCTCACAGTTGGCACCATTAGCCGGAACAGTTCTGCAGAGTTATGTAGATGGTGCATATGTTCATAGCACGAGAGATACTCCTTCAGGTATGCAGTCATCCAATAATGACAGTTTTTAGAGGCAAGAATCAGGACCTGAAGATACTCCAAGATAAGTGTGATAACGTTTTTATCAGCTCAGTCCAGCCAAAAGATGGGCCACTATACTTTGCACTAATTGAAGTTTTGACTGTTTCTATCCTTAGGGTCAGCCCTTCATGCATCTTATTACAGTAGTCTAGGGTTGAGGTGATAGTAGTAAAGACGAAGAGGGAAAATAGCCATGTGTAATTGAAAAAGACACTCTTGTACCCCATATTCATTTGCTTTGCCATCAGTAAAGTAGGAGTGAGAAACACACAGACTGATTTCTGACAAAGAAAAACTCACCCCAAACAGAGTGGACAAAGCAGCCCCCTCCCCCGAACACTAACATTACAAACCAACGTAATCCATAGGTGTAAACTACAGGAGGGCTCGAGCCACCCCAGAAATTTCCTGGGGGAGACTGAGGCCCCCCGGCAAAATGGAGCACCCGCCACCACACCTTCCAGACACCTTCCCGCCGCTAGAGCTGCGCCGCCTGCTGCAAGCCTCCCCGGCCGCCGCCGCTGCAAGAGCCCCCCCGCCCGGCTCCCCCGCACCCACTCCCTTCCTCTGAGGGGTGCATGGGAGCCAGGTGGGGGGGAGAGGTGGCGGCATGCACATTTTGCGCGTGCGAGAGAGAGCCCCCCCTGGGAGAATGGAAAGTCTACACCCCTGAAATCCATGCCTTAAACTGCTCAGATAACTAACTTTGATTATGATCTGCAAGCATGATGTATTGGTTAAGAGTGGCAATCTGGAAAACCGGGCTTGATCCCCCACTTCTCCTCCACATGAAGCCCGCTAGGTGACCTTGGGCCAGTCACAGTTCTCTCAGAACTCTCTCAGCCCCACCTGCCTCACAAGATGTCTGTTGTGGGGGAGGGGAATGGACCACGATTGTAAGCCCCTTTGAGACTCCTTAGGGTAGAGAAAAGCAGGGTATAAAAACCAACTCTTCTTCAAAAGGAGACTGTGGAAGCACAGTTCCCTTCATGCCTGCTCTAGGTCTCTCAAATGTTCCAGGAAAACAGAGTGGTCTCCCAAGTCAGAGGCTACAGACAAATCAAGCCAGACCAGGAGGTCTGTCCATTTGTCAAGTGGAGATCACCCACCAGAACTCCCTAAATTGCTTTCCATCTCAAAGCCAAGGCTGAATACAGGCTGGAATCAATCATCTAGGACTCCTCGAAGCATTCAGTTAGAGCATTCTGGCCGGGCAAAAAATAAAATAAAAAAATAAAAATAAAATAAATTCAGACCACATTCTCCTTTGCAGGCTGCCTTTCAGTTGTCCCAAATTGTTTTTCTCTGCCATACTCTCTCTCTCTCTCTCTCTCTCTCTCTTTTACACACAAGCCTTGTCCAGTCATTATAGTTTTGGCAGTCCAACTGCACACAACAGGAGATTGCATTATTTATGGTCCTTTCAAGTATGTGAAATCCTGGAAGGATTCTGGAGGATTTTTTTGCCCTTCTCTGGGCATAGAGCAGGGATGTCTTGGGGAGTGAGGGGAGGTGTACTTGTGAATTTCCTGCATTGTGTAGGGCAGGGGCGTAGACTTTGTAAATCCCCGGGGGGGGCGGGGGCTCTTTCATGCGCGCGCGCACAGGACCATGTCCCCCCCGCTTTTCCCCCCGCCCCCAAGGAGGCAGACCTGGCAGGGCGAGCGGGGGGCGGCGGCAGGGGCTGCTGCCCCGTAGGGGTCCTTGAAGTCGTGGCGGCGCGCACCCCCCGGGCTCCTGGCGGCCCTCCCCGCCTTCCCCACCGGTGGGCGCTCCATTTTGCCGGGGGTGGCTGAGCCCCCCCCCGGGAAATTTCGGGGGAGGCTTGAGCCCCCCCGTAGTTGACGCCTATGGTGTAGAGGGTTGGACTAGATGACTCCAAGGTCCCTTCCAGCTCTATGTTTCTATGTGCAGCTGCCATTTGTCTGACTAAGGCATATTTCCCCAGGTTCAGTACGTGACTGGAAACCCAGATTTGGGGATAGGCATTCACACATAAGAAACCTGGAAAAGCTGTGGCTCTATTCACACAAAATGATGACTGTGCGTGTGCGTATTGAGAGGACTGTGGGTGGCGTGCTCTCCTACGATTCTAATGGCTGCTTCAGAATTGCACTGGTTCGACTGGGCCTGTCACTGCAGAAAATTACTTCTGCTGCACCCTGCCAAGTAAATGTGTCCTTAGTGGGCTGATGGAGATGTGTATTCTACAAATTAGTGTCTGTTAGAAAACAACAACACCTTGTTAACTATTTGCTAAACAACATACTCAAGGAAAAGTCATCTGCTCACACAACAGAGTCCCTGCTACAATACAGTATTCACTGAATCTATAGAGGACAAGGGCAATCTTAGAGATTCTGGGGCCCATCAGGGATGGGTTCCCTGACTCATTGTTGGGGGCCCCACTGATGACCTTGCCCCCCCAATGAGGGAAGGAAAGAGAGACAGAGGGAGGGAGAAAGTTTCAGCCAGGCTGGGCAGTTCCTCCCCTCACTGCCTGGGTGGCTTTGGGGCCTGGCTGGCAGTACTGATGCCAGCCTCCAGGTGGGACCTGGAGATCCCCAGAAATTAATTTCTAGACTACAGTTCCCCGGGAGAAAATGGATCCTTTGGAGGGTAGACTATGGCATTGTATCCCACTGAGATCCCTGTCCTCTCCAGGCTCCATCCCCAAATCTCTTGGAGTTTCTCAATCTGGATCTAGCACCCCTACCCCCCTGTCCCCCACCAGTGGCTCGGGGTGGGTGGGGGGGCCCTGGCAACTCTATTGGCCAGCTATCTCCTCCCCACACTATGTGGGTAGCTTCAGGGCTTGGCTTGCTGGCCATCTCATCCCCATGTGTATGGGCAGCTTCAAGGCCTGGGGCAACTGCAAGGGCAGTGGGAGCCCTCTGAGGCAGCTGTCCTGGATAACCTTTGTCTAAGACCAGCCTGGCAGAGGAAAGACTAGGGCTGCCAGGTCCCCTTGTCTTGCCAGCTCCTTTCTCCTATTTTTCCTGCCATCTGTCCTTAGACCTTGGTATATGGACAGGGTTCTTTCTTCCTTTCTTCCCTCCCTTTCTCGTCTTCTTTTTTCTTCCTCTTCCTCTCTCACTCTCTAAGACATTGGGATATTTATGAATATTCCTTACCACCTTTGCAGATAAGCCAGTGGCTAGGGAGTGTTCATTTCTATTTATTGAACTTAGCTTGGCTCAGCCATTAGCTATAGAGATTCTGTACATTGTAGACTAGGTTTATCTTACCTTCTTTCTTTTGTTGGATATGTCTAAGTTGTGGGGAGGCACAAATAGACAGCTACAACTTTTCTGGGCAGATCTATGTGTTCTTTGCTTCAATGTCAGACATCATTTCCTTTAGTATAATCCTACTCTTGCCCTACCTGATTATCCAAAGAGGGCAGATTTTGGCTTTCAAACCAGTTCTATTGAAATTACTTTCTGATTATTTGGAGAACATCACATTCATTAGCTCACAATTCTTGTATTAGCTTGGTAAATTAGTTCAGATGATGATGATTTTGAGGATGACATTTAAACTGGGGACATTTTGGTTCATGTTCTTAGCTGCCACATCAGTTGTTACTAGATTGTTAAAATCCCTGCTTCAAATTAAACTAATCTCTGTTAGTCTCTTGCCTTGAGAGCCACTGTGGTGTAGTGGTTAAGAGCGGTGGGCTCTAATCTGGTAAATCGGGTTTGATTCCTCACTTCTCCACATGAAGCCTGCTGGGTGACCTTGGGTTAGTCACAGTTCTCTCAGAACTCTCTTAGTCCCACCTACCACACAGGGTATCTGTTGTGGGGAGGGGAAGGAAAGGTGACTGTAAGCCGCTCTGAGATTCCTCCGAGTAGTGAAGAGGGGAGTATAAAAACCAACTCTTCTTCTTGAAAACCCCATGGGATCACCAGAAATCAGCTGTGCTTTGTATCACTTTCCACCACCAAGATGGGTAGCTGTGTCTGTCTGTAGTAGAAGAAAATATTAAGAATCCAGGAGCACCTTAAAGACTAACAAATAAAGGACTAACAGGCAGGGCATATATCCAAAGAAGTGAGTAGTGACTCACAAAAGCTCCCACCCTGCCACCAATTTTGTTAGCCCTTAAGGTTCTTCTGGACTCCTACTCTTTTCTATTTAAACCACCAAGCTGATTCTTTTACTGCAGTCTTAATAGAACAGTTAAGCCGTCAAGCTTGAGCTTGTTGTAATGGAGTGGACTTGTGTGGACTTCTCCAAGCAATGGTGAAATGATTTCACAAGCACCGGCATGGAAGAAATGTAACTTCCCATTGGTGACAGGAAAACTGGAGTGACTTTCTGATGGAAGGTAACACTATGTTAGCATTGGAAGGCACCCAACGAAACTTCCTGACTGATATTTAATCAAGGCATCAACTTAAGAGAAAATCTCATGGTGCATTAAATGGCACATTAAATCCATGACAAACAAATAAGACTCTGGCTTTTCCCAGGATGAAATTATTTTAGTTGTTTCCCCCCCGAGATCTTACAAAGATACGAGTTCTGTTGTCCTCTGTGTCACCGCTGGTAGATTTCTTGTGCAATGGATGTGTTAATAAAGTCAGACAGAGCTTGGGTGTTAATGTGTTGGGTAATGGACCTATCCTTCACATACAGTTTCTTTCACTGCACACAAAAAGGGGGGAATTGCTGAAAAGCAACCAGCTGTTCTTTTTAGGTTATAGCTAGTTGCTGATGCTTCAACTGATAAAGGTTAGCCACAGGGAAAGGAAATCAGAAGATGAGAGGCAGGCATCAAGCTTGCATTAGATATAGGGTTTTTTGGGGGGGAGGGGGAATGGATGCCCAACACATACCCATAAAATCTTAACTGGGGCAGGGCTAGCCCTGGACAAAATGGCACCCCAGATCTTTGAACAATATCATTTGTATTGCCTTTGAAACGTTTACTTGCAGAACCTTTTCTCACTATATGAGCCTGCGCAGCAACTGAGCTCTACACAGCGGGATCTGTTGCATGTTCCCTGAAGTTAGGGTTGCCAACCTACAGGTGGTGACTGGGGATCTTCTGGGATTATAACTGATCTCCAGGAAACAGAGATCAGTTCACCTGGAGAAAATGGCCCCTTTGGAAGGTGGACTCTGTGGCGTTATACCCCTCCCCAAACCCTGCCCTCCTCAGGCTTCACCACCAAAATCTCCAGGTGTTTATCATCCTGGAGCTGGCCACCCTACCTGCAGTACAGAGTTAAATAATGTGGCAGCCTGAGCATGGCCTTTTTCAGTGGTGTCCCCCACCCTCTAGAATAGCAAGCCAGAGGTCTTAAGAAGGTGCCAGCCAGCCTCTTCTTTAGAAAAAGATGCACTCTGGTGCCCTCAGCAAACAAAAGAGCTATAGGTTTAACTTTTAAAATGAAAGCTGGGAATTCGGAGAATGTGGCAAATAGATTATTCGTACATTAGAGCACGCATTCACAATAACAACTGCCATTTCCCCCCCAAAGCCCCCCCCCCCAGTTTGGTGTCATGGTTAGAAGCGCGGACTCTAATCTGGGAGAACCGGGTTTGATTCCCCACTCCTCCACACGCAGCTGCTGCTGTGACCTTGGGTCAGTTACAAGTTCTTTCAGAGCTGTTCTCTCATGAGCAATTCTTGAAAGAGCTCTCTCAGCCCCACCTACCTCACAGGGTGTCTGTTGTGGGGAGGGAAGGGAAAGGAGATTGTAAACCGCTCTCCTTTGGGGAGTGAAGGACAAGGTATAAAACCCCCTCCTTCTCCTCCTCCTCCTCTTCTTCTTCCTTCATGGGACTGCTGGGGGGAAATGCTGGGGAAATGTTGGCTCACAGTCATGGATGCAACCACAGACAGTTCCACATCTCAAAATAATATAAACAAGTTATAAATAAATGCTAATTAAAAAAAAAAACATTCTCTTCAGCATTTAGCAGTCCTTGGCAGTGTTAATTGCTCATGCTCAGTTTTGAAAAAGAAACACAAACCTCTTGAGCAGCTGTTTATCATTTTGTGTTAACTAAACAAAACAGGTAGTCAGCTTGTGTCTGATCAGCTCATTCAAACACGGTGAGTTTTTCAGTCAAACTCGTTTGTTGGGAAATGTGCACTATTCCCTACTTAAATCTCCTTCAGACTTCATCTGTGGTTTGTGAGGCCAAATCCTGCAGGGAAGAAACAGGGCTGACCTGGTTTGTCAGTTAAATATGCCAGATAGTAAGTCCAGAGACCCGGAATAGAATAGCCAAGAAACAAAGAAGCCAAGTAACAGATTAATATGGTCTCTAGTAGATATAATGTAATGTGGGCACGGTGTGAGAAACATCTGAAAATGGCAAGAATATCTAAGTAAATATAGAACTGAAGATATCATTCAAAGAGGGGGTCTATTTCTTGGGGTCCAATGGAAAGTCTTATGTATGAGAAACTTGTAAACCCCATTTTAGAGATTAGCAAGGATGAGCTAGCATAGTTTATGTTTGAAGAAGACGTTTGAATTCAGATAACCTCGTATGGTGTTTGAACTGATAAGGTAATTAGTTTGCCAAGAATATGAGCCCTATCAAGTGGGACAGCTCGCTATTGTTGGAAGAAGATTTTGAAAGCAGGGGAAAGTGAATGGATTTGGAGCATCTTCTTTGAAAATACTCCTTTCCTGTAACTGGCTTGCTTTCTTACGAAGTAGTTAATGGGCTCAAGTACTTGCTTTCCTTTATCCATGCACAGTCAATGGATGGTATTATGTACTTTTAAGTTAGTCTATGTCAGGGATTCCCAACCTTTCTGAGCCTGTGGGCACCTTTGGAATTCTGACATACTGTGGTAAGCACAGCCCAGGGCATAGCCAGAAAATTTTGGTTGGTGGGGCATGGGGAAATCCGTGGGGGGAACACCCTGGCCATGCCTGCTGCTCTTCTTGCAGTGGCAAAAGCAGCAGCTCCGGTTCCACTGCAACCTCTAGTCCTCCTCTAGTCCTCTAGCCCTTTCGATTGTCGAGACTCGATTCCGGGCTGCTTTTCTGTGTAAGCAATTTTAAAAACCTACTTAATTTTTGGCCCGGAGAAAAGAAAATGAGACTGAAGCTTCCCTGACTGTGCCTGAAGTCATTTTGGAAACCCCACGCACATCTTACATTTTAAAAACATTTTTTTGAATTTTTTGTCTGAGGGGGCGGCACTAACCTGTGGGGGCATTGCCCCCAAATGCTCCCCACATGACTACAGGCTTGGGTACAGCCACAAAATAGCTGCCACAAAATGGCTACCAGAGGAGGTGCAGCCAGCTACAAAACAGATACCACAGCTTACCTTCAGTCATGCAATGAAGATCCTTGTGTTATGGTGGCAGCTGCTGCTGAAGCAATTAAAAAAAAATCAAATCTGCACAGCTAATCAAATTTTCAGCGGTCAATCAGAAGCCTTCCTGAGCAAAAGCCTCATATTGCTCCACCCATTTTCTAAAATAAAAGTTGGTGGGCACTAGGAAAGGAACCACATTGGGGGCCCCTTGTCTGTGATAAAAGAGTAATTATTATATTTCAGTCAAATGATAAAATATAGACAAGATTCTCCAGTGATATTTTTACTTGTATTCTATGCCCAAATTCACCTAAAATGTTTCTGAGGTGTGCCTCTTGCCAGGAAATGAATGCTCAGATATAGGAAAGCTAACTAGATTCCCAGGGCCTCTTAAGTGCTCACCTGTATCTGAATCAGGCCTGACCAGAGTAATCTGGAACAAGGTGAACATGCGAACTGAGGGAAAATGAATTTGTTGTAATTGTTATGAAAACCCTGGGTCCCAATAGTGGTGTACATACCACTAATTGAGAACCACTGGCCTAAGGGGTCTTTTTCATGGAGGTTTTCCCATGTTTTGGGTGCCAAACTCCCATATTTTTTTCTCTGAAGTTCCTCACAGCATTGTTTTCCAGTTGTTGTCATTGTATGATTTCTTCATCAGTTCAACACCACTGTGAGTTTGACATCCAGGCCATGGGATAACCTCTGTGTGAAAGACCTCTAAGTTCAGTGTGGGCCACTTTACCACACTGGCTGTGCCCTATACCTCCAAAATTCTTTACCTTCAGGATAATTGTCCTCTTTTCCTCGGACTAGCAGCGGTCATGAGGATTTAGCTCTCCATACCAGCAAGGGGGATCAAGGATGTACTTGATAACTTGTGGGCCCCTTGTCCCGATATTAGAAGGTTAAGGGGAGTCATTTTTCAAGTGCAATGGCTACGCCTATTCTGGTGTATGCCCTCTAATTTCTCAGCCCTGATAAATTCTATATGAGTTGTGGTTAGATACAGTTCCCACCTAAATTTATCATGATGCCCAAAGAAACACCTCCTTTGTAAATACAGCAGAGTTTCTGTTCAACCTTTGTATGCATTTAATAAAAAAAACAACAGCGGAAGGAACAAATGAATGAGGTATGCACGCAGAAAGGAGCTATTTTTCATATTTATTTTTATTTATAGATTTAAAACATGGCAGGGGAGACACCATGATCACATTATAAAAACACAATAAAAACGATTCTAGAAAAACCATAGGTAAGGTATAGGTAAACGTTTCCCTTGCTCGAAAGCCAATCAAATCCAAATCTAGGGATGCGGTGCTCATCTCCATTTCCAAGCTGAAGAGCCAGCGCTGTCTGAAGACGTTTCCATGGTCATGTGGCCGGCATGACTAAATGCCAAGGCGCATGGAATGCTGTTACCTTCCCACTGAAGCGGTACCTATTTATCTACTTGCAATTTCTTGCTTTCACATTGCTAGCTTGGCAGGAGCTGACACCAGAGATGGGAGCTCACTCTGTCATGCAGCACTCGGGTCTCGAACTGCTGAACTACTCACTCTGTCATGCAGCACTCGGGTCTCGAACTGCAGTTTAGCGTCTTAACCGTTTGAGCCGTGGCTCAAGAAAAACCATAGAAGTCACAATTTACTGGTTAATGAGGTGGTTTAACGAAGGTTTGTTGATTTTTAAAGGGTATCTGTTGGCCAAACTAGATAAGACACCATTCCCTGGTTGGTCCTGTGGTCACGCCTTCATTTGGTACAGTGCTAGAATGCTTTTTAAGAGTGCCACGAGGGCCTAATTTCTGACCTGAAACTGCATTGGGGCACATTATTTGCCAACATGTTCCCCTGATGCCATTTTGGGTCAGAAAAATGGCATGGGAGTGGGAGGCAGGAGCTCCTCCTTCTCCTGCGCCATGGTGGTCCTGTCCAGAATTGGGACCCAGCAGTGCTCTTAAAAGGCATTCCAGGACTATACAAAATAGAAGTGTGACCCCGGGGTCAACCTGGGGACATTGTCTTTGGACACGCTGGCTCTTCAGCTTGGAAACGGAGATAAGAACTGCCCCCTGGAGTCGGATTCGACCAGCTTTCGAGCAAGGGAAACCTTTACCTTCACTATCAATGATATAAGCAATTCAAGGGTTGGATACTGTTATTTAGGCACTATCAAGGGTCTAATTACATATTACAAAGTCCTTGTGACTCTCACGTGTCTCATCCAGACTGTTCCTGCCAACCAAACTTATTTTGGGACGTTTGGTGCTTGGAACTTAATTCTAGGTGCAATGGGTCTTGGGTTGGGAGTGTGTTACAGGGAGAGGTGGTTAAGTCATCCCTGCATCTCATTTCCCAGTTTGAACCAACGTTGGTAAGCTGCTATTTACCCCATCATTAGCTCATGTGTACACACAAGTTTCCCCAGTGGGTCAAACAGTGGCTCCTCTTTCAAATCAGGAAAATGGCATGGAGAGGAAAGTCCCAGTCCCCTCTCCCAACATACTGCAATCCCAGTCTCCATTATTCCTGTGTACACTTGGGAATTAGGGCCCAAGCACTGAATTCCCAGAGCAGGTCTATCAACATGACTGGGGCAGACATACTGATAACAAGAGTTGCCAAACTCTAGATGATGCCTGGAGATCTCCTGGGATTACAACAGAGCTCTACGTGAAAGAGATCAGTTCACCTTGAGAAAATGGCCGCTTTGGGAGGTGGACTCTGTGGCATTATACCTCACTTAGTTCCTCCCCTCCCCAAACCCTGCCCTCCTCAGGCTCCACCCCCCCCCCCCCCCAAATCTCTAGACATTTCCCAATTTAGAGCTGGCAATCCTAACGGAGAACACAATGACTTTGTAATATGTGAATAGGCAGGGCCCTCCATGAATGCACTTACTTGTTAGGGGGAATCAGACTGGTTAAATTAAAGTTTTAAATTAAAGATTAAAATTAAAGAGTAAAAAGATTAAAGATTTCTATAGTGTATTTCAGATGTTCAGAGGTGATTCACATCCCTTGCCTTAGGATCAAACTAGCAGTGAGATAGGAGATCCACTGCGGATCTCTTGATTTATTCTTTAATATTAAAAAGCGGCTCCTAAAGTGGAGAATTGGATCATGGGCAGGATTGGGGTTGCCAGCCTCCAGGTGAAACCTGGAGATCTCCCATTTTTACAACTGATCTCCAGCTGACAGGGATCAGTTCCCCTGGAGAAAATGGCTGCTTGAAAGGGTAGACTCTATGGCATTATACCATGCTGAGGCCCCTCCCCTCTCTAAACCCCACCCTCTCCTGCCTCCACCCCCAAAGTCCCCAGGTATTTTCCAACCCAGGCCTGGGAACCCTAGGAAGGATGCTTGAACACGGGGGAGGGGCTTAAACATGCCTCCCCTGAGGCTATTTGTCTCAAATAAATCATCTCTTCAAGCTGCTCTTAGCCCCAGTAGAAACGTAGGTACCTGAACTGTACCAGTCTTTTCTTCCATAGTAGTTGGAACTACTATGGAACAGCAGAGGGGCAAATGTTAGTCTTTCATCCAGCGCTGCAACTGTGATCAAAACCACAAATTCTATAGCAGCTTTTTAATGTTTGAGAATACTCTGGGGGATCCAGTTGCAAATATTCCACATAACACGTAACTGACCTTACTTAATCCTTACGAAAGTGCTGGAAAATTGGCCTCAGGTCAGTGGCTGAGAGAATGGTTTGTCTAATGCCACCTCAGGAGTTTATGACAGAAGTGAGGTTTGACCTTATCACTCAGGGAAAACCTCCTTAGTATTAAATGTTTTCCACAAAGTTAGCCAATGGGGTGGAGCTGAGTCAGGAGGGATTAATATGACTCATACCAGGAAACAGAGAAATGAGGGGAAATAATTTTGTTTTTCACATATCTTGTATACATATCCTGGCATATGAGCTTCACAGCTGATAACATGCATGCATTTTACTATTTTTACATACCAAATTATTTAGACTGAGTAAGGTCTGGTGGTACAAAAATGACACCCCACTGGTGGTGCTTCATACTGGCCTCTCAGTTTTGGAGACAGCCTTAAAATGGATTTTATAATAACATTGTTGTTTGTTATTCACAAGTTCAGGGCAGAACGGCACAAAACCCCAGAATGGCCGCTAGCACCCCCGCCCCGCCACCCCCAAGGACATAATTTTGTGTCCTGATGTTACAAATACTAAGCCGTTCAACACCCCTGCCCTATTATTTTACTCCAACTGGCAAGGGAGGGAAAATTCACATATTCGTATGTTTTATGTATTCTGAGTATTTTATTATGTTTTGTGTTGTTTACTTTGTAAGAGGTCTTGAGTTCCTGTGAGGCAGAAAGATGGCTAATAAATGTTTTAAATAAATAACATCAGAACACAGTATTAGTTGAACTATGGCGACGTAGGTAACAGAAGGGAAGAGACACTTGACGCAAGGCTGCCATTTTCAGCGGAAGTCATGCTTTTTTTGGTTTTGTTAATATGTTGTTCCACTTTGAAAAGTCTTATCCCTGTCTTATGAAGTACCACGAGATAAAGAGGTGTGGAGCTTTTTCTCCCCTCTTTATCTCATGGTACTTCATAAGCAGGGGTCATTTCGTAGAAAAAGAGGTGCAGGAGCTCATTAGCATAACTCATTTGCATATGCCACACCCCCTAACATACCGGAAGTGTGTCAGAAGGCAACACCCACCCCTCAGGCTCCACTCCACAGGTGAGTGAAACTGACCTGCTCTTCCTCCATTCCCTTCCCCACCCAATACTTTGTGCAATAAAAATAAGCATAAAGAACACACCCTCATTCTCTCCCTGCTCCCTTGAAACCACCAGGTTTCAAGTAGACTTGAGATACCCAGGACATGTGCACCACCCATCCCTTCCCCTTCCCCTCCCCACAACAAGACATCCTGTGAGGTAGGTGGGGCTGAGAGAGGTCTTTTGAGAACTGCTCATGAGAGAACAGCTCTGAGAGAACTTGTGACTGGCCCAAGGTCACACCAGCAGCTGCATGTGGAGGCGTGGGGAATCAAATCCGGTTCTCCCAGATTAGAGTCCAACTCCTGACCACTGCACCAAACTGATGGGGTGGAAGCTGCTGAAGGGTTGGTGAAATTTCTCCAGTACTTATGTGCCATGTGCCCAGATAAAAAATGGTATACTTAGAAAATTTATATGCCACCTTGAGCAAGTCTCTGGAAAAGCAGCACACAGTCATAAAAGGAACAATTATAAAATTATCAACATTAAAACAAAACATTAAAAACAATAAAGACCCTAGCAGGGCTTTCCCCAGGGCGTTGCGCCTCTGCACTGCTCGGGGAAGCCGAGGAGGGGGCGGGGCTTGGTCATGTGCCCGCCCGCTGGGCTCCTCACTCCCGGAGCTGCGCTCCTGTGCGCTCCTGCTCCAACGGACCCCTGTTCATAAGAAAGCTTTCTTTCTTTCTTTCTTTCTTTCTTTCTTTCTTTCTTTCTTTCTTTCTTTCTTTCTTTCTCTCTCTCTCTCTCTCTCTCTCTCTCTCTCTCTTAATCTTTGGAGGGAAAAAAGCTTCCAGTACAGCCAATGCAAGCTAATGTTTGCACAATTGACTGGTTCTCCATTCTGGGATTGTGTTTGCATATCTGACTAAACCATCACTTGGAAGTAAAGAAATCTCAAATACACATGTGAGGTGGAGAATATGTTCAGAATGTAAGAGGCAAGCACTGGAAGGAAAGTGTTTGTCAGAGAAATGGACTCTTCAGAAGGCACTCCACAATCCCACAGGTAAAGACACAGAATACTCAGGGATTAGTTGAGAAGTGAATGTGTTTTTGGAAATCGTGCAGCCAATTAAGATTTACACCATTTCTGAGTAAAATCTCATCTGCCTGGTGATATCAGTCTAGATTAAGAAATCGGAATGGCTTCTGTAAAATCTTATCTGCCTGTTTATATCAGTCTAGATTGGACTTTTTTGGTAGAAACTTATTTTTCCTTCAGTAAGGTGAAGAGAGAGAAAGCTGATGTTTCTTTTTTAGTTTGAATGTTTTATTGTTAGCTCTGTGCTGTAATTGTGTTGTTATGCCGGTTTCACTGCAATTTGCTTTTATTTGGATGTAAACTACCTTGAAAATAATATGATAGAAAGCTGATATATGTACACAATTATAAATTAAAATAAATATTAGGTGGGAAGATTAATTGAACTGGTACCTGGTACTGGACACTATTGTACAGCAGGCCCAATATAGACTAAAGTAATTGAAAATTGGGGCAGCGATCTCCAGCTAGCCTACTCAAAATCCTACTCAGGTCTGTTCAGTGGGGCTTACCCCCAGGAAAGTGGGTTTACTCCCAGGAGGCACTGTGGGTCTCAGAAATTTACTAAATTGTACTGAATCTGGAGATTTTGAAAAGACATATTTGTGAAATTTAAATATGGAAATCCATATTCTCAGTAGTAGATAGTGTTGCCAGCCAGGCCTGTAGCCACAGTGGGGCATTTAGGGGCAGTGCCCCCTCACTCATGGCCCATGCCCCACAACTCCCACTGTGGGAGTTGTGCTGGCAGGTAAGGAAAGACCCTTCTCTTCTTCACCTGCCTACCAACAGGACCTCTCTCTCTCTTTCTATCCCCTGCTCCCTGCCCCCCCATTTCCCAACGCCCCACCACCCAAAATTTTCTGGCTACACCTCTGCCAGCTCTGGCTTGGGAAATTCCTGGAGATTCCAGAGTCCACCCTCTGAAGCAGGCATTTTCTCCAAGGGAACTGATGGTTGTTGTCTCGAGATCAGTTGTAATTCCTGGAGATTTCCAGGTTCCACTTTAGGGTTGCCAGCCTCCAGGTGGGGCCTGGGGACCACCGCTTTTATAACTGATATCCATCTGACAGAGATTGGCTCCCCTGGAGAAAATGGCTGCTTTGAATGGTGGACTCTATGGCACTGTAACATGCTGAGGCCCCTCCCCTCCCCTCCCTCTCCCGGATCTACTCCCAAAGACTCCAGGTGTTTTCCAACCCAGACCTGGCAACCCTATTCCACTTGGAGGTTGGCAACCCTAGAAGTAGAAGATTAGTTTAAAAGGTGCAGATTTCTGTGTCAGTCTATGCCTTTGCATTGGATGGAGGTTGCTCTTGGCTCATTCACTGGTCCTCTAATTTGCTAAACAAGGAAATGACATCTTTTACCCATTCTGACAAAACTAAAAGTGCTTTCAGATCTGAGAAAGTTAAATACACAATGGAATCAGGTGTACCAAAAGAACCCAGGGAAAAGCTGTATTTTGAGGTGCACATTTTTAATGTTATGAGTTGTTTATTTTATGCACTGGCACATTTGTTCCCTGCAGAGTGTCATCTTGCTGGCAGGTACAGCCTTGCCTTTATATAATGTGTGAAATGGTTGGCTAAAGTTTTCTTCTGTATTGGGAAGAAGATGCAAAGTTTCCCCCCTGCTTTATAGAATCGATGGGCTCTCTTTGAGCAGGAAGCTGTGGTTTTGTACCAGTTGATGTTTCTGGACCATATTTCAAGTGGCCTCAGACAGAGCACGTTAGAGGAATCTACGGTGTCGTTAAAATATACGTGACAATGGCCAGATCTACTTTACTTAGCAACTGCAGAGAACTAACTTAAGCTGGGGGAAAAGCCATTTCTTTAGACTGAACTGCATGATATATTTCTCCCAGGTATATCTGTGGGGCAGGTCAACAGCTGTGTTCTGGGAGGTCTGTATCCTTGAGGCTTGTATGGGCCCAATTCGCATGCTGGTCCAATATGCATCTGCTGTGTAACAGTGCTTCTTTCAGCTGTGGTGCCGGCTTCTACTGCCTCCCATTTGGCTCAGTATAAAAGCTTGCCGTCTGTATCATGTTTAGGGAGGGGGGAGGAGTGGCCTCCCAAGGGTGATGACAGGGCAATGTGCTGCGCTGAGTAAATGGCATCCGTGACCCCCCCCCCCGAGAATAAAAGGGGGTGACCTGGCAGAGGGGGGCCCCAGGAAAGACCAAAAGAGCTGGGTAAAAAACACAAAACACTTGGCGGTTGCCAGGCAGGGCATTTTGGGGACTGCCCCAGGAAATAACAAATGGTTCAGGGGTGGGGGTGCCTCCAACCCCCCCCCCCCCAATACGATTGCAGAAAAATGTTCCCTGACTGTTTTTAAATGGAGACGACTGGATTTTCAGCTAACTTGTTTCCTTTGTGAAAATGTGCGTATTTCCTTAGAAAAGATGTGGGGGAGAATTTGGCTCCAGTTGTCTGCTTATCACTCACAACAGCTCGAAGGGCAAGGAGGAGCAATTAAACCATGGTGAGATGCCGTAGTGACCTCAGAGTCACCACTAAATGGCAATAAAATGATGCAGACAGCTGATGCTGAGACGAAGCAATACGAGAACAGATACGGAATAAGATGCAGACAGAAATTTGTTAGACGATGTGGGGTCGGTGGCACAATGGCAGGAAAGACCAATGCAGATTGGACCTCAGGCTGTGGTGCATGGGGAAAGGGAGCTTAAGGTTTCCCCCGGGGCAGGGGGCACATGTCCCTCCCAATGCTCACTCCCATTCCCTGCCAGTACTTCCAAGGCTGGCAGGAGAGAAATGGTGTGTGTTGGCATGCAAAATCACTTCCAGTGAAAAAGCGTAAATGATGTCATTACGTCAGGATTACGCTCTAGGATCCATGCCAAACTCTATGGTTTAATCATAGAGCTTGGGGTGAATTTTCGAGCATCATTCCAATGTAATGACATTCTTTTTGGTTTTTCATCAGAAGTGATGTCACGCACTAATGCAATGCTGGCACAACTGTCCCCACCCCAATTCCTCCTGGGAGGTTGTGAGTTGTAGATGGCAACCCTATTTCTCCCTGTACCATCCTCCTAACCTGAAATGGCCCAGGGGAGCTGTTGTTTGCCCCACTGGGAAATCTAGGGTTGCCAGCCTCCAGGTGGGGCCTGGGGATCTCCCGCTTTTACAACAGATCTCCAGCTGACAGAGATCAGCTCCCCTGGAGAAAATGGCTGCTTTGAAGGGTGGACTCTATGGCATTGTACTATGCTGAGGCCCCTCCCCTCCCCAAACCCCGCCCTCTCCTGGCTCCACCCCAAAGTCTCCAGGTATTTCCCAACCCAGACTTGGCAACCCTAGGGGAATCTTTAACATGGCCCCCATCTGTACATATCAAGTTTTCCCAGTGGGGCAAAGAGTTAATTTAATACGCATTAAATGAGCCCGTTCGCGGGGAGGGCGGGGTAAAAATTGAAATAAATAAATAAATATTAAATATTAATTTATTTAATTAATGTGTTAAAAATGTGTATATATCACTTGTTTCCCATTCATTGGCTCCCCAGGACCATTTCAAGGTGGGAAAATAGCACAGGGGGAAAGCATACCCCTTTCCTCCTATGTCGTGGCCCCAGTGTAAACTGGGACCACATGCAGAAAACTCCCATGAACTGGTTTAGTGAGAGGGGATTATTTGTCCCTTGTGTGCAAATATCTCGGTTTTCTTTTCCGTGTAGTTCAGGGGTGGCCAACCTGTGGCTCGGGAGCCACATGCGGCTCTTTCACACATATTGTGCGGCTCCTGGCAGGGCGGCTGGGGAAGCAAAGGGAAGGCATGCTTTTTCTCTCTTTCTCCCTCCCTCCCTCCCTCCCATCTATTTGCTTTCCTAGTTTCTCTCTCTCTCTTTCTTTCCACTTCTTTAATTCTTTCTTTCCATCTCTCTCTTTTTCTCTCTCTCTCTCAATATCATTAGCAAACAAGTAATATCATTATCAATAACCGGTTTTCCTCGTTTGTTTTTATTTTTGGCAGTCCCATTTAACGTTAATAAAAAGCAAATTTGCATATTTTTAAAAATAAAAACGTGTGTGTGATATTTGTTCCTGTCTTGCGGCTCTCAGACATCTGACGTTTATTCTATGTGGCTCTTACGTTAAGCAAGGTTGGCCACCCCTGGTGTAGTTTAAGGCAGTTCATCATTTATGGGTTGCACAAACCAACAAATAACAGATTAGCCAAATATTCTTGTAACGCTGGCCAAAGAGAGCAGGGAGCGATGATGATTCATCTATGGGAAAGGTTGCCCCTTTCCCATAAATATGACATTTTGTTCAGGGAGAAAAAAAATGTGTTTTCAATTACTTGAAAATCTGAAACCATTTAGACAGATGGTGCCTGCATACTTGGAGATCGTACCCTTCAATTTGTAATGTGTCTATCTGTATCCTGCAGTCTTGCTCTGTCATGATATATTAAAGTTGTATTAATGGGAAAGAACATACATACATTAAGCTGTCCTTGGGTTTTATTTATTTATTATTGTTATTTTATTTATTAATTTGATTTTTATCCCACCCTCCCCGCCTTTCGGTGGGCTCAGGGCAGCTAACAACACACTTCCCATAAAATACAATAAAATACAATACAAGTATAAAAATACATTTTTAAAAAATGTCATATGCCTTTGCTGGCAAGTGTATGCACTTTCAGAACACACACATGTCCTTTGAACAGTTGCCCCACAAAGAAGAGAGGGGTTTTTTTGCAGCTGGTGGGAGTGCTAAAAAAAAGCATTCCCTCTTCATTCCCATTTCAGCTGAGCTATAGAGAGAATATTATTGTGTAACTGACCTGTTCTATTAATTCTTCAGCAGATATACAGGCGTAAGAGTTTCATTACAAAGCAAAAAATTCAAAAGGGTGAAAAATCCAATTTAATCCAAGTTTCAGTAAGATTGACACATCTACCAGTCTTATAGACAGATAGAATATATGTTTTTGCAGGCTTCTTTTAGACTGAACTTTCAGTAGCAACCATCCAATTGGTGAGAGAAGTGCCAGATACTATCAGATGTCTTCTGTAGAGATGTGATTGAAATGGGATGGCATCTAGGAAGGGTAATATAGATTTTGGGGGAAAGTCAGCTGGAAAGCTGTACCTTTGAAACTTAAAAGCGAGACACAGTGCTGTCAGAACATGATGCAGGGGGTGTTTGAAATAGTGTATTCCTTTTTTAAAATTTCAGCAGCGTTAACCACATGGTACATTGCTGTACACCTGTCAGAGTATGCAGTACCTATAAGACAAGTATTTGCTTCATAATGCCACTTCCCCTGTTAAAGGCATAGGCTCTGTTCCAACAGTGTTCATGTGCAGCAGCCAAGCTCCAAATACTTGATCAATAATTCAGCAGGGCAGGGAGACTGTGGACCAAAGTGCACAATATGCATGAGCATGACATATCTGGTCACAGGTGTCTGACCTGATATATAGTCACACCTATGAACAGGGAAACTCGCTGCCAAAGAGTTCCATTGCTCTGTTCAGCTCAGGAGCACTCGGTGGGTTGGGCTTTGGGCTTCCCTCCCATGCTCTTTTCACCAGCAGAAATGGCCTCAGCTCCACGGAAGGGGCAAACAGTCCCCCTTGCAGCTGTTTCTGCTGGCAAAAAAAGCAGAAGGGAAGCCTGAAGTCCCCTCACAGTTCTCTTAAACTGAACAGAGCAACAGAATGCTTTGAAGGTTCCCCCCATCATATGTATGAATACAAGTTGGGTTTGGGGCATAAGGCTGCCAGCTCCGAGTTGAGAAATACCTGGAGATTTTGAAGGTGGAATCTGAGGAGGGCGGGGTTTGGGGAGGGGAAGGACATCAATGGGGAATAATGCCATAGAGTCCACATCCCAAAGCGGCCATTTTGTCCAGGTGAACTGATCTCTGTTGCCTGGAGATCAACTGTAATCCCAGGAGATCTCCAGAAACCACCTGAAGGCTGGCAACCCCAGCTGGGCACCCATGACCTTACTCATGTCACACATATCCAGTGAGAATCCAACACATTGCTCAGCATCCCAAACAACTGATAGGAAGTATTTAAAACAAGGTATGCAGCCTCTATTAAGGAGCCACAGTATGTCACAGTTCAGAGCAAGAGTTCAACAAAGAGCTCGTAAAAGACAGCTTGTCTGTATAACTGGAACAATACAATTTAATATTGTTTGTTGGTTTGTAATCTATTCAGTTCCCACAGCCCAAGCACTGGTTGTTGTATATATTAGCAAGTGGCACTCCCACGGTTTCCCACTAAGTGATAAATATATACAGGAAAATGTTGTGTGATCGCTTTAGTGCACTGGCATACATCTGCATATGGTTCATATTACTGGTAATTGTTTACCACTACCCTTTCTGTAAAGGCTCTCTGAGTAGCCCTGTAGCCCCATACAATTTACTTTTGCCTGTTATTCCAAGGATCTTGCCTGTTCCTCTGATATCTCTTAACATAAACATTTCATTTTCTTTTAAAAAGAACCCTTCTAGGCTTTGTGTTGAACCGCATTTGCCTCTAGAGCCGTAAATGGCAGATGCTTGATTCAGATTATCTAAAACTGGAGCATCCCCAGAAGCTGGAGCATGCTGAAGAATCGTGTGCACAGCCAGTTTTTATGCACAATGTCCTATCCTGCTCCCCTGACCTGGATGGCCCAGCTTAGCTCGATCTCATCAGATCTCAGAAGCTAAGCAGGGTCAGCCCTGGTTAGTACTTGGATGGGAGACCACCAAGGAAGGAAGTCAAGGGTTGTTCCTCAGAGGCAGGTAATGGCAAACCAACTTTGTCGGCCTGTTGCCTTGAAAATCCCATGGGGTCACCAAAAGTTGGTTGTGCCTTTAGGGCACTTTCCATACCCCTTCCCAGCTAGGGATATGTATCTGGGAACAGCTATATCGAATAGCTAACACTGGACTCTGATCTTTATTCAGCTGCTAAAATACCTGAAAAATACCAATAAGGTATTTTAGGGGGCATTTTTTTGGCTCGAATGCAGCTGAATGCACATCCCTAGTTGGGGGGAATTGCCTGCCCTAGTTCAAGGGCTTCCCAGAAGTACCTGGATGGCTATTGCAAGCAAGATGGTACTGAACTGAATGGACCATTGCTGTCATCTAGCAGCACTTTTCGTATATAACACAGTTCTAAGCCTGCTTCCATGATTGTATGGCTGAATCCATATAACCAGGGCTCTTTTTCTAGCAGGAACTCCTTTGCATATTAGGCCACACACCCCTAATGTAGCCAGTCCTCCAAGAGTTTACAGAGCTCTTCTTACAGGGGCTACTGTAAGCTCTTGGAGGATTGGCTACATCAGGGGTGTGAGGCCTAATATGCAAAGGAGCTCCTGCTAGAAAAAGAGCCCTGCATATAACTAGATTGGCGTGCCGCGTAATAATGTAAAGCACAAAGTCTGATATCTCCATGAGCTGAATATGCCAGTCAGAGTTGCCATTATCATGTCCTGATGCTGTTTGAAATGATTTTATTGATTTTATTATGATTCTTTCATTGATTATATCAGGGTTCCCCAACATGGTGCCCATGGGCGCCATGGCACTTCCCTTGGCTCCCACTGAACCTCTCAGAAAGTGGGCGGGACTATTGCAAGGCAGGGCTTGTTATTGGATGCACGCATTCAAATGAAAGAATTTTCTACTGAAAGATCAGGAGAAGCAGTAAGCAAATAGGTTTCCTTAGTTAGTGTTTGGTTCCATTCTCCTTTCAGGTTCTCCGTCTTCCCAGGAGGTGTAAAGGGACTGCTCTGTTTGTCTCCACCTCCTGCAGAAGCCATTTTGGGTTTGGCTCCACCTCCTGCGGAAGGTGTTTTTGAGGTGACATTCACTCCTTCTCAAAATCCCAAATGTACCTGCAGGATTATATTGTTGCTCTTAGCTATGGAAGTAACTTTTTTAAGGAAAGGCAGTTTCAAAATGCAGGCATTTCCAATAAGTAACGCTCAGCATCTGATTAAATAAAATCAGTTCTGACTTTAGAGAGAATGGTTTGTTTGTAATATTTCTATGACTTTTTTTAAAAAGGGATTTTTTTTTGCAGAAAAGGGCTATTTGCTGGAATAAAGCTGAAGAAGAAGAAAAAAGGAGACAAGGGGTTAACGATTGCAAACAAAGGAGCCGTGGGTAAGACCTACTAGATCAATATTACTCCAAACAAAGAGCAAGCATCAGATGTCATTATTCCTAACGTCACAGGGCAATTCCTCCAGTGGAACCTCAGATAAAGTGTGTTATAGATGATTGCCCAGATCCGTCAGCCTAGATGGGTGTTTCCAGATGGAAGGCTTTTCAAGGGTCAGGTGCCTTGTGTCAGCATGCCTCCGATATGCACGCTGTGAAATGGGCCTTAATAAATGCATTAACTGTTGTGTATCCTACCACTCTGACCATCGAAAGCTGAAGCTTTCCTCCAGTGGAAGTGTCTAGGAAAAGCTCCTTAGGCTGGAGGAAGGTTTCAGATTTTGCTGAGGGATGCACACTGATAATACTCGGCTATTTAAGGTTCTCAGCCTCAGGCCCTAAGTGCACAGAGATACAGCATTGGTGTCGAGGATGGAATGCCAAGTTACGGCCACTTAGGAAGGTTTTGCACCAAAGATAACTAAATGTTCTCTATTTCATTTCTTTTTGTACTTTTGTCAAAGGTGTCAGTCATTCCCAGGTTGTTGGTTTGCTTATAATGTGGAATCCGTTTTATGAGTTGTATACGCAGTTATGTACATATGGAAGTGCCATCAAGTTGCAACCAACTTATGGTCACTCCAGCAGGGAGCATTCAAGGCAAGTGAGAAGCAGAGATGGTTTACCATTGCCTTCCTCTGTAGAGCCTTCCATGGTAGTCTGGGTGGGGGGTTACCCACTTTTGGGGCCCCCAATCTGCTGCTGCCCAGCCAGCCGGCGGGGGGAGCCCCGCCCCCAAAGAACCCTATCGACGCCAACGTACCCAGTACAATGACATCACTCGGAGGTACCGTCATTGCGCAGGGCACGTTGCGTGGGGGACACTCTAGCATTTGAGAAAAAATTCTCACCCAGACACAGAGAGGGACCCCCTGCCGGCAGCCAGGTAAGACCTGGCAACCCTACTTCGAATGCATACGAAGAAAGATAAGAGTCATGGCACCTTTGCTGTCCGTGCAAAAGCTCCTTCCATGCAATAAGCTCTATGATCTCATACGAAGGGCTCCATAACCCACCTAAGAGTCCCAACCCATGAACTGAAGACTCCTGTGCTAGGTTCTTCATGTGCAGATGACAAGTTTTATTTCCCCCCTCCATTAACCAGGCGATCATGACGACACTGACAGTCTACAGCAAGAGATACCTGTTGGTCAAGAAGGGGAAGAAGGAGAAATTACATATGATGATGCGGCCTCTACCAGTAGCTTTGGTGCTTCCGGGTTTTGGAAGAAGAGGTATTGTTCCACTGAAGCACAAAATGGCTCCTAGCCTTGGTGGCTGTAGTGTTGTTGTTGATGCAGCCGATGGTAGAAAATGAATATATTTGAAAGAGCTTATCTCTTAGAAGTCATTGTTCTTATCCACGCTGCAGGGGGATGTACTTGTCAGCAAAGTATTGTCAGAAAAGAAAAAACTCTCACCAGAAATAAGTCTAGGGCAGGGAAGATTTATGGAAGGAGAGCTAGGGATAAGCACAGCTGCACTGCAGGGTGTGGAGAATGGACAGGATGTCACAGGGGAAAAAAAGAAATTAATGAATTTGATTCAGACTTCATCGGTGTCGGTCGGTGGGCGGGCAGCTGCTGACTTAAATCACTTTTATAGCTGTGGCTGCAAAATCAACATAGCAGTATTTCTTATATGTCAGAGACAGACAGTGCTATAAAGTGAAGTTAGACACATATCTAGATAATAAGCAGGAATTCACAGCAATTTCCCCCCTCTTTGGGCTGGATGACACAACTCTAAGGACCAACTAATATATGACAGTCCAGCACTCTAAACCTGTGGGTGCCACTAGCACTTTTCCTGGCATCTCGCCAGTGTTTTTAGAAAAGCAGGTGGGGCCAGGTAGGGGTTTGCCCTATGGGGCAACTGAATTAGCCATTGAAGATCTGATTGGCTGTGCAGATGTTTTGCTTTGTCAGCAGCTGCCACCACAGCACAAGAATCCTCACTGTGTGACTGAATGAAATTTTGTGGCAGCCATTTTGTGCCTGCATTCCCTTCCTGTCTAAACTACCTCACAAAGTTACTCTGTATAAACTACCTCACAAGGTTACTGTGAAGATGAAATGGGAAGGAGAGAACTATGTATCCTACTCTGAGCTTTCTGGAGGAACAGTTGGGATCAAAATTTTCCTGTTTAAAAACAGCTTCCGTATAGAAATGGAATACCTCCCTATAGATGTATTTATCAGTGAATATCAGTGAGGGGAGATAGACAGGCTTGTGTACCGCCACTCTAGTCCTTGCCAAAAGGAAGTACTGAAGGGAGATCTGGCAAGAAAACAGGTGAGGTAGGTTGTCACCAGGGACAGACCTTTTTGAGTGGTGACACCATACCTGTGGAATTTTCTTGCCCTTGAGGCTTGCCTGGCGCCTGTCCTACTCTGTGCCTGTCCAAAATGTTTCTTTTTACCCAGGCTTTTAATTAAAGGTAGAGCCAACAGTCTAGATGTGGAGAAAAAATGCCCTGGTGTGTTATTTATCAGGTGATGTCGTTTCCCTCCATGCCATGAAAAGTTTCAGCAGCCCATTTCCACACATTCAGCCATAAGGCAGATTAGACAAGCCTAAATGAAGCCAGCTTTGAGCCCACTTAGGGCTGTGTGTTCTTCCTTACGTTAAATCTTCAGAGTCTCAGGAAGAAGTCTTACCTAGCCCTTCATACCTTTTTTGGGACACAACCCAAGAGCCAGTTTGGTGTAGTGGTTAAGTGTGTGGACTCTAATCTGGGAGAACCGGGTTTGATTCCCCACTCCTCCACATGCAGCTGCTGGATGACCTTGGGCAAGCCATAGTTCTCTCAGAGCTGTTCTTGAAAAAGAGCAGTTTCTGTCAGAGCTCTCTTAGCCCCACCTACCTCACAGGGTGTCTGTTGTGGGGAGGGGAAGGGAAAGAGTTTGTAAACTGCTCTGAGACTCCCTTGGGTAATGAAGGGTGGGGTATAAATCCAGTCTCTTCTTCTTCTTCTCCATACATGCATTGCAAAGCATCTCTTCTGTCATTGAGTTATCTGTCCCCTGGGTGAACTTTTAACTCTGGTGATAGTACACTACAATTTTAACTGTTACTGAAAGTAGTAGGGAAATATGCTAAGCTAAACCTGTGGTCACACACACTAAATAATCCACTTTCAATCCACTTTCAGTGCACTTTCCAACTGGATTTTACTGTGTGAACTGGCAAAATCCAGTTGGAAAGTGCACTGAAAGTGGATTATTTAGACTGATTTCCCCCGAGGTGCTGCTCCGCTGCCACTCATCTCTTTCCCCTGATTGTGTGCGTCAATTTCCCACTATTCACCCCTCACCGCATTTTGACCCATGGCTTCGCCCAATTTCCCCCCAGCTTTGCAATCCTGTTTTTTGAGGATCATGAAGCCACCAGGGAAAATGGGCGAAGCCGCGGGTCAAAATGTGGTGCGGGGCAAATAGTGGGAGATTGACGCACACAGTCGGGGGAAAGGGAAGAGTGGCGGCAAAGCGGCACCTTGGGGAAATCGGTCTTAGTGTGTGTGATTGCAGTTTAAGTCACACTGTAAAAAAGCTACCTCTTTTTAAGTGCTGACGCATGTCCTTGTGTTCTGAACCATATACAGAGCAAAGGTGGAGTCGAAGATCCATGAAGGGGAGCCAAAATCCCAGAATTATCAGGTAAAGTACAAACCACTGGTCAGTGTTCTATTGGTTGGGTGCTATCAAGTCCGACGGGGAACTGCTGGGGAACTGCATGCCATATGAGTCCATGTGCCCAGTTATGTCTGGCAGAGATGCCAGCTACCAGGTGGGACCTGAGGATCCTCAAGAATTACAGCTCATCTCCAGACTACAGATATTAGTTCCCTTGGGCCGATTCCGCACAAGTGCTTTGCTTCCCTTTCCTCCTGGGTTTAATTGGTCCGAATCAGTGTGCACATTTCCGCATTACATGAATCTGACCCGAGTTGATGCCGGTTCTTCATTTCCGCATCTGTCCTTCCCCCGAATCTTGAGCCCCCACCCCTCTCCCCCCCTTTTTTAATGTAGGTGGAGTTGCGTTATGACGTTGTGACGCAACAAAGCTGTGATTGGCCATCTGAGCTTCCAAGCCCGTGAAAAGCATCCGTGTAAGAAAAAAAAAGCTTGCGCCAGAGTTGGAGGGGAAATGGAGGGTGGGAAAGAGATGGGAAATGGAGGGGGAACATGCAACACTAACAGATGTACCCCCTGCAAAAATTGTGTCCCCACCACCACGCCACCCGCAATACATTGGCCCCGCAAAAAATGTTAACCACACAACGATGGATCAATGTCGTGTCGTGTTGTTGTCATGCAACCGGGGGGGGGGGGGGGGGGACAGCTCGCGCTGCGCCTCAAAGCCATCAGTACGTATTTTTATAGTGGCATGACTCAGGCACGACTTTTGTGCAAAAGATGCAACACAGAAATGTGCAGACATCAACAACAAAAGTACATTTTTAAAAAGACATTTAAATGCCAGTCAACGGTGGATCAGTGTCGTGTCATGGGACACAGGGAACAACCCCCCCCCCCCGGCTCGCGCCAGGGCAGGAAAGGGGAGGGAAAGGGGAGAGAAAGAAGCAGAGGGGCTTTAAAGGGGTAGAGCAAGAAACCCCGATTTCGGAGTTCCCCACTTGAATGCCCCGACTTCACTCCCGTGGCAACCCCCCCCCCCAAATCCTGGAAACGGAAGATCCGGGGGAAACGATGATTACATTCGGGCCAACTGCAGACCCGGAGCAACAAGTGGGGAACTGTTGCTCTGCCCCGGATTTTATCGGGGAGTGACGCCAGGGCAACAACTAGTGCGGAATCGGCCTTGGAGAAAATGGTTGTTTTGGGTGTGTGTGGATTGTATGGCATTGCACACCACTGAGGTGAGGTCCCCGACCTCTCCAGGCTCCACCCCCAAATATCCAGGAGTTTCTAGGGTTGCCAGGTCTGGGTTGGAAAATACCTGGAGACTTTGGGGGTAAATCCAGGTGAGGGCAGAGTTTGGGGAGGGGAGGGGCCTCAGCATGGTACAATGCCATAGAGTCGACTCTTCAAAGCAGCCATTTTCTCCAGAGGAGCTGATGTCTGTCAGCTGGAGATCAGTTGTAAAAGCAGGAGATCTCCAGGGCCCACCTGGAGGCTGGCAACCCTAGGAGTTTCTCAACCTGGATCCAGATCAAGATGGGTAGCTGTGTTAGTCCGTCTGTAGCAGTGGGAAAGAGTAAGAGTCCAGTAACACCTTAAAGACTAACAAAACACAGTGTCTGAAGTGAGCAGTAACTCACGAAAGTAAGCAGTGACTCACAAGATTGAGCAGTGACTCACGAAAGCTCACACCCTACCACAAATTTTGTTAGTCTGTAAGGTGCTACTGGACTCTTACTCTTTTCAGCCTGGATCCAGTAACCCTACCTCCCCCATTCCCTTCTAGTGGCCGGGGGGGATCTGGCAACCCTATCTGACAAGAATGTATGCCTTTTCAAAAGGGATGTACTAATACGCTCTTTCTGGTTTTTTGTTTCTGTTTATATGTTATCATTGGAAACCTTTTTGTTTTAACTGTTTTTTATTGCTGATTTCTGTCTTTCTTGAACACAGAGATGAACCTGCTTTGTAGTGACTCAGAACACATGCCTGTCAGTCTTTTGTACTCTGGCTGACAAGGTCTCAGGCAAAAAGATATTTTGTATTAGTTGCTAGCTGATACCAGGGACTGAACTCAGGACCTTTTGCATGCAAACAGGTGCACTGCCCATGAGCCAAGGCCCTCTTATACATCTTTTTTTTTACACTTTTTAAATCTGTGCTATCAAGTCACAGCTGATTAATGGCAAGTTGACCCTGTAGGGTTTTCAAGGCAAGAGATGTTCAGAGGTGGTTTGCCATGGCCTGCCTCTGCATAATGGCCCTGGGTTTCCTTGATGGTCTCCCATCTAGATGCTGACCAGAGCTGACCCTGCTGGGCTATCCAGGTCAAGGCTTTTACACTACACTGTTGTTTTTAATGCAGTTTTTACAAAGGATGCCATTTTTGTGCCTTTTAAAAATGCCGTTTACGGACACCTGCTGCAAAAAGAGGTATCAGTATTAACAGCTATATTTTTAGATAATTTAGTAAGTATGGTGGGGCTTCAGCGGAACCAATGGCAAGATCTGAAATTTTCTTACCAAAATTTTCAAAATTCGGTAAGATTCCTACATCTGAGTTTTTATTTATTTTAAACATTTCTATGCCACCTCTCCACATAAATAGGGTCCCTGAGGCGGTATTTATTTATTTATATAAAACAGTGCTATGGAAATGGAGTACCAGAAGATGTGCAAAAGTCGTTTTCCCTCCTGGCTGTTTGCAGGGACTATCAAACTGGCTTGTTTTTGCAGGGCCTCTGCTAAATTTGGTGTAGTGTGATGGTTAGGAGTGCAGACACTAATCTGGGAGAACTGGGTTTGATTCCCCACTCCTCCACATGCAGCTGCTGGTGTGACCTTGGGTCAGTTACAAGTTCTTTCAGAGCTGTTCTCTCAAGGGCAGTCCTCGAAAGAGCTCTCACAGGGTGTCTGTTGTGGGGAGGGGAAGGGAAAGGAGATTGTAAGCTGCTCTGAGATTCCTTTGGGTAGTGCAGGGCAGGGTATAAATCCAATCTCTTTTTATTCTTCTTCTAAGTAATCTGTTTTGATCGCTGGCTTTTCTTATCCCTGGGCATCTAGGTTGACAGCTGGTTCTTAGATTAATTGTATTTCCATGTTTTTTATTTAATTGGATTTTTATGCCTCTGGACTGATCTTCTGTAAAGCTGCCTTGAACTTCAGATAATGCGACAAATAAATGGTCAAACAAACAACCGGAGAAATAAATGTACTGCGTTTCACCCCAACAGATTGCCATAACCATCACTGAAGCTCGGCAGCTCGTGGGCGAGAACATCGATCCTGTGGTGATTATAGAGATAGGGGATGAAAAGAAGCAGACGACAGTCAAGGAAGGAACCAATTCACCCTTCTACAATGAAGTATGTGCTTTTCTACTTCCTGCGACGTCCTTATCTTCCGCAGCAAAATGAGGGAAACCGCAAAACCGATGTACCAGCTTAGTGCGTTCTCTATTTTAAAGCAGAAATAAATATGGTCTTAACATCATTTAATCCCTTGTTTACATTTCAATGTTTTCGATCTACTCCACCTTGGGGTATTACTATGCTACAAACTTGGTTTATGCTAGGATTGCCAGCCTTCAGGTAGGACCTGCAGATCTCCCACTATTACAATAGATCTCCAGGCAACAGAGATCAGCTCTCCTGAAGCAAATGGCTGCTTTGGAGGGTGGATTCAATGGCATTATACTCGGCCAAGGTCCCTCCCCTCCCCAAACCCCACCCTCCACAGGCTCCACCCCCAAATCTCCAAGTATTTCCCCACCCAGAGCTCTCAACCCTGTTTTATGCCACTATAACTGTCATGGCCTTTTCCAAAGAATTGTGGGGATTGTAGTTTGAGGGTGCTGAGAATTCTGTTAGTGATCGCTTATATCTCTTATGGAGCTACAGTTCTCAAGGGGAAGGAATGGCATATGAGGTGGTTTGTGTCTGTGTTGTAGAACGCTTTAGGTGTTCAGAGCTCTTCCTTACAATAGCCTTGAAAAGTAGGAGTTGGATCCAGACAATCAGCAGAATGGAACTTTCCTGCCACCTCTCCTCCCACTAATTTCCACAAAATGGTGCTCCCGAGGGGGTGTGGGACTCTGAGAAAAGACTTATGGGAGAGGACAGCAGTGGAAAGGGGCAATTGGTGAAAACTGCCATGTAGTCTGGATCCAACCCCAAAACTATAATCAAATTGTAGGTAGGTGATGGGACGAAGGCCAGCTTACCTAAAGCCACCCGGTGCATTGCATCCTACCAATGTTTCCATTGGATCTCAACAGATTCCCCTCCTTACCACATCTCTGGTCCCATGGGGTTTTGTCCATGCAGGTATCATGATCCCTGGAATACAAAAAGGAGGCCTTCCTCCTGTCAGTGTTTGTGGTGTTCTCAACAGCACCAGCAGAAGAGACTCCAGTCCACGAGACCAGACAACTGCACAGCACCATATACAGTGTATATACAGTTTATTTACAAGTGAAGTATATTCTGACTTACACCAGCAAAGTGCTTCGCCAGACACGTTACAGAGAGAAGAGAACTTTGTATTGCATACATACAGATATATACATATCAGAGCAGCTCATTGTCCAATGAGCTTGCTGCTGAGTCATTCCAGTGCTTAGTCATTATTACTCCTTCTGAGCATGCCCATACATGTCCTTGTACAGATCCACCAGCTCGGTCATATGACCCACTGCTTACTGTTACCTGTCATCCAGATTTGACAGCTTCATGTGCTCACAGCTGGGAGTCTCAATATGACAATACCTCCCACAATTTTCAGCTGGTAGGCTTGGATTTCTTGCTTGCCTGTGGTGGATGGACACTCATCCCCAATTCCTGCCTTCAAGAAATCGAGGAAGGGTTGTTAATGCAACTGTCATATCTTGTTAATAAACTTCAAAGTTAAAATAATCATAATACACTAACTTTGTGTTTTTCAATTTTTCTCTCCCTCTTAGTATTTTGTGTTCGACTTCCTTGGGCCCCAAGTACATCTGTTTGATAAAATCATCAAAATCTCTGTGAGTATACACGCCTGAGTGCGGGAGGAATGAATGGTGATATTTACACTCTAGAGTGGTCTTGTCTGACCTTGAAAGCTAAGCAGAGTTAGTACTTAGATGGGAGACACCAGGGAAATTCAGAGTTGCTTCGTGGAGGCAGGCAATAGCAAACCAGCTCTGTTTGTCTCTTGCCTTGAAAACCCCATGGGGTATTATAACTTGGCCATGACCTGATGGCACTTTCAACCACGGTGCTTTCAGGAGATGCTGGTAAGAAAGAAATGAATGATGGGCACTGAATGCTTTAGATAGCAGCACTGACATATAGTTTCCAGGTAAAGTCAAAATTCTGTTTCTCGCACTTAGTACATGCATGACATTGATAATAATGGTCTGTTGTTAGGACATTCCCACACAACTGAAGAAAAACCGGACAGGTGACTACAACTAGTGATGTGCTTTGTGTCTGAGCTTTGTCAGGTTATATGCCCCAAATCCCCAAAACACAGCCATATCCTGTGTGTGGGTAGCCTCGTTCCATGACCCTACTCATAGGCATGAGACCATGTAGTTCAGTTTTAGAAGGAACAAACTGAAGGCTAGTGTGGAATTGCACATGTAGATAAGGAAGAGATTAAGCTGGAAATTCCCCCCCCCCCCCCACACATCTAAATCTCCCCTTTCAGGGTTCTAGAAGCTCTCAGGAGCTTGAACAGCTAATTTCTCCTCTCTCTCTGTTTCTAACCCCCTGAATTGAGGGCCTAACTATACATTATAATTCCTCTGTGTTCTGGGTGCATGTGATCAAACATGTAGTGTGAGTTCTGTGTAGAGAACTTAATCCTTGGCGTGTACAGACTCAGTATGGATTAGAATGGTGTGCAAGGAATTCTTCCCCCCTTGCCATTTTCCTTCCTGAAATGATTCTGGGGGAATGCTGTTTGCTCAATTGAGGAATGTTATGTGTATCCCATCAGTATATTTGGAGCCTCCAATGGAACAAATTTTCAGCCCCCCCCTGGCCATTTCAGGTTAGGGAGGCTGCACAGAGGGGAAGACTGAAGCCTAGGGTTGCTGGCCCTACAATGGTAAATTCTAGGAGATTTGGGGGGGCAGTGCCTGTGGAAGATACAATTTCAGGGGACTTGATGTCACATCCTCCATTACACTCCAGGAACTTCCCCTATCTCTATACCATAGGTACTGGGAAATTCAGTGGAGGATGTGACATCACTTCTACATGGAACTTTGGAGAATGTGATGTCAGTTTTAGGTGATGCTAGGAGTACCTCCATTCCGTATGGTCTTTACCCTAGACATGAAATACCTAGAGCATCACCATCAATGCTATCCCCCCCTCTTTTTTCCTCTTCCACTCCTCAAATCATGGATTGTGGTGGACTGAGGGTGGATGCAGGAGGCTGCCCACTGCCAGTGAACAAGTGGCAACTCAGCTGAACCCCCTTCTTGCTATGCACTGCAGTCCCAATCTAAATCTGGCTGCTTGTTCCTAGGATTAAGTTCCCAGCATGGAAATAAAAATATGTGTTCAACCATTCAGACCTGGGGAGGACCCAGGGGAAAATGTAATTAGGCTCTTGATTCGCTGCAATTCTTGCCATTCCAGTGCCTGCTGATGGATGCTTAACCCTCATCAATTCAATTCGGGGGGGGGGGGGGGGGGGACTTTGTCTCTTTTCCTTTTGGTTAATTTACTAAGGCTACGATCACACACAGACAATAATGCACTTTCAATTCATTTCCAATGCACTTTCCAACTGGATTTTGCCAGTTCACAAATCCAGTTGGAAAGTGCATTTAAAGTGGATTGAAAGTGCATTATTTAGTGTGTGCGATCACAGCCTAAGTCATATTCTTTTGCATACCTGAGGAGCCCCCCTAGTATAAACAGACTCCTTCCCTGCCTGTGGATGACCTGGTTTTGATGCTTTTGTGATTGGTGTGGGGGCTGCCACGTTAGGAATTAGTAGTGATAAAAATGTGATGATGATTATAACAGCCCATTATCAGATAGATTCCTCTTGTTTGTTTGGGTTTTTTTTGTGCTTTATAGTTCATCATTATACCAGAATTTAAGATGCCAGATAGTTAATGCCAAGCTCGAGGAATTAGGACAGATTCTCAGCAAGTGTGAATTTAAATCGTGGCTCCTTGAGAAGCCGCTGAGGCCCTGGGATTTGCCTTGATGGAGGATCTGTCCTTTGATTGCGGTGGGGAGTTGCAAGGAAGTGGAGCTTTTCAAAGAAATGTTCACCTACTGCAGTGATAATAGTCACTCTTCTGGTAATCAGATTTATTTTAGCTGCATTACTCCATCGCTTTTTAAAATAAAATATGCCAACAAAATAAAACAGAGAGAATGAAGAAATATATACATAACTCAGCAAGTAAAAATTGTATTATCCCAGGCAGGCATCTTTAGTTCTATCACTCTGTAGGTATAGAAGAAAAAAGTCCTACAAAGTCATAGCCCAGTAATGGTCCAGCTATTAGGACATAAAGAGTTAGATCAGGGGTATCAAACATAAGTCCCGGGGGCCAGAACTGGCCCATTCGGGGCTCTTATGCAGCCCACAAGCAACTAGAGCAAGGGAGGGAACAGGAGACTGCTCACGGGGAAGTAGGTGGAGCCAGGGCTCCATTGGGGCCGGGGCGCACCGGAGCACCGCTCTGGGAGAGAAGTGGCTGGGGGGCGGGCACGAAGCAAAGCCCCGCCCCCCAGCTCGCTTTCCTGGTGCTCCAGAAGAAAGCCTCCCTCCCCCTGCTCACTCTTCCCGGGCCGCGGCAAGTGCTGCCGGCCCGGGGAGAAGCCCCCTCTCTCCCCCACTCATCTGTTCCCAAGCCCCCTGCCCCCCCACTCAACAGTTCCCGGGGTGGCGGCGAGCCGCCGGCCCCGGGAAGAAGCCCCAGCCCCCTGCCCTCCCCAATCAAGAGTTCCCGGGGCGGCGGAGAGCTGCCGTGCCCGGGAAGAAGCCCCAGCCCCCTGCCTCCCCCACTCAAGCGTTCTCGGGCCGCGGTGAGCCGCCGGCCCCGGGAAGAACCCCCAGCCCCCTCCTTCCCCACTCACTATTCCTGGGGTGTGGGAGGGGGGCGCAAGGGAGGGAGATGCCGGGCCTTAGTGGCTTAAGGCCACTCAGGCCCAAGCAAGGGGGGGAGGGAAACACCTTCCTTCCTTCCTTCTCTCTCTCACCCCACCTACCTACCTACCTTCCTGTTCCTTCCCCTCTCCCTTCCTCCCTCCCTCCCCCCTTCCTTCCTTTCTTCTCTCTCTCTCCCCCCACCTACCTACCTTCCTGTTCCTTCCTTCCTCCCTCTCTCCTCCTTCCTTCCTTCCTTCTCTCTCTCTCCCCCAAATACCTACCTACCTTACTGTCCTTCTCTTTCTTCCTTCCCCCTTTCTTCCTCCCTCCTTCCTTCCCCCTCCCTCCCTCCCTTTCTTTCTTTCCTTTCTTTCTTTCTTTCGTTCTTCGCTCTCTCTCCCCCACCTACCTACCTACCTTCCTTCCTTCCTGTTTCTTTCCTTTCCTTCCTTCCTTCCTTCTCCCTCACTCCCTCCCTTCTTGCCTTCTGACACACTACCCATGATGTCAGGGAAGTGTGAGCTTTTGACACTTCCGGTGACATCAGGGGGTGTGGCATATGCAAATAAGTTATGCTAATGAGCTCCTGCACCTCTTTTTTTACGAAAGGACCCCTGGGTGGAGCCAATCTGATTGTGGCTTCAGCATGGCGGAACAACCTCATCTGCAACAATCAAGCAGCATGGGAGCATTTGCCCAGTGCCACACCGCTGGCTCTCCAGTCCGCCCGTATGGGTTTTCCTTTGCACCTCCCCCCCAGCCTTGCAGTGAGGATACAACAACTTGGAGCTTGCCAGCTGCTGTCCTTTATATAGTTTATATCTCCGGTACTTGGCATTACATTTTATGGCACACATGGCCTGGCCCAACAAAGTGACATCTATGTCAGATCTGGCCCTCATAACAAATAAGTTTGGTGCCTCTGAATCAGGTGATCTTTACAGGAAAAGACACAGAGAGGTGAAGCAGACTGAATTTCGTATTGGTTTCAGATCAGCAGATGAGCCTTTGAACCGTTTTGGTTTGGAGCGTACAGTTATTTGAATAGCGAGTTGTGTTCAGATAACCACAAGCAGGGTTCATGGGCCATTCCATTGTACCAAGCCAAAAGGCCAAGTTAGAAACGACAGTGAACGAAAGACCTTCCGCCTTGGAGTGTGCAGTGTAGTTTAGGGAGGAGCTGCTGGCTCAGAGGAAGAGCATCTGTTTTTCATGTAGAAAGTCCCAAGTTCAATCCCTGGCATTTCCAGTTAAAAAGATTGGGTAGGAGGTGATGTGAGAGACCCCTGCCTCATAGGCGTAGACTACGGGGGGGGGGGGGGGGGCTCGAGGGCTCGAGCCACCCCCGAAATTTCCCGGGGGGGACTGAGCTTCCCCCAGGAAAACGTAGTGCCTGCCGCCACGCCTCGCCACTGTGCCTCCCCAGGCCCTTCCGAGGCCCCCCAGCCGCTGCTGCTGGTGCCTCTCTCTCCCCCCCAGCCTGGCCACTCCTCCCTCCTTCCCTCTCCCTCTCTCTTTTCCGGGCGAAATGCCCAGCGTGATTACGTCACCCGGAAGTGACGCCGTCACGCTGGGCACGTTGCCAGGGTGACGCTCTAGCAATCGCCCTGAAACTCTATGGCACCATAGAGTTTCAGGGCGATTGCCAGAGCGTCGCCCTGGCAACGTGCCCAGGGTGATGGCGTCACTTCCGGGTGACGTAATCACGCTGGGCATTTTGCCCGGAAAAGAGGGAGGGAGTGGCCAGGCCGGGGAGGGGGAGAGAGAGAGCCCCCCCCCCGGCATTTACAAAACACTACGCCCCTGCCCTGCCTGGGATGCTGGAGAACTGTTGCCGGTCAGAGTGGACCATCCTCTTCTTGATAGGCTAGTGAACTGTAGAAGGCAGTTTCATGCAGTCGTGGTCTTTCCCCTGTTTTATCAAGGGGAAGAGTAGTGTGAACTGGGCCTCAGTTGGAAGCATATGCCCCCTGCATGATCACAGGTGCATGATGAAAGGGATCTTACACTGCTGAGGATGTATGTCTGGTATCACTTATATTCTGCACTAAAGATGCTCATGCATGACAAACCTAGGGCAAGAGAGGCACAAACACATTTTTCTTAGCAAACTTTTTACCCCAAATTTTCTTATTGGGCCTTTCCAGAGAGTGGGTTGATGGCTGCTCTGCTAACAGTGGTGCTTTTCTCCAATGCAAGAAGCTTCCCCCTGAGGCAAGAAGCACAACTTTTGACAGAGCGGAGCCACAGGATGTAACCCAGTTTATTTCAGCGCATACATAGTCATTGCTTAGTTGATCAGGGAGAGAATCCAAATACTCCCCCCCCCAGTAGTACAGTTGTCACCTAGCCATTGTGGTAGATCTATATGTGTTTCCTGCAGTAAGCCCTTTAGTTGTGAGCATGCCACATTTTCCCAGCACTCAAATCACATCCTAAGTGTGAGAGCCAGTTTGGTGTAGTAGTTTAAGAGCAGCGGACTCTGATCTGGAGAACTGGGTTTGATTCCCCGCTCCTCTGCATGTCTCTCTAAGGACAGTCCTATAGACGGTAATATCCTTAAAAGTGTAATCACAAACTGTGTTGGTTCCCATTCTCAGCTGGATCTATTAGCTATGGGTTCTGCATTTTCAAAAGGGAGATGCCATCACTGCATTTTGAAATTGTTTCAAAATGGTGGTGGTGTCCACTGGTCGAACCCATGGACACCTTCATGTCTGCTTTGGCCCTTAGAAATATCTATCTACAACTGAGTAAAGTTGTTTCAAACAGCTGCTCAACAAATGACAGCAAATAAATACTGCAAATAAATAAAAGACTGACCTTCAGCCAGTCACAGTTCTCTCAGAACAGTATCAGCCCCATCTCCCTCACAAGGGGCCAGTTGTGGGGGGAGGAGGGAAAGGCAATTGTAAGTCGCTTTGAGACTCCTTAGGGTAGAGAAAAGCAGGGTATAAAAGCCACCATCACCACCTCCTCCTCCTCCTCCATTGTTCAAGATCTGGATTATGACAGGGCCCAGGAACTGATTTTTAATATCTACGATTTTCACTCTCTTCTATTGAAAATGCCTGGTTCTTACCATCATCCATATAGTGATTGATCTATGTGAGAAATACGCTTTATGCACTGGATGTGTAATCTTTCTTGCATGTTTCTCCAACAGGTTATGCATAACAAGTTGATAGGGAGTGTGTTGATCGGCTCCTTTAAAGTAGATTTGGGGACAGTTTACCTCCAACCAGGTAAGAGACATGTTTTCTACCTAACCCTGTCTTGTTGAACAACCTTTTTTTCCCCATCAGCTGTATCTCAGGGCTTATTTGCAGGTTCTCTGAACACGTGGCCTGTCATTTTTAAAATCCTGGGTGTTATCCATGGTGAGCAGGCTGCATGATCATAGCATCAGGGATCCTGTTTTTTGAGGATCACTGAAGCCGCGGGGGAATTCGGGCGAAGCCGCGGGTCAAAATGCGGTGCGGGGCAAATAGTGGGAAATTCAAGCATGCAATCAGGGCAAAGGGAAGAACAGCACCTCGTGGGAAATCGGTCCCAGTGTCTAATTTTTGCCTTCTGCATAATATTTAGTAGATGTTCTGACATTTTGTCCTTGTGTATTTTCCTCATCCTGCTTTGATGTTGTAGGGAGGGAATTAAATTTACGCAGGTGTAGGCCTCCTGCAGGAATGCAAGCCATGTGTGTCATCCCAGATTAAAATATATGTTCCCAAAATGTCCCCAGAGTACTCAAATTATAAACTTCTTCCAGTGATGGTACTCTGTAGCATTTGAACTTGTGAATCTGACTGTGATTTTGTTGCATTGCTAGCTCGGTTGAAGAAGGAAAACTGCATTCTTTATTTACCTTCTAGAATGTTCCCAGTTTTCTTCTCATGACAGCTACTTGCTGGTAGCTTGTTGACTGCGGCTGTGCTTCTCCCTTGAGCTGCGATTTTAAAAACCCTCCTGTGTACTGTTCTTCTTTGTGTATTTTTCCAGGCCATCAGTTCTGTGACAAGTGGGCACTTCTCACAGACCCTGCAGATATTCGGACAGGAGTTAAGGGATATCTGAAGTGCGATATCAGCGTGGCAGGAAAAGGAGACACAATACAAGCTGCCCAGAAAGCAAGCGATGCGGAAGAGCAGATCGAGAAGTACTGCCATGACTTTATTAGTTTCTGTCTGGCTAGCATGCTGATTCTGTAGACTGATGCCTCTGCTAAGCGAGGGCACACAGCACGGGTTGGGCTGATATTGCTAGAGTGGTATCCTATCTTTTTCTTGACATAGAAAGCAAATTCGCCCTGGTACTGTGGGTCCTGCCTCTAGGGCACACTTAAAGTGGTTTCCCCAGGGCATTCTGGGAACTGTAGTGCTCTGAGGGAATTCAGGGATCTCTAAGAAGAAATTGTCAGCATCCATGGCAGACTACGATCCATGGGATGTTATAAGGGAGCTATGGGTTGGTCCCTGTGCAGATGTTCCATGGATGTGGAAAGTATTGGAGTCGGGAGGCGAGTGGTAGTGATTTCATAGCAAAGCTCTTTATTGAGGGTCAGATGGAACATGAGAAACCCCGGGCTCAGAGCCCTCTTTTATGCCGGCCAGAGACAATGCCTCGACCTCGCCCACAAGTCCTGATAGGACCTTAAGTCCGTGGTTGCAGTTCATAGGTCCCCCAGCGGGAGACCTAGGCTCGTAATTGGTGGTCACTCAGGATCCAACTGGCTATTGTTCTGCCTGGCTGAAGCTCAGGTAGATCCTGACCATGTGCGCTGACCATGTGGCGGTCACCATTACGAGAGACCAGGCGACCGTGGTCTCAGTACACAACCGATGGAAATAAGTTCTGCTGGAGCAGGATTTGTTTACCTCTTCCCTGCCACTGAAGTTTTCAAAAATGCTCTACAGTGCTTCTCTGCAGGAAATGGGACCCCCAAGAATAGTATAAGAGAAGAGCTGGAAGGTTGCCACATTGGGTTGCCCCGCATGGGAACTTACAGATGGGGAAGTGTGATCATCGCTCCTAATGTGAGGACACAACTTCTTGAGCGGCCTGGAAGTGATGTCATCATGCTGGGGAGCGATGCTCTACCACTTTATTAGAGTTTTGGGCAAGTGCTAGAATGCCACCTTGGACCCGATGACGTCACTTCTGAGTTATGCCAGAAGTTGCGTTATCGTGTCAGGAATGACATTCGTGCCCCCTCCCATTTCATCAGCCGGTTTCCTGCCACCACACAGCTGAATGGTGGTGGGCAGTGGTGGTGGGAAGACGGGAGATCTCCCATAATAGGTGGCAGGGCTCATTTCGTAGCAGGAGCTCCTTTTCATATTAGGCCACACACCCCTGATGTAGCCAACCCCCAAGAGCTTACAGTAGCCCCTGTAAGAAGAGCTCTGTAAACTCTTGGAAGATTGGCTACATTAGGGGGTGTGGCCTAATATGCAAAGGAGCTCCTGCTACGAAATGAGCCCTGATAGGTGGGAATATGGTAAGTGTACTGCCACCATTGTGGAGAAATCACAAACGATTATTGGTGTCGGAGGAGAATTTCCACTGGATCTAACCCCACAACAGTTAAGTTGGTGCAAAACCAAGTTCGAAGTGCAGAGATGCCGTGAACACCTCAGTTCATATTCCTTTCTAAAATATTATGAAGACATATTAGAGCCAAATTGCACGATCAGTGTCATCATATCAGCTTTCTTTTTCTGGGCAATATCCTTTCAGACCAGCAATCAAAGTTCTGAATCTTCTCCCATGTATGAAATTCCCTGCAGTTAAAATAAGTAGTGTATCTAGGAGAGGGTTCTAGCCTCTCCATCTCATTGATATGCTAGTTTTTCCTTGTCAGGCAGCTTTTGCAAATGGCAGAGTGTTCAAAGATTCCAAGTACAATCCTGTGCAGATATACTCCAGTTTGAATCTGCACTGCACTCTCAGTCAAACAAACAAGGCCGGCTTCACAAAAAAGCCAAAAGTCCTCGGCCTTATTTACCAAAAAAATTACAGTAGAGCAAATATTTGGGGCAAATTTGCATGGATGCCCAGTTCAGTGTTCTGTGCTTTCTGTTTGTGGCTGATGGGGTTAATCACAAGTAGGAGCTTCTGGTTTTTCCCTGAGCTTCTTTTACTCAATCCATGGAGACACCATTCTGAGTAGGAGTATCAGACCATCTGGAAAGATCTCCGGAGCAGAGCACTAGTATACACGAAATGCACAATTTTAACAACTAGAAACATAGGGAGGGTCAGGGCTATTTTTGGGCAGGAACGCACAGGAACAGAGTTCCGGCTGGCTCCTGAGTTGACCACACCCAGCAGGAACTCATTAGCATAATAGGCCACACCCAACAGCAGAAAGTCATTAGGATTGACTACATTAGGGGTATGTGGCCTAACATGCAAATTAATTTTTGCTACAAAAAAACCCCTGGGTTTTGACAATAAACAGGATAAACAGAATAAGAAGCAAAAGGTGGGTGTGGCTGGATGACCACTCTTCTGGTAACATGGGGGTGTGACCTAATATACTAATAAGCTGTGCTGTCAGTGGTGTGGCCTAATATGCTAATGAGTTTCTGCTGTTGGGTGTGGCCTATTATGCTAACGAGTTCCTGCTGGGCTTTTTCTACAAAAAAAGCCCTGGGGAGGGTAATAGAGCCAGCACTGCATAGTAGTTTGAGTGTCAGACTAGGAGGCCCAGGTTCAAATAACAACACTAAGGAGAGATTGGATTTATACCCTGCCCTTCACTATCCACAGGAGTCTCAGAGCGGCTTACAATCTCCTTCCCCTTCCCCTCCCACAACAGACACCCTGTGAAGTAGGTGGGGCTGAGAGAGCTCTTTCAAGAACCGCTCATGAGAGAACAGCTTTGAGAGAACTTGTAATTGACCCAAGGTCACACCAGCAGCTGCATGTGGAGGAGTGGGGAATCGAACCCGGTTCTCCAGATTAGAGTCCGCACTCCTAACCACTACACCAAACTGGCTCTCTGTACTGACTTCTGCCATAGATTGCTTGCTGGGTGGCATTGGGACAGTCACATACTGTCAGCCTAATCTACCTCACAGGGTTGTTGTGAGGGTAAAATGGAGGAAAGGACAACAATGTGAGCCACTTTGTGTCCCCACTGGGGAGAAAGGCAGGGTGTAAATAAAGTAAATAATAAATAAATAATAGCACACCCGCTCCCATTCTCCACATAGTCCGAGCACACATTTTTTGTCAATAGCAACAAGGTTCTGGACCCATTACACTGAGTTTTCTTTACAGAACATCGCTTTTTTCCTCTAGGAACCTCCTGATTCCCAAAGGATTTCCATCAGAAAGGCCTTGGGCCCGATTTTATGTGCGAATCTACAAAGCTGAAGGGCTCCCCAAGATGAACTCGAGCATCATGGCTAACGTCACCAAAGCATTCATGGGGGACAGCAAAGACCTTGTGGATCCGTTTGTGGTGGTCACGTTTGCGGGTCTCATGGTAAAGATTGTCTGAATTATATGCCTCTCCTTGCAGCTGATCTCCTGCGGCGCTTGCCCTTTGTCCTATCCCCGTCAACCAGAAATCCTCCAACATTTGGACCACCTTCTTGAATTTTAAGCAAACTCTGGGCTTCAATATCAGTTAGTAGTAAGATCTGTATTAGTGAAAATGAAAGGTGTGTTGTGCCCAGCTCCTATACATATGTACGTAAGTGCTGTCAAGTCGCAACTTGACTTATGGCAACCCCAGCAAGAGGTCTTTAAGGCAAGTAAGAAGCAGAGATAGTTTGCCTTCCTCTGCAGAGCCCTCCATGGTGGTCTCTCATCCAAGTACTGAGCTTGCTTATCTTTCAGATCTGATGAGATTGGGCTAAACCTACTATGCTGAATTAATATAAAAGCAATACGGTAGATTAAAAAAAAAACCCAGGGAGTTAACTATTTAAAGGAATTCTTAGTCTGGGTTCTAAAGCTCAGGATATATTTTGAACCCATCCACTTTACAAACATGGTTTGGTCTGATACTGCTAATTTTCATCCAGAGAATCCCCCAAAACTGCAGGGCTAGTTAGAGTCAAGATGCATAAGAAACTGGGCAGTTATAGCGGAGATTGGATTAAAGCGGTTGGTAAGATCTGTGATGAGGTTCTGAGAAGTTGCCAGGATTCCCTAGGAGAAGGAAATCAGGGCTTAATCAGTTAAGGAGGGTTTAATCAGTTAATTTTTTTTAGAATCTATATACTCTGTAGGATGCTGTGGCATAGCACAGTCTCATAAGGTCTCGAAAGCTAAGCAGGGTCTGAATACTTCTGAATACTGATGTTAGCCGAATTGCTTTAATTTAAGCTTAGCAATTGGCAAATAACCGGGTTCTTGCCAACCACTGATACTCTACCATAGATCCATGGCCACTTCCCACTTACATACTTGAAGAAACGATCGTCCATTTCCTCTTTGGGATGCATGTGTTTGTTTGACATGTGTATTTGTTCCATTTATATTTGTTCCAGTTATACATTATGTTCTTACCCTATGTTCTTAGGGTACACTTTGAACACCTAACATGCAATGCAGCCCCGGCATGTTCTAGATGTTCATCAGTGGCATGCCAGCATTTGTATGTGTGTGTGTGTGCATGTGTGTGTGTGTGTATTCACCAGACTCAGTAGGGATCTGAAGCCAGAACTCTCTGGGCCAGGCTCTTCTGCTATAACTTTTACCCCTGACCCTTTCTTCTATGACAACAGAGAACAGTTGTTATTAAATACCCGTGAACTTCCTGGAGGCCACAGGCTACCATCCCTCTTCTAGCCTTCCTTATGTTCCATATTCAACATTTACTATTTATCTCAGGGTTGTTCTTTTAAAAATGATTGTTCTATGTTTGTATTCTTTTGAATTCTCTCCACTGCACCTTTTAAATATGTGGCAAGTCCAACTGAACACAACTTTATTTCTATAGTTTGCTTTTAGGGGGAAAAAAGAGAAAATGTCCCTATTTTAATTTGTGTAGAAAACTTCCAGTTCCATCTTGTGGGAAATGTGGTCATTAGCTAAATAACCGGCGTAATAGCTACACTTATGAGAAACCAAGGCCACGAGGCAATTTTAATTTTAATGAAGCGGTTTGCACTTTACTTCATTGGTTAACTGAAAAGTACAGGCATTTTAAAGTGTCACTAAGTACCTTAGGTAATTGTGTTTCAAAATGGACTTCTATTGAGAAGACGTGTTTGTTATACAGAGTGTGCTGGAAGAAGACAATCCATCCTCGGTTTTCCTCCCAGAGGGCTCAGTTTAGATATCTGTGCATGCCAAGGTGCTGACCTGCAGGGTGGTCCTTTAGCTGAACCATGGGAGCATGGGAGGTGACAAACCATCACCTCCTGGGCCTGCAGCGCAACTACTGCCACCTGGGTCCAAGCCAAGCTCCTGAATTATTGAGCTGGAACAGCACAGGCGATAGCAATGAGCAGGCCTTGCTTGGGGTGAAAAAATTCCTTTGGGCCAGTCCTGTGCCTGTGATTAGCGCCCTGTGCTAAGGATTTGATGATTTCGGAGCCCTTGATCTCCAATGGCAGGCCATGCTGCATCGCCACGATGTCCATTTTTTCCATGTGAAACAAGTTGCACTTGAGAAAACACATTGTTTGGGTAAAGATGGATTCTCAGTGCAACCCTAAAGCAGAGTTGCACCCCTCTAAGTCAACTGTAATAAAGTAGCTTAGACAGATACAGATACATCTCTGGTTAGGATGGCACTGTTAATACTAAAAGTGAAGCCACAGCAGATTCACTGGTCTAAGAACCCAGATTTGGCCAGTCTTCACATTTTGCCTAACGTGCATACGTTCTAGCAGGTCTACACATGAACACATGAATCTGCCTTATAGTGAATCATACTATTGGTCCATCAAGATCAGTATTGTCAACTCAGGCCCAATCTGCATCTAGCATTTGCTCTGCTGTCTTACCAAACCCACACTGGAACAGAAATTCCCATCTGCGTTGCATGCCACTTTCACTTTGATCGATTGTCGAATTCAGACTGGCAGCAGCTCTCCAGGGTCTCAGATGGGAGGTCTTTCACATCACCCAGAACCTGATCCTTTTAATTAGAGTTGCCGGAGATTGAACATGGGACCTTCCTCTGTAACTGAACCTCTCCCCAAGGTTTGGTCAGTCTTTATCGATGCTATAGGCAGTCATACTGTGTGTGTTAAGTGCTATCAAGTCCCTTTCAAGTTATGGAGACGGTGACTTACGGACCTCCAAAATATCCTATTATTAACAACCTTGCTCAGGTCCTGCAAATGGCAGTCAGACTACCTTTTCATTTTGAAATACCGGGGTCATTTGGGGCCAGAGCGAGGTGGAGTGGCACTCCGCCAGCCCAGGAGTGAGCACTGGGGATGCTCTGATTTGGCGGCGGCTTTACGTGTGGCTGGAGGGGAGGGGGATTGAGGGAGAGACTCCAAATTTACAGGGTAGCTGCTGGAGCCTCTCCCTGAAATACCCACCAAGTTTCAAAAGATTGGACAGGGGGTCCAATTCTACGGGCCCCCAAACAGGTTGCCCTTTTCCCCCATTGTTCTCTACGGTGGGAAAAAAGTAACGTGTTTTCCCATCATAGAGAACAATGGAGGGGATGGGGCAACCTGTTTGGGGGCCCATAGAATTGGACCCCATGGTCCAATCTTCTTGAAACTTGGTGGGTATTTTGGGGAGAGGCCCCAGAAGCTACCCTGTAAGTTTGGAGCCTCTCCCTCAAACCCCGTCTCCTCCAGCCCCTCATATACCGTATGAGTTTTTGCCATTGACTTCAGTAGCCCATAGGGTATAATGGGGCTGAAACTGACATTCGGCTGGCCATGCTAATGAGTTATGCTAATAGGTATGCTAATGAGCTCCTGCACCTCTTTTTCTATGAAATGACCCCTGTTGAAATATATTTTAAAATACTTTAAAATACATTCTTTATTTACAACATCCATCAGATTGCAATTATATGCAACAACATGCGGAAGCAACAGCACACCAAAACATTGCAGCACTAAACTTGTGGTGGTTTTGCTTCATCCCAAAATATGTCATGTCAGTACGTTGCAAATAAAGACTGGCTTTTCAGTGAAGTTTATCAAAGTCCTATTCTGTTTATATCACAGTAGGCTGCGGTGGCTCAAGTGGTTAAGACACTGAATGCAGACCAGAAGGTCTGTAGTTCAGCAGTTCAAGACCAGATTGTCATGTGATGGAGTGAGCTCCCGTCTCTGTTCCCAGCTCCTGCCACCCTAGCAGTTCGAAAGCAAGAAATTGCAAGTAGATAAATAGGTACCACTTTGGTGGGAAGGTAACAGTGTTCCGTGTACCTTGGCGTCTAGTCATGCCGTCCACATGACCACGGAAACGTCTTCGGACAGGGCTGGCTCTTCAGCTTGGAATCGGAGATAAGCACCACATCCGTAGAGTCATATTCAACTGGCTTTCGAGCAAGGGAAACCTTTACCTTTACCTAGGTCAGTTTAGTAATTATAGCAGTTGTCCGTATGCCTGGAATCCTTTCTGGATCCTTTCTGAAATTGGAGGAGTATCTTATTTTCTTCAGTAGGCTGCCAAAGAAATTTTTTGGCAGCTGTAATGAGGTTGATAATTAAATCTAAACCAATTTCCTCAAGAAAAGTAAACAGAAATCTTGTGACACTTTAAATATGTTTTTTTAAATTTTAGCACAGCCTTTCATGGATTAGAGCCCGCTTTGCCATACGGATGTGGCGGGTCCTCATTATACAGATATTTATGTATGAGATTATGAAGAGGATTTTTTTTTTTTTTAAAAAAGGGCAGGGCCTAATGGCCATGAAAAGCAAACATGAGTGATCTTAATTTGCCAAACCACTGCTGCTCTTGGCAAGGATATAGAGAGGCAGGAAGCCTGGTGGCCTTGCTTTCTACGCACGCGCATTAACATTAGGTCTCGGGTTACCAGGCTGCAGCTGGCGCCCCCCAGAAGAAATCTGACTGCAAACCAGAAGTGATGTATTCTTGGGTGCTTGGGGGGGGGGGCAACAGTGGGAGGGCTTCTAGTGTCCTGGCCCCGCTGCTGGACCTCCTGAGGGCACCTGGTGTTTTTTGGCCACTGTGTGACAGAGTGCTGGACTGGATGGACCACTGGCCTGATCCAACATTGGCTTCTCTTATGTTCTTATGATGTCTTTAGACACTCCAGCGTGCACAAAACCAATATGGTTTTACCGCAGAGTTTGTAAATGCTAGAGCATCCACTCTGTCTCTTCCAGTTTTTGCTGTTAAGTGACACCAGTGCCCCAGTGATATGCTGGCGTGTGCTCCAGCACCCCAGTTTCCTCCCGTGGGTGGCTGAGGTATTGGTGGATGAAGAGATGGGATACCAGGAGGTCCCCCACTACAGGCCTAATTAGCTCTGTGGAGAAACCCGCCCTCCCCATTCTGAGTTTTTAAAGTATTCCTGTTTTTTTCTCTCTTCTCTCTGGAAGGGCAGGAAGCGAAGGCAATTACCTGCCATAGTCATGTAAATGGCTTGACTTGCAAAGGAACTGAGGGATTTGGTGTTAGGAATCTCCAGGGGACTCCTGGAGATTTCCCAGAATGCCTGCAAGGAGGGTTCCCAGGATGCACCTGGGTGGCTCAGGATCCACTGGGGTGACCTGGGCAGACCAAGTCAAAGTAGGGTTGCCAAGTCTGGGTTGGAAAATACCTGGGTACTTTGGGGGTGGAGCCAGGAGAAGGTGGGGTTTGGGCAGGGGAGGGGCCTCAGCATGGTACAATGCCATAGAGTCCACCCTTCAAAGCAGCCATTTTCTCCAGGGGAGCTGACCTCTGTCAGCTGGAGATCAGTAGTAAAATGGGAGATCCCCAGGCCCCACCTGGAGGCTGGCAACCCTAGGTCAAAGGGGGTGGAGAGTGTGATGTGAATGGGTGGGGTCAGAGGTTTAATAAAAGAGCTTGCTCTCCGGAGGGAGGGGCTCTTGTCTCTTGCCTCTGGACTCTTGGTGCTGATCTTTGGAAGAGGACAGACTGCTGAGCTACAGGCCAGGAGCCATCAGCCATGTGTCCTGGCCTGCTGGCTGCAGAGAGCCTTAGGTAATGAAACATTTCTTGAACCTTTTGTAACTTTCTAAGCTTGAAACTGCCTACTCTGTTTCAACATCTAGTAGAGTAAATTTAGAACCAGGGAAAGAAGGATGCGATTATGACCAACTTTTATTTGTCCCTCTGGTTGCTGATCTGGCGCTGTGCTAAAAGTATGCTTGTAACCTTTTTCTCTTTTTAATAAACATTTTACTTTCTGGAAGCTGGTAGCATTCTCTGGAGCACACAGTCCCCCAACTGCCTTAAACCATGCTAGTGTAAGAGGGGAGACCCAGGAAGGGGAAGGCAAGCAGTCAAGGCACCTGTCGCCACTCCTCCCGGGGGCCCCCAAAGAAGGAATTTGGTCCCTGTGTTAAGCAGGAGCTGGGTAACAGGAGACCAGAGGAAGAGCCTCCGTTTGAGAAGGGGTGCCAGGAGTCTGTGGCAATGGTGGCAGCGGTACCCCAATGGGAAGAAATGGATTAGCACCCTCCAGGAATTGGCTTAAGCCAAGGAGGGGGCTGGCAGAACAGGGTCTGTAAGGCTGATTTTACATGTGCATTTTTGTAACAGCTTCATTCCAGCGCTCCCTGCACCGGTAACACATTGGTGTCAAAGCTGTTGTAGGGGAATGCCCACATCTGATTGAACTGGAGTGAAAGGGGTCATTCTTTTGAAGTGCTGTTAAGAACAGGATTTGTTTACAGAGGTGTGAAGCCAGCTTAAGAGCTAGAGGGCAATTAGCAGATATGGACAGTTGAGAAGGAATGCAGATTCACACTTAAAAGAGATGTGGGCGAGTTTTTTTGGAAGTAGAATGATTCCAGCAGGAAAAGCAGATGTAAAACCAGCCTAAGGCTCATTTTACACCTCCCCTCTAAAGTAGTTTGACTGCTGTCTTTTCCTGTGCTGATTTCACAGTGGTGTGAAATTTCACTCCAGGGGGTTTAAGTGCACTAAGAAACCACAATTGTTTAAAGCAGAATAAAGCGGTATTATACTAGCTTGACCACAGGAGGGCAATTAGTAGATATGGACATTTCAGTGGCAGCACGGTTTCACACCGCACAGAGGTATGGGCAGGTTTTTTGGGAACTAGAATGATTCCAGTGGGAAAGTCAGATGTAAAAACAGCCTTAGTCAGAGCAGGCCTGTTCTGTAGAAAGACAAGTTCTTTCTACAAAGCTCCAAAAAGGATGGTCCTGTTGGAGAGCCAGGTCACAGGACGAGGGCAAATGTCTCCAATTCCTTCTGGTCTTTCATTTCAGGGACGGACAACAGTGCAGAAGAACTGCGCTGATCCAGTGTGGCATGAGCAGGTTATCTTTAAGGAGATGTTCCCACCACTGTGCCGAAGGGTCAAAATCCAGGTGTGGGATGAAGGGAGCATGAACGATGTGGCCTTAGCCACTCACTTCATAGACCTGAAGAAAATCTCCAATGAACAGGATGGCGATAAAGGTACAGAGCGGTGCATGTGCTGGTTTAACAAAGCTTGGACTATCAGTAATTTTTATAGCCAGTTTGGTGTAGGGGTTAAGAGTGGCGGACTCTAATCTGGGAGAACCGGGTTTGATTCCCCACTCCTCCACATGCAGCCAGCTGCGTGACCTTGGGTCAGTCACAAGTTCTTTCAGAGCTGTTCTCTCAAGAGCAGTCCTCGAAAGAGCTCTCTCAGCCCCACCGACCTCACTGGGTGTCTGTTGCAGGGAAGGGAAGGGGAGATTGTAAGCTGCTCTGAGACTCCGAGTGAAGGGCAGGCTATAAATCCAACTTTTCTTATACTGTAAGGTTGAAGTTTCTGAACACACTTCCCTTGGATAGTTCCTCCAAGTTAGGAAATTCCTGGAGATCTGGGGATAGAGCAATGGGGAGGTGAGGGACCTCAGTGGGGTACAATGCCATAAGAGTCCACTCTCCAAAGCAGCCATTTTCTCCAGGGGTACTAACTCAGTAGTCTGGAGATGAACTGGAATTCTGGGAGACCTCCAGGCCTCTTGTGGAGGATGGCAAAGCTATTTGGAGGCCTATTGAAGACCAGGCATGAGAATCTTTTGGAAGGACTGTGAAACGTATCAAGAGGAACTGGGAATTTGTTAAAGAAGTACCAAGGGTTCCTGCTGCAGCCTTCACAATTACTCCATATGTCAAGCAACGTTGTCCTGTAGGCTTCAGGATTTAAGCCTGCTTGTTTAAATGTCTATGACTGTAGGCATGCCAACTCACCACTTCAAACGGCAAGCTGCTCTGCTTACTTTCAAGTAAATTGGCTTGCAAATAGGCAAATACTTCCTGTACTGGGCACATTCAGTCCTCTTGTTTCTTGTGGCTCAGTGGCGAAGCCTCTGTTTGGTGTGCAGAAGGTCTGAGGTTCAATCCCTAGCATCTCCAATTAAAAGGTCTTGCAGTGGGTGATGTGAGAGACCTCTGCTTGAGACCTTGTAGAGCCACTGCCAGTCTGAGGAGGCAGTACTGACTGTGGTGGACCAAGGTTCTGATTCAGTATAAGGAAGCTTCATGTGGTGTATATGTTCTTTTTCCAGGGTTCTTGCCTACCTTTGGCCCTGCTTGGATCAATCTCTACGGCTCACCCAGAAACCACAGCCTGATGGACGATCACCAGGAGCTCAATGAAGGTTACGGGGAAGGTGTCTCTTTTAGGGGACGGCTCCTAATTGAGCTCGCTGTAGAGATCCTCTCCGGAGGAGCCCACGAGTCGAAGTTTTCAAAGATCATCAAGGAGTTAAAGCCGTCTTCCAAGGATAAGGACGCAAAAGGCTCTAAAGGGTCAGGGAAAGATAAAGATAAAGGAGCAGAAGATGGGAAATCATCTGCTGCAGATAAAACAAACTCAACTGATGTGGAAGTGGAGCCGTTTGATGTGCTGCCTGAGGTAAATATTAAAATTCCTGATGCCAAATCTGGAACTAATTTCCAGAATAAGCTCCTGTGTTTAGGGAAAGCCTGGTTTAGATGACATAACTTCTCCCCCAACGAACTCTAAGAATCCTAGTTCTGTCATGGAGGCATGATTATACCTATTATAAACATTCTTAAACAGTGGAATCTATGCCACTCCAGGTGGTGGCTGGAGATCTTCTGGGATTACAACTGATCTCCCTTCACCTGGAGAAAAGGGCAACTTCAGAAGGTGGATTCTGTGGCATTATACCACATTGAAGTCTTTCCTCTACCAAATCCTGTTCTCCTCAGACTCCACCCCCCCAAATCTCCAGGTATTTCCCAATCTGGAGCTGGCAACCCAATATGTCACTGGCACTATTTTAGTGACTTGACTGTGTAAACCATTTATGTCCTGTGTTATTTGTTCACAATTTTTGACTTAGGAGTGGTTTTGTGAAAAAGGACTTCTTCCTGTGGGCGGCATCCAGAGTTTGGTTTCTGTTAACAGAAGCCACCTATGTCAGTAGAATGCAACTCTTCTGCCTCCTCCTCCCACTATAGTGCACTGACGTACCCAAAAATGATCCCCTGTACCCCTGGGAACAGCCTTTTGTGGGCTTCAGTGAGATGGGGGAGGCAGAAACATTTAGTCTGGAGACAACTCAACGTCTTTTTTGTTCATCTCTTTAGCTGCATTTGTTCCATAAGGTTATGGATACCAAGTCAGACTGTTGGTCCATCTAGTTCAGGGTTGTCTTGCACTGCAGTTCTGTGTCTGTTTTTTAAAAATAAAACAAGTGTTGGGAGTTCACTGACAGAACTCCTGGAATGTTTGGCCATTGAGCTGCCAGGCTGCTAAAGGCATTGCTCGGAAAACCCAAGAACTGCTGCCAGTCAGAGTAGACACCGCTGGGCCAGGTGGGCAAATGGTCTGAGGCAGAATAGGACATGTTCAAAAAGCTGTGTGCTCAAAATAATGAGGAGATGTAGCTTGAGATGGGAGGAAAGGCTGCATAGGATAGCCTGATCTCGCAGGATCAATACTTGGAAGGGAGATAGAATATCATCTCTGCTCCTCACTTGCCTTGAAAGCCCCTTGCTGGGGTGACCATACTTTGGTTGCAACTTGTGGGCACTTTACACGCACACATAGCTTAAGATGTTTTGCATTTCTTATTCTTTGTAGGGGAAAACAACATCCAAACATTTAACAATAGCTAATCGCATGGAATGATTTGCATATAGCTGTTTCATTGCCAGGATTGCCAGCTCCAGGTTGGGAAATTCTTGGAGATTTGGGGGGTGGAGCCTGGGAAGGTGAGTTTTGGAACCATGCAGGTCCTTAGCAGGGTATAATGTCACACAGTCCACCCTCCAAAGCAGCCATTCTCCAGGAGAACCATTCTCTATTGTCTGGAGGAGCCATGGCTCAATGGTAGAGCATCTGCTTGGCATGTAGAAGGTCCCAGGTTCAATCCCTGGAATCTCCAGTTAAAGGATCTGGCAGTAGGTGATGTGAAGGACCTCTGCCTGAGACCCTGGAGAGCCGCTGCCAGTCTGAGTAAACAATAATGACTTTGATGGACAAAGGGTCTGACTTGGTATAAAGCATCTTCATGTGTGTTCGTATGAGATCAGCTGTAATTCTGGAAGATCTCCAGGTCTTTTCTGAAGGTTGGCAACCCTACATGTAACACATGATGTGTTTCTTTAGCTTTCTAGAGATATGTGTCATCACCATATGCAGGATCTCCATCTTGGCATGCTATTGCAGACATTACTTTCTGGTTGTTTGCAATGACCCAATAAAAGTTGAAACCTGTATTATGGTAGCAAATAAAGCCTAACATTGACTGAAGTAAATGTGAGAATTCTTTCTTATTGGAGGAAATGCTTAAAACATCCCCAGGATATCCTAGGTGTCCGAAGTTTTATATTGCTTTTGAAATCCTCCAAAAGATTGGGTGACCACCTGACCTCTATTTTACTAAAATACTCAATTCCAGACGATATATGGGACAGTGAAAGTCAAAAGTCCAAATTGAAGGAATGGGTATTTAATAAGGATGGGCTTTTGAACCGCCAAGCGGTGGTAAGTTGTCGTACAGCCCCCTTGTATAGGATATTTAAAAGAGATCACTGTAGGACTGATTACCTTGAGAAATTAACCACTCTTGATCTAAGAAGGGCTTTTACCGCCCTAAGGTTTCATGCCATACCTTCAATGGTCTGTATTGGTCGCTTCTTGGGCTCCCCTCCTGTCTCTAGAATATGTCAGTGTGGTGTAGGCGAAGTGGATGACGTCGAGCATTATATTATGAGATGCTCTTGGCATGAATCACTTAGGCAAAGGTTTATTTACCCCATTATACCTTTGCATAATGGAATTTCAGATCTGGACATGACTGTTTTTTTGCTCTCTGATAATGACACATATATTACCAGCAGAATGGCTTTGTTTGCATTGGTGGCAAAAAAGATAAGACTAAGTCTTGGATTTGCAGCAAGTTACTGAAGGGCCTATCCCATTTTGGTTTATAATGTCTGTTGTATTTTGTTTTATCTGTTTTATTTTGTTTTGTTTTGTTATGGCCAATGGCCAAGACAATAAACTTGACTGACTGACTGACTGACTGACTGAAGTGGCTGTGGGCAAAATACTTTTCTCACAGCTACTGCAGGCTTTGATGTGCATGTGAGCAAGCTGTCCTTCCAAAGAAGCAGCAGATTGCATGTTTCTTAGAAATGTGAGAACCAAGGGCTAAAATTAACACGGCTAATTTCTTCATAAGATAATTTCAGAAGTTACCTGTCATCATAGATTGTAGTAAATCCTATAAATCTGTTCTGTTCTCCCCATTCCACCCCTTGTCAGTTCCACGAGGAAACATTTGAGGACTTTCTTCTATTTGGGGCATTTTTTGAAGCAACAATGATTGACAGAAAGGTTGGAGATAAACCGATAAGCTTCGAAGTTTCTGTTGGTAAGTGTGTGTAATTCTTTTGCAGTCATGTGGTTAAACGTCTAGATGTTGAGGTTGCTATTTTCTGGTGGTCTTTGCCAAAAATGGACTGGGGACCCTGTTTCAAAGATAAATCCCCTTCTCCACCATTCTCCCATGTTCATTCAGACCGATTTCCCCAGGGGTCCTTTTGTAAAAAAAGAGGTGCAGGAGCTAATTAGCATAACTTATTTGCATATGCCACACCCCCTGACGTCACTGGAAGTGTCAGAAGCCCACACACCCCTGACGTCACCGGAAGTGTGTCAGAAGACAATACCCACTGCTCAGGCTCCACCCCAAAAATCTCCAAGGTATTTCCCAACTCAGAGCTGGCAAGCCTATCTGATGGCACAGAAAGAAAGAAAGAAAGAAAGAAAGAAAGGAAGGAAGGAAGGAAGGAAGGAAGGAAGGAAGGAAGGAAGGAAATGAAGGGGGGAGGAAGGGGGGGAAGGAAGGAAGGAAGGGGGAAGGAAGAAAGAAAGAAGGAAAGGAACAGGAAGGTAGGTAGGTAGGTGGGGGAGAGAGAGAGAAGAAAGAAAGAAAGAAAGAAAGAAAGAAAGAAAGAAAGAAAGAAAGAAAGAAAGAAAGAAAGAAAGGGGGGAGGGAGGGAGGGAGGAAGGAAGGAAGGAAGGGGTAAGGAAGAAAGAAAGGAAGGAAGGAACAGGAAGGTAGGTAGGTAGGTGGGGGGGAGAGAGAGAAGGAAGGAAGGAAGGAAGACTAGGATCTTCTCCCCCCCTTGCTGGGCCGAGTGGCTGTCAGCCACTGGGGCCGGCGTTTCCCTCCCTCCCCCCCGCTCTTGCTTGGGCTCGAGTGGCTTAACGCCACTTGGGCCCAGCTTCTCCCTCCCTCCCGCCCCCCCCGAGGGGTTGGGGGGGATGGATGGGGGCTTTTCCTGGGGCCAGCGGCCTGCTGTGGCCTGGGAACAGTGAGCAGGGAGGAGGGATGGGGAGCTTCTCCCCAGGGGGGGATCGGGCCTGGGAGACGTAGCGGGGAAGCGAAGCCAGCCCCCAAAGTTGTCTCCCATGCCTGGCGTCCGGCACCGGGCCTGGAGAACGCAGCGGCAGCCCTGCTGGGGGCGGGGCTTCGTCATGTGCCCGCCCCCCAGCCTCTTCACTGCCGGAGCGGCGCTCCGCTGCACACTAGCTCCAACAGACCCCTGGATTTCCCACAAGGCGCTGCCCCGGTGGCATTCTTCCGGTTTCACCGATTGCCTGCTTCGATTTCACACTGTTTGCCACAAGGCACAGTTTGACCCGTGGCTTCATGCGATTCCCCCCCGTGGCTTCAGTGATCCTGTATTTTGAGGATCACTGAAGCCGCAGAGGAAATCGGAGAAAATCGGGCGGAGCCGTGGGTCAAAATGCGCCCCGCGGCAAATAGTGGGAAATTCAAGCAGGCAATCGGGGCAAACGGAGGAACGATGCTGGGGCAGCACTTGTGGGAAATCGGTCTTTGTCTTCTGGACCAATGTGTATATATATTCACTGGTGTGGAGTGGAGGATGTAGAATCTGTACTGGTGTTGGTGGAAGCTACGGTTCGTACACTGGTGACATACATTTCCAGCACACGTGCATGACTACCAAGATACTATGTGTTTTAATGTGAGGGGGTGTGGTTCAGGGACAGACGACCTACTTTGCATTCAGAAGGTCCCAGATGCAGTCTCTAACATTTCTACTTGAGAGACCTCAGGTAGCAGGCCTTGGGAAAGACTTTCCCTGCCTAAGACCCTGGAGATCCACTGCTGCCTGAGTAGACAATACTGAGCAAGGGGACCTAGTATATTAACTTGAAAGGATCTTGGCACGACACAGATCTAGCAAAGTCCTTTCCAGTATTGGTTTGGTGTGCTCTGAGCAAGGAAGTTCTCAAGGCATCATCACTTCTGGGGGATGTTCAAGGAATTTCCCCTAATATCTGTGGTATAGATCATAGAGATATTGGGAATTCCCTAGAATATCGCTATGGAGGCCCTTTCCTGGCCATTTTCCCCCTCCTGCTCAGTTCCTCATGGGTGGGGGATTGGGGTCCAGGGTAGGGATTTACTCACCATGGTAAGTGTACCAGTTATACAACATATCACAGTGAAAATTAATGTTATCTAGCATCAGAGAGTACCAACAAATTGTGCCTAGATCGAAATTCATGATCAACTTGGAGGGCAGAATCTCTTCAGGAAAATAATTCCCTCTGTGAACAAGGAAAACATTTCAGTAATACTAGTGAAATTTGTCAGCGTTATGCCATCAAGTTTCACTTAAAGCATAATATGAGTTGAATTTGGAGGGTCTTGCTTCAGTAATCTAATGGTATTTTGAGGACTATTTAAAGAATTCCAGGAAAATAAGAAAAATCAGTGCAGGGAATATTTAGATAAATGCTGGCATATATCGCTGGCTTCCCACTTCCCAGCCTTGCTTTGGTCCACTGAACCAACTGAAATTTTGTTATTGGGGACAGCACTGAGGGCAAAGTGGGGGCCTGCAATCTACATGGGGGAATCGCAGAAATCTCTGTCCCCTCTTCCAAAGATTTGAGTGCCATTAAATCTTTGGCAGTAGTATGGCCGGATAAATACTAATATGTGCAGAATGGTTACGCAAGGTGTCAAATACATCTCTTTGTCTCTCTCACACTATTTAGGCCATGTGTGAATGCTGTTGTTAACCCACATTTCTCTGAGGAGAGATGTGTAGTCACCATAAGTTTTACATGGGTGGTATAGCAGCTCTCTCTTCAAAGCTTTGCGGAAACTTTGTGAAAGGATGTAGTGATGCCCACAGCTTTAAGAGGGGATTAGACAGGTTCATGGAGGATAAGTCTATAAGTATCTATTTGCCATGGTTGCGGAGAGGAACCTCCCCATTCAGAAGTACTAATCCTCTGTATCCCAGAGCCAGGAGGCAACATCAGGGGAAGCTCTCAGCCTCTATGCCCTGGAACTGGTTGGCCACTGTGGGAGACAGGATGCTGGACTAGATGGACCATTGGTCTGATCCAGCCGGGCTCTTCTTAACAAATGCTTTCTTATTTTGCTCTACTCTTTCTGTGACAGGGTTTTCCTCCAATGCTGAGTACTGGATAAATTAAAGTTATCTGTTTAGTTGTTCGACAGGGAAGCAACTCTGAGTGTTCTGCCAGCACAATGATGTAAAACATGATAGATTGGCATTCAGTCAACATTAGTCTGGTCTCCCTGATGAAGAAGGCACTCTGAATGCAAACTTCGGGTGTGTATGTGTGTGTGTGTGTGTGTGTGTGTGTGTGTGTGTGTGTGTGTGAAATCTAATGTCTCATTTCAAAAAGGCACTCAAATAATATTGTCCTGCCCTGCCTGGAATATGCCTTCTGGTTTAGATACAAAGGAGCAGCCCTATATTAAGATTCTGCGTGTTCACAGAATTGTCTGGGTGTTCCTTTTCACGAAGCTGTGTATAGAAGGAAAGGCCCCATAAACAAACAAAGGCAATGGCCAATATTTATTTAAGCACAGACTTGGGAGAGGCTGAATTCCTAAGAGCCTCATTTGCGTATTTGCGGAATAAAGAGCAAGCGCTAGTTCTATATATAAAACTTCTCCTGGGTGTGGGAAGAGTTGAAATGTGGATCCCAAAGGGCCATTATCTCTGCATAGCAGACTTGTCATGTCCCATTTCCTGGATAGTTTTGACAGTGGCTCTCAGATGGAGACATCCCTCAGCATGTAAATACAGGAGCCTAGTGATCAGCTAATGCTGCCATCTCCTGCCTGGGAGGTGGGATGAGTGAACCCTTGACGTCAGGTCTGTGGAATGTTATGTTATATTTCTCATGGCATGCTTATCACTCTTTGAGCTGCTCTGACCTTGGGAGACTGTTGGTGCCTGCCCATGTATCTTTTCTCCTGTCTGACTCTAATTCTTCCCACTTTCCCCCTGGGAACCGTAAACCAGTATTTTAAACACCTTTTCTTTGACATGGTGATTAGTTGCAATTCCTTACCAGACCCCTTTTTGAAGTCTGTATAATTGTCCTGCTTGGGGCTGTGTCAGCCATTACTAACACAAGAAGTGTAGATGACCATAGCAGACCTTTCTCAATAAAGCATTCCTGTTTAAGGACACTTGTTGGTGACTGACTCTGTAGGACTCTCACACAAGTCTGGCTATTCAAGTGCCCAACAAAGCTCAGAGTCTAGTTCATTTTTAAATCAAGCTTCTGTGTCCACTGGGGGTCTCCCAGTCCTACAGAACTCAACCTCTTCATAGGACTTATTGACAAAGAGCCACATGATTCCAGTAGGATTGTCAGGCAGAAGAAAAGGGGTCAGGGACATGGGGGGAGGCATGTGATGTCAGCTGTATCCTTATGTCACTTCAGGGGAAATCCCAGAAGTGACCTAGGGTAGCTCTAGCAATTGCCAGAAACTGTATTTTAAAACCATAAAGCAGGGGTCCCCGATTCCGGTGCATGTGGGTACCATGGCATCCTCTAACACCTTTCCTGGTGCTCACCAAGTGTTTTTAAAAAGTGGGCAGGGCCAACTAGGGCATTGGCCCGACAAGGCTTCTGATTGGCCTTTGGAGACTTGATTGGCTGTGCAGATTTTTTTTTTTTTAAATTGCTTTGACAGCAGCTGCCACCACAGCATGAGAATCTTCACTGTGTGACTGAAGGCTGTGGCAGCCATTTTATGGCCAGCTCTGCCTCCTGCAGCAGCTGTTTTGTGGCAGCCATTTTGCAGCTCCGCCCACCATGCTGTGTCAGAGTTCCAAAGATGCCTGCAGGCTCAAAAGGGTTGGGGATCCCTGCCATAGAGCTTCTGGTTATTCCTAGAGCTACTCTGTCACTTCAATTTTCTTTTTCTTAAAATGATACAGTAAAGCAGCTAGCAGTTCTTTAAACATTTCCACCACGGATCCTTGGAGTGAAAGCTGGGGGTGAGTTAGGGTTGCCAGCTCTGGGTTGGGAAATACCTGGAAACTTTGGGGGTGGATCCGGGAGAGGGTAGGGTTTGGGGAGGGGAGGAGCCTCAGCATAATACAGTGCCATGGAGTCCACCCTTCAAAGCTGCCATTTTCCCCAGGAGAGCTGATCTCTGTCAGTTGGCGATCAGTTGTAAAAGCAGGAGATCCCCAGGCCCCCACCTGGAGGATGGCAACCCTAGGGTGGGGAGGTGCTCCGACCCAAAGGGAGAACTGGCAATCCTAGCTTCCAGTCACTTTCTGCTCCAGCTCATACCTCACTGAGAACTCCCTGACCCTTAATCGGAATCAAGAAGGGACTGTGCTACATACCTTCTAGTAGATTTTGTAGTTTCAGTTCTTGGGTTGGATCCAGCAAATCTGTTCTGCCAGGAGAAGCACTTTCCTCTGGCAGAAGGAGCTTTCTCCTAACTCATAGCACTCAGAAGAGCTTGCTATAGAGAAAGGCGTCTTCTGCTGGGGTAACGGGTCTCAGTCGCAGAATGGGTCTGCAAGAGCCAACCCCGTTTCTTTACTAAAAGTCTTTCTAGGCAATCGTTTTTTGAGTAGTAAATACATAGGGTATTTTCAGTAGTTACAAGAAATCCTTAACTAGGAAGTACTTCTGTTGCAGGGAAATCACATTTTCCTTCAATAAAAAGACAATATTTAGTCGTTGGGGAAATGGGGTGTAAGTTCCCTGACCCTGTCCAAGCAATGCTTCCATTGTGCTGGTGAGCTGACAGAGGCGACGTGTATTTTGAAATTAAAATTTCAAATAATTTCCTTGTAAATGACCTGCTCATTTGATCTCATTACTGCTCGTCTATAGAGTTCATTTTTACAGGGCAATAAACAAATATATCTAATTTACGTCAATTAAGTGAGGATGGCTATGAAACAAACAGCCTGCGTCCACTGGCATTTGCTGCCAGGGTGGAAGTTTCGTACCGGCTGTTGTTTTTGTGTCAAAGCCAAAATAGTGCAAGGGGGAAAGGCTGTTTAGGAAGATGGCCTGTGAAAGTGTTTTCATCCTCCATTGACGAAAACAGATGGCATTTTTAAAATGTATTTATGTTATTTAGAATGCACCTTTCTCACTGAGACTCAAGGCGAATCGATGGGATCAATGGCTGGCACATCCAATAAACAACGCAATACAGTTGGGAGTGCAGGCATTTGAAAACGAGCAGAAATCTGAAACAGAGCTGAAACAAACTTAAGAACATTAAGAGAAGCTGTGTTGGATCAGGCCAATGACCCATCCAGTCCAACACTCTGTGTCACACAGTAGCCCAAACTCAGGTGCCCTCAGGAGGTCCAGCAGCAGGGCCAGAAGTCCAGGAGCCCTCCCACTGTGCCCCCCCCCCAAGCACCAAGAATACAGAGCATCACTGCCCCAGACAAAGTGTTCCATCTATACCTTGGGGCTAATAGCCACTGATGGACCTCTGCTCCATATGTTTATCCAATCCCCTCTTGAAGCTGTCTATGCCTATAGACGCCACTACAGTAGAGAATTCCACATGTTGATCACTCTTTGGGTGAAGAAGTACTTTTATCTGTTCTAAGCTCGCGGCTCATTTATCTCATTGAGTGCCCATGAGTTCTTTTATTGTGAGAAAGGGAGAAAAGTGCCTCTTGAAACAAAGCATAAGCATTTAAGCATGACACATTAAATGATGCAGAGAAATTACCTAGTAGGCGCATACTTTCAGCAACAGATGGTACACAGTAGTGTAGTCGGCAGCCCCTATCCCTTTAGCAGAGCATCTTTCTGAATCATTTCCTTCTGGTACAGTACAGTTCAGGGTGGATTGGCTATTTAATTCACTGGGAAAGTCGTCCGTCGGTGGTCCACTTTCCCCTGGAGGGCAGAGAGAATACAGAGCCAAGCCCTGGCCACTCCATCAGTGCAACGTAATCCACTAAGCCCAGTGCTTCAGCAGCAAGAAGGATTGGTGCCAGCTCACCACCTTCTCCTGTCTGCAGGGCAGGGCAGGTGGCAGCCCTAAACTAGTATCTGGGAGACACAGGTTCGAATCCCCACTCGTGCCATGGAAGCTTGCTGGATGACCTTAGGCCAGTCACACTCTCTCAGCCTAACCTACCTCACAGTGTTGTTGTGAGGATAAAATGGAGGAGAGGAGAATGATGTAAGCCACTTTGGGTCCCCATTGGGGAGAAAGGTGGGGTATAAATGAACTGATTAAATAAATAACAGTTGCCTCAGATAACTGAAAAATAAAGCCATTATCATCCATGAGGGGTCTTCCTTTTCCTTCTGTCCCACCACGTTGGGTAAAACAGGTTTTGCATGTTTTTGTAGCTTCAGAAACCTGAAGAACTTGTGTGACCAGAGAGACAGCAGAGCAAAAAGGGTTTGCCTTAAGCAGTGACAGCTCTGTCAAATCTTCTCTAGCTTCCTGGAAATGGTTCTGATGGAAACACTACCTTGTGGCCTTAAGTAGAGAGAACAGCTGCAATTCTATGACTCTGTTACCTGCTAAAGGGTGTTATTAATCTGGTGATAATTCTTGTGCTGGCAGAAGATGCTTGCTCATACGCTAACCATGCTAACACTTTTCCTGGGTCTGCTCACTTCCAAGGGTTGCAAACTCCAAGTTGGAAACTATCTGGACATTTGAGAGTGGAGCTTAGGAAGGGCGGAGTTTTGGGGAGGGGAGGGATCTTAGAATGGTATAAGGCCATAGAGTCCACCCTCCAAGGCAGCCATTTTATCTATAGCAACTGATCCCTATAGTCTAGAGATCAGTTGCAATTCAAGGAGATCACCAGGCCCAGCCTGGAGGTTGGCAACCCTAGCTGGGGCTCTTCCTCTGATGGACGAGCTACTTAAATTGGAAAAAGCCTCCTTCGGCAGGAGGAAAGTTTCAAACTATCCACCTTGGTGGCCTTGATTGGACAGAAGAGCAGGATACCCATTTTGTAAATAGAGAAATACACTTTGCTGACCAGAGTGACAGGAGATGTGTCATTGGCTGCCTGCAGATACCACAGAAAGGCCATGAATTTCTAATGCGCTCTCGTCACAAGGCCCTGAAGCAGCTGCTCTTGGAATTATCTTCTACTGCCCAGGGAGGGGGAGATGGAGTTGTGTGCAAAATGCTATTGTCTTTCTCCATCTGCAGACGTTTATAATATGGTAATTATATTATGGCCAAATGGCTAGGTGAAGCCCTCATACTATTTGAATCAGTCCTGAAAAATTAGGCAAGATGTGGCCTCAGAGACAGGATTCAATGAAGCAGATACTTCCAAAAGTTCAGACCCTTAAAACTGCTTCATCCTGGCCCAGTCTGCATTTGCCACGTAAAGCTGTTTCGTGCTGCTGTGGCGCCGGCTTCCCATTTGGCTCAGTACAAAGCTCTCCTCTTTCTGCATCAGGACACAAGTTGTTTAGGGAGTGCGTGAGAGAGAGGGGGTGGGCATGCTTCCCCCCCCCCCCCCATGGTGATCGCAGAAAAATGTTCCCTGGCTGCTTTTAAGCGCAGACAACTGGATTTTCAGATAACTTGTTTTCCTTTGTGACAATTTGTATATCTTCTTAGAAAAGACCAGGGGGGTGGGGAGAGAATTCAGCTCCAATTGTCTGCTTTATGCTCACAGCGGCTCGAGGGTGGGGAGGAGCAATTGTAGCACCTTAAAACCATTGTAGCAATTGTAGCACCTTAAAACCAAATCCAGATAAGGCGATGAGACACCATAGTGACCTCGGAGTCACCACTAAATGGCAATAAAATGATGCAGACAGCCCATGCTGAGATGAAACCATAGGAGAGTGGATGCGGCATGAAATGCAGACAGTAATTTGTGAGACAATGTGAGATTCTTAGCACGACAGTGAGAAATACCAATGCAGATTGGACGCCTGCCTCTTTTCAGCAGGATAGGCCTAATTAGAACCCCCCTTTTGTCCATTGCCTTACTTCAAAAATTGTCACATTCAATTTCTCCTTTCCCGGAGGATGTAGTGATGGCCACAGAAATAAACAGCTTTAAATTAGATTCATGGAGGATAAGTCTATCAATGGCTACCAGTCATGGTGACTGATGGGAACCTCCATATTCAGAGGCACTAAACCTCTGAATCCCAGAGCCAGGTGGCACCATCAGGGGAAGGCCTCAGCCTCTCTGCCCTGTTGTTGGCCATCCAAAGGAACTGGTTGGCCACTTTGTGAGACAGGATGCTGGTCTAGATGGACTATTGGTTTGATCCAGCAGGGGTCTTCTTATGTTCTTACAAGTCTGTTTTTTGTACACCCAGGAAATTTTGGCAACGTGATTGACGGCGTGTCACCAGGAGCTGGAAGGAAGAAGAAGACCCATGAAGGAGAAGAGGAAGAAAGTGCCCCATTACTGCATGAAGGTTCGGGAGAAACTTCGCACGACATTGCAATGCCGCTGGTATCTACCACGCACCCCGAGAAGCCACTGGTCACTGAAGGAAACAGGTAGAGTTTCTGAAGTTTATACTCTTTCTTCAATCTCTGGCCTTTGTCCTGCATCTCTAGAACCAGGATTCTCTGTATGGATAGGCAGGTGTATGATAGGCAGGTGTCCCTAAGTAGGTGGAAAGCTAGTCTCAGTGAGGCTGATAAAAGGGAACACAGGCTGTGGCAAATAAAATGCAAGTATGAGATCAGGCAGGCAAAAAGGGAATATGAGGAGCATATTGCAAAAAACATAAAGACCAACAATAGAACTTTCTTCAAATACATTAGAAGTAGGAAACCAGCCAGGGAAGCAGTAGGGCCCTTGGATGACTAAGGGGTAAAAGGTGTACTGAAGGATAATAGGGAAATGGCTGAGAAGCTGAATGCATTTTTTTGCCTCTGTCTTCACTGTGGAAGATGAGAAGTGCCTGCCCACTCCAGAACCACTGATTTCGGGAGGGGTGTTGAAAGACCTGAGTCAGATTGAGGAGACGAGAGAGGAGGTCCTACGACTGATAGACAACTTAAAAACAAATAAATCACAGGGCCCTGGTGGCATACATCCGAGAGTTCTGAAAGAACTCAAATGTGAACTTGTGGATCTCCTGACAAAAATATGTAATGTTTCCTTAAAACCTGCCTCCATTCCTGAGGACTGGAAGGTAGTGAATGTCACTCCCATCTTTAAAAAGGGTTCCAGAGGAGATCCGGGAAATTACAGGCCAGTCAGTCTGACATTGATACTGGATAAGTTGGTGGAAACTGTTATTAAGGAAAAAATTAGTAGGCACATTGATGAACAAAATCTATTAAGGAAGACTCAGCATGGGTTCTGTAAGGGAAGATCTTGTCTCACTAACCTGTTAGTGTTCTTTGAGGGAGTGAACAAACATGTGGACAAGGGGGACCCAATAGATGTTGTTTACCTTGACTTCCAGAAAGCTTTTGATAAAGTTCCTCCTCAAAGGCTCCTAAATAAGCTCAATAGTTATGGGATAAATGGACAAGTCCTTTTGTGGATCAAAAACTGGCTAATTAAAAGGAAACAGAGACTGAGTATAAATGGGCAATTTTCTCAGTGGAGGGAGGTAAGCAATGTATCAGTACATGGTTTGATGCTTTTAAACTTGTTTATTAATGATTTGGAGTTGGAGTAAGGAGTGAAGTGGCTAAATTTGCAGATGACACGAAGTTTTTCAGGGTGGTGAGAACCAGGGAGGATTGTGAGGCACTCCAAAGGGATCTGTCGAGGATGGGCGAGTGGGCATCAACATGGCAAATGGGGTTCAGTGTGGCCAAGTGCAAAGTGATGCACATTGGAGCCAAAAATCCTAACTATAAATACATGTTGATGGGGTCCGAACTGGCGGAGACTGACCAAGAGAGTGATCTTGGAGTCGTAGTAGATAACTCAATGAAAATGTCGAGACAGTGTGTGACTGCAATAAAAAAGGCCAACACTATGCTGGGGGTTATTAGGAAGGGAACTGAAAACAAATCAGCCAGCATCATAATGCCCCTGTATAAATCGATGGTGCGACCTCATTTGGAGTACTGTGTACAGTTCTGGTAGCCACACCTCAAGAAAGGTATTATAGCATTGGAAAAAGTACATGAAAGGGCAACTAGAATGATAAAAGGGTTGGAACACTTTCCCTATGAAGAAAGGTTGAAGCGCTTGGGGCTCTTTAGCTTGGAGAAATGACGGCTGAGGGGTGACATGATCAAGGTTTATAAGATTATGCATGGGTAGAGCAGGTCGAGAAAGAAGTACTTTTCTCCCTTTCTCACAGTACAAGAACTCGTGGGCACTCCATGGAATTGCTGAGCAGTCGGGTTAGAACACATAAAAGGAAGTACTTCTTCACTCAAAGAGTGATTAACACGTGGAATTCACTGCCACAGGAGGTGGTGGCGGCTACAAGCATGGATGGCTTCAAGAGGGAATTAGATAAACATATGGAGCAGAAGTCCGTCAGTGGCTATTAGCCACAAAGTATAGATAGGAACTCTCAGTCTGGGGCAAGTGATGCTCTGTATTCTCGGTGCTTGGGGGGGGGGGGGCGACAGTGGGAGGGCTTCTAGTGTCCTGGCTCCACTGCTGGACCTCCTGAGGGCACCTGGTGTTTTTGGCCATTGTGTGACACAGAGTGTTGGACTGGATGGGCCATTGGCCTGATCCAACATTGGCCTCTCTTATGTTCTTAGGTGTGACCACTTCATAGGGGTAGCGTCAGTGTTTTCTTGCTCCCATTCAACTGTAGCAGGTTGTCCCCAACATTTTTCAGCCTGTGGACATCTTTGGAATTCTGTTCCAGGAGGAGGAGCCAGACACAAAATGGCTGCCACAATGAAGATCCTTGTGTGATGGCAGCTGCTGCCAAAGCAGCAGCCAATCAGGATTCCAGTGGCCAATCAGAGCCCTTGCTGGGCAAAAGCCCCACCTAGCCTGGCTACTTTCAAAAAATTCTTGGCAGGCACAAGGAAAGATGTCGGCAGGCCCCAACGTACCCTTGGCCACCACGTTGGGGACCCCCTGGCCTATATCTTGATGGGATGCGGGGGGGGGGGTGTAGTGCATTAATCTACCATCCATAGCACAGGGCATAGATTCGTGGTCAAATGAAGTTAGAAGCATTGGTCCCAATGGAATGAGTAGGATTAGTATAAATACTGATAGCCCGACACACAAAGAGGCAGGATGCAGGAGATTCTGTGAGCAGAGCAGCCATTGTTGATTTTTCTCTCAAAGATCAACTGAGCAGGAGCTAGATTTTGATCAGGATCATAACACAACAGGTGAGAGGTTTTAAGGCTCTCCCCAATGTTAGTTTTCCTTGATGGGGAACCATAAAAGTACTGATCAGTGTACCTTTATGTTTATACATTGAGGAAGGAGCCATGGCTCAGTGACAAGATCTGCTTTGCATGCAGAAGGTCCCAGGTTCAGTACTCGGCTTCTCCAGTTGAAAGGACCAAGTAGTAGGCAGCAGTGGAAGATTTCTGCCTGGTACCTTGGAGAGCTACTGACAGCCAGTAGTTCCCTCCCAACCTTTTCAGTACATTGATCCTCAAGACCATATTTACTAGGTTGGGACCCCCCCCCCCCCCCCACCGGGCTGGTCCAAGATTTTTTTAAGCACCCTAGGTGAACTTGACCTTGACATCCATGTAGTCCAGCATTCCATTTTCTACAGTATAAAGTACTGAGTCCAGAGACGCGTTGCAGTTAAATCAGCTCATAAGTTTATTGATAGTACAATTCCAGTCAACTAAACGGGGCTCGGGTGCTTAAATACACCTCTAAACCGCACCCCTGGCCTTGCCCAAACTCCCTGATAGGATTAGTCATGAGTTACCTTAAACCATAGGTCTCCTGGTGGAACCTGGGTGGCCGCTAGGTCTAATTTACAATCTGACTGGGCTATTGTCTCCCGAAGCGAAAGCCCTGCTATTAACTCATATTTACAAGAAGCTTTTGTCTACAATTAAGTTTCCCAAATTATACAGCAGCGTACATATCAGATCCTCACTCATTGATGACACAGCCTGGCATCATTTTAGCTCTGCCAGCAGAGGGTGTGGTACAGGTGTTGTTTTTGCTTTGTTAATCCCACCTGGTAAAGTAGAACAGAAGTGAATGCATATTTTCCACCCAAACAGAACTCATTAGCATAATAGGCCACACCCAATAGCAGAAACTCGTTAGCATATTAGGCCACACCCCTGACTGTGCATCTCCCTTCCAGGATCGTTTCTCTGACTGCGTGCGCGGTTGCCATTAGGGCATAACATACAGTTTCCTTCTTTTGGCTGCTGCTGTGCATTTACTAGTTGATGGATGGCTTTCCCCACACATTATTGTTGCAAAGAGGAGGGAAGGGTGAGAATGTGAGAAGCCAGCAAGGAGGCAGAGGAGAGAAAGAGAGAAATGGAAAGAGCAGGGCTGGCCCATGGCCCACTTTCAGAGGCTTAACAACCCACTTTTGGGTCCCGAGGAAACTCTGTAGTAGACAATGCTGACCTTGATAAACCAATGGTCTGATGCAGCAGAAGGTGGCTTCATGTCTTCATAAATCCCCAAATAGCAACTTTCTTGGGTCATTTTAGTTTGGAAAAACAGCATGGAGGAAAAGGATTTCTGCCTCCCTACCCTTGCATCGTGGTTTCAGTCCAAAGCGGGCCCACACATCCCTGATTTTTTGAGAAACAAGGGAGTCTCAGAGCGGCTTACAAACTCCTTTCCCCTCCCCTCCCCACAACAGACACCCTGGGAGGTAGGTGGGGCTGAGAGAGCTCTTTCCCAAGCTGTCCTTGAGGGAACAGCTGGTCCAGAGCTATGGCTTGCCCAAGGTCATCCAGCCAGGTGCAAGTGGAGGAGTGGGGAATCAAACCCGGTTCTCCCAGATTGGAGTCCGCGCACTTAACCACTACACCAAACTGGCTCTCAATGAAAGTGTGTGGCTGACTCAAGGCCACCCAGCGAGCTTCCCATGAAGCTCCCTATGCTAAATTAGACTATTAGTCCATCAGGATCAGTATTGGCTATCCAGAGTTGCAACAGCTCTCCAGGGTCTCAGGTGGAGGTCTTTCATATCAGCTACCACCTCATCCTTTTAGCTGGAGATGGCAGAGTGGGGTGGGGGGTGAACCTTGGTATCCCAGATTCTAGTCTGACACTCTAACCGCAGTGCCACACTGGCTCTCAGTGATGTCTGAAGGAAGCCAGAAGGGTGAGTATGGTCACTCACTGTTGACCATGGTTAGCAGGAGTGTAGCATTACCCTGTTGGTAACAGAGATGGCAATTCCCACACGTCAAAGAAGGGCCCAAAGGATGTTCCTAATGGCATGTTTCTGATCTCCTAACCGATGGTTGTATTAAACACATTGCATCTGTGTGGGCCTTTGGTTTTTCCAAGTGAAGTTTCACAAAGCACAGCCGTGCGTTTCTACAGAAACCAGCACAGATCAGATCAATTGTTCATGAGAATAAAATGGTAAGGAAATGACTACTTAAGATGGTCTCACAACGGGATTAGAAGCTGTCTGTGGAAAATGTTGCTACTTTCCCTCATGGCAAAGCGAATATGGAGGCCTGGCTATTATCCTGCAAATAGACTGCTGCTGGTTTTTTAAAATGTTTTCCTCCAGATAGGAATTCAGATTGAAAGAGCTTCAGTAAAAGAACGGAAACACTTTCCAAATCTGCAGTTGCTGTACATGGGTGCTTGCAGTAGTCTAAAGTTCCTCCTTCTTCGCATTTAAAACTGGTACTTCTCTTTCTTTGATGTGAGCGCACGGCTTGGTCTGGACTTTTTCATTTTCTCTTTTCTTTTGTGATGTTTGTGGCCATTTCAGCTGCATGAATCATACAAACGGGTATGAAGTGTGGGAGAATCCTAGTCTGTGCTGGAAGTAGCCAGGTGGCAGCCAATTGGCCCGACGCGGTCCCCAAATCAATTTTAACCAGCCTGATGACCCCAGCGTATTTTAATAAATTTGTCATAATTTTTTTTTTTGCTTGAACTTTGACTTCAAAAGATGAGTTGGTTATTTTTCAAAAGTTGCGGAACAGAGATTCCACACACCAATGCTATTTATTTATTTACTTTATTTAGAAAAATTTACAAACAATCTCACCCCCCCCCCCATCAGCTGGTTCTCCTCCTTACATTATCTTTCCCTCCCCCTCAATAGTCCTCATTGTTTCTCCTCTTACCGCTTCCTTCCTTCCCTCCTACCTATCTTTCTCAGTCCCCCCACCTGATACTGCCCCTCCATTTCTTCCTTGCCTCCCCCTTGCAGCTTCTCTCTTTCCCATTTCCTTCCTCTAGCCACTCCTCACTCCTTTTGACCCCTTTTGCCTCTTTCTTCCCTCCCTTCCATCTGGCGTCACTCTTCCCCACCTTCCTTCATGTGTTTCCCAGTAGTCTGCTTCTTCTTTCCTTCTCAGCTCACCACAAGTTTGAAAATGAAACTTTAGCAGCCGTTTTGGATTGCCAAGGTGGATTCTATCCCTATCTTCACTGAGCAAAGTTTGAAGCCTTCCTGTAGCCTAAATAGACTTAGAATCATAGAATCATAGAGTTGGAAGGGACCTCCGGGGTCGTCTAGTCCAATCCCATGCAGAATGCAGGAAATTTGCAAATACCTCCCCCCCACTCCTCCCAGTGACCCCAGCTTCATGCCCAGAAGATGACAACCCCCCCCCAAGTCAGGATCCCCAGCCAAACCGGCCTGGAGAAAATTTCTTCCTGACCCCAAAGTGGCGACCAGCATTTCCCTGGGCGTGTAAGAAAGGGCCATGAGAACTAAGCACTGAGGCAACCCTTCCTGCCCTCCCTCTCATGACCTTCCTGTGGCTTAGGCTGGATGAAGGTCCACTGCTGGACCTCCTGAGGGCATCTGGTGTTTTTGGCCACTGTGTGACAGAGTGTTGGACTGGATGGGCCACTGGCCTGATCCAACATTAGCTTCTCTTATGTTCTTATGTTCTTAAGGCTTCTTGGAGGATGTTTGGATCCAACTCATTGTCTGCGGTTGCTTGGGCAATCTAAAATGCCTGCTTGAGAGCTCATAAGGTAATAATGTGAGACCTCACCATTTAAAACTTTATATTTCATCCCTTTCTTTTTAAAATTTAACTCTGTCCTGAAAACTTGGGGATTAGCCCAGATTTGTAGAAGCTTTCCCCCTTTCTATACTTTGCCCTAGTGTATAGATTTTTGATCCATACTCTAGGGTCATGTTCAGAATTAGATGTCATGTACAGATTCCATACAATCCTGCTCCTTCAAATACAAGTGAGTTATGAAAAGAAAATCAATAATTTATAAGCGTAGAAAACAGGTCAGTTACATAAACATCAAACTGTAATAAAACACAGTAATAAACAGTAATAAAATACTGGCCACACTGATCCATGCTCTCTGATCACATCCAAGTTAGATTATTGTAATGTGCTCTGTGTAGGGCTGCCCTAGAAAACGTTTTGGAAACTTCAGTTGGTCCAAATGCAGTGGCCAGGCTATTCTCAGGAGATGGTTACAGGGGCTATATCAACCCTGGACTGAAAGATATTCACTGGCTACTCATCTGTTACTGACCATAATTAAAAATGCTGTTTTGGTGAGCCAGTTTGGTGTAGTGGTTAGGACTGCGGACTCTAATCTGGGAGAACCAGGCTTGATTCCCCACTCCTCCACATGCAGCTGCTGGCGTGACCTTGGGACACTTGCAAATTCTTTCACAGTTGTTCTTTCACAAGCAGTTCTTGAAAGAGCTCTCTCAACCCCACTGACCTCACAGGGTGTCTGTTGTGGGGAGGGGAAGGGAAAGGAGGTTGTAAGCTGCTCTGAGACTCCTTTGGGTAGTGAAAAGTGGGGTATAAATCCAGTCTTCTCCTCCTCCTCCTCCTCTTCTTCTTCTCCCCCCCTTTAATGCCCTAAATGGCTTCAGGCCAGCATACCTGAAGGACCATCTCCTCCTATATTGTCCATCCCACCAGTTGAGATTCGCTTCTCAAGTCCTGCTCTGTCTCTCTCAAGTCCTGCTCAGAGATTAAGTGGGTTGCAGCTAGAGACAGGTCTTTTTCTGTGGTGGCTCCATGCCTTTGGAACATTCTCCCCCTTGAGGCTCACCTCACACCTACTTTTCTTTCATTTAGACACCAGGCTGAAACACATCTTTTTATTCAGGCTTTTGATTAAAGGTTTCTTATCAGCTTTTTAATGATCTGCTCTGTTTTATGGGTACTTTTTATACTGCTTATATCTAATGGCTTGTGTTTTATACAGTGGGTTTTTTCAGTTGTGAGCTGCCTTGAGCAGGAGTCTGTAGAGGCAGCATAAAAATATTCTAAATAAATACATAATAAATAATTAAAAAGTAACTGCAGCAACAATCTAAAAGAAGCCATTTGAAGATAGCAAAAAATGCAGTGAAACACAACCACAGGTGACTGCAACCCAAAAAAACAAGCAACTTTAAAGAGCCTCTAGAAAAAGTAATTTTTTTTCACATTTCACCAGGAGGCCACAAGAGAGGGGGATCTCCTAGAGTCGGAAAAAGTACAGAAAAGGATGACCAAACTGGACATCCTTCACTACAAGGAGAAGTGCCTTGGACTTCTCTAGGAATTCAAGTGTTTAGGACTTTTTTATGGCAGAGAAAAGGTAACTAGGAACATGGTAGAGATCTGAAAAATTATGGATTTGCAGGGGTTCCTTTGGGTCTCCTTGCATAGTTCTAGAACTTGGGATCACCCAGTGAAAGTAAATGCTGTTTTCCCAACCCCAAACGAGCTCATGGGGCTGCAGTTTTTTCTAGTAGACAAACACGGGACTGATATAGGACCTGTATGCTTTCCCCCAAAGTAGCCAACAGGAGCCCTGTACAATCATAAGAACATAAGAGAAGCCAATGTTGGATCAGGCCAGCGGCCCATCCAGTCCAACACTCTGTCACACAGTGGCCAAAAACACCAGGTGCCCTATGAAGGTCCAGCAGTGAGGGCAGGAAGCCCTCCCACTGTTGCCCCCCCCCCCCCCCGCAAGCACCAAGAATACAGAGCATCACTTGCCCCAGACTGAGAGTTCCTATCTATACTTTGTGGCTAATCATTTTGGGCTGGGAAATAGTGCTCCCATGCTGTGTTCCTGTTCTGAACTGGGGTCCTCCAATGCCAGCTATTTTTGTTAAAGTTCTGGGAGCCCCATACATGGACCAGGAACTTAAAATGGCCCAGGAGCAAACCATGTGGCCTTGTGAGCTAGCACTGCAGGGGCCACTCAGCTCAGGCCCTGCCAGTAGCACTGACAATGGGCATCATCTTACCTGTTGCCTCCTTCTGCACTGCCACCAGCTGGCAGGAGGAGGTAATGGGTGAACTGATAGTAGTCATCTTTGCTGCTGAAGAATCTGAGCCAAACATCTCCTGTGACACCAACAGAGCCACCGGGCATGGCTCTGCTTGTTCCAAACCAGCAGCATCCCTACAAGGCAGTGGCATGCCAGGAATTTTCCTGGAAAAGTTCATTGGTCAGTCCCCCTCTGCATGGAACTGCGACATCTTACACAGATTGGTCTTCTGTTTGCTACTGCATAAGGTGTTGCTATAGCTAGGGTTGCCAGGTCCTACCTGTGATCCAGCGGGGAGCTCCCAAGTCTGGCCCGGGATTTTCTGCCGCATGTGCTTTGCATGCAGGGTGAAATAAAGTCACCCAGAAGTGACATCGTCATGTTGCTGACATCAGGGGTGATGTTCTAGGTTTTGGGCAAAACTCTATGGGTTTTTTGGATTCAGAACCATAGAGTTTGCCCCAAAACTAGAGCGTCGGCCTCTTGACGTTAGTGACGTGGTGACATCACTTCCAGGTGATGACATCATGTTGGGAAATCACCTGGCCATGGCCCTGTTTGGGGGTGCAGCTTCCCCCGCCAGCCGGGTGGCTGGTGGCAGATCTAAGCCCCTAAAATCGGGGGAACTCCTGCCCAGATCAGGGGTCTGGCAACCCTAGATATAGCAAGTAAAACATAGCCCTCAAACACTCCAAACCGAGGCTAGTCAACCCAATGTCCCTTGACTAATAAAGTCAAGATACAAGTCCACTAGCACCTTAAAGACCAATGAGATTTCCAGGATATAAGCTTTTGAGAGCCAAAGCTCCTTTTGTCAGATCACTGATGAAGGCAGCTTTGACTCTACCTCAGAAATTTGTTGGTCTCTAAGGACCCACGGCCTCTACTGGACTCGAATCTTGCTTTTGTACTGCAGACCAACAAAGCTACCCGCCTGAAACTAATGAAGTCAGGCTGTGTATCTTCCATTTGTGGACTGCCTCCAAGTAAATTTTATGGACCGCACATAAAACTGTGTGCTGCTGTGCCTAACGCAGTTGAATTAGTCAAAAGAGAGGGTGAAAAACTAGTGGCCTGGAAGTGAAGCAGTTTAACAGGTGAGAAACAGTCCGACTGCTGGCAACAAAGGAAAATGGCCTTCGGAAACCTCTTGCTGACAGGACGAGCTGTGGAATGAAAACAGCAGGCCATGAGCATGGAGTGTGTGGTGTGTTTCATACAGCCTCTAGCAAAAGCTGGTGTCTCACATTGTGCAGGGAATTTTACTTTGCGAGCCGTGGCAAGGGAAAAAGAAAGAAAGGAAAAGGTGCAAAGCAAGGAATTTTTGCATCCATTGAAAGAGAGAAAATATTATCAGGGATAGAATAATATCTGCCATTTATAGCTGAGGCTTGCCAAATTATAAAACTAGGTTTGCTGAATAATTTAAAAAATCAAACAGATGCTGCTCACTTCTTGGAGTCATTCTTTTGAATAAATCGGATGCATTCTGAGGAAAGTGACTTGTTCTTAAAAGAAAAGGGCCTCCTAAACATATGGGAAGCAGTTGGGTGTCTTCTGTGCCCCTCCAGCAGTGTTCCCTCTAAGCTGAGTTAGTGTGAGTTAGCTCACCATTTTTTAGCCTGTGGCTCACACATTTTTGTCTTAGCTCAGGAAGGAGGGCTCCAGAGCAAACTGATTTATGCAGCAGCCAAATCGCTTTCTCACAACTTTAATGCCAGCAGCTCACAAAGTAGAATTTTTGTTCACAAGACCCCACAGCTTAGAGGGAGCACTGCCAGTCTTGAAAGTATACGTTCATTCAGAAGCTCAGGGGCTGCAATCATGACAAGTCTGTTGCCGTGCTTATGTGCCCCTCATCTCTCCCCTCAAACATGGAGCATCACTGAAGGCTTCCTAGTCTGGAAAGTCGTGAATCCAACTGCAGTTTGTTATGGTACCCAAAGGCAAGCATCAGTGCAAACTGGAGTTAGCTAGGCAAATGATTGGCTTGTTGGATTAGGATCTGGGAGACCCAGGTTCAAATTGCCACTCTGCCTGGAGGGGTCACGTTCAAATCCCCACTCTCCCCAAAGGGGCAGTGGCTCCGTGGTAGAACATCTGCTTGGTATGTAGAAGGTCCCAGGTTCAATACCCAGCATCTCCATTAGAACATAAGAGAAGCCCTGTTGGATCAGGCCAATGGCCCATCCAGTCCAACACTCTGTGTCATACAGTGGCCAAAACCCAGGTGCGATCAGGAGGTCCGCCAGCGGGGCCTGAACTCCAGAAGCCCTCTCACTGTGGCCCCTCAAACACCAATTAAATTAAATGGATCAAGTAGTAGGTGAGACCCTGAGATCCTGGAGAGCCATGACCAGTCTGAGTGGACAATTGTGTATAAGGCAGCTTCATGCAGCCCTGTCCTTCTCAGGAGCTCTCTGGGTGACCATTGGCTAGTCACTCTTCCTCAGCCTAACTTACCTCACAACATTGCTTTTGTGAGGATAAAATGGAGGAAGGAAGAATAACATTGTAAACCTCTCTCAGTCCTCATTAGGGCGAAAAGCAGGGTATAACTAAATAAATAAAGTGGGGTTTATTGGGATATTTGGTTAATATAGCAGAGTTTTGCTCAGTTATAGAAGTCTGAAACTGAGTGCAGTAAATAAATCTTCCAATAAGTATGTTGCAAAAAAGAGAGAAGTTAAAGTTACTAGGGTTACCAGGTCTGGGTTGGAAAATATCTGGAGACTTTGGGGGTGGATCTGGGAAAGGGCGGGGTTTGGGGAGGGGAGGGGCCTCAGCATGGTACAATGCCATAGAGTCCACCCTTCAAAGCAGTCATTTTCTCCAGGGGTTAATGTATCAAAAACAAGACAGGCTTCAGTGTGAACACTACGGGAAAAACAAAATAAGCTCTCTGAAGAAAATCACTTTTCTATTACTTTACCACACTTGGTTGTACTTTTTATAATATTATAATGCAAATCTCTCAACCATCATCTGAAGAAGTGTTTGCACACAAAAGCTCACACCTTGAATAAAACTTCGTTGGTCTTAAAGGTGCAACTGGACTCAGATTTTGTTCTACTACTTCAAACCAACACGGCTACCCACCTGAATCTATCTTAATGGCAAAAGCAACTGATGTTGTGTTTAGTAAGCCTCGGGGATGGCAGAACTAACCAGACTAAAGTTGGGAGTTCAAAAGCGGGAGGGGTCACAACCTTTGCTCAGAGCGGGAGAGACAGATGGTCTCACTGCGATCACTTAACGATGCTTCATTCATACCACTGTGCACGTTGCCTCCTGTCAGAAGCTCATGCCAAAGAATTCCAGACTATGACAGCGTCTTACCTTTCTCAACAGAAACTATAACTATTTGCCCTACGATGAGAAGAAGCCCTGTGTCTATATCAAGAGTTTTTGGGGTGACCAGACCTTCCGGTTATATTTTTCTAATACCCTTGAGAAAATGGCGGATCTGTTGGTAAGTCTGCTGGAATATCGGCCTGTGAGGAACTCACACACGCACAGAAATGTGTCTTTCAGGTGCCAGCCTCACAAAACCGGTTGCTAGGCTTTGTGTGGGCATTTGCACACCTGAGACTTTGAAGCAGTCCTTGCCTGAGTCTTTTTTTTTGTAATGTGATGGTACGCTCAACGTTGGCCAGAATGCTCCTTTGTATAACATATGCCTTTCCTTCACTTTCCGTTTATATGAAGTTTATGACGTTGACCCCTCTAGCTCAGTATTGTCTACTCTGGCTGGCAGCAGCTCTCCAGGGTACCAGGTGGAGAGAGGGCTTTCCCAACAGCTCCTACTTAATATCTCTTCAACTGGAGATGCTGGAGATTGAATGTGGGACCCACTACATGCAAAGCAGATGCTCTACTCCTGATCCACAGTCCCTCTTCCAGTACGACACATATTGTGGTTGGATGTATGAAGCTGCCTTTGTCAGGCTGTTGGTCCATCTAGCTCAATATTGTCTGCTCTGATTAGTGGCAGCATTCCATGACCTCATATTGAAGTCCTTCCTAGCTCCCTTGCATGAGATCCTGTGGTTGAGTACAAACACAGAGCCTCCAGAATTGAGGGGTAAATAAAAATAGCTTTATTGAAGAATATCCCTAATTACAAGCACACTAAGCATTCAAAAAGGCGCAAACAATTCAGAACTAAGAAAGCAGAGGTGATTGATAGCGAATAGAGGGTTTAGTGATGGGTTCCACTATCTGTTCAAATGTGCAAGGCTCTATGGAAAAGTGATTGTGGCCCAAACATTGTTTGGGGATGAACTGCCAGTTGGCATTGGGGCAGTCATACAATCTGAAGCCACGTGCCTTGATGGATTCAGACGATGGAAAACAATGCAGACCAATGGGAGGCCTTGAGGGGCTCATCTCAGGTGAAGACAAAAGATTATCTGGACCAGTCATGAGTCCCAGGGGATGTGATACCAGGAGGGGCAAGACCTAGGTGTGACCAATGAGGTTTCAGAGGGGCAGAGTCTGGATTCACAATAGCTCTGATGGGATTAGCCAGGTTTTGGGTGGCTAGCTGATTGGGTTTGATGACCACCGACGAGCCTGCCAGAGTAGTTAAATAGGTTCCCAAGCTTAGACAAAAGAGTGAAAAGGCATTCCTGATTAGCATCAGGAAGGAGCGCCAAACATTTGAATGTATGATTGGTTGAGCTCGGTATCCTGAGGGATGGAGCAGGAAAGACAGTTTTGGAGACAAAGGGGTTCTCACATAAACAGAGGTGCACACAAAAGGGCTAGGTGAAGTTCTGGAGACAAAAGTGCTATTCGCCATGTGGCCTCAGAATAGCTTTTAGAAATTTAGATACTTTACCTGGTGGAACCCACTGTTATTCCATAAGCATATCTCTTCTGGGTGGAGGGGAAGTTGGAGGTTGTCTTAGAGGGCTGCCTTGTATTACCTGAAATTAAACCCTTTTGCAAAGCTTTTTGGCTAGCTCTGTGTTCCAGCCCAGGAGTGCCTTCCTTGGCCTGAGTTTGGTGGTTCTCTGGTTCAGATCAGAAGTGGGGTGACCCGTTTTTAGGGCTACCCACGAGCAATGTTCCCTCTAAGCTGTGGAGTCTTGTGAGCAAAAATTCTACTTTGCGAGCTACTAGCATTAAAGTTGTGAGCGAGCGATTTGGCTACTGCATAAGTTAGTGTGCTCTGGAGCCATCCTTCCTGAGCTGAGACAAAAATGTGTGAGCCAGAGGCTAAGAAACTGTGAGCTAACTCACACTAACTCAGCTTAGAGGGAACATTGCCCGCGAGGAAGGTGGCACCTTTGGGCTACAAGAGAGGGAGAGGAAGAGAATGACTGCCTGGCCCAAGGGTACCCAAGGAACTTTCAGTCTGAACGAAGATCTGACGCTGGGTCTCCCTGGTCCTAGTCCAGCTATTTTATTTATTATTTATTTAAAACATTTTTTTAACCTCCTCTCTACATAACAGAAACTCAAGGCGGGTTATGATGCAACTAACTGCTACGCCATACTGACTTTGGGTTTCTGTGCATTCTTTCTTTTTTTGACCAGTAACAGAAATCAGTGATTTTGTCCTGTTGGGAATTAGTTGCTGCCATAATTTGCTCCTTCAGTGACTTCATTTAAGGGTTTATCTCACACATTATTTGTATCAGTAAGAGGAGAATCCTGCCCGAGCTGTTACTGCTGTTCACACGGGGGAAATTAAAGAACCTCGAATTTTCTTAACCTGCGTGGGAGTGAGTCAGTGGGCAGTGCCATTGTGGATAACCTTTCTCGACCCTTATTCATTTCAAAATATGGCTCCTGTCAGAAATCGGGAAGAAGAGATATAGATTGTTTGCCAATTAGCAGTGAATACACTTTTCCCCTGGCATCTTCCCAGTTAATTAAAATGAATTGTTTGATCCTCAACGAATGGAGGAGCTAGTAAGTTCACTTCTCGGTTAAAAATGAATCGCACACGCCATTAGTTAGTACCAATTACTGTTTACCACTCATACTGATTAGCCTTTTCCCTCTATTAACTGCAGCAGTTTCAGGTACCTCTGTGTTGAGTGGCTTTTTATGTCATCTGCGTAACTGATCTTTCTTCTTAGGAAGAAGGTTTAGAACACGTGAAGGATCTGATCAAGGTTTCTGAGTTTGCATCAGAGGAGAAAATAAGGTCCACTCTGAATGATTTTATCAGCCAGAGCCGGTAAGAACGACATCTACTAGACCATCCTCATGCCCAAGTGTGCTTAGAGAGTGGGTGGGGCCAGGTGAGTCTCTTGCCCAGCGAGGCTTCTGAAGGGACCTTGGAGATTTGATTGGCTGTGCAGCTGCTGCCAAAGCACAAGGTGGGGTTGACAGATCCCCCAGGAGGGTGGGGGGTTGCCTGCTTTAGGGCCCCCCGATCTGCTGGCCTGGATCTGGCCAGCAGGAGGAACCCCTCCCCCCAAGTGCCTCGTTCGGGTCATCGTACCAGGCATGTCACCAGGGGATGCTCTAGCATTCGGCCTGAAAACTCTGTGGTATCACACAGTTTCTAGCCGAATGGTAGAGCATCCCCCCGGTGATGTGCCTAGCATGATGACATCACTTCTGGGTGATGTCACTGCAGTGTGCGTGCTACACACGCAGGTCAGAATATCCCAGGAGAGGAGCTTCTCCCCCCCTGCCGGCAAACGTTAGGGACCTGGCAACCCAAGCACAAGGACCTTTACTGTGTGACTGAAGGTAAGCTGTGGTAGCCATTTTGTGGCTGGCCTCACCTCCAGAGGTAACTATTTTGTGGCTGTACTCACTGTAGTGTGTCAGAATTCTAAAACTGCTCACAGACTCAAAAAGATTGCGAACCCTTGTACTAGATAAGTGGTGGTGGGTTTCATACAAGGCCGGGGCAAGGTTTTGAGGGGGCCCAAGCAGAGGGCCCCCTCTGCTTTTCTACCCCACACCCTCCTTCTTCTCCCCCACCTGCATACCTACCACCTGTTTGTGTGTTGTACATACCCCACCTTCTTATATAGGCTCTCCCACTGCCTAAGCTCATCACTGCATGCAGCCCTTTCCCCAGAGGCCCTGGGCAGTGTGTGTAGTTGGGAGCATGGTAGAACACATACAAATAAGTGGTTGTTTTTTTAAAGCAGTGGGCCCTGGCAGCTGCCCTACTTCATGGTATGCTGACGCCGACACTAATTTTATACATGGACTAGGGTTGCCAATCTCCAGGTGGTAGCTGGAGAACTCCTGGAATTGCAATTGATCTCCAGATGAGAGATCAGTTCCTCTGGAGAAAATGGCTGCTTTGGAAGGTGGACTCTGTGGCATTGTACCCCACCGAAATCCCTCCTCTCCCCAAACCGCACCCTCCAAATCTCCAGGAATTTCCTGATCCAGAGCTGGCAACCATATAGGTAGCACCAGAGAAACTGGTGTGAATGGAAGCAGCTGAAACTGCAGCTTGCATAATCTGGTGTTCTGTTGGCACTGTGAGAGGTTCCACAGCTTTGGGCGCCAGTGCCACCAACTTCAGGCGATGAAATCATTTCAGTTCCATTTCCATTGCCTGTACTGCAGTGATTTGTTAGGAGATTTTCCTGCTAGGCTGCTGGGATTGTCAGAAGAACATAAAATGCTGTGGAAATAATCAGTGACAACTCTTGTGAATATGAAATGGAAGAAATGTGCAAGGTCAGTGTGTACGCAGAGGCCTTCGGTGGCTTAAATCTCCATCACGCGCAGAGGATAAAATGCGAAACAGCCACGTTATCTCCCTGAACTAATTAATTTTCTATTGAAACATTATCATACAAATTGCATTCCTCTGCAACTGTCAGAGACACCTCCATTTTTATATATATTATGGATGCAAGCACTTTGGAGGTTTTTCGGCTCGTTCACTGTGCCGTGTAGACGTACTCATTGCAGAAGAATTATCATCCATCGTTACGAAGCTATCACCTCTACCTGACTCCCCAAATTGCTTCTGTATTTTCATCTCAGGGCCTTCATTGCTAATGCTGAAAAGAAGCCCAAACTGATGAATCAGACGGCTTTGGACAAAAAGAGGCTTACGTTATGCAAGCAAGAACTGGTATGTGAAAGATATTTCTTTGCGCCTGGCCAAGATGTGTTATGAAGGCACTTTGTCCAGCAGGCTTATTGTGTGAGATATACTCGTAACTGCTGGAGACAGGGGACATGACAGAACAGTCTATCTGCAAAAATTTAATACCGTAGACACATTGTGTTGTGCTCTGATGCTCTCCGAAGGGGATCATTTCAAAATTTCCCACTGTGAGCTTGCCCGCAAGCTTTCCCAAGGTATAATGATTCCACGGGTAGTGTCGCTCTTGTCCTGTCGGCACTTCTAGGTTTTAAATATCAGAGTATATTGGAACTATGAAGTGATGGATGTCCCATCCATTTACTTTCAGAAACATACAAATCTGTTCTGCTCCACAGCTGTGATTGTCCAGTTGTGACCTGAGGCTCTCCGAGGGTCCTCATATGTTTCTTAGGGGCTAATGAGAAAACTGGTCATGGCAGACTGCTTCCTTGAAAGACTTCTTGTTGATCTTCGTCTGCCCTGACCTGGATGGTCCAGGCTTGCCCGATCTTGTCAGATCTTGGAAGCTAAGCAGGGTTAGCCCCAGCTAATACTTGGATGGAAGACCACCAAGGAAGTCCAGGGCTGCCATGCAGGGGCAGGCAATGGCAAGCCTCCTCTGTTTGTCTCTTGCCTTGAAACCCCTAAGTCAGCTGCCTCTTTTTTACCTGGATAGCCAGGCTAGCCCGATCCCATCAGATCTCAGAACCTAAGCAGGACTGACCTTGGCTACTTGGCTAGTATTTGGATGGATGACCTCCAAGGAGTACGAGGGTCATGACGCAGAGACAGGCAAGGGCAAACCACCTCTGAAATGTCTCTTGCCTTAAAAACAAGACTAGCTCAGCACCTAGAAGATAAGACGATATTGGATTTGTACCCCACCCTTCACTTTCAGAGGGGTTTACAATCTCCTTCTCTTCCTTTCCCCACAACAGACAACCTGTGAGGTAGGTGGAGCTGAGAGTTCTGAGAGAACTGCTCTTGAGAGAACAGCTCTGAGAGAACTTTGACTGACTCAAGGTCACCCAGAAGCTGCATCTGGAGGAGTGGGGAATCAAACCCGTTTCTCCAGATTAGAGTCTGCCACTCTTAACCAGTACACCAAACTGGCTCTACACCTAGTGGTGCATAACATTGGATCACATCGCCTGACTCTCCTTGGCCCAAGAGACGCCAGGCTGGCCATTACTAGAGCCAGGGCCTTTTCAGTGGCGGCTCCATGCTGGTGGAATGAGCTCCCGGAGGCCATCAGGGCCCTGCGGGACTTTCTGCAGCTCTGCAGGGCCTGTAAAATGGAGCTCTTCCACCAGGCATTTGATTAGGAGCTGCCACTGATGAGCGTGTGACCGATGACCGTGTCACCGGAACATCCTACGGCCCTTATGACATATTGCTTTCTATCCTTGATGGTTTACTGAATGCCGCCACCATCTGTATTTATACTGTTCTGATCTGTATTTTATGTTGTATATGCACATTTTTTTTGTATTTATTGTCTTATCACTTTTAGTGTCTGTGCGCCGCCTTGAGCCAGCTTGTCTGGCAAAGCGGGATATAAATAGAAATGATAAATAAATAAATAACGCTAAAACAGCTAGAACTTCTGGCTGCCAGACCATCTTAGGATCTCCTGTCTATACTACAACGCTGCCGTACGATAATAATTATTAGCCACCTCTTGACAGCACATTCCACCACCAATGTTCCTCTGCAATATTTAGGGCCTAACCATACAATGCACTGTTTATGGGTCCCTATTGTGTCCACCCTAACCAGGTCCTGTTGACCCGATGAGCCTTGGAAGTTCCATGTTGAAACTTACTTCTCAGGTGCATGAGGCCCAGTTCAGGCCATGCTTCCCTTCAGACCATTTCCCCCATCTGAAACAGCCCTGAGATGTCACTACTTGAGGAAACTAACAAGGACTTGTGGGCTACTAAGTTTTCCCAGCAGGCAAACTGCAGTTTTCTAGTAATGTTTGTGGTTAGAAAGGCTTAAGTGGGGGGGAAGGCTTAAGTCCCCCTCTCCCCACATTGGCTGTCCTGATATGAATCAGTCCCCTCTGCATGTGGAAATTAAACTTCAACATGGAACTCTTGGGACCTGTCTGGTCAACAAGATCTGGGGCAGACATAGAATGAACCCAACCAATATACAGTAATATTGCGGGATCTTAAAAATGGGACAGAAAGGTTCAAAGCCTATGGAAAAGAGTACAGAATTGCATAAGGCTGTGTGAACTGGTCCATTAATCCGGTAAGTTTGTGCAGGGTTGAGGGTGTGATGAGTGCAGACAAAATGAAAGGGATGGGGCTGCTTGCAAGCAGTGTTCCCTCTAAGCTGAGCTAGTGTGAGCTAGCTTACAGTTTTTTAGCCTCCGGCTCACACGTTTTTGCCTTAGCTCAGGAAAGATGGTTTCAGAGCAAACTGATTTATGCAGCAGGCAAATCGCTTGCTCACAATTTTAATGCCGGTAGCTCGCAAAGTAGAATTTTTGCTCACAAAACTCCACAGCTTAGAGGGAGCATTGCTTGCAAGTGATGGGACATTGTCTACTTGGATATTTAACTGCTGATAATATGCAGGGAGGAAGAGGCATCTTTCTGTAAAGATTCTCTTCTGGCAAGTAAATCCAGGCCACTGTGACAGAGGAAGAAACAGCATTTCTGGAGGGATGCAGCCGGCACAGCCCCTATATTCTTCTGGCTGGCTCTGCTGGTGTGCCTCACTAGATCGCATGAAAAGCATATGGCATGCGGAAAGTTTTATTTGTTGTCTCTTGGTCGCTGTAGGAAGCAATGGCCAAGGATGCCAAAGGGATCATTCAGCAGCAGAAGAAGAAGATTCTCCTTGATGAAATGATGCGCGAGACAGAGGGCTTCATTGAAAAGATTCGCTTTTTAGTTGACGAGGTAACTAACTTGTGTTTTTTTTAATTGTTTTCGAAATTTATACCCTGCCTTTCTGCCCTTATCAGGACTACCAAGGCAGTTAACAGATTGATAACATACATCATAAAAATGCATCTTTAAAAAAACCATTGAAACGCCCCCCACATCATTAAAACAATTAAAACCGAGTTTAAAAAACACATACAAAAACATAAAAATGACAAAATATAGAAATGGAAGGAGGGATCATGGAGGGAAGGCCAGATGAAATGGGAGACAGCGATAGATGGGGACAGGTGGGTCTCTCTTTGGAGAGAATTCCAGAGTTTTGGTGCCATAACCAAGAAGGCCCTCTCCTGCTTAATCTCAGAAGGTGGAGGCACCCAAAGCAGGGTTTCAGATGATAACTGTAAGTTCAGGTAAGTAGAAACTTCAGCTCAGTTTCTGGAACCACGGCTGCGATCATACACACAATTAGACCCAACATAGGCACGAATACTGGGCGGATTTAAAGGGCATGATCAGACAGCAACATCTGGGAAGCATCCCACAGCCGTCGGCAACCCATTCTGCTCCATCGCAGAAGTGGAGTTAAAAGACACCAGGGGAAATCCAATAGTAAACAGGTTGCAACGGGCCATGGATGGACTTTTCCCTGTCTGATCACTCCAGCGCACTCTCATGGCGTCGGGATGGTCTGATCAGGCCATCCCGACTCTGTGCCGTTGTTTCCCCCCCTTCTCCGTATGTGCATCATTGCAAACCCCATAGGGAGCCCTCAGTGCAGAGGTGCGATGAATTGATTCCTCGTTTAAGTGCATGGGAAACAAACCGCAACCCCCCCCCCCCCCCCGACTCACCCACAGTTGTGTCTGATCACGCACCAACGGGCTGCACCCGCAGCTTCAAAGGGAGGTGTGATTTTGCAACTGCAGGTCAAATTCCTACGGAGGAAATAGCCTCGTTCCCTCCCCCCACCCGCTGTATCTGGCACGTGTGACTGCACCCCATCAGAACCTATTTGGCAGAACTGACCCAGAGCCAACTCTGCATTTTTGTTTGTTTTCAGTTGCTGATGAGAGATAAACTTGTATATAAGTGTTCATACCCCACGACGCCATTAACCTGCATGGAGAGCTCAGGGATTCTTTATTTATTTATTTTATTTATTTTATTTTTCGCATTTCTATCCCGCCTTTCCAGCAAACTGGCTCAAGGCGGCTTCTGTGCAAACTGTTGGAGTGCTTCATGACTTGCAACGATTGCTTATGCTGGAAGTGGAACTAGATGTGACAAAAAAAAAAAGCAGGGCTACCACTGAAAATGACAGCCCCATATCAAGTTCCTCTCCTTTTGTGCAGCTAACAGAAAACACATAAAATGGTATCATCATGTATGTACTGCCCCCTCCCCAGATATCAAATGATATGGGCCAGGGGACAGGACAAGGCATATCCTCTGTTTCCATGGAGAGAGGAAGCTGAGTGACAGGGGGCTCTCATTTTCAGTGGTACCCTTGCGTTCTTAATCACATCTAGTTCTCTCTAATCCGAATACATTCAAGCCCTATCCATGGTTGACCTAAATGAAGAGTGGTTGATTTCTGCTACTTTCTCTGCCCGGTTTTCCCTCCCTTGTAGCTTTCCAGCAAAACCACTGAGCTCTTGTTCGTTCTGAATTTTTTTAAAAAATCTTGTTGCTAAGAAAAGCCAGCTGTAATGCTCAAAGCGCATGTCTTTCTTCCTGAAAGCCGCAGCATACCGTGCCTGATGTGTTCATCTGGATGCTCAGCAACAACAAAAGAGTCGCTTACGCGAGAATCCCTGCCAAGGATGTGCTGTATTCCCCCGTGAGCGACCAGAGAGGCAAACACTGCGGGAAGATTAAAACCCATTTCTTGAAAGTAAGTTGGAGAACCCTGTCATAAGTTTTTGCTATACGCAGGGCTTTTTTCTTTTCTTTTCTTTTTTTGAAAAAGAGGCGCCAGAATTCTCAAGAGGGACGTGAAGTTTTCGATCTGTGTACTGAAAACTCACAAACTTTTAAACTTTTAAAAGAATTTTGTTGGAGAGGTTCCAAAACTTCATTCCAGCACATTCCCCCAGAAAAAAGCCCTGGCTACATGGCATTTTTATCCAAGTTCTGTTAAACCTGATAGGTGTAGTGAAATTTATGCAAAAGAGAAAAGAAAAATTACTCCTCCTGGAATTCAGCTATAAATCAGCAGGAGATTTGTTCTTGTATAAGTGACTTTTTCCAGAGATCATTAAAATGAGGAAACGGTCCTGTCAAGCTATTTTTAAATCCTGTACAAATGCCCAGATATGGGGTGTGGTGAAGTTCAACTGTTTAAATTGAAAAGAGGGCCAAATGTGATACAGTAGTTAGAATATCTGACCAGGACATGGGCTCTAGAGCTCAGTTCTGCACATAGTCATAGAAGACAGCAAGAGTCCAGTAGCACCTTAAAGACTAACAAAATTTGTGCCAGGGTAGGAGCTTTTGTGAGTCACTGCTCAGTTCTCACGAAAGCTCATACCCCGCCACAAATTGTGTTAGTCTTTAAAGTGCTACTGGACTCTTGCTCTTTTCTACTGCTAAAGACAGACCGATTCCGCATAAGCAGTTGTCCCACCCTCTGTCTCTTGTTTCCCCTGGTTGTACTGCTCAATTTCCCACTATTTACTGCACTGCCACATTTTGACCTGCATCTCCTCCCAATTTCCCCCGTGTCTTCTTGATACTTATTTTTTAGGATCAATAAGACGTGGGGGAAATTGGGCGGGTGGAGATGCAGGTCAAAATGTGGCAGTGCAGCAAACAGTGGGAAACTGAGCAGTACAACCAGGGGAAATGGGAGACAGAGGGCAGGACAACTGCTTTTGCAGAATCGTTCACAACACAGTGACCCATCTTGATCCACATAGTCATGAAGCTCACTGTGTGATCTTGGGCTCAGAATGGGAAGAACTGGGTTCAGATCCCTTTGTTTGTTTTGCTGTCGAGTCGCAGCTGACTTAAGGCGACCTCGTAGGGTTTTCAAGGCAAGAGATGAACTGAAGGGCTTCACCATTGCCTGCCTCTGTGTAGAAACCCTGGACTTCCTTGGTGGTCTCCCATCCAAGTACTAACTACAGCCAATCCTGCTGAGCTTCCATGATCTGACAAGATCGGGCTAGCCTGTGTCATCCAGGACTCAAATCCCTATTTAGCTGCAGAACTCACTAAGTGGTCCTGCTCAGGTCTCAAACTGAATGTATTTCCCTCCATCCCATTAGAGCAAAGCAACTTGGGAAGGTCAGTTTTGAGCAGACAAAGAACAGGAAAGGAATAGAGCAAGCACCCTTCCCAGATGGCTTTGCACTAAGGAAAGAATCCCTCAAGAGAAAGCATCACACAGTTGAGCATCTGGTGTCGTTTGAGCCTTAGCCTAACTTATTCCAGAGGGTTTTGTGGATATAAAAATGGAACATCTAACCTGGAAGAAGGATACAAATAGGTCATTTCCTCTCTTACTTTGTTCTTTTTGGTCTCACATTTTTGCTCCTTCAGTTGCCAGGAAAACGGCCCTCTGGCTGGAATGTCCATGGAAAAGTTGACGTTTACCTGTGGCTCGGTTCCACAAAATATGCCCACACTATTTTGGACAACTTACCTTATGGATACGAAACAGAAACGCCTTCCGCAGCAAGTGCAGGACACCACACCGCCCCTCCGCCTGTCAGTCTGGCCTATAAAAGTAAGACATATTTTAATCTAAGCGCAAGGATACAAGTAAGGTATCTATTCTAGTTAATTCTGTTACTTCAACAAAGAGCTGTTGTAAACCATATATCTGAGTCATGTAACTTATAATGAGGTCAGACCCGCTGGGACTCCTTCGTGCATTACTTCGCGGCCATAGGAGCTGCTGTTCCAGGGGTTCTTCCCACAAGACTTTGGGCTTTTTCCCACTCACATTGTTCTGGCGTTCTGCCTCCGTTTGTCCCGGCGCTGGGTGTCAATTTCACACCCTTTGCTGCGGCGTGCGTGTTAATACGGGGCTTCGCGTCATTTTCTCCGCGCCTTCAGTAAACCTTTTTTTTTAGGTTTACCGAAGGCGCGGAGAAAATGGCGCGAAGCCCCGTATTAACACACGCGCCGCAGCAAAGGGTGTGAAATTGACACCCAGCGCCGGGACAAACGGAGGCAGAACGCCGGCACAATGTGAGTGGGAAAAAGCCCTTTGTATTTATATTGTAAGCCGCCTTGAGTTTCACAAGGGAGAAAGGCATCTGCTTGGGATGCAGAAGGTCCCAGGTTCAATCCCTAGCATCTCCAGGTAAAAAAAAGGAACAGGCAGTAGTTGATGTGAAAGACCTCTGTTATGTCCTAATGGCAACCGCGCACGCGGTCAGAGAAACGCACGCGGCCGGGCTGGCTACCGGAGCTTCACTTTGGGAGACAATCACCCGGCCGGATTGTAAATTAGACCAAGCGGCCACCCAGGTTCCACCAGGGGACCTACGGTTTAAGGTTACTCATGAATAATCCAGTCAGGGAGTTTGGGCATAATCTCATCAGGGTAAGCCTATCAGGGACTAATCCTATCAGGGAGTGGGCATAATCTTATCAGGGTAATCCTATAAGGGAGTAATCCTATCAGGGAGTTTGGGCAAGGCCAGGGGTGCGGTTTAGACGTGTATTTAAGCAGACCCCCCCGAGCCCCGTTCAGCAGCCTGGAATTGTACCATCAATAAACTTATGAGCTGATTTCACTGCAACACATCTCTGGACTCAATACTTTATAGCCTCTGCCTGAGATCCTGGGGAGCCGCTGCCAGTCTGAGTAGACAATACTGACCTTGACGGACCAAAGGTCTGATTCAGTATAACGTAATTTCATGTGTTGATGTGCATGTTCATGTGTCAGTTCTGTGATTCTTCTCACCCAGTTGTTGGGTGGCTAGGATAGGGTTAGATTAACTTGGATGGACCTAAGCAACTGGCCCTACCCACATGATCCCAGACTTCCAAGCAGTGCTACAGTAGCATGAGAGGAAGCCGCAGGAATGCACGACTTGTGCCCCTATAGTAAGCATGAAGGAAGCTGTTATGTACTGGGACTGAAACATTGCAGGACTGTGGTACTAGAGACTGGTTGAGCTTGGAGCCTAAGAACAATAGCCCACCAGGACTCTGGCAGTAACCGATCAAGAAGTAATGTTGTGTAAATAGCCTATCGTTGGGAGTGGGTGTGTGTGTTTGGGTGTGGCAGCTGCATGCTATTTAAACAGAGCTGAGGCTCTGGAGTCTTGTCTTGCTGAAATCACTAATAAAGTAGAGCTGTTCACTAGTAGTGAGTCTGCTGATCCGTGGAACCCACTATTTAACAGAAGCCTTGATACACCAAAAGAATGAGGTCCACTTGGCATTTAAAGGGGTCATCATGGCCTGGGGCTGGTCCTGCCAGAACAGCTCACACAGGTCCATGGTTGCAAGTCACAGGCCAAAAGGGCTCTTACCCTTTTGAGTTGCATCTCTGGTTAACTCCAAGCACCAAATACCTGCAGAAGGTGGCGGGGCAGACGTTCTGCCCAGGTTTTATTTGGCGAAGAAGAAGAGGAGGAGGAGGAGATTGGATTTATACCCCGCCCTTCACTTGGAGTCTCAGAGTGGCTTACAAACTCCTTTCCCTTCCCCTCCCCACAACAGACACCCTGTGAAGTAGGTGGGGCTGAGAGAGCCTTTTCAAGGACTGCCCTTGAGAGAACAGTTCTGACAGAACTATGGCTTGCCCAAGGTCATCCAGCAGCTGCAAGTGGAGGAGTGGGGAATCAAACCCGGTTCTCCCAAATTAGAATCCGCGCACTTAACCACTACACTAAACTGGCTAGATGTTCTCAATTCTGCCTGCCCCCTGGTTCCTCTAAACAGGGGAGGGAGAGACGTTCAGTTCTCATCCAACTCACTGAAATGTTCCCTCTTGCCTCTCCTCCTTGCAGTGCTGACCAACACTAGGCCAGGAGTAGGCATTAGGGTTGCCAGGTCCTTGCCCGTTGCTGCCGGCGGGCTTCTAGCTGGTCTCCAGGATCTTCTGGCACGTGCACAAAGCGGGTGCCCTGCAATGACATCACTCGGAAGTGACATCATCATGCCGGGCATGTCACGCAGGGGACACTCTAGAATTTGGCAAAAAACTATATGGTTACCATAGAGCTTTTAGCCACATAACAGAGCATCCCCCGTGCAACGTGCCTGCCGTCATGACGTCGCCTCTGGGTGATGTCATCGCACTGGGTACATTGGCTGTGGCGGAGCTCTTTGGGGGCGAAAACTTTTTCACGGTCAGAGTGGTTCAAAGGTGGAATCAGCTGCCTAGGGAGGTGGTTAACTCCCCTTCACCGGCAGCTTTCAAAAAGAGGCTGGATGAATATTTGTCAGAGATGCTTTAGGCTGGTCCTGCATTGGGCAAGGGGTTGGACTAGATGGTCTGTATGGCCCCTTCCAGCTCTGTGACGCTATGATTCTAACACTTAATTGTTCAGGCACTTGCTGGAAGCAGCCGCAACTCAGTCTGGGCTAAGGTTTTCTTTCTCCCTGTGATTGCCCCATGCTGAACCGGTCATGGGAACCTGCTCTCCTGTCAATAGAGAACTGCAGGTACTTTGGAGTAATCCGTGGGCCTGGTTCCTAAATAAACATGCCTAAGATCAGCCATGAGTATTAGCTTGCAGAAGAATTATTTGTGGAAACTTATTCTAGGATTATGATTCTGGCTCTTCCCTTCAGATCGATCCACCATGGAAGCACAGAGCTAAAAGAGAACTCAGTAGCCACCTCTCTGACTCTATTGTCTTGTGGCAGGATGGACCACTTGGGCCACACCCCCCACTGATAACAGACTTCTCACCTCTGTTTTTCTCCAGGCAAGATGTTTTTCCAGCTAAGAGCTCACATGTATCAGGCCAGAGGGCTTATAGCAGCTGATAACAGCGGACTTTCGGATCCCTTTGCCAAAGTCACTTTCGTTTCGCACTGCCAGACCACAAAGGTAAGGATGGAAACCAAATAGCGGGGTTTGGGGGGGAGGGGGTTGCTTGCTTGTTTGCCAGAGGAACAGTCTTCCCACATCTGTCAAGCATTTATAGGTATGCACATCTGTAACGCCACATATCTACATAGGAATCAGCCCCACCAAAACCCAGGGATTGTATCCACATGAAAACATGAAGCTGCATGAGAACGTGGTACAGGGGGAAGTGTTAACTCCTCTTTCCCCCAACACTAGGGTTGCCAAGTCTGGGTTGGAAAATACCAGGAGACTTTGGGGGTGGAGCCAGGAGAGGGTGGGGTTTGGGGAGGGGAGGGGCCTCAGCATGGTACAATGCCATAGGAGTCCACCCTTCGAAGCAGCCATTTTCTCCAGGGGGACTGATCTCTGTCAGCTGGGGATCAGTTGTAAAAGCGGGAGATCCCCAGGCCCCACCTGGGGGCTGGCAACCCTACCCAACACAACTCTGGTCCATGCCCCCTTCTTGCATCCTGGCAGCTGCTGTAAAGAAATGCAGGGAATCCTGTTGGCAGATCTCATGTGTAGTTTGGTACTATGCCCATGGAATGGGTACAAATGTCTTGCGTCTTCTATTGGTATTTGTGTTGCTTTACTCAGTGTACTGCTTCCCCCCCTTCCCCAACAGATCATTCAACAGACTTTGTCTCCGACCTGGAACCAAATGCTACTGTTTAATAATATTATGCTTCACGGAGATGGGAAAGAAATTGCCGAATTTCCCCCAGTGGTCGTTATAGAGCTATATGATGACGACGCAGTGGTAATGGTTCTTCCCTTTCTTTTTAAGAAATGTTAAGTTACCCAGTGCTGCTATAATATACAGTCATTATTATAGTTGCTCATATGGTAAAATAGTATTGAACGTGGTGGTGGTAGAAAATGCCATCAGGTTACCACCGACTGACTGCAACCCTTTAGGGTTTCAAGGCAAGAGATGGAGGTTGTTTGCCATTGCCTGGCTCTGTGTAGCAACCCCCTGGCTTCTTTGGTAGTCTCTCATCCAAATACTAACCAGGGCCGACCCTACTTAGCTTCACAGATCTCACAAGAGCAGGCTAGCCTAGGCCATCTCCGTCAGGGCAATACTGAATTTGCAAAGATCAAAATAAAAAATCTCTTAAGTGGGCAGGATAACTTCTGGTGCTTCTCAGCATAGGTGTCACCTTCAGGGGGGCTGGGGAGCTGGAGCCCCCCCCCCCCCGAACTTTTCCAGGAAGTGCTGAGCCTCCCCCGAAGACAATGGCCTGTGATGTCTCTGGCCCAGCCCCAGCCTGCCCCCCCCCCCCCCCGAAATTGGAAAGTCTTGCTTCTCAGTGGAGCATTTGTGTCGTATTAGGATGCCCGGACAAATTATACATATTTACATGTCTTTTGTACAATGTATTCTGTTTCTATCCACAGCGTGGAAGTAGCAAATCAGTAGTTTCGAAATCAGTCACCTGAGCTCCTAGGTTGTACCAAGAAGGCAGAGCCAGAACACAATCCTAGTGCATCAAGATTGAAGCCAAGATGATGGAGCTAGAGCAGGACTACTGGGGTTCAGGGTTCCCTCTAAGCTGACTTAGTGTGAGCTAGCTCACAGTTCTTTAGCCTCCGGCTCACACATTTTTGTCTTAGCTCAGGAAGGAGGGCTCCAGAGCAAACTAATTTATGCAGTAGCCAAATCTCTCACTCACAGCTTTAATGCCAGGAGGTCCCAAAGTAAAATTTTTGCTCACAAGACTCTCACAGCTTAGAAGGAGCATTGCTGGGGTTATGAGTGGACCCTGTTAAAATACAGTGACCTGTGGGTGGAGCCTGGGAGAATACTGGGTTTCACTTGCTTTTGAGATCCCCATGCTTGTTACCCAGCAGCACACTGTTTGAATGGTCAAATGAGTAAAATATTGGCTGGTTGGTAACTCTTCCCTTAATTACTGGGAGTCCTGCTTATTCCTGTTCTGAAATTTCCACCTGGCACACGTTTCCAAACTCATCATCTCAACTGTTATGAGTTGCTTTAGTTATCATCTTGACTATTATGTATTGCTTTAGCTGATATTCTTAGTGTTCCAAATTCTCCTTGGCTTACCCATGCTTGCCAATGCATATTTATCAATGGCTTTGCCTACACAGGCCATGCACTAGTTTTCCTTGATCAGATAAGGCTCTAGAGATGCCCAGGGGCTTTTCCGCATTCTGATTTTACTCGCTGTTAAGTTCCTGTTTCTTTGGGTTTTTTCCCCTCTTCCGCACATATTTTGCTCCCTCTAGTGGCCAACTTGATAACAAACAGCTTTATTTCCGGTTTATCTCCCTGCAGATTTAAACTGCAGAGATGAGCTGGAAATAAAGCTGCTTGATATTGAATCGGCCACTAGAAGGAGCAAAACATGTGCGGAACAGGGGGAAAACCCTAAAGAAACAGGAACTTAACAGTGAGCCAAATGAGAATGCGGAAAAGCCCCAGGTCAGCGTAAGCCTTTACCTGTTCCACTGTCTGTGCGTGACTGTTAGAACTGGCTCTTTTAAGGGCTTCGTACCCTGTTTCTGTGCACTGCTGCATGCTGGGTCTTTCCTCAGACTCTGGAGGTTGATGCCTCCAGCTTCCCTCTGCCCCTTGATGACTCTCTAATGCCAGCTAAGGACCAGGATTGCATCACACATGGCCCTCGTTGAAGGTCAACTGTAACCCTGTGTCCCTTATGTCGTTGCAACCCTATGTCCCGGTCTAGCCTTTCTGTGTATTAGAAGTTCTGGTGATCAGGATGGTTTTGGGATGATGTCCAGCAAGACCGTTCTGGTAAATGACGATGCACTGTTTTGTTTTCTAAACTTCCAGGGCAAATCAGAATATATTGGATCCACCGTGGCCTCCCCCATTGTGACACTGGCTGGCGAGAAATACGAGCCTCCAAAACTTTGTTATCACCCAGTGTACTGTGGGAATCTTTCTGGAGGAGATCTCCTGGCTGCGTTTGAGCTGCTGCAGGTGACCTAAGCATTGCCTCTTTATCCGTGTTTAATTTTTAAAATTTATTTATTAGATTTTTACCCCGCCCTTCCCTGCATGCAGGGCTCAGGGCGACTCACAACAATTACAAACACAGATAAAACAATGAAAACGTTCTACCGTACTACAGTTTTATAGATTAAGCACACCTGGGAGTGTGCTCCTGTGGGTCGATAAAGTGCCCAAGATTAAGGAAGAGCAGTGGGCGATCACACCCAGCAGACGCTGAACATACCAGGTCAGGGGGTGGAGCAGGGGAGGCCAAAATAACAAGACACCCATCGCCTCAACCAAAGGCCCTGTGGAACATCTCCGTTTTGTGGACCCTGCAGACCTGAAGCAGATCCCACAGGGCCCTGATCTCGCTCAGGATAGTGTTCCACCAGGCCGGAGCCAGAGCCAAAAAGGCCCTGCCTCTGGTTGAGGCTAAACAGATGTCCTTAGGGCCGGGGACCACCAGCAGCTGTTGATCCGATGAGCGTAACGCTCTTCGAGGGACGTAGCAGGTAAAGAACGAGCAGCAAGACGCACCTTAGAGTTCATTCACACAATGGGGTATTTCAGTGGGATAAGGAAAGGCAAGCTGCCCTTTTGGCTCCTCATAATATTTTGTTGCCATTCTTGATATATGCCGTTCAATAGAACTAGTTGTAAGCAGGGCTATTTTTGTGCAGGAACGCACAGGAACGAAGTTCCGGCTGGCTTCTGAGTTGGCCACGCCTACAGCCTCCCCCCCTAGGGTTCCCCAGGCAACCTCGCAAGCCACGGGGCACCTGGGGAAGCCAAGCCGATCCAGGGAGGGAAGGCAGTTTAAACTGCCTCCCTTCCTTGGGTTCCCCAGGCCTAGGGAAGCCGATCCAAAAACTGCCTTCCTTCCCTTGGGTTCCCCATGCGCCCCACAAGCCCCGGAGCACCTGGGGAAGCTGATCCTGGGAGAAAGCTGCACTGTCAGGGGTGTGGCCTAATATGCTAATGAGTTTCTGCTGTTGGGTGTGGCCTATGATGCTAATGAATTCCTGCTGGACTTTTTCTACCAAAAAAGCCCTGGTTGTAAGTAACCGCCACCTGCTGGGTAAAGAGGCAGGCAGTCTTGCTTACACACGAGGAGGGTCCACTAATGTAAAAGGCTGCAGCTTAATGTCCCTATCAGCGTCCGTTTCAATCAGCAGATCTCAGATTTTGTTAATAGAATGGGGGACATTTCCATCCACGCTTATGTAGGTCTTCAAGGGAAAAAAAAGGAAAGCTGTTCTTAGGTATTAAATTGACTAGTCTAGAAACACTTTGCAGTGTGGTCTGGTTAATTTCATCATTCCATTGAGAACTAGCTGAATTAGAGAAATCAAATGACTGCCCCTCCTGGGTCAGGCTTCCTCAGACTTGTCTCCTCTACTGCGTTTGTGTAGGACCGATTTCACAACAGGCGCTGCTTCGCCGTTGGTCTTCCGTTTGTCCCGATCACATGCTTCAGTTTCTCACTATTTGCCATGGGGCGCATTTTGACCCATGACTTTGCACGATTTCCCCCGCGGCTTCAGTGATCCTGTTTTTTTAAGGATCACTGAAGCTGTGGAGGAACTCGGAGGAAATCGGGCAAAGCCGCGAGTCAAAATGCGCCCCGCGGCAAATACTGAGAAATTGAAGCATGCAATCGGGGCCAAGGGAAGACCGACGGCGAAGCAGCGCCTGGTGTGAAATCGGTCTAGATGTCAACTGATCTTGATGAAGGCTAGTTGTTTAGTAAGAGTAAAATGGAAATCACCTGCATTGTGCCAGAGTGATGCTCTTCTATATACGACAGTAGCTTTGCTCCAGACTTCCTTGAATTGACTTTGAGGGTGCAGGTAGGGAGGTGAGAGGATGCTGTCTGAAGTCTCAAATCTTGGGAATGCAGAAAAAAAGAACATTGGGATTAGCTATGGTGTTTATCAGGGGTCATTTCGAGCAGGAGCTCGGGGGGGAGCTCAGCTCCGGGAGTTGGTGCCAGCCAGCCCCCCCCCCCCCCGGGGGGAATGCCTGCTTGTGTCATGGCTGCAGCAAGATGATCTCATACCCTGGAAAGGTCCTTGTTCCTCCGACCAGCCTTCTGAAGGCTTCAGCCACCACTGAAGCTATCCTCCCAGAATAGTGATATTTCTGAGGCTTGGATTAGTAGCGGTCCCCTCTCTGCCAGCTCTTTCTTTCTCTCTCTTTCTCTCTCTCTCTCTTCTTTCTTTCTTGCCTTCTGACATACTTCCAGTGATGTCAGGCAGTGTAGCATATGCAAATAAGTTATGCTAATGAGGTATGCTAATGAGCTCCTGCACCTCTTTTTCTACCCCTGGTGTTTATTATTTATAGTCATTTATTATCTACTAGTTATTTATTATTTACTAATCTAAAATGTATACATATAGCTCAGACTTACAATATAATTAAAATATACAGTACAAAAAGAGCCAAAAGTTGACTAAAAGCCTGTGTCAGAAAAATGGCAAGCGAGCAACCCTAGGGGCCCTTCTTAGGTAGGGAAGTGGTGCCACCACTAAGAAGGCTCTGTTTATGTAAATGTTTGCCTGATTTTATAAGATACTTAAGACACAAGATTCAGGGATCTCAGAGTCTTGGCGAAATACCTGCCGGTAGAATTTTTATCCCACTCCTTGTCCCAAACTGTTAGAGCAGCATAGATGCCCCTCCCCTTTTATCCTCACAACTCTTTTTGGCCATCAAGTTGCAGCCAACTTACGCCAACCATGTGGGGGTTTCAAGGCAAGAGATGTTCGGAGGTTGTTTGCCATTACCTGTCTCTGTGTAGAGACCCTCAACTTCCTTGATGGTCTCCCATCCAAATACTAACCAGGGTGAACCCTGCTTAGCTTTCCAGATCTGAGGAGACTGGGCTAGCTGGGGCCATCCAGGCCCAGACTCACAATAGCTGCATTACGTCTATTAGACTGAAAGTGAACCACTGGCTCAAGCTTATCCAGAAAGCAGGAATCTGAACCTGGTTCATCCTCCCTAGTTTTAGTGTTTAGGACCTAAAGAGCTGTACAGCTAAGTCACCCAGCAAGCTTCCATGTTTGTTTGTTTGTTGCTGTGAAGTCACAGCTGACATGACCCCATGGGGTTTTCAAGGCAAGGGGCATTCAGAGGTGGTTTGCCATTGCCTGCTTCCACGTCACAACCCTGGTATTCCTTGAAGGTCTGCCATCCAAGTACTAACCAGGGCCGACCCTGCTAAGCTTCAGAGATCTGATAAGCTCGAGCTAGCCTGGGCTATCCAGGTCAGGATAGTTTCCACAGTAGAAGTGGGTTCTTGAACAAAGCTCACCCGGGGTTCGAGTCCTCCACTGTATCCACTAAACCAGAATGACTCTCAGAATGGTATTTTGAAATGAAAAGAACTCTTGAAAGCAATTTGTGAGATATCATAACTGCCGTTTCAAGAAAAGGAATCAGAAATTCCACTGGACATGCTCCCATTTTTAAATAAATCTAAAACATTCTTTGGGATTCCAACTTTTGTGTACGTATCCTCAGATTATAATTGCACAATTCCAGTGCAAGTAATAAAAAAAAAAAGATTCAGTCCTTTTATAATTAACGAGCATCTAATTTATGTCTTGGCAACAGCCTAAGAAGCAGTTTTTGCTCTCTTTAACTTGGTAACTGTGTCGAGATTTTTTTCAATAGCTGTCCCTGTGTATAATATGATCTACTGCCACTTAAATATTGCATTATCAATGCTCTCTGTATTGCCACAGCACTGTGATATTTTTAGAGAATTCTGTTCTGTTCTCCAGAAAGGTATGAAAGATAGTCTCACCTTTTCTGAATGCTTCAAAAAGCTCCCATTAGGCTTATATAACTCAGTAAAGAACCAGATGGTATCCACTGGATAAAAAACAAAAACACAAACTTTATGGGTCCCCGAAGAGTGCTGTTCAATTTCCTTAACCTTTCCTGCAAGCCGTATTAACGGCAGAGCACTTTAGATGCCCTTTCATGTCTGAGTGGTGATTATATTATTACTCTGACAGGTGGTCTTTATGTAATCTGAAGGCATTTTATCATCGTTCGGTAGCCACCTTGTTATATAGCCTTCAGCCTCATAATGAATCTGTACGTGTGTTGCCTCAGAACTCAAACCTCTACCCAGAAAAGCAGAATCTGTGTGGGCTTTAGGAGTTTACTCTGGCCTACAGGCCCTCTCAAAGGCCCAGTGATGCTTAGGCCATTTTTATCATTTGATGTCCCTAGCCCATGCACTGTCTGCTCTGCTTAGGGTTGCTAGGTCCTTTGGACCTACTGGCAGGGGATGTGGGGTGAACTCATCGGGAGAGGGGAGGAACGCTGGAAATAAACGTGATGTGCCTATGTGACCCAGAAGTGATGTAGGGACGTCAGGGATGTGGGGGGGGGGGGGGGGACACTCTGGTTTTGGGGCAAAACTCTATGGTAGAATCCGCTGCATTCCACTAACCAATTAACTCAGCTGTTGCAGTGGTTGTTAGGGAAGACAGGTGAACATCCGAAAGAAGCTTGCAGAACCCTGAAAACGCTTGTGAGCTTTCCTTGTCCATAGCATTTCTACTAATCGGACACTGGGATATGCGAGAGCCTCTGACGGCTGTCCCACTGCTGCTACTGTCTCTTTCCCCACCTCGTGCTAGGGTAGGACCCGTCAACAGTTGCATCAGACAGGCCTCTTCTAGCCTGGACGTTCAGGAGAGGAGCTGTGGCTTGGTGGTAGAGCATCAACTGGGCTCGCAAAAGGGTCCCAGGTTGAATCCCCAGCATCTCCAGTTAAATGGTTCTGAAAGTGGGTGACGGTAAAGACCTCTGCCTGAGACCTGGGGGAAGCTGCTGCCAGTCTGAGCAGGCAATACTGTCCTCGATGAACCAATGGTCTGATTTAGTATCGGGCAGCTTCGTGTGTTCCGTTATCAGAAGGAGGGGGAGGCAGCGATAGTAAGGAGGCGGGCGAGTAAGCAAGGAGAAGAAGTACAGTGTTCTCTCCCTGACTGAACTCCTCTATACAGGCTTCAGCACCACTGTTCCGGTAGAAGTGATTTGGATCTTAGCTAGTTTAGCACATCTTCCTATAGCACGATGCAGGTGTGGTAGACTTGCCGGAATTGTTGAAAACTTCCTGAGCCCCAACCCCCTCCTCCTTTTGCTAAACCTAAACGATCAGGGATGGAAACAATTTCATTTTACAGATTTCTGACGCGGGTCCCGAAAATCTGCCCCCCGTGGATCCTCCAGATGTCAGCCTGATCTACCCAGTCCCATCCAACATCAGACCCGTTCTTAGCAAATACCGAGTCGAGGTGAGTCAGCCGAGATAACGTTCCAGTGTCTGTGCCCCGTTAAGATCAGCTTTTGTGTACAGATGTGAAGCACAGATGCACTTTGGGGAACAAAGCATCCCAACGTATCTGTTCACGTATCCCGCTTATATCTCCCCCTTCCTGGTTGGCCAGTGTGTGAGACAGGATGCTGGACTAAATGGACCATTGGTCTGATCCACAAAGGCTTTTCTTATGTTCCTTCAAGGCACTGCAAACAATATAGACAAGGGTTGTTACATTCTGTCCTCAGAACAACCCTGTAAGGTAGGCCAGACTGAGACTTGCTCCCCCCCAAATCCCTCTTCTCTGGTGAGCTTGATGGTTGCCTGGATTTGAACTCAAGTCTCTCTGGCCTAGTTCCATCCCTGTCAGTTCTAATATGGTATATTTGGGGCATATTTCAGGGAAGAACATTTCCCTGAATGAACTATTATGAATTATTCTCAACATTTGAGAATAATTGCTTATAAACACACAAGAACACATCCAGCTGTCCTGACACCGGTCATTTTTAATGCTAAATCAGATTCTCATCCAGCAGGGCTGAATTCTTGCTGGGAGTAAATCTTTGAAAACAGCTCATTAGTCTCTATAGTTTTCGGTTTGTAATTTTTTAATATAGAAAACCCCTCTACAGGTGTCATTTGCCACTGTCAGTTAGGCTGAACCAAATGTATCATCTCTGTTGGAAATATGAGACTTGGGAGCTAATTGGTATCTCTCTTGAGAGGATCATTAAAAAATCACCGGGAAGCCGTAATGCAGTGATGGAAATTGACTGGACATAACTGTACATTGTAGCTTCTATCTATCACATTTGTTTCTTGCCTTTCCTCTTGGGGTGGCATACATTGCCTTGGGCCAGTCTCGTCTGCATATTATCCTCACAATAATCCAAGGAGTTTGGTTAGGCTGTGAGAGAAAGGTACTGGCCCAGGTTCTCTCACTGGGCTTTATGGAGAAGAGGCTCTAGCTCCCCAATTTTCAGACCTGATATAGCCCTGGAGGTGCTTTGTGACCCAATGGGAAACTTACGGGTAGCCATCAGTACTTGTAAATTTTCCCAGTGGGCAAATCATTTCCAGGCACAGGGGGAAAACTGAAGCTCTTTTCCCTTGCAGTCTGCGGTCCCAGTCAGAACCGGGTCTCTGCAGAACACGTCTGCCCAAAGTCCACAGTGAGGGACTCGTGGACTTGATAACGAGCGAATCGGCCCTGAAATGTAAAACGTTTTGAACACTTATAGTTGTGAAATATCACTACCATTATCATTCCCACCGCAGGTTCTGTTCTGGGGTCTTCGTGAGCTGAAGAAAGTGCAGCTGCTTTCTGTGGACCGTCCGCAAGTTCTCATTGAATGCGCAGCCAAAGGGGTGAAATCGAGCGTCATTCAGAGCTACAAAAACAATCCAAATTTTAACATCCTGGCAGACTGGTTTGAAGTGGTATATGCACTGAACTCTACTACATTTCCCTCTTTCCCCACTAAATAAGTAACATAGAGGTTAGGGTTGCCAGCCTCCAGATGGTAACTGGAGATCTCCTGGAATTACAGCTGATCTCCAGAAAAGTGTTCACCTGGAGAAAAATCACTGCTTTGGAAGGGGAAATCAATGGCATTATATCCTGTTGAAGTTTCTCCCCTCACCAAACCCCGCTGCCCTCAGTGTTCTCCCCCAAAATCTCCAGGGATTTCCCACATGACAGCTGGCAACCCTAGTAGAGGTTGGTGTTTTGTAGGGAATAAAGTTTATGGGCTTGACCAATCCCTTGGATGGGATGTCTCTCAGAAGAATAAGATATAAGTATACTTTTTTAGAAAGTCTCAGCTGCAGAAATTCAGAAGGAAGTTCAATGGGATTGATGATGTTTCCCTGAAGGGGTTTTGTGCATCTACTGATTCTTACCAAATTTTGCATAGAGAAAGAATTGTGGATTTGCTGAGGCAGAACATCTCTAAGAATCAAAAGGGAAGCTTAAAATATCCCATTTTTATTATTTTAGACATTTATACCCTGATTTTTTTGTTCCTCCAAAGAGGATCCCAAACTTTATTCTCTCCTCCTCCATTTTATCCCCATAACAACAGTGAGGTAGGTTAGGTTGAGAGTGAGCGACTGGCCCAAGGTGTCCCAGCAAACTTCCATGGTAGAATGGGTATCCAAACCTCCCAGTTCCTGGCCTGACCTGCTAACCAATACAAAATGTGAGAAATTTCCCCAGTGAGGTGACTTTGTGTGTATTTGTAGCTGGGTTGAATCAATACACCTCAGATGATTGCCAGGTTCTAAATGGGCCCCTTTAATAAATGCTGGCAACTGTCACATAAGAAGACAAAGCTTATTGGGAGTCCTGTGTTGTCTCTGCTATTAGGAACTGCCTGAAAACGAATTGCTGCACCCACCGCTCAGCATCTGCGTCGTGGACTGGAGGGCCTTTGGCCGCAGCACCCTGGTTGGAACGCACACCATCAATTGCCTGAAACAGTTTCTGTATAAGCCTAAGGAACTGCCTGCTCCACCTGCCAAGGATGTTAACCTTGTAGATGCTGGCCCAGGTAAGAAGTCCTGGCTTCCCAAAGAACTTGCAGCCAAGAGCCTTAGTTTTGTACAAGACAGAAGAAGAGATTGGATTTATACCCCTTCCCTACCTAAAGGAGTCTCAGAGCGGCTTACAATCTCCTTTCCCCCCCCACAACAGACACCCTGTGAGGTAGGTGGGGCTGAGAGAGCTCTTTCTAGAACTGCTTGCGAGAGCTCTGAAATAACTTAGAACAGACCCCAGGTCATACCAGCAGCTGCATGTAGAGGAGTGGGGAAATCAAATCCAGTTCTCCCAGATTTGAGTCTGTGCTCTTAACCACTACACCAAACTTGCTCTCATACAGGAAATGGCCAGATGACTTTTTAGAGACTGCCTTATTGCAGGTGGGTGGCAGATCTAATGGGCACCCTGGCAATTTATGTATTTATTTACCTCATTTATATCCCGCCTCTCTCCCCAACAAGAACCCAAAGTGGCTTATGCCATTCTCCTCTAGCTGACAGTCAAGGTCACCCAGCAAGCTTCCATGGTAGAATGGGGATTTGAACCTGGCTCTCCGAGGTCCTAGTCCAACATTCTAAACCACTGTAGCACACTGGCTCACATTAGCCTGAATGGCAGGATTCCTTTAGCACGGAGTACGAAGTGGTTGTTTATGGGGATATCTGCCATAATTCCATTATAGATGCCCCTTATGCCTCTTCTTTGGTGGCACTGTTGGATCCTTCAATGCAGTAGAACACTTGGCTTGCATACGGGAAGTCCCAAGTTGGATCTTTTCCCCCCTCCACTTGAACATGGTTAAGGAGGACTCTCTCTTCTTGAGACTTTGGCGATACGCTTTTCGTTGTCTCGTAGATAGTGGTGGTCTAAGTGGACCAGTGTCTGACTTTCAGTCGAATGCTGCTCCTTGTATAAAGTGCCATGACTAAGTGGCAAAGCATGAAGTTTGGCATGTAGAAAGCTCTGTGTTCAACCCTAGCATCTCTGGATGGAAAGTGGCAAAGACTTATGCCTCAGACCTTGGAGAGAGTTGGTACCGGATTGGAGTAACCAGCACCATTTCGGCTTCCATATAGGCAGTTTGCATATGGCTGTTTGCTAGGATTGCCAGTCTCCATGTGGGGGCTGGAGTTACAACTGATCTCCAGGAATTACAATTTAATTCCAGACTACAGGTATCAGTTCCCCTGGAGAAAATGGCAGCTTCAAAGGCTGGACTCTGTGGCATCCCATCCCTATTGAGCTACCCTCCGCAGGCTCTGCCCCCAAATCTCCAGGAATTTCCCAACCCAGAGTTGGCAACTCCACTGTTTCCCTGCTGGAGACAGTCAAGTTCTGACATAGGTCCTTTCTGCACTTGGATCTCATCCCTGGTTTTATCAGAGTTCAACTTGCAACACAATACCTTGCATTTATCCCTGGTTATAACAGCATCCATTTATTCCAGGTCAAGTGTGGGGCAATGTAATGTGGAAACAAAAAATACCCCAAGATAATTACAGGGGTGAACTCGCATGTAGTGTAGAATGTAAAAATACCCCAAGATAATTACAGAGGTGAACTCGCGTATAGTTTAGAATGTAAGAATACTCTAAGATAATTACAGTGGTGAACTCGCGTGTAGGGTAGAATGAAATGCCGAGGACAGACTGGCAATGTAAAGCGGGGGCAAAGTGGAGGGAACTGGTGCGGGGGAAAAACTCCACGGAGCTGGCCGTTCATACTGGCCAGAGCAATGCGCAGTGGTGCCGATACGGAGTGTTCAGACTGCCGCGGAGCCGGCGCGTGCGTGCCGTTGCGCTTTTTTTGTGTTTTCCCTTTGATGTGTTTTGCACACTGCCGCCTCCGGATGCCTCCCGCTTCTTCCGGTTCACACTATTTGGAAGCGGGAGGCATGCGGAGGACGGCCCCTGAACACCGGTTTTACCCGGTGTCCTGTTAAAGCGGATGGAAAGCGACTGGGAGACGGGTAAGTGCGAAATGGAGCCGAGGGACAGATGCGCATGTCTGAACGGGCTCTTTTCTTCCACTTCCGACGCGGGGCTGCCCCGCTTTACATTGCCAGTCTGTCCTCGGCCAAAGTTCGGGGACAAGGTTGAACCAGGATTTAAGGTCTAGTGTGGAAAGCACCATAGAAGAATTGCCATCTGGAAGAGCAAATTGCCTTTGCACCCTATCCCTTCCCTACTTTCAACCACTTTCAAAATAGTTTCAGAATAAGGCAGTTCGTTATGGGCAGATCTGTGACATCAGTGCATATTGGTTCTGTGCTATATTAACTCTCACAGCCTCCCCACAAAGAATCATGGAAAATGTAGTTTGAGGAGAGTACAGTTCTGTTTTGTTGGAAATCCTCCCTGTGAACTACAATTCCCAGGGTTCCATTGGGAAAGGAAATGGCTGTTTAAACCAGTCCTGTAGGTATGCCCTAAAACTGTCAACATCAAGCCAGCATACTGAACATGTTTTCTTTTCTAACTTGATGTTTTTGTGTTCCTGGTTTCACATTCTAGCTCAAGCCCCTCAACCAGTTCTGGCTGCAGAGTCTTCAGCTGATCATATATACGTTGATGTGGAGCACAGCGCCCCAGTGCTAGCCGTACCTGAGCCCGAGCCAGTAGCACCACCTCCTCCATCAGCGCCATCTCTGCCAGCGCCTTCTCCAAAACCCATGTCTCCTTCTACCCCTGAACCTGCTAAGGATGGGAAGCACAAAGTAAGTATCTTCCACTTGCTGGGATACTCATCTGGGTGACCTTTGCATTTTTCCACTGCTCAGTGCTTCCAATGCAGTTATTCATATTATACCATGAAGGCAGTGTCAAGCATAGATCTTCTTTTCAAAAAGAAAGGGGTGTGTGTGTGGTGATGCAACATATGCAGCCCACATGCGTAAGGACAGTCCAGGGACACCTTGCAACTAAGGCTGATTTTACACCTCCCCTCTAAAGTAGTTTGACTGCTGTCTTTTCCTGTGCTGATTTCACAGTGGTGTGAAATTTCACTCCAGGGTGTTTAAGTGCACTAAGAAACCACAATTGTTTAAAGCAGAATAAAGCGGTATTATACTAGCTTGATCACAGTAGGGCAATTAGTAGATATGGACATTTCAGTGGCAGCACGGTTTCACACCGCACAGAGGTATGGGCAGGTTTTTTTGGAACTAGAATGATTCCAGCTGGAAAGTCAGATGTAAAATCAGCCTAAGTCGCCAAATTTTGCAGTTTTATCAAAAAAAAAAAACCCTATAGATATAGAAAGTACAGATATATAAACAAGAATACATTTTCAAGATTCATCAAATTTCAGCTGGATATGAAAAATTATACCACACCACTTGACTGCATCTCATCAAAGTTCTCATTTATTTGAAGCACCGTTAAGTTTTATCCCTAAACCTCTTTTATTTTAGCGAGCGACTCACTGATTTCTGGAGTCTCTTTCGATTTCCAATACCATGTACAAGTTAGATGTGCGGCTCAAAACTATTGATTGTACTTTCTTTAGAATTCCAGGGGCATAATTTAATAGCATGCATCCAGGAGTATTTGCTAACGCTCTTTCCAAATCAGCACTCACTAGCATTGCTACTTCACATGTATGTTTTCTGAAGTGATGAAAGGTGACTCTAAATATGAGAGGTGTGAATCAAACTGTGGGTGGTAACCTTGAGTGGGTGGTGTAAGGGAGCCTAGAAGTAATCTTTGTCTGAGGACCATGATGGCTTTCGGCAGCCCTTCTTGATAGCAGATGTATATAGAAGGTCCCAGGATGAATCCCTGCCATCCCTCATAAAAAGGAATTCAAGTGAAGGCGGTGGGAAGCAGAAAACATTTGCCTGAAACCTTTGAGCAATGCTGCCATTCATGGTTTGCCGGATACAACCCATTGAGTGGAACCAATAAAATTCTGCATCAGTGTTTTGGATTTCTAAGAGCTTGACCAATGTGCACAAAATGTTGTGCGTGTCTCCCTCTATGCATGGCATTTTGATGTGGATATTCGCACCCATATTAAAATGGCAGGTGGATGTCACCACCACATTAGCTGCCTTCTGAAGTTAGAAATAGCACAGATTCACTCATCCATTCTGCAAAGGGTTCTTATCTGTCCACAGGTGGATCCTGGTTTCTGCATCTGGCTGACAGTGCAAGAGATTTATTCTTACTTTGTGTGCACAGTAGGATTCCATAGGGTGTGCACGGGTGCGTAGAAGACTGAAGGGCATGGGACAGGAGTATAATAATCTTCACCCGTATCCTTTTCCTTCCCAGGACTTGAGGAAATCATCTCGCCGTTCCACCAAAAGAAAAAAGAGAACGATTGCAGATGAATCCGCTGAAAATGTTATTGACTGGTGGTCCAAGTATTATGCCTCTGTGCAAAAAGTCCAAAAGGTAAGAAACCGGAAGCCTTACTCTACATAAATAGCATCTTCCTTGTGTATGAAATGCATCTTTTGCCTTTTCTATGACAGACTGGAGAACAAAGCTTTCTGCAAAACTTTTCACACTTATACTTTCTTTACAAATGGGAATGTGGAATACCAGATTTTTTAGTTCTGAGGGCAGCAAGCTGCCACCATAGGGCTGAATACTAACATTTATAAGCCACTTTGAGCCAGGGAAGGGAAAGACTCCCAAAAGCACACACCCTACCACAAATTTTGTTAGTCTTTAAGATACTTCTTTACTCTCGCTCTTTCTACTCCTATTAGAAACCACATAATTAAAAAACCAGTGGGGGAACATTTTAACCTTTAAGATTCAGATGCTGACCTAAGAGTAGCAGTTCTCTTACAAAGAGAGACTGCTGAATTGCAACTGATAATGAAGCTCAAGACAATGCATTCTCCTGGACTGAATTGAGACCTAGGTTTCTTTTCTCATTACCAATGCCTACTGTTGTCATTTGGCATCTGAAATCGTGTCACTCTCCAAGATATAAGGACAGATGGACTCACATTTTAGCTGCATATGAAGAAGTGTAGTGACTCATGAAAGCTCATGCCCTGCCACAAATTTTGTTAGTCGTCAAGGTGCTACTGCCGCTCCCTTTCACTAATAAAGAATGCAAGCTGTGCTGTTAGGTTTCTTCCCCACCCATCTGTTAGAAATGGAAAGGGGGATTTCTCCAAGTGTCCTGGGACTCCATCTCTCTCTCTTTCTCTCTGGTGTGCTCTATCTGGCTCTTTCCCTCCCTCCTCCTCCCTCCTTCCTGTCTCTGAAGAATGTGCTTGCACTCAGAAGCTTATATCTGGAATAAAACATTGCTGGTCTTCTTAAAAGTGCCACTGGACTCTATTTCTCTCTCCTCCCTGCTCTGGCTCTTTCCCTCCCCATCCCTGTCCAGAGGAGGGGGAGGAGCCCTCAGGCAATCCAGGGAAGGGAGACTTGGCTTTCTTCCCTCTATGAAGCAGGAAATAGGAGAGACTGGGCAAAAGGAGCTGTGATACAGGAAGCAGGCGGGATACAGTTTTTCATGGGCCAAACAGCAGCCCTGCAGGGGCCAGATCCAGCCCACGGGCCATAAGTTTGACACCCCTGCTCTAGGCTGATCCTGCACTGAGCAGGGGGTTGGACTAGATGGCCTGTATGGTCCCTTCCAACTCTGTGATTCTATGATTCTATGGTGTTTGGACTTGCAGGAGACGGTACTGGCCCCAAGCATGAAGCTGCTGCTACTTTGTGCTTGGGCACGGCCTGTCTGGTATTTTTTTTTAACCATGTGGCAATCCTACTTTTCACTGAAATTCCTGTCAGTCATGGAGTGGTGCAAGTGTGAGGATTTATTTATTTAAAACCTTGCTATGCCACCTGTTATCCTTGTGGAGGTGGTTGACAACTATTTTAAAAATACAGTGTAAAAAAATAAAAGAAGCCAATGCTCAAATGAACATTTGTTTCTATACCTACCTTGTATACATATAGCATCAGAATTTGCAGAATCAAAACCAGAAGAATCAGTAGTAGAGGGCAGTAAAAAAAATGTTAATTGCCACTAAAAACTTTTAAAAAAAGAGAAAAGGCACAATTACCTGTTCTTCATTCAATTAAAGCAAACCCATTAAAGCTGTAAGTATAGTGAACTGCTATGTAATGCTCCTTTTATATTCAAGGCTGTAATTTGTTCTTTTTTTATTATTACTACCATTTTGAAAGGCAAAAGTACTTGACTTTGGTGATGGAAAGCCAGGAAATAGTGAGTACATATTTACGTTATTTGTTTTAATGCTTTTAAGTATTGAGCGGGATGCGATGAATCAAACAAACAGGCTTTTATTCAAACAAATTGCTTCAGCCCTAAGACAGCTCTAAGAGAGCGGCACCTTAATTTATACTGTTTCCAACTCATAACTTCAACAATGTAACTATGTACAAACAATCCTATTGGACCTAAGCGAGGTTCAGCAATTGGTTACCTAGAGTGGCTTAAGGACCAATGAGAGTCTTTATTTGTTAGCCAATCAGAAAGGGCCTTTTGCATCCCAAGGTCTCTGCAAGCTGTGGCTGTAAAATAATAAGAATACAACAAATGCTTAATGTAGAAATCCCATTTACTTGAGAAATTACTCATACAAAGATAGATTTTATCCTACTCACTGCTGGATGTATGTGTACTTTTCCAGATAAGGATCTCTCTAGGGTGGAATCTGGTAATGCAGCCCAGATACGTATCTCATGTGTCATACTTATCAATGTGTTGAATTTGGTGTGATGTGAACATGGTGGCCGCTACTGACTCACTTAGAGATGCTCACTGTTCCATTGGCACAGGCTCCCTGTCCCTGGTGTCCTTAACCCCTTAAACACAGCCAGCCCAGTTTCCCTGTTTTGTTTAGGGCCCTATCAAAGGGAAGCGAGTCTTCATGGAATCAGTTGGTGGAGGTTAGCCTTGGACTTCCACTTACTAGGCTGGAAGGCACATCTTCACAATCGTTTCCCAGAGTGCATCTGTTTCTGAACCATTTTACTGAACCATTTGGGATAGGAAGGAGAGGTTAAAGAGCCATGGTCAGAAAACTGAGCAGGACAGGAAGGTGACATACTGGGGGAGAGAGCAAATACCAATTTGCAGTCCCGACAACAACTGTGATTACGACCTATCCTCTGACCCAACTAATGTCATAATTGCTTCTGTCTACTCTAGTACATTTTTATCCACGACTCAACCATCAACGGAAAAATGTCCGAGAGGCCAAAGAGCTCGGTCCACTGTTTTGAAAGTGGAGCGTAGCTCTCCTCTCCTCTCCAGATTGCCCCCCCCCCGAACCCCACAGTTTCCTCCATTTAATCAGTCAAAGTAGGTTTTCTTGGATCTGGTTTAAAGTAGAAAGCTGCTGGAGTCCTAAGAGTCATGCTCAGAGAGAGCATGACAGTCTGTGGAAGAAGAAGAAGAAGAAGAAGAAGAAGAAGAGGAGACTGGATTTATATCCCACCCTTCACTCACTTGGAGTCTCAGAGCGGCTTACAAACTCCTTTTCCCTTCCCCTCCCCACAACAGACACCCTTTGAGGTAGGTGGGGCTGAGAGAGCTCTTTCCCAAGCTGTCCTTGAGAGAACAGCTGGTACAGAGCTATGGCTTGCCCAGGGTCATCCAGCAGGTGCAAGTGGAGGAGTGGGGAATCAAACCCGGTTCTCCCAGATTAGAGTCCGCGCACTTAACCACTATACCAAACTGGCTCTCAGATTTTATGGCAGTCCCTCCCACAGGATGGGAGCCATATTACATTCCATCTTGGGGTGTGGTGGGGGGGGGGAGACCTTGCAGAAGTAACCAAAGTTTGTATTGTAGATAGAATTAGGTGAGAGGAGAAGAGCCAGTGGTATCCAGTTAGGACGCCAAAGAAGGCTTTACTAGATAAATTGGTATTACTGATCTTTTACGATTTTTTCACGTTCTTAAAAGAAACCTCTCGATTTGACGAATGCAGCATAGATACGACCTACTTTATTATTAGCCTGAAAGTCTCAGGTGAGCAGAGCTTCAGTGACTAAATTGCTGCTGCTGCAGCATCTGCCAGTCATCTTATTATGCGGCCAATTTGCATCTCCACATGGGAGCAAAGCCTTAATACACCAGACCCTCTTTTCTGACACTGTATCCACGCCCAAGGTAACTCTGCTTCCCACCTTAAATAGAATCCTACAATGTACTTCCTAAAGATCAGTGTGTAATAATTTTATATTTCTGACTAAGCTCATGGGTAAGGATTGGTGGGGATAAATACTGCCTGCTTTTTTAAAAAAATAAACCCTAGCCCAATCTAGCCCAGTCTTGTCGGATCTCAGAAGCTAAGCAGGATCAGCCCGGGGTTAGTATTTGAATGGGGGACCACTAAGGGGTCCAGGGTTGCTACACAGAGGCCCATTCTGCATCTAGCATTTGCTCTGCTGTTTTATCAAACCCACGTTGGAACAGAAATTCCCTTCTGCCTTGCATGCCACTTTCACTTTGATTGATTGTCAGATTTTATGACAGTGTCCAGACTTTGTGTGATCTTTTGGCACAGGCGTCAACTTCAGGGGGGCTGAGGAGCTGGAGCCCCCCCCCCGAACTTTTCCAGGAGGTGCTGAGCCTCCACCGGAGGCAATGGACTGTGATGTTTCTGGCCCAGCCCCCCCCCCAAGAAATTGGAAAGTCTACGCCCTTGTCTCTTGGTTTTATGGTACCATCTGCATAGATTTATGGCCATTTTATGGCCGTTCAGGGGTGACACTGCAGTCAGTACGCCGTGGGGTATTTGAATGTGGTTTTGAGCCGCATCCTTTTCTGTTTATTTATTTATTTATTTCATTTTTATCCCGCCTTTCCAGCGAGCTGGCTCAAGGTGGCTACCAACCATAAAATACCACCAAAGGGGTTTACAAAGAAAATAAAACATAAAACCAATCATCAATAAATTAAGCAACATAGACAACAACAGATACTGGCAGCATCAGAGTCCTCATGATGAAAGGCAGCAGCAAAGTCTGGTTCGCAAAATTGCCTGACCCTCCGAGGGCCAAGGGAGGCCCGGCTGGCGGGTACAAGGTCCAGGGCCTTCTCTGTGGCGGCCCCGTACTGGTAGAATGAGCTCCCGGATGACATCAGGGCCCTGTGGGACTATTTACAGTTCCACAGGGTCTGCAAGACGGAGCTCTTCCACCAGGCTTTCGGGTAGAGGCCGCCCAGTATTGAGATCTATATCTGGCCCTGGACCGATTTTGCCCGCCAGTTTGTAGCTGTTTTAAGGTGGTATTCGGGTGCTGTGCTGAATTTGATGATACGCCATCTGTATGGTATTATGTTGGATTATATGTTTTAATGTTTTTAATATTTTAAATTATGTATGTATGGATTTGTTGTTAGCCGCCCTGAGCCCACCTTATGACGGGGAGGGCGGGATATAAACAAACAAACAAACAAACAAACAAACAAAGGGTTCGGTCAGTGATTCCAGGGCGATGTTATCCTGCATCTCCCCGGTGGCGGCTCCTAAGCGAAAGCCTGGCGGAAGAGCTCCGTCTTGCAGGCCCTGCGGAATTGTAATAGGTCCCGCAGGACCCTGATGTCATCTGGGAGCTCATTCCACCAGTGTGGGGCTGCCACCAAGAAAGCCCTGGCCCTAGTACAGGCCAGCCGAACATCTTTTGGACTGGGGAGAGTCAGGCGATGTTGAGTGCCTGACCTCAGTGCCCTCTTGGGTACATATGGGGAAAGGCGGTCCCTCAAGTAGGCAGGTCCCTGACCATATAGGGCTTTAAAGGTCAGCACCAGCACCTTGAACCGGATCTGGTATGCTATAGGCAGCCAGTGCAGCAACCGCAACACAGGCTGGACGTGATCCCATATAGAGAGACCCATCAACAGCCTGGCCGTGGCGTTCTTCCGGATCTGAGACAAGGGCAGCCCCAAGGAGAGAGTGTTACAGTGGTCAAATCTCGAGGTGACCATAGCATGGATCACTGTGGCTAGGTCATCCAGTTCGAGGAAGAGAACCAACTGCCTAATCAGCTGTAGTTGGGGTCAGTCCAGTGTGGGTTCGGTAAAACAACAGAGCGAATGCTTAATGCAGAATGGGCCAGAGGCAGGCAATGGCAAACCACCTCTTGCCTTGAAAATCCTACGCGGTTGCCATAAATCACCTGCAAGTTGATAAATACACCCACCCACACAAACATATATACACATATACACACACGTGCACACACACATTTGGTGCAGGGAACAAAAATGTTTGGCGCTGATGCTGTCATTCTTTAAAATAGTGTTTCTAATCTGTGTCAGACTGACTGACACCTAATACTTCGATGTCAGAGTCTGAAGATCTGAAACTGGTGCCAAGGAAACTAGAATATTTTTCCAGTGTTTTATCAGATGCTATATAAATAGCGCCCGCCAACCTGCCGTTCAAAAGCAAGAAATTGCAAGTAGATAAATAGGTACCACTTTGGTGGGAAGGTAACAGCATTCCATGAGCCTTGGCGTCTAGTCATGCTGGCCACATGACCACGGAGAACTTCAGACAACGCTGGCTCTTCGGCTTGGAAACGGAGATGAGCACCGCATCCCTAGAGTTGTATTTGACTGGCTTTCGCGCAAGGGAAACCTTTACCTTCACCTATATAAATAGCATGCTAATTTATTAAAAGCTATTTAAATCTGAGTGAAATATGGGAAGGCAGAGAGAGACTGGGCAAAAGGAGCTGTGATACAGGAAGCAGGAGGGATACAGTTTTTTATGGGCCAAATAGCAGCCCTGCAGGGGCCAGATCCAGCCCACAGGCCATATGTTTGACACCCCTGCTCTAGGCTGATCCTGCATTGGGCAGGGGGTTGGACTAGATGGCCTGTATGGTCCCTTTCAACTCTGTGATTCTGTGCCTTTTGGGCCTGGAGGAAACTGAACTAGAGGATCAATAATCTTTTCCATCTATATTTATTTATTTACATTATTTATAGTCTACCTTTCTCACTCGGGGTGTGAGTGAGTCAATGCAATCAAATGGCTGGGGCAGTCAATAAAAATACGACAGGACTAAGGTTTCAGCAAGCTAAACACAGTCCATACGATTCTATGTATAGACGACAGTCTGCATGATTCTATGACCATCCTACTGGTAGTCCAAGAGAGTTGAACCAAAAAATAAAGTAATTGCTATCACTACTACAAAATTCCAAAATAATGGCAACCTTGAGAATCATTTTTTTTAAATTAAACTACTGTACCTGTAAAAAACATTCATTCATCTTTACAGCAACACAGACTAGGGGCCATGTAACGTTAAGCATTGAAGATGAACCAGACAGAAAGAAGAAAGACAAACTGGTCAAGAAGAAAGTGAAAGAAGCATCACCCAAACTAGCAACACTGGAGGTAGAGTTCATTAACATGATTTTAGATTCTCTGCTGACCTGGGGGAATAGGATTTCTCAGATTTCTCTGCTGACCTGGGGAATAGGTTTCGGAGCATCAGCAGATACATTTGTGTAATCCAGGATGAAGGGTACCAATTACAATGCAAAAGCAGGCCTTTTATTACTTCGTAATGCTGAATATTGGACCAATCTTTTCCCAAAGATCTATGATGGAGATCTGGAGAGTGAATTTAACAACTTTGAAGACTGGGTGAAAACCTTCGAACTCTTCCGAGGCAAGTCTAATGATGAAGATCATGGTGACTATGATGAAAGGACCGTAGGGAAGTTTAAGGTATGAATAAAGACCGACCAGAAGCCATGTGGAGTGTAAGAATCTATGTTGCATGGAAATTTGTGTTTCTCAACATTTTTAGATCAAGATGAGTAGCCGGGTTAGTCTGTCTGTAGCACTGGTGTTTGGGTAATACCAAATGGATACAAGCCTAAAAACATTTCTCGAAATGTCTTGGAAATAAACAAACAATAATCATTTATAGGAAATGCAACTGAGGGCTGGAATAATAACACAAAATACCATTTTGAGTCAAGAGTTGTATGCCTTTGCAAAATTCACATGATTCAACATGTGATATTTTCCCTGAGTTTTCTTGCTTTGGGCTTAATAAAGACATATTCATAATTGTACATCAACAGGGCTGTTTCTGCATATACAAAAATCCAGATGACTGCTGTTCTGGAGAAGGAGGCCAGCCAAAGATTCTTCAGGGAATACCCCCAAATCACTCTGTGAAAGTTCTCATCAGAGTATACGTTGTGGCAGTAAGTGTAATTTTATGTACAACCTGAAGGGCCAAATCACAAGTGATGCTCAACTTTCACAGCTGGAGTTCCAGATATATAACTTGGCCCTAAAATCAGCACGGGGGGATGATCCTGGATTGGGACTACACTACTGGGGAAGGAGTGGATGACTTCCCCCCCTGCCTTTTTCCCAGGTCAGGAATCTCCTCCATCTGGTTCTTGTAAGGAAAAAAGACAGGCACAATATGGGCACTTGTCTTTTTTCTCTGTTGGGGGGGTAACAAACAGCAGCTGTGAAGCATATATCTGATAAGGGTGGAAGAGTTGACTGAATTACACCTCTGGAGTTCCAGTCACACAATTCCAGCATCATGTTTGACCCTTAATTTCCTTATATTCCCGAAATAGGCTGGGCTTTGTTTCCTTGGCTAGTATCAGTTCAAAATTTATGAAGGAACAGAGAAAAAGTGGATGTACAAGTTAGTGGTGCTTCCACTTCCCACAATTCTCTTGTAGGTCTCTGTGGCAGAGGCTCCACCCCCAAAATCTCCAGGAATTTCCCAACTTGGAGCTGACAACCCTGTTCTGACACAGTATAAACTGCATGTGTTCACAGTGCTATACCAGCTCATATTTAATGGCCTGGCTTCTTTGTAAAAAAAACCCTTTCCCTCTTTTTGCAGGCATTTAATCTTAGCCCAGCTGATCCAGATGGTAAATCAGACCCTTATATTGTGCTTAGACTGGGCAACACAGAGATTAAAGACCGAGACAATTACATTCCCAAGCAGCTAAACCCAGTTTTCGGAAGGTGAGTTCATTTAATTGAGTGCAACACCCTAAACTTGACAAATTAGCTGCAGATATTTCGTTTTCCCTGCCTCCTCTGTTATTTGGGACAAAGTACATTTGTTAATGCATTGATGCACGTCTCTTGGGATGCTTTATAACTTTCTGATTAAATTCTTGACAATCAGTATCACACTGTCTGATTGCAAATTCGATTTCCATGCGAGTACAACATCTCCCAGAATTAGTTTTTGTTGTTTCATTGCTCCTTGTATAATAACACAAATGATTTTGTCTATTTATGTTAATGAAACTATTAGTTAAGCTTCCCAGCTGTTCTGTAGCTAGAATGTGTGAGCGCCAGGTTCCAGCTGAATTCCGCCAGCCATTAGGTGTCTCAGAACAGGACAAGGAAAACAGGAGAACAGATACAGCAAACTGGAACCCCTATTTAAAACAAGCGACTATCAGAATCTATGGGTTGTTCAGAGTAAAGATAATAACAGTGCATTCCTAACTAGGGCTTTAAGGACATTGACTCCAAGACCCAACGGGAGTTGGACTGACTCAGAAAAGGCCCCTATTAAAAACAAAGAAAAATGCCTATCAGAAATTATGGATATCTACCAGAAGCTATGAATTAAACTGAGCCCTGTTCTCCAAAGTGTCCACTCAGACTGGCAGCGGCTCTCCAGGGTCTTGAGCTGAGGTCTTTCATATCACCTATGGCCTGATGGACCAAGGATCAGATTCAGTGTAAGGTAGAATCATAGAATCATAGAGTTGGAAGGGGCCTCCAGGGTCATCTAGTCCAACCCCCTGCACAATGCAGGAAATTCACAAATACCTCCCCCCCAAAACCCCAGTGACCCCTGTTCCACACCCAGAAGATGACAGAAAATCTCCAAGATCGCCAGCCAAACTGACCTGGGGAAAAATTCCTTCCTGACCCCAAAGTGGCAACCAGCATTTCCCTGGTTTCATGTGTTTCATAGACCTGTTAGGACCAAATTAGATAGTTGATCTATAATTAATATTTCCTATATTTTTAAAGGCTAAAATCAGCCATGGGTAGGGTCCAATTCAGACTGAGTCTGTGGCGCTGCAGCAGCATGGGTTAAACCTTTCCTGCTTTGCTATTTTCCCAGAACAAAATGGTCTCCTCCCTGAACTGCCAGTTTCCTTTTGGAGCAAAACTTCCGGAAACAAAATCCAGCCACTTTCTCTTTATAACAACCTTATCCCTAAACATTATCCTCTCCATACAGACCCACTGTTAACATGTTTTGTATGCATTTGGTAAACTTTACACAGCATTTTAGGTTCTTTCGGCACAATAACATTCCTTGAATTTTACTGTCCTATGTTGCTGTTTCGTCCTGACCTGGATAGCCCAAGCTAGCCTGATCTCGAAAGCTCAGCAGGGTCACCCTTGGCTGGAAAGGAAAGGAAATAGAAATAATGGAAGACCACCAAGGAATACCAGGGTCACTACACAGAGGCAGGCAACAGCGAACCACCTCTGAAAGTCTCTTACCTTGAAAACCCTACAGGGTCGCCATAAGTCAGCTGTGACTTGATGGCAAAAAAAATTTGCGGTTTTAATAATTTGTAAGTATTGAAACTATGCTTTTGGTTAAACAATAAAACTTGTACTCAGTACGGTTTCCCAGTTCTGAGCATCTTTATATAGATATCAGTCCCCATTGATTTTGTTTAGAATTATTTCCAGATGTTTGCTTAGGGTTTCATCCGTAAGGGTGTGATTGACATAATTTTATCAATCTTCTTTTGGACTAGGTCCTTTGAGCTTCAGGCAACTTTCCCCAAGGAATCCCTGCTTTCAGTCTTGATCTATGACTATGACCTGATTGGATCAGATGACCTAATTGGCGAAACGAAAATTGATCTGGAAAATCGTTTCTACAGCAGGCATCGAGCCAACTGCGGGTTGCAAAGCCAATATGAAATGTAAGCTTCTCTTGGGGCACTAGGTCTATTAGCAGCTATTCAATGAGCAGCCAGCAGAGAAGCTTCTAGTAGAAGCTATAGGCTGCCAAAAGAAAGTCCTCTAAGTGGTCCAGAGTGTCCAGGTCTAGGGTTGCCTCCATATGGGGGTCGGCAATCTCTCAGAATTACAACTGATCTCCAGACTACAGAGACCAGTTCCCCGGGAGAAAATGGCTGCTTTGGAGGGTGGACTCAGTGGCATTATACCCCGCCGAGGTCACTCCCCTCCCCAAACCCCACCCTCCTCAGGCTCCACCCTCAAAATTTCCAAGTATTTCCCAGCCTGTAGCTGGCAACCCTAATGAGAGGTCAAACCAGTATACCCACCAGTCATTCCTTGTCCATCTCCTGGATCCCAAAGTCCTTCCTCCTTTTTTTGTATCAGCTGGTTTTTTCCATATAAGTCAGACACAACCCAAAGGTTCCTGAACTAGCTCCTCTTTCAGCTGTCAACACCAACAGAAACTGTGGCCTATTTCCCATTAAATGAGTCAATGAATCCATTCCCCAGCTATAACAGTTAAACGGAAGGATGGAGCTTGCTTTTATGAGCTGGTTTGTGCCCATCCCTAGTCCCTTGTGTCACAGGAAAGATTGGGGAACTGACATTTACAAGTACCGCAGGGGCCCATTTGGCTCCAGAGTAGAGTGTGGATGGAGGAGGGGCTTCAGCCTTCCCTTCTGCACTGTTTTCCCAAGCCGAAACAGCCAGCGGGAAGCCCTGCTTGGTCCACTCTGGGGCTCCAAGGACTGCAGTTATTACGTGGAACCCCTGATCTGATTCGTGTCGCACCTATCTTCTAGTCGAGCCCACACTCATACAAAAAAGATTGCAATCCTGTGCAACCTCAACCTCTTCTAAAAACATTGCCTCTGATTTGCAGTGAAGGGTACAATGCTTGGCGAGATGCCACCAAGCCAACCGAGATCCTAACCAAGCTGTGCAAAGATAACAGACTGAACGGGCCCTACATGCAACCTGGGAAGATTCAAATAGGGGACAAAGTCATTACAGGGCAGACAGTCTTCCAGGAAGATGAGAATGGTAACTGTACTGTTTGTGATCTGTTATTATCAGGATCCAAATCATTATAATATCCATTGACAACAGGAGAGATAGATATAGATATAGATGTATGTATGTATGTATGTTGCATTTTTTTAAAAAAAATTCCTGTTATAAGCACAATCAACTACAGCAGGACCTGCTTTAAGAATAATTGTGTAAAAGGAATATGCACACCCCCAGATATTCAAGGCAGTTGTTGACGTTTGTTGTGCAAGTACAATAAGTGACAGTTCCATGGGCAATGATGTTTGCGTATAGAGATGAGTGAAAGTTTAATTTCATTTTATATTTGTTTAACTTTGTCTGGCTATTTTGGTTTTCCTTTCTGTTCTTTTTGTTGTTGTGGGTTTAGTAGGTTTTTATATGCAATTTATATGCGATTTTATATGTGCAACATACATCAATTATTTGTATTATATAACTAGAAGATACGATGATGATGATTTATTTCAGGTGTCCCCAGCCTTTTTGAGCCTGTGGGTACCTTTGGAATTCTCACATAGGAGGGTAGCACAACTACAGAATAGCTGCTATAGAAGACATAACCATACACAAAAAAAGCCAAAGTGCAGAGGAGAAGAGGGATAATTTTACAAAATATGCTGAGGAAGAGGGGTGGGAGAGAATAAAAGCCGACACTGTGGTGGCAGCTCCCACTGAAACAACATTGTTTTCATCTTCACAGCCAGTCTGATCCCCAGTGGCCAATCAGAAACCCCGCCAGGCAAGAGCCCCACATGGCCACACCCACTTTCTTATAAAAGGTGTCAGTGAGTGCCATGGCACCCATGGGCACTGTGTTGGGGACCCCAATTTATTTATTTAAGAAATGTTTTGGCCGCTTTTCCAAACACATTCAAAGTGGCTTACAAAGTAAAAACACAATCAAATCACAGAACAGCATAAAAATCACTAAAAATCAACCGACTATTAAAAACTCCACTATTAAAACCCCAGCCAGAGCATAAAAGCGTCATAAAACATTTAACAGCCTAAAACAATTATCATAAAACAGTTCTCAGGTTTGAAGCAGATTGGAATTTGTTGATGCAGAAGAAATGTTGAAAAAAGCATACATTTAACTAGGCAAAAACGCAAACAAAATCGTACGGAAATTTTTAAAATCACATTTGATTTACACGAAGGAGATTTTAAAAATTGGCATTTTTGGGGTTGAAACAGCATGGAAGAGAAATGGAAAATCATCCCTGATTGTGAAGTTGTGTGTCCTAGAGGCAGCTGGTGGGTCCCTGTGTGAACAGCATAATGGACTTGATGGGCCTGCTGTCTGGTTAGGGTTGCCAAGTCTGCGTTGAAAAATACCTGGAGACTTCGGGGGTGGATCCAGGAGAGGGCGGGGTTTGGGGAGGAGAGAAGCCTTAGCATGGTAGAATGCCATAGAGTCCACCCTTCAGAGCAGCCATTTTCTCCAGGGGAGCTGATCTCTGTCAGCTGGAGATCAGTTGTAAAAGTGGGGGATCCCCACACCCCACCTGGAGGCTGGCAACCCTATGTCTGGTCCAGTATGGCTCTTATTATTACCTTGAATACTTTTTGGCCTACGGTGCAATTCTAAATAGAGTTGACATCAATGGACCTAGAAGGATGTAATTCTGCTCAGAACAGAGCTGCTAGTTTTCATCGAGACAGCATGCCATAAGGGGTTAGAGTGTCAGACTAGGATCTGGGAGACCCATCCAGGTTCCAACAACCACTGTGCCATGCAACTATTCACACACTCTCAGTCTAACCTGCTTTACAGGGGGGTTGTGAGCAGTGCTCCCTCTAAGCTGTGGAGTCCTGTGAGCAAAAATTCTACTTTGTGAGCTACTGGCATTAAAGTGGTGAGCGAGCAATTTGGCTCCTGCATAAGTTAGTTTGCTCTGGAGCCATCCTTCCTGAGCGAAGACAAAAACGTGTGAGCCGTAGGCTAAAAAACTGTGAGCTAGCTCACACTAACTCAGTTTAGGAGGAACACTGGTTGTGAGGATAATCTGGAGGAGGGGGGAATGATATAAACTGCCTTGGGTTCCTACTGGGGAGAAAAGTGGGGTATAAATATCTAAATAAATAGCGACAGTGATAGTCATGAGATAGCAGTCTTTGACATTTCTCTATGTCAGTAAGATTATCAGTAGAGAATAGCTGACTGTGAGAAGGGGAGGAATCTAAAAAAAGCAAAATTCTTAAGCAAAATTCATAGCCTGTGGCCTTAATCCAGCTCTAAAAGCACTCTAATAAAATTTCAGCGCGTGATTAGCAGCATGAAAATTGGGAGGAAGATGCACACCAGAAAGCATTCAAAGCACGATGATCAAAGTAATGTGGTGTGGAGAGACTGCATCCTCATTCGCTGCAGTGCGCCTTCAGATTTATTTATTTTTTGTCTTTCATTTTTTTTTTAATTTTTTCTTTATTGAAGGGATTCAAAGGGTACAAGCAGTAAAGAGTGTGTTACATATTGGAGATTGTTAATAATATATTGAAATACAAAGTTAAAGACTTAGCTTGTATTACAGCAATTCTTAAACATTCCCGTTACATTAAACTAAGGTTAACTCTAGAGTTACTACTGTTTATATCAGATATCAGTGACCAATCTTGGAACTAAACTGAGAAAAGGTGGGTTTACTTTTTATAAAAAGAGGTATATGGAGGAGTTGTTTGCCCAAGATTTTGGGAGTGTCGCATCTTTACTTTCAGAGTATTTGTTGATGATAGGGTACCATTTGAGCATTGGGTTTTTGCGGGTGTCGTTTCCATAAAGATTTTCTGTTCTTTCAGTTATTTTATCTAATATAAAATAGTCCCATACCTTGGCTAGCCATGTGGAAATTGGTGGGCTGGAGGGTTTTTTCCAGTTGACTGCTAATGTGTGTTTAGCTGCTGTTAAAAGGACTTCTACTAATTCTCTTGTTTCTCAGTGCGCCTTCAGATGCCCGTCCCAACACATAGCCAGTTTATGCCCACCCTTTCCAACTCAGCAAGTGATCCATGAGTATAGACATCTTTTGTAGGGCTGGATCGCCTTAGTTCAGCCAGGTCACGTCTCACTTACAGCGATTCACAGCCTCCTAAAGATTCACTTTATTTATATTCTTGCTTTTCCATGGGGTATTCCCAGGCACAAGCATGGAGGATGCTTTATGCGTCCCTCCCTTTGGCGTCGTCAAAAGCATCTCTGTAGAAATCAGGTTTTTTAACGAGCAGCTGAGCTAATGGACCCAGCTGCATTAATCAGTACCTTAATGTGCAAACTCAATTTCTCACTGCCCTTTCTCCTGCAGAAGAACCCGTTGAATCGTACGAACACCTTGCACTGAAAGTTTTACGCTCCTGGAATGAATTCCCCGGGGTTGGTTGTAAGCTGGTGCCTGAACATATCGAGACTCGGCCCATCTATCACAGAGATAAGCCTGGCATGGAGCAGGTAAATCCTTTCACCTGGACTAATGGAAAAAAACAGGGAAGAGCTTGGCCGTACCTTAATCTTGTGGCCAATTAGGGCTATAGTTTGTTTATCTTATTATTTATTTATTTCAATTTTTATCCCACCTTGCCTGCAAGCAGGCTTGAGGCAGTGTACAGCAGGTTAAAATCCAATAAAACACAGATGCACTATACAATGCAATAAATTACACTAAAATTACATAATCAGCAATATAAATACAAAGTGCAGATGCATAAAGGATACGTGGTCCCATGTATCCAGCATCCAAGATTGTTCTTACCACCAGTAATATGCGGGCCATGATGATTCAGATATAAATAGTTTCGTTCATCAGCGGTGGCTCCTAATCGAAAGCCTGGTGGAAGAGCTCCGTTTTACAGGCCCTGCAGTACTATAAAAGGTCCTGCAGAGCCCTGATGTCTTCTGGGAGCTCATTCCACCAGTATGGAGCCACCACTGAGAAGGCCCTAGCTCTGGTGACAGCCAATTTGGCGTCTTTCAGACCAGGAAGAGTCAGGCGATTTTGCGACCCTGACCTCGGTGCTCTCTGGGGAACATATGGGGAAAGGTGGTCCCTCAGGTATATAGGTTTACCATATTTTGAAAAGCAAATAAGAGGACATATTTTGTGACTGACTACTTCAAACGAGTGATCTCTATGACAAATCTCATTTTAAATACCCCTACTATTACGCTGTGATAATTGCTACTAACTCCAAGTATACCTAACCTTCCAACCCCAAAAGAGGACATTTTCATCAGTTTTTTTTAAAGACTCCAAAAGAGGATGGGCATTAAAAAAAAAAGGACTGGTCCTCTAAAAAGTAGACATTGAGTAATCTTAGTTAATAGCATCTCAGAATTTAGAGATGCTGAATGGGTGTTGTGCAGGGGTCATTTCGTAGAAAAAGAGGTGCAGGAGCTCATTAGCATATGCCACACCCCCTGATATCACCAGCCAAATGTCAGTTTCAGCCCCATTATACCCTATGGGCCATTGAAGTCAATGGCAAAAACTCATAGGGTATATGAAGGGCTGGAGGAGACGAGGTTTGAGGGAGAGACTCCAAACTTGCAGGGTGGCTGCTGGGGCCTCTCCCCAAAATACCCACCAAGTTTCAAGAAGATTGGACCACGGGGTCCAATTCTACAGGGCCCCAAACAGATTGCCCCATCCCCTCCATTGTTCTCTATGGTGGGAAAAAATGTTACTTTTTTCCCACCATAGAGAACAATGGAGGGAATGGAGGCAACCTGTTTGGGGGGCCGTAGAATTGGACTCCGAGGTCCAATCATCTTGAAACTTGGTGGGTATTTGGGGGAGAGGCCCCAGCAGCCACCCTGCAAGTTTGGAGCCTCTCCCTCAAACCCCCTCCCCTCCAGCTGCTTTTTAAGCTGCCGCCAAATTTTGGCGGCAATTCAGCGGCGGGCCGAATCAGATCAGAGAATCTGATTCGCCCTGTGGCTGCCTTAGTGCCCACTAGCTCCGGCCCCAAATGACCCCTGGTGTTATGGTTACCAATGGGTTTCCTCGCTCAGTTCACATTGTCAGCACTAGGAATTTGTTTTTATGTCAACAGTTTTACAGGTTTGGTTTTGCTTATTTGTTTGGTGTTGTATACAGATGTTGTACAGATATTCTACACAGTGGGTTGGCTCCAATGATTAGGGTTGCCAACTTCCAGGTGGCACCTAGAGATCTCCCCCTATTACAGTTGATCTCCAAATGACCAAGCTCAGCTCCCCTGGAGAAAATGGCTGCTTTGGAGGGCGGACTGTGTGGCATTATTCCTGGGTGAGATCCCTCCCCTCCCCAAACCCCACCCTCCCCAGGTTCCACCCATAAAATCTCCAGGTATTTCCCAACCTCAAACCAGCAGTATATATATACACACATATATATATACATACACATATATATATACATACGCACACACACAAGACTCCTGGGATTGGAGGAAAGATCTGCCAGCATCAGCACCAGACTGCAGGTTCCAGCTCAGAGTCTCTCTCATTTATACGCGTAACATGTAATGCTGATTTTTATGGGTGCACAAATAATGCTGAAAATGAGTACATTTTAAGGCAGAAGTTCAGTTGAGGAAACTGAAAACGGTGCAAGGGAATGAATTGTGGGTTTCAGTTGCGCAAGGGGAAAGAGCAATTGAAACAGGGAATTAGGAGTCGAAAAAAGCAGAGATAGCAAATCTGCAATCTTCTCTAATCAGCTCTTGCTCATAAAGCCTTTGATGCCCTGGGCCCAGTCAGGATATTAAGAGAAAGTCTCTTTCTGTACACTCATCAGGAGGGGCCCTATTTTGTCCTTCTGTGCCACCGGAAACAAAAGTATTTACTTTGAGACGTATGGCCCTGTCTCTGTAGTGGCTTGTGGAAGACTAGTCAAAACTTCTTGTTTTGCCTGCTGCTGGGGTGGGGTGGAAGAGCGGTCAACGCAGTGGACACAGAATTACTACTGCATTTATAAATTTTTGCCCATGTAGCTCCTATTACATGTGCTTATTTGTTTTTATGTTTTTCAATTTTATGTTTAATTGTTTTGGTGTTCAGTGTTATGAACTGTTTTGAGGAGGGGTCTGTGTTGGATTGAAGGCAGGGTAGACATTTTAAGTAAAATAAATAAATAATGATACAGCCCAAATTAGACCTTCCACTAAGACAAGAAAAACCTGCTGTCATGCACGGCATAGGGTTGCCAGACCCTCCCCTAGTGGGTCCCCCGCTGACAGGCCCCACCTCCCCGCCACAGCTGGCTGGCAGGGGGGAACTTAGCCCAAAAAAGCGGGAGAACCATCCAACGTGCAACAATGTATCCATGTCTCTGCCCACATGACCTGGAAGTGACTTCATCATGTCCAGGATGTCAGGGCGATGCTCTGGTATTTGGGTAAAAACTCTATAACAGAAGTCAAATTTACCATAGAGTTTTTGCCCAAATACCAGAGTGTCACCCCAAAGTCCCAGACATGATGACATCACTTCCAGGTCACGAGGGCAGTGACGTAAACACTTCACTGTATGTCAGATGGACCTCCCTGTGGCTCCCAGTAAGTCCCCCCTCCCCTGGCAACCCTGACGTGGCATGAAGTTACTTCTGGGGAAAACCCAGAAGTGATGTCACGTAGCTCTAGGAATCACCATAACTCAGTTGCTGATAGCTTGTTACCAGCAAGATCACTTCTCCTGCTGCTAGAAATGCCTCCAGCTCCACACAGGATTAAGGACATGCAAGGAGAAGAAGACACACATTACAGCCGGAGTATTTCCTCTCCTCCTGAGCTGTGCTTTGAATCATTCAGTGGCCTGGTTTTTCCCAGACCCCTGAATGTAGCACTGTCCTTGCTTCTACTAAGAGTTTATTTGCCAAACAAATGAATCTTTAATGAGACTAGATTACCAAACTAGATAACGTTATGTTTTCTTTCTTCAAGGGCCGTGTGCAGATGTGGGTGGACATGTTTCCTAAGGATATGCCTCTCCCAGGACCTCCTGTTGACATCTCACCTAGAAAACCTAAAGGGTAATTCCTTACACATTCCTCTCTGCTTTCATACCAGTGTTCCTGATGATTTCTTTAGCCATCTTCACAACGGATGCTTAAATCAGTGTTCGCTTTTCCGTTTTCTGCAGTGTTGTAGTTAACGCCTGCAGTGACTGGAGCACCCATGATGTAAAGTGTTTATCTTCCATTTCCTATGTCCCATTAACTGTGTTCAAAAGTGGTATATCTTTGTCCGGAAAGGGTATTCTCGGAGGCAGTTGTAAAATGTTTTGGTGGCAAAATACAGTTGTAAAATGTTCTGTTAGAGTTTGATTTCCCTTTCAGTTATGATGACAAATTTGGGAAAGGCAATGAAAAATCTTGCAGCACCTAAAAGTAGGGTTGCCAATCTCCAGCTGGGGCCTGGAGATCTGGAATGACAGATGACAGTTCCCCTGGAGAAAATGGCTGCTTTTGAAGGGTGGTTTCTATAGAATTATACTCCGCTGAGCTCCCTCCCCAAAAAACACACCCTCTCCATACTCCACCCCCAAATTTCCAGGAATTTCCCAGTCTGGAGTTGCAACCCTACCAGTTTTGTGAGCTGAAGGTCCCTTCTTCAGACTTATGAAGTGTTACCTTAAGTGTTTGCAGATGTTTGGATGCAAAGTACAAACAGTGGACAGGAGGAAGAAAGGAAGTTATTGTAAAATGAGGCAAAAAAAAAAGTCAAGCAGCATACACCATTGCTATGTAGGGCACAGACGAAATCAAGAACAATAACCAGTCCTACTGGGGTGCCTGTGGACCCCTCCTAACTGGTGATGAATTTCCAAAGCAAGCTGAATAGTGTAAGAACATCTAAGGAGAGACTTTCTGCAGTGAGCCAACTTCTTCCAGGTTCTGTTGAGACCAACAGTGTAATCCTAAACAGAGTTACACCCTTCTAAACTCACTGACTTCACCCTTCAAAGGGTGTATCTTTTCTTAGAATTGCACTACAAGAGTAGTAATACTTTGAAGGGTTAATACTTCATCCATCTAACAAAGTGTGCTCTGGCTCACAAAAGCTTCTGCAGTGACAAATTTGTCAGTCACTGTTAGTTGTGCTACACTGTTAGTTGAGAGCCAGTTTGGTGTAGTGGTTAAGTGCGCAGACTCTAATCTGGGAGAACCGGGTTTGATTCCCCACTCCTCCACTTGCACCTGGCTGGATGACCTTGGGCAAGCCATAGCTCTGTACCAGCTGTTCCCTCAAGGACAGCTTGGGAAAGAGCTCTCTCAGCCCCACCCACCTCACAGGGTGTCTGTTGTGGGGAGGGGAAGGGGAAGGAGTTTGTAAGCTGCTCTGAGACTACAAGTGAAGGGCGGGGTATAAATCCAATCTCTTCTTCTTCTTCTACAAGACTCGCCTCACACTTTTCTTTGTCCCACATCTGGGATCAGAGGAAAGCTCAGAAGATCCCCGGGTCTGTACTTATGATGCCCACCAGTTGAGACCTAGAGTTGCCATTTTGGCTTTGCCTTGGCACTGAGTCCACCCAAGTCAGAGGCTGCACACAATACCTCTGACATATAGCAACAGAAAACATTCCTATAAAGTTCTGAGTCCAGAGACGCGTTGCTCAGTTGCTGGCGGATCGGTGCTCGATGCGATGCTGGAGTTGGCGTCAGTTTCGCTTATCAGGATCCCACCTTTGTCGCCAGTATAAAGTACTGAGTCCAGAGACGCATTGCAGTGAAATCAGCTCATAAGTTTATTGATGGTACAATTCCAGGCTACTGAACGGGGCTCGGGGGTCTGCTTAAATACACATCTAAACCACACCCCCGGCCTTGCCCAAACTCCCTGATAGGATTACTCCCTGATAGGATTACCCTGATAAGATTACGCCCACTCCCTGATAGAATTACTCTCTGATAGGATTAGTCATGAGTTACCTTAAACCATAGGTCCGGTTACAACCCCTTACAATCCGGCAGTGCTGTTGTCTCCCGAAGCCAGCCCGGCCTTGTGCGTTTCTCTGACCGCATGTGTGGTTGCCATTAGGACATAACAATTCCTCAGTATCTTCAGTGATTGAACAAGAGAATCAGGGGCAGTTCCTCAGTTTGAGTATCTTCCCTCCTCTCACTAACCATGTCTCGATTTCTTTCCGTCTCCAGAGAGTTAAGGGCCAAGTTGGTTTAGTGTCAAACTTGGTACCTCGTTTGCCATGGAAATCAGTGTTATGGGATCTCTCTAGCTATAATTCCTGAGGGGGGGCGTGTTTCGGTGTGAGTGCGGATGCGCATGAGAATGGCTTTGTTGTAGCGGCTGGGCAACTATATTCTAAAACACCTCCCTTCTCTGGGAAGAAGAGCAACGGCCTTGGATGCTGCCTCTGCTTGTTCTGCTGTCATAGAATAATGTAATGGTAGTCTTGCAGGCTGGGGCTGGAGTGTGCGAAGTCTAGGCGGGTTGAATGGGTGATGTGTTTGGACTGGGCGCTGGGGGTGGGGAGATGGGTCTTGTTTGAACCTTGTATAACTTTGGGCCTTGTCGCCAGAACGTCGGTTCTGACACAGAGAATTCCCTTGAGTGGTAGCAGTAAAACCTGTTTTGATGAACTGTTACCTCTGGTTAAACAGGTTTGACAGACTTTTGAAACTATATAGCAACCTGCTCAGTCTGTTTACTTGCGCGACAGTGATGACTGCACCTGTCATCAGCAGCAATGACTCAAAGAAGCTATCTACTGTCTCCTGCTATCTGAAAGACATTTCCACCTCCATTTTACTCTGAAAATTCTTCCTTTATAGCTTTTGAGAGTATTTATATCCCCTCCACCAACCCCCCCGCCCCCCATTTTAAACTAAACCAATCTAAGGCATTGAATCTGCTGGAACAAACTTGGTAAATGTGCATACTGACCCTTATTTACATAAGCCAAATGAAGGATTTAGTTTTGGCCCTGTAGCATGAAAAAACTTGGCTATGTTCGGCCAACATAATTTCAAATAAATACATCACTGTGCTGAACAGGCCAACTGGTCAGACAGTGAGATGAAAAGCCAAGGAAATTCAAGGCTCATTTAATGTGGATTTAATGACTTTTGAAAAGCAGCATTTTTGTAGAAGTTATCGGGGCATTTTCATAGAAGTTATTAGTACATCGATTATGCTACTCTGAAGCTTTCACTATTCTAAAAAGGAGACAGAATTAATGAAAAGCTAAAGGCTGAAGAAGCCAATATAGAAGTTTAATTCTGTATTCAGAAGCTTTAAACTGAACTATATTTTATGGATTTTTCTAGCAAGAGAAATCTATATTTAATATCTATATATTTATTAAATATATCTCTATTAAATATATATTAACATGCCTACATTAAATATATATTAATACATCTGTATTTAATAAATGATAATAATGTATCTGTAAGTACAGTCTGCCCAGGCTACCCTGATCTTGGCAGATCTTGGAAGCTTGGCAGGCTTGGCCCTGACTAGTATTTGGAAGGGAGACTACCAAGGAATCCCAGGGTCATGATGCAGAGGCAAGCAACGCCAACCACCTCTGGATACCTCTCACCTAGAAAACCTTACGGGGTCACCACAAGTCAGCTGTGACTTGACAGTACTTTCCAACATCCCCATCAAATACAAATCCTATTTCATAGTTTTATAAGCTATGTAAGAGATAATTCAAACCCTCAGCATCCAAAAGTATGCCTTTCAATTACCAGGGCACATGTTAATGGCTTCAGAGGAGCTTTAAAGTTTCCCAAAGAAGCCTTTAGTTAATGAGAATATCCACTTATTTTTCAGTCCTGCTTGCTGCTCTTTGTTTCCTTTTTCTGAAAAACCAACTCCCCTTTGGCTAACTTCAGAGATTCACATTGGGTTTTCTCTAATCTGAAAATGCCCTGTTTCAGCTGCTGTTGTCACACTGTGGAGTAGAGGGGGGAGGGACATTTGATCTTAGCATCTTCTAGTAAAAAGGGTTTTTGGTCACTGGGACTGGGAACAGAATCATAGAATAGAACCACAAGAGTTGGAAGGGGCCATACTAGGGTTGCCAAGTCCGGGTTGGAAAATACCTGGGGACTTAGGGGGTGGAGCCAGGAGAAGGTGGTGTTTGGGGAGGGGAGGAGCCTCAGCATGGTACAATGCCATAGAGTCCACCCTTCAAAGCAGCCATTTTCTCCAGGGGAGCTGAACTCTGCCAGCTGGGGATCAGTTGTAAAAGCGGGAGATCCCCAGGCCCCATCTGGAGGCTGGCAGCCCTAGGCCATACAGGCCATCTAGTCCAAACCCCTGCTCAATGCAGGATAGAGCATCCCTGACAAGTGTTTGTCCGGCCGCTGGTTAAAGACTGCCAGTGAGGGAGAGCTCACCACCTCCCTAGGCAGCTGGTTCCACTGTTGCACCACTCCTGACTGTAAAAAAAGCTTTTCCTAATATCCAGCAGGTACCTTCCCCGCCCTTACTTTAAAGCTGTTCTTGCAAGTCCTCTTCTCTGCTGCCTACAGGAACAGCTCCCTGCCCTCCTCTACGTGACAGCCCTTCAGATACTTACAGAGAGCGATCTTGTCCCCCCTCAATCTCCTCTTCTTCAGTATGGTCCGATTCAGCCTGGGGCCATTTCATATGGACGTGTGAAATGAGGGCCATGCTTTGAAAGCCTAGTCAACTAGGCTCAGCCTCCAGGAGGGTCTATATGGACAAGAGAGGGAATGGGATGTTCACAGGGTGTGCTCCAACGTTGCATAGAGGGGAAGGGGCAGGTTGGAGGAGGAATGACTGCTAGTCACAGAGGGGGTTCCAGGGCACACCGTAATTTATATGGGGAGCACTACCTATGTTGGAAGAGAAATCCCAGAAACTTTCCTGGCACTTCCAGCTGATCCATACATTGCTCTGAACATCTTTCCCCTGCTTCTTGTTATTCATACCCTACCTCTAATGCTTACTCCAGCTCCTTTGAACCTGGATTCTTGCAATCTTGTCGCTGGCAAATGAAAATATGACCAAATCTTTCAGTAAGCATTTATTTATGGATATTTATGTAAGTTTTATATGTATTAATTGTATTTATTGAATGTTTTATTGATTTTATAGGTTTTAATGTTTGACTAGGCCTTGGGCCCATGTAAGCCGCCCTGAGTCCGTTCGCGGGGAGGGCGGGATATAAATCTCAAAAATAAATAAACAAACAAACAAACAAACAAATAAATAAATAAGCAGCCTGCAGCCATGCTCAAACTACTGCCTAATCCACATGTGCCACTTTGAAGGCTTTTCAGCCCCACACTCTCCGGCGGCTGGTGCACACAAGTGAAAAAAAATAAATAGCATTTTCTGAAGCAATTGATAGTCACGTAGGAAGGCTTATTTACACTCGCATTTCAACCTCCTTACACTTTAGAGGGCACAAATGATTAGCGAGGGGGTCTGTATCCATACTACTGACTTAAAATTGATTTAATAATAATTTCCATAGCCCAAAGAATGCTGGGAATTGTAGTTCTGTGACTAGCAATCGCTAACAGACTTCTCAGCAGCACCTGTACCAAACAATCATTTCCAGGATTCTTTGGGGAAAAGTCATGGTAGCTCCTCTTGTTCTTAGATAATGTAATATTAGAATCCCAAAATAGGAGCAGAAATGATTGACTGCAAATTAGAAAGCAACATTTTTTTACCCTGCTATTTTCATATTCTCTGTTGGTTCTTTTTCTTTCTTCCCTACCAGTTACGAACTAAGAGTCATCATCTGGAATACAGAAGACGTCATTTTAGAGGACGAGAATATCTTTACCGGACAGAAATCTAGTGACATCTATGTGAAAGGGTAGGTTGCCCTGGCATTGCCTGTGGAGCTCCTCATTTTGGCCCTGACAGGTGAATTAATGTGTGACCCAAGGCCATCCATCAAGAAGGAGAGTCACGGCAGTATTATCCGGTTTTGCGTATGCATTCGGATGACGACTCTGCAGTCTTGGCATTTTGGCTGCAAAGTCTCGTCAGAAATGCCACCTCTGACTAGAATTAAGCAGGCAGAGAACTGATGCACACACAAAAAGAGGTCCTGTCCTTCCGTAAGCAAAGTGCTGGGGAGGGGGACAGAGTTCTAGTTCATACACAGCCTCGGCATCTGCGTTGTACGTGCTGCTGGCTGCAGATGTGAGCCTTGTATTCAGGTACTCTGTGATGGCCCCATGAGCAGTGCCTTTGTGATGTACAGGAAGGTTGATGACCGAGGGCCAAATCAGACAGTCTATGTAACACTTGTCCAATCAGGGGATTTGTAGACATGTGTGACACCAGGGAACATGGCACATAGGAAGAAGGTGGTTCAGCCTTCCCACCCACGCCATTTTTCCATGATGAAACTGCCACTATGTTTGCCTCACTGCAGGCAGTACACATGCAGCTCCACAGCAGGGTAAAGGGGGACCCCTGTGGCTGTTTCAGCTCAGGAAAACTGTGTGGGAGGGAAGGCTGAAACCCCTTCCTCCCCAGCACTGCACTCCTATGCCAAATCAGGCCTTGGCATGCTTGGGAACATTGGTCGCATACAAGTTGGAATGCCCATTCCTACTTGCAGGGGTCATTTCGAGCAGGAGTTCGGGGGAGCGCAGCTCCAGGAGTTGGTACTAGCCCCCCTTCCCCCGCAGTGGAATGCATGCTTGTGTCATGGCTGCAGCAAAATGACCCCGCCCCCTGGAAAGGTCCTTGTTCCTCCGACCAGCCTTCTGAAGGCTTCAGCCACCACTGAAGCTATCCTCCCAGAATAGTGGTATTTCTGAGGCTTGGATTAGTAACTGTCCCCTCTCTGCCAGCTCTCTCTCTCTCTCTCTCTCTCTCTCTCTCTCTCTCTTTCTTGCCTTCTGACATACTTCTGGTGATGTCAGGTGGTTTAGCATATGCAAATAAGTTATGCTAATTAGTTATGGTAATGAGCTCCTGCACCTCTTTTTCTACGAAATGACCCCTGCCTACTTGTATCTGCCCAAGGGAGCTTTGACTTTTGAAAGCTCATTACTTGAGAAACCTTGTTCGTGTTGAAGGTGCTGCTGGACTCGAATCGTGCTGTCCTGCATGTGTATCCCAGAAGACAGAGAACTGCTCATTTGGTGCTGAAACTTTGCGGTGTGCAGCATGCATCACAGCAGGGTGTGATTGCTTGGTTGTCTGTTTCTGCATTGACAAATATAGATGCCTTCGTCTCAGGAGAGGAGCATTTGCCCGAAGGCACTGCCTGTCCAAGAGGCAGTGTTACAAAAAGTTATGCATCCAAAGTGATTTTTTTTTAATGAAGTGAAGCAACCATATTAGAAAAGTTTTTTAAGATATCAAAGGTTAATGGTTGGGGGAATGCTTTATAGTTCAGAGTTCTGAAAGACCCGGGGTGTTTTGTTCCTTAAAGGGGCTGAGAGGGACAAAATTTTAACAGCTTCCTGATTGGGACTTTATCATCAGACAGCTTTGTCAGCATCCGTGACATGTCTTACAATTGCAGATGATAATCGGCAGAAACATGAAGGGGAAAAAATATTCAGCTGACAGCTAAACTGAGCTGCATTTCCCCTTGAAAGAAGCTGTTTATTGGAATTTAAAAACAATGCAGTCACTCTTCTGGGTCTTGCTTGGCACTTCCTCGTTCAACACTGAACCCCCCAAAATTATGGTGGATCCTCAAGTTTATTCCTGTTTTGTGACTGTGGGTCTCGCAAACTTCAGAATATGTAGTGTATTTAATGGCGACCGCCATGCAGTCGGCTCATTGCACATGGCTGAGCTAGCTGCCGGAGCTTCGATGCGACAGACAGTAGCCCGGCCGGATTGTAATTTGGCCCAGTGGTGTGCATAGGATCCTTGCATGGACCCATAGCACACACCCGCGGGAAACTGACCCTATCGGGTCCATCAGGCGAGGCCAGGGGCACAGCTTTGGTGCGAATATAAGCAGGCCCCCGGACCTCCGTCCGGCATGTCATCTTCACCAAGTAAATAAACTTATGAGATGAACTCACTGCAATGTGTCTCTGACTCCAGTACTTTATAGAATATTAGAACAAAGTTTGAGTGTGCTGGCACCTTTAAGACCAACAAAATTTAATTCTGGGTATAAGCTTTCGTGTGTGTGCAAATGTCTTCAGATACGTTTACATATATTTTAGTATTTTATACTGGGGAGGGAGAAGTAGCATGAAATTACTTTACAAGTGGGTCTTGCACTGTACACTAAATTTAGAAGCAAACCCCCGCTTTGAAAAATGTGATAAATTATCAGCTTAGGCCTCAAAGATATCCTCCTGTTTGCTGGACTAGTTTATCCAGTGGGGGTCCCTCCCTACTCTCTTTGATTCTCTTGCATTTGAAAAGGTGGCTGAAAGGCTTGGAAGACGACCGCCAGGAGACGGATGTTCATTACAACTCTTTGACTGGAGAAGGGAACTTCAACTGGCGTTTCGTCTACCCGTTCCATTATCTCCCGGCTGAGAAACACATGGTTGTCAGTAAGAGAGAGAACATATTTTCCTTGGACAAGACAGAGCGCAAAATACCGGCAGAACTGGTGCTTCAGGTCTGGGACTTTGAAAGGCTTTCTTCTGACGATTTCTTGGGTAAGGCCTGGTCTGGACCAGCAGAATCATTTCAGTTTGAATGAAGGCCACGAGAACTGACACAACGCTTTTTCTAGGGTTGCCAAGTCACTCACGTTTTGCAGTGGGGGAGAGATGGTCCCGTTCCAGAACATTTGTGCGCGTGCAGCATGATGATGTCACCCGGAAGGGATGTCATCATGCTGAGCACATCACTCTAGCAATCAGCCTAGAAACTCTATGGTACCATAGAGTTTTCAGGCTGATTGCTAGAGCGTCGGCCGTTGACGTGCCCGGCGCAATGACGTCACCTCTGGGCACTTTGTGGGCAGGGTTCCCCCCATCGGCCTGATTCAGACTGGCAGATTGTGGGCTGGTTTGGCAGGAAAACCCCCTCCCCCCCTCCCTGGGGGACCTGGCAGCCCTAGTTTTTTCTGAAGCTGGATTATGTGGTGAAAGACTGGTAAAGGTCAGAGATGGAATACTGAGGTGGAACTTGGACCGCCTTGAACCATGAGGAAAACTGTGGTATAAATGTTTTAATAAGTATTCAACTTTACTACCACAGAATGGTTTCAGGGTTGTCAGATCCCCCTTGGCTATTGGTGGGGATTGGGTGTAGTTGGGTTGCCAGCACCCGGTTGGGAAACTCCTGCAAATTTGGGGATGGAGCCTGGGGAGGACAGGGACCTCAGTGGGGTACAATGCCATAGAGTCCACCCTGCAAAGCAGCCATTTTCTTGAGGGGAACTAATCTCTGTAATCTGGAGATGAGCATTAACTCTGGGGGATCCCCAGGTCCCACCTGGAGGCTAGCATCCCTATCAGGTGTTGTGGTTAAGAGCAGCAGACTCTAATCTGGAGGACATGGTTCAATTCTCCTGGGTGACCTTGGGCCAGTCGCAGTTCTCTCAGCGGTCTCTGAGCCCCACCTACCTCACAAGGTGCCTGTTGTGGGGAGGGGAAATGAAGGTGATTGTAAGCGGCTCTGAAACCCCTTAAAGTAGAGAAAAGCGGGGTATGAAATCTTCTTCTTCTTGTCCCCAGCCCCCACCCCATCCTGCCCAAATTACCTCTACAGGGTGTTACTTTAAATATGGGGGATTCAGGTTGCTTCCTCAGCCAGTTGGCCTAAGATTGGAGAGACATGGTTTGAAATCCTCACTGTGCCACAAAACTCATTGGGTGACTGTAGGCCCATTGCTCTCCCTCAGCCTAACCTACTTTACAGAGCTGTTGTGAGGGTAAAAAGAGGTGTCCAGAGCCCTGAGCTTTCTAGAAGGAGGGCAAGGTTTTTTAAAAGTTACTTATTTGCTGGATTTTTTTTTATCCTACCCCTCCTCCAAAGAGCCCAGGGTGGCTTCCCACCTCCATTTTGTCCTCACAACAACCCCATGAGGAAGGTTAGGCTGAGAGAGAGTGAATGGTCCAAGTTCGCCCAGTAAGTTTCATGCAGAAGTACACACCATCATACCTAGAAGGGCACCCATTGTATGGGCATTGCTGCACCATCCTTCACCCACCACCTTTGCCATCATTAGAGAAAACAATAAGCCAATTATACTCTCCTTGATAAGAGCTCAGCCCTTGGAGCTTGCCTAAGTTTGTCCGAGCCAGAAGATGCTGTACAAAACCTGCTTTGTCGATTCAGCCTCTCAGTGATGTGGAATTTCATTTCCGTTTCCTCTCAGGCTCCCTTGAAATGAACCTGAACGGCTTCCCCCGAGCTGCCAAGACCGCCAAGCGCTGTGACATTAGCATGGTAACTGAAACAAGTGAGGAGAACAAGATTTCCATATTTCAGCAGAAGCGCGTCCGAGGCTGGTGGCCATTCATCAAAGCCAGTGAACTCACGGTAAATCATCAAAGACTGCTCACTGCGTGCCTTGAGCTGATGCGATCGGTGGATGCTTTTAAAAACAGGAATAACATGAAGATTCAAATATCATACAGGTCAACTATGGAGTTGTTTGACTTGTTATGAATCCAAATTCCATCTCTTTCCCTACAATTCTGGGTCTTCGTTTCCCCCAGAGCCAGTTTGATGTAATGGTTAAGTGCACGGACTCTAATCTGGGGGAACCGGGTTTGATTCCCCACTCCTCCACTTGCAGCTGCTGGATGACCTTGGGCAAGCCATAATTCTGTCAGAGCTGTTCTTGAAAGAGCAGTTTCTGTCAGAGCTCTCTGAGGCCCACGTACCTCACAGGCAGTGTTCCCTCTAAGCTGAGTCAATGTGAGCTAGCTCAGTTTTTTAGCCTCTGGCTCACACATTTTTGTCTTAGCTCAGGAAGAATTGTTCCAGAGCAAACTGATTTATGCAGTAGCCAGCCAAATGGCTTGCTCACAGCTTTAATGCCAGTAGCTCACAAGGTAGAATTTTTGCTCACAAGACTCCACAGCTTAGAGGGAGCATTGCTCACAGGGTGTCTTTTGTGAGAAGGGGAAGAAAAAGGAGTTTGTAAGCCACTCTGAGACTCCTTCAGGTAATGAAGGGCGGGGTATAAATCCAATCTCCTCCTCTTCCTCCTCCTCCATCTGGCTTAACGGTTGCAGGAAGCATGTTCCTTTGAGGCCTAGGTTTTTCTCACTGAGGTGGTGAACCTGTGTTTGAGCCGTACCACTTTGTAATGCGGGGGTTCAGATGATTTAGTGCTCATTCATCCAGAGAACTTCCCTGTATGTAGAAAATTAGCATGCCAAGGAGTAGAGGTTTCTACGTCAGGGGAATTATCTGTTTGGAGAAACATGAGGCAACATTTCCAAATGGTAAGGGCAAGTGGAGCCAGTTTCTCTCTCCCTCTCTGAGAGTCTTCGAACAGGGCAGCCCTCTGTCAGGAATGCTCAGTTCTCTAGCTCTAGACTTCCTACACCTAGGGACTGGGTTAGACAGTCTATAAAGACCCTTCCATCTCCCCAAAGAAGCATATTTCTAGGGTGCGAGTATTGCATTTTAGGCCGCGGTCACACGGCCCTTTAAAGCGGGAGTCACTGCTGTTTCCTCCTGCATTTAAAGGGACCGATCAGACTGGCCGTGACAACTCCCTCGCCAAAGCGGGTTCAATCCCGGGTTCCTCGCGTGTTTTCCGACCCCGGGAAAATCAAGTATTTTCCTGGAAGTCGCGCTTGGAACCTGGGATTTAGCCGATCTGGACAGCCGTCTCTCGCAATGATTACGAGAAGGGCTGTCTGATTGTCCCTCCGGAGTCTGAGCTTTTTTGCGGCATTCGGGGGAGGCAGCCATGCAGGTGGCCCTTGCCTTCCTCCCCCAGCTGCTGCCGCCACCAGGGTTGGGATGTGTGAACATCCCAACCCGAAAGAAAAAATCCTGGAATAAAGTCCAGCGGGACTTTATCCGGGATTAGGGTGCCGTGTGACCACGGCCTTAGAATAAGCCTGACATGATACAGCCCCAATTTTAATGACCTGATTGATATTAGCTTCAGAGGGTAGCTATGTCGGTCTGCAGTAAAGCAGGAGATTTCTGTCCAATAATACCTTAGAGAGCAACAAGGTTTTTGATGTATGATCTTCCGAGAGTCAAAGCTCCCAGATATCTGATGAAGGGAACTTTGAGTCTCGGAAGCTCATACTCCGAAAATCTTTTCAGTCACTAAGTTCCTACGGGACTTGAATCTAGCTTATTTACATTGTTTTTGCATCTCCTCAGGACTGAGTAAACTCAATTGCAGAGGCAGGATTATGGAATATCAAACAGCAATAATAATTTCTGAAGAATCTCTTATTTACATGCAGGGAGAGTGTCGTGAAAAAAAATTGTTAATTTCCTGAGGCATCTGTTTCCTACTTAAAAGCACGTGAGATATAATTTCCTGGCTCCTTTTCTCACTTCACAGATCTCCTACTGTTTAATTTTCTCCTTATTAACTTAAGGAGATTATCTTTTAAAAAAAAAATGTCAAAGACCGCCTTGTTTTAATTAAGCTGCAAGAGGAGGTCATCAGTCAGAAGGAACATGTGGAGTCCCTGGCTCTGTGGAAATGCTGTGGCGTTTCAACTTTCATGTCGGCATAATTTTAACTATAGTGATTGTTTGGAGGAAACCCTAGAAATGGGTTGAGTTGTGGTTGTGTTACACATTCTGTCACTGACACTCTCAACATGTAATATGGCCCCAAGAAGGCCTGAGGGAAATTGGGAGTGTAATGCTGAGGAAAGGCCAGAGTTTCTTTTCCACCGTGTGCTGTTTTTCCAGTTGGTAATTCACCCTCCCTCACTGTTTGAAGCTTTAGGAGGCAGTTGAAGACCTTTAGGGAGGCAGTTGAAGACAATTTTATTTAGGATTTAAATCTAGTAGCAGTACTGACTCCTGAGTAGTGATTTCAAATTTTGGTTTCATGTTTTTAATATATTTTGTCCTACGTGTTTTTATCTGGGTTTGTAATCTGCCTTGAGCTCCAAAAGGACGAAAGGCAGCTAATAAATGTTTCAAATAGATAATGAATTAATAACCACATCATGTAGTGCAATTTGGGTTTTGAACACGCACAGCGTCACACAGCCCATATGAACACATGAACCTGCCTTATACTGAATCAGATCACTGGTCCATCGAGGTCATATCGTCTACTCAGATGGGCAGTGTCTTTCCAGGGTCTCAGAGCTCTTTCACATCACCTGCTACTTGATTCTTTCAACTGGAGATGCCTGGGATTGAACCTGGGACCTTCTGCACGCCGAGCAGATGCTCTGAGCTTTGACACCGACTGAGTTCTGTTACCCCATCTCCTGTCTTTGCTGCATGACCACTCTGCTTACCAGACAAGAATTTAAACAGACAATTAAATCAGTCACAAGATATATAAATCATCATCAGTAAATAGTCATCAGTAATCATCAGTAATAAAGTCCTACCATAAAATTCTACCATTTAAGAACATAAGAGAAGCCAATGTTGGATCAGGCCAGTGGCCCATCCAGTCCAACACTGTCACGCAGTGGCCCAAAATACCAGGTGCCATCAGGAGGTCCAGCAGTGGGGCCAGGACACTAGAAGCACTCCCACTGTTGCCCTCCCCTCCAGCACCAAGAATACAGAGCATCACTTGCCCCAGACCCAGAGTTCCTACCTATACCTTGTGGCTACTAGCCACTGATGGACCTCTGCTCCATATACTTATCTAATTCCCTCTATGCTTATCTAATTCCCTCCCATGCTTGTAGCCACCACCACCTCCTGTGGCAGTGAACTTAGTGTTCGTCATAGTCCTTAGTGATGCTAATGGCTGCTGAACGGTTTGAACTGCCAATGTCTTTGCATATAATGCAGTTTTGCAAAAAAAACAAAAAAACAACAACAATGCAAACCTGTCCAGCAGGTGTCTGTGGCTGTTTGGCTGGGTGATTGGCTCATGGCCGACTGATGCCTTCGCACCTGGTAAGATCAATGGTCAAACTCATTTGTGGTGGAATTCGCAGCATCCCTATCAGGGACGATATCGAGAATTTTCCTTTCACTAAAAGCCCTGTTGAGCAAACGGCTGACATGCCTTCTCTGCATCTCTATGAGCTAGGCTTTTGTTGTACGGGGTAATAGCAATTTGCACTGACTTGGACAGACCAGGCTATCCTGCCAGATCTCAGAAGCTAAGCAAGTTTGGCTCTGGTTAGTATTTGGATGGGAGACCACCAAGGAAGTCCAGGGTTGCTATGCAGAGGCAGGCAATGGCACACCACCTCTGACCGTCTCTTGCCTTAAAAACTCTATGGAGTCGCCATAAGTTGGCTGCGACTTGAGGTCACTTTCCATCATCTATATATCTAATTCCGAAGGCGCCCCCTGTGTGAGGATACCTAAATCCGCGCGGGGGGGGGGGGGCACCTGGGAGGCAGGGAGGTTTTCCTACACATGGGGGGCACTCCCCCCGTGTGCAGAAAAATCCGAAAAGTTAAAAAAAAACACTTCAGTGACCGTAGAATCCCCCAAAATACCTTTTGAAATGGCACCAACTCCAGACATCAACTGTGAGGAGATTAGAATGTTCGGGGGAGGGGGGGAGGCTCTAACTGTTTTTGTCAGTAAAAAGCAGGGTTTTTACTGGCAGCAGTCTAGGGTTGCCAAGTACCCCCCCCGGCCACCAGCAGCAGATCCAGATCCAGGCTGGGAAACTCCTGGATATTTGGGGGTGGAGCCTGGGGAGGACAGGGACCTCAGTGAGGTACAATGCCATAAACTCCACCCTCCAAAGCATCCATTTTCTCCATGGAAAGTTATCTCTGTAGTCTGGAGATGAGCAGTAACTCCAGGGGATCCCCAGGTCCCATCTGGAGGCTGGCATCCCTAGGCAGCACCCTCTGTGTGACTTGATACCACCTGATTTGCATGACTTAATTAGGCCCAGCTGTTTTGCTACAGTTCATCAGCAGCCACCGTATGAAAGCCATTGTGGTGCAACAGTTCGAGCTTCAGACTGGGATCTGCGAGACCCAGGTTCAGATCCCCATCTTGCAGTGGAAGCTGACTGGGAGATTTTGGACCAGTCACATACTTTCAGCCTAACCAACCTCACAGGGTTGTTGTGCAGATAACAAAGAGGAAATAATAATGTAAGCTGCTTTAGTCCCCATTGTGGAGAAAGACTGTAATTTTCCTAGGTAGAGGCTGCAGGGGAGGGGGGTGGAGATAGAAAGCTGAAGACAGATAAAGGTAGGTTGGCTGTTGGGTGGGAAGGAAATAGGGTTGCCAACTCCAGGTTGGGAAATTCCCAGATATTTGAGAGGTGGAGCCTGGGGAGGGTGGGATTTGAGGTGGGAGGCAGAAAGAGAGAGAAAGAGTGATGAGGTGGGGAGGCAGAAAAACAAAGGGAATGATGACAGGTCAGAAAGAGAGGGGAAGTAACATACATGGAGGAGAGTGAGAGAATAAGAAAGGGGGACAGAAGGGAGAAAGAGTGTGAGAGAGGTAGGGGGAGAAGGGAGGAAGCAAAGGTGTGAGGAATGGGATAACCATCCTGCAAGTTTCTTGCAGGTCTCCACTTGTCCTTCTGTAATTGTGAACAGAATCTTTTTAAAAAATTATTCCAGAGAGATTAGGAGCACAGGGCTGGGGTGTTTTACTGGAGTCTGTTTGGCAGGTAGGGGCTGCAGTGGCTCAAGTGGTTAAGATGCTGAAGCTGCAGTCCGGAAGGCTGGTCGTTCAGCAGTTCGAGACCCGAGTGCCACGTGATGGAGTGAGCTCCCGTCTCTGGCCCCAGCTCCTGCCAACCTAGCAGTTCGAAAGCAACAAATTGCAAGTAGATAAATAGGTACTACTTCAGTGGGAAGGTAACAGCGTTCCATGTGCCTCAGCGTCTAGTCATGCCGGCCACATGACCATGGGGAAGTCTTCGGACAGCGCTGGCTCTTTGGCTTGGAAATGGAAATGAGCATCACCACCTAGAGTCGTATTCAACTGGCTTTTGAGCAAGGGGAACCTTTACCTTTACCTGTTTGGCGGGTAACCCACCAAACCTAACCTACCTCACAGGGTTGTTGTGAGGATAAAGTGGAGGACAGGAGAACAATATAGGAGTATAACTGAAGGGAATAAATGTATGCTGTATTCATTTTCACAGAGGCGGGATATAGATTTAATAAGGAACAGCTATGTGTTTTATCCTCAATAAATATAAAGCTGCTTTTTATGAGCCAGGTTATTAAGCATTTAGCCATCTTGCCCGCTGGTCCATATATTAATGAATAATTCATTTGGTGAAGAACGTTTTACATTTGAATTCCAGCCACTGAAATGGACTATCTTCTCAACCTAGGGTAAAGTAGAAGCAGAATTCCATCTGGTGACAGCGGAGGAAGCTGAGAAGAACCCCGTGGGCAAGGCCCGGAAGGAGCCAGAACCTCTGGAAAAGCCAAAGTAAGCCTGGTTGCCACTCTGTCCAGTTTGTCATCTGTGCAGTACAGGAACTGAAGAAGTATGTTTGGCATCCAGGATTGATTTCCCCAAAATATAAGAATGACCAGGGAGAAGGAAATAGATCGTTTAAGACACTGGCTTGTATTTTACCACCCCCCCCTTAGCAATGTCTGAAAACCTTCCTCCAACCTAGGGTTCTCCAGCCAGTTTGGTGTAAGGAATGCAGACTCTATAATCTGGGAGAACCGGGTTTGATTCCCCACTCCTCCACTTGCTGGATGGCTGGATGACCTTGGGCAAGCCATAGCTCTGTCCCAGCTGTTCTCTCAAGGACAGTTGTCTCAGAGCTCTCTCAGCCCCACCCACCTCACAGGGTGTCTGTTGTGGGGAGGGGAAGGGAAAGGAGATTGTAAGCCGCTCTGAGAGTCCTTTGGGCAGTGAAGGGCGGGGTATAAACCCAGTCTCTTCTCTTCTTCTTCTTCAACTTCCATTGGAGGAAGTCTCCTTGGGCTGGAGGCAGGCTTCAAACTTTGCTGAGTAGTGGGCTTACCATTCCCCCAGTGGGGGCAGGGAATCCCCCATCCCAAGCTTCTATTGCCTGTTTTAAAAACTGGCAGTGTCATACCTGTGACAAAGGGTTGCTCAAGGAATTACTGGAAATTCTGTGGTTTTACCATAGATTCCTAGAGCTACCCTATATCACTTATGGATTTTCACAGGAAATGATGTAGCAGCAGACATGTCCCTGCCATCAACCCTACCATCGGTTGCTAGGCACAGACTGGCAACCATACTGAGTAGTGTAGTAGAATAAGGGGGAAATACAGAACACGTTTCCTGTTTCAAGGACAGCAAATTGCAGTTTAAAATGAAAACATACTTGCCAATAAGCATCTTACAAAAACGTGCTTTCTCGCTCTCTCTCCATCTCTTACTGTAGCCGGCCAGACACCTCCTTCTCCTGGTTTGTCAATCCTTTCAAGTGCCTGTATCATCTCATCTGGAGAAACTACAAGAAATACATCATCATTGCACTGATTCTGATCATCCTGGTCATATTCCTAGTGCTGTTCATCTACACCCTACCTGGGGCCATCAGTCGCAGGATTGTGGTGGGATCAACTTAGCAGGTGGTTATCTCTTGGTTCACGGCAATAGCGGTTCAGTGAAAAAACAAAAAGGAAAGATCCTCTTTTTGCCCGTCCTCTGAATAAGAACTAAAAGATACTGGAACGAACTGATAACCGTATTAACCACTCAACTGTGGTAATATCCTCTTTATGAGCCAAACCCGACACAGATCCTTGTGTTTGAAATCCAGATTTGCCTCAGTCATGTATAAAAGTAAAGTGGTTTCAATTTTAACAGCAAACGGAGTACATGGATTTTGCGGGGGGGGGGGGGGGGTGTCTAAATCCTCTCCACCTGTGTCTTTAATTCCCTGCTAGATCTTAAGACAAAAATATAAAGCCGTGTATATGCTGCTAGAAACTTTTTTTATATACTAGAAAAAACTACTAGTACTACTACTACTACAATCCTACAAATTATACACAAATCTGTAATAATTAAAGAATCATGAAAAACACTGATGTTTTGATTAATTGTTGTTGACCAAAGTTGTTGGCGGACGAGAATCTCTGGAATAATGTCCCGTTTCAAATCACAAGATCTTCATCCGAACCATGACATAGAAACCCATAGTGTAGAGAATTGTTCATACATCAGGCCCAGAGCAAAAACGGCCCACCTTCATATATTTAACATCCACAAAACGAAGGAATCATACAGTCTTACTTCATAATTGCAATTACAGTTGGGTCATCCAATACATACTTCCTGCTATACATCCTCCCAGATCATTTACAACTCAGCCAAGATCGAGTAGCAGAAGTGTGCTTGGCTGACAGAAAAAAAATGCTCTGAGAACGGGGCTGTAGAGAGATGTGAGGGGTGAGGTTCTTTAAGCCTCATCCACACGCCCCTTTTGCCTTTCAGCTCAGACTCTCGCACACCCCTCCTTTCTATGTGACTGCGGCAAAGCCAGGTTTAAATTCATGGATCTGCTATCACCTGCGGAACCAGACCTAATGTGCACAACTATGTACTCACCACTGTAACGTTTTGAAGTGAGATTTTTCATTCAAAGATAAGGAATATGTGATCACCCCAATTCCATTCCGGAACAGTTCCAGACCTGTTTGAATGGCTTTGTCCTGTATATATCAGAGAATAATCTGATCCAGTTGTTTCTGTACCAAAGTCTAGGCCCGGCACACTGAAAAAGCCACACCAGAGTGCCAAGCCCTCTGCAACTTTCACAACACAAGCTTAGCCAAGTCAAATATTCAGGAAGAGATCCATGTCTTAATTCACAGAGACTCCCTGCCCCGGAGTCCATGAAAAGTCAGTGTGACCAGACTTAGAAATTCAGTGTCACAGTAAATTACTCCCTCTGGCAGCACAGGTAGCTCAGACTAGCCTGATCTCGTCAGAGCTCGGAAGCTGAGCAGGGCTGACCCTTGTTAGTACTTGGTTGGGAGATTACCATGGAAGACTGGAAGCGTTATGCAAAGGAAGGCAATGGCAAACCGTGTTTGTTCATCTCTTGCCTGGAAAGCCCCAGAAGGGGGTCGCCATTAGTCAATTGCAAACTTGACAGCTTACTTTCCCTTTTTAGCATCCTTCACAAAGAATATGAAGCACCACCAATTTTTCATGCATACGGGAGCTGCATGCACAGAAGCCACACCCTGTGCAAAGGGGTTCCCAATTCACTTCAACAAAGAGGACAGCTCTATATGAATAAAAGTGAAGTGAATGGGACACCTTGCTTAAGTGGGAATTCCACTGAGCATCCAGGGTGTACGAAGAACTGCGTATCAGGGGCACTGAATGAAGCCCAGAGAGAATGGAATTTGCTGAAGTCATGTCAGAATCATAGAGTATTGTACTAATTGCTTGTATCTTAGGGCCCAATTAGAGGATACAGGTGAGACAATTCAGGTGTCCCCCAACCTGACTTGCAGACATTCTTGATGTTGGGGAAATAACATTCCCAAGAATGCCAGAGCCCTATTCAGCTCAGGACCATAGTGGAAAGGAAGGCAGGGCCAGCCTTCCCTCCCAAATCATTTTCCCAGGATGAAACAGCTGCAACCCCCCCCCCCCATGCAGTTACAGCCCAGCTTATGTCACATCCCGCAGTGTTCCCTCTAAGCTGACTTCGTGTGAGCTAGCTCACAGTTTTTTAGCCTCCGGCTCACAGATTTTTGTCATAGCTCAGGAAGGATGGCTCCAGAGCAAACTACTTTATGCGGTAGCCAAATTGCTCGCTCACAACTTCAACGGAAGTAGCTCACAAATTAGATTTTTTTGCTCACAAGACTCCACAGCTTAGAGGGAACATTATCTAGCTGAGCTCTTAGCAATTTCAGTGCAAATTGAGTACTTGTGACTTCCTCAAGACCATAACTAGTCATAGCATACTCCAGAGAATGCAGTCTACATGTGGAAAAGGGCTATCACACTTTGGTCACCTGCATATGCAAATGCTTACATATTTGTGCTATGTTGGGGAGGTAGCCAATAAGTTGGTATTCTATGAGCACATTCACCCACATCCAAACTAAAGAACAGCATGTGCTGAATCGTGTGTTACACCGATGCTGCAGTGCATTCTGGGTATTACCTTTCAGTATAAATAATGAGCTACCATATATATGAATATAAAATAACACACTGAATGTAAGACGATTATCTGTGATTAGGGAACGTTTGTGCTTGCTCAAAGATAGCTGCTTTCGTTTTGTTCCTTCCATCATTTTAACTACTGATTGTTGTAACATCATATTTGCAGTACGATTTTTATTAAAAACGGAAAGCAAGCGGACGTTTAAAATGGGGACAGCTCAGATCATTTCAAGTAAGAAAAGTGTATTATTTCCAGAAATCAGATATACTACATGTTCACAATTGATAAATGAGATGAAACAAAAGCACAGGCAAAAAGGGTTTTCATAGAGAGGCTGAAGACAGATAGGGAATTAATGAAGAAAAAAGGGCAAAGAGAAGGTAAGTCAGTGACACAGTAAGTAAACAGACAGAGAGCTGATGCCTTCTGGAACAAGGCTTAATGGGATTTACGAGCAAAGTCATGTGAATGGTTCTGCCTGGCATATCGAAATGAGGGAAGACTTCAGATTTCTCTGCCTCAACCCCCCGTTTCATTTTTGAACCTCTGCTGAGCAAATCAAACTCATCATCCCTTATTTTCACACCTCTTTCTGTTTCCCCACACTAATTCCCCTCCCCGAAACAGAACGCATTTTTCAATGCTATTTTTGCATTACTAATTTAGCACTGGGGATGCGGAATGTTATGGTACAGCCTGATTTCATCAGACCTCAGAAGCTAAACAGAGTCAGTCCTTGGATGGGAGAGACCGCCAAGGAAGACTCTGCAGAGGAAGGCAGCAAACCACCTCTGCTTCTCAGTTGCCTTGAAAGCCCCTTGCTGGGGTCACTGTAAGTTGGAAGCTAAGCAGGGTCAGAATTTGGAAGGGAGACCACCAAGGAAGGCTCTGCAGAGGAAGGCAGCAAACCACCTCTGCTTCTCACTTGCCTTGAAAGCCCCTTTGCTCAGGTCACCATAAGTCAGTTACGACTTGACAGCACATACATACAAAATTTAGCATTTTCCTTACCTGGATAGCATAATTCATGAAAACAGCACAATTCATTTAGTAGCCTTACAAGATCTTTGTAATACACTCCTCAGGCTGGTAGCCAAATGTGAAAACAGTTTTAAATTATCAGACCCCCTTCGTGAGTGTTGTTAAATATCAAAAGCACCATTGAGCCGGCAACATATTTGACTTCAGTGGAGGGAAAGAATTCTAGAAGGGCATTTGCCCTATTCAAGGCGGTTATTCAAGGCAGGTACAATAAAAACCCCTACTCTGAAAGGCTAAACCCATGCCTTTTAAGCGAGGTTGAATCGGTAGAGCTTATGTTCTTCAGCTGTCCATTTTACAGGGAGGCTCGTCTTAAAATTATCACCCCATTAAATGATAGGGCACCCAGGCACATCAATACAAACAAAGCAAGGCTTCACTGGCTCCTATCAGTCAGTTGCTGAGTTTTGCGCATTAATTCTTAGATTGCGGGAATCGCATTTTTAAAGTTCTTAAATTCAGATTTCTATTTTTGTATATCATGACTGTTCTTTTTTCCCCCTCCGCTTCACATATTATGCTTACTCTGTATGTTGGTTTTAAAACCATGATAATAAACTCATTAATCCCTTTGTTAACAGCCTGGGTGAAAATAAATGTTTTGGCCTGGCATCTAATCCTCCTCTACATGTGGCTGCAGGTTAATGCCCCAAAAGGCCCTGAACTGATAGTAGAAATCCTTCCTTCTCTTCCAAGAGTTGTCATTTAATTTCTTAAGAAGTCATTTTTTAAAAGTTGGGAGGCTCAGTCGTTTGTGTCTTGTATACTTAATTGGGTCTACAAACCTCTTTTTCTTTTTCGGCATCTGGTTTTAGCTTTTCAGTGTCACCACTTGACGCCTTGAACAATTCTGCCCCCAGCTTTTCAAACTTTGTCGCACTCCAGATTTTTTCCCCCTCGCTTGGTATTTTCTGCCACAGATGTCAGCCTTCTTGGGCCATTTATCAGCGACTCACCTATCCATCTCCCTCCTTTTCCTTCTTTCACATGGAACACATTTCCCGAGCCCTGCCAGAAGCCCTCCATCTTCTCCCCTCTCCTGTCAACAGATATGTCAGTGGGTTTCACAGTAAATATAAAAAGATATCGTCGTTTCTGTTTTAAAGCTAGACAGAGAGGCTGAGACAAAGTCAGGGCCTGAGCCAGAAAGCCCTTGTCAGGATGTGGCCACATTTAACTAAGTCTGCAGATGTTGAGAGAAGAAGCTGCCATTTATTTCTAGCACAGCCGACGAAGGATTTGGAAGAACTTCCCGTGCTTTAAGCATCAATCTGGAACTCAGATTTCCAACTACTTACCTCCATGCTGGGGGGGGAAACCCGTCTCCTGCTTCATTCCTGCGATTAATTACTGCTAAAGTGAGCAAAACAGAACTTGGTAAACAGCTCACTGTGGTACCGGATTATGTGGATGGATTTTCGACCTCAGCACCATTTCCTACAGGCTCATAAGCTTTAACTGCTAGGGCACAATGGTCTGCCTTGTGTCATAGCCCCCAAAGCCCAATCCTATAACTGGTAATAGGTTTGATGGCCTAATTTGCTAACTAGGAAAACCTTTAGTTCCTTTGTTATTATTGAACATTAGAGTTGTCAGTGTGAGGGATGGGGACGGGGACATGGTGGGTGATCTTGGCTCCATTTCCACATTACTTCTGAGGAAAACCCAGAAGTGGCATAGAGTAGCTCTAGGAATTGCCAGAAACTCTATGGTAAAACTGTAGAGATTCTGGCAATTTCTAGAACTACCTATCAACATTTCTGGGTTTTCCCTGAAAGTAATGTAGCATTGCAGTTGATGTTGCCATTAAGAAAAATTCTCTCACTGCCACTCAGAACCACTGCTGGTAAATAGGGCTGCTGGTTGGAAATGTCCTGTCATTGCAAGACAAAATAATTTGCAAGAGTGTTCAAACTTCACAAAGATCCATCTTTCAGTGACAACACCAACATTAATTGCTCAGGGCATTATGTCTGCCATGGCCACTCACATAAACTCTCTGCCTAATCCACTTTACAGGGCTGTTGTGAAGATAAAATACAATGGATGAGAGAACTACGTAAACCACTCTGGGTCCCGTTGGGGAGAAAAATCAGGTGTGAGTGACGTAAATAAACAAATAGAGGCTGACAGTATTTGACATTTATAAAAATGCTGAGCTGGAAGGGACCACAAGGGTCATCTAGTCCAACCACCTGCACGATGCAGGAAATTCACAACTGTCTCCCCCCCCCCCCCCGAGCCTTGCTCTATGCCCAAAGGAAGGGGGGGGGGAAACCTCTTGAATCCTGGGCCAGTCTGGGCTGGAGGAAAATTCCTTTCAGACCTCAAACGTGGTGATCAACATTACCCTGGGCATATAAGAAGGGGCTACGAGAGCCAAGCAGTGGCTCGTCCCTTCCTGCCCTCCCTCTCAGAATCTGCCTAAATTCATAAAATCACCATTGCTCTCAGATGGCCATCCAGCCCCTGCTTAAAAGCCTCCAAAGGAGGAGAGCCCACCACCTCCCGAGGAAGTCTGTTCCACTGGGGGAACTGCTCTAACTGTCGGGAAGTTCTTCCAAATGTTTAGCCAAAAACTCTTCTGATTTAATTTCAACCCTTTGGTTTTTATCCTGACCTTCTGGGTAGTGTTGCCAGTCCTGGGTTGGGAAATACCGGGAGATTTTGGGGGTGGAGCCTGAGGAAGGTGGGCTTTGGGGAAGGGAGGGACTTCAGCAGAGTATAATGCCATGGAGTCCACCTTCCAGTGCAGCCATTTTCCCCAGGTGAACCGATCTCTGTCACCTGGGGATCAGTTGTAATAGCACAAGGTCTCCAGCCACCCCCTGGAGGTTGGCAACCCCACTTCTGGGGCAATGGAGAAAACATTAGCTTCAGTTCATGGGGGGTTTTTTGCTTCCTTGTGGAAGATCCTGCTGCTAATGCGCATGCATAGAGACCAAGCCATGCCTCCCTACCTCTGGTTGCACATGTGCTGAGACAGACACCATCACTCTTGCCTCTCTTTGCAGCATGCATATGGAGAGAGCAGCAGCATGGCAAGGTTGTAAAGAACTTAGTCCAGAGATGCCTTCAAGTGAAATCAGCTCATGGTTTATTAGGAGGTTCAGGAACACATGTCTGAGCTGGGCTCGGGGGTCTGCTTATATGCGCACCTAAACTGCGCCCCCGGCCTTGCCCACGCACCCTGATAGGATTACAGTTAGGGTTGCCAAGTCCTACCTTGGCCAGGAGCAGGGGGAGTCTGTCTGTTGCCGGGATACTTCTTGCGTGCACTGTGATTGCGTCACCCGGAAGTGACGTAATCGCGTCAGGCACGCTGGGGGTGGGACTTCCCAAATTCGAGGGAAAACCATAGAGTTTTCCCTCGAATTGTAGAGCGTCCCCCCGAAACATGCCCAACGTGATTACATCACCTCCGGGTGACGCAATTGCGCCGGGCACGTCCTCGGAGCCCAGCAATTTGGGGGTGGGGTTCCCCCCGGCAGCCCAACCCAAGCCGGTGGAAAACGGGGTGCTGGAGTGGGGGATTCCCCGCCCCTGGGGGGACTTGGGAACCCTAATTACAATTAATACAATTAAGCCTCCCCAGGTCATTGGCCCCTATTGTATCCTGGCTGACCGATAGGTCTAAATTACAATCCGGCCAGTCTATTGTGTTCTGGAGCAAAGCTCTGACTGCGCCTGGTCATGTGCTTGCCCTGGACCGCATGGCCTGACTGCATGGCGGTCGCCATTAGAACACAACAAAGGTGCAGCCACCCAGTGGCAAAGGATTCCTCACTATGATTCTGACTCGTGGCTTGTTCCTCACTATAAGTTTAAGGCTGCCAGCCTCTCTCATGCTCTTATATTCAGGACTGCAGTGCTGAATAGGGTTGCCAACCTCAAAACAAAGACTGGAGAGCTCCTGGAATTATAATTGATCTCCAAAACACTTCAAAGAACAGTTTCCTTGAAGAAAAAGGCTGCTTTGCAGACTGGACTCCATGATATTCTACAACACTGGTTCCCAAAGTGGGCAATACTGCCTCCTGGGGGGCGCTGGAACGATCCAGGTGTGCCGTAGGAGCCTTGGGTGCAGTTGGAGGTTGTTGAATGAAAATAAGGGGGTGGTGGAAGCATAAAGAAGACTCCAGAACCGATCTAAAGCAGCCTTTTCCTGCCTTCTCCTGGTCTTCCCTGGGATCAGGGAGGGAGGGGGAGGTGAAGAGGGGTCCCCACAGCCAATCACAGCCATGCATTTGCAAATTGCAAATGCATGTGCGCCCTTGTAAGGCTGGTGTTGCTGCTGGGCTCTTGTGTGGGGGCTGCTGCTGGTCTCTGGCTTCAGGCCTTCAGCTGCTGCTGCTCTGCGCCTGCCTTGGCCTGCCTGGCTGCATGGATCATGGTGGACTCTACCTGCATCTTTTTGTCTGCTCTTGAAAGTAGATTTCCAGAGGGGCGCTGAGTAAAAAAAAATTCTGAAAAGGGGGTCATGGCCAAATAAGTTTGGGAACCTCTGTTCTACAACACTGAGGTCCTTTCCCTTCACACTTCCTGCCCTCCCCAGCCTCCATCCCTAACGGGCAACCCCAGCCGAAGCTCTGAAAGATGTAAACCCTGGTGTCATATAACAGTGAACCATGAATAAGGGTTACATGTTCTCAGCACGGGTTACATGTTCTCAACAACCATTCTTTGGGCAAGGTGGAGCCAAGGTATGTGTGGGGGGAAGATAAACAATAAATGCTAAACAGGTAGAGAGACGCCTCCCAGTTTCAGTCAACTCAATGTGTTGTAAATAGCACCTCCACCAGTAGGTGGTGCTGTCTCTTCAGCTTTTTACAAACAGGTTAGAATCCCGGTCTGGACGGCTGTACTCCACTAGTTCTTAGAGAACCCCTGTTCTGATGTGTACAAATGTGTGGATTCCTGAAGTGTTCTGCAACTTCCTCACTGGCACACACCCACAAACTGTACAGCCCCCATGAAAGGTAAGCTGCTCATGCCCCGTGGGCCCCGTGCTCTTCCACCCTCTCACACCCTCAAAATAACATAGTGAGACTCTTGCATTGTTATTTTCTGTATGTGGCCTACAAAAGTCAGGTCTTAGAGGGCAGCCGATTCTATCGTGCCACAATTCAAAAAGTCCTGAGCCATGTTCTTCTCACCCCTCCATTGGAAGGGGACTTTGCACCATTAACAGCAAGCAACTTCCTTATTAATAACTTCTAGCCGGAGGCCAGCTGGAAGGTGCCTGGAAAAACTCTCAGAGCTGCTCATAGAAACAGAAGACAAACAGCGTCATACACAAAAAGTAAAGCTTCTGGTATGCGGGGGGGGGGGGGGGGGGGGAGAGAACCGTCAGATTTTACCCCTCTTCTCCCCTGCATTTGGGTTTCTTCTTTGTATTTTGCCCCAACTCCTGTGGCGGCTGTTTTGGGGTTGCTCCCACCACCCTGTGTCAGCATCCCAACGGTGCTCACAGCTCAAAAAGGTTCAGGAACCCTGGTCTGATCCCCTTTCAAAAGCCATTTAAGACAGTGTCTGGTGACACTGCGAATTCCAGTAGCTAATTATTTGCTATATGGAGAAATTTGTTTCTTTTGTGTGCCTTGAGCTGACTCAGTGTCGCTGGATGAGCACAACCCCCATTGTTATGAAAGTGGGAGAAGATTTTCTCTCCCACTTCAACCAGCCTGTGTAATTTAACAAGGCTTTATTATCTATCCCCTTAGCCATTTTCCCCAATGCTAAAAAGCCCCAAATTCTTTAGTCCAGCCTTATAGGGAGGCTATGCCTATATCATTTCTATGCCTGAATCATTTCTGCTATACATTTTATTTATTTTTAATTATTTACTTGATTTGTTTTCTTTACATACTGCCTTTCTCAAGACTCAAGGTGGATTACACAGTGTAAAGACATGCATTCAATTAGCATGAGACCTCTAGTAAACTTTGCAGTTGGACTAGGGATTGCAAGAATCAGAAATAATGCAAACACAAAAAAAATCAGATATAATTTGTCATAAACAATGCAAAAAAAGGAACAGGGGATGACAAAAGCAGAAGACGGTGCAGCAGCAGCCAAATAATGCACACAAGAAATGGTGGAATAGATTTCAGTCATGTTCCCTTATGAAAGCACCCTCTTGAACCATTCCATTATACTGCAGGCCTATTCCCTGAATAAAAAATGTTATATAAAAATTCACCTTTATTTAAAAAAAACCATCCAGGACTTTCCCCCAGCTTTACCCTTTGTGAAATGAAACAACCAGAATTCTGCACATTATTGTAAGCTTGTTTTTTGCTTTTGCTTTCAGTACAAGCAGCTTTGTTTTAATTGCTGTCATGATCAAAACTGCTTGCTTTATATAGCAATTTTGTTATCTATCTCCCCCTCTCCCGCCCCCATCTTCCTGCACTTATTATGCAGGCAGGGCCATTGCAGGACCAAGGCTCCCAGAGGCCTCTGCTCCCAAGGGGCCTATCAACATAACCTCAGGCAGCAGCTTGGTTTTTCCAGAGTTGTACCCAGCATCTCTCCAGCCTTCACAACTAATGATCTCCCATCTTTATGTTGGAAAACTTTCAGTCCCCAACCATTTCACATCTGCATTCTGCAAAAACTGCTGGACACAGGCACTCCAGTTCCAATGATATTTGGTGTAGTGGTTAAGTGTGCGGACTCTAATCTGGGAGAACCGGGTTTGATTCCCCACTCCTCCACTTGCACCTGCTGGATGTCCTTGGGCAAGCCATAGCTCTGTACCAGCTGTTCTCTCAAGGATAGTTGTCTCAGAGCTCTCTCAGCCCCACCTACCTCACAGGGTGTCTGTTGTGGGGAGGGGAAGGGAAAGGGGTTTGTAAGCTGCTCTGAGACTCCCTTGGGGAGTGGAGGGCGGGGTATAAATCCAATCTCTTCTTCTTCTTTTTCATTAGCTCTAGAACCATGTATCTACATATTTCTTTTTGGTTCATGTGCTTCAGCTACCTGCGCTCAGAAAGCAGTTCAGACAAGGGCCCCTGCCCAACATATCCACAGTAAAAACTTGCCAAAGAATTTGGTTGCATTCCTGAATTTCCTCCCCCAGTAATCCTTTCATGTTTGCAACCCAGTTGGCTGACTGGTTCTCAGATCTGATTTTTAACAAAGTTACCAGGCAAGAAGGGTTTTTTCCAAAGGCCAAGTCATTCAGTCCAAAGGTCAGGGTTCTAGAGGTATCACAAGGCAAAGTTGTCAAGTCTGCAGTCCAGCATCTAGGAAATAGGCACAGTGATGCCAGCATTCACTGCACTCATTGTACCCACCCCCTACAGCACCTCCCAGGAGACTCTTATAGCCAAACTTCCAGTCTTCAGTCCTCACCCTGCAAAGACTCATCTCCCCCCTTAACAAGTAGCAGCTGATGACAAGCCAGGAGACATGCACTTTGCCTTTTAACCTATAGCTCTTTTCTCAGTCTTGTTCTAAGGATGCAGGTGACCTCAGAGGACTGGGGATGGCTAACTGACTTTCACCTGCTGGAGTAGAGCTGGAAGGTAAAGGTAAACTGGAGGGCAGAGGTTCTTCTGCACCAGCTTCTGGCTGTAAGTCTTGACATTTCTGTTCCTTATTATCCTGTTGGTTGGCTTCTATTGAATCTGGGCTGACTATATAGAGCTCCTTCTCTGAGGAGTCCTCACTGTCACTGAGCCCTGACTGACTCATGACAGGTGGGATCACTGAGGGAGCACCAGATGAAACAAACAAGTCTTCACCAGCTAGCAGAAGATGGCAACAGAAGAGGCCAGACAAGTGTTTCTTGGAAGTTCCAAAGTTTCGGTGTCACGACCAAGAAGGCCCTCTCCAGGGTCACCACCTGCCTAATCTCAGAGGGTGGGGACACCAGAAGCAGGGCTGCAGAAGATGACTGTAACAGTTGGACAGGTTCATAATGGAGTAGACACGGCAGCTCTACATGTCTTCTGTTCCATTTCCATCACATCTTGGGATCAAGGTGCTGCTCATTCTTCTTTCACTTGCTGGTTTTGCTTAGGGTTACCAGGTCTTACATGGTTTTTAGTGGCGGCATCCTGGGTCTGTCCTGGGATCTTCTTGCATGCATGCTACAATGACATGACCAGGAAGGATGTCATCACATCAGGCACATTGCACATTGATGCTCTGGCATTTTGGCCAAAAACTCTATGGTGACCATGGAGTTTTGGCCAGAATACCAAAGTGTTGACACATGATGTGCCCAGCATGATGACTTCACTTCCTGGTGACATCATCATGCTGATCACATCGGCACGGGAGGGGACAGTTCAGGGGTGGAGCTTCCCCTGCCAGCCAATTGGCCAATGGTGGATTGGAACCCTGAAAACCGGGGGAACCCCTGCCCCGACCATGGGTCTGGCGACCCTTTCAGTTCTTATCAGTGGCATTTGAATAAAACTTTAACAGTCCTTCAATTATTGCCAGCGGCAGCACCTTAAATCTCATTGGGACAGCCACAGTATAGAGCCCAGCATGAATGGCACTCCACTGTCCAACTTAGGCACTGGGAATTGGCAGCCCGGTCCATTTTGCTGAGGGCCACTAATACAGCTTATTCTCATCTTGACAAAGAGGAGAATTATCTAAGGAAATCCCATTAGCATTAATGGAACGATACCGATAAGTCTGTTATAAAGCACGGTGAGAGCAGAAAAGAACCTTTAATAATAGATCAGGGAATGGGGGGTGGGGGAGCCCTGATATTTATCAAGGGGGTCAAGTCCCCTCCTCCCCCAATCTCGTCTTTAAAGCTATAAATACAACATCATCTTTGATCTTATCCAGTACTCCCATTTACAGAGATTATTGAAGGGCAGCCTTGATGACATGCATGGAGAATTTCAGAAATGCTAATTTTCCCATCCTGGTGGCTATTAGCAAGGCTTGCTTTAAATAGAAGTTCATAATCAGAATGTGCTGTATGTCAGATGTGAGTAGTTTGTAATTTGCAGGGGAAGAAAGTGGCTAAAACTCTGGTTTGTTTTTTTAAGAGATACAGTAGCTGGTGAAATACACCAGTGATGATATGATAAGATTCAGGGGCCATCTAAGACAATGGTCTACAAAATATGACATTTGTATGCTGCTGTCTCAGACCATTTATTTTGAAGGATTCAGATCATGAGAATACATCGGAAAATAAGTGTGCACATAAATACATGTTCACTTCATATCTGTTCACATTGTATCTCTAGCACATAATGTGCACCTACTTCTGGGTGCTGAAAGAGAAAAGAAAGCAAGGAGAATATTCTGGAACTCAGCATCTATTTCAGTTTCCCTGTCTATGCTGCTAATCCATACATTGGTGGCACTTCACTCCAAAACCCCCTTGACAATCTCTCCCAGAAGTTTCATGTAGCTGTGAAACAGCATGGGAGACAAGATTGGTCCCTGTGGGATCCCGTAGCATAAATACCAGGGGGCTGAACAGCAATTCTTCTAGAAGCACCTTCTGAAATCAGTGCCTCTGGGAGGTATGAGCAGAATCGCCAAAGCATGGTGCTTCTTGTTCTCTGTTCAGCTCCAGAAGAACAACATGGTGTTCATATTGAAGGTCACCAAGAGTCCTGGAGAATGTGCAGAAACCCACTCACCTGTCGCTATCCTGGTAAAGACTGTCAGTCAGGATGTGCAACAATGCCATCTTAAGCAGAGTTATACCCTTCTAAGACCATTAACTTGGAAGGTTACAGCTGTTCTTAAGATGACATGGCAAGGCTGTTTCTATCCCAAACCAAGGCCGGAATCTGGACTGAGATGGATTTAGACAGGTCAACAACAACAACAAAAGGTTAACTATTTGTAGCCAAGAAAATATAACGCATTAAATTGCTAAAGGGAGAATATAGCAATGCAGTTCAACAACTTGTTCATCAACCATATGGAAAGAGCAAGAGTCCAGTAGCACCTTAAAGACTAACAAAAATTGTGGCAGGGTTATGAGCTTTCATGAGTCACTGCTCACTTCACTGAAGAAATGAGCAGCGACTCATGAAAGCTCCTGCCCTGCCACAAATTTTGTTAGACTTTAAGGTGCTACTGGACTCTTGGTTTTTTACTGCTCCAGAAAGACTAACAGGGCTATCCATCTTGATCCATCTTGATCTACCAGCCACATGAGTCTCCATAAAGTTCATCCTAAGTTTATGGACCTACCCAGCAAATTTAGCTACCCAGCAAATTTAGGCTACAAACCTATTTACTTGATAGTAAGTCCTACTGAAGTTAGTGAGACTTACTTCTGAGCAAACCTGCTTAGAAGTGCATTGTCATTATGTTAAATGTACAACAAACAGAACATTTTTAAAACTTAAATTTTTATAAGTATCAGACACATGGCTTGCGGGGAGGGGTGTTATAGCTTGCAGGGTGTATTTATTTGTGTTATGCACTTTTAATGGTCCTCTTATGACTCCAAAATCGATGGTCATTCTGGGAGTCTGAAGGCAACCCTGGCCATGCTGAAGAAAGAATGTTACTCAAAAGGATTTCCTTGGAGAGTCTCAGCTGGGCCGAGACCACTCTTGAGTTGAAGGGGTGGGAACTCTGCTCCTATGTTGCCAGAGGAATTTCCACGGGCCATTTTGTAAGATACAGGGTTGGATTCAGCTAGCTTTTCTGCCAGTAACAAAGGAAGGTGGGTCCTCTTTTACCGCCAAGAAGGCTGTGTTGGGGATCACGAGTAAGGTTACCCACTGTGGAGACAGACCTCCCACCAGCAACTTTTGGAGCCTACCACCACTCTGAGCTATAACGGGAGTATTTTTTTTTAATCGGCAGCATCGTGCTGCACACCATGATGTCACTTCCTGAGAAAACCCGGAAGTGATGTCACATCACTCCAGGAATCACTGGAAACTCTTGAGGAATCACCAGCAACCCCCATGTCCCTGCCTCCAAAGCTCCACAGTTGCCAAGCATGGCAACCCTAGTCATGAGACTGGTGTAGATCAAAGGCACATGGGATGGAGGATGAAGTAAGGAGGAAAATGAGGCAAGGCTGAGTGAAAAAGCTGCCTGGATACAACACATAATACCTGACAGGCAGAAAGTAGAAAATAAGCCTCAACATATTCAAGCCAAAAGTGATGTGTGATTATAAGGGTCCAGGCAAAGCCATTGCCAATTAATCATTAACTGTTCTCTTAGCATGTCCTGAGGCATTCTGTCCCTTAGCGGCCAATAAAAATTAGCAGTATACTTTACTGGAAAACAAACAGGGTTCCAGATTTTGAGTAGCTGCTGTGTTTTGAATTGATGACACAACAGATAAATGTAGCTGAACAATTATGGTATTTGGTTAAGCTGGATTTGTGGCCGCCTGCTGAAACCAGAACAAAGCAACAGCCGTCAAAAAGAATCTCACAGCAGATACTTAACGTGTACCTATGTCAGTAACTCAAAGAGAGACCATTGAACAAAGGCTGCCTTCTCAGATATGCTGGCTTTCTTTGAACAAACCACTGACTACATTTCCGGAGCCCAAACTTTGTTTCAGAAGCAGACACTGTAGTATAAAGAGTTAACCTTTTGCTCAGGAAAAGAACAGCTAACTCCGAGCGCAGTACCTCCTTAGAAACCAGCAAGATTTTCAGGGTATAAACTTTCAAGAGCCAAAGTTCCTTTTTTCAGATACTAGTAGGAATGGAGATCTGAGTCTTATTATCCCAGTCAGAAGGTGGGAAGGGTGTTGTTAATAAGGAACTCAAGATACAGAGGTATAATGCCCATTTGTAAGCTGCTCTGTAGCTGACGGACGGACAGATAGATAATCAGCTTGCTTAGAGCAGAGGGAAATACCTAGGGGCAGAAAATTAACATCTGTAGTGAGATAAGAATCCCATGTCCCTATTCAGCCCTGGGGGGGTCCATTGTTTGGAATTTGTGCATGAATTTAAACTCAGCAATCTCACGTTGTAATCCAGAGGTATCAAACTGATTTGTTACAAGGACAGGATCTGACATAAATGTCACTTTGCTGGGCTGGGCCATGTATGCCATAAAATGTAATGCCAAGTACTGGAGATATGAACTTTATAAAGGACATGGGCAAATCCGATTAACAATATTTTTCACTCAAAATACCAACACGCTTAAAACATTAACACTGGTAAACTCCAAGCTGGTGTGTCCTCGCTGCGTGTCCCCACTTGCGCCCCCCCCCCATAAGCAAGACACCGCGAATGATGAGAGAACCACGCGTTCTACTCCCGAGTTCCTTGGAGGAACGGCAGGGTAAAAACATTCAGAAAAATCTGAGAACAAATTAAAACAAACCCCAGACATATTGTGCGTGTGTAATGTGGACTGAAAGTTATGGATTTACTGGGGAACCCACAAAAGACCCAATAAAAGTATTAAATCATACGCAAGACTAGTATTTTTCCAAGAGATACCATAAAAGGGGGGGTATCTTACATTTCCATATGAATTAGTTACATTTAGTACATATAGTGCTTTCAGGAGACGAGTCATCTTCCTTGCAAGTAAATAAGGTAGTTTTTTAGCACCCCGCCAAACGCCCAGCCTCAGCAGCCGAGTACGGCCATGATCTGCCTCTTGCTCTTTGTTTCTGCTCTTCCCCACCCACACTGGACTCCCCCCTTCACCAACCCATCCCTGCTGCCACCACTTACAACAACAACCCTGTGTTGTCACTCCCGCATTTTACCTCAGCCTTAGTCCCGCCCCCTAGCCATTTCCTTTCTATTTCTTGACAGCTTTGGCCACACACACCTCATCACATGCACACACACACTCCTGGTAGCCTCCTGCCTTCCCTCCTTCGTACCAGTTGCTCGTAGGCCGCTTCTGGCCCCCAGGCCGTATGCTTGACATCTCTGTTGTAATCTCCCCTTGAAGAGGGGATTGGTGTAGTGGTTACGTTTATGGACTCTAATCTGGGAGACCCGAGTTTGATTCCCCACTCCTCCACTTGCACCTGCTGGATGACCTTGGGCGAGCCATAGTTCTGTACCAGCTGTTCTCTCAAGGACAGTTGTCTCAGAGCTCTCTCAGCCCCACCTACCTCACAGGGTGTCTGTGGTGGGGAGGAGAAGGGAAAGGAGTTTGTAAGCCGCTCTGATACTCCCATGGGTAGGGCGGGGTATAAATAGTGAAGGGCAGGGTATAAATCCAATCTTTTCTCTTCTCTTCTCTTGAGGACTGCCATGCTTGGGTCATCAATGGTGCTTCAAGGCTGACATACTTAAAACACCTTTTTCAACATAAGATAACCAGTTTTGGTTTCAAGATCAACATTTCTATTTTTTGGTTTGATTTTGGTTCCTTTGTTAAATTGGTCTGTGGTTTCTCTTTTCATTGTAAGCTTTCTCAGGCCCTTGGGGAGAGAGGAGGGATAGAAATGTTTTCAATAAATAATAGCAAGCTATCTGTGGCCCATCTCCATTGCGGATAATGATTTATGGGCCATAACAGTTTTTCACTATTGAACTATGAAATGCTTAGGATTATCATGGTTTATAAAATATACTAACACAGTTTTTCAAAAACATACACAAAACATACTGGACAGAGGCCCAGCAAGTTAGACCATAAAGGTCATGGACTACAAGTAGAATTGCCAACCTCCAGGTGGGACCTGGAGATCTCCCAGAATTCTAACTGAACTCCAAACTACCAAGATCAGTTCCCCTGGAGGAAATGGCTGCCAAAGAGGGTGGACTCTATGGCACTGTATCCTGATGAGTTTCCTCCCTTGCCCAAACCCTGCCTTCCCCAGCCTTCACCCCCCCCAAAATCCTTAGGAATTTCCCAACCTAGAGATGGCAACCCCGGCCACAAGCCGTGGGCCAGCAACTAAGTACCAAGAGCCCTTTGGCTTTTTCCCTTCAGCTCATGACCCCAGCCTAGGGTTGCCAGCTCTGTGTTGGGAAATTCCTGGAGATTTGGGGGGCGGGGCCTGGGAAAGGCAGAGTGTGGGGAGAGAAGTCAGCAGGGATGTGATGCCATAGACCAGGGGTGGCCAACCTGTGGCTCGGGAGCCACACGCGGCTCTTTCACACATATTGTGCGGCTCCTGGCAGGGTGGCTGGGGAAGCAAAGGGGAGGCATGCTTTTTCTCTCTTTCTCCCTTCCTTCCTTCCCTCCTCCCTCCCATCTATTTGCTTTCCTAGTTTCTCTCTCTCTCTTTCTTTCCACTTCTTTAATTCTTTCTTTCCATCTCTCTCTTTTTCTCTCTCTCTCTCAATATCATTAGCAAACAAGTAATATCATTATCAATAACCGGTTTTCCTTGTTTGTTTTTATTTTTGGCAGTCCCATTTAACGTTAATAAAAAGTAAATTTGCATATTTTTAAAAATAAAAACGTGTGTGTGATATTTGTTCCTGTCTTGCGGCTCTCAGACATCTGACGTTTATTCTATGTGGCTCTTACGTTAAGCAAGGTTGGCCACCCCTGCCATAGACTCTGAAGCTGCCCTTGTCTCCAGGAGAACTGATTCGGTAGTCTGGAGATCAAGACCCACCTCTAAGCCAGCAGCCATCTGAGTCTAGCCATAGCCGGGCTTTGTACCTGCAACAGGGGAGAGACAAAGGCTGTGGCCACACTGGCGGCTTGGCGTGGTATGGTGCCGCCTCTAATTGAACCAGTTTAAAGTATTGTGGGGCATATCAGCCACACAGCACACCCTACTGTGGGTTACCCACAGAGACATCCTGTGGTAAAGCATCCACATTATTGTAGCACCTCAGCTACAGAGCACGCTGCCAAAATTGTTCAAAATTCATGCTCGCACATGCACCTATAGACAATTTTAAAAGAAAAACCTACCTAGCGGCAGAATGAATCTGCAGGTTCAGACTGCCAAATCCGTTCTGTGTGCGCTCCCCCACATTCAGACATCCTGCCGTGTGCCATGAATGCGTGTTGAACCAAAAACACCACTTGTGATGTGTTGTCTCTTTAACCCGGCTCCAAGTCATCCTATGACGGGATGAGTATGCTGGCAGATTGCCCGACAGATGTGGCCGTCTGATTGCGCCCATTTGATCCGGAGGGGAGGAGTGGATGTGTCGGGCCAAACTGCTCGTGTGATCACAGCCAAAGACTCTTCCAAGGGGGTGGCCAATAAAGAAATATTAAGGAAACAGTAAAGGATGAAATCCCAATTATTTCTTTGCCAGAGGCATTATTGAGCAGCACACACACACACACACACACACACACCTGCCTCTTGTAAAAAGCACACAAATGCTGAAGCAATGACAAGTGGCTATATGTATGGTTTACTTCCATTTCAGTGTATCTGAGCTTTCGCGTGCTCATACCCTGAACAAACTTTTGTTGGTCTCAGAGGTGCCGCTGGACTCAAAATTTATTCAGATGCATGGGTTATTTTTCTCACTCTGGCACTAAAGAGGCAGCTGGAATACAAATTGGAATAATGAATGTTCTCAAGCCCCGTGGGGCCGCTTGGTGGCACGAAGGTCAGTAAGTCAGCTGGCAACCTGCAAGAGCATCAGCTACTGTTTTGTCTTCTCCTCTGCAACCACCACCCCGCCCGCCCGCATCAAAGCTATGCTATTTATCACCATGGAGAAACTCATTTAGGAGACATTTCTCTGATCATGCAGGGCAAAAAGCTGTGAAATCAGACAACTGTGCACTCCCCATATATAAGACTGAGCAAACAGGATTTCGAAATGAGAAAAGCAATAGTCCAAGTAATTTAATTCACTCTCCAGGGCAGGTTGGCTCCCCATAGAAACAAGTTACCTGTGATCGATTTGCCTGTGGGACTACCACCCCCCCCCCATGTCTAAGGATGACTTGTGGCATTTTTCATACCTAGCTGTGGAAAGGAATGGTTTTTGCTAGCGCCAATTAGCTGGGAGATGAAAACAGTGAGAAAACCACAGTTATTTTCCATCCTCAATGTTTTCCTTGCCAACTAAAATGAAAACTCCGGTCAAGGAGTAAGACCTGTTAAAAATATATATGGATGCTAGAATAAAATGAAAGGGAAAAGGGGATGTTAGCAAAAGAGAAGGAAAGAGAAGAGATTGGATTAATACCCCTCCCTTCACTACCGGAAGGAGTCTCAGAGCGGCTTACAATCTCCTTTCCCTTCCCTTCCCCACAATAGACACCCTGTGAGGTAGGTGGGGCTGAGAGCTCTGAACAGCTCTGAAAGAACTTGTGACTGACCCAAGGTCACACCAACAGCTGCATGAGGAGGCATGGGGAATCAAACCCGGTTCTCCTAGATTAGAGTCTGCGCTCCTAACCACTACACCAAACTGGCTCCAAACAAAAGAGATCTGTGGGCACTGCTAACAGGCATTATAATGTTTATCATCATGTAACACCTTAAGTAGGGTTTCCAGATTCCCTTTGGCCACCAGTGGGGGATGGGGGGGTAGAGTTGCCAGATCCAGGTTGGGAAACCCTAGGGTCCTGGCCCCACTGCTGGACCTCCTGATGGCACCTGGTGTTTTTGGCCACTGTGTGACAGTCCAACACTCTGTAACACAGTGGGTGAAAACACCAGGTGCCATCAGGAGGTCCAGCAGTGGGGCCAGGACACTAGAAGCCCTCCCACTGTTGCCCCCCCCCCCAAGTACCAAGAGTACAGAGCATCACTTGCCCCAGACTGAGAGTTCCTATCTATACCTTGTGGCTAACAGCCACTGATGGACCTCTGCTCCATATGCTTATCTAATTCCCTCTTGAAGTCCATGCTTGTAGCCACCACCACCTCCTGTGGCAGTGAATTCCACATGTTAATCACTCTTTGGATGAAGAAGAGAGAGCACGAAGGGGACGCACCAGCAATCATGTGTCCTCTTTTGAGCCATGATTGTAATGTTTGATGTTGCCCAGAATGAGTCACTTGAGATGACTGCCTCTATGGCTTGGGACCTATCTACTTGAAGGATCGCCTCTCTCCATATGTATCCCAGCAAGTAGTTCGGTCCGGATCCCAAAATCGCCTGGTCCTCCCAGGGCCGAAGAAAGCTCGGTTGGCGGTTACAAGGGCCAGGGTCTTTTCAGTGGCGGCCCCACACTGGTGGAATGAGCTCCCGGATAACATCAGGGCCCTGCGGGACTTTTTACAGTTCCACAGGGCTTGCAAGACGGAGCTCTTCCACCAGGCTTTTAAGTAGGGGCCTCCTAATATCTTCATCTTTGGCCCTGGCCTGATTCTATCCGCCAGTTTGTGTGACCGCTCATATTGGTTAACATCTAGATGCTGTCCTGATATACCAAATGAGGATACGCCATCTGTATTATGTTATTATGCTGTTTTATGTATTTTAATGTTTTTAAGATATTGTATATTTTAGTGTCTGAATATGCTGTTAGCTGCCCTGAGCCTGTCGTATGGCAGGGAGGGCAGGATATAAATCTCATAAAATAAATAATAAATAAAATGACTCGCACAAGCAAATCAGGCCTACGAAGTCTCCCTCATCTCTACCCCCCAATTCCTTCAGAATCCCATCTATGGCAACCAGCTGATGGCAGACAGTGGCAACCATCCTAGTTTTATTGGTGGCTAGGGGACCGGGGTAAAGATAATAACCTCCGCTCCTGCCTGATTGCATTCATTCCACAAATGAGTAGGAAGAATTGCCTCCTCTTCACTGTTTGGAAAATCTGCAATTAGAGTTAATAACAACTCACTCCCAGTGTCAAAAGATCAGCAGTTTAAATAACAGAAGCTTCCAAGTGTAACTTTTGGTGTAGCTGCAGAACTTCAAGAGATTTCTCTGAAGGCTGTTGTTTTTTTCCTGACAATGTGACCTTCTGGGATAATAGGAAAGCAATTACCCAGTATATTGCCATATGCTCGGGACATAATTCTGCCACAAAAACATGCTAAATCTTGCTTTTCAGTCACCTGTTCCGTTTCTGCCAGCTTTAGAAACTAGGGAAGTGTGGATTTCCCCTGTTCTGTTCCTTCATTGTTCTTGGTTTTCATGCTTTCATTGCATTCCACGCCTGCTTCATTTTCCTTTGGCTTAGAGAATTTCCAAAATTAATTCTTCTGCCGGAGCTTGAGCAGTTTTTGCACAGCTGTCAATTAATTTCTTTCATTTCCGCTTCCCTCTTGCCATTACTGAAGCAGACACATGCATGATGATGAAACACTGTACAAAAGTGGTCATGACACAAGTATACATGTAATTATCTTGAGTCTATTTTCATTTAGTGCAGGCGTCCCCAATGTGGTGTGTATGGGCCCACTGACACCTTTCCTGGAGCCCGCCAAGTACTTCTAGAAAGTGGGTAGGGTCACATGGGGCTTTTGCCCAGCAAGGCTTCTGATTGGCCACTGAAGATTTGATTGACAGTGCAGTTATTTAAAGCATTGCTTTGCCAGCAAGCTAGTACCACAGCACAAGGATCTTCACTTTGTGATTGAAGGTAAACCTGCAGCAGCCAGTTTGGTGTAGTGGTTAAGTGCGCGGAGAACCGGGTTTGATTCCCCACTCCTCCACTTGCAGCTGCTGGGTGACCTTGGGCAAGCCATAGTTCTGTCAGAGCTGTTCTTGAAAGGGCAATTTCTGTCAGTGCTGTCTCAGCCCCGCTTACCTCACAGGGTGTCTGTTGTGGGGAGGGGAAGGGAAAGGAATTTGTAAGCCGCTCTGGGACTCCGAGTGAAGGGCGGGGTAGAAATCCAGTCTGCTCCTCCTCCTCCTCCTCCTCCTCCTCTTCTTCTTCACTGGCTCCACCACTTGCGGCAGCCATTTTATGGCTGCCATTTTGTGGCTGCACCCATTGTGCTGTGTCAGAATTCCAAAGGTGCCCACAGGCTCAAAAGGGTTGGGTTCCCCTGGTGCAGTGTTTTACTGGTGCCTACACAGGTAGCATGCCCTATCTTCACACTCAGTAATTTAGCATTTATACAGTACTTTTAAACGTTCAAAGCATTTCACATATGTTACCAAAGCAATTCTCACAGCAACCCTATAGAGTAGGGCCAGCATAATTTACTTCGTTTTCATACATTTTTAGAAGTACACCCCTCCTTTGCTTTATTCTCACAACAACCCTGTGAGGCAGGTCAGGCTGAGTGACCATGACTTACCCAAGGACACCCGGTAAGCTTCACGGTGAATGGAAATTTTAGCTTGTTGCCTCTGGGGAGGAGGGGTCACCCTGGCTTCTCAAATGCCACCGTGCCTCCCCAGGGGGCATCAGTACATCATACTTGACTTTCACGGTGACCAGAGACTCACCAGAGGCAATGTTGTTCCTTAATCGCCTCTTTCTTGGATACAGCTGTGTCCACACAGGTTTCTTCATGAGCACAGTTCCCTTCATCTGTGCGTTTCTGCCTTTCAAAGCTCAGGGGGCTGAGCTGTGCCTCTGCCATGGTACAGTTGCACCAGGCCTGTCCCAGTTTGGTAGCCTTATCTTGCCCCTTATCTAGGGAAGGGGCTGTGGCTGAGTGGTAGAGCATCTGCTTGGCATGCAGAAGGTCCCCGGTTCAATTCTCAGCATCCCCAGTTGAAAGGACTAGACCGGAGGTGATGTGAAAGACCTCTGCCAGTCTGAGTCTGTGATCAGACGGGCTATTTGACCCGATTTCAGTGCTTCTCCCTTATGGATTAGAAATGATCATTCAGACAATGACATTTGTTTCCCATTCTGCAGTCGTTTGTGGCCCGTACTCACAGCTGACTTTCCCCACAATCGGAAAAAACCAGACCTTTCTGGATTGAACTGGTCTCACGGCGCAGTTCCTGATGTCTGAACTTTCTCTTGCGAAATCAAGCCATTTGGGAAGCTAGAGAGTACACTTGCATCGGCGCCACTTTAAAAATTCATTTAGCGGTGTGCGTTTAAGCAGATCTTCACCCCATGTGTTTCCCTTTTTAAAATCTCACAAAGAAAGACGCCTATGTGTTTCAGCTGTTTTCTGCCTACAGCTTTGTGGCACTCATGGTTGGGACGGGGGTTAATTGAGAAGGGGGTTCTTTTTCCAGAGAGGGAGGGGGGAGGGAGGTAGTCTAAGAATGATGCCTGTGACTCCAGCTTTACTCCAAGCTTTTAAATAAAAATGTCAGCTCAGTACACAGGACCAGGGCTCATTTCGTAGCAGGAGCTCCTTTGCATATTAGGCCACACACCCCTAATGTAGCCAATCCTCCAAGAGCTTACAGAGCTCTTCTTACAGGGGCTACTGTAATCTCTTGGAGGACTGGCTACATCAGGGGTGTGTGGCCTAATATGCAAAGGAGCTCCTGCTATGAAATGAGCCTTGCACAGGACACAGGATGAGGCTTCTCTAGTCTCTCCCCCCAGCTTTGAAACTGTTGAAACATTTAATTTTTAAAATGCTCCATTTAAAAAACACTGCCCTCACATCACAGCCGCACTACAAATCCCAGCAGCCTCATCCTGCAATCCCATTGAACCAGCTGCCTGGAGTTTGAAGTGATACTACCCGTGAGTGCTTATGCGCATGAGCAAAGGACAAATAATAAAGAAAAGCTCCCACTCCATGGCTGCCGATTGGTACCCCACAGGGTGAAGCAGGTTAAGAATGGGATGTCTGATCAAATTTCTCCATTACAAAAAATAACAGAGAAATCTGAGGCAGGGCCAGACTGTGCTAACCCTGCCGTGTGATCACAGCCTGAGTAGACAGCACTGACCCAAATGGAACAATGGTTTGATTCAGTATAAGGCAGCTTCATGTAGCCCCAGGCTTCAGTTCCTCCTTTAGGTTTCTTGTTCTTCCTTCTTTGAAACCTCCTCACCTTTGCTCAGCCAGTCTGCATTCCTGACACATACACCCCTCTTCTGACATTGCCCTTTTTATCCCTGGGGCTCCCTCTATGTTGGTCAAACCCAGCACCACCCCTCCCTTCTCAGAGCCTTGTTGTTCTCTTAACCACTTCCTTTCCTTGTGTCAGGTTCCCTGTCATGGTTGCTTCTTTTTCCCAGTCCCTTTACAGGTCCCGGCGGGAGAACGGCATCGGCTTCCCTCCCATCAGCCTTCCCCCCCCCTTCCTCCTCACCCCTCCTTCCTCGGAGTGAACTCATCTGTTTGCTAGACTTCAGTTATCTCTGTTGCTGCACTTGTAACCTTGGGCAACTGGGCCTCCGCTCTTCCAGGTGTCTTTTGCGTGGGAATGCATGTAGGTTACACACAGGGTCGGGGATGGGAATTTAGCTCAGTTTACGTGCCTTTTTCTCTGAGAAAGTAACGGTAGCACATTTTGGCGCTTGATATTTTTATTCTGATTAGTACCTGACTTTTTACTCCTGTTTGAATACAGTATATCAGTTCCTCACATTCTGTATGTGGTATCACTAACAACGCAAGTGTTTCCTGAAAGACCATTAAGAAATAAAGACTTTGGTTTGCAATACAAGGCCTGGCTTATTGGATCTCATCAGAAGCCTCACACCTTGCCCCATTCCAGCTGGGTTTGCATAGGGCTACAACAGTCTTCTCATGAGGTGCCCCGCCCTATCCTGGAGCATCTGCTGCCTTTTGCCCAGTCAGTGTAGCCTCCTCTGGCCTCTGCTGCTGCCTTTGGGACTCAGCCACCTAGTGAGTTCATTATAGAGGTGAGATGACAGGACTGCATGCTTTTTTAAGAGTGGCGGACTCTAATCTGGAGAACCGGGTTTGATTCCCCCACTCTTCCGCATGCAACTGCTGGTGTGACCTTGGGTCAGTCACAGTTCTCTCAGAACTCTCTCACCCCACCTACCTCACAGGGTGTCTATTGTGGGGAGAGGAAGGGAAGGAGATTGTAAATCCAATCTCCTCCTCCTCCTCCTCCTCCTCCTCTTCTTCTTTAGATAATATTTCACATGAGAATGAATCCAGCAGTAGTGCAGATATTTGCCTTTCTACAAGGAAAGCAAATCTTAATTTCAGGTTAGTCCCAAAACATTAATTTTATTTATTTATTTATTCATTCATTCATTCATTTATTTATTTATTTACTGATTGATTGGATTTTACACCATAAAGGGTTATCATACATTCATATAGATACCTTGAAAACAGTTTGAGTCTCTCTATCCACATCTTTTTCTATCAATTTATAAAATTTCAACCATCTATTCTTATATACCATATCATCCTGTCCTTGTAGTATTGTAGTCAGCTTATCCATTTCTGCTGAATCCAATAGTTTATCTTTTATGTCTTCTCTAGTGGGGATATATTCCGTTTTCCAGTATTTCGCTAAAATTATCCTAGCAGATGTCAAGATATAAATCAATATTAGAGTATTATTAAATCCATACCCTTCGGAAGTTATATTCAATAAATACAGTTCCGGGGTTATCTCCAAATTTATATCCAACGTTTCTGAAATACAAGACATTTGTTGAATGTTGCCAATGGATGGGATGACCCTAGGGTTGCCAGCCCCCCCCCCCCAGTGGAGGTGGGGTTCTCCTGCTGCGAGGCCCTACTGCCCAGCCGCTGATCAGCTGGCCAGCGGGGGAACTTACCCTGATAAAGAGGGAGATCCAGCCGATGTGCAGCGATGTGCCTATGTCACTGCCCACATGACCTGGAAGTAATGTCATCACGTTGGGGACAACAGGGTGATGCTCTGGTGAATATTTTGTGTGTGTGTGTATGTGTGTGCATGTGTACCTGGAAGTCATGGTTGACTTCTGGCAACCCCTAGTGTGGCTTGTACTTCAGAGAAGTGGCTTGCTATTGCCTCCCCCTGCTTCCCGGCCCTGATAATCTCTGTAGGTCTCCCTTCCAAGTATTTGCCAGGGTCAGCCCTGCTTAGCTTCTGAGATCTGATGAGATTAGGCTTGCCTGGGCTATCCATGTCAGGGCATCAGGACGATGCTCTGGTATTTGGGCAAAAACTCAATGGTAGAAGCCAAATTTACTGCAGAGTTTTTGCCCAGAGCATCACCCCAACATCCCCAATGTGGCGATTTCACTTCCAAATCATGTGGGCAGTGACGTAGGCATGTCACTGCATGTCGACCGAGCCTCCCTCCTGGTTCCAGTAAATCACCCCCCAATTCCCCTCCAGTAACCCTAGATGATCCTGATTGGTCTGATATGTTATTCTGATCCTGTGCTGCCAACTGCGCCAGGTTGTGAAGAACAATGATGAAGGGCCATTAGCGTTCTGAACTGTCAAGGATATTAACAGCCTGAGCCACCAGCCAGTTAAGCTTTAAATATTTCATTTTAATCTGTTCCCTGACATGGCTCAGCTGAACTGGATCCTAGCTGTACAGCTTCGTTGAAATGAACTGGAACGGTCAGACAGCTCCACTGCTCAGAGAAGTTAATCAAAGGGAAGTGCAAATTATGTAAGCAGGAATGATTGAATAGCTATGGTCCGAGACGTTTCGATGGGGCTGAGGACTTCTTCGTTTAATGCCAAGGATTATCTTTAAATGTTTGCAAGGGAATATTTAGATGAAGCATTTCATTTTGCAGAAACGAGGAACTGCTGAAAGCACAATTTGAGGTGCAGCAACAAAACCACAACCCCATAAACAAATATTTGAGAGGCTTTCTGATTATTTATAATACCATAGCTGAACATCTGAGAATCTTCAAACATCTGCATTAAAGTGCCGCTCTCTCTAATAACCTTGTAGTATATGGGCCATCCTTCCAGTATATGATAACAACAGCAAGATATGCACAACTGTTTCCTAGAATATCCTTTCTGTAGGAAACCTAGCTTAGACTTTAATATCCCTGAAAAACAGCAGATTCCTCAACCTGTTATAAATAGGACCTCTTATAAGTAGATTATCTCTGGCTCTTCCTTGTTTAAGCATACTTTAGCCAAATCTATCTGTGATTACAGTTCTTTCATATGCACTAACTATCCTCATTTACCAGGGGTTGCCCCAGTTTGCTGGTCTCTGCCCTGTTAAATCAATACCCCATTGGCCTTTGGGGTATGCCTTTTCAGTGGCAGCCCCATGATTATGGAACAGCCTCCCCAGAGAAGTGTGCCTGGCCCCCTGACTTTCGATCTTTAGGAGGCAGTTGAAGATGGTTTCGTTTAGGACTGTTTTTGTTTAAGGTGGTAAATTGTGGTTTTAAATTTTGGTTTTATGTATTTTTATATATTTTATTTATATGGTAAGCCACCTTGAACTCTGTAAGGATGAAAGGCAGCTAATAAATGTTTTAAGTAAATAAATAATTGTGCCAGTCACCTGCTTGTTACGTAACCTTCCTCACAGGCTTGTTGCAATGATAAAATAAAACAGAGGAGGGGAGCAACACATGTAATGCTCCTTAGAGGAAAAGGGATGAATGAAAAAGGTGATGGACAGAATTCATATGTTCTAACATGTATGTTTTCAATTATTTTTGCTGCTCTATTTGGGCTGGTCAGGGCCCTGAAGCCCAGATCAAAGTCCTCAGAAGCCAGCTGACAGCAAGTGAAAGGAGACTGTGGGCAGCAGTAACTTCTAATTGGAAGCCAGTAAAGAGAACATATGATAGATTGCTGGGAAGATACAGGTAGCGATGAGACAATTTTGACTGAAAGCAGACTCTTCAGGACCATGGATAGCTCCAAGACGGAAGAGAAGTTGCTCTGACAAGCTGCCGTGCTCAGCGGAGCCCTTAGATCTTGCTTCAGGAAGTCTCAAGCTCATATTTATTCTAAGGGAAACCCTGTTATTTATATGTGCATGCTTCATTCAGAAAATGACAGCATTGGCCATTTATTTTGCTGCTTAAACATCATTAGTTTTTGCACCGAGGTTTAGCGAATTAGGAAGCTCGTGCTTAGCATTCTTCTCACATTCCCAAAGCTGTGAAATTTCTGTTTCCTGAGAAGTTATGACCTTCTGTTCCTTAGTATTTAAAAAACCCTCAACTATTAAAAAAGTGTTACATGAAATTGTCCATTTTTTCTCTTAAAGTTGACTGGAAGAAAATCAATGTTAACCCTACAGGGGAAAAAAATCAATGGAATGGTATATATGAGGTGAAAGAAAAAAGAGACTGAGACACAGGAAATGATGGCAAAAGTTCTGCTGTCTTGGGCATTTATTTAACAACCTTATGTATAAGGCTTTCCGTTGTCAAAGCACTTACATTGGGATGGATCCCGTAACCCAGCAGTGGAAGGCTCTGATAGTTACAGATCTTTCCCATATTCCCTCCCATTAGCAGTCCTTTCCAATCCCAGGAAAGGACCAGTGAGGACTAATACTTTCATGCGTCAGGAGGTTGAGTTGGGGAGGGGAAGGGGGCAAAATGGCCTTTTCTGACCATGTAGACATGACCTCTTCCATGTAGACAGTTCTGCTGATGGAAGAGAGTGGAAGGGGCAATTTTGCCCCTTTCTCCTCCCCACTGCAGCCTCCTGGCCCATATGGGTCCTCCCAAGTCCCAGGACCCTGGGAATAATCTCGCTGGGAGGAGAGGAACGCAGGAAAGTTCTGTGATCCTTGCATCCACAGATCACTAGATCGAACCCATTACTTTGTAACCCTTTAAACGGCTCTGTGTGGCAGGCCAGGCCTGTTATCCCTACACTGCTGATGATGGTGGCCTGAGACTTAAAGAGTAACTTGCCTATCTAGCATACACTTGGCATAAATGAGATTTGAATTTGGGACTGCTTCTTTCACACCTAATTCTTCTAGCTGCTATAGCACACCAGCTCTAACTTCCAGTCCAGTAGCACTTTAGAGACCAACAAGATTTTCAGAGTTTATCTCGATGTTAACTGGAATACTTAAAAAATCTTGTTGGGCTCCAAGGTGCTACTGGACTCAAATCCAGCTTTTCTACTGCAGACTGACATGGCCAACCTCCTGAAAGAGCTCTAATATATATATTATATATATATATATTACATATATATTATATAGCTCGGGTCATTTTGTAGAAAAAGAAGAAGAAGAGAAGAAGAGATTGGATTTATACCCCGCTTTTCACTCGGAGTCTCAGAGCGGCTTACAAACTCCTTTCCCTTCCCCTCCCCACAACAGACACCCTGTGAGGTAGGTGGGGCTGAGAGAGCTCTGAGACAGCTGTCCTTGAGAGAACAGCTGGTACAGAGCTATGGCTTGCCCAAGGTCATCCAGCAGGTGCAAGTGGAGGAGTGGGGAATCAAACCTGGTTCTCCCAGATTAGAGTCCACACACTTAAACACTACACCAAACTGGCTCAAAAAGAGGTGCAAGAGCTCATTAGCATAACACATTAGCATAACTTATTTGCATATGCCACACACACCCCAATCATCACCGGAAGTGTGTCAGAAGGCAACACCCAACGCTCAGGCTCCACCCCAAAAATCTCCAGGTATTTCCCAACTCAGAGCTGGCGAGCCAGCTTTACACTGACTAAAGACACTTTAGGTTCCCTTTGCTCTTGCAGGGAAGCTACCCTACAACAAGCACGAAAATACAGACCAAGTGAGTATGCTTTTGCTTTTTTCCACAGCGCATCACTATATGTGCCTGCCCTGGGCTTGGTTACTCCCAGAACGGCGTTCCTGCGCGTTCCTACTTGAAATGACCCCTGTATATATATACGTTTGATTTATATCCCACCCCCCACCACCAGTGGGCTCAGGACGGGTCACAACAGGTCATTCCACAGTAAAACCAATATTAAAATATACAATTTAAATCCAGTTTAAAACCAATTCAGAATAAGATGGCAGGCCGGTTCATGGCAGTCCCGAGTGCCCCCACATGGGTGCTATATATATTAATGTAGTGTTTACCACTCCAACTGTCAGCCTTGCACATTAGTAGTGGTACACTTTATTCCTATGTTATTCGGAATTCATAGATATGGTGAAAAATAAAATATGTAAAACCGCTTTATACCAGTCCAGCCGCCTGAGATCCTTTGCCTGGTAGTGAACTTATAAGTATGAACTTATGCCTACAGAAGCAATATGCTCTGCCATAGCCCCTCCTATAAATGTTGCTATATCAGAGCACAAACTAGCATGCATCTGCTCCTTCATCATGTGAAGAGCATCATTAGTCCAGTAAACACACGGAGTTAGTGACTCCTGATTTAAAAACAATGCTTGGGTGAGGCCAGGAGGCAGAACCGGGACAGAAGAAGTCTGGAAGAAGACAGTGCAGTAGCTAAACTTGAAAGGATCTTACATGTCAAAGAAGGAACTGATAGAAACTGAAGTGTAGGGAAAGCAGCTACTGCTAAACTGTCTGGGTTGTGGGGCAGACAGAGCAAAATCTGGTGGGTTGTGGGTAGACAAGTACAAACTATGCTTGCTGGCAACTCTAGCTAAATCGGCCTTTGGTGAAATGATCCTGCAATATTTTCCTTTTTATCACAGGGACATCCTCGTTAGAAAGCAATCAAAACAAGGGGGGGAGGGGAATTCCTCTGAACAAACCAAACCTCTGCAGGGTCTAATGAGATGTTTTTCTTGCACATAAATAAATGCCAGTTGGTACAATGTAGGCTGAGAACAAAAGTTAATCAGTGGGAGAAGTTTATTGAGATTTTCTTTCAGATAGCAGGACAGGTCTCCTGATTGCAGAAAAATGAAAAAGGTGGCCAAGCAGATACCAGAGGCAATTAAAAAAAGAGAGATGTACCGTCCACCAAATAATATGATGCTGAAACCTAAAGCCTGATCTTGCTGTCAACAAGCACGGGATAGAGCCCATGTCCTACTGGCTATCCTAACCACTAGACAGCTACACTCGAGAAGAGGCGTCTAGCTCACATTAGCAAATGGTACAGAAAGTAAAAATCCTTGTTGTCAATACCAGCAAAGCATAAACCAGCATAATAAAGCACCGACCATAGAAGATGGCTCAGTTAATATGCCAGAAATGAATTAATGCATAAGAAATGAGGAAAGCAGCCATGAGAGCTTAAAAAAATCAGTGGGGACCATAAAGAGGTTATTGTCATCCCTTTCTCTGCCTTCAGAATCCTAGTAGAGTTGCCAACTTACCCACTGCGGCAGGTGATCTCCTGCCAGTGCTTTACAGCCCTTGCCAGTGCTCAAATGAGTGGCAGATGGAAACAGGAGGAGGAGACCTTGTCAGAATGTTGATGTCACTTCCGGGTTGATGTCACTTCCGGGTGAGCTTAGCTGGCAACCCGAGACTATAGTGGGCACAAGCATTACAAGATAGCTTCTCTCTCATCTTAAATTCCTTAACGCAGACCCAATATGGACTCACTAAGGGCACTTCCATATGGCTCTGATTTAGGAGACCAAATGAAGCACTGTGGTGCATCTGATCTCCACACTATACAAGTCTGCTCTGAGTTAGGCTTCTGTATATGAGGAACTTCTTTCTGTGCCTGCTAACCAAGTATCCGCCATGCCCACTGGCACTGAGACAGGCAGTAGCTGTCCAAGGTCAAGGTGGAGAAGACAGAGATTAAACTGTGGGACCTATGTAATGTAACATAAATGCTATACCCTATGGCTCCTCTCTTTATTTCTGTTCACCAGCTCACACACACATAACTGGAACCACAGCAGGACGAGCATGGGCTAGGCCAGTGATCCCCAAACATGACATCTGGGGGTACCATGGCATTCCTACTTGTATCTGACCAAGAGAGCTTTGACTCTCAAGAGCCAGCGTGGTGTCGTGGTTAAGAGCGGTGGACTCTAATCTGGAGAACTGGGGTTGATTCGCCTGTCAGCTATGCTGCCCACGGCTAAGGTGCTGGCCAAGATGTTCATGCATCACATTGTGACACAGAAGGTGATATCAGATCGTGGGCCCCAGTTCATTGCTAAGTTCTGGAAGGAACTCATGGGGGTCTTGGGGATTGAGCAGGGACTAAGCACCGCTTATCACTCAGAGACTGATGGCCAAATTGAAAGGGTTAATCAGGTGGCTGAACAGTTTTTGTGTTGTTTTACGAACTATCAACAGGATGCTTGGGTTGGCCTGTTGCCTTTTGCGGAATACAGTTATAATAATGCAGTCCATTCATCTACAGGAGTCTCTCTGTTCATGGCCTTTCATGGATATGAAGGAAACCCCCCCCCCCCCTACTGTGAACACTGAAGCTATGCCACCGGGAGACTTGCAAACATGGTGGCAAGGTTTAAGAAACACCTGGCCTATAATTCAAAAGACACTTGACAAAGCTAAATCAGACTATAATGCTGAGGCGGACAAGGGGAGAGCCCCCGGTTGGTCTTTAGAACTGGGGGATTTTGTGTACCTCTCTACTAAAAACCTGAGGGGTCTTCAGCCCAGCAGGAAGCTGGGGTGGAAATACGTTGGCCCTTTTTCTGTGCTGCTCAAAGTAAATGAGGTCACTGTGGAACTCGATTTGCCCAAATCACTCAAACACGTGCATCCCGTTTCCCATTACAGTCTGCTGAAGTGGGACCCTGGGCTGAATGCATGGAGACCCCATCGTCTAGCCCCACCTCCTCTGATGCTGAATGGTGAACCCCACTTTGAAGCTGCCCAGATTTTGGATTCTAAAATGAAACGGGGAAAGTGGAAGGATTTTGGTCCCAGGGAAAATGAGTGGGGTGAGGAATGTCATGTTAACGCTCCTGCTTTGTTATGTTCTTTTCAAAAATGTATCCGGCAAAACCTGGTGAGGGTGTACCTTCAGAGGGGCAGAATGTCAGCTATGCTGCCATGACAAGTGGGGGCTGGGTGATGGAGGTTGGGTAAAGCCTGTGCTGAAGACAGATGTCTCTTGGTATTTTAACTTTCGATTCTTGCTCACTGTCTCATCTCTATGCCTGCCTGTGTCTGACCTTGGTGCCTGGATGCTCCTATTCCCCTGGGAATATAGTTGTTATTTTAGGCGTACTTGCTTGCTTTTTTGTGATTGGCTTTATTTCGTCCCGGGGTGTCTTTTGAATTCTGTATAACTTCCCAACTCCCGCTTGGAGACTCATTCCTGACACAAAGTGTGTACAGATGACCTGCCTTTCCTGATCTCAATAAACTGAATCCTGTTTGAGGACTGTTGTTGGGGTTGATTGCTGTGGGACTCTGACATCACCACTCCTCCACATGAAGCCAGCTGGGTGACCTTGGGTCAGTCACAATTCTCTCAGAGCTGTTCTCTCAAGATCAGTTATCTCAGAGCTCTTTTGGTGTAGTGGTTAAGTATGCGGACTCTAATCTGGGAGAACCGGGTTTGATTCCCCACGCCTCCACTTACAGCTGCTGGATGACCTTGGGTCAGTCATAAGTTCTGTCAGAGCTGTTCTCTGAAGAACAGTTCTGGAGAGAGTTTTCTCAGCCCTGCCTACCTCACAGGGTGTCTGTTGTGGGGAGGGGAAGGGATAGGAGTTTGTAAGCCACTCTGAGACTCCGAGTGAAGGGCGGAGTATAAATCCAATCTCTTCTTCTTCTTCTTCTCTCAGCCCGACCTACCCCACAGGGTGTCTGTTGTGGGGAGAAGAAGGGGATTGTAAGCCGCTCTGAGACTCTTGAGTGAAGGGTGGGGTATAAATCCAATCTTCTCCTCCTCCTCCTCCCCCCCTTGAAATGTTGTTGGTCTTTAAAGAGGTTACTTTCAGTTTTCTGAGGCATCCCTTGGTAGAATTCTCCAGTGAAATAAATGGTTGAAAAGAAAGGGAGTTGTTGAACTGTGCACCGCTCCACAGGATCTGGCTGTTAGCCCTGGTCTCACAGTGGAAGCTGTACTGAAGGAACTGTCTGCACAGAAGTCCAATTATAGTACTTTGATGTTCAGTTAATTCTGTCTCGGGGGGTGGTGGTCAACCTTTTATCTGCTACCACCCTCCAATTATGCAATGTTATTATTGAATAGCCCCTCCCAAGCCACAAGCAAAACCTTTGCAGTCCAGACCAGACACCTTTATATAGGTATATTTATGATATACAAGCATATGATAATAAGGTTGCCAGCTCTGGGTTGGAAAATACCTGGAGACTTTGGGGGGTGGATCCAGGAGAGGGTTTGGGAAGGGGAGGGACCTCAGCATGGTAAATACCACAGAGTCCACCCTTTAAAGCAGCCATTTTCTCCAGGGGAGTTGATTTCTGTCAGCTGGAGATCAGTTGTAAAAGCAGGAGATCCCCAGGCTCCACCTGGAGGCTGGCAATCCTATGTGATAAATGTATCTCAGCCATACGTTCAGTGAGTAGAGCTGCCAAGTCCAGGAAATATCTGGAGATTAAGGGGTGGAGCTTGGGGAGGGTGGAATTTGAGGAAGGGAGGGGCTTCATCAGGGATGTGACGCCATAGAGACCACCCTCTGAAGCTGCTATTTCCTCTAGGGGAACTGATCTCTCTAGTCTGTAGAGAAGCTGTAATTCTGGGAGAACTCCAGGCCTCACTTGAGGTGGGCAGCCTGTGACTCTCAAGCCTGACAGCGGTCAGTCAACTCTTTAATATTTGGTTTGATTCCTTTTTTCTCTGTATCATTTTTATTTTTGTATTTTGTGTGTGTGTGCATGCGCGCGTGTGTGCCTGCCTGGAAGTCATGGTTGATGTCTGGTGACCCCTAGTGGGGCTTGGGCATTTCACAGAGGTGGCTTGCTATTGCCTGCCTCTGCATCCCGGCCCTGGTATTCCTTGGAGGTCTCCCATCCAAATACTTGCCAGGGTCAGCCTTGCTTAGCTTCCGGGATCTGACAAGATCGGGCTTGCCTGGGCTATCCAGGTCAGGAATCCTCTGTATCACTTTTTAAAAGCCCTAGAGGAGAAATCTAGAATGTGAACATTTTATCTTCAGGGCAGGCTGAACGGTGTAAAATGGCTCGGCTCTACTAGCTTTGAGAAGCCATGAAGACTGAGGACATGGAGCTACCTAAAATGCCAAATGCCCCCAATTTGCTTCTCCCACTTCTGAATTCCTCACCAAAATTTGTAGCTCACCCCTGTTAGGAATAACTCCTCTACCTCATCTTCAAAGTAGTTCATCAAACTGTTAACCTTTCAACATAGAAGAGGCTGTATTCTTTGTTCCTCTTTATTCCAACATCCCATAAATCTTTCAGACACATGGTTTCTGGAAGGCCCAATCACATAGCATAACTGCACTTCCAAACACACGCATAAAGTTCATTAGAGGTTTAACAAGCCAAAGCATAATGGGTTTTCTTTTGGGAAGAGTCTCCGATACTAACTGTGCTCATATGAAATCACTTGAAAATTAACAGCTGGGGCAGAATAATATTCAGGAATATTCAGGCCACAGAAACAAACAGTTTTAAAAGGGTTTAGATAGATTTATGGAGGATAAGTCTATCAATGGCTACTAGCTGTTGTGACTCAGGGGAACCTCCACATTCAGAGGCACTAAGCCTCTGAATCTCAGAGCCAGCCCAGGAGGCAATATCAGGGGAAGGCCTTGGTAGGGTTGCCAAGTCCAGGTTGAAAAATACCTGGGGACTTTGGGGGTGGAGCCGGGAGAGGGCGGGGTTTGGGGAGGGGAGGGGCCTCACCATGGTACAATGCCATAGAGTCCACCCTTCAGAGCAGCCATTTTCCCCAGGGGAGCTGATCTCGGTCAGCTGGAGGTCAGTTGTAAAAGCAGGGGATCCACAGGCCCCACCTGGAGGTTGGCAACCCTAGGCCTTGGCCTCTATGCCCTGTTGTTGGCCCTCCAGAGGAACTAGTTGGCCACTGTGTGAGACAGGATGCTGGACTAGAGGGACTTCTGGTCTGATCCAGCAGGGCTCTTCTTCTGTTCTTATCAGGGGAAGGCCTCAGCCTCTATGCCCTGCTGCTGGCTGTCCAGAGGAACTGGCTGGCCACTGTGTGAGACAGGATGCTGGACTAGAGGGACTTCTGGTCTGATCCAGCAGAGCTCTTCTTCTGTTCTTATCAGGGGAAGGCCTCAGCCTCTGTGCCCTGCTGCTGGCTGTCCAGAGGAACTGGCTGGCCACTGTGTGAGACAGGATCCTGGACTAGATGGACCACTGGTCTGATCCAGGATCCAGGAGGGCTCTTCTTGTGTTTTTAAGAATCTAACAAAGATAGTAATGATGATTAGTATTTTATAACAACCCTGTATGGAAGGCACATATGGAAGGCAGTCTGGGGGACTGAGTCTGGGGGAGGATGGCTTGCCTAAAGAGTGAGTTTGCCACTCAAATGAGGTTTGAATCAGTTACCTCCTAGATCGCAACCCAGTCTCTTAGCTACTACGCTATGAGACTTCCATTGTATAAAGAGTTACCAATAGCTGAGCCGGCACTTCCACAAAGCGTCTTCATGGGTATCTCCCCTGCACAGAGCAAAGCTATTTTTTTAGTTCTGTACCAAAGATAAACACAGAGCAGGAAGAAAAAAGGACATCACTCTGGATTTAGTTCAATGTTAATAGTTGCAGAGGATTTGGGGCGCAACCAGGTTTTCTCCAATGAACCAGGCACAGCATGGTAGGTCTCTGTGTAAGGCCAGACACCAAGCAATGGCTGAGGGGTGACATGATCGAGGGTTAGAATGGGATAGAGCAGGTAGAGAAAGAAGTACTTTTCTCCCTTTCTCACAATACAAGAACTCGTGGGCACTCCATGAAATTGCTGAGCAGTCGGGTTAGAACAGATAAAAGGAAGTACTTCTTCACCCAAAGAGTGATTAACACATGGAATTCACTGCCACAGGTGGAGGTGGCAGCTACAAGCATGGATGGCTTCAAGAGGGAATTGGATAAGCATATGGAGCAGAGGTCCATCAGTGGCTATTAGCCACAAAGTATAGATAGGAACTCTCAGTCTGGGGCAAGTGATGCTCGGTATTCTTGGTGCTTGGGGGGGGGGGGGGGCAACAGTGGGAGGGCTTCTAGTGTCCTGGCCCCACTGCTGCACCTCCTGAGGGCACCTGGTGTTTTTAGCCACTGTATGACAGAGTGTTGGACTGGATGGGCCACTGGCCTGATCCAACATTGGCTTCTCTTACGTTCTTATGTTCTCTTAAGCAAGCGTGAAATGAGTGGGTGATTGATGGGATAGGGTGGAGGAAATGTGGGTGGATGGTCCTTGCATCCAGGCATCACAAAATTAACTCTTGAGTAGTACAACCACCCACGTGAAAACACCTACACAAAACTAGCCCAGTGTCATACAGTCCACCCTCCAAAGCTGCCATTTTCTCCAAGAGAACTGGTCTCTAGAGAACCGTTGTAATTTTTTTTTCTGTTTAAATCATTTTATTGATTGTTTATACTGAAAAATACAAAATTCACAAGTAACGTAAAGCTTATATAACCAGTAACAATCAAAATAAAGTCAACATAAAGTACATAATAACATCGTACAGTGAATGTTTCAAAACATCCGTTGTTTATAGCAACAACTTTTTACCATAAGTTAACTTACAAAAGTTTTAAGGGTTACTATACCATTGAACAAATAGTTTAACCCACATTTCAAAGTTCTGGAGAACAAACTATCAAAGTACCTTGTGGTATTGAGACCATTCAGCTGAAATGAACTGTTGCTGAGACAGAAAATCAAGGACCGGGAACCATTTACCGGTAAAGGCTGAGTGTTGGGACGATCGAGCAGGGAAATTTAATTGAACTGTGACAGAATCCATAAGATAATGAGCCCAAAGTTTCCTAAACCAGACCTCGATATTTGGTGGCTTGTCATCTTTCCAATAAGATGCTATAGCAGTCTTGGCCGCATCCAACATAACCTCTATGGTAGAACCATGCATTCTAGGTCTTACTTCCTCCGGCCAATAGTTCAAAAATAAGGTCTCAGGCATGAAAGGGACCGAAACTGAGGTGTCTTTTTCTATGACTGTTAGAACTTCCTTCCAGAAATTCTTAACTTTCTCCCACACCCACCAACAGAGTTGTAATTCTTGAGAACTCCAGGCCCCACCTGGAGGATGGCAACCATACCTAAATTCTGCATGATCCTTGAAGCTGCAATGGAAAACAAATAATGACCACACACATCCATAAGCAAACTACGGAATCCAGGAGCTTCTGTCCATAAAACTGTTTATTTTAGTGGAGATTAAATGATGCTATCCTGCTTCAAAAAGAAGTAATTGAGAAATGTAAAGAGGATTTAGCCAAATTTTTCAAGTTAAATAACAGAAGATGTTGTCCGTGTCAACAATTTGAGAAGCAAGTAAAGCTTTTATGAGATGAAACCTTATTGCGATTGCTTCAAAGGAAAAGAAGGAAAAGATGGAAAAGATGACAGAAATAATAGAAAGAATTCCAACACTGGAAGAGCTGCACATGAAGACATCAAAAAAATCTGTCCTAAAAGAAATCAAACAATTGAAAAATCAATTAAATTTGATGGAAATAGGAGAGATCCAGAAAAAAATAAGATTTATTAAACAAAAATATTTTGAACACGCAAACAAACGTGGATGTTATTTGGCATACTGCGTAAGAAAAGACAGTGAAGGAAAAATAGGGGAAAAATCAGATGAAATTTCCTATCAAGAGGATATACATGAACAATTTATTCACTTTCCCCCACAACTTTACAAAAAGGAGAATTTAACTTAGGAAGGACTGAATGAGTTCTTTAAAAGTATTTCAGTACCTAAATTTATGAAAGATGACAGGGATATGCTGAATCAGAATATTACAATACAAGAAGTTTCGCAAGCAATTAATCCAGATCAGAAAAGGTTTGTTTCCAAAAGATATATGAAAGAGAATGTTCACTTTATAATTGATGCAATAGAATTTGTTCAAAGTAAAGAGTAAAAGCGGTGTTTATGTTCTTGAATGCTGAAAAAGCCTTTGACAATTTATCTTGGACCTTTCTGCAAAAAGTATTGAAATATTTAAAGAACTCATTTAGTCCTTCCTAAGTTAAATTCTCCTTCTTGTAAAGTTTAGCAAAGTGCTAAAATCCTAATTAAAATCCTAACAGATGGTCCACAGATTGAAAAAGGAACAAGACAAGGCTGTCCTCTATCACCTTTATTATTTATCCTTGCAATAGAAATATTTACCTCTGGTATCAGACAAGGCCAAAATATCAAAGGACTGAATGTTGATGGAAAAGCTATGCAGATTACATTTAAAAGCTATGTGGATGGTGTTGTTTTAACAATACTTAATCCACAAAGAACAATGCAGTTTGTCATGGAACACATAGAAAGGTTCGGTTCATTCTCTGGATTTAAAATTAATTGGGAGGGGTGCAATTTATTTTAAATAGTTATTCCCCATACTCTCCATGAAAACATATTATAAGAATCTTGTAATATTCAAAAACAGCCTACCAAAAGAGCCCTCCGCAGAAAAACACGTCTCAGTAAGAAAAATGGTCCATGAGAGCCAGTCTGGTGTAGTGGTTAAGTGCGCGGACTCTAATCTGGGAGAACCGGGTTTGATTCCCCACTCCTCCACTTGCACCTGGCTGGATGACCTTGGGCAAGCCATAGCTCTGTACCAGCTGTTCTCTCAAAGAGAGTTGTCTCAGAGCTCTCTCAGCCCCACCTACCCCACAGGGTATCTGTTGTGGGGAGGGGAAGGGAAAGGAGTTTGTAAGCCGCTCTGAGACTCCCTTGGGGAGTGAAGGGCGGGGTATAAATCCAATCTCTTCTTCTCTTCTTCTTCTTAAAAAGTCAATAAATAAGCAATATAATAAAAGAAGCAGCGTAGCTGCCTTTCGCATGTCATTGGGGATTGCAAACGGATAAGAGATTCAAGCTCCAAATACTATAAAACAGGAGTTGGGATCAGTGATATAAAGACTTAGAAAAACAACGGTGTTTCTCCCAGATGCCTAAAAGATTGCAGTTTTGGCACCAGGAGCCTCTGTATGGAAGCTGTTCCAGCATCTTGGTGGCAAAACAGAAAAGGCCATATCCTTGAAGTTAACTCATCTTGTTTTGGGCAGTGGACCACATAGAGCATGGCCTCTGAAGAAGATCTCAACTAGCAGCAGGTTTCTCCTGAAGATGACCTGTCCATGAGCCCGGCCCCCAGTGGTCCATCATTAAAGAGGCAGGTGGTCCTTTGGACGATGATATATTGCCATATCATAGACAATGCTCCCTCTAAGCTGTGGAATCTTGTGAGCAAAATTTTACTTTGTGAGCTACTGGCATTAAAGTTGTGAGTGAGCGATTTGACTACTGCATAAATTAGTTTGCTCTGGAGCCATCCTTCCTGAGCTAAGACAAAAATGTGCAAACTGGAGCCTAAAAAACTGTGAGCTAGCTCACACTAATTCAGCTTAGAGGGAACACAGGTGATAACCTGCAATACCTGGATATCTCCTGGTATTACAACTGATCACTAGACTACAGAGATCAGCTCCCCTGGAGAAAAATGGGTGCTTTGGATTCTCAGCTGTTATGACCCCTCCCCAAACCTCACCCTCCCCAAGCTCCACCTCCAAATCTCCAGAAATTTCCCATCCCAGAGTTGGTAAGCCTAACACCCCAACAAAATTCAGAGGGAAAGCAGATGGAATGGTACGGTTTTGAAAGTGTGGCCAGTCCTTGTTACTTTTATCAACTCAGAATCCTTGCATTACCTCTGAATAGAACAAAACTTTAAATACCTGTACAGCTCAATGGTATCTTCTTCTTCTTCTTCTTCTTCTTCTTCTTCTTCTTCTTCTTCTTCTTCTCTGCTTTCTCAGAGCTGCTGTAAGTCAAGTATTAATTCCTGACAAGATCTATTTAAAGAGCTGTGCTGGGCAGATATTTAAAGCTGTTCACAATCACGTCTCCTGCCTTATCTCTGATTTCCCTAATTTTAGCAGTTTCATATACATGAATATAGTACTTCAGTTGCTCCAAAGGGCACAAAAGCATCCTTTCCAGATTCTAAGAGACAGCACCTGACCCTGGTTTGTTTCCACAGTATCAAATGCTCCTTCAGAGAACTCAGGTGCCCTCTTGGCTCACATCTATAGGAGGTCTGTATCCAAGGGCAAGTCGCTGGCTGAGAGAACATGCTGTGATCTAGGAGGCCCTTGCTCAACTCTCTAATGAACTCACTGGGTGTGTGAAGCACAGATTCTTTAGTCTGCACTTGCTTGCCACTGATGTCTATTTCTCTAGCTCAGTAGCCTAGAAGCAAACATACAAAAGAAAGACTGCATTATTCTATAGCAGGCATTTGAGAGTCTAATATTATTTATTTTGTTGTTGTTGTTGTTATCTTTATTTATTTATACAAGGGCTTGCCAGGCTGTGTCTGGCAACTAGCAAGAGGTTTGGAGGCAGGAACATAGGGTGCCGTGACATTGTGTGTACCATTACATTACCACCAAAGAAAACCCAGAAATGACACAGAATAGCTGTAGTAATCACTGGAAACTATATGATAAACCATACAGCTTCCAGCAATTCCTGGAGGAGGAGGAGGAGGAGATTGGATTTATACTGGAGGAGTCTCAGAGCGGTTTACAAACTCCTTTCCCTTCCCCTCCCCACAACAGACACCCAGTTATCTAAGTGGGGCTGAGAGAGCTCTGACAGAAACTGCTCTTTTTCAAGAACTATGGCTTGCCCAAGGTCATCCAACAGGTGCAAGTGGAGGAGTGGGGAATCAAACCCGGTTCTCCCAGGTTAGAGTCTGCACACTTAACCACTACACCAAACTGGTTCTTTCTCTTCTGGTTTGTCACTAGGAGTAACGTAGGAGTGCATGAGATGCCACTGGATTTTTAAAAAAAATTTCTCCTGCCATCGGAACAGCAGGTGGGGGATACCCCACCCTGTCTGAGGGAATGGCAAGCTGAATTTATACCCCACTTTTATCCCGAGTGGAGTTCCTAGGGGAGAGCTGGCCAAGTTCATGCAGGGGACCCAAATGAGCAAACGTAGGCAAAAATTGAGGGAGGGAGAGATCCAGGGAAGGGTCCCGGGGAAAAGCACAAGAAAACAGCCATGCAAGAGGGGGGGCTGAGCAAGGAAGCTTAGGGTATGCACTGCAGCAGAGCCTTCAGATGACTGAGCACAAGTTGGAGTGATGATGGAAGCTCTTAATACAGGAGGCATAGAATAATAGAAAGAAAAGTTTGATTGACCCCAATAGAGAGAACACCAGAATTTAAGAAGAACCCTGCTGGATCAGACCAGTGGCCTATCTAATCCACTGCCCTCTTTCAAACAGTGGAAGGCTCACAACAGGACATAAAGGCTTTCCCCTGATTTTGCCCTGTAGCACAGGGATTCAAAAGTATTCTGCCTCTGACATGAAGGTTCTCTTTAGCTGCCGTGGCTAGTAGCTATCGATGGACCTATCCTCTATAAATTTGTCTAATTTTCTTTTAAAGTCATCTAGAAGAAGAGATTGGATTTATACCCCACCCTTCACTTGGAGCCTCAGAAGAGCTTACAATCTCCTTTCCCTTCCCCTCCCGACAACAGACACCCTGTGAGGTAGGTGGGGCTGGGAGAACTCTTTCAAGAACTGCTCTTGAGAGAACAGCTCTTGGAAAACTTGTGACTGACCCAAGGTCACACCAGCAGCTGGATGTGGTGGAGTGAGGAATCAAACCTGGTTCTCTCAGATTAGAGTCGGCGCTTTTAACCACTACGCCAAACTGGCCATGCTTGTGGCTATCACCACCTCCTTTGGCAGTGAACTCCGCAACCTTATCACTCCTTGAGTAAAGAAGTGCTTCCTTTTGTTTATTGCCGGGGGGAGGGACCTCAGCAGGGATCCGATGCCAAAGAGTCCGCCCTCCAAAGCAGCCCGTTTTCCTAGGCAAACTGATCTCTGTAGTCTGGAGACCAGTTGTAATTCTGGAAGGTCTCCAGGTCTCACCTGGATGTTGGCAACCCCCCTTGGAGGTGGGAAAAGCGGGGTGCCTCAGGGTGGGGAAGAGCTTCGTCTGCAGGAGGGCATCTCTTAGAATCACATCCTTCAATTTCAGGCTGGGACCACCAGAGGTTCTTTCTGTTAGACAAGGCCAAGACGAGACAACACAGCACTGTATTTGGATTGGAGCTAAATGTTCGTAATAATCACAGGGCTAATTGTACCTGATCGAGCCATTTCTTTAGTGTATTGTTAGAAACACTGGTCCTTTCATACACCAGGTCTGATTTAATAAATTATGCATCTAAAGAGGGTTTTAGCATCACATGCATAACACAATAAATCTAATGGGACCATTAACGTTGAATTGTATTAGCTTCAAATTGTTCAAGGGTGAAATTGACCTAGAAGGAGAGGATTGGAGCTCTGACCTCCTTGAGCTTCTAGAAACTCGTCCTCACAGAAATACACTGGAGACAATGATTCTGGCCACTGTGAGCCAGTGTGGTCTAGTGGTTAGTGTGTCAGACACAGTTTTAGGAGACTCGGGTTTGAATTTAGGGATGGGCACAAACTGGCTCATTCCATGATGAATTTTGGACTGTTCGTGGTTCGCGAGCTGAAGATTGCAAACTGCAGCCTGGCCACGAACCTCCATGAACTTTTAAGGCAGTTCACAAAGGTTGTGGGGATCAAAAAGCAGGGGTTTAAACCTGCAGCTCAGCTGTTTCAGGCATGAACCTTACAAACCTGGCTCAGTTCATATGGGAGCCCACTGGGTTCATGGGGTTCATGGCTCGGTTTGTGGTTTGCCCACAGACTACAAACCAGACTTCTATTTTGTGGTTTGTGCCCATCCCTATTTAAATGCCTCTTTGCCATGCAAACTTGCTGTACGGTTGTTATCTGGGTGGGATAAATGGCAAATCTAAGGAGAAAAAAAAAAAGATGAAAATCAAAACATATTTTGGCTTATGCTAAAGTCCTTTGGGCTGTGATCCAGAACAGAAGTATAAAAATCCTTAATAAAACTGCCTGCTTTGGTAGCAAGAAGCCTTAAGTGAAACTTTTTCTCTCTGCCAGATAGACTCCGGGGGGAGGGGCTGTACTAGAACAAGCAAAGCTCCCCTAACAAAAACATGGCTTTTCAGTATTTTCTCCAGCCTCAATGAAAGTTCTACAATGCTGGGATAGATCATTACGAACATATTACAGCTGAGGTTCGTAATAGCTTGTAATTACTTGTTTCAATATTAGAGGAACGAACAAGTTGTTTCGACAGCTTTACATTGTTTCTGCAGTCCTCATCTTCTCTGTTAGACAAACCAATGAATAAATAAGGAAAGGAAAAGACTTCGGCGGCAGGTGTGTGTACGGGTGTCCTTCACGCTCAGTAGAACAACATGTTTTAGGAAGAATATCCGTTATGGCCTGAAGAGTAAAGGGGGCTTTTCAGGACAGAGCTGGAGAGGGGAAGTGAATGTGGTCTCAGGGGGAAAGAGACAATGGGGGAAATGTTTCAGCTTCATTCAAAAGGACATTGATCAGATTTAACGTGGACACCAGATACCAACGGATGGATGAATGTACACGAGAGGACAGGGCACAGAGGATCCTGGCTCTTCTCCAATAATGTGAGACTTAAATGCTAATAAGTAAAACAAAATTCAGTGGAACAACTGCCTTTTACTCTACTTTTCCTCCCAGGTAGCTCAGGGTAGTGTACATGGATCTCCCCCTCTCCTTTTATCCTCATAACAGCCCTGTGAGGTAGGTTAGGCTGAGGGGGAGAGTGTGATTGGCCCAAGGTCAGCCAGTGAGCTTCACATCTGCAGGGTTTTTTGAACCTCAGCCTTAGTCTGACTACTCTACTGTACCTTCTCTCAGTTACCACAGAGTTTAGTTGTTGGAGGCTATCACTGCTGCAGGAAGGTTTATGGGACCCGGAGCAAACACAAGCATAGATAGGGTTGCCAGCTCTGGTTTGGGAAATTTCTAGAGATTTAGGGGCAGAGCCTGGGGAGGGGAGGGATCTCAGCAGAATATAATGCCATAGAGTCCACCCTCCAAAGCAGCCATTTTCTTCAGAGAGTAACCATGTTGGTCTGCAGTAGAATGGCTAGATTGAAGTCCAGTAGCACCTTAGACACGAACAAGAGTTTCAGTCAGAGCTCTCAAAAATGTATCTGATGAAAGGAGCTTTGAATCCCAAAAGCTCCTGAACATCTTCCTGGTCATTAAGGGGCAGTTTGGTGTATAGGGTTACCAGCCTGCAGGTGGGACCTGGGGATCTCCCGCTTTTACAACTGATCCCCAGCTGACAGAGATCAGCTCCCCTGGAGAAAATGGCTGTTTTGGAGGGTGGACTCTATGGCATTGTACCATGCTGAGGCCCCTCCCCTCCACAAACCCCACCTTCTCCTGGCTCCACCCCCAAAGTCCCCAGGTATTTTCCAACCCGGACTTGGCAACCCTATTGGTGTAGTGGTTAGGAGCGCGGACTCTAACCTGGGAGAACCAGGCTTGATTCCCCACTCCTCCACATGCAGCTGCTGGCAAAACCTTGGGTCAGTCACAAGTTCTCTGAGAGCTGTTCTCTCAAGAGCAGTTCTCAAAAGAGTTCTCTCAGCCCCACCTACCTCACAAGGTGTCTGTTGTGGGGAGGGGAAGGGAAAGGAGATTGTAAGCCACTCTGAAACTCCTTCAGGTAGTGAAGGGTGGGGTATAAATCCAATCTCCTCCTCCTCTTCTTTTTCTTCTTCTTCTTGACTCAAATCTAGTTGTTTTCTCTATGAGAATTTACCTCTGTAGGCTAGATATCAGTTGTAGTTCCAAGAGATCCCCAGGCCCCACCTGGAGGTTGGCAACCATATCTGATATGATAAAAGACAAGCCGTCTAGTTTAATACCCTACATATCACAATATTTTGCCAGATACTTCCAATGAGCGTAGAGGGAGGACCAGAGTATAGAGGGAGAGCCAGAGCCATCCATCTCCCACCATTGCCCCCCAGAAAATGGTATTGAAAGGTTAACATGAACAATTTAATTGACTCATCATGTAGTAGCCATTGATAGTCCTATTCTCTGTGAATCTGTAAATGCAAACATATACTGTGCCCCTCGAGTACCCTTCCCAACTTCCTCCAATCAGCAATTCCACTTGCAGTGTTATTAATTTCAGTGGAGTTTTCACACATGGGTGGAGCCCTGATATCCTCTATTTCTCTTTTTATCTATATATCTAATTCCCAAGTGCCCCCGCCACGTGCGGATACTTAAATCCGCGTGGTGGGGCACTTGGAGGGCAGAGGGGGGGTTCTGAAGGTGGGGAGTAACCCCCCCCCCCCCGCTTGCAGAAAAATCCGAAATCTATCAAAAACTTTTCGGGGGATCTTTAACTCTCCCGAAAAGTAAAAGAGCGTCCCCTGCGCATGCGTGGGGAACGCTCTTGGAACGGCAGCAGCCCAGCGAGAGTCGCCGAGGCCAGCCGACAGCCCGCGGAGGAGGGGGAAGGGGGCGAGCGGCGGGCCCGGCGAAAGGTGCCGAGGCCCACCGGGAGTCTCTGGGGGGGAAGAGGACAAGTGGCGGGCCCGGCGAGAGGCGCCGAGGCCCGCCGGGAGTCTTGGGGGGGAAAGGGGGCGAGCGGCGGGCCTGGCGAGAGCCGCCAAGGCCCGCCAGGAGTCTCTGGGGGGGCAGAGAAAGGGGGGAAGGGGGCAGAGGAAGGAGGAGCAGCTTCTTCCCCCCCCCACGAATATCGCGCCCCCCCCCCCGCCCGTTTTATTATAACATTCCTCAGGTACCTTTCCTAAAAATCCTAGCTGAGGATAATATACCGTATAAAAAACAGCAATGTGCCATTGTTTTCCTCCTTCTGCTTCAAAACCTTCTTTCATTTTTCTTTCGGCCAGTACAACGTGCATTCATTTCCTGATAGTTTGATTAGAAAATTCATTCCAGGGGAAAATATATTACAGTTAGGCTGGGGTTTTTTGTGCTTTCTGTTCAGTTTGGAGGGACTTATTATTGACTGTACCCCTTATCTCTGATCTTCTGTGCCAAATATTAGACATCTGGGAAAAAGGGATCAACTTTGTGGTGATTAAAAAGCACATCCTTAGACATACTACATCAATGCTTCCCAGCAATCCTTATTTGTGATTTAAAACAACCAAGAGTATTCTGACACTTATCAAGGAGACAAGTAGATGTATTTTGGCATGAGCATTCACTAATAAGATGCATGAACTCGTGGTTGTTTATCCTTGTATACCTATACAAGGTGTCCTTCTGGGGTTTGTGACTCCTAGTATATATTAGCATGATTTGTATTCTTTATTAAAATTATGTGATTGGCTACACAGTTTGCTGGAATTTAAAATGGAAAGCTTTAGCGTCTCAGATTAACGATATGAGCCTACCGCTGTAATTAAGGCTGATTTGCAAACAGATCATGCAACCATCTTTTATTTTCGTTTTTAGGTTCTCTTCAAAGAGCCTCCAGAAAAGAAGACAGAAATACCATTGAGCATGACAGATCTATGGGAAATTCCACGTGTGCTCGCATCCTGACTGATTGCCTCACTCACTCATAGTCCTCAGGGAAGGAATGATAAGGAGAAGTTGCGGGGGGGGGGGGGGTTGTTTGTTTTTTTGACCTTGCAGGTGATGGAAGATGGTGGTGAAGAAACTTGAAAGATAAATGACCAAGTCAACATGAGTTATGAGTCTTTTATTGAAAATACATCCTCAGATCCATGCCAATGTATCTGTGGATCATGACAAATGCTATCTTACAAAGAGACTAAGACAGGGTACCCTTCTACGGCATTCCTGATGGGTGTCACCCATCAACAACAATTATGGCGCAGATCCGGTTTCCAGTCCCTGCTGTATTTCTTCCGTAACCCATAGTGTTGATGGAACTGAAATTCATCTTATCCCTTGATTCGAAGACTGAGAGCAGATTTGATAATGATCAAGGGACGATCTTATCCTTCCTCAGCCGGTCACCCACTGACAGGCAATGCCTTCACTGATAAAATAAAATGTTTTGACCTGAAAATCTCCCCCCACCCCTCACTCAAAAGTCGATTCTGGGGAAACGGAGCACTGTTTGTTCAGAGAACTGGTGGGTATTGTGTGCTGTGACCATCACCACCATCTGGCACTGCTAATGGTGTTTTAAACTGTCTGAATTTTAAAAAATACTTACGTTTATTTCTTTTTCTCCTTGGGAGGTGGTGAGCTCTCCTTCCTTAGAAGTTTTTAAACAGAGGTTAGATGGCCATTTGACAGCAATGCTGATTCTGTGAACTTAGGCAGATCATGAGAGGGAGGGCGGGAAGGGTTGCCTCAGTGCTTAGTTTTCGTGGCCCTTTCTTACACGCCCAGGGAAATGCTGATTGCCACTTTGGGACCAGGAAATAATTTTCTCCAGGCTAGTTTGGCTAGGGATCCTGGAGAGTTTTGGGTTTTTGCCATCTTCCAGGCATGGAGCAGGGGTCCCTGGGGGTGTAGGGGGGAGATAACTGTGAATTTCCTAGACTGTGCAGAGGGTTGGACTAGATGACCCTGGAGGTCCATTCCAACTCAAGATTCTATTATTCCTTATGGCAACTAACTGAGAAAACAAGAAGATACCTTTGAGTAAAACTTGAGTTAGCTATAGAGTTGCCATTACTGCTTCAGCAAATGCTGGAAGATTTTAAGCCTGGTGCATGGGGAGAATGCAGTTTGAGGAGGATTTGCTGTCACTTTTAGGTGACATTCTAGGAGTTTCCCCTAATCTGTAAAGTAAATACCACAGATACATTTAGAAATTCCTAGAGTGTCACTATGGAGACTATTTTCAAGCCATTTTTCCTCCTGCTTCTCAGTTTCTCAAGGTTGGGGGGCTGTGGCCAAGGGCAGAGGTGTATATGCTATAGGCAGGAAAATGGTACGCCTAGTTAGCTAATTCTATGCCTTAATATGTGGAGTTCCATTTTTTATGTGAATGCTGGCATTTTGGAGAGAATGATCATGTGGCCTGAAAGATTATCAGGAAGCAAGACAATATGAGAAAAATCTGAGTTTGAGTAAAATGTGAGTTAACAAGAAATGGGGAAGGAAGAGAATACGTATATTTGTGTAAAACATGAATTAACAAATGTATGTGGGGTTTCCTTTTTTTACTGCCAAAGGTGCCATTTTGGAGAAAGCTGTCATTTCCTATGTGAAGGTGACCTGAAAGGTGATTGAAATAGTACTGCTGTGTGTTAATGCAAAATGAGCTGCCAAGATTTTTGAGTCACTTACTAGTTGGCATAAGATGGCTTTTTGTTGTTCTTGTTGTTCAGTTGCACAGTCGAGTCTGACTCTTCATGACCCCATGGACCACATCACACCAGGCCCTCCCATCTTACATTGTCCTCCGGAGCTTGCCCAATTTATAAGATGGCTGGAGGGTAATAAATATTGGGCTTCCCAATTGCCTGACCCTGATGAAAATTTGTTCCCACTAGCCTCTCTCTACTGCCTTTGAGAAACAGAGGAGTGGAAGAAAAAATGGCCTCTGTAGTCTCATTCTAGGAATTTCTAGAATTCTAGAAATTCTAGAATCTATAGTAAATACCATAGAGATTAAGAGAAATTCCCAGAGTGTCACACGGATGCGACATCACATCCTGTCCAAACTCCATCCATCCCGGGCACCACTCCATAAAATCTGCTGGCATTTGCTTAGGCACTATTGGAAACCCTATTAAATATCCCATTTACTTATTGAATATTTATCCCACTCTTTGTCCAGGGAGCTCCAAGCATCATACATGGTTCTCTCCCATCTCCATTTCATCCTGGGAGGTAGGTTGGGGTTGAAGATAATTAGGCCAAGATCGTCCAATGTGGTTATCAGCTGAGTGCGGGCAACTGGTGAGAAATACTTGGAGGGGCAGTGTAAGAGGCAGCAGAGCCTGGAGTGGGAGGTCTGTTTTCTTCCCTACTGTGGGGGGAGATCTGGTAACCCTATCACCCAGTGAGTTTCATGGCCAATTGAGATTTGAACCTGGGTCTCTCTAGGCCTAATCTAACACTCTTCTACCCTCTCTTTCCCATTACCTCCCTTCGCCACTGTCTCTTCTTCATTTCATCAGCTGCCTGATCTAGTTCCCTGGCAGACTTATGTTCAAGATAAACGCCCCTCTTGAGTAATAATGGAAGCATTTTGAAAACAATGAACCCTGCTGGCTAAGAGAAACAACATTAGAGCAGCATTGCCTTTAGCTATCTACAAATCTCTCCGTAGAGAAGAGAATTCCGCTACAGCCTTTTCCTGTTGATTGCAGTGATTTTGATTAATTCTAAGCAAAGACTTGGAAAACAGTATCTCTGCAAACCAGATGCTTTCAAAATGTTACAGGCAATCAATTCCCTCGGCATGTTACTCTTCATTTAGTCTCAGGCCTGGGGGCAAGAGAGTATGGATCTTATGCGTGTGTTTCATGAGCTCTTTCTCCCTTGCCTTTAATTATCTTTTTACTTTTCCTAACTGGTCATAAAATCCTGATCACACTGCAAATGACTGAGTATTTAAAAACCCGCATACACAGAAATTACTGTGTGGCTTATAGGGAATAAGTGATGGCTAAAGATTCAGGAAACCTAAGACCAGCTGTGTTTAGGGTTGCTCACAGCCTGGAGATCAATTTCTGTTCCTCTTGTGTGTCTTACGTGCCATCGCTTCTGACTTAAAGCAGTGCTATGAATTGGTGGTGGTGAAAGTACCATCAAGTTCCTAATGGGGAAACTAACAGGTAGGGCACTGCAAATGGATTCTCCCAGCTTTGATTCAGAACTTAGGACACATTGGCTCCTGGTTTTGGAGTATTGCTTGACATGATTCAGAAAACATTGTCAGTCAATTCATACTAGGTAAAGGTAAAGAAGAAGAAGAAGAAGAAGAAGAGATTGGATTGGATTTATACCCCGCCCTCCACTCCCCAAGGGAGTCTCAGAGCGGCTTACAAACTCCTTTTCCCTTCCCCTCCCCACAACAGACACCCTGTGAGGTAGGTGGGGCTGAGAGAGCGCTTTCCCAAGCTGTCCTTGAGGGAACAGCTGGTACAGAGCTATGGCTTGCCCAAGGTCATCCAGCCAGGTGCAAGTGGAGGAGTGGGGAATCAAACCTGGTTCTCCCAGATTAGAGTCCACGCACTTAACCACTACACCAAACTGGCAAGGTTTCCCTTGCTCAAAAGCCAGTCGAATATGACTCTAGGGATGCAGTGCTCATCTCCATTTCCAAGCCGAAGAGCCAGCGCTATCCGAAGATGTCTCCGCGGTCATGTGGCCAGCATGACTAGACGCCAAGGCGCACAGAACGCTGTTACCTTCCCACCGAAGCAGTACCTATTTATCTACCTGCAGAAACTTGAGGAAAAGCTCTGTTGCCAGTGAGAATGTCTCTGCATTCACACTGGTGATGAATTTAAGACAGAGAATTCCTGTGTTTGCCAGAGTCCAGCCTCCAAAGCAGCCAGCTTCTCCAGGGGACCTGGAGATCAGTTGTAATTCATTTACACTTGGCCCTGGATGGCCCAGGCTATCCTGTTTCTGGAAGCTAAGCAGGTTTGACCCTGATTAGTATTTGGATGGGAGACCCCAAGGTATACCAAAGTTGTGATGCAGAGGCAGGCAATGGCAAAGCACCTCTGAACATCTCTTGCATTGAAAACCCTATGGGGTCATCATGTTGGCTATGACTTGATGGCAGTTTCCACCACACTTGGTTGGGTATGCAACAAGGAGAGAGGCTCTAGTCACTGTTTTAGACATTAACGTAGGACTCCTTAGCCCCCCCCCCCCAAGTCTTAGGCTGCAATCTTAAGGATACTTTCCTGGGAGTAAGCCCTAATGAACAACATGGGCCTTACTTATGAGTAGGCCTGCCCCCTTAAACTATTTCAAAGATTCATGTATGAGGATGAGCACATTTTGAGCAACATCAAGGGTATGATGACACCCAGCTGCATCTGTTGTTGGGTGGCCAGTCCAGGGCTACCCCAGATGACCTGGAGCGGGCGCTTCAGGACGTGGCAGGCTGGCTCAGGCTGAGTCGATTGAAATTGAATCCAATGAAGACGGAGGTCCTGTGCCTTAGTCGGAGTGGGCCGGCAGTAGAAATCCCATTGCCGGCCTTCGGGGGGGGGGGCGCCGTTGATGCCAGCAACAAGGGTCCAGAGTTTGGGAGTGCTCCTGGATGCCTCCCTAACCATGGAGGCCCAGGTAGCAGCCACTGCCAAGGCAGCCTTTTACCATCTGCGGCTGATTAAGCAGTTGGTTCCCTTCCTCGAACGCAATGACCTGGCGACAGTGATCCATGCAATGGTTACCTCGAGACTGGACTACTGTAATGCTCTCTACATGGGGCTACCCTTGTCTCAGCTCCAGAGGCTACAGCTAGTGCAGAATGCTGCGGCCAGGCTGTTGATGGGTCTCTGGGCGCAAGACCACATCCAGCCTGTGCTGAGGATGCTGCACTGGCTGCCTATAGTGTACCAGATCCGGTTCAAGGTGTTGGTTTTAACCTTTAAAGCCCTATATGGTCAGGGGCCTGCCTACTTAAGGGACCGCCTTTCCCCATATATACCCCAGAGAGCACTGTGGTCAGGCACCCAACATTGCCTGACCCTCCCTGGCCCTAGAGAGGCCAGGCTGATGACCACCAGGACCAGGGCCTTCTCGGTGGCAGCTCCTTACTGGTGGAACGAGCTCCCGGATGACATCAGGGCCCTGCGTAGGGTTGCCAAGTCCTAAAAACTTACTGGCGGGGGGGAGTCCTCCTGGCGCTGGGAGCTTCCCCCGGCGTGCACGCTTGCATGCACACCATGACGATGTCACCGGAAGTGACATCATCACGTTGGGGGCGTTGCCAGGGCGACGCTCTTGCAATCGCCCCAAAACTCTATGGTATCATAGAGTTTTAAGGTGATTGCTAGAGCGTCGTCCCGGCAACGTCCCCAATGTGATGACGTCACTTCCAAGTGACGTCATTACGATGGGGACGTCGTCCTGACAGGATGACTTCAGGGGTGGGGTTCCCCCCGCCGGCTGAATGCTGGCCGGCGGATCAGGAACCCCTGTAGCGGGGGATCCCCCGCCCCCCGGGCTGACTTGGCAGCCCTAGTTCTGCAGGGCCTGCAAAGCAGAGCTCTTCCACCAGGCCTTTAATTAGGAGCTGCCACTGGGAGAAGGGGCCACTGGAAAGTGCTGAGTTATTCAACTGGTGTGGCCTCCTGGCCTGGATCTGACTAAACTACTGCACTGTCTGTTGGAATGTAATGTTGGCCATTAACTGCTGTGGTTTCTTGCTGGTTTTATGCGTAACTTTTAAGCTGTACTTTTATGTTGAATTCTGTTGTTGTGTTTTAAATTTTGTGTGCCGCCTTGAGCTGGCTCATGCTGGCTAGGCAGGATATAAATCCAAATAAATAAATAAATAAATAATATGAGGATGAGCAACATCCCATGTCACTTCACAGAGGCAGGCAAATGGCAAACCACGTCTGTTCTTCTCTTGCCTTGAAAAACCTACAGGGTCACCATAATGGCACTTTCCACCACTTCCAAAATATTTCCTAGAAATTCTTTAGAAGTTGATGGTGCCTCAGCTGGACCCCTAGAGCCATTGCATCCCTTTTTAAAAATGGTAAACACAAATACAGCTATAGCATCTAACAACCTCCCCCAACTTTTCTCCTCTATTAGCTGAAGCTGAAATATCAGTCCTTATGGGACAGGTATCTAGCTTTCTTAAAGATCTGGAAAGTCCGCAAGCTTACTGTAATTCTTCAAGCTTCCTGTGTGCAGTTCTAGAGGCCTCACTTCAAAAAGGATATAGACACAACGGAGCGGGTGCAGCAGAAAGCAATGAGGATGATCCAAGGTCTGTAGACCAAGCCCTATGGAAAAAGGCTGAGGGACTTGGGAATGTTTGGTCTGAAGAAGAGGAGGCTGAGGGGGACATGATTGTACTCATTAAGTATTTGAAAGGCTGTCACTTAAAGGAGGGCAAGGAGCTGTTCCTGTTGGCAGCAGAGGAGAGGACACAAAATAATGGGTTCAAATTATGGGTAGAAAGGTATTGTCTGGATATTAGGAAACATTTTTTATGGTAAGAGTAGCTGAGCAGTGAAATCGGCTGCCTAGAGAGATTGGGAGCTCCCCCTCACTGGCAGTCTTCAAGCAGTGGCTGGACAAACACTTTTCTGGGATGCTTTAGGATGATCCTGCACTGAGCAGGGGGTTGGACTAGATAGCTTGTATGGCCCCTTCCAGCTCTATGATTCTATGAAGTAAAAACTGCAAAATATTTACATTTCTTTCAGCTTTTCCGTTAAAAGAAACAGCAGGGGAAATGGTATGTGTGTGTTTATGCCTCTGTATTTTCCAGTTTTACATCTCTGGTCCCACACGGAGAAGAAGGCATTTTATAAAAGCCTAGTTATTTGCAAACATTATGTTTCTGCCATACTTTTGATGACTTAAGTTTATAGTTCTTCACGGCCAAATGAGGACACAATTAAGACCCCCAATAAACTGATCTCAGCACTGGGCAATTTCAGAGACGAGCTGCTCATTCTTTTATAAAATCACAGCTGTAAAAAGCAGGACAGCTTGCTGAGGGACAAATAAGTACTGTGAAACAGATTTATTGAGGTAAACTTTCAGCCAAAGAACAAGTGGGGAAACATGACAGAGCAGTATTAAACCTAGAGATGACATACAGCAGAGGCCGGAAGATAACTGATTCCTCAATGTTAAATTCATGAAGGACAGCAGGGATTCAAAATGGCTCAGATGATACTTTTTAATGGAGAAGACAAAGTAATCATTAGCACTGTTAAAGAACAACAGCTGTTTATTAGCTTTGCCTACAGCTGGGGCTGGAACATTCCACAGGACTGCCTCATAAAACAGCACCCCTGTGTTGCCTCCTCAACTTATCACACTATAAAATGCAGGAAGTGACATCAAAACGTCAAGAGTTCCCCTACAGTGTGGTATAGTAGTTAAGAGGGGTGAACTCTAATCTGGAGAATGGGTTTGATTCCCCACTCCTCCTCGTGAAGCCCACTGGATGACCTTGGGCCAGTCACAGTTCTCTCAGAACTCTCCCAGAGACATTCAACATCTGGAAAAAAGCGAAATTAGAATGCATTCATGGTCTAGTAAATAAAGACAAAATTCAAGAAAAAAAATACTTTGACCTCAAATTAGGACAACAAGCACCGTGGTACCAAAACCTACATCTCAAAAACCTGACAGAACAACTAGCAGATATAGGAATCTTCCAAAGAAAACTAACAAACCTAGAAAAAATAATTCTAGCATATCCAGACTCACCAAAAGATACTCTTATCAAAAATCTATCAAATTAATTCAAATGGAAGAAAACAAGAATAGCAAGTTGAAATACCAATACAGATGGGAAGAACTGAATTCAAATGTACAAGATTCACAATGGGAAAATATATGGACATCACCTGCTAACAATACCTCAATCTATAATATATGGCTTCAGTATTTCAAACTAATTTCAAGAGGGTACCTCACTCCATACCAACTTCATAAAACGAAAACTACCTCCAAACCAACCTTCTTGAAAAATTGCAGGCAATCAGGAACTTACCTCCACTGCTGGTGGACATGCCCTCAAATCCACACAAGAAAGAACCCCTTGCACACCTGAAATAGCCTTATTAAATTTATGGGATAACTCACCAAGAGGAGAGTCTAGAGGACTTATAGTAATACTACTAGCTACAGCCAGACTGATGATTGCGGCTTCCTGGAAATCCCCCTCACCGCCAACACTTGAAACCTGGGAAGACAAAATCTGGGAGCTGCTGGTGTGACCTTGGGTCAGTTACTGGTTCTTTCAGAGGTGTTCTCTCAGGAGCAGCCCCACCTACCTTACAGTGTGTCTGTTGTGGGGAGGGGAAGGAGAAGGAGATTGTAAGCCGCTCTGAGACTCCTTTGGGTAGTGAAGGGTGGGAGATAAATCCAGTCTCTCCCTCCTCCTCCTCCTCTTCTTCTGGGCCTGGAATTCTACTGTAATTACAAACTGGTTTCCCAAGACTACAGATTTCCATTCCCCTGGAGGAAAAGGCAGATTCGGAGACTGGATTGTATGGTACCTCATCCTTGATTAGTAGGGTTGCCAACCTCCAGCTGGCACCTAGAGATTTCCTGCTATTACAGCTGATCTCTAGATGATCAAGATCAGTTTCCCTGGAGACAATGGCTACTCTGGCAAGTGGACTCTATGGCATTATACCCTGCTGAGGTCCCTCCCCTCCCCAAACCCCACCCTCTGCAGTCTTCGCTCCCAAACTCTCCAGGTATTTCCCAAATCAAGCAACCTTATATGATGGTCTCCCCCATCTCAAAACTCCTCTCTCCCCAGGAACTGCCCCCAAATCTCCAGGAATGTTCAAAGCTAGAAATGGCAACCCTGCATCTGGGTAGGCTGACAGACGTCCAGATGTTTCTAGAGTTAGACATGATTCTCCCTTAAGAGCCAAGAATTTGAATATATGAGTGAGAGAAAGATGGAGAAAATCCTAAATGCTTAGAGCCCAGTCCTGTGGAATTTAAAGATGTTGTGTAGAGACAATATTTCACCTGTGGGGGCTATTGATCAACCAACGATATATTACCTCCTTCCAACTGATCCCTTGGCTTTATCAGCAAGTAGTATCTACTAATGGAGTTTCTGTATAACACTGTTTCCCACCAAGAGAATACGTTGTCTAAAATGTGCTGCCAAAGAAATGTGATTTGTTTAACTTCTTCTGCTTCCAGAATGCCACAAAGCAGGAGAAGTCAGTTATTTGCAGTTCCCACTGCAACTGAGTTGAAGGGGTTATAGAGTTACTTTCAAGGCAATCAAAATAAATCTTATATGATAAAGGGAGCCAAAGTGAAAACAGCAAAAAACGATGGATGTGGTTGGATGAATAAAGCTACAGGTTCTACCTTAACCTAGTGAGATGGAGACATGTTGACCTGGCAACTTTTGACTTTTAACGTTGACTGATGCCTGATGACCTTTGGATTGGGTTGTTCACACCTTGCCAAGGAACAGAGTGGCCTTTGAGTTGCTTTATTTTCATTCCTCAATGTTACCAAGAAATCTTTTTTGTTTGCTTGTCTGTTTGACTTCCCTATTGAGAGTCCACCCTTAAAGGGTCTGGTTCTGGGGTGGTGCTGAAAACATGGTGATTAGCTTCTTAGCTGAAGGTTTTATAGGAAGTTTTATAGAAAGGAAGAATGGAAGTTTTATAGAGAGGAAGCGTGGACGAGGTGAGGACAGAGAGAAAGATGCTAATTCTGAAAACTTGCACGTAGGGGCTCACATTTTTGTAAACAAGTCTTGGACTCAAACTTTTAAATGTCAGAGCAAGCATTCAAGATGGAGTGGTTCTCCTGTTTGTGGTTAAGGCAGATACAGTTATATGAACACACATACAGAGCTGCTTTAGCGAATCAGACCCCCGTCTATCAAGGACAGTATTGTCCACTAAGCCTGGCAGTGGCTTTCCAGGGTCTCAGACAGAAGTCTTTCACATCACCTACTGCCTGGTCCTTTTAATTGGAGATACCAAGGATTGACCCTAGGGCCTTCTGCATCCAAAGCAGAGGCTCTTCCACTGAGCCACAGCTCCTCCCCTAACAGATAAGCCATTTTCTTCAGTGGAACTGATCTCTGTGGTCTGGAGATCAGCTGCAATTCTGGAAGATTTCCAGGTCCTGCCTGGAGGCGGGCAACCTTGCCTTCATGTCACAGTCACCTTCCGAATCACCCCCCTGCTGAGAGACCTGTTTACAGAATCCCCAGCTTCTGGTGCAGTTGAACTTTCAGCCTGCTCTTATGCAAGACTAAGCACGCCAAAGCCCATAATTACAAAAGCCCTAATCACTACTGAATGCAATCAATAGACTTAGTCAATAGCATCAACAAAGCTAAGCATGTACATAGCACAAAACTGCTCTGAGACTCCAAGTGAGTGAAGGTTGGGATATAAATCCAATTTCTTCTTCTTCTTCAAAACTAAACATTTATATAGTTTTCCTGGAATTCCGAGGGACCTCCAACTACAAAGACCAGTTCCCCTGAAGAAAATAGCTGCCCTGGCGGGTGGACTCTGTGGCATTATGCTCTGCTGAGGTCCCTCTCCTCCTCAAACCCCGCCTTCCCGAGGTTGCACCCCCAAATCTCCAGGAATCTCCCAACCCGGAGTTTGCAGCCCCAATAATAGTGCCCTCAGTGTAGGGTTGTAACGTGGAGGCAAGCAATGGCAACTCTCCTCTGAACGCCTCTTGCCTTGCAAACCCCACTGGGTCGCCCTAAGACATCTGAGACTACACAGCAAAGAAACCAAAACAGTGTTCAAAGAGCTTGAAATTCATTACCTTCTTATGGTTTTTGCAATAGCCCTGTAAGGTAAACCAGTAACCCTGCATAGGATTGGGCTTAGAGAGTTGCCAACAACCTGGGGTAAAATTCAGCTATTTCCACACTATAGGGTTGCCAACTCTGGGTTGGGAAATCCCTGGAGATTTGGGGATGGAGCCTGTGGTTAGGAGGGTCTGGAGAGTGGAGGGACCTCTGTGGGGTAGAATGTCATTTCCTCCCCTGGAGCTGATCTCTGTAGTCTGAAGACCAGTTGTGATTCCAGGAGATCTTCAGCCCCAAATGTGAAGCTGCTGTTACAGGACATTTTTTTTTCTCCTCCAGGATTATTGGCTATCCTAGGAAGAAACAAACTTAATTTATTCAGACTAAAATTGGCTAGCCTAGGCTTGTCCCTTTGAAAGTAGCCTGAACTTTCAGAAACCAGAAGGGGGCTTTTCACTTTCTGGAGAGAAGGACGGCCTGCTAAAATATGCCAAGCAACCTGCGGTTAAAGGCACAGGAGCAGAAGGGGCTGGTTAAAAAGCAAAACTTGGCAACTCTATTAAGGTCGCAGCTCGAGAAAACCCACTTGGAATATTAGTGCTGTTTGTTATGTTTTTTTGTGGAAGCTTCGAAACTGTTTCCGGGGTTTATATATAGAAGGTGATAATAAGCTCCCATCAGGCCTCTCCAAATAGATGGAATTTTGGCTGGGGTTAAAAATAGAACAGGCAGTGTGGAGAGGACAGAATACAGTCAGGGAACAAACGCAGCCAGGCCTCCATCATTCAGAGATGACTAGAGCACTTGCTGAGATAAATCAAATCGGTGTGGCGATGAAGCAAAATCCCAAAGCAGCAGGTCATCAGAATTGCAGAAGAGACAACCTGGCATCGCAGGTCTTTTGTCTGATGATATAATAACTGGAGACAGTTTCCTTTGTACCCAGTGCAGGGAGGCATGAATACCTTTGGTGCTTGCAAATGCATTCAGCAGAGGCTGATTTCTGCTCTTTAGGCAGGGCTGTCATCTCTGGGTCAGGAAATTCCTGGGTACTTTGGGGGTGGAGTATTGGGGGGAGAAGTGTTTGGTGAGGAGGGGCCTCAGTGGGGCATTATGTTATATCGAGTCCGCCCTCCAAAACAGCTGTTTTTCTTCAGGCCCCACCTGGAGGTTGGCAACCTGATCTCAAGAGCCTTTTCAGGGGTGTGAATGTTCAAAGAACATCCAGTTTTCCTGCTTTGATTGGCCTGGCACAGTAATAATACCTGTGAAACTGAGGAGATGCAATCAGCCATGTGGGAAGGGCTGTGGCTCAGTGGCAGAACATAAGAACATAAGAGAAGCCAGTGTTGGATCAGGCCAGTGGCCCCTTCAGTCCAACACTCTGTCACAGTGTCCAAAAATACCAGGTGCCTTCAGGAGGTCCAGCAGTGGGGCCAGGACACTAGAAACCCTCCCACTGTTGCCCCCCCCCCCCCCGCACCAAGAATACAGAGCATCACTTGCCCCATACTGAGAGTTCCTATCTATACCTTGTGGCTAATAGCCACTGATGGACCTCTGCTCCACATGTTTATCCAATTCCCTCTTGAAGCTGTCCATGCTTGTAGCCGCCACCACCTCCTGTGGCAGTGAATTCCACGTGTTAATCACTCTTTGGGTGAAGAAGGACTTCCTTTTATCTGTTCTAATGCAACTGCTCACCAATTTCATGGAGTGACCACGAGTTCTTGTCTTGTGAGAAAGGGAGAAAAGTACTTCTTTCTCTACCTGCTCTATCCCATGCATAATTTTATAAACCTCAATCATGTCACCCCTCAGCCGTCGTTTCTCCAAGCTAAAGAGCCCCAAGTGCTTCAACCTTCCTTCATAGGGAAAGTGTTCCAACCCTTTTATCATTCTAGTTGCCTTTTCTGCACTTTTCCCAATGCTATAATATCTTTTTTGAGGTGTGGCAACCAGAACTGTACCCAGGAATTTCCAAATGGGGTTGCACCATCGATTTATACAGGGGCATTATGATAACGGGCTGATTTGTTTTCAGTTCCCTTCCTAATAACTCCCAGCACAGCGTTGGCCTTTTTCATTGCTGTCACCCACTGTCTTGACATTTTCATTGAGTTGTCTTCTATGACTCCAAGATCTCTCTCTTGGTCAGTCTCTGCCAGTTCGTACCCCATCAACGTGTATTTATAGTTAGGATTTTTGGCTCCAATTTGGATCAGTTTGCACTTGGCCACACTGAACCCCATTTGCCACGTTGACGCCCACTCGCCCATCCTTGACAGATCCCTTTGGGGTGCCTCACATCTGCATGGCATGTAAAAGATCCTATGTTTGATTGGCAGTATTTGCTGTAAAAAGGATTAGGTGGGAGGCAATGTGGAAGATCTCTACCTGAGACCCTGGAGAACCACTGCTTGTCTGTGTAGACAATACGAACTTTGATGGACCAATGGCAGCTTCATGTGTGCGTGCATGTGCATGAATATGGGTGGGTAGTTTCAGAATTAGTGGTGGTCCTCTGAAATAAGCTTAAGAACCTCCCTTCTGGAGCAAATCTAGTCCTAAGCAAAGTGTTTTGTGAGTCTGACAAACAGATTTACCATATTTATCCCTTTTCATACATTAATTCAACATGGACAGGGAGCCCAGAAATCATGTGTCTTGGGACCATGTGCTATTTGCGATGCTCTCAATACGTACAGTCATGATGTTGTCTGAACAACAGCAAACATGTATTTTGTATATGTATACAGTTTCAACACACACAAGCCAGAACTCTGGTAAACTTGATGTTCAGTTCATGCACACTGAAACTGTATGCACATGCAAAATATTCACATCCCAGTTCAGACAATGGATCAGGAGCATTGTGGAAGTGGCACTCCCAACATGTGCAGTTGCTGAGCTCTGGTACATGTAGATATAACATCTAAAAGGGGGCTTTTGTCATGTTTAAACTTTCCCCTGGCCTTTGCTAGTGATGACTGAGAAGGAGGAGGAGGAGGAGCCCAGGACTTGCAAGAGCCCAATTGCAAACTTCAACCTATGCAGAAACATCTTGCAGTCTGCATGGAGACACACAGCAACAGTGGCTGTCGGACCCCTTTCATGCATACATGAAAGCCTCATCCACTCTACTGGGGGGCAGGATTAGTTCTTTGGCCCAGTGACTACTGGGGGGGGGGGGGCAGAATGAGGAAAGTACCGATGCACCACCGAAGCTCAGCTCACTTCTGCTGGCCCAAGAGATGACTGCCATCTCTTCCAGGGCCCGTACTTCTTCTAGCCTAGCACCTGTAGTAGCAGTGTGGGTCAAAGAGGGAACTGGTGGACCTTAGTTGGGGTAACCGTAGCTGGGGTACCTTAGTTGAGCCAGCCCCATTGGGGTACACTGGGGGCCTGTAATCTTTTCTGTCATCTCTTCTCTTCCGCCCCACTCAGTCATCACTCAACAGTGGCAGAGAGAGAGATGAAAACTGGAATGTGGATCTGGAGTTATATCCCTCTGCTATACCTTCTATTCAGTAGACCTATGAGATATTTAGTTGGATGGCCTCGCTGTGTCATATTTATGCGACAGGCAGAACTCCAACAGGTAAAGTACTCAGGCTGAAGCACATGATTCCAGATGGGTTTCTACGTTAGTCGGTAACAGCATAATAAAACAGAAAGTCCAGTGGCACCTTAGAAATAACCGGAATTTTATTCCAGCATAAACGTTCATAATTCAGAATGCATTTTATCAAATGCATGCGGTGTACATACAATCCATCAGGAAGGTGGCTGTAGCATTATATAAATTGGCCTGACACCTCGTGCATCTGACGAAGTGAGCTCTAATTAACCAATTATGCGCTGCAACAAAATTTGGTCAATTTCTAAGGTGCCGCTTAGCTATAGCTGGAAAAAGATTGCAAAACACGAGAAGACCAACTAACCCATCACTTTTTCATGGCGTGATATCTGAGGCTTTCATATTCATGTGACAGGCAGAACTCCAACAGGTAAAGTACTCAAGAGGAGTGTAGAAATATCTTGATGGGGAAATCTTCACCTGTGAATTTTCTACCTGTCTTGTTGCCTCTGTTCCAAGACAGCCATACCAAAAAAAGTCCTACAGGGAAACCTGCAGAAAGAAGAGACCAGTTATTGCAGGGACATCTGTGTTCCTTGCTTGGACGGTGGCGTGGGTTTTAAATAATACAGCCAAATGCCAAGGTCATACACATAGGAACAAGGAAGCACATCACACAGAGCTGGATATTATGCGATACTCTGAGAAAGACTGAAGGGTCAGACAGATCAAACTCTGAAATGTGAGCCCCCCCCCCCCCCGGTGAAGAGAAAGGGCTAGAAATGGAAGCACAGGCACTGCATGAATAAGGAATAAAGAGACGCCAGAGAATCAGGACTCGGTTTGTGTATTCATTCAAATGTGCAGCTTACCCCCAGCCTAAAGATTCACAGTACAGCTGCCTGGTTCATATCTGTTTATAAACGGCTACTCCAGCCGGAGCTCAGGTTGCAAACTAACCTCTCAATTTGCTCCAACCTCTCAAGGGGACTGGTTCCACCCAGCAGCCAAGTTTCAGGGCCGAGTGAGGATCTGAACCTGGGTCATCTGGATTCTAGTCCAACAGGCTAAGCACTACACCACTCTGTAGTGGACATGAAAACATGCAGTTCTTCCTTCTTCTGAAGGTCCAGATGTCTCGGTCCAGCTTTCTTCTCCCTGTAGTTGCAAACATTTTGAGGGAGCAAGGAGCAAGGGGACTTTGATGAAACTGACAGAGCAGGAGATGGGCAGCCCTGTTAGTCTGCCTGTAGCAGGAGAAAAGAGTAAGTGTCCAGTAGCGCCTTAAAGACTTTGTGGTGAGGTACGAAGTCACAGCAGACAGAGCAGGAGAGGAACTGTGTGAGAGGTGAATTAAACCATCTTCTGAGGAATAATCACAATTGGGTGACCTTCAGCCACCTGTTTTCTCTCAGCATCACCAATCTCCAAAAGCAAGAGTAACGTTTTTTCCCACCATAGAGAACAATGGAGGGGATGGGACAACCTGTTTGGGGGCCCCGTAGAATTGGATCCTCAGGTCCAATCTTCTTGAAACTTGGTGGGTATTTCGGGGAGAGGCTTCAGCAGCTACCTTGCAAGTTTGGAGCCTCTCCCTCAAACCCCTTCTCCTCCAGCCCCTCATATACCCTATGAGTTTTTGCCATTGACTTCAATGGCCCATTGGGTATAATGGGGCTGAAACTGACATTTGGCAGGCCCAATGACTCCTGAATCAGCTTGCATTGCTGAAACTGGCATGCGGGGGGTCATTCGGCAGCCGGAACAGATGCAGCCTGATTTGGCCTGATCTGAACTGGGCCAAAAAAAATTTGTTTGCACACCCCTAGTGGACACAAATGCCAGTGGTGGCAAGCCCCTCCCCCAGCTCCCAGCGGCCCTGTGGAGGAAGCGAAGCGAGAAGGGGTTTAAAGTTTAAACCCCTTCTGTTTAGATTTGCATAGCAGCAGCAGCACGATCTTTCCATTGTATTCTATGGGGCCCTTCTCACTTCGCTCCCCCCCCCCTCCGCCCCCCTTGGCAGGCCAGCTGGGGAAGGGAAGGCGAGGCTTTTGAAGATGCCCCCCCTTTTGCTTCCCTTTCTGACACACTTCTGGTGATGTCAGGGGCGTGGTATATGTTAACGTGTATGCTAATAGGTATGCTAATGAGCTCCTGCACCTCTTTTTCTACGACATGACTCCTGGAGTTACAAGCAGGAATAAGGGCTCGCTAGAATGCACATTTGACCTTTCTTGCTACCGACTTAACAGGCAGTGTTGGCCATCTTTAGAGATCCGTAATCAGCATCCTTGAGCTCTGCCATTCGCTGTCCAGAAGCAGCATAACGTGAGATCTCTGGGAACAAGGCTGTGGATTAAAAAAAAATCACCCTCTCTTTCTAAAACAGGGACTTGGTCCACTGCAGCTGAGCAGTGAGGAGATGCAAAACACGAACAGCCCTTAGCTGCTCATTGTGGTTAAATATGTGGGAATGCTATTTCAGCTCCTTGCCGAACAAGTTTCTGTATTATCAGGTGCCACCTTGCAACATTAGGCAGAAATTCAGTGGCATCTCAAGATCTGCTGGCTGCCATAGAGGATCAGGGGACTGACAGCTGCGAGGATCACACGTGGACTGTGCTGTGCTCCAAAAATCTACACAGTAGGTTTGCCAGTCCACTAGTTGCCCACCACCACTGCAAGCAGCAGAAGGAGAATATTTCAAAACACTTGGTGGTGTTGCGCGCACCATTACGTGACTTCTGGTGAGAACCCAGAAGCGACAGAGGGTAGCTCTAGGAATCACTGGAAACTCTATGGTTTTGCCCTGTCTTTTTTCAGACAGTAAGCTCCAAAGTGCCCTGACCTGGATAGCCCAGACTAGCCCAATCTCATCAGATCTTGGAAGCTAAGCAGGGTTGGTCCTGGCTAGTATTTGGCTGGGAGACCTCCAAGGAATACCAGGGTCGTGATGCAGGGACAGGCAGTGGCAAACCACTTCTGACTGTTTCTTGCCTTGGCAACCCTACAGACAGGGCTATTTTTGGGCAGGAATGCACAGGAACAGAGTTCTGGCTGGCTTCTGAGTTGGCCAAGCCTACAGCCTCCCCCCCCCTCGGGTCCCCCAGGTGCCTTGCAAGCCACGGGGCGCCTGGGGAAGCCAGGCCGATCCCGGGAGGGAAGGCAGTTTAAACTGCAGGGCGCCTGGTGAAGCCATTCCAGAAATTGCCTTCCTTCCCTTGGGCACCTGGGGAAGCTGATCCTGGGAGGGAGCTGCACTGTCAAGGGTGTGGCCTAATATGCTAATGAGTTTCTGATGTTGGGTGTGGCCTATTATGCTAATAAGTCCCTGCTGGGCTTTTTCTACAAAAAGAGCCCTGCCTACAGGGTTGCCGTAAATCAGCTGTGACTTGATGGCACACGCACACAGAGAAGCTACCAAGCTCATTCCACATCCCTTTGCTCGTTCCCCCAAAACGATGACATCCCCAGATGCTGCATATTTCCTTCTTTCCTGTCTTCTTCCTCCTTTCCAAAACATCCAAAAATTGGCTTCAGAGGCCCAGATCTTGGAAGCTGGTCTGTTCAATCTGCATTCTTAGTCTCAGTTGAAGAATTGTGCGTCTGCTTGAAGCAGAGGCTGATTTTTTCCCCCTGACACAAAGAACACACAGACCTGGATAAAGAGGATGGCACTGTTTAGCTCGAGATAACAGATGCAGTCCTGCAAACTTTTAGAGCCTCCTATGAATAAGAACAGAACCATTGAGCTGATTGGAACCACCACCTGTCGCTGCATTAGATGGCTAAAAGTCCTCCAACTAACTGTCGGATTGTTTCTACGGTAAAGTTGCATCAGCTCTGAAGGATTGTTCTTGCTGGAAGCATTATTACCTACGCTTACTACAGGTGGAAGACATTACACAGTCCAACAGCACTAAGGTGAAGAGCTCAGCGGCTCATTAGCTGACATCCTTTCCCGGATGGCACTCTCTGCCAACAGATGCCTGTCTTTGCCAGGGGCATATGCTGCCACATTACTGGCATGTCTTTAATTTTGTTACAAGCCTCCTCTAAGGAGAGCAACCAACATTACCCTTGCCAAAGGAACACGAAGGCTACTTTGCTGGATCAGAACAAAAGTCCATCACTCTGTCTCGTAGCAGCACTCAGCGAAATTTACACAGAGACCGTAAAGGCATCACCCTGGTGGTTTTGTGCCCAGAATACAGTCATCGGATTAGTTGCTTATGAACATGGAAGCTCCATTTTAGCCACCTTGGCTGACAGTTATTGGAAAACCTATTCTGCATGAATATTTCTTTTCCGTTTCTAAAGCCACCAATGCTATTGGCTGTCAGGAAATCCAAGCAGGGAAATGAGCGTGCTCTGCTCATTTCCACGGTTAGATGCAATCTGTGGTAGTAGCAACAAGAAACTAGCAGAATATCCCAGAAGAGGAAGTGCCAAAGACCGAAGCTCCCCAGGGTACCTATGACATAACCAGATATTCTCTACTGGGACTAGAAGGGCTCAGTGTTGCTAGCCATGTTCCGCTTCTGATGCTGCGTTGGTGCTTCGTCTCCCTTGCCTATTACCCTCTGCTGACGACACAGAGCACAGTTTTCAGGCGAAGGCAAGGAACGATTGGAGCGAGGAAAACAAATCTCTCCGTTGGGTTCTTCTTTAGCATTCCCTTTTTTAAAAATAGAAGACGGAATACTTGTGTGCTTGACATTTTCACGATGGCGTCACCCAGCTCTGTCCTATTGCCTGAAATCACAATTCTGGTATGGAGTCCTCCATCATAAATGCCCTTTTCTCAGAGATCGTGAAGTCCAAACAATGCTTCCTGGAGTACTAGGTCGGCCGGGGGGGGGGGGGGGACGGACTACTAGCAAACCCAAGCCAAGCAGGGTCAATCTCTTGCTTGAAGTGTTGCATGCTGGGAAGAGGGTCACACTCCTTGCAAATTGACCTCCCCCAGTATGTCACTCTACTTGTGACTTTTATCGCTGACTTCATGTCATTTAAAAAGTGCTGAATTTGTTTAGAGGATAATGTAGGGATGTCTGAGTTACAGGATAGTTGTTGAGTTCTATAGACATCTAGTTGGCAGGATGTGAGGTCATTCGACTGGCTTTCGAGCAAGGCGAATCTTTACCCTTATAGACATCTGGACTGGGGTTCCCAGTCATTGGGTGCAATGTGGGAGTTTCTTTCCCAAACTTTTATAGGAAGCATTTGAATCTTGGAAGCCTGTAAGTTGGCTGGGGTCTTACAGACCATTCATTGCCCTGCTCAATGCCAGAAATCTCAAAGGGGAGCACACCCAAGACCTCCAGCAAAGGAGACACAAATACGTGATGTCAACTCACCCCCCCCCCCACATAACTGTTGGAGAAATGAGCATGTAATGCAAGGCCTGAGAAATTCAGTCATTATAGGGTTAACTATGCAACTTGTTTGTTTACCTATGTTAGCCTGGAAGTGATACCTGGCAGCTGGCCAATTGACTGTAGACCCGGGAAAACTAAAGGTGTACTGTCTTGCTAATTGGTCAATGATATCAGGTGTTTCCTTTCAGGGGTCAAGAAGAAGGAGAGATCCTCCATTACAATCTCTCACTCTCTATCAGTATGTCTTAGTGTGAAGACGGAGCACAATGCAGCTCCTTAGAAAGCATGTTTTGTTTATTTGTAGCTAATCCCGTTTACCTTTTCCCTTTAGTAATAAACTTCTTTTGAACCAAAAGAAGCAATCTCTTCTTTCCAGAAAAGCAAGATTCATTACTCTGATTTTTCTGATTATAGGACTAACAATAACTTGCTCCATTGTCAAACTACTTTCACCATTCAAATGTTTTCTTACAGTCTGTGGGTATGGTTCTTTCCCGTTGGATTGCTGCCTCCTGGGGAGAGAGGACAATGGCCAGGTGGAGAACGAACTGAACAAGGGTCTCTACGTATGCAATGGGTGGATCCAAACACATGGAAATATAGCAGGTGACAACTTAGAGCACGGACTCTAATCTGGGAGAACAGGGTTTGATCCCCCACTCCTCCACATGCAGCTGCTAGTGTGACCTTAGGTCAGTCATAAGTTTTTTCAGAGCTGTTCTCTCAAGGACAGTTCCCAGGAGAGCTCTCTCAACCCCACCTACCTCACAGGGTGTCTGTTGTGGAGAGGGGAAGGGGAAGGAGATTGTAAGCCGCTCTGAGACTCCTCCAGGTAGTGAAGGGCAGGGAATAAATCCAGTCTCCTCCTCCTCCTCCTCCTTCAAGTCTTCGCCTGCTAAACTGTAGCACATCGGATTGCAGCAGGAATATCTCAGGCAAGGAAGAGCTGTGTGTGTGAGGAAAAGCCTCACCCTCCTAATGTATTTGCGTCTGACTTCTTTTAAAGCCAGAAGAGCAGAATCACTGAATGACTGGTAACTCTAACCTACATTATAACACAGCATCAGAATGGGAACCAGATTTTGTACCCACTGGCTACTCTTTTCAGTTCGAAATGCTTGCTCCCCGTTCTCCATCCAAAGAGTTACTCAGCTCACAATGGAGGCAGTAGGCCTAATTAATTCACCCCTGCTGAGCCGATCAACCGATCAGAGGGTGAACTCATTCTTTTGCTGGGCGACTTGTGTAACGCACAGCTGGACACTGTTTGTTCCAGTTAATTAACAGACTGGAGAGAGTGGCCTGATCTTGCACTCCATTGTTCCAGTGATGCCATGGCTACGGCCTCGCTGAACATTTTAGTGCAGGCTTTTAGTCTTGCCGTTGTGGATCTGTTCAAGGAAGTGCCCTTCCAAACATTTACAGCTCTTCACGCTATTCTAGAAATTTAGTATGAATATTTGCCAACTAGACTTAACTTGTGTTTTGCACCAGTGGTCTCCCAGATCTCTTCCAAAACTGTGCAGCTTACTGAGCTAGGAAATTATAGAAGGAAGAGGAGGAGATTGGATTTATACCCTGCCCTTCACTCACTTGGAGTCTCAGAGCAGCCTACAAACTCCTTTCCCTTCCCCTCCCCACAACAGACACCCTGTGAGGTAGGTGGGGCTGAGAGAGTTCTTTTCAGACCTGTCCTTGAGAGAACAGCTCTAACAGAACTATGGCTTGCCCAAGGTCATCCAGCAGCTGCAAGTGGAGAAGTGGGGAATCAAACCCGGCTCTCCCAGATTAGAGCCTGCGCACTTAACCACTACACCAAACTGGTCCTTGAAACAGTTCTAGCTTCTGAGATGTGTTCTTCGATCAATAGTTAAGAATTAAAGTCACAGCTTATTATTGCACTGGTCAAAAAGGGGGTGGGGGAAGCATGTTGTCTTTCTGCTCCTGTGAAGTCAGTTTCATCTATCTGCTTTGAAGAAATTGCCAGAACTGATTAGTTGGGTTCATGGGCAGACACAAAAGAGACACAGATACACCTAGGTACCACATTGCAACTCAGAAGTCTCAAAATAGGTTGTTTTCTTGTAATTATGTGACTTGAGCAGTTGGAGGAGGCAGCGGCAGGCAGGTGGTAGACGACAGAGGCAGCAGCTGCTAGAAAGGAGTCGGTAATTGTACAAATAGAAACATCTGAATTTGTTTGGATGCATCCAAGCGGCTCAGCAATTGGCTCCCTGATCACAACCAGCAAACAGGATGCAAGCCAAACTGGCAGAGTATTGGCACGACCTCTGAGTTATTACTTTTATCTTCACTGACTGGTAGTGGCTATCTAGGATATCAGGCAGAAAAAAAGATCTTTCTGTTCCGTCCTGGCATCAGCTCTTGAGACGCTGGGGCTGAAAACTTTTCCTAGGACCCTTTTTGGCTCAAAGGGCCAGGGACTGAGTTAAAGTCTTCTGCAAGCAAAGAACATGTTCTAACTCTGAGCAACTGCTCTGCCTGGCCTTATCTCTTTCTGTTACCTCTGTCTTGCCACCCCCTTAATTGTCGTTTAGCTTGGAGAAACAATGACTGAGGGGTGACATGACAGAGGTTTACAGAATAATGCATGGGATAGAGAAGGTTGAGAAAGAAGCATTTTTCTCCCTTTCTCACAATACAAGGACTCATGGGCACTCAATGAAATTGCTGAGCAGTAAGCTTAGAACGGATAAAAGGAAGTACTTTTTCACCCAAAGAGTAACTAACAAGTGGAATTCACAGCCGCAGGAAGTGGTGGCAGCTACAAAGATAGACAGCTTCAAGGGGGAAGGTCCACCTGTGGCTATTAGCCACAAGGTATAGGTGGAGCACTCTATCTGGGGCAATGATGCTCTATATTCTTGGTGCTTGGGAGGCAACGGTGGGAGGGCTTCTGGTGTCCTGGCCCCACTGCTGGACCTCCTGATGGCACCTGGTATTTTTGGCCACTGTGTGACACAGAGCGTTGGACTGGATGGGTCATTGGCCTGATCCAACATGGCTTCTCTTATGTTCTTGTGTTTCTTGTTAATTTGGCCTACTAAAGTTTTTTTTTAAAAAATTAAGAGAAAATCTATCTTGAAAGGTCAATGGTTTATATTAACTCAAGCCTTTGTCATTCAAGCTTAGGGAACTTCACGTAAAGGATTCTTTTCTTGTGTGTCTGCATAGCACTTCATGCACATTTCATTTTAAATTAATTTTGAATCATTTGCCACTGGGACAGCCTTAAAATGACTGTTATTCTACGACTCTCCACAAAACTCTTCAGCCACCATTCCTGCTCTTGACCCTTATTCCCTGGAATCTGGTGATCCCATGGCTTCCACAAAACACTGGTTCATATTGTGTGTGCTGTGCTAAAATGAAATTCTCCCCCAAATCTGTTTGAAAACTTACAACTTTGCAATGTAAATGTTAAATTATTACTCAGTGATCACTCCATCCTTCACTGGTTAAGAAACCGGTTGCAGACTACATTCTTTCTTTCTAGCCTTCAGTCTGCTGGGCTACAAGGACACCAGTTCCTATGTTAGGGGTTGAATCCAGCCAGCATTTTAACTCAAATTTCTTCAATACTACAGCTCCTGTCCCATATGCCTTTTGTCTGTACAGGTCCCAGGATCCTCAATATCAATGCTCCCTCTAAGCTGTGGAGTCTTGTGAGCAAAAAATCTACTTTGTGAGCTACTGGCATAGATTAGTTTGCTCTGGAGCCATCCTTCCTGAACTGAGAGAAAAATGTGTGAGCCAGAGGCTACAGAGCTGTGAGCTAGCTCACACTAATTCAGCTTAGAGGGAACACTGCTCAACATACTCTTTTTTTAGCGGCCTGAATTACTCTAGTGAAATTTCTGAGGCTTCCTGTACATCCACAGCGATGTGGCATTGGGGGCTCATTCTTAGTTTGCAAAAGAACATTTTAAAAGACAACAATAAAGTGTCTAGGTCCATATAACTAGACAACAACCCCCATCTCTGTGTGTCAGCTGGGCAGCAGAGGAAAATTTCAGGGGGAAATGTGTGTGGAGGGTGAGTGTTGTTGCCAGTAATTTTATTACATCACTTCCAGTGTGACCCAAAAGTGGCATTATCACATTGTGCCACACTCTAGCATTCATCCAAAACTCTATGATCAAACCACAGAATTTGGGCCAAATGCTAGAGTGTCGTGACGACACCACTTCTAAGTCATGCCGGAAGTGATGTCAGTGTGTTAACTCGGATGTCAGGAAATCATCAGTGAGGGTCTCCCCCCTGCCCCCAACTTAGGCTGTCATCCTCAGGGCTCATTTCGTAGCAGGAGCTCCTTTGCATATTAGGCCACACACCCCTAATGTAGCCAATCCCCCAAGAGCTTACAGAGCTCTTCTTACAGGGGCTACTGTAAGCTCTTGGAGGATTGGCTACATCAGGGATGTGTGGCCTAATATGCAAAGGAGCTCCCGCTACGAAATGAGCCCTGGTCATCCTTGAGATGAACTCCTCATTGTTGTGATTTGGAGATGTAAGGTGCTTTAAAGCGTATCAGGGAGCTCCTGGGATCCTAACAGCTGTTTATTTTCCCAGGGAAGAGAGCCATAAAATGCACCAAGAGGTGACAGAGCAGAGATGAATATTTCCATAGAGAGGTAACCATTTGCCTACCTGCCAGGGAAGGCAAGATGTATAGCTGTTGCAAAACATGATCTGGGTACTAAGATGTGTGGGATGTGCACTCTAGGTTGATGGGGAGTTTGGGGTTCACCCACCCCATGTGGAGCCAGTTCCCTAAAATTGCACTGGAAGAGGCTTCCCACCAACAAAGACAGGAAGTGTTAAAAGGCTGAAACATCCATTGGTCTTTGTTCAAATGCTGCAGCTTGGATTCCTCTGCATGGTACAGATGGGGGTTCAAAATGAACATTTGTGCCAAAGACATCCGGGGGGGGGGGTGGTGTCGGACATAACTCTTCTGAATTGTTAAGTTTAGCTTAGTGTTATATTTTTCTGTTCTTGTAATTTGATTTATAAGCAGTAAGTGTGATTCCCTATCTTGTGCTCTAGCATAATCTGCAGCAGTAAAGTCTTTTCCTATTTAAGCGAGCAGACGTTGATTCAGTTCCTCCCTGCACACCTTAGATCACTTGCACATGCTTAGACATGCACACAGGGGGAGAGCCAGTTTGGTGTAGTGGTGAGGAGCATGCACTCTAATCTGGGAGAACTGGGTTTGATTCCCCACTCCTCCACATGCAGCTGCTGGTGTGACCATGGGTCAGTTGTAAGGTTTTTCAGAGCTGTTCTCTCAAGGGCAGTCCTCAAAAGAGCTCTCTCAGCCCCACCGATCTCACGGGATGTCTGTTGTGGGGAGGGGAAGGGAAAGGAGATTGTAAGCCACTCTGAGCCTCCTTCAGGTAGGGAAGGGTGGGGGTATAAGTCCAGCCTCTTCTTCTTCTCTCTAATTGGGAAACTCTGCCCTTTATACTTTCTCAGAGGCAGCCTCTGTGTTCCCCAAGTCATTGTTAACGTGGGAGGCTCAGTTCTTAGCCTGAGGTGGTGCCACGAAGAAGAGGAACACACTTTACACGCACACGAACATACAGCACACATACAAAAACTAAGGTGGGTTTATGACTCTCTTTGGGTCTAATAATTCGGGACGGGCCAGCTGAGTAAATTTCACATCCCCTATAGCAGAATGAGTCACTTGCGGGGCCCATTTCGCCACAGGTATAACATTTAGCACAAGCGGACTCTGGTTTGGCGTAAGTATTGCAGGAGTTATAGATTAACTAATTTTAACGATTTCTTTGGGTACCCTGAGATAGAAGAGATGTTTAGTAAATGCGGGCTGTTATTAAAACACATGAAGTGCCCTTATGCATCATATCCCAAGGTGTACTTTCCCATCTGTCATGTCATTTCTTGTTTACCGATGTCTTAATATGTGAACTTCTGTACGGAAATAGAGTATGATGGCGCCTACAGCCCAGGAGATGATTTATAATCTGGCATGAAACCAGGCATGTAACCCATGTAAATTTGAATCCTTGCTGCAAGGTCCCCGAGCTATTTAGTTAACACTAAATAATCTCTTCATACTCTGATTTACATCAAAGAAACACAGAGAACGTTTAAAGCTTCAGACCATAATCTACTTATGTCAGCAGGGAGCTAAGGACACAAAACTAGGGAATTAGCCCCAAACCCAAATTAGAAGGTGCCCCCAAACCCAACTAGAACTAGAACCCGGCAGTTTGAGAGGTTTCTGGGCACATTTCTTCTGCACATGCCCAGTCCCAGCATGGCCTATACCACTGGAAAGATCTCCAGAAACAGTGTTTGTTGCTCCAGGCATACACAGAAGCTTCCTGGGTGAGCAAGCCATGGTGACCCAGAAAGACTCTGCACATGCCCAGTGCAACCTACCATGTCCTGGAAGCTTTACAAAATAAAGGGGCCATTAGAGCATGTTTTTCCTCCGACAGAATTGGGACATTTTGAATCCCAAATGGATTCCAGAACAGGCATGAGACTAGTTTTGTATTTGTGTGTGTGTGTGTGTGTATGTGTGTGTGTGTGTGTGTGTGTGTGTGTGTGTATGCCTGAAAGTCATGGTTGACTTCTGGCAACCCCTGGCGGGGCTTGGACATTTCAGAGAGGTGGTTTTACTATTGCCTGCCTCTGCCTCCCAGCCCTGGTATTCCTTGGAAGTCTCCCTTCCAAGTACTTGCCAGGGTTTGGCCCTGCTTAGCTGCCAAGATCTGACAAGATCAGGCTTGCCTGGGCTATCCAGGTCAGGGCCCCAGTTTACCATCTTGACTGATATGCTACAAGGTACTTTGGTTCCCAGTAAAAAATTGCCCAGTACACTTTTCTGCATCCCACTGCAATATGTCAGGAGTCTCAAAACAGTGACTATGGGAACTAATCACCAGGGTTGAAACCAGCTGAGGGAAGGAGCTGTTGCTTACCTGCCACCCACTGTGCTACAGCGCCACCACTACAGATGGTGAGAGACTGGTATTGCAGCTACTTGATTGGTAGAGATCAGGTGACACAAAGGGCTAAAAGGGTAAAACCTGATCCTAAAGACCAGGTCTGGCTCCTCAGACAAAATAGGCAATCTCTTTTAGCCTCAGGACCACCAACCCTGACATGTCCCAAGAAATCTATTACTGATTCTCCAAATTCATGGTGTGGCTGCGTATACCAGCAAGAAAAGCTTTGATTTATGCTGCAGCAGCAATACCTGTTCCACTTTCAAGCTCTTCAGTTGTCGACATTCAACACATTTTCAAAAGCCTTTAAATGCATGTTTCAGATGGGGGGTGAAATCAAGAAGTAATTGATTTACAGTCCGCTCAATCAGTCTGGCTTACATCTCCTGTCGGCAAGTCACATTGCATAAATCCACCGGATCCAAACTCCAGATTGCATTGGAGTGCCAGAATAAGGCTTACAAAAAAAAATGTATGGGCTCATTCATAAAGCATTATGTCATGAATCAAAAAGGAGGGAGGAACAATTTGTGAGAAGAAAGGGAGCGGAATGGCTGAAACGCATTGTTGCCATTATGTCTTTGCCTCTTCCAGAAGATCATTTAATACAGTGACATTTAGTGCTCATAAGTAAATGTCCTTGTGTTCCCTTGTCTCTTTTTTTCAGACTTAATATTTGCCTGTTCTCCTGTGTCTTTTATCTTTGCTGTTCCCCGTATTTCAATGATTTTCTGTCTCCCCCTGCATCGCTCTGTTCTGAGGCCACTCTCTCATTCATTCCAGCACTGTGATCTCTCCAGAGGGACGTTGAATCAGGGTTCAACTACATGGGGTGGTGGGAGTCTCTGGAACAGGCATTCAGGGGCTTGATTCAGGCTGTGGTCACAAGGCAAGTTTATCCCGATTTGTTCCCACTATCAATTTGATTGGGAATATTTTTTTTTCCGGGTTGGGATGACAACACATCCCTCCCTGAACTGCTTGCATCATGGGAGGAGGCTCCAGGCACCATCCAAATAGCTGCACCGCCACTTGGGAGCCACAGCTTGTTTAAAAAAAAACAACTGGCTTTGCACATGTGTATATACACATGGCTGAATCACTGCTCCCCCCGGGACTCACCGTACCCCTTGTTCTTGCAGGTCCCCCCTGTGAGGTTCTTGCTATTCGGGAAAACGGTTTTACTTTTAAACACTCTCTTTGTATATAAACTTGGTAGTTTTCTGCTGCCACCAGGAATTTGAAATCCCAAATCTCTCTCTTTTGGTAGTGTGACCTAGGGTCTGGGCACTTCAGAGGACTATGTGGCCCTGAGGAAATACTGTACTGATTTCTGGGATAAGTTTAAACAAAAATTGACTTATTTAATAAAGAACAAAATAGGTTTCTGGTTATTTTGAACAGTTGCTGAAGAAAGGAACTTGTAAATATAACTGGTAACTCTTGGTGCCACAATTCTCAAACTCCAAACTCCACTCTGACAGGCTTATATTTCTCTCTCTCTCTCTCTCTCTCTCTCTCTCTCATATTGCCACACAGGCTAGTCTCTTTGTTTTATTCACACAGAATAGAATCCACTCTCTTAGTCACACAGACTAAATGGTTGGTCTTAAATACTCAGAAAAAGACTTAAAATCCCATAGTCACACAGACTAAACTTCACACACAGAAACCTTCATAGATAACCACACAGAGAATCCTCTCAGAACATCTCCCACACTCTCAGACATCAACCAATCAAAATCACACTTGTCCCCCCCATCACCCCCCCCCAGAGTACTGCAACCACACTAAACATTTAAAGGAACACACACACCAAAACATGAAATCATTACATACACACACCCAACAGTGAACAAAATTAACCGGCAACATCCAACTGAGCACTGCAGTCTATATTTGTGCGTGAATGTTTATACATTGGATTTATTCAGCGCAGGTGAAAAGTACTGGGGTCAGAGACGCATCTTAGTGAATCAGCACATGAAGTTTATTAGGTGGTAGGAGATGACATGTCTGAGCTGGGCTCAGGGGTCTGCTTATATGCGCACCTAAACCATGCCCCCGGCCTTGCCCACAGACTCTGAAAGGATTACAATTAATACAATTAAGTCTCCCCAGGTCATTGGCCCCTATTTGCATCCTGGCTGACCAATAGGTCTAATTTATAATCCAGCCAGTCTATTGTGTTCTGGAGTGAAGCTCTGACTGTGCCTGGCCATTTGCTTGCCCCGCATGGCCTGACCGCATGGCCTGATCGCATGGTGGTTGCCATTAGAACACAACAGCAAAATTGCTCATGCGCACAACAGAAGCTTGGGGGGGGGGGGGGGGGGGAACCCATCACAAGAAGGATGTTCAGATGACCTAATTGTGATCACTGCAAGAGATGGCTGTCCAGATCGGGGAAATCGCAGATTCAAAGCGCAAATACCCAGAAAGTACTTGATTTTCAGGGGTAGGAAAACTCACTAGGGAACTGGGAGGATTGCGCAAGTGAGCCCACTTTGGTGCGGGAGACGGATGCGGGCGTCTGATCAGCGATTTTAAATGTGAGAGGGAACAGTGGTGAAACCCGATCAAAATGACCATGTGACCACAGCCTCAGATTGGGACCACAGCTCAAGCCTCTCTTTGAACTGTTTTCTTGACCTCAAATGGCCGCAGGGAGTCGCCAGTTATTCCACTGGGGAAACATATGGGTACTGATGGGCCCGTTCAGGTTAGAAAACAATGTGGGGAGGAAGACTCATGCCATGCCCCAATACAAATACGGCCCCAACTTACCAATTTTAAGAGCAAAAAAATGGTGGGTGGTGCTCAGCCTGGATGGCCCTGGACCACTGACCAGATTAACACCCTCAAAGTTGGGACATTGTATGCCTTTTAGGCCGTATCTTTGCATCTCCATGGACAACAGTCCCTCCAGTCCAAACCAAACCATGAAAGAGGAGATCTAAAGTGTAGGGAAGATCTGAGACTGGGATGCTAGCCAGGCCAAAGTCCATGCTTCTCCCCCCTCCCTGCTACACAATGAGCATTGTATAAACCCTTCGGCAAATAGTATACTCTCGAGACAGATGTCTCCCATTTATGTGGATTCCACCCTCCCTGCTACACAATGAGCGTTGCCCCATTAAAGCTGACAATCACTTCTGCAAACAGTGGCTCCTGAAACAGTTGTCTCATCCCCTATGTTGATTCCATGATTGACCTTATTGTCTGCTGAACGCTGACGCAGCAACCTAAGGGCGTGGCGTGTAAGTCTGTGTATGTTTAAAAATAAACTGCTCACTGCCAGGGGCAGACTTGAGTTTTTCTCCTTCAAACTCACTTGTCTCGTGTGCAAGTCCTTCACTAAAGTACTGTTCTTTGGGCATTTTGTAAGACCTTTTATAACTGCAGTATGTCTATTAAGTCGTATGTGCTACCTTTGTACATTGCTAAACTATCTCTGGCCTGAATGGATGGCCCAGGGTAGCCTGATCTCATCAGATCTTGAAAGCTAGCTTGCCCTGGTTAGTGTCAGGATGGGAGACCACCAAAGAAGTCCACGGTTGCTAAGCAGAGCCAGGCAATGGCAGACCGCCTTTGAACATCTCTTAGAATCATAGAGTTGGAAGGGACCTCCAGAGTCATCTAGTCCAACCCCCTGCACAATGCAGGAAATTCACAAATACCTCCCCCACTGTTAGCTAATGCTGCCATCTCCTGCTCCGGAGGTAGGATCAGTGAACCTTTGACATCAGGACTGTGGAATGTTATATTTCTCATGGCATGCTTATCGCTCTCCATGCTGCTCCTACCTTGACAGACAGTTGGTGCCGGCCCATGTATCTTTTCTCCTGTCTGACTATATTTCTTCCCGCTTTTTCCCTGGGAACTATGAACCAGTATTTTAAGAGCTTTTTTCCTGATATGATGATTGGTTGCAATGCATCACCAGACCCCTTTTTGAATTCTGTATAATTGTCCTGCTTTAGGCGGTGCCTGCCATTACTAACACAGAAAGTGCAGATGACCATAGCAGACCTTTCTCAACAAAGCATTCCTGTTTAAGGACACTTATTGTTGACTGACTCTGTAGGACTCTCACACCCCCACCCCCAGTGACCCCTTTTCCATGCCCAGAAGATGACAAAACTGGCCTGGAGAAAAATTGCTTCCTGACCACAAAGTGGCGATCAGCATTTCCCTGGGAGTGTAAGAAAGGCCCACAAGACCTAAGCACTGAGGCAGCCCTTCCTGCCCTCCCTCTCATGATCTTGCCCTGAAAACCCTAAGGGGATCCCGTAAGTCGGCTGTGGCTTGATGGCACTTCCCACCACCACCACCAACCCCAAGCTATCTCTGCAGTATGACATTTTGCATATGCATGAAGATATTTTCAGTCGTTACAGCAAGCTATTTTTCAGCTGGATATCATCATGCTGCATTTCCTCTGTCCCCCCTATATATTTCCCCCCTTCTGTTATCCTCTTGTGAGACGGAGAAGTTATTATTTGCAGATTAAAGGCCTATGTTGTTGTTGTTCTTTGGAATCTAATAAGCAGTGATCACAATATAAAAGGAAAATAATATTTGTGGCAGTAAAATCAGCAGGTTTTCTATTACCTGGCTTAATCCTCTGCATGTTCATTTAGAATTTTCTGACAGTCTCTGATATAAATACAAGGAAATAACGAGGCAGATAATCCATTCACAAAATTCACTGCAAACGGCATTGTGGGCCTCTAATTCGGATGAGTGACCACTTGCAATGAGAAGCAGGGCTTTTAAATCCATAAACAACGGAAAGACTCACTTAAAACCAGGCTGTCTTCAGTAGGCAAGAATAAATAAAACATTAATAAGATGCAAGAAGAAAACTTGAATGTGCATTTTGAGTTTTGAACAAAATTCATTCCTATTCAAGGAGGAGGGCAACGGATGGCAAGCTGGAGACATGGAGGTCGACTCTTGATCTGTTGTTTGCTACAATTCTCATGATGCCAGTTTGATGTAGTAATTGGGAGCGCGGACTCTAATCTGGGAGAACTGGGTTTGATTCCCCACTCCTCCACATGCAGCTGCTGGTGTGACCTTGGGTCAGTCACAAGTTCTCTCAGAGCTGTTCTTTCAAGTGCAGTCCTTGAAAGAGCTCTCTCAGCCCCACCTACCTCACAGGGTGTCTGTTGTGGGGGGTGGAAGGGAAAGAGATTGTAAGCCACTCTGAGACTCCTTTGGGTTGCGAAGGGCAGGGTATAAATCCAATCTCTTCTTCTGGATGCAAATCTGCAAATGCAGAGGTATTGGAATTCCACACTTGGTTCAATTTGCTTGCTTAAAAATAAGGTTGTCAGTCCCCCACTGGGGGTAGGGGATTCATCAGCTCCAGCTCCTGTTTGCTGCCACAGTTCTGAGTGGCAGTGGAAGAAAAATAAAAATGGCCATTGGGCCAATAGCATTATATCACTTCTGGGGAAAAGCTGGAAGTGACATCACACCTCTCTAGGAATTGCAGGAAACTCTACAACCATAGAGTTTTTGGTGATTCTTAGAGAGGACCGATGTCACTTCTGGGTTTTCCCAAGACGTGACATCAGTCCTCTCCAGGAATTCCAAAAATATTATGTCAAGCCAGGTTTGGGGAAGAGCTCAGCAAACTTGAGATATGTGGTTGATAAGGGGGCAACAGTGTGTGGGTGCTCCAAAAACCCCCCCAACCACTCTCCTCCAGTTTGAATGCCAAATGTCAAGCCAAACCTCCACATGGAAGCCGAAACCACAAACTCTTGGTTTTGCCCTCATGGCAGTAAGATCTGAATTGTGCCTTTAGCAATGCTCAACTCAGCTACACCCCATCTACCATTATCAGGGGTCCGTTGGGGCTGGAGCTCAAGACTGGCCAGTAGGGCAGCCACGGGCCAAATCAGATTCTCTAATCTGATTCAGCTCGCCGCTGAATTGCTGCTGAAATTCAGTGGCAAATTTAAAAGCCACTGGAGGGGAGGGGGTTTGAGGGAGCGGCTCCAAACTTGCAGGGTAGCTGCTAGGGCCTCTCCTCAAAATGTCCACCAAGTTTCAAGAAGATTGGACCAGGGGATCCAATTCTACAGGCCCCCAAACAGGTTGCCCCCATTCACTCCATTGTTCTCTATGGTAGGAAAAAAGTTAACATTTTTTCCCTCCATAGAGAACAATGGAGGGGATGGGACAATCTGTTTGGGGGCCGATAGAATTGGACCCCGTGGTCCAATCTTCTTGAAACTTAGTGGGTATTTCGAGGAGAGGCCCCAGCAGCTACCCTGCAAGTTTGGAGCCTCTCCCTCAAACCCCCTTTCTTCCAGCCCCTCATATACCCTATGAGTTTTTGCCATTGATTTCAATGGCCCATAGGATATAATGGGGATGAAACTGACATTCCCTTTCTGACACACTTCTGGTGATGTCAGGGGACGTGGCATATGCTAATGAGTTATGCTAATGAGCTCCTGCACCTCTTTTTCTACGAAAGGACCCCTGACCATTATGCAGCTCTGATGGAAAGCAAACCTTCTGAGATTAGCTTGTGCCCTTCTCTCGGAGTTCACCGGGGCATGCTATCAATCAAAATTAAACACCATCTGTCCGATCTCAGCAATGATGATTCTACAAGGAGAGCTGGAAGATAACTGGGACAGTTCATAAACGAATGCAATACAGTGCCGATATACACAGCCAAACAGCTCCAGCTGTTGGCTTTCTATGGAGGTATGCCGGGTGCCAGGTTTGTGACCTTTCCAGCAAATGTTAGAATAACTTAACATACTTTAATTTTAAATTCAATTAGAATGCTTGTTTAACAGACTCGATCCCAGTTAGGGACTTCTTAACCCAGACGGTGGCAGATGTTTGCAGTGACAGGCCTACATTCTTTGTTTCTCACTGAGCCCTTTTGGATCTCAGTTGTCTTGGCTGAGTCTGTCGTTTGGAAAAAAATAATCGCATTGGAAGCTACTGCGTCAAATTACACCGGGATAATATGGCACCCTGGAACGTGATTATGTGGTACTATAAGTCTCTCCTGTCCATTGTAATTAACTGCATAACTTTTAATACTAAGAAATCTTCTCATGAGAAAACAGGACGTGTAGCTTGGTGCAACACTGGGGGGAGACTGCCCCGTCTCTCTACATTTTGTAATTTCACACCTGTCTTCTTCAGATCCCTCTTCCAGGGTTGTCTACCTCCAGTTGGAGCCTGAAGGTCTCCTGGAATTACAGATGATCTCTAGACTATAGAGATCTGTTACTCTGGAGGAAAAAGCTGCTTTGGAAGAGGAAGAGAAGGAGGAGGAGGAAATTGGATTTATACCCTGCCCTTCACTTTGAGTCTCAGAGTGGCTTACAAACTCCTTCCCCTTCCCCTCCCCACAACAGACACCCTGTGAGGTAGGTGGGACTGAGAGAGCTCTGACAGAGACTGCTTTTTTTCAAGAACAGCAGTGCCAGAACTATGGCTTGCCCAAGGTCATCCAGCAGGTGCAAGTGGAGGAGTGGGGAATCGAACCCGGTTCTCCCAGATTAGAGTCCGTGCACTTAACCACCACACCAGTCTGGGTGGATTCTATGGCATGAATGCACCTCTGAAGTCCCTCCCCTCCCAAACCCTGCCTTCTCTAGGCTCCGCCCCCCCCAATCTCCAAGAATTTCCCAATTCAGAGTTAGAACTCTACTTCAAACCTTACCTGTTCCATGAAGCCTTTCATCCTCAGGGTTAAATGGTTGTCCTCAGGGTCTCCATGAGTCATTAGGGAAGTGTATGTACAGCCACAATTTGTACTGGAGCCGTGCAGGAAGGGGAACAGGGGTTTAACCCTTTAGCCCCTGCACACTCAGTGACAGAAATTATAATCCCTGTGCTTTTACTTGCATTTTAAAGGAAAAAATAGCTTTTTTTGTTGTTTTTGATGGACAAGTCTTTTCCCCTCTAAAATACTAAGAACACTGCAGAGACCCCAGTTTCGGTTATTAACTTCAGCAGCACACCGACCCAATTTATCTTTTACAGACAGACTGGTGGAGATCCTTTATCTTTGTCACATCAGTTTCAGCCACAATAAAGCTTAAGGGCCAGATGCATGGGCAACAAAGCACCTATGGGCCTCTTCTATCTTGCAAAGAAGAAGTGGAAGGGAGTGATTTGCAGTACAGAAACAGCAAGGGGAATATTTAATCCCTCCTCTCAGCTGTTCTTTTTCCTTGTCAAGCAATAGGAGAACAACAGCCATATGATAGAATGAGAGCAAAAGAAACTTATAGCTGAAAAGTACACTAAACCAATAAATCATATAACAGAATAATGCAAAAATATTAATTTAATACAACAAACAGGGGTCCAAGAATCATCAACAAAACAACAGTAGGTATATTCGCTTCTGGCAATCGTCATCAGGTGAGGACCATCATTTGACTTCATGAATGACAAATAGAGCAATATCCAAGAAAACAATCCTTAAAATCAGACTAGTCCAACACTATCAATATATTCATTCTAGAATCATATATGGAGTATTCATACAAAGTTATACATAGCTAAGCAAGCTTCACAGCAAGCCCCCCCCCACTTTGTTGCATTTCACTCCTTTCTGCACTAGACCTTAAATCCTGGTTCAACCCAGCCCCCAAACTTACATTCTACACTACACTTGAGTCCACCCCTGTAATTATCTCGGGGTATACTTTGTTTCCACATTACATTGAGGTCGCCCCGGTTTCCCCCCACACTTGTCCCGGGATAAACGGATGCTGTTATAACCGGGGATAAATGCAAGGTATTGTGTCCCGAGTCGAACTCTGACAAAATCAGGGATGAGATCCAAGAGTGGAAAGGACCACTCTATTGCCGGTTGCCCACCCATGATGCCCTTTGCGGCCAGGAAGTAGCTGCCAGTGTTTTATGGCACACATTCTCTCACAGCCTGTAGTTTGGCCCCTCATGCTCATAACATTTCCTACATTCATGCTTTGGCTAAATTTGGGGTTTCTGCTCATGCCACCCATCAGAGGAATTTTAAAGCAGGCTAAAGGAGTTTTTGTGGATAAGAGTTTCTTGGGAAAGTGGGGTGGTGTTCTCATGCAACCATATGCTGCCACCAGATTTTCATTTTAGCTAACGTATGTGAGCTGAATTGGGGGCAATTTTTATAGAACTACACGTGCTTCTAAGATGGCATCGGCGACCATGGGATGGACCTGTGGCCGCAATCCCTTGTAGTTTGGCCCAGAGTCACACTCTTCCGAGTCCACTGAGATCAATTGACTTAGAAGGATGGTAGCTGGGTTTAAGACAATACAGCCATCAATCTAGTTCTATGACTGGTGGCCTCATTCCAAAGTCACAGGGGCCCTTTTAACCAGGCACCTCTGACGTGCAAAGCATGACCATTCTCATCACTTCAGTCTTCCCTAAGAACCTCCCACCCATCGCTTCCCAACTTTGCTTTTCCATTGGAAAACCTGTGAGCCGAAGAATAACATACTGTGGGTCTTGGTGACATTGATACGGTGCCGGCCGAGTGTGAGATTCAGAGGAACCAGTGACCCAAGGACATAAACACCACGAGATGTTATTTTGCAGGTGATGGTGAATTCCCAGCCACTACTGAGCAAACTTTTGTTTCTTAGTGATATTGCTTAGTGGATAACAAAGCAGAGAATACTGCATTTGGGGGTTGGATATCTCTTTGTGCTATCAAAAATGAACCAGAAAGTAAATGATATGGCCTCAAAAACTAGGCTTTTGAAAAACATGCAAACAACATACAGGGTCTCTTTTTTGGGGGGGGGGGGTGCAGTTTCAAAAGAAAATCTGAATAAACCAGATTAGTTCAGGAAGGCATTTTTATAAAGGGAATAATTTTATAAAGGGAATAATGAAGGAATGGTTCGGGAGGACTCTGCTTTATAGAAGGAACAGGACTGTAATCTATCCCAGTGTTTATTCTCTGTATTATCCTGCTCTTACTAGAAATTGGCCTTCAACGCTGGTCGGACCATGCACCAGTACAGTGTGTTATTAGGAAGGAGTCAGAAACAAAAGCAGCACAGAAATGGAGATTCAGTACCACTTTATTGATGGAAACAATAACAAAAGGTGAGCTTCAGGCAGAGATTGCACAATATTTTGACAACAACCTGGCCTGCGGAGTTCCTATTGAAACCGTGTGGGACACATCCAAAGCCGTGGATCAAGGCAAGTGCATCTCACTTATGGCTGCCTGCTACAAAGAAAAAAAACAGGAAAAAATTAGAGCTGAGTCAAAGCATTTCACAGCTAAAACACTCACACAAAGCATCTAGTAGTCCCAAAATCTATGCTAGACTTTTGCAATTACGCAAACAATTGCAAGAGTTAGACACCTTCAATATACATAAAGATATAATCACTGGAAAGCACTTTAGAACCTCTAAAAGACCAAAAGCCTTAAAAGTCCTTGCATGGAAGTTGAAAAAGCAACATTCTGACAGATACATCTCTAAGATTCGGGACAAGCAGGGCAACCTACTAACTTCAACCAAAGATATAATACAGGCAATGGAAACTTTTTATGCTTCACTTTACGCATCCACATGACCATCCGAGCCGGAGATTAATGCTTATTTGGACTCTGCAACGGGGACACCCTGCATTTCTGAAGAACATCTTGAACTCTTGAATGTCCCAGTCACTGTAGAAGAAATCAGAAAAGCAATAAAGAGCATGAAAACCAACAAAGCACCAGGACCAGACAGGTATATCACTGAATACTATAAAGCTTTTTTCATCACCCTAGCTAGACCATTGGAAAAGCTATTCAACTCCATACTATCAACTGGCATTATGCCGCCGACATGGTGTCAAGCTAATGTTATCCTGCTGCCCAAGAAAGACAGAAATGCTACTGACCCCTGCTCATATAGACCCATATCTCTCTTGAATTCAGACTACAAATTATTTGCTTCAATTTTAACGACAAGACTCAACAAATTCATTGGCAACTATGTTCATACTGACCAATTAGGCTTTGTGCCATCCAGGGACATCACAGACAATATAAGGAAAACCCTCAACCTTATACATCACCGTCGCTTGAGCAAAGCCCAAAACACACTTCTGGTTTCTTATGACATCGAAAAGGCTTTCGATACCATTGAGTTTTCATTTCTCATGAAGCTACTACAACGCATGGGTTTTGGCAATGCCTTCTTAAAAGCGTTGTCAGCAATCTACTCTAAACCAACTGCCAAACTTCTAATCAACGGTGCTATATCAAAGGAAATCAGGCTGCAGTGGGGCACCAGGCAGGGCTGCCCTTTCTTGCCACTATTGTTCGCACTAGCGATGGAGCCTGTAGCAAACGATCTGTGAAATAACCCACGAATCACGGGCCTCAAGGTACAGGACAAAGAGTTCAAAGTTAGCCTCTTTGCCGATGATTTGGTCATGTATTTATCTAATCCTAGAAGATCATTGCCGATAGTACAGCATGTTTCACACAATTTTGGGTCAGTCTCGGGGTTACAAGTAAACTAAACCAAATCTGTTCTTTACCCTATAAACTTATCTACCGACTTGGCATCATAGATTAAAACACACTTCTCTTATCAATGGACTAAGACTTGCTGGCAATACTTGGGAGTTAAAATCCCAATGGACCTAACGGATCTACTGAAGTATAACCATATGGCGATAGATAAGGAAGCGATTTGATAGATAAGGAAGTGCAAGCCTTGCTTAAAAGGTGGGGCTCTAAACAACTTTCTTGGCTCGAAAGGATTCAAACCATTAAATCATTTGTACTTCCCAAATGTTTGTATTGCTTTAGAGTGCTTCCTGTACTTATATTACGGTCAGCATTGAGGAAATGGCAACACAACATTAGTAAATTCTTATGGAACTATAAACACCCATGGATTGGCTTCGACACGCTTCGTCGCCCAACCAAGAAAGGTGGTCTATCTACTTATATGAATATGACAATGCAACAACTCTATCCGATATGGTTAGGCAATACCATAACAGCGACAAACTGGACCGGGCGTATATAGAAGAAGAAGAAGAAGAAGAAGAAGAAGAAGAGATTGGATTTATATCCCGCCCTTTACTCACTTGGAGTCTCAGAGTGGCTTACAAACTCCTTTCCCTTCCCCTCCTCACAACAGACACCCTGTGAGGTAGGTGAGGCACAGAGAGCTCTTTCCAGAACTGTCCTTGAGATAACAGCTGTGACAGAACTATGGCTTGCCCAAGGTCATCCAGCAGATGCAAGTGGAGGAGTGGGGAATCAAACCCAGTTCTCCCAGGTTAGGGTCCGTGCACTTAACCACTACACCAAACTGGCTCTCCAGTCGCTACAACACCAAACCTTCAAAGAATCACTGTGGTCTGACAACCCTAGTAAAGCGAGCAAAATGCACTGTAATCCTTTTCTGAAAGCTACACTAAAGGTTTGACACCACAACCGTACAAAACTGAGCCTTACAAAATCCCTACTAAGCACCTTTACAGGCCAAAATTGGTTTCTACCTGCTAAAGAGCCTCAATCTTTCACCAATTGGAAGACAGCTGGGGTAACGAGATTAATAGATGTAATTCAGAACGGAAAACCTGCCACTAAAATTGAGTTAGAAAAGAAATATAAAGTGAACTTACCATGGTTCGAATATCTCCAGCTCCAGCCCCTAACTGAGCACCCGGATCTAAGAGGAAAAATTTAAAAAACCGTTATCAACCTTTGAATGACTGTTTCTCTCTAACAAGAAGAAAAAAGGACATATAGTCATCATATATAAAACTCTGCTTAGTGAAGGTTGTTGCAAAGTGATGAGCTACCAACAGGCCTGACACAAATCTATACAGTGAACCATCCTGGAAGAACAATGGTCGGAACTTTGGGCAAGTCATGCCAAAATATCTTAGTCTTCAACAATCCAAGCTGCAGCCACCAAAGTTCTATGCAGGTGGTACCTAACACCGGCCAAGCTGTCACACGTCATCCCCCATGTTTCATCTCAATGCTGGAAACAATGCGGCAAAAATGCCACTTTCTTCCGTAACTGGACAGAATTTGGGCACATTATGAAATTTTGGAAAGATGTTACTGTTTATATCGACAACTTAACGGGCTATGCATTATCCCTTGACCCAGAGGTACTATTGCTACATCTTTGGCCTAAAAACCAGCCCCCTGTAATTGACAAAGAGTTGATTAATGTACTATTAGTAGCTGCCAAAGCTGTAATAGCTCAGAAATGGAGAGACGTTCACCACCACCCCATCCATTCATCAATGGATTAACAAAATATGGGAGTATTTTTTTGTTAGAAAAATGCCTAATCTACTTCAACACCAGTCACAAAGATAGGGATCTCTTTAATCCACTGGAAAAAATGGTTTCCTTTCCTACAAAAGTTGGACATTGATAAAGTCAAAGGTGAAATTGTTTCAATAAATTCACCCAAAACTTTTTTGGCGTTATAAATAAGTCTCTTCCCCTCAGGCTGTTCATGCCACTCATAGGTTACCATGAATCAGTCCATACCGGGCCACACTTTCATTATACAATGTTATGGGCTATTTTCTTTTTTTAACTTCAACTCTAAGCTTTTAATAATCAAAGAGTTTATTGTGCTCACATTGTGCTCATACTGTATTAATAGCAAGCAAGCTGCTTAAATGTCCACCTAAAGTTTTCTTTTTTATACTGGCTGTAGTTACGATTTACTGTGTGTGGTTATAATTGCTTATTATTATATAGTTATAATTTTTTCCAAAAACTTAATAAAAACTGTTATTAAAAGCAGAGGTGGTTTGCCATCGACTTCTTCTGCAGAGCCTTCCTTGGTTGTCTCCCAACACCAACCTTGCTTCGCTTCCGATATCTGACAAGACTGGGCCATATACCATGCTGCCTTCTCTCCTTCCCTCTCTTGGACAGCCCTAATTTCAGTGTTGCCCTCTCATTAGCTGAAAGGAAGCTTCGGAACATGTTTAGCGTACTTTTCCTTCAGTGAATCAATCTTCCTTAGAACATCAAGAGGGGTTGATCAAGCGCCTCGCTGCTTTCCCCCACCGCTTCCTCCTACGCGCCTCTTATGGCAAGCCACGCTTATAGCCAATGCATTAAATGATGCTAAAATTACTTTCCGCCAAGCCACACGGTCTGCTGGGGATAAGAGCAGAGGCCACAGATCTCATTTAAGCTGTCATTTTAATGTGATCTGCTGGGACTTTTTTTTTTTTGACAAAGCACTGTCCATGTTAAATGATGCTGCCTGCAGGTTTGCAATTTTTTAAAAACATCCTTTGGTAGAGAATTCATTGCCTTCTGATGTGTCGTTGCAGGTGAGTTTATCCATCCATCCTTCTAGCTACCCACATAATCTTTAGCCTTCACATTCAGAGAAGCAGGCAGTTTAATAATATTTTAAAAGAACAGTTTGTAAAGTGGCTTGGATTCAGTGCAAGTTCCTGGACATGCTGGTTTGTTGCACTTCATTTAGGAGGAGAAGATTGGATTTATACCCCGCCCTTCACTACCCAAGGGAGTCTCAGAGCGGCTTACAAACTCCTTTCCCTTCTCATCCCCACAACAGACACCCTGTGAGATAGGTGGGATTGAGAGCTCTGACAGAGACTGCTCTTTTTCAAGAACAGCTGTGCCAGAACTATGGCTTGCCCAAGGTCATCCAGCAGGTGCAAGTGGAGGAGTGGGGAATCAAACCCGGTTCTCCCAGATTAGAGTCCGCGCTTCCACTTCACTAGACTCGCTCTTTATTTGCATTGGGTGATGCTTGAGGTAAAGAGGACCACAGGCAGATTCTTACAATAGAGAAGACTTTTAGATTATTGGACTGTGCTTATCAACATTATGGAATCATTTTTTGATGTTTATTCTTGTGTGAATGTACAAAAATGTATTAAACTATTTTTGAAAATCTAGAAAAGAGTGACATTTCCTTTGTAAACATATTACACTTGATATTGACTATTTTCTACTCACTCATCCCGTTATCTCTCTTTGGTTGATGGGTAGAGGCAGACCAACCAAATGGGAGGGTGGCAAAGGTTATTTACCATTTTGATTTCTTTTATGATATACATTTTGGCATCCCCCCCCCCCCCCCCCCCATTTTCAGTTGTTTGTATTTGTTTGTGGAATTTTGATTTGCCCTGACCTGGATGGTCCAGGCTAGCCCATTCTTGTCAGATCTTGCAAGTTAAGCAGGGCTGGCTCTGGTACTTGATACTTAGATGGGAGACCACCAAGGAAGTCTAGGGTTGGTATTCAAAGGCAGGAAATAGCAAACCACCTCTCTTCGCCTCCTGCCTTGAAAACCTTGCAGGTCTGATGCAGATCATCAGAAGTTGGTCGCAATGGGATTGCATTGAGATTCTTTTTCTGCAGTGTTTTCCATGTGTGAGCTCCTGTAAAACATTACACACACACAAAAAAAACCCTGTGATGCAACTGTACATATAATCACATCAAGATTTGGTTTTGGTAACATCTAATAACAAGGAACACGATTCAAGTCCAGTAGCATCTTAAAGACCAACAATCTTTCTACAGTCAAAGCTTCTACCCTAGAAATCTTCTTGGTCTTCAAGGAGCTACTGGACTCAAATTTTGATCTTCTGTTGCAGACCAAAATGGCTACACACCTGAAACCACATACACAAAGGTAACATGGAAAGAGGGAAAGACATGAATTAGTTAAAGAGACTGACAGGTGTAATAAAATGAATATATCCAGTTAGGGTTGCCAGGTGACATCATCGCACTGGGCACGTTGTGCAAGGGATGCTGTACCATTTGGCCAAAACCTCTATGGTCACCACAGAGTTTTTAGCCAGATGCTAGAGTGTCCTCTGTGCGACATGCCCAGCATGATGATGTTGCCTCTGGGTGACATCATCACAGCAGGCACGTTGGGGGGTCCCAAAATCAGGGGAAACCCCGCTCCACTCAGGGGATGGCAACCCTATATCCAGTGCCCTATATAACATTCAGAAATAAAGACTCAACGATGGAGAATTCCTCAGACCTCATGTCCACCTCAAGGAACAACAGCAAGTAACTCTAAGCTCTAAACAATTACCGATTAAATCACCAGCTTATTTATTGATTTGATTTATACCGCATCCTCCCTGAAAGCCGGCTCAGGGCAGGTCCCAACATACGGATTGGTGCAAAACAGAATTAAGCATGGAAACAAGCGATAATTTAAATCAGTTAAAATAAAACAACATATTACAAGCAGAGTTACAGTCAGATTAAAACAAGATGGGAAGTATTCAGACAGCATTTAGCGTCTCCTGGCAGATGCTGGCTTGATGGTAGCTGATAAGGGTAATGCTCTGCTGATCACTTGGAAAAGGGCACATCACACCACAATGGGCACTATGCGCACGGCAAGTAGTGTGGAACGTGCCAGCAGTGCAAGCAGAGGAGGCCGAGATGGATTAAATCTGGGCTTGCCAACTTCAGTGGGTCCTTGTAACAAAGTTCTACTGTGTTCCCTTCCCTAGATATGGTAGTGTTTGAAAGTGCTGCCAAGTTATAGCTGACTTATGGCCATCTGTAGGGTTTCCAAAGCAAGAGACGTTCCGAGGTGGTTTGCCATTGCCCGCCTCTGCATCATGGCCCTGATATTCCTCGGTGGTCCCCCATCCAGATACTAGCCAAGGCGACCTTGCTTAGCTTCCAAGATCTGACAAGATCAGGCTAGCGTGAGCCATTCAGGTCAGGGTGCCCCTTGATATAAGGCCAATCCACATAATTCTTAGAGTCCCTGGCGAGAGTGGTCAGACACTCATTTTTCATGCATGCCAACCCCAGCTGAGCTGGCTGAACGGTTGCCAAGGGCACATGCTGAATGAAGCATGGGTCAGCTTTCAACGCTTAGTGACACACACACACCCCCCTTCAATAGCTGCTGGCGGCCATTTGCTGGCAGAAGTACAGTCCAGCTGAGTTCAGCACATGACTGATCACATGACTAACTCAGCCTGCAGCAGAATGGAAGAAAGCCCAGTGAGCATCATTGCTGTGGTTGCAGGCCCTGAGACAGGTAGAAGCTACTGATCGGCCCGTTGTGCAGACGGAGCAGTGTGATTATCTCACTTTTCCATCAGGATCTTGTAACTCATTAAAAAGTGAAGGGATTTGCCTTGGCAAGGCTCCATCAAGGAGTCTGTCCTCGATTTTCTCCCTGCTGCTTAGAAAGCCACATTTAAGCTGCCATATCATGGAAACTGCCCTGCCCTGGATGGCCCAAGCTAGCCTGATGGTGTCAGAGCTGGGCTGCTAAGCATGGGAGAATACCAAGGAAGTCCAGGATTGCTACACAGACCACTGAAGAAGAAGAAAAAGAAGAGGAGGAGGAGGAGGAGAAGAAGTTGGATTTATACTCTGCCCTTTATTTATTTATTTATTCATTCATTCCATTTGTGTCCCGCCCTCCCCACGAACAGGCTCAGGACTTGGGAGTCTCAGAGTGGCTTACAATCTCCTTCCTTTCCTCTCCCCACAACAAAGAGCCAGTTTGGTGTAGTGGTTAAGTGTGTGGACTCTAATCTGGGAGAACCGGGTTTGATTCCCCACTCCTCCACTTGCACCTGCTGGATGACCTTGGGCAAGCCATAGCTCTGTACCAGCTGTTCTCTCAAGGACAGTTGTCTCAGAGCTCTCTCAGCCCCACCCACCTCACAGGGTGTCTGTTGTGGGGAGGGGAAGGGAAAGGAGTTTGTAAGCCGCTCTGATACTCCCATGGGTAGTGAAGGTCGGGGTATAAATCCAATCTCTTCTTCTTCTTCAAACACCCTATGAGGTAGGTGGGGCTGAGAGAACTCTGAGATAACTGCTCTTGAGAGAACAGCTCTGAGAGAACTGTGACTGGCCCAAGTTCACCCAGCTGTCTTCATGTGGAGGAATGGGGAATCAAACCCGATTCTCCAGATTCGAATCCACTACTCTTCTTAACCAGTGCACCAAGTAGGCTCCCCATCCCCTCAGAGAATTCAAGTTGGGTTAGAGCCTTAGCTCAGCTTAGGGTTGTGAGGTCCCCCCAGCTGCTGGCAGGGGGTAGGGTGGGGATAGGGTTGCCAGCTTCAGGTTGGAAATTTGGGGGTGGAGCTTCAGAAGGACAGGGACCTCAGTGGGGTGCAATGCCATAGAGTCCACCTTCCAAAGCATTCATTTTCTCCAGGGGAACTGATCTCTGTAGTTTGTAGTCTGTAGATGAGCTGTAATTCTGGGGGGTCCCCAGTTCCTGTCTGGGGGCTGGCATCTCTAGCTCATCTTGCTCAGGTATTTTGAGAATGCAAAAAACAATACAAGCCCCCTCAGCATTTCCTGGTGCCTTCACAGGCATGTGGGAATGGGAAAAATCCAAGATGATGATGAAGAAGAGAAGAGATTGGATTTATACCCTGCCCTTCACTACCTAAGGGAGTCTCAGAACGGCTTACAAACCCCTCTCCCTTCCCCTCCCCACAACAGACACCCTGTGAGGTAGGTGGGGCTGAGAGAGCTCTGACAGAGACTGCTCTTTTTCAAGAACAGCTGTGCCAGAACTACGGCTTGCCCAAGGTCATCCAGCAGGTGCAAGTGGAGGAGTGGGGAATCAAACCCGGTTCTCCCAGATTAGAGTCCGCGCACTTAACCACTACACCAAAGATGGACCTTTTCATGTTCAGAGGGCTTGTCAGAAGCGGCCAGAGCTTCTGGATACTGAGTCTAGGGATCAATTAGATTGTGAGCATGAAGGCCTCTCACTGCACTCGAACCTCCTGGCATATTCAGTCACAGACGAATGATGAATTTGGGAAACAGGATGCAGCCAAGATACTTCAGTTCACCCAGCCTCTGCCAAACAAGTACATTTGCTGATGTTATTGCATGGATCAATGTGCATCAATCCTACGCCAAGCACATATCTCGGCGATCTTACATACACTAGTGCCAAAATACATGAAAACTGATTCAACGGTTGACATAATCTCTGGTATATGATACAATATTACACTGAGAAAGAATTTACACGGCCCATGTCTGTAGTTTGTTCCTGAAAATACTCCGAGAGTACTCGGAGGAAACTGGTACTATTTTGTGCCATGTACTTTTCTCTGGAAACACTTATCATAAACAGTATAAGTAGCTGCATTATAAAAATAGTTGTAAAGCTTTGAACTTGAATTAGGGTTGCCAGCAGTGTTCCCTCTAAGCTGAGTCAGTGTGAGCTAGCTCACAGTTTTTTAGCCTTCGGCTCCCACATTTTTGTCTTAGCTCAGGAAGGATGGCTCCAGAGCAAACTAATTTATGCCGTAGCTAAATTGCTCGCTCACAGCTTTAATGCCAGTAGCTCACAAAGTAGAATTTTTGCTCACAAGGCTCCATGGCTTAGAGGGAGCAATGGTTGCCAGCTCTGGGTAGGGAAATATCTGGGTATCTGGGGGCGAAGCCTGAGGAAGGTGGAGTTTGGGGAGGGAAGGGACCTCAGCAGAGTATAATACCATACAGCCTCCCCTCCAAATCAGCCCCTTTCTTCAGGGAAAGAAGAAGAGCAAGAGACTGGATTTATACCCCACCCTTCACTTGGAGTCTCACAGCGGCTGACAATCCCTTCCCCTTCCCCTCCCCAAAACAGACACCTTGTGAGGCAGGCGGGGCTGAGAGAGCTTTTTCCAGAACTGTCCTTGAGAGAACAGCTCTGACAGAACTATGGCTTGCCCAAGATCATCCAGCAGCTGCAAGTGGAGAAATGGGGAATCAAACCCAGCTCTCCCAGATGAGAGTCCGCGCTCTTAACCACTACACCAGACTGGCTCTCAACACCAAACTGAGCTTGGTCTTGTGGAGATCGATTGTAATACTGGGAGATCTCCAGGTGCCACATGGATGGTCGGGGACCTGGAGACCAAGCCCTATGAGGAAAAGCTGAGGGACATGAGAATTTTCAGTCTGGAGAAGAGGAGGTTGAGAGGGGACATGATTGCTCTCTCGAAGTATCTGAAGGGCTGGGTCACTTAGAGGAGGGCAGGGAGCTGTTCCTGTTGGCAGCAGAGGGGAGGACTCGCAAGAATGGGTTTCAGTGAAGGGTGGGAAGGTACCGGCTGGATCTTAGGAAAAACTTTTTTATAGTAAGAATTGTTCAACCGTGGAATCAGCTACCTAGGGAGGTGGTGAGCCCCCCTCCCCCCCCGGCAGTCTTTAAGCAGCAGCTGGACAAACCCTTGTCAGAGATGCTCTAGGCCAGGGGTGGGCAATTGTTTTGGCTCGGGGGCCACTTTGTGGGAGCGGAGGTTAGCGGAGGGCCGCACCTTTTAAAATGATTGCATTCATTAGTTAACTTTGCATTTCAGAAAAGGTATAAATTGTATCATAAAAATCAATAAATATAAATTAAATAAAATAGTGGTAGTTTTATTCAATTTATTTATTGTGCTAATTTCATATCATCTATAGCTGCAAGCACATTTAATTTTAGAATCAGTTTAATGAGACAAATGTACCCTATCACACTTTTCTACAGTTTTTTTGAAATCAGGAGTGAGATTGCTTGTTGAGAAACCACGTGGCCGACTGTCTTGGCGGGCCGCAAAAAACTCTGTGGCGGGCCGCATGTGGCCCATGGGCTGCAATTTGCCCACCCCTGCTCTAGGCTGATCCTGCACGGAGCAGGGGGTTGGACTAGATGGCCTGTATGGCCCCTTCCAACTCTGGGTTTCTATGATTCTATGGGGGTTGACAGCCCCAACTTTAATTATACCAAGACTTTCCATCTCCACACACTAGAGATGACTGTGATGGTCTGCAGTAGAAGAACAAGAAGCAAGTCCAGTATGGGATATTCTAGCATTTTTTGTAACATTTCATGTATCCAAGATCAATACTTCTTAACTCTATCACACGTCCACCATCCACTTGTGGAAAAATGAACCAACAGTCTTTTTACATTTCCAACAATCATTAGATAAATCCGGATAAAAATTTGCTAACTTATCTGGAGTCATATACCATCTATAAAACTTTTTGTAGATATTTTCTTTATATGAAGTTGTTTTGGTAATTTTTGCATTTATTTTCCATACCTGTAACCATTGGTCTAAAACAATATCATGACCTAGGTTTTGCGCCCATTTAACCATAGAGTTTTTAACTATTTCATCTTGTGTTTTGTTTTCCAACTTTATTACATACAGTTTTTAATCAGTTTCTCTTCAGAATATAACAATATCTTATCTATTTCTATTATTTTGGAACAAAAACCTATTCTATTTGTACTCTTTCCCACCAACTTAAATCAGGTTTTAAGCTTTTAATATTTTCTATTGATTTTAATTCATTTTTGCTATTCAAGAGATCTTCGTATTTTCACAAGAAATTCTTTAAAAATAAATTTAGGTTAGTGAATGCTTACAGTAGTGAGACCCGTTTTGGAATCTTAGTATAGAAAAGTCTTTTCACTTCTTCCCATACCTTTAACTTACAAATATCCTTGATGGGAAGGATAGCTACAATAAGAATGAATATCTTACCTAGATTGATTTTCTTATTCCAAATGATCCCTATTTTTCAAAACCAGAAATACTTTGTAGAACTTGATAAACTGATGAAACATTTTATATGGCAAGGTAAGAGACCAAGACTAAAACTGCAAGCTTTACAGAATGCAAAAGAAAGAGCTGGATTTGCATTATCAGACTGGTTGTTATATTATACAGCAGCGTCATTGGCATGGTCAAGATAATCGATTATTTTAGAAAATTCCAGGGTATTAGCCCTGGAGAGACATGACTTATTACTGGGATGGCACGCATTTATATGGTATGGAAAAGCTGATGTCCATAAATATTTCAAACAACACTTTATCAGTGGGCAAGGAGTTTTCAATCTTGCACTTACAATCATATCCCATTTGCTTCTTGTGCATCTAAACCCAATAAAAGGTGGGTTTTTACACCCTGGAATGCCACTTATGATGTGCCAGTGTTTCAGAATGAATTTCCTAATTCCATTAGATAGCGGCGTGTAATTAAAGGCACAGGTTATATTTCTTTTATCAGGGGTGTGTTTTTTTCTGGAGAAGATCTTTCCTGTCTACCACATCAGCCTTTATTCTAGCTCGTGTCACCACCTTTTGGGGATAGCCTCTTTCCAAAAAATCATCCTCCAGTTTCACACAATCAGATTTATATTGCTCTATACCTGTAGAATTTCTTTTAACCCAAAGGGATATTAGGTCTCAAATGTAAGAGATGGAAGGAGCAAGTAATATAAATATGAATTACGACCAGATGGCTTCCTGTATACTTGCATCTCTATCTTGTTTGACTCCGTTCTAAAAATGGCCGATAAAATGCTTACAACACAATAATGTAAGGGGACTGCTTTGAATTGTTGTAAGTGCTATATGAATACTTATTATTACTGGTGTAACCAAAGGAGGGCCCCTAGGGCTAGGCAACCAGAAATATCCAGCTAAAAGGGAGAAACTTACACACCTACCATGAATTTTAATTAAAACCAGGAGACAGTTATTCAGTTTTGTCGGCATTTTAATTGGGGGATCTAAGGTCAACAACACTCATTTGAAACAAAAGAGACCTGGGGGCTTGTTTTTTTGTCTTTCTTTAACAAAAAGGATGACTCATGGATACTAATTGCTAGACTAAAAGTGACTATTTCGGCAGTGGTTCTTTTCTGTTAGCTTGTGTTCTAAATTACAATTAATTTTCAGTAGGATCTGCCTCCTCTACATCAACAGTAAACTACAAAAGAGCAAAGACTCCTCAGAAGGAGATGCTGATCTATCTAGGTTAAGATGACTCAATCAGTGCAAACTTCGTAGCTTCAAAATCTCAGGAAAAGCTTATTCGACCTTTCTTTTGAAGTGGAAGGCCCAAGGAGATTTTGCTGAGGAGGGAATTGTAAGAGCTGCCATCTGAAGAGGTAGCCCTACGGTTGCCAATCTCTGGAGATTCACGGGCAGTTGCCTGGGGAGAAGAAGAGAGCTCAGCAATAGGGTTGTCAGCTCTGGGTTGGGAAATACCTGGAAGATTTTGAGGGGTGGAGCTTGGGGAAGGTGGAGTTTGGGGGGGGGGCCTCAGCAGGGTATAATGCCATAGAGTCCACCCTCCAAAGCAGCCATTTTCTCCAAGGGAACTGATTTCTGTAGTCTAGATTTCAACTGGAATAGTTGGAGATCTCCAGGTGTGACCTGGAGGTTGGCAACCCTACTCAGCAGGCATGTGACACTGAAGTGCCGTTTTCTCCAGGGAAGCTGATCTTTATAGTTTGGGGATCAGTTGTCATTTTGGACGAACTCTGGCCCTTCCACCTGGAGGTTGATAACCTTCGGGTTTTAGCCCTAAGGCACTATTGGAACTGTGAAGTTGTAGTAAAGCAGTGTTCCCTCTAAGCTGAGTTAGTGTGAGCTAGCTCACAGTTTTTTAGCCTCTGGCTCACACATTTTTGTCTTGGTTCAGGAAGGATGGCCCCAGAGCAAACTAATTTATGCAGTAGTCAAATCACTCGCTCACAACTTTAATGCCAGTAGCTCACAAAGTAGGATTTTTGCTCACAAGATTCCACAACTTAGAGGGAACATTAAGGGACTGAAATGAAAGGAGAAAGGTAGAGGAAGAAGGCAAAACTCAAGCAAGGCAGAAGGCAGAGGTGGAGCTCCAACTGGGGTGGGAATCCACATCCTGAGATCTTGTTAGCAAGTAGGATTGCCAGTGGCTCGGGGGGTGGGGGGGGGATCTAGTCTAGCTTGCCCCCTCGTGTCTTTAGAAGGAAGCTTGATTGGCTGGTATTATTTTATTTATTTATTAAAAACATATCCTGCTTTTGCTCATGACACCTTACAAGTCCTAATAAAGACACTACAATTTGATACCAACAGAATTAGCAAAGGATGAAGTGGGCTGTGCCTCGTGCGACAATCTTCTGTAGTGCCAATCCTAAACAAGGTTACACACTTCTAAGCACACAGACTACAATGGATTTAGAAGGATGTGATTCTGCTTAAGATGGCTGTTAGTCTTTGTTTTTGCCGCAACGGATCAACACACTCATTGTGGCATGAGTTTTGGGGGCCCAGAGCTTACTTGGTCAAATGCACAAAACGCTGTCCTCACAACTGAGGGTAACCTTTTATCCATTTGTTGGATAAGGTTGCTAACTGGAGGGGGGGGACATCTTATCCCTTTAATAGATATTTGATATGCAGAAATGAGAAGCTGAAGCTTTTCATGGCATGCAGCTGAATATCATCACCAGGTAGCTGCTTACAGAGCAAAGTGATATTAAAGTGTCCTAGGGAGCAGGTGTGGCTCACAAGCAGAGCATCTGTTTGGCATGCAGAAGGCCCAAGGTTTAATCCCTCACACCTCCAGTTAAAAGGACCAGGTAGGAAGTGATGCGAAAGACACCAACCTAAGACTCTGGAGCACTGCTACTGATCGGAGTAGATAATCCTGATCTTGATGGACCAAGGGTCTGATTCAGAGTAAGGCAGCTCCATGTGCTCATGTCAGTTAGAGAAGCCAGGAAGTGATGCCATGCCTCCCTAGCAAAAGTTGGCAGCCCTACTGATGGAAGTGTGGCTCACCAGTTGCCACAATAAATCTGTTTGACTTTCAGGCATCCTGAGACTCTTTGCGACTAGCAAGTCACCTAGTCAAGGCACAGTGACAAAAGGTCAGATAACTGCAGCAGATCAAACAGCTGTTAAAAAAATGACGATTCATCTGGGAAAACCAGGAAGTGATGCCATGCCTCTCTAGCAATACCATACTTTTACCACAGAGTTTTACCATAGAGTTTAAGATGATTCCTAGAGAGGGCTAACATTACCTTCCAGATTCCCAACAGAAGTGATTGGTGGTAGGAAATGGGAGCTGGGGCAGGGGATTTCCTGCTCTCAGCGGGAGCCTGGCAATCGTATACATGGCTGACTTTTGCTTTTCTTTGCATCTTTCTATTCATTCCTTTCGCTTGCTGGGCAGCCCCTTTCCAGAAGTTTCTCTTCATTGACAACGACCAGAAACATAGCATTTCAAAAAATAAAAATCTGCCCTCTTCATCACACTAACAACTTTTTGAATCGAACTTCAGCCCCCAGATTTAGAAAAATATACAGGAGTAACACATTAAGGTCTGAACAAATTTTATTCCAGCCGAAGCTTTCATGAACTAGAGCTCACACAACTAAAATCTTGTTAGGCTTTAGGATGTTGTAAGAATCTTGTTTATTTTTGCAGGGACAGACTAACACGGCTGCTGCTTTAGTTTAAAGAAGGGCTCCATAGCATACATACCTGCTTCTTGAAGCAATATTTCCATTACACAGCTCATAAAGACTGGAATCAGCAGCCGTTTGAGTAATCAAAAGGTATTTTTTTGTCTCTTCCATCCTCTTCTTAATGCTCATATGCCATCAGCGTTTCATTCACAAGCCTTCACAGATGCATCATTTTCCACCTGTGCTAGTTACTCTGAAACCATTTTTTCTGAAATCATCTGGTAAGACTACCCTCTCTCTCCATGATTATTATACAAAGGAAGGAGGAACCACATTTGGTCTCATGTGGCCTTTTAAGTCTCTTTGTCCGAAACTGCTATTGTTCAGATAACCATTTCATCTTTCATCTTTTAGAAATTCTCCTTTCATGTTCTTCCACAGAAAGCCTCCTTCACCTTTCTGGAAGTGGCTTTATTATAAATGAGGATCAGTCTACTCCTTTAGAGGGGAAAAATCCAGGATGAAATGCGAAATCTTCTGATGTTTCTGCCACTCACTTCTTTGTTCTGCTTTGATTTGGCTGCAAGCAATCTAACTGCTGACCATTGCTTTCGAGCAGCTATTAGAGAATCTTATGCTTGCTATTTGCCTGTCCATGGTGGGTAAATCACTATTCTCTGTCCCAATTCCCTGCCCTAGAGAAATTGAGAAGCAGTAGGGGGGAAAGGACCAGAAAATAGCCTTCACAGTGATGTTCCAGGAATTTCCTCAGGTATGGGTAAACCATAGAGATTACGGGACATTCCTAGAGTGTCACCTGGAAGTGATGTCACATGCTCCCAAACCCCAACTTCCCTGGGCACTGCCCTCAAAATCTCCCAGCATTTGCCAAGGCAGTGCTGGCAGCCCTACAAATTGTAAGATGTGCTTCTATTTTTGTAAGTAAAATTTCTTTCTCTTCTTACCTCTGGAGTCAGGTCGTCATTGTAATTTATTTGAACAGCATTTCCCCCCCTTAAATGGGAGATGTGGCAGATCGGAGATAGTGCGTAAAGCTTCTGACCTTCCAAGGAGAATGGGTTTTTTTTTTTACATTTAATCCAATGTTATTAAAGTATTGTGTAAGTTTGTTATGTAAATTAAATCATTTTATGTGTGCATGGTGTTTTGTGCTATTATGTACGGACATGGATCCCTGGGTTAGATGTCAGCCTTTTACACTGCAGCTAGACAAACAGGATTTTCAAGCCTGGTAGCAATAGCAACAGGTATACATTGGTGCTTACGCCTTTCCTAGGCTCAAATGCATCATGCAAGCCAAAGGGCCAGGAGCGCCCGTGCTTTCAAAAGTTTGCATCACTTACATAACGTAATAGAACTACAGAAAACCATTTGCACTGATGTGGCGTCAAACAGAGAACGCTTATTCAGTCTTTTTATGGCTGCTGATGAAAGCACTAAGCGTCTTTACATGGTTATTCAGTTACATAAAAGAAGTGGCCAGCTGTAAAATGGGAGAGTTCAAAGGACCTGAATTATTTTAACTATTTGGGTGGATTTCGAATGTGTTCCTATTCAGCATGGTGTCACACAAGCTTTTCGACCATCATGCATGGAAGAGAATGCAGTCCCTCACTCTCCCAGGGGATATGTAATAGATATAAGTTTTTTTACCTGTATTATTAAACTGTATTATTACCACCTTCACCTGGATGGCCAAGTCTAGCCTGATCTCAACAGATCATAGAAACTAAGCAGGACTGGCCCTGATTGATACTTGGATGGGAGACCACCAAAGAAGTCCAAGGTTGCTACGCAGAGGCAGACAATGGCAAATGGATCCCTGTAAATCGGCTGCAATTTAACAGCACTTTCCACCAATACAGATTATTGTCTCCCAATACCTTTCAGTTGCTGGCAATTTACTGCCCAGTCTAAGAACATAAGAGAAGCTAATGTTGGATCAGGCCAGTGGCCCTTTCAGTCCAACAGTCTTGTGTCACACAGTGGCCAAAACCCAGGTGCCATCAGGAAGTCCATCAGCAGGTTCAGAATTCCAGAAGCCCTCCCACTATTGCCCCCCAAGCACCAAGAATACAGAGCATCACAGCATGAGCTGGTTTGTTACAAGACCCAGCCTGCCCCCGTTTCTGATTTCTAAAATAGGGGTCCTCCTGTAGAGAATTGTTCTGTATCTATGGCAGCTTTCTTTGGCCTCTCTGGGAGGAAAACACATTTGGGAATACAGAGTTATGCACTCCTCCACTTCCTTGAAAAGCAGAAAGCTCCAGGGGACAGTGCTACAGTGTGTAGATTTCTCTGGATAAGACAGCCCAGAGACTTAAGAGCATTTATGTGCCATCTGGTTGTTTATTGACTGCATCTGTCTTGAGCATGGAAGGGCAGACAGGCTCACAAACAGCACTACCAGGGTCTTCTTTAATGAGAGTCGCTTCTGAGTAATGAAAAACATCTTAAGCTATTATTCCCTCCCAGCCCGTTACCAAACTTTGTTCTTTCCTAGAAACAGAACATGGGAAGAGCTCCGGCAACAAAGCTATCAGCAGCACAGGGGAAAATCATATGAAATAAAGTTATTCCAACAATAATTTAAAAAGCAGAGGGCAGATCTTTTCATCATCTTTTCCTGGGTCTTCTAGGAGATGGATGAGCTACCGGTTGGAGATGCTTGCTGCAAAGCAATCTCCGTTCCTCCAAACTTTAGCAACAAATGTACCTGTAGAGATATACTGCCACCCCAGCAATACCACAAATCCTGTTTCTCAGGCCAGCTGCAAACATCAGTCCTGCGTTTTCTACTAGCTGAGCTCCATCCTTAAACAGCTTCTTTTCTTGCCAAAGGCAAGCCCTCTGCTCCTATTGGTTTTAATGGCTAGGAAAGGCTGACCTTGAGTTTGCTTTTCACTCATTATTTTATGGATGTCATTTTAGAGGGTGGCCATGCTGGTCTGCAGTAGAAAAGCTAGAGTTGAATCTAGTAGCATCTTAGAGACCAATGAGATTTTCGGGGTATGAGCTTATGAGTCAATGCACCCTTTGGCAGATACCTGTGTTGAATCTCAAAAGCTCATATCCTGAAAATCTCATTGGTTTCTTAGCTGCTACTGGACTTGAATCCAGATATTTTAAGGATGGTGATTCAGGGAGAATAGATCCACCAATGGCAAAGGGTCGGTTTCCACAAATGGAGTTCATAGGGTGATTTGTTTTACTCATTCAAGTGGCAAATCTGGTGTTGAAACCAACCGAGAGGGAACCAACAAGATCTCTCACAAGATCAAAAACTCTTGTAAGGTGATGCACATTGGGACAAAAAAAAATTCCCAATTTCAAGTATAGGCTAATGGGGTCTGAACTTGCTGAGACTGAGAGGGAAAAAGATCTTTGGGTCATGGTGGAGAACTCAATGAAAGTGTCAACCCAGTATGCTGCAGCGGTGAAAAAGTGTGTTTGGGATTTTTAGGAAACGGTTTGAGAATAAAACAGCCACCATTGTAATGCCCCTGTGTAGAGCTACGGTGCAGCCTTGTTTCGAATACTGTATGCAGTTCTGGCCACCGTACCTCAAAAAGGACATTGCAGAGCTGGAAAAAGTACAGAGAAGGTTAGGGGGGGTTAGAACACCTTCCCCATGAGGAAAGCTGAAGAGTCAAGGACTAAGGGGGGACATGACAGAGGTTTATAAAATTACCGTATTTTTTGCTGCATAAGACTCACTTTTTCTCTCAAAAAAAGGGGGGGGGGGAGTGTGTGCATCTTAAACCCCCCTCACCTTTCCCAAGCCACGGCACCGAGCAGAGCTAAGTGCGTCTTATGGTCAGGTGCGTCTTATGGAGCGAAAAATACGGTATGCCTGGGGTGGAGAGAGAGGACAAAGATAAATTTTTCTCCCTCTCCCAAAATACTAGAACTTGAGGGCATCCAATGAAGATGGTGGGTAGTACGTTCGGGATATACAAAAGGAAATACTACTTCACACAGAGAGTGATTAAAACAGAATTCGCTGCCAGAGGGTGTAATGATGGCCACAGGAATAAACAGCTTTAAAAGGGGATTAGATAGCTACATGGAGGATAAGTCTATCAGTGGCTATTAACCATGGTTACTGAGGGGAACGTCCACTTTCAGAGGCACTGAGCCTCTGAATCCCAGAGCCAGGAGGCCACATCAGGAAAAGGCCTTGGCCTCTATGTCCTCTGGCTGGCCACTGTGTGAGACGGGATGCTGGACTAGATGGACCATTGGTCTGATCCAGCAAGGCCCTTCTTATGTTCCTGCCTCAAGCCCTCTTTCATCCCAAAGTAAGTTTAAATGATCTGCAGACAATACAGTTCTCACTTCCATAGGGGAAATATGCAGCAGTCAGAGAATGCCCGGAAGCAACCAGCTGAGGGAATGGTGATGTCTGAAACATGCTAGAAATACTTCTTGCATCTCACAACAACAGTTCTGAAAGAGCAGCCTTTGAATTTCCTGGAATCTCCGCTAGGCTTAATTTGAGGCATTAGCACAGAAATCCCAAACTAATTTTGAATTTTACAGCTTAACCATCAAACAATGCCACCAAACATCCATTAAAATAGTTCACTGATGCTCCCCAGTTTACTTATGAAGTCCTTTAAGGCTTAGCATCGAATCAACTTACTTCAGGTTGTGCTATCAACAGCTGAAGAATCACAGCTTTGGGGTTTGTTTTTTATTAGTCTAAATGCTACTGTACTATAATTGTAACAAACTGTTTCTCAGCACCCGCTGAGATCTTCAGTCTTTTGTTTAATGTTTGGTGCTGCAGTTTTTAAAATAACCTTCCTTTGAAGAAAGTATATTGTACATAATCTCTGACCTGGGTAGCCCAAGATAGCCCAGTCTCATCAGATTTCAGAAGCTAAGCAGGGTAGGCTCTGGTTAGTATTTGGATGGGAGACCTCCAAGGAATACCAGGGCAGTTACATGGAGGCAGGCAATGACAAACCACCTCTGAACATCTCTCGCCTTAAAAACCCTACAAGATTGCCATAAGTCAGCTGTGATTTGATGACAACAAAAACAACAGTATTGTAGACTTCCGGAAGAGATGCGCCTAATGGCGGACGCCGCTCTTTGCGCGAGCGGGAGGGGCGGTCCGTGCCCGGTGGGAAGAAGGGGCTCTGGACTGGTGCCGAGCCCCCAGAGACCTCAGTGAAGGGGCTCTGCCTGGGGTGGCACGAGAAGGGATCTCTCCCGACGGTGGCGACCGAGGGATCGAGGTCCCCCTGATCACCCCCGTAGGTTCCCCCACCGCGGAAGCCTTTTATGGCTGTAAGCGCAAGCCGTGAAGCAGCAGAGAATGCGAGGCGATGAAACTACAACTCTCCCGATACGCAAGGTGAAAATGTGAGTCTCAAAGAAGGACTGTAAAATAAGCGGGGAGGGGGGTGGACGGAGTAAAAATCCCCCCCCCCTCCACTACCGAAGCGTACTTACGGGACTTTCCCATGGCGTTACTGAATGTGCAAAAGCGTTTGCAAGTTGCTGGAGGGCAGGATCACATGCTTGAAGATAAAAGCTTTAAAACGATATAAGTGCCGTTAAGAAAATCACTTCTTCTATCCATCTTATCTAATGGTAAACAAGAGCGAAGAAGCAACAATGGCGGGGAAACCGAAACCTTCCCCCAAACCAGGAAGCGCTCCTCCGAGTTCAAAGGCCGACACCACAGAGATGAGCACAATGCTTTCCGCGTTATTGCGACCCCTGGTGGACCAAATGACTACTCTCAATGCAAAAATGGATACAATGCAAAAGGAGCTAAAAGAGTCAAATAAGAAAACAGAAAAACTGCAACAGGACCTTTTGGAGGTGAAAGCATCTACAAATAAGCAGGACTTAAGACTGCAAAAAATAGAGAAGGACAAGGCTATTCAACATGATACCCTGCTGAAATTACAGATGGAACGCTCAGATTTTTTCCTACGACTTCAGAATGTTCCTGAAAAAAAAGAAGATCTTAAAAAACTGTTAAGTGAAGCACTAGCGCCTTTAACAGGTTTGAAAGCAGAAGAAATAATAAGCGACATGGATTTGGTCTATAGGACCTAGCCAGTATATATTAAAAAGAATAAACTGCCTGGCGAAATAATGATAAGATTCTCCAAAAAATCTACAAGAGATGTGGTGTTAAAAGCCACCAACAGAACAACAGTGAAGATCCAGGAAGAGGAAATTAAAGTTTTGAAGGACATACCATTTGAAATAAGAAAAAAAAGAAAAGCCTACAAAAAATTAACGATATGGCTTCAGTTTGAGTCAATTGTATATCGTTGGAATGCTCCAGAGGGACTAAGTTTCAGTTTTAAAGGCAAAGATTATAAAATTGACTCTGTTGAACAAGCAAATAAATTCCTCGAAAAAGACAAAGAAAAGAAAGCAGAGAGAGACTCAGATGACTCACAAGTATCGCAAGAAAGTACCTACGGCTTTGACAGCTCTAAAAGTGAAGAAGAAATATCGGACTCGGAAAAGGGAGCTGCTGCTCCCAAATCAAAGACTGAGACTAAAAAGACAAGAAGAGGACAGAAGAAGAAATGATTGTTAAAAGGTTTTAATAAGCTTGTGCATTATATAAGAATTTAAAATTTTTGTTAAGCATTTCTTCAATAACGTGTACTAGCCAAACAGCTTTTGAATTACTGTAGTAACAAAATATTTGAATAATTGAACCAAGGTTTATTTTGAGATGTTTCAGAATTTTTGTAACCTGATATAATTAAGCAATTTACACAGTATTCTCTGTATAAGATAATGTAGCTTAGAAAGTAGCGTGATAGATGTAGAAATAGATAAAAATCAATAAAAAATTTATAAGAAACAAAACAAAACACAGTATTGTACATAACCAATTAACTTCGTCTCCCATGCCTACCCCATTTGTACACTGAAGTAATCAATGATGACACTTCACCAGCTGGAACATTTCACAATACTCAAACCAAGTCAGCAAATATCAGCCTCCGAGCTTCATTTTAGAATTGCTTACTCAGACGCAAGGCCCGCTGATTTCCAGGGGGATTTACGTCCATGGGGATTTAGAACTGCAGTCGGGTTTCCTTCTGAACCTATTTGTTCTGCTGGCAGATTTGCACGGTCAGCCCAATGTGAAATTTATTAATTTTCTTAAGTGGGTGATAGTAAGATGCTGCTGTCACTCAGGTATAGTAAGATGCTGCTGCCACTCAGGTATAGGCTGAAGATCCACTCGGTTAAACAGAGTGTGACTTTGTTCAAAACAAATTAACATGGCGGCGGGGGGGGGGGGAATGAAGTTCACTGTCATCCACTGTAACAGCTTGCCTTGTTTCAGCTTGGGGGGGGCATAACTTTGTTTGGAACTGCTCCAGATGTTCATACTACAGAACTGTAATATAATATGTTGTGGAGTGCTACCACAGACAGAGAGAAGACAGACCTATCCTCCAGCAATAAGCTATAAAAGCAACGTAAAACCTTCAGAGAACATATGCCACTCAAACCAAGTTTGGTAGGGGGGGAGGGCTACTATTGTTATGCCTTTTGTGGGAATCTAGACCAGCTGAAAAAGCAATTGAGTTAATCCAGCAATGCTGTTAGCTTTTTAGGACCAGGGGTCCGTTGGAGCGGGAGCGCACAGGAGCGCAGCTCCGGGAATGAGGAGCCCAGGGGGCGGGCACATGACCAAGCCCCGCCCCCTCCTCAGCTTCCCCAAGCAGTGCAGAGGCGCAGCGCTCCGGGGAAAGCCCTGCTAGGGTCTTTATTGTTTTTAATGTTTTGTTTTAATATTGAGAATTTTATCATTGTTCCTTTTATGACTGTGTGGTGCTTTTCCAGAGACTTGCTCAAGGTGGCATATAAATTTTCTAAGTATACCATTTTTTATCTGGGCACATGGCACATAAGTACTGGAGAAATGTCACCAACCCTTCAGCAGCTTCCACCCCATCAGTTTGGTGTAGTGGTCAGGAGTTGGACTCTAATCTGGGAGAACCGGGTTTGATTCCCCACTCCTCCACATGCAGCTGCTGGTGTGACCTTGGGCCAGTCACAAGTTCTCTCAGAGCTGTTCTCTCATGAGCAGTTCTCAAAAGACCTCTCTCAGCCCCACCTACCTCACAGGGTGTCTTGTTGTGGGGAGGGAAAGGGAAAGGGATGAGTGGTGCACATGTCCTGGGTATCTCAAGTCTACTTGAAACCTGGTGGTTTCAAGGGAGCAGGAAGAAAATGAGGGTATGTTCTTTACGCTTATTTTTATTGCACAAAGTATTGGATGGGGAAGGGAATGGAGGAAGAGCAGGTCAGTTTCACTCACCTGTGGAGTGGAGCCTGAGGGGTGGGTGTTGCCTTCTGACACACTTCCGGTATGTTAGGGGGGGGGGGGTGGCATATGCAAATGAGTTATGCTAATGAGTTATGCTAATGAGCTCCTGCACCTCTTTTTCTACGAAATGACCCTGTTTAGGACAAACCATCACCCCACCTCCTCCCCCATCTTGCCTCGCTTGTCTGGTAACTAGACCAAAAGCCAAGATTTCACAGTGGTCATATTTTGCCCCATGGCTACTTGGTATTTCAGGATTATAGGCTTATAGTTTCTCTTTAATACTGTTCTAGCACGAGATGGGTCGCTGCATTAGTCTGTTTGTAGCAGCAGAAAAAAGCAAGAGTCCAGTGGCACCTTAAAGACTAACAAAATCTATGGCAGGGTAGGAGCTTTTGTGACTCACTGTTCACTTCTTCAGATACCACTTTTCTGGGACATTCCCCAGAGGCACAAGCATGTTCCTGAAGGCCATCTCCCATGGTATCTGAAGAAGTGAGCAGGGACTCACGAAAACTCATCTCCTGCCACACATTTTGTTAGTCTTTCAGGTGCTACTGGACCCTTGCTCTTTTCTACAGTTCTAGTGCTGAGTTTTACCCCAAAGGAAAACTGCAGCTGGAACATACCAGTAAATCTGGTTAACGGTGTTGTAAATAGAAGCACCAAGAGGAGGTTATACAGATTCACAAGAATGCTGCACAGTACCTCCCAACAGGTTTGCTGATAAGGAGCCGTTAATGTGGTTCGCTCTTCCGAGACTGCAATTCTCTCTAGCAAAGCCCAGGAGCAATAACATCTTCACTATAAGAGTCTAGGAAGATGACAAGCTGTCTTCCTTGTTAGCACACTAAAAAAGTTGTGTTCAGTGTTGTGAAAGACAACAAAATTGATACAGAAGAAGTCATCTGGGGATCCAGAATAAGGTGCTACCAGTATGCTGATGAGACCTAGCTCTTCTCCTTTTTAGCAGGCCGGTGAGATAGCAGGCATCCTGAACAGGCACCTGGCGGCAGTAATAGCTAGACAAAGGAGAGTAACTTTCCCCCAAGAGGACCCTAAATTGGGTGGAAATGCAGCATTTAAAATATTCTAAGTAAATATGGCCAGGGTCCAACATACCTTAGGGACCGCCTTTCTCCGTATATACCCCAGAGAGCACTACGGTCGGGTCCGAACACCGAACATCAAGCTGGCCAGAACAAGGACCAGGGCGTTTTCAGTGGCGGCTCCTATCTGGTGGAACGAGCTCCCGGAGGAGATCAGGGCCCTGCGGGACCTGATGCAGTTCCGCAGGGCCTGCAAAACGGAGCTCTTCCGCCAGGCTTTTGAATAGGAGCCGCCACCAAAGATACCACCCATCATTTTCAACATCTATGATGACCCTGATCCTATATGGTCTTGGCACAGGGATGGGGGGGGGGGCTATGCCACCCACTGTCGCCACCAGAAGTGATATCATGGAAGCTTTTATATGTTTTAATTGTATTTATTATGAATGTTTTATTGATTTTATAGGTTTGAATGTCTTTGATTGGCCATTGGCCCATGTAAGCCGCCCTGAGCCCGCTTGCGGGGAGGGCGGGATATAAATCTCAAAATAAATAAATAAAAATAAATAAATACAACTGAAATTCTATCCAAGTAAGGGGGGGGGGGGGGCTGTGGTTCAGTGGAAGAGCTTCTGCTTGGCATGCTAGAAGGTTCCAGGTTCAAATCTTGGCATCTCCAGTTGAAAGCAGGGCTGGTGTCAGGCTTTTTTGTACCCTAGGCAAGGCTAACTACTTGTGCCCCCCACAGGTGGGGGGGAGGCAAGCCTGGAGGGGCTTGGATCTGAGAGATCCAAGCCCAGGCAGCCTTGCCCTTGGCTCCAATGGGTGGGAGAGAGGCAAGGCTGATGTCCCTCCCAGCCAGCTGGGCCACATGGCACTCTAGGGCAGATGGGAGTGCTGTACTGCAGCAAGGGCCCCAGGGCAGGGTGGCAGGCCAGCATGGTACTCTCTTTCAGGGGGTACACTAGGCAACTGCCTAACCCAGCTCTATGGGCATGCCAGCCCTGGCTGAAAGACTCAAGTAGTACAGGATGTGAAAGACCTCTACCTGAGACTCTGGAGAGCTGCTGCCAGTCCAAGTAGACAGTATTGACCTTGATGGATCAATGGTTTGATTCAGTATAGGCAGGGCTTTTTTGTAGAAAAAGCCCAGCAGGAACTCATTAGCATAACAGGCCACACCCCCTGACAGCGCAGTTCCCTCCCAGGATTTTCTTCCCCAGGTGCCCTACAGCTTGCGAGGCACACGGGGAACCCAAGGGAAGGAAGGCAGTTTCTGGATCGGCTTCCCCAGGAGGGGAGGCAGTTTAAACTGCCTTCCCTCCCTGGATCGGTTTGGCTTCCCCAGGCGCCCTGCAGCTTGCAGGGTGCCTGGGGAACCTGGGGGGGGGGGGGGGGGAGGCTGTAGGCGTGGCCAACTCAGAAGCCAGCCGGAACTCCGTTCCTGTGCGTTCCTGCCCAAAAATAGCCCTGAGTATAGGGCAGCTTCATGTGTAAGAATGAGATGCAGTTCAGTCATAATAATGTTAACCAAGGAATGAGGAGTTAGCCTGTTTTGGATGGGGTTGAACTCCCACAACTGAGATCAGATGCATAGCTTTGGGGCCTCATCTATGGTGTTATAGTGTTTTAGCCACTTCTGGTTGGTTCTGTGTTCATTCCTAGAAAAGCAACGTGTTAATGACTTGATGACTTGTTAATGACTTGATGACTGCAGTGCATTTTCCATGGGCTGCCTTTGAAGACTGGACCTTTAACAAAAATGTTGAATTGTAATGATCCATGTTAAATGTTTTTATGGTGCTTTTGTTTTGTAAGCTGCTTCAGGCAGGTTCCCTGGAGAGGCGGCATAACATTTTTCTAAATGAACAAAATAAATAATTCAGCTAATGTCAAATGCTGCAGCAAAGTGGCTAGCACATCCATATGAGCACTGGGATATTTGGTTAATATAGCAAACTTTGCCCAGTCATAGAAGCATGATCATGAGTGCAGTGAATAAACCTCCCAAGAAGTATACTGCAAAAAAAGATAAACTTACATTTATTCAAGTAGATCCAGTTCACACACAGGTTGCAGTCAAAAGAAGACAGAAAAGCCTAATTTAAAGAGTACTTTCCCTATCACAAATGTTGTTTGTCCGGCATCATGTGTGTGGGAGTATGAGAGCATTGTATCTACAGGAGAGACTTGCAGAGATGTTCTCCATGGAAGTCCATGTGCATGGAGTGAGAGGACAAAGCAAGAGAGAGGATGGGGTCAGAGGGCGAATCCCAGGTTAAGACAAAGAGTTGCAGGTCAGTAGCTCGGTAGTTTGAGACCTGAGTGCTGCATGATGGAGTGAGCTCCCGTCTCTGGCCCCAGCTCCTTCCAACCTAGCCGTCTGAAAGCAAGAAATTGCAAGTAGATAAATAGGTACTGCTTCGGTGAGAAGGTAACAGCCACATGACCACAGAGAAGTCCTTGGATAACGCTGGCTCTTCGGCTTGGAAATGGAGATGTGCACTGCCCCCTAGTGTCGGATTCGACTGGCTTTCAAGCAAGGGAAACCTTTACCTTTACCTAATGTCCAGGCATGCTGAGTTGATCACTCCAACAATGCAAACACATCCAGCCAGTTTTGAAGGTTCTGTGTGGGTTGCTACTACATTTCTGAGTGCAATTCAAAAGGCTGGTGTTAAATCTTCAACACTCTAAATGTATTGTGACCTGGGTACTTTTAGGACCACCTTCTGTCATATGAACCTGCTGAACACTGAAATCTGCAAGAGAAGCCTTGTCGTGAGTGCCCCCATCTACTGAAGTGAGGTAGGCAGCCAGAAGAGGCAGTGGCTTTGTGGTGAGGGCACCTTCAGCTGATTCCCACCACACACCAGAGTCTTCTTTAAAATCTGAGGGCCAGGTATGTTCCTGTGGCTGTTCATTGGTATAAACAACTGATTCCTCAGCAGTAGTTCATACAAGCATATTGGCCATGGGGAGGAAACAGGATAAGGACAGTATCAACAGGTGAGCTGCATACTGCGTGACATATTTAGCTACCAGGAAGAAGAACAGGAGGAGGAGGGGGAGATTGGATTTATACCCCGTCCTTCACTACCCAAAGGAGTCTCAGAGCAGCTTACAATCACCTTTCCCTCCCCCTCCCCACAACAGACATCCTGTGAGGTAGGTGGGGCTGAGAGAGCTCTCCCGAGAACTGCCCTTGAGAGAACAGCTCTGCAAGAACTTGTGACTGACCCAAGTCATACCAGCAGCTGCACGTGGAGGCGTGGGGAATCAAACCCGGTTCTCCCAGATTAGAGTCTTCACTCCTAACGACTACACCAAGAGAACAAGCATCGACATACCTACAGATTAAGCTTGATCTGCTGGTATTATTATTTGTTTTAGTCATCAAAACTTGGTTTCCCTTGTTATTCGCATTTTAAAAGGGGAAATAAGTTTCGAAAGGACACATTTTTCCCTTTAAAATGAGCAGCACACTTTGGTTAGTTCTGGAGGGCAGCCATCTTGGTCTGTAGTAAAACAGATTTGAGTTCATTAGCACCGTAATGATTCTGGCCTGGATGGCTCAGGCTAGCCTGGTCTTGTCAGATCTCGAAAGCTAAACGAGGTCAGCCCTGGCCAGTATCTGGATGGGAGATGCCCAAAGAATACCAAAGTTGTGATGCGGAGGCAGGCAATGGCAAACCACCTCCGGACACCTCTTGCCTTGAAAACCCTACGGGGTCACCTTAACTTTGTAGGGATGCCAGCCTCCCGGTGGGACCTACAACTGCTGCTTTGGAGAGTGGACGCTATGGCATTAGACCCCAGTGAGGTCCCTGTCCTCCCCAGGCTCCATCCCCAAATCTCCAGAAGTTTCCCAACCTCAGTCTGGCAAACCTACACCCCCATCCCCTGCTGGTGACCAGGGGGGACCTGGCAACCCAAGCCATAAGTCGACTGTGACTTGACAGCACTTTCCACCACCTCCAGCACCTTAGAGAGGCATAGAAGGAGGAGGAGGAGATTGGATTTATACCCCACCGTTCACAATCTCCTTTCCCTTCCCCTCCCCACAACAGACACCCTGTGAGGTGGATGGGGCTGAGGGAGCTCTTTCGAGGACTGCTCCTGAGAGAACGGCTCTGAAATAACTTGTGACTGATCCACGGTCACACCAGCAGAGGAGGGGGGAATCAAACCCGGTTCTCTCAGATTAGAGTCTGCGCTCCTAATCACTACACCAAACTACCTTTGCATCCTTTACAAGCATTCTTTACAACACCCCTCCTACCTTCTGACTAGAATAAAAGGTCTCCGATATCTTCATTTCAACGCATCTGTCAAAAGGAGCTTTCATTCTTGAAAGCTTATACCGTGACCTTCTTGTTGGTCCCCATAACCTGAAACGCTTCTTGGTCTCTAAGGTGCTATGGCACTTGAATCTAACTGGTTCTGGTTAGTTTCAGGTGAGTAGCTATGTTGGTCTGCAATAGATGCAGGACAAAGGGAGCTTTGACTCTCAGAAGCTTATACTGTGGAAATCGTGTTGGTCTATAAGGTGCTACTGGATTCGAATCTTGCTCTGGTTCTCGTTAAGTGATGCTAGCCGCGGCTGAAGGGTTAAATCCTTTCCATCCCTACCTGCCTCTGACGCAAACTGCAGCTGTGCGTGCAATTTTCTTGTAACAAACCAAGAGTCAGCGGTCCCTGTCAAGTCTGTTGACACGAGGGGTCACACCTTCCACCAACATTCAGCCTGGGAATACTGTGCTGCTCTCCCCCAAAGCGTAAGTGACCTAGAGATGACAAGGGCACCCAATGTAGATTCGCAGCAGGCACACAAACAGATGTACACGTCCACATGACTATCACTTGCATTGCCACAGGCATGTCAACTGTGAAGGAATTAGCCACAAGGGGCGGGGAGGATGGATGGCTTCTCCTTTCCCATCATGACATGGTCTAGGATGACGGATCTTCCCATCACCACCCCATGAAAGAGCAGAAGGGCACTTTGTTAGTGAGATTTATAAGAGGAAGATGTGCTGGGAAGAATGAGAAAATACCACCCTGCTAGTCACCAGCCGCCTTAACTTCGGCGAAGTTGACTTCCGTTTTTCCTGTGGCGATGAACCTTAAAAGAGATGTTGAGCACCAGTGAGTTTTGAGGAAAGTACTAAAGTAAAAAAACGGGGTGGGATATAGCAGGCGCAGACCCGGCAGAAATGAACGCAGCCTTGACAAGCATTTCAAAGGGCCAGGACTCAAGAGGACTTGCTTTCTTTGAGAGGGGCCAGGCGAAGACCTTCCAAATGTTTCAAGACCTTTTAATTCATTTAAAAGCATTGGGGGCTGGAAGACCCAAACTAAGCATTAATCACTCTTACTAGGGCAACCAAATTCTCACAAGGTAATAAGCAAGCTGGAAGGGATATGGAGAAGTGGAGAAAAAAATGATGTCTCAGGACATGATGGAAAGGTCTTCGGTAAGGAAGATTGTCCAACAGAATAGAGAAGGGTGTTTCCCAGGGTGGCGCTGGATGTCAGGGGTTTGTACCAGAGCCTTCTGAGATGGGGGGGAAAGGCAGCATCCATTTGAGAATATAAAAGCCAAAAGTCTCTTTAATATATAAGCCAACTGTCTCTTCAACACCAAATGGAAGACAGAGACCTCTTAAGAAAGTATGAGTCAGAAACCAGACTAATCCTTATAGTGACAGAACTAGAGATTCAGGCACATACAGGCACAATGTAAACCAAAATTTGTGTTACCTACTAGGGGCTCTATCCCTGATTGTTCTGCCCACCAACTCTATTATCGCCATGTGCTTGCCATAGATAATGGCAACAAATGAATAAGCAGTTTTGCCTCCTCCCATCAGAACTACAGTAATACTGGAGGAAGAAACAGTAAGAGTAATAATTCCTTTTTTTTTTGCAAACTGTAGCCACAATTAGACTTGTACACAATCACACTCCACCATTCTTGCCAAAAGGGAAGCAAAATGGCCTATGCTGCCTTCCTCTATTCCATCTTTTACTCACAACCCTTTGAGATTGGTCTGGATGAAAGGGTGGGACTGGCCCAAAGTCCTCCGGCAACTTTCCAAGGCAGAGTGGAGGTTCCATCCTGGATCTCTCGGACCCTAGTCTGACATTCTAACCAGGTGTGCTCTGATATCATCGTGGAGCTGGCCACCCATTTTAAGCCTCTTAAGCTTTATTTTCCAACACGTCATGGCTGCCACAGATAGCACTAGCTTCCAATACAAAAACACAAAGGGGAAGGGTTTTTAGGGGCTGCACAGACCCGGATGCTACAATTCCCTTCTCATCTGGCACAGCAACTCCCACGACTATTGTGAACCTTGTGGCCAATTCTTGGGCTCCTAGCTTTCTTTTTGGATGAGGTAGGCCTGCTACAGACCTTAGCTTCTGCTGCAAGTGGCATTGGTGGCGGGATGGGGGGTTGTCTTCTGAGGAGTTAAGCATGTCTCAGGCTGATGAGGCCTTTTATTTAGATTCCTCTGAGGGCAAGAAGCTCCCTGTAAGGTTCCAGAGTCTTTCTCGTTGACGAATCTCTCTGATGGCTCAAGTTCAGTATTTCCCAGAACGTTTCCAGCCTGTATCATGAAAGTTTACACACTGGTTCGTAATATTTTGGTTTGTCATTATATAAGACACAGTTTTAATCCTTGGATTTTTCTGTCAGCCTACAATATTTGCATTGGGAATCACCAAATTCAACTACCTTTAGAAAAAGTTGTTCTGAGAAAAGGGCGAACTATAATCCAGTGGTAGAACATCTGCTTGGCATGCAGAAGGTCCCAGGTTCAATCCCCAGCATGTCCATTTCAAAGGACGAAGTGGTAGGTAGGTGATGTGAAAGACCTCTCTGCCTGAGACCCTGGAGAGCCGCTGCCAGTCCGAGTAGACAATACTGACCTTGACGGATCAACGTCCTGATTCAGTATAAGGCATCTTCATGGGATCATGTGCTGGTAACTATATATTCGACACAAGCTCATTCCGTTGAGTTCATATCTCTGGCAAAGGATACCTGCAGCTGTTACTACTGAAACCCCCTTGACAATTCAGAGCTGCAAACTGAACACCAGCAGGAAAAGAAGGCGAATCCTTTTTAAAAATGCTTCTGTCACTGGGCTTCTCACAACACACCTAATAAAGGTAATAAGCACATCCATATGTTGGGGGTGTGACCTGCAGGGTCCACTGTGTGACCGTATTACTATGCCTGGGAAAATGCAAGTTCCGAAAATTTGGGAATCAGTAGGCAACATTTTAGGCCACATTCAGTTTAAACTGCCACTGTTCATTAATTAAGTTGTAAGACCTCTTCTGAATTCAGCTTTTTATTAACACAACTGTACATGAACAAGCTGGTGCTAGCTCGTTGAACAGCTTTTGTGTGTCACGATACTTCTAAGCATATTACAGGAATGTACTGCTGATGCAGCCATAGGTGTTTACAGCATGCAATAACAAGCAGATGTCGAGAAGCAAAAACTGGTCATTCGATCGGACACAGTACAGCAGCTGGATAATGAAGACAGGAATAAGAATGCCTATGCAAGGAATGGCAGAAGGTACTGAAAGCAAGCAGAAAAAGCAACACCTTTCAGGGCTGAGTAAAGAAAATGCTAGCATTAAAGGAACATTTTGGCTCAGATCGAAATATTCTGGTTCCAGTAAGGATCTGTATTAAATGGTGGAGAGCCAGTGTGGTATAGTGGTTTGACTTTAGTATCAGACTAGACAGGGGAAACCCAAGTTCAAACTCCTGCTCAGCAGTTAAGCTCACTGGGTAATCTTGGGCCAGTGCCCTTAATTTAACTTACCTCACAGGGTCACCGTGAAGATAAAATACAAAACAGTGGGGAGAAGCATGTATACTACCCCAAGTTCATTGGAGGAAGGGCAGACTAAACATGCAATATGTAATTTAAATCAATACACAAATGTTCTTGGAGAAACCTATTAAATAAATCATAGCCCTCCCGTTCAACAGCTACCAGATCTTTCTCCTGAGACACTCTAAGAGGAAGCTTAAAAGCACTGTATCTGTCTAATAAGAAAAGGCAATGAGTTATATAAGCTTTTAAGTGGATTTTTTTTTCCAGGAATCAAAATCATTTATGTTAACTCTTCAGTAGAAAATGCTTTTCTGGGCCAGCTTGATGCTGAAGGAGGAAAGCCCATCTGAGGCTTTCTTAATTTTGAGTAGTATTCGGACTCGGTGTTCAGGGGATAAACACTTCAAGAAATACAAAGATATGGGGATTTGTAACATAAACAGTTGACTTGTGAGTTTCTATCATTGGATTTAGGGTTATCAATTGATATTTTTCTCACTTTCGCGGTTTCTCCCCAAGCAGGTTGGGGATCTCTTATACGGATTCTATTGTAAAGTATCTGTCATGTCTAACAGCCCCACATCATCACAGAACATATATGATAGCACACTTTAATGTTCTGCCATCGGAGGTGCTTTTAGGGAGGTAGCCCTTGATCTCTAAAAAAAATCAAATCCAAGTGGTTGATGTATCTTGGTATTTTGTTGTTCCCCATGTTTTGTGCTCTCAATGCCAATAAAGGTTTGTTGTATCGCTTTCGTGGTTTAATTTTAAACATTAATTCAGAGGAATACAAGAAGTCAACACTGAAATCCTATTCCTCCATAAATGTGTACAAAGTCTTAAACCCACGTAAGCTAGTGGCAACAGCACATGCATAACTCTTGGCACAAAGCAGGCTTGAGTCCAGTGGCAGCTTCAAGGCACAACTAAGTTTTATTAAGGACAGAAGAGAAGCCATGTTGGATCAGGCCAATGGCTCATCCAGTCCAACATACTGTGTCACACGGTGGCCAAAAACACCAGGTGCCATCAGGAGGTCCATCAGCGGGGCCAGAACTCCAGAAGCCCTCCAACAAGCACCAGGAATACAGAGCATCACTGCCCCAGACATAGTCTTCCATCTATATCTTGTGGCTAATAGCCACTGATGGACCTCTGCTCCATATGTTTATCTAATCCCATCTTGAAGCCGTCCATGCTTGTAGCCACCACCACTTCCTGTGGCAGTGAATTCCACATTAATCACTCTTTGGGTGAAGTACTTCCTTTTATCTGTTCTAAGCTTGCTGCTCATTAACTTCCTTGAGTACCTACAAGTTCTTGTTATTGTGAGAAAGGGGAAAAAGTACTTCTTTCTCAACCTTCTCTATCCCATGCATAATTTTGTAAACCACTATGATGTCACCCCTCAGTCATCGTTTCTCTAAGCTAGAAAGCCCTAACCTCTTTAACCTTTCGTCATCAGGAAAGGGTTCCATCCCCTTAATCATTTTAGTTGCCCTTTTCTGCATTTTTTCCAATGCTGTTATCTTTTTTGCGGGGTGGTGACCAGAACTGTACACAGTATTCCAAGTGAGGCCACACTATTGATTCATACAAGGGCATTATCATACTGGTTGATTTTCAATTCCCTTCATAATAATCCCCAGCACAGCATTTGCCTTTTTTATTGCTGTTGCACACCGAGTCAACATTTTCAGTGAGTTATCTACCACGACTCCAAGATCTCTCTCCTGGACAGCTTCCACCAGTTCGGATCCCATCAATATATATTTATAGTTAGAATTTTTGGCTCCAATGTGCACTACTTTGCACTTGCCCACGTTGAACCTCATTCGCCACATTGATGCTCTTGGGATTTACAAGTTCTCTCTCTGTAGTCATGAAAGAATTTACTGTTTATGCATGCTGTCTTAGCTACTTTAACTTTAGAGACCCAACGACCAAGTCTGCATGTATTTGCCACCAGAGCAAAACGGCAAAATGCACAGTTAGCATTGGGATTCTCCAATTGGGTAATCAATATTTTGGGGACGGACTAGAGAGTAACCACTAGGTTTCAGTTTTACTGTTCTTCTTCTCTAGCTCCACATATGAGGTTTAGAAGTCTCTTAGTAAAGATGTAGGATACAGCAGCTAGACAGGATGATTTTCCTATATTGTTTTGTTAATTTTAACTCCCAGTTTACACTCTCTCATTAGGATCTTTTAAAAAGCTAATAGAAGTGTTCTTGTGCGTTTATTAATTCTGTATTTACATAGAAACCCCTAACAGATGCCCACTCACCCAGCCTTGACAGATCCCTCCGGAGCTCCTCACAATCCTCCCCAGTTCTCACCACCCTGAACAACTTAGTATCATCCATGGACTTAGCCACTTCACTTACTCCGAACTCCAAATCAATATTCTGGGTATAAGCTTTCATGTACACGCATGCTTCTTCATGTGCATATGGAAGATTATACCCAGAATAAAATTTAAACGTGCCACTGGACTCAAACTTTATTCTGCTAGTTCAGAACATGGCTCTCCACCTGATTCTACCAAAGAAAATCTGTTACAGGAATGGGAAATCGACCTACTTAGTACTTTGCAGAATAATGGCACTGTTCCAGTTAACTTCTTCCAAGATGTCCCAACACAATTAAAAACTGAAGTTTTCCATCTGCTACACTGCCATGTGCCTCTTTCAATCTTTTAAAAGTCTCAGACATCACACAGCCTCAGGAAGAAGAGCTAAACATCTTTTGCAGCATGCAAAATAACTATTGATTCATGTCCACCTTAGTTTTGAGCCAAGGTAAAGCAGCTACGTAGCAGTTGTGAAGTGCTGAAAACTATGATTCCAAAGACAATCTTAGACCATTTCCACAGGGCTATGGAAGCACTCCTATGCAGGTCTCCTCAGAAGCAAGACCCAAGTTCTTCAAAGGGACTTAACTCCCAGAAAAGCATACTTAGGCTTGCAGTCAATTTCAATGGTCACACACATTGCCACTTGCACATCCTTCAAGCCAGCAGAGCACACAATCCATACTTGTTCAAACCAACTGTTCTCCCCACACTTTATGCTGCAGCTGTTTCCACATTTTACTACCCCAAACACATAAATTCAGTATTCATATGGTTTACCCACCACAATGTGTGTTGCTGACAAAGACACCAGGCTCCTGCAGCTTTCCTAATAATACTAATGAAGGAATTACAGCAGGCATAACTTTATATCTGGCAAGAATAACTCTGCAGTCCTGCAGCTGCATCATGAATACAGGATCCCTGCTTTCTGCATCTGTCACCTTAACCCAATGCCACTACATTTCTGAGTCAAATGATTTTCTCTTTAGCCTTAACCTGTTTGTAGATCAGCTCATGTCCCCAGATAATATATGGAACACAGTGATGAATGTTAAGAACCACAGACACATAGCCTTTTACATCTCCCCCCCTGCCCCCCCTTTCAATTCCTAGCACTCCATTTGTAATACATTCTGCTGATGCTGCACTGGCTGACTTCTCTTGTTGACAGTTCATGGCTAGTTACCTCACGCTGTGCCTGATGAACGGCAGTTGGTATCTCCTGCCACAATCCTGAATTTCTGCATTCTCATTTAGAAATACACCTTTGACACTGATGGCACCATTTTAATATCATGTCAATATCAAAGTAATTACTATGATACTTTATAGCTGTATTCAATGGAGACATTAATACAAAAAACAAGCTCATTTTTATAAGATCGTTCTCTTTATATTTTCTTGTTAAAAACAGTGGTTGCAATACAATAGTTTGACATACATTAACAAAATTCACCAAATTTACATGCACACGCCAACAAACATTACTAAAAGGGACTTGATGCTGTGTTTTGAAAAATCAGAACTATTGCGGATGATGGCATTTGGCTATGTTTTTGTTCTTGGTGCTCAACTCAACAAAACGTAAACTAGGATGAGTGTTCTAGTCCATCTGTCAAGACAAGTAAAGTTATGTCCCAGCTACTTCTTGTACCTATATCCAGGCAATGAATAATAGGGTATCCTTGTATCAAATACAATATGTACTAGGGATGTTAAGACAATTCTGAAAAAGACATAAAGCAGATCTGTAGCTGAGAGAAGTCTGCAAAGTTGATTTGCGACAAGTTGCAGCTCAGATAATTCTACACTCAGCACTTAACATGGCCATCTGCTGAAATTGGAAAGCATAAATTCCTGGGTGAAGTGTGCAATTTTTCCCCCACCAATGGCAAAATGGGCTCCTGGTCCACCCCCCCTCCCACTCAAGAAATATGGAGACAGAAAATGCAGAAAAGCTGTTTGAGAAGTCTCCAGAGCCTTCTCTGCCCCAGATCAAACCTTCCATTCACCAATTTAGACGTTCTTATTCTCAGATTTTCCAGGTCTATGAAGTGTCTCGCTTGACCCTGAAAAAGTACGCTATCCTCAAGTATTATTAAATTGTTATATTCAGCTACAAGGTATTCTAATGAAGGGGCAGAGGATGGGTGTTTCCCAGTTCACCTTATGGCCAGGGATAGAAAATGTGTGTAAACTGTTGGCATGGGCAGAAGATAAAGGAGCCAGTGTGCATGATGGTTAGTGCTGAACTAAGATTTGAGAAACCCAAGTTAAAATCCCTACTCTTGCCATGAAACTCACTAGGTTACCTTAGTCCAAGCCACTGTCCCTCAGCCTACCTAGAAGATACAATGGAGGGGAGAGAACCATACATGCTACCCAGAGCTCCTTGGAAGAACGGTGGGGGATAAAACTGTTTTATAATCCTTAAGGCACGTTAGTTTGTCGCCAAGATATTTAGTTCTTGCAATATGCCTTTAATTTGGAACTGTGGGATTAACATAATGAAAATTCAGCCCTGTTTCATTATACTTATAAATGTTGATACTGTCAACTCAAAAGGACATTTTAAAAAATTCCACCTTGTTAAATTGATACTTTTGCTAGGTACGCATTGGGATATCAGTTTTTTTTTAAATGACCTCTGTAAATTATATGTGTAAGAGCAGCGTGATGTGTAAATCCTAGCAGATGGACACCTCCCATCACTGTGCTACGGAAAGCTTCACCTGCTGGTCTCTACAGATGAAGAACAAGGCAGCTTAGTTTTCCCCCTGGTCAGTTGGCAACCCTGGGCACCAACAGCATTTGTACCACTTGTTGGAGTCAGAGGTCAAGAACCAACATTCTGAACCTAAACTACGGCATAATCACAATTAATTGTCCATTTATTGTGCTTATTCAGAGGTCCCACCAGCTTCGGTGTGATCTGCTTTGCGTTGCACCTCGAGTGTGACAGCGCATAAGGCAATATGCTCATGACAGGTGGGGAAGAGAAGCTACTGAACACACATTTGCAGCTACAACCCCCCCCCCCCCCAGTTTCATACTGTAATGCCTGCCTACATGATGAAAAACCTAGGATGCCAAACTAAAAGTGTCATACAACATATGAAAAGGGGATCTGGGCTCAGTGGTAGAGCATCTGCTTTGCACAATGGTGATCCCAAGTTCAATTCCACGCATCTCCAGTTAAAAGGATTACACAGTAGGTAATGTGGAAGACCTTGACCCAAGACCCTGGAGATGTACTACCATTGTGAGAAGATAATGCGGACCTTGATCATCCTTTGGTCTAACTCAGTGTAAGACAGCTTCATGTGCTCATACAGCAGAAGGAACTACCTTTTCCTTACACCCAGATATTCAGCCCTAATTATGCTAACTGTTAGTTGTATGTTCAAAAAGTTGGATACTTGGTTATTCATCAATTACAGCACAGCAGTTCTACAAAAGTTCCACATAAATGCTACACTGGATATTTACTGAACATTGCATGTGACTGTCAACCAATAAGGCAAGAAAACCCTTATGTCCTAATAAATGAAAAGTAGACAAGTTTATTTACGCGAATTACATTCTGCGAATGTAGACAAATTTAGACAAAGATGTCCAAGACAAATCCAGACTAGCATTCTTCCCCCAATTAGTATCAGAAAGAAGGTCACCGAGATCATCCTTTGAGTTCCTAAAGCAGGATTGCTACTTTCGAGTTCCTAAAGCAGGAAGCACCCAGGAGACAGAATCTGAGACCTATTTCACACCACCAATTCAAGACTGAATTTTATATCACGCTTATCTCCAACTCTTTACACCGTATCTAAATTCAAGTGCCTAACACATTATGCTGCACATTTTCCACCTTCACCTTTAAGTGCGCACAATACACAAACACAAGCTCTCTTCAGCACACCAGAGGATCTTTATGCTGTTGGAGGTCAGATTCCAGGTCAATATATAAAAAGATCTGGGCAGTGCAACAACTGGGGAGTTTGTGCTGCCATCTTCCTCTGTCCTTCCAAACAAGACAGGGAAGGATGGTGGCAAAAACTCCCCAATCAACACTACGCCTGATTTTCAAAAACCTTGTGGCAAATATAAATTGAGGGATAGAGCTTAGTACAGGAAAGACAAGTGAGCAAACTTTGCCAGGAGCTGCCAAAGCAGCAAGGTATTTTATGCATAGGTTCCCAAATCCAACCACTGGACAAACTTTAGTTTCCCCGTTGCCTCGCTTGTACGTTACTAAATGAGATCAACATTTACAATTCCCTGATCCGTGGTGCCATTACGATAGCACTAGGGATGTATTCTTAGCTATGGAATTTTGAGAGAGGCAACACTTGAAACAGTGACTTATCTGTCAGAAGCTGAAGAGTCTCCACAGTTAACTGTTCCAGCAAATACCTTAGCAAAAAAAAGACCCGCCCCCTTTCAAGTGATATTTTGTTTAGATGGATCTTGTTTTGGGCACACGCTGCACAGCCAGTGGCCTAGGAAAATTAAGAGCAGCACGAGAGCGAAGGTGTAAAGTCCTGGAGCCTGCTTTCACCCAACTTCAGAGACAGTCCAGAACAGAGGGTCTGATGAGCAGCGAGGGCAACTTGTGTCATGCGTTTTACAACTGCTAAGGAAATATGCAAACCCCAAAACCATACAGCACGTGGATGGCAGGCAATTAGTGTAATAGTACTTGCCAAGGATCGCAGCAAAGAGGGGAAATGGTCAACGTCAATGGCCAGTGTAGGTAGAACACAAATCAACAGTTTACAATTTTTAAAAAAGGAAAAAACCCTTATAAAAAGATGCACTAAGACAAAGCCACACAATAAGTTAGTGTTTCCATGAAACGGCATGCGGTTTTGTTCCCCATTCTATACAACATTACTGTCTGCTAAACCCTAAATATTTTTGACAGCGTAACTGTATAATTGAGGTACATTTTTTTACATTTTTATAAGCATTTGTAAAAAGGTTAATTTTTCTCTTCCAGTTTTTTTTCTTCGTCTTTAAAGAAGAACAACGGAAACATTCCTAAAAGGCAGCCAATGGCCACTCCAATGGCCTTACCCTGAAAAGAGAGGGGAAAAAGCAGTCATTGTGGAGCTGTCAGTCATTGGCCAGTTTCAGATGCTGAAGATCTAGTAAGAGGTATGGGGATCAGCTGCCCACCTCCACACAAAAGAGGTGATGTGTGTACAAGAGAGAGACCCAATTTCCAAGGTCTTTCTACCAAGTCAACATGGAAGTAATTTACATTGTTGATAGCCTCTTTTCTCAAATAGAAGCAGAACATTCCTACAATCATGGAGGTAGCAAAACCTGTGAAAGCACAGGTAGCAACTTGGAAAGGGTGTTCAGAAATCCTCTGCATGCCTTCCTTTGCCTCATCATCACCTAATCATGTTCTCCCTTCTGCCTCCTTGAAGCTACCTTCTTACCTAAATACTGCAAAATGTGTAAATGTTCAAAGACCCACATTTACAAACTTGATTTCTTCTACAATTTGATTTGGGCACAGAGGGTGAACTCAAAACATCTAGAGATCCTACTAAGGCCATTATATCTGCTAAGCAGGACAGATGGTATATGTGGCCATAAGCATGCAAGACAGAACTTAGGGTTTTTTTGTTTCTTCCACTGAACTACAGATTTGAACATTGCTACCTAACACTGCACTTCGCTAGCTGGAAGTCTGACACACCACAGCAACGAACAGTAGAAATAACACTCACCAAGTGTGCGCTAAGACGCGTTTGCCACATGTCAGCTTGTTTGGGCGTTAATTCAGGAATGGAGAGGCCCAATCTGGAGGCAAGAGCTTCAACATAGCCTGCAAGGCTGAGATAAACACAACTACTTTGAGCAAAAAAACTAAATATGCATGTGTGCTCATGTTTTTTTGGTTGGGGGACAAGCAGGAAATTAAATATGCTTCAGGAACAGAATGGAAAGGGAAACTGCTGAATTACAAGTGAACAAAAACCTCCCCAGGACTCAACAGGGATGTTGGTTTCTTTTCTCATTACATATGTTAACTCATTCAGTCCTCATATATGTCCTCACTATACATCCTCTGTATTTTAGTGCATTTCTTTTTTCAGAATAGTATATTAGAATACTGAATGTAATACAAAGAATATTGAAATGTTTGGCTGACATATACTATACCCACCTCAAAAAAGGGAAAAAAGGCTGTTAAGAGACCTTCACACCTGAGAGGAGTGAATGGAGAGTCTCTTATTTTGACATATTTATTGCTTTACAACTGTTGACCGTATAACCTAGCTTGTTAGTTAGTTTTCTCTTCGCATATCTTAAAACATCTTCATCATGTTAATGTCAATTTGCTGTTCAGCCCACCTATAAGTTTGAACCTCACCTTCCATTCCAATGTATTTGAAAAAAGTGTGCTTGCACATGAAAGCTCATACCTTGAATAAAACTTTGATGGTCTTAAAAGTGCCACTGGACCCTAAATTTGTTCTAATGCTGCCCTCTGAAAGTCTGCATTGCCTAGCCAGCATTATGATAAGTACAGAGTCAAAAAGCTATACTTAATCTTACCGCATAAGGAGTTATTCAGTACAGTTTGTAAGTATGCAAACATTCAGACTACTTAAGCAGCAGGATCTCTTTCTGGTCCACCAACAGCAGTAATTTAGGAACTTTACTACTATTATACTGAAGAAAGGGGTGTTTTTGTAACTGAGTTCACTTTGACAGCTAATAGTTGTGTATTCCTGGGCATGGATGAACAAATGTTACTGGAAAGTCAGCATAGCAGAGATACCCAACGTTTCCATTTCTACTGCAGAGCCAGTTCACCTATCAAAGTGAATGTCTGAGCCACTGAATGTTTCCTTAAATGACTCCTTGGGCTAGCTCAAGATGACCTGCCATTTGCTGGGGTCCCAACAAATCCAGATGAGAAAATGTTAATCTAGATTAGAAACGGTGCAGCCGCGATTTTCTTTTAGTTTTTAGCACAGCAGCAACCCATAGACAGCTCAGCACAGAGCATAACCTGAAAACATCTCAATTTCTGTGCTCTAGGTCACTGGTCCTCAACCCATGAGCTGGGACTCTCAGCCACATCACAGAGCTGAAGCCCCTACAGATCCATTTTGTGTTGCTTTTTGAAAGGTTCTGCTGCTAATAATATTTGTTACAGAATTTGTATGCTGCCTCATCAGAACCCACTTGATGTGGCTCACAACTAAGGTGCATGCACAGAAAAAACAAGGGCCGTCTCTTCACATGCATGCTGACAGGAGCAGCTGGACAGCAAGGTGAAACCACTCAGCGATGGCAATCATTCCCTTTCAGCACAGGCTGGTTCACAGGTTACTCTTCCTGTTGTGTGACTATTGCCTCTGACATCACTTGCCTGCGGCTCAATGGGTCTCCAATGCAGCATGGGAGTTAAAGACAGGTCCTGGGTCCAGAAAGCCTGAAGGCCACTACTCTAGAATACTCTGTTTCATCTAGAGTTGCTTTTGTTGGCATCTGACTGTGCAACAGTGTAGTAATTGCCATGGACTCCAAAGATGTTGGTTTGGACTAGCACAAGATCGTAACAACTTTGCACTGGAAGTCCCAGATCTAAAGTGCTGTTCTAGGCATGCCAAATGGAAACGTTAACTTTTTTTTGTAGCAGACTCCTGTACTACATCACAAACTTTGGAGTTTCAAAGGTAGTCTTAACATTGGGGACTGGGAGGAATAGTAGCAGTTAAATACAAAGAGAAGAATCCCACTGGCCAGGTGAAACTAGTTGCACGATTTTTTAAAAATCTCCAGGCATACTTGTCACTTCTGCGCTGCAGCTGTCACCTCTTCACCTCCTGCTATCTAAATCTGACTTCCACCTGCATACAATTTGGGTCAGAGGAAAATGGCATTTATATATTCCAAATCATCACTGTGTACATAAGACACTTGAATATCAGGCATTATTGTGACAACATTAAGGACCTATAAGATACAACAAACACTTACCCCAATCCGGCTAAATCCGAAACAAGATTTCCCAAGGCAGCAGCTATTATCAGAGAATCACAAGCATTACATGAAAAGACATTATTAAACAATATACTACATAAACAATAGGGGTTTCAAAAGTCTAACCATGTGATACCTCAAAAATATGCAAAACAAATGTTCAAGATGGCATTTCTGTAGAGGGATGAAATCTGTAGTAGAACAGAGTAGTTCAGGATGGCACCTTTATAACAGAAAAGCTTTGTAGTTTACTGCAATGATTATTGTAGGTATCATCTTACTTTTACTTCTACCTTTGTAATCTCACTTTCTGCATTGCTTACAGCCAATGCTCCCTCTGAGCTATGGAGTTTCTGTGAGCAAAAATTCAACTTTGTGAGTTACTGGTATTAAAGTTGTGAGCAGGTGATTTGGCTGCTGCATAAATTAGTTTGTTCTGGAGCCATCCCTCCGGAGCTAAGACTGGTGGGTTTAAAACCAATTTTATTTCTAGGAATGTATTAATCATGGAGAAAGCAATGTTGATTCCTACATTACATAAAAAACTTTTATTACTAGTTTGCCTTCAACTCAACCATCAGCTAGATGAGCCTATGAAAAAGAAACTCTTCAGACTACCAAATTTGATTTCCATAATTAAAGCATTATCAGGAATATTTCTTTTTAGCATCTAAATCACGTAAACTAAGAAGGAAATTGCTCCTTGATGCTTTTCATGTGTTAAAAAAGCAGATAAGGGAAATCCAGACTGTTCTTTGATTAATTCAGTCATCTGTAAGACTACGCTTGTATAACTAGTATATGTTTAGGGGTCCCAGATTATTCCAAGATCACCTATGTATGTACTGTACATACCTTTAACAATGGCTTAAATGCCAAAATATTTTTACACACACACACACACACACACACACACTACTTGCCTGCCATAGTAGAAATTCCAAGGACAATTCCTATTGATAATTCTATTTGTGTGCCCTGAAAGTAAAAGGAGAGTAGTTCAATACGAAAGTTCATTGCCAGACTATAAACTGACTAGGTTACAAGAGTTCTGCTTACATAAGAACTGTAGGCTCCCCTCCCCTCTCTCCTAGAAGCCCCAAAAGGCACCATGCAGTGTGTATTAACTTTGCTGCATAACCCAAATGGTGCACTAAGGCAGAACTGAAAACAAAAACTTCACATCTGTTTATTGCTCAGTGAGTTAAAAGGCGAAACAGACCAGAACCTCATACAACCAGTAACTCTGAAATCAAGAGGAATGCAACTTACCGCAGCAATCATAATTGCATTATCCAAAAATCCAAACCCTACAAAAGGTATCGCATTATGGAAAAACACTAGAAGAAAAAGACAAAAGCATATTTGAGAAATGCTTTAGCAAGTCATCTCCTCTAGGTAGAGAATTATTCCGAGAAATCTACATGCAAAGCAGCCCTTGGGAACCTGATCCCACAAGTTAATGGGCCCAAGATATACCTGGACAGGAATTATTTGGAGAAACAGCCATATAAACTGGGTGTCAGGATCGCTTCCTGTACACAGGCCAGTTTTCAGGGAGTTTTCATACAATCCTGTCCCAAAAGCAACAACTGGTCTCCACTGGGTGCATGTGTCTTTCCTGCTCCAATTCATTGGGCTCATTGTAACCTATAAAGCAGTATAAGGCCTCAAACCAAAGCACTTGAAGGTCTGCTTGCGCCAATGCAGTCCTCTTCAGGCACTCATTCTTTCACTCTAATCTGGGAGAACCAGGTTTGATTCCCCACTCCTCCACATGCAGCTGCTGGTGTGACCTTGGGTCAGTCACGTTCTCTCAGAGCTGTTCTCTCAGGAGCAGTTCTTGAAGGAGCTCTCTCAGCCCCACCTACCTCACAGGGTGTCTGTTGTGGGGAGGGGAAGGGGAAGGAGATTGTAAACCTGTGGGGAGGGGAAGGGAGGGGTATAAATCCAATCTCGTTTTATTCTTCTTCCATCTATGCCTGCCTCACAGGACAGACCTTTTCAGTGGTCATACCTCAGCTCGGGAATGCTCTCTTTGCACAACTGACACCATTCACTGATTATCTTATTTATTTATTTGGATTTATACCCCGCCTAGCCAGCAATTTTGGCATCAATTCCAGATTTATGTCAACTGGCTCTTAGTTAATCTGGTTGGTTGTTTCCCTTGATAGTGCTCTTAAAACCTACTGAGCCCAAATAAAACTGTTTACTTTCAGTTGCTGCTGTTGTTTTATTTCAGTGATTTTTATATCGGTGTGGGTTAGGAGGATTATTTTATTCTATCACAAACTGACTTGACTCCTGCAAGGGAGAAAGTGTAGTAGACAAATTTCCCAAACCGTTAAATAAAAATACTGTAGGGAAGCAGACAGGCAGTATATTAGTATTCAAAATAAACTAACCAGTACTCTCAGTGTACGGCAAATGCCAAAATGGGTGCTGCAGTCATTATTTGGCACATAGTTCCATAAATGGGTGAGGAACATGGACATAATATGCAGGCTGTATGCATGATGGTATCTGCTACATTTTAACAGCCATTCATGGTTGTATGCCAGTCCCCTAGAACAGGGGTGTCAAACATGCGGCACAGGGGCCAGATGAGGCCCCCGGAGAGTTTCTATCAGGCCCTCACTGGAATTGGCCATCTCCTGCTTCCAGTTCTGTTACTGCTGCTACATCATAGCTTGTTTCACCAGACTTTCGATTGCTCCGCCATTTCATGTTTTCCCCTGGATCCTAGACTTAGAAGTCTGAGCATGAGATTTCTCTGGTGAATGTCAATCAATCAAAAGTAGGTTTGCAGCTTACAGATATGCACTTGAACAGCATAGTCAAGATTGCAACTGCACAGACATTTTGATGCAGTAATTCAGAGCAAGAGGTGTCAGTTATCAGATACTGTTAAATATTTTAAGTAAAAAAAATTGTGTTTGTGTCCTTTATAAAAGTTTATATCTTCGCTACCTGGCATTACATTTTACGACACACATGGTCTGCCCCAACAAGGCCATTTACTTCAGATCCGGCCCTCACAACAAATGAGTTCGACCCCCCTGCTCTAGATAGCTTCCTCAAGAAGGTCAGGAAAATTCCTACACTGGCCTGATCTGAGGAACTGTAACAGCCTATCTGTCTACAAAGGAATAAGATGGAAATTATGTCTTTTTCTGCTGCTGGCAGTGTTTTGGCAAAATACATACTTCCAGGATTGGTTGACTGTATTTGAAATTTTTATGACTAGGTTCAATTATTTTGTGCAGTGCTTTGATAGCAGAGCCACTGTGAATGTCAGGAACATAATAAAAAGACCTTAAAAGGGGCTGCTAATACGGGGTAGTCCCACCATATCATGGCTTCTATTCCTGTTCTGAGCCTTCCAGCTCACTGAGGACTTTCGGCAAAGAGTTTGATCTCCTTAGCTAATTCAGACCATAGCTTGGAAAGGGGAAGAAGCAGTTAGTGAAGAGTCAAGTCATCTGATGAAAGTGCATTCATGTGTCCCCACTACAGACAAGTCTTGCATTGGTCTCCAGCAAAATGGTTTCATAGCAAAGCACTAAAAGGAGCTGCCCACACATTTAGTATTTTTAAAGAATAGGAATTTACCATGTTTCAGCTGCCCAGTGGATGGTGGCTCAACCTCCAACTTCTCTAGAAAGGAAAAAAGGTAATTAAAAGCAAGATAAAAATATCTGGATTGTCGACCCACCCTGTAACAGCATAATTTAAAGGTGAATGGGTTGGATCTAAATCGTCACCCCCTCTCTTCTCCCAGTAATCCCGAGATATCCTAAAAGCTATTGCTGGAATCTGTAGGACTCTTGTGGGCAAAAAGCCACACAACTTCGGAGGGCTGGAGTGAAGAGGATATAAAGACTGCCCCCTTCATTTTTTTGTTGTTGTCAGCAGTGCTTCCATGGCACAAAAGTCTCCCTTTGGTGGAAAAGCAAGGTGGGGGTATTTCACCATGGTCCTTCTCAGGTAATCTGGCTTTTTGTTCATGCACATGATGTGACTTCCAGCATCAGTATCTCAAAGGTTTCAGGACCTGATGGATGAAGGGGAGGCGAGAAAGATCTGTGCTGGCCAGAGGGTTCTGCTGCTAGCACTCCATTTGGATCCAACACAACATACAAATGGACTCACAAAAAGCTTGGAAATTCCATTTTTCCTCTTACAGTTTAGCCATTTTCATGCTTTGGTTTTGGTGCTAAATTTACAAGCTGCTGCAAAAACACAAGGCTGCAGGGTGTTACTGAACTGCATTATGACACTGCCCTTATCTAAAACGCCCTGTAACATAATTACACACGCTTACACAACAAAGATCATTAGTTATTAGACTGCTTGATCATTTGCAGCACTGAATAATGCTGGATGAAGTGCTTCAACTATATTTTACTATATTTCTCTTCCCAGGCAATTTGGCACCCAGGCAATTTCACACACTAACACTGCAGCAACTTTGTTCACATTTAAGCTCAGGTGTTAACTGAAATTTTAGGAACGAACTGCATAAAACTAGAGTCTTAGGCAAAAGTAGAACCTGATGATAATTCAACTCTAGACTCTGTAGGCCAGGGGTGGCCAACCTGTGGCTCGGGAGCCACATGCGGCTCTTTCACACATATTGTGCGGCTCCTGGCAGGGCGGCTGGGAAAGCAAAGGAGAGGCATGCTTTTTCTCTCTTTCTCCCTTCCTTCCTTCCCTCCTCCCTCCCATCTATTTGCTTTCCTAGTTTCTCTCTCTCTCTTTCTTTCCACTTCTTTAATTCTTTCTTTCCATCTCTCTCTCTCTCTCTCTCTCTCTCAATATCATTAGCAAACAAGTAATATCATTATCAATAACCGGTTTTCCTCGTTTGTTTTTATTTTTGGCAGTCCCATTTAACGTTAATAAAAAGCAAATTTGCATATTTTTTAAAATAAAAATGTGTGTGTGATATTTGTTCCTGTCTTGCGGCTCTCAGACATCTGAAATTTATTCTATGTGGCTCTTACGTTAAGCAAGGTTGGCCACCCCTGCTGTAGGCTATCTGAAAGAACAAATTATATTACAGAATAACTCACGGCATTACAATATCACAATCACTTCTTATAAATCGACCAAGATGAAATTCTATAATCATATAGCATAATCAAGAGGCCTCATTCTTGATATTTGCTGCCACGGTCAGGTACACCTTCCTGTGGTAATGGTTCAATTGTGTACCTTTCTTGCTTGGTCATAAAAATTCTATGTAGCCAGAAGCCAATAGCGATGTAATACTTTTGACCACAGAAGAAGGCCAATGGGCCGAAATGCATATAGTCAGGGTCAATAATTGTTATTTTCTGTCGTCGCTGTACAATTTGATTTGTAATTGAGGCTATCACCACGTTGTATTTACGTTGTATATTTTTGGTCTATTTCTCAATATTTAATGTTTTTAACTTGACTTACAGAATTATTGGGCCTATACACTCAGATATTCTTAACCCTTAGGTTCTTAACTCAGTTCAGTTTGGGTGAAATATTTTTACCCTCCCTGTTTTCATTTTCAGTCGGCTATCTGAAAGACTCAAAGCCAGTACTGTTATGCAGACACTTTTATCCCTAATGTTTTCCTGAAATCTTAGGCCAAATTCAGTCTACAATCTGACCCTACACAGGAATTCCTTCCCAAGTCTCACATGCTCCTTATATACCCCACCATCTAAAAAACCATTAAGGACTCAAAAGAGGTCTAAATTGGAAAAACAGATTTTTCAACATTTAAGAAAATTAATTAGCAGTCATTAATTTAAAAAAGGGCACAACTCCATTTTGCCAGAATTTAGATTTAGCTCTATATTTCTCACTGGGTATCAAGAGAAGGGAGACTCTAGCTATGTGCTCTCCCCTGCCCCACCTTACAAGTGTTTTAGAGAGCTGATGAGACTTTCAGAATGCTCAAGAGACATCATGTTTATTAACACTGTCATCAGGTGAAGGGGTGTCTGGTAGAAATTTTATCTCCACTGGTACCTTCATATCAATTTTCATTAGCACAGGGAATGGAAATAGCTTGATTGGTACCTCTTGTCCTTCTCTATGTATAAGATATTGGTTTGTCCCAAAGGTTGGGTAGACACCTTTCCCCTAAACCTGAACATTTTGCCCTATGACAGAAAGGAGCATTAGGTTCACAAGAGACTCTGTTTGACATGCCCTTTTTGGAATCTGCTGTTGGATAACGTACTCCACACTGACTGCAGCTTATGGCTTAGGAGCAGCCTTTGGAAAACGGACTCTTAGAATTTTAGCTCAGTCAAGTACAATATCCTAAAAACTTCTTCCACTTGAGGGGTCAGAAGTATTGTGCGTTTAGCTTTTGTGTTCATTTTCTAATAAGCTTATTTGTCATCTATGGATTGGACCATAAAAACAGTGCCTTGCAATGTTAAAGGTGCCATTATTTTATTTAATTAATGCCTTTGTACCCTCCTGCCTCTCCCCCAGTGGGGACCCAAAGCAGCGTACATAGTTCTCTCCTCCTGCCAGGCAGGTTAGGCTGAGTGTCCATGACTGACACAAGGTCACCCAGTGAGCTTCCGTGGCATGATGGGGATTTGAAACTGGGTCTCCCAGATCCTAGTCTGACAGTCCTAACCCCGACACTAACTGACTCTCCATTAGTGTAATGGCGTTGTAGCATCCAAAGCTAGGACATTAATATGCTTACAGAACTGAACCTAATGACACTTAAATATTCTGTTGTGCTATGTATTACAGGTAAATAGGTATTTTGGTTTTAATGAGAAATTGGGGTCACCTCTTATGTTTACTGGGAAGAAACAAAGTGCAGGCAGCTTTAATTGAATTGCTCAATACGTGTATTTTCTGGGGTGGGGGGAAGATTTAGTAAAAAATGGCTCCTCCCCAGATTACGGGGGGGGGGGGGCACTGAAAACTCCAATGATTTTTTTTCTTTGAAGCGAATGTACAGCATTAAGACTGGGAAAAGCTGGGGTGCTCTGGGAAGTACTGAAAAACTCATGAAACAGGTTTCCCCCCTTTTGGAAATGAAAGATAACACAAGGTACAGTAGTTTGCAATTTTGTTTGCAGAAAACTAGGACATTTACACCTTTACATTCCATAAATTTGCCAATGTGTACTGTTTTATATGCTATATCATAAACAATGCATTTTATATTGTTAAAGCAGCAAGACAGGTTTAGGTTGAATAGAAAAACATTACATGTATTTCAATTTCTCCGCAAATTTCTGGGTCTTTTAACACTGTTTCTCCATAACACTGTTTCAAAATTTCCATAAATTGTACATCTCTCCTATATTACTGTTTTTACTGCATTAATTTTGTAATCCATCTTTTTTTGTTGTAATATACTGTTTACTGTTCTCCCATCTCTTAAGCCTGCTTTGCTATATTATACTGTTTTTAGTGTGGTTTTATGCAGTTTTATTGCATTGTTGCTTGCTGTACTGTTCTTACTGCATTGTTTTTAATTCAGTAATCCATTTGTGATAGTGATTTTATGATTTTTTTGGAATACTAGCACAAGAACAAGTTGGGGCATAACTGTAGGATAATAAAAAATAAACACTGACTGGTTCTGGTTTCCAACATATTCTATATATAAGTTCTAGTAAAACAGGCTTTGAAGAATGGATTAGAAACTAGCAAGACGAGTTGTTCAAGATTCTTGACTTCCTTTGACATTACCAGTAAACAATACCAATTTTTTTTTTAAATGAAAGTTCTCCTGAAACCTTAGGCTAACACCACAAGTTTCTAACCCAACCAAACAGACTTGGATGTACATACTCACTCATTCCATGACACCACTGCCTTCCCCTGCCCCCATTTCATAGCCAAAGTTTAGATCATGAGATTCTTGAAGACCTCAACTTTGAGGTGTTACTTTGAGTGCCATGAACCCTGAAGCTGTTGTATGAACAAAAAAAGATAAGTAGGTGGGTGCAGCAATAATACTTCTAAAGAGAAATCACCAACTATGCATTTTAGTTCGAAACAAGACTTACTTACATTGTATGCAATGATTATCCATACGGATATTAAGCTTGAGAACACACTTACAATAGCTGCTTTGGCACAAGGATAACTCCCCCCACCCCACCCCGTGGAATCACTGCTGCTGCAAATTCTTGTTCTCCTTCCCACCTCATCATGCCCACCATTCCCTTTCCTCACACTGTGGTACAAAGTCCCATCAGCTCATAACTGACTTATGGCAACCCTCCATAACAGGAAGTTGGAGATTTCATCTGCTTTCAAATCCTAATGGGAGAGCTCATGCTGTTGAAACCAGTGTAAAATTTGGATGCAGCAACTGCCACTTTCATCTTTCAAAATAAATGCAAATTTATTCATAGCTATTCATAGGCCACTTTGTCTTTGATTTTATCAAAAGGTTGGGGTTTATGACAGGACACTGATTGCCATGGCAACCACCAAGAATTCCTCTAGACTTGACCAAAAACCCAGGAAGGCTATAATTTATGTCATTTATTTAAAACATTTTAATACCACAGTACCACCCAATATTTCATAAGATGCCAAACAGTCAAACCTTTAAAAAGCTTCCAACACACACACGCAACACATATATATTTGTTGTATTTGTTGTCAAGTCGCAGCTGACTTATGGTGAGCCCTCATGAGGTTTTCAAAGCCAGAGACATTCAGAGATGGTTTGCTATTGCCTGCCTGAGTAGTTACCCTGGTATTCCTTGGAGGTCTCCCATCCAAATGCTGTCCAGGGCTGACCTTGCTTAGCTTCCGAGATCTGACAAGACTGTGCTAGCCTTGCTGTCCAGGCCAGAACTTTCAATATCTTTCCTTATATATAATTGAGTAGTGGGGTGGCACTTTCTGAACATTCCACATGCTCCTAAATCAGTTGGCTCCATGACATGTCAGTCAGAAGTCGTCCCTATCCACTGTCAGTTATGACTGCCATTTCCCCGCCCGGTAGGTGGGAAGTCACGGAGGTACCGGAGTGCTATCCCTCCCCCCTCAGGAATGTACTCCTCTTTCCCAGCTCCACTACTGCTTATCACTGGCCTTGAGCACTTGTTACTTCACACACTGTTCTACTGTGATTTGGGAGAATTTTGGGAGGTTTTCTTGCAGGTGCAAATCATTTTTCCTTCCCGCTTTTTCTCTGAGAAAATAACTGTTTGGTGTTTAGGGGACGGTCCTGTTCTGTTTGAGGTGACATGATGATTCGAACACACTATAATTACACTAATCAGTTGTTTCACTTTCATTACTAACTCAGCAAATGTACCCCAATAATAACCCTTTAAATAAAAGAGTTCTTGGTTAAGACCCTTTGCTTGAAGTCGAATCATATCGGAAGCCTCACACCCACTGGCTGCATTGCCTGAGTCCCGCCCACAGAAGCAGAGCCCGCCAAAACTTTCCTCAGAAGACAGTTGCTTCGCTCCAGTGAACACAGCTACTGTCTTCACTCTCCTCACCAGACGATGACTGATTCCCTCAGAGGACAAAACCCACCGTCTTTAACCTCCAAGCCAAGTTTGCTGAGGCAACACTTTCCAGAATGGAAAAAAACCCTGCCAAGTAAACAGCTGTCAGCATAGCGGAGGCGGGGGGGGGGGGGGGACCAGCCCAAGTTATCCAATAAAGCCAGTGGATACACACACAAGCAGAGATAGAGGATGGGGCCAGACACACAGAAAACAGGAAGCCAAAAACCCAAGGCATGCTGCAAAGCACGAATACAGACACAGTCACAAACAGATCAACGTCAGAACGCACAAACAGAAGGAGTGCAGGAACAACTGGCTGAAGTGGAGAATGACATATACATTAAAAAATACATAGAGTGTGCAACACTGGGATAAGACCTGCGAGTGAGGGGGAACCTTTAACCACACCCAGAGTGTGAAAACCAATTACAAAGAGAGAGGCAATCTGACAGAGACAGACACCCAGATACATATTTAAAGCAAAAAAAGGAAGGAAAAAACCAGGAACCCAGGTCACACCTTGGCTGTTTGCCAAAAGCCATGAAAAAGACACTTACTGTTTTGAGTAAAGCTGTATTGTATAAAAGAGGTGTCACTCATGGAACTCACATGCCCATACTCCTATTCATCATTCTGACATAACCTACTGAGACTTTCGTCACAACCACTCGCTTTCAACCCAACTTTCCTTGAGACATGTTCTGTAACAAGGTGGACAGTGCGACCATGACCACATTGAATGACAGGGACGTTTAACATAAAATGACTTTGTAGACTGCCCAATTGTAGAAATTACTCCACAGAGCCCTGTGTGCTGCATTTTCTGGCCCACATTATGTGACCTTGGACACCAGTGTGTAGCATAAGGTATGTGAGACTTTACTTCCACATTTGTGCCTTTCTTTACATACTGCTAATATGTATTTAACCTGCTTCCAGCCTATGCATTCGTTACACATCACATCTTTCTAGAGCCCGTTGTATTTATTTCCACAACAGGCCTTATTCCTAGTGTGTGTGTGTTTACACACACACCAATTTACAACAATGAAACACATAAATGAAATCGAGTGCCACACAAAAGAGAAAAATCTTCACCCACTGGTGGAAGACGGCAACAAATAGCTCAAGATTCAAATGAACTGCCTCATGAAAACATCTGGTTCTATTAACGTACTGGTAGCTTTTTGGTAGGGTCAGAATGCTTCCTCTTCAGCTGTTGCCTGGGGTGATGTAAAATTACTCCACTGCAGCCCACACAGCAGAGAAATTTCCAGAGGAGGGGGGTTCAAAATGCCACCTCTCCATCTAGAGAACAGCTGAGAATTGGTGTTTCAACTCACCCCCTCCCCAATGTCCTGGAACAGGGCCACGACAAGAAGCTGTGGGGTTGGTGGAATGCTGCTTCGCCAGCACCTCCCGCACCCAGCCTCGTGTGAGAGGACTGTGGGCCACGCGTTGTATACCCACGGCCTAGATACAGATTTGGTTTTTGGCTATTGGGGCCAACCTGACTACTTAGAACTTCTCTTCCTGATGCTCTCAGCTGCAGTTTGGAAGTTGTTCCTGATTTCAAAGTTGTTCCTGATTTGTGATATGCTAAGTGTTAGAGTTCACTAGGTGCTTCCTCTATTCTCCTGGAAATTCCTAGGTGAGAATGGTCAATAACCTGTGTCTATCAAATTAATGTCTATCAAATTAATGCCCCTGAACTTTTGCAGGTACTTTGCTCACGTAACTCCTTGTGATTGGCTGCCTTAATTCCCTCACTGACTAAACAGGCAAAACTAACCACTCAAACTCTCTCACTGACTAAACAGGCAAAATTAACTACTCAAAACGACTTCTATCTGGATATATACATTTTGTTCTGTGGCTAGTAATCTAATCAAGAGGAGGAAGTTAGATCAGCTGTTGCGGTTTGAAAGGCTGTGCTTGAAGAGATGTAATCTGAAATTTGGAAGACGGCTGTACTGCTGAGGCTATTTTGGAAAATGATCCAAGACAAAGGAAACTTTAAGCAAGTTTTAGACCCCTGCCTGGTTTATATTTGGTATTAAGAGTATAAATGTTTGATTTTTTCCCTATTTGTTATACCTTTTGCCATTTTTAAAGTTTTTTGCTTTTTGCCTTTTCAAATGCCATGTAAAATTTTAATTTGCCTTCTAATACCTACTTCTCAAATATCCCTTTACTCTCCTCACACAGCCTATACACATTCATGTTTTGGTTATGCATACCAGCTGTTTTTTTCCACCTCAGTATTAGACTATTGGTGCCTTTGGATATTTCAGGCTTTCAAAGTGAAAAAAACTAGGTGTTTGATAGCACCTATTTGAAAAGCTGAAGATGTGGCAGCTTTTTTTTTTTTCTTTAAACACCTGACTATGAATGCAAGGACCTGTGCTGGAAACCACTCCACATGCTCCCTTAGCCTGGGATCTCTCACACCCCTTTTTATGTTTAAGGAATACATTGATCAAGATACAAAAAAATAAGTTAAAATAGGATGTGCATACGATATTCATACAGTTTAAAGACTTTTCTGTACCAAGAAAGGCTATGCTTGATTCATGGACCCACCTCCCAAACAAGGCCACAGCTTACTGAAAAGTCTACTAGCCCATGCTAGCCCTGAAGAGTCTCTATAAACGATGTCCTTACTACCCATACAGTGACAGTCCCCTATCATCAGCTGCAGTTACACCCACTCTCAGAAGACACCTTTTCTTTTGACCACCATTTTAATGTATATTACTGTGTTTAAAATCTTTTGCTATAGTTATTGTACTGTTGAAATGTTGTTACCTGCCCTGAGCCCACTTGCGGGAAGGGCAAGCTATAAATACAAAAAAAATTAAATAAAAAAAAATAAAACTGGCAGGAGCAGTACAACCAAATATGACTAGATGATTCCACACACTGTAGGATCAACAGCAGAGTGATGGTGTGAATCCAGGTCTACCAGATCCTAGTCCAACACTGTAACCACAAAACCATGCTAAAACATTTAAAATTGTCTTGAATATGCCAGTGGATAGGATCTCTTTCATGTGCATTGTCCATTCCTTTAATGAACCTCTTGATCAATAATAATTCTGACTGTGATATGTGCAGAATCCTCTTCTCTTCATCTCATCCATAAGGCTCCAGGGTCAAGGATAGTGAGGGGCAAAGTACTTCACTCTCCTCCTCTGCAATAACCAACAAGGCTAGATTTGGAGAGGCGAGTATGGAGTATCAACAGACTGGTGGCCAACAGATCTAAGCTGCCAAGTTCTAATACATAAATGAGAAAGGGAAGCCATTACAGTGAAAGAGACAAGAGATGTGCCCTACGATCTTCTTGATGAAGGAGCCTAGGACACAGCTTCGCTCATATGTTGCAGTGTTTTTCTTCATTCACCGTGTATGAATTAGTTACATGTACTCTGACTGGCTTCTACTACAGTACTATCCAGCACTGTTCAAACAGCCTGTGTTCTACTACTGTACGGAAAGCCAACTCTGCATAAATTTAGCTTGAAATTAAGTTGTACAAGGACAATAGGATCAAACCAGAATTATTTTTATCAGCAGCAAAGAAGGATACATTTCAGCTCCTTGTATTCAGGTCTGTCATACAGATAAATTTAAATTACAGAATCTTGATCAGAATAAAGGTGCCTTCGTTTCTGACCAGTGCATCATAGGACTAGGAGCTGTACCACACCTGTTTGAGATCTGAAGAAAAACAGCATAATGATTGACTGATAATAAAAAAAAACCCAAAAACCTAGGAACCCAGGGTTTATGGCAAATAGTCAGCCAAGACACTCAACTCCTAGCTTCCCAATTTAAATCTTGTTCAACAAAAGGCAAACTGCTTTAAGTTCAAGGAAAAAATGTTGAACACTGCCCTAGAATGCTCACAAACTAAAAATTAAAGAACTCTCAGTCTATGTATGAACACTTCCACATTTGTACAGCTTGCAACTCCAGGACTTGATCCATTTGAGGGAATGAATTCCTCAGTGGATGGTGGTTAGGAGCATGTTGTTTTTTCTCCTGAAAATTTCATACAAAATTGCACGTTGGAGGCTGTTCTTTAATTTCAAAAATGACAGCAAGGAAAGGGTAAAACACACATGCTGCTCTCTACCATCTTTCGCAAAGATACTGGATTATTCAGATGTTAAGTATCTTAGGCACACATTTCAAAATTGTGCATGTAAGTTTGCTGTTGTTGAATAGACTAGAATAGGTTACTTTGGTTTGTTGAGTGCCATCAAGTCACTTCTGACTTACGATAACCCTATGAATTAATGACCTCCAAAACATCCTATTGTTTACAGCCTCTCTCAGGGCCATGGCTTCCTCAATTGAATCCATCCCTTTCATGTTGGATCTTACTCTTCTCTTGCTACCTTCAACTTTTCCTAGCATTTTTGTCTTTTCCAGTGACTTGTCTTCTCGTAATGTGACCACAGTCTCAGTTTATTCATTTTAGCTCCTAGGGAGAAGCCAGGTTTGATTTTATAAGGAACCCACTTATTTGTCTTTTTGACAGTCCATGGTACTCACAAAACTCTCCTCCACTAACACTAAAAGCACCAAATTTAGTGATGAATGCTCCAGTCACATATTAGAAACTCCACAGTCATTACAAATGCAGTGAAGCCTGCCTGCAGTCATTGCTTAACATGTACTAAAGTTCATGCAAGGTATTTCACTGTGTGCATCACAACTGGATTTGCTTGGAGTTGGCTCAGCATCTGAAAGCTAAATTGTTCACAATGGTAATTCAACTGCATAAAACAGATAAAGCTCATCTCACACAAGAAGTATAGCTTTTACACCTTCTCCCATGAACATATGCCTTTCAAATTTATCCTTTCACTTGTCAGTTTTCCAGTTCAGTTTTAGAATATGATGCTCTTTTTCATAAATCTAATTTGACAAAATTTAAAGAACAGGATCAAACATTTGCTCAAATTATTTAAACATTAATGACCTAATGTACACCTGAAAATATCCAAGTCTAATCCCAACAGTCGTATTTTTAAAGGCTCCCATTTTTTTTTAGAAACCTCAGCACAAGTACAACTCATTAACACCCAACCAGCATACATGTAATTTTGACAAAAGAGCATAAAGGAATCCAAATAAGAAAATACAGGCTACACCAGCCAAGAAAATTGGCAAGCAGCCGAAAACACTTGTATGGCAGGATGTTATTGGAATTCAGCAAATTAAGCATAGATCAGCACTATTTAGACAGTTGTGCTCACATACTGGAGCGAGTACTGCAAAAACCATCAATATGTTCTGAGTTAAAGCTCAAAGAAAAGTATGCTTGACATACATTTGCTCTGCTCATCTGTTAAAACATACAGATGACAAGAGTATTAGAATTCAGAAAATAAAATGCATAACTGGGCAGCAAAAAGACAAGGCATGCCTTTACTATTCTGCTTGTATATTACAGCCCTTTCTGTAGGCCTTTTTAAAATTAAGGCTGCAGTGGAAGGCTTCTTTTATACATCATTGCTGGCTAAATCAGCAAACTGGTAGCAATAAAAATGTTGTGGTTACTGGGCACGCAAAATATAAATCATACTTCTTGGCACACTTTCTAAATAGGCAGTGCATTGGTTTTATCTAAGGTCTTATCTAAGTCATCAGTTAGACATTAATCACTTCCCTCCACAAATGATGGGTAATTAAATAGCAAATTCATCCTTCACATTAGGCCAGTTCAGATAACATAGAGACCCTAGGAGTGACAGAAGACACTTTACCTCACTGTCCAGCTGGTGCACTGGCACTGCTTCAGTTTCTTGCCACACTATATGATACACTTTGGCACACACAGGTACCATGCTCATGGTGGAAAACCTACACGTAACCTAGGATTTTATCCTCTTTTTTTGCTGTCAAGTTACAGCTGACTTATGGTGACCGCATAGGATTTTCAAGGCAACAGATGTCAGAGGTGGCTTGCCACTGCCTGCCTCTGCGCAACAACCCTAGACTTCCCTGGTGGTCTCCCACCCAAGCACTAGCCAGGGCTGATACTGTTTTGCATCAGAGATCTGACATCAGGCTATCCAGGTCATTCTCTTAGCTGGAGTCTATATACACCAAATTACACAATAAGCCAACATACATCTGCTAGTGCCAAAAGCATGGCCAGCATACTAGGTAAGCAGAGAGATTAAGGCACCATTCCCCTTCCTGCTCAGTGCCAAGTACAAGGCTAGCATACAGCCCAACATGGCCAGAGACATTTAAAGTGAGGGAAATAACCTCAACATCTCAGCTGTCTGAAAAACATTCTCCAGCAGAGGAGAAAGCTGGTGCATTACAGAGATGTGCATTTGAAGGTAACTTACCAAAATCCACAACAAATACACTTCTTTACCACAGTTAGGTAACTAAGGTAAGCTGTAAGACTAACGTTCAGATACAAGGGAAAGGGATTAATTTTCTGTATTCTAGCACCTCACAGGCACTGCTACTGTATGAGGGAGGAGGGAAAGCGAGTCAGCAAATAATGGTAGTGACCCAAGTATGTTACCTACCCTGCCACTTAAACAAGGTACCGTGCCTGTGACTTTTTATCATTAATTCTTCTCTAAAGACTTCCTTCAGCAAAGACAGGCTTGTCTCCAGAAGAGGCTGCTCGTCCCCACCAAAGACATTTTCCATCAGAGAAGTCTTTCTCCCTTGAAAGAAGAGTTAACAGAAAGAAGAAAACAGCAGGATCCCACTCAGCTGAAAGGAATGGAGTCACAGGACCCAACCTAGTGTTCCTGCCAAATAAGGAATGTTTTGGGCTTCCACTAAGTGGAGCATATACTATTTTTCCAACTTAGTTAAGTAGTCTTATCAAATGTAAGCCTCTGTAACAGCTGGGAAACCCCATCTTTCCCTTTGAATACACCAGTACTTCTCTGTGCCCAGTTGGTCCTCCTTCCTGTTTTCCAGAGCTGACAAACTACCTCTCCGGGCCTGCTAGTTAAACCAGTAAAATGGGGACACTTTTTTTCTGATCTGTTGCCAGAGAACTTGGGTGAGGGATACAGTCCCTGAGAGCTTGAGCCCCACAGAATGAGGAAATATAAAGGAAGCTGGAAATTCCCTTCAGTTGCTTATAAAACAGGGATACTTTTGTATCAGCCCAATATTTGGCAAGCCAGATCCTACTACTGAAGGGTAGTTTCTGAAAACTTCATCCTAATTTAGTGGGAAACAAGAGTTAAGCTGAAAATGTGTTCTGGATGACTTGGGTTAGGCCTGATGCAGATATAGCTATGCTTTTAAGAAATCCTAAGCATCTAGTCAGTTTTCCTATACCAGATCATTTAAATCCTAGCCCAAGGTACACCTCAGTAATAATATAGGTTCATTCTGGGTACAGTACACAAGTAAATACTATCAGAGAATCTCTGCTTCCATTCTAAGCTTTTTATTATAACACAGCTACTGTGTTCTAATATAGACTAAATCCACAAAGTATTATACTGTTAATTTATCACTGTTACACATATAAATAAAATGAGAACAATTACATGAGCCCACAAAAGTTTCTTGCCCCAAAAGTAAACAGGTCACAGGCAAGGAGCCCCTTCTGAGAAGATGCTCGATCAGTGCAACTTTCCATATTTACAGCATTTCAAAACCATCTGCTAACACAGCTAACTGTCCCACTTGATAAAGGTGAGCATTCTTGGCTAACTCCTTTTATAAATTCTAATACCATACAAGGTTATCTATACTTAAAATATATTCTTAGAATATATAAAAATGTTAGTTCATTTCTGCTACTCTTTACCTTAACAAGTCTATTTCAAAATAGTGATTACAAGTTTCTCATACATACGAATATCTCTTGGCTCTCAACTAGTACTTCCATCCTTGAACCCTATCTTCACTTCTGTGAAGTTGGGACAATCTTTCAATTGTAGGGTCTTCCAAGAGCTGCAGCCACCTCCTCTGTCAGTTCCACTAGGCCTCATTCCTAGCTTTGCTGTTCTTAAAGATCTATGCATGGGGGGGGGGGGGAGGTGGCCATTTCACCCACAAAGGTGCTGCATCATCTCCAGCCCAGCCTCATTCACTTTTGGTTGGACCAATCATGCTGCAGATCCGCAACCCAATGCCTCCCCCTGCACATTCTTTTAAAAAGTACACCCAGGAGAAAGAGTGCTTTGATTAGACAGCTTTGTAGGAGTTATTACTGTATACGAACACAGTTTCGCAAACCAATTGAATTAGTATCTAAATCACCATCGAAGCCTTTCTGAATATGGTAAGATTCAGCTATTTTAAAATACAACTACATAGGAGCATGCACATAGACTCAAAAATACCAGGTAGTTAATATCTTAATATGTCTCTAAAGGCACAAGCATGCCTCCAGATTATGCTTCAGTACTGATGAAACCCAAGTGATCACTTGCATTTCTGTTAGCAGAACATGCCAGGTTACTAAACACAAGCAAAAAAGGTTTACTATACCCCAAGTACCAGCTTCCTCTGGTGGTGCTACCAGCTTCTTGGGCATCTCAAATGGTACCAGTGGTTTGGGAAACCGGGATGCTGAAGTTTTCCAAACATACGAAATCAATCACACTAGCTTGCCTTTTAACATTAAAGTATTTATAACTCGTTTTTATCTACAAATGTCTTAACACATAACGAACAGTACAATCCAGCACATTTTACCAGAGCAACAGGAATTTTAAGACAGGTAAATGTTAGAAGTAAGTAAAATCTAAAGGTCTGGGCTTTCCACATCTGCACAAAATGTTCAGACTACTGAGTGCAACACACTACTCAATATGTTTATATGGAAGTAATTCCCAAACAGTTTAATAGGACTTACTCCATAGTACACAATTCAGCCTTAAGCTTACTTTTCAGTGCATCGTTAGATTTGTGAAGTATTAAACTGAAATTATTAACCCTACTTTCCCCATCCTCACTCTTTACCTGCTCCCAGTAGTTGTCATTCAATGTTCTGTCCTGCCACGGGTGTCTAGGACCAGTCTCCAGGGCCTTGGTTGCTAGGCAACAGCACCTTGCAGACTGATCTTTCAGGGTCTGTCAATATTCTCAATTTTAGGGGCATTTTAATGCTCTTCTTCCATTTTTTTTAACTTTTTTAATTTTTCTGCAAACCTAAAAGACCGCCTACTCCCTTATTAACCTACCTCATCACTCTGGGCACCTTTCTGCTTTGGGTGCCCCTCCTTCTGAAAGTGACATGTGTGGTAACCTGGGGAGGACCTTCTCACTAGTGGCATCAAAACCCTGGAACTGTCTCCCCAGAGAGATTCACCAGTCCCCTTCAGTTTGGTGTAGTGGTCAGGAGCACGGAGCCTAATCTGGGAGAACCAGGTTTGATTCCCCACTCCACCACATGCAGCTGCTGGTGTAACTTTGGGTCAGCCACAAGTTCGCTCAGAGCTGTCCTCTCATGAGCAGTTCTCAAAAGAGCTCAATATGTTAACATACCAGGGATAAGTCAGGAAATTATTTGTCCCTAAAATGGGTCTTCACAATAAACATGAGTAAAGCCATTATTGCATAAGGGTAACAGCTGAGAAATATAGATACAGTACGGATCAGTGAAATGTCCTCCCTGGATCCACAACACAGGAAAACAGTGAGGTACTGCTCGCCCATTTTTCCACAGAAGTACCAACAGACATTTATTAGCATGCCATCACACAGATACCTTGTCAATCAGATGTGATCTTTTATTTAAAAAGCAATAAAATCTCCTCTGCCTGGTGTCCTTCTACACTATTCTTAAATTAGGCTTTTTAAATAGCTGCCTCCATGTAGTAAGATTAATTATAATCCTGTCCCCTTGTTTTTCCCCTTTGTTCCTGGATAGGGCTCCAACCCCTCACTACTCCCACACTATTTTTATAGCAGGGTACTCATTCTTAAGGGGCTGCAGTGGCTCAAGTGGTTAAGACGCTGAACTGCAGGTCGGTAGTTCAGCAATTCAAGACCCAAGTGCGGCATGACCGAGTGCGCTCCCGTCTCTGGCCCCAGCTCCTTCCAACCTAGCCGTTTGAAAGCAAGAAATTGCAAGTAGATAAACAGGTACCACTTTGGTGGGAAGGTAACAGTGTTCCGTGTGCCTCAGCATCTAGTCACGCCGGCCACATGACCATGGAAATGTCTTCGGACAGCATTGGCTCTTCGGCTTGGAAACAGATATGAGCTCCCTAGAGTCGTATTCGACTGGCTTTCGAACAAAGGAAACCTTTACCTTTTTACTCATTCTTACATCCCTAAAAAGATACCCATATTACCGTGGCCACATATTTAGAAAGTGCTAGGCAATGGGAAACAATGCTTTATCATGCTACTCTTAAACTATTGACTACCGTCAGCAACTTCAGTCAGCTTGAGCAATATGATGAATCAATACTCTTATTTCGATGCTGTATGACATTATAGCATTAAGTGTGGTCTACTTCCTGTTCCTTCACATACAAGATACAGCGCTCCAGGTGATAGTACAGCATGTCAATTTGAATTATTTCTGCATTATGAGCCTGCCTGGGAAATAAAGCCATCTTCTGCCTACCCAGAACTTGCTTAGTGCTGATAAATGGAATCATAAGCAATGTGGGTAACAAGGTACCATATACATGGGGCCATAAATACAGTTGCTAGGTGGCCAGTAACAGCAATAAGTTTAGGGGTTGTGCCTGGATGTACAACAGAAGAGAGCTACCACTCTCAAAAGCTATTTATACATCATGGTAAATTTTGAGGAGGGTCTCACCTCATGACAAATGGGAAAGAACTCCTACCTCCCCGACGTTCCCTTGGCATGGCAAAAGGGATAAATTTCACTTTGATCCAGGTTTTGGGCACACACTGAACTAGCAAGAGAACAAAATTTGAGTCCAGTGGCAACTTTAAGACCAACAAAGTTTAATTCTGGATATAAGCTTTTGTGTGCCTATACACTTCATCAGATACATTGAACTAGTAAGAATTTCTTGCTGCTTCTAAGTGTCTAAGGGCTGGTATGAAGTGAAAAAACTAATCCTGTTTCACTACAAATCCTTCGCCATGTGCCAAAGAGCTTGGCTGACAGGAAGGGGTGGTGGCAGCAGGGTTTATGAGTAATGGCTGGCAACTTCAGCCAGATAGTTTGAAGGGCACTGCACATGTGTGTGCACACTGCCTTTTGCAAGTCTGAATAAGCAAGGAATTTATCTTCCAGCTTCCACATATCTGCTGAGGTATTATTAAAAGGAAATAATGTATCCTGGCAAAGTTTCGAACACGGCTTCCAAATGAAGACAATGCACCATTTCAAAATTAACAGCAGCTTTGTTACTTGCGTAATTAAAATTCTTGTTCTGAGTCACTGCCATCCGGGTACATTTTAATATGCTGTTTTTGCAGAACCACAAAGTAAACCTGATTCCCCACATAATACAACTATTATAAGAACAGTGCAGCTGTTCAGTTTTTAGGTAATCTAAATTAGAAATCATTACACCGTTTGATCTTTTAAATCAATGCTGTTGTGCCACTTTTCAGTCAGCTGGAGAAAAGTATTTTTTTCTAGGAACAGTTGAAAAGCTTTACACATGACAAGGCGGTAATTATAACCAGTTTTGATCCCTGGTTCATGATCACAAAAATACAAAAGGAGCATCAAAGTTCTTAGCCAAAACAGTGACTCTTTCAGTCTGCAGAAACTAAGCACCCAACATCCAAGGTAAATGGATACTTGGCAGCCTTTACTAGCAATTGGCTGAACTACTATGATGTCATGAAGACTGGGAGGCAAACTTGCCAAGCACTCTGGCATCACTTCGTTTAAATCAGCAGTAGGACCCAATGCATGTCCATGTGAAACAAAAACAACTTGCAAGCTGAGGACTATGCGGAACTGATGTGGAAGGCTGACGGAAGCTTCCAATAGAAGGAAACAGACACTTGACAGTCAGCCACGATCCAGCAAGAACTCAACTACATGTTACAGAGTTCTGAATGCTGTCTCTTCTACAAATCCAGCTGCTGGGATTGTATGATCAAGGAGGAGAATAGTGTGCAACATCCCCTTTGCCCAGTGGGGAGTAAAAGCAACTTGGGGATGCTGCTTCCAACAGGAAAACAGTAGAAGAGAAAAGGATTCAGTTTTCTACCTCCCCATGCCATTTGCTTTCTTAATAAAGCGATCCTGGCAGCTACATTTGCAAGAACATGGCTTAAACACAGCAGAAATTATAACCTAGCCCCTAAGAAACCTTAGAGTTTGATTTGGGTGGCTATATGGAATGCAAAGCAGTAACAGAAATTATTCAGAAATCTGACTGTTGAACAAAGCCTGATTTCTTCTCATACTGCAACAGTATTTTTTGCACCTTTAATTTCTCCATATATAACTGTTATTGATGAATGACCCTCTACATGGTCACACATAAATCATTCCTCTAACTACCCTACCAACCACCTCACAGATTTAGCATCTGATGACGCAGATAAATTAAGAAAGCTCATGCTCTCTAAAAAAAAAAAAAAACTAATTGCATTTAGTCTAAAAGATACAATTGAACTTGCTTTGAAATGGTCTAGCATATGCTGTGAAGCTACCTTACCAAGTGGTGTGGGGAAAAAGAAATAAAAATATTCAACTAAAATGCAAGTCTGAAGAAAGCTTGATAAAGGTCTCACCCCTTGATACTGTCACAAGCTGAATAATTACAGCCTAGATATATTTTAGTCAGATAGTACAAATAAGAAAGAATGCATGGAGGAAAGTTGAAGGGAATCAGCTGAGTTAGCTAATTTCCTTCAAAAAAGATATTGAGGATCTATTCATATAAAAATTTAGTGTGCAGCAGGGCAAGCACTGAAGAGTCTGAGAGGCAGTGTATTATAGGGTTCAAGTGTTGGACTACACCCTGGGAAATCTGAATTGAACCCCTACTAGATCATGAAACTGACCTTGGGCCATTTGCTCCCTCTCAGTCTAACCTACTGAACAGGTCTGGTGTGAGGATAAAAAGAGAACTCACGTAAACTGCCCTAAATTCTCTGGAGGAAGGGTGGAACAAAAATATGAGACAGATCATGTCTTAATAATGTAGTGAGTCCTGTGTAGGAATGAGCTTTTAGTACAGCTTACCAAATACTGGTAAAGCAACACTGCAGTAGCATGCAAAAAGCCACAGGGCAGCATTACAATACTACTGCCTTCACAGTCAGCCGGTTGTTCTGTCAAGGTCAGTACTGTTTCCCTCTGATTGGTAGCGGAGCAGTTCTCTAGGGTCACAGGCAAGAATAGTTCATGCCACCTAACACCCAACCCTTTCACCAGTACACCAATCAGAAGTCAGTCTTTACCTCTATGGTCTGTTTGTTGGTCCTCTTGTACAATGGTTTGGCCACGATGCATAACAGTATGCTGGCCTAAAGAGACTAGTTTAATCCAGCAGGGCTGCTTTTACATTCATGCATTCCAGTGCCCTAGCGATTCCTCTCTACTTCATTGTACAGAGCAAAATACACCAGGCTCAAGACAATTTGACACACTTATCCTTTATAACCCTAAAGACACAGAGGTTGGTAACAGTTGCTCAGTGCCCAGGAAAAACTATATTACATGAGTTGAGAGACATCATCACCCAGTTATCTCCAAGGGCTGCATCCTGGCACTGACAGAAGACAAGGAAAAGAATTCCTGGAGCCTGTGCCAAATTAAGTGAAAGCCAAACGAAAGCCACGAACTAAAGTGCACTTAGCTTGAAGTTTAGCCCCATCAAGCTTGATTGAACAGACGCTTCTCATAACCCAAGAGAAAGCTGCTCTTTCTCCAGCTCTGATGACTAAACCACACGTGACTCTGGAGTCCCGTGACTGGGCATCTATACCTATAATTTAGACCTTAAAAGCCACTGTCATAGAGAAAACGAGAAGAATCGATTTGGGTTATTCTGTTTAAAAAATTTTCTCCCTCTCCACACATTCTCCATATCACAATGGAAAAAAGCCCCCCCCCCCCCCCGGATTTAAACCTATCCCAGGAAGGGAAGGAAATCAATACTAGGCTAATTCCAGATCAAGATGGGTAGCTGTGTTTGTCTGTCCCAATTTAAAAAAAAAAAAGACCAAGAGTCCAGTGGCACCTTAAAGACTAACCTAATTTGTGGCAGGGTAGGAGATGGCTGCCTGAGTCAGTGCTCAGGAAAGCTCCTACCCCGCCCCCAAATTTTAGCAGTCTTCAAGGCGCTACTGGACTCCTGTGCTAATTCCATGTTCCGTTAAAACAGCATGACAAAAAAAAAAAAAACAACAGAAACCCAGAGGCACCTCGAAAGCTAAACCTCCAGCGCCTCTCAAGACTTAAATACCGCGCTTATTGCAGTCCTCAGATCTTTCCTAAACTCTCGCTAAGTTTTTCCAATCGGAGATCCAAGAAGAGGAGGAGGAGGAGGAGGAGGACCCCGCTGAACTCCGACGCCAGTTCTGCTTCTCCTTCCATCCCGCTTGCGAGAAAGAGGGCTTCGAGTCCAACTGGCCGGGAGGAAGAGAGTGGGGGCTCCAAAGGGGGTGGGGGAGCCAGACGCCCCTCTCTCTCTCCCGCCTCACCTTGGGCGATGGCGATGGACTCGAAGCGGTGCAGCTCCCGCAGCAGGCAGCTCCGCTCGGTGGCGTGCAGGCCGTAGATGAAGTCGCGGGCGCCCTGCGCCGTGTTGAGCGCCTCCATGGGCTCCTTCTTGGGGTGGGTGCCCAGCGCCCGGGAGAAGCCCCACCGCAGTCCGTCCTCGGCGCGCCTCAGGCGGCTGCTGCTGCTGGTGCTCCCGGGTCGCCGTCTCCGGCGGAGGAAGAGGCAGCAACAGCCGGTGCCGCTGAGGGGCCGCCGCGACGTCGGTTTCGGCTGGAGCGCCAGGCGGGCAGCCCAAGACGCCGAGCCGGCCGGCCCCAGGAGGAGCGGCAGGCGGCAGCTGAGCCACGTCGACATGCCGCCCCTCCCTCAGCGCCGGGAAGACAAAGGGCGGCGGCGGCGGGGCCCCGGCGAGGAGGAGGAGGAGGAGGCGCTGCTACTGCTGCTGCTTCCGAAAATGCTCATGGAGCCTCGCCGCGGCCGCCTCTCCCCGCCCTGCTCCTCGGCGGCCGCTCCCTGGTTTCGCTTCTCTCTCCTGCGGCGGTCTCGGGACGAGCCAGCCAGTCAGAGCCCCTCCTCCCCGCGCCGCCTCGGGGAAGCTCCGGGCAGCCGCGGCATCCTCCCCCGGCAAGGGCTGGGCTGGCTCAGCGACCGGCTCGCATCGCCCGCCTCACACTCCAGGAACGCAGCAGGGACACGACCAGCCGCGGCGGCGCCTCTCGCCGAACCAAGCGGGGAGGGCGGGAGGCGGCAACACTGCGCAGGCGCCCCGGTCAGGGAGGCCCCGCCTCCTCGCCATCGCGTCCCCCTATCGGGAGAGAGAGGGTCGATGGGCGGCGCGCACGCCCCCCCCCTTCCCGCTTCGTTTTCTTCGGACGTAAGCGGTGAGTGACAGGCGTGAGGCCACGCCCAGCTGATGTGGAGCGCGCTGCTCTCCGCCAGCTCTCGGGCGGGGTTTGGGGGGCGGGGCGACTAACGGCTTTAACGGGCACCTGGTGGGCTCTGACAGATCTGAAGAAGTCGAGCCAACCAATCAGGGGAAAGGGAGCGGCAGGAATCTCGTCCCGTTCTGTCTCCTTAGGTACGTTCGGGGGAGGAGATGGCCTGACGAGCGCTTTCTTAGTCGTCGTGATAAAAGTTATCCTGACCTGGCTTAAAAAAAAAATAAATAAAATAACGGAGGGCTGCTAGAAGTACTTATTAATAAGGGGGAAATCCAGCCCTGATCTTGTGAAGCGTTCGTGACAAGAAGGAGAGGTTTCTCTGAGCACGTGCAGAGTGTGTTTCCCACCTCCGTGAAACCATACACACTCCTCCCGGACACAGACCTGTACACACATTTTAAAAATGTTTTAAAATAATTGGGGGGAAAGCATTTATAGGAGAAATTCTTGTGGGGCTGTGCCTTTAAGAAATGAGGCAGAGCCCCCAAAAGCCCCACCATAGCTACAGGCCTGCTCTCACACATATACATATGGATATGGATATATATTTGAGTCCAGTAGAACCTTAGAGACCAACAAGATCTTGGGGGTATGAGCTTTTGAGAGTCAAAGCTCCCTTTGTCAAATGTCAGGTATCTGATGAAGGGAGCTTTGACTCTGGAGAGCTTATACCCCCAAAATATTGTTGGTCTCTAAGGTTCTACTGGACTCGAATCTAGCTTTTCTGTTATAGACCAGTATGGCTACCCTCTGAATACATTGGGCAGATCCCGTAGATGAGACAAAAATATACTTTTTTGTTTAAAAAAGGTCTAATCTGAGAGGCCACTAACTACATAGCAATACATTTTACTTCAAGGACACCAGTCTTCCTAAACACAATCCCTCCTGTCTCATTTACTCAAACCACTGAATTATCATTTTTTGTCTAATTTCCCCCCCTAGCCTATGGGGCTCTAACACTGAATTAAGCTCTGAGTGATTCACTGTTCCCAGAGGAATTGCTGCAGCTGAGGATCATGACAGTTATCTCTTACCCAGGCTATCTGAGAATGCAGCCTGGAGGGCCTATGGACGTGACACCTCCTTGAGGCTATTTTGCCTGCTGTCTGTTACTGCTCCACCCATCCAATAATTGTTATCTGCAAAGCCCTAAGGACCTTAACAACATTTGAAGAGGCCAGTGGATAGTGATTTTTATAGATACACAGCACATGGTTCAGCCAGAATTCAGAAAGATGAAGGAAGCACACAGCTTAGAAAATGAGAAGGGACCGTGAAAATAGGGATCGACTGTCAAGGGGAAGAAAGTTTAAGTCCTTGGAGAATTAGGAGCCTGGAGAAGGGGGGTTGCCAGGTCCCGTTCCCCACCCACCCCCGAAGGGGATGGGGGTAGGGTTGTCAGCTCCAGACAGAAAAACTCCTGGATATTTGGAGGTGGGGGCTGAGGAGGACAGGGACCTCTGTGTGGTACAATGCCATAGAGTCCACCTCCAAAGCATCCATTTGCTCTAGGGAAACTGACCTCTGTAGTCTGGAGATGAGCTTCTGGGAGATCCCCGGGGTCCCACCTGGATGCTAGCATCCCTGCTGGGGAGAATTACCCTGGTCTCGCTGGGTGCATTAAACAGCAGAGACCAATCTCTTTTAATACAGATCTAACATCAGAAAAAGAGGTGCAGCAGAACTGGGTTTAGACATGTACTCTTCCCAAACCGGTAGCACTTGGCAAATATGAATCATCATGGTTTTCTTACAAGGATTGTTAGGAAATTCTTAAAACGTCATTGCCAGTCTCTGATAACACTCCTTACTAGCCTAGATCCCAACAATCTGAACACACCCCGGTCCTAAATATGTTTACTTAAAACTGACTTCTAATTTCAGTGGCACTTGTAAGGCATTTAAGACCCCAGATTCTGACTGTGGTTTTAAACACGTGGCTCACTCTTGTGTGCATTTTAAACAGATGTAAGTTCCATGGAGATCAATGGAGCTTACTTCCAAATAAAGGTGCTTACATCCTTATTGATGAATTCATGTAGGATTGCAGTATTTGTGCCAGGGAGCCATAGACAGTTCCAGCTCCTTGTCACAGGTACTTGTATTACAGTTGCCAACATCTGAGAGTGTCCTGGAGTTCTCCCAGAATCACAACTGGACTATAGAGATCTGCTTCCCTGGAGAATTGATTAATTAATTACAGTATGGCAGCGAGTGTAGGCAGGAGATCCAAAGATTGTCTGGCAGCCTGAATCTGGCAAGCTAGATTTGTTTTTGGGGGGCTGAGAGAACTGTGACTGACCCAAGGTCGCCCAGCTGGCTTCAAGTGGAGGTGTGGGGAATCGAACCCGGTTCTACAGATTAGAGTCCGCCATTCTTAACCACTACACCAAACTGGCTCACTCCCCTGGAGAAAATGGCTGCTTTGAAAGGTGGATGCTGTGGCATTATATCCTGCTGAGATCCTACCCCTCCCCAACCCCCCCCCCCCGAACCCCAAGCTCCACTCCCCCCCATCTCTGAGATCCTGCTGCAGCAGCGGTGGTAGTAGCGGAAAGTGCCGTCAAGTCCCACAGGGTTTTCAAGGCAAGCGACAAACACACAGTTTAAAACAGCACTTTAAATCCAGTGTAATGCTCTTCTCATGCTATGGGGTTGTTTTATTTGCAAAGAGATATCAGGACATGCAGCCTGAACCTATGCATGTTACTTGAAAGCAAGTCCCACTGATTGCAATAGGACTCCTGAGTACGTGTGTAACAGAGTACTTCGGGGTGCACATTTGTTTGGGAGTCACATGGACCTCTTTGGGATATACTTCCAAGTGAATATGCATAGGATCAGGCGTCATGTTTGCTATCCTATGCCAGTTTGCACATTTATTAAGGAGCAAGGCCCATGAGATCTTCGACTGAGCAAATATACTTAAATTGTACTGTTTGGGAGTAAGCATATCTTAAAATAAATTTCATTCAGCGGGGCTTACTACTCCCAGGAAAACATTTTTAGGAGTAAAGCCTGTATTTTTCCAAGACTGTCCCCCGCTTGACAGAAAGGAAAGACATCATCTGACTGTTTAGACCCTATTTATTGGCAATTGCTTGTATCAGAGCCAAGCTAATGGACAAAATCTTTGACAGAATGTTACCTCTTCTAAATATTGAATGCCCACCCACACTTTAAAATAGTAGTCTAGGCTATAAACAATGAGGACACAGAACCAGCAAAAATCATACCTCACCTTTCTGCCAGCAGAAGATGACACCGGATTATTTCCACGGTGCCAGTAATTTTTTTCCCTGTGTCTTCAAATTTAATAGGTATAGCCCTCCTATCAGAGAGCTGCAGAGAGGGGAAAGACCACACCTGCTGGATTTCTGTCAGTCATACAGCTTCATGGAGCCTTGTTTGGGAAAACCAGTGGAAATCAAATAGCAAGCTTCATCGTGCATTCTCTGTGTTCCCTCAGCATCTGAACAAAGTTTATTTATACAGCGCCATATTTATTTTATTTGTCGAGTTCTTTTTCCTAGAAAGGAAACAGGCTCTTGGAAGAACATAGGCCAGCCAGATGGCTTCTTCTGCAGGGCATCATGTCGTGTGCTGCATATGTCCTGATAATGTGTACTATATCTCTGCTTGTTCCAGTTGGTGGGGAGACTGGAAGTCCCAACTTTAGATGTCACCATAGCATTTTTTTAAAGTAAATTTCTGGTGTTATATCATCAGTTCCAGGAACCACAGCCCTGAATTAATACTAAGCAGTTTTAAGTAACTGGTGCTTGTAGTGAGTGAACCTTTGGCAGTGGAAAAAGAAAAAGAATAAAAGGGTAGGTGTTGCCTTCTGGAACTTCTTGTTCAAACAAGTTTCTCTCAGGCGAAGAAGGAGGAGGAGGAGGAGGAGATTGGATTTATATCCCACCCTTCACTCGGAGTCTCGGAGCGGCCTACAAACTCCTTTCCATTCCCCTCCCCACAACAGACACCCTGTGAGGTAGGTGGGGCTCTTTCAAGAACTGCTCTTTCAAAAACAGCTCTGACAGAGCTATGGCTTGCCCAAGGTCATCCAGCAGGTGCAAGTGGAGAAGTGGGGAATCAAACCCGGTTCTCACAGATTAGAGTCCGCGCACTTTACCAAACTGAGAGAATGAGAACATCCCAATGGCTGGGCAGCGTAGCTCATGTCTAGAACAGGGAAAGATCCCTGTGAAAAATCAAGTTCTTAAGCCCCAGAATACCCCAGTCCCCTACATTTCAGCCATGCGGGTTGAATGTCTTCACTGCTGCTTCTGTTAACAGACTGCATATTTTTAGACTTGGGGGAGCCAGGAGGGCAGAGCCGTGTTTAACTGAACTGCTGATTTTCTTGAGGTGTTAAAAGAACAAATCAGGTTAAAGCCATCTGGTGTTTTCTACCTCCGCTCCCCATGAGCTTATGCAAGACTTTAGCTTTGGGGGGGGTGGGGGGTGGCCTGCTGCTATATGAGAACTTTAGCACCTTAGATAGGGTTGCCAGGTGCCTAGAGAGAAGAAATGCCTTGCCCGCTGAATAGAGGCTTAACAGGATGTAGCTTTCCAGGTGATTATATTATTGATCTCCATACCATGAAAAGCTTCAGATGCCCATTTCCACTGTTAAGGCTCTACAGGTCCAAGCAAGGCAGTCGACAATAGGACACTCTGTAGGTCATTAATTCATAAGTTGGAAGTGACTTGATGGCACAACACACACCCACCCACACAAATAAGCCTATTGCAGGGACGGGACACATGAAAACATGAAGCTGTCTTCTACTGATTGAGATCCTTGGTCCATCAAGGCCAGCACGGTCTATTCAAACTGGCAGTGGTTCTCCAGAGTCTCAGGCAGAGGTCTTCCACATCACCTACTGCCTGGCCCCTGGAGATTTTATTTATTTATTTATATTTCCATTTATATCCCGCCCTCCCCACCATTTGGCAGGCTCCGGGCGGCTAATGTATATAAATGAACATTTAAATTCCAGTTAAAACAATCAGTCAGTATAAAACCATAACCATGTAATCAATCAGTATAAAACCATAACTTATATTAAAAGATGGCGATCGTCTGTTCTCAGCTGCCAACTGTCAATTGAGTGGTGCCACCAGGCTTCCGCCTAGCAGTTAAACCTCAGTTGGTGGTGCTGTTGGTACTGCTGGTAATCGGGCCAGGTCCATAGTATCGAGGCAGCACCCTACTTAAAAGCCTGGTGGAAGAGCTCTGTTTTACCGGCCCTGTGAAACTGTAAAAGGTCCCGCAGGGCCCTGATGTCCTCCGGGAGTTCACTCCACCAGTGAGGGGCCGCCACAGAAAAGGCCCTGGCCCTCATTGTAGCCAACCTGGCCTCTTTAGGCCCCAGAAGAGCCAGGAGATTTTAAGAACCCAGTCTTAGTGCTCTCTGGGGTACATAATGGGGAAAGGCAGTCTCTCAGGTAAGTAGGTCCCTGGCCATATAGGGCTTTAAAGGTAAGAACCAGCACTGTATCCAGTATGCTATAGGCAGAGATGCTGGGGGTTGACCCTGGGACCAAGCAGATGCTCTACCACTGAGACACAGCCCCTCTCCTATTTTTCTCCAGGCATTCTTGGCAGCCATTCCTTAGGGTAACAGTAATTCCCATAACACCTATGGTTACTAAGACCTGAGTTGGATAAGGAGAGAGGCTGTGTAGTCAGTATTCTAGAGATTTATGTAGGACTCCTTGGTCCCAACAAGTCTCAGGCTGCAATGCTAAGGATACTTTCCTGGGAGTGAGCCCTAATGAACAGCACGGGCCTTACTTAAACTATTCCAAAGACACATGTATGAGGATGAGTACATTTTGCAATACGACCTAGGGTTGCCTGTGAGGGGCTGGCTAGTGAAATAGTCACATTTAACCATAGAGTTGTGGCTTGGTGCTAGAGCATTTCCACTGGCAAGATGACATCACTTTGGAAGCATTTCCGCTGGCATGATGACATCACCTTGGAATTTTGAGGAATTTGTGTCATCTTGGGGCCTTTCTGCACTTCTTTTAATCCATGTTCACCATGGTGTTCTCCAAGCAATTCTGCAGTAAAATCGAGTTCAACCTTCTTTTTAATCCAGGTTCCCCCCCCCCCCCCCATTCTGCACTAAAATCAAGTTCAACTTTTCTTTTTATTCTTCTTCTTCTTCTTTATTCCATCCCCCCCCCCTTCTGTATTACATTACCTCCCTTCAGTGGTCAGCCCAGTTTCAGCCTGCTGTTGCCCCGGGTTGTTTGGATACTTGTTTTACCATGGACTTACATTGCCTTGGCTTGAACACTGAGAAAATCAGACTGGCAGACAAATGCAGAAAGGACCTTTGCCGGCACAACTTGTGGACTACCAGGATGAAGTCGACCTGCCCAGAACCACAAAAACGAGGGCATTGTCACGTACCTGGCAGAGTGCAAGACGCAGTCATCGGGTGATGTTCATTTGGTGGATCGACAGTCTGGCCTATGTTCTTTAAATGATCCGAGGCACCAAGCCATGCTGCTACTATTGCATATCCTGTCCCCGTTCATCCAGCGGTCCTTTCACTCATCTTCTTCTCTGCCTGCCCTGTGCCAAAATAATGTTTATTCTCACAAATAGCATTTTTAAAGGTCTGGTCAATTTATAAGGAGGCTCCTATCAGGGTAGAATGAACTAGATGTCCCAGGCTTAGGGTTGCCAGCCCTGCTTTTACAACTGATCCCCAGCTGACAGAGATCAGCTCCCCTGGAGAAAATGGCTGCTTTGAAGGGCAGACTCCATGGCATTGTACCATGCTGAGGCCCCTCTCCTCCCCAAACCCCGCCCTCTCCTGGCTCCACCCCCAAAGTCTCCAGGTATTTTCCAACCCGGACTTGGCAACCCTACCCAGGCTAGCCTACTCTCACGAAGTCTTGGAAGTGAAGCAAGGTTTGCCCTAGTTCGTGGTTGGACAGGAGATCACCAAGGAAGTCCAGGGTTGCTACACAGAGGCAGGCAATGGTGAACTACCTCTGAATGTCTCTTGCCTTGAAAGCCCCACAGAGTCACCATAAGTCAGCTGGGACTTGACGGCACTTTCTACCACACTATAAGGGCAGACCGACTTGGATGGCCCAGACTAGCCTGGTCAGATCTCAGAAGCTAAGCAGTGTTGTCCCTTGGTTAGTAGTGAGATGGAAGGCCACCAAGAAAGTCCAGGGTTGCTACGCAGAGGCAGGCAATAGAACTGCCTCTGTACATCTCTTGCCTTGAGACCTGTTGGGTTATTTAAGGTAGCAGAGCAAAGAAACAAGCAGCACACGTGTATATTAGCTTTAAAGGTAAAGTTTACTGATCACTCATGGGGAAAAGGGAAATGGCAGTTTAAAACAAATAACATCCCGGCTAGCTGTTATAACCTACATCTTCTCTAAGTAACTGTTACCTGGTGTCTGAGCCCCCAGGAAGAGTTAGAACAAAAAGCAGTAAAACTTTCTAAGCCTCCACCCCGGGACATCTTCAGATCTACTGATCAGCCAATAGACAACCCCAATACTTACTCATTAGCCATATTGTCACCTAGTCTCTGGCAGGTAAAATGTGCAGGCGACTCTATTGGCTCCTAAGCAAACTGACTAGAAAATTAGCTTGCGTAACTAAACACATTAATTATTTCATGACATCAGGAAAGGAACTTCCTCATATATCCCAACAAAAACCCTACCGGGTCACCATATGACTTAATGGCACTCTACAGAGAGAGAGAGTCAGAGTAATCAGAAGCATGACATCCCTGTTTTAAACCTCTGACTATTGGACGTTTGAGACGTTTGAAACGTTTGGACGTTTGAAATTAACAACAGGCGTTCGATCTCATTGCCACATCCTGCTTCTGAACCTTCCTGAAGCATATGGCTGACCCCTTGTCCTCACTGAGCAGACTTCATAGTTGGACGGAGCAGTAGCCTGGCCATTGTTTGTCCAGACTCATCCCTCCATATAGTATCATTCAGAGAATTTAATGAGTCATAAGGGTTAGTAAGATAAATTGCACAATCATCTGCAAAAATGCTGATTTTATGTATCCCCCCCCCCCATCTTTACTCCGTGGATTTCTTGCTTTTGCCTGATTGCATTTGCTAAGGGTTCTATCGCTATCGCGAACAACAACTGCGATCATCTGCAGAAATGCTGATTTTATGTATTCTCCCTCCTATCTTTACTTCGTGGATATCTTGGTTTTGCCTAATTGCATTTGCGAAGGGTTCTATCGCTATCGCGAACAACAAGAGGGGACAAAGGGCAGCCCTGTCTAGTGCCTCTTGTAAGGGGGCAATCCAAAGATTGCATGCCATTAATCTTGACGTGAGCTCGTGGCTTTTATAGAGGGCTTCAATGGCCTGTAGAAAATAAGTTCCAAAACCCATGTGTGAGAGAACTGATTTTATATAACTTACATCTAATCGGTCGAAGGCTTTTTCGATATCTATAGCTAAAATGAGAGATTCAGTATTTTTGTGCTTACAATGGTGTACTATATTTAAAGTCCTTCTAATGTTATCCAACATACTCCTAGAGGAGATAAAACCCAACTGATCATTAGAAATATAGTTTGGAATAATTTTATTAAGTCTTGATGTAAGGATAGATATTAAAAAATTGCATCGTTATTCAATAAAGATATGGGGCGGTATGAATCAGGCCTGGTTGAATCTTTAATATTACTATAATCCTCGATTCTTCCCAAGATGGTGGGAGACTGCCGATTTGTAGAATAAAGTTGCCCACCTCCATTAAAGGCCCCACCAGGTATGTTAGAAATTTCTTGTATAATTCTGCAGGTAGACCATCTCTGCCTGGGGTTTTATTATTTTACAAGCTCTTAATGACCATAGTGATTTTCCCCTGTGTAACAGGTTTATCCATGAAATCAGTATGCTCAGGAGTAAAGTTAGCAGCAAACTTACTATTTACTAAACAATGTTTTACACTGCGTAGCTGACTCATCTGAAGTGTAGAGATTTTGAAAATAAGTAGCAAATACCTTGGTTATCTCCTCCACCTTTGATGTTAAATTACCCTGACAATCCCGAACAGAGTGTACAAGTCTTGCAGAGTTCTTTTGTGACACTCTACTAGCCAGGTAGTGCAATGTTTTGGGGTTTTCAGCCAATATTTCGGTTTTAAGTAAATTGCCCCCAAATTTCCTATGTCTAGTTTCCAAAAGCAGAATTTCATCATGCAAATCTTGAATTAATTTGGCTTTCCTCTTTTTGCAGGCTGATGCATGAGAAATAAATTTTCCACAGGGCCCTTTGACTAACCGTCTGCTCTATCTCCTGTGGCCGAAATCTTGGTTCATCTAGTTCCTAGAGAGCCAGTTTGGAGTAGTGGTTAAGTGCGCTGACTCTAATCTGAGAGAACTGGGTTTGATTCCCCACTCCTCCACTTGCATCTGGCTGGATGACCTTGGGCAAGCCATAGCTCTGTACCAGCTGTTCTCTCAAGGGACAGCTTGGGAAAGAGCTGTCTCAGCCCCACCTACCTTACAGGGTGCCTGTTGTGGGGAGGGGAAGGGAAAGGAGTTTGTAAGCCGCTCTTAGACTCCAAGTGAGTGAAGGGCGGGATATAAATCCAAACTCCTCTTCTTCTTCTTCCTCATCCTCTATCGTGATTGGCAGCAGCTCTCCAAGGTCGCCCCCCCCCCCCAGCTCTGTGTTTTACTGGAGATGCCAGGGACTGAACCCGGACTATTTGTGTGCAAATGGTATGCTGTGCCACTGAGTTACACTCCCTCTCCTTTTCTGAAGGTACTTAACTTCCATCAGCTCTTCAGAGAAATAAGCCCTCATCAAGTTGTTGAAAATTCTCTTTGAGTCATTTCAGTATCGTTTCATGACCACAGTTTGTGCCCTTCAAATGTCTGAAGGTAATTTCTTCTACTGATGGTAATTCTGTTTTTTCTCCGTAGCAAATGATGAGCTCAGATAGTGCAAACAAGCTCTGGGAGGGAACTCGTGACTCAGAGATCTTCACATCTACCATATATTTACAATGCAAATAGATTTCTGATCGCCAATATCATCTGCTTTGAATGCGAAACCTCACCGGTGATTGAATGCCATCATTTCATAAAGAGGAGAAAGAACACTGCCAATTAATAGCTAACAAAAATGTTTTACTTACATGTGTTAAACCTAGAATTTAAATGGGGGGGGGTGAAACCTGATTCAATCTAATCCTTTTGCAGGACTTCCTAGAATTAATTTTACCATTCTAAGCATTCAGATCCACTGGGAGGGGGGGCACATTTGGGTAGGGCTGGGCAGCCACTGGGTTCCATCTGCAGTGGCAGAGTGGGGACCCATCATTAGGATGAACGTTCAGCTCACTCCATGAATCCGACTCAAGGTGCAAACCTAAACAGAGTTAAGGTAAGGGTAAAGGTAAAGGTTTCCCTTGTTCAAAAGTCAGTTGAATCTGACTTGGGCGTGGTGCTCATCTCCGTTTCCAAGCCAAAGAGTCAGCGCTGTCCAAAGACTTCTCCGTGGTCATGTGGCTGGCATGACTAAACGCTGAGGCACATGGAACGGTGTTACCTTCCCACCGAAGCGGTACCTATTTATCTACTTGCAATTTCTTGCTTTCAAACTGCTAGGTTGGCAGGAGCTGGGGCCAGGGACGGGAGCTCACTCTGTCATGCAGCACTTGGGTCTCAAACTGCTGAACTACCGACCTTCCAGTCTGCAGCTCAGTGTCTTAACCTCTGCAGCTCCAGAGGTACAACCTTCTAAATCTTCTAAAATCAATGGGATTAGAAGAGTGTAATTGTGTTTAGGACTGCACTGCCAAAGAGTTACATGATTCGTCAAAGTGTCACAATGTGCAAAATACATCCATTTGAGGAAGCTCAAGGAAGAAGGATCTGCAAAGAGTGTCCTTAATGTTAGGACAGAAATGTCCCCACGTCACAGCTGGGAGATACATAAAAGCTGTTGACCTAATAATTCACTGAGCCAGGAGCTCCAGCAAGCAATTGAAGCTGCTTCCCAATATCTCCACAAGTGAAATGCTCAGAGTGTGCTGTGTACTTCTTCATCTCTCACAACACGTGGTTTGTCTTTGGTGGTGGAAAGTGCCATCAAGTCACAGCCGACATGCCAACCTCGTAGGGTTGTCAAGGCAAGAGACGTTCCAAGGTGGTTTGCCATTGCCTGCCTCCACATCACAAACCTGGTATTCATTGGTGGTTTCCCATCCAAGTACTAACCAGGGCTGACCCTGCTTTGCTTCTGAGATCTGGGGAGATCAGGCTAGCCTGGGCCATCCAGGTCAAAGTGATTTATCATTAGGAGCACCTCAACTTCTGGCCATCATGCTGGTTCTACACGTGGTCTTTTATACCATATTGTTAACGATTGCATGCGGCCTGTATTCTAGATATGCATGTAGACTAGCCGTTTATGTGCACATCGCAGGTAAATCTTTGCCCTTGGTCTACGGTTGCCAGGCCTGTATCAAGCCTGAAGAACCCTGATGTCATTTCCCACCATCCTTTGGAGCAGTGGTGGGAGAATTTTTTTTAAAAAAATGGCTGTCAGGGCCGTACTATGACATCATTTCCATGAAAACCTGGAAGTGAAGTCACTCCTCTCCAGGAATCACCAGAAACTCTATGGTAAAACCAGAGTCTCTGGTGATTCTTAGAGAGGCCTGACATCACTTTCAGTTTTGTCAGCGATGTCATACCATTGAAGATACCCACCCACCACATCCCTGCTCCCCCATTTCTCACTTATCCTACCCTATCTTCTCCTTAATCCCCTGCCTTCAAGAAGAGCAGCAGAAAAAAATGGTCAGAAAATAGCCTCCATAATGAAACTCTAGGAATTTCCTCGTGTCTCTATCATCTTTACCATAGATATTAGAGGAAATTCCTAGAGCATCACCCAGAAGTGATGTCACATCCTCCCCATTGTCCCAAGGCACCCCCTGAAAAACCTCCCAACATTTGCCAAAGCAGTGCTGGCAACTCAATATGGATGTCAAAGACATACAGGCTGTAATCCAAAGAACACTTTCCTTGGAGGAAGTCCCACTGAATACAACATGAGCAGAACAGTTTAGAACACCTCCCACTCACACAAATCAAACAAATGATAGTCCTGTCTTAATATTGCTATAGCTGTTGAGTTATAAGAAGGCAGATCACAATAGTCTTTTTTTTGTAGTTGTACAGGATATTCTGTCCCAGTTTGGTGTAGTGGTTAAGAGTACAGACTCTAATCTGGGAGAACCAGTTTGATTCCCCACTCCTCCACATGCAGCTGCTGGTGTGACCTTGGGTCAGTCACAATATCTCTCAGAGGTGTTCTCTCAAGAGCTGTCCTTGAAAGAGTTCTCTCAGCCCCACCTCCCTGTTGTGAGGAGGGGAGGGAAAGGATATTGTAAACTGCTCTGAGACTCCTAGTGAAGGGTGAGGTATAAATCCAATCTCCTCCTCCTCCTCCTCCTGTCTCCTTCCCCAGAGAAAATTGTATGTGAGCAGTGAACAGGAAAGTTGGGAATGATTATAGGAGGGAATCCAGTCTGTGTCAATATCAGAAGTAACATTGATATGCTTACCAACCGGCCTGGAGATCTGTGCCTTGTCCCCTTAATAGATGCTTAATGTATGGCAATGGGCAGCTGAAGCTTTTCACGGCACTGACAGCATGCCATGGTACCATAATCGGGTAAATAAAAGCCCATTATGGCTCTATTAATGGAACAGTACACTTTTATCTGCAGATTACTGGCAACCCTAAATACTGACTACTTTAAAAACTGGGAGAAGGGTCATACCTCCGTATCCAGAAACAGGGCTCATTTCATAGCAGGAGGTCCTTTGCATATTAGGCCACACACCCCTAATGTAGCCAATCCTCCAAGAGCTCACAAAGCTCTTCTTACAGGGGCTACTATAAGCTCTTGGAGGATTGGCTACATCAGGGGCGTGTGGCCTAATATGCAAAGGAGCTCCTGCTACAAAATGAGCCCTGGCCAGAAATGTTTCTTGGGGGAGGGATAGGGGTAGTTTAGCATGATGGCAAAATCTGTCAGCAGCACCGTCCATGTGGCAGCACTGCCCATGCAGCTTGCCCTGGAGGTCTCCCCAGCCAAGCAGGACGGGAGGGAGAGGGGCGTAACCTCACCAGGTCTTCCTGCTTCTGCAGCTGGAAGGTTTGAAGGGGAAATGCTCCGGAGCAAGCTAGTTTATGCAGTAGCCAGATGGCTTGCTCACAACTTTAATGCCAGGAGCTCACAAAGTGGAATTTTTGCTCACAAGCCTCCACAGCTTAGAGGGAGCATTGCTACAAACTGCCTCTTCCCTTGGAAGACAGGGGGTGGAAGGAGAAGGGCAGATAGAAGAGCAAGTCAGCTAGCCGCGCTTCCTCCAAGGGATGGGGGGTAAAAATCACTGAAGAACAAAAAGAGGCGATCTGTAGGAAAGCGAGGAAGAGGAGGAGGTTTCCGATCTCGGTGGGGGCAGGAAGGGAAAGGGAAAATAGGGGGAAATGCTGGTCGGCCCATGGCTCATTGACACCCTGCCCCTCCCCCTTCCTGTTGTGTTTGCTCACTACTTTCCCTCCCACCCACCCACCCACCCACCCATGCCAGCCTGGCCCAGCCCCCCAGGCAGCGCTTCACCCACCATTGCCTGGAAATGGTGATTGGAAACCGACCTGCATATTGTTCGCAAAATAAACTGTGGGAATATTTTATATATAGCCCTGTTGCTGGTGTATCAGGAATAAATGAAACGAAGAGGCAGAATGAGTTTCAAGATACTTGGTTCCCCATTATAAGTTATTTAATAGAGTGTACAATAGTCCCTAAGAATCCTTTTTATGGAAGCCTGTTACATTTTAAAGATGTTAAATATTGTGAAACGGAGTAAAACCGTAAGGTGAAGTAGAAATTATGTATTACTTACCTTGATACTGTAGTGTTCTCTGGTTACAATTATTATGCTTGTTTGTTGTTTATATTTTTGAAAAATAAAAATTTTATTGGGAAATAGACCTGCATGTGTGGGATTCACAGCATTCCGGGGTAAGAGGAGTGTGGTGGCCAAAACTGAGGGACCAGCACCCACACAGGGGGGTCTGGCATCCTCCCAGAGGGGGCAGGGAACATCTGTAAGGGGGCATTGCCCTCATCAGCCCCCTCCCGCCTCTGACTTCTGCAAAATCATCTCCAGAAAATCCAAAGCCTGAGTAAGTATCCCCCCTCGTTCTTTTCAAAAATTATCCATATTCCTGGCAAAAGTGCCTACAGCCTGCAAAAGTCATAATGCAGCCCTGTGATCATGACCTGGTAAACTTACCATAGACAATATTTCCCAGTCATGAATACGAATCTCGTTTGCACATGATGAACATGGCAGCTGAGACACATCAATATTCCAAACGACCAGCTTTGTCATATCACTGTTACAAATATCATGATTTTATGAATCCACCAATCGTGATGTGTTACGAAATCTTGCTAGACCATCCCTGAGAGCCCCCTCTTCCTCAAATGCAGTTTCCATCTCATATAATGAAGAATCTAGAAAGCCGTTTTTGTGTGCTTGTTTTCACGAGGCTGATTTCATTTGCAGACGGATGGATCTCTGACTCATTCCTTCTGTTTTACATTCACAACTTCCACAAATGTGATTTGCCGACCCAAGAAGAAAAATGCCATTTGTCATGCATTCTATTTTTATGTTTGGGGTTGGGGCCGATAATCCCTCTAAGCTGAGGAGTCTTGTGAGCAAAAATTCTACTTTGTGAGCTACTGGCATTAAAGTTGTGAGTGAGCGATTCGACTATTGCATAAATTAATTTGCTCTGGAGTTATCCTCCCTAAGCTAAGACAAAAACGTATGCGCCGGAGGCTAAAAACTGTGAGCTGGCTCACACTAACTCAGCTTAGAGGGAACACTGGTTGGAGCATGCCTAAATGCTAGTAAGTTGAGTGAGTCCGATTAGACGGTTTCACCAGGTGGATTTTAAAATATTAGGCTATAAAAGGTGGAGAGGGTTGTCTTAGCAGTGCCTGTTTATTATGACAAATGATTGCTGGCGACCGCCTTTTAGTAGAAACAGTACACAGTGAGCCCAAAGGAGAACACAATACTATACCATATTTCTCTTCATTATTCTCTGCTTTGCACGAGGGAACTGAATGTTTCAGCCAGTGTTAGAAAGACATCTGATTAATTGCTGGCTTGTACAGTCTCAAAGGTATAATGGTCTTTTTGTTTGTTTGTTTGTTTCACTTCTCTGTCCCAGTAGTTTTTGGTGCATCCTGAAATCTGTTTTGCACCCAGCACCATGTAATCCAATTAAATCTGCAACACATGATCTAGGGGTGCCAACTCCAGCTTGGAAGCTTCCTGGAGACAACAGGAGCGTTTGCGGGAAAGGGCAGCGTTTGCGGAGGGAGCTCAGCAGGCATGGGATACCATGGAGTCTGCCACCCAAAGGTGCTGTTTCCTCCAGGGGAATTGATCTCCGTAGTCTGGAGACTGGTTGAAATTCCAGGAGATTATTAGGAAGGGAATTGAAAACAAATCAGTCAGAATCATAATGCCCCTGTATAAATCAGTGGTGCGACCTCACTTGGAGTACTGTGTACAATTCTGGTCGCCACACCTCAGAAAGGATATTATAGCACTGGAAAAAGTGCAGAGGAGGGCAACTAGAAAGATAAAAGGGTTGGAACACTTTCCCTGTGAAAAAAGGTTAAAGCACTTGGGGCTCTTTGGCTTGGAGAAACGACGGCTGAGGGGTGACATGATCGAGGTTTACAAGATCATGCATGGGATAGAGCAGGTAGAGAAAGAAGTCCTTTTCTCCCTTCCTCACAATACAAGGACTCGTGGACACTCCATGAAATTGCTGAGCAGCCGGGTTAGAACAGATAAAAGGAAGTACTTCTTCACACAAAGAGTGATTAACACGTGGAATTCACTGCCACGGGAGGTGGTGGCGGCTACAAGCATGGATGGCTTCAAGAGGGAATTGGATAAACATATGGAGCAGAGGTCCATCAGTGGCTATTAGCCACAAAGTATAGCTAGGAACTCTCAGTCTGGGGCCAGTGATGCTCTGTATTCTTGATGTTTGGGGGGGGGGGCAACAGTGGGAGGGCTTCCTGCCCCCACTGCTGGACCTCCTGATGGCACCTAGTGTTTTGGGCCACTGTGACACAGAGTGTTGGACTGGATGGGCCATTGGCCTGATCCAACACTGGCTTTTCTTATGTTCTTATGAGAGCTCTAGGGCTAAGGTTGCCAAACACCGGATCACACCTGGAGATCTCAATTGATCTCCAACAACCAAGTTCAGTTCCCCCTGGAGAAAATGGCTGGTTTGGAGGGTGGGCTCTACGGTTTTATCCCCTGCCAAGGTCCTTCCCCTCCCCCAACCCCACCCTGTTCAGACTCCACCCCCCCAAACCTCTAGGTACTTCCCAACCCAAAGCTGGCAATCCTATCTAGACCACACCATCATTCTGCATGAGCCCCAGCATGTATTATTATTTCCACTTCACCCAAAAATGTGCATGGGATGAGGAATTACGAAAAGCAGGTTATTAAAAGGTAAGCAGTACAAAATAAAAACAGGCCCAAAGGCAGGGCTGCCAACCTCCAGGTGGGGCCTGGGGCTCTCCCAGAATTGCAACTGTGTGTTATGGGCCAGCCTGCTTGAGCTGAGGAGCGCTCAGCTGATGCTGATAACAGCCCCATCCGCACCTCTGAGACTCAGCCAGCTGATGCAAGCGACCCTGAGATGGCCGAGGCAGGTCCTAGTGCCCCAGTAGCTGAGGACAGCAGGCACTCCAGCCCCATGAGCACTGGGAACACAGAAGAGGCAACCCAGAGTGGCGGCACCTCAACAACCCAAGATCTTGGGGAAACTTCACAGGCGGCCTCGCCTCCTCTTTCCCCGGAGCTAGGGGGATGCAGGAGGAGGCGGGCATGCTTGTAGCTCCTCGAGAGGAGGCGGAGTGCACGCCTTGCTGCCTGGCGACTGCCAGATCAAGAGGAACACCTGGAGTTAGTGGACAGCACTCTCACAAGCAACGAGACCCAGCTGTGAGCTGCCGATAAAGGATGGGGTTTCAGAAAGGGACGGCATGGGAGCAACTTGTCACCTTCCTGGAGATGTGCAGCCACCCTTCCCTGACCTGTTTCGGGCTGCTACTCCTGAACCTTTGGCTTCGACCTGCTTGACTACGCCTCTCGGACCTGCTTGGACTCTGCTTCTTGGACCCTTGGCTGGCTTCCCCTGTGTATGTGTAATGTCGTATGCTCTGTGTAGCAACCAGCCTGCCATGTGCTCCCAGGTAATGGCGCCCGCCGCATGGCCAGAGCACATGGTCAGGCAGAGAGGGGAGCCTGAATCTGGAGGAACAATAGACATCCAGATTGAAAGCCTCCACCAATGTGGGACCTAGGTTCTCCCTGAGGAGCCAATGCAATCAAAGGCTCCTCCAGGGAACCTATGACAAACATGCCCCTATCAGGTCTTTTGGGTGCGGCTGGAGGTGTGACTCCAGCCAGCATATAAGGAGGGCCCTGGAGCCCTGGAAGCATGCTTGTTCTGACCATCTACTGGGCATGCTGAATCACTCAATAAAGGCTTCATGATTTCACCGTTCCTGGTCTCCAGAGTCCAGTACTCTTCAGTATGACTCTTGGACTTGACTTATGCTTCCAGTTAGTGATTCTGTCTCATCCCCTTGGTCTTGGCTGAGTCTGCTCTGACCCAGGACACTGTTCTCCAGAAGACAGAAATCAGTTCCCATGGGGGTGGGGAACGGCTGTTTTGGAGGGTGGACTCCATGGCATTGTACCCCGCTGAGGTCCCTGCCCTCCCCAAAGTCCACCCTCTACCTGCCAGTCACACCCAAGGCCATTTGTACCCACTAGATATGACAATCTGCTCGTGAATAAATATCAGAGAACATCTTAAAAAAGACAAGCGAAAGGATGTGTGGGCTGAAGAGGGTGACTGTGTGTTGTTTCCATTCCCAGCCAAATCACATGAGAAGGGAGGGGACTGTGTGTGTGTGTGGGGGGGAGAGCAAACGACTCATAACCCTATCAAGAAAATGAGACCTGTGTCTGACAGCATTATAATCAATATGGGAGCCCAGGGATGACTGTAAAGTGAACTGGTGTTCTCAAAACATATGTCCAATTATAGACTACTAGGGAAAATATTGGAAGTACAGATTGTGCCTATCTCAATCCCTCGCTTGTGGTTATAAAACGCTTTCAGGATTTACAGTGCAAAGTACAGTTTGTCAGTCTTAATTGCAGTGATGTTTTCGTTTCCTTGCCTGTATTACAGACTAATAGAACATGGGACACCCTCATGGGACTTGTCTTTGTAAGGCCGCGGTCACACGGCCCCTTTAAATCCGGGAGGGCTCCCGGATTTAAAGGGGCCGCATTATTCAACCGCGGGTTGGGATGTCCATACATCCCAACCCCTGCGGCAGCACCAGCAGTAAAAGCAGCAGACGCGGCCGCTGAAGAGGCGGCCGTGGTGGGAACGACTGCCGCGGCGGCTGTGGCCGCGGCGGAAGCGGCGGCGGCCGCTGAAAGGGCGGCAGAAGCGGCGGCGGCCGCTGAAAAGGCGGTGGAAGCGGCGGCGGCCGCGGAGCGAACGGCGGCCGCGGCGGAGGCGGCCCCCAGCAGCAGGAGAGGCGGCTGTGGCAGCCAAGGACCGCCAGCCGCCTGGGTAAGTTTTGGGGTTTTTTCCCCCCCTTTTACACATGGGCGCATGAATAGCCATGCGCCCAAGTGTAAAAAGGGGGGGGAATGGAGGGGGGAGGCCATATGGACAGCCCTGCTCTCGCAATGCTTGTGAGAGAGGGCTGTCCAGATAACCTCCAATGTGGGTTCCTCCCGCGACTCCCGGGAAAACACTAGTTTTTCCCGGGGTCGGTAAAAGCGGGAGCAACCCGCATTGGAGCCCGCTTCGCTGCGGGACTCGCTGCGGGGCTATGTAGACGGCCCCTTTAAATGCGGGAGGAAGCAGCCCTTCCTCCCGCATTAAGGGGCCATGTGACCGCGGCCTAATATAATAAAATAGGGTGCACCCTTGTCAGTACTGTTGCTGATCTTAATTATGAGAAATGCAGACAGACCATGCATTAGGAAGAAGAACTTAAGGTTAACCTTTGCATTATCTCATAGCAAATCCAGCAATATAATCCTCCATTTATGCAGGACAAGCTATCCAAACTGAATTTTAAAAATGTACCTCTGAAACATGATGTGTGCATGTGTATAGCAGTGGTCCCCGATGTGGTCCCCGTGGACTCAGTAGCACCCACCAACAGCTTTTCTAGGGCTTCCAGGGTTTGCCCACTCTAGGGCCTCCCGACCCGCTGGCCCGGATCCAGCCAGTGTGGGGAACTCTGCCCTCAAGGTGCCTGGATCAGGCTGATATGCTTGCGTGATGACGTCACCCAGAGGTGACACCACCGCGCCAGGGACATTGCCAGAGATGCTCTAGCATTTGGCCTGAAAATCTCTATGGTATCATAGAGTTTTTCAGGCTAAATGCTAGAGTGTCCCCAGTGACATTCCTAGTACGATGACATCACCTCTGGGTGATGTCATTGCAGCATGTGTGTGTGAAACTCCTGGACAAGGAGCTTCTCCCCCTGCTAGACTAGAGGTAGGGACCTGACAACCCTAAGCTTTTCTAGTGACTGCCAAGTGTTTTTAGAAAGTGGCCAGGGCCGAATAGGTCTTTTCGCCCTACAAGGCTTCTGGCTGTGAAGATTTTTTAAAATGTTGCTTTGGCAGCAGCTACCATCACAGCAAAAGGCTTTTCACTGTGTGACTTTATGTAGCAGCCAAATCACCTGCTCACAACTTTAATGCCAGTCGCTCACAAAGTAGAATTTTTGCTCACAAGACTCCACAGCTTAGAGGGAGATTGCCCATATGTCATAAAAATGCAGTTTGTTACATTTTGTGTAAAACTTGTTCTTTTCGTTGCCATCTTTGGAGCAGTTGATTTTACCCGGAGGGGCTGCTCTTCTTTTTCATCACAATAAAAAGTTACTTTGTTCTTCACTGATCCTGTGTGTGTGTGTGTTGGGCAACCACACAGAGAGAAAAATCACTCTTTGCATGTTATGCAAGTTCGAGTGAATGAATGTACAATCTGTGTGCCACTGTATGCTTGATTTTTCTTTATACATTTACTGGATAACTCTCACATTGATGCATGTACAACTGAACAGGCATGTGAAACCTCCAGGGGCCCTGTTCTTTCTCCACGTTCTCAGAGAGAAGGCTATGCACCAGGATTGTGAATCTAGATCTAGATTATCTACTACTTTGATGGCTTGGTTCCTTTACAGACAAGCGGACAGACAGACAAACAGACATATTTATTGCATGTAGCCAAAGGCCATCACAAAAGAAAATTAAGAATATAGGGGTAAGGGTCAAACATGATTACAAGAGTGGTTTTAAAAAATGTTAGAACTAAAATGCAATTAATTACATGTGGTAAAATTACAAATCTCGAAGATATATCCGGTTAGATTCATTTACTGAAGCAGCGATCTTGGCCCTCATTTCCCTTGCAGCCAGGGTGAAAAGTGAAACTCTATAGGTAACAAACAGATTGGTGTCAGATAATGGAAAGACCAATTTATCCAAATTAGAGCGGAGATTTTGTCCCTTTAACAAACTGTCAAGAAATTTAATTCTGACTTCTGTATACATAGGACAAAATAGCAGATAATGGAATATATCCTCTGGAACTGAAGCCCCACATATACAGACACGTAGAGCCATTGGTATTTGAGAATATCTTCCCATGAGCAATGCCATTGGCATTGTCTGGAAACGTAGGGAAGTGATTGCCTTTCTAAGGTTTGGAGATGAAATGTTTACCAAATAAGATGCTCTGGCGTGATCTCTCTTGATCAGCTTAAACCAAGGTGAAAACTTAGACTGAGAGATGGTAAAGCTGTCCAATAGGGGATCGCATTTGTACACCCAGTTTCGTAGGTTGGAACCATTGTTCAAAGCCCCCAACAAGTCATCTGGGATAGAATAACGAGTAAGTATGTTGTTATAGCATAGTGACCAAACTGAATCATTTCGTGACATTGACTGAAAACACTGATTACTGGGTGAGTTGGTGATAATGGTATTACTTTTGCTTCAAAATTTGAGTAAGATGAGATGGACTCGGGCCCTAACTGACGGCAGACCAAGTTCCGCCCTCATAAAGGCTGCTGGGGTCCCCTTGGGCAAAGCGAGAAGTCGCCTTATGATTGAATTTTGAATTGATTCCAGACTGGAAATTATGAAAACTCCAGCCCCATACCTCAACACCATAAAGAAGATGGGGGATTGTGTATAAATATTTTTATTGCTGGATCTATAAGGTTCCTTTACATTGCCAGCTCCAGATGTCCACCACCACCTTGTGGCCCAGCCAGCTCACTACACCTAACATCCAGGTGTTGCCAGCCTCCAGGTGGGTCCTGGATTTCTCCCAGAATTACAACTGATCAGCAGACTACAGAGCTAGTTTGGTGTAGTGGTTAAGAGCGGCAGACTCTGATCTGGAGAACCAGGTTTGATTCCCCACTCTACCACTTGAAGCCTGCTGGGTGATCTTGGGTCAGTCACAGTTCTCTCAGCCCCCCAAAATAAGCCTAGCTCACCACAAAAAGAGCTAGAATTTCAGGCTGCCAGACAATCTTTGGGTCTCCTGGGTATACTACACCCACTGCTATATATTAATTAAGCTGCTTTTTTTAAAAAAACCCCATATATGTATACATATAATAAAACCACAAGTAGGGCAAAATAACACTAGATCAGACTACCAGAGATTAAGTATGTTTGTTTCCCAGAGTCAAAATTCCTTTGAACCTTGAGAACTGTCCCCAGTTCTTAGTGGCTGCAATCACACACACTAAATTATGCACTTTCAATGTGCTTTCCAACTGGATTTTGCCAGTTCACAACAGTAAAATACAGACCGATTTCACACATCGAGCTTACCCCTGGTTTATGGCAGGGCATTTCCCCCCCCCCCCCCGATCGTTCCTGTCAATTTCCCATTAAGCCGTTGCCTGTGCAGTCTGCCCCCGGCTTGCTCCTGGGGGTTGATTTTCACATTACAGCCTTTGCGGGTGGTTTCCTGCAGTTTACCTCCTCCCACTACCGCTCCTCACCCTCCAAACCCCTCCCACCCCCTATTTTAAACACATCGGCAATCACGTTACATCGTTATTTCACAACTAATGGACGGAACGGGCGTCGTGGGGCAATGCCGCTTTCTGACTGGCCACCTCTGTTATTTTTGCTGTCTTCATCCCAAAATGCAATCCTTCCTTCCTTAATCCCTTCCTTCCTGTTCAGGTTTCCCCGCCACTGATTCTGCAAAATGATTGGTCAGCCACAATGCACTGATTGGCCAGATTCTCTTGATACAAAATGTTGGGCACATAGCCAGGCATAAAATGGTGGATTAAGTTTTTCTGATACTTACATCTGTGAGTTATAGCAGTGCCACCACGGCAATGTAATTCTCAGGAAAAGACTAAAGAAAGTTTAACTCCACTGCAACCCCCACCCCCAAGACCACAGTAACCTTGTTTGGGAGGAAATTGTCACAGATCTTGGTGAGTGTGCTTCCGAAAACTTAAAAACAACATGGCAGAAATAATATATGGAACAATAATGTGCACAGGCCTACCCAAAACAGTTTTGGTAGAAGGGGAAAGTACTTGCAAGCAATTCTTGCAGGGCGGCATAATCCGCTGCCTCAACAGTACGGCACAATGACCCATCAGTAAAAAATGTTTTTGGAGCATAACACAAAATGCCTAAAAATGATGCACAAAATGCTTAGAATGATTAAAGAGCCATTTATTTATTGCTACTTCTGTGTACTGGCCAGCATCCATATTTCGTAGCCACGATGTTACGTTATAACATCACCTTTGTTTGAAAAAAAAAAAAAAAAGGGAGACGAAGGGGGTGGGCTAATGGGCATGGGAAAAGGGGGGGGGGAGAAGGGAGGGTGTGTTTAGATTCCCTGCGAGGCAACAGGAAACTTCTGGGGAATCAAGGATCAAGCTGACCTGGGACAAATGGGGGGACAGTCCAGGTCAAAAGGCAGCAGCGGGTCAAAGGATGTGAAATTGACCAAAAGCGCCGGAGGAAAACAAGGAGCGACCCTGGGACAAAGCCCTGTGTGAAATCGGTCCCAGTTGGAGTGTGTATTGAAAGTGAATTGAAAGTGCATTTATTTAGTGTGTGTTTTCGCAGCCAGCATGAATCAAGTCTGCCACCTGGTGGAAGAATGAAAGTATAAGAAGGGCTACTTTTCCACCATAATTCCAGATGGGTGTTCTGTTGCAGTGAGCTGTTTCTCATGAAAAATTTTGCTGGAGGAAATAATCGGGGATGTTGCCAGAGGCTGCTTGAGCAGAGTGAGGGAATGCTGCGGACATTTTACCAGCTGCATAATATCAAGCTGACTGACTGTCTCCTCCCTTCCTACCCATAATATACAATGGCTGTGGTTAGAGCTGTGAGCTGAAGGGCAAGAATCAAAGGGCTTTCAGCCTACGGCAGCCTTTCCAGCAGATGAGGACCTGCCCAGAATGTGCATGATCTGTTTGCTGTCTTATCTGTCTAACTGATTATATTGTTTATTTGGAAATTTCTGGAAAGCTGCCGTGGGCAGAAAGGTAAAGCTTTCCCTTACTCGAAAGCCAGTTGAATTCGACTCTAGGGGGTGGTGCTCATCTCTGTTTCCAAGCCGAAGAGCCAGTGCTGTCCAAAGACTTCTCCATGGTCATGTAGCCGGCATGACTAGAAGAAGAAGAGATTGGATTTATATCCCACCCTTCACTCACTTGGAGTCTCAGAGCGGTTTACAAACGCCTTTCCCTTCCCCTCCCCACAACAGACACCCTGTGAGGTAGGTGGGGCTGAGAGAGCTCTGAGACAACTGTCCTTGAGAGACAGCTGTGACAGAGCTATGGCTTGCCCAAGGTCATCCAGCAGGTGGAGGAGTGGGGAATTAAACCTGGTTCTGCCAGATTAGAGACCGCGCACTTAACCACTACACCAAACTGACTAGATGTTCAGGTGCACGGAACGCTGTTACCTTCCCATGGAAGCAGTACCTATTTATCTACTTGCAACTTCTTGCTTTCGAACTGCTAGGTTGGCAGGAGCTGGGTCCAGAGATGGGAGCTCATTCTGTCACACACTCGGGTCTCGAACTGCCAAGCTACCAACCTTCCGGTCTGCAGTTCAGTGTCTTAACCTCTGAGCCACCTCCCTCTAAGCTGTGAAGTCTTGTGAGCAAAAATCCTACTTGTGTTAGCTACTGGCATTAAAGTGGTGAGCAAGCAATTTGGCTGCTGCATAAATCAGTTTGCTCTGGAGTCATCCTTCCTGAGCTAAGACAAAAATGTGTGAGCTGGAGGCTAAAAAATTGTGAGCTAGTTCACACTGACTCAGCTTAGAGGGAACACTGCCACAGCCCCCTGTAGGTAGAAAAGCATCCTAGAAATAGCTAAATAAAACACATACATTTTGCTAGTCTTTACAGTGCTGCTGGACTCCTGTTGTTGATTTGATATGAATTTTATACATTGGCATTTCATGGACCCTTGACCCTGCTGTTCATATACGTTATCACTGGTGGAGGAAAATGCTGTCACGCTGTGGCTGACTTAGGGCAGGCTAGTGTGCTGTACTGGTTGAGTGTGTCGAACCCAGGTCCAAATCCTCACTTGTGCCATGGATGTTTGCTGGGTGACCTTGGGCCGGTCATGCTCTCAGCCTAACCTACCTCACAGAAGAAGAAGAGTTATACGCGAAGGGAACAGCAAGAATGAGTGTACTAGAAGTAGAGAAAAGTTTACTGGCATATCAGTTATTAATATTCAACCAAGGAAGTGTAACAGAAAGAAAATATATAAATGCCTGGAGTGTGGGAAAAGATTCAGGCAGAGAGTGCACCTTACTTCCCATCAAAGAATTCACACAGGAGAGAAACCATACAAATGCCTGGACTGTGGGAAAAGTTTCACTTACTCTTCCAGTCTTACTTCCCATCGAAGAATTCACAGGGGGGAGAAGCCATATAAATGTCTAAAGTGTGGAGAAAGTTTCAGCCGCAGGTCACCCCTTAGAGTCCATCAGAAAATTCACACAGGGGAGAAACCTTATAAATGCCTGGAGCAATGTTCCCTCTAAGCTGTGGAGTCTTGTGAGCAAAAATTCTACTTTGTGAGCTACTGGCATTAAAGTTGTGAGCAAGCAATTTGGCTGCTGCATGAATTAGTTTGCTCTGGAGCCACCCTTCCTGAGCTAAGACAAAAATCTGTGAGCTGGAGGCTAAAAAACTGTGAGCTAGCTCACACTAACTCAGCTTAAAGGGAACACTGGCCTGGAGTGTGGAAAAAACTTCTGTCAGAGTTCTAGTCTTACTTCACATCAAAGAATACACACAGGGAAGAAACCATATAGTTGCATGGAGTGTGGGAAAAGGTTCAGTCAGAGTGGCACCTTTACTTTGCATCAAATTACAATACAAAGTTTAGAAACAATTAATTATTCCATCTTGTGTTTTATTTTCCAACATTATTAAGTAGTTGTTTGAACATTTTTTCTCAGTATATAACTATGCCTTTTCTATTATTTTTGAATAAAAACCTGTTTTTTAAATCTTTGGTATATCTTGATTTTATTTGTACATTTTCCCACCAATTTAAGTCAGGTTTTTGTTTTTTAGTAGCTTCTAACAGTTTTAATTCATTTTTGACATCCAGGAGATCCTTGTATTTTAACAATGCATTCCTTTGAAATAGATTTGGGTTAGTAAAAACTTCTAAGGGTGAAACCCATTTTGGTATAGAAAAGCCTTTTAACTTCTTCCCATACCTTTAATAATGCTCTTCTAACAAGGTGTTGTTTAAAGTATTTATGAATGAATAATTAACTGTTTCTAAACTGTTTGTATTGTAATGTATTGCAACTTTGGATGTTAAGTACATAAAGGCTGTGCTTGTTCTCTTGGGCCTGACTTGTGAACATCAGCCTGCACTTGGATACAGTTGCTCATGGTATGGCTTGGATGAAGACAGGGGCATAGTTTTAAAATCGGGGGGGGGGGGGGGCTCTTGCACGTGCTTCGCGCACGCCAGGACCATGCCCCCCGGCCTCTCCCCCCCCCCGGCCTGGCCACTCCTGCCTCTGTCTGTCCCTCCGTCCGTCCCGGGGCCAGCTAGGCAAATGCCCAGCGTGCTGGTGTCACCCGGAAGAGATGCCATCATGCTGGGCACCTTGCCAGGGCGATGCTCTGGCAATAACCCTGAAACAGAGTTTCGGGGCGACTGCTAATGCGTTGCCCCAGCAACGTGCCCAGCGTGATGGCATCACTTCCAGGTGACGCCAGCACGCTGGGCATTTGTCCAGCTGGCCCAGGGACGGACGGAGGCAGGAATGGCCAGGCTGTGTGGGGGGGGGAGAGGCAGAGGTGGTGGCCGGCCGGCCTAGGAAGGGCCCGGGGAGGTGCGGCGGTGGGCTCTCCGTTTTGCCGGGGGGGGGCTTAGTCCCCCCCAGGAAATTTCGAGGGTGGCTCGAGCCCTAGAGCCCCCCCGTAGTTGACGCCTATGGATGAAGTTCTTTTGGATTCAGAACGAGACACCATTCCGGAGATTCTCGTCTACCAGCACAACAGTACGAACACACCAGTGTGATATCAACAATTTACTGTAGTCATTTTTGTATAGAATTAGGAATAATAATCACTTCGAAGTTTTCTTTATTGTATAAAATCATTAGCATCATATACACAGCTTCGTTCTTTCCTTACATCTTGGTTATCAGCTGTGTTCCTCTTATATCGGGGTGTCTTGTAATGTCAACATTAGATAAGGTTGATCTTTAATCATATGGTAGATTGCATACCATTCTTAGTGATCTAAGTATATCATTTCAGGTTTTACACTAGTTGGTTTGAAATATTGATTATATCACAACATACTTGCCTGTTATTGGTTTATGTTAGACTGCCTGTATTTGTTATACCGTTGTTGTGGTTTGTTGTTACTTGAAAACTTCAATAAAATATTATTTTAAAAAATACAGCCACAGTGGAACCCAGTCTCTTCTGCATTCTTATTTCCGTCACTCATAAGAACATAAGAGAAGCCAATGTTGGATCAGGCCAGTGGTCCATCCAGTCCAACACTCTGTCACACAGTGGCCAAAAACACCAGGTGCCATCAGGAGGTCCAGCAGTGGGGCCAGGACACTAGAAGCCCTCCCACTGTTGCCCCCCCCCCCCACAAGCACCAAGAATACACAGCATCACTTGCCCCAGACCCAGACTTCCTATCTATACCTTGTGGCTAATAGCCACTGATGGACCTCTGCTCCATGTGTTTATCTAATTTCCACTAATTTAATTTTATATGTTTATCTAATTTCCACTCGTTTGTCCCTATTGTTTTTTTGGGGGGGGCCTCTTTTCCACAGGTTTTTTGCTTCCTCTGGGACGACTAGAGAGAGCAAAACACACTGGAGGGCAGTGTGCCCTCCAAGCTGAGTTAAGTGTGAGCTAGCTCACAGTTTCTAAGCCTCCAGCTCACACGTTTTCGTCTCGGCTCAGGAAGGATGGCTCCAGAGCAAACTAATGTATGCAGCAGCCAAATCGCTCGCTCACAACTTTAATGCCGGTAGCTCACACAAGCAGAATTTTTGCTCCCAAGACTCCACAGCTTAGAGGGGGCATTGCTCGAAGAAACCTACCTCCCCACCAGCACCCCACAACAGGGACGCACAACTGAATGGAAATCAGAATGCGGAAGAGCCTCTCCCCCCCCCCCCCCCCCCCCGGTCTCTTCAAAGGTGTCGCTGGACTCCAGCTCCGTCCTGCCTTCAGACCAACGCGGCTAACCCCCCCCCCCCCCCACCCCGGAGCTATAAATAACGTTAAAATAACGAATCCTCCCCCCGTCCCCGGTCAGGGGACGATGGAAGCCGCCCGCCGTTCCCGAACTCTCCCCTCAGCAAGCAGACGGCGGCCTAGCAGGCCGACGCGGGTTGCCCTGAGGGGAGAGACTTGGGCCGCGGCGGGGCCGGGGAAAGCAGGGTGCCGGCGGCTGGGCGGGCCTTCCGAAGCGGCCGCTTGGCCGGCGCGCTTCCCTTCTTCCTCTTCCTCCTTCCCGCAGGCGGGGACGGGCCGAGGCGGGCCTAGCATTGTGACGGAGGGCGCCGCGATCCCGCCCCGCGCGGCCCAGAGAGCCTCTGCTGCCGCCGCCGCCGCTCCCGGCTGCCCTCGCCGCCGCCGCCGCCGCCGCTTCTCCTCCTCCTCCTCCTCCCCGGCCGGCCGCAGGAAGGGAGCGAAGGCGCCCGCCCGCCCGGGGGCGGCTACGATGGCGGCGGCGCTGCGGACGGGCCCCCAACAGCAACAGGAGCAGCAGCCGCGGGCAGAAGCGGCGGGAGGTGCCGCCGGGCGCTAGGGCGGCCCCCGCACGGCTCCCCTCTCCTCCCCTCCCGCGCCCGGAGACGGACAGGCGGCGGCGGAGGGGTCTCGGGGATGGCGGCCCTGGGCCCCCCCTCAGCCCCCGCCCCTGCGGCTGGGCCCGCGGCTCCGGGCCGGCGCGGAAGTGGCGCTGCGGGTGCCCAGCCTCTTCGTCATCGACGCCATCTTCAACTCGTCCCCGGTGCTCCCCGGGGACTCCCTGTGGGCCGGCCTCCTGGGGGGGCTGCTGCGGCTGCTGGGTGAGAGAGGAACACTCCCCCCCCCCCGGTCCTCCCTCTCTCCCTCCCTCTCTCCCTCTATTCCCCAGCTCCATGGGGTGGGGGTGGGGTGCTGGTTTCTCTCCCCAAAAAGAGGGGAGGGAAGGGAAGAGAGATCTCCATCTCCCCCCCCCCCTTCCCAGGTTCTCTTCTCCTAGGGTGCAATAGCTTCTTATCTCCCCCCCCCCCCCCCGTTAACAGGTTTCCCCCGTAGGGATGCCAGCCTCCAGGCGGGACCTGGGGACCCCCTGGAATGGCAGCTCATCTCCAGACTACAGAGTTCCCCTGGAGGAAATGGCTGCTTTAGAGGGTGGACTTTATGGCATTATACCCCACTGAGGTCCCTGCCTTCCCCAGGCTCCATCCCCAAATCTCCAGGAATTTCCCAAGCTGGATCTGGCAACCGTCCCCTCTGTCCCCTGCCTGGGGGGGGGGGCTGGCAAGCCTGTTCCCCGCCCCCCTCTTCCTGTTTTCCTTCCAACTTCTGTGCTTCTATATTCACCCTCGTTAAGATGTGTGAGCAACGTCTCCATAGGCTTTTCCTGAGCAAGATTATGGAGTGCATGTTTTGGTTAAGATCACACCTTTCCTCCGAGGAGCTCAGGGCAAAGATACATGTCATTTACATGGCAACGACAAAACTGGGAAAGGAGGGTGAGGTGAGGCTGAGAGATGGTGACTAGCCCAAGGTGACTCAGAAAGCTTCGGGGTAGAGTGGAGATTTGAACCTTGATCTCAGTTGCAGGGCCTAACTCTGTGGCTGCCTGTCAGACATGTGCTGGGAATTCCACCTGGGGAACTGAATTCCAGGCTGTGAATGCCTAGTTTGGGTTGGGCCATGGGTTTTTTTTTTAAGCTTTCCCGTCACCCTTTGTGGTGTTTTCTCAATCTGAAATGGACCGCCCCCCCCCCCGCCCCCCACTCCCGCTGCTGTTTGGCCTGTTGTGGAAACTTGCATGTGACAGTGGGCTGGGGCCGGTTTCCCCACTGGGTGCAAAGAATGCCTTGCCAGGGCCACTTCAGGTCAGAAAAAGAGTGCTGGTGGGGACGGATGAAGCCCCCCTCTGCTTGCATCCTATAGCCCTGATCTGAATTCCTGTGGTCCCCACATTCCTGAGAATCTCAACAAGTACTTCTGCTTCACATCTGACAAGACTTGAAGACCAGACATAAGGCTGACATGTAGACAGTCTAATGTGTAATTAGGTCCTTGAGTGGGGTTCAAATGGCTGCTCTGAGATGAACACTATAATGTGTAGTTGTAGTTAGGCTCCAACTCTAAAAAGCATATTCTCTATCTCCTTGACAGTCCCAAATTATGCTTCCTGTTGTCTTAGAATGGATCTTTCCCAATCCTAGCTTCCCCCAGAAATACATGTTAAAATTGTGCTGGTGGTAGGGATCCATGCTCTTGGGTGATTTATAACTACCATGATTTAGATGGGTGCTTAAAGGACAGTCTGTATTGCATGTTCTTGAAGAGTTGTCCATACTGTAGGCTCAAGTGCTGCTGTAGCTACCAGGCAAAAACCCAACAGATTATATAATTGATATCATTTCTCTCAGCCACATTTCCCCCAGAGATTTCCGGTGAGAGATGCTTACTTGGTATTGCCTCAACTCTGCTTCCTTGATGGCTTGTTTTGTTTTCTAAAATCCAAAGAGATGTAGTTTATTGAGACCTGAATTAGTCTTACCTTTGAGTGTAAACTGCTCTTCCTCATAGTGCTGCCCAAGGGATCTTTTCACTATAACATGAAACTTAAAACCTAGCAATTGGGAGTCATAAGATTCAGGCTAGCTGTACATTTACTGTGCAGTAAGGCTTTGGCCTGATTATTTGCTTCAGTTTCTGGTGATCTTTTTAAAGGCTTGCCCATGCTAGCCCCCAAGTTTGAAGTCTTAGAACTCTTAGGGCGTGATCATACGCACCCATTTGCGACACAAGAAGGACGATTCCCCGCCGGCTCAAAGTGGCGTGATCACACAAGCACATCTGGGAAGCATCCTGCAACTGGTGTCAAAGTGTCGCAAACCACTTTGAGCCGGTGGGGAATCGACTTATTTAGCTACCAGTGAAAGGGCAGTCTCAAATGGTTTGCGACGGCCCAGAACTGACCTTTCCTGGTGTGATCACACCAGAGCAAACAAGTGGCATTGGGGAGCGGGCTTTTTGGGGTTTTTTCCCCCTCCCATCCCAGTATGCACATCATTGGATGATCCCAAGGGTGGACAGGCAAGTCATCGATCCCTTGTAGAAGCAGATAAGCGCACTGAAAACAGCCGGAAAAAAAAACCCAACTCGCCCACGGCTGCGTGTGATCACGCAGCGACAGTTCGCCCCCACAGGTCCATGGACCTGTGTGATCCTGCAAAAGCGGTGCAAATTGCACCGGCTCAAATTTGAGTCACTTCCCGTCTGGCTTATCTTGCTCGTGTGGACGGGGCCTTAGCATTCTTGTTTTCAGTATAAACGTTGTGGGTCTGCTGCTGATTAAACCAAGATAGATACAGCCTGCTTTAATCAAAGTCTTATATTCTGAAGAAAGTTGATTCATTTGAAATGTGGTGTTAGAGGAGAGTATTACAGATACCGTGGACTACCAGAACAACAAATAAGTGGGCTCTAGATCAAATCAAGTGTGAACTCTCCCTAGAGGCTAAACAACAAAGCTGAGGCCATCAGACTTTGGTCACAAGAAAACAAGACTCACTGGAGAAGATAATAATGCTATGGAAATTTGGAAGGCAGCAGGAAAAGAGTACGATCCAACATGAGATGGATTGACTTAAGGAAGCCATCATGGCCCTCAACTTGCAAGATCTGAGCAAGTTAACAATAAGATGTTTTGGATGCTTGTTTTCATTTTTTAAATTTATTTATTTTTGTCAGTCATGTCAAAGCCAACTTATGGTGACCCCATAAGGTTTTCAAGGCAAGAGATGGCGGTTTGCCATTGCCTGCCTCTGTGTAGTGACCCTGGTATTCCTCGGTGGTCTCCCATCCAAATACTAACCAAGCAGACCCTTCTTAGCTTCCAAGATCTGATGAGATCGGGCTAGCCTGGCCTATCCAGGCTATTAATTCATGAGTCGGAAGCGACTTGACAGCACTTACCACATGCATGTTTTCTTAACAAATAGTTCTGTTTGTAGAAAATAATAGGCCATATGAACACAGGGGTCCATTTTACTGTGTGTGCTGGGTAACAGCATGTTCATATGGGTACATCCGTCCCATGTTTATCCTGTCACCCCTCTGAGAACCTCAGGAGGGTTCACATACATGTGATCATTGCCCATAAAGATAGGGTTGCATGCTTTCCCCCTGCATAGAAATGCTGTCTTCTGTTAAGAGACATCACGTTCGAAGCGGCCTTGGAACAACTACAATGATATCATTGGCATGCATTTTTCTCTGTGCAGAAGGAAGATCTGATGTAGGAAATGTACTTGAAACGGGCTGTGCTTTTAGGCTTTGAGATATTTATTTATTTATTTATTGAGATTTATATCCCGCCTAGTCAGATATACCGACTCAAGGCGGCTAACAACATTAAAACCAACATTCATATAAAAGTTTTTAAAAAGTTAAAAATTCATATAAAAGTTATTTGTCTGGTTATCTGTGATGTGTAAATCTGAGGATGACTAGGCAAAGGAGCATTTGTAAGTAGGAAGAGTTGCTTTTTAAAAAAAAACAAAAAATGTTACCCTGTGGACAACAGACTTCCTTGTGGATATTCTTGAGCTAGTGACCTTTACGGTGCCTCTTGCAAAAGTGCTGCAGACAAATCTCCTTAAAAGGAGCTACGCATGATAGAGCCCTGAGCTGGATAGTCCAGGCTAGCTTGATCTCGTCAGATCTTGAAATCTAAGCAGGGTCGGCCCTGGCTAGTATTTGGATGGGAGACCTCCAAGGAATGCCAGGGTCGCTACACAGAGGCAGGCAACGGCCAACCACCTCCGAACGTCTCTTGCCTTGAAAACCCCACAGGGTCGCCATAAGTCAGCTGTGACTTGACAGTACTTTCCACCACCACCCATGATAGAAGAATTTAACTGAGAGCTCTGTATCCCAGCTTCATTAATTCATCTTCAGTGTGTCACATTCCTAATTACATTTGAATTAATTTACCTGTCAACTGCGATTTAATTTCGAGCCAGCCTCCCTTCCCCCAAAGCTTTGTCTACACGTTGGGTTTAATTATAACTTTATTAGCTTGACAAGATATTCCGCTGTGCCTAGAGCACATTTAAATGGTAATGGAGATAATAGGTTTCCTTTCATGGGACTTGACACTTGCCTTTCCTGAGTGTGTTGCTTAATTGTATATTGAATTAGTTCATGGTATTTCAAGTTGTCATTGTCTTAATGAAATGTATTGTCTAATTCTAGAGAGGTGATCCTTGTATAAAGCAAAAAAAGGGGGGGGAATGAATTGTTTGAATAAGTAAGGAGGTAAATTATACACATGATTCAGATCCTTGGTCCATCAAGGGCAGTATTGTCTACTCAGACTGGCAGTGGCTCTCCAGGGTCCCAAGCAGAGTTTTTTTTTACATCAACCTACTGCCTATTCCTTTTGGGTGGCGGTCACACGCGTGAGATACAGTGGGGGGGGGGGGGGGAAGCAAGGCTATTTCCTCCGGCGGAAGTTGACCCACAGTTGCATGATCACATGGACTTTGGACGCTGCGGGCACAGCCTACCACTGCTTGATCAGATGCAACTGAGGGTGAGTCGGGGTTTTTTTGGCCATTTGTTTCCGATGCACTTAAACAAGGGATCGATTATTCGCACCTCAGCCCTGAGGGCTCCCTATGGAGTGTGCAATGATGCGCATACTGAGAAGGGCAAAAAACAACAGCACAGAGTCGGGATGGCCTGATCAGACCATCTCGACGCCATGGAAGTGCGCTGAGGCGATCAGACGCAGAAAAGTCTTGTCTGTGGCCCATAGCTACCTGTTTGCTACCGGACTTTCTGAGGTGTCTTTTAACTCCGCTTCTGTGGCAGAGCAAAATGGGTGGCCGACGGCTGCGGGGTGCGGGTGCTTCCCAGATGTTGTCGTCTGATCGTGCTCCTTTAATCTGCCCGGCATTTGCACCTATGTTGGGGTTAATTGTGCATGTGATCGCAACCTTTATTTGGAGATGCTGGGGATTGAACCTGGGACCTTCTGCATGCTAAGCAGATGCTCTACCACTGAGCCATGGCCCCTCCCCTCTAGAGATACTGCCTCTCAGGCCCTTATGTCATTTGTTTGACATTTGGTTCTCTGGTTATCAGAACCAGACATTAGACTACCCTCTGTAAACACCATCCAAAAGGCAAGCATTGTATTATTTTTTACATATGTGCCATCAAACTGCAGCCAACTCATGTCTATCCCATGAAGTTCTGCCTTCATGGGGTTTTCAAGGCAAGAGATGAGCAGACGTGGCTCGTCATTGCCTTACTCCACATAGTAGCCCTGCTCTTGCTGGTGGTCTTCCATCCAAGTACTAACCGTGGCTGACCCGACTTAGCTTCTAAGCCCATGATGAGGTGAGGCTAGGCTATTACAGCTGGCCTTTTCTTGTTCCTTAAGTTGGTGCTATTGTTACCTGTAAACACATCATCACTCAGGGTGGCCAGCTATGTTGGCATACAGAGAATACTACAGATGGAGAATGCTGTGGGGAAGGAGTGTGTTGGAATAACAGGTTGAAAAGGCACTGGAGAACAGAATGCTCAGGGAAGGCAGCTCCACAGAAGTGACTCATCTCTCCAGCCGGAGCAAATACATAAAGGGGGATGGAACCATTTGAAGGGTGAGGCTCAGGTGCCACGCTTTGACTTCTTTTGATGATTGTCACTGCTTATGTGACAAGGTGGTTATAAGATTTTAAACTCTGTTGAAACCGGCGGCTGATTCATCTGTAAAGATGTGCTAGTATAGGAAAGTGCTTTGAAGTTAATCTTGTGTAAATGAGATTTGGGGGGTCTGTTAAGGGATGATCTCTGTTAAGAGCACAGTGATAGGATTAAACGATTGGTGCTACTCGAGACCTGCGTATTAGCGGTTACTTTTTTGAAAGGGTTGATGAAATGGAAAGTCCAGGTGATGGCGGTGGGATGGCCTCTTATTTGATACGGTTGCACTTTTGTCTTCCTAAAGCTTTTCGAGTGACGCCATGCAGCCTACACTAGACAGGTTAACTAGGTAAACTTGTGGAACAAAGTTTGAGTCCAGTGGCGCCTTTCAGACCAACAAAGTTTAATTCTGGGCGTAAGCTTTTGTGTGCATTGAACTTTGTTGGTCTTAAAGGCGCCACTGGACTCAAACTTTGTTCTCTTGCTTCGGACCAACACGGCTGCCCCCCCCCCCCCCCCCCGAATCTAGGTCAGCTTGTGAAATCCTCAGCTTGATTTATTCCTTGTCATTAATTCACATGAATCTTCATTAGGCTGCCATTATTGATTTGGGTCAGTGTATGGAAGAAAATGGATGTCACTAAGATTAGTCTGCTTTTTCTCTTCATCACCTTGGTTTGAAAGGCATGATTCAAAATGAGCAGCTGAATCACAGAAGTCCTAGATCCTTTTTGGAGGCTGAAAACAATTCCCTAGTCTCCTAATTATGTTTAATGTAGAGTATTGATCTCATATCATCTGGAGACTTGCAGAATGGCAGTGGGTTGTAGCCAGTGAATTGTTCCACCTGTCGGGCAGAACTGTCCTGTCTCCCTCTGCTGTCGCATGCTCCCATCTGAAATACTGATCCCAGGAATTAGTGCCCCTCCAGCAACAATGCCGGGTGTGATATGAGGGCATGCAGTGGGAGGGATGAATCAGCAAACCACTCCCACCCAGACAAGTATTAGATATAAGCATTTGGCCTTGGGGAATTATTTTGCAGGAATCTTTAAATGCACTCATGATGTCTAATTGCTTGATTTTATTGAGTGCTCTTTAAAATTTACTCGAGCCAACATTTGTTTTTAAAAAGCTGTTAAAAAGTTTACCACCTCTTGAGTCTGAATTGCTGAAAAGTTATGCTATGTTTGGGTGTGATGTGCCTTCTGGAGGAAGCCCAGCCTGAAAAATGTTAGTTGGACTTAGGCTGTGCGACTGAAGTGTCCAATGGCACTTAAACCTAACTTTCATAGTGCAATAAGGTAGCTGTGGGCTTTGCTGCTGTTCTGCTAGGATCAACCTGACATCTCAAAAGGAAGTCTGATACTTCATTGGTTTTGGCTGGGCGAGGAGATTTTGGATTTGACCGAACTTTCATAATGAGTTCTAAGGCTGTTGTTGAGCTCAGCTGGAACACTTTAATGTGCTAGTTTATTTTAGTGACCATTAGGCTCTTGGGTAACCGTGAATCATGAGTCAGATTGGGACGAACCCATGGTGCTGGGTTGCTTGATACCTGGAAATGTTTTGCTGGTGTCTACTTTCAGATTCTGGTTTCTTGATTGGAATTTGGCCATAAACAGCTCCATGTAGGATGATGGAAATGCTTCCACTTGGGCAAAGATTTTAAGGAATATTCATATTACAGCAGGTCATGCCCTTCCTGAGATTGTATGCGTAGGATGAAAGCATACTGTTTTACCTTGTTAGTTCCAATTAAAATGTATTTGGCAAGATATTGGGAAGCTTCTAAAATCCCAAAAGGAAAGGCAAGATGACTCAGAGTGCGGCCTATTACAGTCATTGAGATCCTTGGTAATACTCTTCATATACATATCCAGTTGTATGGAAACAAGGTTATTTGCTGCTGCATCTATTCTGTGCCCTGTAGGTCTTCACTTCCAGCCTAAATTTATAAGCCTTAGTTGTTGTACCAAACATGGGTATATGGTGATCTCTTGAGTTGCTGTTGCATCAGAAAACTTTCCGTTGGGTTCTGATTCAACATTATCAATAGAACAGGATATGCAGTTCTTTAGGAGAGGTCTACACCTGCTAATAATCTACAATACACTCCTAAGAACATTTTCCATGGAGTAACTCCCACTGAATAGGCTTGAGTAGGAATCTGGGTAGACCTGCTTAGGGAGCAATCCTAATCAGGTCTACTGTGAAACAGTTTGGTTTTATTTAGTGGGACTTACTCCTTGGAAAGTGTTCTTAGGATTGCAGCTAGAGATTCCTAGACTTGTAATGGGCCTTATAGGCCATTTAGTTCCCTGCTCAGCGCAGAAAATCTGAAGCTAGACTCAGAGTGTTCCTGATGGTTGGCTGTCCAACCTCTGCTTGAAGACCTCCAGCCAAGGAGGGCCTCCCACTCCATTGGCAATTGAGTCTATTGTCAAAGTGGCACTAATTTGTACATTTTTTGAAAGGCCGTATTGGAATTTCATTTTCCGAATAATGGTGGGGATCAGTATTCCCTCTGAGTTAGTGGGAGCTAGGTCGCAGTTTTTTAGCCTCCAGCTCACACATTTTTGTCTTAGCTCAGGAAGGATGGCCCCAGAACTCACATTTTTGTCTTAGCTCAGGAAGGATGGCCCCAGAACTAATTTATGCAGTAGCCAAATTGCTTGCTCATAACTTTAATGTCAGTAGCTCACAAAGTAGAAGTTTAGCTCACAAGACTCCACAGCTTAGAGGGAGCATTGGTGGGAATGTGGACATATCTTTCGATGAGATTATCCAGAATAACTTCTGAAATTGTATGGAGTATATTTATGTTTATTGGATATAATTTTATAGTTCTGCGTTATTTATATCACTGCTCAACAAATACCAGCACTGGGTCACACGGGGCCTAGAAATGTCATTATGGCACCTAGCTTTGTCAACTATGGATTTATTTTAGCATTTTGGTGATTCTCACTAGAAATACTAAGGGTTGGAACGACCCAGCTTTCCCACTTTAAAAAAAAAGGGGGGGGGGGAGGAAGGCTTTCACTTTGACTGTTCTAAATGCAGTTTTGGGGATGATGGGACCCGCTTGGACAAAAACCATGTGGAATCAGGGCTGTAATAAGGAGAGTTACCGGCCAAGATTGAGTGAAAAAACTGGCTGGATTCAACCCAAAGTTTATTTATAACTTGCATTAGAATATTTTATTGTATGTCATAAAAATAAATGTGCATGAAGTTCTTGCTATTACTTCTTTATATCAGGCACTTAGAGAAAATTGGTATAAGATGTTTTTCTGCTGGTATATTACGCTAAAAGATATACAGAAAATGGACAAAAATTATGTTGGAAAATGCTATTACCTCTGTATGTATAAATACAATTTGACATCATTTCATGGTGGTGGATGAACTTGCTTCTTAACCAGGTGCTTTCTCTACTGGCTCCAATATTTACTTCAATGGAGCCTTTTAAAATGGAATTATGAGAAATTGGGAAGGAATTAGGCTAGGGTTAGAGGTTAGCAATGCTCCCTCTAAGCTGTGGAGTCTTGTGAGCAAAAATTCTACTTTGTGAGCTGCTGGCATTAAAGTTGTGAGCGAGTGATTTAGCTGCATAAATTAGTTTGCCCTGGAGCCATCCTTCCTGAGCTACGACAAAAATGTGTGAGCCGGAGGCTAAAAAACTGTGAGCTAGCTCACACTAACTCAGCTTAGAGGGAACACTGTAGGTTCGCTTTTTTGTTGGGATGACAACCAAGGTTACTCTGCTGTTTATTTACACGCTACGACATTTTTGTCACTGCTTTAATAACATTACAAAAACAGGTTACGCTTGGGTTTTGTGGAAGCAATAATTAGAAAATGTGGTAATGAAACATGAAACCTTGAGGGTGGAATGCAAGCGTGACTCCTAAATTTTTGGGTTTGGCTCCTAGAACCAAACCAAGCCAACAGATTTGTAAAAGGCTTACTTTGTATGTTCATGTATATGGTAATGCTCTTGGATTCAGTGCTTAAAACAGTTCAGGCGGCTTGGGCTGCTTTGCCGGCTATGACCTTTCTGGGAACAAACAGGCCTAGCGACATCCCTTCGGGTTTTAGCTATGCCCAGACTTGACCACTGTCTTATTGACACTGTCTTTCAGTATCACTGTAAGTGGGAGCCTGTCCGTCAGTTATATGGAACAGGGTCTTTTAAACGCTGGCGCCAGGATTGTGAGCATTCCTCCCCAGGGGCACCTGCCTTGTGCCTTCCCTGTCATTTCCCGTTGGTGGAACACTTTTTATTTTTTTTAGGAGAGCATTTGGGCTTCTCATGGAAATGGTACACTAACTTTTGATTGCTGATGTATCATCTTCCTGCTGCTGCTGGATTAATGCAGTTCTCATTATGCTGGCTGCCCTTTTAAAGCTCTGTTGTTGTTGTTTTTGTGGCTTTACACTTTTTCTTGTTACGTTTTCTGTTTTTTGTCAGTGGCCTTGGAAAATTAGCCAAAACGTAGAATATAGATATCCTAAAGATTAAGAAACTGTTAATATATAACTCTTCGAATCCTCAGGACGACTTCCATAGATATGATGGATGGAATGACTAACACGGAGATAATTTCCCCTTGCTCAATGGGGTCCTTACTTGATGTGGGCGCACTGTGGCTATTATAATACGATTATAGCAGAAAGGCCGCTTTCTACTATAGCAAGAGTTACCGTATTTTTCGCTCCATAAGACGCACCTGACCATAAGATGCACCGAGCTCTGCTCGGTGCCGTGGCTTGGGAAAGGTGAGGGGGGGTTAAGACGCACACACTTTCCCCCCCCCACTTTTTTTTGGGAGAAAAAGTGAGTCTTATGGAGCAAAAAATTCTTTGCCATTAATCTTTTAAAAGACCTAGTGGCAGAACTGATGGTTTGCTTTTTAAAAATTAGAATAACAACATATAACCCTTTTTCATGTCCAGGGACTGAGTCTGTAATAGCATCCTTGTTCTTTGAAAACACCTGTTTACTTCAAGGCATGTAGAACAGGATAATAAGTGTTGTTCCCCCCACCCTCCCCGGTAACCAGACTGAAATGAGAAGAAATGTATGTTGCAGAAACTCTTAAATCCTAATCTCTTCCTTCCCTGAGCCAGTGTAGGTTTGCCTCTATTTTCAGTAAGCAGAAGGTCAGTGTATTATAAACAAGTTATTTTAAGACAGAAGAGGAGCTGCTAATGACTATTCAACCTGAGCATCTTCTAGTCAAGTGGTGAGGAAACCTGTCTGTTCACTGATCAACAACTGAGATGACACCCTTCATTAAACATAACCTGGTTTCCATACAGCTAGGTATTCGCTGCTGGAACTATTCTGTGCCCCTAAAGCCCCCACCTGCAGCCGAAATTTATAAGCCACAGGTGTTTGCCCCAAATATGGATATGAGTGACTGCTGAAATTGGTGGCGCACCAGAAAACTTTCTGCTGCACTGTGCGTCGAGACTAAACCAACAGAAATTCGTTGTGTAAATTCCTTAGGACAAGTGCTAGTGTCGCACACCTGGCTGGGTGGACCCAGCCATCCTCCAAGCAGATTTAGTACAGCCTGAGGAGCCATCCTCCAGCTTCAAGTGGCCTTCCTCCAATGGAAAAGCCACAAGTTGGAGGAAGCACTTTCTTAGACTGGGGGAAGGCTTAAAGTCTGAGCCAAAAGGAAAGGCGAGGCATAAATATTTAAATATTTTATTTGTATTTTATATTGTTGTTACCCGCCCTGAGCCCGTTTCCGGGGAGGGCGGGATACAAATTCAAAATAAATCAATAAATAAACTTTGCTCAGTGCAATGGTAGGGTAGAATCCACCCCACTGACTTAAAGAGTCCTAGGTTGCAGTCCTAAGAGTACTTTCTTGGGAGTCAGTCCTATTGAATAAAATGGCACCTAATTCTGAGTAGACCTGATTAGGAACGCCCCTCCTAGAGCAGTAAGGGGTCTCATAGGCCATTTAGTTCCCTAAACATACACACATACCTTTCCTTGTAGGACTTGTTTTCCAACCCTCCCCTCCCCCCCCCCGGATCATTTTGTTGCCCTCCATTTCGGTTGGTTTGTATCTTGCTTAAAAATGCAGTGCCCAGATACTTCAGACGATGTCTAACTGGAGCAGAGTTGAGTGGGGCTATTACTTTCTCGGACCATTCTTCTATAATTGCAGACTAAATGTGTGCTAGCTTTTTTTACAGCCATACTGTCCTGTGTTCCTTGACTGCTGTTCTATGAACCTTTTGAAATATACCATTGCCAAGCCAGATACCCTCCATCCAGTACCTATGCATTTGATTATTTCCCCCTAAATGCAGAACTTTTCATTTGTGTCTGTTGAATTTCATTTTGCTTCAGCTAAGGTTTCCAGCCTATGCACAGTCACTTTGACTGTCATTTCTGTCTTCTGTCCTTCCTGTTTTGTGTCATCTGCACATATCCACCACTCATAAACATGTTGAAGTGTACTAGGCCCAGGAGGACAGAGCCCTGCAGCCCTCCTCATGAGACCCCCCTCCAGACTGATGAAGTGCTATTCAGAAGCATTCTTGAGTACGTTTCTCCAACCGCCCATGGGTCCATCTGACCCTGACTTGTCCTTAACCATTCATACTTACACTTGTTGGTTTGCAAACAGTTCCACTTTGGGAGGACATGAAGGCAAATGGGAGTTGAACAGATCTGCCTCCACTTTGCCCCTGAGAAGATTGGTGGCTGTATTCAGCATTCTGGGCTCACAACTTATGTAGGGAGGCCACCTGATTAAAAATGAGAGGTCAAAGCTTGAGCACTGTGTCCCTGGAGATACATCACTGGTGTGTTGAGTAATTTCTGTACCACGTGAATACTTGTGCAGTGCTTCAGTCTGGTGTAGTGGTTAAGTGCACGGACTCTAATCTGGGAGAACCGGGTTTGATTCCCCACTCCTCCATGTGCAGCTGCTGGATGACCTTGGGCAAGCCATAGTTCTGACAGCGGTTCTGGAAAGAGCAGTTCTGGAAAGAGCTCTCTCAGCCCCACCTACCTCACAGGGTATCTGTTGTGGGGAGGGGAAGGGAAAGGAGTTTGTAAGCCGCTCTGAGACTCTTGAGTGAAGGGCGGGGTATAAATCTAATCTCCTCCTCCTCCTCCTAGTGGTTCCAGACTTCTAAATCCTAATGTATTGGTTACTGAATCACATTTTTTGTGTGATTGTTCCGGCTCACTACGTGTCATCTGCCTTGAGTCCCTGTGAGAAAGGCGGACTAGAAATAATGTAAATAAATGCATTTAATGACAGAGTCACTGTTCACTTATTAAAGCGCTTAAACTCCCTCTCCTTTTTTCTTTTTTAGGTGTCTTTGTATCCAGCATCGTCCTCGTCCTTTCACAAAGATCCCTTTTCCAGTTTTATATGATCAGCTCCGCGTTTCTGCTGGCCGCAACATCAGTGCTGGTGAACTATTACGCTTTTTTGCACATAAACTTCCACAGTGCCTATCACACAGAAGCATTTGAAGTCCAGCTTCTGCCTCATAAAGGACCTTCCCTGTGGATGGCACTTTCTATCCTTCAGCTTGCCTTTGGAATTGGCTACGTTGCACTGTTAAATATCCAGTCCATATACTCTCAACTGATCATACTGGATTTATTGATTCCTGTTGTAGGCTTGATCATTGAATTACCTTTACACATCAGGCAGATTCTAGTCTTTATCTCAGGCTTTGTTGTGACATTTTATACCCTGGCCATTTTAGTGTCTAAAATGAAACGGTTCTACTACTCCGCCCGGTACGTCTATCTCCTCGTAAGGCACATGTATCGCATTTACGGATTACAGTTGTTGCTGGAAGATACGTGGAAGAGGATCCGTTTCCCAACTGTACTGCGTGTCTTTTGGCTAACGAGACTTACAGCCCAAGCTGCAGTGCTAATTTATGTCGTCAGGATGGCAGAAACTAATTCAGGCACGAAATCATACCTGGTTTCTTGGGATAGCTTTTGGGAAGTACTTTGCAGCCTTATCATCAGTGGGTGTGATTCTACTTTAACTGTATTAGGCATGAGCGCTGTTATTTCCTCTGTGGCTCATTATCTAGGGCTCGGTATCTTGGCCTTTATAGGTTCGACCGATGAAGATGACAAGAGACTTGGTTTTGTGGCCCCCGTTTTATTTTTCATTTTGGCTCTGCAGACTGGTTTGAGTGGGCTAAAGCCGGAAGAGAGACTAGTGCGCTTGAGTCGAAACATGTGCCTTTTGCTAACTGCAGTCCTGCATTTTATCCACGGGATGACCGATCCTGTCCTGATGTCTCTGAGTGCCTCCCACGTGTCCTCCTTCCGCAGACACTTCCCTGTACTCTTTGTCTCAGCTTGCCTCTTTGTTCTTCCAATCTTGCTCAGCTACATCCTTTGGCACCACTATGCACTAAATACATGGCTGTTTGCAGTTACAGCCTTCTGTGTGGAGCTCTGCCTGAAGGTTATAGTTTCTATCACTGTGTATGTACTGTTCATGATCGATGGCTACTATAATGTCCTATGGGAAAAGCTTGATGATTACGTCTACTACGTTCGGTCGACAGGCAATATTATTGAGTTCATATTTGGACTCATAATGTTTGGGAATGGCGCTTACACCATGGTATTTGAATCAGGAAGCAAAATCCGGGCGTGCATGATGTGTCTGCATGCCTATTTCAACATCTACTTGCAAGCGAAGAATGGGTGGAAGACGTTCATAAATCGCAGGACTGCGGTTAAGAAAATCAACTCGCTTCCCGAAGTCAAAGGAGAGCGATTACGTGAAATAGACGACGTGTGTGCAATCTGCTACCACGAGTTTACTACGTCTGCTCGTATTACCCCATGCAATCACTACTTCCATGCACTTTGCCTTCGGAAATGGCTCTATATTCAAGACACTTGTCCGATGTGCCACCAGAAAGTATATATTGAGGATAAGGAGAACACCAATGCCTCAAATAATAACGGCTTTGTTGCACGTGATGAAAATGTACCTAATGAAAATGTTGAAGACAGTGACGGTACCGACAGCGAGGAGGAGGAAGAGACCGACGGCTTGACTTAGCCTGTTATTGCAGTCCTCTGAACATCAAACCTGGTGGTTTAAAATGTCATGTCCTGAACGCTGCAGGTGTGTGTTAATAGTGACTTTCAACAATGGAATAAAAGTTTCACTTCATCAGTGTGTATCTAAGCACAAGAACAGTATCTCAAAATGTTGAATCTGTGAATGGGGTTGTCAGTTTACTGTGATGTGCTACTGTAAATATACCTCTGATTACTGCTGGTCTCTTTTGTGACCACGTTACATTTTATGTACATTATTGTACATGGAATAAAATGTTTTTGCTTATTTTTTAAAAAAAGCTGAACAAAAAACACTTCTTAATTGGTAGTGCAAATTATAGTGTGTACACTGTGTCAAAAAGTTCGTGCAGATTGGTTAATTTTAAGCGGATGGTTTTGAAGATGCTCTGATTCATTTTCAGGGTTTCAGGAAGGCACCATATAGAGCAAATAAAAACAAATTAAACATCGAATTTAAAACCTTATCAAAGCATTGTTCCTGTCTTGAGAGGAAAAAAATAAAAGTGTTAGGCTGATCTCAGCAGTGATGCGGCCAAGTCTTATACCATCTTCACTTTCATTCGAGTGAAAAAATCTGTGAGTTGACAGGTCAGCACAATTCATATTTACTTCAAGTTAAGAGAGTGATAAGCCACTGAAATGTAACTGTCATTCTGAAAGTGACCGGAGAAAGGATGATCATTTAAAAAGCTTTTCACGTGTTTTATAGCACACCCCAGCATATTTCTAAATTAGCTGATGATAAGATTCAGGGGAAACTTTATTTCATATAATAGAATTAGGTTTTACAACAATACATAAAACTTTACATATCTGGAAAGAAGATTTTAATACTGTTGTTGTACATAGTATTGGCCAGTTCGAGAGGATCTTCTTCCCGCACTGCTGCTATTATTTCCAGTATTTGGCTATAAAAGAGGGGGGAGGAATCTTATTAGAGCACAGCTTCATGAAGACATTAATGGCACTTCATTGCTTATGTTCATAAATATTAAAATTGTATAAATATTTTTGGACAGAGGTTTAACAGTACCGGATTTTTTTAAAAACCACTATCTGGGCTATAGCAATCCTGCAGCAAAATGCCATTAAATTAGTTTCTCTGATAAGAGTGTCACAGAAATTCCTGGGATGTACTGCAACACGAACAGGCAGTACGGTGCTGAAGGGGGTCAAAACAGGGGTGTTAGTATCCTTCCTGTCAGCCAGATTTTGTGAAGGCTGTAGGACTGCAGATCCTAGTGTGGAAAACCAGGGCATCTTTTGCTAGCTCAGGGTGTCTGGCAAAGCACTCCTAAGCCGTTAAGCCAATCTAAGTTACTCGAAGTCAATGGGCTTAGAGGGGTATCGCTTTACATAAGATTACACGGTGAGTAGTGTGGACCATTTCTCACCATACTGATTTGCTTTCATTTGACTCACGCATCAGGTGAATATTTTATTCAGTTTGTACAATGAAGTTATCTGCCAAATTACACTTCAACCAAGACATCACAAAGACACCGAACTCAGGTTTTGCCAGTAACTAGATACATGGTGTTCCGTTTTCCGAGACAGAACTCTTGGAAGTGAGGGAATTTTAGTACTTTGAGTCTATTTTCCTTTGTTGGTTTGCTCAAGGAGGCTTTGCAGTGTGTGGAGTCTTTTGCTTCGGTATTAGCCCAGTACCATTGTTTATGTGCTGCTTGTACTGAAGTTTTAATGCTTTTAATTGTGTAGATGTTTTAATATTTTTATGTGTCCTGCCTTGGGGACCCTGTGCAAACGGAAAGGCAATATAAAAATGTTTTAAATAAATATAACCAGCAGAAATGGTATTTGTTTATAAATGGCAACAGTAGGATAGCTAATACGGAAGCAAACTAGTTCGCAAACTAGAAAACCCTCCTTGAGAATGAAATAAAGCAAGAAAATATTAAAATTTAGACAAATGGAAAGTGATGCAATTCATATTACCTCCGCTTACAGACCTGGATAAACAGGGTTGTGGGGGGCCTGATTATTTTCTGTGACAACTCCACAAAGCAAAGGAGTACAGGAGGTCTCCCCTTTTTAGTGCATCACTGTTAAATAAACGTGGAGTAGCAGTAACAGAACACCTGCCATTACTGCTGTGACCATAATGGAAACTTCAAGCAGAGTTGCAGAATGGCCCAGTTCTACTGGCACCCTTGGGTTGGGTTGCTAGGATGAAAGAGTTCAGTTCCTCTAGCTTCCATGCCAGCACAACTGAATGAAGGGTTCCATATGCAGCTGATCTGCTGCCCCTTTCATAGGACAGCCTATTCTCCCTCTGAGGAAAGGAGGAAATCTTGGTGGGTGATTCCCATCCTCCATTCAGGGAGACAGGTATAAATTCTTTTCCACTTTCAGTCTCCGCTGCGGGAATCACCCATCTCCTCAGTTGTTTTCCTGCTTCAAGAGGGAGAGCAGTACAGAATAGGCTGTGTCTTACCTACTCCGTTTCCTCTTTTTTACTCTCACTAGTTTCTCCCTTTCTCTTCTGTTCTGAACTGTCTCTCGTGCCTCCATGGTGAGATCACAGGAGAAGAGCCGGGAGAGCTGCTGTTGGCTGTGGCAGCCATTTTCTAAAATTTGAGAGTGTGTCTTTTGGCCACTCTAACATGGACATTTGTGAGGACAGCAACAGCTTCCTCTTAGGTTAGAAACCCCACTCACTGCCGATCCCAGGCAAAGCACGGATGCGATTGGCACAGGTTGCCCAGGAACCTCCGTGGCAACTGTTCCTGGTGTTAAGAGACCAGAACTTCAAGAGCATGCCAAAAAGAGGTGCCATTCAATTTCGTTGAATTATTTAAAGTTGTAGCATAGCAAATTGTTCCCACTGGGTATTGGTACAATCATTCCTCTTTTTTTAATGAGCTGCTGGTTCTTAAGCTTAGAGTATTCTGCTGGCAATGTTAAGAGCTTTCGAGTCGTGATAATGACAATAAGTATCCAATGGTCCAGTTTGCCAGGCCTGCTGTCACTCTCTGTTGCAGAACTCTGTTCAAAGAAGTTTTGCTGCTGTTCAGGAGCCGGATACCTCTTCCCTTACGGCGGGGGAAGACTGGGCGGTGGTGGCAGTATCGCCTTCAGGGCCTGCTTGTCAGCTTCCAAGAGGCTTCTGATTGGCCACGGCTAAAAATGTAATAGTGATGACTAGCTCAGCTCTTGCTATCTGATTTAGCAGGAAGCGTGGAGAGATCAGAAAGCGCATCTGAGAATTAATCGAGTTCGGCCAAGATCCAGACAGACCTACCTTGCCAATTTTCTGCTGCAGTGGCACATTTTATATGGCATGTCGCTCCCCCCCCCCCGCCCCGCAAAAGCAGATGAAGTTACATGTGAATAACTCATCCCAGCAATCTCATTGGCTGTGTATCCCTTGCGTTGCACTGGGGCCTTGAAATACATTAAACTGCTTACTTACATTATATGACACGGTTCATTCCTGTCCTTTAGGCAGTGTCCTGGTTCCCACTTTTTCTTGGTAGGGAATGTGGTTTTTACATATTTTGAACCAGCGTGGGTATTCTTCACTCCACACCAAGGAGCATCTAGTTGGATTTTAAAAACACTTAAACGTAAACAACTTCCTGGTAGTTTGATGAACGGCCGCACTGCTATCAAAATTACCACAGAGCCCCTCCTTTAAAAGTATCTCAAATATTATTTTAAGGTGTGGGCTGCAAGTCTAAACAAAACTGTTTATAAAGCCAAATTGTAACTAGGTACAGGAAGTTTTATCAGTCCCAATGTCCTCATAGATGCTGGTACAATGGAAAGTTGCAGGGGACTGCACACCTCAGTTACATCACTAGATGCGACTTCAGTGATAATACAAGGCTGGATCCAGACTACATTTTCTGCTCGTGGAAGGGGTGCGGTCATTTCCTCTGGCTCCCTGTTTCTGCTGCATGCCCCCAATTTGCCTCTCCTGCTATTCCTGAGGGTCCGCTGTGCAGAGAAATCAGCGGCCTGCAGGAGCAGGCGGGAATCAGAGATATTCTCTACCACTGACAGAATTGCCTTGCATGAGTGGAAAGTTTAGAAGATTTATACCCCGCCCTTCACTCGGAGTGGCTTACAATCTCCTTCCTTTCCTCTCCCCACAACGGACACTCTGTAAGGTAGGAGGGGCTGAGAGAGCTGCTCTTGAGAGAACAGCTCTGACAGAACTATGACTTGCCCAAGGTCCCCCAGCAGCTGCGTGTGGAGAGTGGGGAAGCAAACCTGGTTCTCCCGGATTAGAGTCCGCACTCCTAACCACTACGCCAAATTTAGTCTGGAGTCAACTGACATGATTTAAAAACTTTTTTCCTGTGTGTGTGCAGCTTCAAAACGGGGCAAACCACTCACCCCCCCCCCCCCCCCGGGCATTTTGGATCAGGACAACAGGAAGGGGAGCAAGAGTCTCTCCTCCTTCACACACATCTTGAGCTGAACCCCTGTGGTCTTTTACAAAAGCAATCCAGGGTCTGGGGTTCCTGGACCTAACTCATTTAAAAGTATAATGCGTCGTTCAGCCCTAGGACGGCATTCTATATAAATGGGATTTCAAAGGACTGGATCCAGAGGGAAAGCTCAAAGAACTTTGTGCTGGTGAGACAGTGAGAAAAGATCTGCTGTGCTTTTCCGCTGGATCTCCCCCAAAACAATTCATTAATAGGCATGAAGTTATAATTAGAGCCGTAGCATCAATATTCTTCAAATCTGAGACTAAAAATTCGCAAGGATCTGTCTACGATACAACAATAGGCATTGTGCTTATAGGTAAAAACAAAGCAGTTCCACCAAAACAGATGTAATTTAAGCTCCGTTTCCTAAGGGAAGTTAGGAAGCATCAGAAACACTCTGTGCAGGGCCCCCCCCCCCCCATCACCATGTTCTTAACCAGGGTTTTCAGGGGTATACTGAACTACTATTTAAACTTGCTGCGATGTGTTTCAGTTGTTCCCCCTCCCCAGTGTTTGAAATCAGAATATGGATTTAAGTAATGCTAGTATGAAGTCTGCAAATGGACGAGTGGATTTCCCTCTCCTCAGTTAGCCTGTGGCAGCGGTGCCTTTATCTGCATTTGAAAAGAGGGAGACGGGAGCGTCTTGCCAAGGATGGAGGCGACCCGGCAGTGTGTAATTGGGGTGCTGCCCTTCTGGGCCCAGAACATCCGCACAGGTGGGCCAAAGGCATGCACTTAAATTGTTCTGACACTTCCAGTTGGTTCGGAATACAGCAGCCACACTGCTAACCGGAACAAGCCTTTTTGAGCCTCTCCGGTGCCACAATACAGAGGCTGCCAGTATGTTCCTGGTCTCAGTTCAAAGTGCTGGCGTTGACCTTTGAAACCAGACTGCAGCTGCAGAAGGGCTTGCCCCAAGGACATGACTGTGGGGACTGCAATTGGCTTCATACAGGGAGAAGTGATCCTTCAAGTATGTGGGTGCAGGTAGTGAAGGGCTTCAAAAGGTCAAGACCAGCATCTTAAACTGAGCCTAGAAACATACAAGTGACCACTACATCTGTGGTAAGACGGGGATAATACACTGGAATCAGCTAGATGGGCCACTGTGTTCTGCACCAGTTGAAACTTCCAGACTGTCTTCAAAGGCAGCCCTATGCAGGGATGAATATAGATCTCATTCTCCCTTCTGCAGCCTCACCTTAAAGACTGGCTATGCAGAGGGAAGATGGACAGCTTGCCCTGTTTTTTGGCTCAGTCTGACTCTCAGTGTGTACACCATTTCTGATAACAGACCCTGAGGATAATCCCTGGCATGTTCATAAATGTTGGGACAGGAGGCTGTGCACACTGCAAGCACAGACAGCAGTATACCGAACTTCCAGGGACGTTTCCTTCTTACTGTGCTGCTCAAGAACTGGGTATCATTTCTCATTTTGGGTGCTTGCGTCCTGTCTCTCCCTTGCACTAGCCCCAAGGTTACAACTGAAATTCATCCCCGTTCTGAAGATACTTTGGAAGGGGCACCACTGGGGAGAAAAATAATAAAATGTAGATGGATTCTGATCAAAACAGTAACCTACCTGTCTCTATCATTAACCTTTCATTTGGAATTGACCTCACGGTTTCTAAGTTGGCCTCTGTTTTCAGCGAACTGGAAAGTGAGTGAAAATATTATTTGGAATATGCAGACAGGTGCGCTGTGTAGGAGTTGCTTAGTTGCAGGGAGTGCAAAGCAGTCTCAAAATTCAAGAAACGACTGCGTTGCTTGCGAACAACGTGGGCCCAATCAGACGCTCCCTGCTGGACGCAGAAGCAGGGAGGGGCTTTGGCATGTGCCCCTGCAGTGGTGGGGCACCAGGTCAGCCACAGCAGCAAACAGGATGCTGCACTCGACGGTCCACTTTCATGAGCCTTTTCCCCATGGGTGTGTAGAATCCCCTTTTAAAGCTCTCCCAAGATACTGGCCATTACGACCCCTTGTGACAGGAAGTTCCACATGTTAATTATACTTCCTGTGAAGAAGTGCATGATCATATGAAGCATTTAGACACTCTGAAGTACTATATAAATTATAACAAAGTTTTATTCTGGGTATAAGCTTTTGTGTACATGCTCAAGGAAGCTATTACCCAGAATAAAACTTCGTTGGTCTTAAAGGTGCCAGTGGACTCGGAATTTGTTCTGCTGCTTCAGACCAACACGGCTACCCACCTGCATCTAAATAAATGCTAAATATCAGTTTTGGATTGCAGTACTCAATAGATTATAGCACCTCAAAATATTTACGACCAGTGTTCCCTCTAAGCTGAGTTAGTGTGAGCTAGTTCACAGTTCTTTAGCCTCCGGCTCACACATTTTTGTCTTCGCTCAGGAAGGATGGCTCCAGAGCAAACTAATTTATGGAGTAACCAAATCTCTTGCTCACAACTTTAATGCCAGTAGCTCACAAAGTGGAATTTCAGCTCATATGACTCCACAGCTTAGAGGGAGCATTGTTTACGACACGTCCATACGATTTGCAGTCTGCCCAAGCCAAAGCATTCCACCAGCCAGATATAGCAGGAAGTTACAAACCTGTCTCTGCTGCCTGCCCAGGACTGCAAAGGTGGAGAGTGTGTCAAGCCCTCAACAGCCCACCAAACGCTGCTGGTGGAATCACACAGGCACCCACCCCAGTTTAAAACAAGTCTTTATTGACTGGCCATTAGAAATGACTTACCAACCGTTTATTCCTATGTAGAGATCCAAATCGATTATAGCTGCCGCTGCTTCTTTGGTGCCATCAAAAGAATGCACCTGTAAAAGAGGCTGATATGCATTTATTGTCATAGGCAGAAAGAATGCAAGTGCATCAGTTTTTATCTGACCTCTCTCCTACATTGCTTTCGAAGGTTGTTTGGCAGCAATGCAGGCAATGAGTCAGCATGAATGGGCAAGTGGGGGGAGGGGCTCTCACGTGGTAGAAACTGAGCCAGGAGCGACACTGCAGACTCGCTTGCTGCTGGATCTACAGCTCAGTTGATCCAAAGTATTCTGAATTAATCAGCATGAGATGATGAGGCAACTTTCTGTTTCAGAAGCACACTTGGGCATTGCTTTACTATCACTGTGTCGCAAAGGATGTATGGAAACATAGGTTTTCTGGTATTGGTTTTGGCGGTGGAAAGTGGCCAGCAGCTCCGTAGGGTTTTGTAGGCAAGTGACACTCAGAGGTGGCTTGCCATCGCTTCCCTCTGCACAGCAACCCCAGACTTCCTTGGTGGTCTTCCATCCAAGTACTAACCGGGGATGACTGTTGGAAAGGTCAAGCTAGCTGACACATCAGCTAAGGCCTGAGCATATCCTGTTCTCCTCTTCCCTACACAATGTACATTGTTCTCTTGGGGTTTCACTACTGATAAGGCTGTTTGCCAGGAGAGAGCTCTCGGAGACATCTACCTGTGCTGATGTGATTATGTGGATTGAACGCTGCTGTTGCTGACTGCAAGAGTGTTGCGTAAGACTGTCAGCCTGGGCTTAAAATAAATGACCACTGCCGAATTCAGGCAGACTGGGGTCTACTGCTTCCACCCGTGTCTCATGTGCAAAGTCCTTCAGATGACCCTGCTTAGCTTCCAAGGGCTGATGAGATTGGGGTAGCCTGCACCATCTAGTTAAGGGCAGTACTGGCTTTATATTCTTATTATTTGTTACTTTAATGTTCTCACCTTTCAGACCTTTTAGGCTGACTACAGGGACTGGGAGAGGAAGGTCAAAATGCAGACAGTCAAAGCTGAACTCTCAGGCAAGCCAAAAAAAGCCCTGCTGATGTCAGATGCACACTGCCGCTTTTTCCAACTCTTGCCAAGGATTTTTGGATGAAGTGTGAAGGGAGCCCCAAAGCTGATTCGTCTGCAATGTGTTGGCAGCGACAAAACCTCATAGCCACAAAAAGGATGGCATTCAAATCATCGTTTGTACTTACCACTCCTCCCATACACCTCTCTCTGTTCCGCCTCATTATATCTGTGCCAAAAAGAGCAGAGTTGGAGATAAGAATCCTAAAGATGTTATTATTATTTTTAATTTCCCCCCCAAAATGTTTTGTATTTTTTAAAACAACCGACCTAAGAATTCTGCATGTGCGTTTCTACAGTGCAGGAACATTGGTAGTTTTGTTTGCTCGGAAAGATCAAATTGTTTTTCAAAATACCTGGGAGGAAAGAAATAAAATAAGTTTGATGGAACATCAGGCATAGTGCAACAAACCGTGGGGGGAAAAGGCAAAGATGGTCCTGTAAAACTGAAGCCACCCTTGAGAACACGGATAGCTTTGATACGTCTTTTAGAAATATTAACTTGAAAAAAATCAAATAAGAAGAGGGCATTTACTTATCTTATGTACTGTCTACTGCCCATCTACTGTATTTTTATTGTGCCCATTCCTATGAGGAAATCTGAGTAGTATACATGGTTCTCCCCTCCCCCTTTCACTCTCACAACAACCCTGTGAGGTAGGTTAGGCAGAGAGAGAGAGAGAGAGACTGGTCCAAGTTTGCCCAGTAGGTCTCATGGCTGAATGGGGCTTTGTCCCTGGGTCTTCCCAGTCCTGGTCCAGCACTCTAATCTTCACACCATACTGGCTCCACTAGAAGCAGCAGGATCATACTGTGATGTGTAAATGATAGAGAATCATGGATTACCTTGCAGCTGTGAAATGGGTCTAAGCTAACCAACTGCGTGACCGTAACTGATGGTGATTCTCTCCCTATGCAGAAGAGCATGAATAACCATGCATGTGACTCTTGGCTTTGTTTTATGATCCATCTGCCACCAGAAGATGTAAATGCTTCACTGGCTGGATTAATTCTAGCTATGACAGCTAGATGCAGTCTCCACATTTAGAGGAAATACGATGCCCCTTGAGAACCAGATGCTGGGGACCAAGAACAGGGCATGGACGGTCACGGTTGTGGCCCATCCCTGAACGCACAGAGGCATTAATCTGTCGGCCACCGGAAACCGAATGCTAGGCTGGAGCAACGTTGGTTTGATCCAGCAAGGCATTCCCAGGTCTTATCATCATCACGATAACACTCCCTACACCAGTGTTTTTCAACCTTTTTCGAGCTAAGGCACATTTCTTTCATTGAAAAAATCCTGCGGCACACCTGACAATATCTCACGGCACAGTGGTTGAAAAACACTGAAATACAAGATAAATGGGTCATTAGTTGCCTCAGCTCAAGTATTAACTATGACAGTATTACAAATACACGTAATAGCCACTCAACTTGAAATCGTAAGTTACAGATCCAAAGTGTAATGGCTCCTTCCCATAACATTGACCTGAGTTTCAGAAGAAATATAATGTGGATGTATTTTAATACTGTGATTCTGCTAAAGTGTTTTCAAATAGAGAGTTTAAACTCTTACTCTTATGTGAACGGCATTCCGCTGACCATAAGTGATTTGAAGAGAAGCACAGTACACCCATTCTTCGCTGAGGGACAGTTACTGATTTGAACCCCACCCTGACAGAAACAGCTAGCTGTTACCATCAAACATATTCATGTTTACTGGAATGTCTTGGTGCAAATCACCCTACCTCAGGCCGGCCACAGAGCGTGCGAGCAGAATCAGCGAGACCGCGCCACTGTTCTTTCTCGCATGCGCAAACGCGTCCCGGAAGGTCAGCCCGGAAGGCACATTTCTTTCATTGAAAAAATCCAGCGGCACACCTGACAATATCTCGCGGCACACCAGTGTGCCACAGCACAGTGGTTGAAAAACACTGCCCTACACCACGAAAGCCACTGACTTGGGGTAGCAGGGAACGTTCTTTCATCTGAAGCGCCTTGCTTGTCAGCACCTTTCCATTTCACTCAGCAGCTTTCCTCAGTCCTCCTGTTCCCGAGTAAACATGCCCGTTTTAGTTATTTATTTAAATGACTTACACCCCGCCTTTCCAACACAATTCTTCTAAGCAGCTAACAAAAATGATAACCAGTTACAAAGTTTTTAACAAAACTGGTGCTGGCTCGCAACAGAAAGATGTCAGCGAACAATAGTTTCACACACACACACCCCGGTCAATGTGCCGTGTAAGAAATATCACAACGAGGGACTCGACCAAAGGCACACTGATGTCGAAGGTCTGAGCCCCCACCAGAATAACAAGGAATGTGCCAACGGAATCTCCTGGGAGAAGATGTTCCCAAAATGTGGCACTAGAACCAAAAAGGACCTCTCCTGCTCACCACCCATCTCAGATGGTGGTGAGACCTGGGAAAGGACATCAGAAAAGGACCTCAAAGAACAAGGTCCATTCTCATAACCAGTTCCTGGTGTATTCAACTAGTAACTTCCAGGTTTGGAGGAAAAAGTTAAATCCCCAACAAGGGTGATGCTGAAAAGTGGCACAGGATAGTTTTATTCACTTAATCGGTGGGATGGGGAATCTTAACCCCTGGCTTGTCACCACACCTGTATTTGCTAGCCAAGTGTCCCAGTGCTCCAGTTCTAGTCACCAAGTTTTGCAACAATACCAACCGTACAAGCACATAAAGAGCTGGAGCAAGATGGTGGCATCCACTGCCAGAAATAAAGGAATGCAGCAAAGCGATTAGATTGGAGGGGGTGGAGTGGAGAAGCTTAGAAGGCCAACTGAAAAGGTTTAACCCTCCCTTTATGGAAAAGCAGGCAGGCTGCTGCTTGAACATCTTTGGGGGGTTTTGCTAGTCCTTGGTTCTGATGGCAACACTGAGAACATTGTAACTGACGTGAAAGGAAACCTTACTAATCTTTGGTATGATCAGTAAATCTTACTTGAGCTGGGTGTCTTTAGGGCAGAATTCCAGTCTGTCAAAATCTACAAGAAGAAAGAGACAATGAGCTGGCTTGTGAAACCGTGCGGAGGAGGCGCACCGATTCCTGAGCTGGCTGGCAAATACTCACCCAGACCGCACTCCCCAATGGCGATGACCTTCCCTTTGTTTTTCTCAGCTAGACTTTGTAACTCTGCTACGTACTGGTTGGGGTTGCCCTGGTCGAATTCTGCGCAGCGGGTGGGGTGGCAGCCAACAGTACTGTAAAACATGTCTGAAAACGAACAAAATGCGATCGTTAGCTATTTTCTCAGTACGACCAGTCTACTGGGCACACTGGGATGCAGTAAGTAAAAGAGCCCATGCCCATGTCTGAGAGTGAGGAGAGGCAAGGCGAACAGAAGACAAATGTATGGGTTTGGTCACTCTAAATGTTAAATGGAGGGTGATGAAAACATTCCGTGTAAACAATAAAGATGTAAGCGGACAAATACCATTTGTTTGTGCCAGCTGCAGAGCCTCTTTACTGTCTTGCAAACTTCCACCCGTAATCATGAACTAGAAAATTAAGAAAACGTATTCGCTGTAAGAGCTGGTTTCTGCATGTTAGGGTTAATTAACATCTGACATATCTGACAAAGGGAGCACTGACTCTTGAAAGCTCATGCCCTGAAAAGCCTGTTGGTCTCTCGGGTGCGACTGGATTCAAATCTTAGCTGGTCCACAACAGACCAACGTAACTACCCACTAAAACCAAGGATTAACGAATACCCCTCAAAAACATATTTTATTAAGGGCCAACAGATAAGATGTCTAATGTAAATGCTGAAACAGTTAAAATTTAAGACCTAAAAGTGAAACCACAAATGTACAACAGTTTAAAGCAAACTACCTTTTTCACACCAGTCTTGACTGCTCTGTCCACTATATCTAGGAAGTCATCTGCGAAAAAACCATGCACAGTTAAAGTCCACATTTAAAAACAGCACCATGATCCAGTATGTTATGGGGCCTCCTGCTGCTTCTGGGATGCAGTAGCCCCTGCAGTTCCTTTCTTTTGCCTGTTAACTTCATGGTAGTAGAGCTGGTTCAGTGTACTGGTTACAGTCTTAGGCTAGGAGTAGGGAGGCCTGGGTTCAAATCTCTCAAGTCAGCCATGAAGCCAGCAGTGTGGCTTTGTGACGGCCACTATCATCCTAGCCTACTTTAAAAGATTCTACAAGGATTAAATGGGAGGAATGGCAGGATCAAAATGTGATAGCTAGATAACTGATACAAAGGTAAAGGTTTCCCTTGTTCGAAAGCCAGCTGAATCCGACTCTAGAGGGCGAGGCTCATCTCCATTTCCAAGCCAAAGAGCCAGCGCTGTCTGAAGACTTTTCCGTGGTCATGTGGCCGGCGTGACTAAACACCGAGGTGCACAGAATGCTGTTACCTTCCCACCAAGGCAGTACATATTTATCTACTTGCAATTTGTTGCTTTCGAACTGCTAGGTTGGTAGGAGCTGAGGCCAGAGACGGGAGCTCACTCCGTCACGTGGCACTCAGGTCTTGAACTGCTGAACCAGTCTGCAGCTCAGCGTCTTAACCTCTGCTCTTTTAATGAGTATAGAGGGGGAAGGGCTGTAGCTCAGTGGAACAGCCTCTGATTTTCATGAAGAAGGTCCCCAGTTCAATCCCCAGCATCTCCAGTTAAAAGGACCAGGCAGCAGGTGACCTCACCCTGAGACCCTGGAGAGCCGCTGCCAGTCTGAGTAGACAATACTGACCTTGGTGGACATTCAGTATAAAATGGTTTCACGTGTGTTTTGTGTGTGATACTTCTACAGCAAAGAAATTCAGCATCAATCTTCACAGCGTTCACACTAACCGGACCAATTAAAATGAACAAACTCCATTGATCGTCTCATGGTTTTGCCATGAATTTAACCAGCTGATTTATTACAATTTTTGTGCGACCTGCCTTTCCTCCTGGCTCAAGGCATTATATGTCAAAGGCCATTTCCATGCCTATATTGTAACAGCTGTCTTAGACTAGCCTAGGATGATCACATAGCATTGCCATCTATGCATCAGGGCTTCAAGGGCACGCACAAAGACATTTTTCAGGGTTGCCCTTCAGCAATCAAGCACTTGTCTCTTATAGGTTTACCAAAACTCAAGCCTGAGCATCTCTTTTGAAGCAATGCCCTTTTTTAAACATTTGGGGAGCCAAGGATAAGGGTAATTTGAGGATCTAATTTTCGTATCTACTTAACGTTTAGTACTGTGTTCCAAACCCAGCTGAATTGGATCCTACTAGCTTTTCCTCTGGCACAAAAGGATGCACACACAATCTCACCTGATTCCTCTGCTTGCCACAGCTCCATCCCATGTCATCGTTTGACCACGCAGGTCCCACCGTTTGACCACGCAGGTCCCAGGATTCCCCAGCAAGGCTGTGCTGGAGGATCCTGGGACCCACAAGGATAAAAATGGACAGGGAGACACTGAGGATGATCATCATAAGAACATAAGAAAAAACAGTGTTGGATCAGGCCAGTGGCCCATCCAATCCAACACTCTGTCACACAGTGGCCAAAAACACTAAGTGCCCTCAGGAGGTCCAGCAGTGGGGCCAGGACACTAGAAGCCCTCCCACTGTTGCCCCCCCATCAAGCACCAAGAATACAGAGCATCACTTGCCCCAGACTGAGAGTTCCTATCTATACTTTGTGGCTAATAACCACTGATGGACCTCTGCTCTACATGTTTCTCTAATTCCCTCTTGAAGCTGTCCATGCTTGTAGCTGCCGCCACCTCCTGTGGCAGTGAATTCTACGTGTTAATCACTCTTTGGGTGAAGAAGTATTTCATTTACAGGTGAGATCTCTTGCTAGTGCCAGCAAAAAAAGCTCAGACTCTTGAGTATTTGAGATAGACTGGGCAACAACAACAACGATTTCATACCTTGATGCTTTTGAGTCCCTCTGTATATGCCTCTGAACATAGGATCCGTTAAGTTAACACCAATATCTAGAGAAAAAGAACGTACTTAGTAATTACAACAAGAGGCACCACGGAAGTATGCAGAGGTGCAAAACTGCAGTGCAAACTTCGGTCTTAGAACAACAAATTCAATATCTTTGGAACATCTAGTTCTCACCGCAGCCTCTCTGCAGTGTAGCTTTGCATAGTTTTATGTTCATTTCTCGGATGTAAGTACCACTCGCATACACCAATATTCTGAGTGGTTTACCAAACAACATAATTACTGCTTAAAACATACAAAATGCCAAGTAACAAAAGGTGTATCAGCAGTACCGCAACTGTAAACATAACCATGCACAGGGTATCGAACAATAACAAGAATAAACCAGATGCAACAAGAATATTACAATTACATTACCACTGAAGAATCATAAACGGCATAGTGAAATCCTGATCTACTGCCATTAACCCCTCCAGCAGATATAACCATTACACAAAAGGCTTGACCCAAATTAGATTACACTTTTGACCACTGTCGAATGAGGCACCTGGGAAACTACAGAAAAGGCGCTGCTACTGATAGATGTCAAATGGAGCAGTGTCTCATTTAGGGTTGTCAGGTCGCCCCTGGCCACCAGCAGGGGATGGGGGGTAGAACTAACAGATCCAGGTTGGAAAACTCCTGGAGATTTGGGGATGGAGCCTAGGGAGGACAGGAACCTCAGTCAGGTACAAGGCCACAGAATCCACCCTCCGAAGCATCCACTTTCCCCAGGGAAACTGATCTCTGTAGTCTGGAGATAAGTTGTAATTCTGGGGGATCCCCGGGCCTCACCTGGAGGCTGGCATTCCTAGCCTCATTTATGGATCGTAATGACAGGGCAGGAACTTCTGGATTGTCTAATACAGAACTGCTTAAGTACATAAGAAAGAGCCATGCAGGTTTTGTCTGAGGGGAATCAGCCAGGCATCTAGACTAGGGTAGAAAAGCGTAATTCATGTACGTTATAGTTTGTCTTTCTCACTTGGACTCAAGGTGGACTAATGAAAAGACACTGCAGTCCTAGGAACATTTTCCTGGGAGGAAGCCTCCTTCAGTAGACTTGAGAGGGATTCCAAGGAGACCTGCAAAGGGCGGCACTTGGTGCGAAATGCCTCTCACTCATCAGCACACTGGAAGGGTGATCTTTGATGGACACAAACTGTGTCCCTGCTTGTGCTTCCCCACCCCAACTTGAGAAAACACACAAAACCAGTCCTGTAGAGAAGAAAAACTAAAAAAAAAAATTAATAAAGGGAGAGCACAAGTACACAAGGTTCTGGGACCTCTGAATACCCACCAGCTCCTCCAAAGTTGCAGTGGGTTACATAGAATTATATACTCAGTATGACCTCAAACAAACAAAGCATAACTATTGGTTCCATTAAACTTCGTCACATTTTTCTAATTGGAGTAAAACCTGGGGGCTGGGTTTTCCCAAGCAGAGTTTTTTCTTTTTAGCTAAACAATAGGTGCTTCTTCCCAGGCTATACAGCTCTAAAAAGTATCTATATTTTTGCTGATTAGCTACAGTTTGTAGTTGTTCTCCATTTAGCTAGACATGCACAGTTGCTATTAGGCAACCACACAAGGCCGCAAATCTTAGCAGAATATCAGGTTAGCATTTCTTATTCTCCCAGCATGCCTTTAAGCAATGAACCAAAGTTAACTTCTGAATACATATTCATGATTGATTTCTCTTTCTGTGATTAGAATTATCACTGACACTTAGCATATGTCTATCTATGTCAGAGAGGTACTAAGTTTGCCCACTAAGGTTAACTTGCTAGTCAGTGACAGAATACAAGAATGTATAAGTGTTTCATAAACTGTGTACAACACCTCCAAGGAATACCAGGGTCACGACGCAGGGCCAGGCAATGGCAAACCACAGCTGAAATGTCTCTTTACTTAAAAAAAACAAGTCTAGCTTGCCACCTAGTGGTGCATAATGCTAAAAGAGCTAGAACTTTTGGCTGCCAGATAATCTTAGGATCTCCTGGCTATACTACACACACTGCCGTACAATAATAACAATACTAGGCACACTGAAAGTGTCAGACTGTTCTGGGTATGAGAGATGGAGTCAGGAAATGGGAGTTGGCCACCAAAGCGCATCGCAGACTGAGGACTCTGCGGCGCATAGAATGGTGCCCCACTCCTCTCCCTAAGTCGAGCTGGACCTGAACCCCCTCAGGCTTCACCGGCCCAGCTAGGCCCGAGACTCCCTTCCGGTTGCCCAGGCAACAGCCCTCGTGCCGGCAGCCCCGCCCTCACCAATGAACTTGAAGCGGCTCATGACGGCGGTGACCCGAACCGTTCCACGCGCGGCTCTCTCTCTCTCAGTATCCCAGTCTGTGGAGGGAAGTAAAGAGGGGGAGCAGCAGGACACACAGCCGCCACATCCGGGTTCCGTCGGACCACCTCGGCCGCCATATGCGGGGTGCAAGCCTACTGCAAAGATGGGGCGCTTCTCTGCCCCGCTTCGCCCCCACGAATCACTCTTTCTTTATGCTGGCCCACTAGGATCAACCAGGAGAAGTGCGATGTGCTTTGTCTTTGCGACAAAGAAGGGAGCGAGAGGCAAGAAAAGGTCGAGAAAGAAACACCGTAGGGTGTTTTTTTTAAACAACGCAACACACGACTTCCGGGTTCACACTGAAGCGATTTCCCTCCTTCCACGCGCGGTGGTCGCCACAGAGATGCTGAGGCCCAGAGCGGAACCATAGCTCGCTCACTCTCAATGGATTTCCGGTTTTTACCGGAAGCTGGCCTGCCTCTGTCTGAGCCGCCGCCGCTGCTTTTCAATCATGGCCGCCGCCGGCGCAGCTTCTCAATCCCATCATCCCCCGCGCCGAAGGAAGGGAGCCGTCCTCTCTCCTAAGGGCGAAGCCGCGGCCCGGCCAAGATGGCGACGTATTTGACCCACCAGCAGAAGGTGCTGCGGCTCTACAAGCGAGCGCTGCGGCACCTCGAGTCCTGGTGCATCTTCCGGTGAGAAGGAACCGCGGGGGCAAGCCCTCGGCGCCTCCGAGGCTGCGTTACGAGCTCTCAAATGGGAGGGGGGGCGCTGACGGGGAGGGGCGGTTACCATGGCGACGGGGTTCTTTTAAGTCCCCCCCCCCCCCATCATGACTACGAAGACACCGCAGAGGAGAGGCTGGGTTTGGTCTTTGGCGTGGTGGTTGCGCGAATTAGGACTCCTTGTGCTGCCCTGGAAGTTCTCTCCTGACCCTGAGTGACCTTGGGCCAGTCGCGCACTCTCAGCCTCGCCTACCTCGCAGGGTTGTTGTGAGGACAAAATGGAGGAGAGGCGAACGCTATGAGCCGCCTCGGGTCCCCCTTGTGGGAGAAAGGCAGTGTATAAATGAAGCAAATAGATAACCCCTGAGAATCAGGGACAGCGGTTAGACTCTAACCATTAGCGTGTCAGACAATGGAGACCTAGGTTCGAATCCCCACTCTGCCATTGGAACTGGCTGGAAGACCTTGGGGCCAGTCACCCTCTCTCTCAGCCTATTTTATATTTACTGGTTCTGCACTGCCCTGAGCCTGCTTGCTGGGAGGGCACTGTAAAAAGCCTAATTAAATAAATAAACAAACAATGTAGGACAAAGTATGGAAGGAAGAGCTGTGTGTGCTGGGAGAAGGATGGAGGGGAATATATGGGTTAGAATCAGAATCTTGTGGCACCTTTGAAAGCTAGGTATTTTTATTCCATTATATGTTTTCATGGGTCCACTTCTTCAGGTGCTAGGAGTGGATGCTCCTTCTGCAGATATTTTATGCAGAAGGTGTGTGTGTGGGGGGAAGAAACCAAACAGATCACTGGACCCCTTAAGAACATAAGAAGAGCTTTGCTAGATCAGACCAGTGGTCCATCTAGTCCAGCATCCTGTCTCACACAGCGGCCAACAACAGGGCATTGAGGTTGAGGCCTTCCCCTGACATTGCCTCCTGGCACTGGGATTCAAAGGATTAGCGCCTCTGAACGTGGAGGTTCTTTTTAGTCAACATGGCTAGTCTCCTGTTAACATGAAACATCTGCACAGTGAAGATCTCCTCATTGCATCTGAGGAAGTGGGCTGTAGTTCATGAAAAATTTATACCAGGTGTACATTCTGTCGGGAGACCCTATCTCACAGGGTTGATGGGAGACTATAACAGGGAAGGAGATCCATGTGTGTTTCTCTGAACTGCTCCTGGAAGAGGTGGGATAAAAAAATAGACTCTCGGTGAAAGGGACAGTCGGCCATGAAAAAGGATGCTTTTGCGCCTATTACATTGCATGTTTGTAGATTCAAGTGGGTAGCTGTGTTGGTCTGGAGCAGTAGAACACAGTCTGAATCCAGTGGCACCTTTAAAGATAAACCCTGGTGTCAGATGGTCCATGTCGATGTGTTTAATGAGTGCATGTAGGATTCTAAGTCCTTCACTATGTATAGTCTGTGTGTGTGCACATAGAAAGGGACTGTGGTATCTCCAGTCACCGCTCTTGTGAATGGCCATGGGGCATTTTGGGTAGGTATGTCATCACCTTTAGACCCATTGTTGACAGGTTTACTTTCTCTATTTGCCAACAGAGGGGGCACTTCACACATCTGACAAAGTGAGGACTAACCAAGGGAAGCTGATGCCACAATAAAGTTATTATGTGCTCCAAGGCTCTTTGTTGGTTTTCCAGTGAAGAGGAAGGTTGACCTAAATTCCCTCTTCTCTCCCCTGTTCCCAAGAAAGTAGCTGAGAAGGCAGCCAGGAAAGTAAGGGTGTTTCGTGTTCCTCCACGCCCAAGTTTGCCTCTTGTCCTGCTCGCTGGGTCAATCTGGAATTACTACCTCACATTCCAGGGGTCCCTCAACCTTTTTGAGTCTGCGGGTATCTTCGGAATTCTGGGACAGTGAGGTGGGCACAGCCACAAAATGGGGGTCACGAAATAACTGCCGCAGGAGGCAGAGCCAGCCACAGAATGGCTGCTGCAGCTTAGAAGAAGAAGAGGAGATTGGATTTATACCACACCCTTCACTACCCAAAGGAGTCTCAGAGCGGCTTACAAACTCCGTTCCCTTCCCTTCCCCACAACAGACACCCTGTGAGGTAGGTGGGGCTGAGAGAGCTCTGACAGAAACTGCTCTTTTTCAAGAACAGCTCTGACAGAACTATGGCTTGCCCAAGGTCATCCAGCAGGTGCAAGTGGAGGAGTGGGGAATCAAACCCGGTTCTCCCAGATTAGAGTCTGTGCACCTAACCACTACACCAAACTGGCTCTTAATATGTCATGTTAATACTTATTCAATGCTTCTGTTTCTCTCTGGTGGTTCCAGACTTCTGATGTCCTATTGCATTCGTTATTAAATGCTCCATTTTTTTTCGAATCTGCCTTGAGAGTCCATGTGAGAAAGGCAGGCTATAAATAACATAATAATAACATAATATAAATAACATAATAAAAATCAAATCAATCAGTAAATGTCAGTCACACATGAAGAGCCTTGTGTTGTGGTGGCAGCTGCTGCCACAGCTAGATTTTTAAAAATCCTCACAGCCAATCAAAAGCCTTGCTGGGCAAAACCCTACCTGGCTCCTCCCACTTTCTAAAAACACTTTTGGGCCCCAGGAAAGCTTTCCGTGGGTGCCATGGCGCCCAAGAACACCACGTTGGGGACCTCTGATATTCTGTCACTCAAACGGCCACATGGCAACTATAGTTATCATTTTTGGAGTCCCCCCCCCCCCCCCCCCCCCCCCCCCCGGTTTCCCTGCAGAAAACTCAATTTTCCACTTTCTGTACAGACCTGCCGGGTGGACCAACTTCTTTTTCCTGGCTTGGCAGTGTTTCTTTCCTGCAGGTTTGTTAGTAGCAACCCCCGTCTCTAAGGTGTGCTAGTGAGATGGGATTGGATGGGCTTAGGTGACTAGTTAGATGTCGGGATTTAGCCCAAAGGTTTCACGGAAGCAGTGGCTGATGAGGGCTTTCCTGTCATTGCTCACTGGATGGTAACGAGCTTTGACTCCATGCCAACGATTGTGTATCTTTAGCATGCTTCGTGAGGAGTGCCTTGCGGAGGGACCAGTTGCCCCTCTTTTTAATCGTAGCGGGATTTCTTGCTTGTGACTGCATAGTCAGTGTTACTAAGACTGTAAATATACACCCCACTTCATGTGACAAAAATTGTCAGGGTTAATGAGAAATCACTCTGTTTTTCAAGTGACCAACGTTAGAGTCCAGAGGCGCCTTTAAGGCCAACAAGGTGTGAGCTTTCGTGTGCATGCACACTTCATCAGATTATGGAATGGAATTATATATCATAGTGGTATATATAGGTGGCTTGTTAAATTAGCATGCAAAACAGTGGGGTTTTTTTAACAGACCAAAAGAATGACAAGGACGGGTTTCTCTCAAATCAGGACACATCAGTTTCCAGTTGTAACATATTTCGTGCATGCACGAACTTCGTTCTGTTGCTTCAGACCAACATGGCTGCCCACCTTGGTCTGTCTTTTTCAAGTGGTCACTGATATAGAGAGCCCCTTATTTATTCGGTAAGGAGCAAGACTCTTCCCCCCCCCCCCCCAGTCCCTTTGGTTTATTGATCACCCTAGCGATTTTAAATTTCTCAAACTGTAATTCAGCATGTTAAACCAAAATAATCCTTCAGAGCAGCAGTTTGGAACATGGTTGGAGCGGTGTGCCAGAGCAGCTTTTATGAGGTTTCATGGAGGCCCTCTAGTGGGCGTTCAGGAAAATGGTTCTGTTCTAATAGCATTATTTCTCATCTGCTTTTAGGGGTGGTGGTGGAGGCAAGTGCCGTCAAATCGCAGCCAACTTATCGTGGCCCCCATAGGGTTTTCGAGACAGCAGTCAAACAGATATGGCTAGCCATTCCTTGCCTTTGTGTAGCAACCCTGGGCTTTCTTGGTGGTCTCCCATCCAAGTGCTAAACAGGGTGGACTGTGCATAGCCTCTGAGATCTAACAAGATCGGGCTAGCCTCAGCGCCATGAATAAAATCTGTTAAGCCGTCTAGTTATTCTGTTCTTAACCCAGGGCACTTGATTTAGAGGGTGGTCTTGCCAGCCGGAGCTTGCAAGAGATGGAGGTGCGACACTCTAGCTTGGCAAACGTGCTGTGGTGCCTCCTTCTGCCACTTTCGAGGCAACATAACATAAGAGAAGCCAATGTTGGATCAAGCTAGTGGCCCATCCAGTCCAACACTCGGTCACACAGTAGCCAAAAATACCAGGTGCCCTCAGGAGGTCCAGCAGTGGGGCCAGGACACTAGAAGCCTTCCCACTCTTGCCCCCCCCCCCCTCTAAGCACCAAGAATACAGAGCATCACTTGCCCCAGACCGAGAGTTCCTGTCTATACCTTGTGGCTAATAGCCACTGATGGACCTCTGCTCCAACAAGGTCCCTTTCACGGTATAGAGTCTGGAAGCGGCTGGTTCGTTGTGCAGCTGATGGTGCTCGTCCAGATGGGAGGGAGAATGCTGGCCTTGGTTTGTATAGGAGCCTCTTTGCTTGCTAGAGCAGAGCAGGTGAGAGGAAGTGTGAACATATTGCTTGTTCTACAGCACGTGCTGAGATGTAAAAGTTGTTTTCCCATCTGGAGCTTGCAGCTTATATTACACCAGAAGTGTAACAGGAAGTGCACTTTGCTTTGCTTTCCTTGCTTTTTTAATAAAAGGGATATATGGCAAGATAAGCCATGCTGGATCAGGCCAGTGGTCCATCCAGTCCAACACTGTCACACAGTGGCCAAAAACGCCAGGTGCCCTCAGGCGGTCCACCAGTGGGGCCAGGACACTACAAGCCCTCCCACTGTTGCTTCTCCCCCTCCCCCCCAAGCACCAAGAATACAGTGCATCACTTGCCCCAGACCGAGACTTCCTATCTATACCTATATATCTGCCCAGTGGCCAAAGAAAGAACATAAGAGAAGCTATGTTTGGTGTAGAGCCAGTTTGGTGTAGTGGTTAAGTGTGTGGACTCTAACCTGGGAGAACCGGGTTTGATTCCCCACTCCTCCACTTGCACCTGGCTGGATGACTTTGGGCAAGCCATAGTTCTGGCACAGCTGTTCTCTCAAGGACAGTTGTCTCAGAGCTCTCTCAGCCCCACCTACCCCACAGGGTGTCTGTTGTGGGGAGGGGGAGGGAAAGGAGTTTGTAAGCCACTCTGAGACTACAAATGAAGGGCAGGGTATAAATCCAATCTCTTCTTCTTTTATGTTGGATCAGGCCAGCGCCCTATCCAGTCCAACACTTTGTGTCACACAGTGGCCCAAACCCAGGTGCCATCAGGAGGTCCACCAGCGGGGCCAGAAGCCTGCCCACTGTGGCCCCCCAAGCCCCCAGAATACAGAGCATCACTGCCCCAGACAGAGTGTTCCCTCTATACCTTCTGGCCAATAGCCACTGAGGGACCTCTGCTCCGTATGTTTTTCCAGTCCCCTCTTGAAGCTGTCCATGTTTGCAGCTGCCATCACTTCTTGAAGCAAAGAATTCCATATGTTAATTACTTGCAGAGGCGTCTTCAGCTTCCTATATGGAGGAATGAATAAGTCAGTTCTTGGAAGATTTTAAGATTATTGCATTATTATATTAAACATCTGTGGCAGATGTATGCAGATATAGCATGACCTGATTCCCTTTCCCTGGTTAGAGGATCCAGGCACCTTGTGGGCCGTCATCTTTTCTGTCACTCCTTCCCTCTTGCATGGGAGTGTTCCCCCTTCCCTCCTTTTCTGGAGGCAACCCTGGTTTATGTTGTACTTAATGCTAACCATGGTTAAGATTCACTTTAAAGCGGAGGGGATTTGCATCGGCAAGGGAGGGGGAAAAGAAATACATGAGACCGCTGGGAACTCGCAACATCATAGCCATGGTTAGGAGCATTGGTGTGTGTATCGTACCGCTCCACTCACTCAGCAGAGTTTCCAGCCTCCAATTGAGACATTTCAATTGGAGGAAGGCTTCAAACTTTGCTGAGCCACGTAGTAGGACGCAGACCATTATGCTGAAGCCTGGCTTACATCGGGAAACCGTGGTAAGTTCAAGATGGTCCCATTTAACTCACTGAATAGTTGCTCTGTCTGTGGGTTCCCAGGGACAGGTATCGCTTCTTTGCCTGCCTGCTGAGAGCACGCTTCGACGAGCACAAGGATGAGAAGGATATGGTGAAAGCAACCAAGCTGCTAATGGCAGCAGAACAAGAATTTTGGCAGAAACAGCACCCTCAGCCCTACATCTTCCCTGATGCTCCGGAAGGCACATCTTACGAGAGATATGACTGCTACAAGGTCAGGTGACAAGGCACCTCACGAGCTGGCCACTGCTGCATTGCCGCTTGACAGCATGCTCGGGTCTAAGATTTGGGATCACAGTTCGAATGGTTTAAAATGTAAGACCTCCGACAGCTAGAAGAGGGAAAGAGACGGCTAGATGCTTTTAAAGGAGATAGGATGGAGTGGGGCAGAGGAGTGGAAATACCCCACGTTAAGAGCCGTCTTGAGGCCTAACAAATAGAGAGTTGGGATGAATGAATAGTTTAGAATGAAAAATGAGAAACAAAGGAGGGCTGATTTTTAAAAGCACAAAAGAATGAATGACCTTACCTGCCTCAGTCAGACTCCTGAAACAAAAGAAATCAGAAGATAGAATGGGAATAAATAGATCCAGAGGGAGAAGAAGGTTTCCCCCGTTGCTGGCACGGCTTTTGGTGTTACACAGACTGACTCCAGGCAGCATGCATGGAGATGAGCAGAAGAGAAACCTGCCCTCAGGTTCCTCCCACTATACTTCCTGTATTCCTTCCCCTTAATTTGTTTTAAAAGGCACTTATAGTTGAGCCTTACATCTAAGGCCCATTCTGCATCTAGCATTTGCTCCACTGTTTTACCAGAAAATACAGGTTGCTCACCTGTAACTGGGGATCTTCGAGTGGTCATCTGTGCATTCACACCTCTGGGATATAGTGTGCCTGCGCCAACCCCGATCGGTATCTTCTAAAGCGAAAGGGATTTGCGTACCCTCTCCCCGGTCACGTGCGCATGATCAAGGGAGGGGCACGACAATCCCACCAGTTCCTTCTGACCACTGCCATCAGTCTCCGAGCGAGATAGGAAAGACCGACAGCAGAGGGGAAGGAGGGCGGGTGGTGTGAATGCACAGATGACCACTCGAAGATCCCCAGTTACAGGTGAGCAACCTGTATATGTTCTTTGTGGTCTCCGTGCATCACATCTCTGGAAGATTAACAAGCAAGAAAAAAACCCACAAACATACCTGGAGGAGGGAACTGGAGGTCTTAAACTCGCACCAGCGGCAACACAGCTCGCCCTACCTTGGCATGGTGCCCCAGAGGCGGCACGGCGGGGTTGTGCTTCCTGCCTGTTGGCACCAACCGTTGTGGCTGTATGAATTCTGGTGTCAGAGGGTGCTCTTGGTATTAAGACAGGTGGGAGGATGTTGACAGGCAATCCCAATCTGCCGGGGCACGCGGAGGGAACCAGGGCGCAGCAGGCATGGGATAAGCTCCACAGAGGTGCTGCCACTGACGGGTGTCCCATGGCGCCAGGCATAATGCCCAGATGACTGATCCCAATCCTCCAATCGATGCGGAGAGACAGCTGAGGCGCCAGTGTCCCTGTCTAGGTGTAGATTTCCGACACTGGGCAGTTGGGGCCCTTGGGTTAAATCCATATCCAGTTCAGAGACCGTGAAGTGGACAGGACGCCGCAAAGGCAAGGTGGACTCACCTTGTAGCTGCCCAAGGCCCGCAGAGTCAAGCACCGCAACCCCTGCCAGGGCTGTGTCCGACGCGACGTGTGCGTGGACGAAGCACTTTTAGAGAAGGTACCCTTCTTGTGCTTGCTCTGCCTGTCTTCCTTGCCCTCCTTGTGCTTCTTGGCAAGAGTAGGGGCTTCGGACTGGAAAGTCGACACCGGTCGTTTCGGCATCGATGTGTTGACATCGATGACACCCTGCATTGGAGATAGTGCCGTCGCCGATCCCGAAGTAGGGGTCGACAGCGAAGCATGTCCGGATGTCTCTTGCAAAGACATCATCGGAGAAGGAGCCTGTTCCAATAAAGCAATGCGGAGTCTTGTGGCTCAATTCTTCCTCGTCTGCTTCAAGAACCTGGCAAAGTGAGCACAGGAGTCCGCCCAGTGCGCTTCCCCAAGGCACAAAAGGCAAAGCGAGTGTCTATGGGGGGGGGGGGGGCGATTTCGCTGCCACACTTTAGGCACCGTTTAAAGAAGCCCCACCGTTTGGCCATGGGGGGGTGGGTAACCTGCCGAGGCAGAGTATTCTAAATCAGTTCTGTCCAAATTAACTTAAGTCTTTCAGGAAATCCAGTAGAAAAGGAGAGAAGAAGAGAAAAATACCGACTGAAGCGAGGAGGGTCCTACCAGCGCAGCGGTCAGAAGAGAACTGGCGGGATTGCCGTGCCCCTCCCTTTGGTCATGCGCACTGGAGCCCTGCACATGACCGGGGAGAGGGCGTGAAAATCCCTCTCGTTTTAGAAGATACCGATCGGGGTCGGCGCAGGCACACTGTATCCCAGAGGTGTGATGCACAGAGACCACGAAGAAGATCCCCCTCTGCATTGCATGCCGCTTTCACTTTGATTGTTGGGTTTTATGGCAGTGTCCAGACTGCGTGCCGCTTTCACTTCATTTCATCTCTCGGTTTTATGGTACCGTCTGCATGGATTTGTAGCTGTTCAGGGGTGACCCTGCAGCCAGTACAGGTTGGCCTGGGGTATCTGATGTGGCTTTGAGCCGCATCTTTTTCTCTTCCACTCTGGGTTTGGTAAAACAACCGAGTGAATGCTAGATGCAGAATGGGCCAGTAATTGCCAGTGGTGGAAAGCACCGTCAAATTGCATCTGACTTGTGGTGACCCCATATGGTTTTCCAGGCAAGAGATGTTCAGAGGTGGTTTGCCATTTCCTGCCTCTGTGTAGCGACCCTGGACTTCCTTGGTGGTCTCCCCTCCAAGTACTAACCAGGCCTGGCCATGCTTAGCTTCCCAGATCTAACGAGATCGGGCTTGCCTGGGCCATCCAGGTCAGAAAGTTGCTAAGCCCATATTAAATAAGTCTATCCGAAGGAAGAAATGGAAGTCCTGTCAGAACTTTGCTTACTTTGCACCCTCAAGAGGACCCAGGGAATCCCATTTGTCAAGACTGTGTTGCTGCAAATGCTTAAATTCTTGCCTGGTTTACAATCTGGCAGGCGCCTGAATGGGTCCTAGACTACTGGCATCCTTCGGAGAAGGCGATGTACCCAGACTACTTTGCCAAGAGAGAGCAGTGGAAGCAGCTGCGGATGGAAAGCTGGGAGAAAGAGGTGGGTGCAGTGGCAGAGCTGGGCTCCCTTTGGGATTCAGACATGTTATTGAGGAGACCTTGGATGGAGAACTCTTAAAGGAAGAAAGACATGGATGTTGCTGTGTTCTTAAGCGCTTTGTTTGCTTAGTTCCATGGTGGTGGTTGTTTTTTTTGCACTTCTGACATACTCCAGATAGCTCCATGACCTTGAGGCCTAGAGGCTTTATTAGTTTAGTGAAAGCTAAGAGTCTCAGGACTTGTAAAAATCTGCACATGGTTCCATTTCCCCTCAGTCTGGATAGCTAGCTCAGCTTCCAGTCAGAAACGCAAAGAGCCTCACTGTCAGTCTTCAGGTAACAGCTGGACGGACACTTGCCAGGGATGGTTTAGGCCGATCCTACAGAGGGTTGGAGTAGAGGGCCTGCATGGCCCCTTCCAACACTATGATTCTGTTTTGGCTGGTCCATGTTTCTGCCTCAGGGCTGAGCTTTAAGCGACTGGGAACTGTTTGGCTGATACCAGGTACAGAGCCCCTGGCTCTTCTCTGTAGCAAGTCATCCCCAGCGATGCTACCAAAGTCTGCAACTTCCAAGTGCAGACTGCAAATTCCTGTGATGGTTAATGCCGGCCTCCAGGCTGAGGAGGAACGGCTCCCATTTTTGGCCTTCCTGGCTAACCATCAAGCCACAGGGTAGGAAGTTTGCCTGGGAAGCTGCTACTGCTGCAGCGTCGTAGAGACCAGGAACTAAAGGAAAGCTGCATTTCTCAGGGTCTCTGTTGCCTGGAACACTGCTGTAAGCTATATTCCAGATACCAGGGAGGAGAGACCTTCACCACTGCCACAGCAGCAACAGTTTTTGGGCTTTCTGGAGGATTGTAGGGAGGGATTCTGATCCCACAGCGGTCCCAGGGATCTCCTTCAGAGGGCAGAGGTGTCTGAACTGATTTCTGAATTCAAGGAAATAGCTCTGCTAACGACCCAATTCTGAATTAACCCCCACCTCAGATATTTGCGTAGCGTAGGTAGTAACCATCAGCTAGGATAACAACTGTGTAACAGTCCCTGGAAAAGATAAACAGCCCCCTCCCCCCAGGTTTCCCTGCAGTCTTGGGTCAGTCACGAGTTCTCTCAGAGCTGTTCTTTCAAGAGCAGTCCTTGAAAGAGCTCTCTCAGCCCCACCTACCTCACAGGGTGTGGGGAGGGGAAGGGAAATAAGATTGTAAGCCGCTCTGAGACTCCTTTGGGGAGCCATATTATGCAGTTTTGTGATTTCCCCCGGGGATGTTTCTTTTCGTCTAGGTCCAGCAGCTTCAGGAAGAAACCCCGCCAGGTGGCCCTCTGACCGAAGCTCTGCCTCCGGCCCGCAAGCCAGGACACCTGCCCCCTCTGTGGTGGAATTATGTAACTGCGCCTCGTGAACGTCCAATGTAAAAAACCCCCATCATTCTACAGTTTTTGTGAACGGGGTTACGCCCTTCAAGCAGGAAAGAATGTTAGCATGCAGAACTACAGTTAATGTGCACAATAAAATGAAATCTTTTGGGTGCAAAGTGGAGTCTGAGAAATCTGTCGCCATCTGGCACTGCAGGCTGCATGCCAGCACCCCCTTGGGGCAGAAGTAGTAAACAATGGGTGGGGGTGGGCATTAGTTAGTTTCCAAGAGATCCTGCGGGGGGGGGGTGCTTGCTCTTTGCTCATGTACAGAGGAGGGGGCCAGTTATGCAACCCCACCCCCCTTTGCCCAGTGAAATGTAGACGATGGAGACTTACCATATACCTTAACAAGTAGTGGGGCTTCCATCCATTGCACAAACTGTGGAAGGGAAGGATGTGTTGAAAAACCAGTGTGCCAGAAGCATGCACCACACTATGAAAGTTGTGCGGATACCAGAGTTCAGGAGGGACGCACAAAAGCACCTTACTGTTGTGCTAGCTAATAGAATGAATGCTAACTCTATGAACTGTCTTTTAAGGCCTCTAGAGTACATTTATGTTACGTAACTGCAGTTTCCTCCCAAATTCCTGTTGAATGCACTGTGAGTGAAGCATTAAGCCCAGAGTGGAGACAGATAAGCCCACGCCACCAGCTGTTGCTTGAAGTTAGTAGTACGGCAACTGTATGTGTGTGTATATATATATATATATATATATATATATATATATATATCTGTGTGTGTGTATATACGTATACACACACACACACACACGTACACACACACACATATATAACCCATGGTGTGCTGTGTATTCAGGGCCGGCCCCAGGGGTTTTTGCACACTAGGCGAGGCTGCCCTGTAGCCCCCCCCCCACTGCAGAGCTGCCCTCTCCACTGCCGGAGACCCGCCCGCAAAGAAAACACACACCCCGGCCCCAGCACCCGACCGAGCTCTCCAGCCCCGCTGGCAGCTGCCTGTGCGCCTACAAGTCTATCTGCATTGGCCCAAGGCTAAGTTTGGTTCTTAGCCTGAATGGAAAGCTGCATTCAGACATAATGGTAAATCATGGTTTGCATAAAGCACACTGTTCTCCTGGTTTCAGTCTCTCCGCCGCCCCGTTTGCCAGCTGCGCCCCTAGGCAGCCTAGTGATAGAGCCGGCCCTGTGTGTATTCAGAGCAAGACCAGATAACACACATCACAAAAATGTTTCTGTATCTTAACAGTGATGCCACTTCCCAACGTGATCTGATTGGCCGCAGCCCTCCATGGCACTCTCAAAATGCCCACAAGCCGAACAAGATGGGGGACTTCATCACTTAACTTGTCTCTACCCACCCTGCCATGGAAACTTGTTGGGTGACCTTGGGCCAGCCACACACTCGGGCTACCTTCCCCTCCCAGGGTTGGTGTTGAAGAGTACAATGTGAGAGGCTTCAAGCCTCCATTGGGGGAAACAGTGGGGTAGAAATGAAGTAAAACCAAAACCACCACCATTATATTCACAGGTAGAAATTTTAATGGCCCCACCTGCACTAGGTAAAGAATCCATGCAAATTCAAGTAGTTATCTAGTTGGGGGTGGGAGGCGGCCCTAAATAGCTTCAATCTAGGCCAGGGGCCCCAAACTTTTTGAGCCTGCAGGCATATTTGGACTTTTTGACACATCATGGTGGGTGCAGTATTCCCTCTAAGCTGAGTTAGTGTGAACCTCTGTGTTTTAGCCCCTGGCTCACTTTTTTGCCTTAGCTCAGGAAGGATGGCTCCACAGCAAACTAATCTATGCAGTAGCCAACTCACTCGCTCATAACTTTAATACCAGTAACTCACAAAGTAGAATTTTTCCTCATAAGACTCCACAGCGTAGAGGGAGCACCGGTGTAGATCTGGAGGAGTCAGCTGTGTCAGTCTGTTGCTGCAAAACAGTAAAAAGCCCAGTAGCACCTTTAAGACTAACAAAAGCGCAGTGGGGGCAGCCCTCAAATGGCTGCCACAGCTTACCTTCAGACACACAGTCAAGATCCTTGTGCAGACTTTCGGTTTCAGGCGCTTTAATGGCGGGCGCTTCTCTCTGCAACTGCAGGAGAGGCGACCCGCTCTCGGCAGGTTGAAGGGGTTCTGGACTGGTGCCGGACCCCCAGGGAACCTAGGAAAGGGTCCCTGCCTGGGGTGCTTGAAGGTAGCCTCTCCCTGTGGTGGCGATCGCGGAATTGAGGCTCCTTTTTACCCCTAGAGGCTCGCCTGCCGGAGGAGGCCCTCGGGCTGCTGGAAGCGCTGCCATGAAGCTGCAGAAAATGTAGAGCGGAGAGGTGATGGTCTACCAGATACGCAATGGCTGAATCTTGAGTCTCCTGATCTCTTGATATGAAGCATTAAGGGGTGGGCTAGGAGGATCAGATCCCCCCACCCCCTCCCTTGTAACTTACTCGGAGACTTTCCCACGGTCTTGTTGCTGTTTTGGAGCCGTTATAAATGCGTTGGAGAGCTGGATCGCATGCAGCAGAGGAAGAGCTTGCGAAAGGCATCGGTGTGACAAATCGAGAATGTCCCCTTTGAGATCTCTTATCTAAATGTAAACAATCGCCGACTGCAGGAAGAATGGCGGGCAGAGCTTCTCCAAAACCTGGAAGCTCGCTTCCTATTTTAAAAAGTGGATCTGAGCTGAATGTGGTATTGACAGCGGCACTGCGACCCCTAGTGGACAAACTGTCTTCAATCAACACTAAACTGGAGACGATGCAAACTGAAATGAGAGAGTCAAATAAAAAGCAGGAAAGGCTCCAGCAGGAACTTCTGGATGTCAAAGCAGCGGTGGAAAAAAATGACTCAAGACTGCAGAGAATTGAAAAAGAGAAATCTTTTCAATGACAACGTATTAAAGCTTCAAATGGATCAATCAAACTACTTCCTAAGATTTCAGAATGTTCCTGAGTCAAAAGGAGAGAATCTAAAGAAAATATTAAGTGATGCATTGGCACCTTTGACAGGATGGCAAGCAGCGGCAATTCAAAGCGACATGGATATGACCTATGGGACATATCCAGAATATGTTAAAAAAAAGAAACTGCCAGGTGAAATTGTGGTGAGATTCTTAAAAAGATCAACCAGAGATCTGGTGTTAAAAGCCACGAATGGAACTGTTCTGAAGATACAGGAAGAAGAAATTAAGAGTTCTAAAAGATATTCCATTTGAAATAAGAAAGAGAAGGAAAGCGTATAGGAGTTTGGCTTTATGGTTGCAGTCAGAGACTATTCCTTATAGATGGGACATTCCGGAGGGACTGATGTTCAGCTACAAAGATAAGAAATTTAAAATTGACTCCATTGAACAAGCAAGAATGTTTTTGGAAAAGCACAAGAGGAAGAAAACAGAGACTGAACCAGATGATTCACTGGCAGAGCAGGGAGTATGTATGGATTTGAAAGCTCAGAGATTGAAGATGGAGAAGACTCGGACTCTAAGGGGCGGCTGCCCCTAGAAAGAAGAAAGATAAGAAGAAAGGAAGAGAATCAAAGGAAAAATAGTTTTATAACTGTTTTTTTCTTTGCTGTAACAACACACCAAGCCTTGTAATCTTAAAATTTATCATAGATTGTTTCCTCTGCTGTATGTAGTTCAGGGATCTAACGTTAAATTTTTATTTGTAAACAAGAATGAATTAATAATGTATGCTGAGAAATAATTTAGCTTTTCAGTAATTAATGATGTCAGTATTATTAGCATTACGAACACATTTTCTGTATACCTTAGGGTAGAGTAGTGTGTAGGTTTTAGTGTAGGTGTAGGAAATAAAATGCAATAAAAAAAATTTCAAAAAAAAAAAAGATCCTTGTGCTGTAGTGGAAGCAGCTGCCAAAGGAATGTTCTTAATGTTCACAGCCAATCAGAAGCCTTGCTGGGAAAAGCCCCGCCTACTTTATAAAAACACTTGTTGGCGCCACAGTGCCTTCATTGGGGACCCCCTGTCCTAGGCTATACCAGAAAACTTCCAGGATACAGAGGGGAGTTCTTCAACAACAAGGAAGGCAGGGTAAATTTTATTTGCAGTTCAACATTGTCAAGAAGAACGCTGCATCGTGTTTCTTTTCTGATCATGGCATTTGAAGGGGCAGCAGGGAGGAAAGAGGACAACTCGAAAGGTTTATCAGCAGGTCTTTATTTATAATAGAGGCTGAAGCAATCATTACAATGTAGAAGGGCAACACAGTTAACAGCAATTCTTTTTTTTTTTTAATAGCAGTTCAGAACAAAAACGGTGCGTGTGGGGAGAGGTCAACTCTCAGTACGAACTAGCAACTAAAGCACAATAACTTACCATTAGAAACATTTTTTTTAAAACGGTGACACTGCTTTTACAATAAGCAAGGAACACAAAAGGGGAAAAAAGGAACTATTTAATGTGGCTTGTCACGTTCTAACGTTGAATTTTGGCAACAGTTTAATAATAAAATTTTTAACCAAGAGTAACTCTAGTGTGTAAAAGAACTTAAAAGAGAGAAGCTGCGCTTTGGGGGCACAGCTGGTTCCCAAAGGTTTTCATCCCGTTCCCCCCCCCCCCCCCCAAATGACACACTCTTCAGGTGCAACCAATCAGGAATGTCTCCTGCATAAACTCTTCTTCAACGAATGGGAGAGGCAGGAATATAGCAGAGCCCTTGTGAAACACCCCCATTTTTAGTTCAAATCAATGAAACGTGCCAGGAAATCATCTGGGTGGGCCGCATTCTTGGCCCGGCAAGACTTCACTTCTTAAAAAGGCTTCCATTTCAGTTGACGGTAGTGGGGGGATTTTGAAGCATCATTTGCAGAGAGCATCAGCTAGTTTCACCAGCTAGCGGGGCTTCTGCAGGCACCGTTGTTTAGAAGGAGAAGTTGTTTTTGCAAAGGAGAGAGAGAGCGCATCAATTTTTTAAAAGGATCATGCTTGGTCGCTTGCTTCTGAAGCCATAACATTAAAAAAGAGAGAGGAGGTGTTATGCAACACAGCAGTGTAAATGTATATAGAACACAGTGACTATACAGTTTTACAATACGTCTCACATCCAATGCAGTTATGTAGTTTAAAGCATAAGAGGTTATGTAGGCAAGATGGCAGCCGACTGGAAATCTCCAGAGAGCGGAGGAGCATGTTGTGTGCAGATGTATGACCCAGCTCCTTCCACTACAGGTGGTGCATTTCTTTGCAACCACAAATACACAGGTCTGTTGTCTTATTATCCTGCTTGCATTACCCATAGAGAGATAAGGCAGAAGGTATCCATACAGATTGCAGGATCTTTTTTTAAAACATTTTTTTTTAAAAAAAACCACAGAACCAGAACAACCTGTGTTGTCCGAGCTGTGCACATTTCTAACGACCCTGTGAAATGAGTATGTCACAGCCATAATGTTTTATTTTAAGAAAAGAAAGCCCCCCCCCATCTATAAATTTGTCTATTAACAGCTTCCCCAAAATACAGTGCTAAGAAGAATTTAAAAAAAAACAGTGGTCAGTCCCCCCTTTCCCTTGTAATAAATAAAACCAAAACTTTTGTTTTCCCCCATCCCCCTTTTATTATTTAATTTTAAAAGCCAATCTAAAATGGCTACTTTGGGGGGGGGACCTCCCCCCCACGCCCGGGAAATATGTTGCTAGTTTTACTGGAATTCCCAGCTGGTTGCCAGTCTGATTTATCAGCAGTTTTTCTCAGAACTATCTGGGGCTTTTTCCGTTTGTTAGTTGAGCTGCCCAGCCTGCTGGGCATTGCCAGTAAAAGGTAAAAAGCTACAGAGTAAAGGACCAAAGTTTCTGCTACTGTAGATTATTTAACAAAGAAACAGAAAACGAGTGGGGGAAAGAGACTCCGGATCAGATGGGCATGCTTAAATGTTGTTTGTGCAGTCCTGAAGAAAATGAATACAAAACAAAGAATCCAAAAAAACCCCCAAAACCACAAGTCCACAGACACTCTTCTTGGGCACGCACTCTGAACGCAGCCCCTTAGAGATTTCTATGGGGCCAACGCAGACGTTCCTAGTGGCTAGCACCCAAGGGTCTTTAAACATCCTATGGAAACAACACTGCAATCCAATATGGCTTATTCAGATGCACTTACCATGAAGCTACGGCTAGGCTACTTCTTGTGCAACAGTAAGTTCCCTCCCCCTTTGTCTAACCCCGTCACCCTCTCTAACCGGCCCGAGGCTGTCGCTCTTCCCCTATATATTGCTTTAATCAACCAGCTGCTGTTTCCTGCTTTTGAGATTTACAAGTTATTTGCTTGTACTTCTGTGAGGACCTGTTCTTCACCCAGGCCTCTCTGTAAGTTAAAACTAAAACAAAAAAAAAAAGTCTCCTTGCTTTTATAACAAGGTGCTCTACAAAAAGCTTGCGAGAGTGAAAACATATTGCAACCTCCTATCAACGTTCTCCCGCCCCTCTCCCCCCCCCCCCCCCCCCGGTCCCAGCTGAAATATTTAAGCTACTTAAACGTTTACTGTATTCTTCTTCCTTCTACGCATGTAAAACTTTTACAAAGAGTTATATAAAAAAGTTAAATGGGGATTTGGCACCTTCAGGGAAGAAAATTAAAAGGGAAACTCAGATCTTAAAAAAAATTGCACAGAAAAATAATCAGCAGTATTTACACACACACAAAAATAATTAAAAGTCAGGAAGAGGTTGCGCCTTAAGCATTTTAGTTTGCAAATTCCTTCTCCTCCCCCCTTCCCTGGCCCCGAATTTTTAAGGAGAGTTTTTCCAGCTGTCTGTTAACTGAGCATCCTATAAAAACTTGATTGTACAGTGGAATGGATAGAGAGACCATTTTATCAGATAGTTCACTCTCTGTTGCGTTGGAAACTCTGGCAGTGGTCCAGCGTCTAGGAAATTCGGGGGGCCGAACGATCGTTCGTGGTGGTCCTCTTCAGCTTAACCCCCCGCCGAATGGCATTCAGCATGTCTTCACCTTGTGGGGGCTCCCCGGGGCTCTGGCCTGCTGACTGAGGGGCCGGCTGGCACGGGGGAGCAGTGAGACCAGGGCTCTCCCTTTCACTTTCTTCTCCCTCGCTTTCGGCAGCCGTTTGTCTCTGCTCCTCTATGGTGCTCGGCTTCTGGCTTGTGGGTGGAGGGTTGACGGATGCCTGGCCGCTCCAAGAGGAGGACATCCCTGCAACCCCGTGGTTGCCCGCTCCTGCCTCCGGGCTTTGTTCGGGGCTTTCTTCTGCGCTGCTCGGCACGCTCGGCAGCCCTCCTGGGATGTCCGGCACAGTTGGAGTTTTGACAGGAATCACAGGTGTCTTGATTGGGATGGGCCCCGCACCTATGGTCCCACGTCTGACGGTTGGTTTGGTAGAAGGGGTCCGTCTGATGGTTGCTACACCAGGTGTAACAATCACAGGCCCCAGTGTGGTTGGGAGGCCAGCGGTTGAAGCAGGACGCTTGGCGTGGAACATCCGGCGGTACGATTGGCTGATGTCACTGTTTCTTGGAATTGTTGACGACTTGTCGAATTCTTGCTGCTCAGTCTCTTGGTCGCCGCTGACGGAGAAATAATCATAGTCTGACACTGAGAAGGGGAGGAAAAAAGGTAAATCAGGCACCTGCGGTAAACAAGGCTTTCATCGTCGGACTACCTAGATTCAAGTCCAGTCCTCAGAGACAAACAGGATTTTAGGGGTATGACCTCTGGAGAGTCAAAGCTCCCTTTGTCGGAATCTTGTTGTTCCATTGCAGACCAACATGGCTACCCTCTGAAAATTGTCAGACTAGGGTGTTAGGGTATAATTCTATTTTTGGCTGAAAAAACGAGAACGGAAACCAAGTCCCATGTGGGATTTCAGGTGAACCACAAACTCAGGTTATAGACTGAGATGAGCAAAGCATGTAATAATCATCCTGGGCTTGGGGGGTGATTGGCGGGGACCAGTGTACAGATGTCACCCCTGACAACTATCAACCCAGAGCAGGATCATGGAGAATTTCCTCCGGTCTGACACCCCGTAATTCCCCTCTGCATTACAGGTCCCTTGTGCAAATTACCATATGATCCCAGGGAAACGGTTTATTGCCCACATTCTCCCTGACCACCAAAGAAATTGGCAGGAAATTTGAAATAAGCACCGAGCCAAAAGCAACTCCCTAATTTCAGGACACCCCCCTTGAAATGTCAGCTATCAACAAGCAAGCCTTTGCTACTCCTTGGCCATCTACTCTTCTAGATACCATGCTACAGGAGAAAGTGACCTGTCTCTATGGGGGGAGACATCTGAAATCTTTTACACGATTAGGTAGCAAGAAACTGCTTTTATTTTTAAAAAACTTTCTGTATTTTACAACCTCTTAAGAGTTCCTCATTAGCTTGTGAGTGCAGAAAGAATATGCCATCCCCTAGAGATTAGACCAGGGGTGGCCAACCTTGCTTAATGTAAGAGCCACATAGAATAAATGTCAGATGTCTGAGAGCTGCAAGACAGGAACAAATATCACACACACATTTTTATTTTTAAAAATATGCAAATTTGCTTTTTATTAACATTAAATGGGACTGCCAAAAATAAAAACAAACGAGGAAAACCGGTTATTGATAATGATATTACTTGTTTGCTAATGATATTGAGAGAGAGAGAGAGAGAAAGAGAGAGAGATGGAAAGAAAGAATTAAAGAAGTGGAAAGAAAGAGAGAGAGAGAAACTAGGAAAGCAAATAGATGGGAGGGAGGAGGGAAGGGAGGGAGGAGGGAAGGAAGGAAGGAAGGAAGGGAGCAAGGAGAAAAAGCATGCCTCCCCTTTGCTTCCCCAGCCGCCCTGCCAGGAGCCGCACAATATGTGTGAAAGAGCCGCATGTGGCTCCCGAGTCACAGGTTGGCCACCCCTGGATTAGACGTATCTAAATAGTTTGCAGCAGGCCAATCAATCATTCTCCTGCTGCACCTAGTCTCTGGGCATGTGGAAGATGCATAGGAATTCCACCTGCCCAGCTATAGTTGATAGGGTGTGCATGAAGCAGGCTTGTGAAGGAAAATAATCCAGAGTCTCTTACAGAAACAAACGGGAAGAAAAACTGTTTTATTCTAATGTAGGGCACTTGGCTCCAAAGGTCTGAGCTGCATGCATAAAAACATCTCATACCCCCATGCACTGCAGATGTAGGGAATGGGTAACAGAGGGACTATGGTTAATTCATAAATATATGGTGGAGCGGCTCACAGAAGCTACGAATTCCTGTCCTTAAACCTACAAGCCCTTCCCTTTTATGAGGTGAACAGATTTAAGGGATTAAGATGACTGCCTGTCCAAGGCTTCTGTTCGACTATGCACAGTGCTGACAGAAGGTCGGACCAGAACCAAAGGGCTGAAATTAAATCAGAAGAGTTTTTGGCTGAACATTAGGAACAACTTCCTGACAGAGCGGTTCCTCAGTGGAACAGCCTTCCTCGGGAGGTGGAGGGCGCTCCTTGGGAGGTTCTCAAACAGAGGCTAGATGGCCATCGGACAGCAATGCTGATTGTGTGAACTTAGGCAGATCATGAGAGGGAGGGCAGGAAGCGTTGCCTCAGTGCTTAGTTCTTCTGGCCCTTTCTTACATGCCCAGGGAAATGCCGGTCGCCACTTTGGAGTCAGGAAGCAACTTTTCTCCAGGCCAGTTCGGCTGGAGATCCTGGAGGTTTTTTTGTCATCTTCTGGGCATGGACCAGCGGTCAATGGGTGTGTGTGTGTGTGGGGGGAGGTATTTGTGAATTTCCTGCATTGTGCAGGGGGTCAGACTAGATGACCACTTCTATGATTAAGAGCTGAAAACCTAACAAATTAGGAGCTTTATTAACCTAACAAATATTCCTCCGCTGTTTCTGACAGCACTGCACTCGTGATTAGCTTTACCATGGCCTGCCCTTCTCCTTCAACCTTCCTGCTTTTTCAATATGCTTTTTGTTCCCATACATGGGCAGCACTGGGGCTTTGCAAAAGCCAGGAAGCCTATTACAGCCAGCGTGGCTTAGCGTGTCAGACAGGGATCTGGAGCATCCAGGTTCGAAACCCCCCCATCATGGAATGGCTGTGGCTCAGTGGGATAGCCCCTGCTTTGCATGCAGAAGGTCCCAGGTTCAGTCCCCAGCATCTCCAGTTAAAAACAGACCCGGTAATAGGTAATGTGAAAGACCTCAGCCCGAGACTGCGCAGAGCCGCTGCAAGTCTGAGTGAAGAATAGTGACCTAGATAGACCAGCGGTATTACACAGTCTGAGGTAGCTTCCTGTGGGTGTTCATGGAAGCTTGCTGGGTGACCCTGGGCCAGTCGCGCACACCCAGCCTCACCTACCTCACAGGGTTGTTGTGAGGACAGAATGGAGGGAAGGGGGGATAATGTGAACTACTCCGGGTCCCCAGTGGAGGGATAAGGTGGGGGAACGAAATGAAGTAAGCCAAACTACAACACGCAGGAAGGCTTCAGAAACATGGCCCAGACAGGAGTGGCCAAACTGTGGCTCTTTCACACATATTGTATGGCTCCTGGCAGGACAGCTGGGGAAGCGAAAGGGAGGCATACCTCCCTGATCAGTCTTCCCTTCCCCAGCCAGTGTTCCCCTCCCTGGGTAGGCTTGAGGTGTGTGGGGGGAAGTAGAGAAAGAAAGCAACTTTAACTTTAAATGTGTTCTTAAGCCCCCCCACCTTGGGCTGGTGTGGAGAAGGCATTTGTCTCTTTAAATTCCTTCTCCAAGCCAATCCAGCTGGAATGGGGGTCTTGGAAGATGCATTTAAAGTTGCTTTCTTTCCACCTCTCCCTCTCCCCACCCCCATCCATCTGTCTGTCTGTCTTCCCTTCCTTTTTTCCACCTTTCTCTCTCTTTTTCCCCTCCTTCCTCATCTAAAGTCAAATATCATTATCAATATGTTTTTACCCCTTTTGTTTTTATTTTTGGCAGTCTCATTTAATGTTAATAAAAAGCAAATTTGCATCTTATCCAGTAAAAACGTGTGGGTTATGTCTGTTCACGTCTCGTGGCTCGCAAACATCTGACGTCTATTCTAGGTGGCTCTTGCGTTAAGCAAGTTTGGCCACCCCTGGCCCAGACTGTAGTCTGGTAAATCTTTCCGTGGCCTGGGGGGGGGCGGGGGCGGGGTGCAGCTCCATTCCTTACCTTGCGAGGGGATCGTGTCCTCTGAGCAGCAGGGGGTGGTCGTCTGGGTGCTGTAGCCGCTGGAGCACTGCAAGGAGTCCCGGCTGCTTCTCTGGGTGTCCAGCTGCAGCCCCCGGGTTAGAGCCAATGCCAGCTCTTCGCAGGCTTCCATCTCCTCTCCTTGCTACCAACACAAATCAATACCTTTTGTTAGATTTTGGAACAGGATGGTCGGGGCAAACCCCAGAGATCTCTGGAGCCACTTGCAGTCACAGCCCCTTTCCCTGACCTCACGCGAGTCTCCTCTGCAAAGTGGCATACAGAGGCTTTTACAACCCCCTGGCATCTTCCTGCTTGGCCAGCCCCAGGATTTCCACAAGATTCAGCCACGAGGTGCTATTGAAGTGTCTGAGAATGGCTCCTCTCTCTCCCCAAATAACCCATACGGCTAAATTAAGAAACCCTACCAACCTCTGGGCTCAAACTCGGAAGGCAGCAACCCTTGAGCATGATAACCATTATAGCCCCTTCCTTTGCCAACTCTCTGGCTATCTGCTGTCTGTCTCTCAGGGGTCAAGTCCTAGATTACTGAAAATCAAGGCAGCAAAGGTTTAACCTCAGGGTCCCCAACGTGGTGCCCGCCAACACCTTTCCTGGTGCCCACCACGAGTTTTTAGAAAGTGGGCAGGGCCAGGTGGGGCTTTTGCCCTGCAAGTCTTCCAACTGGCCACTGGAGATCTGAGCGGCTGTGAAGATTCTTTAAAACACTGCTTTGGTGGGAGTAGACACCACAGCGCAAGGATCTTCACTGTCACTGTCGGTCTGTGGTGGCGGCCATTTTTGTGGCTGACTCCGCCTCCTGGGGCAGCCATTTTGTGGCTGCACTGCACCCACCATGCTGTTATCAGAATTCCAAATTTGCCTGCAGCCTCAAAAATGCTGTGACACCTTATTTAACCAGACACTAGCATTCTCTGAAATCAAGCTAGATAGACGGAGGGAGCTCCCCCCATGTGGGACAGCATTCCGACATGAATCCTCCACCAAGCGCAGCTAAGGAAGACTCATTATATACTATGGATCCAGTTTCGTGGATCCACTGCACTAGTGGAAGTGCAACTGGCAGAAGGAGGCTTCCTCTGATGCAATCCTGATTGGTGAGATCCAGCTGCATATCCGGATTCATTCTTAAAGGTAAAGTGTGTCAATGGAGACTCCATCCTAGGATTTTCAAGTCAAGAGATGGGTGGAGGAGGTTTTGCCATTGCCTTCCTCTGCATAGCAACCCTGGACTTCCTCGGTGGTCTCCCATCCAAATACTAGCCATGGCTGACCTTGCTCAGCTTCTGAGCTGTGACGATATCAGGCTGATCTGGGCTATTTGGGATGCTGAGCTGGTTCTTAGGTGATGCTTTTTACTGACCTACTGAAACAATCAGGCAGTGAGGCTGCAGGCGAAGCAAAAACCTGCTTCCACTTTGAGAAAACTCCTGGCAGAAGGCTTCTTTAAGCATCAGGGACCCGTGCAGCTCAGAAGCTGCAGAGCTTAGCGTTAGGACGAGGGAAGGTCTGAAGCAGCTTGTCAACCCGTTGGAGGATCCAAAATTAAAGCCTCACCCTTGGGGTGGCTGACACCGTCATGCTCCGGGGTCTTTGGGCTTCCTCTGTGGGCAGAGGCGGTCCATTCTGGCCTCCCCCAGCAGGGTCCGCGTCTCGTTTTTCCTTGCGGCGTTGCAAAGTGTTTACCATAGGCTGGTCATAAGGACCTGGCTTAGCCCAATCCTAGGGAAAAATTTCCATTAGTTGAAATTTCACTTCCAATCATGTATACACTCTCTGTACAGCAGGCTAGGAATGAATACCTTTTTCTAGCTTTTCACTCAGGCTGAGCTGCATCTTTTTTAAGAGTCACGTTTTTAAGGGCACGTGGACTCTGCTGCAGGGGCGACAGCACAAAAGGGACCGAGCCTGTTCATGCAGGGAAGGTACCGTTGGCTAAGTGGTGGCGTGCCAACCTTGCTCTGAAACGCAGCATTAGCAGTACAGGCTAGCAAACTCAACTTGCATTTCTGCAAGCCTGGGAGCATCCTCCTGGCCACCAGGAGAAAGCCCTTCTGCCTCACCAGAAGATAGATGGCTAAAGAGCGTGACTGGCTTGTACTGTTTTCGGAACTATGTTCCTGATTGCCACCCAAAGCCCCCCACCCACACCAGTCTTCAGGTGGAGAGGATGGTTTAGAATTCTGTCCCATCTGGGTTTGGGCTGACATCATGCTGGAATGATGATTATTGTCCTATCTCCAGTTATCAGAGACAGAGGGAACAAATGGCCTTTTCGGATATACGGAACAACCAGGGTGTGCTGTGAGCTCTGAAAACACATAGAGAACCCTAACAGAAAGTTGGATTTAAATTAGCTCCTAAAAAACAGGGGGAGGGGAGAACCTGACTTCCTCAATTTTAAATTGCCCTGCAAGCTTATTTCCATACTGGGTCCCTCCCTTTCCACAACTTTTTTTTTTTAAGCTGCTGTGTATACTCCGATGGGCTTGGAGGGATCATTTTTACCACCATCCCACAAGAGCATGGGAAGGGAAGGGAAACACAAATCGGCAGGTGGACTGGAATGGCCAGAACTGCATTGTCTTGTATTTTCCTCCTGGTGTCTTTGCCACTGTTCTGTTCCAGGACTGCCAAAAGGAAAGACTTAATGAAGTATGGAATCTTTTTTCCCCTTTGTGGCTGGTGTCAGGTTCAATGAAACTCTTAAGATTCCTATGATTTCTTAGGGAGAGGGTCTAATTCACCCACCAGACACACCAAGATTAGTAAAAGACCTCTTTTCATTAATTCAGCCCTTTCTTCAAGGAGCAAAGAATGTCTCTGATCCAAGAACAGAGCAAACCGAGGCCTGTTTAGCTTCCGAGATGGAACTATATGGTCTGGGCAGCCTGAACTGGGGTTCACAGCAAGGGATACTGGACTGGCCGACTGAGGCTAGGACTGAAAACAGGCCAGGCTGTGTGTTTTCAGACAGTGCAATCCTAGGCAGAGTTACACCCTTCTAAAACCACTGAAGTCAATGGTCACAGAAGGGTATTGCTTTGCTTAGGAGTCATCCAGAGAGACAAAGCCCTTTCGGTGTGGGCTGAAGCTCCATCAGAATCCAGCACTGAGCGCTCCATGAACTCTCTTAATTTCTTCTCTCATTCTTTTTACTTTGCCTCCCCCCCAATCTTAGTTGCAAAAAAGGGGGTCTAATGGAGCAGGAGTGTGGCATCCTGGGAAGGGGGGGATTAAAAAGAAAAACCGGGCCTCTGACCGTAGAGTTACTGGCAATTTCTTGTCCTACTCCTGTCATTTCCAGGTAGCTCTAAGAATTACCAGGAACTCTATGGCCAGAAATTCCGTAAGCACACAAGGCTTGGTTTTTCCTTTTAATGTGACTGTGAGCCCCCCCCTCCCAATACTTTAGCTCCCGTTTCTGCCCACTGGTCAGGTGAGCACTGGCAGGCAAGGGCTGCAATAACCTTGAGGTCTCCCGCCACAGGCAGGCAAACAAGAACCCTGTGCTAATGCCGGATTGCAAAGGTAACACATCAGAAATGCAACTATGATGTAATGCCTTATTACTAATACTTAGGGCTGAAGGGAAGCATCTCAGCTACTGGCAATAAGCCCTGGCTGGTGTCATCGATATCCTGAACAGACCTTGAAAGCAGGTTGCTGAGCAAGGGATGAAAAATACTGAAGAGCTAATGTCCTCTCCAGCTTCTCATGTCTATATGGGCCTGGATGTCAAATAGTATCACAGAGTCTAACCTTCTGCTGAAAACACCGTGCTGTTCCTCTCTGTTAAAGGGAAGCGGACTGGGGCACCTTCCTGTTAAGCCATTTCAGGATCTCTTCCTTGCCAGGCAGCACTCTCAGACCCATTTCAGAAAGTGGAGACAAAGAGATGGGCCTTAAGTGCAATGAGTGAAGCGCACTGCTCATGGAATGGAATCTTCCTGCCTCTCTCTTCCAAGTACAGACCTTGGAGTCTGTCTGACAAGCTGCCTTTCAGGGTCAGACGACTCACAGGAACAGTGCCGGGTGTGCTGCTGAGGTCAGCAGAGGAAGGAGGACCAATTGCAAAGCTGAATGTTGCCAACTGCAAGGCTAAATTGGCAAAAAAATCAACCACCTCCCTCCCTTCTGCTGGTGGAAGTCCCTTTCTGCTGCTGGTGGAATGACCAGAGCTTGTGAACCCAGATCCAATTTTCCCTCTAGAGGGCAGTCCTCTTTCTCCTCCCAACAAATGTGCTCTCTGAATTGCTTTTTGGAAACCTAGCAAACCCATCCGTAAGACATCGAGTGTACGTGGAGGATTACTATGCAACACACCAGTTCTGTCATTATGGTATGGCGCTAGCAGAAAGACTGTTCCTTTTGATCCCCGTGTATATACACCCGGATAAAAACCATCAGGAACTGTGGGCCACAATGAGTTGGATCGAGCGGCTCTCCTTTGTTAAAGAGAGAAATGGGAGTTCCCTTTCTCAACAGAGCCAACCCATCATTCTTCCCTTTCAGGGAACGATCTGTGCAAACTGAATTGTGCTCCAAAAAAACAAAACAAAACAAAGAAACAACAACCCCTAAATAAAACACTGGCAAATTTCTGTATTAGCCGCCATGCCGATCTGCATTCAACTTGGGCCACACCAGAAATGATCCAACAGAGTGTCAGAAGTTCAGTTAGAACTATCCAAAAGAAATGGTGCACAGATATGGGAATATGCTGACCCTTTCATGGACATAATGCTAAGGGTCACATCCTGGCAGTGGTGTTTTCCTCCGGCCCGAGGCGCCGTCCTCAACAAAAAGCCTGTGTCCTTGGGCTGAAGGAAAGCACCGCCACTAACTGGATCCAACTCTACAGTTTTGTATATCAGTTAATGCAAAGGTCGAAAGAAATCCTTCGCTGTCAGTTCAAGAATTCAGAACGGCATTAAAAGCTGAGATGGGGGGGAAAAATCAATCAAGATTTGATAGGTCACATTCCGCAGTGGGGGGAAAAGGGGTGGGGGTGGGGGAATGGAAAGGAGAGCATGACAGAAACAAAAGAAACACAAACCTTCCAGCTAGGGATCTTAGATGATGGAAACATGCCTGGCCCAATGGTGTAATAATGACCGTGGTCTGGAAGGAGGGTGGAAGAGGAAGCCCGGGTCCATGCGTGGGAGACAGACGGGAAATGAGGAAAGGGGCCCGCACCAACTGAGGCTAAGGATGGACCACTTGACAAACTACAGTGATAAAACCCATTAGACAACTGGAAATGAAAGAAAATAAACAAGAAAAAGAGAAATTAATATAAACAGGACAAATATGGGGGGGGGGGGGGGTTGGAAAAAAAAATTCAAGGTGAAATCAGGCATGCGTTGCTGGAAAGAAAAGAGGGACCGGGTAACGCCTTCAACGGAGCATCTCAATACAGCACTTGGCTCATGCGTCGTTACTGTTATTCTAACAGGCAACAGCATTCCAAAAGGGGGAGGAAAAGTCAGTTTCGGGGGCTGAATGGCCTTGCTCAGCCGAGGCAGGGAGACAAGCCAAGGGGGGAGTCTCTCCTCAACCGGTCAGCCCAGGTGAGCTGGATCAAACGAAGGCAAGCTGGAGGAACTTCCTGTAGAGCTCCAACACTCTCGGTTATTAACAGGCAAGTGGCGATTTCAGTCCAGGCTCTGAAAGCGAGATGCGGCCTTTCCCCCAAAGCTGTTAATAAGCCTGGGTTAGTGGGTTCCCATTTCCAGTGAGAGAGTGGCAGTTCAGCCTCAGAAAATGACATGCTCCGGGGGTGACGGAACGATGGAATGGGAATCGGTGGCATTGCCAGATGAGAACGGATCTGTTCACTCCCTCTGGCTCCAGCTAGCGGTCAGAAGGTTTCGTTCTAGGCCCAAGATCATTTTGGAAGGCTCAGATTTTGAAAGAGGATTTCGGAAAGTGCACGCTGAAACCTAGACATGGATGTGTGTGGACATCCAATGACAACGTGTAAACTTCTGGCCTCATATTTGTTAGAAAAGGCCAATTCAAATTAGTATTATCCTTTTTAACCAAGTGGTTCTTGTAGTGAGCCAATCATTATCGTGACAGTCATGGAAGCTACCATGAAGACTTTGGGGGCTGGGGGCACAATAAATGGCCTTGGAAACTCTCCAACTTGTGTTTCAGTCATTACACACCACCTTCCCTTTGGCTTATCCACTTGTAGGATATGGCAGTCCATATTCACAGTGCTGTATCGGAGTGCTCACAAAACCAGTCATGACACCCAAAATGGCGGCAGCTTTTCATACGTTTGTGCGAACAGGCTTTGTAATTCAGGACTGTGGTTTCTTTTTAAAGGAGCAGGGAAGAATTTCCATTCTCATCTGCACAGTCTCACCCTCTGAGCACGTGGAACTAATATGGTTTGGAGGCCACGGAACCCAGGGAGGAGTGAAGAACGTGGTTTGAGAGAGACACAAAGCATTTTTCACCTTCTCGGTGGAGGCCCAAGCCCCCATGGTTGAGCCTGAGCTGACTGAGGTGGGGGAACTGCACTCACTCACTGACTGGCAGGTCTCAGAGGCTTCTGAGGAGGCAGAGCTGGACGAATTCTGCTGGGTTTTGAAACGAAAACAAAACAAAAAAGGCACCACGACACAGCAAGGGAAAAAAGAAAGAGAAGACAAGCCAACGAAGGGGAAACAAACCAATGAGGGACGCAGGACACACAAACACAGACAGGAGAAGGAGGAGAGAAGCAAAAGTGTTAGGGCTGAAGGGGAAAATAAATTTGTTATTGAACACAGCCCAAAAGCTCTCCAGTGCTGATCAGTAACAAAGCAGGAGGACGAAAGCAACGGGGTTCTAGACTTCATGAGCCCTTTCTTCCACAACAGGAAAGAAATATCGGCGGGAGCACAAGTCGACTCCTTGTGGCAGTTTCCTTTTCTGTGAAGCGGGTCCCACATGGCTGAGCGCTGAACACTCAGTTGGAGAACCAAGAGGAAGGGGGAACTGCCAACGCTCAAGTTGTGGCACTGGTGGCAATGCAATGGCCATATCTGGTCAGCCTTCCTGTTGAGGCTGCTGGGCAAAGGAAGAACTGCAGGGACACATGTGGACATGGCAGACATGGAAACCGAAAATCCACGTGGCTCTGTCAAGAGAGAACCGCATGCAGAACAACAGATTCCTGCTGGCTATCGCACGTGGATTTTCCGTTCTGATTTTACGATGTCCATGGGAGCTAATGCAAAGCTGCTCCTCAGGTCGTGTGAACAGAGATCCTCAAAGGAGATGGAGAAAGGGAGACCAGCGGTCAGATCGGCTCCTGGATCAACCGCGTGGACACCCCCTCCCCATCACCACCATTTAACCTCATTGTCTGTACTACGTATCTCTCAAGCCGACTTGTCACCATCAGAACATTTTGAGAGTTGAGAATCCCAGATATTTCATGGGAGATAAAAATCCACATTGTAGTATAAGGCTAGAAAGACACATTCCCCTTAAAAAAAAAAATCACTGAAATCTTTCCCTGAAAGCAGGATTCTCCTCCTTACCCCCCCTCTCAAATACCATACCACATGGAAGCCACGGAATGGCTCCATGGCTGCACCAACACATTACTTGATATTGCACGACCGTTACCCTATAGCAAATCTTTTGCAACTGTTTTGTCTTGTCCACACATGAGAATCCAGTGGTGAATAACTACTGTTGCACAATGACCGTGCAATACCCAATACTGTGTGGATGTGGCCAGATTATGGTGATATTCAAGCGGAACAGCAGCAAATGGCAGGAGATTCCAGGTAGATCAAACAAGTTATACCGGTTTGTGTAATTTATTTGCGGGGCAGAAGTTGGACTTGTTAGGCCCAGAATCTGGAGTCTTTATCTTTTTTATGTGGTGCCTTTCATGATGGTAGATTCAGGTGGGGCAGCCGTGTTGGTCTGAAGCAGAAGAACAGAATTGGAGTCCAGAGCAACCAAGGTTTATTCTTTCAGAGCAACCACTGGCCTGATTCTGCGTATGAGCTTTCATGTGCATGCACACATCTTCTGAAGAAGTGTGCATACACATGAAAGCTTACACCCAGAATAAAACTTGGTTGGTCTTAGAGGCGCCACTGGACTCAAGACTTTGTTCCTTATATTTTTTATGCACAGGGTTAACAGACCTAAGATGTTACAGGATGAAGTTGCCCCCTGCTTTCTTGCAGGGCTGAAAGAGCTTGAGGGCAGATTTTAATGCTGGTTCAGTTCGTCAAACATCTCTGGATTGCAGCCGGTACTTTTTTTTTTTTAATGGTAGAGATTTGATTCCAGCTGTACCCCAGTGTGTAGGCTGGCTGTGCAGTGAGGTTTCTGAGTGAGCCTGAGTGAGTGAGCACACTCCACCCCACTCTGCAAAGAATCTCTCGTTTGATTCATTATCTGTACACCACAGAAAAAGGGGTGGACAGATTGCAGTAGCAAGGTCTTCTTATGTAAGGGTCTACATCCAAGGCCTTTGGTTCACACTACATGTCTGGGTGTGATGGATCTCAGGAACCGTCCCAATGCTTCCCTGCCTATACAGCCTACAAGGCAGGGTACGGAGGAAGTCAGTACTTAACACTGACCTTGCATAAAGATATGCCAATGACCCCCTTCCACGAAGATTCCTTCATCAGCTGACACCTCCAAACTGGTCAATGATATGAAGCAGCGGTCCATCAGTGGCTACTAGCCACAAGGGATAGATGGAACACTATGCTTGGGGCAAGTGATACTCTGTATTCTTCGTGCTTGGGGGGGCAGCAGTGGGAAAGCTTCTGGAGTTCTGGCCCCATTGGTGAACCTCCTGATAGAACTTGAATTTTGGCCACTGTGTGGCACAGTGTGTTTGACTGGATGGGCCACTGGCCTGATCCAACATGGCTTCTCTTATGCTCTTATGATACAGGGGCAAGATCAACCTGGAAAAACCCAAAACGTCCTCCTTTTCTATCTCATCTCCTGCAATTCCAGGAGACAAAGAGATGCGTCAGCTGTTCAATACATTTGTTCGTCTTGCAGCAATGGAGAACAACACTCGCACAGCAGGACACTAAAAGCACATCCAACGACAGCGATAATAAAGCGCTTGGGCAGCAAATGGGCAGGTCGCTTTCGTCCACAGCATTACTGTCAGAAACAGTGTTTTGCTTTCAGACACAACATGAGGCATTGAGTGGGTTCCCCCATGTAGCCCTTAAAGCACAATGCCAAGACGAGACCCAAGACCAGAAAACACAGGATGTGTTACACATTAAACAGCTTCGGGGGAAGTCTGTCAACACACTGCATGTGTCAATTAGTACTTTTTGTGAGTAGTGAGAAATTCAAACAAAAGAATACCCGGAGCAGCAAAACAGTCACTTGCACTGCCATGCAGATGTTGTCTTAAAAGTATCTACATATCATTTTAACCCGCCTGCAGTGGCCTTCTTCTTTTCATCAGCCCAGTGGTGAACAAGAAAGATTAATGTTTTCAACCAACATAAAGTGATTTCAGATAACCAGCTTTCCCGCTGGGTAGTGATCCCACACACATCTCAGCCAAGGACTACCTGGAAACTGGAGGACACAGAAATGGACCAACCCTGCGACTGCTGCACTTTCAAAAAGCATTAAAAAATTTAACAGCGAAGGTGATCCCAGAGTTGGTTACACGTGTAGAGTTACCAGGTCCGTCCTGGCAACCAGCAGGGGGTGGGGTGGGGACTTACCAGGAAGAAGAGGAAGAGCCAGGCCATGTTGCTGGTGTTGCACAGGAAGTGATGTCATCACACCACAACACTGCTGCAACGCTCTGGTATTTGAGCAAGAACTCTACGGTAAAAATGGCTTCCACCATAGAGTTTTTGCCCAAATACCAGAGCATCGACTGGATGTCGCTGGTGTGATGATGTCACTTCCGGTGCAACTCCAGCAACATGGTCCGGGCCTTCCTCTTTTTCCTGGTAAGTTCCCCCCCCCCACCAGCCAGCTGATGGGGGGCCTGGTGGCAGGGGACCCCCCCACCTCCACTGGGGGGCTGGCAACACGAGCTGTGCTCTGGGCCCCTTTCATGCAAGTCAATTTTCAACTAGATCTCCACCATGGCAAAAAAGGAAAAAGCGACTGCACAGGGGAACCACTTGATGGTCTGAGCCACGGCACTCTTTTAGTTATGAAGAGTATGCGGTTGCTACTGGGTGTGTGTTCTACAGAGAGGTGCAGTCCAGCGTGGCTCCCCTGAGGAGTGCGCCTGTAGTAATGAGGGCTTGGATCCTAAGCCTCGCTCCTGTCTGCGCTGTGCCCTTTCCCCCTGCAGAGCTGTGTCTCTACTACGGACCACGTTCTTCCAGTGCTGGGGGCTTCTGCTCAGGCCGGACCGGCATCTCCCAATGAGCTAGCTAAAAAGCACCTCGCGCGACAGCTCTGTATCACAGGATCACTGCCACAACGGACAAAGCACAGAGGAGGCAACACTCAGAATCCAAGCCCATGTGATTTTGCAAGCAGACGGATTTGGACTGACTTTTAAGAATCACAAAGGGTCAACTTAAAACAAAAACATGGATGCAGCGTAGATTGTGCAACCCAGAATGTCAAAAGCAGAACTGATTCGAACATTTACCAAGGAGGTGTGGTGTAGTATTCATTCAACTGACCTTGAATGAATATGCTCATAGAGGGGGGAATACAGCTCCTCCAGAAAAATATCCCTCCACCACGTGCAAAGGTGAGGGCGACAGCCTCCAGCCTAGCTTTCCCTTCCTTATTAGCTTCACATACTCAGATATTCTAATTGGGGGGATATTTAACCAGTTTTGCTCCTTCACATGCAGAGATACTCCCAAGCGGAGCTGCAAAATCAGCAAAATAACCTTCCTGCCCCCTGTGGAACTGTTCCAAGTCTGTTTGGGTTCTCCTTTTTATGTTTAGAACCAGTTTCCTACAGCTGCTGTGCGGCTGCGGGGAACACAAGCTGACTCGGAGGAGCCTGGACTCAACTCTTTAAACAACCATAACGTGGTTCTCTTTCTCTTTGCAGCAAGTAGCTGCCTGCCTAAGGAGAGATTGTTGATGCCAAGGGCAGAGCTCTCACCACCCACTCTGCCCTCCTCCCCCACCCCGTGGATCAGCTGATGGCAGGTTAGGTTAGGTTTATCAGTAAGCAACTTGTGCTGAAATGTCTGTGGGATCTGATGCAACGGTCTGTTGTTTTGTTTTTAGTTTTTACCCAGTTAAGCTGTTTGAATCTGCACCAGGTGGAGAAAAGCAGGTTATAAGCATCTACATAAGTAAATCTGGACCTGCCCTTTCGTTTTTTAGCACTGGGCTGGTGGGTGGAAAGGAAACTGCTGGGTTTACCTCTCGGCAGCTGCAAGCCGAATGCTAAATTATGCTTAGATACAATTCGGGATAGGTTAATAGAGGTTCAAGCCTGGATCTCACATGCAGGGGAAAGGAGGTGGAGTGCCCGAGGCAACAGAATGGATTGCACCACTTTGTACTACAGGAGGGAGGGTCAGATTTTGGAGTGTTTCCTCGGACAGGACACACTGCAAATTGAATACCAGCCCACCGAGAAAAGAAAGAGGACGGAACCTCTTTCCCTGATTTCCATGGATTTGTTTTTAAATAAGAAGGAAGATTCAAAGCTGGAATACACACAGTGGGATACAGTGTGGTGTAGCAGTTAAGAGTCTCAGGACACAAGGTTCGAATCCCTGCACTGCCATGGGAGTCTGCTGGGTGGCTTTCAGCTAGTCACATACTCTCTTGTGCTCATGAGGATAAAATGGAAGAGAGGAGACCGATGTAAGCCACTAAGCTGGAGTAGAAACGAGCCAAATAAATCCATTTTACCTCACTACCATCTCATTCTCCTGCATGTGCGAATTGGGCCTTAAAACAGCGACTGCCGTTTGGCACAGGAATTATGCAACAGGTGGACCAAAGGGAGGACACAAACTACGTTTCTTTTCTCCCCTTGCACCGCCTTCGCGAGACGTTATTCAGGAGGCCAACGAGGCACTGCTGTCAACAGAGCGGCCGCCAGACATACCTGGTTGGGGGCTTCCGGAGGCATAGGGGATGGCGACTTGGACTGAAAAGCATCCTGGGACATGAATCCGGAGTCGTGCGAGGACACGCTGGAAAGCCTCATCGGCGCCTGCTGAGGCATGTTGGAGCTGCGGTAGCGATAGTGTGAACTGGGTGAGTGAGAGTGTGAGCCGCTTGACCGGGAGTCACTACTGTTAACACTGTTCAGACTGCTGTGAGACACAAAAGGGGGAGAGAGAGAGAGATGGGGGCAACGGGGGGGGGGAGGAGAAAACAAAAAGGGGGGGAGGGGTTGAGGAAGAGACCAGCACAGTACAATTAACATTCCATGGTTCTCCGGCAAGGGCATGCAGTATAAACTATAAAGAAAAGGAGCCACTGGTAGCAATAACGGGAAGGAGTTTTAAGTACCTGCAGTATCCTTTGTGACAAGGAGGAAAATGGCACTGAAGAACACAGCATGGATCTAGGATTCTAGGTTAAGTTAGGCTTGAAAACAACAAGCACGTAGCCGGTCGCTTATGGCGAAGCAGCACTGCCTCCAGGCAACCGGGCAAGGAAGCAGGAAGGAGGTGGCTTTTTAAAAACAAAAATAAAAGGCAGCCAAGTGTGCTACAAATGAATTGTCAGAGGGCTAATAAATTATCTTTTGTAGATCAGGAACAGCTGAGGAACTGTACGCAACGCGTTATTTCAAGAAAAGCAGCCCCAGCTTGTTGACCAGGGTTGGCTCAAGATGTTTTGATACCCAAGACGGAAAACCTCTCGACAGCACCTCCATGAACGCTAATCAACACAGGGCGCAATCCACCAGGAGTTCTCTGGCACAGAACCCAATGCAACAAATGGGGATTGTGCCACTCTCACTGTTTCTACGGGGTTTGCGCAAGGGAACATACTGGTGGGTTCTGCTCCATGCATCAGATCCCCATCCGCCTCTGTGGCACCTAAGTGTATCTCTTCACTCGCTCCATCGCAAGGCCATCAAGAGCCAGTTTGGTGTAGTGGTTAGGAGCGTAGACTCTAATTTGGGAGAACAAGGTTTGATTCCCCACTTCTCCACATGCAGCCAGCTGGGTGACCTTGGGTCAGTCACGAGTTCTCTCAGAGCTGTCCTCTCAAGAGCAGTCCTCAAAAGAGCTCTCTCAGCCCCACCTACCTCACAGGGTGTCTGTTACAGGGAGGGGAAGGGAAAGGAGAATGTAAGCCACTCTGAGACTCCGAGTGAAGGGTGGGGTATAAATCCAATCTCTTCACTTCTCCTCTCTCTTCTCTTCTTCTAATGGTAAGAATATGTACCCTTTCCCTTGGCTGAACCAAAGTTATTTTATCACGATTTTAAGTAGCCACTCTGGACTAATCCAGTGGTGAGCTGATCTCCTGCACTAGGGATGTGCACGTGAAACTATAGAGGGATCCAAAGAAGGTCAAGGCACTGAAGAAAGAATGGGTTTAACCCCTTTCTCCCGTGTACTGTTTTCCATATGGCACTTGCAGGTCTTTCCCTCCTCTCCAACTTGCAGCAAACAGCAACCGGTTGTGTGTGTGTGTGTGTGTGTGTGTGTGTGTGTGTGTTTGCATCTGGAAAAGGTGCCAGGGCAAGGATTAACCTCTGCATCAACACTGCAGTCCTAATGCGCCCCCTCCAGCAGAGTGCTTTAACACCTTACAAATACCACTACCTGCAGAGTCAGAGATCTGTTCAGAGACCTCTCGCATCTGGGTAACATGAGAAGTATGGAAGGAGATTAGAGGCAGATGGGTTATTTCACCCCCTAAGACCCTGCTATTGATCTGCTGTCGCCCACCGGAGGGACGTACAATTAGCCATTTTCCTTTACTTTTTAGGATACTGCATTTTTTAAAAGGCCTATGGCTTACCACTGTCGATCTATAAAATATCTATAGATCTCCTGTCTATAGATACCATACATATGCATGCACAGACCACTAGGTATGTAGGGGAGGTGCAAAGTCATTGTGGTCTAACAGTGCTTCAGCGGGGGGCTTCGGCTCTCCAATCCATGTGAATCGGAAGGCAAACTTTTCAGTTAAGAGAAATGAAAGAAAGAGGAGGAAAAGGGCAAAGGGAGAGCATTAGAGGCTACAGAACGGCAAAGCAAAATGGAGAACTGTCTTCCTTTTGCTGGAGAAAAGGAGAGCGCCAGTGTGCCTGCGGAGGGGTGGGGGTGGGGGGGGGGAGGTCAGAGAGGCATGCTGCCAAACTGTTTTTAACGGCGAGAAAACAGTTCCATGGAGGAGGAAGGACAGGGTGTTCGAGTGTCCCAGAGCCCTCACGCAAAAGGAAAGCCAACCAAGGCAGTGCTGAACAGTTAAGATCACTTGCATTTTACAGTTAAAAACATCATTCAAAACAAGATTGCAAGAGAAACTGATGCAGTCATAACACTGTAGACTACTGACAAATTAAAGCTGCTGTTTTTTAAAAAATATATAGGAATATTCACAAAGAATTCAGGTTCACAAAACGGTGGAACTGGAAAGATAGCTGATTCAAGATTTCCCTTTATCCTGCATTCAGACATCAGAAACACATGAACAGATGGAGCTGCTTGGTCCATCGTGGTCAGTATTGTCTACTCAGACTGGCATCGGCTCTCCAGGGTCTCGGGCTGAGGTCGTTCACATCACCTACTGCCCGGTCCATTTAACTGGAAAGATGCTGGGGATTGAACCTGGGACCTTTTACATAAAGCAGATGCTCTGCCAGTGAGCCGCAGCCCCTCCCCAACTCAGAGCAGAAACCTCAGAGCAGGCTTATGTGCTTTTTTTCTTCTAAGATGTAGAACAAGAAGCGAAGACTTCCAGGTTTGGGAAGTTACCTGGACTAACTCAGGTTTGTTGTCACCTCTGATACAGGCACCTTAAATTGGGGGGGGGGGGGTGTTCCTTACCCCTGGTTTTATCTGGGTTTCACTGGGAAAGATTGAAGCCTTCCTCAACCAGGAAGTCTTTAATCTCTGCTCTGAGCAACAGAAGTGCAGGGTTCGGGGTCTGTTCAGACATCACTAACAGCAGTCTTGGTGGACATTTTACAAATCAACGGATTTTATTCCAGTATAAGCTTTCATGGTCTTAAACCCACTCCAAGCATCAGAAGAAGTGGGAGTTCTAGTCCATGAGAACTTACGCTGGAATAAAAAGTTGTGAGAGTTTCTGAAGGTGCCGTAATACTTCTGTTTCTGCAGCAACCGACTAACACACTAATGCAACTACCCCGCTGTTCACAGCCTGTGTTTTCTTAAGGTTCCCTCTGTAGCCATTTAGTCAGAACTCAGGAGTAATATTCCCACAACCAGATACTTTGAGGAAGGGCACAGCCGGTTAACGAATTTTGGGGTTTTTTACACAAAACACAGGCACACACAGAGACTTCCAGCGAGTGACCTATCTATGTGCACCAGGTGCAGTATAGGCTTGTTAAAGGTGGGGTAGCAGGGACCTGAACAGTGCTAGGATGGAAAATGATTGGGAACCCATGTAAGCCACTCTGAATTTTCTAAAAGAAGAGCGGGCTTCAAGCGTAACAAATAATGCATGTAAAGTTTATCTCATCCTAAAGCTACATCTCATATTTGGCTCTCTCAGAAATACACTATTTAACTAATGTGCTTACCTGCAGACACTGGATTTCCTGGACATGGTGGTACTGGGAGAAGATGGAGGAGTCTGATAGGACCAACCATAATCAGAACCTTTCAGATCTAGAATTACCTGAAGAAGGAGACAGCCATGCACAATGTTTATATCAGTGCTTGGTCTGAAGACAGCAGCTATCTGGCTCACCTACCCTGCCACTCACGGAAGGTTCCACTGAGCATGTCCCACTGATCTACCAACAGGGAGTCCCTCGGAGGGGCATTTCGGGCTGCAGTGAAAAGGGGGCAGGAGAGGAAGCTTGAGCTCTGTGGGTGGGAATCCTTTCACCCGTGGGAATGTTCCACTGTAGGAGTCCGCAACCTTTCTGGGGCTGCCTGTACTTTTGGAATCCTGACATAGCATGGTGGGTGCAGCCCCCAAATGTCTGACGCAAGGAGGCAGAGCCAGCCACAAAATGGCTGCTGCAGCTTACTTTCAGCCACACTGTGAAGATTCTTGTGCTACGCTGGAAGCTGCAGCCAAACTAATGTTTTTAAATACCTGCATAGCCAATCAGATCACCAACGGCTGATCAGAAACCTTGATGGGCAAAAGCCCCGTGTGGTCCTGCCCGTTTTCTAGAAACAGCTGGAGGGCCCCAGGAAAGGTGTCAGTGGGTACTATGGCATCTGTGGGCACTATGTTCAGGGTCCCTGATTCTCCTGGATCCAAGCCGCTTATTCCTAGTGTTGACAACTTAAGGGTATGCTCAAAATAATCACTATTTTTCAGTCTGGAATGAGTCATTTGTGAACGTTTTAAGTGTAAAGATACAAATTAGGCAGGTAACATTCCTGAATAAAGTGTGCACTGCTGCCTCTGAAGCTTTGCCACGGATTTGAAAAATGCAAAGATATACACAGACACAAAAATCTGATTCACGTGTCACTGGTTAAAACAGTATTAAGATGGAATTATGTACATATGGCCGATTGAAATACATGGAATATCAGTGCATAACTAAATGCAGTACGGTACTTTCTTGTGAAAGACCTTCAAAACCTTTTCCAAACACACCTGAAATCTTGCCGGTAATATCCCAGTGCTGTCTCCCAAAATCCAAGTACAGCAGAAATGAAGGTCAAGGACCCCATCCACCAGGAAATTCCCCTGCACGATCCCCACTCAAATGAAAAGCCAGCTGATCAAAAATTCTACCATGCTCTTGTACGGCTGCCATTCATTTCTGCAGGGCTTGTATACAGCTTCCCAGTGGACTGCAACCTAAGCGTATGTATTTGTACCACTCCGGAGCCTAGCAGTCACAGCAAATGCAAGACACTGGCCTCCTTAACTCAGCTGAACAAACAAACCTGCTCGCTCGAAGGTGGCAGTTTGTGAGGGTCCATAGTGAGGCTTTTCAGATCTTCTGATATGGTCTGCAGATGGGTTATTTCTCCCAGCATTGATATTTCTTCTTCCTGGAAGATTTTTTTTTAAACTCAGTAGATTAGAAACAGAGAGCTGGAAGGGACCTCAAGGGCCATTTAGTGCAACCCCCTGTACAACACAGGAAATTCACATATCCCCCCCCCCACACACCGGGTGACCCCCTGCTCCATGCCCAGAGGAGGGCAAAAAACCTTCAGAATCCCTGGCCGATCTGGCCTAAAGAAAAATTCCTTCCTGACCTCAAAGTGGGGATCAGCATTACCCTGGGCATGCAAAAAAGGGCCATGAGAACCAAGCTCTGGTCCATCCCTTCCTGCCCTCCCTCTCAATTAGTATTGTCCATTTTATTGGCTTTGACTTCATACCCAGACAGTTTTAGCCAACTTGTCTATTTTGCCGGGGTCTACCAGGAATAGACATAAATAGTACTATATTTTATTTAGGCACAATTTATCAGTACTGAAAAGAATTAGATACTAAAGATGAGTTACAAGATGAAGTCAGGCTGGGTGATCTATACTAGAAAATGATGTTTCTGTGTCACTCTCAAAGAAAGAGGACATGTAAAGGGACTAAAATGGTGCAGTTCAGTCGTTCCCACCCTTTTTATAGTACAAGGACCCTTTTTTTAACATTAAAAGATTCCACGGACTTCCCTCGGGATAGTAGTTGTGCTATTAGAATCCGTTGATTAAGAAAATACAGAATGACAAAAAGATCAAAATGACAAATGTTTTGTGTGCATACGGATTTGCGAACCCCTTGCAATTAATTTGTGGGCCCCAAAAGACCCCAGCACTCAGGTTGGGAACCACTGGTGTAACTTACTGTCCAAACTTAGATACATGCCCTGAGTCTTTAAAAAAAGCTGGCATGGGGGAGTTGGGGACAGATTTGGGGTTTGCTGTTTTATTTTGGTTTTAACTGAAAATGTTTTTATCTATTATTTGTAAGCCACCTTGAAGTACAAGGAAAGGCGGGATATGAATGTTTTAATTAATTAATTAAAATGCTTCTAATTTAGTTCAGCTCATGATTCATACTCTTTAACGGTATGTTATACCAGTTCTTAGGAAAAACTGATTTGGCTGCTTAACTGGAGTTTCTCTCTGTTGTTCAACTGCATCTTGGATTCATCTACTTTCACTCCAACCTTAAATCATAGAGGATGTGGGTTAAATTCACTATGCTGACAGCATACCGCATTCTACGCTGGCTCATTTTCACACAAGCACACAACAGGAGGTCTTGAAATGAAACTCACGATGACAGGCCGCAGCATAGAAATGAACGAACAGAACCGGCCGCGTTCTTCAATCAGGGCCTTCCTAACAGCCTGTTTCTCCGTTTCTTCAAGAAGCAGGTACTTGTCGTTCACATCTTGCAATGCGCTGTCCAGTTGAGGCTGGATGTCTCCTCTTCCTGTTTGCAAAGGAGAAAAACATAAGTAGATTCTTAGGTCCAAGCGAATCTAGCAAATCCATTCTGATTTGTACCATTTTGCACACATCCAAACTTGTACATGTGGTAATCCTCATTGGTGCTGCAAGCGCATCTGTATGGCTGTTCATTACACGCCTGGATTCAGGTTGATTCCCACCCACAAAATCAATTCCACTTCGAGCAAGCTCCCCCAGATTCAAGTCAATTTGTTTTTTGCTTTCAATCTAAATCAAAACAGACCCAATGCAAACGCCATGCCATGCCCTTCATAAGAAACAAGTTAATCAGAAAAGGATATGGGAGAGGAAGGGAGAAGGTACAATATTTGCCTGTCGTGCAACAAGCAAAGCTTTTCTTTTTCATAAAGTAAGCAAGGCAAAGATCGGAACGGCTTAAGCTATGTTGATGCAGATTACGTATCTCTAGAAAACAGTCTGAAATTCACTGTAGTTTCAAAGAATCTCACTGGGGGTGTTCCTTTAGAAAAATCTGTAATGGCGGCTTCCCATTCTGTCTTCAACCTCCACTCGTAACTAGGGTTACCAGGTCTCCAACCTGTTTCCAGTGTGGTGGGGAGAAGCTCCATGTCCAGGAGTTTCGCGTGCATGCGCCACAACGATGTCACCCAGAAGTGACGTCATCACACCAAGCACGTTGGCCCGATCCAGGCACCTTGGGGGCACCCCCCCCAGGGCCAGATCCAGGCCAGTGGGTTGGAGCCCCCTAGAGCAGGCAACCCTCACTCCCCCCCCGTCCCCGGGATCTGGCAGCCCATGCAGGCACAGGACAGAATAGATGTTGTCCTAGGGTACTTGTCTGGTTCATGGAGGGCAATTCAATGCTCCATGAACTGACGACATATCTAACTGGTCTGAAGACTGAGCAACATTTTGATATTTTCTGGCAGAAAAGAGTTGCACAGAAAACCTGAAAGTAGCTCAGGAATAATAAACCATAAATCAAGAAGAAGAAGAAGAAATCAAGCAATTGGTACGAGTAATGCTGCAAGCTTGCAAACACACATGGGGGGGGGGCATTTATTTTAAAACGTATGCACAAGCTATCTCCTGTCAAATTAATTCCAGCAACACGGCCACTCCCATGTTCCATATCCCCATCTCAAGTGTTTGTCGAATTTCCAGCCAAAATAATTAACCTCTAAGATGTACGTTAATATTGAAGTTGACATGCTTCCCAGGAGAAGTTACTCTAAAAGAAGTATTGATAATTGAAACTAGCAAGAAAGAGCAGTTGATTTAAGCATTAAGTTACTATTTTAAGATTTTCAAAGAACCACACAATAAATATCCCCCAACACACACATACCCTACACGTCCTTTAGGAGACTTTTTTTGGGGGGGGGGGGGATTGGCAATAAAACTGAACTTTTATTTAAATATGGCTGAAGGTCACAGCCAGTAAATTTCACACAGACCTGTGTATTTTTTCTGTCATCTAGAACACAGGTGTCAAACATAAGGCCCGGGGGCCAGAACCAGCCTGTCCAGGGCTCCAAGCAGCTAGTGCAAGGGAGGGTACAGGGAGGAGGGGGTGGAGCCACTCCAATTGTCACTCCAAATGTCACTTCAGCATGGCGGAACAACCTCATCTGCAGCAGTCAAGCAGCATGGGAACGTCTGCCCAGTGCTGCACCGCTGGCTCTCCAGTCCACCAATATGGATTTTCCTCTGCACCCTTTTCCCAGCTCATGGGGCCTTGCAGTGAGGATACAACAACTCGGATCTTACCAGCTGCTGTCCTTTATACAGTTTCTGGCTCCAGTACCTGGCATTACGTTTAATGGCACACACGGCCCGCCCCGACAAAGTGGCATTTATGTCAGATCCGGCCCTTGTAACAAATGAGTTCAACACCTCTGGCCTAGAATAATTTATAGCTCGACAGTAATGCTTCAGGAAGTCAAGGTAATACACATGGCCGATGGTTTAACACCGGACATCTTCACATGTCCAAAGATCACAGGACAGACAGACTTGGCTTATTTTTACCCCAACAGAAAAGCTGGCAGCTCCTGTTTTTTAATTCCCTCACTCTTGCCAGAATTCCACACAACACTAGGGGTCCATCCAAACTAATCCTGTTCCACCTGGCCAACATTCCTCCTAGGAACAGCGGTAGCAACAGTAGCATCTACGGACTCAGAAGGACAGGTTACACCATCTTCCTCTCAAAATCTTTTAGCGTTCAACAACATTGCTGGCCAGGGAGAGCCAAGAATCACGCTGTTTCCATTGGCTTGGATAAAGAAAAGCCGGCCTCTTTGGGAATGAAACCATTTGGTGCTACAACGCCCTGGTTGTCAGGTAGCACATTTGGGGTGGGGGTGGGGCAGAGGGAGGAACTGGATATATCCGTCGTGATCATCCAGGAGCATCTCCAAGAATTCTACTTCCACAAATGGGACTGGCGAGGTAGTCAGGTAGTCAGGCAACCCCCCCCCAAAAAAAACCCCTTCAATCATAGGTTACTAAACAAGGAACACATATACAGGGTGGTCAGTAGCAGTGGCCATGACCCCAACATATTAAGGGGCCCACCTGGGAACAGCTAGTGCCGCCATCTTGAGTCTCTCAGCACAAGGCCGGTCCCAACATATACAGCAAGGGTTGCTTCTGAACTCACTAAGGCCTGTGTGAGTCGTAACCCAGAAAGAAGCCTTTATGATAGTATAGGGAGCTATTCAAGACATTCTTAATTCATACACCCACAACCCCCACTGACAACATCTCAACTCCCTGTCCTGAGCAACTGTTATGGAGCTGCCCCAGACAATCAGCCCGCACCCAGGCCAGAATGTGTCCCATTCAGGTCACTGCTTATGCCAGGTTCATTCCACATGAAGTCATTTCATCTCCTACCCGCTGAATGTTTCTTATAGCCGCTCACACCAAAGGATGAAGTCAGGAGCTCAGATTTCAAGAACTGCCAGAAATCACCTGGCTACTCAAGTGCAACTGTGCATGGCAGAAACTTATACTTGAAGCCAATTCATTTTAATTAAATCCTTAAACCTGCTGCTGCTAAGTGCTGAGACGAGCCATACGAGGGCAACCAGGCACTCACTGATGCAGAAACCCACAGTCTAGTTCAGCCTCTGCCAGGAAGCCTTCAGAGCTCAGGACATTGGTGTTATTCTACTAGACTCATGGTGGGATACTGTTAACTCATGGTGGGATGCCAGCTCTGGGTTGGGAAATACCTGGAGATTTTGTGGGAGGAGCCTGGGGAAGGCGGGGTTTTAGGAGGGGCTGGGACCTCAGCAAGGTACAATGCCACAGAGTTGACCCTTCAAGGCGGCCATTTTCTCCAGGGGAACTGATCTCTGTCGTCTCTTAACAGGGACCTCCATTCAGCAACATATCCTGCTAGCTCAAGACCCATCCCCATCTTCTAGCTCCACTACCATGTAGAATTAGGAGGGACCAGCCAAAATGTATAAAAACATGGCTACCTGTCAAGTTTCCCAGGAAGGCCCTTTTGAATTGGTACATAAACAGCACACCATGCACCGTACCTTGGTCACATGACAACAGGCCAGAACTTCCTTCTGTTGGGACTCCAAATCACTCACGGGGGGGGGGGGATTCATCACTGCTTGGCTCTGCATAGCAAACCTGGACTTCCTTGGTGGCCTCCCATCCAAGTACTAATCAGGGCTGACCCTGCTTATACCTTCTGAGATCTAACAAGACTGGGCTAGCTTCTGAAGAGACAGGTATTTGGGGCGGGGGGGGGGGGGGGTCACAGCAATTTTTTTCCTGCAGATCTGCAGGCTTTTGTTTCAGCCATTCACCAGTTGTGTGAAACGCTCATATATACCCTAACAGCTCATACACGTACTGGACAGCTTGTAAATATTGCACAGAGACGACATCCACTTGGGGGAAGCCCAAGAATAATCTTTCTCAATACACTTCCACAGATCACTTAACCACTGATTCAAACATTGTGTATCTACACAGAAATTCACAGTAAGACAAAGCTGTGATGGAAACAAGGCGGACCCTGCAATCTGTTTTAGTCTTTTCAATTTTTGGTGTTCATTCCTTCAAGTGATTTTATCTGGACATTCAGGGGCAGAGAGGAACACACAAGAAATAAAGGAAAAGTGAGAGGTTAGGAAGTTTAGAACTATAAACGCTAGACTTTTTTGGACCCCCTTAGCTTCTAGCACAGCCATTAAAATGTGCTTGAGGCCTCATAAAGGAACAGAACTTCACATAAAAGGCCCAACAGATCTTACAAGATCTTTTTTTGTGGTCTTGGATAACAATGGCCTCAGGGTGCTGGTGATGCACAGGGTGCTGGCGGGCATAAACAGAACTGCTCTTGAACAGCTTTGCCAATTCCAAGCAGAAAATCCCTAGAGGAACAGCGGCACATGATTGATCTTCTCCTTGAGCAATTCCACAGGGCTCCATCTTCCATGTATTGCTTCTGTCCCAAATGAAATAGCCGGATGAGGCAGAGATTTTGTGCTTCTTTCTACGTACAAGAAAAATGGTCTTCTCTCCACCTTTCTCTTCTTAAATGCTTAGCTACTAGAGCCAACTCTGAACCCCAAGATGAAAAAAACATAGAGGCAGCTAATGATTCAGATAGAAGACAGGGAATTAATATAGCCCCAAACGAATTAGATAAAATATGGATCATGGAGAATGAAAAAATAATTAGAAATGTGTATAAACTGCTAATGGAACAAGCAGCACAAGAGGACCCTATAAACAAGGAAATGATTGCTTGGATGAGAGATACTATACCTACAGATGATTGGAGAAAGATTTGGAGGGCAATAAGTTTGGTGAGATCGGTAGCATACAAAGAAAATATATATAAGGTCTTTTATAGGTGGTACTGGACGCCAGATAAACTGGCAAAATGTTATAAAAATGAGACTAAAAATGTTGGAAATGTCACAAAAAGATAGGAACTTTTTTACACATGTGGCGGCAATGTAAAAAGGTAAAAAAGGTCTGGGTTATGATTAAAAAATTAATTTCAGATATTGTAGGAGTGAGGTTAGATTTAAAACCGGAAATTTTCTTGTTAAATATGTTACCGGTAAATACGAATATAAATTATATGAAATTAATTATATATATAATGACGACAGCACGAATTTTATTGGCAAAACAATGGAAAGTGGAAAATGTACCAACCTACTCAGAAATCTTGGAAAAACTGTTGGAGATGGCAGAATGTGATAATATGGGACATATATCTCAAAGAAATGAACAAGGAGTAATGTACAAAGACATTTGGTTAAAATTGTATTGTTGGATGGAAAGGAGCTAATTGTTAAGGCTCAAAATGAGATGGTTTAGTATTATATTGTAGAATGTTATAACTTATAAATGAAAATAAATATATATTTTTAAAAAAGAATCCTTTAAGCCTACAGGATAACCTGTGAGCAGCAATGACTTTCCACTCAAGTTCTTCACCAAGGTAAGTATTTTAACATGGATTTCTGTTCTGCTAGTTGTGGTATCTTCCTCTGGCACAAGGGAATCAAGCTGTTATACTAGGAGAAGGCTCTTTACACAGGAGGGAAGGGTCGCTGCTAATGCAACAAATCCACAGGATCCAACTCATTCTGCAAATTACAACCTAAGACATTTGATTTTAACTTTCTGAACAGGATAAATTATCATCTCCTACTCCCAAAAGCCCCACTTAAATTGGCCATCTTTAATCCAGGACATCGCCGCAAAACGAATAAATGCATGAATGAATATTTCTACCAGCTTGAGATCTACCAAACTCATAACTGTGTAGTTAATCAAGTCATACCATGCATGCAATATTTTTAAGGGGGGGGGGAGAGGGAATTTTCAGGGTCAAAGGTTTACAAACAATAAAAGGTTTTAAGCTCTAGACTTTAAAAGATATTCGTTTTCAAATGCTTTGGCAACCATTCTGTCGAGCAGATGTGCAAGCGGCTTTTTGAAAGTGTGGAAGTCTGCCACGGCACAGTCAGTGGGAGAACATTAGGACATTTGGTTCAGACTTTTGGCACGCAAATGAAAAGGGATTCTTCAAAACCCCTTTATCTTATGAAAACCGGACTGCGGTATATTCCAGTCCCTTTCTAGGCAAATAAAAGAGGGAAAGTGCTGTCAAGCCACCACTGACTTATGGCGATCCCGTAGGGCAGGCATCTCCAACAAGGAGCCCATGGGCACCCTGATGCCTGCCGACACCTTTCCTGGTGCCCAAGCAAGTGTTTTTAGAAAGGGTGAGGCTAGGTGGGGCTTCTGCCCAGCATGGCTTCTGACTGACCACTGGAGATCTGATTGGCTATGCAGATTCTTAAAGACACTGCTTTGGCAGCACAAGGACCTTCTCCATGCAACTGAAGGTAAAGCTGAGACTTCGCTTCCTGCAGCAACCATTCTGTGACTGCACCTACCACCATGCTGTGTCAGAATTCCAAAGTGGCCTCCCGGCTGAAAAATACTGAGGACTCCTGCCATGGGGTTTTCAAACCAAGAGACAGGCAGAGGTGGTTTGTCATTGCCTGTCTCTGTGTAGCACCCCTGGACTTCCTTGGTGGTCTCCCATCCAAGTACTTAGCAGGGCTGACCCTGCTTAGCTTTCAAGATCTGATTAGATCAGGTTAGCCTGGGCCATCCGGGTCAGAGCAGCTTAATACAAGACAGCCAATTTGGTGTAGTGGTTAGGAGCGCGGACTCTAATCTGGGAGAACCGGGTTTGATTCCCCAGTCCTCCACATACAGCTGCTGGTATGACCCTGGGTCAGTCAAAAGTTCTTTTAGAGCTGTCCTCTCATGATGCAGTTCTCGAGAGAGCACTCTCTTAGCCCCACCTACCTTATAGGGTGTCTGTTGTGGGGAGGGGAAGGGATTGTAAGCCACTCTGAGACTCCTTTGGGTAGTGAAGGGCAGGGTATAAATCCAATCTCTTCTCTTCTTCTACAATGTGTAGATATGTTTCACTGAAGAATGCAATGGCTAGGGTGGGATTCACTTGGATGTCTAAACAGCCCTAAAGCAGGGCACTTTGCTGGTAGAGTTAGAGCTTAAACATGTTATGCCACTGTGCTAAGGGACCTATCCTATTTTCCCAGCCCTGGCGGAACACCGCTGCTTTCATGTCACATCTGGATAAGGAGGACAGGAATTCACTCATCCATCCTTCGATTTCAAGGCCAAAGTATTTATTGGTTTGGTTTTGCTGAATTCAAAATTAAAGTCTAGGCAGCCAGCGGAGACCAGACAACCATCAGGAGGCCACAGCAAGAATTTCACACACCAGCCACCAGGGAATACGGGGCAGCTCAGACTTACCCAGTGCCTCAGCTGTCGAGAAGGTGAGCGTGATGAGAAATAGCAGGATACAAAAATTGGTACAGAGAAGGAAAACAAAAGGAGTCAAAAACCAGGGTTCTAGCACCACAACCGTTTTACACATCATTATCAGCCCGAAGAGAAGCAAAACAATTCAGTTCGCAGCCTTCCTTTCTCAGCTCTTTCACCTTTCAAAGCTACTCAAGGTAGAAGGCTTAACAAGTCCCAACAAAAATTGTTGGAAGTTTATACGGCTTTATTGGGAGCCACAGGCTTTTCACATGGACTCAACAGGTAGTATCGTAGTGATGTTGTAAACTGCCTAGAGTACTCCAGGGGAAAGGCAGGCTAGAACCTCAGGAAATAAATCGTCCTTAAAAGGGTTAACACAACAACTTCATGGATTTGACAGGCAATCGAACTGAGAGAGATGCTGACACTCTAACCGTCCCCTAATGCAGACATGATGTTCCAACCATGCAGCTATGATATGAAGAATCAAGACATGCCGTGCAACTTTCTGCACACATAGATTCCTTCCTCCATTTTCTGGTTTCCTTTAACTATGAGATCCAGATAAGGAAAATTGGATTTTAGGCTAACCTACGAACTGTGAACTGAAACTGTGGCATGCAAATGACAGGTTAGCAGGAAACACTAAATGCAGTTTGGCACAAAACCGGAACTGGACAAGTACGGTTAGAGGAAATAGAGGACAGCCTTGGGAAGAAAAAGTGAACAAGGGGAAGGGAAGAGGGGGTTGTTAGCTTATAGCACATTTCCTAATTGATCCTCTGAATTCAAGTCAATAATGCAGGCCTTTTCTTCTCTCTTCAGAGTGTCACACAAGGATCTTCTACATCCCTACGCAAACAATGCTTCCTCATACAAACACACCTGTATCTATATATACACACACAAACACAGGTGTGGTGAAAGGGAATTATGTATTAAAATACCAGATACCTGCAAATATAATTCCAACATCCTATCGAAGTGGAACAAAGTATGCACATTCTACCTTTGGTGCTCCATTTTCTGCATTGCTTATACAGAATGTCGTGTCTTAGACCTTTTATTTTTCTTTTGCACTGTGTTCTAAATTTGTCATCCTATTCCCATTGCAGTGGATGTCTTATGCTATCTGATTTTTTTTTTTCATAATCCACCTTGCGTCTCCACAAGAAAGGCAGGCTATAAATAACGTAAGTAAAATGAAAAGAAGTATTTGCATGCAGCTGCTTATAGCTGCATTATTTTATTTTTAGGCAGTTTTGCATACTTTTTTATCTTAATAGACCGCTGGAGGTCACAGTGAAAATATATATAGTAGGTAATAATCATGGGTGCCACAGTTTCGCCACTTGACCAGTGTTATGTATTATATTTAAAACGTTTTTATGCTGTCTTTCCACCTAATAAGGGCCCCCAAGGCAGACCTTTCACATTAAGTATTGATTGTCAACCTATCCATGGGTTTCCCTCTGCAACCGTGACATCTAGAAGCATTTTTAAAAACTATCCATTATAGATGCTCTACTACAACCTTGCGTGTGCGTGCACATGTGTCATGTGAAATAATGCAGTCCTACAATTAAATAAGCACTTCCAAACATTCACCCTTTCATAGTATGAGACTTCTGTAGATATTTGTAGCATCCAGTAATATCTGGATTAAAGTAAAGGTTTCCCTTGATCAAAACCCAGTCAAATCTGACTCTAGGGGGCGGTGCTCATCTCCATTTCCAAGCCAAAGAGCCAGCACTGTCCAAAGACTTCTCTGTGGTATGTGGCTGGCATGACTAAACGCCGAGGTGCACAGAACGGTGTTACCTTCCCACCAAAGCAGTACCCCTATTTATCTACTTGTAGTTTCTTGCTTTTTAGCTGCTAGATTGGCAGGAGCTGGGGCCAGAGACGGGCGCTCACTCTGTCATGTGGTACTTGCGTCTCGAACTGCTGAGCTATCAACCTTCCGGTCTGCAACTCAGCATCTTAAACCCCTGAGCCACCACAGATTACACACTGACAACTGTTTCCAGGTCAGATTATTATCCCCATCTCCAAAAGGTACCAGAAACCCATAATCTTACTAACATACAACAGGCGCTCCAAAGCTACCAGAGTCTATTTCTTATTAAGTCTTCTAAAAGACATCAGTGCAGCCTCCCAAAGATATTCCACACACAAAAAAGAAGGCCTTTAAATAATAAAACTGAAACCTCTCTAGGTTGGTTGGGAGACAAAAGAGAAGAATCAAGACTGAAGGGAGGAAGAGAATGACTTTCCCACACAAGCGTATCGATGGATGCAATGAAAATTTTATTTCACAATGGATTTTAAGATCATTTGATGAGAGACAATCAGAGCTCCAAATGAGAGAGAGAGGTTATCTTTTCAGGGTCCAAAGGGAGCAAAAATATTGAAGCAAGACACGATTCATGCATTTCTTTTTGCTGTTCAAAATGGTTCACTGCATTTTACGTTTCAATAAGAAATCATGTGTGGTTTTGCCCATCATGCTGATGGAGACAATATTCATAAACACAGGCTCTCCCTGGTTTATTTGTTTGGAAACAGAAGGATGCCCACAAACTCAAAGCTTGTTTGAGATACTTCTCTGAGTAGCTCTGGGGAGACAAAACAGCCTGAGATTTCATGAAAATAAGAAAGCATGTCATTGACAGAAACCACATAGAAGCTTATGGAAGAACGAAGGAAGGAAGGAAGGAAGGAACCTTGTATCTGCACATTCATATATTCTGTTCAGCAACCTGACACTTTTATAAATATTTTCAACCATCTCCATCCCAGCAGCGCCTTGCTTTTCTTTCAAGGTGATTTGTAATTTGTGGCTGCAGAACTGGAAACTAAGCTTTCCAAACACCTCCAAGAGGCCTACTTAGGTAAAAATCAGCACAATCAAACCTAATAAATCCTAAATCCTGAGATTGTATCATACCATCAAGCTTAAACATTTAAAGTTGTTGCTCTTTTAGAATCCAAACCCTGCATTTCCCTGTATGACTTTGACCACACTACTAAGAGAAACTTCTACAATTATGATCTTGGACCAAGACAGGAATTTACAGCATTGCTTGGCTCCTCTATCGTATAACAAATATTCAAGTAGGCTTTTTAGGCTTACAGAAAACATGAAGGACAAGTTTCCACTTCGAGGAATTTAACCATACAGTTCAGTAGGCAGGCAAGAAGGAATGTCAGACATAAGGAGATCTCAAGGAAACAAGCAGAGTGGGCAGGAAAAGAAAAGCATACCACCTCAATAAGAGTATAGACAGAATTGCATACCAAGAAAAGCCCTTCTCTTCCATTTTCTCTTCACCTATTTGCCACTACCATCTCCTCAAACCATTTCCATCTCCTCAAACCATTTTGGCTCAACATATATGGCACAAATTTATTTTATGCTACACCAGGGTTCCTTTTGTAGAAAAAGAGGTGCAGGAGCTCATTAGCATAACTTATTTGCATATGCTACACCTCCTGACATCACCAGAAGTGTGTCAGAAGGCACACCACCGCACAGGCTCCACCCCAAAAATCTCCAGGTATTTCCCAACTCAGAGCTGGCGAGCCAGCTTTACACTTTGACTAAGGACACTTTAGGTTTCCTTTGCTCTTGCAGGGAAGCTACCCTGCAACAAGCATGAAAATACAGATCAAGTTAGTATGGGTTTTTTTTGCCATTTAAATGCTAGAACAGTTCAGTCACAGGAAAACTGGCTTGTATCCTGTGAGATCAGGACTTCCTTGAATTCTGGTCTCACTGAAACACACTATGACCCCCAGCAATACATGACAGTTTTGCTCATGGGGGCCAGAGGACCTCCATGAACAGTTTAGCAGGGCGAAGTGGGATGGGTCTCTCTAGTCCCCAAACCCCCATACAGAGATAATTCTCAACTTCTTCACCATTCTGGCTATGCACAACATGGAAAGTAAAGAAAACACCTTTTGCCACTTCTTTTAGCATTTTACTTAAAATACAATACCTCTGTTTTTAGCTACTATCTTTTGGCCCAAGACTGCCCGGCCTTCACCACTATGGAAAGGTCAAGGGTCACCTTCTGTTGCTAGACTCACCAATTTGCAATAATTATGCTTATTCAAAGCAGACATCACAACCGCAGACCATGTTTTCTCAACAATGCTGGGGACTGTATTATCTTTTTGCTCCTCTGTCTACAAGATGGTTAAAGTCAATGCTCCCTCTAAGCTGTGGAGTCTTCTGAGCAAAAATTCTACTTTGTGGGCTACTGGCATTAAAGTTGTGAGCAAGAGATTTGGCTACTGCATAAATTAGTTTGCTCTGGAGCCATCCTTCCTGAGCTAAGACAAAAATGTGAGAGCCGGAGGCTCAAAAACTGTGAGCTAACTCAGTTTAGAGGGAACACTGGTTAAGGTGACCAATTTTACACCATGAATGGGACACAGGTGCCCAACAACTGGCTACACAGGGCTTCAACTGCCCCCCATCCCCGCCCTGAGTGCTGTACAAAAATCAGGATGGCTTAAGTCAGACGTCTGCCCTTGTACGAATCATGCAATAACTTTCATTGTTAAAATACATCAGTGGTGTACATACAGAACTTTACCTATTCTTCCATACATAAGAACCTGTTCGTCTACTTTCCCTCAACCTCACTGTCCTCAGCATAAATAAAGACACACTGCAAAAGCCAATTAACATCAGTTATTTATGCTGCTTTGGGACTGAACACACATGGGTGGGGATAACAAAATTTAATATCAACAATACACTGGTAGGACAGCTTGCTTCCCAGCCACTGGTTCAGCATCTGTGCAGCTGGGTACATGGTTTTTTGTAACAAGAAAAGCAGCAATTTTTACAATTTCTTGCGTTAATGGACTCTATACCCGGATGTTTTAATAGCCGAGCAAAAAGCCTTTTTACAAGAGAAGGTATATATGCTCATCCAGTAATGCATGGTCCACAAACAAGGAACTAAGTTTCAGAAAGAAACCACAGCGTGGGAATGAATGTTGGGGGAACGCTACTTTCCATGTTTTCCATTGTTGAGCCAAGCTACTAAGCAATAATGATGACCCATGATCCCTTCAGGACTTATGGAGTACAGACTAAGGCTGTGGGTCCCAAGTACTTCATGCTGAAGATGATTTAGTCTGGCAAGATGTCATCCAGGAAAGGGAGCAAGATGGGTAGCCGTATTAGTCTGTCTGTAGAAGTAGAAGAGAGGAAGAGTCCAGTAGGACTTTACAGACTAACAAAATTTGTGGTTAGGGTATGACTTGTCGTGAGTCACTGTGTCTGAAGAAGTATACAGGAAAGGGATGGGAGTTCCCCCTTACAATGACAAACTACCTACAGTTATTCCATGGGATCCTCTCCTGGTTGGATCCTGTGCTCTGCCAGTGTAAGGCGATGGGAGAATCAGATTTCCCCCCACCTTCTCAGCAGCTCCCCATGAGCAGCAAAGAAAAAAAAAAGGCAGAGTCAGAAGATTCACATGGACAAAAAGCCATGCTACCCTGGTGGCTACAGTGGGGAGGTGGAAACAAGTGAATCCATGCCTTCCACCTGCAGACCTTTCGTTCACCCAAAGAGTTCCACTGGCATAAGAGGCCGAAAGAGGGACATTTCAGCTCAATTCCCTCCATTGCTAACAGAGGCCTGCAGTAGATGTGTTTGGGTCCCCTAACCTATGCCAGTGCCTTTTCGGGGTCCACACAGGGCTTTTGAAGAAATCAGGAAAAACCAGCACATTGCACATTCCAACACTTTACCTATACTTCAAATGGAAGGCATTTTTTTTTTAAAAAGGACCCTAACAAACATATTGGAACTGAATATAAAGAAGTCCTTTTGGTAAGCAAGAACTTCCTTGTAATAGGGACCCTTTGGTTTAGCAGAAGGGAGTCTTTGGATCTAGCCCCATGGATTTAACCATTTAATGTTCGCCCGTTCGCAAGGAGGGCGGGGTATAAATTGAAAAAAAATAAATAAAAATAAATAAATGTTGAATAGATGCAAGAGGCAGCCTTTAAAACTTACTGCAAATTCTGTCCCCTTCCCAAACTCCAAAAACACTTTGAAATTGCACTCAGGTCCTTGGTAGTTTTTGCATATATATCCATACCAGCAGCAGGATAGAGAAATGGTACAGGGAAGACGGTAGAAACTGAACAGGGGGAAGAGGAAGATACACGTGGATCGGGAAAGGTCTGTTAGTTTAGAAAGGGATGCAATTTCATAAAGTTTGAGAAACACAGTAAAAAACACTATCGATACAAATATTTATACCTAGACACAAGATCACAGCATTAAACCAAGCAACATCCAACTGTTCCCATCAGCACATTGTTCACAAAAAATAGAATGCAAGACATTTACCTTTCTTCGCTTTCTTTTGTAGTTTCAGGGTGTCTGAGGATTTCTTTTTTATCTCCTGGCGGGCTTTTTTGTACTCTAAAAGAGAGGCACAGTTTGTGTATTGACGTAATTGATATTTACATCGTTGGCTGCTTTACAACTGATACCTAACTAAATTGCTGGATGGTTTACAAAAGGCAGTTTATTTTAGAAGAACACAGCACAAGGCAGACCAGCAGTGTGAAGAAAAAGCATTCTTCGATTCAAATTACGAAACAAAATACAAAGTGAAAATTTCAAGCCCAAACATAGTCTGTGACACCTTGAAACTGAGCATGAAATAGGAAGCAAGGGGGGGGGGGACCAATTCTATACAGTCTGTGTAAATCAAAGTCCTGACCAAACAAACCAGATACAAACCCACACCTTCATTCCATTCTGATGAGCTTCAGAAGCATAAGTTAAGGATCAGGCCCCAACTGAAGAGATTAGCCTTATGCATGTAAACATTTATATTATGTATATTTAAAATTTGTGAATAAAAAAAAATTCACAGATATCAAATGCAGAAGAGAACCCGCCACATAACAATAAGCAGTTATAATATCTAATAGGACTAATCCTACAAAGAAAAGTGAATTGAGACTAAGGAAAGAACCGAAAGGAAGTTCACTAGGCATTCCAAACTCACTGAATTAATGAATTCTTTATTACAGTCAAAGACCAGCTCTAAAGTAAATACATTCCCCACGTTACATAAAAAAACAGTAACATAAATTACATTAAAATGAGCAAATATAACCCATTAGATTAATACAGAACTATGACATGTTTTAGCAGCCGCAGATAATATGGCCGCTTTAAAATGTATTTATACCGATTATGAAAAATGAAAGCCGCTATTTCTTCACAGTTCCTTAGAATAAGGTATTGTAGATATATAAAGTTCCTAATATGTGCAAAAAAAGTGCGACCATTTACTGGAATAACCAAGAATGATTAGTCTGACGGTATCGGGCTACGACTGCAGTATTTGTGGGTTTTTAAAGACTCAGGTCCATTCTGTCCAGTTTGGCCTTATGAGAAGCCTCTAACTCATGTGATGAACATGAATGCACTTATGTACAGGATCAAACAAATTGCAACTAATGAAAATTTCCACTGTCTGAAATTTTTGGTTGTACCTGCATCTTGCCACATGAGGATACATTTAAGCAAACAGTCTCCATAGACCAGGGGGTGGGAACTGAAAAATAAAATCTACAGCTGTGGCTGGGAAGTTCTATATAAAATTAACATGCCACCTCGATACATTAGATGGAAAAGGAATGCAAATATTATTATTGGCACAGATATATTCAAAAGCAAGAAGTTATGTTACAATTGTAAGGCCTTGTTGCTTCTCCAGGCCTAAGCAGTGGAATGTAGACTGCACTGGAATGATTTGTCTGGAGGCCAGTCTGAGAATCAGATTTAGGAGGAATTTAAAGGACTGTCTCCTTCCACACATCCCTGCCAACTACGGTCCTCAGGCAGCCATCTGTTGGCTCTCCCACCACTTAGGGTGGCCCGTCTGGCACTGACCACAGCCCAGGATTTTCCACTGTGGCTCTGGTTCTGCAGGATGGGCTCCCTGAAGAGGTGTGAGGGGGCCCCCTCCTTGGAGACCTTCAGAAAGCGCTGCAAGGCCTGCCTGTTTGCCAGGGCTTTTGAGGGAGTTGGAGGGCATATTTTAAGGAAGGGGGGTTTGGTTTTGAAAATGTTTTAGGCTACTATTTTTTTTAATATATTTTCAATATTTACAGTTATCAAGGACTCTCAAGGGTATAGTAAAAGGTAAAGGTTTCCCTTGCTCGAAAGCCAGTTGAATACGACTCTAGGGATGCGGTGCTCATCTCCATTTCCAAGCCAAAGAGCCAGCGCTGTCCAAAGACGTTTCCATGGTCATGTGGCTGGCATGACTAGACACCGAGGCGCATGGAACGCTGTTACCTTCCCACCAAAGTGGTACCTATTTATCTACTTGCAATTTCTTGCTTTCGAACTGCTAGGTTGGCAGGAGCTGGGACCAGAGACGGGAGCTCACTCCGTCATGCGGCACTTGGGTCTCGAACTGCCAAACTACAGGCCTTCTGGTCTGCAGTTCAGCGTCTTAACCACTTGAGCCACCGCAGCCTGTATTTCAAGGGTATAGATAATGTATAATATATAAGGCATATGTGTCAATTATAAACATATTCAAGAACATTTCCATTCTCCACTTTACTATCATTGTAGCTACAACAAAAATAGGGAGAGAAGGAAACAGAATAAAGTAAGAAATATTCAGTTCTATTTCTCTACACTATACCCCTGTTTATTTAAAGGGCTGTATTAAATCAAAAGTAGCAATTCTATGTTTTCAGCCGCTCTGTACTATGAGGAAAGGCGGGATATAAATGTATCAGTAAATAAATAAATTTCTATGGCACCTTTAAACCAAAGCCAATTATCCCACAGACCACATATCCCTAAAAAAAACAAAGTAACTGAATTCGTTCACATTCACACTAACACATGAAGCTGCTTCTAGACTGAGTCAGATCATCAGTTTATCAAGGCCAGTATTGTCCACTCTGGTCGGCAGCAGCTCTCCAGGGTCTCAGGCAGAGGTCTTTTGCATCACCTTCTATCTGAGCCTTCTTAAATGGGGATACCAAGGATTGAACCCGGGGCCTTCTACATGCAAAGCAGACTGCCGGAGCTACAATCACTCCCCATCAGCCCTTTTACCCTCCTGTTCATCCATCTGTAATATCCCTACGGCCAAATTTTAGCCAGCAAACTCCTGAGGCCAGGGAAGTATATTTAACCAGGGCTCATTTCGTAGCAGGAGCTCCTTTGCATATTAGGCCACACACCCCTAATGTAGCCAATCCCCCAAGAGCTTACAGAGCTCTTCTTACAGGTGCTACTGTAAGCTCTTGGAGGATTGGCTACATCAGGGGTGTGTGGCCTAATATGCAGAGGAGCTCCTGCTACGAAATGAGCCCTGTATTTAACCATGTAAAGTAATAGCATTTTGTGAAAGAATCTTAATCATAGCACTGTCCATAAAGTCGTGATCAACTGGCCACTATAATAGCAAAGCCAAGCAAGGTATGATATATGAACCAGCCCTCCAGTTACCCATTAGACTGAACAGGCAGGATACTCATGTGGTACTTTAACATATTTTTATTCTAACATACGCTTCTATGCAGTAGAGCGCCTACTCCAACACATGCATACAGAACCTCAATTTCATGGAAGCTTAAGCCGGCAGAAATATCTGCAAGTCTTTTAAGGTGACACAACAATCCCCTTTTCTTCTGAAACAGATGAACACCATCAACTCCTCTGGAATTTGTTTTCCTGCAGGACTGAAAGCATTTTGCATCACAAGTGGCATGTGATTGACACAGGAAGCTACTTCCGTGTGCAGAATGTTTTGAATGCCTCCTTTACAGAAAGCAGTGAAGTGTTACCTTGTTGGGTCAGATCAAATGATCACTCAAGTCCAGCATTCCATGCCAACCAGATGGCCTCTGTCCACTCCCAGTTTGCCACCCAGAATAGGACAATCTGAAACACACCAGCCTTGAAAGTGGAGGTGGCATCTTTTAGTCCTTCTAAAGGCCATCTGAAAGACGACTGATGGAGATACAGTACTGTGTCCCTCTTATCCGTGGCTAAGGAATCAGAAGTCAGCTACAAGATTGCATGCCTTCCTGGCAGTGCCCCTTTGTCCCAAGGGAGAACAGCCCATGTATCCATGCATTATCTGATGTTAAGGGTTACAGCGAGGTAGATATTCAACCCTATTGGTGCCATCCAGGATTCAGGTTTAACTAAGACTTGCAACCAACATGAAACTGTGGCTTCAAATTCAAGCTAAGCAGGAAGAAGAAGGGGGGGGAGGGGGGGAGGAGGAGGCACAACATAAGAACATAGGAGAAGCCAGTGTTGGATCAGGCCAGTAACCCATGCAGTCCGACACTCTGTCACACAGTGGCCAAAAACACCAGGTGCCCTCAGGAGGTCCAGGAGTGGGGGCAGGAAGCCCTCCCACTGTTGCCCCCCCCCCAAAAAAACCCACCAAGAATACAGAGCATCACTTGCCCCAGACTGAGAGTTCCTATCTATACTTTGTGGCTAATAGCTACTGATGGACCTCTGCTCCATATGTTCATCCAATTCCCTCTTGAAGCCGTCTATGCTTGTAGCTGCCACCTGTGGCAGTGAATTCCACGTGAATTCCACGTGTTAATCACTTTTTGGGTGAAGAAGTATTTCCTTTTATCTGTTCTAACCCGATTGCTCAACAATTTCATCGAGTGCCCACGAGTTCTTGTATTGTGAGGAGGAGGAAATTGGATTTATACCCCGCTCTTCACTACCCAAAGGAGTCTCAGAGCGGCTTACAAACTCCTGTCCCTTCCCCTCCCCACAAAAGACACCCTGTGAGGTAGGTGCGGCTGAGAGAGCTCGGAGGCAACTGTCCTTGAGAGAACAGCTAGTACAGAACTATGGCTTGCCCCAAATCATCCAGCAGTTGCAAGTGGAGGAGTGGGGAATCAAACCTGCTTCTCCCAGATTAGAGTCCGTGCACTTAGCCACTACACCAAACTAACCGTAGTTAGCCTTAACCACACGTTAACATTTGTGCCAACATAATATTACACATGGTGAAGTCATGGCAGGGGGAGGGATTTGCCCCACTGATGGGAAGAGATGCAGCAAGGGAATGTGCCAAAAAAAAAACCCCAATTCCAGAGGAGGAGGCGTGGCTCAGTTGTAGAGTACCTGCTGATGCATGCAGAAGGGCCCAGGTTTAATCCCTGATATCAGCTATCAAAAAGATCTAGTAGGTGATGGGAAAGACCTCTACCCAAGACTCTGAAGAGGCACCAGCAGTCACCAGTGAACAATATTGACCTTGACAGACCAACAGTTTGACTCACTCAAAAGCAGCTTCATCTGTCTCTTAAGAAGAAGCACTCATTAACTCTTGCCAGTTGATTAGTTAGTTCCTTGGGTACAGAGCACAAAAAAGAAGTGAGCCAGCTAGGGAAGAAACTCTTTTAAAAAAGTATTTATTCAGTAGTAATAAATCACACACATGCAACACCATCTTGCATAAGTACCTTTTGCATGATCTTTATCCAGTTGATTAACTGCTTTCTTCCACTCTTCCATCTGCTCTTGAAGCGGGTTTATCAGGCAGTCGATTAGAGCACTAATTTTGTTGGGAAAACACCAAGAGGAATCAAAGCCCGGGAGGAAAAGTAAAATCAATCTCTCTCCACCCCGTGTCTCTGAGCTATTACAATACTCTCCCCAAAGTACTTTAATAATAATACAAAATATTTTTTATCATCAATAAAATTGCTTCATATAACAGTCTACTTCATTTAATGATCTCAATAATCCTGACAAAGGTAAGCATGAATTATAACAGACTTCATACTGCAGATCGTGGTGGGGGATAGAGGGTTGTCAACCTCCAGAGGGCACCTGGAGACTTCCCACTATTTTTTTTTTCAATTTTAAAGCAGAGACCTCCCACTATTGATTGATCTACAGACAACCAAGATCCGTTCCCCTGGAGAAAAATGGCTGCTTTGGAAGGTGGCCTCCATGGTGGTCTGCCCTGCTGAGGTCCTTATCCCACAAACCCCGCCTTCACCAGGCTTCACCCCCAAAATCTCCAGGTATTTCACAATCCCTATTCCATCGCAATCAGCAACCCTAGGGGGACAGCCACTGTGATGTAGTGGTTACAGTACACGGCAAGGACTGAGAAGGGTCCGGTTCCAAAACCCACTCAGGCATGAAGCTTACCGAGCATATTTGGGCCAGTCACACATTCACATCCTAACCTACTTTACAAGGTTGTCGTGAGGATGAAACTGGAGGAGGGGAGAATCCATATAAACTATCCTGAGCGGAGGTGGGATGGGGGATAAAAATGTGAGAGAACAGGAAGGCAATTTGAAGTGGAGAGTGGATAGCTGAGGGACCGCCTTCTCCCATATATCCCTCTCAGGCCTTTGGCTGAGAGGCCCTTTCAGGCCTTTGGTTGAGGCGGCAGGCGTCCATATAAGGCCTCCCTGAGGTTTCTGTCTCCTATCCAACAATAGCTGGCTATATCCATCTGCCGTGACCACCAATTTTTTAATGCTACTATTTTGTTTTAATATTTTAATTGTATTTACTGTATAGCTATTATGTTGTTACCCGGCCTGAGCCCGCCTGTGGAAAGGGCGCTCTATAAATATGAATGAACAAACAAACAAACAAACAGCTCGCCAAAGACCAACTAGAACCAGTGGCAGAGCCAGTGAGCGTCCAGCAGCACCTTAAGTTCCATTCTTGGCCTCCCCTGCTGATGGCCCTTAGCCTAGTGGTTAGTGGCTTGATACCCTCCCCCCCCCCCCCCGCCCCCAACAGCGTCCAGAAGGTTTCCATCTGAGCGCCAGTACCGAGGCAACTTGCACTCTGCTTTGTGTTATGGAACTTGAAATTTTTACATTTTAAACTGTTTGAATGTTATATATTGTTTCCCTGTCACAATATCTTATGTGACCTTGTAAGCCCTGAGCCTGTTTGCGGAGAGGGCTGGATATAGAGCAGAGAAATGAAATAACGTGAATAAAATAAAGACTAACAAAATTTGTGGTAGGGTATGAGCTTTCGCGAGTCACTGCTCACTTCTTCAGATACAGCACTCCTTCCGATACAGAGCCAGATTTGACTTGACTTGAGACCCGGCTCTGCCTCTCAGACAGTGCGCTTCTACAGCTCTCACGTCTCTGTGAACATTTTATACAGAGCATGGTAGTCAAGAATTCTAAATCAATCAAGAGCTCTCAAATTCACTCTAGTGCTAGCAGATTCAGATGCGGGCCCAGTAAAATGGTTTGCTTTAGCAACTACGGCTCAGCTTCTCGACACTGGACTCCCTGCCCTCTGGCACGGTCTGTTCACTGCTGAGCGACAGTAACCCCAAGGATAGGAATTCCTAGTGTGTAGAAAAAGGCTTGAGCCAGCGAGCCCAGCGTCTCAGAGTGGGCAGCTAAATCTTCCCTTTCTACAAAGGCTGATTGTTAGGCGAGAGAAAAGGAAAGGGTGTTTCTGGGGATGAAAAGTCAAAAGTTACCTGGAAGCCAGCCCCAGCAAACTACTTAATGCGCTCCTGAATGGAAGGGGCCATGTAGCAATTACATCTTGACAGCAGTCCAGCAGCTAATGAGCCAATTTCAAACTCCCGCCAAGCCCAGAGCACGACGCTCTCATCACTCACCTTGAAAACTGCCTGAGTTTGGACTCGATGCTCCGGTGCCGCATGCACATTCTGGTCAGAGCGGAGCCAATCTCCCGGGTAGCACCTGAGGAAAAAGGAGACGGATTTGTAAAACTTGCCCCACAAAACTGCTTTTCTGTTTTAAAAAAGAGGAGTCTGAGGGGAATATCAAAAGATTTTTTTTTTAATGACAAGAGTTCAGTGTGAGAGGATGATAAGGACTGAGGGAACGCGGGTTCAGGTCACTGTGCTGTCCATGGAACTCACTGGATGATCCTGAAACTACTCATACTCCCTCACTCTAGCCTACCTCAAAGGACTGTTGGGAAGAAAATAATGGGATAACGCCTTCTGTCTATACTACCCATGCGCACCTTGGAAGAAGCACAGGATATCAATATGATTTGGATTGATTAAACATATGGAACAGAGGTCCATCAGTGGCTATTAGCCACAAGGTATAGATGGCACACTATGTCTGGGGCAGCAATATTCTGTATTCTTGGTGCTTGGGGGGGCAACAGTGGGAGGGCTTCCGGAGACCCCCACCCCACCCCAATGACACCTGCCTGGATTTTGGCCACTGTGTGACACAGGGTGTTGGACTGGGTGGGCCACTGGCCTGATCCAACATGGCTTCTCTTATGTTCTTAACGTGAGGCACTCTCTCAGGGTTTCTAGCACCCTTTACCCATTATATCCAATATTATGAAGCCATGTATAAGGGCTGTCACACTGTACTTTTATCCAGCCACCCCTTCGAAGGAGCTCAAGGCGGCATGCATGGCTCTCCTTTCCTCCCTGTTACCTTCATTTTTATTTTTTTTTAAATAAAATTTATTAAGAGAAATAACAAATTTACCTAAAAGAAGCTTCAAGCAAAGGTTCATATAACAGTTATACAGTAGAGGTAATACAAGCATTAAACCTGTTAACATTCCTAACTCTTCTTAACCATAACAACTTCACTGTTTTTCTGGTTTTTACAAAAGGTGATGGGTTGTCTAGAAACGAAAGAAGGAAAGAAGGTGCTCAGATCTTAAAGAGAGTTTAAAAGTGAAGCCATTTGATGTAATGTGGGTTAGAAGGGATAATGTTGTGTTCAGCCATATATGTGATAAAAGGGAACCTACGAAGGTCGTTACACCCTCATGGTCCCCGTGAGGTAGGTATGACAGAGTGAGAGAGAGTGACTGTCCCACGGTCACCCAGGGGACTTTACAATCGAGTGAACTTTTGTCCATTTTTGCTAACCTCTGTACTGAAGTGGCACTCCAGATAGGAAACTGATACCCTTAGCATGGAAATGGGGCCTACTCAGGGCCAAGCAGGTCCTCATGGCCACTGCTACTGCCATTTTTAAGTCATTTAAAAATAGTGTCAGGGCCCAAAGTGTGGAATTCATCCCCCCCCCCCCCCCCGGTGTCTTTTCAAGTGTCAAAAGTGGAGCATTTCACCACTTGATTAGGGGCATGAACCCGGGGGGGGGGGACAGGAGTGCCTCAGACTGCTGCACTGTGGACCTGACCAGGATTGGGGCCCTTGCAGCATTTTTAAATGACTTTAAAATGGCAGTGACATCTTCATGGCAGCCATGACGATGACATCACGATGACATCACATCTAGCCTGGCTCTCAGCAATGGCTGCTACAGCACACCATGGAAACACCCAACAGAGATCTAACTGAAGGTCTACAAGAGGTGGGAACTGACAGCTGTGTGCCAAATTTGGTGGAAAAAATTATAGGTCAGCCCCTGGACACAGCAAGGAACTTGGTCTCAACTTATCTGCGTTTGATACAAAGAGGGGGGAAAGAACCTATACAGCAATAAATGACAACTAAGAACAAAGTTAAAGTCTAGTGGCACCTTTAAGATCAACAAAGTTTTAGTCAAGGTATAAGCTTCCGTGTGCATGCACATTTCTTCAGAGAAACACGAAAGCAGATACACCTTGAATAAAATTTTGTTGTTAAAGGTGCCACTAGCCTCGAACTCGGTTCTTCTGCTGCAGACCAAGATGGCTACCCAGCCTAAATTTAAAAAAAAAAAAAAACTTAAGTAATCGATTCCTGCAGTTTAATTCTGCCATTGCAGAGGCTACATCTGTGCTCCAGAGGAAGACTTTACTATTAGCAGAACAGATTTGTAAGAGCCATCCCAGACAAGAGTTTCCCCAGTGACTCAGTGGAAAAGAAGAAGAAGAAGAGATTGGATTTATACCCCGTCCTCCACTCCCCAAGGGAGTCTCAGAGCGGCTTTACAAACTCCTTTCCCTTCCCCTCCCCACAACAGACACCCTGGGAGGTAGGTGGGGCTGAGAGAGCTCTTTCCCAAGCTGTCCTTGAGGGAACAGCTGGTCCAGAGCTATGGCTTGCCCAAGGTCATCCAGCCAGGCGCAAGTGGAGGAGTGGGGAATCAAACCCGGTTCTCCCAGATTAGAGTCCGCGCACTTAACCACTACACCAAACTGGCTCTCAAAAAAGCTTGGTACAAAAGGAAAAAGTCCCCGTCACTTAAAAACTGAAGAGATGTAACCAGGCAGGTGTACCCGGGAACACACATTCCACAATTGCAGCACCACAACAAAGGATGGCCATAGTCTGCCTATCCACGAGGACTGAGTCTCATAAAGGTGCAATGCCCATAAGTAAGGACTACTGAGCAGACCTTAATATCCCAGAAACATTCCATATGAAAAGAGACATTCTAATAAATCTGAAAGAGCCCTATCACAACACTAACAGTGGGGTGAAAAAAGTCTCTGATTACATAACCTGCTGCTTGCTTGTAAAGAACTTCCACTGCCATGGACTGAGAGCAGTAACTGAATTTTGCAAGTACACAAAAGTTGTTTGTCCACATACAAATGGGTTTAATCTTTTTTTTTAAAAAAAAGATGTCCCATCACTTGCTCACGCTAGTAATTTGTGGCATACATGCAGCATCAAAAAAAACAAAACTACCAACTCTGTCAATTTATAATGGTTTTCCCATCCGACGGGGATTGTTACTCACCAACAACCACCCACAAACGACAACATGCCAGTTTGCTGTGGAAGAACACTGCACATGTTTATTCTCCCAGGCTTTTAGGTAACTGCTTCTCTTGTTTTATCAGATTTATTCCACTTTACGCTCTGTTGGCTGGTAAAGCCCGGGATGATGTACTTCTTTTAGGATGCCTGACTGCTGTTTAAAGACACTTTTTAGACCTTATTGCCATTTGTCTAGCTTTATCTTGCTTAATTTTGTTTTATCCCTTATATATTTTTCCTGCCGTTACCTTACATGGTATACCACCTTTGGCATACTTTTCCCCTTTAATAATCTTTTATTATATAACAACAATTTACAGTAGCACGTACTATTAGGAAACCACAACAATAACAACATAATTACTAACACAAAGAAACACAAGAAACACAATTCACGATCTCCCAAATGGTCCTATTATTAACAGCCTTGCCCAGGTCTTGCAAACTAAGGGCTGTGGCTTCCTTGATAGAACTGATCCATCTCATGTTGGGTCTTCCTATTTTCCAGCTGCCTTCAACTTTTCCTAGCATTATTGCCTTTGCCAGTGAGTCAGGCTGAGGACAATTCATAATTGCACATCTAGGAAAAGCGGGCAAGATTTTTTTCCTCCCCAGACCAACTGCTTGCATCCAATCACACAGCTGATCAGGGTGGAGGAGGTAGTGAAAAGCCCTAGATTCTCCTCTGCTACAAGATCAGCCCACAAGGCACCTTGCATCTCACAAATCTTATGACAAAGCTAAGGAACTTGGAGTCTGAAAATCAGACTGCACACACCACTTAACGCCACCAGTAGATGGTGCTGTTTATAAAGACCAAGGCTTGAAAATGGCCAATGTCTGAATCACATTTCGGAAGATCTATCAGTTCCAGCACAGGGAAAATCAAGACACTTCAGGGTGAACAGGACAGCCACCCCTTATTGGGGTGGGCTCAAGACCTGGTAACAAGAGGTATACTGCCCTTGAATATGGAGGTTTTATCCCAGCTATTAGATCTGGCAGGTAGGCCTACCATCTGTGAATTCGCCTAGTCTTAATTTTGAAGCCATCTCTGCTAGGATCCATCTCAGCATCCTTTAGTGATGCTGCCTGTAATCTCTGTGTGAAGCTAAACAGACTTTTGTCTTGAGCCTTCATTTCACTGGATGACCTTTGGAAATCCAACTCATACTAATAGCCAGGGGTCATTTTGTAAAAAAGAGGTGAAGGGGCTCATTAGCATAACTTCTTTGCATATGCCACACCCCCTGACATCACCGGAAGTGTGTCAGAAGGCAACACCCACCACTCAGGCTCCACCCCAAAAATCTCCAGGTCTTTCCCAACTCAGAGCTGGCAAGCCAGCTTTACACTTGGACTAAAGACACTTTAGGTTTCCTTTGCTCTTGCAGGGAAGCTACCCTACAACAAGCACAAAAATACAGATCAAGTGAGTATGCTTTTGCTTTTTTCCACAGTACACCACCATATGTGCCCGCTCCTGGGCTTGGTTACTCCCGGAACAGCGTTCCTGCTCAAAATGACCCCTGCTAATAGCCATTTATTTACTTTATTTACTGAGAACCAGTTTGGTGTAGCGGTTAGGAGCATGGACCCTAATCTGAGAGAACCAGGTTTGATTCCCCACGCCTCTACATGCAGCTGCTGGTGTGACCTTGGATCAGTCACAAGTTCTTTCAGAGCTGTTATCTCAAGAGCAGTTCTCAAAAGAGCTCTCTCAGCCCCACCTACCTCACATAGGGTTTCTGTTGTGGGGAGGGGAAGGGAAAAGAGATTGTAAGCCACTCTGAGACTCTGGGTGGGATATAAATCCCATTTCTTCTTCTTACATCAGGTACTTTAAATACCTTGAAAAAAACTAGCTGTCTTTCAGAAGCATTCACAAAACAGTTCCACAAATGCTGGAGTTTTTAAAAAGGGAAGGAGGGGGGAAGAGGGAGAAAAGCAGTTGGAAAATAAAACACAACAGCTCTTCAGTAGGGGAAATTCCGTCAATTTAAAAAGGGAATTCCTCATCTGTCTGATGCCCAAAATGCTTGTTGAATTAAAGAAAGTTTCAAGAACAGCTGAGAGGAACGCAGTGGCTAGTGTGTTTGCAATTCCCAACAGGCTAAGTAAATCAGCTGTGTGTGAATATGTACTTATTTGTCTCTAGATCCCAGACTATCAATTTCTTTTACGGCCTATCTACACACAGCCCAGAAGTGAAAGCCAGACAAAAAAGCCTGAATGTTGAGCAGACACCTCTGCCATAATATAATCTTTAATGGGATCCAGAATGGGAACATGGAGGGGCCTGTTTTGAGTAGGCATCCCACTGTAGTACAGGAAAACAGGAGATGGACAGACCACCCAAGTAGGGCCTACCTGAGCAGACACTTTATACCTTGGTTCTCCAAGTTCAGAAGCCTAAACTTTGCATATAAAACCCACACGGCCAGTCTGTGCGGGAATATCATGTGAAACAGGGTTGCCAACGTTGGGCTGAGAAATTCCTGGAGATTCTAAGGGTGGATTCTGGGGAGGGCAGGGCTTGGCAAGGGACCTCAGCAGGGTATAATGCCACAGAGTCCACCATCTAAAGCAGCCATTTTCTCCAGGGGAATTTATCTCTATCATCTGGAAATCACTTGTAAATCCAAGAGATCTCCAGAGAAAAGAAGAAGAGATTGGATTTATACCCTGCCCTTCACCCAGAGTGGCTTACAATCTCCTTTCCCTTCCCCTCCCCACAACAGACACCCTGTGAGGTAGGTGGGGCTGAGAGAGCTCTGAGAGAACTGCCCTTGAGAGAACATCTCTGAAAGAACTTGTGAGTAACCCGAGGTCACACCAGTAGCTGCATGTGGAGGAGTGGAAAATCAAACCCGGTTCTTCCAGATTAGAGTCCGCACTCTTAACCACTACACCAAACTGGCTCCAGGACCCACCTGGAGGTTAGCAATCCTACTGTGAAACACTGCCATCTTTCCCCGCCTTTCATCCTGTCAGCTATGACCCAAGGATTCCAAAATAAAGTCAGTTTCAGGTCTAATCACAGCAGCTACATTTTTTTAAAAAAATAAGAACAAACACTACTCTTGGAAAATATAACAATCAAACAGCGGCAGCCCTGCTGGATGTAAGCAATTGCAAGCTTTGTGCTGTCCCCTCATACCTGCCTCACCTCAGGGAGGCGGCTGCCATCTTGAAACACAGCAGGGTGTTAATGGACACAGAGGAAGGCGGCCCGCAGAAGGGGGGCAAGTGGTGTTTGTGCACGTACACCCTGAATTGGCTGTTCCGAATGAGCGGGCAATCTGCCGCAGCAGAGGGGGGAAAGAGGGGAAGGGGGAGACAGAAAACCCAATTCCCTCTTTTCGCCAGAGCCTGTGTTTTGCTGCAACAAAAAGTGGCCGCGCATCTCAGATACTCATTTGGAAGCTTAATGTCGTTAAGGGCCTAATTAGAGGCGAGAGGCAAGGAAAAACAAATCTCGGCATGAATTCGATCGCACGAGTTACGAGGGATGTGGCACTCAAGTGAAAGCTCAGGGTGGAGGCTGGGCGCCCTCAGCACTGGGCAGACAAGCGGGCTGACAGTACGAAACCTGGCGGGGCCTGAGATGCAATGGAATGACAGGATGGAACCCATACAGGGACCGAGACATGGGTGTGGCACGGGATAGTCAGCCCAGAGGCAGATAACGATCACAAGGCAGAAGGCCGGGCACAGAAATGGGGAAGCAGGAATCAGAAGTGTAGACAAGGAAGTCTGGGAGAAAGGGGAAGTGTGAAACCTACACTGGATGTCAGATCCATTTAAAGAGACGAGGGACACACAAAGCCAAATGGCACAGCCTAGCTAGTGCCCTGTGCGGACTTCAGGCAACCTGGGAAGAGTTTATACGCCATGGACAATGCAATGATCTGGGAAGACAGCAGCAGCCTCCTCCTTCTTCCGTTCTGCAGCTCTGGGGCATCTGCATTCCAACCAGGAAGTTCTGGTTTGAGTCCCGACCTGACACTGAGTCCTGACACCGCTCTGCATGACAACCAGGTGAAGAATTCGGCAGAGTAAGCAGACAGGCACGGCCATGCCACTGATACCGACTGCAGAATCTGTCTGCTGTTGGCACAGCCGAGGTTCTTGCCAACCTGACAAGTCTAGACTTTGTGTCTTCAGATTCAGATGGGTTTTCTGACTGACTGTGTTGTAGTTTCCCAAAAACAGCCATGCTGGCATGCTGTGGTGAGTTGCAGCCAACAAGGGGCAGGAATCTGGGACTGGAGTATTTTTATTATTATTATTATTATTATTATTATTTTATTAGTGTGAGGGTCTGTGGGCCTGGCTGTGGACTAGTCAGGCCTGCATACCTCAAAAAGAGAGACAGAGATAGAATACAATTAACCCTTTCATTCTGCTTATAGAACTGGGAAAGGAAGGGCAGCTCAACAGCTGCATCCATACACTGCTGGATATGGCACTATTGTTGCACTACAGCAATTATTCACTTCCTGGATTGTCTTGTTCACTCAAGATAACCCACTTGCCAACGATTTCTCTAGTGCAACTGCACAATATCAAGCCATGTACGGATGCTGTCTCTTTTTCAAAAACCGACTTCAAAACCTGTGCATTTCCTCCTCCTCCTCTCTAGATTCACTCTAGTCTCCAGGGCGACTTTCCAGCCATTTCAGCTGTGCTTTGCCCTCCTTCCAAAAACTGAGGATTTTTGTTTTTGTTTTTTAAAGGGTTATAGACAACATTTTGCAGCTGTGCTGGAAAAAATCCCAGCTATCTGGTTTCTAACCGTCCGATGCCAAGAACCCAAAAATTAAAGCTGGCCTCGTACAACCTCTGACTTGCCAAGCTGGATACAGGGTGCCAGAAGCTCCGTAAATTTCCTTAATTTTGCAAGCACCTAGGTTGCTGCAACAATGTGCTAGTGTAAAGAATTCAGCTCAATGGGTTACAAAATGTAGAGGCCGGAATTAAAATTAATTTCTCAGCTCTTGAAAGAGGTGCCTTCTTATGTTTTGATGCAGGCTCCTAAGAACCAGAAGTATCTTTCTGCAGCCTTAGTTTATGGATGTTTAAATTCAGAAGTTTAATTGCAGGTTTAATTGCAAGCCATCTACAGAGGTTGGCTACTTGTTCATCATTGGAAACTCACACTGGAAACCTATCTGGAGCCTTTTAGCTATAAAGAAAGATAACACAAACATTATTTTAACTAAGACCGCAACTTTCGAATTAGTAATAAACTAAATCTTTAAGAAAACTTAGCATTGCCTCCAGTGCTCCAACTGCAGTATGTCCATTATCTGGTGGTTCTTACAAACAGTGTTGCCCAGTACACCGGTTCCACCATCTCCGCGTTGTTGATGGGAGACTGAGACAAAGACTTGCCTAAGGCCATCAAATAAGTTTGTTGCAAAGGTGAGGTTCCCAGATCACTTGATGCTCTAGGCCAGGGGTGGCCAACCTTGCTTAACGTAAGAGCCACATAGAATAAACGTCAGATGTCTGAGAGCCGCAAGACAGGAACAAATATCACACACACGTTTTTATTTTTAAAAATATGCAAATTTGCTTTTTATTAACATTAAATGGGACTGCCAAAAATAAAAACAAACTAGGAAAACCGGTTATTGATAATGATATTACTTGTTTGCTAATGATATTGAGAGAGAGAGAAAAAAAGAGATGGAAAGAAAGAATTAAAGAAGTGGAAAGAAAGAGAGAGAGAGAAACTAGGAAAGCAAATAGATGGGAGGGAGGAGGGAAGGAAGGAAGGAAGGAAGGAAGGAAGGAAGGAAGGAAGGAAGGAAGGAAGGAAGGAAGGAAGGAAGAGAGAAAAAGCATGCCTCCCCTTTGCTTCCCCAGCCGCCCTGCCAGGAGCCGCACAATATGTGTGAAAGAGCCGCATGTGGCTCCCGAGCCACAGGTTGGCCACCCCTGCTCTAGGCCACTATATCCTGCCGCACCTGACCAATCAGTGAGAATATCATTCATTTCCGAGAGCGAAGACTTCAGACTACACACTTATTTTCTAATAATATGCTTCAGATGGGCTACTAAAACATGAAATGGAAATTAAAGATTTTCCCCCTTCTACCAAAGGATAACAGCCATGTTAACACATCCTCCATTATTTCAACAAGATGCCCATAAGGAGACATTGCCAATATACAAATTCATTGCCGTTTTATTCATCGGAAATTACAGCCATCTTCAACTTTTCTAGCACCAGGCCGCCCCTTCAATCCCTGAGCGCCAGCAGGGACCCGCTGAGATGCAAATCATTTAATTCCAGTCATGTGACAGAGAAAAAGGAGGAGCCAGCACCCCTGAAGCTGCTTATGCTAAAAGGGAATCTTTACCACCATCACTGAATGATAATGTCTCGCTGGCCTGCTGCTCCTCTCTGTAGGTCCTTTGTGAAAAAGACCCCCCCCCACACACACACACACACTGGCAGCTCTTACAGGAGGCTCCTTAACCCACCTGATAGTCCTGACCAATGAATGGGCTGAAGACCATTAGGCTAACACATGTGTTATGTGCCATCAAGTCACTTCTGGATTATGGCGACCCTATGAATTAATGACCTCCAAAATGTCCTATCGTTAACAGCCTTACTCAGGTCTTGCAAACTGAAGGACGAGGCTTCGTTTATTGAGTCAATCGGTCTCATGTTGGGTCTTCCTCTTTTTCGACTGCCTTCAACTTTTCCTAGCATGCTGGCAACTAAATCTGCTAGCAAAGTAAATTCTTCAGGCTGCTGGCAACACCAGCAATTGGTTCAAACGGAGAAAACATTACCCCCCGTTGCAAGTGTATTTCTCCCACTTTGACTATTCCTCTTGAGTCCTGTCGTTTACACCAGGAGTAGCTCAGAATTCCCTCCATTTTGGGTTCATACATTTATTTAAAAACTGTATACCCGGACTGTTAAATAGTGAGTTCCATGGATGAACAGACCCCAAGTCTAGTGATCAGCTCTACTTTATTAGTGATTTCAGCAAGGAGAAGACAGACAAAAATCCCAGGCAGAAGCCTGGTTTTTAAGCATGCTCAAACCACACCCTGAACACACTCCACTCCCAGGGATAGGCTATTTACGTAACGTTCTTTCTCTATTGGTCCGTTCTAGGATCCTAGCCAACTATTGTTTGTGGACGCAAGCTCAACTTGACACCAGGGCTAGTTTAGGGTTGACTCATCCTTAGTACACAACATGGACTTCCTATGAGTAGCTAACACTGAGGGTTAGCAACAGAAGCCCACAGTTCAGGACATATCCCATTTCTCTCTCCGACTATACCATGCCCTATGTCATCCATTGTTCCCTCCCACCGACCCCGCCACCCCCAAAAAAAACCAAGGGAAGAAAACAAGTTTAATGCAGCAGATGGAAAGAATAAAGAGACAGATAATGCAGCGTGCCAACATAAGACAAATATCATCTGAAGACATGCAGACATGACAGAAAAAAGGATTATGGTGGACACCAGCTGTCCTTCCCTCCCACTTGCAATATTACTTGGACTCCCTAAAATACTCCAAACACCTGACATTGCTGTTTGTGAGTGGGGGTAAACACAGGCACTGCATTTAACCAGTACCATCCCTCAAAAGTACGGATGTTGTTTTGTTTCCTCTTCCTATTTCCCCCCTCTATCCGGGAAAAAATATTTTTTTGCTTTCAAATTACTTTCATACCATTTGGCCAGATCACCTGTCTATGAAAAGAAACAAACTACAGTCAGTAATACTTTAAAAATATGGAAACAGCGGTTGAAGTAAATTTGGTCTGTTCACATTTAGAAAAGGTTTGCCCCTTAAGACATATTTTGACAGGTTTTTCACTTATTTGCAAATGTGGGCATCCCCTTCCCCATACTACATAGGCTGTCAATGGTAGTTGACTGAGTCGACTGAAACTGAATCCAACGAAGATGGAGGTCCTGTGCTTGAGTCGGAATGGGTCGGGGGTAGGATTCCCACTACCGACCTTCGGTGGGGCGCCACTGGTGCCAGCGCTGAGGGTCAGGAGTTTGGGAGTGCTCCTGGATGCCTCCCTAACAATGGAGGCTCAGGTAGCAGCCACTGCTAAAGCAGCCTTTTACCATCTATGGCTGATCAGGCAGTTGGTCCCCTTCCTCGAACGTGAAGACCTAGCTACAGTGATTCATCCTATGGTCACCTCACGACTTGACCACTGTAACGCTCTCTACATGGGGCTGCCCTTGTCTCAGATCCGGAAGCTGCAGCTGGTGCAGAATGCCACAGCCAGGCTGTTGATGGGTCTCTCTATGCGGGACCACATCCGGCCTGTGTTGCGGTCACTGCACTGGCTGCCTATAGCATACCGGATCCAGTTCAAGGTGCTGGGCTGCCTACTTGAGGACCGCCTTTCCCCATATATGCCCCAGAGGGCACTGAGATCAGGCACACAACATCGCCTGACTCTCCCCGGTCCGAAAGACGTTTGGCTGGCCTGTACTAGGGCCAGGGCTTTCTCCGTGGTGGTCCCATACTGGTGGAATGAGCTCCCGGATGACATCAGGGCCCTGCGGGACTTATTACAGTTCCACAGGGCTTGCAAGACGGAGCTCTTCCGCCAGGCTTTCAATTAGGAGCTGCCACCGGGGGGGGGGGGGATTTGCAGGATAACATCGCCCTGGACCCATCGGCCGAACCTTTTGCCGCTGTCTTTTTTCACCACGAGAACTCTGACGCTGCCAGTATTATTGTTGCTTTATGTTGCTTATATATTGATGTTTGGTTTTATGTTTTAACTTGTATACCACTTTGATGGTATTTTATGGTTGTTAACCGCCTTGAGCCAGTTCGCCGGCAAGGCGGGATAAAAATGAAATAAATAAATAAATATTTACATCATTTATATACTGCCTTGGGGACACAAAGAAGAAGAGGAGGAGAAGACAGGATTTATACCCCACCCCTACATCACCATTTAGCCATGGTCTTGTGCTTCCTTCAGCAGCAGCGGAACTGTCTGTGGTTCTGTCCAGCCAAACTGATTTGTGACAAGTACAGATTTGGGGCTCTTCTTCCTGGTGGTGCTATGGATTTCCCTGTCCCCAGTCCCTGTGGTGTCCCCTCTTCTACAAAAGGCTCCCCGCAGTTTTTAAAATTGGTAATTGACTTACTGATATACCACTGTAGTCTGCCAATTGCCGATTTAAACAAAAAGAAGCCTCAGAAAGGTCTCCCAATCCCAGGGAGAGGAAATGGTTGCCGAGGGGGACAGAGAAAATGGCTGCCTTGTAGAAGAAGAAGGGGGGGGAGATTGGATTTATACCCCACCCTTCACTTGGAGTCTCAGAGCGGCGCACAAACTCCTTTCCCTTCCCCTCCCCACAACAGACACCCTGGGAGGTAGGCAAGGCGTAGAGAGCTCTTTCCAGAGCTGTCCTTGAGAGAACAGCTCAGACAGAACTATGGCTTGCCCAAGGTCATCCAGCAGCTGCAAGTGGAGGAGTGGGGAATCAAACCCGGTTCTCCCAGATTAGAGTCTGCGCACTTAACCACTATACCAAACTGGCTCTCACACCAAACCAGCTTGCACTGTACTTCTCTCCTCAGTTTTAACTGTACAAAAACCCTGGGAGGATGTGGGACTGGCCTGTGGTCACCCGGCATTGTGTAAATGATCAAGAGTGGGGGTTGGGTTCCAATCTCAGCCAAGCCACAAATAGCCTTGCTAGGTGCACCCAGGTTGCTCCTTCTCTCTCACTTACTCTCAGGTTGCTGTGAGGATAATATGTTTGTGAATCAAGCCCTGAGGACCTGGGGGAGGGGGGAGGAAGGCTACATAAAACCAAAATTGATTTCCTGCCTGAACTGGGAAGGACTTAATATGTGGATTGGGGTAAACCACCATTTTGGCTCAAGTGGCAAAAGTGTGCAGTGTCCACCTGTGAAGATGTAGCCATGCCAGCAAACAAAACAGAGGAAGAAAGCAAACTGAGCCCCATTGGTGTTGCCTCAAGGCCTTGCCTCATTCCCTCAGATGAAGAACCAGCCTTGTCGGCCAAGCAGTTTGTTGCAAATGCCAGGGGTTGCCAGATATACCTGTATACACTGATGAAATGACCAACCTATTCAGCTACAGTAACACGACTAGGTCCACATATGAATGAATGGTCTCAATCCGTCGTCCCACAACAGACATTTCAAGGATCTGCCTACTAATGTCAAGTGTAAATGGAATTTACATTCTTGCTGGAACCCTATAATTGGCTACAGCCTCCTGTTGAAAAATAACACAGTGGGAAACCCAGGCCTACTTTCTTCTGAGTAATATAGGAAATGGCTGACAAGCGCACCTTGAAGGGTGCCTGGTGGCTTGAATTCTTATACTTTTACCTCAGTTTTTAGCCGAAATCATTTCCCAAAGCAGCCCACAAGATTAATAAGCCAATGCAAAGCAGTGAAACAGAAAGGTGTTTTGGGAAAGGAATTCTCAGGGTGCGATCACACGGGCATTTAAACCCGGGTTCTCCCGCGCTGCTCTTTCAAGCGCGATGGCTCAAACGGAAGGTACTTGTTTTTCCTGGTGGTTGGAAAAGCGGGCTCGAGTGCGGGGGGGGGGCGGCTTCGAGATGGGAGACAGATGCGGCCGTCTAGTCAGCCCCTTTAATTGCGATGGGGAACAGCCCCGAGGCCCGCAATAAAGTCCGTGTGATCGCACCCTCGGTGGAGTTGGACCCAGCCAATGTGGGGATAGCGTCACGTTTTGGGCTTTCCCTTCGATGGAAGTTGAAGTGGTGTGTGTGTGTGTGTGTGTGTTCTAAGATGCAGAGAAGGCAAACGGCTCAAGGTAAATATCAAACTTCATTTAGTGTTGCCAACCTCCAGGTGGCACCTGGAGATCTCCCAGAATGTCAACCAATCTCCAGACTGCAGAGATCAGTTACCTTGGAGAACATGGCTGCTTTGGAGGGTTCATTCTATGGCATCATACTCCAATGAGGTTCCTCCATTCCCCAAACCCCCCAGGTTCCCCTCCCAAATCTCCAGGAATTTCTCAACCTGGAGTTGACTTCAGTGGGTCTCCCCCAGTCCCCATCAGACACTCTAACCCACACCATGCCAGCTTCCATGGGGCCAGAGTCCACATCACCAGGGGCAAAAAGCATGCCAGGTAGTTTCTTGCCCTCCCCTCAAATGGCCTCACTGAATTTTGCGTGACTGAAATCTCAATAAACAGTGTGGATGACAGGGAACAAACCTCCCAGGGAGCCTGTTTAAACAAATCATCGCAATCTATAATCATCCTTATCCGTGCCTCCTTACTGACAGTGACTAATGTGGATTTAGCCACTGCCCCCAGAGCCATGGATCACAAGGGTGCAGGGGAAACCCATTCCCGATCCTTAGGCACTCCTTCTGTGAATACAACAGGGTAATTAAAGGCCGCTAAAATGGATGTCAGTAGGCAGATGTCAGGCAGTGAGAGGATCTGAATTTATGTGATGCTAGACATTTGTAAAATGTAATTTTCAGGCACCTGAGAACCTGATTAGAGAGTCAGCATGGTGTATTGGTTGGAGTGTCAGTCTAGGATTTGGGAGACCCAAGTTCAAATCACCACAGAGGCTTGCTGGGCGGACTTTGGGCCAGTCACTCTCAGCCTAATCCACCTCAGAGGACTGTTGCTGTAAGGCTTAAACGGAGGTAGGGAAAACAATGTTGTGAGGCTCTTTGAGCTCCCATTGGGGAGAAAAGCAGGCTATAAATATCTCAACAAATAAAAACAGACATATTAGAATCAGGACTGTACCATGAAGAAACACTGTTTAAACCTTCCTCCTGAGCTGTTTCATATCTGGAAACAGTAGAGGAGGCTTAACTTCCAACCTAGTCCCAACCTGCATTGGAACCCTTCATGTTTGAAAGTTAAATTTTAAAGATTTGTGGGAAGTTCCATTTACAGAACTTCCAACATCAAAATATACTATACAGAAATATAGGCTAACAGCTCAAAGACTAACCAAATTTATTCTATTACAAGCTTTTGCAAATCACAGCTTACTTCAGCAGATGCGCAGGAGTGTACAGCCAAAATAATTAGCATGCTTGTGGGTTTTGTGGCTTCATTCTAAAATGGCTGCCTCTCTAAGACCTGTATGCTCTCTCTCTCACACACACACACTCAGCAGAGAAGTTAACTGGACTCACACACTGAGCACACCCGCTGAGTAAAGTTGTGTGTTTCTCATGTAGTATTTTTGCTGCATAGGATATACTATGGTATCAATTCCCTGGAGGCAAAAAAGGAAGGTAAGAGATTGCTCAAAAGATTGGACTGTCTTGACTTAAAAAAAAATGCTGAGGTTTTGTGGGTATGCTTGCAGTTTTTACAGGACAACATAAATAGCAATTCAAATGTATTGTTGAAAAGGAGGCCATCTCGTTTGAACTGACCAAGAGATATTCCTCTATTACTTGTAAACCAGTGTGGCAAGGAATTCTGGAACCTGCTGGAGGCCATGTTTGTAAATTATCCCTGAACTTGTGCAAGCAAGCAAGTTATAAAGGCCCTGAACTTGTGCAACCAAGCATGCACTTCTATTGCCACTTAAATATCCATCTTATCCCTTCCTTCAATCGGCTAATCTCAGTCACTCTTCCCCACCACAGTCTTGTCAATCAGCTGTACACTAGCATGCAGCTATTAAAAGGAAATCAGAAGATATTTCCGCTCACATGTTAGCTGCATCAAAAGATGTACAGCTGTCCAATTTTCAGACTATTCTAAGTAATCAGAATGGCTACAGTCAAATTTCAACTTTTTATACAGTAGGTCATTATTTTGGGTTACAATCATGCTTCCTGTTTCAAGGCAGACATGCAGGAATGCCCCATATTCTCATTTTTCTGATAATCATATACTTTGGACTACATGTGTGCAGATTTCAGACTTTCAAGAGCTAATTTTCTCACAAACTTCTTGGTCGTTAGCCTCATTTAGTAGCAATATCCATTTCCCCCCTTCTCTCTGAACAGAATTCATTTGGACGTAGGCTCCATCACATGAAAACCACCATGGCATGATGGTTAGACTCAAGATCCAATCCAATCCCATTCCGCCAAGAAACTCAGTGGCTGACCTTTGGCCAACAATTCTCCATCACCCTAACCTATCTCACAGGGTTGTTGTGAGGAAAAATTGGGGGAGAAAAGAATCCTGGACACTGCCCTAAGATGCCCTGTGGAAAGAGGAATAAACGTACAATCAATCCATCAGCTTCATGACCACACCCAGTTTTTAAGGAGAAGTGTACAAGTGTCCTATTTGAAAATTTTCTCTAGTGATCAGGGTGTCTTGGACAACCTATGTATTAAACTTGGGGTTTCATGAAAATAATAACTTCAGTATCTCCATGGATCAGAGAGTGAGGCTTCGTCTACACAGAAAGGTTGGACTGGACACTACTCAAGAGCTCTCCGAAAAACGCAGAAGAAGCTTTTGTTGCTATCCAGGCCCCTGAGGATGGCCAAGAAGAGACTGGAAACATCTTCCTGTTGGCAATATGGTTATGTTTGCAGCCTGCTTGCCATGAGAAGCATTTGGGCCCAAGATGAGGATTCTAACAGTTGTTTTGGAAATCCCACTGAATTCTCAAGGTCTATTACTTAGCCAGTTCAAACTTTTTAAACATAAAAAGTATGTCCAAGCACACAATTTACATTATATGGCTTTATTAGTTGACTCTGCTTGCTTCTCTATGGGAGGGATTTCACAGAGTATATTATTCTGTGATCACGACCACTATTTGAAAACTAGCTTTACTAATTTTATTATGGCATTGCTGGCCCCCTCCTCTTACCCTTGGCCCCAGAGAGCAGCTGGTTCCTTAAGCCTCATAAGCCCAAGAATTTGGTACACAAAGTCTGACATCAATGGGAAAACAGCAATATGCCACCTGTCACAAAAGGATGAAGACAAAGTATTGCCAGAAAAGGTCCATGTATATATGCAAAAAAGATAATCTCTTTCTTGGACCATCTAAAGTCCATACAATGGCCCTGCCACAAATGTACTGTGATTTATACATTTTAAGACAGTACTGTAGCATTGTGTCGCCTCAACCATAGCTGTCTACAGGCATCAATTTTAACTGTGATTAAATAGAAAATGGTAAGAGTTCAGTAGCACCCTAAAGAGTAACAGAATTTTTGGTAGGGTATGAGCTCTCGTGAGTCACTGCTCACTTCTTCAGATTAAAATACATATATCCCGCTCACTTCTTCAGATTAAAATACGTATATCCCGCCTTCACAGCTTCTGCTTCTAAAACAGGCAACCCAGAGTTACCTATAATCCTATATCTGAAACCTACCCCAAACAGTTTAAATCCTGCCTTATACACAGTGATGCAACCTTACTAATCTTAAACATTCAGTCAATCAGATATCCAGAAACTACCAAGCCACGGCCAAAGAGGAAATTACTCCAGGGAGTGGGATGGACTGAGAAAAGGCAATGCATGTTTCTATAAGGCTACCACCCAATTCGCTAACTATGGACCCTCATCATAGTCTTTGTTGTTTACATAAATAAGATGACAAGTTGCTCAATGGATGAAGATACAAGAGGTGAGGTCCAAGAAGGTCCCACAGAATTTCCCAGCCATCATATTCAAGATGGCAGCAAGCGATCCCTTCACTACCACACCCTTCCATTGCCACCTCTCCATTTGTCACCTTCCTTCACTAACAAAATTTATTTATACCTTATTTTTCAGACAGAATATCTCCAAAACTTCAGACTGTAAGCTCCTTGGGGCTTAAGTTATTCTGTCACGTATGCTGACATTGTCATAAGGTGATGTAAAGCCCCATCAAGTTGCAGCTGATTTATGGCGACCCCACAGCGTTTTCAAGGCCAAGAGGTAGTTTGCCTCTTGCTGGCCTCTACATAGCGACCCTGGACTTCCTTGGTGGTCTCCCATCCAAGTACTAACCAGGTCCAACCCTGCTTAGCTTCTGAGATTGGATAAGACCAGGTCAGGATGTTGTCATATCGGTGATCATAGCTCAACCTTTGGTCTTCTACAACCAGCATGCAGCAAGGAGTAGATACATTTAATTTTGTCAAGACTGCCACCCTTCAAGTGCATTCTATCGTATGAAGCCGATTCCTTCCACCTCACAACATGGCCAGGTACAAGACTGTCTGATGTGGTTCCCCTTCTTCACTGGATCAAGACAGTCATGAGCTATGGCTCTATATGAAGAAAGAAAAATCACTATATAAGCACAGGAATTTGTATGAGTTTCCCTGGTTAAGTATTACCAAACTCGCTCTGCGGATTTTTGAGGCCTGGGATGGCTGATTTATACTCAATGAGACCTAAAAAATCCACCACCACCACCACCCGGAATGGTCGGATGATTCAGGAAGTAAGGAGCTGAAATTCATTGTGGGAAGTTAACCACCATTTTCCATCACTTCATGCTTCTTTGCCCAGCAGTCTTCATCAACTTTTTTTTTTTTTGCACCAAGGAACACACAGCTGGTTTATAGCCAATTGCCACTAAATTGTCTATTAATAAGACAAACAGGAAATCGTCAGGTTAAATCGAGGGGCTTTTGACCTTGGCACTTAGGGCTCCGCTGCACTCACTCAGAATATAGATTACCTCTTTAGGAGGAACCTACTTCGAAATTGCTGTCTAGAATTAATTAACTTCTCCCCCCCACAGGGAACACTTTGATTTAGCGCTGTGGCACCAGGTTCTCACAGCAACTGTGGGCTTGCTGCATTAGACACCGACTTCCCCCTGTTCTCACCTCTCGCATGCACACAACCGTCTTCTTATTTCTGCTCATCTCTCTCCTGAGAACTGGGCACCTCTCAGACAATGAATGAGACTCCTGCATGCAGCTACACATCTCACAAGACACCTACAACTTCATGTACGATGGGTTGTGAGGCAAGTAACATGGTCACTCCAGCTCGATTCCAGCAGGTTTCAAGTGTCACTCAAGAGAGGAAGGATATTCAGAGGCTCTCTTAAGTAGAAACTAACTAACCCTGGACACAGTTCAATGTCCTTGTGTGCAAAGAATCAGAGCTGGTTTAAGAACAGTGAAGAAACTGGGATGTGGATCTATCCTAATGCAGCCACAGAAACAGTTTGGTGTAGTGGTTAGGAGTGCGGACCCTAATCTGGGAGGACCAGGTTTGATTCCCCACTCCTCCACATGCAGCTCCTGGTGTGACCTTGTTACAAGTTCTCTCAGAGCTGTTCTCTCACAAGCAGTTCTCGAAAGAGCTCTCTCAGCCCCACCTACCTCACAGGGTGACTGTTGTGGGGAAGGGAAAGGAGACTGTAAACCGCTCTGTGACTTCTTCGGGTAGTGAAGGGCAGGGTACAAACCCAATCTCTTCTCTTTTTCTTCTCTTCTTGCTTAAGGCCACATGAACTCCAGTTTGCTTTCTTCAAATATCCCTAACTTTGCAACTGCAGAGAGATGCCTCACCATTTCCTGTGCTACTCTATCTAAACGGAAAGAGGCACAAGTGACCCCTAAACCTTACTGGCAAGATTCTAACAGCCTGCAAGGATGAATATCTACAATTAGAGCCATAACTTGTCCATGATAGTATCTACTGGGCTTTGCTCCCAAGGGGGGGGGGGGAATTCCACCACACACAGGTCATACAACGTGGACGAGATTTCTACAAAAAATGACTGAGAAAGGTGCACCTTACAGCTCTCCATCAGCTTTAGCAGAAATCCTGCACAGTGTCTTGAGTGCAGGGCTGTTCTTGTCCACCTAAATCTTCCACCCTTCCTCCATGACTGCCTTGCACCCCTAGAACAGCAGATGCAGACAGAACTGAACTGCCCATTAGAACTTGACTCTTCAAAGGTAGCAATATGCTTTCAGGACCCTTTGCATCATGTGCTCTAAATCAACACTTGGATCTGTTCCTCGGGTAATTAAGTGCAATCACTCCCCACCAAACGCAACATCAAAAAGGGAACATCGAACTGTTTACATGGCGTGAGGTCTGCAAGTCTGACTTTTTAATCCCAGCGAGCAAGTGATTAAAGGAACAGCCAGACTTAAATTATAATGCTCTATGGTGCCTCCAAACCAAATCAATGCAAGCCAGGTTACATCAAAAGGAAACTTTCAGGGTTTGCCCTATTTTTTTTAAATAAGCTCCTCTTTTTACAGAAGGTAATATCCCTTTCTGAAACACCTCCTAGTACCAGAAAATGCTATATAATTTTCTTTGAATACCTTATACTTCTAGAGATTGCATGCCTAAACAGCAGCAGAAGAGAACAATCCAACCCCACAGACATCTTCAGCAAGAGTTTCACAGTACTGTCTACATGCCATGGAACAAGAGCATTACCAATCTCAGTATTTTCCATCAGGACCATTACGCAGAGAACAGTGGGGCAGGAAATCTTATCCTAACAAGGAATTACTTAATAAGCAAATCCTCAAAGGCTTTTGCACTCGAAAATTACACAACTGTACAAGAGCAGAACCGACTGATGTGATGCCAAGAGCACAGAATATGTCATTTGTACCCCTATGACTTGCTCCCAAAAACCCTAATTTTAGATAGGCATCCTTTTCTTTCTCTTAAAACGGACCCAGGGGACACATGGATTCGAGTCTGGTAGCACTTTAGACACCAACAAGATTTGGGGTGTATAAGCTTTCGGGAGTTAAAGCTCCCTTCGTCAGATATGATTTGGAATGGAGATCTCACAGTCAATGGAGATCTCACTATTGAGCATAGTATTTCCCAGTCGAAGAGCTGGATCCAGGCTAAATTTACTAGTGGGAGAATGCAATTGTCCTGCCTCTCCCCTCCCACCTCAGCCCACTGATCTCCACAAAATGCTGCTCCTGAAGTTTAAGGGACCCGGAGGAATGACATACGGGGGGGGGGGGGGGGGTGTCCCCGCAGCGGGGAGTGGGAATCGGTAGAAAATGCCAAATTAGTCAGGACTCAGTCTTGTATGTGATGATTATGCTGGGCTCCTTTAATTGGCAAGGAGTGTATGGTATGCTAAAAGGGTATCCCAGAATCCTTTGCCACATGCTCCCAAGTTGCATGATGACCATGCTCCACTCAATCCACACACATATGGGTCTTCCATCCTAGTACTTCTCCAGAGCCTTCTGCATACCACAAATCTCTTGCAGTCCACTTTCCACCAAGTGCCTGGGAATGCCAGAAGGAGAGTAAGAGTATTAAACATAGAGCTGCCTACCTCCAGGTAGGGTCGGGAAATCTCCCAGAATTACCACTGATCTCCAGGTGAACGAGATCAGTTCTCCTAGAGAAAATGGCTGCTCTGGATGAATTATATCCTGCTGAGGTCCCACCTCTGGATGAATTATATCCTGCTGAGGTCTCCCCAAACCATGCTTGCCGTAGGCTCTGTTTCCAAAATATCTATAAATTTCCCATCCCAGAGCTGGCAACCCTAATTAAACAGCCCTGAGGCTGTTTTGGCTCCCCAACAACCCAAGAATGATGCTGCACTCTAACCAGAAAGTCCTTTTCCAGAATCTCACCTTGGGCAGGTGCCCAACCACATCTGGCCACTAGAAATGGCCATATTAGTCAGGCCAAACTGCTTAAGGGAAGTGAAAGTAACAGCCATACCGGAGGCCTCAGAAGTGTGTGTGTGTGGGGGGGGGAAAGCTTAATAAAAATTGAAACCTTCTCTTCAGCCGCAAAAACACTATCCATACTCTTGGAGACAGCACAGTGACTCAGAGAGAACCTTGCTCCGCATGGTGCTGTTCCGCCAGCCCTCGCATTTTCATGCTCCATGAGGATTCCTTCAGAGACACCCTAGCAAGAGCAAACAGTGAATCCCCCAGCAATTTCCATAACGATGACCTTTGAAATATTTTAACTCACGACCTATTATATACGGCAGAAAACAGAACAGCAGGTGATTAGCATCTCCCTGAGTCACCCCCCTATCTCCGCAGCACAATAATTCAATTAGACGCTTTTAATATTCTTCCAGTTTTGTTTACTGCAACCACACTCCTGCCGACTGTGGTCTCCTTTGGCCCAGCAAAGCTTAGCAAGGTCGGGACAGGTCAGGGGAGGGGGGAAGAGTTTGGCTGAGGAGGAGCCATGAGCTACGGGAGATGGCAAAACAGTTCCCCAAAAGTGATAAAGCCAGTGCTAACTCCTGCAGCGTGCAAGGATGGCTCAAAATCTGGACTGTCTTGCTCATGAACCAGCCTTCAAACTTCCAAGCAAGCAATTGGGGGGGGGGGGGGGTGTTAAACAAAAAACAATCCTGAGCATTGTGCTTAAAGATCTTCTGGGATTTAAGGTGAGGAACATGAACTGAGCGATCCACTCCTCCCATACATAAAGCAACGCCACTCTTGACATCTCAAATCCATCCTGTAGTTTCAACTTAAAAACGTGATTCATTTCCTGCCCAGAAGCTGCCTTGTCAAAAAGCTGTTTCCCAAGGAACAAGAGAGCTACAACAGCCAGGAAAGTCTATGCTCATACACACTTCCTCATCTGCATCATTTCTCTGGGTAGACAGAAGGCTCTCTGGGTAGACAGAAGCAACTCAAGATAAAGTTTGGACCCACGTCCACCACAATACAAGGCAGAAGCAGCAGCTTCTGATGCACTGACCAGGCCAGTTTTAAGCCCCAAATTGTCCAAACCTGCAAACAAAAATCTCTCTTCCTCTTTTTGCACGAGGACCCAAGGTTGATTTATACTGAACTGGACCGCAAGTCTTGCACCCCGTACTGTACATTCTGGCTGGTAGCAGTTCTCCCAGGTTTTAGGCCTTTTTTATCAGAGTTTCTTTCTAAAGGGACTTCCAGAATACAAAACAGGAGCTCTACCGCTGCAAAATACCAGGTTTTTGGCATCATTCCCAGAGGAGAAAACCCATCCCACTGATCACCTCAATATATTAATTGTAACATTTCAGAGCATCGAACACAGGTTTTAAAAAGCACATTACCATTACTACTAATTCATAACATAATTTTAACATACAAAACATTTGGTTATACTCAAATAATATCCCTGTGAGGCAGAGTGATCTTATTCCCATCTTGTAAAAGGGCGATGAAGAAATACATGACCTGGGGTTGAGATCAGTTAGTCCATTTTAGAGAAAGGATGTAGGGCCAAGTGTCCCAGATTCATACCACAAGCCTTTATCCACTGGCTCTTGTTAAGACAGCCAGCAAGTGTTAGCCAAATTGCCTTGATTTCTTAATCAATATTGGGGAATTATGAATATTAATAATTGGCAATAGGCATAAACGGATCACACCTTTGTATACAGAGGTTGGGCCCTTCCAGACAAACCTTTCTGGGCAGCCAAACCGGTTTTTAGCTGGTCAAGTCCATTGTTTCACTGGTCAAGGAATGTTGGAGGGGGGGGGGGGTTGCAGCCTGCGATGTGTAGAGAGCATGTCATGGAGTTCGTGAGCACATGTCTTTAGCCAGAGACAAGATGGCTATTTTCTGTGTCAGTGTCTTTGTGTGTTAAGAGAAGCCTCCTGGAGCTGGCAACCTCGGGAACCGCTGTCTCAAGCATTTGCTGGAGTCATTTGCAGCTGGTTTTTCCTTGGTTATTCTTCCTAGTTTCTCTCACACAATTAGCAGTCCATTTATCACTTATGAAGTTATCATTCATAAGAGTGCAAAAGCACCTTGCTGGCTTACACAAGCCAATCAGGTCAGTTTGGTGTAGTGGTTAAGTACGTGGACTCTAATCTGGGAGAGCCGGATTTGATTCCCCTACTCCTCCACTTGCACCTGCTGGATGACCTTGGGCAAGCCATAGTTCTGGCACAGCTGTTCTTGAAAAAGAGCAGTTTCTGTCAGAGCTCTCTCAGCCCCACCTACCTCACAGGGTGTCTGTTGTGGGGAGGGGAAGGGAAAGGAGTTTGTAAGCCGCTCTGAGACTCCCTTGGGTAGTGAAGGGCGGGGTATAAATCCAATCTCTTCTTCTTCTTCTTAAACTCAGCTGCACTTGTGGCTCATCTTACCCCTAAGACTCCAAGGCAGTATCTTTACACAATAAGTATGAAACAACCTTGAAGTATGTTTCAGTCTGTATATAAATATAAAGGTAGGTGAGCTTTTCCTATTTATCAAAGCTACATAATTCTTCCAGTGATGCTTAAACACTCAGCAAAGTTTCCATACGATCAACTAAAACAGATGGAGAGCCGTGGAAAGGATACGGGTGGCCATTGTGGAGGGATGGGCCCGTGACCCATTTGCAGAGGCTTTGCAACCCAGTTTTGGGTCCCAACTCACAGGTTGGGAAACAGTGCTACGGCACATTGGTGTTCTTTGGTAAGTCAATGCAGAAACTGCTTCCCGGAAGAGTTTTGAAAACCCACTGCTCTCAGATCTCCTAACGTGGGGGAAAACAGACCTTGATTCTACAACGGAATAAGCCAAGTATAATACAGATGTGCGTTTCGTGATCATCTGTTGCATAGTTGGTGTACTGGGCATAAAGGCAGCACAGGGCAGAGAGATACAAGGATCCTGGTTTCTGTTTCGAAAGGGGACCACCTGGTCATTTCAACTGTACAGGAAGGAAAGGAATAATCAGCCAGCCACTTGCCGCTTCCCAGAACTTTGTTTTCTCTTCCTCTCTATTCAGTCCAGATTTGTGAAAGGAAGGCAGAAGATAAACAAGACAACAATGGAAAAAACCATAGCAACGCTGTGGAAGAGTCTATCAGACATGCAACAAAGCCAGGGAATTTCAACAAAGGTTACCTTTCCTCCTCTTTCTCGCTGAGTCAAAAAATACACTCTTGGTTTGAACGCATACTGCTAATTCTGGTGTTTACTTTTCAGAGAGTCATGTTTCATTTGAGAGATGATGCAGCAAATCCTATGCTGTCTCCAGATGGAAGCAGTTATTTCCCTTTCTTCCTCCATAACGTCACCCGTTGTCGTGGCATCACAGAGGTCCAAGGTCACCAATTCAAGGCCCGTGTCAGGGGGACTTGAGCTTGCAAGAGTTTCACTAAAGCACGGATTTCCTTCCTCCAATTCAGGGTTCCAAGAAATGCCTTCCTCGTGCAACATGCTTCTTGTTCCACCACCAAGACTTTAACTTGCCCTAAACATCCAGATCCCCCCATCCACCTATGCTAAAGTCCCAGAAAGCCTCTCTACATTGGGTTAGATGATCCTATGAACTGTGAGTGACACATGAATGATTTCCTTCCCATCTGCCCCCCTTGAAAGGTGCTTGTGAGAACTCGGGGGGGGGGACCCTTGGGAACAGACAGCAATGGGAGGGGAGACTGCTGGAAGAACGAGCAATTTGTAGAAATCTCACCCCACACCACCACTTCTGATCTTGTACAAGCTCTTGTTTGGAAAAACTTGGGTCAAAAGGGAAGAAATTATTTCTGCAGATTCCCCCTCAACAGATATTCCTCTGTTATGCATCCCACTTTGCTCCCAAGAGACCCCTTAATAAGCAGACGCAGGGTTGGAGGGGGGACCAGGGAGGGAGGAGACACCTTTCCCATGGAGCTTCCATTCATGATTCATAGGATCCACCCCCGTGCCCTCCACAGGCAATATATGCAGTGTCATAAACAGCAATCGCTTCCTCATCTATCCACTGGGAACACGGAGCCACTTCAAGGAAGCATTATAACCAGCTTCCAATTCCATCAGGTTGGATTCTCCATTAAGAAAAAATTACTTTGTTGCATAAACCGAGTCACTTCTTTAACAGCCCATTAGAATCCATTGGTGGAAAGTACGTGATAAATAATAGCAGAAGAGAGGTCCCAGTAGGGCCGTTACATTCGCCTTAGTACTGATGGATTTACACATGGCATTTTAACAGGACTGACATACAGATTCTCATGGGAAATTAAGCTTCAGAGGAGTTTGCATGGGAAAATTAAAACGGGAGGTATTTATTTTGAAAGAAAAGGCTTTTGGGCCAGCTTTAAATCGATTAACTGGTGAAATGAATCAAGTCAAGCTTTAATCCAAAATTAAAAGTTTGCTGCATGATTATCAGGAAGCTGATAAGAAAAATCTCAGAGATCTGGGACTCTAGCAGAGCTATCCACTAGATATCTCATATCTGATGAAGGGAGCTTTGGCTTTTGGAAGTTTATACCCTGAAGATCTTGTTGGTCTCCATGGCACTACTGGACTCCAGTCTAACTGTTCTCGCAAAGCTAAGTGTGAGACATACGTGCCAGGTCACTTCGATCTATGCCAAGCTGGTGACACATAGGTGTTAAAGAATTTTTTTTCCTTTTGCTGTTATCCAAGACTATCCGACAAATCAATCGCTAGGTTGCTTTGCACTTAATGTAATGTATATATTTTTACCTTTCCTTCCTCAAAAAGCAATGTGGATGGAAGTTAAGTTTACTGAAATTTGCACAAATGCTAGAGAGGTAACAGATCAAAATAAAGCCAACAGCCTTATTTTTAATTGCTAAATGAACACTCGTTAAATGAACACTACAATGATGTAATTTGTCCATGACAGCTATCAAGTACTCCTGGTTATGGTCAAAAAGAGGGGATGGACTTCTCAGTAAATGTACTCTCTGCCGCTTACAGGCCATAAAGAAGCACTTCCCAAAGTTCTCACTTTTCGGTAAATGCACTCTCTGCTACTTACAGCCCATAAAGAAGCACTTCCCAAAGTTTTAACGGTGAAGCATGCACACTCTTCCTAAATTAAAAATCTGAAGCATGCTGCACCCTTATACACCAATTTACATTTAGAGCAAGCAGAATTACCTATCCTTCAGTCGAGCATCTTTTGGAAGTTACTGTTGTGGCCCTAACTGATACCTAGAAGAGCAAGGTTCAAACACAACAGGAACATTTCCTAAAGACAAGCAATTCTATTCTGGAAGGGACTCACAATTATAAATCGTATCCAATGCAAGCCCTGACCTGGCTAGCCCAGTCTTGTCAGATCTTGGAAGTTAAGCAGAGTCAGCCCTGGTCAGTATTCGGATGGGAGAAGACCAAGGAATATCAGGGTTGCTATGCAGAAACAGGAAATGGCAAACCACCTCTGAATATCTCTTGCCTTGAAAACCCGTCGGCTTAAACTTGACAGCCCCCCCTCCCCCCCAAGTCCAATACTGAGATGCAGAAAATTCACACACAGCCTTGATGGAGGCTGACTGGAAGAAGGCATGCACTGAACAGTTGACTTGTAGTGAGATGTGTCAGAGAGTCCCTTCTGTGGATAGATTTTCGGGACTCAACAGATTATCTTATACCGCATTTAATGTCTTACGATACATCACTGGCCCCCTCCCAGCACAATCGGGACTTGCTGGCCCATATGAAAAAGGTGATCTTGACACGGGGGGGGGGGGGGGGGGGGGGAGAACAGTAAGAATTGGTCCACATGGTCAATCCTCTTCTCAGATCATACTTTAGCCTTCTTGCCTCTGAACACATCCCATCTCTTCTCTTCAGTATACCCTGAACTGTGCATATGCAAGCTGGCACGCGAGGGGAAAAGGGGGGGGGAATTAGGAGGGCGGTGGAAGAAGCTGAGCAGTTACAGTAAAACGATTCCCCACTGTCATTTTATTTATGAAAACATTCTGTAAAGCCTCATTGCCTCGGCTATATCCACCCGCTAAGACAGTAAGGCTGAATAAACCACTTATTTATAATCCCCATTTCTTGAGCTCATGTTTTTTCTCTTTCCAACAGCTCTGCAGAACCTGCCCATTTTTGCTCTTCTTCCTTTATACTCTTCTCCATGCACTGTCAAAATGCTCTCTTTCTCTATGCCAAAGCAAATTTTACAAGTCATACAATGCACGGTAGCGTTTAGAACAGAACACAACACCTTTGGAGTCTAACTCCCGTCAAGTATTCGCGCTGGCTCATTTTTCACCAGATAGCTTTGCTCATGCTTGTAATTTGTAATTTCACTGGTCACCAGTGTTCCCTCTGAGCTGAGTTAGTGTGAGCTAGCTCACAGTTTTTTAGCCTCCAGCTCACACATTTTTGTTTTCGCTCAGGGAGGGTGGCTCCAGAGCAAACTAATCTATGCAGCAGTTAAATCACTGGCTCGCAACTTTAATGCAAGTAGCTCACAAAGGTAGAATTTTTGCTCAAAAGACTCCACAGCTTAGAGGGAGCATTGCATGGTCACCTATAATTAGTCAGGAAAAGGCGACAAAGAAGGGAAGCTGTTTTAAGTGTGAGGTAGTTGCTAGCGCGTCGGATGATGAGCTAGAGGACCCAGGTTCAAATCCACATTCATTCATGAAGCACAGTGGCAACTCTGGAGTGGGCACACATGCTCAAATTAATCTCATCTCCTGGGAGAAAGGGTGGGATAAAAATGCAATAGGTTGAAAAATGCTGAATCTTCTCTTCCTTTTTGACCACACATTATTAACAGAGGGAGAATGGCAGGCAAGGTTCAAACTTATAGCCAGAGAATGAAGAGCAAATTAACATGCAACACGATGATGATCAAGATTATGCAAAGTGACACTAAATAACATGTTACAGTTATAAAGTCAACCGTTGTAAAGCCATAAATATGTAAAACTAGCAGATAAATGTCTAAAGGTGTCTTTTCTAATTGTGGGAAGTGACTGGGAATCTTCATTCTCTCCTGTCAGGCGTGGAGGGCACTTAACGCTACCTCCCCCTCCCAAAAAATGCTGTTATGTCAGCAGACATCCTAATATCCCTTGCATACATTCCGGATTCTAATATACTATTCTGAAAAAGAAATACACTTTGCAAACTTCATTCAAAGGCTGGCTCTGTTCATGGGGGAGCCATGCCAAGGAATGACCAAATATATTTGCACCGTAGATAATTCAAGCGGTATTCTGCTCTGAAGCTTAAATTTAAATGTCAGACTCACAAACGGCTGCACTGGTAAGGTCTCCATGGCCGAATGGATCTGGACTGGAACCAGGACGACCTCGGTTCAAACCTCTGCTCAGCCATGTTGTTCCCAAGGTGACCTCAAGGAAGTCACTATTAAACTCAGCTTAACCATCCTCTTGGGGATGTTGTGAAGTCAAAAACGGAACAGCGGCATGTAGAAAGCGAAGGCAGGAAGCCAAAATAAAATACAATAATTTCTCTGCATGGATCATTTTAATGTGGCTGATCTTAAGTGGATCGTTTTTTTTCAGCAGACAGTGCTGTGGTCTTATCTGGTGGTGCCAAACAGGAAAGGAAAAACAATCTTAAGTTAGGTCTCTCTCTCTCTTATAATCACCCATCTTGATATTGGCAGGAAACAGATTTCTGTTGCTTCCAATTTAAAACAGTTCCTTCCACATAAAGCTGCCTATTGCTGAAATAATCTCTGTATTGCTGACATGACTACCACCTGTTAGCTCTAATGGATCACAGCACTGTGGGAGCTGTTCCATCTTGGTGAGCTTTTTTTTGGGTTAAATGGTAAATCGCTTTGTTAAATGTACAATGGGGAAAATAAACCTTTATCGGTTATGACCATGAACTTGTGTGCAAGTCTGCTTAAATGAGGCCAAAGACAAGTTAAGATAAGAAGAGGCCTGGAAATGGATGCGGGAACTATACTGAAATCTTTCAGGCACAGAGATGTTCAACTTTTGCTGGCAGTTCCCATAAAAGCCCTCCCCCCATACTACCAAGACTGCATTAGGATGCTTCAATGTCGTTTACATTAAGACACTGTTGTATCAACCAGTCCTCCACATGGAGGACAAGCCACCAGCAACCAAAATTTGTGTAGTCTCGCTGGACTGAAGAAGGACTACCATGATCTCATACAACCATGGAGCACAGTGGAGTTTGTACCACTGTATACGAGCACTTCCAAGCAATAGATTTGCTACTGTCATGTACCATCCAGATGTTTTGCTCCATCTGGGCAACTGAATGGCCCAAAGATCTTTAGAAATACAAGAAATCCTTGGAGGCAATAGTGAGAGTTCCTGACCTTTGAAGCTCCAATCACAGGCAACTACTACTCATTAAATGGGCTGTCACTTATGAAAAGACAGGGCAGGCGATTAAAGGAGGGGGGCGAATGAAGAGCACACACTGTATAAATCCTAGGGTCAGCAAATATTCCGTATTACTTCCTAGTTCTGACTCAATAAATGTTAACAGGGTTTGCAGCCTACAGTTCCTCCTGAAGGCATTCAGTTTGACATGATCATCTCGACAGCTGTGACAAATTAGGTTCAGGCTGCCTAAGAGACAGCCAGCCATGTTCATTTAGCCACAATTACTGGCACATCATGATCCCCCAGTTCTAGAGAGAATTCACCCAGCCAGGAGAAATAAAAACCTATCAACATATTTAAATTATTTCTCCATTACCACATCACAAAGATGGGGGTGGGAGAAAGAATACAGAGAAATCCATTCCATTCATACCCCTCAAGGTGTTTTGAAAATTCTATTCCATTTTATACTGCGGTAAACAAAAGACCTACTTTTGAGGCTCTGAATTAACTAGCCATTCATCTGGCTGCAGAATGCTCCAGTAGAACTAACAGTGCTTTCGTTTATTTAACTTACTAAATGTACATCCTGCCTTTCTGCCCTCCTCAGAACCACTGAGTTCTTTGATTGGGGGATATTTTTAGCTTCCCCCCCCCCCCCAAAAGAACCTTTTGACTTTGTAACAGTCCTATGAGGTATGTAAGGCTGAAAGTGATTGACTGGCGCAAGGTCATCCAGGAAGCTGAGTTGGGATTTTAACCTGGGTCTCCCAGGTCTTATATGGCCACTCTAACCACACTGGCGGAACATAAGCCAGCCACGCCCTTCTCGGCCTAATCTACCTTCACAGACTTGTTCTGAGGGAAAAAATGAAAGAGGAGAGAATCATGTATGCTGGTCTGAGCTTCTTCAAGGAACAGAACTTCGTTTTAGTCCAGTGGCATCTTTTAAGACCCACAAAGTTTAATTCTGGGTATAAGCTTTTCGATGCACTGTTGCTTCAGACCAACACGACTGCCCACCTGAGTCTTCTTCAAGGAAGGGAGAGACAAGAATGCATAAAATCGATCAATTACTGTGCCAAGCAAGCACAATTTCCCCTGAAGTATTCAGCCCAGAAAACCAGTATGAACAGCAGACAGCGTTAGAGAAATGATCTGCAGTGAAGGAGCTCCTGAGGGACTAGGGATGACCGCAAGGGGGGCGGGGAACCATCCAGTGAGTATAAAAACAAAACATTTAAGAGAAATTTTTGGTGGACCCTTCATGTAATTTCACCAAAATGCAATTTCACCAAAGCTTGAGACAAGCAAACTCCACCACCAATGTATACATTCAAGCAAAAATTACACAGAGGAGTTCTTCCGGGCCCATCAGACTGCAGGTGAAACCATGCACTTTTCACCATGTGCCCTTTCCAAGGAATGAAAAACAACTCTGAACACTACGCTGTTGTCAAACCTCATACAGAGATGTTACCCTGCTGCACAAAATACAGTTGGCTAACAGAGCCCACGCAAGTCTCTTTAGGTTAGAACATTACCAGTCAATGGCATTTAGGTCAGCCTGGCATCACCCCATGATGTCTTACAACCCAGTGAAAAATCCAGTCCTTAAAGTACCCCAAACATGGCAGCTGTTGCAGTACCTTCCCCTACACACACATACACCAAGGTAACAGGAGAAACTCAAGGAAACTCAAGGATCCCACTGGGGTTTTTTTGTCATCTTCTGGGCACGGAACAGGGGTCACTGGGGGATGTGAGGGGGGAGATATTTGTGAATTTCCTGCATTGTGCAAGGGTTGTACTAGATGACCCTGGAGGTCTCTTCCAACTCTATTATTCTAGGGTGTGTGGAGGATCCCACACAGTCTGGCATTTTTTATGTTACTGTAGTAGGGTAAAAAGCGCTGCACCAGCAAACAATGTCTCTTCTACATTGACAGAATTTCAAGATGGGTGTGGGAGAGGTCTGAAAAAATACAAATGGCACTTTGGATGAGACCAAATACACGAAAGACTAAACTAAATGAGACAGGTGTCTCTGGGTTTGCTTCAGGGCTATGCCACCATTTTAAATTGGAGCTTCCCTCTGGAAAATCCTTTAATCTGCATCATGGGGCCGGATTCTGGTTGGAATCAACACAGCACAAGGAAAGGACTTTCCCCGGGGCTGTTTTTCTTACCTGAAATGGCAATGGGGGAGGTATTTGCACATACGCCCACCACCACCCCCTCCTCTCCACAATTTGATGGCCCTGACCCGAATTGGGCCCTCATAGAGCTGTTTAAAGGTGTCCCAGGAGGGAACTCACTTTTAAAATGGTGGCGTACCACAGGGAAACCAATCTTATTTAGGTTGGCTCTAAGCTACTGAGAACATTTTCAACACTGTACTACAAAGGATGGGAAAGGAATTATTTATATATCTAGTAATCCTGGATTGGGCCCAGGGAGATCCCTCGAGTTCTGCTTTCTGTCGCCAACAAAGGACAGCAACATGACCAGTGGGAAGCTTGTTGGAAATAAAGGACTTTCTGCTGTTTCTGACCTAGCCTCAGACTTCAGAGGGGGGCTGTAGAGAGTCAGGGAGATAGAAAGGCCAGGAATCATCCTTCCCTTCTACAGCTCTGATCTGTAGATTGCTACTCTCAGGGAATCTTCCTTCCTTCGGGCTTGGTTATAATTACTTTTAGCTTCAGGCAGTAGCAGAACAAATTCAAGTCCAGTACCTGGTGAAGTGAGCTTTGAGTCTTGGGTTGGTATGCAGGAAACCCAGCAAAGACTCTCCCACACCAGGAAAAAGAAAAGAAAAAGAAAAAAAAAGCAGCTAAAAGTATCCTTGGGCAAGCTCTCCAAATCTCAGACTAAACTCACTCATAAGGCTGTTCTGAAACTTAAAAATTAGGCCAGGGTCACTGCAATTGCAACCAAACAGTCCAACTCTGATCTGAGCTTTATTTTCAAACCATGACTTAAACCATGGTTTGATCATGGGTAGCATGGAAAGCACAAACCACAGTTTGCTGTTTCAGATGCAACAGCAAACAAAGGCTTGCCACAAAATAAAGTAGTACATAATTAGATAAAGGTTTCCCTTGCTCGAAAGCCGGTTGAATATGACTCTAGGGATGCGGTGCTCATCTCCATTTCCAAGCCGAAGAGCCAGTGCTGTCCAAAGACATTTCCATGGTCATGTGACTGGCATGACTAGATGCCGAGGTGCACAGAACACTGTTACTTTCCCACTGAAGTGGTACTTATTTATCTACTTGCAATTTATTGCTTTTGAACTGCTAGGTTGGCAGGAGCTGGGACAAGAGACGGGAGCTCACTCCGTTATGCAGCACTTGGGTCTCGAACTGCTGAACTACCGACCTTCCGGACTGCAGTTCAGCGTCTTAACCACTTGAGCCACTGTAAGGGAACGGAGGAGTAGAAATCGTGGGAACAAGCCCCAACACTGGTTCACGCAGCAGCCAAGCATTCAGCTCTTAACAGCATTATTTGGCTTCAAAAGAAAACAACATCAAGTGAATTCCAAGGGTGAACTTCACTGCAGAAGGTATGCAATTTACAGACAGGAATGCAATGTGTGGTTTCTCATTCACTGTTGTTCAGGCACCATCTGCTGTTTCAGGATTATGACCTCCCAGAACAGGTGGTTTACAATTCTGGCCCCCCCTTCTCATAAGAGCCTCCAAATTCTACCTCCTTAATGGAATGCCAAGACACATATTTCAGCATTTGCTACTTAACCTAAAATAGCATTCCTCCAGTCAGCAAGTTTTGACGTCCGACCTTTTTTTTAAAAAAAGACTCGATTCTCAAAACAGCCAATTTTCAGTGCATTGTCAATGTGGGTTTTCCCCCCCAGGCTGAAAGTTCAGTTTACAGAAACAGAACTGAAATGGATGGGAAATACTTCCATATAAGCATAGATCTTTTGAGAAACTTATCAGTTACTCACAAAGATAAACATGAGCCACAGAAGGTACATCACACTAGTGATCTCTCTTCTGAAGACCTAATTATGTGAGCCACATGAGCCACAGAAGGTACATAAACATGAGCCACAGAAGGTACATCACACTAGTGATCTCTCTTCTGAAGACCTAATTATGTGCAAGCCACAGGTAGACTTAACCCAGGCTTATAAAGAGCTACTGACTTAACCCAGGCTTATAAACACCAGCAGCAAATAACCTCCTTCCAGGTGTGTAGGCAGGAAAATTTTGGAAACTGGAAAAGCATGTGGTCTCCTCATCACCACCCTATAAGCCTCCTCTGCTCATCTCCTGCCTTAAAAAACCCATTAGGTAGAAATTCACAGGGCTGTCCCATGTCAGCTGCAACTCGATGGCACACTTGAACTTTTTAATAACTTTTGGTTGCGATCACATGCACCAGAAAAAAGGGGGGGGGGAGCAATCTGACCCACAGTTGCACGATCACACCTCCCTTAAATCTGCAACCCTTAAATGTGGATAGGACAGGAAAGCTGGAATTCAGATCCAAATGAGAGGGAAATGCATAACCCCATAGCCCACTCACTGTTGTTCAGCCACTGTTTAGAAATCTGAAGCATTACACCTGTACCTGCCCCCCAAATATACAAGCTCTACAGTTAGGCTACCTTGCTGGACCTCTTCTGTCATAAATAGAGATAGAGGGGATTTTTTTCAGATCTTGCTGGTCCCAAAGTACATAGTTCTTAAAGAGGCTATTTCTCTTCCCATCCAAAGATATCCCAAAGGCCAACCTCCACATCTGCTGAATAGGCATCAGGTGCAACTACACTCAAAAAATAAAAGAGCTGAAGGCAACAGAATGCCACATGCAAACAAACTGAACAGAGAACACCACACCATAGGCACAAGTAAACAAACCTGCCTATATACAAATTTTAGAATCAAGTGGCACCTTTAAGATCAACAAAGGTTTATTCAAGGTATGAGCTTTTGAAAAAGTGTACCTTGCACACAAAAGCTCATACCCTGAACAAACCTTTGTTGGTCTTTAAGGTGCCACTGGACTCTAAATTTGTTCTACTGCTTCACACCAACACAGCTGACCACCTGGATCTATCTGCATATATACAGTCAGGCCAAGTTTAGCAAATACAACACTGCTAAATTAGGCTTTAGGGGCCCCAACAATACCTTTAAAAGCACAGTTTTGCAAACAAACTCTTGTACTGTTAACTTAGTATTAGGACATAGCACTACCTGTATTTAGCAGAAACACAGATGTTAGAAGCATGCATACAATACCTGGCACTGAATGACAAAACCTTTGAATTAAAGGGAAAAGCCAGTGATGTCACATATTATTTCACTGCATGTAACTCTGCTTTCATGAAGAGAGGAGGGTCATGGCTGCAAGAAAACTGTCCACTTAACCTCTTTCTGTCTTGCACACCCTGCGGAACTATGCTAGGTGACATCCGCACCCTGCAGGACCTAGCACATTTCCACAGGGCGTCCGAGATGGAGATTTTCCACCAGGCTTACAGATGAGGGCAGCAACAGTTTCCATGGCACTTGGTCCATGATCAGCCCCACCCACCCCGCCACCACCACCACGGATGGGGGGAGAGGGAGAGATTTATTCTGACATGCCGTCATAGATTAGACTGTATTTTAATGCTTTTATTTTACAAACAGATTAATGGATGTTTATTTAATTTACTGTATGTGTTAATTACGATGTACACCGCCCTGAGCCCTTTGGGGGAGGGCAGTTTATAAATTGAATAAATAAATAAAACAAGGCAACTGGCATCTGATCCTGGCAGTTTAGCATCTTGTCACTAGCAGCCTGAATAGCCCAAGCTTGGAAGCTAAGCAGGGTCGGTCATGGTTATTACGTAGATGGAAGACCACCAAGGAAGACCAGGGTTGCTACAGGGAGGAAGGTAATGGCAAACTCTTGCCTGGAACGCCCTGGGGATGGGTGGCCATGAGTTGGTTGAGACTTGACAGCATGTTTTTCTCTCTCCAAGAACAGCCAGTGTAAGGAGAAAAGTCAATGTCCATCTTGGAAGGCAACATTTTGAAACAAAGTTTTTTTTTTAAAAAAAATTGGATCAGTAGCTCTATTACTATGCCTCAAGCAAGCAATCCCATGCAGTCATCCCCTGCCTACCAATCCAGACTTGACCTTTGACGCTACCGGGTGATCAGTTTGAATGAGTGGTTGATGGGACGCCATGATGAAGCGTACTAAGCTTCTTTCTTTTCTGTTTTCTTTTGTTTTTGTAAGTGCCATAGGTTTTCCAGTACTTTGGCCAGGATTCTAGGAGTTGCCTAAACAACTCCACCCGCTCACAAACCACAGTGCATGCGCTTTTGGAACCTGGGAGGGGGGTTTATGATACAAACATAACTTGTGAGCTGAAGACAAGTCCAGAATCCTTCTTGAAGGGCACATGGTCCTTGGCCTGCCTCTGTAGATCACAAACCTGCCCTGTAGTTTTTAGCCAATTATTAATATCCCATGCCTTAGCAATGTGATTCATTTTCAGCTTCTGGGAGATGAAGAACAGGTTTGAACATTACACAGGGTGAAGGCAACAGGAAGCACAAACAACTTGCACATCCTTCTTCTCTGAGCTTCATGGAAACGTTCAAAACCACATTTATACACTGCTGTGAGATAAAGTAAACAGGAGAAGTTTACACATCTTACAGGGGTGGGGGAATGGAAGATGATAACGTCCCCCTTCAAACATTTACAAAGAACCAGGGGAAAGAGAAGTGCAAATCTACTTTGTTTCTCTACTTCTTGGTTTGCATCGCATCCGGAGACACTCCAAGACCTGTCCTGGATCTTACCATTTCTTTCCAATGGCTAACAGCGCCATCCTAAGCAGAGCTTAACACCCTTCTAGGCCCACTGCCTCCAGTGGACTTGGAAAGGTATACATACTGCTTAGCACAGCACTGCAAAACACCAGAATCTGCCAAACTAGATCTGACACTGAGTTATAAAACCTGTAGAACCCAAATCTGCGGCCTTATAGATACTGATCCATATATTCCACCACTACATCAAGTCTGCCATCCCAAGAACAGAAATTGAGCTTAGCTATGAAATAAATTGCCAACACTGCAAAACTCAAGGAAATTCTATACAGTCAGCTTCCCTCCCACAAGCATTCAAGGCTTTTTGCATGTATTTAAATAGGTTTTATTCCAAGGAGGGTCTTTCTGTGGCAGCAAGATGTGCTGGTATCTGCGGGGGCATCTCAAAGCTCTTTGGGGCATCTTTTAAAGGAGCGTTTTGGAGTAGAAGACACAAAACCTCCCCCCACCACCACCACCCCCGGCCACCAATCTCTGTATTTGTAATGAAGTCGCATAATCCCTATGAGGCAGCAGAATGAAAGTGGGTCACAGATCTAATTATCACCGTTGGAGCATGAAGTCAAAACATCCATGAAAGTCTTTCACAGGGTTCTTTTTTCAAAAAGAAAGAAAAACCTCTATCAAACCCCCCCCCCACCCCCCAATATTTCAACAGAATACAGCCCGGCATTTTAAGAGCCACGTTCCATAAAAGCAAGGTTGCAGCAGCACCAAGACATCACACTGGACCAAAAAGAGAAATGTATATGAGATCCTACAAAAGTAATACAAAATTTGAAATAGGAATTTGAAAGGGACGAGCTGTTCCTTCAAATCTGAACGGCTCCAGGTCCGATAAAAAGCTCTCAATCTGGAGAGGAAGGGGAGAAATTTCGGCAACTTGAAATTCACAAAATCCAGTGATTAAATCCAAAATGCCACACAGCACAGCTGTTCCCCTTGGGAGATGTCACTGTAGCACAATGACAGCATCTGCTTTGTGCGAACCAAGTTCCAGCTGTGATCAATAAATAGTACTGATCAACATTTATAGGGCACATCCCCAAGAAGCCGAAATTATCTGCATATAATACTGTAGTATGCTTTAGAAACAACCCTTTAAATTAAACCATGTTTTCCCCCATATCCTTACAAGTGGATGCAGGCTTGGTTAGTATTTGGATGGGAGACCACCAAGAAATACCAGGCTCGCGATGCAGAGACAGGCAACGGCAAACCGCCTCTAAACGTCTCTCGCCTTGAAAACCCCACAGGGCTGCCACAACTCAACTGTGACTTGACCAAAAAAAGAAGAAGAGGTGAAATTCACACACTTAGCCAATGTGCTACCCTACCTGGTCACAAGAAAAAAATTTCAGCACTTAAAGAGTTCTGAGGAACAAAAGCTGAATATTCCTTCAGTCTGCGCAAAACGTAGATTTTTGACAAGCCAGTGGTTTTGTTAGTTATGTAGTACTATGGATGCACAAATTATATTATTTTCAAGCAAAAAAAAATGTCTCTACTCCCAAGGAGCTTCCAAACTACATTTTCACAATGCGAAGGCTACTGAAAGAGAGGAAGGAGGCACAAGAGACCTTTCTACACATTACAATGACACGTACTGGGATGGCATGTAATCTTCCTGATTTGTCTAAACAGGGGCAACACATGTATTTGCCGTGCGTGTACAGCCTTGGTATGTGTGCACATTAACCAGGATAAATCCAGTAGCTAGTACGCAATACTAAGGCTGCAATGTGCATAGTAAACACGTACAATGTTTATGGGGAGGGAGCCATGGCTAAGTGGTAGAGCATCTGCTTGGTATGCAGAAGAAGAAGAAGAGATTGGATTTATACCCCACCCTTCACTTGTAGTCTCAGAGTGGCTTACAAACTCCTTTCCCTTCCCCTCCCCACAACAGACACCCTGTGAGGTAGGTGGGACTGAGAGAGCTCTGAGACAACTGTCCTTGAGAGAACAGCTGGTACAGAGCTATGGCTTGCCCAAGGTCATCCAGCAGGTGCAAGTGGAGGAGTGGGGAATCAAACCCAGTTCTCCCAGATTAGAGTCCGCGCACTTAACCACTACACCAAACTGGCCAGGTTCAATCCCTGTCGTCTCCAGTTGAAAGGATCAGGTGGTCGGTGATGTAAAAGACCTCTGCCTGAGAGCCTGAAGCAGACATTACTGACCTTGATGGACCAATGGCTTCATTAAGGCAGCTTCATATGTACATACATATGTCATGTTCACACACTATGGCAACTGCATGTATTGGGAACACTGTAGCAAAGGCTCTTATTATGTGCAGTTGGAGAGCTACTGGTATATCAGAAAGGTCCCAGAGTTAGCTGTATGGATAAATATATCTAGGGCTCAGAATTAAGTTTCCAATGTAAGCACCTTTTTCAGTGCAACTTCATCACTACATGCAACCGCAACACAAGGAAGCAGACAGAAAACCTACTTGGTGACTTCTAACCTGCTTCTGTTCACACACCAAAAATAACTAGGAAAGTGAATCAGCACATACTGTTCCTTCACCTAATCAAATAAAAGAAAGCTTCCTGCCCAAGAATTCACATAACACATCCAAGAACTGGTCGAACAGTTCCAAAGGACTCCATTTCTAAGAAAACAGCTGGACCAAGAGCCCCACTGAGATGCAAAACTTGATTTTCTGTGTGCAAAAGAAAGGAAAGGCATGTTTTGACTTATGCAACTACTATTTCTTTGCTAAACCAAATAAAGGTGGAATGTTGCAGCCCACCCTGCTAAGAGGCACACTACTCATATCGAAGCATTTGATGCATCCACACATTAGCGGATTTACTAGGGCAAGAGTGCCACTACTGTTTGCGAGCAGACACCATGAGTTTCTCTGGGATGGGGTGATGAGTGTTCAGAACTTTTCTAGGAGTGGGAAAGGCAGATCTGGCAGAACCCAATCTTCTTCCAAACACTGAGATTAAAGGAAAATGGAGGGCAGAAAGATGCTCAAGACCGTATTTGGTACAACTGGCTGTATGTAACACATGGAAGACACCATCATGTTGGTGGTGCATGCAGCCAACTGCACCACTAAGAGGTGTTCAGGCTCCTCCCACATTGAGAACCATCTATTAGGGGGTCAGACCATCAGATGGCATAAGAACGCAAGAGCAGTTGTGCTGGATCAGACCATTGGACCTTCTAATCCAACATCCTGTTCCACACAGTGGTCAACTAGATACCCACAGAAGGGCACAGAGGTCAAAGCCTAGCCTTCACCAGTTGTCCTCTTGCCCCAGCTGATATTCAGGTGCTCAACCACTCTGAAATTGTCAACCAGGCTGGAAGTCCTCTGGCAGACATGCACCAGCGTCCAACAACAATGCAGCTTTTATTGAAGCCTCAATGGGAGAGATGAAGGGAGGGGGAGAACAGCTGGCAAGAGCGTGAAAGGAAGGAATCAGAGGAAGCAAGATGCTCCTAAGAAAAAGGAGAGCCCTCAGCAGCTTTGGAAGCCTGAGCCGCACAATCCAGAGAGCCTGGTCCAGAGCAGCTACCCAGATAGCTACAATGCCCATGGAATAGGGAGGACACACCCAAAGTTCTTGAACAGTTCTCCTGGAGAGTGGCAAATAAATCCTCTAAAGTAAACACTCATTCCAAAGAGGCCTCTAAACTGGCTGAGGTGAGTTTTTATCAATCCTTAATCTTAGGAGAATGTAAGACGTAAAAGCTCCTGGGGAAAGGTAGCTCCAGGAACCACCTGGGGTTAACCAAAATACAGTAAGCGCATTTTTATCCTACCCTTTTTCCAAGCTCAGGCCAGGTACTACACGATCACTATGTGATGTACACTGTGCTGGGAGAACAAGAGGCCCAATATCAACCTAGTGAGCTTCAAGCTTGAGTGGACTTTGAACCTATATCTTCCCACTCCAAGGCTGATGCTGTAACCACTACTCCCAACCAACTGGGATCTTTCACAGAGGTATCTGGAGGCTGGGGTACTGAACTGCAGCGTTTTCTCCCTGATCCTACTCATTACATCCTCTATTAGTTGTCTTTCCAAGGTTTCCTCATTGCTCCACTTTGTTCTCTTCAAATTGGATCCAAGATAGTTTGAGAAAGCATGGAGAAACAACAAGCAAACCACAGAAAGACAACAAACAGAAGAGTCATGAGGAAGCTCAGAGGAAGTAAAAGGTTTCCCTTACTTGAAAACCAGTTGAATCCAACTCTAGGGGGCGGTGCTCATCTCTGTTTCCAAGCCGAAGAGCCAGCGCTGTCCGAAGACTTTTCCATGGTCATGTGGCCGGCATGACTAAACACTGAGGCGCACAGAATGCTGTTACCTTCTCACCGAAGCAGTACCTATTTTATCTACCTACAATATCTTGCTTTTGAACTGCTAGGCTGGCAGGAGCTGCGGCCACAGACAGGAACTCTGTCACACGACACTCGGGTCTCGAACTGCCGAGCTACCGACCTTCTGGTCTGAAGTTCAGCGTCTTAACCTCTGAGCCACTGTGGTTTGGAGAAAACACCACTGCATTTCAGCACCCAAACCATGGGAAAGACCTCATCATTGGGGTGTGTGTAACCCTAAAACCACTTAACTAAAATGACATGGCTTAGCTTTGGGATTTGAGAAATAGAAGGACATCACGTAGATGGTGTGGGAGAAGATGCCAAGCTGATCAGACTTTCCTGTAGCACAATGTAGGGTTCATCTGTACGGCCTGCAATAAAATTAAGGTAGAGAGCAGCTGTGTGTTCAAGATGGCCATCCTTCTCTGTTACCATCGAAATGGCATCATCTTTCTTCTCGAGCCAAACTCAGTTCAATAAGTAGTTTTTCACTCTTTCCTCCTGCCAAGCGTCAAATCTCCCATTAGAGCTAGTGGCAGTGGAGGGGGGGAGGGATCCTGAAAAACCACCCACAGCAAAGCAATCCATCCACTGTGAAGATATGCCAAAATGACAAAGTAGCTCCTCAGCACACCTCAGTAGAATGTCTAATGCCAAACTAAAAAAAACCCCACACACCGCAATTTGGTATCCTTGTAGTGTTAAAATAGCTGGTTTTCTGTGCAATTATCTGTAGGCGCTGTTTGTCTCTGGGGTCACCCCAAGACACTATATTTTGAGGTCCACCACCAACATGGACAAGGCCAGATATGAGAGTCTTAACAATATCACTGGTGTGTATCCAACGATCCATGGACTTTGCACTGTGGGACTTTTATGCTTCTTCCTCCCACTGCCCACCGGAGACCCAAAATTTTGGTCCTTCAGGAGCAGCATGGGAGCAAAGTAGAGGTCTGCAGTGGGAATCTTCCCCACTCTTCCGAGAATGGAAATGCTGTTTTTTCATGAGGTTCCTTATAGCTGGATACATGCCCGTCCCAGATTTCAGCCTGGCTTCAATTCCTTTGTGAGGGCTCATGATACTGTCTCAAGCCGTGCTGCCGCAGCCCTTTTAACGTTTACAGTGGTGCCGTGGGATGAAACCCATGGGAAAACTGGTCCTATGGTGCACTGTTATACTGAAGGGCATCAGAGGTTTCTGTTCTATGAATGCTTAGGAAAGGAGTCCTGCCAAACTTGCTGAGACTTTTCTGTATAAATACGTATCAGATCAGATGTAAGTTATAGTGGTGATGGAAAGCGCCATGAAGTTGCAGCCAATTTATGGTGACCCCCTTGGGGTTTTCAAGGCAAGAGACGTTCAGAGGTGGTTTGCCATTGTCTGCTTCTGAGTAGCAACCCTGGACTACCTTGGTGGTCTCCCATCAAAGTGCTGACCAGAGCCAATCCTGCTTACCAGCCTAGATTTAAGAGGTTAGGTTAGCCTGGGTCATCCAGGTCAGGACACTGCATATGTATTAAAACTCTGTGTACCGACCCTGGACTTCCCTGGAAGTCTCCCACCCAAGTACAAACCAGGGGCCACCCCTGCTTAGTTTCCAAGCTCTGGTGAGATCAAGCTAACCTGGCCCATCCAGGCCAGGACAAGTTATAGCACTGTAGCATATATGAGCCTTTCCAGGCATCTGAAGAACAGGCCGACAAGAAACGAGGAGAAGGATGCTGGACCACTGGCCTGATCCAGTAGGGATCTCATGACATGCAACGTGCCTTTACTAGACAAATTCCGTGCTCTCTCAGTAGGATACAACAGCCAAACAGATTTCTTATCACCAAGCAAACATGTTTGATGAAGATGGTGTAAGTGCGCCCTTGGAAAATGGGACAGCAAGCAAAATATTACCTTTTACTGGCTCTGTAAATATACTAGCAACAAAGCTTTTGAAACAAACACGCACAAGGGGTTTTTTCCCCCCACTCCTGAAGAATATTGCGCTTACGGGCTGAAGTCTCTAGCACAGCCCATCAGTTTTTGTTCTAAAGAGAAGCAGGAAGGTCAGAAGTCAAACAAATCTTTATGAACTGATTTTTTTTTCTTCTTCTTCTTTGCATCTGTCTTCTCCAGAGAGCGCCGGTAGGCTGCTGGCTGGGCTCTCACCCGAGAAAAATTCAAGGATGCTAACAAAACAGCAGCGAGAAAAAGAGAGCGTGGATATTAATGTTGACTGATACTTCAGTAAACTATGCAATTGCCTTGCAGGCAAGTGCGCCTTTTGTGGAACGCACCACGCAAAGCCAGACTGCCATACCGATTCCATTGTTGTTTCAGCTCGTCCTTTAGGATTTCTTCTTCCTCTTTCTACAGGTCAGACAAAGGCACAAGCCAACTGGAAGAAACTCTTTCAACATTAGACACGCACTCAGTGGGGCGGGAGGGGAAACCATCGTTTGCATCAGTGAGAGCTGGAAACCTGGTCCCCGTAAGATATATTCCCTACACCAGTGGCTTTCCAGCTTCCTTACCACACCAGTTGCCAACTGGAAAACCCCTGCATGTCTGCCATGGGACTTCCAAGCACTGCCATGGGTGCCAGGGGGGCATTTCAGGGTATCTACCAGCCAGGCCTCATCTTTGCTGATCTAAAAGGGTAGAATGTGACTTAGTAGGTACTCTCCACTGTCTTGCAGGGGAAATCTGGCAATGGAATCCAAGTCACTTTGCAGAGAAGCCATCCGCCATTACTGATTTTCTTATCAAAGGACGGGACCACGACTCATTGAGCATACTTCCTGCTTGTGGAAAGCCCCCACTCTGATCCATGGCATAGCCAATAGTGGGTGCTGTGAATGATCTCTTCTGAAACCCTAGAAAGCCACTGCTGGTCAGAGCAGACAATAATGAGATAGACAGACCAGTGGTCTGACCTGGTATAAGGCAATTTCTGTGTTCAAGCCCACCCTTTCTCAAGAACACAGCCTGAAAAGTACCATGCACTCTGGATATGGCCTACTAAGAGAGACTGCAAAAGTGGAAAGCCATGAAAAAATGGTGGACACTTGGAAGGTGGTACAAAAGAGTCACATTTGTGTTCCACATCCCTTTCTGTGATGAGGCAGACAATTCCATCCACTGTTGCATCAATCCCTCCCCTTATTACAGTGATAATTTCTTGCCCAAAAAATATATTTTATCAACTCTGTCAACTGGATCAACCTAACACACACACACTAACATCCATCCCATATCACTAGAGAGCCTTTTAACCATGAGTTTTAAAGAGAACAGGATCTCCCCGATTGGGAAGATAGATAACTGGTTCTTCACACACACCTTAAAAAAATCCACTCCCTTTTAGTCCCCAGACAGAGTCGTTGTCCCCCCCAACAACAACATGAGTCTCAAGGTGGACTTTCAATGATGTTGCAACCATGTCACCATCATCCAGTGCCCTTCCAGTGATCATCTGTGCAAATCTCTGGATGCCTGCATTCTGGGAAAATAGTTATGCAAAATAAATTATTAATCTGGATTCATTAGGCTTGGGTCCTACAGAAAGTCACCACTGATGGAAGAGATTGCCGTAAGAACATAAGAGAAGCCAATGCTGGATCAGGCCAGTGACCCATCCAGTCCAACACTTTGTCACACAGTGGCCAAAAACACCAGGTGCCATCAGGAGGTCCAACAGTGGGGCCAGGACACTAGAAGTCCTCCCACTGTTGCCCCCCCCCCCCCCAAAGCACCAAGAATACAGGGCATCACTTGCCCCAGGCCAAGAGTTCCCAACTATACCTTGTGGCTAATAGCCACTGATGGACCTCTGCTCCATATGTTTATCTAATTCCCTCTTGAAGCTGTCCATGCTTGTAGCCACCACCACCTCCTGTGGCAGTGAATTCCACACGTTAATCACTCTTTGGGTGAAGAAGGACTTCCTTTTATCTGTTCTAACCCGACTGCTCAGCAATTTCATGAAGTGCCCACGAGTTCTTGTATTGCGAGATTGGGAGAAAAGTACCTCTTTCTCTACCTGCTCTATCCCATGCATAATCTTGTAAAACTCGATCATGTCACCCCAGTGACCACTGTTCTATGCCCAGAAGATGACCAAAAAAAAAATCCTCCAGGATCTCCAGCCAAACTGGCCTGGAGAAAAATTGCTTCCTGACCCCAAAGCTGCCCTTCCCTCTCTCCGGACTGGCGGGCCAATGTGCCACAAATGATTAATATTTGAACAGGAAAACCAGTATTACTTTGAAACCAAAAAGTTCAGAACACTGATGAAGAATCCCTCTTTCAGCAAACCACCGTCTTCAAATTGTTGGTATTCTTTAAAAGAAAACGAGATCTACTGGATGGCACATTCACTCCATTTTTTCTCTCATTTCTGAGCCCAGACATGCCGGTATTAAAAAGCTTTAATAAGCCTTTGCAAAGCATTAGCCGGAGGGAACACAGTATTTTAGACACTACAGGCCAAGTATCTAAACCCCCATTAAGGAGAAAACAAAAAAACAGGGGATGTCATTCGCCTCTATTTCACTGGGCTTTAAATCAAGCTTTAATGAACAGCGGCCTCAAGGTGACAAAAGGGGTCTTCTGGCCTGACCAAAAATAGGACCCAGAACACCCAGCCTCCAAATCAGAGCTTCTCACCAGAAGAAGAGCTCATTTACTACAAACACAAAATAGATTAGAGGAGGCCTTTCAGTGAGATGTGTGGGGAATAGAAATGTAGGGAGTAACGGCTGCCGTCAGCATTTTTCTTTGCCAGTTCCCTTTTTTTAATGAGGTAAACAGAGGACATTTCCAATGTACGTATGGATTGGACTGGGGGGGAGGATAGAGACAAGGAAGCTGTCCAAAAACATGGGAACACAAAAGCTAAATCTTTTCAAATGAAGCCAACATTGGGGGGGGGGGGGTTTTTTTGAGGGAAACAGCCTCACCTCACACCCACCCATCCTCCACTCCCAAGGCATGCCCACAGGAAAAGGGCTTTCCTTTCACTCAGAGATGTTAGCCTAACAGGGGCTGCTTTGTAATAATAAAACATTTCATCTTATCTGAAGTAAAGCCACTACAGATTTTTTTTAAAAAAAAGGCATACAGAGCTTACAATAGTTCTACCAAAGAAGGCTTCAAAAATTTAAATTCTCTTGTCTTTTAACTTAGGGGGGAGAAACACTCTTTTATTTCTTATTAATGGAAAACATATCCCAAATGATTCCCACACACAAAGCTACAACGCACGCATTTACATATCTGAATATGTAGCAGCGGCGGGGGTGGGGGGGAATCCAGCAGAAATTAAGTAGGCGCATGTCACCCTTAAATGATGATCCGAACACGACCCAAAGCTGTTTTTAATGGCAATTTTCAAGTCACTTAGTAAGAGTGTCACCAGTGGGAAAGGGGTATTATTTCTGGTATATTTTTTACTGATGCGTCAACTAGGTTACAGCTTTTAAGCACATACGTATCACGCACTATTACCTTGCAACTGAAAGCAGAGTTCAGGCATTATGTCACAAGATTTGCATGCACACAACCCCTTAGAAGAAACTCCCCATGCTCCGTCTATCAGATCGAGAACTTCTGCTGCATATTGATAAGAGGTATGTCGCTAATTATACTGTCACAACAGTACATAAGAAGAATCCTGCTGGATCAGACCAGTGGTCCAGCACCTGTTTCACACAGTCACCAACCAGTTGCTCTGGAGGTCCAACAACAGGGCATAGAGGTTTTCCCCTGACGCTGACTCCTAGCACTGGGATTCAGAGGTTTTCTGACTCTGAAAGTCAAGAATTTCTTTACTCACCACGGCTAGTCACCACTGACAGACCTGTCTACCAACAATCTGTCTGCCAAGAACCTGTCTAATCCCCTTTTAAAGCCCTCTATTGATGCCTGTGGCCATCACTGGCAGAAAATCCCACATTTCATTCCTTGTGTAAAGAAACATTTCCTTTTGTTCATCCTGAATCTGCTGCCCATCACCTTCAACGGATGCCCTCAAGTTCCAGTATTTTAGGAGGAACGTAATACCAGAAAGGTCACTTATGTGTCTGGTGCAGATCACGATAGGCAGCCGCATTCGTCTGTCTGGAGCAGCAGAAAAGAGTAAGAGTCCAGTAGCACCTTAAAGACTAACAAAATCTGTGGTAGGGTACGAGCTACCCAAAAAAGTGAGCAGTGACTAGAGCAGTTACTGTATAAAATGTAGTCTTAGAGATGATGTCTTATTGAGGCTCAAAGCCAGAATTTCTTTGGTGGCTAAGCCCCAACGGTAGTTAGGTAGATGGGAGCTGTGCTATCCTTCACAGATATCATCTATGATTGCCAGACCTGGGTTGGGAAATATCGGGAGATTTTGGGGGTGCAGCCAGGGAAGGGGAGGGACCTCTGCAGGGTATAATGCCACAGAGTCCACCTTCCAAAGCAGCCATTTTATTCAGGGGAAATTATCTGGGTTGCCTGGAGATCACTTTTAATAGCGGGTGATCTCCAGGTGCTACCTAGAGGTTGGCCACCCAAGGTAACACCGGAGGATCAACTCTACCACCCATGCAGGCAGAACACTAGATCACATCACTGTAACTCCTCAAAAGGGGAAAAAGCTATCGTAGGGTGCCACTTCATTAATGGGGGATGACCATATGATGCAACCCACAGGTTTTTTTAAAAAAAACCATGCATAACTAAACATGTTATATTACTATGGGGGGGGGGGGGCATATCTCAATCTTTTTCCTAGAGGAAAGCTGATCTGAAGAAGGGGCAGAATGAAGTTTTAGGAGCTGGAAAACACTGTATGCGAAGTCTAAACAAATGCATGATCTCATTTCCAGGGGAAGCGAATGCCGCTATTAGCACTCAGCTTAGAATCAAGCTCCAGTCCAAGAGCCAGAAACTCTAGTAGCCCAGTGATGAATATCTTGGATAGCTATTCGTTTGTTGTACACATCTGTAGTCCAATCCAGAGTTCAGTGAAATCAATGGAGCCCACATGTAAGCTCTCAACCATAAGTAATTCATGAAGCCAAAATTATGGTCTATATAAAATCTTAAGTTAAAAAAAAAAGATCTCATACACAAATCCTCTCCGCGTTGTGTTTGTGCAGGCATCGCCGTCTCTTGCACGTCATCAGATCAGGAATAATTTCTAAGCTCACAAGCCCCTTCCCCATTCCATTGTCCGGTCACTTCCCCTCCTTACGTAAGTACATAAGAAGAGCCTTGTTGGATCAGAGCAGTGGTCCATCTAGTCCAGCATCCTGTCTTACACTGTGGCCACCAAGTTATTCCAGGGGGCCAACAACAGGGCACAGTGGCTGAGGCCTTCCCCAATGTTGCCTCCTGCCACTAGTATTCAGAGGTTCACTGACTATGAATGTGAAGTTCCCTTTAGTCACTATGGATTATCGCTATTGATAGACGGGTCTTCCACCTTTCACTTTTAGTCAACCATTGACCAGCGCTATATCTGCACCAGGGTTTTTGCCAACCATGGTTAGCTCAAACTGTTCAAAACACGCTAACCATAAAAGCTGTTGTGTGGTACGAAACTATGGTTAGCAAGAACACTGACACAGATGTGATGCTACATCTCAAAGAGCTCTAAAATTAAAGGGACAAGGCTCATAGTTGTAGTGTGATCTCTTAACCATAATATCTATGTAACCCTGAGTCCACCGGGGGGGGGGGGGGGGTAATGAGTTGGGCCGTGACCTGGATAGGGCAGGCTAGCCTAATCCCGTCAGATCTCAGCAGCTAAGCAGGGTTGGTCATGGCTAGTCTTTGGATGGCAGACCACCAAGGAGTACCAGGTTTGTGATGCAGAGTGCACGGCAAAACACCTTTGAATGTTTCCTGCCATGAAAACCCTGCAGGATTCTCCATAAGTCAGCTGTGACTTGACAGACAAAAAAAAAAAAGACCTTATACAGCACTGAGTCCACTGAAGTGTTGGGCCTAGGAGATAGTAATGGCTGTTCAAACGACTCTCTTAAAAGGATATTTGTACATAACATGGAAATGAAAGCTAGATGTTAAGTTGCTCTATAACTTATGGAGCTAAACAAAGCATCAAGGATGATGCACAAAGGAGAAGAAGAGATTGGATTTATACTCCACCCTTCACTCACTTGGAGTCTCAGAGCGGTTTACAAACTCCTTTCCCCTCCCCACAACAGATACCCTGTGAGGTAGGTGGGGCTGAGAGAGCTCTGAGACACCTGTCCTTGAGAGAACAGCTGGTTCAGAGCTATGGCTTGCTCAAGGTCATCCAGCAGCTGCAAGTGGAGGAGTGGGGAATCAAACCCGGTTCTCCCAGATTAGAGTCCACCGCTCCTAACCACTACACCAAACTGGCTCAAATGAAGCCCCCTTACACACAGAGTAGTAGACAGTCCTGGTCTGACTCTGGCAGCTACTCTCTGGGGTCTCAGGCAGAGGTCTTTCACATCGCTGACTCCCGGAGTCTTTTGAATGGAAATGCTGGGAACTGAACTTGGGACTTCTGGCATGCAAAACAGATGCTCTACAACCAAGTCTTGGCACCAAAGCCAGGATTAAAACGCTAATCGAGCAAGAAGCGTTCAAGACCTCACCGTGACCTATTCAATTATGAAGTCCAATGTGCTCCAATATCCATAGCAGGCCATTTGGTATAATAAAGGCCGCCTGATTGATTGCATTTTCTCTAAAGCAGTTTAAAGTAACACCAGAAAGCCAAAAGGATAGCATGGTCCATTAACCACCACCACCCCACCCATTCATCTTTATGCATACCGATCCGGCAGATTGGATCTAGTGCCCTTGCATGAACTACAGTCCCTAACGAGCTCTGATACAAAGCACGCCCCCCCCCCCAACCTTTCTGAGCCTGCAGGCAACTTTAACATGATGATACAGAGTTGTAGGCACACCACCAAATGGCTGACATGGGAGGTGGAGCCAGCCACCAAATGGCTAGCATAACAGGTGTAGCCAACCACAGAACGTCAGAGGGTGAGGTTCTGCATAACTCGCATAGAAACTTTTCAACGTTTCAAACAGAAGCTCTGTTCAACAGGATTCCTTTTAAAACAAACATACTGTTTTAAAATATTTTCTTGCATATACTTACATTCAGTCGCTCAGTGGAGATCCTTATATCGGGACAGCCATTGCTACCAAAGCAGCGTATTTTTTTTTAAATAACATTTTTATTAAGTTTTATCAAAGTATACATTATAGCAATATAGAGCAAGTCGATTTTTGCAATTGAATACATTACAGCATAATCTCATATTTTCTCTCGGCTTGCGATTACACATTTTGAGTCTTAATTACTATTTTGATATTTAACCAACTATAAACTTTTCCCCAATTTCTCCAAAAATTTTCCTCCAGTTTATTATTCCAAACCACATTTAACCTGTCCATCTCAGCCATTTCCATGAGTTTGTATTTTTTTTAATTGTATTGTTTTTGTATTGTTTGTATCTTCTTCGGTAGGGATTATCTCTGATTTCCATCTTTTGGCTATAAAATTCTTGCTGCTGTAAATATATATGTCATTACATAGCTATCTGTTCTTATATTTTCTGGAAATATATTTAACAAAATTACTTCTGGAAGCAATGGTAGCTCAGTATCAAATATCTCTAGTATTGTTTTCTGCACTTCCCCCCCCCCCCCCCCCCAAATTTTAAAATTCCCTTACATTTCACCACATGTGTAAGAATGTTCCTGTATTAGTTTTGCATTTCCAGCTTCTACTTGAAACATTTGAAAAACATTTGGCTATTTTATCTGTGCCAGTGCCATCTGTAGAACATTTTATAGATATTTTCTTTGTATGACATTGATCTCATATATTTTACTGCTGTCAGGGTATATTGTCCTCTTGTTTCAGATGTCTTCTTCAGTGACGCTAACAGCAATAAGTTACAATTCACAAATAGTGATTTCTGCACCTTCTTTCAGTTCCATAATAGAAAATGGCAATTAGCCACAATCGTCTCATCATTTGGCTTATGTTGCTTCAAAATCTGGGCCCCATTGTGCAGCTTTAGATCAAAATCAGTTGAAACATTATGATGATGGTGTAGCCTCCATATTTTAGCACTATTGTTGCAGTGGTATTGTTTTTCTTTATATGACTGCTTCATACACCGTAATCCTCCTGGCTATTATTGTACCTCTGCTGCTGGATGCGGGCTTAAGTTAGGCATGCTGGTCCCTTCTTCCTCCAAGAAGAGGAAGTTGCTTTGCTCCGCTGAGCTTGGCTGGCCCACGACAGCCATGCAAGGCCCAGGAGTAATGCTTTCCTGGCTTAATGGTACCATGTTTTTGGTATGCCCTCTGCTCACTCCCTCAGTCTGTTTTGAGCATGGGAGCTCCAATGAATGCTCAACGCTACCCTGTCCTGAATGGCATCTCCATTTATGTCAATAATGCATTTCTGTCCCCACTATACAGGTCTGCCCCGCCCCTTTGAGCAAAGTACTAGAGAAAGGGTCTCCAATGCCGTACCCCTTGGCACCCTGGTGCCCACTGAAATCTTTTCTGGCACACATCCAAGGATTTTTAAAACATGGGTAGGTCCAGGTGGTGCATAGGCTCCAGGGCTTCTGGCCATTGGAGACCTGATTGGCTGAGCTGGTTTTTAAAAGATTTAAGAATATCTGCTAAAGTGGAATGTAAAGAAATTTTCAGAAGAAAATGCTGAATGATCCAATTACAATATGTGAGATTGCAGAGGCAATAAAGCGTGCACAAAAAAAAAACCCCTAGGTCCTGATGGAATACCTTCGGTGTTCTACCAAAAGTTTGAAGAACAAATTACCCCAATTTATAAAGAAGTGCTACAAGGAATTAAAACTAAAGGGAGTATGCCGGAATCTTGGAAAGAAGCTTTAATAACGTTAATTCATAAGCCAAATTCGGATCCAACGGAAATTAGGAACTATAAGCCTATTTCACTGCTGAATACAGACGATAAGATTTTTGCAAACATATTAGCAAATAGATTGAAAAAAATACTAACACAAACGATTCATCAAGATTCATGCGTTTTCTGACAACACCAATTCTCTTTCTCCCCAGCAAATGAAACCCTTTTTGGAGAAGCAGGAGGGTGGGAGAAGAAACCATGGTTGATTTAGTCTGTAGAAGGTCAACACGTAGCTTGCATTGTTTCATGCTGGGTTTCCCCATAGTGAAGAAGCTATGGGGAGAAACTGTAGCCTTTGGTTTCTGCAAATACTTAGCAGTACAATGGGAACTCTTAAAGAGCCCTGGTGTTGACAGAAACCAAAGAGGTAAACAAAATGGTTTCTTTATCATGGAAAGTGTATCCTCAAGCCTATGACCTACTTTTATTATCTTGACCAGAATGATCATTATCTCCAAACTGAGGGCAGAAAACAAAAATGACGACATAACATATAACAGCAGTTATTAATTCAGTCTTCCAGCCCAGTACTAAGTTAGGGCATTCAATGAAATTGTGGGCACTCAATGAAATTGCTGAGCAGTTGGGTTAGAACAGATAAAAGGAACTACTTCTTCACTTAGAGTGATTAACCCATGGAATTCACTGCCACAGGAGGTGGTGGCGGCTACAAGCATGGACGCCTTCAAGAGGGAATTGGATAAACATATGGAGCAGAGGTCCATCAGTGGCTATTAGCCACAAAGTATAGATAGGAATTCTCAGTCTGGGGCAAGTGATGCTCTGTATTCTTGGTGCTTGACGGGGGGTGGGCAACAGTGGGAGGGCTTCTAGTGTCCTGGCCCCACTGCTGGACCTCCTGAGGGTACCTGGTGTTTTTGGCCACTGTGTGACAGAGTGTTGGACTGGATGGGCCACTGGACTGATCCAATGTTGGCTTCTCTTATGTTCTTAGGGCCAAACCATACCTTATGTAGGAGACCTAGGATTGCTAGCTCCAGGTCAGGAAATTCCTGGAGATTTTGGGAGTAGAGTCTGGGGAAGGGAGGGAATTCTTCCAACCTACTGTTTAAAAAAGTAGCCATACTCTCCCATGTATCATTTCCCCCACAGAAGGGGGGGGAGGTGATTTTTGTTAGATCTGACATGGGAAAAAATAAGCACAATACCCCTATCCTTTACCCCAGTCAGGCCTAGTACCATCAGAGTCTCCTGTTTCTATCACTGCTGTCTAATCCAAATTTGGACATCACCACAACCTCACACAGCTATTATGATTTAAAAAAAAAAACAATGGGAGACACTCATATGGTGGGGCAAGCAGGACCAGAAAGAAGTGGATCCACATCCATCACTCCACATCCATCTCAATACCTGTGAAAGCCCACCTCATTCCTACTAGAATAAATGTGTTTCAGGATTGAGCTATGATACACTTGTTAGATAAAACAACGGTTCAGTCTCCATAAGGGGACCAAAAAAAAAAGCATTCCTAGAAAAGTGCAAGCCAACTGGTTACAACCTGTGAACAGCTGTTTAAAATTCCTTGTAAAGCCCTGCAGAACTGAGCTGTCCAATCTAACCTCACAGCTGACTGAAACCTGGATATTTTTAACTTAAAACCTTCCGCAGCAATCTGAAGGGCCACCACCTCGCTTTTTATAAACAAGCACAGACGGAGAGGAACAGGAAAAGCAAGGGGAATCGACAATCCAATTTCCTGTCTCCAACGCCCGATAGGAGAAACAGCCCATCTATCAAAGCTTTCCTCCTCCTCTGAGTGAGAATCAGCACCATGAAAGATGTGATCTACAGGCACAGAATCTATAAATTCTAAAGCAGAAACCTTGCATCCAGATACACTCTTATGACCCAAATTGGGCGCACTATCTACTGGCCATCAACTGTGCAATGGGATCCTTTTAATCCCCAATTAGCCCAATTCCCTGAGAACTTGAGGATGAAATAAATCTAACATGATCTGCTCACAACCTCCAGGGGTGTGACCAGGTGCCCTCAGCACAAGGCCAAATACCCACCAGTTTCTTATCAGGCATCAAAGGACTCAAAATGGAGATCCTGCTATTATTTTGAGCAATTATATACTACAGCTGCAGAAATGTGCGCTCGCTCTGTCTCTTGATTCCTTTATAACAAGCCAGCTTGCAGATAACTTTGAGAATGACTGTGGGGAGCAAGTGGGGAAGCTATGGGATAACAAACTGACCTGGGAAGTCTGGATTCAAGTCCAGTTTTTTGCCAATACCAGCATAGGTCGCAGGAACCCCTATTTGAGGGTGGCAACTTCTGCAGGTTCAAAAATCTGAGAATCAACATCTTAGGACTCAGGCATACCACAAGAAGTCCAGAAACAAAAACAAAAAACCACATGATACCTTTTTATTATGACTGACTTTCCCACCCACCAACCAACCTACCTTTATCTGGCCTGTTTTCTGCTTTTCCTACTTCCTTCCTTCTTATAACCATAGACACCTTCAAGAGAGGACTGGATAAACATGGATGGAGCAGAGGTCCATCAGTGGCTATTAGCCACACTGGATAGAGGGAGCATTATGTCTGGGGCAGTGATGCTCTGTATTCTTGGTGCTTGGGGGGCAACAGCATGAGGGCTTCTGGATTCTGGCCCCACTGGTGGACCTACTGATGGTACCTGGGTTTTGGCCACTGTGTGACACAAAGTGTTGGACTGGATAGGCCACTAGCCTGATCCAACATGGCTTCTCTTACGTTCTTTCTTTGGCCACTGGGCAGAACTGTGTGGGGCATGAAATCTGGCTGGGCCCAGGTGTGTAGTTGGGAATCCATAAGGACTGGGGGTCTCACTTCCCCCTGTATCTCCTCCACATATTATTCCCCCTATATCCCTCTATTCCCCCATATCCTCATCTTTCCAGGCTTCCTTTTCTACTTTTTATCCATCCACCTTTTACCTGCCCCCATCTTCAGCTATAGTTATTATATCCTTCATGGGTACCTGCCTCAATGAGGAATCAAAATAGCATACAGCATTCTCTTCTACATTTTACCCTTACAACAGCTCTAAACTAAACAAGTAGTTTAGGCTGAGAATGTGTAACTGGCCAAAGTCTCCCTGTGAGTTTCCATGACCAAATGGGGAATCAAACCTGGGTCTCTGAGATCCTACTCCAAAATTCTAACCACTACACCAAACTAGCTTCCATGGGGTGGCTGCTGTTGAACCAGTACCAAACAGCCAGGACTGGGTGGGTCATGAAAATCAAGTGGTAGCAGTTTGCCCAATTGGCTGCTGCTGGGCCTGGCCTCGTGATTCTTCCCACAAAGCCCAAAACATCCCTGGAAAAGGCCCTGCCCTTCTCCCTGCCTTTTACTGACAGGTACCAAGGCAGAAAGGTTGGCTATACTGTTGTAGCTGCCTAGCAACAGCCACTGAGGCATTTGTTTCTTAAAGCTACAGGCACTGCTTCTATTATTTTGTAGGGATTAACCTCCCAGTGTATTTTTCCCCCTGATTTTTCTCAGGTTTGTACAAACCTCTGTTGTTTGTTTATGGCTCCAATCTCCAGACTGAAGTAACCAGAGATGGAGTCATGTTGAGAATTAGATACATTGATATTCATATCCTGCTGTTGATTACTTTCTCTCACAAGGTAACTATTTACTCCAAATTTGTACGGATGCTACTTAAAAAGAAAGTTACTGTTGTTTGAGAAGCCCTGCTGGATCAGACCAATGGTCCAGCGTCGTGTCTCACACAGCGGCCAACCAGTTCCTCTGGATGGCCAACAGCAGGGCATAGAGGACGAGGCCTTCCCCTGATGTTGCCTCCCAGCCCTGGGATTCTCTTTAGGTGACCGTGTTCACAATCACTACTGCAAAGAGCTGTATGAGGCTATAACTTCCTAACTAGCAGGGAAACAGAAAATCTGGTTATTACATACAACTTTTAAATCCTTTGTGATCCCCAGCAGGAGTAATAAGAAAGCCTGAACATGGAAGCTCTGGCTTGCCTGCATCTACCCACCGAGATCGCTTTAGTGAGTCCAACAACTAAGGAGGACACTCGAATAGCCTGAAGGGGAACAGCAAAGGATGAGAGCTCGCCACTTCCCTTACATACAATGTCGGTGCCCTAGAACAGAACACAGAGACCAGAAATCTGCAGGCTCCTTTCACTAGCAGCTGCTATTTGACAAACTATGTAACAGTTGCTACTTCCTCTATCAAAGACACCCCAAACCTGTTCCAACAGATAAATATAGAATTATCATCTATCATCCTGGAAGAATGCTATGCTTTCAAAAGAGGCGGGGGGGGGGGGTGTATTTTAAAGCCTACCGAAAACTGCTTTAAGAAGAAACACACAATTTGAATTAATTCTACTGTTGTCTAGGTTTTTTCATGTCCTTTCTTCAAAGAGCCCAAGGGCAGTGTATATTGTTCTCTCCCCCTCCCATTTTATCATCACAACAACCTTGCAAAGAAAGCTGAGAGAGAATGCATAACCCAAAGTCACCCAGGGAATTTCATGGCCGAGTGGGCCTTGAACCTCAACCTCTCTGGCCCGACGCTAACTGCTATACCACACTAGCTATACAAATGCTACCAATTAATGGTACATCCAGAAACTGGCACAGAACTGCCCAGTGTATATACCCACAGGGGATATGCCTGGGAACTAAAATCATAGGGAGAGGCCATCTTGACTGTCCAGTCGACCAAAGAAGTTCACCAGGTAGGTGTATGAGAGAAGGCCTTTTCAGTGGTAGCCCCATATTTATGGAACAAGCTCCCCAGGGAGGTGTGCCTGGCCCCCTCATTCGTGAACTCTAGGAGGCAGCTGAAGACAGCTTTATTTGTGACAGCATTTGCTTAGTTCCTCCACCTACCGGCAATTTTAAATTATTGATCTGATCTAACAGTTTTTATGTATTTTACTGTATTTTTGTTATTATTATTTACAACGTAAGCCACCTTGCATTCCTATAAGGTAGAGAAATGGCTAACAGATATTTTAAATAAATAGGGTAAAGAAATGATGATCCAACCCATAAAGCCCACATCACTGGGCCCAATGAGTGGTCCACAAGCACAAAATGGTGTAGCGCTGGGGGGGGAAGCGAAGCATATGCCTGTCTAACCATTGCTGGAAGACTAAAATTTATTGCTGATACTCCTCTTTTTCCTTTTGTACAATACAGATGGAATAACAAAGCCAACTAAATTATACGCTGCTCAGCCCTGTTGCTATCTGTGCACTTCTTCTCGACCTAATCAATCTTTCATTCAGCTTGAAGCTGATTGCGTACGAGGAAAAAGTGGAGTCTGATTAAGCCCTGGGCTGCATTCTGATGCCACAGGCAAATTGGCATTTGTGATGGGCACAAAAATGGTTTAATGCCAAACGTGGGCACTCCCTGCGCCCACCTCTTCTTGTGTACAGATCAAAAATATTGAAGACTTTTTGCTTCTGAGACCCTCTGGCCTACTTCCAATTTGTTATTACTTCAAGAAGCTGGAGTTAAGCTGGAGAACAAAATGGCACTATTTTTTAGCCCTTTCTCACAGCACTGTAGTACTTCCATACACCACCTGAGCTTTCCTCAATTTTTCTGGGATTTTATCCAAACTTGTTTTGCTGTGATATTCTGGGAAAGACTGCAGCAAAGCCAGGCTGGCTGTCATGTGGAAGCGAAAGTCAAGATCAGGGGTGGCCAAACTTGCTTAACGTAAGAGCCACACAGAATAAATGTCAGATGTTTGAGAGCCACAAGTCATAAACAAATATTATCCACGTGTTTTTACTGAAAAAATATGCAAATTTGATTTTTATTAACATTAAATGAGACTACCAAAAATAAAAACAAAAGGGGCAAAACCACTTATTGATAATGGTATTTATTTGCCTTCTCCAAGCGGGGGGGGGGGGGGCTTTGAGAATGCTTAAAGTTGCTTTCTTTCTCTGCTCCGCCCCCCACCTCAAGCCTACCTAGGGAGGGGAATACTGGCTAGGAAAGGGAAGACTGATCAGGAAGGCATGCCTGCCCTTCACTTCCCCAACTGCCCTGCCGGGAGCCACACAATGTGTGTGAAAGAGCCGCATGCGGCTCCCGAGCCACAGTTTGGCCACCCCTGGTCTAGATTTCCCCAGTCCCACCTACGAGAGCCAGTTTGGTGTAGTGGTTAAGTGTGCAGACTCTAATCTGGGAGAACTGGGTTTGATTCCCCACACCTCCACTTGCACCTGCTGGATGACCTTGGGCAAGCCATAGTTCTGTCAGAGCTGTTCTCTCAAGGGCAGTTCTCAAGAGAACTCTCTCAGCCCCACCTACCTCACAGGGTGTCTGTTGTGGGGAGGGGAAGGGAAAGGAGTTTGTCCGCCGCTCTGAGACGCCAAGTGAAGGGTGGGGTATAAATCCAATCTCCCCCCCCCCCCTTCTACAAGGCAGCCATTTTCTCTGTCCTCCTCGGCAACCATTTCCTCTCCCTGGGATTGGGAGACCTTTCTGAGGCTTCTTTTTATTTAAATCGGCAATTGGCAGACTGATACAGTGGTATATCAGTAAGTCAATTACCAATTTAAAAAACTGGGGGGAGAGCCTTCTGTAGAAGGGGGGGGCACCACAGGGACTGGGGACAGGGAAATCCATAGCACCACCAGGAAGAAGAGCCCTAAATCTGCACTTGTCACAAACCAGTTTGGCTGTGACACCTGAACAGAACCACAGACAGTTCCGCTGCTGCTGAAGGAAGCACAAGACCATGGCTAAATGGTGATGTAGGTTAAACGAGGAAGTCACCGGGAAACCTGGCTCTTCCCCTTTATCATTTCTGTATCTTGCTCTTTGGGGGAAAAAACAAAAACCAATTACATGCTCTAGTCACACAATGACAGCTTTCAGTTTTTCATTACCGTCACTTCTCCCAGATTATGTTGGAGACACTCAAGAACGAGGCTCACCCGTCAAAAGAATTAATTACAGTTTTATCTTTGTGAATACACCTATTCATTTGTACAATGCAGAGGTAATTTAAAAGGAGAGGGCTACCATTTTCCCTCCTCCCCTGTCATTCTTGGAATCATCCACCACCTACAATTTAACATGACTGCTGAATTGTTATAAAGTTAAAAAAAAAAAAACCTGGAAAAAAGCAAGTACCTAAATACTTAAAGACATTCCCTTGAACAGTACACCTTAAGTGTTCTATTCAGCTGTGTATTAGATCAGACACCAACATGCACAGCTTACCAATTACTCTATCCATTGACTTCGCTCGAAGCAGATACTCCAAGGTGGTTGTTACACGACACACTGCCCCACGGCCTGAGATGGCATTAAAATCAAGCCACCTTGCTTGTTAGAAAGCGTCACAGCAACAGAGAGCTTTACAAGGAAATCACTATACCGCACATTTCCTGTAACTTTTACCACCCCCTCCCACCCCCCATCCTCCCACAATTATACCCCCTTTCAACCAGGGACAACTTTAACATCAACTCAACCCTCCAATTCTTCTTCCTCGCTGTTTATGCATTTGAAATGTTTATTCCAGTTCCTACAACCTACCGCATCTGGGCAAACAAGCGCAGAAGCAGCATTATGCACACACCAGGGCTTTCCCAGAAATGCAACGCACCAACTTCTGTCCTTTGGATCGTTTAATAGGAGGGAAGGGACGGAGAGATTGGGGGTAGGGGCGTTATTTTATTTTGGTTTTGACTGGAAATGCTTTTTAATCTATTATTGTCAGCCACATTGAACCATGAGGAAAGGTGGGGGCAAAAATGTTTTAATAGGTAAAATAAATAAAAGCACATGAACATACATGAACACATCATGAATCAGACCTTTGGTCCAACAAAGTCACTACTGTCTACTCAGACTGGCAGAGGCTCTCCAGGGGTCTCAGGCAGAGGTCTTTCACATCACCTCCTACCTGATCCTTTTAACTGTGGGTGCCAGGGATTGAACCTGGAACCTTCTGCATGCCAAGCAGATGCTCTACCACTGAGCCACAGCAGATTGGGGGGGGGGGGTAGATGCAGAAGGTTTACTTGGGTGACACCTCTACATAAAAGGGAAATTGTGGTTATGGCCACACATCACAGTTACCCTCATTGATTTCAGCATGTTCCATAGCAGTACCTATGGCAGGTTAATCAAGTTACCTTCCCATGACAGCATCCACAATGCCTCTCAAGTACTCTCAGAGGGCACATAGAGGGAATGCTTAACTCTGAAAGTTTAAACTGGTCTGTAATGGGATAAGTTTGAGAAGTCCAGCTGCCTTCAAAATAACTGTAATCGGGTAGCACAAAGGGCCATCTTTCCAAGCTGGTACAGTCTTATGTCAGCTCATGAAACCAAAACGTCTAAACCTCACAAAGACTTAGAGTGCTAGCTTACAAGACAGAGGATGAGGTATGGAAATATCTTTTCTCTCAGCCGTCTGCACTTACAGTGAGTTTATTACGAAAAGAAACACAGTCCAATGGGCCTTTATTGCCACTTTCATTTTAAAAAGATATGCAATACGAACACCAATGATTTCTGATTCCGTAGAAAGGGGGTCGCATTGTTCTTACATCTGTGGTGGCAACTCTGGAGAGGAACAGCAAGAAAAATTGCTGGCAGTTACACGATGACAGTGCCCTGGTCTCCAGGGTTTTTTCTTCTTTTGAACTGTGCGGCGGAATTACTGAAACAATCCAGTGGTTAATTCTAAATGAAATAATTGCAACTCAGTTTTTACAAGGTATTGTAGGAACAGTACAGGCTCTACTGTTCAACAAGTGGCTGGGAAAGTTAGCGATCAATATGTACTGGTTAGACTTAACAATGCTGGAAAAGCTCCAGGATATAAGACAGCTAGATATGTACCGGAAATCATTGAAAAGATGAACGTTCAAAATGTTAACCAGCTTGGGATTAGAGGAACATGAGAACGCACAAGAAGATATTAAAAAATATACCGTATTTTTTGCTCCATAAGACTCACTTTTTCTCCCCAAAAAAGTGGGGGTGGGAAGTGTGTGCGTCTTAAACCCCCCTCACTTTTCCCAAGCCACGGCACCGAGCAGAGCTAGGTGCGTCTTATGGTCAGGTGCGTTTTATGGAGCAAAAAATACGGTATATATTATGCATGTACTAGCTTGTAAACTGTTATATCCACATGTTTTCAAACGCTAAACTAATTTCTGTGTTCTCTTTTGAAAGTACCGTATACGGTTATGTTAAAACTTTGCAAAAAAAATTCAACTGGTATGCAGTGAATAGAACTGTCACGGCTTCACACAAAAAAATCCCGGAAAGTTTCACACAGGTGCAGACTGAATAGCCCAACTTAGCCTGAGCTCGTGGGGTTTGAGAACTAAGGAGGGTTTGTCCATGGTTGGTACTCAAATGGGAAACCTCCAAGGAAGACTGTGGTTATGCAGAGGAAGGCAATGACAAACCCCCTCTGCTTGTCTCTTACCTGCAATGCGCTGTGGTTGGGGGTTGCCATGAGTCAGTTGCAACTTGATGGCAAATTTGTCGTCTTCAAGAGTAATAAGAACTCACAGTTAAAAATATCCAAGCTATCTTCACAGAAGCAGGGCTCCCCAGGTTTCCTGGGGTAAAGAGTGTTAAACCCCATTATCTTTGCGGTAAATATGCCCACAGTCTCAACTGAGGCACACCACCACTTGTATCTGGTCCAGTTCATGAGGACTTGCAACTTAAAACAATAGATTAATGAAAACAAATGCAACTCCAGCTGTACACACCTCTATATGGCCAGTCCAGAGATGCTTTATAGCCTCTGGACAAGTTTGGCAGTGTAAAGCGGTGTCACGTTGCAGCCAAGTTGTGGCAACCCTGTAGGGTTTTCAAGGCAGGAGATGAACAGAGATGATTTGCCATTGCCTGCCTCTGCAGGATGATCCTGGACTTCCTTGATGGTCTCCATTCCAAACAAAAACCACAGCTGACCCTGCTTAGCTTCTGAGATCTGACAGGATTGGGCTGGCCTGGGCCATCCAGGTCAGGCTGGTAACCCCGCAGGGTTTCAACAAGGCGAGAGACCACAGAGGTGGTTTATTATTTCCTGCCTCTACATACCAGTCCTGGGCTTCCTTGGTGGTCTCCAGTCCAAATACTAACCAGGACCAACCCTCCTTAATTTCCGAGATTCGATAAGACTGAGCTAGTCTGGGCCATCCGGTCAGGGCAAGCTTAAACTTAGTACCCAATAATCTTCTGTAAATGTGAACAGTTGTTTGGGGGGGGGGGGGGGAACGACAACAATGGTGAGGGTTGGGAAGGAGACAGAGGGGCTGGTTAAAAAAAAAAAAAAGCATCTTGTTACCAGAAAAGAGAATGGTATCTTCCATTTGGAGTAGTAAAAAGACTGTATTTTGGCATACAGTTTGGAAAAAGTTGCCTTGGTAACACGGCAGACCATAATGTCAGGGAGACCAAGGAGCTACCAGACAAGGGTTGGGGAGGAAGTAGAGAAGACACAAGGTCTTAATTTAACACTCGAGATGATGCAGAAGTTGGCAGCTGACTCTGATTTATCTTTTTGCAGATTGGAAACTACAGACCACTCAGTAGGCTCTGGCAACCGGCAGCATTTTAATACCACTTAGAATCCATCTGCCCTTTTTTTGGGGTGGGGGGGAGAACTTTTTTTAAAAGACTGGAATAGTTTGAAGGCCACACACTTAAAAAAAAAAAAAAAAAAAGCTAAATGCACTGCTCAAAAACAGTGACACTTGCAAGACAGCCCTAAAGCAGGCAGGCTTCCAAAAACATTTCTTAGCCCAGATGTCGATATGATGCGAGGAAAAGGATATTCAGAGCCAAGGAGCTCTGTCTGTGTGTTGGAGGGACCGACAACAGATTAAGCAAAGGAACTATCTTCCAGCATCTCCATCTATTTTAAGGCACTTACGCCTCGACTGTTCTCAAAGATTGAAGAATCAGAGGCACTTCATTTATGAGTTTTCCGTCATCGGGATAACTTCATCGGGCCCTTGAAAGTCGTTCCTCCTAAACTGCACGAATGAGTGCAAAAACACAGGAGGGATTTGAAAGGGGCATTAAATTTTGATAAAAGTATGCTTTAAACAGGTCACAAAGCTAGATGACAGTGAGGAGAAACTCAGGACTACGGAAAAACAGGCAAATATAAGAGCAAGATTTGAGTCCAGTGGCACCCTAAAGTCCCACAAGATTTCCGAGATGTAAAAGCTTTCTAGAGTCAACACTGACTTCATCAGATACAGTAGGAATGGAGATCCCTGAGCCCTTATATAAACCTCCATCTCTGCTTATATTTCATGAAGGGCGTTTTAACTCTCAAAAGCGTACACCCTAGAAATCTTGTTGGCCTTTAAAGGTGCCACTTGGCTCGAATCTTGCTGTTCTACGGCAGACCAATCACCTGAAACAGGCAAATAAGAAATGCACTCATTCAAAACTGCCCTTTGAGATGACAACACCCTTTATACAGCAGACAAAACAAGTTTCGCATCCCAAATACACCAGAGTACAAACTGCAAAAAGCTTATTAGTGCATCAGTTCTTGAAGAGCTTGTGGGATTGGGGGGAAGGTAAAAAGGAAACATGGAACTGAAACACCTGAAGAGAACCAGTGTGGTGTAGTGGTTGAGAGCAGCAGACTATAATCCAGGAGAACCAGGTTTGATTCCCCACTCCTCCACATGCAGCTACTGGTGTGACCTTGGGTCAGTCACAAGTTCTCTCCAGAGAAGTCCTCGAAAGAGCTCTCTCAGCCCCACTTACTTAACAGGGTGCCTGTTGTGGGGAGAGGAAGGGAAGGAGATTGTAAACTGCTTTGAGTCAGACGGAAAAACACCACTAGAAAACCGTTGCTGTCCTCAACCAAATGCCTGGTGGAACACCTCTGCCTTACATGCGCTGCAGAACTGCACTACATCCTGCAGGGCACAGATGTTATTCAGTGGAGAGTTCCACCAGGTTGGAGCCAGGGCCAAGTCTCAGACTGCATACATGAATCCAGCCTAGACTGTAAGAAGGCAGATGCCAATTCTCTGAATTGATGGTAGGATGACTGGCCATGACAGGGATATATACATACCACTATCATTTCTATTGGCAGTAGTATTCCCTCTAAACTGTGCGTGTGAACGACTGCTCATTAACACAGGAAGCCCCGCTCAGCAGCAATCTGGAGCCGTGCAGGGTCTTGCACTGCCCATGGTCCATTTTAAGATTACAGCAGTTACATTCTGCTCAGGATATGAACTGCTTCGCTGAGTGGGGGGTGGGGTGGAATTAGAGGGAACACTGGGTGACAGGTTTTATTCATCTGTACCCCACCTTTCTTCCCAATGGGACCCCAAAAGTGGCTTGTGTCTTTATTTTGTCCTCCATTTTATATTTGCAAAACCAATCCCATGAGGTAGGTTAGGCTGAGCATGTTTGGTGTAGTGGTTAAGTGTTCAGACTCTAATCTGGGAGAACCGGGTTTGATTCCCTACTCCTCCACTTGCAGCTGCTGGATGACCTTGGGCAAGCCATAGTCCTCTCAGGGCTGTTCTTAAAAGAGCAGATCTTGAAAGAACTCTCTCAGCCCCACCTACCTCCCAGGGTGTCTGTTGTGGGGAGGGGAAGGGAAAGGAGACTGTAAACCGCTCTGAGACTCTGAGTGAAGGGTGGGGTATAAATTCATTCCACTGAATGAACACTCTTAGGCTGCGCTTGCACACGCTAAATAATACATTTAATCCACTTTCAACGCACTTTTGAATTGGATTTTGCCAGTTCACACAGTAAAATCCAGTTGGAAAGTGCACTGAAAATGAATTGAAAGTGGATTATTGTGTGTGTGTGGTCGCAGCCTCAGAGTCCTTTCTAGAACATTCCTTACACTGGTAGGAAAACTCCATACAGAGCTGAGTGACATGCAAGAACCCCCAAACCTTTCTTCACAGTGCTTTTCAGCTCCCCAAACACTATGGTTTATCTTCAGCCTTAACACAGAAGCCCTGCAGTACCAAATATTATAACAAACTTTTGTGGATTAAGAGCATAAATTGAATCCCCAGTTGGCAGACTATTAAATGATAACATACAAAGCACACACAGACGCAAAATGTTAGGGAGATTTTTAAAAAATGTAACCACAGGACCCAAAGGCCATGGAATGAAAGATGTGTGACATTATCACGGAAAATTCAAGTGCCCTCAGACAAGACCATTTCTTCCTAGTTTTGCTAAGCAAGCCGAATATCAGTACTGGCTGAGGAATCTTTGTGATTTCTTCGCGTCCCAGGGAATACAATCACATTTCTTGAGAAGTTATTGTCAGCCATGTAGGCAGACACCTTCCCCTTGATTAACATTCAACACTTTACAAACTGAAAAGAAAAGAGGCTATTTCAGCCCATATGGTGGGCACAACACCATGTTCTGTGTTGACATTTGAAATCCACACATTTCAGCTGTGGAATGACTGTGGTCCACTCATCTGTTAATCCTTCTGGGACTTCCTGAAGGAAATGGCGCTGAGGAAATGATCTCTTAGCTACTGATCGACATCTTCTATATTAGGTGCAAACCTGGGTTTTTGTAAATTGCCGGAAGGACCCGTTTGTGGACCATGTGTTGGGATATAAAGACAAATGAAGAAACACAGAACAGTAAGATTTTCCAAAGCGATCAGAGGGAAAAACAGAGGGAAAAACAGTTTAATCTCCTTTGCACAGAGCACAGTCAAGCAAATGTGCAGGAGGACAAACCGGATTCTAGCACTCAAATGCTAGAGAATTAACTCTGCAAGTCCATGAAGAGTTACGCCAATCTAAGCCTAATCATGTCAATGGGCCCAGACTGGAGTAACTCCACTCAGGATTGTGCTGCAAATCTGCCAAATGACAGGCATATTTTGTCAGCAGAAAGCCCAAATAATAAGTGGTATTTCCTTCAAGTAAATTTACACAGGATCGGCCTATACTCCTCACTTTTGCTCTTGAGCAGATTATTTATTTCATGTAAACTCCACTTCTCCCCACAGTGGGGACCCAAAGTGGCTGACATGATTCTCCTCCCCTCTGTTTTATCCTCATACAACCACCTTATGAGCTGGATTAGGCTGAAAGAATGTGACTGGCCTAAGATCAGCTCCACAGACAAGGGCTGCAGAAAAATTTCATGGGGGGAAGGATCCCCCGATGGAAGCGGTACCAGACCCCCGATCCTTGCTCCCAGTCATATAAGAATGATATTCAGTTAATCAGATTTGCCTCCCCCCCACCCAAATTGAGGCCTGCCAAAGCAAAACGTTTAATTAATTGATGGACACATCTACATAAAGCAATCAGATTAAGGCCGCATTCTCATCATGGGCTCCTGCCAAAATAGCCTGCGTGATCAGACTGAAGTGTAATAAACAAGAAACGCACTAAAAGACTTTCATGCTAACGTAATGGGAGGAATCACTTAGGAAACCCTACCCCTCCGATCTAGCAAAAAAGGTGTTTTCTCCACATTAAGAAAAAGCCTTTATTAACGCCCCTAGTTTATATTTTCAGGTTCCATTTCAGCAACCAGAGTACTAAAAAGGGTATTATCGGGAAAAGATTACCGAAACTTTTAGGAATTATATGTATTGCCAAATCCTTTTAATAATGCAGTAAAAATAACTTGGTTACAACAATCCAGCAGGGTACAGTTGTTTTATAACAGTATTTGGAGCTCTTTTTTGAAAATCTTCTCACTGGGCCAAATTACTTGCTCAGGAGGAGTTACACCTCCTGACCAGAACCGAAAACAGAAAACTTTACAATGAAATGCCAGGCACAGCCTATAAAGCCTAAACTAAAAACTCTCAACTCTGATTTGGATAGCCCAGGCTAGCCTGATCTTGTCAGATCTTGGAAACTAAGCAGGTTCGGCCCTGGTTAGTACTTGGGATGGGAGACTATCCAGAAAGTCCAGGGTCACTACACAGAGGCAGGCAATGGCAAACCACCTCTGAAGGTCTCTTTATGTTGAAAACCCTACTCAGTTGCTGTAAGTCACTGCAACTTGATACACACGCAAACAAACAAAAATCAGCATCCCAAGAACACCTTGACTGTTGAGAGTTTATTATTGGTAGAAATGATGTGCTGCTATATTGCAGATCAAGTATACAGAAAACAATGTATGGTGCCCGCAGCAAAACTGGAAAAAAATCTGTGATGTCTAAACATTTGATGTTGGGTGCTTTAGAACTGATTCTCCTCCACCACCACACCCATATATTTGAAATGCAGAACGCTGGAAATTATACTCAAGCCCCTGTGCCAGCTTTATCTTTTGGGATGCTCCCAGAAAAGCTCTCAGTTCAAGAACAACTGATGACTGCAGAAAAAGGGAAATAAAGAGATGGCAAGGAAGATTTTGGACATAATCCCACCCCCCCATGCTGTATTCTACCAGAGATAAGCAACTGTAACACAAGAGGGAATGCATAAATCTGTGTGCTGATGCAGGATTATCAAGATGTATTTTGCAGTCAATGGATCACCACCAAAGCATGTATATCCTTGCACACATTGTCCTGTCCATGTGCATATATGTAAGCACGTGTAAGATAAATAGCTGTCTTTGGTTTCCTGGTCTTGTAACATGACCAATGGCCTGTATGAGCATAAATTTAGATTTGAGAGGGAAGTACTGCATATATTTCAATTTCTCCCCAAATTTCCTTCCCCCTTTAACCCCCCCCCCCAAAAAACATGGTTATCCCTGCTGTGACTCCAAAATTTACAGAAATTTTACATCTCTATGCTCTCCCCACAGTTCAGAAGGGACACAGAACAGTACTACGGGTTACCACCAGTGTGCACTCTAAGCTGTGTTAGTGTAAGCCAGCCCACAGTTTTTTAGTCTCTGACTCACACATTGTTGTCTTAGCTCAGGAAGGATGGCTCCAGAGCAACCTAATTTATGCAGTATCCAAATCTCCTGCTCACAACTTTAATGCCAGTGGCTGAGAAAGTAGAATCTTTGCTCACAGGACTCCACAGTTTAGAGGGAGCGTTGGTTACCACCCAAATGAACAGGAAGACTCATATTGGAAGTAGTCGTCATTTCAGGTTTCATGGTCCAAAGTCATCTGCAGCTTTAAAAGTTAGCACTGAGACTTCTGACTGAATGAGAAACATCAACAAACATGGCAAAGTATTGGGAGTTACAAGCTCCATGTGACAAGTCAGTTGGACCTCTTGCACTAGCCTTTTGAACCAATGAGCATTTCTGAACACTCTTCAAAGGCGGCACCATGCCGGGCATAGAAACCCAACCTCCATGTCAGTAAGGAATGTGTAAACATGGCCAGGTCAGCACAACTGGGTGTATCACCCTAAGTTGTTATGAACATGAGTACTCTCAAATTTAAACTGCAATCACATAAATTGGTTGTCTGGTATGGTATGCATTCTAGGTTTTGGGGCTTTTTTTTTTAATCTCGGAGGTCATGTCTGGAAACCACATCAATGAAGTCAGACTGACATCTTGAATTAGGATGTGACTGAACGATGCTAAGGCAGGGAAATAGCCGGTACTCACCTCATGCTCATTCAACCTTTTCCTTCCTGCATTTCTCCAATGCAGCGAATCAAAGGTAAGCTGAACTGATTTGGTCTTGTTTTATTCCGTCCAACTAAGAACTGCAATGTTAATGTTTAATGTTCCTTCCCAGTTCCTAAGAAAAGCTTGTACCACCGGGAGGAAATTCTGCTTTAAAAAAAGAGAACATTCACTTCCTGAAGGAAGTATCTGATGAAGGGAGCTTTGAATCTCGAAAGCTTAAACCCTGGACTCTAATCTTGCTCTTCTACTGCAGACCAACATGGCTAACTAACCTGGAACTACCCCCAGAAGGATGCTTCTTATGAGAATTCATCTTCTGCTCATTTTCCTAAAGGTAAAACAGATGCAAGGAAGATGCTACAGATGTCATGTGCATACAGTTTTTAACCTACAAGACAGAAAGGAAGGCCCTGACCTGGATAGCCCAGGCAAGTCCGATTCCGTCAGATCTCGGAAGCTAAGCAGGGCCAACCCTGGCAAGCATTTGGATGGGGGACCTCCAAAGAATACCAGGGCTGGGAGGCAGAAGCAAGCTATCAAGCCACTTCTCTGAACGCCCTCCATGCGTGCACCAGTAGGAATTGCCAAAGGCCACCATCAATGCTCCCTCTAAGCTGTGGATCTTGTGAGCAAAAATTCGACCTTGTGAGCTGCTGGCATTAAAGTTGCGAGTGAGCGATGTGGCTACTGCATAAATTAGTTTGCTCTGGAGCCCTCCTTCCTGAGCTCAGACAAAAATGTGTGAGCTGGAGGCTAAAAAAACAGTGAGCTAGCTCACACTAATTCAGCTTAGAGGGAAACACTGGCCACCATGATTTCCAGGCACGGACACACACGCACATGCAACAACAACAACAACAACAAAAAGACAAAAAGGTAACTAACAACTGCCCTGACCTGAATGGCCCAGGCTAGCCCAGTTTCATAAGATCTCAGAAGCTAAGCAGGGTCAGCCCTGGTTAGTATTTGGATGGGAGACCACCAAGGAAGTCCGGGGTCATTATGCAGAAGCAAGCAATGGCAAACCACCTCTTGCCTTGGAAACCCTACAGAGTCACTGTAGGTCAATTGCAACTTGATGGCACTTTCCAACACAAACAACTACTAAGCATCAAATACGCAGTATTGTTCTTTCAGTGTATACTGTTACCCATTTTTAAATAAGGGAGAACAACAGGGGAGGCCTTGGCACCACACCCTTCTTCTAGGCTTCCTGGAAGCATCCGATTGGCTACTGTGTGAAACGGGATGCTAGACAAGGCAGACCATTGGTCTGATCCAGCATGGCTGTGTGTATATTCTTGTTAATCTAAAGGAACAGTTAATTTACACCATTTAGAACCTATACCATTGGTGAGGCGAGCTGTACCAAAAGGTGGAACCACAGCTCAGGGTGGTATAACGCGAACCCATAAAGCTGTCTTATACTGGGTCAAACCATTGGTCTTTCAAGCTCAGGGATGCTGTTTACTACTTCAACTGGTAGTGGCTTTCCGGGGCCTCAAGCCAAGATCTTTCACACCACCTGCTGCCTAATCCTTTTAACTGAACACATGCCAGAGATTGAACCTGGGACCTTTGCAAGCAGATGCTCTTCCAACAGAGCCACAGCCCCTCCCATGTATTTTGCATGCAGAACTAATCCAGGGTTCAATCCCAAGCATCTTTGCTGAAGAGAGTTCACGTAACCGGTGATGGGCAAGGCTTTTCTCTACCTGAAATCCTGGGACAGCTGCTGTCTTCTCAGAGAAAACAATACTGAGTTATACTGGTCTCATCCGCCAGTTTTGTGTGTTCAAGTAGAGACTCCTCTCCCCCAGTCTTTACAGAGCAATCCTTCTAGGAATGACAGAGAATATTGTGTCATAATTCTTACATGTTCTGAACCATTGTTATCTCTGGAACTTTATGGATGGATTCTGACATTCCATTTTCCCAGCATATTAAGATTTTAATCCGAACAGCTATACAGCAGAGTTCACAACTGGGGCAGCTGATATAGGTGTGGCACCCAAGTGAAATATTCTGCAGCTTGTCCGGCAAGGCAGGATACAAATAAAAACAATAAATAAATAAATAAATAAATAAATTAGAAAGATGGACTGGCAGTCTTTAAGCAGCAGTTGGACAAACCCTTGTCAGGGATGCTCTAGGCTGATCCTGCATTGAGCCGGGGGTTAGACTAGATGGCCTGTGTGGCCCCTTCCAGCTCTGAGATTCTGCGATTCTATGACTGGTATATCCATGAAGACTCTGCTCCTTGTGGATGCCACCATGCCGTGGTTAACAGATCATCTGAATTGTCTCTCGACTTGAGTAACATAAAAGTTGCCTAAGAAAAAAGGCATATGACTCAGCAATCTTGTGTCTGACGCAGCAAATTCTCTCATCAGCACCGCTTCCATTCCCTTAAAAGCAAGTCATCCTTTATTTACAGTGTACTCAGAAATTCACATCTCCTAACAGCCAACATCAATACTGCTCTTCCATCCTGTTTCACTTTAGCCACATTTATGGGGTGGGGTGGGGGTTTAGAACAAATCACAACACCATAATGTTAACAGGTTCGCAATGGAACATGTTATAATGTATAATAACCGGGAGACAGAGGGCCCAAACAACAGCCATCTAAAACACTTCCCTTAACATGCTTACTTTATAAAGGGGAAGCGTATCAGAATGCCTTCTGTATCAGCACCAAGATGGAAGCGCTAAAGAAAGTGCTAGAAACTTTTAGACAGAGTCCTCACTAACATCTCCATCATATATAAACCCTGGAGTGCTGTTGCCCGTTCAATTCCAAATTTACAATGCTTGCAGAAACTCAATGAGAATATCTGAGCCCAGAGCGTCCTCCACAGATTTCCCAAGCAGCAACACTGTCACTTGCTTGGCAAATTTATTCAAAGTATTCCCATGAAGATGGGATAAAAAGGACTTCCATCTTGGTACACATTCAGAAGTGCCCATCCTAAAGACAGTCAAGGGATGAAAAACTCAAGGGTCAACCTATATGTGTTATGTGCCTTCACGTTGCTTCCAACTTATGGTGACTCTGTGAATTAATGATCTCCAAAATGTCCTGTCATTGACCAGATCTTGTAAATTGGAAGCTGTGGCTTCCTTTTAGTCAGTCTCTCTCATGTTAGGGTTTCCTCTTTTCCTACGGCCTTGAAATTTTCCCAGCATTATTGTCTTTCCAGTGAGTCTTGCTGTCTTAGGATCAAAGTACAACAGCCTCAGTTTAGCCATTTTAGTTTCTAGGGAGAAGTCAGACTTGATCTGAACTAAAGGTAAAGGTTTCCCTTGCTCAAAAGCCAGTCGAATCTGACTCTAGGAAGCGGTGTTCATCTTCGTTTCCAAGCCAAAGAGCCAGCGCTGTCCAAAGACTTCTCCATAGTCATGTGGCCAGCATGACTAGATGCCAAGGCACACGGAATGCTATTATCTTCCCACCGAAGCGGTACCTATTTTATCTACTAGCAATTTCTTGCTTTCGAACTGCTAGGTTGGCAGGAGCTGGGGCCAGAGACGGGAGCTCACTCTGTCATGCAGCACTCAGGTCTCGAACTGCCGAACTACTGATCTACTGGTCTGCAGTTCAGTGTCTTAATCACTGAGCCACCGTGGCCCCTGATCTGAACTAGAAGCCACTTATTTGCCGTTTTGGTAGTTCACGGTATCCGTAAAACTTTCCTCCCAAAACCACATTTCAAATGTGATTTGACAGCAAGCCCGCAGGTACTTATGATGCCAAAGGCTATAGATGCAACAAGAGCCGTGTCCTATTGTTAATAGCTTTGCTCAGGTATTGAAAACTGAAGGCGGTGGCTTTCTATACTGAGTCTTCTATACTGAGTCTATGCTGGGTCTTCCTCTTTCCCTGCTGCCTTCAACTTCTCCTAGCATGACTGTCTCTTCTAGTTAAGTCTTGTCTCCTCTTGGTGTGACCAGAGTTTAGAATATGACAGTCGTCCATTTTATTTCCACCCTTACTCGTTCCACTGAAGTTTCTGCTAAAGAATCACCACCATAGTTGATAAAAGATTCCAAATAAATGTATGTGTCCTTCCATAGTGATCCTTTTGAGAAAACTGTTCAGTAGGCAAGCTCACCCCTAATACCTGCTGCCTGCCAGTGCCACCTGACTTCTTGTGATAGCTGCCTCTGCTTTCGAAGGTGTACCGAGAGTGTTTTAGGACACCTTCTCCATCCATGCGAGGCCAACAGACCCAGTCAGGGCCAATGCTCCCTCTAAGCTGTGGAGTCTTGTGAGGAAAAATTCTACTTGTTGAGCTACTGGCATGAAAGTTGTGAACGAGCAATTTGGCTACTGCATAAATTAGTTTGCTCTGGAGCCATCCTTCCCGAGCGGAGACGAAAATGTGAGCTGGAGGCTAAAAAGCGGTGAGCTTGCTCACACTAACTCAGCTTAGAGGGAACACTGGAGGGCCCCACCCACATGAACTCAGCTTGCCTTTCAGAACATGCCCAGAAAACTCTGCAATGCAGGAGGCTCTGCAGCAGATGCTCGCTAATTCACTTGGCCAGAAAGGCAAATGTGCGAGCGTTTCCCCCAGACTGAACATTTGCAAGCCACAGCCGTCCACCAAACTGAAACTGGTCCAATAAGGTATCGACTTTCCATTTTATTTTAAGGGCTCAACATCACGACTGTCTGTCAAAAGGCTTCTTTGCAACATCTCTCATTTCCCATTTCTAGGCCCCTAAACCATAACTCTCACCCGAACGGCAGCAGCTGTGCAAGACAAATATGTGAACTCTTCACCTCTAAAATCCGTGTGCATCTCGATTGCTGCTCTCAGATAAGGCCCGAGCATGCTTAGAGCAAAATCCAGAAAGCGAGCCTAGAAACAGGAATATGATTTGCTGCTCATGTTGCCTATCTGGGCAGAGAACTTGAACATCCATTAAAAAATGAAATGCCACAGCTGCCCAAACCGATGAGCATTTCACACATTTCAGGAGAAACATGCACCTTTACATTCTAATTTATTTATAGTTCATTCATTATCTACGAGGGCTTGCAGTAAAGTTATGTAAAAATAACCTCTAGGAATACGATCCTATGCTACAGCGCTCGCTTCGGAGCCTTTAAACTGAGCAGAGGTTGAGACAGTGCCCTTTTTAATGCTATTCTGAGACACCCAGCTAAACGAGATATCCAGCACTGGTATGAATGGGAAGCATTGTCGAAGGTCAGATATTAACTTCCTTTTTTGACTTTTCTTTTTTTGGGCAGGGGAATGACAGTTCCACTCTATTCCGATCTCTCTCGCAAACACACATCCCACACTGTTCATTGAGACAGTTATGGACAGAAAAGAATTTGGGGGGCCCCCCGACTGGAACGCCGTGGACAGCGTTACCACGGGCACGCAACAAGAGAGAATCTGAGCTCTGCTGCCAACTGGGAATTCTGCCCTCGCGCAGCCCATCTGCCGTTCTTTTGTGACGGGCTGGTGGATGAAGGAGACGGAAAGCAGTCGTCCCTAGACGGGCATTTCAATTCGGAGAGGAGCTGAAAAGGTTCCAAGAGGTATTCTTGCATTGTTTGGTGTTCCGTGACATGCCAAAATATGCAGCGATCACATCGGAGAGGCCTGTATTCCACAAAAAACTGCCCCAGCCCTTGGGCTGTCACCCATCAATATCCCTAGCCTAAGCTATCTCCAGTCTATTTTTTAAGGCGACGTACGCAGCACCTCTACAACGGAAATCATTTCTGTTCACTTCTTCTTGGTGGGGAAGGGGATGAGGGGGAATTACTGGCATACGCAATTGCTCCATAGTGTGAAATAAGCTCAGACAGCTTCAGTGCCAAACTCCCAGCCAGCTCCTCGATATTAGTTTCTATAGTAACCAGTCCCTAGGCCTAGGCGCTTCGCAGCAGGGAATAATGCAAATTTTTCAATTTTGCTTAGAAGTAAATGCTGCGAGGGGAGTGTTGCGAAACCATTCCCAACACCAGCTTTGCAAAGCGATGCCGCCTTTCCCTCCCGACACCTATTACCCCAGGGTGATGCCAACTGGCTACAGATTAATGGCACTTAAATTTTTTTAAAAAAAGAGAGACAGAGAGAGAGAACTGGCTGCTGGGCTGAAAGCATATGCTGATTGGTCTGTAATAGATCATTGCAATTTTTTTAAAAAAACAAAACAAAACAAAAAATAAGCATTATAAAATCAGGTCTTTCTTGCTGTTAACCTAGTTGGGTACCAGGGCAGCACAATAAGAATCAAACAACTCCAGGGATCCTGGAGGTTTTTTATCATCTTCTGGGCACGGAACAGTGGTCACTGCGGGTGTGGAGAGGAAGGTATTTGTGAATTTCCTGCATTGAGCAGGGCGTTGGACTAGATGACCCTGGAGGTCCTTTCCAACTCTATGATTCTATGTCTGTCACTGAACATACCGCTTCAGAACAGGGAATCAGATTGTCCTTCCTAAGACTGGTTCCGGGGGGGGGGGGGAGGGGGGGAGGAATAAAACCACATATCACAGTACATATAAACCTAGCATTTGGGAAATTTTATCCCTGATTTGCCAATTTTAATATGGGTCTGCAGTCAAACATTCAATACACCACCGACGGTCTGAAATTGTATGATCCAGAAAAAACCCACACTGTTCAATTCTACTGACTGTGTAAGCTCAGCTCTCAGGCACCACGTATTACCTCTGCAGGGATTAATTCTTATAAGGAAGAATGTCACCAATTAGAGCCTCTGATAACCACCAGAAAAGGATCACAGGATGTAACTGAATTCAAGATTGAAGGCCCCATGTGGAAGCTTCCACAAGCAGCCACATGGTTGTGTTCCAGGTAGAAAAGACACCAACAGATGCATTGTGCTTACAGCTCACCCTAGTTTAATTATGTGGACTGATTTTGTGGCAAAACCACATATTCTTGAGGATAGCTGGCACTGACACAGAGGTGTTTCCCCAAGAACAGGCCTGAACATTAACTTATGAGCTTTATTGTTGTTCTTCAGTCGCACAGTCGAGTCCGACTCTTCGCGATCCCATGGACCTCATCACACCAGGCCCTCCTCTCTTCTGCTGTGCTCCAGAGTTTGCTTAATTTCATGTTTGTTGCATTGATAACACTGTCTATCCATCTCATCCTTTGCCGTCCCCTTCTTCTTTGACCTTCAATCTTTCCCAGCATCAGGGTCTTCTCCAGTGAGTGCTCCCTTCTCATTTGGTGGCCAAAGTATTTGAGCTTCAGCATCTGGCCTTCCAGGGAACAGTCAGGGTTGATTTCTGGCATACCAACTGCAATGAGAATATGCACTATCTTCCAAAAACATGTGGTCACCATTTCTTGTTCACAGGACGATGCCATATTTTCCAGCTTCAGTATGCAGGAATGGAGCATTGGGGGTAAGCATTTGAGTATGCGGACATTGTATGCACATGAAAAAGGGCATTGCCCTATTCCCCCAAAATAGCAACTGTGTGTATTGGGAGGGTCACGGGTACAGAACGCTCCTTTATATATGGTTTGTACGCCACAACTGATGGTCTGAAAAGGCATTCTATGACTTCCATGCGAGGTGAGCAGAATGTGAATTGGCCCTAACAGGCAGCAGCTGAAGTTATAATTCCACAATTATATCAATGCAGAAAAAAGCAATAAGTACTACTTAATCTTATTTTCATATTACACTTTAAAAAACAGCATACATTTGGCCGGGAAAAACTCACTGTAAACACATTACAAAAAAATCAATTTTAAAAAATCCTTTACTAAGAAATAAAAGATGAGATGGTAGCAGATTAAAAAAAAAATCAGCAGTGTAACAGGGGTAAAAGAAATCAGAGCCTATTCAGATAAAGATCACTTTGACAAAAAGCAGCCAGCGGGTTTAACAAGAATGGATTCAAAACAGGAAAGTTCAAGGGAAGAAGAAGAGACTGGATTTATACCCCGCCCTTCACTACCCGAAGGAGTCTCAGAGCAGTTTACAATCCCTTTCCCTTCCCTTCCCCCCAACAGACACCCTGTGAGGTCAGTGGGGCTGAGAGAGCTCTTTCGAGAACTGTCCTTGAGAGAACAGCTCTGAGAGAACTTGTGACTGATCCAAGGGCATACCAGCAGCTGCATGTGGATCAACCTAAAGTCAAATGATTTATTTTTAAACAGTGTTCACCCAGCACATGGAAAGATGCTCCAGAGATATAGCTCAACAACTGAAATGGCCCTCATCTCTGAAAAGGTACCCATCTCCCTTTTTTTGTGAGCACACAAAGAGAGAGAGAGATTTTGAACGATGATCTTTAATAACAGGCAGGCTCATATACGAAAATATAAATTGGCCTCGTGTGTTAGCTGGAGTGTTAGTTGCTGCATTTCAGGTGAGCACGGGTAATATTTGGTTGTGTAGGCCAGCAGTGTGCAGTTCCAGCCCCCAAGAATTTAAGACATAACACACAAGGTTCACAGTGGATGATCACATTCAAATATGCAAGATTTTGCGTTGGCACCCCTGGATTCATAGTATTTTGGGCACATCACTGTTTCGTCAGTCGTCTATGGCCTATCCTGTAAAAACTGCCACCAACAGAAGAAAATACTTTCCTTACAAAGAGAGATTAAAATGTGGAACTCGCTGCCAGAGGATGTGGTGATGGCCAAATGGTATGGAAAACTTCAAAAGAAGATTCGTGGAGGACAGGTCTACCAGTGGCTACCAGCCATGGTAACTAAAGGGAACCTCCATGTTCAGAAGCAGTACTGTGTTACTGAAGTTAAGCTGTGGTGGTCATGTTGTGGCTGGGTCTGCCTCCTGCAGCTGCCATTTTGTTGATGCACCCATCATGCCGTGTCAGAATTCCAAATGTGCCCACAGGATTAAAATGTTTGGGGATTCCTGTGTCTGGTGCATTTGCAGATCAAACAGAAATCCACTGTTTTGAAGTATCTGACAAAAAGAGCTTACAAAGGTACCAGACAAAGGGAATTCTTGAGAATTCATACCCTGGAAATTTTGTTGGTCTTTAAGGTGTTGCTGGACTCGAATCATGCTCTCCTACTGCAGACCAACAATAGCTACCCATCTGAAAGTGAGATTCTCAGGGCGAGCCTTCCAAAACATAATAATCTCATTAGTGTATCCTACACTTGTCACTCACACACACCCCTCACTGTGGGTCTCCCTGCCAAAATCAACTGTAGGAAGTTAATCTGCAAACCAAAGGGCATATCAAGATGCAGTGTTATTACACAGCTCCTTCATCAATGGGATAAAATGAACTTTAATTCAGAAACCACAGTGCTTTGTTTCATTTCATCCTTTGTCACAGGGGAGCAAACCATCACTGACTCACAGGTCCCAGGAGGGGAGGAAGCATGAATGCCTAACAACTATCAGTTGCCTACAGTGAATAGACAAAATGCACACAAAGATACACATTCAGTGTATTGGTTTTTTGGGGGGAAGGGGAGGTTCCGGCAAAGAAAAACAGGGAGGAAAGCTATAAGAATTCTGTTGCGACCAATGGCAGGAAGACTTTTGCCTGCAAACCCCACCCCTTCCAGGAAAGGTTACAGAAGGTCTAAATTAGGCAATAAGGAAAGGAGACAGGAAGAGGAACCACATGGCCGCTGCACTTCCTTTTCCTACCACATTCCTCAAGGTTTGAAGGTCCTTGGTCAGCAGAACACAGTGTTATTTACTGCTCCATCTATACAGCTTTTCCTGTAACTTCTCCAAGCTACTACTTCTCCAATCCTCTATGGGTTCTGTTTCTGACTTGATTCGCTCCTCTCCTGTCCACTACCCTGACTACAATCCCTGGTTTGGGTCCTAGTTCCAGGTCCTGAAGCTGTTTCTGCCATGGTGTCCTTCACCTGCACCAAAGGAGGTGGCTGACAAAGGAGGAATAGACACTAAATAGAATGAACCCCCCCCCCCTTTTTTTTACCTTGAACCATTCAGGATTCCCAAGATACTCCCAACATTGACATGAACACATAAGAGTACTAGAGTTCCTAGAGTACCAGCTACCTATCTACCTAACTACCGATACAAAGGCTCATCGCTCTCTTTAAGCTGTGGAGTCTTGTGAGCAGAAATTCTATTTTGTCAGCTACTAGCATTAAAGCTGTGAGTTAGCGATGTGGCTGCTGCATAAATTAAGTTTGCTCTGGAGCCATCCTTCCTGAGCTAAGACAAAAATGCATGAGCCGAGGCTAACTAACTGTGAGCTAGCTCACGCTAACTCAGGTTAGAGGGAACACTGCAAAGGTTCACTTTCAGCGTTGATAAGTGGCAGATCACGAGTTTGGATTAGAATACTGATTAAATACATAAGTCTTTTGACTTCAGCGTGTTTCACAAGAGGGTTGTAGATCTACTTTTTCTATGTCGCCAGTGTAATAATTGCAGACTCACCGCCGCCTCTAGTACATTTCAAGAACTAGCCGTTACTGACATTTAAGTCCACTGTCCCACACTAGTTATTGCATTAACAAAGAAAACCAATAGACAAGATCCTCATGACCATTTTTTATGCATTGAACTGGAGTCACCATGAGTTGACATTTTTGGGAGACTCTGGTGCGATATAACACCATTCTGAGATCACAGGTCATGAAACCCCAAAATTAGATCTCATGTTATACAGTGGTCCCCAAATCCTATAACTAGCCTGGATTTAGAGCCAGCTCATCCTAGCTACAACTTGGACTGCAACTCAAGCTGCCAATGCACCTGATCCCTCCTCAGATTTTCAAAAATTAAAAAAGAATAGTGATTAAACAGTTATTGATAAACAACAGATGATGCACGCCTTTGGCAACTGTTGCTATCTGGCGCATTGGATTCACAAAGAGAAAGCCCTCTTATGTTGCGGTGACTCCAATACGATTGCTATGGCAACCAATTACCTGCCTTCTATACCAACACAGGCTCGAAAGAGGAGTGACAAGCTACCCTGCTTTCTGCTGAAGGAAACTTGCTGATTTAAAAACAAGACTCACTGATAATGAAGGATTAGTCATTTCCCCTCAGCTTTCAAAACAAAGAGAAAACTAGTCATTTGAAATAGCTGTCATATTTTGCACCATTTAAATGAAAAAAAAATTAGCCCCCTTTGAATCTTCATTTTTCATGCCTTTCAAATACACTTTTATAAAAACCAGGAAATCAGCCTTATGGAGAAGCTTAAATAACTGGGCAGTGAGAGCAGTTGTATAAGGAGAGCTTTAAATATTTGCCCATGGGAAGGTTCTAGAAGCTTTAAGGCCCTTTACTGCAAAAGGCATATCTAATGCAACTTAAGCAGTTGAGGGAAATGGAGACTACAGTCATTTCTAACCACCAAGACACACTCTTTTATATATGCTATTTTATTCTACAGACAAGAAATTCTTAGGTGAGGACCTTCAGGTAAAAAAGAAAAGTGCCCTCTTAATTGTGTGCATTTCCTGGTCTCTCTACCAGACAGCCAGTTTGGTGTAATTGTTAAGTGTGCGGTCTCTAATCCGGGAGAACCGGGTTTGATTCCCCACTCTTCAACTTGCACCTGGCTGGATGAACTTGGGCAAGCCATAGCTCTGTACCAGCTGTTCTCTCAAGGACAGCTGTCTCAGAGCTCTCTCAGCCCCACCTATCTCACAGGGTGTCTGTTGTGGGGAGGGGAAGGGAAAGGAGTTTGTAAGCTGCTCTGAGATTCCAAGTGAGTGAAGGGCGGGATATAAATCCAATCTCTTTTCTTCTTCTTCTATTAGGGGTGTGCAAAGAAAAAAATATTTGGTATTATTTGGATTCGGGATTTTCTGAGTCAAATATATTTGGTATACCCAAATATTCCCAAATACCAAGATTGGTATTGATATCCCATTCAGGAAATATTCGGGATTCCCGAATATATTCAACCCCATTATATCCTATGGGCCATTATAGTCAATGGCAAATCTCTTCTATGGTATAGTCAGTGGTCGGGGGGGGGGGGAGGCCTGGGTATATTCAGTAGCCGGGGGATGGTTCCCCCAACATTGGAAACAATGGCGGGATGGGGGCACCCTCTTTGGGTGCCCCAAGAATTGGACCCCCTGGTCCAATCCTTTTGAGACTTGGGGGTTGTTTTGGGGAGAGGCTCCAGCAGCTACATTGCAAATTTCGTGCCTCTACCTCAAACCCTCTCCCCCTCCAGGCCACTGAATATACACTAGGAGAGATTAGCCATTGATTATAATGGACCCATAGGGTATAATGAAGCCAAATATATTCAGGATTTAGGATTCTCTATTCAGCTGCTGAATACACCCAGGAGAATCATGTTCAGCTGAATATATGTCTGAATAATGCCAATAAGGCCTTATTCAGGTATATATTCAGCTCGGCTTCTGCCAAATGCAAACAAACCCCTAGTCCCTACCATCACAGGAATTCCTTAGCAAGTCTGTGGTCCTACACCTGTCCACATTTTATATTGCCTGTACGAAGCCTGTACGAATCTCAAATAGCTCGCATGTAGATTAAAAACCTTGTGAAAAAATGAGAAACAGGCTGTTATTTCTGAATATGCCGGTGTGAAATTCAGTAGAGAACGAAATTCACTGCCACAGGAGATGGTGGCAGCTACAAGCATGGACAGCTTCAAGAGGGAATTGGATAAATTGGTCCATCAGTGGCTATTAGCCACAAGGTATAGATAGGAACTCTCAGTCTGGGGCAAGTGATGCTCTGTGTTCTTGGTGCGTGGGGGGGGAGGCAACAGTGGGAGGGCTTTTAGGGTCCTGGCCCCACTGCTGGACCTCCTGAGGGCACCTGGTATTTTGGGCCACTGTGTGGCAGAGTGTTGGACTGGATGGGCCATTCGCCTGATCCAACATTGGCTTCTCTTATGTTCTTATGTTCCTGATTTACACAATGGACTGCTCCCTCAATGCTGGCAAAACATACAATTTCCCATCGCCCCACTTCAGTCAATACAAAGTGATCCACACTTGTCCAAGTACATCCTAAACATTCGCTTAAGAGCTCCGAATGGAGGATGTGCATCTGATGCAACAGAACATCAGCCAGAAGAAAAATTGCACACACAGAATTGGATAGCTTAGCATTTCAGAGCAAAACATGCACAGGATATGCAAGATAAGGAAATCCAAGAATGGTCACTATTCCGACCAGACTGCATCCTGCCACTCCGCTCGGCTCCTTCTCTGGCACCACAGCTTTCCACCAAAGCGAGCGAGACCAGAAGAGTCTAATTCTCCCTAGCCAGGTCCTAGCCTCTCTTGGCATATACAGACTCTGCTCTCTCCAAGAATATGAGGACAAAAATAACACGCGCGGCTTATATAGCTCCAGCGTATAAGGCTCACCAATTTTTTTTAAAAGCCATGTTGGTTTCCATAGCAATCATTCTGTCTAACAAGCTGGAAATGCCCCCGCAGCCAAGAGCACCACGGCAGAACGGAGACCAAGTTAACTCCCACCTGGTCTTAGTCCCAATTTTAAGGAACACATATTGACTGAGGGGGGGGTGCCAGTACTAGCTCCCTCCCACACCAATTAGACTTAATTAAATATTAACTACATATTTATGGACAACCTGCTAAATGAAATCTCTGTTTTCTTTGCAGCTTCCCAGTTGTCTTTCTTCCACCACCCCCACCAGGATATCTCCACGTTAAAAGGCCACAGGGTAATAAACTGGAAGGGACCTCAAGGGACATCTAGTCCAATCCACTGCACAATGCAGGAAATCCACAACTACCTCTCCCCCCTCCCCCAGTGACCTCTACTGTATGCACAGAGGAAAGTGAACAACCTCCAGGATCCCCAGTCTGAAGGAAGATTTCTTCCTGACCCCAAAGTGGTGATCAGCATGACCCTGGGCATACAAGAAAGGGCCACCAGAGCCAAGCACTGCATCATCCCTTCCTGCCCCCCCCCCCAATCTGCCTAAATCCACAGAATCAACATTGCTATCAGATGGCTATCTGGCCTCTGCTTAAAAACCTCCAAAGAAGGAGAGCCCACCACCTCCCGATGAAGCCTATTCCACTGAAGAACTGCTCTGTCAGGAAGTTCTTCCTAATATGTAGCTGAAAACTCCTTTGGATTTATTTTCAATCCATTGGTTCTGGTCTGAAGTTCTGGGGCAACAGAAAACACTCCGCTCCATCCTCTATATGACAGCCCTTCGATTACCTGAAGACAGCTATCATATTACCTCTCAATCATCTCCTCTCCCACCTAAACATACCCAGCTCCTTCAACCTCTCCTTGAAGGACTTGGTCCTTAGTTGTTAACGGTTATTTACCAAACAGGGCAATACAGATTCCATATGGAAGAAACTTCCTTTTAGAGAACACTATCAAGAAGAAACAAAGCTCACTGACTCATCAACTGGCAAACCCTGTTCCACGGAACCACTGTTGGTCTCTTTATAATTTATCGTGCTGATTCTATGCTTACCAATCAGTAGCAAAACATTAAAGCTGTTTTTTTTTAAAAAATAAAATACACTTCAATAGAGAGGCAACAAAGGAACATCAAACACCGGAAGGGGCACTGATGGCTCTGTTAACAATTGTGCTTTCAAGATCAGTTGTTAGCTCTGCAGAAAACACCCAGCTTTTAAATCATCTTTCAATAAAAACCATCCTAAATTTAGGCTCCTGAAAGTGTAGAAGAGGAGCTCAACGGAAGCATAAGAAGAGACAATGCTATTTAATACACCTCCCAGGCTCTCCCATGAATATTTAATACAGCAAGTCAAAAGAATGTCAACTTTATCTTTGGGACGCCAAGACAATGAGCCCTCGTCATCTCTGCCTTCCCATCCCCCATGTTTAGACACTTGCCCGTCTTTGCAAACTCTCTGCCATCCTAACAGCACATCTGCATTCTGCAAATGAGCAAAACAAATGAAGCATCAAACAAGGGGATAGCCAATGGCATGGGTTTGTGAGGGGGAAATCTTCCACGTGCTGTCAGGGTGGGTCATTTAACCCCACTCATCTTTAAACTTTGCCCTTTTAATACTGACCACTTCCATGAGTGGCCCTTCATTACACAAGCAAATTAATATTCCTCAATAGAGTATAACTGGGCCCATAACAAGGTGCCTTTCCCTCCTGACCAAGTGGTGTTGGGTCCCTTAGAATCCAGGAAAACATAAGCTTAGGGGGTCCTTCTTACTCTGGAATCTTTGCTTCTGAAACCCAAGCTCTGCCCACTGCTCCCGCTACAATATTGAGCCAAATTTTATGTAAAAGGAAATTAAACTCTGAAAACCACTACATTTTATGCTGGTACACTGCAGCTCACTGTACCGGCCCATATTACCTCTAGCATTAAACTTCAATCTACTCCAAGAGACTATCAAATGTGCACAATTTACGTAAGGTGACCACATTTTTTGTCTTTTTTACAACAAAGAGTATTTACTTAAACATTTATATGCCACCTTTCCACCCAAACAGGGTCCCCGAGGTGGCCAACACCAAGGCATTAAAATGATATAGATATTTAAGCTCACTACATACAGACACATAAACAGTCTGAGAGAATGGCTAATAAGAATTTACAGGGGGTACATCAAACCAGCTCTGACCAGATCTCAAAAGCTAAGCAGGGCCGATCCTGATTAATACTTAAATGGGAGGACACCAAGGTCACCACACAGAGGCAAACCAGCTGTGTTCATCTCTTGCCTTGAAAAACCTACAGAGACGCTAGAAGTCTGCTGCAACTTCATGACACTTTCCATTACCATCCAAAATGAAACAAAAAAGACATCACCCAAAAGACAGTGACAAAGGACAGATGAAGGTCCTTTCATGGGGTGCCACCATCTCGCCTCAGAAGGCAGAGGCTCCTAAAGCAAGGCCTCCGAAGATGACCGAAGTGGATGGGTAGCTTCATATGGGAGAAAGTGCTTCAAAAAGTATGCTGGTCCCAGACAGTATTGGGCTTTGCATCTCTCAAAAGATCTATGTTGATGTACCCTGCTCAGCTGGAACTCAGCCTCCAGGTCCCAGTGGCCCATCCAGTCCAACACTCTGTCACACAGTGGCCAAAAGCACCAGGTGCCAAAAACACCAAAATCTGAAGGAAGACTTGAGGTTGCCAGCTTACACAGTTCCCAAAATCTCCAGTATGGTACCAACTAAAAGTGTTAAGCAAATGACATTTCAAATATTTACAGGTCCCTGTAAATATCTGCAAAACAAAAAGTTAGCTGGACCAACTAGGTTAAAAGATTTCTACAACCCAGGGGAGTGTAAAGAACTAAGAAGAATACAAAGAAGGTGGAGATTAGAACACACCGGAAGCATCAGTCGAAACCCAAACCAATCAAGTAGTTTCAGAGGCCTGTAGGGGAGCCACATAAGAGTCTAGTTTGATCCAAGAATTTAAAATGCTTCCTTTTATCTAAGGCTATCCCGGTTTCCCCTAGTAGAGGGACAGCAACAGAACAGAATTTGACATTCCTGTTTAATCTGGCACATTCTGCCCACATAAAGGAAATATAAAGGTTCCCCTTGCTCAAAAGCCAGTCGAATCCAACTCTGGGGAGGGTGCTCATCGCTGTTTCCAAGCCAAAGGGCCAGCGCTGCCCAAAGACTTTACTGTGATCATGTGGCCAGCATGACTAAACACCGAGGCACACGGAACTCTGTTACCTTCCCACCGAAGCAGTATCTATTTATCTACTTGCAATTTCTTGGTTTCGAACTGCTAGGTTGGCAGAAGCTGGGGCCAGAGACGGGAGCTCACTCTGTCAGGCGGCACTCGGGTCTCGAACTGCCGAGCTACCGACCTTCCGGTCTGCAGCTAAGAGTCTGAACCACTGAGCCACCGCAGCCCTTTCTGCCAACATAGCATGGGACAAAACATTGCTCTCAGCTGTTTCCATACCTCCTGAGTGCCTTAAACTATCAGAGCATATGGCTGCAGATTAGGTGTAAAAAACGAAGCACAAATCCTGCATACTAAACACACCAACAGTGTACGAGCCATATAAACTGAAGCCATTTTGAAATACGACACTCCGCTGAATGAGAGTGAGGATTCAAAGCCTCCCCCTGACCCATTCCCACCTCCCTCAAAACCTGTAATACACTACTGCTTCTAAATTCCACTGCTTTTTGCTCTTCTGCATTCTCGAGATCTGCCCCTGCTTCTTTTTTCCCTGCTGCAGGAATTCTGTTTTACACCCTCACCTCCTTACTGTCTTCATCAAGTTGTCACCGGCAGCTATGCACTAAATCCTACAGCCCAGAGTGATCCATCCTGCCTGCCATGCTGAGTTGAATGTCTCTATTCATGTCTGCCCGCTGACCTTCCCTTCTCATCTCCCCAGCTCAGACCTTTTGTTCCCTTCTTTGATTTATTTTTATGGCCTCGTCGAATACAATCACTTGTTTGGGGGGTTTTCCCTCCACTGCTTTTACCCTGTTAGAAAACCTGGCCCTCTCTACCATGTCAATTAGATTCTCTTGGGCCATGGTCAGCATCTGTATGATTTGGGAGCAACATATCTGAAGGATCACCTACTCCCTGATGAACTTATCTGACCACTATAGTCATCTTCTTAGGCCTTGCTTTGGATGTTCCCACCTTCTGAGATTAGGCAAGTGGTAACACAGGAGAGGGCCTTCTCCATAGTGGCTCCAAACCTCTGAAACTCTCTTCCCAGGGACACCTGTCTGTCCTCTTCCATTGCCATCTTCCGCCAGCTGCTGAAGACTTCCTGTTTTGTTCGGCTTTCCTTCAGTGATCCCTCCCTTCCTGCCCAATGTTTTAATTGTCATATTTATGTTCTTGTATGAGGTTACACTCTGGTTTTAATTGTTTTAATGATGTTTGTTATTGGTTTTAATTGTTTTAATGATGTTTGTTATTGGTTTTAATTGTTTTAATGATGTTTGTTATTGGTTTTAATTGTTTTAAGGATCTGTTTATTGTTGGTATTAATGGTTTTTAAAATGAAATCTTATTAGCTATGTTTTAATTAGTTTGCTGCCTGGGTGGCCCTGATGAGGACAGGAAAGCAGGGTGAGGGGGCCAGCCCTGACTACCATCAATCACCAAGGGCAAAGGTTTCTTTCAGACATCTGGACTGGCCCACCATCAACCTGGAATACTGTGTCTGGGGCAGTGATGCTCTGCATTCTTGGTGCTTAGGGGGTAACAGTGAGAGGGCTTCTAGAGTTCTGGCCCTGGTGGGGGACCTCCTGAAGGCACCTGGGTTTTGGCCACTGTGTGACACAGAGTGTTTGACTGGATAGGCCACTGGCCTGATCCAACATGGCTTCTCTTACGTAACTTGCTGATGATTCCTGCTTTAAGATGGGGACAACTGAGTATATTCAGTCAAAGACTTAAGTCTGCCATTCAAGCCTAGCCCAGCCACAGCTCCACCCTTTCTTTAGCTACACACTTGCTTGTAAAGCAATGATAAGCAATTATATGTAGGGCTAAACCAGCAGCAACTACATTTTAGCAGGGTCACACCATGGTTAAGCTTGGGAAAAACCAAACCAGGAACGCACAAACAGTTCCAAACAAAAGCCCTGGCATTTCTTCACACACAAAAAACCTCCCTGTACGCAAACAGCCCGGGAAACAAACAGTCTGGATAAATAACAAGGTGCTGTCCGCATAAGGTAAGCGTCACTGAAACGTAATGGAGATGGCACAATGAATTCTGTCAAGTTGAGTACCAATCTCCAGCTCCTGAACCTGGCACTTCTACTAAATTCAACAGAAATCCAGACACGTTTCAGAGACTAACAAAATTTATTCCAGTGTGAGCTTCAATGAGCTGGAGCTCCCTTACGCAACTGACAAAGTGAGCTCTGCTTCATGAAAGCTTGTGCACTGTTAAGTCCTGTCAGGTGGCTTTGAACTTCAGGTGACTCTATGAATTAAGGACAGGTCATTTAACAGCCTTGCTCTGGCCTTGAAAACTGAGGGCCATGGCTTCCTTTACTGAGTCAATCCATCTCATCCCGAGTCATCCTCTTTTCCTGCCGCCTTCAACTTTTCCTGACATTCTTGTCTTTTCCAGTGATTCTTCTCTTTTCATAATATGACGAAAGTACAATCTCCTCAGTCTAGTCATTTTAGCTTCTAGGGAGAGTTTGGGCTTGATTTGATCTAGAACCCACCGATTTGTCTTTTTGGTCAACCACAGTATCCATAAAACTCTCCTCCAACAACACTCTTTAAATGAGTCAAATTTTTTACTGTTAGTTTTCTTCACTGTCCATGTTTCATGCCCATATGTAGTAATGGGGAATACTATGTATGGTATGAATTATCTTGACTTGGTCACCAAGAGCACATCCTTACACTTAATGATCTTTTCTAGCTCCTTCATGGCTGCCCACATAGGAATAAAAAAAACCTGTACCCTTTTTTATTGTGCTACCAGACTCCTGTTTCATTCTACAGCAACAGACTAACATGGCTACCCCTCTGACATGTCTGTTGTATATACAAATACGTTGCCGGCACTGTGTGTTAGAAGGGGGATGGGAAGAAAGGACGGGAGAGGGCATCACAGGACGATGAAGGTAACTCCCAGCTTCCATTTAGACAAGTTTCCTTTTTAATAATACTGCGTGTGCACACAGAAATATTATAAACGAAGCAATTTTCTTTCCCCAAAACGAGTGCTGATAAAAGCAGGTTGACGAGCTCACAAGGGCTACTGCTGACTGACAGAGATAAAAACGCTTCCCTCAGCTAGAACGACTGAGCCCTAAAATAGAACGCAACTTCCAGTAAAAACAATAAAACCCGCTGCAGGACAAAGCATTCTTCTTTTAAACACTTTAATCACGTTGTTCTCCACTCAGTTATGCGTGCTTGAAACAGGTTCTTCCTTTTCTCCACATCAGGCGTAAGAGTCAGCTATCCAAGAAACAAGGTGTTTCCATAAAACAACATATGCGCAACCAGTGTTCCCTCTAAGCCAAGTCAGTGCGAGATAGCTCACAGGGTTTTTTAGCCTCTGGCTCACGCATTTTTGTCTTAGCTCAGGAAGGATGGCTCCAGAGCAAACTGATTTATGCAGTAGCCAAACTGCTCACTCACAACTTTAATGCCAGTAGCTCACAAAGTAGAATTTTTGTTCACAAGACTCCACCGCTTAGAGGGAGCACTGTACACAACTGCATTGTGTGATGTGACCATCCCTACTAGTGTAAAATCACATGAGCCTTTCAGCTCGGAACAGAGTTTAGAATTCGCTACGCAAGAACGGCAGGCAGGCAAAATCGAGTTTTTTCTAACAGCAGTGAGGCATAAGGCCAAACCAGTAAGTGACAGTGTCCTCATAGCTGCCGCTATCATTTTAAAGTCATTTTAAAAAATGCCCAATCCTGATCAGGCCCACAGCATAGTGCTCCCCCCCACACACACCTTTTCAAGTGCCAAAACATCTACTCGGATGGGGAGGTTTGTGGCCATTTCAACACTTGATATGACACAGTTGGGAGGCGGAGCGCGGCAAGATTACCTCAGCCTGCTTTAAAATGGCAGCACGTTCACTCATGCAAAGGCATCTCTCACAAAGAGGTCTCTCACCCCCTCACTGGGGCCCAGGATCTAGCCACACCCTGAGATAAATGCAAGATAAAAACGCCTTTCAGAAACTGGGGTTGACGAAGAACAGAACCACCACTGATGCTTGTTCAGCTTCATCCTGGACACAGAGAAGCCCCCATCCCCTCATGGCTACAGTAGCCCGTTCTGGAGAGCCACTGTGTGGGGAGGCCGAAAGGTTTGGGGCAGGGAACAGCAGAGGTGCACAGGATGACATTTCGAGTGTTGCAACAACAATCCCAGCTTTATTTATTTAGAAAACTGCCATGCCGCCTCTCCAGATTTGCCTGAGGCGGCTTGTAACAATAGACGTGCTGTAGTACCTCAACAGGTCGACAGCAGCAAGGGGACCGGCCAGCAGCAGGGAAGCATGCCCATCAAAGAAAGAATCCTTACTAGGAAGAGGCTTTCTCAGCGGGACTTCGCATGCTGCACCACATATGGCTACTCAGGCTTGTTACAACCAATTAGGATTCACACGTATCCCTAAACAGAAGCTATTTCTGGGAGGAATTGTCACAAGCAAGATTTATAAGGCAATTAAGGATGCACAGAATGCTCGAGGAACAAAGATGAGGGGAGAGAAGCCAAGTCCTCCCCCGTTTTTTCTCTCTGCAGCAGGGAAGGGTGAAAACGCACCCATTTCTGTTCATATACTTAGCTTGTTTTGCACTATGCGTCTATTCATAATCCACAAATATTTGCACAGGTGTGCATTATGCAGGCCTTCTCGCTTCCCTCAATCCAGTGATGCTACAGGGAATCGCCTAGAAAAAGCTCAAGACACAACAAAAGCCCACAAGCCTTGAACAGGAAATCTGTTATGCGCAGCAAAATCGCACAATATCATTTCTTTTGAACCATTTCAGATGAGGGGGAGGGGCAGAGAATGTTGCATATTTGAATGCTCTCCTTGAACACAACCCAAGCTGTTTTTATTTACAAAAAGCCAGCATATCATGAGAAGAATTCTAGGCTAGCCTTCTCCCTGACATTCTACATTTCTGGATGCAGGAAGGCTTTCAATGTGCAGTTCCTTTCTTGGACTGGGATACAAGATAGACTTGGGTGCCTGCGGGGGGGGGGGGGGGGGATTAAAATTATTCTGCTGCACTTGTAGATCATTGTAAGATAAACATGGACTCAACATCAGACAACGGAACAGTGAGTTTCCTTTTATTGTCTGATGGGCAGCAATCAAATATTAGCTTACTGGAATATTTGACAAGAAGGACACGGTTTAGGTGGCAGCTTGCCTTTTTCCAGTACATTATGTTGTCATTATAACGATCCCCACCCATCCCTGAACAAGCGAGGTCAAACCTAGCCAGATCGCAAAGTTTCTCCTATTGGCTATTTGCTATTATGAGAGCATCTCCAAACTCGGCTATTCCTAACAGGTGACATTATTTTACCTTTTTTTCCCCAGTTTAATTTCATTTTTCTACCAAACGGTGAAATTGAAGGACAGCTCTGGTGTTCCAGGACCAAATCCACTGGAAAGAACTGCTCACATTTATACAAACCCCACTCAACACCGTTAAAAGTTGCTATTGTTATTAGAGAGGACCATCATAGTATAGCGCTTACAGTGTTTGATTAGGCCTGGGGAGACAGAGACCCTTTTCAGATTGCCTTTGTATTCCAGTTTAGTAACTGGTTGCTAATGGGTTATTCTGTCATTTCAGACAGACCCATTCTAGTAACTGGCTGCTAGTGGAATTATTTACCTGTTCATACAAACAAGTTAGCAAAGCATGGTTGAGCAACTTTTGAGGGGAACATCATTGTGCTTCTGAATTGTTGTGGTGTGCTGTTTAAAATGTCCATAGCTCTTCCTACAATGCCACTTTCCCCCTGCTTCCCTTTTTCACAGCGCAATCTTCCTTGAACAAAAAATTCTAAGGTGAGCGCTATAACACTAAACTGATACAGCAGCACCACTGAGATGCATTGATTCCACTGACTCAATTGAGTCAATGCATCTCAATGGTGCTACTAAAGCACTTCAGTGCTATGGCGGTTTAGCGCTATAGTGCTCACCTTAAAATGTTTTTAAAAGTCTGAGGAAGATCGCATGGTGAAAAGGGGCAGGGTGAAAGAAGCTGTTTGAAATGACCACAGCGCTTCAGAGATGGCTCATTAGCAGAAAGAAACTGACCGTATGAAACCCCCATCCCTGTATTGCTTTACTCAAAATCAGGCCAACAACAAATAGCATCCAGTTTAGAATGGTAATGTGAAAAGGGCCAGAAGCTCAAGGTCACCATAAAACTCACATAATTACCTTGGGCCTAGACTGGTCACCCTTGGGAGTATTGGGGGAACAGGGACTGCCGAAATTATTGGCAGGCAACACCGTCAATCACTTCTGGCTCCATACATGAGAGTTCAGTCACATTGTTAGGCAGTGATATAGGAATTACCCACCTCTCTATGGTTTTTACCACAAAGATTTGGAAATCCCTAGAGCATTGCCCAGTGCTTGTCTTCCTCCCCAGTCTGCTCCTGCGGCTTCATCCTGAGGCAGTGGGAGCCTAAAGGCCAATGGCAGGAGGTCGCCTGCCATAGTGCGGAAGCTGGCAAGCCTATTTGAGCTAGTTATTCTCTCTCAAGATGGCCTAACTCACAGGGGGGTTGTGAGGGTGAAATGGAAGAGACAACAGCCATGTATACCACTCCAAACCTCTCAGACAAAGGGTCGAATAAAAGTCTTTTTAAACTTAAAAATTAGTTTTGTTAGCCTGGCTCCCACTTACCACTACCGTAAGACAAATAGCCAAAACAGATTTCTCTTCCCTTCTCCCAGTAGCCAGCTGTGCATTCAAAAAGGTGATGCTTGGGGGTGGGGCACGTGAACAAAAGCTATGCAACAGGGGTGGTTACAGTTTGGGGAGGTCCTCTGGTGTAAGAAGTGAGAGGGGTGGTTTTAGGCCCTTCTCCCTCTTCAGTGCAGACACCCTTGCAAGGAGGTCGTTCGCCCACACAGGTGTCCCAAACCTGGCACCACCTTGTGATGTTCACAGGGGACTGCTGAAGGAAAAGGGAAGGTCACAATGATTTATTCCCATCATCCCCTTCTGCTGCCATTAGGATGTGACAAAAATTTCACTGGAAAAGTGAATTCATTTGTGTCTCCCCCCGGTAATTCGCATGATCATCAAAACATGCTGATGAATTAGTCTTTTTTTCTTGCTCAAAACAACGCCAATGCTTTTAAAAATGTTTCACTAAGACTTGACCTTTCCCCCCCTCCCCAACTGGTTCAATGCCCAACCTTATACTAACAAGCCTTTTGAAAAGGAGGTATATCTTCCTCAGCAACACTACAATGGAACAGCTGGCTCAACCATTATCGCATTAACTCAACTCTAATTAATTGCTCTATTTTTGACTCGGCATTCACTAGAATCTAAAAAAGCAAGCCGCTGAGCCAAACAGGTCTTTTTCCAGGACCTCAAAAATACACATTTCACAGATCTTACGCAGGCCTTGTGTAAAACTTCAAAATAATTATGCGTTCACGAATTCCCACCCCCATCCCTAAGAATTGTCACAGTCCAGGTGCCTCAGTCTAACACTGCACAAAATGCTTTTCCTTGAGCCCATACTTCTTTTAGAAGAAAAGCAGTGAAAAACTCTGAATTCTAACCCAAAATGTTAGTTTCTAAGACAGGGATCCCCAATCTTTTTGAGCCTGCAGGCACTTTTGTAATTCCGACACAGTGTGGGGGGACACAGCCACAAAATGGCTGCCACAAAATGGCTGCTTCAGAAGGCACAGCCAGCCATAGAATGACTTACCTCAGTCACAAAGTGACTTGTGCTGTGGTGGCAGCTGTTGCCAAAACAATATTTTAAAAAATCTCCACAGCCAGTCAAATCTCCTATGGCCAGTCAGAAGTCTTGCGGGCCAGGCCCACTTTCACTTGGCCGGTGTCAGGAAATGGCCCAAGGGTGCCCATGATGGGGATCCCTATTCTAAGACTGTGCCTGGATTCCCATCTTGATGGGGGAGGAGTTTTAAAGCCTTCTTTTTGTCAGAGTTTTAAAGGCTTCTTTTTGTCAGGGGGTGGCCCCAAATCCTCCCACCTGTGAAACATACACAGTAAATTCAATAGGACTACTCTGGAGAAGATACTAAGACACTGACAGTCCAGCATTACAAACAAGTCAAAACATTCAAGTATCTGATTACACTTTAACATTTACCTGGGAAACCGTGTTGGTCTCTAAGGTCCTACTGGACTCAAAATCCAGCTCTTTTCTGCAGAACAACATGGCTACCTTCCCAAAACACTCAACACATGATTTGTTAATCCAGAGTTTCCAGTTGCTCTGCAATCAGTGAGTTGTTCAGGGTGAACAAGAATTCCTTCGGGGTAAGAAGCCTGATAAACCCCTTGCGCGAGCCACCCATGAGACAGAAGCATGCATGGGCAAGCAAAGGCAGGTTTTTTTGGATAGGGAGGGATTGCAGGCTGGTAAAGCAGTGGGGGGACACTTCTCTATGGGACTAGCTCTACCAGTTCTTCAATGTCATATGTGCATGACTGCAAGTTGAGATTTGCTGAGTCATCAGCCCCTGAGGGATCCAGACTGAAATATTTTACAGAAAAGAAGACACAAAGCACACTTGAAATGCACTATCAGGAACACCAAGTGCCCATCAATCGGAAGGTCAAGTTCATCACCTGACAGTCGGCCTGGGAAGGTATACCTGTAATTGCTCCCCGGGAAAAGATAACTATCAGTTTCATCTGAATTCAGCATCAAACCATCAATTCCACATCAACTGCTGACACTAAAATTGGGGAAAACTAGTAACCCGTTGTGCAGCTCCAGTAAGTTAAAGGTAAAGCTTTCCCTTGCTCGAAAACTAGTCGAATTCGACTCTAGGGGGTGGTGCTCATCTCCGTTTCCAAGCTGAAGAGCCAGCGCTGTCTGTAGACTTTTCCGTGGTCTCACTCTGTCACGTTGCACTAGGGTCTCGAACTGCCGAGCTACTGACCTTCCAGTCTGCAGCTCAGCATCTTAACCTCTGAGCCACCTGTGCTTAAATGCTGTGAGATAATAAATACCCTGGGGGTCCTGAGCAGCAAGGGAACCCCCAAGTCCCCTTCTTCAAGTTCAAGTTTTGGTAGGAGACGGCTGATCTACGTCCCAGCAGTGGAGGAAAGAGATGGTATCCAATACTGACAGTTCTTCTACTGAACTTTTCTTATTATCTTACAAATAAGCAGCCAAAGGCCAAGATAACCAAATTGCTCAGAAGATATGTCAGAACAGTGCACACGTATTAATCAATAATAAAGAGATCTCTTCAATGCCAGCCTGAGGGCCCAAACAATCGGAAAAGGCAACACCCAGCCTGTAAAATTAACACCTTTTATACCCTTTTCATTTCTAAGTGTTTCCAAGGTGGGTGTCATGAAGAATGCCATACAAGTAACAATATGTTGGACCCTTACTACTAGAAGCATCATGAACTCTAACCAACCATGGGTTATCGGGACAGATCAAGCATCATTCAGATAGCACCGGTCGCAGATCTGACCTCAATCTACAGAAGTTTATACTTGGAGATGGAACACTCTGTCTTGGATAATGCAAACAATGTGGAGAGCACAGTTTAGTCAGGTACAGGGTGTTCCTGAGAAGCAGGCAGAGCTGAACAGCAACGCTTTCTGGGACTGAACCAGAGTCCATTCTTACTAAAACATAGGCCTTAGCATCCTTAGAGAGTATACTGAGAAGAACAGAAAATTTCAATGTCTCCCTCTAAGTCAAAATTCTGCCACATTAAACACCTATGGAACAAACAAGTTGATACCCAAAAGGTATACATCAGGACACCACTAAAACAGTGACGTAACTAGGGTTAACCAAAGGACATTGGCTTCCTAACCTGGAAGGTCCAATCGCGTGTGCGCACAACGGAAGATCATCAAAAGATTTAGCAAATATATAAAGGACCTTCAGTGTTCCAAATGCATCCACATCCACAGGCTGGATCAGTGTCTGGAACGATACTAGGGGGTGGAGGGAAATTCTGAACTGCAGCGGGAAAGGAGAAAGTCACATTCCACAGGCAGAGAGTTTCACAGTGAGTTTTAACTCTGAAACACCTGTTGGTCTCTAAGATACTACTGGACTTTAATCTAGCTGCTCCACAGGCAGAAATCCTTCATTCTGTGGAAACAAGTCTGCTGGATCCAAGCCATTATCTTTTTGTACCCCATACAAACCCCCATATAAGGTAGTCTAGTATTTATTGTTCCTGTCTTGCAAAATGGAGGCTGAAGATGGCACAGAGTGGATGGCCTGAGGGCTCCTAGTGAGCTCACATAAGAGGTGAAGTGTGAACCAGGGACCTCCTCAATCACTACTTGCTGGATCAACCACTACACTACATCAGCTCCCAACAGCATGGATGTCAAGAGCCAACTCTCACATGTTGAACAGATTCAGTATGGCAGCCTCAGGTATGCCCTGATCTGGATGGCCCAGGCTAGCCTGAACTCATCAGATTTTGGAAGCTAAGCAGGGTCGGCCCTGGTTAGTACCTGGATGGGAGACCAACAACAAGAAAAAGAAGACTGGATTTATACCCTGCCCTTCACTCGGGAGTCTCAGAGTGTATTACAATCTCTTTCCCTTCCTCTACCCACAACAGACACCCTGTGAGGTAGGCGGGGCTGAGAGAGATCTGAAACTGCTCTTGAAAAAACAGTGGCTTGCCCAAGGTCACCCAGCAACTGCATGTGGAGGATTGGGGAATCAAACCCGGTCCTCCCAGATTAGAGTCCGCGCTCCCAACCACTACACCAAACAAGGCAGTCCAGGGTTGCTATGCAGAGGCAGGTAATGGCAAACCTCCTCTGAATGTCTCTTGCCTTGATAAACCTATGGGGTTGCCATGTCAGCTATGAATTCACAACCTTTCCACCATCAGGTTTGACTACTCCAATACATATCCTGAGTAGTATATACTTAGAAGTGACACATTTTAAGAACTACCAAGCAATTCTACTTGAGGATTCTACAAACTACCAAGGAATCCTATTTGATGACACACACACGCACTTTGGAATGCATATCTGCTAATGAAAGTCAATTAACTCCAGTTGCAAGTTGTTCCTGTCAGCTGAACACAGAGCTGGAAAGAGGCCAGCCCTGTCCTCAAAATGAACATGCAGGGAGAAGAGGGAAAAGTCCCCCCCCCTTATTTTTTGCTGTGTAGCATCTTAGACCTAAAGGAGCCCCACCCCTTCCTCATCAGTGAAGCAGTGTTACTCCTGCAAGAGTACGTGTAAAGTGCTATCAAGTCACAGGCAACTCATGGTAACCTCATAAGAGTTTTCAAAGCAAGAGACGTTCAGAGGTGGTTTGCCATCGCCTGCCTCTGCGTATCAATCCGAAACTTCCTTGATGGTCTCCCATCCAAGTACTAACCAGGGCCAAGATTAGCTTCCAAAATCTGACAAGATCCAGCTAGTCTGGGCCATCCGGGTCAAGGCACTCTTCCATACTACTCATTTAAAAAAGCTGAACTCTAGAGAGATGACTGCCACTATAAGTCAGCATGTTCTGTTGCAAAACCTCTACTAACCAGAACCAACGAGAGAGCCTTTGGTAGGAACAGAATCCTAACAAAGGGGAGCAAAACAGTAAGCAAAGGACAGCCAATGAATGTCATGTGCTTTGGCAGGTTTGCTAATGACACAGCAACCTCAAAGGCTCTGCCATGCAATTAACTGTTGCAGGAACTACCTCCGATACAGAAACAACTATCCACATGGCAACACTCGCAAGGGGGACTGATTTTAAAGCCAGGTGGCAGCAGCAGCTACAGACTGGACAGAGACCTAAAATGCTGTGTCTTCCATCACCATCAAAGATCAGGAGACTATTTTTCAGGGCCTTCATAAGTCAAAATAGGCTCAACAAAGAGCCATTTATCCGTGCTGAACAGATACTTCCACCCCCCCAGGAAGGAACCATTCATAACCTTGAAATCAGCATTTCCTCATCCACCTCCCTCCCTTTCAGGCTGCTGATGCACTACAAAACGACGAGCGCAGGGTAGTAGAATTAAATTAAATTTTAAAATATGGACTAGTAACTTCTGTGAACTTGCAGCTCTGCAAACACGTATTTAAGTTCTGCTCTCGCATCTAAAACGCTTCAGTAAAGTGTCATGGTTCAGATGGCAGATGAAGCCTTGTGGCAGTTATTCAAGCTCCCAATGACAGGTTTCTGGCTTTTTTTCCATTCTTCCAAGCTATCTATTTTTTGTTCATAGCACAAATTCACAGTTGGGGGCAAGGAGGGGTCTATTTCACAGATGTCTTGCAGATCCAAGTGCTGGTAGTAGTAGTAGTAGTAAGCTTAATTTAAAAAAAAAAAGATGAAGAAAAGAGAGCTACCACAAACGGCTTCCACAGCAAGCGTTGCATCCTGCCAAACGAAAAACTGACAGATCTACTTACCACGTGTGTTGGTCGCCATGTCAGCCACTTTCTGGAATGCATCCAAGAAGGCAGCTGCTGCTACTACAGTCGTCCTGAAATACAAATGGGATAACGTAATGTTAGAAACAGCCAACATATCTGGACCACGAAAAAGGGGGAAGTCTTTTTTTAAAAACCTATCTTTAAAAAAAAAATTTAAAGATAGATTTATTTATTTATTTAAGAAGGGTAACTGTGTTAGTCTGTTGTTAACAGTAGAAAAGAGCAAGAGTCCCGCAGCACCTTAAAGACTAACACAATTTGTGGCAGGGTATGATCTTTCATGAGTCACTGCTCACTAACACCCTGCCACAAATTTTCTTAAAGTGGCTGCTGGGCTCTGGCTCTTTTCTACTGCTATAGTCAGACTAACATGGCAATCCATCTTGATCTATCTCCAGGTGGTAGTGGTAGAGGAGGAGGAGATTGGATTTATACCCCACCCTTCACAGGGAGTCTCAGAGCAGCTTACAATCTCCTTCCCGCCAGTAGGACATGTGCCAGAGGACTCTCTAATAGACTGCTCCCAAGTTCACCAATGGGATGTGGGGCAGCATTTGCATTTGGTGCCCCAAATGTTGAGAAACCCAAACATCTGCATGTTTGCTGTCTTTAGAATGTGTTATATGTGCACCTGGAGCCCACATCTGGGTTGGATCCACTGAATGTGTTCCATTAGAAGTCTTCTGCCAGGAGGAAGGGGGGGGGGGAGGAAGAAGAAGAGGAGGTTGGATTTATACCCCGCCCTTCACTCAAGAGCCTCAGAGCGGTTTATAATGTCCTTCCCTTCCTCTCCCCACAACAGACATCCTGTGAGGTAGGTGGGGCTGAGAGAGCTCTGAGAGAACTGCTCTTGAGAGAATAGCTCTCCGAGAACTTTGACTGACCCTAGGTCACCCAGCAGCTGCATGTGCAGGAGTGGGGAATCAAACCCGGTTCTCTAGATCAGCGTCCGCTACTCTTAACCAGTACACCAAACTGGCTCTCTGGCAGAAAAGGGGCATTCCACTGGAAGAGCATTCCCTGCACTGGAGGAGGGCTTCACTGTTAGACCAATGGATTCACGGGACCCAACCCACGTACTGCAAAGGTATGCAGGCTCAGTCTGAATGTTCTCAACAAGCAAGGTAGAGAAAGCTCAGCTTGGTTGTCCTGCTCCCTTCTACTTTGAAAGTCTCGTTAGAAACCAACATAACCACTGGCATCAAATGACGTATCTGTCCCTGGGCTGTGCCACATCAGAACTCAAGTTAAATCATTTTTAACTGTTTCTCCACATTACGTATACAAAACCCTTTTCATATTCAGACTGAACTATCACAGAAGAAGGGGTGGGATAGAATATTACACTTGACCTATGAAATGAACATATGTGCAACACAGGCTGGTAGCTATGATGGGGCTTTTGGGGGTGCCACCCCCTTTCTTAAAGGCACAGCTCAACAAGAATTTCTCCTGTAAATGCTTTTTTCAATAATTTTAAAACTTTTTAAAGGTGTACACTCCTTTAAGCAGAGTGGGGTGCTATAGTTGACTAATTCCTGCACTGAGCAAGGGGGTTGGAGTGGGTGACCTCTAGGATCCCTTCTAACCCTGTCACAAGAAACCGGTCTCCTTTAAGAGAGTTTTTCTGCCCAAGTGTTAGGTTTCTTGACTACAGAAGTCATCACTCCCACCTGCCGGCCTGTTATCAGAATTGTTGCTTAGGCTGGCAGAAGTGATTAACTTGCAGCAGCTTAGAACTGTCATCTAAAGTGGTTGACAGCTTGCAGTTTAGAGATTTATCCTGGTAACAGCCTTTTATTGGCTAAATGGCTTTTCTGTCTGCACCGAGAATTTCAGCCCCACCAGAAAAAAAACTGCCCCACAAGCCACAAAACCTTGGCTACGGGCCACATTTCTTACACAAAGGACCACTCAAGTATTCAGAGGTACAATACAGAAACGGTTTGATCGCGCCAAGTCTGCTAATCATAGAGCTCAGTCCAAGCTTCTGACAAGATAATGGAAGTACATCATATTTCCAGCAGACAATCCTAAGGGATCCTTCACAGAAGCATTTATTCCCTTCCCAACACAGATCTAGCACCACAATATCCCCAGATCCTTATCCTCCACAAGAACCTTTTTTTAAAAAACACTGATCCGGTCCTCCCTAAATATAGCACCACTTCATGAATAAGTGGGCCTTGAGGGCCCTTTTCACCTCAAAACTTACGCTGAAGTCTTTCCTCCTCTCATTTAATTCACTGCGTACCCAAGACTTGAATTTTAATAGACTCTAGGATGTGACTTTGGGGGATAAACTAAAAACAAGGGCACCGTGGAATCCACGGGAACAGCAGCTACAGAGAGCGGGACTTGCATGCCAAAAGGCAGGGTGTTTCAACTTGATCAACCTGCTGTCTTTCTGTCACAATTGCTTCTATCTCGGCTGCTTTGCCCCACCGGATGGGCAAACGGAATTGGGGGGGGGGGGGAAGGGTTTGAGACAAAGAGGAGAGTTTGCAGGGGAAACTGCCGTGGGTTCCCATTTTTCTCCTGCAAATGCTGCTCCCTGCCATACCCGAAAGACCACTCTGCACAGCATCAAAGATAAGAAATCCCACATTTTCCACCGAATGCACAACTTCAGCCAGTGACTACCCACACGCTCATGCTGCAGATAAAGGTCAAGAGCCACAGCATTTAATAGGTGAGCTGGAGGTCTTGCTACACATCAAACGCCCCTTCTTCGCAGCCCCCCGAGAATCAAAAATTGTTAGCTGGGATCTGCTGCAGGGAAATCGGTTCACAGCTTTCATCTCTCTCTCTCTCTCACACACACACACACACACACACACACACACACACAAACACACACACACTGTGTGGCATGAAATAGCAGTGGGCATCTGAGCAGCAAGTAATTTATCATCCCCCTCCCCCCTCTTGTGGGGCTTTCTCCATCTCCTGACACAGAAGAGAGATATGGGAGGATGAACATCAAGAGTTTCTAGGACTTCCACAAAGGCCTAAGGAAGGAAGATGGGGCAAGTTAGCTAAACACTCAAGATCCTTCTAGCGGATACTTGTTTTATTAAGGGATGGTAAAGTGCCACACAAAAAAAACCCCTGCCAAATTAAGAGAGATCTTCCCCTTCTTCATCATGCACAGTACACCCCTTTTTTTAACTCAATCTCCCAAGTATTTTCACTGTAGACCAATGCTGTGAGATTTCAGAAGCTAAGCAGGGTCAGCCCCGGTTAGCACTTGGATGGGGGACCACCAAGGAAGTCCAGGGTTGGTCTGCTGTGGCAGGCAATGGCAAACCACCTCTATTCATCCTAACTCTAAGGAGTCACTCTAAGTTGGCTGCAACCTGACCCCACTTTCTACCACCATTAAGGCAAACTGGCCAATCAGGGGGTGCGATCACACGGGCATTTAAACCAGGGTTCTCCCGCGCTGCTCTTTCAAGCGCGATAGGTACTTGTTTTTCCTGGTGGTTGGAAAAGCGGGCTCGAGTGCGGGGGGGGGGGCGGCTTCGAGACGGGAGACAGATGCGGCCCGTCTAGTCAGCCCCTTTAATTGCGATGGGGAACAGCCGCGAGGCCCGCAATAAACGTCCGTGTGATCGCACCCTAAGTTTCCCGCTCCCAATCAAAAGAAAGACATGCGTGAGCGCACATTAATCTGCCTTATACTAAATCAGACCATCAGTCCATCAAGGTCAGAACTGCCCACTCAGACTGGCAGCGGCTCTCCAGAGTCTCAAGTGGAGGTTTTTCATATCACCCACTGCCTGGTCCTTTTTACTGGAGATGCCAAAGATTGAACCTGGGACCTTCTGCATACCAAGCAGACGCTATATCACTGAGCTACAGCCCCTCCCTTGCAAGCCTTACAGCAGGTATGCATGTTAATTAAAACATTATTTTGCTAAACATGAGTAGCTTGTATCAAGGGTCTTGCAAATGGAGCACAAGAATTGATGTGTTATCTGCCAGACTTAACACACTGTTTTAATACTCAGCTATTTTGCAAGCAACTTACACAGGGATCACCTAAATGAAGATTTCCTAAGAACAATGTAGTCTCAGGACACCAAGATCCAAAATTTTAGAGAATCTGGGACACGACTGTAGGGATCGAGGGACACCGGATGAAGAAAAATCCATAAGGGGTTTAACCCAGAGGGGTTTATGCAATCCATCCTTAATAACTGGCAACATAAAGAGTCTGAAACGTTTTTGCCTTTTAGCATACTTGCAGATATTAACTGAATGAAGTATGAAAATATCTATTATATTTAACAGCTACCCATATGTGATGCAATATATTCTCTGTCTCTCTCAGCAGGAAGTTCCTTTGTCCCACTTTTCACTACCATGACAACACTCAGAGAAAGATTCTACAGTGTAGCCATTTTTAATGGAAATGCTTCCAACCCATACAGTAGAATTGTAAAGTAAAAGGAAGGGATTTGGAAAAATTGCTCTGAAAAAGCCTCATTACTGAGCCTGGGGTATTTGCAGTTCCCCCTACTTTATACTAACTGAAAAAGCGGGATTAGGTTCCTTAAGTATCAAAGCCAGGGGCCTCCACGTTTCAGATGCTGTTGACTCTGACAATACAAGCCTTGGTCACAATTAACCGGATCATCGGAATATGAATGAGACAGATTTATCAGACAGCCAGGCACTGCTAGCAAATTAGGAGTCAGCTTAAGGAGTTCAAGGGTCTCCCCCCTCCATATTCCCTCCTCCAGAAGACAGCCCCCCTTTCCCTTCCACTCTCACCATTAAACCAAAAGGTTACAAGATCTACGTGCATGAAGATAACCATGGACAACATGAGCCAGAGTGGTGTGGAGGTTAAGAGTGTCGGACCAGTATCAAAAAGACCCAGGATCAAATCCCCACTTGTGCCACTGGAGCTCCAGGTTAGCATTCCTCACATATTTATTTGCACAGTTGCCTTAATTATGTGTTTAATGGATCTCTTTGTGCCTTAAGGACATTTCACATACTGTAAGGGAATGCAAGTGTTTCCTGTGTTTAGGGAGGGGCCGTGGCTCAGTGGAAGAGCCTCTGCCTTACTTAAAGACATGGCCGCGCAGGAATTTGTCTTCAAAATGCTTTTTAAAAAAAACTTTCTTTTTATAATGTTTTAAAGTTGCATGCTCCCTTAAGGCCCCTTAAAAATGTAAATGCCCCCCAGGGGAGAAAAATCCTAGCTACAGGCCTATAGGAGACCCAGGTTTGAATCCCAACTCTGCTGCAGAAGCTTGCTGGGTGACCTTGGGCCAGTCACACTCTCCCAGCCTAGCCTACCACGCAGGGTTGTTGTGAGGATAAAATGGAGGAAAGGAGAAAGATGTGAGCCACTTTGGGTTCCCACTGGGGAGAAAGGTGGTGGATAAATGAATTAACTAAACATGAACCCACAGCCGTGTTTCTGCAAACCCCATTTCAAGCTAATCCTTCCAAGTTGCATTTTCATAAGAACCTCAGCACCAGGATAAACACCGTACACAAAACCATGGTTAACATGGAAAACTGAAGGGAAGAGTGGGGGTTTTGTGCCTCTGAAGGGAGGGGAGGACAGATCGTTGTGAAGAGTGGCTCGTGAGTCGCTCAGAGTTACCCAAATGCTGCAGGCGCAGAAGCAGTAGATTAAAGGGAGAACGCCAGCTGCATATGCAGTAAGCCCGACAGACATAAAAGAAACATAGGTACAGGGGGGGGGAAATAGTTTACCTAAGCTGAGACTGTAGCTTCCCTGCTTTGTTGATGAAGTCTTCCCAAATCGGATAACTTCCCTGAAAGAGAAAAAAAAGAAGACAGACTTTAACAAAGTATCTTAATTTGACCAGGCAGCGGAAACTTTTTCTTAGAGGGGGCATAAGCCACTGCTACAGATGAATCCCTGGTCTAGACAATCTTTCCCCCCTCCTGGTTCCATTTTGAACTATGAAGCTAGGAGCGCATCCACACATCGTTCAATACTGCAATATCATTGTGCAATAACAAATCATTCACAACTGGACTGTCCTGTCCACAGATCAAGAGTCTGCAGTGTGGTGCCCGAAGGGGCCATGACACCCACAAACACCTTTCCTGGTGCCTGCCAAGTGCTTTTGGGAGGAGAGGAGAGGAGAGGAGAGGAGAGACTTATACACCATCCTTCACTACCCAAAGGAGTCTCAGAGCGGCTTATAATCTCCTTTTCCTTCCCCTCCCCACAACAAACAACCTGTGAGGTAGGTGGGGCTGAGACAGCTCTTTCGATGACTGCTTTTGAGAGAGCAGCTCTGAAAGAACTTGTGACTGACCCAAGGTCACGCCAGCAACTGGCATGTGGAGGAGTGGGGAATCCAACCTGGTTCTCCCAGAGTAGAGTCCGCACTCCTAACCACTATATCAAACTGGCTCACCTACACCAAACTGGCTCTTTTAGAAGGCGGGCAGGGCTACGTAAGGCTTTTGCTCAGCAGGGCTTCTGATTGGCTGTGCAGATTAAAAGGCATCTTGTTAAGACAGAGCTTCTGCCTGAAATGCTGAAGAGGTACTGTTAGAGTTACACATAACCTCTCTCCCTGATAATTTGTGATTGGCTCCACCTCCTGTGGCAGCCATTTTGTGATTGTGCCCACCGTGTCAAAATTCCAAAGGTGCCCGCAGGCTCAAAAATGTTGGGGATCCCTGCTACAGACCAACAACAGTTCTACAGCCAAGGAGGCGGGGAGGAAGCTTAGCATGGTCAGATCTTGCAACCAAGGAATCTGCTCCATGCTTCCTCTAGAACCCAGGTTCCATGGGAATGGAGAACATGGAGAAAACACACAGCTGACCCTGGTTCCAATCTAGGGCTGGGACTGGTTTTGTGATAAGCTTGGCAAGATGGTTTCTTCCACCTGCCAACAGGCAAAGGATTATAGGAAAGGAAGCCCTGTTTTCGCATGAACGGTTTTTGGGAATTCACTTGGCATAAGTAAGAAGACAGAAAGAGAAAAAAAGCCTGCTGCCTTAAGAATATGTAAGCAGAGAGCTCTCCATTAGGCAGCATGGAAAGGCAGCCAATTCTCAGCTAGTGAAAGAGCACAGTTACTAATTACACAAACCTGTTGAGTCATGGAAGCTTCGCAAGTCCAAACATTAAGAACACCACATCAATTAGGAAGAGACGCGCTTGGCTATGTTGTGCCTACACAATCAGTGGTCCAGCACCACACTCACAAACACACCAAAGCTACCATACGTAATATGAAGCATCGTAGGAAAGATTTAATCTGCCAAGGCACTGATTGAAGTTCGGCAGATTTCCTGAGCTAAGGAGAAGGCAGCCGGTTAATTCTGTTTGTTTTGCAAGGCAGACATCTCTAGAGCTCAGTGGGCAGAGGTTCGGTTCTCCTGCCATGCTCCTGGCTTGTTCCTTTTTTGCACATATGAATTTCCCCCAATATTTCTTTAAGCTTGCTTCACTGAAACAATGCTACAGTCTGGTTTACATTAATCAAGTTCACAGATCATTGGTCAAAAAGCACCTCCAGACCCGGGGGGGGGGGGACGGGGACGGGATGACATATGGAGATTGCAGAGATTTCCAAGTGACTCGTAACCTTTATCTCAGAATTTAAGATGCATGTAAGGCTCTCTGGAAACAGAGGCACTCACTGCATTTAACACACACACCCACGTACATCCACCACGCTAAAAGCAGAAGAATATAATACAGCTCATCCTTTGGAACTCCACAGCACTGGTTAAGGGCAATTCTAGGCCTTGGGTGGAGGTGAAAAGTGCCGTCAAGTTACAGATGACTTGTGATGACCTCATAGGGTTTTCAAGGCAAGAGACGTTCAGATAGTGGTTTGCCATGGCCTGCCTCTGTGTTGCAACTCTGGGCTTCCCCTTCCTATCCACATACTAACTTGGGCTGACTCTGCTTCGTTTCTGAGATCCGTTAAGATTGGGCCAGTCTTGACCAAACCAGTTGGAGCCTGGTCACCACACCTCAGAAGGGACATTATAGCATCGGAAAAAGTGCAGAGGAGGGCAACTAGAAGGATAAAAGGGTTGGAACACTTTCCCTATGAAGAAAGGTTGAAACGCTTGGGGCTCTTTAGCTTGGAGAAATGATGGCCGAGGGGCGACAAGATCGAGGTTTACAAGATTATGCATGGGATAGAGGAGGTTGAGAATGAAGGACTTTTCTCCCTTTCTCACAATACAAGAACTCGTGGGCACTCAGTGAAATTGCTGAGCAGTTGGGCTAGAATGGATAAACAGAAGTACTTTTTCACCCAAAGAGTGATTAACACGTGGAATTCACTGCCACAGGAGGTGGTGGTGGCTACAAGCATGGGCGGGTTCAGGAGGGAATTGGATAAACATATGGAGCAGAGGTCCATCAGTGGCTATTAACCACAAGGTATAGATAAGAACTATGGGACAAGTAATGCTCTGTATTCTTGATTCTTGGGGGGGGGGCAACGGTGGGAGGGCTTCTAGTGTCCTGGCCCCACTGGTGGACCTCCTGATGACACCTGGTATTTTTGGCCACTGTGTGACACAGAGTGTCAGACTGAATGGGCCATTGGCCTGATCCAACACTGGACTCTTTTATGTTCTCATGTCTTAGGGAGGAGGGAATTTCGAAAAAGCCACAAATCGAACACAACTTTCCTACAAACGATGTCCAGCTTACAGCATTACACTTCCATATCTACATCTTAACAGTTCATGCCCTTAAAAAGATCCACGAGGAAGTTAACAGTATTTTGCCCAAAGGTACTTTTATTTCTCTCAAGGCCTTCTTTACAAGGTGGTTTCTTATGTCAAACTTAGCCCAGATTTACCTACTTATGTTTTTATTACTTGAGAATGAGGCCAATCCAGGCTAACTGGTCAATCCCAGAAGTCACCCACACATCAGGACACAGCGTATTGTCAAAGATCAACTGCGTTTATATAAATTTCAAGCTGAGAACCTGTGAGGAAGTGGGGGGGGGGGGGGGACAGGAGAGGAGAGGAATAACAGGGTAGATCCAAACGTCCTCTAAGAAGCCTTTCACCAACTTAAGCAGCTCTTCCTCTTACGGAAGAAGTGGGAGGAAGTCTCCTTAGATTGGAGGAAGTCTTCGAATTGGAGCCAAAAGGAAAAGTGGGACATGAATATTTGAATATATAAATGAATAACTAAATAAACTTTGCTCAGGGGAGTGGTAGGATAGGCGGAGGATCCAAACCAGTGACTGGGAAATTCCTTAACCTAATCTAACCCTCTCCTCCCCCATGCTATAAATTTTTAGGGGCTTGACAGGTTAATTATCCCACCTTCATTTTAATTTCCCCCCCCTCTTTGACTCTTAGCATTCCAGGGTCAAGTCACATGTTCAGTACTCATCATGACATTTGTTTAAAACAATTTACAAACTAACAGGGAACCAGCCCAGAACAGCGGAGACCCTGACCTTAACCACGGGTGGTCCCACTTAACAACCTTTGAAATCGGCACTCAACCATGAAGTCTGCACTAGATGGAACTGGTCCAGAGTAACTACTGGCTCAGCAAGAAATCATTCCGCTCAAGGTCTATGCAATACCTATCCATGCTGCAACGAACCACCCCCCCAGCCCACCATTACAAAAGGAGATTTGCATAAAACAGCATTGCAATTATTTTATTTCACTCCATTAATACCCTACTTTTCTATGCCTCACTTGCACAGAAAATGCTCCCCGAGTGTTGCTTGTTTCAACCTGCAGGGCATCATTCATGTTTACTTTTGTACACACTGTACAGGCAAAAAAAAAAATGGCATAGCTCAGACAGGTCTCCCAGGAGGCCACGGCTCCCTACAACATACCAGTACTTATTTAATTTACATCCCACCTTCCTCCACCATGGGGACTCAAAGCGTGATTAACACATGGAATTCACTGCCACAGGAGGTGGTGACGACTACAAGCACAGACGGCTTCAAGAGGGAATTGGATAAACATATGGAGCAGAGGTCCGTCAGTGGCTATTAGCCACAAGGTATAGATAGAAACTCTCAGTCTGGGGCAAGTGATGCTCTGTAGTCTTGGTGCTGGGGGGGGGGGGGCAACAGTGGGAGGGCTTCTAGTGTCCTGGCCTCACTGGTGGACCTCCTGATGGCACCAGCTATTTTTGGCCATTGTGTGACACAGAGTGTTGGACTGGATGGGCCCCTGGTCTGATCCAACATTGGCTTCTCTTATGTTCTGACCCAAAGCAGCTTACATCATTCTTCCCTCCTCCAATTTATCCTCCCAACAAACTTGTGAATACAGTTAGGCTGAGAGTGCGTGACTGGCCTAGGGTCACCCAGCAAGCGTCCACGACACCAGTGGGGATTCAAACGTGGGTCTCACAGAACCTTGTCTGACATTCTAACCATCACACCACGCTGGAAACACCTGTGTTTCCTTACAGTACGTGAAGTGTCCCTAAGGCACAAAAAGATTCATTAAATGCAGAATTAAGGCAACTATGCCATTAATCTGCTGGTTAAATTCATCCCTCCCCTTACACACCACACACTCAAGCTATACAACAGCTTTGCTCTTCAGTCTTGCACTGTTACACTTGCAGGAAGGAAACATGGGGGTAGGGAAAAGGAGAGGTACAGGCTACAGGCTACAGTATCACCCCACAGATACCATGATTTTATCTATGAGCACCTGCTACATCCTTCTTTCAACTAAGAACCTTTTAAGACAACAGAAATATCTGAAATTTTCAATGACTGTACCACAGTCCAGCCCATGTTTTCTCAATTTCCTCAGTGGGAGTCACTCCCAAGGGAGTTTGTGTAGGATTGTTAGAGGCCTCAGCCATAACTACTCATTGTTTTTAGAAACATTTAGTCTTGTTTTTTTTTAAAAAAAAAAACCCAAACTCCTTTTTGGTGATTTTTTTTTAAAAATAGTAATGTTTGCAAAGATTTGTGGATGTTGCTCTCCCAAGCTTTCTTTCAATTGACTTCATTTCACCTCAGGGACGCCATCACATAAACAAATCTGATTGGCTGTGAAGTGCTGTGACCTCGTCCCGTTGGTTTGGATGGGATCATCAGTGTGGCTGATTCAGGAAGGAGAAACGAACAGTAAGCAGGAGAGGAAGCAGCAGTTGAGCGAAACAGGGCAAATATTCGTGCAAAAAAAGCATTTCTCAGGATCGCTATTTCCAGCCCGCACACATACAAAAAAAATCAAAACTGGAAAGCATTCAGTGCAATTTAAAAATGTGTTCTCAAGTACTCTTCTCCCCCTACCACAGAAGGCGTCATAACTTAAACCATATGAGCATTAAAGTTTGGTGTTATGGGTATAAAAACCAAGGCGTTATCTATTATAGTATAATCTCCGACAAGCGGGGCTCTGTCATTACTGGTGTGCAACAAGCCACTGTGGGATGACCTTAGACAAACACACCCTCCTAATTAGCTTATAGGCAATCTCTCTCCCGAGATCAGCTTACGAGTTCCTTGCAAAGGAAGACAAAGCAGTCCTCTCTTTCCCTGCATTTACTTTTCCAAGCCCATTAGCAATGACACATCATTCCCTACCACTCCACGCTGCCGCATTACAAGTCACACAGTAGCAACCTTACTGTCATAACTGTACACTAAAGGTGTACGCTCGAGTCTCTGGAAAAGGGAAATGGAGACCCAAAATCCCCGTGGGCCAAGCTGCCCCAAGCCTTCAACCAATGGAAACTGAAACCAATTCCATGATGGTAGACAACGATAGACAATGGCCACAATCCTGTGAAACCATGCTTGCATACCAACTTCAGGGCTTTCCTGCACAACTCTTTGCTACTAGTCAACAGAAAAGGAAATCACTTTGCTATTCTTTAGGGAGCTTTTCTTCAAGAACTGAGGGCTGGCGCAAGCTCACACCCATCCCTGTGCTGCTGTAACCAACAGGGCGGAGAAAAAGCATGCCACAGAGTGCTGGACTGGATGGGCCATTGGCCTGATCCAACATGGCTGCTCTTATGTTCGGAAGAAAAGAACACAGCCCTGTCTGAATGGGAAATAAATAACGTTAAGCAGCATGGACTTCGCTGTAGGGTATGCACACTTAAGATGGCTTAGTGCATGATGCCCAGATCCTTGGCTCTTGGGCAGAACTAAAAAATGTGCTCATGGATCCCACCTCACCGTTTGAAGAAACAGGATGGCAAAGCACACAAGAGCAGCTGCATTTGGTTCTCCGCCTCTCCCCTTTCTTATACTTAGTCAATCTGTCCACACCGATAAGCGCTTTTGTAACCCTGCAGCTGGATTACTGTAGAGCCAGTTTGGTATAGTGGTTAGGAGCACAGATTCTAATCTGTGGGAATTGGGTTTGATTCCCCACTCCTCCACATGCAGCTGCCAGTGTGACCTTGGGTCAGTCACAAGTTCTCTCGGAGCTGTTCTCTCATGAGCAGTTCTCAAAAGAGCTCTCTCAGCCCCACCTACCTCAGAAGGTGTCTGTTGTGGGGAGGGGAAGGGAAGAGATTGTAAGCCACTCTGAGACTCCTTCGGGGAGTGAAGGGTGGGGTATAAATCCAGTCTCCTCCTCGTCTTCTAATACGCTCCATGTTAAAGTGAAGAAGTGAGCAGTGACTCACGAAAGCTCATTCCCTGCCACAAATTGTGTTAGTCTAAGGTGCTACTGGATTCTTAGGTACCTGAAGAAGTGAGCAGTGACTCACGAAAGCCCATACCCTGCCACAATTTTTTTTAGTCTTTAAGGTGCTACTGGGCTCTTAGGTACCTGAAGAAGCGAGCAGTGACTCATGAAAGCTCATCCCCAGCCACAAATTTTGTTAGTCTTTTAAGGTGTTACTTGGACTCTTGCTCTTTTCTACACTCCATGTTGGGTTGCCCTCAAAGACAATCTGGAAACAGCAGCTGGTCCAGAATGCTGCCGCCTGTTTACTGCCAATTTTGCAACCACTAAGTTTCTTTAAAACGTTGGCTACAACCAGCCGGTTTCTACCCCTCTCACAGCTGCCTGCCTGGTCTTGAGCCGAGCTCAGGCCTTTTCCATCCCCCACTGTGGAACAGATCTCCCTGAAGAAGTGAGGGGCACCCCTTCGCCAGAGATCTTCAGAAGGCACTGCAAGTCATACTAGTTTGCCAGGGCTTTTTGATGGAGGAAGAACAACAGGATATCTTGGGGGTGAGAGAGACTTGAGGGAGGTAATCAAAACTGTTTTGATTACACTTTGTGAGCCACCTTGTGCCAAGATTGAAAGACAGGGTATTTCTAGACATTATTTCCGGAAGAGCCCTGCTTGATCAGACCAATGGCCCATCTAGTCCAGCATCCTGTCCCACACGGCAGCCAACCAGTTCCTCTGGGTGGCCACCAATAGGGCATAGAGGCCAAGGCCTTCCCCCCCGATGTTGCCTTCCGGCTCTGGGATTCAGAAGCTTGGTGCCTCTAACTGTGGAGGTTCCCCTCAGTCACCATGGCTAGTAGCCACTGATACTTATCCTCCATGAATCTATCTAATAAATGTGGGAGTTAACTCTCTGCGGCCTTCAATAATGGCCACAGAATAGCCTTTAATCTCAGCAGCCAGAGAGTATTTGTGGCAATGGAAGTCCCTTCTCTGCCCAGGAGGGAAAACTGAATTCCACTCTTCAGGTGAGAGGCCCATATATCGATCCTCACCAAATGTGCAGTCTATGAAAACAGCAGCAAATACTTCCAGGCACATCTTGTAGGCGTCTCTCTCCATAATGACAGAATACATGTTTGTGCATTTGTAGAGCAGCTATACAAGCTACACCATGCGGGCAAGTCTTGACTGGAATTTTTTTGTTTTTCTCTCTGCCAGGTATAGCAACCTGTCAAGCGGTTAGCTTTCTGGGCAGGCATGTTCAAAATCTGGCTCGTTTGTAATCCTATATCTTCTACCTCTTCCTTCAGAGCATTCCCGACCCCCTCATCTGGTCCTTTGATTTCCATTTCATGAAACTAAGTTTTACTGCATAAAAACGGACTGAGCAGCACTTTGGTGGCCACTAGAGCAAGGAGAAAGCAATGCAGTGAGATTCTGGAAGAGAACCTTGACCCCTGTGACTTGGCAGCAGCATATAGATCCCAACAGGGGAGAATCAATCAGTTTGCTGAACTGGAGTGACAACTATTATAAGGGTTTCATCAGTCAGTAAGGGGGAAAGGACACTTGGAAAGCCAACCGTGCATGGCTATGAAAAAGCAAACACACAACTGCATTCACAGTTCAATCTTTAGAAGCTTTCCAACTCCAAGTCAGCTATAAAAAAAATCTTGTGAAACATCTTTCTTTCTTTATTGGCAGCTCAGGGCAAAGCTCATGTTTGATGTTTCCAAAGTTCGGTGAAAACTACAGCTAAAAAAGTTCTGCCAAAGGGTTTTGCAATGGGGAAATCACATCCTAAAATGGCAAACCTGATTTTAAGTCACTAAGCCACACATTTCAGAGGACTCCTAGCAGACCTCCTGAGATTTCAAATAGAGGGCACTTGTTGAACTTCAGAATTTCGACATGTTGTTACTTAGCTAAGTGGTCCAAAGAAAAACTGCCAAAGCCATTGGCTTATCAGCCCAAGTATAAAACGGAAGATTACAATGAACATTTTTGCGTCTTCCCCTAAGGACTGGAACCTGGGTCTCCCAGCCCATAGTTCCAACACTCAAACCTACTACACAACACTGGCTCATGCAGTCACATTTGTTTGAAACACAATCATCAAATCTGAAGAACCACAAGACAAATGAACACAAATTTTCACAGTCAACATCCTTCTGGATCGACTCACACTATTGTGGTCTGGAACGTGACTGCTGAACTGTGTTTAGCATATAACAGATGGGACTTGCAAGTGTGCATTTTAACTCAAAAGATTCCTTTGTGTGGTATGAGCAAACTCCGGAGCACAACAGAAGACAGGAGGAGGGCCTGGCGTGTGGTCCATGGGGTCGTGAAGAGTCGGACTCGACTGTGCGACTGAACAACAACAAATGAGCTTTCAAGAATCAAAGCGCCCTTCGTCAGAGGGCTCTTGGCAGCTCATTCTGTACAAAATCTTGTTGGTGTCTAAGGTGTTACTGGACTAGAATCTAATTGTTCTACTGCAGATCAACACACCTAACCTCTTAGACTATTTTAACTCATGCATCTCACGGAACTCTTGACTGGCCACAGCTCTTTGCAGTTATGTACCTCACAACCAGAGACTGATTTATCCATCATACACCTCTCCTATCCTTCTTCCCAGGACTATACATGCGAGCATTCTCAGGACTATGCGTAAGAGCATCCTCAGGACTATACATAAGAACATCCTTCATCTGTCCTCAAAAACCAGTTAGATAAATTAGGTAAGAGCTCAGGACTGGTCAATGATTGCCCAGTTAGCTTCTCAGCTGAGCTAGGATTCAAACTCAGTTCTCCCCAGTCAACGTCCAACACGCCGTCCATTTACCACTCTGAAACATCCCCAACCCACAAAAAATATCAGTTGAAAATCCAAAGTCACGCTATTTAAACCAAGAAATTCTTGCATCTATCAGTGACACAGGAGTCTGATTTTTTACAGAACCAAAGCAGTACTGGAGGACCTTGAGAAGATCTCCTTTGTTTCTAGGTTTTTGGAGGGCAGGGCAAGTAGGCAAGCCAGTGAGCATTGGACCCCCCTTCAGTCACTCACCCTGCAGACTCATCTGTCCAAGCAACTGCTTTCTGCCCCAGATATACTGCAGTGTGAACTCGGTTAGCCAGTGGGGATATAGCCTTCAAGGGAAGATGCACTCTTCACAGAACAGAGCTAAGGGGAACAGCCTAATGCTCTAGGGCAGTGGTGGCAAACCTATGGCACGCGTGCCGGAGGTGGCACTCAGAGCCCTCTCTGTGGGCACGCACGGCATCGGCCCAGCACAGAGTTTGCAAGATTGGACAGCAAAAATCACATTAATTGTTCAAAAGCATGCCAAATGCAAACTTTTACCTTTCGATAAAAAGTTGTTTGTATCACTGAAAGCTCTGTTACTGTGTTTTTCTTTTAAGACAAAAGATGTTAATGTATCAGTTGTTTTTTCTAAAACAAAAACCTCAGTATTCAGGTTAAATTGCCGTGTTGGCACTTTGCGATAAATAAGTGGGTTTTGTGTTGCAGTTTGGGCACTTGGTCTCTAAAAGGTTCACCATCACTGCTCTAGGGGAACAGCTGGTGGCTTTCCAGAAAGGGTATTTGTGCACAGACTGGTGGTTTGTCTTATGCAACTCAACAAATGCAAGGGGAAAGGGCATCTATGGGTCTTTATGGGACATTCAATTCAACACGTAGGCCAAAGTTACATAAGAAGCTGCCCAGCACACCTGTAGACAGACAGTTCCCAAAACAACTCATGAATGCAGTACTACACGTTTGCGCTTGTTACAACACACCAATGGTTCCCTACCTAGAGGGTTTGGAATAGCGTGAACACAACAAGAATGATTTCCAGCAGCACTGCAATGTATTTATTTATTTATTGGCAGAGGAGGGTTAGTCGCCATTCACCCAAAGGGTCTCATGGCGACTTACAACATTAGAACCAATGAGGTAAAAACAACATAAAAAATAACGAACATAAAATATTAACATTAAAATACATGGCTATCACCATGCCACTAATAAAACAGCCCAAACACAGTTACCTTCCAAAGAAAGGTAAAGGTTTCCCTTGCTCGAAAGCCAGTCAAATCCGACTGTAGGGGGCGGTGCTCATCTCCGTTTCCAAGCTGAAGAGCCAGCGCTGTCCAAAGACTTCTCCATGGTCACGTGGCCGGCATAACTAAACGCCAAGGCGCACAGAACGCTGTTACCTTCCCACCAAAGTGGTACCTATTTATCTACTTGCAATTTCTTGCTTTCAAACTGCTAGGTTGGCAGAAGCTGAGGCCAGAGACAAGAGCTCACTTTGTCACGTGGCACGCGGGTCTCGAACTGCTGAGCTACCCACCTTCCGGTCCACAGCTTCAGCATCTTAACCTCTGAGCCACCACAGCCCCCAGTTACCCTCCAAAGGCCAATCTAAATAATTCAGCTTTACATGCCCTGTGGAAACTAAACAAGTCCGGCAGGGCATGGGTGTCATACAAGAGTGCATTCCACAGGGCAGGGGCCACAACTGAGAAGGCCCTTCCCCTAGTGACAGGTAACCGAGACACCCTGGGGCCGATTAAGTTGGTAGCCAAACTAATTGCCCCACAAGAACATTTACTAGTCTGTGCTATCATGTTTTGTCTTGGTTGGTTGTTCTTTGGGCTTTTTGCACGTGAACTATCAGAAACAGGAAAAGAGTCAATTCCATTCCAACGTGTAGTGGGTAAGAAATTGCGGTATGAATTAGAAAACCTTTAGATTGTACCCCACCGTTCCCATGATCTTGTTAAGCATCCTTATGAAAAGACAATAGACTTTCAGCCCCCACTTACTAAATGACAGTAAGCGATAGTAATAGATAAGTTTATTGTCTTAGCCATAGGCCTTAACATAACATAATATATCATGGTTGAGTAATATTTACTGATATTTTATTTGCTTACATTAATTTTTTTTTTTGCTAAATGACAGTAATAATCTTAAACCGCTTCACAGCATTGTTGTGAGAATACACATAAAGCACTTGGAATACACTAAAATGCCTCAGAAGTACATTTACGATGATTAATGAAAATTTTCCAACGTGATCACCCTGAGGCCATTTATACTCGTCACAAACAACCAAGAGTCTGCTGGTGGTGGAAAGTGAAGTCAAGTCACAGCCGACTTACGGCAGCCCCGCAGTTTTTTTTCAAGGCAAGAGATGTTCAGAGGTGGTTTGCCATTGTCTGGCTCTGCGTAGCAGCTCTGGAATTCCCTGCTGGTCTCCCATCCAAGCGCTAACCAGGGCCGACCCTGCTTTGCTTCTGAGATCTGTTAAGATCCGGTTAGCCTGGGTTACCCAGGAAGCTATTTGCAAGTCCATCATCCAGTATACATTCAAAATACTTCGCCACTTGCAGAAGCTGTGATCAACAGATACATCTCTGTACCAAATAATCTGCTGTTTTATGCTGCTGGATTTATTATACCTCCCACCACACACAATAGTAAGTTCAGGAATGGGTGAACTCGGGGGAACAACCACCATGCATTATGCATTAACCAACATTTGGTATGCAATTACACTGACACTTCGTTCTGAAACACTGGCTACGTTCGTAATGTTTATGCAGCAATGCGTGAATTCCTCAGTTATGTTATGACACTCCAGAACTTTTTCTGCAGCAGCCTGGGGACAGTGTCTGCCAGACAAGGAAGGCGTTATTAAATGCTTCCTGTCTATTCAAAACTGGTTTAAAGTTGTGATTCTCGTAGCAAGACTCTCCAAAGCCAAAATACGATGGGCCAAGACAAACACACTTGGACAGTATCCACCAAGGGTGACCTGAAGCTGTGGGGCAGGCCACCCCACCTCTTGATCTGCAAGCCAGGAGATAAACACCTGCCCTTTACTTAATGCAGGTTTAGTGGGAGATTCAGTAAGCCAAGGAACAAAAGCTTGGCCTTGGTCTGTGAACACCTTCAGCCAGTTGTCTGGTGGTGGAAAGCCGTCAAGTCACAGCTGACTCATGGCGACCCTGTGGGGTTTCCAAGGCAAGAGACATTCGGAGGAGGTTTGCTATTGCCTGCCTCTGCGTCACAGCCCTGGTGTTCCCTGGAGGTCTCCCATCCGAACACTAACCTTTGCCGACCCTGCTTAACTTCTGAGATCTGACAAGATCAGACCAGTCTGGGCTACCCGGGTCAGGGATCTGGTCGCCTAGGAAGAGTTAAATCACCTCCAGGAGACCAAACTACGAAAATTTGCAAATTCCCAGCACACTCTGTCAAGTGAACCTCATAACTATGTGCTGCCATGAGACCTAGCAAAGCTTTCTGTAGGCTCATTTTCAAAAGTGGAGCAGAGTCACGGCATTCTTCAAGCCTTAATTTAAGGAGCCAAGAGTAAAAAATTTGGGGACTGGGGGAGAATATCAGAACTGCTGTTCTGCTGACCTGGACTACTGATGACTGACACAGGCGGCAGCACCCCCCCCCCCCCCCAGCCCAACCAAGAGGACAACTAAGGGTGTAAGAGAGAGATTCCCTCTTCTGGAAGCTGTCTGTTCCTCCTTAGGAAACTTGCTTCATACTTTGGAAGCAATTGCTCTGACCATCTAAAAATAGCGGCACGTTTACACAGGCCATAGCATAGGCTTAAAGAACCCTGGCTGCTGGCAGCTGCCTAGCTGATTGTTTCCAAGATCAACACTCAAGATCAGAGGATAGAAATCAGAAGGGGTTTGTGTTCTCCCCCTCCCCTTCTTCCCAAGTCCCAGCAGAAAATGTTCTGCAGCTGTTTATAATGGCCAAGAATTGCAGAGCAAGGGAGATCAGTTGGTTGCACTTAATTACAAACAAACAAGTGAACAATCAGGCTGTATCTTGGCCCTCCACAATGTGCAAGGGGAGGGGAGGGAATTGGGAAAGAATTGCAGAAAAGAAGATGTACTCGGAACACTCAAGTCACAGTGCTGGTGATCATTTTTAATGCCTCTTTGCACACAAACATCTTTCACTCCCATGTGAAACGGGAAGACAGGAAGCATATTATTGCAAAACGTATTAGCGCACCGAGCATGACTGTTGCAAGCAAAAGGGGGGGGAAATCAATCCTGCAGGAGAAAGCCTGGAGTCTAGATTCAGTCACAAAGGATGGACTGTGACACTAATAACAATAATCCGTGAGGCCTGCTCCAGGCATGTTTACGCAGAAGTAAGTGCCAGTGTCAAAGTGCGCTTACTCACAGACATGTACAAACATGACTGCATCCCGGCATTTTCACAGCATTATTCCCAAGCCCTGCAAATGCAATAATCGCTAAACCATGGGCAGCAAACTTAGAGGCTCACTTGCTGGTTTAAAAGCCCCATTTCTGACTCTTGTGGTTTAAAAGCCCCATTTCTGACACCCTCAGTTGAGGCCTTGACTAGAGTTGCCAAACCAAGGCCCAGGCGAGCCTTGCGATCTCCCAGAATGACATCTCCACACCACAGAAATCAGTTCTCCTGGAGAAAATGGCTGATTTGGAAGGGTGGACTCTACAACATGATACCATGCTGAGGTTCCTCCCCTCCCCAAACTTTGGCTTCCCAAGGTTTCACTCCCAAATCTCCAGGAATTTCCTCCACCAGAGTTGGCAACTGTAGCCTTGACACGAAAGTCGTATAGCTCAGGCTCTTCCAGTCACATGCTTGCTGTCTGGGGGACCCAGGTCTGAAAAGGCTGAAGACTATTGCCACAACACACACATGAATTATCTAATCCCTCCAGCAGCTCCACATGAGAGGCCAGCATTAGAAGCATATCACAAATGGAGGCCTGAGGTAGACAGATGGTGGCTTGCAACGAGATCTGACAGAGGACTCCTTGGACTTCAGCTCATTTTGGCCTATGAGCGTCTGCAGTCTTCTATCTTGTCTCATTTAATATCAGCACGAAGCTACTTAGAGGCAGGAGTATAGTATCAATGATATGCAGAGGACACCCAATCTCTCCATCTCATTCCAGGAAGGTGGTGGAACTCGTTGTCATCAGGAGTCATCAGGAGGAGACAAAGGGCTGGATCCAGCTTTTTCACTTGACCTCATCCAATTTCCCTCCTCCCTGCAGCCCCCATCTTGATAAATCGCAGGCCCCAAGTCACAATGGCGCTTAGTACTTTTGCTGTGGCAACAGTTAGAAAATATGGTCATACATAGTGCTCCCTTCTCATTTGGCAGCCGAAGTATTTGAGCTTCAGCTTCAGGATCTGGCCTTCCAGGGAACAGTCAAGGTTGATTTCCTTTAGGACTGACTGATTTGATCTCCCTGCAGTCCAAGGGACTCTCAAGAGTCTTCTCCAGCACCGTAATTCAAAAGCATCTATTCCACAGCACTCAGCCTTCCTTACAGTCCAGCTCTTGCAGCCATAAATTACTACTGGGAATATCATTGCTTTGGCCATACGGACTTTTGTTGGCAGGGTGATGTCTCTCCTTTTTATTATGCTGTCTAGGTTTGCCATCGCTTTCTTCCCAAGGAGTAGGTGTCTTTTAATTTCATGGCTGCAGTCACTCGTTGAAAGAGGTTTTCAAAATTTGGGACCATTTCATTATGGACAAAATATCAGATGGCCTCTCCAATGCTGACTCTTCTAAAGACATCTACTCATTTTACGGTCGTTGGCATCCTATCCTTGAGAAGCTTGACTTTTCCATTGATAAAGCACCTCTGCTGCAACGTTCCAATTTCAATAACTTCATGCGGAAATATGGGCTTTTGTAATGTTTATATTTGTAACTGCTCTTGTATGTTCTGTTTACAGTTAAAAAGTTAATAAAATTTGTTTAAAAAAAAGAAAGAGGTTTTCAAGACAAGAGCAGAGGTGGTTTGCCAGTGCCTGCCTCTGCATAGCAACCCCAGTCTTCTTTAGTGGTCTCCCATCCAAGTACTAACTGGGACCAACCCTGCTTAGTTTCTGAGATCTGACAAGATCGGGCTAGCCTGAGCCATCCAGGTCAGAGTGTACTTTACCGTATTTCCTACAATGCTCAATAAAAGTTTGGGAATGAACAAAACTTTGATATTCTAAGGCACCACCACAGCTGCTCCTGCTACGGCAGGATGGTTTGCCATTGCCTTCCTCTGCATAGCAACCCTGGTTTTCGTTGGTGGTTTCCCATCCATGTACTAACCAAGGCCAACCCTGCTTAGCTTCCAACCTTTGATGAGATTGGGCTAGTCAAGGCTGTTTCAGATACTGACTTACGACAAAATAGTTTTAATGGTATTTAAGAGGTGGTTTAATTATGCATGTTTGTAATCTGTTAGCTGCCTTAGCAGCCCTGATAAGGGCATAAAGGAGGGATATAAATTGTAAAAATAAATTAAATAAAAAGTAGTGGCCTGCATCCTATCGCTCCGCACCATTTCCTTTCTCTGCATAGTAAAAATAGTTCCCTTTCCTTCAAGCACGACAAAAAAAAAATCAACTTTAATTCTTTTTAAAAATTACTTAAAATGGAATTACCGCAGAACTTACAGAATGCAGAGATGAAAATGCCTTACAGGAGTTGAGAGGAAAACAAAACACGCACACACACCCGCTATCACCACAAGGGCTGATGCCCAGAGGAACTAGTACCAAGATGCAACTGCGGGAAATGGGGGGGGGGCAGGCTCACCATGGGGCTCTGCAAAGCATCTGGACCATGAAGTCATCTAGGAAACAGACCCATACAAAAAGAAGTCTTGTAGCTCCTTAAGGGCGAGCACTGGGGGTTGTACGTTAAACTTTGTGGACTACAGCTCATGAGATGCAGTAAGCACAGCATTATATTATACAAGAAGTGGGGACCCGCAATATTCACCGGGGGGGGGGAGCTCCACATCAAGGAGGAGGAAGCACCTGCAGGTGAGCTTTCTCCCCCACCCCCCTGGCACCGATGGCGAGACCCGGGCCCACAAATCCTTCTCCCCACCCAAAGGCACCAACAGTAAGGCTCAGGCCCGCCGACCCCCTTTCCGGGCACCGGCGGTGAGGTCTGAGTGGCTCTCAGCCACCAGGTCCGCCAATCTCCCCCCACGGGCACCAATAGGGAGGCCTGAGCTGCTCTCAGCTGCCAGACCCACCAATCCCCCCCACACGGGCACCAGCGGTGAGGCCTCAGTGGCTCCTAGCCTGCCGCAGTTCCCAGAGCATTCTCTGCACATGTGCAGGGGACACTCTTTTACTTTTGGGGGGATTTAAATATCTCCCATATAGTTGCACATCTGGGGATTGCCCCAAGTGTGCAGGAAAATCTCTCTGCCTCCCGAGTACCCCCGATGTGTGGATTTAGACATCCACATGCACAGGGGACACTTGGCTATTAGTATATAGATGTAAAAGGTACTCACACTTGGATAACAGAACGGATAAAACATGAATGAGATTGTGGGTCAAGGCCATGAAGCACAAGAAGCCGAGGCTGTGACATTTCTATGCAACGGCTCAAATGTATACAACTAGGAGATGGGATTCTTGCCATTAGCACAACTCTCTGCTATAATAAGCGTTCCAGTAAGCGGCTGCCTTAAAGGCTACAGTAATTATTATTATTATTTGACTAGTTAACATTAGGATGATATTTTGACAGGACTATCACTCATTTCTCCAAATGCCAAATGGGAACACATGAAACGTAGACCAAGCCAGGCCTTTGGTTTATCCAGGTGAGTACCATCTACTCTGAGTGGCAACAGATCCCCAGATTCTCAGGTGGAGATCTTTCACATCACCTACTACCTGAGCCTTTTTTTTTTTTTTTTGGAGATGGTGGAGACTGAACCTGGGACCTCCTGGATACCAACCAGAAGCTCTTCCACTGAGCCACACCCCTTCTCCTTAGCAAGAACACACAGAGCTGCTTTATATTGAACCAAGACATTAGGGGAGGGGCCATGGCTCAGTGGTAGAGCATCTGTTTGGCATGCAGAAGGTCCCAGGTTCAATCTCCAGTTGAAAAAACCAGACAGTAGGTGAAATGAAAGACTTCTGCCTGCCTGAGACCCTGGAAAGCTGAGTAGACAATACTGACTCTGATGGACCAAGGGTCTGATTCAATATAAGGCAGCTTCATGTGTTCATTTGTCTAGCAAGGTCACTCTTGTATACTCTGACTGACAACAGCTCTCCAGGGTCTCTGGTGGAGGTCTTTCACACCACCTACTTCCTGATCCTTTAAAAAACAAACTGGAGGTGCCAGGGATTAAACCTGGGACCATCTACATGCAAAACAGATACTCTACCACGTAGCCATGACCCCTCTCCTAAACCGGTATCATAATGACCCTATTCTCACAAGCACAAAATACAGATTACACCCATGCCACAAATTTGGAGGACTTTTAAGCAAATGAATTAACTTCCAACACATGTTAACCCCCCTTTTCACGAGCGGTTTGTTCCACATGTTTTATGAATCGACCCAGAAGCCCACGTGAACAGTGTTTAGGCCACCCCACCCCTCTAGATTAATCCCCTCTCCACCCTTTGAACATCCTCTGCAGGAACAGAAAACGCCCATTAAAACAAAGAGATGCTTCAAACGCATCAAGTGGTAACTTCCTCTATTCACTGATTTTACAGATGTCTTTTCTTTGACTCTGATCCAATGTCAACTTTGAAAAAGAAGTAACTGTTCTCAACTCCACAGCACACGCATACACAAATGCATACAAATCCACCTGGATCAGTAACAATAATTTGTTGGTTATAGTTGAGGGCTTGGGCGAGTTGTCTTAAGTGCCGTCAAGTGGCTTCTGACTGAGGAGACCCCGTGAATTAACATTCCCCAAAATGTCCTATTCTTAGCAGCCATCGTCAGACCTTGCAAACTGAGGGCAAACTGAGGGACATCTCATGTTGGGTCTTCCCCTTTTCCTTCTGCCTTCAACTTTTCTTAGCATTATTGTCTTTTCCAGTGACTTGTTCTCTCATAATGTAACGAAGTATGATAGCCTCAATTTAGCCATTTTAGCTTCTAAAGAGAGTTCAGGCTGGATTTGGGCTATGACCGATTTATTGAGGGCTTACACATCACATTACGAATCTTTCCAAACTTTCACAACAGGTCCAGGAGACCCGGGTTTGAATCCCCACTCCGCCATGGAAGCTTGCTGGGTGACCTTTGGCCAGTCATTTTCTTTCAACATAGCCTACTTCGCAGGCTTATTGTTGTGACGATAAGTTGGAGAAGGGGAGAACAATTCCATAAGTGGCTTTAGGTGCCCACTGGGGAGAAAAGAGGTACAAATGTAGAAATAAATAAGTTTGCTGGGGCTATCCAGAAGACTGGTGTACAGTTTTGGGGGCCTCTCATATCGTCTTTTTCAATGACGAGCAAAAGACAATGGGGAGTTTTTAATCAAACCTGCAATTATCATGGCTCAGTTCCACACATTAATAAATCTGACAGAATTGTGCTGAGCTTTTTTTAAAAAAAAGATCTCCAAATATAGTACCTAGAAATAGAAAGTAAGGCTATCAGACTTCCTTTATTTTTAAAGAGGCAGGCCTTGTTTCACCAACCTCAGAGCCACACATAGAGCACAACAGATGTCCCTGTTTTTCTTGGAGGGAGGGTATGTACCAACCCCTCCTTCCAATGTCTGGAATTCTAATCTGGCGAATCTTGACAACTGTCGAAAAGTTGCCATGGAAGGCCAAAAATATGGACAGCTGGGGAAGGGGGGAGGACTTTGGCATATGGGGAAACACAGAAAGCTTTTTCGGAGCAAGTGAATCAATGCCCTGACTTGGGAGTGACAGGTTAATATCGCGGAGCCCTTCGGGGCCTCGATATCCTTAACGTCCCAAGTTAACATGCCATTCACAACAACTGTGCATTGCAAGCCAGCTGGAGGCCCCTGTGCATGGGAGCCTCCTCCACCCACACAAAGGAAAGCGACCCATTATTTCACAACAAGCGAACAGGTGGCGACTGAGCCGGAGCAGTTACAAGCATATCCAACAAGTGTGGACAAGGCCAGATCCTTCAACGGGATCCGTCCTTGTCTCAGCTTGTAGTCGAGGCAGCATTCAAAGCTACACCCACGGACGACACCCAGGATGGGTAATCCCATCCCTTATTTAGGGTGGGTGGTTTTTTTAAGTCTGTCTTCCGGAATGTCTCTCCCAAAGCACACAAAAAACCCAGAGCCAAAGGATAAATATTTGAACTAGAAAGCACCCAGCTGCCACATTAAAGGAGGGCCATCAGATTGTGTAGAGACCCTTCTCTGCTGTGGCACCAAACGTTGGCTCGCAATCCGGTTAGAACAAGTATTTAATGCTAAATTGTACATGGGACGGAGCACAAACTGATCCCACTGTAGTCACGGGGCTTACTCCTGTGTAAGGGAACTTAAGCCTGCAAACATAGCCAAGCCACAAAATTGTAGTTTGATGAAAAGAAGATGTTTGACTTTAAAAAAACAAAAACAAACCAAAATCTGGTGTATGGCCCAATCCTATGATAAGTTCACACAAAAGTAAGCCCACAGAGTTCAACGGGATTTGCCCTCAATGACACAGGGGGAAGGTTGTGACCGAAGTTAGCATCACTTCTGCACCCAGTTAGCGAGGGAAGCAAATGATTAACGGAAGATACTTGGTTTAAAGGGCTGGAGGTGGACTTTAGAAACAACCAAGTTTGAGTTAGCTAAGCCTACTGCCACAAAACAGGCTGCTGGATTGTTCTTCTGTTTCACCTTCAGAGTTTTACTCCGTAATTTTCAGGGTTAAACATTTGGTTCCACCATTGCAACAGAGTGCTCTTTTCCTTTAAAAAAACACACAAAACCCATAAAAAACTTTGCACGCTTAAAAGAGAGAGAGAGATGTTCCAGGTGAACACTTTTTTCAACCGCAGGTAGCAACACTATATGATTTATTGATTTTTTAGAATTATTTGCTTTCTGCTGGAAAGAACTGAAGGTATATAGTCTCTCTCACCAAGCCCCTGCTCGGAGCAGAATTCAGAGCCACAGTCCATCTGGCAGAAGGCGACATCTGCTAAAATGTGCCCTGCCTGTGTTGAAATGGACTTAATGAAAACGATAGCAGGTTTTGTTTGGGATTCCCCCCCCCTCCAGCCCCAGAAGGCCACATGCTCCGCTCCACAAAGGAAGGTCTGGAACCCAATCACATCCCACAGCATTTAACATAACAGACTCCCCAGATTCAACCCTCCGCAAAAACTTTCCCTAAAACAAGACGCATGTCCAGTGTCTTTGGCGTTCTGGTGGTGGAGGAAAGCGCCGGCAAGGGCAAGCCACAGCTGACTTATGGCGACCCCACGGTGTTTTCAAGGCAAGAGACGTTCAGCAGTCGTTTGCCATCACCTGCCTCAACATCACAGCTCTGGTATTCCTTGGAAGCTTCCTGTCCAAATGCTAACAGGGGCCAACCCTGCTTAGCTTCCAAGATCTCACGAGATCCAGTTAGCCTGGGCTATCCCAGTCAGGGTGTTCTGGTGCAAACGAACAGAAAATTACACTTCTAAAGGACACATGTACAGGCCAAGACACCCCTCCCCAATCTGCTGACCCTACACCGACAGCTCTGATGTAGTAGAAAAGAGCAAGAGTCCAGTGGCACCTTAAAGACTAACACAATTTGTGGCAGGGTAGGAGCTTGAGGGAGTCACTGCCCGATTATCGGAAGAAGTGTGCAATGACTCATGAAAACTCCTACCCTGTCACAGATTTCGTTAGTCTTTAAGGTGCTATGGAACTCTTGCTCTTTTCTACTGCTACAGACAAATTAACATGGCTACCCATCTTGATCTTGGTCTGCCATAGTTTAAGAATTGGGCAAATATCATGTTCCCCCATCTGATCCTTCCGAAGAAGTCAAGATTCCCCCCCTTCTCTTTCCCCTCTATGACAACTTCATTGGAAACTGACCAGGGGAAATTACATGCAGCCTTTCATGCTATTAAGGAGGCAGGGCATAGCACCCAAAGCACATCTCTGAATGTACACACACACACCACTCCCATTTGGATCCTGCCCAACCCTCTGCACCAGCTTGCACTTTCCTTTCTAACTAAGTTGATTTCAGTTTGCCTTCCTACATCCTGCCCTCACTGCACGGGGCTCTGGAGCATTCACAGATGGCCCCCGCACCGCCCCTGGTCTCTCAGCTAAGGGGAAACGGCTTGCGAAGTGGAACAAAAACAGTACACTACACCGAATGTGGTATGAATCTGCCACCATCGTCAAAGCGGATGGCATGCCCTGGCGTCCCGAGGCCAGATGGGACCCAACCACAAGCTCCTGGTGTCCGTGCCTTACAGTAGCTCCTTCGCACAGTTACCAACTCTTTGGTCTCGCACCGGAGAGATGCCACGCTTTCCTTGGGATAGCATGCAATCGACAGAATCAGTGATGGGTTGGACACATGTTCGCGTAGTCCCCCAGTTCTAAACAGCCGACAAACACCTCCAGAAACACCCCTCCCCAAAAAACATCTGGAATTCAGAAGTCTGCCTCTGAAACTGGAGGTTTCACTTCGCTCTCCACGGGGCCCATTTTCAAACACGGGGCTATGTGGGGATGACTGCCGCATTCACTATGAAAACAGGACAGGTAGTCCCACACCTCAGTCCGTAACCCCAAACGTTTAGGTGGCCTTGAGCAAGTCGTTTTAACTTGGTCACCTTAGTCAGGTGAGGACTCTAGCAAATAATTCTAGCAAAGGCACCAGATCGATTGGAAACAAAGGGCAATCTGTGACTGGTGGCCAAGCCTTCACAATCCAGAGAGCATCTACAAGAATAAACATGAGTTGCTCAAGTTGTACAGCACACCACACAAACGCTTCGACCGGGCACTGCCTCGGCGTCTTCAAGGGGAGGCAGGCTTGTGTTTTCCACAGCGCCCTTCCCTCCCTGGATTCCTTTTAATTGACTGGTGCTGTTCAGCTTAACCATTATGAGGAATCCCAAGAGGCCTCTAGGAAAGCTCTGGCCTCGGGGGAGAGAGAGAGAGAAGATGCCAACACACGGGCCAAGGAAAGCGCAATAAATGCTTCGCAAAACGATTTTTGCTTTCACCGGGAGAAGGGGGGGGGGGGGGTGACACCCCGGATCGAAGCACCAGCAGCAGCATGCAGTCAATGCAAGGCAGGGCTGCATCTGCATGCAACACACGGGGAGGGGGTGATTCCCTCCTTCCACCCCCCACCCCCACACAGCGCTTAATGCAAAGCGGCGTTTGGAATATGCCAAGCCAGCGGGGCTTCGCCAAGACGGCGCCCCCCCTGCCCTTACCTTCATGTCCCCGATGGTGGTTTGGAAGAGTCCTCCGAGAGCGCTACATTCCTTCTCGATCACCGCCTCCATTTTTTTCCCCCTCTCGATCCGAGCTGGCAGCGAAGAAACTGCGGCGGGTTTCCCCACCGACCTTACTCGCACGGAGACACGCTAACTAAAAACAAAAAAAAAAAACCCGACTCCAATTTCTACCCTTCAGCGGGGCAGGGAAGGAGCGATTGCAGAATAACAGAGATCAAGATCGGGAGGGGGGGGGGGGGGAGACTGAGCCCCTTCCTCTGGCTGGCTGCTGCGAACCCCCGAGGTGACCGGCGGCTATTGCTTACCCGCCACTCCTAGCAACGCTACCCCGAGAAAAGCCTCCCGAACGGGGCGGGAAGGCAGGAAAAAAGAAAACGAGAAGAATGCAATCAAGACGTCTCTATCCCCCCCACACGAGGCGAGCAACCCAGCCCATCGCTCTCCATGACGGCTCATGCCCACACAACAAGTCGGAACGAGGCGGGGGAGCTCGCGGGCGAGCTGCTTAGAAATGCATCGGATGCACCAGAGAGAGCTGCCGCCGCCTCCCCCCGCAGCCAACTCTCCGATGGACAGCTGCAAAGCCGATTGCCAAAGAGGCCGTCCGCCAGAGCGGCTTCTTACACTTAATAATTTGCGGGGAAAGAAAAAGCAGTTAAGATGAGACCACACAGCCTCGAAAAGCAGGGGGGAAATATTATTGCATTAAATCGAATTAAAGAGGGCGGGAAACGCCAGACTGCAGCAGATGGGCGGCTTTCACACCCAACCAGGAAAAAAATGGGAAATAATCTGCTACAGCTCGCAGATCGAAACAAAAAGGGGAGCCCCTTCTCCAGTGCCTTCCGGCGCGGAGGTTCCTCAGCTTGCCATCCCTCCTCCGCTGTCTGCCTCCGCTACGGGCTTCCACCCTTCTGCTTTCCACACACACACACTGCCTCTCCTATGCAATCCACCAACAAGGCTGCATGCACGCAAGCGCGCGCACTCCAGCTTCCCAGACCCTTTGGAACCTTGCCTCCCCGGGAAGGTGCGTCACGAGCGCAGAATGCCCGGCCCGCGGCCCCTGATTGGTCAGAGCGGGAAAGAGAAAGGGAGGGGCGCTTAAGCGGCTTGTTCGCGCGAGCCCTGCCTCTAAGATGTGCACGAACGGCGCTGGCAGCACAGGGTGGCTGGTTCGAATCCCAAAATGCGTTTATGTGTGTGAATTATTTTTAGGAAAGCTTTTAAAACTAGATTCTCAACCTGCTTTTTAGATGTTATGTTGTCGGTGTTTACTGCCTTAAAGATTTTTGAAGTTTACTATGGTGTTTATTGATAGCTCGGCGTTATGACCCATGGGAGCCATTTTGAATGGAAAGGGGGGCTTGTAAGCGTTCTAACACAATAAATGAGAGTCGTTTGTAGAGACATAAGTCAATGCCAGAGGTCTTGGAGATGGCTCTTCCTTTGACATTTCCCCCTGCTCCCCTGACTTTTACAGATCTTTTAAGATCAATGAGGTTAACATGATGGTTTCCAAGGTGGAAGAAGAGGCTGGATTTATACACCAGCCCTCACTTGGCATCTCAGAGCAGCTTACAGTCGCCTTCCCTTATTCTCCCCACAACAGACACTCTGTGAGGTGGGGCTGAGAAAGCTCTGAGAGAACTGTAACTGGCCCAAGGTCACCCAGCTGGCTGCTTATGGAGAAGTGGGGAATCAAACCCAGTTCTCCAGCTTAGAGTCCGCTGCTCTTAACCACTACACCAAACTGGCTCACATGAAATACATCTCCCCTACCCACTATACACAAACATTGTTTTATTTCTTTTTAACAATGATCCGGTGGTAATTACGTGTAATCTTTTGCTGTTCATTCTCTGGCTATAAGTCCGAACCTTGCCTGCCATTCCAACGTATCTGAAAAAGTGTGCCATGCACACGAAAGCTTGTACCTTGAATAAACCTTTGATGGTCTTAAAGGTGACACTGGACTCTAAATTCATTCCACTTCCTTTTAAGTTTGTCCACAGACTGAGCCACAGTGGTTTAGTGGTTTGAGTGTCAGGCAAGTCTATCATGGAAACTCCAGATCTGAATTCTTATTTTGCCATAGAACAGGGGTCCCCAACCTTTTTGAGCTTGTGGGCACCTTCTGACACAGTGAAGTAGTGGCAACCACAAAATGGCTTCCATAGGAGGCAGAGTAAGTGCTACCACAAAATGGCTTCCATAGGAGGCAGAGTAGGTGCTACCACAAAATGGCTGCCATAGGAGGCGGAGCCACACAGAGGAAGCCCAAGAGCAGTGGGTAAAAGAGGGCTAATTTTAAAATACACTTGGAAATTTATTTATTTATTTATTTATTCAATTTATATCCGCCCTCCCCCCCTTTCAGAGGGCTCAGGGCAGCTACCAGCATACATTTAAAATACAGTCTCATTAAAAGATATAAAATACAAAACAAAGAGCGTACCCTACTACGAGATGGCGTCTTTATCAGGTAGCAGATATTGAACAATATGGAGGGTAAGGCAACGTTCAGGCTGGCGGATTCTCAGTCGGGCCAGGGCCAAAGATGTAACTATTGGGCAGTCCCAAAAGCCTGGCGGAAGAGCTCTGTCTTGCAGGCCCTGCGGAACTGTAATAAGTCCCCCAGGGCCCTGATGTTATCTGGGAGCTCATTCCACCAGTATGGGGCCACAACCGAAAAAGCTCTGGCCATTGTAACCGCCAGCCGGGCCTCCTTCGGCCCTGGGAGAACCAGATGGTTCTGGATCCCGATTGGAGCACTCGCTGGGGAACATATGGGGAGAGGCGGTCCCTCAAGTAGACAGGTCCCAGGCCATATAGGGTTTTATAGGTAAGCACCAGCACCTTGAACCTTATCCGGTATGCTATAGGCAGCCAGTGCAGTGCTTTTAAGGCAGGCTGGATGTGCTCCCGTACAGGGAGGCCCAGCAACAGCCGCGCTGCCGCATTCTGCACTAGCTGCAGCTTCCGGATTTGGGACAAGGGCAGCCCCATGTAGAGAGCGCTACAGTAGTCCAATCTTGAGGTGACCAAAGCATGGATCACCATAGCCAGTTCATTGCGTTCAAGGAAGGGAACCAACTGCTTGATCAGCCGAAGATGATAAAAGGCTGACCTTGCAGCGGCTGCCACCTGGGCCTCCACCGTTAACAAGGGGTCCAAGAGCACTCCCAAGCTCCTCACCTCCGACGCTGGTACCAACGGCACCCCATCGAAGGCCGGGAGAGGGATCCCTACCCTTGGTCCACTCCGACTCAGGCACAGGACCTCCTTCTTCGTCGGATTCAATTTCAGACGGCTCTGCCTGAGCCAACCAGCCATGGCTTGCAAAGCCAGGTCCAGATCACCTGGACTAGAGTCTGACTGGCCGCCCAACAACAGATAGAGCTGGGTATCATCAGCGTACTGATGGCAACCCAGCCCATGCCTCTGGGCAAGGGGGTGCATGTAGATATTGAACAACATTGGGGAAAGTACTGCTCCCTGTGGCACTCCGCAAACCAGCGGGTGCCTTTGGGAGAGTTGTTCCCCAACCGCCACCCTCTGTCCCCGATCTTGGAGAAACGAGGAAAGCCACTGTAAGGTCAACCCCTGGATCCCCATATCAGCGAGCTGGTGGGCTAGTAGCTGATGGTCGACCGTGTCGAACGTCACCGACAGGTCTAACAACATTAGCACCGCCGTACCGCCTCGATCCAGATGCCTCCAGAGGTCATCTGTGAGGGCGACCAGCACCGTCTCTGTCCCGTGGCCTGGTCGGAAACCAGACTGGAATAGATCTAATACAGAGGTGTCATCCAAAAAGTTCTGCAACTGGTCCGCCACCGCCTTCTCTCTTTTTTTTTTTTATTGATTTTTCTCTATAACTACAACTATAACGCTACAATCTAAGCTACATATACCTTATACAGAGAGTACTTTATCATTTGCTTAATACTACCTTGTTACATAAAATAATTATGAAGCATTTAAAACCTTGGATAAATTTCAATTACTTGTTACTGCTACTATAAAAGTTATCAAAAACTATTTGGCAGGCACGCCCACCTAGAGAAATACGGTTAATTAAACCATTTATAATACATAAGTGCAATGCTTAATAAAACAGTTTAATCACTATTTCTTCTTTCGTCCTCTTCTTGTCTTAACAGTCTCAACTATTTTTGGAGCTGCAGCTCCCTTTTCCGAGTCAGACACTTCTTCTTCACTCTTTGAGCTATCAAATCCATACATGCTTTCTTGCGAGGCCAGTGAACCATCTGAGTCTCTCCCAGTTTTCTGCTCTTTGCTTTTTTCCAGAAATTTTTTCGCTTGTTGAACAGAGTCAATCTTATACTTCTTATCTTTGATGCTGAAGCATAGTCCTTCTGGAGTATTCCACCGATAGATGATAGACTCAGACTGGAGCCAAGATGTCAATTTTCCATAGGCTTTCCTTCTTTTCCTTATTTCAAATGGGATATCCTTCATCACTTTTACTTCTTCTCCCAGGATCTTCAGAGCTGCTTTGTTTGTGGTCCTAAGCACCACGTCTCTTGTAGATTTTTTGGAGAACCTTATCATAATTTCACCAGGCAGGCTTTTCTTTTTAGTGTAATCTGGATCGGTTCTGTAAACCATATCCATATCGCTTTTTATATCCGCTGCTTTCATGCCTGTCACTGGTTCAAGTGCTTCACTTAGCAAATTTTTAAGGTCTTCTCCTGTGTTTTCTGGCACATTCTGAAGTCTTAGGAAAAAATTCGATCTATCCATTTGTAATTTCAAAAGCTGATCGTGGTGGAAGGCCTTTTCCTTCTCTGCCTTTTGTAGTCTTGCGTCTTGGTTTTTTACTGAAGTTTTTACTTCCAGAAGTTCTCGCTGCAGCTTCTCTGTGGATTTATTCGACTCTTTTAGTTCTAACTGCATTTTGTCCATTTTAACGTTGAGAGCTGTCATTTGGTCCACTAGAGGTCGCAATAACGAGGAGAACACCGCACTCATCTCCGTGGTATCAACCTTTGAACTCGGAGCTGTACTTCCTAGTTTGGGGGAAGGTTTCGGTTTCCTCGTCATTGTTGAGACTACGCTCTTTGTTTATAGATAGATAAGATGAACGAAAGGAGCAAATTTTCAAACAGCACTTATGTCCTTCTAAAGTTTATATCTCCAAGTGAGCGATGCTGCCATCTAGCAAGGCGGATGGGCTTTTATTCATGCAGTAACGCCACGTAAAGAGTCTCGTGAGTACGCTAGTCCCGGAGAGGGGGGGGTTTCACTCCTCCCGCCGTCTTCCCGTTGTGTTCTGCTTTTCTTACTTCAGACTCACGTTTTCTCCATGCGTAACTGTCAGTTCCAGCCTCATTGCTTCGCACTCTCTGCTGCTTCTCGGATTTGCGCTTTCAGCCATACGGCTCCCACGGCGGGGGAACCTATGGGGGTGATGAAAAGGGATCTCTATCCCTCGGTCGCCACCGTAGGGAGAGATCCCCTTCGGGCCACCCCAGGCAGAGCCCCCTCACTGGGGTCTCTGGGGGCTCGGCACCAGTCCAGAGCCCCTTCTTCCCGCCGGGTACGGATCGCGCTCCCCGCAGATGCGGAGGAGCACGTCCGCCATGCTCGCAAGTCTTGCCGGAAGTCCGCCACCGCCTTCTCGATTAACGTACCCAAATAGGGTAAGTTAGATACCGGCCAATATTTGGCCAATTTGGCCAGATCTAATGATGGCTTTTTTAGGAGGAGGCGTACCACAGCCTCCTTCAGGGCACTAGGGAACACCCCCTTTGCAAGGGATGTATTGATGATCTCCCGAAGTGCCCCTCGTACCCCTTTATGGATTAGCCATGATGGGCATGGATTGAGTCTACAGGTGGTTGGGTGGACCAGTGAGAGCAAGTTGTCAACCTCCTCCAGACAGAGCGGATCGAAATAATCCAAAATGGGACCAGAAGACATGCTTGGAGCCTCAAGCTCTGCTGCTGTATCAACCGTGGCAGGGAGGTCCCAGCGGAGCGTCAAAACTTTATCTGCGAAAAAGTTCCCAAAAGCCTCACAGCCAATCTCTAATTCTCTATCGTTTAGTCTGCTCGTCGGCAGAATCGTTAGCGACCGAATTGTCCTAAATAATTGGGCTGGGCAGAAACTTGCAGACGTTCTCGGCCGCGTAGAAAACTTTTTTCGCAGCCTTAACACCCATCTCATAGGCTTTCATAAACGTCCTATAAGATGCTCTTGCTACCTCGTCGGGAGCGCAACACCACCGTCTCTCTAGTTGTCTGAGCTCCCGCTTCATTTCCCTCAACTCGCCCGTGTATCAAGGGGCGAGATTGGGAGCGGGGGCACAGAGGGCGCATATAACAATTTGGGAGCTATACCCATTTGTGAGCACACGTGTTTCGTGAAGGTACATATAAGACAGGGACTGAATTCATATTCATTCCTTGCGATCAGTGAACAGTTAGGGTGCCCTGCAAGGAGGGTTGCCAGCTCTGGGTTGGGAAATATTTGGAGAATTGGGGGGGGCCTGGGGAGGGGAAGGGATGGGGAGGGACCTCAGCAGAATAGAATGCTGTAAGTCCACCCTCCAAAGCAGTCATTTTCTCCAGGTGAACTGATCTCTTTCACCTGGAGATCAGTTGTAATAATGGGAGATCTCCAGCTACCACCTGCAGGATGGCAACTCTACATGCAAGCAAGCCCAAATTATTCTGGTATTCCCATTGTGTCAAAAGAGCATGTGCCATTCACTGGTCATATAAACCCAGGAATGCATTAATCTTGCAGCGAAGCGTGAATCTCTCTCTCATTTGTCCTTTTAGCTTTATTTGATCCAAAGTTGCAGCTGGATCCTGCTGTGGATCTCTGGCACCCATGCCAACTTCACAGTGCGCAGGTGGTACCAGCACATGGCTTCAGGCTGCTCAGTTAAAGAACCAACAGAGTACTTAAAGATTCAGGTTGAACAGGTGAAAATTAAACACACCTGTAAAGGTGAGTTTGGTGGAGGTGGGGCTGTAAGGTTTCCATACATGTTGTTGTCTCTCCCAGTTCTGCGATACCAGAGGGAAATCAGCCTTTGTTAATTTATTGTGCAACTTCATTAAAGCCAGGTGTGGGAATCAAGAAACTTATCACTGCGATCTAAGCCTAGAGGTACTTTAGGTGTATCCTACCAATAAGAATACTACTGGGTTTGCGTCTTTGCATGGAATTTTTGTTCCCATTTGTAGATGAGTCATTGCAACGCAGTAGCATATAGCGCAAGAGGCCTCATGAAAGCAGACCCCCTCCAAGCTAGAGAAAATATAGCAATCAGAGAGAGAGAGAGATGTTTTAGCACTGCATGATGTATATGTCCCCTCCATGCTGTCCTTACATAGGCAAAAATGCATAAGGGCATGCTCAGTCCCCCGGAAAAATAAAATGTTTCAATGGCATTGCAAGGCCAAGACTCCCAAAAGGATTCCTGTACCTTTAACAGTTGCCTGGAAGGGCCCCAACCCGAGCTAGTTTGGCGTAGTGGGTAGGAGCGTGGACTCTAATCTGGGAGAGCCGGGTTTGATTCCCCACTCCTCCACTTGCAGCTGCTGGATGACCTTGGGTCAGTTACAAGTTCTTTCAGGGCTGTTCTCTCAAGGGCAGTTCTCTCAGAGCTCTCTCAGCCCCACCTACCTCACAGGGTGTCTGTTGTGGGGAAGGAAAGGAGTTTGTAAGCCGCTCTGAGACTCTGAGTGAAGGACGGGGTATAAATCTAATCTCCTCCTCCTCCTCCTCTGGAAGGGTCCTGACCTGGATAGCCCAGGCAAGCCTGATCTCATCAGATCTCAGAAGCTAAGCAGGGCCAACCCTGGCAAGTAATCGGGAGACCTCCAAGGAATACCAGGGCTCGGGATGCAGAGGCAGGCTATCAAGCCACCTCTCAGGAAAACATCCAAGCCCCCAGTAGCAGTTGCCAGAAATCACTGTGACTTCCAGCCATGCAAATGCCCACGTACACACACAAATACCCACCACAAAAAAAAAAAAGGTTGTCTTGATGGGGAAAGTTTACCAAGTGTCCATAGAATTGCCATGGCTCTGATTCTGTGCACGTTAACTAAGAGGTAAATCCCACTAAATTCAGTGTATGGGGTTGTCAGATTCCTCCTGATGGCTGGTGGGAGATAGGTGTGGGTAGGGTTGCCAGATCCAGGCTGGGAAACTCCTGTGGACTGGGGGATGGAGCCTGGGGAGGACAGGGGCCTCAGTGGAGCACAATGCCTTAAAGTCCCCCCTCCAAAGCATCCATTTTCTCCAGAGGAACTGATCTCTCTAGTCTGGAGGTCAGCTGTAATTCCGGGGGATCCCCAGGTCCCACCTAGAGGCTGGCATCCCTAGGACTCAGCAGCCAGTTTTAGTGTAGTGGTTAAGAGCGTGAACTCTGATCTGGGAGGACCGGGTTTGATTCCTCACTCCTTCACATGCAGCTGCTGGTCTGACGTTGGAGCAGTCCTAAATTCCTTCAGAGCTGGTCTCTCAGGAGCAGTTCTCAAAAGAGCTCTCTCAGCCCCACCTACAGGGTGTCTGTTGTGGGGAGGGGGAGGGAAAGGAGATTGTAAGCCTCTCTGAGACTCCTTTGGGTAGTGAAGGTCGGGGTATAAATCCAGTCTCTTCTCTCTGAGAGCCGGTTTGGTGTAGTGGCTAAGTGCGCGGACTCTAATCTGGGAAAACCGGGTTTGATTCCCGCTCCTCCACTTGCACCTGCTGGATGACCTTGGGCAAGCCATAGCTCTGTACCAGCTGTTCTCTCAAGGACAGTTGTCTCAGACCTCTCACAGCCCCACCTACCTCACAGGGTGTCTGTTGTGGGGAGGGGAAGGGAGAAGAGTTTGTAAGCCGCTCTGAGACTCCAAGTGAGTGAAGGGTGGGATATAAATCCAATCTCTTCTCTTCTCTCTTCTCCAGCTGATACTAAGAAACTGTGCTTAGGATTTAGTGTTCCCAACTCCAGGTTGGTAAATTCCTGGAGATTTGCAGGGTGGAGTCTGGGAAATAGGATTGCCAGGGCCTACCTCCAATCCAGTGAGGGGCTCCTGGGTCCTCTTCAGGACCATAGAGTTTGACCAAAAACTAGAGCGTCCCCCCCCCCAAATGTCAGTAACACAATGACGTCACTACTGGGAGGGGGGCATTCAGTGGTGGATTGGGGGAGAACCTGCCCCCCGACCAGGGGGGTGGCAATCCTACTGGGAAAGGTGAGGTTGAGGGAGGGGAGGGAACTCTGTGGTGCATAATGCCATAGAGCCCACCCTCCAAAGCAGCCGTTTTCTCCAGGGGAACTGACCTCATCTTGACAGCAGTTGTAATTCCGGGGGATCTCCAAGCCCCACTTGGAGGTCGGCAGCAACCCTACTAGGACTGCAGCCTTGATCTGCCGCCTCCCTCCCATCTGCTTATTGCTTCGACTAAAAGAACAGTTTAAACAAGCACGTTTCCCCAAGTCCAAGTTTATGTGGCGAAGTAAGAGGTTTGCCATTAATGAAAAGTTACCCAATGGCCATAGATGTAATTGAGGAGCAGCTGAGCAAGATGTTTCAAGCCGGCGCTTTTGAGAGTGCCTCAGTTCTCTCTCCTGGGGAATTCTGACTCTGCTAAAATCAAAACAACAACCCTCGCGATTGATTTCGATTTGAGGCTGCAGTCTTGCGCACAGATTTTTCCCTGGGAATAAACCCATTAATATCGGATGGACTTTTTTGTGTGTGAGCTTGCATAGAATCTGGCTGGAACGCAATCAGTGCTGGGATATTGGTCTGGATTTCTCCATTTCCTAAAAAACAATTGACCCTTGTTAAAAGAAAAAGAATATAGCCAGGGCTTTTTTTAAAAAAAAAAAAAAAGAGGTGCCGGAACTCCGAAGAGGGAAATGAAGTTTTCAATCAGTATACTGAAAACTCACAAACTATTAAACATCCCACATGGATTTTGTCCCTACAGGTCCCTTGATCCCCAACACAAACATTTTGGGATCAAAGGGGACCCCTCCTCATTTTCACCCGTGGAAAACTTTTTTGGATCCAACCCAACTCCTCGCTTTGCTCTGAAAGGGTATGAAATATCCAGATTAGTGCTCTGTAGCTCAATCTATAGTATTTAGCTCCAGATTATTGCGGTTAGTGTCAACAGAACCGCTGTCGGTTTTGAAATCAGCCAAAGTTGCACTGGTTTCAGTGGGAGCAATGGAAAAGATCTATAGACTTAAAAGATTATTTGTAATGTTCCTTTTCACTTCCTTCCATTTTGAAAAGAAGAGGCATGTCACCATGCAAAAAGTGCTGCTCGATTTAGACCATTTGTTCTTGTGTTTCCTGGGGAGGGGGGGGCATGTTAGACCATTTGTTTTGTGTTTCCTTGGGGGAAACGGTTTAAGGTCTCCATATTTCCTCCAGCTTGGGAGGAGAGGGGCTCCAAACAACAGAACGCTGGGTAAGAAAACGCAAAACTAAAAACTGATTTACAAAGTGTAGAACCTGGGTGATCCTGATAAGAAGATATACTCTCATCAACACCTTTTTAAAAAATCTATTCTGCTATAAAACATTGGCATGACTGTCTTTCCCCAGCGTTAAATTCATCTGCAGAAATCAGCATGTGTTTTCTTAAGTTTGTTTCTCGGGAAGAAGGATTGCATGTGAATATGAAATGCTGGCTTGGCCCTCCCTTTAATCTTAAGTGACTAACCGCTAACCGTAGGCAGAGTTTGTTGAAATATACACCCTCTGCTTGGGGCATGTTCCTGCCAGATGAAAGAAGAAACGGCTCTCCCCGCCACACACATCCAGACTATTTAGTTCTTGTCCCTTTAAAGAGCAATAAGCCAACGTCTCTGGCCCCAGCTCCTGCCAACCTAGCAGTTCGAAAGCAAGAAATTGCCAGTAGATAAATAGGTACCGCTTTGGTGGGAAGGTAACAGCGTTCCCTGCGCATCGGTGTTTATTCATGCTGCACCTGACCACAGAGATGTCTTCGGACAACGCTGGCTCTTCGGCTTGGAAACGGAGATGAGCACCGCCCCCTAGAGTCGGATTCGACTGGCTTTCGAGCAAGGGAAACCTTTACCTTTATACCTACAGTGGGGCACTGAATGGGTTTATTTAACTTCATTTTTACCCTTTCTCCCCAATGAGGAACTAAAGTGGCTTACATCGTTCCCCTCTCCTCCATTTTACCCTCACAGCAACCTTGTGAGGTAGGTTCGGTTGAGAGTACACAAGTGGCCCAAGATCACCCAGCGAGCTTCCATGATACAAATGAGGGATTCGAACCTGGGTTGCACAGATCTTAGTTCGACACGCTAACCACTATGTTGGCTCTCCCAGTTTCAGGCTCCCAAATTGGCTGTCTGCTTTGCCCTGTGTGCATCGGATTGTCTACAACACAGTTCGCAGATGCTTTTAATAAATAAATGGTTAGAAATGAGCTCTTTTGATGTGCAAAAGGCCCCCTCCCTCTCTAGTTGTTGCTTGGCAGTAGCCGATAAGGACCAGATAGACTTTGGATGGTTCCAGCCGTGGCTCAGTGGTAGCATGCAGAACATCCCAGGTTCCGTCCCTGAAGAAGAAGAAGAGGAGGAGGAGGAGGAGATTGGATTTATATCCCGCCCTTCACTCACTTGGAGTTTCAGAGCGGCTTACAAACTCCTTTCCCTTCCCCTCTCCACAACAGACACCCTGTGAGGTAGGTGGGGATGAGAGAGCTCTGACACAACTGTCCTTGAGGGAACAGCTGGTACAGAGCTATGGCTTGCCCAAGGTCATCCATCAGGTGCAAGTGGAGGAGTAGGGAATCAAACCCGGTTCTCCCAGATTAGAGTCCGCGCACTTAACCACTACACCAAACTGGCCCTCTGGTCCCTGGCATCTCTGGTTAAAGGATCTGGCAGTTGGTTGGGTTGCCAGGTCTCTCTGCACTACCAGCAGGGGATGGGGAGGGGAGGGTTGCCAGATCCAGACTGGGAGACTCCTGGAGATTTGGGGGTGGAGCCTGCGAAGGTACAATGCCATAGAGTCCACCCTCCAAAGTAGCCATTTTCTCCAGGGGGACGAATCTCTCTAGTCTGGAGATGAGCTATAATTCCGGGGGATCCCCCAGCAGTAGGTTCTGTAAAAGACCTCTGCCTGAGACCCTGGAGAGCCGCTGCCAGTTTGAGTTGACAATACTGATCTTGATGGACCAAGGATCTCATTCAGTTTAAGGCAGCTTCCTGTGTTCGTGGGTCAGCACGTGATGTGTGTTGTATCCCCCCTGCCTGAAACGAGAGGATGGAAGGAAACATTTTAATGGCTTGGATCTAGCTAGAGCAGTGGTGGCAAACCTATGGCACGCGTGCCGGAGGTGGCACTCAGAGCCCTCTCTGTGGGCACGCACGGCATCGCCCCAGCGCAGAGTTCGCAAGATTGGACAGCAAAAATCACATTAATTGTTCAAAAGCATGCCAAATGCAAACTTTTACCTTTTAATAAAAAGTTGTTTGTATCATTGAAAGCTCTGTTATTGTGTTTTTCTTTTAAGACAAAAGATGCTAATGTATGAGTTGTTTTTTTCTAAAACGAAAACCTCAGTATTCAGGTTAAATTGCCGTGTTGGCACTTTGCGATAAATAAGTGGGTTTTGGGTTGCAGTTTGGGCACTCGGTCTCTAAAAGGTTCACCATCACTGAGCTAGAGAAACAGTTCACAGCTGGCTGGAATGGGTTGCTGAAAGCTAGCTGGCCTGGCACGAATCTGGCAGGGTAAACTGCCGCTTTGGGGAACTGAAAAGACAAGTACAACCTGTCTGGGAACCCGCCCGCTCCCCTACCCAACTTGTGTATTAGTAAATAAACACATATAACAAAAACGCCATCCAGTTCTCTCTGCTGAAGGAAAGCAGCCCTGTAGAAGGCCAACGGTGGAACGTCCTGCCATGTTGAGAAGCGGGGAAATGCAAAACTGTAGTGGCTGTCAGTGTTCCCGCTAAGCTGAGTTAGTGGGAGCTAGCTCACAGCTTTTTAGCCTCCAGCTCATATATTTTTGTCTAAGCTCAGGGAGGATGGCTCCAGAGCAAACTAATTTATGCAGTAGCCAAATCGCTTGCTCACCACTTTAATGCCAGTAGCTCACAAAGTAGAATTTTTGTTCACAAGACTCCACAGCTTAGAGGGAGCATTGGTGGTTGTGACTTAGACAAGGGGAAAAGGCAAGTGAGTCAGAAATGTCAGAAAAGTTCTGCAGCAATTGCATCATTCTGTAGACTTCTCCTCCACGGTACCTCCACAAACACACACACACACACACACCCCCCCCATAATTTAAGACCTGGCTCTGAATTGCTGCCAGGATGCTCAGAAAAAATGTTTTCAAAGGTGGGACCTTAAGCAAGATATAGGCAGAAGGAAGGGAGGAAAGATGGAATAGTGTAGCCCCAGGGTCCCTGACATGGTCCCCATGGGCGTAACGGTGCCTGAATACACCTTTCCTGGTGCCTGCCGAGTGCTTTCAGAAAGAGAGCAGGGCTTGGTGAGAGTTCTGCCCAGTGGAGCTGATTGGCTGTGTAGATTCCGTGGCATCCTGTTAAACAGAGCTTCTGCCTCTGCAGAGGAAGGTGATGGCAAAGCACCTCTGCTTCTCAGTTGCATTGAAACCCCCTTGCTGGGGTCACCATAAGTCGATTGCAACCAACACTCCCCCTTAAGCTGTGGAGTCTTGTGAGCAAAAAATTCTACTTCGTGAGCTCATGGCATTAAAGTTGTGAGCGAGCGATTTGGCTGCTGCATAAATTAGTTTGCTCTGGAGCCATCCTTCCTGAGCTAAGACAAAAATGTGTGAGCCGGAGGCTAAAAAACTGTGAGCTAGCTCACACTAACTCAGCTTAGAGGGAACACTGGTTGCAACTTGATGGCACATACACAGGCAGAAGGAGATCATAGTTAATCCGTGGATGACTGACTACTTTGTGTGTCTCCTAGCTGCTGGGAGTCTTTAAAAAACTCTGGTCATGGTTTACCTTGATTAGATTCCTCTCTGATGCTCCTAAAGGTACCTGCTCAGGATCTTTTAATGCAGGTTAGTTATTCCTTAGGGGTTAAACGACCCCAAATTGGCACCCTTGCTTATAAATTTAAAATACATTGGTGGGCCAATGAGGATCCTGGGAAGAAGAGAAAATACTCTGAGCAAGACTGGAGTCAGCCCATCCCAGACGAGGATGCCTGTCCACTCGCTGTTTCTTGGATCATCCTGATTTGAATCAGCACTCCTTTCAGCTCCCCACCGTTTGCGAGTGCCGTCCGCTTCGGAGACAGAACTCCCCCCCCCCCCCATACGATCCTCTGTAAATCAGGTTGCCATGGCAAGCCACTTCCTGCGCAACTTTACTTGCAAAACATTTGCAAGCCCTCAAGGCAGTTTCAGAAGTTATGAATCATCACCTCTATATATGACAACGTTGCCTTGTTTAAAGGAGTGGTATGCCAATTAAGCATTGGGTTGCATGGCAACATGCCAGCATAACCTTGCGGCGCGTACGACGGCTGAGTGTGTCTAAACACAATCTGGGTAATGGCAGCTTAATGTTCAGAGTCCATGGGGGACAGGGCTTGTTTTCTAGGGAATGCATCGAGGCCAAATATGACAGCGGTCATTTTGGTGCCTGTGGTTACAAATACAAATGGTGCCCCCGCCACCCCGATCTGAAAGAAAAGTACAGTCATAAAATAAACAACAAACAATACAGCAAAAGAGAGTCTGGTGGCACCATAAAGATTTGACAGATTCATCGGCATACATGGACTTCACGAAAACCGAGTTCATCACATGCAGAATGTGAAACATCAGTGTTAAGGTACAGAGAGCGATTGTAAACAAGAGGATCAAATGCCACGAAATACAAAAGGTTAGGACAGCCAACTCCAAGTTGAGACATTCCTGGAGATTCTAGGGGTGGAGCCTGGGAAGGGTGGAGTTTGTGGGGGGAGGGGCCTCAGCAGAGTGTAATGCCATAGAGTCCGCCCTCTGAAGATGTCATTTTTTCCAGGGGAACTGATGTCTGTAGTATGGAGAACAGTTGTAAATGTGATTCCAGGAGAGCTCCAGGTATCACCTGAGGGTTAGCAACTTGACTAAAGGTATAGTTTGTGAAATTCCTATGCAAAACCCCAAAGTATACAAAATAAAAATATGTTACTTCCATATGGAGTTATTCTTCTCTTACACCTGCCGTTCTCTTCCATGTCACCAGTGGCCTTTTTGCTGTTCTTTTTATAATTAGTAAGAGTAATAAGAACATAAGAGAACGTAAGAGAAGTCAATGTTGGGTCAGGCCATTGGCCCATCCAGTCCAACACTCTGTGGCACACAGTGGCCAAAAATACCAGGTGCCCCCAGGAGGTCCAGCAGTAGACACTAGAAGCCCCCACACACACTGTTGCCCCCCCAGCACATACTACTGGTGTGTGTGTGTTTAAAAATGACAGAAAGCCCACTGGGGGGTGATGGGTATAAGGGGCAATGGAGAAGAAATGACACCAGATGTGGGCAGGGAGGTACGAAAACCCGCACCTTCCCATCCACACAGTGACCAAAGAAGGACTGTGAACTGAGAAGAGCTGGGCCCAACCCAAAACGCGAGCAACGGCATACCTATGTAATGTAGAAGGAAAAGGAAAAACCCACCATAGTGGGGAGTACACAGGTCTAAACCACCAACCACAGTGACCACTCAAAACAGGTAAGAACACAACAGTCTACCTACTTACAGGGCTTTTTTTTGGTAGAAAAAGCCCAGAAGGAACTCGTTAGCATAACAGGCCACACCCAGCAGCAGAAACTCATTAGCATATTAGGCCACACCCCCATGTTGCCAAGAGTGGTCATCCAGCCACACCCACCTTTTGCGTCTGATTCTGTTTACCTTGTTTGTTGTCAAGACCCAGGGCTTTTTTGGTACCAGGAATTAATTTGCATGTTAGGCCACATAGCCAATCCAAATGAGTTTCTGCTGTTGGGTGTGGCCTATTATGCTAATGAGTTCCTGCTGGGTGTGGCCAACTCAGGAGCCAGCCGGAACTCCGTTCCTGTGCGTTCCTGCCCCAAAATAGCCCTGCCTACTTATATTAACTGAGACAACTTGTGTCTTTGTGGCAAATGTGAACCTCATTTTCTTAGCTACCACATTATCCCAGCTTCAATGATCTTAAGTCTCTAATACTGTCTCTACCCGAGGGAGCTCATCACGTCTCATCACTGGCATTTAAACTGTGAGCAAGTGATTTGGCTGCTGCATAAATTAGTTTGCTCTGGAGCCATCTTTCCTGAGCTAAGACAAAAATGTGTGAGCTTGAGCTGGAGTCTAAAAAACTGTGAGCTCGCTCATACTGACTCAGCTTAGAAGGAACACTGGGGATAAGATATTTGACACCATGCCCAACATGCAACATCAAATCCACGCTGGATAGTGTAGGGGAAGGGGGGGGTCCCTGCAGGTGGGAGGTCTCCTGTTATATTGGGAGAACTAGCCCCACTAAGTTAGATATTTGCCTTCATTTCCCTGTTCTTTATTAAGCTGAAAAGTCCTTGGTTGGGGAGGAATGAACCTGTCGATTTTGCTTATGTAACACAGTGAGAGGGCATCTATACTGACTGTGCCGCGTGTATAAATAAATAAATAGCATTGCCCTTTTAAAACATCCTTAGGAGGGGACATAATGTTAAGGTTCCATTGGAGCTGGCCAGGCCAAGAAGTTTCTGGAAGGGCATGTTACTGCAGGGAGGGGGGCGCTTGTTTGAACTGGAGCAGCAAACAGAAATGTTCTTTTCCCAGTATTTATTGGGAAAGGGGCCTCCCCCTTCTCTAGCAGCTGAAGATCAGCTGGGATCATAGGCATCAACTACAGGGGGGCTCAAGGGCTCAAGCCACCCCAAAATTTCCTGGTGGGAATTGAGCCCCCCTTGGCAAAACGGAGTGCCCGCCGCTGCGCCCCCCCACCGTGCCTCCCTGGGCCCTTCCTAGGCCCGCCCGCCGCCGCTGCCTCTCCCCACCCTGGCCACTCCTGCCTCCTTCCCTTTCCCTCCCTCTGTCCCTCCCTCCCTCCATCCGGGGGCCAGCTGGGCAAATGCCCAGTGTGATGGCGCCACCCGGAAGTGACGCCATCATGCTGGGCACGTTGCCAGGGCGACGCTCTAGCCATCGCCCCGAAACTCTATGCACCATAGAGTTTCGGGGCGATTGCCAGAGCATCGCCCTGGCAACGTGCCCAGCGTGATGGCGTCACTTCCGCGTGACGCCATCACACACTGGGTATTTGCCCAGCTGGCCCCCGGACGGAGGGAGGGAGGCAGGCAGGAGTGGCCAGGCGGGGGGGGGGGAGCGGCGGTGACGGCGGGGACATGGTTCCAGCATGTGCGCACGCTTTGCGCGCATGCATGCAAGAGCCCCCCCCCCGGGGATTTTAAAACTCGACGCCCCTGGCTGCGATTACATCCCAGGGATGTGCTGTTTTGTTTTGTGTGTGGTTGGATGAAATATAATACTTTTATGAATTTCCATTATGAATTAATTATTACAACCTAATTTGATGTATGAATCTCAGTAGGACAAATACGACAATTTTGCATCAGTATAAAATACACTTGATGGAGATAGTAGTTTGGGAGGGGTTTTTAAATGATGAAGGATCATTAGAGGACTCAGTTTTGAATAGAGGAGTGGTAGAACAGAGGAGTGGTAGAACAGGTGGTCTTTCATTCTTTCCCCACCAGCCACCTTCCATTACAGATTCTCTCCCCAAGCTGCTTTTCATGCCCATGTGATTCCAAATGTGTGTTTACAAAGATAGTTGGGCATATAGAGTTTTTCCCGCTCAATCTCACCTTATTCTTTTTATTATAGCTCTCGACTTCTGGGGGTTTTGTACAAGTTTATCTGTTAGGGGCAGGCCTGTAGCTATGGTAGGGCTTTGGGGGGCTCCACCCCCTTTCTTAAAGGCACAGCCCCACAAAAATTTATCCTGTAAATGCTTTCTTCAATAGTTTAAAAACATTTTTTAGGTGTGCACTCCTTTAAACAGAGTGGGGTGCTGTAGTTGACTAATTCCTGCACAGAGCAAGGGGGTTGGAGTGGGTGATCTCTAGGATACCTTCTAACTCTGGGTCAAGAAACTGGTCTCCTTTAAGAGAGTTTTTGTGCCTAAGTGGTTAGCTTTCTTGACAATAGAAGTCATCGCCCTCACCTGCCGGCTTGTTAGCAGAATTGCTGCTTAGGCTGGCAGAAGTGATTAACTTGCAGCAGCTGAGAACTGTCATCTAAAGTGGCTGACAGCTTGCAGTTTAGAGATCTATCCCAGTAACAGCAGTAAATAAGAAGACCTATGTAGAATAGACAGCTCAGTTATAATCCTCAGAATTCTGCCTTTTCTTTCTGCACTGAGAACTTCAGCCCCACCAGAAAAAAAATTGCCCCACAAGCCACAAAAACCTGGCTATGGGCCTGGCTATGGGCCTGGTTAGGGAACTGTAATCTGTTAGCAGTCTTTGACAGTATCCCTGATGTGGACAGCCCAGGCTAACCTGCTCTTGTCAGATCTTGGAAGCTAAGCAGGAACAGCCCTAGTCAGTATTTGGATGGAGATCACTAAGGAATACCAGGGTCATGATGCAGAGGCAGGCAATGGCAAACCACTTCTGTACATCTCTTGCCTTGAAAATCCTATGGGGTCACCCTAAATTCACCGTGACTTGATGGCAAAATAAATACATGATCCCATGACCCCTGTGCGCTCTTTTTGGGGGGGGGGGGGTTGGCGGTCAAAGAGCTGCCCCTCATTCCTTTTTTGTCATTGGAAAAGCTGGCTGGATTCAACCAAATGTACTGTAAGGGTATTCACTGTGATTTTTGACTTTTAGACATTTATATTCTGCTTTGCTATAAGAAAAAACCCAAAGAGTCTTACAACAAAAAATCGATAAATGCAATTCAATAAAATAAGCAATATAATATTAAGAATAAAAACACACTAACAGATAAAAGCATCACAGCAAATTGAAGCCATAAATCCGCAACCATAAACAAAGACTAAAATATTGAACTCAAGAAGCAGCCGAATGCTCATAAAACTTTTACAATGAAACAGCAGGAGATGAAAACACACCATGCCAGTCCTGGGGTAATATACAGGCTTTTGTTGAATAAAAAAGTCTTCATCTGATGGCTAAAGGCACATGAATTTTGCGACCTTTTGTGCGGGGATGAAGTTCATCAGTCTCAAGAATCCTCTGCATGGTAGGAGTTCCACAATCTCAGGCCACTACAGAGAAAGTGTTTCTGACAGATGCTACTTTTTTTTAACAAGTTGGGTGTGGAGATACTCTCATCCCCCCTTAGTCAAACAACAGCTCCTAGAAGTTAATTTCTCAAGCACCACAGGGACCGATTTGGATCAGGACTACAGTATGTGTATGAGAAATGGCTTTCCCCCAGTACATATGCAGCCCCTGATGGGGAGAATATTGCCCTCAGGGGCTGTTTTGGGTAATGAGAATGGTGCAAGGTGGGAAAGGCCGAATCCTCTTCTCACCCTGTGCCACAGTTCTGAACCGAATTGGAAACTTTGTTTCCAGCTGTTAAGTGTCTGAGGAAAATGAGAGTTGAGACACAGGAACCCCAACTAAACTCCTTAGAAAAGTCACTTTATTTTGGTCCTCCTCACCTAACCTGTTTCTGCCAACGGGGGTCATACTGAGCAGGGACTCTGGACAACCATCTTAGCACCGGATCAGGTTCATATGAGAACAGATGGCAGTATCCTTTAAATACCATGGCTGGGACTTTTATAGGTAATAGCCCAGACTTTGAATTGGGCTAAGAAGCAAGCAGGAAGCCAGTGAGTCTCTTTTAAGAGTGGCATAATTAATACAGCCTCTATAGCTTGCCCTGGCAACTATCCTACCACCACTGTGCCAGCGGAAGCTTTCAAACCATCTTCAGAGGAAGTCTCCTGTGGAGAACAGTAATCCAACCTGGATGTAAACGGTGCCTGGATAACTGTTATCATGATGCCCTAGGGCAGCATCATATCTGGCAAACCAGCCGAATCAAGCGAAAGGCGCTGTATACCAAAGAGATGAGCTCTGTTCCCAGATCTAGAAACACTCTCAAAATGCAAACCTGCTCCTGGAGTGGAATCCTTTCCAAGACAGACCACCTCCAGAACTCTCAGCTTTCTTATTTTACACCACATCGTAACTGAAATATAACAAATGTCACCTCTGCTATGCAGGGGCCATTTCGAGCGGGAACGTGCAGGAATGCCGGTCCGGGAGTAACAAGCCCAGGAGCGGGCACATATGGTGATGTGCTGTGTAAAAAAGCAAAAACATACTAACTTGATCTGTATTTTCATGCATGTTGTAGGGTAGCTTCCCTGCAAGAGCAAAGGGAACCTAAAGTATCTTTAGTCCAAGTGTAAAGCTGGCCCGCCAGCTCTGAGTTGGGAAAGACCTGGAGATTTTTGGGGTGGAGCCTGAGCGGTGGGTGTTGCCTTCTGACACACTTCCGCGTCAGGGGGTGTGGTATATGCAGATAAGTTATGCTAATGAGTTATACTAATGAGCTCCTGCACCTCTTTTTCTACGAAATGACCCCTGCTGCTATGTAAAGGGATTTGTGCCTTCAGTAACCATTATCTATTCAGTTTGGTATAGTGGTTAGAGTTTCAGAAAGACTGGGAAAACCTAGCTTCAAATCCCTGTTCTGCCATGATGCTTGGTCTCAGCCCTTCCTACCTTGCAGGGCTGCTGTGTGATTAACATGAGGGTAAAAGACACCTTATACTGCCCCAACCTCTTTAGATGATGGGTGGGATAAAAATGTGGCAGACAGACAGCTCGGAGGTCCATTTACTCTTTATTTTATTTTAGAAATAATGTTTCATGCTGCTTGTCTATTGTACGAATGCCATCAAAACTGGAAGGAAATATTAAAATAGTAATAGCAATACTAACAAACAGCCACATAAAGAAGGAATCATAAAACTGCCATTTCTCAATGGTGTCTCTGGCACTTTATAAGTTTGCTCAGTTAAGATTTAAAATTTTTAATTGGATTTTTAGAAGTAGAACTGCCCCTGTGAGTGACCTAACCCTAATGGTACATCGGATTATTAAAAAATCAGCAGCGGATTTGGCGAGCCTTCTAAGGTGTTACAACCTTAACTTGGAACATTTACAGTGGTGTATCTATTCCCACAGCTCTGTATCCCAGGTGCAATGTCAGTTTGAGAGGTTATGTTGATTTAAAGATCAGAGCACCCTGTTCTAATACATTTCTTCCCCAGTGCAGCAGGTGTTATGATTGGGCTGCTAGATAATTCCCCAGACAATTGTTTGCTTGGGTGTGTATGTTACAGAGCGGAGAGGACAGTGTTCCCTGCATTTTCTTGCCTGGTGATGTCAGCTGCCTCACAATGCTGCAGCAGTATTTATTTCAATCAATCAATCCCTTTAAAGCAGCAGTGAAGCAACCTTTTAGCTGGTCTGTAGTCCTAATGGAAGGCAATGACATCATAGTCTGCTGATGCTGTCACTTAGCACAAAGATGAGTCAGCAAGGAGTTACGTGAGATGTGTCCGTGTAAGTGGATGTGCTGGAATCGATGTGTTGCATAGTTTTTTGAACCCATGCCACCTCTCTCCCTCCACGACTGAAAGGGCAGCTTTCCTGCATGGGGAATTCTTTCACCCCTTTTGCTACCAAGTGACAGCCGGCTTATGGCAAGCCTGTAGGGTTTTCAAGGCAAGAGATGTTCAGACGTGGTTTGCCATCACCCGTCTCTGCATAGCAACCCTGGACTTCCCTCAGTTGTCTCCAATCCAAATACTGACGAGGACCAACCCTGCTTAGCTTCCACGATCTGACTAGATCAGGCTAGCCTGAGTTATCCAGGTCAGGGCATGGTCATATTTTAGAGGATGAAAGTACGGAATACGTTATGCAGATACCCTTGATTTAAGGCAGGTCGAGGAGGAGGAGATTGGATTTATACCCCACCCTTCACTACCCGAAGGAGTCTGAGAGCGGCTTACAATCTCCTTTCCCTTCCCCTCCCCACAACAGACACCTGTGGGGTAGGTGGGGCTGAGAGAGCTCTGAAAGAACTGCTCTTTCCAGAACGGCTCTGAGAGAACTGTGACTGACCCAAGGTCACACCAGCAGCTGCATGTGGAGGATTGGGGAATCAAACCCGGTTCTTCCCGATTAGAGTCCGCACTCCTAACCACTACACCAAATAGAACTGGGGAGACCGGAATTAAAAGGAAAAGCAATGGTGGCTTAGGGAGCAAAGTCTGATGTGTGGGCAGGAAAGAATAATGTGAGGGGCATTTTAGTCGTTATGCTTTATTAACTGGATCCAGCCAGGTTGCCTGCTGGGGGGAAAAGGATGGACAGATTCTATTTGACCACAAATAAAGGTTATGGTGAGGATCATGACCTGCATGGACAAAAGCCATATCAGTTGGGGGCTATACTGAGGAGGGAACTTGGTGCGTCTGAGTGGAAAAGCTGCCAGGTCCAGGCTGGCCATTGGTGGGGGATGGGTAGGGTTGCCAGGTCTTACCTGGCTTACAGCAGGGGGGGTCCCTGTGATGTCATTGCGTCAGGTACATTGGGGGGTGGGATACTGACATTTGAGGGGAAACCATAGAGTTTTTCCTCAAATGCTAGAGAGTACTGCGCAACGTCTCCCCACATGATGACGTCATCTCCAGGTGATGTCATCATGCCAGGGCACGTTGCCACGATGTCGGCACTTTGGGGGGGGACTTCCCCCCCCCCCGGCGACCTGTTCCGGGCCAGCGGGTAACAGCCTGTCAGGCAGGGAAATCCCTGTCCACCTGGGGGACTTGGCAGTCCTAGGGATGGGGGGAATAGGATTGCCAGATCCTGATTGAGAAACTTTTGGAGATTTGGGGGTGGAGTCTGGGTAGGACAGATAACTCAGCGGAGTACAATGCCATACAGTTCACCCTCCAAAGCATCCTTTTCTCCAGGGGAACTGCTCTCTAGTTGGGAGATCAGCTGTAATTCCGGAGGCTAGTATCCCTAATATAATTTATTTCTAAATATGGCAATACAATTTCTGGAGAAGACACACTTAGAGAGAAGGGAATGATCTAGAGATTTCTGTTATAAAGGAGGAAGGTAAAAGAGTGAGGGAAAACCTCATCTTCTCGGAGCCAAGCAGCTCATCACGTAGTGGAATCTGGGCCCTGACCCAAACTGAACTGACATGACCGGGGATACACTGTAGTGAAGGATGACCATGGCAGTGAATGGATGCCATTATGTGACTCCTGTAATTAGTTTTTGTAAGGGAGCCAAGGTACTTATTCACCACATCCCACAAATAAATAGGATGGGGGTGGGAGAGGCAATCCTTTTCATTTTGGAGATGTCAAAGGAAGTTTAATTAGCTGTCAGCCAGTATATCTGGCCATTGCTTGCTGCAATTCAGACCAATCTTTTTAAAATGGACCTTCTCCATGCAGGTTATGTGCCCTAGGCTTGATGCAGGTAAAAACTGGGGAGTTCCCCCCTTTCCCACAGCATTGTGGCACATTCATGCACCTCACAGGTTTTCCTCAGCTGTTCTTGATCTTTCTCAAACCTGCTTTGCTGAGAAATTTTGGGGAAAGATCTCAGCAAAGCCTAAATGGCTCCTGTGTAGCCGGGAAAGCCCAGATTTTCCCACTTCCACCAACATAGCTGCCTTTCCCCCTTTCCTAGTCCCCACAGTGGCCATCCCTTCATGCCACTTGGGGGGAGGCTTTCCTAGGTTGGTTTTTTTTGACACATTGATATACCAATTAAAAAGTTTATTACTGTGTCAATTATCAGTAAAAGAAAATCCCAGAAAAAGCCCCCTTGTGGCCTAGGCAGGGAAGATGTGACTACCACAGAGACTGGAGGAGGGAAAATGTGGGAAAACCCACCTAGGGTTGCCAGGTGCCCCCCTGGCAGGTGTAGGGATTAGGGTTGCCAGCTCCAGGTTGGAAAACTCCTGGATATTTGGGGGTGGAGCCTGGGGAAGACAGGGACCTAGTGGGGTGCAGTGCCCTAGAGTCCACCCTCCAAAGCATCCATTTTTTCAAGGGGAACTGATCTCTGTAACATGGAGATGAGCTGTAATTCTGCAGGATTGCCAGGCCCCACCTGAAGACTGGCATCCCTAAACCCATTTACTACTGTGCGGCATGTGCTACCTCACCAAAGAAAGTGTTGCCCAAATGAAGCGGGGGTGGGGGCACAGCCAGAGTGACTGGTGGCCTATGGTGGCTCTTGGTCAGATACCTTGACTTTACAACAGGAAAGGCCCAAACCTACACGGCATCCGGAACCTTCTCTCTCCTTGAGAGGACCTCACTTTTGGAGGGGGCTGGTAGGTGAGGCTCCAAGTAGCTGACACTGCTTGATGAATCAGTTCGCTAAGATTCTTATCATCTTATCTGCTATCAGGCTGCAAAATGCCCACACCACAGCGAGTGAGTGTTCTTGTCAGGTTTAGAGTATGCTTGTGCTTCGCTTCCCCCTCTCAAATTCTCAGAAATCTATTGAAATTCTTAAAATACAGCCAAGTTGGATAAAAGATGAGCGCACACAGTTTCCTCATAATCTATCAAGTCTCTTACTCACTGTTTGCTGTGGGCGTTGATGAATGAGTAAACACATATGTGGAAGCCAGTCACTGAGAGTTGTGGGGGGGGGGGGCGTCTGCAATGTGAAATATCGGTACCAGTGTTCCCTCTAAGCTGAGTTAGTGTGAGCTAGCTCACAGTTTTTAAGCCTCCAGCTCAGACATTTTTGTTTTACCTCAGGAGGGCTCCAGAGCAAACTAATTTATGAAGTAGCCAAATTGCTCGCTCACAACTTCAATGCCAGTAGCTCACAAAGTAGAATTTCTTCTCACAAGACTCCGCAACTTTGAGGGAGCATTCAAACTCCGTTTGAAAGGGACAGTCCCTTTCAATGGGATTTGCAGAAAACACAAAAGGTATTTGAGTGGTGGGGAACAGGTTGCTTCCTTCCACTCAGATGTTCTTGCAGCTTTTGCGGGGAAAGGAAAGTAAGGGTTTAAAGGGACTCATAGTTCCTTTAAACCCCTGCTTGGCGCTCTATCCACAAACTGCCATGAACTGTTTTAAAAGTCTGTGCAAGTTCATGTCTGTAGACCCGTTATGAACTTTGGTTCGTGGACTACGAACAGGGAGAAATTTGTGATGAATTTTACTGCATGGTTCGGTTTGTGTGCATCGCTACTTGGGAATGTTCAGTCTGGAGAAGATTGCTCTCTTGAAGTATTTGCATGGAGCTGTTCCTACTGGTGGCAGAGGATAGGAAATGTAATAATGGGTTTCAGTTATGGGTTGAAAGGTATTGGCTGGATATTAGGAAACATCTTTTTACAATTAAGAGTAGTTCAGCAGTGGAATTGGCTGCTGCGGGCGGTGGTGAACTCCCCCTCACTGGCAGACTTCAAGTAGCAGCTGGACAAATCTCAGGGATGCTTTAGGCTGATCCTGCATTGAGCCGGGGGATTGGACTAGGTGGTCTTCATGGCCCCTTCCAACTCGTATGATTCTATGAATTCTGGCCATTCCACAGACAATGCCTGCTCCCTCCACCAAATGCCTACACAGAAACAAATCAAAGTGTGCAGGAAGTCTATACCCCAGCCATGTTTCCTCATTTGGTGGAGGTTTAAATAAATAAATGTAAAACAACAACAGCAACAACAAAAACAAGAACTATATTTTTAATTGTCAAATCCCCACATTAAAAATAAATTTTAAAATCTTCCTGCAAGTTTATATTTAATGATAGTGAAAATGTTTCTAGGCACATTTGGGAGGAAATCCAGTTTTCTTTTTTCTTTTTAATGCAAATTTGTGGAGATGTGACACCATTTTGGAGGAGGAAACCTAGATTAATATTTATTAAAGTAGGCCATTCCTCCGTATGACATTTGGAAAGGATCCAGTGTTTCAGTCAAAATGCAGCAGGGCATGAGGTGTTTGCCCTTCTAACTATTTAAAACTGATTAGTTTTGCATTTCTCTCATTAGTGCTTCACAGACATGCCAGATTTTGTCTGCCCAGGGTATCTGGAAGACCATTCCAATTTAGCTAAACTACCACCGTGTGCTAGTCAAACTGCACAGTTCTTGACAGAGGTAGTTGCAGACTCACAAATAATGCTGTGACAAAGGTCACCTTTTTGCTGTTTTTAATCTATAAAATATTCTCATATGCTGGGAGGGGGGGAAAAACCCTGTATAGGTTTTCATGCTTCTCCTCCTCCACCTGGAAATGATAAAAATACAATTGTTGGCTGGGATATGTCAATTAAAAGAACGCTCTGCTTTTCAGAACAATTTCCCTTCTCCTGCACCAAAGCATACCTGCTTTAATTCAAGGCATTGGCTCAATGGTCTTGGGCAGAGGTGGCTGTCATTTGGTATCCACTCTGCTATAGGTCAAGCATTGTGTTTCTGCAAAGTTCTGTTCATTTTCAGGGGGCCATCCTGCCTCTTTGCAGGATGGAATGGCAAGGACAGCAGTGCTTGGAGATGCTAACTCTGAATTGGGAAATTCCTGGAGATTTGGGGCCTGGGGAGGATGAAGTTTGGACAGTGTTCCCTCTAAGATGAGTTAGTGTGAGCCAGCTCACAGTTTTTTAGCCTCTGGCTCACACATTTTTGTCTTAGCTCAGGAAGAATGGCTCCAGAGCAAACTAACATATGCAGTAGCCAAACTGCTTGCTCACAACTTTAATATCAGTAGCTCACAAAGTAGAATTTTTGCTCACAAGACTCCACAGCTTAGAGGGAGCACTGACCTTAGCAAGGTTTTCCAGGAGAACTAATTTCTGTAGTTTGACAGATTTTTCTGCAAACCTGGGGAGTGTCCCAAGTTTGAAGAGAGATCTGTTTAATATCCATATGGCCCTGATCCATGAATTTAGCTGTCCACAGATGGGAGCCATGGGTGGCTAACAGTATATAGAAAAGTGGGGGGCCACAAAACTCTCGAGGGGGGAATTCCACCCCCCCTTGAGTCCAGCCCAACCACCTGCATTGAAGTCTGGTGGCGGCAATGTCTGGGAGCCACTCCGAGCCCAGAGCTGCTCCCAATGGCTGCCGTGGCAGGTCCTGGAGTGGCTCCCAGCATCCACTGCTGCCACGACAGGGCCAAGAGCAGCTCCTGATGTCTACTGCCATAGCAGGGCCCAGAGTGGCTCCTGGTATTCACTGCAGCAGGGTCCAGAGCAGCTGCCGGCGCCCACCGCTGCTGTGGCATGGCCTTGAATGGCTCCTGAAGGGCCTGCTGCAGCTCCCAGGTTCTACCACACAGGTAAGGAAAGAGTGTTCTCTGCACAAGTGCAGAGAATGCTCCTTTACTTTTGGAGAGATTTAACCCCCCCTCCCCTTGTGCAGAAAAATCTGTTTAGCCTCCATGTGGCCCTGATCTGATTTAGATATTTGCAGATAAGGGCCACAGGTGCCTATTAGAACATAAGATATCACACTATTGGTAATAGATCAGGATTTTTTGGAGCAAATTAGTTTGCTATTTTTTATCATTTTGGCAGGCCCTACATCATTCAAACTACTCTCCTTTGCATTTTCCCCTTTGACCAAGGGCGTAGACTTTCCAATTTCGGGGGGGGGGGGGGGCTGGGGCTGGGCCAGAGACATCACAGTCCATTGTCTCCAGTGGAGGCTCAGCACCTCCTGGAAAAGTTCAGGGGGGGCTCCAGCTCCCCAGCCCCCCTGAAGTTGACGCCTACGCCTTTGACTCTTCAGATACTCCAGTTTCGGGGAGGGTGTGTGTTTTCATTCAGCAAATCTGTGGAATATTTTGTATATACAGCACCATTTTTGTTAAACACTACTTTGCTCCTAGATCACAGCCTGGGGAACTGTTTTGCCACTAACAGCAGAGTAATCAAGAGAGATGTTTTTAGAAGACACTTCCATCCAAGTTGCTCCAGAGCACTGCAGTAAGGAAACTAGATGACTAAGCAGGGAGGAGGCTTTATAGAGTTTTATAAAATAAGGAATGAAGTGGGGGAAATGGACAGAGAGAACTTTTTCTCCCTGTCCCCTAATACTAGTGCTCAGGGGCACCCAATGAAGTTGACAGGCAATAGATTCAGGACAGATTTGATAGCCTTCAGGACAGACTAAAAGAAATATGAGTTAGTTAAATTGTGGAATTCACTGCTGTCATTTTTGACCAATGTAGGAAACACGATTCTGGACTAGGAAGACCACTGGTCTGATCCAGCAGAGCCCTCACGTTCTTAAATGGTTTGCTAACTGGTTATCCAAGAGTAACCGGGATATGATGATAGTTAATAGTATGAAATATCATAAGCTTATTTGCTTACCTACCACAGTGATCAGTTCCATTGGAGAAAATGGATGCTTTGGAGGATGGACTTGATAGCGTTGTACCCCACTGAGGTCCCTGTTTCCCCCTGGCTCCACTCCCAAATCTCCAGGAGTTTCCCAGCCTGGATCTGGTAACCCTACCCCCCGCATCCCCCGCTGGTGGTCAGGGGGGACCTGGAAACCCTACATGGAGGGGGCAGAGGGGCCATTTGGCCTGGGCCTCACATTCACGGAGGGCCTCAAATTTAGACTTTTGAAGTTATCTCCAAATTAGGTTATACATACATTCTCAGAGATTCCCTGACAAGATTGAAAAAAAAAAAAGGATGTTCAGCATACAACTTTACACTTGTGGCCCATTACTAGGGTTGCCAGGTTCATGGGGCCAGCCGGTGGGGGATGGGGGTGAACTTACCAAGAGCAGGGAGCGAAGAAGCCAGAAATAAACGTGGCGTGCCTGTGTCACCCGGAAATTTTGTAGGCATGTCAGGGGTGTTGGGGGCGATGCTCTGGTTTGTGGGCAAAACCTCGATGGTAGAATTAGCTTCCACCATAGAATTTTGCCCAAAAACCAGAGCATCACCCAGGCCCGTAGCTACAGTGGGGCTCCCAGGGCCCGCCCCCCAACTTCTTCCCAAGGCCCCACAACTTGTGGGGAGAAGCCGGGAGAAGGCCACGCATGGCTGCACTCCAAGCCATGAATTCACAGCTTGGAGTGCAGGTGCATGCAGGGCCTCCCCCTGCTTCGCTCTCAAAGCATTTAAAGGGACCCTTTATATGCTTGATGGGGGGAGAAATGGGGCAGCACATGGGGGCCATGTGTGAATTTCAGTGCCCCCGACTTTTTTTAAGCCCCCCCAAACTAAAAAAATCCTGGCTACGGGACTGGCATTGCCCTTGACATGCCTACTTCACCTGCGCATGTTGTGTTTATTTCTGGCCTCTTACTGGTGTGTGTGAGGTAATTTCCCCCTGCTAGCCAGCTGGACGGCAATGGGGAGGAGCACCCGAAACCAGGGGGGGCTCCACTGGGGGGGTCTGGCCTCCCTAATCATTGCCAGACCATAACACCTGTAGTGGACACTATGAATTAATATCTTTCTCTGTCAGCATTGGCGAGGCCCCCTTTCCCCACACCCCCCCACCAGCCCTCAAAAAATGGAAGTGGCCTGGAATGCTCTTGACCTTTGAGTATCCCTGTCTACACTTTGCAGAACCGAGCAAGAGGAGAAGGTACTCCTCTCTCCCTCTGAGACCACATGAGGGGCAGGCCCAGCTTAAAGCCAAGTACTCAGTCTACATCATACCTTTTATCAGGAGCAACCCAATGACACATTTCTCCACGTACAATATCTGAATTCAGCCAATCAAGAGAAGTACAAGACATCTGGAATGAAAGAAATTAGCAAGAAAATGTGAATATGAAAATACAACACAAGGTGGTAACTACCTAATTCGGCCTCATCTTGCAACATCTTAAAATTGTCTCCTGAGAATACAATCGCGTTCATGCAATTTCTACTTTCTCTTCCAGAGAGGGACTTGGAGTCTCATTGGATTAGTTTCAGAGAGAAGCCATGTTGGTCTGCAACAGAACAGTTAGATTCGAGTCCAGAAGCACCTTAAAGACCAACAAGACTTTCAGGGTATAAGTTCTGAAAAACAAAGACATAAATAGGAATAGAAATCTAGGGCTTTTTGTCTCAGTCAGAAGGTGGGATAGGAGTGTCATTGATATGTAAGTAATTGATATATAAGTTAAAAAGAATGGGGGGGCAATATGCAGCCGTGTCTAACCCCCCCACTTTATTTTTATCAAATTTAGAGTCCAGTGGCACCTTTAAGACCAACAAAGGTTTACTCAAGGTATGAGCTTTCGTGTGCAAGGCACACTTTTCCAAATACAGTGGAATGGCAGATGAGGTTCTAAACTTATAGACAGGGATTTAACAGCAAATTAACATGTAACATGGTGGTGTTTAAGTGATGCAAAGTGAAAAATGAAAGAACAAGTTAAGGCTATAAGGTCAACAGTTGCAAAGCAATAAATATGTCATTGCGCCAAGCGATCCCGGCACTTTGGGGGTGGGGTTCCCCTCGGTTGGCCAGATCCAGGCTGGAAGATTGGGGCCCCTAAAGCAGGCAACACCTGCCCCCCAGGGGAGTGGCAAATCTAAACACACCTGAGATGCACTGTTAGTAAAGAGATTCCAAGCCTGTGTTCATGCTCTGTAAGTAAACATAGAAACACAAACAGTAAACAACTGAGATCCAGTGAAAGAAGAGAGCAGACACAGTGACACATGTGGTTAGAGAAGTTAGAATGTCGGACTAGGATCCACAAGACCCAAGTTCAAATCCCCACTTTGCCATGGAAGCTGTCTGGGTGACCTTGGGCCAGTTACTCTCAGTGTGCATAACCCACCTCATGCAAGGTGGCAGTTGTGAGGATAAAATGGAAGACAGGAGAACGAGACTGTAAGCTATTGTGGGTATCAGGGCCCATCCCTGATGCAGGAACAAAAATGATGACCTGATGCATTCTGCTTCTGGATAAATTACTTCATGCTGAATGCCATACAGGGCACACATTTGATGAAACAAGGCTCAGATTTCTGAAGAAATTGCCACATGTACAGTTCTTCCTTCCTTATCTTGTTCCTGACAGAACCACAGCAGACTCTGGATATCTCTGTGTTCCCCTAGTGTCCAGAGTGCATTGAGGGGGCACTGCAAAACTGAAATGGACTATATATCATTTGTATTTGAAAAAGTAGGTAAATGCCATGGACTTGCAACTCAAAAGACAGCATACACTTATTTATACCCTTCCTTTCTCCCTAAGGGAATCTGAAGCGACTTACATTGTTTTCCTCTCCTCCATATTGAATTGCATTATGCATCTGTGTTTTATCTGCTTTTAATTTGTTGTACGCCAGGAAAGGCGGGATATAAATCAAAACTAATAAATAAATAATAAAATTTTATGATATGATATGATGGACCCCTGCTTCTTCTTCACCATGAGGCAGATTTTTCCTGCCCAAATTCTTAGTTCCCTTCAAGTACAGAGTTAGCCCCTTAGTAGCATGATAATATTTGCAGCTTTATAAATCGTAATGTCCCACCCTCTGACAGAATCTAATTTGGTTTTTGCCTGGCCCAGGAACTTGTCAGAAGAAAACAGGAGCCATCTTTTTAGATCACTTGAAATGGCACTGGAGACTGTGTAACAGTGAACTATAATAGATTTTATTTAGTAGGCAGGGATCGTATAGGGTAGTCAGGATTTGGAAAGGCTGAGGTAATTGTTGGTAAAACAGTATATTTTTCAGTTGATAGACAAAATCGTGTTGTGGCAGTGTATTTTTACAAATTCTCGTTTCTTATCAGTGAGAGATGGTTGACTAAATACTTTGGTTTCAGTTACAATGTCTCTGCATATAATTTCCTAATAACTGTTCAGGTTTTCTGGAAAGGCCACACTTTTAGTGTATCAAATTATTTCCCCTTTTCTGAAATCACAATGTGTCTTCAGTCCCCTGAGCAGTCTATAACCTTTTCCCTTCACAGCAGACCAGTGCCAAGTCCCTGTATAATTGGACAGGACTTAAATTTCTTTCCTAAAAATCCTGTTCATTTTGCCCTGATTGGGAGCTTCAGCCTGCTACCCAGTCACTTTTTGCCAAAATCTCAAAGCCCAGTTCTTGGTGTCTGTGAGAAAATGCACTTCAGCTTTAGCTGACACTAGACTTTGAATTATTAGATGGAAGTTGTTCTCAGGTTATGTTTCACACAGCTCAGACTTAGAGTCTCTCCCTTTATTCATATGGTGAACCTGTCTGACAGACTTTTTAGTCAGACTTTTCAGATATCCACTCCTTTAGCTGAGCTTTTGCTTTACTGACCAGTAACTGCTACTGAACTCAAAATGAAGTAACTCTCCCCTCAGCACACAGCTGATCTTATATTCCCTTCAGCTGGTGCTGGCCAATCAGAGAAAAGGAGCAGCCTGTCACTCAAGCGCAACATTAACCGAGTTAATGCAGAGTTAACCATTCCCCTTCCTTCTCTGGTTTTGTTGCATTAGGAAAACAGCAATTTAAATGTAGTCCGTCACACCTGTGTTGTAGGTTAGGCTGAGAGTGTGTGACTGGCCCAAAGTCACCCAGTGAACTTGCATGGTGGAGTGAAGATTTGAATCTGGGTCTCCCAGATCCTAGTGTAACATTCTGATCACTGCACCATAATGGCCCCATGTATATATAAAAAGAAATAAGGCTAGGCTGTTTACAAAGGCGACATTTAGAATATATTACGCCAGAATGAGCAAGTGTTTGTTTATTGAAAAATTTATACCCTGCCTTCTGCAGCCCTCAAAATGGCTGACAAATCCAAATGTAAAACATACAAAATACAATAAAATTCCAGCCCTGACCTGGATTGCCCAGGCAAACTCAATCCCATCAGATCTCCAAAGCAAAGCAGGGTGGACTCTGGCAAGTACTTGGATGGGAGACCTCACTGGAATACCAGAGACCATAGCCAGGGACAGATTTTATTCAGCCCCCTCTCTGAATATCCTCTACGCATGCCCCCAGTAGGGGTCAGTCACCAGAGGTTGCCATGACTTCCAGGTGTGCACGCACACACACACATAAAAATATACAAAAATACCATAAAACACACACAATAAAATCCCAAATAAGGCCTGCAGCTCACAGTGATAAGGAAAGTGATGTCAGGATAGGGATACCATGTTCTACGAAAGGGATACCATGATCTGTAGAAGAAGAAGAAGAGATTGGATTTATACCCCGCCCTTCACTTGGAGTCTCAGAGCGGCTGAGAGAGCTCTAAGAAAATGGCTCTTGCGAGAACAGCTCTCAGAGAACTTTGACTGACCCAAAGTCACCCAGCAGCTGCATGTGGAGGAGTGGGAATCAAACCCGGTTCTCCAGATTAGAGTTTGCCACTCTTAACCACTACACCAAACTTGCTCTCGACTGTTGAAGCTTTTAGTCTGGTTCTTAGTTAATGAATCCATATTATCTTCAAAACAAACTTGCAAAATAGGCTAGGGCAATGCAAAAATAGAAAAGACAAAGATAACACATCTCCATCTGTCTGCAGTGTCAATGGCAGGCCTGTGCATCCTCAATTTGCATCAGGGCCATGGCTGGAAGGGAGGAGGGGTTTAACTCTTCAAGCTCCACCCATCTTTACTAATCAAAAACAGGCTCCCTGCTTTACTATCGTTCTAAAGGGGGTGGGGGAGAGAGATGTCTTTTCAAGACAAAGCAAAGGAACTCATTTCAATTAGCAAAACTGTGTGGAGGGGTTCAGCCCCCTCTTCTTCCCCTTACGGCCCTATTGCCAGCTGATGCTGTATAAGGATTTGATTTTCTCACCCAAACCTTCTCTATTAAGAAATGTCTCACAACAGCTGTATGAGCTTGCAGTTTGCATTGTCTAAATCAGTGATGCCTGCTGTGGTTCCCATGGTGTCCATGGCTGTCTCCTGATGCCCATTTGATTCCTGGGGATAGACTGGAATAGAAAAGAAACAGGGAAATTTGGGTCACTCACTTCCAGGTGACTGACTTGCAAAGCACAGCCCAAACCACGGGCAGGTGTTTCAGAGCCTCCCACTGTTAGTTTGGCAAAAGAAACAGACTATTTGATATATCACTGGGCTTGGCATCCTCTCCCTAGCCCTGTACGTAATATTCAAAACACCATTTCAAGTTTTATTATAGTTCCAGGGTGCCAGCATCCAAAGTAGTTCCAGCCCATTTTACTTAGAGCTCTGGGTAAGCAGGCTAGGCAAGTTGCTATGAAGGATTTTGGTAGACCCCGTGTTCTTCTCTATATTTATTCCAAATAAAGTTATAATTTGTTCACTTAGAAGTCGAGTCCAGTAGCACCTTAAAGACTAACAAAATTTGTGCCAGGGGATGAGCTTTGTGAGAGCCCTTATGGGAAATGTATGAACCGCTGAAGGTTCTGCCAAGCCATATTGACTGGTGCAAGATTGTTGAGAGGGATATGTCTCTTCCTGTCCTTGGAGCAACACCTGAAACAATAATAGTTACGGATGTTCCCAGGTTCAATCCCTAGCATTTCCAGTAAGGATGAGATAGTAGGTAATGTAAAGAACCTCTGCCTGAGATCCTAGAGAGCCGCTGCCAGTATGAGTAGACAATGGACCAATGGTCTGATTCAGTATAAAGCAGTTTCATGTACTAATGTGCTCCTGTGATGTTCTTTATGATGGAGTGAGCGACTCGGCATGCCTGGACATTGGGGGCGGGGGTACTACATTAAGTGTGTATAGATGTTATTTTGAATGAGATGCCTCTCTTTGTCTGAACCTGGGAGCTGCCTTCTGACCCTCTCCTCTCCCTTTGTCCTCTCACTTGCTCCCATGGCCTTCCACAGAGACACATGTCTCTGCAGGTCTCTCCTGTAGATGAAATGCCCTCATACTCCCACACACATGATGCCGGACAAGCTGGCCATTTGTGACAAGGAAAGTACTCTTTAGATTAGGTTTCTTTCTCTTCTTTTGACTGCAACCTGAATGTGAACTGGATCACCTTGAATAAATATAAGTTTACCTTTTTTGCAATATACTTTGTGGGAGATTCATTCAGCGCACTCAGTATCACACCTGACTGGGCAAACTCTTGCTATATTAACCAAATATCCCAATACTTTAAGGAAGTTAAATTCAGTTCAGAGAGGAACAATAGCTAGTATAGGGCCCCGATCACACACAGAATTAGCTGTGTGATAGGCACAAATGCCATGCGGACTTTAAGGGCGCGATCATACCCCACACCTGTTGGCAACCCATTTCTCTCTGCCGAAGAAGCGGAGTTAAAAGATACTAGGAAAAGTCCAGTATCAAACAGGTTTGCTACAGGCCACAGACAGACTTTCCCTGTGTGATCACTCCAGCGCACACTCATGGCATTGGGGATAGTCTGATCAAGCTATCCCGGTGCCATGCCGTTCCCCCCCCCCCCCCTTCTCAGTATGCGCATCATTGCATACTGCCATAGGAAGCCCTCAGGGTGGAGATGTGATACATCGATCCTGTTTAAGTGCATCGGGGAAAAACGCCCCCCCCCCCGACTCATCCGCGATTGCGTCTGATCATGCAGTGGCAGGCTGTGCCCGCAGCTTCACAGAACTGTGTGATTGCGCAACTGTGGGTCAAATTACTCAGGAGCAAATAGCCTCACTCCCCCCCCCCCCCCGGATTATCTCGCTCATGTGACTGAGACCTACCATTGGCAGGAAGACTTTTAGATGACTGAGAAGACAGGGAAAGAATATCTGCCTCCCCAAGTAGCTCTGAGGCCACTAGAGTTGCTGAGATGGAAACGCTGGAGTTCTGTGGAAGGGACAGGTGCCCAAGCGGATGAAGCCCTGCAGTTATAGACTGACAACATAAGAACATAAGAAGAGTCTTGCTGGATCAGACCAGTCCAGCATCCTGTCTCACACAGTGGCCAACCAGTTTCTCTGGAGGGCCAACAACAGGGCATAGATGCCGAGGCCTTCCCCTGATGTTGCCTCCTGGCTCTGGGATTCAAAGGTTTAGCATCTCTGAATGTGGAGGTTCCCCTCAGTCACGACGGCTAGAAGCCGTTGATAAACTTCTCCTCCACGAATCTAACTAATCCCCTTTTAAAGCTGCTTATTCTTGTGGCCATCACTACATCCTCTGGCAGCGAATTCCACATTTTAATCACTTTGTGCAAGGAAGTATTTCCTTTTGTCCATCCTGAACCTACCTTTTGTCCACCCTATTGAACCCACTGAACATCTGGTTTGGTCCCCTATTTGGGGAGGCAGTCAGTTTTTTTCTGCCACAGCCCAACAGAGGAACAGCAACATTTAAACAACATCTGCCCCATAATCTGAGGTTTACATGCACACATAACGTTTGTGCTTGTATGTGTGTATATGACTAATTTGTTGTGTTGTTTTAACAGATCTTCGAAGTTGCCTTGAAGGCTGTGCAAGGTGGGAAGGTGGGTTAAAATATTTCTCCGCAAATGGCTTCATTTATACGCTGCCCTTTTACAAAAGGCACTCAAGGTCGTTATCAGTTGCTGCTGCTGTAACAATATATTGAAAGACACAACACCTGCCCACACACACTCTTAAAATTAAACTGCAAAATTATCTGAGGCATGGTGGTTCTCTTCAGACATCTGTGGAATGTGCTCTTCTATCTAACCTATGTTCCTTGAACCATAGAGCAGGATACACAGGGATCCCTCCCCACATTTAGTTTCACAACAATCCGCTGAGGTAAATTAGGCTGAGGAATCTTCTGAAGGATTTATGCCTGAGAGGTGAACAGAGTCATGGCTGAGCTGGGATTTGAACTCAGGTCTCACCCATCAAAATTAAAGACTGTGAACCAAACTAGATGTTACAGTGGCCACAGTTCCTAACTACCATTTTAGAGATGATTTTGGCCATCTAAAAATGACATGAGAATCCTGATTGGTCCTGCAGCACAGAGGGACCAGGCAGTCTTGCTCCCACCCCCATCTTTCCAAGTTCCAAAGCAGGCCTGGGTCGTACCTGTGGCCAGCGTAACGTCTAGTTTGGCTCTAAGTTCACCACACTGCACTGTTTATCAAGGCCTTTAACTAATTTGGTGTAGTGGTTAAGTGCACGGACTCTAATCTGGGAGAACCAGGTTTGATTTCCCACTCCTCCACTTGCACCTGCTGGACAACCTTGGGCAAGCCATAGTTCTGGCACAGCTGTTCTTGAAAAAGAGCAGTTTCGTCAGAGCTCCCGCAGACCCACCAATCTCACAGGGTGTCTGTTGTGGGGAGGAGAAGGGAAAGGAGATTGTAAGCCACTCTGAGACTCCTTCGGGTAGTGAAGGGCGGGGTATAAATCCAATCTCTTCTTCTTCTTCTAGGTCTTGGTATGAGCTGGCCTTGGCTGGGAAGGCTGGGTAGTAATCTAACAAACAAACAAACAAACAAATAAAGGAGTTGGCGCTGGTGCCCTGTGGAGTGGATATGGAGGAACAGATGTTTGAAGTTACCCCAGTACTGCTATTGTGATTGCCAGCTCTGGGTTGGGAAATACCTGGAGATTTGGGGGGTGGAGTTGGGAGGGTAGGGTTTAGCGAGGGGAGGGGCTTCACCAGGGTATAATGACATAGAGTAAATTATCCGAAGCATCCATTTTGTCCAGGGGAACTGATTTCAGTCATCTGGAGATCAATTGTAATACCCTAACTGCTACCCTCTTAAAAAACCTGTGATCTGTTGTGTAGAAAATGTACTACATATTGCAAAATTAGTACTGAATCATGGTAGTGCTCTGTATAGCGTTGGCCAAAACTAAATGCCTTTTTTTGTCATTTGGAAATGCCCCACGATGCCGATTTGCAAAGACTCAAGCTTCAGAGGGGAGGCTCTTCAAAAGCGGCTACAGTATTACAAGATTCTCTGAAACATGACATAATCATAGCCTTGAAGAGTTCAGACTCCCCCTTGCCTCTTACCAGGGTTATTAATGGAACACAATATTTCCTTGATAAGCCCAGCGGGATAATATGAAAGTGCCTCCCCCCCCCCCCCCCAGCCTTTGATTTCTACAAGACGGACAATTATAAAAAAAAATCAATTGCCTTTATGTTTTACTAGAGTAAATTAGCACCCTCCAAAAAAGCCTTTTTTTCTCATTCTCAAATAAAATCTAACTATTTAAAAGAGACTTCCATTACTACCAACAAAGAGAACAGTTATTCATGTCATGTTGGTATAGAGAGCTTCAAGAGCAGATTAGCTCAAGCTTCGTGCGTCCTGTATTTCTTCGTTACCGAATGGTGGTTTGTTTATTTTCCTGAACTTACATAGCTAGCTGTATCCTGATGCCAAAGGGTCAGTTGCAATATAGTTTTAAATTAAAGTGTGCGGGGGGAAGAAATTATAACAAATGGGGGGCAGTGTTCTCTCTAAGTTGAGTTAGTGTGAGCTAGCTCAGTTTTTTAGCCTCTGGCTCACACATTTTTGTCTTAGCTCAGGAAGGATGGCTCCAGAGCAAACTAATCGTAGTAGAGTAGCCAAATTGCCTGCTCACAACTTTAATGCCGGTAGCTCACGAAGTAGAATTTTTGCTTACAAGACTTCACAGCTTAGAGGGAACATTGATTGGGGGGGGGTGACCCTCAGGGCAGGAAATCCTGTGTCCTGACCACTCACTGAGCCTGGCGCAGCTCTAGGCCCCACAATCCACCTTAGAATCTAAAGGTGGCAGTGGGGGTGCCCAGGAGCCGCTCTGAGCCCGGAGCGGCTCCTCGTGTCCTCCACTGTACAGGCTTGGCTCGGAACCTCTCCGAGCATCCACTGCAGTAGACAGGCTGTGAGCCTTTCCCAGCATTCACCACTGCTGCAGACAGGCCTAGAGCGTCTGCTACCACCCTGGTGGGCCTAGAGCAACTCCCAGCATTTGCTGTGGGAGGGGTAGTCAAAGACACCACCCCTGTACCTGTAACAGGACATGGTACAATCCAGGAACAGCTTTACCACTTGCTTCTACAGACTGGATAAACTGAGAGGACAGGAAGGGGAGAGAAACTTTAAGTTCACTTTTCTATTTACCCACGAGTGCTTGGGGATATGGCAGTCAGTCCTGTCTCCTTGATGTTCCGTGTCCAGCTGGTGCCATTTAAAGGATTTAAAGAAATGTACTCTTTGTAAAAGGCAGGTCTTGACAACAAGAAAAGGATCTTTCGTAGTGAGAAGATTTTCCACGACAGTGACAAGGAAAGAGCAAAAAAGATCTGACACCCGGGCACTGTGTTTCTCTCCATCTGTGCCTTTTCTGCTTTGTGTGAGCAGAAACAAACAAAGGGAAAAGGAGATTTGAGATTTCTAGCAAACTCATTGTTAAAAAGTCACATTTCAACCCTGGGCAATTCTGCGTTGCCTTTTCCCTTAGTTGTTTCACCAAAGGCGCAGCTCGAAACCACATTCAGATACCCCGGGGCAATGCCATACTGACTGCGACATCACCCCTGAACAGTCATAAATCTATGCAGAAGGTACCATAAAACCCGATGATCAAAGAAAGCGAAAGCGGCATGCAGTGCAGATGGTACCATAAAATCTGATGATCAAAAAAGTGAAAGCGGCATGCGATGCAGATGGGAAATTCTGGCTTGACTCCCAAGGAGGAAGATTCTTAGGAGCTACCAGGTATGGTTTTGAAATGGATCTTTATGTTGGATGGACACTTGAAAATGGCAATTTGGATTCCGCAATAGTTCCAGCATCGTCACTAAATCTCAGCTTGTCCAGCATTCCTAAGAAATAGCTCCCCTTGAGTTTTGATGAGGAGAATTTCTTGTCAGGTTCAGGCAGCACATTACAGCAGTAGGAAAATCTTCTAATAGCAAAGCTGGCCAATCTTTGGTGACTGGAACTGTGAACAGGCAAGATAGATCTTTCTACCAACCTGAAAAAGGCCTCAGGTTTGCACAAAAATGTGATAAAATCCAAAAATGATAAAAGGAGTGCCTGTAGCTTTAAAAAATGGATTCCCTCGGTAGCTGTTGCTAGGCAACCACAGTATTCCAGGCTGGGTTTTTGTGAGTAAAAAGGCGGCCGGGGGGGGGGGGGGCATTTTCAGGCCTATTTTGGCCTTTGAGGGAGGATTCATTGGGGCCAGGCCTGGCGTGGGTTGCCAGGTCCAGTTGGGAAATTTTGGTGAAGTCTGAGGACAGCAGGAGAGCAGTCTGAGGGGAGAAGCCTCAGCATGGTATAAGGCCACAGAATCCACCCTCCAAAGCAGCAATTTCCTCCAAGGGGACAGATCTCAGCTGTCTGGGGTTCAGTTGTAATTCTGGGGGGTTTCCAGGTCCCACCTAGAAGCTGGCAATCCTAGGCCTGACAGCAGCCTCTGAGTTACTTGATAGTACCTGACCGCTGCTATTCTGGTGGGGAGGAAGCAGGTGGGAGGCCAAGAGAGTGATGGGGGCAGAAAGAGAGTGATGGGGTGTGAGGCAGAAAGAGAGAGAAAGAGTGATGGGTTGTGGGGCAGAAAGAAAGAGAGAGTGACAGGCATGGAGCAGAGAGAGTTAAGAAAAGGGTTTTTGCAGGAGGGACAAAGAGTGAGAGACCAAGAGGAGTAGGGGGAGAAGGAAGGAAGCAAAGGTGGTGGTGGTGGGGTAGCCATTAGGGATGGGCACGAACTGGGAAAATGCAGTTCATTTCATGGTTTGTGGTGTGCCCAGTTTCGTGAACCTCGAACCATCGCAAACTTTTCGGAGCTATGCAAACCGGTTCGGTTTGTGAGATTCATGACCCAGTAGAATGGCCCCCCAGAGAGATTTGGAAGTGGAGCCTGGGGAGGGTGGGGTTCAGGGAGGGGAGGGACCTCAACAGGGTACGATGCCCTACAGTCCACCCTCAAACGCAGCCATTTTCTCTTGAGGGACTGATCTCTGTCATCCGAAGATCAGTTGTGATTCGGGAGGTTCCACCTGGATGTTAGCAACCCTAGCAATAATGGGTTTGTGGGGCTATTGGCCACTTCCATGCTGCTGCTGCTGCTGCTATGAGAGTGGGACATTTCTGTGCCCCTCATCTGGGCAGCCGTTTCCTTACTAGGATATTATCTCCTCTTCTTCTGCAGGGTTTTGAAACTGCATGCTGCCTAGAGCTGTTTTCAAAGTAAGGAGGGATACACAGTTGCAGTCAGGGTTGCCAGCCTCAAGGTGGTGGCTGGAGATCTCCTGGGATTCCAACTGTCCTCCAGGCAACAGAGATCAGCTCCCCTGAAGAAAATGGCAGCTCTGGAAGGTGGACTCTATAGCATTGTATCCTCCTGAGGTCCCTCCTTTCCCCAACCCCGCCCTCTCCAGGCTTCACCCCCAGAATCTCCAGGTATTTCCCAACCTTGAACTGGAACCCTAGTTGCGATGCTACAACCCTAAACTCATTTAGCAGGAAACAATTCCCATTCAACTCAGTAGGTCTTTCTTTTGAGTAAAGGCACCGAGGAGGATTGGGTAGCACAATCAATCAATGGAGCTTTCAGTGGTAATTTTATTCCCTTTGCTGCAAGCCTTTGTTGGTGCAATGATGCCTTAATGTTTGAAAGATTCCTCTGCGTAGGAGGGGCAAAGACACAAAACAAAAGGTTACTGAAGAATATCTCCACTGTTTGAAAGGTCTGGTGTAGCCCTACTTACAGCTGCTGTCAGACCGCATCAGGTGAAGGCAGACATCTCACTCCGTCTGACTGCTCCTGTATCAGTGACGTGACATGGGGGGGGGCGGGGGGAGATCTTCCAAAACATGCAGCCCTTGTAGTTAAGCTACTGAGACACAGGGCAAGATGACACCCAAAGAAAGAGGAGAGTGGAATAAAGAAAAACATATCTGTGGCCACAACATGCTGACTTTGCTCTGCTATTCTTAAAGCAAATGGTTTCAGGATGGCACTGAGGAACCACAAGAAACTCTGCCAGCTTCCAGAAAACAAGGTGATGCCCGCATGGGGAATCATCTGAGGTCAATCACTCACAGGCTGCTTGCCCTGGCTGGGATAGGACCGCCCACCTCCGGCATTTCCCCAAACCTGGTTTGTTGTGATGATTTGGGAAAGACAGCAGTGAAGCTAGGGTGGCATCCATGTAAACAGAAATGCCTGTCGGGCATATTCTACGTTTTAGCAATTAGCCTGCTGTTTAAAAAGCACAGCAGCCGGGACTTAGAGGCAAGCACAGGAGTCAAGCTGCAGAGGCCCAGAGCCAAATTAGATATGACAGCAGCCATGGTGGGGAGGGGGAAGGGGGCCAGCCTGGGACCACCAGCTAAGGTTGCCAACCTCCAGGTGCAGCCTGGAGACTTGGAATTATAATGGCTCTCCAAACAACAGAGATTAGCTCCCTGGAGAACATGGATGATTTTGAGGGTGGACTCTATGGCATTGTACCCCACTGAGGTCCCCCCAAACCCCACCCTTCCTGAGCTCTGCCCCCCAAATCTCCAGGTATTTCCCTGCCCCAAGTTTGCCAGTTTGGTGTAGTGGTTAGCAGCACAGATTCTAATCTGGGAGAACCAGGTTTGATTCCCCATTCCTTCACATGCAGCTGCTGGTGTGGCCTTGGGTCAGTTACAAGTTCTCTCAGAGCTGTTCTCTCACGAGCAGTCCTCAAAAGAGCTCTCTCAGTCTCACCTACCTCACAGAGTTCCTGTTATGGGGAGGGGAAGGGAAAGGAGTTTGTAACTGGCTCTGAGACTCCACCATCTCCTTCCAACAGATCCATTTTGTTGGAGAAATGAGCATGTAATGCAAGGCCTGAGAAATTCAGTCATTATAGGGTTAACTATGCAACTTGTTTGTTTACCTATGTTAGCCTGGAAGCGATACCTGGCAGCTGGCCAATTGACTGTAGACCCCGGAAAACTAAAGGTGTACTGTCTTGCTAATTGGTCAATGATATCAGGTGTTTCCTTTCAGGGGTCAAGAAGAAGGAGAGATCCTCCATTACAATCTCTCACTCTCTATCAGCATGTCTTAGTGTGAAGATGGAGCACAATGCAGCTCCTTAGAAAGCATGTTTTGTTTATTTGTAGCTAATCCCGTTTACCTTTTCCCTTTAGTAATAAACTTCTTTTAAACCAAAAGAAGCAATCTCTTCTTTCCAGAAAAGCAAGATTCATTACTCTGATTTTTCTGATTATTGGACAAAAGTCCTAACAAATGGTAGCAGAGGATGGTTGTTAAAACATGGTTCTTCTAAAAGCTTTCTGGATTGATTGAGAAAGAGAAATAGGGAATAAGAGCTAGAGGCTTGGATTTTTAAAACGACCATTTTTTTTTCCTTCCTGCTCTCAGAGCAATCTTGCAGCCAGAAAGGCCCAACCCTGTTTCCTTGCTGATCAGGGGAAAACCTATGCTGGATTGTAGTTTGCCAGGAGCAAAGGATCTTTTTTGACTGGATTAATTTTTGCCTGCTGTAAATGGAGCTGAGCCTTGGAGCACCTGAGAGACGCTGCTGCCGGGAGTACAAAGGAAGGCGAGGCAAAGGAGCTTTTGAACTTCGCGCTGCTGCTTCTGCTGCAGAGAAAGGAAAGATTAACCCTGCCAGCTCCTGGAGAAGTAGATGACTGAGCCAGAACCTGTGCTTCTACCTCAAATCCAAAGGGACGTGAGTAAAAAAGAAAATGGCTTTTAATGCCCCATCCCAAGAAATGCCAAACCTCAGACTTACAAAGGCTAACTATCAGTGGTGGGAGGAGTATTTGAAGAGTCGCCTGCAGACTCACAATGCCCTTCAAGTATTAACAACTGAAAATCCTCCAGAAACTGACCCTGATAAGACACAATTCCTTATGATGGATGGTTTTGCTAAAGCCCTGATTTTAGGGAGTATTCCCTACACAGAGGTACCAGGATTAAGAGGGCTAGCCACGTCCAGATTGATGCTTCAAAAGCTAAAAGACAAATTTGATAAACACAGCAAGAGTAAAATCTATTCCCTCAAGGGAAAGATTTTTGATTTCAGGATGAAGGAGGGAGACTGCCTTCCCAAAGAGATGGACAAATTAATGGGCATTTACACACAGCTTAAAGACCTGAATGAAGCACCCTCTGATACAGATATGATTTCTTCAATTCTTAAGGGTCTGCCTGGTTCCTATAAGTCTGTAACCAGTATGATTAGACTGAAAGATGATCTGACTTTAGAAGGTCTTTTGTCTGCACTAACTGAGGAATATGATTCTAGAAATTTGAAAGAAAGTTTGTCTGATGAGATGTCTGTTTTGAGTCTAAAGCATGGACAGAGATTTAAAAGGAAAATAGAGTGTTTTATATGTGGGAAAAATCATCTTGCAAAGTACTGCTCTTCTAAGTATGCACCTAATAATGAGCCCCAAGTTATTCTGGGAAAACTCCAGCGCAAAATCAAGAATTTTTGGAAACTGTATACAGTGATCTTGTTGGGCCTTTACCTGCATCCCTAGGTGGGAACAAATATTTTGTGACTTTCACAGAGAATAAAACAAAATACACTTATGTGTATATGCTGAGAAGTAAGGATGAAACACTGCGTAGATTTAAAAATTATGTGGCTATTGTTAAAAATAAATTTGGCAAAGCACCTCAAAGCTTACTCACAGATGGAGGTGGTGAATATTGTAATGCTGAATTCAAACAATTTCTACAAGAGCAAGGAATTCAACATAAAGTATCCATTGCTTATTCACCCCAGCAAAATGGAGCTTCTGAGAGATTAAATAGAACACTGCAAGGGATGTGCAGAGCTATGCTAATGCATTCTGGACTGCCAAACGGTTTATGGGCAGAAGCCCTGAACACAGCAGTGTACTTACATAACAGATTACCCTCAAAGATTATTGGAACCTCCCCTTTTCAGGCTTGGTTTGGAAGACAGCCTGGTCTAAGGCATATCAAAGCTTTTGGCGCAAAAGGGTATGCACACATACCAAAGGAAAAGAGGGGAAAGCTTGATTCCAGATCTGAAACTGGACTTATTGTAGGCTATCCTGTTGGTGGGAAAGGGTACAGGATATACAATCCCCAAACCCACACAGTAGAAGAACGCAATGTTGTTTTTATTGATGAGACTGTATTGCCTAGTGTTTCCACTGCAGCTGATCCAAAGATGCCTGGGACTGCACCTGATGAGTTCGTTGCTTGGCTACCTGTAGTGACTGCTGGTGAACTGGCCGGGGAACTGGCAAGTGAAGCAGCAGGTCCACCTTCTGAGGAAACTACTGAAACAGAAGGGGAAGCAGGGGCCACACCAGAGGAAGCGGCTCAACCCACGGCAGAACCCACAGCAGAACCCACACCCGGTGTGAGGCGATCAGAAAGGAGCACTAAGGGACAACCTCCAATGAAGTATGGATTTTGTGAACTTGTGCAACCTGCAAAGGAACCCAAGAACTGGAAGGAAGTTTGCAACTTACCTGAGAGTGAAAGAGGCAGATGGCTTGAAGCAATGGAACAGGAGCTGCTATCCATTAGCGAAAAAGAGGCCTGGACTCTCACTCAACTACCTCAAGGCAGAAACCCTGTTGGATGTAAATGGGTCTTCAAAATTAAGCACAAGGAAGATGGAACTGTGGAGCTATACAAAGCACGCCTAGTAGCTAAAGGCTACTCGCAGCAATATGGGACTGACTATTTTGAAACTTTTGCTCCAGTTACTGACCAAGCAACATTCAGAACACTTCTAAGTGTTGCAGCATCTAGGAACATGATAGTAGAGCATCTTGATGTAAAGACTGCTTTTCTCAATGGAGAACTATCTGAGGAGATCTACATGGAACAACCTGAAGGTTTCAAGGTCAAAGGTCAAGAAAACTACGTCTACAAACTTAATAAAGGACTCTATGGCCTAAAGCAAGGCGCAAAGGCCTGGTATGACAAACTTACTGAACTTTTAAAGAAGCAAGGCTTCAAGCAAGGGAAAGCTGAACCTTGTCTGTACACTAGAATCAGAAATGGACAATACCAGTATGTTCTTGTTTACGTTGACGACTTGATCGTGGCTTGTCAAAACAGAGGAGACATCAAAGCAATAGCTGATGGACTGAATAAGGAAGTGGAAGTCAAACAGCTAGGAGATGTTCAACAATACCTCGGAATGCAAATTGAGAGACTCGAGGATGGAACTTTTCTTTTATGCCAGAAAGGAAAGATTATGGACTTTATAGAATCTGTTGGCATGAAGAACTGCAAAGCTTCAACAATCCCACTTGAACCTGGATATCTGAAGGAGAAGGATGGCACACCACTAAAGGACATAGGAGGATACAGAGAGGCTGTCGGAAAGCTCTTGTACCTGAGCAAATCAACGCGTCCAGATATTACAGCGGCAGTTGGATTTCTAAGCAGAAAAGTAAGTTCGCCAAATCATCATGATTGGAGTGCAATAAAGAAGATGGCACGTTACCTAAGAGGAACAATGGACTTAAAACTAAAAATTGCACCAACTGAACAACCAAGACTAGTTGGCTACATGGATGCCAGTTGGGGAGAAGAGATGAACAACTACAAGTCTACCAGTGGATACCTATTCTTTTATGGAGATGGACTGATAGACTGGACTAGTAGAAAGCAGACTGTTGTAGCGCAATCCACAGCAGAAGCTGAGTGCATTTCAGCAGCAAGTGCCTGCAGCAGACTTGAATGGATCTTTGAGATGTTGAAAGATTTTGGAATAATTGAACCTGTACCTATACTTATGTTAGAGGATAATCAAGCTTGTATAACTATATGTAAGGAAGAGAGCACGACTGCTAGAAGTAGATCTATTGGTATTAAATGTGCATTAGTTAAAGATTTGTACCAGAAAAGGTTGATAGAGATTAAGCATTGTCGTACAGAAGAGATGGTGGCTGATATTCTGACTAAGCCACTGACCAAAGACAAGTTTGAAAGACTTCGTGAAATGTTGAATATGCTTGATGCTAATGTTGAATAATGTTTTGTGTATGCATGTATAATGACTTGCATTTCAGGTCTTGAGAAGGGGTGTTGGAGAAATGAGCATGTAATGCAAGGCCTGAGAAATTCAGTCATTATAGGGTTAACTATGCAACTTGTTTGTTTACCTATGTTAGCCTGGAAGCGATACCTGGCAGCTGGCCAATTGACTGTAGACCCCGGAAAACTAAAGGTGTACTGTCTTGCTAATTGGTCAATGATATCAGGTGTTTCCTTTCAGGGGTCAAGAAGAAGGAGAGATCCTCCATTACAATCTCTCACTCTCTATCAGCATGTCTTAGTGTGAAGATGGAGCACAATGCAGCTCCTTAGAAAGCATGTTTTGTTTATTTGTAGCTAATCCCGTTTACCTTTTCCCTTTAGTAATAAACTTCTTTTAAACCAAAAGAAGCAATCTCTTCTTTCCAGAAAAGCAAGATTCATTACTCTGATTTTTCTGATTATTGGACAAAAGTCCTAACACATTTTAGAGGAGAATTTAGCCATTTAAAAACTGCTGCACGAGTGGCAACAGGTGATCTTGTCCCCCCCATGCTTTTTTAAAGTGCCGCAACAGTTGGGGGGGCAGAATATTGTGGCACTTTAAAAGGTGGGAGGGAACGGTATTGCTTGTTGCCACTGTGCTATAAGAATGTAAGAGAACATGAGAGAAGCCAACGTTGGATCAGGCCAGTGGCCCATCCAGTCCAACACTCTGTGTCACACAGTGGCCAAAAATACCAGGTGCCATCAGGAGGTCCACCAGTGGGGTCAGAACTCCAGAAGCCCTCCCACTGTTGCCTCCCCAAGCACCATCAGGCTATGGGCCTGATCAGGCTTGGGCCCTTGTAGCAATGTTTAGATAGCTACATGATCCTCCAGAATGGCATTGGGGGCCACCTGTTGGCCCTGTGGCAGCCATCGTATCTAGTTCAGTCTCTAGACAGGGTGTCATGCAAGTCGATTTCTGTATTATCACATTGTAGTTCTTTCAGAATGAACGTTGTTTGATTTGGCCAGGAAGAGATTTCAGTGGAATCCTTCTGGCTCCTAGCTGACCATTTAGCGTTTACAGTTGATCCCCCTGAACTGGTAGCTTTCCTTTATGCCCAAGAACAAAGGCAGTTCAAGCTCCTTTTCATACATTTTAAAGGGGCGGAATGACCAGGGAGGAGGGATGCTGGAGAGCCCAGCAAACTCTACTCTTGATTTATGTGTGCAGTCATGGGAAAGGATGCACAGAATCTATGTATGTGTACCTCTAATCCAGGGGTCTTTTTGGGCCTGCGGGCACCTTGGAATTCTAACATGGTACGGAGAGCACAGCAACAGAATGGCTGCTGCAGGAGATGGAGCCAACCGCAAAATGGCTGCTGCAGCTTAACTTCCTTGTGCTGGGGTAAAGATCCTCGTGCTGTGGTGGCAGCTGCTGCCAAAGCAACATTTTTAAAAATCTGCACAAATCTCTTAACAGTCAATCAGAAGACTTGCTGGGCAAAAGCCTTGCCTGGCTTGCCCACTTCCTAAAATCTTTCTAAAAACAGAAGAAAGTTTAGGGCATGGTTTCCAGTCCTGAAAAACACAAAATGCTCTACATCTTACAACAGCACTACAGATAAGATTAGAATTTCAACATCCAATCCATATACAAAAGAACCTCCTCAGGAAAGCTCCTCCATTGACATGTCACAGCCTGGGAAACTCCTACAAGATAATGACTCAGCCCTACCTCACCTTCCTTAGTAGATATAAATTACCTGCCTACCAGTTTTCTTCTCACATTGACACAGAGAGTTCTCTATCTTTCTGTGTTATACCTCTGAGGATGCCAGTCACAGCTTCTGGCAAAATGTCAGGTACCATGGCCATACAGCCTGGAAAATCTACAACAGCTAATTTCTAAAAACACCAGGTGGGCTCCAGAAAAGGTAAACATGGGCACCATGGCGCCCATGGGCACCACATTGGGGACTCCTGCTCTACATATGGCTCTTTATAGTTAAGAGCCCTGCCAACTGCATGAAAAGAGACATATGTGCATAGTAAATAACATCCCATTAAGCCTTTTCGCTTGCTTACGGTGCAAAGTTACTCCAGCATAAGCCCATTGATTTCACTGGGTTTACTGGAATAACTGTAGATTGAGGATCACACTGTTAATCTCTTAAAGCATAGTTACACTATGCATATATGGTGGGGGGGGGGTTTAAAAATCAGTTTGCATCTTCTCTCAAAGAATCCTGGGAATTGTATTTTGGTAAGGGTGCCTTGTTAGTTTCCTTCCCCCCAACAAAGAATTTCAGCTATGAGCATTCTTGGGGGACTGGGAATGACTATTAAATTAATTTAATATTGCAGTACTCTACACATTTACCTCCAGTGGCCACAGTAGGGCTTGCTTTTGAGTAAATGTGCACAGCATCCAGCTGTAAACCTGTTGAGCTAAACAGATAAGCCCCAAACAAGTATCGGCTGGCGGTTAAAGGCAGAGAAAGGGAAAACCGCCTCTAAAGCCTCTAAAGCCATCTCCTCCACATTTTTGATTATGGTAAAATTATAGTTATTTGATCCTTTTCCCTCCTTCCAAATGGCTTTTAAGTGTTCCGTGCCAATAATAAAACTGACAAAAATAGAGGGAAGCAAAGACAGGAAAACTTTGATAGGAAATGGAAAGAGAAGACAAAGGAGTCTTTCAGAAGCCTGGGCTGTGACTTAGCTATTCTTGCTACTGAGAACGAGGCATTGTTTCCTAAAATGTATATACGGCATAAATCTAGCAGAATGACCTGTTGATGACTGCTCCAGACTCAAATCTGGGAGCCAGATCCCCTCTGGCGAGGTCTACCAAGAATGGCAGGCATAGATCATAGAGGAAGTGATACATTCCAAAATCTGCAAATAGGTTTCTTTTGCAGTCATTCCTCAGTTGTGTGGGAGAAGAGGATGGGCCGAGTTATTAATCTCTCGATGGCTCTCTGCATTGGACGAGGATGAATATATCCACACGAGGCAGGACTGCTTATAGTGGATACCCCTAGGACTGATGAAAGTGTGCGGACACCTGCTTTTGATAGGTTTGGGTTTACACTCTACTCGAAAGATCAGGATAATCCTTTGAGGAGTGCACTTGGCTATGGCGTTCCTTCTAGATCTTATCTGAATCAGACTTGAATCTGATCTGAATGATTTGCCACAACATTTCTTCCCTGAACAAAAGGATACAGCCACTCAGGAGCACACCCTAGTAACCTGTTGACTGGACTACTGTAATGTACAGTACATAGGGCTGCCCTTGAATGCTGTTTTGAAGCTACCATGGGTCACCAGTTTTGTACCAGTCCCTGTCTGTAACGTAAGTTGGCACTGTAAGCATTGGCAGTTGATAATGTTTATCCCTATACCATGAAAAGGTTCACCAGCTGATTAAATGCTTTTAAAAGACAGTCCCCTCCACCGTTGAGTTGGTAGCAGAAAAAAATTATATAAACTGATATACAATAAAATCACACACACACTCGCAGGGAGTGCGGTATAAACATCTAATAAAATAAAGTAAATAAATAATCCACTTTCAATCCACTTTCAGCGCACCTTCCAACTGGATTTTACTGTGTGAACTGGCAAAATCCAGTTGGAAAGTGCATTAAATGTGGATTGAAAGTGGATTATTTAGTGTGTGTGACTGCAGCCAAAGTTTTTAATTTGACACTATTATATATATATTCCTCTCTCTCAAACATACTTATAGTTTAAAAGAGATGGCTAATATCTTTCTCTCAAAGTACAGGCATTAGGTCAGTGGTGCCAAAAAACCCCCACAAAACCACCCAACTCACCCAGTTTCCTATGGGTAACTAAAAAATCTACTTTTCTGTTTCCCATAAATCAGAAAAAGGCAGATGAGTAAGTTGAGCTGGAACAACATACTAACTCATTCTCATGGCTATATTTTATAACATGCCCTGTAGGTGTCTGGAAGGAAATGAAAGCTTCAGACATACTCTTTGTGAAAGTGCACACATGTATACAGATCTTATAAAAAGAAAAGACTTACATCCTCAGACTGAGTTTTAGGTCACTAGAACTCAGGGGTTAGGGTTGCCAGCTCTGGGTTGGGAAATTCCTGGAGATTTGGGGAATGGAACCTGGAGAGGGCAGGGTTTGAGGAGGGGAGGGACTTCAGCAGCATATAATGCCATAGAGTCCACCCTCCAAAGCAGCGGTTTTCCCCAGAGGAACTGATCTCTGTAACCTGGAGACCAGTTGTGATTCCAAGAGATCTCCAGCCACTACCTGGAGACTGGCAACCCACGGCAGGGCTCCTTGGCATACCCCAAGATACTAACCTCACGGTTATACCCTGCAGGCTTCTCAACATTTTTACCAGCTCGCTCCTGCACTTTTCATTGATTCAGGGGCTACAGATATTAACAGGTGAGGGCTAGGGTTGCTGGCTGCAGATGGGGAAATACTTGGAGACTGTGGGGGTGGAGCCTGGGGAGGGCAGGGTTTGGGGGGGGGGGACCTCAGCAGGGTATAACGCCGTAAAGTCCACCCTCCAAAGCAGCCATTTGGGATGTTTATTCCATGAATTTTATATTGGAACAAGGATGATAAACCACATGGGCACTTTAAGGAAAGGTGTTTTTGACACAGCTGCTCCTGATTATGAGGCTTGGAATGAAAGAAAAAGACTGAGCAAAGCCCCAGATTTGCGGCTGCCTGATAGAACTTGAAGAAGAAGAGAAAAAGGATTGGATTTGTATCCCACCCTTCACTCAGAGTCTCAGAGCTGCTTACAAACTCCTTCCCCTTCCCACAACAGACACCCTGTGCAATGCTCCCTCTAAGCTGTGGAGTCTTGTGAGCAAAAATTCTACTTTGTGAGCTACTGGCATTAAAGCTGTGAGTGAGTGATTTGGCTACTGCATAAATTAGTTTGCTCTGGAGCCGTTCTTCCTGAGCTAAGACAAAAATGTGTGAGCCGGAGGCTAAAAAACTGTGACCTAGCTCACACTAACTCAGCTTAGAGGGAACACTGCCTGTGAGGTAGGTGGGGCTGAGAGAACTCTTTCAAGAACTGCTCTTTCAAGGACAGCTCCGGCAGAGCTATGGCTTGCCTGAGGTCATCCAACAGCTGCAAGTGGAGGAGAGGGGAATCAAACCCGGTTCTCCCAGATTAGAGTCCGTGCACTTAACCACTATACCAAACTGAGAGATATGTTCTCCTAAATAAGTTATTATGTTTTCCGCAAGGGGTAAGTGAGGTATTTTAATATTTATAATATAAATAAGAATGAGTGAAACTGTACTGATGTATTAATATTTTTGTATTTCAGTTCTTTTGGGACCCTAGAAAAATGCTGCTATTTTAAGAGTTTTTTACTCAAAAAGAGAATTTATTGCGCCTTGTGTCTTGTATGTATATCACTGTCCTTGAAAAAGATTGTATTCAATATGGGTAAATTACTAGAGTCCCATGGGACTAGTGACTGTGAAACTGACAAGGTGCTGTTTGAACATAGTGAAAATCTGGACTTTGATGTTTAATTTTGGTGAACCTAGGTTTGGTAATACTTGACACCAGGGGTCCTTTCGTAGAAAAAGAGGTGCAGGAGCTCATTAGCATAACTCATTAGCATAACTCATTAGCATGTGCCACGTCCCCTGACATCACCAGAAGTGTGTCAGGAAAGGGAATGTCAGTTTCAGCCCCATTATACTCTATGGGCCATTGAAATCAATGGCAAAAACTCATAGGGTATATGAGGGGCTGGAGGAAAGGGGGTTTGAGAGAGAGGCTCCAAACTTGCAGGGTAGCTGCTGGGGCAGATCTTTTTCAGACAGAAGGAAGCAAAGTTTCCATAGGAGGGGAGGGGGACTGGCCCTCAGTATGGCCTCTGGGTGGAGCGTCCTCCCATTTTAAGAACTCTCTCTGGTCCACAGGTGGAGATAACATTTAGAATACACAACTGTGCTAAATTGCCAAGAAGAAGAAAAAAGAAATATTTTGAGAGGATCAGCCACTCACAGAGAATCTGATTCGGCCCCTGGCTGCCCTAGTGGCCACTCCTGAGCTGGCGGAGCTTTGCTCCGCCTTGCTTCGGCCCCAAGGGACCCCTGCTTGACACCAATATTTATATAATAGTACAGAAAAATTAAGAAAATAAAAATAAAAAGCACAAAATAGAACTACCTTAAGCATACATCTATTATACACAGTGTCATATATTTTTCCATATCTTCCTAACATCCTAAATCTTCCCTCCATTTTTGTACCCTCCAGGTGGTAGCTGGAGATCTCCCAGAATTAAAACTCATCTCCCAGTGACAGAGATCCATTTCCCTGAAGAAAATAGCTGGTTTGGAGGGCAGACTCATGGAATAAACATTCTCTTGGGGCTCCATCCACATTAAAATCCTGCAGTTTAGAGCAGCCATAACCCTTCTGAAAATGTTTTAAAGTACCCATGCTTATTTCTCAATAATGCAGATAGTCATAGTACCGGTATAGTTTAACCAATAAAACATTCCCTTGAGGCTTCATTCTAATTAAAATCCTGCAGTTTAGAACAGTCACAACACTTCTAACAAAATTTTAAAGTGTCCATGCTCATTACACAACAATGTCGCAATGCAGACAGTCATAGCACTAGTATGATTCAACCACTAGAACATTCCTTTGGGGGTTCATCCTCATGAAGAACCATCTCAGCGAACTCCATGGGAAAATGAGGATTTGTACTCAGATGTCCCAAATCGCAGTTTAACACTGTCCCCACTGCACCACACTAGATCTCTCACATTGGCTTGCCAGCTCCAGGTTAGGAAAACCTGGAGATAGCCTGAGGGGGTGGGGCTTGGGAAGAAGAGGGACTTCAGTGGGGTATAATGCCATAGAGTCCACCTTCCAAAGTGGCCATTTTCTCCAGGTGAACTAGAGGAGTGGAGGATGGACTTACCAGGAGAAAGAGAACAGCCCAGGCCACGTTGCCAGCATTGCACGGGAGGGGCTGCCATCATGCCAGTGGCTTCCAGGCGACGCTCTGGAATTTGGGCAAAATTCTATGGTAAAACTGGCTTCTACCATAGACTTTTTGCCCAAGTACCAGAGCGTCACCCGGAAGGTGCTGGCATGATGATGTCACATCATGTGTAATGCCAGCAACACAGCCTGGGCCTTCCTCTTTCTACTGGCACGTCCCCCCACCAGCCAGCTGAATGACAGCTGGGGGGCAGGACCTAGCAGCAGGGGATTCCAGCCTCCACTAGGGGTCTGGCAACCCTAAGGTGAACTGATTTTTGTCACTTGGAGATCAGTTATAAAAGTGGGCAATCTCCAGCCACCACCTGGAGGTTGACCACCCTAGAGATCACTAGGATGTACCATGTGAGTGGCTGATCCTCTCAAAATATTTCTTTTTTCTTCTTCTTGGCAATTTAGCACAGTTGTGTATTCTAAATGTTATCTCCACCTGTGGACCAGAGAGAGTTCTTAAAATGGGAGGACGCTCCACCCAGAGGCCATACTGAGGGCCAGTCCCCCTCCCCTCCTATGGAAACTTTGCTTCCTTCTGTCTGAAAAAGATCTGCCGGTTCTATTCTGACTCAGTCCGAAGAAACCAGCATCCGCCACATCACATCCTGCGGCTGTCTCACGCCTTCTTGGAATTCTCTGAGTCAGCCCTTAGCTTAAGAGCTTAAGACAACAACAAAAGACCCGACAAGTTGTGAGAAAGTCCAGGTGCTTTGCTTGTAGCAACAACAGGTGGATTGCAAATGAAGAAAAAAGGTGAAAGTGGAAGGATACCAAAAGCCGCAAGAGTATATGAAACGTTGGAAAAAGTTATCTTGGAAAATGAAGACAGAGCACACGGTGCTAAAATCCCATGAGTAAATTGGGATCACAGCCAATGGTTTTAAGTCTAGAGCCACGGTTTTCTCACTGTACGATCTCTTTGATTATTTGTGCTGTCTCTGGGTTCAAAGAGAGGACAGACTGGAATAAGTGAAAAACCAAGATCCTTCTTCTCTTAAATGACATATAATAAGCAAATACTCGCATCTACAGATGAAACGCTGCCAACCTCCATGTGAGGCGTGGAGTTCTCCTGGGATTACAGCTGATCTCTAGGCTGTAGGTTAGGGATGCCAGCCTCCAGGTGCAGTTGGAGGATCTCCCACAATGGCAGCTCATCTCCAGACTACAGAGGTCAGTCCCCCTGCAGAAAATGGATGCTTTGGCGCATGGACTCTATGGCATTGCACCCCACTGAGGTCCTTCTCCCCTCCAGGCTCCACCCCTAAATCTCCAGGAATGTTCCAACCTGGAGCTGGAAACCCTCCCTCCTGCACCCCCGCCAGTGGTAGGGACCTAACAACCCAACTACTGGAATCAGTTCCCCTGGAGACAATGGCAGCTTCAGAGGATGGACTCTGTGGTACCTCATCCCCGAGGAGCTCCCCCCCTTCTCCAAATTCTACCCTCCCCAGACTTCACCCCCAGATCTCCAAAATTTCTCCCAAATCAGAGTTGGCAACCTTATATGTCTCTGTTACAGTGATCCCCAGTATGACGCCCACCAGTTTGTTTCCTACTGTACACATCCTTCTTTCCCACAGCATAGCTTCCCCCAAAGCAAAGAACATGAGAACGTAAGAGAAACCAGTGTTGGATCAGGCCAATGGCCCATCCAGTCCAACACTCTGTCACACAGTGGCCAAAAACACCAGGTGCCCTCCGGATGTCCACCAGTGGGGCCAGGACACTAGAACCCCCCACCCCCACAGCACCAAGAACCAGTCCTGGCCTCCCTCCACCTCATTGGAGCAAGAGATGCTTAAGGAGACATCACCTTTAAGTTTCCAGGGGGTGCCATTCAGAAACAGCTGCCTTCATCATAGGAAGATGCTCGACTTGACCTTCTCAATAATTCTGTGACTGGTTCCAGACCTCTTGGCAGCTTTTTTACCGTTAGTTGTGCCCCCAGCGGCCATTTTGTGGCATCTTTTCCAAAGTTAAATAGTGCTCACAGGTTCACCAGGGTTAGGGACCCCTGATCTTACTACATTTTTATCCCGGCCAAGGAGTTCAGGGCAATCAGTCGAGGTGACTGATCCTGACAAGGGACCCAAGAGAATTTATGTATGTGTAACATTAAAGTTCTTCGTGTATTCTTGTCATCTTGGTGGAACAAACATGAAATCAAGCAAACTCCGGAGCATGACAGAATACAGGAGGGCCTGGCGTGATGTGGTCCATGGGGTTGCGAAGAGTCAGACTCGACTGTGCAACTGAACAACAACAACAACAAACATGAATGTATTGTGTATCTTATATTCTGTTAGCCAACCAGGGCCCTCATCTGTGGATAGCTAAATCCACACATTGGGGGCCACACAGAGCCTAAGGAGATTTTAAAGCAAACTTGAGGGACCCCCTAGATTTGCAGAAAAATTAGACAATTTTACAAAAATATATTGGGTTTTTAAAAAAAAATTGGCTACCAAATTTTTAAAAAGTGCTCATTTATTTATTTTTGCGATTTATACCCCGCCCTCCCCACCTTGCGGCAGGCTCAGGGTGGCTACCAACTGTCACGACAGGACCTCTCGGTGGAATCAGATTTCACAATAGCCCTGTGTGCAGGCAGTAGTTCTTTGCAAGCAAGGGGTCAGGGACAAGCGTACTCTAAACAGTCCGAGTCAAGCCACATAAATTACCTTTAGATTAGCCGAAGGGCGAAGCAAAGCCGTAGTCACAAAGAAGAGCTGGGAGTCAGAAGCCGGGAAGTCAAGCGTAGGTCCAAAATGCCAAGTCCAAATCCACAATCCAATCCAAGTCCAGGTACACGGTTCCAAGGTTCACGATGCCAGATTAGTTCACGAGATCAGGAGGGTGCCAAAATTCCTGTCAACAACAGAGAATCTTTGCCAGCACAAAGCATCCGGCGTTCGGCAGCTTCTTATATTTTGAGCTGCCTCGTTATCTCTTTAGGAGCTCATTAACTGTGGCTGAGATTCAGTCAGTACTCTGGGCTCAGGTCTCTGTATCGTAGACACGCTGAACTCTAACAGCTGCCTGCATTTGGCACGCAGTCTGCTGACAGGTGGAGGGGATTCAGCCAGGGATGAGCTCTGTCCGGGCAAAGCCTGATCAGGTGGCTCCTCCTGGAGAACTGACTCTGTGTCACTCTCAGTATTCCCCATTAAAGGAGCCGAGTCTTCCTGAGGCTGCCCGTCTGCCTCCACATCTGGCTCCAGGTCAGGCATGGTGTCTGAATCAGGGGCAGGCATGACACCAACAAATTTATTACACATTAAAACCATAAAAACATAAAACTTACAATACACAATAAATCACACCACAAGATGGCATAAACTTTGTTGACTATATCTGAGTCACAGATGCTAGATGGTCTAGGTTGGCGGATTCCACTAGTGAGCCAGGCTATAAAATCGGGGCGGCCCCTACTTGAAGGCCTGGTGGAAGAGCTCAGTCTTGCAGGCCCTGTGGAACTGTAGGAGGTCCCGCAGGGCCCTGATGTTCTCTGGGAGCTCATTCCACCAGTGCAGGGCCGCCACTGAAAAAGCCCTGGCACTCGTAACCGCCAACCAGGCCTCCCTCGGCCCTGGGACAACCAGACGATTTTTGGACTTTGTTGTCTGTGTATGCCCAGACAATGCTCTTACCAGCTCCGAAGGAGCTCTTCTGACCCAGCAGCAGATTTCAGCAGCCACATCAGACCTGGATGCAGTGGTGGAGGAGGCAGGCAGCTGCATCAAGCCCAGCCACAGTGGTGGAGGAGGAGGCCGGCAGCTGCGCACAACCCAGCCACAGTGGAGGAGGACATTGGGCTCGATAGCTGGTGTGGAGACTTGGAGTTGTGCCAGTTTTGCCGACGGGGGAAAGATATGGGATCTTCCCATGAGTCTCTCCCCCCCCCCCCCCGGAGATCTTAGGATGTGGGAAATCAACAGCGATGGGGGAAGGGATTCCTCCCCATGGGTATTGCGGGTCCCCACTTGTAATACCCCAATGGCACTGCCCTATGTGTGGTCAACAGAACTCACAAACAGTCCCTATATGTCAGTATGTTTATTTATTATGTTTTTATTCCACTGTGTTCAAGAAGCTTGTGAGAAGAGCCTTGCTGGATCAGACCAGTGGGCAACCTAGTCCAGCATCCTGTCTCACACAGACGTCAATCAGTTCCTCTGGATGGTCAACAACAGGGCATAGAAGCTAAGGCCTTCTCCTGATGCTGCCTCCTGGCTCTGGGATTCAGAGTTTCCCCTCAGTCTTCATGACTAGTGGCCACTGATAGATTCATCCTCCATGAATCTATCTAATCTGCCTTTAAAACTGTCTATGCCTGCGGCCATCCTCTGGTAGCAAATCCCACATTTCATACATTTTAAGCACAGGGCTGCATATATGGTTTTCCCTTCCTGCACACATAAACATAAAATTCTATTACCATAACTGTTGGAAAAGGCAATGTCTGGTGTATAAAGAAGAGAAGAAGACCTTGCAGGGGGCAGCAAGGAGACAACTAGATAAGATACTGAGGTCAGCACCAGTGCTCCCTCTAAGCTGTGGAGTCTTGTGAGCAAAACTTCTACTTTGTGCGCTACTGGCATCGAAGTTGTGAGCAAGTGATTTGGCTACTGCATAAATTAGTTTACTCTGGAGCCATCCTTCCTGAGTGGAGACAAAAATCTGAGCTGGAGGCTGAAAAACTGTGACCTAGCTCACATTAACTCACCTTAGAGGGAACAGTGGTCAGCACCTTCTCTCCTGTTAATGTTAAGTGACTGTCAGTATAATTCCTTGTCTGTCTCCAGGTTGCTACTCTCAGGGCAATTTCCCCCTTCTTCTCGGAAGTGCCACACTCAGTCTTACTCTCTGTCAGCTAGAGATGTAGTTAGGAACCTACAAGTGGAGACCTGCAACAAACTTGTGGGATGGTTATCCCATTCATCACACCTTTGCTTCCTCTCTTCTCCCCCTCAGTAACACTGAGTTACTGCTCATCTCCAGACTACAGAGATAACTTTCCATGGAGAAAATGGATGCTTTGGAGGGTAGAGTTTATGGCACTGTACCCCACTGAGGTCCCTGTCCTCCCCAGGCTCCACCCCCAAATATCCAGGAGTTTCCCAGCCTGGATCTGGATCCGCTGCTGGTGGTCGGGAGGGGGGGGGGGTACTTGGCAACCCTAGACTGCTGCCAATAAAATCCCTGCCTTTTACTGACAGAAACAGTTGGAACCTCCCCCCCTCCCCCGAACATTCTAATCTCCTCACAGTTGACGCCTGGAGTTGAGGCCATTTCAAAAAGTATTTTGGGGGATTCTACGGTCACTGAAGGTTTTTTTTAAACTTTTTGGATTTTTCTGCACACGGGGGGAGTGCCCCCCATGTGTAGGAAAACCTCCCTGCCTCCCAGGTGCCCCCCCCCGGCGCGGATTTAGGTATCCTCACACAGGGGGCGCCTTCGGAATTAGATATATAGATCTATTCTATCAAGTATACTAATTTCTAAATAAACCTCTATCTACTGTTTAATCAGGTTGTGCACCGTTGCTGTGTTAATTACTCTGCCAACAATAAGAACCCCATGAGGTAGGTTAGGGAACGGATCCAGGGTCACATGAACACACACAACTCTTTAAACTTCCTTACATTGTCAGACCTTTGCTGGTGCTTACCTTTACAGCCCTAAATGGCCAGGGTCCGACATACCCGAGGGACTGCCTTTCCCCATACATACCCCAGAGGGCACTACGGTCGGGGGCACAATATTGTTTGGTTATTCCAGGCCCCAGAGAAGCCAGGCTCGCTGCCACCACGGTGACGGCTTTTTCGGTGGTGGCTCCATACTGATGGAACAAGCTCCCAGAGGAGATCAGGGCCCTGCGGGACCTTCTGCAGTTCCACAGGGCCTGTAAGAGGGAGCTCTTCCACCAGGCTTACAACTAGGAGCCGCCACCCCCACCCTCTGCCACTACCACCAAAGGCCACAGCCTATACTGTGGGCTGTGACTGGCCGTGGCTATGAACAAGCCATGACATCTAGAGAGCTGGAGAATGCCAGGTATATACATTACACCATCTGGTATGGTTACATCACTGAGCACTTTATTTGTTAGTATGACTGTTGTGTTTTAATTGTGTTTTAACTGATTTTAATGTTTATATGTACCTTGGCATATCTAGCCAAGCCATGTAAACTGCTCTGAGCCTGCGTGCGGGGAGAGCGGCCTATTAGATAGGTAGGTAGGTAGGTAGATAGATAGATAGATAGATAGATAGATAGATAGATAGATAGTAATACCTTTGCCTACTCTGACTGGCGGTGGCCCTTCAGGGTCTCAGAACTCTCATATCACCTCCTACCTGATCCTTTTAACTGAAGATGCTGGTGATTGAACCGGGGCCTGTCTGCATGCCAAGCAGATCCTGTTTCACTGAACCAAGGCTTCTCCTCTCACCCAGTGTGTTTGATGCCAGACTGGAGATGTGAACCGAGATCTGGTCTAATACTCTCAGCATGATGCTACACCTACTCTTTGTGCGTGGTAAGAGAAACCACACGTATGTGGGCTTGTCATGGGGACGGGCTCGTCAGCATGAATGGACAGGCAACAGATTGCGCAAAGAGAGGTGATGTACGTGCAGTCTATGTGAGCTCATGGTCTGTTCCCGGGTTCTGTTGAATGTGGGTCAGTTGGGGACTAGGCGCACACACCAAGTCCAGCTTTTGTCCTGCAACACTGCAGCCACAGACACAGAGCTGGATTGATGCAAGAAGTAAAGCACTGTTTATAGCCTCAGATTACAAGCAGCATCTAAATACTAAAAATGATTAAATTACCATTGGGGGGGGCGGGATAATGCCTTGGGACATCTTAATTATTTTGTATTTGTTTTCCAAAGTTTTTACACGACATTTCTGCCTTCGTACAAAAGAAGAGATTGGATTTACACCCTGCCCTTCACTACCCGAAGGAGTCTCAGAGTGGTTTACAATCTCCTTTCCCTTCCCCTCCCCACAACAGACACCCTGTGAGGTTGGTGGGGCTGAGGGAGCTCTTTCGAGGACTGCTCTTGAGAGTACGGCTCTGAGAGAACCTGTGACTGACCCAAGGTCACGCCAGCAGCTGCATGTGGAGGACAAACCAAGTTCTCCCAGATTAGAGTCCATGCTCCTAACCACTATACCAAACTGGCTTTCATACAGCCACCAAGATGGCTAATAAATTAAACCTGCTGCAGTGCCTGTACTTGTGACATAGAAGAGGGGTTGGCGTCAGCCCCACTGGGCTTGTTGTCCACGTCTCTAAGAAAGGAGATCCCATTCTTCTTGTGCAGCTAATTTCATTGCTGCAAAGGAGTTCTGCTTAGTGTAGTTTACAGTCATGGCTTCCTATTCTCAGAGGGCAGGGTAGACACTGGTGTTCCTTCCTCCTTCTTACATCCTGACTTACCCCCAGCCCCAGGGATTGTCCTAGGCAGCTTCCCACCAGAAGTGGACTGTCTCCTTTTTTAAAAAAAGAAATGACCTACAAAGAGAAGTTTGGGGCAAAAAAGCCATGTCATTTTCTGGAACGTGCTGTCAAAACTGTCCTCAAACTCTTGACTTAGCATCTTTGTTTTTTCACATTTACATTCGGTCTTATGGGTAGAGTTGCCAACCTTAGGGGGCACCTGAAGATCTCCCGCTATTACAATTGATCTCCAGACGACCAAGATCAGTTCCCCTGGAGAAAATGGCTGCTTTGGAGGGTGGACTCTATGGCACTGTACCCCACTGAGGTCCCTTCCCTCCTCAAACCCCGCCCTCCCATGGCTCCACTCCCAAAATCTCTAGGTACTCCCCAACCCAGAGCTGTCAATCCTACTTATGGCCCAGCCTAACAAGAATGCTTCCAACCAAGATTTCTACTGCAAAAATAAATCCATTAGGCTGGCCTTTGCCCAGACCAGGGGTCCGTTGGAGCGGGAGCGCACAGGAGCGCAGCTCCGGGAGTGAGGAGCCCAGGGGGCGGGCACATGACCAAGCCCCACCCCCTCCTCGGCTTCCCCAAGCAGTGCAGAGGCGCAGCGCCCCAGGGAAAGCCCCGCTAGAATCTTTATTGTTTTTAATGTTTTGTTTTAATATTGATAATTTTATCATTGTTCCTTTTATGACTGTGTGCTGCTTTTCCAGAGACCTGCTCAAGGTGGCATATAAATTTTCTAAATATACCATTTTTTATCTGGGCACATGGCACATAAGTACTGGAGAAATTTCACCAACCCTTCAGCAGCTTCCACCATATCAGTTTGGTGTAGTAGTCAGGAGTTGGACTCTAATCTGGGAGAACCGGGTTTGATTCCCCACTCCTCCACATGCAGCTGCTGGTGTGACCTTGGGCCACTCACAAGTTTTCTCAGAGCTGTTCTCTCATGAGCAGTTCTCAAAAGACCTCTCTCAGCCCCACCTACCTCACAGGGTGTCTTGCTGTGGGGAGGGGAAGGGAAAGGGATGGGTGGTGCACATGTCCTGGGTATCTCAAGTCTACTTGAAACCTGGTGGTTTCAAGGGAGCAGGAAGAGAATGAGGGTGTGTTCTTTACGCTTGTCAGTTTCACTCACCTGTGGAGTGGAGCCTGAGGGGTGGGTGTGGCCTTCTGACACACTTCCGGCATGTTAGGGGGTGTGGCATATGCAAATGAGTTATGCAAATGAGTTATGCAAATGAGCTCCTGCACTTCTTTTTCTACGAAATGACCCCTGGCCCAGACCATCCTCAGCTGCCAATTAATGGTGGTACAGGAGGAAGCAATTGGTGAACCAACATGTACTGCTGGTGCCAGTGGCCCAATTGGTGTGGATTGTCCCCTTCCATGCTGACACTCACCAGGGCTTGGTAGTGTTTGTTCCTGGCTGCCAGCAGCCCTCAAGGACAACAGCCCACTGGGAAGTTTTCTTGTAGGTTGAATGGCCAGTCCCCCCTTGTCAAAAGAGGGTGATACATAATCTACCTACAGATTAATTGAAAAGGAATACAGACATGACAATCTACTCTAATATTCATAAGTATTCTAATATCCAATTTCCTATTGTTTCATGCACACACAATGAAAAAAACTACGGTATAAACCAATCACAAGATAGAAAGCTCATGGATTACAAGACTGGGTTGCGTATTTGCAAAGCCACCGAAGTTACTTGTATTGTATTGATTGGATGTATGTTGGGGGGAGGCAGTTTGCTTTAAAATTAAATCTTAAATTTCAGGGCTCATTTCGTAGCAGGAGCTCCTTTGCATATTAGGCCACACACCCCTGATGTAGCCAATCCTCCAAGAGCTTACAGTAGCCCCTGTAAGAAGAGCTCTAAGCTCTTGGAGGATTGGCTACATCAGAGGTGTGTGGCCTAATATGCAGAGGAGCTCCTGCTACGAAATGAGCCCTGGATCATATGGATTCCATCAGCTCCAAGGGATGACTGCATGAACTATACTCTCTGATGAAGAAATGAAATGCCTGAGACTACCTGGGATCTGCATTAGAAGTAGTTCAATTTAAAGAGTTTAAGAATTGCCTCACCTGTGTGGACATATTGTGGCGTTCTAAGCCTTGCCAAGTTTATTTTGGCATTTAGTGGGTGTTCAACAACTTTTGAAAATATTGGTCTGGTTCGAGGTCTATATCTTTACTGATACCATTGTTTAAAAAGGACCTTTTTCACTTTAGTGACTTTGTAAATACACACCCCAGCCTTGTAATCCAGGAGCTTTCTGTTTTGCGATTAGTTTATGTTATTGTATTTTTCATTGTGTATGTATGAAACAATAGAAAATTCGATATTAGAATACTTATGAATATTTCATAATACAAAAACAACAAAACTCCTTAGACTTGATATTTGAATATTTATTGTTTAAAAAGCATGCAGCATTTAGCATAGGCTATTAGATTAGAGTAGACTAATCTACCTACAGGGCACTCCTAGACAGAGTTACACCTTTCTGATCTCATTGACTAGAACGTTCAATGCCTATTAGATTTTGAAGGGTGCCAGTCAGTATAGAATTGCACTGTCAATTGCTTCCAAATTGTTTTTGCTAGACTGGCACAGCCGGGGAGTGGACAGCTTGGCTCGTGGAAAGCAGAATGGGAAGTGAAATATTTTAAGCAGCAGTTCATGCGATCATGCCCTGAAAAGCTTCTCTTTTTTTTGTGCATTGCTAGCCCCTGCAAACAAAGGCTTTCTCGAATAATTTTGCAGCTCTTTTAAGAGTAGGCAGGGAGAGACCAAAATCCAGGTAAGCCTTGCTGATCAGCAGTGGCCAGCAAGCTGCAGTCCAAATTCCGAAAACCATTTTAAAGCTCTGCAAATCTCCCACACTTGTCATGTTTACCCTGCGGGCTTTCCCAAAGCCCCAGATATCCTTACAGAAAATAGATTCTCTAGGACTAAGTCCTCATAGCGATCCTTTTCTGTGTTCTTTCTGTTGCCGCTGCAAATCTGGAGGCATTTGCAGTGGCAAAGAAGCACCAGCATAATATTCTCCCTGGCGTTTTTCTTGCCACCATCCCCCGTGGCTGCTGTCCTCCCCTATCTGCCACCAAAGGGTTTTTTCAGACTTAAGCAAATGTTAATTGACATATTGGTAGGTTGCAATATGTCAATTACATTTTTAAAAAAGGTAATTGACACATTGGTCTACAGCAATGTTACAAACCCAAAGAAATCCTCCAGTTCCCAGATGGAATGAGGGCAGCACTGGACTGAGACACCCGAGAACATGTCAATTACATTTTTTTAAAAGGGATAATTGACATATTGGTCTATAACAATATTACAAAGCCCAAAGAAGCCATCCTTCCAGTTTCCGGAGGGGATGAGATCAGCAGTGGAAAGAAACAAGGGAAGCGGTGCAGGTGTAGACAGTAGGTGCAAAAATGTTGCACCTTCTTGTCTACACAGTGAACAAAAGCATTTTTACGGCAATCTTTCACCGGGAGGAAAACATGGAAGCAGGATGCAAAGAGGACAACATTGCATGGAAACAGTGCTGCAGGAAGGATGCTGAGGCAGAGCCAACGTTTGTGTGTAAGCAGCCTAGCAGGAACTTCCAGACTGTTGTACTGAGTCTGGAACTGGGAGCCCAAGATTTGTCGTTCACCGTTTTCATTTGTCTATGAACTCATACAGAGGCTCTGAGGTTGTCAGACCTCCAGGTGGGCTCTTAAGAATTCCCTCAGTTACAACTGATCTCCAGACTACAGAGAACAGTTCCCCTGGAGGAAACGAATGCTTTGGAGGATAGGTTCTCTGGCATCACATGCTCATTGAGGCTCTTTCTGCACTGACAGCTTGCTCTGGAGAATCCGAGGAGTCCAGCCTTAAGGGTTGACTTTGCAGTCGCACGCATTCCCTCTGCACTGGTTCCCCCCCCCCCCCCAGTTTATTTATTTGTGTATTCTGTATGCATTCTGCATCTACAAGCAAAACCCACATTTTTGTCCTAATTATTATGGAAACATCACGTGACATTGTGTGGGTGACATCCTCCATGATTCTGCAAAAGAAAAGGAAGGGAGGGGGAAATCCAGGCCCACACATTCAAGACTGACATATTTGGGGCCAAGGAATCCCCATGTCCTTTATGTTTACCGATTCCATCTTATGTTCTCTCTGGCTTTTTAAAAGTATGCCTGAGCAGGAGGACATACCCTCTTTTGTCTTTGGAGAAGGAGGGAAAGAAAACAGAATTGGGAGGGAGCGTCGACCTAAAGAGGGAGAGGCAGAAATGGAGGAGGGCAGTGGGCAGCACTTAAATACCCGCCAAAACAATTCTACTTTAGAAAAGATTAGTGATTCAAAAGCGGATGAGAACAAAGAATCGCAGCAAAAGGAGTTTTGGTAATGTGGGATAACAGTGTGCTGGAAGCAGTCTGAATGCAGATTACTGTAAAATAAATGCAGAAACAAGAGAAAGTCCCAACACAAACTGGAAGTGAAAGTGGGAGGGAATGCAGAACAGAAGATTAGGATGCAGTCAGAAACCAAGGCAACGTATGTGTGCAGAAAGGGCCTGAGATCCCTTCTGTCCCCAAACCCTGCTCTTCCCGGGGTTTGCCAACAACATATCCAGTAATTTCCCAACCCAGAGTCGACAACCCTACTCTGACCCCAACTGTAACCTGAGTCATCTGTGGTCTTGAGCCTGCCATGATGGCCCGTCTTGGCCAGACTTGATTTGTCTGGATAAAGCCTTGTTAACTGGCAGGTCTATTGTTGTGGGACTTGAACCCCAGTGAGTAATGTGAGAAACAGCCTCTAGAAACAATATTGCATTTTGCTTCCAGAATGAGTCATTTTGAGAAGGGTTACAGAAGAAAACTTAAAGGACATTGAGAGGAAGCAGGAAAGTATACAGAAGGGTTGGGCAACAGGTAGACTATGGTTCAATCCTGAACCACTGTTGGTCCGTTCCTGATGGACCATCTATGGTCTGCTGGTTTAGAACTAGACGTTGATCAGACCCAGCTGTGTTTTTAAGCAAAACCTCAGGATCGCTAAACATAGATTAGCTGAGCCTTAACTTCTAAGGGATTATGAGCACCAACTTTTGCTTTCTTGATTTCAAAGACACCAGTAGACCACAGGAATTCTAGAAAAACGAAAAGTAGACCACTTATAGCTCTGGTCCACAGTGATCTGATTTATTTATTTATTTATTTTTAAGATTTATACCTCATCTTCTACAACAGCTAATATTTAGGGACCCACGCAGGGCAGGGGAAATTCCACGGTCTTCGCCCATCTTTCTTTTCTCCCCATATTCTAACCCAGTTTCCTACACGACCTTTCCTTCCCCTTGTTCCTCCCCTCCCCTTTCTTGCCCCTTCTCTGTCCCGCACCTCCTTTCAGTCCCCTTCCCCAGTCCTGCTTCTGCCCCCTACTCATGTAATTTCATTTCATTTATTAGGCCCCATTGTGGGTTGCTAGGGCAACCCAAAATGCCACCCAAAGCTTATTTTATGCAAAGTTTGCATGTCTGCAGACATTATTGCTACTGATTAGTATTTTTTTAAGTCTCCCAACTTTTCTTCTTTTCTTATTTTTCTTCAAACGGCACATTACTCCCAGGTTTGCAGAAATGTGTGCCCTGTGGCTTTCTGAGCATCCAGGGCGATTGGAGGTGCCAGTGGGAAGCATGGTGCCTGCTGACAACTTGCTCTGCACCTGCCAGGTGTTTTTAGAAAGTGGGTGGGGCCAGGTAGCGTTTTTGCCCAGCAAGACTCCTGATTGGCTATTGAAGATTTGATTAGCCATTCAGATTTTTTAAAATTTTGCTATGGCAGCAGCTGCTACCACAGCCCTTTGCTGTGTGACTGAAGGTAAACTGCAGCAGCCATTATGGCTGTGGTCACCTAGGCTGAGGACAGACTGGCAATCTGCCCCGGGATAGGTCCGCATGGGAAGCGGGGGAAGGGAGCCTGTTCAGACATGCGCAGCTGTCCCTCGGCTCCCTTCCGCACTTACCCGCTTTGAAGCCGGTTTTCTTGCGCTTTAGTAAGACACTGGGAGAAACCGGTGTCCGGAGGCCGTCTTGCGCTTGCCTCCCGCTTCCAGGCAGTGTGAACCGGAAGAAGGCAGGAGGCAAGTGGAGGCAACAGTGCGAGCACAGCGTTTTGCCAGTTTGCGCATGAGCACTCATGCGCACATGAGCGCATGCACACATGCGCAAATTGCCGAAACAGCCCTATCACGAGCTGCGGAGGCTGGCCCACCTGGGACCACTCCGCAACAGTCTGAACACTCCGTAACGGCATCCTTGCGCAATACCCTGGCCAATGTGGACAGCCAGCCCCGGGGGATTTTCCCCCCACAGCTTTTGCCTCCGGATTCATCCCACTCCAGATTGCCAGTCTGTCCTCAGCCGTACACTAAATAATCCACTTGCAATCCACTTTCAGCGTCCTTTCCAACTGGATTTTGCCAGTTCACACAGGCCCTTTCTGCACTCTCCATGTTCACTGCAGTGTCCTGCACTAAAATAGAATTCAACTTTCTTTTTAATCCAAGCCCCCCCCCCCCCGCACTAAAATTGAGTTCAACCTTCAATTTACTCTGGGTTCCCCCCCCCCAAAAAATTCTGCATTATATTACCTCCCTTCAGTGGTCAGCTCGGTTTCAGCCTGCTGTTGCCCCAGGTTATTTACATGCTGTTTTGCTGTGGATTTAAATTGCTTCCACTCAAACACTGAGAAAATCCGGAGTGGCAGGCAAATGTGGAAAGGAACAGTAAAATCCAGTTGGAAAGTGGATTGAAAGTGGATTATTTAGTGTGTGTGACTGCAGCCTTTGTGGCTGGTTCTGCCTCCTGCAGTAGTCATTTTGTGGCTGCACCTACCACACTGTACCAGAATTCCAAAGGTGCCCACAGGCTCAAAAACGCTGGGGACCCCTGTGGTGGTCAATTCGGCTTACACGATCAAACAACAAACAAACTTAAGCACAATATTAATTTACCAGCATACAAAACGTCTTCAAATCAACTATCTAAAATAGCAATCAGCAGCAGCCTAATGCAGTAAAATAGCAGTATGGAGGAGAAGTTAATGTGAGAGTCCTACAGAGTCAGTCACCAACATGTGTCTTTAAACAGGAATGCTTTATTGAGAAAGGTCTGCTATGGTCATCTGCTGGCACAGCCTGAGGCAGGACAATTATACAGAATTCAAAAAGGGTCTGGTAAGGAAATACAACCAATCACCAAGCTAAATAAAAGGCGCTCAAAATACTGGTTTACTGTTCCCAGGAAAAAAAGCGGGAAGAATTAGAGTCAGACAGGAGAAGAGATACATAGGCAGGCACCAGCAGTCCCCCAAGGTCAGCGCAGCTCGGAGAGCAATAAGCATGCCATGAGAAATATAACATAATATTCCACAGACCCGACATCAAGGGTGCATTCATCCCACCTCCCGGGCAGGAGATGGCAGCATTAGCTGACAGTTAACATCAATTAAAAACCCCTCAGGGCCAATAAAGTAGCAATTAGTAACTAAAATAAGCAGTAAAAAAAGGTAATAAAAACAGCAATTTGCAGTAAGACCAAGCAAAACCAACAGTATTTCTTTCCGCAAAGTAGCAAACCCCTCGTTTCCGTCCGATATGAACTTGACACACAAACCGCACCCTTGCAAAATTTGTCTCAGTCCCGTTAGCCTTTGCATCTAAAAAATAAGAAATAAGTGTTTTCTGCTGCTCTAGATTCATGAATCAATGAGCTTCTGAGGATACAAAAGAAAAGGAAAGAAACTGCGTCCAATTTCTCCCTCTTCCTGGAGGACATCTTTCAGTGTAAGTGTTGCTGGCAAACAGAGGTTTGTTCTCTGCCATACTTTTATGTATTTGTATATGTATAGCTAGATTTCAGTCTAGCAGCTCCTTAGAGACCAGCACAATGTTTTGGGTATAAGCTTTTGAGAATCTAAGTTCGCTTTCCCAGATGAAGGGAGTTTTGACTCTCGAAAGCTTGTACCCTGGAGATCCTGTTGGTCGTTGAGGTGCTGCTGGACTCGACTTTAGCTCTTCTACTGCAGACAAGGACTATTTTGGGGCAGGAGCGCACAGGAATGGAGTTCCAGCTGGCTTCTGAGTTGACCACGCCTACAGCCTCTTCCCTCCCCTTGAGTTCCCCAGGCACCTTGCAAGCCACGGGGCGCCTGGGGAAGCCCAGCCGATCCAGGGATTGCGCTGGGAAGCCAAGCCGATCCCCAGACACCCTGTAGCTGCGGGGCGTCTGGGTAAGCTGATCCAGAAACTGCCTTCCTTCCCTCAGGTTCCCCATGCACCCTATAAGCCGTGAGGCAGCTGGGAAAGTCAATCAGGGAAAGAGCTGCGCTGTCAGGGGTGTGGCCTAACATGCTAATGCGTTTCTGCTGTTCGGTGTGGCCTATTATGCTAATGAGTTCCTGCAGTCTAATGTGGCTACTCTCTGGAACTATCTGTACATGCGCATGAATGTGTGTCCTGCCAGGTCACAACTGACTTATGGCATCCCCAGCAGGGGCTTTTCAAGGCACATGGGAAGCAGTGGTGGTTTGCCATTGCATTCCTTCTGCAGGATCTTCCTTGGTGGTCTCCCGTCCAAGCACTGACCCTCTTCCTGAGATCTGATGAGCCTGGGCTGAATTCCACGTCCCCCACCCTACACTTAATGTACTACTAAAATAAGTAGTTACCTACATCAGCCTACGACCACTCTTTCCCGAGGATTTCCAAGATTCTACTAACCCAATTAAATCTGTCGCTCTGCATTGATGTTCAGTGTAGACAAAGGTATTGGGGGGAGGGAACATCAAAGTACATCAAGAATGGCTTGAAAGAAAACCCTCATTTTAAAAGTCCTGGTTGAATTAGTGTGACACCGGCTTTCACTTTTCCTTATTCTCAGCCCTTCAGGCGAAGTCATTCGCGAGGACAAAGGAAATCCGTACTGCAGATCAACCTGGAAAGCTAAGTCCCTTATTAGCGCTGTAGAAATGGAGAAAGGATATATCAGGCTCCCCGTGTTCTTAACTGTGCACATAAGGCAGTGATTTGCACAAGTTATTCTGTGTGATCAGGGCAGGGCAGGTAAGTAAACCCAGTATTAAAATACCACTTTTGTTACATATCAAGTTTTAGCCATTCTGACCATTGGAAGCAGTGAGAGGACAAGCAAAAAGCAGCAGCCAGTTTGGTGTAGTAGTTAAGTGCGTGGACTCTAATCTGGGAAAACCAGGTTTGATTCCCCACTCCTCCACTTGCACCTGCTGGATGACCTTGGGCAAGCCATAGCTCTGGCACAGCTGTTCTCTCAAGGGCAGGGGTCCGTTGGAGCAGGAGCGCAAAGGAGCGCAGCTCCGGGAGTGAGGAGCCCAGGGGGCGGGTTCCCCGAGCAGTGCAGAGGCGCAGTGCCCCAGGGAAATCCCTGCTAGGGTCTTTATTATTGTTTTTAATGTTTTGTTTTAATATTGATAATTTTATCACTGTTCCTTTTATGACTGTGTGCTGCTTTTCCAGAGACTTGCTCAAGGTGGCATATAAATTTTCTAAGTATACCATTTTTTATCTGGGCACATGGCACATAAGTACTGGAGAAATTTCACCAACCCTTCAGCAGCTTCCACCCCATCAGTTTGGTGTAGTGGTCAGGAGTTGGACTCTAATCTGGGAGAACCGGGTTTGATTCCCCACTCCTCCACATGCAGCAGCTGGTGTGACCTTGGGCCAGTCACAAGTTCTCTCAGAGCTGTTCTCTCAGGGGCAGTTCTCAAAAGACCTCTCTCAGCCCCACCTACCTCACAGGGTGTCTTGTTGTGGAGAGGGGAAGGGAAAGGGATGGGTGGTGCACATGTCCTGGGTATCTCAAGTCTACTTGAAACCTGGTGGTTTCAAGGGAGCAGGAAAAGAATGAGGGTGTGTTCTTTACACTTATTTTTATTGCACAAAGTATTGGATGGGGAAGGGAATGGAGGAAGAGCAGGTCAGTTTCACTCACCTGTGGAGTGGAGCCTGAGGGGTGGGTGTTGCCTTCTGACACGCTTCTGGTATGTTAGGGGGTGTGGCATATGCAAATGAGTTATGCAAATGAGTTATGCTAATGAGCTCCTGCACCTCTTTTTCTACGAAATGACCCCTGCTCAAGGGTAGTTTCTGTCAGAGCTCTCTCAGCCCCACCTACCTCACAGGGTGTCTGTTGTGGGGAGGGGAAGGGAAAGGAGTTTGTAAGTCGCTCTGAGACTCCAAGTGAGTGAAGGGCAGGATATAAATCCAATCTCTTCTTCTTCTTCTTCTTCTAACCTCCAGGTGGTGGCTGAAATCTCCTGGATTTACTAGAGATCAATTCACCTGGAGAAAAAGTTGACGTGGACGGTGGACTCCACTGGTGTCCCTCCCCTCCCCAAACCCCGCCCTCCTCAGGCTCCACCCCAAAATCTCTATGTATTTCCCAGCCTGGAGCTGGCAGCACTGCTTAAGGACTATGAATTGTTCCGAGTTATTGTGCATACACTTTCTGAGGCAAGTGCATTTAAGTGGGCACTTTTCAGACGAAGAGGGTGTGTGTGATATGAATGTGTTTCGGGTAAAGAGCTGGAACACAGGGGCAAGCTCAACAAAAACACAACATTTATTTTATTTACTTATTTGATTCATTTATACCCTTTCTCCCCAGTGGGGGACCCAAGGCAGCTTACATCAGTCTCCTCTCCTCTGTTTTATCCTCACAACAGCCCTGTGAGGGAGGTTAGTCTGAGAGTTTGTGACTGGCCCAAGATCACCCAGCGCGAGCTTCCATGGCACAAGTGAGGATATGAACCCGGGCACAAGTGAGGATTTGAACCTGGGCTGCAGTGGCTCAAGTGGTTAAGACACTGAACTGCAGTCCGGAAGGTCGGTAAGGTTGGTAGTTCAGTAGTTCGAAACCCGAGTGCTGCATGACGGAGTGAGCTCCCATCTCTGGTTCCAGCTCCTGCCAACCCAGCTGTTTGAAAGCAAGAAATTGCTAGTAGATAAACAGGTACCACTTCGGTGGGAAGGTAACGGCAATTCGTGCACCTCAGCATCTAGTTATGCCAGCCACATGACTACGGAGAAGTCTTTGAACAGCGCTGGCTCTTCGGCTTCGAAACAGAGATGAGCACCGCATCCCTCAAGTTGTATTCGACTGGCTTTCGAGCAAGGGAAACCTTTACCTTTTACTCCCAGATGCTAGTCCAACACTCTAACCAGTACACCAGGCTGTCTCTCAATATCTGATGGGTGTGGATGAAGATGATGCCAGACTGTTGGTCCATCTGACTCTGGAGCAGCAGCTTTCCAAATATGGTTGCCTGCTCTGGGTTGGGAAATACCTGGAGATGGAGCCTGAGGGGGGCGGGGTTTGGGGAGGGGAGGGGACTTCAGCAGGTTATAATGCCATAGAGTTCACCTTCCAAAGTGGCCATTTTCTCCAGGGGAACTGATCTCTGTTGCCTAAAGATCAGTCGTCATCGCAGGAGATCTCCAGCCAACATCTGAAGGCTGGCAACCCTGGTCCACAGAAAGGCCTGTCCCAACCTGCTTTCTGAGAGTCTTTACCTGGAGGTGCCAGGTGGTTTACCAGGGGCCTTCTCCATAGATAGTCTGTGCTTTAACACTGCGCCATAGCCCTTAGGCCACAGAGGGACTCTTGCTTCCTCTCGGAACATAGTTTCACTGCTGTATGAATGTGCACTGTCCGCAGCTCCACCTGGCTTTTTGAAACATGCTCAGGAGGAGAAAAGCACACGCTGATGAGCACTGAGCCTTGTGTTGTTTGTACCTTTGCAGCTCTTAGGTAGTCCCAGTCTCAAAGATCAGATAAGGGCAGCGGATGCATAATCTGCAAGTAGGTTGGGAGAAGACCAGTGTGTCTTTTTATCGTCAGCTGCCACCAAAGGTTCCCCCAGCTGTTGTTTCCACAACAGGTGGTGAGTCCCCCCCCCCCACCAGCCACTGGCCTGCAAATGGAACTGCTAGAAAAAGCTATGTCAGCAGGGGGTGCAGTTTTGATCCTGGGAGGAACCAGCTGCAGTTTGATAGCAGTGACAGTGCTAATTTGTCAGTGTTCTCCCCCCCCCCCCGCCCAAGCAACAAGATTGTTTCCTCGAGGAGCAAGTCTTATACAACAGAACGTAAAATAGAACATGTGTATGTTTCCCCCATTTTTCCCCTCTTTTCCTCTTCCTTTATCTTATCAATACAAACTGGAAATTCAAAAAGGAGGAGCAAATCTTATACAACAGAACGTAAAATAGAACGTGTATGTTTCCCCCATTTTTTCCCTCTTTCTTTATCTTATCAATACAAACTGGAATTTCAAAAAGGAGGAGTAAGTCTTATAGAGAGCCAGCATGACCTAGTGGTTAGTGTGTCGGACGACAATAAGGACATAAAAGAGAAGCCATGTTGGATCAGGCCAATGGCCCATCCAGTCCAACACTCTGTCACACAGTGGCCAGAAACACCAGGTGCCCTCAGGAGGTCCACCAGTGGGGCCAGGACACTAGAAGCCCTCCCACTGTTGCCCCCCTGTCAAACATCAAGAATACAGGACATCACTTGCCCCACACCAAGAGTTCCCATCTATACCTTGTGGCTAATAGCCACTGATGGATCTCTGCTCCACATGTTTATCCAGTCCCCTCTTGAAGCTGTCTATGCTTGTCGCCACCACCACTTCCTACACCAGTGAATTCCATGTGTTACGTATCCTGTCTGGGAGCATGTGTCTGTTAAGTGCCATCAAGTTGTTTCCAAGTTATGGCAACCCTATGAATCAATGACCTCCAAAACATCTTGTCATTAACAGCCTTGTTCAGGTCTTGCAAACGGAGGGCCGTGGCTGCCTTGATGGAGTCAATCCACCTCCGGTTGGGTCTTTCTCTTTCCCTGCTGCCTTCTTCCCAGCATTATTGTCTTTTCCAATGACTCTTGTCGTCTCATAAGGGGAGGCCCAGGTTCAAATCCCCACTCTTCCATGGAAGCTTGCTGGGTGATGTTGGGCCATCACACATTCATAGCCTAGCCTACCTTACAGGGTTGTTGTGAGGATAGAATGGGGGAGGGAAAAACAAAGTAAGCTGCTCTGGTGTCCCCATTGAGAAGAAAGTCAGGGTATAAGTGAAGTGAATAAATATAGGTGGTAGGTGGCTTGTTCACTTAAAGATCAGGAACAGTGGCAAAATTAACTTAACTAAGGCCAAGTCCTGAAACTATCTTGACTGATTGGGTTCAGAGGACTTTGATCTGATTCTCACAGAAGGCTGATACTTTGGCAAACTCTAAAAATGTACTAGTTTACTATGTGAACTTCTAATTCTGAATTGTGCATTTGTGTACTGTGTATTACTGAACATTTGTATCGGGCTCAGACTGAGTAAGTTCAACAAGCCATTGTGATTTATGGACTGTTCTACTGAGATAAACTGAGAATCACTCTTATAATGCAATTGTAAACAGAGTTAAAGTAAAGGTAAAGGTTTCCCTTGCTCAAAAGCCAGTTCAATCCGACTCTAGGGGGTTGTTCTCATCTCCGTTTCCAAGCTGAAGAGCCAGTGCTATCCGAAGACTTTTTCCGTGGTCATGTGGCCAGCATGACTAGATGCTGAGGCGCATGGAATGTTGTTACCTTCCCACCGAAGCAGTACCTATTTATCTATTTGCAATTTCTTGCTTTCCAACTGCTAGGTTGGCAGGAGCTGGGGCCAGGGATGGGAGCTCACTCCATCATGTGGCACTCGGATCTCGAACTGCCAAACTACCGACCTTCCGGTCGGCAGCTCAGCATCTTAACCTCTGAGCCTACCTTTCTAAATCCAGGATGTAATTCTGCTTAGGAATGGACTGTTAGACCCCTCTCTTCCTGGAAGGAGGCCCACGGAGTCTCACTTCCAAGCTGTTGATACAGCTATACCTGTTTTGCTTCTAGTATAACTATGACATGTTTCTTCAGTTTTGCACTGCATAGAAAGGCTGGCCTCCCGTTCCTCCCAGTTGGCTGCGAACTCTGGGTTGGGAAATTCCTGGAAATCTGAGGGGTGGAGCCGGGGGAGGGGCCTCAGTGGGGTATGATGCCAGAGATTCCCCTCTCCAAAGCAGCTGTCGTCTCCAGAGGAACTGATCTTTGACGTCCGGAGATCAGTTGTAATTCTGGGTGACCTCCAGGGCTCAGTTGGAGATTGGCAACCCGACTCCGCCTCACAAGGAAGTTGCTCCGCCCCCTTACCAGGCCAGTTTTCTGATTTATCACATGCAGTGTAAGAAGGGGTTCCTCTAAGACGGTATGAGAATGCTGTTGAAAAGGAGGCCACTTGTCTATGCTTCTGTGTCACTTGGCTGGTTTCTTCATGGCCTTGGGGAGCTCATTGTAAGGGCAGATCATAGGCGTCAACTATGGGGGGGCTCAGGGCACAGTCCACCCCTGAAATTTCCCAGGGGGGAATGAGCCCCCCCGGTGAAACGGGGTGACTGCTGGCCGCCGTACCTCCCTGCCTAGGCCCTCCCTGCACCTGGCTCCCCTGAACCCGCTCCCCTGAACCCCACCCCTCCCTCCCTCAAGGGGCCATCTGGGCGACTGCCGGGGTGACGCTCTAGCAATCGCCCTGAAACTCTATGGCACCATAGAGTTTTGGAGTGATTGCCAGAGTGTTGCCCTGGCAACGAGCCTGGCGTGATGACATCACTTCTAGGTGACATCATCACACTGGGCAGTCGCCTGGATGGCCCTGGGAGGGAGGGAGGGAGAGAGTGAGTGGGTTCAGGGGAGGTGGGAGCCGGGGGGAGGCTCTGGCGGGAGCGGCGGGAGCATTATCCCGGCGCACGCACGCATGCTTTGCATGCGCAAGAGCCCCCCCCCCTGGAAATTAAAAAGTCTGTGCCCCTGGGGCAGATGTCCCCTCCTGGGGGGAGGGGGGTAAGGAAATCGGTGTGTTTGGTGTGCGCACGTGCCAAGCTAGACTTCATAAGCAGCTCAGAGTGGGGATCTCTTCCTTGTGATGTCTATTGCAAACAATGTGTGATGTGAAGTTGTTACAGCACATGTCTCCCCAGGGATGTGAGCCAGGCATGGGGAGACACACCTGCTATGTGCTTATTCGCATTAGTCAGTTGTCAGCAGTGTTCCCCCTAAGCTGAGTTAGTGTGAGACAGCTCACAGTTTTTTTAGCCTCTGGCTCACTCGTTGTCTTCACTCAGGAAGGATGGCTCCAGAGCAAACTAGTTTATGCAGCAGCCAAATCACTCACTCACAACTTTAAGGCCAGCAGCTCACAAAGTAGAATTTTTGCTCACAAGACTCTACACCTTAGAGGGAGCATTGGCTGTGAGCCACAAATGAGGATTCTTCTGAACTGTCCATTCAGGGAATGTCTTCCTTGGTTTGAGGGCATTCTGATTTACATAGTCTTGTTTCCGAAGGGGAACCAACATACTAAGAATCTTCCATTTTTACACTTTCAAATTTTGTGCACATATAATTTGCCACAGCATTCATTTCCAAAAATTCATTTGAACCTTTCCTCTCCTCTGTATTACCAGTAAAATACTCTAAATGAACAGTCTGGATGGGATTTTGTCAAGCTTTTCTTTTTAATGTTGAGTTTTACAAATGTTGAGTAGCTGATATTCATATCAGTAAAACAACACACATAAAAGTATCTTGATGTAACTGTACACAGAGCAGGGGTCATTTCAAGCAGGAATGTGCAGGAACGCTGTTCCGGGAGTAACAAGCCCAGGAGTGGGCATATATGGTGATGCATTGTGGAAAAAAGCAAAAGCACACTAGCTTGATCTGTATTTCCACGCTTGTTGTGGGGTAACTTCCCTGCAAGAGCAAAGGAAACCTAAAGTGTCTTTAGTCCAAGTGTAAAGCTGGCTTGCCAGCTCTGAGTTGGGAAATACCTGGAGATTTTTGGGGTGGAGCCTGAGCGGTGGGTGTTGCCTTCTGACACACTTTGGGTGAGGTCAGGGGGTGTGGCATATGCAAATAAGTTATGCTAATGAGCTTCTGCACCTCTTTTTCTACAAAATGACCCCTGACATATAGCAACATAAATATTGTTTTCATGCATGTTTTATGAATGTACATCACTATGTACATCACTATGTATTTACTTAAGTGCCATCATGTCACAACCAACTTACGGTGACCCCAGCAAAGGGCTTTCAAGGCAAGTGAGAAGCAGAGGAGGTTTGCTATTGCCACCCTCGGCACAGCCTTCCTTGGTGGTCTCCCATCCAAGTACCGACCCTGCTTAGCTTCTAAGATCTGATGAGATAGGGCTACACCCATGCAGCCTTCCATCCCACACATCACTAACACAGAAGAAAAAAGACACAAATGGACAGGAAGGCTCTCCTGGCTGCAAGGGGCAAAGGTGGAGAAACACTTTGGGTGCCCCAGCCTTCAACTGAGAAGTCACCAGTTAAGACAGGGCCTGATCTGCGGTGGTGTCCCACACAGCTCCCTGGAGTTAATTTTTCTATTGGCCTTCAGGTGCTGGGTGAAAATCATCTCGATCAACTGAACTTTATAACAGATTTGTTAAAATACTGTTGGTTGTTTGAATTGCTACTGATTGCATAAATTTTTGTCGCCATCAACTTTCTGTTGTTAGTTTTTATTGGTTAGCTTGCCTTGGAAGCTTTCTGAATGGACAGGTGGGGTATAACATTTTACACAAACTAAAGAAAGAAATGCGATTTGGGGATGGTGGTGGCAGAGAATCTGAACCAGGGCTGTATTTGGTGTCAGCCTTGACTTGACTTTTAATCTGAGCCTGCTTGCGGGGAGGGCGGGGTATAAATTTGAAATAATAAATTAATAAATAAATAAATTTTAGTCCTACTCTTTGGTAAACCAGGACACCTGTTCTCCAGAACCTGAGTCAAACAAAATTCTCCCTGGTATGAAAGGGGGGAGTGAAAGAAAAGCAAAAAGTAAGGTATTTTTTTTCTTCCAGTGATAAAGATTTCTAAATGTACCTGTGCTTGATGTACTGTTCTCCTGGAACAACATTCTGAACATTTCAAGCATTATCTGGAGTCCACGGCTGGCCTTCCCCTCTTGCAAAACATGTTTTCAATAACTGTGAGTGGTTTCCAGTTATTTCACCAGGGCGGGACAGGTGACACTTAACTGATATGGAACGGGTTTCTTACGAACAGAAAGCTGGAAACCGGTGACTTAGGGCTAAGCTAGACATGATGGTGTCCTTGTGTCTGCCATGGGAACACCAAAGTGATTTTAAAATGCTGTGAGGGGGCCAATCCTGATCGGGCCCAAAGCATAGGCACTCTCGCTCCCCCCTGCACCTTTTCAAGTGTGGAAATAGTTATGGGGGGAAAGTGTGACAGTTTTGGTGCTTAAAAAACCACTGGCACCAGCAGGGGGGAGATAAGCACCATGCTGCAGACCCAATCAGGATTGGGCCCTTGCAGCATTTTTAAATGGCAATAGTGTCCCCCTGGCAGACACGAGGATGCTGTCACATCTAGTTTGGCCCTCGGAGCCTGTTCGGTCATGTTTGAATCTACTTTTGTCCCTGCTCGTTGTCCTGCTAAAATATGTGCTTCAAGTTCAAATGTGTTCCCTTCTTTCTAAACTACAGCATGGGTAGTTTCTAGGGTTGCCAGCTGCAGGTTGGGAAACTCCTGGAGATTTGGGAACGAAGCCTGGGGAGGACAGGGACCTCAGTGGGGAACAATGCCACAGAGTCCACCCTCCAAAGCATCCATTTTCCCCAGGGGAACTGATCTCTGTAGTCTGGAGATGAGCCGCAGTTCCAGGAGATCCCCAGGCCCCACCTGGAGGCTGGCATCCCTAGACTAGCCTCACTTTTGCTTGTTCTCAAATCTTAAATTTCCTGTTTTTTAGAAACCCTGACACATACACACTTCCGGCCACTCAGCAAGAGTTCTAGAGTGATCTCTTAAGCTCCATCTACATACTGCAAAGTCCTTGTGTTTGTTGAGGATCAACACAAGGACTTTGTATGACACGTACCGCAGAGGCAGAAAATGGCAAACCACCCCTGATCATCTCTTGCCTTGAAAGCCCTATAGGTAAAGGTTAAAGGTTTCCCTTGCTTGAAAGTGTCAGAATCTGCTGATTCAGACAAAGTATTTCTAGTTCTTACAGTTATCATCTTCTGTCTAATTTTCAATTCGGTCATATTATACCCTATTGCCATGTATGTATTACAGATATATGCTTTTAGACGCCATGTTTTAGTGCCTAACCAGGCCTGGGTTTTGTAACTATTAGAGCGGGAGGGTGACACCTGCAATGTATGGGAACAATGGGCCTCTCACACTGCTGCCTCCGCATTCCATCGGTCCCGGCTGGGACTTCAAGGGAGGATGCATGTCTCATCTCTTATCAACATGCAAAACGCTTGAGGCCATTGATTGTTATGTGAACTGGTAACATCTGAAGGGTCTGGTTGGGAAGGGAATTTACAGCTTAACACCTCACTTTCTTTCCTGTGGGAAGCAAACGGCCAGAGCCCCTTTTTGCCCGCCGTTTTTCCCCTGTAGTGATTGGCTACGTATGGGTAATTCAAACTCCTTGGAAAGGTATAATAGACCTGCCTGTATCATCTGTGTTATCTCTGACAATAATCCGAGAAGCTGTACTAATGTAGGGATTGGAAATAAAGAACTGTGGTTTACCAACCAAGATCTGATCCTTGACTACTTTGAGCAGAACTCTCACAGAAAGCCACTCTAGGGTTGCACTGCTCATCTCCGTTTCCAAGCCGAAGAGCCAGCGCTGTCTGAAGACATTTCCAGCATGACTGGATGCCAAGGCGCACGGAATGCTGTTACCTTCCCACCAAAGTGGTACCTATTTACCTACTTGCAATTTCTTGCTTTCGAACTGCTAGGCTGGCAGGAGCTGGGGCCAGGGATGGGAGCTCACTCTGTCACGCAGCATTCGGGTCTCGAACTGCCAAACTACTGACCTTCCAGTCTGCAGTTCAGCGTAGGGCACCATAAAACAGCTGCAACTTTACGGCACTTCCCACGAACGGGATTGCTTATTACCGAGGGATTTACTTAATAAGGAGGTTTGGGTAACTGGAGTTTAGTTGCACTCTCTTTGAAGAAGCACCCCCCTATCCATCTTCAACTTGGGAAATCCTGGGTTTCTTAGAGATACAGCAGTTCTGCTTTCTGAGAGCACATATTTGCATTCCCTTAAGCCTGCATCCAATGTCCACATAGCCTGCAGATTCAGTATTTTCATATGGGCATGTGAATTTCCTAAACCCTGATTTGCATACAAGCGCTTGTGCATAGACAACATATGAACGCCCAGTTGTTTGACATCAAACATTATGTCCCTCACTGATTTCCAGCAGAAGTTAAGCTTTGAGATAGGAGCAGACGGAGTCCTCCTTGAAATGCATAGAATAAGCTGTATTTCCTGTTTCCTTATAAGTTCAACTGTGCTGGTTTTGGGTTTACAGGATTGCCTAATTCGTCACAGGTCAAGTGAGTGGGAGGAGGTGGTTTACGGCTGTCACTGCTCAGAAATGAGCTGCTTTGATTTGACATATCAATCCCCTAAGATTAGGATTTACTGAAGCGCTTCCGGGAGTGTCTGGAAGATAAGGATTTGATTTGCATGATGTTCTGAATGAAAGTTTGAGAACAAATAGCCTGGAGAAGGGAAGAACTTGGGGGCCAAAGATCAAGCCAGTTTGGTGTAGTGGTTAAGTGCGTGGACTCTAATCTCTAATCAAACCAGGTTTGATTCCCCACTCCTCCACTTGCAGCTGCTGGGCACCCGCTTGGGCAAGCCATAATTCTGGCACAGCTGTTCTTGGAAAAGAGCAGTTTCTGTCAGAGCTCTCTCAGCCCCACCTACCTCACAGGCAATGCTACCTCTAAGTTGCAGGGTCTCATGAGCAAAAATTCTACTTTGCGAGCTACAGCATGAAAGTTGTGAATGAGTTATTTGGCTACCGCATAAATCAGTTTGCTCTGGAGCCATCCTTCCTGAGCTGAGACAAAAAAATGTGTGAACTGGAGGCTAAAAAACAGTGAACTAGCTCACAATAACTCAGCTTAGAGGGAACACTGCTCACAGGGCGTCTCTTGTGGGGAGGGGAAGGGAAAGGAGATTGTGAGCCACTCTGAAACTCCTTTGGGTAGTGAAGGGCAGGGTATAAATCCAGTCTCTTCTTCAACAGAAGGGTCATCAGTCAGTGGGACAAAAAATGCTTTGCACAGATACAATACCTCTTATGAAGATAGTTTCAGAGGGTATCCGTGCTGGTCTGCAACAGAACAGGTAGACTGGAGTCCAGTGGCACCTTAGAGACCAACAAGAGGAGAAGAAGAAGACAGAAGAGATTGGATGTATACCCCACCCTTCACTACCTGAAGGAGTCTCAGAGCAGTTTACAATCTCCTTTCCCTTCCCCTCCCCACAACAGACACCCTGCGAGGTAGGTGGGGCTGAGAGAGCTCTTTTGGGAATTACTCGTGAGAGAACAGCTCTGAAAGAACTTGTAACTGACCCAAGGTCCTAACCACTATACCAAACTGACTACACAAGATTTTCAGGGTATAATCTTTCTTGGTATTTTTGTATTTGGGTGTGTGTGTGTGCCCATGCCTGGAAGTCATGGCGACCTCTGACGACTCCTACTGGGGTATGGAGGATGTTCACAGAAGTAGGTTGATAGTTTGCCTCCCAACCCTGGTATTCCAAGGAGGTCTCCCATCCCAAGTACGTGCCAGGGTCAGCCTTGCTTAGCTTCTGAGATCAGGCGAGCTCGGGCTTGCCTGGGCTATCCAGGTCAAGGCAGGGTTTAATCTTTCAAGAGTCAAAACTCTTTGACAGAGGGATCTTTGACTCTCTGAAGTTTATACCCTGAAAATCTTGTTTGTCCCTAAGGAAATACAGGACTTGAATCTAACAGTGCATCCTACAGCATTTCTGGCGAAAGAATTTCAAGGGGCAGGGGAAGCAGGCCATTCCATTGTAACGTATGCAATAAATTTGCCACAGCATGGCTGCGTGGACCAATCAGAGGCTCAGACAGCTCTCTGCCCAGTGAAATGATGGTCCTGGCTTAAACGGGAGGAGAAGAGGGCACTTGCTTGAAGCGCTGCCTTGACAGAAATGGACTACATAGCTGACAGTTTGCCAGGTGAAGAGGGTAAGGAGGCAGGACAGAGCCGGCGAGGCACTAGTCACATAAAACTGCCTCACACCGAATCAAACCCATGGTCCATCACAACGTTTGAATCCGGTGGCACCTTTAAGACCAACAAAGTTTAATTCTGGGTATTAGCTTTCATGTGCACCCACACTTCTTCAGATACATGCACATAAAACTTTGTTGGTCTTAAAAGGTGCCAGTGGACTCAAACATTGTTCTGTTGTTTCAGACCAACACGGCTGCCCCCCACACCTGACTCTATCTTGGTCCATCACAGTCGGTCTTGTCTACTCTGACTGGCAGTGGCTCTCCAGAGTCTTAGGCAGAGGCCTTTCCCATCACCTACTGGCTGGCAGGCCCATTTTATTTTTTTATTTATTTATTATTTCGTATTTCTGTCCTGCCCTCCCTGCGAACAGGCTCAGCCTGGCCCCCTAACGTTTCTTCCAGGGCCCCAACCTGAACCTTGGCTTCTCCTCCCCCAGAGCTCCACAGTAGCTACATGCCTGTCAGTGAAACAGGCTGTATAGGCTCAGAGGTCCAGTCTCGCAGACATATAATTTCTGGCCCCCTGAGCAAAAACTAGCCCCCCCCCAGCAAAAACTTGCTAGCTACGGGGCTGCCTGGCCCTTTAAGTGGAGATGCCTGGGGTGGAACCTGGGACCTTCTGTGTGCTCTACCACTGCGCCATGCCCCCCCCATCCATCCATTCACCTTCACACACCAACCTTTACCTGGCAGGGGAAATCCTGCCTCTCCAATCTGTTGGTGAATGGGGCATCCTTATGCCAATGAATTATGTTGTATGGGTGACCGCATTGCTCCCTCCACAACCGTGTAGTAGTTGAGAGTATCAGACTAGATAGGTGCTCGGAGACCTGGGTTCAGATCTTCTCTGTGCTACGAAGTTCAGCCATGGATCTCGGGTCAGCCACTTTCTCTTCGCTTGTTGTTGTTGTTATTATTTACTGTTTCCATTAATAGCCTGCTTAACTCATTGATACTCAATGGAGATTATAAAATAAGAAAAGCAATTCAATCGAACAGCACAGACCTACAATAAACAGTTGCTGTAAGGCTAAAATAAAGGGAAAAGCTCAGAGTTCTCAGGAGGAAGGGCGGGGTAAAAATCTTCCAGGTTGATTGCAAGGGAGACTTTGGGTCGCACAAACAACTTCCACCAGAGCCCATACACCCTTTTTCATGCCTTCTTTGTTTCTGTACGTTTTCATTATGAACAGTGTTGGTCTGGTGTGTCTTTCCTGCAGCGTCGGACCCCAAACTTTGTGGCTGATGCAATTGTCTTTTTCACTGTGGTCTACTGAGAGGAGAAGAAGAACTGAAAGGGGAATTGCTGTCAAAGAGGAACTGGAATGATTCCCAGTTGCAGCACACTCCCCTATCGATTTGCAGTTGCCACCACATGCTCTGCAAAGGGCAAATTCAGACACATCCCACGCAGCTTACAACAGGGAAATAGCACGCAAAAAAAGAAGAAGTGCGAAATGCACAATGCTGATAGGAAAAGTTGGCAGAGGAGATGCAAACGATTGTCTAGACGTTGGATTAGGTAATTAACAGAATATATAATTTATCTTATCTGAGTGTGTAGCCTGAAACGAATAACCCAGCAGAAAAGACATCAGACGCCTCCCCCTCCTGAAGTGAGCTCTGACTCAGGAAAACTCATGCTAGAATAAACATTTGTTAGTCCTGATGGTGCCATCAGCTTTCCCTCTCATGCGGCTGCACCCAACGGGTGGCTGCCCCTCTGGGTTCACTCTCTCTTGTAACGGCATGGCAAGAAATGAAGACAGAGCAGTGTTCCCTCTAAGCTGAGTTAGTGTGAGCTAGGTCACAGTTTTTTAGCCTCTGGCACACACATTTTTGTCTTCGCTCAGGAAAGATGGCTCCAGAGCAAACTAATTTGTGCAGTAGCCAAATCGCTCACTCACAACTTTAATGCCAGTAGCTCACAAGGTTTTGCTCACAAGACTCCACAGCTTAGAGGGAGCATTGAGACAGAGATGTGTGAAGAATCAAGAACCTCTGCATGGTTCCGCTGACACACAAGAATATACGTGAAGCTGCCTTATATTGAATCAGACCACTGGTCAATCAAGCTCAGAGTTGTCTACTCAATCTTGCAGTGACTCTCCAGGGTTTCAGGCAGAGGTCTTTGGTATCATCTACTACCTGGTCCTTTGAAGGGGAGATGCGGAGATCTGAAACTGGTACCTTCTGCATGCAAAGCAGAGGCTTCGGGCTGCCAGCTCTGGATTGGGAAATACCCAGAGATTTGGGACCTCAGCAGGGTTCAGCACCATAGAACCCACCCTTCAAAGTGGCCATTTTCTCCAGGAGAACTATCTCTGTAGTCTGTTGTAAAAGCAGGAGATCTCCAGATTCCACCTGGAAGAAGAAGAAGAAGAAGAAGGGATTGGATTTATACCCCACCCTTCACTAGGAGTCTCAGAGTGGCTTACAAATTCCTTTCTCTTCCCCTCCCCACAAGAGACACCCTGTGAGGTAGGCGGGGCGGAGAGAGCTCTGAGAGAACTGCTCTTTCAACGACAGCTCTGACAGAGCTATGGCTTGCCCAAGGTCATCCAGCAGCTGTAAGTGGAGAAGTGGGGAATCACACCCAGTTCTCCCAGATTAGAGTCTGTGCACTTAACCACTACACCAAACTGGCGACTGGAAGTTGGCAATCCTACAGAGGCTCATCAAATGACCCACAGCCCCTCTCCTGACCAAAACAACCTGATCATTCAGACCACTGAATGAATCTGGACCATGTACTGTGATGCAGTTTAGAACCTTGGTCAACAGCTACATTCTCTGCCAGACCACTTTGAGAATAATTCAGAGATTCCAGCTCTCAGTTCCCAAAGTAGTTCAGCCCTGTCTAGGGCTTATCCTGCTGACACAGGTGTCACTCTCCCCACTGCTGTCATTAACCCCCCCCCCCCCGTGGACTACAAGCCACTGGGGTAGCCAAATCAGCTGGATGTGGCTCGGGGGCCTCCAACTGCTAGCCGCCAATCCCAACCCCTGCATTTGAAAATTCTTTGGTTTCCATTTATTTTGGAAGCACATTGGGCTGGACAAGAAAGTGGCGACTGAGAAATAGGATAATGGCAGAAACGGATTACAAAACAATGTTTATTTCAATATTTGTATCCTTGCTTTTTCTCCCGGGGGGCAGGGGCGGGGAGAGATACAATTCAAGTAAACCACCCAACAAACATAACAAAACACTATTAGGGCACTTTCATACGAACTAAATAACGTATTTTCAACACACTTTGCAAATGTATTTTACCGTGTGAAATGTCAAAATCCTCTTGCAAACGATTGCTGAAGTGGATTGGAACTGCATTATTTAGCATGTGCGAAAGAGGACTGGTCTGGGATTTGGCGCCACCTGCAAGCCGCAAACTAAGAGCCCTTTGGCTAGCGTCTACCGGCTTAAGCTTCTGGCCACACCTAAGCTTGTGCCCCACTGAATTTCAAAGCAAAACATTCTTCTTTATATAAATCCTTTATATAAATCCATACACAGGGCAAACATTGAGAAGTTGTGTTGGTCTTCGGGTTCAAAGTCTCTTAAACTCTGTAGGTAGCCTTTGGAAAGTTGTGTCTACTCACTCTCAGTTCTGTATATCTGGAGTTGCCATTGATACAGATAGATGTTCTGTACCTTAACAGCTGGCCCTTTATATTCATGTGGAAATACAGCAAGCACATCTAAATGTTGCTAAAAGTCCCAGCTGCAGCTCAGTGTAGTTATAATTGTCTCAAAGCAAATGTGAGAGACAACCAGTGACATCTAGTGACAGAACATGGTACTACAGAACACATAGCAGCAGTGCAATCCTAAGACTTTGATCTTTTGCAGGGTCAAACTAGACGCACAGCATCCTCCTGGCTGCCATGAGGACACTGCTGCCATTTTGAAATCATTTAAAAATACCATGAGATCCAGTCTTGATCAGGCCCACAGCATGGAGCTCACCCCACCCATGCCTTTTTCAAGTGCCAAAACAGCTGTAGCAGTGGTGGTGTTGTGGCTGTTTCGGCATTTGGAAAGGTGTAAGGAGAGAGAACAAGAGCTCCTCAGCCTGTTTTGCTGCAGACCAGATTAGGATAGTTCCCTGGTGGGGTCCTCATGGAAGCCAGAGGGACGGGGGAATAATAAGAACATAAGAACATAAGAGAAGCCAATGTTGGATCAGGCCAGTGGCCTATCCAGTCCAACACTCTGTCACACAGTGGCCAAAAATACCAGGTGCCCTCAGGAGGTCCAGCAGTGGGGCCAGGAAACTAGAAGCCCTCCCACTGTTGCTCCCCCCCCCCCCCCCCCAAGCACCAAGAATACAGTGCATTACTTGTCCCAGACTGAGAGTTCCTATCTATACTGTGTGGCTAATAGCCACTGATGAACCTCTGCTCCATGTTTATCCAATTTCCTCATAAAGCCGCCCATGCTTGTAGCTGCCACCATCTCCTGTGGCAGTGAATAATGTTGTGCCACTGATGGCTCAGTGACACTTCTGATAAATAACTGGAAGTGATGTCACCATAGGGTTTGGGGGAATTCTGTAGCATCACACTGTGATGTCACTTCTGAGTGTCTGCCAGAAGTTGCGTCACACCATTGGTGCAACTCCCAAATTTGCGCCAGTTTTTCCTCTGCTGCCCTGCTGAGTCACAGTGGGGCAGAGTACGCAGATGGCAGGAGAGCTGGTTTCCCTTGGAATGGGTGTGCTTCAGAGGGTCCTGAGGGAGAGGGCTTGCCCTGCACTGCAAGTCCCTTATCAATATAGCTAATTCTTAATGTGGCCCCATCTGTGGATACTTAAATCCAGAGACTGAGAAACCCCCAGATTTACATTGAAATCTTTAAAAAGAAAAAAAGGGGGGGAAGTTAAAATCCTTCAAAATGATAGATGTAGGGCTCATTTCGTAGCAGGAGCTCCTCTGCATATTAGGCCACACACCCCTGATGTAGCCAACCCTCCAAGAGCTTACAGTAGCCCCTGTAAGAAAAGCTCTGTAAGCTCTTGGAGGATTGGCTACATTCGGGGTGTGTGGCCTAATATGCAAAGGACCTCCTGCTACAAAATGAGCCCTGGATAGATGCCATGCCTTTAGAAACAAATTTATTTATTTTTATTTGCTTTTTTAATATACTACCTTTTCCCTCACTGGAGACCAAGTGGCTGACTTCATTCTCCTTGCCTCTGTTTTATCTTCACAGCAACCCAGTGAGGTAGTTTAGGCTGAGAGTGTGTTACTGGCCCAAGGTCACTCAGTAAGCTTCCCTGGCTAGGGATGCCAGCCTCTAGGTGGGACCTGGGGATCCCCTGGAATTCCAACTCATCTCCAGACTACAGAGGTCAGTTCTTCTGCAGAAAATGGATGCTTTGGAGGGTGGACTCTGTGGCATTAGACCCCACTGAAGTCCCTGTCCTCCCCAGGCTCCACCCCCAATGTCTAGGAGTTTCCCAACCTGCATCTGGCAACCCTACCCCTCCACCTCTTGGTGGAGACCAGGGGGGACCTGGCAACCCTATCATGGCAGAGTGGGGATTTGAATCTGGGTTTCTCAGATCCTTTAACCACTGCACGACACTTGTTCTCAAATGCCCTCCGTGTCTGTTGCACAATAGTATTGCCAGCCTTCAAGCCCTGGCTTTCTGTAGGAAAAAGTCAGGCCTTTCCAGAGCTGTTTTGGGCTTTGAGAGCCAGGTCTGGCAGCAAACCCTGGGAGACTTGATATTATGCAACTTGTATAACTCACACAGGACTGCCTGCGTCCTACTGTTCAACAGCAGCCACCCTACAAAACCCAGTATGGAATAGTGGTTACAGTTTCAGACTAGGATCAAGCACATTGGTTGATCTTGAGCCAGTCATGTCAGACTAATCTTATTTCTCTTTTTTTTAGAAACTTACTACCTTGCTGGATCAGGGGAATACTATAGACATAGTTTATCTTGATTTCAGTAAGGCTTTTGATAAGGTTCCACATAATATAATTGTTGACAAATTGGAAAGATGTGGTTTGATTCCTATGACTGTTAAGGTGGATCTGTAACTGGTTGACAGATCGCACCCAAAGAGTGCTTGTGAATGGTTCCTCATCTTCCTGGAGAGGAGTGACAAGTGGAGTGCCTCAAGGATTTGTCCTGGGACCTGTTTTGTTCAACATCTTTATCAATGATTTGGATGAAGGGTTAGAGGGAATGCTTATTAAATTTGCAGATGATACTAAATTGGGAGGGGTAGCAAATACGGTAGAAGACAGAGTCAGGATGCAGGATGATCCTGACAGGCTGGAAAGCTGGGCTAAAACAAATAAAATGAATTTCAATGGGGATAAATGTAAAGTTCTGCATTTAGGTAGGAAAAATCAAATGCATAAATTATAGGTTAGAAGCGACTTGTCTTGGCACTAGTATGTGCGAAAAGGATCTAGGGGTCTTAGGTGGCAGTCACATGAGCGAGATGAAGCGGGGTGGGGGAGCGAGGCTATTTCCTCTGGAGGAAATTAACCCGTAGTTGTGCGATCATAGAGTTTTGTAGATGTGGGCACAGCCTGCCACTGTGTAATCAGACTCAACCGTCGGTGAGTTGGGGGGGGGGGGGGGGTTGGCCTTTTTTTTGGTTTGCTTAAACGGGGGATCGATGAATCGCATCTCTGCCCTGAGGTCTTCCTATGGCGGTATGTGATGATGCACAAACTGAGAAGGGGAATAAAGCAATGGCATGGCATGGGGGTAGCCTGATCAGACTGTCCTGACACCATGAGTGCGCACCGGAGTGATCACACAGGGGAAAGTCCGTCTGTGGCCCATAGCAACCCATTTGCTACCGGACTTTCACTAGTGTTTTTTTACTCTGCTTCTCCGGCGGAGCAAAACGGCTTGCCGACGGCTGCAGGGCACTTGCCAGATGTTTGCGTCTGATTGCACCCGTTAAATCTGCCTGGCATTTGTGCCTATGGCGGGGCTACTTGTGTGTGTGATCGCGACCTTAGGAGACCATACACTGAACACGAGTGTGATGTGGTAGCTAAAAAGGCAAATGCGATTTTGGGCTACATCAACAGAAGTATAGTGTCCAGATCATGCGAAGTGATGGTATCGCTTTACTCTGCTTTGGTTAGATCTCACCTAGAGTATTGTGTTCAGTTCTGGGCACCACAATTTAAGAAGGATATAGACAAGCTGGAACGTGTCCAGAGGAGGGCAACGAAGAGGGTGAGGGGTCTGGAGACCCAAGTCCTGTGAGGAAAGGTTGAAGGAGCTGGGTGTGTTTAGCCTGGAGAGGAGATGACTGAGAGGGGATAGGATAACCATCTTCAAGTACTTGAAGGGCTGTCAGATAGAGGATGGTACGGAGTTGTTTTCTGTTGCCCTAGAAGGTCGGACCAGAACTAACGGGTTGAAATTAAATCAGACAAATTTTTGGCTAAACATTAGGAAGAACTTCCTGACAGTTAGAGCAGTGACTTTACCCCCTCGCCCCTCACTGGGACCTGGCAACCCTAGCTCCAGATCTGTATTTGAGGACTGGCCACCCCTAACACCACCATGACCCTGAGAATCTCCAATTTATTTCTAGAATGGGTCTCTGCTGCTCCCGCCTTGCCACCTTCCCCAGCATCCCAGCATCTTCTGCTCAGAGAGCCAGTTTGGTGTAGTCAGTGGTTAAGAGTGGAGGACTCTAATCTGGAGAACCGGGTTTGATTCCCCACTCCTCCTCCACATGCAGTCAGCTGGGGGACCTTGAGTCAGTCACAGTTCTCTCAGAGAGCTCTGAGCCCCACCTACCTCACAGGGTGTCTGTTGTGAGGAGAGGAAAGGAAAGGAGATTGTAAACTGCTCTGAGACTCTGATATAAGGGGTAAATCCAATCTCTTCTCTTCTTCTTTACTTTGTGGTTGCCATTCTCTCTGCTTTCCTGCTATTGGGGGGGGGAAGGTTGGGGACTCCATTTTCTTTATTATGTTGTAAAAGAGGAACAAGCTTGGGGGAGGCTGTGGGAAAGAGGATATCAGCATTTCTTTGAAAATAACTTTTCCATATGAATGCTTTTCTTTCTTTTTTTTCTTTTTTGCTGTACTTATTCCCCCAGGGTGAGGCATTCTTCGTTTTTCATTTGGGTCTGCATCAAGTTTCCTGCCTCTCAACACACGGCTTTTAAGGATATTTTTAGATACAGTATTTGAGCAGCTCAAGCAGATGGCCAGAGAGTCTGACACATGAGTCGAAATGTAGGGTACTGCTTTCCGCAATGTATGCATGTTTAATCTACAACGCTTGGGAGCCTAATTTGAGTTTCTAAAGGGTTGCCCTTAATTTCGGTTGTACTTCAGCAATAAAAGAGACTGCGGGGAGAGAACATCTTGGGTAGCATCAAAATGTTGGATGGTTTGGACGCAGACAGGATTTTCATTCATTGTCATCCAATTCGCCTTACTATAGCCTCCGTCCGACAGGGCTTTTGTACATTCAGGGCTTTTGATCCCTCCTTTTTGATCGTTCAGATTCTAACAACTCAGGAGGAAAAAAAGACAGGCATGAAAGGATTACCTGTCTTTTTGATCCCTTTGAGACTTGAGGCTATACTTAACCAGGGAAAGGGCCTGGGGAAGGGTTAAACCCTTCTCCCCTAGAGATATGCCCACATTTCATATTGGGGGTGGCAGCAGTTATTCTAGGGTCAAAAGCCATGCCTGGATTTTCACTAAGCATCATATGTAGCTTGACCCTGCTATAGTTGATGCTCACTTTATAGGCATGTTTCTTTTGCATGTTTGGACCTATCCTCGTATTGCTGTGAATGCGGCGCAAGAACTGAGGTGTTGGATCAAAAGAGGGTCCATCTAGTACAACATTTGGCTTTCAGAAGTGGCAGTCAGAAGCCACAGGTAGTTCATGAGCAAGGGGTGGCAGTGAGGTCCATTCTTTTTTGCTTGTTCCCAACATTTGGTACAGAGAAGTACACTGTCTCTGAACGCGGAGGACCCATTTAACTATTATGGTTGAAAAGACTACTTGGAGGAGCACTGTGTGCTGAAGTGAAGCACCCATGTGCATATAAATAGTTTCTTGATCTAGGAACACCATGCGCACATTGGCACAACCACGCAGCTTTGTCCAGAATAGCCCCGTCATCTGGATAAAAAATGGTGCGTATTAAGAAGCGCTAGATGAAAATTGCAATTTTAAATTTTGTGACAAATAGACTAAGTTGATTAAGGGCTCATATGAATAACACTTTCAAACGGTTTTGGAGCATGAACATTATTTGAAGAAGTTCCCCGGGGGGCGGGTGAGCTGATACACTGGAACCCAACCATGTGTAGGCCATACCTATAAGCTCTAAGCCATCAGTAAAACCAGTTTTATCAAAGATGGCCATGATATATGATTAGACAGAACTGTGAGTGAATCTATTTAAGAAATGGGGTCAAAAACAGGGTTTGGTAAAAAAAATACTCATTGTTTTTTGCAAATGCCTTTCTTTTGCAATTATTTTCTGGTACTCTTTTTGAAAACATTTGCTTACTAACTAGCCCTTGTTTGCTCTCTGTAACCTTCAGATGTAGCCAGCTTTGATTTTGTAGCATCATCACACTCACTCATTGCATGATCCACGAATGATCTGGATCACCCTTGTGTCTAATCCAGGAGAAAGGAAGTAGGGGCAGGAGAAAAAAGAGAACCAAGGCAGCAGGCAAGGGAAATAATGGCACCAGACCTGGCAGGATTGAAAAGGGGTGATATGTGCATAATTGGATGTTTTTCTAGAGACATTTTGGACCCCACCAAAATCCCTAATTTCAGCTAACAGTGCTTGAACACCTGCTGATTTGGCTCACATCCCTTGGCAAACAAGCAGCTGATTTTCCAATGCAGTTTGTCGGTTGCTTGACCAGTTCATGGCGGTTTGGTAGATCGCTTTCTTTCTGACAGTGTCACCAGCGTTTTGTACATGTGCATTCTCACACAGCCTGGTTACGTTTTACTTCCGCCTTGTTGGGGTGCTGTTTGGCTCAGTATGCAATTGTTTAAATCAGTTTAAACAGTCACAAATCATACACATCAATCCTAAATACATGCTGTTTTTTTAAAAAATATCCTACTGTTCAGTGTCCATCTAAATAATCATTAGTAGTCTGAATGGTTACTGATCTCTCAATGCCCAGTTCTGAAAAACCCATGGCAAAACTGTTTACTGGGCATTCAAGTCATTTGGTGCCAAACGAAACAGACCCAGTGCTCACATCTGATCATCACAGTCAGATAAGCTGATTGCATGGCACTGCTGTGTTAGAAAGAAGTATGGTGACACAGCCTACCAAAGAGCCATGAACTGGTCAATCAACTTACCAACAGTCCATCAGAAAACTGGCTGCCTGTTCACCACTGGCAAACCAGGTGTGATCCAATAAGAAAGTGGGGATTATTCTGTGAAGGCCTGCTTCTAGCAGAATGAAATCTGAAATGGCACAAAGTCAAATTGTTTCTAATGCTTTGGAAGTATCATCCTCATGAAGTAAATGAAACACTCCAAATTCCAGTTAGGAAACATCAAGCCGCTGAGATTTATTAGGAGATTGGATTTCACAATGGGGAAGCTGTGTAGTCTTGGGCCACAATCCAGAGCTACTCCAGAAAGCTGATGCATGGCCCACTAGGACTTTTGACCTTTCGGGGGTATGGAACAGCAGTCCCACCCTGTTCTGTGTGTATTAAGATTTATGATGACCCTATGGATTGTGTGTAAAGAGCTGTCAAGTTGCAGCTGATGGTGACCCTATGAATTAATGACCTCCAAAACGTTCTGCAAACTGGGTCTTGCATTTTGTTCGACAATCCAGTTTTAAAACTCCCCGAGCTTCCGGAATGGATTGCTGCTGTTCCAGAAACACGTCCGAAGACCACCTGGGCCCAGGGAGTTGTGCTAGTATCCATACTGCACCTGTACCTGCACCATGCAATCCTCCAAGTGCTGTGAACAGCAGCACCCATCAGTGGCTCAATGTATTTGCTTCTGCTGCCAGCCCAGGTCCACAAAAACCAGAGCAGGAGGAAGGTCAACTAGGGCAAATTCCAGGGTTTTTTTGAGGGGGGAGGTGGCAGAGAGAGCTCAGGGCCCCCCTCTTCCGCTCTCTCCCCCAATCATGCCTTCCTTCCAGCCCACCCACATCCCCACCTGTGTGTCCTTCCTTCCCCTGCCCGTTCGAGACTGCCTGGATGTCATTTCTCCAATGGTGCTGGTGTTGGAGTGAGCATGCCTGGACATGGGGGGCGCTACATCATCCTAAGGCTGTATAGGTGTTATCTCCTTGAATGGGATGCCTCTCTTTGTCCCAACCTGGGAGCTGCCCTCTGACACTTCCTCTCATTCGCTTTGTCTCCTCACTCACTTCACATGGCCTTCCATGGAGGCGCATGTCTCTGCAGGTCTCTCATGTAGTTACAATGCCCTCATACTCTCACACACATGATGTCAGACAAGCTGACCATTTGTGGCAGAGAAAGTACTCTTTAGATTAGTCTTCTTTCGACTGCAGCCTGAATGTGAACTGGATCTACTTGAATAAGTGTAAGTTTACCTTTTTTGCAGTATACTTCTTGGGAGATTTATTGACTGCACTAAGTGTCATGCTTTTGTGACTGAGCAAAACGCTGCTATGTCAACCAAATTCCCCAATAGCTGGGTGGTGTGTGCAGGTAGGAACACCACTGCTATTGACCCCCAGAAGTGCCACCACTGTACACTACTTGCAGTTGCTTCCTGGGCAGCATGTGTTTGGGGGGCTCTGCAGCAGTGGGGCTCTATCAGAACCCCTAAACCCTGGCAACTGCCCCACCTCAGGGTACGCTGACACCAGCCTTGGGATCAACCAAGCAAACACTTAGCGCAATGCTTAGTTACTGGGATGCATTTGGCTTCCTGAGTCACAAGCTGTACTGGCTGTGATGTCGGAAGATAGATGTTTACCACTTGCCCCATTCTGGGGATTATCTTGCGCAACTCTGAGTGTCAATCCAGTTTCTTGTGCTTATTAAAGAAACAGAAGCACAAACGGTTGATTTAGTGCCATGAAATGCTTTTCGCAGATTCCAGTCCTCCTGATTCTATTTTTGGTAGTGGGTGAGGTCATCTCTCTCTTTTATGTCAGTCTTCAAGGCATTCTCTGTTCATCCAGGATGAAGGAATCCTACACGGATGTAAGATGAGGATTGACATAACTGCTGCGATTCCACAAAGAGAACTGGGACACAGACGAACCCTGTGGAAACCCTGGAGCACAATGTGAGCTTGTATTCTTCTGCACCAACAGCCGCACGGTATTAAAAAGCAATGGCTTTGGTGCGGCTTCTGTGATGTGCATACGCCCCCCCCTCGTCGCGACAGCTGTAATGGAATCATCTAGTAGACCAATGTGAAGCCTGAAAAGGGGAAATGCAGGGAGCCCTTAACCATAAATCAATGGGTGTGTGTATATATATGAAAATGGATATTATATATGTTACAGGGAACGCATGGTTCACGTTCTTTTATAACTTGGGCCCTAAAGACCCCCGAGAATGTCATCTGTCCTTTGTACCATCCTGTACATGGGAAAGCAAGCATGGTCTAGAGATCAGAGTGTCAAACTAAGATCTGGGAGATCTACATTCCAAACCCTGCTCTACGATGGAAGTTTGCTGGATGACCTTGGGCCAGTCAGACACTCTCAGCCCAACCTAACTCACAGGGTTGTTGTGAGGGTAAAATGCAGGAAGGGAGAACAACGTAAGCTGCTTTCAGTCCCCACTGTGGAGAAAGGTGGGGTATAAATGAAGTAAATAAATAAATGTGGGTGACAGGTGGCTTCTTCCGTTCTTTCCAGTATCTCAAGGCAGTGTGTATGTTCCTTGCAGTGCTTTGGTTATGCACCTTCTCTGCGGCTCCCTAAGAGCCCTGCTGGATCACTCCAGTGGTCCATCTAGTCCAGCATTCTGTCTCACACAGTGGCCAACCAGTTCCTCTGGAGGGCCAACAACAGGGCATAAAGGCTGAGGCCTTCATAAGAACATCAGAAGAGCCCTGCTAGATCAGACCAGTGGTCCATCTAGTCCAGCATCCTGTCTCTCACAGTGGCCAGCAAGTTCCTCTGGAGGGCCCACAACAGGGCACAGAGGGTTCACTGCATACAGACTATATGTGTGTTTACGGTAACTTATGAACAGGGCTACACAGATCTGCTGTTGGATCACATCTACATTGGATTTGAGTTTGTCCTTGATTCTGTCTTCCACGCGCCAGGTGATAATAGCTATGGCTCTCAAAGGAGGGTCCCCGCTGCCATAGCTACCCCATAATTAATGAACCACATTCCATGAGAAGTCCATCAAAGTCAGAGTTTGTATGCTATCCAAAGGAGCTGTAAAATTTTGTTCTTCGGACTGGCAACCAAGAGACAGAATTAAGCAGGTGGATGGTAACACCCCCAGTCCAATGCTCTGCAGGAGTTATTTCAAAACATGCAGCCGGGCTTTCTATTTTCCCTCTGAAGAATGATATGTTTGGAATGGCCCACAGGGCAATTCCATATAACGTAGTGGTTCTTCAGAAAGCAATTAAATCCTGACCCAAGGGACATGTTGTTTGGATGGGATGAGCTTTAATAGACTGGAGCCAATCGCCCCTTTCGCTTTGCTGGTTGCTTATGTAAGATTCTTTCCCTCAGAATTGAGATCTGGGTCAACAAAGAACGCATTATCATGTACGCACGAACTTAACTGTGAGCTCTCTGTCTATGGCTGCATCGCTCCTCATTTCTGTCTGAAACATGAATAGCGCTGTGCACATCTACTGGAGAATGCATATGTTCATTTATTTACACATTTTGTATCCTGTGCTTCCAGCCATACTTGGCAGCTTAAGATACACTAAAAAGGATTAAACATATTAAAATATATAGTTGTCAAAGTTAAAGCCAGCAAAATGCCCACAGAATTCAGCAGCATCAGAGATTCAATAATAAATAAAAATGCAAGCAGCAGAGCAATTAGATGAACAAGTAGCAAAGCCACCCAAAACCCACCTAAAATAGGTAGCTGATCAGAAAAAAGACTTAGACCGATTTCCCATGAGGCGCTGCCCCACCGCCACTCTTCCCTTTCCCCTGATTGCATGCGTCAATTTCCCACTATTTGCCCCGCACCACATTTTGACCCATGGCTTCGCCCGTTCCCCCCCACGGCTTCGCAATCCTCAAAAAACGGGGAAAACGGGTGAAGCCGCGTGGCAAAATGTGGTGAAGGCAAATAGTGGGAAATTGACGCACACAGTAGGGGGAAAGGGAAGAGCGGTGGCAGAGCAGTGCCTAGTGGGAAATTGGTCTTAGTAAACCTGCCAAAATCAAGTGGCTCAGTGGAGATTTGTAGGCTACAACACAGAAAGCCCTAGAACCTGCGGCAATCTGTTATACTTCAGAAGGCAAGAGAGAAGATGTGCCAAAGGTGATCTCCAAAAGTGATCTCCACAGGTGAACTCAGGTAGCAGAAGGTTCATACGTGGTAGAAAGTACCGTCAAGTCACAGAGACCCAAAGGGTTCTGAAGAAAGCCCCAAAAGTGGTTTGCCAGGGCCTGCCTCAAAATAGCAACCCTGGACTTCCTTGGGGGTCTCCCATCCAAATACTAACCAGGGCTGACCCTGCTTAGCTTCTGAGATCAGATGAGATCAGGCTAGCCTGGGCTATACAGGTCAGAGCCAAAGGGACATATAGCCTACAGATAAAAGCAAGAATGACAGCACACACAAAAAAGAGGTCTTACTCTTACTACACAACTGTTAAATGCACAGGAGCCTCACAACCGGCTTCAATCAAAGTACAGCACCATTATCTATTTCCAGTTTGCTTATACTTCTGGTAAACTGTCTTCTTTTTAACAGACTGAGACAACTTTTTCTCCCATTTTGGCATACATGATAGACCTGCTACTTCGGAAAAGAAGTCTAGAGGAAATTCTTAAATGTTATGAATGGAATTCTGGTTTAACTTGTAAATCTGACCCATTTGTTTCAGTCAGGAAGAATGGGGGGGAAAATCTGAACATTTAAGTACATGTTATAAAAAAAAGGTTCAGGTTTACTGGACTTGAGCAAAGGTCAGTTCCATGTCATGTGGTGTCTACATTCCAGTGGAAATAGATGAAGGCCGGTAAACAGAAGTTGAGCCCGGGTAAGACTGAAATGCTGGTGGTTGTCAGTGATGGGGTTACATTCTCTTGGGGAGAACCAAGTTCACAGCCGGGGTGTTCTCAGAGACCTTGTTTTATTGCTCAACTAGGTGCAAAGTGATGGTGCATTTTGTCCACTTCAGAGGGTGAGCTAGCAGCACCCCTTTTCTCTTGGATGCACATCTTGTAGTGAAAAGACGTGCAGAATGATGGACTATAAAGACAACCAAATAAATAAAATGTCCCACACCAGTAACCTTCCATGTAGGATGATATCTGCTGCCCAAGAACACTGCATGGGAACCACAAGTGCAGTTTTCGACAACAGCAGGTCACATATAATGTGCTGGGCCTATATTTGGCGGGTGTGGCCTGGCTGCCAACTAGTTTCCATGTCCAATCCAAGGTACTGGTTCTCACTTCCAAAGATCTATCTGGTATAGGTTGACAAGGCCCTGGTTAGCCGAAGGACTCCCTTCTCCTCTATAGTCATCCATTCCCACTGCAAATGACAGGAGAGGACCCACTTCAGATCCTCCATCCCCTTTCTTGCAGTTTTCTGGGGTGATTGTGACTGAATCTCTGGAACTCCCTGCCCACAGTGGCAAGCCTACCTATTTGTTATTTGCTTCCCGCCTTCTTGTGAAAAGATGGCTTTTGGAGACAGCTTTCACAGGGTTAAGAAAATGGTGGTGGGGGAAAGTGCCATCAAGTCACAGCTGACGTAGGGTGACCCAGTAGGGTTTTCAAGGCAAAAGATGAACAGCAGTGATTTGCCATCGCCTGCCTCTACATAGCAACCTTGTACTTCCTTGGTGGTCTCCCATCCAGTTACTAACCAAAGCTGACTCTGTTTAGCTTCTGAGTTGTGATGAGATTGGGCTAACCAGGGCCACCCAGGTCAGAGCTGGTAACTATGTCTTCTTGCTCTTCATCTTTTTTTTAGAATGACCTCTGTTGTTTGCTGGTTGACTTTATTATTGGTACAGTGGATTGGATCCTGTGGCTCTGTTCTGCTGGCGGCAGCACTTTCCTCTGGTGTAAGGAGTCTTTCCCCTGATGAAAGAGGCACCAGAGGGAAAACACCATCACCGCTCAAAAGGACCTGTGGGATACAGTCCAAGGCTTTGGAGACATGTTTATATATTCAGTCTAATAATAATATAACTGATACAGCCATGACAATTAGCCATGATAGCTAAATGGAATTTCCATCTTCAGAGGTGAGATGTTTGCTATCACAGTTTTGGAGGTCAAACAAAGCAAAGACTGGCTATGGCTTCCCTATCTAACTTGCTCGCAAGCTTCCCGGAAGTATCTGGCCAACCCCTTCTAGGAAGGGAATGCTGATCTAGGTTAGCTGTTCCCGACCTTTTCTGTATGGTGACCCCCTAAGTCCAAATTTACTTAGACTGGACCAAGGTTTTTTGGTGCCCTAGGCAAACTATAGCCTTGACACCCATTTCAGCATTCCATTTTCTACAGTGGCTGACCAGACGTTTTTGAGAAACCAGCAAACACTGCACAAAGGGCACAGCTGCCCCCGACTATGAAACCCAAGCAAGCGACATTCTGACATACACAGCCTTCATATACAGAGACAGATTTAGGTGGGTTGGTCTGAAGCAGCAGAACAAAGTTTGAGTCCAGTGGCAACTTTTAAGACTGACACAGTTTTATTCAAGGTATAAGTTTTCGTGTGGATGCACACTTCTTCAGATACACTGAAACAAGATGTCCTCAGCCATTACATATAGGTGTGGGGGGTTAGTTGCCGGGAAGGGCTAGTTAGAGTCAAGATGCATAAGTGATTATAGCTGAGATTGGATTAAAGCAGTTGGTAGTATCTGTGAATAGCAGCAAATCAGCATGCAAATACAAGAGTTAACAAACAGATGTGAGAACTGAGTTTGAGCCCTGTGGCACCTCCAAGACTCACAAAGTTCAATTACAGCTACAAGCAAGAACTGAGAGACTTAGCATGTGTAGATGCACACTTTCTATGTATGGAGGTTACATCCCAGCCTTTGACCGCCTTTGCCTTCTCAATTACTCCCTCTCATCCACCCTAAGAAACTAACTCTAGTAACCATCAGTACACATTTTACTTGATCAATAAGTATATGCAATGAAGAAAAAAATACCAACTGATGTATAACACAGAAGGTACGGTTTCCAGGGTCAGATCTTGGTTTCCAAAATACAAAAGAGAGCAATGGAAAAGGGTAGGGGTGGCCATTAGGGAAGGTTGGTCTGTGACCCACTTTCAGAGGCTTCACAACCCACTTTTGGGTCCCGACCCACAGGCTGGGGTACACGGATCTAGATGGACCTCGGTCTGACCCAGTAAGGCAATTCTTAGAAATAAAGGAACGTTGCACTGTTAAAACACTCAGCTGCTGAGAAGAAGTAACAGAAGCTGACACTGAGACCCCCGATTGGACTGATGGATTAACGCTCGACCAATTGCAGCGGAAACTGGCCTGACAAAGACAGTGCATCTGGAATACAAGTCAAACAATGTTCCGTGCCGGCAAGGGATATTGTACTCCCTGCTCAGGTGGCGGAGCTTCGCCTCATTAATCCGGCCCGTGAATCAATTAGTATCATGTTCTTTTAATGTTTTGCCATGAGCCAACGTGTGCGCGCGAAATAGACCGGAAGAGATTTTTTGTTTTTGCACAAGGCACCGTCAACCTAAAGGATTTGTTGCCACGGGCTATTGTGAGGCTCGCTATCACAAATGGCTTTTCAGAAAGGGATTCTGCCAATTAGGAGGCAAGCCGTTTTATTGACCTGCTTCTGAACTTCCCTGGAAGACCTGGCCAACAAGGAGGCGGGGTGGTCTATTAGATGGGCTGCTGGTTTAGCTGAATATGAGGGTGCTTGCAGGCTCACGCAGACTTGAGATTGTCTGCTTTTGCTGCCCTACATTTACAATCACTGTTGCGAACAGAAGGATTTGTTGGGGCCGCACACTTCTGCTGGAGCAACCTGCTTTTGATTCTCTGGATCCCGTTACCTGCCGTTCCCCCTTCATCACTTGGGTTTTGTAAGGCCCCATGGGTTTTGTAAGGCCCCGTGTGGATTAGCACGCCAGGGGAAGAGCCAGCTGTGTCGCAACATGTTTGCCTTTAGTCTTGCAAGCTGGGCAGCTTTGATTGCAAAGGAGGTTGTTTGAGAACGTTTGTGATGGCAAGAGTGACCACAGTACAAGCCAAAGTCAAAAGTTAGGAATTTGAAGGGGAGGAGGGGCTGATTGGTTTGTAAAACTCCCACCGGGAGAGCTCCCAGATGTGAAAATATACTAGCTTGGGATAATCTGTCCACCTCTCTGCTTTGGAATCCGGGCTCAGGAGCCTTGAAATGCCAACAGAACAGCACCGCTTGGAATATCCTGGATCAGCGCAGTGGCCTGGATCTCACACAGTGCTTCCGCTGGCAGAAGAATTTCCATCAGCAGGGGAGGGACATGACTCCATAGCCTCTCTCCTCCCACTGCAGTCCAAACTGTCCCTCAAAATATAGTTTCTGGTGGGAGGGGTGTCCCCTGTCCTCCAGGAGCAGCATTTCTGGGGGCACTTGGGATTAAATGAGAAAGGGGAGGCGAGAGTGACGCTCTGATGACAGAAATCCTTCCATTGGTGGAAACACCCCCTATGTACAGTTTTGCTGAGGAGCCACTGTCCTAATAAATGTTCAGCCTAGGGTGCGTGTGGGTGTGAAGTTCTGTCAAGTGGCTTTGGACTTATGGCGACCCTATGAATTAATGTCCTCCAAAGCGTCATGTCGTTCACAGCCTTGCTCAGGTCTTGCAAACCGATGGCAGTGGCTTCCTTGATCGAGTCAATACATCTCACGTTGGGTCTTCCTCTTTTCCTGCTGCCTTCCACTTTTCCTTGATTGAGTCAGTACATCTCATGTTGGGGGTGGGTCTTCCTCTTTTCCTGCTGCCTTCAACTTTTCCCAGCATTATTGTCTTTTCCAGTCCAGGACCTGGGTTCGGACATGTACTCAGCCATGAAGTTCACTGGGAAACCTTGCTACCAATCACTCTGTTGGCCGAGCCCACTTAATTGGACTGTTGGGGGGGGGGGATAAAACTGGGTGCAGAACCTTTCACCCCTTCCTTGGAAGAAGGGCGGGGTTAAAAAAAATGGATGTGTGTAGCAGAAAATGTTATGAATCATCAGTAAGTCACTTTATAGTCACGGTAAGCAAAACCTAATGGCAATTATTGGTATTTTCCCTCACTGATTTTACATTTAAAAGAATGCATTAAGATAAATACAAAGCTCAGACATTAAGACATGGCAGATTTATGGAGCCCAGCCTCCATTCTGGATTAAGATGTATTATGAAACTCTTGTGACTAATTGCGGTGGTCCGGGAAGCTCCCATTTTCCATCGTCCCAAGCACTCATGTTGCTGCCAGGCAAAGCTTATGAAGAAATGCAGCCTTTGGCACATGGGATGCTAGGAACACCAGCAGAACCAGCAGGAAGGGCTTGTGGCTTCAGCTTGGGAGACTATGAGGCTCCATCTAGCACAGTGACACTGCGAGCCAATCAAGCAGCGTAGCCATAAGCTTTGCTTAATGTTTGGGTGGCATCTGCATGCTGGCACATGGCAGAGGCTGTGGGAAGGCCTATTCCTACAGCCGCCTGAGCACCTGGTAAGCTGAACTCAAGCTGAACAGGTGCATACTCTGCCCTAAGCAGTACTTAGTGCCTGATATATCAACGCAAGCCCAGGCTAGCCTGATCTCGTCAGATCTCTGAAGCTAAGCTGGGTCAGCCCTGCTTCATACTTGGATGGGAGACCACCAAGGAAGTCCAGGGCTACTACACAGACGCAGGCAGTGGCAAACCACCCGTTTATCTCTTGCCTGGAAAACCCAGCAGGGTTGCCGTAAGTTGGCTGCAACTTGAGGGCACTTTCCACCACATCAATGCAATAAAATAAAATAAAATAAATTGTGAGCCTATGAAGCTGCAGTCAGAACACTGATCCGTTTAACTCAACACAGGCTACTCTGACCCGCCAGTGGCTCCCAAGGGTCTCAGGTAGAGAAGGGACTGCCCCAACATCTCCTCCATGAGATGGCTTCACGGGAGATGCTGGTACTGAACCTTGGACCTTCTGCCTGCATATGTTCAACCACTGAGTTATGACCCCTCCCACATGAATTTCTACAACTGTCAGCATGGCACAGTGATAAAAACGTGTGACTTGACTCCGGGAGACCCAGGTTCAGATCCCTGTTCTGCCTTCGAAGCTCGCTAGGGGACCTTGGGCCAGTCTTACCCTCTCAGCCTAACCTACCGCACAAGGTTGTTGTGAGGATAAAACGGAGAACAGAATGATACTATAAAGCTATTCCAGGTTCCCAACTGGGGAGAAAAGGAAGGGATAAATATCTAAATAAATTTCAAGTCATACAACTGGTTCACACTTCAAGCTCATTATATTCTAGCTGGCAAAAACTTTCCAGGGTTTAAGGCAAAAAAAAAAAAGGAAAAAGGAAAGAGGTCCTTGCGAACACCTCTTACCCGAAACTCTTGAACTGGAGTTACCAGGGATTGAGCCTAGAGCTTTCTGCAATGCACACAAAGCATGCACTAAGAGTACAGTGCTATGCCAAAAGCCAAAGCCCATGGGTAGGAGCTGATGCACCCATTGGCATCCTACAGCTACCATGAGCTGCATTTCCCGTTTCCATTTCCTGTGGCTCCTCATAAGAATTGGCCCTGAACTGGCCTTTAACTGTACTAAACTGAGCATAGTTACATGTGCTAAACTGAGCACATTTACTTGACCCAGGTCCGTTTTGCATCCTCTGGGACCCCTGTGCCTGTGACGGAATTTGCCATGTTGCTATCGTAACAAAGTGTTTCCCAACGCAAAGTAGGTTGCACAGCGTTAGCACGGCCCTTTGTGGGCACCCGTGGGGGTTTTCGGCTCTGCTCTTTTCCCTCATTGTCAGAAGCTTTGCTCGGAGCGTACTGCAATGAAGTTCAGAGAGATCTGTGAAGTAGGCGCAGTGCTCACTGAAGAAAGAGCATGGAGATTTCTCCTCTGTTCTTTGAAGCCACGGGGCACTGGATCTTAGGGGAATCTCAGAAAGAAAAGCTAGTTTAAAAATACAAGAACTTGGACATACATTTTTTTCCCTTTAAAAAAGGAAAATATGCAGCAAGCATACAACCAGCTTGAGTCTGGGCCTGTTTGCTCAGAAGTAAGTCTCATCAAGACAAGTCACTTCTGAGCAAGATTCCCCAGGACTGCAGCTTTCCCCAGAACCTCCTTCCTCTGGAGGAAGTTCAACCACCTCTTGAAGTGTTGCAGAGTGACAGCTAGATCCCTTCTTTCGGGTAGGATTCCTGTCTTGGCACTTTTCTGTGTAAATGGGTGGTGGGAGAGGATGAGGAAACGATTTCCTCCCTCTGCCCCATTCCTTTCCTCACTGGTGCACCACCTAGCAAGGGGGCCGCTAGGAACAAGGCCCCCCACTGGATACTCCAGGACTCTCCCCTGCATTTTCAGCTTTCATTCTATGCAGGAGCTATTTTGCTCAAAACAGACAGGCTCAAAATGCATTAGTGAACTTTTATGTTATTAATATTCAGTTCAATTAAATTACTGCCAGTATCATAAGTCACCTGCATTTGGGCTCTGGCTGTTCCTCATCCATTCCCCTTCTTTCCCCTTCCTAGATTACTCCCTGCTGAGCATGAATATGCTTAGATGTCTGTGATTCCCTCCAAGGTTCTGGCTAAAGGATGGAACAATAAAGAATATATTAAGTGACCATATGAACTGGGCAGGGTTGCTTTGGGTTCTACATTTTTTGTACATGTCTTTGGGTAATTGGACCAACAACTCAAGAGCACCCTGCTCAGAGAGGCCTGCCTCGCTATTTCATTGCATTCTTTCTGCCCTCATGTAAAAACTCCAGTTTGTTTGAGAGGGCTCTTTTATATTGTACATAGAGAATCTGATGAACATAAGAGAAGCCAATGTTGGATCAGGCCATTGACCCATCCAGTCCAACACTCTGTCACACAGTGGCCAAAAACACCAGGTGCCCTCCGGATGTCCAGCAGTGGGGCCAGGACACTAGAAGTCCTCCCACTGTTGCCTCCCCGCCTAAGCACCAAGAATACAGAGCATCACTTGCCCCAGACTGAGAGTTCCTATCTATACTTTGTGGCTAATAGCCACTGATGGACCTCTGCTCCATATGTTTATCTTGTACTGTGAGAAAGGGAGAAAAGGACTTGTTTCTCTACCTGCTATATCCCAAGCATAATCTTATAAACCTCAATCATGTCACCCCTCAGCCATCATTTCTCCAAGCTAAAGAGCCCCAAGCGTTTCAACCTTTCTTCATAGGGAAAGTGTTCCAACCCTTTTATCATTCTAGTTGCCCTTTTCTGCACTTTTTCCAATGCTATAATATCCTTTTTGAGGTGTGGAGTCCAGAATTGTACACAGTACTCCAAATGAGGTTGCACCATTGATTTATACAGGGGCATTATGATACTGGCTGATTCGTTTTCAGTTCCCTTCCTAATAACCCCCAGCATAGTGTTGACCTTTTTCATTGCAGTCGCACACTGTCTGAACATTTTCATTGAGTTATCTACTACGACTCCAAGATCTCTCTCTTGGTCAGTCTCCACTAGTTCGGACCCCATCAACGTGTATTTAGTTAGGATATTTGGCTCCAATGTGCATCACTTTGCACTTGGCCACATTGAACCCCATGCCACGTTGATGCCCACTTGCCTATCCCCAACAGATCCCTTTGGAGTGCCTCACAATCCTCCCTGGTTCTCACCACCCTGAACAACTTCGTGTCATCTGCAAATTTAGCCACTTCACTGCTTACTCCCAACTCCAAATCATTAATAAACAAGTTAAAAAGCATCGGACCAAGTACTTATCCCTGCAGAACCCCACTGCTTACCTTCCTCCATTGAGAAAATTGCCCATTTATACTCCCTCTCTGTTTCCTTTTAATTAGCCAGTTTTTGATCCACAAAAGGACTTGTCCTTTTATCCCATGACTATTGAGCTTACTTAGGAGCCTTTGATGAGGAACTTTTATCAAAAGCTTTCTGGAAGTCAAAGTAAACCACATCTATTAGGTCCCCCTTGTCCACATGTTTATTTACTCTCTCAAAGAACACTAACAGTGAGACAAGATCTTCCCTTACAGAACCCTTACAGATTTTGTTCATTAATGTGCCTACTAATTTTTTCCTTAATGACAGTTTCCACCAACTTACCCAGTATCGACATCAGATTGACTGGCCTGTAACTTCCCGGATCTCCTCTGGAACCCTTTTTAAAGATGGGAGTGAAGTGTGCATGCACACAAAAGCTTATACTGAGAATTAAACTTTGTTGGTCTTAAAGGTGCCACTGGTCTCAAACTTTGTTGTACAGAATCAGAGTCCATCTTGCTCAGTATTAGCAGTTTGGACTGACAGGACAAGTGTAGAGTAGTGGTTATAGTGTTAGATTACACGTTCAAATGCCCAGTTGGCTGCAAAGCTCCTTGGATGACTTTGGGCCAGTCTCCCCCAGCTAACCTACCCCCCAGGGATGTTGTGAGGGTAAAATGGCAGAGGGTGAACCACGTATGTCACTCTGAGCACAGTGGAAGAAGGGATAAATGTGTGCTAGATCGATAGCAGTAGCAGCCCTCAAAGCCTAGACTAGCCCAATCTCATCAGAGCTCAGAAGCTAAGCAGGGCTGATACTTGGATGGGAAACCAGCAAAGAAAGTTCCAGAGAGGAAGGCAATGGCAAACCACCTCTGCTCGTCTCTTGCTTGAAACCCCTATGAGGTAGAGGGTTGCCATGAGTTGGTAGTGACTCAATGGCACACTTAACTTTAGGTCAACAGTAACCCTACTGGGTTTTAGGCCAAGAAGAGTCTTTCTATGCATGGGCTACTCAAGATCCTTTCACTGTCACTATCAAGGATTAAACACAGGACCTAAATGCCAAGCTGGCGCTCTGAGCCACAGCTTCTCTCTAAACCAGCCAGTCTAGCAAGGATGTCTCTTAACAGCAACAGGTTTATGCAGGTCATACAATACTCTTCTGGGCCCTTCTAGCTGGGCTCTTCACCACTCTGAGCAATTTTTGCTGCTAGACTGATTTTATCCCTCTCCCTCTTGACAGAAGCTGGTTGTGATATGAGGACTACGATGGAAGTGTGCTGATACAGACACAAGCGGGCCTGAGTGACTTTCCCAATGCTCTGGCCAAACTGTGCCATCCCTTCTCCCCTCGTAAAGAGGGATGTGTACAGGGGCCTAGTGCTCCAGCCTCCATTTATGTTAGCATTTCACACACGAAAGCTGCATTATCTGCATGGATTCTTCCACACGTTTTTGTGAGAGCCCACAGAGTTTAAAATCCTCGTACCCTGTAGCTCTTTTTGCTATGCCTTAACAGCCACGCTGCGGTACACTGCGCCTTTAAAGAGAGTGCGGAGATAAGAGCTTGGGAAGAAGTTCATGCAGAGGTCAGAGGCAGAGTTGGGACTCCTCTCTACTTGAGAAACCTGGTTATTTATTAATCATATTTAAAGTTTTATAAGAGCTGAGACGAAACCTCAGTCACAGAAGAGTATTTTTATTCCTTCTGCCCTCCTGGGTAATTCTTGTTACTAAGGCCCTGATTTGAAGCCTTCCCCTTACAGCTAGGTGACGGACACGGCCATCCATCGAGAGTCGGACACGGATTTGGCGAACCTTCTGCAGAAATGGCGGGGGTAGCCCTGAATTGCTGTGGGGACGGATATAAAGGTGGGGTCCCTGTGGGAGAGGGTGAGCGAGCACATTGGGCTTGGCTTGAGAAGACGTAGCCCAGTGTGGACAAGCAAATGTATGGACTGTGCCAGCTGGCCTTGCTCCCAGGTTTGCCAACAGGCCTGGAGAGAAAGCGTTCTTCCCCCCACTCCTTTTGCTATCAAGTTGCAACCAAATTACAACGATCCCTTAAGGTTTTCAAGGCAACAGACATTCGGAGGTGGTTCGCTGTTGCCTGCCTCTCCGTAGCAACCCTGGGCTTCCTTGGTGGTCTCCCATCCAAGTGCTAACCACGGCCAGCCCTGCTGAGCTTCCTAGATCTGACTAGGCTGGGCCATCCAGGTCAGGGCCCTGTCCTTTTAATAGAGGTTTCATGGAATGCTGTTTACCAGGTGATGTTATTGACCTCCATGCCATGAAAAGCTTCAGAAGTCCATTCCCACACACTAAGCCTCTGATAACGGGACAGGACATTTTCCTCTGGGCCTGCTGGCTACCCTCCTGACCTCTTGGCACTGCTCTGTCCTTCTGTACAGAAGACCCAGTTGATGCTTGGAGGGCACGGACGGGACTAGCAAATGTGAGCCTGCTCTTCACTCCATGCACGGATGGTCCATGCATTTTTGGTTGCCTGCACAGGTCTCTTAAACCAATAAACCATATAACAGAATAATGCAAGAATATCAATTTAATACAACAAACAGGGGTCCAAGAATCATCAACGAAACATCCGGCAGGTATATTCGTTTCTGGCAGTCTTCATCAGGCAAGGACCATCATATGACTTCATGAATGACAAAATGAGCAATATCCAAGAAAACAATCCTTAAAATCAGACTAGTCCAACACAGTCAATTCAGTCAGCTATTCATTCTGGAATCATACATAGCGTATTCATGCAAAGTTATACATAGCTAGGCAAGCTTCCATTGTACATTTTTTATCCCTCCTTTCCTTCAAGGAACGCAGGGTGGCATACACAGTTCTCCCCTCCTGTGTTTCCCACACACAGGAGGCAAGGGAGGCTGCGACTTCCTCAAGCTGAGCTTCGTGGCAGAACAAAGTTCGAGTCCAGTGGCGTCTTTAAAACCAGCAAAGTTTTATTCAAGGCATAAGCTTTTGTGTGCACAGAAGCTCATACCCAGAATAAAACTTTGTTGGTCTTAAAGGTGCCACTGGACTCGAACTTTGTTCTGCTGCTTCAGACCAACACGGCTGCCCACCAGAATCTAGCTTCATGGGAGAGTAAGGGTAGGAACTTTGGTCTCTCCAGGCCTAGTCTGGTACTCTAACCACTACACCTCACAGCTAAGAAACTGGCTGGTTTTTTACTGTCCTCTCCCCTAGAAGGCAACTGTGGATCCTGATCTTGACCACTACTGAGTTGGATCCCACAGAAAATTCCCATTAAGAGGGATTTTCACACACACACACACTGCAGACCTCTAACTCCCTTGCATGCTTTCACTGTCTCTTTTGGCATCAGAGGTTTACCAGGGGATCCAAGCCGAGGATTTTGCTCTGCCCAAAGAGACAGCCATCTCTGCCTGTCTATCCTGGCATATCTTTGTGTAACCTGAAACCTGCTACACAGCGCTCTGACCTTTGTCTCCAGGGTGGGTTTTTTTTTTAAATGAATCACTGTCTTAAGATGTAAACAAATGGCAGACAGGGCTTTGCCAGACCTTTTAATCTTCTTCGGCTCCCTTTAATTTCTCATGATGTGCTTCGTTTAACAGCCTGCCTGAGGAAGAGTTCTGTGAAGCTCAAATGCTCCCACAACACACTGTGGATTTTGTTTCACGTCTGGGGAAAGGACCCATCCTGCTTGGATCCCCCCCCCCCAACGGATCCACACAAACACCTGTTGATTCCCTTATGCAATGAGGCTTGAGCGCAGGGTCAGCCAGGAAGATTCCAGTTCATAAGAACACATGAATCCGAGTCAGACCATTGGTCCATCCAGGTCACTGTTGTCTATTCAGACAGGTGTTGGCTCTCCAAGGTTTCAGGTGGAGGCCTTATGCACCACTGACTACCTGATTCTTTCAAATGGAGATGCTGGAGTCTGAAGCTGGGACCATCTGCATGCCAAGCAGAAGCTCTACCATGGAGCACACTCGCCAGTTCAATTCACATTGGCCATGAACATACCATGAACACATGAAACCGCCTTATACTGTATCAGACCCTCGGTCCATCAAGGTCAGTATTGCCTACTGAGGCCGGCAGCGGCTTTCCAGGGTCAGGCAGAGGTCTCTCACATCACCCACAGCCTGATCTTTTAACGGGAGATGCCGGGGATTGATCCTGTGGCCTTCTGTGTGCCAAGCAGATGCTCCACAACTGAGCCACAATCCGTCCCTGAAAATGATACCAAATGATACTAGGCAAACAATTCTAATCTACTGAATCTTAATCCCCTCCTCCCTCCATGGAGTTTCTGTGGTGTATGCAGGTTTCTCCCTGTTTTATCTTCACGACAAAGAGGTCAGGCTGATGGAGAACAACTGGTCTAAGCTCACCCAATGGACTTCATGGTAGACAGACTGGCTGTTTAACTTACGGGAAATTTCCTGGTGGGTCACCGATGGCCAGGAGGAAGCAGAGCCAAGCCCCAGCGATTCTGCCCAAGCCTCAGGGGCCACTTGGCCGGATGCCTCATCTGCCATGGCATCTGGCAACAGGTCACAAACTGCCTCCTCCTGCACTGCGCCCAGCTGGAGGAAGGAAGCAATGGGTGAGCGGATGCCTGCCGTTGGCCCCACTGGGCTGAGCGGGGGCTTGTAGTACAGCAGGGGTCACTCGGCTCGACTTGCTCCAGGGCTGTTTTCACTCCCCTGACCATTCGTGACGGCAGAGCAGAAATCTGAAACCGGATCTCTCTCTGGTCAAATCCAGACTTGGCTCTCAGCCTCAGTCCCCTCTGTCCGCCCGATGGGGATAAGCCTGGCTTCCCTGACAGGGCTGTTGACAAGAGTACATCAAGTGAAACCTACTGTATGTTGTAATCCACCTTGAGCCCTGCTGTGCAGGGTAGGGCGGACTAGAAACACAAACAAACAAATGCCAAGTACCATTACACAGAACATTTACCAGTTACCAGAAAGGTACAGCCCTGATTGTAAAACCAGTCAAAATGCTTGTATTTAAATCCCAAATTTGTGAATTGTGGTTTTCATCCGCAAGCGACTGAAGATAAACTCACCAGCACTTTCACCGAACTCCCTCCCAACCAGGTTACACCAGCAGCAGTAACAGAGATCTCCATCTGGCTCAAGAGCGCCATAACAGCCTTGCAAGTTTTTGGGAGGTGTGTATGCAGTGCCCTCTGGTGGCCAGTTTGCACTTTTAAAAAGTCTTGCTGAAACCAAAAGGAAATCTTGCAGCATCTTAAAAGACTTAACATAGGGTTACCATATTTTGAAAAGCAAATAGGAGGTCTCATTTCCCAACTGACTACTTCAAACAAGTGGTCACTATGGTAAACCTCATTTTAAATACCCCTACTATTTAACCTGTGATAACTGCTGCTAACGAGGAATATTTCTAACCTTCCAACCTCAAAAGAGGGCATTTTCATCAGTTTTTTTTTTTTTAAAGAGCCCAAAAGAGGACAGACACCAAAAGCAGAAAGGACACGTTCTCTAAAAAGAGGACATCTGGTAACCCTACTTAACAGTGAATGCTTTTGTGGGTTAAGAGCCCACTTCATCAGGTGCTGCATGAAGTACATTCAGAGGGCTGAACAAAAGTAGTAATAGGGTATACAGTTCTTATAACCATCCACGTTGACAGCTGACCCCCATGCGCATGCAGCGGAACTCCCTCCTCCCTAAGGGGGCCGTGCTTCAAGATGGCGGGCAAGATGGCTGCTCAATCTGATCAAGCTGGCTATTGCCATTCAGCATCTGAAATCATCTTTATAAAGTTTATATCTTGGGTACCTTGTGTTACATTTTACGGCACATGTGGCCTGGCCCGACAAAGTTACATTTCTGTCAGATCCAGCCCTCGTAACAAATGAGTTTGACACCTCGGTGTGCTAGACAGTCATTCTACTCGGCAAATTCAGAAGCTTTGGGGAGCCCCTCCCTAAATTCCACGTGGCTCCACCTCCATAGATAGTGACAATGGCCTGTGATCTCTCTGGCCCAGCCCCAGCCCCCCCCCCCCCCGAAACTGGAAAGTCTACACCCTTGGCTGTTGGAATGAGGGCTAGGGGCTGTTAGCAGTAATTTTGCTGGGGACAGAAGGGAGCATGGTACATAGCCAGCCATTTTTGTATAGTTGTGCCTGGTGCAAACATAAAAACTGGGGAGACAGTAAAAAGCAGAGACTTTCCAGGGGAAGCATGTGTGCAGTTTGTTTTATTTTTTAAAAATGTACTGGAAAACTGTGTTTGGTGTCAGTTCAAAGCCCTTGGATGCTCAGACTGGCAAGAAAAAAAAGGGGGAAGAGTTTCTTGTGTGTGTGTGTCTTTGTTTTATGTTCTATAGTTTGCCACAGAGGGCAAACTCCTCTTTTATGGTTAAGATGTTTTCCTAGAGGGCTGCAGAGAACTTTTTAAAAAAAATTCCAGGTCTTTTGGCTGTCTCATTTTTGGAAGAAAAACGCAACTATTTTAAAATTTAGTTTGTTAATGAACTATTGTAACGTTTCAAGACTCTAATTTACATTTTTTATAGGTGCCTCATCCTGACTTCTAGAGGCAGGGACATGGACCCACTGTGCATATACAGAAGAAATGTACACACACATACACACAGTGTGCAGAAGTAAAAGATGACATGACTTACTGAATCTTAGTTTTCCAGACCCTGCAAAAAACCCCAAAACAAAACTGAATTTCACAGTGGGCTTTTTTCAGAAAGAGACTCCCTATGCAGCTCATGCATGGGGAAAAAATGTTTATTTTCTCCAAAGGCTTTCCCCCTACAGCCACACATCCTTTTTTTTAAAAAAAAAATAGACAAGGCAGAGTTTTTTCAGTATAAAAATATTCCAGCTTCATGATAATTGATAACATTCCCGCATTGTGTATAAATGTAAAGCATAAGAATCTGTAAAAAAGATTGATCATTCAACTAACTGCAGATTATGGCACATTAAAAAAACACAGAGAAGACTTCTGTCTCTGCTTCTAAAGATGAATCAGAGACATGCATGGCAAAAATTGCATGATCACGGAAATTCTAGGATTCATCAGGTAAGGAGAAGAACCCTAAACAGAATCTTTGTTCAAGGACAGATAAGGATTACAGTTAACAGGATGCAGGAGGATATTTTCAAACATCATTGTGTAAAAGTTGCGTGTTTGGTTAAGATACCACGTATGTATGTGTGTGTGACTGATTACTGTGCAGAGCTATCCACGAACCCACCTGTGCATTACAACTAACTTAAGAACAGGAAGATGATATCACAGGTGTTTAGGGTGACACCATCTGGCGTTAGAGCTAACTGAAGTATAGGAAGAATTACGTCACAGGTGTTTAGAGCTTACCTATGAAACCATCTGAGCATTTGAACTATCTGAACAACAGGAAGACTTAGACAACATGGTAGCAAATAAATAAATAAAAATGCCATCACAGCACAATGTAAATTGAGGGAGAAAGCGCTGTCAAAATGGATGGTTATAAGAAATTTATACCCGATCACTACTAACGAAGTTTGAGTCTGCTCCTTCAGACCAACACGGCTACCCACCTGAATCTATATTCAAAGGGCTGTTCTACATCATGGAAAAATGACAAAATGATTTCAATAACTGACATGGTTAAATAATAAAGCAAGAACAAGTCTTATTTTTCAGAGGTGGCTGCACACTTCGTTATGGGTCTTGGTGGCTCTCCCGTACATCACAATCACTTGCCCCCTTGCAATGATGGCTGTGATCTCCCATCATAGACACCCCACTTTCAAATGCACTTCCCCTTTCTCATCATTTCAGGTCTACCGGAAGACGCAGAATGTGATTTTCTTGTAGCTGCATTGGTGGTAGTGGTGGAGTCAGAAAAAGGGCATGAATCATCACTGTTCCATCCCCATGGTATTGCTCATCATCATCTCCAGACTGATAGGGAAGAGTACTTTAAAAAGGTAGCAGAACATGATTCTCTTATGCTGTGCTTCCTCTGCTGCCACCAGGCATTTCTAAGAGTGTGAGTTCAACCCAGCTGGGCAGTTCAGAGGGCTATGTGGCCCTGAAGGACTGTTCTGACTCCTGGGATAAGTTTAAACAAATAACGATTTATTTATAAAAGAATAAAATATGTTTCTAGGTATTTTGAACTGTTGTTGAAGACAGGAACTTTTAAATATAACTGATAAAGCTGGTGTCACACACAAAACACTAGAACTCCATTCTGACAGCCTTAGCCACTAAGGCTAAACTCTGCTTCTCTTAGCCACACAGGCTAAACGGTTTGTCTTAGCCACACAGGATAAACTCCAACTACTTCTTCTGCCATACAGACTTCAAAAGCCCTCATTCCTTGTCTCTCTAAAACACACACAGAATTTCCTCCTAGACACCCCTCCTCCCACATTCTCTCTCATTAGCCAGTCACATCACACTCAACTCCCTCTATCACTCTCCTTACATTCAGTCCCTGCAGTCAAACTAAACTTTTAAAGAAACACACACACCTAAACATGAAATCATTACAGGATTAGGTGGGGCTGCAGCTGTCAAAACCTGTCTACGGCAGGATACACAAAAGGAGCAGTTCGCTTTATATGCATTTGCATTATAGTAGCAGCAAGCTGTCAGGACCAAGCCCCAGTTTGCAAATGGCTGTGAGGTCCACTGAGTAAGCTTCCTCAATCCAGGCTAGATCAGCTTCAGAAGTACAAGCATTGCTGCTTTCAGTCTCCAACTTCACTGACTTACCTGTCCTGTTTCTCAGAGGGTGAAACATGTTGCTGTTGTTGTTAGCCATTCAGTCATGTTTATTTTATTTTATTGGATATGTACCCCACCCTCCCCGCATAGTGGGCCCAGAGTGGGTTCCATCAAACATAAAATCCAATAATTTAAAAGTTAAAATACGTCAGATACAATACAGTGCAATTTCTATATATCCAGTCAAAGCCTCAACAGATGTAACCTGTAACAGTTTGGTTGCAGATACTGCTCAGATCTGATCCACTGGGGGGAGGCCCGATAGATAAAAGGAGGACACCTGCCGCCTCATCTAAAAGTGTTCGACTCTTGGCAATTCTATGGGCCAGCTCTCTCCCCATTTTCCAGTCTTGTACTGCTCAGGCTGGTTTCGACCTTTATGGTGTTTGTTTGTTACAGGCCTGCAGTTCCCCTGACCTGACCTGACCTGAATGTCCACAGATGCCAGGAATGCGGAAAACTGTTTTCCAAGCATACAGGGCCTTAGGAAACCCACATACATACATTAAAGCACTGTGTATAATTGGGCTTAATATTAGACTGCTACCACCTGTCCACAGGTCCAATGCACAGAAGCCACTGCCATTTTAAATCTGGAGGGGTTTCCTCCTTCACTTTGTGCCTGAGATATCTCTCCTTTCAGATCTTTCTGCCAGCTGATGGTGGAGCCTTCAAAATTTTCAACAGGCAGAGCCCTCTTTCCATGGGGCTGTGAGATTTTTCTGTCTCGCTTGTGGCGCTCCCCCCCCCCCCCCCACCTGCTGTTGTCCCAGGGATGCTGAGGTCTCAGAATTGGGAAGGCTGGGGTCAATACTCCCACTAAGCTGTGGAGTCTTATGAGCAAAAATTCTACTTTGTGAGCTCCTGGCATTAAAGTTGTGAGCAAGAGATTTTGGCGGTCTCTGTCACTCTCTCTCCGGTGCAGACTTCAATCCACATTCCTCCTCGACCTCAGCTGTTGGTCCCTTTTTATACTTGTTCTTACCTGTCTGTGCCCCCCCCTTCCCTTGAGTGTGGATTCTCTTGTCTGTCTCCCCTCTCCACCTTTCCCATTGGTCCTTCTACTTTCCCTCTTAAACTCGTCTTCCCTAGTGTTTCCTTCACCTGTCTGTCCTGCCTGGAGTGCTTGGGTGTGGCTGTACTCAGCGTCTTTCCTGACTCAGCTAAAGGTAAATGTCTATCCCTGCTAGCATATTCCCATCCCCACTCCCTCCTCCCATGTTTCCTCACCTTGACCTGGCCTTGTGGGGGCTCCTGCTTTGGGAACTTGGGAGCCCTGCCCTGAAATCCATCCTGTAGCCAGGGCAGGCTCCATGGGTCCCTGGGAGGTGCGGTGTCGTTCCTCAGCAGTGCAGGGAGGCGAGGCAGCCCTGTTTCGGACGAGTCCAGAACTGGGCAAGAGCTTCCTCCACAAGTAATGCAAAGACAGGCTGCAGTCTTAATGCACTGCTTAGCACCATATTTAACAGCAAACCCATACCAAGGATCACAGTCCTAAATGCGAGTTACATTCCTTTGTTCAAGCTGTCTACAACAAATAATGTAAGACACAGGAAGGGGAAAACAAATTTAGCCCAAAAACTGGAATCGGGAACCACAAGGGTACGAAAGAAGCCTGGCAAAGGGCCAATATTAAAAACCTAGCGCAGACTTATAATATACAAAAATACATGTATTTATTAGATAGTTAAAAACAAATAAGAACCCAACAAAAGCCTCGTTACAAAGTGCAAGTGGCCTGAACACAAGGGCCAATACAAGTGACCTGATGTGGTTCCGCCCTACTGGGGACCTTCTTCAGAGGTCAATCATTTTGCGGTGCATTCCTTTGTTCAAGCTGTCTACAAGAAATACTGTACAGGATTCAAGAAAACTTGCAGCTACTTTGCTTCTCCTTCTTCTAGTGTTAGGGAATCTACAAACCTAGGCAGAATAACTCCTGTTTCAACCGTGACCTGATGGGCCAGGCTAGCCTGATCTTGTCAGATCTGAGAAACTAAGCATGGTCAACCCTGCTTAGGACTTGAATGGAAGACCACCAAGGAAGCCCAGGAACAAGGCTGTAGAGGTTGCTTAGGGTTGCTCGGCAGAGGCAGCAATGACATACTACTACTTCATTGTCTCTTGCCTTGAAAACCTTGTGGAGTCATCGTAAGTCAGCTGAGACTTAATGGCACTTTCCGCCACTGGTAACTAGTAGTCTGCCTGCGCAGGATTGCACCGGAAGGTACAAGCTGGTCGAGGAATACACTGGAACAGCGGCTTTCAGGACCAAGAAACTGCTGCTTAGTCTCAAGGAGTGGCCTCTGGTTCCAGCTGCCACCAAGCATACCCAACAGCCTCCTTTCACTGATCGTCTTCCGAGTCGCTTTCCACAGCCTTCTGAGGCACCTTTTTAATGCCAACTATCAGGTCAATATTAAGAAGCCTCGCTGCACACTGAACAACAGAAGCCACCAAGCGGTACTTGCAAGTCACCGATTCAACGTTTTTGTGATCGGTCAGCAGTGGCTGCTGCTTACTTCTGAGGGCACCGGTAACTTCAAGATAGAGCCGAGCAAAGGTGTTCTTTTTCTGTGTCTTGCAGAGGGTTTTTGGAACGCTTAGCAACATATCAGCAATTAGGAAGCAAAGGACAGATGTAGTGGTTGACTGGCACTGCATTGCATAGCAAGACAGATAGTGATGCAACAGGATCTCAAAGATCCCACCAACTGGCACAACTGCTCCTGCCTTTATAGAAGAGTTGGCATTACCCTGGATACAGCTTTTATTACTCCCCCCATCTTTTACTGAATTTCTGTAACTGGGTCCTGCATAGCCATCCTTACTGGCTTGTAGCCGTCCACAATTGGTGTGTTCCTCAACTGTAGTGTGAACATGCTGAATATTTACAGACAGCTCACTCTCAGCAACTCCCATTTTGTCTGGATGCTTATATTCCAGAGGTAGCTTTTGTAAGTCAACAATACTATTTCCACTTGCATTCAGTACTGAACACACAGTATTATGTCCTAAATCTACACAGGGTGTGGCGGTGCACGAAGACTTACACAGATGCATGCATAAACCTACTAGCTCTTTGGCTCCTACTGGAGTAGAAACTGGCTTTTTTGTTTCAACCCCACAAGGTATCAGTTGCTTGTCAAGAGTCTGAATATTACCACAGTCAGTGGGCTCCTCCTGAAATTGCTGTTCAGCCAAGCCCCGCTGACTGTTTAAAAGGTTCTGACTTTCGGATTTTGGTTCATGACACTCAGTTAGGTTAACTGCCGTAAACATTTGCCGTAGCATTTTGAATGCACCATGAAAAGCACAAGCGTGCTGCTCAGTAACCCCAGTGACAGGCCCACAGAGAATCACGCAGTGAGGCTGAAAAGCATGAGTCCCTGTCAAACCAATGTGGGCGTATCTCTTTGCACCAAGCCGCAGAGGCTGGCAAAATTTTGCGACACCAGCTTCAGTGACTACAGTGTGAATATTGTCCCGTGAAGGCCTAAAAGGTGAGATTCTTGTAATCCTGCAAATAAGAGAAATTTCCTCTAGTGACAGACATTCTACAATGGATATGCCACAGCTTCTTGCACAGTGATGAACCACTTCGTGTTGTTTCACAGTGGACAATAATACCTTGATATTACTGTGCTGCATGTGTCTTATTATAGCTTCTGTTCTTTTTGTAGTCCAGAGTTCAGACGCTTGATACTGATGTTCAGTAGTTATGACCACTTCTACACCTAAGTCAGAAAGAGCTGTGTGAATAGGTTCTGTTATGATAATAACTCTTTTCTCACCCTCTGAGGGACAATACACAGCAAAGTCTCTTTGAAGAACAAGCCCTTCTAGGATCCTTGAACTTGAAACAGGAAGGCCTGTTACAGCTGTACGCAACTCAGCAAAACATTCATCCACCAAATGTAGTACTTCAGTTGCATTTTTACCAGTGGTGGCTTTGTAGTAGAAATCACAGCTTAACTGGGAAAGAAACTTTTGCCTATCATTGACTACTTTCCCACAAAAATAAGCTTCTAATACTGACTCCACCGCTCTTCTATTTACGTCTGCATCGTAAGTGGAAAAGACTGACAGAAAATGTTTTTCTAGGTCCTGTATCACTATGCGGTCCAGGATATGGGTATGGAGCATCATAAGAAACCGGGAGACTTGGTTCAATCCGTAACACTTTTCCTTATGTTTCACTCTTCCTTGAACATTCTTGCAAAACGGAGCACCGTCTCTTTCAATAAGTTTCTCAAGTCCTTGCAGAAAAGCAGAGAGCAGGATGATGAATGTTTTGGCACCATCTCCAATCAGATTGCAGTGTGTGGAAATACATGCTATCATCATTCTGTTCAAAACAAGAACATGTATTTAAATATCCATTTCACTCAAATATATGTATATTACTGAGATACAAAAATACTTTTCCAGAACAAAACCCTTGTATTTTAATGTATTTGTATATTTGCATTGTTATATTTAACTCATAGGATATAATCGAGCTGTCAGTGCTCAACAGCAAGCTCCCGCTTAACCGAAGGTTCCAATAGCACATCGCAGGCTGCAGCTTAGAAAATACTTATGTTAAAGTTTCTGGAATACCCATCTTGTGTAGTTATTATATTTCTGCCGTAATGGCAAGACTTTACCAAGCTGCCAAAATTCTATAAGTTTTGGCAGCTATGGAGAAGACACCCGTACAAACGCTCTCATTCTACAAAGAGTGCTTTCCACATGAATGCTTTCTAGCCCGCTGCCCTCTGTGTTCCGTTTGTGTGATGTGACCCTGAGACCCATGAAATAAACTGCACAGCAACAGTGCTTTCCTGGGAATAAGCCCCACTGAGCAGAATAAAGTAACATTCCAAGTAAGACCTGCTTAGGACTGCTCGGTAAAATGCTTCAGTTAGTTGCTCATCTGACAATGGAAGTTTGGTATGCCTGACTTCCAGTTCTACTTTCATGCTGTCTTTAGGATCACAGCACAGGGGAAGGCAGCAAATGCCTCACAAACCTACCTCAAGTCCACAATGCTGATCTCAGTACCTCAGAAGAGAGTGACAGTTTTTTTCAGAGAAGAGCATTATTGTTTCTGGATTTTTAAAACTGATTACAATTGCCTACCAAACGATTTTTATTTTTGTACAGTGCCTCGAGAACTTTGTGGATTATGAGGTCACAAATACATGAATGATAGAAACCAGGCTGCCCACAATGTCTCTCTCCAACAATACTGTCTCTTGATGAGAGATTCTGTTCAGCACCCATGGCTAAGAACCAGTGATGTACCCCTCCTCCATGAATTTGCATAAGTCCTCTTTAGAAGCCATGTAAGGCCTGATGTGCATGCATATACAGCAGACTGAAGTGGAAATGAAACAGTAGTGTGAGCTATACTACTAGACTGCAGGCAGGAAATTGAACTTCTAAATGGTCCATGGTGTTAAAAACAAAACAAAACAAAACAGAATGCTGGTTTTCTTCTTGACCTGTCAGTTTTCTCTTTGTGGGGATTTTTTTTTAAACATGCACATTCAAGACCAGCACTGACCATCTGCAGTTTGAAATTGTGTACATCACTACCACCTCATTCTCCTGCATATGCATACAGGGGCCCAGTTGATACTCATCACTGTAATTTAGGAATGTAAGAAGAGCCACGTGGAACCACAAGGGCCAATCTAGTCCAGCATTCTTGTTTTCAGCAATGGCCAGTCAGATAACACATGGAAGTTCCCAAGCATAGCTTGCAGACACTAGCCCTCAATTATGAACAGCTCCCCAGCTTCTCTTGGTGTGTGTGAGCTTGCAGCTTAGCAACAGAGCATCTGATTTGCACACAGAGGGTCCCAGGTTCAATCCTAGCATTTCTAGATAAAAGGATTCAGTAGTAGGTGAGGTGATAGACCTTAATTCACGGAAAACCACGGTCATCTGACTTTACCTTAATAGACCAATTGCTTGCCTCAATATAGGACAGGCATATAAGCTTATTAAGCTATCTATACAGACTATACTGCAAATTTATGTGAATTTTAGGAATGGGGCAGTGGTTCAGCAACAGGGTGTTTGCTTTGCATTAGAGGCTGAACTCTGAGCCTCAGATTCTGATGCAGTCTCTGTTGTGAACGCTGTATGAAGTCTTTAGCAAGCTACTATCTCCAGGGATGGGCTGTGGCTCAGTGGCAGAGCACCTGCTCTGCATGCAAAAGGACACATGTTCTATCCCAGCTATCATCAGTTGAAGAACCAGACAGCAAGTGATGCTAAAGATCTCCATTTTGGAAAACTGCTGGTCAGAGCACAGCAGACACTCCTCACTCAGTATAAAGTAGCTTCAAGGGACAATCAGGTCCATCCTTGCTTAAAAGCCATACTGCAGGCTGTGGCTATTTTACAAGGAGCATTTGGACCTTCTGAAATCAAATCCAATAATGTTTTAACCGTCCCGGTGTGGTACATGCTTAAACCATAAGTAATCTATTGTGAGGTCTAGATATATGCATCAGATTAATGAGAAGGCTTGGCAGGCCGGCGGCTGTGAGGAGCTCTGGCCTTGCAGCCAGTGCTGGGGGCGGGGAGGGAAAAGGGCTCACCTGCTGCTGCTTCCTCCCCCTGCAGAGCTTCTCCTGCTTCTGCAGGCCGGGAGCTGTGGGGAATAACCCCCCCCCCCCTTCATGTGAGTACTGTGGGTCCCACTTCTTGTTTGGTGTAGTGGTTAAGTGCGCGGACTCTAATCTGGGAGAACCGGGTTTGATTCCCCACTCCTCCACTTGCACCTGCTGGATGGCCTTGGGCAAGCCATAGTTCTGACAACAGCTGTTCTCTCAAGGACAGTTCTGGAAAGAGCTCTCTCAGCCCCACCTACCTCACAGAGTGTCTGTTGTGGGGAGGGGAAGGGAGAGGCGTTTGTAAGCCGCTCTGAGACTACAAATGAAGAAGAAGAAGAAGAAGAGATTGGATTTATACCCCGCCCTCCACTCCCCAAGGGAGTGAAGGGCGGGATATAAATCCAATCTCTTCTTGTTTTATCTAAAGGCACTGATGGAAAAAGACATGTAAACTGCATTCACAGTGTTCATCTGTGTCTGAGACTGGCAGTCGTATAAATTTGTCCAACGTCACCCCCATCTGAAAAGCCTGCCTCAGCTACTGGCCACGACGCTGTGGCCGCGAGTTCCGCAGGCCAAGCCACTTCAGCTCATGCTAACGGCGCGGGCAGGACGGGGTCTCCTCTCCCGCCGTGAAGGCTTACCTGGCCGTGGGCGAGTCCACGTTCAGCGCCTCCAGCACCCGCCGCCCGTCCCGCGACAGCAGCACCTCCCCCGTGGGGCGCGTGAGCAAGACTTGACCACCGCCGGGCCCCAAAGAGCCGCGGACGACACCGGCGAGGGCCTCGGCCTCCTGCGCCAACCGCCGCAGCTCCACGCGCGTCGCCGTCGCCATGGAAACTGCCACGCGCAGCCCCGCGCGGGGAGGCGTTCCCGTTTCCCTCAGGCCGGTGATTGGCGGAGGGTTGGAACCGTCTGAGCGGTCATTGGTGGAGCAGCAGGATCCTGCCCCCTCTAGTCGTCGTAGTCCCTCAGACCGTTTTAATTGCCCTCATTCTTTCGTTTCTCTTCCGTTCTCGAAGAGGGCCAGTTTTAAAGGGAGGCGCCGATGGCTTTACTATCGACGCGCGTTCCCCCTTAGCTGCCAGTATCACTCTGCGAATGTTCAGGGGCTCTGCGCTCAAAATAACCTTGCCTCTACAGCCTTGTGCCTGGGCGTTTTCTCCGCCCCTTTCTGCCTTGCCGTCGCCGAGCTTACCAACGATATTTCTCTCTCTCGCGCTGCGCATGGGCGTTTGAAGCGCCTGCGCAGTGAGCGAGGCGAAGCCCGTTCCCTCACGTCCTAATTCTCCAGTTCCCTTACCCTAAAAACCTCTTCGTAGTCCCTGCCTCTCCAGCCCCCCGAACGGCCGGCGATTCCATAGCAACGCCGGACGCGCCATCCTGTCACCAAACCTCTCGTGCTTTACGTCACATCGTACTAGGGTCCCGCCGGATGCGAAACCCCGCCCTCCTCCCTTGCCCATTGGCTCAGACACTATAAGACCATCTCAGCATAGCGCCACGGATTGGCTGGGACGGGCTGGGCCGCTAGGCGCGCGGAGCTGACAAGAGGGAGGAGGGGGGCGCGTCATTAGCATAAGCCGCGCCCTCTCCTGGTTAGGCCCGCCCCTCCTCCCTTCTCCTTGCTTAGCCTTGCTGGGCTGAGAGCATCCTCCATCACTGGGTTTCTTTCCTCAATGGAGGAGGTGGGAATTGGCCTGGACCTGTGACGAGGATGCCCAGGGAAGGAGAATTGCCTCCCTGAAGGGGTGGGAGGAGAAGGAGGAAGAAGGATTAGCAGCTCAGGTATTTGCCTCTGAAAGAAATTGAGGCTGGGAAGCATCCAGGTGAGACAGAAAATCCTGTCTGGAGCTGCTTTTTTTACCTTCAGAAGGACACCCCTTAAAAAACTGAACGTGGCCCGCCGATCTCTCTGCCTCAAGTTAGTTTAACTCTTTGCCTTTTGATATTTTTTCAGACATCTCTTGAAAAGACTGAAGAAAACTGAGCCACGTTTTTGGATTTCGATATTTCACCTTTTTTTTTTTTTAAGCAAGTGACTTTTTTTCCCCGGCTGCTGGACTTGAAAGGGATCAGGACCAAATCAGCAAATGCATTACAAGTGCAAATAAAAAATTCCCTTTCCTAGGATAGGTGACAACAGGCAAGGCTAATTATCACTTAACTCCCCCCCCCCCCCCTTGGTAATCACTTTTGTATATTCAGTAGGAAAAACCTTTTTGTAGCCGTTTGGGCGGCATCTTAGCTTCTGAGTAAGGTTTTTAAAGTATTTCCTTCCCACTGCTTTTCTAAAAATGGGGATCTTTGTAATTTCCTAGCAACGTCCACTGGTGGTGCAGAAAACCTTTTCTTTCAGGACACTTCATTCAGGAAGAAGCTCAAAAGGAACTCACTGCCAGCGGCGACTGACACAGTCCGCCCTCCATCTCCCCAGCCATGTGGACTTTTTTAGGCATTGCCTCCTTCATCTATGTCTATAAGAAATGCGGAGACTTGATGAGTTATGCCAACAAGGAGGTGCTCCTGTCCATGCTGGTGTTCCTTTCCGTGGGGTTGCTGCTTTCCTATCGGTACCGCTCGAGGGGACTCAAACAGCAGAAGGACAAGAACCCCCAGTGTGGGCTGCTCTGTAACTTTCTTGCCACTGTGCCCTTCATTGGATTTTTCTGGACTAAATCGCACACGGGACCTCAAGAAGACCTGCAGCCAGAATACCGAAAGGTAGGGTGGGATCTCAGCCTGACAAACAGCAGCCAAGTTTGTTTGTGCATTTATTTACTTGCTTCATTTATACCCCACCTTTCCCCCCAAAGAAGACCCGAAGCAGCTTACGTCATTCTTGTTTCCTCCAGTTTATCCTCACGACAGCCCTGTGAGGCAGGTTAGGTTGAGAAAGTGACCAGCTAAAGGTCACTCGGTGAGCTTCCATGGCTGGGTGGGGATCGGAGCCTGGGGTCTCCCAGATCTTAGCTGGACGCTCTTAACCCTTGCGCCACATTGCTTGTCTTGCTGTTCTGTTCTCTTACTCTTATATTAAAATCTTGCTTCCTTCTTAGATATTTAAAAAGGGGGAAAACCACAATATTTGGGGCTTGTGAAAGGGTGTGCACCCTCCGCTTTTGGGAAACCGATCTGTGTTGCGTGAACGTCCTTCTGCATCTGAAGAAGTGTGCATGCCCAGGAAAGCTTATACCCTGCATTAGACTTTGTTGGTCTTCAAGGTGCTACTGGACTCAAACTTTGGTGTATTTTGTTGAACAGTCTGCTCCCCCGAGCAACGCTCCCTCTAAGTTGCGAGGTCTTATGAGCAAAAAAATTCTGCTTTGTGAGCTACTGGCGTTAAAGTTGTGAGTGAGCGATTTGGCTGCTGCCTAGTTTGCTGTGGCTGAGACAAAGATGTGTGAGCCAGAGGCTAAAAAACTGTGAGCTAGCTCACATTAACCCAGCTTAGAGGGAACACTGTCCCCATGTTGAAGGAGAAGGGGCCTGGATTTTTAATATCAAGAAAATTCAATAATCCCCCCCCCCCCCATTTGTATTCACCAGAGTTGACAACTTCTGGCTGCGTAGTGTGGTAACAAATCATTGAAGAAAGACAGTATTCAGAAATTGTTTGTTCTGCATAATTAAAAAAATCCTACCTGAGGAGGCACAGTTGCCACAGATACGTGCCCTATTTTCTCCAGTCCTGGTCCATCCCCCCCATCCTTTTGAGATTATTACTTCATATATATATATATTGTGTTCCCTCAGGAGGCTTATCTCTATCCTTTAGCAGCATCCCATAACAACCAGACTTTTGACTTTGACTTTGACTTTGATTCTGAACAGAGAATTCTCAAGACAGTGTTTCTGGAGGAGGTTAAGGAATAAAAATAAACTAAAGCAAAAAAGCCACTGTTCTTCACAAGGCAAAAACTTTCCGACACCAAAAGTCCCAAGTCAGCTGTCGCTGAACTGGCATGTCTCCGACACAGTGCAACTTCTGGTTCTCACCCTCTTTCTGGCTTGTGTGCAAGAGGGTTAAAATGGAGGATTTCTATCCTCCATTTGACACAAATAGGTAAGAAGTGGCTGATTTCCAGATAGCGATCCTTCTGCTCAGCGTTTTGAGTCAAAAAGGGCTGGATTCCTACCTAAACTATTGTTAAGGTGGCCTTTCTCATGTTTTTGTGGCATGCTTCTCAAACTCCTTAAGCTACCGTACTGCTGTTTTAGTTATTTGCTTGTTGTTTGGAGAGTGGGAGGTGGGGTTCCCAGGCTCCAGGTGGTGGCTGGAGATCTCCAGGGATTACAACTGGTCTCCAGGTTACAGAGGTCAGTTCCCCTGTAGAAAATGGCTGCATTTAAAGGTGGGTATGACGCCCGGCGCTATTAATCTGCCGCTTTGTGGCGTTCTGTGAGGTGACTGACCAGGCTTGGCTTTGCTTTACTGACCAGCACCCTCTATCTACCTTATAGTCTCTTCGGGATTTATTTTAAATTGCTTTCTAGGTACATTGAGGACCACTGCTAGATATCTTCGGTGTGGGTTATGAGAGTCAGGCAATCAGGCTTTTTACTTCACAGCAAAACAGAACTTTATTTCCAGAACCAAACAGGGGAATGGAGGATGTATATATAGTTGACACTTTTGTTTCTTTATAGGCTGGCACGTTTCGCTTAGAATGCGCTTTGGCAGCATGCCGTATGGTTTTCAGTTTCTTTAGCTGTTCATAAGTTCACGCAACACTCTCATGCGTACTCTCTCCCGTCCTGCTTAGTGGTTGGCCTTTGGCTTGGGCTTCTTGGCCCTTTTCCTTGAGTCCCAACCGGCCACCAACCAGCTGTCCAAACTCTGACCGTACCCTTGCCTCAGCCCTCACTTAACCACCTCTCCCAGGTTCTTCAGGAGTTATATAGTTTGTGTTTGTGACCGCTCATGTGCTCTACTTTCACTAGACTGTTCACTGTCCCGTGAACTAGACCAGGGGTGGGCAAATTGCGGCCCGGGGGCCGCATGTGGCCCGCCACAGAGTTTTTTGTGGCCCGCCAAGACAGTCGGCCACGTGGTTTCTCAGCAAGCAATCTCCTGATTTCAAAAAAATTGTAGAAAAGTGTGATAGGGTACATTTCTCTCATTAAACTGATTCTAAAATTAAATTGTGCTTTCAGCTATATATGACGTGAAATTAGCACAATAAATAAATTGAATAAAACTACAACTATTTAATTTAATTTATATTTATTGATTTTTATGACGCAATTTATACCTTTTCTGAAATGCAAAGTTAACTAATGGATGCAATCATTTTAAAAGGTGCGGCCCTCCGCTAACCTCCGCTCCCACAAAGTGGCCCCCGAGCCTAAACAATTGCCCACCCCTGAACTAGACTATCCAGCACCAGTTATCTGCTTCGACTGGTCTTTTATGCTACTCACACAGAGCTACCGAGAGAGCGTCTTCTCACACAGACTCCCCCCTCTCAACTCACTCTCCCAACTGTCAGTTGTGCCCATTAAGTATCAGTCACTGAGTGTTCGGAGCTAAATGGCCCCCTTCCTCACTTAGTCATGTGACTCAGCAATGCTCTGGGTTTACATTTTTGCTGGTCCCGGATTTTTCATGCCGTCACAGTGGGCATTATATCCCACTGAGGTCCCCACTGCCCCCAGGCTCCACCTCCAACATCTGGTGTTCCTGAACTCAGAGCTGGCAACTGTAGTGGGAGGATGTCCCATATATTGCAGAGATTACTGGGGTGATGGAGTAATGCTGTTCCCAGGCACATTACGCCTCATTTCAGAGCCCTTCCGGGCTGCTGTTTGTTGAGTTTTGGTCCATACAAAGTCCTCTTCTTGACAGCCTGATTTTTGAGGGGAAGGAGTAGTCGAAAGTAGGACACCTGCTCTGTGTGGATAAAGTCCCAAGCCTCATCCTCAGAGTCTCCTGTTTTATTAAAAAAATTCCAGTGTAATTCCAGGCTTCCCCATGCTCTGAACTTTGAAGAGTGAGTTCCAGTCATAGCAGGAAATACTGCCCTGTATGGACCAATGGTCTGACTCAGCAGGCAGCTTCATATATTAACTGAGGTGAGGGTGGTCGGATGCAAGGTTTTGCCCTCCTCCAGCAGTAGCTTTGTGTCCGACATCTTATTTTATCTCATATCTATGTGCTTCATTTTATTTATTACACTTTTTAAGCCAGTTTGGTGTAGTGGTTAAGAGCGCGGACGCTAATCTGGGAGAACCGGGTTTGATTCCCCACTCCTCCACATGCAGCTGCTGGTGTGACCTTGAGTCAGTCACAAGTTCTCTCAGAGCTGTTCTCTCAAGAGCAGGCCTTGAAAGAGCTCTCTCAGCCCCACCAACCTCACAGGGTGTCTGTTGTGGGGAGGGGAAGGAAAGAGATTGTAAATTGCTCTGAGATGCCTTTGGGTAGTGAAGGGCGGGGTATAAATCCAATCTCTTCTTCGTCTTCACTAATCCATGAATTTATATTAACCTCGTAGATCTCTCAGCCCCACCTACCTCGCAAGTTAGGGTGTCTGTTGTGGGGAGGGGAAGGGAAAGGAGATTGTAAACCACTCTGAGTTAAGGGCGGGGTATAAATCCAATCTCTTCTTCTTATAAATCCTATATTTTCTCCATATAGTTCAAGGCAGCATTGTCTCCTCTTCCATTTTACCCTTACAAGAAATGCTAGGAGGTAGTTTAGGCTTTATCTTATTTTCTTTCTCCACTTTTCCACACATAATAGGCTCATAAGGCAGCCTACATTGATAAAACACAAATCTGGAAGCATCTGAACATCCTTCGTGAATACGTCTCAAAGAATAAACCACTCTGAAACGATAAAAAGACACAAAGGAAGTCAAAGCAAGCGGTAGCCCCTTTCCGAAAGCATAGTGCAGCAGAGTGGATTTGGAACGTAGCCAGAAAGCCACCAAAGCTTTTTATTTGAGGTTCTTTCAGAAGAGAGCGCTTAAGATGATTTCGTTTATTGATTTCATTTATGCCTTGCCTTCCCCACCCAAGCAGCTTATGTCGTTCACCTTTCCTCTGCTTTATCTTTGCAGCTCTGTGACGTAGCTTAGGCTGAGATCATATGTATGGTGCATTGGTTGCTCAGTGAGCTTCCAGGGCTGTGTGGGGATTCCGTATCATTCACTTCCATACAAGCAGAAAAGAGCCAAGAGTCCAGCAGCACCTTAAAGCAGGGGTCCTCAAACTTTTTAAACAGGGGGCCAGTTCACTGTCCCTCAGACCGCTGGAGGGCCGGACTATAGTTTAAAAAACAACAACTATGAACAAATTCCTATGCACACTGCACATTTGCCACCCCAGCAGGAATAACGAGACAGACAACAGTCTTGGAATTAAACAAGGGCCACTTTATTGATCTACAAAACATTGCAGCAACGGGACAAAACAAGACCTAAGCAAGCCTCGAACAGGCAAGGCAGGCGTCATTCCCTGACCTGCCTCCTTGCCCTTGTAGGGCGGGTCACCCCAGCTCCGGTCTTGAGCCAGTGATTTAGCTCGTGCAGTGTGCATAGGAATTTGTTCATAGTTGTTGTTTTTTAAACTATAGTCCGGCCCTCCAACGGTCTGAGGGACAGTTTGCGAAAGAGAGTGTCAGTGACCCTGTGACTGACCCCCGGAACGTGCCTGGCCTTAAACATGATGGTATGACGCAAACACTGCAGCGTAAAGGCCCGCACCCGGGCCATGACCCTGGGAGACCCTGATGTCATGGAGTTGATAACGTGCATGGTAGACATGTTATCACACCAGAAGTGGACTGTCTGATTAAAAAGTTCTGCTGCCCATATCCACACTGCTGCAACTATCAGAAAAAATTTCAGGAAGGTCAGGTCCTTGATCCATCCCTCCTGGAACCACTCCCGTGGCCAGTCACCTGAGCACCAATGCCCCCTAAAATATACACCAAACCCTGAAGAACCAGCAGCATCTGAAGCCCTGGTAACCCTGGTTCTATGGTGCGGAAGGCAGAGGCCCGCCATTGACTCGCAGAGTCTCCTGACAAAGGCCCTCCCGGGTACCACAACCCTACATGCAAAATTGAGATGGCCAGCCAGTCGTTGCAATTCCAGCAACGTAATTTTAGACTGTGACATTGCCGTGTCCAGGTGCTCTCTTAGGCACAACTCCTAATGGGGAAACCCTCAAATTTTGAACAGGGGGAGAATAAAAAGGGGCCGAGGACTCTACCTTCCCTGCATTCATTAGCAAACTTTTCCCGCACTATATGCTCCATTCCGCAAACTGATTTTTAAATTTGGAGCCATATATGAAACCCTAAGCCCCTGGTAAGGTATCCTGAAGCCATACCGCAACCCTTCCAAGAGGTAAATCCGGTCGCGGACGCGAGGGCAATTCCGCAACCAGTTTTCCAAAATCAGCAAGTTAATTGGGCTGGGCCCCTTTTTCAAGGGGGGGGGGTTTGAGACCGTCTCCACCCCCTCCGTGCTTACCGCCCCTGCCACTCCCCTTATCCCGTGGCTTGGGGCAGCTGGCAAGGGCATGGGGGCCTGCGCACAGTGGACACTCATGTCTAAAGGAACATGCCGTGCGGCTACAGGTCCCATGGGAGGCGAACTCCCAGCAAAGTGGGCGTCGTTGAACCACCTGCCCCGCCTGGGCGCAGATACCTGGCTGTACTGCAGCTCTCCTTACAGAATGGCCGCTATGTGTTCTTCCCCCCCCCCCCCCCGGTGTTTTGGCTGGGGACATTACTTGCAACCATAAGTGAGGGTGGATCTGATCCCACCTCATTGCTGGATTCATGGCTGCGCGCATGCGAAATTCCTCGTCATATTGTGACCATGCCGGGCTTGGGAAATCGGTAAATGCCTTATAAATGATGTCCATATACTGGAGCATCGCAGAAGCCCTCCATGGGTGGTGCCTAACAATCACTGCTGCGTATATTAAAAATCCCGGGTACCAGTTTGCCCAGTTTCTGTCCACTACCCTCCTTTTTAAGCGCTCCTTTTCGCGTTCATCAAGGTCCTCCCTGTCCTTCTTTTCTAGCTCCCTGTACAGTAATGAGAACACGTCCACGAACTCGCCCCTAAGGATCTTCTCCTTAGTAGCGGTGGACAAGTGATCCCCCAGGGGGAGAGCTGCATCCCCGCTTGGTATCGCACCTGCGTGCACTGAATCATAAGACGCAGCACTGGGAGAACCCCACCCCGGCCAAGGTCCCTGGTACAAAGGTGGGGCCACATGTGCACCCGATGGGCCACTTACTGGTGTTGGTTGTGACCCAAGAGCAGCCTGAGAATATGGGCCCCAAGGCCAGCCTGACCCTGGGTTTCCCCAGCTGTCTGCCTTACCTCCCTGCCTCGGTGGCCTCTTGTATACCTCCACCTGTTGGTCATTCAAGCCCTGATTGTGTGAACCAGACGGTGCCTCCTCCATGTCCTCCACCGGTGCGGGCCCCCCGCCGTCCTCCAAGAACGCCAAGCGGGCTAACACCTGCGCTTGAAAAGAATCATTAGAATCCGTCCTAGCCCTTTTACTACCACCCCCCTTCAGTGGTGTACCCCTTTCCCTTTCCAGGGCCTCCAGGCGCCGGAGAATTGCCATGTTAACTGGGTCATCCTCCTCCTCATACGGTGGTGGCGGAGCCGGACGTGCCGGGGGCCGTCTTGGAGCTGGCCGTTTTCCCTTAGGTTTGGGAGCAGGCTGCTTGCCCTTAGGCTTGCCTTGCCCCTCTTTTGAAGCCATGGTATCCAGACACGTGAAGTGGCAATGAACTGTTAACCAAAATAAAACAAAAGCAACAGCAACAACAAACACACAGAACCAGGCTGTTAGAAGAATAAGAATAAGAGGAGGAGATTGGATTTATATCCCACCCTTCACTCACTCGGAGTCTCAGAGCGGCTTACAAACTCTTTTCCCTTCCCCTCCCCACAGAAAACCCCTGTGGGGTAGGTGGTGCTGAGCGAGCTCTTCCCCAAGCTGTCCTTGAGAGAACAGCTGGTACAGAGCTATGGCTTGCCCAAGGTTATCCAGCCAGGTGCAAGTGGAGGAGTGGGGAAATCAAACCCGGATGCTCCCAGATTCCACTCCACCAAACTGACTCTTAGAGAATGCGAATGGCCTAATCTGAGGGGGCCCCTGCCTCCAGGCAGGCCACCGTTGGTACTATGGGATTGGTAAAGTGGAGGGGAAAAAACGTACCCCCTTGGCCTAAACCACCCCTTGGAGGGCCTGGCCGCCCCTATCGGAGAGAAGAAAAAGAAGAAGAAATTGGATTTATATCCCACCCTTCCCTTACTTGGAGGCTCAGAGGGCATACAAACACCTTTCCCTTCTCCTCCCCACCACAGACACCCTGTGACGTAGGTGGGGCTGAGAGAGCTCCTTCACGCACTTAGCCACTACCCACTGGCTCTCAGAAGCCGGCAAAGGGGGAGGAATAAGCCCCCTCACACAACCCCCCCACGGAGTGCAGGCCCGATGCCGCCAGGAAGTGCCCGCTGGCCTATTATGCCAGAGCGTCCCCCTCCCCCCGCCGCGCAAGAGGGAAGGGAAGGAAGCACCTGCCCCACAGGCCGCCGCTTCCAAACCGGCCGCTGGTGGCCTAGCACGCAAGAGGGAGAGAAAATGAAGACCCCCTCCCCGTCGTGCTGAAGCGAGAAGGAAGTGGAGCACCCCTCCGTCACCCCAACCTCCCCCGTGGATGGCAGGCTCGCGCCTGCAAGAAGGCCGCCCCAGCAACAAGCCCCCGCGACCCCGGAGAAACCGTCACACGCTCTTTGGAGCCGCCGCCACTGCGGCCTGTCCCCCTCGAGTCGCGCAAGAGGGAAGGGAAGGAAGCATCCGGACCACGGGGCGCCGCTCCAAACCGGCCGCTGCCAGCCAAGTGTGGAAGAGGGAGGGGGAAGGAAGCCCCCCCCGTCGGGCCCGAGGCAGGAAGGAAGTGGAGCTCCCCTTCCGTCACCCCAACCTCCCCCGCGGATGGCAGGCTCGCGCCTGCACGAGGGCCGTCGCTGTAACAAGCCCCCGCGACCCCGCACCAACCGCCACGCGCTCCTTGGTGCCGCCGCCGCTGAGGCCTGTCTCCCTCGAGTTCCCCTGCCGCCGAAACTGCCGCCCAAGGGGCTGTTTGCCGCTAAGGGACTCCTGCTGCTGCTGCTGAGGCCTGCCGCTCTTGGGTCTCCCCGCGAAGGTCTGCCGCCGAGGGGGCGTCTGTCGCCTCTGCTGGGGCACGCCGCCGTCGAAGTACGCCCGCCGAGCACGTGGACCAAGCGAAGAGGCTGAGCTAGAGCGGGGCTCGGCCTTTTAACAGGTCGGCCCCACCCCCACTGGCTGCAGGACGCACAGCGTCCTCCCTGTTGCTGCCCCGCCCTCCCCCGGTGCGGCAAAGCAGCACCCGGGCGCCATCGGCGGGGCCGGGCGTCCGGGAGCTCAGATCTTATTTTGAAGTAAAAAAACAAAATGGGAACAAATACAGTATTTAAAATGAAGAACAAGTAAAGTTAAATCAACAAACTTACCAGTATTTCAATGGGAACTATGGGCCTGCCTTTGGCTAATGAGATGGTCAGTGTCCGGTTCCATATTTGTCACTGCTAGTCGTAACAAGTGATGCAAGTGTGCATCAGTTAGTCTAGATCTGGTTGGAGATTTCAGATGTTATTTTGCGGGTAGGGAAGGCGCACCGGGGGGGGGGGTGCGCGCGCAAGCAAGGCACCCTTGACGGGGCTGTTTTCTTTCCCTCTCCAAAGAAACAAAGAACTCGGCATCCTCACAAACTTTGGTCAGCAAGCCCCCAGCTGCTTCTCCCTGAAACTCCACTACTGCAGGCATCATGATGGGAAAGAGAAACCTCTCTCTCTCTCTCTCTCTCTCTCTCTCTCTCTCTCCCCCTCCGATTCCCAGAAGCACAAAAAGCCTCGAAAAAGACCCCTGCCCGGCTCTTGGGACTGGCGCAGGTCTCCTAGCCGGCTGAGGAGACTTGGGGCCAGCCGGAGCGCCTGCCACCCCACACTTACCCTCTTCCAGTCTTCCTTTTGCCTCCTCCTGGCTGACTGGAAGCAGGGGGGCGGGACTTTGTCATGTGGCCCGGGACGAGTCGGCTGCAATTTTTCCGCTGCTTTGTGTGCTGCTGGGAATTGGAGGACAGGCAGCGGCACACCCGGCGGGCCAGAAAAATGCCCTCGGCGGGCCGCATGTGGCCCGCGGGCCATAGTTTGAGGACCCCTGCCTTAAAGACTAACAAAATTTGTGGCAGGGGATGAGCTTTGGTGAGTCACTGCTCACTTCTGAAGATACTTAAAGAAGTGAGCAGTGACTCACAAGAGCTCATCCGCTGCCGCCGATCGTGTTAGTCTTTAAGGTGCTGCTGGACTCTTGGCTCTTTTCTACTGCTACAGACGGGCAAACACAGCCATCCCTCTCGATCTACCTCCATATGGATAATGTAAGTCTCTGTAACTATTTGCCTGATCTGAAGAAGTGAGCAGTGACACATGGCAGCTTCTACCCTGCCACAGACTTTGTTAGTCTTTAATTTTAATTAAAAAAAACTATCATTAAAACCTTGCTAATCTTTAAGGCACCACTGGACTCTTGGTCTGGTCTACTGCTACAGACTGACTAGGCTACCCATCATTTCCATACAAGTGGCTGCTTTGCTCGTTACAAAATCAGTGGACTTGATTCTGTGTTTGTGGCAAACTCTGTAACGCATGTGATTAACTTGCTTTAAAAAAAAAACCCCAACCTCACCCATATAAACAATGAGTCAGTTGGAATTTTCAATGGCTTCAGCGTGGATATACGTCTTGTATTTTACGAGGTTCACTATGCGGTTTCCCAGCTGTAGCCTAGAGAATGAATCCTTCAAACAGAAGGTGAGGTGGATGTAACATTTCTTCCTCTGCCCTGATGTCTCTTGTCTACCTCTCCCTGCAGTAAGGAGTAAAAACTCCCAGTTGGGCCAACTGTGGATGGAGGAGGTGGATGAGGGAGAGACATGAACAGCCTATGATACTTTTCCTGGGAGAGTTAAAGGTAAAATGTTCAACCTCTGATACAGCCCTACAGCAGGGTCACCCACTACCATTTTATCTGTTCATATCAGACTGGCATTCTGTACAGAATGCCGGCAACAGGCCGTAAGGTCATGGTCTGAAAGAGCTCTCTCCTCCGCCCCTTTTTTACCCTTCTAACCTGATAAACCCGTTCTGGAGAACTCAGAAGCTTGTGTGCAGTTTTGTGTTATTATGCTTGGCCTTAAAAAGGGGGGGGGGGAGTTATTAGATTTTGTTTTTGTATTTTGCTTTCAAGTTGCAACTGATTTATGGTGACCCTGTAGGGCAGAAGTGTTGAACTCACGAGGGCCGGATCTGACATAAATAATACCTCGTTGGGCTAGGCCACGTGTGTCATAAAATGTAATGCCAGGAAGTGGAAATATAAACTTTAATAAAGGACACAAACACAAAGGCTTTTTTTATTCAAAATAAAAACATGCCTAAAACACTAGCACTCTTGCAATATTTTGATAACTGACTCCTCTTGCTCTGAATTATTGCATTAAAAATGTCTGTGCTGTTGCAATCTTGAGTATGCTGTTCAAGTGTGTATCTGTAAGCTGCAACCCTACTTTTGATTTACTGACATTCACCATAGAAATGTCATTGCTCTGAGTTCTGAGTCTAGGACCCAGGGGAAAAACATGAAATGGCTGAGCGATTGAGAGAGTCTGGCGAAGCAAGCTATGATGCAGCAGCAGCGACAGAACTGGAAGCAGGAGAGGGCCAGTTCCAGTGCAGGCCCGATAGAAACCCTCCGGGGGCCTCATCCGGCCCCCAGGCTGCATATTTGACACCCCTGCTGTAGGGTTTTCAATACAAGAGACTAACAGAGGTGGTTTGCTGTTGCCTTCCTCTGCATAGCGACCCCGGACTTCCTTGGTGGTCTCCCATCCAAATACTAACCAGGGCTGACCCTGGTTAGCTTCCAAGGTCTGATGAGATCAGGCTAGCCTACTGGTCCATGGCAAAATCCGAAACCAAAATCCACGTGATACCTCCTACCACAGACAACCAGAATATCACATTACATTGTGCAAGCTTTTGTGTTCCAGACTGGCATGTTACAGAGCTGGTACTGGGGTGTAATCTGTGACTATCACTTGGTGTCAGGCGTCAATCTGACACCAGCTAGCTGCACCCTGGTGATCTGGAACAACGTGGCTTGGAAAGTGTGTCCCCCACCGTTTTTTAAAAAACGGACATTCAGTTTGGTGTGCTAACACGTGAAGCATCTCAGTGCAGTCAGGCTTGGCTGCAATCCACAAATTGCTTGAAGCAGCAGTTGTGAATTCCAGTGATGTAGGTCTAGCAACAGATACGTGGAGGGAGACAGAGTTGCTAGTGTGCCCATTAAAGCTGCCACCTGGAGGTTGCCTGGAGTAAGGTCTGTGCCGTAGCAGAGCACTAAAAATAGCATCCCCGTTTACAGTCTGGAGTGGGAAAGTCCGTCGTACCACCTCGTCTGCTGCATGCTTAATATAGGCCATTATTACAAAGCAGGCTGTGCAGTTTTGAAATCCTTACTGTGGACAAAGCAGCTGGTGTAGTAGACGGGTAAGTGGAATTCTGAGGAAACTCTTACTCCTCCTGCTGAATCTTCGTTGAACACGTAAAAAATGAAAGCGTGTGGGAGTTTCAGAATAATTGATGGAGGCAGCGGCAGGAATATGTTCTTGATTTGTATGCAAGCTGTGGCAACAGAGCTGCTGAGATCATGCACTATGATTTGGTAGGTTGCTGTTCACATCTCAGCCATGAAGTCTCTCTTAACCTTGGCTTTCCATCTGGAATAATACCTGTCTACCTTACAGTGCTGTTAGAAAGATTAATGTGACCATATGTGTATGAAGTGCTTTGAAATACAGGCTCATGGACAGTTAACCCAGTGCAAACACAATATATACCATGAGATGGCAACCAATATAAACAGACTCTTCTTTAAAATTACTAATGAATAATACGCTGGTGCTTAATGTAACTTACATGATCCTTGCTGTTCGTATCAATACAGCAAATTACAGCATAGCCTATTTCTTACAATAACAAATAATAACAAACAACAGCATGTACTTTTGTTCTATACAACTTTGTGAAAGATTTTACAGCATATAAGAACATAAGAGAAGCCAATGTTGGATCAGGCCAGTGGCCCATCCAGTCCAACACTCTGTCACACAGTGGCCAAAAATACCAGGTGCCCTCAGGAGGTCCAGCAGCGGGGCCAGGACACTAGAAGCCCTCCCACTGTTGCCTCCCCCCCCCCAAGCACCAAGAATACAGGGCATCACTTGCCCCAGACCGAGAGTTCCTATCTATACCTTGTAGCTAGGAGCCACTGATGGACCTCTGATGGACTTTTGCTTAGTATGGCTTGTGAAAGATTCTGACAGGGTCCCAGTTTACTTTCAGCCCGTTTCTTTATCAAATAATCCTTACACTTAAAGACTACATGAATGGAAGACTTCTGTAATATTTCTATGGCATACTGCTCCTGTTTCAGATTTGAAAGACAGGAGAAGACAGATTTGACAAACGACAAGGATCGTATCCCCCAGAGAGCACTACGATCGGGTTTCCAAAACTGCCTGCCCCCCCGGCTCTAAAGAGGCCAGGTTGGCCATGACGAGGGCCAGGGCCTTTTCCGTGGCAGCCCCACACTGGTGGGATGAGCTCCCAGATGACATCAGGGCCCTGCGGGACCTTTTACAGTTCTGCAGGGCCTGTGAAACGGAGCTCTTCCACCAGGCTTTCAAGTAGATGCCTCAATATGATGGCCCTGGCCCCATTAACGACAGCATCACCAACTGGATTTAACAGCTGGCAGGAGCCTGGAGGCGCCATTCAAGTAATAACAGAAGGTTGCCATCTTTTAACATGAGTTATGTATTGTAGAGTTAGGGTTTTATTGTTTAATTTAGAGTTTTAATGTGCATTTATAGAAGAAGAAGAAGAAGAGATTGGATTTATACCCTGCCCTGCACTCACTTGGAGTCTCAGAGCGGCTTACAAGCTCCTTTCCCTTCCCCTCCCCACAACAGACACCCTGTGAGGCTGGTGGGGCTGAGAGAGCTCTGAGACAACTGTCCTTGAGAGAACAGCTCAGAAAGAACTTATGACTGACCCAAGGTCATCCAGCAGGTGCAAGTGGAGGAGTGGGGAATCAAACCCGGTTCTCCCAGATTAGAGTCCGCGCACTTAACCACTACACCAAACTGGCTTATACATGTTGTTAGCTGCCCAGAGCTCGCCGAATGGCGAGGAGGGTGGGATGTAAATTTAAATATAAATAAATAAATATAAGTTACATTGAGCACCAGTGTAATATTCATTAGTAACTTTAAAGAAGAGTCTGTTTATATTGGTTGCCATCTCATGGTATACACTGTGTTTGTATAAAGTGCTTTGAATACCGAAAGCGCTGTATGCATTCTAGGTTGTTAGCCTGACTGCTCTTTTATTTATTAATATTTGGGGGAATATTAGCTCTTAACAATATGCAGCAGGCGTTGCGGATCTCCACCTGTGTCTACAGAGGCTGCGCCTCACCGAGGCTTCCCAGGAACTGACACAAGACTCAAGAGTTATAAAGATAAGGTGTTTACTATAAAAATGATAAAAGATTCATAGGCAATATTACACACTCATACACACCCTTACACAGATCTAAGAAATTAGGTAGAATTACAGAGACGTTTGCATGAGCAGGGGAATTGATGGTATCTGTCAAGGGTGATATTTACCTATATAGGAATACAGCGGAGTCCATCTGGAAAAAGTGGGGAAGGTATCTTTGGACAAAGGAGAAAGGATCGTGGTTCTGAACCAGCAGAGGCCACGTGGCACATCCAAGTGGTGCACCCAAGGATCCGTGAGGGAGGGAGGAAGGACAAGCAGGAACGGGGAGGAAAGTCTGACCTGTGACTCTTGGGGAGCAGTATTTATTGGGGGGGGGTGTTCCTGGGAGGTTGGCAAGGTCTGAGCCTTCCCAGGAATGCCTATAGATGGTCCGTTCTCTGTCCCTGGCCACTAAGAGTGTCCTATGGGAGTGGTCAATATTTAGATCTACCTGATGGTTAGGACAGGATGTTGACGTCAGCTGCATCTGGCATGGTCTCCTAGATGAAGGAGGTCCCAGGCGGCAGAACCGGTCCATGAGGAAGCTTCCCGATGCTTTCGCACCCTCGTGTGAAGTCCTTTGACGTGCCAAATGGAGGGGGGGAAGTTGCAGGAGGGGGCCCAAGCCTGTGTACGTGTATGGAGTTTGTACTTTCATGGAGTTAGTGGTATGTGTCTCTAGCCAAACAGCTTCACATGGCTTTGTGTGTGTGTGTGAGTGTCTTTGTGCTTTGTGACAACCTCCAGGCTGGAGGTGGTAACTTCAGAAAATGGCGCTTTAAACCTTTGTTGGAAGCATCTGCTATCATCTTCCCACTGGTCACCGTGTGCACTATTTTAACTCACATAACTGGCAGCAGAGTCCATTCACTGCTCTCGTAGATCACTAGAAAAGTCCAAAAGAACGTTGCTCTGGCTTACAAGGTGTTCTGTCAAAAAGCGCAGTCTCCGTGACATTCGGTATTTCTTCTGTTGCTTGTCTTCAGCACCGTCACTGGGCTTTAGTTAGAGCGGCAGACCACACCTTAGTGGAAGCTTTAGTTAGAGCGGCAGACCACACCTTAGTGGAAGCCGTGGGAAGAAATGCCTGTGAGGCACAGAGATAATCTTTAAATCACCTGGGCTTATTTACACCAGTGTATAATTAGGGCAGCAACACCTAACAAAATGCAGTCATTGCAATAATCTCTGTGATTATGTGTAACAACAGGGAGAGAAAAAAAAAGAACGAAAAGTATTTAGTGGAGCTGCTTTGGGGCAGCATTCAGCATTCATCTCCCTTGCCATGATTTATGCTAGATCAGACCGTTGGGTTGATGTCTTAACTTTCTGTCTTTCCCTGGCCGCTATCTTCACAGTTAGGTACAGTACAGTTCTGCCTAGACCTAGGGAACTCTGAGGAGTTAAATGTTCAGTTGCCATCCGTGCAGTCAACATTTAGCACAAGTTGTGTCTTGTTTGTCCCTGAGTGTAGGCGGCAAAAGAGTCTTGAAGCTGGCAGACAAGGAGGAAGATCAGGAGGCTGTTTGCCGGGGGGGGGGGGGGGGCGGGGGGGGGGGCACATGGACAGGGACGATAGGGACCGAAGCCCCTTCACATTTTCTGAATGTTTACTGGTTTCCCCTTTGTCCCACATGCATATCGGTAAATGAGCAGAGAACACACAACACCCCAGGAACACTCTACTGCTCAGCGAACTGGAAGAGTAAGAAGTGATACCTTCTCCTTTAAAATGCTGCACAAACAAACAGATGTTCCATCACACAGGTTTCTTCTTGTGGTTTCTTGTAGTAAGAATGGGCTTGTGAGCAGCTGGGAGCTGAGGGGGGTGGGGGATACTTCTGTTTCTCTTTTATTCTTCCCAGTCATAGAATCATAGAGTTGGAAGGGATCTCCAGAGTCATCTAGTCCAACCCCCTGAACAATGCAGGAAATTCACAAATACCTCCCCCCACCAGCATCCCCCACCAGTTCCATGCCCAGAAGATGACAAAAAGCCTCCAGGATCCCCAGCCAAACTGGCCTGGAGAAAAATGGCTTCCTGTCCCCAAAGTGGCAATAAGCATTTCCCTGGGCATGTAAGAAAGGGCCAGAAGAACTAAGCACTGAGGCAACCCTTCCTGCCCTCCCTTCTCATGACCCGCCTAAGTTCACAGAATCAGCATGGCTGTCAGATGGCCATCTAGCCTCTGTCTGAAAACCTCCAAAGATGGAGAGCCCACCTCCACCTCCATGAAGAAGAATCCACAGTTGTGACTGTTGCATATGAATGGTGTGTGTGGGATTGCTTTTGTGGGAATGCCAGCTTTATAGCCGTAGGGGCTGCTTAGAAACAAAACAGCTCAGCTTCTCAGTGCATGCTTTAGTGTGTATTAAAGAAACATTAGGGGGGAGCATGGGTTGTAGACTGCCACCGTCATATTCTCAATCACAGTGTTTTTGGCCAGATGCCCTGAAAGAAGACAGAGAAAAGTGATCTCTGTATAAACTTTTGGCTGTCATTTGAAGGCCTTTTCCTTAATCTTCTTCTGCTCTTTGGGGCTGTTCAGAAGATACCTCTTCTTTCCACCCACAAACTCGGGCATGCAGTGGGATCGGAAGGGAGGGGGGAAGGGTCCCAGGCATGCACACAGCCCTTTTTCACTTCCTTGGAATCGGAGTGAACAACAATATAGGATGTCTTTGACCCTATGATCCAGAATGGGGGTCTGCAATCTTTAATGAGAGTTACTTCTGAGTAATGGAAAAAAACCAATGTCTTTTCTTCGAATGATTCTCTTAACGATTCAAGGATTCTCTAATGATGGTGTAGCCTTCATGATACTGTAAAAGGTTTTGTAACCGGTTATGATGTTTTACTGAAAAGACATTGTTATGCCTGGATGAGGTTTTGTACATTTTCCGTGTATCTTTGAGAGGGTCTGATTCAAGTTGTCCAACTCTTGTATGGTCCAGTTCAGGAGTAGACCTACGAGACGGAAGTTCATTCTGGAGAATTTCGTCAACATCTAATCTCTACAGTTTAGAAGGACCTTAGTAACATTATATTTTGTAGTTTTGTTTGTTTAGATCACGTATAAGTTTTTTGAAATATATTTATGTGCACCACACAGTTTTGGAGTATCTAATGTTGTGTCCTCTCAAAAGCCTACACCCTCTGCAGATTCTAGTGGGTCTCTGGATCCGATCCGGTGCTGTCTTGTGAAGTCTGTGGACTAAGTGGATGAGGTTCTGTATTAAACAGTAGCTGGATTAGTTTCCCTGGAAAAGAACATTGAAATGAAGTTCATATCTAGATCCTTCGTTGGAAACTTGAAAACTTTTGAAAACTGCTTGGGTGGCAGCAAGGAACTTCAGATTTTTTTTGTAAAGTTCTTTTGGAGTTATATAATTGTAACTGTGTGATTCTTTTATGTTACACTATTGCCACATCGTTGCTTAATTACAACACTGAGTGTGGCAGCATCTTCCAGCTTTGTTCTTGTTTTGGCGTCTTGTTGAATAGCTCTTTTTGTATATTTATAGATTTGAACATAACACGGGATCCCTGTGCCCAGGGCTTTTTTTGTAGAAAAAGCCCAGCAGGAACTAATTAGCATAATAGGCCACACCCAACAGCCAAAACTCATTAGCATATTGGGCCACACCCCTGTCTGTGCAGCTCCCTCCCAGGATGGGCTTCCCCAGGTACCCTGCAGCTTGCAAGGCACATGGGGAACCCAAGGGAAGGAAGACAGTTTCTGGATCGGCTTCCCCAGGCACCCCACAGCTGCAGGGCACCTGGGGAACCTGAGGAAGGGAGGCAATTTAAACTGCCTTCCCTCCCTGGGTTGGCTTGGCTTCCCTAGGTGCCCTGTGGCTTGTGAGACACCTGGGGAACCCAAGGGGGGGGAGGCTGTAGGCGTGGCCAACTCAAAAGCCGGCTGGAACTTTGCCCTCCCTGTGCCACACATGCAAAATGCTCAGTAGTTTTTTGTGTGTGCCAGCTTACTAAATTTATTTTTTTAATTTTTTTTATTTATCTTCATTTTTATATTCCGCCCTCCCCGTAAGCGGGCTCAGGGCGGCTTACAAGGGCACAAATGCCAGTCCAAACATCATAAAACAATTAAAGTCAGCAATAATACTAAAAAATCCAATAAATTACAGCTGTAATACTACAATTCACAATAAAGTGCTTCCAGTCTTTACTAGCCAGATGGCTAGTCCCCCAAAGCCACGGGAAATCCCCGTGCTGTGAGAGAGTACTCCTGGGAACTGCCTCAGCATGCCATTTTGTTTTGGCTCCGCCTTTACACAGGGTAGAAGGAAGATCAATACCCCATCGGAGACCACAACAGAGACGTCAACAGCTTCAGTGCTACCTCCTCAGCACAATCCAGAGGTTATCGTCGTGGGGTCGGGGGTGCTTGGCTCTGCTTTGGCGGCGGTGCTGGCCAGGGATGGCAGGAAAGTGACGGTAATTGAGAGGGATCTGAAAGAACCTGACAGGATAGTTGGAGAATTGCTGCAGCCCGGAGGCTATAACGCCCTGAAGGACCTGGGCCTGGAAGGTAGGTCATCACTCAGAGACTCTTGATCTTTGGTATTCACTGCTTCAGCTCTCTGACAATTCAGGATGCAGCCGAAGCCTCACCTTCCAACCGTATTAACAGACAAAACCCCTTACAGTCATTGGTTTGTAGGCTGAAAATAACTAGGCAACCAAACTTCCTTCCCAAACGTGTCATGAGAGCCAGTCTGCTGTAGTGGTTAGGAGCGCGGACTCTAATCTGGGAGAACCGTGTTTGATTCCCCACTCCTCCACATGCAGCTGCTGGTGTGACTTTGGGTCAGTCAAAGTTCTTTCAGAGCTGTTCTCTCCAGGGCAGTTCTGGAAAGAGCTGTCTCAGCCCCACCTACCTCACAGGGTGGGGGGGGGGAAGGGAAAAGAGATTGTAAGCCGCTCTGAGACTCTGAGTGAAAGGCGGGGTATAAATCCAATCTCTTCTTCTTCGCTAATCCATGAGTTTATATTAACCTTGTAGGATGAAAAACCCTCAAGAAAACAGAGACAAAGACAGAGCAAACACGGGGATGTGGGGAAGGCTCCTGTCACTTGGCTGTCCAAGACTGAAGGGTTAGGCATTCAGCAACTGGAGGAGCATGGGTCAAGATAAATATCTCATGTTTAGAAATAGGTATGTAGCTCAGTATTATATTTTGGGAGTTGTTCACTCACTCGGCAGGTTAATCTCCTAACTCCTCCACAGGCAATCTCCATGCCAGACAAGAACATGATTTGCGATGCCCTGACCTGGATAGCCCAGGCAAGGTCGATCTCGTCAGATCTCGGAAGCTAAGCAGGGCAAGCTGACCCTGGCAAGCATTTGGATGGGAGACCTCCAAAGAATACCAGGGCCGGGAGGCCAGAGGCAAGCTATCAAGCCACTTCTTTGAATGTCCTCCATGCCCTAGGAGGAGTTGCCAGGGGTTGCCATGACTTCCAGGCACAAGCACGCACACGCACACACACACACACACAAAATGCAAAAATACTAAAAAAAAAGAACATGATGTGCACAAGAGAGGTTCGTTGCCTCACTTGACCTTGTTTAATGTATAGTGTAATCGAAAAATCAGCGGGCCATTTTTAGCAGTGCTGGTTTGGGGCAACTTCTGACAAGGAAAGTGGACGTTAGGATTGATGAGATATGGGTCTAGAGCTCCTGAATTTGACAGCAGTATTTTTTCGGTTCAACATCTTGTTCACTCCTTAAACGCATCGCTTGCAGGGCAGTCCTAGGCAGAGTCCCTTGGGTTTAAGTCGATTGATTTCAGCGTGGTAACTCTGCAAAGGGTTGCCCCGACCACCAGATATTCACGTGTGCCCAGGTCATGGTCACTCTGCAAATGATTTATTTGTTTATTTAAATTTGTTATCCCACCCTCCCAGCCAAGGGCGGCTCAGGGCAGCTTACAGTTGATAAAAATTCAACAATGTATCTATATATCATAACAATAGTCAATATAAATACGGTAGTAAAATTCAATATTAAGACCACAGGTAAAATAATAAAGTGCTAGTCATCGTAACGTTGACTCCATTCAGCTTCAGGTGACGTAGGAAGGTGCTTCATGTCATAAGTCCATTCAGCTTCAGATATCCTAAAGGGGAAACAACTCGGGTGGTAATTAGGGGTCCAGCAGATCAGGGCTCTTCCAACATGAGATATCAACTGCCATCATTGCTGGCAATGATAGTCCTGGTGATGGCAGCGGCGGCTGCGAACCTCTGGCGGGTTGCCCTGACCACCAGATATTCCTGTGTGCCCAGGTTAAGTGAGTAACAGTGTCCTCCTGAGTAGAGTTACGTCCCTCTAAGTCCATTGAGAAGGGTGTAACTCTGCTCGCGAAAATACTGTAAGTGCTCTTGTTCTGCAACAATACCAAAATATACCTTGAGCTGAAGGACCGCAGGTAGTTTTGCATAATAGTGGGGGAGAGAGGGAGGGAGGCAGGTCAACTCTGTGCCATGTTGGTATGAACCAGGCGGCCCATATTTATTCTATTCTTATTCTGTGTGTGGTTTTTTTACTCTTTAATGTGAAAGATAGAACAGGTAGAGAAAGAAGGACTTTTCTCCCTTTCTCACAATACAAGAACTGGTGGGCACTCCATGAAATTGCTGAGCAGTTGGGTTAGAACGGATAAAAGGAAGTCCTTCTTAACCAAAGAGTGATTAACACATGGAATTCACTGCCACAGGAGGTGGCGGCGGCTACAAGCATAGATGGCTTCAAGAGGGAATTAGATAAACATATGGAACAGAGGTCCATCAGTGGCTATTAGCCACAAAGTATAGATAGGAACTCTTGGTCTGGGGCAAGTGATGCTCTGTATTCTTGGTGCTTGTGGGGGGGGGACGGACGACGACAGTGGGAGAGCTTCTAGTGTCCTGGCCCCACTGATGGACCTCCTGATGGCACCTTTTGGCCACTGTGTGTTGGACTGGATGGGCCACTGGCCTGATCCAACACTGGCTTCTCTTAGGTTCTTATGTAACTTCTAGGTTCTTGAAAATTTTTGATAGATTTTAAAACAAAGCATGATTTTTTAAAAGTTGCTGTAGGGCCTTCAAAAAAATTGTCACTGCATTTTCAGATATGGGAGTGATGAAAGCTAGAAACCTACTTTTCTGTAAACAGAGGGAAAGTAATCGCTCTTCCACTGGAAACTCTTTTAAGTTCTTGTGACTCAAGCCAGATTCAGGTTGCATCAGGCTGGGAGCGAAAGTCTATTGCCAGATTCTACCATGGATTAAGTAATACTTAATATGGCTGTGTGATCTCCCCATATCAGTCGATCTTTTGTTGTAGGCATTCTTTTTGACACTTGTTTTGCAGGGGCAGTCGAAGGGATTGATGCTCACACCGTCAACGGCTATATCGTCCACGACTTGGAAAGCCAGTCTGAGGTTGAAATCCCTTATCCTCAAAGGTCGAATGGCCAAGTGCAAAGCGGAAGAGCATTCCATCATGGACGGTTCATCATGGGTCTCCGAAAGATGGCCATGGCAGAGCCCAAGTAAGGGTGGATGGCAACATAAATAATAAGGCCCTCTGAAAAGTTAGTCGTTTTGGACCCTGCTCATGCATTGACCGGTGGAGGCACAGGCTCCAGTTGTTTCAATTTAAATGCGTTTCTCCTTCCACCTTTCCCCCGCTCTTGAGCCAAATACACCACTGTCTAAAGTCTGCTAGAGCTAGGACTGTACCTGTAGACTGGATGTTGATCTTTGTAAATTAATCCACAGAAGTTACTAAAAGTGCGGTTCTCCTCCCCACCCCCATAGCTTGCTGCAGGTTTGTCTCCAGGCAGATTGGACACCATGGAGGAACAGTGGCTACTAGCCATGGTGACTGAAGGGAACCTCCGCATTCAGAGGCACTAAGCCTCTGAATCCCAGAGCCAGGAGGCAACATCGGAGAAGGCCTCAGCCTCTGTTCCCTGTTATTGGCTATCCAGAGGAACTGTTTGGCCGCTGTGTGAGTCAGGAGGCTGGACTAGATGGACTATTGGTCTAATCCAGCAGGCCTCTTCTTATGTTCTTATGAAGGCCTTGGCCTCTATGCCCTGTTGTTGGCCCTCCAGAGGAACTGGTTGGCCACTGTGTGAGACAGGATGCTGGACTAGATGGACCATTGGTCTGATCCAGCAGGGCTCTTCTTATATTCTTATGAAGGCCTTGGCCTCTAGGCCCTATTGTTGGCCCTCCAGAGGAACTGGTTGGCCACTGTTGAGACAGGATGCTGAACTTGATGGACCATTGGTCTGATCCAGCAGGGCTCTTCTTATGTTCTTATAAAGGCCTTGGCCTCTATGCCCTGTTGTTGGCCCTCCAGAGGAACTGGTTGGTCACTGTGTGAGACAGGTTGCTGAACTAGATGGACCATTGGTCTGATCCAGCAGGGCTCTTCTTATGTTCTTATAAAGGCCTTGGCCTCTATGCCCTGTTGTTGGCCCTCCAGAGGAACTGGTTGGCCACTGTGTGAGACAGGTTGCTGGACTAAATGGACCATTGGTCTGATCCAGCAGGGCTCTCCTTATGTTCTTATCCTATTTCCAATAGTTGTCAATCAGAGGCCACAGAAAGGCCCTGCAAGCAGGACGTGTTGGGCCCAGCCCTCACTAGCCAGCTTCTTCCAGCACTGCAGAGACATTCCACCTCTAAATGGAGCTGTCCTGGTCTCCCACAATTCCCTGTCTTCTGTGCCAGTCATGCCTCTTGTGCCATAGGTTGACCACCCATGTTTCAGCCCTTTTTGTGATTAAAAATAAAAACCACACTGTGGGAAGTTCCTGCTATAGCAGCTGCTCTCTGCCCCTTCCTTTTGTTAAGAGGCCAAAACTGGAGGGAAAGGTTTAACATACTGATAGCTTTTTGCCTCTCCCCTAACCTCTCCAATTTGTCCCAGCCGTCCACGGTTCTGTGCTCTGTTAAGTGCTTATGGGTGAGGACTTAGAGCTGTGTTGACATTGTGCCAGACCGGCACAAGATCTTATCGAGTGGGTTACTGTGCTGGCGCCACAGGGCAGTGCTTGTGTTTTTCCACTTTGGCAGTGGTGGATCTGAATAATAAAATGCAGCAAGTGGTCATCAGACTGTCATTCTGGCACCTGGGAATCTAAATCCTGAACTGGGTGCCTTGTGCTGATGTTCTGTTTGCTGTGTTGTTATTGTTGTGTGTGTGTTAAGTGCCATCAGGTCACTTCTGACTTATGGCGACCATATGAATTCATGACCTCCAAAACGTCCTATCATCAACAGCTTTGCTCTTGCAAAATTAGGGCTGTGGCTTCCTTTACTGAGTCAATCCATCTCATGCTGGGCCAGTTTAGTGGAGTGGTTAAGTGCGCAGAGTCTAATCTGTGAGAACCGGGTTTGATTCCCCACTCCTCCTTTTGCACCTGCTGGATGACCTTGGGCAAGCCTTAGCTCTGGCACAGCTGTTCTTGAAAAAGAGAAGTTTCTCTCAGAGCTCTCTCAGCCCCACCTAACTCACAGGGTGTCTGTTGCAGGGAGGGGAAGGGAAAGGAGTTTGTAAGCCACTCTGAGACTCCTTTGGGTAGTGAAGGGTGGGGTATAAATCCAATCTCTTCTTCTCTTCTTCTTCTTCCTCTTTTCCTGCTGCTTCCAACTTTTCCAAGAAATTATTATTATTAATGTCTTGCTTTTCTCCTTGATCGGGGGCCCAAAGAGAGTTTTCATATAGTTCCCCCCTCTTCCACTTAATCCTTACAAAACCAACCTTGTGAGGGTAGGTTAGGCTGAGAGATCATAACGAGCCCAAGATCCCCTGGTCGTAGGGTTGCCCGGTCCCTTTGAGACGCCGGCAGGGGGATGGGAAGGGACACTCTGGGAACTGGAAGTGTTGCCTCCAATGTGCTGACATCACCAGAAAAGGCATTGTGCACCTTGCCTATGTCACCTGGAAGTGATGTAGGCATGTTGGAGGTGACACTCTGGTTTTTGGGCAAAACTCTATGGTAAAATTGCCCTCAAACCATAGAGTTTTGCCCAAAGGCCAGAGCATCCCCCTCCCCCAACATTACTGACATGCCTATGTCACTTCTGGGTGATGTAGGCAAGTCGCTCCATGTTGCTGTTGGGGGGAGGATTTGGGCAGGAGCCCACAAAACCAGGGGATCCCCCACCTCCAACTGGGGGCTGGCTACCCTTTCTGGTGGGCTTACATGGTTGAGTGACCAATTTCAACCCAGACATCTCAGGTCTTAGTCCAGCACTCTAACCCTTACTCTACGTCAGCCCTCAGTTGGGTGTCTTGGAGTTAGCAATGGCCGCTCCCTCCCTCCATAATGGTTTTTTGCCAGGGTGGTAAGCCCTCAAGGAGTGAGGAAATAATGTGCTACCGCTTAGATCTGTGAGTAATTACCAGGGGTCCTTTCGTAGAAAAAAAGGTGCAGGAGCTCATTAGCACAACTCATTAGCATAACTCATTAGCATATGCCACGTCCCCTGACATCACCAGAAGTGTGTCAGAAAGGGAATGTCAGTTTCAGCCCCATTATATCCTATGGGTCATTGAAATCAATGGCAAAAACTCATAGGGTATATGAGGGGCTGGAGGAAAGGGGGTTTGAGGGAGGGGCTCCAAACTTGCAGGGTAGCTGCTGGGGCCTCTCCTCGAAATGCCCACCAAGTTTCAAGAAGATTGGACCAGGGGGTCCAATTCCATGGGCCCCCAAACAGGTTGTCCCATCCCCTCCATTGTTCTCTATGGTGGGAAAAAATGTTAACTTTTTTCCTCCCATAGAGAACAATGGAGGGAATGGGGGCAACCTGTTTGGGGGCCCGTAGAATTGGACCCCATGGTCCAATCTTCTTGAAACTTGGTGGGCATTTCGAGGAGAGGCCCCAGCAGCTACTCTGCAAGTTTGGAGCCTCTCCCTCAAACCCCCTCCCCTCCAGTGGCTTTTAAAGTTGCCGCCGAATTTAGATTAGAGAATCTGATTCAGCCTGTGGCTGCCCTACTGGCCAGTCCTGAGCTGGCCCCTACTACCTTGCAGTACATTGGATAGGTAGCAATGGTGGTTGTGGGGATTATTGTGGTGGGGCTTAGACATGTACTGCACCTGTTGAATCACTCACAGGGGGGTTGGTCCAAGGGAGATTGTCAGATTGGTCTGCCTTGGCCTGTGCAGCTGGCTTTGTTCAGGGGAATACTTTATATCTGCTACCGTTGGTTGCTGCCCCTCCCATGTTCAAGAGCCCGCTTGGGATTGCAGTGCTGTGGAATTAGAAAATAGCATTGTGTGTGTGTGTGTGTTTTGATAAAGAATCCGCTTTCTTTCAGCGCGAGATTCATCGAAGGGACAGTGCTACAGTTGCTCGAAGAGGAAGAATGTGTGGTGGGAGTTTTGTACAGAGAGAAAGAAACTGGTGACACGAAGGTGAGTCTTCAGGTTTCCTTCGTCGGTAGCCTGATATTCCTGTCCTTCTGGTCCTGTGTGACCTTGTAATAAATTCAAGCGCAGACAAAATTACTCTGGCCAAATAAATAAAGAAAAACATGGTTTAAACCTATTCTGCGAATACCACTGTTAGATTTTTTTATAATAGTGGACCTGCCCCCAAAGAGTATAGAATATTCATTGCTTCCCGTGAGTCCTCTGTGGGTATAGTGCTGAGATCCTGTGGTGCCATGAATATTCATAAATATTCCAGCCGCACAGGCGTAACCTGTCTGCACAGACGACCTGGGAGAAGAAAGGGCAGGGGGTGTGGAGCTGCTGACTCGAAAGAGCTGCAAAGTAGCAAAGAGGCCGGTCTGACTTTCTCAGCTGTTTTCGGCTTCTTCAGAGTCTGCTTCCTTGTGTATGGACAGATACCTTCAGGGGAAACCAGAAGAAAGTTCTGTTTGCAAGTTCCTCGACCTTAACAGTCATGGAAGAAGATGAAACCTAAGGGCATGTTGGATTTAGGAAACAGATTAAACTCTCTTCACATACATAGCACTTTGAGGATTACATAGCACATTATTATCAGCTGGCATATTTCATACTGCCATTTGGCTTTTCACAAAGCCTTCTAATTCTGTAATCCTAGTCCTATTGCATTGGTCACTGGTTGTCTTATGCTGTCTTTTTGTGCTGGTTTTTTATATCTAGGGCTGCCAGGCCTCCTGCTATGGTGGGGGGGGGGGGGCTCCCGCTGGCAGCCCTAGATGCCTGCCAACACTCCAGGCAGCAGTGAGAGGTTGCATTCACACAGCCAATTTGATCCGTTGCAGTTCCCTTATGGATTTAAAGTGCACGATCATACAGCAGCATCTGTCTGTCGTGCCACAGTCGTCTGAGTTCCATTCCCCCCTTACCTTGCCCTGTGTTTCTTTGATACCTGATAAAAGTCTGGTCCTGTTGGTCTGAGCCGCTTCCAAAATGGATTTCCTGTCGTCTGGTTACTCTGTTGTGCACCCAAGCCGTCAGGCAGGTCTTACTGAGCTCTTGCTTTCTGGCCACCATCCCCCCCCTTCCAGTTAGTGAGGATCACATGACTGTATATATGCACTTCTCCCCCAGCCCAGGGGGGGCTGCTCAAAACCTTGTTTTCTTTTGAAAAACTCTCAAAGAAAGACACCCCTGTTCTGCAGTTTTTTAATATCATTTGGGGAAGGGGTAAATTGAAACAATTAGAGGGAGGACAGCAGTGAACTCCATTTCCCAGCAGTCTTTTCACTGCTTGTGCGCTTGCTCTGAGGACTAACTTTAAAAAGAAAATGGCTGACAGCCCCATGAACTCCATATCCCAGCATGCTCATAAGTGCTTGTGGGCATGCTCAAAGGACACACTTTTGAAAAAAAATGGCCGACAGGCTGACTCTGTGCTCGGTACCATCTGGTCATGCAAGGAGGGGTAAAAGGGCATTGAAGTGTGCTATAAGGGGTGAGTCTGGTCAGGATTCTCTGCCACAAAATAACTTGGCTTAATTTGAGGCGGGGCAACGGCAGATTGAACTGCCCATCTGATCGCGACCAGAGAAACAAAAATGGCGATATCGGCTGCGTTGCTTCATCACTTCTAGGGAAAACCCCAGAAGTGACACAGGGTAGTTCCAGAAATCTCCAGAAACTCTATTTTGCTATAGAGTTTCCAGAAATTCCTAGTGCTACCATAAGTCACTTCTGGGTTTTTCTTGGAAGGGATGTAGCAGTGCAGCTGACGTGGCACTTCCATGTCCCTGCCCTCAAACCCTCTTGCCTCTGAAGCTTCAGTCCATGTAATGCCTGTCTGGGCATCTGCTCCTTATAAGGAGGGACTCAAGCCTCAGATTGGTCGGAGGGGTCAGCTGTCAGAGAAAGGTGGTGCACAGTTATCTGCCTCTGACATCAGCTTATGTCCTAGTTTGGAGTACATGACCCAGCTTTCAGGTTGCATATTGTAATTACATACATGAGATCGGAGGAAACAGTCAGAAACAAGAGCAGGAAGAACTTGATGAAGTGATTAATTGTAGTCTTCCTTGAGCAGGAGACATACCCCTGCTGACAGATATTCTATAAACTGACTCGTATTTTAAAAGTCGAGAAACTTCTTTGCTTGCAGTCCCAGTTAGCGCTATCAGCAGCAGTTTTTGAGTTCTTTGTTTCCAGTGGAATGTCTGTTTGCCAATCAGTGGTTTCACTACCACTAGATTAGGATAGCAGCTTTTTCAAGAATATCTCAAAATACCCTCTCTTAGCAGATGATACCTGATAACAGTCTTCAGCTGAAATCCGTCTTGTTTCTATCAGGCTGCAATAGATCTTGTGCGGTCATAAGAAAGTCTGGCATCCTGTAATGCCTTCATCAAGCAAGTCGATAAAATTCTGAAGTCAGGAGTCCAGACTTCTAATATCAAATTTAACATGAACGTATGGTAAAGGATATGCATTCAGAGCCGTGCTCCTGGAGCGATGGATGGATTTGTCTCAGAGTTGCCAGCCTCCAGGTGGTGGCTGGAGATCTCCAGGAATTACGACTGATCCCCAGGCAACAGAAATCAGTTCACCTGGAGAAAATGGCCCATTTAGATGGTGGACCCTGTGGCATAATGCCCATTAAAGCCCCCTCCCATCCCCAAATCCCACCTTCCTCAGGCTCTAACCCCCAACATCTCCAGATATTTCCCAACCTGGAGCTAGCAACTGTAATTGGGCTGGAGACATGCATCTAGTGCCCTTCAGACTGCCACATTCCACATGTTGTGGTGCACTGTCTGTGAAACAGTTGGATGCCAGCAAGTGCCATGTGTGTGGCACCAGACTCACAATATTGGTACAAGGGTACCATAGGAGGGAAAGTAACCTTTTTTCACTAGCAGTTTTTCACTAGCAGTTTTTTCACTTATTTCAAGTATGATGCTGCAGAAGATCAGTTCTGCAGGGCCTGCAAGACAGCGCTCTTCCACCAGGCCTTCCATTAGGAGCCCCCCCCCCCCCCCACTTCCATCAACAACCACTATTAATATCTGTGGTGGGGGCTGATTGTAACCGGGATCGAGCCGTATCACTTGTAGATCTGGAGGCTGCTGAGTAATACATGGCACGCCATCTTGTGTGTTAGCTATTGAGAGCATTTTAACTGTAAATGGATGACTGTTGATTGTTTTAACGGATTTTAAATGTCTTATATGAATCTTGGTACACTGGGCCAAGCTATGTGAGCCGCTCTGAGCCTGCTTGCGGGGAGAGCGGCCTATAAAACAAACAAACAAACAAACAAACAAATAAATATGGCAAACTGCTGTAGAAGCATGCTGTGCAGTTTTCTTTTGAGCCACTTTACAATTACAATTGCACATTTCAGACAGGAAATTTTCACTGAAAATGTGTGGGGGGGTTAGGCTGCCTCTGGAAGTTGCTACATGGTGCTGCTTATCTAGCTTGTGACTATGCGTTGCAATCGTTTGTGTTGCAGGAACTCCATGCCCCCCTTACAGTTGTGGCTGATGGTCTCTTCTCTAAGTTCAGGAAGAATCTTGTCTCCAACAAAGTTAAAGTCCCATCCCATTTTGTAGGTTGCATTTTGCAGGTAAGTGTCCCCTAAAAAAAACCCCTGTTATCGAATTTGGGTGCATAAAGCGATGCGTTATTTGCTGTGATGAAGGCAATTTTGTAAGAGTGCTCCCATTTAAACACTTATTGTTGTTATTCCTGTAGCATCAGGAACCGATCCAGAATTTAAGCTATTTGCCCAATTGATCTCGCCCTCTTCCCTCCCTCACATGCAGGATTTCGTTCCTCCTCCTCCTCCTCCTTTTCTTCTTCTTCTTTCTTGCTGAGCAGCCCCTAAATCTATTTTCTTCTTATTTGTTTGTATATTTTGATGCTAGCCCAGCCCAGGGAACTGAGGGAAGAGACAAAATCACTTTCTTATAGTCAGCTTCTGAAATGGCACATGAGAAGCTTTTGAAAGTTCAAAATAAACAAAATGTTTTATTTAACTTAGAAGAGAAAAGATCAGGTGGAATCAGGGGTAGGATGTATGAAGTGAGCTGATAATAAAACTGGGGTAACTTTGTAAACTCACTAACTCCAGATAAGTGTTTCTGCTATTCAAAAAGGTCTTTTCAAACTTTGAGGAGAAAGGCTTTTCAGTTTCTGCTTCAACACTCAAGCATATGTTTCTGAGTTTCACTGACTCTTAAAGTCTAGAATGCAGGAACATATAACCAAGTCCCCCAAATCCTTCTATATAAATAGACAAAGGATCATTCCCCTTTTAAGAACTATCTCCCTTTTCATGGGGCAGGGATTACTTCTCTTAACAAGAAGCAATTTCCCTTTTCGGCTTGAATGAAGAAGAAGAAGAAGAAGAAGAAGAAGAAGAGATTGGATTTATATCCCGCCCTTCACTCACTTAAGAGTCTCAGAGCGGCTTACAAACTCCTTTCCCCTCCCCTCCCCACAACAGACACCCTGTGAGGTAGGTGGGGCTGAGAGAACTCTTTCCCAAGCTGTCCTTGAGGGAACAGCTGGTACAGAGCTATGGCTTGCCCAAGGTCATCCAGCCAGGTGCAAAAGGAGGAGTGGGGAATCAAACCCGGTTCTCACAGATTAGAGTCCGCGCACTTAACCACTACACCAGACAGGCTCTCTGAATGGCAATCCTGTCTGATCCTCTCACTCCTTTTGCCTCCTTCCCAGTCCATAGTCAGTGCTTAATCCAATGTATTCTTGGGAGTACATACTGAGCAACTGAATATATATTGTTTTTCTTTCCCCTTTTTAAAGAATGCACCTCAGTATAAAGTGAACCATGCTGAGCTCGTGTTGGGAAATCCTAGTCCGGTGCTTATCTATCAGATTTCTTCCAGTGAGACTCGTGTCCTTGTTGACATTCGAGGTGAAATGCCAAAGAACCTTAAAGAATATATGATCGAACAAATTTATCCACAGCTGCCAGGTAAGGATGTCTGAACTTTGGAAGGAATTCTTGTCTTGATTTGATGCCTTGTTTATTCCTTTTGATTCTAAATTGCTCTGTGATTGGAATAGTTCAGACACTTGGCTGACTCAGTGAACAGCCAGTTTCCCCACCAGCAGCCTGTGCTGGTGCAGCAGGGGTTAGTTGTCGTGTGTGAATGTGATACCCATCAGCCTTGTGTGGCATGGAAATTCACTATTTATTTATCATATGGCAGAGTTGCACACAGGAAGCATATAATAATATACAATATGTACCCAAGTTGATATAACAGGTACGCAGACTGATTGGGCAACCTCCCTAAATACTAATATCTAAATTTTCAATCCACTCAATTACAGCTGGGAAGAATTTAAAGACCTCCGTCATATCTCATGGGAGAGCACAATACTCACATTCCTGTGAAAGATGGGAAATAGTTTGGGGGCCTGCCCCACAATCGCATTTGGGTCCTGGTATTTTGCCCTATTTAAAGAACAGGCTTGCACAACTGCTAAAGCCTGTTCATATTCTATTAGATGTCTCCCATACTTTACTTGGCAAGGCAAACCCTGCGAGCCTCTCGTTGGTGTTTATCAGGTTATGGATATCAGGTGGAACTGATTGCAGCCATGTTCGCAACCATTCATTCCCTAGATTGAAATTTTGTGATTGCAGGATTTGTGCGGCTCTTATTGCTGGGTGTTGGGATCTTAGTCTGGATGGGCCTGCATTAGCCATGTCTTTGTGAACAGGCAACTCTCTATTTTCAGTGATCTTTCTATATTCGCAAAGAAGAGTATTTTGTCTTTGGAGATGCGGGAGAGTGATGTGGCACAACGTGGGTAGCCAATAGGTTGGAGTGGGTTTAATACATCAACAATACAACAATAATACTCATTGTTGTATTAAGTTGGACATCACATTTGTGGACATGGGGGCTGCTGAGCCACAGTGAAGCACCGTATTCTGCAGTACTATACACCAACCCCAAAGCTGAGCATCTAAGTGTTGCAGCAGATGCACCCCAAGTTGTACCACATAATTTTTGGAGAATGTTGTTTCATGTGTGGATTTTTGCTGCTACATTGGTAAGATGGTGTTTCTAGCTCAAGGTCCTGTCCAGGGTGATGCCAAGGTACTTAGGTGTGTGATTGTAGGTCGGGTGCCATTAAGGTAGATTATTCAGTTCATGGTTGGCAAAATTGTTATTGAGATGGAAACAGGTGCATTCTGTTTTTCCTGGACTTGGGATAAGCCGCCATTTTTGCAAGTAGTCAGCCAAATTTTCAAGGTCCCTAGTCAGTATTTCCTCAGTCCTTTCAATTGATTTGTGCCTTCCTGCAAATTCACTAACCTGTTGTGGAGGCTGTAAGGCAGGGTTTCCCAACCTTTTTGAGCCTGTGGGCATCTTTGGAATTCTGATACAGGGTGGTGGTCATAACCACAAAATGGCTGCCACAGGAGGCGGAGCCAACTACGAAATGACTGCGGGAGGTGGAGCTAATCACAAAATGTAAGAGAGTGATGTTATGCATAACTCTAGTAGTGACTCTACAATATTTCAGGCAGAAGCTGTTTAACTGGATGCCTTTTAAAATGAACATGTTGTTTAAGAATGTTGTTTTGCATATATGTGGCTTCAGTCACATGGTGAAGATCCTTGTGCTTTGGTGGTAGCTGCTGCCAAAGCACCATTTTTAAAAACCTGCACAGCCAATCAGAAGCCCTGTTGGGCAAAAGTTCCATTGGCTTTGCTTACTTTCTGAAAACTTTTAGCGGGTGTCAGAGAAGATGTTGGTGGGCATGGTGGCACCTCTGGGTGCCAAGTTGAGGACTCCTGCTGTAAGAGGTTGTTAGTTCACCTCTGTTTGCCCAGAACTGGTCGTCTAAGAGGCAAGCAGATGAGTCTGTCTCTGTCTTCTTTAAGCATGTTGCCGCCCCAGAAGTTTTGGGCATCATCCCAGTTTTCAAAAGCAGGCGATAATTGTTTGGTTGAATGGTTCATTTACTATCCTGCTCAAACCTGCTCTCAGGGCTGGCCTACATATTTGGCAGAATGAGAAACAGGAGACTGTGTCAAACCATTCCAGATAACAGGAAACACTTCTCGCACTTGAATGCTCCCCGACACTGAATTATTAAAATGGATCCTGCTTGTTGGGTACTTGCACAGCAAAGAACAGACCTGATTAATTTTTTCCCTGTCTATTGTGCTGAATCCTAGAATCACAGAGCTGGAAAGGGCCATACAGGCCATCTCCTAGTCCAACTCCCTGCTCAGTGCAGGATCAGCTTAGAGCAGGGGTGGCCAACCTTGCTTAACGTAAGAGCCACATAGAATAAACATCAGATGTCTGAGAGCCGCAAGACAGGAACAAATATCACACACACGTTTTTATTTTTTAAAATATGCAAATTTGCTTTTTATTAAAATTAAATGGGACTGCCAAAAATAAAAACAAACGAGGAAAACCGGTTATTGATAATGATATTACTTGTTTGCTAATGATATTGAGAGAGAGAGAGAAAGAGAGAGAGATGGAAAGAAAGAATTAAAGAAGTGGAAAGAAAGAGAGAGAGAAACTAGGAAAGCAAATAGATGGGAGGGAGGAGGGAAGGAAGGAAGGAAGGAAGGAAGGAAGGAAGGAAGGGAGAAAGAGAGAAAAAGCATGCCTCCCCTTTGCTTCCCCAGCCGCCCTGCCAGGAGCCGCACAATATGTGTGAAAGAGCCGCATGTGGCTCCCGAGCCACAGGTTGGCCACCCCTGGCTTAGAGCATCCCTGACAAATGTTTGTCCAGATGCTGCTTAAGGACTGCCAGTGAGGGGGAGCTCCACTGTCACACAACTCAGACTGTCAAAAAGTTTTTCCTAAGATCCAGTTAGTACCTTCTCGCCCTTAATTTCAACCCATTCTTGTGAGTCCTCTCCTCTGCTGCCAACAGGAACAGCTCCCTGCCCTCTTCGAAGTGACAGCCCTTCAAATACTTCAAGAGAGCCATCATGTCTCCCCTCAGCCTCCTCTTCCCCAGACTGAACATTCCCAAGTCTCTCAGCCTTTCCTCGTAGGGCTTGGTCTCCAGGCCCCCAATCATCCTTATTTGTGGGGCAATTTTTCCACAAGGAAGCATTAAAAAATAGCATCCCCTGGACTGAACGGTACAGTCCGTTCTGTCACTTCCCTGCTGCAAGAGACCCCAGTATTTGTGACTGAAAAGGGGAGTTCTTAAAAGGCAAAAGTGTTACACACATACCTGGTTGGGGCCCCACAAGCACTACGGCCGTCTTCGTAGGGTAGGCTAGTGATCGAAGCATATGTGCACCGAGCTCTGATGTAGCCAACGGGTCCTGTTCCTTTGCCCCAGCCGGCTCCAATCAGGAAGTCGGGTAGTATAAAGTGGACGTCTGTGCAGGTGAGAGAAAGCCTTGAGAGCAAGAGGGCCTAATATTCTTTCTCCGTAGCAAGCAGTGGACATGCAGTGGTGTCTGTGTGAGTGTGTTTTCCAGAAGAGGTAATTGTTGCATCCATGTTGGTTTGCTTGTTTGAAATATTTGTACTTCAGCTCTTAACTGTATATGTGCTTGGTGAAGTTTCGTAGGAGTTTAACCCCCCCCCCCCAAAAAAAACACAGTAGAATAAATGTGTAAAATTCGTAAAGGGTTATGGATATTTTAAAGAAGTCACTATCAAAGTGGGATGGAAAAAGTTCCCAAAGAAAGCATGCTGTATTTTACAGGGTTAATGGCGTATAGCTGAATGATATTCTCTGGTATCAGAGTGGTCTTTGGCCCTGTCACCCCCTCCCACCCCACTACCCGAGTTCTTCTCAGACGCTTGGTTTCAGGATCATGCTGGTCCTCGTCTACAGTATTGTCATTCCTACTGCAGTTTTACTCGTTTCCTTACGGTTCTTATTGAATGGAAAAAACCTTTTAGAAATGACCAAAATATTGTATAATTTCTGGGGTTTTTTTGCAGAGCACATTCAAGAGCCATTCCTTGTCGCTGTTCAGAACAATCGATTGAGGGCCATGCCGGCGAGTTTTTTGGCGCCTTCCCCCGTTAACAAAGCAGGTCTGTAAACCGAAGAGAGACGAACGCCGGAGGCAGGGGGCATGGGATCAAATGTACAACTCGAGGAGAGGGGGACCCTTGGTTTCCTTTCTTTGTGTCAACGTGTCGTCCCGTCCCCCCCCCACAAATTTCTTTTGAAAGACTCTTCAGTTTTCAGAGACTGTGGGTACCTGTCCTGGGAGCCTGCTGTTTTAGAAACATGAGGCCACAATTTCCTTAAGGGCGCAAGTCCAGGTCTGTGGATCCGAGCGAAAGGTTTTTGCGCACCAGCAAATGGCGATATTTCTCAGAAATAAGGAAGTTGGGTTTCTTTTCTGAAACTTAGCTGCTCTGCAGAACCCTAGCCCTGAAGTCCCATTGTGTGTGTCTGCTAAACAAATAAGGGTCAAAGTTAGTATGTATTGACACTCTGGTGATTCTTACATTGGTAGGAGATCTCAACAACAGGAAGTGTCAGGAATGTTAGTGTTCTGGGGCTTCTTTGTGTTATTTGCAGTCTCAGCCCTGCAAGTATGACCTACAGGCCTCTTCCGGGCATTTGCGTGCAAGAAGCAAAGCAGCTTCTGAACTTCTGCCTTCTCTCATGTGAGACCAACATAGACTAGAATGCAGAATTATATCCCCTCTCACATTAGCAACATCCAGAGTGTCATGAATAATGCAGCCGAGGCTCAGATCTGCCTCTCGGCAGCTTGTGGGGAAGTGCACTAAATGCCTCTTGCATGGGTAAGCTGACTTAAACCCGCAAATAGATTCAGGTGGGTGGCCATGTTGGTCTGAAGCAATAGAACCGAGTTTGAATCCAGTGGCACCTTTAGGACCAACAAAATTTAATTCCGGGTACCAGCTTTTGTATGCATGCACACGAAAGCTCATACCCAGAATTAAACTTTGTTGGTCCCAAAGGTGCCACTGGACTCAAACTGTGTCTTAAACCTGCAAAACTCACTCAGTGGGCCTGAGGTGGCTGAAGCAGTGCATAGTGAACACATTGGACGATGATAAATACTTCGTCGAGGGTTGCAGGATTTTTCTAAAGAATTACAAGCTCTTCCGCCAGGCCTTTCAATAGGGGCCACCGCCTTCGCATTATCTTCTTACTCTCCCCTCCTTATAAGCAATTCCCCAATGATCAACCATCAGTTACCATTGGGTCACTGGCGATACTGCATGCCTAACAGCGGACTGAGACACTATACGCCATCGAACTGTATTGAGCACTTTATTAATTTGTACTGTAATGTTTTAGTGATGTAGCCTATAATGTTTTAATTGTTTTATGGATATTGTGAATCTTGGTTCGCCGAGTCTTCTTAGCTGCTCTGAGCCTGCTGTGCGGGGAGAGCGGCCTAGAAATCGAATTAATTAATTAAATGGTAGCTGTTTGATGGTGACTGATTGTAGGAGTGTCTCCTTTTTCAGGAGTCCTCCTCCTGGGTGATGCATACAACATGAGACACCCTCTAACAGGCGGAGGGATGAGCGTGATTCTGAATGACATTAAGATTTGGAGGAGCTTGCTGCAGGCCATTCCAGACTTCTACGAGGACTCTGACCTTCTACAGGTAAGGGCCTGTTTTTTTTTTTTATTTGGGCTCCTTCCTTGAACAGTGAAGCAGCCACTCGAAATGGTTGATGTAAAATCGGTCAAGGAGAAGCAGGTCCAGGTGCAGTTTGAAGGGGGTCAGCGCTCTAAACCTGCGTTCTGACCGTTCACAAGCCACAGCAGGAAGGCAGTGAGGGCGATAACTCTGTTCAAATTCCTGATGGTTTCCGTGGGCTAGTGAAAACAGTGTGGAAAGGCTACTTTCAAACCAAAACAGTGGTGGGGAGCCACAGAGAAAAGACCAATAATGTATTAATGAGGAATTTTTTGCTGTTTTTTTTCCCCTCCAAGGGACTCAAAGCGGCTTTCCAGACCAAATTAAACAATATAACCAAAACATACCAAGCCAAATACTCTCTGGGCAAGTTGCTAGGCTGGTTCTCCTGAGCCTCCAGGCTTTGAGCCATGGACTAAGAGCAAGGAGACGTAAGTCCTTGGGCTCTTACTCTTTGGCCTGCACTCCAGGGCTGAATCCGCCATCTGTGCCCAGCCCTTCTGTCTGCGGACAGAAAGGATACAAAACCCGTCTGAGAATAACACAGTTTTTTCGTCCCGTTACCACATGCTGTCATTTGTGTGGCAAGACGGTGACTGAGATGGGAGCTGTTCAATTTACACATCTCTATGAGACAAGCCCTCTTGGGCTGGTACTGGTTGCCACTTCCCAGAAGGCGGCATTCAGCTGGAAACAGGAAACAGTAGACTGTGTTGGGCTCTCACAACAGGAAGTGCTTCCTAAGTGAGGACGTTTCCGTATCAGGAACTTTTACTTTTAAGAGCAGTAGTGTCTCTGCAACTTCATTCACTGCAGGGAGTAATCAGAGGTATATAATGGGTTGTCCCTTGCATATTTTAGGAGAATGTTATTAATGATTAGCCAGTCTCTCTTAACAAGATGGTATGTAGTGAATGATTCTTGATAGACAAGTTGTGCTTCCTGATTCAGTTTTGTGAAGTTGTTGCAGACCAAAATTGCGAGAGATGGCAAGTTGAATAAAACTGAGCTTGCTTCATACGTGGTGTACTGGTTCGAGAATCTGGGATCAGGGAGACCCACGTTGGAATGATAAGAACATCAGGAGAGCCCTGCTGGATCAGACCAGTGGTCCATCTAGTCCAGCATCCTGTCTCACATGGTGGCCGGCCAGTTCCTCTGGAGGGCCAACAATAGAGCAGAGAGGCTGAGGCCTTCCCCTGATGTTGCCTCCTGGCTCTGGTTTAGTGCCTCTGAATGTGGAGGTTCCCCTCAGGTACCATGGCTAGTAGCCACTGATAGACCTCTCCTCCATGAATCTGTCTAAATCTACCTAATCCCAGCTGTGTTATGGGAATTTGCTGGGTAACCATGGGCCAGTCACTCTCTGACTACCTCTGCCACAGAATGGTGGTGGTGCAAATAAAATGTAGGAAGGGAGAATGACGTCAGCCACTCTGAGTTCCCACGGGGGAGAAAAGTGGAACATAAATATCTAAATGCCTACATTCTCGATGCTCTAGCTTTTTGCCATAGCATTTTAAAATTTAATCTCTAAGGATCTGTGGGCTCTGAAGCTTGTGGCGTGAATGTAGTGCTCTCTAATGCTGTTTTGGACCGACCCCCCTCTACTACAGTCGTTCCTTTTTCAGAGAGATAGCATTTCTGGGAAGAAAAAAAATCAGTTCAGAGGATAATTTTGGAAAAGTGAAAATACCACACTGACTCACCCCATGGAGACTTTATTCTGTACAGAGCATACAACGTATTCTGGCAGGTGGTGTTAGCTTGTTAAGGTGAATCTCCACAAAGGCTAGCTCTTGGAACTGCTGTCCTCTCTGCCACTTGAATTAGCCATCTTGAGACATCACAAATGGTTGGCTTCCTTTGAATACCCGTGGCTCCTTGCTTTCTGATGCCAGCAAGCAACTGCTTACCTTTTGCAGGCAAAAAAGACCTTTTACTGGACCAGAAGAAAAAACCACTCTTTTGTCGTGAATGTCCTTGCTCAGGCCCTTTACGAATTATTTTCTGCACCAGACGGTGAGTGCGCTTCCAAAAGATACCTTTTGAATTTTAGTAAATAAATATGTCTCCCATACATCGAGGTCTGGCTTCAGTGGCATATAGTGAAGCAGTCAGATTGATTGATGGGCCACCTACCACTTTAGATACAGCCAGGGCTCATTTCGTAGCAGGAGCTCCTTTGCATATTAGGCCACACACCCCTGATGTAGCCAATCCTCCAAGAGCTTACAGTAGCCCCTGTAAGAAGAGCTCTGTAAGCTCTTGGAGGATTGGCTACATTAGGGGTGTGTGGCCTAATATGCAAAGGAGCTCCTGTTATGAAATTGAGCCCTGCAGCTTTGTAACGTGGACAGATACTGAATCAGACCATTGGTCCATTGAGATTGGTATTGTGTACTCAGACTGGTAGCAGCTCTCTAGGATCTCAGGTAGAAGTCTTTCTACCCTTTAACTGGATCCCTTTAACTGGAGATGCTGGGGACTGAACCTGGGACCTTCTGGTTATAACCTCCAAAGGAAGATTAGAAAACTTATTGAGGGCCAAATGTTAAAAACATAAATAAGTATAGACAAAAGAATATTTATTTCAAAGACATATAAAAACCTAGTAGGGACCCAAATACAGCCTCATAAAATGTTCAAAGTGATGAATGCACAAAAAAAGAACAGCGTATGACCTAACGCATTTTGGCTCACAAGAGCCTTCTTCAGAGATCAAATAATACAAAATACACCAAGCAAAATACACCAAGCAAAATACACCAAGCAACAAGTAACATATGTACGGCAATAAACAATGAATAATATAGGACCGAAAATGGAATGTTCCAATCTGGAATTGAATGACACACCAAAAGATTTTAATTAGGGGCCACGAATATATCTGGCCTTGTGTCAGAAGTAGTTGCATATACTGGAAATAAAATCAGTGCCAATATGTACCTTCCAGCTTAGGTCCTAAGAGTGCAAGTAAAATTGCCTTATCAGGGACAATGTGACATCAGTATGTAACCTTCTGCTTATAAACCAGATGATCTGCCCCTGAGCCACCACAGTCCCTTTTCCACTTGAGCATGTGGTTTGATCATCTTGGGGAATATGGCAAAAGTGGAATTCCCATAACATGACTTCTCCCTCCCATGCCATACCACTATATTGGTGGCTGCCACGATGTGGAAGATCCCCCTATCTGTTCTTCATATTCCCGGTGGATTCTGGAAGGGACTCCCCGCCCCGCCCCATGACAGCCGTCTGTGTAGTAAGCCATTCTGAATATTCAGGGGCATGGGAGCTCTGCCACAGAAATACTGCTTTCAGAGAAGCATCCTTGTGGTGAGCATAGTGCATACTTCAGACACTGGATTTTCTGAACCAGCCCATAAGTGCTGGCCAGGCAATGCAAAAATAAACCATCACATTCTGCCAGCGTTGTACAGGGAGGCGATACGACATTGCCGTGGAAAGTAGATCAGTGCAAGCATGGATGATGGTGGCTGAGGTTTTGAGTCTGGCAGAGTGCTGTGTAGGTCATTGCCTCCCCCTAGTCCTCAAAGCACTCTTGGCCTGTTGTACGTCAAGGTGAAGTCAGCCTATGGCGATGTTACGGCACTAGTTTAACATGGTGACGGTTTCTTTTGAATGCATGGGGTAAGATTCAAAGGGATGTGTGTGTAAAGGTGTGCTGCCACACACCTTTCCAGTTTTCTCCCTGGGCTGCTCTGTAAATCGTTTCCCCTTTTCTTCCTCTTGCCAGATTCTCTGCATCAGCTAAGGCGAGCCTGCTTCCTTTATTTCAAACTTGGTGGCAAGTGTGTTTCCGGTCCGGTTGGATTACTCTCTGTGTAAGTCGGCCGGGGGGGGGGGTGTTGCAGCCCCTTACTCAAGTAGCTGTCAGGGGGGGTACTTGCCATGGCCAGCGTCAGAATTTCAGAGGCCAGCGTCAGAATTTCAGAGAGGTTTTTAGGGGCCTTCACAAGTGGCAAGGGATGACGAGGATCAGATTGCCAAATGAAAAGCCTGGCCCATGGTTTTCTGTCTGCATTCGAAGTGGTCTTAACCCAAGTTATACTACTGCCCATCCAGCTCAGTATATAGGGTTGCCAACCTCCAGGTGGGATCTGGTGTTCTCTCAGAATTGCAACTGATCTCCACACTACGGAGATCAGTTCCCGTGGATGAAATGGCTGCTTCAGAGGGCGGGTTTTTTAATCACACCCCCCACTGAACTCTCTGCCCTCCCCAGGCACTGCTTCCAAGTCCCCAGGAATTTTCCAAGCCAAAGTTGGCAACCCTATCAGTACATCATGTACTCATACTGGCAATAGGTTTATAGTCTTGACCAGAGAAAAGTCTTTGCAGCACATGCTACTTGAGGTCTTCTTACTGGAGATGCTGGGGACTGAACCCGGAATTTTCTTCATGCAAAACAGATGTTTTTCTGCCAAACCAGAGCCAGAAAGCCAGTTTGGTGTAGTGGTGAAGTGCGCTGTCTCTAATCTGGGAGAACCGGGTTTGATTCCCCACTCTTCCACATGCAGCTGCTGGTGTGACCTTGGGTCAGTCACAAATTGTCTCAGAGCTGTTCTCTCAAGAGCAGTCCTCCGAAGAGCTCTCTCAGCCCCTCCACCTGCCTTACAGGGTGTCTGTTGTGGGGAGAGGAAGGGAAAGGAGATTGTAAGCTGCTCTGAGACTCCTTCGGGCAGTGAAGGGTGGGGTATAGATCCAATCTCCTCTTCTTCTCTTCTTTGTAGAAGATTAACATAAGCCAGTCAAGCCAGGAAACATTTAAAAATCCACTGTACTCCTAAGCTTTCTTTAGCAGCAACACTGCTCCTTTTTATTTTTATTTTTTATTTTATTATTTCGATTTATATCCTGCCCTCCCGGCAAGTGGGCTCAGAGTGGGTCACAACAATAGATTCCGAAACAGTCCTAAAATGATTCAGTTTTTTGATTTTGAGCATACAAAACGTTTGTGGAGAAACAGAATAAGCCTGTAATAAAACGACTAATCAGTACTACTGAATCAGGGGTCCATTACGTGGTGCCTGTTGGGTGCCAAGGTGCCCAACCGATACCTTTCCTGGTGCCCACTAAGTGTTTTTAGAAAGTGGGTGGGACCAGGTAGGATTTTGCCCAGCAAGGCTTCTGATTGGCCACTGGAGATTTGATTGACTCTGCAGATTCTTAAATATGTCGCTTTGGCAGCAGCTGCCACCACAGCACAAGAATCTACACTTTGTGACGGAAGGTAACCCGTGGCAGCCATTTTTGTGGCTGGCTCCACCTCCTGGGGCAGGCATTTTGTGCCTGCGCCAACTACACTATGTCAGAATTCCAAGGGCGCCCACAGGCTGAAAAAGGTTGGGGACCCCTGTACCAAACCCTCTAGGATGAAAGTATAGAATCAGTGTTCCCTCTAAGCTGAATTAGTGAGAGCTAGCTCACAATTTTTCAGCCTCCGGCTCCCACATCTTTGTCTTTGCTCAGGAAGGATGGCTCCAGAGTAAACTAATTTATGCAGCAGCCAAATCGCTTGCTCACAACTTTGATGCCAGTTGCTCACAAAGTAGAATTTTTGCTCACAAGACTCCACAGCTTAGAGGGAGCATTGGATGTGGGGGGGCGTTAAAACCTCAGTGCAATATTCTGTAAATTTTACTAACGTGATCTCCATTCTTGTTTTTTCCTCCTGCTGCCGCAACCTTCCCCTACAGCTTATCCCCGCAGCCGGTGGTCCTGATCGGCCACTTCTTTGCCGTGGCGCTCTACGCCGTCTATTTCTGCTTCAAGTCGGAACCCTGGGTCACCAAACCGCGGGCGTTCCTCAGCAGCACCGCCGTGATGTACCGAGCTTGCTCCGTAATATTTCCGCTCATCTACTCAGAAATAAAGTACGTCTGTTGAACTGAAAAGAGACGAACCCTGCGGCGAGAGGAGAGCCTCAAGGAGGGCCCCCTCCCTCCCCGCTTCACCTTGTGGATATGGAATGGTTCAGCCCTCCCTTGTTCCAAACAAATCCAGAACTCTGATTGAGGGCTTGGCTTTCTTTTTGTGATATGATGTGTATCTTCTTCTGTATAGACAGGCAGCCTGATCCTTGCATACAGTTGGCACGAGATCTCCCCTGCTCTGGGGATTCCAGGTATGGACACCCGGGTGTGTGTTTATCCCTCGTCAGAAAGGAGAGGTGCTTAGGTGAAGACCATCAGAATGCAGGGGGGAAATGTGTCACCTCCACACCTTCTGGGGATAAATACCCAGAACAAAGGATAGTTAAGTAGCCATTTCTGATGTGGTGTCTGTCAAGCTTCTCCTCTTCCGCTATCCCTATGATACCCTTTTAACTATATGTTAAAAGACTACACATAGACACGCACTGTGTCTGTTTCCCCCTCCTTCTATAACACGTACCTCACGTTGCCACCACCTACCTTCCTGCTACGGCTGTACGTCACTGAATGGTGTTATTGTAGGGGGTGGAAGCACGCAGCGTAACAGTGCCTACAGATGGGATAAGCTGCATGACACACACGTGGAGTAGGGGGAGTTCAGTGTAGGACTCCCGTGTTTGATAGCAATCCCATGTTTCTTGTAACCCGTAGCTTTGCCCCGGGACAACAGTACTAGTGGAGAGACACTGCTATCACAGGAGGCGGGATGTCCAGGAATCATTCATCTAGATATCGCTGATGTCATAAACCTCAGTCTGGGTCGGTGTTTTGTGCGATGAAACCATTCCCTTCAGCTAGAAAACTCGCTCGTTGAGAAAACGGCTTGTCTGGAATTGCCTCCCTGGTGTGCCCGCTTTATATGGGCGAGGAAATTCTTTTGGATGGAGGGGGTTTCTGTTATATGAACTGCCCCCCTGCAGTCTTGACGTGGTGTAGTCCGGACACAGATTGACCCTCTCGTTGTGAATTATTGTCGGGGCTTCTATGAGTCCCGCAGTGATCCCTGGATGTTTGCGTGGTGCTAGCTGACTCTGCTGATGCTGTTGTCAACCCCTGAAGGTATTTCTGGGCCAGCCTTCCAGAAGACTGCAGGATTTAGCTGTTAGGTGTGCATGGAAGAATATGTATATATATTTGCGAGCGATACAAATGAAGTTTTTAAAAGAAGTAGAGGTTTATGAAGACCACTATTAACTGTTGAGAGCACTGGTAGAAAAAGCTCTGATTCCGACCCTGCTATTGAACGTGCCCCTGTGATGTCAATGAAAAGTCGAACACACAAAGAGGGGACAACTTCAACCATTTGTGTTATCTGTACATTCCTCCCTTTTGTTTGCATTTTTTTTTAAAAATCTTGATGTGATTTTTTTTTCTGTCAGACAAAATCTTAAAATCTTCAGTTAATGGCCCTGAATGTGTCCCCCCCCCCAAACCAGGTATAAACTCTAGGAATCTTCTTGAATAAAAGATTATTTTGCTTCAGGATGGTGGGTCAGATTGGGGGATGGGTGGGCATAGCAGTGTGTCTTTCAGGTGTTGACGAGACTCCCAGCATCAGAGGGACCAAAGAGCTGTTAGGAGGTTTCACTACGGCACTGAGCTGTAGTAACTTCTCACGCTGACAATTCTTTGTGTGGCCATCAACCACACTTCTCAACTCCTCTGGAACCCAGGTTGGTGTTAGTTCCTGCCCAGTTTGGTGTGGTGGTTAAGTGCGCGGACTCTAATCTGGGAGAATCAGGTTTGATTCCCCACTCCTCCACTTGCAGCTGCTGGATGACCTTGGGCAAGCCATAGTTCTGGCACAGCTGTTCTTGAAAAAGAGCCATTTTTGTCAGAGCTCTCTCAGCCCCACCTACCTCACAGGGTGTCTGTTGTGGGGAGGGGAAGGGAAAGGAGTTTGTAAGCCGCTCTGAGGCTCCAAGTGAAGGGCAGGGTAAAAATCCAATCTTTCCTCTTCTTCTTCCCCTACTCCTCCTGTCTTACTTCAACCCCTAACCATGTTGTTTTAATTCAGGCTGCACCAGTGCAGAATTACACTGCTATGTATTTGGTGGCCTATCATGATGTTCTCCTTAAGCTAATCCTTCAACAGATGGATTTTTTTCCATTTAGAGGAGGGCACCTGGGAGTGGTTCCTGTTGGCAGCAGAAGAGAGGACTTGCAAGAATGGGTTTAAAATTAATTGTGGGAAGGTACCAGCTGGATCTTAGGAAAAACGTTTTGACAGAGTTGTGCAACAGTGGAATCAGCTGCCTAGAAAGGTGGTGAGCTCCCCCTCGCTGTCAGTCTTCAAGCAGTAGCTGGACAAACACTTGTCAGAGATGCTCTAGGCTGATCCTGCACTGAGCAGAGGGCTGGACTAGATGGCCTGTAGGGCCCCTTCCAGTTCTGTGATTCTAAGAGCTGTCGAGTGATGTGTTTGATCCTGAAGGGTTTCATATTAACGCAGCTTACTGGAAGCCTGCTGGGGTTCTGCTCCTGGGAAGTGTTGAACGTTTCTGCAGTGTGGATTTCCATGCGAGTGTGTGGATTTAAAGGTGTAGCTGAATATGCCGTGGGATTAGAGGGTCCGGCACACATCCGAAGCACCCTTCATGCAGCAGTTGCCCAGGGGAAGGCCACCTGCACCGAAATGCAATCAGGAGATTTTCTGCCATCACAGTAACACTGCTTTCCTGGCACTGTGAGGTCAGGAATCACTGTGGCTTTAGTTGTAGACGGCACCGTTCAGGCTGACTAAGCCCATGCATCCACAAGGGCTTCTGATCTCACTCAGGGGAGGCTGATTGGCAAAGTCCTTGCTAAAGCCCGGCTTACATAAACAACTGATTGTGTAGTGCAACTGTTCCTAGTCGGTACCACTGGAGCCTGCAGGTATTATTTGTACGTACCCTCGTGGCTTTGATGGGCAATCCCAACCCCTAGAAAATGAGCATGTCATAGCCTCACCCTTTCCCCACAACAGCTGTTTTTCTGTGTGTAGAATTTGTATGGGGGATGGGCATGCAAGTCTTTGATTCTCCCCCAGTGGCAATCCAAAACCATACTGTCCAGATACATTTTTTGCCCCATGAGCCGCTCTGTATTCAGACATTGTCGGAGATTCTAAGATGTTTTGCCAGGTTGCAGATGGAGAGCTAAACTCTTCCCTCTAGTGCCATTCTCAGCCTAAGGAATTCTTTGAATCTTGTGACTCTTTCGCCAGTAACGATAGTAACGTTAGGACACTACAACTGGTGGCAGCAAAGGTACATATGACTAATAGGAATGGTTCAGGGGACGGTTTTGCAGATGCTGATAAAGTTCCTATTGCTCAACACACTCCCCCCCTCTCCTGTTTCATGGTCTCTAGCCCTTTTTTTCTGGCTTGGATGGGGATTCTTTGAACATCTCATCGGTTTGTTAGAGTAGCCCAAATCATACTCTTTAGAAGAAAAACAAAGGACCAATCATTCTGTGGGAAGCCTCGTTTTACAGCCCATTAGGACATCAGATGCCAGCTTCTAAGGACAGAAAAGTGAGAGGTGGTTACATCAACCCTAAGCTCTAGCAACCCTCTAGAGGCTTTGGGGTGTTTTACCCCTGCAAGCAGCTTGCTCGTGAGACACATACTGGGCACAGCACTGTTTTTCAGACTCTCCTTCCCTTGCTGCTTCAACAAATGCAAGTGCTGGAACAGATGTGTAGGGGAGAGTGTGATATATGAACACTGGGAAATCCTTTTGAATTAGAAGAGGGCGTAAGAGTGAGAAAGCACGCGAGCCTGTGGATCCACTTGTATGAGATCAGAAAGTTCTAAGCACAGCATGAGAATTCGCACCCTCTTTTTGTTTTTGGGGCTTGGAGCATCTCTGACTAGAGGCAGACGCCAGAACTTTTGTGGCAATTCTATCTGAACCTGCAAAAATATTAATTCCAGGGTCCCATCTGCTGCCACTCACATTGGAAGTGAATGGAGAGTGCTAGAGGAGAAATATTTGCAGATAAGGAGCTGCTTCGACCTACATTAATGGACAAGATGGTTCTTGCAGTGTCCATGTAGTTCTAGATATGGGCAACAGAATTTCTGTGCAGCATTTTTTAATGAAAAATGCACTGCAGAAATGTCAACAGTCACCTTGCACAAATCCTCGAGTCATTTCAAAGTTCAAGTCACAGATGGTGCAGACTACAGTATAAAAACGAAAACATGCCCGTTGAAAGATGTTTGCAGAGACTTTTATGTATAATTTTGTAATTTGTGTTCTTTGCAGTCAGGCTTCTGGGAGATTGACACAGGCTGGTTTTCTAACACAGCTAAACATTTTAATAAACATTACACCACCTTGCCATGTGTGCACTGCTTAAAACATTTATTTCCCATTCAGAAGTCAAGTCCCTGTATAATATTTTTAAAAGAGGAATGTTCTTCTGACAGCTAAGCTGAGTGGCAGGATATAACCCAATGTCATCCGCCTATGCCCAGATTGGCTATTGATCTTTAAGGTGGATCTTATGGAGCACCTGTGGGGTGTGTGCATGCGCGCAGTTTGGGCTACAACAAGGAAAGAATATTGCACTGCACAAGCAGAATGCCTTCTTTGAGATCCACCCCTTTATGCAGGCTTTAAGTTGCCTGCATAGTTTTATTAAATATTTCCTGACACTGTGTAAATTATCTTTGAGACAGAGGGAGTGGGTTGAATTTATTGAAAGATCTGTGGTTCCTGTGGGCATCTAGCTACTAGTGGTGTGCTCAAGTCTGAATTGTGTTACGTGTGCAGACACAAAGGGTGTGTTGCTGGGCCCGCCCTGTAGGTGGGCTGGATCTTTACGTTAGTTACACTATTAATTCTTTGAAGAGTAACTCAGCTTTGGGATTAGCGTGTGATTTTCAGCTCACGTTCGGTGGGGATTCCAGATCAGTAATGGCAGACAAGCTTCCTCGCTACAGATTTTTCCTTTGCAGTTTGCTGCTGTGGGAATTTTGGATGTGTCCTAGGTTTTAGGTCACAGGGCAATAAAAAGCACTCTAGCCAAATCAGACAATAAAACCATGGTCCAGCTATTTATAGGGAAACTTTGCAGATTGCCTTTGCAGATTGCTTAAGTAAAGAAATATAGTCTTTGCCAGTGTTCCCACTAAGCTGAGTTAGTGTGAGCTAGCTCACAGTTTTTTAGCCTCTGGCTCACACATTTATGCCTTAGCTCAGGAAGGATGGCTCCCCAAATCGCTCGCTCACAACTTTAATGCCAGTAGCACACAAAGTAGAATTTTTGCTGACAAGACTCCACAGCTTAGAGGGAGCATTGGTCTCTCGACCGTGGTTTGCTGGTGCAGGACTTAATGGTTTCTCATCCTGTCTTGCAATCAGTCATTGCTCACCTAACACTTAACTGAAGACAAACCATGGTGACGGCTCGTGAAACCGGGATTCAACGTGCACACAGTCATTCCAGTTGTAGTTTACCTCTATAAATACTGGTTTTATCACCTTGCTTTGAAGCCATGGAGGGGGGTGCTAAGATCAAGGCGCATTCCACATTCACACAGCACATGAAATAACAGTTAAGCAACTATGGGTAAGATACTGAATCCAAACCCTGGTTTAATGAAGCTTTACCAACCACAGTTTGTGGCGTGGCCCACATTCAGACAGGGACACTAATCAGAACTTAAATTAAACCAGTTTCACATGATGTCTGAACTAATCCCGTGTATTAATGTTTACATGGGACCATCATCATGGTCCGAGGTTCTTATATTGGCATGGCGGAGAAATGCCATGGGAATCAGTTATTTAGCACCAGGGGCACAACCTATTTTGCATATACTTGTAATCCCCCCAGAATGGGATTAATAAATATTTCTGAACCATGTGAAAAACAGGAAAAAGTTCTAAAGCTCCTCCTTTCAATATCATTATTTTAATTGCTGAGTGATAAAGTATGTCCACAAAATGGCCTTCTATGAACATAAACAGAACAATTTTTGTACATAAGGAACTGTGTACAGCATTACAAGTACAAAATACTCAAGAGCTAAGATCAAGTGATCCATCAGAGCATAAACGCCAAGATTTTAAAACAGGGTTAGTACTGCTGATTTATGTTCGACTCATGCTGCCGTATGAGAATTATGCAAGACACAAATAAAAGCCAGCTCTGAAATGTTATCTTCCTTCTCCTCCGTCCCCCTCGCCATAGTAGAGGTTCCTTCATAGCGTCACCTGGGGCTGTTCTTTCCAGGGGGTGGGTCAGAGAACTGTGCGGAACTCGTCAAAAATGAAACTAGGCACATGAGCTTCAACCACCTAAAAGACAGAAGGACCCAAGATACTGTTTAAAACGTTGCAGACATCAGTTATCTGGCTTAATGATAAAATATTTTCCAATGCCATAGCAAGACACTCAAAGGTGCTAAATGTATGTTGTAATATTCATGTAGAGTTTTCACATATGCTACAAGATGTGAGAGTTCATGGGAAGAAGAACCATTTCACTGCCTGCCAACTGTGTCTTCAACTGTGGCCACTGAGTGACCCAGCCCAAGCGCCACATTTAGCACAGGGCATTTACTCCAGCATTCTGTGTCTCCCCCCCCCCCTTCACATGCATAGGCAGCCGTGAAGAAACCACTTCCATAAGGCACTGTGCCACACAGCAGTGGTGTGCACATAACACAACTAGGTCAGCTGTGGCAAGTTGTGTAGGTTTCTCTTAACTGATTGGCATCCTTCCCCTCCTGTTGAGGTGTTGAGGGTGCAAGAAAGGTCCACGTTACTGTCTCTTCTCACGTGGTTGCATTATTCATACGTGCACCTCTGCAACATGGAACTGTGCCATGCTGCCGAATGCGCATCTGAAGGTGGCTTGAGAATCTTTTGCACTGCAGCATAAACGCAAGGAACCCTTCTGTGGAAGATAAGAATTGTTTAAGCTGATCTATGTGCCTTTGCATAAATTTGAGCTGCTTTTGCTGTTCACAGGTGTGTGTGTATGTGTGTATGTGTGTGTGGAATATGGAGGGCAGGGAAGTCTTGTCCCCAATCGCAGGAAATCTACAGCTCTCTTAGGCCGAGGACAAACTGGCAATCTGGCCCGCTCTGCCTCCGCTTCTAAAGCGGAGGCAGAGAGGGCGTCCAGATTGCCGCAGCTGTCCCCCGTCGGCGGCCCGCACTTACCTGCATGCGGGGCGCTCTCCATGCGCTGCAGCCGGAGACCTCTTGGAACTGGTCTCCAGCCGTCTGGGCGCGCGTCCCTGCCACTTCCTGGCAGTGTGGACGCGTCACAGAGTGGGGCCGGAAGTGTGAACCGGCTGTCCCGGCCGTGCCTCACCGGAACAGCCGCGCGCCGCTCGCCACCCCAGTGGAGGCTCCAGGGGCTGGCGGAGGAAGAGTGGACGCGCCGGTCCACCTCCTTACAGGTGAGGTCCTGCAGCACTGGAGCCAGTGCGAACGGGCAGCCACGGGACGGGTTGGCCCCAGGACTTTTTCGCCCGCTCGCACTGCGCTCCAGTTTGCCAGTCTGTCTTCAGCCTTAAATTTGTTTTTGAGATTTCCTCAGGATGTGCCTGCATGTTTTCAAGCCTGTCTTTGAGGTTTAAAGACTAGAAACTGTAGAACTAAAGATAATCCAGAGTGGAGACATATTAGAATGGTAAAGACACGTAGGCTAAGTGGTACGTGCTGCAACTGCAAAAATAAGTGATCTCAAAACTAGAACTAACTGGTCTGGATCAAGCCGTGGCCAGCTGCAGAGAAAAGATACTACGAAGGTCAGTTTCACTGAAGAATTCTAAGTTCTAGTTGCACATAAATGTACTTAGGAGAGATAACCCCCCCCCCTTTTGCTTTTGCTATCTCCTACGATCGTACAATAAAGAATTCAACAGCTTTGAAAATTATTTTTAGTGTCCTTCTTCGACAAAACCTGCTTTAGAACAACAACAAAAACAACCTTGGGGCCTCAGCAACCTGAATTAAATTTTCTGTGTCTATTTTACTGAGCTTACAGGGTAATGGTTGAGAAGTCATGGTGTTTGAATTGAATAAAGGCAGGATAGTGTACAGGTCAGCATGTTGGACTAAAACCAGGAAGTCCCAGGTTTCAAATCTCCACTCGCTGGGGAACTTTCACTCTTGGACTACTACTTTACAGGGTGATTGTGAAGATAAAATGTTGGAGGGAAAAGCTTTATGCACTAACCTAAGCTCCTTGGAGAAAGAGTGGGATAAAAATACGGGAGACTGACTTCCAGATGTATTCTGTTTTTTCTGTTGAAACCTGCATGTTGAGGCAGAGTCCTCGCAAGGCAGCTTACACAAACCAAACATAATTTTGGGAGGAGCTGAGGCTGCTGAACGCAGCTTAATCCAGTAGGCTAGCTAAGAACAAAGTTGGAGTCCAGTGGCGCCTTTAATACCAACAAAGTATGCAAAGTGCATGCAGCCGAAAGGTTATACCCAGAATTAAACTTTGTTGGACTTCAAAGTGCCACTGGACTCAAACTTTGTTCTATTGCTTCAGACCAACATGGCCGCCCACCTGCAGGGTTCCCCGAAGCTTTTGAAAAAACACCCTCCGAATGCCTTTGCACAACCTTTTCTTCTTCTTTTGAGCTGTCAAGTCACAGCTGACTTATGGCAACTCCATCACCGGGTTTTCAAGGCAAGACATGAAGAGAGGCGGTTTGCCATTGCCTGCCTCTGCGTAGCAACCCTGGACTTCCTTGGTGGTCTCCCATCCAAGTACTAACTAGGTCCAACCCTGCTTCGCTTCTGAGATCAGATAAGATCAGGTCAGGGCATCGACAACGTTTTCTAAAGGGGCAAAATGTAGGGAAGTGTGCAACAGGCCATAGAAAACAGAGATGCATTCCAACAACTCCAACCCGGTTAAGTGAAAATAAAACGGCAGCTTTGGCTCAGTGTAACACCAGCGTGTGTCAGTGGGTTATTTGCAGCAACCGAGAGGTGTATGCTTTTCTGTGCCAGTTGAGAAGCTGCCTAAGCCAGGGAGGATCTCAGCTGGGCAGTTAGTGGGGACTGAAATACACTTGTAGGAAGCTGCCTCACAGAGTCGGAATCCAGTACTGTCTAGTCTCACTTGTGGCAGCTTCCAAGGCTCTCACGCTGGGGCTCTTTTCAGCATAAGCTACTTGGGACCCTTTTGACTGGAGATGCCTGCGACGGAACTTTAGAAGGGGATTAGACGAGGATTGCCAGGTCCCTTTGAGACACCAGCGGAGGGATGGGGGAGATGCTCTGGGAGTCAGAAACGTCACCCCGACATGCCTAGAGAGGCCAGGCTGACGACCACCAGGACCAGGGCCTTCTCAGTGGTGGCTCCTTTCTGGTGGAATGAGCTCCCGGATGACATCAGGGCCCCGCGGGACCTTTTGCAGTTCCGCAGGGCCTGCAAAGCGGAGCTCTTCCGCCAGGCTTTTAATTAGGGGCTGCCACTGGAGGAAGGGGCCTTTGGATAGCACCGAGGTAAGTCTCTGGCCGGGTAACCAACTGGTGTAACCTCCTGGCCTTGGGTCTGGTAAATTGCTGTGCTTAGTGTTGGAAGCAATGTTGACCGCCAACTTTTGTGGGTTTGTGTTGTTTTCTGTGTATTTTAAGCTGGAATTTTATGATAAATTATACTGTGGTTGTTTTAAACTTTTGTGAGCTGCCTTGAGCTGGCTAACGCTGGCTAGGCGGGATATAAATCCAAAAATAAATAAATAAAAATGAATAAATAAATGCTTCCAGGTGACATAGGCATGTCAGGGACAACACTGGTTTTTTGGGCAAAAATCTATGGTAGAATCGGCCTCAAACCAGAGCATCACCTCCCGACGTTGCCAGTATCACTTTCGGGTGATGCAGGCATGTCGTGTGTGATGTCACTGTTTTTTTTGGGGGGGGGGGTTCCCTCTCACTGACCAACTAGCCGGCAGTGGGCAGGAGCCCACAAAATTGGGGGGCTCCTCACCTCCACCAGGCAAACCCTAGATTAGACAGATATGTGGCTACTAGCTATGGTGACCAAAGGGAGCTTCCATGTTCAGAGGCAGTCGACCTCTGAATCCCAGTGCCAGGAGGCAGCATCAGGGGAAGGCCTCTATTGCCTTGTTGGCTGTCCAAAGGCATGCTGGGCTAGATGGACCACTGGTCTGATCCAGCAGGGCTCTTCTAACATTCTTAACTTCCACATTCTTTCAACGATATATTCTACAGCTATAGCCAATCTCTACATTGGCCTAAGGGTTAATTAATGACAGATACCGAAAAGAGGCTTAGTATAGAAGAAAGTCAATCCAAGGATTCCTGTGCCTGTTTTCTGAATTTGCTCATATCACTTACCCTTCGGGGAAGCTTTGTATAACGAACGTAGTCTTCTAAGAAAAGCAGGGCACCGACAACATCTGCTGGCATTTCTGGGATCTTCTGGCTACAGACACAGAACACCCCCAGAGGTGAATGATCATTTGGAAGTGACAGATAACCTCTTAAATTTAAGCAGGATTTTTAAATAGTAGTTTAAAATTACACACACATAATGCACAGTAGGCATTCCTAAACCTGAAGGACCACCTCTTCCTGATATTGTCCAGCCTACCAGGTAGATCTGCCCCACAATTCTTGCTCTTTGTGCCCCCTGTGTTCAGAAGTGAGACAGGTGGTGACTAGAGACAGGGCTTTTTTAGTGGTGGCACCTTGCTTGCAGGGAGAGTGACTGAAATGTGGAGTTCGCGGCCGGAGGATGGAGTGATGGCCACAGGAACAAAAAAGGGATCAGTGAGCATTCATGGAGAACAAGTCGTATCAGTGGATACTAGCTAAGGTGACTGAGGGGAAGCTCCATATTCAGAGGCACTAAACCTTGAATCCCAGTGCTAGGAGGCAACATCAGAGGAAGGCCTTAGTCTCTGTGCCCTGTTGTTGGCCCTCTGGACGAACTGGTTGGCCACTGTGTGAGACAGGATGCTGGACTAGATGGACCACTGGTCTGATCCAGCAGGGCTCTTCTGATGTTCTTATGTTCTGAGGAATGTCCTTCCCCTTGAAGCTCACCTGGTATCTATACTGCTTTCTTTTGGGTGCCAGCCCCAAAGATTTCTGTTCACCCAGGCTCTTGAATAAGTGGTTGATTTTTTTAAATACTATTCTAGTCTGAGGTGTGGAATGGTATGGTACAGCCTGATCTTGTCAGACCTTGGAGGCTAAAGCAGGATTGGTATTTGGATGGGAGACCACCAAGGACAAGTCTGCAGAAGAAGGCAACAGCAGACCACTTCTGCTTCTCACTTGCCTTGAAAGGCTCTTGAGGGGGTTGCCATAGGTCATTTGCACCCTGACCACACTTAATGTACGCATTTTGGTCTAGAAACTCTTACTTTACGCTGTCAGTGCTCATGTTTTTATGCTGGATTTTAATTAATACATTTAATGTTTTGTTTTTATTTTGTAAGCTGCCTCAGGCAGGTTCCCGGAGAGGTGGCACAAAAATTTCATAAATAAATCATCTGGGGTCCCCAAGGGACTTGTCTTCTTCCGTGCGAACTGGCATGGCATCTAAGATCACAGGACGCTGTTTAGCACATTTCCCTACATTCTCAAGTAAAATGGGGAATCCAATCAATATCTTTTTTGGACAAGTTCACAGTCTTGTTGCTACGACAACTGCGAACTGCCATGGAGAGCTAAGAAGACTTGAAACGCACTCTATAAAGGGCAACAGGCAAGCTCGAGAGACTATGATTCAAACTTCTTCAAAGTCCACTGGGTGTGTGTGTGCGGTCTTAAACAAGTGCCAGTTGGGTAACCAAGCCGCAACAAAGACTCCTGTAGCATCTTGACTAATTTATTGGGGCGTCGGTTGTTGGGTCTACAATGGGCAAAGCAGGCTCTGGACCCCAAAAGCAGATGCTGCAATGTCAGTCTTTAAGGTGCAACAGGCCTCCGCTTACATTCAGCAGAGTGAACAACCGGAAATAGTCCGGTCCAATAAGCCACCTGCCTGTGAAGAGAAGGCCTTGCCTAGGAAGTGCTAAGGGAAAGAGGGTACCTCGTGCACTGTTCCATCGTCGACCGGACAAACTGGCCAATCAGAGCCAGAAACTGTTCGGTGTATCGCGAATGAAACTGCTTCAGGAGAGTGAGCAGCCCGAGCACCAGAGGCGGCCAGTCTATCGGGTCAGCTGGCTTCCTGCAGGCCATCCCTGAAAAGATAACCAAACAAGTTCCCCACCTTCTTCCAGTCCACGGAACAGCCACTTCGTGGAAGCCATTTTGAATAGCTCTCTGTGGTGGCTTACTGCTGGCATGCAATAGCTAACCGTTGTGGTCTCCATGGTACCAAAGTAGTAAGGAGAAAGTTACCTGCACAGTGAACGACTGCACTGGTTGAGCAGCTTGCTGACCAGCGACAGACTCCACAGATAAACACGTATATTGGGTATATCCAGGGCTCATTTCGTAGCAGGAGCTCCTTTGCATATTAGGCCCCACCCTCCTAATGTAGCCAATCCTCCAAGAGCTTACAGAGCTCTTCTTACAGGGGCTACTGTAAGCTCTTGGAGGATTGGCTACATCAGGGGTGTGTGACCTAATATGCAAAGGAACTCCTGCTACGAAATGAGCCCTGGGTGTATCCATCCACCCACAGCTTGGGACTTTCTTTCCCTCTTCCTCTTCCTGCTGTAACCCACTGAATGCCCCCCGCCCCCCAATTTTATTTTTGGTGGTTAGTGGACCATCAGGAACAGAACAGAGATGAAATGGGCATCCGCAAAGGCAGCTGACTGCTATTTTCTCAAATGGAAATACTACTCTGTGTTCTGTGTATTATCAGACTACTGCTCTGTATTCTCAGAGACACTGAGCTCAACAGGGCTTGGTCACTACTGCCTGCATTTGGCGGGGAACCCTTGATCGAGGTGATGAGCTGGGCCTCTAACCCAAGTCTGGCCTTGATGGCACTGCTGTAACTTTCTGTTTTTCCTGGGGCAGGACCATGGCACGGTGGCATAGCATTTGCTTTGTGTACAAAAGGTCCCAGGTCCAGCCCCCTGCATATCCATTCACAAAGATCATGCAAGAGGAGATGCGAATGACCTCTGCCAGAGACTCTGGAGAGCTGTTGCCAGTCAGAGGAGACGACATTGAGCTTAATGGGTAAATTGCTTGACTCCGTATATGGCAGCTTCATCCATGCTCTCGTGCCCATCTCTCCAAGTATTTGATGACAAAACCTCATCAAATACACTTTCAGTCACGCCGACAGCCGGGTACAAAGATCTGTCTTTTCAAATTGCTGCACGCGTAATCAGAGGATACTGAAGGGAAGAGAAAGACCTGCATGTGGCTCTGAGTTCCTTGAAGGAAAGGTGGACTCAGGGGTCATTTGGGGCTGGAGCGAGGCAGAGCGGTGCTCCGGCAGCCCAGGAGTGGGCACTAGGGCAGCCACGGGCCGAATCAGATTCTCTGATCTGATTCAGCCCACTGCCGAATTGCTGCCAAAATTCGGCGTTGGCTTAAAAAGCGGCTGGAGGGGAAGCGGTTTGAGGGAGAGGCTCCAAACTTACAGGGTAGCTGCTGCAGCCTCTCCCCCAAATACCCACCAAGGTTCAAGAAGATTGGACCAGGGGGTCCATTTCTACGGGCTCCAAACAGGTTGCCCCCATTCCCTCCATTGTTCTCCATGGTGGGAAAAAAGTAACGTTTTTTTCCCACCATAGAGAACAATGGAGGGAATGGGGGCAACCTGTTTGGGGGCCCGTAGAATTGGACCCCATGATCCAATCTTCTTGAAACTTGGTGGGTATTTCGGGGAGAGGCTTCAGCAGCTACCTTGCAAGTTTGGAGCCTCTCCCTCAAACTCCCTCTCCTCCAGCCCCTCATATGCCCTATGAATTTTTGCCAATGACTTCAATGGCCCATAGGGTATAATGGGGCTGAAACTGACATTCGGCTAGCCCAATGACTCCCAAATGGGCTTTCATTGCCGAAACTGACATGGGGAGGTCATTCGGCAGCCGGAACAGATGCAGCTTGATTTGGCCCGATCTAAATTGGGCCAAAATTTTTGTGTTTGCACACCCCTAGTGGGCACAAATGGCAATGGTGGCAAGCCCCTCCCCCAGCTCCCAGCGGGCCTGTGGAGGAAGTGAAGCGAGAAGGGGTTTAAAGTTTAAACCCCTTCTGTTTAGAGTCGCACGGCAGTGGCAGCACAATCTTTCCATTGCATTCTATGGGGCCCTTCTCGCTTCGCTCCCCCCCTGCCCGCCTTGGCAGTCCAGCTGGGGAAGGGAAGGGGAGGCTTTTGAAGATGCCCCCCCCCGCTTCCCTTTCTGACACACTCCCGGTGAAGCCAGGGGGCGTGACATATGCTAATGAGTTACGTTAATAGGTATGCTAATGAGCTCCTGCACCTTTTTTTCTATGAAATGACCCCTGGATGGACTAAAAATGGACTAGACAGAAAGAAAGCTCTTTGGCAACCACGCTTAAAGGCACAGGCAGCAATGTATACTGTACCAAAGTTTTTGTTGTACTGGAGCTTCGGCAGCTGGGAAATCAGAAACAGGAAATTCACAATGGGGAAATACGGCAGTCGTTTTGTAGTTATGTAGATCTGGAAAGGGAGAGAGAGAAGGGAGGAAGGATCTATTTAGTTGGATTTCCATATCGCCAATCCAGTGCTCTAACAGGTTAGGGATTTATTATCTCTGTTCTGAGTAGCTGGATTTGAGTCTGGTAGCACCACAGAGATCGACAAAGATTTTGGGGGAATGAGCTTTCGAGAGTCAAAGCTCCCTTCATCAGATACCTGAGGAAGAAGAAGAAAAAGAGCTTGGATTTATACCCCACCCTTCACTACCCGAAGGAGTCTCAGAGTGGCTTGCAATCTCCTTTCCCTTCCCCTCCCCACAACAGACACCCTGTGAGGTAGGTGGGGCTGAGAGAGCTCTGAGAGAAACTGCTCCTGAGAGAACAGCTCTGACAGAACTTGTGACTGGCCCAGGATCACACCAGCAGCTGCATGTGGAGGAGTGGGGAATCAAACCCAGCTCTTCCAGATTAGTCCGCGCTCTTAGCCATGACACCAAAGAGAGCTTTGACTCTTGAAAGCTTGTACCCCGAAAATCTTGTTGGTCTCTAAGATGCTACTGGCACTCGTATCTGCAGACCAACATGGCTGCCCTCTCAAGAGCTTTGGGGGCCTTCCCCTTCAGTAGCACCACATGCCACAAAAAAAACAAGGCATTCCAGCCTGAACCAAGAATTGAAGTCACAGCTAGTGAAACTTAAGAGCAAGCTGTGAGGATGCTGGTTCAAAATTCATTTTCAGCCAAAGACCTGCGAAATGAACGAGTGGAAGAATGAAGAACCGTTATACCGTTCTGGCTGTAATTTCAGTAGGGAACATGAGTCTCACCTTATTTAATGGAGTATGAATGCCGGCTGCCTCCAAGTAAGCTGTGATCTCATACAAAAGGGTGTTATCTTCTTTAGGGTAAGGCAGCGATGGATCCTGATAGTGGGCTTCTATGTCCGCAAGGATCGCTCTACCGAGACACAACAGAGAAAGAAGACCAACTCTAAGTGGTCCTTAAAAGAAAGACAAGATATAACAAAGCAAGCAAAGTCCTCCCAGTTTCTTAAAGCCAAGGCATGATATCCCACATACCACACAGGTAGAATTCATCATCATTAGGTTTCAGGTAAAATAAAAATAAATAGGAAAATAAATGCTAAAGACAGAGGCACCCTATAGTCCACACGCAGTGGTCAACCAGTTATTCTTGAGGACCAGCAACTAGGCATGGAGGCCCCTGGATGTTGCCTTCTAGCGCTGGATTTCAGAAGTCTGCTGCCTCTGAACACAGAGCTTCCTTTTACTCACAATGGCTAGTAGCCAATGGTGGACTTTTAGTGATCATTAATGTACCATAAATCTCCACAAAATCAAGCATTTAGCCCTGACCGTTGTATTGCATGTAGGCAGTCCCTAGTGTGAAACCTCAGGAAGGGCTGTTGCCAGGAGGGCAGTGCCAATGAAACCTCGGGTATCCAACCATGCCATGACAGGTAGCAGCTGTGACATCAATAGGCAGGGTCTGATGTCTCCAGACAGGTGAAACAAATGTTAAATCAGGGTTGGACTCTCCATTCCATGCCACTGATCTGAAGGTGCCTCTGTCTTTAGCATCGAAAAAAGCAAGATGCAAGCCAGGTTCTTCAGCCCAGTCGGCAAGTGTCTCATTGCTCTTATCATTAACTGTGTATCTCCAATTTCCATGGTGGCTGTTGGTGCCACCAGCGTACACAGAAGGCTTGATGAGGCATGTGCTGGCCATGAGACTGCAGGAAGTTTGCACGCACTGACAACCTGCACTTCCCCAATTTTTACTATGACTGTGTGGATGCCATTGTGGGCTTTTCGATGCTTACTTGTTGAGGTTTTCCAGTGCCGCTGCTAAGTGCTTAGAATCGAATCTGCAAGAATAATTAAGTTCATTGGCTATCTGGCGTCTTAATATCTGCATCTGCCCGACCTGGGAAGGGTGGGAAAGGGAGAAAAAGAAAAGGAAATAAGCACTTCATTGCTTAAAGCAGCCCAAGCTGGATACTATAAACTGTGAGCCGAATTGAGTATATGGAATGGATAACTTCTCCTTTCCTTCCTGTGATCCTGAAAGTTGTTCACGGATTTGGGGATTCTCAGGAACAGAGCGGAACAATGCACAAGTGGCTGTGGTTGACAGGAAACTGGTGGAAATTGCCTGTGCTTCCTCTTGCATTTCTACAAACAGAGCAAGACCTTGCAGAACTGGAGGAGAGGGAAAACATTTCTCAAATTCTTCCTCTTGCCCTCTCTACACACTGTACCTCATTCAGTTGCAGGGAGTCCACCAACCTGCACAAATGGATTTCCCAGGAAAGGACCCAGTGTTCCCTCTAAGCTGAGTTGGTGTGAGCTAGCTCACGGTTTTTTAGCCTCCGGCTCACACATTTTTGTCTTAGCTCAGGAAGGATGGCTCCAGAGCAAACTAATTTGTGCAGCAGCCAAATCGCTCGCTCGCAACTTTAATGCCAGCAGCTCACAAAGCAGAATTTTTGCTCACAAGACTCCACAGCTTAGAGGGAGCATTCACTACTTGTTTCCATACACTTGACTCGGGAAAAGGGATAGCTAAAAAGGAGAGTCCACTCACTAGGAATTGTGACCATGTCGCTGAAATTGTGAAGGAAATTTAATTGTGAAATCCTACTTGGATCGCTTTTATAAGTGCATCTTGGCCTTCCCTTCTTGTTCTGCTCTTTTGATCAAAACTCCAGCTAAGGCGGAGATCGCTTGACCTTGAGGGAGGTTTGTGCTTTCTGCTGCTTTGAGCCCCCTACTCCTCACACATTCACAGAGAACTGGCGATGCTGGGAAAAATGTTTAAAGTCTCATAGCTGCAGCCATAAGATTTGAAAAAGAACACACTGTGTACTGCAAAAAGAAAAAAAAAGAAAGAAAGAAAGAAAGAAAGAAAGAAAGAAAGAAAGAAAGAAAGAAAGAAAGAAAGAAAGAAAGAAGGGGGGGAAGCTGCTTCCCCTCCAAAACAAGTCATTTGTGAGTGAAATTTTTAAATATTTTTAAAATTAGAAACATGTATCAAAATACAGATGTCAAAAAAAGATTAATATAGTCCTGTCATCATAGCTATTCCTCATAGCTATTCCTGCTGTTTAATAATAATAATAAGAAGAGATTGGATTTATACCCCGCCCTCCACTCCCCAAGGGAGTCTCAGAGCGGCTTACAAACTCCTTTTCCCTTCCCCTCCCCACAACAGACACCCTGTGAGGTAGGTGGGGCTAAGAGAGCTGTTTCCCAAGCTGTCCTTGAGGGAACAGCTGGTACAGAGCTATGGCTTGCCCAAGGTCATCCAGCCAGGTGCAAGTGGAGGAGTGGGGAATCAAACCCGGTTCTCCCAGATTAGAGTCCGCGCACTTAACCACTACACCAAACTGGCTCTGTAATAAGTAAACAATGGTTTATTCCTCAAAATATAAATACCAATACCACACAGAGATTGCTCAAAGTAGCTCATAGAAAATGTAAGTAATTTTTTAAAAAAATTCAAGCTTTCTGGCATGATGAGAACATAAGGAGAGCCCTGCTGGATCAGACCAGTGGTCCATCTAGTCCAGCATCCTGTCTCACACAGTGACCAGCCAGTTCCTCTGGAGGGCCAACAACAGGGCATAGAGGCCGAGGCCTTCCCCTGATGTTGCCTCAGGATTTGGAGGTTGATTGCCTCTGAACGTGGAGATTCCCCTCAGTGACCATGGCTAGTAGCCATTGATAGATTTATCCTCCATGAATCTACCCCTTTTAACTCTCTTTATTCCTGTGTCCATCACTACAATCCTCTGGCAGTGAATTCCACATTTTAATCACTTCACACATAATTGTGTAAAGTAGTACAGATTATCCCCAACAGTTTGTCGCCGATGTTCCAACAGATTATTAGTGACCCCTAGCGGTGGAATGCTGCTGCTCCAGACTCTGCACTGAGTCACCTCCACCTTAAATCCAAAGTTCTGATTTTGACCCCCAAAGCCCCAAAACTGCCTTGGGTTCCATGCCCCTTCTCACATCGCCAACATGGCTACTGTAGCAGGGCTCTTTCTCAAATCCTAATGGTGATGCCAGGCAAAAGGAACTCATTGGGCAGCTTCTGCTCTCCTTGCCAATACCACCTCCCGTCCCCATTCCCCAGAGGGATGATGGTGACATAAGCAGCAGCTGTCCTGTGTGTGTTTCTCATGGGCCACAGTGCTTCTGAGATCATCTCTGGAGTGCCAGAAGAAGACACTTTGCTGCAGTGGCCTTCCAGGGCACAGAGGCAACAAAAGAAAGGGGCTCTTGGCCTTTCCATATAGCCCGCCCCCGTCCCCTCCCCCTGTCTGCCACAAGCTCTAACGGGAGGGAAGCTGTCATGGTATAGCCCGATCTTGTCACATCTCAGAAGCTAAGCAAGGCCAGTACTTGGATGGGAGACCATAGAGGAAGGCCCTGCGGAGGAAGGCAATGGCAAACCACCTCTGCTCATCTCCTGTCTTGAAAGACCCTTGCTGGGGTCACCATAAGTTGGCTGCGACTAGAAGGCACTTACGTATGCATGAACTCTAAAGGTCAAATAAGCATGTTGTCCTGGCAGCACCATCAGTGCAGAAAGTCTGACATAAAGGTCAAGGAATGAATTTTTAGGGCTGAACTACATGTGATGCTGGAGAATCCAGGGGAGGATCTTCTGGCAGTCTCATCTTTTGGTGAAAAGCAGCTACTGGGTGGGGTGGGCGGGGTGGAAGGCAACAGCCTGATGAGGACTAAGAATGCTCATTGATCTCAGTGAGGCACAGAATGTTGAGGGCGCTTGAGCATCAATTAAGGGGCAGGAGAGAAGGCCGATTTAGCTTGAGGTACCATAAAAGGCAGAGAGGCAAACGTGGCTGGAGCCACCTTGACTAAGGTTTTACCCTTAATCCTGGACCCCTGTTGGCTGGCAGTGGTGACACAAGGGAAAGGCACTCTGTACACACTCAGAGGCCCATGTCTCATCAACATGACAATCACCACAAAAGGCCTAGGTGAAACATATTTTAGAAAAAGCATCAAAAGTCAAATACCTTCATGATAGCATCAACATAAGCAGCCCATATCTTCTGAGTTTTGGCAACGGCTGTAGAATACACTTTGGCACTATTGACTGCAATGAAGAACAAAGAGTAAAGCATCCGAAATGGTCTGGAATTCAAGGTTCTCAGCTTATTTGTTTTTATTAAGAGGGCTGGGAAGATCAGATATTGTCCTCATTAGAACATTAGTACAGAATTATTTTATGAGGTGGATTCTTGCCTTGCCGAGGGGTGCGCCAGTGGCATTAATGAGGGCTGAACTGGGAATTAGCTCGTTGAATGCCAGAGTTAATGTTAGAATTTTATCCTATTGGGAAATGACCCCAGGATTCCCGGGGGGGGTTAAGTTTTAGTTTGCTCCTGGAATCCTCTAAGAGACTAGGTGACCACTTGGTTTCGATTCAATCGAAATTTTCAACTCATGGTGATCTAAAAAAACACACACACCAAAGTACGGGAACTGAAAGAATGGGTGTTCAAAAAGGATGGGCTTACGGACCAGGATGTGATGGCATGTTGTCTAATGGCACCGTTATTTAAGTTTTTTAAAAGGGATCACTGTAGGTCCATTTATTTGGAGAAGTTAACCACCTTGGAATTAAGATCGGCTTTTATGGCTTTAAGCTTTCAATCCGTGCCCTCAATTGTCAGGACTGGACGTTTTTCTGGTATTCCTGTCCCCCTTAGATTTTGTCTTTGTGATATGGGGGAAGTACATGATATAGTACATTATAGGCTGAGATGCCCATGGCGTGAAGCTCCTGGGTTAAAGTATATTATCCCCATTATCCCGCCGCATAATGGACTTTCCGATCTGGATTTGGTCAAATTTTTACTCTCGGACCTCGATCACTATGTCTCGAGTAGAATGGCGTTATTTGCCTTAGTAACAAGGAAAATTAGAATCAGTTTAGTATTTAATGCAAAGTAGAAGAGCATAGGATTTAATGTAAGATATTGTTATTTTTACTGCTTACATTATCATTTCATAGTTTGATGTATTTTTCTACTCAATCTTGATGTGCTATGTTATGGCCTATGGCTAAGACAATAAACTTATCTGATCTTTTGATCTTTGATCTCATTAAGAGGGTCTCTGGGCAGAGTTCCATCTTTCTCAGCACCCACCTTGCAGTTCTACATTGTATGTGCTGTTTTGCCTATATGGAGATAACGTCCTTCTTGAAACACACACATACACCCTGTTACATTTGAAGACAGGAAGCACATCTCCTGTCTAGTTTTGTAAAAGGTACCAACCATCTAACTTCCACTTATGCCCGCAGAAGTACTGTAATCCACCCTCAAGGGTACTGAGCCACACCAATGACTCTCCATGTGAGAATTCATTTCCTAACCAAGAATTCTGGCTCATGGAACTTACCCACAATTCCTTTCAGAGGATTGACGGAATTCATGAGCACTTTCAAGGCATCGAGGACTGGTTTATCACGCAGCACCATTTTCTGAAACATGCTGAGGAAGTTCTGGGGGGGAGAAAGCCAAATCAACCTTTTTTACCATTAAAACTGCAGTCAAGGCAGCTTACAATGAAGAGTTGAAAAGCAGACTAGATAACTAAAGGAACTAAAAAAAAGGCAACAGCAAACTCAAAAGCAGCAACAGCGGAAAGAATAGTAAAAACAACAGTGAATAACCAATCAAAAAATGGCATTCAGCAATTATTTCGACAACCTTCCCTAAAGATGAAAAAAAAAAGTTTTTGTGACACAGATGCAAATATTGGCTTGATAATTTGGAAAAGTCTATCGCTGAAGTATGCTGGAAGAGATCATGGCTAAGTGGAAGAGCATGCCCTTTGCCTTTAGAAGGTCCCAGGTTCAATTCCCGACATCTCCAGTTAAAAAAAATCATGGAGCAGGTGAGGCAAATGACCTCTCTCCGAGACCCTGGATAGCCACTGCCAGTCTGAGTAGACAACACTGACCTTGACAGACCAATGGCTTATCTCCGGATAAGGCAGCTTCAGTGAGACGTGCATGACACCGCTATTGATATATTACTTCCTGTGCCCCTTACAAAGGAGGGCTTTTGGCGAACCACACAACTTTCCATCAGTTCTCCAGGGTATAAAAGGGCACAGCTGTCATCTAGCTTCACAAGCGTGCTGCACCGAACAATGAAGGCAACAGCCCAATAAATGACCATTAGAGCAAGACCCATTTCCTTCTGCCGGGGCAACTCTGTTGAAATCGGTACACAGCAATGCATCCTGGCAGTTGCCTGCAATGAAATCCAGGTGCCACATTCCCACAGCAGGTGCCAAGTGACTCATCCCCTCCCCCTCCCCACGCTTTCAAAAGGCAAGCCAATATTGTGTTCTATAATAAGCCGTGCAGCATTTTACCTGATCAAGAGCTGATCGGAATACCATTTCCTTATCTGCCTTGTTCAGTTTCAGTAACTCAGCCACAATGCTGACATCCTCCACATTAGTGAATCTGGTTGAATCAACAGTACCTCCAGATTCTCAGGCATGAAAATAAACACAGAGCGGAACCCACGTTTCACTCGGAAGCATGCATCACAAACATGGATAAATGTAAAAGCGCACAGTGGTTGTTTTTCTGAGACACCTTCCGGAACTTTTTGCATGGCAAGCGATTGCTTGGACGACTAGGCCGGTCCCAAGTTATGTCTTACCTGAAGCTCCTTTACGATCATGAAGCAGAGAAGCCTGTCTAAACCATTCAGGCCAAAGGTGCCCAAAGTGTCTTGGATCTCTGAAAACAGCCGACTGTTGGTCACTTCCTGGTGATATTTCATATCATACCAGGTGTTCAACTGGTCGATGTAGCAAGCAACTCTGATGGGAAACAGGAAAAAGAGACGGCGCATTTCAGATACTATGGAAGGGTCCTCTAAAGTTCTGTCCACCACCTTCTCTGCTGGTGAAAAAGAAGGAAGGTTTTGCCATTGACCCCTCAAAAATGAGCTGGGAGCCTACACGGAGATGCAGTGAGGAAGGAAACTGGGAGAGACTGAGTAAAAAAGCCAGTGGAATCCCACCCATTGTGTGTCCCACCCATGTACCAGGGATTGGCCACCAGTTCAAGATGGCCCCAGAATGCAGCCACGTTTGCTAAGGAGATACTGAAGTATTATTATAATCATGGCAAATTCAGTGCCAAACACTGTGGAAATGAACATTAGGGCTGAACTGAAATGGAACTTGTATGCATGTCTTGCGAGAAACCCTTCCCTGCAGTGAAACACCCTTTTCCTTTCGATAACTGTTCATAGGGGCCATGCAGAATGGGGGAGAAGTTAACCTGTTCAAAGAGAGGGTAGGATATTCCACTGACTTCAGTTTGGACTCATGATACCATTGTGCTGAAAAATATGATTGGCTGTATGACAACAAGGTATTATGATCTTGCCTACATGATCCAAAATAGGCTGGGATTTCCCCAGGGAAAAAACCTGGTCTTTTGCTCCGGATTTGTCCAGGTGAAATTTTGGCACAGCCATGATTTTACGCACAATCATGAAAATGCTGTGCTCCTAGAAATAGCCCAATATGTAGGAGAGTATACGCAAATTCCATATGACTCACTTAGGGTCTGTGATCCTCAGAATCTCTCGGCAGAGTCGACCGATAAATGTAACAGATTCGTCTACGGGCGCAAATTTGGGTATTGGAATATGAGTGGACTGGTACATGCTTTGCCAATCTTGAATCTGAAAGACAGATACTGAAATTATTCAGAGTGCTATCCTTGTTTAACAAAACGTTTGCTTTGAGGGGAAGCCTCCTAGTGCCTTCTACTGGAATGGACCCAATTCCAAATTGCATTTAAAAACATTCTATTGCTTCTGTTTGTACGACAGAATCTCCATGCAGCGACGAACCAAAAATGTTGCAGGTCCTTCTTCTGGCATGCTCACTGGGTTCCCTTAACCAGGTAGAGGAGGGGGATGCATACTGAGGGTTCCTTCACGTCAACTCTGGCCTCCTCGGGTGTTCCACTAGAAGTGGGAAGAGTGACAATACCAGGAAAAGCGGGCTATGTATGCCCATGGTGGGAACAAGCAAATGCTTATTTGTACCATTGTCATCTGCAGCCAGCCCTATCACTGCCATAGTGCTAACATGAGGATGGTCTGCTTAGATGCTCTCAGCTGGCTTAACACTTGCCATCCACTGGTCACTGCCAACATTCAGAAAATACTTCCGTCTGCGTTTGGATCTCCCATTCCCTGAATGTGCAGCAGTCGCTTTCATAACCCACGCATCTGGAAGAGCAGAAGATCGGAGGCGGGGAGGGGAGGGGAGGCAGGACAACACTTTGTGTGGTTATGAATTACTTCTGTACTTCCAGCAAAAGGACAAGACAACCAAAACAGCACAAAAATGTCAGTACGAATGTGCAGGTGTGGACTTGTCACAGAAATAAAAGGGGGAAAAAATGTAAATGGGTTGGATTTCACGGATCCATTCTGCTAGCGGCTGACAATGATTTCAAAAGGGTTGCCCATACAACGTTTTCGCGATGCTACTGTTAGAGTCAGTTGCAGTGAATGCGGTGAACCATAACCTTGTGCGCACTTGATTTTTCTTCATTTGTGTGTTGAATCATTCTCATGCTCCGATCAACGCCATGTACAGTTGAATGTGTGATTTAAACCCATTTATCCAGGCATTGGTCACCGGTTTTATGAACCATTCTATAGACTTATTCAGTTGGTGTAGCTATGACTGGTTGCCCATCAGAAGATTACTGTAAACTTGAGAACTGTATTGAATTCTAAAATTGATTGAGGAGACAAATGAATGAACGGAACAAGCGTATAAATGTATTCCTGAACAAGCGTATAAATGTATTCAACGAAACAAAGTGCATATTCGGAATCTTCGTTGTTCTATTGCAGGGGTGGCCAACCTTGCTTAACGTAAGAGCCACATAGACTAAACGTAAGAGCCACATAGAGATGTCTGAGAGCCGCAAGACAGGAACAAATATCACACACACGTTTTTATTTTTAAAAATATGCAAATTTGCTTTTTATTAACGTTAAATGGGACTGCCAAAAATAAAAACAAACGAGGAAAACCAGTTATAAGAAAGAGATAGAGAGAAACCAGGAAAGCAAATAGATGGGAGGGAGGAGGGAAGGAAGGAAGGAATGAAGGGAGAAAGAGAGAAAAAGCATGCCTCCCCTTTGCTTCCCCAGCCGCCCTGCCAGGAGCCGCACAATATGTGTGAAAGAGCCGCATGTGGCTCCTGAGCCACAGGTTGGCCACCCCTGTTCTATTGTAACACTTATCTGCATTTATGTACCTATCGTACTTTATGAGAAATCTGGTTCATTGTTCTCTTAAAAGTGTTATACATATTCACAGGCTTTTACTTTGGTTTGCGTCCCATTCCACAGCTTTTGTATGATTTATATTCTGTGCTAGGAAGTCCCTTCTAGGGCTGTTGCTGGTACAGCAAAGCATATTCACCCACTACTCTGCAGTGGCACAACATTCTGGATTAACTGGTGCACCAACACCTCCAGCTGTGGTTCCAGCGGGACGATTTAACCAGTGGAGCAAATAACAGGATCGCAAACCCCCCATCCCCAGCCATTGTTCAAACATTCCAAGCTTCATCAGCCAGCATTTCTCGTACCTTTGTCCGCAGGAAGTTATTGCATTCCTGTTCCACGTTGTAATTGATAATCCGGGACACTTCTTCTTGCCAAATCTTTAAGCCGTAAATGTTGACGTAATCTTGGATATACTCGAAAGAGCGGTGGAACCCATCCATAGTGGCCGCCATGTCTTTCAGCTTGGGCATGAGTTCACTGGGCTGCGAAAGGGAGGGAAGTTTCAGCATGCCAAAGCGACATCTCACTTTCATTTCAAAGAGGGCTGCTCCAGAGGCGATGCTCACCAAGGGCTGTAACGTCACCTGCACCCTGAAGAACTGCTACACACACCATCACTGACAGCAATTATCACAAGAGCGTACTTGCAGGATTTCTTATTTGCAGCTTCTTTACAACTCATGGTCCTGCAAAGTCTTCATGCCGAACTAACTTCAAAATTTATTATGTAACAGCTTGGACTGAGGGGTCATTCGAACAAGCCTCTCAGCTTGTGGCGGGCAATAGTTTTTAGCAAATCTATGATGATTTTCCCAGCCACAGATGCTGCGTACAGTAGTGGCCCCATGGATCAACTTTTGGCAAACCAAATCCCTGAATGGTGCCAGATTCTGCTCATGGGGTCAGCATATGCGTGATTAAGAATATGCCAGAAGCCTGCATGGCACAAATGAAAATTGGCCTTTTTGACAGTTAAGAAAGAAGAACAGAGCCCTGACTTGGATAGCCCAGGCAAGCCTGATCTTGTCAGATCTTGGAAACTAAGCAGGGTCGACTGTGGTTAGTACTTGGATGGGAGACTCCCTTGGAACACCAGCAGTTGGGAGGACAGGGGCAGGCTTTATTCAGCCACCTCTCCAAATATCCTCCAGGCCCACAGTAAGGGTCAGTCACCAGAGGTCGACATGACTTCCAGGTGCAGACACACACAAACACACACACACCTGCACACACATACACAAATTTTAAAAAGAAAAGAAAAAAAGAAGAAGAAAGGAGAATAGAAACCTGGAGAACAGAAACCTGCATTCTGTGTTCTAAGATTTTATATCCTATACACTGATAAGAACTGGTCACAGATTACTCATGTACGTAAGAAGGAAAAGGAGGGGGAATAATGTGGAAGATTTGATTAGCACCTTGGCTTTAGGGTTGAAGGTGAGTCCGCGGTGCAGAGCTAAGGCAACACGTTTCACTAGCTCCTTCCTTATCCCGTCTTCTAGCAGCTGTTTTGGGTCCACCTGAGTACACACAAAGACAAAGAAGTCTTAGTTATCGAAAAATCCTTCTGCAAGAGAAACTATTAAAAATTATGCTTCTGCTATTGGGTAATAACATGTAACCTATGGTATGCATTTTTATCTAGGGCTGTGCCAAATGGTACCCCACCCTGCCTCCCCCCAAGGGAAAAGTTTACTTCTAAACACAAAAGACCCCAACCTCCCCACACATTCACCCCATTTGGTGTGTTTTGTCAGTGCTGTTTTCCTGATCGACTGCTTTGGCCCCCATTTTTCAGCTCTTTCTTCTTCTGGGGAACAGACACGTGGGAGTTTCCAGTGAACTGGGGAATCCAGCAAACTGAGATGACATCGCAAGGGTATGCGGCAATTAGATTCAGCTTAGCGATAAGGTCATAAGACAGGGAAATAAGCATCGTGCTCGCTCTGAAAGGGAAAATATGTCCGTTCACAGCAAACCCTGAAATGAAAGGCAGTTGAAGGATGCTGTGATGGACAGGGGAAAATTCTGCCTACTTTTCTCCCTGTTTAGAGAGGACCAATCGGATTTAGAGAAGCTGAATGGAATGCTGAAGTGAGGGGAAAAAATCCAAACACCTGAGAGGGGTTTAACTGTCAACAACCAACACGACAAAAATGAGAGTTTGGATTTGGAGGGAAAAGGAATAGGAAGTATCCTGGCCTAGGGAGGGAGTCCACTGGGGCCTGTAGTATCTGACTTTACACATGGTTTGGGTGCTATTCCTTGCTTAAAAACAGTGACTTGTTGAAGCTGGATTTAAGTTTTTAAGTTTGAAATGCTGAAAGAACTGGCTGTCATGGGCATGGATGAGGATGAGCTGACTGAGCCTGCAGAAACCACCGCTGGCCCCTCCGAAGCAGCAGAGGAGGATAGCTGGCAGTTGCATGTAACAGCAGTCTTCACACCTGGCTCAGATAAGAAGGAAGAACTGCAAGCTGGAAGTCTTCCTCACTCACCCCCACGTGGGACTCATTTAAGGGAGCGACTCTGGCAAAACTCAGTAACCAAGTGAAGAGTGGTTAGGCTACAAGGGAGGCGCTCAGCTAGCTCAGAGTTTTAACAGGAGCCTGGACGATCATGCAGCTGGCTAATTGCCAATAGCATTTAACTCCACCCTCTGGGCCGTATTCTTTCTGGGAGGAACAAGTCAGCTTAACGCTTCTTGCATCCACCTTGCCTCTTGCACCTAGACCTTCGGACCCCCTGGCTTTGGACTTGGCTCTGTGTTTCTGGCTCCTGACCTCGGCTTGGCTTTGGACTCTGCGCTGTCTTCTTGGCGCCTGAGTTCTGGACTCCCTGTGGCTGGCACCCCAGCCCGTAACACCGGCATTGTAACCATTAAGTACAACACACCTCCCAGTGCTGGTTAACTATGCCAGCTAACAGGCTAGAGTAGCAAAGTATTATAGGTGCCACTTACAAAATAAAATGAACTAATGTGTTTTGTTATATACGTGCCCCTCCTGGTATCCTCAATCTATATGACTCACTACACACTCTACAGACCCCAGAGAAAATGGGTCTTTACTCGTAGCCGATGTGACCTCTGGTACACAATTAAAGAATCCTCTGTGTGCATGTGTAAAACAAGACATGAATAAAAGAAATCCACTTTACCTCACCCAGTGGACCTGGTATGGTAACATAACAGGAGGGTGCGGGTAGTGAGGTGGCTCACAGCTCTCCAGCGTGAGGGACTTGGTACTGGCAAAGTGGTGTTGGAATAATACGTTTAGCAAAGAGTGGATCAAGGGTTGTGACAGATGTGTGTTCTTTTTGCAGCTACTGAAGATTTGTGCACATCTGCAAAAAATCACGTGACCCCCCCCCCCCTTTGGCTCAGTCCCAAGCATATCCCCCATTTTATTTATTTTTATTTATACTCCACCTTTCTCCCCAACGGGGACCCAAGGTGGCTTACAGCCTTCTCCTCGTCTCCATTTTATCCTCACAACAACCCTATGAGGTAGGTTAGGCTGAGAGAGTGTGACTGGGCCAAGGTCACCCAGCAAGTGAGTGGGGATTCGAATCCAGGTCTTCCCAGGCACTCGTCGGACACTCTTAACCACCATACCGCGTTGGTACCAGTGGAGTGCTGGGCTTGAACCAAGGAATCCTAAAATCCAAATCCCAGCTTATCTATAGTGTACCTTAAGTTTAGTTGTTTGCTTAAGTGATGCTTCGATTGTTTGCATTTCTTGCATCTGTGAAGTCAAATGCAAAATCTACATTGGCTAGGAAGGAAATGGTATGTGCAATGGCCACAAGGTAGCAACCTTAAGAAGAAGAAGAGATTGGATTTATACCCCACCCTTCACTCCCCAAGGGAATCTCAGAGCGGCTTACAAACTCCTTTCCCTTCCCCTCCCCACAACAGTCAAGATTGGAGGACTGGGAAAACAAAGTCTTTGCTTGAAGCCCTGAGGCACCGCTGCTAGGCAGAGCAGACAGAGGGGGAAATCACCCCGTGGGAGGCAGGGTGGATGTCCCCACCCCTGATCATATACGGGGGGAGCCCAGTGCTTTTCATTGTTCAGTCTTCTGCAACAGGGGACGTTACCTTGATGATGCCAACCAATGTTGTCTTCATCATTAGGATGCCTTCTGTGAAAATCGAGATAGCGTGTGTAAGCTTGGCAACCTGCAACAGGAGAAAGAGATGAAAACGGGAAAGCGGCAACAATTACTGGGGGGAGGGAGAATCACCACTGAAGAACCCCTCCCTTTCCTGTGGCACAATAATTAAAATCAGGGCCACCATGCCCCATTTATATCCTAGGCTCCTGTACAATCAGATCCACTATGTCCCAGTTTCCCACTCAGTTAGGGCCACCATCCTCCCCCTTATGTTCCAGCTTTCTGCCCAATCAGGGCCACCGTGCTCCCTTCATATCCCAGCTTTCTGCCCAATCAGGGCCAAGAACAACGTCACACTGACCGAGTCAACCAACCCTCCACATTCTATCAAGTTAAATACATCACAATAGAAAGGAAACCCACCTACTTAAAGATACACACACACATAACAGTGCCCCCCATATGTCCCAGCTTTCTGCCTAATGAGGACCACTATGCCCCCTTATGTCCCAGCTTTCCACCCAATCAGGGTCACCATGCCCCTCCCTTATGTTCCAGAGAAGATACATTTACATTCAACATTACAATCAACCAGTGTCTTCCCACTCCTACTTTTCTATTGCCTGCAACTTTAAGTATGCATATATCTTAGACGGATGTACACCTCATGCATCTGATGAAGTCAGCTCTGCCTCATCAAAGCCCTGGTTGGAATATATTTTGTTTGTCTCTAAAAGGACTACTTGAATTCTATTTTCTTGGACTGCCATGAATCAGTGCAGGCTCACAAAACAGAGCAAGATTGTGCCTCCTAGGAATCTTTGTTTTAAAAAACATGTTGTCGGGCCTCACATTTCATTACCAACAAAATAAAGCCAACGTGCATTTATCCTTCCCCTGGTATTTGTGGACTCTTCAGACTCACCTCGTACCGCGGGCCAAGCTGAGCATAATCTCGCAGTTTGTCTTTATCCAAGCGGGTTGGCACTTCAATGATATCGTGCGTTTGCAGCTTAATAATCTTAAGGAGGGATGTAAACATACTCTCCGGGATAATCTGCAACACCTTTAGTTAAACAATAGAAATAATAGGTGGCTCTCTAGGGCACAGAAAAAGAGCTGCAAAAGCAAACAACGTCTGGATTTCGCAAGCAATTAGGGAGGGGCTGTGGTGCAGTGGTAGAGCATCCACATGCATGCATACCGAAGGTCCCAGGTTCTATCCCCGGCATCTAGAGTTAAAAGGACCAGGTAGCAGGTAATGTTGAAGAACTCTGCTGGAGACCTGGGAGAGCCACTGCCAGTCCAAGCAGACAATAGTGACCTTGATGGACCAAAACAGATTCATGTGTACCTTTCTCACATAGGACACCAACTCCCCAGAATAATACTGTGAGACGCTGAGCAGGTCCGGGCTGTTTGCTTGGTTGATCCGAAGCAGCGGCATATCAAGGGCTGAAGCCAGCTGAAAGGCCAAAAGGGAGAATGATTTCAAACTTCTGTGCAGTGATCTGGCCCGCAGACCTAAGTGATACATGCCCCTTGGCGTCCACTGGGATTTGGGGACACCCAGCAAACTTTCCTGCCACGCCCAAGAGACACAATGTAGTGGGTGGGGCTGGCCACAATTCGTATGGCACGCAGTAAACTTTTGACAATGCAAGCATCTTGCTGCATACTACTGATGCTTTGGCTGCAATGCAAGGAGCTCTAATTCAGAGTGCAGATTTGTGAATCGGGGGTCTCCAACTTTTTCTTTAAGGAGAGCTACTTCTGCATACTGAGACGTATTGTGACCTTCTTGCGTTCTGTGAGCTCTCTTTTGCCCCAGAAACAGGACTAGGGAGAGCACCAGAAATGAAACTGAGCAGCACAGAGAAAATCCTATGGAATAAAAGCTTTAAAAAAACAAAAACAAAAAAACCCACCCAGCTTCGGGCAGATCTTTTCATGATCTTTTTCTGGATCTTCTAAGGGATTCCTGAGCCACTCTGCCATACTTGGTGAGCTACTGGTGGTTCATGAGCTACCTGATGGAGACGCCTGATTTAAACAATACCGAAGGCCCATTGTTGTTCCAAGTAGAGATGGGCATGAACTGGCTCACAAACTGAAGTCTGTGATGAATTTTGGCCAGTCTGTGGTTCACAAAGTGAAGTTCGTGGCAGGTTAACCGGCACTAACTTCCCATGAATTTTCAAGTTGTTTGTGGTGGTTCATGAACAGATACATTTTCAAATAGACTGTCTCTTGCTCTGTTTAAATGTTTACTAGGCTTCAAAGCAACAGGGGGGTAGAACTTGGAGGGCGTGTAGAGGAGCATCAGTGGGAACTTGCACAGGATCCATTCTATACACTCCTGAACCTGCACCTGTCAAAATAACCACCTGTCAATAACCCCAGTGTCCCCAGGAAAGAGCTTCCTGAGGAAAGGACGGCCTGTCATTTCCCCAAAAACACCTTTCCTGGGGGCACTTTCTTTGGGGGGGGCCATAACTCAGACCCCATAAATCCAGTTCTCACCAAACTTACAGGGCGGGTAGGGCAGAGTCCGCCAAAGATCCCCTACAAGTTTGGTGTCTTTAGCATACTGGAGGGCCAGTTCTACTGGGTCACAAACCCCACGAACCAAGCTGGTTCATTTAGCTCCAGAAGTTTATGACCGTTGGTGGTTCGCAAACCGGGCATGCCATGAACCGAACTGCCTTTTCCCAGTTCGCGCTCATTCCCTAGTTCCAAGATAATACTGCCAGTGGCTACACAGGAACACAGAATATATTCCGTAGAAATACCCACACCACTTTGGTTTTATTCCGGAGTTCCGTATTTCTCGCTTACCTTTAAAAAGGTGGCTCTGAGTTTGGTTACCATAGATGGGTTGGCCCTTATACTTTCCTGCATGATAGATGTAAAACTGGGGGTGGGGGGGAGGTGTGGGGGAGATGGAAGAAGAGATTTGATGATCAGAACCAGCATTCTAAAACTGTTACTCTAAGACCTGGCTCCCACAGAGGTAGCTAGCCTTTGTGTGGGGGAATACCAGCTTCAGAAGCTAAGCCGGGGGGGACCCTGGTTCCTATCTGGATGGACACCGCCAAGGAAGCTCAGGATCACTATGCAGAGGCAGGCAATGGCAAACCAACTCTGTAAACCCCACAGGTTGCCAGAAGTCAGTTTGCAACACGACAGCAATTCCCTCTCCCCAACAAACCGAACCTGAAATAAACTACATGGACTGGAGGGAAGGGTGGGGGAGTCCTCCAGAGATAAAACTTTTCCTGTGCTTGATGGAGGGGGCAGCAGTAAAAAACTAACGAGTCGAAGACCACTGGAATCGTACCTGTCAATCAGCTGCCAGGCGTAGGAAAGATCACCCACTATCTGCATGGTGATCAAAACCTCTTCTTTGATGTTGATGGTCCGGATCATCTGGTGGAGAAACTTACGAGTGTCCGCAAGGAACTGGCAAACTTGCAGGTTGGATTCCAGCTGGTGGAATTCTTGAACCTTGTGTGGGAAAACAACCCCACCCAAAAAAAGAGCTAGAAGAGCAATCCTATCGGATTTCTTTCTGCATACTAAAATGCCTGAAAGATAACAGAGCTATCTAAATACTTAGCATAGCAATGTGGATGGCTTTCTTTTGAACCCCCTTATTGTATATACAAATGCCCCATGAAAATACATTTCACAGCTCAATTACCTTTTGCACACAACAGCCACTTCCTTTAGGGCGCACTAAAAAGAAAAACCAGGTAATGGCTGGACTGCATCAAGTGCATGTAGCAAGGCACTTTGACAATCGGCAGGGTGAATGAACACCGAATAACAGGAACGTCCGTCCTACGATGCCTTTAATTAACCAGGAACTACTTCTAAAGGTTTAGCAGCTCTAGTAGATCAGACTAGCCAAATCTCCTCAGAGTTCAGATGCTAAGTAGGGTCGAGGGGAGACCACCAAGGAAAACCACGGCTGCTTTGCAGAGGAAGGCAATGGCAAAGCACCTCTGCTCATCTCTTGCCTTGGAAACCCGACGAGGTGGAACTTCATGGGTTGCCATGAAACAGCTACAACTCCAGGGCACCCTTGACCTACTTCTAAAGGAGGCTTCTGTTGCTAGGTAGACAATAGACGAAGAGAAGAGTTGGTTTTTATACTCCGCTTTTCTCTACCCGAAGGAGTCTCAGAGAGGCTTGCGATCTCCTTTCCCTTCCTCTCCCCACAACAGGCACCCTGTGAGGTAGGTGGGGCTGAGAGAGCTCTGAGACAACCATGACTGAATACTGTTCTGCTGAGCTGCAGACTGGAAGACTGATAGTTCAGCAGTTCGAGATCCGAGTGCCGCGTGACAGAGTGAGCTCCCGTCTCTGGCCTCAGCTCCTGCCAACCTAGCAGTTCGAAAGCAAGAAATTGCAAGTAGATAAAATAGGTACCGCTTCGGTGGGATGGTAACAGCATTCCGTGTGCCTCGGCGTCTAGTCATGACCATGGAAACATCTTCGGCGAGTGCTGGCTCTTAGTCTTGGAATCGGAGATGAGCACCGCCCCCTAGAGTCGGCTTTCGAGCAAGGGAAACCTTTACCTTTACCTAATGAATGAACCAACTGGGATAGGATCTGACCATCAAAGCAGGTATTTCTTAGGTGATTTGAGAGAATTTTTGGGACAGAGATAGATGAGCCACCTCTTTAAGGGACCCACCTTACAAATGCCAAGTACAATTCATGGAGTCAGACAAACTGGGGTAAGACCAAAGTGCTTCAAGCTCTGCTCTCCTTCAACAGTATCATGTGACCACGACTGCATCCGCTAGCTCACGCCCAGCCCAATTATTTAGAAAATTAGGTCTATTACTGCTCTGTTTGGTGTAGTGGTTAAGTGTGTGAACTCTGAGCTGGGAGAACCGGGTTTGATTCTCACTCCTCCACTTGCAGCTGCTGGATGACCTTGGGCAAGCCATAGTTCTGACAAGAGCTGTCCTTGAAAGGGCAGTTCTTGAAAAAGCTCTCTCAGCCCCACCTACCTCACAGGGTATCTGTTGTGGGGAGGGGAAGGGAAAGGAATTTGTAAGCTGCTCTGAGACTGCAAGTGAAGGGTGGAGTATAAATCCAATCTCTTCTTCTTCTTGTCACGAGACAGGCTAAATCATAGGGAATTGGACATTGGCTGTGAAGCTTTTGCGAGCTATTTGGCGGATAAAGTCTTGTCGCTCCGCCGCGATCTCCCCGCTACAGTTGATACAGTGAACGAACTCGAGGCTCGAAGGACGTCTTCTGGTCATATTCTGGATTATTTCGACCTGCTCAGCCTAGAGGAAATTGACAGATTGCTCCTAACAGTGTGTCCCACCACGTGCTCCCTTGACCCGTGTCCGTCGTGGCTAATTAAAGCTGGCCGCAAGGGGCTTTGGGGTGCCTTGCGGGAGATTGTCAACAGGTCCCTCTTAGAGGGGCAGTTCCTGGACGCACCCCCTCTTGAAAAAGTCATCTCTGGACCTGACCGAATTGGCCAACTATCAGCCGGTTTCCAACTTGCCCTATTTGGGCAAGATAACGGAGAGGGCAGCAGCAAGTCAGTTACAGAGCTTTCTGGATGACACTTCCATTTTAGATCCCTCCCAGTCTGGCTTTCGTCCAGGTCACGGGACGGAGACGGCACGGGTCGCCCTCACGGACGATCTCTGGAGGAATCTGGATCGGGGCGGAATGGCAGTGCTGTTGTTGTTAGACCTGTTGGCTGCATTCGATATGGTCGACCACCAACTACTGGTCCACCACCTTGCCAACATTGGAATTCAGGGGCTAGCCTTCCAGAGGTGCTATATAATTGTACGAACCCCATCTTCTTGCTGTTTGGCTTCTCACAATGTCATCCTAAGACAAGCTGCACCCTCCTAAGACTTCAACGAACTTAGAAGGGTGTAAATTAATTCTTGTTAGAATGGCACTGTCAGAGGCTGCCCTTTGAGAGGCCACCATGAAGTCAAAGGTTCCGATTGATTCTTCGGGTCTGCTCTCCTTCTTCCCTCCCCCCACCCATGGAATTCTTTCCCGTAAGAATGGACGGCTGCAGGTCCACATAATTCTCTTGAATGCAGGGGAACCTCCCTACCTCAGTCTGCATCTGGTAAAGCAAACTGCTTTATTTAAACTTCAGAAATGCAGCTTTCCCTTAACCTCCCCACCTTACCTCTTCCAAAGCTTGTATCAATTGCACAGTTTTTCGGCCCGCTGCAGTCGAGTCGTCATAATTTAGAGACATTATTTGTTTGGAGATCTCCCTGAACCAGGCCTGCAGGTTTTCTGTTGAAATGGGAAAGTGCGGGGAAAGGGGGGGGGGGGGAGAGAAAGCTTTTAATTGCTTTCATTTTAAATCCACAGACCAAAAAGATCAAACCCTCAGTTCACTGACCTTAGATTTCTAAACGCGGATGAAGATTTTGAAGCAAACAAAAATGCTACAGAGACATTTTACAGACAGGCTGATCTGTAAAAGCGAATGCCTCCACCATTGTTTTCGGAACTTCCGAGGGCACCTTGCCTCGCTGTCCAATAAAATGTAAAACGCCCACATCACTTTTAAAATTTACGAGTAGAACATGTAAGAGAAAGCACCACTTCCCTACAAAGGAACCAATTCCTGCATGAGTCACTGTCCTGACCATTCCACCAGCACAGAGGGACATAAGCTCAGAGCACAGACAAGTGCATACAGAAGCACAACAGACCCATCCAGTCCGACACTCTGTCACACAGTGGCCAAAAATAGCAGGTGTCCTCAGGAGGTCCACTGGTGGGGCCAGGACACTAGAAGCCCTCCCACTGTTGCCCCCCACCTCAAGCACCAAGAATACAGAGCATCGCTTGCCCCAGACTGAGAGTTCCTATCTATACCTTGTGGCTAATAGCCACTGATGGACCTCTGCTCCATATGTTTATCTAATTCCCTCTTGAAGCCGTCCATGCTTGTAGCCACCACCACCTCCTGTGGCAGTGAATTCCACGTGTTAATCACTCTTTGGGTGAAGACGTACTTGCTTTTGATTGTACCCACCATCCTGTTTCAGATTCCAAAAGTGCCCATAGGCTCGACAGGTTGGGGACCCTGCTCTACAAAACAAAAGCTTGATCTCTTCTGCAGCTTACCATTTTTCTCCACTCTTGTTAAGGGTTTAACTCCTGAAAAGACATCGGCCAGCTCAGCCATCCGCTCCGACCCTTCCTTTCTGAAGCTCTCCCATTTTTCTTGCTTTTCAGACAGCATCTGCTTAAACATCTATAAAGGACAGGCAGAAATAAAAATGACTGTAGCAGCTTAAATAGCTTTATTTTTTATTTATTTTATTTATTTATATTTGCATTTATATCCGCCCTCCCCACCATTTGGCGGGCTCAGGGCGGCTAACGACATAATAAATATACATTAAAATCAGTCAGTATAAAATCATGCTACAAACGTAATATACAGTAAAATACAGTAAAAGATGGCGATCTTCAAACATCACTAACAACTAGTTATTTACCCCAACTGCAAAAATGCAGCGTAACATACATGCTGAGGTACACACTGATCTATAAAAGGAGGCTCTTGGTCTCCAGTATATCTCCCTATGATTCCCAAGTCTCACTGACAATTAGGGTTGCCAAGTGTTGAAAACTCACTGGCGGGGGGGGGCGGGGGGGAGTCCTCCTCTCACCGGGAGGTTCTTCTGGCGCGTGTGCTTCGCGTGCGCGCCCATCGACGTCACCGGAAGTGACGCAGCACGTTGGGGGTGTTGCCAGGGCAACGCTCTGGCAATCGCCCTAAAACTCTATGGTATCATAGAGTTTTGGGGCGATTGCCAGGGCGTTGCCCTGGCAACGCCCCCAACGTGCTGCGTCACTTGTGGTGACGTCATTACGTCGTCCTCGCTGGACGATGTCGGGGGTGGGGTTCCCCCGCCGGCCAAATGCTGGCCGGCGGATCAGGAACCCCTTTAGTGGGGGATCCCCCGCCCCCCGGGCTGACTTGGCAGCCCTACTGACAATAAAAGAAAATGTCACTGCGTTGGAGGTGTATTTATTTAGTCACATTTGGGGGGGGGGGGGATGAGATGTTTAAAAAGCAGTTTAGTTGGGCCTTGATGGACCAATAGTCTGATTCGGTATAAGCCTGCTTTATGTGTGAGTTGTTCTGTTTTTTTGGGGGGAAGGGCTATGGCTCAGTGGAAGATGCTCTGCTTTGCATGCAGAAGCTCCCAGGCTCAGTCCCAGGCACCTCCACTTAAAAGTACCAGGTAGCAGGGGTCATGAAGGACACTGCCTGAGACCCTGGAAAGCCACTGCCAGTCTGAGTAGACAAGACTAGCCTTGATGGACCAAGGGCCTGATTCAATATAAGGCAGCTTCATGTGAGTTCTGGTGTCAGGATCCAAGGCCCAGATTTTGGTGTTTCCGCATCAGAGAAGTCCTGACACATTTTTATTCTGTCCTACCATGGAGCTCAAGACAGTATTTCACAGAATCATAGAGTTGGAAGCAGGGCTGCCAGGTAACCCCCCGGGGAGGGGGGGGTTTGCTCACTCAAGGGGCCCCCAACCCACTAGCCCGGATCTGGCCGGCAGGGGGAACACCGCCCCCCAAATGCTCAGATCAGGCCAATGTGACATCATCACACTGGGCATGTCGCTGGTGGACGCTCTAGCATTTGGCCTGAAAACTCTATGGTGCCAGTGACGTGCCTAGTTTGATGATGTCACTTCCGGGTGACATCATTGCGGCGTGCACAAATGTCTGGGACTGAGACCAACTACCCCCTGCCGAAATTGGTAAACCTAGCTGGAAGAGACCTCTAGGGTCATCTAGTTTTCCCTCCATTTTATCCTCACAATAATCCTGTGAGGTAGGTTAGGCTGAGAGAGATGAAGTGGCCCCAAGTCACTCACCAAGTGGAGATTGGAACCTGGGTCTCCCAGATTCAAATCTGACACTTCAACTGCTGCACTACATTGGTTCAGGTTTTTGGCCTCTCCACCACTTGCTGAAGAGGCCATTTGCTTTTCATTGTTTAATGTGAAACGGACAGTCAGTTTGCTTCTTTAGCAGCTCAAGAGGCTACGGAGAGAAGGAGCTTTCAAAAAAGACTCTGCTCTGTGCCCAGTTCGCTCCAGCAAACGCAGAGGTTGTAGAGGACATGAAATGGCAAATATTATGTTACCTCTTTCAGGATGAATTCAAACTGTGCTGTGTCCAGGAGAAGCTGGAAAAGGATCTTGGGGTTGTACTTAGAATCTGTTAAAACTTGGTCCTTTATTTGGCGAAGGCGTTTGTTATTTGGATCGCAGGCTAGGAAAGAAGGGAAAAGCAATCACTTTTTCAAGAGGCACAGGACGTATCTTAAAAGCTTGTTACTATGAAAGAACTCAGGAATTATGGTCCAAAAAAGTCCATCAAGACCAGCACTCTTGAAAGAGATCTCTCAGCCCCACCTACCTCACAGGGTGTCTGTTGTGGGGACACCCTCTGAGGTAGGTGGGGCTGAGAGAGCTCTCTAGAGAACTGCCCTTGAGAGAACAGCTCTGAGAGAACTTGTGACTGACCCAAAGTCACACCAGCAGCTGCAGCAGGAGGAGTGGGGAACCAAACCTGGTTCTCCCAGATTAGAGTCCGCGCTCTTAACCATTACCCACCAAACTGTCCCTGAAGGCTGCTTTGACTGAGAGGAAAGGAGGTTTCCAAAGCACTCAGCATAATGATAAGGGGTACAGAGGGAAGAGGAAGGAGGAACACCCACTCCCCACTCCATGATGCCAAATTCTCACCCTTACCTGAGTCTGCAGTGTGAAGCATCAGCCACCGGATTGCCACGTTGCAGTCCCGCAAGCAGTTCAGAAGCTTGGGAATGTTGTCCAGCACCATCTCCTCTCGCAAGCAGCCTTCCTTCAGAAGCTGTCGCACTTGGGAGTGCACACGCTCAGTGACAGCGGTGTACCGGCTGGCCTTTGGAAGAAAGTGAGTCCATGCGTCAGTGCTAAGAGATGGAGGGGGCTGCAGGGCAAAGCCCCGTCTGGCGAGTTGAAGCGGTTCCGAGCAGGAGCACATTTTGGGCAGTACACACAATCTCAGGGATTTTCTGCATTACCTGTAATCCTTTGAGATCTACTTTACAAAATACAGTCATCAAAAATGATTTGAGGCAGTTCTGCAGGGCCTATAAGGCAGAGATGTTCTGCCAGGCATTTGGTTGAGGACAGCAATGGTGTCCATCTGGCTGGCACTCTCATCGCCAAACTTTTAAGTGAGGCAGTGGACATCTCATAATATCGGGCCCCTCCTGCTCATATTGCTGGATTAAGCTCCTCATATGCTAGATTGAGCTGTGTTTACAACATGGGAACCCATAGTCCAGGCCTTATATCCTTTCCATCACGCAGAACCAGGATATTAGGAAATTTTTAAAGAATGCCATCTTGTACTGTGTTTTATGAATTTAGTACGATGTTTTAATATATAAAGTTGGTATTGTTTCTGTCTATGCTGTAACCCGCCCTGAGTGGGATACAAATTTTTAAAAATCAAGAAGAGAACAGAAGAAGAGATTGGATTTATACCCTGCCCTTCACTACCCAAAGGAGTCTCAGAGCAGTTTACAATCCCCTTCCCCTCCCCACAATAGACACCCTGAGAGGCAGGTGGGGCTGAGAGAGCTCTTTCGAGAACTGCCCTTGAGAGAACAGCTCTGAAAGAACTTATGACTGACCCAAGGTCACACGCGCAGCTGCATGTGGAGGAGTGGGGAAATCAAATCTGGTTCTCCCAGATTAGAGTCCACGCTCCTAACCGCTACACCAGACTGGCCCTCAAATCAAATCTCTCAACCTGCAAGGCAGTAGCACAAATGGAAATGCTAACTGCCATCTGTTTAATTCTCAATTGACTCAGAATTTTATTGTAACTTTTAAAGTTTTTAACTTATATGATATTATCAGTTTTATTGTGCTGTTGTACACCGCCCTGAGCCCTGCCTCAGGGAATGGGCAGTAGAAAAACCTGAAATTAATAAACAAATAATACATAAGGTGGTTAACCTCTAATTCAGGGGTCCCCAACCTTTTTGAACCTCTGGGCACCTTTGGAAATCTGACACAAGGTGATGGGCGCAACTACAAAATGGCTGCTGCAGGAGGCAAAGCAAACTACAAAATGGCTACCACAAGAAGTGGCACCAAACACACAGAGGGAGCCCAAATGCAGGGAAGAAGAGGGGTTAGTTAAAAAAATACATTGGGAGATAGTGGTGACAGAATAAAACAAACACTGAGGTGGCAGCTGCCCCTGGAGCAATGTTATTGTAATCTGCATAGCCAACCAGATTTTCAGCAGCAAATCAGAAGCCGTGCTCAGCAAGAGCCCCACCCACTGTTTAAAAACACTTGCCACATGCCAAGAAAGGTGTTCGCAGGCACAATGGTGGCAATGTGCACCACTTTGGAGACCCCTCTTCTAATTTATTGAGACCAACTTACTTTCCCATTATTAATATGTGGCAAATACCTTTTGGCATATTATTTCTGCTCTAAGGTTCAAGTGTTGAATGTGGCAAATTTGTCACACAAACACGACCATTACATGACCGCATGAAGAGTCATGTCATTGTTCTATCTTGTTCAGGACTGTCTATTTTGACTACCAGTGCCTCTTTATCGACTGAGGTAGGGAAGAGTCTTTCTCTAAACCAACTACTGGATATTCTTCACCAGAGACCCGCTGGGCCCATCTGAACACAAAATAGGGGCCCTGCCACTGAGTCAAGCACTTTCTTGTAGGAAAAAAGATCTGCAAACTCCTTGGCCACAAATTATGTGCATCCAACGGGGACCCTATGCATGACTGTTTCAACTTGACAATCTATAAAAGGGTCATACTTTTTCTTCTTACACAGAAGACATTTCTGCTTAAGGGTTGTGCAATGTGTGAGAAGACCCTTCGAAACCTATTCATTTGGCTATGAAAGCCACATGCCAGAAATATTCACGGACAGCACCGCTGGCACATCAGAAAAATCCCACTTTGCTCAAGTCTTAAGATGCATCTTAAAACTAGAAATTCCCTACCTGCTCCTTGACGTTGGAAAGATCCAAGGTGTAGTTCAGAGCTGTTTTTGCGGCTTTGTAGGGTTCCCAGGCTTCGGCTAGATTCACACAGATCCCCATATAAATGCTGATAACCTGCAGGTGGAAGCAGAAGGAACATTCCTATGCAACCAGGTCACCTCAGATTCTGTGGGGGACTTCATAGCTATCATCTCATCATCACAGTTTAGATTGGATAGATCCAAGGTAGCACTCAGCACCAGGCGCCTGTAATTGTTTTGTAGACAAACTCATGCAAGGCAGCCTAAGTTCAGGGTGGTGTATGACATTCTCCTGTTCCCTCATTTTAACCTCACAACAACCCTGCAAGGTAGGTTAGTGTAAGTATTTGTGCTATTTATGCCCTGCTTTTCTTTTCTTTTTTAAAATTATTTTTATTTTGTTTTGTAACTTAACAATGCTTTCCTTCTCAGTAGGGACCCAAATTGCCTCACATCATTCTCTCTGCCTCCATTTTATCCTAACAACAACCTTGTGAGGTAGTTTAGGCAGAGAGAGTGTGTGACTGGCCCAAGGTCATTCAGCAGGCTTCCACGGCAGAGGATGGGTTTAGAACCCGGGTCTCCCAGATTTGACCCTCTAATCACCATACTACATTGGCTCCAAAAGCCAGTATGACAAAAATAATGCTTACCCAGTTATCTGGAAAATATTTGTCCACTATCTCCCTCATTTTTGCTTGCTGCGTATGAAGAATGGTTGGGTCGAAATACAGCAGGACGTACAACATGGCCGCCTGAGTCGCAAGGGCAGTGCTGCGGTGCTCTGGTAACGGGTAGGCGGAAACCTGGAACAGGAGGGGAGTAATGATAGGAGGGAATCAAAAAGCAAACAGGTACCACACAACGTAAGAGCACAGCCCTTATGGCACAGGCTAGGCCTCGTCTTCAGTGCTTTCTCTCCCACAGCGTGCCTAGACCTACCTGGTTATATATGTCATCTGACCTCAGGCGGCCAATGACCATGCTGATGAAGGTTTCACTGATGGGCACCCTGCTGAAGTAACTCTCGGGATAGTTTGGTGGTCTCTTGGCTCCCGGCTGGCTCGAATAGCCGGTGCTCCGAAGCAGCTTACATATGTCATCCATGTTGGAGTCGGCAGAACGGGCGGCGCTGGATGGTAAGAGGAGGAAGCCATTTTAGAAAGGAGAAAGTGACAAACAAATGAAAGAGACACCAACAAAATGCCAACGACTCTTACACCCGGTATGTTGATATTATCTGCAGCTAACGTGGTGGGGCTAAGAACGTGAGCTGGGATGTCTCTGAATTCACTTGGTGGCCTTAACAAAGGATTCTCTCTTTCCCCCTTCTGCAATGAAATGGCTTCCTTACAAGACTTTGGCAGAACCAGACCATTGAAAGAATTTCAGCAGAAATGGCAAAATTACTAAGAAATGGCAAGAGATGAACAGAAGTGGTTTGCCACTGCCTGCCTCTGTGCAGCAAGCTGAGACTTCCTTGGTGGTCTCCTATCCAAGAACTCACCTAAACCAGCCCTGCTTAGCTTCTGAGATCTGACCAGATTGGGCTAGCCTGGACCATCCAGGCCATGGATGATTTTATAGTCTGTTTCTATATTAATAATTGCAAGGGGTTTTACTCATTTTCTTGCATCTGCTTTTACTTTGCAGATCTATATTATAGATTTCCCGAAATAAATATAAGATGGAGATGTTTTGTTCAACATCTTTATCAGTGGTTTGGATGAAGGGATAGAAGGAATGCTTATTAAATTTGCAGATGATACTAAATTTGGGGGGGGGGGTAGCAAATACAGTAGAAGACAGAGTCAGGATACAGGATGATCTTGACAGGCTGGAAAACTGGGCTAAAATGTAATGAATTTCAGTGGGGATAAATGTAAAGTTCTGCATTTAGGTAGGAAAAATTAAATGCATAATTATAGTTGAGGAAGACTTGTCTTGGCAGTAGTATGTGTGAAAAGGATCTAGGGGTCTTAGTAGACAATACACTGAACATGAGTCAGCAGTGTGATGTGGTTGCTAAAAAGGCAAATTCGATTTTGGGCTATATCAACAGAAGTATAGTGTCCAGATCAAGTGATGTGATGGTACCACTTTACTCTGCTCTGTTACTTTACTCTCCCCACCTAGAGTATTGTGTTCAGTTTTGGGCAAAACAATTTAAGAAGAATATAGACAAGCTGGAACGTGCCCAGAGGAGAGCAATGAAGAGGATGCGGGGGGTCTGGAGACCAAGTCCTACGAGGAAAGGTTGAAGGAGCTGGATATCTTTAGCCTGGAGAGGAGGCAACTGAGAGTGATATGATAACCATCTTCAAGTATTTGAAGGGTTGTCATCCAAAGGATGGTGTGGAGTTGTTTTCTGTTGCCCGAGAAAGTCGAACCAGAACCAACGGGTTGAAATTAAATCATAAGAGTTTTCAGCTAAACATTAGGAAGAACTTCCTGACAGAGCGGTTCCTCAGTGGAACAGGCTTCCTCGGGAGGTGATGGGCACACCATCTTTGGAGGTATTCAAACAGAGGCTAGATGGCCATCTGACAGCAATGCGGATTCTGTGAACTTAAACAGATCATGAGAGGGAGGGCAGGAAGAGTTGCCTCAGAGCTTTGTTCTCATGGCCCTTTCTTCCACACCCAGGGAGATGCTGATCGCCACTTTGGGGTCCAGAAGCAATTTTCCTCCAGGCCAGTTTGGCCAGGGATCCTGGATGTTTTTTGCCCTCTTCTGGGCGTGGAACAGCAGTCACTGGGGGTGTGGGAGGGAGGTATTTGTGAATTTCCTGCATTGTGCAGGGGGTTGGACTAGATGACTCTGGAGGTCCCTTCTAACTCTAGGATTCTGTTAGCCCTGAAGCAAGCTGAGTTTTGGCACCAAAGGAACCACTTAGCTCAGCTTGTACTGAACCGCAAGTGGCCATCCAGGGCAGAGATATACCAGCAAGTGAGCCACCAAGCCTGAATGTGACATCACTGGGACAGAGGCCAAATCAGCTCCCTACCCAGCATCCTCAGCCACCGAATCTCAAGTCTGCTCACACCTGCCTGCATAGACTGGTGCTGGGTTCCATTTCTTGATTACACTAAAGTGTGGCGGAATGTTCAGAACCAGCTCTCAGAGCCAGTTTCGTGTAGTGGTTAGGAGCGCGGACTCTAATCTGCAAGAACAGGGTTTGATTCCCCACTCCTCCACATGCAGCTGCTGGTGTGACCTTGGGTCAGTCACAAGTTCTCTCAGAGCTGTTATCTCCAGAGCAGTTCTCAAAAGAGCTCTCTCAGCCCCACCTACCTCACAGGGTCTGTTGTAGGGAGGGGAAAGGGAAGGAGATTGTAAGCCACTCTGAGTCTCTGAGTGAAGGGTGGGGTATAAATCCAATCTCTTCTTCTTCTTCATATACACACGCGCACACAAGAGTCATAACCAAAACAGTGACAGGGCAAAATCCTGCAGCTCCTCTCCAAAGTCCTTGCTTTCCGAAAGCCCGCTTGCTTCTCTTTCAGCGACACCCTAGCCAGAATCGAGACCCCTTACGAGGAGAAATATACCTGTATCGATAGTAGGAAACCAACATCCTCTCCCGGACTTCCCCTTCAATTTTCTGATCGATGACCAGCAGCATGACGCCATACAAATAAAGGGCTTCACACTGGAACATGAAAGGGGAGAGGGGGAAAAGCGTGTTTTCTTCTGTTCGCATTCATAGCTAGTAGAGACAAAGTATAAAAAGCTGCATTTTATAGTAGAGTTCAATTATTATACTTGAAGTGCTTACAAAGGTTATATTTTAAAGTGGTTCCAGAGTGAAAGGAGTCTAATGAGGCACATTTTCAAGGGGGGGGGAGTCTTTTAATGGCACCCTCCTTTTCCACAGCAAAGATCCCTCCCTCCATTGCACTGCTCTTTATGTTTACAATGCATAATTTGTGCTGATCCCACGCTTGATGCTGCCTGTGGTTAGTGCAGGCAGGGAATGGAGTTGATGATGCGTTGATGATGTGTTGATGGCCACAAGGAGGCAAATGTCCACTTGAACTCTTCATTCCAAAAGAGCTGCGCTCTTCCAGACGTGCTCCCAGAGTGGCACAGTTAGTGCTACTTCAGCGCATGTATATCACTGAAAACTCATTAATGCTTAAATGCTTAAAACACCACAGATTTCTTGGTGGACATATGTGTTGCAGATGTGGTTGACAGGACCCCTAAGCTGAGTTAGTGTGAGCTAGCTCACATTTTTTTAGCCTCTGGCTCACACATTTTTGTTTTAACTCAGGAAGGATGGCTCCAGAACAGACTAGTTTATGCTGTAGCCAAATTGCTCACTCACAACTTTAATGCCAGTAGCTCACAAAGTAGAATTTTTGCTCACAAGACTCCACAGCTTAGAGGGAGCATTGGTTGCCAGATCCAGGTTGGGGAACTCCTGGAGATTCAGGGATGGAGCCTGGGGAGGACAGGGACCTCAGTGGGGTACAATCCCCTAGTAGAGTCCCCCCTCCAAAGCTGCCATTTTCTGCAGGGGAACTGATCTCTGTAGTCTGGAGATGAGATGGAATTCTGGGGGATCCCCAGATCTCACCTGGAGGCTGGCATCCCTAGTTACAGGACTGCTGTATAGGAGCAAGGTGCCCTGCTAATATGTCCTGCACACTCTTCCATGCTACTTGTGATCCAGAAGTGTAAGCTACATGAAGAAACCTATCCACATCCATGGATTGCCTTTGAAGATCAGGGCAGCTGTTTCTCACACAAAATCAGCATGCCTCTCCCAACTGTGCATTGCAAGAAAACAGCTGGTGTGCCACGACAAGTAAATTAAAAGACAGGATCCTGACAGCCCAAGTTTTATGCATCTACATTGGCGGCTGTCTGTTGCAACTATGCACAATTAATCGTTCTGGCTTTGCTGCTTTCTAATCAACCTTTGCTGGGTGTGGGTGGGTGTATAATGGTACCACTTCTGTTCATCAGGTGTGAATGAAATCACTGACAGTGCAATTCAAAACACAGTTACACCCTTCTAAGCCTATCGGCTTTAATGGGTTGTAACTCTGTTTAGGATTGCGCTGCCAATCACATCTCAGCAGCGATGCAACAGAATCACCATCTGTCAAGAGAACAATGCTCGATGTGTCTCTGCATGTGTTACTGCTCCCATCCAATCAAGATGCATGCCAAGAAACCCAGAGACCGGGATCCACTGAGTGCTGCGTGAGCCTTACGTACTTGAAAACTTATTAGGTATAACAATGAAATACACCTCCCGTTTTAGCTCAGAGAATCAGCATGTCTCAGCCATGAGAACTCAGGAAAACAGGACCTTAAAAGAAGGATCTTCAGGGCCTTGGGCCTCTCAAATGGGAGAATGGGAGGGATTGAGGGGAACCCCCCCCCCAACTAACCTTCCAATAGTCCTAAAAGGTACCTTATTTAGGTTTGACTTACACATGCAAAAGTGACGTGATAGAGTATTTTAGACTCCAGGTGAAGGAGTGATATTTTGGAATATTGGTGAAATACTCCCTGCAAATAGAAAGCTTCGTGCCCTGCTGAGCTAGTGTTCTGCCTCCGAGGAGGTCTTTTTAAAAACTGCACAAAAGGGCATTTAAAACTGCAGTCTGAATTGGTGGAGCCCATCCTACCAGCTTGGTTTTCCTGCGTGTGGAAGTCAGGCCAAGAAATCAACAGAGTCCATGGCTGCACAGAAACTCCAGTGCTTACCAAGAGCTGCTTTCCATCTTCATTAAGCAGCACCGTTTCTAAGGTCTGCTGTATATAAATTCCTTCATTGAGGTCATCCAGGTACCTAAGAAATGGTAACGAAATCTAAGTTAAGCTCTTGAGGAGTGAAGAGTGGGAAAGGGACACTGCAGATCGTATGGAATTAGCTTCTATACCATGATTTTTTTAAAAAAGGAAGAAGTTGACAGTCAGGAGAAGAGGATACATGAGGCACCCTCTCCTAGAATATGGGCCAAAGAAGGTGACAGTGAAGGTGAAGAAGGTTAGAAAGAAGGTGAAGGCCAGACCTTGATAGACCAATGGTCTGACCCAATAGAAGGCCGTTTCATGGGTATTCATCTAATCTCTACCACACATTCGACTGTCTTAGTGAAGTAATTCTCTCTCAGTCTCATCCCCCATCAGGAATATGGTAAAAATATTGACCTTTCCTACAACACTGGTGCGAGGGTCACTGGATTAAATGCTTCACACTGAACAGTGTATATTATTAACCCTCACCATCACAAACATGTTTACTGAGAATTAAGGTGTACACATTAGTAAAAGATAAAATAGGTTAAAAGAAACGATCCAAATATCAGACTCATATATCTTATGACCAGTAGACCATAAAATAGTAATACTGACCACTGAGGAAGGCCCTAAGGGGCCGAAACGCATAGGGTTGCGGTGCTCATCTCCGTTTCTAAGCAAAAGAGCCAGTGCTGTCCAAAGATGTCTCTGCGGTCATGTGGCCGGCATGACTAGACGCTGAGGTGCATGGAATGCTGTTACCTACCCACTGAAGCGGTACCTATTTATGTACTTGCAATTTCTTGCTTTCAAACTGCTAGGTTGGCAGGAGCTGGGGCCAGAGAAGGGAGTTCACTCCGTCACGTGGCACTCAGTTCTCGAACTGTCGAACTACTAACCTTCCGGTCTGCAGTTCAGTGTCTTAACCACTGAGCCACTGCGGCCCCTTTACTACGTGTACACCATAATAAATATTTGTACTTTTATAATAACTTATTTTGTTAGCTTGACCCTCCTATATCACAGCCATATTTTAGGTTGAGTCCTCCCCCACTTTCTCATTTTTTACTGAGAATTAAGCCCCGTGGATATCAGTAGAACCTACAGGACAGAAATGAGTTTAGGATCTCAGACTTTGCCCTTCTGTATGTATAAAAGAAAGTCCCCTCACCATAAAATCAATGCCCAGGCCAAACCGCTGGACCTAGAAACACCAAATTTGGAGAGAGCGCTCCTGCCATGGGGTAGGTGCTCACTAAGAAGGGATTTTTAGAAATTTGACCTCTAAGTGGGTCAAAAGGGGGAAAAGGTGCTTCCCTCATTGATTTCTATGAGGCTGCCAGGCTGTTGCCTACTTGCACCCTCCACTATCTGATTGATCAGCTGCAGAGCTCAGCATTCTGAGGTTAAAAAATGAGCTACAGGAGACTGCAGAGAGCTAACGGCAGTTGAGGAAATCAGGATTGCCTTAGCCCTGCTGCTGGCCCAGCCTCCCGGATGCCTTTAAGCCACGAGGGAACCCGCCCCAGCAGTAATGCCTTAGTGATCCTGCCAGCCCTGCCTCCACAGTGGCTTCTAATACTCCACCCCGCCCCCTCCTACACTGGACAGGCAGCTGCCTGTCCAGTGTAGGAGAGGAGGTGGGATGCTTACAGCAAAACAATCCAGGAACACAAGTAGAAGAGGCCATCACTTTCGTGGAAGGTGGCAGGAGTTGACTTAACAGACGACTGCTTCTTAAATGAACAGTTCTATGTTGCTTGCTCCAGAGTGAGCTCACCAAGCAGCCTGGTGATCCTAGCACCTGAGGGCAGAACCACCAGTGTGGTCTGCAGAGAGGTGCTTCGGTAGAGAGAAAAAAACAGTACGTATGTCTCACTTCATTTTTTACACTACAATCTTCTCCATTAGAATTCCTACAACAAATGTTACATTTCAAACTTCACATCATTAGTATTATAACTGGATTTACAGAACTTAAATACCATAGCAAAGTACGGGTATCAGGCTAGTATTTGAATATTTAAAATATTTTATGACACCCCCCCCCCCTTCCTGCAGTTTGAGATAATGTTCAAATTAGCAAATCACCAATAATATTTTTATGAAAATGAGTGTCCAGGTATGCAGGGAGGAAATCACAGTTATTAAGCGACGGTTTTACCTGTTTAAATCGACTATGTATTTATGGACGCTCTGGAAAGCCAAATAAAATCTGGTCAAGATTTCAATGTTGTTTTCACGAAATTCGTCATCCAAATCGAGGAGTTCAGGCTTGGCTTCCAACTTTCCCTCACATGTCTCAGGCCCCTGTGAAGAAGAAACCGTCATTTTAGAGCACCATCTCCACCCCCAAACAATTTATCAAAGCCATGATTCCTCTCAGCTTCAGCAAAGCAGCCCACACTGAGAGAAAAATATCAGAGGGCTCAACATAACCTCAACCGTCCCAAAATTTAAGAAAAGCAACATTTTTACCTTGAAGTAGCTGAAATCAAATATGATTTCACTATATTTCTGTTGATCAGCCTTGTCTTTCAGTCGGAAAACACCAGGGACGAACTCTGAGAGTCTCAGAAGTTCAGCAATAATTGCGTTTCCACAAGAGACAATCCTCAGAATCGCCTGCCCACAGAGGTTGTTTTCAGCCAGGAAATCCAACATGGCGGACTCGGTACAACACTATGGTTTCACTTCAAGTCTGTAGTGACACCCTTTAAATTATCTGAAGAGAGACACATTGCTGGGCGCTCTGTTAGTTCATCTGAAAAGATAGCACAAAACAAAGCACTTTATGGAACTGAACCAAGTTGTTCTCTGAAACGTATATTTAGGACACCCATTTAAACTAAACATGGTTTCCCGGATAATGCAGGGATAGGCAACAGGAAGGCCCTTGGCTCTATTAAAGCCCACGGAACAACTTTATCTGAGCACGACAGCCCTAGCACGCTGTATTTAAGACCGGGCAAAAAGTCTAACCACAGTTTCATCCATCAGAAACGATTCATGCATTCGATGAAGCAGGGTTCTAACCAGGGCCATTTTTGGGCAGGAACGCACAGGAACGGAGTTCCGGCTGGCTCCTGAGTTGGCTACACCCAGCAGGAGCTCATTAGCATAATAGGCCACACCCAACAGCAGGTACTCATTAGGATTGGCTGTATTAGGGGTATGTGGCCTAACATGCAAATTAATCCCTGCTACAAAAAAAAAAGCCCTGGGTTTTGACAACAAACAAGGTAAACAGAATAAGAAGCAAAAGGTGGGTGTGGCTGGATGACCACTCTTCTGGTAACATAGGGGTGTGGCCTAATATGCTAATAAGCTGTGCTGTCAGTGGTGTGGCCTAACATGCTAATGAGTTTCTGCTGTTGGGTGTGGCCTGTTATGCTAATGAGTTCCTGCTGGGCTTTTTCTACAAAAAAAGCCCTGGTTCTAACTCACAAAAGCTTTAGCCGAGTTTACATGAGTTCATCTTTAGGGTGCCATAAGATTCTTCATTATTTTCACTGTAGCAGTCCATCCCTTTGGAATCGTAAGGAAAAGTATCATGTTGTAAGAAACAGAGGGATTGTACATTTCAGTGCAGTCTCTCTCTCTCTCTGATTTTATTCCTAGCATCATATGGAAAATGTATGCAACGCCATGCCAGAACACATGTGCCCAAGAACTGGAAAACCCTGACTGCTACATACTGCTAACTTTATCATGGAGTCTGATCCTTATAAGGAGGGCAGCTAGTGCAATGAGGGAAAGAACAGCGGCATCTCTCCGATGTGTTGAGGAGAATATGCAGCTCCAAGCAAACAACCCCCACAGGTCCGGCAGCTTCCTTCCCACCCGTTAACCCTCTGCAGTCATGGCACAAGTTGCCTCAAGAACCTTGACTTTGGCCTGGTATCGGGAACAAAATGAATTTCAGACCCTGACTGTATATCGGATGCTGAGACTTTTGCTGTGGTTACAGAGAGAGAGAGAGAGAGCAACTGGCCACATCTAACCATAAGAAGCTGTCAGCACTGGCAATCCTGAGAGAAATTTCTTGCTCAGGAACAGGTCATGTCCAAAGAGATTTTTCATCCCTCTCTCGAGATGATCCCAGCTGTGTTCGGCCCTGCAGAATGTTGTTGTGGTGAGGGGAAATAATCACGGATGCTGGCGCTTTTTAAACTCATTCCAAGTAATTCTTCCAGTGGTTACGGAGGACTTGTGGGGTCAGCTGGGGGAGCCCAGAAGTTGGCAAAAAGGAATGAGAAGAAGATATGCTGACTGAGCAGTTTGCCAACTGAGTTAAGGTAAGCAGTTGTATCCATTGGCTTAGGTTGACAGGGAGACTCCAAGCAATCCTGATACTTGGGAAATCTACGTTCCCTGAAACCAAACAGCACAGAACTGTGTCCCATTTATAAGGGGGACCTCAAGAACTTGTAAGTACAATGTATGATGTGCAGGGGTAACCTTTTTTGAACCCCCAATTTGAAAATGATCATTTTAAGATCACAAGATATATTGGTGTATGCTAAAACCCTCGTAGTAGGCCTAGAGCTTGAGTTGACACCTGCAGGTCTGAAAAACAAGGCCATCTGATATGATATGTCTTGAGGAACTGAGGTCCCAGTCACATGAGTGAGATAATCCGGGGGGGGGGGGGGGGGACGGCATGGCATCGGGATAGCCTGATCAGCCTATTACCGATGCCATGAATGCACGCTGGAGCAATCACACAGGGAAAGTCCATCTGTGGCCCATAGCAAACCTGTTTGAAACTAGACTTTCCTAGTGTCTTTTAACGCTGCTTCTTCAGCGGAGAGAAACGGGTTGCCGACCGGTGTGAGACGCTTGCCAGTTGTTCTGGTGCTATCGCGCTCTTAAAATCCACATGGCATTCGTGCCTATCGCGCTGCTAATTCTGTGTGTGATTGGGGCCTGAGTCTTCAGAGCATTCTGGGTGGCTAAGTTTGCAGGATGTGCCTTTCTGGCAGCGAAACTGGGTGCCAGGGTAAGCAAAAAGTATGGAAAAATTGTGTCTGCACCTCTGACCACCCGCCTGAGGCGTGGGGTGCCACTCCAGAACCACCCCTAACCAAGGGAAACTTAGAAAAGGCCCTGAAAGAAGCAGGCTCTGCTTAGTTTGTCTTTGGGGGTTTAAGCAACCTCGAGGATCCTATCCTAACCTAGGTATTTATGAAAAAGCTTTTGCAAGAATTTGATTGCTTTAACTGAGAAGAACGCAAGGCAGGCAAAACTCAGATCCAACTAGAATTGCTTCAGCTTCAGTGCATTACATTTCTGCTCTCCATTTTTGGTGGTGTAAAATGCCGTCAAGTGGCAGCTGACTTATGGTGACCCCACAGAGCTTTCAAGGCAAAAGCCAGACAGAGGTGGCTTGACATCGCCTGCCTCTGTGTAGCAACCCTGGACTTCCTTGGTGGCCTCCCGTTCAAGTACTAACCAGGGCTAACCCTGCTTAGTTTCCAAAATCGCATGGGACCAGGCTAGTCTGGGCCATCCAGATCATGTTGGATTCTTGCTCATGTCTCCCTAATACCTACTATGCAAAAGTGCTTTGGATTGGCTCAGGCGATTGGTCCACAATTCTCAATATTGTTTGCTCTGGCTGGCAGCAGCTCTCCAGGATCTTGAACAAAATATATGCCGTCTTTAGCAGTCGTTCTCACTTGCTTTATAAAAATTAATTGCCAGTGATAAAAACATACAGATTTGCACAAGTAAAGAGTTACAGACTTGAATTCTACATCCTTTTAAAACCTAAGAAACAGTCAACATCCTTTTGGGCTCTGGCACACAGATAAATAGTTCTCAGGTTAGGAGGATTCATGGTACCCAACCTGCAGAATTAATCTACCCAAGGTTCATTACCCATGAAAATGGAACAGAATCTCTATGTTCAGAAGCTGCATGCCTCTAAATGTCAGATATTGGGGATAATTAATAGATGGCTACTATTTTATTTATTAATTTAGATTTATATCCCGCCTAACCAGCATAGCCGTCTCATCCTGCTCATAACTTCATATCCTGCATTTCAGCTCCACAGAAGCATACAATGGACACTTTCTGGAAACAGAGTGCTGGACTGGGTTGACATTTGGCCTAAACCAGCACCAAAGCAGTTTTTAGCTTAGTTTTGAAAATGGCAGTGCCAGTGACCAAGTGTGTGTGTGTGTGGGGGGGGGAAGGAGCTTACACATAGAAAATAATGGATTTGTGTATCAGCATTACCTTAAGTTCTCTGCTGTTGAGAAGTAATGTAGGAACAAAACCCCTAAATGCATGTAAGTACTTCCCATGGATGTAGGGCAGCTCTGCCTTTAACAGCTGAAATCCAGGAAGTGGACCACTCACTACATCATTGGATTTTATACTATCCTTTTATTTATTTATCTTGCCTTTCTCGCCATCATTCTTCTTTCCTCCTTTTTATCACAACAATCTTGTGAGGTAGGCTAGGCTGAGAGTGTGGGACTAGCTCTCACACTTTCTGACTAGTCCACACAGGAAAATGCAAGTACACGTTACCAACAATACGTGGTTGCGATCTAGGGCTGCGAACTCCGGGGTTGGGAAATACCTGCCCATTTTGGGGGCTGAAAGAGGCAGGGTGTAGGAAAGGGAGAGACCTCAGCAGTGTGCAGTGTCATACAGTCCACCCTCCAAAGCAACCATTTTATCTAGGGGAAGTGATCTTCAAGAGATCTCCAGCCACCACCTGGAAGCTGGCAACCTTTTTGCAACCTCCACGTTAGAGAAACGGCTGAACGTGTTGCATTTCTTTCCCGTCACTCCGGTTAACACCATAATATCTTAATAAAAACACAGAAGCTCTTGTCTGCAAGAAGCAGAGAAACGCGGCAACCCTGGCTCAAATGCAACTTCCGCTTATTTGCAACGACATCCCCTCTTAGGGTTGACAGGTCCCCCCCTGCCACCACTGGGGGGGGGGGATGGAGGAGTAGAGTTGCCAGGTCCAGGTCGGGAAACTCCTGGAGATTTGGGGATGGAGCCTGGGGAGGACAGGGACCTCTCTGGGGTACAAGACCACAGAGTCCGCCCTCCAAAGCATCCATTTTCTCCAGGGGAACTGATCTCTGTAGTCTGGAGATGAGCTGTAATTCCAGGGAATCCCCAGGTCCCACCTGGAGGCTGGCATCCCTCCCCTAAGGCCGGTGTACTTACAGTCGCAGCTGGGCAGAAAGGTGAGGGCTTCTTTCCCAAGACCTTTAACTCAAAAGGGGGCAGGGAGGATTCCAACGGAGGAAGCTTGCAAAAAGGGGAAAAGAGGATCCGGAAATGCGCGAAAAAGGGTGCAAAAGCAAAAACGGCTGCAGCCGTCAATGCCCAGCAGCGTCGAGAGAGAGCCCTTCCCCTTGCACCGCATCACATGAGAGCTCCCCGGGTCATGTGAACGGGCGCGGGCTGATGATGAGCGCTGCCTGATCTCCTCCTCGTTTTCTTGTCAAGCGTGCGAGTGGCTCTGACGGGGATTCCCGGTGAGAGAGCAGAGTGGTGGAAGTCGCCCCTGGCGGGTCTCCTCTAGGAAGCGGGGGAAAGAAAGAGTCCAGGTTCTCTGGTGCTAGGTAGGGGAAAGCAGAAACCCTCCTTTTAGCCCCCTCTCCCTTTTTTTTTGCAGCACTAGCCTGATTGGGCCGAGAGCTTTTGCAGACCTCTTCGGAGTTCAGTCTCACAGGCGCGGTGCTATGAATTGGGACTACTGAGCTGCTCACGTTCCAGGGGGATAGCCGGGCTGATTTATAGCGGGGAAATAAAAACAAAACGGGAATCCAAGAGCAGCGTCTGGAGGACTGACAACAAGCGCAAAAAGTTTTCATGAGGCAGAGCTCACTTCTTTGTCAGATGTGTGTGTGAGGAGGGAAATACTCTGTCCCTGCTCAGAGGTATGTTGTGATTAGGGGCAATGCTCCCTCTAAACTGTGGAGTCTTGGGAGCAAAAATTCTACTTTGCGAGCTACTGGCATTAAAGTTGTGAGCGAACGATTTGGCTGCTGCGTAAATGAGTTTGCTCTGGAGCCATCCTTCCTGAGCTAAGACGAAAAATGTCTGAGCCGGAGGCTAAAAAACTGTGAGCTAGCTCACACTAACTCATCTTAGAGGGAGCACTGATTAGGACTCGGAGCTGTTGTTAACTGTGGAGGTAGGGTTGCCAGCCTCCAGGTGAGGCCTGGGGATCTCCTGCTTTTACAACTGATCTCCAGCTGACAGATCAGCTCCCCTGGAGAAAAGGGCTGCTTTGGAGGGGGGACTTTATGGCATTGTACCATGCTGAGGCCCCTCCCCTCCTGAAACCCCACTCTCTCTTGTATCCCCCCCAAAGTCTCCAGGTATTTTCCAACTCGGACCTGGCAACCCTATGTGGAACTAAGGTCTCCGGCTTACCAGGAATGAATTAACAGTTGCCAACTTTGCCTTGGCCTGTTCCTGGGTAGATTCCCCAACCTCCAGATGGGGGTTAGAGAACTCCTGGAACTATCTCCAGACTATAAATAGCTTATTTATTAAATGGCTGCTTTGGAAGATGGACTGCATGGCATTATACCCTACCAAGGTCCTTTCCTTCCTAAACCCCTCTCTCTAAAGTTCCATCTCAAATCTCCAGGTGTTTTATGAACCCAAAGTTGGCAACCTTGTTCCTGGAGATCTGAGGGCAATGCTTGGGAAAGGCAGACTTTGGGGAGGAGATGTAATGACATAGAGCCTGAAGACGCCATTTTCTCCAGGGGAACTGATCTCTGTCGTTGGGAGCTCAGTTGTAATTCCAGGAGAACTCCAGGCCCCACCTGGAGATTGAGAACATCACTCAGAACCTTTGATGACCGGATTAGGAGGAGACAGTTGTGTCTGTTAAACCCTGCCATTCCTTCATGAAGCTGTTGGTGATTTTTTTGTGCAAAAAGCTGCCCCCGCCTTGCAAATTGGCTTCAGATTGCAGGCACTTGCAAAGATGCAGAAAAGGAAACCCCGACTCCTTTCGGAAGAGTAGACGCTTTGGTCTCTAGCAGCCCAAATCAACAGGAGTTGCAGCTCTTTAAAGACTAACAATAACTTTTTTCTGACAGAAGCTTTGTAAGCCACTCTGAGACTCCCTTGGGTAGTGAAGGGCGGGGTACAAACTCCTTTCCCTTCCCCTCCCCACAACAGACACCCTGTGAGGTAGGTGGGGCTGAGAGAGCTCTGACAGAGACTGCTCTTTTTCAAGAACAGCTGTGCCAGAACTCTGGCTTGTCCAAGATCATCCAGCAGGTGCAAGTGGAGGAGTGGGGAATCAAACCTGGTTCTCCCAGATTAGAGTCCACACACTTAACCACAACACCATACTGGCTTCTAAGCAGGGTTGGCCCGGGTTAGTACTTGGATGGAAGACCATCAAGGAAGTCTAGGGTTGCTATGCAGAGGCAAGCAACAGCAAACCACCTCTGAACATCTTTTGCCTTGAAAACTCAATGGGGTTGCCATAAACAGACTGCGACTTGATGGCACTTTCCATCGTGGTGACCGGTCAGCATTCTGTACCCGCTCTAAGGTGCTCTTTCTCGGATACTGAATAAACTTACAGTTGGGCTAAAGACTGGACAACAGTTCTCTCATTCAGCCAAAAAGGACTCTCTGTAAACGCTTTACATTATCCCTGCTTGTTCCGTGGGTGACACCAAGCTGTTGAAGTTTTACCTCCCCCACCCAGCTCCCTTGGGATTTCAGGAGTTCCACTTTGGAAAATGAAGAATGTGACAGATAATGGCAATGGTCCATTTGGGGCATTTCTTACAAAACTGTTGGCTTGGTTTAGGCGGCACGTGAAACTCATGACTTAATTGAACTGACTGGTGAAAGGGATCGTTTGAATATAAGAGAGGGCCTTGTTTACCTGAAAAATTTCACATGAAAGTTGGGTTGGGACTTTTGTCTCTTGGTCTTGGTGAACATTTGAGATCCAGTCAGGCAGTTAGAGTGCCAAGAAGAAGAGAAGTGAGCAGGTTTTTATTCTTCTTTTCTCTACCTTAAGGAGTCTCAAAGCAGCTTACGATCACACTCTCTTCCTCTGCCCACAAGAGGCACCTTGTGAGGTAGGGGTGGCTGAGGGAGCTCTTAGAGAACTGTGACTGGCCCAAGGTCACCCAGCAGGCCTCATGTGGAGGAGGAGTGGGGAATCAAACCTGATTCTCCAGATTAGAATCTGCCTCTCTTAACCACTACACCACAGTGGCTGTCTTGGTACCAGAGGATGTTCGCTGCCAGAAGATGTAGTGATAGCCACAGGAATAAAATGCTTTTAAAGGGAATTAGATAGATTCATAAAGGACAAGTCTATCAATGGCTACTAGTCATGGTGACTGTGGGGAACCTCCACATTGAGAGGCACTAAGCCTCTGGAATCCCAGAGCCAGGAGGCAACATCAGGGGAAGGCCTCGGCCTCTATGCCCCGTTGGCCATCCAGAGGAACTGGTTGTCCACTGTATGAGACAGGATGCTGGACTAGATGGACTACTGGTCTGATTCAGCAGGGCTGTTATGTTCTTATGTACCCTTGGTTGGTCTGGGGTTAGTATTCTGTGTGGCCAAAGTGTTATTCAGTGCTTTTCTCTGGGGTTCGTCAGTATTGTTCAGGTGCTGCTAACGTGCTGTAGCTGTCTTCAAAACAAAACAGAGGCTTTTTGGGGATAGTGCTCCCTCGCCAGATCAGTGAGGAGAGATTCTTTGGAGGTGTGCGGTCTGAGTGTGACCTAAGGATTGTGTTGGCTATTGTGATATAAGCAGTGTATATTATACTGTATGGAAATGTCATGTTCTAGAATATGGAACCGTGGTGCCTGCCAGTTCTAAAGGGTGAAATGCAAGAGTAAAACCAGAGCTTCTAACATATTCATTGTGAGAGGTGTTTCTGATGGGACAGTGGTAGATGGTGGAGAATGGGAAGCTTCTCCCAGGATTAGAGGTTTCCATAGATGTGGTCTACCTGTCTTTCAGGCAGTTTAGGATTGTGGAAAGCACTGATTACTCTGCTGGTTGAGAATGAGGGTGCCAGTTATATGGAACATTATGGAGCAAAGTTATCATTAATGTTATGAATGCTCATTTATGTGACATCTTTATTATAGAACAGTGCATGTCAAGTTGTAAAATGGAGATTTCTCAGGGAGAGGGCTAGCACATAGTTTGTTTTTCCTGCCTAAAAGGGTCCCAACCAGCCAAAAGTTTTGATGTCACTATATGGTTTTCTGCAGTGAAGCGTTGCCTGTCGTAGCTTATATCTGGCATAAGATGAGGTAAGTGCCCTAAAATGTGCCCCAGAGTTAGCGGCAAAGTATTACATGAGGGGAGAAAATTTAAAGCCGAAGTAAAGAGTGTAGTTTATTGTTGCTGTTGTGTGCTTGCTCTTTATACATGTGTTGAGTACCGTAATTCTCACATTACATTCAACGCATGTGTGGTTGAAACCCCACATTTATCCAGGTACTGGTCTCTGGTTTCATTGGCTCTTTCTTACAGGTTGTACGTGCGCTCATTAATGAACCTATATGCATGTTGTACACGTGCTTATTTGTAACACGTGAACAGGGCTTAAATGTGGATGATTGCTGAAGTGGGTGTGTTGACCAACGTTCAACCATTATGACTTTGCTGTTGTTCTGTGCTACAGTGTCATGGCAACAAATCCCGCCCATAGTTCTTAGTGTGTCGCCATCATAGTGCAGTGTGGGCGGGGCGTCCTCCAAGGTTCCATGAGCCTTGGCTGGAGTCCTTTCTCCATAGTCCCCACAGCAAATGACAACAGAATGTAACCCATACGTATTATCAATTAGCAACTCCTACTTTACTGCAAACTAAAGTTTGGGATTATAACTGAACTCTGGTTTGCTTTCTTTCTTGGCCCTCCCAACTCTAAAGATTCCATGCCAATTCAGATCTAACAAGGGCTTTTTCTCTGGGGGGAATGTGCTGGAATGGAATTCCGGAACCTCTTTGACAAAATTATTTTAAAAGTGTTTAAAAGTTAATGAGTTTTCAGTATGCAGATTGAAAGCCTCATTTCCCTCTTGAGAGTTCTGACACCTCTTTTTTCCTGGCTCTAACACTGAACTATGGTTTGCAGTAAAGGAAGAATTTAGTATCTGATTTGGGATAAATGAAGGGAGAAGTGAGCATATCGGCACAGGTCTCATTCATGTGGTTCCAAATCATAGTCTGGAGATACATCAGAATTATCATGTTGTAATTTTTTTCCTCTTTAAAAAAACCCATGCATGATTAAAATTACATTGAAGGATCTTCTCCTTCCAGAGGTCCCTGTGCATTAACTATAGTCATCCAGGAAGCCGCCTGTTGGCTGTCCCACCACTCAGGGTGGCCCATCTGGTGTTGACCAGAGCAGTGTGGCCTTTTCCATTGGGTCCCCATAGAATGGGCTCCCTGAAGAGGTGAGAGGGGGCCCCCTCCTTGGAGATCTTCAGGTGCTGCTGCAAGGCCTGCTTATTTGCCAGGGCTTTTGAGTAGGGCTGCCAAGTCAGCCCAGGGGGCGGGGGATCCCTCGCTAAAGGGGTTCCCGATCCGCCAGCCAGCATTTGGCCGGCGGGGGGAACCCCACCCCCGAAGTCGTCCGGCGAGGACGACGTAATGACGGCACCGGAAGTGACGTCGGCACGTTGGGGGCGTTGCCAGGGCGACGCTCTGGCAATCGCCCCAAAAACTCTATGATACCATAGAATTTTGGGGCGATTGCCAGAGCGTCGCCCTGGCAACGCCCCCAACGTGCCGACGTCACTTCTGGTGACGCTGCCGGCGCGCGCGCACCAGAAGAAACTCCCAGCCACAGGAGGACTCCCCCCACCGGTGAGTCCATAAGACTTGGCAACCCTACTTTTGAGGGAGTTTGAATTGGCGGTCATTTTTAGTGGGGGTGGGGAGAGATTTGGGGTTTGTTGTTTTATTTTTGGTTTCAAACTGAAAATGAGGAAAGGTGGGATATAAATGGTTTAATAAATACAGTTTGAATGCAGTCCTCTTTGGGCAAAATCCCATGCACATTGTAAAGCACAGAGAGGCTGAAATGCAACTGTAAGTTCACTTTTTTATGTGGGAACTAGTCACTTACGATGCTTAGTAAAAGTGCATGTAGATTTTTTTCCGGTTTTCCCACATGTACGCCAGTGGTTGGAGAAGGGGGGGAAAGTGACACGTGTGAATTCAGCCTTAAACTTATATGGAATCTCTTAGAACTGGATCAGTGGGTCTGTGTTCAGCACATTAGCAGCTATTTTTGTATGTAAATAAAGTACTGGGGGGGGATTTGCACAACCTTGACAGCACGATGCAATGGCAGAGCTGCAAAAACATTTTTGTCATTTTCCAGGGGATTGATTCAAGATGCCTGGGGGTTCCACAGTCTCATTCAATGGCATGAACTCATGCCTCTCTTCTCTGAAAACCTGCCAGTCCTACATAAGCTCCGGAATGGATATCACTACAAAAGTCGCTCTTGACCTTGTGGAAAATCACAGTGAGTAGCTGTTGTGTGGAACAACTTTTTTTCTGCGCATTGTGGATTCTAAAGCTGTCAGCAAACCTGTCACTCTGGCGATAGCTGTGTTTTCTTTTTCTTTTTGGCATGTGCACCTGTGGTGGTTGTCCCACGTAAATCACTTTAATATTTTGTATGACAAATGGAATTTAAATGTAAATATGATAAGATCTGGGGCTTCTTTGTGCTGCAAGGAGCAAGGTAGATCTCGGCGGGTATAAATCCAATTTCTCCTTCTCTGTTCTCTCTCTCTCTCTCTTTCTTTCACTCACTCACACACAGAACTGCCTTATACTGTATCAGACCACTGGTCCATCAAGGTCAGTATTGCCTACTCAGACTGGCAGCCGCTCTCCAGGGCCTTGGGCAGAGGTTTTACACATCACCTACTACCTGATCTTTTTATCTGGAGATGCCAGGGATTGAACCTGGGACTTTCTGCATACCAAGCAGAGGCTTTTCCACTGAGCCACAGCCACTCCCACGTGCATCTAGAGAATTGGGTGCAGGATGCAGCAGCTGCAGGATGCCTCCATTGCATGCCTAAATTTATCTTGTGTGTCCTTGAGCTATGTTTCAGACTACTTTCAGGGTTGGCACATTTATCCCCAGTAAGAACTGTAATTCTCTTCTATTATCAATCTTGGTCCTTGTGCATTTTGTTTGAAACACATGAAGCTGCCATACCTGAGCCAGCTAGAGAAAACACCATCAAAAGTAGCCGAAATATATCCTGTATTCACAAATACAAAGTTGGTGGTGTCACATCAAAAATGTGCATACTATGGCTATAATAACCTTAACTGGAATTTTATGCTTGAAAAATTGTTGATTTCGCAATGTGGTCCTAACTTGTTTACAATGGTATAGGCAATTTACACTTCACAGCAAGCGAAGATTCTTGTTAACGTTTTATTTTTGATTTGAAAACATATGAACCTTTTGGTTTAAATAAGGAAACTGATTTTTCAGGGGTTTTTTTTGTAAAGAAATGGAATATGTTATTTTAAGAGGAGTAGAGCCCTTTAAATTGATTTCACCAGAGAGAGAGAGAGCAAGAGCGAGAGAGAGAGCAAGAGAGAGCGCGAACGAACGAACAAGGACCTTTCCAGGGGATGGGGTCATTTTGATGCAGCCATGACACAAGCAGGCATTCCCCCGTGGGGGGGGGGGAAGGGGCTGAGCTCCCCCAAGCTTCTGCTCCAAATGACCCCTGTCTTTGAGTATCTGGAACAGGCATCTTTGCGAAATAGTTTGGAAACATAGGTTCCTCCTGCGATGTTGGACTGATTACATGGAACATATTTATCTTTGAAGGAGGAAAACATTGTACCTTATGCCTTGTGCATAGTTATAGGATGCACTTAACTTTTGATGTGGTGATACCGCCAACTTTATATTTGTGAATACAGTATATATTTTGGCAATTTTTGACGGTGTTTTCTCTAGCGGGCATTGTTTATTTTGGATCTCTGTGACGCTAGTTTTCCCAGTTTTTTGGATTTATACCTGAGCCAGAGCATTAAACCAGGAGTCCCAATTCTTTTTGTGCCTTTGGGCACTTCTGGGCTTTTGAGAATGGTTAGTGGACACTACTATGAAATGGCTGCCATAGAATCCCGGAGCTCGTCACAGAATGTTGGGAGGTTCCAAGTCAGGCTTCCTCCTATAGTGGAGGCAGGTGGTTCTAAATAGGTGCAGCCTGTATACTCAAAAGTGATGTCTCCTTGGGTTTTCACAAGTACCTCCTGCTCCACCGAGGTGGAAGAAAGCCAGGGCTGGCTCTTTGATTTGGGGGAAGAGATGCTTTACTGAAGAACCAAATGCATGCCAGGAAATCCATTGGATGGGCCACTGGCCTGATCCAATATGGCTTCTCTTACGATCTTATGTCTGGGGCAGTGATGCTCTGTATCATTGGTGCTTGGGGAGCAACAGAGGGAAGGTTTCTAGAGTTCTGTCCCCACTGGTGGACCTCCTGATGGCCCCTGGGTTTTGGCCACTGTGTGACACAGTGTGTTGGACTGGATGGGCCTGATCCGACATGGCTTCTCTTATGTCCTTATCAGCAGGCACCATGTTGGGAGACTGTTGCATTAATCTATCTAGCATTACTTTCCATTATGGGGATATGACCTGTTGATGTGTGTGTTAATTCCAAATAAATACTGGGATAATATCCATGAGACTGATGTAGCACAGGTGCATCCTTAGGAAGTATTTTCTGACCTTGAAAATCTTACATAACCTAGCTTGGGAAGATGCTCTGTGCAGGTTATTGTCTTTCAAATTTGTTGTAAAAACATTGGGTTGGATCCCAATGGTTTTTCAACTACTGAGGAAAAAATGTGGGGTCCACCTGAAAATGCTGCACTGGGGATTGTGGTACGTGGATGGACGAAAGTCATGTGAGACAAGGGCTGTAGTAAAGAGTAGGAACTGGGCAGGAATGAATGGCTGGATCCATCCCATTTGGAGGAGGCCACTTACCTCTAATAACCATAGGGAAACTCTTGTTCAAGTTAATACCCACAAGCATCCATGAACCAAAAGCAACTGTAATATCATTACAACTAACTGAAACACCACAAAGGAAGTAACGAGCAAGTGTTTGTCTTCATCAGAACTCTTCTTCAGTCTATGTCCTGTTATAAAAGTAAAAATAAAAAGGGAGGGGGAAAGAAGAAAAATATGGCAAGCCTTAGAAGGGGTTAAAAAGAAAACTTTTATAAGAATACTCGTGGCTATCAGTGTCTCAGGACGAACCACCCACACGAACTGCACGAACCTCCACCAAACATGGGTATTCAGGGGAGGTTCGTGGAAAATGCGATTGCACAAACTGCGGCTCACAAAATATGATACGGGCAATTTTCACGACAGACTCCTCCTTCACATGAAGCCAGATTGGTGACCTTGGGCCAGTCACAGTCCTCTCAGCACTCTCTCAGTCTCACCTGCCTCATAAGGTGCCTGTTGTGGGGAGAGGACAGGAAGGAGATTCTAAGATGCTTTGAGAATCCTTAGGGCAGAAAAAAGCAGGGTATACAGCAAAAATAACTTTTAGAAAAGAACAAGAGTCCAATAGCACCTTAAATAACAAAATTTGTGGCAGATATGAGACTTCATGAGTCACTGCTCACTATCTGAAGAAGTGAGCAGTGACTCACGAAAACTCATCCCCTGCCACAAATTTTGTTAGTCTTTGAGGTGCTACTGGATTCTTGCTCCTTTCTGTCTCAAGAAGTGAGCAGTGGCTTATGAAAGCTCATACCACATATTTTGTTAGTCTTTAAGGTGTTACTGGACTTTTGCTCTTTTCTGCTGCTACAGACAGACTAACATGGCTACCCATCTTGATCTAAATAACTTTTGCATTTGAACACGTGAACACATGAAGCTACCTTGTACTGAATCCGACCACTGGTCCATCAAGGCCAGTATTGTCTACTTAGACTGTAAGCGGCTCTCCAGGGTCCCAGGCAGAGGTCTCTCGCATCCCCTATTGCCTGGTGCTTTAAACTGGAGATGCCAGGGATTGAACCTGGGACCTTCTGCATACCAAGCAGATGTGCTACCACTGTTCCATAGCCCTTCCCTCAAATCTACTGATGCTGATACAATGTTGAACATGGAATTCACTGCCACAGGAGGTGGCGGCGGCTACAAGCATAGATGGCTTCAAGAGGGAATTATTTATTAGATAAACATCTGGAGCAGAGGTCCATCAGTGGCTATTAGCTACAAGGTATAGATAAGATCCCTCAGTCTGGGGCAAGTGATGCGCTGTATTCTTGGTGCTTGGGGGGGGAGGGGCAACAGTGGGAGGGCTTCTAGTGCCCTGGCCCCACTGGTGGACATCCTGAGGGCACCTGGTGTTTTTGGCCACTGTATGACAGAGTATTGGACTGGATGGGCCACTGGCCTGATCCAAGATTGGCTTCTCTTATGTTCTTCTCCTGAGAATCACCATGAGGCACTTATAATAAATAACTGCTTTAAATACTAGGTGGCACAGTGAAATTTCCGGATGCCATGGTGCCCTTGTATCTGGGGTTTGTGGAACCCTGGTCTAGTGTTCCTTTTGTTTGTTTTAAATTGCTGGTTTCTATATATATGTAAAGCTGATTTTTAAATGTTCACCACCTTGAGGGCTCTGATTGGGTGGAAAGGCAGGCTGCAAATCATTTAAATAAAGAACAAAGTACCCTTCTAAGGGCCATTTCAGGTTAATAAGACAGCATGAATAAAATCCCTCCCTCTTCTCACACTAGTGTCTCCATATCCAAGTTAGATCCCTGTGCACCTAATCGCTGAATTAAACAAAGAACACTGAAAGTTCCTTTCATGGAACCCCCAGCGTCTCCTCTGTTCCTTCCTTCGAGGCATGGTTCTCAGCCGTATCCTTTTGAAGATGTGTCCAAGTATAACCAAAAGATGGCAGCAAAGACTCCCGAGTTGTAGTTAATACGTGCAGTTAATCAAGCACCTGCTGTAACTCTCTGTGAAGTGACTGCCTCTCAGTGGGTGTAGGAGTCGCTCATTAATGTCTCCACTAGACATTTGGGATTCCTTACTACCTAGATTAAGATTCCTGTCTAGCAAAGAGGCTGAATGAATAGAACAGGCAGCATAGCTGGTACATAATGTTCCTTCTGAGCTCCACAGTGTTGTGTGCAGAAATTCTGCCCCGTGAGCAGGAAAAGCTAGTAGCGTTAAAGTTGTGAGCAAGTCTACATTTGGCTATTGTATTGACTATTATATACACATATCCTTGTATAAACCTCAGAATGAATTCTTTTAAACTATATTTTAAGAATGATTTAAACATTATAAGAGAAAACAGAATCAAATCAAGTTTCACTACACAAGATGTTGTCCTCTACAGGGGTAGACCAGGCCTCCAGAGAACAGGTCTACCCGCCCCAGTCCACTATATTGGTAGACCTGGCCTCTAGAGAACAGGTCTACCCATTCCTTTCCACTGTATTGGTAGACCTGGCCTCTGGAGAACAGGGCTACCCACTCCAGTCCACTATATTGGTAGACCTGGCTTTGGACAGTCGCCCTGCGCTGACCCTTAGAAAATACACCAGCACTGGGGGGTGGGGACTCTTGCAGTTTGCTTTGTTTTTTGTAGTGAAACAGGACAACCAGCATTACAGGTCAAGTTATAACAGAGGTGGAACAATCACTTCAGAACCCTGCCTAACCTAACAAACAGGAAGTTGCTTAAATGTTATCAAGCTGCCCAAACTACTTAGTTGTTTAGATATATATATATATATATATATATATATATATATATATATCTTTTCTCTGTGACTCAAGGCAGCTTACAGATTATGCTGAAAAGCATAATAGGGGTGTGAAAAAATAAAAATCATTTTTTTCTTAGCTCAGTTATAGCCTATGGGGACCATTATAGTCAATGAGCCCCATAGGTTATAATGGAGAATTGATCCAGGAGTATCTGGGGCTTGGGGGGCTGTTTTTTGAGGCAGAGGCACCAAATTTGCAGCATAGCTGCCGGTGCTTCTCCTCAAAAAACCCCCCACGTTTCAAAAAGATTGGACCATGGTGATCAGTGGTCCAAGGATGTAGTTAAATAGTAATACAAAGGTTAGGAAAAAATGCCACCCTTAATAGTTCTGCGAACATATAATATTCCAAGATCAGCACTGTGGCTATATCTATTTCCTGCTTCCCTTATCAAGACATCTCTTTGGCAACCTCTGCTTTGTTCCATTATCCTTAGGTAGTCTTGAGAAAACGAACTATCAGTAATGGGGTTTCCCCTTAAGCCAATTTCCTCCCAAGGAAATGTCTTCTCCAGAGGTCATTGTGGAAGGTCATTGTTTTATTGACAACCTTCCAGGTTTCCTCATCGATCTCCTTTGCAATAATTCCACCTATAAATCTTCCCCTCCCCCGTAATCGGGCTGTCTCTGTTTCTCTCAGTTGAAATCTGTTCCTACGGATCTTGTGGTGAAGGCCTGTGATACAACTGTGGTACGAACAGCCCACTTGCCGAAAAGCCCATTAACACTTCTCCTACACCTTGGTTCGAGTTGGAGTGATTCATGATCTAAACTGCAGAGGATGTGACAGTGGTATAACATTAAATCCCACAACGTTAGCACTGAAGTCTCTGTGGGGGGATTTAAGAGGCACTGTGCAAGTTCTCAATCTTGTCACAGATAAATATCAGTTTTTAATAAGCCTATCTGTTCCTTACGCATGAGGTATGCTTGTGAGGGAACCCACGATCTCCGTGGGATCCATTCGAAGTCAGTGTGGTGTAGTAGTTAAAGAGCGGTGGACTCTAATCCCCACTCCTCCACATGAAACCCGCTGGGTGACCTTGGGCCTGTCACAGTTCTCTCAGAGCTCTCTCAGCCCCACCTGCCTCCCAAGGTGCTTGTTGTGGGGAGAGGAAGGGAATGTGATTGTATGCCACTTTGAGAGAAAGGTAGAGAAAAGTGGGGTATAAAAACCTACTCTTCTTCCTCTTCTGCTGCTGATGTTCATAGGGGTCACACCACATTCTTGGATATCATGCTATAGCAATTGATCACAGCTAGGTTGTCTTGTCCTCACAGGAAAACCAGTTACGAATGATTGCAATAGTGCCCCAACAGCAAAATATCCAACAATGTGTGGTTGCAACCATAACCCAGACTACTTTGTCAGAGTGCCCCTAGGTCAGAAGTGTCAAACTCATTTGTTACGAGGGCTGGATCTGACATAAATGTCACTTTGTCGGGCTCGGCCATGTGTGCCATAAAACGTAATGCCAGGTACCGGAGATAGAAACTGTATAAAGGACCGTAGCTGGTAAGCTCTGCGTTGGTGTATCCTCACTGCAAGGCCCCATGGGCTGGGAGGTGGGGGCAGAGGAAAACCCACATAGGCGGACTGGAGAGGCAGCAGTGCAGTGCTGGGCAAATGCTCTCACAATGCTTGACTGCGGCAGATGAGGTTATTCTGCCATGCTGAAGCCACAATGGAGGGGCTCCACTGACTCCCCCCAGTACTCCCTCCCTTGCACCAGTTGCTCGCGAGCGGCATAAGAGCCCTGGATGGGGTTGTGGCCCCCGGGCCTTATGTTTGACACCTCTGCCCTAGTTGAAGCCTCCTGAAGTTGCTATCTTACAAATGGCTGATATGGACAGGAAAGAGTCTTCACAGGAAGTATGTTCCCACCTTCTGATTGTTTCAGCAGCCTTGTTCTCTGCCTTCTCTAGCCCCATGCCACCCTTTACGAGGCCAGGCAACCAGAATTGTGCACAGAGACTGCACTGTAGATTTTGGAGTGCAAGCAGCTTATTTTTAATCCCTTTTTCTAGTAGTTCCTAACAATGGGCCTTTTCTTTCTCAGCATGAAATACTCTGTTGTGATTAAGATCTGTGTAGGCACTGACCTTAACCATGGTTACAGTTATCCAAGGGGTTGCAGGTGCCTTCAGAATCCTGGGTACTGCGGTTAAGTCTGTTGCTGATGAAAATTTCCAGTTGAAGAGGGAATTGGGTAAACATATGGAGCAGAGGTCCATCAGTGGCTATTTGCCATAAAGTATAGAGTGGAACTCTCAGTCTGGGGCAAGTGATGCTCTGTAGTCTTGGTGCTGGGGGTGGGGGGGCAACAGTGGGAGGGCTTCTACTGTTCTGGCCCCATTGGTGGCCCTCCTGATGGCACCTGCTATTTTTGGCCACTGTGTGACAGAGTGTTGGACTGGATGGGCCATTGGCCTGATCCAACATTGGCTTCTCTTATGTTCTTTAAGTTTTGTACCAGTGAGGGAGCCCTTGATCCACCGTGAAAACCATGGTTAAAGCATTGGGAGATAATGTTGGAACGTTTTACCACATGTGGTGGCGTTGTACTAAAATTCAAAAATATTGGTGGATGTTTAATAATATTATTCTAGAAATTTTAAGTATTAATTTTAATTTATCTCCAGAAATGTTTTTGTTAAATATAATTCCTGACAGTTATAACCATAATGATGTTTTACTGTTAGTTTCTATATTAACGTCCGCTAGAATAGCATTAGTGAAATACTGGAAACCAGAAAACACTCCTTCCAGAGACGAAGTAATAGATAAACGTTTGGCTTGGCAGAAATGGACAAATTGACTATGTTACTACAAGGAAAAGATGAAGCGATTTTTATGGAAAGATGGTTGAAATTTTACAACTGGATAAATAATGATTTAGATAAATAGACTCAAATGTATGAATTAGAAATGTATGAATGTACCATGTATGGTGAAACGCTAAATAAAACTGATTAAAAAAAAAGCACTGGGAGTATCACATACACCAGCCCTCAGAGCAAAGTAATCCTTAGCTATAGCCTGTGACCAGAAGATGATGAAACATCCCCATTCCCCGTGTCCTGGCCAACTGTAGAGGTGCTGGTTTAGATGCCACCACCACTTGAAGTACAATGGTTTTCTGCCATAACTAAGGCTCTTTGGGTGGCAGGTAACACATGTCCACCAGACCTTCTCCATTGACATTTGTAGATAGCTGATGAAAACACTTTGTTCTGTTGTCTTGAGTTTCAGAATTTTATCCTTAATTTAACCTAGTCAGACTCATACTGTGTTTGGTTTTAGGTTTCTTATAAATGTTGCTTTATTATGCTTTTCTGGGGAGTCCTGAGGTTTATTAGATGTTTTCTCCATCATAAATGTGTAGAATAAATCACTATTTTCTGCTTAAAATATGTTCAGGCTGCCTCTGCTCCTAGAAAGTGCCTTGGCTTTTGTAGAGCAGTTTCTGTGGGGGTTTTAGCATTCCTCGTTTTGAGTAAACCATCCCGTCACATTGGTGATCTAATTGTGTGAGAAATGACTAATTAAAACATTCACACACACACGCCCTCTCTCCCAAATGCAAGATATTCAGCAAGGTTTTTTTTAGAAGAAAAACTGAATCAGCTGGAATAAATTAACTGGTTTAAAAGAAAACACTGGCTGATATTTGTTTGGACTGGAGTCAGAGCAGTTCCTTTACGTAAACGTTTTACCTCAGAGGTCCTCCCTTTATTAATCATTACTCACTTACTGAAGGGGAGGTATTGTACTCCCATATTTATATACATTATTTTTAGCTGGCCTTTTTCACTGAAGCTCAAGGTGGATTATACAGAGTGAGTTGATATAGTCAACATGATGGGACATTCAATGAACAATAGGTTGTAGAACCACCCAGAAGTCTCAAAACCAGAACTGAAGCAAAGCCTAAGTGTTAACATGACACATTAAATGATGCAAAATTGCGCAATAGAAGCCAACCCTCAGCTAACTAGACAACAGTAGTACAGACTACAGTCTCCAATAATTTATCCAAATAACTTTGCACAGCGCTACCTTATGGCTAGTGTAGAATAATAAAAAAATGAATAATTCAGTTTTGCCTAGTTTCCAGAAAGCCAGGAGAACAGGATTCTTCCTGACCTCTTTGAGCAGGCCATTCCACAAAGTGGGGGCCACAACGAAGAAGGCACTTGTATGGGCAGTTGTCGTTTTTGTCCATTTGCAGGCTTGCACCTTCAGAAGGCCCTGTTTGGATGAGTGAAGCTGTCATGGTGGAGCATAGGGGGGAGAGGTGGTCTCACAGATGTAAGGGTCCGAGGACATGAAGGGCTTTCTATGTGATTGCCAATACTTTAAACTGTGCCTGATAACTGGTGAGCATGCAGTGCCCATATCAGAAGAGCGTGTATAGTATGGACTGTCATGGTTTTTTTCAGGAAAGTTTTGTTTTTGCTTTTCGTGGTCTAATGCATGCATGTTTCATGCAAAGACACCTTACAGCATTATCAAACCCACTGCATTATAGGTATTTGTCTTTGCCTGCTTCTGTCTTGGTCATAGGAAAGCAGGGTCCTTACATGCTGATGGATATTGAATGGGTCCTGAGCCCCTCCCCTTTAGGTCAGGCTCTATGTGGTGCTGGGCAAGACATTCCAGTAGTGAAGTAGCCAAAAGGACGGACTGTTAAAGATGGAGGATTTAGCAGTCCTACAAAGAAGGAAGGGAAGGAAAGAAACGACCAGTAGTAGAAGTAAAGTCAGGCAGGTAATGTACACTGAGCAGGTGATGGTGGTGGAAGGTACCGTCAAACTGCGGCTGACTTAGCCACCCTGTAGAGTTTTCAAGGCAAGAGATTTTCAGAGGTTGTTGGCCATTGGCTGCCTCTGCGTCGCAACTCTGGACGTCCTTGGTGGTCTCTCATCCAAGTACTGGCCAAGGCTGACCCTACTTAGCTTCTGAGATCTGACAAGACTGGGCTAGCCTGGGCCATCTTTGGGCAGGTACATTTACTTTTCTGCACAAGCAAGCTTCCCTAACTGGTTTTCATCTTGTCTCTGCTGCCCCCCCTTTTCTGCCTGAAGTTCCAGAGGGATAGCTAGTTTATCCAGCTCAAGCAAACATACGTGAACGTACACACGTGGATTTGCCTTCTTTTGAGTCAGATCATGGGTCTGTTAAGGTCAGTATTGTCTACTCTGACTGGCAGCAGCTCTCAAGGGCCGTAGGCAGAGATCTTTCACATCACCTACTGTTTGGTCCTTTTAACTGGAGACACCAGAGACTGAACCTGGGACCTTCCGTATGCAAACCGGAGGCTCTTCCACTGAGCCACAGCTCCCACCCCCCACCATTCATTGATCCATCAAGGTTGGTATTATCTACTCCAACTGGCAGCAACTCTCCAGGGTCTTAGGCAGGGGTCTTTCATATCACCTGTTCCCTGGGACCTTCTGCATAGATGCTGTGCCACTGAGCCATGCCCCCACCCCATCTGAGGTTAACTTCATGAATGAAATGTCCTTTAAGGCATTTTTTTTTGTTGCCACAACAGTGCTGTTAATCTTGAGGTACTCCAAGAAGACTGTGTGTGTTTGCCTTATGTTGTAGCCCTTTTGGTAATTTCTGTTTTCATCAAGTGGAGAATACCATTTTGGGTTTTTAGGCAGAGGTAAGCTCCCCTAATTACACTAGAAAAGAGTAAGAGTCCAGTAGCACCTTAAAGACTAACAAAATTTGTGGCAGGGTATGAGCCTTCGTGAGTCACTGCTCACTCTCGAAAGCTCACCCCGAACCAAAAATTCTGTTAGTTTTATGGTGCTACTGGACTCTTTCCCTTTCCTACTGCTACAGACAGACTAACATGGCTACCGATCTTCACCTCAGGCCCCATAGCTACATTGGGTCATTTTCGGGCCCATCCCCTGACTTCCTGCAAGGCCCCCTGACTTCCTATTTACCCCAGCTGGATTTGCACCAGGGGCCACAGGCCAAAGTTCGGGATACCTATTGGGAAGGCTGAGGCCCCGCTCAGAGACAAAAGAGTGCCCCTGAGAGTGCCTGCTGAGGGCAACGGATCGATCCAGGGTGACCAGCCAGCGAAGCAGGGCGACCTGCTGCTTCCCCTCCCAAAGACACCAGACAAAGTACTACTCTCAAAGAGTAGAAAGGAAGCTGGGGGCAGCACAGGTCACAGAGGCAGCAAGAGCTGGGCCATGGGGGGCTGGTGCTGAGGATCCAATGGCAGAGCGGGACATCTGGGCTGTGTTGCTTGCACCCTTCTGTTGTTGTCATTGCTGCCGCTGCCAGGGAGTACACCGCCCGCCTGCCCGTGCCAGCAGGGGCAGAGAGGCACGGTGAGTCTGGGAGGCCCACCTCCATGGTCAGGCTGCAGACAGGGCGGAGAAGAGAAACCCCCCCCCCAAGCCCAGTGGTCCCGGTGCTTTCAGGAGGGACTCGCCACCCCTTCCATGGCTCCTTGCTTCCGTGGAGGGGGTGGCAGTTATGGGGGGGGGGAGAAGGAAAGGTGAGAACTGCTTTAGTCCCGCTGGATCCTGGCGCGCCCTTTGCTCCAGCTACCCCATGGGAAGACCAGCTGGGGCAGGGGCCAGCCAGCCTGTGTAAGTTTCCCCCCCCTAAAAATTATTTTCACTTTAGTGCCCCCCAACTTTTTAAAAGGCCCCCCCCAACTGAAAAATCCTGGCTATGGGCCTGCTTCATCTGTCCCCTGATTACATTCTTTCTTCCAAAAAAGAAAAAAATCAAATATTTTTTAAAATCCAGTTTAAAAAAAGGAAGAACAGCTGTGCTGAGCCGTGAACATCTCCATGTGTGCGACATTCCTCAGCTTCAGTCGTGCAGAATATCTTCACCGTTCTTCTCCCAGGCCTCACCTTTTGTCTTTTTAGTTAGCCTCATATACCGGAAAAAAAAGACAGTTGAGTTGTTGCTAGTCTCACTGATCGAGTTCAAGTTGTTGATTCTCATTCTCGGGCTTTGTTCTTATTCAGGTGTCGCCAGTGACTCATTGTGAAGCTGGAGGGGAAGTCTCTTAAAATACATAATACCTCCATTTCCCATCTAAATAGGCAGAATCCTCCCTTATCAGTTATTTCATGAAAGCTTATAGCAGTTTGTTGATTTCGTAAAAGCCAATAGCGGTTTTGTTGATTTCAGTTTGCTTGTTTTCTCAGATGCTAGACCTTATTATTGCTATTTTTAAAAAAAAAACTTGATAGAACCGACTACATTAAATGCTGTGTGTCCTAAGGGGCACTTGTTAGTGGTATTTGGCTAGACCAGGAAACATCAATTTCTGGGTTTCCAAGGGCCACTGTATTTTCCAGACTCTAGTCTGGGGAACCGTCTAGTTCCTTCGTGGGTAGTCTGAATCTATAGTATAATTGGCATCGCCCAGCATCCAAGAGCAGGGTGTGATTTCTGTTCCCTCAGGATGAACTTGGATGGTGTGACTCATTATTTTGAGGGTCTGAGCAATAGACGGAGCAATAGATGGAGGCAGAAAAGCAGTGCTGCTCTCGGCACGGACATGAGATACTATTGCAATAATGTGTGTATAATGAATAAGACTCGTTGCTTACTTTTGCTTATGAGTGAAAAATGCAAACAAAATTCTGTACCACTCTTTGGCTAATGTTTGGTAGTATGTGGGTAACTGTCATGAATGCATTCACCCCTTTAACATCCACCTTTTCCCCTCTTTCTGTTGTCTCCTTTGGGTGAATGTTTTGTTTGTAAGCTCCTCGGGGCAGGGACCCATCCTCTGCTCCACAACAGGAAAATGGGTGACCCTTGACTCTCCCCCCACCAATGCTTTTCATATCACAAATGCTTATCCTCAGGACTAAACTTTGTTGGTCTTAAAGGTACCACTGGACTCAAACTTGGTTCTTGTTCTGGACAGCAGTTGATAATCACTTCCATTAGGTCCAGCACTTTCCTCCTTCACAGGGAACCTTCCCAGATGCAAAACGTTGTTGGTCAGGGGAAGAATCTTTGCACTGAAGGAAAGTGGCATCCCAGTAAATTGGATCTGCAGGATCCAGCTCCACATTTGCATGTGTGGAGCAGAGTTCAAAATGAGATTGCTCTTAATTTTTCTTACCTAGAACTTTTTTTTGCCACATAGAGGTGCAATTACTTTCTCATAGATGAGGCTGGAAACACACATAGATACTTACCTGTTGGTGTTGCAAATGATTGATTAATCATATACCTGAATATGTTCCCACTTTGTTCCCTGTTTTCTTGTTCTCTAATACTCTTACAGGTGATTTGCAGTGCATTTATGCAAAAAAGGACAACAGGTTGAGGGAAATGGTAGTTAACAACCAGCCCTATGGGTGTCTCCTCAAAAACGAGGTCCCACTAAATTCAGCGGGACTTGCTCCCAGATAAATCTGCTTACAACTGTAGTGCAAATCAATTAAGGAAGTGATAGTTTGCGGTCACACGCACCAGAAAAAATGGGGGGGAAGAGAGGCTATTTCCTCCAGAGGAATTTGACCCGCAATTGCAGGATCACACCTCCCTTTGAAGCTGTGGACACAGTCCGTCAATGTGTGATCAGATGCAACTGCGGGTGAGTCAAGTTTTTGTGTGCCGTTTTTTCCCCATGCAGAGCCAGTTTGGTGTAGTGGTTAAGTGTGCGGACTCTAATCTGGGAGAACCGGATTTGATTCCCCACTCCTCCACTTGCGCCTGCTGGATGACATTGGGCAAGCCATAGCTCTGTACCAGCTGTTCTCTCAAGGACAGTTGTCTCAGAGTTCTTTCAGCCCCACCTATTTCACAGGGTGTCTGTTGTGGGGAGGGGAAGGGAAAGGAGTTTGTAAGCCGCTCTGAGACTACAAGTCAAGGGTGGGGTATAAATCAAATCTCTTCTTCTTAAACAAGGGCTCGATGAATCACAGCTCCGCACCGAGGGCTTCCTATGGAGTGTGCAATGATGCGCATACTGCAAAGGGGTAAAAATAGTACGGAGTTGGGATGGCCTGATCAGACCATCCTGACGCCATGGGAGTGCGCTGGAGCGATCAGACACGGGAAAGTCTGTCCATGGCTCGTCGCAACCCATTTACTACCAGATTTTCCCTGGTGTCTTTTAACTCTTCTTCTGCAGCAGAGCAGAACAGGTTGCCGGCTGTGGGGCGCTTCCCAGATATTGTTGTCTGATCGCCCTTTAAATCCACCCAGCCCTTTAAATCCACCCAGCATTCACACCTATGTTGGGTCTAACTGTGTGTATGATCACAGCTATAGTTGGCGTAACTAAGAGATAATTCATTTTAAATCCATTTTTCCATTCTTAAGATTGGCTTTTGCTAGCATAGTCATTCTTCTCTTAAACCATTTGTTCAGTTAAGGTAAAGGATATTTTGTCAGTGTACATTTTAATCACAGTTGTACTGCATCATTACAGTCTTTATAGACTTAAGGCTTTTCGGTGTAAATATGTTATTGCATAGGTGTGAAAACACATTATTGCATAGGCGTGAAAAGACAGCATTATTTTTATCTTGGATAAAAGGATTGTAAACAGAGCTCTGATAGCATGGGGGAATATAACACAAACAGTCAAGCCTATAATACCAATCTGACAGAATAATATCAATCCGGCTTCATTGCAAGTCTATCGATATAACCAGGGGTCATTTGGGGCCGGAGCAAGGCCAGCCAAGGAGTGGACACTAAGGCAGCCATGGGCCAAATCAGATTCTCTGATCTAATTTGGACCATCGCCGAATTGCTGCCGAAATTCGGCTGCGGTTTAAAAAGCAGCTGGAGGGGAGGGGGTTTGAGGAAGAGGCTCCAAACTTGCATGGTAGCTGCTGAAGCCTGTCCCCTAAGTACCCACCAAGTTTCAAGAAGATTGGACCAGGGGTTCCAGTTCTATGGGCCCTCAAACAGGTTGCCCCCATTCCCTTCATTGTTCTATATGGTGGGAAAGTAACATTTTTTCCCACCATAGAGAATAATGGAGGGGATGGGGCAAGCCTCTCCTTCAAATCCCCTCTCCTCCAGCCCCTCATATACCCTATGAGTTTTTGCCATTGACTTCAATGGCCCATAGGTTATAATGGGGCTGAAACTGACATTCGGCAGGCCGAATGGGCTTTCATTGCCAAAACTGGCATGCAGGGGGTCATTTGGCAGCCAGAACAGATGCAGCCTGATTTGACCCAATCTGAATCAGGCCAAAAAAGATTTATTTGCACAAATGGCAATGGTGGCAAGCCCCTCCCCCAGCTCCCAGCGGGCCTGTGGAGGAAGCGAAGTGTTTAGAGTTGTGCAGCAGTGGTGGCACGATCTTTCCATTCTATGGGGCCCTTCTCGCTTCGCTCCCCCCCCCCGGCCTGCCTTGGCAGGCCAGCTGGGGAAAGGAAGGGGAGGCTTTTGAAGATGCCCCCCCCCTTTTGCTTCCCTTTCTGACACACTTCTGGTGATTTAAGGTGGCATGGCATATGCTAATGAGTTATGTTAATAGGTATGCTAATGAACTCCTGCACCTCTTTTTCTGTGAAATGACCCCTGGATATAACCGTAATTCAAGTCTGTGCCCCAGCTATAGCTGCTGATGAGAAAGAAATTGAAAGGTTTTATGCAAGTGTCCTGGAAGAAATTTCTGACACACCTAAATTAGATATGCTGATAACCATGGGTGACTGGAACGTAAAAGTAGGAAATAAAGCAGAATCAAATATGGTTGGAAGATTTGGGCTAGGAGGACAAAATGAAGCAGGAGAGTGACTCATAGAATTCCATGAAGACAGTAATTTGTTCATTGCAAACACATTTCAGGCAACCAAACAGGTGATTGTATATGTGGACCCTAGCAGATGGCCAATATAGAAATCAAATAGATTACATAGTAGGTAGCAGAAGACTGAGAAGCTCTACTCTCTCTACCAAAACAAGACCAGGAATGGATTGCAGTACAGACCATGACTTGTTAACATTGAAAATTAAAATATTGCTAAAGAAACAACACCAAAATGTTAACAGTGCCAAAATACAATCTAAACAACATTTCTTTTTTTTTTTAAAGATTTTTATTGGTTTTATCTATTACTACTTCTACATCGCTACTTTTCTAAGCTACATTTACCTTATACAGAGTGTGCTTTAGCATTTGCTTAATATTACCTTACCACTAATACATATGAAGCATTTTAAACCTTGGTTAATTTTCAATTAACATTGTTACTGATGATATATGAAAAATAAAAAAGCTGTTTGACAGACATGCTCTTTTGAAGGAATGCTTAATTGTACAAATTATATAAAATATATAAGTGCAATTCCAGTAAAAACAATTCAGCCCTTATTTCTTCTTTCGTCCTCTTCTTGTCTTAACAGTCTCTTCTTGTGCCTTTGGAGCTGCTGCTCCTTTTTCCGAGTCAGAAATTTCTTCTTCACTCTTTGAGCTATCAAATCCATACATACTTTCTTGCGATGCCAGCGAACCATCTGAGTCTCTCTCTTTTTTCTTTTCTTTGCTTTTTTCCAAAAAACTTTTTGCCTGTTGAACAGAGTCAATCTTGTATTTTTTGTCTTTGATGCTGAAGCTCAGTCCTTCCGGAACATTCCACCTGTAGATAATAGATTCAGACTGTAGCCAAGATGTCAGTTTTCCATAGGCTTTCCTTCTTTTCCTTATTTCAAATGGGATATCTTTCATCACTTTAACTTCTTTTCCTTTGATCTTCAGAACCGCTTTATTTGTGGTCCTAAGCACCACATCTCTTGTTGACTTTTTGGAGAACCTTATCTGAATCTCACCAGGCAGGCTTTTCTTTTTGGTATAATCTGGATAGGTTCTGTAAACCATATCCATGTCGCTTTTTATTTCCGCTGCTTTTAAGCCTGTCACTGGTTCAAGTGCTTCACTTAGCAGATTTTTAAGGTCTTCTCCTTTATCCTCTGGCACATTCTGAAGTCTTAGGAAAAAATTCGATCTTTCCATCTGTAGTTTCAAGAGCTGATCAGAATGGAAGGCCTTTTCTTTCTCCGCTTTTTGTAGCCTTGGATCATGATTTTTTACTGAAGTCTTAACTTCCAGAAGTTCTCGCTGCAGCTTCTCTGTAGTTTTATTCGACTCCTTCAGTTCCAGCTGCATTTTATCCATCTTGACGTTGAGAGCTGTCATTTGGTCCACTAGAGGTCGCAATAACGAGGAGAACACAGTGCTCATCTCTGTGGTATCAACCTTTGAACTCGGAGCTGTACTTCCTAGTTTGGGGGAAGGTTTCGGTTTCCCCGCCATTGTTGAGGCTGCGCTTTTTTGTTGATAGTTAGATAAGATGGACGAAAGAAGCAAATTCTACGACTGCGCTTATAACTTTTTAAAGTTCATATCCTCTAAAGCGCGATGCCGCCATCTAGCAAGCCGAACGTACTTTTTTTCATGCAGTAACGCCACGTAAAGAGTCTCGTAAGTACGCCAGTCTTGAGAGGGGGGGGTTTCACTCCACCCGCCTTTCCCACTGTGTTCTGTTTGTTTTTACTTCAGACTCACGTTTTCTCCGTGCGTAACTATAAGTTCCAGCTTCAAGGCTTCGCACTCTCTGCTGCTTCACGGTTTTGCGCTTTTAGCCATACGGCTCCCACGGACGGGGGAACCTATGGGGATGATGAAAAGGGACCTCGATCCCTCGGTCGCCACCGTAGGGAGAGATCCCCTTCGTGCCACCCCAGGCAGAGCCCCTTCACTAGGGTCTCTGGGGGCTCGGCACCAGTCCGAAGCCCCTTCTTCCCGCCGGGTACGGATCGCGCTCCCCGCAGATGCGGAGGAGCGCGTCCGCCATGATCGCAAGTCTTGCCGGAAGTCAATCTAAACAACATTCCTGAAGGGTTTAAAGACCATGTAAAGAATAGATTTGCATTACTAAGTTCATGTGAATGTGAAGCGGAAGGACTATGGGTTGAAACCAGAAATATTATCAAGGAAGAGTGCGCAAAGACTATTTCTCTAGCCCAGAGAAATGAAAAGCATTGATGGATGACTGATGAAACTCTTAAATATTTTAAGAGAGACTAGAAGCAAAAATAGAAGGTTACAGTAGAACCAGAAGTCTAAATGCAGCATTCCAGTGACTTGCATGTAGAGACAAAGAGAATTATTATAATAGCTAATGTAAAGAAATAAAAGAAAACAACAAAAAAGGAAGAGCAAGAGAGCTGTTCCATGAGATCCGAGAAATCAAGGGGAAATTTAAAGCACAGACAGGCATGATGAAAGATCAACATGGAAATACTTTAACTAAATGGCACCAAATAAAGAAAAAACGGTAACACACTGAAGTACTACGTAGAAGAGATAAAAAGGTGACAGATTCCTTCAAAGAAGAATATTTTGAAGAAGAGCCTGCAGTTTTAGAAAGCGAGGTGAAAGGTGTGCTAAGAGCAGTTGGGAGAAACAAATCACCAATAGTAGATGGGATATTAATAGAGCTATTCCAAGCCACAAAAAGCAGAGTCCAACAAATCTTAACAAGAATATTCCAACAAATTTGGAAAACAAAAAATGTCCCCACAGACTGGAAACTCTCAATCTGCATTCCAATTCCAAAAAAGGTGATGTCAAAGACTGCAGCAACTATTGGACCATTGCATTCCTTTCTCAAGCAAATAAGGTGATGCTCAAAATCTTGCAACAAAGACTGTTACAATTTATGGAATTAAAAATGCCAGCTATTCAAGCTGAATTCAAAAAAGGAAGAAGCACTAGAGATTGTATTGCAAATTTATGTTGGTTACTGGAGCAGACAAGAGAACAGAAGAAAATCAGCTTATGTTTCTTAGATTACAGCAAAAGCTTTTGACTATATGGATCATGAAAATCTGTGGTTGGTTTTAAAGGATTTGAGTGTGCCACAGCATCTGATTATTTTGATGCACAACCTGTACTCTGGACAAGAGGCTACTGATAGGACAGACTATGGAGAAACTCAATGATTTCCAATTGGCAAAGGTGTCAAACAGGGATGTATATTATCTCTTTATCTCTTCAATATATATGCAGAGCATATCATAAGGAAAGATGGTTTAGATTTAGATGAAGGTGGAGCGAGAATTGATGGAAGCAACATTAACAGTTTGAGATATGTAGGTGACACAACATGATTGAAGATTTGAAATGCCTCCTGAAGTTAAAGCAGAAAGTGCCAGCACAGGAGTACAGATGAACATCAAGAAGACAAAAGTAATACTACTGGAGAATTAAACAACTTTAAGGTTGACAATGAAGAAACTGAAATTGTTCAAGATTTTCTATTCCTTGGCTCCATCGTCAACCAAAAGGGAGACTGCACCCAAGAAATCAGAAGGAGATTGAAATGGGGAAGGGCAGCCATAAAGGAACTAGAAAAGACCGGGTTAATTCATACCATAGTATTCTCCAATCCCCATTACTATGTATGGATGTGAAAGTTGGACAGTGAAGAAAACTGACAGGAAGAAATTAGATTCCTTTGAAATGTGCTGTTGCAGGGGAGTTTTACAGATACCATGGACTGCCAAAAAGACAAATCAGTGGGTTCTAGACCAAATCAAGCCTGAACTCTCCCTAGGAGCTAAAATGACTAAACTGAAGCCGTTGTACCTTGGTCACACTATGGAAAGACAGGAGTCGCTGGGAAAGATAATAATTCTTGGAGAAGTTGAAGGCAGCAGGAAAAGAGGAAGACCCAACATGAGATAGACTGACTCAATCAAGGAAGCCATGGCCCTCAGTTTGCAACACCTGAGCAAGGCTGTGAACGACATGACGCTTTGGAGGTTGTTAATTCATAGGGTCACCGTAACTCAGAAGTGACTTGTTAGCGCTTAACACACACACAAGAATTGTGGAAGTTGTGATGGGAAATTGCTGACTTTGTCAAGGCTGCATGCTTTTTCAGAATGCAGGTGTGGGATCACATTTTTACATTCTCTTCTACATTAAAATTTCCTTTGTTGATTGTGAGCCAACCCGGCAGGGAGAAGAATTTTAACCTGTTGAGACTAGAAAGATGGCAACAGGAAGCAGTGTCTTTTGTGCAATGACACTTCTGCGGTACAATTCCATGCCCAAACTGGCCTGACAAATAACCTGATACGCTTTTCATTTCTGCTACTGAAACTGAAGGGTCTAGCACAATGCTTTAAAAATCACCTTGCGGTAATTCTTTGCCGATGTGGTTTTATGCAGCTGTTGTTTATTTCCTAAACTAACTTGACGGTTCCTTTGGTGTCAGAAAGGGTGTAATGACCACCCCCTCTGCGTGTACACTCATTCTTCTCTGCTGTCACGAGGCAGGTAAAAATGCAGTGGCGATTCCAGTGGCTGAATAGCTGCTTATGTTGCATGAATGTTGTAACAGAAACCAACAGAGCATACAAACTTCCTGAGCGGGAGTGTTCATTAAGTGTTCCTTCCTTACCTCGTGATTGATTTTCCTGCGTCTGCCTTGATCCTTAGGATTGAGGAAGAGACAGGGAAGTTTCTATAGCTGTCCTGTTCTTCAGACCCTAAAGATGATCTGTTATTGTGGTGTTGTGTGCACATTATATAACATTAAAGGACTCAAGCCAAGGAGCTAGCACAGGTGTGGGCGTTGAGTGTTACAATAAGGAGTCTACTTCACCCACTCTCAAGGCACCTAATCTCTTTGTGCCCTAACCTAGATGGCCCCTACTAGCTTGATCTTGTCATATCTCTGAAGCTAAGCAGGGTTGGCCCTGGTTAGTACTTGAATGGGAGACCACCAAGGAAGTCCTAGGTTGCTGTGTAGAGGGAGGCTGTGGCAAACCATCTCTGTTCATCTCTTGCCTTGAAAATTTTACAGGTTTGCTGGAAGTTGGCTGCAACATCGACAGCACTTTCCACCACCGATCCCTTTGTAAAATAAGCCTACGCTTAGAGGGTGGTGGTGTTATTCCTGCCTCATGTAGATTATTTGTTAGGCGAAAGGACGTCCCTGGGTGAGAGTAGGAAATGTGGACAACCTGATGAAGGTTTGGCCTGGGTCTGGCCAGTGCTTCAGTGGGAGACTTTCTGGGGAAGTCTATAGGTGTGGAACAGTGGTCACTGTGTGTGTGTGTGTGGGGAGGTATTTGTGAATTTCCTGCATTGTGCAGGGGGTTGGACTAGATGACCCTGGAGGTCCCTTCCAACTCTGTGATTCTTTGGGTGCCACATTGAATTCTGTGGTGGAAGAAACCTCAGATGGAAAATGCTAATAATTAAGGTAGGTGAGACACACGAGGAGCTGAATGGATGAGAATGTGATGAATTAAACCAAGGCCATGACATTTTGCTCTGGACATTATCCCCTCTTATAGCAGAGCCTGACGTAATTCTGTCAATCGCTATGGATGGGCTGTAACCAAAACGGCCAGGATTCCTGGGTCCTGTTGCAGTTCTGGCCATAAGGACACTCATAGCACAATCACATTACAAGACATGCTAAAATATACCCTCTGCTAGTTTGTGGGCTTCTTGTGGTACTCACAGACAATTAAGAATACAATATAAACAATAAAATAGAAAGACATACCATTAAGACAAGCATAACTACAAGCTGGAGTTACAGCAAGCAACAATTTTAGGCCTGTCTCTAAAGATTTTGATGATGAAGAAGAGAAGCGATTGGATTGATACCCTGCCCTTCATTACCCGAAGGAGTCTCAGAGCGGTTTACAATCCCTTTCCCCCTCCCCACAACAGACACCCTGTGAGGTAGGTGGGGCTGAGAGAGCTCTCCCGAGGACTGCCCTTGAGAGAACAGCTCTGAAAGAATATATGACTGACCCAAGCTCACACCAGCAGCTTCATGTGGAGGAGTGGGGAATCAAACCCGATTCTCCTGGATTAGAATCCGCGCTTTTAACCACTACATCAAACTGCCCCCCCCCCCCCAGCCCGAGGTTCCCCCTGTTGCATGAAGCTCAATGAAGGTGCAGGACAAACGGCTGCAGGAAGGGATTTGCATATACTGGGCGCCACATAGATGAAAGCTCTGACTTTGTTAGCCTTATCTTCAAAGGTGAGGGCCCACAGATTCTAACTGTCCGGTGGCTTGCATGGGAACAGATGGTCCTCGAAGCAGAGCTGTATCTTCAGACATAACATTATTCCATGTGAAGCAGTACTGTGGGCGGCTCTCACCGTTTTTAGTCATTGAAGAGTTTGCAAGGTGGACTCGTAAAAAGCTAGACACATCCCACTCTCTTGCCCTCCTCTTCCCCAAATTTCAGTATTACTGACAGCAGCGTAAAAATGGTGGTTTGAAGGAGGGAGGCTTTTATATCTGACAATACTTTCATTCCCATTGTATTCCCTATTCAAAAGATAATCCACCCACCTCTCCTTATGTATTTCAAAGACAGTGCCCTGGAGTGAGTTTCAGCCTGTGTGAGAAAGTAGTCTTCTAAGCTCGGTTCCCCGAGTTATACTTTTTCTTTTTTGACTGTATTGAACTGCATGAGAGCTGCACATGTAATAGTTACACAGCCTCTAGGTCTAAATATATTGGTATTTATTTATGTGCTTCATTTATAATTTGTCTTTCTCACCGAGACTCAAGGTGGATGACACAGTTAGAACAACCAGATCGCCATCAGAGCAGTGTAATACAATCGAGAATGGAATAAAATAGGATTACAAAAATTAGGATCACAATAGGAGCAGTATACTGCATACAGTAAAGCAGTATAGTGCATGCATGAAACAAGATGGGGATTACAGATTTAGAGGAAACAACACACTGGTATAATGTAGGCCACGATCAAAGCAACAAAAAGTATCTTAACCTTCGCAGACATTAAGCATGACCCCTGTGAACAACTCCATTTTACACACTGTGCAAAATGATGAAAGCATGGAAGCCTTCCAGACCAATTCTTTTACGTTTTGATTCCTTAATGTAATTGAGACGCTGGGGGGCAGGCCATTTTCTGTCAATTACTTGGAGATGTTTTGCCTGCCATGGTTGGTCATCAAAGTTCTGACTTGTTTACCTTTGGGCAAAACAGATTTATAACTTTCGGTTGTTATTAAGAGTTTGGATTCTCTTTGGATGGGGCCCAGGGAGAGTCATCTGTGGAACGCAGAGAGCCATTGAAGAGTTCTGTTTGTAGCTTTCAGTCCTCTGTGTTAGCAGACTCCATTCCATGGCGAAAAGGCCCCGTCTTTACCAACCTCTTTCCATGAGTAAACAACGAGAGGCATATACAAAGAGGGAGGGTGTCCTTTTCCCTTGGTGCCTGCAACACTGTCATGCTTGGTGTCATGGCTAGGAGTGCAGTCTCTAATCTGGGAGAACTGGGCTTGATTTCCCACTCTTCCACATACAACTGCTGGTGTGACCTTGGGTCAGTCACAAATTTTCTCAAGAGCAGCCCTCAAAAGAGCTCTCAGCCCCACCGACCTCACAGGGTATCTGTTGTGGGGAGGGGAAGGGAAAGGAGATCGTAAGCCGCTCTGAGTGAAGGGCGGGGTATAAATCCAATCTCTTCCTCTTCTTCCTATGTCAGGGATGCTCTAGGGCTGATCCTCACTGAGCAGGGGGTTGGACTAGATGGCCTGTATGGCCCATTCCAACTCTGTGATTCTGTTATTTCTCCTCCTCCTCTATTCTTGCGGTAGCAGAACTGCTGATGGAGGAGGGAGGTTTGAGCCTGGAGTACTAGGCCTCTTCCTGGACAGTAACCAGCAGGGCCACACTGTCTGTGATGCTTTACAAGAGTCTTTTAAAAAATATTTATTTCCAAAAATACAACCCCCCCCCCAAGAAGTGGAAAAACTCAACATCTATCAATTGAATTAAAAAGAAAGGAGGGGGGGTGGTCTATAGAGACAAAACTATAACAACGGGGATGGCAGATGTACATATAGGATTCCATGGAGGGTTTCCAAGTATCTACCTGTGATACTTTACAAGAGTTTTTTAAAAAAAATATTTATTTCAAAAAACACAACCCCCCCCTCCCCCAAGAAGTGAAAAAACTCAAAATCCATCAACTGAATTTAAAAAGGGGTTTTTTTTGGTGTTTATAGAGACAAAACCATAACAACGGTGATGGCAGATGTACATATAGGATTCTATGAAGGGTTTCCAAATATCTAAAAACAAGTCTATACACAATTGTCTGTATCCCATGCATGCAAAGTTTTAAGGCCCCGAATCCATTTACTCACTAGAAGTGGGTATTTATTTCTCCAGTGTTGTAAATGCAAGTCTTTTAGCTGTAGTAAGAGCACCCGTGGGGGGGGGGGGGCGTGTTTTTGTTGACCATCGATTTGCCTCCAAGAGATGGGCAGATAATTTAAAATTATGTAAGCATCCTCCAGAATTGATATGAGTAATGACTTCCTCTCAGAAAAAACTGAATGACTGGGCACACCCAAAGTATATGTTTGAAGGATGTGTCCTGTGAATTACGACACCAGTGTTCAGACACTTCACTTAGTCCTTCGCTAAAGAGTGGCTGTAGTTTCTAGTATATCCAAAACGTAAGTTTTTTTACTGAATAAATCATGAATTCGCTGCATTGTGCAGGGGGTTGGACTAGATGACCCTGGAGGTCCCTCCCAATTCTATGATTCTGTGGTTCTATAACGTAACATCCATAGAGGGAACAGATATAAACTTTAAGCTTGGGGCTCTTTCGCTTGGAGAAACGATGACTGAGGGGTGACATGATCGAGGTTGACAAGATTATGCATGGGATCGAGCAGGTAGAGAAAGAAGTCCTTTTCTCCCTTTCTCACAATATAAGAACTCGTGGGCACTCCATGAAATTGCTGAGCAGTCGGGTTAGAACAGATAAAAGGAAGCAGTTCTTCACCTAAAGAGTGATTAACACATGGAATTCACTGCCACAGGAGGTGGTGGCAGCTCCAGCATGGACGGCTTCAAGAGGGAATTAGATAAACATTTGCAGTAAGAGATCCATCAGCAGCTATTAGCCTCAAGGTATAGATAGGATCTCTCAGTCTGGGGCAAGTGATGCTCTGTATTCTTGGAGCTGGGGGGGGGCATAGTGGGAGGGCTTCTAGTGTCCTGGCCCCACTGGTAGATCTCCTGATGGCACCTCGTATTTTTGGCCACTGTTGGACTGGATGGGCCACTGGCTGATCCAACATTAGCTTCTTTTTTTTTTGTGCCTCGATCAGAAGGACTTGGGCCCCCACCACGAGAGTGTCGCCGGGGAGTGGGTCTTCCATACGCCACATTTCCCGCGCCCCACCGTGGGGCGGGGATTTGGCGCTGGGCTCTTCCCCGTTCACTCGCCGTTACTGAGGGAATCCTGGTTAGTTTCTTTCCCTCCGCTGAAACATTAGCTTCTCTTATGTGCTTATGTAAGGCCATATCCCATTGCTTTGTGAAACTAGTGTGATCCAGCTCCTTATTCCATTCATTCCTGAGACTCTGCCTGTCATATTTATCTGAAGAAATGCACATGCACATGGAAGCTAATACCCAGTATTAAACTTTGTTGGTCTTAAAAGTGCCCCCAGACTCAAACTTTGTTCTGCTGCTTCAGACCTACACAGCTGCCCACCTGAATCTATTGACCACTGTGTTAGTGTAACACGCAAGATTAATTCGTTGGTACCAGAATTTAAATGCTGGCTAGAAAAATGATTTAAAAATAGTCGTCAAAACAAAAACCACCAAAGATTAGCTGTGTTCGTCAGAGTATGGATTCCAAGTGAGGTGAGATCTCCACCTCCTGTTGCCGCTCCGGGGACTTTGGTAGAGTCCAGAAGGCAGCCTCAGCCTTCACCTTCCAAAGTCTGTGTCCTGCAAATAGGAACTCAGTAAATTAAATGTGATTTGGTCAAACGTTGTGAAGTAATGTGATTTGGCACTCACCACTGATGGCTAGCAATGTTGTAGCCTTGCTAGGGAGGAATTGCGGTGCTTGAGAGAATCAGGGCCAAAATTCTAATAGCAGTTTTGGGGAGGCAATTTTGATTAGAGAAAGGGTCAGGGGTCATTTCGAGCAGGTGCTCAGGGGAGCTCAGCTCCGGGAGTTGGTGCCAGCCCCCCCCCGCGGGGGAATGCCTGCTTGTGTCATGGCTGCAGCAAAATGACCCCGTCCCCTGGAAAGGTCCTTGTTCCTCCGACCAGCCTTCTGAAGGCTTCAGCCACCACTGAAGCTATCCTCCCAGAATAGTGGTATTTCTGAGGCTTGGATTAGTAGCTGTCCCCTCTCTGCCAGCTCTCTCTCTCTTGCCTTCTGACATACTTCTGGTGATGTCAGGTGGTGTAGCATATGCGAATGAGTTATGCTAATAAGTTATGGTAATGGGCTCCTGCACCTCTTTTTCTATAAAATGACCCCTGGAAAGGGTTAACCCACCACCTCCCTTAGTACAGTGGCTCAGATAACCCTCCTCTTCTTGCTGGCTTTGAAGCCCTAACCACCACTACCACGCTCCTGGAGGGATTTCGCAAAGCCTGCAATTCAGTTTTTCAGAATTCAGAGGTCTGCATCGAATATTCGCCTGTGTGTCTGCTGGGCGAAATAATTGATTCGGCGCTTATAATTGAGTGTTGACACTACTAAAAAGATTGCTCTGAACTCTTTTCCTGGGGGAAATAACTAGAGGAGCCCTACCAAGGTGAGTGATAAATAGTTATGCAAATGCTTTGCATGTGGGAAATGGAATCCCAGATTCAGTCCCAACATCTTTCAAGGTACTTTGATTGGCCAGGACCCCTGCCTGGGACCTCGGAAAGCCAGAGTCAGCCCAAATAGGCCTTAATGAACTATGGCTTCACATATGGAAAGCCTCACAGTTTGATATATGGGAGTCATCTGGAGTCGGTAGCCACACTTGAGGGATCCGTGCAAAGGGAACTTTGTGTGGCTGATTTGTTCAAGCATCTGGGCGTTACCGTAACAGTAGCCACCACAGCTATGTGGGAGTGTTGCTGTCTTTGAAGGGGATTGTGAACAAATACATCTGTTGCACGCAAGCAAGATCCAAAACATGCAATAGGGAATTTGGGTGGACAGGAGCCAAGAAGTAAACAAATGAGTAATACGTACAGAAACGAATTTTTCAAGATCTAGCCTCAATATTTTAACAGCTGGTGCCGATCTGAGGTGTATTTTGAAATGTAAGATGCTTGAGTCATGAATTCTTCAGTACAACAAGATGCCCTTTTAAAAAAAGTTCTGACAGTTCTCTTGAACTTCAGCGTCCATGCCTTAAGCCATTTCTTTAAAAATAGAAACTCTGAAACAAATTATTTCTGGGAAAGATTAAAATTGTGTAATCATAGGGCTTTAGAAAGAGATGGGACATAAGGGTACCACAGTTTTGAACTGGTCTAAAGACCATGCTTTCTCCCCAGGGAATCCTGGGAACTGTAGTTCTGCATGGGGAGCTAAAATTCTCAGCACTCAGTGCCAAACAGAAATTCCTTCCTAGCTTGGATTTATTTTCTTACTTTAATTTGAAGCACCTGCGTCAAAGGCGGGATCCTTCATACTGCCCCGCCACCTATAGCTATGGCTTCATAATTCTCTTCAGATTGTCGTACAAACGAGGGTCATAAGGGAATGATTGGTTTATGTCATGACCTGGTATAAATTGGTTGCAGCCGTAACGGTATCAGGGCAGCCTTTAGGCATCTTCGTGAGTACAATATATTCTTTTTTTCAGGAGCGTGAGAACAGCTACTGCCACTTTTATTGATCTACTGCTACTCTTATGGTTCTACTTCATTTATAGTTGGGCTTAGTCACATTTGTTGTTGTTCAGTCGCACAGTCGAGTCTGACTCTTCGTGACCCCATGGACCACATCACGCCAGGCCCTCCTGTCTTCCGTTGTGCTCCGGAGTTTGGTTAATTTTGTGTTTGTTGCATTGATAACACTGTCCAACCATCTCATCCTTTGCCGTCCCCTTCTTCTTTGACCTTCAGTCTTTCCCAGCATCAGGGTCTTCTCCAGGGAGTGCTCCCTTCTCATTTGGTGGCCAAAGTTTTTGAGCTTCAGCTTCAGTATCTGGCCTTGCAGGGAACAGTCAGGGTTGATTTCTTTTAGGATTGATTTGATCTCCTTGCAGTCCACGGGACGCTCAAGAGTCTTCTCCAGCACCATAATTCAATAGAATCTATTCTTCAGTCTTCCTTATAGTCCAACTCTCGCAGCCATACATTACTACTGGGAATACCATTGCTTTAACCATACAGACTTTTGTTGGCAGGGTGATGTCTCTACTTTTTATTGTGCTGTCTAGGTTTGCCATCGCTTTCCTCCCAAGGAGTAGGTGTCTTTTAATTTCCTGGCTGCAGTCGCCGTCTGCAGTGATCTTGGATCCCAGGAGTGTGAAGTCTGTCACTGCTTCCATGACTTCCCCTTCTATTTGCCAAGGAGTGATGGGGCCAGAAGATGTTACTTCTACACAGAGGTTACTACTGCCCTATTCTCCTCACAGAAATGTGTTCTGTCTCTCCCTCTATTTCATAGATAGCTACAGGCATTGCCCATTATACTTTTTAGTCCAAATGTTGTTGATGTTAGGGATGAAAACTTTTTTTTTTTAAAGATAGACAGAATTAAGAACATGAGAACATAAGAGAAGCCAATGTTGGCTCAGGTCAGTGGCCCATCCAGTCCAACACTCTGTCACACAGTGGCCAAAAACACCAGGTGCCCTCTGGAGGTCCAGCAGTGGGGGCAGGACACTAGAAGTCCTCCCACTGTTGCCCCCTCCCAAGCACCAAGAATACAGGGCATCACTTCCTCTGTGATTTTCAGTCTTTGGAATTGTGAGCCCATGTTTTATGTTTCCACATTGTGATTGTGGAGGCTTGGCAGTGGGTTGGATCCAGACTAAATTGGCAAGTTCCACTAATTCTCCTTCCCTCTGCGCAGCCTCTCCCTGGCCCCAGCCACACGAGCGAGATAATCTGGAGGGGAAGTGAGGCTATTTTGCCCTGGAGCAATTTGACCCGCAGTTGCGCGATCACACAGGTCTGTGAAGCTGCCGGTGCAACTCGCCGCTGCATGATCAGACGCAACTGCGGGAGAGTTGGGTTTTTTTTTTGTCATTCGTTTATGATTCGCTCATTTGTTTAAACGGGATTGATGAATTGCCTCTCCAACCTTTGGGTCTTCCGCTGGCAGTATGCGATGATACGCATACTAAGAAGGGGAAAAAAAACCAGGCATGGTGTCGGGATAGCCTGATCAGACTATCCCTGACGCTACAAGTTTGCTCTGGTGTGATCACACGGGGAAAGTCCAACTGTGGGCTGCAGCAACCTGTTTGCTACTGGAGTTTAACTAGTGGTTTTTTATTCCGCTTCTCCAGCAGAGCAAAACGGCTTGCCTACAGTTGTGGGACGCTTCACAGATGTGCTGGTGTGATCGCGCCGCTTTGATCCACCAGTGAATCATCCCTCTTGCATGGCTAATGGGTGCGTATGATCGCGCCCCCCGTGTCATTCCTCACGGGCAGTGTTTCCCCGTATCTCCCAGGGGCAGTGTTTCATGGACATCAGCAGGCTGCCATGAGAGGTAGGAGGGAGGAATGTTCTGTTCAGTGGTCAGAAAACATACTTTTCTTGCTTTTATGACCTACCTGTTGAGACACTAAATGGGAGATCATTTCAGTCTCCCTTGATGTTCTGGTATTTACCGTCATCATTCAACCAAAGAACTTCAAAGGTAGAATTCATTGTGAAATTGCTGAATGAGGATTGATCAGGACATTTCATACTCTTTATTTAGGGCTCAATTTTGACTTATGGCTTCCTCTGACTCAATCGGTATTACATTAGTTTCCAAGAGGACATTTTTATAAAGGGATTCGGACTGTCGTCAGACAGAACAGGTCAGGAGGGTGTCATGACGTAGGTTCGTAGTCTTGTATTGTAAATATCATCTGGCTTTTAGCGTATTGTCTTCTACCTTTGCAATTCCACCTTCTGCATTGTTTGTAGCATGCCTTGCCTTAGACAGTTTGTTGTCTGCATTCTTTTCTTACTCTGTAATTCCAGACCTGTTGCATCGTTCACTGTTTGTCTTATGATATCTGATTGCATTGTTCCTTATGCCGTAATCTACCTTGAGTCTTGGAGAGAAGGCGGGCTGTAAATAAAGTATATAAGTTCAGGAAGCTCACGCTGTCATCTGTCACTATGGTGAGTCACCATTGCTTACCTTTATACACCTGAGCTTCGCAAAGAAAAATCAGATATTATAGCACTTGCATTTAAAATCTTTTTTTGTCTCACTTTTGACATCTTTTGCCTTTCTGTTCACATATAATACGCACGCCTGCCAACTGAAGACACAGCCGTATATCCAGTGAAGCAGACTCTACACCATGAAAACTTTTGGATGCAACCAAGTTTTTAGTCTTCAAGACGCCAAATGATGCTCTTCAGTTTCGCTATAAAGAACTAAGGCAATCCCTTCTCTGGCATTTGAGAGTTTCTAGTGAAAGATGATCAAGGGTATTCTTTAGATATACACTGGAACTGATTGATTCTTTCCTTTCTCCTCCCTTTTTTATTTTCTCCTGCATGTGGTGGAGGAAAACAAAGTGCGACTTTAGAATCCTCCCTAGAGAGTTGATTGTGCATAGCTTATTCTCCTTCCCCCCTCCCCCCTCCCCAATGACTGTGAGCAGAATAAATTCTGCAAGGGTAGATGCTAATCTTTTTTGGGTAGGATCGATGTGATGTTTATCCAGGTAGCATACACAGCCACACCCCCCTAGAAATTAGGGAATGAGGAGGAGAACTCTGGCAAGCATCTTTTGAAATTAGCAACAGAGACGTGGTGGGTGGGAAGGCCGGGACCGGAAGAATGCCAGGTAACAAATAATTAGTTAATATCCTACACAGCTCAGCTGGGCTCCGCCTATTTGCCATTCCTTTCCTTTCCCCATTAAGTTCGGCAGCAATTACATTCTGTGCCAGAGGGGTTTCAGCCAAGACAATGTTCTCTGCAGATCTGATGAGAATCCTGGGGCATATTGAGCGGTGACCTCTTCTTGGGTTCCCCCCCCCCCATCCTTCTTATTATGTGTAGGTCAGCAAAGTTTTGTGTACTATGTGGCTATGATTCATTTCGGCCCTGGGGAGGAGGGGAAGGGTTGTTTGCTACACAGACTTTTCCAGTGATTCATGAGAGGAGAACTGTGTCAGCCCTGAGTGGAGATCATCTGCCACTGGATGGAAGAGAGGCCTAATCCTTCCTCTGCCTCCCAGTGTGTGATGGTTGTTTTCAGAGGGATTGTGGGAAATTAGCCAGCTGCTAAATGTGTTCAAGGAATGGAGTCACGTTAGGGCAGTTTCTGAGGCACTTATCAAAGTTTGATGCTATTATTTAGTGGAGTGATGCAAAGTATAATGCAAGGAGAGCTGCGCTGAGGTGGGTGGGGATGGGGGCCCCCCATGGTCTTGTCTTGCCCTTGTCTTCTTCCATTGACTCAGCCCATACCTCGTTGGCATCTCCACCTCCCAGTCTTTCCCTCTGAAGTCTCATGCCCCCCCTCCAGTTTGGTGTGGTAGTTAGGAGCATGGACTCTAATCTGGGAGAACTGGGTTTGAGCCCCCACTCCTCCACATGCAGCTGCTGGTGTGATCTTGAGTCAGTCCCAAGTACTTTCAGAGCTGTTCTCTCACGAGCAGTTCTCGAAAGAGCTCTCTCAGCCCCACCTGGGTTCCTGTTGTGGGGAGGGGAAGGGAAAGGAAATTGTAAGCTGCTCTGAGACTCCTTCGGGTAGTGAAGGGCGGGGATATAAATCCAATCTCCTCCTCCTCCGCTGGAACACGGGGTGATATCTTTCCCAAAGTTCTCTTCCAGTTCACCCCCAACAAGCTACTAACTTTGGAAAGTAGCGCTAAGCATTTTCCATGTTAAGAGTGGTACCCCCAGGTGGGTGCAGAACACAACAGCAGTTGTACGGCTCAGAGCAAGCTGGAATAGTTATACTTAAAATGCGGACAGAGGTCACATTTTTAAACGTGTCCAGAATTATTTTGAATCCATATTTGCTGCCTTGAAAACAAATGTCTTGGGCCAAGGCAGATGTGTCGAATTCTTTTGTCACCCTTCCACAGTTGGCTGGCTATTTTTGAACACAGCACCACCTGTTGTTGGAAGAATAACATTACAATGAAAGATTACCAGCAGCAATTTGGCACTTGTAGTGAAAACTATCCGGAAATCACGTTAATGTCAGGAAGAGCTAGTGTGGTGTAGTGCTTAGAATGTTGGGCTAACCTCTGGGGTACCTGGGTTCAATCTCTTACTCTGCCGTGAAGATTGTTGGGTGACCATGGGCCTCACGCTCTCATTTTATTCTCAACGGGTTTTCTGGGAAGATGAAATGGGGGATCACATGTGCAGTTCTGAGCTCCTTGGAAGAAAGGTGGGATAAAAATATACTAGATAGGTAACATGCAGGTTAATTAGGTCCACCAGCTCACTTATGTGATTTTTGGACAATATGATCCCCTTTCTGCCTTTCTAAGCCCGTCTGCTTCCATTTTAAGAAAAAAACTAAAATACCCTATTTTTCTGAAACTAAAGCTTTCAATAATTGCAGAGAGGGCGGGATATAAATCCAAATTAATTAATTAATTAATTAATTAATTAAAGAATTACAGTATTTAGAAACTAGTTGGTGAATCTTCCAGGGCATTCTGTTTCTCATCTAAAAGTCCTTATTCCCCCTCAAAATAACGTCAAAGGGAGACTCCAGTGAGAAATTGCTGAATTAGCATTCATCAAGACACCCAGCATTCTCTCTCCCTCAGGTCTTAACACAAACCTGGCATGCCTCAACAGAAATGGCAAATTTCTAAAAATGTTGAAGCTATGGAAAAAATTGATTTTTCCCTGAAATTTTTTTGAAAAAATGCAGTTTTGGGGGAGAGTTGAAAGTCTCCTGAGTCTTAGTATCCTAAATCTAAGTCTTAATCTCCTACATTGATAGGAGATTCTAAACTTCTTTTACTGGTTGAACAACATATAATGGCATCATTTATAATTTAGTCAGCATACGAAATTGTACTGTTTGGTGTATTTGTGGAATTTTTAAAAACTTTCATTTTCTATAAGAATTGCATATATACTCAGTACTTGAGAAACAGTTGCAAACGGCTTCACCTTATGCTGTCGTATATATCATATCAAGTTAAACTGTATAACACTGACAACCCCAGAACTCTTGGTTAATGTATAATGATTAACGACATTATAGCATAAGAAGTAACTCACCTTATTCGCATTTAAACAAAACAAATCTTGAAAGCAGTGTATTTGTCTGCCATATAAGAGGGTTCTTCCCGCCACTGCTTTCCTCAAATTGTCCACGTTTTCTATTGGAAAAACTGAGGAAGTCCTCCTCAGATTTTGTCCTGCTGTCCTGATGCACATTTGGAATGAGTGAACTGCTTTATAACAAGGTATTTCTCACTCAGAATAAGCAAATACTTAATATGAGGTGGATTGGAGCCCCCAAAATCAAGGGGAACCCCGCCCGGAAGTGGGGGTCTGGCAACCCTAATTCTAGTGTGAGCAACTGCCATGTAGGTTCCTCACCCGTGGACCTTGGTGCTTCATATTTCCCCTGAGATGCTGCTCTGACTAGAGAAAGGTGATCCTTGCCTTTTTTAAAAAAAACAAAGCTCAAAGCTTGAAGGACCGCCTCTCACCATATATTCCCCAGAGAGCACTTCGATCTGAATCCCAAAACCGCCTGACTATCCCAGGGCCGAGGGAGGCCCGCTTGGCAGCTACAAGGGCCAGGGCATTTTCTGTGGCGGCCCCTCACTGGTGGAATGAGCTCCCGGATAACATCAAGGCCCTGCGGGATCTATTACAATTCCGCAGGGCCTGTAAGACGGAGCTTTTCTGCCAGGCTTTCAAATAGGGCCCTGGCCTGATCTCTAGCTGCCAATGTCTGACCAGATATAGGAACATGCTTGATTGCTGTTTGATAGTTGTACTGAAGTAACGTCATCTATATGTTATGTGTCAGGATGTTTTTATGTTTGTTTAATTTTTAACGAAGTAAGGTATTGTGCTACAATGGCTGTTGTTAGCCGCCCTGAGCCCGCCGTATGGCGAGGAGGGCGGGATACAAATTTCAATAAAAATAATAATAATTTTAAAAGTGGCTTTAAAGAGGGATTGCTGTTTAGTGTGTGTTCATTGGCCTCACTTTCACTTCTAGGAAGCAGGTGTAGCCAGTTTCTCTCCTGTCTAGAAAACCTGCAAAACCTGTTTGACCAGAAATTTACTGTACAGAACATTAGAAGATCCCTGCTGGATCAGACCAGTGGTCCATCTAGCCCAGCATCCTGTCTCACACAGTGACCAGCCAGTTCCTCCAGAGGGCCGACAACAGGGCACAGAGGCCAAGACCTTCCCTTGATGTTGCCTCCTGGCTCTGGGATTCAGGGATTAGTGCCTCTGATAGTGGAAGTTCCCCTCAGTCATCCTGTCTGGTAGCCATTGATAGACTTATCCTCCATGAATATATCTATAAGCGAATCTATCTGTGAGAGAAGTTTTGTATGTATGTGCACCGTGTCAAAACAGTGCCTGTCTCAAATGTCTCCTAAAAGTTTGTCTGTATATAGCCTTTTTGCCCTGTAACTCTTGCCTTGCTCTTATATGGACATATATGAACATATATGAAGGTGAGTCAGACCATGGGTCTATCAGTGCCAATATTGTCTGCTCGACAGGCAGAAGCTCTCCAGGGTCCCAACCAGTGTTCCCTCTAAGCCGAGTTAGTGTGAGCTAGCTCACAGTTCTTTAGCCTCCGGCTCACACATTTTTGCCTTAGCTCAGGAAGGATGGCTCCAGAGCAAACTAATTTATGCAGCAGCCACACTGCTGGCTCACATCTTTAATGCCAGGAGCTCACAAAGTAGAATTTTTGCTCACAGGACTCCACAGCTTAGAGGAAGCATTGGCCGGCAGAGGTCTTTTATAGGGTCTACTACCTGATCCTTTGAACTGGACATTCTGGGGATTGTACCTGTGACCTTCTGCATGCAAAGCAGTTTCTCTACTGCTGATGCGCAGTCCAAGTCCAAAGTGACATCTAGTCATGAAGCTGTCTTATAATGAGTCAGACCACTGGTCTGTCAATGTCAGCATTGTCCACTTTGGCATAGGCCATCCAGGGTCATGGTCATGTGGCCGGCATGACTATTTATTTATTTATTTATTTATTTATTTATTTTCTTAAATTTATATCCCGCTCTCCCCACCAAAAGGCAGGCTCAGAGCGGCTCACATCGTTTTAAAATAACATATCAACATTAAAAATCATACATCAACATTAAAATACTATCCATACAAAATTGGCGGCATTCTAATTCAACCCACAGGTGGGTCCGAGGAGCATTCCCATACATCTCTGTATGTAGATGACAATGCCACAGACGGGCGGCAGGTGGCAATGCCGATAGACGGGCTGGCCAGATGGAGCTGGGCCAGGGCTGAGATGTTTACCTTAGGCGGCCCTACCCAAAGGCCTGGTGGAAGAGCTCCGTTTTGCAGGCCCTGCGGAACTGCATCAGATCCCGCAGGGCCCTGATGTTCTCCGGGAGCTCATTCCACCAGTACGGGGCCGCCACTGAAAAAGCCCTGGCCCGTGTTGTAGCCAGCCGCGCCTCCTTCAATCCGGGGATGGTCAGGCGGTGTTGGGTCCCAGACCGTAGTGCTCGCTGGGGTGCATATGGGGAGAGGCGGTCCTTCAGATAGACAGGTCCCAGGACATATAGGGCTTTATAGGTAAGCACCAGCACCTTGAACCTTATCCGGTACGCTATCGGCAGCCAGTGCAGAGCCTTTAAGGCAGGCTGTATATGCTCCCCCCTCGGGAGGCCCAACAACAGCTGCGCCACAGCATTCTGCACTAGCTGCAGCTTCCGGATTTGGCACAAGGGCAGCCCCATGTAGAGGGCGTTACAGTAGTCCAATCTTGAGATGACCAATGCATGGATCACTGTCGCCAGTTCATTGCGTTCAAGGAAAGGGACCAGCTGCTTGATCAGCCGCAGATGATAAAAGGCTGACCTCGCAGCCGTTGCAACCTGGGACTCCATCGTTAACGCGGAGTCCAGGCGCACTCCCAAACTCCTGACCTCCGCCGACGGCGCCAAAGACACCCCCCCAAAGGCCAGAAGAGGGATCCCCAACCCTGGACCGCTCTGACTCAGGCATAGGATCTCCGTCTTAGTCGGATTCAACTTTATTCGGCTCTGTCTGAACCATCCAGCCACAGCCGACAATGCCAGATCCAGATCACCCGGGCTGGAGGAGGACTGACCACCCAATAACAGATAGAGCTGGGTATCATCTGCATATTGATGACAGCCCAGCCCAAACCTCCGCGCAATCTGGGCAAGGGGGCGCATAAAGATGTTAAATAACATAGGGGAAAGAACTGCTCCCTGCGGAACACCGCACTCCAGCCGGTGTCTTTGGGAGAGTTGATCCCCTACTGCCACCCTTTGTCCCCGATTCTGGAGAAATGAGGAGAGCCACTGTAAGGCTAACCCCTGGATTCCAATATCGGCGAGATGACAGCGCAGCAACTGGTGGTCGACCATGTCGAACGCCGCTGACAGGTCCAACAACACCAGCACCGCAGTGCCGCCTCGATCCAGATGCCTTCGGAGGTCATCCGTAAGGGTGACCAGCACTGTCTTCGTCCCATGACCTGGCCGAAAGCCGGACTGGAAAGGATCTAACACAGAGGTGTCTTCCAAAAAGCTCTGTAGCTGGTCCGCCACCACTTTCTCGATTAGTTTGCCCAAATATGGCAAATTAGAGACCGGCCGGTAGTTGACTAAATCGGCCGGGTCTAAAGATGATTTTTTAAGAAGTGGGCATACCACTGCCTCTTTCAGGGCACTAGGGAACATCCTTTCTGCAAGGGATGTGTTAATAATTTCCCCAAGCGTCCCTCGTACCTCCTCATGGCTTGCTTTAATTAGCCATGATGGGCACGGATCGAGCTTACAGGTGGTTGGGCGGACCAGCGAAAGCAGATTGTCAACCTCGTCCAGACAGAGTGGATCGAAGTAATCCAAAATATGACCAGAAGATGGGCTTGGAGCCTCAAGTTCAGCCACTGTATCAACTGTGGCGGGGAGGTCTCGGCGGAGCGCCAAGACTTTATCTGCGAAATAGTTCCCAAAAGCCTCACAGCCAATATCCAATTCTCTATCGTTTGGTCTGCTCACTGGCAGAGTCGTCAATGACCGAATTGTCCTAAACAATTGGGCTGGGTGGGAACTCGCAGACGCTATCTCAGCTGCATAGAAAGCTTTTTTAACAGCTTTGACAGCCACCTCATAGGCCTTCATAAACGTCCTATAAGATGTTCTTGCAGCTTCGCCGGGAGCATGCCGCCACCGCCTCGCTAGTCGTCTGAGTTCCCGTTTCATTATCCTCAACTCGCCCGTATACCATGGGGCGAGTTGGGAACGGGGTCGCAGAGGACGCCGGGGAGTGATCTCATCGATGGCTGCCAAAAGATGATGTTGCCAGTCTTCGACCAACTCATCCAACGAGTCACCAGTGGGCAAGGAACCCCGCAGAGCTTCCTGGAATCGGCTAGGATCCATTTGACTCCGCGGGCGAGCTAAAATTCGCTCGCCACCCAAACAGGGTTGGAGGGGCAGGTTCACCCGGGCCTTCAGAGCTTGGTGGTCCAACCATGGTACCGCCGTAGCCGTAATCCGGTCCACCGTTACCCCCCCCCCCGCAAAAATCAAGTCAAGCGTGTGACCAGCTCTGTGCGTAGGGGTCATAACAAACTGGGAGAGTCCCAGTGTCGCCATGGACAACACTAGGTCCATTGCCTGCGCTGAGGCGCACGAAATGCTGTTACCTTCCTACCAAAGTGGTACCTATTTACCTACTTGCATTTTCTTGCTCTCGAACTGGCTGGGGCCAGACACAGGAGCTCATTCCGTCCCGGAACACTAGGGTCTCTAACTGCCGAGCTACCAACCTTCCAGTCTGCAACTCAGCATCTTAACCTCTGAGCCACCACGGCTCATTGGTACCAGAATTTAAAGTCTGGCTAGAAAAATGTTTTTAAATTAGTCAAAACAAAACTACCAAAGATTACCTGTGTTCATCAGATCATGGATTCCAAGTAAGGTTAGCTCTCCACCTCCTATGGCTTCTCCAGGGACTTTGGTAGAGTCCAGAAGGCAGCCTCAGCCTTCACCTTCCAAGGTCCGTGTCCCGCAAACAGGGTCTCAGTAAATTAAATATGATTTGGTCAAACGTTGCGAAGTAATGTGATTTGGCACTCACCGCTGACGGCTAGCAATGCTGTAGAATCGGGCTGAGAATCAGGGCCAGGAGGGGAGGATTGCACAACCAGGCAAGGAGATAACTCTTGACTTTTGGACTGCTTCCATGTCCTTTCTGTGAAAAGCGATACTGGGTTATATGTTGCAATGGCCGAGGTGGGCAAAGCTGGATTAGGAGACAGGCAGAGTGATTTTAAAAGGAGGATGCATAATGTCTTTGAGATATCCTCTTTTATTTATTTATTCATTAATCCCGTATCAGTGAAGTCAATAAAAGAGGGTTTCCTCAAATAAAAGAGGGTTTCTCAAAGACATTATATGGCATCTTTTTTATTTTTAAAAAAAATCGATTATACCCCACTTTTTATTTGTTTATTTCATTTCATTTGGAGTGGTGCTGGGAGAATTTCTTTTTAAAGGCTGGCGATACATGGGCCACTATGTCACTTCTGGGGCAAACTTGGACGTGACAAAGGGTAGCTCTAGGAATTGCCAGAAATTCTGTGGTTTTACCGTAGAGTATCTGGAGATTCCTAGAGCTATCCTATGTCACTTCTGGGTTTCCCCCTGAAGTGATGTAGCGGTGCCCACGACATTGCAGCCCCCCCCCCCCCATGTCCCTGCCCCCAAACTTCCCCCCAGTTGCCAGGCATAAGGTGGCAAACCTATCTCTGAGGTAGGTTAGGCTGAGAGTGTGGCAAGATCGCATGGCAGAGTGGATATCTGAATCTTGGTCTCCCAAATCCTAGTCTACCCCTCTGACTACTTCACCATGCCAGTTGTGTTTCAGGGTTTGCTTGAAGAAGAAGAAGAGATTGGATTTATACTCTGCCTTTCACTTGGAGTCTCAGAGCAGCTTACCAACTCCTTTCCCCTCCCATCCCGACAACAGACACCCTGTGAGGTAGGTGGGGCTGAGAGAGCTCTGACAAGACTACCCTTTCAAGGACAGCTCTGACAGAACTGTGGCTTGCCCAAGGTCATCCAGCAGCTGCAAGTGGAGGCGTGAGGAATCAAACCCAGTTCTCCAAGATTAGAACCCGCACATTTAACCACTACACCAAACTGGCTCTGCATGGGGAAGACAGCAGCTGTATTCTCAACCTGAGCACACCTCCATTATTTCCCATGAATTAGAAAATGCTGAGTCAGTTCTTTTATTTTTCTAATGGTAGCGTTTGCAGGGACGGGGGGGCTAATTACAGTCTGCACTTCAATTCAGTGAGGGAGGCCATTTGTGTTGCCATTAAAGATTCCTAAGGCAATGTGATGAGTCACTAAATACAACTTCTGCACAAAATGCCCTGATTGCCTAATGACTAGGTGTTGGTAACTGAAATTAGACACACGCACAACACACATTCGCCATCTCTCTCACAACCCCCATTCCCCTTGCATAAAACCAGGGAAATGTCTTTCTGAGTAATCCATGTGCCGAGGTTTCCCAAGAACTGTAAAAATGGCTTTTGATTGCAACACAGGTTAAAAATATAACTTGTGTGTTAAGGAACCTGGGAAACACCTGTCATGGTTAATAGGTATGTTGTCAGAGAGGGTGACTGGTTATATGAGGAAGGATATGAATAAGAGGTCTTTTGGGGGCAGAGATTAGCAGGTGTTTCAGAATAAAACTACCAAGCACCTTGGGCCAGCTGCCGTCCCTGAGCCTGACCTCACTTGCAGGCTGTTTGTGAGAGTATAATTGGGGGGATGGAACCACGTATGTTACCCCATAACTCAGAGGTGTCAAACTCATTTGTTACAAGGTCCGGATGTGACATTAAAGTTACTTTGTTGGGCTGGGCCGTGTCTGCCATAAAATGTAATACTAGGTACTGGAGATAACAAACTACAAATGACACAGGCAAACCTCCCCAGGACTCAACAGGGATATTGGTTTTTTTTATCTCACTACATATACTAACTCATTCAGTCCTCACATATGTACTCTCAACAAGAACTATAAATCCTCAGTTTTTAAATGTATTTTAGCGTATTTGTTTTTTGTAATAGTATATTAGCAAGGCTCATTTTGTAGCAGGAGCTCCTTTGTGTATTAGGCCATACACCCCTGATGTAGCCAATCCTCCAAGAGCTTACAGTAAGCCCCTGTAAGAAGAGCTCTGTATCTCTTGGAGGATTGGCTACATTAGGGGTGTGTGGTCTAATATGCAACGAAATGAGGCCTGTATATTAGAATAGTGAGTCTATGCAAGGGATATTAGGATGTCTGCTGACATAGCAGCATTTTTTGGAGGGGGAGGTAGCGTTAAGTGCCCTCCACGCCTGACAGGAGAGAATGAAGATTCCCAGTCACTTCCCACATTAGAAAAGACACCTTTAGACATTTATCTGCTAGTTTGACATATACTTATTGCTTTACAACTGTTGACCTTATAACCTTAACTTGTTATTTAGTGTCACTTTGCATAATCTTGATCATCATCATGTTGCATGTCAATTTGCTGGCTAGAAGTCTGAACCTTTTTGCCATTCTAAGTGTACTTGAGAAAGTGTGCATGCACACGAAAGCTCATACCTTGAATAAAGCTTTGTTGGTCTTAAAGGTGGAGTCTAAATTTGTTGTGCAGGCAAACCCAGTTAATGATATTATTATTTTTACTCAAAATACAAACAAAAGCAATTGATTTCTAGGAGTGAAAGCAATTGTTTCACTGGGGAACCCACAAAAACTCCCATTAATGTATTTAATCATATGCAAGACTAGTTTCCCCCCTCCAAGGGATACCATACCCTCCCCCTATCCATTTCTTTTGATTTCTCGACACCTTCGATCACACACACACCTCACTGTGTGCTCACATGCCCCCCCCCCCCCTTGCAGCCTCCTGCCTTCCCTCCCTCGCACCAGTTGCACCAGGTGCTCGCGGGCCAGATAAGAGCCTGGACGGGCTGGTTCCACCAGCTCGGGCCGTATGTTTGACACCCCTGCCAGGCTAGACTGATCTCATCAGCTCTCAGAAGCTAAGCAGGGCCATCCCTGCTTGATACTCGGATGGTAGACCACCAAGGAAGTCCAGGGTTGCTACGCAGAGCCGGGCAATGAAGAAGAAGACTGGATTTATACCCTGCCCTTCACTACCCAAAGGAGTCTCAGAGCGGCTTACAAACTCCTTTCCCTTCCTCTCCCCACAACAAGACACCCTGTGAGGTAGGTGGGGCTGAGAGCTCTCTGACAGAAACTGCTCTTTTTCAAGAACAGCTGTGCTAGAACTATGGCTTGCCCAAGGTCATCCTGCAGGTGCAAGTCAAGGAGTGGGGAATCAAACCCAGTTCTCCTAGATTAGAGTCCACGCACTTAACCGCTACACCTCTGACAAACCACCTCTGTTTTTCTCTTGCTCAATAAAGTTTGGGACCATTGCATTATGGAAAAGATTACCTATCAATTGCAGCAATCTGAAATATATCCCCAAAACATCCAGACTTCAACGAAAAAGGGTTCCTGTTCTTGGACTGTATCTTAACAAATGATTGCCAACCGCACAATCCAATCTATCTCACTTTCCTGTACTCATAACACTCGCCCAGGTCTATCACCATCGCCTATCACAACATACAGTGCTTAATTGTGAATTCTTGGAAGAACTTTTAGTCATCAAACTCTATGCTCATCTGCACATTGCACGCAATTTTTACTTTGGAAATAGCTAGCTGATTGGTAGAACAAATTTGACAATACTGTCTGTGTTTTCTAAATGTTTAAATGTTCATGATGTTGTTAATGACTCTGTTGTTCTCAGTAACTTGTTCTGCCAAGTTGTTCTCGGTAACTCGTTTTGCTCCACTGCACACGCGGAGTAAAAAAACACCTCAGAAAGTCCAGTAGCAAATGGGTTGCTACAGGCCACAGACGGACTTTCCTGCATCTGATCACACCAGCGTGCTCCCATAGCATCGGGATAGTCTGATCAGGCTATCCCGACTCGGTGCCATTGTTCCCCCCACCCCCCGGTCGTAGTATGCACATCAGTGAAACCCCCCCGCGCATTCCATAGGGAGAGGTGCGAATCATCGATTCCTTGTGTAAGCGCATTGGGAACATACAAGGTTTTTTTTAAAAAAAAAACCGACTTACCCGCGGTTGCGTCTGATCACACAGTGTCAGGCTGTGCCCACATCTACAAAAATCTGTGTGATCTCACAATGACGGGTCGACTTCCGCTGGAGGAAATGGCCTTTCTTCCCCCCTGCTTTATCTCGGGCGTGTGACCGCAACTCTTAATGTAAATGTGTTGTTGAAATTCAATGAAATAAGTTGAAATGAGAAACAAAAGGATTGCCATAAGCAGGCTGCAACTTGACAGCATTTTCCACCTCAAGAGTCTTGAGCCGAAGAGTGCACATTGATTCATCTCAGCCTGAAAAATCCCAAGGCACCAGCTGCCACTGCTGTAACTTCAACGCACATTTTACGTAATGTTTATTCACACAGGAAAGCTAGCTATTGTATATAGAAGTAGGTGGGATCATTGCTGGCTGACTGGCTTATCTACGATGGATTTTTTTTTTTAAGTCATATACAAAAATTCAGACTTTTTGGAAATTGGAAATGCAGTTTGTTAATGAAATGTTGGGTAGTGATATACCCCTTGATCCATTTTGTTGGGTTATACAAAGGAAAATCAAGGAAAGTCATAGTCCAAAGAGCACAATACCAGAGACCAAAGGAAACTGTACAAAACACTATATTCAATCAAAGTTCTGTAATATAAACATTAAAGTGATAGTGCGTAGCTATTGTTAGAAGAATGGTCCATAGACACAATCAGTTGACGAATCCTTGTGTGCCCATGGTTCACTTACTTTCCTTCTCTTCTTTTTGAAGAATATGTAATTTTTGAAGTTATATAGAAGTCGTGTCAATTGCTTTGATTAATGTCATACACAAGAATTTGGAGACATCCGACGGGTGCGGGATGCTTCCCAGATGTTGTCTTGTGATCGCGCCCTTAAAATCCGTGTGGGAGTTGTGCCTATTGCGCAGCTAATTCTGCGTGTGATCGGGGCCTATGTTTCCTTTACAATGTACTGATTGGTGTGACAGAATATTGCTGGAAAGTGTGTGTATTTGTGTGTGCGCGTAGGTCTGTCTCCTCCTGCAAAGAGAGGAGTGTTCGTTCTTCCCTGTTGCCCCAGATTTCTGACCATATTCTGAGCAGCGGCCAGATGCTTATTATTTGACCAGAATTATACCAGTTTACCAAATGGTTACTTCTGTACTGTGGTAAATAGAACACATCAAGGTCCCTTATAATGAATCACACCTTTGGATCACCTGCTCCTTGGACTGGAAGTGTCTTTTAATGAGAAATGCCAGGGATTAAACTTTGGATGTTGTGAATATAAGCCTTGTGAGTCTACACTGATTTTAATTCACCCATAGTCTTTGTTAGTTGTGTGGCATTCCTGTTTGCGTGACTTTGCCCTGAAATGTAAAGTATCTGCTAGTTTTGGAATCAGGACTTGGTGGAAAATCCATCTTTTGAGCTGCTTCCCTCACCCAAAAGGACAGAGAAAAGGGAACCGTCACGTTTGTGTAGCTCAGAGGTTCCCAAACTTATTTGGCCTACCGCCTACTTTTCGGGGGGAAAAATCACTCAGCGCGCCCCTGGAAATCTACCTTCAAGAAGTGGACAAATTTGCACGTAGTAAAGAAAGATGTCATAAATAAGACACTTTGAAACACAAAATCACAAAAGTATTTTATAAAATTAGCCATGGTAACATTCGCATACACAGAGAAACTGCCCACCTGGATCACTCTAGCGCCCCCCCCCCCAGGGGGCAGTATTGCCCACTTTGGGAATCAGTGGTGTAGCTAGTCCAGAAACAATATCTGATGAAGGAAGCTTTAACTTTCATGCCCTGAAAATCTTGTTGGTAGTTTGTGTGCTCTGTATAGGAGTACACTTGTTTGGGAGCAGCCTGTTCTAATCTAGGCCAGCAACAAGCATGGTTTTCTTGGAAGATATAATAGTATGCTCAGGAAGGGTGTATTGGTGGTAGAAAAGCAAAACAATCAGCTGAAGGTGTCTAGGTGAGTGGCGAAGGGCATCTGATTTACCTTAAGTACTTGGCTGTGTTGGTTTGCATACGTTTGGCACAGTGACGTCTCACGTGGGACACTATCAGTGGCCGCAGATAGTAGGCTCATAAAGTAAACTTTTGGTATTGATTATGTTCTGACCTGGGTAGTCCAGGCTAACCTGATCTCATCAGATCTCAGAAGCTAAGCAGGATTGGCCTTGGTTGGTAGAACAAAATAATACAAGAAGAGCCCTGCTGGATCAGGGCAGTGGTCCATCTAGTCCAGCATCCTGTCTCACACAGTGGCCAACCAGTTCCTCTGGAGGGCCAACAACAGGGCATAGAGGCTGAGGCCTTCCCCTGATAAGAACACAAGAAGAGCCCTGCTGGATCAGGCCAATGATCCATCTAGTCCAGCATCCTGTCTCACACAGTGGCCAACCAGTTTTTTTGGAGATACAGCAACAGGGCATAGAGGCTGAGGCCTTCCCCTAATGTTGCGTTCTGGGATTCAGAGGTTTAGTGACTCTGAATGTGGAGGTTCCCCTCAGTCACCATGGCTAGTAGCCACTGATAGACATCCTCTATGAATCTATCTAATCCCCCTTTTAAAGCTGTTTACTCCTGTGGCCATCATGACCTCCTCTGGCAGCGAATTCCACATTTTAATCACTCTCTGTGTAAAGCAGTATTTCATTTTATCCATCCCGAACCTACTGCCCATCAGTTTCATTGGATGCCCTCCAGTCCTAGTGTTTTGGGAGAGGGAGAAAAATTTCTCTTTGTCAACTCTCTCCACCCCAGGCATAATTTTATTAACCTCTAGCATGCCCCCCCCTTTGTTGTCTCTTTTCTAGGACTTTTCAGACTCTCCTTATAGGGAAGGTGCTCCAACCCTCTCATAATCTTGGTTGCCCTCCTCTGTACTTTTTCCATCTCTGCAATGTCCTTTTTGAGATAATGGTGACCTGAACTGTACACAGTATTCCGAATGAGGCTGCACCATAGATCTATATAAACTAGAGTTGCCAGGTCTGGGTTGGAAAATACCTGGAGACTTTGGGGGTGGATCCAGGAGAGGGTGGGGTTTGGGGAGGGGAGAGGCCTCAGCAGGGTACGATGCCATAGAGTCCACCCTTCAAAGCAGCCATTTTCTCCAGGGGAGCTGATCTCGGTCAGCTGGAGATCGGTGGTAAAAGCAGGATATCTCCAGGCCCCACCTGGAGACTGGCAACCTTAATATAAACTGTTTTACTCTCAGTCCCTTTCCTAATAATCCCTAACATAGAGTTTGCCTTTTTCACCACTCCAGCACGCTGGGTTGATGCTTGGATGGGAGACCACCAAGGTAGTCCAAGCTTGCTATGCAGAGGCAGGTCGTGGCAAACCACCTCTGCTCGTTTCTTTTTCTAGAAAATTCTCTGGAGTTGCCATAAGTCAGCTCTGACTTGACGGCACTTTCCACCACCAGTGCTCATATTTGTTGTGAGAAGCTGATGTGCCCCAACCTGGGTTGCCCAGACCAGTCTTGTCAGATTTCAGAAGCCCTGGTTAGAACTCGGATGGGAGACGACCAGTGTTGCCAGGTGATGAAATTGCTGAGCAGTCAGGTTAGAACAGATAAAAGGAAGGACTTCTTCACCCAAAGAATGATTAACGCGAGGAATTCACTGCCACAGGAGGTGGTGGCGGCTACAAGGATGGACGGCTTCAAGAGGGAATTGGATAAACACATGGAACAGAGGTCCATCAGTGGCTATTGGCTATAGAAGGGAACTCTTGGTCTAGGGCAAGTGTTGCCCTGTATTCTTGGTGCTTGACGGGGGGGGGGGGGGGCAACAGTGGGAGGGCTTCTGGTGTCCTGGCCCCACTGCTGAACCTCCTGAGGGCACCTGGTGTTTTTGGCCACTGTGTGACAGAGTGTTGGACTGGATGGGCCACTGGCCTGATCCAACATTGTCAGCGCTGGCTAATTAAGTTGGAAGATCTCGCACAGGAATTCATCCAGATCTCCTGCAATGAAGCAGCCTGCCAGGTGGTGGCGGTGTGGAGCTGAGAAGGAACAGAACGAACACTGAGCCCGGAACATGACTCGTCAAAAAAGCCAACAGAAAGACTCAGTTATATGTGTTGTCTTCCCTTCCCCCACTGAATTGAATTGTTAGTCCCTTGTCTTCAACAAAATTGTAAATCGCTGCGAGCCCGCCTGCGTGTGGGAAGCAGCGATCAATAAATCGAATGTATAAATAAATAAATAAATAAATAAACATTGGCTTCTCTTATGTTCTTATGTTCCAATTTTAGTATGTGTGCTGCCGAAGCGAGCACACACAAAGTAGAATTTTTGCTCGCAAGACTTCACAGCTTAGAGGGAGCGCTGGAGACCACCACAGAAATCCAGAGTTGCCACGCGAAGACAGGCAGTGGCAAACCACCTCTGTTCGTCCCTTGCCTAGAGAACCCCCTGGGGTTGCCAAAAGTTGACTGTGACTTGACGAGAGACACTGCCACCAGTGCTCATATTTATTACTAGTTGAGCACTCATTACTCCTGTTTACTGTGAGTCGAGCATTCTTGCCTGGAAATCGTTCACCACCTGCAGCCCGTAACAAGACATATCATGAAATGTTCGTCAGACCAGGCAGCTGAGATGGGTACTCCTGGTTGGCACATGCTCAGAGCCTGATCGCTTTAAGCCCTTGTTTGTCTAAGCAGCAGGAAGCAAAGTTGTCCCTTCCTGATACCCAAAGCTGACTTGAGGCTTTTGAAACGGCACAGTAGTTTGGAGAACAATGCCCCAGCTCTGCCAGCAGTCCAGGGATTTATTTATTTTTGCGGAAGCATCGCACAGTCGCTTAGGCGATGCGCCTGCCTGTCCCTGCAGGACGTTTCCTAAACAAACGGCGTTATGGGGACGTGTGTGTGCCAAAACGTTCTGCGCTCCCAAGGAAACTTGTAATTAGCAGCTCTGTTATGATTAAAGCGAAGAAGAATTTGGAGCGGATATGAAAGGAGGTGCACAGCGATGGATTCAGAGTTAGAATGGTGATTAGAATGTACCTCTACAAAAAGACACTCGACACAGATCTCTGTGCAGGCAGGGTACAGGATATTAGCTTTGTTGCCTTAATTTACTAGTTTGGGTAGATTATCAAGCTTGTAGCTTTATCTTCTGTTGCTTTTGTCTTCTTTTGCTCCTGTTGTCGTCGTTCGGTCGCACAGTCGAGTCCGACTCTTCGCGACCCCATGGAGCACATCACAACAGGCCCTCCTGTCTTCTGTCGTGCTCCGGAGTTTGCTTAATTTCATGTTCATTGCATCGATGACACTGTCTAATCATCTCATCCTTTGCCGTCCCCTTCTTCTTTGACCTTCAGTCTTTCCCAGCATCAGGGTCTTCTCCAGGGAGTGCTCCCTTCTCATTTGGTGGCCAAAGTATTTGAGCTTCAGCTTCAGGATCTGGCCTTCCAGGGAACAGTCAGGGTTGATTTCCTTTAGGATTGGCTGATTTGATCTCCTTGCAGTCCAGGGGATGCTCAAGAGTCTTCTCCAGCACCATAATTCTAAAGAATCTATCCTTCGGCGCTCGGCCTTCCTTATAGTCCAACTTTCGCAGCCATACACTGCTACTGGGAATACCATTGCTTTGACCATACAGACTTTTGTTGGTAGGATGATGTCTCCTGTCACGGTGTTTAATTCCACTAAAAGACATGGGCCTAATAATCTGAAGACACAAATATAGATCTGAAATCTCAAAAAAGCAAACTCTTTGTTTTTGCAGATGACATGGAGGAAGTGGATGAAATGGAAGAGGTGATGTTGGAATTTGCATCCATGAGCAGAGAAGTCAGCCATTATATGCAAGCAGTCGAAGATACTGTGAATCAGGTAAACAATCACAGATATGTGAAATAAGAATGAGGTTTTAAAACTTTCATTCTGGGAGACCCTGATGAAGTTTCAGCACTGACTCCTGTGATGTTTAGGAAAAAAGGCAAAGATGTGGGAGCGTGGTGGGAGGTTAGCAAACTGTGAGCTGCAGAGAGGGAGTACATAATTCTTCTTTATTGTCTCAGAATGCTACAACTCCGGGCATCATCGACTGATAGGTTCGGCACAGATAAAAGGAAATACTACTTCATGTTGTCCATTAATAAGGAAGGCTGGTTCAGAGGTGTGGGTGTTCAAATTAAAGGGTGGCCATTCTATGGGAACCAGTTGGAGTGCTGGATTAGGGTTTAGCAGACCCAGGTTCAAATCTCCACTTGCCATGATTTTGGGCATATAAACTCAAGAAAGTCAAAACTCCCTTCCTCAGATGGTTAAATCAGTATTTGCTTAGTAGGATGTGCTGACTGGGGAGGAAATTCAGTGTGTATAATGCAAACCTTTTTGTACTATGCAAAAGCCCTTGTCGTCCCCTTTCCATAACAGATCTTTTATGATCCAACCCTCTGCCTTGAGTTCCATGATCAAAGAAAAGCAGGATCTAAACGTGCTAAGTAAAATCAAATTAATTTTTAGGCGCACGTTGTGTGACGTCCACACTTATATGGGCAGACTACACAAATGGATCCCATTCCCCACCCCGGCGCATGAACACACACTGAACAGGTGATCACGAGCTCCTTCCCCGGTACCTAGAGCCTGTTTCTCCCCACACACACACACCTTATATAACCCGCTCAGCCTTTTTACTTATAAAACAATAAAAGCGTCTGCTGAAAATGAAAGATTGCCAGTAAAGCATACAGTTGCGTGGCTCTGAAAGCCAAGTCATTGTTGACTTAAACTGCTGTTAGAGGAAAGCGGCAGGTGAAGCGCACCAACATCCTCTTTTGATTGATTCAGCAGGCCCCGTTGAGTAAGAAATGAGCAATCGAATTGCAGTGATATTTCCAACAATAGACTGTGGGAAATCCTTTGTTTGATCAGTGATGGAAACTCCCTTCTCTTTGCTGGATTTAACTCACCTATGAGATGACTTACCTTGTGGGAACTTCTCTTTTTCACTAGGCTTGAATTAAGGTATCTCTCCCCCACTCCCCCTGGACAAATTAACCAACAGCCAGGTCGTCATTCAGACCAGGAACTTAAACAATGATGTCATTATTTAGTTTAGGTGTTTTTAATGGTAAGGAGTGAAAAATCTCTCTTATGTGCGATGCTATCCAAGTGTTGTGAGCTAAGACAGCCCCAGTTCATGGAGATTTGCCTTAGTCTTGCATCTCAAAGGGCAAAAACCAAAGCTTGCTTCTTTCCTTAGATCCATTTTGGTGCTTGCTCGGTCATGGGGTTGCAATAAGGGCAGGAGAAAGGTGTGTCGAAAGTACATGGTGCTCCAAGTAGATTCATCTTGTATGCAGTTCTTTACAGACTATGACTAATGGCAAACCCAAAAGATCCCCATTATCTTAACCATCCAGAAATGAACTGCTACAAGGGTGTGTTTCTTCAGCCTTTGCGAGCTTGGGTGTCCCTTGCGTTCACACACATATGCATGTACTGATAATCAGATGCCAAACCAAGCTGGCGCTGCCCGGAAGAATGCAAGAACGAGCTTGTTAAATCTGACCGAGCATCTGTCTCTTCTAGTATTCAAATGTGAGTTGGTGAACTTATAGGAGGCGGCGAGGTGCATAATTATCCCCGGCCTCTGACATTCAGAAAGAGATCTTCCTTTGCACATGGAGGTTCTCCTTCATTGTCATTGCTCATAGTGTCAAGTAGACTGATCCCCCATGAATGTACATGCAGGGGTCTTCAGCCTTTTTGAGTCTGCAGGCACCTTTGGAATCCAGACACAATACGGGCACAGCCACAAAATGGCCACCTCAGGAGGTGGAGACGACCACAAAATGACTACCATGGGAGGCGGAGCCACACAAAGACACGGAGAAAGAAGAAGAAGAGATTGGATTTATACCCTGCCCATCACTCGGAGTCTCAGAGCGGCTTACAATCTTGTTTCCCTTCCCCTCCCCACAACAGACACCCTGTGAGGTAGGTGGGGCTGAGGGAGCTCTGAGAGACCTGCTCATGAGAGAACAGCTCTGAGAGAACTTGTGACTGACCCAAGGTCACTCCAGCAGCTGCATGTGGAGAAGTGGGGACTCAAATCCAGTTCTCCCAGATTAGAGTCTGTGCTCTTAACCACTACACCAAACTGGCCCAAGTGCAAGGGAGAAGAGGAGTAAATACAGGGAGAATACAAGTACTGTGGTGGTAGCTGCCACTGAAGCAATGTTATTTTAATCTGCGTAGCCAGTCCGGTCTTCAGTGGTCCTGCTGTACAAGACCTCTGCCAGGCGGTGTTCCCTCTACGCTGAGTTAGTGTGAGCTAGCTCACAGTTTTTTAGCCTCCAGCTCACACATTTTCATCTCAGCTTAGGAAGGATGGCTCCAGAGCCCACTAATTTATGCAGCAGCCAAATCTCTCACTCACCACTTTTATGCCAGTAGCTCACAAAGAAGAATTTTTGCTCACAAGACTCCACAGCTTAGAGGGAGCATTGCTACCAGACCCCACTCACTTTCTCAGAATACTTTGTGGACACCAAGAAATGTGTCAGCAGAGGGCATTGTGCTCATGGGTACCATATTATGGACCCTTGGACTACTCCTTTTAGAAAGCCGTGCAGATCAGTTCCCATTGCCAAGTTTTGTGATAATAAATTCTGTAGTTTGCTTTCTTTGAAGGGGGGGTGGGGGCGGAGATGTATTTATTTCTTGCATCTTCATACCAACTTCTGACAACAAAACTTCTGGGAACGGTTCCCATCGTTAACTGATTCCAGTTAATTCCCCAAGATGTGGCGTAACAAGAATGATTTTTATATGACCCTGAGAAGAGGCTGCAGTAGAATGTGCGTAAACTCCTCAAAGGACAGCATTCTATAGCTCTGGAGCCCCTACCAAAAAGGCCTCGGACTTGATGGAAAGTGATCTTCTCATCTTTCTCCTCCTCCTCCTTCCTCCTTCCTCCTCTCGACGCTGGCCCAGGCCGAAAGCATTTCCAAACCATGTATGCGCAGCTAAAACCATCAGTCTACCCACTGTTTTACTTTGAACCATGCAAGCACTCTTTAGCCTGTGCAAGCTGGCTTTTGATGCGACAGGGCAGACAGTGTGCAAGCGTGGTGCTCCCAAAGAACCCCTTGCAATCACGAGACGGGCCCCAGATAACCTTTGGTTGCAGCCACCTCCCTCCCTTGAGCGCAGATGAAGGTGTTGCAAGGGGCCAGCGGGGTGCTGATTAGACACCAGCACAGCTGTTGCGCCACGTCCAAGCCCAGATTAGCGCATGGTGGGAAACCGAGGAGCTGCAATGTCTTCCTTATTGGTGGCTTTTGTTTATGGTGCAGTTTGAAGCAGGGAGATTTGCAAAATACATCATGATAGGCATCACGGCGAGTGTTCGGAGGCACAAATGAACGGTTGCACAAGAGGAAGAGAATTAGTGAGATGGAGGAACCAGCCCTGGGAACGGGACGCAGAGCTCCGGAGGAATGTCAGAAGCAACCGCTCTATTAACAGATGTGTTGAGTGACGCTTTCACAGAGAGCCCCATGATTGTTAAAAGGGTGTTAAGTTGTTAAACCCTGAAAAAATAAATACCTACACATGTCCTTTATAACAGAGACGGTAAAAATGGTTACAAGCTGGGAGAAAAACTGGCACCCAAATTTGGGCTCCTCTGCAATCATGTTAGGAAATATGTCAATGGAGAAACTGACGTACAGCAGAAGAAAACAGTGCAATAACAACCCATGGCCTGGAGCGCTGCTGTACCAGTGTCCCCTTCCAGTTATCTCTGTTTTAGCGTTACGTTTTGGGGAGCAGGGAGGAGATGGGGTAGAGAGTGGACAAAGAGAACTTTTCCTCCCTGTCCCAAAATACTAGAACTCGAGGGCATCCAATGAAATCAGTGGGCAATAGAGCCACAGCGTAGAAAAGGAAATACATCTTTACACAGCAAGTGATAAAAATGTGGAATTTGTTGCCAAAGGATGTCATGGTGGACACAAGCATAGACGGCTTTAACAGGGGATAAGACAAGATTCATGGAGTCTATCAGTGGCAGTGAACCATAGTGACTAAAGGGAACCTCCACATTCAGAGATCCAGAGGAGTTAGCCGTGTTAGTCTGTTGCTGCCAAAATAGTAAAAAGGTGCTATTGGGCTTTTTACTACTCTACATTCAAGAGACAGTCAACCTATGAACCCCAGAGCCAGGAGGCAATGTCAGGGAAAGGCTTCGGCCTCTCTGCCCTGTTGTTGGCCTTCCAGAGGAACTGGTTGGCCACTGTGTGAGACAGGATGCTAGATTAGATGAACTACTGGTCTGATCCAGCAGGGCTCTTCCTATGTTCTAATCAGAGAAAGGCCTCGGCCTTTATGCCCTGTTGTTGGCCCTCCGGAGGAACTGGCTGGCCACTGTGTGAGACAGGATGCTGGACTAGATGGACCACTGGTCTGATCCAGCAGGGCTCTTCTGATGTTCTTATGAAGGCCTCGGCCTCTATGCCCAGTTGTTGGCCCTCCAGAGGAACTGGTTGGCCGCTGTGTGAGACAGGATGGTGGACGTGAAGTTCCACTGGTCCATCAGGGCTCTTCTTCTGCGTAGGTAAGCCCATACAAGCTACTAGTCCAGAGTAATTTTGACGCTCGCTTGTCTATCCGCTTACGCTGGCACTGCTCCTGTCCCCCAAACAGAGCAGCCGTTAAGACCAACTGCCCTGTGAGAGGGAGTCAAAGGAGATGGGGGAAGTTGCTTGGAGGACTCCACTCCAAACCAGTTGGGATATAAATCAAATCAAGGTACGGATGGTTCATTCGTGGTGCATCCATACTCTACGAAGATCAGCCAAAGGATGAGCTCTTTCCTCAGTCTGCAAAACTCTTTGCCTGCCGAGTTTCCTGGAGATGATGCAGACTACCTCAAGGATGGGGTGAAGAGTTCTTTTTATAGTTTCATCTCATCCATTCCACATCTTTCTGTCCCAGGGAGAGCAGAAGTGGGACCAGGCCTCCTTTCCCAAATTGGCCTTCAGAAATGAACATTTTGTAAAAAAAATTACATAATTTATATGTCACATGCCCAATGGGGACCCAAACCAGTTTACATCAATCTCCTCTCCTCTGTTTTATCATCATGACAGCCCTGTGCTGCAGGTTAGGCTGAGTGCGTGTGATTGGCCCCAGGTCACCCAGCGAGCTCCTGCAGCAGCATGGGAATTTGAACCTGGGTCTTCCAGATACTAGGCTGACCCTCAAACCACTGCACCTCTGAGCAAGTTACACCTTTCTAAGCCTGTGGACTCAAAGGGCATGACTCCCTTGGGATGGGGCTGTTAATGTGCCGAGTTTGGCTTGTACAGATCTGGCATGCTTGTGCAACCCAGGTCTCTCAGAGTCGTGTTACACAGTGTGAAGGTTTTGCAAAGGCTTGGGATTTTTTTTTTTTAAACTTGCTAATAGTTCCCCCCCCCCTTTTGATATTTTGCAAGCTGCAAACTTGTAGTCAGTGTTGGTTTACCACCTAACCATAAGCACAGAAAGTGTGGGAGGGGCTGATTTGAGCCCCCTTTTGTAGTGGCTCTTTGTGTGTGTGGGTGTGTGTGGGTGTGTGTGATTATTAGGGCTGCCAACCTCCAGGTTGTGGCTCTCCTTCTCTGAAGGTTTTCAAACCGAGTCTCGATGGCCATCTGACAGCAATGCTGATTCTGTGAGCTTAGATCATGAGAGGGAGGGCAGGAAGCGTTGCCTCAGTGCTTAGTTCTTGTGGCCCTTTCTTACACACCCAGGGAAATGCTGGTCGCCACTTTGGGGTCAGGAAACAATTTTTTCTCCAGGCCAGTTTGGCTGGAGATCCTGGAGGTTTTTGGTCATCTTCTGGGCATTGAACAGGGGTCACTGGGCGTGTGTGTGTGGGAGGTATTTGTGAATTTCCTGCATTGTGCAGGGGGTTGGTCTAGATGACCCTGGAGGTCCCTTCCAACTCTATATCGTTGTGGTGGTTGTTGTTGTCGTCATCATCGTCATCTCCTAGGATTTCAACTGATCTCCAGGCGACAGAGATCTGTTCCCCCCCCAACATGACTGCTTTGGAGGGTGGACTCTATAGCATTCTAGTCTGCTGAGGTCCTGCCCCACCCCAAACCTTGCCCCTCCCTAGGCTCCACCCCCAAAATCTCCAGGTATTTCCCAACCCAGAGCTGGCGACTCTAGTGATTATAAATTTCCAGGGAGTGGATGACACCTGATTTTTTGAAAGTCCTTCAGTTTAGCATTTAAGGCACAATGGAAAGCCTTCCAGCTTTGGGGGCAATAAAGCAGTGTTTCAGAAGAATCCAGGTCCTATTGTGATCTAAAACCCTGACAGGTTTCACATCCCAAATCCAGTTTGTCTGCATTTTTTAAAGTGCTAAAACTCAGAGGTAAAATTCCTTTCTGTATTGTAATCTGTTAATAGCCCAGGTGTACTTTTTTGTGTGTCTATGTGGATAAAATTGCACCCTGCTATTTGATTTTCGCAATCAAAGGACACAATTCATTGGGAATCTCTCTGGAACAAGCCCAGCTTGCGGGGTATAAAAATAAAGATAAATAAAATAAAAATAAATAAACAAAACCATTGAAATGAGTGGGAAGGGCTGTGGCTCAGTGGTAGAACATCTGCTTGGTATGTAGATGGTCCCAGGTTCAATCCCCGGTATCTTCAATTAAAAGGACCAGGCAGTAGGTGATATGAAAGACCTCTGCCTGAGACCCTGGAGAGCCGCTGCCAGTCTGAGTAGACAATACTGATCTTGGTGGACTGATGGTCTGCTTCAGTATAAGTTAGCTTCTTGTGTTCATGGGAGTGGAAGCCCATAATTTATCTAGGGTTGCCAGGTCTGGGTTGGGAAATAACTGGAGATTTTGGGGATGGAGCCTGAGAAGGAGAGGGTTTGGGGAGGGGAAGGATAATGCCATAGAGTCCACCTTCCAGTAGCCATTTTCTCTAGGACCGATTTCCCACTAGGCGGTGCTCCGGCATCGTTCTTCCCTTTGCCCCGACTGCGTGCTTGAATTTCCCACTATTTGCCGCGGGGCGCATTTTGATCTGTGGCTTCACCTGCTTTCCTCCGGTTTCCTCCGCTGCTTCAGTGATCCTCAAAAAACAGGATCATTGAAGCTGCAGGGGAAATCGTGCGAAGCTGGGGGTCAAAATGCGCCCCACGGCAAATAGTGGGAAATTCAAGCACGGAGTCGGGGCAAAGGAAGAACGACACCGGAGCAGCACCTCGTGGGAAATCAGTCTAGGGGAACTAATCCCTGTTACCTGTAGATCAGTTGTAATCCCAAGAGATATTCTCCAGCCACCACCTTGAAGTTTGGCAGTGCTAAATTTATCTCAGATGGCTGTGAACATACCGTCAGGAGTATGTAGATACTGGCTTTTAAGAGTTCCCGGGGTAATTTCGAGCAGGAGCTCGGGGGAGCTCAGCTCCGGAAGTTGGTGCCAGCCCCCCCCCCCCCCGCGGGGGAATGCCTGCTTGTGTCATGGCTCCAGCAAAATGATCCCGCCCCCTGGAAAGGTCCCTGTTCCTCCGACCAGCCTTCTGAAGGCTTCAGCCACCACTGAAGCTATCCTCCCAGAATAGTGGTATTTCTGAGGCTTGGATTGGTATCTGTCCCCTGTGCAGTCAGAGAGCCAGTTTGGTGTAGTGCAGTCAGAGAGCCAGTTTGGTGTAGTGGTTAAGCGCGCGGACTCTAATCTGGGAGAACCGGGTTTGATTCCCCACTCCTCCACTTGCACCTGGCTGGATGACCTTGGGCAAGCCATAGCTCTGTACCAGCTGTTCCCTCAAGGACAGCTTGGAAAAGAGCTCTCTCAGCCCCACCTACCTCACAAGGTGTCTGTTGTGGGGAGGGGAAGGGAAAAGGAGTTTGTAAGCCGCTCTAAGACTCCCTTGGGGAGTGGAGGGCGGGGTATAAATCCAATCTCTTCTTCTTCTTCTTCTTCTCCCCTCTCTCCCAGCTTTTTCTTTCTCTCTTTCTCCCTCTCTTCTTTCTTTCTTGCCTTCTGACATACTTCCAGTGTTTTCAGGTAGGGTAGCATATGCAAATAAGTTATGTTAATGAGCTCCTGCACCTCTTTTTCTACGAAATGATCCCTGAGAGTTCCTATTTACAAGGGGCAGTCCCTGTTTTCTGGAACCCATCCCTGCTAAATCATTGTTCTTTGGCGTATATTTCCTGATTTCGTTTCTTTTATCATTTATGTTTTGGTCAACAGTTCCAGTTCTGTGATTTTTTTTCCCGGCAGGTTTGTTTTTAGGGGGCTTTGACATATGGTAAGCTTTTTAATATGTCATTTGTATGGGATGGAGTCATTTGTACACATCACCTACACAGAGGGTGAAATCCTTTATCTGTTCAACCAAAGGCAGTAATACCCACTGCTGAAAGGGGCTCTTGTATTGTTGGGTATGGCCCTTGAGCTGGGAAAAAGTGCAGTCATTAGTGGAATGGATCCAGCCTGATAAATGCTGATTTATTGTTGCACAAATGATATGTATTTTTACTTCCTCTATACCCAACCTTTCTTTCCAATGAGGAACCAAAGCCACTTACGTCATTCTCTTCTCCATTTTGTCCTCACAATAGCCTTGTGAAGTATGTTAAGTTGAGACTGCAGACTTTTGGGGGGAAATTTCCGAATGGAAAAGTTACACAAAGGAGAACTGAAATGTAAACTGCGGGTCCCCGTCACTCCCCCGCCCCCAGGTTGAAATTGCAGGGAATAGAGATTTTAAATTACTGGCACTGTTTGTATGTTTTCCTTTTTAGAAATGCTTTGCAACCTTCCCCCGTCCAACCTCTTGTGGGCACACATGTACAGCCCTTGTCTCCAGTGTATTTATGTTGTAAACTCTCACACATGAGCATTAAGGCACTCACCATTGCAGGAGTTGCAAATGTGGTTCCCATGGATGCCACAGCCCCTGCTAACTCCTTTCCTGGTATCTGCCAAGTGTTTCTTGAAGGTGGGTGGGGCCAGGTGGGGTTTTTGCCCAGCAAGGCTTCTGATAGGCCATTGCAGGTTTTGATTGGCTGTGTAGATTTTTTTAAATGTTGCTTTGGCAAACAGCTACCACCACAGTACAAAGATCAGCACTGGGTGACTGGAGGTAAGCTGTGTCAGCCATTTTGTCACTGGCTCTGCCTCCTGTGGCAGCCATTTTGTAGCAGGAGTTTTGTGGCTATGCCACCATGCTGTGTCAGAATTCCAAAAGTGTGCGCAGGTTCAACAAAGTTGGGAACTCCTGTTCTAGTACTCAGCCTTCTGTTTCACAGGGTGGGGGTGTCTGACGTCGATCTATTGGTAACAGATGTGTTTTCCTAACACATTTAAAACCTGAAGAACAAAACACTATCTTAGCTTTCCAGAGAAAGCAGGAGAGGCTGTTTCAGAGTAAATAAATACAGGAGAAGCAGTAAAGCTTGTGCAATGGGGGTGTTTGCTATGAGAACAGGAGTATAACAATCATGTCCCTGTTTTCATTATTGCCTTGCTCATAGTACTCTGCCTCCATCTCATGATCAGAAAAACAACATGTACAAAATAGTTAACAATCTCAAAATAATGTATGTAAAACAAGAGGAGACTGTCTTATTTTGCATAATTTATCTGGATTGCGGAAAGCCGTTTTTCTGGACATGGCATTTGGATCGCTTTTGTTTTTTTAAGGGCCGTATGAACATAGGAAGCTGCCTTATACTAAATCAGACCTTGGTCCATCAAGACAAGTATTGTCAACTCAGCCTAGAAGTGGTACTCCAGGGTCTCCAGTCAATGTCGTTCACATCACCTGTTCACTAATCCTTTTAGCTGGAGACGCCAGGGATTGAACCTGGAACTTCTGAATGCCAGACAGAAATCCAGTTTGGTGTTGTGGTTAGGAACGCTGACTCTAATCTGGGAGAACCAGGTTTGATTCCCCACTCCTCCGCATGCAGTTACTGGTGTGACCTTCGGTCAGTCATAAGTTCTTTCAGAGGTTCTCTCAAGAGGAGTCCTCAAAAGAGCTCTCTCAGACCCAGCTACCTGACAGGGTGTCTATTGTGGGGAGGGGAAAGGGATTGAAAGCCCTTCTGAGATTTTTTCGGGTAGTGAAGGGCGTAGTATAAATCCTCTTCCCTCCTTCTGTCACTGAGCACACCCCCATTGCTTAAGCCTGCCAAGAGAGGCAGCAGGGAAATTTGGCACGTGGTGTGGCAGTCAAGGGGCAGAACATGTGTGAGATGGGGCAGAGTTAGAGGGAAGGCCCACTGGTGTGCCAGCTGTTGCTCTTGTCCATTTGAAGATCTTGCTTTGTGTGTATGTGTGTGGTGACTTTCCTTTTTAAGGACTTTGGTCGCTTTTACGGTGCACGCTTATTAAGAGAGTTCAGCATTAGTAAGCCACAGAGCTTGTGGCACTACCTTTCCAATCATCTGAAAGCGGAATTTTCTAGAATTAAGCACTCTGTGGTAGTTAGGCAACCACGTAGCCAGATTCCAAGCCCACTGTGGTAAGGCACAACCATTGTGGTTGCCTAGCAGCGTCTCTCCCTAGAACTGGCCAAATGGCTAGTCAGTAGTTGAAGCTGAGAGGTGGCTAAAGTGATTCCTCACAAGCTTTGTAGGATGGGATTTTGTGGACTGGGAAGGAGGAATGGGACAAAAAACAGGAGATGTGAAAGGACAGAATGCAGAGACCGATGAGGAGGCATACGAGGTAGGGTAGAGATCTGAATCTTACTTTATGGATTTCATGTAGTGAAAAGACTAGGAGCTGGGGATCGTAAAGCTGGAGGGGAATTAAAATAAAACATTTAGTACCACTAATCCTGTCGCAGTACCAATCAGTAGTCTAAGCCTTGAGGACAGCCACGTAGAAGAAGAAAAGAAAGATTTGTGCCCAATAACACCTTAAAGAGCACCAAGATTCCCAGGGTGTAAGTTTTCAAGAGTCAATAGCTATACCAGGTAGGGTTGCCAGCTCTGAGCTGGGAAATACCTGGAGATTTTGAGGGTGGAGCCTGCGGTGGGTGGGGTTTGGGGGAAATGAGGGGCTTCAGCAGGATGTAGTGCCATCTTGCAAAGCGGCCGTTTTACTCAAGTGATTTGATCTCTGGAGATCGGGTGTAATATTGGGAGAGCTCCAGCTACCACCTGGAGGTTGGCAACCCTAATAACAGAGATCCTGGACATGGTGTCTGTAGGTACCATGACCAACACTCCCTCCAAGCTGTGGAGTCTTGTGAGTAGAAATTCTGCTTTGTGAGCTATTGGCATTAAAGCTGTGAGCGAGCAATTTGGCTGCTGCATAAATTAGTTTGCTCGGGAGCCATCATACCTGAGCTAACGTAGAAATGTGTGAGCTGGAGGCTAAAAAATTGTAAAGCTAGCTCACGCTAACTCAGCTTAGAGGGAACACTGGCCATGACACCCACTGACACCTCTCCTGGCATCTGCCCAGGTGTTTTTAGAAAGTGGTTGGGGCCAGGTGAGGCTTTTATCCAGCAAAACTTCTGATTGGCCTGTGGAGATTTGATTGGTGTTGCAGATTTTTCTCTCTTTTTTTGTATTTTTTTGGTGTGTGTACATGTGCGTGGCTGTGCCTGGAAGTCGTGGTGACCTCTGGCGACTCCTACTGGGACACGGAGGGCATTCAGAGAAGTGGCTTGATCGCCTGCCTCTGGCCTCCCGGCCCTAGTATTCCTTGGAGGCCTCCCATCCAAGCACTTGCCAGGGTCGGCCCTGCTTATCTTCTGAGATCTGATGAGATCAGGCTGTGCAGATTTGTAAAAACACTGGTTTGGCAGCAGCTGCCACCCACCCCAGCACAAAGTTCTTCCCTGTGTGACTGAAGCTAAGCTGCGGTAGCTATTTTGTGTCTGGCTTCTCCTGCGGCAGCCATTTTGTGGTTGTGCCCACCACACTGTGTTGGAATTGACAAGGTGTCTGCAGGCTCAAAAATACTGGGGACCCCTGGGTTATATTCTGGAAATCTTTTTGGTCTTTAAGGTCCTGCCAGATTTTAATATTGCTCTTCCACTGCAGACCGATACTGCTGCCCACCTGAAACTAAATCAGAAGAAAGTATCCTGTTGACGGATGTCTGCAGAACAACCAGTTTTAAGGTGACTCAGGCAAACATCCCATGCTAGAAGAAGGCCAAACAAAAAACAGTTTTATTGGTTAGGGGAGATTTTCAAATATGGAGACCCATCAGACCATGCATGAGGGCAAACCATATCAACTGCCAATTTATTTACTGTTCTGTTTCCAATTGGAGCTGCCTTGATATATCAGAATAGTGGTTTTCAGGAATCTTACCTTCAGGGAACCCTGGCCGTGTTGATTGGTCTGTTGCAGAATCCTTGTGTGGCATTGAAAATCTGATGTGTCTTCCAAGTCAGATTCACACCGGTCCACCTTTCTGTCCTCATCCTCGCCTTACATGAAATGTGCATGTCCCCTAAGACACATCCACAATTCTGGTGAAGATCAGCAGAGATCTTTAAGGGAATCTTGACCTCCATTTTTGATTTTATCCTAGAATATCCCCTGATAAGCTTCTGAGGAACCTACAGCTTTCCAGAACGTTCCTTGAAAACCCAGTCCCTCAGAGGACACTTGGGATGGGGCTAGTGGTGGAAGTCCTCCAGTATATTTGAAGCAAAAAACACACACACATTAAAATCAGTATTGTGTAGAGAAGAAACACAGATTACTCTGCACTTGGCTAGGCCATTCTGTTTGGTTTTTATTTTCCTTCTCCAGCATGTTTTCAGTAAACCTTCAGTGTGGTGTTTGGTCGAATGACTAATACGTGTTAGTAGATTTGTGTTAGGTTCTGAGTCACCTCTTTGTTGTATTATGACTGAAATCCCTATGGAAATGAAATATTGTAGAGGACTTTAACCTTTTGTTCCAGGGATGTGTTTTGACACAACCACTCTGTGTCAACACAGCCTGTGTTATGGGACAAACATTTTGACTGGTGAATGTCGGGTGGATTTAAAAAAAAAAAAAGGAGGGATATTTTATTCCTAACTACACTTGGTTAAAAAATAAAAGATGTGATGAGCCATATGGAGTACCCACCCTGGAATACGTAGCTGTTTTCGCATTAGCACTTGAGTTGGAATGCAGCCCACGTCTGACATTATTTGAATAAATAGGCCGGGATCCACAGAACTGTACATCTAATTCTGTACACCCACCAATACTTCTTATTTGTATTCACTGACAGAAGTCCCCCCTCTCCACTCAAGCAGGCAAACTGCTTTTGAAACTCAGTAAGAGTTTCAAAGGCAAGTGATCTGTAATCAAGAGTGTGAGGTGTCTTTTCAAAAATTTATTTGAAGAATCCTCCTAGTTGTGCTGAAGTCCGTGGTATATCTGCATCCAGGCTGAAATCAGGATCAAATTCATAATTCAATTTAGCTACTGCATAAATTAGTTTGTTCTGGAGCCATCCTTCCTGAGCTAAGACAAAAGTGTGTGAGCTGGAGGCTAAAAAACTGTGAGCTAGCTTACACTAACTCAGTTTAGAGGGAACACTGGTCCAGTGACACTTGAGAGGCTACAAAACTTACACCAGTGTAAGTCTCCATGAAGCATTCATCCGATGAAGTGAGCTCATGGGAACTTCATGCTGGAATAAATTTTGTTAGTTCCTAAGGAGCCACTGGTCTCTAGTTTAGTTGCGCTGCTTACCAGGCTTCACACCACTGGAGAGAAAAGAGCAAGACTTCTGTAGCGTTTTAAAGACTAACAAAATTTGTGGCAGGCTGTGAGCTTTCATGAGTCACTCTGGCTCTTTTCTGCTGCTACAGACAGACTAACGAAGTTTTCCACCTTGATCTATCATTGGAGGGGGGGGGGGAATGAGAGGTTATTCGGGGGTTTTCGAAAGGTGGAGCTCCACACTTCCTCCCCACATTTGGAGAAACAATTTTGCTGTAGATTTATATCAAGGGATATATATATTTTTAGTACAATAATTCACATTTACAAAATTGTTGATTGCACCAAAAATAATGAGTACTTCTGCTTCAGAAATCCCTGATGTTAAAACAAACCTCTTCAAAGAAGAGAATGTCTTTAATTTTTGATTAAAAAAATACTTGTCAACATTCTTCATTTACTGGCGCGCTCAGCTTTGTACGTCACTGCTGCTCTTGCCGTGAGCGGAGCCTGGCACACTCCTGGCTTGCTAATGGCCATGCAAAAATCCCTGGCTTGATTTCAGGACGAGAAGCTGGAGCTACTGTATTTATTGGGCATGCCTCCGTTTCTCTTTCCAGGCAAAACCAAATTGAGGGGCAGTGTTTTTGTTTTTGTTTTAAATATTTTCATTTGACGAACAAACAAACATTATAACTATACAATTATAGGCTCATCACATACTATATATAGTATGGCACTCCTTGGCACTGGAGAAGCACTGGAGAAGCAAAGACACCTATGCAGATGTTCGGCATCGTTGTAATGCTTGGCGGGGCTGACCTGGCATTCCTGCATTAGAATTCGAGTGAGATAAGTTAAAACGTTGGGGTGGCCAAACTGTGTCGCCAAACTGTGGCTTGGGAGCTACATGCAGCTCTTTCACACATATTCTGTGGCTCCCAGCAGGGCAGCTGGGGAAGCAAAGGGGAGACATACTTCTCCTCCCTCCCTCCCTCCCTCTTAATACACAGCACTATTTTCTCATACAAATCCCAGTATCTGTTGGTGCACAGACTGTTGATAGCCTTTGCAGTTCTTCCAGTACAATGTAGATAATTACCAAGTAGCTGCAAATTTAGCAGCAGACCAGCCTTTCTGAGTCCATATATATTTACAGGGCCATTTTTGGGCAGGAACGCACAGGAACGGAGTTCCGGCTGGCTCCTGAGTTGGCCACACCCAGCAGGAGCTCATTAGCATAATAGGCCACACCCAACAGCAGGTACTCATTAGGATTGGCTGTATTAGGGGTATGTGGCCTAACATGCAAATTAATCCCTGCTACAAAAAAAAAAGCCCTGGGTTTTGACAACAAACAAGGTAAACAGAATAAGAAGCAAAAGGTGGGTGTGGCTGGATGACCACTCTTCTGGTAACATAGGGGTGTGGCCTAATATGCTAATAAGCTGTGCTGTCAGTGGTGTGGCCTAACATGCTAATGAGTTCCTGCTGTTGGGTGTGGCCTATTATGCTAATGAGTTCCTGCTGGGCTTTTTCTACAAAAAAAGCCCTGTATATCTATATGATGATGTCTCATTCATTGTCCATATGAACCACACTTTCTTTTAACCACAGTCCCAAAGATGGCACCCGCTGGTCCTTCAGTTTCTGTGCCGGTGCCATTCTTGCCACAATGGCCAACTGAGATTAATAGACACTTTTGAGGCAAATTCATATTAGTGGGGCAGTCATTCAATAAATAGATCTTCAGTGAGCAATTAAATGTACATTGCAAAATAACTTCAGTCTATTTATGTACAGCATTTTTTAACGAATGAATAAAACTGAGCGAGTCCATCATATATGAAAAAAGGGGGGCAAGGTTATAATGAAAGTATGCCTATGACTCTGAATTGTTTGCAGAGGTCTTCGCTGGTGCCTGCTCTGATTAGCTGTTTGGCAGTGTGATATTGTCCCATTTTACAGTGTGATCCCTGATTGGCTGGCATCGCATTATGAGGAAGAAGTCCCAGTGGGAAAATGATGCTGAAGCAGCCAAAGGGTGGATTGAAGGGTAGCGTGAATAGTTATGTAAAGAAGGAGCTTTGGGGGAGACAGGATCTTTCAGGGAACATTTTAGGCTCCTCCAAAAGCCCTCTTTCAATTATACAACATAACGAAGATGTTAGACCATCTTCATTATGTTGTATGCTAATTTGCTGTTTACCCTCTCTACCTATACGTATGGACCGATAACCTCCATTTCAATGTCTCTGAGGAAGCGTGCATGCACACAAAGCTCACACGTGAATAAAACTTTGTTGGTCTCAAAGATGCCACTGGACTCCAACTTTGCTCTACAAGGTTGGCCTGGTTAGTACTTGGATGGGGGACCATCAAGGAAGGCAATGGCAAGCCACCTCTAAATATCTCTTGCCTTTAAAACCCTTGAAGGCCTTTCTAGCTGACTGCAACTAACACTCCTAGAATTCTAGACCGACACAAGCCTGCTGTGAGGTGTGGGGGTGTGTGTGGGGGGGTGGGTGGGGGGGTGGGTGGGGGGTGCTGTGGCCCAGGGCTTCTGCCACATCCCAGCGCTGCTGATTGTCCAGTGTTCCCTCTAAGCTGAGTTAGTGTGAGCTAGCTCACAGTTTCTAGCCTCCGGCACACACAGTTTTGCCTTAGCTCAGGAAGGATGGCTCCAGAGCAAAAGTAATTGATGCAGCAGCCAAATCTCTCGCTCACAACTTTAATGCCAGTAGCTTACAAAGTAGAATTTTTGCTCACAAGACTCCACAGCTTAGAGGGAGCATTGCTATCCACTGGTGCATCTCTCCTGGTACCTACATGCCTGCCCTTTCCCTGTCCTTGCGAGGGCTCTGTCACCCACTCTCCTGACTGAGCATGCTCCCTGGTTCTGCTGGAGAAGAAGATGCCTAGTGGTGGAACTCCCAACCACACATGCTGCTCAATGCTGTCAGGGAAAGAGGATGCAGGAGGTGTGGTGAGCTGTGACGACAGGTGGTAGGAAAGCTCATAGTGGGCGGGGAGAAGACACAGGTGGGTGGGTAGGGAATATGGGTGGGTGGGAATCGGGCCCCCCCCGACAATCCCCTAACCTGGAACCACCCCAACAGGATTCTTGATAAAGAGCTTTTAAAGATATCATTTATCTTTCAGTATGGAAAGGCTCCTGGGCCTCTTTTGGTCCCTTCAAGGCCGTAGTATTGCAGTTGTCTTTCAGAAAGGCCAGGGGAAAGCAGAGGGCGAGACAGCTGCAGTGACTAGCAGTTCTGAAAAGGCTGCCACAATGGCCAAGAGGCTGGGAAGAGCTGCTGCTACTTACCTGGGGGCCCAGGAGAAGTGCTACACTTCCTCCTGTGCCAAAAAAAAAAAAGCCTCCCTGTTTAGACAGACGTGTGTAGTTGCAAAGCTTTGCTGTCTTTTGCAGAACACGGTGCAATAAATCCTCTGAGCAGGAGGAGTTTTCTTGAGCTTCCTTGCATTTTCAGCAGAGCCCAGCAGGTGGTGGAGTGCAGCCTGCAGAGAGAGCGTCCTGCTTGGCATGCACTGTAAGCCCGTCTTGCTGCAATCTTCCTTGGCACTGGAGAAGCAAAGACACCTATGCGGATGCACAGCATTGTTGTAATGCTTGGCGGGGCCGGCCTGGCATTCCTGCATTAGAATTCGAGTGAGATAAGTTAAAATGTTGGGCAGCAGGCGACTATCGAGGGGGAGGACGTCACGATGCTCTTGAGCCACTGAGAGACGCAAAGGAACTGGAAACCTGCCCGGCAAAAAAGCATAATCACAGATTATGGGGACGGAAGCCGAGGGTGACCTTCTGGGAGGGAAAGGCACATCCTCTTGAACAAGGAGGGATCTGCACGTTTTGTGGGTTTTCCCATTAGAATGGTAGCCCACTGTGTGGCAGCCTGCACTATTCCTGAGGGTTCCTTTATTCTGAGGGTTGTGTGTGTGTGTTTTGTGAGGGGGTGTGTGTGGACAAGAGGAGGCAGGAAGAATCGTTCCCCCCCCCCCCCACTAATGGTTCCTAACCACTCTGAGAGCCAGTTTGGTGTAGTGGTTAGGAGCGCAGACTCTAATCTGGGACAACTGGGTTGGATTCTCCACTTTTCCACATGCAGCTGCTGGTGTGACCTTGGGTCAGCTACAAGTTCTTTCAGAGTTGTTCTCTCAAGGGCAGTTCTCGAGAGAGCTCTCTCAGCCCCAACTACCTCACAGGGTGTCTGTTGTGGGGAGGGGAAGGGAAAGGAGATTGTAAGGCGCTCTGACTCCTTCGGGTAGTGAAGCGTGGGGTACAAATCAAATCCAGTCTCCTCCTCTTCTTCTTCCTCCTCCTCCTTCTCTTCTTCCTGTTCCTTCTCCTCTTCTTCCTCTTCCCCACTTTGCCATGGAAGCTCCTTGGGTGACCTTGGGCCAATCTCTCTCTCAGCTTAACCCAGGGGTCATTTTGAGCAGGAACATGCAGGAACGCCGTTCCGGGAGTAACAAGCTCAGGAGCGGGCACATACGGTGATGAGCTGTGGAAAAAAGCAAAAGCAGACTCACTTGATCTGTATTTTCGTGCTTGTTGTAGGGTAGCTTCCCTGCAAGAGCAAAGGAAACCTAAAGTGTCTTTAGTCAAAGTGTAAAGCTGGCTCCCCAGCTCTGAGTTAGGAAAGACCTGGAGATTTTTGGGGTGGAGCCTGAGCAGTGGGTGTTGCCTTCTGACACACTTCTGGTGATGATTGGGGGTGTGTGGCATATGCAAATAAGTTATCCTAATGAGTTATGCTAATGAGCTCCTGCACCTCTTTTTTTACAAAATGACCCCTGGAGTTGTTGCGGGGATAAAATGAAGGGGTGGGGAGAGCAACACTGGAAGCGGTTTTGGGTCCCTACTGGGGAGAAAAGTGGCATATAAATATCTCAAGAAATAAATAAGCCACTCTGACCCATTAGGGCAAATCTCTGTGCTGCTGCCTGAATTGTGAGACCCCATTCCAGAGCTACAGGGAGGGAAGGCGGCATGGCATAGCCTGATCTTGGAAGCTAAGCAGGGTGGGTTCCTTGGGAGGTCGACCACCAAAGAAGATTCCGCAGAGGAAGGCAGCGGCAATCCACCTCTGCTTCTCACTTGCCTTGAAAGCCCTCTCCTGGGATTGCCATTAAGTCGACTGTGGCTTGATGGTACTTAACACACAAAACAGACGCATACCAGAGCTGGCTAACCATAAACAAGAGTGATTCAACTGGGTAAGCCGTGTTGGTCTGAAGCAGCAGAACAAAATTTGAGTCTGGTGATACCTTTAAGACCAACAAAGTTTTATTCAAGGTATCAGCTTTCACTTCTTCAGATACAATAAAATGGAAATTACCAGTCCATACATATAGGTAGAGAGGTGAGCAGCAAACCAGCATACAGCATAATGAAGATGTTTAACATATTCAAGGACCAAACAGGAATAACAAGCTTAGTTCAAATGGCATAAATGGTAACCATATAAACTAAGCTTGTTATTCCCGTTTGGTCTTTGAATCTGTTAAACATCTTCATTATGCTGTATGCTGATTTGCTGTTCACCCTCTACCTACATGTATGGATTGGTAATTTCCATTTCATTGTATCTGAAGAAGTGTGCGTGAACGTGAAAGCTTATACTTCGAATAAAACTTTGTTGCTCCTAAAGGTGCCGCTGGACTCAAACTTTGTTCATAAACAAGAGCAAATCTGAAATACAGATATAACCTTGCGTCCTAGTATCGAGCCTGGGGCATGCTCAGATGTGCAAATAATACTCCCATTCAGGTGGGCTTCCTCAGTGTTATTGTGTTAAATTAATTAAATCCTGCCTACATTTGCATGTGATAGTGTGGTGGCGCTGAAGAAAAAGTCTGTTGTTTCCTTTGCTTGTAAAGGATGTGTACTTTTATTCCAAGAGGTATCATCCCAGTAGAAGCATTCTTGCTCAGTGTGTGAGTGTGAGTGCCCCCCTACTGTTGGAACCCTATATGCCCCCCCCCCCGAATCCGGTTCCTGAGGATAGAACAAGATTTTGGGGTTGCATTTTGGGCTCCCCCAATAGGGGGGAGGTAGGGAAATTGCACTGTGCCAGCCGAATTCCTTGCACCTAGTTGGGATCCAACCCTGTATCGTTATGGGGTTGGAGCACCTTCTTTATGAGGAAAGGCTCAAGAGTCTGGGGCTTTTTGGTTCAGAGGGAAAAACATAACTAAGTGGGGACACTGTGTGGGGGTTTATAAAATGATGCAAGGGGTGGAGGAAGAGTGCAGCGAGAACTTTTCGGTCTCTGTCTAATACACTTGAATTCTGCCTGGCCACAGAATAGCTCAGGGTGGTGGTATATGTCATCTTTTGGTCCCTGTTTTATTCATACAACCACCATGTGAGGTAGGCTAGACTGAGACAGTCAGCTGACCCAAAGTCCCCTAGCAAACTTCGTGACAGAGTGGGGCCTTGAACCTGGCTGTTCCAGATTCTGAAGGGGAATCCTGTACTCTTAACTACTGCATACCCACACCACACGTAGCTTTAGAAGTACTAGAACTTGGAGGTGCTGGGTGAAGTTGATGGGCTGTAGGTTCAGGATAGACAGCGGGAAGTACTTCGTACAACACATAATTAACTTATGGAATTCCCTGCCATGGGGTGATGGCCACTAGTTTAGGTGTTAAAGGAGGATTAGGCAAATTGACAAAGGATAGGAATAGCTGTTGACGAGATGGAATCTCTGTATTTGAAGGGGATGGCATCAAGAGAGGGAGGCATTGGCCTTTGGCTGTAGTTGTGGACCTTCCAGGGCATTTGGTTGGTACTGTGGGACTAGGTGGACCATTGCTCTAATCTAGTCCAGCTATCCCTATGTTTTGATGAAAGACCACAACTCTAGGACTTCCCCATTTATTCAGTGGAGTGGGCTCCAGGTACCCATTCTTCTTTTCTCCTGTGGAGTTACCATAGGGATGCCAGCCTCCAGGTGGGACCTGGGGATCCCTGAAATTACAGTTCATCTCCAGTTTGGAGAACCGTGTTTGATTCCCCCCTCCTTCACATGAAACCAGCTGGGTGACCTTGAGTCAGTTACAGTTTTCTCAGTCAAGAGCAGTTCTCTCAGTCCCACCTACCTCGCAGGGTGTCTGTTGTGGGGAGAGGAAGGGGAGGTGATTGTATGCCGCTCTGAAACTCTGAGTGAAGGGTGGGATATAATTCCAACGTTGTCGTTGTTGCTCTTCTTCTTCTTCTTCTTCTTCTTCTTCTTCTTCTTCTTCTTCCAGAGATCATTTCCCTTGGAGAAAATAGATGGTTTGGAGGGTGGACTCCATGTCATTGTAGCCCACTGAGATCTCTGCCTTTCCCAGGCTCCACCCCCCCAACTCTCCAGGAGTTTCCCAACCTGGATCTGGCAGCCCTACTCCCCATCCATCGCCAGTGGCCAGAGAGGACCTGGTAACCCAATCACTTCCTTTAGAGTGAATGAGTGGAAGAGCTTCATGGGTGCAGTGGTACCCTGATGCTCAAAAGGGAGGGGCTGTGGCTCAGTGAAAGAGCCTCTGCTTGGCATGCAGTAGGTTCCAGGTTCAATCCCCGGCATCTCCAGTTAAAAGGACCAGATAATTGGTGATGTGAAAGACCTGTGCTTGAGACCCTGGAGCTCCAGTGCCAGTCTGTGTGGACGAATACTGATGGACCACTATAAGGCAGAATCATGTTTGTTCACATGTGTTGCTAGTTTTGTGGCACCGGACCTGCTGTTCTGTAAAGCCCCATTCTGCTTGCTTCTGCGAAGGTGTCCATGTTAAGCTCCGCTTACACAGCAAATCTGGTGAGTTCCAGCATATTTCCCACGTTCTTTTTGCAGGCAGAAGCTAAATTGCAGTGAGCCAAGAAAGATGGGAAAAGACAGATTCCGATCAGGCTGCTGGGGAGAAGGAGATATTGCAGTAAGGAAACAGTCTTGGAAAACCAGGATGATTGTGTCGCAAGATCGTAATCAGATGAGTCAGGACTTTTTGTGGGATGGAAAGGGAGACAGACTTGCAGATAGAGGATGAGATGTGTCGTCATTTGACTAATAATTTTTTTTTTTAATTGTCTTTGACCTAAAAATTGCAACCTGCTCTGTCTCCGTACTCTCTTTTAAGCTTCGGCTGGTAGTTGGAACCTAACTCCTTTGCGCAAATATTAGCGCTTTCATAATTAGATATAACAACGCTTAGTAACTTTGCTTTAATTGCAACTTGCGGCGGCCGCTGAATGAGCTGTCCAGGAGGTGTAACTGTATAAAGTGTGGGTCTACATGTTGGGGAGAAGAAGTTGTACGGTTTATCTGTTGTAGTGTGAGTCACTTTGCTCAGCAGATGCTGAGCAATATCGGTGTCTGGCACACCCATGGAGTTTTGCGGATCCAGCCTGACCAAAAGCTCGAAGGAAGTTAGACCAGCCTGCATTGATTGTGTGCCACTGCGTAGTAGAAAATGCACCCCTGCTAAGGTTGCCAACTCCAGTTTGAGAAATTCCTGGAGATTTGACGGTGGAGCCTGGGGAAGGGTGGGACCCCAGCAACATATAACACCATAGAGTCCGCCCTCCAAAGCAGCCACTTTCTCCAGGGGAGCTGATCTCTGTCATCTGGACATCAACTGTATTTCTGGGGATCTCCAGGCCCCGCCTGGAAGTTGACAACCCTATTCCCTGATGCCTTCTCAACCAGTTCCACCATGGTAGTTTGCTATGTCTTCATCTCCACAGCACTGCAAGGAAGCAGCCAGCCTAGCCAAATGGTCTACAGATGTTCCTACCCATGTGAGGATCTAAAGTCCATGAAGGTGGCCCAGAAGCCTAAGGAGTCCTGGGACTTCAAGATGTGGGAAGTGGATTTCAAGCCAAACCTTTTAATAATGGCACATAGCAGACCAAACCAGAATCAGAGAAGACACAGAGCTGAACGGTCTTGCAAGGAGAACTCCAACATATCTCCCCTGATGTCTGAAGACGGAGGCTACCAGAGGGTTGGCAGAAGCTGAAATATGAGCCTAACCGCCATCTAGGAAGTCCCGGGCAAGGCAGGCCTCGATACAGGAGACTCCCCAAGCAAGGGAGACTCCCCAAGCAAGGGACTTCCAGGCTCCCTGTTTCTTCAGCTGTGATGGGTCAGTGGAACCCCAGTGTTCAGAGGCTGTTTACCTTGAACGTTAGTTGCTAGGCAACAGTCCATGAGGATTATTGTCTGTGCTTCGCTTATGGGCATGCTGGGAATGCCTGGTTGGCCGTTGTAGGAAGCCAGGTGCTAAACTAGATGTACCTTTGGCTCAACAATCTTCTTACGGGATGTTCTTGGCATCCTTTGTTTCCCTTCTGTTTGTTATTTGCAGAAGCTTTCCTAAGCTAACAGGCACAACAAAGGTCCCCGCTAGCTAGCTGAGCCACTGTTTTACAGGTAGGGCCCCACAGATTTCTTGCACGATGGAAAAGGATTTGCTGAGGATGACCGAATGACACATGGGTTCCTTCTGTGTGCTGGGTCACAGCTACCCTCAAAGTACACGTTACAGTGACATTTTTGTGTGTGTCAGTGTTCAGATACATTGATTCAGTCCACATGTGGTGTTGGAAAGTGCCGCCAAGCCATAGCTGACTTATGGAGACCAAAGCTCCCTCTAAGCTGTGGAGTCCTGTGAGCAAAAATTCTACTTTGTGGGCTGCTGGCATTAAAGTGGTGAGCGAGCCATTTGGCTACTGCATACATTAGTTTGCTCTGGAGCCCTCCTTCCTGAGCGAAGACAAAAACGGGTGAGCCAGAGGCTAAGAAACGGTGAGCTAGCTCACACTAATTCAGCTGAGAGGGAACACTGATAGCGACCCCATAAGGTTTTCCAGGCAAAAGACTTTAGAGGTGGTTTGCCGTTGCCTGTCTCTGTTTAATGATCCTGGACTTCCTTGGCGGTCTCTCATCCAAATACGAACAAAGGCTGACCCTACTTGGCTTCTGATACCTGATGAATCAGGCTAGCCTGGGCCAGCCAGGTTAGGGCTCCTAGTAAATGTGTACTGTCAGATTATATCTTTGTGGTAGCAGTATTATATGCTATTCTTAATACATTGACCTTAAATTCAGGACAGCATTCAAGTTGTACGGACTCAGGGGTTTCAGTAGGGGACAAAAAGACTGACTGCAAGGCTCAAAGGTCTCATCTTGGATATATCCATGATTAAAATGCACAGAAAGTAATGACTTTCAAAACAATTTGTGGTGGTTACTTCTTAATGACTTGGAAGTTTCACGGAGTGGCTGTTTGGCATGCAGAAGGTCCAAGGTTCAGTTCCTCGGCATCTCGAGTGGAAAGGATCAATTAGATGATTTGAAAGACCTTTCTCTGAGACCCTGGAGAGCCACTGCCAGTCTAAGTAGACAATACTGACCATGATGGACCAAGGGTCGGATTCAGTATAAGGCAGCCTCTGACAGCATTTAGTGAAATTGCTGACAAGATATCAGTAAGTCATGGACTAATGTGTTAGATCCTGCTGATCTAGTTTGACAGCTGGTGAAGTCAGATGACCAGAATGGTATCAGATTTTTGCACATATTCGTCATGACTCAGCTATTATAGGTGTAACCTGATTGGATGGTACAAGTATATATTGCAGACAGTTCATTGCTCTTCGCTCTCTTGTGGGGTACAGCTGTCTGTGTAGCACTGTGTTCGTTTGAATCCAGAAATTGCTACTAAAAGTACTGTATATAGTTCCAGTTGTTCAGTGTAAATAAATGTTAATATTTTGTATGGAAGAAACAGAATCACTCTGCTAATTTTGCGGCATCAACAAACCTTTAGCCTCATGTGTTCATGTTATCTGAAAATTGAGGGGTAGATAGTAGGGGCCGGTTCACACGGAGTGGTGTAAAATGAGGCTTACTTTCCGGTCTTTAGTGTGTTGACTCAGAAGTCCACTTTGTTCACCCGCTTATGTTGGATTCCTAAATCACTGTATTTAGGTCATACTGTCTGTCGCTGTAAGTTGGTTCCTACTATGAGATACTGTACTGTTTAGTGTGGCATGCTAATACTTAATGCTTTGCTTTGCTTCACCACTGTCTCAGGTCTCTGGTTGGTTCCAGATTTCTGCAAGTCACTTGTCCTGTGCTTAACCTCTGTCCAAGGTCTCTGGCTGGTTCCACATTCCTACAAGTCAAGCCCTATTGCATCGTCTCTTAGATATCCCGTCCTGTTGCTCGTATCGACTTACACTGTGTAATCCACCTTGAGCCCCAGCAAGAAAGGCAGACTATAAATAGTGTAAATAAAACAAACTCTAGGCGCTAATATCTCACATACACTGATGCTAATTTATTTCGCTCTCTCGTTTCTTCCTGCATTAGATTTGCTGTGTATTCTACTTTGCTTCTATTCTCATGCCCGCGCTATATGAACATATTACTCCTTTAAATGGATCTTATTTTACACTGGTTTCTTGTTTTACACATACCGCCCCCCCCACCCCCAGTATATAAAATCAGGCTCAACTCTTTCCTACTTCATGCATCAAAGATATGAGCTCTGTCTTGCAAAAGCTTACACTTAAATACATTTAGTTAGTCCCTAAGAGGCTACTTTCCTCTGGTGCATTTTGACTTCCCCTAACTACCTCTTTGAGCTTATGTTCAAGCAAGCATGCACAGAACTGGCCTTTTTTTCCTTTTGGCAAGGACAAGATATTCTAGTTACAAATGATTGCTATAGAGAAACAGTTATGCAGCACTGAGTGTTGTGCGGTATAGCATGGTATGGTGCTGACCTAACTCTTTGGCAAGATGCCGAAGTCATGTTGGGGAAACTACAAGCTGACTGGGTTTGTTCTGAAAAAATAGCTTCAGTGCGTCTAGTTAAATGGTGGTGGAAAGTGCCGTCAAGTGACAGCTGACTTCTGGCAAGCCCATAGAGTTTTCAAAGCAAGAGACGTTCAGAGGTAGTTTGCTATTGCCTGCCTCTGCGTCACTACCCTGGTATTCCTTGGAGGTCTCTCACCCAAATACTAGCCAGGGCTGACTCTGCTTAGCTTCCGAGATCTGACGAGATCAGGCTCGCCTGGGCTATCCGGGTCAGGTACTGAATCTTACTTGTCTGGTGAATTCTGTGTTGGGCTTGCTTTAAAACAAACAAAAAACCAGCATGAGCAGGGCTATTTTGGGGCAGGAACGCACAGGAACGGAGTTCCGGCTGGCTCCTGAGTTGGCCACACCCGGGAGGAACTCATTAGCCTAATAGACCACACCCAACAGCAGAAACTGATTAGGATTGGCTACATTAGGGCTATGTGGCCTAACATACAAATTAATTCCTGCTACAAAAAAAGGCCTGGGTTTTGATAACAAACAAGGTAAACAGAATAAGAAGCAAAAGGTGGGTGTGGCTGGATGACCACTCTTCTGGTAACATAGGGGTGTGGCTAAATATGCTAATAAGCTGTGCTGTCAGTGGTGTGGCCTAATATGCTAATGAGTTTCTGCTGTTGGGTGTGGCCTATTATGCTATCATTCCATCTACAAAAAAAGCCCTGAGCATGAGTATCACTTTGGGTACTGTCTCAGGGCACAGAATGCAGATGAAAAACGCTAGGATAAATGCAAAAACAAACAAACAAAAGCCTTTGATAAAGTTCAGTGTAGAGTTTAGTTTAAGGTTGTTGTGCTGATGCGGATGGCTCAGGCTGGCCCGATCTCATCAGATCTCAGAAGCTCAGCATGGCTGGCCCTGTTTAGTGTTTAGGAAGGAGACGGACGAGTCAGCCTAGGGTCGCTTTGCAGAGGCAGGCAATGGCAAACTACCTCTGAACATCTCTTGCCTTGAAAACTCTACGGGATCACCCATGAAGACTTGGCACTTTCCACCACCAGAGTTTAAGAAAGCTTGAACTGGAAAGGCCTTGCATTAAGTCTAGAAAGATCTCCCATGGAAGAGGAGAGTTCTGACTGCGTGGACGCTTCTTTGCTTCTGTAATGAGAGCCAATTTGGTGTAGTGGTTAAGTGCACGGACTCTAATCTGGGAGAACCGGGTTTGATTCCCCACTCCTCCACTTGCACCTGGCTGGATGACCTTGGGCGAGCCATAGCTCTGTACCAGCTGTTCTCTCAAGGACAGTTGTCTCAGAGCTCTCTCAGCCCCACCTACCTCACAGGGTGTCTGTGGTGGGGAGGGGAAGGGGAAGGAGTTTGTAAGCTGCCCTGAGACTCCCTTGGGTAGTGAAGGGCGGGGTATAAATCCAATCTCTTCTTCTTCTTCTAACATAGGTTTTGAAAATTCAGCCTCAGCGTCTTGATATAGGGAAGTTAACAATTGGGTCATCTAGTCAAGATGCAGCCTGTTGATGTTGAGGATTGGACGTAGCGGGTAAACGCAAACAATTTGAGGCTCGAAATGATATCATGATGGCTGATACGTTGGCGTCAACTGTGATCAGTGTTCCCTTTAAGCCGAGTTAGCATGAGCTAGCTCAGTTTTTTAGCCTCCGGCTCACACACTTTTGTCTCAGCTCAGAAAGGATGGCTCCCGAGCAAACTAATGTATGCAGCAGCCAAATCGCTCGCTCACAGCTTTCATGCCAGTAGCTCCCAAAGCAAAAATTTTGCTCACAAGACCCCACAGCTTAGAGGGAGCATTGACTGTGATCTGCCCAATCATGCATAATTTGTGTATCTGATTAAAAAAACACAGGAAAACTGAATCTTCTTCCCTTCTGTCACCCTACTATGATCAGTTGACTTGCTTACAGTACCAGAGTGGCGTGGGGAAAAGAAATGTAACTGGCGAGGGGGGTCAGGCCATGCAAGAAAGGAAGGCTCTGTGTCTCTTACATGTGTCCCTTAACTCTGGGACTCCTCCGACTTTATTCATGATTAGGAAGAGCTGGGCTTTGACAGGAGGATCTGCTTCCATCACATTCAAGCACAGCCACAGTTGTAATGGCCGCCATGTTTGCTTCTAAAGAAGAAGAAGAGATTAGATTTATACCCCACCCTTCACTCACTTGGAGTCTCAGAGCGGCTTACAAACTCCTTTCCCTTCCCCTCCCCACAACAGACACCCTGTGAGGTAGGTGGGGCTGACAGAGCTCTTTCCCAAGCTGTCCTTGAGAGAACAGCTGGTTCAGAGCTATGGCTTGCCCAAGGTCATCCAGCCAGGTGCAAGTGGAAGAGTGGGGAATCAAACCCGGTTCTCCCAGATTAGAGTCCGCGCACTTAACCACTACACCAAACTGAAGTTAGAACCAGCCCTTTAAAATGGTAAGTGATATTTCTGGAAATGATGGTTGCAAGGAGTGAAATGCACCGGTTTCATTGTTGAAGAGAAGGTTATGTTGCAGCACTGATGTGTGGATGGTTATGCCATTGCTCATGAAGAAGTCATTAAAGTGTACAGTTTTAATGTTAGCCCCCTGGTCTGGGTGGGGGTTCCCCTGCTTTTGTGGGCTTCTCTCCGCTGCCAGCTAGCTGGCTGGTGGGGGGAACCCCACCCACAAATGCCCCAAAACATGGTGTGATGACTGTACCCGGAAGTGACATCATCACACTGCCGACGTCGCATGGCGACGCTCTAGTTTTTGGGCAGAACTCTGTAGTAAAGATGGGCTCAAACCGTAGAGTTTTGCTCCAAAACTAGAGCATTGCCATGCAACATCGGCAGCATGATGATGTCACTTCTGGGTGACGTCATCATGTTTGCGCACATGGCCGAAAATCTGAGCAAGACCCGAAGAGCCCCCCGCTGGGAAGAAAGTAGGACCTAGCAACCCTATTTAATGTGCTAATTACCATGATTGGGTCATTAATCACAGGTATGTTCTCGAATATAAGGCAAGCAGCTCTCGCATCGTACTGGTCTATAACAGCAGGCTTAGTAACCTGGACCGCAAGGAAAAGAGCCTTGAGGAACAGATGCATGGTTAATATGCTGAGACACTCTTTAAACGTAAGGAACCCATGATAAAGATCTTGTGATAAGATCCTCCTTTTAAGAGTTTCTTAGCATAATTGTGTTGCATGCATATATGCCTCATGGCTTGCCCTTTTGCAACCTTTGCAGTGGCTTATCTGATCGGGTTTTTTGTTGGAAAATGGCTGTGAAGTAATTAAGGTAATTTTGAAGAAACTGTGTCCCAATCAAGGTATTGCATTTTAAAAATGCAAACTGGAGTCTGTTGCCAGGTAGCTATGTCCTCCAAGCACATGTGGTCTAGACGAAAGCCCAAGCTGTAGAACAGGGGTGGCCAAACTGTAGCTCGTGAGCCACATGCGGCTCTTTCACACATATTGTGTGGCTCTTGGGAGGCTCTCCATCTATTTGCTCTCTCTCTCTTCCTTTCTGTCTCTCTTCCTTAATCCCTCCCCCTCCCTTCCCCATCTTTTTGCTTTCTTTGTTTCTCTCTCTCTCTCTTTCTTTCCACCTCTTTCATTCTTTCTTTCCACCTCTCTCTCTCTCTCTTAGATACAAAAATATCATTAGCAAACAAATATCATTGGACAAATAAATATCATTATCAATGTCTGTTTTTTCCCCTTTTGTTTTTATTTTTGGCAGTCTCGTTTAATGTTAATAAAAAGCCAATTTGCATATTTTTCAATAAAAACATGTGTGTCATATTTGTTCATGTCTTGTGGCTCTCAAACATCCGGTGTTTATTCTGCGTGGCTCTTACCTTAAGCAAGCTTGGCCACACCTGCTATAAAAGATGCTGTTTTTTAAAAAAAAGTCAGGTCTAGGTTTGGAAATAATGTTAGGCAAATAACCCACCACTGAAGCCATTTTGGCTTGGGAAAATGGTGTGGGGGGGGGGGGGGCAAAGGCAGAAGCTATTCTTGCCCTATTCCCAAGTGAAATTGGGCCCCTTGCAGCCTTTTAAAAAATGATGTTCCCTGTTGTGCTAGATCAACTGCTTGGTCAGACCTGCGGTCCATCTAGTCCAGCATCCTGTCTCACACAGTGGCTGACCAGTTGTCCCTGCCCTCAACCCTCCCGCTGGTTGCTAACAACAGGGCCCTCTTTATAAAATACCTTTATAGGCTGTGGTCACACACACTAAATAATCCACTTTCAATGCACTTTCAATCCACTTTCCAACTGGATTTTTACTGTGTGAACTGGCAAAATCCAATTTGAAAGTGCATTGAAAGTGCATTGAAAGTGGATTATTTAGTGTGTGTGACCGCAGCCATAGACTCCACGTAATGTGTTGTTTCATACCATAACCCTTTACTGATGTTGGTCAATCCTGTCACACTTCAAACCGCCTCTTCCTTAATTAGTTATTTACCCCACTTTGTTGCACTTTTTGTTTATCTTCACCAGATATATGAAACCCTAGAATGTGTAATTCTGTAATTTTTAGTGTAATAATGAGAGTAATGCTTTTCTTTCTTTCTATTGTATCAAAAGAAGTGAGCTGTGACTCAAGAAAGCTCACACTCGAATGTTCGTCTTCCAGGGGCCACTGGGCTACTGTGTTGTTTTGCTACAGTAGACTAACACAGTTGCCCCACTGGAATTCTCTTGACTTTTTCCTAGCGCTGAGATTTCAATAAGCTAGTGTTTCCCTTGAGGGATACGAGAAAGTCTGAAAAGCTATTTCACTCTCATCAATTTCAGAATAATTATTTAATTACGTGTAATTGAACGGTACTTTCCCCCCAATTATCTTCAAACATATAGAGAGAAGAGAGAGAAGAGATTGGATTTATATCCCGCCCTTCCACTCACTTGGAGTCTCAGAGCGGCTTACAAACTCCTTTCCCTTCTCCTCCCCACCACAGACACCCTGTGAGGTAGGTGGGGCTGAGAGAGCTCTGAGACAACTGTCCTTGAGAGAACAGCTGTGCCGGAGCTATGGCTTGCCCAAGGTCATCCAGCAGGTGCAAGTGGAGGAGTGGGGAATCAAACCCGGTTCTCCCAGATTAGAGTCCACACACTTAACCACTAATCCAAACTGGCTCTCCAACATATACTCACACACCTTTTCCCCAGACAATATGAAAGTAACAAAACACTGGGCTCTCCATAGTCTTCTCTAAGAATAGTGTCATCAGGTTCACGCCTCCTGTCCCTCAGTTCCCCAAAGTTGTAATAATGTGTGTGATAGGGTTGCCAACCTTCAGGTGGAGGCTGGAGACCCCCCAGAATTACAACTGATCTCCAGTCTACAGAGATGGCTTATTTATTTATTTAAAACATTTCCCCTCTTCTCCTGGAGAAAACGGCGGCTTTGAATGGTGGACTGCATGGCATTATACCCTACCAAGATCCCTTCCCCTTGCCTCTATATTGGTAGACCTGGCCTCTGGAGAACAGGTCTACCTACCCCAGCCCACTATATTGGTAGTGGCCTCAGACCGTCACCTTGTGCTGAGCCTTAGAAAACATACCAGCACTTAGGGGCGGGAAAAAAACTCTTGCAGTCTACTTTGTTGTCAGTTTTTTTTAGTGAAATATGACAACCAGCATTACAGGTCAAGTATAACAGAGGAGGAACAGTCACTTTCAGAACCCCGCCTAGCCCAACAAACAGGAAATTGCTTAAATGTTATCAACCTGTCCAACTACTTATTTATTCAAATATTTATATCCCACTTTTCCGTGTGACTCAGGGCAACTTACAAATCATACTAAAAAGCATAATGGGGTGTGCAAACCCCCCCCCCCCCATTATTTCCCCCGTGCTCCATTGTAGTCTATGGGGATCATTATAGTCAATAGGTCCCATAAGCTATAATGGAGAATCGATCTGGGGTATCTGGAACTCGGGGGTGTGTGTTTTGTTTTAGGTAGAGGTACCAGATTTGTAGCATAGCTACTGGTGCCTCTCCTCAAGAACCCCCCCCCCCCCCCCAGTTTCAAAAAGATTGGATCGGTGGTTCGATTCTGTGGGCCCCAGAAGGAGGTACCCCCATCCTCCATTGTTTCCAATGGAGGGGAAAATGCCTTGTGAGCAAAAGCAGAAACCCCATGCACTGCCTGTTAAGATTTTGTGCTCCAGCACCCCCTAACACAACTTAGAGGGAACTATGGGGGCTTCCTTCCGAGTTCAAACCTAGGCCGACCCTGCTTTGCTTCTGAGACCAGATGAGATCAGGCTAACTTGGGCCTTCCAGGTCAGGGCTACAATACCTCCTGGAAGGTATTCATTTTGGGGATTGTTCAGGGGTTTTCTGGGGAGGGCCATCATAGCAGGGATTCAAAACCCAGCTATCCTTCAAGGTAGCTCTTCAATAGTCAAAGCAGCACAAGGTTTTCATAATAATTCCACAGCGCCCAGTACCAAAACAGTTCAGGACTTTATTGAAACATAGGCGAGGCCTGATCTGGGCTCAGGGTTGCCAGGTATCCCCAGGCCACCAGTATGGGATGGGGGGTAGGGTTGCCAGCTCCAGGGTGGCAAACTCCTGGAGATTTGGGGATGGAGTATAGGTACCTCAGTGGAGTACAATGCCTCAGAGTCCACCCTCCAAAGCTTCCATTTTCTCCAGGGGAACTGATCTCTGTAGTCTGGAGAAGAGCTGAAATTCCAGGAATCCCCAGGTCCCACCTGGAGGCTGGCAACCCTACCTGGGCTCTGCTAGGCCTTAAGCAGCCACACAGTCAGCAACCAACCAACAACACAAGTGAAAAGTGAAACTAAAGCAAAGGCTTTTTCTCCTTAAGAGGTCATGGTAAAATAACTATACAGCACAGTGAGGGAACATCACCAAATGCAAATCTCCCCACAATGCAATAGTTTCAATGAAAATGCAGAAAAGAACTGTATCTGTTTTCAGCAGTGATGCTAGTAGAAGAAGAAGAGATTGGATTTATGCCCCGCCCTTCACTACCCAAAGGAGTCTCAGAGTGGCTTACAAACTCCTTTCACTTCTCCTCCCCAGAACAGACACCCTGTGAGGTGGGTGGGGCTGAGAGAGCTCTGAGACCATTGTCCTTGAGAGAACAGCTGGTACAGAGCTATGGCTTGCCCGAGGTCATCCAGCAGGTGCAAGTGGAGGAGTGGGGACTCAAACCCGGTTCTCCCAGCTTAGAGTCCACGCACTTAACCACTACACCAAACTGGCTACCATGGGAACACTTGTTTAGATAGGATATTGAGGCTACTGCTGGTATTCCTTATAGTAGGGTTACCATATACTGAAAAGCAAAAAAGAGGGCATATTTCTCGACTGACTACTTCAAACAACTGATCACTATCACTAATCTCATTTTAAATACTCCTGCGATTTAAGCTGAAGCTTGCCTCCCCTGAGGGATTATAGGGCAAAACCGTCTCAGCCTCTCAACCCCAAAAGAGGACATTTTCATCAGTTTTTTTAATTAAAAAAGAGCCCCAAAGAGGATGGACTCCCCCAAAAGAGGATTTATCCTCTAAAAAGAGAACATCCGGTAACCCTACCTGTAGTGACACCTGGTTTGTAGCGACCAGGGTAAAATGTAGTCAGTTGTAAAGAAAATCAGAATTTTATCAGGAAATCCTCTTTATAATACTCAAATATTTTTAAAAATTGCCCATTTCAGTATAGTTCAAACACGTCACTGCCTTGAAGAGGAGGAGGAGGAGGAGGAGGAGAGGAGGAGGAGGAGGAGATTGGATTTATACCCCGCCCTCCACTCCCCAAGGGAGTCTCAGAGCGGCTTACAAACTCCTTTTCCCTTCCCCTCCCCACAACAGACACCCTGTGAGGTAGGTGGGGCTAAGAGAGCTCTTTCCCAAGCTGTCCTTGAGGGAACAGCTGGTACAGAGCTATGGCTTGCCCAAGGTCATCCAGCCAGGTGCAAGTGGAGGAGTGGGGAATCAAACCCGGTTCTCCCAGATTAGAGTACGCGCACTTAACCACTACACCAAACTGTCTCTTGAAGACTGTACATCTGTCTAGGTTAGGGTTGCCAGCCCCCAGGTGGGGCCTGGGGATCTCCCACTTTTATAGCTGATCTCCAGCTGACAGAGATCAGCTCCCCTGGAGAATATGGCTGCTTTGAAGGGGGGACTCTGTGGCATTGTACCATGCTGAGGCCCCCCTCCCCAAACCCTGCCCTCTCCTGGCTCCACCCCCAAAGTCTCCAGGTATTTTCCAACCCAGACTTGGCAACCTTAGTCTAGGTTCAACTAATAATGTGATGTAAATCAGGAGAAATAATTGGTGCTTATTGCTAATGTTGATAAGAATGATGAATTTATAATGTAGATGTTTAATCAGGACAACTTGATTAGATAATACATCTTGAGAAAGATCTCTTTTGAAACAGAGGATATCTGGACCTTTGTGGATGAATTTGGATGGGTTTGGATCATTTATAAAACCTTTTGGACTTTGTAAATAATCTTGTGGCATGGCCCTCATGCTTTAATATTGACTTTTGAAATCATTGAATGATGACTACAATTGTATTCAATCAAGAGGACCTTCATTAGAGTTAGAATTTTTGTGTGAGATGGACCATTTACAGAAATATTTTTGAAATGAACTGTGTATAGAACGACTTTAAATACATTTGCTTTGTTTTGGATTTCAATGTGATTTGTGTATCCTTTCTGTCAGATTATTATAGTACATAAGGTTTCTTTCACGGTGTTGTTTTCTCTAGGTTCAGCTAAGGACATAATTAAATCCATTGCAGAGAGATCCGGGACCACATTTTCTGTTCTTAACGTGGTACCACAGGGTTGAATCTGAAGGCTCATGAGCTTAGCTTGCAAAACAGATTTTTTCCTGCCTTTCTCTGTCTTTAGCAGCTTCCCGTTCCACCTGAAAAGTTGTTTGTGAGGCTTAGAGACCCCTTGAAACAGAACAAGGAACTCGAAACTGAATTTCACACCTCCCCTTGTGCAAGCAAATGTGCCTTGCACAAGGACTAGTTAATTCAATTTAACAATTACAAAAAATGGTTTTCTGTTTAAATTTGTTTATTTATTTACTTGCTTCATTTCTACCCTAGCTTTCTCCTTAATGGGGACCCAAGCAGGCTGACCTCATTTGGCTTTCCTCCATTTTATCCTCCCAACAACTACTCTGAGGTAGATTAGGCTGAGAAGGTGGGACTGGCCCAAGTTGAGGTTTCGTAGCAGAGCAGGGATTCGAATCTGGGTCTCCCAGTTTCCTGATCCACCACTCTAACCACTGCATCCCATTGGCTCTCAGCTGACTCGTCTTTAAAAAGCAAAAAAACAAAACCGAACAAAAACTGAGGTAAAAAAGTTAAAGGAAAAGGTGTTTTTACAGTACAGCCTGAATTTCAAGGAAGCACAAAACAGGGATTAAAAAAAAAACCTGTTCATGATAGAATTTCTGTCTATGTCCATTTTGTGGACTCATCCTCTGGGTGCTGGATTTTTGTAATGCAAAAATCCCTTCCTTTCCACATACCCTGCTCATTATAATGACAAGCATTTTACATTTTTTTTTAGTAAGTATCATCACATTTTCCCCGTACTGAATATTGTCATTGGGCGACTGTAACCTCGGCTTGTTTTTGAAACCGGGTTTCAGCTGAGGGTGTATATTTTTAATGAATGTCACTGCAGATAAGGCACTCACTCGTGGCTGCCGATCGCATTGTAGCTTCCCATACATCCTGAAGGTTACGTTTGGTCTTAATAAGAAGCGACAGCATGAGTCACTCCAGCAGTTTGCGAAGCATAAGGAGAAGAAGGTTGGGGGAGGGGGGGATTGTCCGAGAACTCGGTGGGTGAATGAAATAATAGCTAAGAGGGAGGGAAGGCATTCCCATACAAATAGATGACAATTTGCTGTGTCCGACTTCCTGTTTCTCTTGAGTGAAATAGCTCTTCCTCATCTATGTGTTTAATTTAGCCTTCTGGCTCTGCCAGCCAAACTGTGGGGAGGGGCCATGGCCCAGTGGTAGAGCATCTGCTTGACATACAGAAGGTTCCAGGTTCAATCCCCGGCATCATCTCCAGTTAAAAGGACCAGGCAGTGGGTGATGTGAAAGGTCTCTGCTTGAGATCCTGGAGAGCCACTGCCAGTCTGAGTAGACAATACTTACCTTGATGGCCCAAGGGTATGATTTAGTATATGGCAGCTTTGTGTGTTCATCTGTTCATGTGACAACCTTGACTACTCCAAATTGTCCCTGCTGGGTCCTTGGTTTCCTGCTTTGCTCATGGTCCAGTGGATACTTGGCTGCATGTCGTTTTCCGGGTCTCTCTTGTATTACATAAGAACATAAGAGAAGCCAATGTTGGATCAGGCCAGTGGCCCATCCAATCCAACACTCTGTTACACAGTGGCCAAAAATAGCAGGTGCCATCAGGAGGTCCAGCAGTGGGGCCAGGACACTAGAAGCCTGTCTCTTTCATTGGAGGATGAATTGGGGAGTCTCCAGCTTCCAAATCTTAACACACTTACGAACTTGCTGGGTGTCTGTTTCATTTCATCCAATTCCCCCTTTCAAATCTAAGGCCTCTTCCTCCCAGTGGAATCCAGTCTTGGAAACCAGCTGCTGGTTATTAAAGGAAGGGCACATGTATATCGAGTAACTCCTTGCAAGATGGCGAGGTTGACCATATCAAAATCCATAGGAAGAAACCTATCCTACATCAGTAGGATGGAATTCCCACCTCTCTCCATTCACTGGGGATTCCAGAGCTCTCTGTGTCCCATAAGCAGGCTGAAAAACAGGGCTGAAATTGTCAAGAAGAAAAGCGTCCTATGGGAATGCTTGGAATTGCTCTGCCTCCATTACCTTAAGAATGGGAGATCTGACACCAGCCTGTAAAAGGCCACATCCTCTTTGTTAGAGAAGGTTTTCCCCCAAATGTGAACACGCACAGGATGCTGCCATATATTGCATATACTTTGTATGTATTTTGTTGTTGTTGTTGCTGCTGTCAAGTCACAGCTGACTTATGGTGACTCTGTAGCATTTGCAGAACGAGACATTCAGCAGTGATTTGCCATTGCCTGCCTCCGTGTCACCCTGGTACTCCTTGGACTGACCCTAGTTAGTTTATATGCCATATAGCCATATACTACATATACTGTATCAGACCTTTGGTCCAGCCTGGTCACTTTTGTCCTTGGGCAAGCCACAGTTCTCTGAGACTCTAAGTGAAGGGCTTACAATCTCCTTTCCCTTCCCCCTCCCCACAACGGACACCCTGTGAGGTAGGTGGGGCTGAGAGAGCTCTTTTGAGACCTGCTCATGAGAGAACAGCTCCAAGAGAACTGTGGGTTGCCCAGGGTCATCCAGCAGCTGCAAGTGGAGGAATGGGGAATCAAACCCGGTTCTCCCAGATTAGAGTCCATGCACTAAACCACTTCACCAAACTGGCTCTCGGTGACACTCCAGGGTCTCAGGTCAAGGTCTTTCATATCACCTACCACCTGATCCTTTTAGCAAGAGATGCTGGGGATTGAACCTGGGACATCCTGCATGCCAAACAGAAGTTCTACCGCTGGGCCACAGCCTCTCCCTGGATAGCTGAGAAATCAGTTCTTCTGGCTTCTGAAAATTACCTAGGCATGACCTCTACATTTTAAAAGAATATATTCATGGTCATGAGGTCTAGAAACTTGTTTTTTTTTAAAAAAAAGACAGAAAGTTGAGTTTGTCTAGGAAGTCAAATTCTGTGCCATCACCTTTATTCTGCTCCCCGCCCCCCTTGCACTCCCAAATAATCATGGCATGCATGTGGTTCTAATATATCTCCCTCAGGGCCTGGCTTTATCACCCTTTATATCGGTGCCAGGATAAGCTGTTAACCAGGTTCGGGGTATTTAAAGATGATCCAATCTTTTCCTTCTTAAATTGCCAGGCGCTTGTGACTCTGCTGCCAGAGAAACTGGTTTGGCAGCCCGCTTCTCCTCCTGACAAGTAGATGTTAGCAGAGACAGATTTGTCTTTGATTCTTCTGATGTGCAGGTAAAACAAAGCGGCACTCCTGATAAGCAACGATTACTAGTATTAGTACAATGCCGGTGTGTCGTAGGCACCATTTGAATGCTAAGATAAAAACGCCTGGGGCAAAACAATGAATGCAACTCCTCTGCAGAAATTAAGCTTATAAATGTATCTCGGGCGCACATCAGTTTGAGTATTTAGCAGAGAATATAATGGCGAACAGAACTGACAGCTTGTTTCTCAAAAGCCGCCTGCTCACCAAGGAAAAGGAAGCAAAAGATCGCGCATCAACATTTCTCTTGAGGGCCTCTCGACTCAGCCCTTGTGCCATCTCGGTGCTGGTAACGTGGTCATGGAGGTCACGTGTTCTACTCATTCACCTGTGCTGCCCCTGGATTTCCCAGTCTTTGGATATGCGTAGGGCAGAGAGAGTGGATAGAGCAGAGGCAGGGCTCATTTTGTAGCAGGAGCTTCTTTGCATATTAGGCCACACACCCCTAATGTAGCCAATCCTCCATGAGCTTACAGAGCTCTTCTTACAGGGGCTACTGTAAGCTCTTGGAGGATTGGCTACATCAGGGGTGTGTGGCCTAATATGCAGAGGAGCTCCTGCTACGAAATGAGCCCTGAGCAGGGGTCCCCAACACAGCCCCCATGGATGCTACGTAGGGCTGCCAAGTCAGCCCAGGGGGCGGGGGATCCCCCACTACACTGGTTCCCGATCCGCCTGTCAGCATTCGGCCGGCGGGGGAAACGCCACCCCCGAAGTCGTCCAGCCAGGACAACTTCTCCAACGTAATGATGTCACCCGGAAGTGATGTCACCACATTGGGGGCGTTGCCAGGGCGATGCTCTGGCAACGCCTCCAACGTGGTGACGTCACTTCCGGGTGACGTCACCGTGCGTGAAGCGCGCGCGCCGAGGGAGCTCCCGGGCAAAGGAGGACTCCCCCCCCGCCGGTGAGTAGAATCGACTTGGCAACCCTAGTGCTATGGTGCCCGCCGACATGTTCCCTGGTGCCCACCAAATATTTTTGAAAAGCAGATGGGGCCAGGTGGCACTTTTGCCCAGCAAGGCTTCTGATTGGCCACTGGAGATGTGATTGGTTGTGCAATGTTTTAAAAAAATGTTCCACTGGAAGCAGCTGCCACACCACAGTACAAAGTTCTCCTCTGTGTGATGGAAGTCAAGCAGCAGCAGCAGCACTTTTGTGACTGTCTCCTCCTCCTGTGGTGGCCATTTTCCTGGTAGCCATTTTGTAGCTGTGTCCACCAATTCTGATGAACTTCCAATTCCAATTTGGCTACAGGCTCAAAAAGGTTGGAGATCCCTGGGACAGGGAGAACTCTTTCTCCCTCTCCCAGAATACTCAAACTTGGGGGGGGGGGGGACCAATGAAATTAGGGTTGCCAGCCTCCAGGTGGGGCCTGGGGATCTCCTGCTTTTACAACTGATCCCCGGATGACTGAGATCAGCTCCCCTGGAGAAAATGACTGCTTTGAAGGCTGGACTCTATGGCATTGTACCATGCTGAGGCTCCTCCCCTCCCCAAACCCCACCCTCTCCTGCATCCACCCCTCAAAGTCTCCAGGTATTTTCCAACCCAGACCTGGCAACCCTAAGCAATGCTGATGGGCAAAAGGAAGTACTTCTTTACTCAATAATTAAAATGTGGAGATCTCTGCCAGAGAATGTAGTGATGGACACAAGCACAGATGGCTTTGAAGGGGGATTAGATAAATTCATGGAGGAGGGGTCCATCAGTGGCTACTAGCCTTGGTGACTAAAGGGAACCTTTACCCTTCGAGGCAGAAGACCTCTGAACACCCATGGTAGGAAGCAACACTGGAATAAGACCCTGGCATCTGTGCCCTTTTCGAGACCCTTCTCAAGACCCACATTCTTGTGAAGTTTTCAACCCTTTAACCCTCATCCGCAGCGCTAACAAATGCAAAATATATACAATTGTTCTGAGTCTTTTTCTAGTTTTTGTAGAATGTATCTTATGATTTGCTATTAGAATTTGCAGAGCAAGTTAAGACACTGGGGATGCTTGTTGACCTAACCTTTTTGATGTAGTGGCCAATGGTGCGTTTTGTCATCTCCATCTGGCTCATCGCCTCTTGCCCTTCTCAAGACTCATCTGATCTGGCCATACTGTTCCACGCTTTTGTAACCTCATTTGAGGGATTTGAGGGAAGAAAGGGGCAGCAATGTGGATTGTGGGAAATGGAACAGAAGAAGAGCCCTGCTGGATCAGACCTGTGGTCAACCTAGTCCAGTATCCTGTCTCGTACAGTGGCCAGCCAGGTAGTATGGACTACTGTAATGCCCTCTACATTGGGCTACCCTTGAAGACAGCTTGGAAACTTCATCTGGTTCAGGACGCACCAACCCGATTATTTTCAGGGGCTACCTGGCTGGAACTTATCTTGCTTACCTTTAAAACAGCTATACTGGTTGTCGGTTTGTTTCTGAGTCCATTACAAGGTGCTGGTTATCACCTTTAAAACCCTTTGTATCTAAAAACAACAACAACAAAGTTTGAGACCAGTGGCCTTTGGAAGTCTTTAGAACACTCTGCAAGGCCATTGTATTTTCCAGGGCTCTCACTGGGATGAAACTTACATTTATCTCTTGGGGACAGGAAGGTTAGTTGCGGGTTTTAATTTGTTGCTCTTAAACTGCAGTGTTTTAAATTATGACTTGTATGCTGCCTTGAGCCCCGAGGAAAAAAACGGGGATATAAATATTGCAAGAAATAAACGGTGGCAGAATGTTACTGATTGCATTTATGGGTTCATTTCCACGAGCTCTGATTTATCACTTTGGGCGTGTTTTTCATGACTTTTTCCTGTTTTATAGCTTCAGTTAAACCTGCCTCAGGAAGAAGTGTGTTAAGGGCCTAGGGCAGAAATATTTTGAATACCAGAGCCTGCCTCTTTTCGCTTATGAAATTCTGTTAAGTCCCAGCTACATTTGGGTGCTGTATTAATAGCTATATTAATATAATTTACCTATATAATATACAATATCATATATATTGCAATGGGTTTAAACATATAAGACTTGCAGGACTGCTTAACCCACAATCCCAGTTCAGCCTCCAATTAGACTTGGGAACATTCACCCAACATTTTAGTTGGTTTGCAGACTGTTTGTACAGGTATAGGTAGGATTGCCAGGTCTGAGTTGGGAAATACCTGGAGGCTTTGAGGGTGGATCCAGGAGAGGGTTTGGGGAGAGGAGGAGCCTCAGCATAGCACAATACCATCGAGTCCACCCTTCAAAGCAGCCCTTTTCTCCAGGGGAACTGATTTCGGTCAGCTGGAGATAAGTTGTAAAAGCGGGAGATCCCCAGGCCCCACCTGGAGGCTGGCAACCCTAGATATAGGCTCATAGAACTTGGAAGCTAAGCAGGGTCAGCTCTGGCTAGTATTTGGATGGGAGACCTCCAAGGAATGCCAGGGTCGCTACACAGAGGCAGGCTATGGCAAACGACCTCTGAATGTCTCTTTCCTTGTGTCGTCAAGACACAGTCGGCTGTGTCTTGACGGCACTTTCCACCAGCAGGCCCATTTATTATTACATGAGTTATATTAAATGTTTTAAGGTTGTAAATTGCCCCGAGCCTGCTTTCAGGGTGGGTGATTAATAAATTCAATACATGAGTAAATAAATCACATCTTTTCCTTGCCCTCAATTTCCCCTCACCATTCTGTGTAGCGTGGTTGTACTTTGGGGGAAAGTATGTTTTGACAAATTCCAGGCAAATGAGCATCATACGCAATTTGATCCTTACGCAGTTGAAAAAGGGGCCAGTTACTGGGGTCAAACCGACTCAGGGCCCCACAAGGCTGGGCCACCTGACGTATTGGTTTGTGTTGCCCAAGGTTAGTGGACCAACAAGCTTGCACTCATCTGACGATTTTGACCTTCAGTGCAGTGACTTACAGAGTTCAATAGGAAGCCCGTTTGATTAACTGGAGCACAAGACGCTGCCTTATGCTGAATCGGGTACATCAAGGGCAGTATTGTATACTCGGGTTGACAGTGGCTTTCCAGTATCCCTGGTAGAGATCTTTCACATTGCTGGGACTTCTCCTGGACTCTGTGCATGCAAAGCAGAGACTTTTCTGCTGAGCCATGGCTAGGGTTGCCAGCCTCCTGGTGGGGCCTGGGGATCTCCCGCTTTTACACATGATCCCCAGATGACAGAGATCAGCTTCCCTGGAGGAAATGTCTGCTTTGGAGGGTGGCCTCTATGGCATTATACCATGCTGAGGCCCCTCCCCTCCCCAAACCCCGCCCTCTCCTGGATCCACCCCAAAGTGTCCAGGTATTTTCCAACCCAGACCTGGCAACCCTAGCCACAGCCCCTCCCATTCATGTTTGGTGTAGTGGTTAAGAGCAGCGGACTCTAATCTGGGAGAACTGGGTTTGATTCCCCACTCCTCACATGCAGCTGCTGGTGTGACCTTGGGTCAGTCACAAGTTCTCTCAGAGCTGTTCTCTCACCAGAGCAGTCCTCGAAAGAGCTCTCTCAGCCTCACCTACCTCACAGGGTGTGGGGAGGGAAAGGGAAAGGAGATTGTAAGCTGCTCTGAGACTCCTTCGGGTAGTGAAGGGCCAGGTATAAACCCAATCTCCTCCTCCTCCTCCTCCTCCTCTTCTTCTTTACAAACTGATCATTTTTAAATACTACGCACTAAACTAAATTTGAGTCTAGTATGCGGGGAGGGCGGGATATAAATCCAATAGATAGATAGATAGATAGATAGATAGATAGATAGATAGATAGATAGATAGATAGATAGTAGGGCTTCAAAGACCAACAAAATTTCCCCGGGTGTAAGCTTTCCGGAGTCAAAGCTCACTACGCCAGATAGTGTTTGACGTCGGATACCCTCATTGGTATCTGGTGAGATTAGCGTAGACTCACAAAAGCTTATGCCCTGGGGATATTTTTGGGTTGTTAAGGTGCTGGTGGATTCAAATTTTGTGGTGCTACTACAGACCAACATGGCCACCCACCTGAAACTACATATTAAACTGTGTGTGTGTGTTCTATGCCATCAGGTTGCTTCTGAGTTGTGGCAGCGCTGTGAATCAGTGACCTCCGGAACATCCTATCCTTAAGAATCTTGCTTAGGCCTTGCAGACTGAAGGCTGTAGCGTCCTTTATTGAGTCAGTCCATCTCACACTGGGTCTTCCTCTTTTCCTGCTGCCTTTTTCCTGGCATTATTGTCTTTTCCAGTGACTCTTGTCTTCGCACGATGCGACCAAAACCCAATAGCCTCAGTTTAGGCATTTGAGTTTCTCAGGAGAATTCTGGCTGCTATGTTTTTATGTAGATATTCCATGTATTTAACGTGACGTATTTATTTACTGTCAGCATTTGGGCCACTGCAGGAGACTATCTTTCCATGGTCACAAATTCTTGGTGCTTGGGGGGTGGGGGCAGTGGTGGGAGGGCTTCCTGATGGCACCTGGTATTTTTGGCCACTGTGTGACAGAGTGTTGGACTGGATGGGCCACTGGCCTGACCCAACATTGGCTTCTCTTATGTTCTTGCATTTTTAAATTACCCATTAGCGGCCCTGAGACAGAAGCCCTGTTCACATCTTACTGTAAATACGTGCCTGCATGTATGTGTGTAGATCTGTTTGTAAGAAAGAGCCAACACCTGTTAAGTTTACAAATGAAAGTTCTGACCTGGATAGCCCAGGCAAGCCTGATCTCAGAAGCTAAGCAGGGTCAGCTTTGGCAAGTCCTTGGATGGGAGACCTCCTTGGAATACCAGCAGTTGGGAGGACAGGGGCAGGCTTTATTCAGCCACCTCTCCGAATATCCTCCAGGCCCCCCAGTAGGGGTCAGTCACCAGAAGTCACCATGACTTCCAGGTACATGCATGCACACACGTGCACTTATGAAAAAATACAAAAAAACAAGAGTTTACAAATGAAACTAGGGAGCAGTACCTGGATAAATAAGGGGTTTAAATCAGATGCTGAGCTGCACATGCAATGACTGTAACATGAGAATTACTCAGTGGCAGTATAAAGAACGATCAAGGGTTCACAGAAGCCCTGTTCACATGTTATGTACCTCCTGCGTGTATATGCATACATCTGTTTGTAAGGAAACAGTCTAAATTAGTTCACTTCATAAATGAAAGTGGGGACCAGTATTTGGATAAATGTAGGGTTACATGAAAATTATTCTGAGAACAATAAAGAAAAATCAAATGCTAAGTTGTACACAGATAGTACATGCATTCACTGTAGCTTGTAACAGGGCTAGATAACCTTTTTAAAGACGTGGCATCTACACATCCTAGGAGCCTGGCAGACTTGCATTTTGGGAACTCACACAGCCTGCAATGCTTCTGTTTTGGGCAGTCGCCACATTGCCTGAACTGGGGTGAGGTGTGTACTTTGTATGCGTGTTCCTGATCACTGGAAAATTCAGTGGCCAGGTTGACATACCAGGGTTATAGGTAAGGGTAAAGGTAAAGGTTTCCCTTGCTCGAAAGCCAGTCGAATGCGACTCTAGGAATGCGGTGCTCATCTCCGCTTCCAAGCCGAAGAGCCAGCACTTTCCAAAGATGTTTCCGTGGTCATATGGCTGGCATGACTAGACGCCGAGGTGCACTGAATGCTGTTACCTTCCCACCGAAGCGGTACCTATCTATCTACTTGCAATTTCTTGCTTTCGAACTGCTAGGTTGGCAGGAGCTGGGATCAGAGATGGGGATGGGAGCTCACTCCGTCATGCAGCACTCAGGTCTTGAACTGCTGAACTACCGAGCTTCCGGTCTGCAGTTCAGCGTCTTAACCACTTAAGCCACCGCAGCCCCTTACCAGGGTTATACATGCATGCAAAATATGCATGTCACCCCTGTTCAGACAACATGGTGAATGCACCTGTCAGCCTCCTGATACATGTGGACATAATGTGTGAAAAGTTCTAAGGATAACAGGGAGTCAGTATGAGCAAATCCAGTTTTCTATGTTTCCATTAAAGAGAGGTGCCCAAGACAGAACGCTCACGCTTAAAGTAAGTAAAGGCAAAGTTTTCCCTTGCTTGAAAGCCAGTCGAATCCATCTCTAGGGGGCGGGGCTTATCTCCGTTTCCAAGCCGAAGAACCAGTGCTGTCCGAAGACGTCTCCGTGGTCATGTGGCCAACATGACTAAATGCCGAGGTGCACGGAACACTGTTACCTTCCCACCGAAGCAGTACCTATTTATCTACTTGCAATTTCTTGCTTTCAAACTGCTGGGTTGGCAGGACCTGGGACCAGAGACAGGAGCTCACTTTGTCATGCGGCACTCGGGTCTCGAACTGCTGAACTACCGACCTTCCAGTCTGCAGTTCAGCGTCTTAACCACTGAGCCACTGCAGCCCCTACGCTTAAAGCAGTGGTATATAAACCTGAGTGATTCTTTTTGCTTTCTCTGTAGGTGTATAGGGTTTGCCAGCACTGCAGCCGTAATCACAAATTTGCCTTAATCTTGTGGAGTTACCTTTCAGAATGAAATTATCTTCATGTCGAGGACGAAAATAACCATCTGCCTTTAATTATGGGTCAAGCTTTAGCTGGCGCTGCTTTGAACCCAGTTGTGGTTACGCCGCTGTGCACCTTGATTGCTTTCCCAAGCTGTTAACACTGTCCCTGCAGGCGGCTTAACTGCTATGTCACTGTCTACGTGCCGACGTTAAATTTCTCTCTTCCCCGCTCGAGTGCAGGCTTGGTTTGCTCAAGTAATGTGTCATACGTGTGGGTCCGCTCCCACAAACATGCCTCGCTCGGCATTTCCCAACAGTCTGGGAAGCTCTTGCTCAATCCAGAGTCCAGCCTTTCAGACATCGTGCCGAGAGAGATATTCAGTCTCTTGAATCAGATGTTAGCCCCTGAGGTGATTTTGGCTTTGGTGGAGGTGGGCTTTCGAACCAGCGCTTGGTTTGATCCTCCCCAAATCGCCAACCGGAAGGTGATTCTCAAAAGCTTTGCTTTATTTCGTACACGGGCAAACGAAGTCTATGATATTCCCGCGAAGGGAGGGGGGGATTTTAACCCGGCTGTTGAAGCGCCGAAAGAAAGAAGTTGAACAAATAAAATTGTCTTGAGTTGGGTGGGGTGCTTTTTGTAGCAGCCTGATTCAGTTAACAGAGATGAGTCACTCCAAAGATTGGTTCTCAGATGACTCAGACAGGGCCACGTGTGACTCAACTTGCATATGTACTCAGCTCCCATGATTTCTTTTCCCCCTCCCAGTGAAATAATGGCTGCCCAAATATTAAGTAAATTAATGATTGCGGGATGAGACTTTTTGACTCCCCCCCCCAGGGCATGAAATAAATGCAGATGTCAGGTCGCCACAAACTTTCTTGGGAAGTGCAGTGTCAAAATAATAGCATATAGATTTTTTTATATATAAGAAAACACTTTCAAGCATATTTCATTGTGAAGGACTCCTGAGAGGTCCATTATTTTGTGGCTTCCTGCTTTCCCAGGTGGTGGGAGATTCTGGGAACATGTTTTGTCAGGAGCTGCAGGGCTGGAACAGGGAGTACTCAATTCCAAGCACTGATTTCTTGCTCCCTGTGCAACTGAGGTTGAGATTGCCGCAGTTTGAGCTGGGATGCTGTTTCCACAGCCCAGAACCCACCTGTTCTGGGCAACCAGGTGGTCCCAGAGAGCCAATCCAAGTCCAGATCTGCTGTGCTGTATTCTTTTAGGTTGCCTCCCCGTGGTGATGAGTGGTGGTGTAGCTTTCATGGCAGAGGTATTCACACTGGCAAGGAAGCATCTGAACAGCAGTTTTCTCTGCACTTCCCTTGCTGTAACCCTTTACCCCCTACAGTTGCCATTTCCCCCCCCCCCCACCACTGGGAGGGCTTTTTAAAAAAAATAAAACCAATAATTAACCTACCTCTATAGCACATAAATGCTTTAACAATATATTACCACAATCTGCTAGTTCCAGGCTTTCATTGAAATAAAGTAAGTTTTTAGCCTTTTGCATTGGGGAGTTATAAAGGGAAGTGTGCAGACTACACTGTTCTGCTTATAATTCTCAAGTGAAAGCTAGGAACTAGCAAATCATAGCAATAAATAAAAATAAATAAATCGCACGATTGTGTTCTAGCAATTTGCCAATTAGAAATTTTTAAAAAGCTGTCCTTGGCCAGGGCCAGGGCCTTTTAGGTCCTGGCCCCGTCCTGGTGGAACTCTCTTCCAAATAACATCAGGGCCCTGCAGGATTTGATGTGAGGCAGAAGTCCGCCAGGCTTTTGGTTGAGGACAGCAATGGTCAAAACTGGCACCCTCCTTTTTTACCTTTGGCCCCGCATCTCCCCTCCCCCCCACTGCACAGAAAGCATGGCAGCTGGCAAAAAAGGGATTGGTCGCCATCTGGATTGGTTGTTTTATTAGTGCATTGTAATAATTTTATCATGTTGATTCTATTTTAATGCTGTAAATCGCCCAGAGCCTGCTTGCAGGGTTGGGTGATTCAGAAATCTAATAAATAATAATAATAATGAAAACTCTTTGGGGTATGCATGCGGGGTGTTTATGTGTGTGTGTGTATGTGACAGCCATGGAAGTTGGAGCAAGGAAAATGGGGACTGCAAAAATGCACACCTTCCTGTGCACATCATCGAAAGGTGCTCTGACTGCAATTTTTCCACAAGAGGTTGCGCCAAACTAGGCTCAGGAAGGATTTGCTGCAAACAAGGGCAAACATAGAAATAGGATAAATTGAGGATGACATCATGTGAATGCTCCTGAAAATAGCTCTGCAGTAAGGAGACCGAGGCAGAGCAAAATGTCCATGTGGAAGCAATATAAGTCTGGGCGATTTGTTGCAGAGAAAAATCATTAGACTATCTGTAGGTACCACTAAGACGGCTTGTCTGCCATGCTGCCGGTCTGCTTCAGGTATTTTGCCAGCTCTTGGAAAGAGTATTTGATGGTCTTTTGTAGGACCATTTGCTTTTGGAAAGTAAAGTGCTGGAGACTTGGCAGTGTGGTTTTTTTTTTTGGGTGGTACAGTGGTTAGAGTGTCAGGCTAGGATCTGGGAAACCCGGGTTCGAATCCCCACTCTGCCATGGGAGCTCACTGGGTGACCTTGAGCCAGCTACACTGTCTGAGGCTAACCTACTTTTCAGAGTCATTGTTGTGATAATAAAATGGAGGAGAGAAGAACGGTGTGAACCTCTCCAGGTTCCCACTGCAGAGAAAGGTGGGTCATAAATGAAACAAGTAAACAAAGTAAATAAATTCCTGTAGCATTTATTTTCATAAACCAGTCTCTGACAGAGAGCGCTTCTGGCTTATGAAAACTGACCTTGGAATGAATTTTTATTATGTCTTTTAAGGTGCCAACAGGATCCTGTTTAATTTTGCCACAACAGACTTTTCTGGATTTATTTATGGAAATGTGAGTTTCGCAGAGGAGAAAGGGCAGCTTCGGGGCAGGCAGTTCATGGTCTTAAAAGCGCCGTCAGATGTGAGAATATGCCCTTGTGGCTCTCCAAGTTTGCTCCACATAGGAGGCTGTATAGCTCAGTGGTAGCATTTGGAAGGTGTCAGATTTAATACCTGGAGTTCTGGCCCCACTGGTGGACCTCCTGATGGCACCTGGGCTTTGGCCACTGCGTGACACAGAGTGTTGGATTGGACGGGCCATTGGCCTGATCCAACATGGCTTTTCTTATATTCTTAAGTTCCATTCTGTTGAAAGGATCGCCGGTATTAAGAGCATAAGAAGAACCCTGCTGAATCAGACCAGTGGTCCATCTAGTCGAGCATCCTTTCTTACAGAGTGGCCAACCAGTTCCTCCGGAGGTCCAGTGTGGCATAGAAGTTGCGACCTTGTCCTGTTGTCTCCTGGCACTGGGAATCAGAGGCTGACGCCAAAGAAGTGTCGTGAAGGATGCTTCTCCATCTGGGCTCCTGGAGAGTCTTGCCAGTCAGAGCAGACAATACTGAGCTTCGTGAACTGACAGTCTGACTTGGTAAAACACAGTTTTGTTTGTTCATGCATTCTTGCTAGATAGCAGCAAAACCTCAGTCTGTCACCGGCTCTATTTCAAGCAGCGAAACTCTCTTCCGTCCCCCAGCTTGGCAGGTGTGACTTGCACTCCTAGCTCTAAGAATGTCAGCTGACTGTCAATGCCCATTGAACCTGGTGAGCTGTACAGAAACTTGGGAGGTACATGACCATCTTGTTGCTTCCCAGTATGTGGGGCGACAGTTTTATTTTTTCTTTCTGAGACAACTTGGCAAGGTTGCCCCAACTTGTCCAGTTCTCGTTAATTTAATTCATGAGGGGGACAGTGTCAGTGATTATTTAAAAGCGACAAGTGATCTTGATTGGCTCTGGCAGAATGTAACTGCGGTAATCTTAAAATGGGCAGTGCAAGACCGGACTGCTGCTGAGCGGGGCTTCCTGTGTTAATGAGCGGCCGCTCATGTGCCTAGCTTAGAGGGAGCACTGATGGCTACCATTTTTCAGTAGCAAGCAAGTGTATATTGTTGCTTTTAGTTCCAGCTCTAGGTGTGCAAAAGAGTGAGTTGGGGGGTGAATTAGGATTGCAGAGGGTTTCAGTTGATTTTGTAGCTGGAAAAGATTAATGTCAGGGCAGGTTGGTGTGTTCCCGACTGTTTATAGACAAGGGTTGTACATTTCACCTTCTTACAGTCAATGAAATCTTGGACAGACACTTCGATTCTGAATAGTTAACAAATGTTTGTTTAATTAAAAACATTAATTATCAAGTAGCATGGGAACACAAAAGCATATGGTTATTAAATCGTGAGGGTGTGCTGTGGCAGAAATGCTGAGGTTCTAATTCTTATTACAACAATCAAGATTGTTACAAATGCTGTCTGTGAAGTATCTTTAAAGTCTTCAGGCAAGCAGAAGTTCAGGTACTGGAAGCAGGTGCTTGGAAGATACTAATTGACTTACTACTAGGCCAGTTTACTGATGTACAAAAGGGGTTATTTGTATGTTCAAGGTACTCATTTATAACCAAGAAAAAGGAATTCTGCTGTGTTTAAGTTACTTGGGAGGTGCCACAGCTCAGTGGATGAACATCTGCTTTGCATGTAGAAGATCCGGGAGTCAGTCCCTGACATCTCCAATTAAGAGGATTGGATAGTACATGGCGTGAAAGACCTTGACCGAAGACTGTGGAGAGCTGTTGTCTGTCAGAGTAGACAAAACTTATCTTGATAGACCAATGCATCTACCTCAGAATAAGACAGCTTTGATGTGTTCAGGCCTGCCATGTCTTCTGCCTCTCTCTCCCTGCATGTCAAGAAAAGCATCATGATTCCTCCACTGCTGTGACCCTTGATTTGTTCCTCACTAGGATATAGTGCTTGTCCAGGAGCCAGTTTGGCCAGGAGCCAGTTTGGCCAGGAGCCAGTTTGGTGTAGTGGTTAAGTGCGCGGACTCTAATCTGGGAGAACCAGGTTTGATTCCCCACTCCTCCACTTGCAGCTGCTGGATGACCTTGGGCAAGCCATAGTTCTGTCAGAGCTGATCTTGAAAAAGAGCAGTTCCTGTCAGAGCTCTCTCAGCCCCACCCACCTCACAGGGTGTCTGTTGTGGGGAGGGGAAGGGAAAGGAGTTTGTAAGCCACTCTGAGACTCCTTTGGGTAGTGAAGGGCGGGGTATAAATCCAATCTCCTCCTCCTCCTTCTGTTTCCTGTCCCCACCATTTAGCCGAGGCATCAGTGAGGTCGTCACTCTGGCTCCCCCCCCCTTCCTGCCACATATTTCTGACCCCCTTAACAAACAGTCAGATTTTTCCAGCTCTCCATCTGGGAATGGGATTTTTATCCTTTCTTTAAGGTCGCAGAGGGGTCCTGCCCACTGTTGCTCATTGGCTCATGTTCAAATGAGATTTTGTCATCTGTTGCTTCCTCAGCTATCAGGTATATGGTGATAGCACATCACCAATACCCATTATTGTCAGAGGGAAGGATTGCCTTAGACAGTGCTTTTTTTGGTAGAAAAAGCCCAGCAGGGACTCATTAGCATAATAGGCCCCACCCAACAGCCGAAATGTATTAGCATATTAGGCCACACCCCTGACAGCGTAGCTCCCTCCCTGGATTGGCGGGGTGCCTGGGGAGCCCGAGGAGGGGAGGCAGTTTAAACTGCCTTCTCTCCCTGGATCGGCTTGGCTTCCCCAGGTGCCCCACGGCTTGTGAGGCGCCTGGGGAACCCGGGGGGGGGGGGCTGTAGGCGTGGCCAACTCAGAAGCCAGCCGGAACTCCATTCTTGTGCATTCCTGCCCCAAAATAGCCCTGGCCTTAGATTGTTATGCTAAAAATATCTTAACTTTATTATTTATTTAGTTTCATTCCAGTCTTTTAAGCTACACACAGATGTTCTATGAGATTATTTTCTGCATGGCCATATGGTTTATTCTTTTTGGGGGGGGGGGACTCAGAAAATTTGCCTGACAGACAGGGCAACAGATACTGGAGATAAACATCAGACAAGTTCCATTCTTAACAGCATTAGTCAGACTGCTTTATAAGAAGAAAAAGGAGTTTCTGATATATTATTTTGGAAATGGTTAGTACTGGTGTGGGTTTAAGAGAAAGGGGGGGGGGAGAACGTGGGAGTGATAAAGGTTCTGATAAGGAGACAGATGGTTCTATATGCAGCGAAGGTGTCTTTGAGGAAAGGATGTTTAAGGTGAATCACATTTATCTATTCTTGATGGAAGTTGGAATTTCATAAAAGAAACAACGCTTGTAATTATTTCACACTGAGGCTACCCTACATAGCTCACTGCTGCCTGTTCGTTTGTGGAATGTGTCAATATGAGTATTTCCCACCCACCCCAGTCTTAGATCAAGACTCCCAAGATTTCCAAGTGTACAAGCTTTTGTGAGTCAAAGCTCTCTTTCTTAGTCTTAGATGTACCCTTTCAGTGCATTTGGGACTTAAAAAGCATGTGAGAGGCTGAGATACCCTCAGGGATCTCCCATTAGAACTTCTAGATCTGGGGATTGAAAGGCCCCATCCTCTGTGGTGGAGACCCCGGAGAAAAAAGATAGACAAAAGAGCACCCTTCCCGTTCTAAATCCGCTTCCTTGCGTGTATTAGCTTTCCGGTTTGGCGACTTAACATGGTTTTCACACTGGGGCGCTTTTCACATGAACTGTGTGAGAACTAGAGTGTCTCAGGAATGCAGGCCGGAATTGGCCCTGAGGCGGTAAATTAAAAGAGGAAAGCTTCTACATCGTTAGCCAATTTTTATGGCCTAAAAAGCCCCCCCCCCCCCCCAAGCCATAGTTCAGTGGCCCATCACATATAGAAAAGCTTATGTTCAGGCCCTGGCAGCTATACTTAAAATGTGAAAAACCTTGCTCTTTCCCCCCCCCCCCGACCCCCGAGATACGCTGCCCATTGGAGCTAATAACTGTTTCAGAAACTGAGGTTTGTATCATTTCGAAAAGCTTGGATAAACAGAAGCCGTTGCCTCACAAGGAGCGGCATAGCTAGGGTGAATTTGGATAAGCGGGGTTAGATGGTGGAAGTGTGGGAGCTGGAGAGTTTACTATGTTAATTTTAAAAAGAAACATGAACTGCTTATACTGCTTATGGTATCTGATGAAGGGGGCTCCCGACTCTTGGAAGCTTATATCCCATGAAAACCTGTTGGTCTTCAGGGTGCTACTGGTCTTGAGTCTTGTGCATACGACATTTTGTTACGCAAAGGGTTGAACTGTGCATTGCTCACGGTTGCATCCACCACCCCAGCTGTTTTGTTTTTCATTGAAAAATAGCCTCAGAAGGCAAGTCAGAGTGGGCGAGTGGCTGGGAGGGACTGTTTAATCTCCTCCCTTTCTGCTTTTGTTCTGCTAAACCCACCACCACCAAAAAAAACCCTATGCAGCTGCATCCCTTCCTATGTGGGAAACTGTTATGTCCACTGACTGCCACAGGGCACCAGTGACGTACAGCCTGAGCTTGACTCCTGGAAACAATAGGAGTCAAGGATCCTTGGCCACCACTAGCCCTCCAATAAGAACTCTGGTGGGAGATTCAAACCCGCCAATAGGACTTTGGGGTGTGTCCTAGGGACTGTATGAAGTTGGCCATCTCAGCCAGTAATGCATGCGTAGTTGTGTACCTAATAAAGAATGCTGATCGCTGTGTTGTAGTCCAGCTCTTCAATGCAACGAACCCAGTACACAATAGATACTATGCACAGCCCCTATGTCTTTTCTCTTCTGGACAGGAAAGCATATTTTGTGTGTGTGTGGCTTTCCCCTCCTGCTGTTTGTCCCTCCAAAATCAGGGAGTGGCCATGGCTCAGTGGTAGAGCATCCATTTTACATACTGGAGAATCCCAGGTTCAAGCCCTGGCATCTCCAATTAGGAGTCAGGTCGGAGCTGACATGAAAGACCCCTACCTGAGAACCATTGCTCATCAGAGCAGACAGATCTAACATTGACAGATCAGCTTCAGGTGGGTTAGCCATGTTGGTCTACAGTAGAAGAGCAAGATTTGAGTCCAGTAACACCCTAAAGACCAACAAGATTTCCAGCGTATAAGCTTACAAGAATCAAAGATGCTGCTGGATTTGAATCTTGTTCTTGATAGGTCAATGGTCTATTGGTAGGTCAATTGGTAGGTCAATGGTCAATTGGTAGGTGGCCGTTTATATGTTTTCTCTGCACCTCCAGTCTGACAACGCTGTCTTCCTCCCATCTCATATTCGGCCTCTCTCCCTTCCCCTTCCCCTTTCCTTCACATCATACGGTTATATATTGCCCCTCCATGGGATTTCTGCACCATGTTTTATCTGTACAGTGGATGTAGTTTATGGATCTCACTGAATTTATTGTTAATTATCATAACCTTTAGTGTATTTATTGTATTTCTTAATGTTTTAGAATGCTGCATGTTTTACAAATTGATGTTTCCCGCTCTGAGCCGGTTCCGGGGAGAGCGGGTTATAAATCCAACAAAATAAATAGATAATAAGAGCTGGGCGGTGTGATTTTTGAGCAGAAACATTCCAAGAAAGCAAAGGGTGACTCCGCCCTTTCTTTACCGACTTGCCTGGTCTCAGTCACAGCTGTATCCCAGTAAAAGAAGAAAACTTACGACTGTATATAATACAGAACTTGGTCCTAACTTCCATAGATACGTGTGCATTTTGTTTGTTTTCAGCATCTGACAAAGTGAACTTTGATTCCCCAAGGTTAATATCCCCAGAACCTATTGGTATCTAAGGTGCTACTGGGCCCAAATCTAACCGTTCTACTGCAGACCAAAAGGGCTACCCCTCTGGAACACAGAAATCACAGTGTTTTATTGGCGTTTCTGGTCTTTTCTGAAGCTACGCTTATGGTAGCAGATGGTTCCTCTGTGTGTTTTGTGTGTGTGTGTGTGTGTTTTGAGGGGGTTCTGTATAGTGGCTGGGTGGCTTATGATACTCCCACGTCTTGCCTCGCCCCCCCCCCCCGGCAGGATGCTGATGTCACTTTTCATCTGGCTTCCTTCTTTGCAAAGCAAAGCAATTTGACTGAAATTTTAAAAAAATCTGTCGTTGGGATCATTGGTTAGAATGGAGTTGTTTACAGAAGGTGTCATTCAATAGATAATGGAAGGGTAATAAAAGAAAAAAATATGGAGGGGAGAGGGGGCCATGACAGAGTAACGGTAGGAGAGATGCATTATGCTTTGAGCATCTCGGAGGAAGGGTAGATGATCAATTATGATAGATGAGGTCTGCTTTTCTTACAGCGCAGTCCTAAGCCCAGTTATACCCTCCAGAGTCAGTTGTAATCAAATGGCCTTAGAAAGGGATAACTCTGCTTAGGATCCCTCTGCAAACCTTCGTTAGGGACATTCTTATTAAATAGTCCAGAGGATCGTGGCCTTTTGGTCAATGAACTTAGGTTCTTGGAATTTGTGTGTGTGTGTGTGTGTGTGTTTGTGATGAGATACTGACTACCTTACTGGTCATGTTCAGAAGAAGACCAAACAAAATTGCAGCTAGTTTGGTCTGAGAATGAGCCTTCTGAGTCCTTGAGCTGGTGTGCTCTCTCCTCATGGGTTGAAGACTTCTTGGTTTGTAACAAACTGCAGTTTGTTGTGACACATGAATTGGACAAGGTGACAACTCGTGGGGGGTCTTTCTGGTTTACAAACCAGGATCAGACTACAGTTAGGAAATGTCATTTGTCAGCAACAAACAAACCACAGTTTGTGATTTCATCTGGTTCAGACATTACTACAAACTGTGGGTTGTCTTCAGTCTTTGAGCTGCATGAAGGAGCGGGTGGGGAAAGAGAGAGCAGACCTAGCCAAAGACATCCAGTGTTAATTCTTTGCAGCCACTTTGTCTCATTCATTGTGGCCGATAGTATAGTTGCTGAAGGGACCCCACACACTTCTGTAGAACTCCATGGCATTTTGAAAGCTGTAGCTTGGTGTAGAATGTGTCTTCCTGTGCCATGATGGAATGGAATTCTTTGAAGCAACTTTAGATTTTGTTCAGGATTTTGTTCCTCTGTAACACTGTGGACATCCTTAAAACGCTGATGACACTCAACTCTTCCTCCTGCTGGATAAGCAGCCAGCAGCAGGGCTCTTGGCACTATCCCAGTACCTGGGTGTGGTGCTCCAGTGGTTAAGGGGGAGCTGGCTGAAGTTGAATCTACACAAGACGGAGGTCATGTGGCTGGCTGGAGAGTCATTCCCGAGACTTGATGGTGTCCGGCTGACAGCTGTAGACTCTGTAATGAGCCTTGGGGTGTGGGTTGCACTGGACAAACAAGTGTCCATGGTAAGTGTTTTCTCACTTATGCCAGGCCCACCAGCTGGCTCCATGTCTGTCTGGGTCAGACCGTGCCACATTGAGCCATGTAACGGTCACCTCCAGACTGGACTACAGCAATTTGCTCTACATAGGGCTACCCTTGAAAACGCTTTGGAGACTGCAGGTGGTCCAGAATGCAGCTGCTGGGTTGCTGACTGGAACATCGTGGTCAGCTCATATTACTCCAGTTCTGTGGCAGCTGCACTGGCTACCAGTTAGTCTCTGGATCCAATGCAAGGTGCTGGTAACCTTTAAAGCCCTTAGCAGTCTGGGTGAGGACCGCCTCTCCTGTTACAACCCCCTGCACTCCCCTCAGTTATCATCTAGGGGCCTCTTGTGGGACCCTGGTCCCAGGATGGCTCAGTTAGCTGTCACCAGGGGAAGGGCCTTTTCAGTTGTAGCCCCTAACCTGTGGAATGCACTCTCAGATCCATGCTCTGCTGGACTTGTTTAGTTTCTGCAGGGCATGCAAACCTTAATTTTTTAGGTTGGCCTTTGGAGGGTAGCCACATGCTTTGGCTTTTTTAATAGTGGTATGGTGATAGTCGCATATTTTAATAATTTAGTAATTAATGTTAATATTTAACATTTGTTATTTGTTTTTATGTTGTTTTACAATATTGCTTTTAATTTTGTAAGCAGTGTTCCCTCTGAGCTGAGTTGGTGTGAGCTAGCTCATAGTTTTTTAGCCTCCAGCTCACACATTTTTGTCTTAGCTCAGGAAGGATGGCTCCAGAGCCAACTAATTTATGCAGCAGCCAAATTGCTCGCTCAGAACTTTAATGCCAGTAGCTCACAAAGTAGGATTTTTGCTCACAAGACTCCACAGCTTAGAGCAGGGGTGGCCAAACTTGCTCAGCGTAAGAGCCACATAGAATATACGTCAGATGTTTGAGAGCCGCAAGATATGAACAAATATTACACACACATTTTAATTTTAAAATATGCAAATTTGCTTTTTATTAACATTAAATGAGACTGCCAAAAATAAAAAGAAAAGGGGTAAAAACAGATATTGATAATGATATTTATTTGTCCAATGATATTTATTTGTTTGCTTAAGAGAGAGAGGTGAAAAGAAAGAATGAAAAAGGTGGAAAGAGAGAGAGAGACAGAGACAGAGAGAGAGAAGGAAATAAATTGATGGGAAAGAGGGAGAAAAAGTATGCCTCCTCTTTGCTTCCCCAGCTGCCCTGCTGAGAGCCACACAATATGCATGAAAGAGTCGCATGTGTCTCCCGAGCTGCAGTTTGGTCAACCCTGGCTTAGAGGGAGCATTGGTTGTAAGTCACTGTGACTGATTTCATACCAGGCAGTGCTTCACCATCGCTCTTCCTTTTGCCCCGGTTGTGTGCTTCAATTTCTCACTATTTGCCACAGGGCACATTTTGACCCGCGGCTTCTCCCGATTTCCTCCAATTTCCTCTGTGGCTTCAGTGATCCTCAAAAAACAGGATCACTGAAGCCTCAGGGGAAATCGTGCGAAGCCATGGGTCAAAATGCGCCCCGCGGCAAATAGTGAGAAATTGAAGCTCGCAATCGGAGCAAAGGGAAGAGCAACGGCAAACCAGCGCCTGGTGTGAAATCGGTCTGTGATTTCACCCTTCAGGTGAGCAGTGACTAACAAACCTAATAAATAAAATAAAAGAGCTAAAGGGCTATTATGAAGGAGCTGGGAAAGATTCTTAAGTGCAGGGGCGTGTCGCTGGTGACCAACACTAAGTTAATTCATGCCCGTAGTGTTTCCAGTTACTGTGTATTGGTGTGAAAGCTGGACAGTGAAGAAAGTCAGTTCATTTGAAATGTGGTATTGGAAGAGAGTTTTACAGATACCACGGACTGCCAAAAAGACAAATACGTGGGTTGTAGATCAAATCAAGCCTAGAAGCTAAGATGACTAAACTGAGGCTATCATACTTTCATCACATTATGAGAAGACAAGAGTCACTGGAAAAGACAATAATGCCAGCAAAAGTTGAAGGCAGCAGGAAAAGAGGAAGACCCAACATGAGATGGATTGATGCAATCAAGGAGGCCGTGGCCCTAAATTTGCAAGACCTGTTACCAATTAGACATTTTGGAGGACATTAATCCATAGGGTTGCCATAAGTTGGAAGAGACTCGGCAGTACATAACACAGCCTGCTTTCACACACATTGGATAATGAATGCACTTTCAATGCACTTTAGCGATTGTTTGCAACTGGATTTTCCTGTGTAAATCCAGTTGCAAATGATCACTAAAGTGCATTGAAAGTGCATTATCCAACGTGCGTGGAAGCAGCCATGCACAAAGGGGACTTATGGAGTGTGGTGGCTAAACAACATTTTTAAGAAGTGTGGGAAACCTATATTGCAATATTTTATTTTATTTTTTGGTAGCTCTGAGCTCATCTCAGCAGATTCAGGCTAGCGTTATGCCTTTTCTGCAAGTTCCTGTAGAGCTGTGTAAATGTGTAGGTGTTTATATAATTTTGAACTGTGCAGCAGTTCTGAGTAATCATGTTCCGCCTTTCGAAATGAGGTAGCAGCAGAAAAGCCGGGTCCCTCACCTAGCTGGAGCCAATGTGGCATCATTACAATAACAATCATTATTATGGTTGATGTAATTAGCACCGGCCATTTCCATTCACGGTCTTCTTTTTCAGTCTGGACAATCCATTTAGAAGGCGGGGAAGGCAGGCTCCATAATCCAAATGTAAATGTTAACATAAAGTTCAGAAGAAAAAGAATGGTGACTGCAGAGTTCTCTGTTGTGTCTCTGAGTTGTTATAATTATGGCGAAAACCTTCGGAAGATATTAATGGAAGTTACAGGAGTTCTGTAGTATCTTTTATGATTAGTGTTCCCATTAAAAAGGTGGAGATCAAGACAATGTCCTCTTCGAAGAAGGGAAGGACAGAGCAATCCTGAGAGTTGCTGTGAGAGAAGAAGAAGAAGAAGAAGAGAGAGAGAAGGGATTGGATTTGTACCCTGCCCTTCACTACTCAAAGGAGTCTCAGAGCGGCTTACAATCTCCTTTCCCTCCCCACAGCAGACACCCTGTGAGGTAGGGCGGGCTTAGAGAGCTCTGTCAGAAGCTGCTCTTTTTTCCAAGAACAGCTGTGCCAGAACTATGGCTTGCCCAAGGTCATCCAGCAGGTGCAAGTGGAGGAGTGGGGAATCAAACCCGGTTCTCCCAGATTATAGTCTGCCGCTCTTAACCACTACACCAAGCTGGCCAAGAGTGTGCTAACAGTGTCCTTCATCTGCTCCATCATGGGCAGTGCTTCCAGGACACTTCCCTGGGATTATTCCCTACTGCATTACATGGCAGATGTGTACCAGAAGGCACCGGCTCAGGTCGTCCCCATGTGCACACACTGCTTGTCTCAGTTGCAGGAGCCGGCATTGTTGGGGCAGCACCTTGACTTGTGAGAGGGGACCAGGGGAAGCAGGTGTGCATTCCAGGCCTGGGGGAGTTGGATTTCCACCCCAGTTCATCTGTCAGTGTGTGGTTGCCCCCCTTGACTTGAGCCTCCGGAGATGGGTTGCTTGTTAGTGTTTTGAAATGAGACACATTATCCCCTATGCCCTGTTGTTGGCCCTCCAGAGAAACTGGTTGGCCACTGTGTGAGACAGGATGCTGGACTAGATGGACCAAGGGTCTGATCCAGCAGGGCTCTTCCTATATTCTTATGTTCATTCCCTTTGTCGCTGTCCCGGTGAAGGTCATCATCACTCAGGATGAGCGAGGCCATTTTCTGTCCAAAACCCAGGCCTGAATCCAGATTGAAATGAGTCTGGAATTTCTATCCTGCCGTTCACCATCAATTCCTGAGGTGGGTTACAAATCACATTATCAAGATATCAAAACAATGCTGAAACAATCCAGTAAATAAGTAGGAAGCAAAAGCGTAGGAAGCAACGGGCTAAAAACACAACAGAATACATTGGAAGAAGCAGCTAAAACTAAAAGCTAAAGCTAAAATAGCTCTCTAAACCCGCCCTACCTCACAGGGTGTCTGCTGTGGGGAGGGAAAGGAGATTGTAAGCCAGTGAGCCAGTTTGGTGTAGTGGTTAAGTTTGCAGACTCTAATCTGGGAGAACCGGATTTGATTCCCCACTCCTCCACTTGCACCTGGCTGGATGACCTTGGGCAAGCCATAGCTCTGTACCAGCTGTTCTCTCAAAGACAGCTTGGGAAAGAGCTCTCTCAGCCCCACCTACCTCACAGGGTGTCTCTTGTGGGTAGGGGAAGGGAAAGGAGTTTGTAACCCGCTCTGAGACTCCAAGTGAGTGAAGGGCGGGATATAAATCCAATCTCCTCCTCCTCCTCTTCTTCTTCTTCTACTACTTCTAAAATGACTTATAGTATGTTAGAACAAAGATTCAGTTGGGTAGCCATGTTGATCTGAAGCAGCAGAACAATGTTTGAGTCCAGGGGCACCTTTAAGACCAACAAAGTTTTATTCAAAGTGTAAGCTTTTGTGCGCATGCACGCTTCTTCTGAAGAAGTGTACATGCACACGGAAACTTATACCTTGAATAAAACTTTGTTGGTCTTAAAGGTGCCCCTGGACTCAAAGGTTGTTCTTGTATTAGAACAAAGTTTGAGTCCAGTGGCACTTTTATGACCCACAAAGTTTAATTCAGGGTATAAAGTTTTATGTACATCTGAAGAAGTGTCCATGCACACAAAAGGTTGTACCCAGAATTAAACTTTGTTGGTCTTAAAGGTGCCACTGGACCCAATCTTTGTTCTCTTGCTTCAGACCAACACTGCTACCCACCTGAATCTACTTATAATACATTAAAAATACTGTTAAAGAGCGTGAGAAAGCAGGACAGAGCTTGCCTGTTGCCTAATGTTAAGTGATGTCAGAGGTCAGACAGTACAGAGAAGAGAATTCCAGAGCTGGGGTGCCATCACAGAAAAGTCCGTCTGTTCAGTAGATGTTGTCTTGACGACCAAATGTGGGCACCGAGAATGGCTTCAGATGATGCTGTTAATCAGTGGACATTTCCCCGTGGGAGAAATCTGTTTACGTATATTTGTGGAGGGGATAGAGCAGGGGTGGCTAAACTTGCTTGATGTGAGAGCCACGTAGAATGAACATCAGATGTTTGAGAGCCACAAGATATGAAATATCACACACAGGGTTTTATTGAAAAACATATGGATTTGCTTTTTATTAACATTAAATGAGACTGCCAGAAATAAAACAAAAGGAGTAAGAACAGATATTGATAATGATATTTATCCAGTGGTAAATATCTTCTAGGCTGGGGGGGGGGGTGCTTTGAGAATGCATTGAAAGTTGCTTTCTTTCCCTGTCCCCCCACCACCCACCACCTCAAGCCTTCCCAGGGAAGGGAACACTGGCTGGGGAGGGGAAGACCGATCGGGGAGGCATGCCTCCCCCTCACTTCCGCAGTCACCCTGCCGGGAGCCACACAATGTGTGTGAAAGAGCCGCATGTGGCTCCCGAGCCACAGGTTGGCCACCCCTGGGTAGAGAGAGAGCATCTCCCCTCATGACCTCTCTGGTGAACAGGAAATCCTGATGTTACAGAACAATGGCTGCGCCTTAGTCAAAAACAAATACATAGGATAGGGGAAAAAAATCTTCACCCCACAATGAATCTGTAAATCATTCTGAGTAACCTGGTGTTGAGTCATAGCCATATAAAGCTCGAGAGGCCAATTTTGTGGCATCTATAATAAAGCTATTTTATCACAAGGTATGATAAGCAACCACAAGCTGTTGTACATGTGTTCGTAACAAAGTGAGTCAGCTGTGCACGGTGAGTCTGACTTATACGTATACACGCAACGCCTTGTTTTCCCAGTCCAACAGAAATGGCGTAGAGTGTTTGTTCTGCCCCTTCAAGCAAATACGGCTTTGTTTTAGTTGTATTGGTCCTGCCGTGGTGTTCCTCTGTAGTTCTTTGCCACGTACTTTCCGTCAGGTCCCTCTCCCACCTTCCATTGAGATGTTTGGTGGCTCAGAGCACATTTTCACTGGCCTCTTGCACAGCTGTGTCTGTAAAGGCCTCAAACCAAGAGGCATTATGGGATGTCTTGTCTTGGAGGATCCGGCACTACCAAGCCATTAGACTGAACAAATTGCCCCTAAATCATTGTGCCTTCATTCTCTGCTGGAAAACTTCTAGGAAAAGAGATTTTGTACCATTTCGTGGAAAATGGCTCTATTGCCCATCTGTTCTAATTTGTTGGGAAGTGGGTTTTTTTTAATAACTAGATTGTGGGCTGCATTAACAAGATGTCAGTGATTTCAGTAGGAGCTAGCAACCAGACCTCAAGCATAGTCCGTTTCGGCCCAGTACAGAGTACACAGGGCCCTTGAGGCAGGCGGTAGCAACCCATGCATACAATCACATGAGTCATAAAAGAAAAATCTATTTTATTCCTGAAATGATATTAAGAGGCTGTATCATGATAATTGGATTGCAGTTGGACTCCTGGCCCCTGCTAAAGTATGCCCATTCTGCACCCTCTGTTTACATACTAAATTAAAGTGGGATCTAGTCCATGGAAGGTTATGGTGGAATACAGCTGTGTTAGTTTTTAAGGTGCCACTAGATTTGTGACTATAGTGATGAAGAGTGGTCATAATTTGGGCACAGGCTGGTCAAGCTTGACATGTGGAGGGACAGTGTTTCCCAAATTTCTGGCATCCTAACGCACTAACTAGACCCAGATCTGTGTATTTGTAGCAGGTTTGCTGCACCATGTGATTTCTGCATACCCTTGGGACCTCTCTATACCCCTTCTATACCTTAATATAAAAGAAGAAGCTTATTTGCTCTCAGTGACGCCCACCACCTATTTTTCTTGTCGAGTTTCTGTTCTAGAAATGTCTCCTGAATGGAAAGTGGAAAGCTCTGGTCAGTGATTCATACAGAGATGCTTGCGGGTGGCCTTTTCTGAAGGCAGGTACTTTTGCTATGACTGCGCCCTGGGAAGTGGTTCAGTGATTACGTCCAGTGCAGAAATGTGGTAGTCCTGCAAGCCTCCAAAGAAAGAGGGAGGCTGGTTAGAAGGAGAAGAAGGCAAAGCCAGAACACTGATTAGTTAATTAATCTTATCTATTTACTCCATTTATACCCTGGTACCTGGTATTTTTGGCCACTGTGTGCCAGAATGTTGGACTGAATGGGCCATTGGCCGGATCCAACATTGGCTTCTCTTATGTTCTTATGTACCTTGCCTTTCTCCTCAACGGGGAGCCAAAATGGTGTCCAACTTCTCTCCCTCTCCGTTTTCTCCTCACAGCAACCCTGTGAGGTAGATCAAGATGGGTAGCTGTGTTAGTCTGTCAGTAGCAGTAGAAAAGAGCAAGAGTCCAGTAGCATCCTAAAGATTAACAAAATTTGTGTTAGGGTATAAATGTTTTAGGAGTCGCTGAAGGTTTCATGAGTCACTGAAGAAGTGAGTAGTGAGTCATCTGAAGAAGTGAGCAGTGACTCACAAAAGCTTACAGCCTGTCACAAATTTTGTTAGTCTTTAAGGTGCAACTGGACTCCCGTGAGGTACGTTAGGCTGAAAGAGTGGGACTGGCCCAAGGTCACCCAGCAAGCTTCCACGGCATGAACGGGGACTCAAACCTGGTTGTCTGGGGTTGCTAATCTCCATGTGGGGATCTCCCAGAATTACAACTGGAGATCTTCCAGAATTACAACTGTTATCTAGACTACGGAGATCAATTCCACTGGTGGAAACGGCTGCTTTGGGAGGTGGACTGTATGGCATTCTACCTTGCTGGGGTTCCTCCCCACCCTCGCCAGGCTCCACCCCCAAATCTCTAGGAATTTCCCAATGCAGTCTTGGCAACCCGATAGAGTGTCCCAGATTCTAGTCTGATATCCTGCTGTGCCACACAGGTTCACATCTGAATTCGTGCCAAAGACATAGTAGGTAGTTTCCTCTGTGGGTGGATACTTTGGGCTCAAAGGAGCCTGTAGCTATTTAATTAATGGTGCTCATCACAGCACAGTAGCAGGTCTCTCACAACACGAGTCGGCATGAAGATTGGGAATCGCTGGCCTCTGAAGAACTTGAGACAGTTGGATTTGTGTTGCTGCACTGCCCTTTGTATGATGACCTCAGACGCATATTTATCCAGCCTGTCCGCCAAAGGATTCTAGGAGGACTGGAGGGAATGGTATACCTCCTTTCTGCTAGCCAGATTTGAGCCTGGAATCTTGACTATAGTTGCAAGTTTCTGTGCAACTGCCAGAGCTTACTGGGCCACAGTATTGACATCGTGAATTTTGTTGTAAATATATATTTTTTCATATATTCTTTTTAGTTTAAAAGAACAGAGAAATAATATTAAGAAAATACAGAAAGAAAAAAGGGCTCACCTAAGCTAACATAACTAATGGTGGTTGAGGTGGCTCAGAGGTTAAGATGCTGAGCTGCAGACCGGAAGGTCGGTAGCTTGGCAGTTCAAGACCCGAGTACTGCCTGACGGAGTGAACCCCTGTCTCTGGGCCCAGCTCCTGCCACCCAAAAAGGGGGGGGGGGAATCTAAACCGACAAAACACAAACCTCCAAAGGAAGTTTAGAAAACTGGTAGAGGGCCAAAAGTTAAAACATAAGTAAGTGTACAAAAGAGTATTTATTACAAAGACACATAAAAAAAACCTAGTAGGGGCCCAAGTAAAGCCTCATAAAATGTTCTAAGTTACATATACACACAAAAGGACAGTGTATGACCTATACAATGTACAAAGTTACATATACACAAAAGGACAGTGTATGACCTGACACGTTTTGGCTCACAAGCCAGTTTGGTGTGGAGAGCCAGTTTGGTGTAGTGGTTAAGTGCGCGGACTCTAATCTGGGAGAACCGGGTTTGATTCCCCACTCTTCCACTTGCACCTGGCTGGATGACCTTGGGCAAGCCATAGCTCTGTACCAGCTGTTCTCTCAAGGACAGCTGTCTCAGAGCTCTCTCAGCCCCACCTACCTCACAGGGTGTCTGTTGTGGGGAGGGGAAGGGAAAAGGAGTTTGTAAGCTGCCCTGAGACTCCAAGTGAGTGAAGGGCGGGGTATAAATCCAATCTCTTCTTCAGAGGTCAGTTAGTTCAAAATGCAACAAGCAAGAGAGTCCTTGTAACACATATAAGGAAATTAACAATAAATAAGATAGGACCCAAATTGGAATATTTCAATATGGAATTGAATGACACACCAAAAAGTTTCTGTTTGGGGCCACAAATATGTCTGGCCTTGTGTCAAAAGTAGTTGTATGGTCTGGAAATAATATATACCTTCCAGTTGAGGTCCTAAGAGTGCAAATAGAATTGCCTTGTCAGGGACAATGTGCCATCAATATGTAACCCCGGTCCAGGTGGCGGTTACCCCACTTTTGTGGGCCCCTTTTCTCCATGGGCCATCTGGCCGATGGGGGGAAACCCCAAAACTAGAGAGTCACCCCCCCAATGTTGACGATGTGATGATGTCACTTCTGAGGTGAAGTGCGTGCATGCCAGAAGATCCAAGGACGGATCTGGAGGGGCCCCCTCCCACAGCCTGGTAGGACCTGGCAACTCTATTTTATATACATCTTCTTGGAATTAGGAGCCGCAGTGGCTCAGAGGTTAAGATGCTGAGCTGCAGACTGGAAGGTCAGTAGCTTGGCAGTTTGAGACCTGAGTGCCGCATGACAGAGTGAGCTCCCGTCTCTGGCCCCAGCTCCTGCCAACCTAGCAGTTCGAAAGCAAGAAATTGCAAGTAGATAAACAGGTACTGCTTTGGTGGGAAGGTAACAGCATTCCATACACCTCGGCGTCTAGTCATGCCGGCCACATGACCACAGAAAAGTCTTCAGACAGTGCTGGCTGTTTGGCTTGGAAACGGAGATGAGCCCTGCCCCCTAGAGCCAGATTTGACTTGCTTTCAAGCAAGGGGAACTTTTACTCTTAGAATTACTTTGTTAACATATGTCTGTTGGGCTGGTCTTTGTGATAAATGTCAGAAGCTGGCATATATTGGGGGTTCACGTGCATCGTAAGATGTGTGAAATTGTGTCCATGCAATAAAACTTTGCAATAAAACTTTGTTTTTCCAAAACATCATGTGCAGTGTATCATATGGACAGGTCTGCAGGCTGTGGTGTAGACAGCAAGCTTCCAGAGCTCACGTCTCTCCCTGCGGGGAGTTTTCTGAGTGGGTCTCTTCATGCATTAGCCTGGAAGCAGAAAAAGAGGAACAGGCTTGGCTCCTGTCTTTCGGCACTTCCTCATAACATGAAGTCATTCTCTGCGGGGGAAACAGATGAGAAAAGTCACATAAGGTTTAATTACAATGACATTTATGGACTTTTTTTTTTTTTTAAAGGAACACTATAATACCTCATCTTTTGAACTAGACAAAAAGCAAGACGGTGTTTTGGTACAGGGACACTTTCAGGGTAGTGGACTTTCTCTTTTGAGATGAAATAGTAGGAGTGGACAGTTTCTCACTGATTTGGAATGCCGCAGGCCTGACCTGCCACTCCTGGCTTATGAGGCATTCGAAACAGAAAGTTCCAGAAGGGCCAAGTGGGTCTTCTCATTCTCTAATGAGTGTGTACTGTGAATAAAGGCCCCCTCAATCCTACTTACTAAGACAACCTTACTAAGTGGAACACAGACCGCTAAGAGATGGTTTTAATCTTTTATGGGGAGGGAAATATTGTTAGTGGTCCCTTCGATGTTGTCCTGAAGCTGCTTTATTATTTCAGTGTTGTGTGGCATATTAACTGTGACTTTTATTTTATCCCTGATTTGTCCCCATGGCTTCAGTGAGGTACTTCTTCTTTTTTTGAGGTGGGGGGACCTTTGGCCGGTCACAAGATGTAGAGATGCCAGCCTCCAGGTAGGAACTGGGGATCCACTGGAATTCAAGCTCATCTCCAGTCTAAAAGGATCCGTTCTCCCAGATAAAATGGATGCTTCGGAGGGTGGGCTCTATGGCATTGTACCCCACTGAGGTCCCGGTCCTCCTCAGGCTTTGTCCCCAAATCTCCAGGAGTTTCCCAACCTGGATCTGGTAACCCTACTCCCCAATCCCCCGCTCTTGGCCTTCGTTCCAAGCCAAACATAGCTGTTCCAAAATGGATGCTCCCTGCAGACACAAAGGTGATACATCCTGGAGCAACGTCTGCTCCACTGAGGTGGAGGAAAACCAGGACTGGGTCTTGACTTTTAGGGAAGAAGCAAATAGGCACCAGGAAAGCCATCAATGGGTGTCATGATACTTATGATTGAGGATCATTGTGCAATACATCACGTTAATGTAGTGGTTTCAGTGTTCCTGTTGCTTCACATTTATCATTTTGCTGTAGTATTTCCAGTAAAGGCTGCTAACCTTCCATCTTAACAGGAAGTCACCTGGAAATGAGAGATGGGTGCTCAGGAGGAAATGGCACCTGTAAAGGGTGGATGTTGTAGGACTTCCATCCCTCCAAGTCTCTCTGGTGTACCACAGAATAGGAGCTACAGAATGCCTAGAGCAGGGGTGTCAAACATGCGGCCCGGGGGCCAGATCAGGCCCCTGGAGGGCTTCTATCAGGCCTGGACTGAAACTGCCACCTCCTGTTTCCAGTTCTGTTGCTGCTGTTGCATCATAGCTTGCTTTGCCAGACTCTCTCAATTGCTCAGCCATTTCATGTTTCCCCCTGGGTCCTAGACTCAGAACTCTGAGCATGAGATTTCTGTGGTGAATGTCAATAAATCAAAAGTAGGTTTGCAGCTTACAGATTCACACCTGAACAGCATGCTCAAGATTGCAACAGCACAGACATTTTGATGCAATGATTTAGAGCAAGAGGTGTCAGTTATCAGATACTGTCAAATAAACAAAATATTGCAAGAGGGCTAATGTTTTGAGCATGTTTTTATTTTAAGTTAAAAAAATCTTTGCGTTTGTGTCCGTTATAAAGTTTATATCCTCGCTACCTGGCATTACTTTTATGACACACATGGTCCAGCCCAACAAGGTCTCATTTATGTCAGATCTGGCCCTAGGGTTGCCAAGTCTTACCTTTTGTTTAGCGGGGGAGGGACTCCTTGCTGGCCCGGGAGTCTTCTGGCATGCATGTGAAGTGTGCACGTCGCAATGACATCACCCGGAAGTGACATCATTGCGTCAGGCACGTTGGGGCAGGACCTCTGTAACTCAAGGGAAAACCATAAGAGTTTTCCCTCGAATTATAGAGCATCCCCCCAAACGTGCCTGACGTGATGACGCGCCGGGTATGTCACCGCAGCCCGGCAATTTGGGGGCAGGGTTCCCCTCGGCAGCCCAATCCGGGCCAGCGGGGAATGGACCAATTGAGTGGGGGTTTCCCCGCCCCCCCCAGGGGGACTTGGCAACCCTATCTGGCCCTCATAACAAATGAGTTCGACACCCCTGGCCTAAAGTATCCTACAGCTGAAGATTCGGAGATGGGGTGCATCAGGGGTCCTTTCATAGAAAAAGAGGTGCAGGAGCTCATTAGCATAACTCATTAGCATATGCCACGTCCCCTGACATCATCAGAAGTGTGTCAGAAAGGGAATGTCAGTTTCAGCCCCATTATATCCTATGGGCCATTGAAATTAATGGCAAAAACTCATAGGGTATATGAGGGGCTGGAGGAAAGGGGGTTTGAGGGACAGGCTCCAAACTTGCAGGGTAGCTGCTGGGGCCTCTCCTCGAAATACCCACTAAGTTTCAAGAAGATTGGACCATGGGGTCCAATTCTATGGGCCCCCAAACAGATTGTCCCATCCCCTCTATTGTTCTCTATGGAGGGAAAAATGTTAACTTTTTTCCTACCCTAGAGAACAATGGAGGGAATGGGGGCAACCTGTTTGGGGGCCCGTAGAATTGGACCCCCTGGTCCAATCTTCTTGAAACTTGGTGGGCATTTCGAGGAGAGGTCCCAGCAGCTACCCTGCAAGTTTGGAGCCTCTCCCTCAAATCCCCTTCCCCTCCAGTGGCTTTTAAAGTTGCTGCCGAATTTCGGCGGCAATTCGGCGGTGAGCTGAATCAGATGAGAGAATCTGATTCAGACTGTGGCTGCCCTACTGGCCAGTCCTGAGCTGGCGGAGCTTTGCTCCGCCTCGCTCCGGCCCCAACGGACCCCTGGGGTGCATGCAGTAATTCTGCAAATGATGCTAAAATAATAATTTGGAGCTCTTCTTCAGACATATATTTTGCCCTAGATAAACAGAAAGTTCTTCCTGATGTTTTGTTTTTGTTGTAATCTGCATGGGTATGGAAATCACCTGAGAGGGCTTAAAATCCAAGCCGCAGCCTGGGAGACGTGGTACAAATCCCTGCTCAGCTATGAAGTTCCTTGGTCAGCCAGAGGCCCAGACTGGTGTTTTCCAAATTGCCTTAATGTTCTATTCATTCCCCGATGTTACCACCTTTTTTCCCTTGTGTCCAGACAACTTGGTTAACATCCCTGGGCTGGCCCGGTCTTTCCTCCCTCCACCCCCCATTCTTTCCTAAACTAGTTTTTCCCATACTTTTTTTTCCCCCATTGCAGAATGAATTCGCAACATAGCCTCTTGCTTGGGATCTGAGCATTTCTTCCCGCCTTGTAAATTGACATGGCAATCTTTAAAAAAAAAAAAAAAAGCATGGCAGCACTGAAACGTTTTAGTGCTGGAGGGTGCTTGTACTGAAACAAAAGTCAGTCCCATTTGGGGGGGCCTGACACCAGCGGCCAATCAGTGCCCATTTATTTTCTCTGCAGCTCAGTCTGTCTTATGCACAGGGCTTTTTTTCCGGGGGAACGGGCAGGAACGGCGTTCTGGAACCTCTTTGACAAAATTCTTTTAGAAATGTTTAAAAGTTTGTGAGCTTTCAGTACAGAGATTGAAAGCTTCATTTCCCTCTTGAGAGCTCCAGCACCTCCTTTTCCAAAACAACAACAACAACAACAAAAACCCTGCTTATGCATGCCTTGGCGACAGCAAATTACGCCTGGAGCCCTTGGCCCTCCTGGAAGGATGAAAGAATATTCTTTGGCCAAAGACTTGTCCAGAAGGGTAGGTGTCTGTGTACCTAGGCACAGAGTTTCTCTTGGGAGAGCAGCCACCCACTCTGCGCCAAGTTGGCAGCTCGGCAGAGCACAGCGAGGAGGGGGCTTTCATGGAGCCTCTCCCCCAAGAAGGGGCACACAGACACTGGCACAGGCTCATCCTGGAAGCGCATCTCTCCATGCATGCTGACTCGAGCGTAAATCCCACTGAGTTCCTTGGGAGTAGTCCCACTAGCGCCCTAATCTGGACAATTTTGTTGTATAGAGGATGGGGGGTGTTGAAAAATGATCAGCTCTGGGTATCAAATACGCTAGGTATGGTACTGGAGCTGTGCAAGTCAGGTAAAGGAATCCAAAATATTGGAGGGGGAGCCAATCAGAGACACTGCTTTTTTGGGGGGGGGGGTTGTGTGTCTGTTTGTGCCCGTGCCTGGAAGTCATGGCAACCTCTGGCAACTCCTACTGGGGCATGGAGGATGTTCAGACAAGTGGCTTGATAGCCTGACTCTGCCTCCTGGCCCTGGTATTCCTTGGAGGTCTCCCTTTCACATTCTTGCCAGGGTCGGCCCTACTTAGCTTCCGAGACCTGACGAGATTGGGCTTGCCAGGGCTATCCAGGTCACGGCATGAGAGAGACTTCTCAAATGTGGGGAAAGTGGCAATCGATAAGGGGTGAGACGCATACACCAGGAACAACCCTCAGTTGCAGTGTGATGGGTGTGTGTGTACTTTTAGCAGGGATTGGGCAGCCCCCTTGAGCCTCCTGAAATTCTGCAGTGCTTCAGCGCATGCCCAAGAAAAGGCGGAGGAGCAGAAAAACCAGTCCTCAGTGTAAATGTGGACAGATAGAACCATGATGGGTAAAAAAACTGGGGGGGGGGGGGGGAAGCAAGTGTGAACTGACCACACCAATAGTGCAGTCATTGGAAACACTACAACACCCACAAAACCCCCAAAGACGGCTGCAGTCTGGAAAACGCTTCTCTCTCTCTCATTCTATGGTATTGTTGTGAGGATAATATAGAAAGGGGTAAACCAGCTCTGAGCTCCCTGGGGGCAGGATAAAATGTTCCTTCAGCTACTCTTGCTTAGACTGTCTTCTAAATATTAAAATATTCAGTAAAGCTTGCCAAAACTGGGTCATTCAGTAGGGGGGAAATGCCTATTACAGAATTTAAGCGAGGATTTCTGAGTGCCTGCGCCCCATCATGGTCAGGTGAGGCTGACACACCCTCCAGAGCTCTTCTTACAAGCCTCAGACTAAAGAGGTAAAGGGGTTAATAGCACCCTTGGTCTTTCTACTCCCCTCCCCTGTAGCCAGTTAGCTGGCAGTAGGGTTACCATGTCCACTCAGGCCTGAGTCCATGGCTCTTATGAGGGAGACTCCCTGGGGCATCCCTGCCCCTTCCTTCTCCTCTCCCTGCCTCCCCGAGGTTTGCTGCACCCCCCTGGGCAGATTGGCAGGACCTTCTGCCATTCAGGTGTGACTAGGCCAAGCTGGCCTCTAGCCCCGCCCTCCATCTCTTTAAAATGGCCGCCCCCCCCCCTCAGCCAGTTGGTGGTGGTACATTAAGACACATGGCCACCCATGCTGTGGTTGTTTCTCCCTTGCCCGACCCTCCTGGGTCAGACGTGCCGCTGGTCTCTTGAGCAGGCCCAGTGTTAAAGGGCCGACTATGGGGAGGGCAGACTGCCCTGCTGTGTTGACCGACAAGCGGGGCCGAATTCTGCTTTACGCAGGCCACCACAAGGCAGTCTGCTCTAGCTGGCCAACTCCACTTCACTTCTGGTCACTGTGGGGGTTCTGAGGCTATTACACTTGGCTTCAGTTTCAAAATGTTTCCCATTTGAAACGTTTCAGGGGGCATTCATAAATATGGGTTTGCCACATTCCTGAAGATAATGTTAACGGAGTAATGACTTGGATTATATCTTTGGTCTGAGTGGGGTAGAATTCTGGTTGGGAGAGACTGGCAGAGCTGATTGAAGCTGGTATGGGTGCCCAAACGTGTCAGATTGTGTTGCGTTATTTAATGGGTAGTCTTAAAACAGAGCAATAGAACAGATTCTGTGCAGGTTTGGTGGCCTAACTGAGAATTTCATAGCTTTCCCCTTAAGTCTGGAAACGCTGAAGTAACTTTCAGCCACACAGCTACTTTTAAGAGACTATGGATTGTATCCAACCGTCTCTTGCTCAGGCAAGGAGGTGTATGAGACCTGTGTGGTTCCACTGTTCCCTCTAAGCTAAGTTAGTGTGAGCTAGCTCACAGTTTTTTAGCCTCCAGTTCACAGGTTTTTGTTTTAGCTCAAGAAGGATGGCTCCAGAGCAAACTAATTTATGCAGTAGCCAAATCGCTCGCTCACAACTTTTAACGCCAGTCGCTCACTAAGTAGAATTTTTGCTCACAAGACTTCACAGCTTAGAGGGAGCATTCCCCACCTCAAGCTGCAGTCCCTTGCAATGTCGTCCACCAAGAGGCTTCCCTAGCTCCCAGATGCAGCTTTTTGGGTGGTAGAGGGGACTGCGGATGACAACAGAACTGGGGGAATCCTGTGTTGTGGGTATAGCAGAGCACACAGTATTTTGGCTCTAGCCCGCTATAAATCTCAACAGGTTTTTTTTTTGTAATAATGAACTAGATTCATGTAGCAAATGTGAAAGCGTTTAAGGAAAACAAAGAGATCCTGTCAGATGTTGAAGTATAACACTGAATAATATAACAGTGAATAATAAGGAAATGGAACACATGTTGCTTTATCGGCGGTGGAAAGTGCCGTCAAGTCGTAGCCAACTTATGGAGACCTAGTGTGGTTTTCGAGGCGAGAGACGTTGCTTTTGTGTGCCTTTGCATAGCAATCGTGGGCTTCCTTGGTGGCCTCCCATCCAAGCAATGAACCCTCCAAGCTGTGGAGTCTTGTGAGCAAAAATTCTACTTTGTGAGTTACTGGCATTAAAGTTGTGAGCAGGTGATTTGGCTCCTGCATTAATTAGTTTGCTCTGGAGCCATCCTTCCCGAGCTAAGATAAAAATGTGTGAGCCGGAGGCTAAAAAACTGTGAGCTAGCTCACACTAACTCAGCTTAGAGGGGAACATTGCATCCAAGTACTGACCAGGGCCAACCCTGCTTAACTTCCAAGATCAGATGAAATCAAGCTACCTTGGGCCTTCCAGCTCAGGAAGGTATTAATTCCGTTCAGGTTTCATCCCCACTTCCACAGGGGGATTGTTCCAGTCAGGTTATTAGATTCCTGGGAAAGGTGATAATATTACTAGTTGGTGACTGGTTCATTTGGTATCCTTGATTCCCATGAATGAGGTTGTACAATGTGTTTTCTATACCTTTACTTGATTATGTGGTAGCGTAGCATGCTCTCATGCTTAGTGAACTGGTTGATATAATTACTTGTATGCATAGTTGATCTTGTCACTAGATTCTGGTGCCACTGTGACCTACTCAGCAGAGCTGAGCACAATCTAACATGGAGGAGTTGGGGTGGACAAATGAGAAAGGAGTGAGGCGTGCAGGAAGTGACACAAGACAGAAGGAAGTGACATTCATTTAAACTGAGATTTTGGGGAGGAGGAAGGGAGGCGATTGAGAATGTGACATCACATCCTTGCTGATCTCCTCTCTCCCAAGGCCTGTTACCCAAATTCTGCCTTTCCCAATCACTGCATCCAAATCTCCAGGAATTTACCAAGCTGAAGTGGGCAACCCTATTTATAATAGCCCTGTAAGGTACATCAGTATTATTACCCTAATAATGCAGTGCAGATGTGGAGATGAGGCTGAGACAGAGTGACTTACTTAAGGTCACCAAATGGGTTCACAGCAGAGGCAAGATACGACCTGGTGGTGCTCCTGGATCAAAGCTCCTTTGTAGCCTGCTACGCAGGTGCAAACACACCTGTGCAAGCTTTCTCTCATGACCGGTGACGAGAAAGCTAAACACTGGCAAACGCTATTTACGTTAAAGAAGCCTGTGTAAACAATGACTAAGTAGTAAGTATTGCTAAACGTGCTAGCTGAAAGCACGCTTGTCCAATCTGGATGGCGGATGGGTGCTGTCTCCAATTGGACGCGTTGTTTACAGTTGCTGCGGACAAGTTTTGAGGCTCAGCCCACGGGTTCACGTACATTTTGACCACTCCCGTGGGATCGCGGTGTGTCATTTGTGGGGTGTTTTGAATACTTTCTGTGCCTCCACCCCCCCCCCCCCATTTCAAAATCATTGGTGACTTTTGAGCGGATTGGCCAATGCCAGTGAGGTATTGATTGAGTAGGCTGTTGTTTTTTGGCTGACAGAGCTGCCACAGTCATGGTTCTTTACCAAATATATTGTGCCAGCTTCATGTACTTCAGGCAACGTGCTAACACTTGCTAGCATGGCATTAAGCTCTTTGAGCAATTTATCCAGCCTCGTGTCCCGGGTCATAAATCACGCAATGTACCACATGTCGGTGATCCTAATGTAGCAATCACCGATTTGTAGAACTGGAATTATTTGGTGAACCCACTAGTCCTCAGGGGATGAACCCTCTTTCAAAGGGAGGCTTCTTATATATTTCTGGTAGAAGTCTGTTCAGCCTTGACCTGTTGCTACTTTTTAAAAGAGGGCTTAACGTTCCTTAGGCACCCTGACCTGAATGGCCCAGGGTAGCCCGATCTCTTCCCATCTTGGAAGCTAGCTAAGCAGGATCAGCCCTGGTTAGTTCTTGGATGGGAGACAACCAAGGTGTCTAGGGTCTACACAGAGGCCTTGAAAACCCCATGAGGGATCGCTGTAGGTCAGGTGTAACATGAAGGCACTTTCCACCAGGCTGATTCTGCACTAGTTGTTGCCCCGGTGTCACTCCCCGATAAAATACGCGGCAGAGCAAAAGTTCCCCACTTGTTGCTCCGGGTCTGCAGTTGGCCCGAATGTAATCATCGTTTCCCCCAGATCTTCCGTTTCCAGGATTTTCAGGGGGGGGGGGGTTGCCACAGGAGTGAAGTTGGGGCAATCAAGTGGGGAACTCTGAAATCAGGGTTTCTTGTTCCACCCCTTTAACGCCCCTCTGCTTCTTTCCCTCCCCTTTCCCTCCCCTTTCCCACCCTGGCACGAGCGAGGGGTTTTTTTGTTCCCCGCTTTGTTGCGTTACAACAACACGACACAACATTGATCCACTGTTGACTGGCATTTAAATGTCTTTTTAAAAATCTACTTTTGTTGATGTCTGCGCATTTCTGTGTTGCATCTTTTGCACAAAAGTTGTGCCTGAGTCATGCCACTATAAAAATATGTATTGATGGCTTTGAGGCACAGCGTGAGCTGTTCCCCCCCCCCCCCCCCCGTTGCATTACAACAACATGACATGACATTGATCCATCATTGTGTGGTTAACATTTTTTGCAGGGCCAATGTATTGTGGGTGGCATGGTGGTGTGCACACAATTTTTGCAGGGGTTGTTAGTGTTGCATGTTCCCACTCCATTTCCCATCCCTTTCCCACCCTCCATTTCCCCTCCAACTCTGGTGCAAGCTTTTCCCCCCTTACACGGATGATTTTCGCGGGCTTGGAAGCTCAGATGGTCAATCATGGCTTTGTTGCGTCATGACGTCATAACGCAACTCTGCCTACATTAAAAAGGGGGGAGATGGGCGGGGGCTCAAGACTCGGGGCAAGGACAGATGTGGAAATGAAGAACCGGCATCAACCCAGGTCAGATTCATGTAATGTGGAAACACGCACACTGATTTGGACCAATTAAACCTGGGAGGAAAGGGAAGCAAAGCACTTGTGCGGAATTGGCCCACAGATCTTCTTCAGAGCCTGTTCAGTTACTGCATTTTTTAAAATGATCAAAGCCGAGATCATTTCCTTACTATCTATATACTAATTCCCAGAGGGTTTTTTTTCTGTGTGGATACTTGTATCTCCCCCAACAGCTTTTCCTACATAGTCAGGGGCCTTTCTCCATCTGCAGAAAAATCCAAAAAGTTAAAAAAAAAACCTTCAGGGGCTGTTGAATTTCCCCCAATACCTTTCAAAATGGCATCAACTCCAGGCATCAACTGTGAGAGATTAGGATGTTCAGGGGAGGGGGGGAGGTTCTAATGGTTTCTGTCAGTAAAAGGCAGGGTTTTTACTAGCAACGGTCTAGGGTTGCCAAGTACCTCCCCTGGCCACCGGCAGTGGATCCAGATCCAGGCTAGGAAACTCCTGGAGATTTGGGAATGGAGCCTGGGGAGGACTGGGACCTCAGTGAGGTACAATGCCATAAGCTCCACCCTCCAAAGCATCCATTTTCTCCATGGAAAGTTATCGCTGTAGTCTGGAGATGGACAGTAATTCCAGGGGATCCCTAGGTCCCACCTGGAGGCTGGCATCCCTGGGCAGCACCCTCTGTGTGACTTGATACCACCTGATTTGCATGACTTAATTAGGTCCAGCTCATGAATGGTGCGGGGGGGGGGGCAGGGTGAAGCTCCTCCCTCTGTGTCATAGTCTCGATCTGAATGACACCCTGCAGCATTTGGGGGAAATAATTTCCCTGTGGCTCCTGTGTGGCTGTGGTGAGTATGAGGTGGGTCAGGAAAAATCGTGGAGAGACATATCATGTAGTTTGGGCCTTGGACATAAGCTAGTGGTGGGGGTTTACGTGTGCAAATGCTCCCCCATTAAATTAATCCATCAAACATAAATAACTAGCACTTTAGGGAGGAAAATTTGGTTGGGACCATTTTTTTTTGACAAATTGGCTCTCCCTGTGTGGGGGAACTATTCAGTCATGTAATTCTCCCACACGTGCTCTGAAGTGGCACAATCCTAGAAGGACTTTTACTCCGTATATCTGAACACATAGCTGGGTTCTAACTCCACTTCCTTGTAATTTGAAGCCATATTTATGTCATCAGGAGATAGCAGGAACACCTTCTCTTCTTTATCTTCCTAACAGTCATTGGAAAGCCACTGACAGACACCCCTTTAATCTCCCCTCTCCCAAGTTTATGAGATGGATTGACTCAATAAAAGAAGCCAGGGCCCTTGGTCTGTGAGACAAGAGCAAGGCTATTAAGGACAGGAGGTTTTGGAGGTCATTAAATCATAGGATTGTTATAACTTGGGAGCAGCTTGACAACACTTTAGGCACACGCCCCAACTTTAAGATATAGTGAGTCCTTTCAGTTTTTCCTCTCTCGATTTTTTACCTTCCAGACATTCTTATTATAAAACTGCAAATTTGTGTTGTTCCTATCTTGATTTAATTTCTTCCTTCCCTCCTCCCTGTGCCCGGAGTTCTCAACACAATTTTGTTCATGACAATCCTGTAAGAGAGGGAGGTATCCAGAGAACTCCCAGGAATTTGTTCTGTACAGATATATGTACTTCATGTGTTTGGAAGGTTTTGCAGAAGAGAGTGTGGATCCCAGTGCGTGATAATATGTTTCACGGCATTATACCCCACTGAGCTTGCAAGCGCGCGCGCGCACATACACACACACACACACACACACACAGTAAAAAAATAATAAGACATTAATTCATAGGGTCACCGTAAGTGAGATGACACATAAAACACATATGCATTTAATTTTTTAAATAATATTTTGACTGTTTGCTGCCTTGGGAACCTTGAACTGGGCGGAAAGGTGGCCTAAAAACATTTGAAAGCCCTGTCAGTATTGTTATTACCGTGTTGGATATGAGGCCAAGAGGTGAGTGGATGCTTGAGACCGTCTAGCACAGGGGTGGCCAAACTTGCTTAACGTAAGAGCGACATAGAATAAATATCAGATGTCTGAGAGCTGTAAGGCATAAAGAAATATTACACACATGTTTTTATTGGAAAATATACAAATTTGCTTTTTATTAGCATTACATAAGACTGCTAGAAATAAAAACAAAAGGGGTAAAACCAGATATTGATAGTGATGTTTATTTGTCCAATGATATTTGTAGGCTGGAGGTGGGTGGGTTTGAGAACACTTTTAAAGTTGCTTTCTTTTTCTGCGCCCCCCCCCCTTTGCCTGAAGCCTACAAAGGGAGGGGAACGCTGGCTGGGGAAGGGAAGAACGATGGGGGGGGCATGTCCCCCCTTTGCTTCCCCAGCCACCCTTCCGGGCGTTACACAATATGTGTGAAAGAGCCGCATATGGCTCCTGTGCAGTTTGGCCACACTGGTCTAGTGCAGTTTGGCCACACTGGTCTGGTGAATTCATGGTCAGGGGGGAAATTGAAACTGGGACTTTGTGTCTCAGTCCCTATGGAAGTGTGGCTGTGTAAAACTCCGAAAGGTCTGCTGAGTTGTTTATTTAAAACGCCTTCTCCTCCTCCTCCTCCCCCTGGGATAAAACTTGCTCTATCAGCTGCCTCTGCAGTAAAGTTATGATAATTAAGATCCTCCAAGCCTTTCATTGCGGTGCTATATTTCTACATAGCCATTAATGCGCTTGCTGCCAGGCTTGTGAAAGAGATTCAGAAGGCTGCAGCTTTTGTTGACCCTCCCCCCCCCCCCACTTCCTGCTCTTCCCAGGCTTCCAGTTCCCTGCACATGAACTAGAGACTATGCAAACTCCTCCTATTACACCTGTTCCCCCACCCCACCCCGGTGCCTCTTTTACTCCTGGGGTATAATCCCTTTGGAATGACCAGTTTTGGCTTGTAGGAGGAAGAAGGCATTCATCTAACCTTCCCTTTGCTGCGATTTGGCATGGGATAATAGGTACCTGGATGACCGCGTCCGGGAGCATTCCTCATTGTCGAAATTGTTCGGTGCTGTTATTATTTTGAGGGTATGGGTTTGGAAATAATTGGCTGCCATCAGGAGAGGGTGTCAGCGGGTGTGTGGACACAAAGAGCCGTGGTCACACACGAAACCATGTGCGTCTGAAACTGGGGCAGTGTTGGGGAATTTGCAGGAGGGTTTCTCTGGGATTAAGCTTTCAGGAACGGCATCTGAGTTAACACTAGGGTGATTAAAGAAAATCTGGGTTGATTAATTGCATCAATTGGCATTGGGTAATTAATAGAATGATTTGCATAACGAAAATTGGGGAGTTTGTGATGAAGGAAGCATGAAGTCCTCAGAAAGGATGGGTAGAAAAGAAGTGTGTGTGTGTGGGGGGGGGGGGGGACAGGGTTGGGGGCATTATACAAGACTAATCAGACACAGGCTTTCACACACACTAAATACGGCACTTTCAATCCACTTTCAGTGCACTTTGCAACTGGGTTTTACTGTGTGAAATAGCAAAATCCACTTGCAAACAGTTGCTGAAGCTGCATTATTTAGCATGCATAATAAAAAAAAGCGCCCCTCAGTGTGTTGTAATCTTCTTACCTAGGCTTTTGGTTGAGTTTTTGTTGAATTTCTTTATTTCCACTTGCTTCTCATGGAGCGCAAAAGAAGTGCATGCTGCTTTATGATGAACCGGTCTCTTTTACGGCTGGTTTTATCGCTAAGCTGGTCTTTCTGGGTTTTAAATTTCTTTTACGTTGCTTTTTTGTTGCTGTTTAGCTTGTGTTTTACATCATCGACAGTGTAATATTCTCAGTCTACAGTGCTGTAAATCACCTCGGCAGCTGTAGGGTGAGATTTGTTGCGTCAGGAGTTTTTAAGCCAGTGGATAGATAATAACATAAATCATGTGCCTACTGCCATAAAACATTGATTTTTTTCCCCCAAATTGTGTTGCAGGGAAGCTTAAAAGTTCCTCAAAAGCTCCTCAAGTGAGAACATTAGAAACAGCGGAGCAAATTCCCAGAAAACCTTGTGTATCACTGCCAATGTGTGACCATAACAGACTCAAACTCCCCCCCCCCCCATATGTGTGTGTCTGTGTGCGTGTGAATGCATGTGCACCTGGAGGCCATGGCAACCTCTGGTGACTGACCCTACTGGAGGCCTGGCGGATACTCAGAGAGGTGGCGGATTGAAGCCTGCCCCCATCTCCCGACCACTGGTATTCCAAGGAGGTCTCCCATCCAAGTACTTGCCAGAGTCGACCCTGCTGAGCTTCTGAGATCAGACAAGATTGGGCTTTGCCTGGGCTATCCAGAGCAGGGTCAGAATCAGTCCCTTTTGAGCTGTGGGCACCTTTGGAATTCTGACACAGAATGGTGGGCACAACCATAAAAGAGCTGCCATAAGAGCTAACCACGCAGAGGAGGCCCAAAGTATAGGAGAGAAGGGGGCAATTTGTTTAAAAATATACTGGGAAAGAAGAGGGAGAGAATGAAAACAACACTGCCTTGGCAGCTGCTACTGAAACAAAGTCCTTTCAATCTGCACAGCCAATCAGATCTCCAGTGGCTAATCAGAAGCCCTGCTGGTCAACAGCCCCACCCACTTTCGAAAAACACTGGGGGGGGGGTCCAAGAAAGGTGTCTGCAGCAGTGTTCCCTCTAAGCTTAGTATAAGCTAGCTCAGTTTTTTTAGCCTCCGGCACACACATTTTCATCTTCACTCAGGAAGGATGGCTCCAGAGCTAACTAATTTATGCAGTAGCCAAATTGCTTGCTCACAGCCAAATTGCCAGTAGCTCACAGAGAATTTTTTGCTCACAAGACTCCACAACTTAGAGGGCACCACCCTGGAGTTCTGTGTTCTAGGACACGCTCTCTGGTCCCTGAGGGTGGTGTATGATCTGTATGATCTGGGCAGTGTAGAAAGGGCATTACAGAACGCTGAATTATAATTTAACTATAATAAACATGTGACAATACGAAGATATATAGTACCAAAGTCCAAAATGTGTAAATGTTTGCAATAAATCTTTCAGATAAACACAAAATTCCAAAATGTGTAACTGTTTACAATAAATCTTTCAGATAAATGACGAGATTATAATATAATTAGGAACTCTATGTAGGGTTAGCCTTCAACTGAATATGTCTCTTTCATGAGTGATCTGTAGTACTATGTGACTGATTTTTGATCTATTGAAATAGATGTTCTACTTCTTGTATGTGTTCTGCAACTTCATATGCAAATCATATATTCCTGTTCGGATGAAGTGTCTACAAAATGAGATTATGTTCCAGAGAACCTTGTCATTTATCTGAAAGATTTATCATAAACATTTACACATTTTGGACTTTTGTATTTATCTGAAAGATTTATTGCAAGCATTTACACATTTTGGACTTTGGTACTATATATCTTTGTATTGTCACATGTTTATTATGATATTTAAATTATAATTCAGCGTTCCGTACAGCCCTTTTTGTTCTTTTTTGCTCCTGGTTAACAGATCACAACATGTTCTGCATGCATCTATTCAGTCCACGTTTTGTGTCAACCCAGTGTGCTGCAGCGGTGAAAAAGGCAAACTCTATGTTAGGGATTATTAGGAAAGGAATTGAGAAGAAAATGGCTAATATTGTAATGCCCCTGTTTAGATCTATGGTGGGGCCTCATTTGGAATACTGTGTCCAGTTCTGGTCACCGTATCTCCAAAAGGACATTGCAGAGCTGGAAACAGTACAGAGGAGGGCAGCCAAGATGATTAGGGGGCTGGAGCACCCTAGGAGGAAAGGCTGAAGAGTCTGGGACTCTGCAGTTTGGAAAAGAGACCACTAAGGGGGGACATGATAGAGGTTTATAAAATTATGGGGTGGAGAGGGCTGAAAAAGAGAACATTTTCTCCCTCTCTCAAAATACTAGAACTCGAGGGCATCCAATGAAGCTGATGGGCAGTAGGTTCAGGACGGACAAAAGGAAATACTGCTTTACATAGAGACTGATTAACATGTGGAATTCACTGCCAGAGGATGCAGTGATGGCCACAGGAATAAACTGCTTTAAAAGGGGATGAGATGGATGTATGGAGGATAAGTTTGTTAATGGCTACTAGCCATGGTGACTGAGGGGAACCTCCACGTGGCAGAGGCACTAAACCTCTGAATCCCAGAGCCAGGAGGCAACATCGGGGGAAGGCCTCGGCCTCTATGTCCTGTTGTTGGCCCTCCAGAGGAACTAATTGGCCACTGTGTGAGACAGGATGCTGGACTAGATGAACTATTGGTCTGAGCCAGCAGCGCTCTTCTCTTTTGTGTGTGTATTTTGTGTGCGTGTGTGTGCGCGCGCACCTAGAAGTCATGGTTGACTTCTGGTGACCCTTAGGCTTGGATGTTTCAGAGAGGTGGCTTTCTATTGCCTGCCTCTGTGTCTCAACTCTGGTATTCCTTGGAGGTCTCACTTCCAAGTACTTGCCAGGGTTAGCCCTGATGAGCTTCTGAGATCTGATGAGATCTGGCTTGCCTGGGCTCCCCAGGGCTCAGCAGGGCTTTTCTCAGGGCTATTTTTGGGCAGGAATGCACAGGAACGGAGTTCCGGCTGGCTCCTGAGTTGGCCACGCCTACAACCAAAACCTCTGGCATGCGTGGCTACAGAGCATGCTGCCCTCCCCACAATACATACAGGAGGGAAAGGCGACATGTTAAAATGCCCTAATGCCCTCTGGGGAGCCCCTCCAGATTTCCTTGTCAATTTCACTCCCCAAAAGTCAGCTGAGAATGAAATTGACAAAGAAAAGCCTCTCTCTGCCTTCCCTTCTCTAGCTGAGGTGTGGCAGCTGGAAAAGGGCAGGCAGGGAACCCAGGCAAGTTGAAAATGCCTTTCTTTCCCTCCCCGATCTGGGGGAGGGAGAGAAAGGCATTTAACCATGCCTCCCCACACTTCCCTGAGTTTCTCCACAATAGATCCCAGGCACTTTCGGATACCAGGCACTTCAGCAGCGCCTTTCCCTGGCTGTCTGATCCGGGGGGTGGGGGGTTTAGACTAGAAAGGTGATGCTGAAGTGGGGCAGAGAAGCTGGGGGGGAGGAGAGGCAAGCGTCCATGCCTGCCCTGTGCTTTCCCAGCCCCCTGCCTTATATGCTAATGAGCTGTGCTGTCAGGGGTGTGGCCTAAAATGCGAATGGGTTTCTGGTGTTGGGTGTGGCCTATTATGCTAATGAGTTCCTGCTGGGCTTTTTCTACAAAATAAGCCCTGGCTCTTCTTACGTTCTTATTTTTAATATCCTGTGTGAATACTGTTGATTGTGTTCTCCCAGTATTTGCTTCAGAGGGTGGCTGTGCTGGACAGAAGTGGATCAGTTACATTCAAGTGCAGGAGCACCTTAAAGATCAACAAGATTTTGGGAGTGTTTGGCTTTCGAGAATCCAAGGGAGCTTTGATTCTTGAAAGCTCGAACCCAGAAATCTTGTTGGTCTCTCTAAGGTGCTACTGAGTCTTGAATCTAGCCAATATTTACTGTTTATGTATTTGCGATATATTTGTATCCTGGTTTATTGGACTCCTGGGGTCCGCAGAGCAGCTTGCACAAGATGGAATCCAAACACTATTAAAGACAAACAATAAAAGCAGCTAGCAACAGTCAGACGATAGTGGAAGACGTGATTACATTTGTTCAGCAAGATGAGAATTTCGGTGCATTTGTAATAGGTTGTCGTTTAGTTGTTTTCCAAAACGTATCAGTAAGGAAACTGAGCTACTGGGCATTTGTCTAAAAAAACCCCAAAACAGCTAAGAGAGGAGAACGATTTCAAACACACTTCATAAAGCACTTTCAGTCTACTAATGCACTTTGCAGCTGGATTTTACTATGCAAAACCTGCTTGCAAAAACAGTTGCTAAAGGCATCGAAAATACATGATTCAGAATGCGTGAAAGCATTTGGGGTGCCACCACAGAAAAAGCCCTGCCATGTGCAGCCACTCACAACCTTACCTTTGATGACGAGGGAACATGGTGAAATGGTTACTGAGGAACAAGGGGTGGAAGGGCGGGGGGGAAGACTGGAGGCACTATTTTCAGTAAATTCCACAACTTGCGGGGGGGGGGGGGAGGTCTGGTTCCAGCACAACAGACAGGTCACAACAGACAAGGCAGTGGGGATGCTTTTGAGATTGTCTTGTGCCTGTCAAGTGTAGCATTGCCGCTGGGAGGGAGGAAGGATTCCCACTGCCAAAGAGAAGTGGAAAATGGGGGACTTGTGCTGCATAGTGCTATGATAACTTGTGCTGCATAGGTGATATGATAACCATCTTCAAGTACTTGAGGGGCTGTCGTATGGAGGATGGTGTGGAGCTGTTTTCTGTTGCCCCAGAAGGTTGAACCAGAACCAACGGGTTGAAATTAAATCCAAAGAGTTTTCTGCTAAACATTACGGAGAACTTCCTGACAGTTAGAAGGGTTCATCAGTGGGACAGGCTTCCTCGGGAGGTGGTGGGCTCTCCTTCTTTGGAGGTTTCCAAACAGAGGCTAGATGGCCATCTGACCGCCATGCTGATTCTGTGAACTTGGGCAGATCATGAGTGGGAGGGCAGGAAGGGTTGCCTCAGTGCTTAGTTCTCGTGGCCCTTTCTTACACGCTCAAGGAAATGCTGATCGCCACTTTGGGGTCAGGAAGCAATTTTTCTCCAGGCTGGTTTGGCAGGAGATCCTGGAGGTTTTTTGTCATCTTCTGGGTGTGGAACAGCTGTCACTGGGTGTGTGTGTTGGGGGGAGGTATTTGTGAAATCCCTGCATTGGGCTGAGGGCTGGACTAGAGGACCCTGTAGGTCCCTTCCAACTCTATGAATCTGTGATTCTATAGGGACAACCCAATGCCATTGGTTCAGAGTATGTGTTTCAGGGACAACCCCTGTATTGTGCAGGGGGTTGGACTAGATGACCCTGGAGGTCCCTTCCAACTCTATGAATCTGTGATTCTATAGGGACAACCCAATGCCATTGGTTCAGAGTATGTGTTTCAGGGACAACCCCTGTATTGTGCAGGGGGTTGGACTAGATGACCCTGGAGGTCCCTTCCAACTCTATGAATCTGTGATTCTATAGGGACAACCCAATGCCATTGGTTCAGAGTATGTGTTTCAGGGACAACCCCTGTATTGTGCAGGGGGTTGGACTAGATGACCCTGGAGGTCCCTTCCAACTCTATGAATCTGTGATTCTATAGGGACAACCCAATGCCATTGGTTCAGAGTATGTGTTTCAGGGACAACCCCTGTATTGTGCAGGGGGTTGGACTAGATGACCCTGGAGGTCCCTTCCAACTCTATGAATCTGTGATTCTATAGGGACAACCCAATGCCATTGGTTCAGAGTATGTGTTTCAGGGACAACCCCTGTATTGTGCAGGGGGTTGGACTAGATGACCCTGGAGGTCCCTTCCAACTCTATGAATCTGTGATTCTATAGGGACAACCCAATGCCATTGGTTCAGAGTATGTGTTTCAGGGACAACCCCTGTATTGTGCAGGGGGTTGGACTAGATGACCCTGGAGGTCCCTTCCAACTCTATGAATCTGTGATTCTATAGGGACAACCCAATGCCATTGGTTCAGAGTATGTGTTTCAGGGACAACCCCTGTATTGTGCAGGGGGTTGGACTAGATGACCCTGGAGGTCCCTTCCAACTCTATGAATCTGTGATTCTATAGGGACAACCCAATGCCATTGGTTCAGAGTATGTGTTTCAGGGACAACCCCTGTATTGTGCAGGGGGTTGGACTAGATGACCCTGGAGGTCCCTTCCAACTCTATGAATCTGTGATTCTATAGGGACAACCCAATGCCATTGGTTCAGAGTATGTGTTTCAGGGACAACCCCTGTATTGTGCAGGGGGTTGGACTAGATGACCCTGGAGGTCCCTTCCAGCTCTATGAATCTGTGATTCTATAGGGACAACCCAATGCCATTGGTTCAGAGTATGTGTTTCAGGGACAACCCCTGTATTGTGCAGGGGGTTGGACTAGATGACCCTGGAGGTCCCTTCCAACTCTATGAATCTGTGATTCTATAGGGACAACCCAATGCCATTGGTTCAGAGTATGTGTTTCAGGGACAACCCCTGTATTGTGCAGGGGGTTGGACTAGATGACCCTGGAGGTCCCTTCCAACTCTATGAATCTGTGATTCTATAGGGACAACCCAATGCCAGGGGTTCAGCGTGTGTGTTTCAGCCCTTCTTCCAGCACACCATCTGGGAGTGACTACTGTAGACATTTTCCCGTTTATCTTGCTCTCTGCTTTGATAGCTTTAAAATATGCACACTTCTGCAGTGTGAAGTAGGGGGCTGTTAACATCTTGAACTACTGCTTTGCAGTGTTATAAAATTTTTACTGTTGCCTTTCTAGATTTCTCCGTTCTGATCAGGAGCAAATAACTTGCCAAAGTGCCATAATCCAAATTTTTTTTATTACAGCTGCAGCCTATATAAATAACCATTCCTAACCGCTTTTCTGTGTCGTAATTTAATAGCAGGGGCAGGTGGACGTCAGGGGAAGGTGTTAGAATTTTACTGCTTTTTTCATCTGCCCCCCCCCCCACCCCAAACCAGCAGGCTAAGATGGATGGGGGCCCTCCCTTGAGTAAGCGCATTGTGTTTCTTTTGTTTTGATAACAGATAAAGCGGGAGAAACCAGAAACTGTACCCGACTTGAAAGATTTAGTCCAGGAGAAGTTTACAGCCCTGGAGAGAACGAACAATGACCTTGAGCTGGACAGCAATGAAAAATACGCACTCTTTAAGGAGCAGCTGGAGCAAATGAAGGCGCAGTGTAAGTCTCTGTGCTTTTTTACTGGGCTCAGAAAAAGTCTGAAGCAAGATGGAGTGCAGTGGGTTAACCTCTTACCCCCCATATCTGCCTTTCCTCCCTACCGTCTCCCCCCCCCCCCCCGACCTAGAACAGACAAAGACCCATTCTGCAGGCTCCCCAGGAAGTTGGGTTGCCAACTCTGGGCCGGGAATTTCGTGGAGATTTGGGGATGCAACCTGGAAAGGGGCGGGGTTTGGGGAAGGGAGGGTCCCCAGCAGGGTATAATGCCATAGACCCCAACCTCCAGAGCAGTCATTTCCTCCAGGGGGAGTGGTCTGTGTTGTGGGGTTGCCAGAGCCCCTGGTTTGGCAGGGGTTGCCCAATTTGGAGGGGCTCCTTCCCACCCACCAGCCAGCTGGTGGGCGGGGGAAGCCCCGCCCCCAAGAATGACCACCTGGCTTCCTCCCCACCTCTTCCCTGCTGGAGAGAGGCAGGGGCCACACGCCTGCACTCTGAATTTGGGGCTTGGAATGCAGGCACGCGTGGCCTCCCCCCCCCCCCCAAAGCAGCTTTTAAAGCAAGGCTTTAAATGCCGCAGGGGAGAGGCGGGCGTGCCAGTCCCCAACATGACGACGTCACCTCTGTGCGAATGCATCACATTAGGGACACCCCACCCCCTCCTGTAATGTCCCTCCCCAGAGTCCCCCACTGGGGACTCTGAGGGGACCTGGCATCCCTCCTGTGTTGTATGGAGTTTGGCTGTGTTTCCTCGAGATCTCCAGACCCCGCCAGAAGGTTGGCAAACCTCCTAGGAAGACTGGAACAACCTTTTTGGCGCTTTCTCTTTCTGTGCACACATCCCAATTTGCTTTTGCGAGATGGGCTCAGGTGATGCAGGTTATTGCCCAAGTAAAAAGGTAAAGGTCAAGGTTTCCCTTGATCAAAAGCCAGTCGAAAACGACTCTAGGGGGCGGTGCTCATCTCCGTTTCCAAGCCGAAGAGCCAGCGCTGTCTGAAGACGTTTCCGTGGTCATATGGCCGGCGTAGATGCCGAGGCACACGGAACGCTGTTACCTTCCCACCGAAGTAGCAGGAATTTGTTGGTGCCCCACCGTTTTTTTTATTTATCTTTTCCATCTGCCTCATTTGCTTAACCTTTGTGCTGTAAAGAGTTCTTTGACTGAGCCGGTAGGCTTGAATACATACTCTACAGAAGACCAATTTGTTTTTGTTTTAATTCACAAGTGAATTGTTTAAAACACAAAGGATGGGGGGGGTGGCCTTTGTGTCATAAACAATTCACTTGCGAATTAAAACAAACAAACAAACAAAGAAAAAGAACTTCTGTAAAATATATTCAAATACAAGCCTTCATTTGCATTTCTCTCCTGGCGCTGCCTTGGAGCAGGTAAATACACAGCAAGTTGCAAGCAGTGATTCCCCCCCCCCCCCCAGTGTGTGTGTGTGTGTCTGTCTGTCTCCCTCTCTCTCACGGTGCTGGTCTTATTTGCATACCTGTATAATGTCAATCTTGCTTCAGATCCCTTTTTTATGTTTGAAGGCTGTGTGTGTGTTATACACACACACACACACGCCATATTCTCTATTCGATAGGATCTTTTAAAAAAAGGATTAGGTAAGCTGTTTTCATTTTGTCACTCCAACAAATTGCGCGCGGTTTCACAACCCAGGATATGTTGCAACCCTAAGGAGACCTTTGCTTCAGACACTGGAGGGTTGGAAAATGCTTACAGTGTCGGTTCCCAGGTTTGCAGCTTGAGTACAAGAACCACGTAACACTTCAGCGCATTAAAATCCCTGTGGCTTTCAAGGTGGCGATCCAGGAAGCTCCCGCCTTCCCAACCTCCTAAAGGAAAAGGTCAGCTAAATGCTGGAGAGTCGGTGTGGCACACTGGTTAGGAGTGTCGGGCTAGGGTCTGGGAGACCCAGGTTCAAGTCCCCCTTGTGCCATGGAAGCTCGCTGGGTGACCTTGGGCCAGTCACACTCTCAGCTGAACCTACCTTACAGGGTTGGCGTGAGGTTAAAATGGAGGAGAGGAGAATGACATAAGCTGCTTTGGGTCCCCAATGGGGAGAAGTCCCCTTGGAAGGCATATGTGCCCAATTCTTTCAGACATGGACAGGCCAGAGGGGAGCATTTGGTGTTGCTTAGAATGCAAACTCGGTCCATGTAACCAGGGCTAGTAAGTGGCCCAAGCCATGGAAAGCTTTTTGGGTGAAATTGGGCCAAAATCACACACGCTCAGCCTAGACTGTCTCTCAGGGTCGTTGTGAGGATGAAATGGAGGCGAGGGGAAACACATAAGCTGTCTTGGGCCCCCATTGGGGATAAAAACGGGGTATAAAACTATTAAATCTAATAAATAAGTGGCTGCTTCAAATTGGCAGAGGGAAGCCCCTTGGAGGGGAATGATGGGCATGCCATGTGCCTGTCATCACCTTCCCAGAGACTAAGAGCTGGCAGGGGTGACACAGGAGGAGGGCCCCCCCTTACCCATCCATTTATGCTGCCACCTGGTCCAAGACAGGGTTACAATCCCCCTGATGGGGGCGGGGTTTCCCCTGCTCTTGGGGGCCCGAGTCCTCTGCTGACCAGCTGGTTGGCAGGGGAGCCCCACCCCCGAAGAGCCCCATCCCATGTGATGTGCCCATTGTGATGAAACCCAGAGGTGATATCATTGCACCAGGCACGTTGTGTGGGGGGCCCTCTAGCATTTGGACAAAAACTCTGTGGTGACCATAGAGTTCTCCCCCTCCAATGCTAGAGTGTCCCCTGCTCAATGTGCCTGGTGAATGACGTCACTTCCAGGTGACGTCATTGCTGCACGCACACCAGAAGACTCCCAGAGTAAGACTGGAGCCCCTGTCGACAGCAAGGTAAGACCTGGCAACCCTAGTCCAAGACAAGTGGCCTCCCTTGGACCCTACTGAAGTGCCAGTGGAGGATGCACTCCCCCCTCCCCCACATATGCCTTTGCCAGGATGTTTGCTTAAGGTAGCCATATGTGTTGGACTTGCCCTCTCTGTCGGGCAACTGAGAGGCGCGGGTAGGAGGTTCAAAGCCCTATAATGAAGGCAGCGGTTGTCCAGATGAGTGATCCCTGCGGACAGAATGGCAATGTCCCATAGGATCGTCTCAAGCAATTCAAGTAGAGGAAAGCCAGGATTCGTTGTTTGGTTTGGTGAAGAAAGAAACAGATGCCAGGAAACACAGATATTATGATGCCCACGGGCACGACATTGGGGACTATGGCTTTGTGGTTTAAATGGCCTCGGACAAGGGTTCCCAAAGGACTGCCTGTTCTCATGCCGACCTGTCCACCAGTCAAGATCAGCACTTGAACATCCGGCTCAGTGTACTCTTGCCCTCAAGGGGAAATGGGTGGCAATCGGAGGCAGGGCTTTTTCAGTGGTGGCTCCAAATCTTTGGAATAATCTCTCTGCATATAGTCTCCCGGTGCCTGGTCCACTGTCATCTAGGAAGATGGTTTGTTTGCCCACATTATATGTTTGTTTTCGTCAGTTTTTAGGAGTTGGACGGTGTGTCTGGGTTGTCGTCGTCACTGCTCCATATTCCATCAAACCTTTTAATGAATATTTTACTGCTGATAGTTATTTTTAGTGCTGGGTCTGTTTTTTTATGGTGATTTTTATGTCAGTGCCAGTGTTCTACTTTTACACATTCTGCTGTTTTGTAGTTGTTACAGTTTTGTGTTTCTTTCTTAAGTGAAATTTTATTATTTGTGATTTTTTTTTAGTAATTGGCCACTTGGCAGAGATGCAGCATACAAATAAATAATGATAAATTTCAAAGGTGTATATTTACTGAGCTACATGGGGCGCAGTATGCATTTTTACTTTATCGTATAGCACGTTGGCTTGCAAATATTTTACATCTCTTAGGTGCAAATCGTTCTTATAGCAGCCCATAGTTTGAAATCAATGGACTCTATGCGCACGTTGCTGTGCTTTAGCATCATAGTTCTTGCCTACAGCCCCGAGGAGGGGCTGTGGCTCAGTGGAAGAGCCTCTGCTTGGCATGCAGAAGGTCCCAAGTTCAATCCCCACTATCTCCAGTGAAAAAGGACCAGGCAATAGGTGATGTGAACGACCTCTGCCTGAGACCCTGGAGAGCTGCTGCCAGTCTTGATGGACCCATGGTCTGATTCAGTGTAAGGCAGCTTAATATATATCAAGTATCTGTATCATGTGTAGCAGTTCCCCCATTTTAACTGGAGGGACTTGACCAAGGCTGTTTGGCGTTCCATGTGGCATTGGCTTGAAATATTAGCAATCATTAGGTCTGATCAAAATCACACCTAGCATACATACTACCAGGGGTCCTTTGGGGCCGGAACAAGGCGGAGCGAAGCTCTGCCAGCTCAGGAGTGGCCACTAGGGCAGCCACGGGACAAATCAGATTCTCTGATCTGATTCGGCCTGCTTCCGAGTTGCCGCCGAAATTCGGCGGCAATTTTAAAAGCGACTGGAGGGGAGGGGGTTTGAGGGAGAGGCTCCAAACTTGCAGGGTAGCTGCTGGGGCCTCTTCTCAAAATACCCACCAAGTTTCAAGAAGATTGGACCTGGGGGTCCAATTCTATGGGCCCCCAAACAGGTTGCCCCCATTCCCTCCATTGTTCTCTATGGTAGGAAAAAAAGTAACATTTTTTCCCACCATAGAGAACAATGGAGGGGATGGGACAACCTGTTTTGGGGCCCATAGAATTGGACTCCGTGGTCCAATCTTCTTGAAATTTGGTGGGTATTTCGAGGAGAGGCCCCAGCAGCTACCCTGCAAGTTTGGAGCCTCTCCCTCAAACCCCCTTTCCTCCAGCCCCTCATATACCCTATGAGTTTTTGCCACTGAGTTCAATGGCCCATAGGGTGTAATGGGGCTGAAACTGACATTCCCTTTCTGACACACTTCCGGTGATGTCAGGGGACGTGGCATATGCTAATGAGTTATGCTAATGAGCTCCTGCACCTCTTTTTCTACAAAAGGAACCCTGCATACTACTTTCTTGTCTTCAGTGGGTTTTAGAACAAGCTCAAAGCAGTGTAGGCGGCCAGTGTGTCGGGCTTAGATCTGAGAGGCCCTGGCAGCCCCGTAGCAAGGGATTTTTTCAGGGAGGGGGCCTTGGGGCCCCCACAGCTAATTAAATAAAAATTAATTACATTAATTCAATTTGGGGCCAGCCTGGGAGGGAGGGGGCCAGAAGAAACACTAGGGGGCCGGGCCCCGTGGGCCCCTTGTTAGCTACGGGCCTGGGCCCTGGTCTGAATCCTTTCTCTGCTGTGGAAATTTGCTGGGTGACCTTGGGCCAGTCACTCTTTCTCAGCCTAACTGACCTTACAGGGTCAATGTAGTGATGTTCAAATAGGGGAGGAAGACCCACACATGTCCCTCTGAGTTTCTGAGAGGAGAAGTGGGATATAAATATGCTAGACAAAAAGTGGACTCAGTCAGGTGGAAGACAGGTGACGATCTGGGTGCTGACCCTTGCAGAGGGACTGCAAAGAGAGAAGACCAGGCACCTGCCGCAGAGCTATAGAACAACAAGAAGAGAGAATCTCAACAGGCAGGGCTATTTTTGGGCAGGAACGCACAGGAACGGAGTTCTGGCAGGCTTCCGAGTTGGCAATGCCTACAGCCTCCCCCCTCCCCCTGGGTTCCCCAGGCTCCTTGCAAGCCATGGGGCTCCTGGGGAAGCCAAGCTGATCCAGAGAGGGAAGGCAGTTTAAACAGTTTAAGCCGATCCAGAAACTGCCTTCGTTTCCTTGGGTTCCCCATGCACCCTGCAAGCTGCGGGGTACCTGGGAAAACCAATCCTGGGAGGGAGCTGTGCTGTCAGGGGTGTGGCCTAATATGCTAATAAGTTTCTGCTGTTGGGTGTGGCCTGTTATGCTAATGAGTTCCTGCTGGGCTTTTTCTACAAAAAAAAAGAAAGCCCCGTCAACAGGTATAGCGAATTTCATCATGTTGCAAACTAAAGAGCTGTGCCTGCTTTCTATTCCCTCTTTTGCACAACTCTTAAAGGAACAGGAAGACTTCCTTTCTACCGGGCCACCCTGAGCTCTCAAATTCTCCAGTCTGGCCTTGAATGGAGGCAATCCTAGGATATCATTTGGAACACAGAACCTTACTTTTTTAACCCACGATGCAATGTGGCGTCGGGTTCCCTTTCAGTACGGCTGAGCTTCGAAAACACACGCAGCCTCTGCATTCTGGAAGTGCTGCTGGCGTTCCCCCAAGATTGACAACTGCAAGTGGCTGACCTCAAGCTGGGATAATTTTCATCCTCTGCGCAGTGATAAATTGCTGCTGCCCGGCCATTATGCTGCAATTTCTAATTTCCAGGTGTTGGTAATAGCCAGAGCTCGACCTATTTCCCACCCCGCCACTGCCTGCGGAAGCTGTGTGCACACCCAGAGCCTACCATAAAGTTTTGGTCACGTGACCGGGTTTTCTTAAGCACTTGGATTATCAGGATTCCTTTATGAATGAACGTAGTTATGGCTGGCCTTTAATTGAATGTCGTCACATTCAGTGTTGTGGCTCTGGAGTCGGAGGTATTCTGAACACTCTAAAGGGAGGGAAGAAAATAAGACTGCACTAGTAGGTAGGAGAAAGAAGGAGGAGGAGGTGCAAAGGAGAGCGGTTTCTCCGAATTTTTAGATCCCAACGCATTTTACAATAAGTTTTGTCAGGGGACCTCAAGCAGAAACTTCTCTGGCTCCCACCTTGAGCAAACGGGATCTAAAAGGTCAAATAAAATGCTCTCCCTTGTACTTCGTTCTCTCCCCCCTTCCTCTCTAAAGGGAGAGCCAGTTAGGGACACTGCTTTTGGGGTGATGGCCAACCTCATTGACAGCCTGTGTGTTGTGATGGCTGGAGTGTCAGACTAGGGAGACCCGAGTTTGGCTGGAGTGTCAGACTAGGGAGACCCGAGACTCTGCCATGGAAGCTCGCTGAATGACCTGGGGCCAGTTACTCTCTCTCAGCCTAACCTTCCTCACAGGATTGTTGTAGTGAGGGTACAATGGAGGAGAGGACAGTGGTGTCCCCAAATGGGGAGAAAAACGGAGTATAGTTATCTCAAATAAAATTTTGGGCCAACATCATTTCATTGAGAGCAGTTGGGAGACACAAGTCACCAGGAGTAGACGGAATATCAGTAGAGCTGTTCCAATTCACAGAAATGGAAATTCTATCGAAATCTTAACAAAAATATGCCAACAAATATGGAAAATAAAACAGCGGCTCACAGACTGGAAACATCTGGTTTATAATCCAGTTTTTAAAAAGGAGACGTCAAAAAGTGCAGCAACTATCGGACAGTCTCATTAATTTCTCATGCAAGTAAAGTGATGCTCAGAATCTTACAACAAAGACTGTTACCGTATATGGAAAGATGTCATATGTTCAAGCTGAATTCAATAATGGAAGAGGCACTTGAAATCGCATTGCAAACTCGCCCTCCTCCTGTTTGATTTTAACCCATAAGGGAAATATTTTTTTAAAATATATTTTTATTAATATTATCTTCTTTAATACAATTCAAAATAAACAGTAGAACAAAGAACTTTAGATATAAACATATTCTTTAAATCCCCATAAATGAGTTATACAATCTCTTTTTAAAACTTACACTCTTTAAAAACTTAACTTCATCAATATTAAGACCAGTTAGCAAGCGACCAATATTTATAGTGTGACCATGTTTCACTCTTTTCCCTATCTTTAGCAATTGCATCTAGGAAAGAAAACCATTTTTCCATTGGATTAAACAACTATCTTTCCTCTTTCCCTTCATTTAACCTAGTAAACCTCTCCAACATAAAATAATCCCATAGTTTGTTGTATCACTGTGTTACAGTTGGAGGAGATTTGTCCTTCCAATGTAGCGCTATCAACGCTTTTGCTGCTGTCAGCATTATCACAATTAATTCTCTTTGTATCTTAGAAAGTTGTACATCTTGCCAGTAATTTAACAGTATTATCATAGGTTCTAATTTCAACTTATACCCTGTAATGACTTCTGTTTGTTGAACTATCTGTTTCCAAAACTTAGCTATCTGATCACATTCCCACCAAGTGTGGTAGTAGGTTCCTTTGCTTCCACATAATTTCCAACATTGTTGGGACATCCTTGATGACACGTGTGCCAGTCTTTCAGTGTTAGATACCATCTATAAAAACTTCATAACTAGTTGCTTGTATTATTAGAGACCTAGATACTTGTTATTTCTTCTCCAAATCTCTGTCCACAAGGGAAATATATGGACCTCTTCTTTTTTCCCTGGTGGTGGTGGAAAGTGCCATCAAGTTGCAGCTGAATTATGGTGACCCTGTAAGGTTTTCCAGACAAGGGACATTCCGAGGTGGCTTGCCATTTCTGCCTCTGCGTAGCAACCCTGAATGGCTTGTAGTTGGGTGGGGAGCAATTTCACCAGAGAGCTTTCCCCCTCCATCCATTTCAACCCCTCGCTCCCGCTTTTTTAACCTAACACACTGATGTAGAACCTCATGAGTGGTCTGACTCTTCATCTTGCCTTATTGTTGGGAGTGCATCCAGTTTTATTCATTTATTTATTTTATTAGACTTATATCCCGCCCTCCCCACGTTGTAGGCTCAGAGCGGGTACCAACACAGAGGTCTGCAGCTAGTGCAGATTCACAGTTAAAAACATATTATAGCAATCCATTAAAATCAGTCAGATCACCAACAGACTACACAACAATACACCTCAACAGATAATATTGTGGTCCCAATCCGGCTTTCAGGATCTGTGCTCGTTGGAGTTTGCTTGGCTTTTGTAAGTTTAACAACATAGCATTGCATTCAAATGGCGTGAAATTGTGCTTTCTCTTCAGGCAGATAAGATCGTCAGATTTTGTATCATTGCTGTGGGTTGGTTCAAATGTTTTTATGTACCCCGCCAGAATGCAGTGATGGAATGCAATGTTTACCTCTGAATTTGTTCTTGTCATTGTTATTTAGATTCACAATTTGCTTGGTCTTCTTTAGGTCTGTCTATGCTGACCTTGGCTCCGGGGAGAGTTTTCTAGAGGAGTAAAGTAGACCCTCTTCCCTTTGTGAATGGGTGCACATGTACAGAAATAGGCATTACTTCCTTCCTCCCCCCCCCCCCGGTCATGTATAGCAGGGCTCCTCTTTTTGAGTCTGTGGGCACCTCTGGAATTCTGACACAGTGGGGTGGGCACAGCCACAAAATGGCTGCCATGAAACAACTCCTGAAGGAGGCGAAGCCAGCCACAAAATGGCTGCCATAGTGAAGATCTTTGTGCAGTGGTGGCAGCTGCCGCCAAAACAACATCATTAAAAGTCTACACAGCCAATCAAAGTGCCAGTGCCCGATCAGAAGCCTTGAAGAAGAGAAGAGGAGATTGGATTTATACCCCACCCTTCATTACCCGAAGGAGTTTCAGAGTGGCTTACAATCTCCTTTCCCTTCCCCTCCCCACAACAGACACCCTGTGAGGTAGGTGGGGCTGAGAGAGCTCTCTTGAGAACTGCCCTTGAGAGAACAGCTCTGAAAGAACTTGTGACTGACCCAAGGTCCCATCAGCGGCTGCATGTGGAAGAGTGGGGAATCAAACCCGGTTCTCCCAGATTAGAGTCCACGCTCCTAACCGCTACACCAAACTGGCTAGGCTAAAGCCCCACCTGGTCCCATCCCCTTTCTAAAAACACTTGGCAGGCATCAGGAAAGGGATTGACAGGCACCACACTGGGGAACCCTGACGTATAGGCTTATCTGTAGAGGGGAACTGTCAGGCAAGTGACTCTTTTTGGGGGTGGTGGAAAGAGCCGTGAAGTTGCAGCTGATTCATGGCAACCAATGTTCCCTCTAATTCCCCCCATACACACTCACACACACACCTGGCTGAGTGGAGCAGTTCACATCCTGAGCAGAGTATAATCTTAGTATGGGCAGTGGGCAGTGCCAGACCCTACAAGGCTCCAGACTGCTGCTGAGCGGGGCTTCCTGTGTTCATGAGTGGCCGCTCACACATGCACAGCTTAGAGGGAATGCTGACAACAGGGTTTTCAAGGCAAGTTATTATTACCTTAAAATATATACCTCGCCAGGGCTATTTTTGGGCAGGAACGCACAGGAATGGAGTTCTGGCTGGCTCCTGAGTTGGCCACGCCTACAACCAAAACCTCTGGCATGCGTGGCTACAGAGCACGCTACCCTCCCCACGTTACACACAAGAGGGAAAGGTGGCATGTTAAAATACCAAATTTCCCTCTGAGGATCCTGTCCAGATTTCCTTGTCAATTTCACTCCCCAGGAGTCAGCTGAGAATGAAATTGACAAGGAAAAGCCTCTCTCTGCCTTCCCTTCTCTAGCTGACATGTTGCAACTGGAAAAGGGCACGCAGGGAACCCAGGCACGTTGAAAATGCTTTTCTTTCCTTCCCCAGTCTGGGGGAGGGAGAGTAAGGCATTTAACCATGCCCCCTTGCACGTCCCTGAGTCTCTCCGCAAAAGCAGAGAGGCTCACAGAAGGAACGGGGCATATTTGCCTGTTTGCCCTCAATCTCCCCAGCCTGCGCACCTTGACGGGGAGACTGAGGGCAGTCATACAAACGTGCTTGCTTCCCTTCCCAATCTTTCGGGGGGAGGGGGGTAGGAAACTACAAAGGCACTGCCTTTTCCCTGCCGTCTGGTTGCAGGTGGGGGGCAATGCTGAAGTGGGGCGGAGAAGCTCAGGGGGGGAAAGAGGCAAGCTTCCATGGCTGCCCTCTGCTTTCCCAGCCCCCACCTAATATGCTAATGAGCTGCACTGCCAGGGGTGTGACCTAATATTCTAATGAGTTTCTGCCATTGGGTGTGGCCTTTTATGCTAATGAGTTCCTGCTGGGCTTTTTCTCCCAAAAAAGCCCTGTACCTCGCACTCTTAGCCTTATGGGGTCATGAGATGGCTCACAGCCTATCTCCTTGATTTGCCGTTCAAGGCAGCGTATGTCTTGGAAAGTCTGGGAGATTCAGTGAGATGTGGGTATGGGAAAGGATCATTTAAGGGTAGATTATCAGTTTTGACAGTCTCTTGCCTCACAGCAGCAAAGTCTCGGGGAGGAAGGTGGCAGCTCTGCCTGTGTGATGAAACTTCTCTGCCGTAACTGCAAATGGGAAATCTTAAATACCTGCTTTAGAAATACTGGAAAGGCAAAGTTTAAATTAGGACATTTTGCTAGGAGAGGGGGAAGAACTTGGCTGAACACAGCTGGTGATCTTTATCTTTTTGGGTTTTTTGTTTTAAAATGTGCTGATTTATAGTTTTAAATAGTTGCTCTTGTGCTGAAGTTGCCGGGGAGTGTCTGAGATGGCAACATCTGCAGCAGGTGTTGGGCTTTGAAAAAACGCTCACATAGTTAGATCTGGGATAGCAAAGTGAGAGGCTGATGAAGGAGCTGTATTGTAAATTCATAAATTAGTCCCCTGAGGGAACAGAGCAAAGACTGGAATAATAACACAAGAACTTCAGAGGAGGACTCTGTTGCGAAATTGCTGAGTTAGTGTCACGCTTCCGGATGCGTTCGATCTTATTAGATCTTATTAGGCCTCAATAAAGACAGTGGTTTCCTGTCACATGGCAGATGGGATAGTTTAGCAAGCCTAGCAAAGAGGGTAGCACAAAGTCTGAGTCCAGTGGCACAGCTAAGACCAGCAAAGTTTCATTCAGGGTATAAGATGTCATGTGCATGCACACGAAAGCTTATACCGTGAATAAGGCTTTGTTAGTCTTAAAGGTGCCACTGGACTCAGATTTTGTTTTGCTGCTTCAGACCAACACTGCTACCCACCTGAATCTAGCAAAGAGGGTGTTATCACCTTTGAAAGCTGTTCCAAATTGTGCTTATGAATATACAACTGGGTTTTGCTTGGAAATGTCACAAGTTGTCACTTTTGCATTTCTGTACCTTTCCTGCCACCCAGAGCCTCTTTATGTATAATCTTCCGTTTGTTTGAGGATGCATGATGCATTGAAGCTCCAGTCTTTGAAAACTTCAAGTAATCAGTTAGGGTTACCAGATGTCCTTTTTTTTAGAAAACATGTCCTCTGGTTTTGGTGTCCCTCCTCTTTGGAGCTCTTTTTTAAAAAAAAAAACTGATGAAAATGGCCTCTTTTTGGGTTGGAAGGTTAGGAATATTCTTAGTTAGTAGCAATTATCTCAGCTTAAATAGTAGGGGTATTTAAAATGAGATCTGACATAGTGATCAGCTGGGGAATATGTCCTCTTTTTTGCTTTTCAAAATATGGTAACCCTAACTCAGTGTCTTAAGATGCCTCCAATCTTGCTGCCAGTAGACTAACACGGCTCCCTTCTCTGGAATCTGTAATAACACCTTGTGTTTCTAGTGATGTAGAATGTTCAGACTACAGATGCTTTCACACATGTTAAATAATGCAGTTTCAGTACACTTCTGCGACCGTTTGCAAGTGGATTTTGCAAAGTGCATTGAAAGTGGATTGAAAGTGCGTTAGTTAATATGTGTGAAAGTGCCATATGCCAGATATGCTGTTCGAAACCTTATACCAACAACACTCATCTTATTAGCCTCCTGTTGCAAATTAGGGGCAGCCTAGGGTTGCCAACCTCCAGGTAGGACCTGGAGATCTTCCAGAATTACAACTTATCTCCCGATGACACAGATTGCTTCTCTTGGAGGAAATGGCAGTTTCGGAGGGTGGACTCCATGGCTTTATACCCTGCTGAGGTCCCTCCCCTTCCCAAACCCCACCCTCCCAAGGCTCTGCCCCCAAATCTCCAGGAATTTCCTGACCCAGAGCTGGCAACCTTAGCAGCAGATGGGTTAGAAGTCTGCAGAAAGTGAGTTGCCTTTAACCAAGTCACAGCAGAAATGTGATTTGCACCGGGGACTCCCCGTTTTGAAGGCTGAGTCGCTTCCCTGCAGTAGCTCTCCTCGAGACCGGACCAGTTGACAAGCCACAACAAGCAGCAATGCTGTGTTTTTATGATGTCGCTAATTTATTCACTCAACACCCCGGTGCAGTTAGGCTAGATAAGTCGTGCTGTTTCCTCTTGACAGGTGATAAATCAGAGATGTTATGTTAGTCTGTCTGCCCAAAAATGCTAACCAGCAACTCATTGGTAGACAAAGGACTTGCAATCGAGGTGTTCCTAACAAGAGGGCAAGGCGATAGGGACACTGTCGTTGTGTTCCTGATCCCATGTGTTGACATTTTGGGGTCCACCTTATTTTCATTGCTGTCACCACTGACTCTTTACAGCATCTTGGTGCTGTTGTTAAACCACTCTATGCTATTTCTATGCCATGCGTATGCAGTTGACCCCCCCGAAATGTCAAACAAGGCGTACAGTTTTAACGGGGGGGGGGGGGGAATTCTGCACAAGGAAAGAGAAGGGGGTGCGGCAGTAAAGATTCATGCGTTTGTGAAATCAAAGTGGTTAGCTTGTAAAATTTGGTCCCATCTCTTTCCCAACATTTCTTTCTGTTTCGTTAAAAAGTTGTCTACCTTCTTGCTGTTCAGGGTGGGGATTTGATTGTGGTTTGGGAATGGTGTCTTATGTTGTAAGAGGCTCAATGCTGTGCCACTACACTGTGTAGCTAGGAAAGGTTAAGGTGCTGTCTGTTCTGACTGTGCGGAGCTCTCTAAGGCTGTGGTCACACGAGTAGTTTGTGCCGATATAGTGGTGTTACCTTTGTGGATTTAAAGAGCACGATCAGGCAGCAGATGGGTCCCTTCTGCCTTCTGCACCCCAGTCACTGGCACCCGAGTCTGGCCCATCCTGGAAGTGGAGTTTGCTGACACCGGGGAAAGTCCGGTCTTTATGTATGCCACTGCTTCTGCTCCGCTTTTCTTGATGTCTGAACCCCCCTGTCGCAAACAGATGCTGGATGGGAAGTGTGAACGGTCACTTCTGACTCAGTTATAGGGGGGTGCATCCAGTAGGGATGTGCACATAAGCGGATATGAGCATAAGCAACCCCCATTGCTAGCAAGGGCCATGTTCTGTGACTGAGGTTCCAGTAATGTGGATGCTTCAGCATGGGATCAGCACACAAAGGAGCCGCTTCAGGGTGTGCTGTCTGGTCACCCCTTCCTGCAGTGATTTTAAACCACTGCAAATAAAGGCGCCACCAGATGACACCAAGCCTCCAGTGTGACCACAGCCTAAGCTACCTGCAGGGGCTTTTTGTTTTGCTTAGTTTTAGCCTTGTGCCACAAGAGCTGCCTACCTCCAGGTGGGACCTGGAGATCTCCCAAAATTACAACTGAACTCCAGACTACAGAGATCAGTTCCTCTGGAGAAAATGGCTGTTTTGGAGGGTGGGCTCCATGACGTTATGCCCCACTGGGGTTCTTCCCATCCCCAAATCCTGTCTTCTTGGGCTCCACCCCCAAAGCTCCAGGAATTTCCCAACCTCAAGTTGGCAACTGTATGCACCACATTGTTGTGACATGGTGGGAGGTATCTTGTGTTGGTGCAGTGCTACATTCTGTTGACTGCTGCCAGCACAGTGCTGTGATCTGCTGCAGTGAGCCATTGAAGAGAGGTTTATGCCAGCTGGGCTGCAGCGGAATGAGGTGGCAGGGTTGGGGACTTTCCGTTCATTAATTAAATTGTGTTGGTCTTTAACAGGCGTGTCAAACATGCAGCCCGTGGGCCGGATGTGGCCCACAGAGGGCTCAAATCTGGCCCCTGAGCAACTTCCTTCTCCTGCTTCTCTTTCCCAGGGCTGCTGCTGTAGCTGCATCATAGCTTGCTTTCCCCCCAGCTCCCTCATGGCTTTTTGTTTCCTACCTCTTGCCGCCCCCCTCTCTTGCTCTGTCTCTCTCTGTCTCAAACACACACACACACACACACACACACACAGAGCGCTTCATGGCTGCTTCCTGCTTTGTGCAGGAGGGATACAAAGTCACGTTTGTTCATTCGTTTTCTCTCTCTCTCTCTCTCACACACACACACACAGTTTCTGCTTCCTTCTCTGGGGCTGCTGCTTCTCTTTATGGGAGGGAGGGGTGGAGTGACAGAAAACAAAGTTGGAATCTCATTGCAGCTTCAAGACTAACAATGTTTTATTCCAGGTATAAGCTTTTGTGTGCAAGCATACTTCTTGGGAGGGAAGGAGGGAGTGGGTATTTTGGCTTATTCTGAAAAGTTGTATTAAAAAAAAAGATTGGATTTCTCTGTTCCTATCTGGATTTATTTATTTTTTTCAAAAATAGTCTGATTAGTAATTAGAACACTTGGATTGGTCCTTATATCTTGGAGAGTGGAATATTTCAGATGCCAAATGATAACAGCACACATTGGTATTGAGACAGGAAATCTAGCTCTCAGTTGTGTCCAGGATGATGCATTGTCTTGAGCTTTGTTATCAATTGCAATTCAGCACTCTCTCTTTCTACTCTCCCTTTGAAATTCCTTTGCAAGAGCACTGCTACTCTTAGGTCAGCAACTGAATGTTGTGGTTTCTAATGTCAGACTTATGTCCATTTATTCTTTGCATCCTCCTGGACTGAATCCTCCTGGATGGAATTGAGACCTAGGTTTCCTGTCTCATTACCAACGCTGGTATCTGCACGCCTACTAACCCTCTGCATATCACACCAAATCCAATCACACCTGCTATTGTCATTCACCTGCTATTGCCATTTGACACCTGAAATCACCTTTATAAAGTTTATATCTCTGGTACATTACACGCAAATGTGACAAAGTGACATTTATGTCAGATCTGGCCCTCGTAACAAATGAGTTTGACACCTCTGGTTTTAAAGGTGCCACTGGACTCATACTTTGGAATATATGTTGTCAGCCTTTAAGGTGCCTCTGGATTTCTCTTTTCTAACTGTGAAGGCCACCTTCAGCATCACCCCCTGCTGTTGCCCATGGGTTGCCAAACCTCTGGGTAGAAAATCAATAGAAAACACTGTGTGCAAACATACAATATAAGGAATAATATTTAATAAAAATATATAAATGGTGTGCAGTTAGTATAATCACCTTACAGGTGTTAGCAAAATTCATATATAGGCAATAAGAAGCATAATCAGAGTAACAAAAATATATAAAGGGAACAGTCCAAATATTCTCCTATCTAAATAGCTAGCTCCTGTAGAAACATAATCCAAAAGTAATATTTTATTTCAGAGCTTGCTGTGCCTCAGTGGTAGAGCATCTGCTTGGTATGCAGAAGGTTGCAGGTTCAGTCCCCGGCATCTTCAATTAAAAAAAGGACCAGGCAGTAGGTGATGGGAAAGACCTTTCTCTGCCTGAGACCCTGGAGCGCTGCTGCCCGTCTGAGTAGACAATACTGACCTTGATGGACCGATGGTCTGATTCAGTGTCAGGCAGCTTCATGTGTATAGAAGAGGTGATTCAGCAGTCCCAACACTGTAGGACAAGAGCTTGGGGCTCTTTAGCTTTGAGAAATGATGGCTGAGGGGTGACATGATCGAGGTTTACAAGATTATGCATGGGATAGAGCAGGTAGAGAAAGAAGTCCTTTTCTCCCTTTCTCACAGGACAAGAACGTGTGGGCACACCATGAAATTGCTGAGCAGTTGGGTTAGAGTGGATAAAAGGAAGTACTTCTTCACCCAAAGAGTGATTAACACCTGGAATTCACTGCCACCGGAGGTGGCGGCGGCTACAAGCATGGATGGCTTCAAGAGGGAATTAGATAAACTTATGGAACAGTGGTCCATCAGTGACTATTAGCCACAAGGTATAGATAGGAACTCTCAGTCTGGGGCAAGGGATGCTCTGTATTCTTGGTGCTTGGGGGGGGCAACAGTGGGTGGGCTTCTAGTGTCCTGGCCCCACTGGGTGGACCTCCTGCTGACACCTGGTATTTTTGTCCACTGTATGACAGAGTGTTGGACTGGATGGGCCATTGGCCTGATCCAACATTGGCTTCTCTTATGTCCGTATTTTCAGACAAGCGATACGATGACTTCCCGGTTGACAAGTCGTTTCCAGCCTTCTTCCTCAAGAATCACTCAATATCTTGTGTACATCATTCACTGGAACCAACCTCCATTCTCTTAGCCAAACGCTCACTTCCCCCATGGGATTAAGAACATTGACCTTTAAGGTGATTATACTAAATGCACACAATTTATATATTTTTATTCAATATTATTGTTTACATTGTATGTTTGCACACAGTGTTTTTATTGATTTCGTGCCCATTCCATCGTGGTCCTTGTTCTGTTGAAACGTCTGGGTAGATCTTAGCCTTCAGGTGGCTTTCTGAGTTCTCTGTTCCGCCACCTTCCTCCAAAGTCAACAATGTTCTTTTGCTGCCCTGGAGACTGAAATGGGGACTGGGATGTGTTTCTTTCCGAACAATGGCATTCCCTGGCAAGCACACAAAGAAAATCTACTTAGCCGGAATGCAGGGGCCCCCAACCCCTTGACCTGCAATGTTGCGACTGAGTGACTTTATCATCATTACTTGGAAGAGTGACTTTGGGATCCTTTTCAGCAGAAGCCAATGCTGGGCCCAGGGTTAGCAGTTGAGCAATCCGGCAGCTGATCACTGTAGCATTCAGCAACATTTTTTTTTTACCTCCTCTCACCAGATCATCCTGTTCCCATATTTCCCGACTGTATAAGTAATTCATTTGTGCAACTGAAGTCGAGTTTCAAAACCATTACGTCCTGTGACCCATGCTTGCGTTCACCAGAACTATTGTACACATTGCAAAGATGAGTAATGTCCATGTGAACAAATGCTGTTTCTGGGGGGCGAAAGAAAGTAGTTTAGAAGGTCTGCAGTGTGCAACGTTTAAAGAAGATCTTTGCTCACAAAGGGACATGTGATTTCATGCTGATCTATACCAGTCTTCCTCCCCTTGGGTTCATTGCGCGTGTGTGTGTGTGCGTGTGCACGCACACACACACACACACACACACACACACACACACACAAACATGTTTATTCTTGAATTATTCTAAGAGCAATGGCTGCCATTACTTCCTAAGAACAAAGTTTGAGTCCAGTGACACCTTTAAGACCAGCAAAGTTTTATTCAAGGTTTTATTTATTTATTAAATTAGATTTGTTAGGCCGCCTTTCTCTGCTGCAAGCAGGACTCAGGGCGGCTTACGACAGACCGAGGAGAATATATAATTCAAGTAAAGACAACATTAAAATACCCATCACATATCCGCAAATAAAACAGTACACTTCCCAAGATGGCAGAAGAGAGATTTTAATTTCTGCAGGCTGCCTGCGAGGGAGGGGGTTGTGGAAGGTGGGGTGTATGTGAGAGTGCCAGGTATTATACTGTCCCGTCGCTGTCCTCAGTCTGTAGGAACATCTCTGCCTTAAGAACATAAGAGAAGCCAGTGTTGGATCAGGCCAATGGCCCATCCAGTCCAACACTCTGTCACACAGTGGCCAAAAATACCAGGTGCCCTCAGGAGGTCCACCAGTGGGGCCAGGACACTAGAAGCTCCCCCACGGTTGCCTCCCCCCAGCACCAAGAATACAGTGCATCACTTGTCCCAGAGTTCCTATCTGTACCTTGTGGCTAATAGCCACTGATGGATCTCTGCTTCATATGTTTATCTAATACTATGCCTTGCATAGTAAATTCTGCAGGGCACAGATATTCTCCAGCAGAGAGTTCCACCAGGCCTGGCCCTAGTTGAGGACAACTGGATCTCTTTCAGGCTGGAGACCACCAGAAAGTTCTTATTCTAGAGTTGCCAGCCTCCAGGTGGGGCCTGGGGATCTCCTGCTTTTACAACTGATCACCAGCTGACAGAGATCAGCTCCCCTGGAGAAAATGGCTGCTTTGAAGGGTGGATTCTGTGGCATCGTACCCTGCTGAGGCCCCTCCCCTCCCCTCCCCAAACCCCACCTTCTCCTGGCTCCACCCCCAAAGTACCCAGGTATTTTCCAACCCGGACTTGGCAACCCTGTCTTATTCTCAGAGCGTAATGCTCTTCCGGGGGCATAACTGAGAGAGGCAAAGGACACCTGAGCATGAGCAGATTGTTGTTCTGGAGACTGTGGCATCTGGAGTCCTGACCCTGTCTGCTAATTTACTGCTCACCACTCTACCTATATATATGGACTAGTAGTTTCCATTTCATTGTATCTGAGGAAGTGTGTGCGCGCACGAAAGCTTATACCTCAAATAAAACTTTGTTGGTCTTAGAGGTGCCACTGGACTTATACTTTGTTCTGCTGCTTCAGACCAGCATGGCTACCCCACCAGAATTAATTCCTAAGGCATTCGAAAGCTCCTTTCTATCACACAGGGCAGCTTCATTGCCCTCCCCACAACAGAAACCCTGTGAGGTAGCTGGGGCTGAGAGAGCTCTGAGAGAAACTGCTCTTTCAAGAACAGCTCTGACAGAACTATGGCTTGTCCAAGGTCACACCAGCAGCTGCATGTGGAGGAGTGGGGAATCAAACCTGGTTCTCCCAGATTAGAGTTCGTGCCCTTAACCACTACACCAAAATAAGTTGAAAGAAATGATCCAAATATCAGACTTTTGATACACAGAGCTGATAGTTTCACATATACAACTGATGGGTATATTTTATGACCATACACGTTGCGGCCCCTTAGGGCCTTCCTCAGTGGTCAGTATTACTATTGCAAGACAACACGCATCCAGGAATGAAGAGATGAAAAACGATTTTCTTTAGAGCCAGGTGTTGCTTTTGGGGATTGTATGCTGACGCTGGCCCTGCCTTCTGGGACAGGGGGATCTTTGTGGGCAATATCATGGGAGGTCACTTGCCGGGGGTGAGGGTCCCTGGCACCTGACGCTGGTCCCAAGGAAGGCAGCATGCCACAGGAGCCGTCTCTGTAGGCATCAGACAGTGGGTCTGCGGATGGGCCCTGCCCTGCTGAAAAATGAAGGGAGCAGACTCTCTGGGGGCCCCCAGTCCCAATTGCACTGGCAGAGAGATGCCTGGTGGGAACTCACAAGAAGGCTTTTCCCTCTGCCAGTGTTGTAGAAGTCCTCCTCCTAGGACATAGGATTGGCAACCATCCTTGCGGCCCTTGCAGTGCCCGTTTGAAAACACCTCCACTCCAGAGGGTCTTTGCAATGCAAGGTAAAGGTTCCCCTTGCTCGAAAGCCAGTCGAATCTAACTCTAGGGGATGCGGCGCTCATCTCCGTTTCCAAGCCGAGGAGCCAGCGCCGTCCAAAGACGTCTCCGTGGTCATGTGGCCGGCATGACTGAATGCCGAGGTGCACGGAACGCTGTTACCTTCCCACCGAAGCGGTACCTATTTATCTACTTGCAATGTCTTGCTTTCGAACTGCTAAGTTGGCAGGAGTAACTTGGTTGACTGCTTATTAGCATAAGGTTTTGATGCTGTTAAAACTTTGTGTGTGCTGTTTCAATGGATTCCATTGACTGTATTATTTGTTCGCTGCTTTCCACCTTGTCTGTGCATGTTTCAAATTCTAAAAAAGACAAGTAGGATGCAGATGTCACTAAATAAACAGTGATTTAAATGAACGGCCTTGTGGCGTTCTGGAAAATTCCCAGGCCCAACATCTGGAATGGCTGAGCGGTGGATGTCCATCCCTCACCCCAGGTTTGGCCAATCTAGGTGAAGCAGAGGAGAAAAAAAAATCCTGCACTTCTCTGCTATTTTTTAATGTGTGTCTAGACTTGTAAACAGAAGTCACATAGCAATCCTCTTCCCACAGTCAGCAGCCCAATAAATAATGCACCTTGATTACTTTATCATACTCTAGGGCTGCAAATAATAATTACAGCAATTTAAGCCTCATGAATGAAGGCTTTGCATTAAAATGCAAAGCAAGAAAGTATCTCTCAGAACAGGCAATCATAATCCTGCGTAATTGTTTGGCAATCAAGTGCGGCTGCATAATTATCCTTTAGGTTTTCTCTTAACACCCACCTCTGCACTGGAGGTTTATTGTTGTAGCGAAGATACAAGATCCGCCGCTTCCCCTTCCAAAATCCTTTTGCGCTGTGAACAAAGAGGAAATCTACATATTTATTTAGCACGTTTTTCCCAATGGGTGGATCAGAAGAAGTAGTGTAGGTATTTATACCCTGCTTTTCTCTACCCTAAGGAGGCTCACAGCGGCTTACTATCTATCACCTTCCCTTCCTCTCCCTCCAACCGGCACCTTGTGAGGTAGGTGGGGCTGAGGAAGTTCTGAGAGAACTGTGACTGGCCCAAGATCCCCCAGCTGGTTTTGTGTGGAGGAGTGGGGAATCGAACCCGATTCTCCAGATTACAGTCTGCCACTCTTAGCCACTACATCACGCTGGCTCTCTCCTCACTTACTTGATTATGCCCGCTTTTGCCCTTACTTACCTGATACGCCCCCTTCTGTGTCCACTTTACAGCTGTTTACACACACGCACATTTTAAAAGCACAAGTAGGCATGAGGAGTTCCCTGCCGGATCAGACCAACGGCCCACCTAATTCAGCATCCTGCTTTCAGTTGCAGGGGTGTGGGCGCTTTTGGGAGGACTGCAAGCAGAAAGCAAAAGCTCCTCCCAATGAACTGGTGGTGTGCATGTTATACGCACAGTTTATGAAACAGTTATCCACTCTTGCGTTCTGCCACTGACTAGCAGGTTAACCTCAGTGGGCAGACTTAGTGCCTCTCTGACATAGATAGACATACATATATGCTAAGTGCCATTGATGATTCTAATCACAGAAACAGAAATCAGCCATGAATATATTCAGATATTAACTTTGGTTCATTGCTTAAAGGCATGCTGGGAGAATAAGAAATGCTAACTTGCTATTCTGCTAAGGTTTGCGGCCTCGGTTGGCCGATTACAACTGCGCATGTGTCGGTTAGTTTAGCTAAATGCGGAACAATAAGACTCTGGGACTATATCGGCAAAAATATATACTTTTAGAGCTGCATAGATGCAGGAGAAGCGTCAATTGTTTGACTAAAATTTTACTTGGGGAAGCCCGGCCCAAAAGGCTTTCCACCCATCAGAGACCTGTGAGGTCAGAGTGCTGGTGTTTGATAGAACCAACAGCAATGCTTTGATTGTTCATGTCATACAGAGTATAAAATCCTATGTCACCCATTGTAACTTCGGAGGAGCTGGTGGGTATTCAGGGGTCCCAAAACCTTTTGTACCTGTGCTCTCCCTTTATTCATTAATAATTTTTTTTTAGTTTTTCTTCTCTACAGGACTGTTTTTGTGTGTTTTCAACACAATAACAACACAACACAATAACAACAAAATAAGCAGGGACTGATGTCAAAACCAGAAGTACCACCCCCAACACAATGACATCACTTGGGAGTGATGTCATTGTGCAGGAAACGTTGTGAGGGGGATGCTGTGTTATTTGGGCAAACTCTATGGTTTTGAGGGCCAAATACCAAAGCATCCCCATGTGACTTTTCTGGTGCAATATGACTTCCTGATGACAGCATCACGTCAAGGGCATCACACAACATCCCCCCACCTCCCGGAACGCCTACCCCCCATAGCCCCCCCACCGGCAGAGGTAAGAGACCTGGCAACCCTACATGTGACTGTCCTCCATGACCTTCTCTAATTCCCTTTTAAAACTGACTAAGCCTAAACTAAAGGCAATGTCAGAAGTGACCCTAGCGCATGCTACTGAATTGTCCAGACACATTTAGGATGTAAATGTATTTCCAGAAGTAAACGTGAACGTACATATATTTAAATTCACTTGTCTGTACTTGGGGCACTGCTGAACCTTACAGAGGACGTGGGGTTGCCCCTGAAATTAGCAGCCCGGTCTTGAATCCCTTGCTTCTGTTTCTGCTTTGGTGGTGGCTGTCTAATGCTGGCTGTTGATCCATCTGATTTAGTAATGCCTGGGTCAAACTGGCAGTGGTTCTCTGAGATCTCAGGCTGAGAGAGAGACCTGTTGTCTCTTTGAGATCCTTTGCTTGAAGATGTCAAGCACGGAACTTGGACCCTTCTGCCTGCCAAGAGGTGCTCCATCACTGAGAAAACAGTCTCTCCAAGACGATGGAATGAGGCTAATTTTGAAAGCTGAATTTTGTGCGTGTGTGTCTGCGGGAGGCTAGAAGGAAGTTCCTCGGGGGGATTACTATAGCTCATAGCTGTGGTAGGTTAACTTCCCGCCGAACCTCACTTTGTAGACTTGCACTGTGCTCTAGAGAGAATTTTGCCATGGCTTTACTCTTCAGTTTTTTTGTTCTCCTTCACCAAATACTATTAGGGTTATTTTTTGTTTTTGTTTTTAAAAAGGTCTGTTCTTTGTTTATTTGAATTAACTCTGAAGATGAGTTAGGTTGCGGCCCTAAGAGGGAAGAAGAGATGCAAGTGCATTGGGACTCCCAAATAGAAGCAGTCCCTGCACTCTCTGCTTTTAATGCTACCAGAAGTTTCATACAGAAAGACATTTATAGAGAGAGAGAGAGAATTTCAAGTGGGTGGCCATTGTAGGTCTGAAGCAATAGAACAACAGTTGATTCCAGTGGCACCTTTAAGACCAACAAAGGTTAATTCTGAGTATAAACTTTGGTGTGCATGCACACTTCCTTAGATACCTCTGGAGGGAGGGAGGGAGGGAGGGGGAGAGAGAGAGAGAGAGAGAGAGAGAGAGAGAGAGAGAGAGAGTGAGTGTTGGGTTAGGGTTGCCAAGTAACTTACCAGCAGGAGTGGGGGAGTCCCGCTCCTGCTCCAGAAGCCTTGTGCATGTGCTTTGCATGCGCATGGCGTGATGACGTCACCCGGAAATGATGTCATCACACTGGGCATGTTGCCAGGGCGATGCTCTGGTAATCACCCTAAAACTCTATGATACCATAGCGTTTTCATGGTGACTGCTAGAATGTCTCCCCGGCAACATGTCCAACATGATGGTGATGTCATCACGCTGGGCAGTCGGCCGGATCAGGCCACTTCGGGGGTGGGGTTCCCCCTGCCGACCAAATCCCGACCGGCAGATTGGGGACCCCTTTAGCAGGGAATCCCCGCCCCCCGGGGGGACTTGGTAGCCCTATTTTGGGTTAGGATCTGGAGGACCTAGGTGCGAAATCCCCACTCTTGCCATGGAAGTTTGCTGGGTAGACCTTGGGCCAGTCGCACACACTCAGCCTAACCTACCTCATAGGGTTGTTGTGAGGAGGAAATGGAGGAGAGAAGAACAATGTAAGCTGCTTTGAGGGGGGAAGTCGGGGCACAAATCTTTGAGGGGGGAAGTGCTTTGAGGGGGGAAGTCGGAGAGAGCCAGTTTGGTGTAGTGGTTAAGTGCGCGGACTGTAATCTGGGAGAACCGGGTTTGATTCCCCACTCCTCCACTTGCACCTGGCTGGATGACCTTGGGCAAGCCATAGCTCTGTACCAGCTGTTCCCTCAAGGACATCTTGGGAAAGAGCTCTCTCAGCCCCACCTACCTCACAGGGTGTCTGTTGTGGGGAGGGGAAGGGAAAGGAGTTTGTAAGCCGCTCTGAGACTACAAGTGAAGGGCGGGGTATAAATCCAATCTCCTCCTCCTCCTCCTCCACAAATGAAGTCAATGAAATAAATAAATGTATGCAAATAAACTATACCTTCTGATATATATATACTGATAACTATATACTTCTGATGGCAACCCCATGGCAGGTCCGCCCCCCCCCCCCACCATTGCCAGGGCCATGCTGGACCAGGGTTACATCACAGATGGTTAAGATGATGGGTGGCATCACCGGTATCCCTGGTGTCACCGGTGGCGGCTCCTATTCGAAGGCCTGGCGGAAGAGCTCCGTCTTACAGGCCCTGCGGAACTGCATTAAATCCCGCAGGGCCCTGATCTCCTCCAGGAGCTCATTCCACCAGAGAGGAGCCGCCACCGAAAAAGCCCTGGTACCACCCTTTGTCCCCGATCTTGGAGAAATGACAAAACATTAAAGCAACCTTTAAATTACACAGTTAAAATGAATACGTAAGCATAGGAATGGGAAGGAGGGTCAGTGAGGGAATGCCAAACAAAACAGAAAAGGCTTCGCCTGCTGATGGAAGACTATGATAGAAAGGCACGGGCAGATCTCCCTGGGGAGGGAAGCGCGTTCGTTTTGGTTTCACGACCAAGAAGTCCCCTTCTCAGGTCGCCACTTGTCTAGCCTTAGTTGGCAGTGGCACCCAAAACATTACCGGAGCAGACCGGAAGGTTCATAGTGGAGTGGGCGGTCCCTTAAGATACCCTGGTCCCAAGCTGTATAGGACTTGAAAGGTCAATGCCAACAGCTTGAGTTGGGCCTGGAAGCAAATTGGGAGCTGGTGTAGGTATATTGGGAGCTGGTGTAGGTATAAAGAAACTGGGAAATTGGGAAATTGGGAGCTGGTGTAGGTATATTGGGAACTGGTGTAGGTATAAAGAAACTGGAGTGATGTAGTCCCTAACGATCACTCCATCCCAAATTCAGCTACAGCATTTTGCATCACTGATACAGTGCTGGGTGTGAAGCAGATTTCAGGATGCACTACCAGACGTTTTCCTGGGAAAGAGATAGTGGGAGGGAAATGACTGTGTTCTCTTCGGAGTGCCTAAGCATTGGCCAGAAGGTCTCTGCTCCAGTGCATCCGTTTCCCAGGTCTTTCACCCTACAACTTCTGCTTATAAAGCCAGGCACTGGCTTCCAGCCTTCTCCTCCTCCTCCTCCTCCTGCCTGCAATGGTGGCTGGCATACTGCAGGTTTCTGTGATCCATTTCACATGATCAGCTGAGGTGGCTTATACTTGCTGAGCGATAAGCTCGCCTCCGTTCACGGGCTTGTTGTTTGCCTAACAAGAAAGGTCCCGTCTAATGAATAGCTTACCGGTGACAGCGATTTCGGGTGACCACATTAGCGTCTGATAACAAAGCTGATGTCTTGATAAGCATAGTAGTCTTAATTGGCCCTACTGCCAGGCTTCGCCGGGTAACTAACAGTGCAGTCCCAAGTTGAGATCCTCCCTTCTAAGGTACGACTGGGAAATTCCTGGAAATCTGGGGGGAGTGTGGGCCTGTGGAGGGGGTTATTTGGGGAGGGCTTGCCGCTAGAATCTATGGTTTACCATAGAGCTTGCCCGACGAAGCTGCCATTTTCTCCAGCGGAACTGATAATCTCTGTAGTCTGGAGATCAGTTGTAATTCCAGGAGAACTCCAGGCCCCACCTGGAGGCTGACAACCCATCGACTTCAGTGGGCTCAGGAGGGTGTGACGCTGCTTGGGACTGTAGTATAATGTGTACCAGCCCACCAAGGTGCATTTCTTCAGCCAGATTTTTTTTAAAAAGAAAAGATCACCCTTCTCCAAGACCATGGAGAAGTGTGTATTACTACCAAGAGTTATAATGATACCCTCTGATTCAAGGTTCCAGTTTGGTGTAGTGGTTAAGTTCATGGACTCTAATCTGGGAGAACCAGGTTTGATTCCCCACTCCTCCACTTGCACCTGCTGGGTGACCTTGGGCAAGCCATAGTTCTGTCAGAGCTGTTCTTGAAAAAGAGCAGTTTCTCTCAGAGCTCTCTCAGCCCCACCTACCTCACATGATGTCTGTTGTGGGGAGGGGAAGGGAAAGGAGTGTGTAAGCTGCTCTGAGATTCTGAGGGAAGAATGGGGTATAAATCCAATCTCTTCCTCCTCCTCTTCTTCATCATCTTCCTCTTCTTCCCCACTGTGGTCACCTTTGGAATTCTGACACAACATGGTGGGTGCAGCCACAAAATGGCTTCCACAAAACAGCTACTGCCGGAGGTAGAGCCAACCACAAAATGGCTGCCTCGGCTTACCCTCAGTCACACACACTGAAGATCCTTGACCAGTGGTGACAGCTGCTGCCAAAGCAACGTTTTAAAATATCTACACAGCCACTCAAATACCCAGTAGCCAACCAGAAACCTTGCTGGGCAAAACCCCTACCCGGCCCTACCCCCTTTCTAAAAACACTGGGCAGGTACCAGGAAACGTGTTGGTAGGTGCCATGGCTCCCACGGGTAGCACATTGGGGACCCCCCTCTCTGACTGATCATGAGTGGCATGTTGATGATAGCAGTGCTTTTAATTTTGGGGGGAAAGGCAGGGGACAGATGAGTCATGGAGCCCGACGTTTCGAAATCCAGATTGTAAACGAAGAAAAAAAGAAGCGTGTCTACATAATTTATTTGGCTCAACTGCCGTGCTGATTGGTTGCATATAGACACTGTAAACACTGCCGAGGAGCAACCATGGAAACTCTTGTTTTTCCTGCCACTGCTAAATTTACTCTGGGTTGAATATTAACACTGTGCCTGGCAATACTTTCAAAGCAAAAAATAGCTTTGGAGTGACTCACCGTGACTCACTTTACTGCTTGGCCTGCAATACCGCCTGGAGGTTGACATTGAACGAGTTGGCAACCGGCAGTGCCGCAATTTTTTTTTCTAGGAACTCTGAACACATCTCATTCTTGCAAATCGTCTTGTGCAATAATATTAAAAGCGAAGTGTTTGTTTTGCTTTCAAAGTCGAATGAATCAGAGAATGGTGAAACATGCATTCCTCTCTCTCCTTCTCTCTGTTACTGCTGAAAAATACATTTCTCCCCCCACACCCTGGTTCTGGACATTGTGGGTTTTCAGAATTCTGCTCATTGCTTCGGGAGTGGATTGATGGCATCGTGCTTTTACGCTTAGTAATGCTTTATCTGGGTTATGTAAATGGTCACTCTTAAAACTGTTTGAGTGTCACTTGCAGGGGCGGATTAACCATTAAGAAGACTAAGCATGTGCTTAGGGCACCAGGGCCAAAGGGGGCACCACAAAGTTGGGAAAAGGGTGAAAAGAAAAAAAAGAATGAAAATTTGTAAAAAAAATATGATAAAACTAGTGCAAATTGATCATGGTGCACCCTAGTGTTATCTTCTATTTTTTGTTGGCGAGGTGCAGAGTTATAGGCTATGTTTAAAAGTAAAATGCATGTTGTTAAAAGTAAAATGATGGAGCCAAATTCAGTTGTCATGACAGTCATTTCAATGATCCTCTCTGCCCCTTTTTAATTTCGGCCCCATGTAAACGTCAAAAATGAAGTGTGTTCAGCTGAGTGGTGCGCAAAAGAGAAAACATGCAAAAGAGAATGAGCAAAAGAACCTGTTTGTTGTAGCCAAGACAGGAAAGCTGACAGACTTCTTCTTACAAACTGCAGAGAAAGATGATCCAGATCAAAACCAGTGTCAGTCTTCAGAGACAGGAAGTGAATCAAATCTATCTCCTTCATCAGAAACAGGCAGTGCTGGTGCAAGGCCAGATTTTCATGATGACATTGCACATAATGAAGTGCCACAACCTGGACCTACTTCCACAACAAGATGTGTAAATGCTATTGAACTGTTCAAGGAGTTTAGAGAACTGACCAAGGATGAAATGAACAAAGCGAAGGACCCAGGATTGTAGGATGAATTTTATGGTGATGATGTGACTTATTGGGTTGCTTGTGGACCCAGTGAATGTCAGCACCACAATGGGCCATTTGACAAATCGTGTTGCAATTTCATCAGTGGGAATCCAAAGAGATACTGTTCACAGAAGATATTTTTTGGAATAAAAGCCAATGGTGAACACTACAAGAGAGAATGGCTGTTGTACTCTCCTTCAAAAGGATCAGTTTACTGTTTTGTTTGTAAACTATTTGCGCCCAAAGGATCAACGCATTTTGCTAGAAATGAGGGATTCAGCGACTGGCAAAACACTGCTGTAATTGACAACCATGAAAAAAGTACTACTCACTGAGATGCCATGTTGACATATTTAACTCAGAAACAAGGCTTAGGCTTGACACAGCCACTGGAAAAACAAATTGAAGAGGAGTACAATTACTGGGAGAATGTGCTTCAGCATGTTGTAGCAGTCATTTGCACACTGGCTGAACGAGGATTGGCATTCCGAGGAAAAGTGGAAAAATTTGGGTCTCTCAATAATGAGAATTATTTGGGGCTACTTGAATTGATAAGTCAGTTTGACCCATTCTTGGCTGCTCACATGTCACAGTGTGGCAATGCTGGAAAAGGCAACCCTTCATACCAGTCCAAAACTATATGTGAGGAACTTATTGAGTTAATGGCAAAGAAAGTGCACTCCGTCATCATTGACAAAATTAATGTTTCTGGGTACTTCAGTCTGTCTGTGGACTCAACGCCTGATCTTTCGCATGTTGACCAACTGAGCATAGTGCTCAGATACTTGCAAGATGGACAGCCAGTTGAACGATTTATCACATTTTTGGAATTACAAAACCACTCTGGTGAAGCTATGGCACAGTAGGTGTTGAAGTACTTATGTGATGATTGTAAATTGGATTTTGCTAAATGCAGAGGGCAGTCATATGACAATGCTGCCAACATGTTTGGATGTTACAATGGCATGCAGCAAAAACGTTTGGATGCAAATCAGTTTGCCATTTATGTACCCTGTGCAACTCATTCACTAAGTTTAGTTGTGCTGTGGATTGCTGTCAAGTTGCAGTAGATTTCTTTTCCACTGTACAACTGCTCTACACATTGTTTTCGGCCTCAATTGCTTGGTGGAGAATTCTCAAAGATTGCATTGGAAATGATAAAGTGTTGAAATCACTTTCAGACATCAGATGGGAAGCACATGCTGTGGCAACTGCAGCAATTATCAACTCTTTCTTCAAGGTTCTGGAAGCTTTGGAAGATTTATCAGATGACCAGTTGCAAAAAGGTGACACTAGAACGGAGGCAAAGAATATTGCAAACAAGGTGCAAGAACTGGAATTTGTGTTCATGCTGAATTTTTGGAATGAAATTTTAGAAAAGTTTCATAGAACAAGTCAACTTCTTCAAAGTAAAAATGTGATCTTGCAAACACGTCCGGATTTGTATTCATCATTGGCAGACCAGTTGCACACATCAAGAGATGAGTTTGAGAGATTTGAATCACTTGCAAAGGACATGCTACCAGAATACAAAGCAACTCAAATGTGCAAGCGTATAAGAAAGAGAATGCCCAACGATGGAAATGCTCCAGAGGTCATTCTCAGTGCCAGAGACAAATTCCATATCTCCACTTTTTATGTAATAGTTGAAAAGTTAGAAACGGAAATGAGGAGGAGATGAAAGGTGTACACTGAAATAGCAGACAGATTCCCTGTCTGACAGATGTTCCTAATGCTACCCAACAAGGTGCTAATTCCCAATTATCAGAAAGTGAAAGGTTCTCAAAAACTTGTCAGACACTCATTGATGCTTATCCAGATGACATGAACAACACTTTGTCTACAGAGCTTCAGCAGTTCTATTCATGTGTTCTTCATAACTTTAAAACAACCAAGAAAACATCTTTCACTCATATGGAACTTTACAACACAATTACAGAAAAGAGTGCCTTTCCAAGTGTTGAAATTGCCTTAAGAATATTTTTAACATTAATGGTCACCAACTGCACAACAGAGAGGTCTTTCTCACAACTGAAACATGTAAAAAACTCAAATAGATCAGTTATGCTTCAAGAAACACTCAACTCACTATCTATATTAACAATTGAAGCAGACATTCTGAGAAGTATTAATTTTGAGGATGTTATCGTGATTTTGCGAAAATAAAATGTAGAAAAATGCCTTTCAGGTCATGAATATTGGAACTTTGATACATTTATCTTGTGAAATATTAAAATAGATGTTGGATTGTATTTTTGTAGAACTTTATGTAGACCAAGCTTGGCTTAGTTTGTACAGTATATTGTGTTATCATATGAATCATTTTTGTATTGTTGCAACCTGCATTGTATATCTGGTCAGACAGGTCAACAACTAAAATGGACTGGGTCAGCGTGGAAAGGAGGGGGGCACCGAGATTGGTCAGTGCTTAGGGCACCAGTGAGCCTTAATCCGTCCCTGATCACTTGAGGGATGCTGTCCAAACTTAGTCTTTTAGTTTTTTTTTTAAAAGGCTGAGCGTCTCTGCAGCTTGAGAGATGCATGTCACTCAAACTGGAAACCTTCTGTGGCTTGAAACCCTTTTTGCTGGCAAAAATAAAATAATGGTAATTGTGGATGGTCAGGCATCTCCCTGGACTCTGGTGGCTCTGGAATTTCACACATGTATTCCAGCACAGAAGTAAGCATGCCACTGAGTAGAGGAAAAGAGTGGTGTTGGGGGATTTACTGGATATCTGACTGTGAGGGAGCAAAGGCGACCGCCAGATTTAGATTGCATTTATATATAGGGAAGCAAAGACAGCTATCTGAAACTAGGGTGTGCATTCTGAATAAACTGCTCAAATTTCCTTTCTGATAGGGTTCAGCTGGGACTGCAAGCTTCACTTGGTGCCCAGCTATATGAGCTCCTCTGAGCCTGCTCGCGGAGAGAGCGGCCTATAAATGCTACAAACAAATAGATAAACAGAGTTACATCCTTCTAAACTCATGGGTTTAGAACTGAGTAACTGGGAACGGATCCTACCCCTATCCTACCACTCAGCTGAGCAAAGTTCAACACCTCCCTCTAGCCTAGGAGACTTCCTCCAACGTAAGTGGTTCTTCCGCCAGAGGAAGACCCACTTAAGTTCCACCTCAGTGGGGTATAACACCATCGAGTCTCCACCCTCCAAATCATCCATTTTCTCCAGGGGAACTGATCTCTGTAATCTGGAGTCAAGCTGTAATTCCAGGGGATCTCCAGGTCCCACCTGGAGGCTGGCATCCCTGACTGGAAGAATCTTTGGAAGAAGCTTGGATCCACAAAACTGTGTTTTAAGATTGCGCTGTTAATGTGTTTTAATTGGCAGGCTAATCAATCAAAATATTATTTGAGTAATTGCCAGGAGCCGGTTCTGATCAATGCGTGCAAATTTTAATCAAGGTGCAGGTTAAAGGCATACTTTTTAAATGTTCTCAGACTGTTTTGATTCTGACATGTGACTGCCACTGAAGCATTAAAAGGAAACATCTAAGGTGACCTGTGCTTCTAACAGGAACTATTGTATCTTAGCAAGTTCGTTTCCAACTTCCTTCAATATCTCGAATTAAAACCATATTTGTTTATTTGCATAATTTTTATACTACTCTGTACTTCCAAAGTGGCATACAGCTAAAAGGAATCAGTAGGACAAATAAAATAACATTTATAATACTCTGAAATCAGTAAGAAGACTAAATGCCGTAGATACAAGTAGGATTGGCAGCAGTGGAAAAAGGCAAACTCTGTGCTGGAGATTATTAGGACAAGGGCTGAATTTTTTTTTTTAAAAGGCCAATATTGTAATGTCCTTGTGTAGAGTTAGTGTGCAGCCTCATTTGGAATACTGAGTATAGTTCTGGTCTCCGTATTTCAAGTAGAATATTGCAGAGCTAGAAAAAGCACATAAGAGAGCAACCAAGACGTTTCTCTTTCTCTGGTAGTTTTCATATGCGTGTGTGTGTTTGTGTGTGCAGAAGTATGTATACCCCTGGAAGTCATGGTGACCTCTGGTGGCTGACCCCTACTGGGGGCCTGGAGGATATTCAGAGATGTGGCTGAATAAAACCTGCCCCCACCTCCCAAAAGCTGGTATTCCAAAGGAAGTCTCCCATCCAAGTACTTGCCAGGGTAGACCCTGCTTGGTTTCTGAGATTTTATTTATTATTTATTTATTTCATTTTTATCCCGCCTTGCCGGCGAACTGGCTCAAGGCGGCTAACAACCATAAAATACCATCAAAGTGGTTTACAAATTAAACAAGTTAAAACTAGCATAAAACCAAACATTGGCGCATACACAAATATAAGCAAGAATATAACTGGCAGCATCAGAGTTCTCATGGTGAACAGATGGCAGTACAAGGTTCAACTGGAGGGACCAGGGCGATGTTATCCTGCAAATTCCCCCTGGTGGCGGCTCCTAATTGAAAGCCTGGCGGAAGAGCTCCGTCTTGCAGGCCCTGCGGAACTGTAATAAGTCCTGCAGGGCCCTGATGTCATCCGGGAGCTCATTCCACCAGTATGGGGCCGCCACCGAGAAAGCCCTGGCCCTGGTACAGGCCAGCCGAGCATCTTTCGGACCGGGGAGAGTCAGGCGATGTTGTGTGCCTGACCTCAGTGCCCTCTGAGGCATATATCTGATCTAACAAGATTGGGCTTGTCTGTGCTATCCAGGTCCGAGTGGCAACTAAGGTGACTGAGGGTCTGGAGCACCTTTCCTAGGAGGAAAGGCTGGAGAATTTGGGACTTTTCAGTCTGGAAAAAAGACAGCTAAGGGGAGACATCACAGAAGTTTGAAGAACGTGGATGGAAAGGGCTTTTTCTCCCTCTCCCATGATCGTAGGACTCGGAGAGCACCCAGTGAAGTTGTTGAGAGTCAGGACAGACAGCAAGAAATACTTCTTTACTCAATGAGTAATTAAACTGTGAAATTCCCTGCCCATGGACACAGTGATAGCTATGAACATAACTTTAGAACTGGGTTAGTCAGACTCTGGGAGGAGAGGTCCATCAATGGCTTGTTGACCGTATTGTAAATTGCAGAGTAAATAAGCAACAGCTGACTCCCTGTGTGTGTTTAAAAGAGAAAAACACTTTTATCTAGAGCTAATGAGGGAGGGAATTATATTTTGGAGAAGAACAAAGAAAACGTTTCTGTCTGACCTAGCAGACTACATGTTTACAGTTACATGGCTAAAACTAAAGGATGTCTTCCTCTTCCACAGAACAAGGAAGGGATCATGGTAATAAAACATGCAAAACAAATGCATACATGATCTAAGCAATCTATTGATTAGCCAATAGAGAGGTTACAGACCACCTTATTTTACTAACCAACACCCACACTTTTCGGGCTAAATGGTCTCTACTGCTATTGGTTATAGCTAAAGTAGGCAACATCCTGTATACATGCCAACACCAGCTTAACTCTTTTGTGACTGAAATGTTGGCAGCTTGGAGCTAATATCCCAAGATGGCTGCTAGCCGTCGTGACTGAAGGAAAACTCTGTGCACAGAGGCAGCAAAATTCTGAACGCCAGTACCAGGAGGCAGCGTCTGGGAGGATCCCAACCCCTGCGCCCTGTCTGGCCGTTTGGGGCAACTGGTTGGCTGCTGTGTGAAACAGGTTGCTGGACCAGATGGACTACTGGACTCGTTCTTGTGTTCTTAAATGAAGATTGGTTTTACTTACTGGCTTAAAGCATTTTCATTACAAGTAGTTTTTATATAAGGGGCTGTGGCTCAGTGGTACACTATCTGCTTGGCAGACAGAAGGTCCCAGGTCCAATCCTTGGAATCACCAGTTCAAGGATCAGATAGTAGATGATGTGAAAGACCTCTAAATGAGACCCTGGAGAGCTGCTGCCAGTCTGAGTAGACAATACTGGCCTTGATGGACCAATGGTCTGGTCACTATAAGGCCGCTTCATGTGTTCATAACTAAACAAAAAACATCATTGTGGTAAATGAAGAAAACTTCAATAAGTATCACGACAAGTTCAGCTATGGATGTGTCACACTTCCCCTGGTCAAGGCCATGTTGCCCTTGCTCTTACAAGACCTTTCCTATAATGGAGGACCTTCAAGGCCTCAGACTAGGTTTGCCAGCCTCCAGGTGGGGCCTGGAGACCTCCCACTTTTTTACAACTGCTCTCCAGCTGACAGTGATCAGCTCCCCTGGAGAAAATGGCTGCTTTGAAGGGTGGACTCTGTGGCATTGTACCATGCAGAGGCCCCTCCCCTCCCCAAACCCCGCACAACCCCAAAGTCTCCAGGTATTTTCCACCCCAGACCTGGCAACCCTACCTTAGACTGGAGAGGGCAGGGGGTTGTGCTACCTTACTCCGCCTCTTCTCCATATCCTCTGCTCCTACACAGTGTCTGAGTCGTGGTATTCCATGCTCCCTGGCCTGCTGCAGCTCCTCCTTAAATTCGCTGCCCCTCCAACCCGCTTCCCTGGTCTGCTCCTCCCCACTCCCCCTTCGCCCAGCTGGAAGTGCCCGAAGCCTGGTCTCAGCTGCAGTTCCCTCCCAAGCTGCTCTCTTTCCCAGGCAGGGCTTGATCATGTGACTGACTCCACCTGGCTGTCAAACTTGATTACTTAACCCAGTGTCTGCAGCCTGGCCGTGCCTGTTCCAGGTGTATCCCGGCTGGGCTGCTGCAGTTTCCAGTTGCATATGACTAGTCCTAGTCAAGGTGGGTTGCCCACGCAAGTCTGGAGCGGGTTCCGATGGCAGGCAGAATAATCTTTATTGGAAAGGAAAGCGTTCCAGTGATGGGAAATGAATAACTGATGTCCGGCCAGCTATTACAGATGTTGTCTTAATGTTCTTTGATAAGCCGTTCATTTAATTAGAATTCCTGTTTCCCATTGATAGCTGCAGTGACTGTCTTCTGAACTTGACAGACTTTATGAACTTTATGAGTTTATGAACTGCAGACCGGTAGTTCAGCAGTTTGAGACCCGAGTGCTGCATGACGGAGTGAGCTCCCGTCTCTGGCCCCAGCTCCTGCCAACCTAGCAGTTCGAAAGCAAGAAATTGCAAGTAGATAAATAGGTACCACTTTGGTGGGAAGGTAACAGCGTTCCATACGCCTCGACATTTAGTTATGCTGGCCACATGACCACGGAGAACTCTTTGGGCAGTGCTGGCTCTTTGGCTTGGAAACAGAGATGAGCACCACATCCCTAGAGTCAGATTTGACTGGCTTTCGAGCAAGGGAAACCTTTACCTTTACCTTACTAAAAATGGTAACCTTCATTGCCCAAGCCGGATCATTGCCTGCCCTCATTTGATTTATAAATCTCATACAGCTTCCCAGTAGATAAATGCTGCTGTGGAACCATCTTCCAATAACTTTTTATACAATTAAGGTCTATTTAAAATGGAGAGCTTTTTGAGAAATAGAAATTGTCTTGAGAATAAAAATTGCCGTACGTCACTGGGTATTTCCATCTACACATCTAATTTCCCTGTAGCTATATCAGTTTGTTTTTAATGTCACTCCATGCAAGATCAAACAGTATATATTTTAGACAATACTTACTTATTTTCCATGGAAACGAAATTCCATAGAAACTAAGTTCTGTTACTATTCTATGTTATGTTTTTTTAGCAGAAAGAGAAAAGATTTTATTCTCATGTTAGTAACTTCCTCAGAAGATAAGGTCCTGTCTTCTTTTAATAAAAACGGTGATGGAATGTGCAGACAAGTTGCCGCCAACTTATGGTAACTCCACTGGGCTTGCAAGGCAAGAGCCTTGTGCAGCAACCTTGAACTTCCTTGGTAGTCTCCCATTCAGGTACTAACCAGGGCTGGCCTTGCTTAGCTTCTGAGATCTGATGAACAGATAAAAAGAAGTCCTTCTTCTCCTGAAGAGTACTGGACTCAGGAGACCAGGAACGGTGAAATCATGAAGCCTTTATTGAGTGATTCAGCATGCCCAGTAGATGGTCAGAACAAGCATGCTTCCAGGGCTCCAGGGCCCTCCTTATATGCTGGCCGGAGCCACACCTCCGGCCGCACCCAAAAGACCTGATAGGGGCTTAACATATGCGCATGTTTGTCATAGGTTCCCTGGAGGAGCCTTTAATTGCATTGGCTCCTCAGGGAGAACCTAGGTCCCACATTGGTGAAGGCTTTCAATCTGGATGTCTATTGTTCCTCCAGATTCAAGTTCCCCTCTCTGCCTGACCATGTGCTCTGGCCATGCGGCGGGCGCCATTACCTGGGAGCACATGGCAGGCTGGTTGCTACACAGAGCATACTACATTACATCACCCAAAGCATGATTAACACACGGAATTCACTGCCACAGGAGGTGGTGGCGGCTACAAGCATGGATGGCTTCAAGAGGGAATTGGATAAACATCTGGAGCAGAGGTCCATCAGTGGCTATTAGCCACAAGGTATAGACAGGAACTTTCTGTCTGGGGCAAGTGATGCTCTGTATTCTTGGTGTGTGTGTGGGGGGGAACGATAGTGGGAGGGCTTCTAGCGTCCTGGCCCCACTGGTGGACCCCCTGAGGGCACCTGGTATTTTTGGCCACTGTGTGACACAGAGTGTTGGACTGGATGGGCCATTGGCTTGACCCAACATTGGCTTCTCTTATCCTCTTAGGAGATTAGGCTAGCCTGGGCCATCCAGGCCAGAGCTTAATAACAGTCGCATCCTTATATCCCAAAACCGCCAAGACACAGGGCCGTTTCAAAATACCTTGCTGTCCCTTTTTTGTAGTGGAGCAAACAACAAACACCCAGCTCTGTTTGGCTGAAGGCCTCTTTATTAACAGTAACTGCAGGGCAGGAAACTTGGCTACTGAAATAAGGGATAACAATAGTGAGCTAAACTGTTCTAGTGCTCTAGGCCAGGGTTGTCCAGGCCAGCTTCTGCAGGTTCTTAGTAGGCCCTGCACTCCTGCAGGCTGCTAGCAGGGAGACTGAGAAGAGAAGCACTGAGTCCCTCCGACTCTCCTGCTTGCTCTGAGGCCTACTGGGATAGCCTCTTAAAGAGGCGCTACACCACAGTCCCAAAGCAATCAGTGCTTCGGTGGCTCGGCTTGGACCTGGGCGCCACTGGCATGGGTTTGGGACTTAACAACAAGTTTAAAGCTGTACCTATTACATCTACCTGTACTGGTGGTGGTTAGAAGCCAACTGAGTCCCGGATGGTCTGAGAACAGGCTCCAGGGCTCACTTTGGACCTGGCAGTAGATCATCGGTCCAAGAGGTGACAAGAAATGCCCATTACCTTTTCTCACACCACAACCAACAGGGAACAAACTGATCCCCAACAATCAGCTGGCACCCTCTCCTCATCATGGCAACTCAAGTAGGGTTGCCAGACCCCCGGTGAAGGTGGGGGTCAGGTGGCTGGCAGGGGAGATTTACCCTAAAAAAGAGGGAGGTCCAGCCAACATGCAGTGACATGCCTACATCACTGCCTACATGATCTGGAAGTGACATCATTATGGCAGGGCCATTGGAGCAACTCTCTGGTATTTGGGCAAAAACTCTATGGTAGAAGCCAAACTTACCATAGAGTTTTTGCCTAAATACCAGAGTGTTGCCCTGACATGATGATGTCACTTCCGGGTCACTGAGCAATGATGTAGGCATGTAGCTGCACGTTGGCTGTGCCTCCCCCTGTTCCCAGTAAGCCCCCCCATCCCCCATCAGTTGCCAGGAGACAACCTTAACCTCGAGGGGTTGCTTGGGCGGCAAATCATCCCTGACAAGATGCACGTGTAAATTAAAGTGTCATTAACAACAGTAGCTGTAAATAATTTGGTTGAAGCCAATTTATTTTGGTAATTAGTGCACACTTAATTTCATAGTTTACACAAAGCACTGTCTCATTTTGTTTTCTCTGTTTGCACTGGCTTGTTTAGAACAAGTTTGCAGGTGTATTGTTCAGAGGGAAAATATTTTCCTTCCCCCCCCCAGCTCTCCAGTAACAAGTCCAAGCTTTACATATAACAATGGTATATTATTTTGACCCCTCTCCTTTTCTCCAGCCATCATGTATGGATTTTCACTTAATTGGTTTACTGCAAATAAACCTAGAAATTATCCTCTGCTCTTTCAGTAACCACCATCCCTCCGCCCAGCATGCTAACTAGGACAGTTTCAATCAGCAAATTAATTTAGGATATAACTTTCCTTTCAGTATCAAGATTACACTGGAATAGATCTTGTTAGTTTTTAAAGTGCCACTGGACTTCTCATAACCCCATTCATTCTTCCAAGAAAAGATGTGTAAATTGGACCGTGATAACAAATTTTGGACCTTCTTAAGTTACAGGGTATAATTATAATGATGTAGATTTCTTGATTAATGAGTTCCTGTGTCTTCTAAGAGATCGTTTTTCTTTATGTTGATTGACATAACTTTTGTTTGAGCTATCTCATAGCCAGACACCTCTCCCTCATGTTTCCTTAGGAACAACGTCAACAGAACTGCAGTAAGCACTCTAAGTACAAATCTGTTGAAAAGCCATTAATGCCTACCTCGTTTTCAGCCATCCCAAGAAGCTGCTACAGATTCTGTTTTGGAAGGTTAGAGTCCTCAGTAGTGTAAATGTGGAAGTTACCTGAGAAGCTGGAGCGGGTATATTCTGTATTTTGAAAACGCAACACAACTTCTCCAGTAGCACATGGATTATTTTGGGATACGCAGACTGTCCTCCCCAATAAGTTTCTGCTTCTTGGATTGGAACTTTTAAAAAATTGCTTCTGTCACAATTCCACAGACGTCTCATCCGAGCAAAAAAAATCTCAAAATCTGCCTTGAAATTTTGCTTTTGGAGAAACTGGGAATTAGTGGCAGACAGACCACAAGTGACAAATTTTGCCAGTGTTATCAAAACATGGCTTCGTTCCCCTCCCCAAATGCTTTGGGTGTCTTCATTCACTTCCCCCCCCCTTTCAGATTTCTCCTTAGGCAATATCTGGTGGCAACACTAATTACAATAGTTCCTGCGGTTGTATTCCCATGATAGCCGAAGCATCATTATTTTTAACAGGTTTGTTGGGCAGAGTTATTCCATAATGCATGTTCTTTAGCAATCTTTCGAGTATGAGATGCTGTGAAGTCATCTCCTCAGAATTAGTTCTATGTTTCCCAATGATAAAATATGCTTATTTAAAGACTGGAGTTCTCTTGAGACCTGATAGAGCAGGTTCCTGGCATCTTCGGTGAAAAAACAGAGATGATTTTTTGTCCCTGTCTGTGCAATCTGAAATGGCGTAGCCCACCGTTCTCTCCGGGGCATGGGTAGACCCAGCATCACTTAACAGGTGTTTTAATTCCTGCCAAGATAAATTGGTGAGTTTTGCATAATGTTCATTAGCGAGAAGCAGGTAGTTATTCCTTCGTGCTGGTGGCGGACCAAGGGATGGCCTTGTCTTCCTGCAGTCAGAGGGCCAGGGCACACATTGTGTGGCCTTTGTAGAGGTACAGCCATCAACGGCTGTCTCAGAGGGTGCAGTCTCCATCTCACCTCCTTCAGGCTGGGAGTCCTTTCTCTCAGCAGTGGCCAAGGAACAGCAATACTCCCACAACGGGGCCAAATGAATTCACACGTCTTTAAGATCGTCTATCCAAGAATCAAGAAGGTATATGCTGCCTTATTTAACGAATTGAACAAGCTTTTCCTTCCGAGGAGGAGGGAAAATATAGTGGGTTGGGGGTCCCATAGATTTGTCCTGCTAATGGTGGCTCTTTTCTCCAGCACAAGGAAACTTGCCCTCTTGCCAGAAGGGGTGTAGTGGCTAAGAGCGGCAGGCTCTAATCTGGAGAACTGGGTTTGATTTCCCACTCCTCCACAGGAAGCCTTGCTGGGTGACCTTGGGGCAGTCACAGTTCTCTCAGAGCTCTCTCAGCCCCACCTGCCTCACAAGGTGCCTGTTGTGTGGAGAGGAAGGGAAAGCATTGTAAGTCGCTTTGAAACTCTCTAAGGTAGAGAACATGATGATAACCTACTGTTATCATGTATGATAACCTACTGTTCCTCCTGCCCATGGAAGTCCTTCCTTCCTTCCTTCCTTCCTTCCTTCCTTCCTTCCTTCCTTCCTTCCTTCCTTCCTGCCTGCCTGCCTGCCTGCCTGCCTGCCTCCCTCCCTCCCTCCCTGCCTCCCTGCCTCCCTTCCTTCCTTCCTTCCTCCCTCCCTCCCTCCCTCCCTCCCTCCCTGCCTCCCTCCCTCCCTCCCTTCCTCCCTTCCTTCCTTCCTGCCTCCCTCCCTCCCTTCCTCCCTTCCTTCCTCCCTCCCTGCCTCCCTGCCTTCCTTCCTTCCTTCCTTTATCCCTCCCTGCCTCCCTCCCTCCCTTCCTTCCTGCCTGCCTTCCTGCCTGCCTTCCTTCCTTCCTTCCTTCCTTCCTTCCTTCCTTCCTCCCTCCCTCCTGGCCTCCCTCCCTCCCTCCCTCCCTCCCTCCCTCCCTCCCTCCCTCCCTCCCTTCCTTCCTTCCTTCCTTCCTTCCTTCCTTCCTTCCTTCCTTCCTTCCTTCCTTCCTTCCTTCCTTCCACCCAAGGCAGATTCTGCAGTGTAAAACCATGTGATCAAAAGCACGAGAGGTCCAATAAGAGATCTAGTAAGCCATGCAGTCTTTCATCAGCAGAAGACTCTTTGAATCCGGGGAAGGTGCCACTGCGAGCAAAAATGGTCCTCAGAATCCAATCCAGTCACTGTGCCCTCCCGAGGTAGTTGATTTGAAATACTGTGCTTTGGGGGGAAACTGATTTGAACTCCTACCCGGTTTTTGTGGGACCCTGGGGAAAAGACCACTGGCATACCACCCGCCGTCTTTCCAATGGCCGTTCTCTTCCCTGCCCAATAATAGGTGGCTCCTGAACGGAGAGGCATCTGCAGCGAGGGATAAGGGAGTTTAATGTGAAAAGCTGCCTCTTTTATACCAGAGCTGTTCACTCCTCTCAACTACTTCTTTGAGTGGGCCCCTTCTGCACCTGGGGGCCTAGGTCCCAGGCCTGGCTCACCCCCCCCCCCACCCCCCGGCCACCAGCCAAGTATGACTGGATTATCTCTTCCATCTCTTGCAGCTGTGTTCCCACATCACCAAGGAATGAATATGTCCAGTTAATTCCTTTTCATTTCATGTGAGCTTACAAAGCATTTGTGCAATGCCAGTGCCAATAAGATTGGGGTTGTGGCTTGCTTGGCTGGGAAGCCGGCTTTGCCAAAACCTGTTTCGTGGTTGTGCCGAGGGCTTCGTTACTGCCAATCCGGCACCAATTAGAAACTCTTTGCCTTTCAGTTCAGATTGATGCTATCAGCTGTTTCCTTATCAGAGGAACTTGACAAGTCAGATTCAATGAATGGAAGGTCTCATATGCAGTTCTCATTGCCCGGGTAAGCGTCTCCTAGCCAGTTTCTGCTGTGACACTTTAGGTTCTCGTCACATGTGGACCGAATAAAAGAAAAACAAGCAGTGTGAATTCATAATTAAGGTCAGATTTCCCGCACTCCGCACAGAACTTGAACGCTGCCAGGTTTCAACCACAAGCTAATGTTAAAAGCCAGCACCTCGAGCCAGTGTGGTATTCAGAATATAGTTCTGGAGTTAGAGCAGGGAGATCTCATTGAGTGTTAAGGCTGGAGCAAAATGCGTCGGTTTCTTGAGGAGTTCCCAGAAGGAGTGAAGTTTTGCGGTGGGGACTATCCCATGAATTGAGATGCATCGGCGGCCACAGAAAACTTAATTCTGATGTGTGTGGCATGAATGAACAGCAGCTTTTCACACCAGCTCCAGCCTCTTTAAAGCCGGAGTGGGGTAGCCGTTGGGATAGGATTGGCGAGACCTGGGTTCAGATGTCCGCTTGGCTAAGTCAGTCTGTTTTCATGATCCGAGTTCAGTTCAAGGTGCTGGTGTCAACCTTTAAAGCTCTTCACGGTCTGCGAGCCTCACAGCTGTGGGACTCTCTGTCCACTCAAAACAGCTTTGATCATCAGAAGTCTAGGGTTGCCAACTTCAGATCTGGAAATTCCTGCAGATCTGAAAGTGGAGCCTGGAGATGGCAACGTTTGGGGAGGGAGCTCTGCAGGACATTAGACCATGGAATCCACCCTTCAGAGCAGCCATTTTCTCTGCAGCTGAGTCTGTGGAGATCAGTTGAGAACATAAGAGAAGCCCTGTTGGATCTGGCCAATGGCCCATCCAGTTCAACACTCTGTGTCACACCGCGGTCAAAATCCAGGAGGTCCATCATTGGGGCCAGAACTCCAGAAGCCCTCCCAGTATTGCCCCCCCAAGCACCAAGAATACAGAGCATCACTACCCCAGACATAGTGTGCCATCCGTACCTTGTGGCTAATAGCTTTTGACAGCTAGAGGGCCATCTGACAGCAATGCTGATTGTGTGAACAAAGGCAGATCACGAGAAGGAAGGCAGGAAGGGTTGCCTCAGTGCTTAGTTCTTGTGGCCCTTTCTTACACGCCCAGGGAAATGCTGATCGCCACTTTGGGGTCAGGCAGCCATTTTTCTCCAGGCCGGTTTGGCCAGGGATCCTGGAAGGTTTTTTTTTTGTCATCTTCTGGGTATGGAACAGCGGTCCCTGGGGATGTGGAGGGGGAGGTATTTGTGAATGTCCTGCATTGTGGAGGGGGCTGGACTAGATGACACAGGAGGTACTTTCCAACTCTATGATTCTGTGGCCTCTGCTGTCATTCTGGGAGATCTCCAGGCCCCACCTGAAGGCCAGCAACCCTAGAAGTTCCCCCATTTAGATCAGTAAGAATGGTTGTCTCTTAGACATGTGCTTCTTCTGTGGCTGTGGCAGTACTGTGGAATGAGCTTTCTGGACTAAGTGAACAAATCCCTGACCTTGCACAGGTTCTGGAGGTTCTTCAAAGCAAAGCCTCCTCCTTTGTGATCATAAAAACACAAGAAGAGCCCTGCTGGATCAGACCAGTGGTCCAGCGTCCTGTCTCACTCTGTGGCCAACCAGTTCCCCTAGAGACCTGAAAACAGGGCACAGAGGGACAAGACCTCCCATTGATACTTCCTTCCTTTCACTGGTAGTCAGAGGTTTGCTGCCTCCATAGGTGAAGGCAGGGTGGTACAGCCTTACCCATAATACCTATTGATAGCATGTGTTTCCTTGATCAGCTGCCAGAACAGTGAGCAGACATAATTCTTGCAGCTTCAGGGTAGCCCCATTTAACAATGCCTGAAGGCATTTCTCAGGCCAGGGACTTCTGGGGAATTATCATGCTTTGGGGGATTCCCACACCTGCCAACTGGAGCATGGTTTGCATGCAGGGAGCCCTTATAAATTATTGCTCCCACTGTTTATATGCAGTATTGATGGAAACCTGGGGCGGGGGACGGGACAGGCCAATGCTGCACAAAGTCTCCTTTCCCCTCTTGGGCATAGATATACCCAAGATAGCACCAAGGCATACTTCAGCCTCTTTCAGGGCGCATTAATGTGCACGAGCATGCACATTGGAAGTCACGGGAGTAGCCCAGAGCTGCTTAATTGGAATATTTTAAAGAGAATTTAGTGGCACATCAGCACTTTGCCAGTTTCTTCGGTTTAGAAACCTACTACAGTATGAGAGAATCAGTTGATTGTTATCAGCAACCAAGCAGGTAAACAGGAGATTTATTTCCCAATGGCCTTTTAATTTTTTTTCATAGGATGGTGACAAACGCCATTGCACAAGAACGGTCACATTCCAAAGTTGCAATCAGGTTCTGGAGGACTTAATTGCACAATTGCTTACTGTGTCACATCGCAGTACAGTGACCTTACCGTGGGAGAGGGGAGATTTGTTTTCTTTCCCCTGAAACTGTGTTTGTCTTCAGCTCTGTGGCCTAAATATTAACGTTCTGCTGTATTTGATCATGCGAACCTATTAATCCGTTGACGTGCATCAAGTCTTGTTTACATGCTTTTATATAAATGAAATCCATCGGCCGGAATGAGCACTGGCAAGTTGGGGTTTTTCCTGTTTTTTTTTTTTAATAAGTTGCTGAGAGCCAGTTTGGTGTAGTGGTTAAGTTCGCGGACTCTAATCTGGGAGAACCCACTTTGATTCCCCACTCCTCCACTTGCACCTGCTGGATGACCTTGGGCAAGCTGTAGTTCTGGCACAGCTGTTCTTGAAAAAGAGCAGTTTTTGTCAGAGCTCTCTCAGCCCCACCTACCACACAGGGTGTCTGTTGTGGGGAGGGGAAGGGAAAGGAGTTTGTAAGCTGCTCTGAGACTCCAAGTGAGTGAAGGGCGGGATATAAATCCAATCTCTTCTTCTTCTTCTTCTTCTTCTGTTGAGATTTGTCTCTCAGCAAGAGCTCATGGAAGAAACTGTGGTGTCACTCACTGTTTCTGAGGAACCCGCCCAGTCCTCCCTATCTCCTCTTGCAATGTGCCCAAGGCGAGTCACTGGACTGGAGTGGGTGGATTTTCACCTGGTAGCCTTTCCTCAGGTTAGATTATTATTGTTGTTGTTCAGTAGGCCTCATCCGGGATGTCTCCTGGGAAGGCGTCCAAAAGAAAAGGTGAGAATCAGGCAAGGAAGCCAAAGCAGGACATCAACAGTTTAGGCCTTCCATTTCTTAAACACCACTTGCTTTACGTATCACAATCCTGAAAGCCATCCACAAGTGCCATCTTGTTGTTTTGATTGGAAGGTGAAAATCTGTGATCAGGCACAAAGTGGACAACTGTGGGTCCTACTTGAGAGAGTCAAATAAGATGCTCCGATGACACCTCTTCCCCCATCTTACGCACACACTTGAGGGAAGAAATGGCTTCCCTAAGGATGGAAAATATGTCTGTGTATATAAGGATAGATTCCAAGGTTCTGTTGGACCAAAAAAGGGATCCCAGGTTGCCGCCATTCACGTAGGGACTTGATCAGTGTGCCGTCTCCCCTTTATGTCACGTTCCTCCTGTTTTATAAACTATAATTTCACCATAATGTTCTTTTAGGGAATTACAGGTCTCATTATACTGTATTGCTCAGTCCTTTTATTAACCCTTCAGCTGCCTGTCTTTCTGGCCTCGGAATTTCATGATGGTTGGACCACACTGGAGTACCCCATCTGTGCTGCTGAAAAACAACTTGATTTAAAAAAAAACAAAACATTTGTTATGCTATAGATCAAGGCAGCTTCCCGCATTTTTAAAGCTAGATATTAAACCTCATGCAACGTCAAAGATTAAAAACTCAAAACAACCCAGCAAGAATAGTAAACCGACTAACTTGGCAGGAAGAAAGGCCCCTGATGTTTATTGTTCTCAATTAGGTAAAGGTAAAGGTTTCCCTTGCTTGAAAGCCTGTTGAATACGACTCTAGGGATGCCGTGCTCATCTCCGTTTCCAAGCCAAAGAGTCAGCACTGTCCAAAGACATTTCCGTGGTCATGTGGCTGGCATGACTAGATGCTGAGGCGCTTGGAATGCTGTTACCTTCCCACCAAAGTGGTACCTATTTATCTACTTGCCATTTCTTGCTTTCGAACTGCTAGGTTGGCAGGAGCTGGGGCCAGAGATGAGAACTCACTCCATTATGCGGCACCCGGGTCTCGAACTGCTGAAATACAGGCCTTCAGTTCAGCGTCTTAACCACTTGAGCCACTGCAGTCCCTTTGTTCTCAATTACTGTACTGTAAAATAATATTTTTGAGACCTTCCTGCTGGACTGTCCTACGCTTAGATGCCTCCGCACAAAGCATAATGTGTAATTTACTTATGGGATCCATAACCCCAAGAAGTGTTTATAACCGCTTATTTGAATGTCTTAAAAGAAGGGATCAGACACAGTCACGAAAGAGAGGACTGTCAATGGCTATTAGCTGTAGCACTGAAGCGGAATTAAAAGCAGTCTAGTACCTTTAGGTGCCCTGACCTGGATAGCCCAACCGCGCCTGATCTCTTCAGATCTCAGAAGCTAAGCAGGGTCAGCCTTGGTCAGTATTTGGATGGGAGACCACCAAGGAAGTCCAGGGTTGTGATGGAGAGGCAGGTGACGGCAAATCACCTCTGAACGTCCCTTGCGTTGAAAACACTACGGGGGTCGCCATGAGTCATCTGTGACTAGATGGCAACAACAGTGAAAATCTCTAGTTACCAGATGTTGGACAGATGAGAGCCGGCTCTCATTTGCGTCCTACGTGTGTGCTTTCCAGAAGAGTGGATTGGTTGCCCTTGGAAACAGTGTTGGACTTGGTCTGAGGCAACCGTGTAGCTCTTCTCTCATGTTTTCTGGTGTCAAATCCAACAGATGCTAACTACGGTTGCCTTAGCCTCTGCTGGAGGTGTGGAGCTGGAATTGCAAAACTTAGCGCTGCAGCTGATGAAATTATTTGTTCATCCCTCTCCTTGGCTAACTCGTCGCTCTCAAAGCATCAGTTAGGTATGCTTGTGTGGTTCTGGAGGACGTGCGGTGAAGGTGTGGCCAATCTAGCTTTGGTCTTTGAACAGGGGACCTGTGAAACAATTTGTTACCCAGTCCCTGAGAGCAGTTCTTGGGCTGTGTCAGCTTCCTTGGGGGAGCTGACCATCAGTTCAAGCAATACAATAGCTAGAAAACAGGAGACACCAAAATGATAATAGAACTCATGTATGGGCAAGACGATGGCAGGAAGGGTTGCATCAGTGCTTAGTTCTCATGGCCCTTTCTTACACGCCCAGGGAAATGCTGATCACCACTTTGGGATCAGGAAGCAATTTTTCACCAGGCCAGGTTGGCCAGGGATCCTGAAGGGTCACCCCCACCCACAATCTGGGCATAGAGCAGGGGTCACTGGCAGTGTACCCTCTAAGCTGAGTTAGTGTGAGCTAGCTCACAGTTTTTTAGTCTTCGGCTCACACATTTTGGCCTTAGCTCAGGAAGGATGGTTCCAGAGCAAGTTAATTTATGCAGTAGCCAAAGTGCGCACTCACAGCATTTATGCCAGTAGCTCACAAAGTAGAATTTTTGCTCACAAGACGCCATGGCTTAAGAGGGAGCATTCTCACTGGGTGTGTGTGTGCGGGGGAGGTATTTGTGAATTCCCGGCATTGTGCAGGGGGTAGATGACCCGGAGGTCCCTTCCAACTCTATGATTCTTCCTCTCTCTCTCCTCTCTCTCGCACTCTCTGGCTGTCTCTCTCAATTCTAGAACCTTTTAGAGTTGCACAGGGCCTGCAAAATGGAAGCTCTTCCACCAGGCCTTTGATTAGGAGCCGCTTCCAACCACTGAACTTTGGTAAGGCCCTCTATGCTGTCACCAGTAGCCTGCGATATCCTGGATACTAACTCTGGCTATACTCCTTTGTCACCATTTCACCATGGCCTCCTGGGATCACTATGCAATGTTAGGCCGGCCCCAGCACTTTGTTTGGTTATGTGTATGATTTTATGATGTCTATTATTTGTGTCTTAATGTATTTTAACTCTTAATGTAAGCCACCCTGAGCCCACCTGGCAGGGAGGACGGAATATAAATTGAAGTAAATAAATCTTAGTTCAATATATGAGTTGGCAATTAATCGTCTGAGGAAAAGAACAATGGTTCTTTGCTGTTAAATCATGTCCTCGCCGCCTAAGAAGCAGGGCCAGTTTGGTGTAGTGGTTAAGTGCGCAGACTCTGATCTAGGAGAACCAGGTTTGATTCCCCACTCCTCCACTTGCACCTGCTGGATGACCTTGGGCAAGCCATAGTTCTGAAAAGAGCTGTCCTTGAAAGGGCAGTTCTCGAAAGAGCTCTCTCAGCCCCACCCACCTCACAGGGTGTCTGTCGTGGGGAGGGGAAGGGAAAGGAGTTTGTAAGCTGCTCTGAAACTCCTTTGGGTAGTGAAGGGCAGGGTATAAATCCAGTCTCTTCTTCTTCTTCCTCTATTAAAAGGGAGGGAACTGGGAGGACAGAATTCTGCCACCCGGAGTGAGTCAGGGAAGGCACTGCAGCTGTGCTGCCCTAAGTTCAGCAGTCTCTTTGCTGAGGTGGAGGGAAGAGGGAAGTGTGACTTTAGGCCCACCCTATCTTGCGGATTTCTTGTGGGGATAAAACTGGGGTGTATAACAGGGCTGACGTCTGCATACCCTGCGTTGGGGCAGGTGCCAGGGCAGTGGGGCTTATGCCAAGCCCCACTGCCACTGATTCCCCACCCATTCATCTTCTCTGCTGCCTGCCTGCACTCCCTTCCTTTGCCCACTTGCTCGCAAGCAGTCCACCTGCTATGGTCCTGGCTGTCCAGCACCACCAGGGAACAGAGTGCAAGTGCAGCCCTGAACGGTCACAGCAGCGACACTCCCAGCCGTGCACACCACCCAGGGACACTGGGTTTTTTTTTCTTTCGGGTTGGGATGTTCATGCATCCCAACCCCGACAGCGGCGGGAGGCACCCTTCCTGCTCACAGGAGAGCACTCTACATCCCCCTCTGCCAGCCACTGCTGCCAGCCACCAGCGGACCCGTCCTGGCTGCCAGTCGCCGCCTGGTAATTTTTTGGTTTAGAGAATGTGAGGGGGGGCTAGGCAGCGGTGGCCAGTGGGGTTCGGGGCCGGGAGTGGAGCACGGGGCAGTCCCGTCCCCCCCCCCCCGTTTTTGCACTTATGTGCTTGAGTGCCCAAGCGCCCAAGTGCAAAAATGGGGGGGGGGGAACCAGGGAGGGACGATCTGAACAGCCCTCTCTCACAAATTGGCTCAATCGTGCATTCCTTGCGCTAACACCCGGAAAATACTTGTTTTTCCAGGGGTCCTTAAACGCTGGAGAAAAGCAGAAGGGTTGCGCAAGTGAGTGAGCTTCACAGTGGGATCCGTATGAACAGGAGATTAAAAAGCGAGAGGAAACGGCAATAATTCCCGCAGTAAAGTCCCGTGTGACCGCGGCCTTTGATGCATGTCCTATGTGTCCTCCGAGGAACATAGAGCACCATCCTACACAGAGTTGCACTGTTATAAGATCACTGACTTCAGTGGATTTAGAAGGGTGTAACTCTCCTTAGGAGGGTATTGTTACTCTGGTACGCACACTGTGGTCCTATTTTATCCCCACAGCAACCCCATGAGTTACGTTGCTCTGAGAGATACTGTCGTAACCAGTGTGGCCTCAGTGAACTTTATGGCTAAGCAAGGATTTGAACCCTGGCCCTCCCTGCTTCAGATCCATTTATTTGCTACTTCCCCACCCCTCGAAACGTTGATTCTATTCAGCCTATGCCTTGCACTATGATCCTAGTGCTGCGTTTCCACGGACCTCCTTGTTCTTGCAAATAACAGAATCTCTGGCCTAATTAAGAAAAGTCGAATTTCATTCCAGGAATTAGGTTGAAAAAGGGAAACTTTCCGGCAGTATGTACAGAAGTCTTCTTCTGGGGATAAAGTCACAAAGTGGAAATATTTCGGATGGGGCGGGGAGTGACAATACAGGGAGGAATTGAAAGTTCTCGGCTTAGTAAGCAGCCATGGCTCAGTGGTAGAGCTTCTGCTTTGCATGTGGAAGGTCCCAGGTTCAGTCCCCAGCCTTTCCAGTGAAAAAGGATCAGGTAGGTAGGACATGTGAAAGACCACCACCTGAGACCCAGGAGAGCCACTGGCCAGTCGAAAGTAGACAAAGTTGACCTTGATAGACTAATTGTCTATAAGCAGCTTCCTGTGTGTCAAATAGTTCTTTCGTCTGTATGGCAGAGTTCCTATCAAGATGTTACGCTTGGATTGCCTTTAGAAGGTCTTCCTCCAGAATTTCCTACCTTTGTGGAAAGTAAAGCTGCAGTTCTGGAGCAAGGAAGCATGTACGGTGGCTCTGCTCGTGGACCTCCTGATGGCACCTGGGTTCTGGCCACTGTGTGCCACAGAATGTTGGACTGGATGGGACATTGGCCTGATCCAGCATGGCTCCTCTTACGTTCTTATGTTCATGCAGTGATCATGCAAAAACGAGGCAGCTCCAGATATGGAGCGAGCACTTCAGGACGAATGGGAGAAGCCCAGTATTCATATGGTTTAGCCCCATGTCCCAGAGGCAGCTGTGCTGGGCAAATGTTAGGAAGGGGATAAGTCCTAGTGAGCAGGGTCATAGGAGGTAAGGTCAGATTGGGGCAGTGGCCAGCTGTGGTCGGAGGCAACACTCCCTCCTCATAGACACACCCACCCACTGAAAAGCACAGTTGCTTGCCTAAGGTCTAAGGTTGCCAACCTCCAAGTGGGGCCTGGAGAGCTCCTGGAATTGCAACTGATCTCCAGGTGACAGAAAACAGTTCCCCTGGAGAAAATGGCTGCTTTGGAGGGTGGACTCTGTGGCATTATACCTTGCTTGAGCTCCCTCCTCTCCCCAGTCTCCACCCTCCCTAGGATTCATCCCCAAATCTCCAGGAATTTTCCAAACTGGGGTTGGCAACCCCTAGATCCCATCCCCGACCAGAAGTTGGGACCATTCTGGTGAAAGACTCCTTTGGAGTGGAGCCCCCCTCCGAGCACCTACTAAGGAAGCAGCAATTATCATTTCTGTGGCCTTTTTTCACATGCTATTTCTTGTGGCAATCTGCGTCCAAAAGCGTGGATGTTTTAGCACTTCGGTCATAATGCAGTTGCAGTCAGGAAACTGGTGTATTTCACTGTGACTTTGACCGTGTATTCTGGTGGAATGCAAACTCACCATCACTATTCCAAAGCTACCTGTGGCAGGGCTTGCCCTGTTTCTGGGCCCACCTGTCTGGAAATCCAGCACCACACCAGAACGTTCTCCATTCCTTTGGAGAAGAGTCTTCAAGAATGAGCATCAAGGGGATCCACAGTATGAACACGTGGCGGTGTCCTGGAGGAGCTGACTGAATAACTGGGTAACTTAAGAAGCACAGAGAGGGCCACCGATTCCCTGAAGACTTAATGCCGACTCCGTCAGTGACAAAGAACGGGGAACAGAAGAAATTCAAAGATTGGGTTAGTACAGCACCGGCGCTCATCCCCAGATAGCCAAACATACTGCAGGTTCTTTGAGGAGCTAGGCATCAGGAGGGGCGTTTGTAGACAGAAGGGAAAGCGCAGAAACACATATGGGTGCATGAAGCTGCGTTACACCGTATCAGACTCTTGGTCTGTCAAGCTCAGCATTGTCTTCTCAGAGGAGCAGCAGTTTTCCAGGTTCTCAAGCAGAGGTTTTTTGCATCACCTGCTGCTTGATTCTTTTAACTGGAGAGGACAGGGATTGAGCCTGGGACCTTCTTCACAATGCTGTTCCACTAAGCCTCCTTGAAAAAGCACCCCCCCCCCAAGCCCAGGGGTTACTCAGAATACTACGGATTCCTTACCTGTCCAGGGAATGAGAGGACAGGTGTTCTTTGCCTTAAACTAGCGAGCCAGCTGGCCAGTTAACAAATGCAGGGCCCAGAATTCTTCAGTCTTGAACCTCTACATGTCATATTTTATGCTGCTCCCTTTAAGCTGAAGCCTGTAAGAAGAAGAGAAGATACTGGATTTATACCCTGCCCTTCACTCGGAGTCTCAGAGTTGCTTACAATCTCCTTCCCTTCCTCTCCCCACAACAGACACCCTGTGTAGTAGATGGGGCTGAGAGAGCTCTTGAGAGAACTGCTCTTGAGAGAACAGCTCTGAGAGAACTTGTGACTGACCCAAGGTCACACCAGCAGTGGCATGTGGAGGAGGGGGGATTCAAACCCGGTTCTCCCAGATTAGAGTCTGCGCTCTTAACCACTACACCAAACTGGCCATTGAGTCTCAACCAACTCATGGTGGCCCCATCCATGGGGCGTTCCAGCAAGAGATAAGCAGAGGTGCTTTGCCATTGCCTTCCTCTGCTTAGCAACCCTTTCCCTGGTGGTCGCCTAAGTACTAACCATGGCCAATCCTGCTTACTCGTGACTTTCCATCACAGAAATGTGTGTGTGTGTGGGGGGGGGGGGGGAGTGACATGTTAGCCTGTGCCAGCCCAGACTGCAAAGAGTCTTGAAGACTAGCGAATTCACTGTGGCTGAAGTGGCATTTTTTTGGGGTTTTGTTTTGCTTTTCATGAGCCAGAGGCCCCTGCTTCAAATGCCATACAGATTGTGTCACGCTTTTGTGCAAGTCCTCGTCTCGATATGAAATGCGTCCCTCCCGACAGGGAAGAAGAAGAGGACTTCCTCCTTTCATTCACAAGCTTCTCTGGGTCGGTTTGGAAACTTAAAATTGGCCCGAAAGTGAAAGTTTTGAAGGGGCTCCAGTTTCCTGCGAAAGAGGCAGCGGCTCAGCTGAAGAGAAGGAAGTTCTTCTTTCGCTATGACATGAGACCACTCGTGCTTTTAAAACATTAGTCCATTTAAGGGAACGATTCCATTTCCTTCCAGAACGGTAGCTGTCAGCAGCGGCACAGAGGTGAGGAAAGACTCATGAAATGGCTGCGGCCGAAAGGGTTGACTGCTGGTGGTTTTACTCAAGGAGACCTCAGGGAATAAATGGGAAACTCTCTTTTAACAGAGAAACTTTTAACAATTGCTTCACACATTTACCTTTTCCCTCCAAGCATATTTCAAAAGTCAGCACTGAAAGTCATAAATGCAATAAACATGTATTTTCAAACATGTGTCATACAGGTTAGAATGTACATCATACAGTGAGAAGAAGAAGAGGAGGAGGAGGAGCTTGGATTTATACCCCGCCCTTCGCTACTTGAAGGAGTCTCAGAGTGGCTTACAATCCCTTTCCCTTCCCCTCCCCAGAACAGACACCATGTGAAGTAGGTGGGGCTGAGAGAGCTCTTTCGAGGACTGCTCTTGAGACAACAGCTCTGATAGAGCCATGATTGACCCAGGGTCACACCAGCAGTTGCATATGGAGGAGTCGGGAATCACCCGGTTCTCCCAGATTAGAGTCCGTACTCCTAACCACGACACCAAACTGGCTATCTGTGGAATAGTGGTTCAGAGCATTGGACTAGGATGTGGGAGATCTGGGTTCGAATCCCCCCCCTCCCCCCCGCTATGGAAGCTTGCTCAGTGACCTTGGGCCAGTCACACACTTCTCAGCGTAGCTCACATAACAGGTTTGTTGTTGTGAGGATACAATGGAGGAAAGGAGAGTAAGCCATTTTGGTTCCCCACATGGGAGAAAGGCAGGGTGTGAATGAGGTACATAAACAAACAAATTAGGAGCTGAGACTCGCTATAGCTTCTTGTCTGTATACACTATGGCAAACTAGGTTTGCTGCCATGCAGTGTATAAAATGAATAAATAATTCCAAGATTTTGCACAGACAGCAAATAAAATGTGTTGAATTAGATTGTTGGGGGGGGGATTAGTTAATCAGAGTCAATATAAAGAAGGGGGTCTACAGCTTTGTTAGGGTTGCCAAGTCTGGGTTGGAAAATACCTGGAGACTGGGAGTGGATCCAGGAGAGGGCGGGGTTAGGGGAGGAGAGAAGCCTCAACATGGTACAATGCCATAGAGTCCACCCTTCAAAGCAGCCATTTTCTCCAGGGGACCTGATCTCTCTCAGCTGGAGATCAGTTGTAAAAGCAGGGGATCCCCAGGCCCCACCTGGAGGCTGGCAACCCTAAGCTTTGTTGAGCCTGTTGGTCAGTTTCAGCTTCTGAGAACAGGCTGCCAAGGTGTGGGGGGGGGGGGGGCAGAGCTGGGAGGATCCAAGCAAAGCTTGGTCCTATGGTAAGCAGTTTCTGAATGGCTGCTCCCTGGAGACGGAAAAGTGATACCTCCCGGATTCTTCTGAAACACTTCCTGCTCCAGGGAGGCCGAGGAAAGCCAGAATCGGTTGTTCGTTTTCAGTAAGAGGTGCTTTGGGAAGAAGGAAGTGAGTGCCAGGAAACACATTAGAGGGCACTGAGGTAGGCGCCCTGCCCGGACATCACTAAAGGAAAGAAATCTTCCCATTTTGTTGGCTCTGCCAAAAGTCTGAAGATGCGTGACCTGTATTATCCATTCAGAATTCAGCAGTCCAGAGACATTTAGCGCGATCCCAGTTATTCAGTTCAGTGCGAATCGGCTTGCAAACTCTGGTGCACACGGTCACCGTTTTAAATTCCAGGGTGGGATGAGTCACAAGGTTGGGTGTGGGCACCCAAAGCTGGCTCTTAGGTTACAATGAAGGCTGCAAGAAGAAAAAAAAGAGGCAGCGCTGTATTTGTTGCGATGATGTGTCACTCGATTACTCATCCCTTGGGTGGCTTGCAGCTGAATGTGTGAACTGGCTCCGCCGAAAAGCTGTTGTCTGAGGTGACATGAGGTAACAGGGAAAGTTCTGCTGCGAGTTTTCAAATCTGTAGCAGCTCTTTCATTCAATCTGCGGATGAACACTCCGGCATGAATCAGACGGTGGTTCAGCAGCGAACGTAGGCGACGTATTTCGCTTCGCCGGTGTTCCGTAACTGTTTCTATCCGCTTCCAAAATAGCTGCTGATGTAACTCAGAGACCCCTGGCTTTTCCAGAGAGGGTCAAGAATCTAACTTCTTACCAGCCCCCTTTCATACAGCATTTTTGTGCAAACTGGACACCTGACCGGGAAAGTGGGGACAGCAATGACAAGAAGAAGAAGAAAAAAAATGGATTTATACCCCATCTTTCACTTGAAGTCTCAGAGCGGCTTACAAACTCCTTTCCCTTCCCCTCCCCACAACAGACACCCTGTGAGGTAGGTGAGGCTGAGAGAGCTCTGAGAGAACTGCTCTTTCAAGAATAGCTCTGACAGAACTATGGCTTGCCCAAGGTCATCCAGCAGCTACGAGTGGAGAATCAAACCTGGTTCTCCCAGATTAGAGTCCACACACTTAACCACTACACCAAACTGGCTCTCAGAAGGGGGGGGCACAGCATGTGGTGGCAAGTTCTGCCGTCCGCGTAAATCTGTACACTTCAGGGAGTAAAGGTCCTGCATGAGTATGCACAGGGCTATCCATGTAATCAAAGGCCCTGTTTTTTTTCCAGGATTCCTGGTTGCCTGGCGCCACCCATGTGAATATGTGTGAGGCTTTTATATGCCTTTCAGCAACTGTGCATAAGTTGGTGTGAAACATGCTTCTGCAGTGCTCCACCACCACCCCCGGCCTCCCACACAGGTGCATGTTCGGTCTCTAGGAAACATTGTGTGAAAAAGGAAGCAGTGAAGTATAAGCAGAAGTCACTGGATTCAAGAGCCAGTTTGGTGTAGTGGTTAAGTGTGCGGACTCTAATCTGGGAGAACTGGGTTTGATTCCCCACTCCTCCACTTGCACCTGCTGGATGACCTTGGGCAAGCCATAGCTCTGTACCAGCTGTTCCCTCAAGGACAGCTTGGGAAAGAGCTCTCTCAGCCCCACCTACTTCACAGGGTGTCTGTTGTGGGGAGGGGAAGGGAAAAGGAGTTTGTAAGCCGCTCTAAGACTCCCTTGGGGAGTGGAGGGCGGGGTATAAATCCAATCTCTTCTTCTTCTTCTCAAGAGGGAATGTAGCAGAGTGTTAGAGCAGAGGTCCCCAACCTTTTTGAGCCTGCGGGCACCTTCAGAATTCTGACACAGCGTGGTGGGCGGAGCCACAAAATGGCTGCCACAAAACGGCTGCCCCAGGAGGGGGAGCCCACCATACGGAGGCTGCTGCAGCTTACCTTCAGCCATCCAGCGAAGATCTTTGTGCTGCGGTGGCAAGCTGCTGCCTAACCAGTATTTTAAAAAATCTGCACAGTCAGTCAAATCCCCAACGGCCATCAGAAGCCTTGCGGAGCCCCACCTGGCCCCACCCACTTTCTAAAAACATGTGGCAGGGGGCGGGAAGGGTGTCAGCAGGCGCCATGGCACACACAGGCACCACGCTGGGTCTTCCTGGATTGCAGTGTTGGAACAGAGTCTGGGGATTGGTTGCAATAGCCAAACCCTCACTCTGCCAATCAGTTTCATCCAGTTCCCTTCCTCACTTAGAGGCCTCCATCTCATATGGCTTGTGCACATGCAAGGCTGGAGGTTGGCTATTACAATCAATCTCCAGGCTACTGAGATCATTTCATCTGGAGAAATGGCTGCTTTGGAGGGTGGACTGTATGGCACTGTACCCTCCCTAGGCTCCACCTCCAAAATCTCCAGGTATTTCCCCACCCAGAGCTGGCAACCCTATGCAAGGCCCAACATTCTCAGCTTAGCCTTTTTTGGTGGTCAGGGGGGATCTTTCCTTCATTTTTCACCAGGAGAAAAAGCTGGTTGTATCCAACCCATTACGTTCTAGATTTTAACTAGCTGTGAATAGTAAACATACCAATTTTTTTGGGGGGGGGGGGGGAAGTTCCAAGGGTTTTGTTTTGCTTTGCTTTAAATTGACCCTTTGCTTGGTGCAGCTGGAAGACACTGAAAAATCCCTCATTCCTTGCAGTGCTATATGCAGAAAGGCTTTTACAATGGCACATCCTGGACCTCGGAATCAGTGCTAAAGGGGCCACCCTTAAAGACAACCTCTCCTCATCTCTTTTGGAATTATCGTGTGCCTTTTTGGTATCCACATTCCATTGAGCTCCGGTCACACAAGCGTAGGGCTGCCAAGTCAGCCTGGGGGGCAGGGGATCCCCCGCTAAAGGGGTTCCCGATCCGCTGGCCAGCATTTGGCTGGCGAAGGGAACCCCACCCCCGACGTCGTCCAGCGAGGACGACGTAATGACATCACTGGAAGTGACGTCAGCACGTTGGGGGCGTTGCCAGGGCGACGCTCTGGCAATCGCCCCAAAACTCTATGATACCATAGAGTTTTGGGGCGATTGCCAGAGCATCGCCCTGGCAACGCCCCCAATGTGCTGAAGTCACTTCCGGTGACGTTGCTGGGTGCACGTGCAAAGCGCGCGCCAGGAGAAACTTCCGGCCAGAGGAGGACTCCCCCCCGCTGGTGAGTTTTGAAGACTTGGCAACCCTACACAAGCGAGATAATCCAAGGGGAAAGCAAGGCTTTTTGCGCCGGAGCAAAATGAAGCACGGTATCGCAATCAGACGGTCTCTCAAAGCTCCGTGTTCAGGCCGTCAGCCACCAATCACACGGTGATGGTGAAGCATCACAAAGTTCAGCAGTACTGCATTTGTGTGCATGCACAGGTCCATGTTTGTGCGCATACCATGGAGGCTTAAAAAAACCCATCTGGTGAGACGGGACACAGATGGATACCAGATGCGACGGGATACCAGTGCTTCCGCAATCCGACGCCCACCTACACCCCGCGTTTCCCAGAAAATACTGCACTGTCACTGGTATCTTTTAACTCCGCTTCTTTGGCTGGGTAATACTGGTTGCCAATGGGTGCGGGACACTTGCCAGAAGTTTTCGTGTTGTCATGCCCTTAAAATCCAGCCGGCATTCATGCCTATCGCGCAGCTAATGCTGCGTGTGATCGGACCCCATTATTAGATAAATACCAGCGCAATCCTATGTAGAGCTACTTCCGTCTATGACATAAGCCTTAGAACTGAATCCCACACTTTGGCTGCGATCACACACACTAAGTAATCCACTTTCAATCCACTTTCCAACTGGATTTTACTGTGTGAACTGGCTCAGTTGATGGATGCCAGCTCCAGGTTGGGAAATTCCTGGCGATTTGGGGGTGGAGCCTGGGGAGGGCAGGGTTTGGGGACGGGAGGAACCTCAGAGGGCCATGATACATAGAGTCCACCCTCCAAAGCAGCCATTTTATTCAGAAGAACTGATCTCTGTCATCTGGAGTTGTAATTTCGGGAAATCAACAGGCCTGAAGGTTGGCAGTCCTATATGGACAGGATTTCTGTCAGCTGAAAAAAATTTCTTTAACCCCACCACCCCTGCAGTCCCAAATGTCCCCTTGAAATGCAGCTCTTGGATGACAGGGGACCCACAGTAGCAGCTGGGGGGAGGAAGAAGAAGAAGAGATTGGATTTATATCCTGCCCTTCACTCACTTGTAGTCTCAGAGCGGTTTACAAAGTCCTTTCCCTTCCCTTCCCCACAACAGACACCCTGTGAGGTAGGTGGGGCTGAGAGAGCTCTGAGAGAACTGCTCTTTCAAGAATAGCTCTGACAGAGCCATGGCTTGCCCAAGGTCATCCAGCAGGTGCAAGTGGAGGAGTGGGGAATCAAACCCGGTTCTCCCAGATTAGAGTCTGCGCTCCTAACCACTACACCAAACTGGCTCTCTTAGTTAAAGAAGTTAAAGGTCTGCAGTGGGAGGGGGGAATCAGTAAAAAATCGCCTCCCCCTTAGTGGGAATTTCCTCTGGCTCCTTTAGACAAAATGCCGTAGAGGACGAGCACCCTAAGATAGCTGGAACTGCTTTGCTACAACACTAATTCAGTCAAAGGTAATGCAAGATTACAGGTCTCGTGGATTTAAAAGGAAAGTTGAGTGCATGCTTAACTCTCCCCTTGAATGCACTGGAAATCAAACATGCTTAACATGCCTTCCCGGGTTTGTTCCCTTTTGTCCCTAGTTCCTTGTTAAAGAACTCCCACGATTGCGTTTTCATTCAGCGCACCAAGCGCCAAGCCTGCCTTCCGCCCTTCAAAATATTTTACGAGTGCTTTGTGAAGTGTCTTTTCTCATCTGAGACTGTTATCTCATGCCAGGGGCTGGCGTTCCGTTTCCTTCATTATGTGCTTCCAACTTCGAAGCCTGCCTTCTCTGACACACCCTTTCCAGCTCCCCACCCCACCCTGTGTCAAGTTCTGAATAAAGCATTTTTTCTTATTTCTTTCTTTTTTAAAAAACACACACTCTTCCATCCTATCCCTTATCCTCCATCAACTCTCACCCAAAACCTGATGGTTTGTTTTTTTTGCTATGTGCGGGAAAGTGCTGTCTCAGACAAGATGGAGTAGGGGTGTCCTGATTGGCTCTGAACCTCCGTGTAGTTCTGTCTTTCCTCACCACTTTCCTGCTTCATCCCAACCAACGTAGTTTGCCTCATTCTGCCGCTGTTATCTAAATCAGGGAAGCGGCGGCACTGAATCAGGCCCCCGAAGCAGTCGCGTCTGGGCCCTGTCAGGCCTACTGAGACTTAATGAAGGTGTGGTAAAAGCTTTGCCTAGAGTTTCACTTGTAAGGGCAAAAGGTAAAGTTTCTCCCCCCCCCCCCCCTTCCTCCAGTTGTGAGAAAACTTGACAACTTCATGTTACGTTTTCCTTTTGGACACGTTGTGAGGGGGTAGGTTTCTGGGACAAAAAATATAGCTCCAGCCTTGGGTTGCTAACTTCCAGGTAGGGCCTGGAGTTCTCCTGGAATCACAACAGGTCCCCCAGACTACAGAAATCAGTTCCCCTAAAGGAAATAGCGGCTTTGGAGTGTGGAATAGAGTCTATGACATTATACCCTGCTGAGGTCCACTCTTCCTCAAACCTCACCCTTCCCTTGCTTTAGCCCCAAGTGTCTGGGATTTTCCCAACCTGGAGTTGGCGACCCTAGCTCCCAGGCTGCAGCCTGGTGAATTCAGACCCCCACCCCTTGAGAAAACATAAATTTGCCCTCCACAATTCAGATGTTATTGGTTTTTGTTATCCGAAGCCTAACAGGAGTTGCTTTAAAATCCACAATTGGGGGGTGGGGTGGGGGAATCTCTGATGTATTAGACTTTCTCTGAATGTCTTGGAAATAATACTTTTGTGGAGACTTCAAAACCTCAAAGGCCAGTCCTTTTCCAGAAAAGACCGCAATGCAAATATTTTATGGTCTTAATGTTGGGCCAGAGCTTATATCATGTACATCTGGGGGAGTTTCTTTGGCAGGGGCAAGAGACGGCGTTTTTTATGAATGTAATTTAATCAATGAACTGGATTTAAACCGCAGAATTTTACTGAGTTTAAACAAATACAGACTTTCTCGTGGCAAACATTTAATCCCTGAAAGATTGCATAACTGCCGGATTTGGGGATTAGGCCGTTAGATTTGCAAGTAGGTCAGCACAAACATCTAGATTTGGTTAAAAGCTAATCAGGTGAGGAAATATCAAGTCTTTGTAAAGTGGATTTTAAGCAAAACACTATGAAGAATTGCTTTCCAAGTGGTCTGGACTTGTTTGTATGCCATGATTTCCTGGAAAAAAACCTACACTTTAACAGCTGCAGAATTCTCTCTGCCCCTCCCTCCCTCAAACTCTTAAAAACATGTTTCTAGCTAGGGCTGCCAAGTTCCCCCCCGGGGGGGGGATTCCCCGGTTAAATGGGTTCCCAATCCACCGGTCCGGATTCAGCTGGCGGGGGAAAACCCACCCCCGAAATGGCCACATCAGGCCAATGTGCCCGGTGCATGGTACCATAGAGTTTTTAGGGTGATTACCAGAGCGTCACCCAGTGACGTGTCCAGCGTGATGACTTCACTTCTGAGCAACGTCATCGAACCATGCGCCCAAGGGACTCCCCGCTCGGACGCATGACTTGGCAACCCTGTTTCTATCCCTTATTGTGACGATGTCAGAGGAGCTGCTGAAGGACGTCTCCAGTGATGTGCCTTCAGTGCTCAGTGTACTTCCTTGTGAGTTGCAGAAGCAGAAAAAAATATGCAAACTAGTACAAAAAGCAGCATAAATGATGCAGAATAAGAAAAGCCACATAACATGTAGGTCACAGAGTACAGCGTTTCTTCTTGCAGAATTTGAATTATAGTGGTGCAGAATTTTGATTTTTCTTTTTTAAGCGCGAAATCCACCTGAACTCAGCACTGGCCAACTCATCCTTGCGTGGATGATAATTGTAGCACATACAGATGATGAGGTTGCCTTTTTTCCCTTTAAAAACAATGATATTGGGTTAGGAGGAAGGATAGCCAATATTCACTGGATCATATAACTTCTTTATTGACAACCCATGCATTTAGAAATAGAGATGCAAAGGCCGGGGGGGGGGGGGGGTGGACGGAAGACCTGCAGGGAGGGGTTTTTGTTTCTGTTTTTGCTTAGGGGCTTTCCCATACCCATTTTTTTCAGGGAAAAAAGGGGAAATTTTCAGAATCACAAAATAGAGCTCCTATGAAGTATCTTTTCTTTGAAATGAGTGAAGTATGTTTTAAGATTTTTTACTTTCTTCAAATGAATGGCAGTATGAGAACTTTTTTTTCAATGTTTCCATTAGAAAAACAGGGAAATTAGGGGAATGCCAAACCACAGATAGATAGTCAGGCTGACAGACAGACAGACTCTTTTTAAATGAGTGCTATGTGCTAAAATAGCATAGGATGCAATGGTTTGCACTTCTTTCTCACTCCTGTATTGGTTGTATTTGCTGTCTTGCTTAGCAAAAACTAAGGCATTTATACTTTCTGTAATTTCATAAATATGGCAATTGATACAATGTTATATGCCAGGTTATAAATTATGCATTTTATGTTGTTCAAGCATCAAATTAGGTTTGATAGGAATGTACACATTGCACATATTTCAAATTTTCCCCAACGTACGCATGTTTTTTTTTTTCTGTGAGAAAACTTGGGGGAAATAAATAGGCCTTTCCCCCATGGTTTCAAAATGTCCTGAAATTTTACATTTCTGTTTAGAATTAGAACTCTGGAGACATCACTGAACTTCTTGGACTTTTTTTTTACACTTGTTGGATCCAGGGCACAGAAGCAAATCCTCACCCACCCCATATATAAGAGATGGACCATAGCTCAGTGGGAGAGCATCTATTTGGCATGCAGAAGGTCCCAGGTTCAATCTCTGGCATCCCCAGTTAAAAGGACCAAATAGGTGGTGATATGAAAGACCTCTACCTGAGACCTGGAGAGCCACTGTCAGTCTGAGTAGATTATACTGAACTTGATGGATCAAGGGTTATTCAGTATAAGGCAGCTTCATAAAGTGTTCATGTGTTCATTCATGACAGTACCTCATGGCAAAAGCCTAATGTGTTCCAGACTTGCGCCTGAGAGCGGATCATTTTTTTTGGACATCCAGCAAAATAATCTTTCTGCTCCACATTAACTCTAGAGTAAACTCTGGGGGGTTGACCCACTATTCCTAGTCCAGAGGGCTTTTGACCTGAGTTTATTAAGCAGCCCCTGCAATGCCTTGTGGGAAGCTTTTCTTGTGATGTCGCAAATCAGGCCATTCCGCTAGATGCAAGGGAGCTGCAGGCACTCTGCTTAGCATGGCCCTGAGTGGTTGAACAAGCAGGTCTAAGGATCCCTACCAATCAGTGTCATCCTGAGCAGAATTACACACATCTAAGTCTCCTGGCTTTGAAAGCCCAAGCCAGCCTGATCTTGTCAGAACTCGGAAGCTAAGCAGGGTTGTCCTTGGTTAGTATTTGGATGGGAGACCACCGAGAAACTCCAGGATTGGTACGCAGAGGCAAGCAATGGCAAACCACCTCTGGATGTTTCTTGCCTTGAAAACCATAGGGCTCTCACCATAATTCAGCTGTGACTTGACGGGGTGGGGTGGGGTGGGGTGGGGTGGGGGGAAAAGTCCAGTAAGTGGGTTTAGAATGGTTTAACTATTGTTTAGGGTGGCACTGAATAATTTCATACATCTCTCACGCTACCTATTTTGGGCATATGCAAAAATAACTGAGTGGGTTTGTCTCTTCATCATCCTACCCAAATTTGTACAGTCAAGCCACGCTTCACTTAGCCTCTAGCTCGTGTTTTGAAGCGTGGAATCTAAGCAGTCCCTGGTCCATTTTCCAATCTCCAAACTGCAGCAGATTCAGTATGAGCCAGTTTGGTGTAGTGGTTAAGTGTGCGGACTCTGATCTGGGAGAACTGCGTTTCAGTCCCCACGCCTCCACTTGCCCCTGCTGGATGACCTTGGCCAAGCCATAGTTCTGTCAGAGCTGTTCTTGAAAAAGAGCCGTTTCTGTCAGAGCTCTCTCAGCCCCACCTACCTCACAGGGTGTCTGTTGTGGGGAGGGGAAGGGAAAGGAGATTGTAAGCCGCTCTGAGACTCCTTCAGGTAGTGAAGGGGTATAAATCCAATCTCTTCTCTTCTTTTTCTTCTTTTCCTCTCCCGTGTTTGTTTAGTCCCCGCTCACTAATGACCCCAGCTCCCATTCGGTGTGCAGTGAGTCTGCATTGACCCCGTTGATGGAGATGGGACTGGAGAATCTTGTCTAGTACATTTTATCCCACCTTTCTTCCGAGGGGCTCAGAGCACCTGATTACAACTGGTCTTGGATAACTCATTAGCCCCAGGTTTAGCCAACAAAGCTTCCAGTCCCAGTCCTGGATCTCACACACAGCCACAAGCGAAGCGAGGAAGATTTGGGGGCAGGCATTGCCTAGGCTTGCCTTGTGGCTAATCCGCAGAAGGAAATCCGGCGCTGTTCCCTCTCCCTTAAGCCATAAAGAGCACAACTCACAGGTGGGGGATGTGAAAGTTTGTAAAGTCATGCCAATATGCTTCTGGGCCTCCCTGCGGCCCATTTTTCAGTCTCACGTATTTAGATTCACAGCTTGCCTTGCAAATCGCATTTCCCTGTCTTGTTTATCTCCCCCTTTGCTGACTCTTTGATCTTCCTTGAGTCCGATTCCTACTTTACATGCAGGGAAATAAATGATTAGCAGTTCAGATAGGGGAGGGGGAGGGGGAGGCACTCAGGTTAGTCCAAGGCTGGCGATGGTCTGCCAGCATCCTAACTGTTATGCCATGTTGGCATTCTAGGATTTGGCACTGGAGGGGACATTGCTACCTAACTTGCTGAGGTTGTCTGCAAAGGGACATCAGGTGGGTCTGCTGAAGAAGAGCTAAGGCAAGCCCTGAGCTACTGGGGATAAAATATAAGAACATGAGAGAAGCCATGCTGGATCAGGCCAGTGGCTCAGCCAGTCCAACGCTCTGTGTTACACAGTGGCCAAAACCCAGGTGCAAGGAGAGCAAGAATTTGCAAGCAAGGTGAGAGACCTACGGTTTACTGTTTGCTATAGGAGAGCTGTTTGTATCTGACCCTGGGGCGTGTTTTGCAGAATCTGGCCATACAGTAAGGAGAATATTGTAGTCTTTGCAAAAACCCACATTTCTAATTGGTTGCTGGTGAGCATAATGAATGTATGGAACTGACAGCCAGTTTCCATGGCTTTAAAAAAAAAAAAGGTGGAGGCACGTTACTGGCAGACGCAAATACCTGTGTTTTTGCTAATGACAGCTAAATGCATTCTCCTGGTAGTGAAGAATACATCCCAGATTACCAGATGCGATGGGAAGAGCCCGGGATTGGTACCATCATTGTGCCCTGCTTGTGAACTTCTCAGGTGCATCTGCGTGGCAGCTGTTGGGTGCCGAATGCTGGACTGGCTGAACCTTTGAGTCTGATCCAGCAAAGCAATGCTTACATTCTTAGGAGAAAGCGCCCCGCCTGTTTTGCATACTGTGATCCATGCCATGCCTTGGATCATGTGGAATAATGCAAAAGAGTGCCTCGGAGCATGTGCAGAGAGCCTTTTCCCTCAGCACTCAGCAACCAGTCAAACACACATCTGGAGTTCAAGGGGGGAGGGGGCATTCCAACGGCCAGGACCTTCAGTGGGTTTGGATCTCTTGCCCCCTTTTGTCTTTAAAAAAAAAAATCAGCTGAGTACACGTGACTGCAATTACCTCTTTCCCTTGGCAGTGTTCTCTTGGCTTCTGACTCCAGAGCTAAATTGTTTTAGCTTTTTCCTCTCGCCTGTCTTTCTTCAAAAGGAGAAGGATAATATATGTCCACGGAGCAGATCGGAAGGGAAGGCAGCACAGTCAAATCTCCCATGCTAAGCAGGGCCGGTACTTGGATGGGAGACCCCCAAGACTTTGCAGAGGAGGAGGGCTACTATGGCAAACCACCTCTGCTTCTCACTTGCTGGGGGCCTCATAAATCGGTTGCGACTTAATGGCACTTATGTATGTAAGTGGCAGAGTTAGCGGCATGCAGGGCTTGTCATTTTTGCTTGTCGAGCGGAGAAACGAGAAACAACGCAGGCATTTTTTTTCCACAACCAATTCTGGTCGGCAACTGACTGTTTTAACAGGGGCCAACTCTGCATGCCCATTAGACCATGGCATTGTAACAATAAAGGGAACGTTCCGCAGTGTGTTAATGAACCAAGCCAGAAGCATCATCTGATCAGGAAGAGACTTGGGTGCATAGTTCCAAAAGGAAGTCTGCAGAATCTGATTTTGTCACCACTTGGGAGTTATGTAAGAGCTTTATAAATTAGTCAGCCTTTTTACTGGAGCTGCTTTACGAATGTGGAAGTTGGACTGAAAAATCTTGGCCCCTGATAATTTCCTGGTGACCTTGCTTTGGTGTTTCAGATATCTTAAGCAATATCTTCCTCCTACTGCTGGTCTTATATAAAAAGACATAACTCTGCTGGATGTTTTCTTTTTTTGGTCCTAGGGGCTTTCACACATTTTAATAGGCTTCCTTCCCCCCTCTTTTTTCCCCCAGACATGTGATTAAGATAATTTCATTTTTAATCGAGACCACTTCAGATTCCAGGTGAAAACTGCCCAGGGCATTAAATACAGTCGCTCCGGCACCCTGCATTGCTCGCTGCCATTAAGAGGGCAATGGAGAAACATTTTTTAAAAGTCCATTGGAGTTGCATGTGCTATGAGGTCACTTTTGGAGAAAACCCCAGTGACATCTGGTAGCTCTAGGAAATGGAATCCTCCTGGCAGTTCGTACAGCTACCCAGTGTCGATTCCAGAATCTTCCTGGAAGTTACCTCATGGCACATGTGCCTCAGTTCCCTCCCCATGTCTCTGCCCCTCAAGTTCCCGCCAAACATCAGAAGACCACACAAAATTTGTGGCCTGGATTTTTGTAAACATTATAATATTTTGTAAACATTACCTGGCTGCCGGCGGGGGGTCCCTCTCCATGTCTTGGAGTCTTTCGTGCACACGCTGTGATAATGTCACTTGGAAGTGATGTCATCACGCAGGGCACGTTGCAGGGGGACGCTCTAGTATTTGAGGGGAAACTGTATGGTTTTGCGCCGGGCACGTTGGCGCAGATAGGGCTTTTGGGGGGCAGAGTTCCTCCCACTGGCCAGTTCAGTGGTGGCTGATCGGGGCCCCTGAAAGCGGGTAAGCCTCTGCCCCTGTTGGGGGAATGGCAAGCCTAAGAAGGTCCAAGTGCTTACCATCACTTATTTACATCATCCTGCTAGAGAGAAATCTAACAAGAGGTTAGCTTTTGTATGTAACTGAGAAACAGACCTGCCAAAAAAGGCAGAAGAGGAAGAAGGAGATGGTCTAGAGAGGTCATCTCTGTGCAGATCCTACTTAGCTCTGTTTCCATTAGATTCTGGGGAGGCAGTGGGGTAGAACACTCCCCCTTCAAAATCAGATTTGTAGGTGGGGGATATCGTGGATCTGGCAGTGTTTCTGAATGGTTGAAGGAAATGAAGTGCTTTCCCCCTTTCCCCTCTGCAGCCATGATATGCCAGCTGCTCCCTAGCATTAACATATATTGTGATGGCTGTCTCGCGGCCAGCTCTGAGGCTTGATTTTCTTATCCTATGTATAATGATTTCTTTAATGTCTGCATTTAATTTTAATTGCAGTTTTAAAGGCTTTTTTAAAAAACACAACAGAGGCCAGTGATATTGCTTTCACCAATGACTTCAGCATAGACTGAGACACAAGCAAAAGACTTATGAAAACTACTTCTCTGCCGGGGAATACTGATCGAGCCACCTGACAAAGGGAATGCTGACTGTTGAAAGTTTATCTCCTGAAAGTCGTGTTGGTCTCTGAGGTCCTACTGGACTGAAATCCAGTTCATCCCAAGCCGAGTTACACCTTTTTAAGGCCACTGAAGTCAGTGGACTCTACTCAGTTTGCCCAGCCAGTTGCTTGTGTCTAGACAGTCATGTCACAATCAGCAGGTGCATCGTGGGAGAAGTTTGCCCGAGCCTCTCTCCCGTTTTCTCTCCTGCTAGCAGAAGAAGGGGGATAAAGAGCTGCTGTCTTCGAGCAGTTGGAACTAATAAAGGGAGGGCTCCGGCTAGGAGACCCTGCAGCTGTCCCAGTGTCAAGCCAAAGCCGACCCGTCTCTCTTTATTGTCCTCCGACTTAAGATGGGAACAAAATCATAATCCCAGGTGGGCCATCGCCAAGTGCCTTCCACAACATAATAGTCATGTTACAGTAAACTTTTTATACCAGTTGCGTCACCCTGATTTATGGAAGAGATAAAAGTGGTTATGGAAAACACAGAGCAGTAACTATGGCAACGGTTATTTGATCTCGCAATAATTAGCTGAGCATTCGGTTGCACAATCCTTTCTCAGTACCTACATGCTTAGTTCATTAAACCAAATTAGCTTGTGTTTGAACTTTCATCATATGTCGCTCTGCGCTTGGTGTTCTTCCGGAGGGACTGGATTCTGTGTGTCCCCCTCTTTTCTCCCCCCCCTCCCCTTTTCAAACTGCTCCCTGTGAATGAAAGAGGTGTTACAAATGCACGCAAAAAACAAGCCAATAATATGAATACACTTAGGGAGTTTTAAAACAACCAATCATGTCTTTTGAGTTTATGTATAAGCCTTTGATAGCTGCTAACATCTTATTGAGCTATGGTGGGGTTTTTTTTCTTTTGCTGCTTGTGTAGCTTCAGTATCTTTTCATATCCCTGTTGGGAAATGCTAAATTATTTTTAGGAGCTCCATTTCAGGAGCTTCCATGTCACTGGGTGACTTGAAAGAGGTTTACAAAATTACGCATGGGATAGAGAAGGCAGAGGAAGAAGTCCTTTTCTCCCTTTATCATAGTACAAGAACTCGTGGGCACTCAATGAAATTAATGAGCAGTAGGCTTAGAATAGATAAAATGAAGTATTTCTTCACCCAAAGATTAATGAACATTTGGAATTCAGTGCCGCAGGAAGTGGTGGCAGCGACAAGCATAGACAGTGTCAAGAAAGGACTAGATAAGCGTATGGAGCAGAGAAATTAGCCAGAACGTACAGATGGAACACTCTGTCTGGGGCAGTGATGCTCTGTATTCTTGGTGCTTGGGGGGCAAGAGTGGGAGGGCTTCTGGAGTTCCAGCCCTGCTGGTGGACCTACCAATGGCACCTGGATTTTGGCCACTGTGTGACACAGATTGTTGTTGTTGTTATTATTTGATTTTCTAAACTGCCCTCCCCTGAAGGGTTCAGGGTGGTGTACATCATATTTAACATACAATTTAAACATCACAGTAAATATTAATTAATATAAAACCAGACAACCAATCACAATTTCCAGTAAAACCATTAACCCTCAGTCTTAGATGGTTTTCCACATGTGGTCGCCTTCCTCCAAGGGGCGGGGTCATGGGCCAGATGAGATGGAAAAAACTGTCGCTGTCCTCAACCATAAGACTGGTGGAACATCTCTGTTTTGCATGCCCTGCGGAACTGTACAAGGTTCCTCAGGGCGCAGATGTCTCCAGGTAGAGAGTTCTGCCAGGCAGGAGCCAGGGTGAAAAATGCCCTGGCTCTGGTCAACAGCCAGACATCTTTTGGATCCAGGATCACCAGCCGGTTTTGATCTTGTGAGTGTAAAGCTCTTTGGGGGACATACTGGGAGAGGCGGTCCTGCAGGTACATTGGATAAGTTGACAGACTTATCCTCTATGAATCTATCTAATTCCCTTTTAAAGCTGTTTATGCCTGTGGCCATCACTACATTCTCTGGCAGTGAATTCCACATTTTAATCACTCTCTGTGTGAAGTAGTATTTCCTTTTGTCCGTTCTGAACCTACTGCCCATCAGCTTCAAGTTCTAGTATTTTGGGAGCGGGAGAAAAAGTTATCTTTGTCAGCTCTCTCCACCCCATGCATAATTTTATAAATTTCTGTCATGCCCCCCCCCCCCCCTAGTCGTCTCTTTTCTAAACTGAAAAGTCCAGACCCAGACTCTTCAGCCTTTCCTCATAGGGAAGGTGCTCCAACCCTCTAATTAATAATCCGGATTGCCCTCCTCTGTACTTTTCCTGTCTCTGCAATCAATGTCCTTTTTGAGATACGGTGACCAGAACCATACACAGTGTTCTAAATGAGGCCGTAGAATGGCACTGTCCAAAGCTGCCATTTCCTCCAGAGAAGCTGGTCTCTGTAGTCTGGAGAGGAGCTGTAGTTCTGGGAGAACTCTTGGGCCCCACCTGGAAGTTGGTAACTCAGAGTACCTCTCAGCAAAGCAAGGGTGCAAATACCAATAACGATGTGTGGCGGGACTAGGAGCTGATACAAGATCTGGGCAGACATTTGGTCTGTGTGCAGGTATGCATATAGCGATGGAGAGCTGAGCTCTCACCCGTGAGCCTCATGCCCCTTCCGTGTTTCACAACTGCGTCTCCTGGGTCCCATTTGTGTAGGGGTCCTATCTTGTGAGTGCAGAAACTATAGTTTGCAAAGTGGGTGGGCACAGGCAATATTCACAGAGCCTATGCATGCCAGGGTGTACATTATGCAGGCCCTCAACCTCTCGGCTGGTTTCAGATTTGGGTGGGGGGCCCTAGACACAGAGTACTTGGGGGGCCCTCTTTTCCTCTCACCACCATTAGGACTCCCACTCATGCCTTCCTTCCTGCCTACCCCTCTCCCCACTTGCCAGCGTTTCCCTCTTTTCCCCTACACATTTGTGAGCCTTCCTACCAACCGTATGTCCTTTCCCTGATGGTACTGGGTGGTGCGTGCAGATAGGAACAGTACCCCTGCCCCCACCCCCCAGGAGTGCCCCTATTCCTTCCCCACAACAGAAGGACCACAGTGTGGAAGGTAGTATTCAAATAATGAAAAGCACCTTGTGCAACAAATTGTGTATTAAGATCAAAATAAACATGTAACTTTTATAAAGAATATTTTTATTGTGTCAGTCGCTGTAAAGGTACAATACATTCTCTCTAGCCCAGGGGTCCTTTCGAGCAGGAGCTCGGGGGAGCGCAGTTCCGGGAGTTGGTGCCAGCCCCCCCCCCCATGGGGGAGTGCCTGCTTGTGTCATGGCTGCAGCAAAATGACCCTGTCCCCTGGAAAGGTCCTTGTTCCTCCGACCAGCCTTCTGAAGGCTTCAGCCGCCACTGAAGCTATCCTCCCAGAATAGTGGTATTTCTGAGGCTTGGATTAGTAGCTGTCCCCTCTCTGCCAGCTCTTTCTTTCTTTCTTTCTTTCTTTCTTTCTTTCTTTCTTTCTTTCTTTCTTTCTTTCTTTCTTTCTTTCTTTCTTTCTTTCTTTCTTTCTTTCTTTCTTTCTTTCTTTCTTCTCTCTCTCTCTCTTTCTCTCTCTGTCTTCTTTCTTTCTTGCCTTCTGACATACTTCTGGTGATGTCAGGGGGTGTGGCATATGCAAATAAGTTATGCTAATGAGTTATACTAATGAGCTCCTGCACCTCTTTTTCTACGAAATTACCCCTGCTCTAGCCACCTGTGAATTCCTCTAGGCCGTCACCACATTTTGAAACAACGCTCTTTCAACTATACGATGTAAGTCTTGAGAAAGGCAGAGTGAATTTCGCCCTTGTACTACGCTTCCAAAAATTCTGATTCACAAATAATTGAGGTTGTAAGACCTGATGAAAGCGCACAGAAATGAGATTCTTCTTACCGGCTCCCCAGAGTCTTGCAAGCTTCATGTTGTGAACCTGACAACTCTTTGAAGTGTTAACCTCTTGAAGTACTGTGCATGAGTTTAGTTTTGTTTGTATCACTTAAACTTGTGAATGCATTGTACCTTTACACCCACTGACACAATAAAAACATTGTTTATATAAGTTACATGTATATTTCAGTCATAATATGCAATTCACTGTACGTGGTGCTTTAGTATTTGAATATTACTATTCCTTCCCTGGGAGCATGTGGTTAGGAAACTCTTTGGCAGTGGGCCCTGCCCAGAAACCCTAGGCTCTGGCACCTGCCCCACCTCAGGACATGGCGCTGGCCCTGCTAGACGTAGTGGGGCATTTGCAAGGTGTTCAAAGCGGTGGTATTCGTGGTAGTATTGAGTGGCTGCAAGAGTTGGACCATAAGGAAGGCCGAGCACTGAAGAATAGATGTGTTTGAATTATGGTGCTGGAGAAGACTCTTGAGAGTCCCGTGGACTGCAAGGAGATCAAATCAGTTGATCCTAAAGGAAATCAACCCTGACTGTTCCCTGGAAGGCCAGATCCTGAAGCTGAAGCTCAAATACTTTGGCCACCAAATGAGAAGGGAGCACTCACTGGAGAAGACCCTGATGCTGGGAAAGATTGGAGGTCAAAGAAGAAGGGGACGGCAAAGGATGAGACGGTTGGACAGTGTCATCGATGCAACAAACATGAAAGTAAGCAAACTCTGGAGGACAGGAGGGCCTGGTGTGATGTGGTCCATGGGGTCGCAAAGAGTCAGACTCGACTGTGCGACTGAACAACAACAACAACAGGGTGCTGCAGAGAAAGGAGAAGAGGCCAACGGGAGCGATTCTGTCCCACCACTGGTACAGATGTGCATAAATTGGATATCTGCATAGGAGTACAGAGTCGTCGAAGACTGGATTCGCTGCACCTATTTCGTCACCACGGTACAAGGGTTTTGGCAGTTCCTGCAAACACGATGGGACTGAATCACATCCCAAGTCTGCCTGCCTACTCCCTTTCAGCTCACTGTGGGTCGTGTTGTACACGAGATGTCAAAAGCAAGAAACAAAGGCATTCTTGTACATCATCCTCTCCCTGCACAAAAGGCAAGCTGGAATTATTGTGAGTTACGAACATTCTTACAGTACTTACAAAGGAGAGCTCAGTTTGGTCCCTCCCCACCCCCCACAGTCCCCCACCCGAAGCAGCCCGCAAGACAATGGAACATATGTGTGTCTTCCCCTGTCACATTCTAATTATGAAACAGCAGCCACATTATGTCTGGATGAGTTGGTTTTTTAATCGCATCCTTTTTTGTGCTTCTGAAAACCTGTGCTAATGGTGGAGCATCTGAATAGTGAGCTCAGCGTTAGATGCGCAAACAACCATGGTAGAGCAGCCCAAAGGCAACGCAAAACATGCCCTCTCTTCCACAGACGGGAACAGCTCTAACAAGATGGAAAACAAACAAGAGGCAAGACCCATGGCCTAAACTTTGCAGGGCTGGTTCAAATCAGGCAGCTGCCCGATCCCAGCAGGTAGGTTTGTCAAGCTACAAGTGGGGCCTGGAGTTCTCCCAGAATTATAACTCATCTCCAAACTACAGAGATTAGATCCCTTGGAGGAAATGGCAGCTTTGGAGGGCAGGTTCGAAGAAGAAGAAGAGGAGGAGGAGGAGGAGGAGATTGGATTTATACCCTGCCCTTCACTTGGAGTCTTGGAGCAGCTTACAAACTCCTTTCCTTTCCCCTCCCCACAACAGACACCCTGTGAGGTAGGCGGGGCTGAGAGAGCTCTCCCGAGGACTGGCCTTGAAAGAGCAGCTCTGAGAGAACTTGTGACTGACCCAAGGTCCCATCCTTGCTGAGCTTCCTCACCTCCCCAGATTCTGCCCTCCCCAGGAGCTGCACACAAATCTCCAGGAATTTTCCTACCAGCAGGAGACAGATCATCCCTTTTCCTGTGCAACTCCATTGGCTTCAAGGTGGGTTGCATTCCATTGGTGCCAGGGCAGAAGCAGTATGGGAAGAAGTACTAGTCACTCTTTATATGGGCAAGCCTAGCATTGTGTTTAGGAACACAGCTTTATTTATTTATTTATTTATTGATTGATTGATTGATTGATTGTATTTATACCCCGCTCTCCCCGCGAGCGGGCTCAGAGCGGCTAACAAGGGCTAAGAAGCCATACATATCATAACAATTTAAAAACAAGTTAAAAACAGTAACAACAATAAAACTCCGTTGTGCAACAACATAACTACATTCCTAAACTATCGTCCCAATTTAAAGTGCTTCTGATCTCATCAAGATGGCATCCTGTCAAATAGGGGAACTTCCAACCAGCGGTATCGGCCTGGACTGCCTTCGGGCCAGTTTCCATGCAGATGATCTTCCAATGTTACAGTGTCAGCGGCGGCTCCTAACCAAAAGCCTGGCGGAAGAGCTCCGTCTTGCAGGCCCTGCGGAACTGCATTAGGTCCCGCAGGGCCCTGGTCTCTTCCGGGAGCTCATTCCACCAGGTTGGAGCCGCCACTGAAAATGCTCTGGCCCTAGTCCTAGTGAGCCTGGCTTCCTTGGGGCCCGGGACTCAAAGTCGATGACATGACCCCGACTGCAGTGCTCGCTGGGGTATATGCGGAGAAAGGTGGTCCCTCAGGTACGTTGGACCCTGGCCATATAGGGCTTTAAAGGTAAGAACCAGCACCTTGAAGCGAACTCGGTATGCTATAGGCAGCCAGTGCAGCTCCGCTAACACAGGTTGGATATGGTCCCGTCTTGAGAGACCCATCACCAACCTGGCCGCGGCATTCTGCACTAGCTGCAGCCTCCGGGTTTGCACCAAGGGCAGCCCCATGTAGAGGGCGTTACAGTAGTCCAGTCTCGAGGTGACCGTGGCATGGATCACTGTGGCTAGGTCAGCGCGGTCAAGGTAGGGGACCAACTGCCGTGCCAGCCGGAGATGGTAAAAGGCCGACTTGGCAGTGGCTGCTACCTGGGCCTCCATTGACAAGGAGGGATCCAGGAGCACTCCCAGACTCCTTACCCGTGACGCAGGCACCAACGGTGCCCCGTCGAAGCTCGGGAGTGGGAGCCCCCGCCCTGGTCCACCCCGTCCCAGACACAGGACCTCCATCTTCGCTGGGTTCAATTTCAGCCTGCTCAGTCTGAGCCACCCAGCCACGGCGTGCAATGCCCGGTTAAGATCTTCAAGGTCCGAATCCGGCTGGCCACCCAACATCAGATAGAGCTGGGTGTCATCAGCATACTGATGACATCCCAGCCCATACCTCCGGGCAATCTAGGCAAGGGGGCGCATATAGATGTTAAATAGCATCGGGGAGAGCACTGCCCCTTGAGGCACACCACATTCAAGTGGGTGTCTCCTGGACTGCTGCTCCCCTACAACCACCCTTTGTCCCCGACCTTGGAGAAAGGAGATGAGCCACTGCAAGGCCCGCCCCTGTATCCCCACATCGGCAAGACGGCGAGTCAGCAGCTGGTGATCGACCATGTCGAACGCTGCCGACAGATCAAGCAGCAGCAAAACCGCCCCGCCGCCTCGATCCAGATGCCTTCGGAGATCGTCAGTAAGGGCAACCAATGCCGTCTCCGTCCCATACCCCGGGCGAAAGCCGGACTGGGCAGGGTCTAAGACCAAAGCGTCATCCAGATAACCCTGTAACTGTAACGCCACCGCCCTCTCGATTAATTTGCCCAAATAGGGCAAATTGGACACCGGTCGATAGTTCGCCAATTCGGCTGAGTCCAGATGTGGTTTTTTCAAGAGAGGGCGGACCATCGCCTCCTTGAGTGCCCCTGGGAATCTCCCTTCCGAAAGGGAGGTGTTGATAATTTCCCAGGCGGCACCTCGTAGCCCCTCGTGGCCAGCTTTAATCAGCCAGGACGGGCACGGATCAAGGATGCATGTGGTTGGACGCACAGTCACGAGAAGTCTGTCAACTTCCTCGAGATCAAGCAGACCAAACCCATCGAGGCCCGGAAACGAAGACGTGCTCGGAGCCTCGAGTTCACTTACTGTTTCTAATGTGGCAGGGGGTTCACGGCGGAGCGACAGGACTTTATCCGCAAAATAGCTCGCAAATGCCTCACAGCCAATTTCCAATTCCCTAGCATTTGGTCTGCCTACTGGCAGAACTGTTAATGACTGAATTGTTCTAAACAATTGGGCTGGGCGTGAGCTAGCGGACGCAATCTCAGCAGCGTAGAATTCTTTCTTTGCTGCCTTGGTTGCCATCTCATAGGCCTTCATAAGCGTCCTATAAGATGCTCTTGTAGCTTCGTCACGAGTACGCCGCCACCACCTCTCTAGCCGTCGTAGCTCTCGCTTCATCAGCCGTAATCCCTGGGTATACCAGGAGGCTAACCTATTGCGAGGGCGTAGAGGGCACCTGGGAGCGATCTCGTCGATGGCTGTAGAGAGCCGGCTATGCCAGTCCTCAACCAGCTCATCCAACGAGCCGCCAGGGGGCATCGGTTCCCGCAGAGCCGCCTGGAATTGCACTGAATCCATCTGGCTCCGCGGACGAGCTAAAATCCGCTCACCGCCTAGGGGTCAGGATGGAACATTCAGACGGGCCCTCAGGGCAAAGTGGTCCGACCATGGCACCGCCGAAGCAGTAATCCGGTCCACTGTTACCCCCACGGCGAAGATCAGATCGAGCGTGTGACCAGCCCGGTGTGTAGGGGCCGAGATGTACTGAGAGAGTCCTAGTGCTGCCATGGACGACACCAGGTCCGCCGCCTGCACGGAAGCTGCGTCATCGGCATGGACGTTGAGGTCACCCAAAACCACTAGGTTAGGGTGCTCCAACGCCCAGCCCGCCACAGCCTCCATCAGGGACGGCAGGCTGTTGGCTGGTGCATTAGGCGGTCGGTACACCAGCCATACAGCCAGACTCTCTTCGGCCTCCCACACCAAGCCGACACACCCCATACCCGCGATCTCTACCGGTGGGAGCGCCCTGAAGGAGAAAGCCTCCCGAATGAAGATCGCCACCCCTCCCCCCCCCCCCCCGCCCCACAGTCCGTGACTGGTGCAGGACCGAGAATCCCGGGGGGGCCATTTGGGAGAGAGCTACTGTCTCTCCTGCCCGCACCCAGGTCTCGGTCACGCACGCCAGGTCGACCTTCTGCTCCACTAGGAAGTCCTGTAGAACTTTGGCCTTGTTGTTAATCGACCTGGCGTTACACAACACCAATGTCGGAGGCGGGTTTTCCATCCTAGCCCCACTGCCAACTACCGTTGGGATGAGTCTCAGGCTGGAAGGGCGTTGAGCTTTCCTGTTTCTCGGCGACCTTCCTTCTCTACTGCGCCTGGACCCACCGCCCTTTCTCCTCCCCAGGAGCACTGGTGTTTGTAGCCCTGCCGTCACTGGTGGTCTTTTGCGTTGCAGCCTCAGACCTCCTGCAGCTGTAGCTTCAGGTTCTGAGGAGCCCCGAGCGGGGGGTTTCCAGGGCCCCTCTCCTACTCTGCCCACCACCAGGCACTCCTGCCCTCCTTCCCTCCCACCCGCCTGCATGCCTCCCACCTGCTGGCGTGTCCTCCCCTGCTCTGCTCACAATCCTCCCCACTGCCCATGCCCACAGCTGCCTGCTGACCATTCCTCAGTGGCACCACAGAGGGCACGCGGCAGGGAGCATGGGTGGTGGAGCGCTAGCAAGTGAGTGGGCAGGGGGTGCCAGCAGCAGTGGGCTCTACCAGAAACTCTGGGCCCCAGCAGCTGCCCCGAGCAAAACCTTCTGATTAATTTCAGCCTGAGGAAGAACTTCCTGGCAGTTAGAGGGGTTCCTCAGTGGAACAGGCTTCCTCAGGAGGTGGTGGGCTCTCCTTCTTTGGAGGTTTTCAAACAGAGGCTAGATGGCCATCTGACAGCAATGCCAGAGAGAGTGGTTAAGTGTGCAGACTCTAATCTGGGAGAACCGGGTTTGATTCCCCACTCCTCCACTTGCACCTGGCTGGATGACCTTGGGCAAGCCATAGCTCTGTACCAGCTGTTTTCTCAAGGACAGTTGTCTCAGAGCTCTCTCAGCCCCACCTACCTAACAGGGTGTCTGTTGTGGGGAAGGGAAGGGAAAGGAGTTTGTAAGCCTCTCTGAGACTCCAAGTGAGTGAAGGGTGGGATATAAATCCAATCTCTCTCTCTCTCTCTCTCTCTCTCTCTCTCTCTCTCTCTCTCTCTCTCGTCTTGTGAATTTCTTGCATTCTGCAGGGGGTTGGATTAGATGACCCTGGAAGTCCCTTCCAACTCTATGAGTCTAAGCCTTGCTTACCACATCTATCACAATATCAGGCCTTCTGCTGTTCTCACGTAATGGTTACACACTTAATTGCAGTAGAGAAGCAGCCTCAAAAGGTGATACCAGAGAAAGGGAAACAGATGGGGGGGGGGGGGGGAGCAGCAGCAGCCCGTGGCAAGATCCTTAAGTGGGAGGGCTCATCTTCCCGTAAATTAGGAAGGAGGAGTCTGACCCACAGAGACTGAATCAGTTTGCCGGCTCCACTTCTTTAATTTACATCAGGAACTGATTTCGCAAGATAAGCAATAATGGGCTTACCTGTACATCAAAAAGCTGTCTTGGGAACTGCTTGTCTTCCCCCCCACCCCACCCCCCTCTTCTGGTGGCTATTAGCATAGCTTTGGCAACGAAAGAAAGAAAGAAAGAAAGAAAGAAAGAAAGAAAGAAAGAAAGAAAGAAAGAAAGACAGACAGACAGACAGACAGACAGACAGACAGACAGACAGACCAAGGACACATTTTGGGTTTTATCGCTCTCTGTCTTGGAGCCTGGTGCGGTGGCAATTGGAGGAGGAATAAATGAACCGTAATGGGGGAATTCTTGTACACCATGGAATAATTTTCTTACAAGAGCAATTACATCTCATGCCAGGTTTTTCTTTAAAAAAAAAAAGCTAATCAAAAGAACCCAGAACCAAAAGCTGAATGTGTGAATTTCTGGGAAACTAGCTTCAAATGTAACAAAGTTTGAGTCCAGCGTCACCTATAAGACCAGCAGAGTTTTATTCAAGGTATAAGCTTTCGTGCGCACGCACGCTCTGTCAGATACAATTAAATGGAAATTACCAATCTGTACATATAGGTAGAGGGTAAGCAGTACATTAGCATACAGCATAATGAAGATGTTTAACAGACTGGTCCTAATAAAGGACTAAAAAACCCCAGCCAAATGGCTGCAGAAATGTGGATTTTTAATCAGCATGTCAGTTATCAGTAATGTTAAGCTGAGTGTTTTTGGTAACGCAAGTAGGCTTCTTTGCTCTGAATTCTGACATTGTTTGGCTCTCTGACCCCCTGTGTCTAAGTCTTAGATGCCTCCCAACAGACCCCCACTCTGTTCATGGAGGTCTTCACTGCTGAGCTGAAGGACATGTGGATAAAGCCCTCTTTAATGAGCCCATGTCCCTGTTGTGGCGAGAAGCTTTATAAGGTAAAGCATCTAATGCTGACTACATTATTCAGCTTTTTAATTGTGGACACTCCCTCAGCCAAAAGCTGATACACAGCAACGCTCATCTCCCTGTAATGCAGGCCAGGGTATCATAAGATTGACCTCATGGAGTGAAAACACACATGAACCTCACTTATACTGACTCAAGACTATCAGTCCATCATAGTGTTGTCTACTCAGACTGGAATCAGCTGCCTAGGGAGGTGGTGAGCACCCCCCCCCCCCCACTGGCGGTCTTTAAGCAGCAGCCGGACAAACCCTTGTCAGGGATGCTCTAGGCCAGTGGTGGCAAACCTATGGCATGCGTGCCAGAGGCGGCACTCAGAGCCCTCTCTGTGGGCACACACGCGGTTTGGGCACTCAGTCTCTAAAAGGGAAAAGACGACACAGACTCGAGGCTGGGCTGCTCTCAAACTTACAAAGTATGAGCCAAGGTTAGACAAATTATCAGCATGCATACAACAGCAAAAAATCACATTAATTGTTCAAAAGCAGGCCAAATGCAAACTTTTACCTTTCGATAAGAAGTTGTTTGTATAACTGAAAGCTCTGTTATTGTGTTTTTCTTTTAAGACAAAAGATGTTAATGTATGAGTTCTTTTTTCTAAACTAAAACCTCAGTATTCAGGTTAAATTGTCATGCTGGGACTTTGTGATAAATAAGTGGGTTTTGGGTTGCAGTTTGGGCACTTGGTCTCTAAAAGGTTCGCCATCACTGCTCTAGGCTGATCCTGCATTGAGCAGGGGGTTGGACTAGGTGGCCTCTAGGACCCCTTCCAACTCTGTGATTCTATGATTTGCTTCTATGGTAGTGGCTCTCCATGGTCTCAGGTAGAGGTCTTTCAGAACAACTACTGCTTGGTCCTTTTAACTGGAGATGCTGGGCGTTGAACCTGGGACCTTCTGCATGTGAAGCAGAGGCTCTTCCACTGAGCCAAAGCTGCTCCTCAAAAATTCCTGCTTATAACATGTTGACAGGTAGGCTAGAACCCCTCTTGCTGACATGCTTGCTCACATGAGTTCGTGAAGCTGCCTTATACTGAGGCAGACTATTGTCCATCATAGTCAGTATTGGCAGCAGCTCGTTGGGAGTCTCAGGTGGTGGTCTTACACACCTGGTCTCTTTAACTGGAGGTGCCTGGAACCGCATTCTAAGCAGACGCTCTGCCGCCAAGCCACAGAAAAGTTACTGTTTGGCTTACGTGGCCATTAAAGCAACTAAGTATTAGGCACGTTGCCAGATAGAAGTTGTTCTAATGGGGGGGATATAAATGTTTTCATTGTTCAGTTGCCAGCAGAAGACAAACATCTTGCATGGGCCTTTCAGTTGACATGGTTTTATGTACTCACGTTGTAGGAAACTAGTCAGGGGAGAATAAAAATAAATAACACTGAAAGCAAAATAATTACTTCTGCACGTCTCAAAGGTCAGCGTGTACAGGGCGTTTGGGAGCACAGCAAAAGGAAAGAAGGTGCTGTCCGCAAAAATAATCTTCCCAGTCATCTCAGTGTTCTTTTAAAAAGAGAGAGAGAACAAATTTCTAGTCCTTATGGATAAGAAGGTATCTCCTCTCCACAGGGTATGGCAACCCCTGCTGGTATTTTAGAAGCCAGAGTGGGTAGCTAAGTAAGGTTTTTAGAACTGGGGTGAAACAAAACAGAAGTCCACCGGCATCTGAATAGACCCACAAAATTTGTTCCAGCATAAGCATTTGTGATTTAGTGCTCACTTCGTCAGATGCATGGGCAGTCTATCCAAACCAACTAAATTTATACTCAGAGCTACAAGCGATAGACTTGTGTGGGGAGATGTTACGAAGAGAGGCCAGTTTGAAACAGTCTCAAGTGCAAGAGAAATCAGTCCATACAGAGTGGATGATGACCAGTGCCGACTGGACCAGACCAGTTAAGAGCATCCCTCACCCACTCTGTATGGATTGATTTCTTTTTTTTTTTTTCTCTTGCTGCTGCAGAGAGCTCCTCAGTAATTGGGGCGGGATGCCTTCTTCTGTTCCCATTCCATCTCCCTGCACGGCAGTAAAACTTGCAGAATAAAGTGTGCCGATCAAGGCAGAAAATCAGCACAGTTGCATAATTAAAGCAAGGAGCCGAACTCGGCTTTTGTTGGTGTCGATTTTTCAAAAGGAAAAACACACACACAACCCCACTGGCCATATAAAGGAAGCAAGCAGCAACATCAAAACCTAATTTCCTACACACACCCCCCACACACACCCTTTGTTCTTAGAAGAAAGAACTTTCTTCTTTCTAGATGATCTAAAGTTTGGGGTATTTCAGCGCCAGGACGCACTGTGCTTTCCTCCTTGTTATTCCACAGCCGGACTTCTAGGGATGTGTTTTGTTTGATTTCTGGAACTTTTTTTGTGTGTGCGCACTGGCTAATACCAATGAAAGCATTCTTCTGTGGCTCGGAATCCTAAGTCAAGATGCATATCTGATTGCTGTAGTAGGTGTTGTGCAGTTCATGGAGCCAGGGGGGTAGGCGGGAGATGCCATGAACCTCTCTCAGATGGACACAATGGGCGACATTGTCCTCTCTCTCTCACCCTGATGTAAGACCGCTTGCTGAGAAACCGATCTCGGGTCGAGCCGGCCAAATAACTGTTATCTTGCCCAGTCGAGTTGGCAACAGGCTACCTTACCTTAATTGACCTTTCATTGAGGATTTCTGGGAAACGGGACTCTTGGGAGAATTCTTTCTGTAGTCCTAAGCTGTGTTTACTAAGAAGTGGGTCTTGCTGAACTTGGTGGGGAAACAGTGAGGATTGTATGGTGAGCCTGGATACCGGATTGTTAATTACTGTACTGGTGTAAGGGGGATTCGTGCTGTTTCCCCAACCCACCCACCCGGGCTGCTGTTTTCTTCTCCTTTCTGGATTGGTCCAGTGGTGTAAGCTGCCCTGAGCCCGTTCGCAGGGGGGGGGGGTGGGCTAAAAAAATGTGATATAAATAAATAAACAAATCCCACCCATTCAGGGATCTCACAGCCAATGAGATGAGGGTGGAACATGACATTGCCAGTCAGATTTGGCTACGTCAAATGTCACAGTGAGACCGACTGCTAAAGTAACTATATTTTTAGGATCTAATGGCAAAGCAACACCATACTACCCTCCCCAGCATAAAATGCAGGGATCTTACATCAGGTAACACTGAACAAGTTCGTTATTTTAATACTTAGTATTTATAATCAGAGAACGCTCAAGGAGTTATGGGGGTCACTTCATTTCCCCCCTGTATCCACCTCCCTGCACTATTTCCTCTTTCCCTCCTTCTGGTAGGTCCCATATACGCTCCCTTTTCCCTGCTTCCTTTTCTCCTTCCCACTCACCAACCAACCTTTCTTTTATCTGTCACTCCTCCCACACACACGCACACAGTCTTCAGCTTTATTTATTATTTGCTTCATTTATATCCCACCTTGTGCTCCAGTGGGGGCCTAGAGCAGCTTGTATCATTTCCCATTCCTCTAGTTCATCCCCACAGCAACCCTGTCAGGTAGACTGGGCTGAGAAGTCTCCCAGGTTCTAACACTCCACCACACTGGCTCTCAGCTTTCCCTCCTTCCCTTTCCCTGGCAGGCTGTCCTTAGGAAATGTCTGTCCAAGTTGCAAAAGCCATGTGGTAGCAGTCATGCAGTAGCAACTCAAGTGGGTTGTGAGATGGCTACTTCCAGGCTCAGCCAAGTTGTGCAATTTGTGTGGAGGCTGCTTGGTCCTGGCAACTTGTGGGGCATCTAGTAGCCACTGCCACACCTGGATGAGTCATGCAAAGTTCATTGCAGCAAGTTTTCCAGTGGTTACTGCCAGGCCTGGCCCTAATGAGTCCTTCCATTGGGGCAAGAAGGAGGGCAGCAAGGTTGGACTGGACGCCCTGCCCTCACCTGCTGCCCTTTGCTGACTTAAACCAAAGTTTGAAGGGTAGCAGTATTAGTTGTTGTAGATTTTCCGGGCTGTACGGCCGTGGTCTTGGCATTGTAGTACCTGTCGTTTCGCCAGCAGCTGTGACTGGCATCCTCAGAGGTATAACACAGAAAGATAGAGTACTCTTGGTGTCAATGTGAGAAGAAAAAAATGGTAGGCAGGTCATTTATATCTACTCAGGAAGGTGGGGTAGGGCGGAGTCATTATCTTGTAGGAGTTTCCCAGGGTGTGACATGCTAATGGAGGAGCTTTCCTGAGGAGGTTCTTTTGCATATGGATTGGCTGTTGAAATTCTAATCTTATCTGTAGTGCTATTGTAAAATGTAGACCATTTTTGTTTTTCAGTGTTTTGTGTTTAGCAGTATTGTTGTGGCTGCCTAACAATCCCCACCATGGTCACTGCACTGTCAGAGGGCATTCATTTCTTAAAGATACAGACACCAGTTCTATTATTTTGAGGGCATTTAACCCCCTGATATATATATAAAACCCCTGAAGTAGGTAGATAGATGATGATGCTTCCCCAGCCAGCCTGCCATGGCGGGTTGCCTGGGGAAGGGAAGGGCAAGCAGGCAGGCAGAGATGCCCTCTTTTCCCTGAGCCTCTCCGCTTTTGCAGAGAAACTCGGGGAAGTGGGGGGGATTTAAATGCCTTTCTTTCCCTTCCCCATCTGGGGGAGGGAAAGAAAGCCATTTTAAACATGCCTGGGTTCCATGCCCGATCTTCTTCAGGTGTCCTGCAGCCACGGGGCACCTGGAGAAGATCAGGCAGGGAACCCAGGGATGCTTGCATGCTTGCCGTTTGTCAAGGAGTGTGGCATATGCAAATAAGTTATGCTAATGAGTTATGCTAATGAGCTCCTGCACCTCTTTTTCTACGAAATGACCCCTGGATGGGTGGATGGATGGATTTTTCTGCAAACCTGAAACTTTTCTCAGATTTGTAGAAATATTTGTCTTGTGTAGCCACAGCTCCAGTCTCTGTATTTGAATATCCATGGATGGGGCCACACTGAGATTATTAAATAGTAGTTCAGAGTAGCAGGCTATATTTCATGGCTATTTTGTACAATATGCTGAGGCAAACCATAACTTTCAGTTAAGCCTTCCAAGGTTCACCCTGTCTCTCCACCTCTCTCCTGGCCTTGCAATCTACCCACTAGAGAATCACAACCCACTGACTTTCGGTCCTGACTTAAAACTTGAGAATCTCCAGGCTACGTAATGGTACCTTTGAGTGCAGGTTAGGGCAGTGGAAAGTGAGGGCAATGTATCCAAATGAGCAAAGATTTTCACAACAACTGCTTAAAAGGGAAATGTTTTTCAGCACCGTTGCAAATGCTTGCAAAACGATTGTGCATACTTTTCGTTCTGCCCTGCTTTCAACCATACTGGAGCTCGCCTATGAACTAAGCCAAAACGATAATTTGTAATTAATTTGGCAGATGCTTATGAGATGCAAAGGAAATCCTATCACATGAAACAGCCTCTGTGTGATTTAGATTTCGAGCTGGCTGATCACGAGCTCCTATTACATTAGCAAATTACGTTTTCCCCGGAACCCTGACTGGGACTCTCCAAAGTGATATTAAAAATATATCATATTAGAGAATCATTTAATTTGCATTACAGTTTCTTACTGGGGACCTAAATGTGGTTTTCCAGCTATCCCTGGACATCAGGCCTGCACTCTCAGAAATGAATAACATTCATGGGCACCAGGGAACTTTGAAGGGATTCTTTACTCATAAGCTCTAAATCTCAGAAGTGTATAGTCATGCCAAAGAGCTAGGGTGGTGCAGTGGTTAGAGTGTCAGACTAGGATCTGTGAGACCCAGGTTCGAATAGCCACATGACTGAGGAAGTTGCTGGGTGGCCTTGAATCGTCAACCAGCACTTCCTTACAGGGCATTCTGAGGATAAAACAGAGGACAGAATAATGATGTAAGCCACCTTATGACCCGGTGGGGAGAAAGTAGGAGTATCGATTAAGCAGATAGATAAACAAACAGAGGCTGTGGTCATATGCACAGTTTGTGGCACTATCATGGCATGACTTGAGCGGAATAAATGGGCCCCTCCAGATGAGAACATCTGCCTCCCATGGTGCGGTTGTCGGCAACCCGTGGTGTTCCTCAGTAGAAGTGGAATAAACAGATACCAAGGGAAGTCTGGTATTAACGGGTTGTCCGGGGTTCCCTCCGGGTTTTCTGATGTCTGCACTCTGCTACAGCAAAAAGGAACCCGAAAGGGGTGTCTGAACCTGCAGGTCCATTTCCACCACTGGGGTGTGGATTTTTAAAGTTTTTGCCTAGATGTGCATAAGCGCACATGTGCATATGAGCATGTACCTATACATGTGCATGAGCGCATATGTGCCCACCTGCATTTTAAAAAACAACCATGCAGCGTGCTCTGTGGCTGAGGCGCTGCAGTGATGTGGATGCTCGACCAGGGGATGGCTGCGTGGGTAACCCGCAGCAGGGTGTGCTGTCTGGATGATATGCCTCACGGCATTTTAAACCGGTACAGTTAGAGGCATCACCTTACCGTGCCAAGCTGCCAATGTGACCACAGCCAAAGATGGCAGAGGATGCCCCTTGTTTAGCCCTTCAGTTCTCCTTACTAATGATCCATGAAAGAGCCTCAGAATCTGATGGAAGATCATTCGGTTGAATCCCAAGGAGTCAAGGGGGAGGGGGTCGTACTCCCAACCTGGAAAAAGCTGGGTGGGTTCCAATAATCCTGAAACAGCCACCACCCATTTTGTGTTTGTGTTTGGAAAGAACTTGGGACCATCCTGATCTGTGGAGATACCAGTGAATGGGAGGAAAGGAACAGCAAACGGGGTGTGAACTTGGACAGAGGGAAAGGCAAAGGTCGTTGCAGTCCTCTCCACGCTTATCGAGAGGTTCCTCTTCAGACTTTAGCCATTTCTGATGTATATCCTATGGCATCTAACGGCAGCCTGCTCATGTGTCGCAAAGGTTAGTCAATTCTGTCAGCTCAGTGGCTCCCACAACGAATGGTAGGCCTTTCAGGGTTTTAAACTTTAACAACTATCTGGTTAAAAACATCCTTTGTGAATGTAATGAAGCCACAAAGCCACAAAACGATCGTTTATTTGTATGTGATGTTTTGATTCTGCACTTCCTCCAAGGAAGGTGACGTACACGATTCTTTCCCTTCTCTTTGTACCCTCACAACGAGCCTGTTAGGCAGGTTGGGCTGAGAGAGAGAATGATTAATGACTGGCCCAAGGCCGCCCAGCAAGCATCATGGCTAAGAAAGCCTTTGAGCCTAATTTTACCCAGTCCAAGTTGGACAGTCTTATTCAGGGCCTTGGGGGGGGGGGGGAGGTGCTGGAACTCTCAAGAGCGAAACGAAGTTTTCAGTCTTTATACTGAAAAATCATGAACTTTTAAAAGAATTTTGTTGAAGAGGTTCTGGAACTCCATTCTGGCACATCCCCCCAGAAAAAAACGCCCTGGTCTTATGTCTCTTGCACCAAACTGATTCGCAGTGCCACAGCTCAGACACGGCAAAAAATTCTTCCTTCTTTGCTTTACATCACTACAGAACTTTGTCTTCTCAAAAGAGCTGGATGGCTTTTGGCTTGGTAAAGCAACTTTTTTTACTTGCTGGATTGCTTCTGACTGGCATTGCCGCTCCCTCTTTTTATAGTTACTTGAACAGCCACGGAGGCTTGACTCTTACCTTTTCCTTTCGAGTGATAGTTCATATTCTAAAGATAGCGTCACACCGCATGTCAGAGTGGCGTTTGTCAGGGATGTGCTGCTGTAACATTGCGCATTGCCTGTGGGAAGCAACAAAGTCTGTGCAGTGTGTGTTCATTAAGGTAGAGAGGACATGGCCTTGGGGACCTGTGGCCAACCCGGAGCTCTTTCACATGTGTCCTCATATAATAAAAAAAGACCTCACAATGGGCATATTTTCCACAAGAGAGATGGAAATGAACATGACAGACATCGTAACAAGAGGCAAAGCATTTCTGAGGTTGTGCCAGGTACTAAGAGAGCCAGTTTGGCGTAGTGGTTAGGAGTGCAGACTCTAATCTGGGGGAACCGGGTTTGATTCCCCACTCCACCACATTGCAGCTGTTGGTGTGACTTTGGGTCAGTCATAAGTTCTTTCAGAGCTGTTCTCAAGGGCAGTTCTCTCAGAGCTCTCTCAGCCCCACCTACCTCACAGGGTGTCTGTTGTGGGGAGGGGAAGGGAAAGGAGACCGTAAGCCACTCTGAAACTCCTTCAGGTAGTGAAGGGCGGGGTATAAATCCAATCTCCTCTTCTAAGATCACAGGGAGAGATCCTCTTGATCGTCCCATCAACCAAAGAAGCTGACTTGATGGGCACACAAGAGAGGGCCTTTTCAGTGACAGGCCCACAATTATGGAACAACTTCCCCAGGGAGGTGTACCCTCACTCTCAATCTTTGGGAAGCAAATGAAGACAGTTTTATTCACAACGGCATTTGATTAGGTTCTTCTACTGACTGTTTTAAATTATTCATTTTAACTCATGCGTTTTATGTGTTTTATTGTATATTATTATTATTATTTACCTTGTAAGCCACCTTGAGTTCCTATAAGATAGAATGGCAGCTAATAAATGTTTTAGATAGGTAGGTGGGTGGGTGGGTGGGTGGATGGAGCTCAGAGCCCGCCCACATGTCACAGCTTGCCAGAAGGGTAACATACAGTGACAACAGCCAATAGACCTGCTCGCATTTTTAACCCTTCGCACTGGGGCCCTTTAAACAGAGCCCTGGCCATGGTGACTAAAGGGAACCTCCATGTTCAGAGGCAGTAAACTTCTGAATAACAGTGCCAGCGGGCAATATCAGGGGATGGCTTCAGCCTCTCTACCCTGCCTGTTGTTGTCTCCCTAGGGCAACTGCTTGGCCACTGTGTGAGACAGGATGATGGGCTAGATGGACCACTGGTGAAACTGAACATGAGCACACATGAAGTTGCCTTAGACTGAATCAGACCGTTGGTCCATCAGAGTCAACACTGCCTCTTCAGAACGGCCCCAGCTCTCCAGGATCTCGGGCGGAGGTCTTTCACATCACTTGTTACTTGATCCTTTCAGCTGGAGATACCAGGGATTGAACCCAGGACTTTCCGCATGCCAAGCAGATGCTCTGCTACTGAGCCACAGCCCCTCCACCAGGGCTGTTCTTTTGCTCTTAACCACATAAGAACAGCTGGGGTAATGTTTAACCAATTCAATAACATGATGTGTGTGTGGGGGGGGGGGGGTCAATCACATAGGCTGGCTCAGGGTGCCAATCTTCGTGGTCAGGATTGGCACCGTGAGCTCCCGCCTACGTGGTCGGGTCATTTATAGATTACCCCAGCCACATGGGAACAGCTGATGGAAAAAAACAGATCAGGTGAACATTGAAAAGCCCCCCCCCCCCCCCCGGTTAAATAGGAAAATATTCCCGCTGATAAACATTCTTGTGTGAAATGTTATCTTTCGGTGATAAAAAACCCCCATAAGCCTGGTGTTTGAAGTCCAGTTTTGACAAAGTGATAGAGTGTGTTCAACACTTCATTGCTGGTGTTCTCCACCCTGGTTTATGAATCTTGTAAGCCTTGTATTTGTTAACTAAACAAACCCCATGGCATAAACAGATAAGTCACAAAAGTAAATGTCTTACTGTTGAGTAACTGAGGAAGTATTTTTATGGCATTGTAAAAACTGGAGTTTGTTAGGTGAAGTGAGGTAAGGAAAGTGCAGAAGTATGGAATATATATATATGGTTTATTCTTTCGCATCACCTATTGCCTAGTCCTTTTAACTGGAGATGCATGGGATTGAACCCAGGACCTTCTGCACACAAAGCAGATGCTCTTCCACTGAGCCACAGTCCCTCCTTTTTTGATTTTCCATGACTGATGGTTAAGTACAGAAACCTGTCGTAAAATCCAGATAATTCTGTAACAAGTGTGACACAGGGTATGAGTTGGTTTTCAGCTTCTGAAAAATGGGAAAGCCTTGTCAAACAAACCTAATTGTCCAAAACGGGACCACCCTGGTTTCTGGAGGGAGAGGGGACAAAAATTGGGAAGACCCAAGGGCTTCTAGGTGACTCCTATAGGAAAGAGTTGTTGGGACTTGGCCTTTATCCAGCTGAGCTCTTCTTAAGTCACTAGCCCCTCTCCCAAGTCCTCTGGAGAACCAAAGGAGAAGGAAAGAACCCTTGAATGGAAAGAGGGAGTAACTGCTGAGTTCAGCCCCAGAAGTACATAAGAACATAAGAGAAGCCAATGTTGGATCAGGCTAGTGGCCCATCCAGTCCAACACGCTGTCACACAGTGGCCAAAAATACCAGATGCCACCAGGAGTTCCAGCAGTGGGGCCAGGACACTAGAAGCCCTCCCAATGTTCCCCCCCCCCCCCATCAAGCACCAAGAATACAGAGCATCCCTTGCCCCAGAGTTCCTATCTATACCTTGTGGCTACTAGCCACTGATGGACCTCTGCTCCATGTGTTTATCCAGTTCCCTCTTGAAGCCATCCATGCTTGTAGCCCCGCCACCTCCTGTGTCAGTGAATCCCACGTGTTAATCACTCTTTGGGTGAAGAAGTACTTCCTTTTATCTGTTCTAACCCGACTGCTCAGCAATTTCATGGAGCGCCCACGAGTTCTTGTATTGTGAGAAAGGGAGAAAAGTACCTCTTTCCGAGTAGTTTCCAAGACTCCCCGATAAGGCCTCCCCCCTCCTTTCTAATGTGCCCTCTGGCCATGAAGTATTTTGAAGGGGCTTTAGGGATGGTTCTTTGAGTCAGCTTCGGCTGTTGGGCCACAGTGGTTCTGTGTGCCATGTTTCCCCGTTCCAGGAGCATATTGAAATCCCCATTGGTCCTACCGACTGGGGAAGCAAAAGAAAAGGTTGACCCAAACTCACGAGGAAGGTGTGAAATGGTAGAAATGTCCAGCATGTTTTGAGAAATACTCTTTCGTTCTTGATAAGTAGAATTCAGAAGAGAGTGTTTTGCTAGAAGAGGAGAATGTTTAGAGCAATTGCCCTTGAAAGACGGCCGCTGGCTGCCTGTAGCCGTAACAACCAGCTGGGTGCTTTCAGTCTGCGGGAAAGCACGGTATTTTAAAAATGCTTAATGTGTTTTGGCCGTGGCTGTACTCAGGTGAGCAGCGATCTGTTGTTGTAAGAATGAGTCTCAGACTGCCTCAGGCTCCTGTGTTCTGCTCATCTTCCCTTTGCATGCAACTTAGATGATGAAGATTTCCCACCTTCTTGGCAAACCACAGTAAAAAAAAAAAAAAACCCCAGTAAAAATGACCGTCAATTTGCTGTTTTTCCTGCAAACCGGGATTCCAGTCCTCTTGTTTGGAATCGGGAAGTCCTTGATACCCAAGCTGTGCTGGAAGGCTGGGGGAAGACACAAGTCGAAGAGCTTCCAAGGGGAAGCCATGACTTGTTGTTATATCTGAACAGAACGATCGTCTGAATGCCTTGAGCATTTTTGTTCAGGGCTTTCCCAGCAGATTGAAAGTTATAGGGAAGGTGATTGCATTCGACGGCCTGGCTAGCTTTCTTCCAGGAACCACAAACCAGAGCAGGCATAACTGCTGATCTCTTAACAGTGATTACGAGACTGGGAGGAGGCCCCGCCACTCCCACCTCTGATCTCCGGGGAGGCAGAGCAAGAGTCTTACCCAAGGGGATACACTGAACTTAACAGCTGTGGGGATTTGAAATAGTCCTTCCAGTATGCGCGTCCCAGTCCATGAAGGGCTTTCAAGGTTAGGACGAGCACTGTGAACTGAACATGGAGACAAAGAGGCAATGGAGACACTTCGGAAGAATATGTGTCACATGTACAAAATGGCTAGTCCCAGTCAATAAGTCTGGGCTGCCACATTTTGGTCCAGTTGCAGGTTTCAAATTGTCTTCAAGGGCAACCCTAGGGAGAGTGTGATACAGTAGTCTAGTCCAGATTACCATGGGGTGGAACGGCATGGCTGGTTTGTTTGACTCCTACAAGAGATGTAATGTTTGATGTAAAAAGGCTGCGATCATACACACAATTAGACCCAACATAGGTGCAAAGGCCAGGTGGATTTAAAGGGCACGATCAGATAACAACATCTGGGAAGCATCACACAGCCATCGGCAACCTGTTCCGCTCCTCCACGGTATTAATGGGTTGTGACAGGCCACAAATGGACTTTCCCCTGTCTGATCACTCCAGTGCGCTCTCATGGTGTTGGGATGGTCTGATCAGGCCGTCCTGACTCCATGCCATTGTCCCCCACCTTCGCAGTATGTGCATCATCGCAAACTCCATAAGGAACCCTTGGTGCAGAGGTACAATTCATTGATCCCTCATTTAAGCACATGGGGAAGAAACAGGACAACCCCCCCCCCCGGCTCACCCACAGTTGCATCTGATCACACACTGACGGACTGCGTCCGCAGCTTCAAAGGGAGGTGTGATCGTGCAACTGCATTTCAGATTCCTCCAGAGGAAATAGCCTTGCTCCCCGCCCATTTTTTCTAGCGTGTGTGATCGCAGCCTTAAAGACACAGAAGTGCTCTTGGCTACTATATTAACAGGGCAATCCTAAACAGAATTACACTGTTCTAAGCCCGTTGGTTTCAGGGGATTTTGAAAGGGGTAAATCTGTTTAGGGTCACACAGTAACTTGCTTTTCCAACTAGAAGTCTGGGTTCAACAAGGTCCCTAAACTCTTCACTGAGTCTGTCAAAGAAAGAATGACCCTTCCAAAGTGGGAGCACAGTTCCTCGGAGAACATCAGCCTTTCCAGTCAGAAAATCAGCCTTCCCTCCCCTTCACCTGGATTAATTTTCAGTTTGTTCTCCTTCAGCTCTATCATCCAGGTGCCAGCTTAGGAAAGAGACAGCAGCTTGACAAGAGGCCTCTTTAAGGAAATATAGAGATTATTGTCATCAGCATCTTGATGATGCTCAGCTCCAGGGCTCGAGGCAATCTGTTGAGAGGTCTTAAATAAATATTTATGCACATGGGTGATGATACTGAATACTGTAGAAATCCCATCGGGTACATTTCAAACAGCCTTATTCCAGATCTTCCACAGTGCCTGACCTGGGAAGAAGTACCCGACCCATTTGTGTTTCTAGCCCTTTACCCATACTTTGGTCTCCCATCCGAGTACTAACCAAGGTTGACCCTAGTTCGAATCCAGTGGCACCTTTAAGGCCAACAAAGTACCCAAGCAGGGAGGGCAGCATATAAAACAAACAAACAAACAAATAAACAAACAAATAAATAAATAAATAAAATAATTCTGGATACAAGGTTCCGTGTGCATGAAGCTTTCTGATGGAGTGTGCATGCACACGAAAGCTGATGCCCAGAATTAAACTTTGTTTGCTTTAAAGGTGCCACTGGACCCAGACTCTGTTCTGTTGCTTCAGACCAATGCAGATGCCCACCTGAATCTATCTTTGAGGTTGGCCTTGCTTAGCTTCCAAGATGGGAAGAGATCGGGCTAGCCTCGGCCATCCAGATCAGCATAGAGAGCCAGTGTGGTGTAGTGGTTAAGAGTAGTGGACTCTAATCTGCAGAACCGGGTTCATTTCCTGACTTCTTCACATGCAGCCAGCTGGGTGACCTTGGGTCAGTCAGAGTTCTCTCAGAGCTCTCTCAGCCCCACCTACCTCACAGGGTGTCTGTTGTGAGGAGAGGAAGGGAAGGAAATTATAAGCCGCTTTGAGCTGCAATGCTCCTTTGGGCATTGAAAGGCAGGATATAAAAACGAACTCCTCCTCCTTCTTCCTCCTCTTCCTAACCCTTTTTAATTCTCCCACCTCCTGGGGAAGGGAGAGGACACTGGGAGCAACTTCATTGGTTGCCCCAAGGAACCTAGTATTCCAGGCCTCCGTAAGAGCCTTAGCAGAATGGTTGCTTAGACTGCCAGAATCAATCAAGCATTCTAGAATCCTAATGGATCTGTTAGGGTGCGATCACACGGGCATTTAAACCCGGGTTCTCCCGCGCTGCTCTTTCAAGCGCGATAGGTACTTGTTTTTCCTGGTGGTTGGAAAAGCGGGCTCGAGTGAGGGGGGGGGGCGGCTTCGAGATGGGAGACAGATGCGGCCCGTCTAGTCAGCCCCTTTAATTGCGATGGGGAACAGCCGTGAGGCCCGCAATAAACGTCCGTGTGATCGCACCCTTAGTCTCTGAGGGAGGGCCGAGGGAGGACCATCCTTTAACGGCCTGCTGCCCTTATAGCGAGGGGGTACCGTAACCACCTGTTCCTCCAGGAGAAGATGGCCTGACCACAGCACAGGATGTGTATCCAGCTCCCTAGACTGACTACTGGATTCCTGCCCAGTACAAAGAAGATAAAACCAGCATGTGACTCTTTCCTCATGTAGGCCTGAAACAACCTGGGGGACAGCCCTGTGGTAACCATGACAGCCAAAACCCCACCAGCGTGACCTGTTCAAAGCTGCTTTTACATGGATATGGAAGTCTATCAGAACTATCTTCCTGGACCTTTGCAGCTGCAGACCAGTGCTTGGTGGGACAGGCAGGCATCATACCTTCAAGATACCCATTCTGACTCTGGAAACCAGCATCAGGTATAAAGAAATCGAAGCAAAATCGAAGCAGGCAATAATTTGCAGCAGGGATCTGTGGAAGAAGACAGATTCAGTCCCAGACTGTGTAGGGCCTTAAAAGTAATAACCAGGAGGAGGAGGAGGAAGCAGATTTATACCCCGCCCTTCACTCGGCGTCTCAGAGCGGCTTACAATCTCCTTCCCTTCCTCTCCCCCAACAGAGACCCTGTAAGATAGGTGGGGCTGAGAGAGCTCTGAGAAAACTGCTCTTGAGAGAACAGCTCTGAGAGAACTTGTGACTGACCCATGGTCACCCAGCTGGCATCATGTGAATGAGTGGGGAATCAAACCCGGTTCTCCAGATTAGAGTCCACTGCTCTTAACCACTACACCAAACTGGCTCTCTTTGAGAAAGACTCATGGAGGATTAAAGTGTTTAAAACGTGGAATTCACAGCCAGAGGATGCAGTGATTGCCACAGGCACCTTTAAAACAAGATTAGACAAGTTCATGTAGGATAGGTCCATCAGTGGCTACCTACCAGCCATGACTACTAAAGGGAACCTTCATGTTATTCAGAGGCAACAAACCTCTGCACACCAGTGCTAGAAGACAACATCAGGGGAAAGCCTGGACCTCAAAGCCCTGTTACTGGCCCTCCAAGACAACTGGTTGGCCGCTATATGAAAAAGGATGCTGGACAAGATGGACCACTGGTCTGATCCAGCAAGGATCTTCTTATGTTCTTACAAACCATCCCCTCCTTGAAGGTTTATGCAGGAGTGAATACCAGCTAAATTTACTTGGATCAGAGTGACAGTTGCGAGATCACACCACCCTTTGAAGCTGTGGGTGCAGCCCATCAGTGTGTGATCAGACGCAACTGAGGGTGAGTCATGTTTTTTTGTGCTGCTTGTTTCCCATGCACTTAAATGGGGAATCGATGAACCTCACCTCCGCACTGAGGGCTCCCTATGGATGATGCGCTTACTGCGAAGGGGGGAAAACAATGACACGGAGTCAGGATGGCCTGATCAGACTATCCCGACGGCATGAGAGCATGCTGGAGCAATCAGATAGGGGAAAGTCCATCTGTTGCCCGTTGCAACCCGTTTACTACCAATTTTCCCTGGTGTCTTTTGACTCCACTTCTGTGGTGGAGCGGAACGGGTTGCTGATGGCTGCGGGGTGCTTCCTAGATGGTGTTGTCTGATCATTCCCCTTAAATCCGCCTGACATTCGCACCTGTGTTGGGTCTAGTTGTGCATATGATTGCAGCCCTACAGAATCACAGAGCTGGAAGGGGCCATACAGGCCATCTAGTCCCACCCCCTGCTCAATGTAGGATCAGCCTGGAGCATCCCTGACAAGTGTTTGTTCAGCCGCTGCTTAAAGGCTGCCAGGGAGGGGGAGCTTACACCCCCCCAGGCAGCTGGTTCCACTGTTGCACAACTCTGACTGTAAAAAAGTTTTTTTCCTACAATCCAGCCAATACCTTCCCGCCCTTAATTTAAACCCATTATTGCGAGTCCTGTCTTCTGCTGCCAACAGGAACAGCTCCCTGCCCTCCTCTGGGAAGGAGTTCTACAAACAAAGTGTCGCAATGGGAAAAGTCCTTTGTAGCCATCCATCTTACTCCCAGATATGGGTTACACGGAGGTCTTAGTTGTTGGGCAGGAATAACTGGGAGAAAGGGGTCCCTTAGTTCTCCTGGTCCCAGATTATTAATAAGTAACAGCCAGCATGTTGAACTGGACCTGGAAGCAGGGAAGTCACCATGGCTTCCAAAACAGGCATAATGGGGCCTCTGCAACCAGTTCCAGGTAATCATCTGTCTGCTGCCTTTTGTACCTGTTGGAACGTCTGTACCCTTTCCAAGGTGCAGTCCAGTGCATTATTATGTGCAGTGTGCAGTGCGTTATTATGACCCAGTCTGGATACGAGCATCATGCACATATCTTGGTCAAATCATACTTTCTGAGTTTTGACACTGTTCCATTGCCAAGTCAGCCAATTTTCCTGGGTACTATCCTTCCACTTCTTCTATGGAAGACAAATCGGGAGGTATGCCAAGTCTGTCCGTGATACCTTTTTACCCTGAGGACAAGCTCTTGCTTGGCTTACCGCATGTTTCTCAGGGATGACTTGTAAAATATTCACGCAGCCTACAGCAGTTTCTCACTTGCTCATCGCTGGCATATCAGATGGAATACAGCTAGTAAATACAAAGACGTCTTTTTCTCTGTCTCTCTCCTCTCTGGAAACAGACGCCGATGCAGCCACTGCAGAGTAAGCAGGTCCTGTTTTTATGTGCTCTTGGAAGATTTGGTTTTTGTTGTCTTCTTGTGGAAGGTTTCGGACCTCAGTGGTAGAACATGGGATTTTCATACGCCAAGCTCCCTGTTCCAAGCTCCAGAGTCTCCAGTTAGAAGGATTTTCGGATAGTGGGCTGGAAACCTTGGACAGCCTCTTTCAGTCAGAGAAGAACTTGAGCTAGGTGATCCAGTGGTCTGACTCTTTACAAAGAGCTTATTGTGTGATACACACACACACACACACACACACACACAAGTGGACCCCCCACAAAACTCGCAGGGCGGGGAATCCCATTCTCCCTCCCCAGTCACCATCTGGTATGTCTCACCTTGGAGACCGGCAGCAGTGGTGGTGGTGTCTGGGAGCTGCTCCGAGTTTGGACTGGCTCCCAGCACCCGTCATGGTCGGACTGTTTGGAAGAATTTTGGTTCTCGTTAAGCTGTTGCAGTTCCATCTCGGGTAAAGCTTTGGCGAAATAAGGTGCTACCAGGGCTCATTTCGTAGCAGGAGCTCCTCTGCATATTAGGCCACACACCCCTGATGTAGCCAATCCTCCAAGAGCTTACAGTAGCCCCTGTAAGAAGAGCTCTGTAAGCTCTTGGAGGATTGGCTACATTAGGGGTGTGTGGCCTAATATGCAAAGGAGCTCCTGCTACGAAATGAGCCCTGGGTGCTACAATACCGGTTCGCCCCATCAGCTGGAAGCAAACTTGCACAGCCGCTGTATGAAACTTAAGTCTTCCGGAACACAGGGTTCTACTCACCTGAAGTACTACTGGTGTATTGAATGGACTTCTGAATTGGCAATTTACATTTGAATCCTTTGTTTTACGACTCACGAACTTGGACCTTTCTCTATTTGCACAATTTATTTAAATGAATTTCACGACTTGTCTTAAGATGATTGTGTACGTTTGTGATTGCTGATTGTGCAAATGGTTTGTAAGCATTATATTTAGTGTCTTTTGGTATTTTTGGAGGTTTAATTATACGGAGCAGTTTTCCTTTCTTTGTATTCACAGTCGGAACAGGAACAACTCCTAGAGTCCGCTGGGCCTGGAGAGGCTCCTGGTGTCTGCTGCGATTGCAGCTGGGCCCAGAGTGGCTTCCAGTGTCCACTACTGCAGCCTGGACCAGAGCTTCCAGGCTCTGCCATGGCTGGGCCAATGGCGGTTCGTGGGCTCTGCTGTGGCTACAGCCACGGGGTTCTGTTGCCGCCGTTGCCACCAGGTTCCAGGCAGTGCTGTGCCACCACTGCAGCAGCACTTGGGCCCTCTCCAGCTTCCCAATGGAATTTAACCCCCCCCCCCCCCCCCCAGGATTTTTTTTAATTTTCCAGATTTTTCTGCAGAACTAACGGCTCCCCCAAGTTTGCAGAAAGAGCTGTTTGGGTTAAGCGTGGCCTCGATTTAGATATCCGCAGATGGGAGCCACACTTGGTTGGGAGATAGATTTACTGAACGGAGATGAACTAAGATTTACTGAGTAGGGAAGAACCAGTTGAGTACTATGTTGAAACCTTTTGTATGGTTTTCTGCTGTGGCTGCAGATTCCGGGGGTTGCTTATGTTTTTTTTTTTTCCAGGATGGTTATGTTGTATGCAAGGACCTGTCTGCTTTCTTACTGTGTACAGCATGCAGTGCTTTTTAAAGCCCGATAGACCAAGCTCAGTGTGCCCTCTGTGCTAAGCGAGGTTAAAATTGCGTGCCAAGGTAACCCAGATAGTGCAGCGAAAACCCCCTGCAATCCTGTGCTTTGCATAAACTATGTCAATGCACATAATTCCTCTTTGTTTGCTCTGTTCATTCCTGACCCGCGGACACGCTATTTAGCAGCTTCTCTGACTTCTGAGACTCATGGGTTGCCTACACTTTGCAAGTGTGTTTCTGCATCCATAAGGGGCAGGGAGCTCCTTTTTAAAAAACGAGGGCTGGTGCTGCTTAGGAAGTTGAATACCAAATGACCTACTTCTTTTGTAGGTATTCAGCGCTCCTGTGCAAGTGCAGCGTGTGTGCCATTTTTTATTTTAAAATGACTGATGATGAAAATGATGATTGCAGCAGCACTTACCTCTTTCCAAAAGCTCCTGGTTCCCATTTCGTCGCATTGGGAGCCTGTGAATATTTGCTGGACAAACTAGCATCCCGTGGGAGGGGCTATGGCTCAGTGGTAGAACATGTGTGCAGCATGCAGAAGATCCCAGGTTCAATCCCTGGCATCTCCACCTAAAAGGATCAGATGGGTAGGTGATATGAAAGGCCTCTTCCTGAGGCCCTGGAGACCCACTGAGTAGACAATACTGACATTGATAGCCCAGGCTGGGATTGTTTATAAGGCAGATTCTTGAGTCTGCATTGCTCTATCTTCTTGCAATGTTGGGCTAATGGCCCTGCAACTCTTGCCATAGAAGAAGAGGAAGAGAAGGAGGAGACTGAATTTATACCTCACCCTTAACTACCCGAAAGAGTCTCAGAGCGGCTTACAATCTCCTTTCCCTTCCCCTCCCCACAACAGACACCCTGGTGGAACGCTCTGCCAGAAGACATGCATGCCCTGCAGGAGTTGTTACCTTTCCGCAGGGCATGCAACACAGAGATGTCCCGCTGGGCCTTTGGTTGAGGACAGCGATGAGGCGTCTTTGGCACTCCTACGTAATTCCCCATCCCTCATAACCACCCCCACCAGGGAGGCTGAGGAACTGGAATTCCTTCTGCCCTCTTATATACCGTATGTATGGTGCTTCTATTTATTGGTGATTACTGGATTATTTTAACTTAGTTTTAAATTGAGATTTGTATATTATTTTGTTGTAAACTGCCCTAAACCCGTTTCCAGGGAAAGGCGGCCTAGTAAAGATAGATTTACCTATCTATCTGATAGGTAGATGGATAGATGGATGGATGGATGGATGGATGGATGGATGGTTGGTTGGATGGATGATAGGGCTGAGAGAGCTCTTTCAAGAACTGCCCTTGAGAGAACAGCTCTGAGAGAGCCATGACTGACCAAAGGTCACACTAGCACCTGCATGTGGAGGAGTGGGGAATCAAACCTGGTTCTCCCAGATTAGAATCCCCACTCCCAACCACTACACTACACTATGATACTGTCATAGTTTGTGGTGTGGTAAGTGTAGTCAGTACCTTCCATCGGTGCTGCACATTGCACAGAGGTATGGCCACGTTTGGCTTCCTGAAGCCTCCCCTCTTGGCTCCCCTTTCTCCCCTCTCCTGCCTTTGCAGTCCATCTGCAAGAGAATCGGAACCCATTTTGGGCTCCCAACCCACGGTTTGAGAGCCACTGCTTTAAAGGGTATCAGATGTGCAGCAGGAGTTGTCCAGGAGCGGCCATCTGGTTGCTCATGACATGCATGCTGATTGTCTCCAGAGGCTCTCTTGGTGATTTAGTGCCAGGGGTCACTGCCTGACAAGGGGCAAGCAAGAGGCAGCCCTCGTTCTGTGTGAAGCAGGCAGGAGCTGCTGCCAGAAGCTGGGCACCTGGGTCACATATAAGGTAAGAACAAGAGGAGATGGAAGCCTACTCTTCTTCTTTTTTAAATCTCTCCACCTTGAAGCAGGGAAGAAGGAGGAAGAGGAGGGGAGGAGGAAGAGGAGGAGGAGGATTTATAAGCCCACCCCTCACTCAGAGTCTCAGAGCGGCTTACAGTCTCCTTCCCTACTTCTCCTCACAACCTATGAGGTGGGTGGGGCTGAGAGAGCTCTGAGAGAACTGTTCTGAGAGCTGTGACTGACCCAAGGTCACCCAGCGGGCTTCATGTGGAGGAATGGAGAATCAAACCCGGTTCTCCAGATTAGAGTCCGCTGCTTTTAATGACTGCACCAAATATTTTATTTATTTTATTTATTTATTTTGAGATTTATATCCCGCCCTCCCCGCAAACGGGCTCAGGGCGGCTTACATGGGCCCAAGGCCTGGTCAAACATTAAAACCGATAAAATCAATAAAACATTCAATAAATACAATTAATACATATAAAACTTCCATAAATATCTTCCATAAATATCTTCCATAAAAGCTTCCATAAATACAGCTTGTACTTATAGCCTCCCCCCCAACACAGGGACCAGGGAATCTCTTCTGATTGCCTGTTGGCACCTGAGACCACCCCGGGTTGCCTCCATTAGCTATTTATCCCCAGCCTCTGCACACAGAAGCTGCAGCAGCGATGTTGGTTTATCCTCCATGAATTTGTCTGATTTGGCTCATGCTTGCCTTTTGGCAGATCACTCACTGACATCAAGGATGGTTTGCAGAGCTGAACCGAGGGGAAATGCAGGCCCCGGCTGGTGGTGGCACCTATCTTGCTATCAGCCGTCAATGGCCATACCTCAGCCTGGGTTCTCTTTTCCACTTGGCTGCTCCGGCTGTCAGATGGTTGTGGAAATAGGTCCTCAGTTGACATTGCACACTTGGACACCAGTTACCTTCTTGGAACATCCTTGGTTTTCTTTCGCAGTTTATCTCATGTCTATTCGTAATCAGGTTTCATCGTCTGGCTGGGACCCCCAGATAATCAGGGTTCTTACTGCCCAGTGGAGTAAAATCTTCCAATGATTAGAAAAGAAGGAGTCGGATGAGTAAAATTAGGCAGCCAACTTTTCATACAGCAGTTCCTGAATCGAGGGTCTACTGTAGACCCTCATGGTCATTTTCTCCAACTCAGAGTTCCCATCACCACCTTTCAGATTTTTTCTTTCATTCCCACAAGTCGTCATTGTGACTTGGGCAAGTTTCAGTCATGTTCTTTTATTTACTGTCACGAGAACCTGATGTTGGGCAGAGACTCGTGGTAAACATCAGTTCCAGGAACACTGGGTTTGCTAACTGTTTCTATCAAACTCCTCATCTCCAGCACGCTTGATCTTGGATACAGCTTGGCGAAACAAGTCCTTTTTTTTTCCCCATTGATCCATCCATACCTAGAAGAAATCTTCCCTGGCGATGAGGGACAATTTCACATCATTAACGAGGGTTTTGAAATCGGCAGCCCTCCGGGCCATCATCCTTCTCAATTGCTCAACGTGTTTGCCACCTCAAGACGAAGATTAATTCTATACATAGAATTGGAAGCCCTATTAACATGCTGATGATATGCATCAGTGTGATTCTTTCCCAATCAGGACCTGCAAATTCATTATCAGGTATGAAGAAACAAGGGGAAGGCATTGCCGGTTGGATGAACTGATGTCTTGTTCCCAACCATGAGAAAACCAGAGGTGCTTCTACGGAGCATTTCGTAGATTCAGAACCTCTGGCTCAGCCTCTCGCACTTTGTTTCACAGGGTTGGTTCAGAGGCAGCACAATGGAATTACTGTGTTGCCGTCTCTCAGCCATGCCATTCCCATCGGAAAGCCTTCATGCATCAGACAGGTTATGAAATGTACTTCTCTGCAGCTGCTAGGTTTATATAGCTGCTTCTGCATGTGTTTCATCTTCAGATCCCATCAGATGCACCTCTCGTGAGAAGGCAATATATTCCCCACCTTCCATTCTCCGTTATGAACTTTCTTCACTCTTACATGCTTTTTGGAATAGAACAAGTGGGGACCCGCAAGAAACTTGCGGGAGTGGCCATCCCATTCCCACCCCCCTCTGCTTCTTCCCCTCTCTCCCTACTTCTTTCATACTCTTTCTCCTTCCTGCCACCCATTTTCTTGCTCTCTCTCTCCCCTCCATGCCTGTCACTTCCTTTCTACCCCCACTCCCATCACTCTTTCTGCCCCGTCACTCTCCTGGCCTCCCACCTACTTCCCCCCCCCCAGCAGCAGTGGCGGCAGCTACTCTCCAGAAATCACAATGGATTTCCCAAATACAGAGATCAGTTCCTCTTAGGGTTGCCAGCTCCATGTTGGAAAATTCCTGGAGATTTGGGGGTAGAGCTTTGGGAGGATGAGGTTGGAGCTTGGAAGTAACCTCAGCAGGGTGCAATACCATAAACTCCACCCTTCAAAGCAGCCATTTTCTCGGGGGGAACTTATCTCTGTCATCTGGAGATCAGTTGTAATTCCAGGAGATCTCTACCCCTCACCTGGAGGTTGGCAACATTAGTTCCCCTGGAGGAAATGACTGCTTTGGAGAGAGGAGTCTATGGCATTATATCTGTCTGAAGTCCCTTCCTGCCTCAATCCCCACCATCCCCAGGCTCTACCCCTCAAATATCCAGGAATTTCCCAATTTGGAGTTGGCATCCCTATCTCCTTGCCCACCCAACAGCCAACCTACTTTTATCTGCCCCTCTGTCTTCAGCTTTCCGTCTCCTTTCCCCCTGCTGCTTCTACTGAGGTAAACTATGGTCTTCCTCCCCAGTGAGGACTAAAGCAGTTGAAATTATTCTCTCCTCCTTTTTATCTACACAACAACCCTATGAGGTAGGTTAGGCTAAAACATGTGACTGGTCCAAAATCACCCAGTGCGCTTCCACAGCAAAATGGAGATCTAAACCTGGGTCTCACAAACCCTACTCTGAAGCTCTGACCATTATACTACACTGACTTTCATAGGGTGGCTGCTGTTGAACAGTAGCAAGCATCCAGGCCTGGTTGAATCCTGCAAGTCAGGTGGGCTCAAGTCACCCAGAGGGTTCTTCCAGGCCTAGGTTTGCCAGCCTCTGTGACATTATATCCAGCTGAGGCCTCTCCTTTCCCCAAACTCTGCACTTCACCACGGAATCTCCAGGAATTTCCCAACCTGTAGTGGACAATCCTAGTCCCAGGCCTGGCCCCAAAATAGGCCTGGAAAGTGCCCTGCCCCTTCACCCTGTCTTTTTAACCCAACCCCCCTGCTATTTAGCTATTCATACTGCAGGAGGAATCCTCCCCAATCCCAACTCTAAATCTGCTTTTGCTTCCTGCCCTTCCCCCCCCACCCCACACTCATCATTTCTCTCTGTCTCTCTGGCTATTAGCCACTTTATCTCTCACTGTTGATGCAGCAGGGCCTGGAGTAGATCCAGATATTTCAGAAGGTGTTGAGGGAAGGGGAGAGATTCAACCTTCCCTGCGGGTTTTTTTCAGGGGTCATTTCATAGAAAAAGAGGTGCAGGAGCTCATTAGCGTACCTATTAGCATAACTCATTAGACTATGCCACGTCCCCTGACATCACTGGAAGTGTGTCAGAAAGGGAAGCAAAAGAGGGGCATCTTCCCTTCCCTTCCCCAGCTGGCCCGCCAAGGTGGGCAGGGCAGGTAGCGAATCAAGAAGGGCCCCATAGTGGAAAGATCGTGCCACTGCTGCCGCGCAACTCTAAACAGAAGGGGTTTAAACTTTAAACCCCTTCTCACTTTGCTTCCTCCACAGGCCCGCTGGGAGCTGGGGGAGGGGCTTGCCACCACTGGCATTTGTACCAACTAGGGGTGCGCAAATACATTTTTTTTGGCCCAGTTCAGATTGGGCCAAATTAGGCCGCATCTGTTCAGGCTGCTGAATGACCCCCGCATGTCAGTTTCGGCAGTGCAAGCTGATTGGGGAGTCATTCCGCTGGCCGAATGTCAGTTTCAGCCCATTATACCCTATGGGTCATTGAAGTCAATGGCAAGAACTCATAGGGTATATGAGGGGCTGGAGGAGAGGGAGTTTGAGGGAGAGGTTCCAAACTTGCAGGGTAGCTGCTGGAGCCTTTCCCCGAAATACCCACCAAGTTTCAAGAAGATTGGACCACGGGGTCCAATTCTACAGGCCCCAAAACAGGCTGCCCCATCTCCTCCATTGTTCTCTATGGTGGGAAAAAAACGTTACTTTTTTCCCAGCATAGAGAACAATGGAGGGAATGGGGGCAACCTGTTTGGGGGCCCGTAGAATTGGACCCCATGGTCCAATCTTCTTGAAACCTGGTGAGTATTTCGGGGAGAGGCTCCAGCAGCTACCCTGTAAGTTTGGAGCCTCTCCCTCAAACTCCCTCCCCCTCCAGTCACTTTTTAAGCCACTGCTGAATTTCGACGGCAATTCAGCGGTGGGCCGAATCAGATCAGAGAATCTGATTCAGCCCGTGGCTGCCCTAGTGCCCACTCCTGGACTGGTGGAGCGCTGCTCTGTCTCGCTCCGGCCCCAAATGACCCCTGGGGTTTTTTTTAAAAAAAAAATCGGATTTTTCTGCAGACCCACGGAGTCCCATGAGTCTGTAAAAAACCCTGTTGAGGGAGAGTGTGCCCTCTGTTTGCAGAAATAAGTATCCGCATGCAGAGGAGACTGTTGAGAATTAGATATATAAATAATCCAGCTGTTTTGCTGGTCTCCATACACTGATCCCAGCAAACTGTTTTCAGCCAGACTGGGTGCTTATAAAATGGCTAAATAGGCATTTGAAAGAAGTTTTCTTTCGCAAGGGAATGTACCATACAGCTCTTACTACTTATTCTCCAGTTGCGCAGATGTGCTGTGAACCAGGGATATTGCAAGAGCCAATATCAGCCTATTAAAAAGGGCCTTCTGGATTTCATGTTCGCACAGGTTAAACTGAATGGGAAATCTTGGTGTGTTAAGCAGATTTATACCCTTCTGGGTACTTTGAAATCATTTGGCACTTAGAAATGTGTAACTTTGTTTAGGATGGCAATGTAAGGGGCGATCGGCTGCACGTGTACCTAGGAATAAGGAACATTGAACTTAGTTGGCCTTACAAAGAGCCAGTTTGGTGTAGTGGTTAGGAGCACGGATTGTAATCTGGGAGAACCAGGTTTGATTCCCCTCTCCTCCACATGCAGCTGCTGGTGTGACCATGGGTCAGTCACAAGTTCTCTCAGTCACAAGTTCTCTCAAGGGCAGTTCTCTAGAGAGCTCTCTCAGTCCCACCTATCTCACAGGGTGTCGGTTGTGGGGAGGGGAAGGGAAAGGAGATTGTAAACCGCCTTGAGACTCCTTCGGGTAGTGAAGGGCAGGTTATAAATCCAACTTCTTATCTGCTACTTCCCAGTAGACATGCATAAGATTGTGCTCATGAATATGTAAATCCAAGATGGCTGTATACACGATATCTGTTCCTCTGGCCCCAGCCTAGTTCCATGAGACGGGGCTAGAATTTCAGTGACGAATCCAAACTCCCAGATTCTGTTTCATCCAGAACTCTTGCAGAAACTCAGCTCTTCCTCTGCATCGGCATCCGTATTGCTTCTGATCACATCATAAATTAAAACTCTTTTTCTTGACAACAAACTGAAATGATACTATCAGCTAATAAAAAAGAACAAGCCTCAACAGCTACAAAAAACCGAAACCCCATTCATTTCCAACATCATGTTTGCAACATAAACATGCTCCCCCCCCCCAGCCTGCATAGTAATGTAAAATTGCATCACAATAGCATAGTCAGATGATTTTTTCTAGGGAGATCTCATGAATAACATTCAGGAGACTCCCTGGATCCTGTACTTGAGACTGACCCTAGAAAAATCCCAAGAAAAACCCCATTCCGGGGTAATTTTGCTTGCCTTTGTTGAATTGCATCACCTACCCCAGGATTCTGTTTCCAACAGCGATCAACCAGATCAAGTTACAGCTGACTTTTCGCGACCCTGTAGGGCTGTCAAGGCAAGAGATGTTCAGAGGTGGTTTGCCATTGCCTGCCTCTGCATCACGACCCTGGTATACTTGCATATCCCCAGTACCAGATCTTTAATCCTCAATTGGCAGTCCTGCCTAAAATCATTACTTCATCAGTCTCTTAGCAAACATAACCATCCTTCACGCAGATCTCAGTATCTGTTGCTGCATGTCCTGATAAGCCTTACAATTATTCTGATACATGGTAAACAGATTCTGAGTGTCTACGAACTTGGCAGTTTACCGTCCTTTCTGAGTCCACGTGTACCTACACAAAGACGTCTTGCTTGTCTGTTGTCCATATGGACCCTGCTTTATTTAGCCACAGCCCCAAAGACAGAGCTGACCGATGCTTCCATTCCTGTGCCAGTGTCATTCTAGCCGTTGTGACTAAATGTTGCAGCAGTACCTTTGATGCCAATCCATACTGCAAGAACCATTGCCCTTGTTCTTCCTTGGATACTTTGGAAAAGTCATCTACATCACCCGTCACGATGACCTCTTGTGGCATCAAATTCCGTAAGTTAATGGCACATTCCGTGAAAAAGCGCTTTCTTTTCTCTGTCCAGAACCTACTTTCAGTCAAGTCTGGTGTACATAAGAACATAAGAGAAGCCAACGTTGGATCAGGCCAATGGCCCATGCAGGGGTGTGGGAAGCCTGGTGCCTTCCCATATAGCACGGGTCTTCAGAGAGAGAGAGAATGAGTCAGGATGGATGGATGGATGGGTTGATAGGTGGATAGGATGATAGGTGGATAGGTTGATAGATGGACAGATAGTTGATTGATAGATGGATGGGTGGGTGGGTGGGTGATAGGTTGACAGGTTGATATATGGTAGGTAGGTAGGTAGGTAGACAGACAGACAGATGGATCAAGATAGGTAGCCATGTTAGTCTGTCTGTAGCAGAAGAAAAGGGCACGAGTCCAATGGCACCTTAAAGATTAACAAAATTTCTGCCAGGGTATGAACTGTCGTGAGTCACTGCTCACTTCTTTAGATACCAGATAAATATATATGTCATCCACTCCCCAGTGGAGGGGGCATGGCTCAGTGGTAGAACATCTGCTAAGCACGCAGAAGGTCCCAGGTTCAATCCTTGACATCTCCAGGATCAGGTAGGAGGTGATGTGAAAGCCCCTTGTCCAGAGAGCCATTCCCCCAGTCTGAGTAGACAATGCTGACCTTGATGGACAAATGGTCTGATTCAGTGTAAGACAACTTCATTTGTCGGCTCAACATACATGGGTGTTTACTCAGAATGCCATTATGCAAGCACCAAACATTGTGTCACTGTTGGTCAGCAAAACATCTCAGAATGATTTTTTATTACTGGTCTGCCACAACTTTGATGTGGTGTCTGAACGCAATCTTTGGAAGGTGTCTATCTAAAGAAAGTCACGTCAGCTTTTGGACTGGGCACACACATTGGTGTGCAATGCCCAGTCCTTTATATACAGATTTCAGTCGCTGTGTTACATAAATGCAAATTAGATGCCGTACAGTCATCGCAACACAGCAGAGAAGCTGATCGGACGGCGAGATCTGTACCCATGAATAAAAACTTACCAAAAGACAGACCCTGAGTGTGCATGCTGCTAATTTGCTAGGGTGCTAAGGTAATTTCAGGACTACACTGCCCATGTAACTCCTTTTTTTTTTAAAGGAAATCTCACTGTAGGCCCCACATCTGTGAAGTTCTAGGAACTGTGGGGGGTGCACATCTGTATCGGCGCTGCTGTGTGAAGCAGATATTAAAGATACCAATGGAATTTGTCCTGTGCCATCTGGTATGTGGGCAGTGCCTACCTGAAATTAATTAGTTCCCAGATGTCTACTTCTGGTGCAGACAGTGTTCCCGTGAAATGTTGATCCAGAGAGATTAAAGCAATCAGATTCAAAATAGCTTCAGCGTAATGTCACCTTTCACTGGAGGGCAGGGTGATTGGATGGATTGTACACAGCTGCCATCTGCTACCATTGGTCTGTCTAGTTCAGTGTTGCCTACTCTGACTGGCGGAAGCTTGTCAGGGTCACAGGCAAGAGAGAGGTCTTTCGCATTATGTGCTGCCTGCTCCTTTTAACTGGGGATACCAGGGATTGAACCTGCGACCTCCTGCGTGCAAAAGGGGTACTCATTAACTGAGCCACAAGTCCAGATAGGATACTTTCATGTGGAAATAGGTCTGTAGTCCAGTGCAGTGATTGCTGTTTATGCCACCTATTACTGTAGGTATCATCTGGACTTTTTCTGCGTTCTCTTGTAATCCCACATAGCCATCATTTGCACCAGGCCTTGCCTCGGGCAGTCTGCTGTTTTCCCTGTTGCTCAGATTGTCCTAGTATTGTTGTGTAGTCCTGCCGTATAGTTCATTGGATGTCTTGCGCTTACGTCCCTCCCTCCTTCACTCTGTAATCCGCCTTTGGGTGCCAGTAAGAAAGACAGGTTACAAATAAGCTAAAAAATTAGAAATAATTAGCAAACTTGTTTCAAAGGATTTGGTAATGTTTTGTTCCCACATAGAGTGTGTAGCACTTCTCCCTTCCATGGTCTTTGGCAGGGCTTTTTTTGTAGAAAAAGCCCAGCAGGAACTCATTAGCATAATAGGCCACACCCAACAGCAGAAACTCATTAGCATGTTAGGCCACACCCCTGTGTAACCAGAAGAGTGGTCATCCAGCCACACCCACCTTTTGCTTTTTATTCTGTTTACCTTGTTTGTTGTCAAAACTCAGGGCTTTTTTTGTAGCATGAATTAATTTGCATGCTAGGCCACATAGCCCTAATGTTGCCAATCCTAATGAGTTTCTGCTGTTGGGTGTGGCCTATTATGCTAATGAGGTCCTGCTGGGTGTGGCCAACTCAGGAGCCAGCCAGAACTCCGTTCCTGTGCATTCCTGCCCAAAAATAGCCCTGAAGGGTGGGGTTGGCTGGCATAGCCTAGCAACTGGCAGGAGATTTGGGGGGATACTCACTGTGGGGGGCAGCAATCATCTCCGCCTTATGATGATGTCACTTGAGGCCAGCCTGGAAACACCAGCATTGCACCAGGATGGTGCTCTAGCACTCATCCCAAAAATCAGTGGAAACTATAGAGTTTTCGGGGGGGGGGGGAGTGCTACTGTCACCCCCATGCAACGGCCAGCACTTCTGGGTCATGCCGGAGGTGATGTCATCAGGTGGTGGCAACCACCTCTGCTCCCCTGCTTCCGCCCGCTGAACGGCTAAGCATCAGCATGCAGCAACCGTGATTGCCCAGGGTTTGCCTGCCATTAGCAGGCACCTGGCAACTAGGCAAACCTACCTAAGGGGAATGGGTTGATGATCACACGGTTTGTCCGGCTCGTCTTCCCTGATGCTCCGTTAGGCTCCATTGATGTCCGGTTTAACTGTGACTCTGGTGGTGAAGAACGTGGCCAAAGCTGAACCGCTGTGTGTGCCAAGCAGCTGTTCACTGGAGGTTACAGATGCAGCACGACTCCCACCCAGGGCACACATCTCTGACATGCTGTCATTGTACAAAGGGCAGCTGGGGTGGGGTCCCATTTAAACAAGGTGCTTGAGAGTAAGCAAAGGGGCACCGGTCAGGTATCCTGCCTGAGCCAAGGATGCCAGCCTTCAAATGTAAACCTGGGAGTCCTCTGGAATTCCAGCTCATCTCCAGACTACAGAGATCAGTTCCCCTGGAGAAAATAGATGCTTTGGAAGGTGGACTCTAGGGCATTGTACCCCACTGAGGTCCCTGTCCTCTTTAGGCTCCATCCCTAAATCGCCAGGAGAGCCAGTTTGATGTAGTGGTTAGGAGCGTGGACTCTAATCTGGGGGAACCGGGTTTCTTTCCCCATTTTTCCACATGCAGCTGCTGGTGTGATCTTGGGTCAGTCACAAGTTCCTTCAGAGCTTTTCTCTCATGAGCAGTCCTCGAAAGAGCTCTCTCAGCCCCACCTACCTCACAGGGTGTCTGTTGTGGGGAGGGGAAGGGAGAGGAGATCGTAAGCCACTCTGAGACTCCTTTGGGTAGTGAAGGGCGGGGTATAAATCCAATCTCCTCTTCTTCTTCTTTCCCAGCTTGGATCTGGCAGCCCTAAGCCCCATTCCTTGCCGGTGGCCAGTGGGGAGCCTGGCAACCTTAGTGACCAGCCTCACATCCAGAGCAGGCCTTAGGACCTGGTTGGCACAAGCAGCAAATCAAGGTTGTAGAATAGACTGTACCACTTGAGACTCCAGCAGGGGAGACACCCATTTTGTCACGTTCTGTACCAGAGGTTCTGTGCAGATGCACACTGAGGCTGGAGACCAGACTGGAAACTTCCTTTCTGACATGGTTGTGCACGACTGCTTCTTTCAAGGCCTTTTTCATGTGTGTTTGTATGTGGGGGGCACTCAAAGTAGCGACATCCCATGCTGTATTACTGCTTCAGTTCTACCATTCAGTGTTCCCTCTAAGCTGAGTTAGCATGAGCTAGCATAGTGAGAGCCAGTTTGGTGTAGTGGTTAAGTGCACGGACTGTAATCTGGGAGAACCGGGTTTGATTCCCCCACTCCTCCACTTGCACCTGCTGGATGACCTTGGGCAAGCCATAGCTCTGGCACAGCTGTTCTCTCAAGGACAGTTGTCTCAGAGCTCTCTCGGCCCCACCTACCTCACAGGGTGTCTGTTGTGGGGAGGGGAAGGGAAAGGAGTTTGTAAGCCGCTCTGAGACTCCGAGTGAGTGAAGGGCAGGGTATAAATCCAATCTCTTCTTCTTCTTTTTAGCCTCCGGCTCACACATTTTTGTCTTAGCTCAGGAAGGATGGCTCCAGAGCAAACTCATTTATGCAGCAGCCGAATGGCTCGCTCGCAACTTTAAGGCCAGTAGCTCACAAAGCAGAATGTTTGCTCACAGGACTCCACGGCTTAGAGGGAGCATTCGTATGGGTTCTTTAAACCCTTTTTGTCTTCTGAAGTCAAGTGGATTTTATTTGTTTTTGCACACTGAGGGGAGAAAGCACACGGGGAGGAGGGGGAATGAATCGAAACGGGTTTTAGAAAACCCAGATTTAAGCTTCATCAGATGCTTTTGACTTTAAATCTAGCTGTGGGTGGATGGCGTTTTATCTTTAAGGCATGTGAAACCCTATTAGAAATCGATTTGCCCTCAGAAGCCCAAGCAGGTTTTACTGTTAAGGCATGTGAAACCTTAAAGCAAATATAGGGACACAGGATGCTTATCTCACTACAGATGCTAATTTTCTGCATTTCCTACCCTTAAGCGTTTCTCCCTGCTCTAATCCAGCTGATTACAGTTTGCATTGCTCTCTTCCATCCTGACTTCCTTCTTTACCACACCCCTCCCACCTTCTGACTCAGATAGATGGGCTCAAGGATCTCCGTCTCTACTTGTATCTGATGAAGGGAGCCTGGATCTTGTTGGTCTTCAAGGAGCTGTTGGCCTCCCATCTTGCTCTTGTACTGCCGAATCATAGAACCGTAGAATTGGAAGGGACCTCCAGGGACATCTAGTCCAACCCCCTGCACAGTGCAGGAAATTCACAAATACCTCCCCCTCCTCACCCCCAGTGACCCCTGTCGCAAGCCCAGAAGATGACAAAAAACCTCCAGGATCTCCAGCCAAACTGGCCTGGAGAAAAATTGTTTCCTGGTCCCAAAGTGGCGACCGGCATTTCCCTGGGCGTGTAAGAAAGGGCCAGAAGAACTAAGCACTGATGCAACCCTTCCTGCCCTCCCTCTCATGATCTGCCTAGGTTCACAGGATCAGCATTGCTGTCAGATTGCCATCTAGCCTTTGTTTGAAAACCTGCAAAGAAAGAAAAGCCACCACCTCCTGAGGAAGCCTGTCCCACTGAGGAACCGCTCTGTCAGGAAGTTCTTCCTAATGTTTAGCCAAAAATGTTTAGAGCAACATGGCTGTCCACCTGAAGCTTTAAAAACAACCAAAAAACCCCAACACGTTTGCCTTCAGAAGCCAAAGTGATTTAAAGGACCTCCCCTACATGAAAAAGACCCACATCTTTTCATTGCTTGTGGAGGCTAGGGCTGCCAAGTCAGCCCGGGAGGCGGGGGATCCCCCACTACAGGGGTCCCCAATCTGCCGGCCCGGATTCGGCTGGCAGGGGGAACCCCACCCCCGAAGTCATCTGGTTAGAACGACTGCCCCAGCGTGATGATGTCACCGGAAGTGACATCATCACACTGGGGACGTTGCAAGGGCAACGCTGTAGCAATCGCCCCCAAAACTCTATGGTACCATTGAATTTTTGGGCAATTGCCAGAACATCACCCTGGCAATGTCCCGAGCTTGATGGTGTCACTTCCGGTGATATAATTGCAGCGTGCGCTTCGCACGCTGTGAAGATCCTGAAAAGAAGAGGACTCCCCCCCCCACCAGTACCCTGTAAGGACTTGGCAACCCTAGTGGAGGCTAGGGTTGCCAGCTCTGGGATGGGAAATTCCTGGAGATTTAGGGAGTGGGAGAAGCTGAGGAGGCTCAGGTTTGGGAAGAGGAGAGACTTCCGTGGGATGTAATGCCATAGAGTCCACTTTCCTAAGCAGCCATTTTCTCCCAGAGGAATTGATCTCTGTCACCTGGATATCAGTTGTAATCCCTGGAGCTCTCCAGGCTCCACCTGGAGTTTGGCAACACGAGTGGAGGCCCACCCTGAATTCTGACGCTAGGTAGGGTTGTCTCCCCAGTCCACGGGTCTGGTAAGGAGTGACGGGGGCTATACGATAGGCATAGTTTCATGCAGGACCTTTTTTTGTAGAAAAAGCCCAGCAGGAATGCATTAGCATCATAGGTCACACCCAACAGCAGAAACTCATTAGCATATTAGGCCACACCCCTGACAGCACAGCTCCCTCCCAGGATCGGCTTCCCCAGGTGGGATGGATGGGGAACCCGAGGGAAGGAAGGCAGTTTCTGGATCGGCTTCCCCAGGCACCCAGCAGCTTGCGAGACACCTAGGGAACCGGGGGGGGGGGGGGGGGGGCTGTAGGCGTGGCCAACTCGGAAGCCAGCTGGAACTCTGTTCCTGTGCGTTCCTGCCCCAAAACTAGCCCTGGTTTCATTCTTTGCTAATTTCCACAGCTCCAGTTCAGAATAAAGAGTGCAGGGAAAAGAAAAGACGGCCTTTCCCCCTTCTAGGAATCAGTGGTTGGTTTTGCTTGTTAAATTGCCAAGTTCTTTATACTTTACTCAGTATTCCAGGAAGGCGTACTGAGGCAGTCATTGTTTGCTTTTATTATGAATATCATGTATGCTTTTATTATGACAAAATGAAAATATTTCTATCCTGCCTTGGATTTACAAAGTGGTTAACAGAGGTCATAAAAACAAAGCAATTACCCATTTTAAAGCAATAATGAGTGTCACCCACCAAAAAGAGCGCTTAATAAGGATGATGAAAGACATCAAAACAGGAAAAGAGCGGCAGCGTACAGGCACAAATCAGCAAGCGATCAGAGCCAGCATGATGTAGTGTTTTGCACAAGGATCCGGAGGGACCCGGGTCCGAATCCTTGCTCTGCTGTGAAAACTTGCTGGGTGACCTTGAATCGGTCACTGTCTCTCAGTATAACCTGCCTCACGGGGTTGTGGTGAGGATAAAACGGAGGAGGGGAGAAAGATGTTGCATGCTGCTTTGCTTCTCCATTGGGGAGAAAAGTGGGGTGTAAATAAATAAATAAATAAATAATACAGAGCCCCAAAGCCTCCCGGGACGAGCTCTGCCTTTGCCCAACACCAGCAGAATAAACATGCATTTTTATTTACATTTCATTTAATCTACATTTCAAATTCTAGTTGATTGCTCAAGCAGGAGATTGCTCAACCAAAACTATTTGATGGAAGTTTTTAGCCCTACTGAAAACTTCAGCCAAAGACTCTCTTCTCGCCACTCCCCTGAAGCTGGATCATAACATCCTCTGTCTAAAGGGACAGGTAGAAGAGCCAGCTTGTCTTCTTTGCTTAGACTCTGATTTCCGGGCTGTCGAAGAGGGTCTCTGCAACTCCTTTTTCCCTGTTGATCCTTAAACCTGCATTCTTTCTAAGTCCATGGGTGTCACCATGTTTAGAAGAAGAAGAAGAAGAGATTGGATTTATACCCTGCCCTTCGCTCACTTGGAGTCTCAGAGCGGCTTACAAACTCCTTTCCCTTCCCCTCCCCACAACAGACACCCTGTGAGGTAGGTGGGGCTGAGAGAGCTCTTTCCCAAGCTGTCCTTGAGGGAACAGCTGGCACAGAGCTATGGCTTGCCCAAGGTCATCCAGCCAGGTGCAAGTGGAGGAGTGGGGAATCAAACCCGGTTCTCCCAGATTAGAGTCTGTGCACTTAACCACTACACCAGACTGGCTCTCATTTCTGGTGTAGGGTTGCACTTCAAGTGATGCATAAATATATTTAACGTGAAGATAGATTCAGGTGGGTAGCCATGTTGGTCGGAAGCAATAGAAAAAGGTTTTGAGTCCAGTGGCACCTTTAAGACCAGCAGAGTTAAATTCTTGGTATAAGCTTTCATGGGCATGCACACCTCTTCAGATGTACATGAAAACTTATATCCAGAATTAAAAACTTTGGTGGCCTTAAAGGTGACACTGGACTCAAACTTTGTTCTGTATTTAACATGAGTTTGAGATGCCAGTCTTACTTTGCTTTGAAGTAATAATACATTGCCCATGTTATTCCAGGAAATGCATCTAAATGTTAGTGATACTGGAGCTGTCCAGATGGCCTTTGATATCACGGCTAAGAATATTTTTGCTTGAATAAGGGCTCCCAGATAAAAGCATGAATAGACCAGGATATGAATCAGGATGATATCAGGTGACTTAGAAATGCCTCTGTCATCACCTCAGTCCCTAATCTGTAATATAAGAATAATTATAAAGGAATAGCAGTATTCTTGCAGGATTACAAATTAATGTATGCAAAGCCCTTTGAACAAATAATAATAATAAAGATGATGATGACAATTTGTTGTTGTTGTTGTTATTTGTCACAGTCAGGTATTTGACTGGTAGATGGTGTTCTGCAATTCAAGATCTAGCCAAGTTCTTGGGAATTGCAGAGGTATCTTTGCAGGATTCTTGCTGTTCTAAACAACACTATCATCAGGAGCTGAGCTGGTGTTAAATGCTCAATGCCCAGAAAGTCCAGGTGGCACAGTCACCTTTTTCTCCCAGGGGTGCTCAAACTCTATTCATAGGTCTTGGTATTTGGTGGTCTTCTCTTGTTCTTTCTTTTCTATTCTGCTGTCTCCTGGAATTGCAATGTCAGTTATCCAAACTGTGTTTCAATTTTTTATACAAGTGTGATATCAGGGGTGTTGTGCGCCAGGTATTTATCTGTTGGTAATCAGAAGTCCCAAAGAATCTTTGTTTCATTACTCTTGTCTGGTTTGTGCTCCCATGAATTTCTGGCTGATGCCAGAATCTTCTTGCCAAGATTCCAGTGCAACAGAGCTGCAGCTCTACTGTGACATTCTTTATAGTCAGTTTGAGCAGTTTTACTGCAGGCACTGTCGATGTGGTTGACTGTTTCATCCTTTGTCTTGCCTCTGTTATCACTGGTTTTCTGAATCTTAGCTTTGATAGTACTCATTTCGAGCGCTTGCTCTTGTGTAGTTAGAATGAGTCCTGTTTCTTTCTTCAAGTGCCCTTCTGGGAGCCACTTTCGGGTATCATCATCATCATCATCGATTCATAGAGTTGGAAGGGATCTCCAGCGTCATCTAGTCCAACCCCCTGCACAATGCAGGAAATTCACAAATACCTCCCCCCCACACCCCGAGTGACCCCTGTTCCATGCCCAGAAGATGATTAAAAAACCCTCTGGTATCACCAGCCAAACTGGCCTGGAGAATATCACCATCATCATCATCTGTGATCCATTAGTTTGGAACACATAAGAGACCAGAAGTAGCCACAGATTTCACAAGATCTCCCCTGTTCTCCAAAGCCACTTAGAGTAGCAGTGGTGTGAAGTTTCAGGAAAGCACATTTTTAAAGAAAACTTTCAAAAGATGAATATTTCACTAGCTTTGCATAAAATAAGAATAGGAAACCTAAATCAGCCCTCAAGTATTTTTAGAACTGGAATCCGCATTTACTAGCTGACCCAGATCTGGGAAAACTGGGTCACTGCTGAAGGTGGGGAAGGGGCAGACAGTTTTGAAGGAGTGAACTGGTGGGGGAGAACGTAAACCTTTCTCCTGCTTAGTTTGAGTCCGGTGGCACCTTTAAGACCAACAAGGCTTAATTCTGGGTCTAAGCTTTCATGTGCATGCGCCCTTCTTCAGATATCTGAAGATTATCTCCAGGGAAGAAGTGACAGGTTCCCTTCACCATCCCGCCATGTCCTTGTCATTGCTCCCCCACGTGGGTAAGCTGGGTAAGCTGCCTCTTACTGAGAACTTTGACTCCCTCTTCCATAATACTAGAAGCCGGAGGCACCCAGCGACAACAACGTTGGTGGGCAATGAATTCAAGACAGAGAAAAGGAACTCTTTCTTTACTCAATGAAGGATCAAGTTGTGGAATTCACTGCCAGCGGATGTCGTGATGGCCATGAGCATAGAAGGCTTTGGAAGTTGGTTAGACAAATCCTTGGAGGAGAGGTCCATTAATGGCTACTTGGTATACTCCATATGAAGAGAGGCAGTAAACCTCTCAACACCAGTGCTTGGCGGTAACATCAGGGAGAGGCCTTGGCAATGGGCCCTGTTTGCTAGCCTTCTGGGGCAGCTGGTTGGCTGCTGTATGAAAAAGGATGCTGGACCAGATGGACCACTGTATGAAACAGGATGCTGGACCAGATGGACCATTTTCAAATGTCTGTTTTGGCCCTGGCCAGTGGTAACCAGCGTGATCCTGCACAAAGATTCCAGTCCAACTCTTGTCCTATAGTAAGCAGGACAGACACATCCTTGTCCACATGAGTTGTATCCCTCAGATTACATTGGGAGCAAAAGAGCAGTGTGCTGTGCTACCACACTGACTGTGGATCGAGGTGAAAAGTTTGTATAAACAGTATGATTGCCAACACCACATCAAGAAGTCTAGAAATTCCACAGTTTGGGGGAACGAAAAGATAGAATACATCAAACTGCTCTTTTGCAGAATGAGTGACAGATGGCCTTACTGATACCTGCTTTAAAATCTCTGTATTTGTTTGAGATGTGGGTGAGAGAAGCACACAGGAAATCCAGTGAATAGCGTTTCCATAACTTTATCCCATGTTGACGCCTCCCAATCAATTAATATGGATCCAGGATGATAAGAAACTTAAAAAATTTTTTTTTAAGAAACAGTGGGGATACAGAAAAGAAAAGGGGGAAAAGAAAACAAGGTTTATACAACATAATTATGTTTGTCAAGGACAATCATGTAGTACATAATGTATAGGACAGAGAATATTTTCCCTTTCATCCCCTTCATTATAATTTCTAAGGTATTATCTGTAAAATACAATCGTGGTATTATCTGTAAAATACAATCGTTCTTATTCCTGTTGAGGTACAATTGTATTCATTATTTAAGTTTTAGGTTTCAAACTTCGTACCCAATCTATTTTGACTACAACACTGGTTTCATCATTACAACATATTCAATATGACATATTTTTGCCATTTCTACATAGTCATTAGAACCTCAGGAAGGTAAGAAACTGGTAAGACTTCTTTGTGCAAGTTCATCGGCCCTTTTCTTCCTCAGGAAATGTACAATTGAGTGATTAGATGCGGTGGAGTATAACTGGTAGGCCGCCTTTTGATGGATGTTCCTGTGTCGGTATCGAGTTAAATCACAGAAATTAGTACAGTCGATTGCTTCAGATGAAGCATAATTGAATTCTCCTGTCTCCATGGGCTCAGTCCTTGTATGGAAGCTGAACTTTGAGTACTAGAAGACCAATCTGGATTCAGAGGAGTAGATTTCTTCTGCTTCTCAGTTAAGACATTGAACAATGGAAGGTATTATGGGTCTCTTTGTTAGGGTTGAAGTTTACTGAACAACGGAATATAGCAGTTGTCAGTTGTGCAAGTAAATTAAGATCATGCTAGGAGAGAGACAAAAGTACAAATTAGAACATAAGAACATAAGAGAAGCCAATGTTGGATCAGGCCACGGGCCCATCCAGTCCAACACTCTGTCACACAGTGGCCAAAAACACCAGGTGCCCTCAGAAGGTCCAGCAGTGGGGCCAGGACACTAGAAGCCCTCCCACTGTCCCCCCCCCCCCCAAGCACCAAGAATATAGTGCATCACTTGTCCCCGAGTGTTTCCTTCAAGCAGTTGGGCTGCTTTTTATGGGCCAGATGGGTTCACCAGTGCATTTAGAACATTGGCTGACATAAAAGAAATTGAATTCTCTTGTCCTCCATAAAAGAAAATGGAACATCCCCTACATGTGTTGAATTCTGTGTATGATTAGAGCAATGGCTTCTCTGTAGCCAATTCCTTTATTTATTATTTTATTTATGCCCAGCCTTTCTGCCCAGGGGGGACCCAAAATGGCCCATAATGGTTCTGCTGTCCTTCGTTTTACCATCACAACAACCCTGTGTGGTAGGTTAGGCGGAGACTGTGGGACTGGCCCAAGGTCACCCAGCAAGCTTCCATGGCAGAGTGAGGATTCAAACCTGTCTCTCCCAGATCCTAGGCCAACACTCTAACCACTATGCCAGGCTGGTTCACCCAGTCTTTTCATCTTGCTCATCCTCAGAATTGCTTGCTGCTTGCTTTTTTCAAGACCAGTAGCACCTTAGGGACCAATGAGATTTTCGGGGTATAAGTTTCCAAGCGTCAAAGCTCTCTTCGTTAGACAGCCAGCATGTTGGAGGGTTAAGAGCGGCGGACTGTAATCTGGAGAACCGGGTTTGATTCTCCACTCCTCCACATGAGGCCCGCTGGGTGACCTTAGGCCAGTCCCTTTTCTTTCAGGGCTCTCTCAGCTCCACCTGCCTCATAAGGTGACTAATGTGGAAAGGGAAGGTGATTATAAGCCGCTTTGAGACGTATGAGGCCTGCTGGGTGACCTTGGACCAGTCACAGTTCTCTCAGAATTCTCTCAGCCCCACCTGCCTCACCAGGTGCCTGTTGTGGGAGAGGAAAGAAAACAATCGTAAGCTGGTTTGAGACTCCTTAGGGTAGAGAAAAGCCGAGCATAAAATTTTTCTCTTCTCCATCGTGTTGGTATTTGATCGAATCTAGCAGTTCTACTGCAGACAAACACACCTACCCCTCTGGAACTACATTTGCTTTTTGCTACTGCCGTCTATTGATATTTTTTTTTAATCAGTTTTAGCTTTTCTGGTTGGTTTGACTGGGTTTTGTATTTTTTTTGTTTGAGATGTTGTATGGGGGTCGTTTGGGCACTTGTGATGGGGAGGTGATGTAAGCACATGGGGAGAAGTAGAATTTAATGGACTATAAATACATATAGCATATACGGAGATATTGTACTTGTCAGTGCGGGTGTGTGGAGGGGGTACAGTTTTGTATATGGGCATGATATGAGTAAGAGGTTAATGAAGACTTCCCAGTAACTAATAGGTGAAAGACGAAAAGGAAATGGGGGACGTTTGGCTGACATTTATCCATGAAAGGACTAGTTATGACTTCTGCCCCGCAGAGTCATCTGTTTAGATGATGTACTAAGCCAGGGTTTTTTCTTCCCCCAAGGAAGTGAGCTTGAAATTAAGTGAGCTGTTAGCCGACATTTGAGAACATTCCACCATACTGAAAAGCAGCCAGTGGAGAGCGTGATCCAAGACTGCAGTCTTGACAATAAAGCCCAACCGTCCATGTTTCCAATTGGTTTGCTAGCCTGCCCTGATGCCAATTACCTCAAAAAGCCAAGTCATTTATTTCAAATATCTGACAGAAGAAACTTATGACTCTCAAAAAGCTTATACCCTGGAAGTCTTGCTAGTCTTTAAGGTGCTACTGGACGCAATGCACACTGAATGCGGACACTGTTGAATGAGTTTGCTATTGCTGCAGTTGTTGTTTTATTGGGGTGGGATGGAGCTGTGCGCCATTTGGACAAGAGTCTCCTGTAGTTAGCTGCTTCAGATATGGGCCATCCAGGAACTCTGAGAGCTTTTTCCTGGCATGGGAGTGTGGTATTTTAAAAACACCACGCGGAGAACTCCTGCCCCGTTTTGTTCTGGGAAGCCTCACCCCAGTGGCACTTTTCCATTACCGCAAGATCGTTCATCAGTGGAGCACCAGAGTAACTGCTTCTCTTCTGCAGTTGCAGAGATGCATCCCACTGTGTATATTTCCTTAAAACATGCATGCTTGACCTTTCTGTTTTTCATAAATGTTCATGGTGGCTTACATCAAATACACCAAACCCCCACCACCACCACAAAACCAACCCTGACACCAAACTCATATTAAACTATGGCACGATTTAATCTCAAAAATCAACAAGCAAAATCAGCAGTTTGTGGAGGCTCTAGCCAAAAAACTATTCATAAATAGAAGGAGAAGAGCTGGTTTTATACCCCACCCTTCACTCGGAGTCTCAGAACGGCTTACAATCTCCTTCCCTTCCCCTCCCTACAACAGACACCCTGTGAGGTGGGCGGGGCTGAGAGAGCTCTGAGAGAAACTGCTCTTGAGAGAACAGCTCTGAGAGAACTGTGACTGACCCAAGGTCACCCCACTTCAGGTGGAGGAGTGGAGAATAAAACCTGGTTTTCCAGATTAGAGTCTGTTGCTCTCAACTACTACACCAAAGTGGATCTCGAGATTTTACAAAAGGTGTGAGAGCCCCATCGCTCTAACAGAAATCCCTCCCATCTGCATAAATTACTGCCAGATCCAACTATTGTTTTTTTTAATATTATTTTTTGTGTGGAGTGGGATAGAGTGGGATAATTTTGCAAAACAATTCTTGACTCATCGTATGTCAATCTTGTGAGCAATCCGGGGCTGGGATTCACTGGGGCAGATGGCCTTCCTCATTCATTCCCTATCTGGATGAAGTTTGCTTTCACTGGCTCCTCGCCCCTCTGCCACTCAGTCTTGAGCACACACAGCGGTTTTAAGTGATGGGTAGCCGCAGCTTTATTGCAGTGACACTGGTCATAAGAACATAAGAGAAGCCAATGTTGGATCAGGCTAGTGGCCCATCCAGTCCAACACTCTGTCACACAGTGGCCAAAAACACCAGGTGCCCTCAGAAGGTCCAGCAGTGGGGGCAGGAACTCTCCCAATGTTGCCCCCCCCCCCAGCACCAAGACTACAGAGCATCACTGGCCCCAGACTGAGAGTTCCTATCTATACTTTGTGGCTGATAGCCACTGATGGACTTCTGCTCCATGTGTTTATCTAATTCCCTCTTGAAGCCATCCATGCTTGTAGCTGCCACCACCTGCTGTGGCAGTGAATTCCACGTGTTAATCACTCTGGGTGAAGAATTACTTCCTTTTATCTGTTCTAACCTGACTGCTCAGCAATTTCATGGAGTGCCCATGGTCGGAGTCGTGATGATGACTTGACCCCGCAGCAGGTCTTGACCTAGCAACCTGAGGGATGTTGAACGGGATTCAGCATGTACGCCCCCCACCCCCCAGCTCTGGTTGAGGAAGGGAAGTGCAAGGAGATCAGCTGAACCATCTAGGAACTGTCGTTGAACCAGTAGGGCAGGGCAGGTCAGGTGGGTGTATCCCCTGACCAACGTTCCCTCTAAGCTGTTGAGTCTTGTGAGCAAAAATTCTACTTTGGGAGCTACTGGCATTAAAGTTGTGAGCGAGCAATCTGGCTACTGTGTACATTAGTTGTTCTGGAGCCATCCTTCCTGAGCCGAGACAAAAATGTGTGAGCCAGAGGCTAAAAATCCATGAGCCAGCTCACTCAAACTCAGTGTCATGGGTACCTCTGAGGATCTGCCTCCTGCGGACCTAAGTGAGGTGGAGGATCAGCTCCCAGCTCCAGAGGAGTCTCCACTTGAGCCAGATGAGGCTCAAGCAAGCATCTCCCAGGCTTTCGTCCCAGCAGCAGCTGAGCCACAGCTAAGCTCAAGCCCACCTGATTCACCTCCTCGGGTGGAACGTCTAAGGTCCCAATGCAGGCAAGACTTAGCTGCAAGAAGGAAAGAGGCACGCATGTGTGGTCGCAGATCACTAAGTCCTGAGTTCTAGAAGGAGCCAGGACCTCTCTGCCAGCTGCTAACAAGCACAGGAAGTGGCTGGGTATTTAGGCACAGCACAGAGACTACCAACTTGTGCTAGCAACAAGTCTTCTTGGCTAAGCTCTGCACCCGTTCGGCTCGTGATAGCTAACTTGATTCTGGACCCTCTGGCTTGCGATTCCCGCTTTGTTTGACTTCGGCTCTGTTGACTCCCTGGACTGGTCTACTCATGAGTTTCCCTCTTTGACCCTGGTTTGGACTGACTCTGCTTTTGGCTTAATGTTTTGGACTTGGCATCTAGTTCCTGATTCGGCTTAACCTCGGACTGTCCCGGACTTCTGCTTGACTCCTGTCCTATTGGCATAAACCTACAGAATGTACCCTGTTGCTTTAAATGATTTATGGATTCTGGTAGCCAAGGGTTTGAGACAAAGAATTATCCCTGCTCTAAATTATTCTTATGAATGGTTGTTAATTTCATACTTAGCACAGGATAAGCGTGTGGTTTTGTGGGAATTTTTAAATTAGTCTTTTTAAAATCTGTGGTTGACTCCCCAAGACACTCTGGAGTTTCTCTTTATGTAAGAGGGTTTTTGATATCAGTATTATACAGATCAGGTTTCTGTGGGTAATTTAGATTTCTGCAAACCAGCAGAAATTTATGGATTCTTGTGTTGCACTGACTTGTTCAGATCTGTGGTGGCTCACATGAGGATTACGCATGCTTTCTTGACTGGGGATTTCCCTTTCATTCCTGTAAATTGTAATATGCGTGTAAGTTGCCCTTGGACAGCCGTTGGGGTTTAAGAGAACCATTCAGGATTTCCCCTGTCAACAGAAGGTTTTGCTGTTTTACCCAGAAAAAAAAAGAGGACGTTTGCGGTGCAGGTGGTTCCCTGAAATAAGCTGGTTTCAATTCAGCCCTTTGGGTGGTTTGATTCCTCAATATTCTTTAAAGGAAAGCAGAATATTTAAAGCTACTCAGAAAGGAAACACCAAGAAGAGAAGAAATCAACGTTACAAAGAAGTGATCGGTCTCACAGTCACCGACAACTGAAAGCTGTTCAATACACTGAAGAGGGTTCAAGTGGTTTGCAGATTATTCGCTTCCTTTTTTTCTCTCTAGACAGCTCTTTTTTTAAACTCGTAGTTGGAGGTGTATGGACCTTCTTTTCTTTTTTCATCTTTGGGGTTTGCTACTGTCGGGGTTCTTCCCTGCACTCTGCCCCCCTCCACCGGATGCTGTAGTCTCTCGCTTGGTCGTCCCCTTTTTGGCCCTCGCTCCTGACTTCCAGAGGTCTCAGATATGGGTCAAGGGAGGTTATGTCACCACCACCAGCTGCCCTACTGAAGCTCCTGCCACGCCCCCCCCCTGGCTTGCAGCAGTCTGAGCATCCAGTCTCAACTCCTTTTCGACCATCTGTTCGCTTGCCTGATATCCCCCACCACACTCCTCACCTCCTTCATCCAACACTCCCCTCGTAGCTCCGCCCCTCCTCTTAAAGGCCGATGCTGACCAGGGCAGTTGGGCCTAGGCCCTGTTGTGATACCTTGCTGGGTGGCTGTGGGCACTCTCTCCTCGTTCCCAGCTACCCTCTCCTTACCCAGTGTGCCACCTGTTGCCATCTCAGGCAGGCCCAGGTGGCGGCTATGGGGGCGTGGGTGACCCGGCTGTTGGCCAGCCGGGTGATGGAGGCTGCCCCGCGGGGTTTGTACAAGGAGGCTGTGGGGCTTTCCCCTCAGCGTGTCTGCTTGGTCAGCCTTCCCAGCTGTCGGCCTCCTTGCCTCTGTCCTGCAGTCCAGGCACACTGTTGGCCCAGGTTAGTGCTGGGTTCCCAGGGCTTGTGTAGCAGCTGGGGTCTGTGTTGTCATCTTGGGGCATGGGGTCTTGGGTCACATTGGGGGCTGTGCCGAGGCCCACTGCAGGGGTGCCTGTACAGCTACTATAGATCAGTGGTCCCCAATGTGGTACCTAGAGGTACCATAAAACCTACCTATGTGTTCCCTGACATCCACTCGTGTCCCCATAGCATGTCTTCCCCAAAGCGAAGAGCCACTCCAGGCCTTCCTGTACTTCAGTGGAGCAGGAGATGCTTCATAAGTACCCAGGAGGTATCATCTTTGGGCCTACCCATTTGGAAACAGCCACCTCCATCACAGGACGATGTTTCATTTGTCACTGCTTAACATTGTTTTACATCCCCCAACATTTTGTGAATGGTTCCACTCCCCATTATCTGAAGAAGTGAGCAGTGACTCACGGAAGCTCATACCCTGCCACACTTTTTGTTTAAGATGCTACTGGACTCTTGCTCTTTTCTACTGCTGCGGCCAGACTAATACGGCTACCCATCTTGATCTGGTCCCACCCCTCTGGCAGCCATTTTATGGTTGTGCCCACTGTACTTGCTCAGAATTCCAACAGCATCTTCGGATTCCACAAAATGAGGGACCCCTGCTGTTGAGATCCTTCAAATCCCATGTGTCTTTGATTTTAGAAGATTGGTCAAAACTCTTATAATTTGGCAAGCTTTATTGCGGATTCTTCACTGCTGGATTTCTTATTAGCCGAGTTCTTTCTGGGTGGGTTTTGTTTAAAAATATTTAACTTTGTTTCATAAGTAATTAATTTAAATTGTGTTTGTTTTTTTATGGGCCCACTGAAGCAAAAAGTCCAGACACATGCTTAATAATAGCTGTAACAACAACTTAATTTTTTCTGCTTCTCTCCTGCCAAACTCTTGGGAAGAGTAACTATTGGGAGAGAGAACATTTGTTTAAAGAAAGGAAGGAAAACACTGGCCTACACCTTGTTATTCTTTGCCACGATTATTTCAGATCCCTCCGTGACAACACAAGAAAAGCCCTGCTAGATCAGACCAGTGGTCCTGATAGCATTCTTTTTCACAGTGGTCAGCCAGTTGCCCTTCGGGTTGCCATCCCCCCAGTTGGGCCAGGGGATCCCCCAATTTCAAGGGTCCTGATCCGCCACCGGCCAGCTGGCCAGCAGGGGAAGCTCCACCCCTGAACAGCAGCAGCCGCACGGGGACGCCACTGACTCAATGATGTCACCGGTAGTAACGTTATCACTCTAGGGCCGTTGCATGGTGACACTCTAGCATTGGGGGGGAACTCTGTGGTTACCATAGAGTTTTTGCCCCAAACACTAGAGCGTCACAGCACAACGGCCCTAGCGTGACAACGTCAGAAGTTGCAGGTCCTGATGCTGCCTCCTAACACTGGGTTTCAGAGGCATACTGGCTCTGAATATGGAGGTTTCCTAAGCATCATGGCTGCTAGCCACTGATGGACCTCTCCTCTGTCTATCTGTCTAATCCCCTTTTAAAGCCATCTTCCGCAGCCTTCAAAATTCCAAAGGGCAGAGCTGGTGTGCTTTCCACATGACAGGCAAAAACTGTTACTCATATGGTGTAAAAGAAGAACAGAAAAGATGAGGTCATGATGTTCTCAGTGAAGGCTTTTCGGAGAAAGTCGGATTTCAAAAGGGAAGAAGAGGTAGGCGAGATGTCTAAGCATGCTGACAGCATTCCAGGCCCGGGAGTCTGCACAGAAGAAGCCATGGAGACAAAATCTGGAGTGAAAGAAAGGGACAAATCAGAAACTAAAATTGCAGAACATGCAACTGCCTCGCACCTATGCTAGCATTTTCCTTTTAGATAGGCAAAGAGTCCACGGAGTTTCATATTCATTGCTCTTTCATCAAATCTATAAGCAGTCCTCAATATATATATTTAAGTTCTTACTCATGTTGGAATATGAATCACTGGCATGTCACAGGCATAGCCTTACAAAACCTCGGAAGGAATACGAAGATCGCAGCTGCCTTTCTCTCCTCACAGCCCACAGAAGCGGTGTGCTTATTCTATTATAAGTAAGATTCCTTTGTAGGAGGGCCGCCGTCCCTTTCAAACTGACACAGAGGGCTTTGCTACAGAGACTTCCATTTCCTCTTTTCTTTCTGCACACGGTTGGGTAAATTAAAAAAAGATGTGGTGAAGCTCACCTTATTTGATGGACGATTCCTGCATCTCAGAACTTCACCATCATCCTCGTGGCAACCAAACCTCAGCAGGGTATAATGGCACAGAGTCCACCCTCCAGAGCAGCCATTTTCTCCAGGGGAACCGATCTTGGTCGTCTGGAGATTAACTGTAATAGCAGGAGACGCCCAGGTGCCACCTGGAAGTTGGCAACCCTAATTCCAGTCCCAGAAACAGGAGGAAAGGGCAAGTCCAGAAGCAACTGCTGGCCTTGAGAAATTTGCAGGGGTCATTTAGTAGAAAAAGAGGTGCAGGAGCTCATTAGCATAACTCATTAGCATAACTCATTTGCATATGCCACCCACCCACCCCAACATACCGAAAGTGTGTCAGAAGGCAACACCCACCCCTCAGGCTCCACTCCACAGGTGAGTGAAACTGACCTGCTCTTCTTCTATTCCCTTCTCCATCCAATACTTTGTGCAATAAAAATAAGCGTAAAGAACACACCCTCATTCTCTTCCTGCTCCCTTGAAACCACCAGGTTTCAAGTAGACTTGAGATACCCAGGACACGTGCACCACCCATCCCTTTCCCTTCCCCTCCCCACAGCAAGACACCCTGTGAGGTAGGTGGGGCTGAGAGAGGTCTTTTGAGAACTGCTCATGAGAGAACAGCTCTGAGACAACTTGTGACTGGCCCAAGGTCACACCAGCAGCTGCATGTGGAGGAGTGGGGAATCAAACCCTGTTCTCCCAGATTAGAGTCCAACTCCTGACCACTACACCAAACTGATGGGGTGGAAGCTGCTGAAGCGTTGGTGAAATTTCTCCAGTACTTATGTGCCACGTGCCCAGATAAAAAATGGTATACTTAGAAAATTTATATGCCACCTTGAGCAAGTCTCTGGAAAAGCAGCACACAGTCATAAAAGGAACAATGATAAAATTATCAATATTAAAACAAAACATTAAAAACAATAAAGACCCTAGCGGGGCTTTCCCCAGGGCGCTGCGCCTCTGCACTGTTCAGGGAAGCCGAGGAGGGGGCGGGGCTTGGTCATGTGCCCGCCCCCTGGGCTCCTCACTCCCAGAGCTGTGCTCCTGTGCGCTCCCGCTCCAACGGACCCCTGGAAGTTTGTCTCCCAAGGGGTGCAAAGCAGAGACTGAATTTTATAATACTCTTGCCCTCAGGGGAGGAGCACTGTTCTCTAGGCAGAGGTTTGAGTGTGGGGGTTTTTTTTGTCAGTTTGGTTGGTCCTAATAAAAGGTACCATGCGGATTTTTACCCCTCATGCTTGGTATTTATCTCAGTCTTAAAAAGACTCCCTGAAGTACTTCAGGGGAGCCTTTTTTTAAAAGACTGAGGCACATACCTCAGCCCTGACCTGGATAGCCCAGGCTAGCCCGATCTCAGCAGATCTCAGAAGCTAAATAGTGTTGGCTCTGGTTAGTACTTGGATGGGAGACCACCAAGAAAGTCCAGGGCTGTTAGGCAGAGGCAGGCAACGGCAAACCGCCTTTGAACATCTCTTGCCTTGAACAACCTATAGGGCTGCTGTAACTTGGCTACAACTTGCTGGCCAACCCTGCTTCGCTTCAGAGATATGACAAGATCAGGCTAGCCTGGGCCCTCCAAATCAGGGCACCCATAATTTAGATGACTGAAAATAACAAGGAAGATGAAATGCGCCACCATCCCATTTGGTAAGCAGGACCTAAAAATTGTGGCCAGTGGCCACTGCTATTATCCTGACTTGGTGAGAGAAACTGGGAAATCTGACAAAAGGGAAACTGGTCTCTAAAATAACAGGAACAAGTATCCAGATCAGTAGTCTGTTAAAACATACCTTGTCTTTTTCCTGGATATTACTCTCATTAAGTAGGGTATTTCTGCAGTCATCTCAGAATTCCTTTTTTGCTTCTTTCAAGAGGATAAGAAATTTCCACCTTGCACTCTCTATGTAAAAGAAACATAAAGGGAGGCTTACAACAATAGCAAATAATGCCAAGCTATAAAGATCTCACAAGATAACAGCAACCTAGATGCAATTGTCGTTCCAGCTGCTGCTCCCGTGAATGGGTGCCTTGTTCTCTCTCCCTCTCCAGAACTGGAGTCCTTTATGGCTATACATTGCAGCAAACCAAAGAAAAGACCCTATAATTGAAGAGCAGGATGTTGGGAACAGCGAACCGTCGGAGTACATTCTGCCGTTTGTGAATATGTGTGCCCTGAAAGAGAGAGAGTCCTAGATTTTAACCTGTGTAGGCACAGGAGGGCACCTGATTTTGTCAGAGCTTGGAAGCTAAGCAGAGTCGACCAGGGGTTTCTTTGCAGAAGATGGCAATGGCAATCCACTCCTGCTCATCTCTTTCTTTTAAAACCTTATGGTCTTAGGGTCACCTGGAGTCCGTTCCAACTTGATGGCACAGGAAACCAAGCATAATTTCTCTGGCAATAAATCTGTGGTGTGGGCTTATTTGGAATAGTGTGTACAGTTCTGGTCACCGTATCTGTTGTGTATTGAGCCTGAGTCATCCCTAAGCTAGTCCCTGAGGCTGGCTGAGCTTGTTGCTCTTGAACAATAGCTTACCAGGATCCTGGAGTGGACCTATAGAAAAGTAGTGTTGTGTAAATAGCCTATCTTTGGGAGTGGGGTGTGTGTGTTTGGGTGTGGTGTTTGCATGCTATGTAAACAGGGCTGCGGCCCTGGAGTTTGTGCTAGTTGTGTTCCTGAAATGACTAAAGAAGAGCGGTTCACTGCAATGCATCTTGAACCCAGTATTTAACAGTATCTCAAAAAGGATATTACAGAGCTGGAAACAGTACAGAGGAGGGCAACCAAGATGGTTAGGGAACTGGAGCACCTCCCTGTGAGGAAAGGCTGAAGAGTCTGGGACTTTTCAGTTTAGAAATGAGATGACTAAGGGGGAATGTAGTAGAGGTTTACACAATTATGCACGGGGTGGAGAGAGTAGACAAAGAGAGCGTTTTCCTTGCTGTCCCAAAATACTGGAACTCCACATCCAATGAAGCTGATGGGCAGTAGATTCAGGATGGAGAAAAGGAAACATTTCTTAACACAACAAGTGATTCAAATGTGGAATTTGCTGTTGGAGGATGCAGTGATGGCCACAGGCATAGACAGCTGTAAAGGGGGATTAGACAGATTCATGGAGTATAGGTCTATCAGTGGCTACTTGCCATAGTGACTAAAGAAAAACTGGTTGACCAATCTGTGAGACAGGATGCTGGACAAGATGGACAACTAGTCTGATCCAGCAGGGCTTTTCTTATGCTGTTATCCAGTACAGACTCCAATTCTCGTCTACAATCCCATCCATTCAATAAAATCCATTTTATTTCTGAATCGTAATGTCTGGGCTTCCACCCCCATCCCCAGGTCCCGTTAAAAATATCCCTGCTTCCTCTCCCCTTTCTGTGCTTGGCCCCTTACTAGACATAAGAGAAGATTAACATAATCAGTACATCATTAGATGAGTTCCATAAATTGTATTGGATTCCAACCACTCTGTAATTACCGCACATCCGATTTGCAACAAAAGGTAATTATAGGCCCTTCTTGAAGCAAGGCTTCTTATAAAACTGAATGAAAAGTCTGATTCATCTCGCAAGGAGACCCGCCTACCCGTTCAAGTGCTGAAATTTCTTCCACCACCACTTTCTTAAGCTCCCCCCCGTTTCTAAGGAAGGGAAAACTCCTGAGACCTGTCTGAACATGGAGCTTTTTTAGTATTTCAGTCTAACTTGTAAAATAATGTTTTGATTATAAGGTTTCACCAACCTGAAGTGGAGTTTCCAAACTCCTAATGACTCTCGGTGTTGGGGCTTTTTTCTTCTTCCCAACTTGTGAAATTCCCCTCTTGTTGCACAAATCTGCCTATCTGATGTTGGCGAGAGATAAGTCGGATGAATTTCTGTCAAGACACATTTTGGTCTCCTCCGGTGGCTGAACAGCAAAACGGTTTTATTCTGTTTTCCCTTGAAAGAGCAGCAGGCGGTTCTTGGGAACAGTATTCCAGGCTTACAGATGCAGAAGAAAGCAGGGGTCAGATACTGAGATGGTAGAATGGACGACACGGCTTGAACCCAGAAACTGCCTTGCACCAGCAATTTGGGTTGGCCAGTTAAGGCCAGTATTGCCTACTGTGACTCGCAGTGGCTCTTCAGGGTCTCGGGTGGAGGTCTTTTGCATGACCTGCTCCTTGAATCTTTTTACTTGGTACCGAATGCTGCAGCCCAAGTGTTGACTGGAGTGAGTCGTAGGGACCGTATCACTCCAGTCTTGTTCCCATCTACACTGGCTTCCAGTTAGGTGCTGGTTTTGACCTTTAAAGCCCTATATAACCTGGGACTATCATATCCTAAGGAGTGTCTCATCCTGTATGAACCTACCCTTATACTGCAGTCATCTTTGGTGGCCCTGCTTCAGTTGTGCCCACCACCTGAAGCTAGATGGGTGGCAACCTAAGGAAGGGCCTTTTGGTCGTGGCACCAGAACTTTGGAATACCCTCCCCAGGGAGATTCGTCTTTCTCCCTTCATTGGTGTCTTTTGCCAGCAGGTGAAGCCTTTTTTTTTGTTTGTTTCATCTGGCATACCCCCAGTAACGGTTACCGGCCCTCCTTCTAGTGTCACTTGTTTAAATAGTTTTAATTGCATTGTTCAGTCATTTTAATTGTATTTTTAAGTGCTCAAATGTTTTAATTTGTTAAAGAAAAAGTAGACATTCTACCAGTGAGCCACGTGCCCCACTTCGTGAGAGCCAGTTTGGTGTAGTGGTTAAGTGCGCGGACTCTAATCTGGGAGGAGAACCGGGTTTGATTCCCCACTCCTCCACTTGCACCTGGCTGGATGACCTTGGGCAAGCCATAGCTCTGTACCAGCTGTTCCCTCAAGGACAGCTTGGGAAAGAGCTCTCTCAGCCCCACCTACCTCACAGGGTGCCTGTTGTGGGGAGGGGAAGGGAAAGGAGTTTGTAAGCCGCTCTGAGACTCCAAGTGAGTGAAGGGCGGGATATAAATCCAATCTCTTCTTCTTCTCTTCTTCGTGGGATGGACCCCCGGCCCTGGCTGTTCCTCTGCACAGAAAAGTAGTGCAGCAGGCAGAGAGGTTTGCTCTTTGCTTGGCATGCCAGCTTTTTTTCTTTTTTTGCAGGGAGGAGATGCAGAGAACGTTTCTCCCCCCGCAAGTCTCTGCCACCTCACTGCATGTGTGAACCAGGGATGAGGCATCTCAAGAGAACTGAATTAGACCTATCCATGTGTGCAACATGGAATGGGCCAGTAGACCTCTTGTGTGGAAGAATGCACTGCACTGCTTTAGACGACAGATGTGGAATGCCATTTGTTCTCCTGTGTATAACAAAAGCCTATCTTCTTGCAGGCGGAAAACTAGCGCTGACTGACATAAAAGCCCCCTGAAGTGCGATGGTTTTTATATTAACTAGCAAGGAGTTTCTGTGCCAATGATAATTCAAAACGGCCCACCCACCCCATGTGCAGTCTCAAAAGGTACAGTCCTCTCTCCCATTTCAGGATTGTACCACTTCATTCTGCTGCACATGTATACCAGTCCTTACCCTCAAGGGAGTTGTTGTATAGACTTGCTGTGATTTGTCGATTGCATTACAAATTTGCTTTAGAATGGTACTTTGGGCAATCATAGAACTACGAAGATGGGAAGGACCAGTGGATAAAATGCTGGACTCAGGAAGTGGTGGGATAATTTCTTTCTAGGGTTGCCAGACTCCCGGTCCGGGTGGGGGTTCCCCTGATTTTGGGGGCTCCTATCCGCTGCCAGCTAGCTGGCCTGCAGGGGAAGCCCCAGCCCTGAACAGCCCCCTCGTGCATCGACATCATCAGCATGATAACTTCACCAGGAAGTGACATCATCATGTTGCACATCAACACTGGCATTTTGAATGAAACGCCAAAAAGCCAGGGTGTCAACATGTCCAGTGTGATATGTCACTTCCTGCTGACATCATCATGGCGTGCATGTGAAGATCCCAGAATAGACCCAGGAGGCCCCCACTAAAAGCCAAGTAAGATCTGGCAACCCTGTTTCCTCCGTCAGCCATGGCAGTTTACACAGTTGTCTGGGCAAGATGGCTGCATCTTGCCTAAATCCCACCTATAGCATAGAGGGGTTGTGGTGAAACAGTCATCTGCTTGCATCACCATGCCCTCAACCGGCTGGTCATTCCGCGATGAGAACTAGGACACTGTTGCATGAAAATCCCCTAGTGAGATTTTTTTATTTAAAAAAACCAGATTGGTCGTTTCTTCACTGGCATTGCATACAATAATTTCATCAGAGCTTCCGAAAAATAGGGTAGCGTTAGGTGCAGCAAGTTTAAAATAAATAAATAAATCAATCAAAATGCCATTGCCAGAAAAATGGAAAATAGTGGATGTTGTAAGACTCGCTGTTGTTATCAGCATCCAGGCAGCAGGGCATTTAAATATATAGATTGTATGTGGTGCAATGTGCTAGGCAAGCTAGATAGATTTAGGGATAATGCAGTCTCCCAGTGTAATGAAATGTAAGCAAATGAAATCTTCTCCCCAGCCATCGCGCACTCGAGGACTGTGCTTTAATGGATCAAGGTCACCCCGCTTAGTTGCCGCTACTGGGGTGAAACTGAACATACACAAAAAGAGGTTTAATCCTATAGCACTATGCATGATTCTATAGCTTTTAGTGCAGACATTCGGAATGAACATAGGAGACAATGGGGTGAACATATGAAGTAGCCATGTCAGACCATTCGCTTCAGACAATGGACAAGGATGCACTTAACGTAACATAGCATAGTAACCGTGTAACATTTGGTTTCGTTGGTTACCATTTTCCCCAGCTCCTATTCAAAGTGTTGGTTTTGACCCTTAAAACTTTACATGATTTGGACATTCTCCATTATCAACCTACCTGGACCCTAAAGTCATCCAGTAAGGCCTGGAAAGTCTTACCATGTGACAGGGGCTTTGTCAGTGTTAAGGCTGAGACGGTGGGTTTCCCTCTCCCCCTCCACGGAGCACTCCAGGTGCTTTCTATTTTAGTCATCAGGAGGATTATAATCTTTTTCTAGCAAGCCCTTGGGCTAAGTAGAGATGTCTAGGCTTCTCCTCTGTTGCTGGCTAACTTGTGTGGTTTTGTATGTGTGGTTGATTTTAGATTGTATTTTGCTTGTTTGTTTTTGCTTTTATGGCCTTTGGCGACAGAAAAATGTGAATAGATGCATGAGTGAGTCCATTGAACTATGGACCAGAAGGTTGGCTGTTGCTGGTCTCCTTTCCTTAGTTGGACCTCCATTGAGAGAGAGAGAGAGAGAGAGAGAGAGATTCAGGCAAATATAATAGAAAGAACTGCCTACAGAGCCCTGCTCGAGGAGTACACCTGAGCTCAGGAAGGGAATATTCAAACTAGACCCTCTTGATGTTAGTCAAAAGCAAGGTGGGAAATTAGCAGGTGACCACAGCGAGTATAAATTCTCCATGGGAAGATTCCCAGGGAACCAAGAAACTTGCATAATAGATCACGGATGGCACCATCAGTGATAGTTCTCACAAGGGACAGGGTGTGGGTGTTTTGGCTCTTTTCCTGCTGACTCAACCAAGGCACTCATGAGGAGCCAGAGAGCAGGGAGGGGTTCAGGCCTCCTACTGACAAGTTACAGAGCCTTAGATTTGGAAGGGGCCTCGTTGGCCATCTTGTCCAACCCCCCTGCTCAGTGCATTAAAAGCAAGGTTAGAATATTCCTGACTGACGGCTGAAGACCTCCAGCTTTGCTTGAAGATGTCCAGCTAAGTGGAGGTCTCCTCTTCTAGGTAACTCCTTCCATTGTCACACTGCTCTTACAGTCAGGAGGTTTCTCCCAAATTCCAACCCAAACCTACCTTCCTGTAATTTTTGACCTAGTCTTACCCACTGGAGCAACAGAGAACAAGTCTTTTCTCTCGTCCATGCCATGGTCCTTCAGGGATTTGAAGAGCGCAGTCACATCTCCACTCAGTTCTCTGTTCCCAGTAGGTCTGCCAGTTCTAAGTTGGGAAATTTCTGGAGATTTGAGGGGGGAGGGATGGAGCCTGGGGAGGGCGGGGTTCATGGAGGGGAGGGACCTTATAGGTGTATAATGCAACACAGTCCACCTTCCAAAGCAGCTATTTTCTCCAGAGATACTGAGCTCTGTAACTTGGAGACTAGTTGTAATTCTGGGAGATTTCCACACCATCTGGAGACTGGCAACCTTAGTTCCCCAGCTGAATGTAAAGTACTGAGTTCTCGGCGGCACTGATGAGGACGAAATTTGCGTAGTGATTAGCTCAAGTCTATTTAGAGAGAACAAGCATGCCACAAGGCCAACATATATACATCCCCCAGGACACCCCCCAGGTTCCACCTATGATCCTATTGGGAAGGTTTTAATTTCCCGCCTAGGTCTTGTTGGAGAATTAGTGGGACTCCAGGATCCTTGGCTCCTATTATCCTAGGAGCCAAGCTCTGGGCTCTTTGCACTGGTGCCTAGTGGCGGTCAGCGGACACAACCCCGAACACCTCCAAGTTCCTTCCATCTTTACTCACAGGGCTTCTTTTTGAGACCTCTCAACTGTCTTTTTTGTCCACCTCTGAATCTGATCCAGTTTGTCTAAACCTTTCTTAAAGCATGGCACCCAGAACTGGACGCGAGTCTAGCTCATCTTGCTAGGACAGTCTGCCTTATAAATATGCAGAGAACCATTAATGCAGCAGGAGGAAAATATTTATTTCCAGACTCTCCCTGCTGATTGTTCTCCAGTATGGCTTCCACCTTTGTACAGCTTTCCCAGAACAGAAATGATCATTTGAATTCATTTTTCTCTTTTTTTATATGTTTCAAAGCTCTTCACAACAATGATCCTTGGTCTTTACAGCTATATTGCCAGGGAGGCCAAAGTTATTTATTATTTCTCCTGTCACAGATCAAGGCGGCGTGGGGCTGAGGCCTACAACATTTTGTCTTGCTTGCAACCATCTCGTGAACTCATTGATGAGGTGATATTTGAACTGGGGATTTCCTGCGTCACATTCATGCCGCTATGCTGCCCTGGGTCTCTTGAGAGACATAAAGCACACATTTTACCTCATAAAAGAATATTTCTTTTCTCATGTCGTTTCCCCCCATACACACACTATTGCAGAAGGCAGGGGGAGGGGACAGAAGCTGCTTGTGCCTCAGGGTTCCCTCCCCTTTCATTCTCGATACTATCTTTGTCTGACAAGTTTCTGTATACCTACCCAATTTTGTTGTCCCCCGTCCCCTGTTTCTGACCGTATTTTTCTACTCCACTTGAAGACTTAAGCAGTCAACTTTTGTAATAATATAGTTTCTAGGGCAGGAAGGGTACAGAGGATGGGATAAGACATAAAGGGAAGTTCCACAAGTTTATAAAATAGCTGTTAAAATTTTTCCGTTTTAATTCTTTGTTTCCAGATCTCGTTCATTTATATAATTACCAAAGCTAGTGCCACTTAATCAAATCGCTAAGATCTTCTGGTAGGATTCCTGAAAAAGAATCAGATTCTTTACAGTTCAAGTTAGAGTTTCTCCAAGTTTATAATAGTTATATTCATTGTTCCTGGTCTTCAACGTTTCTTTCCACCCAGTCATAAAATGGTATCCAATTGTCTCTCACATTTAGTTTATTTCGGTATTTCAACAAGTCTGACATTATATCTTTGTCTGACAAGTTTCTGTATTCCTGCCCAATTTTGTCCCCTGTCCCCCCCAGTTTCTGACTGTATTTTTCTACTCCACTTGAAGACTTAAGCAGTTACTTTTGAAATAATCTAGTTTCTCCTAATTTATTAATTTCTTGTCAAAGATCTGCCAGCACTAAATGATGTTGCATGCTGGAGGTGGAGCACGCTGCAGTCCTTCACCTTATCCAATATGCAAACTACGAATGATAATTTATGCAGTGTAATGAGCTTGCTCTCTCCCTCTCTCTTGCTTTTAAACACCTGTGAGTATGAAACTTCTCTTGCCCTAAAGGCTTAAAACCTGAGATGTCCAAGAAGATGGGGCCAGCACTTAAAAGGGGAATAAAAAAGAGTGGTAGAGATTATCTGTGGCAAGAACAAGACCGATAGGATTCCTAGATTGATGTGTGGGCGAATGAACACAATCACCCTCAAGGACATTCACTTTGTAGGCTCCACCCTTCCCAAACTCTGGTACTGCTTTATCAGCCACCCCTTCACCCATCCCATGATGCTTGCTTTGATTACCAGTATTTCTTAGAGATTCTCTCGAGCTTCCCTCCACTCCGCCCCTGAGCTGGAAGGACATGGCAAAAAGAATCTCCTTTTCAAAACTTACCTTGGAATCTAGATTTAATTTGGACCCCAGTGGTGTGCCCCAGTTTGGTGAGCTGCCGTGGTGATTAAGATCCAGCAAACTGAGCGATCATCCAAGAGGTGAGAAGGCTCATCCCTTGCCCGCTTCACTTGACCATGTATGACTTAACATCACATAAGACTCCAAATATTTCTCAAACATACAATAGTATTCAATACATGAAATACCAGAAATACTGGAGATTTAAAGCAATATTTAACATTTACTCTTTAACACTCCCAAAAGCAATTTTCACAATTTCAGTGGACTGAACAACATGATTTTCAGTCCATTAAAATTGTGAAAATTGCTTTTGGGAGTGTTAAAGAGTAAATGTTAAATATCGCTTTAAATCTCCAGCCTATCTATTGTATTTCTGGTATTTCATGTATTGAATACTGTTGTATGTTTGAGAAATATTTGGAGTCTTATATGATATTAAGTCATACATGATTGATATTTACTCATCTATTTCCTTAAATCATTGTTAGCTTCCCTTGACCTGCAGGATTGGACCACGGGTCTATCTAGTCCACCATCTTGTGCCCCACAACAGCCTTCCCGGATTGCTCTAGGAAACCCAGGGTGTGAAGACAGCAGTGACTTTTCAACAAACATAGATATTGTGCCCATTTTTGTCAGTTGTGTGTTGCAAATGGACTCTGCTGCCATTGTTTCCACACACACACACATCCTTGTGCTACATTGGACTTGAGAACCTGACCGTTGTCTCGCCAAGCAAGAAATGGGAAGCATCTTGCCATTTCCCATTGGAGGGATCACCTGCCAACTAAGAAGTGGAATTTCCCCTCCCAACTTCCTGAGTAAAGTTGGTCTGGAAAACAGAGCTGGGTATGTGATAGTAAGCAGTGAGAGAGTTTCAGTTCATATCTGCCTGCCAGTGGGTATCCAATCCCAAATGGAAATGGAAGATCTTTCTTGAGGACTCTGGAAGGACACCGGGCAATCTGTTTCTCTACTGGAGGGGTGCCCTCAGGAAGAGTGTACCTACAGACAACTTCAGTCTGGGACCTCAGGACTCCCTGTAGCCAACCTGCCATGGATTTTCATTGATGAGGAACCTCTGTACCCTAGACAACTCAACTGGGGAGAATTGTGGCCTCCGTGGCTGAAGATATTGGCCATCTCTGCTCAAAGAATGGTTCCTTTTATTTGAGAAAAACCGAGGGGAAAAAAGGGGGGGGGGGACTCAACCCAAAATATGGCTATGATCTAAGAGGATCAAGCTAACAAAATAAGCTAGTATAAAAATACAAATATTTATTATGGTGTACACATTAATAAAAGATAAAATAGGTTAAAAGAAATGGTCCAGATATCAGACTCTTAAAAACTTTTGACACACAGAGCTGATAGTTTTACATATACAATTGATGAGTATATCTTATGACCAGAAGGCCATATGCGTTTCAGCCCCTTAGAGCCTTCCTCAGTGGTCAATATTACTATTGCAAGACAATATACATCCAGAAATAAATATATGAAAAAAGATTTTCTTTAGAGCCAGGTGTTGCTTTCTGGAATTATCTCTCCATTTTGTCTTACGAAATGGGACCGAAACGCATATGGTCCATTGGTCATAAGATATACCCTTCAATTGTTTATGTAAAACTATCAGTTCTGTGTGTCAAAAGTTTTAAGAGTCTGATATTTGGACCATTTCTTTTAACTTATTTTATTTAAGGCCCTCAGTGCAAGATTTAACTAATTGCTTTTTAAAATAATACTCCCTTACAACTTCTAGCCTTCCTGACATGACTTCCCTTCTCATTTGCCACTCTGCCATCCTTCCCGGCAGCAACGTATGTCGCTCCCGATGGATGATTCCCACAAGTTCACTGGCCGCTTGCCCTTTCTATCCTGTAGCTCAGTCTCTATGTGCCTGTTTCTTAAGCCCTTCTTTACCCTAGTTCTCAGCCTGCTTAGTCCTCCAAATTTCATCTCCCCATTTTCAGCATCTCTTCCCACCAATGAAGCATTATTCTTCCTGCCCCTGAGTGTTGTTTAAGACTTCCCCATCAAGTAATTAGGCCTTCTACTGCGTTCTGGTAAGTTGCAGTCGTTGTCAAACTTGTATAACTTCTCTCTCAGCAGTTACAATGTTTGTGAACATTCTGCATGTTTACTGCAATTCAGCCAATGACGAGAAGAAGCTCTGAGAGGTGAACCACATGGTTTATAGTAGTGATGATAATGAAATCCTATTAGGGCAGATTTTGGAATTCATTCATGGTCCTCCCCACCCATTGGACTTCTCTTTGGATCAAAACTCAAATCTATGGGCAATCCAGTGAGCAATCAGAGTTTTTTGGTATGTTTAGTTTGCAGTCCCTGGAATCCATGTAGACTATGAACACTAGGAGTTTTTTTTTTAAGTCCCATATTTATATGATTCTGAGATCTTCAGTTTTAGGAATCCTGGAAAAACACACCTGCGTTTTGCAGAATTGAAACAAAAATGATAATAGCGGGGGGGGGGGGGGTGTTCTGGAAAGCGTTTTAAAGTTTTTAAAACATAATTGGCAAAGAGAGGGCTGATTTTGAAGGGGATTCTCTTTATTTTGTTGTTTCTGTTTTGCAGAGTTTCACAATTGCATTCTTGTGAATCACAGAAACAACAGCCAAAAAAACCAAAAACAAACTTCAAATGTAGCTCTTTATGTGCCAAAAACATTTGAAAGGGGCTTCTGTTATTTATGTCGCAACACATGCATTCCCTTTTCCCACGATCCTGTTCTCAGGGTGGAATAAACGTATGCCCACATGACTCCCCCCGCCCCCTTGTTTGTGGCCTCCACGGCTGTGGGGATAAGCGTGAGCTCTGCTTTTCCAAATCCCCCAGAGTTCCACATAAAACTGCCCATACAAAACCCCTGGATTAAAGATGGGGCAAAATCCTGATAGAGCTGGAGGAATATGCTTGCACCTAGTTTTCAGCCTAATATAACTAAAAGTGCACACATTGTGCAAAGGCTGTGAGTGCCTCTGCATAGTTTAGAAATTATCCAGCTTACATGTGATTAAATAATTAAAAGGATTAAATAAATAATGGCGGCTTAAAGAAGGAGGAATTAAAACTCCAACAATCCACCGCCTCCTAGTGTATTAGCATAATGATCTTCACTGACGTGGCCGCTGAGTCGTTTTGAAAGACGTTGCATACATCTCCAGTGTAAATCGTGCGATCGTAACATAACTTTGTAGGTGATGGCTTTGTACCATACCTGTTCCATACTGTACAGTGGGGAAAGGGTTTTGACATGCACTTTGCACAGGATCAAATTCATGCCTCCAGTGCAGTAAAACAGAGGTAGCTGTTTTGCCTAGGCCAAAGAGTTGCATTGGAGATCTAAGATATTTCCTGTGCAAAGTCAGCGTGTTTATACCAGAGGATGTGGACAGATACTACAGGGCCATCCACTCGACGAGTGATGTGTCACCACAGCATTGACATTTCTCCTAATACAGTTACGGACACTAAGTCTGAAGTTGCCGTCTGCCTTGTGTGGATTAGTTGCTCATTCCTTCCGTTTATTTTAGGATTCAAGCTAGGCAGAGGCTGCAATCTCCTGCAGCCCATGGGAATCTCACTGGGGCACCTCTGTTGACTTAGGTGGCTACTCCAGGAGAAGGGCCACACCTGCATGGGAGGTTCCCACATGTACACGTCAGGTCTTTTGCATGCAACTGGATGTGCAGGAAACTATCCAGGCCAAAGATGGGAGGATGTGCTATAGGAAGGGGGGTGGGTATACCAGACCTTCCTGTGTATGGAATATGGGAACAAGTGAGTCTCACTGTTGGCGTAAACTTTGTGCATGGTTTGCAGGTTATAAGGTCATCAAATTAAAGTGCCTGTCAAGAGTTTGGCCCTCCCCTGGATGGCCCAGGCTAGCCCAGTCTTGTCAGAAACTAAGCAGGGTTGGCCCTGGTTAATACTTGGATGGGAGACCATTAAGGAAGTCCATGGTTGCTATGCAGAGGCAACTAACGGCAAACCACCTCTGAACATCTTGTGCCTTGAAAACCCTATGGGATTGCCTTCGGTGGTGGCTTGATGGCATTTCCCACCACAGTTGGAGTCTGGTTTGGGCCACGGTGGCTCAGTGGTTAAGTCGCTGAGCTGCAGACCAGAAGGTCTGTAACTCCAGCAGTTCGAGACCCGAGTGCCATGAGATGGAGAGAGCTCCCATCTCTGGTCCCAGCTCCTGCCAACCTAGCAGTTCATAGCTACCACTTCGGTGGGACGGTAACAGCGTTCCATGCGCCTTGGCGTCTAGTCACGCCGGCCACATGACCATGGAAAAAGTCTTCAGACATCACTGGCTCTTCGGCTTGGAAACGGAGATGAGCACACACACACACACCCCAGAGTCGGATTCGACTAACTTTTGAGCAAGAGAAACCTTGCACAGTGGTGCTTTTTTCTCACAAGTATCTTTAAGGTTAAGACTGGAGGGGAAAGAAGCCATTATTCTCCAACAGTCTTTGACATGGCATGCATATAAACATTTTCAAGGCAGGTCTAGTTCAGTGCCCGTACAAAATTTTGTAGTGGTGGACTAGCAGCGTGGAGGGGCAGTGGGGCAGTGGAAGAGCCTCTCTTTTTCATGCAGAAGGTACCAGGTTCAATCCCTGGCATCTCCAGTTAAAGGACCCGGCAGTAAGTTATGTGGAAGATTTCCACCTGAGACCCCAGGGAGCTGCTGCCAGTTTAAGTATACAGTACTGACCTTGATGGACCAAAGATGGACCAAAGATCTGATTCGGTATAAGGCAGCTTCATATGTGACCAATGGGAGCATTGGTGACCATACATTTGTGTGTGTGTGGGGGGGTCAAGTTATGACTCAGCCATTGAGCTCATGGGCTGATCTGGAGCCAGTCGTTTTTAACCTAATCTACCTCGTAGGATGGTTGTGACCAATGCTCCCTCTAAGCTGGGGAGTCTTATGAGCAAAAATTCCACTTTGTGAGCTACTGGCCTTAAGGTTGTGAGCGAGCGGTTTGGCCGCTGCGTAAATTAGTTTGCCCTGGAGCCATCCTTCCCGAGCGAAGACAAAAGTGTGTGAGCTGGAGGCTAAAATACTGTGAGCTAGTTCACACTAACTCAGCTTAGAGGAACACTAGTTGGGACAATGAATTGAAGACGTGTGCTGTCCTGAGATTCTTGGACGTAGACTGAGATAAACCAGGAGATGTGGTAGCCCCCAAACAATTCCACGGATGCCCTATAATTACTCCATCTGGGTCTGTTTTCTGATGCCTGCAGCCTAGCAGTAATAATGTTTATTTAGTTGTTATTTATACCCAGCTTTTCCTCCCAATGGAATCTAAAGCCGCTTAAAACATCAGCCTCCCTTCCTTCCATTTTATCCTCACAGTAACAACCCTGTGAGGCAGGTTAGGCTGGCAGAGGGTGACTGGCCCAAGGCCATCCATCCAGCCTCTGGCCTGCAACCACTGCTTCAGACTGGCTGTCTGAAGAAATCTCTGCAAGGAAATGCTCTGTCCTGAAACCCGCAGCTGAAGTAGTCACACTTGCTCATCTCCCACTTACTCACTGGAAGCGGGGCTCAGTTATACAAACGTCTAACACTGCCTCAGACTGAATCAGACCATTGGTCCATCGAGGTCAATATTGTCTACTCTTGCCTGTCAGCTGTTTCCCCAGAGTCTCAGGTTGAGATCTTTCACACCCTACTACCTGATCCTTTTGACTGGAGATGGTGGGGATTGAACTTGGGGCCTTCAGAATGCTCAGCAGATGCTTTACCATTCGGTGAAGTCATCCTAAATGCTTTAATTTGATGCTTCTGCCCAGCATATAAACACATGTAATAAACATAATGGATCTTAAAACATTTATAACTCACACTCTCGGTCCAGTCGGCTCTCCAGACGGCTTCCGGTTTCCATATTAAAACCAATATTTTAAAAGGGGGGGGGGAGGAAGAGTTCAAACAAAAAGCGGTAGAGCATAAAATATGAGCAACACTAAAGTAGCGCACAGAGGGAGACAAGAGCTGTGAATAATCGTTTGTTTGTTTGTTATATATATTTATAGTCTGCCAATCCCAAAAGCGGGCTCAGGGCGGAGAACATCATGTCAAAAATACAATAAATACAGTTTAAAAATTTAAAACACAGTAATAGACATAGTAATAGACATGGTAATAGAACTGCAGACCCAGAAAGTCAGTAGCTTGGCAGTTCGAGACCCGAGTGCTGCATGACGGAGTGAGCTCCCGTCTCTGGCCCCAGGTCCTGCCAGCCTAGCAGTTCAAAAGCAAGAAATTGCAAGTAGATAAATAGGTACTGCTTTGGTGGGAAGGTAACAGCGCTCTGTGCGCCTCGGCTGTCCACATGACCATGGAAAGGTCTTCGGACAACGCTGGTTCTTCAGCTTGGGAACGGAGATGAGCACTGCATCCCTAGAGTTATATTTGATTGGCTTTCAAGCAAGGGAAACAGTTTCCTGGTGTGTTGTTTGGGTTGGTAGGTGGGTGGCAGCAACCTCAGGGAGGCCATACATGGACGCCTGCTGCCTCAGCCAAAAGCCTGGGGGAACATCTCCATCTTGCAGGCCCTGTAGAATTGAAGAAGATCTAGCAGGGCCCTGATCTCAATAGGGAGCGTCTTCCACCAGGCAGGGGCCAGGGCAGAAAAGGCCCTGGCTCTGGTTGAGGCAAGACAGACGTCCTGCGGGCCAGGGACAACCAGGAGATGTTGGTCCATAGAGCATAATGCTCTTCGGGGCCCATACGGGAAGAGGTGGTCCCTCGGCAACAAGACCGTCCAAGAACAGCAGCAGCATGAGCGACCTTGGAGAAATCAATGCCAGCAATAAAAGAGGTTCAAAAGGCCATGGCAGGGGCAGTCAGCTCCTCAGCTGGGGGGAGAGGGGTTAGATTCCACGGATCCATTCCACTAGTAAAGGCTGCTTGCAACCAGAGGAAAGGGTCACTGCTACAGGAACCGATCCCCGGGATCCAACCCAGTAACTACAAAAAAAACCTCCAATAGAAAGACCTGGGATGAAAGGTGTATGTGGTTATTGCTGTGCAGTCCTAAGCAAAGCCACACCATTCTGTGGTAGGGTTGCCAGGTCTTACCCGGCTGCTTGTGGGGGGGAGGGTGTCCATCTTCGCTCCGGGAGTCTTCTTCCTTTTTCACCAGTAGAAAAGCTGGTTGGATTCAACCCATTCTGTTCCCAGATCTTCACCTACATGAAATAACAATAAAATGTATTGTAACAATATAACTTAATACTGGGGAGGGGGGATTAGATTAACAAGTCATGTTGCATTTGTTCATCGGTGTTTCAGCCATCTTCAGTAACTGTGAGGGCATCTTCTCTCCCTTGTTAGACATTGCTGGTGTTCCAGAGGTTTTAATGTCATCTATGCAGATTGGAAGGTCAGTAGTTCGGCAGTTCAAGACCTGAGTGCCTCATGACGGAGTGAGCGCCCGTCCTTGGCCCCAGCTCCTGCCAACCTAGCAGTTTGAAAGCAAGAAATTGCAAGTAGATAAATAGGTACCACTTCGGTGGGAAGGTAGCGACGTTCTGTGCGCCTCGCCGTCTAGTCATGCCAGCCACATGACCATGGAAACGTCTTCAGACAGCGCTGGCTCTCCGGCTTGGAAACAGAGATGAGCACCGCCCCCTGGAGTCAGATTCGACTGGCTTTTGAGCAAGGGAAACCCTTACTGACCCTGTGCTTCCCATGGGCGGAAATCTGGTGGGGCCTGCGGATTGTAGAATTGCCCCAGAATTTGGAATGATTGAACACCACGCCTTCCCATGTGTTTTGCTTGCGAAACATGTTGTGTTGTATATTTATCTACTTCACCTACAGTCCACTTTTGTCTCCAATGGGGAGCTGTGGTGGTTTACAACATTCTCCCCTTTGCCATTTTGTCCTCACAACAACCTTGTGAAATCGGTTCAAGCTGAACGTGAGCAGCTGGCCCAAGGCCACCCTGCAACGCTTCCATGTCAGAGTGGAGATTTGAATCTGGAACTCCTAGATTAGGATCCAACAGTCCCAACAGCCTAACCACTACACCATGCTGGTAGTTTTACACACACACCTTTCCATGCCTCAAGATCTACCAGCATCCATTATTCCTTCAGGTTGTGTCAGATGGGGGCCCACATTCCACCTGTAGGTCTTCAGGAGCTCTTGAGATCCTTCGGGATGGTGCAATTCCCCTGGCTGACAGAGCTCTGGAGAAGTACTTCAGCGCCAGAGAACAAACTGTCCACCCTCCCCGTAATTCCTTATCAGCGCTGGCAACAACAGCCAAGCTATCTGTTGGAATGCAACGTAAGCCAGGGGCCGAGTGTAGTAACCCAGGAGTGTGTAATTGCAGATAATAGCATTTCTTAGGGAATGCCGCTGACTTGCAGATGACTCTTCTTTCTATTTCTTCACCTCCCTGGGTGTGGGGAAGTGGAGGAGAGCGAGCGCACGCATGCTGGTATCATAGCACCATACAAGGAGGAAGTTTTTCACTGGGAAAAAAATGTCTCCTCTGTTCACAGAAGTAGCTTTTGTCGTGGCTCTGGCGGGGTTTTTTTTTTTTACCACAGTCTGTTTGGCATCTTATTGTTTTTTAAGCTTACTGGTTTTGCCCGGTGCTTTGTTTGGGACTTAGATGTGCCTTTCGGCTCGCTTGGATGCTCAGTTTGTAAGAGCAAGGAGGCAAGGGAATAAGAACATAAGAGAAGCCAATGTTGGATCAGGCCAATGGCCCATCCAGTCTAACACTCTGTCACACAGTGGCCAGAAATACCAGTTGCCATCAGGAGGTCCAGCAGTGGGGCCAGGACACTAGAAGCCCTCCCACTGTTGCCCCCCCAAAGCACCAAGAATACAGAGCATCACTTGCCCCAGACCGAGAGGTCCTGTCTATACTTTGTGGCTACTAGCCACTGATGGATCTCTGCTCCATGTGTTTATCCAGTTCCCTCTTGAAGCCATCCATGCTTGTAGCCGCCACCACCTCCTATGGCAGTGAATTCCATGTGTTAATCACTTTTTGGGTGAAGAAGTGTTTCCTTTTATCTGTTCTAACCCGACTGCTCAGCAATTTCACGGAGTGCCCACAAGTTCTTGTATTGTGAGAAAGGGAGAAAAGGACTTCTTTCTCTACCTGCTCTATCCCATGTATAATCTTATAAACCTCAGTCATGTCAGGCATCATTTCTCTTTTTCCGAACCATTTTTATTTAGGAGGAATCCATCAGTGAGGTTTTGAACATGTCTACATTATAGAAATATCAGTTTTTATATATATACCATCTAAATTCTTATGGCTTCTTCCCAAATAATCACACTTTGGGGAAGGCGCTGAGCACATGAGCAATAGCCTCCTTCTTAGGAATGCAATTCTCAAGATTTCTCTTTTTAATTTGTATTCTGCCTACATTGAGACTCGCTGATTAGGATCCATTCTTAGTTCTGTATTCTAAAAAGTAAATCGTCCATGTCTCAATGAAGTCTTCAGCACAGTGTAGGATTGCCAGCCTCCAGGTGAGGCCTGGAGATCTTCTGGAATGAAAACTGATTTCCAGTTCCTCTGGAGAAAATGGCAGCTTTGGAGAATGGATTCTATGACATTATGCCCTGCTGAGGGCCCTCTCCACCCCAAACTCTGCCTCCCTCAGAGTCTACCCCAAATCTCCAGGAATTTCCCAACCCAGATCTGGCAACCGCAGAAGAGGGAGAGTGTTGCTACAGCACCAAAAGAAGCTACAGCAATTCAGTGTCCTAAGCAGCCCGTTACATTCGTAGAAAGTGCAACCCATGGTGCTGAGTCATGCACACTTTGCGTTTCTTTTTTGTTGCTTAGTCTCTGAGGCCTTTTGTTCGTGGCCGTGCTAGAAAAAAAAGGGACTGATAGTCCAAAATTGAGATAATATTATTACGAGAAATTGCCATTTTGGATTTTTATTCGTACTGAAATTTCTACAAAGTACATATGAATTTTAACATTTTGTGTTTCATGACTTTGTGTCTTGTACATCGGCCAGAGACTGACGTAAGCTAGGATAGGGTGCTTATTTTATTTATTTATTTATTTATTTATTGAAATTTGTATCCCGCCCTCCTCGCCATACGGCGGGCTCAGGGCGGCTAACAACAGCCATTGTGGCATAATACATTTTTTGGTTAAAATTAAACAACTCTAAAACATCCTATCACGTTTCATATGGATGGCATTTCTTCAGTGCAATTATCAAACAGCAATCAGGCATATCCCCATATCTGCTCAGGCACTGGTAGCTAAAGATCAGGCCAGGGCCAGATGTAGACGCTGTGGGCGGCCCCTATTTGAAAGCCTGGCGGAAGAGCTCCGTCTTACAGGCCCTGTGGAATTGTAATAGATCCCGCAGGGCCTTGATGTTATCCGGGAGCTCGTTCCACCAGTAAGGGGCCGCCACAGAAAATGCCCTGGCCCTTGTAGCTGCCAAGCGGGCCTCCCTCGGCCCTGGGACGGTCAGGCGGTTCTGGGATCTGGATCGAAGCGCTCTCTGGGGAATATATGGTGAGAGGCGGTCCTTCAAGTAAGTAGGTCCTCGGCCATATAGGGCTTTATAGGTGAGTACCAGCACCTTGAACCTTATTCGGTATGCTATAGGCAGCCAGTGCAGTGTTTTTAGGGTGGGCTGGACATGCTCCCGAGCCGGGAGACCTGTCACCAGCCGCACCGCTGCATTCTGCACCAGCTGCAGCTTCCAGATTTGCTTAACAAATAATAACGACAATAACAACAACAACAATGTGATTGGGCCAACCCAGGGCTCATTTCGTAGCAGGAGCTCCTTTGCATATTAGGCCACACACCCCTAATGTAGCCAATCCTCCAAGAGCTTACAGAGCTCTTCTTACAGGGGCTACTGTAAGCTCTTGGAGGATTGGCTACATCAGGGGTGTGTGGCCTAATGTGCAGAGGAGCTCCTGCTACGAAATGAGCCCTGGGCCAATCAAATTAACACCCCAACAGTACAGTGTAAATAGGGTGGTTGTTAGATAGCACAGTGTAGTGTAGTAGTTAGAGTGTCAGCCTAGGGTCCAGAAGAGTTTCCTCTAAGCTGAGTTAGTGTGAGCTAGCTCACAGTTTTTTAGCCTCCAGCTCACATATTTTTGTCTTCGCTCAAGAAGGATGGCTCCAGAGCAAACTAATTTATGCAGCAACCAGATTGTTCACTCACTACTTTAATGCCAGTAGTTCACAAAGTAGAATTTTTGCTCACAAGACTCCACAGCGCAGAGGGAGCACTGCAGAAGACCCAGGTACAATTCCCCACTCTGCCATGGAAATTTGCCCTCTCCAGAATGCTGCAGCCAGAACGTTGACAGGAGTGAGTTGCAGGTACCATATCATTTCAGTCTTGTTCCATCTGCACTGGCAGTGTTTCTGGGCCCAATTAAAGGTGGCCTTTAAAACCCTGTACAACCTGAGACCACCATGCCTTAAGGATCACCTATTCCCATATGAACCCACCTCACCGTCTTTGGGGGCCTCCTCTGGGTTTCTCCCGTCATCTCAGGTTAGAGAGGTTGAAACCTGAGAAAGGGCCTTCCGGGTCATGGCACCACATCTGTGGAATTCTCTCCCCAGAGAAATTGTCTGACCCCCCCCCCCCTTGTCTTCCACTAGCTGCTGAAAACTTGGTTTCATTAGTCCTGTTGACCCTCCCTTCCTTCTGTGTGGAAAGGTGGGGTACAGAGGTATTTAAATCAATACTATATGAATAAAACCCTCTTAATTGGAGATGCTGAGGATTGAACCTGGGACATTCTGCATGCAAAACAGATGTTCTACCTCTCCCCCCCCCCCCCCCCCGGAGGCTACAGCTATCAGTGACTATGAAGAAGCACCTATTTCCTTTTCAGGGTGTGATATTGAAGGACAGCTGACTTCTGCTTGCTTCTGCCAGTGTCCCTTTTCTGCCAGGGCTGCCTTTCACTTGACCCTGAGGTCTTCTTCCTCCTTTTCCTTCCCTCTTGCCCTTGTGCCTCATGGTTACCAGTGACTCAATGCAGTGTCATGCAAGCTGGCAAAAAGCAAGCTCCCCGTTCCGTTTGCTTTCATCACTGAACTTTATTTCAGGGGAATCAGAGAAGAGGGGGAGGAGTCGTGACTCAGTGGGAGAGTATCTTCTTGGCATACAGAAGGTCACAGGTTAAATCTCTGACACCTCCAATGAAAAAGATCAGGCAGGAGGTGATGGGAAAGACCTCGGCCTGAGACCCTGGAGAGCTGCTGCCATTTTGAGTAGACAGTACTAGTGTTAGGTAGTGACTGTGATGGTCCACTGCTCTGATTCAGTGTCATGATTTATGTGTGTTCATGTGTGGGGACAGGAGGGAAAGAGCGGGGCAGGAGTGGCTGTGAAGCAAAGAGATGGGGCCAGGCAGTGGGTTCTGCCCGTGTCTTACATTTTCATTAGAACTCGGAGGCTGGATCCTGCAGATCCATTCCATTAGCAGAGGCATTTTCCTCTGGCGGAAGAAGCCTTCCCAGTGATGCAAGAGCGTCTTATGTCCGGGAAAAGCATCTCCACTGGTGGAAACCAATCCACACCATTAGGGTTCACCAAAGTAGAGACATCACCCTGCCAACAAAAATCCGTATAGTCATTGCGATGGTATTCCCAGTCATAATGTATGGCTGAAAGAACTGGACCGTAAGGAAGGCCGAGCGCTGAAGAATAGATGCTTTCGAATTATGGACCAATTTCCCACAAGCAGCTGTGCCCCCCTGCTCTTCCGTTTGCCCTGGTTACATTTGTCAATTTCACACTCTTCGCTGCATGGTCGCACTTTAATCCGCATCTCCCTCCGATTTCCCCCGCGTCTTCTCAATCTCAAAAAACAAGGATCAAGAAGACACAGAAGAAATCGGGGGGAGATGTGGGTCAAAATGCTGCCGTGCAGCAAAGAGTGTGAAATTGACAAATGTAACCAGGGCAGACGGAAGAGCGAGAGCGACACAGCTGCTTGTGGGAAATCAGTTACGGTCCTGGAGAAGACTCTTGAGAGTCCCTTGGGCTGCAAGGAGATCAAATCAGTCAATCCTAAAGGAAATCAACCCTGACTCTTCCCTGGAAGGACAGACACTGAAGCTGAAGCTCAAATACTTTGGCCACTAAATGAGAAGGGAGCACTCACTGGAGAAGACCGTGATGCTGGGAAAGATTGACAGTCAAAGAAGAAGGGGACGGCAAAGGATGAGATGGTTAGACAGTGTTGTCTATGCAACAGACATGAAGTTGAGCAAACTCCAGAGGACAGGAGGGCCTGGTGTGATGTGGTCCATGGGGTCGTGAAGAGTCGGACTTGACTGTGCAACTGAACAACGAAAAATGCAATTGATCGGCGTTACTTGCGGGGAAGGCAGAAAAGAAGCAGTCTTTATGCTGGATCCCAACTCTGCTCATTGTGCTCACTGATCATGAATGATGACGGCCTGTTCCAAAGGGCCAGATCTTGCTCCTCCCTCACAGAGGGCCCAGCAGTCAGGGCAGGCATAGTGTCCCCTGTGAGGAAAACGCTTCATTTCCCTGCTAACTGCGGCAACAAGTCATGGGATGAGAGCCAAAGGCGAGTAGCCCTTGGATTTATGCCCTTGGCAGGCTCTGCCGCTGCTTTCCTCACTCCTCCTGTCATGTGCAAGCAGAGGCTGGAGCATTGAAACCCGGACGAGGATTTGGAGCTCCAGCCAACCCTGGGACTCAAGGACATCCTGACATCCACAGTGCGGAACGAATGGGAAAAGCAGGTGGTTAACCTATTGCACCAAGCGTTTCAGGCATCCTTTTGTGGGTGAGGAGGAAAAAGCAGCATGAAGAGAAAACAGAAGCCCTGTGCATGCATTCCTTTGCACATTAGGTGGACACGCAGAGAAGGACAGTGGGCATGAGGGCACTGGTCTCACCCCCTTGCCACCTTTGAAGAATCACTGACTCGTGAACACGGTGCCTGTGGACATACACTCTCTCCCTGTTGTTGCCGATGTCCAGAAAGCAGCGTCCCCAATCACAGGGAGGGAGCAAATGCGCAGACCCTTCTCCTCTGCATATAGGCACTGTGCTCACAAGTTGGCAGTTGCAGGTGGGGGGACCAGCATCATTGTGCCCACACCCCCTTCCCCACATTCAGTCGGTCCATGGAGGGGTCATGTGTACATGGACAGAGGTGAGCTGTGTGCAAGCGCATGCTTACGCATACCAGTAAGAAAAATGTGCGTTCCTTGCCAGAATGTCCGGAAATAAAGAGGCTGTGTTATGCATTATTCTGTGGCAAACTCGAGTTTGCGAGCAAGAGTTCATTCACGCACGGATGAGTTGAAGAGGTGCAAGGGAACTGCATCCCAAGTTATGTGGCACCGGCAGATCATCCTTGGTTTGTTAGCACATTTCCACGGCAGGAAGCTGCATCCAAACCCAACTCCTTCAGGGCTATGCATTTTCAATCAGTGGAAAGTCACATTTTCCAACCAGGCATTTTAAAAACTTTTATGCATACCTCCCTTAAAAACCATGAAGCAGCTCAGGGATATTAACAAGGAAGTGTTGTGTTCCGGCATTTTAGTGGGGGAGACGGGGTGTGTGCATGCGTGAACTCATTTTTCAAGGGGAAAATGTTGTGGCGACCCAGAGCATCCCTAATCCCTGTGGCTTCCTCCCACTAAACTTTTGCCACCCTTCGGCTATCAAATATTGCATGATATGACCATTGCTTTAAAACGATATGTGCAGGGACGTTGCAAGAGCGATGCCTGTCTTGATGACACTGACCTGTGATTGAACCACCCTGAATCATAGGGCTTTTGAGGGTTTCTTTTGCTTCTGATGCCCGGCTTAGTGCTTTGGGGAGAGCAAGGATAAGTCAACCATTTCTCATCATCCGTCTGTATTGTGTAACTGCCATTCTTCAGAAGGGTGCGTGTTGTCCGTTGCAGAATGAGGGTGGTTTTTTTCGTCGTTGTTTTTTAAAGAAATTTTCTCCTCTTTATCTGCGAACGCTCACAACAGCTGATTCAACAGATGGAGATCCTCTTGAAAAGACTTCAGTTCTCCACACCTGGATCAAAGAACAAAGGCACCTCTGTCCTTTTTCACCTTAACCCAAACTCTGTATAGTGGAAGGTGCAAGCTGGGATGTTGGATTCCTTGTGCAAACAAAGAAAGGAAGCTTTTCTTTTCCTGCGATGGGCATGGAGACTCCAAATTTCTGAAGGTGGTGATAGAAAAGGGAGCGGTGACTCACGGAAGCTCACTCCCTGCCACAAATTTTGCTAGTCTTTAAGGTGCCGCTGGACTCTTGGCTCTTTCCTACTGCTACAGACAGACGAACACGGCCGCCCATGTTGAAGAAGAGCCAAGAGTCCAGGAGCACCGTAAAGACTAACAGAATATGCGGCAGGGGATGAGCTTTGGTGAGTCACTGCTCACTTCGTCAGATGTTCTTCAGAAGGTGGTGATGTTTGTTTGTTTGTTTCCCTTCCCAGTTTTCAGGGTGGAGGTCAAAGTTAAAGTAGACAACTAGATTAGAAACAGGCCATGCTGGAATTGTTTCAGAGCCTACTTTGGAACACAGCATCGTATAACATACATACAGTTGTGTGTCATTGGAAGGAAAAGAATAGCCCTGCTACCAAAGACAGTATTTATAGATGAAGAGGAGGAGGAGGAGATTGGATTTATATCCCACCCTTCACTACCTGAAGGAGTCTCAGAGCGGCTTACAATGCACTTTCCCTTCCCCTCCCCGCAACAGACACCCTGTGAGGTAGGTGGGGCTGAGAGAGCTCTTTCGAGGACTGCTCTTGAGAGAACAGCTCTGAAAGAACTTGTGACTGACCCAAGGTCACACCAGCAACTGCATGTGGAGGAGTGGGGAATCAAACTTGGTTCTCCCAGATTAGAGTCCGTGCTCCTCACCACTGTACCAAACTGGCTGTTATAGAAGAGACAAATCTCGAAAGCGTGCAGTGTTCCAAGCCAGTCAAGCCCCAAACTTCTGGTCGCTTTGAATGAATAAATATGTATCATTATGATTATTTATAATCAGCATTACATCATTAGTGTGCAAGGCAATTTACAGAAAAATGTAAGCGGTAGGAGACCCCCTGGCCAGAGAAAGAAGAAGAGCAGGTTTTTATACCTGCCTTTTTTACCATAATGAGTCTCCAAGCAGCTTACAATCGCCTTTCCCTTCCTCTCCCTACAACAGGCACCTTGTGAGGTAGGTGGGGCTGAGAGAGTTCTGAGAGAACTGGGACTGGCCCAAGGTCTCCCAGTAGGCTTCATGTGGACAGTGGGGAATCAGAGGAGCATACAACCTAAATCAAGACCCATCTGCCAAAATCATGGAGGGTTCCCCCCCCCCCCATAAAATTCTGTTTTGCGTGTGTAAGGGCGCGTTCATACGGCTCTTTTGAGCCACTTGTGCCTGGCGGATTTAAAGTGCACTTCCAGATCACATCTGGGAATCGTGCCGCTTCCATGAGTAGCCCATCGATTCCCGTCGGGGATCCATACTTAAAAGATAGTGGTGAAAGTCCGGTCTAAAGCTGGCCGACGGGCCAATGCCAGACTTTCCACCGTCAAGTCATTCCACCAGTGCACAATCAGCATAACATGCGACGTCCCCAGAGCTCCGGTCAAACGATCCAAACAATTTTGTGTTTCTGACAGTCCCCTGAACTTTATCAACTTTGTTAACTGAAATGGTACCTAGAGGAAGGTACCGCTGGCAGTGCTTTTACCATTTTAGTCTGCACATGTGTAGAAAAACAAGTATATGGTGAGGCGCATATGCACATGCGCAGATAGGATTTCTTTTTTAAAAAGCCGACCGCATGACTCCTTACGGTGAATGTCATCTAGCCAATCCACCGTGAGAGTCATGTGTGGTAAAGTGCTTCACGGGCGAGCTGTCTGGTCGTGCAACGCTGGATCAAAAAGATCTAGATCAAATTACAGCCGGGCCAATGGTGGGATTAGCTGCCCATCTGAACGCACCCTAAGAGAGAGAAAGAGTGTCTTCCAGGCAATAAATACTGCGAGGCATAGGGGCTCGACTCTTAATGGGAACTAAAAACTTGACTGCAGATGTCACACATTGGCTATGCAAAGAAACCACAGATATTTGCAGGTGCTAGTAATGACTGTATTTTGAGTGGGACATGCAAATAATCGGTCTCTGTCAGGGTATGTTCAGGCATCACAGCCAGATAGTTCAGTTGCTTGAGTAAGTCGCATTCAGGCCTCGAAAGGTCTCCATGGGTCGCACCTGGCTTTTTCTGCCATCGGTTTTTACCACTCTGACCCAACTTCTCTTGTTGGGACCTATTTTGGTATTGAGAGAATGGCGAATTGAGCAAATTCAGACCAATAAATAAGTGAGAAAGGTAGAGGAAGATTATATGATGCCGCTCCAGAGACCTTTCTCGAGATGGCTGAAAAGGAACAAGCAATAGCATTAAATTATACAAAATGGGAGACCGCCAAGGAAGTCCAGGGTTGCTACACAGAGGCAGACATTGGCAAACCACCTCTGGATGTCCCTTGCCTTGAAAAAGTCTGGAATCTCCGTAAGTCATCCACAACTTGACAGGAATGTGAACCTCCCACATAAAAGCCTGGGTCAAAAGAGATGTTCTGGCCTGTTGCCTGAAGCACAGTAAAGCAGTCCAGCCTCAAGTGGGAGGGCATTCCGAAGGTGAGGTGCCACCACTAAGAAAGCTCTGTTCAAGCCCTCGCCTCAGTAGGCAGGGGCACAGAAAGGCAGGTCTTGGGAAGAGAATCTTGACTGGCGGGCCAAACACTAAAGGTCCAAAGTCCATAAAAACTTCGGCAGTGTTTCTACCCTGTGTCAGCCATCTGCCAAAACATTTTATTATAAGCCTCTGATACAAGGAACAAAAGGACCCCACTATTAGCTAAGGAGCACACCAGCTAACATGACTAAAGTAGGGCATTAGGCTGTGGCACAGATAGAGTTGCCAGGTGCTTATGACATCACCCGGAAGTGACGTCATCACACTGGGCACGTTATGCAGGGGACGCTCCAGTATTTGGCCAAAAACTCTATGGTCACCATAGTTTTTAGCCAAATGCTACACGTCCCCCCGTGTAATGGGCCTAGTCCGATAATTATTGCACTGGGCACATTGGGCATGGTGGGGCATAGCCTTTTTTAGTGGTCAAAGGAGACCTTTCTCCCTATTTACACCTGAAGGAAAACTAGTTGGATCCAATCCATAATTTTTTATTATATTAAAAAAAGAAATTAAGAAATTTGTGTGGCATTGAAAGGTTATAAGCAGAAATTCCTCCTAAAAATGGCAAAAGGTATACGGGGGGGAAACAGAAAATACAAAACTGCAGCCATTATCAGTATAGGACAGGGAAGCTTTTTGAGCTTGTGGGCACCTTTGGGATTCTGACAGCGGTTGGTGGGCTCAGCCATAAAATGGCTGCCACAGGGGGCGGAGCCAGCCACACAGAGGAAGGCCAAGTGCAGGAGAGAAGAGGTGCAATTAAAAAATAACACACTGGGAAAGAGGAGTGAGAGAGAATAAACACCAACACTGTGGCGACAGCTGCCACTGAAAAAAAAATTATTTTAATCTGCCCAGTCAATCAAATCTCCAATGGCCAATCCGAAGCCCTGCTTGGTAAGAGCCCCACCCATTTCCAGAAAACACGGAAGGCGCCAGGAAAGGTGGTGGCGCATGCCTTGGCACCCATGGGCATCATATGGGGGACCCCTGGACTAGGAAGTTCAGCCAAACATCGTCCATCAAAACATACTGAAGAAGAGTCCCACCTCTAGATACCTTTTTGGTTGTTTCTCATTAATATCCCTCTTCTCTTCCACCATGAAGCAAGCACCCGTAGGATTTCCAAGAGGTCTCCCATCAGACCTGCTCAGTTACAGCCAGGGCCGTGTATCGTACATCTTCTGATTACACCCAGAGCACAGGATGAATAAGAACTAGGAAGTCAAGTCATGCTTAGCTAATCTTAGATGCAACACTTGGCTTCTTAGAACTCCACTCCTGTTGAAAACGGTATCTATTAGCAATCATTTTTTTAATCCTGCCCTTCTTCCAAACAGCTCAGGATGATATACACGGGTCTCCTTTCCCAACGGTGTCTTCGTAACAACTCTATGAAGTAGGTCAAGCCGAGATAGTGGGAGGGTCCCAAGGTCTTCCAGTAAGCTTCGTATCAGAGAGGCACTTGGATTGCTACAGATGTTACTTTTCCACCTACCTTTGAATCCTCCAGGTTCTTTCTCCTACGTGTAGGTGGGGTAAAAGGTTCTCTACTAAATAAGATGTTAGATGAAGGTCTACCAACAAGGTTAATATGGCACGTTTGCTGGTTCTTGCCTTCAGAGCCCTTTGTAGCCTGGGACCCCCGAGTTTAGGCAGCGGCCTCTGTCTGAGTCCATGTAGCAATTTCATTTTTCCTAACTATTCCTCCCATATGTGCCTTCTAAGAGGATGATTAGATCCACCTCCAGTCAGTTGTAGGCCTCGGGCGGAGGGCTTGTGGAGCACTCTTCTAGAACACATGAGCAAAACACCCACACCACTCGTTATTTTCTCCAGGGGAACTGATCTCCTTTCCCTGGAGACCAGTTGCAGTTCCAGGAGATCTCCAGCCACCATCCGGAGACTGGTCCCACATCCCACCATTAATGGCCCTGGAATTTTTCCATCAGTCTTCCAGTTAGTGTAAGGAGAGGAGGTCTTTGAGGAGGTCCAGTGATAAGACAAAGATTGGCGGGGGGGGGATGGGGACCTTTGGGCCATCAGAACAAAAGATGGACCTCATTTAACTGACTGATCAAATGTTGCAATTCAGCCAATGACGGATGGCATTCTCTGCGATCTCCCACCCACCCCCTTTTTTGCCATCAAGTCGCCACCAATTTATGGTGACCCTATAAGGTTTTCAAGACCAGAGATGAGCAGAGGTGCTTTGCCGTTGCCTATCTCTACATCACAACTCTGGACTTCCTTGGTGGTCTCCCATCCAAAAACTAACCAGGGCTGTCCCTGCTTAGCTTCTGAGATCTGACAAGATCAGGCTAGCCTGGGCCATCCAGGTCAGGGAAGATAGCTGTTTAGGGGCTGCTTGTCTTAGAATGGCCAGTGGCTATTTTGCAACAAATTATTTCTGCGTCCTCAGAATAGGACTCTATATCCTTAATCCCCCCCTCATTTGGGCAATATGAGTGGTAGTCGACCCCTCAGTAATTAGCAGTCCCATTCATGGAAAGAGCCATAAAGTCACAGCCGACTTATACAGCTGTCTGTGATTTCCAAGGCAAGAGATGAACAGAGGTGGATTGCCATTGCCTGACTCTACGTAGCAACCCTGGACTTTCTTGGTGGTCTCCCATCCAAGGACTAACCAGGGCTAACCCTGCTTAGCTTCTGAGATCTGACAAGATCAGGCTAGCCTGAGCCATCCAGGTGAAACCGCTTTCTCTTTTAATAACTTAATAAAAGTTAATTGTTTGTGAATAGCTCCCTGTGGAACAATCACAGGAGTCCCAGAGCTGCAGGAACCCAGTAGTGACATGTTGGCCTTTTCCCTTCTGTGTCACTCTGAAAACTGAGTGACAGGTCCAGAAGATCAATGAAGACGATGGGCAAAAGATTCCGGATGGGCAGCAGGAACGACTCATTCTTTGCTCACTGGGTAATTAAGTTGTGGAATTCTCTCCCAGCGATGGCAACAAACATAGATGATTGCAAGAGGGGATTAGACAGATTTGTGGAGGAGAGGCCCATCAATGGTTACTAGCAGGGGTCCTTTCGTAGAAAAAGAGGTGCAGGAGCTCATTAGCATAACTCATTAGCATATGCCATACCCCCTGACATCACCAGAAGTGTGTCAGAAAGGGAATGTCAGTTTCAGCCCCATTATATCCTAGGTGCCATTGAAATCAATGGCAAAAACTCATAGGGTATATGAGGGGCTGGAGGAAAGGGGGTTTGAGGGAGAGGCTCCAAACTTGCAGGGTAGCTGCTGGGGCCTCTCCTCGAAATACCCACTAAGTTTCAAGAAGATTGGACCAGGGGGTCCAATTCCATGGGCCCCCAAACAGATTGTCCCATCCCCTCCATTGTTCTCTATGGAGGGAAAAAATGTTAACTTTTTTCCTCCCATAGAGAACAATGGAGGGAATGGGGGCAACCTGTTTGGGGGCCTGTAGAATTGGACCCCCTGGTCCAATCTTCTTGAAACTTGGTGGGCATTTCGAGGAGAGGCCCCAGCAGCTACCCTGCAAGTTTGGAGCCTCTCCCTCAAACCCCCTCCCCTCGAGTGGCTTTTAAAGTTACCGCCGAATTTCGGTGGCAATTCAGCAGCGAGCTGAATCAGATTAGAGAATCTGATTCAGCCCGTGGCTGCCCTACTGGCCAGTCCTGAGCTGGTGGAGCTTTGCTCCGCCTAGCTCCGGCCCCAATGGACCCCTGGTTACTAGTGACTAGGGAACCAAATGGGACCCACTTGGTCAGATTGCTAGATCCAGTCATGCACCCAGAGGTCTAGTCCAAGAAAGCTTACATTCTATAAAAACATATCAGACAGAAGTGATGCTAGTTGGGAAAAACTGAAGTTTTGGGGGTCATTTTGTCCACTAAACACATCTCATCTAATTCAGTGCAGAGCTTGAGGGTTATGTTGGACCCAAGTCTGTCATTAGAAAAGACGGTAAATTCAGCTGTGGAAAGTGCCTTCTTCCATTTTCCATCTGATGTGTATGTAGGGATGTACATTTGGTTCGGCCAGGCTGAATACTTGGCCGAATACCGCTGATTCTGTGCACACCCCTACGTGTAAGTTGGCTTCTTACCTAGACTCACCCGACTTGGCTGCACTGATCTGTGCCACAGTAACCTTGAGACTAGACTACTGGAATGCACTGTCTATGGGAAGAACCTTGAAGACAATTGGGGAGCTTCCATTGGTTCAAAACGCAGTGGCTCATTTACTTCTGAAGGCCAAGCGTTACATGCATATTATACCTGCCTTACAAGCCTTACATTGGTTACCTGTTAGCTTCCTTGCTTGTGAAAGTGTTTGTTATTACCTGTAAAGTTATTCTTGGCCTGGGACCCACGTATCTGTAACACCCACTTTCCCAATATGTCCCTCCTGTGTCACCTTTTCTTGGCTTGTCTGTGTAATATTCCATCTCACAGGCAAGTGGAGACCATCTCTTTTGGGGGACTGTCCCTACTTGGTGGAATGACCACCCAGACAATATCAGAAAGCCTGCTTTTTAAAAGAGTGTGTAAGGTGGAGTTAGTGAAGCTTGCATTCTGGTGGAAAATGTTCCTGCAGATTATTTGAGTGGTGTCTGCTGTCTTTAAGTTATTGCGTTTGTTTTTATTATTTTGATTCGGTTTTGAAAATCGGGGTAACTCACCTTGAAGTTGGCAACCCTGTTATAGTAGTATCAGGTGTGCCCCCCCCCCAAAAAAGAAGAAGCCCAGGCTATTTTCAGTCTTCCCTACTTGGAGGTAACTCTTTTTTTTTTTTTGTAGCAACAATGCAGCAATTCCTTAGGAGCTTTTTCAGTATGTCAAAGCATACCTGTGCTAATAAAGGGGCGGAGTTCAATGTAAGCAGGTACTAGAATTTGCACAGGTCATCTTGACCCCAGTTGGAGAGTAATGTGCAAGCAGTTTTAATCTGGTTTGTTTAACTAAGGCTGCATTCATGTGGTGTTCCTTCTGTTGCTGCAGCAAATGCAAAAGCATTTGCAGCTGCAGTGGTGTGTCCACATGCTATTTCCCCATGCACTGCCCATGCCCCATCCTTCCTCTATGTTGCTGGGGGGTTAGTACAGCATTTCCCCTGACCTGGACAGCCCAGGCTAGCCTGATCTCATCAGATCTTGGAAGCTAAGCAGGGTTGGCCATGGTTAGTATGTAGATGGGAAACCACCAAGGAAGTCCAGGATTGCTATGCAGGGGCAGGCTGTGTCAAACACCTCTGGTCTTGAAAATTCTGCATCCATCACCATTAAGTAGGCCACACCACCTGTACAGCACGACCTCACAGAGCTCCTTTCCGCACTAGAGCTTAAATCCTGGTTCAACCCTGTCCCCGAACTTACATTCACGCTACTAGCGAGTTCGCCCCTGTAATTATCTCAGGGTATTTTTTGTTTCCACATTATATTGAGGTCACCCGGGTTTCGCCCCACACTTGTCCCGGGATAATCGGATGCTGTTATAACCAGGGATAAATGCAAGGTATTTGTGTTGCGAGTTGAACTCCGATAAAACCAGGGATGAGATCCAAGTGCGGAAAGGACCAGAGTTAGGCTGATTACCGATTTTAAACTATAGCAGTATGGCCATTTCTTTTGGTAACTGACACACCAGTACGGCTTAAAACCCCTTATTACATTTGATAATTGAAACATCACTATAGCTTAAAATTTGGTCGCAATTTTTAAAAAAAATTAAAAAGCCCTCTGGTGACATGGGGCATCCTGGGGGGGGGGGGGGGGGGGGGCTAAGGCAAAGAATGTGGCCAGTATCTGCAAAAATGCTCGTATTCCCATCTACACAGTATGCAAAGGGACTCTGGCTCTGATTTTCCTCAAAAGTTCAGACCAAAACCAGGTTTGGGAAGAAGCACAGAAAAAATGGGGGAAACCCAGAAAGTGGATCATTTAGGGCAGAGCAGATCTTCAGTGCTCGGGGGGGGGGGGTGTTGTTTTTCCAAAGCAAACCCCCACCAGTACTACTCTAAATTTTAACTTGTCCAATAAGGGGGGGAAATACACAGTTCTCTCTGTGTTTTCCCTGGAAGAGGCAAAAAGCAACTGTGATGTGGGGGTGGGGGAGAGAGTCAATGGTTGCTCTTTCTCCATTTTGCTGATGAGTGCAAGACTGGAGCCTCCTATCGGTGCAGAGCTCCCAAGAGGATTGTTTCCTGCCACTTGGAGAGAACATGGCGGTCTCTTTTCACCGCCATGCAGCCTCAAAGCAGGGCTGAAACGCAGTCTTCTGTGCTTTCTAGCTGCATGGCGGAAGAATTTCAAACAAGTGCCAACAAGGATGGAGTGACATGGGGCTGCACCAGTTGAATGTCTTCCTCTCACACAGCTGTTAGAGAAGCAGAGCAGACACGGTCCCAGACCTGTTTGGATGGTGCCAGTGTCTATAGCCTTAGCTCACTGCCTAATCTACCTCCCATTGCAGTGCATACAAAAGGGATGAGAGGATGAAGATGTAAGCCATTATGGGTTGCCATTGGGACCCCATACACACACACACACACACACACACACACACACTATATGTTATATGTATGTATGCATGCATGTCAGTGTTCCCTCTAAGCTGAGTTAGTGTGAGCCAGCTCACAGTTTTTTAGCCTCCGGCTTACTATTGTCTTAGCTCAGAAGGATGGCTCCAGAGCAAACTAATTTATGCAGCAGCCAAATGCTCACTCAAAACTTTAATGCCAGTCACTCACATAGTAGAATTTTTGCTTACAAGACTCCACAGCTTAGAGGGAGCATTGATTTATGTATGTATGCATCTATGTATGTATGTATGTATAAAAATGGAATATATATTCCATTTTTATATGTACATACATATAGTGTGTGTGTGTATGGGGTCCCAATGAGCACCACCCAAAAATATTTCACATAATTCTATATTTTCAAATATATGTATATGAGTATAAAAATGAAATGGAGATATATATATATCATTCCATTTTTATTCATACATACATATATATATATGGAAATACAAAATTATGTGGAATCTTACTGCTGTGAGCAGAAGGACTGGGATATCTATTAAACAAATTCTGTTTCCAGGCATTTTGTCCATGTTCAGAGACACTGTCCTTTGCACAGAGCCTAGGGTTGCCAACTTCCAAGTGGGGCCTGGAGATCTCTCAGAATGACAACTGATCTCCAAACGGCAGGGCTCAGTTCCCCTGGAGAAAACGGCCGCTTTGGAGGGTGCACTCTATGGTGCTATATCCCCGCTGAAATCCCTCCCCTCCCCAAACCCAGGTCTTCCCCAGATCTCCAGGGATTTCCCAACCCAGAGTTGGCAACTGTACCTAAGCCAGATGGAGCACTGAAGGATATGTGCTCCCCATACCATTTTCCTGACTGAAACGCCTCCTAAGAATCTATTATCTGCAGGCAACCTGTATGCAGAGCAATTAGCAGCTCCCAGGGGAAGGGGGAACAAAGTCAGAAAAGGGCGAATAAAACCCCCCCTTCCCAATGCCACGGCTCTGGTCCTGATTGGCAGCTGCAATGGATTGAAGTCCAAAACAATTTTCCTCTTTTTTTACCAATTAGAAAAATATTTGGATGTATCTCGGGGACTCGTGACTAATTTGGCCCTTGATCGTTACTTCACATGTTTGAGTTCTGAGGCAGGGCACTGTAAAGGGTTCCCCAGTGCTGAGCCTGGCCCCCCCCGAGTCTTGCAGAACACAACAAATGCATGCTCCTTTGCTGGAACTGAACTATACAAATCTCCTCTTCATGTGCATAACTCTTCTCTCACGTGGCATCCATAATCCTGCTTATCTTCTTGGCACTGACGACATATACCCATTGCTTGGAACATCTGCTTTGGACATAGTCACCAACTTGGGAGTTCTGTATTCTCCTTGAGTAATTATTGCGACATGTATTACAGGAAGGTGAAATGATCTCGCTTGGTCTCTCTCTCTCTCTCTCCCCTCCCTCTGCTTCTCCTCTGCTGAAGAGAAGCCCTGTTTCACAAGTTACCCTGAATGCACATGCAATCCGTGTACAATGTACACTTTATTTTTTGAAAATACTTGTGGAGTAATTCTCATGTTACACTCAACGCATGTACAACTGAATTTGTGCAACAAGCCCTACAGTTACCCAGGTACTGGTCCCTCACTGCAATGCAAATAGCTCTTACTAGCAGAGGTGTACACCTACACGCAGGATGTACATGCGTTCACTGCAACAGAAAGAGAGCTGAAGACAAGCTCAGTGGTACAGTACATGCTTTGTATACGTTAGGTTGCAAGTACAATCCCCAGCAACTCCAGTTCAAAAAGGTTTGGTTAAAAGTCTAGGAAAGACTTCTGTCTGAGACAGCCACTGCCAGTCAGCGTAGACAATGGCTGAATAAAACAGCCTCATTTCTTTAGTTAGAAAATTGATCAGTCACCTTTCCAAAGACCTGCTCGAGTCATGGGAGGGGCTGTGGCTCAGTGGCAAAGCATTGCTTGGCATGCAGAAGGTCCTAGGTTCAACCTGCAGCATCTCCAGTTAAAAGGATCAGGTGGGAGCTGATGTGAAAGGCTTCTACCCAAGACCCTGGAGAGCTGCTGCCAGTCTGAGTAGGCAATGCAGTCCTTGATGGACCAAAGGCCTCATTCAGTACAAGGCAGAGTTATGTCTTCGTGTGTTCTAAACATCACCAAATCATACAAAAGCAGTAAAAACCCCCCAGCAATTAAAAACTCAGCCGGAGCATGAAAACAACATCAGACTTTTAGCACACTAAAACAGTACTTGTAAAACAGATCTCAGTTGAGAAACAGACCATAAAAACAGTTATAAAAGATCAAGTCCTTTTGTAAAAAGCCTAGGTAAAAAGAAATGACCTGACAGCTAAAAGAGATTAGGTTAGGTACCAGGTGAGCCTCAAGGAGGAAGGCATTCGACAGGTGAGGGGCCGTCACTGAAGAAGTCCTGCCCCTAGTTGCCACCTGCTTCACTTCTGCAGGCATGGTTACAGGGATGGGGGCTTGTGAGAAGGATTTGAACAACAGGGCAGGACAGCGTGGGTACGGATGGTCCATCAAATACCCTGAGCCCAAGGAAAAATGCCACAAAAGTCTGCAAATAAGACTTTTTGATCAAGATATCTTCTTGGATGGATGGAAGGAAGCTTGACATCTACCAAGAACAGGGGGGTGGATTCTATCTTCATATCCTATATGACATACTTTATCTTAGGCTGAAGACAGACTGGCAAGCTGGAGCGCAGTGCAAGCGGGCGAAAAAGCCCTGGGGCCAACCCGTCCCGTGGCTGCCCATTCGCACTGGCTCCAGTGCTGCAGGACCTCACCTGAAAGGAGGTGGACCGGCGCGTCCACTCTTCCTCCGCTGGCCCCTGGAGCCTCCACTTGGGTGGTGAGCGGCGCGCAGCTGTTCCGGCGAGGCAAGGCCAGGACAGCCGGTTCACACTTCCGGCCCCGCTTTCTGATGCATCCACACTGCCAGGAAGCGGCAGGGACGCGCGCCCAGATGGCCGGAGACCAGCTCCAAGAGGTCTCCGGCTGCAGCACGTGGAAAACGCCTCGCGTGCGGGTAAGTGCGGCCCGCCGACAGGGGACAGCTGTTGCAGTCTGGACGCCCTCTCTGCCTCCGCTTCTAAAGCGGAGGCAGAGCGGGCCAGATTGCCAGTCTGTCCTCGGCCTTAGATTCGTTGTAGAGTAGATAAAATTTCGGAAGCCACTTCAGTTCTTCAGTTCCCAAGCTTTAGAGTAAAAGGGAACTTTTTTGTTGTTCAGTTGCACAGTCAAGTCCGACTCTTCGCGACCCCATGGACCAGGCCCTCCTGTCTTCCGCCGCGCTCCGGAGTTTGCTTAATTCCATGTTTGTTGCATCGATGACGCTGTCTTTGATGGGAACTACCTAGAGAATTTTTACTTTCATTCAGGACTTTCCCATTAGAACTTGGAAACCTGCCTGTCTGTTTAAAGCCGTGATTCACATTTTCTTTGTGTGTTCACGGCTAACAAGCTGCCAAGCTTTGTAATCATGGCAATGGATCCTAATCTACCCCTGGGCATTTTACATACATTTTAATATGTGAAGATATATTTCTACCTGCCCATACTGCTTAAGTAAGCATTGATAGGAATACGGCTATATGTTCAAACCCTAGAACAATTCTGGGAGGGGTATCCACACATGGACACAGGCAAGCAGGTGCCTGTCTCTAGCGACTTGAGGACCACGTGGTCAAACGGGTGCTGTGCACATGGAGCTTGGCATGGGTGGCATACATGTAGCCCCCCCCAACTGACATTTGGGGCATTCATGTCCCCCCCCCCCCCCGAAAATGGATGATAATGTCAGTTTAAGAGAGGAAGAAGCAGGCCTGTAGCTACAGTGGGGCATTTTGGGGGCCCACCCCCTTAATTAAAATCCCCACCCCATAAATAGCCATGCCAGAAACCTTATTTTTGAGAGGAGACTCTCCCCCCCCCCCACTGCCGGCAGTGGTTCTGCAGCTTGCCCTTGGGCTTCCCTCTCCCTCCCACTGTGGATTTTTGAGGGGAGCATCATGGAACCTGGGAAAAGACAGCTCAGAGAGCATTTAATTGTCTCCAGAAGGCATTTAAATGCCTTTTGAGTTCCCTTCCACAGAGGGCATTTAAATGCCTTTTGAGTTCCCTTCCACAGGGCAAGAAAGCTTAGAAGGGCACTCAAGAGTGGCACCTTCAATACATCTCCAACAGTCCCCGTTTCTACTAGCCCAGCGCCTGCTGTGTACCACCTAGGTCATGGTGAGTCTTTCAAAAGCTTTCCCATGAGCCAAAGGCAGGCATTCAGATTAATTTAATCAACTGTAATTTAACTGCCCCCTTAAAAATCTAAATGCCCCCTGAACAAAAAAATCTGTAATTTAACTGCCCCTTAAAAAAAAATTAATGCCCCCTGAACAAACAAATCCCGGCTCTGGGCCTGGCAAGAAGAAGCTGGATTTCATTCCTCCTCCTCCTCTGCCACGGCATTCTTCCACCAGATCTCAGATCACGACAGTTGTCACATCTCCAGCATTACAGGTCAAACAGCTGCACGCAGTTGTAGCCTCTAGGTCAAGGCAGCTGCGTCTACGGTCCAAGCTTAAGTTCAAGGGGGAAGGTGTCATTTCTGATTCTGCTAGAACTTAACAGCAAGCACCAGCGACGGCTACTTTAAAGACACCAACTAAGCTTCCACTTAATTTTTCTCCTTCTCCTTCTCTTCCCATACTATAGTCGGTGTTCAGCCGGATGCAGGGGAAAGCGAGGCCCTCGAACAAGTCGATGAAGACCTAGCTGTGTCACAAAGTCAGATGAATTTCATATGCCCTATCACACAGGTAAGCGATGATGTCCTTTGCGGCCTCATTCATAACTGTTTGGGTTTTTTAAGCTCTTACGGTTTTCCTTGCACCTTCACAGATACTGCTGGTCTGTACTCCAGTTAAAGAGTTATCCATAGTTTTGGCTAAAGCCTGGAAAGTGATGTTAGAAAAAAATCACATACTACATCAAACAAACAGACATTTATCCAAAACCCTCTAATTTTGTAGGAAAATGGTCTCCATTCCTGGAATATTTATATGCATCAGATATTCAACCATACAAACCTATATATCACATTCTACTTCAATGAACATTCATGTAATCCACCTGAATACACAAACACCCAAACAAACAAACAAACAAAAATATTTATACCTAAACAAAACCAAAACCCTCTGGAAATCACAAGCTCACTCTAAAAAACAATAATTACTACCTTCTAGCTCTGACTTACATCAGTACTATCATCATTGTTAACTATTAGTTATTGATAAGTATAGCTCATATTTTGTGGGTTTTTTGGTGACATTTCCCTAACACCACAATGTTAATAACTTTGTGCAACTTGTTATTTAATCAGTTCTATGTATCTGTATTACTGAAAAACCAATAAAAAAAGAAAAAAGAAAGAAAGTGATGTTAAGGGGAAGGGTTCCTCTCCGTAAACTGTTGTCTGGACATCTGCAGTGAGAACCTGGGCCAGCTACCTCTAAGGTTGTTTCCACATGGAGGTTTTTCTTGGCACTCCCCCCCCCCCCCAAAAAAATGCAGTGTTTTTTTAAATCAGCTTTCACACAACAATGTCATGTAGTCATTCTCCTTCGAGGTTTTCCCGTGCCTCACTGCATTTGTCCCATTTCTGCTTTGGTATGATGCCCAGGCTAGCCCGATCTCATGAGATCTCAGAAGCTAAGCAGAGGTCAGCCTTGGTCAGTACTTGGATGGGAGACCACCAAGTGAGATCAGGGTTGCTATGCAGAGTCAGGCAACAGCAAACCACCTCTGAATGTCTCTTGTCTTGAAAAATCTATGGGGCTGCCATAAATCAGCAGTGTCTTGATGGGGGGGGGGGGGGGAAACTGATGTTTCTGGGAGACCATGCTCAAGGCAGTTTCGTTTACAAGTTTTCCAACCCCTCCACCCATATCTCTTGCCATTTTCTCTCCGCGCCTACCACCCTGTGGGCTTTTTGCCAGTTTCTTTTTTTCTCTTTTTTTTAATTGGTAGTAGGTATGATCACTGGGCCACAGTGGCTCAGGGGTTAAGACACCGAGCTGCAGATTGAAAGGTTGGTAGTTCGGCATTTCAAGACCCTAGTGCTGTGTGACGGTGTGAGCTCCTGTCTCTGGCCCTAGCTCCTGCCAACCTAGCAGTTCGAAAGCAAGAAATTGCAAATAGGGATCGCCTCAGTGGGAAGGTAAAAGCGTTCTGTGCGCCTTGGCATTTAGTCATGCTGGCCACATGACCATGGAAAAGTCTTCGGACAGCGCTGGCTCTTCGGCTTGGAAACAGAGATGAGCACCTCCCCCTAGAGCCAGATTCGACTGGCTTTCGAGCAAGAGAAATCTTTACCTTTACCTTAATGCTGACACATTATGATACCAGTGTGTTTGGGGGGTTTTAATGGCCACCAAATCCTATGGTAAGGAGGTTGAGAACAGGCTCGCCTGAGCCATACAGATGATGGCCCTGTTAATAAAGCCAACCTGAGAATTTTTAATAGGATGGAGGGGTGCTAGTAGTATAAAACAGATCTGAGGGCTTATCAAAGATCTTGATTTGGTCTGTCTAATTAATAATTACAGGTGGAAATGAAGAAACCGGTAAGGAATAAAACCTGCGGTCACTGCTATGAGGAGGACGCCATCCTGAGAATAATCACCCACAAGGAGAGCCAAAATAAGAAAGCCCCGTAAGCAAGCATGAACTTGTGGTTAGAGAATCCTGCTAAGGTGGGGAAATGTAAAATGAAGCCATGTAGGGTTGCTAGGACTTACCTTGGTCCCAGTGGTGGGGGTACCAGCCCGGCTCCTGGAGTTTCCTGGTGTGTGAGGCACGCACACCACGATGTCATCACCCAGAAGTGAAGTCATCACGCCCAGCACATTGTGCAGGGGATACTCTAGCATTTGGGTACAAAAACTCTATGGTCCCTAGCTGGCTGGTAGCAGATTGGGGAGGGTGGAAAGTGAGGGAACCCCCACCCCCCATTGGGGGGTTGGCAGCCCTAAAGCCATGTGATTGTTATGGAACACAGAGATGTTGCAGGGGAAGCTCACACCCTGCCCAACAACTCCTAAATCTTGATATCTGTCATGAAATCCTTACTATGCTTATGGCAAGCAAAGCACACACAGGAGTTCTCCGATGGAATGGCCATGAGCGTTGTCAGGCTGGAGTGAGGAGGGGGCAGGGGATGAAACTGACCCTCTTTCCTCAGTGGAGTGGGCTTGCAGAAAAGGAATGAGGAACAGTTTCAGTTCTTCTGTTCCCCCTTCCCACCCCTCATGGCTGTTCCTCCATGCAGTTCCATGACCCTGGGGATGATCTTTCCAGCAGTCAGTAGTGGCTGCAAGGGCAGAAAGGAATGTGGGGAAATTAGGTGTTCCATGCCACGGAGTGAAAGGGTATTGGCCAATATACGGTAGAGTGGTACTCGGCACAATGGGACGGCTGCGTTACTGGGCAAAACAGAAGCCAGGCTCATTGAAGTGCACTTTCTGTGTGGAGACAAGGAGCTTTTTGAGAGCCATTTCCCCCTCAAAGGCAGTATTAACAAGCCCTGAGTCGTTTTCCACCCCCAAATGATGGTAGTGATAAGAAGCATAGATCAAGGTTATGACTTCTCTCATAGATGTTTGTTGACCTGACCCATTTTGTAAGATACAACAAGACATTTGGCAGTTGGGGGAGGTATCCATTTTGCCACCAGTTTTTGTCTTGGTCAAAGTGTAGAACACAAATTTGCACCGCGCTTGACAGCCATCTCTACCCTTGTGTGGGAACCATTGCAAAGGGGATTAGATAGATTCATGGAAGATGTCTATCAATGGCTACTAGCCATGGTGACTGAGGGGAACCTCCACATTCAGAGGCACTACTCCTCTGAATCCCAGAGCCAGGAGGCAACATCAGGAGAAGGCCTTGGCCTCGATGCCCTGTTGTTGGCCCTTCAGGGGAACTGACTGGCCACTGTGTGAAACAGGATGCTGGACTAGACGGACCACTGGTCTGATCCAGCAGGGCTCTTCTTATGTTCGTATTGTATGCAGAAGGTCACCAGTTCCCAGCATCTCCAGTTAAAAGGATTTCAGGCAACTGAATTGGGTAATACCTGGGTAACACCAGAAACCTTGGGAAGCCACTTCCAGTTACAGCACTAGGCAAGGTGGACCAGTGGTCTGACTCGATGCAGGTCGTCTGTTCAACATGGAAAAACATAGTCTGTAAGACAAGAAACAATCCTATCCATTTCTCCAGAGATAACAATACCTCTGCTAAATAGACCAAGATAGAAAGTCACAATTCTTCGCAGCACCTTTAAACTAGATTTTTGTTAGAGTGTAAACCTATTAACTGAAAGAATGGAACGAGCAGGGAGACCACTTTCATTGACAGTTAAAGTTGTTCTCCAAATCATCCTTCAGAACGAAAATCCCGAAAAGCCAAGGAAAGCCAGCCAAGCCGGCATATATTGCTTTCATGAAGATGATTGCTATACATTCCTGGAATCACTTGTGGTTTCCCGCATCATGCTTTTGGCAGGAGAGCCAGGAGCACGACCTTAAGTTTGCATGATGATGAACGCCCAGCTAGGGTTAAATAATAAAAAGAAAGAAAGAAAAGGGAAACTGTTATGTAAGACAACACTCAGGAAGTTCTCCAGGGATGCCTGACAGGGAGTACTGATGTGAGCATGACAGAGAAGATCCACTACAGCAATAGTTACTATCTTCACATTGTATTTTTTGTCACTGTGAAATGAATAAGTAGGATATTCCCTTAAAATAAACGAATTTGCTGTTATAGTTTAGTTATAGGTGTAGTGAACCGAATTTTCGGATGACGAAATGTCTCTGAGACTTTATATTGCTTATATATGCTTGTGTATGCTACACGTGTGCTTAACTCCTATCCACAGAGCATGGAACGGTCTTATTTCTATCTACTGATTTATCTTTCTTTTTAAAAAGTCCTCTGGTCTCACAGAAATAGGCCCGTAAGGCTGCTTACAGGAAAGGGTAAAAGGCACTTTGTGAACAGGGGAGATTTAACCCAAGGTCTACACCAAGCCAGTTTGGTGCAGTGGTTCAGTGCACGGACTCTAATCTGGGAGAACCGGGTTTGATTCCCCACTCCTCCACTTGCACTTGCTAGATGACCTTCTGTCAGAGCTGTTCTTGACCTTCATGTCGTCCCCCTTTCCATTGGGAGCAGCATTTAGTGGAGAATTGATGGACTACAGCAGGAGAGGGAGGGAAGTTCCACTCTGCTGATGGGACATTTAGTCTGGATCTAACCCATATACCTCGCTGTTCAAACTTGGTGCGTGAATAAAACAATTGATTTACTTTTTAAAGAACATGTTACACATATTCTGCTTTTCCTTCAGAAAATTCATGTGGTTTCCAAGGAGCCTGTCTTACTCAGAGATTAATGAGGTGCCTCGCTTTCAGACGCAAATTTATTAATTTTTTTACTGTGTAGTATTTGCTTAAAAGTCTCCTAAGGCGGTCTCCATAATTAATTGTGTCTGGTTCACACATATAGACATCACACATCAAACGTGTGTCTGAATGGGCTGTTATGGCCTTAACTTTCCCATCGCTGGGGCCTGTTCTAGTCGGCTGGCCAAAATAAGGTGGTAGAAGTCTGAGATGGTAGACTGGGCTGTGCACCCACTGACTTTAATAGACAGAAGGATACAACGCTTTGGAATTGCGCCATAAATGGCTGACTTCTCCATGCACAAACATCCTTCCATGTAGACTACGTGAATCTACTTTAAACTGAGTCAGACGATAGTCCATCAAGGTCAGTCTTGCTTCTTCTGACTGGTAGTGGCTCTCCAGGGTCTCATGATAAAATTTCGTATTGGGTTGGATCCAGACTAAATTTTCCAATGGTAGAATGCAACTTTCCTGCCTCTCCCCTCCCATTGGAGCCACTGATCTCCATGAAATGCTTCTCCTGGAGGTAGGGAACCCTGAGGAATGACATGAGGGAGGTCTTCGTGAGAAAGGAGGAATCAATGGAAATTGCCAATTTAGTCTGGATCCAACCCGTCACCTGCCACTTGAACCTTTCCTCTCCTCCACTGGAAGATGCCAGTGACTGAACCTACAAGCAGAGCAGATGTTCTGCCTTTAGACATGGCCCCACCCCACCTTGGTCCCTGAAAAGGCTAGGTTAGAACCCTTCTCCCCAAACAAATAGCTTCCTATGTCAAGGACCCTGTATTTCTATGAAGAAGCATTCAACCAGCCACCTGCAACCTGAAGGGCATCCCAGCACTACCATCTTTTTTAAGAACTACACCCTGATGACTCCATCAACACCACGGTTCTCAGCAGAGTCAGTTCACCCATCTGGCTGCCAGTCATTGTGGGCCAGGCATAATGGCTCTTCCCCATGATGGCCTTGTGCAATCGGAGATATACGAACACATGAAGCCACCTTATGCCGTCTGTCCATTGGTCCATCAGGGTCAATGTTGTCTAATCTGACCGGCAGCAGCTCTCCAGGAACCCAGGTGGAAGTCTTTCTCATCCTCTCATATCTGATCCTTTTCACAGGATCATAGGGTTGGAAGGGATCTCCAGGGTCATCTAGTCCTACCCCCTGTACAATGCAGGAAATTCACAAATACCTCCCCCCACACCCCCAGTGACCCCTGCTCCATCCCCAAAAGATGGCAAAAAGAAAAAAAACAACAACAACCGTTCAGGATCCCTGGCCAAACTGGAGAAAATGGCTTCATGACCTCAAAGTGGTGATTGGCATTTCCCTGGGTGTATAAGAAAGGGCCACGAGAACTAAGTACTGATGCAACCCTTCCTGCCCTCCCTCTCATGATCTGCCTAAGTTCACAGAATCTGCATTGCTGTCAGATGGCCATGTACCCTCTGTTTGAAAACCTCCAAAGAAGGAGAGCCCACCACCTCCCAAGGAAACCTGTTCCACTGAGGAACCCCTCTAACTGAAGATGCTGGGGATGGAACTTGGGACCTTCTGCAAGCCGAGCAGAAGCTCTACTACTGAGCCACGGCTCTGCCTCTAGATCATTTTGTAGTCTCAGACCATTTATGAATGGTGTGAAAATATCATGACGAGACATAAGGGAGGAGGCAGTCTCTCAGACATGCAGAGTGCCAGCCACATAAACGATTCACAGTAATAAGCATTGGTTCCAGGCTATGATCAGAAGGCAGACGATGCTGCACCCCGGCAGAGGCTAAAAAGGGCTGTGGCTGGTCAATCATTGCCTGGTTGGGAGACTTCCTGGAAACCCCCTTGTGCCTTGTCTCGAGTCCCATGACGGAAGAAAAGTTGGGGTAGCAATGATAAACATGGCAAACAACATGGCGTCACCACAGGTGAGTCTGTGAATCTGTCTGGGCCTGTTCATGGTTCACCAGCAAAGTAGCCATCCCTCTCCAAACTGCAGACGAGAACTTGAGTATCTGAATTGGATTGCAGGCTACCTCTGTGGACAGAGCTGCAATTTGAGATTTTAGTGAGGGGGACAGGGGAGATTTCCTGCGAGATTTCGAGGTCTGCTCTTGGATTCATGCAGTATTCAAGGTGACTTATTTAAAAAGCATTGTCTTGAAAGTAGCTCATAACCCCTCCTTTCCTTCAGTAGTTCCCCTGCTGCTTCTGTCACAGCTATTCAAAAATCTCTTTTCTAAAGACGCATCAGTGCTCTTGTCTGACTGGGGAAGACTCTTGACTCAAGGCTTTCAAGGCACTTTACCAGAATTAATTAATCCTGGCAAAAACATGTGCCAAGTAGATAATAATTACCCTAACCACTTTGTAGATGGGGGGAAGGGGGGAGCAAACCAACCCCAAACTGTGAGACTTGGTGGTTTGCCCAAGGCAAGTACAGGTTTGCCCAAGGCAAATACAGGTGCTGTTGCAATCTTGAGTATGCTGTTCAGGTGTGTATCTGTAAGCTGCAAACCTACTTTTGATTTACTGACATTCACTACAGAAATCTCATGCTCAGAGTTCTGAGTCTAGGACCCAGGGGAAAACATGAAATGGTTGAGGAACTGAGAGAGTCTGGAGAAGCAAGCTATGATGCAGCAGCAACAGAACTGGAAGCAGGAGATGGCCAGTTCCAGTGCGGGCCTGATAGAAGCCCTCCGGGGGCCTGATCCGGGCCCCGGGCCGCATGTTTGACACCCCTGTGTTAAAGAGTACTCTTAGAGTTCACTCCCTGATACTTTGCAATTGGCCCTGCCTCCTGGGGCAGCCATTTTGTGGTTGGCACCACCTTCCACAGCTGCCATTTTATGGTTGTGCCCACCACCCAGTGTGAGAATTCCAGAGGTGCCCACAGCCTCAAAAAGGTTGGGGGTCTCTGTCCTAGAGCATTCCACCTCAGAAGCTAAGCTCAACTGTAGTTCAAAGCAAGTTCATAGGTACTTATCTGAAGGTCCACCCATATAGAACCCAGGAAGTGCAGAGGAAGAGAACCTTGAAATTATCTCCTGCTCAGAGCCTCAATGCCCCTTTCCTTAATCAGGTGTGCACTCATATGCATCAAAGGGGGCACAAAATTCTTTCATGCTGGTGAGTAAAATGGAGTGAACAATCATTTTCACCAGGGACAACATGACCAGTGTCTTCCAAAAAAGCCCCCCTAACTATTCACATTTTCACAAACAACAACAAAAACAGGTGCACAGAGTACTTTCACTTATGATAAAAACCCATTCAGCATTTTTCTTGGTCCTGACAAATAAAATTTCCCCCAACTTTTATTAGAACAGGGTCCACCAGCTGTGGATCTTCTCTTTGTCCCTTTTCTTATTTGGCTGAATTCCTCAGGGCATCACCCTTGATAGCATTCATACCCTCTTCGAGCCATTTGGGATCTCACAATCAGCCTGTTTTCAGGATTCTCTTTGTTCATAGCTCAACCCAGGTCTATTTTTGAGCCGGAATGCACTGGAACGACGTTCTGGCTGGCATCTGGCTGCCCCTCCCCTCCCCACCAGCAGGAAAGGGCCCCACATGCCCAGTCTCCGCACGGAGATCGGGTTTCTGGTGCCTTTCAGCTCCCTTCACTTAAAAGGAGCGAGCACCCTTTAAGTGCAGGGAGCCGGCAGGAAAGGGCCCTGTCGGGGTTCATGGCGCCTCCTCCTCAGCTCTCCCTGCTCCTGGTAAATGCTGGCCTGGCACAGCCCACCCCGTGCCATTCCTAGCTCACCCTCTGAGCGTTGATGGGGGGCACAGGGGGCCGCAAAGAGGTGGTGGCAGGGCCTTGAGCGTGGGAGGGAGAGCCTCCCTCTGTCCCCATCTCTTTGCCCTCTTTCTTTCCCTCTTTTCCTTCTCTTTCTTTCCCTCTTGTCCTCCTTCTTTCCTTTCTCTCTATCTGCACTGTCAGGGGTGTGGCCTAATATGCTAATGAGATTCTGCTGTTGGGCGTGGCCTATTATGCTAATGAGTTCCTGCTGGGCTTTTTCTACAGAAAGAGCCCTGGCTCAACCAAGAGATAGAGCCAGACTCTCAAACGGCTGCTGAGCAACACTGCAAGCCTTTTCCAGGACCAGATTAATAGTGTCATGCATCATTTTCCTTCCAGGGTTTTGGATTTCTTGTTTAAGGCAGGGACCACGGATAGCAGAGAGAGGCAAAAATGAGGCGAGTACTAAGGGATAGATGGATAGAGATGGTAGGAGCCGTAGAAAAGATTTGTGCTTAACTTCAAGCTATATGGTTGACTCAGACTGGAAACCTTTTGAACTGAAATCTCCCTTTTTTGCCTTCTCATCCTTGGCCTTACGTGTCACTGCCCATTTCTAGGATTCCCACTGAGGCCTAGGTACATGGGCTTGGAACCTAGGACATGGTTCCCCTTGCACTACTCTCTTCTGAGCAGTGCTGGGGAAATGGGCTTAAAACACAGAGTTTGGGGTGAATCCTAGAGCATCCCAGCAACTCAGTGACATCACTTCTGGTTTTGCACAGGAAGTGACATGTGTTGGTGTGATGCCAAATTGCTTGTCCTTGCCCCTGGATTATCCTGCCACAAAACCAGCAGCACTCGATTTTTCTGGCACCAGCATTTCTGTGTACATAAAGACTTCTTATGCATGCAAAAGTTCCAGTAGCAGAGGGAGTGAACGCCACAGCCAAGGAAAGCTCTGCAGTGGCTGGAAAGAAGCGCAAGGGGAATGATGTCATAAGATCCAAGCCTTGTGCCTTTTTCAATGAAAAAGTCAAAATCCAAAAAGTTAAATTCTGCCTGCTATACAGGCCTGTAGCCAGGATTTTTAAATTGGGGGGCTTTAAATAAGTTGGGGGGAACCCCTCCCCAAAGGAGCACCACAAATAAAATAAAAAATTGGAAATCGGGGGGACCTGGGCTGGATGGGAAGTCAGGGGGCCTTGCTGGTAAGTTTGGGGGGGACTGTGCCCCAAGAGGCCCCACTGTAGCTACAGGCCTGCCGCTATACCAGATTTCATGTCTGAGCAGTGTTTACTTGGATTGAAGACAAATACATGGGAATGCCTGGGCTGATGTTCTGATGTTCAGAGTTCAAGCCCTATTGAGTTTTTGCAAGAATTGAAAGAATCGATCGTTTCCCATGGCAGTTGCAATTTCTCAGCCAGGGCTCCGGGGCACGCCACTTAGGCTGCCTCGTCTGTTCCCCCGTCTTCACTAACTCATCCCACAAGCATCAGCAGGTGAGAATGCAGAAGTTATCATTTCTAAAGTTCTTTGAAGGCGGCACCGAGCAGTACGCGGAGATCACAACTTGTGATGCTGTTCCTTGTTATTACCACCACGGGCAAAATATGTTATGTGTAAGACTGAACTGCAAGCAGAAAAGTTCATATGCATTCATTCTCCCCAAGGCCGTTCATTCCCACCTGCTTATTTAATTACATGGCCTATCATCTGCCTCCCCAAAACAAGAGATCTGTTACCTGGCCAGGAAAGCCAGCAGCAAATCTCTGCCTGATAGCTGATCTCAGGGTGGGGGGCGGGGGGGGGGAGAATCCCAGTAAAATCTACCATGGGTACCCACATTCTTTTCTTCTTTTTTTAATATACATAGAAAAGGAACATGATTTCACATCGTATTACACCGTATACTAAAAGTACATCCAGGAGAGGAAGGAAACATCGAAAACAGAAGGGTACTGAGCTAAATTTAGCTTTTTACCCATTGATTAACCAAACTCTCAAATTATGATTAGCAAATGCTCTCAGCTCCTATCTGCTGGCTGTAGAGATTTATAAATTTAGATCTTTGCAATCCAGTACACTAAGTATTTTACCATAAAATATTTATAGTGTGTCACTCCCAGAGTCTTTACCATCTGCCACATTTTAGAGAGCCAGACATTAATTGGAGGGGATTCTTTTCAAAATCAATATAACATCGTTTTCTAAAAAAACACCTGTGGAAGATAAGATAGAAATAGCATTTCCATCTACAGTCTGTTTCCTGTTCCTTTTTAGAAGGCAGTCAAAACCAGCACTGGATCTAAATGTACAAGGTGAGGGTTTCAAGTTGCCTGATTTCATTACTTGGTGAACCACAAGTGTGTACGTGTGTGTGTGTTTTCTCCTTTCCAGCTGCCCCCAAATCGGCTGTAACATTGTCGAAGTCAAGAGATCAGACCTGGTGCCGAATGAAGTCCTTAAAAGAGCAATTGACCGTCAGAGTCAACACAGCCAGTCTACACGGTAGAGGTCTGCTGGCGCTCCGGCCGGAGAAGATGGGGCGTTAGAAGAGGTCACCGGTGATAAATTGCTGATTGTTCCGATGGTTGTGTAAGAGATTGTTATTTAAAATATTACCGTTCCAGGCAAAGTTGAAGGTCTGACCTGTTAACTCTGAAAACATTTCCACGGCTATTTCGAGACTTCCAGTCCAACTTGCTTTGTTTTGTTTTGAAAATTCCATCCTGTATTTTACATCTTGCACATTATAAATAAAAGGTGAGGGTTTCCTTTTTTACCCCCTTTGAAGTTTATTAGCTTCCCCCCCTTCTTTTTTATAACCGCAAACACAACATCTTAAGGAAGATGTTGTAACACCTCTCTTAAGTAACATTACAAATCCAGATTGGTGGGGAAGGCAAAGTAGGACAGAGTGCAGGGGAGGGGAGGGGAGGGGAAGGAAAGAGTGGCGAACCATTTGAAGAGGGTATTTTCAATAGTCCAACACTTCCACATATTCAGACCGAACAGTCGAATATTTCATTTTTCCTTCTTCCTCGTTTGGGGCAACTCTTCCTTTACCTATGACTTCCAAGCAGTAAGGGCTCACACTGGCCCCACTGGTAGACCTCCTGATGGCACATGGGTTTGGCCACTGTGTGACAGGGTGCTGGACTGGATGGGCCATTGGCCTGATCCAGCATGGCTTCTCTTCTTATACTCTTATGTATAAATTATTCCCTAAATCTGTGAGCAGCTCCATTGGTGGAGGCACGTCAAAGCCCCACTGGTCCATTCCAAGAAACAGGCGGTAAGTTTATGACTTGGGTCAGCATGCTTGGTTTATCAGTAACAAGGCTGGTGCCAGCGTACCCTGAGGTGGGGCAGGTGCCATGTCCCAGGACTTCTGGTGGGGCCCATTGCTGCTGTCCCTCACCCACACACCTCCCCTGCTATCTGTCTGTACCTCTGCATCCCAACTGCCCAGAGTCATTGAAGAAGGGCATTGTGGGTGGTGCGCAATAGTGGCACTCCTGGTGGCAGTGGAAGGGTGGTACAGGCAGGTGAGCGCGGATGGTGGGAGGGCTTGCAAGCAGGAAAAGGACTCACATGCAGGTGGGGAGGCATGCAGATACAAGGGGGTCAAAAGAAGGTCATGAGGGGTTCCTCGGAACTCTGTCCAGGCCCCCCCAAAAAACCTGGAACCAGCCCTGATTGGTACCCTTAGGCTAACAGCGGACCCTTAGTGTGGTTGTGCTCCTTTCCTCTATCCTTCCTTTGTCCATCAAAGAAGAGATGGTCTTTGAGGAGTCACCTCCTTTGAGGTGCATCCTAATAAGGCAAATCTCTCCAGGGAGCAGAAGTGGGGTCTGGTAGGAGATGATCTATGGAATGGAGGGAGTGGATTCAACGTGGATTAAGTAGAGGAGTCATACAACCCTTCCTCATGTAGCTGGCTGCTATTTGTTTTCACTTTCAGTCTGGTTGCCACATGACCAATGGGCTCTGCTGTACCATGAATGGACCCCAATCCTGAGCATTATCCTGAAATGTCTTAATGGGCACTAAACGTTAGCATGCTGAATTGCAGCTTTATATTACTGGAGAGTCCAGACACACAATGCAGGTTAGCGGATATCTGGAAAATCAGTCCATGCAAGACGATTGGTCATGAAGGACCTTCAGATGCAGGGGTCCTTTCGTAGAAAAAGAGGTGCATTTTCGTAGAAAAACGTTAACTTTTTCCCCACCATAGAGAACAATGGAGGGAATGGGGGGCAACCTGTTTGGGGGCCTGTAGAATTGGACCCCTGGTCCAATCTTCTTGAAACTTGGTGGGCATTTCGAGGAGAGGCCCCATCAGCTACCCTGCAAGTTTGGAGCCTCTCCCTCAAACCCCCTCCCCTCCAGTGGCTTTTAAAATTGCAGCTGAATTTTGGCGGCAATTCAGCGGCAAGCTGAATCAGATTAGAGAATCTGATTCAGCCCGTGGCTGCTCTACTGGCTCCGCCTCGCTCCAGCCCCAACGGACCCCTGTTCAGATGTAAAATCTTGAAGCTGGCCAGCTATCTGATGGATCACTCTTTTGATCTGCTTGCAATCTTGCTTTTGGGGGTTGGACAGAAGTTTTGAATTTGAGTGCATCCTTGGGGTTTTGGATGATCCAGACAGTATGGATGATCCAGACTTCTGTGAGCGGACCTCTCTTTTGAGAAGGAATCTTCTGCCCACTTTCTCTTCCTTTCTATGGATCCTGGAACACGGGATACACTGCATAGTGGCTGCAGGGGGAAAGCGGAACAGGCAGAAATCTCTTTCCAGGGAAGGGGGAGGAATTACTGCCAATTTCTCCTTCAGTCACTTTTGGTGCATCTCACAACATTCCAAGGGGCCCCACAACCTTCTGGGGAAGTGATTCAGAAAGGGCAGGAAGTTGCAGTAAGAAGAGAAAGTGGTCAAATCCCCCTCCTAGAAGAAGAATGCCAGTTGTGGAGCAACTAATCCAACACATTACTACCAGTTTAAGGGCTGCAGTTCTTAGGGCAATTATCCACCCAGAGCCCATTTCCTTGATAAGTTGAACAACAGACCCAGAAACTTAACTCCCAGGGTGGGGGGGCAATGCATCTAGTCTGTTGCAAGGTGCGCAACCGATATAGCTTCTCCGGAACACATGTACAGGAATGGCAGCGTTCTTGGAAAAATGCCAGTGGAGCTGAAACGCAACATTTCAAGGAGAAGTACATGGGGGCCGTTGCATCAATCACCCTCTTGCTTTGGATGGAAAGTATTGCTCCATATTCAGTTTTTCTACTTTTCCTTCGTCCCCTCCTTGGATTAAGCAAACCTCAGAAGCTATGAAGCCTGAAGGGCAAGCACGGCTTATAAACAAGTGGCGGAAGCCCTGGACTTGGGCGCAGAGAGACTTGGCTCGGCTGTCAAGCCGTTCTGGGTTCTGCTGCAGGCCGGCAAACCTTCTGGATCCCCCCCCCCCTTCCCCAAGCCTAGTAGTGCCTGCCAGCCCAGTCATTTTGGCCTGCCAGTAAAACTCGGTACTGCCTACCTGAAAGCAGAAAGCCAAGAAGGTTTCCAAGCACCCAACAGATTCACGGATGACTGTACACAGATGACTGGACTGTGTTGGGATTTGGTGGGTCGAGTCGTTCTGCTGTACAATATTTTGACATATTTCCCCCCCCCCCCACTTCAATGGAAGAAGCTGTTTAAATTGGCCGGTAGCCGGTGTTCCTGTTCTCTGATTCCAAGCCAAGAGAGGGATCGTTTCAAGCCTCCCAACTCACAAAGCCCATCTCAGGTGGATGAAACCAATGGACATTCCAGAGGTGCGGTGAAAGCGTCTGGCAAATATTGGGGCAGATGTCCAGAGGGTGGCCGGTCACAACACCACTTTGCCTCTGAACCCAAACTCTGAAAACACTGAAGCCTTCCATAGCAAACAGTTCCAAAAGAAACAGAGCTGTGTGCCCTTAGGTTCAGTGTCCAAGCACGGCATCTGGTATATATTTGTTTCCAACAAATTTCAGCCTTGTTTTCTTCTTTTAAAAAAAGGCTGTAGCCCTCATGATTGTGAAGAATGGCTTGGGGCATATACGAGTGCTATGTATTGAGGGCTGGTACATCCGACACAGGAGAGTATTCAGTCAACCAGTCCCTCATTTACGTTCTGAAGTGGTACAGTCCTAACAGAGCTGTGACATGCACATTTTCTGAATATGTTGATCAGTCCTTGGAATCAAAGGCAAGGATGGTAGGATTTCTAGTGTTAAGGAGTCACATCTTCAGGACCACATGCAAGGGTTAAGAAAAAGAGAAGCCATGTTGGATCAGGCCAATGACCCATCCAGTCTAACACTCTGTCATGCAGCGGCCAAAACTCAGGTGCCATCAGGAGGTCCGCCAGCTGGGGGTCCACCAGAAGCCCTCCCACTGTTGTCCCCAAGCACCAAGAATACAGAGCATCACTGCCCCAGATATAGTGTTCCATCTATAGTAAAGTAAAGGTAAAAGTTTCCCTTGCTCGAAAGCCAGTTGCATATGACTCTAGGGATGCGGTGCTCATCTCCATTTCCAAGCCGAAGAGCCAGCGCTGTCCGAAGACGTCTTTGTGGTCATGTGGCCAGCGTGACTAGATGCCGAGGCGCACGGAACGCTGTTACCTTCCCACCGAAGTGGTACCTATTTATCTGCTTGCAATTTCTTGCTCGTGTTCCATCAATCCCTTGTGGCTAATAGCCACGGACCTCTGCTCCGTATGTTTATCTGATTTCCTCTTGAAGCTGTCTATGCTTGCAGCTACCATCACTTCCTGTGGCAGTGAATTCCACATGTTAATTACTCTTTTCCTTCTTTCCTTCTTCTCTGATGATTCTTCCCACCCACCCCCAGTACCACCACTTGGTCCTAAACCTAAGCAGAGTATTTCTGGCTGGGAAAGCATTTCAGGGTGCAGTAACTGTAACAGCCTTGCCCTCCCCTCCTTTTGGGTCAGCTGCTAGGAAGGTTTACTCTCCTGCAGCCTGAACCCAGTTTATATTGAAGCAGTGGTCCATTGCAATCAGAATTGTCTACTCAGACGGGCAGCAGCTCTCCAGGGTCTCAGGCAGAAGTCTTTGGACATCTACCACCTGATCTTTTTAACTGAGGTGCCAGGGATTGAACCTGAGCCATGCCTCATCCTGATTTCCAGACTGCTGCTCAGTCCACCCCTTAGCTCAGGTCCCAAATCTCCTTTGCCATGGACCTCGTTCCTGGGGCTTCTTGCAGCAAGGGAATCCTTGCAGTTTGCATAATTGCATCCCGGAATGTCAGTTGCCATTATGAGCAAAGGATCTGGATTTTTCTCCATAGAACCCTGGCTCTGCTTGAAAACTTCCAAGAGCAGGTGCTAGTCGAAGTAGATAGTGGTGAACTAGCTGGTCCAGTGGTCTAACACGGAAGAAGGCAACTTTGGGTTTTCTTCTGGGTGGATGGACCACATTGCAATTCACTGAACATATTTCAGTGCAAGAAGGAGGAGAAGGAGGAGACTGGATTGATACCCTGACCTTCACTACCTGAAGGAGTTTCAGAGCGGCTTACAAGAATTGGTCTTATACCCCACTCTTCACTACCCAAAGGAGTCTTGGTGTGGCTTACAATTGCCTTCCCTTCCTCTCTCCACAACAGACACCCTGTGAGGTAGGTGGGGCTGAGAGAGCTCTGACTGAAAACTTCTCATGAGAGAACAGCTCTGAGAGAACTATGGCTTGCCCAAGGTCACCCAGCAGCTGCATGTGCAGGAGTGGTTCTCCCAGATTAGAGTCCGCACTCCTAACCACGACACCAAACTGTAGCGAAGAAGAAGAGATTGGATTTATACCCCGCCCTTCACTCACTTGGAGTCTCAGAGCGGCTTACAAACTCCTCTCCCTTCCCCTCCCCACCACAGACACCCTGTGAGGTAGGTGGGGCTGAGAGAACTCTTTCCAGAACTGCCCTTGAGAGAACAGCTGGTACAGAGCTATGGCTTGCCTAAGGTCACCCAGCAGGTGCAAGTGGAGGAGCGGGGAATCAAATCCGGTTCTCCCAAATTAGAGTCCGTGCACTTAACCACTACACCAAACTGGCTAGTGGGTTAAGAAGGTTGACTAGTTTGGGATGCTTATGCTGACCAAGTATTGTTAGCAGGTAGCTCCATTCCTTGACCCTCCTCCCTGCCAGAAACAAGGCCAAGGATTTATAACTGCATTCATGCAAAGGAATCCCTTTTCCCATTGCCTCTCTCTCCTCCACTGGCTTGTTGCCTTTACTGTCCCCTTTGATTGCCTTCCCTTCCTCCATCAAACTTTAGGTGGAAACCTCCTGGAGGTTCTGCTGGCTTGTGAAGGCTCTTAATGCAGTGCGACCTGCATTAGCAAGACCCAGGGTGTTGCTCAAACAGATACCGAGGCATGTTCTTTACTGGGGCATTACCAAGACTTTGGCTGCCATGAGTACAAGCCCATCAGTGAGGGAGGAGGCTGAAAAATAGCTGTTGGCACTAGGACCAGCCCTCTACCACTCACTGCAAGTAGGTTGAATTCTAAGCCAGCTCAAGGACCACCCCAACATCTACGAGGGAGTGTGCTCTGCCATCTTGCTTTCCCCTTTCGGATTTATTGAGACCTGTGAGCTTGGTTCTACTGACATATTACGAACATGAGAATCAGCCTACTGGATCGGACCAGCAGTCCATCTAGTCCAGCATCGTGGCCAACCAGTTGCCCTGGAGAGCCAATAAAACGAGCATAGAAGCCAAGGTCATCTCTTGAGCAGTTGCCTCCTAGCACTGGTATCCAGAGATTTACCACCACTGCTTATGGAGATGCCCATTATTTTAATTTTATTTTACAACGTTTATATCATAAGAACATAAGAAGAGCCCTGCTGGATCAGACTAGTGGTCCATCTAGTCCAGCATCCTGTCTCACACAGTAACCAGCCAGTTACTCTGGAGGGCCAACAACAAGACATAGAGGCTGAGGCCTTCATAAGAACATAAGAAGAGCCCTGCTGGATCAGACTAGTGGTCCATCTAGTCCATCATCCTGTCTCACACAGTGGCCAACCAGTTCCTCTTGAGGACCAACAACACAGTATAGAGGCCAAGGCCTTCACAAGAACATAAGAAGAGCCCTACTCGATCAGACTAGTGGTCCATCTAGTCCACTATCCTGTCTCACACAGTAGCCAGCCAGTTACTCTGGGAGTCCCACAACAAGGCATAGAGGCTGAGACCTTCCCCTGATGATGACCCCTGCCTCTGGGATTCAGAGGTTCCCCTTAGCTGCCATGGCTAATAGCCCCTGATAGACCTATCCTCCATGAATCTATCTAATGCCTTTTAAAGCTGTTTATCAGAACTTGAGAAGTCCTGCATTTCTGCCCTCACAAGGGCTGCCAAGGCAGCTAACAAATTAAAACATACATAATTTAAAAATCACATTTTAAAACCATTACCTACCCCCAAAAAAACCATAATTTCTTTAAACAATTAGTTGTCTTGACTAGTAGCCACTGATGGACCTCTCCTTCCTAAATCTAGTTCCCCTTTTTGAAGCCATCTGTGCTCTCAGCTGTCACTGCAAACCCTGACAATGAATTCCACAATTTAATCATGCGTTGAATAAAGAGGCACTTCCGGTTGTTTTAATTTGTGCTGTTCCCTACCTTGGGTCCCACTTTGATGTGAGGGGGAAAGGTAGGCTATAAATACTGAAGCTAAAAATGATGCCGAACCAGACCGAACTGTTGTTCCAAACCTGCTCATGGATTCATCCGAAACTGACATAATTCTTGCAGCTACAGAAACACTCCCTGGCCTTTCTTTTTCCTAGTGATGAAATACAGACAATAAAATACAGTCCTTCCTTGGTTTTGCTTGGCAGGGAGCATCAATATTGCCACATTTGGGGAAGAGCTGATAGTAATGTCAGATAGACAAATCACACTCTGGCATCTAGATGGTCAAACTGCCAAAATAAAAGATGGTATGCCGGGCTGGGGGGGGGGGGGGGCACTCTGTGACCGATTTCCCACGAGGCGCTGCTCCAGCATATTTCCCACTATTTGCCCCGTGCTGCATTTTGACCCGCAGCTTCGCCCGAATTCCCCCGCGGCTTCAGTGATCCTGTTTTTTGAGGATCACTGAAGCCACAGGAAAATTCAGGCGAAGCCGCGGGTCAAAATGCAATGTGGGGCAAATAGTGGGAAATTCAAGCACACAGTCGGAGCAAAGGTAAGAACGACGCCATCGGTCTGTCTTTAACAAGTATGCATGGTCTTACCTTCATGGATTCTAACACCCTCCTTTGATTCAGACAGAAACAATCATTCCAACGAATAAATGATAACAATTTGAAAATTCTTCATATTGATAGCAACTTGAATAATTGGTTCCCCTAATCCAAAACCATCCACGCTGAGAGACAGCAACAGTCTGGGAACTGAGGGAGGGCTCTTTCCCAATACTTCCCCCTGAGATCTCTTCACCAGAGGTTAGAGGCACGCATGCATTTTTTGTTTTAACAATTTAATTCTGCATCAAAATTAAGCCTGAGCTCTCCCTAGAAGCAAAAATGACTAAACTGAGGCTTTGGTCACATTATGAGAAGATGAGACTCATGGGAAAAGACAATAATACTAGGAAAAGTTGAAGGCAGCAGGAAAAGAGGAAGACCCAACGTGGGTGGATTCACTCAGGCAAGGAACCCCTCAGTTTGCAAGACCTGAACAAGGCTGTTAATGATAGGACATTTTGCAGGACATTAATTCATAGGGTAGCCATAAGTTGGAAGCAAATTGACGGCGCTTAACACATACACACACATGCACCAAATTTATTTTTTTAAGGACATGTAAATTGTGATTCCACAGTCTCTTTGCAGTGAAATCCATTTGCCAGGCCCAAAAGAACAACAAAAGGAAGCAGAAAAGCAACATTTTGAGCATCTTCACTTGGGTAATCAACTTGGGGGGCAAGAAGAGGGGAGAGAAGGGGGAGGAAAGACCAGGAGATTATAAAGCAATGCTGAGTTTTAGAGCTTTCTGTGCAACAACAAAGGAAGCTTTCATGCCGTGTGGATCAGAGAGGAGCAGAGTCAGGAGGTAGGGGCTCACGAGATGTTGGCTGAAGTCCTCTGCCGAGCTGGCACCAGTCTCTGTCTCTTTCGTCAGGGCTCATCATGCCCTCCAGCTCTGGGAACTGAGGTGCCTGTCTCCATTTAGCTTGGGCTCAGTCAGGCACCCAGAAGAGACGGCTGCCACTTCCTGCCATTCCCGGCAACGATTCACCCAGCGGCAGGGTGTGTCTGTATGGAAGTGGGGGATACGGAGATTTTTACAGTGTGACTTGGCTTCCCTACAGAGTGATACAGTCCCAAGCAGAATTAACAGCCTTTTAAGCCCACTGAATTCAAGGGACATGTTGTTGGTCAGCTACACAGTCTTCGCAACCCCATGGACCACACTGCACACCAGGCCCTCCTGTCTTCTGTCGTGCTCCGGAGTTCGCTTAATTCCATGTCCGTTGCATCGATGACACTGTCTAACCATCTCATCCTTTGCCATCCCCTTCTTTGACCTTCAATCTTTCCCAGCACCAGGGTCTTCTCCAGGGAGTGCTCCCTTCTCATTTGGTGGCCAAGGGACATGGAAGGTGTCATTCTGCTTAGGATACCTAGATTCAGGGCTCATTTCGTAGCAGGAGTTCCTCTGCATCTTAGGCCACACCAGGGATCATTTCGAGCAGGAGCTCAGAGGAGCTCAGCTCCGGGAGTTGGTGCCAGCCCCCCCCCCCCCACGGGGGAATGCCTGCTTGTGTCATGGCTGCAGCAAAATGACCCCGTCCCCTGGAAAGGTCCTTGTTCCTCCGACCAGCCTTCTGAAGGCTTCAGCCACCACTGAAGCTATCCTCCCAGAAGAGTGGTATTTCTGAGGCTTGGGTTAGTAGCTGTCCCCTCTCTGCCAGCTCTCTCTCTCTCTCTCTCTCTTCTTTCTTTCTTCCCTTCTGACATACTTCCGGTGATGTCAGGTGGTGTAGCATATGCAAATAAATTATGCTAATGAGTTATGCTAATGAGCTCCTGCACCTCTTTTTCTATGAAATGACCCCTGGGCCACACACCCCTGATGTAGCCAATCCTCCAAGAGTTTACAGTAGCCCCTGTAAGAAGAAATGCTTCAACTCTCAGGAGTAAACAACTGCTGTTTTCTGCTTTGTCCACAGGCTGAGGGGGGGGGGGGGGGATAGTGGTTATCCTATAATAACTAGCATTGAAATCAAAGGGCATGGGTGATCTTGCTTTTGATAAGGACATCCTATCTGGTGCTTTCTGCCTTGGAGGACTGCAACAGTTGCACTCTATTTCCAGACCTGGGAAAGGGTAGTAAACCAGTAATAGTTCCAGCAGCAGTGTTTAAACATAGAATCACCAGAATAAGGGAGGGGCCGTGCCTCCGTGGTAGAGCATCCGCTTGGCGTGCAGAAGGTCCCAGGTTCAACCCCGGCATCTCCAGTTAAAAAGGATCAAGCAGCAGGTGATGTGAAAGAGCTCTGCCGGAGACCCTGGAAATCCGCTGCCAGTCTGAGTGGACAATACTGACTTTGGTGGACCAATGGTCCGATCCAGCATAAGGCAGCTTCATGTGTCATCTCTGGGAAATGTGTACGTGTCAGCAGTTGTTCTGGAAATAAAGTGCTGGTGCCACCGTTCCCCCACCATGGAAGTTCCAGTTGGTGAGTGCCTTAGATTGAGCCTCATGAATGCATGAAGCCGAGAGCCAGTTTGGTGTAGTGGTTAAGAGCAGCAGGCTCTAACCCAGAGAACCCGGTTTGATTCCCCACTCCTCCACATGCAGCCAGCTGGGTGACCTTGGGGCAGTCACAGTTCTCTCAGAACTCTCTCAGCCCCACCTACCCCACAGGGTGTCTGTTGTGGAGAAAGGAAGGGAAGGCAATCGAAAGCCATGCCAAGACTCCTTCGGGTAGTGAAGAGTGGGGTATAAGACCAACTCTTCTTCTGAATCAGACCACTGGTCTGTCCTGCTCAGCACTGTCTGATTGGTGGCATCTCTCCAGGGTCCCAGGTTGAGGTCTTTCACATTACTTTTTAACAGGAGATGCCGGGGATTGAACCTGGGACCTTCAGCATACAAAGCAGGAGCTTTACCACTGAGCCACAGCCACAGCCAGACCTCAAACATAGTCCCAAATATAGTTCAGTTGTCGTTCTCTTTTCTGGATGAGACGCTCCAGCCTGGTGGTGACCCATCTCCAAACATTTTAAGATGCCCTGGATTGTCTAACCCTGCTTCCGTCAGGCTTTCAGCCTGGGTTTGGAGGTGGAATTGTTTTGGTCCACCTCGTGGTTGGCCTTTGCTGGGAGATTGATCAACAAAGACCAGCATCCCACTGATCCTCCTGAACATGGGCTTGCTATGCCATCAACCATAGTGTCCTCCTTCTAGGTCATCTTTTGGGGAGTGGGAGGTTACTCATACTGTAGTCCCAGTGATTCTGTCCTTATCCCACATTGGCTTCTCTTATGTTATGACCCTGGGCTTCCTTGGTGATCTCTTGTCTAAATATTATCCAGGGCTGACCCTGCTTGGCTTCCGAGATCTGAGGAGATCGGGCTAGCCTGGTCCATCTAGGTCAAGGAATGTCTGGACTGGATTTCTGCAACGTCTGGCACCAAGGACTCCTTTTGCACTTTGGTTGCTCTAGGATTTATTGGCTTTATCTATGATTTTTCTTTCTCACCTTCCCTCCTTAGGCTGAAGGCAGCAGAATAACAGTTAAGCTGCTACCTGGAATTTAGGACAATAAGCATATCACACACACCCCAACTCACTTCTGGGCATAATTCAAGTAACTGTTCTTCATAATCCAGAAAAGGGTAGGGGACAGTGTTCCCTCTAAACTGAGTTAGTCTGAGCTAGTTCACAGTTTTTATGCAGTAGCCAAACCGCTCGCTCACAACTTTAATTCCAGTAGCTGACAATATGGAAGTTCTGATCACAAGACTCCACAGCTTAGAGGGAGCATTGGTAGGGGACTTGCTGACCCGAGCAGGGTTTCCTCATCTCCTGCCTTCTGGACGGCAAGCCCAGCGCTGCGATCTTGGGAGACAGGCACAATTGTGCAATTCTCCCCACAGTTTAGTTGGGATGCCTCTGTGCAAAGGTTTTTCCCACGTTCCAGGGGTTGAGCCCCCCCCCCCCGCCCCCCCCTGAAAACAGGAAATGAGGGCCGAAAACCTTGTATGCTCAGATCTGAAGACAGTACATTTCTTCTTCCTTTCTTTTTCATGTCAAAACATTTCAGCCCGTCGGAGGGTTTAAAAATACTGACAAGCAGCCAGTCTGAAAAGCGTTGGCTCCGATCTCCTTGTGCCACTCCAGTACGGTTCTCTCTCCCCCCCCCCCCCCCGCGCCTTTGAATTCCTCTCCAGCTGAGTCATTCCAGTAGTATTCTGTTGTCAGGCAGCTTCGCTACCACCCAAGCAGTGAGACAAGTTGTCACCCACAACACGCTTGCCAGAGAGCCTCAAGCTGCACACAGCCAAAAGGGGAGCTCGTTCCATAGTAATTTACACCCACTTCCAATGAAGTTTGTAAAATGGTCATGACAGCCAAAAAAAACACCAAGGAGGATTGGATTTTCAGGCGAGCAGATGGTTGAAACGGTGAGCACGTCCCCGCATTGCTTCCCCCCCCCCCCTCGTCACCTGTTCACAAAACAGAGCATGGGTCTGGGGGCACCGGTGTCATGAGTCTGGTGTCACTAGCATGTATGTGCGAACGCTGGCTTCTGTACAACGGGTTCTGCATTTCCTCCCTCCCCATGATTTGTCCACAGTGCTTGAGCACAAAGGTGGCATTTGAAGAGAAGAAGAAGAGTTGGGATTTATACCCTGCCCTTCACTCGGAGTCTCAGAGCGGCTTACAATCTCCCCTCCCTTCCCCTCCCCACAACAGACACCCTGTGAGGCAGGCAGGGCTGAGAAAGCTCTTTCGAGGACTGCTCTTGAGAGAACAGCTCTGAGAGAACTCGTGACTGACCCAAGGTCACGGCAGCAGCTGCATGTGGAGGAGTGGGGACTCTGACCCGGTTCCCCCAGATTAGAGCCCGTGCTCTGAGCCACTACATCAGACTGGCTCTTCAAGATGCATGGAGTGGCAGGTCTTCAGAGGATGGGTCGTATCCTGAGCTGAAACAGGTTATATAGCTGTGGCCCTGGAGGTTTCCTAAGGGAAAGGCAGAACTGCACGGACTGTTGGCTAGGCTGCGGTGGAGATGAATGCATTTCAAAATGCTCATTTGCACTCTAGCAGACCCATGCACTCCCCCCCCCCCATGCACCTGCATAACACTTTGGCCATACCTTTCTTCCTCCTCCCGTCTCCACCATCCCTACCGGCAATTCATCAACACAGCAGCTGCATTAACAATCTCTGGAATGATTCAAGCAGGAAACCATCTCTGAAAACTGGTGCAGGAGGGGCGTTTACTGGGGCCATGCTGTAGGGATGAGGCCAATGGAAGCCTCAGGATGAAATTCTAGATGTCTTGAGACTTCCGGCAGCATGAGGATGGAAAGCAGCGTGTGCATGCTGCAATGCATTGGAAAGAAACCCGTGTGTGTGTGTTTTTAAAACTTCCTTTGATTTGGAAGGGCACAAAGGCGACTTTGACTTACACTTTAGGAGAAAGATAATCTGTGATAACAAAAAAGAAGACAAGGGGCCACGATGCAGGGGGCTGTGGCTCAGTGGGAGAGCTTCTACTTGGCATGCAAAAGGTCCCAGGTTCAACCCCCGACCTCTCCAGTTAAAAAGGACCAGGCCGTGGGTGATGGGAAAGACCTCTGCCTGAGACCCTGGAGAGCCACTGCCAGTCCGAGTAGACAGTACTGGCCTTGCAGGACCAAGGGGCTGATTCAGTATAAGGCAGCTTCGCGATGTAACCGGTGGAAGTTGTAGTGAAAAGAGATATCACGTCCAAGTCCAGTGACACTTTAAGGGTTTGATTATCACAATACCAAGGTGGAGAGGGAACAGCAAGACCCCTGACCACTTCCCCTCTTTGGTCAGAGCCGAGTAGTGGTACGCACAGGATGTATCCTATTTGAGATCTGCCAGGACACCGGTTCAAGCCCCACTGTGGGCTTGAGTCTTGTCCCACCCATCCCCCCAGCATGAGGAGAAGACTGCTTGGATTCCCACTGAGGTGTATTAACCAGGAAGAAGAGGAAATTGGATTTATATCCCGCCCTTCACTACCCAAAGGAGTCTCAGAGTGGCTTACAATTTCCTTTCCCTTCCCCTCCCCACAACAGACACCCTGTGAGGTAGGCGGGGCTGAGAGAGCTCTTTCGAGGACTGCCCTTTCAAGGACAGCTCTTGTCAGAACTACGGCTTGCCCAAGGTAATCCAGCGGCTGCAAGTGGAGGAGTGGGGAACCAAACCCGGTTCTCCCAGATTAGAGTCCACACACTTAACCACTACACCAAACTGGCTCCACATTTAGATCCCTGGGCGTAAATTCCAGTATGATATCACTATAAAAATATTAAGCCGTTGTCATAGGAGAGGTAGTGAATGACTCACCGGGAGGTCAAGGGGACAAAGCGTTCTGCGTGATGAGAAACGGCAACCATAAAACGATCACAAAGCTCTGACAGGACTGGCCCACAGAGCAGATTGGGTGGACCCCCCCCCCCCCCGAATTGCCACTGACTGCAGCCTTTGGCTAACCCAGTTCACACATTTAGTTGATCGTGCACACCTTGGAATGCCTTGTTAATACACAAAAGTGTCTTCCTCAGAAGAAAATGGAAATGTTTCACTGCCATTTAGGGATAATGTGGGCCAGGAGCTGTGGCAAAAGTCTGTGAGAGCGCAATCCCAGCCTGGGGGCATCGATTTTGTGCTGCTGCAGCTGCCACCCATTGGCGAAAGTGTGGCATCGAGGGAACTGATGAAAGATATGGGGTTCTGTGGGGGCCCACTTTCAGGACGGGGACGAGTGGCCCATTGCCCCCCCCCTTTACATTTTCTCAAAGACCTTCACTGCGCTGAGGTGGTACATCTAGGCGCCCACTGACACAATTTATTGCACCAACCAAGTGTTTTTAGAAAGTGGGCGGCATCAGGTGGGGCTTTTGCCCAGCAAGGCTTCTGATTGGCTGTGCGGATTTTTAAAACGTTGCTTTGGCAGCAGCTATGACCAGAGCACAAGGATCTTCCCTGTGTGTGACCAAAGGTAAGCTGCAGCAGCCATTTTATGACTTGCTCTGCCTCCCGCAGCAGCCATTTTTGTGGCAGCCATTTTGTGGCTGTGCCCACCACACTGTGTCACAATTCCAAAGGTGCCCCCAGGCTCAAAAAGGTTTGGGACCCCTGAGCTAGGTAAAGGTTCACCTGTTCCTCCGTATTTTTTAAAAAAAATCCCCTCACATAGAAAACTAGCCTATGCAGGGAAAGGTTGTGATCAAACTCCCCTTCCTGATATCAAGGCTGCGGTCACACACGCTAAATAATTCACTTTCAATGCACTTTCCAACTGGATTTTGCCAGTTCACACAGTAAAATCCAGCTGGAAAGTGTACTGAATGTGGATTGAAAGTGGATTTATTTAGTGTGTGTGACCACAGCCCTAGTTTTCTTCACACAGAGCTTCTTGACATGGAACATTCTATGCCCCCCCCAACTTGCAGTCTGCAGTGGTATAAGCCCAGACACAGGTTTTCCCCACACCACACACATCAAGGGAGATTCGCAATCCGACGTTTCCATTTTTTGCTTGAAATGGAACCATCTGCTGGGAGTCCTAAACTGAATGGGAGCAGCAGCCGGGGGGGGGGGGGGGGAGAGAGAGAGAGTTATCGCTTTGCCCTATGTGCCTTTCCTACTAGAAATTACACACACATACACACCCTTTGGAAGCTGCTGTTTGTCCTACTGAGGAAAAACACGCTCTCTCTAAACATTACTTGGATCACTTTAGAAGGGATTAGAAAGATTCTTGTAGGACAGGTGGGCTACCAGTGGCTACTAGCCATGGTGACTAAAGGAAATTTCAAATTCAGAGGCAGTATGCCTTTGCATACATACCAGTGCCAGGAAGCTGTCAGGGGAAGACTTTGGCCTCTATGCTGTTTTCGGCCCTCCAGAGGAGTTGGTTGCCCACAGAATGCTGGACTAGATGGACCACTGCTGTGATCCAACAGGGCTACGTTCTTACTGCTTCGATCCACTCCTTTGTCCCTTCCCTCTGAAGTAAAAAACATAGAATCCCAAGCTCAGATTTCCTGCCTCACATATAATTTTGCTTCAAGACATTAGTCCGTAGCATTGCACTTGGAAGGGGAAAAAAAAATATTCCTGACCAGAAATATGAGACTGCTAGTGTAGTGCAGTGGCTTGAATGCTGGCTCAGGACCTGTGTTCGAATCCCAGTTCTGCCCCAAAGCTCACCGAGGAGGTTGAGACACACACGTTTTGCCTGACCTACCTCATAGGCCTGTTGTAAGGATAAAACGGAGAGTGAGTGGAACCACCTATGCCAGCCAAAGCTCCTTGGAGGAAGGTCAGGATAAAACACACGTCTTGCTGTTGTTAATACATGGAGCAGCAAAGAAGAGCTGGCAGGGAAAGCATATGCAGAACTTCTTCCTAGAGTCTTGCAGGAAAGCTGTAAATGGAGCCCCTTCTCCCCCCCCCCCCCCCCATATCCCTCTTGAACATATGCAGGCTTTTATGTTCCAGTGCACTAATGGAACCGATGCCCGATGAGTCATCCGGCACAAGGAGTTTCATGTGCTTCTTAAAATACACAGAAAGCAGCCGAGGGCCCAGCCATGTGGTTAGTCTCTCTCTCCCAGAGATCTCTGCAAATACCTGCTCTTGCAGCAGGGCCCAGATTCTGGAGAGGGCAATCTCAAGCCATAAATCTGCCACCAGGAGGGCCAGATGGTGAGGGCCGATTGCACCACCGGAGTTGCACACTAACCGAACATGTGGATGATGAACCACCCTGTGAATTGCTTGCTATCTAAGCCTCTGCCTTACGAAAGATCTCTCTCTCTTTCTCTCTGTGTAAACAGCAACATGTTGTGTTCCCCCCCCCCCCCATCTTCTTGCTCAAAGACAGTGGTGGTACTTTCGAGCTTGCCGAACTACCACTAGTTAATCTGTGTTGGCCCGACCGTCTGTCGGCAGAGCACTTGGTAACTCGATTCCGGTTTCCCTGCAGCCGATTTTTATTTTCCCGAGTGATTCAAGAATGCAGTGCAAACGAGGATTATTTCAATGCATCCCATTGCTTTCGTGTAATTATTATTGTCTGCAAGGAGACACTGTGCAGAATAAATCTGAAGGGCGTTTCCACTTGGGGCGCATCAGTTGGTTTTTGTATTCAGATCGATATGTCATGCCAATCTAGGAGTATCGCTTCGTTATTAAACATTCCGTCTTTCGTTATTAAACGTTCCGTCTTGTCCTGCCGCCTGAGAGGCGTGTCAGAATCACCCCAGACAATTGGGACAGGGGAGCTACAACTCAGACCATAAATACACAGGGAAATGGGAAGAATGAAATCCAAGTATTTGCTTTAATCATTCACAACTGGCAATCAGTCCAAACTTGCTTATTACATTTGTATCCTGCCCACCCGTCCATTTGGTCTGGAAAGGGGCCATGTGGCCCAGTGGTAGAACACCTGCTTTGCATGCAGAAGGTCCCAGGTTCAATTTATTCCCAACATCACCAATTAAAAGGAGTAGGTAAGGTGAGAGGACCTCCACCTGAGACCCTGGAGAGCTGCGGCCAGTCACAGTTTCCAGTCCTGAGCTTTGACAAACTAATGGTCTGAGAGGAAGGCAGCTTCATGTCTAGATTTCCTTTTGGAGAGGGGGCTGTGGCTCAGTGTGCTAAAGCATTGGGAGGAAGGGGCTGTGGGTCAGTGGCAGAACCTCTGCTTTGCATCTAGGAGGTCCCAGGTTGAATCCCCTGTCATCTCCAGCTCAAGAGGACCAGGCAGAAGGTAAGTGATGTGTTCGTTTAGGCACATCAGGAAAGTCAGGGCATGGCTCTTGCGGCCCTTTCTTATATGCCCAAGGTAATGCCAATCACCACTTTGGGGTCAAAAAGGAATTTTCCTCCAAGCCAGACTGGCCCAGAGATCACAGAGGTTTCTACCTTCCTTTGGGCATAGGGCAGGGGTTGGGTAGCTGTGATTTCCCTGTATTATGCAAGGCGTTGGACTAGACGACCCTTGAGGTACCTTCCAGCTCTATGTTTCATCTGTTCTGCAGGCACACTGTCTCAGTGTGAAGGGACTCTCCAGTGAAGGGGACCAGACAGAACGCAGGCAATGCGAAAGCCCTGAAATCCTGGAGCGCCAGCCAGCCAGGGCGCACAGTACCGACCTTGGGCCAGAGTTCTGACTCAGCAGAAAGCAGCGGCGTCGTGGGTTCAAATCCCCGTGGCTTAACCCCTTGCTTGCCACGCTCTGCCCCGCTGTCTGTCTTACCGCACAAACCTGGAAGTAATAATGCTGCAGCCACCCGGGGGTGGGGGGTGGGGTGTGTGGCAGCTCTATAGGCAGGAACCGCAGAGGAGGGAAGCCGATACCCTTGCAGACCCCCCACTTGCAAGTGCCTTGCCCGCTCCCCCCCCGCAGTCGCCCGACCGGAGCTGCAGGGCGCCAGGCTCCGGAGACTGCGCGGCCCGGCCTCCACCCTCCCTCCGGCCCTTCTGGCTCCCGCCGCCGCCAGCTCCTGAATGAGGCCGCGGCCGCCAAGGCGCGAGGGGGCGCGGCTCCGCGCGGTCCCCGCCCACTTCCCTTGCGTCACGGGCCACTTGGAAGAGCTCCCCGGAGTTGGCGGGCGCGCCGGCAGATGGTGCGGAGAAGCCGGGCGGGCTGCTGTTGCTCTTCCTGCTCGGCGCCGGGGAAGGCAGCAAAGCAAGGCAGGCAGGCAGGCAGGCAGGAAGGACACGGCGGAGGCGATGCGCGCCGGCCTTGCGCAACCCCTGCCCGGCCTCGCCGCCTGCCTCTAGCCCGCGCTGCAGGAGGGGAGGCCGAGTGACGCACGGCGCCCGCAGGGCAGGCACAGCCCGGCTTGGTCTCTGCTGCCGCCGCCGCTGCTGCTGCTGCAATCGCTGCACCGTCCGGCTCGGGGCGCGCTGGGAGCCAGAGGTCGCGCTCGCCGCCCTTCTCCCAGCTCCATGAGCCGCCAGCTGGAACCCCGCAGCCCCGCCGCGCTCCTGCACCCACCGGCAGCCGTCCCCGCCGCCGGCAGCCGCTGCCGGAGCGCCCCCGCCAAGCGCCTCCTGCTGCACGACGGCGCCGAAGAAGCGCCCGCCACCGCCGCCAAGTGCGCCCGCCTGGCAGTCGAGTGCTCCGGCGCGGCGGCTGCAGCAGCAGCAGCCGCGGCGGCGGCGCCCCAGGACTGTCTCAGCGCGCCCGCCTCGCCTTGCGCCCCGGGTTGCCCCGGCGGAGGCGCGGCGGCGGGCGGCCACAACGCGCCGGGCCCCAGCCTTATCGCCGGCTACCTCTTGCTGCCCCTGCCCGACAGGGAGCACGTTTCGCGGGGCGCTCGACATCAACACCGGCCGGGAGCTGCGCTGCAAGGTAAGCCGGCATCAGGCTCTCGGGGGGGGGGGGGGGGGGCGGGGGGAGGAAGGCTCTCCTTCTTGCCTGGGGCGCGATCCACACGTGAAGCCGCTGGGATTGTTTAAAGTCCTTCCGTCCCGTCCCCCCTCCCCCCGGCGGCTACCTCTACTCGGAAGGAAGCGCCGTCGAACTTCGGTAGCCCTTCGCTTCCCTGCGCTGCAGCCTCCGAAATCGGATCCGCGACGCTCCCGAAAGGTGACGTTACGCCGGCCAGAAGGTCCCCGGCTTAACTCGCTTGTGGATCGGGACCCTTGCGCGGAGATACAAGATACACTTTAAAAATATATACGAGTATCCAGGATCACCGGTCGCGATCCGCGGGATTCCAGAGTGCCGCGAAAGCTGGCGGGCGCCTGATTTGGAAGTGAAGCCCGTTGGATTCGTTAGGGGTTAATGGATGGTGAATGTTAAAGGAATATGTGTAAGGCCGGGGCTTTGCAAGCTGGCCTAACTCTGAGCTCGACCGGGGCTGTCTCTCTGCAGACGACGCCGGGCGGCAGGCAAAATGCAGTCGAGGTTAGCGAGGATGTCGGACTCCCTTTCGGCCCCCGCCGCGTCCAGCTGGCAGAAGGTGCGAGGCTGCGGCTTGCCCTGGTCGCAGAGGCGGTCGCGTCCTCTTTTGCAGAGGAAAGCGGAGCAGCCCTGGAAGGAGCGGAATTGGAATTTGTGTCTGTGTTTTTAATCGCCTGGAAAGGGGCCTGGGTGTTCTCACCCGCTGTCATCCCCCGTTTTCCACTCCCCTGGTGCGGAAGAGAGCAGGCGGGCAGGAATTGGCTGTGACGAGCAGAGCTTCCCAAGTTTTCCATGAGGTGCCCTCCGCTCTTTAAATAAATACGCACACAAGTCTCTCGAGCTTGTTTCCAAAGGCGAGTCCAGGAAACCCGGGCTGAGCGTTGCAAAGGCTGCCCCCCTGCTGGTTGACAAATCAAAATCGACCCGGCCAGTTGCCAATGGTCTGCTGACGTTCCCAGGGGTTGCCTTCCTCCGCTTCCCCCCCCCCCCCCCCCCTACAAAGTCGTCCTATTGGAGTAAATGGGATCTGTTCTGGGGGTGCTGCTTGGCATATCATTTAAGAAATGCCAAGTTGTGTGTCCCCCCCCCCCCCTAAATTGTAGCAACTTGAAATGTAGTGCTAGCTAGTATTACACAGAATTCTTTCTTTAATAATAATTCCCTGTCATTGAGTTGCAAGTGAGTTCTGGGGACCCTGTAGGGTTTCCAAGGCAAGAGATGAAGAAAGGAGGATTAATATTGCCCGTCTCTGTGTAGCAGCTTTGGCATTCCTCAGTGGCCTCCCACCTAAGTACTAACCAGCTCCAACCCTGCTTAGCTTCTTAGATCTGATGAGAGAGGGCTAGTCAGCGCTACTGAGGCTGCTGTGCCTTCCTTGAGGTGCCGAGAGTAAATATAGAACAGGATGTCGAGTGGGCAGGTTGCTCGAGTCTGCAAGTTTGGCTGCATTGGCTGCTCCGTGCCCTTTATCAATCGCAAACCTTCAAGAATAGTTTCTGCCCGTGGGACGAGGTCTTTGGAAGGCCCTTTAATTCCGGAAGACCGAACCCCCCCCCCCCCCAACTTGGAAGCAGCTAGTATCAAGGAGGCCGTGAAGGCAAGGTGATCTTCATTGGAAGAGTTCTCGTGTGGCCCATGATGTCCAACGATGGACATAGCGGTGGGTGGGGTGGCAGGCTCCTATGCTCTCATTGTGAGCTGGTCACTTGAGCGGGCTTGCTTTGAATTTGAGGCTTGAAGGCGGCATCTAGTCTGAAGAGAGTTCTGGGGCGACAGGAACTTCCAATCTGTCTCTATGTGTGTGTTTTCCCCTGGAGGAGTTGCGTCGGATTGGAGGAAAAGGAACAATCCCATTAGATGTATGTCACGGTTTCCAGGCAAGCCTAGGATGTGAGTAACCTTGCGCTGGCTTACAGGTCACTGGGAGAGCACTGAAGCCTTGCGAAATGTCCGTGAATAAAACATGAGAGGCCTTAATCCTCTCCTTCCCTTGGTTAAAGTTTGGCGGCTTCTGAAATCCCGGGGCGCGTTGCAGTCACCTTTGGCTGATTCACCGCGGGCCTCCCCTCTCCTCTGCTTCCTTGTTGTTTTTTCTTCATGCTGGCTGATTATTCCAGATTGTTTATACAAAGCCACGTTGGCACGTTGGTCTGGCCTTTGCCATCCTGGCTCTCGTGTGCCGGTTTTTGGTGCTGAGGCCTTGGGCAGTGGCTCGTGCCCGATGTTGTGTGAGGCGGTATCCTGTTCCACTTCAATACTTGTGAACGGGGAATTGGGGGTTGGCTGGTATCCCAGGAAAGGGGGCGATGCTAGCCAATGTAGTTCTTACGTATAATGTGGCTTTGCCGGTCCAGGCCAGGCTCTGTCTGGCATTCATTTAACGGCATTGGCTGCTGAAGTTTTTGGGTCTTTCCCAGAATCTGACATTTGGGGTATCCTGCCTTTGTTCATGGAGGTTCTGTTTAACCGAGATAGCCATTGACAGGCCTGTCTTCAGTTGTGCATATTTTCAGCCACTGGCTAAATAAACCACATAGGAATTTCATTTATTTCATCCATAATTCACTGCTGCAGGAAGTGGTGGCGGCTGCAAGCATAGGCAGCTTCAAGAGGGGATTAGATAAACATATGGCGTAGAGGTCCCTCAGTGGCTATTGGCCACAAGGTATAGATAGGAACTCTCAGTCTGGGGCCAGTGATGCTCCATATTCTTGGTGCTTGGGGGGGGGGGGGCAACAGTGGGAGGGCTTCTGAAGTTCTGGCCCCACTGATGGACCTCCTGATGGCACCTGGTTTTCGGCCACTGTGTGACACAGAAAGCTGGACTGATCCAACATGGCTTCTCTTATGTTCTTTAGGTATGGAACTCCTCCCCTGGTGCCCTTCTCCCCCTTGGCATTTTAACCTGTGCCCCATTCCTCTTTGCCACGTCTCTGCTCTTCCCCTTTCCCAACAGTGATGTGTAATTTTGTGGATGGGCCCACGGTACTTATTGCCACATCAGCATGCTCGAGAGCGAGCAGCTTCAGTGAATCTAATATTGTAAACCTTCCGTATAGAGTCAGCGGGTGCGAGCCATTCCTTGTGTGCACCTTGCCTCCAACAACCTTCCGGTAACCCATCCGTTCTCTCCTCTGGTCCCGTCTCCAGGTCTTCCCCCTGAAACACTACCAGGACAAAATCCGGCCTTACATCCAGCTCCCCTCACACAGAAACATCACCGGCATCGTGGAAGTCATCCTGGGCGACACCAAGGCCTACGTCTTCTTTGACAAGGACTTTGGCGACATGCATTCCTACGTCCGGAGCTGCAAGCGTCTGCCGGAGCAGGAGGCCGCCCGGCTCTTCAAGCAGATCGTCTCCGCGGTGGCTCACTGCCACCAGTCAGCCATCGTCCTGGGGGACTTGAAGCTCAGGAAGTTCGTTTTTTCCAGCGAAGAAAGGTGAGCGAAAATTTGCAACAATTTTATGTCGCAGTTGTTCGGTGGGATCTTGGTTAGTCCCTGGCTGATAGGGAGCTGCCTTAGTAAGGGGAAGGGGGGGGGGGCAAAGCTGTGTTCTCCACACACCTATCTAGATGGCCCGAAGTCAGCTCTCTTGTTACAGGTGGTGCTCCTTCACCCCCCCCCCCCCAAATTTTGTCTATAATGAACAGTTTTTTGAGGCTGGATGGTATCCTCTGGGATTCGTGTTGCCCAAGGGTTGCTGGTTGCTTACCTCTGCTCTGAGAGCTGTTGTGGTGTACTGGATAGAGTGTTGGACTAAGATCCTGGGAGACCTGGGTTCGAGTCTCCCTTTTGAGCATGGAAGCCCTCAGGGTGGCCTTGGGCCTGTCACAAGCTCTCAGCTTTGCCCACCTCACAGGGTGGCAGTTGTGAGAGAATGGAAGAGGGAGGCGAATAATGCTCTTAGCCGCTTTTAGGCCCAGCTGGGGAGAAAAGCTGCTTATGCATAAATAAATGCACAGCAATTCATGTGCTAGAGTTCTGTGTTTCGACGCAGGATACGGGAATGCACCTGGCAATTAAGAGAATTTGCTTACCTGATGACTTAAGCATGCCGTGTGGATTTTGTTTTTGCCATACAGCTCTTGATTGTGTTCACGGTATCGAATGATAGCATTTTGGAGTCTCCCAAGCGTTTCAAATACTGGATCTCTGCCTTCCTTACACTTGTGGGGTTGTAGATTCAGGTGGGTAGCCATGTTGGTCTGAAGCAGCAGAACAAAGTCTGAGTCCAGGGGCACCTTTAAGACCAACAAAGTTTTATTCTGGGTATAAACTTCTGTGTGCACGCACACTTCTCATTCTGCGGATAGCAGGCTGTGAGAGAGCGGCATGTTTCCGGCAGAATCTTTGTGAACGGAAAGTTTTTCCTGGTGCCACTCACTGTCGATGAGCCACTGGCACTCCCTGAGTTATGGAATACAGACACACGTTTTGCATGCGAGCCCTATTTTTGGCACGCTCAAGAGCGTGCATGTAATCGATGGGATTTTGAACTTAGGCGACAGGTGTGCATATCACTCCGTGTCCAGTTGCAAACGGATTTTGAAGCTCCACGCTGTTTCCAAAGCAGATGGCCGTGTGGCGTTGGTAGCCGTGGGCGGGGTGGGGTGGGGGGGCTGCTGCCCAAAGACTACGAGCAGGAGGCCGCCCTTGGTGTGTGGAAGTCCTCAGGCAGCTCTTTGAAACCTGGCCTCTTTTTTTGGTGTAGGCAGACTTGTCATGGCTTTCTCTAGAGCAGTGGTGGCAAACCTATGGCATGCGTGCCAGAGGCGGCACTCAGAGCCCTCTCTGTGGGCACGCACGCAGTTTGGGCACTCAGTCTCTAAAACGAAAAAGACGACACAGACTCGAGGCTGGGCTGCTCTCAAACTTACAAAGTGTGAGCCAAGGTTAGACAAATTATCAGCATGCATACAACAGCAAAAATCACATTAATTGTTCAAAAGCATGCCAAATGCAAACTTTTGCCTTTCAATAAGAAGTTGTTAGTATAATTGAAAGCTCTGTTATTGTGTTTTTCTTTTAAGACAAAAGATGTTAATGTATGAGTTCTTTTTTCTAAACTAAAACCTCAGTATTCAGGTTAAATTGTCGTGCTGGCACTTTGCGATAAATAAGTGGGTTTTGGGTTACAGTTTGGGCACTTGGTCTCTAAAAGGTTCGCCATCACTGCTCTGGAGTGATTCAGTGGATTTTGGTGACTCTTCCGGGGAACCTATAAGGACTTCTAATATTCTAGTGATTTGATCTCATAGCAATTGGACTGTGATTTTTCCAAGGCCATTCACACATTCTCTCTGCATGGGTGTTGGGAGGAGGAGCATACGTAGTGTGTGACGGTGGTACATGCCTCTGTTTTGCCAGTTGCACAAGCTGGGAATGCGTTGTCAATTGTGGCTTCCTGGCCTATGTGCACATCCCAAATTGAAGGTGCCACTGGACTCAAACTTTGTTTTGTTGCTTCAGACCAACACGGCTACGCGACTGATACTGATCCGTGGTGCTTTATCCTCTGCATCCCAGTTCAGGTGCCGGGCCGTTTCTGTCTCTCGGCTGCATCCCTGGCCAGCAGCCTTTTACCAAGCGGCTTTCTTAGTTTAGCAGAACACTTGGGCTTAAGCTGAGAAAAACCCACTGGGATTATCGGGTTCCAGAATGGCTTTGCCCGCGGTTTGGGTGGTGGATCTTGAAGGGTTACCAGGCTGAAGTGCAAGAACACCCACTCGACTGGTTTGTGGATAGCGCTGGGCCTGTGTGTGTGTTTCAGCCTTGTTGAAATTACAGGGTTCGCCATGCTGGACGACAGCAATTTAAAACTGTGCTCACGTTTTCGTTGAAATGAATTATATTCTGGTAAAGGCTGTGAATGAGGACGGAAGGGGGAAGCCATTGGCTGGAAGTGGGAGGACAAAGGCCAGGAGAAAGGAAGGGGGAAGAGGGGCTGTAGACTCATCCAGAAACTCTGAAATTGGGTCCATCCAGCGTGGGGCGGCTTTGAGTGACGTGTGGGTTATGACCCGTGGCGGAAACTTGTATTACACACCTTTTTGGTTGTGTAATTGTAACCAGTTTGGTGGGAGGTAGTTCCTATTCTTGGAGAGGGGAGACGCCAAAGGCCACACCTTGTTCCCGAAGTTGCACTGGACACCCACCTGTCCCCCACGCATCAAGCTGGGCGCACGGGTTCCCTTGAAACTGTGGCTTTTGAATAGGGAGGCACACATTCCTGCCTTGCCCCTCCGTCCACAGCCTTCTCTTGACAGCTGTTAAGAATCACCTCTGCACCAACACAACCCCTGGTCTGCACATCTGCCGTGCTCTGATTACTCTTGAGCATGATTTAAGTCAGTGCACATGTAACGCTGACTTATTTTTTGGATATTGGGATATTTTTTTGAGACTTTCCCCAGTCCCTCAATTTTGTTTGCTGTGGTTGTTTTTTTTAAGGCACTTAGCTTATATATTATATCTTTAAAAAGCTGTTTTCTTTTAAAAAGAGGGGGGGATACATGCTGGAGAGAAGGGACAAGGACACGTATTTGGTGTAATAGTTACAGTGTTGGGCTAGGGGCCTGGGAGACCCGAGTTTGAATCCCGACTCTACCATAGAAGCTTGCTGGGTGACCCTCGTGTATTCTCAACCTTACCTACCTCACAGGGTTGTTGTGAGGATAAAATGGAGGGGAAGAGAAAGACGTCGGCCACTTTGGGTCCCCGCTGGGGAGAAAGGCAGGGTGTACCTGAAGGAACTAAGCAGAGCCTGGCTTCTTTGCAAAATGACTGCTTGCAGGGAGTCGAAGGGAACTTCTGCAGTACATGCCCCAGTGGTGTCCAGGGAGCGCTTTTGCCTCGTCCTCCTTCGCAGAGCAGATGTCCTGTGTTTCCCAGGTCCGATGTATCAGAGATGTCCATGCAGACGGCAGGGCATGCAAAAATTTCTTTGCAGAGAACATTAAGATAAACTGGAGGATGGGTGATTGGGGGGGGGGGGTGGCAGGCAGGCAGGCACAGAGGGGGAAACTGTGTGAAATAGCTTCCATGGAACTCATTCATTCGTGAGAGCTGGAATCAGTCATCTGTGGGCATTTGAACTCTCTGGGTGTTCTGCTTTTGACACAAACAGAAACAATTTCACACTCAAGGGTTGCAGGCCTTGTGTTCGCTGGCTCTGAAGCGATGCCAGAGTCAGCCGCGGATTGTGGAGTGTTTCCGGGCCACAGATATCGGAATTAATGCTGCATTTTACTGCAACAGGAAAAAGCCTGTGGTGTTTAATTCCAAGTGTTGGGGGGTGGTTTTGGGGGGGGGGGGTTCTATGAAAAGAGGCAGGGAATGCACTCTTTGTTTTCCTTGTTCTGGGTTTCGTCTTCAAACCAGTTAAGCCACAGTGCTTGGGTTCGGGCCTCTTGGATCGGAAAGGGACTGACCGTACTTAAATCCCTTTACTCTGGCTTAATTAGATTGGAGATCCAAGCATTGGAGGAGACAAAACTTTCTAGTCTCCTGTACCTTGGAAACCAGTCAGTTCACATACCGGTGTTGTGGGCTAAAGGTAAAGGTTTCCCTTGCTCGAAATCCAGTCAAATCCGACTCTAGGGGATGGTACTCATCTCTGTTTCTAAGCCGAAGAGCCAGCACTGTCCAAAGACTTTTCCGTGGTCATGTGGCTGGCATGACTAAACACCGAGGCGCACAGAACACTGTTACCTTCCCACCGAAGCGGTACCTATTTATCTACTTGCAATTTCTTGCTTTCGAACTGCTACTCTTGCTTAAATCTCACCATCTAACTAGGAGTTGGCAGGCCTTTTAAAACCATTTTTGAAAGAAGTTAACGTTAATCCTGAAATCAGTCTCAAGTTTAAAAATCCAAGTTTCTGGTCATCTTTAAACAGCCGAGCCAGTGAAAGCCCCATTTGGGAAGAATTAACCTAGCAATGCCCAGTAGAGGATGTTCTGAACCAGGGCTGATCAAGCACAGCTGATAACACATTTATAGCTTGCTTCACCTCTGCTGCAATTGTCAGTGGAGGTGACGCAAGCACATGTCAGCCAAGAGGGTTGGCCAGCTCTGGGTTGAGAGACATTCCTGGAGATTTGGGGGTGGAGCCTGGGGAGGGCAGTGTGTGAGAGTCCTACAGAGTCGGTCACCAACAAGTGTCCTTAAACATGAATGCTTTATTGAAAAAGGTCTGCTATGGTCATCTACACTTCTTGCGTTAGTAATGGCTGAAACAGCCCCAAGCAGGACAATTATACAGAATTCAGAAAGGGGTCTGGTAAGGAATTGCAACCAATCACCATGTCAGAGAAAAGACACTTAAAATACTGGTTTACGGTTTCCAGAGAAAAAGCAGGAAGAATTAGAGTCAAGACAGGAGAAGAGATACATGGACAGGCACCAACAGTCTCCCCAGGTCGGAGAAGCTCGAAGAGCGATAAGCATGCCATGAGAAATATAACATAACATTCCACAGACCCAATGTCAAGGGTTCACTCATCCCAGGGCAGGAGATGGCAGCATTAGCTGACCCAGTGTTTGAAGAAGAAGAAGAGATTGGATTTATACCCTGCCCTTCACTACCCAAGGGAATCTCAGAGCGGCTTACAAACTCCTTCCCCTCCCCACAACAGACACCCCGTGAGGTAGGTGGGGCTGAGAGAGCTCTTGTGATGACTGTCCATGAGAGAACAGCTCTGAGAGAACTGTGACTGACCCGAGGTCACACCAGCGGCTACATGTGGAGGCGTGGGGAATCAAACCCGGTTCTCCCAGATTCGAGCCCATGCTCCTAACCACTACACCAAACTGGCAAGAGGAAGGAGCTCAGCGGGGTATGATGCCGTAGAATCCACCCTCCAAAACAGCTGTTCTCTACAGGGGAAATGATCTCTTCCATTTGGAAATCAGTAGCAGTTCTGGGAGATCTCCAGGCCCCACCTGGAGATTGGTCTCCCTATCATCCAGTGATCAAAGCTCAGTAATTGTGGGGGAAGATTGATTGGTATGCGTGTGGGAACTGGCCTCCAGTGTCCACACAAGTCAAAGGACAGGGCTTGTAGAAAGAGAAGTATGATCTCTTCTCTCTTCCCCCAACCCCTTTCTGCCCAGATCTTTAAAAATTTTTTGAACTGAACATTATGGGCATAGGTAAAGGTAAAGGTTTCCCTTGTTCAAAAGCCAGTCAAATACAACTCTAGGGATGCGGTGCTCATCTCCGCTTCCAAGCCGAAGAGCCAGCGCTGTCCGAAGACGTTTCCGTGGTCATGTGGCTGGTGTGACTAGGCACCGAGGCCCACGGAACGCTGTTACCTTCCCACTGAAGCGGTATCTATTTATCTGCTTGCAATTTCTTGCTTTCGAACTGCTAGGTTGGTAGGAGCCGGGGCCAGAGTCGGGAGCTCGCTCTGTCATGCGGCACTCGGGTCTCGAACTGCCGAACTACCAACCCTCCGATCTGCAGCTCAGTGTCTTAACCACTTGAGCCGCTGCAGCATACTGGTGTCTAGATCAGAGAGAAACCATGGTATGTGCGACTGCCTGCGCTAAGCTGAACCACTTGGCGAAATGGCGAACTGCACCCAACACGCGGGTGGTTTAGCCAGGACAGCTGTTGCACAGGCTGACTCTGTAGTTAGTGCCTGTTTGGCAACCAGAGGGTTAAGCAGTGCCCGGCTTGACGTTAGCTCAGCAAGCGCAGGTGTGGAGCTCTGATGCCCTGTCAGCCAGTCAGAGGGCAGGCAGGGTAGGTTGAGTAATATTTTCCGTTTACAGAACCCGGAGGAAGGGGGGGGCCCTATATCTGCATCGGGACAGGAAGGTCACGCCGAGGACAGGGCGCAATCAATCCATTTACAGGCCAGCGAAGCAGTTCTGGAGAGGCGAGCAGTCAGGAGCCAGGGGATATCTAATCGCCAGTGCGGAGCTCTGGGAATAGGATGTTTGCATAAAAGCTGGGTGAACCTGCAAGGCCAGTTTGTGTATATATATATGAGTGTGTGCACGGAAAAATATCTGAGCTCAAAGACTTCTGACTATTTCAGGAACAAAAGGGATGTGAGTTTTGGCTGGGATCCACGAGCCGGTTAAGGCTTGACGTCACTGGGACTAGGCTGGCTTCCAGCCAAGCTCTTTGCCTTGGTGAATCTGGTTTGGCTTCAGTGAAATCTTAAGGGACGGCTGATGCATGCAGGGAACGTCGCTTGGCAGCCGAATGTGTGAATGGACTCAGAGTCCAAGCGTTGTGTGCGCGCGAGGGCCCGTTCGCGTGATTCGATGTTGCAATTGAGCAGTGACCGTGACGCGCTGCACTAGCCCTGGTGTGCAAGCAGTGGCTTGTTTACTCCTGAGTAGTCTTATTCAGATGACCATATTTGCACCATTGTGAATGGCCTTGAGGCCCCGCTGTGTGACCGTGCTGTTTTGGAGCCGTCTAACAACCATGTCTGCATGAAGTAATGTACAGTCACACATGCTAGTTACCATTACCAAATCTTCTAGATGTTGAAGAAGAGAAAAGATTGGATTTATACCCTGCCCTTCACTACCCTAAGGAGTCTCAGAGCGGCTTACAAACTCCTTTCCCTTCCCCTCCCCACAACAGACACCCTGTGAGGTGGGTGGGGCTGAGAGAGCTCTGGCAGACAGAAACTGCTCTTTTTCAAGGACAGCTGTGCCAGAACTATGGCTTGCCCAAGCAGGTGCAAGTGGAGGAGTGGGGAATCAAACTCGGTTCTCCCAGATTAGAGCCTGCGCACTTAACCACAACACCAAACTGGCTCTCCAGTTTGAGGATTCAGAGGACTGTCTTGGTTGAGAAGACTTGTGTTTGAGTTGATATTGGATGAGGTGGTATTGGATGGTCCATAGCATATGGCCTTTGATGGCTCCTTTGGTGTAGTGTTTCAGTGCGTGGACTCTAATTTGGGAGAACCAAGTTTGATTCCCCACTCCTCTACTTGCAGCTGCTGGATGACCTTGGGCAAGCCATAGTTCTGTCAGAGCTGTTCTCTCAAGGGCAGTTCTTGAAAGAGCTCTCTCAGCCCCGCCTACCTCACAGGGTGTCTGCAGTGGGGAGGGGAAGGGAAAGGAGTTTGGAAGCCGCTCTGAGACTCCGAGTAAAGGACAGGTATAAATCCAATCTCTTCTTCTTTGCATATGGAAGTCAACATTGCCAGTTGACAACAGCCCAGAGAGATCATAAATGTGTGAAGAGGTCCAAGATACGTCATAACACATTGGCCAACCACCTTGAAGGCTCCGACCTTTGGTCTAGAGTTATGTTCCTTTTAAAGTTGCTGTCTCTTGGGGACAGCTTTTTTCTCTTTCCTTCTCTGCTGGCATGGTTTAGTGAACTGTGTTTTGCTCTCTCCTGTTCTCCAGGACGCAACTGAGACTGGAAAGTTTGGAAGATACCCACATCATCAAAGGGGAAGACGATGCCTTGTCGGACAAACATGGCTGCCCGGCCTACGTCAGCCCAGAAATCCTCAACACAACTGGGACTTATTCCGGCAAGTCAGCCGACGTTTGGAGTTTAGGAGTAATGCTGTACACCCTCTTGGTGGGACGCTATCCCTTTCACGACTCGGACCCTAGCGCCCTGTTTTCAAAAATCCGCCGCGGACAGTTCTGCATCCCCGATCATGTCTCCCCTAAGGCCCGGTGTCTCATCCGTAGCCTGCTGCGACGAGATCCCTCCGAAAGACTCACTGCGCCAGAGATTTTGCTCCATCCTTGGTTTGATGCCATTTTGGAGTCAGGGCATGCTGACCACGACGTGGGAGCCAGCGATCAGATTGTTCCGGAGAACTCTAGGGAGGACAATGATATGAGTTCCTTCTTCTGCTAGTCCCGATTCTGCCCTCGAGGGAGAAGGACGCCGTATCCACATACAGCTTTCCCCCCCCGTGTGTGTGTGTGTGTGTCCTGTTTAACTTTTGTTTCCCGTGTTGCAAATGTATCGCGTTCCAAAATCTGTGGTCAGGACAGTAGCAGTGATCTTAAGCACACTTCCGCCAAGTCCCGTTTTTTTTTTTTTTTTTTTAAATTCTCTGTGGAAGCATAGCAGAAAGAAACAAAAAGGGTGCATTCGTCCACCTGGTTTCATTTGGGCTGTTTCCAACTGAACTCCCTGAGGACTACTGGCATGCTGGCTCTTGGCCTATACCTCTGGACAGTTTCGCTCTGGACTTCAATGAGAGAACATAAGGACTGCCCTAGAGGGAGCACTTTGAAAATAGCCGTCTTTGCTGGATTCCTCTTTTTTTAAAACAAACCAACAAACCCCGAAACACAACACAGGCTGGGTTTTCCTTGCTCTCTGGGGGGGGGGGGTGCATGTTCAGATCCACGCTGTGTTGCTGGGACTGGCGGCTTTGTACTGCTGTAGCAACTAGAGGAGAAAGCCGGCTCGGTTCTCAAATGTCTGATACATGATAAAAGGACAGAGCCATCCGCTGAGCTTTGATTACAGAATCTTCTTGCCAGTGACGTGAGAGAGAAATGCGCAGCCACAGTTCTTGCCTTCTCCCAGTGCCGGGCAAAAGCCACGTGATGGTCACAGTGCAGAAAGTTAATAAATAGGATTATCTCTGTAAAAGAAACCCACATCCGTTGATTTCAAAACCAGGTCTCCAAAAATTGATGGGAATAGGGGCCCTCCAGGCCGAATTTCCCAAAACTGCTGCTTCGGGAGCAGGCATTGGGTAATCAGCTTGAAATCAATGAGATTTTTCCCCCCCAGTCTGAAAAAATCACAGCCTTCCCGTGTGTGTGTGTGTGTGTGTCTGTCTTTTTCTGCATCCTGATTTCTTAATCTGGGTACTAAATTCTAAGTTTATCCTTTGAGCCATAGCTCAAGTATCAGATGTAAACTTTGCTCCACCATGCTGATTTCTAGATTATGTTGGCTTCGGTCCACGGGCTTAGAGTTCAGCTGAGTAGGGGCCGGATCAGGTTGCTCAGCCGGATCACAGCAAGTAGGATTTTAAAAGGGCGTGCATCTGTGCACTCTGGCAGCTCGGCAATGCATGCAGCAAATTCCGGGGGGCTGGCACAGTGTGTACTTTGACTACCCTGCTGATGTCATGGTTTGGGTGTCCTTATTTCAGTTCCTTTTTGTCTAAGACTGGAACCATTAAAATGCTGAGAGTCCTCCCGCCGGGGCCTCAACAGGAGATAAATAGCCCCCTGCCTATTCCTGAATGTTTATTGGAAAGACTGGTTTCGGTGGGTCTTGCTTCCAAGTGATGTGTCTATGACTGGGATCACAAAGTGTACATTTTAAAAAGAAGTCCCTTTCTTTGAACCGGGGCGCTGTGATCCTGTTATCAGTTTCCCGCCTCTATGGCAGCTGAGATCCCAGCTGGCAGTCCGAGCGACTAAAAAACTCAGCCGTGGAATGCTTTTAATCCCTTCTGTTTGCCACTAACTCCTAATGCTATCTTTAAGCACTGCTTCTGAAAGAAGAAACAATGGCTGTTCTCTATAGTAGATAGCTGAGGACTCCTTTTGGCGTTTCCTCCCTGGGAGATTTGTGTCCTAAGAAGGCACCGAAGTGGCATTTGCTAAAGAATGTATCTCTGTGTCTGTCTAGCTGAAAAGATTAATGTTCAGCCAGCCATCTTTCACAAGGTGCACCTTTGTGGCCAGAGAGGAGTGGGTGTAAAGTGTTCCAGAGCTGCCGCAGGTATCTTTATGGAGCTGTACAGTCTTACGTTTGGTATCACAGCAATCTGGCAGTTCTTTGCATCCTGTGTAGATGGAGCATTTGGGCAGCAAGAAAGGTGACTTGCTCAAGGCTGTCACGGTTGGCCGGTGGCAGAGGTGGGGATGTGTTCCCAGCCTGCTGAACCAGATGAATTCAGGTGTAAATGTTCTAGACACAGACCTCACTTTGAATTTCAGAAAAGTAAGCAAGAGCGAGGGACAAGATCCATGTTTTGGCAGCTCTTGGGTCCCCAGTTTAAAGGATCTCTGCTGGCAGAAAGACCTGGGACCTTGGAGAGAGCTCCTGCCATTCATAGTACACATGAACCGGACCCCTTGGTCCATCAAGGGCAGTATTGTCTACACAGGCTGGCAGCAGCTCTCCGGAATCTCAGGCAGAGATCTTTCCCATCACCTACTACCCGGTCCTTTTAACTGGAGACGGCGGAGATTGAACCTGGGATCTTCTAAATGCAAATCAGGGGCTCTGCCCCTCTCCTAGATGCTCCGGAGCTCGGTTGACCAAAAATCTTCTCCCCTCCATAGAGTAAAACGGCAGCCATGGTGCTGAATTCTCTATCCCTCTAAAATATAGCCGCTGTTTGCTTCTCCAACCGGGGCTCGAAAGGGCTCGCTTGGGTCTGTTGCATCAGCATTGCTGAGTGTCACTTTGGAAGCGGGATTGTGTATTCAAATACCGGACTGCATCAGCCGAGGGTGGAGCGGCCTAACCTGAGGGACAACGATAAGACCGATTTCATTGCGTGTGCGTTCGTGTGTGTGCGTTTTCACCTTTCATTTGGGGTTTGCATTGCACCTTCACCCGTTGTGCCAAAGGGGGGGGGAATAATTATCCATTTCAGGGAACAAACAAAACCATACCCTGATGTTCCTATTTGAATATTCAAGTGCGGTGTTACCCGGGAGAGCGCTCTCTCTCCCCCCCCTTCCCTCTTTCTCCCCTCTTGCTTTGGCTGTGATAATTTTGCGTTGGATTCCACTCTTGGGTAAAGAATACACTTGAACTGTTGTTCCCCCAGGTGAACTTTCCTGACAAGGGGGACCACTTCAGTTCGGCTGCCTAGTCTACCACTCAGGTGACTAGACTAGGAAGGTTTTTGCTCACTGGGAGGTTGGTTGGTCCTTCCTTGCCTTGGGGGTGCGCCATAGGTGAACATAGGCCTGGGGTAGGCCCCTGGACTAGTGGAAGCTTTGACCCAAGAACTTTGTGTGCACTTATTTGCAAGGCTACACGTGTGTGTGTGTGTGTGTGTAGATGTGTGCAGAACCAACTAAATTTATTCCCAGTTGTATACAACTTCGAAAAAGGATGTGTTCGTTAAGGGTACCGCTGAAAAGTTAAGCCAGGTGTGGTCTTGCCCTCCAAAGGACAGTGGGGGACGTGTTTTGTGTTGAGCTGTCTGAAATATCTAATAAAAGACTGAGTATCCTCAGAGAAACACCATTTCCCCGGGATTCTTTGTGGTTTTGTGCTCCAAAGAACTCTGGGGAAACGCCGTTTGTGTCGCGTCGTCTGGACTCTCTAACGAAAGACTGGAAATCCTCAGAGAAACATCATTTCCCAGGATTCTCTGCGGAGGAGACAAGAAGCGTGGTACAAGAAACCAGTTTGGCCTAGATACTGAAGTATATAACGTTTATTGTCCTGGCAATTTGGGATAATTTGACAAGTTCTTTTTTTTTTTTGAAGTTGTTTTTTAATGTACATCTCTATAAAGAAGGTGGGCCACTATGCTATTGAGAGAGCTGCGTGTGCCTCATCTGCTATGTATTTGGTACAGTGACATCTTATCATTGAAGGTAGCTTTTTTTTTAAATGGCTGTAATATGTGTTTGTCCTAAAACCTGAGAGTGTCAGCAGTTGAAATGTGAATCATGGCTGGCAAATACTAACTTAACAGAATCAAGAGAATTAGGTGAAATTTTTTTTTTGACCTTTGATTGCACTAAAGCTCTTATGATTGCTTTGACATATATTTGTATCTGTGATACAGTTTTTAAAAATCTCCTCAGACCTGCCTCTCAATCTGTATATATCGGTAGGTGCCAAGCTAATAACACTATGTCGGATCTCTGTAAATGTTGTACATATTTGAAAATGAAGTTGTAAAATTCCTGTACAAAATGTTTAATAAATCTGGTTTCATAACAAAACTTGGTTTGTCAGTCTCCCGTACGGATGCCAGCTCTGGATGGGGAAATGCCTGCTGGTTTTGGGGGTGGAGTTTGAGGAGGGAGGGATTTGTGGAGGGGAGGGGCCTCAGCACAGTACAATGCCATAGAGTCAACCTTCCAAAGCAGCCATTTTCTCCAGGGGAGCTGATCTCTGTCGGCTGGAGATCTTTTGTCATACTCTGATCTCCCCAGGCCCCCACCTGGAGGTTACAAGTAACAAAGTTAACACCATGCACAAAATGTTTACTATATACCAGGGGTGGCCAAATTTGCTTAACGTAACAGCCTCACAGAATAAATGGCAGATGTTTGAGAGCCGCAAGACGTGAACAAATATCACACACACACGTTTTTTTATTGAAGAATTGCAGATTTGCTTTTTATTGACATTAAATTAGACTGTGTGAAAGAACCACATGCAGCTCCCGAGCAGCAGTTTGGCCACCCCTGCTGTATACTGATTATTAGGATTTAGCATGTGAAATTCCAACAATATAAATTTTACAAAAAATGACTCATAGGGTTCCAATAATTCAAAGATACAGTTTCACAAGGAAGGGACAATGAATGGTTAACACCTATTCCAAAGTCTGTAAGAGCAGACAAAAGGCTTTTTGGGGAGTTGCTCCCAATAGTTAACCATGGACAGTGTAGTCCAATTATAACATTTCAGTAGACAATGGAGATGCTATCAGCAACTATATGTGTCCAGGATTTTCTGCATGTTTCATAGCCTCCTTCCAGGTCGTGAATTATCCTTGGAACCAATGCTCAAGAGTAATTATTTTGATATGCAGCAAAAATGCCATCCATTCTCTCATTTGGCAAATAGGTTCTCCACCTGGAGGTCAGTAAACCTATTCTCCTGTGATATGAGTGTTGTTGGGTTTCCCACAAAGGGGGTGGGTATGCTTTGGGAAAGGTAAATTGGGGGAGGCTGTGGCATGGGCGGGAGTCCATAAATGGATTTTGGAATAAGTATTTTAGACTTCAGGCTGCCCTGACCTGGATGGCCCAGGTTAGCTTGACCTTCTCAGATCTCCGAAGCTAAGCAGGGTTGGTTCTGGTTAGTCTTTGGATGGGAGACCACCAAGGAAGTCCAGGGTTGCTACACAGAGGCAGGCAATGGCAAACCACCTCTGAACATCTCTTGCCTTGAAAACCCCATGACAGGTCACCATAAGTCAGCTGTGATTTGATGGCACGTTCCATTACCATCATCCAGTCTTTAAGGTGCCTTCATGTGTAGGAATTTATTATTTGCTTTTATATACTGGCTCAAGTGAAGAAACAGTACAAAATGAGCAATGTTAAATTATCAAGAAGAAGAGGAGATTGGATTTATACCCCACCCTTCACTCGGTCTCAGAGCGGCTTACAATCTCCCTTCCCCTCCCCACAACAGTCACCTGTGAGGTAGGTGGGGCTGAGAGACCTCTTTCCAGAACTGTCCTTGAGGGAACAGCTGTGCCAGAACTATGGCTTGCCCAAGATCATCCAGCAGCTGCAAGTGGAGGAGTGGGGAATCAATCCCAGTTCTCCCAGATTAGAGTCCGCACACTTAACCACTACACCAGCCAGGGTGTAAAAAGTCCTTCAGCAGTCTAAAAAGATCCATGAAACAGATCTTGGGGTAGAAGCTGACCATAAAACAGCTAAAACAAAAATATAAATCCTCTTAATTCAAAGCCTGGGGTAAAAACATGTTCTGGGTTGGCTCCTAAATTAAGTAGAGGCCTGATGAGCCTCAAGGGCATTCTAAAGATGGAGGTGCCGCCACTGAAAAAGCCCTGTCTTTACTTAAAGCTGCCTATCACCTCCTGCTTGTAGAGCCTAGATCACTGGACTTGGAAGCAAGAATTTTGTTTTCTATCCAACTGTGTAGAAGCCAGTGCCACCAAAGTACAAATGGAGATAGATCCTGTTGGTCAGCCGTGTTGGTCTGAAGCAGTAGAACAAATTTAGAGTCCAGTGGCACCTTTAACACCAACAAAGTTTTGTTCAGCTTTCATGTGCAAGGCACACTTTTTTCAAATACATTGGAATGGCAGGTAAGGTTCAAACTTGTAGCCAGAGAATGAACAGCAAGTTAACATGTAACGTGATGATGTTCAAGACATGCGAAGTGAAAACTAAACAACAATTTAGTTTTGTTCAACTAAAGAACAAGGTTATAAGGTCAACGGCTGTAAAGCAATAAATAATGTCAAAATAGCAGATAAATGCCCAAAGGTGTCTTTTCTAATTGCAGTCGCTGGCCTGCATGATGGAAAGTTTCCTCCTTTTTAACTTTCTGTACAACCCCCATTTCCCTCGCCCCCCCCCCTTTCTCCCATTTCCTGACCACAAAATAAAGGGCAGCTGCACAAACCAGGGGTGCAGAGAACAAATGGGGGAGCTGTGAGTGTCCTGAGTCCCCAGTTCAGCAGTGGATCTGAAAGGGAATCAATAGGGTTGCGACTTGAAAACATGAAGGCATGCAGTGACATTCCAGGAAAGCAAGTGGGCTGGATGAATCATGGTAGAACACCCTGTGATTAATAGGATTCCTTTTTCTCCCCAGTGGAGACCCAAGGTAGCTGATGATATAATCCTCCTGTCATTTTGTCCTCAACAACAGCCCTGTGAGGTGGGCCTAGGCTGAGCATTGACTGATCCAAGGTCACCTGATGAGCTCCCATGGCAGAGTGGAGATCCGACCCTAGTTCTCTAGGACACTCAGACTGCTGCATTATGCCGGCTTCCTTGGAGGCTCTTTGTAGCCATAGCTAAAGGGAGATTAAAAGGGAGCATGTCCCCGTCACACCCCTCCCTTCATTAGCCCACCAGTTATCCATGATTATATGGTCAAATGGTGAGCAAGCACCATTTTTGTGGGTGGGTTTTGCTTTTGGGTGAGGCTGCGGCCAGCATCTGTGACAATAGCGTCCATTATGCATTGGGCAATGAGTATGATTGGCTGCAGCGGTCATGTGGGAAACGCCTCATCACGCCACCCTCTGTTTTGGCTAGGACAGGCCATTTGGTGAAGCCATATAAGGATTTGCTAAGCTCAATGGGGAGGGTTTCTAAGGCCATCCTCTGATGACTGCCATTCCAGGCGATGACTTGCATCTTCTTCTCCAAGTGCAGAGGAGAAAGCGGTCATGACTCAAAACGGCATAGGAAGGTTTCCTACTTACCATGCCCTCAATGGTGCTAAATTTCTTCTTTTGGGAGTATTTTTTGGTTTTGTGTGTGTGTGTGTGTGTGTGAGAGAGAGAGAGAGAGAGAGCACCTGGAAGTCATGGTGACCTCTGGTGACTGACCCCTACTGGGGGCCTGGAAGATATTCACAGAGGTGGCTGAAAAAAGCCTGCCCCCGCCTCCCGCCTCTGGTATTCCAAGGAGGTCTCTCAATCCAAGTACTTGCCTGAGTCGACCTTGCTTAGCTTCCGAGATCTGACTTGCCTGGGCTATCCAGGTCCGGGCGAACAGTGCTAAATTTCAATGGATGAGATTCATGCCTAGGGTTGCCAGTCTGAGTGGAGCGTGGAGTTCTCCCAGATAATTTCCTTGGAGAAAATGGCAGAAAACTCTATGGAATACCACAGATTCTAGGTGAAAATCCTTCCCCCAAATCTCGGAGGCACAATCCCCAAATTGCCAGGAATTTTTCAGGCCAGAGTGGGGGACCTTATATTGTGCCTTTCAACAGATTGATCCAGCTCATTGGGATGATCTCCATACAGTACGCTCTGACTGCTCCTCGGCTGCTGTTCATGTGGAGAAAATCATGTAACTGGTATTGGGGTGTGTGTGTGTGTGGGGGGGGTGTCAACTAGTGTGGTTAGTCCAGTTACCACTGGTTAGCAGAGTGCTTAAATAAAGCAATAAATGCAGCAGCGTTACTTTACCAGGTTACTCGGCTTACAAAGCTATGTAAAGCCACGTTGCAAGTTTAATAGAGAAATACTTCTCTCTTTATCTGAGAAGTACTCTTTGGATAGGAAGGAGTAGGGACAGGATAGAGTACTAACTTATTAGTTAAAGGACGGAAGCAGATGGCAAGAGGCCCATCTGCCTCATGGCTCCAACAGAGGACACCACGCCATCTCTCTTGGTGTATGTAGGGAGAGAGATCGTCTTCATCTGAGAGAGAGAACGGAAGGATGGGAAAGTGTCCCTGAGAACAGAATCTACATTTCAAAGGGGACAGTGGCAGAAGAGTAGATACAGGGACAAAGGTCAGTGTGCCTATCTAGCTATCTAGTCTCTCTTGCCACAAAGTCTGGAGGTCTGAGACACGAGGACATCGCACCTGGAACTTTCAAGAATTAGGACCTTCCATGGATACAGCAGCAACTTTCTGTGGTAGCCGGAAAATGTGGCCATCTGTCACACTTCACAAAGAGAAAATATGTTGCTTCTAAAGGGGTCTTTTGTTTTAAACCTGGAAGAAAGCTGTTACCAGGATAGATCTCTAAACTGCAAGCTGTCAACCACATTAGATGACAGTTCCCAGCTGCTGCAAGTTAATAACTTCTGCCAGCCTAAGCAACAATTCTGATAACAAGCTGGAAGGTGGGGGTGATGACTTCTATAGTCAAGAAAGCTAACACTTGGGCAGAAAAACTCTCTCAAAGGAGACCAATTTCTTGACACAGAGTTAGAAGGGATCCTAGAGGTCACTTACTCCAACCCCCTTGCTCAGTGCGGGAATTAGTCAACCACAGCTCCCCACTCTGCTTAAAAGAGCGCACACCTTTTAAAAATGTTTTAACATGATTGGGAAAAAAGCATTTACAGGAGAAATTCTTGTGGGGCTGTGCCTTTAAGAAAGGAGGTGGTGCCCCCCAAAGCCCCACTGTAGCTACGGGCCTGCCCGGAAGGCCAGAAGACAGGACTAAGAGGCCAGGGCCTTCTTCCTGATGTTTTCCTTCTACTCAAATGAGGCATCACATGATAACATAGACGTAGCTCTCCATGTTTGAAGCTTAAGGCCGGCTAGAGAGCCTAGGGGCTACTTATGTAAATAATTGCAAAATATTTCACTGTTGCACAGGGTCTGGAGGAGCAGTTGGCACAGATAAAGCACCCTGCCCTGCCCATAACATCAAGTTGCCCCATGTAAGACTGTTTTTGCCTAACCTGGATGGCCCGGGCAAATCCGGTCGTGTCAGATCTTGGAAACGAAGCAAGGTCGATCCTGGTTAGCACTTGGATGGGAGACCAGCACCAAGGCAGTCCAGAATTGCTACGCAGAGGCAGGCAATGGCAAACCACCTCTCTTTGTCTCTTGCCTTGGAAACCCTACATGGTCGGCTGTGACTCGACAATGCTGTCCACCGTCAGGAAAGTTTTGAAAATCGGGCTTTCAGAATTCGTGACGTGAGAGCTTGCAAGAAAGACTGAAAGCATCGTTCTAGAATGGGAAAATGTCTGGTTACACAAATTGCCAGTGGCTGGTTTTCCCCTTTGAAAAGTGCTAACACAGCTGACTGGTCCAGTCCTCTTTGCCCAAGACAGGTTTTCCCCCCAGTCTCTACCACTCTTATCACGCTTGTCTTCCCAGGGGAGGGAATCACCTTTGAGCGATCCTTACTGTGAGGAAGCAAAAGAAAAAAGGAAATCGTTTAAGGAAGCGGGTGAGAGTTTTGGAATATAAAAAATACCGTTCTGCTTAGGTTTATAATTTTCCGAGATTAACAATTTGCAGACAATAAAATATGCAAAGATGCTTGTGTTTGGCAACCGGATTCTAGAAGTTTCTGACCAATGCTCCTTCTAAGTTGTGAAGTCTTGTGAGCAAAAATGGTACCTTGTGAGCTACTGGCATTAAAGCTGTGAGCGAGGAATTTGGCTGCTGGATAAATTAGTTTGCTCTGGAGCCATCCTTCCCGAGCTAAGACAAAAACGTGTGAGCTGGAGGCTAAAAAAACTGTGAGCTGGCTCACACTAACTCAACTTAGAGAGAACACTGTTATCTGATGGAGGTTATAAGGAAACCACTGATTCATTCCTTGGAATTGAACTGGATGATCTGGCAGCCCCGCCTGGGGAGGAAGACTATCAATGTGCATGACAGTAGTATTCAGATATTGAGGTATGTGTGTGAGCATGAGTGTGAATGAATGAATGAATCAGTCAATCAATGAATCAATCAATCAGTGGAATGCCAGGATGGGCAATGGTTAGGAAAGAACCTTCCTTCTGAGTGCTGGTTTGCACAGGTTTGTTCCAGTGACTGCAACATCAGGCAGTCGTTTTCGCGTGTGAATTGGCCAGTGGCTGTGTCACCAAGGCACACTATTGCACAGCCCTCCAAATGGGGTGCTTTGCCATGCAATCAGTTTACACAAATACCAAGTCATTGCACACACAGTAATTGGAGAGGCACCTATAAACTGGGCCTAAATCACAGCCTTCCACTTTTATGAGGTGCTAGGTTGCAATCTTTCAGATTTCAGAGTGATACTTGTTGCTCATAGCCACTGCCGGCTATGATGGGTCACCAGGTCCCATGCGCTACCCAACCTAATCCCTTTGCTGTCGCATGTGCCACCCAACCCAGCCGCCATCTGAAAACAAATTGCACGGATTGCTTTTAGCATAGGGTTCAAAACTATAAGATGACACAAAACGGTGTGGTGCACATAAATATACTTAAATAAATATACATTGTTTACAACATATATAATACAAAAGATTAATTTTGTATTGTATTGTAAAAGGTGGTCCTCTTGAACTATAATTAATTGCGTGAGCAGTTCCTGACAGAATTTTTCGGAATAAACTTTCGTTTCAAAAAGACTTCCTCTGTACTGGACAAATTGAAAGATGGAATTCTACAAATACATGGATGTGTGTGTAAACCTCATTTGGGCATAAAGATTTCTTCTACAGAATTCAGTATAGACTGTAAGGTGCTCTCTTTTGTTGAAGGCTAAAACATGGTTGCAGACATTACCAATAGCTTAGAGTTGCCAACCTCCAGGCAGTGGCTGGAGATCTCCTACTATTACAGCTGATCTCCAGGAGAACTGTATCTTGGTTGTGTGGAGGTCAGTCGTAATAGTGGGAGACCTCCAGGTGCCACCTGGAGGTTGGCAGACCTTACCAAAGGCCCAGCAAGTCCAGCCTTTTGTTTTCACTCAGCAGCCAATCAGCTGCCTCTAGGAAGCCCAGGAGCAAGATGGCTGCAACAGCATCCTCCTGCCCATCGTTCCCAGCAACCGCCTCCACTTCTGGAGGGGTCAGATATCCGTCTTGACTAGCTAGCCCGTCCTCCATGAATTTGTCCACTCCCCTCTTAAAGACTTCCAAGTTGGTGGCCATCCATACATCTTGTGGCAGTGAGTTCCACAATTTAACTATGCACTATGTGAAGAAGTACTTTCTTTTGTCCATCTTAAATCTCTCCCGCCCAAATGTGGCATGCATTTCTCAGGAGAGGGAGGCGGAAAGGGGGGGTCACAAAAATATGCCCTTCACCCAGTCTCTGATGATCGAGGGCTGCCAGCTTCTGGGTTGAGAAATTTCTGGAGATTTGGGGGGGATGGAGCCTTGGGGTTTGGAGATGGGAGGGAATTCAGAAAGGTATAATGCCACAGAGCCCACCCTCCGAAGCTGCCATTTTCTCCAGGGGAACTGATCTCTGAGCCACTTTAGTGTAGTGGTTAAGAGCACGGACTCTAACTGGGAGAACTGGGTTTCATTCCACATTCCTCCACATGCAGCTGCTGGTGTGACCTTGGGTCAGTCATAAGATCTTTTAGAGCTGTTCTCTCATGAGCAGTTCTCGAAAGAGCTCTCTCAGCCCCACCTACATCACCGGGTGTCTGTTGTGGGGAGGGGAAGGGGAAGGAGATTGTAAGCCACTCTGTGACTCCGAATGAAGGGCAGGATATAAGTTCGATCTCCTCCTCCTCCTCCTCCTCCTCCTCTTTATGACACTGCTTGGATGGTGTAGTGACTGAGAGTGGTGGACTCTAATCTGGGAGAACCAGGTTTGATTCCCCACTTCTCCTCCACTTGAAGCCTGCTGGGTGACCTTGGGTCAGTCACAGTTCTCTCAGAGCTATTCTCTCATGAGCAGTTCTCTCAGAGCTTTCTCAGCCCCACCTACCTCACAAGGTGTCTGTTGTGAGGAGAGGAAGGGAAGGAGATTGTAAGCCGCTCTGAGACTCCAAGTGAAGGGCAGGGTATAAATTCTGTTGTTGTTAAGAACATAAGAACATAAGAGAAGCCAATGTTGGATCTGGCCAGTGACCCATCCAGTCCAGCACTCTGTCACACAGTGGCCAAAAACACCAGGTGCCACCAGGAGGTCCAGCAGTGGGGCCAGGACACTAGAAGCCCTCCCACTGTTCCCCCCCCCCCCCCTGTCAAGCACCAAGAATACAGAGCATCACTTGCCCCAGACTGAGAGTTCCTATCTATACTTTGTGGCTAATAGCCACTGATGGACCTCTGCTCCAGATATTTATCTAATTCCCTCTTGAAGCTGTCCATGCTTGTAGCTGCCACCACCTCCTGTGGCAGTGAATTCCACGTGTTAATCACTCTTTGGGTGAAGAAGTACTTCCTTTTATCCATTCTAACCCGACTGCTCAGCAATTTCACGGCGTGCCCACGAGTTCTTTTGGGAGATCTCCAGGCCCCACCTGGAAGCTGGAAACCCGACTCCAATCTGATTCTGCCACTTCGCACATGCAAAATGCATCCCTAATGATTTCAAAAGCCAAGCATTTCATCCTGAGAGGTGCTGAAGCAATTTCCCCCAGCTTCCCCCCCCCCTTTTTGTGTGAGGGTGGCTCTGATGAAGAAACAGATGACGGGTTGGTGAAGCAAAACAACGGAATGAATGTGTTCACCTCAGCTGCACCTTCGCTTGCTATTCTGAGTGTTATTGCACACACTCACTCACACTGAGCGGCAGCATAGTTTCCATGAACTCGCTGAGTTCGTGCATGACAGCATCCTATCTCAAGTTACTTCACGAAAGTTATCTCGGATGGTGTTGGCTACACAGACAAGGCACCTAGGGCATCTGATTAAATTACACGCCCCTGTGCAGACTCCGTCTTGAACAATCACTTGTCAAGTAAAGTTTATTAAAATGGTGCGAAACCCTGTGGTGTTAGATGAACTAATAACAGAAAGCTGACAGGAAGAAAATGGATTCATTTCAAATGCGGTGTCGGAGGAGAGCTTTATGGATAACTGCGGACTGCCAAAAAGACAAACCTGCAAGTTCTAGATAGAATCAAGCCCAAATTCTCCCTAGAAGCAAAAAATGACTCAGCTGGGGTTATCAGCAAGATGGGTAGTCGTGTTCATCTGTCTGTAGCAGTAGAAAAGAGCAAGCATCCAGGAGCAACTTAAAGACTAGCACAATCTGTGGCAGGAGATTTGCTTTCGGGAGTCACTGCTCACTTCTTCAGGTATCTCATGGAAAGCTCATCCCCTGCCACAAATTTTGTTAGTCTTTAAAGCGCTACTGGACTCTTGCTCTTTTCTACTGAGGATACCATATTTACAGTCACACCATGAGAAGGCACAACTCATGGGAAAAGACAATAATGTAAGGAAAAGTCCAAGGCAGCAGGAAAAGAGGAAGACCAACAGGAGATGGACAGACTCAGTAAAGGAAGCCTTGGCCTTCAGTTTACAAGACCTGAGCCCTTTAACCACCTCGCCATGCTGGCATCCAAGGTATCTGGAGGAATGGATACATTCTAAGCTATCAAGGCTCTAACTGTTGCCCATATCTTACACATAGTGGCACATAGTGGCACATAATGCAATCTTAGGATGTATTAACAGAAGCACTGTGTCCAGATCACGGGAGGTGGTAGTTCCGCTCTATTCTGCTATGGTCAGGCCCCACCTGGAGTACTGTGTCCAGTTTTGGGCACCACATTTTAGGAAGGATGTTGACAAGCTCGAGTGTGTCCAGAAGAGGGCAACCAGGATGGTGAGAGGGTTGGAATCCAAGTCTTATGAGGAAAGGCTGAAAGAGCTGGGTATGTTTTGCCTGGGAAAGAGAAGGCTTTAAGGGGACATGATTGCAGTCTTCAAATATTTGAAGGGCTGTCATGTAGAAGGTGGAGCAGATCTATTCTCTCTTGCTCTGGATTGCAAGACTGGATCTAATGGGTGGAAATTACAAGGGAGTCAATACTGGCTAAATATCAGGAGAAACTTCCTAAATGTAAGAGTGGTTGAGCAGTGGAACAGACTGCCTCGGGAGGTGGTGGATGCTCCTTCGCTGGATGTTTACAAGCGGAGGCTGGACGGCCATCTTTGGGGTATGTTGTAGGGCTATCTTTCGGCCATGCTCCTGCAGAGAGCAGGGGGTTGGACTACATGGCCTGCAAGGTCCCTTCCAACTCTAACATTCCACGATTCTATGATTTTATATCCCACCTGAATAATTAATTAAAAAATGGCATGCTTCCTTCTTCCCGTCCCCCAAACTTCAGAAGCTCTTCCAAGCCACTAACAGTGGAAGGAGCCTCCTTAGGCTGGCGGAAGTCTTCAGACTTTGCTCAGTGGAGTGGTAGAACAAATATCAATGTTACGTGTATTCCTGGGAATTCTAGTTCTCTAAGGGGCCCATGACCTTACCTGGATGGCCTAGACTAGCCCAGTCTTGTCTTGCAATCTAAGCATGATACAGTTAGTATTTTGATGGGAGACCAGTAAGGAAGTCCAGGGTTCCTGCTCAGAGGCAGGCAATTAGGCCCGTAGCTAAGGTGTGGCTTTTGTGTCTTAAAGACACAGCCCCACAAGAATTTCTTCTGTAAATGCTTTTTTCAATCATTTAAAAACTTTTTTTTAAAAAGGCGTGCGCTCCTTTAAGCAGAGCGTGATGCTGTAGTTCATTAATTCCCGTCCTGAGCAAGGGGGTTGGAGTGGGTGACCTCTAGGATCCCTTCTGACTCTGTGTCAAGAAACCGGTCTCCTTTAAGAGAGTTTTTTTTTCTGCCCAAGTGTTAGCTTTCTTGACTATAAAAGTCATCACCCCCACCTGCCAGCTTGTTATCAGAATCTTTGCTTAGGCTGGTAGAAGTGATTAACTTGCAGCGACTGAGAACTGTCATCTAAAGCAGTTGACAGCTTGCAATTTAGAGATCTATCCTGGAAACAACTTTCTATTGGCTAAATGGCTTTTCTTTCTGCACTGAGAACTTCAGCCCCACCAGGAAAAAATATTGCCCCACAAGCCACAAAATCCTGGCTACGGGTCTGCAGGCAATGGCAAGCCACCTCCGAACATCTCTTGCTTTGAAAATTCTATGGGATCATCATAAGCTGGTGGTCACGCGATAACACTTTCCACCACCAGCAAGGGACTCAGGGATAATTCTCAACATTACTTGCAAATTACAATTCCCCTCCACTGGAGAAAAAGCCTTGATGCTTTATACAGGTAGTTCCTCAAGCAGGCTGCACTCAGCTGGTGAACACATCCCTTGATCCTATAAGGGCTCCGGTGACCTTTGGATGCCACTGTGGGGATATGTCAGTAATCCTCAGGAAGCCCAGTCACATCACAAGCATAGCCTGTTGCCTGATAAAACCAGGAAAGGTTGATGGACTACGCAACAAGTTCACAACGCCTTCTGTCAGCCACCTGTTCCTGTCTCCGCGATGCGTCTCGGGCTGTGAGTAGGCACCGTGGGATGTGTTAAGACAATTTCCAATTTCTGTCTGATTAAAAACGAAATAGTGGGTTGCTGTGATCTTTGGCGTAATGCATTTCTGCATGAATGAACAATTGTTAGATAAAAAGAAAGATTTGCTAGCTGTTGAATTTTTTTATATATCAACAGCAAGGCAAAGCAATGTCTTCTGTAGTTTCATCTAATTGCAAATGGAACCCCAATGGATAGCAAAGTTAAAATTTACAGAGTTGCATCATCCAGGACAGAAACCTAGCTTGGTGTTGGTTCCACTGGGGGCAGCCACTTCATGGCCCGCAGCACTGATCCCAGGAGAGATCTGATTTCCTGCAACCTCTGCCTCTAGGAAATGCGGTTATGGGTTTTTAAAATGCTATGCTTGACTAGAGGAGCTCCTACGCAGGCAAGAGCTTTTCTGCAGCTGCCACGTGGCCGCTGTCACTCCGTGGGCTGGTTCAAACAGGCATGCGTGTCACTTGATTTCTCTTGTCCTTCTTGTAATTTCACTCGATTTCTCTTGTCTTCACAGTGGCTGCAAACCAGACAGGACCAGAAACGCAGGCCTGCCGTTGAACAGCGGAAGCTCCGCCTCCCTCCATGTCATTCAGATCAGCGGGTTCCGTGTCTTCCTAACATCACGATAAGGTACATTCTCCTGTCCTCACCACGGGGCAGCCTCTGAGATGCAGCAAGGAAATGTGTTCTGAAATGATGTCAGGACCCAAGCACATTTTATTGGAAGCGGCAAAAGAGGCTGATGCGATCTTGGGGGTGTATCAACAGAGGTATCATATCCAGATCGCAGGATGTCATAGTCCTGCTATGCACCTGGAGTACTGTGTGCAGTTCTGGAGGCCTCACTTCAAAAAGGAAGTGGACAGAAGCGGAAAAGGAGCGGGTGCAGAGGAGAGCGACGAGGATGATCGGGGGGGGGGGGGGGGGGGGCCTGGAGACCAAGTTCTGTGAGGAAAGGCTGAGGGACTTGGGAATGTCCAGTCTGGAGAAGAGGAGGCTGAGAGGGGACAGGATGGCTCTCTTGAAGTCTTTGAAGGGCCATCACTTGGAGGAGGGCAGGGAGCTGTTCCTGTTGGCAGCAGAGGACAGGACTCGCAATAATGGGTTTAAATTCAGGGCGGGAAGGTACCGGATGGATCTTAGGGAAAACTCTTTTACACTCAGAGTTGTGCAAAAGTGGAATCAGCCGCTTGGGGAAATGGTGAGCTCTCCCTCACTGTCAGTCTTTAAGCAGCAGCCAGACAAACACTCTTCAGGGATGCTCTAGGCCAGGGGTGGGCAAATGGCGGCCCGGGGGCCACATGCGGCCCGCCACAGAGTTTTTTGTGGCCCACCAAGACATGAAGATCAACAAGAGTAAATATAGATGCTCTTTGACAGACATTACCTTGCAGGCTGTGATGAGAATCTCAACAAGCAATCTCACTCCTGATTTCAAAAAAAATTGTAGAAAAGTGTGATAGGGTACATTTGTCTCATTAAACTGATTCTAAAATTAAATGTGCTTGCAGCTATAGACGATATGAAATTAGCACAATAAATAAATTGAATAAAACTACCACTATTTTATTTAATTTATATTTATTGATTTTTATGATACAATGTATACCTTTTCTGAAATGCAAAGTTAAGTAATGAATGCAATCATTTTAAAAGGTGCGGCCCTCCGCTAACCTCCGCTCCCGCAAAGTGGCCCCCGAGCCAAAACAATTGCCCACCCCTGCTCTAGGCTGATCCTGCATTGAGCAGAGGGTTGGACTAGATGGCCTCTGTGGCCCCTTCCAGCTCTGTGATTCTAGGATTCTAAGTTCTTGGGCGGGGGGGGGGTGGAGTGGGGGAATGAGACACAGAGTTCTCAGATGTGGTGATCTGCAGCATGGCTTAAATGTGCACACTGATTCCATGAAAAGGAGCATTAAAAAAATGATCTGGGGCCAGCGTCACTGCTATCTCATAAAGGGGCTGGACAACGGAATCCATACAACAGGTTCAGTCACGGAAATGGCAGGGGTTTCTACATACTCCAGGGACCACTCTGCTATGCAGAAAAATATTATTTCCCACGCAATCCTAAACAGAGTCACACCCTTCTAAGAGTGCCGGCTTCAGTGAGAAGCCTTCCAGGTGGGTAGCCGTGTTGGTCTGCAGTCGAAGAGCTAGATTTGAGTCCACTAGGGCTTTAAAGACCGATAAAATGTCCAGGGCAGAAGCTTTTGAGAACCAAAGCTCCCTTCACCAGATCTGACTCTTGAAAGCTTATACCCTGGAAATCTTGTTGGTCTTTAAGGTGTCATTGAGAAGGGTGTGAACTTTGCTTAGCACTGCACTGTTTGTTAAGGAGAAGAGAACTACTCCCTCGTTACAACTGTCTCATGGGAAGGGAATATGCTCCAGGAACACAAAATATTAAGAGCAGCGGAGAGTCAGCTCAAGGAAAATACAAAGGTGGGAAAGTCTCTACTAGCCCCTCAGTGATTTATTTATGTGCATGTTCTGTACCCTGCACTTCTCCTCAGTGGGGAGCCCTGACCTAGGCCCTGATAGGCCAGGGTAGCCCAATCTCATCAGATCTTGGAAGCTGAGCAGGGTTGGCCTTGGGTAGTATTTGGAAGGAAGACCTCCAAGGAATGCCAGGGTCGTGACGCAGGGGCAGGCAATGGCAAACCACCTCTGCAATGTCTCCCGGTTAAAAATAAAACAAGTCCAGTTCACCTAGTGGTGCATAAAGCTAAAAGAGCTATAACTTCTGGCTGGCAGACAATCTTAGGATCCCCTGGCTGGACTACACACAAGCCCATATGATCATTAATTTAATTAATTCCTCAATGGGGTGAGAAGTGGCTTACAAAACTGTTGTCCCTCCCTCCATTTCGCCTACACAGCAACCTTGTGAGCTAAGTCAGGCTGAGAAAGGGTGAGTGGCTCAAGGAATTTCCATGACAGCGTGGGGATTTGAACCTGTGTCAGAGCTTGGGAGCCACACAGGGTCGGCCACAGTCAGTAGTTGGATGGGAGACCACCTAAGAAGACTGAGGTTGCTATGGGGAGGACGGGAGGCAAGGAGGGGAGGTTGCTATGGGGAGGACAGCAATGGCAAACCACCTCTGCTTGTCTCTTTGCCTGGAATGCCCTGGGGTTGGGGTGGCCATGAGTTGGTTGCAACTTGACAGTATGGTCTTCTTCTACTTGTCCCAGATCCTAGTCCAAAACTAACTGCCACAGCTGGTCAGTGATCTCCTGGAAAGAGAGACCTTCGGTGTGTGTGGAGATTTCCAAATTGTTCCCCCTTTCCTTTGATTTCTTATAAGACCCTCAGCTCTTTGGTGGCCTATTTGCACTTGAAAATCCCTTGATGTGACCACGTTGGAGCAAAAGCTTTCAGTGCTAAGTGTGAACCAGCTGAGAAGAGTGTTTTAAAGGACAGCTGATTTTTCTGGCTTCCCTTCCTGGAAACAGTAGCAGATTAAATGGCTTGCTCCATGGATTTGTTGGAGAGGAAGAAGAAGAAGAGGAGATTGGATTTATACCCCACCCTTCACTACCCGAAGGAGTCTCAGAGCGGCTTACAATCTCCTTTCCCTTCCCCTCCCCGCAACAGACACCCTGTGAGGTATTTATTTTTATTTATTTATTTATTGGATTTGTATCCTGCCCTCCCCGTCTCTTGGCTGAGGAGGGGCTGAGAGAGCTCTGAGAGAACTGACCTTGAGAGAACAGCTCGGAAAGAACTTGTGACTGACCCAAGGTCACTGCAATCTGAGGGAATCAAGCTAACAAGTAAATTATTATAAAAAAATTACAAATATTTATTAGGGTGTACCCAAAAATAAAATATGATAAGGTTAAAAGAAACAGTCTAAATATCAGACTCTTAAAGCTTATTTCATTCAAAACTGTTTGTAATACATATCAAACTGATGGATAAAACTTTTGACCTAAGGACCATACGTGTTTCGGCCCCTATGGGCCTTCCTCAGTGGTCAATATTCCTTATTTGACAATGACACACATCCATAAATACATGCATAAAGAATATTGTATATACACATATGTGACCAGGTGCTACTTTCTTAAATGCTATGCAGTTGCTACAAATTTGTATGATGGGCCCGAATGGTAGCTCTACAAATTCTTCAGTTTATTCTGGTACCAAATGTCCCATTCATCAGGATGTGCGTCACTTCCATCAAGGGTATTGGTATTTTTTATAATAATTTACTTGTTAGCTTGACCCTCTCAGATCGCAGCTACTTTTTGGGTTGTGGGTTGTGCCCCCCCCCCCCTCTTTTCTTCACTTTTTGACCCAAGGTCACACCAGCAGCTGCATGTGGAGGAGTGGGGAATCAAACCTGCTTCTCCCAGATTAGAGTCCGCACTCCTAACCACTACACCAAACTGCAGCAATGGCCTGCTAAGAGACTAAAACTGTAAATATTGCTGGAAAAGCCGCTCAGTCCACTTGTACCCTAGGGGGCACTGTGGAGCATTCTCCAGATCTTAGGGTTTATCCAGTGTTTCCTCTTGCAGTTCAGCCTGCCTCTTGTTGTTTTCTCCCTCTGCTGTGTGTTATATTAATGGCCTGCAGCAGTCAGTTATTGCCTTTCTTCAAAATCCTGTTGCACTAAATTCTTTAAAAGCAAACTCCAAGATGTGGATTGGATTATTTCCAGAACTTTGCCAACAGGATTCCCATGGGCCTTGAGAGCAAATGCGGCAATTTAATATGGCTGGATTGGAGCCTGGTGTAGTGGTTAAGTGCACGGACTCTAATCTGGGAGAACTGGGTTTGATTCCCCGCTCCTCTGCTTGCAGCTGCTGGGTGACCTTGGGCAAGCCATAGTTCTGTCAGAGATGTTCCCTCATGAACAATCCTCGAAAGAGCTCTCTCTCAGCCCCACTTACCTCACAGGGTGTCTGTTGTGGGGAGGGGAAGGGAAAGCAGTTTGTAAGCTGCTCTGAGACTCCTTCAGGTAGTGAAGGGCAGGGTATAAATCCAATCTCCTCTTCTTCTTCCTCAGAGATCAACAAAATTTCTGGGGCAGAAGCTTTCGAGAGTCCAATCTCCATTTGTTAGATATGTGGCTAGGGCTACCAGGTCCTCTGGGTAGGTGAGGATTTGCCTGCTCAAAGGGCCCCTGACTCGCCGGCCTGGATCCAGCTGGTGGGGGGAACCCCGCTCCCAAAGGGCCCGGATTGGTCAACGTGCCCAGCGCGATGATGTCACCTGAAGGTGATTTCATCACGTTGGGCACAGTGCTGGGGGGGATGCTCTAGCATTCACCCTGAAAACTCTATGGTATCATAGAGTTTTCAAACCAAATGCTAGAGCGCCCACTGGTGATGTGCCTAGCGTGATGATGTCAGTTCCGGGTGATGTCATTGTGGCGCATGTGCGCATAGCGTGTGTGCGGTTGTCTCGGACCAGGAGCTTCTCCCCCCGGCCGCAATATGTAAGAGATGTGGCAACCCTATCCGTGGCTATAGATCAGGCAATAAGGCCATAGTTTGCAGGACCTGAAAAAAATAATTTCTTTCCGTTGTCAGATTAATGGCTGCCTCTCAGCTCCCTCCCCACATCTTTAAGGCAAGCATGAGAAGGGAGGTTAAGAATCGGTAAGGAACCAGACCTAGCTTTTGGGAAAGACGTATCTTTTTTTCTTTTTCTTTTAAATGAAAGCTCGAGTCATTTATTTACAAAATTAAAGTGGCAAAACAACTCTGTTCGGCAGGACTCCGCTTCCCTATTTGGCGCTAAAGCCGCAGCGGCTGTATCAGTTACATTCTGTGCAGCGCAAACATTAGCATAACTGTGTGAAGCAATCATGCCCCTAACAACAGCAAGCAATGTGCAGAAGATAAAAATAAATAGAATTCGTGGAGCAAGAGGTAACCCTGCTCTCTCCAGTCCAGGACAGTGGAGTTGTTTGCAGAGATGAGTGCGTTCCTGGGATGCTCCGTGCTTTCGCTGGAACTCTTGCCACAACTCTGGTGATTACTAATGGGCAATTAATTTCTCATCCCAAGGAAGAGGTGAGGCTGAACCTTCTTCAGGGTATCGTGAACACCTCGCAGCCCGTGGGTGGCTGCAAAGGAGAACCACCAGGCCGTACAGTGTAAATACGTACGGCTAAGAATGATCCCAGCCAAGTTAATTGCTTTTAAAATCCCATTGATTTTCAGCGTGGGGGCTGAACACATTGTGAACGCTCTTCTGTTGAAACCAGGAAGTATTAGGAATGCTTAACTGTGGCTAGAGCGTATCCATCGCTTGAGCTGCTTTTTAACGGGTTTAATTGACGGATTTGGCTGTCAGGTTGCCAGGTGTCCACTATTGGCCCGGGCGAGCTGGCATTTTCACCAACTGCTAGGGTTGCCAAGTCCTTATTTTTCTGCAGTGTGTGTGGGGGGGTCCTTTCACAGCCGGAATACCTCTGGTGCACGCACAAAGCGTACACGCTGCGATAACGTCACCCAAAAGTGACGTCATCACATCGGGCACATTGGGGTGGGACCTCTTTAATTCGAGGGAAAACCATAGAGTTTCCCCTCATCATGCCAGGCACGTCACCACAGCCCACGTCGCCACAATTTGGGGGCAGGGTTCCCCTGGCGGCCAAATCCGGGCCAGCGGGGAGCAGGCCGCTCGAGCGGGGGTTTCCCTGCCCCCCAGGGGGGACTTGGGAACCCTATCGACTGCCCGGGAAAACACTGGAAAAATGCCAGACATTTATTTAAATACATACATTTAAATTTAAATGCAAAATACTGGACTGTGGGGGCAATTGTACTGGCAATCATACCAAGCCCAAATAGTGAATCATTAATCCTTACTGTATGCCAGTGGATGCAGTACAGCCAGGAGATCCAAAGATTGTCTGGCAGCCTGAAACTCGAACTCTTTTTGTGGCGAGATAGGTTTGTTTTTTGGGCTGAGAGAACTGTGACTGACCCCAAGGTCACCCAGCTGGCTTCAAGTGGAGGAGTGGGGAATCGAACCACTACACCAAACGGGCTCTCCCAAACAGTGAGGCACGCTATTTAGGCTTAGAGGAGGTGGCACCAAGGTAGCTGCTGCCTTTTCACACTTGGGCTGGGTGCTCCTCCCAGCAGAAACATCAAGCTTTGCATTGTCTGCCCTGAGAGAAGGAAGCACCAGACCCGAGTGCAAAAGAGCAGCCGCTGCACTGGCTTTGCGCTCCATCTGGGTACTCTTCCCAGCACAAACAGCGTGTTTTGCGCTTTGCCCTAGGAGGAGGCAGCGCTGAGTCCCCGTGTGTCTTTAAAAAACCAAGAAATGGCAACCCTGTTTGGCTGCAGCGAAACTTAATCAGAGAAGCTGGAAGTTAAGGACATATTTGTTCGTTCTTGCGGAGGCTGGGTTGGTTCTGGGTACTCGCTCTAAGCAGGAATGCAGAAGGAAACCAGAAAGGCGGATTTTATCCTGCTGTAGGCTGAGTGTGACAAGAACACCCTTCCAGGTTTAAAATATAAACTATTGATTGACACTCCCCATCTATGAGGCACGAGGCACTGGCGGTTGTTTATTCTTGGGTAAATTATCTCCTTCTTCCATTAGCAGCTATCAGTGAAAACTGTATTGCGGTTTTGGTAATATGAAAATGTAATTAATTGTCAGTAGAGGCTGGCAGCCAAAGACCTGTCAAACCAAAGTGTGAACTTCGGGTTTCAGTATCTCCACAGCTCCTGCCTGTGCCACAGAAACTCTCTTCCTTCAGCCTGTTCTGTCTCCTGGTTTTCCTTGTCTGCTCTACGGGTTGGATCCACCCAGGCAGGCCTGTAGCTACAGTGGGGCATTCTGGGGCCCTGCCCCCTTAATTAAAAGCCCTCCCCCCCCAAATAGCCATACCAACAATCTTATTTTTGCATGATTCTCAAAATTCTCATGGGGATGCTTTTGAAAGACTCTCTATGACCTAGGTGGTACACAGCAGGACTGGGCTAGCAGAAAGGGGGATTGTTGGAAATGTATTGAAGGTGCCACTCTTGAGTGCCTTTCTAAGCTTTCTTGCCCTGTGGAAGGGAACTCAAAAGGCATTTAAACGCCTTCTGAAGAAACGCCTTCTGAGCTGCTTTCCCCTAGGAACTGACCTGCTCGCTTCCTTGTCCCTTGAAAGGAAGGGCTAGAAATAGGCTCAGAGCCTCTTCCTTTAAAGACAGGCATTCAGATCAATTTAACTGTAATTTAACTGCCCCCTTAAAAAAATTAAATGCCCCCCGAACAAAAAAGTCCTGGCTACAGGCCCGCACCCAGCTGTTGAAAACGGTGGGACCCCCTAAAAGGCTGCGCTAGGGTTCATGGGACCTGCAAGGACAGAAGCCGTGCAAAATGGGGTCTATAACAAGATGAAGAATTAGGGGAGAGTGAGTGAAAAACCCTGTGGCTTTTTCCTTTCCTCCTCATTGCTGTGAGTCATTGCATCACGAGAGCCAGATTGGTGTAGTGGTTAAGTGCACGGACTCTAATCTGGGAGAACTGGGTTTGATTCCCCACTCCTCCATGTGCTGGGTGATCTTGGGCCAGTCACAGTTCTCTCAGAGCAGTTCTCTCAAGAGCTCTCTCAGCCCCACCTACCTCACAGGGTGTCTGTTGTGGGGAGGGGAGGGGAAGGGATAGATTGTAAGCTGCTCTGAGACTCCTTCGGGTAGTGAAGGGCAGGGAATAAATCCAATCTCCTCTTCACCTTTTCTTCTATTCTAACTAAGGTTACTAATGATACAATCCTAAACCAAAGTAGACCTTTCCAAGTCCATTGAGGTTGCAGTGCCTGGCAACCTGTGGAAGTGTTGTGGGGGGAAGGGGGGAACACTGCAGGGGAGGGATTTTAAGAAATGCAACCTCATGTACTTACCAGAAGTACATTATTCATACAGGAAGTGACAAGTGGTATCTCTAGGAACTGCTGGAAACTCTATGGTTTTACCGTAGTGTTTCTAAAATGATGGAGCGACCCTGGGCATTAGCTCTAGGAATCACTGGAAACTCTACAGTAAAATCATAAAGCTTCTGGTGTTTCCTAGAGCTACCTTTGTCACATCCTGTAGGAACTTCTGGTAAGTAAATGAGGCTGCTTTAAAAAAAATCTCTTCTGACTTGGCAGCCCTAGTCAATATCCATGTTCAGAGGAGGGGAATGGCAAACCCCCTCTGCTCACGTCTTGCCTTGAAATCCCCATAGTCTTGGGATCACCATAAGTTGGCTGTAACTTCACAGCACGTAAGTATCATTATTTAATATCCCTGTTATCTTTGTGTTTGGGGAACCTTCCATCTGTTTAAAGCCTTGTGATTGTGTCTTCACACATTCAAAGATACCTTATTGTGGTACAACTCCTGGTTGTGTAAGTACGGCTACTGTGTGTCATCTCTATGTCCTGACCCACAAATCTAATGTTTTGAAATGTTGGCCACCCTGATCACTGTGCCAACCTGATCACTGTGCTGAAGCAATAATTCGCAACCAGATTTCCCTGTGTGGAGAAAACATCCCAATTGTGAATGATGGCTATTTCACTCCGGTAGTGCGATATCCGGCCATGTGTGGATACAGTCTAGCAGGGTGAGACAAGGAACTGGAGTTCTGGAAACAGCATGGAGCAGATTCCTAGGCTGCAAATCTGGTTGCGAATTATTGCTCCAGCACGGTGATCGTAATGCTGTGCAGATGCCGCCTAAGATCACAGCAATTTGGCCAGTGGCAACCAGAGAAATTTCTTCTGGTCTCACCCTTCTGCTGATGTTAGAAGCTGAGGGCCAAATTAGACACAATGGTGGCAGTTCAGTGTGTCTAATTACGGGGCGGTTGAAATCATGTATGGTTGCACATGGGGGGGGGTGTCTGATTTCAGCAGCAGCAAGGGTATGCGGGTGAGGAGAAATGAACCCTCCCAGCATTCACCACTTATCTCCCCCACCGGCCTCCTCCTACCGTTGCCAACCTTCAGGTGGAGCCTGGAGAGCTCCCAGAATTAAAACTGATTTCCAGACAATGGAGATCAGTTTCCCTGGAGAAAATGGCTGTTTGGGAATGTGAACTCTATGGCATTACAACTCACCAAGCTCCCTCCCATCTCCAAGCCCTGCCCTCCCCAGGCTTCACCCTCAGAATCTCCTGGAATTTCCCAACCTACCCTCTCCCCTAGTGCTTTCTGCCCCATTGAGTTCACTCCTAGTGTTGAAGCTGAAATTAGAAGAAAAGCCACAAGGAGGTTAGCCAAAGGTGGTGGTGGTGGGAATTCTGCATTGCTGACCCCTTTTGCGAGAAGGAGGAGGAGGAGGAGATTGGATTTATACCCCACCCTTCACTCAAGAGTCTCAGAGCAGCTTACTATCTCCTTCCCTTCCCACAACAGACATCCTGTGAAGTAGCTGGGGCTGAGAGAACTCTGAGACAACTGCTCTTGAGAGAACAGCTCTGAGAGAATTGTGACTGACCCAAGGTCACCCAGCTGGCTGCATGTGGCAGAGTGGCCCAGTCTCAACTCTGAGAGCCAGTTTGGTGTAGTGGTTAAGTGCATGGACTGTAATCTTGGAGAACTGGGTTTGATTCCCCATTCTTCCACTTGCACCTGCTGGATGACCTTGGGCAAGCCATAGTTCTATCAGAGCTGTTCTTGAAATGAGCAGTTCCTATCAGAGCTCTCTCAGGCCCAGCTACCTCACAAGGTGTCTGTTGTGGGGAGGGAGAGGAGTTTGTAAGCCACTCTGAGACTCCGAGTGAAGGCCGGGGTATAAATCCAATCTCCTCCTCCTTCACCTTAATTTACCTCAGGGGATTGTTGTGAGGATAAAATGGAGGAGAGGAGAACAATGTAAGCCATTTTGGATCCCCACTGGGGAGAAAGGCAGAGTACAAATGAGGTAAATGCATACCCGTCATGCCACCGGCTTATTTCATTTCCCCATTCCCAGAAAAACCTTCCTTTCCATTAAGAAATGCCTCCAACGACAACAACAGCCCAAGTTTTGCTTTGGATAAATTATTAGCCGTGGTGTCCTCAGTGGCTGTACCCCCCCCCCCCCCCCCTTTTTGGGTCCCTGTTGCACAAATTTCAGATTAGGAAAGGATTAAGTAATGACAGTGTGGCTAAAGTATTACACATCACCCCTGGCTATTAGCCAAGGAATTCAGCATGCAAAAGCTGACATTGCTTAACAAGTCAAATATAGCCCTGGTCAGTGCAAGGGATGACCCTCCTGTACCCAAGAAAGAAGCTTAGGTTACCCTTTCTGTAGAAGACCGTGGAATTTTAGGGCTGGAAGCCTAAGGCGTAAGGCCCATTCTTATTATGTCCTGACCCTCTGGGAACTCCTGGAGCACTCTGGAAAAAGTGGGAGGGGCTCACAAGGTGATTCCTCCCTTTACTAGGAAGGAAGGCTGCCATATTTCCATGCTGTGATTGCCCTCCACCACCTCGTGGTTGCCATATTTCCATGTTGTGATTGCCTTCCACCTCATGGCTGCCATGTTTCCATGTTGCTTAGGGCTGCCAAGTCAGCCCGGGGGGGCGGGGGATCCCCTCTACAGGGTTTTCCTATCCACCGGCCAGCCTTTGGCTGGTGGGGGGAACCCCACCCCCGAAGTCGTCCAGTCAGGATGACTTCCCCAGCGTAATGACGTCACCCTGAAGTGATGTCATCACGTTGGGGACGTTGCCGGGACGACGCTCTAGCAATCGCCCATGTTTCCATGTTGTGATTGCCCTCCACCTTGTGGCTGCCATGTTTCCATGTTGCTATTGCTCTCCACCTCATGGCTGCCATGTTTCCATGTTGTGATTGCCCTCCATCTTGTGGCTGCCATGTTTCCATGTTGCGATTGCCCTCCACCTCATGGCTGCCATGTTTCCGTGTTGTGATTGCCCTCCATCTTGTGGCTGCCATGTTTCCATGTTGCTATTGCCCTCCACCTCATGGCTGCCATGTTTCCATGTTGCTATTGCCCTCCACCTCATGGCTGCCATGTTTCCGTGTTGTGATTGCCCTCCACCTCATGGCTGCCATGTTGTGCCTACCCCCTCTACTCAAAATCCTAAGACTCAGCAAGGTTGGGGACCCCTTGCCTTACACAGACTTGGAGCTATCTCTATTCCTAGGTCGCAACACACTCCTGAAAGTTAAGGTGAGTCAACAGAGAAACCATAAATGTAATCAAGTGTAAAAGATTTGTTTGGTATAGTGCTCATGTTCTTACCTCAGGTCTCAACACGTCACCTATATAATGTCTTATGGTGAAAGCACCGTACAGTCACAGGCCAACAATGAAGAGAGAGAGAGAGAGAGAAAAAAGTCAGAGTAACTGGTGGCCAATTTTAGGTCATACAATTACTGCAAAGAAAGAACCTGATTTTGCAAGGAGGCACTGTGCTTGTTTGTGGGATTATGTTGTTACTCATTGCCCTGATGAAGTATGCCTATTTCCTTCTCAGGTAGTGCCTCTGGTGGTGTGATCCACAAGCCCCTTGATTTAAGGACATTCTGCTTACATAAAGCTAATCCCTGGGCAGGAAAACACATGTACTCTTTCACGGTTGACATTTGCAGCATGATTTGTTCCATGAGTACTTGAGTTTGGAAGCCAACAAATCCTACTGTGTGCCTCATGCGTCGAAAAGGGTCTTCTTGAGATAGTAAAACAGAGAAAAAAGAATTCCTAGAACTCTGGTATCTTATGCACAGGTTGTTTGCCCTAGCCTGGATGCCTCTGGGAAGCATCCCCCCCGCTTCCCCCAGAGCATCATGGTACTTCCATGTACCTCCTGGGTTTTCCCTATGATCCTTCCCAAACATCGTTTGCTGTAGGGTTGCCAGGTCCCTCCTGCCAATTGGCGGGAGATGGGGAGGGGACTTATCAGGAATGGCAGGGAGGCCCATCCAACTACAGTGATGTGTCTATGTCACTGCCCACGTGACCCAGAAGTAACACTATCACTTCTGGGACACTCTGGTATTTGGGCAAAAACTCTATGATAAATTTGGTTTCTACCGTAGAGTTTTTGCCCAAATGCTGGAGTGTCACCCCCAAAGTCACAGAAGGCAGTGGGCAGTCAAATAGACATGTTGCTGCATGTGGGAGGATTTTCCCTCTTTTGGGGGGTAAGTTCCAACTGTCAACTAGCTGACAGGCAGTGGGGAGGCAGAGCCTGACATCAGGGGACCCCCTGCCTTTACTGGGGAGTCTGGGAAACCTAAGTTTGCTGCAGTGTTTTGGGAAAGACTGTAGCAAAGCCCATGTGGCACACATATGGAAGGCCAATTCCAGATCTTCCTGGTCCCACTCACATTTATGCTGTTTTCCCTACCCCAATTCCTTGCAGTGGGCATCCCCTTCCCTTAACCATTTATTACAAGATTTAAGATGGGGGTCAGCTACGGTTGCCAAGTCTTACCATTTTAAAAGCGGGGGAGTCCTGACCCCTCTTCAGGAGTCTGTTGTGCGTGCAAAGCATGCGTGCACCGGGATGACATCACCCAGAAGTGATGCCATCACATTGGGCATGTTGCCGGGGCGACGCTCTGGTAATCACCCTAAAATTCTATGGTACCACAGAGTTTTCAGGGCGATTGCTAGAGCGTTGCCCCGGCAATGTGCCCAGCGTGATGATATCACTTCCGAGTGACGTCATCAAGCTGGGCAGTTGGTCTGATTGGTCCACTTCGGGGAGGGTGGGGTTCTGGACTGGCGGATTGGGGACCCCTTTAGCGGGGGAATCCCCGTCCCCCCAGGGGAACTGGCAGTCCTAGGGTCAGCCTCGCAGCCCTTTTTAATGATCAGGCCTCAGGCTCAGATGGTGCAAAGATGCATTTTTTCCTGTTTCTTGAGAATTTTTCTGCATGGCTGAGAAGACTGTTTTCTTTCTGCCCATTTTCTTCGGCAAATTTTACATGTTCACCTGTTTCTTCCAGAGCACTTTTACTCTCATTTCACATGCAATGGTGTTTTTATCCCATGTCTACACAGCTGACTGACTTTACCCTTCCCAAACAATCCATTTTTAACGTCAATATTTCAATGGCAGTTTGTTAACATGACTGGGAAAAAGAGCAGATTGGCTTGGGGTGTGGGGAAACCATAAAAGGAACATTTGAACTGAACTGCACAATGTGGTGACATACCTGTCTGGAAAATGTGATGTAGCAGCTACGGAATGGAGCAACCACAGCCTGTTTCCATTGTCTGGAACGACAGAGCATAATTTGGGGATTAGGGTATAGTTTCCCAGGGTGGTATGGAGTGGGGGCAAGAGACCTGCACATCTTTTTAGGAAGTAAGCACTGCTTTTCCGCTTTCCTCCTCCTAATACTGCTAATCGCTATCACCCCAGCTCCTATAATTGATCAGCACTATTAGGACACTCATTAACACGACAACCACCTCCACCACAATTACCACCAGTGCTGCTCAGCTTGGTGAAGTGGTTAGGAGCGTGGACTCTAATTTGGGAGAACCGGGTTTGATTCCCCACTCCTCCACATGCAGCTGTTGGGTGACCTTGAGTAAGCCACAATTCTCTCAGAGCTGTTCTCTCAAGGGCAGTTCTCGAAAGAGCTCTCTCAGTCCCACCTACCTCACAGGGTGTCCGTTGTGGGGAGGGGAAGTGAAAGGAGATTTTAAGCCACTCTGAGTGAAGGATGGGGTATAAATCCAATCTCCTCCTCCTCCTCCTCTTCTTTTCCTCCTCCTCCTCAGTTCTAACATCTGCCACAGCACCTGCTGCTGTTAGTGACACCTGGAGTTGCTAACCCCCAGGAGGGGCATGGAGATCTTACAGAATTACAACAGATCTCCACAGTGCAGAGATCAGTTCCCCTGGAGAAAATGGTGGCTTTGGAGGGTTGACTGTCTGACATTATACCCTGCTGACATCCCTCCACTCCCCCAAAACCTGCCTTCCCCCAGGGTCCACCCCCAAATACCCAGGAATTCCCCATCCTGGAGTTGGCAACCCTAGTCCCACCACCGTTACACTTGTTAGTACCACCAAACCACTGTCGTTACTCCCATGACGACCACACTATTAGCTTTACTGCTACTATTATGTCAACTGCCACTATGATACATCCGCCAGCTTTCTAGTCTTTCTAGACTAGAATTCCACCAGCTTTCTAGACTCTCTTAGGCCCAATTTACAGCTCCCCTCTGAAGTAGTTTAACTGCTGTCTTTTCCCAAGCTCATTTCACGCTGGTTTCAAGTTTCACTCCAGGGGGTCTGAAGAGTACTAAGCAACAGCATTTGTTTAAAGCAGTATAATGCTAGCTTGACCACAGGAGGGCAATTAACGGATCTAAACCTTAATTTATAAACTAGAACAAGTATGGTTTGAAACTAGAAACAGGTATAGACAGTTTTTTTTGAAACTAGAATGATTCTAGCAGGAAAGTCAGATGTAAATTTGACCTTAGTAATAAGATACTCACCACAGGGCTTGCAATTTGCAAAAGAAAGACATGACATTGGGTGGAAGGTAAAGCAAGGACTTACACGTAAGTAATGAAAACATGGTTGGGGAAAGTCCTTTGGCAGGCTGGATTAGGTTGTGTGAAGATGAATGGTTCACTGGTATGGTTTACTTTACTGCAGCTGAGCTTCCAACTATGAGTTGGGAAATTCCTGGAAATTTGGGGGTGGGGCTTGGGGAGGGTAGTTTCAGGAATGGACAGAGCTCAGCAGAGATGTGAGGCTATAGAAGCCAACCTCTGAAGCTGCCATTTGCTTCAGTGGAACCGATCCCTGTAGATCAGTTATAATCTTGGGAGGACTCCAGCCCTCCCGGAGGTCAGCAGCTATGGTTGCTCTGGGTTGGGAAATACTTGGTGTTTTCAGGGGTGGAGACTGAGGAGGGTGGGGTTTGGGCATTTCTGCAGGTGAACTGAGTTCTGTCACTAGGAGACCAGTTGTAATTAGGGTTGCCAGCTCCAGGTTGGGAAATATCTGGAGATTTTTTTGGGGGGGGGGAGTGCCTGAGGAGGGCAGGGTTTGGGGAGGGGAGAGATTAAATGGCACACCATGCCATAGAGTCCACCTTCCAAACCGGCCATTTTCTCCAGGTGAACTGATTTCTGTTGCCTGGGGATCAGTTGTAATAACGAGAGATCTCCAGCCACACTATCTGGAGGCTGCCCACCCTAGTTGTGACAACAGGAATCTGCAGCCGCTACCTGGAAGTTATTGTAATGAAGGAATACATAACAAAAATTCTATTTGAAATGACAAAAAGACTCTTATTAACTATCCTTTAAAGATGCAGTGAGATGAGAGCCAGTTTGGTGCAGTGGTTAAGTGCGCGGACTCTAATCTGGGAGAACCGGGTTTGATTCCCCACTCTTCCACTTGCACCTGGCTGGATGACCTTGGGCAAGCCATAGCTCTGTACCAGCTGTTCTCTCAAGGACAGTTGTCTCAGAGCTCTCTCAGCCCCACCTACCTCACAGGGTGTCTGTTGTGGGGAGGGGAAGGGAAAGGAGTTTGTAAGCCGCTCTGAGACTCCAAGTGAGTGAAGGGCGGGATATAAATCCAATCTCTTCTTCTTCTTCAGTTACAAGTACAAGCTAAAAGAACGCCCGTGGATACAAGGCCATACAGTTAATTCCGCTCTGTGCTCTGTTACCAAACAGCCTCTGGATCACACCAGAGCATATTTACTCTGCACAAAATGCTGAGGGGGACAAATCTCCAGAGTGTGGAAGTAACTTTATAACAAAACAGTGAAGGCCAGCACAGCACTTCTTGAAACCGAGTTACTTTTTATAAAACTTGTTTTGAAAGCGTAATTGTTGAACATTACAGGGAGGGATGTGGCATTGGGCAACCCTCTGTGCCAAGGTTAAACCGAGTCAAGTCAATGCACAGAGACAGATTGTGACTTGGCCAGCTCTGGGTGAATGCCCACACGTCTCTCTGGCAATGGCTTGAGGTAGCAGCGTTTCTGAAGGGGACACTTGGAGCAGTGTGTGGCGTGGATGCTATCAACAAGTTTGTAGGATAGACCTGGCTGGCTGTTATAGGGCCTGGAATTTTAATCTATTTGATAGCCTGGCCCAACGGCTAAGGCCTCCACCGCAGGTGAATTGAGCCCCAATCAAACAGAAGTTCACAAGGTATTTATTTAGAACCCCTCTGAACATGAATAAGCAGTAGAAAACTGAGGAAAAGAAAACATGGGGATCTCTTTTCTGCAACCATTGCTGTGGTTTGAATTCAGGCAGGCCCCAAACATCAGGGTTGGATCCAGGAGACACCCATTCTGCTAGTGGGGGCACTTTTCTTTCAATGGAAGGAGAGGGCTAATAGTAGAACATTTGCTTTGTGTGCAGAAGGTCCCAGGTTCAATCCCTGGAATTTCCACTTATAAGAATCAGGCAGTAGGTGATGCGAAAGTCCTCAGCTTGAGACCCTGGAGAGCCACTGCCAGTCTGAGTAGAGAATGCTGACTTCCCTAACAGAACAGAACCAAACGCTGAGACGCAACATGTCAAAGTTATTCACTAGCCTCCAGCTGAACATACAGCATCTGCTCACTCTGTGTCTACAAATTTTCCTGTCAGTCTAGAAAAACATATTATTGATTATTAAAGTTTTGTTTATTTTGTTTCTATTCTGCCTTGGTCCTTGGTGAAGGACTCAAAGTCTGTTACGGTGCCACATATTTACTACATACCATATAGTTCCACATAGTACCACACAGTTACCACATACTACATAGTGGCACATAGTTACTACCAGTGTTCCCTCTAAGCTGAGAAGTCTTGTGAGCAAAAATTCTACTCTGCGAGCTTCTGGCATTAAAGTTGTGAGCAGGTGATTTGGCTGCTGCATAAATGAGTTTGCTTTGGAACCCATCCTTCCTGAGCTAAGACAAAAATGTGTGAGCCGGAGACTAAAAAACTGTGAGCGAGCTCACACTAACTCAGCTTAGAGGGAACACTGGTTACTACATATCATATAGTTCCACAAAGTAACACAGTTACCACATACCACTTAGTACCACATTGTTACTACATATCACATAGTTTCACATAGTTACCACATACCCTGTAGTACCACATAGTTACTACAGACCACATAGTTCCACATAGTACCAAATAGTTACCATATACTACATAGTAAGTTCCACATAGTACCGCAGAGTTCCCACATACCACTTAGTAATCACATACCTTACCACATAGTTTTCCTCCTCCACTTAATCCTCACAACAATAACCTTATGAGGATGGGTTAAGCTGAGAGACCAAAGGTCACCTGGCTTCCATGGTGACTTAACACAATTCTCTTGGAGAAAATGGCTGGTTTGGAGGGTGGACTCCATGGCATTATACCCCAGCCCTTCCCAAGCCCCTCCCTCCCCTGGCTCACCCCCCCCCCCCCAATCTCCAGGTATTTCCCAACCCAGAGCTGGCAATCCTGCTTGTGTTTCAAACTGGCTGAAACATCCCCCCCCCCCCCCCAAGCTGAAAACCAGGGAGGGAAATGGGCTCATTTGAACCGAATGTTGTGAGGCCACTTTCAGCGGGGGCTCCGCTCCCCCAAATGTTATTTGCAGTTGGAGCCTCAGAGCATCCTTTGAAAGATAGGCAGAAATATATTAACTACTGTCTTGTGGGCAGGGGGCTGTCATCCTGGAGATTTGGGGATGGATCCCATGGAGGGCATGCTTTGTGGAGGTTATGATGCCATAGAGTCCACCCTCCAAACCAGCCATTTTCTTCAGGGAACCAGATATCTGGAGGTTACTCTAATTCTGGGAAATCTCCCAACTCCACCTGGAGGTTGACAAGCCTATTGGGGGGGGGGGTGGAGAAGAAGGCTTAAGTGAGTTACATATTTTGCATCCCCTCAACTGCATCTCAAATTGCAGCCCATTTGTTCGGTTACAGCATTCATTAGGAGCTACTGAGGATTGAATCACAGTGCCCTTCAAAGCCCATTGACATCTATTCAGGACTGTACAATCAGCGATGGTTTGCAGAGTCCCACCTAAGAGAGAACAGAAGAGATTGGATTTATACCCTGCGCTTTACTACCCAAAGGAGTTCCAGAGCAGCTTACAATTCCCTTCCCCTTCCCCTCCCACAACAGATGCCCTGTGAGGTAGATGGGGCTGAGAGAGCTCTTTCGAGGACTGCTCTAGAACGAAAAGGTCTGAGAGAACTTGTGACTGACCCAAAGTCACTCCAGCAGCTGCATGTGGAGGAGTGGGGAATCAAACCCAGTTCTCCCAGATTAGAGTCCGTGCTCCTAACCACCACATCAAACTGGCTCTCTACAATTCCCTCACAAGGTTCTGGTTTCTTTGGTGTCAGTGTGATGCTAGAATAAGACAGAAAGTTGGGCTTGTTCTTTCTTGTGGCTTGAGACCTTTTGTTTAATATCCACAGACGCACATCAGCACATGAAGCTGCCTTATACTGAGCCACACCATCAGTCCATCCATCAAGATCAGTACATAAGAACATAAACACAAGAGAAGCCACGTTGGATCAGGCCAATGGCCCCTCCAGTCCAACACTCTGTGTCACACAGTGGCCAAAACCCAAGTGCCATCAGGAGGTCCACCAGCAGGGTCAGAACTCCAGAAGCCCTCTAACTGTTGCCCCACAGGCATCAAGAAGAACACAGAGCATCACTGCCCCAGATATAGTGTTCCATCTATACCTTGTGGCTAATAACCACTGATGGACCTCTGCTCCAGATGTTTATCCAATCCCCTCTTGAAGCTGTCTATGCTTGTAGCAACCACCACTTCCCGCAGCAGTGAATTCCATGTGTTAATTACACTTTGTCTGCTCAGACTGGCAGGGGCTCTCCAAGGTCTCAGGCAGGGGTCTTTTCACATCTCCCACCACCTGACCTTTTTAACTGGAGATGCTGCCAGGGATTGAACCTGGGACCTTCTGCATGCCAAGCAGGTGCTCTACCCCGAGTTGCATTTCCTTCCCAGTCCATCCCACATGTACACACATACACACACACACACACACACACACACACACACACACACACACACACACAGTGTTTTTAGATCACGACAAAGAGAGAATATGGGGAACTGGCTATTATCGATTATTATTCTTTACCACCACAACAAACAACCTACTCAACCATTACCTCACACTGGTCCTTTGAAGTGCCATTCCGATAATACACATTCAGGTCACTGAAGGCAAGGCATGTCTTTCTAGCCCTGGGCCTCTGACGACTTCCTCCATTGCCTTTATCAAGGAGTGACCGTGACTCACGAAAACAGAGCAGTGGCGTAACCTTCCGTTGCCAGTGCGCTCAGACGTCTGAGGAGCTTCAAGAAAGTTATGTTGTGTGGTTCATAGGTGTGCGTGTGGGATGGCATGCCATTAATGTAGCCCTTCCAGATAGGTGGTGAAATCATCTTTAGGTGTCCTAAGCAGAACTCTCAACACCAACGCTACTCTCAGCCACTGATGTTTTGGAGTAAGCCAGGAAACAAACATCAAATGCCGCATGATGTCAGCTGTCCCCCTCCTCCTACAAAAATGGCAATGGATTAAAAATTGTTCTACTGAATCCCAGTTGATAGGTGTCCACAGAGTGGTGGGGTGGGGTAAGAGAGCCAGTTTGGTGTAGTGGTTAAGTGCGCAGACTCTAATCTGGGAAAACCGGGTTTGATTCACCACTCTTCCGCGTGCAGCTGCCGGCATGCCCTTGGGTCAGTCACAACTCCTTTCAGAGCTGTTCTCTCACAAGCAGTCCTCGAAAGAGCTCTCTCAGCCCCACCTACCTCACAGGGTGTCTGTTGTGGGGAGGGGAAGGGAAAGGAGATTGTAAGCTGCTCTGAGACTCTGAGTCAAGGGCAGGGTATAAATCCAATCTCCACCTCCTCTTCCTGCTCCTTCTACAGTTGACAACCTCCAGGAGTGCGCGGACTCTAATCTGGGAGAACCGGGTTTGATTCCCCACTCCTCCACTTGCACCTGGCTGGATGACCTTGGGCAAGCCATAGCTCTGTACCAGCTGTTCCCTCAAGGACAGCTTGGGAAAGAGCTCTCTCAGCCCCACCTACCTCACAGGGTGTCTGTTGTGGGGAGGGGAAGGGAAAAGGAGTTTGTAAGCCGCTCTGAGACTCCCTTGGGGAGTGGAGGGCGGGGTATAAATCCAATCTCTTCTTCTTTTTCTTCTTCTTCTTCTTCAGGTGGAGCCTGAAGACATCTCAGAATGACAACTCATCTCCTGAGTAGACTAGAGGTCAGTTCCCCTGGAGAAAATGGCAGGTTTGGCGGGTGGACTTGATGGCGTTATACCTTGCTCAGGTCCCCAGCCCCCTCCCTAAGCCCCTCCCTCCCCTGGCTCCACCTCCCGAAATCTCCCGAAATGGAGCCAGCAATTCTAGGGCTGGAGGGAGAGGGGAAGGATGAGGAAACAACATACTGCTTGAGGAAATTCCTACTGGAACCACGGCCATTGTGCAGACCTGTCGGAAGTGGAGAAAGGCTGTACAGTAGCAGCATGGCTCCAGTCCCACACGGTGGCTGTCTTTGTCAAGCAGAGAGCGGTAATGACCAGGTTGGAGGTGCACAGGCAACGCAAGGTTATACACAACTGCAATTAGCAAGGTAGCCATCAAAAGTTGATCCACACCTCTTACAGGCAGGAAGGGATGAGGCTGCATGAAGGTAAGGAGTAGGAGGGAAGCACTACCACCCTTGACCTGTTTGCCTGTGCAAATTAGAAGTGTGCGTACGAGCGCAAATGTATACTTAGCTTTAGTAACGTCTGTTTGGTTTGTCTCTGAATTTTCCTCAAGTGACTCCCTTGTTGTGGGAGGAGGGGGCTGACATGTTCTAGCTCTTAGAATCGAAGACTAGAATCAAACGGGATGGTTTAACCTATTGCTGTTGAACCTGTGGGCAGACAGCTTTGTGCCTTTTATATAACTATCAACCAATCAGTTTGTTGTGTTTGGCAATTATGTTTTCCAGAAGAAGAAGACGAAGAAGAGGAGGAGGAGGAAGAGATTGGATTTATACCCCGCTCTTCACTCAGAGTGGCTTACAGTCCCCTTTCCCTTCCCCACACCAGACACCCTGTGAGGTAGGTGAGGCTGACAGAGCTCTTGAGAGGACTGCCCTTGAGAGAACAGCTCTGAGAGAACTTGTGACTGGCCCAAGGTCACACCAGCAGCTGCATGTGGAGGAGTGGGGAATCAAACCCAGTTCTCCCAGGTCAGAGCCCATGCTCCTAACCACTACACCAAACCAATCTGTGAAATAAATCATTAAATCAGATCAGCTGGACTCTTCTGTAACTGAATGTCTCATGAGTAGGGTTGCCAGTTCTGAGTTGGAAAATTCCTGGAGATTTGGGGCGGCGGAGCCTGGGGAGGGTGGAGTTTTAAAAGGGGGAGGTGATGGCAGCTTTAAAAGGGGGATGTCATGGAGGATAGGTCTATTGGTGGCTGGATTCGATTTAGATGAAGATGGAGTGAAAACTGGTGGAAGGAACAGTAACAATTTGAGATATGCGGATGATATCACATTGTTCGCAGAAAATGGTGAAGCCTTGAAACAACTCCTGATAAAGGTTAAAGCAGAAAGTGCCAGGAATACAGCTGAACTTCAAGAAGTCAAAAGTAACGACGGATGAGGAACTTTGTACAACGTTAAGGTTGATGATGAAGAAATCGAAATTGTTAAAAGATTTTCTATTCCATGGCTCCATCGTCAAGCAAAAGGGAAGACTGCGACCAAGAAATCAGGAGGAGACTGAGACTGGGACAGGCAGCCATGAAGGAGCTAGAAAAGATTATTAAGTGTAGGGATGTGTCACTGGTGACCAAGATCAAAATAATTCATGCCACAGTATTCTCCATTACTATGCATGGGTGTGAAAGCCAGACAGTGGAGAAAGCTGACAGGGAAAAAGTTAATTCCTTTGAAACGCGTTGTTGGAGGAAATTAGTGGGTTTGAGATCAAATCGAGCCTGAATTCTCCCTAGAAGCTACAATGACTAAACTATTGTACTCTGGTCACATTATGAGAAGACAAGAGTCATCGGAAAAGGCAATAATGCTAGGAAAGATTCAGGTGGGTAGCCATGTTCGTCTGGAGAAATAGAACAAAACAAGAAGTGGGACCTGCAATACTCACCGGGGGGGGGGGGGGAGTATTCCTAAAGGCTGCAGCTCCGCATTGAGGTGGATGCGGCTGCAGGTAAGTATCCCCCCCCCCGGCCACTGGTGATGAGGCCTCAGCGGCTCTCAGCCACCAGGCCTGCTGATCCCCCCCCAGGCACCAGCAGCGAGGCCTCAATGGCTCTCAGCTGCTGGGCCCACCAATCTCCCCCCCCCCCCCCCGGGCACTGGTGGCGAGGCCTCAGCGGCTCTCAGCCACTGGGCCTGCCAATCTCCCCCCCCCCCCCCGGCACCAGTGGCGAGGCCTCAGTGGCTCTCAGCTGCTAGGTCCACCAATCTCCCCCCCCCCCGGGCACCGGTGGAAAGGCCTGAGCGCTCCCAGCCACTGCAGAGTTCCCAGAGCATTCTCTGCGCATGTGCAGGGAACACTCTTTTGCTTAGGGGAGGATTTAAAAGTTTTTTTAAGTTTTCAGATTTTTCTGCACACCTGGGGAGTGCCTCAAGTGTGCAGGAAAATCTCTCTGCCCCCCACGTACCCCCGATGTGTGGATTTAGATATCCGCACAGAGGGGGCGTCTTGGCTATTAGTATATAGATGGGTCTTAAAGGTGCCCCTGGAAACTTTGTTCAAATGCTAGGAAAAATTGAAGGCAGCAAGAAAAGAGGGTGACGACCCAACATGAGTTGGGTTGACTCTATAAAGGAAGCCATGGCCCTCTGTTTGCAAGACCTGAGCAAGGCTGTTCATGATAGGACATTTTGGATGTTGTTAATTCATAGGCCATGACAATAATTCTAGGAAAAGTTGAAGGCAACAAGAAAAGAGGATGACCCAGCGTGAGTTGGATTGACTCAATCAAGGAAGCCGTGGCCCTCAGTTTGCAAGGCCTGAAAAGGGCTGTTAATGATAGGGCATTTTTGAGGTCATTAATTCATAGGATCGCCGCACGTTGGAAGCAACTCGATGGCTCACGTTATCTTGCCTCCCATGGATTTGCAAAGCTACGATTGCTATGCTAACATGTAGTAAGGCAGATGATTGCGAGAAGACTACTATTTCAAAAATCTGAGATGTTACAAAATTATTGTGGCGTGTGTATGTAAGGACAGAGTGTGCCACCGCCAGAACAAGGACAAGGGGCAATGGATACTGATGAGCTCCTCGTTTTGATGAAAGCTCTTTGTCGAGATACTCAGATGCAGCTGAGTGCTTCATCAGAAGAGCAGCTTGACACAGGTCTAGTCCAGACCACATGGGGAGTACAACAGCACATGCAGTTTAGGGTAGGATCCTCAGCCTTTTAGGGTAGGATCCGGCCAGGTCATTTCACCGGCACTGGCACAAGGAGCATTCCACTGAAGCAACAGCCTCCTCCGCTGGTGGAACAGCCTCTTGCATCAGTGGATGGCTCCTGGCACTGGACAAATGCACTAGTGTCAGTGGAACAAACTCGTAGGATCCAACCCATCGTTCTTCCATGGGTGGATTATTTCCCCACAGTCAAGACTGTGGTCAGTGAACTGAGGCACTTGGACACAGGCATTAGGGCATTCCAGATGCCTTCCAAAACCAGCCTCTCTGCAGTATCCACACTTAGCACAAGGAGAGTCAGCCGATTAGAGGACAATAAGTTCACCTCTGACTGCAATAGGATCATCTTTGTCCATGTAAGTCTCCAGGTATCTTGTGACATCACCCCTTCTTGGGCGACCCCATAGTTTGAAAGCTAGTGCTCTTGGAACCATAGAGTTGGAACGGGCCATTCAGGCCATCTAGTCCAACCTCCTTCTAAATGCAAGATCCATCTAAAGCATCTCTGACAAGCGTTCGCCCATAAGAGAAGCCAATTTTGGATCAGGCTTACATCATTACCAGCATTGAGAAGGACTGACCACAGTCTTGACTGTGGGGAAATAATCAGTCTGGGGCAAGGGATGGATCAGGTGTTGTGCCTGTAGTATACACCATATCACTAGCATCCCATCACATAATTAGGAGGCAGAAGTTTGTGTGAACGAAAGATTCTCTCCAGACATCAATTACAGGTTTAGAAAGAGGGTTCTTAAAAGCGCAATTAACTTTATGCCTAATATTTATTACCGATGTTTTCAATAATCTGCAACTGTACACATCATCCAGCTTTTAAACAGAGGAATATATATTTTTTTAAAAAACACCCCCCTTTGGATGCAGCATTTTTTTAAGTGCGAGAAGAGTGATCACAGGTCTTGCCCAAAGACACCTGGTGAGTCAGTGGCTCAGCCCAGAGTACATCCGAGGACTTCTGAGCAACGCAGGACTTTGATGTAGCTACCCGGCCTTATTTCAGGGCCTTTGATGAAGGTTCACATGCATAGATATCAAAGGATTTATTACAGAAGCCTCTAGTCTTTTGTGTTCTGGGGAGGGAAAATATTGCCTGCTCCCCACCCCTCCCATTAGTGAAAAAGAATGACGTCCTGAAAAGGTGGAAAACAGCGAATGTGGTGCTCAAGATGGTTTGGGAACTAGGTGGCAACTGGAGACAGAGCTTCCTTTCCGGAAACATGGCCCCAGTGAGCCACCTTCCCATGGATGTCTACCTGGCACCTTTTTTGCAGGGCTGCCAGATGCATTTCTGGAACTGCCAGGAAACTTTGGGAGGCATGGGGAAAAGGATGTTCTTGTTGCTTCAGGGTCACTTTCAGCTAAAACCCAGATGTGATGTCACTGATGCTCTAGGATTTTGCTGATCTCCATTGTAGAACCCCAGAGTGATCTTGATATGCCAGTGGTGTTCTCTCTGCCCCCAATTTTCTCCTATGGCTCATTTGCTTGAGTGAGGATTTACACATCAAAAGTGGACAAATGTCACTCCCAATTGTGGTTTCATAGGTACTGTGAAGCTGTCTTATACCCTTGAGCCTTGGCATTTGATGTTGACATCTATTAATGCTGACATTTAATAGAATCATTGGTTGACTTTATGAATGATGTTTGATAATTTGAATTATTTTAATATATATATTTTTGAACAAGCCACTTTCTGCAACTGGCTGGGGGGAAAAAAGGCCTAAACATTTTGTTGGCCCAGGTATAGAAGCATCTGAGAGCTGTAAGAATGTCCAACATCTCAGAAGTGAAGGTGGGTATGTTGGTTGAGGTTCAAAAGATATCCAGATTTGCTAGAAAATTTTTTTATGATCACAAGCAAGGAGTGTGAGCTGCATGATTTTTTTTGACCCATTAGACATATGGAACTCAGTTATAGAAAATCTAAAGATTGACATAATGGATGACAGAAAACTGGCGGAACTCAAGTTTAAACTTCTAATATAGTGATAGTTAATGATTTTAGCTTCTAGCTCAACACTTGTTAGTATGTTTGATAAGATTGTAACCTACTTTTTAGCTTTGTTTGTAACCATTAAAAACTTACAAATTATACATACATACATATATACTGTATTTATTTGGCGTATAAGACTACTTTTTAACCCAGGAAAATCTTCTCAAAAGTCGGGGGTCGTCTTATACGCCAGGTGTCATCTTATAGGGTGGGTGATGAAACTTCCAAGCTGGACTGGAGAATCTGCGGTTACCCCATCCCTACCGCATCCACAGCTCGGCCGACGGAGGGGAACGAGGGGGCAACCAAAGGGAAGGGCACTGTGCAGACCTCCAGCCAAAGGGCACCTTCTGAAAGATGGCGCGGGGGGCTTAGTGAGGCGGGACTAGGCAGGGCCCCCCCTGGGAAATGAAGCGGCTGCTACTCGCGCCACTGCCGGCCGCGGGAAGAGAGGCCTCGGGCCGTTTGCACTGCCACGGGGAGGGAAACCTCACATCGCTCGTGGCGGCCACGGCGAGGTCTTGTGCTGCTCGTGCCGTTGCCAGCCGTGGGGAAGGAAGCCTTGCGCTGCTTGTGGTGGTGAGGCCCTGCGCTGCTTGCGCTGGCTGCGGCGAGGCCCCACAGCCGGGGGTGGCGCAAGGCCTCCCTTACCAAGGCCAGCGGCGGCGCAAGCGGCAGCCGTTTCATTTCTCAGGGGGGCTTGCACCGCTGCCAGCCGCGGGGAAGGAAGCCCCCACACCACTCACGGGGAAGCCCCGCACCACTCACAACGGCTGCAGGGAGGTGTTGTGCTGGCACACAACCCCCCCCCCCCGGGGAATTTAAAAAGACGACGCCCCTGGTGTGAGCTAGCTTACAGTTTCTTAGCCTCCGGCGTCCACAGGGCCGCTTGAGAGAGAAGGACTAACTGAAGGTCTGGCGCTGTATTTGGTGTGCATTGGAAGAGGGGTAGTCTTATACGGCGAGTATATCCCAAACTCTATATTTTGACTGGAAAAGTTGGGGGTCGTCTTATACACCCAGTCGTCTTATACGCCGGAAAATACGGTATATATATATATATATATATATATATATATAAAGATATCCATACGTATGAGAAACAAGTAATCACTATTTTTAAATAGACTGTGTAAAGATAAAGAGTAGCAAGAATGCACAGTTTTTATATATTTTATATATTTACATGAGAATCATATAATCACTATTTTTAAATAGACTGTGTAGAGATAAAAAGTAAGAAGAATGCACAATTTTTGTATATTTTAAGAAGACCTTTCATGTATAGATGACCTTCTATGGTGTTTGAAGTTGTAAGGTAATGAGTTAGCCAAGAATGTGGGCCCTCATCAAGCTGGACAGTTAGCTACTGTTAGGAGACGGTGTTTTTGTTGCTCAGTCACACAGTTGAGTCCGACTTCTCATGACCCCATGGACCACGTCACGCCAGGTCTCCGAGGGGGCTTGCGTGGTTCAATGAAGCTGTGGGCTATGCCGTGGAGGGCCACCCAGGACGGACAGGCCACAGCAGAGATCTCAGACAAAATGCGATCCACTGGAGAAGGAAATGGCAACCCACTCCAGTATATTTGCCAAGAAAACCTCATGGACAAACACAAAAGGAGATGGTATTAAAATCCTATAAATGGGGAAGCTGCATTGATTGAGAGCTTCACCTTAGAAGGGGCTTCTTACATATGACCTGCTTACTTTTGGGGTGAAATTCTTTTATGCACTCGTGTAATTGCTCTCCTATAATTATCCATGTAACAATGACAGATACTACAATGTTTTGTTGATTTAGTCAATACTGAGAGTGTAATACTCACTCTTTAATAAAAAGCTGAAAATGGAAGCAGAGACTCTCCAATAGTATTTGCTTGTGTACTGTACCCGGAACAAACCTAAAGGTACTGAGGTATACTTCTGGCCAGGAGGTGAGTTATCTGATACAGAAAAGCTAACTAGATGTCTAGGGCCTCTTAAGTGGACACCTATATTTGAATCAGGCCTGACCTGAGTCCTCCAGAACTGATAGTATAATTTCATTCTGCAAGGTGGTCATTCTGCAAACAGCCAGTTTGGTGTAGTGGTTAAGTGCGCGGACTCTAACTGGGAGAACCGGGTTTGATTCCCCACTCCTCCACTTGCACCTGCTGGGTGAGCTTGGGCAAGCCATAGCTCTGTACCAGCTGTTCTCTCAAGGACAATTGTCTCAGAGCTCTCTCAGCCCCACCTACCTCACAGGGTGTCTGTTGTGGGGAGGGGAAGGGACAGGAGTTTGTAAGCGGCTCTGAGACTACAAGTGAGTAAAAGGCGGGATATAAATCCAATCTCCTCCTCCTCTTCTTCTTCATTCTGCAAGGTGGTCAAATTTTTTGAATACGCCTCAAAGGTTGGTTCTTTTAAAAAAAATCTCTGCAGGTAAAGAATTAGTAGATAGGGGTACCAGCATCAAGATGGCATTCTGGAGTCCCACAATTACAACTGATCTCCAGACTGCAGCAACCAGTTCCCCTGGAGGAAATGGCAGTTTTACGGGGTGGTCTGTATGACATCACATCTGAAAACTACTGGAGTCTGGAGGCCGGTGGAGTGAGTTTCAGCAAAGTGGAGTTTATTAGAGGTCAGGAACAAGCATACCTGAGGTGGCCCGGGGGTCAGTTTATAAGCACAGAAAAGCCTTGCCCCCATCCACACCCACACTGCGGGATAGGTTAATCTTCCCACCAGAGATTACATTGGTTCATTTGAATATGCTAAGCCCCTGATAGATGGATCTTTAGGAGCCTGGGTGCTATTGTTCTTTTACCTCAAGCTTGTACCTTTTCCAGGCCATGTGGTCAGACCGCATGGCCGGCGCCATTACATGTTTGGTCACATCAAAGAATCATACAAGTGTACAGGAATTGCGTCCAGGTCATAACAACATCCCTGTTGAGCTTTTTCTTCAAACTCTGTTTGTCTGTCTCTCCCAGGCATCATCCCTCCAAATCTGTAAAAATTTCCTAGGCTGTAGAGTTGGCAACCCTGCCAGTACAGAGAGAACTTTCCCCGCTCCTGTACCCAGTTTGCATTTTTAGCTTTCCTGGGAATTTTTTATGTATGGGACAGATGCAAACCAGTCTCTCGCTTCCAGCGCTGTGTGAACATTCGTTCTGTCACCTCATTTCCTTCATATGGTGGCATATATAGATCTGACTAGACAGAGATGACTCTTTGTCTACCCGGCTCTTTTCTCTCCTCTGAACAGTTAAGAGAAGAAACAGTTTCTTCTCAGAATAGTTTTCTCAGTTTTTAGCATATTCATGCTCAGTGGCCCAGCAACAAAAGCAGCGGTTCGTCAAAGAATCAAACAATGAACAGAAGTGACGGCACTTGAAGAATGTCATTGCAAGGAACCTTTCTCCGATCTTTTGTTTCGCTGGTAGCTAAAAATGTTTCCTCAGGTGGATGCTAATTAGGGACAAGGCAATGTTCCCTAAAGCATTTCTTCTTTATACTCGCCTGTGGTTCTGTCAATTGTCTCAGTTCTGTGCTTTCCACAGGAGGTTTTTATCGACACAGTGTATGGTTCCTGGTCAAATACAAAGCCATCGGCAGATGACAGGATGCCTCTTCACCTCCCATTGTCATTCGATTCTCAGATCGTGAGCATGAAGTTCGTGTGTGTGGGAAGTAAACGTGTGTAGGTTCCCTCCCCAGAAAAAGCAGCATTCCTGATTATGCAGATACAGTCTATACGCGTGTACTTCCTACGCCTGTAGGTGCCATGCTTACAAGCCAGTGCATTCCGCCTCTGCGCATGCTGAGTTTAATGCACGTAACATCATCTGTAGAGGACGACGGGTTATGCAGTATTTATCTGTACCATTTGCATTATGTGTATGCTGAACGTGTAATACTGATGTATGCATGTGTGTATGTATTATTTATTTATTTATTTATTTGATTTCTAAGCCGCTCTCCCTGCGATTGCAGGCTCAGAGCGGCGTACAAGACCTGGTACTCCAGGATTCAAAACATACTAAAACATTAAAACAATATAAAACATTAAAATACAAATTACAAATTTACAATTAACAATCTAAAGTGCTCAGTCCTCAGTTCTAAAAACTGTATGTATGAATGTATGTGCCGTCAAGTGGAGACTGATTTATGGTGAACCCAGGAAGGGGCTTTCAAGACAAGTGATTAAGCAGAGGTGGTTTTTCCATTGCCTTCCTCTGCAGAGCCTTCCTTGGTGTGGCCTCCCTTCCAAGTACTGACCCTGCTTAGCTTCCAGGTTATGGTGGCCCCAGCAAGGGGCTTTCAAGGCAAGTGAGAAGCAGCGGTGGTTTTCCATTGCCTTCCTCTGCAGAGTCTTCCTCGGTGGTCTCCCTTCCAAGTACTGACCCTGCTTAGCTTCCAACTTATGGTGACCCCAACAAGGGGCTTTCAAGGCAAGTGAGAAGCACAGATGGTCAGCCATTGCCTTCCTCTGCAGAGTCTTCCTTGGTTTTCTCCTTTCCAAGTACTGACCCTGCTTAGCTTCCAACTTATGGTGACCCCAGGAAGGGGCTTCCAAGGCAAGGGAGAAGCAGAAGGGGGTTTGCCATCGCCTTCCTCTGCAGGGTCTTCCTTGGTGGCCTTCCATCCAGGTACCAACCTTACTTATCTGCTGAGATCTGATGAGACTGGGGTATACCATGCTGTCTTCCATCTTTAATACTGATTTACTGACACTGGAATAATACGGAAAAATTCATACAGTTTAGAGGGGAAAGTTTGGTCTGAGGAGAGAGAAAAGAGCATCAAAATGGAGAATTTGCTGATTCAACAAAATAGAGAACACTGATTCAACAAGGCATAAGCAAAACAGAAATGTGGGTTTTATCTTTTAATTTGTTTTCTACATTTACATCCCACTTTCAACCCAAAGTGGCTTATGTCCTTCTTCCCTCCTCCATTTTAGCCTCACAACAACCCTGTGAGGTAGGTTAGGCTGGAAGCATGCGATTGGCCCAACGTTGCCGTCTAGGTATGCCTTCAGCTGAATGTCAGGGATATTGACACTGGGTACGATGTCCCTCTCTCCCTTCACATGTCCACTTTAACATGAAAAGGCATCCTGGGGTTGAATCCCGTGGATCCGTTCTGCTAGGGGAGGCACCCTTCTCCAGAGGAAGGAGGCCTCCTCTGATGCAACAGATTCTTTTCTTTCTTTCATTTTTGCACAGAGGGCGCTCTCTCTCTCTCTCTCTCTTCTAATTTCTACCCCACCCTCCCAGCCAAGGCCAGCTCAGGGCGTAGGGCTGCCAAGTCAGCCCAGGGGGCGGGGGATCCCCTGCTAAAGGGATTCCCGATCCGCCGGCCGAACTCCACCCCCGAAGTCGTCCAACCAGGATGACATAATGACGTAACCAGAAGTGACGTCAGCACGTTGGGGGTGTTGCCAGGACGACGCTCTGGCAATCGCCCCAAAACTCTATGATACCATAGAGTTTGGGGGCGATTGCCAGAGCGTCGCCCTGGCAACGCCCTCAACATGTTGACGTCACTTCTGGTGACGTCGCTGGGCGCGCACGCCAGGGAAACTCCCGGCCGGAGGAGGACTCCCCCCCGCCGGTGAGTACTGAAGACTTGGCAACTCTATCAGGGCGGCTTACACAAGACAACAGATGAATCACATTAAAACATAAATTATAATTAAAACAGTTCTAAAACCATCTAACACAGTGAAGTACTAGTAATTGTTATTGTTATTATTATTATTAATTTGATGATTAATTTGTTCGATGCTCCCTACTCTCAGTTGGCTCCTAGATGTTCCTTTTTGGTTATCCTTCAGGCGTCCGGCCCAGGCTGTTGATGGAGATTCCAGGGGGACAGGGCTCTCTGTCATTCAACTGTTAGTTGTTGATGGTGGCAGTGGCTCCCAAAAGCCTGGTGAAAGAGCTTCGTTTTTTACAGGCCCTGCGGAACTGTAAGAGGTCCCACAGGGCCCTGGTCTCTTCTGGGAGCTCATTCCACCAGAATGGCGCCGCCACCAAGAAAGCCCTGGCCCTGGTTCTAGACAGCCTGGCCTCCTTGAGACCCGGGAGGACCAGTCATTTCTGAGCCCCTGATCGCAGTGCTCTCTGGGGGACGTATGGGGAAAGGCGGTCCCTCGGGCTTTGTCCATGTTATCCGGATGGCAGCAAAATCAGAGGCTCCTAGATTATGAAGGACTCCCAGTTTTGAGGTCAAAAATTATTAAATCCAAGAAGACAGACTTCCACTTGACCTTTCCTCGATTGCAGAGATGTCCCTCAGGATTACGTCACAGGCTGATAATTCCTGAAGCTCTTTGCCATAATATTTCTGCATAATGGCTATGTTGACCCTGTGCAAAGAGCTTTCTTGGAGCACCGTAGAGACATGAATAAAAATTGAAACCTGCCATTCAGGTGGGCTGTGATCCTGGATTCATTCATTCACATTAATGAGCACATAAAAACCGAACATCCCTGGCAGCTAGGCAGGCCTTTGATGGGGAGACGCGGCCAGAATGATGATGGGGCTTGCCTGGGCAGTGAATGTCAGAGAGTAACAGCAAGGATGAAGAAGAAGAAGAAGAAGAGATTGGATTTATACCCCGCCCTCCACTCACTTGGAGTCTCAGAGTGGCTTACAACTCCTTTCCCTTCCCCTCCCCACAACAGACACCCTATGAGGTAGGTGGGGCTGAGAGAGCTCTGAGAGAAACTGCTCTTTTTCGAGAACAGCTCTGACAGAACTATGGCTTTCCCAAGGTCATCCAGCAGGTGCAAGTGGAGGAGTGGGGAATCAAACCTGGTCCTCCCAGATTAGAGTCCACGTACTTAACCACTATGCCAAACTAGCTTAAAAAGACAAAGCGTGAGCTTGTATACAAATGTGTATAACTATTATTTATCAAGCGCCTGCAGTTATAGCAAATATTGATTAGCATGCAATCATGGGAAAATGGGGGAATGGGAGAAGCCATCTATCTGTTTAGTCCACTTTTATCCTGCCTTCCTTCTGAAGAGTTCAAGGTGGTGTTCGTCATCTTCCCCTCCTCCATTTTATCCTCACAACAACCCTGTGAGGTAGGTTAGGCTGAAAGAGAAAGAGGAATCGGTCACCCAGCAAACTTCATGGGATCTGAACTCCCACATTCTAGTCCAACACCCTGTTGGGTGATGCTGGTTTCTGACAGCAGCTGTGATCAAGAGACTGAGCAAAACAGCTCTTGAGGGTCCCTAGAAACGAATACATGTGCATTTAAGTTTGTGTGCACACACTTAGGTATAATATCTGCTGATTATTATCCAGGAAGATAGGTCTATCAATGGTTACAAGCCATGGTGACCAAAGTGGAACTCCACCAGTGCTAGGATTGCCAGGCAAGGCTAACAAGACAGTGGGAGACTTTCCAGGAGCCTCCAGGATACGGGAGGGAAGAAACATGATTGAACTCCAAAGGGAGTTGTGGCCATCACATGTAAAGGGACCATGTTCCTTTAAAATGCCTCCCTTCTGTTGGAAACAATGGAGGATGGGGGCACCTTCTTCTGGGCCTCATAAAACTGGACCATCTGGTCCAATCTTTTCAAAACTTGGGGGGTGGGGTTTGAGGAGAGGAACCAGATGCTATGCTGAAAATTTGGTGCCTCTACCTCAACCTCCCCCCCAGCCTCCGATACACACAGATCGATTATAATAGGGAATAATGGAGTGCCCAGTGGACATTCCCCCCCGCCGCTTTCTGATAACCCTGTAGTGGGGGGGGGGGAGCTTTCAAAACCAGGGTATCCCCTGCCCCCACCTGGGGATTGGCAACCCTAAACAGTGCCAGGAGGCAACATCAGGGAAGGCTTCAGTCTCTATGGCCTACCGTTGGCCATCTAGAGGAACTGGTTGGCCACTGTGTGAGACAGCATGCTGGACTAAATGGACCACTGGTCAGATCCAGCAGGGCTTTCCTCATGTTCTTATGAAGGCCTCGGCCTCTATGCCCTGTTGTTGGCCATCTAGAGGAACTGGTTGGCCACTGTGTGAGACAGCATGCTGGACTGAATGGACCACTGGTCAGATCCAGCAGGGCTCTCCTCATGTCCTTAACTTGTCCCCCAAGGAGCTCACAGCAGCATACTCGATCCCCCTCCCCCCATTCCTTCTTACAGCGACACTATGGCATTGGCTAGGCTGAGAAAGAATATTTATCCCAAGGTACAGTTGGCAACCCCCAGGCGGGGGCTGGAGATCTCCCAGAACTACAACTGATTTCTAGACTACATATGTCTCTCATTTATTTATTATTTAAAACATTTATTCCACTTCTCCTAGACAAAATGGCTGCTCTGGAAGGTGGACCGCGTAGCATTATACCCTGCTGAGGTCCCTCCCCTCCCGAAACCCCGCCCTCCCCAGCTCCACCCTCAAATCTCCAGGTATTTCTGAACCTGGAGTTGGCAACTCTCATCACACCGAGGGTTGCCAGCTCCCGGTTGGGAAATTCCTGGAGATTTTGGGGGTGGAGCCTGAGGAGGGTGGGGTTTGGGGAGGGGAGGGACTTGAGTGGGGTACAATGCCATAGAATCCACCTTCCACAGTGGCCATTTTCACCAGGCGAACTGATCTCTGTTGCCCGGAGATCCGTTGTAATAGCAGGAGATCTCCAGCCACCACCTGGAGGTTGGGAGCCCTGGTTACACCACAGAGCCTGTCTGTGGGAAATACTGGTTGAATTCTGTCGCTCCCCACAGAGAATTGAGTAGAACTGCCCCTCTTGATCACTCCCTTCAGATTTCTCCTCCAAGACCAGGCCTCAGAGGAACTTGGCTCTTGATTGGCTGCCTGGTGCAAGCATAAGAAAGTCTGACAGAAAGTGGATTCTCCCCCCCTAGATTGTAACATCTCCAGAGAGGTTACCTAACTTTCTAGTGTCTGCCCCACCCCTCCTGGCAAAAGTCTGCATGTCATTTCCCTAGAGAGGCATCTACACATTTTGAGAACCCTGGGGCTAACTGCGAGCTGAGCTGATCTACCTGCTGGTTTATTGCTTAAGAATCACGTGGATTTTTGTTTGTTTCTCTATTTTTCTTTTAAGGTCCTCTTGCAAACCTGGGCGGACTAGCTATGATCAGATATGTCAGTCAGTATTTGGGGTTTTCCTTCTTCTGATTTTTCAAAACACCCTGTGCGCAAAAGGGTAATGCAACACGCGTCGTCTTGAGCAAGGGCCCTATGTACACAAGTCGCTGCTGACTCAAGATTTTCCCACTAAACACTTTCAGGTTACTTAATGCCACTTGCAAGAAGAAAATGTTACAAAGATCCCACCTTGCGACAGGCGTTGCCTTGAAGGAGACAGGTGCAAAGCGAGGAATGGAGATAGGGGAAGGCCTGGCGAAAACAAGATGATGGCAAAAGAACTCATAAGAACGTAAGAGAAGCCAATGTTGGATCAGGCTAGTGGCCCATCCACTCCAACACTGTCACACAGTGGCCAAAAACACCAGGTGCCCTCCGGAGGTCCACCAGTAGGGCCAGGACACTAGAAGCCCTCCCACTGTTGCCCTACCGCAAGCACCAAGAATACAGAGCATCACTTGCCCCAGACCCAGAGTTCCTATCTATACCTTGTGGCTAACAGCCACTGATGGACCTCTGACCATATGTTTATCCAATTCCCTCCTGAAGCTGTCATGCTTGTAGCCACCACCACCTCCTGTGGCAGTGAATTCCATGTGTTAATCACTCTCTGGGTGAAGAAGTCCTTCCTTTTATCCGTTCTAACCTGACTGCTCAGCAATTTCATGGAGTGCCCACGAGTTCTTGTATTGTGAGAAAGGGAGAAAAGTACTTCTTTCTCTACCTATTCTATCCCATGCATAATCTTCTAAACCTCGGTCATGTCACCCCTCAGCTGTCATTTCTCCAAGCTAAAGAGTCCCAAGCGTTTCAACCTTTCTTCATAGGGAAACTGTTCCAACCCTTTTAACATCCTAGTTGCCCTTTTCTGCACTCACGGCAGGACTTTGCAGTCGCCTTAGAGGTGGCAGCTCTGGGTTGGGAAATACCCGGAGATTTTGGGGGTGGTGTCTGGGGAAGACAGGGTTTAGGGAAGGGAGGGACTTCAGTGGGGTATAATGCCACAGAGTCCACCCTCTAAAGTAGCCATTTCTTCCAGGGGAACTGATCTTGGTCGTCTGGAGATCAATTGTAAGAGCAGGAGATCTCCAGCCACCACCTGGAGGCTGGCAACCCCAGTCTCCCCCACCAGCTGGGCTGTGGCCTGTGCAAAGCAGCTGTACGTTTCTGTGTGCCAGCACCGTCTCTCAAGGAGCCTGATTTATTTGTAGTTACTCCTACTGACACACAAATCAGAGATCCAGAGACGCTTATGGAACTTTGCCGCTGCTTTCAGTACAGGCAAAATCTATCAGTATATCACTGGAACTCCCACACAAGGAGCTCCCAACCAAGGCTCTTAGCTCTGGGTTGGGACATTCCTGGGCAAGGGTGGGGTTTGGAGAGGTGAGGGACTTCAGCTGGGTAATATTGCCAGAGACACCAACCTCCACAGCGGCCTTTTTCTCCAGGGGAGCTGGCTTCTGTCAGCTGGGTTATAATTTGGGGAGCTCCCCAGGCTGTGGCATTCTGCACCCACTGGAGTCCCTGAGCTGATTTCAAGGGCAGACCCATGTAGAGTGTCTTACAGTAGTCTAGTCTCAATGTTAACCATGGCATGTATTCAGGTGGTTAAACTGGCTGAATCTAGGTAGGGGGCCATGCTCCAGGCTTGATGAAGTTGGAAGAAAGCCCCTTTTTTGCTGCTGCTGCTGCTTAGGGTTGTCAACCTCCTGCTATTACAACTGATCTCCAGATGAAAAATGGGTGGAGAAAATGGCTGCTTTGGAGGGTGGACTACATGGCATTGTACCCTGCTGAGGTCCTTCCCAAACTCTGCCCTTCTTAGGCTCCACCCCCAAATCTCCAGATATTTCCCAACCCAGGGCTGGCAACCAATGCTCCCTCTAAGTAAGCTGTAGAGTCTTGTGAGCAAAAATTCTGCTTTGTGAGCTACTGGGATTAAAGTTGTGGGTGATACGATTTGGCTACTGCATAAATTAGTTTGCCTTGGAGCTATACTTCCTGAGCTACGATAACAAGGTTTGAGCTGGAGGCTAAAAAACTGTGAGCTAGTTCACACTAACTCAGCTTAGAGGGAACACTGCTGGCAACCCTGCTGCTGCAGCATTAACTTGCTTCTCTAGCAATAAAGCTGAGTCTAGTGTAACCCCAAGTCAGCAAGGGTGAGCTGGACTCCATCAAAAGGGGGAAGTACAATGTCCTTCAAGGTAGCAGGTGATGGGAAAGACGTCTGCCTGAGACCCTAAAGAGCCATTGCCAGTCAGAGTTAGGGTTGCGAGGCAACTGGCACGAGACAGGGAAAGCAGGTCCTTACTGGAGGGGCAGCGATTGTTTCTGCCGTGTGATGATGTCACTTCCAGCATGACCCCAAAGTTCCAGCATCATGCTGGGGCAACACCACCGCTTTGGGGGGGGGGGGCATGCTGGAAGTGATGTCATCGCTGATGATGATTGCTGCCCTCCTTTCGGTCCGCCTGCTTCTGCCCGCTGGCCAGGTGAACATCAGCCGGCAGCAGGCCAGCAAGAGTGTGCCTGCTGTTAAAGCCCAGTCAGAGTAGGCCAGGGTTGCCAGCCTCCAGGTGGTGGCTGGAGATCTCCCACTATTACAACTGATCTCCCGGCAACAGAGATCAGTTCATCAGGAGAAAATAGCCAATTTGGAAGGTGGACTCTACAATATCCTGCCCCAACCGTGCCCTCTTCAGGCTTCACCCCAAAAATCTCCAGGTATTTCCCAACCCAGAGTGGGCAACCAGCTGGGGATGGATGGGTAGCGTTGCCAGATCCAGGCTGGGAAACACCTGGCGATTCGGGGATGGAGCCTGGGGAGGACAGGGACCCCAGTGGGGCACAATGCCACAGAGTCTACCCTCCGAAGCACCCATTTTCTGCAGAGGAAACTGATCTCTGCAGTCTGGAGATGAGCTGTAATTCCAGGGGATCCCCAGGTCCCGCCTGGAGGCTGGCATCCCTCGCCTAAGACACTGTCATGTGTGAGCAGAGGCAGTGAGTCAGAGGGCAAACCCAATACCGCTAACCTCCTCGTCACGCTTTTCTCAATATAAAAATGTGCTCTCTTGTTTAAAATTAGCTGCTGAACACCTCAGGGAAGGAGGTAATGGAGGAGGCTTGAGGCCCGCATGTTGTTCAGTAATGGCCCGCCATCATGTTAGAAGCCACTCATCTCTCTCCCACCTACCCGCGTCCCCCTTGCTTCTCTAAGCCGGCTCGCTCAATGCTGACGCGGCTTCCCCTACCAATTATTTTCACACCGCCAATGTACTTCTGTCGAAAACGCATTACTGCCTCAAACGGTTCTGCCACAGGGAGAGCCGCTCAGAGAACAGTTGAAGCCTTTTTGTCACTCAGGAAGGCGTGGGAGCCAGGGGGACTTTCTGAAAAACGGAGAACACCACGCCTTCCGAGACCGGAGAGGGGCAGCCCCCACTTTCCTTCCTCCTTTTAGGCGGCTTTGACACAGCAAGAAATAATATTTAAGAATGGCTGCGGCTCTTGTCTCTCTAGAGCCAGGCTTTCCTTCAAAGGGGCCTGGGTTTATGGCCTGTATTTTTAATACTTCCGTGGTTTTTTTTTGTTGTTAATTGTAAGCCTCCTGGAGAGGGACTCTGAAGAGGCGGCGTAGAAATATTCCAAAGAAATAAATAATTCCACGAAGATTTCCCCCAGCTGTGAGCAGCACTCATTTCCTGAGGTTTCTGTGAACTCTTCGTTACACAGTGACGCTCCAACAGTGGCGTGGGCTCCCTGTGAAAGGCATGTTAATTATGTGGAAAATTTATTTAGTTCGAAAACATAGAGGCTGCCTCTTCCAGAGACAGCGTGGTACAGAATGCGCTTGCCAACTCTGGCTTGGGGAATTCCTGAAGATTTGGAGGGAGAGTTTGGGAAGGGCAGAGTTTGGGGAGGGGAGAGAAGTCATGGAGAAGTGATGCCCTAAATTCTGCCTCTGAAGCTGCCATTTTCTGCAGGGGAATTGATCTCTGTATTCTGGAGATCAGTTGTAATTCTGGCAGAAGACCAGGCCCCACCTGATGGTTGGTAACACTGTCAGACTAGGATAGGGCTGCTAAGTCAGCCCGGGGGTGGGGGATCCCCCGCTACAGGGGTTCCCGATCCGCCGGCCAGCATTTGGCCAGTGGGGGGAACCCCACCCCCCTTCCTCAACGTAATGACGTCACCCGGATACCATAGAGTTTTGGGGCGATTGCCAGAGCGTCGCCCTGGCAACGCCCCCAGTGTGATGACATCACTTCCGGGCGACGTCGCCGGGCATGCGCGCGAAGTGCGCACGCCTGGGAAACTCCCGGACGATGGAGGACTCCCCCCCGCCAGTAAGTAAGGGACACTTGGCAACCCTAGACTAGGATCTGAGAGACCTGGGTTCGAGTCCCACTAGGCCATGGAAGCTTGCTGGGTGTGACCTTGTGCTAGTCACACACTCTCACCCTAACCTACCTCACAAGGTTGTAGGGAAGATAAAATGGAGGAGAGGAGAACAATCTGGGTCCACCTGGAGAGGATGGCAACCGTATTCTAAAGGCCAGGTGCCATTACCAAAAAAGCCCTGCAGATCCTGGAGCAGGTGATGCATTTCTCACTGTTCAGCTACTTTCTGGATGGATTGAATGCCCTCTCACAGGGGGACTCTCACTGATCTTTCCTTCTTTGCCTGCAGCATATTGTCAGGGCACAGACATGGGCTGGCTATAGTCTGCAGAAATTCAATTTCCAGGCAAAGAAATACTCTGATGGGGAAAAGTGTCACCTGTTCTGGGCAATCCCTGCTTTCAAACTGTCCAGAAGCATCTGGTTTGCTCTTTTCGGACACAAAACACCAGGACCAGGTAGAGTTGCCAACCTCCAGTTGGGGCCTGGAGATCTCCCAGTATTTTGCCTTATCTGCAGATGACATAGGCACTCATTCTGCACTAAAATTGCGTCAAACCTTTTTTTCCAGGTTCCCCCCCCCCCCCCCATTCTGCATTATGTCATCTCCCTTCAGTGGTCAGCCCAGTTTCAGCCTGCTGTTGTCCTGGGTTATTTGGATGCTGGTTTGTCATGGACTTAAATTGCCTCCACTCAAACACTGAGAAAATCCGGAGAGGCTGGCAAATGTGGAAAGGACCATAGTTGAGAATGGCTGCTTTGGACAGTTGACTCCATGGTATCGTACTCTGGTGAGGTCCCTCCCTTCTCCAAACCCCATCCTCCTCAGGCTCCATCCCCTGGTATTTTCCAAACCAAAGCTGTCAACTCTAGGCCCGATGGAGTTTTGGTCTGATTTCAGCAAGACTCTTCTTATGACAGACACGAGTCATTTGGGCCCGGAGTGAGGCGGAGCCCTGCTCCGCCAGCCCAGGAGTGGGCATTGGGGCAGCCACGGGCCGAATCAGATTCTCTGATCTGATTCGGCCCGCTGCCGAATTGCTGCTGAAATTTGGCAGTGGCTTAAAAAGCAGCTGGAGGGGAGGTTGTTTGAGGGATAGGCTCCAAACTTACAGGGTAGCTGCTGGAGCCTCTCCCCCAAATACCCACCAAGTTTCAAGAAGATTGGACCATGGGGTCCAATTATACGGGCCCCCAAACAGGTTGCCCCATTCCCTCCATTGTTCTCTATGGTGGGAAAAAGTATGAGGCCTTTCTCGCTTCACTCCCTGCTTGCCCGCCTTGGCAGTCCAGCTGGGGAAGGGAAGGGGAGGATTTTGAAGATGCCCCCCCCCGCTTCCCTTTCTGACACACTTCCGGTGATGTCAGGGGGCGTGGCGTATGCTGATGAGTTATGCTAATAGGCATGCTAATGAGCTCCTGCACCTCTTTTTCTACGAAATGATCCCTGGACAGGCATATGCTTGTCACTCAACTGTTAGGCATAGGAGTCCTCTCAGACATAAACAACACTGGTTAAATGCTTTTTCTCATTCTAATCTGAAATTCAACAGCAACAAAGTTGGTAGGCGATTGAATACTGCCTCAGCGCGGGATGTCCAAAGCTAGAACATCCCCGACAGATGGCTGTCCAACTTCTGCTTGAGGACAAAGACTGAGGGAGAACCTCCTGCCCTGGGGTTGGTACCACTGTCGGGGTAGCTCTTTCTGGGGGGAAAGTCTCATTAGTGTGTATTATGGGTAAGGTTTTTACCTAAGGGAGGCCAGGTCTGGTACAGCAGTGGGAGCAAAATGGTGGGCAAATTGATGTTGTGGTGACACTGTGACATGCAGGGGTGTTGAACTCATTTGTTATGAGAGCCGGATCTGACATAAGTGAGACCTTGTTGGGCCGGGCAGTGTGTGTCATAAAATGTAATGCCAGGTAGCGGAGATATAGACTTTATAAAGGACACAGACAAACACAATTAAAGATTTTTTAAACTTTAAATAAAACATGCTTAAAACACTAGCACTCTTGCAATATTTTGTCTATTTAGCAGTCTCTGAAAACTAACACCTCTTGCTCTGAATTATTGCATCAAAATGTCTGTGCTGTAGCAATCTTGACTATGCTGTTCAGGTATGTATCTGTAAGTTGCAAACCTGCTTTTGATTTATTGACATTCATTGCAGAAATCTCATGCTCAGTCTTCTGAGCCTAGGACCCAGGGAAAAACATGAAATGGCTGGGCATTGCAACCTTTGTACATAAGTTGCTTCATGTGCTGGCCGAAAACATCAGAAGGCATCCTGACACAGGCTGAGGGCCATGTGTTTGTCTACAAAACTGTAGTCTTCCCCAGAGAAATAACTACAACTTCCTACAAAGGAAATGTGCTGGGTGAACTTTGTCTGGACACACACTCTCAGCCTAATCCACCTCACTGGCTTGTTGTTATTCCTCCTCTAAAATAGTTCACATTGCTTTCTTACTGAGAAAGACTGGATCATGAGGGCATGAATATAGTGAAAAGAGGGAGCGAACCCAGTTGTACCCAGGAAAGCCCTGGCATAAAGAGCCCAATAACATACACACACACACTGTAGCAAGGCACACAAAAGCTCATACCTTATTTATTATTTATTTATTACTTTAACTTTTACCCCACCCTCCCTGCCGAGGCAGGCTCAGGGAAGCTTACATAAAACCAATAAAACAAAATACATCTCATAATAAAATACATAAAACATAATTGATATATCGTTGATATATCAATGGCGGTACAATATAGTAAAGTGCAATTCTGAACAGGTTCAGTGGTGAATACCATTCTAGGTAGCTTCTAGCTCTAGGAGGCACGAGGCTGATGAGATGAGCTGCAGCTCCTAATGGAATGCCTGCTGGCAAAGCTCTGTTTTCATGGCCATGCAGAACTGTGAGAAGTCCTGCAGGGCCCTGATCTAGCAAGGGAGCTCATTCCAATAGGTTGGAGCAAAACTTTGAACAAAACCTTGAACAAAACTTTGTTGATCTTAAAGGTGCCTGGTATTTCTCCCATGCAATTGAGCCAGCCCAGCAAAGCAAGCTCTCCCTTGTTCCCTCCCGCTCTCCAGGGAGCAGCCTCAGCCAGCAGAAGGGGAAAAAAGGCTTCCCTTTGTCTCCTGTATATGATTGAGGCAGCCTGCCCAGAAAGCAAACTCTGGCTGGTCCTTCCCTCCCCCTGGGAGGAGGGGGAGAAGCCTCAGAATTCTTTACCAGACTCTCTCAATTGCACAGGAGAGGCTTGCCTATCTATCTCTCCTGTGCAACTGAGAGAGACTGGTAAAGCAAGCTGTGATGTGGCAGCAGCAGCAGAACTAGAAAAGGAAGCAGGAAACAGCTAGGGCCTTGCGGGCCAGATTGGAGCTCTCTGAGGGCCTGATCTGGCCTGCGGGCCACATGTCTGACACCCTTGACTTACAGTGAGAACCCAGGAGGGGCCTTAAGCTTATTGGTGCGCCACTGTAAGTTTCCACCAAAACTAGAGTTTGGATGGAATCCTAGAGAGTCACACTGATGTGCTGACATTACTTGCAGGTTGGCTTTGGAAGTGATGTCAACATTGCCACATCATCAATTTGAATCTACCCTCCCCTAAAACTCAGGCTGGTTGCCAGTACCTGGTTGACAACCTTATTTTGATCCCACCCTTCTTTCAAGGTGATGTATGCAGTTCCCTCCTGCATTGTATCCTCACAACCAGGGGTCCTTTCGAGCAGGAGCTTGGGGGGGGGGGGCGCAGCTCCGGGAGTTGGTGCCAGCTCCCCCCCCCCCCGCAGGGAAATGCCTGCTTGTGTCATGGCTGCAGCAAAATGACCCCGTCCCCTGGAAAGTTCCTTGTTCCTCCGACCAGCCTTCTGAAGGCTTCAGACACCACTGAAGCTATCCTTCCAGAATAGTGGTATTTCTGAGGCTTGGATTAGTAGCTATCTCCTCTCTGCCATTTCTTTCTTTCTTTCTTTCTTTCTTTCTTTCTTTCTTTCTTTCTTTCTTTCTTTCTTTCTTTCTTTCTTTCTTTCTTTCTTTCTTTCTCTCTCTCTCTCTCTCTCTCTCTCTCTCCTTTCTTGCCTTCTGACATACTTCTGGTGATGTCAGGTGGTGTAGCATATGCAAATAAGTAATGCTAATGAGTTATGCTAATGAGCTCCTGCACCTCTTTTTCTACGAAAGGACCCCTGCTCACAACTAACCTGTTAGGTTGGTTAAGGTGAGAGTGATGTGTGACTGGCTCAGAGTTAACTAGCAAACATTATAGCGGAGCAGGAATTTGAATCCAGGTCTACTCCATCATAGTCATAGGCCCAAAACAGAAGAGACGTTGGGAATTAAGTGTCAGTATTTGTAAAAATATCATTATTCAGCACACGGGGATTTGATTCAGATTAGGAGCACGTGACCTAAGGAAAAAGGGTCTTAAATCTTACCTTTGTGCCATTTTCATGCTCTAAAATGACCCTGGGGATTATTTATATGTTCTGCTCAACAAGGGAAATAGTCACTATCTGACGCTGTTTTAGATCAGGAAAATGGAATGGGGAAAGGCTTAACCTCCCTCCCGTACCACTCAGTCCCAATCTGAATTGAGCCCCTCATGTGCTTAGTAACCACATTAAAAAACTTCCAGAGCTCCCGACATGAATTACCAAGCATTTGGCCCTGATATTCTAACCCAGGGGTCCCCAAACTTTTTGACCTTGTGGCCCCCTTTGGAATGCTGACACAGGGTGATGGACACAGTCACAAAATGGCTGCCACAAGAGACGGAGCCAACCACAAAATATCAGTGGTCAAGATTATATATAGGTCTAATAGCAGCTCTTGTTTGGTGTAGTGGCTAGGAGCATGGACTCTAATCTGGGAGAACTGGATTTGATTCCCCACTCCTCCACATGCAGCTGCTGGTGTGACCCTGGGTCAGTCATAAGTTCTCTCAGAGCTGTTCTCCCAGGAGCAGTTCTCAAAAGAGCTCTCTCAGCCCCACCTCACAGGGTGCCTGTTGTGGGTAGGGGAAGGGGAAGGAGATTGTAAACTGCTCTGAGACATTCTCTTGGGTAGTGAAGGGCGGGGTATAAATCCAATCTCCTCCTCCTCAACATTCCAAGCAGGTGCTCTGTTCAACAGGATGCCTTTTAATCCGTACAACCAATCAGAAGCCCTGCTGTGCGAAAGGCCCACCGAACCCTGCCCACTTTCCAAAAGCACTTGGTGGGCACCAGGAAAGGTGTTGGGTGTGTTGGGGCACCAGGAAAGGTGTTGGAAAGGACAACTTGTCGCCCATGGGCAACGTGTTGGAGATCCCTGCTCTAACCACTACCCCGTGCTGTCTCTGAATGCGTGGCACGGCACTGTGAACAAATTAGGGCAGTCTCGCTCAACCCGGCAGTGCCGTTGGCCGTAACGTTCCTTTAATAATGCACAGGTTCGCATGCCGTCTTTCAGACTCTGCATTACCAAGAACAAAGATCTAAAAAGTCTGCCAGAAAAGAAATACAACCCAGTCGATCTAGTCTGCAATCTGCCAGGTGGCAACACTTCTTGTGTGCCTCTCGGTGTCTGCCGGCGCTGCCCTGCCAGGTCACGAAAAGGTAATGAGTCACCTACAGCCGTGGAGTTTGCTCTTCGCATGGCTTTTGGATCTGTTATTTATTTCCTGCTCAGGCCACTTTTACAGAGAAAATCCAGAAGGGTATGCTGGTGACTGACTAGAGACCAAGCCCCGTGAGGAAAGGCTGAGGGACTTGGGAAGGTTCAGTCTGGAGAAGGGGAGGCTGACGGGTAGGGCTGCCAGCCTCCAGGTGGGGCCTGGGGATCTCCCGCTTTTACAACTGATTTCCAGCTGACAGAGATCAGCTCCCCTGGAGAAAATGGCTGCTCTGAAGGGTGAACTCTATAGCATTGTACCATGCTGAGGCCCCTCCCCTCCCCAAACCCCACCTTCTCCTGGCTCCACCCCCAAAGTCCCCAGGTATTTTCCAACCCGGACTTGGCAACCCTACTGACGGGGGACAGGATGGCTCTCTTGAAGTCTTTGAAGGGCTGTCGCTTAGAGGAGGGGAAGGAGCTGTTCCTGTTGGCAGCAGAGGAGAGGACTCGCAATAATGGGTTTAGATTAAGGGCGGGAAGGTACCGGATGGATCTTAGGACAAATTTTTTGACAGTCAGAGTTGTGCAACAGTGGAATCAGCTGCCTAGGGAGGTGGTGAGCTCCCCCTCACTTGAAGTCTTTAAGCAGCAGCTGGACAAACACTTGTCAGGGATGCTCTAGGCTGATCCTGCATTGGGCAGGGGGTCGGACTAGATGGCCTGCATGGCCCCTTCCAGCTCTGTGATTCTAGGATTCTATGACTCCAAACACAACTATTTCCAGGGAAACAGGATACCCAGTAAGATCTATTACAGAGGCATCCAATGTGGTGCCCGCCGACAGCTTTCCTGGTGCCTGTGAAATGTTTCCAGGAAGAGGACGGGTCCAGGGGTGGGCTCTTGCTTAGCACGGCTTCTGATTGGCCATTGAAGATCTGATTGGCTGTACAAAGTAAAACAATGTTTGGGTGGCAGCTCTCACCACAGTGCTGATTTTGTTCTGTCTCTCACTCCTCTTTCTCAGTCTCCTGTTTAAATTACCCCTCTTCTTTGCGGCACTTGGACTTTCTCTCTCTCTGGGTGGCTCCGCCTCTTGTGGTAGCCATCTTGATTGCACCCACCACTCTGTGTCAGAATTCCAGAGGCGTCCATAGGCTCAAAAAGGTTGAGGACCTCTGATCTGTTATCTCTCTCCATTTGCATGTACATGTATGTGCAGTGTGTGTGTGTGTACATTTCCTGTATACTAAATCCAACCTTCTCAGCACCATAATGGGACACCCTGCTGCGTGTACATGGTTTAATGTGCACCACTGCTTAGTAATGTCTTCTGTTTTCAATGCTTGGTCAGTGTGGTGTGTGAGAGCCATGGGGTAACTGTTGGGGAAGTTCCCGGTAGAAAATCTCAACTTTGCCAAGAAGTCACTTGGTGGCCTAAGACAGGCAGTTACTCTCAGACCTCCCAGTACAAAGGAAGGCAACCAAGATAATTAGGGGGTTGGAGCATCACCCCTATGAAGAAAGGCTGAAGATTCTGGGACTTTTCTGGGGTTGCCATTCCCCAGTTGTGGGCATGGGATTCACTGGTTTTGTGGGCTCCTTCCCACCACTGGCCAGCTGGCTGGCAGGAGGAAATCCCCCACTGACAGCAACATCGTGCACCATGCTTACATCACTTGGAAGTGACATGGACACACCAGGGGTGATGCTCTGGTTTTTGGGCAAAACTCTATGGTTTGAGGGCGATTTTACCATAGACTTTTGCCCCAAACCCAAAGCATCGCCCCCAATGTGCCCACCTCACTTCCAGGTGACGTAGGCATGTTGGGAGCAATGCTTCCAGCTCCTGTGTTGGACATCTCTAATGGACTTGGCAACCCTAGACTTTTCAGTTTAGAAAAGAGATGACTGGGGGGGTGGGAGGAGCAGGGTAGAGGTTTATAAAATTATGCAAGGGATGGAGAGAATTGACAAAGAAATTTTTCTCCCTCTCCCAAAATACTAGAACTTGAGGGCATCCAATGAAGCTGATGGGCAGTAGGTTCAGGACGGACAAAAGGAAATACTACTTTACACAGAGAGTTAGGAATTCGCTGCCAGAGGATGTAGTGATGGCCACAGGAATAAATAGCTTTAAAGGGGAATTAGATTCATGGAGGATAGGTCTATCAGTGGCTACCAGCCACGGTGACTGAGGGGAAGCTCCACATTCAGAGGCACTAAGCCTCTGAATTCCAGAGCCCAGAGGCAACATCAGGGGAAGGCCTCAGCCTCTGTTGTTGGCTGTCCAGAGGAACTGGTTGCCTATTGGGTGAGACAGGATGTGGGACTAGACGGACTCTCTCTCTGATCCGGTAGGGCTCTTCTTATATTCTTATGACATGTATTACACTGTGGAGATATTGTGCAAGGAAGCTGAAACAATATCGTAGCTGTAAGCCAGGAACTCCCTGGTTGAAATCTTGCTGCCGCCACAAACCACGAGGCCTTACAAGCCCTTTCCAGACATTATGTCCCCACATACCAAGAGTCTTGCACCTGTGCCTCCTGGGAGCATGCAGTAGCCAAGATTCTCCTGCGAAATGCCATCACCTGAACAGAAAAAGTAATTCTGTATTGAATGTAATCATGGAAAAGCTTTTTCAACCTGCCTCAGGAGTAACCTTGATGAGAACCTCCTGGTCTCCCGTCCGGGATTATGCACAGTGATACCACTTCCAGGTTTTTACCCAGAAGTCACTGTGTCACGTGACATTGTTTGCACCCCCGTTTTATCCTAATGCTCCCCTTAGTGAGGATGAGGGACAAGGAGAGCGGGCTGGAGTTTGCCCACCGAAATCAGGCAACTGGCAAGCCTTCTAGGGTAATGAGTGTGAAGCTCTTTGAACATTTCAAGTGTGCTTTAGAAATGCCAAGTATTTTTCCCATGTTAAGTGAAAATGTCCCCAGGCAGTGGCGAAATACATCCCTTTTATATCTACAGAGCCTCTCCCTCACATCAAGGATTAAAGGGAAGGCCTGGAGGCCCAAAGCAAAATGCTTTTTTGGGGGTTTCCCCCCCCCCCAGAAACCAAGCAGTAATTGTGCAAGGGCATCAAACTGTGCTGTCCCACCGAGGAGAGAACTGTCGAGACTGCAGCTTCCACCTCTTCTGCTATGCAAATTGGCCAGACTTTTGTGCTGATGGCACCAAATTCTTTTGGGCTTTTAGGGAGTTCCCGAGGGCGTTGGACCCCTGACCTGGATAGCCCAGGCTGGCTCGATCTCGTCAGATCTCGGAAGCTAAGCAGGGCTGGCCCCGGTTAGAAACTGGAGGGAAGACCCCCAAGGAATACCAGGGTCACTATGCAGAGGCAGGCAGCGGCAAACCACCTCTGAACATCTCTGGCCTTGAAAACCCTGCAGGGTCGCCAAATGAAAAAAGAGCATTGGAGCCAATTTGCTACCAGAGGTGACTTGGGGGTGGGGATTGTGGCAGGGGATTGCTGTCTGGGGAAAGCACTCCTTTTGCTTCCTCCCTGCGTGAAAGAGAATTTCCTTGTCCAGGGCTCGTTTTATGCACAAACCCAGAGGTTGCTCAAGGGGAGTGATTCACACACATGCATGTTTACCCTGTGCATGGACCAGGCTTAAACTGGAGGAAGCCCACATCCCACAATGACTTGAGCAGATCATCTTTCCCTTAGTAGGGGCACCATCTGCAGTTTGACATGTGGGCTGGGGGGCTAGCTCATGACCAGGCCTGCTCATGAGTAAGTGACAACCTCTGCCATTTCAAGCAGAGGGAGTGCTCTTTGCAGAGTTACCAGTCTTGTTCCAGACACATTGGGTGGGACGCTCTAGCAGCTGGGCAAAAAACTCTATGGTCACCATAGAGTTTTTGCCCAAAGGCTAGAGTGCCCCCATGTGACGTATCTGGCGTGATGATGTCACCTCTGGGTGATGTCATCATGTTGGGCACATCTGGCAGAACGGGGCTCTTCTGCGGTGTGGGACTTTCCCTGCTGGCCAGCTGGCCGTTGGCAGATTGGGACCCCCAAAATCGGGGGAACCCCCACCCCCATCAGAAACGCTAGTTCTTCAAGCCACCTGGGTAGTTGTTGTGAACAGTTCTGTGCCGGGGAGGGAGATAGTTGCTCCTCAGCCTTGTTGAATTTGTGGGCACTTTTGAAATTTTGAGAACTTTGAGTGGACACCAGGATAAAAGTGGCTGGCTGCGAGGGGTGCAGCCACCCACCAACTGGCTCTCATGGGATGCTGGGCCAATCACAAAATGTTGAGAGTTTCCAAGCCAAATGTCCTCAGTTGTTTCCGTACAAGTTTTCCCTCTAAACGGAAGCACTGAGGCCAGCTGGTCTCTTCCAGGGCACTGACTGCTCCCAAGACATGGAGTGCCAGAGTTGGGTCTTTGCTTTGAGGGAAATTGTTCTGGGAAAGAAGGAGGTGGGCACCAGATGTTTTAGGTATGTCTTGGAATGTAATTGATGAAGAAAAAAGTTATGGTGGGATTCCTGATCTATTCTAATCTTGCTTTTCTCTCATTTCCTGTACCACCTAATTCTGCCCAACTTCACCCACTGTATTTTATTTCTAGTAAAAAAGAAAAGAAAAGAAAAAGACCTTGGAAGTGCAAGAAAGACTGGAAGGTGAGTGTGTCTCCACCTCCCATGGTGGAAGAAGAGAGAAAAGATTGGATTTATACCCCACCCTTTACTACCTGAAGGAGTCTCAGAGCGGTTTATAACCCTTTCCCTTCCCCTCCTCACATCAGATACTCTGTGAAGTAGATGGGGCTCAGAGATCTCTCTTGAGAACTGCCCTTGAGAGAACAGCTCTGAAAGAACTTATGACTGACCATGGCAATTTTGTGGTTGAATCTGCCTCTGGTGGCAGCCATTTTGTGTTTGACTCTGCCTCCCATGGTAGCCATTTTGTAATTAGTTCTGCCTCTTGTGGCAGCCATTTTGTTGTTGTCAGAATTCCAGAAGTGTCCACTGGCTTGCAAAGGCTGAGGACCCCTGGGCTACTCTCATTGTGGTGCCTGCATATCCTCTAGAGTCACAAGAAAACAGAAGCACCGTCCCCTCTTCAACTACCCCCTTCCACCAACCTGCAATGCCATTCTCCCTTTTTGCCGAGTCGGCACTCTTCACTTCTTACAGGCCAAAAGACAGCTGCAAGCTTTCCTCATCTAGTCTTGGCTAAGAAATGATGATCCCCCCCCAAACAGGGTTTCCCAATCCCCACCTCACTTCCTCTTTCAGGTTTATGCCTTTTCTGCATCAAGTTCTCTGGGTGGCATGGAAATGAATTGAAACGCGGGTGACTAAGAGCGGGGAAGACCTAATAATGCCAGAATTTCAGAAGCAGATCCTAGGTTGTGTAAGAGCTATTTTTAAGGCCATTGCAGAAAGTGACAAGAATCTGCAAACCACTGATGCTGGGATAGATTCAGGCGATCTTCACACATCCCCTTTTTTCTCCCTGACATGCTCAGTTTTCTTGGTAGATGTCTTGGCGTAACTTTCTTGGCACAAGCTTGCTAGACTATTTCCAGAATTGCCTGGGGTGGGTGGGGAAGAGGCACGATTCTGGGGAGTTTGCAGATGATTCCCTCAGTGTGTTGTTCTTTTTAAAAGCTGTCATCTGGGTCATAGGGATGCCAGCTTCCAGGTGGGACCTGAGGATCCCCTGGAATTACAGCTCAACTCCAGACTACAGAGATCAGTTTCCCTGCAGAAAAGGGATGCTTTGAAAGTGGGACTCTATGGCATGGTACCCCACTGAGGTCCCTGCCCTCCCCAAGCACCATCCCATATCTCCAGGAGTTCCCCAACAAGCCTACCCCCCCATCCCCCACTGGTGGCCAGGGGGGACCTGGCAACCCGAATGGGGCTTCAGACTTCACTTGAGCTGTTTCCTGATCTGAACTGGCCTGGTTGGGTTTGTTTGCCCCCTTTGAGAGAAACAAACTAAAGAAGAATAGGTTTTTATGCCCAACTTTTCTCTCCTTTAAGGAGTGGAAGTGGCTCACAATACCTTCCTCTCCCTGCAACACACACCTTGTGAGGCAGTTGGGGCTGGAAGAGATCTGAGAGAACGGTGAGTGGCCCAAGGTCACCCAGCAGGCCTCATATGTCTCAAAGTGGCTTACAATGTCTCAAAGTGCCGGTGGGCCAATGGTCTGGGTGGTCATCTCCCTTGCTGGGGTCACCCCAGCCCTGAGTAAGGCAAGAGGTGCCTCAAACTGGGGGGGGGGGGGCTGTGAGAGGCAAGCGGAAGCCGCCACATAATCATAAGCGCGTGGCTCTTGCTCTGCCTAAGGTGGCAGCCCTCAATTCTCCTAAGAAGGGCGGGAGCTAGCAGGCCCTGTTTTATGTAAGGCTGGCAGAAACCACTGCTGCTGCTGTGAACTAATAGGCCTTGCTTTTAGAGGTTTATAAAATTATGCCTGGGGTGGAGATAGTGGCCAAAGAGAACTGAGAGACAGTTTGGTGTAGTGGTTATGTGCGCAGACTCTAATCTGGGAGAACCAGGTTTGATTCCCCACTCCTCCACTTGTACCTGCTGGATGACCTCGGGCAAGCCATAGCTCTGTCCCAGCTGTTCTCTCAAGGACAGTTGTCTCAGAGCTCTCTCAGCCCCACCTACCTCCCAGGGTGTCTGTTGTGGGGAGGGGAAGGGAAAGGAGTTTGTAAGCCGCTCTGAGACTCCAAGTGAGTGAAGGGCAGGATATAAATCCAATCTCTTCTTCTTCTTCTTCTTCTTCTTCTTCTCCCTCTTCCAAAATAGTAGACGTCAAGGGCATCCAATGGGCGGTAGGTTCAGGACGGACCCATGGAAATACGACTTTACACAGAGCATGATTAAAATGTGGAATTCGCTGCCAGAGGGTGTTGTGATGGCCACAGGAATAAGCAGCTTTAAAAGGGGATTAGATAGATTCATGGAGGAGAAGTCTATCAATGGTTACTAGCCATGGTGACTGAGGGGAACGGACACATTCAGAGGCACTAAGCCTCTGACTCCCAGAGCCAGGAGGCAACATTGGGGGAATGCCTCGGCCTCTATGCCCTGTTGTTGGCCATCCAGAGGAACTGGTTGAGGCCACTGTGTGAGACAGGGTGCTGGGCTAGGTGGACCATGGGTCTGATCCAGCAGGGCTCTTCTTACGTTCTTATTAGGGATGGACACAAACCGGGAAAATGGAGGTTCATGGTTCAGGGTTTTCATGAATCACGAACCCCAAACTTCCACAAACTTCCCATTCCGCGAACCAGTTTGTGCTTCCCAAACCCCGCCCTCTCCTGGATCCACCCCCAAAGTCCCCAGGTATTTTCCACCCTAGACCTGGCAACCCTCGGTGTCACACTGGCATGCCTGTCCTTGTCCCTCATATCCTCCCACAGGTTCCAGGTCACATTTAGGGTTGCCAGGTCCCACCTGGTCCTGGTGGGGGGTGGGGGGGTAGGGTTGCCAGATCCAGGTTGGGAAACTCCTGGAGATTTGGGGGTGGAGCCTGGGGAGGACGAGGACCTCAGTGGGGTACAATGCCATATAGAATCCACCCTCCAAAGCATCCATTTTCTATGGGGGAACTGATCTCTGTAGTACGTAGATGAGCTGTAATCCTAGGGGATACCCAGCTCCCACCTGGAGACTGGTGTCCCTAGGTCACATCCTGGCCTCCCTAGGAGACGGGCATAAGTAATCCATAGAGACTGATGAAATCCTTGAGCATTAGTGATGTCACATCCGGGTTTCAGTAGGAAGTGATGTTGGCATCTTGATTACATCCTTTCCCCCCATTTTCTACCGCCACTTGTTGAAGCACTGGCAGGGAACAGGGGGGTTGCTTCCCAGAAGCTGGCAAATGGCATTTCTGTCGCTGCCCTAATCCAGCTCAGGATTCTGACAGGCCACTTTTAAAATAAAACATTGAAGACTGCATCAGTAAAGCACCTGTGCTCATTCCCTGTTTGTTCTCAATAACCTTCCCTAAACAAACTTTTTGTCCCCCTTCCCTTTCCTGCCTCCTAGTTCCAGGGCTAAATTTATGGTTCTGGTTCTGGCTCTTAAATCCATAGAATGCCTATCTCAGAACCAATGCTCCCTCTAAGCTGTGGAGTCTTGTGAGCAAAGATTCTACTTTGTGAGCAACTGGCATCAAAGTTGTGAGCAAGCGATTTGGCTACTGCATAACTCAGTTGGTTATCCATCCTTCCTGAGCTAAGATAAAAATGTGTGAACCAGAGGCTAAAAATGACGTTGCCCTCCTGATGACCGCAACCAGACTTGGATCAGGGCTCCAAAAAAGGGTTTCTGGGGCAGTGTGCGAACAATTTCAGCATTTCCTTCTAAGCTCATTACTTCACACAGGCAGCAGAAACTCTGGGAAGAACATGACATTTATATGTTTGCAAGATCTGTTGGCCTCATTTCAGAAATTGCAAAGAGACATGCAATGTTGCGTAGAAAACAGTGCATATCCACGTACAGATCCTTAAAGCAAAGCAGCAGCTATGTTAAAAATCCACACATAGAAATTTCCATATTTTTCGACAGAAACAGGTGTGTGATATTTGTTCATGTCTTGCGGCTCTCAAACATCTGACGTTTATTCTATGTGGCTCTTCCGTTAAGCAAGTTTGGCCACCCCTGTGCTATAGCAATCATTCAGAATTGAATTGGCTTGTCCACTCAGGATAATACAATTGCCAATGACTGCTATAGCACCATGATAGTGCAGTCAATATCCAATCATCTGTGGATTCAGCCATCCATTCAGAGAAGGGGAGGACGTGCGCCCATATGGGGGTAGACATGTTCTGACCCAGTATTCCCTCTAAGCTGAGTTAGTGTGAGCTAGCTCACAGTTTTTTAGCTCTGGCTCACCCATTTTTGTCCCAGCTCAGGGAGGATGGCTCCAGAGCAAACTAATTTATGCAGTTGCCAAATTGCCCCCCTCACAACTTTAATGCCAGCAGCTCACAAAGCAGAATTTTTGCTCACAAGACTCCACAGCTTAGAGGGAGCATTGCTTACAGGGTGTCTGTTTTGGGGAGGGGGAAGGGGAAGGGGAAGGGATTGAGACTGCTTCAGTTAGTACATCCAGTGCCTTACAGTCCAGTGACCGAAGCATTCATTTTCTCCATGGAAACTACACTCTGTAGTCTGGAGATGAGCTGTAATTCCAGAAGCTCCCCAGGCCCCACCTGGAAGCTGGCATCCCTAATCAGTGGAGTATACTGCCATAGACTCCACCCTCCGAAACAGCCATTTCCTCCATAGGAACTGATCTCTGCTGTCTGGAGATCAGTTGTAATTCCAGGAGATCTCCAGGCCCCACCTGGAGGTTGGCAACCATAGGTAGAAAGAGAAGTAATCGTTATATCCCAGCCTACACATTTCTGGCGACATATCCTGGAAAAAGCAGTTGATGTACTGTAAATAAATCCTTGGTAGTGTCAGCTGTTAACGTATGTAACTAACCAGCACACTCTAAATCATGAATTCTGAGCGCCCCATTAAACACACCATTAAAACTCAATTTGGTGGGGGGAAAAGCGGGGGGGGGGGAGAGGAGAGAAAAACAAGGCTACGGAAAGAATGAATGGCGGCAAAGACTTCCATTAATAATGTTTTTTTTAAAAAAAGAGATCAGGATATTTGCTTTAGAAGGGGAAAACAAGAGCTTTGCAAAATATTGAATGGCGTAGAGAAAGCTGGCAGAGTGCTCTTATTGACTCACTTGTGCAACACGGCACAGCTGTCAACGGAAAGGAAAAGGAAGATAACTGGGAAAGAAAGTCCACCCAGGAGAAAACAAACTAAAGCATCATGCCCCTCCTTCAGGGTAGTAGCCCACCAGGAATTCCCCCACCCCCAAACACTCCAGCTAGGGAGGCCAGCTTCCAGGTGGGACCTGGGGATCCCCCGGAATTACAGCTCGTTTTCAGACTACAGAGATCAGTTCCCCTGGAGAAAATGGATGCTTTGGAGGGGGGACTCTGTGGCCTTGTACCTACTGAGGTCCCTGTCTTCCCCAGGCTCCACCCCCAAATCTCTAGGAGTTTCCCAATTGGGAGCAGGCACCCCTCCCCACACCCCCAACTGGTGGCCAGAGTGTACCTGGCAACCCTAACTGCAACCACTGCGCCACACTGCCACCATCGGTGAGGTCGCAACTAACAGCCACTAGCTGAAGACCAATGGTCTGCTGCATTGTGTTTTGGCAAGTTACTGGGAAGGTTTTTGGTGGGTAGCCATCCTGAAAGACCACTGCTAGCCAGGAACAGGGAGAGCCAGTTTGGTGTAGTGGTTAAGTGTGCGGACTCTAATATGGGAGAACCGGGTTTAATCCCCCACTCCTCCACTTGCACCTGCTGGATGACCTTGGGCAAGCCATAGTTCTGTCAGAGCTGTTCTTGAAAAAAGAGCTATTTCTGTCAGAGCTCTCTCAGCCCCACCTACCTCACAGGGGAGGGGAAGGGAAAGGAGTTTGTAAGCTGCTCTGAGACTCCTTTGGGTAGTGAAAGGCAGGGTATAAATCCAATCTCTTCTTCTTCTTCCTGGATCTTCTTAGCTTAGATACAGGCAGGGGTCCGTTGGAGCAGGAGTGCACAGGAGCGCAGCTCCGGGAGTGAGGAGCCCAGGGGGCGGGCACATGACCAAGCCCCGCCCCCTCCTTGGCTTCCCCGAGCAATGCTGAGGCGCAGCGCCCCGGGGAAAGCCCTGCTAGGGTCTTTATTGTTTTTAATGTTTTGTTTTAATATTGATAATTTTATCATTGTTCCTTTTATGACTGTGTGCTGCTTTTCCAGAGACTTGCTCAAGGTGGCATATAAATGTTCTAAGTATACCATTTTTTATCTGGGCACATGGCACATAAGTACTGGAGAAATTTCACCAACGCTTCAGCAGCTTCCACCCCATCAGTTTGGTGTAGTGGTCAGGAGTTGTACTCTAATCTGGGAGAACCGGGTTTGATTCCCCACTCCTCCACATGCAGCTACTGGTGTGACCTTGGGCCAGTCACAAGTTCTCTCAGAGCTGTTCTCTCATGAGCAGTTCTCAAAAGACCTCTCTCAGCCCCACCTACCTCACAGGGTGTCTTGTTGTGGGAAGGGGAAGGGGAAGGGGAAGGGATGGGTGGTGCACATGTCCTGGGTATCTCAAGTCTACTTGAAACCTGGTGGTTTCAAGGGAGCAGGAAGAGAATGAGGGTGTGTTCTTTACGCTTATTTTTATTGCACAAAGTATTGGATGGGGAAGGGAATGGAAGAAGAGCAGGTCAGTTTCACCCACCTGTGGAGCGGAACCTGAGGGGTGGGTGTTGCCTTCTGACACACTTTCGGTATGTTAGAGGGTGTGGCATATGCAAATGAGTTGTGCAAATGAGTTATGCTAATGAGCTCCTGCACCTCTTTTTCTACGAAATGACCCCTGGATACAGGCCTCAGTGACAACAGGAATGGGTTTAAGGGCCACAGCTCTGCTTGCTCCAGGGCTGTTTTGACACCCTAGTCTGCTCCTGAGAGTGCTGGACAAGTTCTGGGAAGGCTAAGTTTCAGATCTTTGCTCCACCACAAAACGGGGGAATAGGGATGGTGGCCTCCAGGTGGGACCGGGAGATCCTACGGAATTCCAGCTCATCTCCAGACTGCAGAGCTCAGTTTCTCTAGAGAATTAAGGATGCTTTGGAGGGTGGGCTCTAGGGCATTGTGCCCCACTGAGATCCCTGTCCTCCCCGGTCTCCATCCCCATATCTCCAGGAGTTCCCCAACCTGGATCTGGCAACTCTACCCTTCAATCCCAACAGGTGGCCAGGAGGGACCTGGCCACCGTACCCTGGGCTGTTTAGCCTTTCTCAGCCTGATCTCATCACAGGGTTGTTGTGGAGGAGAAAATGGGATGGGGAAGAAGTATGTTGGCTCCCATGAGCTCCTGGAAGGAAGGGCAGGTTAAAAACTGATAAATAGAATGACGGGCTGTTTTCGAGTGTGTCACAACCATCTTTTTTTTGAGAGAGACAGAAAGAGAAAGGAGAAGAATAAGGGGTGCAACGACACGAAAGGAGAAAGAGCCGTGGCTGGGTGAGGCCTTACTACGAAAGATTAAAAACCAGCCCCAGCTTGGATTGAGGTCACAACATGGAGGAAACTGCCTCTGCGGGTAAAGTGCTGTTTTTACATCTGACTTTCCTGCTGGAATCATTCTAGTTCCAAAAAAACCTGCCCACACCTCTGTGCGGTGTGAAACCGTGCTGCTACTGAAATGTCCACATCTACTAATTGCCCGCCTGTGGTCAAGCTAGTATTCAACCGGCTTGATTCTGCTTTAAACAATTGCTGTTGATTAGTGCACTTAGACCCCCTTGGAGTGAAATTTCACACCACTGTGAAATCAGCACAGGAAAAGACAGCAGTCAAACTACTTTAGAGGGGAGGTGTAAAATGACCCTTAGGTGACTCCGTATGATTTTCAAGGCAAGAGACTAAAGCAGAGGTGATTTGCCATCGCCTTCCTCTGCATAGCAAACCCTGCACTTTCTTGGTGTCCTCCCATACAAATACTAACCCAGGGCTGACCCTGCTTAGCTTCCAAGACCTGACGAGATCAGGCTAGCCTGGGCCATCCTGGAGAAAGGAGGGGGTGGTTAATTTGTGAGCCCACACAGTGTCGAGGTAAGACTTGGATCTGGGTGACCCAGGTTTGAACCCCCACTCTGCCATGGAGTCTCACTGAAGGACCTTGGGCCAGTCACTTTCTCTCTGCTAAGGTCGCCAGACCCCCACTGGGGGTGGGGGAACACCAACTTTTGTGGGGTGCTTCTCCGCCACTGGCCAGCAGAAGGGGAATCCTGGCCAGAAAGGCGACATGATGATATCACTTGGAAATGACATAATCATGCCACTGTTGTGTGGTGACGCTCTGGTTTTTGGGCAAAACTCTATAGTAAAATCAGCTACAAACTATAGAATTTTGCTCAAAAACTAGACCCCCTGACATCGGCGACGTGACGACGTCACTTCTGGGTGGTGGCAGAAGATCCCAGAAAGGACCAAGGATTCCCCTGCTGGCTGCCAGGTAGGGCCTAGCCACCCTACTCTCAGCCTAACTTACCTTACAGTGTTGTTGTCGTGGGGATAAAATGGAGGAGGCGGGAAACAGTGTTGTATCCTGCTTTGATCCCTGTTGGGGAGACAACTGAGATATAAGTGCCTAAATACATTCCCCCCAGTGGCATTTTCAGAGTTTAAATACCCCCTTCCCCAAGTAATTGTTTCTTGCTAATAGCAGGCTGGGGAAATCTGTTTCTGCAGTGGGAGTCGGTTAGCCCGGCCTCCCTCCCATATCAGGGTTATTAACATGAACAAAAATGTGTCATGGGATGCAGTTTCCCACATCCCATCAAGTTATGCCCCGAAGAGGAAGAAGGAGGGTGGGAGAAGGAGAAAGAGACGAAGGGATGCCTGTGACTCACGAAAAGTTAGTCATGCGTTCTGAGAGAAAGTTCTTTGCTGAAACTTAACCAAGCTTGCTTAACGTCGAATGTAAGGATACTGAAATGGCTGCCACCGAGCCCCAAAAAGACCAGAAAGGTGTCCTGGCTTTTTGGGGTGTGTGTGTGTTTCTGTTTAGAACCAAATGATTGTTTTCAAGTAGTTTAAATATAGAGGGAATTTTTTTTTTTTTTGCCGTGGAATGGCATTTATCATCAAGACAGTGCAAACGGGATCAGACAAGTGTCGATACAGTCAAGAAAAGAAAACTTGATTTTTTTTTGCATGCACGGTGGTCCTGTAATAAGGGTAACGAGTTCCCTGGGAAGTGGTCCAGACAGTAATTATGGACAGGTCCCTAGTATCCCTTGCACAAGAAGTCAGCCTTTAGATCTAATTCCCTCAAGCCAAGCCTTTTCTTCTCTTCATGGTTTGCTAGCAGAGTTGATTTCTCTTCTGTCCCCTAGCCAATCCCTGGGTCCTTAGAGCTATTTCAGGGGAACTCCCAGTGGAGTGCTGGGAACTCCAGTGGGGTAGTAGTGTTGCCAGACCCCCTGGTGGAGGCGGGGGTCTCCCACTACTGGGCCCCACCTGTCCACCACCGGTCAGCTGGCTGGCGGGGGAACTCCCTCCCCCAGGGAGGAACAGCTGATGTTTTAGTGACGTGCCTATATGACTTCAGTGCGACTCGGAAGTGATGTAGGCAAGTCACGGACATTGGGGTGACGCTCTGGGTTTTGGTAAACTCTATAGTAGAAGCTAGTTCTACCATTGAGTTTTTCCACAAAAACCAGAGTGTCACCCCCAGTGTCCCCGACATGCCTACTTCACTTCCAGGTCACATTGGAAGTCATGTGGGCAGTTGCTGAAACAGCAGATGAAACATCCTGCTCCCGGCAAGCCCACCCACCCCATCCCCTGCTGCCTGCCAGGAGGGACCTGGCAACCCGATGGGGCAGAGAGCATTTCTTTGCATTTATTCTCCACAGACCCAGCTGTCCATTCTTCTGTCTCCATGATGGAGTCAGGGCCTAACCAGAGGTTGCTTTGTGCTCATGTACCATCCATTCTTCCCTGACCTGGATAGCCCCGGCTAGCCCGATCTTGTCAGATCTCAGAAGCTAAGCAGGATCAGCTCCGGTTGGGAGACCACCAAGGAATTCCAGAGTCGCGGCATAGAGGCAGGCATTTCTGAACGTCTCTTGCCTTGAAAACCCCACCAGGGGTCGCCATGTCGGCTGGGATTTGATGGGGAAAACAAAATAAAACCAAAAAACCAGCAACCCCAAAGAGAAACAAACCCTCCATTCTGTGTCTGCTCTGGTCCCGTTAATCAGATATATGTTGGGGCTTTCTGCACTGAGAACTCAATCCCCCAAAGTGCACAGACCGGATTCAGACTGGGACCACTTACATCCTTCTACCCACTGCGGTAGCCACTATTTGCTCCATTCTGTAAACCCTGACTGCAATCAAGGGATACAAATGTACTAATGGAAAATGCTTCTAGCACCGCCAGGCTTCGTCACTCATACTCAGTGGCTGGTGTTGCAATCAATAGGAAATCCTCGCAAGGTACTTTCTGACTTTGCTTTCCTGTCCAGTTTGCCTGCCGGCCGGTCTGCTTTCATCTCCTTAGGCAATCTGCTACCTGAGAACTTTAAGCAGGGTGAACTTACCTGGAGTGGGGAGTGGGGAGGAATGCCGAAAATAAATGTGATGGGCCTACGTGACCCATAAATGACATAGGCACGTTGGGGATGTTGAGAGGCAACGCTCTGGTTTTTGGACAAAATGGCAGTTGTGTGTACCAGGAGCATCATGTAACCCATGTTCAGCCCGTATGCATGATCAAACATATTCAAAGGGCATTATATTTAGTGTCTATTTATTGAAGTTTTTTTATAAAATGCACCGGCAAAAAGGAGCAAAAGAGAATGAAACCAGCACTGCAGTGGCAGCTGCCACTGAAACAATATTATATTAATCTGCCCAGCCAATCTCCAGTGGCCAATCAGAAGCCCTGCTGGGCAACAACCCTATCTGGCACCTCCCACTTTCTAAAAATACTTGGTGGTGCTCCCTCTAAGCTGTGGAGTCTTGTGAGCAAAAATTCTTTGTGAGCTACTGGCATTAAATTTGCGAGCGAGTGATTTGGAGCAGAGGTCCATCAGTGGCTATTAGCAACAAGGTATAGATAGGAACTCTCAATCTGGGGCAAGTGATGCTCTGTAAGCTTGGTGTTTGGGGGGGGGGGGCAACAGTGGGAGGGCTTCTAGTGTCCTGGCCCCACTGCTGGACCTCCTGATGGCACCTGATATTTTGGGCCACAGTGTGACAGAGCGTTGGACTGGGTGGGCCATTGGCCTGACCCAACATTGGCTTCTCTTATGTTCTCACTGCATAAATTAGTTTGCTCTGGTGCCATCCTTCCTGAGCTAAGACAAAAATATGTGGGCTGGAGGCTAAGAAACTGAGCTAACTCACACTAACTCAGCTTAGAGGGCACCTGTACATTGGTACTGTCACATGGACACCAATTAGTCCATTTCCCTGGCACACTCTTTGCACAGTCCAGATATAACGTTATATTACAAGTCCATACTTTATAAGAGGCTTGCAAGGCAACATGCTGGGGGTCGAACCTGGGAACTTCTGGATGCCGAGCAGGTGCTCTACCAATCAGCCACAGTCGCACCCATGGGTTGCCATTTGGGGGCAGGAGATTTTCCCTCCCTCAGCGGGACTAACTTGCTGGGAGAAAAAAGAAGAAGAAGAAAACCTGCTGTCACTGGAAGTGATGTTACAACTCTCTAGGAATCGCTGGAAGCTCTAGATCTGGAGTTCTGATGAATCTCCTGCTGGGGCTGAATTCGGCCATGGGTGGGGCCACCTCCGCAGTTGTGCATGTAATTCCTGGAACAAACTTCTTTCCTAAGCTGCATCGGACCCAAGCATGAGGAGATCAAGTATGGTTGCCAGCCTCCAGGAGGGGCCTGGAGACCTCAGAGAATTACAATTGATCTCCGAATGACAGAGCTCAGTTCCCCTGAAGAAAATGGCTGCTTTGGAGGGTGGACTCTATGGCATTATGCCATGCTGAGGTTCCTCCCCTCCCCCAAACCTGCCCTCCCCAGGCTCTACCCCCTCAGTTGGCAACCCTGGGCATAGTATTCCAAAGGCGCAAATCCCCTCCAGAATCCCTCCTCTCCACATGCAGCTGCATGCCAAGGGTTGCTTTTCTTTAAATGCCTTGATGGGCACTGCCCACTGCCAAATGTCTTTCTTAAGAGTTCTTCCTCTGTCCAAGAGTTGGGGCAAAAGGGATTCCATTAACTATATAGCCCAATTTCCCCTTTTTGTCTGAAGGGGGTTCTTATCCAGAAATAGGGTTGCCAGCCTCCAGGTGGGGCCTGGCGATCTCCCACTTTTACAACTGAGCTCCAGCTGACAAGAGAACAGTTCCCCTGGAGAAAATGGCTGCCTTGAAGGGTGGACTCCATGGCATTGTACCCTGCTGAGGCCCTTTCCTTCCTCAAACCCCGCCCTCTCCTGGCTCCACCCACAAAGTCTCCAGGTATTTTCCAACCCAGAGCTGGCAACCCTATCCAGAAGCCTGATGAATGCTGTTCAAGGTGGAACCACTTCTGTACTGTGTATTTCCACTAATGATAACCCCTTTTGTCATGCAAACTTAGCTCGTGGCGTGTGGAAACCAGTTTTCCTTGACTTACCTTCAAGACTAGATTCTTTCCCCCTTCTACTCTCTGTTTCCCGTTCCAAATCAAACATGCTACAGAGACATACTGAGAGTTATCCCGCAGAACTGCTAGATGGCGTGTCGTTGCTTACACGATTCTTGGGCTCTCAGAAAGAATAACAAGTGAGATATTTTTATCATCTCTCAGAGAATCTTTTCCCTCCGACAATAACCAGAGTCGGCGATATACTTTCGCCACCTACTGGATATCAGTGGAAGGATCAAGCGAAGAAATCTCATTTTGGCCCAGAGCTTAGAGGAGAGGAAGGTAACATACCCCCCCCCCCCCAGACTGGCTGATTCTGCATTGGCTTTTCCCTCTTACGAAACCCACGTTGGAACAGACTTTCCCCTCTGCATTGCATGCTGCTTTCGCTTCCTTTGATCATTGGATTTTAGGGTAGCCTCCACACTCTATGCCGCTTTCGCTTTCTTTGACCATCGGATTTTTATGGCACCTTCTGCAAAGATTAATGGCCGTTTTTATGGCCGTTCAGGGGTGACTTTGCAGTCGGTACGGCGTTGCCCCCAGGTATCTGGATGTGGTTTTGGGCTGCACTTTTCTCCCCCAGTTGAGAAAATGTGGAGCAAATGCTAGATGCAGAATTGCCCAGGATCTAACCCCCCATTCGCTAAGGTTGCCAACTCCAGGTTGGGAAATTTCTGGATATTTAAAGGTGGAGCCTGGGGAAGGCAAAGGTTGGGGAGGGGGGGACTACAGCAGGTTATAATGCCACAGAGCCCACCCACCCAAGCAGCCATTTTCTCCAGGGGAACTGATCTCTGTCATCTGGAAATCAGTCCTCATTCCAGGCAGGGCTCATTTCGTAGCAGGAGCTCCTTTGCATATTAGGCCACACACCCCTGATGGAGCCAATCCTCCAAGAGCTTACAGTAGCCCCTGTAAGAAGAGCTCTGTAAGCTCTTGGAGGATTGGCTCCATTAGGGGTGTGTGGCCTAATATGCAAAGGAGCTCCTGCTACGAAATGAGCCCTGATTCCAGGAGATATCTAAGTGCCACCTGGAGGGTGGCAACCCTACCACTCAAGGATGGAGGACAGTAGTCCTTTGACCTTTGGAGAAGTTGACCGAGGACCACATTCATCGTCAGGGTGACTGAACCTCAAAGATCCCCACAGCATCAAGAGGCCGCAGTCACATGGCCCTTTAATGCGGGAGGAAGGGCTGTTTCCTCCCGCATTTAAAGGGACCGTCTGCAACAGCTCTGGCTCATCCCATGCCGAAGCGAGTTCAAATGCGGGTTCCTCCCGCATTTTCTGACCCCAGAAAAATCGAAAAAAAGGGAGTCACGTGAGGAACCCGCATTTGAGCCATCTGGACAGCCCTCTCTCACAATCATTGCGAGAGCAGGGCTGTCCAGATGGTCCCATCTGCCATTCCCCCACCCCTTTTACACTTGGGCGCTTGGGCGCTCAAGCGCCCAAGTGTAAAAGGAGAAAAAAACCCAACCCCCCCAAACTTATCAAGCGGCCGGTAGGGCTCGGAGAAGGGTTCCTCCCCCGGCTGCCGCCACCGCCCACTGCCTGCTTCTCCTCCTCCGCCGCCCGCCTCCTCTTCGGCCGCCGCTGCTCGCCTCCTCTTCTGCTGCTGCCACCCACTTCCTCTGACGCCGCAGCCGATGCCAAGAGCCTCCGCCGCCACCAGCCTCCTTCGACTCCTCCCCTTTCCAGGATTAAATGAACCAAACAGTAACTTAGTTCTCTCAGACATATAGTCTTCTTTTAATTAAAAACTATTAGTGTAACTTTTAATACTTGCATCCTTGATGAACGCCTATGGACACGGGATCTTGGTTCCCTAAGTATTCTGTTATTGCCCTCTTTTGTAAATTAATAATGGTGGGAATAATTAGCTCTTTTCGGGAAGGGCTTCAAGTACCTGAATGTACACTTGCCTCAAGACTGCAGGACAGCATAATGATCGTGTCTTTGAAAGTGATGATAAGAACGCGAAAGCCAAGCATTCCTCAAATGGTATGCTCCGTCACTTTCATGTGTCAGTAACCCCTGCTTTTATGCCCCTGTCCTTGAAGTTTTAGTGATAATTCTTGCTACTTGGTGATTAATAACCTTCTGTTTAATAACTGCTAATTGTTTAGGGTCTAAAAGGGTTGCTGTGTTAGAGTGGCACAGCAAAAATAAACAGGACCCTTGTGACACTCTTGAAATGAACACAGTTTCATTCGGGCACTAGTTTTTCTGCACTGGAGTCCGGTTTGGCAGATGAATGAAATGAGTCCTCACCTGCGAGACGATGTATAACATTGATTTAACACTGAACATTGGTTCTCTCATGCAGAGCAAAAAACCCACAAGATCATAGAATCACAAGAGTTGGAAGGGGCCATACAGGCCACCTAGTCCCACCCCCTGCTCGATGCAGGATCAGCCTAGAGCATCCCTGACAAGTGTTTGTCCAACTGCCGCTTAAAAACTGCCAGGGAGGGGGAGCTCGCCACCTCCCTAGTAATTGCCAGCCCCTTAGTAGGGGTGGGAGGTCCCTTGCTCCGAGGTCACATTTCCTGCCACTGCTCTGAACAGTGGTGGAAGAAATACACACACACACACACAAACACAAACACACACACACATTTAAAAATGGCCATCAACTGATGTAACTTTCAGGTAAACCCAGCAGTGATGCTATACTGTTGGCTGCCCCCCATGTACTCCCCCCCCCCCAGTCTCCCATTGCCAATAAAGCACTATAAACCAATAACAGAGATTTCCCAGTGATCCTAAGGTCCGAACATCAGGTAGAGAAGAAAGCCTTTATTTTTATGACGTCAGTCTCGGCAATGGAAATCCATTAAAGTTACCGAGCCCAGATTTTACTGAGGCTTGGCGTTTTATACCAGGGGGTGGGGACGCACAGAAAGGAAGGGGACTGTGTCATACAGCATCACATTTGTTAACAAATCATACGCTATAACTCCGCCTAACTAGCTGCTCAAGTGTTAGGAATGTTTCTATCTAAATGTTGCTAATTGCTTGCCGTTCCCATGGTTCTTTAGCCCAGCCTAAGAGCAATAATGTTGCACACTAAACAATGTAAGACTGTTAGCTAGATGTTGTTAGTGTTCCATGTAACAGCAAAGAATCTTGTTTCATTGACCTTGCGTTTCAAAGTTTCTAACTTACTAAGCACTATGCAGAGTTCTATTCAGCATAATTATTGATTAATTTTTCTTATTGCTTCACCATGAGTATCAGCAAGCACAAGAAAAAGGCCACAATATGCTGGAATACGTCCATATGGTAATGGTCTCTGGTGTTATACGTCTGACTCCCTCCAAAGACCAAGTTTGGATTTGTCCATAACCCCCCAAAAAGGGTTTGCAAAAACTGCTTGGTGGGGTTTCCGGTTTCCGGCTCGATGCGACTAGATGCCTTCTGGTGGTGCTCTCTCACAGATAAGTGTTTTTAATAATGTTAGTTGGTTTGTCAACTGGTATTTAACTGATTTTAACTCATTTTAGTCTCCCACTGAAGCAGTCTGCTCTTTATCTTGTTTTGTTGAGTGAGGAGCAAGCAACACTAAGTCATGACTCAGCAAATGTGGAGGCCTGCAAGTTAATTTTATCTTGTTTTATCGTATTTCATTTTACTTATCTATTCTCTCCCTACCTTTGTTTTACCCTTTTCGAGTACGAACGGCTGGGTTGCTTATGTTCTTCGTTTGCAAACTTCCAAGGATTGCCAGACTTCTTTGGAGGTAAGATGAGCCTGTCCCCAAATTTAACAGTGCCATCTACAGGTTTCTGGATGAAGGTCCTGCAGCTTCAAATTTTCTGGGGTTTGGTCCGATCTTCCCGAAGATTCTGGGTTGGTATAATCTCTTCCTGCTAGGGAATGGATACCCAACACTCTGCTGCTCAGAATCTGAAAAAAAACCTCAAGTCCTTTCTTAAGACCAATCAAAATCATATGAGACAGGCTTTCGAGGTCTTTGATCAGAGTCCTGTGCATAATGCCTGGAAGAGCTGAGTAGGTGTCTCGTGCACCTTTGGCTTTCTGGAAAGAAGAAAGGCAAGAAACAGCAGCCCCTGACTGGACATAAGAGCCGATGGCAGATCAAATGTCTTTTTAACTCTGAGAAGTGCCAAGAGCAAAGCCTGAAAAACTGAAACCTTCTGTCTTTAGCACATTCTCCTCTCGGGTTGCCAACTTACAGGCGGGACCTGGAGATATCCCAGAATTACAACTGATTTCCAGACTACAGAGATCAGCTCCCTTGTCTGTTGTAGCGCTCAGTGCCCTCTTGGCCCCATTAAACCATCAGTACCATTAAACCATAAGCCATAGACCTCTTACTACCAGAGTTGAACCGCAGTTGGGCTCAGCTGCACAACTGTCCAGTTGTGGAAAGTATATCTATTGATGTTATTTATTTATACCATGCCCTTCCTGCAAGAAGCTCAAAACAGCATGGTGGATGCACAACAACCCTGTGAGGTAGCTTAGATAGAGAGTGAGTAACTGACTCATGGCTGCCCAGTGAGTGTTGGAAGTTCCAGGTGTGATGTCCCCTGTCTCAGACCTCCAGACTTTGTGGCAAGAGGGGCTAGATAGCTAGACAGGCACACTGACCTTTCTTCCTGTCTTTACTCTTCTGCTCCTGTCCTCTTTGAAATGCAGATTGTGTTCTCAGGGACCAATTTCCCCTTCCTCCTTCTCTCTCACTCTGAATGAAGACTTGCTCTCTACTTGCAGGCACCAAGAGAGGGATGACATGCGGTCCTCTCTTGGCACCATGAGGCAGGTGGGCCTCTCGTCATCTGCTTCCATCCTTTAGCTAGTAAGTTAGTACTCTATCCTGTCCCTACTCTTTCCTATCCAAAATGTACTTCTCAGATAAAGAGAGAAGTGTAAGGCTGGGCAGCATCCTTATAGACTTTTCTGATTTATAGGGGCAGCGTATAGACTATGCTATCAGTTATGTGGGACATGAGAGTACACTAGGTGAACAGTGGGAAGGTGGGAATAGATGCCCACACTATAGGACCAGAGTACCATTTTCTGAGGTTGCCACCTCCAGGCGGGAGGTTGACACAGAGAACAAAGACACTCTCTCACACAAAGCCATGAAGTTACAGACTTACACCAGCAACTCCATACAGATATACACTCCTTGCACTTACGCCTGCTTGTGCCCCCTCCTGCCAGCCTTCATCTCCATTTGCTACATCAAAGGACTTCACACCTGGGTGCGAAGGCACCGGGATGCTTCCTGAAGATCGGTTCCCATGGCCAGCATTCCTGTGATCCAGAAGATCGGCGTCAGATCCCGCTGGCAGCGACATCCTGCCCTGGCCATCAGATAGATTTGAATATTGACTACTCCTTTAGCACCCCCTTAGTGGCTAGAGATAGCAAATGGACCTTCTATAGGTTTTTCTAGGGATGGCATCATATCGGGCCATCCTCCCAGGTACCACCTCCCAATAAAGGCTGCTCCCCAAGATTTCAGTCCAGTTCCAGTCTTAGTCTAGTTCCATTTCCTGCCTAGACTCCTTCCCTCCCTCACGGACCCCTGGGTGCTCCACTGGGGTCCCACACATGGTCTTCTGCCGGTTCAGAGCCACGATCCCTTATCTCCTTCCCAAGGACTTCTCATCCTCGTTTTCCAGCCGGATTCCACTGCTTCTATAGAGGTAAATATCACCCTCGATGGAAACCATCAATTACCGGCTCATGCACACATCCCTATAACTTCTATCTAACTTCCTAGTACTGTATGCATGTATGAATGACAGAACAGCAGTGTCTTGTACAACCTTTTATTACATTTTAGTAAACAAACTATCTTACACCTTTTAAATTGAGTCTGTGTCAGTTCCTCAGAAGTATCGGTTAGCGCCGCCTCTGTATACACTGGTGAAGGTCCCACAAGCCTGCTGCACGTTGATAAGAGCTAATATTCCCCAAATGTTAATAACATAAAAGAGCAGTCAGGCTAACAGAAGTATTTCTCTTCTAAACTTGCAACATGGTTCTGTGTAGCTTTGTCAGCTGAGTAACCTGGTAAAGTGACGCTCCTGCGTTTGTAGCTTTATTTAAGCACTCTGCTAACTAGTGGGAACTGGACTAACCACACCAGTTAACCTCAGTAGTGTGCTCCATGGAGGAATGATGAAACTGAACCTGAGTTTCTAGCATACAAATGCAACATGTTTCAGGATAACTTCTGTCTTTCGGCTGAGAATGGAAAATGCGGAACCAGACAGTTCTGGTTTTGGAATAACTCCATGAGTTTTTTACCTTCAGTGTTTAGTAGTGGCTATAAAGTTGCCAACTGTCTTGAGAGAGAAAAAAAATCTATCCTGCATTCTTAGGAGAGGCTTTTTATGATAACTTTTCACACTATAGGGATAAGAAATAGGCCTTGGGTGAACCGAGTGTCCAATGCAACTTTTCACGCCTTAATAAGAGCCTTGCACAACAGAAATTAAAGGAAGTCAACCCACAACTGCTTTGGGCCTTGGGTAGATGAGGCGTGATTCTAGTGGCCTGGCCTGCCAGTAGCTCACCCAGACTGTCCCTTTCAAGAAGGTAAGGCAACTTTGCCTGCTTCACAGCAATTAAACAGGTCAACATTTTCCCCACAACTTTTCTCCCTATCAAGAAAGGTGTCTGGATTTCTGTATGTTCCTCTGACAGACAGAGAAGTTGAGCCAGGAAAACAGAAGGCAAACCTTCCTCGGCAGTGCCTGCCCTTAGAAAGAGGCACTGTCATAAGAACATAAGAGAACATAAGAGAGAAGCCAATGTTGGATCAGGCCAGTGGCCCATCCAGTCCAACACTCAGTGTCACACAGTGGCCAAAAACACCAGGTGCCATCAGGAGGTCCAACAGTGGGGCCAAGACACTAGAAGCCCTCCCACTGTTGCCCCCCCCACAAGCACCAAGAATACGGAGCATCACTTGCCCCAGACGGAGAGTTCCTATCTATACCTTGTGGCTAATAGCCACTGATGGACCTCTGCTCCATGTGTTTACCTAATTCCCTCTTGAAGCCGTCCATGCTTGTAGCCGCCACCACCTCCTGTGGCAGTGAATTCCACGTATTAATCACTCTTTGGGTGAAGAAGTACTTCCTTTTATCTGTTCTAACCCGGCTGCTCAGCAATTTCATGGAGTGTCCACGAGTTCTTTTATTGTGAGAAAGGGAGAAAAGGACTTCTTTCTCTACCTGCTCTATCCCATGCATAACCTTATAAACCTCGATCATGTCACCCCTCAGCCGTCATTTCTCCAAGCTAAAGAGCCCCAAGCGCTTCAACCTTTCTTCATAGGAAAAGTGTTCCACCCCTTTTAGCATTCTAGTTGCCCTTTTCTGCACTTTTCCCTATGCTATGACAGTGAAAGTTTCAAGAGAGTAGCCATGTTAGTCTGTAGTAGCAGAGCAAAATTCAAGTCCAGTAGTACCTTAACAACGAACATCTTTTTTTTTGTATCTGCTGAAGGGAGCTTTGGCTCACCCTGGAAAATGTTCGTTGGCCTTGAATTTTGAGAGCCAGTGTGGTGTAGTGATTAAAAGTGGCGGACTCTAATCTAGAGAATGGGGTTTGATTCCCTCCTCCTCCACAGGCAGCCTGGTGGGTAACCTAGGGCCAGTTCACAGTTCTCTCAGAACTCTCAGACCCACCTGCCCCACAGGGTGTCTGTTGTGGGGAGAGGAAGGGAAGGTGATTGTGAGCCACTTGGAGACACATGAGGCCTGCTGGGTGACCTTGGGCCTGTCTCAGTTCTCTTAGAACTCTCTCAGCCCCACCTGCCTCACAAGGTGCCTGTTTTGGGAAGGGGAAGGGGAAGGGAAGGCGATTGTAAGCCGCTTTGAGACTCCTTAGGGTAGAGAAAAGTGGGGTATAAAAACCAGTTCTTCTTCTGTCGATGAAAAACATTGATTAATGGCTGGAATTCATTATCGTGCTTTTCATGCAAACATTGTGTGTCCCTCCCCTCCTTCAGTGTTTGATAAGGTGTTTTTATTTCCACTTGGCTCTGTTTATTTCAGTTGAGTCACTGGTGTAATTAATATTATCTTATTTACCAATGTTTGTCATTTTATAGCTATGACTAGCAGGGTGATTCACCGCTGAGGGAAAGAGAGGGCTGGCATCGAAGTGAGAGAGTTTCAGCTTTTTCTGTTTCCTTTTTTCACATGGAAGGCGAATGGATTGTGACCTCTGGGACAAGCTGAGTCATGCAATGATAATATTTACCTCTGTTGGTGGCAAGGCTATCTCCAAAGATCTCCCACACATAGACACAAAAAGCAGAGGGGAGGGGGAGGCCAGTTTCACTCAACTGAAGCCACCTTCCTACAAATGCTTAAAGGTAAAGGTTTCCCTTGCTCGAAAGCCAGTCGAAGCTGACTCTAGAAGGCGGTGCTCATCTCTGTTTCCAAGCTGAAGAGCCAGCGCTGTCCGAAGAGTTTTTCCATGGTCATGTGGCCAGCTTGGGTAGACATCGAGGTGCACGGAACACTGTTACCTTCCCACCGAAGAGGTACCTATTTATCTACTTGCGATTTCTTGCTTTCAAAATGCTGGGTTGGCAGGAGCTGGGACCAGAGACGGGAGCTCACTCCGTCACGTGGCACTTGGGTTTCGAACTGCCGAGCTACTGACTTTCCAGTCTGCAGCTCAGTGTCTGAACCTCTTAGATGTGTGGAATATGTTGCGAATGAATAAACACACGCAAGTGGTCTACATATATTTCTTAGATATATCCGCAGTTTGCATCCCTGCTGCCAATATCTTTTGGAAGTTTTATTTATTAGAGCAGCTTGTTCCCCCCCACCCCAGGAGCTTCTGTTCCCCCATCAGCCATTTTAGCTGCACAACAACTTTATGAGGTAGGTTAGGCTGAAGATGGGGACCTTAAGGTCACTCAGAGGGCTTTTTCCCACTCACATTGTGCCGGCATTCTGCCTCCGTTTGTCCCGGCGCTGGGTGTCAATTTCACACCCTTTGCTGCGGTGCGTGTGTTAATACGGGGCTTCGCGCCATTTTCTCCACACCTTCGGTAAACCTAAAAAAAAGGAAGAAAATGACACAAAGCCCCGTATTAACACGCGCGCCGCAGCAAAGGGTGTGAAATTGACACCCAGCACCAGGACAAACGGAGGCAGAACGCCGGCACAATGTGAGTGGGAAAAAGCCCAGAGTTTCTTATGGGAGACTGGGGATTTGAATTCTCTTCCCAGCAGTCTTAGGACTCATTGAAAGGTGATGCTGCTGAGGCAAAGGAAATAGGGAGGGACTGTGGCTCAGTGGTAGAGCATCTATAATGATGATGATGATGATTTAATTTATAGCCTACTCTCTGGAAACCACCTCACTTTGCTTGGAGAAGCTACCAACTTCAGTCCCTGCCGGACAAAGATTGTTTAGTAAGTGATGCAAAAGGGCCAACTTGCATGTAAGTTTTGTAAGGAGTTGGGGTCCTCAGTTTCTTCACACCCTTCTTTGTGACAAAGTTATTTATTTATTTGTAAGGTTAGATTTCTTGATCGCCCTTCCCCGCTTGCGCGGGGCTCAGAGTGGTTTACAACAAAGTAATCCAGTGCATTATAAAATCAGTTAAAACCATAAAAATTCAATATTAAAAACATTCAAAGCATTTAAGTATTAAAGACATTTAAAAAAAACACAAGACGGCAGTGCTAGCATTCAGTCATGGGGGTGAGAGAAGTGGATTCCTTAGAAGTGAGATGAAGCAACTGTACATTACCAAACAACTACAGAATTGCAGTCTGTCTAGAAAGACAGGCACAGATACAAGGCCGAAGAAAAGCGAAGAGAAGAAGGAATGTGGTCACTAACAAGTGCGCACGCGTAATGAGCTAATGCATATTATCTAACACACCCTACATAGTTAAATAGCTAATTGTAATACACATGCGAGGCATGATTTGGAGGCAGGAACATGACAATGAGCCAGCATGTATGTGTCGGTCATGGAGGCTGTAACCTCTGATTATCTAAGCCAACGGGGAAAGGAGGAGGGAACTCGCGACCCGGGGTAGGAAATAAAATGAAGCAGCTTGAAATGTTCGGGGAGCTCATTCTGTTCAGCTCCCTTTGTTATCAATAAAGCATAACTCAAGGATACTCCAGACTGATGGCCGGGGAAGGTAGATTTTGTTTCCCGCAGCAGGGAGGGGAGGGTGCCGGGCAATGCTCCCTCTAAGCTGTGGAGTCTTGTGAACAAAAATTCTACTTTGTGTGTTACTGGCATTAAAGTTGTGAGCGAGCAATTTCGCTGCTGCATAAATTAGTTTGCACTGGAACCATCCTTCCTGAGCTAAGACAAGAATGTGTGAGCCGGAAGCTAAAAAACGGTGAGCTAGCTCACACTAACTCAGTTTAGAGGGAACATTGCTTACGATGGTGCAGGCCCCCAGCGACACTCCCATCACTTACGGGCACCAGTGGTGGTCGGCTGAAGGTACCCATTGGCACAACTGGGGCATAGGACCCTGCACTGATATGGTGGTGGGCAGTTTTGGGGGCATGGCCGGAGTTAGTCAGCTCCCTGAGCCCTTTCAGCCTGGGAATGCCCCCTGCCAGAGGCAGAAAGTTACATCAACAAAAAACATGGCATAGCCCATAGGCGCTCTTTGAACTTGGGCTCAGGACGCTGACTACAGGCTTGGCCAGTCACCTCCCTCCTCAGGGCAGCCAGTCAGGGCAGCATCCTGTCTCACACAGTGGCCAGCCAGTTCCTTTGGAGGGCCAGCAACAGGGCATAGAGGCCAAGGCCTTCCCATCATAAGGACATGAGAAGAGCCCTGGTAGATAAGAACAGTGGTCCATCCCGTCCAGAATCTGTCTCACACAGTGGCCAACCAGTTCCTCTGGAGGGTCAACAAGAGGGCAGAGGGCCAAGGCCTTCTCCTGACGTTGCCTCCTGGTGCTGGGATCTAGAGGCTTAGTGCCTCCCCTCAGCCACCAGGGTTTATTCTCCATCAATCCTTTTAATCCCCCTTTAAAACTGTTTATTCTTGTGGCAATCCCTACATCCTCTGGCAGAAAATTCCCTGTTTTAATCAGGAGGCTGAAGTTGGTTCCTTATTCGCATTTCCTTATTCAATCCTTATTCGTTACTTATTTGCAAATTCATCCAGAAACACTGCGGAGATATGGAAAACTCTGAACCCCAAAATAAGGTCTGGATCACGACATATTATATACCCCCAGGTTCACAGGACTCTCCCCTTCAAGAAGATATATCCTGTTTCCTGGTCCAAAGCGTGGTTCTTGGGCCAGCTGCTCCAAAGCGTGGCGCCCCCAGGACAATCACACAGAGAGACACTGGGGCAGGGCTAGGGCTGTCAAGTCAGCCCGGGGGGCGAGGGATCCCCGGCTAAAGGGGTTCCCGATCTGTCGGCCAGCATTCGGCCGGCGGGGGGAACCCCACCCCCAAAGTTGTCCAGCCAGGACAACGTAATGACGTCACCCGGAAGTGACGTCAGCACGTTGGGGGCGTTGCCAGGGTGACGCTCTGGCAATCGCCCCAAAACAATATGATACATAGAGTCCCCCAACGTGCTGACGTCACTTCCGGTGACATCGCCGGGGAAACTCCCGGCTGGAGGAGGACTCCCCCCCGCCGGTGAGTATTGAAGACTTGGCAACCCTAGGCAGGGCCGAACCCAAAAAATAATGTTTGGACCACCCCAAATGACACATCCCCATGCTCTGGGGACTGTCCCCTGCAAGATGACATACAGCACTGCCCAGTCCAAACTCTGGTTCTGAAGACACGACCCTCTATTCGGAGTGCTTCCCAGAGGTCTGTATTTCAAAGGAGATTCGAATAAGGAAGTGCCCTCTGCACCCAAAATAAGTTTTGGACCCCCTCCCCAGGTTCCATCCCTAAATCTCCAGGCCTTTTCTAACTTGGATCCAGCAGCCTTAAACCCCCCCCCCCAACGCAGTGGCCAGAGGGGATCTGGGAACCCTAGCCAGAAAACAATCAAAACAGGAACAGCTTCTGTTTCCCTATATCGGCATATTCAGTTTCTGCTTGAGTGAGGATCCGCCCGCTCCAGATGCAGCTGTAGAAAAGCATTTGGGAAGTCAATGCTTTCCTTTTTTTATACTCTCCCAGCTGTCTTGCCACTCCCCGTAAAGCTTTGTGAGAAACACAAATTATGCACAGCTCACAGCTCTGGAAAAGCTCCAGTGGAGACTCCATTGAGACTCGGCACCTGGCTTGGGGCCAGACCAAGGCTAAATGCAAACCCGGGAAGCTCCCGTTATTCATAGCAGATATTTGTAGTAAGAAGATACCACAGGCAGACAAAGAGATGTCTTTCCAGGGCCTGAGGCTGCTGAAAACAGCAAATGTATGTTTGGAAAAGAGTCAGGCCTGTATTTCGGAATTAATAACCATCATTAAAATACATGATTATGGCCTACCCAGCATAGCCACAATCCCACTCTGAGCTGAGCAAGTTTAACCCTAGTGGAACTGATTACATAATTCTGTGTTGGACTGCAGCTTGGGTTGCCAGATCCCTCCTGTCAACCGGCAGGGGGCGGGAGTAGGGGATTTGCCAAAAGCAGCAGGGAGGCCCAGCCTTCGTACAGTGATGTACAGTGACATCATCACTTCCGGAATGTTGGGGCGATGCTCTGGTATTTGGGCAGAAACTCTATGGTAATTTTGGCTTCTACCATAGAGTTTTTGCCCAAATACTAGAGTGTTGCCCCGATGTCCTGGAATATATGACGTCACTTCCGGGTCATGTGAATAATGACCCTGGCTCTCTTTCTGGGTGAGTCCCTCCCCCGCCGGCCAGCTGATCAGCGGCTAGGAGGTGGGGCCCGGGAGCAGGGCACACCCACCTTCACCAGGGGATCTGGCAACCCTAATTGCAGCCCTGTGAGTTGTTTCCTGAGTCTTGCCTGCTAACTTCCTCTCCACTGTGGTGGTAGCTCCATGTAAGGAAGCTTCGCAGGCTTCAGCATGGATGTGTGTGGGAGTTTAATAGCACTCCAGTGCTTCCTTACCCCAGCTGGCCAGTTCCCAGAGCTGAGACCCCTCCACCCTTCTTTTTCCCCGGGCTTCTGGAAATGTCCATCCTTAAAGGGAGGTGGCTCCACCCCTTTCCTCCTGGGGATCCAATAAGACTCTCCTGCCTTCAGCTCTGCCCTCTTCCTTATTCCTTCCCCTGCTAGCCACACTGTTAACCTGACTGCTCTATTATATTCTTAATATTTGGGGAAATATTAGCTCTCAACAACTAACAGCAGGTTTGTGGATCTGCACCTGTGTCTACAGAGGCTGCGCTTCAACGAGGCTTCCCAGGAACTGACACGTGACTTGAGTTAAGAGTTATAAATATAAATTGTTTAGTATGAAAAGGATAAAAGATTCATAGGCAATATTACACAATCATACACACAGTTACACAGATCTAAGAAATTAGGCAGAGTTACAGAGACGTTTGCATGAGCAGGGGAATTGATGGTGTCCGCTGAGGGTGATATTTACCTCTACAGAGATCTAGCGAAGTCTGTCTGGAAAAAGTGGGGAAGGTATCTTCGGACAAAGGAGAAAGGATCGTGGTTCTGAACCAGCAGAGGCCACGTGGCGGATCCAAGTGGTGCACCAAGGATCCGTAAGGGAGGGAGGAAGGACAAGCAGGAACGGGGAGGGAAATCTGATCTGTGACTCTTGGGGAGGAGTATTTATTGGGGGGTGTTCCTGGGAGGTTGGCAAGGTCTGAGCCCTTCCCAGGAATGCCTATAGATGGTCCGTTCTCCGTCCCTGGCCACTAAGAGGGTCCTATGGGAGTGGTCAATATTTAGACCTACCTGATGGTTAGGACAGGATGTTGATGTCAGCTGCATCTGGCATGGTCTTCTAGATGAAAGGGGGATCCGGGCAGCAAAACCAGCCCATTAGGAAGCATCCCGCTGCTTTCGCACCCTCGTGTGAAGTCCTTTGACGTGCCAAATGGAGGGGGGGAAGTTGCAGGAGGGGGCCCAAGTCTGTGTACGTGTATGGAGTTTGTACTTTCATGGAGTTAGTGGTATGTGTCTCTAGCCAAACAGCTTCACATGGCTTTGTGTGTGTGTGTGTGAGTGTCTTTGTGCTTTGTGACAACCTCCAGGCTGGAGGTGGTAACCTCAGAAAATGGCGCTTTAAACCTTCGTTGGAAGCATCTGCTATCATTTTCCCACTGGTCACCTTGTGCACTATTTTAACTCACATAACTGGCAGCATAATCCATTCACTGCTCTCATAGATCACCAGAAAAGTCCAAGGGAATATTGCTCTCGCTTACCACACCCTCCACTCCTAACCATGGAGGTTCCCTCCACTGGCCTTGCCCCTGTCCTGCCATGTCCCCTTCAACCCGGGACACGCCTTCCTGCTGGAGTTTGCTTCGGGCAGCTCCTTGGACCCGGGTTTGGTCAGGCCTGCTCCTCTGCCTGCTGCCTGCTCCTCTTCATCAGTCTCTGCCTTCTCTGGCCACCCGGGTCCCTGGTTCACGTGGGATGCCTGGGTGGGCTTGTGCTGTGGTTGAATTGGTGTCCTCCAGGGCTCCTGCCTCTTCCCGTGAGCCTCACTGATTGGTGGCTTGCCTCTGTCAGCATTAGAGGTGTTCCGGCACCTCATTGCCTCCTGGTCCTCTGGGACTTCTCTCTAGCTTTGCCAGGTGAGGAGACTTGAGACAGCCCAGTAACGTCCCGGGCATTGGGCAACCCTGAAAAAGCACCTTTCTGACAATTTTTTTGGGTGTAAATTTGCCAAGTGGTCACATTATCTTTTGAACACACAAAGACCTTTTCCACCTTGGCCCCACTGAGCCTGGCAAGACCTCCTGAGCATCTGCAAGGCTCACAAGTCAGTCTTGTTCAGGGAGGCCCTCTCCTGACCTTGTTCTATTGGCTCTCCTAGAAGATATACACCCATGAACTTCTTAATATTTTATTGATTATTTAGGAATGGCCAGTGTCTGATTTTATTATCTTATATATACTGTATTTTTATATGCAATTGTTTTATTGTTGTAAGCTGCCCTGAGCCTTTGAGAAAGAGCGGGATAGAAATCAATCAATCAATCAATCAAACAAACAAACTGAATCAGACCCCAGGTCCATCAAGGTTAATATTGTCTGCTGTGACCGGCAGTGGCTCTCCAGGGGTCTCAGGCGGAGGTCTTTCACATCACTTGCTACCTGATCCTTTTAACTGGAGATGCTGGGGATTGAACCTGGGACTTTCTGTATGCCAAGCAGATGCTCTACCTCTGAGCCATAGCCCCTCACACAGATGCATGGACATGGCAAGAACCCTTATTGCTTATCGAGTGTTGCATATATCTGACGTTGTGAGCCCCTTAGTGTCAGAAGTGCTTGAATTCGGGAAACGATGCTAGGATGCTTGGAGCGTGTGGGTAGAAGTCAAACTGATGCACAAATTATCTGTTCATTTCTTTGACACCTCATTGCTGTTGCATTTGAGGCAGTGTAGAGTTCAAAATATTTGCCCTTGTTATAATACACTACATAACTAGATGCAGGACCAAGGAGTGGAGAGGAAAATAAGAAAACTCTAATACCATCACTTAGCTGGTACACAGTGTGGTCTAGTGGTTACAGTCAGGGCTCATTTCATAGCAGGAGCTCCTCTGCATATTAGGCCATACCCCCCCCCCCCCCGATGTAGCCAATCCTCCAAGAGCTTACAGTAGCCCCTGTAAGAAGAGCTCTGTAAGCTCTTGGAGGATTGGCTACATTAGAGGGTGTGTGGCCTAATATGCAAAGGAGCTCCTGCTATGCTATGAAATGAGCCCTGGTACAGTATCAGACTACAATCTAGGAGACGGCAGTTCTAAATCTCCACTCTGCCGAAGTTGCTCACCAGTTTGTGCAAGTAAGGCACCTCTTGTCTCGCATCTCTCAGGCGTGCTCAGTTTAGACAATTCAGCCAATGTCCAACTTTGTTAATCCAAAGCGGTAGAGTGGTTAGGAAATGAGCCAGGAGAGAGAGGGAAATGGATGTCGTGGTTAGAGTACAAGACTTTGATCTGAGACACGTGGAGTCAGACCCTGCAAACACAGTGATGTAAAACTTGCGGCGAAACCCTGGGCCGAGTACATCGTCTGCCTAACCCACCTTACAGGGTTGCTGTAAGTGTAAAGTAGGGGGAGGGAGAACCATGCATGAGCCACTTCAAGGAAAGACAGGGGAAGAAGAAGACCTAAACAGATAAATATTTTAATTCCCTTTGTGGAACCTGATCTATTTTATTTATAGGCAGTAGGGGGCGCTCAAGCTCTGCTTGAAATCTGAAGATTTTTTTTTCCTGGATTAAAGTTTCCCTCCTCATTTTAACCAGTGAGACGACCAAAATCCCCCACCCCCCCAATTTTAATAACAAAAAAGGATCATGTTTATATCATAGGGAGGCAATTAGAGCATGTATAAAAGCTGATTCTGTAATTAATACAGAGCACATTTAGTTGCGAGTTCTAACAAGTAACAAGGAAAGCGATGTTTTTAGAGGCAAATCTTTCAACCGGCAGCTTAAGCCAGCGAGTTTACATTTTACACAGGGATCACCCAAAAATGTATTATGGATGCATACTGCTCAGAGCCAATGCAAGAAGAAATCACATTGGTCAGGCCACACCTGGGGTTTTGTGTGCAGTTCTGGAGACTTCAAAAGGATGTGGACAGAATGGAGCGGGGGCAGAGGAAAGCGACGAGGATGATCGGGGCCTGGAGACTGAGCCCTGTGAGGAAAGGCTGAGGGCCTAGAGCCGCTATGTTGGTCAGGCGGGATATAAATCTAAATTAATAAATAATAAATAAATGTTCAGTCTGGAGAAGAGATTGAGGGGGGAACATGATTGCTTTCTTGAAGTCTTTGGAGGACTGTCACTTATGCTGATTTCACAGTGGTGTGAAATTTCACTCCAGGGGGTCTAAGTGCACTAAGAAACCACAATTGTTTAAAGCAGAATAAAGTGGTATAATACTAGCTTGACCACAGGAGGGCAATTAGTAGATATGGACATTTCAGTGGCAGCACGGTTTCACACCGCACAGAAGTATGGGCAGGTTTTTTTGGAACTAGAATGATTCCAGTGGGAAAGTCAAATGTAAAATCAGCCTTAGAGGAGGGCAGAGAGCTGTTCCTGTTGGCAGCAGAGGAAACGACTCGCAATAATGTGCAGAAAGGTACTGGCTGAGTCCGACTCTTCGCGACCCCATGGACCACATCATGCCAGACCTTCAATCCTTCCCAGCATCAGGGTCTTCTCCAGTGAGTGCTCCCTTCTCATTGGGTGGCCAGAGTATTTGAGCTTCAGCTTCAGGATCTGGCCTTCCAGGGAACACTCAGGGTTGACAAGGTGATGAGAAATCAGGTGAAGTACATGGGTGTACGAATTAACCCTATGAGGACATGTGAAAGCAAATGATCGTGGGGAGTGTGGTTGTTCCTATTGGACAACAGGAGAGATACAATCAGCTAAGGAAGTTAAGGGAGGGGCTGGGGATCAGTGGAAGAACCTCTGCTTTGCATGCAGAAGGTCCCAGGTTCAATCCCTGGCATCTCCAACTAAAAGGATCCGGTGTTGGGGAAGACCTCTGCCTGAGACCCTGGAGAGCCGCTACCAGTCTGAGTAGACAATACTGACCTTGATGGACAGATGGTCTGATTCAGTGTAAGGCAGCTTTATGTGCGCGTTCCATGTCAAAAGGAAAAGTACACACCAAGAATGCTCATCTTTGAAGTCTTACTGGGAAACAATGCTCCCTCTAAGCTTTGGAGTCTTGTGAGCAAAACTTCTACTTTGTGAGCTACTGGCATTGAAGTTGTGAGGAAGGGATTTTGCTTAGTTTGCTCTGGAGCCATCCTTCCTGAGCTAAGACAAAATGTGTGAGTCAGAAGCTAGCTCACAGTAACTTAGCTTAGAGGGAACACTGACCGAGGCAAGTGCAATTTACAAAGCTCAACGCAGCCTTCCTATATTTGATATAGAACCCAGCCAAAAATTTCAAAACGGACCACCTGCCCAATTTCAAAATTTGAAAAATGAAACTGGACACTCCTAAAATCGGCATCCCCATTGCAGCATAGCAGTTCGATGCGGAAAACTGCAATTTTCCAGCTCTGGGTGGCTGAATGAAGTTAATATCATATTGACTTCTTTTTTTTTAATGCAAGTCATCTGCCAGAGACTATAAACACTGACTGCTCCTGCACGCCAGTTGTCAAACACTGTTGGTATAAAAGGGCCAGCTGCAGGAAATGCTTTGGAAAATGATGGAAATGCTAATGCAACCTATAAAACTTTTGCTCAATATTTGCACACGTGGAGAACAGTCAGAAAATGAGCAAGTTTGTTTCAGCTCTGTTCAGATCACTTCTTTTATCTTGCCTGCTCCCAGATCAAGCTAGGATACAAGGAAGAAGATCTCCCTGGATCTTTAGCACTACCACTTTCTGCAAGAGTGGATAGAGTAGGGTTGCCATGTCCCTACTGGCAATTGGTGAAGGATGGGGGGGGGGGACTTACCAGGAGTGGAAGACAGGCCTAAGTTACATCACTGGCAAGGTGGTGATGTCACTTCTGGTGCGCACTGGAAGTGACATCATCACACTGGGATGTCTCGGTGATGCTCTGACACTTGGGCAAAAACTCTATGGTAAAAATTACTTCTACCATAGTGTTTTTGTCCAAATATCAGAATGTTGCCTCAACGGCACTGACATATCTTCCAGTACACACCGGAAGTGATGTTGCCATGTTGCCAGTGATGTAGCCTGGACCTCCCTCCTGCTTCTGGTAAGTTCTCCTGCCAGCCAGCTGAACGGCAACAAGTGGCAGGGCCTGGGGGCAGGAGATCCCTCACCCCCAATGTGGGGCTGGCAGTCCTCAGCTCTTAACTTGCTTTATGCTGATGGCATTATAATTGTTATATCATGGGTAGTTGTGAATCCAGTACTTTTGGCGTGTACTGGAAGTGATGTCAGCGCTGACTAGGCGGCACTCTAGTATTTGGGCAAAAACTCTATGGTAGAAGTAATTTTTACCATAGAGTTTTTGCCCAAATGCCAGAACATCATCAAGACATCCCAGTGTGATGATGTCACTTCCAGTGCACACCAGAAGTGATATCGCCACCTTGCCAGTGATGTATTTAGGCCTGTCTCCCACTCCTGATAAGTTCCCTTATTGTATGGTATAGTTATTTTAACACACTCCCTTAAGGTAAAAGCCTTTGCTTTGGTTTCAGTTTTCACTTGGGTTGCTGGCTGTGGTTGGTTATGGCCTACCAGTGCCCAGACCAGGCCTTGCTTAAGTTCTAATAAATTATTGATTGATTGATTTGATTTCAAGCCCACCCTCCCCTGCACCACAAGGCTCAGGGTGGGTCACAACAATATGATAAAATACAATACAATAATTAAACATACAATAATTAAACAATATCAATAATTAAACATAATATCAACACCATGTCAACATTTAAAACCAAGAAAGGTCTGTGCTGTTTTGATACCAGTGAAGTGGAGTCATTGCAATAATGCTTACCGGTTCCATGGGCTGACTCCAACCAGCTTTTCCACTGGTGAAAAAGGAAGGAAAGTTCCCCTTTGACCACCAAAACTGGCTGTCCTGGGGATCAGGGGATTTGGATGGACAAAAACCATGTGGGATGGGAGCTACAGTGAGGATGGGAATTGAGTGAAAAAGAATGAAAGGGCTGTCTGGGAGTTAGTTAAGTACACCATGCAGGCTATGAAACATGGTGGTGTTTGCAACTGCACCAACTCATTTTTCTCCCTTAGCCAAGGTTCAAGTTAAAACAGTGTGAGATGCTTTTTTAGGTTGTGTCAGGCACTGTTCCATCTCACTCTGCCTCACTTGTTCTGACCCACTCTGGCTGTATAGCAGAGGAGAGTTCTTCCAAGCATCTATTACCCACGACCAGGGGTCCTTTCGTAAAAAAAGAGGTGCAGGAGCTCATTAGCATACCTATTAGCACAACTCATTAGCATAACCGGCCGAATGTAAGTTTCAGCCCTATTATACCCTATGGGCCATTGAAGTCAATGGCAAAAACTCATAGGGTATATGAGGGGCTGGAAGAGGGGATTTGAGGGAGAGGCTCCAAACTTGCAGGGTACCTTCTGGGACCTCTCCCCGAAATACCCACCAAGTTTCAAGAAGATTGGACCACAGGGTCCAATTCTACGGGCCTCAAAACAGGTTGTCCCATCCCCTCCATTGTTCTCTATGGTGGGAAAAAACGTTACTTTTTTCCCACCATAGAGAACAATGGAGGGAAGGGGGCAACCTCTTTGGAGGCCTGTAGAATTGGAACCCCTGGTCCCATCTTCTTTAAACTTGGTGGGTATTTGGGGGAGAGGTCCCAGACACTACCCTGCAAGTTTGGAGCCTCTCCCTCAAACCCACTCCCCTCCAGCCGCTTTTAAAGCCGCCACCGAATTTTGGCGGCAATTCGGCGGCGGGCCGAATCAGATCAGAGAATCTGATTCGGCCCGTGGCTGCCCTCTGCCCACTCCTGGGCTGGCGGAGAGGCGCTTCACCTCGCTCCGGCCCCAAAGGACCCCTGCCCACGACCCTTTCACCAGAAGGATTAGGGACTGAACCTGGGGCCTCTGGCTTGCTTTCAAAGCATGTGCGTAATGCGTTGAAATGTGGTCCCTCTGCCTGAGAAAACTTAGTTTCAGCATGATTTATGACCCTACATCTGAAAATAATAGGTTCTAGAAGGAAAACGAGGGTTTTCTTTAAAGTATGGAACATCTTGGGGAGACAGGAATAGGGACAGGCTTTCTTTCAGCCCCGAAGGGGAGAGTGGTCATTATTGGGGGGGAGGGGTAATTGGTGTGGTTAGTCCCATTACCACTAGTTGGCAGAGTGCTTAAATAAAACTACAAATGCAGGAGTGTTATTTTACCAGGTCACCCAGCTTACAAAGCCACACAGAGCCACGTTGTAAGCTCAGAAGAGAAATACTTTCCTGTTTATTTGAGAAGTACACTTTTGGATAGGAAAGAGTAGGGACAGGATAGAGTACTAACTTATTAGCTAAAGGACGGAAGCAGATGGCAAGAGGGCCATCTGCCTCATGGCTCCAACTGAGGACACCATGCCATCTCTCTTGGTGCGTGCAGTGAGAGAGTTTGTCTTCATCTGAGTGAGAGAACGGAAGGAAGGGAAATTGTCCCTGAGAACACAGTCTACATTTGAAATGGGACAGTGGTAGAAGAGTAAATACAGGAAGAAAAGTCAGTGTGCCTATCTAGCTATCCAGGCTCTCTTGTCATGAAGTCTGGAGGCTGAGGCAGGGACATCGCACCTGGAACTTCCAACAGTCATAGACAGCTGGCCGTGTGGCCAGACAGCTGTGGGTCACTGCAAGGTGTATTCCATGGATGTGTACACACAGATCAACACATGAACCTGCCTTATGCTGAATCAGACCATCAAAGTCAATCTGATCCATCAAAGTCAATCTTTTCTACTCAGAGTGGCAGCAGCTCTCCAGGGGTCTCAGGCGCAGGTCTCTCACATCCCCTACTGCTTGATCCTTTCACCTGGAGATGTCAGGGATCGAACTGGGGACCTTCAACATGTCAAGCAGATGTTCTACCATTGAGCCACAGCCCATGTGTATTGTCCTTCAGACAGGAGGACATTGTCCTTCAGACTGGAGGAAAGTCAGACTGGACAGATCAGTAAATTCTCAGCTAATCAATTTCTACCACCACCATATCTGTTGTTTGTGATACCATTAAGGGGACCATTCCAAAATCTTTTGGTGGAAGAGGACATCAGAAGACTCAGTTAGAAAATAGCTTTCTGGGGAAGCCCATCATTCAGTTCCTGGGCTGAAACTTGTGGCCTGGCCCTGTGTATCGTGTGGATGGGAGATCTTTTAAGAACTACATGGAGAGAACCCCTAAAGCTTTTTGGAGGAACGCAGTGTAGCAACTGAGTACTTGGGAAGCATTAGAGAATTCTATTCTTGATACCTCTTACCTGTCTCCAGCAGATATCAAGGTAGTATAGATAATGGCTGCTAGACAGTCTCCCATCCAGGTTCTGACCAATGTTAGATGTGCTTAGCTTCCACAAGGAGAGAGGCCATGGCTCAGTGGTAGAGCATCTGCTTGGCATACAGAAGGTCCTAGGTTCAATCCCTGGCAGCTTAAAGGCCAGGTAGTGAGGGATGTGAAACACCTAAGGCCTTGCAGAGCTACTGCTCGTCTGAGTGGACAATACTGACCTCGATGGACCAATGGTCTGATTCAGTAGAAGGCAGCTTCATGCATTCAAGCGTCCACAATGCGCCTCCAGACCATGTTCTGAGATCTTTTGTGGTTCTTTCCTAGTATGCTTTCTCCTGGATCCACTTGGAAACTGAGGGATGTGTGTGTGTGGAATTAGGCTCAAGGCTCCACTTCACACCACTTTTGAACTTAGGTTTACATGGCCAATTTGTGGCTGGCAAGAAGAAAAATTGCGCAGCTGTTCTCTAACTCCTCTGTATTTTTCCTTAATGCTCCACTCAATCCATCATTCCGTAATGTGTGCTGTGTGTAACAGCTGCCAGTGACTAGAATTCTAATTCCGGAAGAGTCTACAGAAGAGCTATGATACGGCATAGGGTTTTGAACTTCTCGCCAGCTCCACGATTGCACACTGTCATTGTTCACTAAGTCGTTTGGGCCTGAGGTGACTGTCTGCCTGTGGTACAACTGGGCCTAGGGAGGGATGGCATTATTGTCATGTGCCACAAGCCCTGCAAAACAGAATTTTAGTAGTGATAAATATCAGGAGGCTGACATCTGGAAACCAAAATGTTGCCCCACGGAATCATTGGGATGTTTACAGAAGCCCTGGAATGGAGGTATTATTTTTGAGAACAGACAGGCTGAGATTGGCTCGGGGAATTTGCCGTGACGAACCCAATGGTTTTTAGAACGATGCTTGTTTTTTTTTTAAAAAAATCTTCATAAAATATTTATTAATTAAAACATGCATACCGTGCCGATCCTCTTGGTTCGGGGCATCTTACAAGTAATAATAAAAATATTTCAAACTGATCTGGATGAGGGTGTGGAGGGGCTACTCATTAAATTTGCAGATGACACCAAATTGGGAGGAGCAGCGGACACACCAGAAGATGGAAATAGAACATGCTGGAAAAGTGGGCGGATGGGAACAAGATGCAGTTTGGGGCCAGGATAAGTGCCGTGTTCTGCTCCTGCACTGAGCAGGGGGTTGGTCTAGATGGCCTGTATGGCACTTTCCAACTCTGTGATTCTATGAAACCAAATGAAATTTTTAAAAATCCAAATATCACAAATGGGTGTGTTGTGTCTGCTGTCAACTCACTTCTGACATATATCGACCATACGAATTAATGTCTCTCGCCTAGATAGCCCACGCTAGCCTGATATTGTCAGATCTCGAAAGTTAAGCAGGGTTAACCCTGGTTAGCTCTTCACTGGGAGATCACCAAGGAAGTCCAGGGTTGCCACACAGAGGCAGGCAATGGCAAACCACTTCTGAATGTCTCTTGCCTTGAAAACCCTATGGGGTCAGGGACCTACATATCTTCGGGACCGCCTCTCCCAGTATGCCCCTGGAAGAGCATTATGTTTAGGAAACAGGAACTTGTTGGTGGTCCCTGACCCAAGAGAAGTCCAGCTGTCCTCAGCCAGGGCCAGGGCTTTTTCAGCCCTGGCCCCCGCCTGGTGGAACGCTCTGCCGGAAGACCTCCGTGCCCTGAGGGAGCTGCTACCTTTCTGTAGGGCATGTAAGGCAGAGATGTTTCACCAGGCTGTTGGCTGAGGACCAAGACGGGGCTTCTTCTGGAACTCTCATTCATTTCCCCATTCCTCATAACCCCTCCTTCCAGGGAGGTGGGGGAGCCAGGATTTCCTGCCATCTTAAGCATCGTATCCATACTGTTTTTATCTACTGTTATTTACTGGACCATTTAAATGTAGTTTGTATGAACCCCCACTTGTAGGGAGGGGCAGCCTAATAAATCTAGTTTAATAGATAAATAAATAAATGAGTTTGATGTGACTTGATGGCCCTTTTCACCACCACGTGTCTCATTGGTGGTTTCCCATCCAAGTACTGATGCTGGCCTAATAGACTCAGCCATAGGTGTCAACTTCAGGGGGGCTGGGGAGCTGGAGACAATGGCCTGTAATGTCTCTGGCCCAGCCCTCCCCCTGCCCCGGGAAATCGGAAAGTCTACGCCCTTGGACTCAGCCGTCAGACTGGTAGATGAGGTAAAGACATTCTGTGATCAGAGTGCCACCTGAAAAGGTCCTGTAATTGGTCTCCTACCTAAGATCACAGAAGGAGACGGACCAGATCTTATTGCCTGCCCCCAGTTCAAACTGAAATTTCTAAGAACCAGAGATATTACTTTAATTTATGCATTTCATTTTATCATCCTTCTTTCCTGTTGAAGCTCAAGGTGAATTATGAGAAGAAGAAGAAGAAGAAGAAGAGGAGGAGGAGGAGGAGGAGGAAGAGGAGGAGGAGCTGAATTTACACCTTGCCCTTCACTTGGAGTCTCAGAGCAGCTTACAATCTCCTTCCCTTCCTCTCCCCACACCCTGTGAGGTAGGTGGGGCTGAGAGAACTCTAAGAGAACTGCTCTTGGAGAGAACAGCTCTGAAAGAACTTGTGAGTGACCCAAGGTCACCCATCTGGCTGCAGGTGGAGAAGTGAGGAATCAAACCCGGTTCTCCAGATTACAGTCCACCGCTCTTAACCACTACATCAAACCACAACACCATACAAACAATTATAGCACATAAAATAAATAATGCAAGAAAACGGGATTACCTTGTTTGTCAATAAACTGCAATGAAACTGGATTAGAGAAGAAGAAGAGAAGAAGAAGAAGAGACTAAATTTATATCCCGCCCTTCACTCACTTGGAGTCTCAGAGCGGCTTACAAACTCCTTTTCCCTTCCCCTCCCCACAACAGACACCCTGGGAGGTAGGTGGGGCTGAGAGAACTCTTTCCCAAGCTGTCCTTGAGGGAACAGCTGGTACAGAGCTATGGCTTGCCCAAGGTCATCCAGCCAGGTGCAAGTGGAGGAGTGGGGAATCAAACCCGGATCTCCCAGATTAGAGAGAAAGAATGAAATAAAAGTCTGCTCTGAACAATGTGGTGATGGTAAGAAATAGCCTTTTATTCCATCACTATTTTGAGAGGGGCAGCTGTTGGGAAAATGTGCATGAACGTGCATGTGCAGAACATTTGCAGTGGATTTTAGAACAATTTTGAGTGCTTGATTAAAAAGGTAATATTTTTTCCCAATTGCTTAAGGATACTGCTTGTAATGATCATGCAGTAGAGTTGCCAGGTCCCTCTAGCCACTGGTGGGGGTGGGGGAGGGTAGGCTTGCCAGATCCAATTGTGAAACTCCCGGGGATTTGTGGGTGGACCTTGGGGAAGGGCGGGACCTCAGTGGGGTACAATGCTGTAGAGTCCACTCTCCAAAGCAGCCATTTTCTCCAGGAGAACTGCTCTCTCTAGTCTAGAGTTGAGTTGTAGTTCGGGGGGGGGGGTCTCCATCTCCCACCTGGAGGCTGCCATCTCTACCAGGCAGAGGAGTTCCAGGCCTGTAGCTACAGTGGGGCATTTTGCCCCCCCCCCGACTTACTACCAAGCCCCCCCAACTTCCAGTGTTTATATTTTATTTGTGTTGCTCCCTTGGGTGTGTGTGTGTCTGTGCAGGGTGCCCCCTGACTTATTTAAAGGCCCCCCGAATTAAAAAATCCAGGCTTCGGGCCTGAGGAGCTCCAATGTGTGATCTGGAGCTCACACAACAAAGAATTGCTGGATCGAAGCAAAATTTGTACTTGGCTTGATCACCTCTTCCTGTTCCTTTCCCTATAGCACCGGCAAGACAGCGTACCGCCATGCGATTTCAGGAGACGTGTGGCACTGGGAGCCTTAACTAGTTTCCATCTTGATCGGTACTTCTGGGTGACTCATTCTAAGTCACCAGACTGAGCTACACTGTAAAACATCCATCAAGCATCCAGCGGCTATTCTGTTCACGGAGCTCCTTCGTCACGGGCCCCCACAACCTTTCACTGGGAACGATGCCAACTCTTTTTCAGCAGAAGATGAAAAACTTTTCACTACCCTCGTTCGCACACCTCATCGAGGATGCACTCTGCTTCATATATTTTGACAGCAATGGCCCAGATGTATCTGTTGGGACGGAGGAGGTATTATTTATTGACAATTATTAATCGGCACGCTCCCGTATTGGAAGCCGAACTGCTACCCCTCAACTGAGTTTTCAGATCTCTTTTAGTGAGTCATGGGATCCATTTTACTATGTCACATCCGTTTCATATGCCCAGAAACTTGTCGCAGACTTGTCCGCTACGGTAGGCGTTATCCTATGATATGTGAATCACATTCGCTGCTGGGATCTTGAAATATTCGGCAGTGAATTATATGGCCTGCCCCTTCCTCTGTTGAGAGGGGAACTCTTGGAGACACATGCGTCAAGGCTCTGGGACCTACTATTATGTATCAGTTTGTAGTGCAGAATCAGGTCAAAGGTATAAAAACATAAGAGAAGCCAATGTTGGATCAGGCCAAGGGCCCATCCAGTTCAACACTCTGTGTCACACAGTGGCCAAAAACACCAGGTGCCACCAGAGGGGCCTGAACTCCAGAAGCTCTCCTGCTGTTGCTCCCCAAGCACCAAGAATACAAGGCATCACTGCCCCAGACATAAGTGTTCCATCTATACCTTGTGGCTAATAGCCACTGATGGACTTCTGCTCCATATGTTTATCCAGTCCCCTCTTGAAGCTGTCTATGCTTGTAGCTGCCACCACTTCCTGTGGCAGTGAATTGCATGTGTATGTATCCCACTATCTGTGCAGGGAAGGCACATGGAGTTTTCCTGAGTTGCTCTCCATTGCTGTGGACCCACCCTTAGAGAGACTACCCTGGGGCCTTAGACCTGTGTGGAGGAATATCCGTGTGGGCTGGGGGTGGGGCTGGGACTGGGAGTGATGATGTTGCACCATTCCCTCTGCAAAGCTGCACTTAGGGAAGAAGGGAGGGTTTCACCTGCCATTTCTTTTCATCAGTAGCCTCAGTAGCCCAGATTAACCCAAGGTTGTCACAGCTTGGGATCTAAGCAGGGTTGGCCATGCTCAGTACTTGATGAGAGACCATCAAAGAAGACAGGGGTTGCTACGCAGAGGAACGGCAATGGCTGATTTGTGGCCTGGGCTTCCTTTAAAATCTGGGAGAGCCAAAGATGACGTGCCAGGCCTCTACCTCAGGAGAGGTGTGAGAGAGCGGGACTGGGGTGAGACAGACCCCCTCTCCTTCCTCCAATGACTGAGGCGTCTCTTGTGGCCTGCCGCCAAAGGACACTAGAGGGCACCGCAGCCCTGGGCTCCGACCTCCATTCTGTAGGGCCTGTAAGGCAGATGTCAGCTATGCTGCCATGGAGAAGGTGGGAGGGGGGAGTTTGCCCCTGGTATTCTAAAAGTTTCTATTCTCCTGCATCCTTTATCTCCTGCTCTGACAAGTCCTGACCGTGGAGACTTGGGAGACGTTCACTGCTTTCCTGCTGGGAACTAAAAGCTGTTAGTTTAAGCGCAAATGTAAGCTGCTGCTTCATTGGCTCATATCCATCAGAAGACCCTTGTTTAAACCTGGTTATCTATCCCTTCCTGCCCTTGTAACAGTAGTCTTAACATGAAAAGTGTTTAGAGCAATACAGTATACTGAATCAATAAACTGATCCTGTTTAAGGAACATTGTTGGTTTCTGATATCTGGGGACTTTGACAGCAGAGATGTTCCGCCAGGTTTTTAGTTGAGGGCAGCCATGGTTAAGACTGGCACCCTCCTTTTCTGCCTTTGGCCTAGGGCTGCCAAGTCCAACTTGGGAAATATCTGGGGACTTTGGGGGTGGAGCCAGGAGACTTTGGGGGTGGAGCCAGGAGAAAGGAAGTGACATCATTTTGTGAAGTCACATCCTGTGATGTTGCTTCCACATGCTTCCACATGAACTCATGAAGTTTCCTAATACCGAATCAGGCCATTGGTCCACCAAGGTCAGTACTGACTACTCAGACTGGTAGTGGCTCTCCAGGGTCTCAGGCTGAGATCTTTAATATCACCTATTACCTGATCCTTTTTTAGCTGAAGAGGCTGATACCTCCTGCATGTCAAGCAGATGCTCTAGCACTGAGCAACGGCCCTACTGAATCCTTCCTCATCTCGGCAGAATATGAAGCACTAAGTGCTACACAAGTGCTAAATATGATTTTCATATCATAAGAACAGGAGAGAAGCCACAGTGGATAGGGCCAACAGCCCATCCAGTACAACACTCTGTGTCTTAACAGTGGCCAAAAATACCAGGTGCCCTCAGGAGGTCCAGCAGCGGGGCCAGAACTCCAGAAGCCCTCCCACTGTTGCCCCCCAAGCACCAAGAATGCAGAGCATCACTGCCCCAGACAAAGTGTTCCATTTAGACCTTGTGGCTAATAATAGCCACTGACAGACCTCTGATGGATGGGGACAGAGAGAGAGAGACAGACAGACAGACAGAAAAAAGAAAGGAGAGAGAGAGAACAGAGACAGAGACAGAGAGAGAGAGAGAGACAGAAAAAAGAAAGAAAGGGGGAGGGGGAGAGAGAGAGAAGGAAAAGAGCTGGCAGATGGACTTACCCCAGGCCCAGCAGCAGCAACCTTTCAATCTTACACCAGCCGCATGCAAAAGCAGGCCCTTCAGTAAGAGCTTAGTCCCTCGTTAATCTCTGGGCGGGGCTCTCTTGCTAACTCTTAAAGGGGAAATGTCTGGTGAGGCTTTTCACTGCAGGCTCTTCAGACATTTCCCTTTAAGAGGCCTGGAAGGGAGAGGGCCCGGCAGGCTCCGACGTTCCCCTCCTGTTGGCAGCCATTGCCTCCCCCCGGTGGCCAGTTTTGAAAAAGCGGCGGGGAAGCATGAAAAATCGGTGTTTCCCCCACCCTACCGGGGGACTTGGCAGCCCTACTTTGGCCCCGCATCCCCTTCCCTGCCCTGCTGCGCAGAGAGCGCTGCCTTGAGCAAAAAGGGGTTGATCGCCATCTGAACTGGTCGTTTTATTAGTGCACTGTAATAATTTTATCATGTTGATTGATTGTATTTTATTCATTTTAAGGCTGTAAATCGCCTAGAGCCCCCTTGGGGGGTTGGGCGATTTAAAAAATCTAATAAACAAACAAACAAATAGATTAAAAATAGCCGGCGGGCACTGTTGCTTGACACTTCTGGTAGGCCATTGTTGGCCGCGGAATGCTGGAGCAGATGGACCTTTGTTCTAACCCAAGAGAACTTGCATTCTGGGCACTCCTTTGAGCTGCTCGAGGTTTGCCATGTAATTCTTTCAGGGCTTCTGAAATTGGCTGTCAGCAGAACCGTCTGATTTAAGTGACGGGTCGGCTAATTTGAGTCGATTTTGCAGTGTGTAAGTATGCAAATACGCAGCTCCGGTTTTATTTGAATCAGTATTCAGCTTTTATTTCAGTGGTCCAGGGTCCATTTGTACTCTTAATGTCACACTTCGAGAACGCAGAGAACAAAATTTCCGTGCCTGTCTGCATTTATTTCTAGCGCTAGAAATCCCCTTTCTTTTTACTTCAGGGCAAAGAAGTCCTACGTGAATGTTCCTCATAATAGATATTTTAGCCTTTTCAGGGGGTGTTCATTATTACAACATGCAGCTGGCAGTTTAATGGCATGGTATAAACCCTCTCGCCGTAATCTTCATTTCAAAGACATGAAATGTAAGTCTAAGGTCAGTGCTGCAGGCAGAATATGCTTCTGGTCTACGGGCATCAACTATTGCCAAGTTCATGGCTGTGACACTAGGCCCAGTTATAATTGCAGAACCATTTAATTTAATTAGGTTCGGTGGAATGGTTCTTGAATAACTGAGTGCAGAGCTGGGAGCTCTGATGTACTTTGCAAGTATGCAGCAGATATTGCAGTAGGTACCGGGACTGCGGGAAGTAAGGAAGCATAGTACAGCCTAATCTAATCAGATCTCAGAAGCTAAGCAGGGTCAGTACTTGGAAGGGAGACCACCAAGTGAAGCTCTGCAGAGGAAGGCAATGGCTGACCATCTGTGCTTCTCACTTGCCTTGAAAGCCCCTTGCTGGGATTGTCATAAGTTGGCTGCAACTTGATAGCACTTTATATACACATAGTGGGGGTGGGCTATCAGGCCTTCCAATGCTGGCATCAGTGGTTGGCATGGTGGGGCATCTGCCAGGGCCCACAGTCAGAAGGCCCGCCGCAAACCAAAGATGCTTGGCCCACGTCAACTAAATGCTTTCCTGGTTCTGAAATGTAATGCAATTAATAACAAGAGTATGAAACTCTGTTTAAAGACTATGAGATTCCCAAGAATGTGTAGCCTGGATGAGAAGTAGCAGGTTTTTTTTTTGTGTGAAATTCTGCAGCAACTGCCTTTCTCTGAGATAGGGCCTGGATTATGAAAACTGCTTCGAAGATGGCTCCAAAACGGTAGGGGAAGGGCTGTCTGAAATGGCTATCACTGTACCGGTTTATTCCAAGCCTGTTCAGTAACGATTTTAAAGGCATAGTGTGAAATTACCCTCTGTCTGTATTCTGAGCTCTAGACCAGAGAGGATTAAGTCTGTTCTACCAGGTAGTGCCAACTCGCAGTCCAAGAAAGCAACTCATATGAAAACTGATTTTTATTCTACTGCGGAAAGGTTCAGAGATTAGAACACATGTTCCTTCAGTAGGCAGGATATAATACAGTTCATCTTGCTTGAAGGCAGTCTATTTTCTCAGACCATGCGGTTGAAAGGAATTGCTTTCATGCATCTCCTTGCCAGTAAAGAGGTTAGCTACAACAAACTGAATGGAAAAGACTTTTCCTGGGCATGCAAAGGGGCTTATCTATACCAATAGAGTGAGCTATTTTAGATCATATGACTTAAAGAGTCCTTAAACTACATTTCCTATGGTGCCATGTCTTAAAGGCAAAGGGCTCATTTTCCTGCTCTAAAACAATCTCCTAGCTACATATTCTGCTGGGGGCAGTACAGTCTGTCTGTCTGTCTATAATAAATTAAACAATACAGATGTATAATACATATATATGTATATAAAATATATGTATTTTAAAAGTTGTTTTCAATGACTGAAAGATTTCAACGTTTTAAAGTTTGAAATATTTCAGCGTGTGCCGCCATGGAGACCCTCAGTAAAATCAAAAGACAACATAGTAATATTTTAAATAAATAAATAAAATATGATGCTTTGGTTCCATTTCATAGTGAAAATGTGGGTTTGCCCCCCTTTAATGACATGGTACGTTGACCAAGCGGTTATAACTCAATAATAATACATTATTATTATTTCTTATTGGAGGGGGAAAAAATAGCTAAAGGGGTGATTTCAAGGAGAAAAACCGCCGAGGAAGAACAGGTTACACAGCCCTTCTCCCCAGACTGGCTCTCTTCTTAAGATTATACAACTTCTGCATCTGCTACCTTTCCGAATTTAGAAGGCCACCATGGGGAGTGTTCCCTCTAAGCTGAGTTAGTGTGAGCCAGCTCACCATTTTTTAGCCTCCGGCTCACACATTTTTGTCTTAGCTCAGGAAGGAGGGCTCCAGAGCAAACTAATTTATGCAGTAGCCAAAATGCTCGCTCACAACTTTAATGCCAGTAGCTCACGAAGTAGAATTTTTGCTCACATGACTCCACAGCTTAGAGGGAACATTGCCATGGGTGACCTCAATGGGTGTAACTCTGCTCCGTTCTCACTGTCCAATCATATTTCTTTCTCTGTTTTTCTAATAAAGACTTCAAAACATTCTGACTTTCAGTTACCAAAGAGGCGCACGCCACAAATTCCAGTGGCCTGGAGCTGTACTTCAACCAACTTCTGTTCCCCACGATGTCACTTCTTCCGGCCAGAAGACTGCTCCTTCTTCCTTTCTTTCCTGACCGATCTGGCAAGTCTTTACGAACTGTCTTCTTTCTCACCTCAGAGCTGTTACCGGGCTATATCTGCTCTCATTTTTGGATGTACTCTTCATTTTCTACATGCCTTCTCTGAGGAAAATCACCCCTACACTTCCTCAGAGGGGAGCTCTAATGGGGACCTCTGCGAAGTAGGAAGAAAAGAAGGCATTTCTGACTAGAAAATAAAAAAGAAAATGAGGTAAATCTTTTTTTATGTGTGAGGGGGTGTTGTACTTTCTACATGTGCGCTCTCTCTCTGTGCCTATATGTATCCTCCCCTCAACACAAAACAAAACACCCCCCCTCCCCACATTAGGGAAGGGAGTTCGGTTTTGGGGGTTTGGGGGGGGGGAGAGGCTTCTCCTTTAAATTTTTTTCTGAGATCAGAGGGGTTAAAACTTGCTGTTCTGATGTTCACGCAGCCCCCTTTTTTAGTTGGACACTTTAAAAAGACCTCCCATCGATAATGGATTGGATGCAAAGTGGATTCGTGTCAATTTGGACTCTGGCACTCCTACCCAAAGCTACTTATAAAAGTGCGAACGAAGGATTTCCATTGAACAGAGGTGTTAAAAGCTGAATTTTTGTTTCTAGAGCACTGGAACACAACATTCTGTGATTCTGTAAGACGGTACATGCAGCGTTTCTTTCATGTAAAAGACAGTAAAATGCTACTTTAAAGAAATGTAAAACGGGACTGCATCGCTGAGGATCAAAAAGCCGCAAGAATCTATCTCTAGTGTGTTTCTGTTGCTAAATCGCAACTACAAAGGGAACCCTGATTTGGATTGAGCCAGCAGCATTTTAGGTCTCTCTCCCCCCCACACTGTTTTTTGTACTCCCTACGAACTGCTGTTTGCTTTGCAGGGAGAGGATACTGATGGCCTGGATTTACCCCATGGTAGGGTAAAAAGCACCAGGGGCTGCAGTGGCTCAAGTGGTTAAGATGCTGAACTGCAGGCTGGAAGGTCAGTAGTTCAGCAGATCGAGTCCCGAGTGCTGCATGATGCTGTCTGTGGCCCCAGCTCCTGCCAACCTAGCAGTTCGAAAGCAAGAAATTACAAATAGATAAATAGGTACCACTTCGGTGGGAAGGTAACAGCGTTCCATGCGCCTTGGTGTCTAGTCATGCCCGCCACATGACCATGGAAATGTCTTTGGACAATGCAGGCTCTTTGGCTTGGAAACGGAGATAAGCACCGCATCCCTAGATGTCATATTTGACTGGCTTTCGAGCAAGGGAAAGCTTTACCTAGGGCAAAAAGCAACGTGGTTCAGGTTTACTGTTTCCAACCCTGGCAACCTTCGCCAAACTCAGGCTCTGTTCCCACCCAACTAAACATCCCTAGCTGTAGGCCCACTCTTTGATGATGCAAAATGGCTTGTTGGTTGTTCTGTTGCCCAGTGCTAGATGCAGACTGTGACATTTGGAAACCCTGGGTCTGTTTCAAGCAACTGGAACGAGTGTTATATCCAGCTGGGTAGGGGATGAAAGGAGCAGCTGTGCATTGGACCAGAGAAAGGACAGTTTGCTGTTTAGAGCAGATGGGAGGTCATTGCCCTGGTCTGTGGCTGTCAGAAGACAAACAGAAGAAGAAGAAGAACATTGAGGTGATGGACTGACATGCCCGTGTGTGTTTTTGTCCTATCAGCTAGGGATGCCAGCCTCCAGGTACAACCTAGGGATGCCCTGGAATTACAGCTCATCTCCAGACTACAGAGATCATCTCCTCTGGAGAAAATGGATGTTATCGAAGGTGGACCCTATGGCATTGTACCCCACTGAGGTCCCTGTCCTCCCCAGACTTCATCCCCAAATCTCCATGAGTTTCCCAACCTAGATCTGGCCACCTGACCCCCACACCCCCCACTGGTGGCCAGAGGAAACCTGGCAACCCTGCCATTAGCCCAAAATAGTTTATTACACCCCAATTCTCCAGTATTCTCGTAAGAACTTGATCTTGCAGTATTCCCCTCTGACTTCCCTATTGCCTTCACTTGGATAGCTCAGGCTAACCCAATCTGTTCCAATCTCAGAAGCTAAGCAGGATTGGCCCTGGAGAGTACCTGGATGGGAGACCACCAAGGAAGTCCAGGGGTGCTATGCAGAGACAGGCATTGGCAAACCACCTCTGGACATCTCTTGCCTTGGAAACCTACATTGCCATGAGTCACTTGATGGCACTTTCCTCCTCCTCCACCACCTTCTCTATGATTCAGGAAGGTGTAGAGTACCTGAGTAAGGAAGGCCGAGTGCCAATGAATAGAGTCTTTTGAATTATGGTGCTGGAGAAGACTCTTGAGAGTCTCTTGGACTGCGAGGAGATCAGATCAGTCAATCCTAAAGGAAATCAACCCTGACTGTTCCCTGGAAGGCCAGATCCTGAAGCTGAAGCTCAAATACTTTGGCCACCAAATGAGAAGGGAGCACTCACTGGAGAAGCCCCTGATGCTGGGAAAGATTGAAGGTCAAAGAAGAAAGGGACGGCCAAGGATGAGATGCTTAGACAGTGTCATCGATGCAACAAACATGAAATTAAGCAAACTCCGGAGCACGACGGAAGACAAGAGGGCCTGGTGTGATGTGGTCCATGGGGTCGCGTAGAGTCGGACTCGACTGTGTGACTGAACAACAACAACAACAACAACAGTAGCACCTGAAAACAGAGGAGAGGAATCTTGGGAACATAGAATGCTTACTGCACAGGATCTGGGTGGAGCATCTGTTTCCTTTCCCATTCCAGGTGTTTAAGCCCAGGGGGCATGGTCAGAGATACAAGGCTTTGATGCAAGGCAAGGCAAAGGGCAAGATCCGCTGGGCTCATGGCTTGCAGCCTGCACGAATCTGCTAATCCCAGAGCAGAACAGTAGTTGCCGTTCTTTTTTTTGTGTGTGTTTCTCTAAAAATAATATTTGTGATTCTTTGTAAGCTGCTTTGAGTTCCCTGTTGGGGGGAGGAAAGCAGGGTAGAAATATTTAAATAAACAAATAAGCACAATATCAGAGACTGAGCGTGTGTGTGAGAGAGGAATTTCCCTTGTCAGGTTTAGTTTTACCGAACGGCACATGTTTCCCGAGCAAGTTACTCCATCTGTTCCCCTCCCCCAACGGAACAGCGTTCTTGGTGTACCTGCAAACAGCAAGAAGCAATAGCATATGCAAAATACATCCTAATTATGCGTGGCAATGGCAGTTCGCAGATGGAGAACAGAGCGACTGTCCCAGGCTTTTGCTTCCTCCAATCCCTCCTTGAAACAGTCTTACGCTGCAATCATCTTTCAGGGAATGTTGCTTTCTTTCTTTTCTAAAATGGAACTTTCATTATCTAAATTGGGTTTCGTGGGAGCACAGCCTCCTAGCTGCTTTTAAGAAACATAGAAAGGAGAGTTTTGCAGATGGTGGCATGAAGCATCCGACTGTGCCACAAAACACTTCCGCACTTTGCAGACGCCATGCATGCTTTTGCAATAACTGGCTTGAAAATGGGGCGGCTGGGGAGGTTGCTCCTGCTTCAGACAAGCAAAGGGCTTCTTCTCGGTAGCCGATTTAATACTAGTGTTATCTTAAGCAGAGTTCGCACCCTTCAAAGGCCATTCAAGTTAATGGGTATCGAAGGGGGTAACTCTGTTTAGGATTGCACTGTGAGTCGCTTAAAATATTTCTACCCTATTAACTTGCCAGATTCATCTTACATACATTTTTTTTTTAAAAATCCCACTAGCCCCCAAAAGAAGTACAATCTGAACAATAATAAAGTAAAAGATTCATACCGGCAAAATGGACAATTTTAGCCAAACAATATGAAACAACAGAGCAGATTATAACGCTATGCGTAAACAACAGCTATAAACTGGAATTTAGTTTACAACAAGAGAATGTTTAGTCCCTTGCGAAAAGAGTGATTAAAATGTGGAATTCACTACCAGAGGATGTAGCAATGGCCACAGGAATAAACAGCTTCACAAGGGGATTAGATAGATTCATAGAGGATAAATCGATCAATGGCTATTAGCCATGGTGATGGAGGGGAACCTCCACATTCAGAAGCACTAAGCCTCTGAATTCCAGAGCCAGGAGGCAACATCAGGGGAAGGCCTCGGCCTCTATGCCATGGTTGGCCCTCTAGAGGAACTGGTTGGCCCCTGTGTGAGACAGGATGCTGGACTAGGATGAACTATTGGTCTGATCCAGCAGGGTTCTTCTTAGGTTCATATGAAGGCCTTGGCCCCTATGCCCTGTTGTTGATCCTCAAGAGGAACTGGTTGGCCATCTTCCAAATTTTGTTCTCCCAGTCCTCGTCTGTTGGTGGCCGTGCATGCACACACAGGGGGCACTTGGCTATTAGTATATAGATGATTATTATTGTGTCTGCAAAGCCTGTCCTCGACCAATGAGCCCCACAGCCCCCCCCCCCCCCCAAACACTTCCATCAGCGGCCTAATTTCTCCAGATCACTAGAATGATGTTAAACAGACTGGGTGATTTCATGGGCATTTAGATTGCCAGATTTCTCATAGTCTCTTTGGAAGATACTAGCACAAAGAGAAAGCTTTTCCATTTGGCAATTCCATGTTCCTAGAGTGCTCAGGACTCTGCAGTATCCAGGATGGCTGGAGGAAAGGAAATCCTCCTGGCTCTGCCTGCCGGCCAGTGGGCATCAACAACTGCCCTGACTGTATCCTGCATCAGCCTGCAAAACGAGGTCTTAATGGCCAGTGGCTGGAAGAAGGGAGGAGATCAGTCTGGCCCTGGCTCCCTTCCAGAGGCTTTGGCGGTGCTCCAAACTCCACCTAGCCAGTAGAATTCTATCAGAAGGGACAAGTGCCTTATGGGCTGCTGCCTTTGGGCTTTCTCCATTTAGGGAACATCTGCAGAAAAGATTTTTCTCATCCATCTGCTGCTGTTGTCCCAGAGCATTTAGTTTTTCATGGTCTTTATGGCTTTCAATAAACCACCGGACATTCAAAAGAAATTGGCAAGACTGGGATTCGATTCTTGGGAGATGCCTGAAGGCAAGCAAACGGAGCTGGCATCAGAGTCAGTCAGAACATCCTGGCAGAAAGTTATGCAGAGTTCTAAAGAATCAGTTCTGCACCATAAATGTATTTGCATGAAGCTGCGTTATGTGGGGGGGGGGTTTGCCATCAAGTCACAGCTGACTTATGACAACACGGTGGGGTTTTCAAGGCAAGAGGCTAAAAGAGGTGGTTTGCCGTCAGCCTTCCTCTTCATTGTGACTCTGGACTTCCATCGAGGTCTCCCATCCAAATACTAACCGGGGCCAACCCTGTTTAGCTTCTAAGATTTGTCAGAATCTGGCTAGCTTGTGCTATCCAGGTCAGGGGTTGTAGTATTGGCGGCTTAGTAATTTACATAGGGCTCAGCTGCAGGATGAACAGTGCAGTCCTAATTAACACTTTCCTGGGACTAAGATCTGCAGACTGGACCAGAGTAGGATTCAGAGTAGACCTGCTTTAGGACTGGTCTCAAAAAGTATTCTTGTTTTTTTTGGGGGGGGGGGGGCAACAGTGGGAGGGCTTCCTGCCCCCACAGCTGGACCTCCTGAGGGCACCTGGTGTTTCTGGCCACTGTGTGACAGAGTGTTGGACTGGATGGGCCACTGGCCTGACCCAACGTTGGCTTCTCTTATGTTATGTTCTTATGTCCCAAGAGATATACTTTATATTATAGACATGGTAAGGATGGTGCCACTCATAAGATCAAACTACTCTCTTGAGACACAAAGGATTAAAACTGGTGACGACCCCTCCTGGTTTTTCATTTCTGAAAAGGATGAACCTTTTCTGTTGGATTTCCCTGGACTTTGTTAAGCGTGATGAGGAAGAGCTCTGTGCAGAGAGCAGATACCGCAAAAGCCGATTTGTCTTAAGACCCTCTGCAGTGCTAACTTTCATAGAATTGTCTGGGGGTTACTTTTTGTTGACAAAGGCAATGTCTAGTGTACAAAGAAGAAGAGAAGAAGCCCTGCAGGGGGCAGCAGGAAGACAATTAGACAGGATAGCAAGGACGGCATCTTTTTCCTGGTTAAGTGTCATTCCTTGTCTGTCTCCAGATTGCTACTGTTAGGCTGCAGTCACATGGGCAGTTTGTCGTGACCAGGGCTCATTTCATAGCAGGAGCTCCTTTGCATATTAGGCCACACACCCCTAATGTAGCCAATCCTCCAAGAGCTTACAGAGCTCTTCTTACAGGGGCTACTGTAAGCTCTTGGAGGATTGGCTACCTCAGGGGTGTGTGGCCTAATATGCAGAGGAGCTCCTGCTACGAAATGAGCCCTGGTCGTGACATACCAGCATTATCTGTGTGTATTTAAAGGGCTCGATCAGACAACAACATCTGCCTTCCATGGACCAGTCATGGGCAGCCCGTCCCGCTCCACTTTAAAACTGGAATAATCTGGAATAAACTGGAATAATCAGGCATTGGGAAAAGTCCAGTAGTAAGGGATGAGAGTGCTTCTACTCTGCTTTTTTCAGTGTCTGAACCAATACTCCCTCTAAGCTGTGGAGTCTTGTGAGCAAAAATTCTACTTTGTGAGCTACTGGAATTAAAGTTGTGAGTGAGTGATTTGGCTCCTGCATAAATTAGTTTGCTCTGGAGCCATCCTTCCCAAGCTAGGACAAAAATGTGTGAGCTGGAGGCTGAAAAACTGTGAGCTAGCTCACACTAACACAGCAGAGGAATACTGATCTGAACTCTCCTGCAATGAAAGGAACCCAGAAGGGATGTCTGAACTTGCAGATCCATTTCCTGCACTGTTTTTTTTTAAGTTGCTGCCTATATGCGCATCCATCTGCCTGCATTTAAATAAAACCCACCCTTACAACTTGTCCCATGGCTGAAGTGCAACACTAATGTGGATGCTCCCCCACTTGGCAGCCACGCGGGTAATCCGGCACATGGTGTGTGGTCTGGATGAAATATTCTGCTATACTTTAGGTGGTGCAATTTGAGGTGCGGCCATCTCGTGCCAAGCCACCAGTGTGACTGCAGCCTAGCGCAATTCCCCCTCTTCTTCTCAGAAGTGCCACACTCAGTCTTACCCTCTCTCTCAGCTAGAGATGTGGTCAGGAACCTATCTCTGTCTCTCCTCTTTCCTATCAAGTATGTTAATTCCAAGATAAACCTTTATCTACTCTATAATCAGGTTGTGCACAGTTGCTGTGTTTATTACTCTGTCAACACTTTTTGGCTCTGGTGACGTTTTCGAGAAACACAATTTCCTTAAGAATTCTTACTGAAGGACTCAAACACACCTTGTGGGACCATTTGGAGAGTTCTAGATGCGACTTTCGGTGCATGCTGTCATGCCGAGGAAGGATCCGCTTTTGTTTACAGCTGTCCTAGTGGGAACTGATACCTAGGAGTAAGCAATTCCCGGTATTTGTTTTATTTTAATCATTTTCTCCATTTATAGCCCAACATTTCTCACTGAGATTCAAAGGGTTTTTGTTTTTTTTGCCATTGTCAGAGCTGATTTATGGAGACCCCTGGTCGCTTTTCAAGGCAAGAAATGTTCCAAGGTGGTTTGCCATCGACTGCCTCTGTCTCACAACCTTGGTATTCCTCAGAGGCCTTCCCTCTAAATATTGGCCAGGGCTCACCCTGCTTAGCTTCTGAGATCTGATGAGACTGGACTAGCCTGAGCTATCCAGCTCAGGGCTCACAGCAGATTACAGAATAACAAACAATCAGCCAGCAGAGATCTTCCGTTAACAGAGTGGTAGGATTAGGAGGATTACAGAACTGGGCAACAATACAAAAAACCAGCATATGGAAAAAAATTGGTTAACACACAACCTATAATACAGAAAGAGGGGAATGAAGGTAGAAGGCACTGCAATAAAAGGAAAGTGATGCATACAACCCCCCCCCCCCAGTTGCAACAGGCTGCTAACCTATCGCTTATAAAATGACCAGTTTTGCTGTTTCATCTCACCCCAGTTCCAATACTTCTACAAAGATGCCCTCCTGAACATTTCTGTTTTGCCCAATAGAAGCACAGGGGCCTGCCTGCCCTCTTCACGCAGCAGGGCTGTGAACCCCTCAGTTGCAATGGTGGAGAAAAACGAACATAAAAATAGTCATTGGCTCGAAGGCATGATGTCATTTCTGGGTTTCCCCAGAAGTGATGTCAGTCCTCTCTAGGAATCTCTGGAAACTCTATGATTTCACTATAGGACTGACATTGCCAATGGCAGCCCCCTATATCTCCAACCCCCACTGTGTACTGGTTGGCTACCTTATCAGGCAGGCTGTACAGCAAGGTGGAAGTTGCCACAGAAAATGCATGAATGGCCAGTTAGTGATCTTACCCATTTGCAGGGTGGCACCTTCCAAAGGTTTTGCTCACATGTACAAAGCTCTAGCAGGTGGGCCTTCAGGTGTGGGGTCAAAGGTGCAGTGGCTCAAGTGGTTAAGACGCTGAACTGCAGACCAGAAGGTCAGTAGTTCAGTAGTTCGAGACCTGAGTGCTACATGACAGAGTGAGCATCCGTCTTTGGTCCCAGCTCCTGCCAACCTAGCAGTTTGAAAGCAAGAAATGGCAAGTAGATAAATAGGTACCACTTTGGTGGGAAAGTAACAGTGTTCCATGCGCCTCAGTGTTTAGTCATGCTGGCCACATGAACATGGAAAAAGTCTTCCGACAGTGCTGGCTCTTCGGCTTGGAAACGGAGATGAGCACCGCATCCCTAGAGACATATTCGACTGGCTTTTGAGCAAGGGAAACCTTTACCTTTACCTAGATGATAATCAGAACCTTGAACTGCACCCAGCTGCTTATGGGTAACTAATGAAGTGTCTGTACAAAGACTGTGTTATGCATGTTCTTTAGTGCTCAATAGTTACCAAGCTGCAGTGTTCTGTACCAACTGGCATTTCCGTGTTTTCTTTAAGGACAAACCCATGCAAAGTACATAGCAATAGTTTAGCCTTGAAGTAACTATAGCATAGGGTCGTGGTGGCTCAGAGGTTAAGATGCTGAGCTGAGAACCAGAAGGTTGGTAGTTTGGCAGTTCGAGACCCGAGTGCCGCGTGACGGAGTGAACTCCCATCTCTGGCTCCAGCTCCTGCCAACCTAGGAGTTCGAAAGCAAGAAATTGCAAGTAGATAAACAGGTACTGCTTCGGTGGGAAGGTAACAGTGTTCCATGCACCTTGGCATTTAGTCATGCCAGCCACATGACCACGGAGAAGTCTTCAGACAGTGCTGGCTCTTTGGCTTGGAAACAGAGATGAGCACTGTTCCCTAGAGTCAGATTCGACTGGCTTTTGAGCAAGGGAAACCTTTAAACTCTAGCCTGTCCTTTTAACTCTAGCCTTTTAACTCTAGCATGGATCCACATGGTTAGCTCAGCTGTCAAGATTGGCGATATGATAAAAACCTTCTGCACTTTGTTGCTTTGAATCATATGGATATTGTCTTTTGATAGGTTTAGCCAAAGCAACTTAGCAACGACAGAACGGTCCCTATTTTGTTCCTTCTAATTTTTCCTTCTAGTTTCCATTTTCCTTTTTTTGCTCTTGGCTTTTAAAATTCATTTGTATTCAATAGACACATAGTTTGTTTTTTATACAGTACTTATATACAGACTATACATCATGTAGACATACAATATGTGTATCACATATAATGTTGGTTTATTTATGCACAACGAATGTTACCAAATGCATACATTTTATGGGGGGGAATTCAGTGAGGAAGAAATAAAAATGGTGCAAAACCAAAAATTCAAAGGGTTGATCCAGCATGCTGTACTTATGTTCTTATATTCCCGCCAGAGCATGAAAATACAGATCAAGTTAGTATGCTTTTGCTATTTTCCACGGTGCATCACCATACGTGTCCACACCTGGGCTTGTTACTCCCGGAACAGCATTCCTGCATGTTCCTGCTCGAAATGACCCCTGTCTGAGACTCAGGCTGAGGACAGACCGAGAATCTGCCCCGGAACAGCTGCGGGGCTGAAACCCGCGCGGGAAAAGCGGCCCGGGGCTTCCTGCTCACACTGGCTGCAGTGCTGCAGGACCATACCAGGGAGGAGGTGGGATGGTGCGTCCTCACTGCCAGGCGGCCCCTAGTGCTGCCACTGCTGCGGCGTGCGGGTCCCAGCTGTTTCGGCTACAGGTGACTATGTGCATAGGTGCAGCAGCCGTAACAGCCCATTCACACTTCTGGCGCTGCTTGCTTCGCGCCATTGTAGTGTCCACACTGGCAGGAAGTGGCAGGGACGCGCACCCAGATGGCTGGAGACCAGTTCCAAGGGGTCTCTGCTTGAAGCACGAGGACAGTGCCTCAGGGACGGGTGAGTGTGCGCGGGCGATGGGGCACAGCTACGGCTGAGTGGACGGCCTCCCTTCCTCCACTTCCAAAGCGGAGGCATAGCGGGCCACATTCCCAGTCTGTCCTCAGCCTAAGAGACAGTGGCTCACCTACACAACTGTGAGTGCAGTGATCTTCAATCCATGGGTCTGGACTGTCATTTGGGTCAACGTACCCCAGCTGCTGGGACCTGAGCCCCAGGCCTGGCTCTACTGTGGATGCACGGGGAAAGCCATGCCTCCTGTGTCTCTTTGTATGAGATGTCACTCGTTGTGTAAAAGAATACCACATGGCTTTGACCCTTGGCCTGTTCCTCACGACATCCTCTTGCAATGCCATCCTAAGCAGAGCTGACGCCTTTGGTAATTCCTTGATGTTGGAAGGCTATCACTTCGCTTAGAATGGCACTATTGGTCTGCTGCCCACGGAGCAATAAATCACAATGATACCAAATATGAACCTTCTGATACACAACAAAACATTCCATAAAGCTCTCTTTCCAAAGTAGTTCTTTCCAATGAAGAATCTGGATACTGAAGACTTCATTTCAATAATCTTCCTCAAGAAAGTTGCTATTCTAAGGCTAAGGACAGACTGGCAGAATGAAGCGCAAGGGAAGTGGGGCAAAAAGACCCGGGCCAAGTTGTCGTGGGGCTTTCTGGTCACACTACATGGACTGATGTGGAACCATACCGGGGAGGAGGCAGAATGGAGTGTTCACACTGTGGGGCGGCCCCTGGTGCCGGTGCTGCAGTGGTGTGTGGCTTTGGTCCGTTTTGCTGACCTGCACATAGGTGCATGGGTGCATAGGCACATGGGAGCATGGCGCAGCAGCCAGATCAGCAGGTTCACATTACCGGCGTCGCTTGATGTGCAGCTTATTTGTGTCTGCACTTCCAGGAAGCGGGATGAACGTGCACCCAGACGGCTTGACACCGGTTTCACTAGGTACCTTTTAAAAGCGGGTTGAAAACGCTTCAGGACAGGGTGAGTGCAGCACGGCAACGCCAGGCAGCTGTGGCTGTGTGAACGGGCTCTCTTAATCCACTTGCAAAGCGGGCCTATATCAGGCCAAACTGCCAGTCTGAATTCGGCCTAAGTATTTCAAAGGCATCAAGTCACAGAAAACTGTATAGCTTTAGACTTCTAATGTAGAAGGAACTGCCTATTGTGAATATGTCAAAGGCATAAGTTTCCTGTTGTGAGATTGTGCCAATAGATGTAGTCCACAACAGGTCTCCTTAAACAGAAAGTCCTTTATTTGCAGAAAGATCTGGTTGGTCAAATACACTTCTTCTGTTAGTAATGCCCAAGCGTAGTAATACAACTACTGTTATACCTGATATGAAATAAGCCCCCCTTGACTTCCACCAATCAGCCGAGAGAATTATTGGCGCCCAAATATACTGGCCCACTGTTCCCAAGGAAGGCGCGGCAAATTAGGTTCCCGAGCAAAGACACTGTCAGGATCTGTGGGGCGGGTGTTCCCAAGGGTAAACTCAAGCAAAGGAGCAATTTGCACCTGTGAATAAAATAACATGTAGCAGGAGGATTCCAGCTCAAGGCCGTGAGCTAACGAGAAGCGAAAGAGAGATAAGAGCGAGGAAAAGTTACTAAGCAGCAAGCATACACAGAGTGAGCAAGAAGCACATTCCTGCGGTGGGAGTCACTCTACCAATGTTATCTCCCCTTCGGGATCTAGAAGAACAGGTATGGAACTCAAAACAAAGGCAATGTTAAGTTATTGCAGGAAAGGCAATAGAAACGGACACCTGTAAAGCCTCAGACGATTGATATAGAAGGAACTGCCCTCCCAGGGTATTCAAAGAGGTTTGCAGTGACCATTTTATTTTTATTGATGGGCCACCAGTAATACTTTTTAAAAGCCACACCGTATTAACACTGAGCTGGTCTAGCCTCTGTGGCATCATGTTTCTACTGAGCGCCTTCCTCTCTGAAACTCTGCCTTTCCCAGGTACCACTCCCAAATCTCCAGGAATTTCCAAGCTGAATTTGACAACCCTACACGTCACATACATTACTGGCACAAGCTTGCAAATCATTTGGTCTAGACTCGCCAACTTCCAGGTGATATCATAAAAATACAAGAACCGTGAAATTATAACTATGGAAAGTTCAATACTTCAATATTTCCTTATTATAGTGCATATGTCTCTACAGCAGTACATATCTTAATCACAATAATCATCCACAGTTCCTGGATTTGAACGAACAAAGGACATAGGACCGTTTACTACAGCACGAGTGCTTTAATCTTGGAAAGAACACTTAGGCTGTGATCATACGCACAGTAAGACCCGACATAAGCATGAATGCTGGGCAGATTTAAAGGGTGCAGTCAGACAGAAACATCTGGGAAGCATCCTGCAGTCGTCAGCAGCCCATGCTGCCCTGCCATGGAAGCGGAGTAAAAAGACACTGGAGAAAGTCCGGTGTTATCCGGGTAATGCAGGCCACAGACAGACTTTCCCCTGTCTGATCATGCAAGTGTGCACTCATGCTGTTGGGATGGTATGATCATGCCATCCCGACTTGGTGCTGTTGCCCCCCCCCCCCCCCCAGTATGCACATTATTGTATACTCCATACGGAGGCCTCAGTGTGGAGATGTGATTCCTTGTCTATGTGCATGGGAAACAAATGGCAAAACCCCCCAATGACTCACCCTCGGTTGTGTCTGATCACGCAGTGACAGGCTGGGCCCACAGCACAAAAAGGGTGTGTGATTGTGCAACTGTGTGTCAATTTGCTCTGGAGGGAATAGCCTTGCTCCCCCCCCCCCCCTTCATCTGGCACGTGTGACTGCAACCTTACAGGTACTTTCATTCATCATTAGAATGGACTGTTGATAGTGATAATTAATTGTTTATTGTGATTACGATATGTACTGTCGTAAAGACATATTCAGTATAATAAGAAAATATTGAAGTATTGAACTGTCCATAGTTATAATTTCACGGTTCTTGTATTTTTTTTATTATACCTTGTTCCTGTAGACCTCCCTGGATTATATAATCTCCAGGTGATGGCTGTAGATTTCCCACTATTACAACTGATCTCCAGGTAACAGAGATCAGTTCACCTGGAGAAAATGGCCACTTTGGAAATGGCCACTCTATGGCATTATACCCCACTGAAGTCCCTCCCTCCCTCCCCAAACCCCACCTTCCTCTAGGATTGCCAAGTCTGGGTTAGAAAATACCTGGAGACTTTGGGGGTGTATCCAGGAGACAGTGGGGTTTGGGGAGGGGAGGGGCCTCAGCATGGTACAATGCCATAGAGTCCACCCTTCAAAGCAGCCATTTTCTTCAGGGGAGCTGATCTCTGTCATCTGGGGATCAGTTGTAAAAGCAGGAGATCTCCACGCCCCACCTGGTGCTGGCAACCCTAATCTGGTTCCGAGCTCCATGGGTTCCTGGAAAAACTGAAGACCACTGCCTTGTGAGTTTATGGTATCAATGACTTTTGAACTTCAGGTGTCCTCTAGTGTTGCCAACTCCAAGTTGGGAAATTCCTGGATATTGGAGGATGGAGCCTGAGGAGAGCAGGGAGCTCAGTGGGATATAATGCCACAGAGTCCACCCTCTAAAGCAGCTATTTTCTCCAGGGGAACTGACTGCTGTACTTTGGAGATCAGTTGAAAAGTCAGGAAATCTCCAGGCCCCCTTGGGGATTGGCAATCCTGCTTCATAACTCAGTCTTTAATGTCTGCCCCTGCACTCCTCTTTATTAAGATCACCAGGCTGCCAAGTCCCCCCGGGGGGTGGGGATTCCACTGCTAAAAGGGTCCCCAATCCGCCGGTCCAGATTCAGTTGGTGGAAGGAACCCCACCCCCGAAGTGGCCAGATCAGGCCAACATGCCCGGTGCGATGACGTCGCCTGGAAGTGACATCAACATGCTGGACACATCACCAGGTGACACTCTAGCAATCACCCTGGCAACTCTATGGTACCATAGAGTTTTAGGGCGATTACCAGAGCATCGCCTGGTGACGTGCCCAGCGTGATGACGTCACTTCCGGGCAATGTCATCATGGCACGCACACATTTTGTGCATGTGTGGGGCTCCCAGAGAGGGCCTAGGACTCCCCCGCTGTTTATTAGGTAAGACTTGGCAACCCTATCAGCAAACCTTTGATCCCCACCTTCACAGAGCACACGTAAAACTTTCATTTTTCAGGTATATTCATGTAATTCACTTCATCTGGATTGCTGCCCCACTTTGTTGTAATTACACTGGAATCGTTGCGAGTGTTTTCAGGAACATTTAATGCAGAATATTAAAAGCACAGCTAAAAAAGATAACTATGCCAAGCATTTATAGAGGACTTTAGAGTATTCAAAGCACTTCACATGCATTGCTTTCAAGAGGCCTGTAAAATAAGTGAATAATATTATTACCTCCATATTGTAAGGGGGGGGGGGAAAGGAGTTGAAGCTGAAAGAGAACAGCTTGCCTAACACCTGGTATATTTGTGGCAGAGGTGAAGCTGGAAGCAGGCACTTCAGCTAGGGTTGCCAGCCTCCAGGTGGTAGCTGGAGATCTCCTGGTTACAACTGATCTCCTGGTGACAGAGGTCAGTTTCCTTGGAGAGAATGGCTGCTTTGGAAGGTGGGCTCTATGCCCTGCTGAAGTCCCTCTCATCCCCAAACCCCGCCCTTCCAGGCATGACACCCAAATCTCCCGGTATTTCCTAATCTAGAGCTGGCAACCCTATTCTTACAGGCTCACAAATCAGTCCCCTAAAGTACAACTATGTTAGGCAGCTAAAATGCCGTAGGGTCTAGCTTAGGGTAGCCAACTTCCAGGTGGCACATGGAGATCACCTGCTATTACAAGTGATCTCCAGCTGATAAAGATCAGTCCCCTTGGAGAAAATGGCTGCTCTGGAAGCTGCTGTCATGGCCGTTATATCCCGCAGAGGTCCGTCTCTTCCCCAAACCCTGCCCTCCCAGGCACGACCCCCAAATCTCCAGGTATTTCCCACCCCAGAGCTGTCAACCCTAGCTAGCTTCAGACCAAAGCCGAATGTATTGTTCTTGCTGTTTCAATCTCTTTCTTTTGAAAATCTGTAGCAAAGGGGGAGCATTCCCTTTAGCTTTTTACTACCATTCTGAAGAGGAGGGGCGGTTTGGGGGGGGGCTGACGTGTTTCATGTTATTTCCTCAGAACAAACCTGTTTGCATTTGCTTCGAAAATAGAAAATCCATGCTGCGTGTTCCCATTAGAGACCCAGGACCGATTGTCATCCTTTCCACTCTTCTTCAATGTCACCTTGTGCTGAACTACAAAAGGGATCTGTCATTCATTGCCATTCATTGCCTCCCTATTTATAACTCCGAGCTACATGGCTGCCTGGGGTGTTCAAGAACGGTGGCTAGATGGATATTCTCCCCACATTCTCCGTCCGTCCATGTGAAGCTGGGGCTCCTACTGCTCACGTAACCCCTAATTGCTACTCGGAGTCAGCAATCTCGCTGTGATCTCATCACAGCAGGTATTTGACTAATTACTGGGGAGATTCTTGGAGGGTTTTTGAGACTTAACAGCGACTTTTAATCCCACGGAAATCTCTGTGCTGCTCGGAATTCTGAGCTGTGAAGCCCCCTGCAAAATGAACAAATGTTGTTCCCTTCTTCCGTGTGCGCACACACATATGCGCAGAAACGCAGCTGTCCTGCAGTTCGGACTGGTTTGACATGAGTACAGTCTGGCTCTTGCCTCCCTCTTGGATGCCATAAAATCAATATAACGTGACACTCATCTGTCAGTGTCACATTGTGAATGTTCCTTCTGGATTCCAGAGGGGTAGCTGTGTGGGCCAGCTGGGATCTAAATAGGAAAGAAAGAATCTTGGGGTACCTCGATGACTAACTTAATACTGAAAGATCTATTCTTGCATAAACCATTGTGAGCCAGTGCCCACTTTGTCAGCTGATTGGATCTGTCAAATGTTGATTTCTTCTGAATGCGTCGCAAGGGATAAAAAGCTGAGACTCAACATGTGTTAGAGAATCGCTGCTTTTGGTTTAAGAATCTGGTGTAGCGGGCTAACTAAAAGGCTGTGCTTTTGTTTGTTTTTTCGCTGTCCAGTTCAATTTTTTTCTCCAGGTGAAATAGGGTGGTACCCTGAATACAGTATTGACAGAAAGTGCGCTCAAGTTGCACCTGAGATATGGTGATCCCGTAGGGTTTTCGAGGCAAGAGACCTTAGAGGTGGTTTGCCATTACCTGCCTCTGCGTAGCGACTCTGGTATTCTTTGGTGGTCTGCCATCCAAATGCTAACCAAAGCCGGCCCTGCTTAGCTTCTGGGATCTGACGAGACTGTTCTAGGCTGCAGTATCCAGACAAAGGCAAAAAGCTGTGCTATCAAACAGGACATATCTGGTTTAGATCTCTACCCCAAACTCTCTGGATGGCTTCAGCCTCAACAAATACCTCCAAAGGAAGTTTAGAAAACTACTAAAGGGCCAAAAGTTAAAAACATCAACAGGTATAGACAAAATTACATGTGTTTATTTCCAAAGTTTGGTGTAGTGGTTAAGTGCGTGGACTCTAATCTGGGAGAACCGGGTTTGATTCTCCACTCCTCCACTTGCACCTGCTGGATGACCTTGGGCAAGTCATAGTTCTGGCTCAGCTGTTCTTGAAAAAGAGCAGTTTGTGTCAGAGCTCTCTCAGCCTCACCTACCCCACAGGGTGTCTGTTGTGGGGAGGGGAAGGGAAAGGAGTTTGTAAGCCGCTCTGAGACTCCCTTGGGTAGTGAAGGGCGGGGTATAAGAAGAAGAAGAAGAAGAGATTGGATTTATACCCCGCCCTCCACTCCCCAAGGGAGTCTCAGAGCGGCTTACAAACTCCTTTTCCCTTCCCCTCCCCACAACAGACACCCTGTGAGGTAGGTGGGGCTGAGAGAGCTCTTTCCCAAGCTGTCCTTGAGGGAACAGCTGGTACAGAGCTATGGCTTGCCCAAGGTCATCCAGCCAGGTGCAAGTGGAGGAAAGGGGAATCAAACCCGGTTCTCCCAGATTAGAGTCCGCGCACTTAACCACTACACCAAACTGGCTATAAATCCAATCTCTTCTTCTTCTTCTTCAAAACATATAAAAACCTTGTAGAGGCCCAAATAAAGCTTTTAAACTTTTGGCCCTTAACTAGTTTTCTAAACTTCCTTTGGAGGTTTTTGACTGGTTGGTTTAGTTTTTCTTCCCCTCTCTCTGTGGGTGGTTTCAGCCTCAGCCTTTCATCAGTAATGGAGTAATAATACTGGTCATAATGATACCGATCAGACTAACTGGAGTGTTGTAAGCTTTGAAAGATAATGCACATGACAGGGTTTCCAGGTATAGCTTGGGCATAAACATAGTCTAACTTCTAGGAGGTTCAGGGGGTGGGGCAAGGACAAGCATTGCTTGATACAGCAACGTCACTGTTGAGTGAAGACCTGGAAGTGACATCACTGTGTTTGGCAGTGTGCTCTAGGAATTCACTTAAACTCTTTGATAAATACCATAGGGACTTGGTGAGTTCCTAGAGCAGATGTGGCCAAACTTGCTTAAAGTCAGAGCCACACAGAATAAACGTCAGATGTTTGAGAGCCACAAGACATGAACAAATATCACACAAACGTTTTAATGGGAAAATATGCAAATTTGCTTTTTATTAAAATTAAATGAGACTGCCAAAAAAGGGGGGGGAACAGATATTGATAATGATATTTATTTGTCCAATGACATGTATTTGTTTGCTGATGATATTTATGTGTCTAAGACAGAGAGAGGTGGGAAGAAAGAGAGAGAGAGAGAGAGAGAGAGAGAGAGAAACAAAGAAAGCAAAAAGATGCGGGAGGGAGGGGGAGGGATGAAGGAAGAGCGACAGACAGAAAGAGAGAGAGAGAGAGCAAATAGATGGGGTGCCTCCTGGGAGCCACACAATATGTGTGAAAGAGCCGCATATGGCTCCCGAGCCACAGTTTGGCCACCCCTGTCCTAGAGCAAGAAGCTTTCTTAGCTGTAGCAAAGCCTGACGTGTTCTAACATGGTTATAAAGAGTCTTCTGGTGAGGGTCCACAAGCCAATCTTTCACTTACTTACTTATTTCCTAACTCTGCACTTGTCTCTTCTCTGGTTTCCTTTGGTTACAAGCTGTTGCCTCTGTTGCCGTGGGAACCAGTGCCAATTGTTTAAGTATCATTGAGGATTTTAAATAGGGATCCCGATTTAACAGTCCTTTGAAAACATTACGACAGGATCTCCCGCTCGCCTCCCTCCTCCCGGACCGGGAGCTTTTCCTTCACTGTTCAAACTGTCTGCCTGTGGACTAATGCTGTTTGGAACAAATCCCACTCATTTGTTTAAAAGTCGCAAGTTTAAAAAATGCCTCCAGAGAAAAAGGGAGTCCAAGCCCAGTGACCACAGTACTCCTGGGCCAAGGGTACCTTGTGTGATTAAGATGTGGTATTTTTTTTCTGAAGAGAGGGTGAATGATAATCCCACTGTTTATCCTTGCAGTGGGAGTGGCATGCTGAAGTATAAAAACTGAAGTATAGCTTAGCATATCCGGGACCATGTTTAATTGCTTTGCAACTTGCGAGTGGTCCTCTGCTTCTCAGTCAGAAGTTCAAAGAGACCAAGCTTGTGCTAAGCGCTGGGATAAGCTTATCTAGGGGAGTCAGCTAAGACCATCTGGGTAAACAACTCAAGGAGGGTAACAAGACACCAAGGACGCTGGTCTGCCCAAACAGCTCCTTGGAATGTGTGAGAGTAACCGGTGGAAATTTACTCAGAATCCTTACAGCTACAGCTTTTCATAGAATCATAGAATGTTAGAGTTGGAAGGGACCTTGCAGGTCATCTAGTCCAACCCTCTGCATTCTGTAGGAGCATAGCTGAAAGATAGCCCTACAACATACCTGAAAGATGGTCATCCAGCCTCCGCTTGAAAACGTCCAGCAAAGGAACATCCCATCACCTCTCGAGGCAGTCTGTTCCACTACTCAACCACCCTTACAGTTAGGAAGTTTTTCCTGATATTTTAAGCTTTTGCGCCTGCTTAATGCAATGTAACCTAAGAGTACGACTGAAGGGGAGCACCTCTGCAAGGGTCTGATTTCTCTTTGCAGGCTCCTTTCTGTGATCACAATTTGTCCGGCAAATAAATCTTTAAGCTTGTTACCCGGTTTTTCTGACTATTTAAACGGCTAGGCAACGAAGCTGGTGGATTCCACCACAACATGCGGTCAATGTCTTGTGGTCTTAAGTCGCTCTTGTGGAGGATTTCTTTAAATAGATGGTTGGCAACTAGAGTATTAGGCACATTTAGATGTCATGTGTGTGGCTGGGTGGTAAATAGTGCAACACATTGCAATAATCTGTGTGTAAGTGCTGTTAAGTTGCTTCTGAGTTATGGAGACCCTATGACCGAATGTCCTCCCAAATCATTATCAGCCCTGCTCAGGTCTTGCAAACTGGGGGCTGTGGCTTCCTTAATGGAATCAATCCATCTCATGCTGTGTCTTCCTCTTTTCCTGCTGTCTTCCACTTTTCCTAGTATTATTGTCTTTTCAAATGAGTCTTGTCGTCTCATAATGTGACCAAAGTGCGATAGCCTCAGTTTAGCCATTTTAGCTTCTATGGAGAGTTCAGGCTTGATTTGATCTAGAACCCACAGATTTGTCTTTTTGGCAGTCCATGGTAACTGTAAAACTCTCCTTGCTCAAACACCACATTGCAAATGAATCAGCTTTCTTCCTGTAGGCTTTCTTCATTATCCAATATCATAACAGTCACGGAGGAACAAGCGGACCGCATGATATACATAGTATTCATTACCTAATACGTTTTAAAAATCCCTCAACTTTACAGGTTGAACGGAGAGGAAGAAGAACAGGAGGAGGAGGAGGAGGAGGAGGAGGTGGAGATTGGATTTATACCCCGCCCTTCACTACCAGGAGGAGTCTCAGAGCGGCTTACAATCTCCTTTCCCTTCCTCTCCCCAAAACAGACACCCTGTGAGGTAGGTGGGACTGAGAGAGCTCTTTCAAGAACTGCTCTTGGGAGAACTGCTCTGAGAGAGCTGTGACTGACCCAAGGTCACCCAGCTGGCTGCATGTGGAGGCGTGGGGAATCAAACCCAGTTCTCCCAGATTAGAGTCTGCGCTCTTAACCACTACACCAAACTGAAGGGCAGTCACACTTCTCCCAGTTTGGTTGCAGGGTGTTGTCAGAAGATACCTGGCCTCCCTACTAACTGCCTGAAAAGTTGCCTTATGCTGACTCAGAACACTGGTCTGTTATGGTCAGTACTGTCTACTCTGCCTGGCAGCAGCTCTCCAAGGGCTGGTAAAGGCCCTTTTGACGCCAAGTGTTATTCCTGTTCAGATGCTTGGAAACCAAGAGTCAGATGACCACAGGTAACAACACAATAAGGGCGGAAGATTGTTGATACCCCATGTTCAACCCATGTTGTTGAGACTGCATTACGTGGGAGCTGATGTTCATATGGCCTTACATGGGATCAAAGTTGGACTGGATGTTTTTTGGGCCTTTTCAGCTCCTTGCTTCTACAGATGTGGCCTTCGTGGCCGGGAGGGCGGGGTATAAATGTAATAAACAAGTAGATGAATGAATGAATGAATAAATAAATAAATGTACCTCTGGAGAAAAAAAAATAGTATGGGAATCAGCCCTAATAGAGTAGAAAACGATTGGAAAAGGAGTATGTTGTTCATGGGATTTGCGGTTGCAGAATAATGTGGTAGCCAGGCAGAATTAGAAGTAGGGTTGCTGGATCCAGGTTGGGAAACTTCTGGAGATTTGGGGATGGAGCCTGAGGAAGACAGGGACCTCAGTGGGGTACAAAGCCATAGGGTCCACCCTCCAAAGCATCCATTTTCTCCAGGGGAACTGGTATCTGTAGTCTGGAGATGAGCTGTAATTCTTGGGGGTCCCCAGGTCCCACCTAGAGGCTGGCATTGCTAATTAAAGGTCCATCCCTGCTATTGCTTTGTTTCAGAGGGGAATGCTCAAACCCCTGCCAGTTTGGCTCACTTCCTGTTTGCCAGGTGAGAATGTGAGCCAGTTTTTTGACTGACTGTTCATTTGTTTTCCAGTCAGCTTGTGGCTGTTCGGCAGGCTTTTTCACTGTATCCTTCCTAACAGCACGGAACAGGGAAATCATTGCGTATGCATATTCTCACACAACCCATCTGGGTTTTACCCACCCCTTTTCCTTGCTGCTCTGCTCTGCAGATAATTGTTTAAATAGACAGTCCAACCAGTCACAAATAAATGCTATGTCTGATAAGAACCCTATCGTTCAGTGTTTGTCTAAGTAGTCCTTGGCATCAGTATGGTGCCTGATCTGTTTGGATTGGAAGAGTTTTGACATATTCTCAGTTTTGGAAAAGACTTGATGTGAATCTTTTGGCAGGCGTTTGAGTTGTTTGGTGCTGAATGAAACAGACCAGGTGATCGGCTCACATCGGATTGTTGCAGTCGAACACAGCAAGTTTTCGGCTAAACACTGGGAAGAACTTCTTGACTGATAGAACGGTTCCTCAGAGGAACAGACTCTCTAAGGAGGTGATGGGCTTGCCTTTTTTGGAGGTTTTTAAGCAGAGGCTAGATGGCCATCTGACAGCAATGTAGATTCTATGTCTCACCATGAATTTAGGGAGATTGTGAGATGGAGGGCAGGTAGGGATGACCCTCCATTTTGGGGGCTCCATTTTCTTCTAGTCAACTTCTGGGTTTGGAATCTACATGAGGGGGGAAAACATTAAATGGGAGCATGTCACGACTTCTCCTTTAATTTGTGTGGTTAGATATGGTGTGTCTTTATCTTTCTTGTTATTTCTCTCTTTCTCTCTCTGGGTATGTAACGCTGCCACCAGGAATTTAATTCCAATCCTATTAATTAACCTTTCCCAAGGTATTGTGTCCAAGCTCTAAGGCTCCTTCGTTGGACTATGTGATTTTGTAGGATGAGACTGTTGTATTGCAATAGCAGATAACTCTAGGTTTAACAATAAACAAAATAAAAAATTATTTGTACAAGAAGTGTATTGGTTTCAAGATGTTTTGTAACTTGTCTCTTCAGTGAATAAAACTGTGTATGTTAATAACTCCCGACTGAGGTATCACAGGCTTTTACTTCAAAAACACTCCTCACTCTCAAATCCTGCTTTCTCTTCAGAATGTACTTTGTCCAATCTTTATTTTATTGAGCTCAGTTTAATCTCTTACTTCTTACCTCAGGTTTTTGTCAGCTTCCGTCTCTCACACACTCATAATACTTTGACAGTATTACGTTTTGACTCTCTCTGGTCGCTAATAGGTCCTCTAAAGTATTCTACTTTCTGTTTTAAAATCTGAAATACTTTTCACAGCACTAATATGGGATTCTAATCAGAAGACTGCTTCCCAGACTCTGTAGACTGCTGACCAACCACAACTGACCATTAACTGCTAACCGCTGGCTGAACACACTCACTGACTTTCTCCACACACATTTATTATCTCCGCCCACTCACTCTCAGTCATCAACCAATCACCTCACTCACTCATCCCCCTCTTTCACCCTCCCTTCTTCTGCAACTTACCAAACATTTAAAGAAAGACACACTTAAAACTTTAAATCAGAGGTGTCAAGGGCCGGATTTGACATAAATGTCACTTTGTTGGGTTGGGCCATGTGTGCCATAAAATGTAACGCTAGGTACCGGAGATATGAACTTTATAAAGAACATAGGCAAACCCAGTTAACTATTTTTTTAAACTCAAAATACAAACAAAAGCAATTGATTCCTTGCAGTGACAGAAACGGAGTTACGGGGGAACCCACAAAAGCCCTAATAAATGTATTTAATCATGCAAGACTAGGTTTCCCCCCCAAGTGATGCCATAAAAAGAGGAGTACCTTACATTTCCATACATACCAGTTGCCTGCGGCCCATTTAAAAGCCTTGGATGGGCCGCTTCCGGACCCCAGGCCTTATGTTTGACACCCCTACTTTAAATCATTACAGAGGGATATACAATGGACCAGTGTTCCCTCCAAGCTGAGTTAGTGTGAGCTAGCTCACAGTTTTTCAGCCTCCAGCTCACACATTTTTGCCTTAGCTCAGGAAGGATGGCTCCAGAGCAAACTAATTTATGCAGCAGCCAAATTGCTCACTCACAACGTTAATACCAGGAGCTCACAAAGTAGAATTTTCGCTCACAGGACTCCACAGCTTAGAGGGAGCATTGCAATGGACCACTGGCAGGTGGGAGAATGATGAAGCACATCTCCTGCTGACCAATTCTATCTTACAAGTCTCCTCTTTTCTGCATTTAGATGATGACAAAAATGCAAAATGCTAGATCATTTTGGGAACCTGGTCTTTCCCTCATAACACCAACCTCATCAACAGGATGGCTTTTAAATAGGAATTTACAGATGAGCAGAAAATGTTATTCTCATATTCAATACAGCTCTGATTTCCAGATGCCATGACCACAAGGGATGGACAATACCTCTGTCACGCTTGCAGCGATATGGATCGTTGGAAGCAAAGTACTGGATGAAATGGATTTTGGGTGTGATCCAGCAAGGCTGTTTTTATGGTCTTCTGTCTGATTTTATTTGTCTTCCCGGAAGGAGCTACCACTTACTGGGATTATATTTACAGGAAATCAGAAGCTGGAACAGCCAATTCACAGCTTTGGACCTGCCGAGGGAGAGATGCTAAATATGTCGTTTGCTTTGCAGTTGTTTTCAACGAACAAAACAAAAACTGCCTCATTTTGGGTTTGTTTTTTTTTTGCAAATACCTGAACATTTCCAGCCAAAGCGAAGCAGTTTTAAATCTACAGAGAGACTGAAGCATCTGTTTACTCTCCTACTTTGGCTGGATCACAAGGACATCTTTGCATGTAATGGAGTACCTCTTTGTCTCTCTCACACGCACAATCTAATAATACCTGGTTTGCATACAAGTGACAGATTATAATGAACTCGCTGGTTGCAGGAAAGACATTTGCTTGCTAGCTTGTGGGTATCATACTGATACGGACCAAAGGAAATATTACTTTACACAGAGAGTGATTAAACTGTAGAATTCGCTGCTAGAGGACGTAGTGATGGCCACAGGAATGAACAGCTTTAAAAGGGAATTAGATAAATGTATGAACAACATGCCTATCAGTGGCTACTAGCCATGGTGATTGTGGGGAACCTGCACGTTCAGAGGCTCTGAATACCAGGAGGCAACTTCAGGGAAGGCTAGGGTTGCCAGCCTCCAGGTGGGGCTGGGGATCTCCTACTTTTACAACTCATCTCCAGCTGACAGAGGTCCACTCCCCTGGAGAAAATGGCTGCTTTGAAGGGTGGACTCTATGGCATTGTACCATGCTGAGGCCCCTCCCTAAACCCCACCCTCTCCTGGCTCCACCCCCAAAGTCTCCAGATATGTTCCAGCCCAGACCTGGCAACCCTAGGGAAGGCGTCAGCCTCCATGCCCTATTGTTGGCTTAGTAGGCTTGCCAGACCCCCCTGGTTTGTTGGGGCTTGCCCGATTTGGAGGGGTACCACCCCCAAGAGGGACCAGCTCTGCCCCCAAGAGTGACCATCCATTCTCCCCCCAACCTCTCCATAGCAGGGTTTAATAAGACCCTTTAGATGCTGCTGGCGAGAGGTGGGGGCCTCCGCTCCCCAACGTGATGATGTCACTTCTGAGTGATGTCACCACACTGGGGACTCCCGACCCCCCTCCAGTAACCCCCCAAAAGCCCTCTGATGGGGACTTTGAGGGACCTGGCAACCCTGGCTGTCCAGAGGAACTGGTTGGCCACTGTGTCCCACCTGGTGAGGGACTTGAGAATGTGACTTGGCGCTGTTTTTCTAGACACAGGAATCTGCCCCATTTTGGAGTTCCACATGTGCAGAATACTGGAACTGCAGCTCCAGAATGAATCAAATACCCCCCCCCCCCGGCTATTTTGGGCTTGGGGAAACAGTGCAGGGGGAGGCAGGAATCCCTCCTCTTCCACACTGTGGTCCTCAACCAAATCGGTCCCCTGCAGACCAGGGCTTTTTTGGTAGAAAAAGCCCAGGAGGAACTCATTAGCATAATAGGCCACACCCAACAGCATAAACTCATTAGCATATTAGGCCACACCCCTGACGACGCAGCTTTCTCCCAGGATTGGCTTCCCCAGGTGCCCCACCCAAGGAAAGGAAGGCAGTTTCTGGATCAACTTCCCCAGATGCCCTGCAGCTGTGGAACACCTGGGGAACCCGAGTGGAGGCGGGGAGGCTGTAGACGTGGCCAATTCAGAAGCCAGTCGGAACTCCATTCCTGTGCTTTCCTGCTCCAAAAAAGCCCTGCTGCAGACTATTTTAAAAAGGCATTCTCCAGAGCTGCTGATTGGCTGCAGGCAAAGTGAGTTGGATCTGGGGAACCCAGACCCAATTTATTAATAATTGTGTCATGTACTTTGGCCCTTAGTAGGATATTGATGCCCTCGTCAGCTCTTGGAATCTAAACAGGGTTGGCCCTGGACAATATTTGGAGGGGAGACCACCAAGGAATACCAGCATTGCTGTGTGGAGGCAGGCAATGGCAAACCACTTCTGAATGTCTCTTTCCTTGAGAACTTTACTAGGTTGCCATAAGTCGGCTGCAACTGGATGGCAGGGAAAAAAAGGATATTCCTAGAAGCCCTTCTACATTTCATAGTTTCAGCAAGATCTTTTGGTGATAGTATTCTGCAGGGGTCATTTCGAGCAGGAGCTTGGGGGAGCGCAGCTCTGGGAGTTGGTGCCAGCCCCCCCCACCATGGGGGAATGCCTGCTTGTGTCATGGCTGCAGCAAAATGACCCCGTCCCCTGGAAAGGTCCTTGTTCCTCCAACCAGCCTTCTGAAGGCTTCAGCCACCACTGAAGCTATCCTCCCAGAATAGTGGTATTTCTGAGGCCTGGATTAGTAACTGTCCCCTCTCTACCAGCTTTCTTTCTTTCTTTCTTTCTTTCTTTCTTTCTTTCTTTCTTTCTTTCTGTCTTTCTGTCTTTCTGTCTTTCTTTGTTCCTTCCTTCCTTCCTCCCTCCCTCCCTCCCTCCCTCTCTCCCTCTCTCCCTCCCTCCCTCCCTTCCTTCCTTCCTTCCTTCCTTCCTTCCTTCCTTCCTCTCTCTCTCTTCTTTCTTTCTTGCCTTCTGACATACTTCCGGTGATGTCAGGTGGTGTATCATATGCAAATAAGTTATGCTAATGAGCTCCTGCACCTCTTTTTCTACGAAATGACCCCTGGTATTCTGGATCTGATAATCTTGAAATAATCAATTTCCTGGACAGTGTCATCTGAAGTGTCCCATGGGCGTTCATTAGAAAGAACCATGCTGTTTAGAAAGCTGAATCATGCCAAAACAGGAATGTGGTGCATGAACCTGCTTTCTGCCAAGTCATATCACTGGTGCTTCCAGTTGCCTATTGTCTACTATGACTGGCAGCAGTTCTCCAGGGTTTGGGGTGGAGAAGAAAGGTGTTTCCACAACATTGCTATCTGAGATCCTTTAACTGGAAATGAAGAAGAGTAGGTTTTGACATCCCGCTTTTCTCTCCCCGAAGGAGTCTCAGAGTGGCTTACAATCTCCTTCCCTTCTTCTCCCCACGACAGGCACCTTGTAAGGTAGGTGGGGCTGAGAGAGTTTTAAGAGAACTGTGACTGGCCCAAGGTCACCCAGCTGGAGTGGAGGAGTGGCAGATGAGGCCGAGAGAGTAGATTATGCCTCTCGGTAAAACATGCAGGACCTGGCCCCTAATACTGAACTGATCAGAAAATACACCCAAGGCTTAAATATGTCTCCCTCTGTGTATATCTCAGCCACAATCCCTCTCCTCTGGCTTCTCCAGTTTCATAGCTTTAAGCACTATTTGGGGAAAAAACCCCACCCTCTCAAGTATATTGGCTATAAAAGACAAAGAATGAATACTTTAATCATTGAGTGTCATGAAAATGAAGATTGCAGCTCTGCTATCAGATGACTGACGGCTCCTCAGATGAAACAGAGCATAATTGTTATATAATCTGATTAGCCGTAAAGATTAGTGTTCCAGGTCTGGAATCCAATCGGCTTTCCAGCTGGGGTGAGCAAATATCCCTTCTTTTTATATTTCTTTATCTTTTTTTTTTTTGGCCAAGAGTTTTGATTTTCTGTTTTTTTTGCAGACTGTTTTCTAGATGGATTTCAACTATGCATGAGTTTTGTATTCAATTGAGATGGTCTTTACATATACAGTGCATACGATTTATATGTATAACGTTGATATCATGTTGATTTATTGATGCTCTGATGGGGCTGAAAAATACATACAGGAAAAAAATTCAGTGGGCATGTTTCCAATGAAATATCAGTGGAATTTACTTCTAGCTCTGTGTGGTGCTGCCTAAGCAAAGATCCATTTGCAATCATGAGCACGTAAAGTGTCCTGCTTGGAAAATTCAGGGTTTATCCGAGTGCCATACCTAGCCTGTTTGGCTCCCAGGGTGGATAATTTTTTAACACTCCTATATACTATATCTATCTATCTATCTATCTATCTATCTATCTATCTATCTATCTGTCTGTCTGTCTGTCTGTCTGTCTGTCTACATACATGCGTGCGCACACACACACACACACAGGGTTGCCAAGTCTTGCTCGGAAAATACCTGGGGACTTTGGGGGTGGAGCCAGGAGATGGTGGGGTTTGGGGAGGGGAGGGGCCTCAGCATGGCACAATGCCATAGACTCCACCTCCACAGCAGCCATTTTTTCCAGGAGAGCTGATCTCTGTCAGCTGGGGATCAGTTGTAAAAGCGGGCGATCCCCAGGCCCCACCTGGAGGCTGGCAACCCTACACACACACAAGAACTAAGGCCCGTTGTGGAAATAAATACAGTGGGTTCTAGAAAGAGGCTCTGGGACAGTGCCAAGGCCTTGGACACTCAGTGTCAATTTGCTGTGGCGACCTCAGCAGGGTATGACACAGAGTCCACCATTTTCTCCAGGGGAACTGATCAATGCCATCTGGAGAGCAATGGTAATTCTGAGTGATGTCTGCCCTCACCTGGAGATTGGCAACAGCAGTTCCCCAGGAGAAAATGGCTGGTTTGGAGGGTACCTATGACATTGTACCTGTCTGAGGTTCCACCCCTCCTCAAACCTCTCTGAGGTTCCACCCCTCTCCAGGCTCCATCCCTAAAATCTCCAGGAATCTTCCTACCTGGAGTTGGCAACTCCAGACCGGCTACAATTAGTTTTCTCACAAAGGCCAAAATGGGTGTGGAAAGGGCCTTTTAGTTAAAGAATGAAGCTTGGTTGCCTAGCAACAGGCACTGAGGGGAAAGTAGGGTTCCCAGTTCTGAGTAGAGTAGGGGCTTACCAAGCCCCCCGGGAGGGTGGGGGAAACCCCGATTTTAACTCCTCACCCCCGCCTTTTCAAAATTGGTTGGCGAGGGACAAAATGGCTGATCAGTCCTCCAGTCTCTTCCTAGTGTGCGCTGGTAAGCAGGGTTCTTTTTCAGCAAGAACGCAGGGAACACAGTTCCAGCTGGCCTCCGAGCCTGCCCTGCCCCTTCCCAGCCAGGCCTGAACCATTTAAAGGGGAAGTTCCTGCAGAGAGCCTGCAGGAAAAAGCCTTATAGGACGCTTCCCCTTTAACAGCAGAGCCAGCAAGAGAAAACCCCGCCCAGGCTAGGCCCTCTGTACTGAGTGGCCTGGCTTTGGCTTGCGAGGCTGCGTTGCCCTCCCTGATCTGGTAAGTTGCCTGCCCCAACTCTTTTCCTTCTCTCTCTCTCCCCCTCCCCCTTTCTTTCTTTCTTTCTTTCTTTCTTTCTTTCTTTCTTTCTTTCTTTCTTTCTTCTGTCTGTCTGTCTGTCTGCCTTTCTCTCTCTCTCTCTCTGTCCCCATCCAGCAGAGGTCTATCAGTGGCTGTTATTAGCCACAAGGTCTAGATGGAACACTTTGTCTGGGGCAGTGATGCTCTGTATTATTGGTGCTTGGGGGGGGCAGTGGGAGGGCTTCTAGGGTCCTGGACCCTCTAGGGCTGCCAAGTCCAACTTGGGAAATATCTGGGGACTTTGGGGGTGGAGCCAGGAGACTTTGGGGGTGGAGCCAGGAGAAAGGAAGTGACATCATTTTGTGAAGTCACATCCTGTGATGTTGCTTCCACATGCTTCCACATGAACTCATGAAGTTTCCTAATACTGAATCAGGCCATTGGTCCATCAAGGTCAGTACTGACTACTCAGACTGGTAGTGGCTCTCCAGGGTCTCAGGCTGAGATCTTTAATATCACCTATTACCTGATCCTTTTTTAGCTGAAGAGGCTGATACCTCCTGCATGTCAAGCAGATGCTCTATCACTGAGCAACGGCCCTACTGAATCCTTCCTCATCTCGGCAGAATATGAAGCACTAAGTGCTACACAAGTGCTAAATATGATTTTCATATCATAAGAACAGGAGAGAAGCCACAGTGGATTGGGCCAACAGCCCATCCAGTACAACACTCTGTGTCACAACAGTGGCCAAAAATACCAGGTGCCCTCAGGAGGTCCAGCAGCGGGGCCAGAACTCCAGAAGCCCTCCCACTGTTGCCCCCCAAGCACCAAGAATTCAGAGCATCACTGCCCCGGACAAAGTGTTCCATTTAGACCTTGTGGCTAATAATAGCCACTGACAGACCTCTGCTGGATGGGGACAGAGAGAGAGAGACAGACAGACAGACAGAAAAAAGAAAGAAGGAGAGAGAGAGAAGGAAAAGAGCTGGCACAGGCACTTACTTCCATTTAGACCTTGTGGCTAATAATAGCCACTGATAGACCTCTGCTGGATGGGGACAGAGAGAGAGAGAGAGACAGAAAAAAGAAAGAAAGGGGGAGGGGGAGAGAGAGAGAAGGAAAAGAGCTGGCAGATGGACTTACCCCAGGCCCAGCAGCAGCAACCTTTCAATCTTACACCAGCCGCATGCAAAAGCAGGCCCTTCAGTAAGAGCTTAGTCCCTCGTTAATCTCTGGGCGGGGCTCTCTTGCTAACTCTTAAAGGGGAAATGTCTGGTGAGGCTTTTCACTGCAGGCTCTTCAGACATTTCCCTTTAAGAGGCCTGGAAGGGAGAGGGCCCAGCAGGCTCCGACGTTCCCCTCCTGTTGGCAGCCATTGCCTCCCCCCGGTGGCCAGTTTTGAAAAAGCGGGGGGGGAAGCATGAAAAATCGGTGTTTTCCCCGCCCTACCGGGGGACTTGGCAGCCCTAGGACCCTCTGAGGGCACCTGGTATTTTTGGCCACTGTGTGACACAAAGTGTTGGACTGGATGGGCCACTGGCCTGATCCAGCATTGGCTTCTCTTATGTTCTTATGAGTTTTGATTTTCCTCCCTCCAGCTCCAGCGCCAATGTTCCCTCTATGCTGTGGAGTCTTGTGAGCAAAAATTCTACTTTGTGAGCTGCTGGCATTAAAGTTATGAGCGAGCAATTTGGCTGCTGCATCAATTAGGTTTTTTTGGAGCCATCCTTTTTGAGCTAAGAAAAATGTGTGAGCTGGAGGCTAAAAATCTGTGAGCTAGCTCACACTAACTCAGCTTAGAGGGAACACTGTCCAGCTAAGCCAATACAGCTATTTGGAATTTTCAGGGTTTGGTGGGGGGGGAGGTGCCACAACTCTCAAGATGGAAATGGAAGTTTTCAATACGTGTACTGAAAAATCATGAACTTTATAACATTTTTAAAATAAATTTGTCGAAGAAAAAAAGCCCTGGGAATTGTCCTTTCCTCATCTAGAAGCAGCCCCTGGGCAGATGTGATTATGCACAATACATGTATTCAAATGTAACTTAGCTCTCTGGATCCTAGTCATGATTTTTTAAAAATACAGTTGTGACTCTGCTGCATGAAGGTGTAGTTCTGGTTTTTGGCAGTGTTCAGCCTTAGGATCTTAGACCTTTCTGTTGTGTATTTTGAAGAGTGTACTGGAAGGGACATCATCTAAAGGGGAAGTGACATCACTTGCCACTTGACCTGGGAGTGACACCACAGAAAGTGACATCACAGGAAGTGACATCACAAAAGTCTCCTGGCTCCACCCCCAAAGTCTCCTGGCTCCACCCCCAAAGTCCTCAGATATTTCCGGAGTTGGATTTGGCAACCCTAGAGTAGAGAATACCTGGAGATTTGGGGGGTGGATCCTGCGGAGGGCAGCATTGGCGGAGGGGGGGGGGGGGAAGAACTCAGCAGGAATTTCCCAACCTGGAGCTGGCAACCCTAGTCAGGACTGGCCCTAATAAGTTCCTTACAGAGGCATGGAAATGGTTTCGTTCTTTTTGTCTTTTTACTGACAGAACCAAGCTTGGTTGCCTACCAACAGCCATGGAGGGAAAAGTTAGAACCACAGAGGAGCCAAGCAGGTGAAGTGTCTTCATCAGGAGAGAGTATATTCTGATAGGGAACAGTGACTGGAGTGGGCGGGGAAGAGGAGCAGACCCAGCACCCGGCCAATGGCACACAAGTATTCTTGAGTAGCAGCTGATGAGCCAATGGCTGATGGAGCACACTGTGGGCGGGATTCAGGCAGTGGATAGGGACAGCTTTTGAGTGACACATCATGGAGACAACTGATTTAGGTCAAATCTACATCTGACTTTCCCGCTGGAATCATTCTAGTTTCAAAACCTCCCGTCTATACCTGTTTCTAGTTTCAAACCATACTTGTTCTAGTTTAAAAATTACTGTTTACATTCGTTAATTGCCCTCCTGTGGTCAAGCTAGCATTATACTACTTTAAACAGATCCTGTTGCTTAGTACTCTTCAGACCCAGGGAGTGAAATTTGGAACCAGCGTGAAATTAGCTTAGGAAAAGACAGCAGTCAAACTACTTCAGAGGAGAGGTGTAAATTGGGCCTTAGGAGCTTGTGGAATGCTCAGAAAGTGCCACACCACTACTCAATTATATATAAATATATAAATAAATATATATATTTGCATCAAGCCACAGCTAACTTATGGTGACCTTACAGCGTTTTCAAGGCAAGAGACATTTGGAGGTGATTTGCCATTGCCTGCCTCCATGTTGGCCCAGCTTAACTTCTGAGATCTGATGAGATCAGGCTAGGCTAGAGCTATCCAGGTCAAAGCTGCTCCTCTATACAACAAAATTATTTTCATTAATTCATTGCTGGATCAGACCAGTAGTCCATCTAGTGAGCCCATCTCACACAGTGAACAACCAGGTCCTCTGGGGGTCCCACAACAGGTAATAGAGGCCGAGCCCTTCATAAGAACATAAGAAGACCCCTGCTGGATCAGACCAGTGATCCATCTAGTCCAGCATCTGGTCTCACACAGAGGCCAACCGGTTCCTCTGCATGGCCTACCAGTTCCTCTGCATTGCCAACTGGGCATAGAGGCTGAGGCCTTCCCCTGATGTTGCCTCCTGGGTCTGGGACTCAGAGGCTTAATGAGTCTCAGGAATCTGGCTCCAAATTGTGGCTCTTCCACCAGTGGGAGAGCCAATTTGGAGGAAGGCTCCTGAGGCTGAAGGAGGGCTTCCAACTTTGCTTAGTGGGGTGGTTGGATACAGGCCGTCGTGATGCACTCTCATGCAAATAGTCCTGAGAGGTATTAATCAATAGGCTCAGCAGTATACCAGTTCTGTTACAGCGGTTGTTTTCGAAAGAAACAAAGAAAGGTCTCCATAAGTACATAGCTGCTAATTTCAAAAGCACGGAAGCCAAGGATAACGACGGAGGCTTTCTCGCCCAGCCTCGCAGAGTGTGATTGAAGCTGCCAGAATCAGCATGAAGACCGACTTGCTTGATTTTCATCTTGATCTGTACTAGCCGTTTAATGATCTGCCGCACGGCTTGAGCAACTGCTCTGGGTTCCAAAGGAGGAGGGTCGCCTCAAAAAGGAGGACAGACTGATCAGCAGGTGCCATGGACTCTGGAAGGCCGAACTCATTAACACAGGCTGAGTCCAGCCCCAGGGCAGAGGTCACCCTGGGCCTTGTGAGTTTTTTGGAATACAAACAAACACCAGCAGAAAGATCTGGAGAGAGGAAAGTACTGGGTTTAATTAAGTGTTGTCCTGGATTGGCAAGGGTTCATCAGAACAGCTCCTTCACCCACACAGTATTCCTTTTTGGAAGCACGAAAAGAATTAATGCTGATACAGGAGGAAGGCTAAAAGAGAAATCTGGTGCTGTTCCTTCAAAGAGAGAGCTTTGTTACGAGTTCACAAGACCAAGACTTCTTTCTAGGCAGAATGGAAAAGCTTCTCGGACAGTTGACAAAGATCAAATGCAGGGTTCTCCAGCATGGTCACCTTCCCTGGCGTGTACCCAGTGTTTTTAGAAAGTTTGTGGAGTGCAGGTGTGCCTTTTTGTCTAGCAGAGCTTCTGACTGGCCACTGGTGATTTGATTGGCTGTGTGGGTTTTTAAAAATTTTGCTTTGGCAGCAGCTGCCACCACAGCTCAACGATCTTCACTGAGTGACTAAAGGTAAGGCATGGCAGCCATTTTGTGGCTGGCTCAATCTCCTGCGGTAGCCATTTTGTGGCTGCACCCTGTTGGAAGTTCCAGGTGCGATGTCCCTGCCTTGGCCTTCAGACTTCGTGGTAAGAGAGACTAGATAGCTAGACAGGCACACTGACCTTTCTTCCTGTGTTTACTCTTCTGCCACTGTCCCCTTTGAAATGTAGATTGTGTTCTCAGGGACAATTTCCTTCCTTCCGTTCACTGTCTCAGATGATGATGAACTCTCTCCCTGCATGCACCAAGAGGGACGACATGCTGTCCTCTTTTGGCACCATGGGGCAGATGGCCCTCTCTGAGAGCCAGTTTGGTGTAGTGGTTAAGAGTGCGGACTCTAATATGGAATAACCGGGTTTGATTCCCTACTCCTCCTCATGCAGCTGCTAGTGTGACTTTGTGTCAGTTACAAGTTCTCTCAGAGCTGTTATCTTACCAGCAATTCTCTCAGAGCTCTTTCAGTCCCGCCTACCTCACAGGATGTCTGCTGTGGGGAGGGGAAGGGAAAGGAGATTGTAAGCCGCTCTGAGACTCCTTCGGGTAGTGAAGGGCGGGATATAAATCCAATCTCCTCCTCCTCCTCCTCCTCCTCCTTTCCCAGCATAGGCTGTCCACCATGGTAACTGGAGAATTTTAATTCCACAAACCAGGCTCAAAATTAGCCTGAAAAGAGTGTAGATGATCTGTTTGATTCACAAATCCTTGGAGCCAAATGGCCACCAAGAATCTCATCCAAGGAAGAGATTTCAGCAGCCAGCCAAAAGCTAGAAACATGGTTTGGTCCAGGGAAGGCTTGTTAAGGAACAGTCTCACAGTTGCCTCCTTCAAGCTGGCCAGGAGGATCCCTTTTCTCATGGAGTCAGTAATGACTATCTAGATTCAGTTGGACTCCTTGGATTAGAAATGATGAGTCTTGGTGGGTGCGGGTCAAACATATATGTGGTGAGCCATAAATCTCCAAGCATCCCTGATCCAGGTGGGATATTTGGGTCACAGTAACTGAAATTCATCCAGGTGAAAATGACTTGGTGGTTCCTGAAGCAATGTGGATCTAAGTCGAAAGGGATGCAAGCAATTTTACTGCAGTTCTCCAGTGTTTACAAATAAGCTACAGCAGGAGGGATGGGCACAAACTGGGAAAATGTGGTTTGATTCATGGTTTGTGGCATGTCCAGTTTGTGAACCACGAACCGTCATGAACGTTTGGGGGACAAATGAACTGCCTGTCATTCTCCAGAAAGCATGTTCCTGGGGGAACCTTCTTGGGGAGGGGGTGTAACTTAAACCCTGTAAATCCAATCCTCACCAAACTTGGAGAGCATGTAGAGGAGAGTCAGCCAGAGATCCCCTGTGAGTTTGGTGTCTCTAGCTTTAACAGGAGCCATTCTATACACTCCTGAACATCCTCAATGATCATTTTGACAGGTTCAGGTTCAGGAGGTACAGGAGTGCATAGAATAGATTCTGTCCAAGCTAGAGGCATGGTTCCAGCGGACCACCCCCAGATGCTCCTCTACATGCCCTCCAAGTTATGTTGCTTTGAAGTTTGGTAAATGTTTTGATTGAGCTGAGACAGTCTTTCTGGAGATGTATCCATTCACAAACTGCCATGAACCACCACAGACATTTGGAAAGTTCATGGAAAGTTTGTGCTGGTTGACCTGACACAAACTTTACTTTGCGAATTGTGAACCGGCAAAAATTCATTATGAACTTTAGTTCGCGAGCTGGTTCATGTCCATCCCTACGCAGCAGCTTCAGGAAAACATCTTGAAATAAAGAATGGAGAAGATCTCATACTACCCTGGATGGCATTGGATTGAATCTGAAGAAGGGAGCTACAACTCTTGAAGGCTTATACCCCCCAAAACCTTTTTGATCTCTAAGATGCTACTGGACTCAAATCTGGATTGAATCCAATCAGCTATTTCATTCAGTCTCAACCAATTTGCCTCCTTCCTATAACTCCTGTGCCACCATACTTCTGTCCAATCAAGTCCCAAGATTCCCAACATGACCTTTTTAAGTGGTGTGGGGGGGTCACCTCTTTCCTTTTTCACCTGCAGAAAAGCTGGTTGGATCCCGCTCATTGTGTGGGGGCACAATGCTGGCAGAAGGGGATTCATTCCTCTTCTCTGCCCTCCCGGCCACTGGAAAAGGCTCACAAGCTCTTACCTGTGTTTGGTCTGAGTTTTTATTCCACCAACTTTCCGCTGCCATTGGCAGATATATGTGCATTCTATTAAGCCATCGTTAACAAGTGCTTTCCAGAGCCTCCCTGGAGTTTCAGCTGGCAGTTCTGGACATGAAAGGCAAATAAAAAAGCTCTTAAAGTGTTTGTGAAGTTGAAAAAAACCCACCCATGTGTTCATCAAAGTTTAGAGCACCTCAAATGCACAAGCTGGCGCAGCCTATTTATTGCCATAAGCTACAGAGAAATGTTGGCTTCAATGCAAATTACACGTAGTGCTTAGTGCTGCCTTTCACAGTGGTGGGGAGATGTGTAGAGCATCATACTGAGATGCTCTCACTTTGCCCAGATCTCCTACTAGTCTTTCTCCATAGTAGCACTGACTCCAGACTTGCCTCTGGAGCCAGTTTGGTGTAGTGATTAAGAGTGTGGACTCTGATCTGGGAGAACTGGGTTTGATTCCTCACTCCTCTACATGCAGCTGCTGGTGTGACCTTGGGTAAGTCACAAGTTCTCTCAGAGCTGTTCTCTCAAGGGCAGTCCTCAAAAGAGCTCTCTCAGCCCCACCTACCTCACAGGGCGACTGTTGTGGGGAGGGGAAGGGAAAGGAGATTGTAAGCCGCTCTGAGACTCCTTCGCGTAATGAAGGGTAGGGTATAAATCCAGTCTCCTCCTCCTTCATTTTGGCCTATCTCTCATTGGTAAACCTGTGTTTGCACTGTGCAGGTTCAGGGGAGGAGCCGTGACTAGAGCATCTGCTTTGCATACAGGACCCCAGGTTCAGCCTCTGGCATCTCCAGTTAAAAGGACCAGGTAACAGATGTTGTGAGAAAGCTCCACCGGAGACCTTGCAGAGCTGCTACCAGTCTGAGTAGACAGGACTGACCTTGAAGGCCCAATGGTCTGATGTGATATTGGGCAGCTTCATGTGTTCATGTGACCCCAAGGGAGTCACAAGATCCTTTACAAGCACAAGATCCTTTTTACACGTAGCAAAGTAGCATTCCCTTCTTCCCGACATGCTAGCTTTCTAGTTCCAGAGAATTTTGTTCTTCACACAGAGGAGCTCTTACTTATGTGAGTTTTGAAGTGCAGCTTCAGATGGTCTCAGACACTGGTTTTCTACCTGATACTGGTATATGAGCATTTTCACAACAGGGCAAATAACACTCCTCCAGGAGTTTTTGATTGGGAAAATAGTGTGTGTTGGGGGAACACTTACACCCCCTCCCCCTGTGATGCAGACCTGATCTGATTGGGGCCCCATATTCATCTTAAATGAATTTTAAAAACTGCTGGGTGCTCTGCACATGGAATCCCCAGTGTATCATGCTTTCCAGGCATGAGAATAGGGCTGGCCCTTTTCAGGCATTACATTTGACCGTGGGTGTGTGCAGGATGCTAGGAAGAGGGAAGGGCAGTAGGAAAGTAGATGATGATGAAGAGATTGGATTTATACCCCGCCCTTCATTCCCCAAGGGAGTCTCAGAGCAGCTTACAAACTCCTTTCCCTTCCCCTCCCCACAACAGACACCATGTGAGGTAGGTGGAGCTGAGAGAGAGCTCTGACAGAAACTGTTCTTTTTCAAGGACAGCTCTGACAGAACTATGGCTTGCCCAAGGTCATCCAGCAGGTGCAAGTGGAGGAGTGGGGAATCGAACCCGGTTCTCCCAGATTAGAGTCTGCGCACTTAACTACTACACCAAACTGAAAAGAGAAATACCCAACGTGAGATAGATTCGGGTGGGCGGCCGTGTTGGTCTGAAGCAGCAAAACAAAGTTTGAGTCCTGTGGCACCTTTAGGACCAACAAAGTTTAATTCTGGGTATAATATTTATTTTATTTATTTATTTTTGAGATTTATATCCCGCCCTCCCCGCGAACGGGCTCAGGGCGGCTTACATGGGCCCAAGGCCTAGTCAAACATTAAAACCTATAAAATCAATAAAACATTCAATAAATACAATTAATACATATAAAACTTCCATAAATATCCCTTCTGATGGCAACTTGATGGCAGGTCCAACCCTCCCCCCATGCCCGGACCATACAGGACCAGGGTTACATCACTGATGTCAAGTGGTAGATGGTATCATCGGTGGCGGCTCCTATTCGAAGGCCTGGCGGAAGAGCTCCGTCTTACAGGCCCTGCGGAACTGCTTCAGATCCCGCAGGGCCCTGATCTCCTCCGGGAGCTTATTCCACCAGATAGGAGCCAGATAGAAAGTATAAGCTTTCATGTGCATGCAACACTTCTTCAGTTACGGACATGAGATGAGATCTGACACGAGATGGATTGACTCTATAAAGGAAGTAGGAAAAGAGGAAGACGCAGTGTGAGATGGATTTACTTAATAAAGGAAGCCACAACTTTCAGTTTGCAAGCCCTGAGCAAGGCTGCCAATTATAGGACATTTTGAAGGTCGTTAATTCATAGGGTCACTATAAGAGGGAAGCGACGATGGTACATAACACACACGTGGGAAGAAGTCACTACAGTACAATCTTCCTGATAAGAACACTTGCCGTTTTGCCTGAAAGGGGCAACATGCGTCTATTCCAGCTTCAGAACACCGATGCAAGAGCTAGTACTGCCCCATGCAAACAAAATGGCAGTCAAGTATATCAGGAGGGCAATATGTAGTACATGTTCTCTGTTATGTCCAGTCAAACATAATACCTGAAAAAGACTACAGAGAGTACCACGTATGGAGCTCCCAGGTTTTTCTGTGAAACAGCCAGGACTTACGGCCCTGGCTGAGATCAGGAGTATGGTGTGAGGGCAGCAGGAAGCAAGCCTCCCACCTGCCCCATTTTCTTGACCCCAGATGACCATGTGGGGCTGCTATTTGCCCTGGTGGTGCGAACATACAGGTACCAGTAGAGCAAACAGGAAAAAGGGAATGGAGGGTGGAAGGCTGAACCCCATCCCCATCCCCTTGCACTGAGGTTCCAAGCTGAACAGGTGCTCTGCATAGATGGATGATCCACAGGAAATCATGTGAGGCAATCACATGGTCAGCTGACTTACAGGAGGCAATCCCATGGTCAGCTGACTTACAGGAGCCTTACCTTACCCAATCAGCTGACCTACAGAAACATCAGGTGGATAGGCTTAGTTAAGGTCAGGTGGTAGAGTTTCTGGGTGAAAACTTCCTCAGCCCCCCTTCCTGCCCTCCCTCTCATGATCTGCCTAAGTTCACAAAATCCGCATTGCTGTCAGATGGCCATCTAGCCTCTGTCTGAAAACCTCCAAAGAAGAACAGCACACTACCTCCCGAGGAAGACTGTTACGCTGAGGAGCTGCTCTGTCAGGAAGTTCTTCCTAATGTTTAGCCGAAAACATTCTTGATTTAATTTCAACTCATCAGTTCTGGTCTGACCTTCCGGGGCAACAGAAAACAACTCCGTACCATCCTCTATATAACAGCCCTTCAAGCACTTGAAGATGGTGATCATATCACCTCTCAGTTGTCTCCTCTCCAGGCTAAACATCCCCAGCTCCTTCAACCTTTCCTCACGGGATGTCTTCAGACCCTGCACCATCTTTGTTGCCCTTCTCTGGAGACGTTCCACCTTGTCTAACTCCTTAAATCGTGGAGCTCAAAACTGAACACAGTACTCTAGGTGAGGTCTAACCAGAGCAGAGTCTGGTCCCTTTTCATTTGTTTTAACATTCAGCACCAAGAACGTGTCGATCGTGTCTGCACACGGTTCTTAGTGCTGTAGGACGGAACGACAACATCTGAGTCAAAACACTCAGTACTTCCTCCTCCCTCCCCTGAACCCTCCCGGCAAATAACAGATTTTGTTTCTGGTTTGTCATAACAGCAAACAGATGCCCAGGAACGGTGGCAATACTTTGCAATGGCTCGTTATGGCACGGGATACGGGGTTGGCTTAATTGTGCTACCACCTGCAGTGGTACAGATGGAAACATCTTGTCTCCAGCTGCAATGCTTTGGGAAACACCCCCCCCCCCAAATCCTCTTTGGAAGCAGCTGCAGGCTTTGAACGGCTGCGGAACGCTGACAGCTTGAACGGTTCTCAGTTCTGGATTCCAAGTTAACAGATAACCCTGTGAAATGGCTCTAACCGATATGGACGAAGTTTCCACAACGAAGCACCAATACAAGCTTTTAAAACAAGAATTCTAGCCAGCAGTAGGCAAAAGTTAGGAGCTAAAATGCGGAAACTGAGCCGGTCTGTTTGGCAGAGCTCATCACCAAGAAGTGAAGAATTGTATAAGAACAATACCAGGGCTGGTGTCAACATACCCTCAGGCGGGGCAGCAGCTGCCAGGGCCCAGGGTTTAAGGAAGGGCCCAATGCTGTCAGCTAGGGTTGCCAGATCCCTCCTGGCAACTGGTGGAGGATGAGAGGGACTTAGGAGCAGGAGGGAGGCCCAGGCTACATCACTGGTGACGTGGTGACTTCCAGCATGCACTGAAAGTGACATCATCACATTGCAACATTATGGCGACTCTCTGGTATTTCAGCAAAAACTCTATGGTAAAAATGGCTTCTACCGTAGAGTTTTTGCCCAAATACCAGAGTGTCACCCGGGTGTTGCCAACGTGATGACCAGAAGGTATGAGCCAGAAGTGATGTTACCATGTTGCAGCGATACAGTCTGTGCTTCCCTCCCTGTCCTGGTAAGACCCCCTGCCAGCCAGCTAATTGGCGACAGTGGGTGGGGTCTGGTGGCAGGGGATCTCCTGCCTCCACCAGGGTGGGGCTGCCAACCCTGCTGCCAACACCCCCTGCCTACTCACTTGCTAGCACTTCACCACCCGTACGCCCTGCTGCATGCACTGTCCGGTGCCACTAGGAAAAGGTCTGCAGGCAACTGTGAACATAGATGGTGGGAAGGCTCGTGAGCACACAAGGGAAAGACACACAAGCAGGTGGGAGGAAAGCAGGCAGGTGGGAAGGAAGGTGGGCATGAGTATTACCTGGTGGTGGACAGAAAAGAGGGGCTGGGAACTGTCTGCCAGGCCATCCCCCCAAAAACTGGAACTGGCCCTCAACAATACCATATATAAATACAAAATTCTTCAAGTATAATGTAAAAATGCTCTGAAACTTATCCTCAACCTTATGGATTCATCGCCCCCCCAACCCACCATATACATTTCAAAAGCAGGAATAGTGAAAATAGTGCACATGTATAAACCAATACAAAATACCCCTTTTAGCAGAGCTCCCCAGCCGCATGTCCCTGTGGCTCATCTGCTGTTTGCTGGGGTGAGGGACGTGATTAGCCCTTGCGCTCTCTGGCTCAGTTCGCTGATGGGAACGCAGAGCTCGATTTGCGACTGATCTTCTCTGATGTGTAAGCAAAGGCCGCTGGAGTTTGGCTCCTGTGTCCCCTGCGGCAGAGGCTTGGCTCTTGGCATGTGGAGCAGCGAGTCTCCAAACACAGCCTGGATCATTTGCGAGGACACACAGCCAGTTAGAAGAGAAGCACATGTCCTAAATTCTGTCAATTAGCTTGCCTTCTAGGAGAGGGAAATTAGATGATGGAGAGTTGCGGAGGCCGAGGGGGAGCCCCACAGAAGAGACGCATGGGACGACCGGCGGCGGCGGCAGAGTTGGTATAGAGGCCAGTCGTTGCTGGGGCTGCAGAGTGACCGGGTGGAGGATGCAGAGGGCCCGGTTTGGCCTCTGGTTGCTAATTAAGGTCACCACTGATTTCGCTGCCCCATTGTTGTGAGTTGCTGCCGCGGGTGCCTGCGACCTGCTGCTTGCTGTGGTTGGTCGCTGCCTACGGCCTGTCACTTGCCCGTTGCTGCTATAGCCCAGTGCCTGCTGCTCTGGGCTGCCAATGCCACCGAGCGTGCTGTGTGGCTGGCAGGGTGCAGATGGTGGACGGGGCCTGGGCGGATGCGGAGGGCCTGGTTTGGCCTGCAGCCACCGATTAACACCACCACTGACTTCGCTGCCTTTGCTGCTGGTCAGCGCGACTGTTGTCAGCCAGCTGAGAGGCTCGCCCCCCTTGTGAGTCAGAACTCGGAGGCAGAGGCGCTGAGCTATTGGCCATCGCAGCGTCAGGAGACGGAGGGAGGTAGCATCAACCCATCGGGCCCTGGGACCCAGCCGGGCTGGGGGACAGGGATCTCTATTCCAAGCTGCGTGCTCCGCTAGATGATGCCAGTGCTGACTGACCAAGACCACTCAGAACAGCATCAAGCAACAAGGACTGATGGGCAGATGAGTATGTGGCACAGAGTAGGGATTTCTACCATCAAGGCCTCTGTAGACTCACGGACCCCCCCCCCCCCCGCATCCCTGCGACCCCTGGGATGAAACAAGAAGAGGTCAACTCGGACTGGGGTTGAAGAGCTCCTCCTATCTACACTCCTGCTCGGGGGATTGTATTTCAGCAATAGTTAGGTAGCTTTCCTACCCTTCATAATTAATAGTTTAATCTTGCTGCCGAGGAGGCGCCAAGAGGGGAGGTTAGGGTGGGTAGGGTTGAATTACTTAGTCATCTAGATTAGCTCAGGATTTATTTATTTATTGTATATGTCCCTTGTAGTTGTTATGCAATCTGGATTAGTGTTAGGATTATCTGTTGTAAATCGATAGGGTCTTAGGATCTAATAACTCAGCTCGATTGGATGTTAATTAATCTAATTAATTTATTGGCGGGAGAACTACTGTTCCTTCATGTGGCTTTCCAGTGGAAGTTGACAGATTGCTCTCAATGGTACGCCCAACCATGTGCAGCCTTGATTCGTGCCCTTCATGGCTCATAAAAGCTGGCTGTGAGGGGCTGCAGGGTGCCCTTAGGGATATTATCAACAAGTCCTTTGATGAGGGGCTGTTCCCGGGGGCACTCAAGGAAGTGATGGTCCATCCTATCCTAAAAAAAATCTTTGGATCCGGCTGCATTGGTCAACTATTGGCCAGTTTCCAATTTGCCCTATTTGGGCAAAGTACTGAAGAGAGCGGCGGCGATTCAGTTGCAGAGCTTTATGGATGACACTTCCACACTGGACCCGTTCCAGTCCAGCTTCCGGCCAGGCCATGGGATGGAGACGGCACTGGTCGCCCTCACATCCCACCTTCGGAGACAACTGGAGCAAGGTGGTACGGCAGTACTGGTGTTGTTGGACCTGTCAGTGGCATTCGACATGGTTGACCACCAGTTACAGATCCACCGCATGGTCACCATAGAGTTTTTGCCCAAATGCTAGAGCGTCCCCCATGTGACGTGCCCAGTAGCACCTTAGAGGCTAGCAAGATTTTCAGGGTATGAGCTTCAGAAGTCAAGCTCCCTTAATCAGATACATGGCTTAGGAGCCAAGATTTAGGCTTGGCTCCTTCTGCTTCCACTCGCAGCCTTGTCCGTTGCAGAAGCAGTCCTCCATGGTGGAGCATGTTCCTCTGGCATTAAGCATTTTCATCCTGTGTGAAAGACACTGGTCTTGTATGAATAGACACACCTACTCCTGGAGGGGTGCCCTCTCTAGCTAGGAATGCCAGCCTCCGAGAGGGACTTGAATTCCCTTAGAATTACAGCTCATCTCCAGACTACAGAGCTCAGTTCCCCCAGAGAAAATGGATGCTTTGGAGGGTGGACTCTATGGCATTGCACCCCACAGAGGTCCCTGTCCTCCCCAGGTTCCATCCCTAGATCTCTAGGGGTTTCCCAGCTTGGATTTGGCAACCTTACCCCCATCCCCAGTTGGTGGTCAGGGGGAAGACCTGGCAATCTTATGTTCAGCAGAGGACCATCCCTGCAACAGAGGACACCATTCCCAGTGGAAGCAAGGTATAGTATTCATGCCTTACAAAACAGTATGGCAAAGCATCACTGTGGCAAGGAATGGTCCTTAGAGAGAAGAAGAGGAGAGACTGGATTTATACCCTGCTCTTCACTACCCAGAGGGGTCTCATAGCGGCTTACAATCCATTTCCCTTCCCCTCCCCACAACAGACACCCTGTGAGGTAGGTGGGGCTGAGAGAGCTCTCCTGAGAACTGCCCTTGAGAGAACACCTCTGAAAGAACTTATGATTGATTCAAGGTCACACCAGCAGCTGCATGTGGAGGAGCGGGGAATCAAACCCGGTTCTCCCAGATTATAGAGTCCATGCTTCTAACCACTACACCAAACTGGCTCTTCAGATGTCCCTCTCTTGACCACCAGCCTACTGGGACCCTGTGGTTTTGTCCCTCTAGAAAAAATATGGGATTGATCATAAGCAGGCCAATTTGGAAATTAGTCCCATGTTATTCAATAGGGCTTACTCCCAGGAAGGTGTCTTTAGGATTGCAGCTTATGACATTTAGTTTTTGAGACAGGCTTGCAAGAACAGACATAGGAATTGTCACTTACAAAAATGATTGCGATCATGCTGCTTTATGGTACAAAAATCCAGTCTGTGGAAATAATGAGACTGTTGTTGATATGAAGAAGAGCAATATTACCGTCCAAACTTCCTCTTTAATAAATACTCAATTTGCATTAAGATTTCAAGCGTGTATGCCCAGCACTGGAAACTCTAATGATATCATAAATTCTTGTCTGGGAAATCTTATTTGAATCAATCACGAAACGCATAAGACTTCAGTTATGAACCATTAATGCTTATGCAGGCTTTAATTCCTCCTGGATATGCATCTCCAAGATGATGACTTGTATCCAGTGATTCTGCCCAGAATTATATCCACACAGATCTAAGTTATGGACTATTTTTATAATTAATTTTCCCCATGGATATGCAGGGAGAGATTTCAAAAGAGCATAACTCAAAATGAATCATAAAATATGGACAAAATTCAGTAAGAGTTAGCTTAGCTGCCTTCAGTTTGTAGGCAGAGTTTATAGGTAGACAGCTGGTTGAGACTTTCAAAATGGCAAAGCCAGTGTCCAGAAGGCTATGGATTTATACCCGTGCTCCAAAGAATTTAGGATAAAATTATCTCCAGAACAGATAGACCTCAGTATCAGAAGGAGGAGGAGGAGGGATTGGATTTATACCCCATCCTTCACAACCCGAAAGACTCTCAGGTTGCGGTCGCACGCACCAGAAAACCCGGGGGGGGGGGGAGTGAGGCTATATCCTCAGACAGAATTTGACCCGCAGTTGCATGATCACACCTTCCTTTGAAGCTGCGGGTGCAGTCCGTCAGTGTGTGATCAGATGCAACTGTGGGTGAGTGGGTTTTTTGTCCCATTTTTCCCCCTTGCACTTAAACAAGGGATCGATGAATCGCAACTCCACACTGAGGGCTCCCTATAGAGTTTGCGATGATGCACATACTGCGAAAGGGGGAAAAAACAACAGCACGGAGTTGGGATGGCCTGATCAAACCATCCTGACGCCGTGAGAGTGCACTGGAGTGATCAGGCATGGGAAAGTCTGTTCATGGCCCATCACAACCTGTTTACTACTGGTTTTCCCTGGTGTCTTTTAACTCTGCTTCTGCGGCGGAGCAAAACAGGTTGCCGATTACTGCAGGGTGCTTCCCAGATGTCTGATCGCACTCTTTAAATCCGCCTGGCATTTGCGCCTATGTCAGATCTAATTGTGTGTATGATAGCCGCCTTTGAGTAACTTACAATCTCCTTTCCCTCCCCCTCCCCACCACAGACACCCTGTGAGGTAGGTGGGGCTGAGAGATCTCTTTAGAGGACAGCCCGTGAGAGAACAGCTCTGAAAGAACTTGTGACTGACCGAAGGTCACACCAGCAGCTGCATGTGGAGGAGCAGGAAATCAAACCTGGTTCTCCCCGGTTAGAGTCCGTGCTCCCAACCACAACACCAAACTGTCTCTCCAAACTGGCTTTATACAAGGTAAACACTGTTGAGACAAGCATATTACTTTATGCTAAGGAAACCACTAGTGCTGATAGGCTGAGTTGGCTGGTTTCATGGTATCCTGGTCTTCATCTGAATTCTTTGAGCCATCTACGAAGCACCAGATGGGAAACGGCCTGCCTAATCACAGATCTGTGTGATATGGACAGACAGTGTTCATTGGCTGGGCTTCTGCCTGGGTCTCCCATTGGCCTAGTCTTGCTGTGTGTTTATATTAGCTCTCTTTAATTCTGAACACTCCCTGTAATATGTTACCCTCAAGAAGGTCATTAATTTTGCTAGAGGCTTGCAGCAAGAGTCAATATTTATTATTTTACATGTTTCCCAAACCTGATTATAATGAGGTATTATGCCTTCTCTAATGATTCCTTATTTTGCCGAGTAGCTCGGGAGTTTAATAGCTTTCTTCAAGTTATTTGTGGGACACTTCAGGCTCACTCAAACCTGAAATTTAGACTGGGTCACTTTCTCTCCATTTCTGCAAGCATGTCTGTGCACCTGATTTGGTTCAAATATACAAAACCATGGTTCAGTTAAGAACTGTGGTTAGTAAGATTATCCGGATGCTGGCTACTTCACTAACTACGGCTATCTGGAATACATGAAATCAGGGTGTGAAACCACGGTTTGAAGTTGACATCGGGGAGGCCATGGTTCTATGGGAGAGCATCTGACATCTAGAAGGCCCCAGGTTCAGTTTTTAGCATCTCTCACCTATAAATGATTGAGCAGTTGGAGATGTGAATGACCTCCACCTTAGACCCTGGAGAGCCAGTGCCGGTCTGATCTTCACGGACCAGTCGTCGGACTCAGTATGTAACGTGTTCATGAAGGGTTTATTAACCACAGTTAGTTTCGACTTTGGTTTTGCATAACCTATGAATGTGGAAGTCCTGGCTTGTTTCCTAGTGGTGCCCTCACTGGAGTGCAAAGTGGGATGCCAGCTGGATCTCTGCAAGGGAAAGAAGGAAGGGGATGGACTTTGTCAAGGCTAACCAGGATCTGAATACAGTTTCAGGTGAGTAGCCACGTTGGTGTGCAGAGTCACCCCTGAACGGCCATACAACGGCCATAAATCTATGCAGACAGTACCAGAAAACTGAGAGATCAGAGGAAGTGAAACCGGCATGCAGTGCAGAGGCCTCCATAAAATCTGACAATCAAAGAAAGTGAAAGTGGCATGCAATGTAGAGGGGAATTTCTAGGGTCGCCAAGTGTAACTCACTTTTTAGCGGGGGTAGTCCTGGTCCTTGTCGGTAGTCCTCTAGTGTGTGCGCCACAATGATGTCACCCGGAAGTGATGTCATCGTGTCGGGCATGCTGGGGGCGGGACCTGTATAATTTGAGGAAAAACCATAGAGTTTTCCCTCGAATGATAGAGCGTCCCCCCCCAAAAAACGTGCCCAACACAATGATGTTACCTCTGGGTGATATCATCACACCGGGCACATCTTCGCAGCACAGCAATTTGGGAGGGGAAGGGTTCCCTCTGGCCAAATCTGGGCCGGCGGGGAATGGACCAATGAAGCGGGGGTTTCCCTGCCCCCTGGGGGGACTTGGCAACCCTAGGAATTTTTGTTCCAACGTGGGTTCGGTAAAACAGTGAAGTGAATGCTAGATGCAGAATGGATCGGTAAAATCCAGTTGGAAAGTGCACTGAAAGTGGATTGAAAGTGGATTCTTTTGTGCGTGTGACCTCAGCCTTGCACTCTATCTCAGCATGAGGAGAGGCAGCCTACCCACTTGACGTGTTTGTATTAGAACCTATAACCACCTGTCACCTTGTTCCTGAATACCACCTGTTTGGGTTATTTTGCCGACTACTTACTTGAGATTTTGAAGATCTGTTGATAGCTTGAAGAGGCAATTTTATCATTCTTCCGAGAGGAAAGCTCTGGCCAAATTCCCTCAGAGCCTGACAGTCATGTCCCAGTAACGACATCACTCACTTCCACATGAAAAAAAAAATCAGTAAATAAAGTCATGTCGTTGCTCCTGACAGGTCTCACCGAACTGACGCAGAAAGGTGTCAACACTTCAAACACGGACACAGCCATTTGCAAGTCAAATTTCCACTCAGGTGCATGTGAAGGAGAAACACATGAGGAGAGAAGCAGACTCGGTTTAGCTTGCGGATTTGATGCTAGACAAGAGCTGCCAAATGCTCTGGACAAAAGAGAAACATCAGCAGTGCTCACGAAAGCTGGGTTGCCAAGAGGCGAAGAGAGTGAGTGTATTTTCCTAAAATAAAAGTCAAGGGGTGACATTGCACAGGGTTAGGAGCCTAAGAGCGATTCTGGACCCAGCTTTATTGCTGGAGAAGCAAGCCGATGCAGCTGCAAAACAGGTGTTCTAACAACTTCACTTTGAAGAGGGGAAGAAGAGAAGATTGGATTTATACCCCTCCCTTCGCTACCCGAAGGAGTCTCAGAGCGGCTTACAATTTCCTTTCCTTTCCCCTCCAGACACCCGGTGAGGCAGGCTGGACTGAGAGAGCTCTCCCGAGAACTGCCCTTGAGAGAACAGCTCTGAAAAAACTTCTGACTGACCCGAGGTCACACCAGCAGCTGCACATGGAGGAGTGGGGCATCAGACCCAGTTCTCCCAGACCAGAGTCTGCGCTCTTAACCACTGCACCAAACTGGCTCTCTCTGAAGATGGTCCCCTACCTTGATTTGTCTGACCTGGCTTACGTGGATCCATGCTATGGTTACCTCAAGGTGTTTTTTTCTGGCTGTCAAGTCACCTCTGACTTATGGTGACCCCGTAGGGTTTTCAAGGCAAGAGACATTCAGAGGTGGTTTGTCATTACCTGCCTGTGCGTCATGACCCTGATATTCCTTGGTGGACTGGTCTCCCCTCCATATACTAGCCAGGGCAGACCCTGCTTAGCTCCCAAGATCTGATGAGATTGGACTAGCTTGGGCTATCCAGGTCAGGGCGCCTCAAGGCTAGATTACTGTAATGCGTTCGACTTAGGTCTGCCCTTAAAGACAACTCGGAAACAACAGTTTGTCAGAAGTCCATGGCCTGACTACTGAGCGGAATCTGCCTATCACTCTCACTCCACAGACACTCCATTGGCTACCAACCAGTTAATTGGCTCGATTCAAAGTTCTGTCTTTCACCGACCGACCCCTTACTGGCACTGAGCCCGCATACCTGCAGGACCTCCTGTCCTGCTATGTTCCGCTGCAACAGGTTTGTTCATCAGAGCAAACCTGTCTGAAGGTAACGGTAACGGTTTCCCTTGCTCGAAAGCCAGTTGAATTCAACTCTAGGGATGCGGTGCCCATCTCTGTTTCCAAGCCGAAGAGCCAGCGCTGTCCGAAGACTTCTCCGTGGTCATGTGGCCAGCATGATTAAACGTCGAGGCGCATGGAATGCTGTTACCTTCCCACCAAAGCAGTACCTATTTATCTACTTGTAATTTCTTGCTTTCAAACTGCTGGGTTGGCAGGAACTGGGGCCAGAGATGGGAGCTCAGTCCATCACATGGCAATCAGGTCTTGAACTGCCGAACTGCCAAACTGCCGGTCTTCCGGTCTGCAACGCAGTATCTTAACCTCTGAGCCATCGTGGCTCTGAAGGTAGCAGCCTGTAAACAAGTAAAATTGGCATTCTCTGAGGTGGCTCCCACTTTATAGAACAGTCCATCAGAGGCTATTAGGAAGGCCTCCTGGCTTCTATCAATTTGCAAAATACGCAGAATTGTTCAGGAGAGATACTCGATGCAGGCTAACCAATCGGGCATATTTGACTCCGAGAGCATTCGCTGTATAAGGCTCCCTGGGTCCGCCTTGTCATGTAGACGCAGCCAATATTTTGCCGTCAAGAACCATGCTCTTGTTTCCAAAAGATTTAATCCTCACCTGAAACAACAGTGACGGTAGCTACGTTTTTACAGTCAGCTATAAAGCTGCGTCAGGAAAAACCACTGAAGTCATCAACGAAATTTTGTTATGGTGTATTTTATAAAATTATGCATTTTGTATGGTTCCCCTTTTTCACCCTTCTTTATGTGTATTATTAAGGGGCTGCGGTGGCTCAGTGGTTAATACGTTGAACTGCAGACCGGAAGGTTGGTAGCTCAGCAGTTTGAGACCCAAGGGCCACATGACGGAGTGAGCTCCTGTCACTGGTCCCAGCCAGGGTTCCCTCTAAGCTGAGTTAGTGTGAGCTAGCTCACTGTTTTTTAGCCTACGGCTCACACATTCTTGTCTTAGTGCAGGAAGGATGGCTGCAAAGCAAAGTAATTTATGCAGCTGCCAAATCGCTGGCTCACAACTTTAATGCCAGTGGCTCACAAAGCAGAATTCTTGCTCACAACACCCCGCGGCTTAGAGTGACCCTTGGTCCCAGCTCCTGCCAAGCTAGCAGTTTGAAAGCAATAAATTGCAATTAGATAAATAGGTACCACTTCGATGGGAAGATAACAGTGTTCTGTGTGCCTCGACATCTAGTCATGCCGGCCACATGACCACAGAGAAGTCTTTGGACAGTGCTGGCTCTTTGGCTTGGAAACGGAGATGAGCACCACATTCCTAGAGTCAGATTTGACTGGCTTTCGAGCAAAGGAAACCTTTACCTTTACCTTATGTGTATTATTGTTTATGGCGGTGTTATATGCCAATAAAGGCTAATAGACTGAATGACTGACTATTAAGGATATTGTGTTTTTTCCGTCCAGTTTTTCCATCCCAACCCCACTGCAGTATGCTGTTTTATTAGGAATCTTTGCTGCTACATTCAAATGTGGCTATCATTCACGTGCTATCATGTCTTGTAACTAGTGTAGTAATTGACTGAATGGTTCTATTGTCCTTTTAATCCGCCATGAGTCCCAGTGAGAAAGGCAGGCTATACATGGAGAAGAAGAAGAGATTGGATTTATACCCCACCCTTCACTACCTGAAGGAGTGGCTTACAATCCCTTCCCCTCCCCACAACAGACACCCTGTGAGATAGGTGGGGCTGAGATAGCTCTTTCAAGAACTGTCCTTGAGAGAACACCTCTGAGAGAACTTCTGACTGACCCGAGATCATACCAGCAGCTGTATGTGGAGGAGTAGGAAATCAAACGCAGTTCTCTCAGATTAGAGTCCGCGCTCCCAACCACTACACCAAACTGGCTCTCATGAAAATAAATCAATACGTATGTACATAATAATGACTGCCATGGAGTCCCATTTGGTTTATTGCCATCTAGTTGTATTGTCTGCTTATTACTGTCTGATTGCTGATTGTTTTAATTTCATTTTACCATATGTTATTGTTGTTTGTCTCTATCTACATGTTGCGAGCTGCCCTGGGCCCATCTCGAGATAGGAAAGGCTATAAACCCAGTAAAACAAACAAACAAAATGATAGAAGAAGGAATGGAAAAAATCCACCTCTTCCTTTGCTTTGAAGCCACGTGTGATTATTCTTCAGGGACACAGGTCTCTCTGGTTATTTAGGGATCCCCCAGAATTCCAGCTCATCTCCAGAGTACAGAGATCAGTTCCCCTGGAGACAATGGATGCTCTGGAGGGTGGACTCTATGGCATTATACCCCACTGAGGTCCCTGTCCTCTCCGGGCTCCATCCCCAAATATCCAGGAGTTTCTCAACCTGGATCTGGTAACCCTACCTCTCATTTCCCACTGGTGGCTGGGGGAACCTGGCAACCTCACTGTTTATTGTAAGGTTATTGCTCCATAAAAGTGTCTGTGCTCACCTTTTCCACCCCACCCTCTCCCAGGCCCCTGTCTCCTTCCTCTGATGAACTCTAACAGACTTCAGTCACCAGGACAGGCTAGCATATTTTCTCCCTCCTTCCACCCCACTTCATTTTAGACTCTTTAAATTAATACTCTGATCACACACATGAAATAATCCACTTTCAATCCACTTTCAATGCACATTTCAGCTGGATTTTTCTATGGCTGATTCTGCATCTACCATTTGTTCCACATTTTCTCAACTGGGAGGAAAAAGTGCAGCCCCAAACCACATTCAAATACCTTGGGGCAATGCCACACCTAACTGCAAAGTCACCCCCGAATGGTCATAACATGGCCATAAATCTATGCAGACGGTACCATAAGATTTGAACATCAAAGAACTTGAAAGTGGCATGGAATGTGGAAGCTACCGTAAAACCCAATAACCAAAGGAAGTGAAACCAGCATGCAATGCAGGGGGGAATATCTGTTCCAACGTGGGTTTCATAAAACAACAGAGGGAAAAGCCAAGGCAGAATCAGACTAAGTGAACTTGCAAAATCCAGTTTGAAAGTGTGCTGAAAGTGGATTGAAAGTGGATTATTTAGCGTGTGTGACCGTAGCCTCTGTTTAGGTTAGGATCTGGTAGAAATTAGGATTTGTAGAACTTTTCTTTAGTGTGTGTGCATCAATGTACGCGTGAGTTTCAAACCGTGTATTCAGTTTGCTAATTCCCTTGGCTGTTATTCCTTTTTCTTTAAAAAATCTGTAACTTTAAACCGATGTCTGCTTATTCTAAGAATCTGCACACCCTTCTGAGGCATTAGATCAAGTCCAGGACCTCTATATACATCAGGAAATACGATCCCAATAATATTTTCCCTAAGCACAGGTGCATATAAGCTTTTGACCGCTTGAAGGGAGGATATTCCATTGGTCAGGGCAAGGCTATTTCTGGGCAGGAACGCACAGGAACGGAGTTCTGGCTGGCTCCTGAGTTGGCCACACCCAGCAGAAACTCATTAGCATAATAGGCCACACCCAACAGCAGAAACTCATTAGGATTGGCCGCATTAGGGGTATGGGGCCTAACATGCAAATTAATTCCTGCTACAAAAAAAGCCCTGGGTTTTGACAACAAACAAGGTAAACAGAATAAGAAGCAAACCGTGGGTGTGGCTGGATGACTACTCTTCTGGTAACATGGGCGTGAGGCCTAATATGCTAATAAGCTGTGCTGTCAGTGGTGTGGCCTAATATGCTAATAAGTTTCTGCTGTTGGGTGTGGCCTATTATGCTAATGAGTTCTTGCTGGGCTTTTTCTACAAAAAAAGCCCTGTGTCAGGGTATATACACTTCTGGGTCATTTGGGTAACAAAGTGACCAGAATAAATGCTCTTAAAACACACCTCTCTACAAACAAGAGGTTCTCTTCTTGTAAACATAAAACACCAAACTCTTTGTACTTAGGTCTTTGAAATGCTCCAGGGAGAAGGTGGCTGTATGTGTTTGTTCCACGCAGTAGTAGAAGGCTGCATACATGGCAGTAGTTATTTTTGAAGTAATCATCAGCCGCTCAATATTCACCTCTGTCCCAGGAAAAGCTTCTCATTATAAGGAGAAATGGATCACTATTTCTAATTTACTTGCAGTGGTTAATTACATTCAATTATTACACTGAGTAATAAATTACTACTCCCAATTATGCTGCGGGTACAGTCGGACCCGTTAGGAATGCAATTTGTGCTGCTGTTTACCTCTGAAGTATGCTTAAGTAATTGCACGCCCAAAATTATATGGATCAGTTGCCGTTAAATACAAGTAGGTGGTCTTAAAATGCCCAAATGCAAACATTCTGTTTCTTGGGGTGCCTTGAGGCCCACTAACAGAAAATGCATGCTTTTATTTAAAGGAGTGTTTTCCCAACTTTCTTCGTTTAGGAATACCTTATATCTGCCTTGGAACTCCTCCCATTCTAGAGGATTCTGGGTTATACTCTAGGTTTTACCATAGTGTTTCCAATGATCCTTAGACCTACAGATCTGGCTGGCGGGGGGAGCCCTGCCCCAAAAGTGCCTGGATCCTGGTGACGTGCCCAGAGCGATGATATCACCTCCGGGTGATGTAGAGTTTTCAAGCTGAATGCTAGACATCCACTGGCAGCATGCCTAGCATGAGAATGTCACTTCTGGGTGAGGTCATTGTGGCGCGTGTGCGCTGCGCAGACAAATGTCCCAGACCAAGACCAAAAAAGGTAAGGGACTTGGCTAACCCTAGACTCATGATGCCAACCACCGACCACGTCCCTGCCTCCAACCCTCCTGCTGGTTGCCTGGCAGTCCTATCAGCCATCAGCCCACACCTGTTAGGCCAGAGCAGAGGACCGGAAAGTATGTCTTAACGGCACAGCAGTGCTATTTACAGGACAGCTACATACGCCACACTGGGTTGATTGACCCTTCCATGCGATAGGTAAAGGTTTAAAGGTAAAGGTTTCTCTTGCTCAGAAGCCAGTTGAATCTGACTCTAGGGGGTGATGCTCATCTCCCTTTCCAAGCTGAACAGCCAGCGCTGTCTGAAGACTTCTCTGTGGTCATGTGGCCGACATGACTAGACACCAAGGCACACAGAACGCTGTTACCTTCCCACCGAAGCGGTACCTATTTATCTACTTGCAATTTCTTGCTTTCGAACTGCTAGGTTGGCAGGAGGTGGGGCCAGAGATGGGTACTCACTCCATCACACGGCACTTGGGTCTCAAACTGCCGAACTACCGACCTTCCAGTCTGCAGCTCAGCATCTTAACCTCTGAGCCACCGCACTGCTCTTCCATGTGATACGACACATTATATCATTAAAGAGGCCTCCCAAAGATATGTCAGCTGGTTAATGTAATGGCAGGGGAGAAGGGTATATGTAGGAGGAGTTCGCTGAGGTGTATGCATGTTTCATTCTTTGTGAATTCACCGATTCTCCCCTGCAAATGTGCCCTGGTGTTTCCCCCTGCAACTGGACTTCTTAGGGTCTTGGAGTCTGGCTGTGGGAAAAGAGGCGCTTGCAGTGTGGTTTCAGCAGACACAAGAAGGGCGCGTGGGACAGCTGACGCACCCTTCTCCCCTCGTCTGATTATCCTGTGCAAGCATCCGTCCCTCTTCCTAATAACGTTAATGAGGAAAACATGAATCTGAGAACCTCATTCTCTTTTGTAGCACGCTGTTCTGCACCTAGGCATATGCTGAGCCCAGACCATAGGTGTAGGGTATGGGGGGGCTCGAGGGCTTGAGCCACCCCCGAAATTTCCCGGGGGGGGGCTCAGCCACCCCCGGGAAAACGGAGCGCCTGCCGCTGCACCTCCCCGGGTCCTTCCGAGGCCCGGTTGCCACCGCTGGAGAGGGAGAGGAAAGGGGTGGCGGGGGGGGGGGGAGAGGCACCACCAGCAGCAGCTGGCGAGCCTCGGAAGGGCCCGGGGAGGCGGGGCAGTTTCCGGGGGGGAGAACATTACTCCAGCCAGTGCACGCGCTTCGCGCGCGTGCTAAGGAGCCCCCGCCCCCCGGGATTTCCAAACGTCTACGCCCCTGGCCCAGACCTCCTCTTTCTAAGCATCTCACAGCACAGTTATCTAACAGCAAATGACAACAGCACATCATTCCTGGCTGTGGAAACCTCTGATAGAGGGCACGTGCATAAGCACCCCTCTGCGTTAGAGGGTGTCAGCCAGAGCCCTAATGTTATTGCCTTAATCTCCGGCTGCTGTTTCGGAGAGATACACGGCTATCGGCCCCAAATGGGTGAGCTTCAGATGCTGAATCCAAGCCCTTACGTGCCAGTAGGATCCGTGCTTATCACGCTGGGATGCTCGCTTCTTTGCCTAAGGCATTGGATACAAAATACCGAGGCACCGATAACCACCGGGTATCCTGCAGGATTGCTGGTGGAGTACAACAGGAGATCCAAACGCTGTGACTAAGCAATGAGGCGCTGTCTGTTTTTGGTAGCCTGCCACTGAAAGGATTTGTAATGGGGAACCAGGGTGTTTCTGGCTGCCCAGAGGATTTCAAGCGGCCGTAGAGAATCGTCACATTTGGGAAAGGATTCTTAGGCTGCCGTGTTAGAAGGCAGACATCATCCCAAAAGTTGGAGTTTAATCTCGCTCGAGTTCTAGCAGTTGTAGCAGACGATTTGTGCACAATTCTGATGTATCTGATGGTGTGGATTTCCTTGCATCCCTGACCAATCAGCTAGCCAGCGGGGGGACTTATTGGCAGTGGGGTAAGGCTTAGGTTGGCAATGCAGTGGCGTCACCAGCAACACGGCAAGATCACTTCCAGGGCACACCAGAAGTGACATCGGCACATCACTTGTGATGCAGGACACTCTGGTATTTGGGAACGTCCTACACCGCCAATTGATGTCACTTCTGGGGTTTGCCAGAAGTGATGCTGCAGCATTGCTTGTGAAATCGCAGCATCACCAGCTAAGGCCTTCCCTCACTGCTGGAAAGAACCCCCTTCCCAGTTGCCAGGAAGAACCTGGCAACCCTAATTCTGGCCCATGAACATTTCTGCCCTAAAAAAGTTGTTTGTCTTTAAGGTGCTACAGGGATTTTTGTCATGTTAGGTATTACAGACCAATGCTAAGCTGTGGAGTCTTGTGAGCAAAAATTCTACTTTGTGAGCTACTGGCATTAAAGATGTGAGGGAGCGATTTGGCTACTGCATACGTTAGTTTGCTCTGGAGCCATCCTTCCTGAGCTAAGACAAAAAGGTGTGAGCCAGAAGCTAAAAAACTGCAAGCTGGCTCACACTAACTCATCTTAGAGGGAATACTGCTCCAGACTCTGGCAGAGAGATGGAATTCTCCTTCCCTGTAGGTCCTCGCAGGTACCCCTGTTGTTCTATACAACAGTAAAATGCCCAAACCAAATTGACTTCAGAAGTAAACAAGTGTACCCTTGTTTCTCAGCCTCAGCCACTGTTACTGGACTGCGTCCATCAATTACCCATATCTTTAGTTGAGTAATCCATTAATAAAACCATTAAAACTTACAGCCCCAAGGGCAGTCCCTTCTAGACATACCGAATTAAAAAAACAAAACTCTGTGGGGTTGTTTTTGAGTCACTGCTGTCCAGAAGCAATTACATTCTTTGGCATAGTTCAGAACCTCTACTGTTTGTTCAGCTGCAGACAACAAAGATGGAAAATTCTAAAAGATAACATTAGAGGTTCTTTGGGTGGCATTTCCGATACAGGACGGTCTGCTTCAGTAGACACAGCATGTGGCCCACAGTTGCCCACCTCCCAGGAATTAAAAAACACACACACACACTTGAAGTTTTGGGTGACTTTTTGAGTGACGAACTTGTCCTAGTTTTGAACTTGTCCTTTGAAACCCAGTCAGAATTACGTGGCATCCGTTCCTAGATTTCAGTGTATTGTCATGACCTTTTATTTGGCTGAAAATTCTACCTGCAATGGACTATAGGGCTCCGGTTTTACAAGCCACAAATGCCATTTTGGATGCTGGAATGAAAATATCAAATGCCTGAACGATGATATAAAAGAGTTGAGTTAAGTAAAACCTGGGGTTCCATTTCGGCTAAATGCAAGTTTGCTGCAAAGAACTTGAATACTGAAGTAGTGCATGTATTGCCAGGAAAAATAAGGAAAAGAAGTTTGCAGGTGAGCAAGTATCTGTGGACCAACATGAATCTGATCTGGAGCGATGTTTCAAGAGGCAAGTGTTCCCATGTGAGTGTTTCCCACTATTTCAAACTCTCTTTTTCAAGAGCTGATGATCCTTTTTATAATAAGAACAGTAAGAACTGATTTAAACAAAAACTTGACCTGTTCCACCCTTCTCTGTGTGGGTTGTGTGAACCCAACCTAGGTTGTTACCGGGGGAGGGGGTGGTCAGAAGGGGCTGTTGGAATGGAGGAACATAGAGAAATATTCTGTGCCTTCCATGCATGCATGGGTGGATAAAAGCCATTTATTCATTTAGGATATTTTTAGCTTGCCTTTCTCCTACTATGGATCCAATGGTATGCAATTGCATTTATCTATTGATATCCCACTTTTAGCCCCAGATGGGACTGAAGCACCTTAGAAAATTGTTCCCCCCTCCTCCATACTCTCACAACAACACCCCTGTGAGGAAGGCCAGGCTGAGAGCTTGTGATGGGCCCAAGGGCACTCGGTGAGTTTTTCTGTTAGAAGCGGGGATTCGAACCCGAATTTTTAGCAGTCAGAATCCTCCTCTCATTGAGGGGCAGTTTATAGCTAGAAAACCATAAACACCCTTCCTAATATATCATCTCAAATATCATAAGTGCAAGGCACTGCCTGGCCCAAAATGACACAAAATGGATGCCAGCCAGAGACAAGCCTAGACATGTAGTTTAGATGTATGAGTAAGAGCAGCTGGCTAGCTAAGGCTGTCCTCCCCACCCTAGAGAGATGCATAATTTAGGACAATGGGTCTCCCAAGAACCTACTGACTCACCTTGGACTAATCTTGTCACTTCCCTGCACCCATTTACCCAAATTAAGCAACACTTAATTCCGTTCATGAAACCTGGTAGCTTTTCCCATCCGATACGTACAGGATCATCAAGCACCATTTACACCTATAGTCCACCTCAGGAAAACCCATCAAGCTTCTCCCAAACCATTGCCCACCTTCAAAAAACCCATGAAGTTATTGTTTTTTGGGGGCAAATATGTCAGTTTGCCCCAGGGAGCATTTTGCCCTCTATCTAGCCACCAGTACTGTGTGTGTTCCTGGTATCAACAGCATGCACCACCAGCTTTGTGGGTTTCATCTATTCTCCCTGTGAAATGCTGGCCATTTTGCTGCTGCCTCCTGGACCTCTACAAGATTTGGTAAATATTACCCTTCCCTAAAATGCTTTCCCATTTCCACCCTGCCTCTCCTCTTAGTTAGCTCTTGTATATGTTTCTAGTGTATATGTGTGTGTGTGTATGCATTCCTGTCCATTTCTATTTTTTTAAATAAAAACTTTTCTGGTTGAAATTCTGCCTGGTTTATTTGAGAGTTCTCTTAAAGGAAAAATCCATATAAACATTGGTGGAGAATCCCAGTCGTGCAATTCTATGCAGTGTTGTTGTTGGTGAAAAGTGCCATCAAGTCGCAGCTGACTTATGGCAATCCTGTGGGGTTTTCAAGGAAAGAGACATTCAGAGGTGGTTTGCCATTGCCTGCCTCCGTGTCACAACCCCAGTATTCCTTGGTGGTATCTCGTCCAAATACTAGCCAGGGCTGGCCCTGCTTAGCTGCTGAGATCTCACAAGGCTAGCCTGGGCTATCCAGGTCAGGCCAGTGTTACTTCAGTCTAAACCCACTGACTGAAGCCCATGAACTTTGACGGGAGAAGGTCTATCCAGAAACGCTGTATAAAATGGTACCTTAAGAATTTGACTGCTAGACAAACTTGGTCCTTTGACCAAGAAACCCGTGACCAATGAACACAGACGCAGAAGAGATGAAATGAAGCAAAAGGAAATAATGTGGGTTTAATAGGATATGAGCTGCATAAACTACATGGCGCACAGTGATTCTTGCTTCTGAACGGCAGTAAATGGAAGAGGAGACTTTTGAGCTGTAATCCAATCTGCCGTGGCTTTTACTGAAAACATTCCACCGTGATTCCATCGACCCACTCGAATATCACGCCTAAGGATTAAAACGGAGTGGCATGTTCCATAGTGGCAAAGTATTGGGGTCAAACACGATGGATGTTACCAAACTGAATAATTTTTGAAAGCTGCTGATTGTGGGCATCAAATCCAGTGCCCAAAGCAAGTGCAAAGGGGATTTCATATCCAAGCTTTAAGCTCAGCGCACCAGAGAGAGAGATGGTGTCTCTCAAGATGCCTTTAGACACACATTCAACCAATGGATCAGTCTAAATTTTTTGCATGACTGAAGGTTGTCACTGTGTCAAGAAAGATACAAACAGGACACATTACATCACATCCAAACACTGTGATTGTTTGATGGTTATGAAGAGATCTGATGTGCAAAAATTCACAAATAAAAAGATACACAGAGGCTCTGGGTAATGGTTTTGGTCCCCTAAAAACATATTTATTTTATTTATTTATTTTATTTATTAGATTTATAGGCCACTCTCCCCACACACAAATATATAATAAGCAAAAGCTAGGTAAGGTCTTTTATGAACGCTAGCAAAATCAATATAGAACAGTATGCTAACTTTCAAGTTTTTCAGAAGTTCTTCAACAGAGCTCTTTAAGCAGCAGACTGGATGCAAAAGAAAAGGAAGGGGGAGAAAAAGAATTTTTTTTTCATGCTATGATCTTGAGGGCCTGACTATTCTTGGTTTCAGGCCTGTAGAGTTCATAGGAACCTGGACTAAGGTTGTCCATGTCCAAGTGGAACCCAGAAACTTTCCATAATTACGACTGATCTCCACACTGCAGAGGTCAATTCCCCCAGAGAAAATGGCTGACTTGGAGGGTGGACTGAACTCTATGGCATTATTACGGTTGCCAGACCACCCCCACAGTGGAAGAAGAGAAGAAGAGATTGGATTTATACCCCGCCCTTCACCTGGAGTCTCAGAGCGCCTTACAATCTCCTTCCCCTTCCCCTTCCCACAACAGACACCCTGTGAGGTAGGGGGAGCTTAGAGAGCTCTTTCCAGAACTGTCCTTGAGAGATCAGCTCTGACAAAACTATGACTTGCCCAAGGTCATCCAGCAGCTGCATGTGGAAGAGTGGGGAATCAAACCTAGAGTCCATGCACTTAACCACTAAACCAAACTGGAGACAGGAGTCCCCCACTGCCAGGCCCTGCCCCTTCCCACTGATCAGGGGACCAGTGTGGGGGGGACTTACCAGGAGAAAGAGGAAAGCCCAGGCCACATTGCTGCACAGGAAGTGATGCTATTGCACCAGCAATATCTGGGTGATGCTCTGATATCTGGGCAAAAACTCTATGGTAGAAGCCGGTTTTATCATGGATTTTTTTCCAGAGTACCAGAGCATTGCCTAGAAGTTGTTGGCATGATGACATCACTTCTAGTGTGACATCAGCAATGTGACCAGGGCCTTTCTCTTTCTCCTGGTAAATCCCGCCCATCCCTCACTGGTTGCCAGGAGGGCCTTGGTAACCCTAGCCATTATATTCCACGGAGCTCCCACCCCTCCCCAAACACTGCCGTCCCTAGGCTGCACCCCCCAAACCTACAGGAATTTCCCACCACAGAGCTGACAGACTGGGTAGAGCTGGTGTCAGGTGGTACCTCTGGTCTTCTGGGAACAAGAAGATCAAAATGGTAGCTACCATTCATTAATGTGAAAACCAGTGATTTATCAAATGCCTCTATAGCACTTGAAGGGACACAAGTCCCTGAAAAGGCTGAGGGGTGAAAACATGGTGGTCCTTACTTTAACATTATTAGAGGCTGATTTTAGTTGATACGTTTGGTCATAAGATTCAGTCAGCTTTTACGTTGGTGCAAAAGGGAGTGGGGGATCTCCTTTGACCACGAAAAGGGCTGTGCTGGGGATCACGGGACATGCCTGGGGGAAAAAAGCCATGGGGGACATGAGTTGTAGAAAGCAGTGGGATGCGCTGAGATTGAGCACACTAGTTGGTTGGATCCAACCCAATGGAAGCCAAACTGGATACTATTACCTGCTTATGTTTGCAGGGGGCAAGCCGTCCTGCTATCTCAGTCCCTGCCCTGGTCATTCTGATGGTCTCTCCAGGACCATCTCTCCCCAAAAGCTTTACGCTCTACAGATCAACATCTACTGGTGGTCTCCAGTCTAAAGGAGATCCACAACCTCGACCTGGTGGAACGCTCTCCCAAATGAGATCAGGGCCCTGTGGGATCTGTTGCAAAATGGAGATGTTCCACCAGGCCTGTGGTTGAGGCAGTGGAGATCCAACTCCATCAGTCTCCTCTATCCCACTTTTGTGCCATCTATGCGGTGCTGTCTATTCTTTGCTCTCTGCCACCTGCCCAAAATCTTAGTTCCAATCATGGGCATACATAACTGAAAGTTCTCTGGAGCCGCTTACTAACTGTCCTTGATCGCCATCTTATGTCCCTTTCGCTGCTGTATAGGTTTTTAAAAATATTGCATGGATTGTGTTTTAATTGTTTTATCTTATTGTATATATTTAGAAGAAGAAGAAGAGAAGAAAAGATTGGATTTATACCCCGCCCTTCACTACCCGAAGGAGTCTCAGAGTGGCTTACAAACTCCTTTCCCTTCCCCTCCCCACAACAGACACCCTGTGAGGTAGGTGGGGCTGAGAGAGCTCTGAGACAACTGTCCTTGAGAGAACAGCTGGTACAGAGCTATGGCTTGCCCAAGATCTTCCAGCAGGTGCAAGCGGAGGAGTGGGGAATCAAACTCGGTTCTCCCAGATTAGAGTCCACGCACTTAACCACTTCACCATACTGGCTCTCTACAATTTACTGTTGTAACCCACCCTGAGCCCTGCTATGCAGGGAAGGGTGGGCTAGAAACTCAGTTAAACAAACAAACAAATGAAATAATTTCCCTCTGGTTTGAAGGATTCCCCCCTCTGCATCATCTAGACTGAAAGAAATGCCTCCAACCGAAGCCTTCATAATTAATTTACCCTTCTAGTGTAAATTGATGTTGAAGCTCATCACCTTTGCAGTTAGTCTCATCATCATCATGATCTGCATTTCTTCAGGCGCTCCCAGCAAATTGGAATCGCGTTGAAGATCCCGTAAATCAGGAAGAAGGTTTCAGAGGGTAGCTGTGCTGGTCTGAAGTAGACAAGTTAGATTCGAGCCGGTAGCACCCTAGAGACCAGCAAGAGTTTCAGGGTATAAGGGAGCTTTGACTCTCGAAGGTGTAGTGGTTTGGTGCAGTGGTTAAGAGCGGCACACTCTAATCTGGAGATTTGATTCCCCACTCCTCCACATGCTGCCAGCTGGGTGACCTTGGGCCAGTCACAAGTTCTTTCAGAGCTGTTCTCTCAAGGGTAGTGACATCATCACGTTGGGCACATCGCCGGCCGACGCTCTAGCACTTTATGGTACCATAGGCTGATTGCCAGAGTGTTGGCCGGGGACATGCCCGGCCCAAACCGGGCACTTTGGGGGCAGGGTTCCCCCGTTGGCCTGATCCAGACCAGCAGATTGGGGGCCATTATGGTGGGCGAACCCCCCCCCTTCCCCAGAAGACCTGGCATCCCTACCTGGTGGGCTCTTGTTCTAGAGCTCCAAGCTCAGCCAGACTCTGGTAGAAACAGTCCTGGAATGTTCCAGCCCCAATACACATCATTCCTCCTCCTCCTCTTCTTCTTCCTCAAGAAATCTTCATTTGCAGTGTGACACACGGGGGAACACAAGAGCCTGACAAGAAACCTGGCTTGTGCTTGTCTTGAATAAACTCCCCATCATACGAATCAAGCAGACAATATAGAGTGTGATGAACCAGCGATCTGACTCTGCAGGGGGCTGCTTCATATCGTGAAAAATACTTCATTTTGTCCAATGTGTTACAGGCTACTACCTCGTTTATTTCAGTGTTTTTTTTCACTCCGCTTTTCTCCCCAAGGGGTCCCAAAGTGATTTACAAAAAAAATGCCAACGTACAGTTTAAATAAACAGACAATTTAAATAGAAATACAATTCAAACGAAACAACAGAAACAAAAAAGTAAACCAGCTAAGTACCTAAGCTGGAACTGTGTCCTGCTGGGCTGGCTGATTCAAGGCCACAGTTTGCGTGTCATGGGCTAAGAGCCAGGGGCTAAGACCCCTTTGGCAAGATGAATAGCGGTGCACATGAAAGCAGCGGTACAGGAGAACAAGCAACTATGCATACGGAAACAGCTATGATATTACCGCGGTTGTACAAATTGATGTGAAAGCAGTATATGCCGTAATATGCTCGTAAAATGGGCATGTGGAAATTTATCCTGCTCGTAACGTATACGATGTCATCTGGACTTTCATTTTGATATGCTGAATACACATTGAGAATTTGTACAGTGTGTGGCGCTTGTTCGCAGTTTGTTCCTTTGTCAATGCGTGCCGCACAGCATCCCTCTTTCTTTGCTAGAGATGAGGCTAGGCGTTGGGTTAGATCCGGTCAGCTTGTCCTGTCTTTATTGATGCCCCCAATCCATATGGTTTTTCTCTATGCAGGTTGTCCGAGGTTGGCAACTGGTGGGAGACTTAGCATGGTGGGCGGATGGAGATTGCCAGTGACATTGTGGTGTTTTTGGTTACGCAGTGATGTCACTTCTGGTGGGACTCGGAAGCAATGTCATCGTTTGAGGCTGCGGTGACTCAGAGGTTAAGATGCTGAGTTGCAGACCAGAAGGTCAGTAGTTCAGCAGTTCGAAACCCTAGTGCTGTGTGATGGAGTGAGCTCCCGTCTCTGGCCCCAGCTCCTGCCAGCCTAGCAGTTTGAAAGCAAGAAATTGCAAGTAGATAAATAGCTTTGGTGGGAAGGTAACAGCATTCTGTGCATCTCAGCATCTAGTCATGCTGGCCAAATGACCATGGAAACATCTTTAGACAGCACTGGCTCTTTGGCTTGGAAACGGAGATGAGCACCGCCCCCTAGAGTCGGATTCGACTGGCTTTCAAGCAAGGGAAACCTTTACCTTTACTATAGGTTTAACCATACAGTTTTAGATGACTGCTAGAGCAGGGGTCCCAAACTTTTTGAAGCTGTGGGCACTTTTGGAATTCTGACACAGGGCAGCGGGCATAAGAACAAAATGGCTGCCACAGGAGGTGGAGCCAACCACGCAGAGGAAGCCCAAGTGCAGGGGAGCAGAAGGGTACTTGAAAAAATACACTGGCAAAGAGGAGTGAGAGAGAATAAATCTAACACTCTGCAACAACTTAGTTTAAAAATCTGCATAGCCAATTGGATCTCCGATGGCCAATCAGAAGCCCTGCAGGGCATGAGTCCCACTTTCTAAAAACACTTGGTGGACACAGTTCCCTCTAAGCTGCACTAGGGGGTGCTGGTGCACAACATTTCAGAGGCCAGCTCAAAGGATTTCTGCTTCAGCTCACAACCAAGCTTCCATAGGAAACAATGGAGGGTGGGGGCACCTCCTTCTGGGACCTATCGATTTAGACCCCCTGGTCTAATCTTTTTGAAACTTGGGGGTTAGGCACCAGCAGCTATGCTTCAACTTTGGTTGCCTCTATCTCAAAACAGCTCCCCCAGAGCCCCAAATACCCCTGGACCAATTCTTCATTATAGCCTATGGGGCCCATTGGCTATAATGGTCCCCAGGGGTCATTTTGAGCAGAAGCTCGGGGGAGCGCAGCTCCAGTAGTTGGTGTCAGCCCCCCCCCCCCCTTGTGAGGGAATGCCTGCTTGTGTCATGGCTGCAGCAAAATGACCCCATCCCCTGGAAAGGTCCTTGTTTCTCCAACCAGCCTTCTGAAGGCTTCAGCCACCGCTGAAGCTATCCTCCCAGAATAGTGGTATTTCTGAGGCTTGGATTAGTAGCTGTCTTCTTTCTTTCTTTCTTTCTTTCTTTCTTTCTTTCTTTCTTTCTTTCTTTCTTTCTTTCTTTCTTTCTTTCTTTCTGCCTGCCTGCCTGCCTGCCTGCCTGCCTGCCTTCTGGCATACTTCTGGTGTTGTCAGGTGGTGTAGCGTATGCAAATAAGTTATGCTAATGAGTTATGCTACTAATGAGCTCCTGCACCTCTTTTTCTACGAAATGACCCCGATGGTCCCCATAGGCTATAACTGAGCCAGAAAAAAATGAGGTTTTTTTCTTTGCACACCCGTATTATGCTTTTCAGTATGATTTGTAAGCTGTCTTGAGTCACAGGGAAAAGTGGGATATAATATCTGAATAAATAAGTAGTTTGGGCAGGTTGATAACATTTAAGCAACGTCCTGTTTGTTAGGTTGAACAGGGTTCTGACAGTGATTGTTCCACCTCTGTTATACTTGACCTGTAATGTTGGCTGTCATATTGCACTAAAAACCCACAGTAGACTGCAAGAGGTCCCCCTCCCCCTTAAGTGCTGGTATGTTTTCTAAGGGTCAGTGCAGGGCAACAGTTCAAGGTCTACCAATATAATTGACTGTGGTGGGTAGACCACATGTGAAAGGAATAAACAGGTTGCTCACCTGTACTGATGATCTTCGAGTGGTCATCTGTGCAGTCCCACACATGGGTTGGGCGCCTGCGCACAACCTCGACTGGAGAACATTCCAGAGCTTGCGGGAATGGGGGGAAGAAGTAGAAGAGGCTCCCATTCCACCTATCATGTAGAAGATGGAGCTGGTCTATTCTCTCTTGCTCTGGATTGCAAGACTAGATCTAATGGGTGGAAATTACAACGAAGTCGATACCGGCTAAATATCAGGAGGAACCTCCTAACTGTAAGAGTGGTTGAGCAGTGGAACAGAAAGCCTCGGGAGGTGGGGGATGCTCCTTCGCTGGACATTTTCAAGTGGAGGCTGGACGGGTATGTTGGAGGGCTGTCTTTCGGCTGTGCTCCTGCAGAGTGCAGAGGGTTGGACTAGATGATCTGCAAGGTACCTTCCAGGACTAACATTTTATGATTCTATGACCTGTTCTCTGTTTGCCAGGGCCGATTCCACACTAGTTGTTGCCCCGGCGTCACTCCCTGATAAAATCCGGGGCAGAGCAACAGTTCCCCACTTGTTGCTCTGGTCTGCAGTTGGCCTGAATGTAATCATCGTTTCCCCCGAATCTTCCGTTTTTGGGATTTTCAGGGGGGTTTTTTTTTGCCATGGGAGTGAAGTCGGGGCATTCAAGTGGGGAACTCTGAAATCGGGTTTCTTGCTTCACCCCTTTAACGCACCTTTGCTTCTTTCTCTTCCCTTCCCTGCCCTGGCGTGAGCAGGGGTTTTTTTTGTTCCCCGCTTTGTTGCGTTACAACAACATGAAATGACATTGATTCACCGTTGACTGGCATTTAAATGTCTTTTTAAAAATGTACTTTTGTTGTTGATGCCTGCACATTTCTGTGTTGCATCTTTTGCACAAAAGTTGTGCTTGAGTCATGGCACTATAAAAATATGTATTTATGGCTTTGAGGTGCAGCGTGAGCTGTCCCCCCCCCCCATTGCATTACAACAACGTGACACGACACTGATCCATCGCTGTGTGGTTAACATTTTTTGCGGGGCCAATGTACTGCGGGTGGCATGTTGGTGTGGACACAATTTTTGCAGGGGGTTACATGTGTTAGTGTTCCATGTTCCCCCTCCATTTCCCATCCCTTTCCCACCCTCCATTTCCCCTCCAACTCTGGCGCAAGCTTTTTCCCCCTTACACGGATGATTTTTGCGGGCTTGGAAGCTCAGATGGCCACTCATGGCTTTGTTGCGTCATGACATCATAACACAATCAGTCTACATTAAAAAAAGGGGGGAGATGGACGGGGGCTCAAGATTCGGGGCAAGAACAGATGCAGAAATGAAGAACCGGCATCAACCCGGATCAGATTCATGTAATGCGGAAACGCGCACACTGATTTGGACCAATTAAACCTGGGAGGAAAGGGAAGCAAAGCACTTGTGTGGAATCGGCCCAGGTCTACCAATATAGTGGAAGATATTTTTCAGAGGCCAGGTCTACCTGGGCTGGGGTGGGTAGACCTGTTCTCTGTAGGCCGGGTATACCAATATAGTGGAAAGGGGTGGGCAGACCTGTTTTTCTGAGGCCAGATCTACCAATATAGTGGAAAGGGGCAGGAAGACCTGTTTTCCAGAGGCCTGGTCTACCCCTGTAGAGGCCAACATTTTGTGTAATAAAATTTGACTTGATTCTGTTTTCTCTCATAATGTTTAAATTATAGTTTAAAATAATTCACTCTGAGATTTTTTACAAAGTTATGGAAATAATCAGTCAAATGTAGACTTGCTCACGTTAATGCTACTAACTTATTTTTTGCTCATGAGGTAGAATTTCTGCTCACAGGACTGTGGAATTTAGAGTTAATGTTAGTTCCAAGTAAGGAGCTTGGTTCCTCCTGCACCACTTAAGGTCAGGAGTGAGTTGATGTCCTGCAGGGAGTCTGTGCCGCCTACATTGCGATGCCCCAAGATGCCACTTGGGTGGCTTGGCCCAAGAAGTGATACTTTAAGGAAAATACACAAATCTGAAGGCTTCCAAGATTCATTACCGTATCTGAATGGAGCCAGTGGCTGATGGAGACATCTGAGAGAAGATGGAGGAAACTATCGCCAGGGTTCTGAGATCTTTTCCGCGGGGCTGAAACAAGGAAGCCCAAACAGTTGCTAGAGATGCTGTGTCTTTCCTTGCAATAAAAACTCTCAAGCTTTTGCATGCTGAGAATGGAATTTAATGAGGAATGAATGGGCTTCTATTTTTAATAAGGCTCACATTCAATTTACAAAGAACCCTAGAAGATTTGTCCTATGCTTGCCATCCTAGTTACTATTTAATTAGCATAAAGTATTTTGAGCATTTTCAAGGAAAATGGATAAAGAATCAAGCCCTGCGGGGTGTCTGCTGCTCTGCGATTTTAATCATACCTCAATATTGCATCTTGCTCAGTGCAGCGTTTGGGGAGAGATTAGGGTTGGGGGCTCCAGCTGGTACAGTTGTTTCTATAAATGCTTGTCGGATGGCCTCATGTGTGAGGGAGTGCCAATAGAAGCTGAATCTGGAAACATAATCCCTGAAGATCAGAAGCTTGAAAATCTCACCTTTGATGAAGACGACTCATCGGCTAAGATTAAGTTCCAGTGAACATTATGATGTAACAATGATTTATCTATTACTTTCAGATAGATGAGGATGGGTAGCTGTGTTAGCCCATCTGTAGCAATAGAAAAGAGTCTAGTAGCATCTTAAAGATTCACAAAATTTGTGGCAGGGTATGAGCTTTCATGAGTCACTGCTCACTTCTTCAGATACAGCTAGAATGTGAGTCCATCTGTCCTTATAAGTGGAGGGATTTCCGTTCTGTAGAGTTAAATATGGTACCTCCATGAAGATAAATCAAGATGAGTAACAGCAGAAAAGAGTAAGAGTCCAGTAGCACCTTAAAGACTAACAGCAGCAGGGGATGAGCTTTTTTGGTGCAGCCAGTTTGGTGTAGTGACAAAGTTTTGGAGAGCCAGTTTGGTGTAGTGGTTAAGCGCGTGGACTCTAATCTGGGAGAACCAGGTTTGACTCCCCACTCCTCCACTTGCATCTGCTGGATGACCTTGGGCAAGCCATAGCTCTGTCAGAGCTGTTCTCTCAAGGACAGTTGTCTCAGAGCTCTCTCAGCCCCACCTACCTCCCAGGGTGTCTGTTGTGGGGAGGGGAAGGGAAAGGAGTTTGTAAGTGGCTCTGAGACTCCAAGTGAAGAGCGGGATATAAATCCAATCTCTTCTTCTTCTTTTGTGAGACACTGTTCACTTCTTCAGATACAGCTAGAACGTGAGTCCATCTGTCCTATATAGGTACCTGAAGAAGTGAGCAGTGACTCACGAAAGCTTCTACCCTGCCACGAATTTTGCTAGTCTTTATGGCGCTACTGGACTTTTTTCTACTACCACAATTTTTTGATTGCAGTCACACACATGAGATAAAGTGTGTGTGGGGGGCTATTTCCTCCATTGGAATCTGACCCGCAGTTGCACGATTACACCTCCCTTTGAAGCTGTGGGAGCAGTCCATCAGTGTGTGATCAGATGCAATTGTGGGTGAGTCATTTTTTTGGTCCTGTTTTTTCCCCATGCACTTAAACAAAGGATTGATGAATTGCACCTCTGCACTGAGGGCTCCCTATGGAGTTTGTGATGATGTGCATACTGTGAAGGGTGGGGGTGGGGGAAACAGCAGCACAGAGTCAGGATAGCCTGATCAGACCATCCTGACGCCATGAAAGCGCGCAAGAGTGATCAGACAGGGGAAAGTCCGCCTGTGGCCCATCGCAACCCGTTTACTACTGATTTTCCCTGGTGTTTTTTTTAACTCCGCTTCTGTGGCAGAGCAAAACGGGTTGCTGACAGCTGTGGGGCGCTTCCCAGATGATCACGCCCATTAAATCTGCCTGGCATTCACACCTCTGTCAGGTCTAATTGTGTGTATGATCGCAGCCTTTGTTAATTTTTACGGGGCTACTGGACTTTTACCCTTTTCTAGTATAACTTTCAGTCATTGGGCACACCCCTAAGCATAAGGGTCAAATTCACTTGTGACAAATGTTTTCCAGCCTGGGCTTTACCCCCCTGGGTATCCTCCTTGGCCTTCCCACTGTGTTCCCTATTGGGAAATCTGGTTAATATAGCAGAGCTTTGCCCAGTCATAGAAGCCTGGTGCTGAGTGCAGTAAAGAATTTTGTCCACAAAGTATATTGCAAAAAAGGTAAACGACATTTATTCAGGTAGATCCAGTTCACATTCAGGTTGCTGTCAAAGGAAGAGAAAGAAGCCTAATCGAAAGAGTATTTTTCCTGTCACAAATGGCCAGCTTGTCCGGTGTCATGGGTGTGGGAGGATGAAGGCATTGTATCTACAGGAGAGACCTGCAGAGACATGTGTCTTCATGGAAGGCCATGTGAAGCAAGAGGACAAAGGGAGACAGAGGAGGGGGTCAGAAGGCCACTCCCAGGTTAAGACAAAGAGAGGCATTCCATTCAAGGAGATAACACCTATTCACTTCTAGGACTTCCGGTCCATCTCTTATTTGCTTTTGGTCGCTCCCGGGCAAGCTCCCGAGGAACTACTGAACCTCCAGGTCCCAGTGGGAAGATCCGAGGCTCTGGTCTCCCATAGAGTCTCTCGGAGGGAGACTCTAGGCATAGAGCTTGACTTGGGGACTTTTGCAGGCGGTGGCTGGCATTTGGACCCCAAGTCGCTCTGGAGCAAAGACCTGAGAGGGAGTGTCTATGGCAGCCAACAAACACCAAGGCGAGAGTGGCCGCTTTTCCGCAGAGCTGTACTCCTTTGAAGAATCCTACTTCAACTTGCTTTTAAGGACACCGTGAGTAATTCTGAACAACCTGAACTTTCCTTTCTGCTATCCGGTCTTTGTGCATCTATCCCTAGTTAGGGAAGTGGCCGTGTGGACGGGAGAAGGTGGGATTCAAGCGGAGGTTGCGGTGCGAACTGGGATAAACCAATCTGGTGAATTAGAAATTGATTCTAATAGAAATGTTAATATAGATATATATAGTACGGATTCTGTATCTGTTAGTATGTTTTTATCTTTGTATGTTTTTTCCTGTATTTCCCCTCTTTACTTTATTTTATAAAAACAATAAAAATTTATTTAAAAACCCATATTCACTTCTATAGTGATGTCGTGCCCTGTGTGAGACAGGATACTGGACTAGATGGACTATAGATCTAATCCAGCAGGACTCTTATATTCTTACCTCAAAATGTTGCACGTGCTTTGCCTGAGGAGGAACTTCTGATTTTGTTTTGTTTGTCTCCACTTTTGGGAGAGTTTGGTATCAGCTTCCTGCCTAGCATGAATTAAGGACAAAGTGTTGACAAGGCAATTCCTCCCCCAGATCTTGGACAAGGACCATAAGATCAAAGGGATTTGCTTGTTCATCTGTGGGTTGTGGATGTGGCTGACTCGTACTCTTATCTTTCCCCACTCTTGGAAAGGGATCTTGTGCTGTGCGAGTTCTTTTGGCTAGCATGCAGCCTAAGAGGATATGTGGCAAAATTAAACGGATGCTTAGCATATTTTGCTGTTTATGTTTTTTTTTGGGGGGTGGGAATTGCCCAGGGGAAAAAGGAGAAGCATCTTGATTATAACAGGGAACAGCTGGCGAGTGAGAAATGGTTTGAATGCTACCCTTTGGGGATTGCGGCAGAATGGATCAGCGATACCTTTCTTTGTCACCGCTCGTTCTGGCTAGGTGGTAGAGCAAGTTAGAGAGGATTCACTGACTCTAACCCTACTTTTGGTCTCTGCTTCCATTTCTGCTGCCGCAATTCAGAGTTCTTCTCATACCGGAACCTCTGAATTATCAGCTTCACAGAAACTTTGTGAATTCTCATGTTAAGGACACCTTGCTTCCCCGTATCCTTGGGAAGTAGGTAATCTGCAGTTTGGGTTAACAAGAAGTGTGTGTGTGTAAAGTCAAGCATCATCAAGTGGCCAACAATTCATTAGAAGTTTGCCACAGAGAGGGATTAAAATATGGAATTCACTGCCAGAGGATGTCATGATGGCCACAGGAATAAACAGTGGGGTATAAATCCAATCTCCTCTTCTTCTTCTAAAAGGGGATGAGATAGACTCATGGAGGATATGTCTATCAGTGGCTACTAGCCATGGTGACTGAGGGGAACCTCCACGTTCAGAGGCACTAATCCTCTGAATCCCAGAGCCGGGAGGCAACATAAGGGGAAGGCCTTGGCCTCTGTGCACTGCTGCTGGCCTCCAGAGGAACTGGTTGGCCATTGTGTGAGACAGGACAGTGGACTAGATGGACTATTGGTCGGATCCAGCAGGGCTCTTCTTATCTTCTAATCAGGGAAGGCCTCAGTCTCTATGCCCTGTTGCTGGCCCTCCAGAGGAACTGGTTGGTCATTGTGTGAGACAGGACGGTGGACTAGATGGACTATTGGTCAGATCCAGCAGGGCTCTTCTTATCTTCTAATCAGGGAAGGCCTCAGTCTCTATGCCCTGTTGTTGGCCCTCCAGAGGAACTGGTTGGCCATTGTGTGAGACAGGATGGTGGACTAGATGGACTATTGGTCAGATCCAGCAGGGCTCTTCTTACATTCTTATGAACTGGCAGCAACTTGATGACACTTATCTTTTTAAAAATTTTGGAATTATAAGTCATCTTGCACTACAAGGGGAAGTAAGTTAACATTAATATATATCTACTTCTCAGCCATCTACGTTAATAGTACCAGGTCTTGACATTCCAGTATATTCTGTGAACCCATGTCCAGTATTATCTTCTAACAGTAAAAACATCTCTCTGTCTCTCTCTAAACTTCATCACTCACCCAGTACACCAACCCAAACAGATCCAGAACTCTAACAATTAGAGTGTTGGACTAGGATCTGGGAGACCCAGGTTCAAACCCCCACTCTTCCATGGGAAGTTTGCTGGGTGATCTTGGGCCAGTCACACCATCTCAGCCCAACCTACCTCAGCCCAACCTACCTCAGCCCAACCTACCTCCTCACAGGGCTGTTGTGGCAGAGAGGAGAATAGTGCAAGTTGGGCCCCGGCCACACGAGCGAGATAATCTGGGGGAAGGGGGAAGTGAGGCTATTTTGCCCTGGAGTTATTTGACCCACAGTTGCGCAATCACACAGGTCTGTGAAGCTGCCAGCGCAACTCGCTGCTGCGTGATCAGACACAACCGTGGGTGATTTTTTTTTTTGTCGTTTGTTTCCGATTTGCTTAAACATGGGATCGATAAATCGCCTCTCCAACCTGGGGTCTTCTGCTGGCAGTATGCGATATTACGCATACTGAGAAGCATAGGCGTCAACTTCAGGGGGGCTGGGAAGCTGGAGCCCCCCCCCCGAACTTTTCCAGGAGGTGCTGAACCTCCACCGGAGACAATGGACTGTAATGTCTCTGGCCCAGCCCCAGCCCCCCCCCCCCCCCGGAAATGGGAAAGTCTATGCTAAGAAGGGGGAAAAAACAACAGGCATGGTGTTGGGATAGCCTGATCAGACTATCCCCAAATGCCACAAGTTTGCGCTGGAGCGATCACATGGGGAAAGTCCGAGGCCGATTTCGCACTAGCGTTTGCCCCAGGTTTGCCCTCATGCTTGCACCGGAGCTTCTGGTCGATTTCACACCAGTTACTCCGGACTCACGTTTTGCTCTGGAGTATTGCCCTGCTGTTCCAGAGTTTCCCTGGAGCAAACAAATCCTGTTTTTAGAGGATTTTCCTGTTTCTTCCGGGGGAGAACCCAAAATGAAAACATGCCCACTCGCCCGACTTTCATCGGGGCCGCCCCATTGTGGGAGTTTCTAAAATTTTTTGGAGAAAACCCTTCATCATGCTATATTGAAAGCGCTGAGGTTCCAAGTGGGAAAATGAAGAAAATACTTCGGAGGAAACTGGGAGGGGAAATTCCGGAGAGAACGAGAGGCAACTGGCCAGTGCGAAATCGGCCTGACTGTGGGCTGCAGCAATCCATTTGATACTGGAGTTTAACTAGTAGTTTTTAACTCCACTTCTCCGGCAGATCAAAACGACTTGCGACAGTTTGCTGACGGGTACGGGACGCCTCCCACATGTGCTGGTGTGATAGCGCCGCTTTGATCCACCGGTGAGTCGTCCCTCTCGCGCGGCTAATGGGTGCGTATGATCGTGCCCTTGCTTTGGCGCCCGCTGGGGAGAAAGATGGGGTATAAATCAAGTAAAATAAAACAAAATAACCACCATGCTTCCATTGTTAAATGTCAGTTTCCCCTCCCCATGTATTTGAAGTCTTTGAAGGGCTGTCACTAAGGGTCATTTTACACCTCCCCTCTAAAGTAGTTTGACTGCTGTCTTTTCCTGTGCTGATTTCACAGTGGTGTGAAATTTCACTCCAGGGGGTCTAAGTGCACTAATCAACAGCAATTGTTTAAAGCAGAATAAAGCCGGTTGAATACTAGCTTGACCACAGGAGGGCAATTAGTAGATGTGGACATTTCAGTAGCAGCACAGTTTCACACCGCACAGAGGTGTGGGCAGGTTTCTTTGGAACTAGAATGATTCCAGCGGGAAAGTCAGATGTAAAAACAGCCTTAGAGGAGGGCAGGGAGCTGTTTGTGTTGGCAGCAGAGGACAGGACTCCCAAGAATGGGTTTAAATTAAGGGTGGGAAGGCTGGATCTCAGGAAAAACTTTTTGACAGTCAGACTTGTTCCACAGTGGAATCAGCTGCCTAGGGAGGTGGTGAGCTCCCCCTCCCTGGCAGTCTTCAAGCAGCGGCTGGACAAACCCTTGTCAGGGATGCTCTAGGCTGAACCTGCACTGAGCAGGGGGTGGGACTAGATGGCCTGTACAGCCCAACTCTGTGATTCTATTATTATAAAAGGGAGAATCTCTGACTGGTGACAAGGCTGTACACTGATAACGTTTTTATTGCCTGGACATATGGGGGAAAAAGCTCTAAACAAATCTTACCAGGCATTCAATGACTTTCACCCCGCCATCAACCTGACAATGAACCAATCCATGCAAGAAATACATTTTCTGGACACTACTGTAAAAATACACCATGAACGCAGAAACACCACCTTGTACCAGAAACCTACTGACTGACAAACATATCTACATGCCTCGAGCTACCATCTTAAACAATCCATTGTATACAGCCAGTCTCTATGCTGCAGCTGCATCTGTTCAAATCCTACAGACAGATTCTCTCGTGAGGGATCTACAACAAACTTTTCTGGAATTAAAATATCTGCCTGATGAAGTCAAGAGACAGATCAACAAAGCCAGAATGGTACCCAGAGAGAACATATTGCAAAACAGGCCCCAAAGAGACAAAAAACGGAACACCACTAGTGGTCACAGACAGTTCTCCAATCAAACTGGTTCAACTCACCAACATCGACTTACAACCTCTACTGGATAATGACAGTTCTCTTTCACAAGTACCGGGGGGGGGGGAACCTTTTCTAGCACACAGACAGCCCCCCCAATCTCAAAGAACTCATTGCCCACAATAATACAGCATCTAATTTGAACATGGATGCTGGTACCAGAGCTTGCAATAAACCCAAATGCCAACTTTGCTGCCACGTACACCCAGACAGCACAATCCCTGGACTTGCCAGCATCAACTATACCATCTCAGGCTCATTCACTTGCTCATCTTCTAACATTTAATATGCCATTAAATGCCAACAATACCCTTCAGTTCTCTGCATAGGGTAAACAGGACAAATCCGATACCAAAGGATAAATGGACACAAATCTGACCCCAAGAATCACAAAACTGAGAAACAGTAGGAGAATAGTTCAACCCCACAGGGCACTCCATGGGGGACCTCAAAGTAGTTGTTTTATTGCAAAGGAACTTCAGAAACTGACTGCAACAGGAGACTGCTGAGTTACAAGTTATTACAATAGTCATGACAATGGAACCCTGCCAGGGTTTAACAGAGATATTGGCTTCTTATCGCACTACACATACTAACATTCAGTTCCTGTACCTATTGTAATTGTAAACGCCTTTATTATGCAGTTTGCTAATTTGCTGCTATTCACAGGTCTTAGCAATAGCCTTCATCCAGTCTTGGCTATATTCGCTGCTCATTTACTTATGCATCTTAACTCTGATTGGCCCTTCCTGGCGACACCCTCCTCACCCTGTGCCCATACATAATGATTGGTGACTTCTGTTACAGTATATCTTAAGAAGTGTGCATGCACACAAAAGCTTGTACCCAGAATCAAACTGTGTTGGTCTTCAGGGTGCCACTGGACTCAAATTTTGTTCTTCCGCTTCAGATCAACATGGCTACCCATCTGAATAGAACCCAAGGCAGTTCACAATGGAATAAAATCAACAAATATGACTAAAAGGATCTTTGCTATCTAAGGCTGTGATCACACACTCCTTTAGATCCGACATAGGTGCGAATGCCTGACGGATCTAAAGGGAGCGATCAGACAGCGACATCTGGGAATCGTCCTGCAGTTGTCGGCAACCTGTGCTGCTCCATCACAGAAGCGGAGTTAAAAGACACCGGGTAAAGTCCGGTGTTATCCGGATAAGGCAGGCCACAGGCAGACTTTCCCCTGTCTGATTGCTCAAGTATGTTCAAATGCTGTCAGGATGGTCTGATCATGCCATTCCGACTCTGTGCCGTGTTCCCCCCCTCGCAGTATGTGCATATACTCCATGAGCGGGCCCCTCAGTGCAGAGGTGCAATTCCTCGATTGCTCATTTATGCACAAGGAAAACAAATGGCAAAACCCCCCAACCCACCCACAGTTGTGTCTGATCACACAATGATGGGCTGCGCCCCGCAGCTTCAAAGGGCTGTGTGATCTCACAACTGCATGTCAAATACCTCTGGAGGAAATAGCCTCTCTTCCCCTGTGCTTCTACTGGCGTGTGTGACCACAGCGTAGGAGCACCAAACTAGAGAATCATACCAAATATACCCCATACTCCCTTCCTACATTCCAGTAAAGAAACCAGTTATCTGGCCTCCTCTCTTTCGGGTCTCTCATCTTTCATCAGGCCTAAATCAATCAACTACTGTGTCATCATTAGCATTAATTTTTTCCTGGTTGCGTCTGAACCTGTGAAATGGCAGGACTTTGGCTGGGCTGCACCTCTAATTGTGTCTCTGCTTTCGGCCAGGCAGGCTTATTCCAAGGCACTGCTGAGGCGTGCACGAAGAAGCTTAACTCTCGTGCTCTCAGTCTAATGAGCTGCTTAAAAATCTGCATGGCTATTTTTTTGCTCTTAGAATGTGGAAAAACATATCAATCAACAACTGGTCAGAAGTCTGCTCTTGTCCTTTTGATGTTTCTGAAAGAGCTCCAGTGCTTCCTTTAATATCACCACAGTGTTAATTTCCCCACTCGTCTTCGGAGGATGTGAACGACTCTGCCGGTAAAGCAGGATTTAGCTTTCCCTTCGGCAAAATTTAACCTTTTCCTTCATTGCATTAGCAGCTGTATTGGTACACTGGGGTTTTTCATCCAACCCCAGAAACTTAATTGAAGAAGTGTTGGATTTATACCCCGCCCTTCACTTGGAGTCTCAGAGTGACTTACAATCGCCTTCCTGTCCTCTCCCCACAGCAGACACCCTGTGAGGTAGGTGGGTCCGAGAGAGCTCTTTTGAGAACTGCTCTTGAGACAACAGCTCTGAAACAACTTGTGACTGACTCAAGGTCACGTCAGCAGCTGCATGAGGAGGAGTGGGAAATCAAACCCGGTTCTCCCAGCCTGGTTCTCCCAGTTCTCCCAGCCTGGACGACTTCCCCCACGTAATGACGTCACCCGGAAATGACGCCATCACGTTGGGGGCGTTGCCAGAGCATCACCCTGGCAACGCCCCCAACGTGCTGACATCACTTCCGGTGATGGCACCCGGCGCTCGCAAAGCGTGCGCGCTGGGGAAGCTCCCGGCCGGTGGAGGACTCCCTCCTGCCGGTAAGTTCAACAGACTTGGCAAACCTAATCTTCAAGTACTTGAAGAGCTGTCAGATAGAGGATGGTCTGGAGTTGTTTTCTGTTGCCTCAGAAGGCCGGATCAGAACCAATGGGTTGAAATTAAATCAGAAGAGTTTTCAGCTAAAAATTAGGAAGAATTTCACAGTTACAGTGGTTCCTCAGTGGAACAGGCTTCCTCAGGGGGCGGCGGGGGGGGGTACACTCTCCTTCTTTGGAGGTTTTCAGAGTCTAGATGGCCATCTGACAGCGATGCTGATTCTGTGAACTTCGGCAGATCATGAGAGGGAGGGCAGGAAGCGTTGCATCAGTACTTAGTTCTCGTGGCCCTTTCTTATACTCCTAGAGAAATGCTGATTGCCACTTTGGGGTCAGGAAGCAATTGTTCTCCAGGACAGTTTGCCCGGGGATCCTGGAGGGGTTTTTTTTGTCATTTTCTGGGCATGTAACGGGGTCACTGGGGCGTGTGTGAGGTATTTGTGGACTAGATGACTCTGGAGGTCCCTTCCGGTTCTATGATTCTATGAAAAAGACAAGAGAAAAATGGGGAAAATATTAGCAGTTGACATCACCCCCACATTGTTATTCTCAGAGGAATTTGGCGTCTCTGACATTGGGACAATCTAACACATACAATTATTTTCATCCCGTTGCACATAATTTCTAAAGGGTTGACATGGCGAAATCCTTGACAGGATCATGAGTGGAAGCCAGCAGCACTCTTTATATGTCCGTTTGATGGCATAGCCTGGCAGCGATGGGATCTCTGCCTGCTGCCGCCGTGTCGGAAACACATCAGACAGATGGCCAAAGAGGGGAGGCTTAAACTTCGCTGAGAGTTAAAAGGCACAAACTGCCGCAGTGTGCATTCAATTAAGGTATTTCAGTCCTCCCTGTGCATACTGATTGGACACCTGGAGGGAACTTCCACCCATCTATTGTTCAGAAGGTAGCCTCGCTGCTTAGATGCTTCCTAATTATATTGCCCTTCAGACAAAGCAGTGGAGCAACTTAGTGAAGGGAGTGTGTTGACCTAAGGCCAAGGAAGCCCGAGTTCAAATCAAGACCCACTTGGCCATTAAGCATGTTGGGTGACTGTGGTGGTCATATCAATCTCTCTCAGCCTAATGCATCTCATAGGATTTTTTTGAGAAGAAGAAGAGGAGGACGAGGAGGAAGAGATTGGATTTATACCCCGGCCTTCACTTGGAGCCTCAGAGTGGCTTACAATCTCCTTTCCCTTCCTCTCCCCACAACAGACGCCCTGTGAGGTAGGTGGGGCCGAGAGAGCTCTGAGAGAACCGCTCATGAGAGAACAGCTCCGAGAGAACTGTGACTGACCCAAGGTCACACAGTTGGCTGCATGTGGAGGAGTGGGGAATCAAACCTGGTTCTCCCAGATTAGTCTTCTGCTCTTAACTACTACACCAAACTGGCCTTATACCCCATTGAAGTTCCTCCCTTCCCCAAACCCTGTCCTCCCCAGACTCCACCCCCCAAATCTACAGGAATTTCCCAGCCCAGAGCTGGCAGTCCTATCTTAATCATTAATCATTAATTTATTTTTATCGTCTTATCTTCCCAAATCTAGTTCCCAAAATGCATTAAAAACAAACAAGGGGGGAACCACACAGACTTGTGAGGGAATGGAAATCCCATCCTTCCCCCTCCATTCCTTCCTGCCCAGGACATAGATCCCAGCCCAGGACAAAGATCCCAGTCTTAATTGCCCCACCAATCAGAGAAGCTCATCTGGAGGGCTGAAGAGAGAGGATCTTTTCGGTGGCAGCCCCATGATTATGGAACAACATTCTCAGAGATGTGAACCTGCCCCCGCTTATTTTCAGTCTTCAGGAGGCAGCTGAAGATGGTTTTATTTAGGACTGCATTTGACTAATTTAGTTTTTTTAGGTATTGGTAGTCCTGTTTGAGGTTTTAAATTCTGATATTTTAGGTGTTTTTAAATAAGTGCTGTTTTATTTACATTGTAAGCTGCCTTGAATTCCGCAAAGCAGAAAGTGGCTAATAAGTGTTTTATATCAATCAATCAATCCCCACTGACTCTGAAGTTTGGTGTAGTGAGAGCCAGTTTGGTGTAGTGGTTAAGTGCGCGGACTCTAATCTGGGAGAACCGGGTTTGATTCCCCACGCTTCCACATGCAGTGCTGGCGTGACCTTGGGTCAGTCACAGTTCTCTCAGAGCTGTTCTCTCAAGAGCAGTCCTCGAAAGAGCTCTCTCAGCCCCACCTACCTCACAGGATGCCTGTTGTGGGGAGAGGAAGGGAAAGGAGATTGTAAACTGCTTTGAGATTCCGAGCGAAGGGCCGGGTATAAATCCAATCTCTTCTTCTCTTCAATCTCTTCTCCTCTTGTGCTTGCTTTTCCCTCATGCCTAGCCTCTTGATTTCCCAGTCCACCTCCCTTTTATTATCTGCCAGTTGTTCATACTACATTACAGTTCCTCCACAAACCCACACAACTGACCCATTCTCCCCTTTCCTCCAACTGTAAATTTGCCCTCTTCCAACCCTGCCAACTTTCAGGTGGGGTGGAGATCTGTGATTACAACTGAGATCAATTCCCTGGGAAAAAATGGCTGCTTTCACGTGTGCACTCTATGGCATTATACCCTTCTGAGGTCCTTCCCCTCTCCAAGTCCCACTCTCCCCAGGCTCCACCCCCCCAAATCTCCAGGTATTTTCCATGTGGGAGCTCGTAACCTTAACCATCACATGTTCAATTAGCCTGTTTTGTCCCATCTCCTCAGCCTGCCCAGTTACACATACGGCTGTTTGTTGTTACTTCCCAGCCAATCCCATTTTTTTCCCCTTATACTTTTTGGGTGATACCTCAGCAACCCAAGACACTGGCTGGGATTTGGGTTTGTTTGTTTGTTTGAAAGCATTTTGTGGAATCTTTCATAATTTTCAGCAAATCTAGGGCTTTCACCAGGTTTACAGCAAAGAAGAAAAGAAGAAGGACAGATTGGATTTATACCTCATCCTTCACTCAGAGTGGCTTACAATCTCCTTCCCTTCCTCTCCCCACAACACACACACTGTGAGGTAGGTGGGGCTAAGAGAGCTCTTTCGAGGACTGCTCTTTCCAGAACACTTCTGAGAGAACTGTGACTGACCCAAGAACGTAAGAACATAAGAGAAGCCAATGTTGGATCAGGCCAGTGGCCCATCCAGTCCAACACTCTGTTACACAGTGGCCCAAAATACCAGGTGCCCTCAGGAGGTCCAGCAGTGGGGCCAGGACACTAGAAGCCCTCCCACTGTTACCCACCCCCCCAAGCACCAAGAATACAGAGCATCACTTGTCCCAGACTGAGAGTTCCTATCTATACCTTGTGGCTAATAGCCAATGACGGACCTCTGCTCCATATGTTTATGCAGTTCCCTCCTGAAGCCCTCCATGCTTGTAGCCACCACCTCCTCCTGTGGCAGGTCACTGAGCAGCTGTATGTGGAGGAGTGGGGAATCAAACCCAGTTCTCTAGATTAGAGTCCACCACTCTTAACCACTACACCAAACTGGCTCTAGCCTTTGATCTCATTGCTGGTTCATTCACCCACATGGTTTGGTCACCTTCATACACTTAAAGGTAAAGGTATCCCTTGCTCAAAAGCCAGTCGAATCCAACTCTAGGGTTGCAGTGCTAATCTCCGTTTCCAAGCCGAAGAGCCAGTGCTGTCCGAAGACATCTACGTGGTCATGTGGCCAGCATGACTGGACACCAAGGCACACGGAACGCTGTTACCTTCCCACTGAAGTGGTACCTATTGATCTACTTGCAATTTCTTGCTTTCGAACTGCTAGGATGGCAGGAGCTGGGGCCAGAGACGGGAGCTCACTCCATCACGCGGCACTCGGGTCTCAAACTGCCGAACTACCGACCTTCCGGTCTGCAGTTCAGTGTCTTAACTACTGAGCCACCGTGGCCTTAGACTGCCCTATAAGAACAAAAGAGAAGCAATGTTGGATCAGGCTGGTGGGCCATCCAGTCCAGCACTCTGTGCCACACAGTTGCCATAACCCGGGTGCCATATCAGGACGTCTACCAGCAGGCCAGAACCCTTCCCACTGTCTCCCCCCCCCCCCCCCCCCCCCCGAACCAAAAATACACATCATGGGTTGAAAGAAAGTGAGTCAAGATATTCAACGTCATCAAGGTTTATTGTCTCTCTTTCACCACAAAATGTGAACAAAGCAGGCCATAGCGAGCGCAGGCATTGTTAGGACAGTTGATTTTGTAACTAGTGAGCCCTGTCTTACTTTAATCTTCTGCAATAGTTGCCAAGAAATTTTACAGTGTGGCAGGGAACGGTGGGCTTTATATAATATGCCAGGTGTGATGAGAACTTTGGAGGACCCAGCTGCTGGTTTGCAATCAGCCCCGGCGCGTTTTTGTTCTGAAAGCAAAAGTGAGTCCCGCGCCCTTCCCTAACATTACAATTGCAATTTTTGTTCAATTATGGATCTTTTCGGGGAGCATCTATATGTAAACAAGCTCATCTACCACCTGTGGCCAGCCATCCCAGAGAATGCCTTGCACTTGCAAAAACACTTAAAATAAATCTCTCTCTCTCTCTCTCTCTCTCTCTCACACACACACTCAGACATCTGTAGCGCAGTTTACCGGATGTGCTCGCAAGCATCTTCCCTGATCCCATTCTCATTTTTCATTCAAGGCCTGTAAATAACAAACGGATGGCAAATGAGGACCATTCCAACCTTTGGAAACTGATGCTTTTGTGAAATGAATGAGGGAGAGTGATTAAAATGTGGAATTCGCTGCCAGAGAATGTAGTGATGGCCACAGGAATAGACAGCTCTAAAAGGGGATTAAGATAGATCCATGGAGGATAAGTCTATCAGTGACTACTAGCCATGGTGACCAAAGGAAACCCCATGTTCAGAGGCAGTCAACCTCTGAATCCTGAGGCAAAATCAAGGGGAGGTCTCGGCCCCTATGCCCTGTTGTTGGCCCTACAGAGAAACTGGTTGACCACTGTGTGAGACAGGATGCTGAACTGGATGGACAACTGGTCTGATCCAGCAGGGCTTTTCTTATGTTCTTATCAGGGGAAGGCCTTGGCCTCTATGCCCTGTTGTTGGCTATCCAGAGGAACGCGGAACAAGATGGACCACTGGTCTGATCCAGCAGGGCTCTTATGTTTTTATGAAGGCCTCAGCCTCTGTGCCCTGTTGTTGGCCCTCCAGAGGAACTGGTTGGCCGCTGTGTGAGACAGGATGCTGGACTAGATGGACTATTGGTCTGATCCAGCAGGGCTCTTTTCATCTTCCCCTACTGATTCCTACCTGGTATGTGCTGAACTGACAGCTCGCCAGCTCCTGTAGTTGTCAGCCTATTGCAGCTGATTGTACTTGTTGTAAGCAACTTTGCCTGCAGCAGCCATCTCTTGCAATTTTCCAGTCTCTCGCTATTTACCTGGTTGCTACTGTCGGCTGGGCCACAGCAGTCTGAGTCACTTAACTTCACACTCTCCATTTCTTCAGTTCTTAGGCCAATAATGCCCTTTATGCAGCCTTACCTGCTACATTTCCTTCAGTCTTTCCCCTCCTGGTTGAAAAAAATGCAAGGGTAACACACCCCAGGTTTTGAAAACTGTGTCATCGACCGGTGCTGCATAACCCTCAAAGCCCCGAGGATTCCCTTGAGGAGATGTGCAGGGTACTACAATTAAACCCATTGCTGATTTGATGCTTCATTCTTTTATTCTTCGTCATTGCTTTTGTTGCTGTGGCCGAACGCAGGCCTTGTTCCACCCTGCCCCTTCAAGGGTTTCCCAATACCGATAGAGGCGTTTCTTTCTCTTTTGGGTAACCACTGCCACTACCTGACCTTTGTAAGGAATTGCCCTCTGAAAGGGTCAGGATCCCCAGCTTCCCTTCCAAGTTCTGAGGCCTTGCCTCTGTGTCTCCCACTGTCCAGCACCTGGTCACCACGGGGATCGTTTCCTGCCTTGTGAGCCCTTGGAGGAACAGCCACTTGCCAACTGCCTGCCTTCCCCCAGTGCTCCTTTTAAGATAGCATGCCCAAGACAGTGGAGGTCTACGTGGTTCCGAGAACCACTACCAGCACCAAAAGTATTTATAAAAAAAATGTTCACAAGCATACTGTTAGCACAGCACCAGACTGAGCAAGGGAAGGGATACAAAGAAATGGGTAAAATGCAATTCCTCTTTCCCTTTCTTTATACATGCCCTTTCAAATGTTAAATTATAGGACAGGCTCCTAAGCTTAGGAAGTTACAGATCTTTAAAGAGTTCCTTTACCTTGAAGCTACCTTCAGGTGTCCTGGCCAATATATGGCAATGGCCTCCTCCTCCAGACCTCAGTTAAGAGTTTTGTCTGCTCCAGTGGACTCAGCACAAAGGTGACCTCCCCCCTCGCTTCCAGGAGTTTTATCTTTTCTCATTTCCCCACCCATTAACCAGGTCAGGCCAGGTCAGAGAAGCATTTCCTGAAGTCTCCAAAATTTCCTTCTTGAAGACTCTTTGGTAATTAACACCTCCAGTTCTCTGTTCCCTGCTTGAAGCAGTGGGAGGGGGAGAGTTTGACCATCCCATTGTCTTTAACTGGGCCTATCAGCATTTCTTAAGAGGTAGCTGGGGTGAGCCTGGAAAGCCATTGGCTGACTTCCTCCTCCCTGCCTGTTCACTGCCCAAAGAGAGAGAGAGAGAGAGAAATTAAAAACACAAAGTGACAGTTTTGCTCATTTCAACCTCCAAAGAAAAAATGCGTATCTTCACATTCTGCATGGGAAATGCTCTTGGGAAGAACCTCGGTGCATGAAATAAGAGGAAAGGCAATGTAGAGAGCCATTCTCAGTAGCTGCTTTCCAGCTCACAAACCTTTGGAAATCCATCAGTGTAAGAATCATTTGCTGAGAGGCTTTTGGTGGACATAGACAGATGTATCTGCTACTCTGACCTGGATAGTCTAGGCTAGCCTGATCTTATCAGATCTCAGAAGCTAAGCAGGGTCAACCCAGGATGAGAGACCACCAAGGCTGCTATGTTCAAGGCTGTTCAAGGCTTGTTATGTTCAAGTTCACCAAGTTCAAGGCTGCTATGCAGAGGCAGGTGATGGCAAACCACCACTTTCATCTCTTCCCTTGGAAACCCTGTAGGGTCACCATCAGTTGGCTGCAACTTGATGGCACTTTACACACACACATAGACAGAGATAGTGATAAGGGTCTACCCTGTGGCTTGAATCCTTCAGTATATTTCTGCTGATGGAAGGATGGGGTAATTTTGGCTGATTCCACCCCTCCCGCTTTAGACCCCAAACCCTCCCCTGATACTGTTCTTGGGAGTCCCCAGTGCTTAAGGAGCAGAATTTCAGGGATCAGTTCAGGCTGCATCGAGAGGGGGAGGCGAGAAAGTCCCAGTCCGCTGATGGAAATTCCTTCTGTCAGCAGAAATATACTATAGGATCCAACCCTCAGTTGATCTTTACTTCTAATATTGTGCCAGTGGATTGTCGAAAATAGACTTGGGCTTGGCCTGGAGAAACTAGTGATCAAATCCCCAGTCAATTATGAAGCTTGCTGGATATTCTTGGGTTTTTTACCCCAGCCTTACCACCCATACACAGTGATTGCATGGATTAAAAAGGAAAGTGTATTCTGCCCAGAGTTCAGTGTTCCTTGGACAATGCGGAGCTGGAAACAGTACAGAGGAGGGCAACCAAGATGATCAGGAGGCTGGAGCACCTTCCTATGTGGAAAGACTGAAGAGTCTGGGACTTTTCAGTTTAGGAAAGAGACGACAAAGGGGGAACATGACAGAGGTTTATAAAATCATACATGGGGTAGAGAGAGTTGACAAAGAGAAATTCTTCTCCCTTTCCCAAAATCATTGAACTCGAGGGCATCTAATGAAGCTGATGGACAGTAGGTTCAGGATGCGGAATTAGCTGCCAGAGGATGTAGTGATGGCCACAGAAATAAACAGCTTTAAAGGGGGATGAGATAGATTCATGGAGGATATCAATGTTTGAGATGTTGTTTACCTTGACTTCCAGAAAGCTTTTGATAAAGTTCATCATCAAAGGCTCCTAAGTAAGCGCAATAGTCATGGGATAAAAGGACAAGTCCTTTTGTGGATCAAAAACTGGCTAATTAAAGGGAAACAGAGTGAGTATAAATGGGCAATTTTCTCAGTGGAGGGAGGTAAGCAGTGGGGTACTACAGGGATCAGTACTCGGTCCGATGCTTTTTAACTTGTTTATTAATTATTTGGAGTTGGGAGTAAGCAGTGAAGTGGCTAAATTTGCAGATGACACAAAGTTTTCAGGGTGGTGAGAACCAGGGAGGATTGTGAGGCACTCCAAAGGGATCTGTCGAGGATGGGCAAGTGGGCATCAACGCAGCAAATGGGGTTTAATGTGGCCAAGTGCAAAGTGATGCACATTGGAGCCAAAAATCCTAACTATAAATACACGTTGATGGGGTCCGAACTGGTGGAGACTGACCAAGAGAGAGATCTTGGAGTCGTAGTAGATAACTCAATGAAAATGTCGAGACAGTGTGCGACTGCAATGAAAAAGGCCAATGATATGCTATGGGTTATTAGGAAGGGAACAGATAACAAATCAGCCAGTATCATAGTGCCCCTGTATAAATCGATGGTGCGACCTCATTTGGAGTACTGTATACAGTTCTGGTCGCCACACCTCAAAAAAGATATTATAGCACTGGAAAAAGGGCAACTAAAGGGCAACTAGAATGATAAAAGGGTTAGAACACTTTTCCTATGAAGAAAGGTTGAAGCGCTTGGGGCTCTTTAGCTTGGAGAAACGACGGCTGAGGGGTGACATGATCGAGGTTTATAAAATTATGCATGGGATAGAGCAGGTTGAGAAAGAAGTCCTTTTCTCCCTTTCTCACAATACAAGAACTTGTGGGCACTCCATGTTATTGCTGAGCTGTTGGGTTAGAATAGATAAAAGGAAGCACTTCTTCACCCAAAGAGTGATTAACACATGGAATTCACTGCCACAGGAGGTGGTGGTGGCTACAAGCATGGACAATTTCAAGAGGGAATTAGATAAACATATGGAGCAGAAGTCCATCAGTGGCTATTTGCCACAAAGTATAGACAGGAACTCTCAGTCTGGGGCAAGTGATGCTCTGTATTCTTGGTGTTTTTTTGGGGGGGGGGCAACAGTGGGAGGGCTATTGGTATTAGATTTGAAATTTCTGAGGGCACCTGGTATTTTTGGCCACTGTGTGACAGGGTGTTAGACTGGATGGGCCATTGGCCTGATCCAACATTGGCTTCTCTTATGTTCTTATTTTCTTAATGGCTTCTAGCCCTGGTGACTGAGAGGAACCTCCACATTCAGAGGCACCAATCCTCTGAATCCCATAGTCAGGAGACAACATCACGGGAGGACTTTCTTTGGCCTCTGTGCCCTGTTGTTGGCTCTCCAGAGGAACTGGTTGGCCACTCTGTGAGACAGGATGCTGGACGAGATGAACCACTGGTCTGATCCAGCAGAGCTCTTCTGGTGTTCTTATGAAGGCCTCGGCTTCTGTGCCCTGTTGTTGGCCCTCCAGAGGAACTGCTTGGCCACTGGGTGAGACAGCATGCTGGACTAGATGGATCACTGGTCTTATCCAGCAGGGATCTTCTTATGTTCTTATCATCATAATAATATGCAACATATTTTCTCACCTGTTTCGCCACTAACAGATAGTCTGGGTTAGAAGTTAAAGAAGAAATTAAACAATTGCAGAGAGTATTGGTGCAGATGTCAATGGTCAATCTCTTAACTGCTGTTTAAAAGATCGGGGGTTACCAGATCACTCAATCCTTCCCCAAAGTTCCTCCCCAGCATTCTGTTGAATCAAGGGTTTGGATACTGGTATTAGATTTGAAATTTTAAAAAATGTTCTCCCAGTCTCAGGTTCAAGCCCTAACATCTCCAGAAAGATCTCAGAGGTTGGGAAAGACCTCTCTGAAACTCTGGAGATCTGCTGCCTGTCAGTGCAGTCAATAATAGACTAGATGGACAAATGATTTGACTTTGTATAAAAAGAGAGAGAGAGAGGGGGGGGGGAGACTGGATTTACCCCGCCCTTCACTACCCAAAGGAGTCTCAGAGCAGCTTACAAACTCCTTTCCCTTCCCCTCCCCACAACAGACATCCTGTGAGGTAGTTGGGGCTGAGAGAGCTCTGTCGGGAACTGCCCTTGAGAGAACAGCTCTGAGAGAACTTGTAACTGACCCAAGGTCACACCAGCAGCTGCATGTGGAGGAGTGGGGACTCAAACCCGGTTCTCCCAGATTAGAGTCCGCGCTCCAAACCACTACACTAAACTGGCTGCTTTGTACATGTAGAGAGTCAGAGGATGGGCAGGGTAGAAGTGTAATAAAGAAAGAAAGGACCTCTAAGACAATGGAGAAAATAGCCAGCCATTAAGAGTATATCCCGAGGCTTTTAATAAGTGTCTAGGGCAGACGTAATCATTTTGTAGCTAGCGGTGAGTCCAGCAACATGGGGGTAAGGCTTACTGATCACGTACATCCCAAGCAGCTAATTATTTCATGTACAGTGGCCAGGAAATAAAGAATTTGCAGGCGACGGGCAGTCCTATTTCAGGATCTTTGCTATGAGGTTTTGTTGCTAACAATACAGGGAATCAGAGAGACTATCGCCCACCCCAGCAGCAATTAAGGCTGCAGCCTTCCCTGAGAGAAGAACTTGATTGTCCTTTCTTAGTCTCATCCACCCCAATGACGGCCAAGGCTGTTGACGTCTCCAGCAGAAGGAACTGAATCGGCTTTTTTGGCATCTTCAAGATGGCGCAGCTGAATATTCTCCCATCGTCGGTAGTGGGGATTTCCTCCGGGCACTGAGCCCAGCTTGTGTCCCGTGGAACCCAGCTGTAACAGGTGTTATATGAACGGTTATTGTCCTTGCCAGCTAACAGGTAAATCTTCCCTTCCTGCTCCACCGCACATGCAAAAGTCAGGGCTGCCGGCAGCTCCGGGATGGTGACCTCCCAGTTAACTCTGCCATCTTCATGGAGATAAAAGCTCCCTTTGGTGCTGAAAGGGATCTCCTCTGTGGCCACTGCACTATGGGCCAGAAAACTGCCCCTTTCCTCTGTGAACCCACCAATAACGTACATCCCGGTACCAACAGAGACGGCAGCTGCTCCGTAGCAGGCAAACTCCATGGGCACCTCATTCCACCAATCAGTCTTGGTGTTGTAGATAAGGAGGCCCCTGTAGTTCCTGGAGGCTTTCCCTCCGATGAGATAAAGCTTATTATTGAGAACGGCAGAAGCCGGGTACATCAAAGCGAGGGGCAGGTTCGAGATGGGAGCCCAAGTGCTCTGGTTCACGCTGTAGGCCTCGGCGGAAGTCAGTGGACCAGCATCACTGCAGCCTCCCAGAGCATAGAGCTCTTTGTTACAAGCTAGAAAGGGGTGCACTGCCCGGGGTGTGGCCATCGGTGGAAGCTGAGTCCACCGGCCAGTCAAAGAATTATACTCATACAGGCTGTCAACAAAAGTGCAGTCCCCTGTCTGGCCTCCGGACAGGTAAAGCTTGAAATCCAAGGATGCGCATCCAGAATAACTGAGATACTTCAGCAGGGGCAGGTTCTCCCACTTCTCTGCGTGTGGGTCAAAACAGTGAAGGTAAGGATGCAGGCTATCTCCATCCTGGGTCCAGTTTTCATGGAGTTCCACGCAGACAAAACAGTCGTCAAACATACCCTTCCTAAGCCCCCCGCTCTCTAGCAGTCTTCCTACCCCATCCAGCTCCTTCCACCTCAGACGCACATGCCGGTAATACTCGGAGACGTCTGCTTGGACTTCCATGACCTCCCCAGGAGTCAGCAGGGGGAAACGGACGTGGCCCAGCAGCTCCTTAAGCAGAGGGAGGCGCGTAGACGGCACGTGCTCCACCCAGCTGCGGACGGCTTGGTAGACAATCAATTCAGAGGCCACCTCCAGGCTGTTGGAGCAGATAAGGCCAACCAGGGGGTTGTATTCCAAGCCCGGAAAGTCCTCTTTCTTACTGAGGACCCCAAAGTGTTGGCTGATGTAGGCCAAGGCCGCTTGCAGCAGAGCTTGGTGACCGTGTTCGTGAGCCAGGCGATAAAGACTGAGGCAGTTTTTCATGGTGATGTTCTTCTCCAGAAACCTGACAGAAAAAGAGAGAAGACACACAGTGCTAACTGTATTCTCCCATTCAGACCCCCAGATGAAGACAGGAGCTATTTCTACCTGAGATGTAAGATCATCTCAAGAGCAAGTCTTAGTAATTCTGGACAACTGGGCAAAAGTCCATACGGGGCCCCAGAATCACTGCCACCTCCTGAATAGAGCCAAGCAAGGAGTGGCCTTCTCCCCTGGGCAAGGGGGTAGGGGCAGGGGCAATCACTGCCCCCAGAGTAGGGCTGCCAAGTCCCCCGGGAGGGCGGGGGAAACACTGATTTTTAAAGCTTACCCCCGCTTTTTCAAAATTGGCCACTGGGGGAGGCAATGGCTCCCAGCAGGAACGCAGCCTGAACTCTTAAAGGGGAAATGTCTGTTGAGGCTTTTTACTGCAGGCTCTCTGCAGACATTTCCCTTTTAAGAGTTCAGGCAGAGGGAGCAAGAGAGCCCCGCCCAGAGATTAAGGAGGGACTAGGCTCTTTCTACTGAAGGGCGTGCTTTTGCATGTGGCGTGCAAAGTTGCTGCTGGGGTAAGCTGCTGGGGTCTGCCAGCTCTTTTCCTTCTCTCTCTCTCTCCCCCTTTCTTTCTTCCTTTCTTTTTTCTGTCTGTCTGTCTGTCTGTCTCTCTCTCTCTCTCTGTCCCCATCCAGCAGAGGTCTATCAGTGGCTATTATTAGCCACAAGGTCTAAATGGAACACTTTGTCTGGGGCAGTGATGCTCTGCATTCTTGGTGCTTGGGGGGCAACAGTGGGAGGGCTTCTGGAGTTCTGGCCCCGCTGCTGGACCTCCTGAAGGCACCTGGTATTTTTGGCCACAGAATGTTGTACTGGATGGGCTGTTGGCCCGATCCACTGTGGCTTCTCTCCTGTTCTTATGATATGAAAATCATATTTAGCACTTGTGTAGCACTTAGTGCTTCATATTCTGCCGAGATGAGGAAGGATTCAGTAGGGCCGTTGCTCAGTGATCGAGCATCTGCTTGACATGCAGGAGGTATCAGCCTCTTCAGCTAAAAAAGGATCAGGTAATAGGTGACATTAAAGATCTCAGCCTGAGACCCTGGAGAGCCACTACCAGTCTGAGTAGTCAATACTGACCTTGATGGACCAATGGCCTGATTCAGTATTAGGAAACTTCATGAGTTCATGTGTCAGCATGTGGAAGCAACACCACAGGATGTGACATCACAAAATGATGTCACTTCCTTTCTCCTGGCTCCACCCCAAAGTCTCCTGGCTCCACCCCCAAAGTCCTCAGATATTTCCCAAGTTGGACTTGGCAGCCCTACCCCAGAGAAGCCCCAGATGGGGCAGGTACAAGTGGCAGCAGGAGCTTGCTGCCCCCTCCTTTCAGGGGGCAGGGCTGTGGGCAGTCAGGGAAGCTGCCCCTGTTGCCCATTGGCTAAGACCGCCCCCCGGATAAACATCTACAGTCCAGGGCGAGGCCTTTTCAGTGGTGGTACCGCAAATTCGAAACACCCCTGTAGGTCACTTGAGATGGCAGCTAAGCCCTTTTTCACTTGCTTTAAAGAGAAATGTAATTTTGTCTCGATATTAGGCCTCTGATTTCATCACCCCCTTTGTTGTTAATGTTCTTTCACTTTTTAAAAAAAAGAAAACACATTCTTGCAATTTTATGGCGCTGACATTATGAATGTTTTATTGTGCCATGTTAATGAGCCCACCAAGAGAAACTATTAGTATTAATGAACCAGTCTTGAAAAATATATTATGTACATGAGCAGAGGATCAAAGATTACTTCGCGACAGTGTTTTCCAGGGGTCCCCACCCTTTCTGAACCTGGGGCTACCTTGAGAATTCTGACACAGGGTGGAGGGAGCCATCATAAAACAGAAGAAGCCTAAGTGCAGGGGCAAAGAGGGGTAATTCAAAAACATAACTTGGGAAAGAGGAGTGAGAGAGAATAAAACCCACACTGTGGCAAGAGGTGCCACTGAAACAACATTATTTTAATCTGTGCAGGCCATCCGGTCTCCAGTGGCCAATCAGAAGCCCCGAGGGACAAAAGCCCCAACCTGTCCCACCCACTTTCTAAAACCACTTTGTGGGCACCAAGGAAGGTGCCAGTGGGTGCTAGGCTGCCCACTGCACCATGCTGGGAACTCTATATGGAAACTTACCTGTGACGGAACAGGCCCGCTGTGCTTCTGGTTCTAAAACTTACTCTAACTAGCTGTCACAATCAGAGTAGAGACCTACAAACTTAGACAGGTACACAAGAGTCTAAAGATGTCCCATTACCTCAGGCTCCCTGCAGCCAGCGGGCCAGGCCACATGGCCAAGATGGCTCCTGGCCTGCAGAACAGAGCTCAACAGTCTGTCCTCTTCCAAGGACCAACACCAAGAGACCCTCCCTCCTGGGAGCAAGCATTTATTAAACCTCTGACGCCACCCATTTTACATCACTCTCTTCACCTCTTTTGACCTGGTCCGCCCAGGTCACACAGGAGGATGCTGGGCAGGGTTGCCAGGTCCCCTGGGTAGGCGGGGGTTTGCCTGCCCTTTGGACCCCTTACCTGCTGGCCCGGATCTGGCTGCCAGGGGGAACCCCACCCCCAAAGTGCCAGCACTGCAGCAATGTGCCCGGTGTGATGATATCACCCAGAGGTGATGTCATCACACGGGGGCACGTTGCGGGGGGGGGCACTCTAGCATTTGAGAGGGAACTCTATGGTTTTTCCTCAAATGACAGTGGCCCCGCTTTCAACGTGCCTGACATGATGATGTCACTTCTGGGTGATGTCATCATGCCGTGTGCACAAAGCATGCATACTGAAGAAGTCCCAGAGAGGGACCAGGACATCCCCCTGCCGCAAGCCAGGTAAGACCTGGAAACCCTAGCCCTGGGACACCCAGTTGCATCCTGGGAGCCCTCCTGAAAGGCAATCTGGGAAATATCCAGGAGTCCCCTAGAGATTCCTAACATCAAACACCTCAGTAACCTTGCAAGCCGAGTCATTTGCATGACTATGGCTGGTAACTGACTTAGCTTCCTGCCCTTCCAGAGAGAAGGCGGGGGGGGGGGGGGAAACCAGGAACACTTTTAAAAACTCAGAGGGGTGGATGGGTTTCTCCATGGGTACCATGTTGGAAACCCCTGGTTTATATGGAAACCTATGCAATATTCTTGTGCGAAAAGTTCCTTTTTTGGGGGAGAACTAGCAATGGGAAACAAGTGTTTCCCAACACCTCGTAACAAGATGACTTGAGTTCTTCTGATGGTCTAGTACAGGGGTGGGCAAACTGTGGCTCGGGAGCCGCATGCGGCTCTTTCACATATATTATGTGGCTCCCGGCAGGGCGGCTGGGGAAGCTAAATATCATTAGCAAACAAATATCATTGCACAAATTAATATCATTATCAATATCTGCTTTTACCCCTGCTGTTATTATTTTTGGCAGTCTCATTTAATGTTAATAAAAAGCAAATCTGCTTACTTTCCAATAAAAGCAGGTAATATTTGTTCATGTCTTGTGGCTCTCAAACATCTGATATTTATTCTATGCGGCTTTTACGTTAAGCAAGTTTGGCTACCCCAGTTCTAGGTGGCTCTTACGCTGAGCAAGTTTGCCCACCCCTGGTCTAGTGCTTCGCTATTCCCCACCCACCTGTTGTCTCCCACAATTGTTCCCTCCCACTTGTGCCATATTTAAAAGATTGTTTCCCACCTGGAATCTAAGGCTGGAAGTATCAGGCAGAGGGTGGGTGGGTGGGGTGTGTGAATAGGCTTATTGGGGGGGGGGGATTCCAATGGCAGAATCTGTAAAAAAAAAAAACCCCCCCCAATTCCACCATTTTCTGTAAACCCATGATCAAGACCATGAACTTGGAAGTATTGGAATGCTCTAAAACATTCCATTTCCTATGTTCACGAAGCTGACAGCAGAATTGCCACTTGCGGGAAACTTTCAGACTTAAGGAGGGCCACCAGCATTACCTTCCAGCTTTTTCTTTTAGTGGGAGGATCTGGAGCCTGCCGGCTGCGGTGAACAGGTCCTGGGCTGTCTCTAGCGTGAGGGAGAGCTCTTCTGTGTAGAGGTAATTCAGGAGACTGTGGAGAGTGGAGGAGGCCATGTCCTTGAGCTGAAACTCCTTGTTTTGCAACCCATTAGAATTTATGAAGATATCTCTGAAATAAGGGCTGACTGAAGCTAACAGCATCCTGGAAGAAGAAGAAGAAGAGGAGGAGGAGGAGGAAAAGGAGGAGGAGATTGGATTTATACTGCACCCTTCACTCGGAGTCTCAGGACAGTTTACAATCTCCTTCCCTTCCTCTCCCCACAACAGACACCCTTAGCAAGAAGAATCCTGAAATCAAAGGTCTGAGGCCAATTCCACACCAATGGTTTGCTCTCCGTTCCAGGTCTAATTGGCCCGATAATGTTGAGGGAGTTCCGCATTTGTCGCCTTGCCCTGAATCTAGCATCCCCTTCCATCTCTTCCCCAAGTGTGGTTTCCCCTCCCTTTCCCACCCTGGTGTGAGTGGGTTTTTTTGCCCACCCCCCCATCGTTGCGTTACAACATCATGACACAACACTGATCCATCGTTGTTGTGTCATGATGGTGTCGTAACGCAACGATGGGGGGGGGACAAAACCCCCCCGCTTGCACCAGGGTGGGAAAGGGAGGGGAAAGAGAGAGGAGAGGTGGGAAAGGGGAGGGAAAGAAGCAGAGGGGCGTTAAAGGGGTGGAGCAAAAACCCCTGATTTGCGAGTTCACCACTAGAATGCCCCGACTTCAGCCCCGTGGCAAAAAAAGAAACCTGAAAATCCCTGAAATGAAAGATCCGGGGGGAACAAGGATTAAATTCGGGCCAACTGCTGACCCGGGGCAACAAGTGGAGAACTGTTGCTCTGCCACGGATTTTATTGGAAGACGACGCCGGGGCAACCGCTGGTGTGGAATAGGCCGGAGAGAACCAAGAATAATATTGATTGCAGTTGTATTCCCATCTTCCCTCTAAGGAGACTGGGATGGCTTACAGTTCCCCCCGCTCTGCTGCTATAAGGTTGCCGTAGTGATGGCTACAGGCACAGACAGCTTTAAAATGGGTGAGACAGATTCATGGAGGATAGGCCTATCCGTGGCTACTTGCCATGGTGGCTGAAGGGGACCTCCACATTCAGAGGCACTAATCCTCTGAATCCCAGAGCCAGGAGGCAGCATCAGGGGAAGGCTTCTATGCCTTGTTTGATGGCACTTCATGGCAACTGGTTGGCCACTGTGTGAGACAGGACACTGGACTAGATGGAACACTGGTCTGATCCAGCAGGGCTCTTCTTAAAGTTCTTCTTACGTGATCTCATGTTCTTATATGATCATGTTGCCTGGCTCCATCCCTGACCGATGCACATTAAGTTGAACATATCATTGAGCCAGTGTGCATACACATCGGTGCAAATACTGAACGAGCAGTGTTGCCAGTTCTGGGCTGGGAAATTCCGGGAGATTTGGGGGTGGAGCCTGGGGAGGGGAGGGATTTCATCAGGGCATAATGCATAGACTCCACCCTCCAAAGCAGCCACGTTTTCCCTCTGGGATATCACCTGCAGATATTTGTAGTTTGGAGAGAAATTGTAATTCTGGGAGATCTCCAGCCCCCAACTGGACATCCTCCAGGTGGGGCCTGGAGATCTCACAGAATCACAGTCCCTAAAAAGCAGAGTTCCTACTCACGTGGAGAGAATTGTACACATAACAGAACTTGCGTGCAGCCATGCCAACATGCGTAGGCCGGGGTGTAGGACTTAATGAGCCAGTTTGGTGTAGTGGTTAAGTGTGCGGACTCTAATCTGGGAGAACCGGGTTTGATTCCCCACTCCTCCACTTGCACCTGGCTGGATGACCTTGGGCAAGCCATAGCTCTGTACCAGCTGTTCCCTCAAGGGCAGCTTGGGAAAGAGCTCTCTGAGCCCCACCTACCTCACAGGGTGTCTGTTGTGGGGAGGGGAAGGGAAAGGAGTTTGTAAGCCACTCTGAGACTCCCTTGGGGAGTGGAGGGCAGGGTATAAATCCAATCTCTTCTTCTTCTTCTAATGCTGTAGTCCTGCTGCTCCCTCCCCCTGTGTTTATAGAGCAAATTTTTTGGGATCAATGCATGCAAGTTCTTCTGCCAGTATACAGGATATATATGAACTCACTTATGACAGGGGAAGCTCTTTCCTTCAGCCTCCAAGGTGACATCACAGAGCTGCTGAGCCTGGTAGAGCTGTTTCAAGCCTGCAAGAAAGCACACAACCCAATGAGGTTGGATCTAACCATGGGCTGGGAAATTCCTGGGGATTTGGAGGTGAAGCCGAGGGAGGGACCTCAGCAGGGGTGTAATGACACACTGCACAACCTCTGAAGCAGTCATTAGAAGAGAAGAGAATCTCGGAGTTGGAAGGGGTCATACGGGCCAATTAGTCCGACTAGTCCAACCCCCTGCTCGGTGCAGGATCAGCCGAGAGCGAGAGGGTGCAGAGGAGAGTGACAAGGATGATCAGGGAGTCTGGAGGCTGAGCCCTACGAGGAAAGGCTATGGGCCTTGGGAATCTTTAGTCTGGAGAAGAGGAGATTGAGGGGGGACATGATGGCTCTCTTTAAATATTTGAAAGGCTGTCGTTTGGAGGAGGGCAGGGAGCTGTTCCAGTTGGCAGCAGAGGACAGGACATGCAGAAAGGTACTGGCTGGAGATGAGGAAAAACTTTTTCACGGTCCGAATGGTTCACAGGTGGAATCAGCTGCCCAGGGAGGTGGTGAGCTCCCCTTCACCGGCAGCTTTCAAGAAGAGGCTGGACGAATATTTGTCAGAGATGCTTTAGGCTGGTCCTGCACTGGGCAGGGGGTTGGACTAGGTGGTCTGTATGGCCCCTTCCAACTCTGATCCTATGATTCTATTCTGTGATTCTAATTCTGACAAGCCTGTGCTTGAAGACTGCTAGGCAGCAGGTTCCACTGCTGAATTTCTTCCAGGGAAACGGGATCTCTGTAGTCTGGAGATTGGCTATAATTCCAGGAGACCTCCAGGCCCTACCTGGAGGCTGGTGACCCTAGTGGGTCCCATGGCTCCACTCGACTAGCAGAGGTGCCTTCCTGTGGCAGAGGAGCCTTTCCTCTTGCACAGGGTCTGAGAAAATCTCCTCCTGGAGGAAGGCACCACCGCCAGCAAGAACAGAACTGGATGATCCAACCCAACGAGACAAAAGGCAGCTGTTAGCTTTTCCTTCTGTGACAGAGAGGCTTCTGGGATGTCACCAACAAAAGAGACCTGGCAGGGTCTCAGGTAATTACTCTCAGCATTTCACAATTAAGAAAGGTACAGCTGCCCATCAAATCTCCAATTTTGATATATTTCTTTCTTCCTCTATGTTCCCCCTGGAATTAAACCCAAACAAATGGTAACGTAAGCTTGTAATTAACTGTTTGGTCCTTGAATCTCTTATCTTCATTATGTTCTATGCCAATTTGATGCTCACCCTCTACCTGTAGGCATGGACTGATAACTTCCATTCCAATGTATCTGAAGAAGTGTGCATGCACACGGAAGCTGATACCCAGAATAAAACTTGGTTGGTCTTAAAGGTGCCCCTGGACTCAAACTTTGTTCTGCTGCTTCAGACCAACACAGCGATCCATCTGTATCTGACCCCCCAAGTTCATTAATTTGGTTACCTTGAGACTCACCCTGACATAAATAGGTTTCATGAGACTGAATTGATTTTTCAGTCCCATCTTCTTCATCGCTATCTCTCTGGGAATCCATTCTCTTTGGTTCCAAAACAGGCTCGGGGTCATCATGTTCGCCTACATGGGAACAGAAGAGGGGGCTAGGGCTCGAAAACCATCCATCCTAGTTCAAAACATGTGTTGAGATTACTGAAAAATCCAGCTCATAAATTCATTCAAAGGTGGCATTCTGAACCTTGATTTCTGAAATTTGCATTTCTTCGCCAGCCAGAGCAACGGTTCAGAAACCCCAGCTTGGACCTCCATGTTCCCGCTTATGGGCATTGTCAGGGCACTAATTGGCCCGTTGTGGGAAATAGGATGCTGGACCAGTGGTCTTATCCAGAAGGGCTTTTCTTACATCCCTGTAAATTTGCGTGTCCTGTCTTGGATGGCCCAGGCCAGCCTGATCTCTTGAGATCTCAGAAGCTAAGTAGGGTTGGAGAGTCCGTAATTCCGTCTCCGCACTGGGCTGAGGTACGCTTTCTAGTTCCACCATTGTTCAAGTGGAGTGCCATTTCTTCAGATATGAAAGTGGTCAAGTCAAACATCATGGAGTCCATTTCTCCTCCAGCTACCATTGGAGCCTCTGCTCACATAGTTGGGTGAGCCCAGGGTGCTCGAGTGGATGCTTATGCTAGCCATTGCCCTGCTCAGATCACTGAGAGCAATGGCTTCTGGGATGTCTAAGTAGGATTGGCCCTAGTTTGGTATAGTGGTTTGGAGCACAGACTCTAATCTGGGAGAACTGGATTTGATTCCCCACTCCTTCACATGCAGCTGCTGGTGTGACCTTGGGTCAGTTCTCTCAAGAGCAGTCCTCAAAAGAGCTCTCTCAGCCCCACCTATCTCACAGGGTGCCTGTTGTGGGGAGGGGAAGGGAAAGGAGATTGTGGAAGCAGCGGTTAATAACATGGATGCCACAAAGCTTCTGTACATGGAAACTGCCAGACAGCGCTACCACTACCTAGAACGGTCACAGGTGACCCCAGACACCGCAAGAGAGTAGGTTGGGCAATTTCCCTTTCAGGGAAGAGCCCAAAAGGGGGGAAATGAAGGAAGAAATTCAAAAAGCCATGTCAACATGAACCATTGTTTAGCTTAGTCAGCAGGCTATGGAAACCGCAAGGCCATGCGCACACACACACGCACATAATTCTCTAATATGAGATGCTTGCGCAGAATATACAAACCTCTATTGTTCTGGTTGCAACTATTTCAGTATAGCTTAGTCATGAGAAAGAGGCTGTGAGAATCTTAACCCTTTCGCTACATTGCTTGAAGAAGACATTCCTATTGTTCTGATTGTAACTGCCATGCGCAAGACTGTAATGGGATCTTTTGCTTACGAAAATGACGTGTAATGTACTAAAATGACACTAGTCCCCGTCTCTTCTGTAACTCCTTAGTTTAAAAGATCGAGCCTTGATGAACACGGGGCTCAGCATATTAATTCTGAAGACTTTTATTCAGGCCGAGACTGGTACCAATAAAACCAGTTTTTCCTGATCCTGGTGTCTGAGTACCTTCATCCTTGGGTTTGACCTGTCCTTTTTTTTAAAGTGCTACACTCTGAGACTCAGAGGTCATTTTGAGCAGGAGCTCGGGGGAGCGCAGCTCCGGGAGTTGGTGCCAGCCCCCTCCCCCGCAGGGGAATGCCTGCTTGTGTCATGGCTGCAGCAAAATGACCCCATCCCCTGGAAAGGTCCTTGTTCCTCTGACCAGCCTTCTGAAGGTTTCAGCCACCACTGAATCGATCCTTCCAGAATAGTGGTATTTCTGAGGCTTGGATTAGTAGCTGTTCCCTCTCTGCCAGCTTTTTCCTCTTTCTCTCTTCCTCCCTCCCTCCTTCCCTCCTTCCTTCTCTCTCTCTCTCTCTTCTTTCTTTCTTGCCTTCTGACATACTTCCGGTGATGTCAGGTGGTGTAGCGTATGCAAATAAGTTATGCTAATGAGTTATGCTAATGAGCTCCTGCACCTCTTTTTCTATGAAATGACCCCTGCTGAGACTCCTTTGGGTAGTGAGGGGGGGTATAAATCCAATCGCTTCTTTTTGCTTTGCTTCTAGTTAGTACATAGATGGGAGACCCCCAAGGAAGTCCAGGGTTGCTGTGCAGAGGCAGGCAATGGCAAACTGTCTCTTGTCTTGAAAACATACCAGGGTCGCCACAACTCAACTGCGATTCAACGGCACTTTTCCATCACCGCTATGACTTAGGGTACTGAAATCTGAAAATATTGTCCTCGCGATCAAATTCACTGCTGAGTTTGGGACTAATTTTTTAAATTAACCTTGGCACTTCAGAGTGAAAAAGGAGACTCCTTTGTTATTTAAAACACAAATATTTGTCGAGCTAAATATACATGTTTTCAGTTCTGCAAAACGCTTCAGTAAACAAGGAAATGACGGTGGTGCCGTTTCCGCCAAAATATAACCCCATCTCCCCACTGCTTGTCCCACTGTGTTGTAATTATCTGACACCAGACCCTCCAGTTTTCTCCCAGTTTCCCCCTCTCAGCTCTTCAGTTTCCTCCCCATATTTCCCTCTCCTCAAATGCAATGCCCCCAAAGCTTTGCTCCCCATCTTTCTCAAACTCCCCACCTCTGTCCTATGTCCATCTGTGCAGTCTTCAGTCTTTTCTAGTCTTGCCTAAGAGGGAGCTCGGGGGGGGGATATAATAACAGGATGCCCACTGGCTTAGTTCTAACTGCTCCAACTGCCAGTGGATGGCTCTTAAGGGGCCGGGCACCTTATATAAGCAGCGGGTGAGTGGCAGCTGCAGAAAAGCTTTGTTTTTTTTCCAGCTGGACAAATGTTCCAATGTTTATAGTCTGCATTTCCTAAGGAGGGTCAAGATACAGAGGCTTGAGGAATGGTTGAGAAAATTGTTATTTATGGCAGAAATGGACAAATGGACAAGAAAACTAAATAATCAAGACTCAGCAAAGTTCTCAGAAGATTGGAAAGATTTGAAGGAATATATGGAGCGGGAGTGGAATATGAAAGACAATATTTTTACACTTTCTAACTACTGAAATGAGGGACAGAATTATAACACAAAAAATGAATTTTTAGTTGGCCGCGAAACTAAACCTTTTTTCTTTTTTAACCAATATAATTTTTAAATGCATAAAAGTTATAATAGCTCAAAATGTTACGTTAGGAGGCAAATACTTTTAAAATATATGTTTACTGGTTGATATATATGAAGGTGCAGGTGGGGTGGGAAGTCATCTAATGATTATATCTTTTTAGCTAACTATGCAATTTTATAGAGAATGGAATATGTATAAAAGCTAATTGCATTTGAGAATAATGGAAAAAAAATAAAAATTCTATTGCAAAAGGAAAGATACAGAGGCTTGCTTATAGTTATGCTTATAGTCATGGTTCATGATGAAAGACAGAAATGCTGTCTCTTGGTTGTATCTTCCCAGCCCAATTTGAGAAAACACATGGCACAATCCTGTAGAGGAGAAAATCCCAAGAACTTTATTAATAAAGGGAGAAGCACAGATACCACAAGGCTTTGGGCCCTCGAATAGGTAAAGGTAAAGGTTTCCCTTGCTCGAAAGCCAGTTGAATACGACTCTAGGGATGCAGTGCTCATCTCCGTTTCCATCCCTATAGTCGTATTCAACAGGCTCTCGAGCAAGGGAAACCTTTACCTTTACTTTAGAGATAAGCTAAGAGGCTGCGGTGAAGACGCTGAGCTGCAAACTGGAAGATCTGTAGTTCTGCAGTTCGAGACCAGAGTGCTGCGTGACGGAGTTGAGCTCCCGTCTCTGACCCCAGCTCCTGCCAACCTAGCAGTTCGAAAGCAAGAAATTGCAAGTAGATAAACAGGTACTGTTTTGTTGGGAAGGTAACAGCGTTCCGTGCGCCTCGGCCACATGATCACGGAAACATCTTCGGACAGCGCTGGCTCTTCGGCTTGGAGATGAGCACCACCCCCTAGTCTCGGACTTGACTAGCTTTGAAGCAAGGGAAACCTTTACTAGAGATAAGCTGCCCAGAAAAAGTGCTATGAGGGACTCTGGTAGGCCTTGTGTTCCTTCATCATTTATCCTGAATAAAGTTATTAGATGTTAAGAGAGGATCAGCATCTTCCTGGATGATTGCAGCATCTTGCAACAGCTGGATCCCCACTTTCTTCCACCAATCCCAGCTGAGGGAAGAAATTTTGTGGCCTGGGTAAATCAGTAGATGTCAGGTTGTCAGCCTGGAGGTTTGGGGGGTGGAGCCTGAGGAGACAGGGTTTGGGGGACTTCTGTGGGGTATAATGCCATACAGTCCACCTTCCAAAGTGGCTGTTTTCTGTAGCTGAACTGACTTCTGGCACCTGGAGATCAGTTGTAATCCCAGGAGATCTCTAGCCACCATCTGGAAACTGACACCCCTAGTAGATGGGGGCTTGTATTTTTAGCTGGGGGAGTAGGGGAGGGATAACCATCAGGCAAGAGAAAGAAAACACACAGTTCTACACCGAACCCACAGATCTCTAGTTTGATTGCCAGCCTCCAGGAGAACACCCACATTATGAATGATTTCCAAACTATGACGGTCAGTTCCCCTGGAGGAAATAGCAGTGCCAAAGGGTGGACTCTATAGTATCCCATTCTTCCCCAAACTCTGCTTTTCCCATGTGCTTCCCCCAAATCTCCAGAAATGTCCCTCCCTGGAGCTGGCAACCATACCCTATAGTAACCTTTACCCTTTCACAAATTAAACTTAAAATAAAAGCAGGATTTATTCAACAAAGAAGAGGTGGGTGATCAAACCTAGGGAAATGTCAACACTCAGACTCAGGCAACACCCTGTTCACATGTTACGGTGAGCACGCATGCCGCCCACAGGTATATGTATACATCGGTTTGTACGAAAGAGCCAATGCACTTTTCACTTTACAAATGACACGGGGGACCAGTACTTAGATCTATGCGGTTTCAATCCCTCTTTCAGCTGTATGTGCATTGAATGGAATCTGAGAATCACTCCACATGTATATAAAGAACAGTTGTGTGCAATGCCCATGTGTGCAATGGTGCCCGTTGACACTTTTGCTGTTGTCTGCCATGTGTGGGTGGGCCCAGTAGGTGAGTAGGGCCAGGTAGAGCTCTTGCCCAGCGAGGTTTCTGATTGGCTATTGGAGATTTAATTGGCTGTGCAGATTTTTTAAAAAATGGTGCTTTGGCAGTAGTTGCCACCACAGTACAGGGATCTGCACTGTGTAACTGAAGTTAAGCTGTGGCAATCATCTTGTGACTGGCTTTGCCTCCAGCAGCAGCCATTTTGTTGCTGCGCCCACCATGCTGTGCCAGAATTCCATATGTGCCAGTAGGCTCAAAAAAGGTTGGGGACCCCTTGTGTACACGCCTTGGACTTGCATTTACTGTAACTTGTGAACAGGTATACAGTGAAGGATACAACCTGAGAAGTGAGTCTCTCTATAACAAACCCACAGACCTCACATCACTGTACACCAAACGAACCAAAAACAGGCTCTCTCAGTCTTCCTCAGGCCTTCTGTAAGTCTTTCACAGACTTTCTTGCAGGCGACTGTGGCTTTCTGCTGCTGCCAGTCTCCAGGGCTTAATGCTCTTTTTAGGTTTCTCACAGGAAACACTGTTATTTCTCAGAAAACACTTCTTTCTCCGCAGATGACTTCCTTTCTCATTTCTCCTCAGAACTCTTTCCTCTTTATCTCTGAAATCTCTCTCCCCTTTTTCTTTTCCTCAGTCACCTCCTACAAACTCCTCAGAAACTAAAACCATTTTCTGCACAGACCTCCGCCAGAGCACTAAGACCATAAATCACACAACCACAACAGACTATTTCCAGCAGAAAGCTGTAGCTAAAAAGCTAACGGGAGTGAAAGCAAGTCAGTTACTGGCCAATTTCGCACTGGCCAGTTGCCTCTCGTTCTCGTTCTCTCCGGAATTTCCTCTCCCAGTTTCCTCTGGAGTATTTTCTTCATTTTCCCACTTGGAACCTCAGCCCTTTCGATATAGTGTGACAAAGGGTTTTCTCCAAAAATTTTTAGAAACTCCCACAATGGGGTGGCCCTGATGAAAGGCAGGCGAGTGGGCGTGTTTTCGTTTTGGGTTCTCCCCCGGAGCAAACAGGAAAATCCTCTAAAAACAGGATTTGTTTGCTCCAGGGAAACTCCGGTGCAGCAGGGCAATACTCCAGAGCAAAACATAAGCCCGGAGCAACTGGTGTGAAATCGACCAGAAGCTCCGGTGCAAGCATGAGGGCAAACCTGGGGCAAACACTAGTGCAAAATCGGCCACTGAGTATTGGTAAGAAAGGGTCCGAAAGCCAAAAAGTACAATTTACCCTTCTGGATTTGCTACAGTTGCTTCTGATGAAGGGAGTGTAAAGAGATGCAAACTGGGACAAAAAATCCTTACTTAGTTTCCGTGTATACTAATGGGGTCTGAACTTGCAGCAACTTGCAGATGAGGAACAAGGTCTTGAGGCCATGGTGGACTCATCAATGAAAACGTTGGCTCAGTGGGTGACAGCAATGAAGGAGGTAAATCCTCTGCGTGAGGCTGTTTAGTAATGCCCTTGTATAGATCTCTGGTGTGGCCATATTTGAACCACGGTGTACAGATCTGGTGAGCAAACCTCGAAAAAAGATACGGTAGCACTGGAAAAGGTACAGCAAGGGGCAACATTTCGTTAAGAGAAAGGGCAGTGAAGGGGAGCTGTGACAGAGATTTATAAAATTGTGCAGTGGATGGAAAGAATGGGCAGAAAGCTCTTTCTTCCTCTCCAGTAATAAAACTAAAAGAGGCAGCCCAGGAAGCCGAAGGGCAATAGGTGCAGGGCAAACAAAAGGAAGCAGTGTTTCCTCCACTCACAGAGTAATTAACGGGTGAAATTCACTACTACAGGATGTGGAGATGACTGCTGGCTTAGGTGGCTTTTAAAGGGGATTAGGTGAAATCCAGGAGATGGATTGACTCAATCAAGGAAGCCACAGCCCGTAGTTTGCAAGACCTGAGCAAGGCTATTAAGGACAGGGTGCTTTGAAGGGTCAGTATAAGTCAGAAGCGACTTGAGGGCACTTCAGGCGCACACACACATTTATGGAGGATGGCTGTGATGTGACCAAAACGCATTGCTATGTTCTAAGCGCAGTGAAAACGTGCTCACTCTGCCCTTTGTTCAGGGAGAACAGGACTAGGGTTGCCAACCTCCAGCTGGGGCCAGGAGGTCTCCAGGAATTGCAAAGGATCTTCACGGTGCAGAGATCCGTTCCTTTCCCTGGAGAAGAAGAAGAAGAAGAGAGAAGAGATTGGATTTATACCCCGCTCTTCACTCACTTGGAGTCTCAGAGCGACTTACAAACTCCTTTCCCTTCCCTTCCCCACAACAGACACCCTGTAAGGTTGGTGGGGCTGAGAGAGCTCTGAGACAAATGTTCTTGAGGGAACAGCTGGTACAGAGCTATGGCTTGCCCAAGGTCATTCAGCCAGGTGCAAGTGGAGGAGTGGGGAATCAAACCTGGTTTTCCCAGATTAGAGTCCGTGCGCTTAACCACTACACCAAACTGGCTCTCCAGAAGATGGCTGCTTTGGAGCATGGACTCTATGGCATTATACACAGCTGAGGTCCCTCATCTCCCCAAACCCCACACTCCCCGGATCTACCTCCAAACCTCTGTATACCGATTGAAATAATGCATTTATTCTGTCTGGAAATTTGGAAGCCAAACGGCAGGTCAGCATTTTTATTGGTCTTACGTCTGTTTAATGGGGATGGCTTCCCCCAAAGAATCCTGGGAATTGTAGTTTGGTAAACTCTAGCATTGCCCACTCTGCACTGGGAAATACCTGGAGATTTCAGGGGTGGAGCTTGAGGAGGGCGGGGTTTGGGGAGGAGAGAGACCTCAATGGGGTATGATGCCATGGAGTCCACCTTTCACAGTGGCCATTTTCTCCAGATGATTGCCTGGAGATCAGTTGAATAGTGGGAGATCTCCAGCCACCACCTGGAGGCTGGCAGCCCTTGTCGTTGAATTTCAGATCCCAGTTCTCTGGGTCCAAGAACAGCCACTGAACCGACCAAAAGTTTTGTGCGACAGAGTGGATTTTCCTCCCCTGCAGTCATCAAGTCCACTCTGCTGCCATTGTTTTTAATCGCCTTCCACGGAGCCGACTCTCCTTGCAGTCGTCCTGCTGCTTAGCTCAAAAATTAGGGAGTCGTCACACATGCTGCATGGTTGTGTAGGCAATCAGCCGGCTGGCCAGTTCTTAGTCAACATGGAAATGCCGACTGAGTAAGCAGAGGCCTGAAGCATGAAGTTGTAGAGATGAGAAGGTAACGGTTCTTGCTCACGTGTGGCTGGCTGTGCTTCAACGGCTTTCAGGGGAACTGATTAAAAGGAGGGGAGGGGACACACTTCTCCATTCTGTCCGTATTCAGTCTTAAAATGTTCTAAATTCTCTTTCAAGAGATCCCTGTTCCATGCAAATAAGTGACATGTTCTGCTAGTTCTTGATAACTTGTTTCCATCTTGATTTTGGTTCTGTCTTTTAGAACTGTGGAAGGAGGCACAGAAAGCAAGCCTAATAAGTAGTAGTAGTAGTAGCAGCAGCAGCGGTAATAGCAAAGAGAAGCTTCCAGTTGAAGTGTACAAGGCAGACTTATTTCACGTTACAGAAACCAAAGAAGATTACAGAAAGATTGAAATCAAAACTCACTTTGGAGCCTGGAAGGAAAAACAGTTAATAAAGGATGTCGCAATAGAGTTGCAGCTCTGTTGCACTGGAATCTTTGCAAGAAGTATGGCTGACCATCAGCCAGAAATTCACTGGAGCGCAAACCAGATAAGATCATGGGGAATGATGAACAAAGATTCCTTGGAATTTCCAATTACCAACAGATAAGCACCTGGAGCATAACACTCCTCCTATCAAAACTGTAGGGGGAAAATGTGGAATAGGGTTGGGATCATTGACACTGCAATCCCAGGAGACAGTGGAACAGAAAAGGAAGAACAGGGGAAGAGCACAAATACCAAGACCTACAAATAGAGTTAGAGTGCCTCTGGGAGAAGAAGGTGACCATCATGCCAATTGTCATTGGAGCCCTTGGAGCAATGCCTAGAATCCTTAAGAAGCACGTGGACATTCTAGGCATTAAACAAATGACACCAGTTTAGCTCCAGAAGGTAGCGTTGTTTAGAACAGCAAGAATCCTGCAAAGATACCTCTGCAATTCCCAAGAACTTGGCTGCAATCTTGAATTGCAGAACACCATTTACTAGTCAAACATCTGACAATTCATAACAACAACAATAACAATAAGGGGTTTGTTTTTTTAAAATCCTCCCACTACCACTCAGAGTGAGGTGGGCAATGAGATTGGGGAGTGGGGATCCCCCACCTCCAGCAGGGAACTGCGAACCCTCGTCTAAGCCCATTGGTTTAAATGTCCTTGTGCATGATAAGTGCTGTCAAGTCACTTTCGACTTATGTCAACCCTGTGAATGAATGACCTCCAAAATGTCCTATTGTTAACAGCCTTGCTCAGGTCTTGCAAACTGAGGGCTGTGGCTTCCTCAGCTGAGTCAATCCACCTCATGTTGGGTCGCCCTCTTATCCTGCTGCCTTCCACTTTTCCTGTGCTTAGATTATAGCCAGTTTGGTGTAGTGGTTAAGTGCGCGGACTCTAATCTGGGAGAACTGGGTTTGATTCCCCACTCCTCCACTTGCACCTGCTGGATGACCTTGGGCAAGCCATAGCTCTGGCACAGCTGTTCTTGAAAAAGAGCAGTTTCTGTCAGAGCTCTCTCAGCCCCACCTACCTCACAGGGTGTCTCTTGTGGGGAGGGGAAGAGAAAAGAGTTGGTAAGCCACTCTGATACTACAAGTGAAGGGCAGGGTATAAATCCAATCTCTTCTTCTCTTCCTCTTCTTCTTCTTATAGTAACTCCGCAAAGGGTTTCTCTGTAAATTGTGGAATTCGCTGCTGTTGGATGTAGTGATGGCCATGAGCACAGGTGGCTTTAAAAATGCATTAGATATGGAGGAAGGTTCATCAATGGCTACTAGCCATCAGTTCATTAGTGGTGACTGAATGGAACCTCCATGTACAGAGGCAAAAATACCAGTGCTAGGAGGTAACATCAGGTAGAAGGCCTTGGATTCTGTGCTAGGGGCAACTGGCAGGAGGGTTGTGGGCAAGGGCTTGGATAAGAGGACCTGCAACACTGGCTTTGGTACTATGTCATTTCTGGTAAAAACACAGAAGTGAAATAAGGTAGCTCTAGGAACTGCTGGAAATGCTATGTTTTTGGAGCCATGTAGGCAATGGGAGCTTGGGATAGGGGATTACCCACCATCATTGGGGCCTTGGCAGCCCTACTCGGTGCCCTGTGAAAAAGGATAATGGACTAGATGGACCAATGGCCTGGTCCAGCAGGACTTTTCTTCCAGCAAAACCACAGAATTTACATAGGGTAGTTCTAGGAATTGCTGGAACTCTATGGTCTCAGAGCTGTGGTGGGTAATGGGAGCTCAGAAGCTTGACAGCCCAACTTTGTACCCTGTGAAACAGGATGCTGGACTAGATGGATCACTGGCCTGATCTAGCAAGGCCTTTCTTACATTCTTAGGGTAGTGTCAAGGGGAAAACAATGCAAATCGACTGGAGGGGTTGGAAAATTCAGGAAACAATGCAAACGGCCAGCTCTGTAGCCCTGCTAATGAGGAAGGCGTAGAAGATAGATGAAGAGAGTAGCAGAATTTGGAGAGTTGTGGTCACTAAATCTCAAAGCAGGTTTTCGGCACAACTCCTCTGATTATATAAGATCAGAAACCAAGTAATTGGGGAAAAGTGACAGTGTCACTTCTGGCATTCCCGGTCCAAACTGCAGCCTGTGCTGCTGTACCAGCATCTGTGCCGCTCTAATTAACGCTGGCATTGCCCTTGGCTTTCCGCAAGACAAATCTGATTTGTGCGGGATCATATATGTGTGGCTCTTTTAGTTTCAGGGGCGGTGCAGGGAGGGGAAGTGCTTCGTGTTTACGATGCCGGTTAAACTTTGCCAAGTGTTTTGGACTCCTTCGGTATATGAACTCTATATAAATGTAAAATATCTGATAATTGTTTATTATTATTCCGTGCCTGACCAATGCCTGTGGGAAGTTCTCTTTGGTGCATGTGGAGCACAGTGTGTTGTGATGCTGAGATGCCGCCAGCGTTGCGTCTCGTCACATCTCAAGGAGCGTCACACATATTACAAAAATTAGATAAAGGCAGGCAGCTCTCTGCATGCATAGCATTAAATACTGTCTGTATGCTTTGCTACTTTCTTATGTTTTTTGAACGGAGACCCTCCCTCCCCGGAAAGCGAGATGCCTTTCGCGCATATGCCTTCCGTGCATATGCCTTCCGTTGTCATTGTTTGGTTCCGCACTGCTGAAATTACCCTCTGGGGTTCCAGAGAAGAGTGAACACTGATGAATTTTTGGTGCCTTGTGTCCGCATGAATATGAAAGGAAACACTTGAGAGATTTTGTGTGTGTGTGTGTATTTTTTTTTAAATTTTCAGAGTAGACTCTGAAAGGGCCCTTAGTCACCCCTTGCCTACTGAGTTGCTCTTTTTGGTTTTTGTAAAGCTCTAACCTGCTGAAAGGTTTGGTGTAATGGTTAAGTGTGTGGACTCTAATCTGGGAGAACCGGGTTTGATTCCCCACTCCTCCACTTGCACCTGCTAGATGACCTTGGGCAAGCTCTAGTTCTGGCACAGCTGTTCTTGAAAAAGAGCAGTTTCTGTCAGAGCTCTCTCAGCCCCACCTATCTCCCAGGGTATCTGTTGTGGAGAGGGGAAGGGAAAGGAGTTTGTAAGCCGCTCTGAGACTCCTTTGGGTAGTGAAGGTGGGATATAAATCCAATATCTTCTTCTTCTTCTTCTTCCTCCTCCTCCTCCTAACCGGGAGTACAGAAACCATTTACTAATTTCCTGGGAGGGAATTCTCCCAAGGTTTCACTTTTTTTGGCAGAACTTAAAAGTGGTTCTAGAACTTTGTTGATTGCACATTGACAGCCAGTGTGATGTAGTGGTTAAGAATGGTGGACTCTAATCTGGAGAACCGGGTTTGATTCCCCACTCCTCCTCCACATGAGACCTGCTGGGTGACCTTGGGCCAGTCACAGTTTTCTTAGCACTCTTTCAGCCCCACCTGCCTCACAAGGTGCCTGTTGCAGGGAGAGGAAGGGAAGGAAATTCTAAGATGCTTTGAGAATCCTTAGGGCAGAGAAAAGCTGGGTATAAAACTCAGCTCTTCTTCTTAATAAACAAGCCCCCCCCCCCCCCGCAAAGAATAGCCATTTAGCTGTTGCAATTTTTTTTAATGTAAACAGAAAAGCTCCACAAAAATCAACTGGATTTGTGACTGGGTTGCTTTCTTGGTCCCAAACACTGGAATTCACTGGGGTATATTGGAGTTAAAAAAAAGTCTGTTGAGGCCCCCCCCCCCCCCCCGAAAGCACTGGAACAGAGAAATATTGCTAAATACTCTAGAGAGATACAGCACTTCCCTTTAATCACAGAAATATGACCTGAAAACTCTCTGCAGAACAGGTGTGAGTTACTCAATATGCAAAGCGGGTGTGTGAAATTTTTTTTTAAATCCACTTAGGATGAAAGTGTATATATAAAAAACTTTGAAATAGGCTCTGGGAGTTGTGAAACACTCTGACTTTTTGGGTGGGCAGGTGGGACATCTGACTACCCTAGGGTTGTCAGTTGCTCTTCTGTGAGCCAGTTTGGTGTAGTGGTTGAAAATGCGGACTCTAATCTGGGATAGCTGGGTTTGATTCCCCACTCCTCCACATGCAGCTGCTGGTGTGACCTTGGGTAAGTCACAAGTTGTCTCAGAGCTGTTCTCTCAAGAGCAGTCCTCGAAAGAGCTCTCTGAGCCCCACCTACCTCACAGGGTGTCTGCTGCGGGGAGGGGAAGGGACTGTAAGCCGCTCGGAGACTCCTTCGAGTAGTGAAAAGCAGGGTATAAATCCAATCTCTTCTTCATCTTCTTAAGCTTCTGTCCTCACACTCCATTGCCTGTACTCACTTGATGAAGTGGTGGGAGAAAAAAAATTGAGGATGGGGAGAATGATGTTATGGACTCTGCAATGTCACTTCTAGGAGACCTTCTGTTCTGGAGACTAGCAATCTCTCCTAGTCTCTGTGGTCTTTACCACAGAGATTGGACAAATTCCTAAAACAGCATCAGAGTGTTTGTGTTATATGACAGCAGCACTTTTCCTTCCTAGCTCTGCTCAGGTGGCAGTTTACCACCTGAGCAGAGCTGGGGGAAAACAGTGGTTGCACCCCTACTGTGCAAAGTGGGGAGAAAACCCCTTTTCAAAACTTTTCTGGGACTGGGCATGCCTTGGTTACAGGGTTGCCAGGCCTAGGTGGCAACCAGTGAGAAAGTGGTGAGGCGGGGATATGGAGGGCAACCAATGGCAGCCGGCTGTCTCTAACAGGAAAACAAAAATACGAGATGACAAAAACTGTGGTGCACACAAATATACTTAATATAAATTCAATAATCAGTGATTATAAATAATATTATTGTTGTATTCTTATTATTTTACAGCCACAGCTTGCAGAGACTTTGGGATGCAAAAGGCCCTTCCTGATTGGCTACAAATAAAGACTCTCATTGGTCCTTAAGCCACTCTAGGTAACCAATTGCTGAGCCTCGCTTAGGTCCAATAGGATTGTTTGTACATAGTTACATTGTTTGAAGTTATGAGTTGGAAACAATATAAATTAAGGTGCCGCTCTCATAGAGCTGTCTTTTGAGCTGAAGCAATGTGTTTGAATAAAAGCCTGTTTGTTTGATTCATCGCCTCCCGCTCAATACTTAAAAATTATAGAATACAGAAATGATACAAATAATTAAAAGTCCTTTCAAGCTATAATACTGGCAGTTGCTTGATGGAATTGACAAAATTTTCCAGAATAAAGTTGCCTTTCAAAAATCCTCCCTCTGACCATTGGACCAATTAACTGTTGTAAAAATATTATTACAAAATTCATCTATAATAGGAAGATGGGAATACTACTATACAAAATTATTTAACTTGCAATAGCAAAATCTCTACAGATACATGGCATGTTTGTATAACCTCATCCAGGCATAAAATTCTCTCCTGGAAATCTATAATATAATAAATTACATACTTTATTAAACAATACCTTATACATATACTTAAGGGAATGCCTAAAAGTATTAAAAACTCACCAGCATAGACTGCAAAATGTCTTGCTATGTTGAAGGCTAAGCCATTATTACAAACATTCCCAGAAGCCTTAATTCTTCCATACACACTAACTATATATATAGGTATGTTTCCCCTGATTGCATTAGTCAATTTCACACTCTTCATTGCAGGGCCACACTTTGACCCGCATCTCCCTCTGATTTCCCCCATATCTTCTTGATCTCAAAAAACAAGTATCGAGAAGACGCAGAGGAAATCGGGGGGGGGGGGGGGAGATGTGGGTCCAAATGTGGCCAGGCAGCGAAGAGTGTGAAATTGACCAATGCAACCAGGGCAAGCGGAAGAGCGAGGGTGGCACAGCTGCTGGTGGGAAATCGGTCTATAGTAAAATCCCTTATGTAGAGGAGTGGATCCTACCCTTATTCTGCTACGCCACTGAGAAAAATTTGACACTTTCATCCAGGCTAAGAAACCTTCCTCCAACCCAGGTGGCCCTTCCTTCAGCAAAAGGACCACTTAAGACAGGGGTGGGCAATTGTTTTGGCTCGGGGGCCACTTTGTGGGAGCGGAGGTTAGCGGAGGGCCGCACCTTTTAAAATGATTGCATTCATTAGTTAACTTTGCATTTCAGAAAAGGTATAAATTGTATCATAAAAATCAATAAATATAAATTAAATAAAACAGTGGTAGTTTTATTCAATTTATTTATTGTGCTAATTTCATATCATCTATAGCTGCAAGCACATTTAATTTTAGAATCAGTTTAATGAGACAAATGTACCCGATCACACTTTTCTAAAAAAAAATTGAAATCAGGAGTGAGATTCTCATCACAGCCTGCAAGTTAATGTCTGTCAGAGAGCATCTATATTTACTCTTGCTGATCTTCATGCAAGAAAAACTTTGCTCACAAATATATGTAGATCCAAATATAGAGAACATTTTCCCAGCAAATTTCTTCATACATGGAAATTTTTTCAGCAGACAAAGATTTGTAAAAGTCAACTAATGTCACAACATTAAACATTTCTTTCACAGTGTGATCTGACTGCATGTCAGTAAGTTCAAGCTGCAGCTCCTCAGGTGCTGTATCAATATCAGCAGTGATGGGATAAGAGAGCAAATTGAATTTAGGCTTACTTTTCTTGAAGTCCTGAAATCTTCTTGGCGGGCCACAAAAAACTCTGTGGTGGGCCGCATGTGGCCCCCGGGCCGCCATTTGCCCACCCCTGATTTAAGATTAAGAAAGGCTCATTAGGCTGAAGGAAGACCCCTGGGAGGAAGGTTGGCTCCACATCAGGATCTACAGCCAGGGGGCACGGAACTGATGGCATCACAGCGGTGCTCAGAATGCCCCTGTTATCAAATGGAAGACCAGGAAAGCAGCCAAGGCAGAATTATTAACTATTATTAAGGCTGGCTTCGTTAGATCCTGGAACTCAGGGTGGTGTCCCCATTGAGATCTCCTGTCCAGGCACTGACCAGGTTTGTTTAGCTTCTGTTTGGCTTCAGCCAGGCTGCTGCATTCTGTGTTTTCCATTTGGGGCATACAAAAGGTGCTTAAGTGTCAATGAAGTATGGAATGGCAGGGAAGACCCGGGAGGCATTCTGCAGCTTCACAGCTTTCCCAGGTGTATTCAAGACTATGTAGCCAAAGGTTGTCTGGGGTGATTGTCAGGGTCGCCAGCCTCCAGCTGGGGTATGGATTATGGCATTATACCCTGCTGAGTTCCCGCCCCTCCCTAAACCCCACCCTCCCCAGGCTCCACCCACCCCAAATCTCCAGGAATTTCCCAACCCACAGTTGGTAACCCTAAAGAAAATGGAAGTGCAGTTGAGCATCATCCATAACATGTAGTTCTGGCAGGTATAGGTAGTGCAGTCCTGTGTAGACCTATAAGTCTATATAGACTTACAGAAAGCCAGTTTGAAGTACTGGTTAGGAGCAGTGGACTCTGGTTTGGTTCCCCAGGTTTGGTTCCCCAGACTTCCACATGCAGCTGCTGGTGTGACCTTGTGTCAGTTACAAGTTCTTTCAGAGCTGTTCTCTCATGAGAGGTTGTTGAAAGAGCTCTCTCAGCCCCATGTGCCTCACAGGGTGTCTGTTGTTTGGAGGGGAAGGGAAAGGAGATTATAAGCTGCTCTGAGACTCCTCGGGGTAGTGAAGGACAGGGTATAAATCTAATCTCTTCTTCTTCTTCCAGCCTAAACCAGTGGGCTTAAACTGGCATAACTCTGCACAGGATTGCACTGCAAATCACTTACGTTTAGAAGAGGGAGTCATAACACAGAGGTAAAACTGATATTTTGTGCATTGAGCAGGTACGAAATTGGGCAGGAAGGAGCTTAATGTTCCCAGTTTGGTTTATTTTTAGATCTGTTTGTCTATGGTATCTACTGTTCTCTTTTCTTCACTGGTTCCGTGGATTTATCTGTATTCTGTGTATATTTCGTAGAGTTTTTATGTGCGATGCGTGTGGTATTTATGTGGATGATGTAATCATTATCGTTTATATATCAGGAGGGGGCCACATGAAGACTTACGGGGGCGGGGGAATTGCCTCCTTCTGCTTCCCCTTGCTGGCTGGCCCTTTTCTCTTCTCCTTCTCCTCAGGCCTCTGTTCCCCCTCTACTCTGCTAGTTCCATCCATCACTCCCCCTGCTCATTTCCTCCTTTACCCCTCACTCCAGCCCCCACTCACCTCCCCCTTAGCCTCATCGTGGCCACCATGTCATTCTAGGTGGCTGAACCACCCTGATCTCGGCACACTGTCAGGAGACTAGGCAAGCTTTGATTTGTGTGTGGGGGGGAAATGTTTGGGGGAAATGACTCTAGGTTTTACTGCCCTTTGTTCAGCACTGGGCAGGCCTCTTGTCATCTGCTCCTAGGTAAAACCCACCACAGAACACCAGGTGGAGGCCTCGTCACTGAGATGGGTTGCTTTGGCAGCTTGAAATCAGCAACTGAGATCTCGCGAGTTGATCTTGTGAATCTCGATCAGGAAGGAACTTTGTGGTTCTGGTTTATTTATTTTTTTACTTTTATTGATTTGTTTACTCAATTCATTAACCTTTGTTTTTTGGGGTTTCCTCCATGGTTGCGGAAATCTATACCTTAGCCCTGCGTAGCCCCGTTGTGCAGATGTTTTGATCCCCATGAGAGACAGATATGTGTGGCTATTAGATTTATAGGTGTATAAGCATCATTTATGGACAGACAGATCACACTGGAAGAATGCTTACAATTTTATATTGTGCAAGGATACTGAAAATGGCATCAGCATAAGAATAGTGGGTTTTATTTGCACAACAGAGATGCTAAACGAAACCAGGAAGTATATATCAAAACAACAGGGGTAAGCAATTCAAACTCCTCCCTACATGATTTATTTCTTTAATTTACCTCATTCATGCTGCACTTTTCTCCACAATGGGGACCCAAAGTGGTTAATAGCAGTCTCCCCGTTTCCATTTTCTTCTCACCACAACTCTGTGAGGTAGGCTAGGCTTCATTTTTTTTTTAAAAACCTTTTTTTTCTAACAAACAAACAAAAAGAGGGACATCAGCAAAGCATAATACCATAGAGTCTACCCTCCAAAGCAGCCATTTTCTTCAGGGGAACTGATCTCCATAGGGTGTGTTCATATGGCTCTTTTGAGCCGTGCCAGGCACAAGTGCACGTCCAGATCCCAACATCTGGGAATAGTGCCGCTTACATCAATCCCCACTGGGGATCTGTATTTAAAAGACAGTAGTAAAAGTCCAGTCTAAAGTTGGCTGATGGGCCAATGCCGGACTTTCCACCATCAAGTCGTACCTCCAGTGCGCAATCAGCCCGTTGGGATGGTCTCCAGACCATCCTGAATGGCCGCCATTTTTAAAAAGTCTTAGCGATGTGCGCATAACCGCTTAAACATGCGACGTCCCCAGACCTCTGCTCAAGTGATCTAAACAATTTTATGTTTCTGATGGTTCCCGGAACTTTATCAACTTTATGAACTGAAATGGTACCTAGAGGAAGGTGCTGGTGGTGGTGCTTTTACCGTATTAGTTCATGCATGCACGGAAAAACAAATATATGGTGAGGCGCATATGCTCATGTGCAGACAGGATTTTTTTTTCAAAAAAGCTGACTGCATGACTCCTAGTGGTGGATGCCATCTAGACAATCCACCGCGGGAGTCACGCACAGTAAAGCGCTTCGCAGAGGAGCTATCTGGTCGTGCAGTGCTGGATCAAAAAGATCTAGCTCAAATTACAGCCGGGCCAATGGCAGGATTAGCTGCCCGTCTGAACACACCCATAGTCTGGAGATCCACTGTTATTCTGGGAGATCTCCAGGCCCCAGGTGGAGGTTGGCAACTCTCCTCCCCCTCCCTTCTCTTCCAGCACATGCAGGATGACATTATCACATGGCAAATTTCTTGCTCCAGCTCATTGGCTACTTGTGGGATGATGGAATCTTGCAGCTTGATGACATCATGTCATGCAATTTGAAGTCTTCAGTGTTACCAGGAGAGCGAGGGAGCTGAAATTAATCAATTGGTCATCTTCTAGCTCAAATGCAGGTTGAGTCAGGAAGACATCTGGGATACAAAACTAATCTTGAGCAACAAAACTAATCTTGAGCAACAAAACTAATCTTGAGCAACAAAACGGCATTCTGTTCACACTATCAGGGGTGACCTGGATAGCCCAGGCTGGCCCAGTCTCATCAGGTTTCGGCCCTGGCTGGTATTTGGATGGGAATCTTCCAAGGATTACCAGGGTTGTTTGTGACATGATGGAGGCAAAAAAATGGCAAACCACCTCTGAACGTCTCTTGCCTGGAAAATCCTAAGGGGATGCCTGAAGTCCGCTGTGACTCGACAGCAAAAAAATTAAAAAATAAATCTGTGCATTAGATTCCTTCAGTGCTTCTCTCCCCACCCCCCAAGAATTCCTCACTGACTGAACATCAGCTTTCATTGCAATAATATTTTAAATATGTTTGCAATCTCCTTTTAAAGGACAGCCTAGAACTCTGTGCAAGAGAAGTCCCGGCGGCTTTCCCCCAGTGCTGATTTGCATCTTGGATCGTGCGATGCTATCACTTCCAGCCAAGCCATCTGGTGGGGAGTTTATTACAGCATGTAAGGCGAAAAAAATCTACCCATCAGATACATTGCAGGAATGCAGCTCAGCCCTTCTTTCCCACATTTCCAATAAAGGTTGGTGTCAGCCAAACAGCTGCACAGATGATGGGTTTTCTGAAAATATACAGCGTTCTTTGACCAACGGGTGGTTCTTTTGCAATTCCACCTTTGCCAGGAGTCCTGCTGAAATTAACGCCTTGGGAGAACTCAAATTACATTTCATTCCATAGAGTTCCCTGAGTGGTGTCACCAACTGAACCCCCCCCCCCCAGGCCATCCCAATACGATATTAGTAGAGAAATTAAATTATGTCCTAGAAATATACACGTAACAGCAAACACACCTAGACACGAGCATTCCAAGGAAACAGGAAAGTTTCAGCAGACCAGGAGGGGGCAAAACCTCAGGTAGCTGAGCTGAAAACAGAGTCCACAGAAGCAATACCACCCCCCCCCCCCTTCCACAAACCTCACCATAAATAGAGTTGCCAGCCTCCAAACGGTGGCTGGAGATTTCCCGCTATTACAGCTGATCTCCAGGTGACAGAGATCAGTTCATCTGGAGAAAACGGCTGCTTCGGAAGGTAGACCCTATACCATTCTACCCCACTGAAGTCCCTTCACTCCCCAAACCCCACCCTCCTCAGGCTCTACCCCTAAAATCTCCAAGTATTTCCCAACCTATAAGAACATAAGAGAAGCCATGTTAGATCAGGCCAATGGCCCCTCCAGTCCACCACTCTGTGTCACACAGTGGCCAAAACCCAGGTGCCATCAGGAGGTCCAGCAGTGGGGCCAGGACTCTCCCACTGTTTCCCCCCCCCCCCAAGCACCAAGAATACAGAGCATGCTCCAGACATAGTTTTCCATGTATACCTTGAGGCTAATAGCCACTGATGGGCCTCTCCTCCATATGTTCATCCAGTCCTTTCGTAAAGCTCTCTATGCCTGTAGCCGCCACCACGTCCCGTGGCAGTGAATTCCATGTGTTAATTACTCTTTGGGTGAGGAAGTACTTCCTTTTTTTCTGTTGTAAGCCTACTGTTCATTAATTTCATTGAGTGCCCACGAGTTCTTGTATTGTGAGAAAGCGAGAAAAGTACTTTCTCTGCCTTCTCTAGCCCATACATAATTTTGTTAACCTCTACCATGTCACCCCCCCTTCAATCATCGTTTCTCCAAACTAAAGAGCCCTAACCTCTTTAACTTTGCTTTACAGGAAAGGTGTTCCATACCCTAATCATCTTAGTTGCCCTTTTCTGCACCTTTCCCAATGCTATAATATCTTTTTTGAGGTGCAGTGACTAGAACTGTACATGGTATTTTAAATGAGGCCACACTATTGATTTATACAGGGGCGCTATGATACGGGCTGATTTGTTTTCAGTCCCCTTCCTAATAATCCCCAACACAGCATTTGCCTTTTTTTATTGCAGTCGCACACTGTGGCGGCATCTTCAGTGAAGGACCAGGACTGTATACAGAGCTGGCGACTCTAACCATGAGGTCTACAAAACTTGAAATGATCTCACACTTCTTGTACTTAGAAACATGGCCCTGGGCTGAAAAAGAAGTGCAGACAGATTTTAACCTAAATAATTTAAAAAAGAAGTCTCTTGTCTGTGGTTGGGCCCGTGTTCAAAATTAGGAGCTATCCAGAGCCTGGAGCAAAACATTGTCTTTTGACGCTCCCACCCTCTGGTATCTCCCCCAATTCTGTTATTTATTTGTTTGTTTATTTACTGGATTTCTACCCCGCCCTCCCAGCCAAGGCCGGCTCAGGGCGGTTTACACAAAATCAACACATAATTTTACAGCAAAGCATAAAACATAAATTAGATTAAAACAATTCTAAAACCATTTAAACCACACAGTATAGTAAAGTGCTAGTGACATTGACATAGTAACATTGCCTGTATAAGTATTTCACGATGGCCCTGACCTGGACGGCCCAGGCTAGCTCAGTCTCATCAGATCTCAGAAGCTAAGCAGGGTTGGTCCTGGTTAGTATTTGGATGGGAGACCACCAAGAAAGTCTAGGGTTGTTATGTATAGCCAGACAATGGCCAACCACCTATGTTTGTCTCTTGCCTTGAAAACCCTAGGAGGTTGCTTAATTCAGTTGCACATTGACGGTACGTACATATATAATTCAGCGTTGCCTTGACTCGAATGGCCCAGGCTAGTCCAGTCTGCTAATATCTGGAAGTGAAGCAGAGTCAGTCCTTGTTAGTACTTGGATGGGAGACCAACAAGGAAGTCCCGGATTGCTAGGCAGAGACAGACAATGGCAAACCACATCTGAAGTTCTCTTACCTTGAAAACCTGTGACTCGATGGCACTTTTAATGTTGCGGATATTTGGGACTGAAGCCTACCGAAGGTGGGATTTGGGGAGAGGAGGGGAGGGACCTCAGTGTGGTATGATGCCATACAGGCCACCCCCTGGAGCAGCCATTTTCTCCAGGGAAACTGATCGCTTCAGCCAGAAGATCAGTTGCAATTCCAGGAGATCTTCATCCTCCGATTGTATCCATCTTACAGGATACAATTGTAAGAACATAAGAACATAAGAGAAGCCAACGTTGGATCAGGCCAATGGCCCATCCAGTCCAACACTCTGTCACACAGTGGCCAAAAATACCAGGAATCAGTGGGGTAGATATACCACCTGGTCATTCCCCACCCTTCCAAGAGAACCCACAACTTGCTGCACCGTGTTTAAGGCACAGTTTGGTGTAGTGGTTAAGTGTGTGGACTCTAATCTGGGAGAGCCGGGTTTGATTCCCCACTCCTCCACTTGCAGCTGCTGGATGACCTTCCCAGCTGTTCTCTCAAGGACAGCTCTGGAAAGAGCTCTCTCAGCCCCACCTACCTCACAGGGTGTCTGTTGTGGGGAGGGGAAGGGAGAGGAATTTGTAAGCCTTTCTGAGACTCCGAGTGAAGGGCAGGATATAAATCCAATCTCTTCTCTTCTTCTAAGGCACGGGGGAAAGGGAGGAAGGGAGGAAAGCTACATGCTTATGACACTGGGTGGAGACTGAAATAAGGTGAAGCAGAGGTGGAAGAGAAGAAGAGGCAGGACACCTGAGGCCACTGTCACCTCCCCTCACTAAAGACAGATGTTACATTGGTGCTTAGCATACAGAAGCAGTCGTGATGGCTTGTTTGGTGGGGTGCGGAGAATATCCCAGTCTTCACCACTGTGGGCCACTGAATGGGGAGGAGAAGTTGGGGCCTTTGCTGTTACAAACAGGAGGTACCAACACACTTGCTGGGGCCATGGCTGCAGAACTGTGCGACCACGCAGCTCCTGAGCAGTAATGGGAGCTGGTGTGAACATGGGATGATGACATTATGTGTCATCCACTATGTGGATGATGACATTATGTGTCATCCAAGGTCCACTAGCCACCCGGAAGGGGCATGCATGTGTGGTGCTGCAGCCGTGGCCCCAGAAACTCCATCGCACCTCCCATTGCTCACCAATGAGTTGGCAGCCTTCACCTCTGTTTCAGTGGTGCGCAGTAGCGGAGGCTGAGATAATTCTGGAACCCATCCCACGAGACCAAATTACAAAAACAGGGCATTCCGGGCAGGTGACAGTGAACGAAGCTGCCAGTGTCAGTACAAACGGCATGGCTGGCTCCCCGAATGTCGCAGTTGGTTCATGCCTTCTGCAGAACCTGGCAAGCAGGACCTGAGCACAACAAGTGGCTTAATTATCTCGCGGCCATCTGTGGATATCGCAGCACGACAGAAGTTAGCACTTAAGATGTGACGGCCAAGCAGACCAGAGCAGATTAGGAGGACTCCTGCTCTGAATGTGTCCACGTTAATGCAGAAAAAAGTGTGAGAAAGAAGTGTGTGAGTTGGATGAGATATTATGAACGCATACAGAGGATTCAGAGGGTCACAGATCTCCCTTTCTCAGTACACAACTGTTATGTATTGACCATGCGGTCGCCATGTGCTCTCTTAATTGTGACCGCATGGCCAGAGCACATGGCCAGAGCATGGCCAGAGCACATGGCCAAGAAACTACCTGAGCTTCAGCCAGGTAGAACAAAGGCCAGGTGGATTCAAACCGGCCACCAATCCTGTACCTAGGTTTCTCCCAGGGAACCTATGAAATGTAAATAGACTTCTAATAGCCTATCAGGCCAGTTGGGTGAGGTCAGGGGATTGTCCCTGACCAGCATAAAAGGAGGGCTTCGAGCCCTGGGTTGTATGCTTCATCCGGACCAGCAATAAAGATCTAGCTGTTTCACTGTTCCATGGACTCCCGACTCCAATACTTATCAGTGGCGACGAGGATGGGATCCCGATGAGCGACTCTCCAGCAGACCACAGCAGCACAGCGAGCTCCGTCCCGCCGGCCACAGGCATCTCTGAGCTCCAGCACTCCAACGCCTCGCCGCAAGTCGCTCTGAGCCCAATCCTCCGGCACTAGCCAGCGCCAAGCCTCAGCGCTCCCCGGCACCGCCGCAAGACACGAGGACATCGCTCAAACAGCCGCCGCCGCCCCTGCTCTGGTAAATATGGCAAACGCTCCGGGACCAATTACCCCTTTCGATACGTCTCGCCCCGAGACATGGAAGTCCTGGCTCAAGACGCTGGGTTGCGCCTTTAAGGTCCGCGGAATCACAGATGCGGACCTGAAGAGTGCCTGGCTCTTGAGTTCCGGAGGGGTGGAGGTCATGCGGGTGGCCCAGAACCTACTAGCCCCGCAAGACCCCACCGAGGTGTCTTACGACGTGCTCACCAAGACCCTCGGCGATTACTTCGCCCCGAAGCCACCAAAACTGGCCAGGCGCTGGGAGTTCATACAGCGCCAGCAGCAGCCGGGGGAGTCGGCCGCCACTTTCCTGGCTGAACTCCGTCGACTAGCCGTGGGCTGCGAATTCCGCCACATGGATGACCAGGTGGAGACCGCCTTCATGGGAGGGGTCCGGGAAGCCAAGCTCCGCCGGCGCCTCATTGCAATGCCGGAGCCAACCTTGGAGAAGATGCTCGAAACTGCGGCAGCCTTCGAGACAACGCAAAAGGACAAGGCAGCCACCAAAGTCCACCAGGCGGCTCCTCCCGAACCCGACTCAAGTGAAGAAGAGGACGTCCACCGGATGCAACCACGCTCAAAGAAGGGTGAGCCCGGCGTCCCCAGGCCCAAGGGCCGGCACCCAGCATCTGTCTCTGTTCCCTCTTCTGCTTCCCTCAACAGGCAGGCCCCAACGTGCGCCAGCTGCGGGGACCCCCACGACAGACGGACATGCCGCTTCCGTGATGCCATCTGCCGTGCCTGCGGGAAAGCAGGACATCTCGCCCGGGCCTGCCACCTGAGGAACAGCCACCGTGCCCCAGCAGCGAACTTCGAAGAAGTGGGTAGTGTCATTCCCATGGCCACGGTAATGAACTTGCCTCAGCCCATCCCGGGCGCAATTTCCGTGTCTCTCCGAATAGAGGGAGTTCCTTGCTCCATGGAACTGGACTCAGGGTCAGCATATTCAATTGTGTCCGCAGCTAAGTTCCGCCGCCTCTGCCCGAAGGGGGCACGCTGGCTGCGGCTGCCGGCTGGGTTGGTCCTCCGGGACTTCCAGAAAAACCCAGTGGCTATTAAGGGGCTAGCCAGGGTCCGGGTCCAGTACCACGCCTTTAATGGCCTGCTGGACCTTCTCATGGTGGAGTGCAATCTAACCAGTCTCCTAGGTCGCGCCTGGTTCAAGCCGCTCGGAGTGCAGTGGACCGGAATACACCGCATGGGCTCTACTGACTTCTCATCCATCTGCGAGGAATTTCCCGCCATTTTCGATGGCTCATTGGGCTGCTACAAAGGACCCCCGGTTTCCTTCGACCTGGACCCGGCAGTCCGGCCCATCCGCGTGGCCGTCCGCCGGCCACCACTCGCCTTCCAGTCCAAAGTGGAGGCGGAGTTGGAAAAGCTCGTGGCACAAGGGGTGCTCGAGCCGGTCTCCCACGCCAAGTGGGAGACTCCCATTGTGACCCCCCTCAAAGCTAACGGGGAAGTCCGCATCTACGCGGATTACAAATGTACAATTAATAAGGCATTACAGGACCACGCGTACCCGGTACCGGTGGTCAGCCATGTTCTGGCCTCCCTCGCGGGCGCCAAAATATTTGGAAAATTAGACTTGGCCCAAGCCTATCAGCAGCTTCCCGTAGACGAAGCAACGGCCGAGGCACAAACGATTGTGACTCACAAAGGAGCGTTCAAGGTAAAACACCTCCAATTTGGGGTCAGCGTAGCACCCGGAATCTTTCAAAATCTAATGGATTCTCTCCTAAAAGATGTTCCAGGAGTGAAGCCGTTCTTCGACGATGTCCTCATCGCCACCCCGGACGCCGACACGTTCGCAGCTCGCCTCCGGATGGTGCTGCAAAGGTTCCAGGACGCGGGTCTCAAGGTTCGAAAAGACAAGTGCACCCTGGGAGTCTCCTTGGTGACCTTCTTGGGGTTCCAAGTCACTGCAGACGGCATTCACCCTACAAAGGAGAAGGTAGCGGCAATTACAGGTGCACCCCGCCCGTCCTCAAAGGCGGAACTCCAGGTGTTCTTGGGACTTGTGAACTTCTACCACGCCTTCCTTCCGCACAAGGTGGCGGTCGCTGAACCCCTGCATCATCTCCTGGACAAGGGAGCGGCTTGGGCCTGGGGTCCCAAGCATGATGCAGCCTTCCGGGCCGTCAAAGACTTATTAATTTCAAATGCGGTCTTAGCGCATTTCGATGAGAGGCTCCCTGTCATCCTGGCCTGCGACGCATCCCCCTCCGGTGTTGGGGCGGTCTTGGGACACCGGCTACCCAACGGAAAGGAGGTACCGATTGCCTACTACTCCAGGACCCTGTCGTCGGCAGAACGGAACTATGCCCAGATCGACAAGGAGGCCCTAGCAATCGTAGCCGGCGTCAGGAAATTCCACGACTATCTCTACGGACGTTCGTTCACCGTGGCCACAGATCACAAGCCGCTGCTGGGTCTCCTTGCCCCCCACAGGCAGACCCCTCACATGCTGTCCCCGCGGGTCCTGCGGTGGTCAATTTTTTTGTCAGGCTACTCCTACGAATTGGTACATCGCCCGGGGAAGGCGATGGGTCATGCAGACGCCCTCAGCCATCTTCCCCTCCCGTCCTGCGACCCTGATCCGGCTCCCGCTTTCCACGTCGCGCTCCTAGAGGATCTACCGGAGCGCCCCGTACAGGTATCGGATGTGGCCCGTCGCACGCGGCGGGACCGCATCCTTTCCCGTGTCTCGGACTGGGTGGGAAGGGGGTGGCCGGAAAAACCGGGACCAGATTTCGCCGCTTTCACGGCACGCAGGCACGAACTATCGGCCCACAAGGGATGCCTGCTATGGGGATCTCGAGTGGTGATCCCCGGGCCCCTGCGGCCCCAAGTGCTAGAGGCCCTCCACGAGGCTCACCCGGGAATTGTGCGCATGAAAGCTCTGGCCCGGAGTTACGTATGGTGGCCAGGCCTGGACAAAGACATTGAGGGGCAGGTCCAGAAGTGTACCAAATGCCAGGAGTCACGGCCAGATCCGCCACACGATCCTGTCCGATCCTGGGAATCTACTAACAAGCCCTGGTCCCGCCTGCACCTAGACTTCGCGGGACCGGTCCAGGGCCGGTTGTTTCTTATCGTTGTTGACAGCTACAGCAAGTGGCTTGAGGTAGTGCCGGTAGCTTCGACCTCCACCAACGCTGCCTTAAGAAGTCTCTGGCCGATCTTTGCGACACACGGAATGCCAGAAACTCTCGTGACCGACAACGGGACCGCCTTCACCTCCGGCAAGTTTCAATGGTTTGTGGAAGCCTGCGGTCTGCGCCACATCCGCTCCGCTCCGTTCCACCCCGCAACCAACGGCCAGGCCGAGCGCATGGTGAGGACAACGAAGGACGCGTTAAAGAAGATGGAGCATGGCGACTGGCAAGAGCAGCTGTACAAGTTCCTGTTCTGCCAACGGAACACACCCCACTCAGGGACCGGGCGCCAGCCAGCCGAACTTCTGATGGGAAGACGACTGGGAACCGTCTTGGACCGCCTACATCCTGACCGAGCAATCGAGGGGAACCCGACAACGGAGGACCAGCCAGCTGCCGGAGGATTCGCTCCCGAAGACCCCGTATACGCAAAGAACTTTGCGAGGGGTCCAACATGGCTCCCCGCGAGGATCGTCCGAGTCACAGGGCCTTATTCCTACGAGGTCCTTACGGAAGATGGCGTAGTCTGGAAACGGCACATTGACCAGATTCGACGCCGTACCCAGAACCACGATGATACCCAGGCCCCCGAACTCCCTGCACCAACAGACCGTGACATCGACACGACTCCAGAAGCAGCGCCAGACCCTGATCCGGAGACTGCGGAGATGCCGCTCCTGCCCGTGGACGAAGCAGTCGCACCATCCACACCTGAACAACCCCTGAGCAGACAGGCCCCACCAGCAGAACAACTACCCACACCGCAACCTGCCGACACAAGCAACACGCCCCGCCTTACAACCCCCCGGCGCTCTGGACGTGAGCGCAGACGCCCGGACTATCTCAAAGACTATGTGTGCAGAAGGGTTCTGGACTATGGGGGGAGGGGTGTTATGTATTGATCATGCGGTCACCATGTGCTCTCTTAATTGTGACCGCATGGCCAGAGCACATGGCCAGAGCATGGCCAGAGCACATGGCCAAGAAACTACCTGAGCTTCAGCCAGGTAGAACAAAGGCCAGGTGGATTCAAACCGGCCACCAATCCTGTACCTAGGTTTCTCCCAGGGAACCTATGAAATGTAAATAGACTTCTAATAGCCTATCAGGCCAGCTGGGTGAGGTCAGGGGATTGTCCCTGACCAGCATAAAAGGAGGGCTTCGAGCCCTGGGTTGTATGCTTCATCCGGACCAGCAATAAAGATCTAGCTGTTTCACTGTTCCATGGACTCCCGACTCCAATACTTATCAACAACATTCTCTCTATCTCTCTCTCTTGCCATCCAGTCACAGCTGACTTATCCCTTAGGGTTTTCAAGGCAAAAGACATTGAGAGGTGGTTTGCCATTTTGCCTGCCTCTGCGTCATGACCCTGGTATTCCTTGGTGGTCTCCATCCAAATACTAACCAGGGCTGACCCTGGAAGTGACACACATCCTGACGAATGGGACATTTGATACCAGACTAGTTTGGAGAATTCACGCAACTACCACAGACTTATTTTACTAGTTGTAGCAAATACATAGCATTCAAGACAGCAACACCTGGTCTTATTTATGTTTGTATATACAAAAGTCTGACTGCATGTATTTTTGGATGTGTGTCACTTTATAATAAGGAATATTGACCACTGAGGAAGGCCCATAGGGGCTGAAACGCGTATGGTCCTTAGGTCAAAAGTTTTATCCATCAGTTTGATAGGCGCTGTATTTAGTTCTTAATGGACTTAGTGTCAAATGTCTGATACTTGGACTGTCTCTTTTAATTTTATTTTGTTTTATTTACGTGTACACTCTAATAAATGTCTATATTTTTCATAATAATTTTTTTGTTATCTTGACCCTCTTGGTTCGCATCCCTACGGAGTACTTTTGCTCTGTGTGGCTGGTTCTTTCCAAGGGTGGACACAATAATGGCTGCAGAAGGGGCTTTATAACCTCTTCCCATCCCAGGGACTGAAGACAACATGACATGGAGAGATGCTGACAAAACTTTACCTCAGCTGTGTCAGGAGCTTCAACAGTTTAGGGATCCCTGTTACCGTCCAAAATTTGGCTTAAAATTAAGCCTCTATGAAGTCAGGACACTTTTCTCCCCACCTGTCGGCAACCCTAGAGATTTGGGGGGGGGGCAGTACTGGGGTGGGGGAGAGTTCTGTGGAGATGTGATGCCCCAGACTCCGCCCCGTGAAGCAGCTATTTTCTGCAGGGGAACTGATCTCTCTACTTGGTCACAGAAAACTGCAAAGTTTCCCCCCCCCCCCCCCAAGATTAATTTTATTTACTTCATTTATACCTTATCTTTCTCCCTATTGGAAACCCAAAGCAGCTTACATCCTTCTCCTCTCATCCCTTTTTATCACCACAACAAACCTGTGAGGTAGGCTAGTCTGAGAGTGCAAGTCTGGCCCAAGGTCACCTGGAGGATTGCCAGCCTCCAGGTGGGGCCTGGAGATCTCCCAGTATTATAATTGGTCTCCAGACTACAGAGGACAGTTCCCTTGGAAGAAATTGTTGCTTTGGAGGGTAGACACTGTAACTTTGGACTCTGACGAGGTCCCTCCCCTCCTCAAACCCCACCCTCCCCAGGCTGCACCCTCAAAATCTCCTAGAATTTCCCAACTCAGAGCTGGCAACCCTAGTCACCTGGAAAGCATCCATGTAGGGTTGCCAGGACCGCCCCCCAGCCACTGGTGGGGGGTGGGGGGTAGGGTTGCCATATCTAGGCTGGGAAACTCCTGGAGATTTGGAGATGAAACCTGGGGAGGACAGGGACCTCAGTGGGGTACAATGCCATGGATTCTACACTCCTGTCAAACTCGGATCTCGTTTGTCATCGTTTTCCTTCACTGTCTGTCAAATGTGCTTATCATCATGTTGTGAGTGTGGGGGTGTGAGGACTGCTTGGCCCTGGGAACAGTGCTTGCTTGTAACTGCGGCTAAGAGGGCCTCCCTTTCACTGGGGAAGAATGCTTGCTCTGACGTTGGGGACTAGACACGGCTTGATAATGTAATGTTCTGCTTACAGGTGTTGGGGAAAGGATCAACGGTGCACAGCAGATTTTGGCAGGCTGAATGGGCGGTATGATTGGCCAGGTTACCAGGGGGAGGGGGTTGTATGAATTCTGTATAATATCAGATATTAGGTGCCAGTTCTGACACAGATAATATTAGGCGCCAGTTCTGACACGGAACATCTTAGCTTGAAATGTCCTTATATCTCAATCAACAAATCACTACCCAGAGAGTGTTGTTGGGAGCAAGTTTGTTTGAGAGTCTTACAACTCCAAAGCAGCCATTTTCTCCAGGGGAACTGACATATGTGGTCTGGAGATGAACTGTAATTCCAGGGGATCCCCAGGTGCCATCTGGAGCTTGGCATCCCTACTTCCATGGCAGAGTTGGGATTCAAACCTGAATTTCCTGAATCCTTGGCCGTGGTCACATGGCCCTTTAAATCTGGGAGCCCTCCTGGATTTAAAGGGGCCGCGTTTTTTTACCTCAGGTTGGGATGTACACACATCTCAACCCCCGTTGGCAGCGGGTGGCGGCAGCGGGCAGAGGTGGCAGCAGTGGCGGCAAAGGAGGCGGCGGTGGAGGAGGCATCGGCGGCCGTCGTCGGTGTTGGCATCAGCAGGCGATGTTGTGAGGCATGCGGTGGCGGTGGCTGGTGGCGGCAGCAGCTGGGGGAGGCACCCTTCCCCGAGCCTCACCGGCTGCCTGGTAAGTTTGGGGTTTTTTCCCCCCTTTTACACTTGGGCGCTTGAGTGGCCAAGCGCCCAAGTGTAAAAGGGGAAAAAAAATGGAGGACAGGACCATCTGGACAGCCCTGCTCTCGCAATGATTGTGAGAGAGGGCTGTCCAGATGGCTCAAATGCGGGCTCCTCGCGCGACTGGGAAAACAGTTGATTTTCCTGGGGTCGGAAAATGGGGGAGGAACCCGAATTCTAGCCCACTTTGGTGCGGGACTAGCCGAGGCCCTTGTCTGGCACTCTAACCTCTAACACCACGCTGCCTCTCAGCCTTGAGCTTGGTAACCCTAATTGCTTGAAAGCCCAAGGGGAAATAGGTGCTTTTAGGCCACAACAAAACCTTGATGTTATCTTTCTGTCTCTCTCAAACACACTTTGGATTAGAACAGCAACAGAACGGCTTAGGCCAGGCCTCTAAATGGGTAACTGGCAAGCAATAGCTTTTAAACTATTTATTGAACTTCAGTGATCTCCCACTGGTAAATCTCCGGCTGGTAAATCTTTAAAAAGATACACATCTGTGCTGGTGGAAAAAAAATTAGAGGGCCTTCCTCTACCATTAGCTTATTTCTCTTTAGTGTTTCAACCTCCTCTCTTTTCTTTGGCTTTGCTGGAAGAAAAAGGGAGAGCGGGAAGTTAAAAAGGGTCGCTCCTGTTGTTTTTATTTGCGGCCTCCCCAGAGCAATGTCGAAGCAGACATATTACCGGGGGAAGAATCAGTACAAATTCTTTTATTTCTTCACAGATAACTTTGTTGTAATCCAGTAAGGTGGCGGATAAAAGAATACTGATTAGAGAGAGAAAAAATCTTTAATGGAGAAGGGTTTTTTTTTTTTTTTTTAAAGTGTCAGCCCTTTGGGGATGCCTGTGATTAGAGAAATCTTTTATTTCTGCATCAAGAGGTTTTGAAAAAAATGCTCAGAAACGTCAACATGCAAGATGAGACCTTTTGTTCCATTCTGCGGAGCCACCCAAATGCCTTGTTCAGACTGGCAGATAATAAGGGGGAGGTGGACACACAGGGGGGTCCAGCCATAAAGATAACTTGGGTCATATCCAGACATTTACTTAGGCCGGAGAGATCCTGTATTTTCATTTGAAGTCGCCCTGCGTTATCTCAGACTAATGGTCCATGTGTCTCAGGGCCATTTTCTTTTCTTTTTTTTCACATTACTATATTTTTCTCCCAGTGGGGTCCCAAAGTGACTTACTACATCATTCTCCCCTGCTCCAATTTATTCTCACAACAACCCTGTGAGGTAGGTTAGGCTGAGAGTGTGTGACTGGCCTAAGGTCACCCAGCAAGCTTCCATGGCAGAATGGAGATTCAAACCTGGGCCTCCCAGATCCTAGTCTGATTCCATGCTATTGATGTCAGTCCTCTCTAGGAATTGCTGAAATCCCTTGAGAGACGTGACATTACTTCTGGGTTTTTCCAGAAGTAGGGTTGCCGGGTCCCTGCCTCTTCCTAGTGGGGGGCTTCCGGCTCCTCTCCTGGATGTTCCTCCACGTGCACCGCGAGGACATCACCTGGAAGTGACAAAAGTGCACTAGGCACGTCACGGGGGGCATGCTAGCATTCATCCAAAAACTCTATGGTCACCAGTGTTCCCTCTAAGCTGAGTTAGTGTGAGCCAGCTCACAGTTTTTTAGCCTCCGGCTCACAGGTTTTTGTCTCAGCTCAGGAAGGATGGCTCTAGAGCGGACTAATTTATGCAGTAGCCAAATCGCTCGCTCACAACTTTAATGCAAGTAGCTAGCAAAGTAGAATTGTTGCTCACAAGACTCCACAGCTTAGAGGGAACATTGATGGGTCACCAGAGTTTTTGGCTGAATGTTGGAGTGTCCCCTCGTGACATGCCTAGCGTGGTGAGGTCACTTTCGGGTGCCGTCACTGTGCTTGGCAAGTTGGAGCCATGGAGTTCTTTGGGGGCAGGGCACCACCCACCAGCCAGGTGGCCAGTGGGTGGATCAGGGCCCCCCTGAAATTGGGGGAAACTCCGCCCCCATTGGGGAGACGACAACCCTACCTGACAGTGTTCCCTCTAAGCTGAGTTAGTGTGAGCTAGCTCACAGTTTTTTAGCCTCCGGCTCACAGATTTTTGTCTTAGCTCAGGAAGGATGGCTCCAGAGCAAACTCATTCACACAGCAGCCAAATCTCTTGCTCACAACTTTAATGCCAGTAGCTCACAAAGTAGAATTTTTGCTCACAAGACTCCACAGTTTAGAGGGAGCATTGCGCTGGAAGTGATATCACAGCATTACTAATGGTGAATATTTTAAATATTTTTCTTTCTCCTGTTAAGTTACTGGAGTGCTTGACAAGCAAAGCCTGCAGGGGTGGGGGATGGGAGATCTCCTCAGACTTTCTAGAATGCTGTCAGCAATCACAGGCCGAATAAGCTGAAAAGTGCCTGATACAACTAGACAAACCGGCAACCATCTTACCTCATCAGTGCTGATTTAGAGTTCAAATAAATATGGATGCAAGAAATTTTATCCTCAAAGTGCTGCGACAACTGGTCATAGAGGGCCCCCAAACAGTCCCTCTCTTTCCACAGACGAGATCCCAAAATGCCCTTAACCAACTGGAAGAACTCCACAGGCCTACACTGCAGTGGCGATGGAGAAGTACTGTTTTCTTAGCCACTATCGCTGCCCCAGAGCAGACTTTAAAACAGGATCTAGCCTGTATGTTGTCAGACTTGTCCCAAAATTTGATTCAGTGTTGCTCATTTCATCTCCTTTGTCTTTTCATCATATCCCTCAGCCCTTCAGTACCATGGGACTACCAGGCTTGAAGGTCTGAAAGAGGGTGCCTAGAAATGGTCATGTCAACTGCTCAAATAATTTCTTTGTTCCAGAAAGCAACCAGGGCATCGACAGAAGCTCCAATCATATCAACAGGAGAACCCCCCTAAAGCCGTCTGAAAAACTGTCTGGGTCCTGAGGCACATCATCTTTAGCTGATCCCTCACCCCCTGGAGAGTCTTGCCATCCCTGTGGTGATCTGGTCTGTTCTCGACAAGGGGACTGTCTTCACTTCCCCCCACCTTCAGATCATCATCTTCCTTCCCACAACAACAACAACAAAAAACAGATCAAGAGTGTGTGACCTGTGTGTGCAGTGTGCAGGGCTAGGTATTATTTGACACAGGCCCATTGTTGTCATGGAAACCATGAAATCTTGAGCCATTCCCAACAAGGTAGCCTCAGCATCGATGCTGAAATCCCCCAGAACAAGCAGTGCAAGGGTCCACAACACCAGCCGGAAGACTACCTCTGCCATCCCAGGCAAGGAGATGGTTGGGCAGCCAGGTGGGTGGTATGCCAACAGAATCTCATTTGTGTCTTCTGCAGTCCCAACACTCAGTACAGTCTCTCAAGACCAGAAAACCCCTGGACAGGGCACTGCACAGGTGTGAGAGTCCTGCTCAAAGTAGTCAAGGATCAGATCTCGGTTGGTTAACCACAGTTCTTTATTGCCTATTCCTACATTGGTACAGCATCTCGGGTTATTGTCAGAGATGAGACAAATAATACAAGCGGGTCTATTATACCATTCCAAGGAGTTTGAATTACCCATAGGTAGCCAATCCCCAGTAGGGAAAATTGGCGGGCTAAAAGGTGTCTTGACCGTTTGGTTCACACAGGAAAAAAGTGAGGTGTTAAGCAGTAAATTTCCCTTCTCAAACCAGACCCCTCCGTTCACATAACAATTCATGGCTCCAAGGTTCTTTAGCATAGATAAGAGATGAGAGCCTTCCTCCCCTTGAAGTTACTGCCGGGGCAGCTGGAATGCGGAGGCAGGGATGAGAGGCCTCCTTGTTCTCACCCTTGGGGGTTGTCACCCTCCCGACCAAGACAGGTTAAATACAGGTCCAATACATAAGGATTATAAGGGTACATAGTATGCATGCAATAATACATTGACTGAATTGACAGATTCTGACACCCTGCCCTCCCCATAATTCCCTTCACCTAGCTTTCTCAGGGAACATTTTATGAAACAGTTTGGTCAACTTGGGGGCATGAACATGTTCAGAACGAATCCATTCATTGTGCTCCGGGCCGAAATCTAACCATCTAACTAAGTAATACAAGTGGCCCCTTTTCATCTTGGAGTCAAGGATTTCAGTTATCTCGTAGTGTGGACTCCCCTCCTTCATCAGTGGAGGAGGAACTGGAGGAACTGGATGCCATGCATTCGGCCCAGGATCTTTCTTCAGCAGGCTGAAATGAAACACAGGGTGCACAGAACTTAGTGATTTAGGTAGTTCCAGTTCAAAGGAGACATCAGAGATTTTACGTAGCACTTTATAAGGTCCAACATATTTCCATCCCAATTTTCTGCTGGGCTGCAGCCCATGGATATTTTTAGTAGAGAGATACACAGAGTCCCCGGGTTGAAGATCCCATCCCGGTGCTCGCCCTCGGTCAGCATATTTCTTGTAGTCCTCTTTGGCATGGTCCAAGGCTTTCCCAATTAATGGCCAGGAGTCCTGGAGGCTGGACCACCAACTCTTAAAGTCCGAGGGGGGGGGTCTGGGGGTCTTCCTTGAGGGTAGGGAGTGGTTTACCCTCAAAGCCCCCCACCGCCATGAAAGGTGAAACCCCAGTGGAGGAGTGCACTGCATTATTGTAGCTATATTCTGCAAAGGGTAGTAATTCCACCCAATTATCTTGGTGGTAATTTGTGTAGCATCTTAAGAATTGCTCCAGAATTTGATTAGTTCGCTCGGATTGGCCATCGGTTTCTGGATGGTAACCCGAGCTTAAGGCAGGTTCTATGTCCATTAGTTTCAAAAGCTCCCGCCAGAAGGTGGCAACGAACTGACTTCCGCGATCAGATACCACCCTTTTCGGAAAAGCGTGTAATTTAATCACGTGGTTGAAGAAAGCTTTAGCCATCCCTTTGGCGGTGGGTAATTGCTTGAAGGGGGTGAAATGGGCTTGTTTGGAGAAAGTGTCCACTACTACCCAGATCACTGTTTTTCCCTTAGATGGAGGCAAATTGGTAATAAAATCCATGGCTATGTCTTCCCAGGGTCTGGAAGCAGTGGGTAGGGGGTGCAACAATCCGGGGACTTTACCCCCCCGTTTTTTACACATTAAGCAGGTTTGACATGCTGAGACGAAGTCCGAGACATCTCGGCGCATGCGTGGCCACCAGAATTGACGCTGGATCAGGTTAAGTGTCTTTAGGAACCCAAAGTGCCCGGCGAGCTTGGAGGAGTGGCAATTTAGTAAAATTTCCTTGCGTTTGGTCTTAGGCACCACTAATTTGTCCCCATGTAGCCAACAATGGTCCTCTCTTTTGGAACACTCTCCCACCGCCTCCAATTCCTCTATTTCTTCAGGAGCATACTCCCCCCCCCACTGGCAGTTCCCAGTGGTTAGCTCGGCTTTCTTTGTTTTGCTCCGGGTGACAACCGCCCCTCCCAGCTGCTGGGGGGAGAACATGGAATCGAACACCTCTTCTTTCACACTTTCATGTTGGGGCAATCTGGACAATGCGTCTGCCAAGGAGTTAGCCTTCCCAGGGAAATGTTTTAACACAAAGTTAAACTTTGAAAAGAAGTCAGCCCAGCGCAGCTGCTTTGCATTGAGGGACCGCTGCGTGCGCAAAGCTTCTAGGTTCTTGTGATCCGTCCATATTTCGAACGGAGTTTGCACTCCTTCCAACCAATGGCGCCACGTAGTGAGCGCTAATCTAATGGCCGCGGCTTCTTTGTCCCACACTGACCAATTTCTTTCTGTTTCGTTAAACTTTTTTGAGATGTAAGCTAAGGGGTGCAGTTTCCCCTCCGAGTCCCTTTGTAGAATGGCCCCCCCCATGGCTACATCCGAGGCATCGACATGGATTATAAAGTCTTTCGTCTCATCCGGGTGGGCCAGAATGGGCTCAGAGGTAAAAAGAGTTTTTAAAGTCTCAAACGCCTTCTGACACTCCCCATTCCACGCCAGTTTCTCTCCCGGCTTTCCCGCCTCGGGCCCCCTCCCCTTGGTTTTTAACAAGTCCGTTAAGGGGAGGGTGACTTTAGCAAAGTCCTTGATGAAGGTCCGGTAGAAGTTACAAAATCCTAAGAGGCTCTGCAACTGCTTTCTCGTTCGCGGAGCCTCCCATTGCACCACCGCCTCCACTTTCCCCGGGTCCATTTCCAACCCCTTCTGAGAAATACGGTAGCCCAGGAAGTCCACGGACTCACGGTGAAACTCGCACTTAGACAGTTTCACAAAAAGCTGGTTTTTTAGTAACGTTGAAAGAACATCTCTGACCAGAGTCACATGCTCGTTCTTATCAGTAGAATAGATCAAGATATCATCTATGTAACATAACACGCCCTTAAACAGGTGCTTGTGCAACACTTCATTGATTAAACTCATAAAGACCCCGGGCGCGCCACTTAAGCCGAACGGCATCACTAGGTATTCAAACTGCCCCAAGGGGGTGTTAAAGGCAGTCTTAGATTCATCCCCCTCCCTTATGCGCACCCTGAAGTAGGCATCTCGCAGATCCAACTTGGTGAAAATCTTCCCCTTGGCCGCCTCCGCCAAGAGGTCTTTTATTAACGGGAGGGGGTAGGCATTAGAGGTGGAGACTGCGTTTAGCCCCCTGTAGTCCGTGCACAATCGTAAGCCTCCATCCTTTTTCTTTCGGAACAGCACGGGCGCCGCAAAAGGGGACTTGGCGGGGCGGATAAACCCTCTTGCTAGGTTTTTGTCCAAGAACTTCCGCAGTTCTTCCCGTTCCGCCGGGCTCATGGAATACAATTTACCCTTCGGGAGTTTCTCGCCTGGGAGGAGCTCTATGGCACAGTCCGACAGTCGATGGGGGGGCAACTCGTCCGCCTCGGTCTCACTGAACACTTCTAGCAAGTCTCTATATTCTTTAGGCACCATGGCCGGGGCAAGGGCGAGCGCGGGCGCGGGAGAAGGCGGGCTGGGAGGTCCGGGGCCCCATCCTGGGTCCCATCGGTGGCTCTGGCAGCGTTCGTCTACCCACGAAATCTTCCCCTCGCTCCATTTTATGTACGGGTCGTGTGCCCCGAGCCAAGGGCTGCCCAACACCATGGGGAACTGGGCATTCGGGGTGATGACAAAAGCTCGCTTCTCCCAGTGCTCTCCCGTTCCCAAAATCAAGCTCTCAGTCTCTGCTATGCACTCCTCCTTCATTTCTGACCCATCCATCTGGGTAAACTTCAGGGGTTCTGCTAACGGGGTGACTTTGGGTCCCAACCCCTCCACTACCAGGGGGCTGATTAGGTCTCGCGCGCACCCAGAGTCAATTAAAGCGCGGACCCTCATGTGTGTACCTGATCCAGGGGTCACCACCGTCACTACCATATATAACAGGGGGCCAGGGATGCTCACCGGAGATGGCGCTTCTTGGCGGGGGACCTGCAGCTCTGCGCCGCTCACTGCAGGCCGTTGGAGTTTCCCGACATCTGCGCTTCCATCAGCTCCAGCTCTCCCTGATCGCTCGCCACCCCTTCCAGCTGTAAAGCCCGGGGCTTCATGGGAGTTTTCCCCCGGGTCGGGGTGCTCGCGGGTCCGGGGGTTGAGATCTTCGGGCCTTTCCCCTGTCCTCTGGGACACGCTGAGGCGAAGTGGCCACTCTCCCCACACTTCATACACAACCCCTGTCGAAACCTCGCATCACGAACGTCTTGCACATTGGATCGGGGCTTCGCTCGAGGGCCTGCTCTGCTGGCTGCCGTTGCGGACGCTCCCATCTTAATTAGGGCGAAGCGCTCTTCCATGTCGGTAGCGGCTCTCATCCAGGTGTTCAGGGTGCCCGGACGACCCCCTAGCAGCACTGTCTCGTAAATTTCCGGGTTCAGGCCCTCCCAATACTTCTCCATGAAGAGTTCCTCCGGCCATCCATGGATCTTGGCAGCGATACGCCGGAACTTGTCAGTGTATTCCCTCACTGACGACCTTCCTTGAAACAGCTTCCTCAGTTGATTTCTGGCTTTTTCCTCACCCAGCGGGTCCTCGAACTGATGCCGGAGGGCCCACATAAAATTGTTCAGGGAGCGCAACTCAGGGCCAGGGTTGTCGTGCAGACTCACATACCAATCGCTGGCGGTGTCTTTCAGCTTGGACCCGATGTAGCCGATGCGATCCTTCTCGGTAGGGTATAGGTGACCCCAACTGTCCAGGAATCTCCCGATCTCCAGCGTGAAGAAACGCAGCTTCTCGGGGTCCCCATCGAAAGTAGTCGTCAACGGGTCGGAAGGGGGTGGGCGAGCGGCCGGCGCGGCCGGGACTGGGGCCGGCGCGGGAACGGGCCCCGGAACTGGAGCTGGGACGACCGGCGGGGCTGGTTGCGCCGGTAGAGCGGGCGCCTGCGGCTGAGCCGGAACCCCTCCGGGTGCCTGCTGCTGCTGTGGGGCCCCGACTCCTTGACCGAGGAGGGCGCCTTGCATCGCCACCATAGCGTCGCGAAATTGGTGCTGGAGATCGAGGGCCAACTCGCAGAGCTCGGCGGTGAGTTGAAGCCGTAGGTCTCCCATCATCTGATCCAGCGGGACCGTCTGCTCCTCGCGATACGGATCGGGCCCATACAGATCCAATCCCTCCTCTTCGGGAGGCGGGCGACGCGGCCCTCCACGGTAGATCGGCTCGCGGTCGTCTCCTAGGTAGCTCGGTCTCCCTCGATCGGGCTGGTCTCCGGTGAGTGGAACTCTCACCCCTTTCCTGTCGTGCACCCATGAAGTCACGGGTCGGCCTCCGAAGTGGCTCCAGGTGTACTGGGGGGTTGCGCTCTGATGGGTAGTCGGGCGGCGCGGAATGTAGTAAGCCCCCTGGCTCGTGGTCACCGGCACCTCGGGACCTCCTCCGCCGCCACCACCCCCGTTCCCCGGATCCGCCGGGGTAACGGGAGTCTCCTCTGGAGTAGTAGGTTTGAGGGGGACAAGGTCGTCTTCTGACATGGTCAGGAACGATTGAGTCCCAGTCACAGATCTCTGACAATCTGTGAGAGTCCTGCTCAAAGTAGTCAAGGATCAGATCTCGGTTGGTTAACCACAGTTCTTTATTGCCTATTCCTACATTGGTACAGCATCTCGGGTTATTGTCAGAGATGAGACAAATAATACAAGCGGGTCTATTATACCATTCCAAGGAGTTTGAATTACCCATAGGTAGCCAATCCCCAGTAGGGAAAATTGGCGGGCTAAAAGGTGTCTTGACCGTTTGGTTCACACAGGAAAAAAGTGAGGTGTTAAGCAGTAAATTTCCCTTCTCAAACCAGACCCCTCCGTTCACATAACAATTCATGGCTCCAAGGTTCTTTAGCATAGATAAGAGATGAGAGCCTTCCTCCCCTTGAAGTTACTGCCGGGGCAGCTGGAATGCGGAGGCAGGGATGAGAGGCCTCCTTGTTCTCACCCTTGGGGGTTGTCACCCTCCCGACCAAGACAGGTTAAATACAGGTCCAATACATAAGGATTATAAGGGTACATAGTATGCATGCAATAATACATTGACTGAATTGACAGATTCTGACAACAGGGGACTGAGGGATGTAGTTATGATAGACTACAACAACACTTCCTTTCTGACACTGGTGGTGGAAAGGGCCATAAAGTCACAAACGACTTACGAGTCTTCAAGGCAAGAGATGTTCAGAGGTGGTTTGCCATTGCCTGCCTCTGCATCATGACCCTGGATTTCATTGGTGGTCTCCCATCCACATACTAACTGGGCCCAACCCTGCTTAGCTTCTGAGATCTGATGAGACTGGGCTTGCCTGGGCTATCCAGGTCAGGGCCCCTGCTCACTAGTCCTATGCTGGCGTACCACCAACTACCCAGATTGGCTGGGTTAACAGGCAAACATTGGAGGCACTGAGAGATAGTGCAGTAGTAAGTCTCAGCTCAAAAATCTAAAACTTATTCATGCTGGTTTTAATGTGTGACTTTTAAAATTAGAGGTGGTGGCAGCAGATGAGTGGTGTGTGTGTGTGTGTGGGTGTGTGGGAGCTGCTGTGAGAAAGCTGCCTAAAAGCTTAAGACAACAGTGAGTTCTGCAAATCCATCAGTTCTGAATTGACTCTTGGCTTGCTACCTATGAGCATGATGTGATGTGATCTGGTGGGTATTCAGGCTTAACTACTTAATGTTGAGATGAACTGCAGTCAAGAAGAAGAAGAAGAAGAAGAAGGAGAAGAAGAAGAAGAAGAAGAAGGGAATGAAGAGGAGGAGGAGGAGATTGGATTTATACCCCACCCTTCACTACCCAAAGGAGTCTCAGAACAGCTTGCAGTCCCTTTCCCTTCCCTTCCTCACAACAGACACCCTGTGAGGTAGGTGGGGCTGAGAAAGCTCTCTCAAGAACTGCCCTTGAGAGAGCAGCTCTGAAAGAACTTATGACTGACCAAGGTCACGCCAGCAGCTGCACGGGGAGAAGAAGTGGGGAATCAAACCTAATAGCTGTCTGTGGGACAAACGAAAGATAATGCTAGGAGTTCAGTGTACAGAGCTCTTAAGGAATTTTATTTAAAATCCCAACCATTTAGGGTCTTCTTTCAATTGGGGTTATTTGATCTGTTTGGATCATCACGGATGTTCCATGCATGATACAAACCTGACAAATACACATGAAGCTGCCTTACTGAATCAAGACCACAGGTCCATCAAAATCAGTATCGTCTACTCAGACTGGCAGGAGGTCTCCGGGGTCTCAGACCTACAGCCTGATCCTTACTGGAGATGCCAGAGACTGGACCCGGGACCCCGGGCATGCCAAGCAGATGCCCTGCCATGGAACAATGGCCTCTCCACGATGGCAGGCATTCCAGTTGTTTGGTACTGAACTGTGCAGACAATGTAGTGACTGGCTCATGTCAATTTTTCGCAGGCGATCACTGTCAAGTTCGACAAACATTCACTGCAAAATTCACAACTTCTCCAGTTTCTCCCCATGCTTGAAAATACATGTCTCGTGCAGGTACATTTGTCAAAAAGCCAGGATTGGCTATGTCTCCCTGTTGTTGACCAAACTATTGCTAAGCAGTAGAAGAAGAAGAAGAGATTGGATTTATATCCCGCCCTTCACTCATTTGGAGTCTCAGAGCAGTTTACAAACTCCTGTCCCTCCCCCTCCCCACAACAAGTACCCTGGAGGTAGGTGGGGCTGAGAGAGCTCTTGAGATAACTGTCCTTGAGAGAACAGCTCTGAAAGAAATATGGCTTGCCTAAGGTCACCCAGCAGGTGCAAGTGGAGGAGTGGGGGAATCAAATCCGGTCCTCCCAGATTAGAGTCTGTGCACTTAACCACTACACCTAACTGGCTCTCTTCTAAATGGTCCTAAGATCCCCCTGACTTACTCTAGAGAAGAGATTCATTAGAGGGGTGTTTGTTTGTTTTTCCTGCATAGAGATAAGAACTGTATAAACCACGTATAATGTATCCGGGAGGTGGTTATGTTTTTTAAGAGTACTGTAATTGATACTAATCTTTCAATATTTTTTGCCAGCATGATTCAGAATTTATGGCCAGCATTTCCCCCCACCGGTGAACAGAGTTCAGATAGAGGTTTCTTGTGCTCTTGAGCTGTGCTTGCTGTAAAAAACAAAAATTCAGGATGGAATATATGGTTTATTGAAAAGACAGAACAAGTTATGAGAAAATATGCTTCTGATTTGTGGTTAATGTGCTATGGAAGAGCGGCAGAAGAAATGGAGCTATTCCGAGGACGTAATAGCCTCTGCATAATTTCACAATAAATTAACGGGTTCAGATCCAGTCTTCTATGCCCCCGTGAAATCTCTGTCATGTTAACAGTAATTTTTCTTCTAGGCATTCAGGAGCGATTCAGGTGCTATACATCAGCACAAAATCTGAACAAAATCCTTGTCCTCTGTCCACAATGTTTTAATCCCTTCCTTCCTCCAACTCTGTAACTCTGTTTAGGTCTTCCTTTAGGGGCACACGGAATGATGCACCTTCAGTCCACTTTTCACACACTTTAGCCATTTCACACATGGCAATTTCACACACACACTAAATAATGCACTTTCAATCCACTTTCAATGCAGTTTAGTGATTGTTTGCAAGGGGATTTTGCCGTTTGACGCAGTAGAATGCAGTTGCAAAGTAGACTGAAAGTGCATTATTCAGTGTGTGTGAAAGTGCTTACAGTAAAATCCCACTGCAAAGTGCATTGAAAATGCATTATTCAGCAAGTGTGAAAGTGCCCATATATAATCTAGCAGTCTCCCTACTATCAGATACTGGGGCTGAGGACAGACTGAAGATCTGCCCCGGGAAAAAGCAGCCCGGTGCACCCCGTTCGCACTGGCTGCGATGTACCGGGGAGGAGGCGCGTGGCTGCTGGTCCGTCCCCACTTCCGGCGCCACTTCCGGTGCACTGCCAATGCATCCACACTGCCAGGAAGCGGCTGGGATGCGCACCCGGATGGCCAGAGACCTGTTTGAAGGGGTCTCTGGCTGAAGTGGCATGATGGCGCCTCGTGGACGGGTAAGTCCGCGCTGATGGTGGGGGACAGCTGCGGCTGTCTGGACGCCCTCTCTGCCTCCACTTCTAAAGCGGAGGCAGAGCGCTCCAGATCCCCAGTCTGTCCTCGGCCTGGGTTTGTCATTGTAGACATCTTAAAATTGGACTGAACAGAGTGATGGCAACTGGCATAAATCGCCTGAATAGAGAATGAGATTCTGCAGGCGCCACCCTTCAAATGGGCAAAATCAACAGCTCTCTGTACACATGACTTAAGAACATAAGAACATATGAGAGGCCATGTTGGATCAGGCCAATGGCCCATCCAGTCCAACACTCTGTATCACACAGTGGCCAAGGTGCTACCAGGAGGTCCACCAGTGGGGCCAGAACTCCAGAAGCCCTCCCACTGTTGCCCCCTCACCAAGCACCAAGAATACAGTGCATCACTGGCCCTGGACCAAGACTTCTGGGCCAATTTCACACTAGCATTTGCCCCAGGTTTGCTCTCATGCTTGCACTAGAGCTTCTGGTTGATTTCACACCAGTTGCTCCGGGCTCATGTTTTGCTCTGGAGTATTGCCCTGCTGCACTGGAGTTTCCCTAAAGCAAACAAATTCTGTTTTTAGAGGATTTTCCTGTTTGCTCCAGGGGAGAACCCAAAATGAAAACATGCCCACTCGCCCACCTTTCATCAGGGCTGCCCCATTGTGGGAGTTTCTAATTTTTTTTGGAGAAAACCCTTTGTCACGCTATATTGAAAAGGCTGAGGTTCCAAGTGGGAAAATGAAGCTGGTCTATACCTTGTGGCTAATAGCCACTGATAGACCTCTGCTTCATATATTTATCCAATCCCCTCTTGAAGCAGTCTATGCTTGTAGCTGCCACCGCTTCCTGCGGCAGGCCTCCCACTTATTCTACACCTCTCATGTCTCTTTTGTGACTACCACTTGGTGGAATGGCATGCTTGACAAGATCAGAAAGGCTCCAACCCTCTATCCTGTTGCATAGTTTATTGCAGGGCTTTTTTTGTAGAAAAAGCCCAGCAGGAACTCATTAGCATAACAGGCCACACCCAACATCAGAAACTCATTAGCATATTAGGCCACACCCCTGAACATGCACCTCCCTCCCAGGATTGGCTTCCCCAGGTGCTTGTGGGGCGCATGGGGAACCTGAGGGAAGGAAGGCAGTTTCTGGATCATCTTCCCCAGGTGCCCCACAACAGTGGGGCGCCTGGGAAACTCAAGGAGGGGAGGCAGTTTAAACTGCCTTCTCTCCCTGGATCAGCTTGGCTTCCCCAGGCACCCCACAAGGGGAACTCAAGGGGGGGGGAAAGGCTGTAGGTGTGGCCAACTTGGAAGACAGCCGGAACTCCGTTCCTGTGCATTCCTGCCCAAAAATAGCCTTGGTTTATTGCATGTCCCATTCCTGCTGATTCAGTTGTCTCACACTGTGTGATTCCTCATTGATTCTTAGCGATTCTCAGCTGCGGCTGAGAGAAAGGGGGCAGTGACTGCCCTGGAAGGGACTTCCCTTCTGCCTTTCTCCCGGCCCTGGCTTTCTCGGGCCAGGTGGAAGGGGAGAAGTACTCAGGAAAAGACTTCCTTTCCTCTTGTCTCCTGGCCATGGTTTGCTGTGGCCAGGAGAAAGGGGGCAGGGATCACCTGGGAAGGGTTAACCATTAGGTTCTGCTCCCTGCCACTTCAAAGAGGGGAGAGCAAAACCAAAGGGTTTAATAGCTCACAGCCATTTAAACCTAACAGCTGAGCTGGCCTGCAACACAGCTTTAGATTTAAATGGCTGTGAGCCATGTAAGCCTTTGGTTTTACTTCCCCTGTTGAAGGCAAAAACTCTATGGTAGAAGCCATTTTAACCATAGAGCTTTTGCCAAATACCAGAGCATTGCTACAACGTCGCTGATGTGATGACATCACTTCCATTAAATGCCAGAAGTGACATCGTCGTGTCACTGGCAATGTAGTCTGGGCCTCTCTCCTGCTCCTGGTAAGTCTCCCCACTGGCCAGCTGATGGGGGGGAGGGCTTGTGGCGAAGGATCCCCCACCTCCTGCATGGGGGAGGGGCTTGCAACCATAGTGGAAGACAACATCAGGGTAAAACCTTGGCTTCTGTGTTCTTACATTCTTATAGGTATTGGAAGTGTTACTGAAAGAATGCATGGAAAAGCATAATAAATATTGAATATACAGTTCTGGAAGAACCCGGTGTTTACATGGAAATCAATTTTAGGTGTGCGGTGGAGCCAAGAATTGTTTGCTACGAGTGCGGTGGTCAATGGGACTCCAACTGAGCAGAATCAAATTTCATCCCAAACATTCTTCTCTGTGCATTTTAATGCTGACTATTCGCCAAATCGTCTCTGAACATTTGAGTATCCACTATTTGCTGAGTATTCAGCATCTGTATTTGAAATCCGATACTTGAGTATATTGGAAAGTATCTGGTAACTGACATGTAATGACATTTAATATCTGACTGTGTTGCATAGCTGACATACAATTATATTCACTTTTTGATCATTGATTGACATCTGCTGAAATCAGTATAAACGATGTCATTCTACCTAAATTTTTAGAATGTTGCACGTTCATTTTTCTAACTGGAGATTTCACGTGCAACAAAAGAATGGTAAAAAAGAGAGTTTTTGTTGAATTCCAGATATTTACAAGTATACTTTTAGGTTGTACCTATGGTATCTTGGTTTGAGTTCCATGGCACAGAACCTTACTATATGAACATATAATGGTGTCTAATATTGAGACCTTCCTTTTGGACATGCACCTTATTGTGGTGAGGCAGTTTGTGTCTGTGAAATTGAGAGCAAAACCATATGGAGTTTAGACTCTGTCAAGAAGCTAAACTCCTAGCAGAGTCACTCAAGGAGGGATGGTCACAGCTGAGACACCAGACTAAGATGCATCCACCCCCTTCAGGGAACAATAGTAGGGATGGGCAGGAACCCCTTTTTTGTGGTTCAGTTTGTGGTTCGTGGCTGAACCACAAACTGAACCATGAACCCATACGAACTGGGAGGTTTGTTTGCGAACTGACTCAGTTTGTATCAGTTCATGAGCCATTTAAAGTTTAAACCCCTGCTTTCTGCTCCATGTGGCTGTTCATGGGGAGCAGAAAGCAGGGGTTTCCAAACAGCTGAATGGTTGTCCTGCTGCTCAGCTGTTTGTAAACTCCTGCTTTCTGCTCCCTGCAAAAAGCCGTGATGAACTTTAGTTCATCAGCCACTTCGTGCCCATCCCTAATCAACAGCCACATCAGCAGAAGAGAACAGACAGTTCTGGTGGTGGTGGAGAAATCCTTGAAAGGTAGCTACGGGGCAGCAACAGTGGTGGAAGGTGACACTGGCAGAGGATCTTCCATAGACAACGGCAGTGCCACTTCAGCTAACCCTGGTTAGTACTGTGCAAAAGAAGGCAATGTTAAACCACTTCTGATCGTCTCTTAGCTCGAAGACAATCCAAAACAAGGACCTTTTGGAGGTCATTACTTCATAGGGTCACCATAAGTTAGAAGGGACTTGATGGCATTTAACACACACACAATATGAAGACTGACTCCAATATTGTCTACTATGACCAGATGTAGTTCTCCAGGGTCTCAAGCAGAAGCAGCTGCTTCAAGTTACTTGATGTCCTCTCAACTGGCAATAATAATAATATATTGTTTATATAGTGCTTTAGAGTGTTCACAGTACTTCACATATATTCTGTTGCTGTGGTATACTTACAACAGACCTATAAGGCCCCTCAGTATCATCTTGGAAATTCAGAGGAGACAGAGAAGACAGTGATTAGGCTAAAACTGTCTAGTAAGCTCATAGCAGATGCACAATACTGCAGTCTTCATAATTTGCTAACGTGGTCCCTTTGCAACTGAGCTACAACATTATTTGGAGACGACGGCCATTTACACTGGGGCTTTGCACACAGAAACTGTGTGTAGCTGTGGGCCTTCACATTTGTCTTTGGGAGCAGCTGTGTGCATGCGAAAGGAAGGAATGGACCCTCAAGCAATTGTACTAGTCAGAGTGAGTGGTTACGAAAGGGCACATGGACTGTAAACCTGCACTTTCTTCTCTTGCGTCTTCACATTGTTGCTCAAATCCTGTTCTGCCGTGTGCACTCTGTTAACTCAGCAAGTTGGTGAATAAGCATATTATGTCAAAACAAACAGCAAGCCAACTGATCGAAGGGATTTTGCCCTCCTACGTCCCTACTTGTTCCTTAAACACCGAGGGGACTTTGTCAGGCTGTATGGACCTTTGTTCTTACCCATCGGAGTTTTGCTTACTTATTTATTTATTTCAATTTATATCCTGCCTTGCCTGCACAAGCAGGCTCAAGGCGGCGTGCAACCTGTTAAAATACAATAAGTTACAATAAAATTTGTGTAGCAATAGTATAAATACAGTATAATTTTATAAAGATGGCCATTGCTGTGTGATAGTCCATGTAGCAACCCGTATTCATAGATGTTCCAGATGCCATGAGAACCATAACGATTCAAGTTAGAATAGCTCATTCATCATCAGTGGTCAGTGGCGGCTCCTAACTGAAAGCCTGGCGGAAGAGCTCCGTTTTACAGGCCCTGTGGAACGGTAAAAGGTTCTGCAGGTCCCTGATGTCTTCTGGGAGCCCATTCCACCAGTATGGAGCTGCCACTGAAAAGGCCCTAGCTCTGGTGGCAGCCAATCTGGTGTCTTTCGGGCCGGGAAGAGTCAGGCGATTTGGCAACCCTTGCATTGTGATGTAAAGCCTACATGGAGAGAATATACATGTGACTTATAGTTGCCTTACTCTAGGTTTGCCACCCCAGTGCTGGCAACTAGTGGGAGACTGCAGGGGTGGGGACATGTAAAAATGGTGTGTCACATACACTTTGATGTCACTTCTGGCCCCACCCCGGAAGTCACTCCTTCAGCATGATGCTCTAGGAGCCTCCCATTTCCCTAGAATTTTGAGGGAAATCCTAAAGTGTCAGACTGACCAGTGATATTACTTCCAAGTTCATGCCAGAAGTGATGTTGTGGCATCAGAGCAAGGCCACTGCCAGTTTGGTGTAGTGGTTAGGAGTGTGGACTCTAATCTGGGAGAACCGGGTTTGATTCCCCACTCCTCCACTTGCACCTGGCTGGATGACCTTGGGCAAGCCATAACTCTGTACCAGCTGTTCTCTCAAGGACAGCTTGGGAAAGAGCTCTCTCAGCCCCACCTACCTCCCAGGGTGTCTGTTGTGGAGAGGGGAAGGGAAGGAGATTGTAAACTGCTCTGAGACTCCTTCGAGTAGTGAAGGGCGGAATATAAATCCAATCTCCTCCTCCTCCTCCTTCTCCTCCTCTTCTTCTTCTTCCCCCTCCACTTCCCTTCCGACTAGCAGTGAGGGGCAGAGAGAGCTCAGGGTGAGGGGTCTCCTGCTGTAGCAGGGACCTGGCTGCCCAATCTCTACCCCACATTAGCAGTCATCACACATAGGGTTGTCAACTTCCTGGAGATTTGGGTGTAGATTCTGTGGATGGCAGCAGGGCTTGGAGAGTCGAGGGACTTCAGCAGGTTGCCAATGCCATAGAGTCCTATCTCCAAAGCTGTCATTTGCTCCAGGGGAACTGAGTTCTGCAGTCTGGACTTTGGAGGTCAGTTGTAATCAGGGCTTTTTTTTTGTAGAAAAAGCCCAGCAGGAACTCCTTAGCATAATAGGCCAGAACCAACAGCAGAAACGCATTAGCATATTAGGCCACACCCCTGACAGCGCAGTTCCCTCCCAGGATCGGCTTCCCCAGGTGCCCAACGGCTTGCAAAGCACATGGGGAACCCGAGGGAAGGAAGGCAGTTTCTGAATCAGCTTCCCCAGGCACCCCGCAGCTGCAGGGCACCTGGGGAACCTGAGGAAGGGAGGCAGTTTAAACTGCCTCCCCTCCCTAAAACGGCTTGGCTTCCCTGGGTGCCCTGCGGCTTGTGAGCCGCCTGGGGAACCCGAGGGGGGTGGGGAGGCTGTAGGCGTGGCCAGCTCAGAAGCCAGCCAGAACTCCGTTCCTGTGCGTTCCTGCCCCAAAATAGCCCTGGTCGTAATAGTGGATAAGGTTGCCAGGTCACTTTGCCATCATGGGGGGATTTGGAGGGCATTCCGGGGGTGGGTGGGACATCACGCATGATGCTCTGGTTTTTGGACAAAACTCTATGGTTTTTGTTATAATTTAAAAGAAAATTGTTTTAAAATGATGTACAGATGGTATATGACACCAAAAAAAATGCAAATATTAATCAAAATATGTCAAACAAATGTTGGAAATGTAAAAAGAAAGAAGGTTCTTTTTACCATATGTGGTGGACGTGATAAAGCAAAGACCTATTGGTCTATGATACATATAGAAATGGGAAAATTTTTGAAATGTACATTTAAGAAACTGCCTGAAATGTTATTGCTTGGACTTAAACTAGAAGAGATAAATGTAAACAAAAAGAACATTAGTATGGTATATGATTACAACAGCAAGAATGGCGTACGCGCAAAATTGGAAAAATGAAAAAATACCAGAGGTGTGGGAATGGTTGAAAAAATTGTTGTATATGGCTGAAATGGATAAATGGACGAGAAAATTGAATAATCTGTACTCAGAGACTTTTTTGGAAGATTGGAAAGATTTGAAAGAATATGTTGAACAATATTGGGACATGAAAAACTACATTTATACGTGGATATAATAGTAAAAAGAAATAGAAACGTATGAATGTATAAATGGTAGTTAGATAAGGAGGATATTTTTAGAATTGTATAAGAAAATAAGAATTTAAATAATGTATAACTATTTTAAAGTTGATTAAGTCGTTACCAGAAATGTAAAAACATATATATGCATTTAAAGAATGGCTAAAGCTGAAAATGTGATATGCTTCAGATGTGGTGGGAAACCACCAATACAAGATGATAACAAGATTATACAATAGAATGAAAAAGTGGATATAATATGGAAAAAGGGTTTGTATAAGAAAAATATGTTAAAATGTGTGAAAATAATAAAATTTATTTACAAAAAAAAAAAAAACTCTATGGTTTTTTGCCTTCAAAACCATAGAGTTTGCCCCAAAGCCAGAGCATTGCTGCACAATGTCCTTGGCACAATGACATCACCCGGAAGTGACATCATCTCATCAGGGATGTTGTGTTATGATGTCCCTGTTTGGGGGTGGAGTTTCCCCCACTGGCCAGCCACCCTAAAGTGGGGGAACCCCCAGTGGGACCTGAGGCCTAGCAACTCTAATAGTGGGAGATCTCCAGGCCCAACCTGGAGGTTTACAACTCTACACACAATGCACAGACAGGCCTGGGGTATGAAAAATCCTCAGAGTGCTTGGGAGAGCACAGTACAAAAGTTTAGGAATTATCTCTCCCAGGTTAAAGCCAATTATAAAGATGCTCAGATGCAATTGGGTTTTTTTTTAATTAATAAACAGCATACAGGATAACTCAGTGAATGTTGAGAAATAGTACAGAAATCAACACTTATATACATCTCAAACACAATTGTAAAGATGCTACCATTACAGTGGAGGTTACAAACTCTTATATTAGTATAACATTATAATATTTAGAGTTACATGAAAAAAAATATTTTCAGCTACAGGGAACAGACTATGATCTTAGTGACTTTTTATAGCTAACTTCTTGACCAACCGGTACGTTAACCTAAAGCTAGAAGCTTAGATTTTGTCTCTGTTATGGATTCCCATTCAAGCTTGTCTACATCTAGTTTTTCTAGAATTGGGTACCATTTATCCATTAGTATCCATGTTTCTCTTTCAGCTGGGTCTGTGGTAGTAATCATATTGTATTTCTCTAACAGAAAATATTCCCATATCTTGTGCAGCCATTGTTGGGTTGTAGGGGGAATGGTAGGTTTCCACTGTTGAGTTATTGTTACCTTTGCTCCTATTATTAACACATTTATTAATTGCTTTGTTTTTTCAGTTGTACCGTCTGGCGGCTGTAGATACAGGAGCAGCATCTTTGGACTCAGATGACATTGGTGGGGGTGGCCATCATGAAACTAAGTTTGAGATCCGGCAAGTTGCATCATTTCTCATCTGTGCCGATTCATGGCAACAATATTCTCAGTTGGAAGGAACCAATTTATTTTAGGGCAAATTACTCCTGGAACCCAAAAGCCTGTACATGAATAAGAGAGGCATCAGCAGATTATTAATTGATGCGGCTGACATTCTGTTGACAACTCCATCTAATATTCAGAGTGCCAAAACCAACACACTTTATACAAATATATGCAAAAATCCCCCCCCCCCCAAACCTCATCTATAAAGCTAACAGGGCCAACTGGGTTATTCTTTCTCCATCAATCCATGGCAGAGAGTTTTGTTTACTAGCCCCCTGGAATTGTAACTGGGAAAACAAACACATAATTTATATATGACCAAATGGACTGAAGTTGAAATTTTGTAGTTTCCACGTGGGTTGCTGCACGACAATAAAAGTATGGTTTCCTGTTTGGGAGGTGAGTCCATAGTTTGAAATGCTGAAATATTCTTTCACTATAAACTTTCTCTATCAAGGTTGGTATTGTTTGCTTTCTTGTATGATACTATGTTCTTATTTATTGCTAGTTCTGTTGTTCTTTTTTAGATACGCTTCTTATTTTACTGGAAGTTGCTCAGAAAGCTGTGCATAGAAATCCTGTGGAAAAAAATAAGGGAAGGGCTGTGGCTCAAAGGTAGAGCCTCTGCTTGGCTTGCCGAAGGTCTTAGGTTCAACCTGCAGCATCTCCAGTTAAAAGGATCAAAAAACATTACTTTTTCCCACCATAGAGAACAATGGAGGGAATGGGGGCAACCTGTTTGGGGGTCTGTAGAATTGGGCCCCCTGGTCCAATCTTCTTGAAACTTGGAGGGTATTTGCGGGAGAGGCTCCAGCAGCTACCCTGTAAGTCTGGAGACTCCCTCAAACCTCCTCCCCTCCAGCTGTTTTTAAAGCCGCCGCCGAATTTTGGTGGCAATTCGGCGGTGGGCCGAATCAGATTTGAGAATCTGATTTGGCCTGGGGCTGCCCTAGTGTCCACACCTGGGCTGGCGGAGTGCTGCTCCACCTCACTCTGGCCCCAAATGATCCCTGCTAATATCTAGCCAGTACCTTCCCACCCTTAATTTCAACCCATGATTACGAGTCCTATCTTCTGCTGCCAACAGGAACAGCTCCCTGCCCTCCTTTAAGTGACAGCCCTTCAGATACTTCAAGAGAGAGCAATCCTGTCCCCCTTCAACCTCCTCTTCTCCAGACTGAACCTTCCCAAGTGCCTCAGCCTTTCCTCATAGGGCTTGGTCTCCAGGCCCCCAATCTCTGCAGGAGTCAAGAACGCCAACCTTTGGCTTCATCCCCTTAAAAGCAAGACCAGTTTCAGTCCTCACATCAGTAAAAATCATTTGGGTAACATCTGGCTTCTTTCCTGTGCAGACGTATTCACACCAAGCCAGTTCAGACCTGCCACAAGAGCCGCATTCATACTGCTTCCCCCGCCTCACATGCAGTTAACCATCTTTTATTTCCTATTCCGATTGTTTTGACATCTAGAGTTTGTTCCCTGCAGCAGCGTGTCCCTGCCCTGTGAAGGTTGGCAAGAAAGTTCTAGCTGACGGGGGTGATGGTTTGCCAGGAAAGAAAGGACGCTTGCTGTGAAATATTTATTTAAATAGCCATCCAAAGAGGCATGTATTGATTTCCTAGAGAGGCAGCAGGGAAGCTTCCTGGTGCTCAGTCAAGAAGTTCCCAGTCCTTTCACTTTTGTGGCACTTACAGCTGTCCTGCTGTTTTGTTATCTTGCCAGACCGTTCAGTGGAAATGTGCCCAGCTGTTTACTAAAAAAACAAAAAAAGAAAGATATCCGCCATAATGTTGTTGCAATTGTGCTCTTTGAAGATTCATAATTACCTCCTGTTTTAGGCTTTTGTGTATAGGACAGATAGCCGAAGAAGGTGGTCGAAAGGCCGATGGATTGTTCTGAGTCACTGGAATCTGTGTTCCACTCCACCGGGTCGGTGACAGCCAATGGAAACAGTTTTGCAGTTTGCATTTGGCCAGTGACACTGAGAGACAGCAATGCTGGGGATGTTTCTTTTGGAGAACTGACATTGTTTTAGGTGCCTGTCCTGCCCATCTCCTTGTACACAAGGTACAACACATGAAGCGGATATGGAATCTGATCATTGGTCCACTAAGGTCAGTATCATCTACTCAGATCGACAGTTTCAGAAGATAGCTGGAGTTGCTGCCTCCATTTAGTTGTAAACTTTGGATCGGGAAATTTCTGGAGATTTGGGGGTGGAGTCTGGGGAAGGAGGGGTTTGTGGAGAGGAGGGAACTCAGGTAGCCATGCTGGTCTCCAGTGGAACAGCTAGATTCGAGTCCGGTGGCACCTTAGTGCTGTCTCTGAATGTGGAGGTTCTCCTCAGTCACCATAGCTCATAGCCATTGATAGACTTATCCTCCATGAACCTGTCCAATCCCTTTTTAAAGCTCTGTACTCTTGTGGTCATCACTACACCCTCTGGCAGCGAATTCCACATTGTAATCCCTCTCTGTGTAAAGTAGTATTTCCTGTTGTCCATCCTGAACCTACTGCCCATCAGCTTCATTGGACACCCTCAAGTTCTAGCAGGGTTCAGTTTGTATCCGAAGCTCCTTTGCATATTAGGCCACACACCCCTGATGTAGCCAATCCTCCAAGATCTTACAGTAGCCCTTGTAAGAAGAGCTCTGTAAGCTCTTGGAGGATTGGCTACATTAGGGGTGTGTCGCCTAATATGCAAAGGAGCTCCGGCTACGAAATGAGCCCTGAGTTCTAGTATTTTGGGAGAGGGAGAAAAAATTCTCTTTGCCAACTCTCTCCACCCCAGGCATAATTTTATAAACCTCCACCATGTCCCCCCTTTGTCGTCTCTTTTCTAAACTGAAAAGTCCCAGTCTCTTCAGAGTCTCCTTATAGGGAAGGTGCTCCAACCCCCTCATCATCTTGGTTGCCTTCCTCTGTACTTTTTCCATCTCTGCAATGTCCTTTTTGAGATATGGTGACCAGAACTGTACACAGTATTCCAAATGAGTCCACAGCATACTGGGGCAATGTGGCCAGTGAGATTTGCAAGATGGTTGGTTTAATTGGGAATATGCGGACCCATCTTAGAAGCCGAAGAATGACTATGAAGCTTAAAGGTACAGAAATAACAAGAAAACCATTTTGGGGGTAATTGGTAACATAAAAGAAGATAGCTCGAGTACCATCTTACTGTTTAAAGATGTCGGCAAGTTCATTAAAATTGGATGAAAGTGCAAATATCAAGGAAAAGTCCAATATTATGGGTCACCGGGCAATGTAATGGATTACCATATAAAGAGTCTATAATGTACGCTCAGAGATGCTGTAAAGAGAAGGGCAGGTGAGATGAGCTGACGATGGAAGAGATTCCCAGAGCTTGGGAAAAAATCAAGAAGCTATTGGAATGGAATGAATTTCCCCCATGTTGGTAGTTTTTAGGGCCACACTACACAAGAAATGCAGCGAGGTGTGAATAGATTTCCCCCAGGTTATTTAAAGAGAGAGAGGGAGAAATTGCTTTGTTAGCCTCCAGTTCATGATATAGAGGCTGGAGGGATCCATTTTTTTTAGTGTCATCCCACCATGGAAAAAATTTAAAATTCCTTTTCTCCTCCTACTCAGTGGCTCTAAGTCAAACTGGAACTCTGTGTGACTGCTATTTCTTTTTTTAAAAAAATGCTGGACGGAGCAATTCAGATCTCCCCATCTCTCCTCTAGTTTAGTCTTTAGGCAATTAAAAAAAACCTTGTGTAGAAATTTGTTAGCAAAAACAATAAATTCTGCTGTCCTGAAAGCTATGATGCTGCTTCTAAGCTAGGGCTGCCAACCTCCAGGAGGGGCCTGGAGATCTCCTGGAATTACAGATACCAGATAACAGGCATGGGCAGGGCCCTGCCCCTCCCCCACCTTCTACTCTCTGAAACCTAGACTGGAAGGCTGGCAATACTGTTGTGGTTACCCAGCAACAGCCACTGATTGTTTCTTAAAGCTAAAGGCACTTGAATTTACATATTTCTGTAAACCTGGAACTTTTCTTGGGTTTGTAGAAGGATCTGTTATGTCTGTTCAGGGTCCATGTGTCCAGATTTAAGAATCCACAGATAGGGCCACACTGAGAATTAGATATACTGATTAGTTGTGTTAGACAGTAGCAGAAAAATAAAACAAGGCCACTGACACAAGAGCAACAAAATGAAGGAAGTTCCAAAAGCAACCAAAGAAAAGGTACAAAGGTCAACAACAAAGGCTGACTAAGCTATCAGGTAACAGTATGAACCCAATATGATGGAAGAAGATATTGAAGAGTTAGGTAATGGAGGGAGAGGTAAAATAAGAGGAAGAGAGAAGTAAACAAGGGAAGAGGCTGACAGAAAACCTATTAAGAACTGTTTATAGGTTCATTGAGATCAGATTGAAATGCAAATGTTTTACAGAGTAACAGCAAGCATTTCTGGTGGAATTTCCTTCCTTGGTCCCTTTCAGTAGGGCTTTCAAACTAGTGATGGAACGGAGAAGACTTCCTCCATTTGGTGTAAGGGCAAGGCCTATGAAGGAAGCATTTCTTGTATTCCCAGATGGCTTCCTGTGATCCTTTAAAATGGGGGGGGAGAGAATAAGAGAACTCAGTGGCTTTATCCAAAAAAGTGAATATTGCAAAAAGAAAAAGAAAAAGAAATTTCCTTCTCTGTAACAACGTTAGGCAGAGATGCCAGCATCTAGGTGGGACCTGGGGATCTCCTGGAATTATAGCTCTTCTCCATTCTACAGAGATCAGTTCCCCTGCAGAAAAGGGATGCTTTGGAGGGTGGACTCTGTGGCATTGAACCCCACTGAGGTCCCTCTCCCCTTTGGGGTCCATCCCCAAATCTCCAGGAGTTTCCCAACCTGCATCTGAAAACCCTACCCCTACATTCCTCGGAGGTGGCCGGGGGGGGGGGGGGGACGGGGACCAGGGAACCCTAGGCAGAGGCGCTCTTCTACTGTGGAAAAAATTCCTCTGGGACTCAGAGCTTCCCATTTGTGCAAGAACAGGTTCTTCCTGTGAGCTCCTTTGCATATTAGGCCACACACCCCTGATGTAGCCAATCCTCCAAGAGCTTACAGTAGCCCCTGTAAGAAGAGCAACTAATTCACCACGGATCAACAGGGGCGCAAATGGAAGCCAAGCGTAAGATGCAGGCCACTGTATATAAATCACACATTGAAACAAGAGAGCATGTTTACATAACAGCTTTACAAACCTGGTCGCAAAAATGCAAAACCAAAAAGAGCATATTAAAAATGATAAACGGAAAAAAAACTGGAGTCTCTTTGCTCATCCTTCAAGATGGGTCGCTGTGTTAGTCTGTCTGCCACAGTAGAAAAGAGCAAGAGTCCAGCAGCACCTTAAAGACTAACAAAATCTGTGGCTGGGGAGGAGCCTGCGATTGTCATTCACCTGCTATTGTCCTAATGTCATTCGGCATCTGAAATCACTCCACTTTCCAATAAGTAGGACAGATGGACTCCCATTCCAGCTGTATCTGAAGGAGTGAGCAGTGACACACGAGAGGGGCTCTTGCTGTTTTTATTGGCTCTCCCTGAGCTGTCATCGACTCTACCTACTTGAGCCCAACAGACTGGAAATGGCAACTGTGACGAATGAACACATGTACACCCTATGGTCCTTTGTGCCAGGGGCATGTGAAATGGCCAACTAACACTGGCCTCCACCCCCTGATTAGTGCAAGACATCATGTGTTGTGCCATTCAGACGTGCTCATGATATGACAGTAACGTTGCTGCTTTTTGTTCTTAAGAAAATACCAGTGCTACTTATTTTATTCAAATATTTATACCCTACCTTTCCTCCTTGAGGTGTTTTATGGAGAATGTGTCTCATCCATGCATATGAATAACAGCGATGCAACAGTTTAAAAGCACAAGGTGTGTAGGATTGGTAGACAGGCCTACCAATCCTCCAAGCTCTAATGTGGAAGACGACATTCCATCAGAAATCCCACTAACCAGCACTGGCTTGTTTTAAAATAAATAAATAAATTTTCTTTAATGTCCTCTCAAAGCACAATTCCACCAATATTTTAAAAAGGCTCATAAAGATACATAGCTTGTTGGCAGCATGTGGAGAAATATAAAAAGATCACTTAAACACATCAGCAAAGGCTCTAGCAGCGCAGTCGTCGTAACTATTTATCTCTTGATGGCCAGGCAAATGAAACAAAGAGGCAGCTGGACTAAAAGCTGGACTGAACTTCACAAACACCAAACACAAAGCGCAGGATGAGCCCCGTCCTTTAAAATCTGGCTTCCAGGGAACAGCTGAACAAAAACGAACTACCATGGGTTAAGAAGAGTTGTCAGGGGGGCAAGGGCAGCTGAAATTCTCAGTAAAATAATACAGTCCTCTTTCACAGACCGCACATAGAGGAAAGAACCATAAAGACAATGAAACAGCAAAACCAGTTACAAATAACACCAGTAACAATACTATCAAGTTATCTGTCAGCGCTGGCTAATTAAGTTGGAAGATCTCGCACAGGAATTCATCCAGATCTCCTGCAATGAAGCAGCCTGCCAGGCGGTGGCGGTGTGGAGCTGAGAACGGAACGAACACTGAGCCGGAACATGACTCGTCAAAAAAGCCAACAGAAAGACTCAGTTATATGTGTTGTCTTCCCTTCCCCCACTGAATCGAATTGTTAGTCCCTTGTCTCCAACAAATTGTAAATCACTGTGAGCCCGCCTGCGAGTGGGAAGCAGTGATCAATAAATCGAATGTATAATAATAATAATAATAATAATAACTTCTGAATTTTTCTACTGGCCATTATTTCTCCACTGGCATAGCACCCATTGCAGGACTTCCTGAAGGCCATCAGAGAAGGTGAATTTCTAGGGTTGCCAGGTCTGGGTTGGAAAATACCCGGAGACTTTGGGGGTGGAGCCAGGAGAGGGTGGGGTTTGGGAAGGGGAGAGGCCCCAGCATGATACAATGCCATAGAGGCCACCCTTCAAAGCAGCCATTTTCTCCAGGGCAGCTGATCTCTGTCAGCTGGAGATCAGTTTTAAAAGCGAGAAAGATCCCCAGGCCCCACCTGGAGGCTGGCAACCTTATGAATTTCTAACCTCCCGTAGAAGGCCATTTCCAACAAACAGGAGCTGCTGGAACCAAGGACCATTTATGGGTCAAAGCAGATTCCACATCCCTAAAAGGTGGAACAGCCAAAATGAGATGTTGGAAGGAATAGAATTGTCGCACAGGTTCTTACAGGAAGAGATGAGTCCTTTTCAAATTATACATCCACAGAATTCCAGGAGCATAGTAGCCACGTGTACCTCTGTCTCCCAGTATGTGCAGTTGAAAAGGGACAACAAATGTATTTAGTGTGCATATGTAGCTTTGGGATACATGAATCAGAAACCTGAATAGCCCGGTGGTCAGTTTGTGCATATATTTTTATTTTATTGGATTTGTATCCTGCTCTCCTTGTATACCAAAGATGTGCATGCAAGGAAATACGCATGTTGCTTCTGTTCAGGCAATATGGTAACTAGTTGGACAGAAGGATCTATCTGTGGATGGTAGAGCTGCCAGGGCACGTATGACTTCACAGTGTTGCACTGTGATGTTCTTGGAATCCCCAAATCTCTATAAAAAAAACCCATAGCAAACTGGACAATTATTTTTGTTTCTATTGCTCCACTGAACATCAGTGGGGGCTCAGAGAAGCAGCAGCCCAACAGCAGAGGTCTCCAGCTATAGCCCCAGTGGCTGTGTCAGGAGTCACACCCCTCCTTCCACAGAGGGGCAGTTTATAGGTTAGAAAGTCAGAAACACTCCTTTTAAGTATCACCCCAGTGTTATATATACAGGACACTGCCTGGACCAAATGGATGCCAGTCAGGCAATAGCCTGGGAAAATAGTTTTCAAGGCATGAGTCAGAGTGGCTGGCTGGTTACGTTCCCCTCCTTACCCTAAAGAAATGCATAATGGGTCTCCCAAGACCTATTGACTCACACAGGACTCAACACCTATGTCCCCTACATCCATGTACCTTGATTAGGTGACAGTTAAGCAACCATTAAGCCTATTCAGCTTACCTATTAGCACTTCCCATCCAGTGCTTGTAGAGTCCTCAAGCCTCTCCCAAAGCTTTGTCCACCCCTGGTAAACCTATGGAGTCATTGTTTATGGGTCTCATGTCAACCCGTCTGAGGGTATGTTTTGCCCTATAATTGCCATGCTGCTAGCCTAGCAGTGTGTGTACATGTCTTGGATCTCTCCCACACCCCCACTCGTGTGGGTCTTCTTCTTCTGCTTCATGAAATACTGGTCATTTTGCTGCTCAACTTGCTGCTTCCATGGACCTCTACAAGATTGGTAATTATCACCCTTCCCCCAAAGCTTTCCCTCTTTTCTCCCTGATTTTGTCTTAATTAGCTCTTGTATGTGTGTCTATTGTGTGTATTTGCTTTATTCTTTTATCACTCTTTTTTTTTTTAAAAAAAAAACCTTTCTGGTGGAACATCTGCCTATTTTATTCTGAGAGTTCTCTTAAGGGAAAAAGACCCATATACATAGGTGAAGAATCCCAGTTAACCCCCATTGCTCTGTCTCCTTAAGTTAATTCCACCAACTAACTAGGAAACTGCCTCTTTGAAGAAGAAGAAGAAGAAGAAGAGATTGGATTTATACCTTCACTCACTTGGAGTCTCAGAGCGGCTTGTAAACTCCTTTCCCTTCCCCTCCCCACAACAGACACCCTGTGAGGTAGGTGGGGCTGAGAGAGCTCTTTCCCAAGCTGTCCTTGAGAGAACAGCTGGTACAGAGCTATGGCTTGCCCAAGGTCATCCAGCCAGGTGCAAGTGGAGGAGTGAGGAATCAAACCCGGTTCTCCCAGATTAGAGTCCGCACACTTAACCACTACACCAAACTGGCTCTCTTTGGGTAACAGCTGGGAGGCTCACAGTACCTATGAACACAAAGTATGAAGAGGTCTAATGTCCTTTAAATGTGTGGGTAAATGAAGGGCTGTAACGGTAAGAACAGACTGAAGCTGAAGCAAACAGTTAACCAACAAAGATGTTTAAGAGATGGTGTCACAAGTTCAAATTGGCTGGATTGATCTTTCTGTGTTGTCTTCAGGGGCAGCCTCACATACAGCGTATTGCAAGTGTCTGGGCTTGACTTACAGAAAAATAATAAATCTGTCAACCTGCTCCCAATTCCTGTCTTTATATATACACATAAAGGGCAAGTAGCCCAGTAGTCTAAAAAAACCCAAAACCCTCAAACAGGTGAGCTGCCCAACAAGAGACTATATGGTTGCAGTTTCACGATATTTTCTGAATTATTATGCTCTTATGGCAGATTTTCCAGGGTCGTATTGGAAAGTGCCGTCAAGTCGCAGCTGACCTCTGGCAAACCCCGTGGGGTTTTCTAGGCGAGTGATGTTCAGAGGTGGTTTGCCATTGCCTGGCTCTGCATCACAACCCTGGGATTCCCTGGAGATCTCCCATCCAAATACTAGGCAGAGCCGACCTGGCTTAGCTTCTGAGATCTGACAAGATCACGCTAGCCTGGGCTACCCAGGTCAGGTATTTTCCAGGGAGGCATACATTATGTCTGACTGGCAGGAGGTCTGCTGAATTTGCCAGCAAAGAGACTGACTCATGGAGCCAAACAAAACGTAGCTTTTTAAAGGTATCATCTGCACCAGCCAGCTAGATTCTCCCCAGGGCCTTCACCCATCTGTCAGTGCTGCTTCTGTTGTTTCGACACCGGGCTTCTGTTTAATGGCTGATCTCCCGAAGTCTGCAAATCTTTCTGATTAGACTCCAGCAGGCCACGAGCCCCGCGCACCTCATGCGCTCCTCTCTACTCTTCACATCGAAGAAAAACTCACTCTCTTGGCAGGTCTAACCTTTATACTGCTGCTTGTGAGTAACTGTTTGGACAGTTTTCATTTCTTCAAAATATTATTGCCGTGCCACTGAACGAGGGGCACAGGTCCTTTGACCTAGCTTGCAGATAGACCTGATTTTGAATTTCTCGTCTCTGCTGTTTCAGCCCACCCCCGTTTCCCATTTGGCTTTGGTTTCTTCCTTGAGAAAACAGAACGCGGGGCTCTTTGTTTTTTGTGCCTTTCCCTGATTCTTTGTACAAAACCTTTCTCATCAAATGTCTACATTTTTTGGACAATGTCCGCGAGACCATAAATCAGCCTATATACATTAGAAGTTTATTAGATATGGAACTGATGTACGTGTCATTGAGCTCAATCCGAGATAAACAGCACTTATAAACTGTACAATGTGCAGCCAACGAGACTGCAAGATCAAAGGCAGACTGCCAAAATCATGAATGAAAATATAAATGACCATCATAAAAAATGAAATAGGAAACATGGATTCAGTATCATTTAGTTAATATTTAATTTGATGTTTAGGGTTCCCTAGCCTCCTGCCGATCGTTGAAGTTGCCCATTGCTGCTCCAAGTGGTGGTGGGAGAAAAGGTTTTTTTTTAATGCTGGCATCCTCTGCACCGATATGTCACTTCCGTGCTGTAAAATCATAGAGTTTCTGGTGATTCCTAGAGCTACCCAATGTCGCTCCCTGGTTGCACCCAGAAGGGATGTAGCAACGTCAGTGATGTAGTCACATTGGCAACATCATTTATGTCACATGGCAGACCCGAGTTCAGATCCTCACTCATGCCATGGAAGTTAACTGATGACCTTGGGCCAGTCACAGTCTCTCAGCTTAACCTTCCTCACAGCTTTCCCCTGAAGAAGCTTTGTGGGAAATGGATACTGAGGCTGGCAGGCTCCATTGGAGAACCAAACGATAGTGTCCATGAAAGTTATTGAGACCTTTGAAGACTGAAATGAGCATCTATCGTATCATTATCTGTCAGTAACCATCTTATGAAGGACGATTTATAATAAAGCTTAACAAGCATTATAACTCATTGGCACTGTGCACTTTATTGGATTAGTCATTTAGATATGAGCCCACCTGTTTTGCATAGTTCTGGAATGTTTTCTGAAATTTTGGATATGCTATTGATATGCATGGAATGAATGGATCATATGAATTTGTTTACATGAATAGATACTGAACATGGTTGAATGTCTGACTTTTTTCAGAGCTAGTTTTTCACGGTTGCCCTTGTTGCCTTGCTTGACCCTGGGAGAAAATGGCAGCTTTCGCAGTCAGACTCTATGGCATTATACCTTGCCAAGGCCTTTGCTCCCCAAACTCCATCTTCCATAAGCTTCCATAAGCCCACCCCCAAAAATCAACAGTTATTTCCCAACCCAGAGCTGGCAATCCTAGCCGAGAAAGTGAGGAGGGGAATCAAGTGAGACTGACTGAACGAACCAGCTGGATCCATGCCTGACCATTTTGCGACTGTTCGGTTGGTCCCCCTCAAAAGAATTACACGAATTTATGAAATTCGTCATTGCTGCAGTCCTCGGAGAGTGGCTGCATTCAGAGTAGACAGTCACGGCTTCGATGGACGAGTGATCAGAACCAGTAATCTAAGACAGCTTCTGTAGATCATGACTGACGTGGGACACATTGGAGAATGAATGCTGAGGACGGATAACGACAACCCCCCTCCACTCCTAGCTATAAACTTTAATTGCAAAAAAGGGCTATTAAATATGTATCTTTATGGCATTTTTGTTTTAAAAGACCAACAATAAATGGAAGGCTGAACATTGACAAAGCTGGTGCTCATTTAGGAGTCCGTCATCAACGAATGAGCGTGCCGCGCTAGTCATTAGCGTCCACATCATTCTGGGGCGATAAATAATTTAATAAATAGCCTGGGCCTCAGCTGGCGAGCTGCATGTGCCCTTCCTTACCTTTGATCAGAAGCCTAAAAAGAAAAGGGTTGATGGGTAGAGCGGGAGCTGCAGCGGTTGCCAGGACAACATGTCCAGGGACTTAGTATTATCATAGACGTGGGACAGAAACCCGCCCGGAATATGATTAACTAATACCTTAACAAATTCCTGCCAAGAGTGGGCCAGCCTCTTTCAACTCCAGATCTCTCCGACGTGATCCGTATTACGGTTGGCAGGAGGAGCGTGCCATGTTTGCACCTGTATGCCTTTTGAAGACTCTCCGGCTTTGAAAACGAGAGCCCAGAACATGTTCTGCAATTAAATTAAGAGTCCCCTTGGCTGGGTGGCCGCTTAAGCCATAAACCTTTGAAGAGTGACCAATAGCTTGAGCATGAGGGGAAAAGATTTCTCCTTGTTCATGTTGGTGCTCTGCAGATGTCTATGAATAGTCTTAGGAAGTGTAAGTTCTACACATTTTAGCTGGTATGGTTTAGTGGACTTGGATCTGGGAGAAACCAGGCTCCAGCCCCACTCTGCCATGAAAACTCATTGGGTAGATTTTGGCCAGATGTTGTCTCTCGGGTTAATCTCTCTCAAAGAGCCAGTTTGGTGTAGTGTTTAGGAGTGCGGACTCTGATCTGGGAGAATTGGGTTTGATTCCCCACTCCTCCACATGCAGCTGCTGGTGTGGCCTTGGGTCAGTCACAAGTTTGCTCAGAACTGTTCTCTCAAGGGCAGTCCTCGAGAGAGCTCTCTCAGTTCCACCTATCTCACAGGGTATCTGTTGTGGGGAGGGGAAGGGATGAGAGACTGTAAACCACTCTGAGACTCCTTTGATTAATGAAGGGTGGGGTACAAATCCAATCTCCTCCTCCTCCTCCTCCTCCAACGTCTCCTTCTTCTTCTTGGTAAATTGGAGATAGGGAGGACAATGTTGTATGCAGCTTTGGGCTGCCCCTGAAGAGAAAGGCAGGGTATAAATATCTAAATAAATAAATAGATTTGGAAAAAAAGCCCGCCTTACTGGTTTCTCCACCAAGATCCGTGTAATTAGGGGATGACTGACCATTTAAGCCCCAGCTATGGTTGACAGCCTCTGGGAAAAGGGTGGAGGTCTCCTGGTATTACAACTGATCTCCAGATGACAGAAATCAATTTCCTTGGCGAAAATGGCTGCTTTGGAGGGCGGACTCTCTGGCCTTATAGCCCCTCATCCCCTCCCTCTCGCCAAACCCTGCCCTCCCCAAGCCCCCCCCCCCCCCCCCAAATCTCCAGAAACTTCTCAAACTGGAGTTGGGAATGCAGCTTCCAGCTAGCACATACTGTGGTACAAAGGTGGTTGTGTGAATGGCTTCCATGTGCAGGCCCAGCTGTTGACAGAAATCAATGGTGAGCACACAAGCAGTCCTTTATGAGGCAAAGGTAATGTGGGGGTTGCTGGAAAATGTGAAAATACCATATATGTAGCAACGATTAAAGACTGTCAAGAAGCGATTTGGGGATCTCTGCTTCATATTTTTCTTCTGCTCCTGTGCAAAAGAGGGATTCAGACTACATGTTGGACAGCAACTTCTGAATTTTCAGTTTGATTTAGGAGGTATAATGGGGTATAATGCCATAGAGTGAGGGATGCCAGCCTCCAGGTGTGACCTGGGGATCCCCAGGAATTACAGCTCATCTCTAGATGGCAGAGCTCAGTTCCTATGGAGAAAATAGATGCTTTGGAGGGTGGTAGGGTTGCCAGATCTGACTCAGGAAATATCTGGGGACTTTGGGGATGAAGTCAGGAGACTTTGGGGGTGGAGCCAGGAGCAACAATGTGACATCACTTTTGTGATGTCACTAGGGTTTCCAGGTGAGGTCAACAAGCCAGAAAGGTATTCTGGCCATCACATCTAAGCATTCCTTTTAAAAGCTTTCCCTCCATGGGAAATAATGGAGGATGAGGGCATCTTCTTTTGGGGCTCATAGAATTGGAACCCCCTGGTTGAAACTTGGGCAGGTTCAGGAGAGGCACTGCCAGCTATGCTGAAAATTTGGTGCTTCTAACTCAAAAAATAGCCCCCCTTCCAGAGCCCCAGATACCCATGAATTGATTCTCCATTATACCCTATGGGGACTGGTCTCCATAGAGTATAATGGCATGCCCAGCAGCCATTCCCCCCTGCTTTCTGACAGACCTGAAGTGGGGGAGGGGCTCCAAGCCAGGGGATCCCTTGCCCCCAGCTGGGGATTGGCAACCCTAGAGGGTGGACTCTATGGCACTGTACCCCACTGAGGTCTCTGTCATCCCCAGGCTCCATCTCCAAATCTCCAAGAGTTCCCAAACCTGGACCTGGCAACCATACACCCCCATTCCCTGCTGGTGGACGGGGGGACCTGGCAACCCTTGGAGCCCAGCAAGTCATGAGATTTGTTTTCATATGATGCATCTGTCCATGGAGGTGTGCAAAGACGTGTCCCCTCCATCCCCTCCAAACCTCTCAGTTCCTCCACTATCGTATAGCATCGCCATGGAAGAGAGCCAGGGTTAATAAAGTCAGACAAAAACTGAGCTCTCCCAGCCACCGCTGCCACCACCACCCAGCAAAGCTGATCCACCTTGAAATTTGGCTATGGAAAAACCCAGGGAGCTTCTACCGGGGAGCAGCTGTCGCCTGTGGGGCCAAGAGCACCTGAGAACCATGCGGCTGCGCTTTTCAGGAAAGTAATTAATTTGTTGCTCTGCGGGAGGCATCCATAATTTATATTAGCAGTGGGACACCACCGTTTGGCGCCAGATTCCAACGCTCTGGAGGGCCAGCTGGTGGCTGTTCAGCTATTTTCCTGGTCTTCCGGCGTGTGCAAGAGGAAAGCCAGTTGATTAACCCTTTCTCAGCAGGGCTGACTTTGGTCAAATTTACATCTGACTTTCCTGGTAGAATCATTCTAGTTTCAAAAAAACCCCTGTCTATACCTGTTTCTAGTTTCAAACCACACTTGTTCTAGTTTATAAATTAATGTTTACATTCATTAATTGCCCTCCTGTGGTCAAGCTAGCATTATACTGCTTTAAACAAATGCTGTTGCTTAGTACTCTTCAGACCCCCTGGAGTGAAATTTGAAACCAGCATGAAATGAGCTTGGGAAAAGACAGCAATCAAACTACTTCAGAGGGGAGGTGTAAATTGGGCCTGTGACTCTCCAGGCGTTAAAGGGTTGCCCGTGAGGCCACATCTACAGAGTGGGGCTGTAATTCTGGTCGAGGGGAGGAAATAACGTTGACATTACGATACGACAAACCACCTCCTAGACAATGTCTAAGAGATTGCTATGATACTTCTGCAGTCCCATTCCTCATAGCAATAAAAACAACAACGATTGTACTAACTGGGTGCAGAATTTCCCCCCCCTCGGGGGGGGGGGAGAGTATATCAGCAGCTAGGAAAATGTGATCACAGCCAGCTGAAAAAGCAGCATACCCTGGGCTGTGATTCAATAATAGTTAACTAAGTGTATTGCTAAAAATTGGCTTTTTAGGAGACCCCAGTGTGCTGTGTCTCTGATTACCCTATGGTAACTGGCCCTTTCTGGTCTTTTCTCATCTGTCGTCTTCCTTTTTTTTAAAAAAAACAAAAAACAACTTTTTATTACATGTATCCAACAAATATACAGCACAAGAACATCAAAAATATAACTGTGAGACAAAGTTTTTAACATACCTACACATCCACACACTCCCCCAAAGAAAATCCAAAGCATTATTACCACAAATAAACTACTGCAATAAAAGAACAATACAAAAATAAGGAACAAAAGGGGAGAAAAAAGGAAAGAAAAAAATATTCACCCAGTATTGAAAATAAACTCATTACAATTACAATACAAGAATTGTATTCAACGTTGAAACAAGATCTTCTCTAGCTGACAGGTATTCTAAGAAGGAGAACCATATCGCTGTAAAATCAGATTAATAATTTTCATTGCTCTTTTGCCTTAAAGATTCAGTGATTTTATTCTCATCTGTCTTCTGACCATATCCAGGGTAGAGTGGTGACATGTGCCCTAGGCAACGCTGCCTTTGAAAACAGTCCAGATTACAAGATCACCAACCTTCAAGTGATACTGGGAGGTCTAACGCTATTACAGTTGATCTCCAGATGACCAAGATCAGTTCCCCTGGATAAAATGGCTGCTTTGGAGGGTGTACTCTATGGCTGTGATCACACACTCTGAGGCTGATTCTGCATCTAGCATTTGCTCCACACTTTCTCAATTGGGAGGGAAAAGTGCAGCTCAAAACAACATTCAAATACTTCTGGGCAATGCTGTACTGACTGCAAAGTCACCCCTGAATGGCCATAAAACGGCCGCAGGTCTATGCAGAGGGTCCAGTAAAATCCGATAATCAACGAGCTCGAAAGTGGCATGCAGTCTGGAGGGTACCATAAAACCCGATAATCAAGGGAAGTGAAAGCAGCATGCAATACAGAGGGGAATTTCCGTTCCAACGTGGGTTTGGTAAAACCATGGAGGGAAAAGCCAATGCAGGATCAGCCATCCTAATCCACTTGGAATCCACTTCCAATGCACTTTCCAGCTGGATTTTGTTCTTATGAGATCTCCAGCCACCACCTGGAGGTTGGCAACCATATGCCAAAAGTACATTCGTTGAAGACCTTGGGGTTTTGTTTTTTTGTTTTTTTTGGTAAAATAAGCTGTCATTAAATTTTCAGATCCAGTCTGTAACTACCGGGGGCAGAGGGGCAGCACATAATTGGTTTATTTAGAAAATGTGTTTGGTTAATGTGTTAACTGGTTTATTTTAAAAATGTGTTTGCTTTTCCAGACCTGCTCCAGGAAGCTTTCAATCACCAAATCCATCAAGACAATAAAAATAAGTTTAAACCCCCCCCAAATCACACCAATAAAAACCAGTGCATCAAAGAAGCCAAGCCCATAAAAGTAATACGAAAAGGCATGCTAATCCAAGCAAGCCAAGCCAACAGAGAGAAGCCAGGGCACAATGGAATGTAAAACAAACAGAACAGTCTAAAATGATATCAATAAAATAGTTATCTGACTAGGAACAGACCATGACAACTTAAAATGATGGAACCTTCTTCGGTTACACGGCATTGTTATGATACTTCTGCAATCCCATTCCTCATAGTAATAAAAAGCACAAAAGCTGTAGCCTGAACCAAAATGTAAGACTTCTGGGTAAATTTACACTGTAGACCCCTACACATTCCAAGGGCCGTTTGCTCAAACCAGTGTCCTTGGTGTCTCTGTGTAGCAGTGTGTCTGAACAAGATCTTGGTGTACAGTTGAATATTAGCAGCCAGTGTGATGCAGCAACAAAAAGGGCTAATGCGATTATGGGGTGTATCAACAGAGGCATAACATCCAAATGCAAGATGTCATAGTCCAACAGTACACTGCAATGGTCAGGCCGCACCTGGAATATTGTGTGCAGTTCTGGAGGCCTCACTTCGAAAAGGGTGTGGCCAGAATGGAGCGGGTGCAGAGGAGAGCGATGAGGATGATGGGGGGCCTGAAGACCAAGCCCTGGGAGGAAAGGCTGAGGAACTTGGGAATGTTTAGTCTAAAGAAGAGGAGGTGGACTGGGGACAGGATTGCTCTCTTGAAGAATTTGAAGGGCTGTCAGTTAAAGGAGGGCAGCGAGCTGTTCCTGTTGGCAATAGAGGATAGGTCTTGAAAGAATGGGTTTAAATTAAGGGCAAAAAGGTACCAGCTGGATATTAGGAAAAAACAGAGTTGTGCACCAGTGGAATCGTCTGCCTAGGAGGTGGTGAACTCCCCCTCGCTGGCAGTCTCTCAAATCTACATCTGACTTTCCCGCTGGAATCATTCTAGTTTCAAAAAAACCCAGTCTATACCTGTTTCTAGTTTCAAACCATACTTGTTCTAGTTTAAAAATTATTGTTTACATTCGTTAATTGCCCTCCTGTGGTCAAGCTAGCATTATACTGCTTTAAACAAATCCTGTTGCTTAGTACTCTTCAGACCCAGGGAGTGAAATTTGAAACCAGCGTGAAATGAGTGTAGGAAAAGACAGCAGTCAAACTACTTCAGAGGGGAGGTGTAAATTGGGCCTAAGCAGTGGCTGAACTAACCCTTGTCAGGGATACTTCAGGCTGATCCTGCATTGAGCAGGGGATTGGACTAGATGGCCAGTATGGCCCCTTCCAACTCTGCCATTCTCTGATTCTACATTACAGTCTCCCGGAGTTGTTTACCCAGATGGTCTTAGCTAAGAGAAGACTATCTCAGGGCTCAGCACAAGCGGGTTCTCTTTGTGCTTCTGTTTTCGCCAGCAGAGGCCCCCTTGCAAGTTGCAAAGCAATCAAACGTGGCACTGGCTATGCTGAGCTGCATTTTTTATCCTTCAGTCAATAAATCCTCCTCCCACCCAGTTCCTTTTCACTGCCCCAGGGAAAGGGGCAGAAACCCACAAAAAGTCTAGCACGCACTAATTTTTTTTTTTAAATGGTCTCCGAAAGGCAAAATGGGGACAAAAATATGGATAGTCATTAAAAATGTCCTCTATGGATACTTAAGAAAAACAAGCAGAAAGATCAGTTCTTTCATTCAAGAAACTTTGGCTGATTTTACATCTGACTTTCCCGCTGGAATCATTCTAGTTCCAAAAAAACCTGCCCACACCTCTATGCGGTGTGAAACCGTGCTGCTACTGAAATGTCCATATCTACTAATTGCCCTCCTGTGGTCAAGCTAGTATAATACCGCTTTATTCTGCTTTAAACAATTGTGGTTTCTTAGTGCACTTAGACCCCCTGGAGTGAAATTTCACACCACTGTGAAATCAGCACAGGAAAAGACAGCAGTCAAACTACTTTAGAGGGGAGGTGTAAAATCAGCCTTAAAGGGAAAAACACAGGGCTATTTTTGGGCAGGAACGCACAGGAACGGAGTTCCGGCTGGCTTCCAAGTTGGCCACGCCTACAACCCACAAGTCACGGGTTCCCCAGGCGCCTTGCAAGCCGCGGGCGTCTGAAGAAGCCAAGCCAATCCAGGGAGGGAAGGCAGTTTAAAATGCCTCCCCCCTCGTCGGGTTCCCCAGGTGCCCTGCAGCTGCGGGGCGCCTGGGGAACCCAATCCAAACTGCCTTCCTTCCCTTGGTTCCCCGATGCGCCCCACAAGTCATGGGGCACCTGGGGAAGCCAATCCCGGGAGGGAGCTGTGCTGCCAGGGGTGTGGCCTAATATGCTAATGAGTTTCTGCTGTTGGGTGTGGCCTATTACGCTAATGAGTTCCTGCTGGGCTTTTTCTACAAAAAAAGCCCTGGAAAAACATGAATGAATGAGTGAGAGTGAGTTTGTCCCCCACCTTTCTTTCCCACCACCTCTCCTTCCTTGCAAGTACTATGCTGTTATTGATGGCAGTGTGGCCTGCCAGGGAGGGGGGGGGGCAGCCAGCCAAGCTGCTGCCACTATCACAACCAGCAGGTGAACAAAGTCTGAGTCCAGCAGCACCTTTAAGACCAACAAAGTTTAATTCTGGGTAGAAGCTTTCAAAGTGTGCACATACACTTCAGATACAATGAAACAGAAGTCACCAACTTTTACATATAGATAGTGGGTAAGGAGGTTGTTTCTAGAAAGGACCAATGAGGGTCAAGAGAGATGTATAAGTAACTGAGCAGTAAATATAGCTAAGACTGGATGAAGGCAATTGGTAAGAACTGTGAATAGCCACAGATTAGCGTACAGCATAGTAAAGGAATTTACAACAGATGTGAGAAATAAATTTTGTTAGCATGTGTAGTGAGATAAGAAACCAATATCTCTGTTAAGCCCTGGGAGTTCCGTTGTCCTGAGTGTTGCAATAACTTGTAAGTTATAATTATAACTATAATATCATAACTTGTGAGATCAACTTTTTCCTTGCTTTCCATATTGCTTCTTGGTCAGTACAGAAATGTCTGCATTGAAGCCTTCTGGGATCAGTTCTTAAAAGATGCATTGCACAACGTCCCCATATATATATGCACTGATGATGTCATTATGGCTGCCAAGGCTGCCTCCTGCTATTGGCAACATTGGAATCATTTGCAATTGTCACTTCTGGGAAAAACCTGGAAGTGACATTGGGTAGGTCTAGGAATTGCTGGAAATTCTGTGGTTTTCCTGGAAATCCAGTGATGGCACAGATGATGGTGTGCCCCCCATTCCCGCCCCAGATGTCATCAATGTGCTCCATCCCTGGAAGCCAGCTGTAGCCTGCACAGTGAGAGGCACAGTCATTCATATGATTGACAGATGTGGAGGGCAATCTGTACCTCTAGGTCCCGATCACACGAGTGAGATAATCCGGGGGGGGGGGGGGGATGTGAGGCTAGTTGTTCCGGAGTAATTCGACCTGCAGTTGAATGATCACGCAGTTCTGTGAAGCTGCAGGCACAGCCCACCACTGCATAATCAGACGCAATCGCGGGCGAGTCGGTTTTTTTTTTTTTTTGCCTTTTTTCCGGTGCGCTTAAACGGGGGATCGATGAATCGCATCTCTGCCCTGAGGACTTCCAATGGCAGTATGTGATGATGCACATACTGAGAAGGGGAAAAAACCAATTGCATGGCATCGGGATAGCCTGATCAGACTATCCCCGACGCCATGAGTGCGTGCTGGAGCGATCTCATGGGGAAAGTCCGTCTGTGGCCCGTAGCAAACCTGATTGATACTGAACTTTCCCTAGTATCTTTTAACTCCGCTTCTTCGGCAGAGAGGAAAAGGTTGCCAACGGGTGTGGGACGCTTGCCAGATGTTCTGGTGTGATCGCACCCTTAAAATCCGCATGGCATTCGTGCCTATCGTGCGGCTAATTCTGCGTGTGATCAGGGCCCTAGTTATCCAGTAGTAGGAGACCTAATATTAATCTAGCCAGCAGCTGCCTACTCAAATGTCTAGAAAGCTTGTCTGATGATCAGGAGCATCCAGGCCATGCAGCATCCTGAGTAATAGGGTTGCCAGGCGCCTACCGTCTGCTGGTGGGGGGCTCCTTCCTGCTGCTCAGGATCTTCTGGTATGTGCACGAAGCAAGTTTTAAAAACCATAGAGTTTTCAGCCAAATGCTAGAGTTCGATGTTCCTGGTGTGATGATGTCACCTCTGGGTCACATCAGGTGCAGTGGGGCTTTGGGGGGTGGGGCTCCCTGCCGGCCAGCTGGCCGGTGGAGGATCGGGGCCCCTGAACCCCCCAAACCCCACCCTCATTGGGGGGATGGCAACCCTAATGAGAAATAATATGGAGGGGAACCTAGACTCCACCCTCGACCAGTCATCCACTTTGCAGTTCTTTAGACTAGAGTTTGGAAATGTGGTCTTGGCACTTTGGTGAAACATTGTTCTTCTCACAAGGAAGGCCTCAAGATGGGAGGAGAGAGGGCATTACATTCACCCTCTTCTTCCTCCTCCCTTCGAATGATTCCTTTTGTTCTCTCCTCTCTCAGGGGTCCTGGTATGAGGAGAGGCTAAACACCTCCTCCTTAGGGTCATTTTACACCTCTCCTCTAAAGTAGTTTGACTGCTGTCTTTTCCTGTGCTGATTTCACAGTGGTGTGAAATTTCACTCCAGGGGGTCTAAGTGCACTAATCAACAGCAATTGTTTAAAGCAGAATCAAGCCGGTTGAATACTAGCTTGACCACAGGAGGGCAATTAGTAGATGTGGACATTTCAGTAGCAGCATGGTTTCACACCGCACAGAGGTGTGGGCAGGTTTTTTTGGAACTAGAATGATTCCAGCGGGAAAGTCAGATGTAAAAACAGCCTTAGTCTCTGGCTGGGAGAGCTGAAACAGCCCCCATTGACCCTGTCCTCTCTTTCCTGGTCCCAGGAGACTAACATGTTCATCATTTTTTTCTTGCCAGAGGTCTTAAAGATTTCAGACGTCTGATGTTTTTTGGGGGGTATTGACTGCAGTTGCTAGGCCCGGCCTGGCAACCAACAGGAGACTGGGAGAAGGCAGAGACATGGGGGGCTGACTGCCAGCAACAGTTTGATGTCCCTTCTTGGAAAAACCCAGAAGTGATGCCATGCATCTCTAGGAATTGCTGGAAACTCTATGATAAAACCATTTAATTTCCAGCAATTCCTAGAGAGGACTGACGTCACTTCTGGGTTTTCCCTGGAAGCGACATCATGCTTCCAGGGGATTGGCAATCAAATTGTTGGGCAAAACAGCCAGCAGCTTGTTCTCACTCACTGGCAGGACAGAGGTCACACTGTCACCTTCGCCACTGTCCACAGCTCTGGACCTTCCCAGCCACTTTCACCCAGCAGGTGTGTGGCCCGAATGCACAGCTGAGTGGAGCCAGAGGCAGGGCTGTGCTGTGTCTCCAGACAAAATTAAGCCTTACAGTTCCTTTCCAGACTAGTTTTTCTGCTACAGGATCTCAAATAAGCATTTACTGTTTGCCTGATTTCCTAGAGGAGCGTATTCAACAAAACCTTTTCATACAAGCTATGAAGGAAGAGGCTGGAGCGTCTCGTTAGACATGCTTTCCCTTCTTTTTATGGAACGATAAAACCTACGTTCACATTTTTATTGATCGTATCTTTCATCAAACAGAGGCGTCTTTGAGAGTAAATGGCATAATTATCCTGCTCTTGTACTCCCCCCCACCATCTTCCGCTTGTTTGGGTATTGTTCAATGAACAGGCTACAATTAAGAAATTAGCCCTGGTTTAGTGAGGCTGAATGGAAAGGAGGAAAGCACTAGACTGCCTGCCAGAGTGTTACTGCATTAAAACTGCCTGTGTTATATTGCTTCTTCCAGTCTTGCCTTGTGAGTGGTACACTGCTACATCCTGGGGATTGCCTGGGCAAACAATGGAGACTCCATTAATAGTTCTCGCCCACATAATTTGTTCACTGCCAAAGCATATGCAGTCCGTCAGCCATGGATGATACTCCATGAAGCTCCTGTTTGGTGTAGTGCCAGTTTGGTGTAGTGGTTAAGTGCGCAAACTCTAATCTGGGAGAGCTGGGTTTGATTCCCCACTCCTCCGCTTGCACTCGCTGGATGACCTTGGGCAAGCCATAGCTCTGGCACAGGTGTGCTTGAAAAAGAGCAGTTTCCTTCAGAGCTCTCTCAGCCCCACCTACCTCACAGGGTGTCTGTTGTGGGGAGGGGAAGGGAAAGGAGTTTGTAAGCCGCTCTGAGACTCCCTTGGGTAGTGAAGGACAGGGTATAAATCCAATCTCCTCCTCCTCCTCCTCTTCTTCTTCTTCGTCTTCTCTGTTTGGCTCTCTACTGGAGATGGCAAAAACAGATGCTGGGAACAGATCAAGATGGGTAGCCGTGTTAGTCTGTCTGTAGCAGCAGAAAAAAACATGAGTCCAGTAGCACCTTAAAGGCAAACAAAATTTGTGGCAGTGCATGAGCTTTCATGAGTCACTGCTCATTTCTTCAGATCAGGAAAAAAGTCACAGAGGCTTACATCTGGGGTGTCAAACATAAGGCCCGGGAACCAGAACTGGCCCATCCAAAGCTCTTATGCAGCCCACGAGCAACTGCTGCAAGGGAGGGAAGAGAAGACAGCACGGGGAGAGGAGTGGGCGGAGCCGCTTCGATTGTGGCTTCAGCATGGCAAAACAACCTCATCTGCAGCAGTCAAGCAATGTGGGAGCATCTGCCCAGAAGTGCACTGCTGGCTCTCCAGTCCGCCCATTTGGGTATTTTTCTGCACACCCCTCCCAGCCCATGGAGCCATGCAGTGAAGAATCAACTTAGAGCTTACCAGCTGCTGTCCTTTAAACAGTTTAGATGGGATATGCAGAGGAGTCGTAGGCATGGAGATAAAAGCCAAACACTAAGCATCACAAAAAAATGTTGTTTTTTTACGTTTTTTAAGTTTTTATCATATTCTTTAAATAACCATTACAATGAATCCAAGCCGCAGTGATCTATACGTTACATAAAGATGATAGCAATTGTTCCATTTGAGTTATGATGTTTTTACAAATTTCATCCAACCAAAAACAAATCTTTGTGTGCGTGTGTGTGTTTTGCAATACAGATAAAGTCACATTGAAATGAAAGGATGTGATTTTGCCTATGAATGCTCCGCGCGTTGTTTGTTTTAACTTCCATATATTAGATAGTCTAGCAGCTGAAATAATACATAAAGTCAACATCTGATTTTTTTTAGGAAGAGAGTCGACCTAATTCAACTGAAATAATTCTAGAGACGGCACAACTACATATTCAAGACAGTTTATCAACCTGATTGTCTCCGTACACCAAGAGCTTCATGCCTGGGTAGAGGTTCACCATGTGTGGAAGTAACCTGTCTCTATTTCTCCACAATACTTCTACATTCTTGTGAGCCTGACAGGAGGAAGATGTTTCTGATGCACCATCCTGATCACCTTTTCACACAAACCAAGGCTAACCGAGAAAAGATAGACCAGCTGAAGAAAAGAAACCGTGTAATGTTTATTTTTAATTCAGAGCCTCAAGCTTTCTTGCCTTTTTGAAAAGTATGGCCGTGGACATACTGGCCGTCTGCCGCGCCTCCGCAGCATGGCAGACTAAGGCGGGGGGGATTTCCCCCGCGGCGCGGCGTTCGCACGCCGCCGGAAGGAAACTGCCTGCAGCATTCAGACTGCGGGCGGCTTCCTACGGTGGCGGGCGGACGCCGCGTGGCTCCTCCTCCCCACATGCATTCACACCCGCTCCAGCGGGTGGAACGCGCGCTGGACGCGATGCGTCCGGGCCGCCTCCTCTGGGCAGATGCGGCCGTCTGAACCGCCGCTCTGCCTCCGCTTTTGAAGTGGAGGCAGAGCGGCGGAGACTGCCAATCTGTCCTCAGCCTATGCTTGTCCTGTAGCCCAGACAATATTACACAGCAATTACACAAAAAGGAAAAAAAAATTAAGAGCAAATCTGTTTTAGTTTTAGCTGATGGGATGTATTTGGCTTGGTCAGTTGCAAATGGTGGCGGTCTGCCTTACATCTACTTTTTAAAACATGTTATTGAATTTTATTGAAACAGCCAGGACTTTTTTCCTGGGGGAATGGGCCGGAACGGAGTTCCAGAGCTTCTTCGACAAAATTCTTCTAAAAATGTTTAAAAGTTCATGCGTTTTCAGTATACAGTATACAGACTGAAAACTCCATTTCCCTCTTGAGAATTCTGGCACCTCTTCTTCTTCTTCTTCTTCTTCTTTTTAAAAAAGCCCTGGAAACCACAGTAACTTTAACATGTATTAGCAGTTAGCTATATCAATGCATAATATAACAAAATTATTCAAGAATCTTTATGCCTATTAAACCAAGAAAATCTTATCATCAGCCAAGAATACTAAATAATCTTATATATCCAAAAACTCTGCCAACGAATATAACTAACAATACCTTACGGAAATAAAATCGGATCATCACCTGTTGGCTGGAAGGCCAAAATAACAGACTTAGAACAGCAGAAGAGGCATAATATCATAGTTTGATTCAGTAGCTTTTGGAGACTATATTATCTGCTGTATTTTCCCAAAATGGAAACCATTGGAAAAACCCGAATGTATCTCTAAGTTAGCTACAAAACCAGCTACCTGGTCCATTAAAAATATGTCCCAAATCCGTGCGTACCAATCGTCAACAGAGGGTTTCGAGTCCTTCTTCCAGCCTCACATCTACTTTGCATACATTCATAGTTGTTCCTTCGAACCCTGGCCCTCAGTTGCTGATTGGCACATTTGGTATGTTTGTTCTCTCGCTTCTTTTTCCCCCCAGAGAGAGATGCCCCTTGCCTCCTGGTATTCTTTTGCAAGAAGGTCTTGATAATAAGCCCTCTTTTATGGGCCTTTCACGCTTCTTCCCTTATTAGTGCTTTCAAATCCCAAATTTAATCTGCTAGATAGCGCATTTCATTTGCAAGTACATTGCTTCCCCTTTGTCTTTGACTCCCCAATGAGATCTTTGTTTAATGCTTCCTCTTTTCACTCTCCTCTCCCAGCATGTACTTAAGCAGGTTTCCCATGAGCTCTTTGTCCTGAGTCTATTGTTTTCTGCCAGAGTGTTCTTGAGAGAGAAATCTGTCCCACTTCAATGAATCACAGCACCTCTAAATGATACTTGTACATTGCAGATGCATAAGAATCTCCTTTATTATCTCAAGCTGTGCTTTCGGGGCTCTGCTTGGCTGTGCCCTGCTTATTCTTTTGTGAACCGCAAACAGTACTCTAGAGCTCAGCCCCAGACAAGGTCTTTTCATACTCCCCATTTTCAAGAGCGGGGACGTTCAAGGCTGCCTATGGGGTTTCCTTTTGTAAAGGTAATAGAACACTGGTTCCTTCTGATCTTGGCCTTCTAAGGTACCTGTACCCGGGTTCACCAACCAGCAGGAGACCAGGAGGGCAGGAACATGCCACAGAAGGGTGCAGCGGCTACAAGCACGGACGGCTTCAAGAGGGAATTAGATAAACACAAGGGGGGGGGCGCGATATTCACACGGGGGGGGAGAAGCTGACAGCTGCTCCTCCTTCCTCCACCCCCCCTTCCCCCCGCGTTCCAGCCTGCCCGAGGTGAGGCCCCTCCGGTGCAGAGCCGTGGGCCTCGCCATCTCTTCTCCACCTCCCACCCCGGCTTGGTCCAGCGAGGCCCGCGGCTTTGTGCCGGAGGAGCCTCACCATTCCTTCCCTCCCCGCTCGCCCTCGCGTCCCCCTCCCGCCCGTTCTCCTTTGCTGCGGCTTGAATGGCTTAATGCCCCTCAGGCCAGGCATCTCCCTCCCCCCCCCGGCACCATCCCTTCCTGCCCCCCCCGGCCGCGCTCATCTGCCGCCAGCGCTGCCAGCACTCCCACAAGTCTGCACGTGCAGGGAACCACCGCCACGCCGCCGCCGCCAGCAACAACCACACGACAGGTAAGTTTGTTCCCTGCGCATGCGCAGGGAACGCTTTTTTTACTTTTTGGGGGATTTCAGTATCCCCCGAAAACTTTTTTTAACTTTTTTTATTTTTCTGCAAACAGAGGGATCACCCCCCATCTGCAGAACCCCCTCCCCACCCCCAAGTGCCCCCCCGCACAGATTTAAGTATCCGCACGCGGGGGGGGGCACTTGGGAATTAGATATAGAGATATGGAGCTGAGGTCCATCAGTGACTATTAGCCACAAAAGTATAGATAAGAACTCTCAGTCTGGGGCAAGTAATGCTCTGTATTCTTGGTGCTTGATGGGGCAATCGTGGGAGGGCTTCTAGTGTCCTGGCCTCACTGGAGGACCTCCTGAGGGCACCTGGTGTTTTTGGCCGCTGTGTGACAGAGTGTTGGACTGGATGGGACACTGGCCTGACCCAACATTGGCTTCTCTTATGTTCTTATGGAGGAGACCATCAGAGACAGTGTGACATCACTTCTGTTTTTTCCTAGACCGTCTCTGCAGTAGTGAAATTCCCCACACTGACGATTTTAAAACTGCGTATTATGTGAAATTTTCCACTGTAGATTTTTCCTCACTGGGTGCAAACCCAAAGTTTTCTCCTTCCTACCCCGCATTTTTGGAACTCACTAAAACAGGAGATTCTGAAAATGTAAGGAGGAGAAAACACTCGGTTGGCACTTAGTGAGGTAAACTCCATTGTGGAAAATGTCATGTGACACACAGTTTTTAAAATGCCAATGTGGGGAATTTCACTACTGCAGAAATGGTCCTAGAGTTGCCACTTGCCAGCTCGGGGTCGGGAAATTCCTGGAGATTTGGGGGTGGAGCCTTGAGGAGGGCAGGCTTTGGGGGGGCCTCAGTGGGGTATAACGACATAGAGTCCACCCTCCAAAATAGTCATTTTCTTTGGGGAAATGGACTGGATGGGCCATTGGCCTGATCCAACACTGGCTTCTCTTATGTTCTTATGTTCTCTTATAATTAGGTACCGCTTCAGTGGGAAGGTAAATAATAAGACCAAGCGCCGAATAATAGATTCTTTTGAATTATGGTGCTGGAGAAGACTCTTGAGAGTCCCTTGGAATGCAAGGAGATCAAATCAGTCAGTCCTAAAGGAAATCAACCCTGACTGTTCCCTGGAAGGCCAGATCCTGAAGCTGAAGCTCAAATACTTTGGTTGCCAAATGAGAAGGGAGCACTCCCTGGAGAAGACCCTGATGCTGGGAAAGACTGAAGGTCAAAGAAGAAGGGGACAGCAAAGGATGAGATGGCTAGACAGTGTTATCGATGCCACAAAAATGAAATCGAGCAAACTCTGGAGCATGACAGAAGACAGGATGTGGCATGATGTGGTCCATGGTGTGGTCCATGGGGTCGCGAAGAGTCGCACTTGACTGTGCGACTGAACAACAACAACCCAGTTTGGGCGCAACCCACCTGACTCCTGTTCATTTCATCTTTAACCTGGAGAAAATTAAATCATAATTTTTTTCTCCAGTTTAAAGTGAAACTGTGGGATGTCTGTGGGTGGAGTGTCATTCGTGATGCTCTGTCCACAATAGGGTGGCCCCCTTGCAAGTGTGGCCTGGAGTTTGCCCAGAATTACAACTGACCTCTAGATGACAGAGATCAGTTCCCCTGTACTGTCAGCCAGTCAAGTTTATTGTCTGAGGCCACCGGTTGTTACCAGTTAAAAGCCTAAAGCTTTAAAATACAACGTCCATCTTGAGATATTCACTTTCACTCTCAAAATGCCTTGAATTTTTAAAAAGCAAACACCCATCTCTAAGGATTCACAGGCAGATTCAAGAAATATGAATTACACCACAGGACATCAGTTTGGTGTGGTGGTGAAGTGCGAGGACTCTAATCTGGGAGAAGCAGGTTTGATTCCCTACTCCTCCACTTGCAGCTGCTGGATGACTTTCGGTCAGTCATAAGTTCTGTCAGAGCTGTTCTCTCAAGGACAGTTGTCTCAGAGCTCTCTCAGCCCCACCTACCTCACAGGGTGTCTGTTGTGGGGAGGGGAAGGGAAAGGAGTTTGTAAGCCGCTCTGAGACTCCGAGTGAAGGGCAGGGTATAAATCCAACCTCTTCTTCTCTTCTTCTTCTTTCATGAGAACCACCTTTGCTCTGACTTTCCTAGGGGCTAATGCAAAAGGTGCTGCCTTGTTGGCAGTTCCCCAGTAGCAAAGGGCTGCTTTAGGCAGTGAACTGTGTGGCATTATACCCTTCTGAAGTTCCTCCCCTCCCCTCCCCAGGCCCTGCCCCTCCTGGACTCCACCTCCAAATCTCCAGGAATTTCCCAACCTGGAGTTGGCAGCCCCAGTCCCTTCTGTTGCTTTCTTCTGCCAGCCAACAAAGACATTTTTTTTGTTTCATTTGGCATTCCATCAATAATCCATCTTTCCTAATCAATGCTTTAACTGCTGTTTTTATGTTTTGCATGTACTTTATCCTTTTTTAAAAAAATTTATGATTAATAATGTATCTGGGGGAAATGATTTTAATGGTTTTAAAAAGTAATTTTTTATCATGTATGTTTTATATTGTTAGCTGCCTTGAGTGTGTGTAGAAAGGTGGGATATAAGTTTTGGGAATAAATAAAATGAAAGAAATAGTTCCCAGCCACTATGGGAAGGGAGTGGTCCTTAGCTCTGCTTCCAAAATGGTGCTGGGCAGCTCGCTGCTTCTCACAGTCCCTCCTTTTTAGCCCTTCAAAGGGCTTATTTCTCTCCCCTATTAAGCTGTGCTGTAGCGTGACAGCACACCTCAGTAGGGAAAGGGGGGTGGGGGTTTACAGGCAGTGGAGTTAGTGTAAAAGGAAATATTGAAAGCCCTCAAACCAACTTAATTGGGATCACCTCAGGCTCTTCATCGCCTCAGTCTGAGAGGGCAGAGCATTCAAAGTTCATGGGAAGAAGAGGAGAAGGAAGAGGAACAAAAAGCTCAACTTGGTCACGGCCCAGCTCAGGAGGCTTGAGGGTTACCCACAGTAAGGAAGGAGAATCTAAGAAGTGCCTGAGGTGACGCTGGAAGCCTTTGTATCCTCAGGGTAAATGGGACAGCTGCCATGGGGATGAGGTATATCTCCCTGACTGACTGGCCTATTAACACGTTTATAAAAAGGCCCGACAACCGTGGGCTATTTGTCTGCAATTTCTCTACCGTTTCTTGACGAGTAATTGTCGGCGTTCTCTGACATCCATCTTCCAATTTGCCTCAGTAATGGACTCAGATCTGTCACATGAAAAAAAGAAAAGAAATGATCAAATCCTTCTTATCTCTGTTTTCGAATTGCTGCTCAGTGTACAGCCACGCTAAATAAAAATGCCACAAAGGGAGACCCGCTCAGCATTCGAAAGGTGTTCGGCTTCTGTTCTTCGCATCCCGTCAGTTCCATTGATGATCTCGTCACTGTCTTTGTGTTTCACGAGAGCAACTGAGGCGCACATCCTGGGATTTTAACAATCGACTTATCAAATTTGACTTTCGGGCCTAATTGTTTAAATTGGCAACACTCCACAAGAGAGCTGTGCATTTCCAATTTCCTCAGTCACAATCCAATTGGCTTTTCCTTTGACACAATGGCTGGAATTTGAATTCTACAATAGAAGACATGGATAACCAACAATGTTCTCAGTGGAACTGCTCCTTTCTAAACTTTTCTGCCTTTCTGTTTGCTTTCTGTTAGGTCTTGGGGTTCTGTGTAGGAGCAAGGCTTGCCAGCCTCCAGGTGGGGTCTGGAGATACCCCAGAATTACAGCTGGCCTTCAGGTTACAGAGAACAGTCCCCCTGGAAAAAATGGCTACTTTGGAAGATGGAATTTGGATTGGAAAATAGCATTATACCCTGCCGAGATTCCTCCCCTCACCAAACCCCATCCTCCCCAGGCTCCACCCCGAAATCTCCTGGAATTTTATAAGCCAGAGTTGGCAACCCTAGCTAGAGTCAATTTAAATGCGACAAAGCCTTTGTGTTCATTGGGTGGTGACATAAGGACTTTGACCCTGGACCCCTGTTATCTGGAACCCCCAATCCTGGATTGGACTTGGATGATCTGCTTTCTGAAACCCCTGACTTTCGGACTGTGTTTGGTGCTTCTTGAACTCTGTAACTCCTGCCTCTGGACTAGCCATCTTAGCCCACTGTACTTGAGTCTTGGCCGGGCTGGGCCTGTACATCCACCAGTTTAGACTGACCAGCTTGTAATTTAGACTGATCAGCCTATAATTTCTTGGAACTTTTCTAGAACCTTTTTAAAAGATGGAGGTTCCTTCGTAGAGCGAGCGGATAAGTCTGTAAAGTCTTCTGTCTCATGAGGAGTTCTCAAAGTTTGTCCAAAGTCTATTCCTGGGGATACTGTCAAATCCTACTCTGAAGTCCACAAAGGCAGCATGAAGTGCCCCATTAAGCTTAGAAGAACCATACTTCTCCACAAGATGGTGCAAGATCAGGCACTGGTCTGTAGTGGAAATGTCAGCTCTGAAACCTGCCTGCTCATCTGTCAATATGTTTTCTTGGTCTAAGGAGTTTCCAATATAGATGTCTAGAATACAATTTACTAGCAACACGGAGGAGACTGATTGGTCGATAGTTGGCAGGATTCGACTTTTCTCCTTTCTTATATATTGGAACAATAATTGCAAGACCCCATTCTGTGGGGATGTAGGCTGACAGCTTGATATGAGTAAAGAGACAGCAAGCATTGGGGCTCACCAGTTGATATTTGATTTTATCATCTCTGGGGATATCATAGCATTTCCAGTAGACTTGACAGATCTCAATTGATTTATTAATATTTTTACTTCATTAATTGTTAGTAGTAGACATGCTGGAAGGCTTCATAGTTGGATCTCCAGGGATGCATTTCAGCCTGTTTCGGGCAAATAAAGTGCATGGAGATGAGATTCCCAAAGTCAGGGAGAGGTATTGCAACTTATTCGAATTCTGCCTACAGGCACGTGGGATACGCAAATGGCTGACTGAGTCCCAGTATTATTGCCTACCTGTTCGAGGAGGTTATTACTTTCTTTGTTCCCCCTTTAATTTTGGTGTAGTGGTTAAGTGCGCAGACTCTAATCTGGGAGAACCGGGCTTGATTTCCCACTCCTCCACTTGCAGCTGCTGGATGACCTTGGGAAAAGCCGCAGTTCTCTCAGAGCTGTTCTCTCAAGGACAGTTCTGAAAAGAGCTCTCTCAGCCTCACCTACCTCACAGGGTGTCTGTTGTGGGGAGGGGGAAGGGGAAAGAGCTTGAAAGCCACTCTGAGACTCCAAGTAATGGGCGGGGTATAAATCCAGTCTCTTCTTCTTCTTGATTGGTGTTCATTGTTTTGGGCTTATCACATTGCATGTGTTTTCCCTTTTATTATTTGTTGATTCTCGGAGCTGATCTTGCATCAAAATAAAGTTTAACTTGACATCAAGATGGGGGTTACACTGGCTACCTTCCAGTCCTTGGAACGGAGGCAGATTTCAGTGAGAAATTGCATATTTTTGCTAAGAGATCCACAAGCTCACATTGGAGTTCTTTCAGAATTCTTGGATGTATACGATCTGGGCCTGGTGATTTCTGAGTTTTTAATTTGTCCATCAGTCGTAGGACCTCTTCTCTCATCAACTCTATCTGACTCTGGTCTTTTGACACCCCTCCTGAAAATGGTGGTTCTGAGGTCCTTCCCCTTCCCAAACCTACCATCCCTAGGATCCACCCCCAAAACTCCAAGTATTTCCCAAAAAAAGAACAGTAGGTGACGTGAAAGACCTCTTCCTAAGATCCTGGAGAGCCTCAGCCATTCAGAGTAGACAAGATTGACCTTGATGGACCAAGGGTCTGATTCAGTAGAAGGCAGCTCCATGATACCAGCATAAGGTGCAAGAACAAGTCTTTGACTATTGGATACATTCAAAGATGAGTTATAAGAAAAGAGTATAATTAAATAGCATCTGTTGTCATTTTGTTACTGATGTTTATATGAGGTATAAAAAAACTCACCAGCACAAGGTAACCACCATGATGTGAAGCAAAGCAATTTGGTCTATTAACATCTACAGGTGGTTTCCACATGGCGATTTCCCCCCTCTTGGGCAAAGGGAAGCCTTTGTGATAAACAGAAGCATCCAGATGACATCTTCAAGACTGCCTCTTTCAGTATGCCGCAAGTATTTCCCAAGCCAGAACTGGCAACCCCAGCTCATAATGCGTGAAGACTCAAAAGGAGTTCTAGACACCCTCACACCCTAAACACATGAACACTGTTCTGTGGCATTATGAAAGTACTTGGCTGTGTACCATAGTACTTTGTGTGTGTGTGTGTCTGTCTGTCTATCTATCTATCTATCTATCTATCTGTCTGTCTGTCTGTCTGTCTGTCTGTCTATCTATCACCTCACATGTCTTTTGAGAAACCTGCATAAGGGTCAAGAAGTGACACTTAGAACCAGATATGGAACAACTGATTGGTTTAGCATAGGAAAAGGAATACGACAAGGATGTATCTTGTCACCTTGCTTATTTAATTTATATGCAGAGTACGTCATGTGAAATGCCAGCCTGGATGAATCACAAGCTGGAATTAAAACTGCTGGGGGAAACATCAATAACTTCAGACATGCAGATGATACCACCCTAATAGCAGAAAGTGAAGAGGACCTCCAGAGTCTCTTGCTGAGGATGAAAGAGGAGAGCGCAAAAATTGGCTTGAAACTCAACATCAAAAAAAACTAAGATCATGGCATCCCGCCCCATCACTCCTTGGCAAATAGGAGGGGAAGTTGTGGAAGCAGTGACAGACTTCACCTTCCGGGGATCCAAGATCGTTGCAGATGGTGACAGCAGCCATGAAGTTAAAAGACGCCTGCTCCTTGGAAGAAAAGTGATGACAAACCTAGACAGTATAACAAAAAGTAGAGACATCACCCTGCCAACAAAAGTCCGTACGGTCAAAGCCATGGTATTCCCAGTAGTGATGTATGGCTGCGAGAGTTGGACTATGAGGAAGGCCGAGTGCCGAAGAATAGATTCTTTTGAATTATGTGCCATTTTACCAAGCTGAAACTGCCCAAAGTGGAGTTATTTTTCTCTTTTTGCAGCCGCACACTCCCCCCGCCATGCTACAGTTCTAAGCTGAATTGAGCTCTCCCTGATTTTCAAAATAAAATCCCTCACATCTGCTGTACAGCTGCAGATAATGGGCTGGGACCAGTGTTCCCTCTGAGCTGAGTTAGTGTGAGCTAGCTCACAGTTTTTTAGCCTCCGGCTCACACATTTTTGTCTTAGCTCAGAAAGGATGGCTCCAGAGCAAACTAATTAATGCAGTAGCCAAATGGCTTGCTCACAACTTTAATGCCAGTAGCTCACAAAGTAGAATTTTTGCTCGTAAGATTCCAAAGCTTAGAGGGAGCATTGGCTGGGACCAACAGATCTGGACCCGAACCTTCAAAAACTGTAACATCTAGTTTGGCTGTGATAGGGCGGGATATAAATGCAATAAATAAATGAATAAAAATGCTGTACTTCTCAGGTTTGGGGACAGAAGAAGCACATGCTTCTTCCTGAACATCAGCAGTCAGTGCTGTTTAGAGGAACACTGAAGTTCAGGACTAAGGGAACAGGAAATGACTCCTTTACTTGGAGAGTTTAGCTATCTTGTGTCACTGCAAGGGATTCCTGATCGTTTATTACCCTTCCCTCCACCTCGAGTTCCTCCCAGACCCTCATCCTGTTTGAAACCTGTCAACAAATCCCGGCCTTAATTGCCATTTCTTCAAGCATTTCCTCCCATGGATCATTCTGTCTTCCATAATTCTATCCACGGCTTCTCAGCCTCAGAGCTGAGAAAACGACACTGAAGGCAAAGTTCACTCTACGGCCTAACAATAATGTTGTTCCAAATATACAGCAACGAGCTGAGGACCTCAGCCACCGAATCTTTATTCCAAAAAGAAGGGCCATGGAACATAGTCATTTGTAATGTAATCCGGGAGTACTTAATCCAAACGGTGACCGTAAAGAAATGTAAGCCATATGACAGAAGCAAAATTCGTGTCAACAGTACAATGCATATCTGTAATTAGTTACATGATGTAATTGTTGTACACTGTTCTAATTAATTTTTTAAAGAGCTGTCAGCTATTTGAGAAAAACCGTGGAACTGTTACCTGAGTTCACCCTTCCTTTTATTTCAACACATGAGAATGTTTTGGTTTTTTTTAAAGATCAGGAATGTGTTGTGGCTAAATTATATCCTGTTTTCCTTACCTTGGGAGAGAAAGTGATGGACCTGCCTCAATTCCTGTTCCCTCCCTTCTCTTGGCAGTATCTGACATTCTAAAACATACAGTCCTTGTGGACAGTACCCTCCATTCATCTGACGAAGAGAGCTGTGTTTCTCGAAAGCTTATGCGACAATAAAATGTGTTAGTCTTAAAGGTGCTATTGGCCTACTGGGCTTTTTACTATTTTGCAGCAACAGACGAACACGACTACCCCCTCTGAATCTAAGTCCTTGTGGCCGGCATTTCCATGCCCCTTTGCATGATGGTAGTGGGGATGGGGGAAACTTGCATCACAGTGGTGGCACAGGATGCCACAACATCACTTCTGGGGGAGTACTTGAAAGTGACATCATCTAGGGTTGCCAGGTCCGACTCAGAAAATATCTGGGGACCTTGGGGGTGGAGCCAGGAGACTTTGGTGGTGGAGCCAGGATGTGACATCACTTTTATGATTCACGAGGGTTTCCAGGCGAGGCCAACAAGCCAGAAGTTCTGGCCATGACATTTAAAGGGATGACATTCCTTTTAAATGCTTTCCCTTCATTGGAAATAATAGACAATGGGCACCTTCTTTTGGGGCTCACAGAATTGGACCCCCTGGTCCAATCTTTTTGAAACTTGGGGTTTTTTTTCAGGAAAGGCACCACCAGTTATGCTGAAAATCTGGTGATTCTTCCTCAAAAACCAGCACCCCCAAACCCCAGATACCCATGGATCGATTCTCCATTATACCCTATGGGGACTGGTCCTGCCCATGGTAGCAGCAGAAAGTAAAGGGGTAACATAAACCAAGCATGATGTCTTTTTATACCATAGGGTATAATGGAGTGCCCAGCAGCCATCCCCCCGCTTTCTGACAGCCCTGAAGCAGGGGAAGGGGCTCCAAGCCAGGCAATCCCCTGCCCCCAACTGGGGATTGGCAACCCTAATATCATGTGGGACACAGTGACATCACTTCAAAGTAGTAGAAGAAAAGTTGGCTTTATTCCCCGCTTTTCTCTACCCTAAGGAGTCTCAAAGTGGCTTGCAATCCCTTCTTCTCCCCACAAGGTGCCTGGGCTGAGAGAGCTCTGAGAGAACTGTGACTGGCCCAGGGTCACCCAGCAGGCTTCAGGTGGAAGAGGGGGGAATCAAACCCAGTTCTCCAGATTAGAGTCTGCTGCTCTTAACCACTAACACCACTTGCCCAGAAGTGATTGTGTGAAGTTGTGTGACACTGTTCCCCTCTCCCTTTTTGCTCCCCCAGCTCATTTGAGCTGTGGTGGGAGCTGGAGTGGAGATAACCATCAAAGGGGGCAACCTGTCAAGACTATGTTGCCATCTTCCAGCGATGACCCTACCTGTGTGATCTTCTGACTTGGTTTAAGTAAACAAGGGGGACGGATATCCTCCTTGAACTCCAGAACCTGATCTACAGTCAACCTAGTCTCCCAACAGTCTTTCCATTACGTGCACTTCAAAAGTATCACTACGGAAAGATACATAATTAAGGAGACAGCCAGGGCTCCGAACGTACATCGGACAAGGTAAATTATAGAAGAGGAAAACAACTTGAGGGCATAAACGGAGGATTGCAGCTCAGCAGGAGGGAAGTCAAACTGGTATTTGTTGCACATATCAATTTGTAAACAAGGGCTGTCACAGTTGTCGAGAAGATTTTTGGAAACCACATGCTAGAAGAATGCTATTTAGATGTGCCTGGATACTTCAGATTTTCCCCAGCATGTGGCCTTGCTCTGTTTCCTTGAGAGACGCTCTCTTGGTGGCCTTAGCTGGTACAGCTAAGAGGTATTTTAAATGTGCAAAGCAGAATTTGAATGTGTAAGTTTGAACACTGCAACAGAAAACCAACTTGCTTTGGTCAGTGATGGAGGCAATGCTCCCTCTAAGCTGTGGAGTTTGTAAGCCGCTCTGAGACTCCAAGTGAGTGAAGGGCGGGGTATAAATCTAATTTCTTCTTCTTCTTCTTCTAGTTCATGCAGCAGCCAAATCGCTTGTTCACCACTTTAATGCCAGTAGCTCACAAAGTAGAATTTTTGCTCACAAGACTCCACAGCTGAGAGGGAGCATTGCACCTGGCCAAATGTGGCTACACAGCAACATCACTGTGGCTAGGAGGAAGGCAGATGTGAAAGGGGGAAAATGCACCAAAGGTACAGTCATTCAGATTGCAAAAAAGGCCCACATCACTGATGATGTTATAGAACCTGTCATGTATCTGGATTTATCACCTGCCTTTGAGTCACCTGTCACCTGCAAAAGTCGGGATAATGTCCATGCTAATCTACCTGAAAAGAATAGAGACACCTCTCAAGGGGGAAAAAAAGTTAATTGGAAAACACACACACACACACACACACACACCATTTTTCTTCTGCACATAAATTCCTGGCATTTTGCTTGGACCTGAAGAAGTTTTATTACACTTTGATGTGAACAGTAGCAGACCTGGCTGTTAGCCTTGAAAGATTTTCAATTGATTATATGCTCCATAATTTAGTCACCATTTTTATTACCTGGAATTCATTAAGACCTGTTGATTTTGCAATAAAATCAGTGGGTATGGAAGAGGATAAAATACCTCTATTAAGAGAAAGAAGGGAGGATTAAAATACCTCTACTAAGAGAAAGAAGGGAGGGGGAGGGAGGGGCCAGCCAAGCCCTCCATTTGTCTTCACCGACAGTGCTGAAAGTCATCAGTTGCCAACTGAACAATGGAGGAGAATTAAATCCATTTTTTTATTTGCCACTGTTGTACCTGTTCTGGCAAGACCGTCAGTTGCCAGCAGTCCAAGGAGGGCCAAATAATCCAGTCTTCTATTTGTCACCATTGTACCTGTTGTGAGAAGGCCATCAGTTGCCATCAGTCCAAGGGGGGGCCTAATCTAGCTCTTTAAAATCCATGTTGAATATTTCCCATAAAGTAATTTTTAGCCTTGTAGTGGATTTTGTTGTTCTTTTTGTCAAGTCACAGCCTACTTATGGTGATCTCTTGGGGTTTTCAAGGTAAGAGATGTTCAGAGGTGATTTGCCACTGCCTGGCTCTGTGTCACGACCCTGATATTTCTTGGTGGTCTCTCATCCCATTACTAACCAGGGCTGGCCCTGCTTAGCTTCTGAAATCTGATGAGATCCGGCTAACCTGGGCTATCCAGGTCAAGGTGGTAACTGGAACAACTGTTTTTGTACAACAGCGATTTCTTTTGCCATCCTGAGCATACTAATGGAAGGTCTGGATATAAATTAGATGAAATCAGTGAGACTCATAAAATATGTCTTTAAAAAAAAGAATAGTCGAGTGGAAGGAAAATTGACTGGAAAAGATTGACAGGAGAATAATTTCTACTGAACAGCCCCAAATATCTGTTCATATTGATTCTCATTGAGTTATACCAGCAGAGAATAGACTCTTGTTCTGAAAATTGGTCCTTCTGTTATAATCACCACAAGCCTCCCACCAAACAGAGAGCTGGAGTACGCAAGAAATCATGATTTTCACAAGGAGTGGGTTGGGTTTTTTTTTTAAAAAGCGATTTGAAAAGCAATGCAGAATCAGATCTTTGTTCAGCTTATTTGCTATGAAAATCTGGAATGAACTTTACCAATCTCCCATCTTGCCCTTTGTTTATTGCTTTTCTGCATCACGGAACTGGTCCTGGGAGCCCCCGACATAAGCCAATCAGATTTCACGGTCTGTGAAAATATGAGAAAACTCTCATTAATATCAGCCAATGAAGCATTCAGCGTTGCTCCGGGGCTCTGACTTCAGTTCCATGACAGGAGAACTATATGCCCTCCTCCGTTTCTCTTCATCTACCCTGTTTAATATGGATTATTGGCTGGTCACCCAGTTGGTTCTGGGTCAATAATCTAGGTAGTGGAGACCAATAGAAGCGTTGGGTTGCATGGGTAAGGAGAGGGCAGCCTGCGTGTGCGATTGTGTGCATGTTAGTGGAGTCAGAGAAGCAAAACCATGGTAATATTTAGAGCCAAGTCAAACTGGGCATCACAAGTAGGGTTGCCAGCTCTGGGCTGGGAAATTCCTGGAGATTTGGAGGTGGAGCCTAGAGGCGGGGTTTGGGGAGGGGCAGGACTCATTTCATAGCAGGAGCTCCTTTGCATATTAGGCCACACACCCCTGATGTAGCCAATCCTCCAAGAACTTACAGAGCTCTTCTTACAGGGGTTACTGTAAGCTCTTGGAGGATTGGCTACATCAGGGTGTGTGGCCTAATATGCAAAGGAGCTCCTGCTACGAAATGAGCCCTGGGGAGGGGAAGGATGTCAGCATGATATAATGCCACAAAGTCCACCCTCTGAAGCAGCCATTTTCTCCAGGAGAACTGATTCTGATTGTCTGGAGACAAATTGTAATAGCAGGAGATCTCCAGGTATCACCTGGAGTTTGGCAACCCTGCACCTTGCTGTCACAAATTCTTACGCCTAGAAATGAGATGCCTTCTTAGAGCTTCCTCTGTTGGCTCCTGCTAAAAAGTTTGTCTTGTTTTGAGTTCTCCTTACTATTATATTTTCCTCTGGGACTGAAGTGACCTCAGTGTGCTTTCTGATTGGCTAGTCTGCTGGGAATGGGATCAAGGTGATGAGTTTTTGTGCAACGTCATGGGGCAGTCTGTACAAACGCACAAGAGCTGGAACAAATGTGTGAGCACATGGCCAGTGGCAGAGACACTGAATCAGAGTGCACAGGATGAAGGCAAAAAGGGATGGGTTTCACTTGCGCCAACTGATGTTTGCACATTTACAATGTGATCCCTGATTGGATACATACATGTTGTCAGGGCAAGAAGAAAGATTTTTTTTAAAAAAAAATGGTAGCAATGCAGGAGTTTAAGGATGTGAACTTGCAAAATGGCATGGGAAAAGGTTAGGAGGCATGTGTTCTTTGGGGAAATCTTTTGGTTCTCCCTGGGCTGCATTTGGGCTTAACACTATCTGAGCTCACAGTCCAGTTCTAGCCAAACTTTAAGCCAAATGTTGATGGGTATGGAATGAATTCCAGACTCAGGTCTGGACTGCAGGGCTCTCAGGAGCACAGTTACTCTGTCTACACCAAGCCTGCGAGAGCTCCCCATTGGAGTTCCTATGGAAGGCAAACGTTCTACCCTCAGAAACGATCTAACAACCCAGATATTACTTGATAGTTTAATTAACAAGAATTCAGGAGCAAGCTAGGAGTCTATACAATAAATAACAGTGGGATATCAAAACTTGGAGAAATCATTCTATGCAGGATCTGCCTTGATGAAGCACTGAAATGGGATCGGAGCCATAGGAGGTGTTATGCAAAACCACAACACGGAAGAGAAAAAGAAAAGAAAAATGGATCACAAAATGGGACTGTTTACAATAATGTATCTATTGGCATGAATCCATCCTTAGAAGTTTGGTGGAATGTTTATCAACAGAAACTTTTGTTGGCTGTGAAGAGGTGAGGAGCTTCTCTAAGCTTTGATAAAGGGGCATAGTTATTATATCACGGTTGAATTTTGCTGTTTACCAAGCCTCCAGGTGGTGGCTGGAGATCTGGGATTGCAGTTCACCTGGAGATCAGCCCACCTGGAGAAAACAGCTGCTTGGGAAGGTGGACTCTCTTGGCATTATAACCCATCGAAGTCCCTCCCCTCCCCAAACCTTGCCCTCTTCGGGCTCCACCCCCCTAATCTGCAGGTCTCCCCCAACCAGGAACTGGCAACCACACCAGAGTGGTTGTCTACAGATAAATCCTCAATCTATGAGCTACAGATGGCTGTCATGCCCTTATTTTGTGAAATAATAGTGTTCTAGCCAGGCTGCTGTTCAGAATACATCTTCTGATCTCAAATACCAGTTGTTGAGTTTAGCATTTTGAGCAGATTCTTAAAAATTCAGTCTCATTTCTTCCCCCCCTTTGATATTCCCATCTGTCTGCAGGCCATATCGCCGAGCAGAAGAGTGTTATGCGAGATGGAGTGGGGCCCAGCTGCTCTTGGCAATCACGTATCATAATACAGTTTTTCTCCCCTGGGTGAATGGAGGCTCACAGCGGAGCCAGCTAATTCCACGGCACACTTGTCTTGCTCAGATATCAGAGGGAAAACAAGACAGTGGAATCCTAGGCGTTACCATCTGGGTAGCCTTAACCCAATGCTGCTTTTTATTGAAGAAAAGGCTCAGATTATGCTTAAATATGAATGTTTCACATGAAGAGCCACTGTAGGGCACTTCCTGGCATTTTTTTTCTTCGTGGGAGTCTGCACTTCAAATTCTCATTCCAAAATAAAGTTGACCTGGGCCATTTGTTGGGTTGGATCCAGACTAAACTGGCAATTCCCACCAATTCACCCTTCCTTCTCCAGAGCCCTCTTACATCACTCCTCAGGGGCCCCTATATCCCCCATGAGTGGCATTTTGTGGACATTAATCAGCTGCAGTGGGAGGTGGAAGGCAGGGAAGTTTCTTTCTGCCATTGGAAAATCGAGTCTGGATCCAACCCACTGTGAGATTTCAGTGCACAGAAGGCCTTCTGGGGGCATCTGGTTGGCCACTCTGTAAAGCAGGATGCTGTGCTAGGTGGATCCTTGGGCCCATTACACATGCACATCTTATTGCAGATTTTTAGAGCAGTAAGCCTTTAATCTTAGAATCATGGAATCATAAAATTGGAAGGGACCTCCAGTGTCATCTAGTCCAACCCCCTGCACAATGCAGGAAATTCCCAAATACTTCCCTCTCCACACCTGCAGTGACTGCTGTTCCAACCCCAGATGACAAAAAACCTCCAGGATCTCTGACCAAACCAGCCTGGAGAAAAATTGCTTCCTGACCCCAATTGCTTCTTGACTTTTGAGTCCACACCCGCCTTACACACTGTTCTTTTTCCGACCTCCAGTGTATTTATTCTGCAGCTACAGCTTTAAAAAAAAACATACTTTTCTAAATTGGGGAGGAATGTCACTTGTGAAATATGGAAGGCGGCATCCAAAGTTTTTTTAAAAGAAATTACAGTTTCCCTATCGCAGCTGCACAGTAGTGTCCAGAAAATGCCTTTCATTTAAGTCCTTGTGGTTCAGGTTTTGCACATGCATTTTAGTGTTAGTTTGTTGAATGAAAGGGAACAGAAAGAAATGCAGGCAAAGGGGGGGGGGGGACTCAATGTTGAAACTAACCAGACATTTTTGGAAATTTTCAAGCAGCTGCTAAGCCCCATTTTCCATATTGCCAAGCTCTAGGGGATTCTCTGCTGTGTTGTTGGCCACTGTGAAAATGGGAAAGAGTTACATGATCTCATAATATGGGGGAACATGTTGAGTGTACAGAATGCACGGTAGAACCCACTGACACTGGCATCGCAAGCTGCGATCGCTGGCAATGTGTCTCTCTCGCTCTGTGTGCGCCTGTGCAGAGTTGGCTGGAACTCTACCACACTTTGCACAGGGCTGCAATTTGTATGAGGGAGGAGCCCTCTGGCAGAAGCTCTGGAGAGCGTCTTTAGTTTTGTGCCACTAAATTGAAAAAAAGGGCGGGTATGTTCTCTGATGCTAGTGCTGCTGCATAGTAACACCAATTTCCTGCACTTCCTTGCAAATATGTGTGATTTTCTTTTTCTGATTCTCTGATTGATCCTGCACACTGGTCATGATCTTGGGAGTTTTTAAAAGCCTGTCCTGTGTGGATTGCACTCTGTCCTCCAAATGGATCTATCCCAAGAGATTCTTAAGTTCTGTGGTTTGCAGAAGGTCCATGTGGCTCAGCCCCCATTTTAATGTTAGGCTTCCACAGACTGCCAAAACTGTCCCTCCCCAAACTTCGCTCACTAAAGCATTAAAGGGAAAAATGTTTTCTAAGTTTTAGGCTTCCCATCCTAGTGTCCCTCTCTCTTTTTACATCCATATCAATTTCATATTTTAAAAAGATTATTACCCAAATAGATAATCATACACTTGACCTTCATTGTACATAAGTACTGTGAAAATATGTTTATGTGTAGAAGCATGATAGATTTGGAACAGACACCAAAAATGTTTGGATCAAGATGTTGAAGTGATGGAACTATACTTGTATTTATCTTACTATTCTTCTTACTCTAAGGTCTTGAACAGATCTAAATCCAGCTCTGTTAGAGGTAACAGCAAGTGGTTTTCTGAGTGCTTTTCTGATCCTAATCTGCAAGAAAAAAACTGGACAATTTTTTGGGATGATAACTTCACACAACATATTAAGAGGAAGGACAAATATATTTTTTCTGAGATCAGACCATATTTCACACTCCAATAAAATATGTTCTAAGGACTCAAGCTGACCAGATCCACATTTATAAACTCTCTCTGGATATGCTGTGCCTTCAAATTGGCCTTCCAGATGATGGAACTGTAATACTTAATCTGTATTCCCCCCCCAATAACTTTGAACAGCGGGTCTCCCTTAGCTGGTCCAAGTGTGTTGATACTAACCTATGCAGGAGCAGAAGTTATTGTATATTTCATATGGCTCATCTATGGTGGTCTTGTAGGGGAAAAGCACTTCCCTGAGACTATTCTTGCATTCCTGGTTACATACTACAGTAATGAAACAGGGGACAGGTGCCATCCAGAGTGTACTCTTCTTCACTCTAATCTTGGGAAGATTATTGGGGTTGAAGAGCCACAATAGTTCAATGCTCGGAAGCAATACACCTCTAGATGCTAGAGGTATACAATAGCACAGGGATATTCATTCTGGGTTTGTAGACTTCCCATGGCACCCAACAAGCTGCTAGAAGATTTCTAGACTAGAGGGCGCATTACACCAGGGCTTTCCTTTAGGGAGTGGGTCCATGGTTTAGTGGTAGAACATCTGCTTTCCACACAGAAGGTATCAATATCACCAGGAGAGCCAGTCTGGTGTAGAGGTTAAGTGTGCGGACTCTAACCTGGGAGAACCGGGTTTGATTCCCCACTCCTCCACTTGCACCTGGCTGGATGACCTTGGGCAAGCCATAGCTCTGTACCAGCTGTTCCCTCAAGGACAGCTTGGGAAAGAGTTCTCTCAGCCCCACCCACCTCACAGGGTGTCTGTTGTGGGGAGGGGAAGGGAAAGGAGTTTGTAAGCCGCTCTGAGTCTCTTAAGTGAGTGAAGGGCGGGATATAAATCCAATCTCTTCTTCTTCTTCTTCTTCTTCAGTAAAAAGATCCTGTAGCAGGTGACATGAAAGTCCTCTGCCCAAGACACCAGAAAGCTGCTTCCAGCCAAAGTAGACAATGCCGAATGTGCAGGAAGACTCCCAAGGCCCATTCCTTCAGAATCTTGGGAGGTTGGAAAATTCCATGGCTGTCTCAAGTCTCCACTTGGTGACTCCACCCCTTTTTCCTTGCTCCATGTGTGTATATTAAAAACAGACTGGGTAGTAACCACTACCACCAGTAAATCAAAGACCATCTCTTGCTGATCAGACTTACAGCCATTCAGAGGGTCCATCTAGTTGCCACATGTCCTGCTTCACTCCTATAAGGTAGCCTGGGGATGAGCTGTCTCATTTTCACAAGTTTAAGCTGCTTCACTCAACAGATGCTGAATTTACCTGCTGTCTCTCTCCATTGCTGCTCTTTAGATAGCAAGACTGAATGGGTGTGATGCTTTTACAGAGATCAGACTCAGAGGATTGAAAATATAAGAAAGGTTAATAAATTTTTTAAAAGAACATACACATAGTATGCTCAAGCATCATGCTGAACAAGAATACAAAGAAAAGGTGAAAACATGCAGTCCTTTCACTCTGCATTTAGAACTTATGCTAAATGATGTCTAATCAGGATAGACTAGTATTTCTTGAAGTCACAGCAGTCCATCATTACCATGTTTTTCAGAGCTGGGATTTTTATCCCCATTGTCCCTCACCATGTGGGCACGGTGGAATCCCTAGGTAAAGACTTAGTTCTGCAGGGTTTATTCCTCCCTGGACAGAAGCCATAAGATAACCGCTGTTCAAGATGGACGGGGGAGAGAGAGAGAGAGCTTCTTTCCCATGTCTTGGAAATTTATGATCTCCCCTCGGAAAGTCCGTCCCCCAGGGCTCATTCTGATCTTCCTGCCCCAAGAGAAAGAGAAAACCATATAGCCATTTGGCTATCCATGACTCTGTCACTGGAGGTATGACTTAATAGCATGGTGTGAGATAAGTTTTCAAGTTTCCCATCACCACTCCTGCTGCTGATGGGAGAAAAACAATGTTAAAAAATTGACATCAGGTGATGCTGGGATGTCACTTCTGGACAAAACTTGGAAGTGACATCAGCTTTGTCACAACTACTCTTTTAATTTGTGTGGTCAGATATGGTGCATCTTTAATTTGTTTTTCCTCTCTATCTCTTGGTTTGTAATGCTGCCACCAGGAATTTAATTCCAATCTTATCAACTAATCTTCCCCAAGGTATTGTGTCCAAGCTTTAAGGCTCCTTCATTGGACTATGTGGTCTTGTAGGATGAGACTGTTGTATTGCAATAGCATAAAACACTAAGTTTAACAATAAACAAAATAAAAATTACTTGTAGAAGAAGTGTATTGGTTTCAAGATGTTTTGTAACCTGTCTTTTCAGTGAATAAAACGGTATGAATAACTCCTGACTGAGGTGTCACACCGTTTCACTTCAAAAACACTCCTTACTCTCAAATCCTCCTTTCTCTTCAGAATGTACTTTATCCAGTCTTTATTTTATTTAGCTCAGTTTAATCTTTCCCTTTTTAATTCAGGTTTCCGTTAGCTTCTGTCTCTCACACCCTTATAATACTTTGACAATATTAGGTTTTGACTCTCTCCAGTTGCTAATATGCCCTCTAAGGTATTCGACTTCTTTTTTAGAATCTTAAATACTTTCCACAGCAGTAATATGGGATTCTAATCAGAAGACTGCTTCTCAGACTCTGTAGACTGCTGACTGACCACAACTAACTGCTGGCTGAACACACTGACTGACTTTCTCCACACAAACTTCTTAGCTCCACCCACACACTCAGTCACCAGCCAATCACCTCACTCACTCATCCCTCTCTTTCACCCCTTTGTTCTTCTTCAACTTACCAAATATTGAAAAAACTTTAAATAATTACAAACCGCCACCCCCAATACTTAAGCGGAACACATCTCTTTTCACGAAGAGTTGTGTGTGGCTTCATCTGGCACAGAGAATATTTCTCCCGTTGGGGAGACAGATGGGGTATAAATGAATTAAATAAATAAACAATAAACAAATATGTATGATGTCCATTTAGTGGCATACAAATACCATTGGAAAATGTATATTTCTTTCAGAAAAATGGGCACTTTCACACATTCTAAACAAGGCAGTTTGACTCCACTTCAGCGACCATTTGCAAGTGGATTATGCCATTTCACACAGTCAAATCATAAGAACATAAGAACATAAGAAAAGCCAATGTTGGATCAGGCCAATGGCCCATCCAGTCCAACACTCTGTCACACAGCGGCCAAAAACACCAGGTGCCCTCAGAAGGTCCAGCAGTGGGGCCAGGAAGCCCTCCCACTGTTGCCCCCCCAAACACCAAGGTTACAGAGCATCACTTGCCCCAGACTGAGAGTTCCTATCTATACTTTGTGGCTAATAGCCACTGATGGACTTCTGCTCCATATGTTTATCTAATTCCCTCTTGAAGCCATCCATGCTTGTAGCCACCACCTCCTCCTGTGGCAGTGAATTACACGGGCTAATCACTCTTTGGGTGATGAAGTACTTCCTTTTATCTGTTCTAACCCGACTGCTCAGCAAGTTCATGGAATGCCCATGAGTTCTTGTATTGTGAGAAAGGGAGAAAAGGACTTCTTTCTCTACCTGGTCTATCCCATGCATAATCTTATAAACCTCGATCATGTCACCCATCAGCTGTCATTTCTCCAAGCTAAAGAGCCCCAAGCGCTACAACCGTGCTTCATAGGAAAAGTGTTCCAAACCTTTTATCATTTTAGTTGCCCTTTTCTGCACTTTTTCCAATGCTATAATATCTTTCTTGAGGTGTGGCGACCAGAACTGTACACAGTACTTCAAATGAGGTCGCATCATCGATTTATACAGGGGCATTATGATACTGGCTGATTTGTTATCTATTCGCTTCCTAATAACCCCCAGCATAGTATTGGCCTTTTTCATTGCAGTCGCACACTGTCTTGACATTTTCATTGAGTTATCTACTACGACTCCAAGATCTCTCTCTTAGTCAGTCTCCGCCAGTTCGGACCCCATCAATGTGTATTTATAGTTAGGATTTTTGGCTCCAATGTGCATCACTTTGCACTTGGCCACATTGAACCCCATTTGCCACATTGATGCCCACTCACCCATCCTTGACAGATCCCTTTGGAATGCCTCACAATCCACCCTGGTCCTCACCACCCTGAACAACTTCGTGTCATCTGCAAATTTAGCCACTTCACTGCTTACTCCCAACTCCAAATCATTAATAAACAAGTTAAAAAGCATTGGACCAAGTACTGATCCCTGCAGTACCCCACTGCTTACCTCCCTCCACTGAGAAAATTTCCCATTTATACTCACTCTCTGTTTCCTTTTAATTAGCCAGTTTCTGATCCACAAAAGGACTTGTCCTTTTATCCCATGACTATTGAGCTTACTTAGGAGCCTTTGATGAGGAACTTTTATCAAAAGCTTTCTGGAAGTCAAAGTAAACAACATCTATTGGGTCCCCCTTGTCCACATGTTTGTTTACTCCCTCTAAGAACACTAACAGGTTAATGAGACAAGATTTTCCCTTACAGAACCCATGCTGAGTCTTCCTCAATAGATTTTGTTCATCAAAGTGCCTACTAATTTTTTCCTTAATAACAGTTTCCACCAACTTACCCGGTATCGACGTCAGACTGACTGGCCTGTAATTTCCCGGATCTCCTCTGGAACCCTTTTTAAAGATAGGAGTGACAGTCGCTACCTTCCAGTCCTCAGGAATGGAGGCAGATTTTAAGGGAAGATTACATATTTTTGTCAGGAGATCCACATGTTCACATTTGAGTTCTTTCAGAACTCTCGGATGTATGCCATCTGGGCCCGGTGATTTATTTGTTTTTAAGTTGTCTATCAGACGTAGGACCTCCTCTCTTGTCACCTCAATCTGACTCAGGTCTTTCAACCCCCCTCCCGAAATCAGTGGTTCTGGAGTGGGCAGGCACTTCTCATCTTCCACAGTGAATACAGAGGCAAAAAATGCGTTTAGCTTCTCAGCCATTTCCCTATCATTCTTCACTACACCTTTTACCCCATGGTCATCCAAGGGCCCCACTGCTTCCCTGGCTGGTTTCCTACTTCTAATGTATTTGAAGAAAGTTTTATTGTTGGTCTTTATATTTTTTGCGATATGTTCCTCATATTCCCTTTTTGCCTGTCTGATCACAGACTTGCATTTTATTTGCCACAGCCTGTGTTCCCTTGTATCAGCCTCACTGAGACTAGCTTTCCACCACTTAAAGGAATCCTTCTTACTTTTTACAGCTTCCATTACTTTATTTGTTAACCATGCAGGCTTTTTTCTATACCTATTTGTGCCTTTCCTAACCCGCGGAATATATTTTCTCTGAGCCTCTAGGATTGTAATTTTAAATAGTCCCCAAGCTTCCCCAGTGGTTTTGACCCTTTCTACTTTTCCTTTCAGTTTTCTCCTCACATATCCCCTCATATCAGAGAAGTTACCCCTTTTAAAGTTAAAAGTGGTTGTGTCAGTCTTTACGGGCAACTCCCTATTTATACAAATGTTGAACTCAGTAACATTATGGTCCAGTTGCAAAGTTCATTGAAAGTGGATTGGAAGTGCCTTATTTAGTGTGTGTGAAAGTCTACATCTACAGTGTGAGGAACCAGAAAAAGGTATGAAAAGAGACACATGGATTTGTTTTGCACCAGTGAGAAACAAACTGAAATGAGGATATTTCGGACTGAAACAACTGGAATGTGAAACTGGATATCATCCTTCATACTTCTCACCCTGCTTGCCTTTCTGTCCGAATCTTCTTCAGCTGTCCTTACCGCTCAGATCCATATAAAAATGCAGGAACTGATGCCATTTCGTAGATGTCAACACAATTTCAAGAGCCTTTCCAGGCTGAAGTTCTGGCTAATACTTTCGGCTGGCCCTCGGAAGCAAGTTTCTAAATGGAGCGGATGGGAGTCCCACTGTGTTAATAATTTAAACCTGATTGGGGCACGTATTTTTGCCAAATACAGTGTAGGTTCTGTTCCTACGTCGGAAATAGACTGGACCTAATGAGTTCTTTTCTCCAGTTACCTCCTGCCCCCCTTTCTGCAATTCCAATTTGTGTTTTTTTTTTAAAAAAAGAGAAAAATGACAGGCACACAACCAGCTGAACAAAAGGCATCAGATGAGTTTTTAATTCCATAATGACAGTATTCAGGTGGAGGGCAATGCTACCTAGCCTTTTCGAGGAGGAGGGCAAGAAAAAAAAAATCTACTTATTAGTCTAAAAGACAAGAAAGGGAGAAAAGATTCCAGTGTGTCATCTTAAAGTGAAGTGGAAAGATCAAACAGACAATTTTAGCACAGCAGCCCCAGGAAGAAAAAAAAGAAAGAAAGAAAATCCCACCAGAGGCCTCCACGTATAATGTATGTTTAATAAAGTGGGGAAATTTTTCTTCTTGTTAAGAAGTGCTTTGAATTTCTAATTCCTGAGGTTTGGTGTGTTATTAAAATGGTGGCCACTTTGCATTCTCTTATATGTCTCATCCTTATTTTTTGCCTCTCGAAATGAATATTTGCACAGCTGAGCTAAACCAGCAAAGGGGTGCTGGCAGTGAGGATCAACTGTCACAGCAGGTGCCCGCCGGCCCTCTCTCTTGGGGTGCTGATTGGGTAGGTGGGGGCAGGGAGGTGGGGGGCTCTCTTTCTTTGGAGGTTTTCAAACGAAGGCTGGATGGCCATCTGACAGCAATGCTGATTCTGTGAACTTATGCAGATCACGAGAGGGAAGGCAGGAAGGGTTCTCGTGGCCCTTTCTTACACGCCCAGAGAAAGGCTTTGGGGTTAGGAAGCAATTTTTTCCAGACCAGTGATCCTGGAGGATTTTTTTTTTATCATCTTCTGGGCATGGAACAGGGGTCTCTGGGGGTGTGTGGGGCAGGTATTTGTGAATTTTCTGCATGGTGCAGGGGGTTGGACTAGATCACCCTGGAGGTCCCTTCCAGCTCTATGATTCTCTATTGATGTCAGCCCTACCTGAGGTCATCTTATTGGGATATTTGGTTAATATAGCAGTGTTTTGCACAAGATGCTGAGTTGCAGACTGGAAGGTCGGTAGCTCGGCAGTTCAAGACCTGAGCGCCGCATGATGGAGTGAGCTCCCAACTCTGGCCTCAGCTTCTGCCAACCTAGCCGGCCGCATGACCACAGAAAAATCTTTGGACAACGCTGGCTCTTCGACTTGGAAACGGAGATGAGCACCACCTCCTAGGGTCAGATTCAACTGGCTTTCGAGCAAGGGAAACCTTTACCTTTACCTTAGAAGCATGATACTGAATACACTAAATAAATCTCTCAAGGAATATATTGCAAAAAAGGTAAACTTACATTTATTCAGGTAGATTCAGTTCACATTCGGGTTGCAGTTGGAAGGAGAGAGAGAACCGTCACAAATTATCTGTATCATGTGCGTGGGAGTATGAGAGACCGGCAGAGACATGTGTCTCCATGGAAGGCCATGTGAATGGGGAGGACACAAAGACATAAAGAGGAAGGTTCAGAGGGCAGCTCCCAGGTTCAGATAAAGAAAGGCATCCCATTCAAGGAGATGACACCTATCCACCCTTAGAGCAATGTAGCGCCCCTCCCCAATGTCCAGGCATGCTGAATCTCTCACTCCAGCAACTACCCCACTGTCTTGTATGCTGTTGCTTTGAAACATTGGCCCCACTTCAAATATGTCCATGTTCCGGATGTCTGACAGCTTCTCCTGTAAAAGAACAACAACGAAACTCTCGACCCCCGATACGACAAAATATACCATAAGTCTCTGGGTATTCTCTGAATCATAGGGACCCTGTACAATGTTTCTCCAGGATCTCCTTACAGCCTGGAAAAGTAGGACAAGCAACAGATTATAGTCAAAACGATACAGCAATATATCACTTCCCCTTCCCTCCCCCATAGCAGCAAGAGGTGAGATAACATTGGGCTGTGGAAGCCAATGCTAAATAGTCCTTTGGAAATTGCTACTGTATTGGGTAGACACCATGAAGTTGATAAACTAAGCTGTCTTTTCACAGACCAGCCCATGCGCCAGCTAGCTGATTATACAGCCCATATTTGACAACAGCCTATCTCGCGGATGAGTCATTCTTCATAACCGCTGTAGGGAAGTTTGTTCTCTATAAGCATCTTAGAGTCAGCGAGGTCTCGGTGTTAGGAAATGGACGGAAATTCCATATGAATACATTGTGCCAAAAGGGAAAGTTAGATTTTTTTTTTTTAAATCTCAGCAATGAACGGAGAGGGCCGAAGGAAAAGAAAAATGACACGCCTCTATTTCTGGGGAAAGTAAGGATTAATTCAGAGGCTGAGCTAAGGGAAATTGCGTGGCCCAGAAAATGTAACCTTGCTCTCTGACAGAGAGAATATCATTTTGTGTAGGCTATGAAAGGAGGTACAGCTCATCTTGCTGAAAAATGGTGAAAACTTCACTGTCTTCCTTAGTAAGAAACTTTTATGGTCGACGAACTCGTAGTGCCGGGATCCTTGGACTTGAAAGGCAGTTTGGGGACACTTCAAACAAGCATTCAAGAATGTGCATGAAGGAAAATGCGATTGTGCTGCACTGCAGTTTCAGGAAGTAAGACAGAGAAGCAACTTGCTGAACAGCCACGACGTGTTGATGAACAGTCTGCTGAAAAATCAGCTCTCTGTTTGTGACTGATGGACAGGATGTGAGCCAAAGTGGGGGTGTTCAAGCTTCCCTAGTACACACTTGGAATGAGATGTAACATTTCCCAAAGATTCCCTACTAGAGCGCTGGCAATCAGAAGAAGCCTTTCAGGGGGTGCAGAGCATCATAATGTTGCTTCTGAGTGCAAAGAGTCACCATTATATTCTAGGAATTCATCTATCTCTATGGTTTTTACCATAGTGCCAGATGAATTCCTAGAACTTTGTGATACCACTTCTGGTTTGTACCTGGAAAAGATATCATGATGTCTGTCATTGCCTAATGTCCTCCCTGTTCCTTTCTAGTGCTATAGCAAAGAGGCCCAATGGGGCCTGGAGGTAGGGATGCCAGCCTCCAGGTGGGACCTGGGGATCCCCTGGAATTACTGCTCATCTCCAGACTACACAGATCAGTTCCCCAGGAGAAAATGGCTGCTTTGGACAGAGGACTCTATGGCATTGTACCCCACTGAGGTTCCTGTCCTCCCCAGCTCCACCCCCAAATTTCCAGTTTTCCAGCCTTGATCTGGCAACCCTACCCCCCCCCCCCCCCCAACCTCTGCTGGTGGCCAAGGGGGACCTGGCAACCGTGCCTGGAGGCCTTGGGGTGGAAGTTTGCCTGTTGTCCCCAGGAAAATAGTAAGCCTATTCTCTGTCTTCATAATTCTTTGCAAGCGGAGAAATAACACACCAAGCAACAAGATTTGCCTTTCTCCATAAGGTGCTAATTTAGAATTTTACATGGGGAGTACTAAAAAGGGAACTCTCCCCACCTTCGTTCTGAAGTGGAATGACCCATTCTGTCACCAGTTATTTGTCTAAACTAGGCCTTAGAGCCTGTCCAACACTCACCTTTCCTAAGCCAGCTCTGTTCTCACTTCCCTTGGCAGCATGCTGGGAATGTTATCCAAAATCCTTTGATACATTATCATAACTTATGATAGTCCTTTCATATCACTGCCCAGTCTTATCCAGGCACTAGGAATGAGAAAACGTGGCCTTGTTCTTTGCTTTCTTGTTATATTAGCTTAGAATTCTCTTGAGAGTTTAAGTTTGCTACCTCTTCGCTGTTCGTTTATTAGTTTAGCGTTCTGTTGACAACTACAGTTCTCTCCTTTTTGCAGTTCATTTTATAAATTTGTTGGTGCCGCGTACATTTTGTATGGTTTTCATACGGTGTTTATATATATGTCATTCATACATAAACAATAATGCTGATTTAAAGTAAAAGTAAAGGTTCCCCTTGCTCGAAAGCCAGTCGAATCTGACTCTAGGGGGCACTGGTCATCTCCATTTCCAAGCCAAAGAGCCAGCACTGTCTGATGACTTCTCTGTGGTCATGTGGCCAGTATGACTAGACGCCGAGGCACATGGAACGCTGTTACCTTCCCACTGAAGCGGTACCTATTTTATCTACTTGCAACTTCTTGCTTTCGAACTGCTAGGTTGGCAGGAACTGGGACCAGAGACGGGAGCTCACTCCGTCACACAGCACTTGGGTCTCGAACTGGTGAGCTACCGACCTTCTGGTCAATGTGGAATGAAACAAAATATTATTCTTTATATTGATAGACTATCATTTCTTTTCTATTCTTATAATCAATCCCTTCTCTTGTGTATGTGATATAATCAAGAAGCTCTCCCCGACAAGTGCCTTAAACTTTGCATAGGAATTCCAAATCATAAATTGTTCTGGCCAAAGATCTGACAGGTTGCGCTGAGCTAAGGAAGGTTTCCTGGTACAGAGAAACACAAACTCGGGGGGCCCAGAAGAGTTGAACTCTCTGTGACTTAGAAGTTGCTAGGACAACCAGATAAGGAAAACTCTCCCTAACATTCTTTGGCCGTTACTAAAAAGGGGAGGTCACTTGAAATCCTAAACTTTATATCTTATGCTATATGTGATGTTGTCCAATAACCTTAAAGAGAGCTATTTCTGACGCTGTTCACGTAATGTAGAATTATGTTTTTCATACTGTATAAAATGGGAGAACAAAGGAAATAAAGGGGCCAGCCAATTTTGATTTGAAAGTACAAAGGCTGGTCAGACGCGTCTTAAATAAACACTTTGTCTTCTGAGAAAAAGCTGGCATTTCTGAGTGTTATTGGTCTCAGCCTGCTACATCTACAATTCAGCGTCTTGGGCAAAACACTACTATATTAACCAACTCAGCTCACTGACACATAAATGAAGTCGAGTGCAACATGTGTTTTCTGTAGGGTTGCCGACCTCCAGGTAGTAGCTGGAGCTCTCCGGGGGTTACTTACAACTAATCTCCAGGCAACAGAGATCAGTTCACCTGGATAAAATGACTGCTTTGGAAGGTGGATTCTGTGGCATTATAACGTACTATAGACCCTCCCCCCCCAAAATCTGCCCTCCTTAGGCTCCACCCCCAAAATCTCCAGGTATTTTCCACCCCAGAGCTGACAACCCTAATTTTATGGGAAGAATTTGGTGAAAGGAAACAGAAAATGGTGCAGCAATTAAGTGATCATAGGTTCAGTTTGCACAAGAAGCAAAACCAAAACAAGCTTTTGGGTTGAAACAGCATAGATGAGAAATTGGAAATAATCTTTAGCTGGTACTCTGGACATGGTCTTTCCCACTCCTTCTGACCACTGCATAGAACTTCTTACAGAGTTCAGTACTATCTTTCTTTTTTTAATCTGCTGATTGCTCTGGTATTTCAAGCACCGCAGCCTGCCGCTTGTTACTGCAAATGAACAGTGCAAAGGATAGAATATTTTGGTTTCGCTATGGTGGTGCTGTGTTTAATTTCCAGGGCACGTTAGATAGTTTATTGAAGATACAATTTGTAATAATGTTTGATGCAGGCTTCCAATCTTTCAGCCTAGATGGAATAAGTGTAGTTTTATATTCTTCCTTGCAAGACCAAATCGAGAGAAGTGATTTTTGCCCGACACACAGACAACAGGGTATCCCCCCCCCAGAACAGACGAAGATGAATACAAATTATTCTGCTCTTAAGTTCAAAATGATGGAAATAAATGCAGTGTTAACATCGATTTGACAGCTATGACATCTTTGGGTTGAGAAAAAAATCGTACCTACAGCTTCACTATTTTTTAAAACAAACTATATATGCAAAGTACAAGAGAAGTGATGGGAATTTTTTAAAAAACACACCAAAAAACTATGGAATTTTACAATGCAGTCCTAAATATAGTTACACTCTACTATGCTTATTGACTTCAGTGGACTATGAAAAGTGTGACTCAGGCTAAATCTATACCTCCCCCCTGAAGCAGTTTGACTGCTGTTCTTTTCCTACACGCATTTCACGCTGGTTTCAAATTTCATTTTGGTTTTTTCCCCTGGGTCTGAAGAGCAGTAAGCAACAGGATCTGTTTAAAGCTGTGTAATGCTAGCTTGACCACAAGAGGGCAATTAATGAATGTAGATGGTGATTTTTAAACTAGAACAAGTATGGTTTGAAACTAGAAACAGGTATAGACAGGGGTTTTTTTTTTAAACTAGAATGATTCCAGCGGGAAAGTCAGATGTAGATTTGACCTTAGTTTAAGATTTCACTGTCAAGAACAGGTGAGGCAGTCAATTCTTGAATGAAGTAGTAGGAAATTGGAAATACTATGCATCTAAAAAGGGCTTCCAATGTCTCACAGAACACATGTCACGTGTTGGCTGCTTAGACTGGCCTGTCTGACATAAGGGTTGCCAGATCTCCCCTGACCAGCAGCAACCGGAGGCTTAGGTTTCTGTCGCTGGTGACGTGGTGATGTCACTTCTAGGGTGCACCGGAAGTGACATTGTCACATCGCAGGTGATGGGGGACGCATGGGTATTTGGGCAAAAACTCTATGGTAGAAGTTGATTTTACCATAGAGTTTTTGCCCAAATACCAGAGCACCCCTGCATTGTGAGCAACATGATGATGCCATGGTTGATGGTATTGAAGGCTGCTGAGAGATCCGGCAGGACTAGCAAGGGCCTAATCCTGCTGTCTAATTACTGGTAGAGGTCGTCAACCAAGGTGACCAAAGCATTCTTTGCTCCAAATACCAGCCTAAAGGCAGACTGAAATGGGTCCAGAAAATCGGTCTCTCTTCAGAGCCCCTGGAGCTGAGAAGCAACGACCTGCTCTAACAGCTTGCCCATAAATGGAAGACAGGAGTAGGGTTGCCAAGTCCGGGTTGGAAAATACCTGGGGACTTTGGGGGTGGAGCCTGGAGAAGGTGGGGTTTGGGGAAGGGAGGGGCCTCAGCATGGTACAATGCCACAGAGTCCACCCTTCAAAGCAGCCATTTTCTCCAGGGGAGCTGATCACTGTAAAAGTAAAAGTGGGAGATCTCCAGGCCCCACCTGGAGGCTGGCAATCCTAGACGGGAGACTGCCTGGGAGTTTTCCAGCATGGTAGGGCTCAGAGAGGGCTTTTTCAGAACAGGTCCTTTTAAATTGCTATTAAACCACAAGGGCAGGTGGAGTTACAAATGTTTTAATTAATAAATAAATAATAACGCTAACAATAGATATTCCCCAGGGATCTGTATGGGGACTAATGTTATTAAATCTGTTCATAAATTATCTTGAATCAGGTATTGTCTGTGGACATGGACACGGGCCAGGCAACCAACCCGCACAGGCCCCAGTAAGCGGCCACTCAGAACTAGCCTCAGGGCCGCATTCAGCTCCAAGTCCCTGGACTTACCAGGGCCGACACGCCAAGAGCCACCGGGGAGACCAGAGCTGGGCAGGTCTGCCAGGAGCTGGGCAGGGAGTCAGGAACCAGCCACAGCCACCCAAACCCAGGGAAGCCCCCAAACAGGTTGCCCCCATTCCCTCCATTGTTCTCTATGGTAGAAAAAAAGGTAACATTTTTCCCCACCATAGAGAACAATGGAGGGGATAGGACAACCTGTTTGGGGGCCCATAGAATTGGACCCCGCGGTCCAATCTTCTTGAAACTTGGTGGGTATTTCAAGGAAAGGCCCCAGCAGCTACCCTGCAAGTTTGGAGCCTCTCCCTCAAACCCCCTTTCCTCCAGCCCCTCATATACCCTATGAGTTTTTGCCATTGATTTCAATGGCCCATAGGGTATAATAGGGCTGAAACTGACATTCCCTTTCTGACACACTTCCAGTGATGTCAAGGGACGTGGCATATGCTAATGAGTTATGCTAATGAGTTATGCTAATGAGCTCCTGCAGCTCTTTTTCTACGAAAGGACCCCTGGCTAGATAGATACTATAATGATGGATGACCTTCCTGAACTTACTTCATAATTGGTTTTGCCTTCCTGAATTGTCTTGGAGGAAGCCCAAAGTGTTTCTGGGAAAGCTCAAAAAGACCCCAAGCCCAAGGGAGTTTCGGGCCTGTTGTGCCACCACTGTCTCCCCCTGTCCCAACCTTACCTGGTAACAAAAGGAAAGAAACCATCAGAAGGGAGAGCGGATGACAGCCAATGCTGCAGCTTTAAATTAACAAGTCTCCCAGCAACCATGGAAGTTCCTGAACATGCTAAGAAGTGCGTGCTATGACTAAGAATTCTGGGAATTGTAGTATTCAGTTCCTACAAGACATTGATCCAGGAGAAACCGAAAACGACAGGTTGCACATTTCCAAATAGTGATGTGTGCCTGAAGGCTGAGACCTCCATTGCGGTGAGGTCTCCTCAAAAACCTTTCAAAGCCAACAATAATTTGGGGAAAGAAGAGGCCTAGCACCATCAAGCCCGTTATAAGCTGGGCCTGAATTGTAATTAGGATTCTTTGCCCAGAAAATATTGGGAGATTTAGAGAGAGTGGAGTTTCAGGAAGATGTGATGTCACTTCCACATGCTGTTTGGGGACTCCCCCCAATTTTTATGGCAAAGTCCATAGAGACTAGGGGAAATCCCTAGAATGTTGCCGTCAACACCATTCCACCATTTTTTCTCCTGGTCCTCAAATTATTGAGAGTGGGAAACTGAAGTCGAAGGTGGGGGATTTCCAGTGGGTAACTGGCAAGCCTAGCTGTAATGGAGGTTTGGGGTCAGCTCATAATGGGTTTACTGGGCAAACTCTGAGCCCCTTGGCTATGGGATGGTACTGTTGTTACTTACTAGAAAGTAAATGCCACTGAGATTCATTGATAACTTCTGTTTAAACATGCAGGAGTTCATAGCACACAGGCATTTCTACACTATAGACTTTAGTTGATTTTAATAGTCATTCCCTCTCCACAGGGAATGCTAGCAACTGTGGCTCTGTTAAGACAGACAGGAAATTTATATCAGAACAGTTGACATTCCTACCAGACTGCAATTGCTAAGAGGGAAGTTACGATCATTAAATCAGCATGAAACTTCTATAGCTTCATAATATAAATACGTTACCAAGATGCATTGTGAGTCTGCAGTTAATGCGCACACTTCAGCTCCATGATGTTAATTTAGTGTGCATGTTAATTGCATGAACATGATAGGTTGGATTTAGTGTACTGAATAAGTAACATTATGAAAAAGCCCTCTGCCCTTATAGAAAGAAGAATCATTACATGGGTGTTCCCCCCCCTCATGCTTCCAAAACGACAGAACACTGAATTGCATCGTACATCTTTACATGCTAATGCGTTGCACTCTTACTATGTCGTGTCCTCCCAGTATGAGAGAAGCTGCTGGTGTTCCAACATGCACATCTTTACAACTTTGTCCGTGCAAATGGCTTGGGAAATGCATGGCATGGCTATTCTGGGAAAGTCCCGGCGCACAGCTTTTGAAGACTGACAATGTATAGGATCAGAAAAATGCAGGGGTCATTTTGAGCAGGAGCGTGGGGGAGCGCAGCTCCAGGAGTTGGTGCCAGCCCCCCTCCCATGGGGGAATGCCTGCTTGTGCCATGGCTGCAGCAAAATGACCCCGTCCCCTGGAAAGGTCCTCGTTCCTCTGACCAGCCTTCTGAAGGCTTCAGCCACCACTGAAGCTGTCCTCCCAGAATAGTGGTATTTCTGAGGCTTGGATTAGTAGCTGTCCCCTCTCTGCCAGCTCTTCCTTCCTTCCTTCCTTCCTTCCTTCCTGTTTCTTTTTCTTTCTTTCTTTCTTTCTTTCTTTCTTTCTTTCTTTCTTTCTTTCTTTCTTTCTTTCTTTCTTTTCTTCCTTCCTTCCTTCCTTCCTTTCTCTTTCTTTCTTTCTTTCTTTCTTTCTTTCTTCCTTCCTTCCTTCCTTCCTTCCTTCCTTCCTTCCTTCCTTCCTTCCTTCCTTCCTTCCTCTTTTTCTTTCTTTCTTTCTTTCTTTCTTTCTTTCTTTCTTTCTTTCTTTCTTTCTTTCTTTCTTTCTTTCTTTCTTTCTTTTTTTCTTCCTTCCTTCCTTCCTTCCTTCCTTTCTTCCTTCCTTCCTTTCTCTTCCTTCCTTCCTTCCTTCCTTCCTTCCTTCCTTCCTTCCTTCCTTCCTTCCTTCCTTCCTTCCTTCCTTCCTTCCTTCCTTCCTTCCTTCCTTTCTCTCTCTCTCTCTCTCTCTCTCTTCTTTCTTTCTTGCCTTCTGACATACTTCCGGTGATGTCAGGTGGTATAGCATATGCAAATAAGTTATGCTAATGGGTTATGCTAATGAGCTCCTGCACCTCTTTTTCTCCAAAATGACCCCTGGAAAAATGTATTTATGTTTTATTTCAATATCTTTCTCTTATTCTTCTCCTCACTGGGGACTCAAAGCAGTTTACAAATGATGTAAGCCAAGCTAGTGGATATCTACTCTGGACGTAATCATAGGTATAACCACATCGAGAGTGCCTTTCACTAAACCAAAGTAAAGATGCATATGTATTAGGGATGCCAGCCTCCTGGTGGGACCTGTGGATCCCATGGAACCTCCAGACTGCAGAGATCAATTCCCCTGGAGAAAATGGATGCTTTAAAGGGTGGACTCTATGGCATTGTCCTCCATGGAGGTCCCTGTCCTCCCCAGGCTCCATCCCCAAATCTCCAAGAGTTTCCCAACCTGGATCTACCTACCCTACCCGCCCCCCCATCCCCTGCTGATGGCCAGGGCGGACCTGGCAACCCTAAATACTCATCAGATACGAACAATAAAGAATGCCTAATTCATCAGCTCTACTTTGAAAACCAGATTAGGTAATTCTGAACTCCAGAATCTGGGAAGAAATGCGGATGGCAAGAGTTCTGGAAACATCCCAAACCTCCTGGAGGTTTTTGGTCATCTGGGTGTGGAACAGCTGTCACTGTGGGGGGCGTGGGGGGTATTTGTGAATTTCCTGCATTGTGCTGGGGGTTGGACTAGATGATCCTGGAGGTCCCTTCCAGCTCTATGGCTCTGTGATTCTATCCCTGTTTCTTGTATCGCTGCTGTTCTTTCAGTCAGTCTTGAAGGGAGGCAGACAGCTGTGCCCCATACGTTAGAGAGCTGTGGGACACCATTATCGCGGGAAAAGACAAGTGAGGAAGTTTGCTAAATGCCAGCCTGTCTGGTAATTTAATTACACATAGGAATGATCTTCCCCCTTTTCATTGTTTGTAGGAGTTAAGATGACTGCATCGAGCCTGGAAAGTGCATCTCTATAAATCTGAGTTTAATATCAGAGCACGGGCACCTTCTGCATAGCGATCCAGATAATTCAAAAGCCTATCTCTTCAAAGTCATTGAGGCTGTCATTACCGCTTGACAAATGGGCAGCTCTGCCTTTAATGTCAGGGTTGCATGATGCGGTGCCATGCCAGAAAGATATCTGAACATTCTGGAAGGTCAGTAAAGTTTCTGAGTTTCACTCGTGTATTTTTCAGGTGTTTAGCGTGGGCTCCCAAATGGAGGTCTTCTGAGACACTCCCAGAGCAGTGAGATGTCTTGACATGTTTCTGAGGGACGACCATCCAGAGGAGCAGGAAACCTGATGCAAAAGAAAGAGCAAAAGAGCCTGTCGATATAACGCAAAGCAGACTTCCTGGGAAATAATAACCCCCCGCAATAGCATGGCTTGCCTCAGCTGCTCTGTCCTTGGGTTTTTCTGCATGCTCGTCTTAACTCCTGATTTTCTTGGGAATTGCTCCACACAGCTAGACGGCCATCTGACAGCAATGCTGATTGTGTGAACTTGGGCAGATCATGAGAGGGAGGGCAGGAAGGGTTGCCTCAGGGCTTAGTTCTCGTGGCCCTTTCTTCCACGCTCAAGGAAATGCTGATCGCAGTGATTTTTCAGCAGGCCGATTTGGCTGGAGCTCCTGATGGTTTTTTGTCATCTTCTGGGCGTGGAACAGGAGTCCCTGTGGGTGTGGTGGGGAGGTATTTGTGAATTTCCTGCATCATGCAGGGGGTTGGACTAGATGATCCTGGCGGTCCCTTCCAACTCTATGATTCTATACACTGGAATCAGTTTGGGCAGGGTGTTTCTGCATGTCTGCCCGGCCCTCCCTCTGCATTTTCACAGTTGTGGAGTCAGTTTATTTTCTTCCGCACATGCCTTCAATAATGAGGATTTTCAAGGGATGGTGCTGTGATAATTGCTGGTGTCATCGGCATCACGGCACCCCCGTTTTTTAAAAAATGGTACTAAAATATCAATACTTTGCTGGACCGTTGTACCGATTGGCTCAGCAGGTTCTCTGGATTCCCGGTTTCATTTTAAAAAGTAAGTCTCCACAGCCATGAGAGTCCAATCATGGGAAAGTGGGCTGGAGATGGGTGGGAGTAGATCGGACAACCAACAGAGACATTATGTACGAGGAAGAAGCTGACTCAAAATTGGCTTCCACAAAAACATTGGGGTAAAACTGCATTACACCAATTGCACTGGCTACCGATTGAGTACCAGATTCGCTTTCAAGGTATTAGTGTTGACCTTTAAAGCCCTGCGAGGCCTGGGATTGACATACCTGAGGGACTGCCTCTCTCCATATGTGCCTGGAGAGCCTTGTGCTCTGCCGACCAAAACCTGCTGGTTGACCCCGGCCCAAGGGACTTCTGCTTAGCCTCGATCAGGGCCAGGGCTTTTTCTGTCCTGGCCCCAGCCTGGTAGAACATGCTTCCATGTGAGATTAGGACCCTGAGAGATTTACTATTGTTCTACAGGGCCTGTAAAATGGAGCTGTTCTGTCAGGCCTTTGGCTGAGGTGGCAGGCATCCAATAAAATCTCGCTTCCCCCCCTCCGCCGCCCCTTGCTGAAGTTTACCGTTTCTAGGTGGCCCAGATTAAGAATAAGAAAATGGGCTGGACTAAAATAGGTGGCCTAGGATTTCGTGGCAGAACCCAATATTCGGGAAAATATATATTTGCTTAGACTGGAGGTGGTGGGAGCCTCAAACCCTTGTTAGAATATATTTTTTTAAAATGAGTATATGAAATTGAAAAGATAGTGGACTTGATTATCCACAACGAGCATGCATACTCTTGAAGAAAGGAAGGTGAAATCTTTCTGGATTCTGAAAATAAAGCAGGAGATTTGTATGGTACAAAAAAATCGCTATGAAAAATCAGTTGGCTTCATTAAAAATTTTGTATTATAAAAAAAAAATAAGAAAATGGCACCAGGTCGAAATCCATGCATATGAATAGCATGACCTCTTTTTAATCTATGCTGTTTTAAACTGTTTTGTGAATTATCTTTAATATGTATTGAATTTTTTATGATGTTTTGATTTTGCTGTGTGATCCCCCCCTTAGCCCACTTGTGGGGAGGATGGAATAGAAATGGAAAATCAATCAATCAATCAATCAAGTCTCAAAAGTAGGCTCTGCTCCGCAGTGTTGTGAGGATAAAATGGAGAAAGGAAGAACATTGTAGGCCTCTTTGGGTTTCTGTTGGGGAGAAAAGTAAGGTATAAAAGAAGTAAGTAAATTATGGTAATAGCTTTTTTTTGTAAACGTAGCCATTCCTCTCTGTCTAATCTTGTAAGCAAAAATGGTGATATCTCTTTTATGGAAGGCCTTCATCTCCTCATACGGTTGTCCAAGATGCCGCGACCTGCTAACATTTAGGCCATGAAAATTTCCACAGGATGAAATTCTTGTCCATCTGGTCCTATTAATTCCTGTCAGCACGGTCTGTCACACATGACTTGTCATTGCCTCGAAGTCTTTCTTCCCAAACTTTTCCCCTTCAAGGGATACTCCAGAGCCTTCTCTAGCTTGTCCTGTTCAATAACTCCAATCAATAATTAAAATCAATGGGGCTATTGTTAGTGGCTGCAGGACAAAGTTAATTAAAATTTATCAAAAAGGCAATTATTTCCCTTAAAAAAAAGGTATTTCCTGAGAAGGGACTTGGCTGTTAGAGTTCAGCTTCATTTGTTTCAGTGACCCCCAACAATATCTAGACATGGGAATAATCAAAGGTTCAGACAGATAACATCTGGACACAAATGTATCCTGACACGTGCCATGAATTTTGTGGTGACCCTGTTTGTCTGAGGTAACTGGACATGAGCCGATCGCCAAGTCTGTTCTGTTCAGCGCTAATTGGCTCATACGCCCGCTGAAGAAGTTTGCATTTGGTTTTTGCAAAACTGTTCATGAGCGAAAAATGCTGCCAATCAGAAGCCATTAACATTGCCAAGGGCTACTTAGATGAACACCTAAGGGTAGGATTTTTCTAATACATGGCATTTGTTTATGACTATTTTATATGATTTGTGACTGATTTAACTATCTGTTTAAACAAGCGCCTGCCTAGCTGAACAGCGGCACAGCAGGGATGGGGGCGAGAGTTGAACTCCATCAGGCTGCGTGAAAAGCTGATTGTGCTGTACTGTACGGCGGTTAGGAAGGAATATCTCGACCCAGCCTGCCGAAGAGGCACAAACAGGTTGACAAACAGATGAAAAGTCCAATGAAAAATCACATGCATGATTGTGGCTGGAGAATAAGGTGGGCATTGAGTGGAACTTGTGAGCATTTGGGCATCCCTATACAGAAGATGAGGGGTCGTGGTGGCTCAGAGGTTAAGATGCTGAGCTGCAGACCAGAAGGTTGGTAGTTCGGCAGTTCGAGACCCGAGTGCCGCCTGACAGAGTGAGCTCCCGTCTCTGGTCCCAGCTCCTGCCAACCTAGCAGTTCGAAAGCAAGAAATTGCGAGTAGATAAATAGGTACTGCTTTGGTGGGAAGGTAACAGCGTTCCATGTGCCTTGGCGTTTAGTCATGCCAGCCAAATAACCATGGAGACATCTTCAGACAGCACTGGCTCTTCGGCTTGGAAACAGAGATGAGCACCAGCCCCTAGAGTCAGATTCGACTAGCTTTCGAGCAAGGGAAACCTTTACCTTTATACAGAAGATAGTAAGGAAGAACCAGTATGGTATAATGTTTAGACTAGGGTCCAGGAGAAAGATCCAGGTTCAAATCCCCACTCTGCCATGAAGAAGAAGAAGAAGAAGAAGAAGAAGAGATTGGATTTATATCCCGCCCTTCACTCACTTAAGAGTCTCAGAGCGGTTTACAAACTCCTTTCCCTTCCCCTCCCCACAACAGGCACCCTGTGAGGTAGGTGAGGCTGAGAAAATTCTTTCCCAAGCTGTCCTTGAGGGAACAGCTGGTACAGAGCTATGGCTTGCCCAAGGTCATCCAGCCAGGTGCAAGTGGGGGAGTGGGGAATCAAACCCGGTTCTCCCAGATTAGAGTCCACGCACTTAACCACTACACCAAACTGGCTCTCCATTGGGTGTCCTCGAGTCCATCACTGCCTCTCTGCCTAACTTCAGATGCCACGAGTTTGGATTCTGATAGGAGAGAGATGAATAAATGAGCCTTGGGGGGTGTCTCCTCTCTATTACTGGTACAAACATTATCAGTTGGGATCTCAGGTCCAAAATACATATTTGTTTATTTATTATTTATTAATTTCAGCTTATATTCTGCCCTCCGTGCAAACGGGCTCAGAGCGGATGACAACAGGAGTTCAAACATTTCATAATAAATCTTCCACAATAAATAGTTAAAACAGATTAAAACAAAGCTGTAAACCAGACAGATGGCACAGCAGTTTGATATGGTAGTCACAAAAACTGGAGCTGCTACTAGGCCATAGACCAGACTATGGGTCTTCACCTGATGGGTTGTTCAAAGATGGACATGAGTTAGATCACAGTTTCCTGACCTGATTCTGAGTTACATGCTTATGCAGGAACTGTCTTAGAAATCTCTTTGTCAGTCCCTGCAACTCTACCCTTCCCTTCTTCCCTCCTGCACCCTTTTCATCAGTGAAAACAGCCATCGGGGGGAGGGGGAGGTATTTTTATTTATTTATTTAAAACATTTATTAGCCATCTTTCTTCCATTACAGAGCTCAAGGCTGCTTACAACATACATCAAGCACACATAAAATGAAATATATTGCAAACATCAAAACCAAAATTTAAAATCAAAGCCGAGGACAGCCCTAAACAAAATGTTCTTCAGCTTGCCTACTAAAGATGGAAAGTGAGGGACCAGGCACACCTCCCTTGGGAAGCTGTTCCATAATGATGCAGCTGCCACTGAAAAGGTCCCCTCTTGTGTGCACACTAAATGAGCTTCTTTAATTTTATTTATTTATTTATCAAATTTATAGGCCGCTCTCCCCGCATGCAGGCTTAGAGCGGCTTACATAGCTTGGCTAAAATCCAAGGTGCATATGTACGTTAAAATCAGTTAAAACACAGTAAAAGAAACAGTCATAACAATAACAATAAAGTGCTCAGTAAGATGTTAGCATGGTGTGGTATGTATGCCCAGTGTTCTCCAGATGACAGGCTTGATGACACCCGTGGCCGGTCTCAGCCCATATGGGCTGGGGTTGTTGATGGTCATGGAGTGGGGGGACGGCCCCTAGTTGTAGGCCTGGTGGAAGAGCTCCGTCTTGCAGGCCCTGCGGAACTGCATAAGGTCCCTCAGGGCCCTGATCTCCTACGGGAGCTCGTTCCACCAGTAAGGGGCTGCCACCGAGAAAGCCTTCCCCCTAGTGGCAGCGAGCCTGGCCTCTCTAATTGATGAGACAGTAAGGAGGGCAGAAACATATGGGAGAAGATGGTTCTTCAGATACTTCAGTTCCAAGCCACTGAGGTAGGATTGCCCCTGCTATTACTATTGATCTCCAAATAACCAAGAACAGTTCCCCTGGAGAAAATGGCTGCTTTGGAGGGTGGACTGTATGGCATTATACCCAGCCGAGGGCCCTCCTCTTCTCCAACCCCACCCTCCCCAAGCTTCACCCCCCAAAATCACCAGGTATTTCCCAACGCAGAGTTGGCAACTGTGGAGTGCTTGCCTCTTCTTTGGGCTCCACATGTCCATCCAGGGAACCTGTGACCTAATCAATGGCTAAATGCTTCTTTATGTTCTTACTGCTTTGACGCTGGACATCTCTAATACATTTGCCCATAAAAAGAAAATGGAAAGACAACTAGTTTTTCTCATCAAGCTCTTAAAGCACTGCTGAGGCCAGATCAGATGGGAAATCAGTACACATGGGGGGGGGGGACAACTTTAAGGTTATTGGGTTCAGTCTCCTAAGAGAACCCTGAAGGATTATTAAGAGAGGACTGTGAATGAACAGGACACATTCCACTAACATTAAAAAGCCAGTGCAGTAGCCATTCATTCGCAGTCTCCTTTTCAAGCTCCACATCTGTCACCGAAACGTAACGATCAAAAGCAATTGTATTGCTGATCTGTTAAAGCAAAGCAGAACAAGTTGGATCTTTGATGTGGGTCCCTCACACTACTTCCTCTGTTCAGCTCTGGGATTAAGGCCCTTCCGGCAATGACGGCTTGCTCCGGAGAATCCAAGGAGTCAGCCTTGAAGGCTGACTTCGCAGTTGCATGCATTCCCTCTGCACAGTTCCCCCCTCCCACGGTTTATTTATTTGGGTATTCTGTATGCATTCTGCATCTACAAGCAGTTGGGGAGGCTGCCGCCAGAATGCCAAGACTGCCAGGAAGAAGGAGAAGCAGGAGACTTAGGGTTGCCAAGTCCCCCTGGGGGCGGGGAATTCCCTGCTCCAGGGGCTTGCTGCCTGCCGGCTGGGATCAGGCCACCAGGGGGAACCCCACCCTCAAATTTCCGGGCTGAGGAGACGTGCCCAGAGCAATGACGTCACCTGGAGGTGACGTCATCGCATCGGGCACGTTTCGGGGGGGATGCTCTGTAATTCGAGGGAAAACTCTATGGTTTCCCCTCAAATTACTGAGGTCTCGCCCCCAACGTGCCCGATGTGATGACACCACTTCCGGGTGACGTCATCGCGGCAAGGACCCTTCCAGAGCGGCAAGGACTCCCCCCTGCTACAGGTAAGGTGCCACTTGGCAACCCTAAGGAGACCCCTCATGGACCTTCTACCATGCTTGGTGGTCCTGTCCTCTCAGAGTTACATTCTGGAAAAAGATTCTCTCAGGAATTGAACAGATGCTTGAAGTCTCTATCCCTTACGACCCGGCTCTGATTCTACTCAACTTATGGCCTAAGACAAAGATTCCCAGAGAAACAAGAGAATTAGTAGACGTCCTTATAACAGCAGCTAAACATACATTAGCAGTCAACTGGAAAAAACCCTCCAACCCACCAATTTCCATGTGGCTAGCCAAGGTATGGGACTATTTTATATTCGATTAAATAACTGAAAGAACAGAAAATCTTTACGGAAACAACACCCGCAAAAACCCAATGCTCAAATGGTACCCTATCATCAACAAACACTCTGAAAGTAAAGATGCGACACTCCCAAAATCTTGGGCAAACAACTCCTCCATATATCTCTTTTTATAAGGGGTAAACCCACCTTTTCTCAGCTTAGTTCCAAGATTGGTCACTGAGGTCCGACATAAACAGCAGTTAACTCTAGAGTTAACCTTAGTTTAATGTGACTGGAATGTTTAAGAATTGCTGTAATACAAGCTAAGTCTCTCACTTTGTATTCCAGTATATTATTAAGTATCTCTAATATGTTACACACTCTTTACTGCTTGCACCCTTTGAATCCCTTCAATAAAGGAAAAAAAAAGGAGACCCCCCATGCTTCAGTTACCGGGGCGTCACCAGCACACAGTCCCCTGGCTGCACAGGAGATCTCGGCAGGACACCGCCCCCCACAATCCACCTGTGGCTTTGGGAGGCAGCCAGCCCCGCTGTGCGTGTAGAGCATTTTTTAAAAAAAACCCATCAATAAAACCATTGATGAGGGAGGGGACAGCTGAAGAGGATCCTAGTTGAATGTTGCTGGATGGCATTTTCCTCTGACGGGGACATGAGAACACAGAGACTAGGACGCTGTGCCTTTAAGAGAAAAGGAAAGGAGGAAGTCATGCTGATGCCCTAAGAATGCACAAGAACCCAGTTCAGTAATTTTTTCCCCCACCAGAGATCAAAGTTTAACAATAAACTCATCCCTGAGTTTAAAAAAATTAAAAGATTTTTTTTTTGCAAACAATGCCTGCTCACCACAGAGCTTGAACTCATTACCTTTGTATGAGCACAATTCCTAACTCACTGAGCTAACTAGCTACTTTGTATGAGATAAAGAGAAAGGCAGACTCAACACCCCCTCCCTCCCTCCCTGCTTTGCAAGCCGCACTGCCTCCCAGTTGAACACCAGATCCTCTTCAAGGCTCTGGGTCTAACTTTTAAGGCCTTAAATGGTCTGGGGCCAACATACTTCTCCCATTGTGTCCCCTGAAGAGCATTACACTCAGAAGATCAAAAACTGCTCATAATCCTGAGCCCAAGAGATGCTTGGCTGTCCTTGACCTGCCTGGTGGAACTATCTTCCTGGAGGCATCCATACCCTGTGGGACCTCATGCAGTTCCACAGGGCATGCAAAACAGAGATGTTCCACCAGGCCCATGGTTGAGGACAGCAACATTTCCCCCCCTCTTATCTGGCTCATGACCCTGCCCCTTGGCGGAAGTGACTGCATGAAGGACACCATCCAAGACAGAAGGTTTGCATCCACTGGTTTCATTGGACTTAGGATCAATTGTCTGGTTTTAAATTAATTTGTTTATGCCCTGCAATGTTTTAACTGAATTGTGTTTTGAATTTGTTGTACAATGCTCTAAGTCCTCGGGGGGGGGACGTTTAGAAATTTTAATAGATGATGATGATGAAGAAGAAGAAGATGATGATGATTTGGTAAAATGGCAAAATCTGTTCATCCTGATGGCGGCCTTGCTGGGGACCGGAAGTGTACAAGATATTTTATCTGTTATCCCTCCCCAATCCATAAGAGCAATTTGCTGCTTAGGAATAAATACCTCGATTCTTGCAGTAAGCATTCTGCATTTGTAATATATTAATCATCATAACTGTCACCCCAATTATGACTTTTATGAGGTTAACAGTAAAGGTGATAGAGAAGGATCTGTGTAACCTGTGGCGAGATCAGAGGGACCTCAGTGGGGTGTAATGCCATAGAGTCTACGCTATGAAGCAGCCATGTTCTCCAGGGGAACTGATCTCTGTAGTCTGGAGATAAACTGTAACTCCAGGAAATCCTCAGGCTCCACCTGGAGGGTGGCTTCCCTACCTGGCAGCCCTAGTTCAAATCCCTGCTTTGCCATGGAGCTCACTGTGGGACTGGGAACAGTCTCTCTCAGCCTAACCTACCTTGCTGGATTGTTGTGAGGATAAAATGGGAGAAGGGTCTGATGCCCTGAGCAGCCTAGAGGAAGGGTGGGCTAACTTTAGATCTCCATAAACTTTAATTTGGGTCTCTGCCATTGTTCCTCAATATAGTAACAAAAGAGCCCCTAGAGGAAGTCCGCCCATGTTCAGAGACCTCCCATCGCTTATACCTGGCCCTTCCAAAACCCTGCTGTTAGGAAAAGCCTATTACCATATTTTTCAGAAGCCAAAAGGAGGCAGCCTGAAAGCTGTTTAATTGCTAATGAGTCCTTTATTTATTAATTGGCAGTTATCCCCAGATTAACAGCCTCCGTGTGTTGACTGCAGGTGAGGAATATTTTAAAGCAGTTGCACTGCTGCTAGCACAGCCAGAGAAAATGGACTGCTGTGCAGTTAATGGTAGGTCCTGAGAGCAAAAGGATCCACTCTGATTGTTGAAAGAATGGGAGAAGGAGGGAAAGGACAGCTCAGAGAGAAAGAGTAGACACTAGGGTTGTGCATTCAGCATAAACTGAAACCTAGAGAGTCTGACTGGCTACTGGTATAGCTGAGCCTGAATAAAGCCGATTTTTTTTAGCTTTTATTCGGGAATATTTAGGTGCACTGAATGGGCAGCAGGAGCTGAGAGCTCCATGCCACCTCAGCTGTAGCTGGTTCCTCTTGCAGCTCAGTTTAAACCAAGCTGCGAGAAAAGCCAGCCCAGGAATGGCTGGGACTGTGGGAGGAGAAGCCCTCCCAGCCAGGTCTGTGCGTGGCAGGGAGGCATGTATAGATCCTGGGGTTAGCTTCTCCACACTGCAGGAGAGGCTGGGACTGGCTTTTTTTAAAATAATATTTTTCTTCTTAGGTTTATTGGACCTGAAAAATTTCAGGATTTCCAAAAAATCCTAGATCTGAATATCATACCGGTATTGGTATCCAGGATTTTGAATATCATACCGGTATTGGTATCCAGGATTTTTTTTTTGGAAATACCGAATTTTTTTCGGGTCCAGCTGACCTGAACCGAAAAATACCGATTTTTTTGCACACTCCTAGTAGACACAGTGGGAGAATAAAAGATAGTCCAACCTGGTGATCCTTTTGACCGGAGAGGCGAGGCATTGAATCTGAGACCTTCTGTGTGTCAGGCAGATGTGCTATCACTGAGCCACAGCTCCTCCCTATATCACTCCCCATGTGCTTGTAGACCAGCCACGGATTATGAGCAATAGGTAACAGCCAAAAGCTTTTGCTGTGCTTTGGCATTTCAGGATAGAGTTAGGCAATCATATGGCTGAAAATTCCTCCATGACAAAAAATACTCTGTGCATGGGACAACAGGATATTGGTGAAGCTGCTTGATGGAACCATTTTTTCCTGGCATACTAGGTCTCTTTGTACAGAGAACTTGGTTCGTTTGTGTGGCATTCAAAAATACAGTGGTACAGTCCAGGATCTAGTGTGGTACAGTCCGGTGTGATCCTGCTAATAGTGCAAATGAATCCTCCAAAGCATCAGCTGGCCCATAAACAAGATCTGAGAGCCAGCATGGTGCAGTGGTTAAAATGTCAGATTAGGAATGGGGAAACCCAGGTTCGAATCCCCACTCTGCCATGAGAGCTTTCTGGGTGACCTTGGGCCAGTCACACTCTCTCAGCTTAACCTACCTCACAGGGTTGTTGTGAGGATAAAACGGAGGAGAGGAGAATGAAGTAAGCCACTTTGGGTCCCCCTCGGGGGGAAAGGCAGGATATAATAAAGTATAGACAGACAGACAGATAAAAGGTACTCACCCTCACCCCCCTCATTTTAATAGCAACAATAATGTAGCAAACTGTAGCAAGTAATACAGCTTTTGGTGGTATAAGCTTTCCAGAGTCAAAAGTCCCTTCATCTGATGAGGGGAATCTGAAAAAGGAGATCTGACCAAGAGAGCTTTGACTCTTGAAAGCTTACCCCCCTTCCCCCAAAGTGCTGGTCTACTGCCCTTGAGTCAAAAAGAAAGAAAAGACTCACGCTTTCACAAACACTAAATAATGCACTTTCAGTCCACTTTCTATGCACTGTACAACTGGGATCCTTTCCACATCTGCCTGCCACTCCGAATTTTCTCAGTGTTCAAGTCGAGGCAATCGAAGTCCATGGCAAAACAGCATCCAAATAACCCGGGGCAACTGCACGCTGAAACCGGGCTGACCACTGAAGGGAGGGGGGAACTGGAATGAAAAGAAGGTTGTACTCAATTTTAGCACAGAATGGGGGGGAAAACTGGATCAAAAAGAAGGCTGAATTCAATTTCAGGGGATAGTTGCTTGGAGGACACCGCGGTGAACATGGATTAAAAGGAGAGTGCGGAAACGACCTGGATTTTACTGCGTGAAATGGCAAAACCCAGTAGCAAACAGTCACTGAAGTGCATTGAAACAGCATTATTTAGCATGAAAGTGCCCTCAATCTCCATAGCGATGAACGCGAGCCGCACCAGATCCCTTGAGAAATGGCAACCCCATGGGACCAGCACAAAACAGAAACAGACATGGGGCCTCCATCCTCCCCAATTTCCATATGAAACCTGAAGGAAAGTTATTGGCCCGTCCCAGTAAAATAAACGAGCGTGGTTGGCAGCTAATAAACAACTGGGAGAGTGGTGGCAGGGCCGATATGTGGCAGTGGTAAATCGCTGACACGCTCAGCCATAAAAAGGGTACAGCCACTAATAAATGTAAACTATTAGCATTGGGGGCCCTCAATAAATAAAGCAACCCCATCTTCAGGAGACAGACTGCCGAGTGCACCAGCGCTCCTTTGCAGCTGCTCCGCTTCCAGCCAGCCTGGGAAGATGCAACTCAGCAGTTACGGGAATTAATTAAAAGCGCTGAAATACGTTGCAAAGTGATCTACGCTAACAATACGCGGGTGGCGCCTAGAGCTGGTGTCTCCGGTGATATCAGAAAGTGATGATTTTTCAAAAAAATAATGCGGACCTGGTCTTAATGATGCAAAGGCCTCCCTCCTTTGACTGGTACGACGACTCAAGCGCCAGTTCTTACTTTCCAAAGCAAGGCAGTGTGTCTCGATGCTGGGATAAGTATTTGACCCTATTCAGTCAGATGCTGCCGAAAGAAATATGGGCCGGAGAGGGGAGGGAGTGAAATTAGAAACACAAGTGTGGGTTTCCTCCTTTCCAGGAGCTCAGCAGTGATTTTAATTAAATACGTCCCACATTTCCATAGCAGAGAATCCTGTTTCACTACTGCAAAAAGACCGGGGTACTCCAGTGCACGACAGCCCCCAGGGCGCTGAGAAATGGACTGGATTCTCCTTTTTCATTTTTTCCCCCTTTTGGAACATCCATTAAGTGATTCATGCACATGGTGGTTGCAGGCGGTTGACTTGTGGAGTGGAGCCCAGTGAGGTTCTTTCACCACCAGGGTGCAGCCGCTAGAAGCACTCATTAATAGATAATCAGGATCTGCTGATCACCTTTTCGGCCAGCTTCCAAAGCATCTGTTTCGCAGGCACTGTGATTTGATTCTGTTAGCAGCCGGCAGGAACAGATTTGTCTCATTTCCTTTCTTATTAACCTTCTTAAGCAGCTTCACCCGCTGAAACAGGATGCCATGTAGGTGGAGGGGATTCATGGAAAGCAATCATTCTGGAAGGAGAGGAAGAGGAGGAGATTGGGTTTATACCCCTCCCTTCACTACCTGAAGGAGTCTCAGAGCAGCTTACAATCTCCTTTCCCTTCCCCTCCCCACAACAGACACCCTGTGAGGTAGGTGGGGCTGAGAGAACTCTGAGAGGACTGCTCTTGAGAGAACAGCTCTGAAAGAACTTGTGATTGACCCAAGGTCACCCCAGCAGCTGCATGTGGAGGAGTGGGGAATCAAACTCGGTTCTCCTAGATTAGAGTCTGCACACTTAACCACTGCACCAAACTGGCTCTTTAACATTACCATCTTGTTGCAATATGATTACTAGAACCACCCCTCTAGGCAACCACTGTAGTGTTAAGCCCAGTCTGCCGTTTGCAGCTTCATTGAAGTACATATGTACATGTTCAGTTGGGAAGGGTGAGCGTTGGCAGTCAACAGGCCATCTAAATGCTGGAGGCAATTTTTTTTAGGGAGGGCCTATGGCATCTGCTTGGAATGCAGTGGTAGTGCATCTGCTTGGACCTCTCCCAGATGTCAACGACTGCGGGACCTTTCCCAGATGTTGCTGTCTGATTGAGAATTGTGGATATGCTTGGAATGCAGAAGGTCCCAGGTTCAATCCACAGCTCTAGCTTCCCAGCCCCATAAAAGAGGCGGCTTCTGGGACAGAGAACCCATATTGTGAAGCCCAACCTAACCATCACTCCTGGTTTCTACATCCACCAGGCCCAATGCAAGAGTAGCTCTGATTGGCTTTCCCATTGGCTCTCTCACTGGATGCCCATGCTCCCTGCCCACACGAAAATTATCTCTGAACTGGGTCTGAGTTGGGCACAGACAGGGAAAATGAGTGTGAGGAGCAGTGTTCCCTCTAAGCAGAGTTAGTGTGAGCTAGTTCACAGTTTTTTATCCTCCAGCTCACATTTTCGTCTTAGCTCAGGAAGGATGGCTCCAGAGCAAACTAATTTACACAGCAGCCAAATCTCTCGCTCACAACTTTAATGCCAGTAGCTCACAAAGTAGAATTTTTGCTCACAAGACTCCACAGCTTAGAGGGAGCATTGGTGAGGAGTCTATTTCTCACCTCCTCACACCATTAATTAGGACCTGTCCTGCTCAGACAAGACGTGTCAGTGAAGCTGGCATGCCTTCTGCTTTTTCCTCTGAGAAGGACTTTGTGCAATTTGAATCCCCAACCTTCTGGTTGATTTCCTGGAAAGAATCCATCCGAAGCGACAGAAGTTCCCAGTTTTGCAGTATCCGAGCCTGAAATTGAGGCGCTCTTTCCTTTTCCGCTACATTTCTGTCGGTGCTTGGGAGAGCTAATTAGGAAGGAGCTATAAAAACCCATTTGCGGAGCTTGGCTGAAGTAGTAACTTATAGCCGGGCTGCAGGGAGCAGAGCTTGACAAGCCAACGAACCTGTCCTTCCCAAAGCGCTGGCGGAAAGACAGAGGAGCTGCCAAAGGCACTTGATGATCCATGCCGGGAGGACACAGAAGGATGGATGGGATGCCTCCCATTTCACCCAGAGGCCCCCCCCCCCCCCCCCAAGTGAGAAGCCTCCTCATGGAACACCACAATCTGGTTTGGATCCACTGACATTCCAAAGCCCTTAAAAAACAATCGGATGCCTTGTGAAGAGCGTGGAAGCTGCGCACTCTATCCAGGCAGTGCTGGAGGACCGGTTTCTTTGCCAAGCCAAAGGGCATGTTTGCACAGGTGCCAAGCAACAAATGTTATGGCTTGCTGCCGCGGAGGCACACTAGCAGGTGCAGAAAGCCATCGGGCCCCAATGCATTTGGAGAGGTGTCAGCTCTTTGGTTGGAGGGCGTGTGCTGAAGACCTCTTCTTTGGCTGGAGACAGTACAGAGGAGGGCAACAAAGATCAGCAAGCAGAATATTTAGGCAGTCAGTGGAATGCATAACGCCATCTATATGACGCCCAAATAATACTAGCACTTTAATGTTAATATAATATGGTTTTAATGAACTGTTTGAGATGTTTCATGGCATTTTGATTGTTATTATGTTTTTATCAATGTAAGCTGCCCTGAGCTTCCTTTGGCGGGGAGGGAGGGGTATAAATCGGAAAAAATAAAATAAAATAAATAAACCATTATGATTGGGGATTGGGGCACTTTCCCAATGAGGAAAGGCTGAAGGGTCTGGGACTTTGCAGTATGGAAAACAGACGATGAAGGGGGGACATGGTGGTGGTTCAGAAAATTATGCAAGAGATGGAGAGAGTTGACAAAGGGAATTTTCTCTCTCTCTCTCCCAAACTTGAGGGCATCCAATGAAGCTGATGGGCAGTAGGTTGAGGTCAGACAAAAGGAAATAATACTTTACACAGAGAATGATTAAAATGTGGAATTCGCTGGCAGAGGATGTAGTGATGGCCACAGGAATAAAAAGCTTTAAAAGGGCATTAGATAGATTCATGGAGGATAAGTATCGATGGCTATTAGTCGTGGTGACTGAGGGGAACTTCTACATTCAGAGGCACTAAAACTCGGAATCCCAAAGCCAGGAGGCAAAACCAGGAGAAGGCCTCAACCTCTATGCCTTGTTGTCAGCTGTCCGGAGGAACTGGTTGGCTACTGTGTGAGACAGGATGCTGGACTAGATGGATTACTGGTCCAATCCAGCAGGGCTCTTCTTAGGTCAAATCTACATCTGACTTTCCTGCTGGACTCATTCTAGTTTCAAAAAAACCCGTATATACCTGTTTCTAGTTTTAAACCATACTTGTTCTAGTTTAAAAATCACCGTTTACATTCGTTAATTGCCCTCTTATGGTCAAGCTAGCATTACATTGCTTTAAACAGATCCTGTTGCTTACTGCTCTTCAGACCCAGGGGAAAAAACCAAAGTGAAATTTGAAACCAGTGTGAAATGAGTGTAGGAAAAGAACAGCAGTCAGACGACTTCAGAGGGGAGGAGTAGATTTGGCCTTACATTCTTATGTTCCACAGCTGATTCTCTGTAGCAAATCATCTGGACTAGGTCTATGCTGAATTGTTTTTGGATTTGAGATTGTGGGGAGGGGGGAGGAAAATCTAAACAGATTTCAGTTGGTTTTGAATTTCTCCAAAAATATATATATAAAAAAAAAATCTGCTTGGCAGCCCAATCAGAAGTGAAAACAACCCGACCCCACCATACAGCAGATGTTATCAAACGTATGTAACACATTCCTCCTTTAAAAGGCGGGGCGAGGAGGTCATAGAGTTGGTTATGCCCTCTTTCTAAACCTGAACTGCTGCTTAAAGAAATAAAGCTTTTCTTGAAAAGCAAGGAGAAACAGGAGTACAGAGCTAAGATTTTGAGTAAAACGGCATTATCAAGGAAGTATATCGAGCAGTCCCAAATCTAGGGTAAGAGAGGAAGTAAATATTGTTCTTTGGGTTCTATCGCACATACACTAGGAAGGTCTGGATGCTTGATGAGGCCTTTACAGGCAGCGTTTCCCTCACAGCGGCAGAAAGCTCTGTGGAATAAAGTGCGCATATCAGAAGACAGCCGCTCTGCTTGCTTCCAACTGCCCTCCTCACGCTGTCTTCTTGGGTCTTCTTCCTCAGAAATCCTCAACTTCCTCAGGAGACAAAAAACACCCCGGCTCTCTTTTCAACTGTTAGTTTCTTTCAACTGCCATCAGTCTATGGTTGCCAGCCATTGGCTGGCCCCCAGTGGGAGAAAGAAGGGGTAGAGACAGGAGAAATCTTGTAGTACCATCAGCACAATGTCACTTCTGATGTAAACCCAGAAGTGATGTCCCCATGTTGGCATGACTCTCTAGTCAGGGTTGCCAGCCTCCAGGCGGTAGCTGGAGATCTCCTGAGATTACAACTGATCTCCAGAATATAGAGATCAGTTCACCTGGAGAAAATGGCTTCTCTGGGAGGTGGACTCCATGGCATTACACCCCATTAATGTATGTTCCTCCCCAAACCCCACCCTCCTCCGGCTGTAGCCCCAAAATCTCCATCTATTTCCCAACATAGAGCCAGCAAACCTACTCTTTAGGATTTCCTGAAATTCTATGTTTTTTGGCAACATGGTGATATCATTTCTGGGTTTACACCAGGAGTGCCATTGCACTGGTCTGCAACAGCTCCCCCCCCCCCCCCAATTCCTTCCCTCACAATGTTCCAGTGGAAAAACAGCAGGTAAGATGGTGGGATGGTGGGAGACTATTATACTCTTGAGTTCTCAGCCCCTCTCAGTCAGGGAAACTGCCAGCAGAAGCATTCAGTGCCTCCCATATATATGTATCTGAGAACTGAACGCTTTATGCATTGCAAGATTGGGTACTTTGTCAGGAGTACGATCAATAGAGACTTCCTGACTCTAGCTAAACAATAACAGAATGTTCTAGTAGAACGTTGAGTGAAACTGATGAAAACCAAGGACTAAAGTTGACACAATGTGAAAGATTCCTGATTGGGGATCTTCTGTGAGTTTTTTGGGAAAAAATATCGAGCATGGTGCTGTGGTTAGTAGTGGCGTACTCTAATCTGGGGAACCGGGTTTGATTCCTCACTCCTCCACATAAAGCCCACTAGGTGACCTTCAGCCAATCAGAGTTCTCTCAGAGTTCTCTCAGCCCCGCCTACCTCACAGGGTGTCTGTTGTGGAGAGAGAAAGGGAAGCTTATTGTTTGAAGTCTGGTTTGTGTGGTGTACAGTTTGTGTTGTGTAGGCAAGCTGTGTAGCTCTTTATGCACAACTTTGAGATTCCTTAGGGTAGAGAAAAGCTGGGTATACCTGCTGTTATTCTTCTTCAATTAGCAGGCCAGTATATTGGCATTAAATATTGCGGAAGGGCACAGTTGGCCAAAGAATAGATGCATTTGAATTACAGTGCTGGAGAGGACTCTTGAGAGTCCAGTGGACTGCAAGGAGATCAAATCAGTCAGTCCTAAAAGAAATCAACCCTGACTGTTCCCTGGAAGGCCAGATCCTGAAGCTGAAGCTCAAATACTTTGGTTGCCAAATGAGAAGAGAGCACTCACTGGAGAAGACCCTGATGCTGGGAAAGACTGAAGGTCAAAGAAGAAGGGGACGGCAAAGGATGAGATGGTTGGATAGTGTCATCGATGAAACGAACATGAAGTTGAGCAAACTCCGGAGCATGACAGAAGACAGGAGGGTCGAGCGTGATGTGGTCCATGGTGTCGCGAAGAGTCGGACTCAACTGTGTGACTGAACAACAACAACAACAACAACAGGGCAGTGGTGGCCTCAGACCCCCAACAGAAACCGCAGTGGGGACACCCCCCCTGGAGAGCACTTCAGCTGTGGCTGGAGCAAAAGAGCTCTCGCTCCTCCGGACCTCCCTCTTGGCATGCCCTGGATCCAGGTGGGCCTGGAGGATGCCGAGGGAAGGTATTCCAGGAGGGGAGGAGCACCAGGCCAGCTCCAGGAGGCACCCAGCCGTGAGTCCCTGCCAGACAGGCAGGGGCCAGGGCCAGCGGGAGGGGCAGAGGCTGAGGTCAGCAGGGGCGTGTGAAAGTGGTATAAAGAGGTTCCAGGTGTCGGGCCAGAGAGCATAGGCGTCAACTACGGGGGGGGGGGGCTTGAGGGCTCGAGCCTCCCCCGAAATTTCCCGGGGGGGGGGCTCAGCCTCCCCCGGCAAAATGGAGCGCCCGCCAGTGGTGGAGGTGGGGAGGGCCGCCGGGAGCCCGAAGGGTGCCGGGCGCGACAGAAGGCAGCCGCCGAGGAGGGGGGGGTGGAGGGAGGGCGAGAGCCAGCACAATGGGCGGGCACAGGGACTCCGCCGCGCCGGCCGGCTCCCCAACCCAGCCGGCAAGCGGGCTCTGGTGCTGGGGCAGCAGCCGGGCGGCCTGGCGTTGGCTCTGGGCGGCGGGCAGCTGCAGCGGCGGGGGGAAGCGCACCACCATGGCCCGCTGGCTCTGCGACTGCCTGCTCTTCCGCAGCGCCAAGCCGGCGCTGCCGCAGCCCAACTACACGCTGGCGGGGCCCGACCTCCTGGCCGCCTACTGGCTGCAGCGGGAGTGCGACTTTGAGGACCCCACCGCTGCCCCCCGCTCGCCCTGCCGGCGTCGCCTCATCCACGTGGAAGCCGCCACCGAGACGGAGCTCGGGGAGCGCCCGCAGCAGGAGAAGGTCCGCAGGGCGGGGGGGGGGGGGGAGAGGCGGCGAGGACATAGACCTGTGCGTGCGTGCACGCTTTGCGCGCGCACACGAAAGAGCCCCCCCCCCGGGGATTTACAAACTCTACGCCCCTGCCAGAGAGGAAGGCAGACTGGCAGCTGAGGGCTACACATTGGGAGTCGACCAGTCAGGAAGAGGAGGAGCAGAATGGACCAACCCCCCACCCCCTTTCCATCCTGAGGCCTAAGGAGACTCCCATCGAGGTGCCCGATAAGGCAGCAGGGGGCGGCACCCCACAGGGGGTGCAGGCAAGATAGGACAGTTGTATAAAACGGCATCCAAATGCAGTTTAAAGTTGCGCATAAAGAGCTACACAGCTTGCCTACGCAACACAAACTGTACACCACACAAAGCAGTCTCCAAACATGACAGCCAAGAGCAGAAGAAAGGAAACGGTTGCTGAAACCTAGAAATGAATATAGCAAGAAATGAAAGTGAGGGAACATATTTCCCAAATCCAGGGGTGTTAATCAGTCATTCCTGATGTAAGCTATCGTCCCCACTGCGTTCCCACTCCACTCGTGATTAAGGCTCGATTCCGATTGTGACACTTCCCTAGCAAAAGCACTCTCCTGTAGCATTTCGCATTCGGTGGGCTGGTATCTGTGCAAAGCGGGGCTGTGGTTCAGGAGCAGAGCCCCTGCTTGGCGTACAGAAGGTCCCAGGTTCAACACCCAGCATCTCCAGTTAAAAGGACCTAGCAGGAGGTGATGCACAAGACCTCCTCTTGAGACCTTGGAAAACTGCTGCCAGTCAAAAGAGGCAATAGTGACCTTGATGGACCAGTGGTCTGATTTGGTATAAGGCAGCTTCGTATATGTATGTTGCATGGGTAGTCCAATGGGGAAGAAAGAAGAGAAAGAATAAGTGCTTTTGATAGGTGTAGTTTTTTTTTTTGGAGGGGGGGTGTCAAGTTGCAGCTGACTTATAGTGACCCCGTAGGATTTTCAAGGCAAGAGATGTTCAGAGGTGGTTTGCTGTTGCCTGCCCCTGTATACTGACCCCAGTATTCCCTGGTGGTTTCCCATTCAAACACAACCCTGTCTGACCCTGCTTAGCTTCTGAGATCTGACGAGATCGGGCTAGCCTGGTCTCTCCAGGTCAGGGCAAGTGTAGTCTTAATCCTTGAATATGTGCTGATTTTTCACCCAGGGTGAACCCTGCTGTCAGGTGGGGTTCTGGTGAAAACCTGTGCCTCTCTTTCTTTTCTGACACAGTGCAGGGTGATTGACAAGTTTCTGTGCATCTCTGAAATGAGGAACGCAGACTGTCAGATTGATTGCAGCAGCAGCAGAGTGGAAGGTTGTCGAGGCCAAGAAGCACCTTCCGGGAAAGTTTCCATCATAGTACCTGTTGTTGTTGTTGTTGTTATTCAGTCGCACAGGTGAGTCCAACTCTTCGCGACCCCATGGACCACATCATGCCAGCCCCTCCTCTCTTCTGTCGTGCTCCGGAGTTTGCTTAATTTCATGTTCGTTGCATCGATAACACTGTCTAGCCATCTCATCCTTTGCCGTCCCCTTCTTCTTTGACCTTCAGTCTTTCCCAGCATCAGGGTCTTCTCCACTGAGTGCTCCCTTCTCATTTGGGGGCCAAAGTATTTGAGCTTCAGTTTCAGTATCTGACCTTCCAGGGAATAATCAGGGTCGATTTCTTTGAGGATTGACTGATTTGATCTCCTTGCAGTCCAGGGGATTCTCAAGAGTCTTCTCCAGCACCATAATTCGAAAGTATCTATTCTTTGGTGCTCGGCCTTCCTTATGGTCCAACTCTCGCAGCCATACATTACTACTGGGAATATCATTGCTTTGACCATACGGACTTTTGTTGGCAGATCTATACCAGCATTTGTGACTAAGCCAGCTGTATCTTGAAGAAGGGAACGGTGACCTGACCTGTATATTAAAATCCTCCTCAGTGTCTGAACATAAAGGAGTCCCATTGGATCAGACCAATGGTGTAGATCTCCATTTTGTTGCCGCCTGACTGGTATACAGAAGGTTACTGCCTCTGAACTGAGGTTCTGTTTAGCCAGCAAGTTTTATAGCTATTGATAGAATTTTGTTTCTGTCCTGGATTTGAGAACATAAGAGAAGCCATGTTGGATCAGGCCAGTGGCCCATCCAGTCCAACACTCTGTGTCACCTAGTGGCCAAAACCCAGGTGCCATCAGGAGGTCCACCAGCAGGGCCAGAACTCCAGAAGCCCTCCCGCTGTTGCCCCCCAAGCACTAAGAATACAAAGCATCAATGCCTAGACATAGTATTTCATCTATACAGTTTGGCTAGTAGCCTCTGACGGACCTCTGCTTCATATGTTTATTCAATCCCCTCTGGAAGCTGTCTATGCTTATAGCTGACAATGCTCCCTCTAAGCTGTGGAGTCTTGTGAACAAAAATGTGAGCTGCTGGCATTAAAATTGTAGAAGAAGAAGAAGAAGAAGAAGAAGAAGAGGAGATTAGATTTATATCCCGCCCTTCACTCACTTAAGAGTCTCAGAGCGGCTTACAAACTCCTTTCCCTTCCCCTCCCCACAACAGACACCCTGTGAGGTAGGTGGGGCTGAGAGAGCTCTTTCCCAAGCTGTCCTTGAGAGAACAGCTGGTACAGAGCTATGGCTTGCCCAAGGTCATCCAACCAGGTGCAAGTGGAGGAGTGGGGAATCAAACCCGTTTCTCCCAGATTAGAGTCCGCGCACTTAACCACTACACCAAACTGGCTCTCAAGTTGTGAGCAAGCAATTTAGCTGGAGGCTAAAAAACGGTGCGCTAGCTCACACTAACTCAGCTTAGAAGGAACACTGGCTGTCGCCACTTCCTGATGTCTTCTAAAGTCATCAAAGGTTGTGACCAGTGCCGTACACTGTGACAGTCACTTCCACCTGTCAGTTGCCAGTTAATTATGAGTCTGGTCTGTACACATGAACACATATGTAGCTGCTTTGTATGGCATCAGAGGATCAGGTAGCAGGAGATACGAAAGACCTCTACCAGAGACCTGCTAACAGTATGAACAGACAATACTGGCGTTGATGGACTAATGGTCCGATTTACCATAGAGCAGCTTTATGTGTCAAAGTCCCAGGTGCAAACCCCAGCATCTCACATTTAACAAAGGATCAGAGTCCTCTACTATGAGACCCTGGAGAGCCTCTGGTAGTCAGAGCAGACAATATTGACCTTGACAGACCAATGGTCTGACTCCATATTAGGCAGCTTCATGAGTAGATTTCACAATGAGGTAGGGCTGAGGCTCAGTGGTAGACCATCCACCTGGCATGCAGAAGGCTCCAGGTTCAGTCTTTGGCATCTCCACTTAAAAGGACCAGGTGGGAGGTGATGAGAAAGACTGATGCCTGAACCATGGCTACCAGTCAGAGTAGATAATACTGACCTTGGTAGGCAAGTGGTCTGACTGTATAAGGCAAGTTCATGAGAAGAGGCTTATGTTACCTTTTTATGAGTTATACAACCTGGATAGCCCAGGCTAGCCTGATCCCGTCAGATCTCGAAAGCTAAGCAGAGTTGGCCTTGGCTAGTATTTGGAAGGGCCACTTCCAAGGAATACCAGGGTTGTGACGCAGAGGCAGGCCACGGCAAACCACCTCTGAAATGTCTCTTGCCTCAAAAATAAATCTAGCTCGCCACCTAGTGGTGCACAATGCTAAAAGAGCTAGAACTTCTGTCTGCCAGACAATCTTAGGATCTCTCACACACTGTCAGATGATGATGATATAGAAAAAGGCAGCTTCATGTGTTCAGTGGTGAAGGACCTCTTAGTTCTTATGGCTTGATACTGAGATTTATTCTATGTTGATGGAGTTTGAAAGTAAAGTTTCAGTATAAAAAATAAATGGGAGCAGGAGTTGAGAGCCAGTTTGGTGTAGTGGTTAAGTGCGCGGACTCTAATCTGGGAGAACCCAGTTTGATTCCCCACTCCTCCACTTGCACCTGCTGGATGCCCTTGGGCAAGCCATAGCTCTGTACCAGCTGTTCCCTCAAGGACAGCTTGGGAAAGCGCTCTCTCAGCCCCACCTACCTCACAGGGTGTCTGTTGTGGGGAGGGGGAAGGGAAAGGAGTTTGTAAGCCACTCTGAGATTACAAGTGAAGGGTGGGGTATAAATCCAATCTCTTATTATTATTATTGGTGGAATGTTTGGTGTCCCATTGGGAATACATTCCTAAAATACCGCATGGGACGTTATCAGACATGGCTCTAAGGGAAACTTTTAAAACTGTTTTATAGAAGGTTTTATGCATCTAGGAAATTGCAAAGGGTATTTGGGACCAAGGACAATCCATGCTGGCATTGTAGAAAGGCTTCTTATGTCGTGGCAATGCACAGGGACATAAATTCACTGGAGGAACATACCCCAGCTTATAATAATATCCATTTTAGGCTATCAGATTCTTTTAAATCAGTTATTGTATCTTCATGGATATGTGAGAGTCGCTGTCAAGACAAACCACACGCTTTTGGTGATTAATACAGGGATGCCAGCAAAGGTCTCCGTCGCCTCTTTTTGGAAGAAAGATTGCTTATCCTCAGCACAGGCGTGGAAACTAAAAGACATGGTGTGTTGTGCTGATGAATAAACTGACCGAGTAAGATATTTTTTTTCTGGAATAGGAAGGTCAATGCTAGTGCTTTAGGGGAGACACAGTGACAGCCCTTTGTGGAAGCAGAAACAGCAGTCTTCTGGATTCACTGGGCTTTGCCTTTTGCTCTTATACAGTATCCCGTAGGTGGAGTTGCCAACCTCCAGGTGGTGGCTGGAAATCTCCTAGGATTACAACTGATCTCCAGGCAAGAGAGATCAGTTCACCTGGAGAAAAATGCTGCTTTGGAAGGTGGACTGTATAGCATTACAATCCATTGAAGTCCCTCCCCTCCTCAAGCCCCACCCTCATTAAGCTCCACCTCCAAAATCTTCAGGTGTTTCCTAACCCAGAACTGGCAACTCTACTTATCGGGTGTTCTGTCCCTTGTGGTGAGTTTGAGAAGTGCAGCACCATGCTTGAATTAGTAGCTTAAGTTGGACACCACCATTTCCCTTGCCTATGGCAGCCTGCTGGAATTTTGGATGATACGGCAAGGCATTGGTTAAGTATTTATATCAGGCAATGTCTGTCATTACAGAAATCAACATAAGAGTAGCATCACTGAATCAGACTGATGATCCATCTTGTCCAGCATTCTGTTGCCCACAAGGGTCACTGAGGCCGATTCCCCACAAGCAGCTGTGCCGCCCTTGCTCTTCTGTTTCCCCCGGCTGTATTGCTCAATTTCACACTCTTTGCTGCGCAGCCGCATTTTGCCCCGCATCTCTTCCTGATTTCCCCCGCGTCTTCTCAATCCTTGTTTTTTGAGACTGAGAAGACACGGGGGAAATCGGGAGGAGATGTGGGTCAAAGTACGACTGCACAGCAAAGGGTGTGAAATTGACCAATGCAACTGGGGGAAATGAAAGAGCGAGGGCAGCACAGCTGCTTGTGGGGAATTGGTCTGAGATGCCACAGGGAAGCCCATGAGCAGATCTCATGGTCAGCAGCCCTCCCCTGATGACTGCCCCCAGTATCTGACCATCAGAAGCATTCTGCCTCTGAACCCTAAGTTTCTGTTTTGGCTATTATGGTGAGGCTGCTTTCAGGAGGGTACCCTCTTTCTGGGATGGAATCATAGAGTTGGAAGGAACCTCCAGAGCCAGTTTGTTAGTGGTTAGGAACCTAGTGGTTAGGAACATGGGCTCTAATCTGGGAGAACCGGGTTTGATTCCCCACTCCTCCATATGCAGCTGCTGGTGTGACCTTGGGTCAGCCACAAGTTCTTTCAGAGCTGTTCTGGAAAGAGCAGTTCTTGAGAGAGCTCTCTCAGCCCCACCTACCTCACAGGGTGTCTGCTGAGGGGAGGGGAAGGGAAACGAGATTGTAAGCCACTCTGAGACTCCTTTGGGTAGTGAAGTGCAGGGTATAAATCCAATCTCCTCCTCCTCCTCCTCCTCCTCCTCTTCTTCTTCTTCTTCTTCAGGGTCATCTAGTTCAACCCCCTGCACAACACAGGAAATTCACAGTACCTCCTTACCACCACCCAGTGACCCTGCTCCATGCCCAGAAGATAACAAAAACTTTCCAGCATCCCCGGCCAGCCTGGCCTGGAGAATTTCTCCCTGACCCCAAAGTATCTATACTGCTCTACTTGGGGTCAATGGACTAGATGCATTCTTCCTTCCTCATGATCTACTTCACGTTTCCGTGATAGCCAGGTAGCCTGTTTACTTTCCTGATGCAGACACAGAGAGGAAGACTGGTCCCTAGAGTGGGGAATAATGCACAAAATGGAGGCAGTCCCCCATCAGTGGGAGCTCCTTTTCTCTCCCTTCCCATCATGCTTTGGCCTCGACTCCCCCTGTGGTGTGCCTTCAGGGCTGGCTGCTGTTCTGCCGAACCCATTTATCTTACCAGCTGATTTTGGAAGCTGGGTTTTAGGCCAGTCACCGATTCTTTTTCTGCTGCATCCCCATAAATTATTTCATTAAAAATAGGATTATCGCTCCCTGGGCACTTCTGCCTTCATCTGAAACAGAACAAAAAGGAAGCCTTGACTGAATTTTCCAAGCAGCTCGCTGGATTTATGACCCTCCTATGGCTGCCGCCGCACAATCAGAAACACTCTATTGTTTTCCAGAAGCACTAAGAATAGGACTCAGACATCCATTCCATCTAAATTTTTTATAACGCACTTTCCCCCCACCTTCGAATAACCTCTTCTTTTCCATAACTAGATTTGGAACCCCATCCATGTTGCTCAGTAGTTCGTGGGTCACCTCTTTGACTTTTCGAGCCGAGACCATTTATCTGAGCAGGGCGGGGAGATATAATCCAGACTTTAGGGGTCAGGATTTGCTCTAAGCAAATCATTTGCAAGATTCCAGCTGCTTTCCTTCCCTCGCGGCATTTCAACTAGACGATTTCTTTTTGGTTGTTGCTGTTTGTTATCTGATGCAGCCTTCCCTTTTGCAATCATAAATGATGGTTGATTGGAGAATAATAGCTGGATATTCTGCTAGCCCGGAGTGTGGACAAATATTTTGAGCATGTTTAGGAATTAATCAAATGCACGTGAGATTGTGGAACATGAACTAATTCTTCTGTGAAGGGAGTTCAGTATTCTCAGTAAAGCATGCTTGTCTGTATTTGCAAAGTTAATGGGAGTATGAAAACAAATTTAGAGTTCAGTGGCACCTTTAAGACCATCAAAGGTTTATTCAAGTGAGTTTTCGTGTGTCATCGTTTGGGCACGGAACAGGCATCACTGGGTGTGTGTGGGGGGGTAGGTATTTGTGAATTTCCTGCATTGTGCAGGAGGTTGGACTAGATGACCCTGGAGATCCCTTCCAACTCTATGATTCTTCTCTTTTTTTTTGAATTTTTTAAAATTAGTTTATATACAGAAAAGGGGGAAGGGGAAAGGAAGGGGGAAAGAAAAATACAGAAGCCTTAAAAATTCCAATTTAACATTCTGCATGCATATCTTCTCATTACAATTTCACAACTACTTCATCTTATTATTCTTCACTTAATCTTATTTTCTCAATATTTAAGTTTTAACCAGTCCTTAAACGCCCTCCAGGGTCCCATACATTCTTTTTTTAACTCTGTGATTCTATAATTCTACCACTACCTTTATCCCTGCCCCAGTCTACAGCACATCTGGATTGCCTGTTGCCAGGAGAGGAAGGGCGAGGGCATAGAACATGAGCCTCTGCCTCTTTTTGTTCATCAGGATCTGCCAGCCAGTATGTAAAAACAATTTTTTTTTGTCTTTGTCCTGTGCAAGGCAGATGAACTAGTGGCCAGTGAAGGCTTCAGACTACTAAACACCCTCTTGACCAACCAAGGGTCCAAAAGCCAATGAGAGCTATAAAGTTTCACCTTGTGAAATTTCAGGTATACAGATCACCATTTGAATAATATTGTTAGCCTGACTGTTCTTTTATATTATTAATATTTGGGGAATATTAGCTCTTAATAATCAGCAGTAGGTGTTAAGGATCTGCACCTGTATATACAGAAGCTGGGCTTCTCTGGAACTCCCAAGGAACTGACACGAGACTCAAGTCAAAGTTTAAAAAGGGAAATTGTTTACTTTGTAAGAATAAAATGTTTCTACACAAATACTACACAATCATACACACAAGTACACAGATCTAGGAAGTTAGATAGAATTACAGAGATGTTTGCATGAGCAGGGATATCGATGGTCTCCGTTGAGGGTGATATTTACCTCTATAGGAATCTGGCGAAGTCCTGCTGGAGAGAGAGGGGGGGCTTTCGGACAAAGGAGAAAGGAGTGTGGTTCTGAACCTGCAGAAGCCATGTGGCGGTTCCAAGTGGTGCACCCAAGGGTCCGGGAGGGAGGAAGGAGGAACAAGCAAGAGAGGGGAAGAAAGTCTGACTTGTAAATCTTGGGAAGCTGTATTTATTTGGGGGGGGGGGGTGTTACCAGGAGGCTGGCAAGGTCTGCGACCTTCCTAGGAACGCCTATAGATGGTCCGTTCTGTGTCCCTAGCCACTAAGAGGGTCCTAGAGGAGTGGTCAATATTCAGATCTACCTGATGGTCAGGACAGGATGTTGACGTCATCTGCAGATGGCACTGTCTCTAGATGAAAACGGGCTCTGAGCAGCAAAACCAGTTCATCAGGAAGCGTCCCGCTGTCTTCACACCCCTGTGTGAAGTTCTTAGATGTTCCAAATGGAGGGGGAGTTGAAGGAGGCGGCCCAAACCTGTGTACGTGTATGGAGTTCATACCCTCATGGAGTTAGTGGTATGTGTCTCTAGCCATAAAGGATGACATGGATCTTTGTGTATGTGAGTGTCTTTGTGCTTTGTGACAACCTCCAGGCCTGGAGGTGGTAACCTCAGAAAATGGTGCTTTAAACCTCAGTTGGAAGTGTCTGCTGTCATTTTCCCACTGGTTACCCTGTACATCAGTCCATCTCACATAATCAGCAACATAGTCCATTCACTGCTCTCATAGGTCCCCATAAGAGTGCAAAAGAATATGGCTCTGGCTTACAATGTTTCTACCTAAGGAATGGTCTGGCAGTCAAGAAGAAGTTCACCTAGAGAATTAAAACATGTAAATGAGTTGCCTGTCACAAGATTTGGCAGGTTCTCTAAGTGAGATTCTACAGGACGTTTCACCTTTTTGTTTCATCGAGCAGGCAGGATGATATTAGTAACAAAGGAGGGAAGAAACAATGGAGTTAGTTAAACCTTTAAAAGTTTGGTCAAGTTAGCAAACAGCAACTTAAATTTTTTGGGGGAAAGGAGTCGTTCAGACAAACATAGAATCTGAACTTATAGAATCAGAGAGGCGGAAGATAGGAAGGCCAGGCGTGATATGGTCCGTGGGGTCGCGAAGAGTTGGATTCGACTGTGCGACTGAACAACAACAACATCCAAGTTAGAAAGACCGCTCAGAAAAACAGGGTAGCAATGTTGGGCTGCAGTAGAAAGCTGGATCCTGGTCCAGTAGCACCTTGGAGTGCGGAGGCCACCCGATGGGGGAAAGCGGGCTAGGGATTCCAGTGCTCCTGGGGAGGGGAAGGAACAGCGGTGGGACTAGGCGGTTACAGAAGGGAAGAGGGCGGAGAAATAGAGAAGCTCGGCCTCCTTCCAGCCTTTGTCCCATCCCGAGGGTGGCAGGCAGTGGGGCTGGGACTAACCCTCCTCCGACACTGGTGTTGTGTAATGCCAGGTCTATAAGGAACAAGACCTCTACTCTGCGGGACTTTCTGTCCGAGCATGAGGCTGACCTGGCTTGCGTGACCAAGACCTGGGTGAGAGATGGGGAGACAGTGGCTCTCTCCCAAATGGCTCCACCCGGGTTTGTGGTCCTTCACCAATCACAGACTGAGGGGCGGGGGGGTGGAGTGGCGTTGTTCATTCGGGAGGCTTTCTCCTATAGGGCGCTCCCGCCGCTGAGACTTGCGGGCATAGAGTGCTCTGGCCTGATGTGGGAAGCTGGGGAGAGTTTGGCTATTTGGGTGGTGTACCATCCGCCCAATGCACCACCCTCTAGCCTGCCATCTCTGGTAGAGGCCGTTTCTGGCTGGGCGTTGGAGCACCCTCGTCTTATAGTCTTGGGTGACTTCAACGTCCATGCTGATGAGGCAGCTTCTGGCCTGGCGATGGACCTGGTGTCGGCCATGGCGGCACTAGGACTCACCCAACATGTAATGGTGCCCACACATCAGGCCGGGCACACGCTTGACTTGATCTTCGCGGCGGGGGTTTCGGTGGGTCCGATTACTGCTATGGCAGTACCATGGTCAGACCACCACGCCCTGAAGGCCCGTCTGAACATCCCACTCAGACCCCGTGTGGGTGGCGAGCCTATTTTGGTTCGCCCGCGGAGTCGAATGGACCCACAGCGGCTTCTGACGGCTTTGCGGGATCCCATGCCCCCTGGCGGCTCGTTAGATGAGCTGGTCGAGGACTGGCATAGCCGGCTCTGGTCAGCCATCGAGGAGATCGCTCCCAGGCGTCCTCTGCGCCCTCGCTCCAAACGGGCTCCCTGGTATACCGGGGAGTTGCGGCAGATGAAGCGAGGCCTCAGACGACTAGAGAGACAGTGGCGGCGTGCCCGCGATGAAGCATCAAGAACATCTTATAGGACGTTTATGAGATCTTATGAGATGGCAGTCAAAGCCGCGAAGAGACAGTTCTACGCGGCCACGATTGCATCTGCTAGCTCACGCCTGGCACAATTATTTAGAACTATTCGGTCTTTAACAGAGCTGCCACAGGGCAGATCAAATGATAGGGAATTGGATATAGGCTGTGAGGCTTTTGCAAGCTATTTTGCGGATAAAATCTTGCGGCTCCACCGCGATCTCCCAGCCACAGTTGAAACAATGACCGAACTCGAGGCTCCATGCACGTCTTCTAGTTCCATTCTGGATTATTTTCGTCCACTCAGCCTTGAAGAAGTTGACAGTCTGCTCTCAACTGTACGCCCAACCACATGCAGCCTTGATCCGTGCCCTTCATGGCTTGTAAGAGCTGGCCGTGAGGGGTTGCGAGGTGTCCTCAGGGAGATTGTGAACAAGTCCTTCGTTGAGGGACTGTTCCCTGGGGCACTCAAGGAAGTGATGGTCCGCCCTCTCCTGAAAAAACCATCATTGGACCCGGCCGAATTGGCTAACTACCGGCCGGTTTCCAACTTGCCCTTTTTGGGCAAGATTTTGGAGAGAGCGGCGGCGATTCAGTTGCAGGGCTTTCTGGATGACACTTCTGTGCTAGACCCGTTTCAGTCCGGCTTCTGACCGGGCCATGGGACGGAGACAGCACTGGTCGCCCCCACAGATGACCTCCGGCGGCATCTGGATCGGGGCGGCACGGCGGTGCTGGTGTTGTTAGATCTGTCGGCTGTGTTTGACATGGTCGACCACCAGTTACTGGCCCACCGCCTCGCCGATATGGGGGTTCAGGGGCTTGCCTTACAGTGGCTTGTCTCCTTCCTCCACGATCGGGGACAAAGAGTGGTGCTAGGGGAGCGGACGTCCCAGAGGCACCCACTGGTATGTGGTGTGCCCCAAGGGGCAGTCCTATCCCCGATGCTATTCAACATCTATATGCGCCCTCTTGCCCAGATTGCCCGGAGGCACAGACTGGGTTGTCATCAGTATGCGGATGACACCCAGCTGTATCTGTTGCTGGGTGGCCAGTCTGGAGCTACCCCAGAGGACCTGGAGCGGGCGCTTCAGGACGTAGCGGGCTGGCTTAGGCTGAGCCGACTGAAATTGAATCCAACGAAGACGGAGGTCCTGTGCCTGAGTCGGAGCGGTTCGGGGGTGGGGACCCCATTACCGGCCTTCGGGGGGCTCCACTGGTGCCAGCCCTGAGGGTTCGGAGTCTGGGGGTGCTCCTGGATGCCTCCTTGACTATGGAGGCCCAGGTAGCAGTCACTGCCAAGGCAGCCTTCTATCATCTGAGGCTGATTAGGCAGTTGGTTCCCTTCCTTGAACGCAAAGACCTGGCGACAGTGATCCACGCAATGGTCACCTCGAGACTTGATTATTGTAACGCTCTCTACATGGGGCTGCCCTTGTCCCAGCTCCGGCGGCTGCAGCTAGTGCAGAATGCTGCAGCCAGGCTGCTGATGGGCCTCTCTGTGAGGGACCACGTCCGGCCTGTGCTGAGGGCACTGCACTGGCTGCCTATAGCATACCGGATCCGGTTCAAGGTGCTGGTTTTAACCTTTAAAGCCCTTTATGGCCAGGGGCCTGCCTACCTAAGGGACCGCCTTTTCCCATACATACCCCAGAGAGCACTACGGTCAGGCACGCAACACCGCCTGACCCTTCCTGGACCGAGAGAGGCCAGGCTGGCTACCACTCGGAATAGAGCCTTCTCAGTGGCGGCCCCCTACTGGTGGAACAAGCTCCCGGAAGACATCAGGGCCCTGCGGGACCTTATGCAGTTCCGCAGGGCCTGCAAGACGGAGCTCTTCCGCCAGGCTTTTGGGGCCGCCGCTGGGGGAAATGGCCATTGAGAGATGGCCAAGGAAGCACATAGGCCCGGAACAACAGTTAGTGGTAGCCTCCTGGCCGGGGAAAGCTGTCACTGCCCTGGTGCTAGTAGTTAGATCGCCAACTATTATATCTGTAATTGCCGCCACTTGAAACTGTAACTGAAACTGCACTGTATTTTAATGTATCAATTTATATTTTGTATATTGTTTTTAAATGTTGTGAGCCGCCTAGAGCCGCTATGTCGGTCAGGCGGGATATAAATCTAAATTAATAATAAATAAATAATAAGGTAATGTCAGTCAAGATGATCCTGTTTGGTGGGGAACTCGGCTAATTTTTTTGGTTGGATATTATCCCTGCAAAAACATATTTGTTAAGCCATTCTCTTTCTTGGGAAAATAAAACCAAATCATGGGACACAGACAAATTAGAAAGTTCAATTGCACCTGAATGTCAGAAATAATTTTGTTCAGATTTTCTGTATTCAGCAGTTTGCATCACATCTTGATTAGCGAGTTTATGACTGCACTTCTCTACAGTTTACTAGCCAACATGTTGTCTCAGATCTGTTCATTGCAATATCAGGCACATCATTGTGCTTTCAGTGAATCTATATGCATGTTCATACTGCAATGTTTTTTTGGACAAATCTATGCACGAAGCTCCCATATGTGGACACGAAACTCCCACATACTATTTGCTGAAATATCCAGAGCAGTATGGTATATGTTGGATGCTGCTCATAATATGTATATCCATGTATTCTCATCAGACACCTGCTGCTGCTTGTGGTATTTCAGTAAATGGTTCATGGAAGCATCCTGTTAATGTGGAGGGTCTTGAGTGCATAGGACTGCATCTGTGGAATTGTCCATAGCACTGCAGCACTGCATTCACTGCAGCATTTTAGACAGTAATGGAACTGTTATTGCTCTTGCAGTGATGTGGGGTCCTTGCTCCTTGGGAAGCTTGTGTGTGCTTCTCTGTGGAGCTTCTGATCACCAACTTTAATCTATGTGTCACGTCATATGAGCATGACATTTCATAAGTATTGTGGTAGGGGAGTACCAAATGTGGCGCAGTGGAGAGCCAGTTTGGTGTAGTGGTTAAGAGTGGTGGACTCTAATCTGGAGAACCGGGTTTGATTCCCCAATCCTCCACATGAAGCCCACTGGGTGACCTTGGGTCAGTCAGAGTTCTCTCAGAGCTGTTCTCTCAAGGGCAGTTCTCTCTCAGCCCTGCCTACCTCACAGGGTATCTGTTGTGGGGAGGGGAAGGGAAAGGAGATTGTAAGCTGCTCTGAAACTCCGAGTGAAGGACGGCATAGAAATCCAATCTCTTCTTCTTCTTCTACTTGTGATAGTTTATGGCATGCTGGGAAAACTTAAGGTTCCAGAAGCTTTCTCTGAAGTGATTGCTTGCCTGTAATAATGGCAAAATACTTCCTAACAGATCACAAGGTTAGGAATCAGGTGAAACTTGAGGGATTTTTTTAAAAAATGAAACAAGCAATGTGACCTTGATGAAACATAGCATTATATGCCAAAGGACAGAACTCTCTCCTAAGACTCAGGATGCTTTTTATATATAAAAGAGCATCCATCAGGCTTTCAGACACAAATCCCAGATTTCCATTTCCCAAGTTTTAAATATTGCAGGTTTCTTGAAAAGAAATCAATCTATTTTTAACCTTCACCAACCAGTTCATAATACACAAGAGGCTATCCTTTTTTCATTTTACTTGTAAGTTCGCATCAATTTTTAATCAGCTTACTGCTGCTTCAGATCTTTTCAGGAGGTTTCAAGAGCCAGAAGGAGGCGAAGAAAGTCAGGTATCTGTAGGTGGTAGTTCAGGAGCCTCAGAACATAAGAGTAGCTGTGCCGGGTCAGAGTCAAATCAATTGTCCATCTATTGTCCACCTATTCCAGCATCTTTCAAATACCGAAAACAGTCATAAGCATGTCTACTCAGTTTGCAGTCACACGCCCGAAATAAAGTGGGGAGGAAGCGAGACTGTTTCCTCCGGTGGAAGCTGACCCACCATTGTACGATCACACGGACTTTTATAGATGCGGGCACAGCCCACCACTGCATGATCAGACACAACCGTGGGTGAGTTGGTTTTTTTTTTTTTTTGCTGTATGTTTCCGATGTGCTTACACAAGGAATTGATGAAGTGCACCTCTGCCCTGAGGTCTCCCCATGGAGTGTGGGGCAGGGTGCGCTACTGCGCATACTGCGATGGGGGTAAAAAAAAATTGGCATGGAGTTGGAATAGCCTGATCAGACCATCCCGATGCCATGGAAGCGCACTGGGGTGAGCAGACACAGGAAAGTCCATCTGTGGCCTGTAGTAACCCGTTTGCTACCGGACTTTCCAAGGCGGTTTTTAAATCCACTTGTGTGGTGGGGCAAAATGGGTTGCTGATGGCTACGGTGCACTGCCCAGATTTTGTCGTCTGATCATGCTCCTTTAATCTGCCTGGCATTCGCTCCTATGTCGGGGTGAATTGAGTGTGTGATCGCAACCTCAGAATCCTATTCAAGGAGGCTTATAGGTCGTGGTACATGTTGGCACCAACGATGTGGGAAAATGCAGTTGTGAGGTCCTGGAGGAAAAATTTAGGCTGCTAGGCAGGAGACTCAAGGCCAGGACCTCCAAGGTAGCCTTCTCAGAAATGCTACCTGTTCCATGTGCAGGGCCGGAGAGACAGGCACAGATCAGGAGTCTCAATGCGTGGATGAGATGGTGGTGTGGGGGGAAGGGTTTAAGTTTGTTAGCTACTGGGATGCTTTTTGGAACAAGAGGGAGCTGTACAAGAGAGACAGTCATCACTTGTCCCGAGAAGGAACCAGACTGCTGGCGCTTAAAATCAAAAAGGGGGCAGAGCAGTTGTTAAACTGAATATTGGGGGAAAGCCGACAGGAGATGAAAAATCTATGATTTGGGATGGTTCATCTCAAAGAGATGAAGGGGTAGCTGTTACTTTCCTACAAGAAAATGGATTAGAATTGTCCACTGAGACTGTGGCTAATGATAGGGACTGCCTGGCAAGGTCTCGAGGCAGTAAGAGGAAGGTTGTGGGCTTAACATGTATGGGAAACTATAGATATTTATATACTAATGCTAGAAGTGTCTGAGGAAAAATCAGGGAGTTGGAATGCTTGGCGTTGGGGGAAAACATAGACATTGTAGGTATTTCAGAAACTTGGTGGGATGAGGAAAATCAGTGGGATACTGTGATTCCTGGTTATAAATTATATCAGAAGGATGGGGGGTGGGGTTGGAGGTAGGGTGTCTCTGTATGTCAGAGAGGGTATACAGTCCAGTAAGACTGAGAGGGTAGGAGAATTGGATTGGCTTCTGGAAATGATGTGGGTTGAATTAGTGGGCCCAAAAGGAAGCTTAACATTGGGAGTTTGTTATCGCCCACCAGATCAAAAGATAGAAGCAGATTATAAAATGATGAATGAATTAAAGATAGCGGCTAGACGAAATAACTGTGTTGTAATAGGTGACTTTAACTACCCACACATTGATTGGGTCAATATGTGTTCAAGTTGGGAAAAAGAGATTTAGGTTTTTAGACACTCTCAATGACTGTGCTATGGAGCAGATGGTCATGGAACCTACCAGGGGAGAGCGATCCTGGATTTGGTCCTAAGTAACACCCAAGATCTGGTGAGAGATGTTAAAGTGATTGCACTGCTTGGGAACAGTGACCCTAATGTTACTGAGTTCAACATTTGTATAAATAGGGAGTTGTCCTAAAAGACTGACACAACCACTTTTAACTTTAAAAGGGGTAACTTCTCTGATATGAGGGGACATGTGAGGAGAAAACTGAAAGGAAAAGTAGAAAGGATCAAAACCATTGGGGAAGCTTGGAGAGTATTTAAAATTACTATCCTAGAGGCTCAGAGAAAATATATACTGCAGGTTAGGAAAGGCACAAATAGCTGTAGAAAAAAGCCTGCATGGTTAACAAACAAAGTAATGGAAGCTGTAAAAAGTAAGAAGGATTTGATACCGGGTAAGTTAGTGGAAACTGTTATTAAGGAAAAAATGAGTAGGCACATTGATGAACAAAATCTATTGAGGAAGACTCAGCATGGGTTCTGTAAGGGAAAATCTTGTCTCACTAACCTGTTAGTGTTCTTTGAGGGAGTAAACAAACATGTGGACAAGGGGGACCCAATAGATGTTGTTTATCTTGACTTCCAGAAAGCTTTTGATAAAGTTCCTCATCAAAGGCTCCTAAGTAAGCTCAATAGTCATGGGATAAAAGGACAAGTCCTTTTGTGGATCAAAAACTAGCTAATTAAAAGGAAACAGAGAGTGAGTATAAATGGGAAATTTTCTCAGTGGAGGGAGGTAAGCAGCGAGATACCACAGGGATCAGTACTCAGTCCAATGCTTTTTAACTTATTTATTAATGATTTGGAGTTGGGAGTAAGCAGTGGTGGCTAAATTTGCAGAAGACACAAAGTTGTTCAGGGTGGTGAGAACCAGGGAGGATTGTGAAGCACTCCAAAGGGATCTGTCAAGGATGGGTGAGTGGGCATCAATGTGGCAAATGGGGTTCAATGTGGCCAAGTGCAAAGTGATGCACATTGGAGCCAAAAATCCTAACTTTGAATACACGTTCATCCAGTCCGAACTGGCAGAAACTGACCAAGAGAGATATCTTGGTCATAGTAGATAACTCAATGAAAATGTTGAGACAGTGTGTGACTACAATGAAAAAGGCCAACGCTATGCTGGGGGTTATTAGGAAGGGAACTGAAAACAAATCAGCCAGTATCATAATGCCCCTGTATAAATCGATGGTGCAACCTCATTTGGAATACTGTGTACAGTTCTGGTCACCACACCTCAAAAAAGATATTATAGCATTGGGAAAAGCACAGAAAAGGACAACTAGAATGATACAAGGGTTGGAACACTTTCCCTATGAAGAAATATTGAAGCACTTGGGGCTCTTTAGCTTGGAGAAACGACGGCTGAGGGGTGACATGATCGAGGTTTATAAGATTTTGCATGGGATAGAGCAGGTAGGGAAAGAAGTCCTTTTCTCCCTTTCTCACAATACAAGAACTCGTGGGCACTCCATGAAATTGCTGAACAGTTGGGTTAGAACAGATAAAAGGAAGTACTTCTTCACCCAAAGAGTGATTAACATGTGGAATTCACTGCCACAGGAGGTGGTGGCAGCTACAAGCATGGACGGCTTCAAGAGGGAATTAGATAAACATATGGAGTAGAGGTCCATCAGGGCTATTAGTCACAAGGTATAGATTGGAACTCTCAGTCTGGGGCAAATGATGCTCTGTATTCTTGGTGCTTGAGGGGGGGCAACAGTGGGAGGGCTTCTAGTGTCCTGGCCCCACTGGTGGATCTCCGGAGGGCACCTGGTGTTTTTGGCCACTGTGTGACAGAATTTTGGACTGAATGGGCCACTGGCCTGATCCAGCATTGGCTTCTCTTATGTTCTTATGTTCTTATTCCCTCATAAGTGTTGTTAGAATCACACTGATCTCCTTTGGTTGCCCCTCTTAGTATGGGTACTCAGATGATTACTGCCTCAAAACATGGAGGTTCCATTTCCTCATCTCGGCTAATGACCATTAATGGACATGTCCTCCTTGAATTTGTCTCATCCCCTTTTAAAACTGAGTAAACTAGTGGCCTTCACAATATTCTGTGACAGCAAGTTCCTCAAAGTTAATTGCTTTTTGATTAAACAAGTACTTGTTTTCATCTGTACAGAATCTATTGCCCATCAAATTCAATGGGTGCCCCCAGATTCTGGTATGATGGGGGAGAGAGGAAAAAGTTGCTGTTGTCCAGTTTCTAGCCCAATCTAGATTTATAAACCTCTATCATGTCTCTTCTTAGTCATCTATTTTCTCTAAACTGGCTTGGAGCTATTTAACCCCCTGCTTTCTGCTCCCCGCTGCTCGACTGTTTTTTGTGAAGAGCAGAAAGCAGGGGTTTTAATGGCTCTAAACCATCTAAACCCCAGCTTTCTGCTCTTCATGAACTGCCACCAACTGCCTTAAAATTCATGGAAGTTTGTGGCAGCTCTTCAGTTCGCAAACATTGCTTCGCAAACCACAAACTGGCCAAAACTCATCATGAACGTTCATTCCTGAGCTGGTTTGTGCCCATCCCCAGATGCAACCCCTTTCAACTTGTTTCTCCTCTAAATAAGGAGTCCCTCATAGCCTCTGTTGCATCCCTCATAGCCTAGACAATGTGCGAACCCCCCAAAACATCCGTTGGGGCTGCAAATTTTGATGTTAATCCTGATGTGTAAAGAATTTTACCACAGTTCCAACCACTTGATCATGTTCACTGCCCTTTTCTGCACCATTTTCAGTTCTATGGCATCCTTTTCGAGATGGGGCAACCAAACCTGTACACAGTATTTCAAATGCAGTCCACGCAAAATACAATACACTTTCACTTCTAAGTAATTTTGCATAGTCTATACAAAATACAACGCAATACACTTTCACTTCTAAGTAATTTTGTGTTGTCTGCAAACTTGGTCATGCTGCCATTCATCCCTGATTCCAGATTACTTTTGAACAAATTAAATAGCGCCAGTTACAATACCAATCTCTGTGGAACGCCACTACTTATTTCCTTCCATTGTGAGAACTGTCTCACGATGCTGTTCAACTCTTCCCATTGTTTAACCAGTTCCTGATTCAAAAGAGGTCACCTCTTCTGACCCTGTCTGCTTCTTTTTATGGAAGAATGTTTGGCGAGTAACTTTATCAAAAGTTTTTGGAGCTTTTGGAAGTCCAAGTACCTAATGTCTACAGATCATCCTTGTCCACACGTTTACCCTCCAAAAGGTTGCTGAGACACGGCCTCCCTTTAGAGAAGCTGTATTGATTATTCCTCAGTAGGGCTTGTTCCACTGCGTGCTTAAGTGCACGGACTCTGATCTGGGAGAACCAGGTTTGATTCCCCACTCCTCCACTTGCACCTGCTGGATGACCTTGGGCAAGCCGTGGTTCTGTACCAGCTGTTCTCTCAAGGACAGTTGTCTCAGAGCTCTCTCAGCCCCACCTACCTCACAGGGTGCCTGTTGTGGGGAGGGGAAGGGAAAGGAGATTGTAAGCCACTCTGAGACTCCTTCGGGTAGTGAAAGGCGGGCTATAAATCCAATCTCTTCTTCTTTATCTAGAGCAAATATTAGGCTAATGGGTCTGTAATTTTCCAGGATCTCTCCTGGATGTACTTTAAAGGATGGCATTTACTTTCCCCCACTTTGCTGGAAGGGAAGCCAATATCAGCAGCAAGTTGCATATTTTTGTGTTGGGACATCAACGGTCCCACAACTGAGTTCCTTAAGAACCCTCAGCTGTTTTCCATCTAGACTCACTAGCCTCTTAGTTTTCAATATGTCCATTAGCCCTTGTATTCATTCCCCGGCCACTTCTATTTGAATCAGTTCTTCCAGCTGCCTTTCTGAAAACAACATCTCTTGTGTGGGGAGCTGCCCACATTTTCCACACTGAAGACGAATGGGAAGAATTCATTTTGTTTCTCTGCAAACCTTTGACCTCTTAAGTCATCCAAGGACCTCATCACCTCCTTGGCCAGTTTCCTGCGGCTGACACCTGTCAACATTTTCTTACACCTTGACTTAATATTCTTAGAAACATGATCCCCACACTCTCCTTTTGCCCGCCTTGCTGTCAATTTATGTGTGTTTCATCAGAACAATCTTATTCGCTCCTCTTGGGCAACACTTCCACTTTTTAAAGACAGTCTCCTTGTCTTTTACGGCTTCTTTGACTTGCGTCAAAAAAGTGTAATGGTGTCTTCTTAGATTCAATGGCTGAGGACAGACTGGCAATCTAAAGCGGGGCAGGCACGCTTCGCAAACGGAGGAAAAGAGCATGTTCAGACATGCGCATCTGTCCGTCGGCTCTGTTGCGTACTTACCCGTCTCCCAGTCGCTTTCCTTCCGCTTTACCCGGACACCGGTTTTTCCCGGTGTTCAGGGGCCTTCCTCCGCATGCCTCCTGCTTCCAAACAGTGTGAACTGGAAGAAGCGGGAGGCATCCGGAGGAAGTGTGAACGCACCGGCAAAAAGTTTTGCGCATATGCGCATGTGCGCATGTGCGCATATGCGCATATGCGAAAAGCATCAAAGGAAAACAAAAAAAAGTGCAGTGGCACGCGCGAGCCGCGCGCGCTGGCTATGCGGCAGTCTGAACTCTCCGTGGCAGTCTGAATGCTCCGTATCGCCGCTGATCTGCATTGCTCTGGCCAGTGTGAACGGCCAGCTCCGTGGGTTTTTTCCCCCGCTCCAGTTCCCTCCGCTTTGCCTCCGCTTCAGATTGCCAGTCTGTCCTCAGCCAATGTTATCTTTCCTAACCTGCACTTTAGATTCTTCTCTGTGCTTCCATTATTGTAGATTTAAATAGTTTCCAAGCCTCCTGATGGGATTTGACTTTTTTTTACTCTGTTTCAGATTCTTTTTGACTAATCTCCTGATTTTTTTTCTTTTGAGAATTTTCCTTGCCTGAAATTAAATGTGGTCATGTTGGACTTTAGACTAGAGGGGATAGCAGAAAAATCTATTTTGCTTGTCTCTTATCTGAACCAAACCCTGCGGTTATTTTTTATACCATTTTCTGTTTTCCTCACACTGAAGTCTGAATGTAAAATGTATTTTTCCACGTTATGTGTTTATTGATAAATCATCATTCTTTATATAAATGCAACACACAAACAAATCTACAAACTAGCAGAGGTGGAGAACTGTTGTAAAAATATAATTTTTCAAAAAAATATAATTTTTCAAAAAAACTTAACACACGACATTACTGTTCTCTAGGACTGATTCTGCAAAAGCAGTTGTTCCGCCCTTGGTCTCCTGCTTCCCCCGGTTCAACTGCTCAATTTCCCACTATTTGCTGTATGGCCGCATTTTGACCTGCATCTCTCCCTGATTTCCTCCACATCTTGTTGATCCTAAAAAAAAAAGGATCAAGAAGATGCAGGGGAAATTAGGCCAAAAATCAGGTCAAAATGGGGCCATGCAGCAAATAGTGGGAAATTTGGCAGGACAGCCAGGGGGAACGGGAGATCAAGGGTGAAACAACAGCTTTTGCGGAATCAGTCTAGGTCTCATGATGAATGCAATGTCTTTTGATCAGTAAACAAAGGAGATTAAACATCATTAAACATTGTTATGCTATTTTGTTAACTGTAAATGTTAACCCTCATTTTTGCAGCATAAATACATGCCGATTTGTAAGGTGGTGCTATATACCAGTGGTGGCAAACCTATGGCACACATGCCAGAGGCGGCACTCAGAGCCCTCTCTGTGGGCACGCACACAGTTTGGGCACTCAGTCTCTAAAAGGAAAAAGATGACACAGACTCAAGGCTGGGCTGCTCTCAAACTTACAAAGTATGAGCCAAGGTTAGACAAATTATCAGCATGCACACAGCAGCAAAAATCACATTAATTGTTCAAAAGAATGCCAAATGCAAACTTTTACCTTTCAATAAAAAGTTGTTTGTATCATTGAAAGCTCTGTTATTGTGTTTTTCTTTTAAGACAAAATATGTTAATGTATGAGTTCTTTTTTCTAAACTAAAACCTCAGTATTTAGGTTAAATTGTGGTGCTGGCACTTTGCGATAAATAAGTGGGTTTTGGGTTGCAGTTTAGGCACTTGGTCTCTAAAAGGTTCGACATCACTGCTATATACCAATCCCAAACTTAGGCATAACATGAATTAAACCTTTTACTTTCAAATGTGCAAAATCGTTTGAGAAACCACTTCTCCTGCACTTGGGGAGGCTCCAAATTAGTATGGAGAAATGGAGACGCTCTCAGTGTGCCGATTACCAAACATAAACAAGTTTAACCATAAATTACTTCTGATGAGTGGAGCTACTGCTTTGAAACAGAATTATAGGGCAAGGCCATTGATGGGTGATCCACAGCAGAGAGCGCCTTGATTTTCACTTCTTTCAGTTGCCATCTGACAGCATTTATCCATCACAGTTAGTAATCCTAGGTCTCCTTGTGATGATGAGAAAGAGATTTAGGTCTTTTGACGACCTAGCATTTTTTAATGAAAAAGGCATTTGTTACTAGGGATGCCAGTTATCAAGAGGGGATAACCCTGAAAGGATGTCCACGTGCATCAGTCTGGATAGAATACATCTTAAGGTGGTTCTAGAAGCACCCTCCAGCCCTTCCAGCAACAAAGATGCTATTTGTTAACTTGTAGGATTACTGGATCTTGGGATGTGATGCTGGTCACTAGTTCTGATGGCTTTTGAAAATGACACCAGCATCCTGAATAGTCTAGACAAGCTCAAGCTCATATGAGCTTGAAAGCTAAGCAGGGTTGGCCCTGGTTAGTACTTGGATGGGAAACCACCAGGGAAGTCCAGGGTTGCCACGCAGGGGCAGGCAATGGCAAACCACTCCCTTCCAGGATCAGCTTCCCCAAGTGCCCTGCAGGAAGCTGCAGGAACCCGAGGGAAGGAAGGCAGTTTCTGGATCGGCTTCCCCAGGTGCCCTGCAGCTGCAGGGCACCTGGGGAACCTGAGGGGGGGAGGCAGTTTGAACTGCCTTCCCTCCCTGGATCGGCTTGGCAATCCCAGGCACCCCATGGCTTGCGAGGTCAACTTGGTGTGGCCAACTTGGCATGGCCAACTTGGGAGCCAGCTGGAACTCAGTTCCTGTGCGTTCCTGCCCCAAAATAGCTCTGTATGTTGCCTATGGTGTTGCCATAAGTTAGCTGTGACTAGACAGCATTTTCCACTCCCCCCCAAATTACATTTTCATAGGGGACAGGTCTAGCAGTAGCTAATATCCAGGATACTTAAATGGATTCTCCATGTTCAAAGGCTATGTACCTTGCAGCCAAGGGCATAGACTTTCCAGTTTCCCGGGGGGGGGGGGGAGGCTGGAACTGGGCCAGAGACATCACAGGCCATTGCCTCTGGGGGAAGCTCAGCACTACCTGGAAAAGTTTGGGGGGGGGGGGCTCCAGCTCCCCAGCCCCCCTGAAGTCGACCCCTATGCTTGCAGCACCAGATCCTGGGGACATACAATGTGGGGAAGCTATTATCATCATGCCTTGAGAGCCAGTTTGGTGTAGTGGTTTAGGAGCATGGACTCTAATCTGGGAGAACTGGGTTTGATTCCCCACTCCCCCACATGCAGCTGCTGGTGTGACCTTGGGTCAATCATAAGTTCCTTCAGAGCTGTTCTCTCAAGGGCGGTTCTCGAGACAGCTCTCTCAGCCCCAGCTACCTCCCAGGGTGTCTGTTGGGGGGAGGGGGAGGGAAAAGAGATTGTAAACTGCTCCGAGACCCTAGTTGCTGCTGGTCCCATTCTTTAAGGACTCAACAGTTTCTGTAACAGTTCAGTCTTTGACATTCACTGGTAAAATGTCCCCCTCTTTCTCCTACATCTGCCTTGCTCAGTTTAAATGAGATGTTTAATGAGTGACAAAGTTGTATGGGTGGATGCTTTTGTCTCAGTAGCGTCGTGTTCGAATACTCGTGTTTCGACAGCATAGAATCGTGCTCAGCAATAACATTCTTCTACCACAATCCCTAAGAGTTATGGCTGGCTTTGTGAGATCCAGTCTATCTAATCTCGTATTTTTTGTGTCCTGCAGTGGCCATTTGAATGCCTGAGTGAATCTCACAATAATAAGAATACAAGAATTGTTTCCCAGGATCCAACCAAGGGTGACACCAGTGAGTGTGCTGCTCAGGATTAACACACACACTTGCCTAAACCCTTTTGAACTGTGACCATACAACTTCCATTTTAAGAATGAGAGCTTGGTTTTTGAGTTCTGTCTGCTGGTGCCCAACCCCCCAATGGCAGCGGAGTGGTGCCCAACCCCTGCCCTACCACTCCGCTAAGCAAACATTACTTATTTGTTTATTAACAGAGCTATTTTGGGGCAGGAACGCACAGGAACGGAGTTCCAGCTGGCTTTCAAGTTAGCCACGCCTACAGCCTCTCCCTCCCCCCCCCGGGTTTCCCAGGCACCTCGCAAGTTGCGGGGAGCCTGGGGAAGCTGATCCTGGGAGGGAGCTGCGCTGCCAGGGGTGTGGCCTAATATGCTAATGAGTTTCTGCTGTTGGGTGTGGCCTATTATGCTAATAAAGCCCTGTTTATTAATATCCCTCCTTTATTTTGGGCTCTGGTTTGAAGCTTTCCTCTAGCCTCAATGGGTCTTCCTTAGGCTGTGTCAGCTATGCTTTTTGTGTGTGCGTGAAGCCTCTGGTATTTTAACTTTTGTTTCCCCTGAATGCTTTATCTCCTGAACAGACAAGGCTTGACCTTGGAGACACTTAGAGCTGCTCACCGCTTTTCCCCGCTGGGAACTGAAAGCTGTTAGTTTAGGCACATACGTAACCTATTGCTTATTGGCTTATATCCATCAGACGACCCTTGTTTGAACCTGGTATATCTAACCCTTCCTCCCTTGTACTGGCAGTCTTAGCACAAGAAGTATTCGGAGTAATGCCTACTGTTCTGCAAACAGAGTGTTAAGACTCCCATTCTGCTGGACAGTTCTCCAACCCCCGAACCCCACCATGAGTACCGGGGATGGTGGAGACGTACCTGTTTCAGGTTTTTTTAGTAATAATTTTTATTGTGTTTTCCATAAACAAGATCCAACAAATCATTTACAGTTCTTACAGTTGGAGGCATACCAGTTACTGAGGCATAGGAGGTCCCCGCCACGATGGTGGAGACCCCAGCGACTACCGCTGCCCCGGCTGCGGGGCCGAGTGGAGGTGCAAGTGTGCAATCCCGCAGAAGGGACCAGTATTCTTGGGTGCACTTCTCCACCAACATGAGGGAGTCGTGGGTAATGACCCCTCGAGCGACTCTGGTGAGGGACAGAGTCCGCAACCTGCGGAGCAAGTGGCAAGGTCAAAGTGCCAGTCGAGTGCACGGGAGACTGCTTGTGGGAACAGATGTAACAAGAGGTCTTTGAGCTGACAATCGGGCTGCCACAGCTGATAGCCGCTGCGGTGCAGAACAAGTTGAAGCAGCAGTTACCTCCCAGACTGGGAGTGCCTGCAGCTCTGGTGGTGCCCCCGGCAGGACCACAGGGGGTCCCGGCTGGCCCTGGAGTGCCCGTGGCGCCTGGTGGCCAGGGGCAGCCAGCACAGCCAATGCAACTCCAGGGTCTGGGGGTCCCTGGACGGGAACAGCCCAAAGAACTACTGGATGCCATGTTTGATGGGACCCCCGAAAAACTGGCCTTTTTCCTGGTGGAAGCTCAGAAGTTTCTATGGGATTCGGCCCACCTGTTCCCTGATGATGAGCATCGGGTTGACTACATCAGCACCAAACAGAGAGACCGGGTGGCAGACTGGTACGTGGGTCTACACGAAATCCAGGGCCCCAAACTGAGAGATGTGCAAGCCTTCACATGGGCGCTTCGGCTGCAGTATGAGGACCCATTGGCAGGGAGAAAAGCGAGGGCTCGCCTCCATACTCTGAGGCCGACAAGGAAGAAATTGCCTCTACCTAAGGCCTGGCACCCAGACTGAAGGAAATATGCTTGGAGGATGGTTAAAAACAACAGCAACCACTTCCTTTTAGCTACAATAAATGTGAGCATGAGAGGATGCTTGTAGAGCAAACTTAGGGAAGTTATTTAATTACGGGAAGTGCTGATTGTAATTAGAAAAAAAAAGAACCTGAACTCGAATCATTACTTTTAAAGCATACTTTTCTGCTAAGGATCCATTGATGCTCAGCATGCATTACCAACGCTGATTTCTCCACGCTTACTACCCCTCTGCATATCACACCTAATCCAATTACGCCTGCTGTTGTCACTCACCTGCGATTGTCATTTGCCTGCGATTGTCATCCAGCATCTGAAATAACGCCATTCTCCAAGACAGAAAGATAGATGGACTCAACATTCTATCTGTATTTGAAGAAGAGAGCAGTGACTCACGAAAGATCATCCCCTGCCGCAAATTTTGTCAGGCTTTAAGGTGTCACTGGACTCTTGCTCTTTTTAACATGCATAGGTACTTGGGCCCAGTCGGCATTTACTATGCAAAGCTGTTCTGTGCTGCTGTGGCGCTGGCTTCCCATGTGGCTCAGTATAAAGCTCTCCTCTGTCTGCATCAGGATGTGTTTAGGGAGAGTGCACGAAAGGGGGGGGGGAAGAGCAGCCTCCTGGGGCACCCGCAGGGTGCTGTGCTGCACTGTGGAGAGGAAACAGCACTTGTGACTCCCCCCCCCCCACACACACAGAAAGTAAAAGGGGGTGACCTGGTGGGAGGGAGGCAGGGGGGCAGGAAAGATGGAATGGGCTGGGTAAAAAATACAAAACACCCAGAAATTGCCAGGTAGGGCATTCTGGAGACTGCTCTAGGAAATAACAAATGGTTCAGGAGTGGGTGTGCTTCCAGTCCCCACCCCCACCCCATGATCAGAGAAAAATGTTCCCTGGCTAATCTTAAACGCAGATGACTGGATTTTCAGTTAACTTGTTTCCTTTGTGACAGTTTGCTTATCTCCTTAGAAAAGATTGGGGTGGGGGCGAATTTGGCTAAATGGCCATAAAATGATGCAGACAGATGATGCTGAGATGAAACAATAGGAGAGTGGATGCGGCATCAAATGCAGGGCTCATTTCGTAGCAGGAGCTCCTCTGCACATTAGGCCACGCACCCCTGATATAGCCAATCCTCCAAGAGCTTACAGTAGCCCCTGTAAGAAGAGCTCTGTAAGCTCTTGGAGGATTGGCTACATTAGGGGAGTGTGGCCTAATATGCAGAGGAGCTCCTGCTACGGAATGAGCCTGATCAAACGTAGATAAAATTTGTGAGACGATGGGAGATCATTTGCAAAATGGTGGGAAATACCAACGCAGATTGGACCTTGGATCTGGTGACAGGATTGTAGATGTTTCTGTTGGTTGCAAGGAAATCAATGATTATATTGGTAAAGACCTGAAACTACAGATTCAACAGGTTAAGCCCTTGCTGGGAAATGTGGATGACTTGGTTAGGGAGTGGTGGTTGACTACATTCTTAATCAAAATCTAATCCAGAACTTTGGACAGGATCCAGAAAACTACCTTCGGAATGTCCCAAGAGGAGTCTTTCCGACCCCACCCCACCCCCTACAATATCACACCAAGTGGTTATAACATTCTTCTCAGTTGATGTTCTACAACTCCAAAAACCCCTTGGATACATGAATGTTTGGACGTGCATTTGTTTTAATTGGTTATGTTCTTCTGGTCAGGCCTGATTCAGATACAGGTGTGCACTAAAGAAGCCAAAGGAGTCTAGTGGGCATTCCTATATCAGGTCATTAAACTCCTAATAAGAGGAACACCTTGATAATTGTTTAGGTTTACTCTGAGTACAGCGTACAAATAAATACTATTAGAGAATCTCTATTTCCATTTGACCTTTTTATTAAAGCATGTGAAACGTACTGAGGTTGGAGACGCAGCGGGTGAAAACAGCTCATACTTTATTAAGATGTCAGAACAAGACTGGTTTACAGGACCTGAAGTTCTGCTTAAATCCCATTCCAAACCACACCCGCGCCCACACCCAACACCTGTGATTGGCTCTCTACATGGTTGTCTTTAATCATTGGTTACTCTCAGGATCCAGGGCCCACTATTGGCCCACACTAGGATCCTGTCTGGCTATTGTCTTTTGGGACAAAGCTCGGTAGCTTCACCCAGCCACGTGTGTATCCGACTGCGTGCACGGTTTCTTTTCTTGTGAGGACATAACAGCATGACCACTGCATTCTGAATATTGACTAAATTGAGAAGATGTTATATAAGAGCCAGCTAGGTGTAGTGGTTAGGAGCGCAGACTCTAATCTGGGAGAACTGGGTTTGATTCCTCACACCTCCATATGCAGCTGCTGGTGTGACTTTGGGTCAGTCATAAGTTCTTTCAGAGCTGTTCTCTCAAGGGCAGTTCTCGAAAGAGCTCTCTCAGCCCTGCCTACCTCACAGGGTGTCTGTTGTGGGGAGAGGAAGGGAAAGGAGATTGTAAGCTGCTTTGAGACTCCTTCAGGTAGTGAAGGGTGGGGTATAAATCCAGTCTCTGCTCTCTTCTCTCTCTTCATCCACTGTTGCTAAACTGATAATTAAAGAAGAGCAATTACATGATTCCATAAATGTACCTTACCCTAAAAGTAAGCGGGTTACAGGCAAAGGGCCACTTCTGAGAAGGAAAACTTGATCAACTGAATTTACGTAATTTATAGGATTTAACATCATCTCCTAAGAATAGCTAACAGTTCCATTTTAGAAGGCTGCACATTCTTGACTAACCAATTATCTTATAACTTCAAAGACCGCAGAAGGTTATCCATACTTGAAATGTCTTCTTAAAATGTATAAAATGTATAAAAGCTGTTAGTTCATTCTTGCTACTTTTTATCTTCACAGAGTCTGTTCAAAAACAGTGATTACAAGTTTCTCATATGTATGAATATCTTTTGGCCCTCCACCAACACACCCATATTTGAAGCATATCTTCACTCCTGCGAAGCTGGACCTTCTTTCGATTCTGAGACGCTTCTGCACCTGGACCTCAACAAATTGTATCTGTTGATATGAACCAGACAAGTACTAATGCAGGGGTGGGCAATTATTTTGGCTCGGGGGCCACTTTGTGGGAGTGGAGGTTAGCGGAGGGCCGCACCTTTTTAAATGATTGCATTCATTAGTTAACTTTGCATTTCAGAAAAGGTATAAATTGTATCATAAAAATCAATAAATATAAATTAAATAAAATAGTGGTAGTTTTATTCAATTTATTTATTGTGCTGATTTCATATCATCTATAGCTGTAAGCACATTTAATTTTAGAATCAGTTTAATGAGACAAATGTACCCTATCACACTTTTCTACAATTTTTTTGAAATCAGGAGTGAGATTGCTTGTTGAGATTCTCATCACAGCCTGCAAGTTAATGTCTGTCAAAGAGCATCTATATTTACTCTTGTTGATCTTCATGCAAGAAAAACTTTGCTCACAAATATATATAGACCCAAATATAGAGAACATTTTCCCGCGGCCGACCGTCTTGGCGGACCGCAAAAAACACTGTGGCGGGCCGCATGTGGCCCCTGGGCCGCAGTTTGCCCACCCCTGTATTAATGTATACAATGCCATAGAATCATGTTATTACTTTGTTTCTTCTCATCCCTCCCCAAGGCTATTCTATTCTATTCTATTCTATTCTATTCTATTCTATTCTATTCTATTCACTAATAACCAAGTGCCCCCTGTGCATGCAGATATCTAAATCTGCACATCGGGGGCACGGGGGTCAGAGAGATTTTCCTGCACACTTGGGGGACTCCCCAGGTGTGCAGAAAAAACCAAAAACTTAAAAAAACTATACAGGGGAAATTTAAACCCCTCCCCCAAAGTAAAAGAGCATTCCCTGCGCATGTGCAGAGAACAGTCTGGGAACTCTGCGATGGGCCTGTAGGTTGGGAGGCATCCAGGCCTTGCCTCTGGAGCCCAAGGGGGAGATTGGCGGTGGGCCCAGTGGCTGGGAGGTATCCGGGCCTCGCAGCCACAGCCCCGGGGGGGGGGGGGGAGATCGGCAGCTGAGAGGTGTCCAAGCCTCACCGCCGGTGCCCAGGGAGTGGGAAGCTTACCTGTGGCTGCTTCCTCCTCAGTTGTGAGGTCCTCCCCCCCGCGAGTATCATGGGTCCCCCTGCTTGTTCTATTCTTTTCGGTTCTGTTCTGTCCTGTCTCTGGAATTCCATTGAGGTATGCCTTACTGAGAGGCCAGCCTAGCTCAATTTCTGCACACAAAGACATCTTCTATGGTTTTTTTGGTCAAGTCCAGCAACTGTTCCCCTATATTTCTGGCCATATCCATGACAATATTTTTTTTTATTGTTACTTTAAATGGTTTTATAATATGCTTTTTTAAAAGCTGTTTTGATGGTTCGCTGCTGTGGGGACACTAAATTGAGTGGAAAGGTGGCATAAAAATATTCTCAATAAATAAAGTTCGCTTTGGTGTCCAGCAGTGGCTTCTGGGAAGGCTGGGATTCCAAATATAGAAATGTGATTCTCATTATAAATTGCTGCTTCTTACTTGTTTTAATTTAGTAGCAATGCCTTCCCCATTCTCTTTTCCATCAATATGTGTCTTGTCTTGTCCACATAGTCCTTGAATGTACTGCCTCACCGAGCACATCTGCTGTTTTTTTTTTTTCATATGGTTTATGTGGGATGCATTTTGCTGTTACTACCAAGCCTGAAACAGAAAGGCAAAGAGAAATTAATATGTAGGTCACTTGTCGTTTTTCTGTCTGGGAAAAAAACTTTCAGACCAATTTCACACCAGGCGTTGCTTTGCCGTCGGTCTTCCCTTTGCCCAGATTGCGTGCTTGAATTTCTCACTATTTGCCGTGGGGCGCATTTTGACCCGCGGCTTCGTCCAATTTTCTCCAAGGCTTCAGTGATCCTCAAAAAACAGGATCACTGAAGCCGCGGGGAAAATCGGGCGAAGCTGCAAATCAAAATGCGCCCCGCGGCAAATAGTGAGAAATTCAAGCACACGATCGTGGCAAAGGGAAGACCGACGGCGAAGCAGCGCCTGGTGAGAAATTGCTCTCAGTATGTGGCTCTCCTTTTCCTGGGAGCACTGCAAAAAAATGGGGAGGGGTGGAGGGAATTGTTGTCCTTTCATTCCCAAGAACCAAACTACATCATGGTCAAAATAATGAGGTAATGTTTTTCTTGGATTATGCCACTTCACGTTGAAGGTGGAGATTTGCATTCCTGAATGTCCCTGTCTATTAACAATGTTCCCTGCATGAAATAAACTAGAATAGGAGAGAGAATGTATCCAGCCTACCTCTCGCTGTCTCCCAGATGTGTTTGGTTTGTTCATGCAAAGAGTGGGTTGGATCCTGCAGAAGAGTTCACAGAAGCACTTGGCAGAGTGGGATAGGGCTGCCAAGTCCAACTTGGGAAATATCTGGGGACTTTGGGGGTGGAGCCAGGAGACTTTGGGGGTGGAGCCAGGAGAAAGGAAGTGACATCATTTTGTGATGTCACATCCTGTGATGTTGCTTCCACATGCTTCCACATGAACTCATGAAGTTTCCTAATACTGAATCAGGCCATTGGTCCATCAAGGTCAGTATTGACTACTCAGACTGGTAGTGGCTCTCCAGGGTCTCAGGCTGAGATCTTTAATGTCACCTATTACCTGATCCTTTTTTAGCTGAAGAGGCTGATACCTCCTGCATGTCAAGCAGATGCTCTATCACTGAGCAACGGCCCTACTGAATCCTTCCTCATCTCGGCAGAATATGAAGCCCTAAGTGCTACACAAGTGCTAAATATGATTTTCATATCATAAGAACAGGAGAGAAGCCACAGTGGATCGGCCCATCCAGTACAGCCCATCCAGTACAACACTCTGTGTCACAACAGTGGCCAAAAATACCAGGTGCCCTCAGGAGGTCCAGCAGCGGGGCCAGAACTCCAGAAGCCCTCCCACTGTTGCCCCCCAAGCACCAAGAATGCAGAGCATCACTGCCCCAGACAAAGGGTTCCATTTAGACCTTGTGGCTATAATAGCCACTGATAGACCTCTGCTGGATGGGGACAGAGAGAGAGAGAGAGAGAGACAGACAGACAGACAGACAGACAGAAAAAAGAAAGAAAGAAAGAAAGAAAGGGGGAGGGGGAGAGAGAGAAGGAAAAGAGCTAGCAGAGGCACTTACCCCAGCAACTTCGCAAGCCACATGCAAAAGCACGTACAAAGAGCCTAGTCCCTCCTTAATCTCTGGGCGGGACTTTCTCTTGCTGCCTCTGCTCTTAAAGGGGAAATGTCTGGTGAGGCTTTTTACTGCAGGCTCTTCAGACATTTCCCTTTTAAGAAGTTCAGGCTTGGTAGGGAGAGGGCAGGGCAGGCTCCGACGTTCCCCTGCGTTCCTGCTGGCAGCCATTGCCTCCCCCGGTGGCCAATTTTGAAAAAGCGGGGGTAAGCATTAAAAATCAGTGTTTCCCCCGCCCTCCCGGGGGACTTGGCAGCCCTAGAGTGGGATCTTGCCTTGTCTTCCCCAAGCACCCTGCCGTTTCCCCCAAAGCACTTCGGAGGCCTGGGAGAATTTAGCCAGCAAAATGTGCCACGGTCCTGTGACCAGCCTGAACTGTTCCTAGAAGCGAAAACGACTAAACTGAGCCTGTTGTCCTTTGTTCACTGTTATGAGAGGACAAGATGCACTGGGAAAGACAAGACGCATTGGAAAAGACCAGATGCATTGGAAAAGACGATCGTGCTAGGGACAGTTGAAGGCGGCAGGAAAAGAGGAAGACCCAACCTGAGTTGGATTGACTCAATCAAGGCCCTCAGTTTGTGAAACCTGAGCAAGACTGTTAGTGATCTGATGTTTTGGAGGTCTTTAATTCATAGACTCACCAAAGCTAATTGATGGCACTTAATACACAAGGTAAAATCACCTTTCTCCCTTCCCTGCTTATGAATGCCTCCAATGGAAGGGAGAGAGGCAATTATATGGACTCCCATTCATTGCCGCAGCCTCCATTCTGCATCTAGCTCATCTCCCCGTCCTCAGGGAGGACTTCCAGGCTGCTTAGGGGACATGGGAAAAGGCCCACTCCACCAGCTCTTTCGGAGAACTCTCCCACTGGATCCAACCCAGTATTTTTTTTTCTTAAAAGGGGACTATTCAAAACTGCAACACCCACTTGGAGTCTGATGGTATGTCACTCGAGGCTAAGTGCTTCCCGAAGGTCCTTCATGAAAACAAGAATTGCTTCCCAATGACTAGATAACACAATCTGAACAAAAGAGTTTGGTTCCAGCCTAGGGTTGCCATCCTCCAGGTGGGGAACTAGAGTTCTCCTGGAATTACAGCTGATTCCCAGACTACAGAGATCGGTAAGTTCAAAGAAGAGTAGTTTATCTGACCTTTTATATCCCAACACATTTCACGATGAGCTTCACTGGGGACTCAGAGTTCCCTCTAAGCTGAGTTAGTGTGAGCCAGCTCACAGTTTTTTTAGCCTCCGACTCACACAATTTTTGTCTTTGCTCAGGAAGGATGGCTTCAGAGCAAAGTAACTGATGCAGTAGCCAAATCGCTTGCTCGCAACTTTAATGCCAGTAGCTCATGAAGTAGAATTTTTGCTCACAATCCTCCACAGCTTAGAGGGAGCATTAATCAGAAATTTCTCTCACTCCTAGCCTGAACCATTGGTCTCTCTTTGTCCAGGGTGGGAGAGAAGCTTCTGATAGAGATCCCCCAATGAAGGTCCTTGTGAAATGTCTTGGGATCTAAAAGGTCAAATAAACTACTCTCCCTTGTAACTTTCCCCTCCTTTTTATCCCAGGCTATAGAAATCAGTTTCCTTGGGTAAAATGGCAACCTTTTTGGGGGTAGACTCTATGGCCTCACATCTCTACTGAGATCCCTCCCCTCCCCAAGCTCTCCTCTCCACCTCCAGATCTCCAGGAATTTCCCAGCTTAGAATTGGCAACTGTATTCCAGCTCCACATCTCCTATCATGAGAGCCAGTTTGGTGTAGTGGTTAAGTGCGCGGACTCCAGGGGTCCTTTCGTAGAAAAAGAGGTGCAGGAGCTCATTAGCATAACTCATAACTCATTAGCATATGCCACATCCCCTGACATCACCGGAAGTGTGTCAGAAAGGGAATGTCAGTTTCAGCCCCATTATACCCTATGGGCCATTGAAATCAATGGCAAAAACTCATAGGGTATATGAGGGGCTGGAGGAAAGGGGGTTTGAGGGAGAGGCTCCAAATTTGCAGGGTAGCTGCTGGGGCCTCTCCTTGAAATACCCACCAAGTTTCAAGAAGATTGGACCACGGGGTCCAATTCTATGGGCCCCCAAACAGGTTGCCCCATCCCCTCCATTGTTCTCTATGGTGGGAAAAATGTTACTTTTTCCCACCATAGAGAACAATGGAGGGAATGGGGACAACCCGTTTGGAGGCCCGTAGAATTGGACCCTCTGGTCCAATCTTCTTGAAACTTGGTGGGCATTTGGGGGAGAGGTCCCAGAAGCTACCCTGCAAGTTTGGAGCCTCTACCTCAACCCCCCCTTACAGCCGCTTTTAAAGTTCCCGCCGAATTTCGGCAGCAATTCGGCAGTGGGCCGAATCAGATCAGAGAATCTGATTCGGCCCGTGGCTGCCCTACTGCCCCTCCTGAGCTGGCGGAGCTGTGCTCCGCCTCGCTCCGGCCCCAAAGGGCCCCTGGCGGACTCTAATCTGGAAGAACTGGGTTTGATTCCCCACTCCTCCACTTGCACCTGGCTCGATGAACTTGGGCAAGCCACAGCTCTGTATCAGCTGTTTTCTCAAGGACAATTGTCTCAGAACTCTCTCAGCCCCACCCACCTCATAGGGTGTCTGTTGTGGGGAGGGGAAGGGAAAGGAGTTTGTAAGTCGCTCTGAGACTACAAGTGAAGGGCGGGGTATAAATCCAATCTCTTCTTCTTCTTCTCATCATGATATATACATAACATATGACAACTACTAGAGCCCCAGGACAGCGCTGGCTCTGAGTCGGATTTGACTGGCTTTTGAGCAAGGGAAACCTTTACCTTTTACTAGAGCCCCATACAGCAGTGCAAGGTCACTCCAAAAGTATTCTGTCCAGCCCAGCCACTGGTGTTACATACTGAACAGTCTCACTGTCTAGGCATTGTACTATCCAGGTTACTCTCAAGCAGGCAGTGGTAGCATTGCAGCCCAGGGGTATTTTAGACCATTCCTTTTAAATGCAGATCACAGCTCTTAAGGTGAGTCTTTCTTTCTCTGTACAAATTCCCAGGCTGCTGGAGGAGTGCTGCCTATATGCCATTTCCCCGCTATATAAGAGGATAATTGCTCCATGGGTCACTTTGCCAGCATGCAAAATAATCCCATTAAGATCCTGACAATCTCACTCACGCCCACAATGTCACATCCACCGGCCCAGTTGTCAACTTCATGCTTTGACAGCAGGAACAACATCAGCATAAATTTGTATCCTCTGGAGGTATGCTTTGTTGGGGAGGGGTGGGTTATCTTTGACATATGTCTATGATGTTTAATCAAGGAAGCTGCCAAAAAAGACTTTCTACCAAATTGTGAAAGTCCTACAGAGTCAGTCAACAACAAGTGTCCTTGAACAGGAATGCTTTATCGAGAAAGGTCTGCTATGGTCATCTGCACTTCTTGTGTTAGTAATGGCGGACACCACCGAAAGCAGGACAATTGTACAGAATTCAAAGAGGGGTCTGGTAATTCATGGCAGGAAAAAGGCACTTGAAATACTGGCTAAGAGTTCCCAGGGGAAAAGTGGGAAGCGTTAGAATCAGACAGGAGAAAAGATACATGGCCTGGTACTCACAGTCTCTCAAGGTCAAAGCAGTAGGGAGAGCGATAAGCATGTCTATATGAGAAGTATAACATAACATTCCACAGTGCTGACGTCAAGGGTTCACTCCCCCCCCCTCCCGGGCAGGAGATGGCAGCATTAGCTGACACAAATCACCCTAGCCGTTAAGTGTTGGAGGCACAGCACGCCTGGACATTAGGGGGCGCTACACCACTCTAAGTGTGTATAGGTGCTATCTCCTTGAATGGGATGCCTCTCTTTGTCTTAACCTGGGAGCTGCACTCTGACCCCTCTTCTCTCTCTTTATCCTCTCTCTGTCTTCACATGGTTGTCCATGGAGACGCATGTTTCTGCTGGTTTCTCCCGTAGGGACAATGCCTTCCTACTCCTACACCCATGATCTGGGACAAGTTGGCCATTTGCAAAAGGGAAAGAACTCTTTAGATTAGACTTCTTTCTCCCCTTTCGGCTGCAACCTGAATGTGAACTGGATCTACTTGAATAAATGTAAGTTTACCTTTTTTGCAATATACTTCTTAGGAGATTTATTGACTGCACTCAGTATCAGGCTTCTATGACTGGGCAAACTCTGCCATATTAACCAAACATCCCAATAATAAGATGGCCCCAGACCCGTAACTATGGTGGGGCAGGATGGGGTCGCGCCCCCTCCCTCTGTAGCCATAGGTTTGTCTCATTCAGTGTTGTCAATCAGATCTTCATGGTGTCAGGCAGATGAAAGTCTTCCTCATCATCTCCTTCTTGAGACTTTTGGCAGGTATTTTACAACTAATCCACAACCCTCTCCCTGAAGAACCATATACAGTCAAAGGACGCAGGGGCTCTTTGCCAACATTTGAGTCCAGTGTTAAGTCCATGTTTATTATACCATTCAACACTTATGGATAAAAGAAGGGAAGGCCCAACTTATTTATTTTCTTTATTACATTAGAACATAAGAACATAAGAGAAGCCAAGGTTGGATCAGGCCAGTGGCCCATCCAGTCCAACACTCTGTCACACAGGGGCCAAAAACACCAAGTGCCCTCAGGAGGTCCACCAGTGGGGGCAGGACACTAGAAGCCCTCCCACTGTTGCCCCGCCCCCCAAGCACCAAGAATACAGTGCATTACTTGCCCCAGACTGAGAGTTCCTATCTCTACTTTGTGGCTAATAGCCACTGATGGACCTCTGCTCCATATGTTTATCTAATTCCCTCTTGAAGCCATCCATGCTTGTAGCCGCCACCACCTCCTGTGGCAGTGAATTCCACGTGTTAATCACTCTTTGAGTGAAGGACTTCCTTTTATCTGTTCTAACCCACCTGCTCAGCAATTTCATGGAGTGCCCACAAGTTCTTGTATTGTGAGAAAGGGAGAAAAGGACTTCTTTCTCTACCTGCTCTATCCCACGCATAATCTTATAAACCTCGATCATGTCACCCCTCAGCTGTCATTTCTCCAAGCTAAAGAGCCCCAAGTGCTTCAACCTTTCTTCATAGGGAAAGTGTTCCAACCCTTTTATCATTCTAGTTGCCCTTTTCTGCACTTTTTCCAATGGTATAATATCTTCTTTGAGGTGTGGCGACCAGAACTGTACACAGTACTCCAAATGAGGTCGCACCATCGATTTATACAGAGGCATTATGATACTGGCTGATTTGTTTTCAATTCCCTTCCTAATAACCCCCAGCATAGCATTGGCCTTTTTCATTGCAGTCGCACACTGTCTCGATATTTTCATCGAGTTATCTACTACGACTCCAAGATCTCTCTCTTGGTCAGTCTCCGCCAGTTCGGACCGGATCAACGTGTATTTATAGTTAGGATTTTTGGCTCCAATGTGCATCAGTTTGTGCTTGGCCACATTAAACCCCATTTGCCACATTGATGGCACTCGCCCATCCTCAACAGATCCCTTTGGAGTGTTTCACAATCCTCCCTGGCTCTCACCACCCTGAACAATATTAGCCATCCTTCCTGGCTACTATTTGGATGGGAAACTACCACAGAATACCTAAGGCTGTGATGCAGAGCCAGACAATGGCAAACCACCTCTGAACATCTCTTGCCTTGAAAATCCTGTGGGATCTCTGTAAATCAGCTGTGGCTTGGCAGCAAAAAAGAAAAAGCCAGCTAAATGCAGCCATTGCTATTCTTTTCTTCTCCCCTAGGGACCAGTCTAGTGTGTCTGTGTCCCCCACCTTTTCCCAGAGCTCTGAGTAGTAGGTATAGGTTCTCCCTTCCTTACTGTAATCCCACTACCTCTGTGCAGTAGGTTGGGCAGAGAGAGTGGCTGGTTCTCAGTGTCTGACCGAGCTTTATGGTAGAGTGGGAATTTGAAGCAGGGGGCAATTCTGCAACTAGCATTCGCTTCACATTTTCTCAACTGGGAGGAAAAGTGCAGCTCAAAACCACATTCAAATACCTCGGGGCAATGCTGTACTTGACTGCAAAGTCACCCCTGAATGGCCACAAATCTATGCAGGAGGTACCATAAGACCTGATGATCAAAGAAAGCAAAAGTGGCATGCATTGTGGAGGGTACCATAAAATCCGACAATCCAAGAAAGTGAAAGAAGCATGCAATGCAGAGGGGAATTTCTCTTCCAGCATGGGTTTCACAAAACAGCGGAGGGAAAGGCCAATGCAGAACCAGCTGGGGTCTCTTGGAGCTTACTCTCACCACTCTACAGCACTGTCTTAAGGCTTATTCCAAATCCCTTGTCTCTGCTGTTTTGACTCCCAAATCCCCATTTCGATTCCGCTTCTCCCTTTTGCGAGTCAAAAAAGCAGGATTAGTCTCACACCGTCTCTTCTGTGGCCTGTTCTTATAAAATGTCTGCATTTTTTCAACGTTATGAATCAATATCATATGAACAATATATGTATAAAGAATATACACTGGACATAGACATGGTGCATAAAAATGCACAATGTGCCGGCGTGATAAATCTATAAAATGGACGGCATAATAGCAGAGAACCAAAACCACTGAAAAGATATATGTACAAATGAAATCGGGAACATTTGTTCATCCCGACTTTCTTCCCTTATAGCTCTGAAAAGAGAAATCGTATCATTTTATTTTGGCTGAATTGATTCTGCAGCACAGCAGACCTCTTGAAACAGAGATGACCCCTCCAGGTTTTTTTGGTGTGTTCCCCACCCCCCCGCCCCAGAAAGAGCAGAATTCAAATGTAATATATTTCAGCTTCCCGGCAGCCAAGTTTGGAATTACTTAATGAATAATGAGCAAACTTTTTTTTAACCTGTAATGTGCCTTCAGAAACAACCACCAAAAAAGAAAAGAAAAAAAGGAATCAAGCCGAAGTAATTTCCATAATGGAAGAAAGATGGTGCTATAAATATGACAGATAGCAACATCCTCTTTGGGAGAAAATTGATACCGTGTAACTAAATTCACCAACTTTACATAAGAAAAAAGCCAGTTTACATTATAAAAGATTTAATAGGAAGATCCAGGCATTACCGAGATCTCAATTAAAATTCAAGCTAAATTAAAACCCCCAAAAGGCTTGATGGAAATAAGTCCCTTTCTTTAGTGCAGCAAAGTGACATGGGATATAGTAGCATTTTTAAAGTCCTTCCTATGTTTGCGTGTGTGTGTGTGTGTAATAAAACGTAAGGGATTTTTCTTTCAAGGCACACGGCCAAAAACTTCAGCACCTGCCGAAGTTGGGAAATGATAATCTCCTGCAGATATCTAAGCAGCGGCTGTCAGTCGCTATTTACCCAGGGATGTCTATCAAAATATGCCGTTTTCCATAAAAGCCCAAATTACAATGTTAGTAAATCATTCATCATTTGGGACTTGGCTGTCTTGTTATATTTGCTTGTCACTCTCTATTTTACGATAGCTGTCAATGGGTGAAATGTCTCCTCTTCTCAGAGCTCTGTATGTTTTATCTGGCTGTCATTTTCATTCTCTTCCTGCCTTTCCTTTCTCGTCTTTGGTCTTAAGTGTTATGGGTTTGTATTTCAGAATAAGGAGCAGTAGATCCCATGCTTCTGCAAGCTACCTTGGGTGTCCCTGAACACATTCTTTTAAAAACATGCAATGTTTGTGGACTTTACAAAGACATCAATCTAGGGCCACAGGGCATGAGATGCCGAAGTTCTGGGACAAGTACTCTAGATGGCCCTAAAATATTTACTTATTACAGCTAGATTCGTCCAGTAGGTTCTTAGAGAACAAGATTTTCAGGATATAAGCTTCTGAGTCTCAATACTTTGTCAGATATTTCTTTATTAAAATATTTTTATTTAGAGATGCCACATATTTCGCAACAAACATGTTCCATTGTCAGACATACCTTGTTGGAGCTGTGATCACCCCTAAAGCTGAACAATCGATCTGTTTGCCTGTCCATCGATCACCACAAACTGCTGTTGAACAGTTTTGCAGCTGGGACAGTAGCGGTGCTGGCCAAGGTTTGTTTCATTGCAGTGGGGGTTTCGCTTCCTTGCCTTGCTAGGGATTTCGCATCTATGCAGCTGGTGAGATTGATTCTTTCCAGAGTCATAGATAATATGGCCAGTTCATCAAATGACATGAGTGGTAATTATGGTTTCCATAAGTCTGTGCAAACTGTACCTGTGCAGGTAATAACTCAGACTTAAATAAACACCAAACTTTTAAATATAAAATTGAGTGTTTCTTTTTAATCACTGTCCAATTGATTTCTTCACTACACACACACACACACACACACACACACACACACACACACGGTTGCTGAGCCAGTTTGGTGTTGTGGTTCAGAGTGCAGACTCTAATCTGGGAGAACCGGGTTTGATTCCCCACGCCTCCTCATGCAGCTGCTGGTGCAACCTTGGGTCAGTCATAAGTTCTTTCAGAGTTGTTCTTGTCTCAAGGACTGTTCTCAAAAAGGTGTCTGTTGTGGGGAGGGGAAGGGAAAGGAGACTGTAAACCGGACTCCTTCCAGTAGTGAAGGGCAGGGTATAAATCCAGTCTCTTCTTCTCCTGAGCAGCTTCCAGCAGCAGGAAAAGGGGAAAGTAGGTGAGCCATTGGGCTCTTCAGGGATGGGCATGTGTGATATGCAGCTAATTGCACTGTGTGGTAATGTACTGCTTGAATACTTGGAAAGTAACCTGACGAATGGGCTCAAGCAGCGAACCGAATATTTGACAGTAAATTCCTTGTTCGTGACTGGGGGACAGCAGTTAAGCAAAGTCATTGGGTGCTTGAACGTCCTTACTTTTACCCCACTTTTCTTCCTGTCGGGGACCCTTAACAGTTTACAAATACAATTTAGACAAACAAATGGAACCACACACAGATTACTGCATGGAATACTGGGGAAAATACCTTCCTTCCAGGTCTGTTTTGGCTCCAGAAAATGGTGCGGGGCAGAGGAAGGAGCTCTTCCTCCCCCACACCATGGTCCCTAGCCAAATCAGGACCCCAAGGTCCTTTAAAAAGCAGTTGCCATGTGGTTGTAAGCAAAGCAAGTTGGGTCCAGGGAACCCATACCCAACTTGTTAAAAAATGTAATGGGCCTATAGTAGATTTTGTGAAAGACCTCAGCCTGAGGGCCCTGGATAGCCACTGCCAATCCAAGCAGAAAAGCCTGACCTTTACAAACCAGTGGTCTTCGGGGCGGGGGCCTCTCCTGACGGCTCTTGTGGGAAACACAAGAGAGGGCCTTTGTGGTGGCAGGCCCATGAGTATGGAACAACCTCCCCAAGTAAACCTGGCCCCCTCACTTTCAGTTCTTCAGGAGGCAGCTGAAGACTTCTATTTAGGACTGCATTTGACTAAGAAGTGTGCATGCACATGGAAGCTTATTAAATTAAACTCTGTTGGTCTTAAAGGTGCCACTGGACTCAAATTTTCTTCTGTTGTTTCAGACCAAATGGCTACCCAACCTGAATCGAATTAGTTTTTATTTATCAGCCATCCTGGTGGGAGATTTTAAACTGTGGTCTTTTACGTGATGAATTGTTGCTTTATTTATATTTATTTACTTTATTTTATTTATTTGTTGGGATTTATATCCCGCCCTCCTCGCCATACGGCGGGCTCAGAGCGGCTAACAACAAGCGAAAATGGCAACGATGTAATTTCTTAAAATAATTAAAAACATTTTTAACAAACATTAAAACATGTTAAGAATACATAGATGGCGTATCTTTAGTTAAGAGTATCAAAGCAGCGCCCAGATGTCCCTATCATATCTAGTCACCCACTGGCAGATAAAAATCAGGCCATGGCCAAGATGTAAATGTTAGGCGGCCCCTATTTGAAAAGCCTGGTGGAAGAGCTCCGTCTTGCAGGCCCTGCGGAATTGTAGTAGATCCCGCAGGGCCTTGATGTTATCCGGGAGCTCGTTCCACCAGTGAGGGGCCGCCACAGAAAATGCCCTGGCCCTTTTAACTGCCAGACGGGCCTCCTTCGGCCCTGGGATGGCCAGGCGGTTCTGGGATCCAGACCAAAGTGCTTGCTGGGGAAGCCATATTGTAAGCCACTTTGAGTTCCACGTTAGAAAATAAATAAATAAATACAACACATTCACAATGCTTCATGGCTCTAACACGCAACGGCATTTCTCCGTTTTTCGTGCTAGCCATTCCCTGGCATTTGAGGGAACTTAAAGAACTTGAATGTGTCCGGCAAGAAGTTCTGTAAGATACACTCAGCCCAAGCCTGGCTGGCTTGAATTAGCAATGTCAGAACTTTGACTTGTGCCTGGAAGCTGATGAACACTTCTAAGCTAGAGATCTAATTTCTACTGACTACTGGGAGAAAACCTGAACTGCCTTGAACCATGAGGAAAGGCGGGGTGTAAATGTTTTTTTTTTTAAATAAATAACATTTGCTGGCCTGATTGTATTTTTGTTGTATTCACTGCTCTCTCTGTTGTGATTTGGTTCAGAGAGTGGGGCCACAGCTCAGAGGCAGAGCACCTGTTTGGCATGCAGCAGGTCCCAGGTTCAATCCCTGGCATCTCCAGTTAAAAGGACAAGGTAGCGGGTGATGTGGAAGACCTCTTCCTGAGACCCTGGACAGCTGCTTCCAGTCTGAGTTGATAATACTGACCTTGATGGACTGAGGGTCTGATTCAGTATAAAGCAGCTTCATGTATGTTCATGAGCACTGCAACCTGTCCTAAGATCATAGGGGTTAATGTGGAAGAAGAAAAAGAGAAGAAGAGATTGGATTTATATCCTGCCCTTCACTCACTTGGAGTCTCAGAGCGGCTTACAAACTCCTTTCCCTTCCCCTCCTCACAACAGACACCCTGTGAGGTAGGTGGGGCTGAGAGAGCTCTGAGACAACTGTCCTTGAGGGAACAGCTGGTACAGAGCTATGGCTTGCCCAAGGTCATCCAGCAGGCGCAAGCGGAGGAGTGGGGAATCAAACCCGTTCTCCCAGATTAGAGTCCACGCACTTAACCACTACACCAAACTGCCTCACTGGAAGGTTGAGAACTTTTTGCACAGGGTTCAAAATTTCTTTTATTTATTTATATCCCTCCCTCCCTGCATAGCAGGCCCAGGGTGAGGTCCGTCATAACAAAATCAACAATCACATAAGTGTGTAAATTAACACCAATTAAAATACATCGAGATTAAATACCGTATTTTTCGCTCCATAAGACGCACTTTTCCTCCCCAAAAAAGTGTGTGTGGGGGGAAAGTGTGTGCATCTTATGGAGCGAATATGGAGCTTTTCTTACCTGTAACAGGGCTCTTTCTTCAGCAGGAACGCAGGGGAACGCCATTCAGGCTGGCATCCCAGCCTTCCCCGCCCCTCCCTGCTGGGCCTGAGCTGTTAAGACTTAAAAGGGAAACGGCAGGAAAAACCCCACCAGGCTAAGTACTCTTTCCCTTTAAGTGCTTTTCCCCTTTAAGACAGCCAGCAGCAGAAAGCCCCGCCCACAGATTAAGCTCCGTGGCTACTTTGCACAGAAAGGCCTGGCTTTGCATGGCATGCTGACGTCTCTCTTCTTTCCTTTCTCTATCTTTCTTCCTTCCTTTCCTTTTTTCTGTCTGTCTGTCCGTCTTTCTGTCTCTCTCTCTGTCCCCACCTTTCTTTCTTCCTTTCTCTTTCTCTCTCTCTCTCCTCCTCCTTCCTTCATCTCTCTCTCTCTCTTTCTTTCTGTTTCATTTTTCCCTGTTTTCCTCCTCTAAAAACAAGGTGCGTCTTATGATCAGGTGCGTCTTATGGAGCAAAAAATACGGTACAAATCGTAATTCCAATACTCCCAACCAGAGCCTCAACAGATGAGGTCAAACACAAGTTGGGGTTCCAGATGTTTACTCAGATCTGGGTCACTGGAGGGGAGGCCTAATAAGGTGTGGATGCCTGCCCCCTCAGCTAAAAGCCTGGCAGAAGAGCTCTATCTTGCAGGCCCTGCAGAGCCCTAATCTCATTTGAGAGCTCATTCCACCAGGTAGGGGCCAGGGCCGAGAAAGCCCTGGCCCTAGTCGAGGCAAGACGGACGTACACTTCTCCATGATGTGGGCTTGTGGTGGAGCTGTCGTTCTGTAACATTCCCACTACTGGTTAAATTGCAGTGTGAGCCGGACAACTGGCGTATCGATAAACTTAAATGGGACTGCATGAAACTGGTCCTTCAGGCACTTTGAAAGGCTTGAACCTATTCGCTGTTGATTCTTGCCAACGAACCAGCTCAGTTCGGTGCCTTAATGCCAAACTGAAAAGCTAGGAGAAGAATTGTGGTTCCCGGTTCAACAGGGTCAACATTTCATGCTCCAGATCCTCAGAACCAAAGATGTGTTTCAGTTCCTAATCCGCCCGTTTTGCACTGAGCTGGAGAAAGGCATGGAAGAGAGATCGCTGATGTCCTGAAAACCCATTTTTAAAATATGCTGCCAGATTCACTTTTGCATCTCCACCCCTTTGGAGGGGTTAACGGAATTGTTCGGGGGAAGAAATAATGCGGCGTGACTAATTAAGACATGCACACAGCTTTCACAAATCGGATGGTTCCTCCCCACCTTTCGTCCTTTGCCTCTCTTTATCTTTGAAGAGGCCCGCTTAGAAGGGGGGGGGGGGGGCGGAAGAATAACATTGCCACGAATCAAAACACTTACAGTAAATCCAGCAATAAAATCAATCTACTGTAACATTGTCAACGTTCTATTAACTCTATTCAATACCCCAGTGCTTGTTTAAATAAAAATAGTATTAAGCCATTCTCTTAAATCAGGGCTTCCCAGCATTTTTGAGCCTGCAGGCACCTTGGGAATGTTGACCAAGGGGCTTAGGTGAGGTTGCCATCCCCGCCCCCCCACTACCATCCAGGGGTAAGAACATAAGGGAAGCCATGTTGGATCAGGCCAGTGGCCCATCCAGTCCATTGGCCTGATCCAACATTGGCTTCTCTTATGTTCTTATGACATTCAAAGGTGTCACCTTCCTTTCTTGTCTCTGATTGCAAAAAAAAGAGAGAGTGTCATTTCCTGCACCTGTTGCTTTCAAACACTCCTTTGAAGAGCATCCAACTTTATGAAAAATGGTGAAGGGTGTTGGCTCTCACTGTCCCCTCATGTTCAGCTTAATTGAGCTGGAGCAAGGACTGCTCGGCAGCTTCTGGAGTTCATGCTGCTCCCTCTGCCATGTTGTCAAAGGTCAACGATGGACCACCAGACCATCCATCTCAAAAGCCACTTAGAACACATTACAGACAGGATGGCCTGCCAGGCAGAGATACACTTTGTCGACCTTTGTCAGCCTTGCTGGGGGAAAAGCATTCATGGGAGGACAGATGTGCCTTTCTAGTAATTCGGAGCACTATTGATGCATCCTCGGATACTCACTGCTGGTACTGCACAGCCAGTGCGGCATAGTGGTTGGCATGTTGGGCCAGGTTCTGGGATACCGAGGCCTGAATCCTTGCTCTGCCATAAAAGTGGGCGCAGTGATTTGAGCCAGTCACACTGTCTCAGCCTAGCCTACCTCACGGGGTTGTTGTGATGAATTGCATAAGATCCCGCAGCACCCTGATGTTATTTGGCAGAGAGTTCCACCAGGTCAGGGCCTTCTTGGCCCTGGCCCCAGTTGAAGACAACCGGATATCTCTGTGAGTGTTGTGCAGCTGGCAGCAGTGGTGTTGGCCCTCTATATTTTCCTTCTGTTGGGATCAAGCCGAAATGTTGTATCAAGGAACTGTGCACAATTTAAGTTCCAAACAAGCTTTAGTGTACGTTTTAAGACAGCCATAAGCACTACTATGACACTCGGGGGGTCGATGTGGATCCATATGGAAACTCCTCTCTATTTCCTGTTTTCTGTCCTAGCATCCTATGGGTTCCGGCAGACAGTGCTTCCAACTGTGAAGGTTCGTTTGTTTGGTTTTTTTGCTGTCAAGTTGCAGCCAACTTATGGCGACCCTGTACGGTTTTCAAGGTAAGAAGAAGAAGAAGAAGAGGAGATTGGATTTATATCCCGCCCTTCACTCACTTGGAATCTCAGAGCGGCTTACAAACTCCTTTCCCTTCCCCTCCCCACAACAGACACCCTGTGAGGTAGGTGGGACTGAGAGAGGTCTTTCCCAAGCTGTCCTTGAGGGAACAGCTGGCACAGAGCTATGGCTTGCCCAAAGTCATCCAGCCAGGTACAAGTGGAGGAGTCGGGAATCAAACCCGGTTCTCCCAGATTAGAGTCCGCGCACTTAACCACTACACCAAACTGGCTCTCAGTTAAGTCAAGGTAAGAGATGTTTGGAGGTGGTTTGCCATTGTCTGCCTCCGCATAGCAACGCTGGGCTTTCTTGGTGGTCTCCCATCCAAATACTGACCAGAGCTGACCCTGCTTAGCTTCCGAGCTCTGAAGAATCTGGGCTAGCTTGGACTGTCTGGATCTGAAGTTATAGCCACTACTATGTCTAAGGACACTAGATAAATGTCACAATTAGTCCAGGGTTCTTGGTGGCTGTACCTCAACTTAGACCAGAAGCATGTGCTCTGAAGCTTAGGGATCCTCAGGTTAGTTGCTGGTGGCTGAAAAAGCTGGAGCCTAGGGTTGCAACCGGCAGGAGACTTACAGGGCTCCGGGGCAGTGTGGAGGGGGGGGAAGAGTAGGGGACAGATACGGCATTGTGTGATGCATGACATCACTTCCCGTCGAAAAGCTATGATGTCAAAATGACTTGGGGATGTTCTAGGAACCCAACAAGGATCCCTAGAGTGTCACTGCAGTGTGGTTATGTCCCTTCCTGTTTTTCAGCCTGAAGCGATGTCACACATTGTGTGACACCATTTCCCCCTCCCTGTTGTCTCCTGTTGCTCATTCAAGCAACAGTGAGAGATCAGGAAAGATCAGTGGGAGCCAGGCTCGCTAGGCCTCTTGCTATGGTGGGAGGCCTTCTGCTGGCATGCTTTGTTGCTCGCCAACACTCGGAGTGGCGAAGAAGTGGTGGGAGAAAAATTAAAAAAAACAGTGGCATCACTGACATTGCTACATCACCTCTGGTACAACCCAGAAGTGACAAAGGATAGCTCTAGGAAATGTCAGAAACTCCATGGTAAAGCCATATTGGTAAAACCATAGAGCTTCCAGTGTTTCCTAGAGGTACCCTCTGTCACTTCCAGGTTGCATTTGGAAGTGATGACATTGGCAACATCACTGACATCAAGCCCACCCCCAGCCCTCCGCCAGTTGCCAGGCTTAGCCTGACAGCCCCAGGGAACCTTTCTCCTGAAAGCGGGCAAGTGGCATCCCTACCAGTGGAGCCTCATGGACAGGCCATGTTCCTAGAACTTGTACCAGGTCTGTCCAATCAAGAGCTTTCTTACTACCTGCCTATCATGTCGGCCCGTGTTGACTTCTGCCTTTATGCCTAAAAAGGCTCTGAGGCTAGATTTCAGCCTCAGAGCACAAAGTCCCAAGTTCGGCAGGAAATCAGGGGGGCCAGGCCCCCAAATGCCCCACTGTGGCTATGGGCCTGATACTGAGATAGGTGGTCCAAAAAGATGTAGGTCCCTGACCATTAGGGGCCTTAAAGCTCAAAACCAAGACCTTGAACCTGATCTGGTGCTCCTTCGGAAGTTAGTACAGCTTGCGCAGCAGTGGTTGGATCCCAGGGGGGGGTCCCAGTAAGGACCTGCGTGGCTGCATTCTGGATCAGTTGGAGCTTGGTAGTGAAGCCCCTAGCAACAAAACTGAAATTAAGAAATAGATACTGAGAATGTGAATGTTAAATGACAGCACTGGAATTTCATTGTGACCTGCAACCAGTGAGTACATTTCCCACAAAATATTCCTCTTCTCCCTGTGTTGATAGTTTCCTTCCCAGCATGATCCTAAGATGTCTAATACCCAATTAACTAGAAAGTTACCCTTTATAATTGCCATTTGAAGGGAACTGAGTTTTGCAGGGTCACCTCTAATGGACCGGGGTGCGGGTGGAAGGGTGGGGAGCATGAGATAGATTCCCCTTCCAGCCATGCTTGGGACAGCCCTGAGAATCCGACAGCAGGATCTTCACTGATGTGAACTTTAAAAAGCCATTCTTGCTGAGCTGTGTGTCAGTGATGAAAGTTTTAAACGCCATTCTGTTTTCACAGGGCGAAAATAAATAGACGGTGGCCCTGTACGCCGACCTTGTAAAGTCATCTGATAGAACAGATTGCGGTCCACTTTGGGGATTGACTTGCATTGGAAAGTGGCAAAGGCAAACAGCATTTATTTATGTTCAAGGGACAGTATTGCTTGCACATCCTCTCCCGTTGCTCGAGCAGATTGAAAGGGAATAGAGCTGCTATTCTTTTTTTAAAAATGTGAATATTAAAAACGGAGGATAAAAGTTCCGATTTTTATTCCTGACTCTGCGTATAATGCTGTCCCCCATCTACATCTATAATAAAGACTGCCACCCATCTCTGGTTTTCTCTGATGCTTGTATTTCTTTTGTGGAATATCTGCATAAGAGCAAAACCTCAAGGCCACGTCGTTGCTGTGTTTGCTTTGAACAAACCCCATCTAAGTTATTTCCCCCTCACTTGCTTAAAGAAACAATTGACAGTCATTTTAAATTTCACAATTTGTTGCCATTCCGCTGATAAGAAAGGGATAAAATGTTGGGCTTTGCACCCTTAAACAGGCGTTTCTAGGAAAACAAAGATAAGGATGGCTTCTATGCCACTAAGAATTATAATAATAATTGCCTCCTATAATGTAGTGGTTTAGCCGTGCAATGTACTTCAAGGCCATCTGCTGCTACACCACAGTTTGTTGTACAGGAAGTAGTGGGTCAGGAGTAGGATTTTCAGGCCAGGCCCCACCAGGCCTGGTGGGGGGTTAGGGGGTGGGGATATAGTAGGGGATTGAGATTGTATGCAGAATTATGTCACCACTGGGGGAAACCTGGAAGTGATAGAAGGCAGCTCTAAAAATCACCATAAACTCAATGGTAAAAACATGGAGTTTTTGGCAAATCCTAGAACTACCCTCAGTCACTTCTGGGTTGTCCCTGGAAGTGACATAATGACACACGGGACACCACATTTCTTTAAAAAAAGACCCCTCACACTGCCATTTGGAACAGCGGTGGGCAATGGGACCTGGGGGCAGGGAATCCCCTGCTCCAATGAGGGGACTGGCAAGCAGTGTTCCCTCTAAGCTGAGTTAGCGTGAGCTAGCTCACAGTTTTTTAGCCTCCAGCTCACACACTTTTGTCTTAACTCAGGAAGGGTGGCTCCAGAGCAAACTAATTTATGCAGCAGCCAAATCGCTCACTCAACTTTAATGCCAACAGCTCACAAAGTAGAATTTTTGCTCACAAGGCTCCACAGCTTAGAGGGAGTATTGCTGGCAAGCCTAGACAGGAGGTTCTTTTCAAACCAACCATTTCATAAAATTATTTAAGCAACTGGTCCTGAAAACATCTACCTAAAGTAAAGCTGTCGAGATGGCTTTCTCACTGGGCACACTGGACATTCCTTTGCCCCACCTGTGTATGTCCAGCAGCACCTCTTAGGATGAAGGAATCTAAGTCCTTCTGAGAGCCAGCACAGGATATTGTTTAGATCTGGGAGGTGCAGGCTTGAATTGCCACTCAGCCGTAGAGGATTGCTGGGTGATCTGAGGTCAGTAACCTACTTGTTGTTGTGAGGATGAAATGGAGGAAGGGAGAACAATGTTGTAAGCGGCTTTTTTCTCCCCACTGAAGAGAAAAGTGGGCTATAAGTATCTAAAAAGACTGATAAATACTTTTGCTTCTCTGAGGCATCTTTCCAAGTTTGGAAGACAGAAGGTGTGAGAAAAAATTCTAAAAACCAAAAAACCACAATGAACCTAACCTATGAACCTTGACTATGAAGAGGAAGAAGAAGAATTAGTTTTTATACCCAGCTTTTCTCTACCTTAAGGACTATCAGGCCCATTCTGCATCTAGTATTCGCTCTGCTGTTTGACCAAACCCACGTTGGAACAGAAATTCCCCTCTACATTGCATGCCACTTTCACTTTCTTTGATTGTCTGACTTTATGGTAGCCTCCATGCTGCATGTAGGGTAGCCAGGTCTGGGTTGGGAAATACCTGGAGACTTTGGGGGTGGATCCAGGAGAGGGCAGGGTTTGGGGAGGGGAGGGGCCTCAACATGGTACAATGCCATAGAGGCCACCCTTCAAAGCAGCCCTTTTCTCCAGGGGAGCTGATCTCTATCAGCTGGAGATCAGCTGTAAAAGCGGGAGATCCCCAGGCCCCACCTGGAGGCTGGCAACCCTAGCTGCATGCTACTTTCACTTCGTTTGATATCTCAGTTCTGTGGTACCGTCTGCATAGATTTATGGCTGTTTTATGGCTGTTCAGGGGTGACTCTGCAGTCAGTACGGTGTTGGCCCTGGGTATTTGAATGTGGTTTTAAGCCGCATCTTTCTCTATTCCAGTGTAGGTTTGGTAAAACAATGGAGCAAATGCTAGATGCAGAATGGGCCTCAAAGCAGCTTACAATCACCTTCCCTTCCTCTCCCCATAACATACACCCTTCGAAGCAGGTGAGGCTGAGAGTTCTGAAGGAACAGTGACAGGCCCAAAGTTACCCAGCAGGCTTCATGTGGAGGCGGAGTGGAGAATTAAACCCAGTTCTCCAGATTAGAGTCTGCCTGCTCTTAGCCACTACACCACGCTAAAATGCAAAGCTCCAATAAATGGGTGTGCAATTGGGATTGAACAACAAAATATCTTCAAAACCACCCACCCCCTTCCTTTCATGGCCAAGACTCTTTCCGAAATCTAATCTGCCACTGCAAAACGCTTTCCCGTCATTTGAGATAGTCCGGAATCTGCACAGTCTAAATCTCCATTCTACAACCCTGTTAAACCTGTAGGCGTTTTTTGAATGTTGAGAAGAGCCAGTGGGTACTACAGTAAGATGGCTTCCATGGAGGGGTGGGACCCATCACAAAATGCCTGCTCGGCAAGCTGGCTCCAATCAGAAAACTTTGGGTGGTTCCAGGCCAGGCCAAGAAGTCTGCTATGCAGGAGGCCGCTGTTTCCAAATGGGTGCTCCCTTGACCTGCAGAGGTGATACCTACTGGGTTCTTCTGAAGCGTCTCCTAAGTCAATGAAATGGGAAAGCTAGGAGTGGATCTTTGCTTTGCAGAAGAGATGCTCTGGGGCAGAAACAAGTGGATGTGAGAGGAGATGCTGGTTCAAGGGTCAAAGGGAAGCCTGAACTGGAAGGACTTTCAAGGAAGACAAGAGATATAGGTCTAGTGTGTACAGTCAGGCCTGTAGCTAGGATTTTGCGACTTCTGGGGCAATTTTTTTTCCTGGTGGGGCTGAAGTTCTCAGTGCAGCAAGAAAAGCCATAGAAAGCTGTCACCGGGATAGATCTCTAAGGTCAAATCTGACTTTCCCGCTAGAATCATTCTAGTTTCAACCCCCCCTCCCAAAACAACCCTGTCTATACCTGTTTCTAGTTTCAAACCATACTTGTTCTAGTTTAAAAATCACCGTCTACATTTGTTAATTGCCCTCTTGTAGTCAAGCTAGCATTACACTGCTTTAAACAGATCCTGTTGCTTACTGCTGTTCAGACCCAGGGGAAAAAACCAAAGTGAAATTTGAAACCAGTGTGAAATGAATATAGGAAAACAACAGCAGTCAAACTACTTCAGAGGGAAGGTGTAGATTTGGCCTAAATTGCAAGCTGTCAACCACTTTAGATGACAGTTCTCAGCTGCTGCAAGTTAATCACTTCTGCCAGCCTAAGCAACAATTCTGAGAACAAACCGGCAGGTGGGGGTGATGACTTCTGTAGTCAAGAAAGCAAACACTTAGGCAGAAAAAAACTCTATTAAAGGAGACCAGTTTCTTGGCACAGAGTTAGAAGGGATCCTAGAGGTCACCTACTCCAACTCCCTTGCTCAGTGCCGGAATTAGTCAACTACAGCACCCAACTCTGCTTAAAGGAGTGCATGCCTTTACAGGAGAAATTCTTGTGGGGGCTGTGTCTTTAAGAAAAGGGGCGGAGCCCCCCAAAGCCCCACCATAGCTATGGGCCTGTGTACAGTTAGTTAGTTAAGCCAGTCTGTTTAATAAAGTTCTGTTCTGGTTTTGGTCATTGTTCTGTTGGAATCTTTCAACCCAGGGTGACCAGTTTCTCAGCTGGCAACACAGAGGATGCCAGGATATACATTAGTAGGTTCCATGGCACCAATGAGCACCATGTGGGGGAGCACTGATCTATGCCTTGTGGCTTGTGTGGGAGCACTGTTGTGAGGCGGACTAATGGTGTGATCCTAAGGACGCTTTCCTGAGAGTAAGTCCCACTGAGTAGACCTGCTTTGGATTGCTCTCTTGATGTCCTGGATTTCAAAGCAGAGAAGTGACAGCGTATGATCCTTAGATCTACCTGTCTACCTGTCTGTCTGCTTCCTAGCATTTTGAGAAACCAGCCCCTTTTGTAGTGATAGAATATATAATTTAGAGACTTTGCCTTATATTTTACAGTGTTGATGAATCCGTAATGTGTGGCCTTGCCTTAAGAACAAATGATGTTAAGTTGTTCTTGAGCAAGGCTTGGAGACTGTGATGCGAAATTAGGGTTGCCAAGTAGGGTCTACTTACTGGCGGGGGGGAGTTGTTCTCCCCCCGGGAGCTCTTCTGGCATGTGCGCTTTGCGCGTGCGCCACGGCGACGTGATGACATCACCCGGAGGTGACGTCATCACGTTGGGGGCGTTGCCAGGGCGACGCTCTGGCAATCGCCCCAAAAACTCTATGGTATCATAGAGTTTTGGGGCGATTGCCAGAGCGTCACCTTGGCAACGCCCCCAACGTAATGACGTCACCTCCGGGTGATGTCATTACACGGGGGAAGTCGTCCTCAATGGACGACTTCTGGGGCGGGGTTCCCCCCGCCGGCTGAATGCCGGTCGGCGGATCAGGAACCCCTATAGCAGGGGATCCCCTGCCCCCCGGGCTGACTTGGCAGCCCTATGCGAAAAGTTTTTGTTTCTGTATATGTATGTACATGTGAATGTTTGCAGAAGGTGACAACAAGGGTTTTTTCAAGCCGAATCTGCGTCTAGCATTTGCTCCACATTTTCTCAACTGAGAAGAAAAAGTGCAACTCAAAACCACATTCAGATACCTCGGGGCAACATTGTACTGACTGCAAAGTCACCCCTGAACGGCCATAAAACGGCCATAAAACTATGCTGAAGGTACCATAAAATCCAGCAATCAAAGTTAGCGAAAGCGGCATGGAGTGTGGAGGCTACCATAAAATCCGATGATCAAAGGAAGTGAAAGCGGCATGCAACGTAGAGGGGAATTTCTGTTCCAGTGTGGGCTTTGTAAAACAACAGAGGGAAAAAAGCCAACGCAGAATTAGCCTCAGACTGCCTTCACATTCCACTTTCACTGCCCGATGTTACCGTGTGCGCTTTTTCCTTGTGTTCCGACAACTTCCTAAAGATCCCAGTGCTGTCGCATTTATTCCGTTTCCCCCTGTTCCTTTTAAAACTGGTTTCTCCAGTACTTTTTATTTTCATTTCAAAATGAATTTGCAAGAAAACCTCTTCCTGGGAATCGAAAACATTTCCCTTCCCTGTGAGGACTGCCAGAAAGGGCAGGTTTGGTTGTGAGTTTTTTTTAAATAAATGCATGCCGGAGGCGAAATGTTTCAGCGCTGGAAGGCGCCTGCGTTGAAACAAGCAGTCATTCCCACTGGGGGCACCTTACTCTTTGCTCAGTCTTGTGTGTGTGAGTGTGTGTGTGTGTGTGTGTATGTCTAGACTGCTCTCCTCTCTCTGCCTCTCTCTCTCTCTCTCCCTCTCTGGCCTGAGAAAGCTCAGAGCTTGCTTGCCAACCACCCCCTCCCCCCTAGGGATCTTGGGTGGGGGGAGAAGTCTGCAACCCCAGTTCCTCCAAAATGGCTCTTGACATGTTTACCTTAACAATGCTGAGAGAGACTGAAGAAGATACACATATTAATCATAAGCCCTGGGGTGGGGGAGGAGAAGCCAGTAGTGGATCTCCAGTTCCAATGCACTCCCCATCTGAATAGTCCCACCATCCGCCAGATCATCTCTGTTTGGTTTTAGTGGTTAGGAGCGTGGACTCTAATCTGGGAGAATTTGATTCCCCACTCCTCCACAGGCAGCTGCTGGTGTGACCTTGAGTCAGTTACACGTTCTTCCAGAGCTGTTCTCTCAAGAGAAGTCCTCGAAAGAGCTCTCTCAGCTCCACCTGCCTCACAGGGTGCCAGTTGTGGGGAGGGGAAGAAAAAAGAGATTGTAAGCTGCTCTGAGACTCCTTCGGGTAGCGAAGGGTGGGTATAAATCCAGTTCCACAGGGCCTGTAAAACAGAGCTCTTCCACCAGGCTTTCAATTAGAGTGCCACCTTTAATATCGTGGCCTTGGCCTAAATATCAACACTACCACCAGCCTGAGGATCAGCAGCCTGGAAGGAGCCTGGTTTAGGGGGTAGGCGACCATTGAAAAGTCAAGAATGTTGCTATCTTTTATTACAGGGGTGGCCAACCTGTGGCTCGGGAGCCACATGCGGCTCTTTCACACATATTGTGCGGCTCCTGGCAGGGCGGCTGGGGAAGCAAAGGGGAGGCATGCTTTTTCTCTCTTTCTCCCTTCCTTCCTTCCTTCCTTCCCTCCTCCCTCCCATCTATTTGCTTTCCTAGTTTCTCTCTCTCTTTCCACTTCTTTAATTCTTTCTTTCCATCTCTCTCTTTTTCTCTCTCTCTCTCAATATCATTAGCAAACAAGTAATATCATTATCAATAACCGGTTTTTCTCATTTGTTTTTATTTTTGGCAGTCCCATTTAATGTTAATAAAAAGCAAATTTGCATATTTTTAAAAATAAAAACGTGTGTGTGATATTTGTTCCTGTCTTGCGGCTCTCAGACATCTGACGTTTATTCTATGTGGCTCTTACGTTAAGCAAGGTTGGCCACCCCTGTTTTATTATATTTATGTTCTGAGTAGTTAGGGTTTTATATAGTGATTTTAATTTAACTTTGTTCCTAATATTTTGGATTTTTAATATATATCTCTATACGTATGTTGTAAGCTGCCCTGAGCCTGCTACAGCAGGGAGGGCGGGATAACAAGTTTAATAATAAATAAAATATAAATGAATCTCTTGTTCTCTTCTTCTTCATTCGTACTTTGAGTAGGGCCCGTAGCTATGGTGGGGCATTTGGGGGCTATGCTCCCTTAATTAAAAGCCACGCCCCACAAAAGCCACATCAGAAAGCATTTTAACATATTTATTAAGTAATTAATTAACTAAGTGCCCCCTAAGAAATTTAGATGCCCCCCCAAAGAAAAGAAATTCTGGCTGCTTTTAATCCACCTCAGGAAAGCCTCTGGAAATGTTTCCATGTGACAGCAATTCCAGCCATTGTAATGTATGAGAGTGTCTTTATCATGTAGGTCATATTATGTGGGGGTGATACACTTGATGAAACAATGCTCACAGGAGATTGTAAACCACTTGGAGATTCCTTTGGGTAGTGAAGGGTGGGGTATAAATCCAATCTCCTTCTCCTCCTCCTCCCTTCACAACTTTTCCCCAGTGGGGAAAACCCTTCTTCTTTTTGTTACATTCTTTTCGTGTTTTCAGTTTTAAAATGTCAGGGGCCAAGTGCTTGAGCAAACAAATTATCTTTTTTGCTTCAGAGCTGCTGTTTGATAGCCCCCTTGCTTTACACAAGAGTAAAAGTACTGAAGCCAATGGGGCTACTCTGGTGGAGCCATTTACCCTGCCCATGCGTTCCAAGTAGGGTTGCCAAGTCCTACCTGTGCTAAAGCGGGGGGGGGGGGACACCTGACCGTCTCCAGGAGTCCCTCAGTGCGTGCACGAAGTGCCCACGTCGCCACGTCGCCTGGAAGTGACATCATCACACTGCGCAGATCACCAGGTGACGCTCTAGCAATCGCTCTGAAAACTCTATGGTATCACAGAGTTTTCAGTGTGATTGCTAGAGTGTCACCTGGTGACGTGCGCAGCGTGATGACATCACTTCCGGGTGATGTCATCACGCCAAGCACATTGGCCCAATCTGGCCACTTCAGGGGTGGGGTTCCCCCCGCCATCTGGATCCAGACCGGCAGATTGGGTACCCTTTTAGCGGGGGAACTTCTGCCCACCCGCTGGACCTGGCAGCCCTAGTTCCAAGGAAGACAGGCAAAATGAAGAGGTTGCTGAAATGGTTCATCCGATGTAACTCCCCCCACCCCCAAGGGGGGAAAACAGAACAGATGGAACCATGACAGGAAGCCTGAACTGATCCAACCGATAGCACGAACATCGGAACCGGCATGCCACGTGCAAAAGGCGGCTGCAGTCTGGAAGAGGCCTAAGAAATTCAAAGTAATACAGTCAAGACTGTTGCAGGGCTAAGAAGAATGAAACTTCTGGAAGAAGCAAGTTTTTACATGCATGCAAAAAGCAGATCAAACTGTGGACCGCCTTAGTAGAGAATTAAGAAAGTCTGGTAAAAAGATGGGCTCTGCTAACTTGAAAGTGTCTCTGGCAGGGGATGGAATTGTCTGTAGGTCAGAGAGAGCGTCCTCCGAGAGCGGCTGCTACCTGAGGGAGATTTATCCCTAGACAAAGCTCTTCATATTTGCAGGGCCTTGGAAGCTGACAGGCCAAAGATCTGAATTCAGCTGAAGGTGTTCTCTCTGCCCTTGATTTAATGGGGCAAAGGGCAAGGCAGACATATTTCAAGAATAGAAATACCTTTCCTCCAAGAGACATGCTGGAGAAAAATGGGAAAGAGACAGGCACACTGAAATGGTGGATTGCAGAAAGTTCCTCAACAGTGCAAGGCATTTGGAAACCTTTGTTTCCACTGCCGGGAGCAAAATCGTTTTTGCAGTATTATATTCTTGTTCTAAGAATTCTTTCTCTATACGAGAGGAGAGGCACGTGTGGCTTATCCCACACAATTCCTATGTCCCACTTCAGACTCTCCCTCCTTGGGGTTGCCAGCATTTAATCTGGTTCCATAGGGCTGCCAACCTCCAGGCAGTACCTGGAGACTTCCCCCCAGATTACAACTGATCTCCAGGTGACAGAGATCAGTTTCCCTGGAGAAAACAGTCTCTTTGGAAGAAGAAGAGGAGGAGGAGGAGGAGATTGGATTTATACTCTGCCCTCCACTATCCGAAGGCGTCTCAGAGCAGTTTACAATCTCCTTTCCCTTCCCCTCCCCACAAGAGTCTCCCTGTGAGGTAGGTGGGGCTGAGAGAGCTCTTTCGAGGACTGCTCTTGAGAGAACAGCTCTGAGAGAAAAGGTCATACCAGCAGCTGCATGTGGAGGAGTGGGGAATCAAACCTGTTTCTCCCAGATTAGAGTCCACGCTCCTAACCACTACACCAAATTTGTTCACTGGAAGGTAGACCCAATGGCATTATGCCCCACTGAGGTCCCTCCCCTCCCCAAATGTTACCCCCCTCAGGCTCCACTCCTCATATCTCCAAGGATTGCCCAACTTTGAGCTGGCAGCCCTATCTCAAGAGCTGAAAATACCACTATTCTGGTAATTTGTATTTTGTATTAATCTGTTTACCAGTTTGTATCAATACAACTTTATATAAAGTGTACAATTATTTTTTCTTAGTTAATTTTCACAGTTGTGGTTGTGTTTTGGCTGGTATCCCTGTAGCTGGGCTTTTAATATCAGTTAGACCTGCAGCCCGGAATGGACAGGGAAATAAAGACCACCTTGGAGCAAGCCAAACTGAGTGGCCCAGCTTTGCTGCAGGCGGCTTGCAATCTTTGCTGCAGGCGGCTTCCCCTTCCTCTCCCCACAACAGACACCCTGTGAACAATGTCCCCTCTAAGCTGTGGAGTCTTGTGAGCAAAAATTCTACTTTCTGAGCGACTGGCATTAAAACTGTGAGCGAGCGATTTGGCTGCTGCATAAATTAGTTGGCTCTGGAGCTATCCTTCTTGAGCGAAGACAAAAACCTGTGAGCTGGAGGCTAAAAAACTGTGAGTGGGATCACACCAACTCAACTTAGAGAGAACACTGTCTGTGAAGTAGGTGGGGCTGAGAGAGCTCTTTCGAGAACTGCTCATGAGAGAACAGCTCAGAAAGAGCTTGTGTCTGACCCAAAGCCACACCAGCAGCTATATGTAGAGGAGCGGGGAATCAAACCCGGTTCTCCCAGGTTAGAGTCCGCGCTCCTAACCATTACACCAGTTGCGGTGAAATCAGCAAGCATTTTATTAAACTGGTTCGGATGAGGCATGAGGGATGGTGGCCAGGGGGTCCGGTTTTTATGCTCAGGTAAAACACACACTCAATCTCGCCCAGACAAGGTTACAGGCTAAAGTTCTCGCCAGAGGCTATCATTGGATTATTCAAATATCCTAAGCCTCTGATAGGAGTACAATCAGGATCCTGTTGCACTATTGTTCTCAAACCTCAAGCTCAGGTCCTACCTGGCCATGTGCCGCCACCATTATGTCTGGTGCATATATTACAATGTTAATGCCCTAATATAGGACTGGCTGCCCCCCAGTTGCTGGCGGGCCGGATAAGAGCCCTGGACGGGCTGGTTCCAGCCTCGGGCCATATGTTTGCCATCCCTGCCCTAGGGCATGGGCCCACCAGGAAGTTTCCCTGTAAGTTAAATGGCCTGTCCACCCCTATCTGCAGCAATCATCAGTTGGCGTTATTCACCCTTCCTGCCATGAAGAACTACAACTGCCTCTTTCTGCTCGTTAAACCTCTATTAAAAGGAGAGGGCATCCCCCCCTTTTTCATCTGGCAACTGTACCCTCCTTCAGCTCAGAAAGCTGATTCACATTTCTTGTTCCTTCCTTGTTGAAGTAATTTAATTGACATTATGTAGTCTGTAGATTCTGTTCCTAAGTGTTTTGCCTGAAACACAGAAAGGGGCTTGCTTCCTCGGAGAATATACTACTTATAGTATGGGTGGCTGCGGAAAATCAGTATTCTGTACATGCCTCAAGGATAAACTATTCTGGAGGGGTTTTTTTGTGTGTGTGTGTGTGTGATTGCATCTCCGACGTTTGAATAGCGATACTTGATAGCTCTTATTACGGGATGTGAGAAGTACTTTCTTTTGTCTCTCCTAAATCTACTCACAATCGGCTTCATTGGGTGATCTTTTGTGTTATGCAAGGAGGAGGAGATGTTCTCTCTTTTCACTTTCTCTTCATTGTATGTAATTTTATAGACTTCTTTTTTAAAAAGGTTAGGCTACACAAGACACTAGGGAGTCCGTGAACGAGCCCTCAGCCTGTTTTTTTCAGCACTTGATTTTGATTGGGACAGCAGGGAGATGCAGGCTCTATAGTCTCCGCTAGAGCTGTGTGGAATACACATGAAGCTGCTAGGGCTCATTCTGTAGCAGGAGCTCCTTTGCATATTAGGCCACCCCCCCCCCAATGTAGCCAATCCTCCAAGAGCTTACAGAGCTCTTCTTACAGGGGCTACTGTAAGCTCTTGGAGGATTGGCTACGTCAGGGGTGTGTGGCCTAATATGCAAAGGAGCTCCTGCTATGAAATGAGCCCTGACTTAGCTGCCTTATACTGAATCAGACAATCAGTCCATCAGGGTCAGTATTGTCTATTCAGACTGGCTCTTCAGGGTCTCAGGTGGAGGCCTTTCACATCACCTACTGCCTAGTATTTTTAATGGGAGATGCAGGGGATTGAACCTGGGACCTTCTGCATGCCAAGCAGAGGTGGTTCCAATGAGCCACAGCCTCTTCCTGGCCTGAAATGAAAAGGGCTCCTGTTTGTCTCCTTGGGGAAACAATACAGGTCCTAATGAGGACTCCTATAAAGATCTGTATATTTATCCCAATGAGGCAAATAGCAATTCTGATTTCAAGAAACAAGTCCTGGAAAGGAAAGCCTAGCACCCCACCCTGCCCATATCAAAGCCACATTTAGGGTTGCCAACCTCCAGGTGGTGGCTGGAGATCTCCCAGAATCACAACTGATGAACAGAGATCCATTACCCTGGAGAAAATGGCTGCTTTGGAGGGTGGACTCTACGATATTTTACCCTGCCGAGGGCCCTCCTCTCCCCAAAGGCCACCTCCCCCAGATCTCCAGGAATCTCCCAACCCAAGGCTGGCAACCCTGCTTCCAGTTCTTTTAAGTATTGAGCAGGAGGCGATGAATTCAAACAAACAGGCTTTTATTCAGTGACACTGTTCAGCTCAAAAGACAGCTCTATGAGAGCAGCACTTTCATTTATACTGTTCCAACACATAACTTTCAACAGTGTAACTATATACAAGCAATACTATTGGACCCAAGCAGGGCTCAGTGACTGGGTATCTAGATTGGCTTCAGGACCAATGGGAGTCTTTATTAATCAGCCGATAGGAATTGGAGCCTTAGGATACCAGAGCCCTTTTCAAGCTATTACTGCTTCATATTCTAAACAAACACAACAAATTCAAACTGGGTTCCCACATGCCAGCTTTTAAAAAAGAAAAGACTGGGAAGCTTATTCACAAACCTCCTTGTTGCCCTCTGCTGGATATGCAAAGCTGCCTTAGATCTGCTCCATACGTAGTGTTGCCATTCCCCGGAGACAGGTGGTGGTGGTGGGGTTACCTGCCTTTGGGGCCTCTGATCTGTGACCACTGAGCCGGCCAGTGAGGGGAACCCTGCCCCCAGAGATCCCCATTCGAGCCAACATGCCTGGTGCAATGACATTACCCAGAGGTGATGTCATTGCTCAGGGCACATTGCGGGGGGAACACTCTAGCATTTGAGAAAAAACTTTATGGTTACCATAGAGCTTTTCCTCAAATGCTAGAGCGTCCCCCCCCCCCCCCCCCCGCAATGTGCCCTGTGCGATAATGTCACTTTCGGGTGACATCGTCCAAAAACTCCAAGGCATGCCACCAGCAGCCAGGTAAGAACTGGCAACACTATCCATACAGGAGGTAGGTTTCTAGCAGCTGCAGATGCCATCTCCTGATGACTGCAATATCAAGTAATGATAGGTCATGTGTGAACAGGCCACTACAGCCCTAATGCCTTAGAAAGGACTTCCCCATTGCCTCCAGTACCGTGTTCGTCTTCCTGAAGTGTTAAATTATACTTTCAGCCGCTGTGCAAACTAATAATCCCCCAGTGCTTTAGTTTTTCCTTGCTGAAGAACAGCCACAAGGGGGGCACATTTAGAAATAGTGGGGCCTTCAACCCAGCTGCTGTTTTCAGAGGCGGTCTGATTCCAAGGGGCATGGACAGAAGTCCAAAACCAAACCCTGGAACTGGTGTAACCACATCACCAGCCCCCCTGCTGGGGCCAAGCATGGGAGGGGAGGGTGAGAGCCGCTGCTGCTGCTGGAAGCCAGGGGTCCCAAACCGAGGGATTCTAGCCTCCAGGTGGGACCTGGAATTACAGCTCATTCCAGATTACACAGATCAGTTCCCCTGGAGAAAATGGACGCTCTGGAGGGCGGACCTGATGGCATTGTACCCCACTGAGGTCCCTGTCCTCCCCAGGCTCCACCCCCAAATCTCCAGGAGTTCTCCAATCTGGAGCTCCAACCCTCCCCTTCCCCTCATCACTGGCCAAAGGGGACCAAGCAACCCTATCCAAGCCTCAGATGGGGCATGTGCAAGCAGCGACAGGGAGCTGCTTAACTTCTTTCTCCCTCCTTCAGGGGGTGTGGGCATTTGGCCCCCCCCCCAAGAGGGGCTCAGGGCAACTGCCCTGGTTGCCCATTGGCTAAGACTACCCTTGCCAGTTGGGGGCAACTGGTGCGTGCCAATTATAGTATGTTATTGGGTAAAGGTAAAGGTTTCCCTTGCTCAAAAGCTAGTCAAATCCGACTCTAGGGGGCGGTGCTCATCTTGGTTTCCAAGCCAAAGAGCCAGCGCTGTCTGAAGACTTTTTCCATGGTCATGTGGCTGGCATGATTTCGGGGGGGGGTGCAAATTGAGAAGAAGCTCTTATGGAGTTGAGGGGTCTTTAACCCTTTCACACGTTGTTTTCCTGGTCCAAACTGCTGCTGTTTGTTCCACTGGAGAGTCCCCATGAGACAAACAGGAAATTTTTTTGGGGGGGGGGGGGGGTATGATTGGGAAAGCAAGGCATCAGAGTCAATGCTTCCTCTGAGCTGTGAAGTCTTGTGAGCAAAAATTCTACTTTGTGAGCTACTGGCATCAAAGTTGTGAGCCAGCGATTTGGCTGCTGCATAAATTAGTTAGCTCTGGAGCCATCCTTCCTGAGCTAAGACAAAAACATGTGAGCCGGAGGCTATAAAACTGTGAGCTAGCTCACACTAACTCAGCTTAGAGGGAACACTGATCAGAGTTGCAGAGAACTGCTATATACCCCCCCCCAAAACAACAGCCTTCCTGCCCCTCTCCCCACATCGACCACAAGAGCCTGGGTGGAGCCTGGGGAGGACAGGGACCTCTGTGGGGTACAATGCCAGAGAGGCCACCCTCCAAAGCGGCCATTTTCTCTGGGGAACTGATCTCTGAAGTCTGGAGAGAAGAAGAAGAAGAGGAGGAGGAGGAGATTGGATTTATACTCCGCCCTTCACTCGGAATCTCAGAGTGGCTTACAACCTCTTTTCCCTTCCCCTCCCCACAACAGACACCCTGAGAGGCAGGTGGGGCTGAGAGAGCACTTTTGAGAACTGCTCTTGAGAGAACAGCTCTGAAAGAACTTATGACTGACCCAAGGTCATACCAGCAGCTGCAGGTGGAGGAGTGGGGAATCAAACCTGGTTCTCCCAGATTAGAGTCCGCGCACTTAACCACTACACCAAGCTATAAACCCAAGGGATCCCCAGGTCCCACCTGGAGGCTGGCTTCTCTAAGCTAAACAGGTCTCTGCCAACCCCTGCACTTAGCAAATGGACAGCTCCCCCCCCTTAAAATGCAACCCATTGCTGTGCACAAACAATTATATTTCCTTTCAAAAAAACTGAATAGTCGATAGCGTATCTTTCCATGTGATGTGCATTTTGGCTCCCGAGATGTACAGACCGTTCCGAAGAGCTGTTAAGTGTGCAAGTTAGCGTGGATTCATAATGCATAAATCAATCCCAACGAGGAAAAAAACTCCTGCCCAAGAAAATCGCACATTTATTTGGAAAGAGCTTGATGGAGGATTTTGATTATCTGGTGATAATAAAAGAGCTTTCCGTATTAATTAATTCTATCGCGCTGGTGGCGTTCATAGAGAAACTCCAGTACTTTTTAAAATAGACTTTAAAAAAACCCTGAAACCTTCCAATTATTGATTGTGAATTTCTGAAGCTCTCAAAAGTAGTTATTCTTCTCCGCTGATTTTAATAATCCTCTAAAAGAAACAAAAGAAGCAATTTTCCATTTGTTCTAATGAGATCACTTGCGAGTGGTTTCTTTGCAAAGTAATTGCAACTTATTTTGAGGGCTGATTGTCGAGTGTGGGAGATGTTCCTCGGAAGTAGAATGCTCAACTTCACTTTTTATCCATAAGTATTTTTGTGTCCTGTACAAAACATTCTCCAACTCGGCTTTCTAAGCCTGGTAGCTTATCTCTCCAAACCTTTGCTGGATATACACAAAGCAGCCTTGTGTGTTTGTGTGTGCAGAAAGCGCCATCAAATCAGAGTTGACTTATGCCTACCCAACAGCATTTTCAAGGCAAGAGATTTCCTGGCCTTTGCTTAGCAAATCTGGACTTCCTTGCTAGTCTGCCATCCAAGTACAAATCAACGCTAACGGTCAAGGGATTTTCCCTTTAAACCTAATGAAAATCCCCCACCCTTACCCAGATCTATGCGGGGGGGGGGGAACTCACTTAAAGGCTTTTCTGCTTGCAAAGCAGGCAGTTATCTGAAGAAGAAGAAGAAGAAGAAGAAGAAGAAGAAGAAGAGGAGGAGGAGGAGAAGGAGGAGGAGGAGGAGGAGGAGATTGGATTTATACCCGGACCTTCACTCAGAGTCTCAGAGGGGCTTCCAAACTCCTTTCCTTTCCCCTCCCCACAACAGACACCCTGTGAAGTCGGTGGGGCTGAGAGAGCTCTTTCTAGGACTGCTCTTTCAAGACTGCTCTGACAGAACTATGGCTTGCCCAAGGTCATCCAGCAGCTGCAAGTGGAGTTGTGAGGAATCAAACCCGGTCCTCCCAGATTAGAGTACACTGCTCTTAACCAGTACGCCAAACTGGCTCTAACCCCAGTGAAAATTCCTTCAGTGCTTGGATCGGATGTCACGGATTTTGCGGAGAACGTGTCCATCAGTCAGACTTAACTGTGCTTAACTGCAGCGACCTGAGGTGAGCCAGTCACTGAGTCTGCTTGGTTTGATGCTGAGCAGCTGCTATACCTGCTGAACAGTTTGCATTGTTTTGTTTTGAGTTTTTTCCCCAAAACTCTGCAGGTGCAAAAACACCGCTGACGTACAGATGTGGACTGTTTATTACCACACAAAATGAAGGCGTAGCAAAAAAAGCAAAGTGCACAATAGTAATCCTGATATATCCCTACCTATGATTACATCAAAAAACACCTTTTTTGATTGGTAGTTTATTTATTTTATCCATTGATATGCCACTTTTCTCTCCAATGGGAACCCAAAGTGGCTTACCATTGTCCTTCTCTCCTCCTTTTTATCCTCACAACAGCCCTGCAAGGTAGGTGAGGCTGAGAGAGTGTGACTGGCCCAGGGTCACCCAGCGAGCTTCCATGGCACAAGTGAGGATTCGAACCTGGGTCCCCCAGATCCTAGCCCGACACTCTTAACCACTACATCGCACCAGCTCTTTACTGGTTTAAAGTCACTGCATACATGTTAACCGTACAGGGGGCCTGTCCAAAGGAATGAGAAGGAAAACAGTAGAATTAATTATTAAAAGTTTCCCCAGCTAAACAAGAATTCAGGAGGAATGGACTATTGGGCATAGCTAACCCACTGAAAATGAAAAATGGGTCTGTTCATCCCTATGAAATGCTTCCTCCCAGCTCTGGGTATAGAACACACCGTCGAGGACACTTTAAAAACAGTAGGCCAGAGTTCATGTAACTTCTCATTAGATGCGGGAATTGCAGTCTTGTTGATCTCGAGGGACTCTGATCTAGACCAGCACAGCTACTAGGGCTGCCAACCTCCAGGTAGTGGCTGGAGAGCTCCTGCTATTACGACTGATCTCCTGGTGACTATGAGGTATGTTCACCTGGACCAATTTCCCACGAGGCGCTGCTCCAGCGTCATTCTTCCCTTTGCCCCGATTGCGTGCTTGAATTTCCCACTATTTGCCCCACCCCGCATTTTGACCCGTGGCTTTGCCCAAATTCCCCCGTGGCTTCAATGATCCTGTTTTTTGAAGATCACTGAAGCCACGGGGGAATTCCGGCGAAGGCACGGGTCAAAATGCGGTGTGGGGCAAATAGTGGGAAATTCAAGCACGCAATCGGGGCAAAGGGAAGAACAATGTGGGAGCAGTCCCTCGTGAGAAATCAGTCCTGGAGAAAATGGTCATTTTGGCAGTTTATGGCATTATGCCCCAAACCCCGCCCACCTGAAGTTCCACCCCCAAAATCTCCAGGTATTTCCCAACACAGAACTGGCAACCCTAACAGCTATCCACCTGAAACAGTTTGCAATCGAATGTCACAGAGCGAAAGGTGAAGGCTGTCCTTGCGGCTAGAATATGAGTTTATTAAATGACAGAATATTTGTTTCTGTGCACATCCAAAATGCGCTATACAAAGTTCAATATTAGGTAGCACTGTAGACAAATGCAGGATAGGAACGAAGCCCATCTTACACAGAGAATTCATTACTAAGCAGAAAAAAATCCTTCCTCAAAAGGGCAAAGCTTAAAATATACAACTGTGTCATCTTGACCAGAGATCATTCAGGGTATGAGTCAGGGAGCACTGGAAGGTATGGAGAGAAAAATCAAATTTTATATTGGCGTTGGGGAATGGGGAATGAAAATGTTACGGAAATAAATTCTCGATCCCTGGAGCAATCAAATCATGCCTCTGGCTCAGCTATCACTGTCATCATCTGTATTGTGTTGTGGTTGTGGCAGTGAAGCCTCTGCCATTGATTGGCTGAGCTGGTGCAGCAACGTGGAATGTTCAAGAGCTGAGGGAACAAACCCATCTGCAGTCCAATTTGTTTGAGAAGAAGGGAAATTGTCAGTGCGGCTGAGAAGAATCAGAGGGTGGGAATGAAAACTGGAAAGAGGTTCCTGGATGTAGGGAACCTAGACCAGGAGCCTAGAGACTAGGAAGCTGAAGTGAAGTGAGAAGGAGGAAGTTGAAGAGGAAGATAAATCACACTTGAGGAAAAAGTGCAGGGGGGACGTGGAACAGAAGAGGAAGGGGCAAATTGTGAAAGGGCTGCATCCCCTGTAGGAGAAAAGTTAGTACTGTCTACTCTGACTCGCAGCTGCTCTCCAGGGTCTCAGGCAGAGGTCTTCCACATCACCTACAACCTGACTCTTTCAACAGAAGAAGCCATGGATTGAACCTGGGACCCCACTTTTACCGCTGATCTCCAGACTACAGAGATCAGTTCCCCTGAAGAAAATGGCTGCTTTGGAGGGTGAACTTTATGGCATAGTGCCATGCTGAGGTTCCATGCTGAAAGCCAGTGTAGAGTAGTGGTTTAGAGTCCACCACTCCTCCACAAGAAGCCTGCTGGGTGACCTTGGGCCTGTCACAGTTCTCTCAGAACTCTCTCAGCCCCACCTGCCTCACAAGGTGCCCGTTGTGGGGAGAGGAAGGGATGGCAATCGTAAGCTGCTTTGAGACACCTTAGGGTAGAGAAAAGCAGGGTATAAAAACCAACTCCAACTCCTCCTCCCCAAACTCTGCCCTCTCCAGGCTCCATCCCTCAAATCCTCAGGTATTTCCCAACCCAGAGCTGGCAACTCTAAAGCAACTGTTTTGCTACTGTGTGGGACAGGATACTGGACTAGATGGACCACTGGTCTGATCCAGCAAGATGTTCTTATGTTCACGAAACCCCTAAGCAGGGAAATAATACTTGTTACCATAAGCGTTCTGAGTCCCTCACCTTGGATAGCCACCAACATGTCGCAAGCGGTCATGCCCAGAACGCAACATGCTCATTTCCGTAAACTGGAGCTGTGACCGCCACCAGATTGTAAAGGGGAGCATTTGCTCTTCTTTGGCCTATAGCAGCCTGTTTTGTTCCAGAGCTTGTTTTCCTCACATCTATGGGGTATGTAGTTTCATGTAAGCCCCGAACGCACACAATCTGTGTGACTGTGGTAAATGCCTTGAACATCACACACCCATACAATCTGAGACAGTTGCTATTTTTACCTAGATAAGAAAAATCACTGGCTTGATGCCAATGGGACCATACAGGCAGAAAGCTCAGTCTTGTACTTGCTTAGTATTCTGTTAAAATTTCACAGTCTTTCATTTTTTTTCCAATGCATATTCTTTTTCATGTGGTCCGTTAATCTCTCCATTTAATCAACAGCCTTTTTAAAGTCAATTAGGAGAGAACAGTGGGGTTAATGTTGTGTAAGGTGAACATTTATTTCTTCAGGAGTGGCACATTCTTTTATCTTAAGTATGACATTTTTTTAATTAAGCATTTTTTTTTAAAAAAAGGGGGGTTTGTTCTTAGAATAGAAGCACTCCATATGACATTGTGCTTCAGATGCCAAATTCAACTGATCTTTAAGTTCCTTCTTCAAGGTATTTTCTTGTAATTTGTTGCTATGAAAAGCTGCCATGAGGGATGGAAAAGGCCCAGAAATGATTGGGCAAGGCAATTGTATGTAGGGTTGCCAACCTTCAGGTGGGGTCTGGAGATCTCCTGGAATTACTGTTACCCAAAGAGGCAGTCTCCTATTTAACTGGGGGAACTTAGCTTAAAGGAGACAAAGCAAGAGGGATTCTACACCTACAGGGATTTTCCCCTTAGAGACCTCTCAAAATAAACCAGTCAGATGTTTAAGTGGAAAGGGTTTTGTTGAAATAGGAATTAAAGGGGCAAAACACATATACAAATACATGGAAAACACACCAGCTAGGTAAGAGAAAAACAGGGTGGAGAGGGGAGAAAGTAGTTTTGGTTAGGTGATAGTTACCAGACTCGAAGAACAAGGTCCACAGAGGCAGCGGCGAAACAACCAGCATTTCACAGTGAAGGGGAGGAGGCCCACATGCAAATGGGGGTGTAAGGTATGGTGCAAAGAACACACACACTGCTATGGAGCAGCATGCTTGCAATTGTAGGGCAAAATACTGCCTGAGGAAGTCTGACATGTTTTATCCTCAAAACAAGGATTATTTTTCAGGCGTGAACAATGACTTGGGTGAAACCTTGATGAGTTTACCTGAAAAGGCCTATAGGTGTTAATGTCACTTGATGACCCTCTAAGTACCAGACTGGAGAAGCTACCAGGTTTTATGAAGTGTTAAGTGTTGCTAAATGGCTAAGGGGAAGTGAAGCTGGGCACCTGACCGAGGTTAATTCAAGGTGAGGCAACCTATTTTGCGAGACCCAATGTCCTGAATTATGCATCGCTATAGGGTGAGGAGGAGGTCATCAGGAGGTTAGCTGCTCTTTCCCACACATTTCTGGTTTATATGTCCAGACTTGCCCTGGCTGACATCCCTTTTGCATCCATTGTACTTTATGGTACAGCCTTGTCTCTTGCTGGTGTCCATTTTTTGACATTTTAAGCCAGGCAGTGCATTACAGCCCATGATATTTGAGCTGATACCGATATAATAGTAAGGGTGTTCATGGGTTTTCTATCTGTAAACTGCCCCTCAGTGAGAGGAGGGGTCTTGCTCCTAGCATTACAGTTGATCTGCAGATGAGAAGGAGGAGGAGGAGGAGATTGGATTTATACCCCGCCCTTCACTCAGAGTCTCAGAGCGGCTTCCAAACTCTTTTCCCTTCCCCTCCCCACAACAGACACCTTGTGAGCAGTGTTCCCTCTAAGCTGAGTTAGTGTGAGCTAAGTCACAGTTTTTTAGCCTCCGGCCCATGCATTTTTGTCTTCACTCAGGAAGGACAGCTCCAGAGCAAACTAATTTATGCAGTAGCCGAACTGCTCGCTCCCAACTTTGATGCTGGTAGCTCACAAAGTAGAATTTTTGCTCACAAGACTCCGCAGCTTAGAGGGAGCATTGTCTGTGAGGTAGGTGGGGCTGAGAGAGCTCTGATAGAAACTGCTCTTTCAAGAATAGCTCTGAAAGAACTATGGCTGGCCCAAGGTCATCCAGCAGCTGCAAGTGGAGGAGTGGAGGATCAAACCTGGTTCTCCCAGATTAGAGTCCATACACTTAACCACTACACCAAACTGACAGAGGATCCTAACTACACAATACTGTTCTTCTGGGTATGTCCCCTGGCTGGGTTAGCAGGTGCATTCTGGGAGTCTGTTCTTCCCAAGCAGGTGTGGGCCCAATTCAGTTCGGGACTGCACAGTGCAGGTTCCCTGGGAGAAAAAGCTATTCATTTATTTAATTCATTAATACCCCGTCTTTCGGGACCCAAAGCAACTTATATCATTTTCCTTTCCTCCATTTTACCCTCACAACAACCCTGTGAGGTAGGTTAGGCTGAGAGAGCGTGACTGGCCCAAGGTCACCCAGCAAACTTCCATGGCATGAGTGGAGATTCAAACCCATGTCTCCCAGATACTAGTCCGACACTCTTCACCACTACACCACACTGGCAGCTTCAGATAGCAGTCTCTATGGCAATACGTCTCTGCTGAGCTTCCTTGTCTTCCGCCAAAAGAAGGTGGCGAGCTCCCCCTCCCTGGCAGTCTTCAAGCAGCGGCTGGACCAACACTTGTCAGGGATGCTCTAGACTGGTCCTGCATTGAGCAGCGGGTTGAACTAGATGGCCTGGATGGCCCCTTCCAACTCTCTGTAATTCTATGATTCTGTGATAGGCAGACGAATATGCTGCTGAGTTTTCTGAAATGGAAGGGTGACATAGGAAAAAGTGGTGGGTGAGAACAGAAGAACATAAGAGAAGCCAATGTTGGATCAGGCCAGTGACCCACCCACTCCAACACTCTGTCACACAGTGGCCAAAAACACCAGGTGCCCTCAGAAGGTCCAGCAGTGGGGCCAGGACACTTGGAGCCCTCCCACTGTTGCCCCTCCCAAGCACCAGGAACATGGAGCATCACTGCCCCAGACATAGTGTCCCATCTATACCTTGAGTCTAACAGCCACTGATGGACCTCTGCTCCAAGAAGACCCCAGGAGATATCACCTAGTGTTTTTCTCTGGTACCCACTTCCCCGTCTCCCAAAGCAGGGCCAAACCCTGGCTTCCCTCCATCTTGTTGAATGGGTGGTTCTCAAGAAGAGCTCAGGAGGCATCATCTCTGTGGTCTTCTCCAAGGGCCCATTCAGAAGCAGCTGAATATTAGGAAAACCTTTGGACAGTCAGAGTTGTGCAAGAGGGGAATCAGTGGTCTAGGGAGGTGGTGAGCTCCCCCTCCCTGGCAGTCTTCAAGCAGCGGCTGGACAAACCCTGGTCAGGGATGCTCTAGGCTGGTCCTGCAATGAGCAGGGGGTGGGACTAGATGGCCTACATGGCCCCTTCCAACTCTGTGATTCCAGGATTCTATAACTCATCCCTTCCCAAGCACCGTCCCCAAACTTTTAGGAATTTCACAACCTAGAGCTGGCAAGCCTGATCTCTTGCTTAAATCTTTTGAAAGCGCCAGGAGACAGCTTGATCTCGGTCTGTTGTTATTAGTGAGGGCACCCGATGACAGATATCCCACAGCCTTGCCAAAACGCAGGGTACATTTGCGGAAGATTTGAGAAATGGCTGCTGCTGCTGATTGAAATAAATTCTTGGTCTGATTATTCTTGGAGGACGCGAAGGCTAGCGACTTCCACGAGCCTAAAGATTGAGTGAAAAATGAATAGCCAAAAGATTAATAAAAACACCCCCACACGATAACCTCATCTTAAAATAATGTGCGTTTGGTATGACACTATGCTGACGGAAGATGGCAAATTGAAAATTATATGGTTGGCACACTGTTGTCCTTGGAGAGGTGCAATACACACACTTCAATCATGCACCGCGCAGAGATCCCTGAAGCTGTTGACATACCTGTGGGAGGGAGGGATGGAATGTCATTCTTTTGTTTCACCACTTTTCGCACTGTGTGACACCACCTCTCTGCTCTCGGAGGGGAGAAGAGAACCATTTTTCATGACTGCTGGAAGGCAAACAATAAACATCCTTTCCGGGTGGATCATATCGCCGCTCAGTTCTTATAAATAAAGCGTCCCATTCAGACACCTCGACCATCCCTCTCCAGAAGTATGCCCTCAGGACAAGTTCTGACATCCTTTCTCTTGTTCAGCGACATCTTCCTGCGCAAATTAGCATCAAACACTCGACATCGGGGCTGCAGAATTAAGAGCTACGCTGTATTAAACATGGGCTGAACGTCGCAGAATGGCTGCGACACCACCGGTGTAAATGATCTGCTGGTGGAATGGCAGTTGTCTTCCAGCTTCCAAATGACTCTGAACAATTAATTCCCAGCATGCCAAATTAGCTAGCACAGGGGTAGGATACATGCTTTGCATGCACACAGTATTATATTCTGTTCTCTGATGCGCCTTGCATTCATGTCTCTGGTAGGGATGTGTTTGTTTGTTTTTTTCAGAATGTAACTAATCAAAATCCGTCCTGAGTGCACTCCATTTGTTAACCTTGGAAAGGACACGAGTCTGAACAAAATCAGCTCTGAGCTTTGGATCTGAATCAACGGAGCATGTTGTGGCCGTATAATGTTTGCAGCTGCGCTCTGCTTTCATTTTCTTTCCCCTTGCACTATCTCCAACTTACTGTTTCTCTGAGGTGGTGAGGGGTACGGAAGAATCAACAAAGAGGGAGAGTGACTTAACTGGTATGTGCCTGACAGGCACATTAGCCAACCAAGATACTTAACTCATGTTTATGCCACACAGTGGGCTTAATTACACAATACTTATTTTCTGGGGAGGTCCCCTGGTTGGGTTAACAAATGCATTCTGGGAATCTGTTCCTCCCAGGCAGGTGTGGTCCCAATTCAGTTTGGGACTGCACCATGCAGGGAGTGGGGACATAAGTTTCCTCCTGTATCATTTTCTCAACTGAAAACAGAAGAAGATAAGAGATTGGATTTATACCCTGCCCTTCACTACCCAAAGGAGTCTCAGAATGGCTTACGAACTCCTTTCCCTTCCCTTCCCCACAACAGACACCCTGTGAGGTCGGTGGGGCTGAGAGAGCTTTGACAGAAGCTGCTCTTTTTCAGGAACAGCTGTGCCAGAACTATGGCTTGACCAAGGTCATCCAGCAGCTGCAAGTGGAGGAGTGGGGAATCAAACCCAGCTCTCCCAAATTAGGATCCACACACTTAACCGCTACACCAAACTGGCATTATTTCACATCAAATTATTAGTTCTTTAACTTGGGGAGGGCTCTCATTTTATGGGGGCAGGGCTACTCCTTGCGGAAGCTATTTCAGCTATCTGCCATTAGGCTGATGAGCAAATGCCTTGTGTGGATGTGTTGCTTGCCTTCAATTCTTTCACATCTTTTCCTGCCTATGTTACCAATGTGTATACACACACTGATAAAACACTACCAAAAAGCAATCTAGATGCATTTGCATATGCTTCTACCTAGGATTTCTATACCTGTGTGGGAGCGCATGTGCTTATTAGAAGAAGAAGAAGAAGAAGAAGAAGAGAAGAGATTGGATTTATACCCCGCCCTCCACTCCCCAAGGGAATCTCAGAGCGGCTTACAAACTCCTTTTCCCTTCCCCTCCCCGCAACAGACACCCTGTGAGGTAGGTGGGGCTGAGAGAGCTCTTTCCCAAGCTGTCCTTGAGGAAACAGCTGGTACAGAGCTATGGCTTGCCCAAGGTCATCCAGCCAGGTGCAAGTGGAGGAGTGGGGAATCAAACCCGGTTCTCCCAGATTAGAGTCCGCGCTCTTAACCACTACACCAAACTAATGATGTTAGAAAAACATCACACACAAATAAGTGATATATAGGTAAAACACCACACATACACAAAATGTGATATATGTCTAATTACATCAGGATTGCAGTGTTTCAGCAATGTGCATCGGTGGTGGTTGGTTAGCAGATAAACAATCAGATGGAAATCAGTGAAACGTCCCATGCACTAAATGTGTAATTAATGTAAGAAATTCTTCTAGCCAAACAGGAATTATAGAGGATAAGAAGGCATCACAGACATCAATTCCAGAACAGTAAAGGAGCCAATCAGGGGACTGATCCTGTTTTGCCATTCAGCAATCACAGCTTTAGCCAACTGTTCTATGCTGGTTTCCAGTGACCCATGATGTATGCACCACTGCTGTTATCACCAAGGCTATGATAATTAGATTCATCGACTGTGCAAATAGGGTTGCCAGTTACAGGTTGGAAAACTTCTGGAGATTTGGGGGTGGCGCTTGGGGAGGGCAGGGTTTGGGGACTACAGTGCCATAAAGTCAGTGGAGTATATTGCCACAGCGTTCACCCTCCAAAGCAGTTATTTTCTCCAGGGAAAACAACCTCTGTAGTCTGGAGATCAGTTGTGATTCTGGGAGATCTCCAGGCCCCACCTGGAGGTTAACGACCCTATGTGCAAGAGGTGTTCCTTTTAAGTACTGCCTGCTTTCCTTTCAAAGCCAGGCTGTCTCTTGAGATGCATAAGAATATAAGAAGATAAGAAGAGCCCTGCTGGATCAGACTAGTGGTCCATCTAGTCCAGCAAGCTGTCTCACACAGTGGCCAACCAGTTCCTCTGGAGGGCCGACAACAGGGCAGAGAGGCCGAGGCCTTCATAGGAACACCAGAAGAGCCCTGCTGGATCAGACCCGTGGCCCATCTAGTCCAGCATCCTGACTCTCACAATAGCCAGCCAGTTCCTCTGGAGGGCCAGCAACAGGTCATAGAGGCCGAGGCCTTCTCCTGATGTTGCCTCCTGGCTCTGGGATTCAGAGGCTTACAGCCTGTGAATGTGGAGGTTCCCCTCAGCCACCATGGCTAGTAGCCACTGATACACTTAACCTCCATGAATCCATCTCATCCCCGTTTAAAGCTGTTTATTCCTGTGGCCATCACTACGTCCTCTGGCAGCAGACCCCACATTTTAATCATACACTGAATCCCCACTCCTCCTCCACATGAAGCCTTCTGGGTGACCCTGGACAAATCACAGTTCTCTCAGAGCTCTCTCAGCCCCACCTACCTCACAAGATACCTGTTGTGGGGAGAGGAAGGGGGGAGATTGTAAGCTGCTTTGAGACTCCTTAACGTTGAGGGAAAATGGGATATAAAATCCAGCTCCTCCTCTCCTCTCCTCCCCCTTCCCCCTTCTCTTCTTCTTCTTCTTCTTCTTCTTCTTCTTCTTCTTCTTCTTGAGGGCTGACTAAAGATTAAGGTGGGGAGGTGCTGAATCAAGTCAGCCCAATGCCTCTTTTGTGTTTGGGGTTGGCTGGCTTTCCAATCTGAACGCCCTTCCGCCAAGACTCAGCATGCCGCCAGGCCTCCACTCGCCACAGCCAGGCATGCTTCCCCACTACGCCAACACCCAGCTTTGTATTCAGATGTCTGCTCTGTCTTCAAGCTGCCGCTTCAAAGGCCCCGGCGTCGCTTGAGGGGATTCTGCCTTTAAAGGACTTCACAGTCACGGAGTGGGCTTTCACATCACGTCACTCCCATCTTTTTGAAGATTTTTCGTTAATACAGGTCACCTTTGAAGGCGTCCAAATTGCTGAAGTGGTTCTTTTCTAAGTTCTCCCTGTGACTGGCGCAGCTCTCTGAAGTTCTCTTTGGCATCTCTCCAGAGAGGTTTCTCTAACTGGTTGGAACATTCCCTTGAAGAACATCCCTTTTCCCCCCGCTCGCGTCTGGCTTTTGCGAGCAACGGAGGACCTTTGATGTCCTCGTGCTGGTCCAATCTTGTGGGAAATATTCTGTGACTGCAGCTCATGTCCTATTCTGGCACTCATTGTGCTGGGATATAGCTAGGCTGGGCTTGAACCGCCGCTCTGCCAGGTTCACAGCTCGCTTATTCTAGAGTAATCTGCTTAAATTCAATGGGACAGTGCTGTGGTGTGTTAGCGGTCTTTCGCTTTTGCAAGGGCATTGTCAGTATTGCACTGCTTTCAGATCCAGGTGGGTAGCCGTGTTGGTCTATTTTTTTAGGGGGGGGACGGGTCTCTGTTCTGAAGGCAAGAGCCATGGAGGGTAACTGAAAATGACCACTGCAGGAGAATGGAGGGGACATTTGGAGAGCATCACATCCAAAGTGCAAGATGCCACACATTGGTCAGGCCGCACCTGGAGTACTGTGTGCAGTTTTGGAGGCCTTACTTCAAAAAGGATGTGGACAGAATGGAGCGGGTGCTGAGGAGAGCAATGAGGATGATTGGGGGCCTGGAGACCGAGCCCTACCAGGAAAGGCTGAGGGACTTGGGAAAGTTCAGTCTGGAGAAGAGGACATGGAGGGGGGACATGATGGCTCTCCTGAAATATTTGAAGGGCTGTTGCTTAGAGGGGGGCAGGGAGCTTCTCCTGTTGGCAGGAGAGGAGAGGACTCGCAAAAATGCTTAACAACATTTGTGACCTGGGCCTCCCTGGAAAGGGAAGTGTCCAGGAGCACCCCCAGGCTCTTGATGGATGATCCAGATGTTAATGGCACACCGTCAAGAGCCGGGAGTTGGCATGTTGGGGGCACTCTAGGATTTGCCACATGCTCTATGGTTTAATCATAGAGTTTTTGTGAATTCTAGATATTTTCCCTGACATTATGATGTCACTTCCAGTTTTTACAGGAAGTGGGAAATTACATGCTGGGCTGATGCTGGTGTTCCTGTCCCTGCCTCACAAATGTCCCTGGGGGTCCCAGGCTGCCGCCCGGCAATCCTAGGAGAAGGCTATATGGTCTCTTTTTATGCAGTTTCTTTTTCTAAGAAGTCCTTTAATTGCGATGAGGACAAAGGGACTTTCCTGTTTTCTTACATTTCCTTTATTATTACTCTGTTTATAAATATACAAACTGTGTGCAAAAAAAAATAGCCATCTTCTGCCGTGTAAGAACAATGAGAACGAAAACTCCAGTATAAATACTATGTGCTACATTAAGCACAAAGTAGAAATCTCTTGTCCCCCTGTACATTATGTAACCTGGGCGTTTGATTCCCACAACTAATGAGCAGATGCCATTGTTTTCTAGACGTTTCTTGACTGTAATGTTTCTTCTCCCTGAAACACTTAACAGCTGTTGTTGTATCCATTAGTATCACACACCATGTTTTCTGGAGCCATTCATGAATATCTGGGAGGCTTTTCTTTTTCAAAAATGGGCAATTAGGATTCTTACAGCCCTTCTCAAAGGGCTGCCAGGCTTCCTGCTATGGTGGGAAATCTCCTGGTAGTCACTGCCTGCCACAACTCCAAGTGGAAGTCGGAAATTTTTTCGAAAGGTGGCATCATGTGTGCTATGACATCCTCCAGAAGTACCATTGGATAGCTCTAGGAAATGCTGAGAATTCTATGGTAAAATCATAGAGTTTCCAGCGATTCCTAGAGTTACCTGATGTCACTTCCAGATTTTTCTGGAAGTGGTGTCATGGCACACCCAATGCTATGTGCCTCACCCATGCCCCCTTGCTTCCATGGGTTTCCAGGCACAGCCCAACAACCCTTGCCCTTCTACAATCCAATGCTTTTCTTCTGAAGGGACAGTTTCTGGAGTTTAAACCTGCCTGAGTAATATGCCCCTGCAGTCCTTTAACCCTAACCCCAACTTTTGGAGGACGGGTACAAAGGGATGCTGCAGGGCAACAAGGCAACACAAACTGCTCAGGGAGCCCCCCGGGGAAAAGTGGTTCCCCTCTCCCATCCTCTCGTCTTGTTGCAGGAAGAAACTGTCAGATCCTCCAATTTTGTTTTGATTCCCAAAAAGGTATTGAATTTCAAATGTATGCACAATTTTGATTCACCCGTAATCACTGCACCGGGAACAGCTAATTCAATTTGTCTGCCTTGACGCTGTATGAAAAACGTTGGGGGGGGGGGAACAAAAAGAAAGCGTGCTGCGTGCAGCAGCTGTCAATATGAGAAAAAATATGATAAAATATTGACATGATTTTGAGATATTAAGCCTGTGGCTTCACAGTGGGGGGGTGGGGGGGCACATACGCACACCTCACCCGCTCTTTCCCCAGGTCTCAAAACAATATTGTGTGGACCTCCTTCTGAGTGCTGCTAACCAAGTCTTTTTTTAAAAGTGAGCTCCCCCGACTTAATTTAAAATGCACCTGCCGTGTTTCCAACAGACTCCTATCATTTAACAGGCCATCCCTTGGACAATGAAGAGGGCGGGGGTGGCAATGATGATGCCAACTGGGTCTTGAATTTATGTGAAGGAACATCCAAAAATCCATCCGGAGAACAATTCCGTTTGCGCTGGGGGAGGGGGCTGTGGCTCAGGTGTAGAGAGGACCGTTTGTATGCAGAGGGTCTTGGTTCCAGGGATTTTGTTGTTGTTGAAAAAGAAGTGCCGGAACTCTCAAGAGGGAGATGAAGTTTTCAATCTGTATCCTGACAACTCATGAACTTTTAAACATTGTGTTTAAAAGAAATGTGAAAGAGGTTCCTGGGCCTTGCTCGGTTCAGTCCCTAACATCTGGTGCAAAGGGGAAAGGGGTTTTTAAAAGGGCCCAGGCAAACAAACATATAAATAAACGTTCCTGTGAGTGTCAGATGATGTGGGGTTTTTTGCTTCGGGGTCAACTGCCACAAAAGCAAAGAGAAGGGCTGTGCCTCCCTTCGCCACCCCAATCATTTTTTAAACGGTGCACTTTAAGTGCCCTGACATGGGCTGCGGTCACACGCACGAAATAATCCAGTTTCAATCCACTTTCAGTGCACTTTTCAACTGGATTCTGCTAGTTCAGACAGTAAGGCCCATTCTGCATCTAGCATCCACTCCGTTGTTTTACCAAACCCACACTGGAACAGAAGAAAACGCGGCTCAAAACCACATTCAGATACCTCAGGCCAACGCCATACTGACTGCAGAGTCACCCTTAATGGCCATAAAACAGCCATAAGTCTATGCAGATAACCACCAGAAAACCAAGAGATCAAATGAAGTGAAAGCGGGAAGCAGTCTGGAAACTGCCATAAAATCCGACAATCAATCATAGTGAAAATGGCATGCAATGCAGAGGGGGATTTCTGTTCCAGTGTGGGTTTGCTAAAACAGCGGAGCAAATGCTAGATGCAGAATGGCCCACAGTAAAGTGCATTGATAGGGGACTGAAAGGGGATTATTTGATATGTGTGATGCTGCAGGAGAGTTCATTTATTTATGTATTCAGTTATAGTCTGCCTTTCTCGCGGGGTCTCAGGGCGGATTACACAGACTGAGTCAGTAACATCAACACAGTGGGCCATTTAATAACCAGTGCATTGGAAATAAAAAGCTGATCACCAAATTTGAGGATAAGTGGAGAGGCTTTTATAATTACTACAAACTACATAGATTAGATAAAGCTGTCAGAGGAGGTGCAAAGAAATTTGAATTGACTAATACTCAAATTGTAGAATCATATTCTCCTAGTTATAATTAATATCTTACAGTTACATATTTACTAGTTATTATATGATAGTATAAACCTTGTATAAAGATAAGAAAATTTTTTTTTAAACTCTTTTCTTTTTTATGTTTCTTGCTTATATGCTTTCCTACCTGGCCCTACAGATAGAAAATACTGGAAAGATACACAGAAATATATTATGTTGAAGTATTATCTTACCATATTTTGATTTATACTTTTTCATGTTTGATATTGATATATAATGCAATGTCCTTAAAATGTGTTTAACAAATTATACACACACACACACACAAGGGGAGACCCGCAAGATACTGGCGGGATGGTTATCCCATTCCTCACACCTTTGCTTCCTCCCTTCTCCCCCTACTTTTCTCATACTCTTTCTCCATTCTGCCCCCCTTTCTTTCTCTCTGTCCTCCATGTATGTTACTTCCTTCTCTTTCTGACCCGTCATCATTCTCTTTGTTTTTCTGCCTCCCCAACTCATCACTCTTTCTCTCTCTTTCTGCCTCCCACTTCAAATCCCACCCTGCACAGGCATTGTACCTCACTGAGGTCCTTGTCCTCCCTAGGTTCCACCCCCAAATCTCCAGGAGTTTCCCAGCCTGGATCTGGATCTGCTGCCGGTGGCCGGGGGTGGGGGTGGGTTATTGATTATCCTAGACTGCTGCCAGTAAAAACCCTGCCTTTTACTGACAGAACCTCCCCCCCTCCCCCGAACATTCTAATCTCACAGTTGATGCCTGAAGGTGATGCCATTTCAAAAGGTATTGGGGGGAATTCAACTGTCCCTGAAGGTTTTTTTTAACATTTTGGATTTTTCTGCCGACCAAGGAAGGGGCCTGACTATGTAGGAAAAACTGTTGGAGGAGAGGAAGCTCTCTTTCGGCAGAAATAAGCATCCACACAGGAAAAAAACCTCTCAGAATTAGAATATATATATATATATAGCATTAGAATTTGAGAAGTCTGGAACCAACCCTTCTTTGCATGTGCGCAAGAAGAAGAAAAAAGAAATCTTGATGTGATTGTGTCTTTTTGTGTGGTGTTTTACTCAACTGCAGGAATGTGTGTACATCGGCAAATTGCCATACAGAAGGAATACTCATGCTGTGTTACAATCACATCAAGATAATTTTTTTCATTGTTTTAACAGTGCACATCCGTAATATCGGGGAAGGGGTTCATATCAGCTGAAAATGATGTCAGTCTGCACTCTGCACATGTTCCAACTCTGGAATTAATTTGAGAAATTTTGCTATTTTAAATGGAAATAAGGACAAGTAGGATTCAGCACAGACTAAACTCCTCAAAAGACAAAAGAACCCAACTGGGAAAACCTACTTGTCCCCTACATGACATGCAAGTTTGGTGTAGTGGTTAGGCTACTTTTAGGAGCACCGTTAGCGGTTAGGAGCACGGACTCTCTAATCTGGGAGAACTGGGTTTGATTCCCCACTTCTCTACATGCAGCTGCTGGTGTGACCTTGGGTCAGTCATAAGTTTTGTCAGAGCTGTTCTCTCACAAGCAGTTCTTGGGAGAGCTCTCTAAGCCCTGCCTACCTCATAGGGTGTCTGATGTGGGGAGAGGAAGGGAAGGAGATTGTAAGCCACTCTGAGATACTGAGTAAAGGGTGGGGTATAAATCCAGTCTCCTCCTCCTCCTCCTTCTACAAAAGCTTACCCCTGGGAATCTTTTTGCAGCCCCCCCATGCACCATTTCATACAGCTATATTTCCAGACATCTTCCATCAAGCACACACTAGATCTCAGGGAAGCAATACCTACTATAGAGAGTGAGAAGTTATCATTAGCCAATAACTGTGAGAAGCAGGAGGTCCTTGGTCAGCAATACAATAGCTACCTTAAGAGTCAATCGACAGAAAGATGGGTTATAAACAGAAATAATCAGCGCAATAAAGAGAGACCTTTCAATGGCAGAATTATAGTTCTGTTCTTTTCCATGTATTAATCACTCTTTGGGTGAAGAAGTACTTCCTTTTATCCATTCTAACCCGACTGCTCAGCAATTTCATTGAGTGCCCACAAATTCTTGTATTGAAGAAAGGGAGAAAAGGACCTCTTTCTCTACTTGCTCTATCCCATGCATAATCTTATAAACCTCGATCATGTCACCCCTCAGCCGTTGTTTCTCCAAGCTAAAGAGCCCCAAGTGCTTTAACCTTTCTTCATAGGGAAAGTGTTCCAACCCTTTTATCGTTCTAGTTGTCCTTGTTCAAAATTACTGTGATGTGTCACTTTTTCTCCAGGGAAACTGATTTATCTCAGATGGAGATCAGTTGTAAAAGCTGGAGATCTCCAGTCACCGTCTGGAGGTTGGTAACCCTATTCGTTGGCCTTCCAGGCCTTCACTGGGTGAAACGGGGGGGGGGGGGGAGGGGGGCTTTTGATGCTATCTTCTTGTGTTCTTATGTTAATCAATCCACGGGGAGTTTGCCAGTCATTCGTGTAGACCCAGCTTGTAACCCGACAAACAAAGGAGAAGGAAATAGTTCCTTCAAATGACTTTTTTGATTTCTCGTTCATTATCAAGTTTTCTTAACCGCAACGTCAACGACATCTCTTGTAGGTGGCAGCCAGCTATGAATATGCATTCCAACCCCGGAAAAGCAATATTCTAAAAGCGTGAATATTGTAATTGAATGCGCTCGGCATCATTTGGGGTCGATTTGTGATTCAAATAATGCTGTGCTTTCCTCTTGTAATGCAGGGTTATTAAAACATTTCCCTGGCTCATGGTCATGTAGATATTGTCTGAACTGCTGGCAATGTTACCATTTCAATGAGATTTCTAGGAGTTTGTCTTTAAAATTTAAAAAAAACCCACAACAACACAAGTCAGCCATGAGTTTTTGTCCTCTGGACCTCTAATAATCCTCTGAAGGCTACTCCACCATTTATTTAATTGTATTGGCAACAACAGAGACAGGAAATAAATTGCACTATATTGTAATTTACTTAAAAAGAAGCTCTCTGAATATCTTGCGTCTTAATCCCTTCCAGTTCTACCTATTAAAGCGCCAGAGGTGTTTATGGCTTCAAGAATGGATCTTTTTTCAGGTGCTGAAAGCAAAATTAAAGTCATTATAGAATGAACAAATGGCATCAAAAAATTTATTAAATGTAGGTCTACCACTTTAGTTGTCCTGAACTGAATGGCCCAGGCTAGCCCATTCTTATTAGATCTTAGAAGTTAAGCAGGGTCGGCCCTGGTCTGTATTTGGATGGGAGACCACCAGGGTTGGTATGTGGAGGCAGACAATGGCAATTTGGCAACCCCCTGCTGACCATCCCGTGCTTTGAAAACCCTATGGGCTTGCCATAACTCAACTGCAACTTGACAGCGCTTTCCATCACCAAGAGTCAGGAATTAGAGGATTTGCATTTTACTCACATTTCTTTTCGTCCTTGCTCCATTGGTTATGTTTGCAGATGCACTGTGTTCTTTTTATCCCCTTATTAAACTACTTTACATCCTGGTACTAACAATAGGAATTATACTATTCTGTGCTGAGGAACAGCTTCATTTCTTCGTGAGTGGTGCATTTATTTACCGCTAGAGGCTCCACGCTGCTTACTTTGCTCGCCAACCCCATAGCTCCCTATGTTCACCATACGTCATGGTAGTTTGAATACTGAATGAGCAGTTCTGCCTCCTGCCAGAAGAGCTGCAGCAAGTTCAGAGGAATTAGCAGCAATAGCACTCCTGCTTGGTGTACTGGTTAAGAGCGTCAGACTCTAATCTGGAGAACTGGGTTCAATTCCCCACTTCCCCACTTGAAGCCAGCTGGGTGACCTTGGACAAGTCACAGCACTCTCAACTTAAAAATAAGCATGGCTTGTCACCTAGTGGTGCCAAAAAAGAGCTACAGCTTCAGGCAGCCAAACAATCCTTCATGATCTGCTGGCTATTCCACACACAATGCCATACTCTATTTTTTACGTTTTAGTGCTCATCCCTTTTTGGCAAATCATAGCCAAAATCAACTGCAGAACAAATGTCACATCTGGCCTTTCTCCCTAGTGGGGACTCAAAGCAGCTTGCATCTTTTTTTCCCCTCCTCTCTATTTTATCCTCACAACAACCCTGTGAAGTAGGTCTGGCTGAGAGTGTGTGAATGGGAATATATGAATGGCCCAAGGTCTGCCAGCCACTTTCAGTGGCAAGATGGGGATCTGACCCTGGGTCTCTTTGATTCTAGTCCAGCATTCTAACCACTGCATCACACAGCCTCTTGACAGGTTAGGGAAGCTGTTAAAACCTCACTGTTTTGTTAGAGAGGTGATATTTTCATGATTTTTCCAGCCTCCCTGTTAGTGCTGCCTGCACTTTCCTGGCTTCTTGTGAGTAAACCTTTGCTTCCATTACAAATAGCATAAGGATGTTATGAAGCTAATCTGTGCCTGTGGATGGTCCACATTCCCTTCATTTTTGGCACTGCAATTCCCTCCATCAGCCAATGGCGCACGTTGAGACTCCTAGCTATATTTTCTGAGAGCCAGTTTGGTGTAGCAGTTAGGAGCGCGGACTCTAATCTGGGAGAACCGGGTTTGATTCCCCACTCCTCCACATGCAGCTGCTGGTGTGACCTTGGGTCAGTCACAAGGTCTCTCAGAGCTGTTCTCTCAAGGGTAGTCCTCGAAAGAGCCCTCTCAGCCCCACCTACCTCACAGGATGTCTGTTGTGAGGAGGGGAAGGGAAAGGAGATTGTAAGCTGCTCTGAGACTCCTTCAGGTAGTGAAGGACGGGGTATAAATCCAATCTCCTCCTTCCTCTTCCTCCTCCTTCTCTTCCTCTTCTTCTTCCCTGCCCCCAAAAGCACACCTCAGTTTCCACCGGAAATAGTGGGGGGAAGGGGGCCATGACTCAGGGGCAGAGCATCTGCTTGGCACACAGAAGGACTCAGGGTCAGTCCTTGCAACTCCAGCTATAAGTACCAGGTGGCAGGTGATGTGAAAGACCTCTACTGGAGACTGTGGGGAGCTGCTGCCAGTCTGAATAGACAATACTGATCCTGAGGGACCCTAGGTTCTGATTCAGTGTAAAGTAGCTTCCTGTATTCATGTGGAGGTAGAGCTGCCAATTCCGGTTCAGAAATCCCAGGAGATTCAAGGGGGGGGGGCTTGGGAAAGTGGGGTTTACAGAAGGAAGGGACCTCACCTCGGTGAGGTATAATACCATGCAGTCCACCAAAGCAGCCCTTCCCTCTCTGAGCAGTGGAATAAACAAACAAGAATTTTTTCTAGGCTGGAAATCAGTTGTAATTCCTGGAAATCTCCAGCCCCCACCTGGGTGTTTGCAACCTTTGGAGGGTGGTTTCTTGCAAAGTCCCAGGTCAGGTTGTCCTGATTCCCTTCCTGTAGCTCCCATGGTCATCTTGAAGCCAGTGACCAACTTTGGGGCCCTCTAGCTCCAATTTCTGAGGAAATCTGTGTGCCACAGAGGAGCAGATTTTCTATTCCGGTGGCTTCTTTTTTCTTAACTTCATTATGTAATTGCTCGGCGAAGACTCTGTCACTGGGTCTACGTGCCGAGGTTGCAAACTATGCCGAGTCCTTGCTACATCACTTTCGATTCCATCAAGCATTTCTTCTGATGGAAGGTGGGGGCCATTTTCATGAATTTCCATCTCTCGTGGGCAGCCTCTGAGTCCCTCCCCATGCTATCTCTGGGGCTTCTCTAAAGTTGCCGACCTACAGGTAAAGGCCTGGAGATCTCCCACTATTTCAGTTGATCCCCAGATGCAAGAGACCAGTTTGCCTGGGTTAAATGGCTGCTTTGGAAGGTGGACTGTATGGCATTGTACCCTGCTGAGGACCCTGCTAGGGATGCCAGCCTCCAGGTGGGGCCTGGGGATCTCTAGGAATTATAGCTCATCTACAGACTAAAGAGATCAGTTCTCCTGGGGGGGGGGAAAGGATGCTTTGGAGGGTAGGGTCTATGGCACTGTACCCCACTGAGGTTCCTTTCCTCCCCAGGCTCCACCCCCAAATCGCCAGAAGTGTCCCAAACTGGAGTTGGCAATCCTAGACCCCAATCCCCCACTAGTGGCCAGGGGGGACCTGGCAACCCTGCTCCCTATCCTACCCAAACCCTGTACTCCCCAAGCTCCACCCCCAACATCTCCAGGTCTTTTTCCACCCAAAGCTGGCAACCCAAGCATTTCCATGTCCCTCAGCAGCAACAGTTGGGGGGATATTTGGGGCTACAGTGGGAGGGGAGATAAGAAAGTCATGCTTTGCTGATGGAAATCTGACTCTAGGGGGCGGTGCTCATCTCCGTTTCCAAGCTGAAGAGCCAGCGCTGTCCAAAGACTTCTCCGTGGTCATGTGGCCGGCATGACTAAACACCGAGGCACATGGAACGCTGTTACCTTCCCACCGAAGCGGTACCTATTTATCTACTTGCAATTTCTTGCTTTCAGACTGCTAGGTTGGCAGGAGCTGGGGCCAGAGATGGGAGCTCACTCCATCACGCGGCACTCGGGTCTCAAACTACCAGGCTACTGACCTTCCGGTCTGCAGCTCAGCGTCTTAACCTCTGAGCCACCGCAGCCCCCAAAAGCTTATTAACACCCCCCCCCCCCAACTTGTTGGTCTCTAAGGTGCTACTGGTTAGGGTTACAAGCAATGCCCCCTCTAAGCTGTGGAGTCTTGTGAGCCAAAATTCGACTTGGTGAGCTGCTGGCATTAAAGTTGTGAGTGAGCGATTTGGCTGCTGCATCAATTAGTTTGCTCTGGAGCCATCCTTCCTGAGCTAGGACAAAAATGTGTGCGCTGGAGGCTAAACAACTGTGAGCCAGCTCACACTAAGTCAGCTTAGAGGGAACACTGGTTACAAGGTGTCTGGAACTGACCCAGACAGTCCAGTGTTTTCATTGTCCGAGGGGGAAAAAATCCTGAAAAAATAACCGGACATGTCTCGTATTTTGTCCAGGTTTTTTTTTCCTGGACAGTCAGTGAAATGACTGGACTATTTGAGTCAGCTGGCAACCTTACCAAGCCCAAGCAGCACATAACCTGCTGTTTGGGCTTGGAGGAGGTGGCACCAAGGCATCCCAAGCAACTACTTCATGTTGGGCTCCGTGCTTCTGCAAGCTCAAACAGCGCGAACTGTGCTGCTTGGGCTTGGAGGAGATGACACCAGGCCCAAGTATAAAGCCGCAGAAGCAGCAGTTGCTGCTTTGGGTTTGGGCTCAGCTTGTCTGGGTTTTTTTTTTTTTTTTCACACCATCTCATCAGATCTTGGAAGCTAACCAGAGTGGGCCCTGGCTAGTATTCGGATGGTCGAACTCCAAGGAATACCAGGTGTGTGACACAGAGGCAGGCAATGGCAAACCACCTCTGAAACGTCTCTTGCCTATAAAACAAACCTAGCTCGCCACCTAGTGGTGCATAACACTAAAACAGCTAGAACGTCTGGCTGCCAGACAACCTTAGGATCTCCTGGCCATACTACAGACACTGCCATGCAATAATCCTTATTAATTATTACTGCTGGATTCAAATCTAGCTGTTCTACTGCAGACCAATGTGGCTACTCTCTGATTCTACTCAATTGCAATCTTAAGCGAAGGAGGGGAAGGAGGAGACTGGATTTATACCCCACCATTCACTCGGCGTCTCAAAGCGGCTTACAATATCTTTCCTTTTATTTTCCCGCAATGGACACCCTGTGAAGCAGGTGGGGCTGAGAGTTCTGAGAGAACTGTGACTGACCCAAGGTCACCCAGCTGGCTGCATATGGAAGAGTGGGGAATCAAACCTGGTTCTCCACATTAGAATCTGTTGCTCGTCACCACTACACCAGACTTACACCAAAGTTGCCCCAGGCTTAGTCTACTGGCATCTTCCTTGTTGCTGTGGACATAGCCTGCTTACTTCCCGCCCTCCCCTCGGCCCAGTGGTACAGCCTTCAGAAACGTGGCTAGGCAACTGAGCAATGTCAAGGTTTCTGGATTCCCCCACACCTGTCATTTTAAGTGTGGGCTGCATCAGGGAAACATAGTGCCTTCTAGCTCTCTTGCTCTTTCTTTCAGTCCATATATTGACACGAGATGAGGGGAGAGAATCGATGTGGCTCTCCGGACTCCAAAGGGAGCATAGGGCTTAATCTTTCAATACATATCTGAGCACTGCCGAGACTCACTGGTATATCCTGGCATGCAGTTTACTAAATCAGGGCCAAGTTAGACACCGTATGAGGAATGTATCGTTGCTGCCCCCAAACAATAGCTGTATTTCTGGTTCCCTCCCCCATCCCAATAATGCCTAGTAGAATTTATTGTAGTATGACATAAACACATGAACTGATTTAATGATGCCTTATACTGAATCACACCATTGGTGTATGGAGGTCAGTATTGTCTACTCAGAACAGGAATGGCTCTCCAGGGTCTCCTGTGGAAGTCTTTCATATTACCCACCACCTAATCCTTTTAGCTGGAGACACCGAGGATTGAACCCGGGATTTTCTGTAGGCCAAGCAGATGATCTACCACTGAGCCACAGCCCCGCCCCTCATCATAAGGCCTTTTAATTTAATTCATTTATACCCCATCTTTCTCCCCAGTGAATCCCTAAGTGATTTAGATAATTCTCCTCTCCTCCATTTTATCCTCACAACAACCCTGTGATGTAGGTCAGGCTGAGGGGGGGGGCTGGATCAAGATCACAGAGCAGGCTTCCATGGCAGAATGGGGATTCGAAACTGGGTCTCCCAGATCCAGTGCTCCCTCTAAGCTGAGTTAGTGTAAGAACATAAGAACATAAGAAAAGCCAATGTTGGATCAGGCCAATGGCCCATCCAGTCCAACACTCTGTCACACAGTGGCCAAAAACACCAGGTGCCCCCAGAAGGTCCAGCAATGGGGCCAGGACACTAGAAGCCCTCCCACTGTGTTCCCCCCCCCCCCGTCAAGCACCAAGATTACAGAGCACCACTTGCCCCAGACAGAGAGTTCCTATCTCTACTTTGTGGCTAATAGCCACTGATAGACTTCTGCTCCATATGTTTATCCAATTCCCTCTTGAAGCCGTCCATGCTTGTAGCTGCCGCCACCTCCTGTGGCAGTGAATTCCACGTGTTAATCACTCTTTGGGTGAAGAAGTACTTCCTTTAATCTGTTCTAACCCAACTGCTCAGCAATTTCAAGGATCCACAAAAGTACTTGTCCTTTTATCCCATGGCTATTGAGCTTACTTAGGAGCCTTTGATGAGGAACGTTATCAAAAGCTTTCTAGAAGTCAAGGTAAACAACATCTATTGGGTCCCCCTTGTCCACATGTTTGTTTACTCCCTCAAAGAACACTAACAGGTTAGTGAGACAAGATTTTCCCTTACAGAACCCATGCTGAGTCTTCCTCAATAGATTTTGTTCATCAATGTGCCTACTCATTTTTTCCTTAATAACAGTTTCCACCAACTTACCCAGTATCAGTGTCAGACTGACTGGCCTGTAATTTCCCAGATCTCCTCTGGAACTAGGGCTGCCAAGTCCCCCGGTAGGGCGGGGGAAACGCCGATTTTTAGTGCTTACCTCCCGCTTTTCCAAAGATGGCCACCAGGGGGACAAAATGGCTGCCTTAAAAGGGAAATGTCTGCAGAGAGCCTGCCCTGCAGTAAAAAGCCTCACCAGACATTTCCCCTTTAAGAAGTCAGCAAGAGAGCTTCCACAGCAAGAGAGGTCCGCCCAGAGATTAAGGAGGGACTGAAGGAGCTGCTTTTGCATGTGGCTGGCAAGGTGAGTGTCTCTTCCAGCTCTTTTCATTCTCTCTCCCTCTTTCTTTTTTCTGTCTGTCTGTCTGTCTGTCTCTCTCTCTGTCCCCATCCAGCAGAGGTCTATCAGTGGCTATTATAGCCACAAGGTCTAAATGGAAGTAAGTGCCTCTGCCAGTTTTTTTCCCTTCTCTCTCTCTCCCTCTTTCTTTCTTTTTTCTGTCTGTCTGTCTGTCTGTCTCTCTCTCTCTCTGTCCCCATCCAGCAGAAGTCTATCAGTGGCTATTATTAGCCACAAGGTCTAAATGGAACCCTTTGTCTGGGGCAGTGATGCTCTGCATTCTTGGTGCTTGGGGGGCAACAGTGGGAGGGCTTCTGGAGTTCTGGCCCTGCTGCTGGACCTCCTGAGGGCACCTGATATTTTTGGCCACTGTTGTGACACAGAGTGTTGTACTGGATGGGCTGTACTGGATGGGCCGATCCACTGTGGCTTCTCTCCTGTTCTTATGATATGAAAATCATATTTAGCACTTGTGTAGCACTTAGGGCTTCATATTCTGCCGAGATGAGGAAGGATTCAGTAGGGCCGTTGCTCAGTGATAGAGCATCTGCTTGACATGCAGGAGGTATCAGCCTCTTCAGCTAAAAAAGGATCAGGTAATAGGTGACATTAAAGATCTCAGCCTGAGACCCTGGAGAGCCACTACCAGTCTGAGTAGTCAACACTGACCTTGATGGACCAATGGCCTGATTCAGTATTAGGAAACTTCATGAGTTCATGTGTCAGCATGTGGAAGCAACATCACAGGATGTGACATCACAAAATGATGTCACTTCCTTTTTCCTGGCTCCACCCCCAAAGACCCCAGATATTTCCCAAGTTGGACTTGGCAGCCCTATCTGGAACCCTTTTTAAAGATAGGAGTGACATTCGCTACCTTCCAGTCCTCAGGAATGGAGGCAGATTTTAAGGAAAGATTACATATTTTTGTCAGGAGATCCACAAGTTCACATTTGAGTTCTTTCAGAACTCTCGGATGTATGCCACCAGGGCCCGGAGATTTATTTGTTTTTAAGTTGTCTATCAGTTGTAGGACCTCCTCTCTTGTCACCTCAGGCTGACTCAGGTCTTTCAACTCCCATCCCGAAATCAGTGTTTCTGGAGTGGGCAGGCACTTCTCATCCTCCACAGTGAAGACAGAGGCAAAAAATGCATTTAGCTTCTCGGCCATTTCCCTATCATCCTTCACTACACCTTTTACCCCATGGTCATCCAAGGGCCCCACTGCTTCCCTGGCTGGATTCCTGCTACTAATGTATTTGAAGAAAGTTTTATTATTGGTCTTTATGTTTTTTGCGATATGCTCCTCATATTCCCTTTTTGCCTGCCTGATCACAGACTTGCATTTTATTTGCCACAGCCTGTGTTCCCTTTTATCAGCCTCACTGAGACTAGCTTTCCACCGCTTAAAGGAATCCTTCTTACCTTTTACCTGTGAGCCAGCTCAGTTTTTTTAGCTTACGGCTCACACATTTTTGTCTTCGCTCAGGAAGGGTGGCTTCAGGGTAAACTAATTTATGCAGCAGCCAAATTGCTCGCTCACAACTTTAATGCCGGTAGCTCACAAAGTCGAATTTTCGTTCACAAGACTCCACAGCTTAGAGGGAGCATCACAGATCCTAGCCAATGCTCTTAGCTTCTGCACCACATTGGCTTTTTAGCTTTTATGCCTTTGGTGTGCCTATCTTGCGTATCAGGAGAGAGAACCACATGTGATTTTCTTGGTACACATGCTCACCACTTTGTATTAACAGGGCAATGGATTAGAACAGATAAAAGGAAGTAGTTCTTCACCTAAAGAGTGATTAACACGTGGAATTCACTGCCACAGGAGGTGGCGGCGGCTACAAGCATGGACGGCTTCAAGAGGGAATTGGAGCAGAGGTCCATCAGTGGCTATTAGCCACAAGGTATAGATAGGAACTCTCAGTCTGGGGCAAGTGGGGCTCTGTATTCTGGGTGCTGGGGGGGGGCAACAGTGGGAGGGCTTCTAATGTCCTGGCCCCACTGGTGGACCTCCTGAGGGCACCTGGTGTTTTTGGCCACTATGTGACAGAGTGTTGGACTGGATAGGCCACTGGCCTGATCCAACATTGACTTCTCTTATGTTCAATGAATATATCTTACCACTTTGGCATGCACAAACACTTACCTGCCAAAGAAACCTGGTTTCCCTCTGTATATATTGATGGCGGAAAAATACACACTTTGACCAATTCACAGAACATGGGAACCACACATATTGAGAGACCCATGCATAATATGTTCTCATCCTATGTGAGTGAAGAGTGCCAGAACTGTACGCATCGAAAAGGACTATGATATTCTGCGTATCCATGCCCTTGGCAAGTAATTATGTGCGAGAAGGGTGAGAAAACACAGAATACTGTGATGTTATGAGCAATGCTCCCTCTAAGCTGTGGAGTCTTGTGAGCAACAATTCTACTTTGTGAGCTACCTGTATTAAAGTTGTGATCGAGCCATCTGGCTACTGCATAAATTAGTCTGCTCTGGAGCCATCCTTCCTGAGCTAAGACAAAAATGTGTGAGCCGGGGGCTAAAAAACTGTGAGCTAGCTCACACTAACTCAGCTTAGAGGGAACACTGGTCATGAGTCACAGCATGAGATAAGTTCTATGAGATGTTATAGAGGGGATGAGAGGATTCAGGTATGTGGGTACTGGGCACTGACTTATTTATGTTTTCATTAAAAATTAACAAAGAAAGCTGGGAAAGGTTTATATATCCCGTACCTGACATCACATTTGGCACACATGGCCCAGCCTAACTATGGCTGTGATCACACTGGTGGCTTGGCACGGTATGGTGCCGCCTCTAATTGAACTGGTTGAAAGTGTTGCGGGGCATATCAGCCACACAGCACACCCTGCTGCGGGTTACCTATGGAGACATTCCATGATACAGCATCTACATTACTGTAGCACCTCCGCCACAGAGCACGCTGCCAAAAAAATTGCAAAATGCATGTGCACAGCATAGTGTGAATGTGTGCAGCATAATGCGCATATGTGTGGCATAGGGTGCACATGTGTGTATAAGTGATTTAAAAAAAAAAAACCCACATCCTCAGTGGAAGAATGGATCTGCAGGTTCAGACTGCCAGATCTGTTCTGCGCGTGTTCCCCCATGTTCAGACATCCAGCCATGCACAATGAATGCGCGGGGAAACAAAAACACCACTTTGGAGGTGGTGGCTTTTTAACCCAGCTCCAAGTCGTCCTTTGTTGGGGTGAGTACGCCCAGGGAATGCCTGACAGATGTGGCTGTGTGACTGGGCCCATTTAATCTGCTTGTGAAATGTGCCTATATCGGGCCAAACTGCCAGTCTGAACGCAACCAAAGTGACATTTATGTCAGATCTGGCCCTCATAACAAATGGGTTTGAGTATGAAAGAGTATCACAAAGCTGTGAGAAAGGTGTCATGAAGGTGAGGCTGGTGAGGCTTTTGAGGCATACTTGCAAATACACATATTCTGAGACATATATCCAGTGCAACCTTCTGTAGTAATAGGAGATCTGTTGTTAAAAATGGTCACAAAGCATTTTAATGTTTAATTAATAATGATTTTTGCTGAGATAAAGGGGACTATGATGTATAAATAGACACATTTAGAGCCCAGTGGCACTGTTAAGGGCAACCAAGGTTTATTCAAGGTACGAGCTTTCGTGTGCATGCACACTTTTTCAAACACATTGGAATGGTAGGTAACGGTCAGACGTATAGATAGGGGCTGAGCAGCAAATTAACATGTAACATGATGAAGATGTGCAATGACAAAACTAAATAACAAGCTAAGGTTATAAGGTCAACAGTTGTAAAGCAATAAATATGCCAAAATAGCAGATAAATGTGTAAAGGTATCTTTTTAAATTGCAGGATTTCCCCCCGCCGGCCAGGTGACCGGTGGCGGGCAAGAGCCAGGGAAAGTGGTGGTTCCCCCACTCCAACTGGGGTGGGGGCGTGCTAGCAGCCCCAAGGACCTCAATGTATTTAGAACGATGGAATTCTGTTTAGGATTGCACTATTACTTAGGCATGTGACCCATATATGCTAGGCCCTGGTTCCTACAGCCTTGCAAATGGCAGGGCCCTCAAAACATCCTCAAAGTCTCCACTGGGAAAGAGGAAGAACTTGACTAAATGCTTACCTCCTAGGAAGAGTAAAGCTGTGGTAAAAAGCTTTCCCACACCCGATGTTTTGAAGCGACCTCAGTAGCCCTGAACTACGGAAGAAGACCAGAGAAGCGGAGAGAAGGATAAGCAACTTGTGACGTCTTCTCAACCCCCTCAGCCGATATTCACCTTAGGCCATATTGTTTTTTGAAATAAAAAAGGGATTTCTGTGTTCTCAGAAGTTAAGAGGGCACGGTGGCAACTTTGTGCCTGAGGCAAACATGACCGGGGAGTCACCTGTGATCTTCTCAAAGGAGAGACCTGTGTTGTTCAGCTCAATCTGTGTATTTCCCTCAAGGTTTATGGACCTGTGCCAAAGGAAGCTTCATTTCGCATTTATAGCAAGTGTCCTTAGCAAGGGTGGAAAAAAGCTTCTGGTTTCTTGACACACAGATGTGATGAGGAATATGGCCTGCGGATCTGGGAGCCCATCGTACCTTGAGTTGTGATCCTGTCAGAACTCATAAATTAAATGGGGTTATTTAGGATCAACGCAGGGATGGGAAGGCCTTCGAGGTTCTTTGTTGTGGTGGTGGTGATTGGGGAGGTGGCGTTCTGTCAAGATGCCCCAGTGTAGCCTCAGGGAAGCCATGTTTTTCAGGTTAGATTTGAAGTCCAAGTCCTACTTCCATGGAGTTCTTGGGCTCATTCTGCATTTACCATTGCTTATTGTTAAACAATGTGGTAGGGATTAGGGTTCCCAATATCCAGTTGGGGTCTAGAGCTCTCCCAGAATCACAACTGATCTCCACACTACAGAGATCAGGTCTTCTGGAGAAAATGGGTGGGCGGACTCTAGGGTTGCCAGGTCCCTCCTAGCAACCAGCGGGGGATGGGGGGGACTCACTAGGAGTGACAGGGAGGCCCTGTTGACATCGCCAGCGATGTGGCGATGTCACTAATGGTGTGTACTGGAAGGGACCTCATCACGCAGCACCATCATGGTGACACTCTGGTATCTGGGCAAAAACTCTTTGGTATAAATGGCTTCTACCAGAGAGTTTTTGCCCAGATACCAGAGCATTGCCTGAATGTTGCTGGCATGATGACATCACTTCCTGTGCTCACTGGAAATGATGTTGCCACGTCACTGGTGATATTTTCTGGGCTTTCGTTTTTCTCCTGGCAAGTCCCCCAGCCAGTGGGCAGTGGGGGCAGGGCCTGGTGGTAGGGTATCCCCACCTCCATTAGGGAGGCTGGTAACTGTAGTAGACTCTATTATTGATTGATTGATTATTTAGATTTTTACCCCACCCCCCAGCATAGTTGGCTTAGGGTGGCTTACACAACAATATAAAACAAAACAATATAATAATACAATAAATATAAAATCCATTAATACACAAATTTAAAACCATAGGTGTTACAAAAGATTAAAGTGCTAGTATTTAATTTACTTCCTCCACATACAGTCAGCTTCTTAGCGTCTTTCAGATGTCCTCAGCACTCAGGTCGGGCTATAATTAGGCTACGATTGAACTATGATTGGGGGACCCGGAGAGGTCGGGCTCACTCTTCGTCACTGTCAGATGTCAGTCGTCAGATGTCAACAGTGACAGTGGCAGTACTGGTGGTGCTTGGTAATGGTGGCGGCTCCAAAAGCCTGGCGGAAGAGCTCTGCTTTGCAGGCCCTGCGGAACTGCAACAGATCCCGCAGGGCCCTGATCTCCTCCGGGAGTTCGTTCCACCAGAATGGAGCCTAAAAGTCTGTCAAGACAGTAATACAAAAATAATTTAACAGTATTCATAACTGCATAGAAAATTATTTTTGTATTACTGTTAAATTATTTTTGTATTACTGTCTTGACAGACTTTTAAGCTACTGGGAAAAAACCAATTTGGCGTCAGACGGGATTTGCACGTCATTGCATTGCTACATCTTGTAATTGCCTTCAAACTTGTATGTATCCTTGAACTCATAACTTCTCCCTGCTCCTCGTTAATGCAACTTTATATCAAGTGTTTTGTTTGCATATCTATATACTTGTTTTTTTAAGACTGTTTCGATTTGGAAGAAGTCTATCAACGAAACGAGAACAACATTCTGGTGAACCTCGTCAAATTATATACACTTTTTAAGCGTCCTACACAGCTGTGGGTTTTTTTTTCACTTTTAATGGTCCTATTAGGGCTGTGGTTCTCCCTTTGATACCAAATGGAGCCACCACCGAGAAAGCCCTAGCCTTGGCTGTCGCTAGCCTGGCCTCCTTGATATTTGGGAGGACCAGCCAATTCTGGGTTCCCGATTGCAGTGCTCTCTGGGGAACATATGGGAAAAGGCGGTTTCTCAGGTATGCCGGTCACTGACCATAAAAGGCTTTAAAGGTAAGAACCAACACCTTGAACCGAATCCCATATGCTATAGGCAGCCAGTGCAGTGTTTTTAGGGTGGGCTGGATGTGCTCCCACACAGGAGGGCACAACAACAGCCTCGCTGCAGCATTCTGCACCAGCGGCAGCTTCCGGATTTGGGACAAGGGCTGCCCCATGTAGAGGGTATTACAGTAATCCAATCTTGAGGTGACCATTGCATGGTTCACTGTTGCCAAGTCATTACGTTTAAGGAAGGGAACCAACTGTCTAATCAGCTTAAGGTGATAAAAGGCCGATTTGGCAGTGGCTGCTACCTGGGCCTCCATTGTCAAGGAGACATCTAGGAGCACTCCCAAACTCCTAACCCTCGGCGCTGGCACCAAAGGTGCCCCATCGAAGGCTGGGAATGGGATCCCTACCCCCGGACTGCTCCGACTCAGGCACAGGACCTCCGTCTTCATCAGATTCGTCAGCCTATGGCATCTCCCAGAATTACGACGGATCTCCACACTACCAAGATCAATTCCCCTGGAGGAAATGGCAGCCTTGGAGGGTGGACTCTAGGGAATTATATCCCCCTTAGGCTCTACTCTCAAATCTCCATGAATTTCACATCCTGGAGCTGGCAGTCCAAGTGGCCTCGCAACCCTGCTGAGCGCCCTCTCCTCCCGAAATCCCAGCCTCCCCCAACTCTGCCCTCAAATCTCCAGGAACTTCCCAACCCCTAGTTGCATGTAGAGTGGGGGACTTGTAGGACAACAGGGATGGTTTTCAATTATTTCCCCCTCCTTCCCATTATCTCCTGCAATTTCCTCCTTCAGCCCTTCTCTCAGCCAATGAGGTGAGAATGTCAAGCTTTGGGAGACCCAAAGCCCTCTGGGTTACTAGGTGACCATGGGTCAGCCCCTCAGTGATAGCCTCACTCACTTTTCAGGTTGTTGTGAGGATAAAATGGGGAGAGGAGACTCGCCTGTGCTTATCTGAGCTTCTTGAAGGAAATGTCATGAATACTGATCAAAACATGAGTCCGATTGACCCTTTTCTATTCTGCTCTCCCCATTACACTGCTGTCTTCTCGTATCTCGTAAGTCCAAACTTACGCAAGAGATGCAAGCAAATCTATACCCAGGGGAAATGATCAACGCCCACAAGTACTGACCTTATCAGAGAAAGAGAGAAATCCAACATATTTCCAAGGTAGCTAACTTGCATAATATCAAACAATATGAAATAATCTTTTATAGGCTTAATTCAACATGAATTTCCACCCATGACCTGTTTGTTGCAACTAATATCCCAATGAGATTTGCAACAAGAGGAGGGGAAAAGAACAGGACACAAGAAAGTTCAAGGTAAAAAAGGAAGACCAAGGATTTAAACAAAGCACTATTAAGGGACTGATGATATCTAAGTGAATATGTTAGTTAGAATGATATATAATTATTTGTTTTTTGGTTGAGTAGGGTCATACCATGTTAGAAGAAGAAGAAGAGAAGAGATTGGATTTATACCCCACCCTTCACTCAGAGTCTCAGAGCGGCTTACAAACTCCTATCCCTTCTCTTCCCCACAACAGACACCCTGTGAAGTAGGCAGGGCATAGAGAGCTCTGAGAGAACTGTCCTTGAGAGAACAGCTCTGGCAGAACTACAGCTTGCTCAAGGTCATCCAGCAGCTGCAAGTGGAGGAGTGGGGAACCAAACCCGGTTCTCCCAGATTAGAGTCTGTGCACTTAACCACTCCACCAAATTGGCTCCCAGATCTGTTGTTTAAAATGGTACAAAAGCATTTTAATGTATAAATATTAATAATTATTTTTGCAGAGCTACAGGGGACGATGCTGTATAAATAGTAAGCCCAATGGATGGCCCAGGCTAGCCTGACCTCAACAGAAGCTAAGCAGGGTCGGCCCTGGTTAATACTTGGGTGGGAGACGACCAAAGAAGTCTGGGGTCACTACAACGAGGCAGGGTTTAAGGTGCTACTGGACTTTTGCTCTTCCCTGCTGCGTTTGTAATGTGTGCGTTCATCCTAATGATGAAGGTTGGGTCTCTCTTGCTTTTAAAGGCTTTCTTCTCTGATTTATGCTCAAGACCTCCAGATATTTAGTCAGCCTAAAAACCACTCCACTTTCCGCCTCCATTTCGGAAAGAGGTTTCCCGCTGAGGTGAGGTCTTTGAACAGAAGCAAGGCTATATCTGTTCACAAGCGGGGCAGGACAAGAGCTCCAGGATAGGCACTACTACAAAGGTTAATGAGGGAGCCGGGAGATACATTTATAGAAACAAAGGCAGATCAAAAAACCCTCTGTTAAAATAATTTTTTCGTTTCAGAAAAGAATGACGCTTAATGGTTTTGGCCTAGCTCTTGAGAGCTATTCTTTTCCGTGGCGGGAGTACTGTGTGATACATTGACTGGAACTGTTCAAGAAGAAAGTGGGGTTTTTTTTGGGAAAACTGAACATCCAAAGGCCTCATTTAATTAAGTAGTAGGGCTGTCAACTCTGAGTTGGGAGATTCCTGGAGATTTTGGGGGTGGAGCCTGGGGAGGACAGGGACCTCAGTGGGGTACAATGCCATAGAATCCATCTTACAAAGCAGCCATTTTCTCCAAGGGAAATGATCTCTGTTTTCTGGAGATCAGTTGTAATTCTGGGAGATCTCCAGGCCCAACCTAAGAACAGACCCAGGCAGGATTGCAGAATCTGGCCTGGGAAAACTTAAACTTCTGAAGATTGGGTGGTAGTGCCTGTGGAGAATTTTTTTGGGGGGGGGGGTTAGCTGGAATCTATGGTGTATCATAAGGTTTCCCACCTGAAACTGCCATTTTCCTAGGGGAACTGTTCTCTGAGAGCCAGTGTGGTTTAGTGATTAAGAGTGGCAGACTCAAATCCGGAGAACCAGGTTTGATTCCCTACTCCTCCACTTGAAGCCAACTGGGTGACCTTGGGTTAGTCACAGTCCTCTCAGAGCTCCCTCAGCCCCACCTACCTCACAGGGTATCTGTTGTGGGAAGAAGAAGGGAAGGCGACTGTAAGCTGCTCTGAGACTCCTTCAGGTAGTGAAAGGCAGGATATAAAAAACAGCTCTTCTTCTTCTGTCTGGGGATCAATTGCAATTCTGGGAGACATCCAGACCGCACCTGGAAGTTGGCAATTCTAGGCCCAGAAGAAACCAAAAATTCATCAGCTCCAACTGCCAGTTCCAATGCAAGGCTCTCCACATACTAAGTTGGATCCTACCAGTTTTTCTGGTAGTAAAAGAGGTGCACATAAGCACACAAAGCTGCCTCATACTGAATCAGACCCTTGGTCCTTCAAGGTCAGTATTGTCTACTCAGCCTGGCAGCGGCTCTCCAAGTTCTCAGGTGGAGATCTTTCAGCTCTTAACTGAGAATGCTGGGGCATGGATGGAACCTGGGACCTTCAGCATGGCAAGCAGATATTCTCCCACTGAGCCACGCCCCCCCAGGTGGGATGAGACCCCTCTTGACCACCAAAAGGAATATGCCGGGAACTGCGGGATCTACGCAGACAATAGACCAACCTGAAGGTTGGCAAACCAAATTGGCACAGACATCAGTATCTGGGGTAGGAGCTGGGTCCCTGCTTGTGGGGGAGGGCAAGATAAAAATCAGACACATAAATAAAGTATTTATTTTACTTCAAATATTTCTATGCTGTCTTTCCATCCAAGTAGGTTCCCCAAGGCAGTGAACATCAAAACATTTCAACATTAAAACAACATTCAGTATAAAGTATGCATAAAATAATCCAGTACAAACATATAAATACAAAGACGCAACACCAAAGTCAGGGAGGAGGGACTATAACAGTTATCGGAGGGACAGCAATCAAACAAAAAAAGTCTTCATCTGCAAAAAAAAAAGTCACAGTTGACTTATGGCAATTCCGTGGGGTTTTCAAGGCAAGAGGTGGTTCAGAGAGGGTTTGTCATTACCTCCCCCATATCATGCCCCTGGTATTCCTGGGAGGTCTCCCATCCAAATACTAACCAGGGTTGACCCTGCTTAGCAGCCAAGATCTGATGAGATTGGGCTAGCCAGGGCTAGCCAAGTCAGGGGAGGGGAAGGAAATGCAAACTTTTGGTGCCAGGACTGAGAAAGCCCTTTCTTGGGTTTCCTCCTGTCCAGCCTCAGATGGCAGGTCATCTAAAGCAGAGAATGTAATCTGGAGACCAGTTGTCATTCCAGGAGAGCACCATGTCCCACCTGGAGGTTGGAAACCTGACTGATAACACTGCTACTGATAGTTCCATGCCTTTGGTTCTCTCTTTAGGGAGCTCTCTCTCTGAATTCAAGTTGGCCTGTGCCAAGACCTTTGCCCCATGTTCATGGAGGGAGAAGAGAGCGCAGGGGGCTCTTTGCCCCCCCTCTCTTGTTCACATACTATCAAGAGAGAGGAAAACCCAAATGTGGATGAGCGGCTAGTTAGAAAGATAAATTAGCACATTTTCAATCAATTACCATTGTTCACACACAATGGTGACCCTTAATTTGAAATGCTGTCGCCCATGCCAGCTATTTGAAAAGAGAAACATATGCCCGGTTATCATCCCAATAAGCTGGCATCTCATTAGACCATGACCATTTTTCTTTTGTCATAATTCGGCAGGGGAAAAAAAAACCATGCTATTTGCCGCAGTAAAATTAATTATCCTAATTATGACCCGCTACAGATATTACAATGATTTGTTGTCGACTTCCATTGTCAGAAGGTGTTAGAAGTTACAGGGTGTAAAATTATTTAATGCTTAACGGTAGCTGTCCAGACGTATGAGCATCTTGGCTCGATCAGATTCTCTTTGGGTTGTCAGTTCGAGGCTTTGTCTGAGACATCTCTAACTGATTGCCATACATATAATTAGCACTCTTGAGTGTTTGTGTACCTCTTTCCCAGGGCAGATATATTTGGCAGGCTTAGGGAGGAAGAAGGGTCTGGTCCAATTTTTTCATAATCCAGATTAATCTCCAGAGTGTTGTGTTCTGAATTAACTGTTCTTGTTTCCAGGCCAGTTCATCCAGAACCCTCTGTTAAGAACATAAGAACATAAGAGAAGCCAATGTTGGATCAGGCCAATGGCCCATCCAGTCCAACACTCTGTCACACAGTGGCCAAAAACACCAGGTGCCCTTAGAAGATCCAGCAGTGGGGCCAGGACACTTTGTGGCTAATAACCACTGATGGACCTCTGCTCCATATGTTGATCCAATTCCCTCTTGAAGCCGTCCATGCTTGTAGCCGCCACCACCTCCTGTGGCAGTGAATTCCACGTATTAATCACTCTTTGGGTGAAGAAGTACTTCCTTTTATCTGTTCTAACTCAACTGCTCAGCAATTTCATGGAGTGCCCACGAGTTCTGTTGTCCCGGTTCATCAGGAATCCTCTCTCTTTTTTCTTTCCAAATGGCAGCAACCGTGCTCCGCATGCATGGCTAGACAATTGCTTTCATGCTTTCCCATGGTCAATGTATATATGCTCTTTGATGAATTGTAGTGTTGTGGATAGATCAAGATGGGTAGTCCTGTTAGTCTGTTGGTTGCAGTAGAAAAGAGCAAGAGGCCAGCAGCCCTTCAAAGACTAACAACATTTGTAACGGGGTATGAGCTTTTGAGGGCCTCGGTGGCTCAGAGGTTAAGATGCTGAGCTGCAGACTGGAAGTTCGGTAACCCAGCAGTTTGAGACCCTAGTGTCCCGGGATGGAGTGAGCTCCCATCTCTGGCCCCAGCTCCTGCCAACCTAGCAGTTCGAAAACAAGTTGCAGGTAGATAAATAGGTACCGCTTCGGTGGGAAGGTAACAGTGTTCCGTGTGCCTCAGCGTTTAGTCATGCCGGCCACATGACCACGGAGAAGTTCTCGGACAGCACTGGCTCTTCGGCTTGGAAACGGAGACGAGCACCGCCCCCTAGAGTCAGATTCGACTGGCTTTTGAGCAAGGGAAACCCTTACCGTTACCTTTATGAGCTTTTGTGAGTCACTGATCACTTCTTCAGATCATATCGTGGTTAGAATATCTGATGTGCATGTAGGAGTCCAGGGTTCGAATCCTTGCTTTGCCCTGAAATTTGCTGGATGACCTTATGTCGGTCATTCTCTCTTATTCTAATCTATCTCATGTGGTTGTCGTAGAAATGCCAGCCTCCAAGTGGAGCCTGGGGATCGCCTGGAACTACTGCTCATCTCCAGAATCCCCCGGAAAAAAACAGAATCCCACTGAGGTCCCTGTCCTCTCCAGGCTCCACCTCCAAACCTCCAGGAGTTTCCCAACCTGGAGCTGGGCCTCTCACCTGTAATGTTTCTGGGTTCCGATACAGAGACCAGAAGAACGAAAAATAGTTCAGACAGTTTTAATCCAAGGAGCAGCTCTAACAGGTTTCTGCAAGCATGCTCAGCTCGCTGAACTGGCTACTTGAACACGAAAGTCTTCAAACTAACACACTAGACCAGGGGAGGGCAAACTGTGGCTCGGGAGCCGCATGCGGCTCTTTCACATATATTATGTGGCTCCCGGCAGGGTGGCTGGGGAAGCTAAATATCATTAGCAAACAAATATCATTGGACAAATTAATATCATTATCGACATCTGCTTTTACCCCTTTTGTTATTATTTTTGGCAGTCTGATTTAATGTTAATAAAAAGCAAATTTGCTTATTTTCCAATAAAAGCAGGTAATATTTGTTCATGTCTTGTGGCTCTCAAACATCTGATGTTTTTCTATGCGGCGCTTACGTTAAGCAAGTCTGGCCACCCCTGTTCTAGGTGGCTCTTACGCTGAGCAAGTTTGCCCACCCCTGCACTAGACTAATATAAGGGAATATCTTGAAAGCATGAATTCTGTCACAATACCTTCTGGTGGCCAGGGAGGATTTGGCAACCCTAGGATGTTGTGACAAAAAATAGGGTGGGGAGAACCATTATTTTGCTTCGAGCAATCTCGCGAGAAGGGTGGGAGAAAAGAAGAGGAGATTGGATTTATACCCCACCCTTCACTACCCAAAGGAATGACAGAGCAGTTTACAGTCTCCTTTCCCTTCCGTGAGCCAGTTTGGTGTAGTGAGCCAGTTTGGTATAGTGGTTAAGTGCGCGGACTCTAATCTGGGAGAACCGGGTTTGATTCCCCACTCCTCCACTTGCACCTGGCTGGATGACCTTGGGCAAGCCATAGCTCTGTACCAGCTGTTCCTTCAAGGACAGCTTGGGAAAGAGCTCTCTCAGCCCCACCTACCTCACGGGGTGTCTGTTGTGGGGAGGGGAAGGGAAAAGGAGTTTGTAAGCCGCACTGAGACTCCCTTGGGGAGTGAAGGGTGGGGTATAAATCCAATCTCTTCTTCTTCTTCTTCTTCCCATCCCCACAACAGACACCTTATGAGCAGTGCTCCCTCTAAGCTGAGTTACTGTGAGTGTGAGCTAGCTCACAGTTTTTTGGCCTCTGGCTCACACATTTTCGTCTTAGCTCAGGAAGGATGGCTCCAGAGCAAACTAAGTTATGCCGTAGCCAAATCGCTTGCACACAGCTTTAACGCCAGTAGCTCACAAAGTAGAATTTTTGCTCACAGAACTCCATAGCTTAGAGGGAGTGTTGCCTGTGAGGTAGGTGTGGCCGAGAGAGCTCTTTCGAGGACTGCTCATGAGAGAACAACTCTGAGAGGCCTTGTGACTGACCCAAGGTCACACCAGCAGCTGCAAATGGAGGAGTGGGGAATCAAACCTGGTTCTCCCAGATTAGAGTCTGTGCGCCTAACCACTACACCAAAGCAAGGTAGCTAAAACACTGCAAAACGCCACCCCCCCCAATGAAACACAACAGTCTTTTTAATTGTAATAGGACTGCATCAAGAGGAAATAACATTTGCAAACAAATTTTGAGCCAGGGGAATTTGCTTGGAAATGCATTCATTTTATTTTATTTATTCACAGAATTTATACCCCACCTTTCTGCCCTCCTCAGGGCCATCAAGTTGGAACATGTGTTTTTATAATCCAATTTGCCACGTTCCCTGTGACAGAGGAAAGAATGGAGACAAGCTTGCCAGCCGGGGAGGAATCGGATTTATCAACTTTCTTTGGCTACACGTTAGAACGTACCGGAATAAGGAGCATGGCCACGTGCCATAACATGCATTCGATATTTTTGCAAAATGTAATTTAAGGAAATGTGCAGTGCACGTGGAATATTAATCTGATTTTTATGCGAGAGAATTTGTTAAGATGTTCGTTTTGATGTAATGAGTTGTGGCATTTCATAACGTTGTTTGGTTCGGCATTCCGTTGCAGAGGTGGCTGATTGTATAATAAAATGGGGGAAGGCACATCTCTGTTATGGATGCTGTTGAATTAAGGAGAATTAGAAAAAATGATGCCAGAGTATTGAATTTGGCAGATTGATACTTAGTATTATTGCAAAAACAAAAGGCGTCTTCTGGCATCTTCGAGACTGACAGATTTATTTTGATGTGAGCTTGCAGGCGAGATATTTCTTAGGTGTGTCACAAAAGAAGGGAATTGTGTTCATTTTTGCTGATTCATTTGGAGGCAGGCTACATGTATCAACATCTGGACAGCTGCTTTTTTCCAAAGAAAAGCAGCGTTGGGAGGAATACTTCTGAGTGGAGGTGGAGTTGCCAATCTCCTGGTAGAGCCTGATGATCTCCTGGAATTCCAACTGATATCCAGATTACAAGAGATTCGTTTCCCTGGAGAACCTGCCTGCTTTGGAGGATTGATTCTGAGGCATTATACCCTGACCAGTGTCCCCTCTAAGCTGAACTGGTGTGAGCTTGCTCACCGTTTTTTAGCCTCTGGCTCACACGTTTTTGTCTTAGCTCAGGAAGGATGGCTCCAGAGCAAACTAATTTATGCAGCAGCCAAATTGCTCGCTCACAACTTTAATGCCAGGAGCTCACAAAGTAGATTTTTTGCTCACAAGACTCCATAGCTTAGAGGGAACATTGACCCTGACTAAACTCCCTCCCTCTTCCCAAAGTCCACCTTCCCTAGGCTCCACCCCACAAATCTCCAGGATTTTCCCCAACCCAGAGCTAGCAACACTCCAGGTGAGGGGAAAAGACTGCTTTAACCCTGGAGAAGTAGTGACAAAGGCTTAGGCCACAATAAAGAGCCTTTAACAACTGATCGCCCCCCCCCCCTTCAAAGAAGAAGATGCTATGAGGTCTCTTCCATGCTTGAGAGGAGATGGATGGAGCACAGGGCTCCTTTCGTAGCGGGAGCTCCTTTGCATATTAGGCCACACACCCCTGATGTAGCCAATCCTCCAAGAGCTTACAGTAGCCCCTGTAAGAAGAACTCTGTAAGCTCTTGGAGGATTGGCTACATTAGGGGTGTGTGGCCGAATATGCAAAGGAGCTCCCGCTACGAAATGAGCCCTGAGGAGCATAACAACAGGGTCTCCGTGAATTACTCTCAGCATTCCACAATTAAGGATACGTCTGCCCTTCAGTCTCCAATTTTGACATGTTTATTTCCTCCCCCTCCCGAATTACACCCAAACGAATGGCGATCACGTAAACGAAGCTTGTTATTCCTGTTTGATCCTTGAATCAAAACATCTTCATTATGCTGTATCCTAATTTACTACTCACCCTCTACCGATGTGTATGGACTGTTAACTTCCACTTCGATGTACCTGAGGAAGTGTGCATGCACACAAAAGCTCATACCTTGAACCAAACTTTTGTTATGTATTGGGACTGAAACACTGCAGGACTGTGCTGCCAGAGACACAATGAGGTGGGAGCCGAATGACAAGAGACCAACAGGATTCTGGCAGTAACCGATCAAGATGTAATGTTATGTAAATAGCCGATCGTTGGGAGTGGGCTGTGATTGGGGTGTGGCCATTGCATGCAATATAACTGAGCTGAGGGTCTGGTCTGAAGCCTTGTTCTTGCTGAAATCACTGAATAAAGTAGAGCTGATCACTAGACTTGGAGTCTGTTCATCCATGGAGCCCACTAGTTACCAACTTTGTTGGTCTTAAAGGTGCCACTGGACTCAAACTTTGTTCAGCCTTTTACAGGGTCATCCACCATTCTCCTCCAAAAATACATAGCAAAAATATATAGAATCCCTCCAAGAAGAAGAAGAAGAAGAAAACGAGGAAGAGGAGGAGGAGAAGATTGGTTTTATACCCCACCTTTCACTACCTGAAGGAGTCTCAGAGTGGTTTACAATCTCTTTCCCCTTCCCTTCCCCACAACAGACACTGTTGTGTTTGTGTTTTGGATTATTGAAGCAGCAATAGCTTGAGAGGGCTCTGGTATCCTAAAGCTCCATTTCTTACTGGCTGATGAATAAAGACTCCCATTGGTCCTGAAGCCAATCTGGATACCCAATCACTGAGCCCTGCTTGGGTCCAATAGTATTGCTTGTATATAGTTACATTGTTGAAAGTTATGTGTTGGAACAGTATAAGTTAAGGTGCCGCTCTCATAGAGCTGTCTTTGGAGCTGAGCAATATCACTGAGTAAAAGCCTGTTTGTTTGAATTCATCGCCTCCCGCTCAATACTTAAAAGACACCCTGTGAGCTGTGGAGTCTTGTGAGCAAAAATCGTACTTTGTGAGCTACTGGCATTAAAGTTGTAAGCGAGCGATTTGGCTGCTGCTAGCTGGAGGGTAAAAAAACTGTAAGCAGGCTCACACCAACTCAGCTTAGAGGGAACACTGCCTATGAAGTGGGTGGGGCTGAGAGAGCTCTCTCGAGGACTGCCCATGAGAGAACAGCTCTGAGAGAACCTGTGACTGACCCAAGGTCACATCAGCAGCTGCATGTGGAGGAGTGAGGAATCTTAACCACTGCACCAAAGATTAAATCCTAATCAAACCATGCATAATAAAGAGGCAGTATTTTCCATACAGGCCATAGTTTGCCTCTGGCTGCCACTTGCTCAAGAGAAATTAACCCCCTGTAGTCTGGAGGTCAGTAGTGATTCCAGGAGATCTCTAGGATCCACCCGGAGGCTGGCAGCCCTCGCCCTGGCCACTGAAAGCGCCCTTCCACTAGAGGAAAATGAGATTTGTTTCCAACCAATTCAGTTTTGTGACAGTAAGCAAACCTGTGCTGCATTGCTTTGAACTGTGTTCTGTGGTCTAGGGTCATGTTTATAAGTTGCCTTGGGTGATACAGGAAAGGCAGGCTGTAAATAAGCCTTTATGGTGGTTCACGTACGTTTTTGCCAAAGAAACCAAAGCAACTGGCATTTGAAAGTAATGTTTCTGAAGGCGCTTTCGTACATGCTGAATAATGCACTTCCAATCCGCTTTCAGTGCATTTTCATGATTGTTTGCAAGTGCTATTTTGGCATTTCACACAGTAAAATCCAGTTGCAAAGTGCACGAGAAGTGGATTGGAAGATCATTATTCAGGATGTGTGAAGCACCGTCCAGATTCCAACCGTCGACCTTTCCCCCCCACCACCACCTGGAGTTTTTCTTCTAAAAGCATAACTGCTAAATGCAGATTGGGTTTTTAAATTAATGTTGGTGAACCGGGACACAAAAAAGCCAGGCTTTTGCTCTCGGTATCCAACCCTGGGTTGGGACATTCCTGGAGATTTGGGGGTGCAGCCTGAGGAGGGTGAGGTTTGGGGAGGGACCCCCTCAGCGGGGCATCAGGCCATATTGTCCACCGTCTGAAGCACCCATGTTCAGAGCCATAACTAGCTAATTTTGCATCTGAGGCAAGGATACAAAATTGTGCCCCCTATACTGTTCGGGGAAGGGCAAGAGTGGGAGGGCTTCTTGTGTCCTGGCCCCACTGCTGGACCTCCTGAGGGCACCTGGTGTTTTTGGCCACTGTGTGACACAGAGTGTTGGACTGGATGGGCCACTGGCCTGACCCAACATTGGCTTCCCTTACGTTCTTATACTTTCATCGTAGTTATTTTAGTAGAAAGGGAAATACAAAGATAACAAGAATAATAATAAGGACACAGTGTTGATTTGAGTCATGATATACTTCTTCTGCACCCCTCAGTTTTGTGCACCTGAGGCAAATGCCTCGCTTGCCTTGCCATAGGTACAACTCCATCCATTTTGTCTAAGGCTGCCAACTCCTGCCTCGAAAATTCCTGGAAATTTGGGGGTGGAGCCTGGGCAGGGTGGGATCTGGGGAGGGGAGGGAGCTCCAAAGCAGCTATTTTCTCCAGGGGAACTGATCTCTGCAGACTGGAGATCGGCTGTAATTCCAGGAGATCTCCAGGCCCCACCTGGAGGTTGGAAATCCAACTTTTGGGGAAAGACTTGTTGCCCTGATGCTGCTGCAGAAGCACCAGCGTGGAGTTTTACAGGGCTCCACAAACAATGATGGATGAGGCATAATGTCTCTAGCTGGGCTGGAGTGTATGAAACCACCTTGTGTCTATCGGGGAAGACGCAGCCTTTGGTTACTGGATGGAAATGCTCACTAAACGGCACTGAAATGCATCATGGATTATGATGATGTGCTGTTCTCTTTGTTTGCACGTGAAGCAATAAAATAATAATAATAATAATAATAATAACAACAACAACAACAACAACAATAATAATACTGAGTACAAATGCTATTGTAGACTGTTCTCAGCTCTTCATTTAAAACGGTTTTAATTACATCCTCAACAGAAAACCATCTTCAGTGTGTATATTTCATGAGTTAATGGAGTGGTACCATAGAGTTTCAGGGCGAATACCAGAGTGTTGCCCTAGCAACATGCCTAGTGTGATGCTGTCGCTTCCGGGTGATGCCATCACGCTAGGCATTCGCCCAGATGGCTCCTGGAGGGAGAGAGGGAGGGAGGGAGAGAGGGAGGAGTGGCCAGGTGGGAGGGAGAGGTAGTGGCATGGGCATCGTCCCAGCGCGCACACTTCGAGCACACACGCACAAACCCCCCCCGCTCGGAAATTGAAAACCCGACGCCCCTGCTTGGAATTACAGATTATCTCCATGTTGGAAGTTCCAGATGCAATCTCCCCTGTGTCGTACCTCCAGATTTCATGGCAAGAGAGGCTAGATAGCTTTCTTCCTGTATCTACTCTTCTGCCCCTGTCCCCTTTGAAATGCAGATTGTGTTCTCAGGGACCAATTTCCCCTTCCTCCTTCTCTCTCACTCTGAATGAAGACTTGCTCTCTCCCTGCAGGCACCAAGAGAGGGATGACATGCAGTCCTCTCTAGGCACCATGAGGCAGGTGGGCCTCTCGCCATCTGCCTCCATCCTTTAGCTAGTAAGTTAGTACTCTATCCTGTCCCTACTCTTTCCTATCCAAAGAGTACTTCTCAGAGAAAGAGAGAAGTATTTCTCTATTAAACTTGCAACGTGGCTTTACGTAGCTTTGTAAGCCAAGTAACCTGGTAAAGTGACGCTCCTGCGTTTGTAGCTTTATTTAAGCACTAATGGTGCCTGGACTAACCACTCCAGTTAACCTCAAAACTCCAGACAACAGAGACTGGTTTCCCTGGAAAAAAATGGCTGATTTGGAGCATGAAATCTATAGAATTATACCCCACGGAGGTCTCTCCCCTCTCCAAATGCCACCCTCCCCTGGCTTCACCTCCAAATTTCCAGGAACTTCCCAACCCACAGCTCGCAACCCTAGCTTCCATCCCAGTCTGGAGACAGCTAGTTCCAGCCGTGTGGCCCCCACCCCGTTTCAATATTGATATTTAATCTGTCAATATTTCCCTAATTTCCATCGTGTTCCTGGGCGGCTCCGAATTCACATGCAGCAGAGGCATTCAAGGTGTCTCCCAGAGATAAGCCTACCCTGTTTACTTATCCTAAGTAATATTATTTTTTTTTATATAAAAAAGTTTTTATGCAATTTAAATATTTACAGAGAACGCATTAACCAGAACAGCTGGCTCCAAAACCCATCACACTGCCTTGGGCTGATTTGGTTCGAGTTGAATCATGAATCGAGTTTGGGGATGGAAGGAGAAGGGGCGACGGAGCTGAAACCTCTGTCCGGAGGCAGCCGGAGAAGAGCTTTTTAACTTGCTGTGCCCTTTGCTGGTGCCCTGCTGAGAAGAAGTCAGTTTGCTGGGGGCAGGGGGGGGGAGTATTGTTTTAGAGATTTGTAACCTGAAAAGGGCGGGGGAAAAGCTTCTCTGTTCTCTGACTCCCTCGAGGAAGGCTTGCAAGAACAAGGTTTCACAGAACTAAAAAGCAGAAAGGAGACTTTTGAACTGGTGACAGGCGGTGTCCTCCAGCCGTGCAAGCGCAGCATCCCTGCCTGTTTGATAGACAGCGTGGTATAAACTATCTTGGTTCAAGGGAACAGGAAGCCGGCTGTAATCTTCCTTTTTGCAGCTCTCGACGAGACTCTGGGCTTTGGGGAGACCCTGGGCAAGGTGCCCTCCTTGCGATCCCCCCAAATGTGCTGCCCCTTCCTCCTGCATTTGTATGGACACACACACACACACAAGTTAGGATTACCAACCTCCAGGTGGGGCCTGGAGTTCTCCAGGGATTATAACTCTTACAGTGGCTCAGGGGTACAGCATCTGCTTTGCATGCAGAAGGTCCCAGGTTCAGTCCCCGGCATCCCTAGCTAGGAAGTGGGATATGGAAAAGACTTCTGCCTGAGATCCTGAAGAGCTGGTGCCAGTCAGAGTACCACTTCTTTCTCCTGCTCCTCCTCCTCCTCCTTCACCATCTCTTGGGTTGTACTGGTTCAATCCCTGGCATCTCCAGTAGAAAGATAGCAGGTGGTGTGGAAGACCTCTGCCTGAGTCCCTGGAGAGCGGCTGCCAGTCTGAGAAGGAAATACTGACCTTGATGGACCAAGGGTCTGATTCAGTGTGAGGCTGCTTTGTGTGTTTTCTGTTAAAAAGCCTGTTTCTGTCTCTTAATGTTCATTTATTTCTTGTTATTGCACTTTGGGGGAGAGTTGTTTTCGTGTTAACCTGATGGACCTGATCCTGGAATGTAAGGGGAGTCTCTGCGTTGGAGACTTGCCACCCCACACTCTTATCAGTTGGCCCTGGAATACATTCCGCCCTTCCAAGGTCGGTTACGGGGAAAACACCCAGAAACATGCCTGCGTGAAAATCACGAATTCCTAAACAGTACCCGAGTCCCTGGAAACTGCCCCATTAACGAACCTCAGTGCAGGCTGAATTGCAGAACACTGTTGGGCAGAGGGTTTGCCAGCTCTGGGTTGGGAAATACCTGGAGATTTTGGGGGTGGAGCCTGAGGTGGGTGGGTTTTGGGGAGGGGAGGGGTTTCAATAGGGTATCAGGCCATAGAGTCTTTCCAAAATGGTTATTTTTACCAGGTGAATTGATCTCTTCTACCTAGAGGTCACTTGTAATCCCAGGAGATCTCCATACAGCACCAGGAGGCTGGGGGCAAGGGGGCCAGTTCCAGGGATCTGTCTGATGTCGTTTTGGGGGGTTCTGAGCCAGCAGAAGAAGTGCCAGCATGTGTGTTCCATTCTATCACTTGCTGATTCCTTTTCTGTGAGCCACCAGAGAGGTTTCAATAAAAATCTATTTCCTTCACCACTTGTGTGTTTATTGTCTCCGAATCCCACAGTGGAAAAGACTCTTTTGCTCTTGGCATGACAGGAACTCTGGGACACCCTTCCAGTTCTAGTAGGTGCAGGTGAGGCAAGCAGCTTGCCAATGAGACCTCTACATGACAGTTGACCTTGGAAGGTGCCCGAACTCTCCAGCAGAGGTGGACCAGCCATCTAACTTACAGGGGGATTTCTCAGGGATGGGCACGAACCGCTTTTTTGGGTTTCATTTTGGCTTGTGATTTGTGGCTGAACCACAAACCGAATCATGAGCCAATAAGATCCGGAAGGTTGGTTCATGAACCGAACCAGGTCATATGAGTTTATAACCCCTACTTTCTGCTCCCCACTACTTTTCACAGGGAGCAGAAAGCAGGGGGTTAAATGGCTCTGAGCCATTTTAATCTCTGCTTTGTGCTCCCCACCACTTTTCATGGGAGTAGAAAGCAGGGGTATCCCAGAGAAAAGCGGCTGAGTGGCGGGGAGCAGAAAGTTTAAACTCCTGCTTTCTTCTCCCCCCCCCCACATTTGGTGAGGAGCAGAAAGCAGGGTGTTAAATGGCTTGGAACCATTTAAACCCCTGCTCATGAGAGAACAGCTTTGAGAGAACTTGTGACTGACCCAAGATCATACCAGCAGCTGCACGTGGAGGAGTGGGGAATCAAATCCGGTTCTCCCAGATTAGAGTCCGCTCACTTAATAACTACACCAAACTGATGTCCAGGGTTGGACCTGGACTAGGAATGCTTGCATTTAACCCCAGCTCAGTCAGTAAGCACAATGGGTGGCTTTGGTCCAGTTATGGTCTCTTATTCTGACCAATTACAAAAGACATAAGAACACTATCTCACCCAGGACTTGAGATCCTCAGGGAAACTTATCTGAAACTTGGTTGGATGGAACCCAAGGGAAGAGAAGAGAAGAGATTGGATTTATATCCTGCCCTTTACTCACTTGGAGTCTCAGAGCATCTTACAAACTCCTCTCCCTTCCCCTCCCCACAACAAACACCCTGTGAGGTCGGAGGGGCTGAGAGAGCTCTGACAGAAACTGCCCTTTTTCAAGAACAGCTGTGCCAGAACTATGACTCGCCCAAGGTCATCCAGCAGGTGCAAGTGAAGGAGTGGGGAATCAAACCCAGTTCTCCCAGATTAGAGTCCATGCACTTAACCACTACACCAAACTGGAAGGACTTTTATTTATTATTACATTAGGCCGGGGTGGGCAATTGTTTTGGCTCAGGGGCCACTTTGTGGGAGCAGAGGTTAGCGGAGGGCCGCACCTTTTAAAATGATTGCATTCATTAGTTAACTTTGCATTTCAGAAAAAGTATAAATTGTATCCTAAAAATCAATAAATATAAATTAAATAAAATAGTGGTCGTTTTATTCAATTTATTTATTGTGCTAATTTCATATCATCTATAGCTGCAAGCACATTTAATTTTAGAATCAGTTTAATGAGACAAATGTACCCTATCACACTTTTCTACAATTTTTTTGAAACCAGGAGTGAGATTGCTTGTTGAGATTCTCATCACAGCCTGCAAGTTAATGTCGGTCAAAGAGCATCTATATACGCTTGTTAATCTTCATGTCTTGGTGGGCCGCAAAAAACTTTGTGACGGGCCACATGTGGCCCATGGGCCGCAATTTGCCCACCCCTGCATTAGGCCAAGCGTGGCCAAACTTGCTTAATGTAAGAGCCACATAGAATAAACAACAGATATTTGAGAGCTGCAATACATGAACAAATATTATATGTTTTTTCATAGGAAAATATGCCAATTTGCTTTTTATTAACATTAAATGAGATTGCCAACAATAATAACAAAAGGGGTAAAAGCAGACATTGATTATGATATTTATTTGTCCAATGATATTTGTTTGCTAATGATATTTAGCTTCCCCAGCTGCCCTGTTGGGAGCCCCATAATATGTGTGAAAGAGCCGCATGCAGCTCCCAAGCCACAGTTTGGCCACCCCTGCATTAGGCTTTTATACTGCCCCCCCTGCAAGCGGGTTCTGTTGCTGCCCCTCGTGTTTGGAACATCCTCCCCCAGGAGTTGAGTAAGCACATTCCTCAGAGCTTTCCAGACTGGTCTGAAGACCTACGTGCTCCACAGGGCCATTGATGTGGACCAAGGGCATACTGGAGAGGGGAGGTGTTGATATGTTGGTACTACTGGATAGAAGAAGAGAAGAGATTGGATTTCTACCCCGCCTTTCACTCGGAGTCTCAGAGCGGCTTACAATCTCCTATCCCTTCCCCTCCCCACAACAGACACCCTGTGAGGTAGGTGGGGCTGAGAGAGCTCTTTCCAGAACTGTCCTTGAGAGAACAGCTGGGACAGAACTATTGCTTGGCCAAGGGCACACCAGCAGCTGCATGTGGAGGAGTGGGGAATCAAACCCGGTTCTCCCAGGCTAGCAGGGCTTTTTTTTGTAGAAAAAGCCCAGCAGGAACTCATTTGCATAATAGGCCACACCCAGCAGCAGAAACTTATTAGCATATTAGGCCACACCCCTGACAGTGCAGCTCCCTCCCCTCCTTGGGTTCCCCAGGTGCCCCGCAGCTTGCGGAGCACCTGGGGAACCCAAGGGAAGGAAGGCAGTTTCTGGATCGGCTTCCCCAGGCGCCCCACAGCTGCAGAGCACCTGGGGAACCCAAGGAGGGGAGGCAGTTTAAACTGCCTTCCCTCTCTGGATTGGATTGGCTTGCGAGGCACCTGGGGAACTGGGGGGGGGGGGGGCGAGGCTGTAGGCATGGCCAACTCAAAAGCCGGCCAGAAACTCTGTTCCTGTGCATTCCTGCCCAAAAATAGCCCTGCAGGTTAGAGTCTGTGCACTTAACCACTACACCAAACTGGCTCTCTTTAAGGGACCAATTTAGGGACTTCAATTAGGGACTAGAAAATGGCTCTCTTTTAGGGACTTCAATTTTTAAATTATTTTATGTTCTCTTATTTCAGCATCAGTTTGTGGCCCAGTTATGCCAAAAAAAAGTGGCAAATGATAACATTGGGGGGGGGGGGACCTACTGCATCAGACCAGTAATTCATCTAATCTGGTATCCTATTTTTTTTATCGTGCGCTTGTAAAGAGGTACCTGTGTTAGTTCATTTGAAGTGTGGTGTTGGAGGAGAGTTCTACGGATCCTGTGGATGGCCTCAAAGACAAAGAAGCGGGTTCAAGCTCAAATCATGCCTGAACTCTCCCTAGAAGCTAAAATCACTAAACCGAGGCTATCATCCGTCGGTCATATTCTGAGAAGACAAGACTCACTGGAAAAGACAATAATGCTAGGAAAAGTTGAAGGTAGCAGGAAAAGAGGAAGAACCAACACAAGGTGGATTGGCTCAGTCAAGGAAGCCACAAGGGCCCCTCAATTTGTAATCCCTGAGCAAGGCTGTTAACAATAGGAAAAGTCTAACACATTTTGAACAGCAAAAAAGAGGACATGTTTCCCGACTGACTACTTCAAACAAGTGATCACCATGGCAAATCTCATTTTAAATACCCCTACTATTTCAGCTGTGATCATTGCTGCTAGCTAGGAATATTCCTAACCTTCCAACCGCAAAAAGAGAACATTTTCATTGTGGGGTTTTTTTATTTCAAAAAAGAGCCCAAAAGAAGATAGACACCAAAAAAAGGATATGTCCTCTAAAAAGAACATAGAATTCACTGCCACAGGAGGTGGTGGCAGCTACAAGCATGGACGGCTTCAAGAGGGAATTAGATAAACATCTGGAGCAGAGGCCCATCAGTGGCTATTAGCCACAAAGTATAGATAGGAACTCTCAGTCTGGGGCAAGTGATGCCCTGTATTCTTGGTGCTTGGGGGGGGGGGGGGAAGGGCAAGAGTGGGAGGGCTTCTGGTGTCCTGGCCCCACTGCTGGATCTCCTGAAGGCACCTGGTGTTTTTGGCCACTGTGTGACACAGAGTGTTGGACTGGATGGGCCACTGGCCTGATCCAACACTGGCTTCTCTTATGTTCTTATGTAACTCCAGATAGGATGTTTACACAGAGAGTAGTTAAAATGTGTAATTTGCTGCCAGAGGATGTTGTGAAGGCCACAAGAATAAACCGCTTTAAAATGGGATTAGATAGATTCATGGAGGATGAGTCTATCAGTGGCTCCTAGCCATGTTGACTAAGGGGAACCTCCACATTCAGAGACACTAGACCTCTAAAGACCAGTGCTAGGAAGCAACATCAGGGGAAGGCCTTGGCCTCTCTGCCCTGTTGTTGGCCCTCCAGAGGACCTGGCTGGCCACTGTGTGAGACAGGATGCTGGACTAGATGGACCACTAGTCTGATCCAGCAGGGCTCTTCTGGTGTTCTTATGTTTGGAGGATGTTAATTCGCTGAGTCACCATAAATCAGGAGCAACTTGACAGCACGTAAAACACACACAGAGAGAGCTGTGTTATTCTCTTGCAGAAAATTAAAGCAAACATTGTTGTCTTCAAGTCTGGCTTGTGGCCTTCCCGGAAGCAATTGACTGACCACAGTAGGAAAATAAAACAAAAATCCAGCGGCACCTTAAAAGAGAATCACAACATTTATTTCCAAGTGAGCTTTCATAAAAGCTCACATGAAAACACATGTTGCAACTGTCTTTAAGGTGCTGCTGGGCTTTTGTTTTATTTTCCTTGTGTGGCCCATCAAAGCTTCTGGGAAGTCCATAAACCAGGTTGAAAACAACATTGTTTGCTCCCCAGCAACTGGAATCGAGAGGGTACATTGCCCTTGAATATGGAGTTTCCATTAACTGTCATGGTTAATGGAAGACATAGAAGAAGAAGAAGAAGAGATTGGATTTATACCCCAAGGGAGTCTCAGAGCGGCTTACAAACTCCTTTCCCTTCCCCTCCCCACAACAGACACCCTGTGAGATAGGTGAGGCTGAGAGAGCTCTTTCCCAAGCTGTCCTTGAGGGAACAGCTGGTACAGAGCTATGGCTTGCCCAAGGTCATCCAGCCAGGTGCAAGTGGAGGAGTGGGGAATCAAACCCGGTTCTCCCAGATTAGAGTCCGCGCACTTAACAACTACACCAAACATATCTTCGGGTACTTATCTAGTCACCTTCTTAATGCATCCCTAAATCTTGAGCAAGCTGGTTCTATCAATTAATTTTGGAATGGTATAAAGAAGAACTTTCTTTTGTCTGTCCGGAATTTACCACCAATCAATTCCACACCGTGAGCGCAAGGGAAAGAACATGCACTCTGTCTACTTTTTCTGCACTGTGAATAATTTTTATAACCCTCCAGCATTTGTCTTTCCTTGAAATAAAAAAAAAAAGCCCCAAACCTTTCTGGCTAGAGAAGGTGCTTCAGACCCCTTGATCTTGCTGTAATGATGCCCTGTGATCCTTCAAAGAAGGGAGGGGTACAAGTTTTAAATAATGAAAGAAATCGTACCTATGCAGGGCGATCTGTCCTACCAAGTGGGCCGCTGTACCTCGACTCGCAGGGATATTCTATTTTTGTAGCATAGTCATGTTATCTTACAGTGAAGGAAGGTACTGGCTTGTGGCTTTTGGGCTTTTGTTTTATTTTCCTTGTGTGGCCCATCAAAGCTTCTGGGAAGTCCATAAACCAGGTTGAAAACAACATTGTTTGCTCCCCAGCAACTGGAATCGAAGGTCATTCGTTTGCAAAGGACTCTGTTTACAGTTGTTAAGTACAGACGTTTCGTTAAGTATTGACTTTTAAGGCCTTTTTTAAAAAATTGTTTTTATTGAGTTTTTACAGAAGTAAACAAAAGAAAAAGAAAAAACAAGAAAAAACGCACAAAGATAAAAACGTACTAATAGATACGGAGTCCGCACTACACGTATCTACATTAACATTTCCACTAAAATCAGTATCTAATCCACCAAATTAGTTTATCCTAGTTTTATAGGAGCCCATAATTAAAGTTGATTCATTTTTTATAATGTTCATCCAACCATTTATGAAACCTTGACCAGTTATTTTCAAAGATTTCCTCTCTTTTATCTGCTAATTTCAATGTTAAATTGTCCATTTCTGCAGTCTCCAATAGGCCTTGAGCGGTCCAGGACCAACATACCTGCGGGACTGCCTTCTCCGCTGTGTCCCTGGGAGAGCCTTCCACTCCACTTGTAACAACTCGCTGGTGATCCCCGGCCCAAGGAATGTTCGGCTGTCCTCAGCCAGGGCCTTTTCACTCCTGGCCCCAACCTGGTGGAACACTCTGCCGAATGACACCAGGGCCCTGAGGAACCTTGTGCAATTCCACCGGGCCTGTTAAGGCAGAGGTGTTCCGCCAGGCTTTTGGCTGAGGGCAGCAACGGTTGGCTGTATTGGCTGGCACCCTTTCCCTCTCCCCCCTAAATGGGTGTGTGTGTTGTTTAAGTTTCCCTCTTCCCCCTCCACTAAATGGCTGGGGCTGGGCAGTCCAGAATGGAACAGAAAATTGTAAATCGCCACCCGGGATCTTTTATTCTGGTTTTATCTCTTATTAACTGTGCATGGATATTTTAAAAATTGTATTTTGTTTAATGGCATTTTGCCTTCTGTACATCGCCCAGAGCCTGGTGTAAGTCGAGATATGGATGATGATGATGATGATAGTGGCAGCTGGCCATCCAAAGGTTGGCTCTTGTCCCCCAAATAATTTTACCTGGCCTCTGTTCGCTCTACCAAATGTTAAGGTGAGGCCAGAAAGAGAGAAAAACAAATCCAACTCGTAAAGGTTACAGGTAGCCTACCCCGCCACTGACGAATTGTGCCACCGGAACCTCGCTTGGCTCCTATGATACACTGCTGGATAGTGCCTTCCACTGTTACGTTGCATACTGGATGCCATCATCATTTGTATTGTTTTTTATGAGTACTGTATGATGTACTTGCAGATTTTATTATATTTACTGTTTTATCTCGTTTATGCTTGTAAGCGGCTTTGAGCCAGCTTGTCCGGCAAGGCAGGATATAAATTGAAATAATATATAAATAAATAAATACAAATTAACTTTGGTATTACTTATCATGTACCTTTCTTCCGTCGCCAGGCTCACACTGATGTACTTTGGTTTTTACAGGAGATGTTCCATCTGGGTAATGATCAGAGCCAGCTTACAGTAAAGCTGCTGAATTATGGCCGAGGACAGACTGGCATTTTGGCCCGATATAGGTCCGCTTTTCAAGCGGATTAAGAGAGCCCGTTCAAACAGCCACAGCTGCCTGGTGTTGCCGTGCCACACTCACCCGGTCCTGAAGCCCTCTCTTCCCGCTTTAAAAAAGTACCTGGTGAAACCGTTGTCAAGCCGTCTGGGTGCGCGGCAAAACAGACCAAAGCCATGCACCGCCATGGCACCGCCGCCGTCGGGGGCCACCCCACAGTGCGAACACTCTGTTCCGCCTCCTCCCCGGTATGGTCCTGCATCAGTCTATGCAGTATGAATGGGAAGCTCTGCAAAAACTCGGCCCGGGTCTTTTTGCCCCGCTTCCCTTGCACTTCAGTTTGCCAGTCTGTCCTTGGCCTATGTGTCTGTCTCTCTCTCTCTCTGTGCCTTCCCTCCCATATCCTCAGTCCCACCTTTTTACTATCCCATTTTTCTCTGGGGGCCTTCAGAATATCCCAGCTGTGTCACCAAGTACATGTCCTCCGTAACTGTCTGTTGGCTTCTCGATAGCACTAGCCCTATTACAGGGTATCAGTATGTATGGAGGAAAGTTCACATCGACTACCTGAACTATTTGGATAAATAAATGGGCCTCCAATAGTACAAATAGCTTTTTGTGCCCATGTTTGTTGATGAGCCAACTGCTGAATCTAAGGTCATTTCTTCTGCCAACAGATGTTGGTCCAGATGTCACCTTCCCGACTCCTCTTACACAGAAATCAAATATGACGATCCCGGTGTAGTTACAGACCCAATCATAGATCTGTTGTGGGGGGGGGATCAGATATGAAACCGTTTATCCTGCTATAAGCTTGTCAATATAGATGCTAATGGAACCGCAGCCTGGAGTTTGGAAAATAATGAGAAAGGACACCCGGATGGCAGTTTCCTTCTATGAAAATGTATTGGAGAAGACAGGTAGAGGATAATGCTAATGAAGACTTGAATGTTCTTTAAAATAATTTGGGGGGGGGGGGCACAATGATTATTTAAAGCAGACATTCTGTTACAGCCCCAAGATTTTTTTTCCCCTGCTTCGTTTGTCAGGCACCCTTCTAAGAAATCTCCGTATAATTTTCAAGTATGAGCTTGGCTAAATTTGGAACAGCTCCCGCTCCAGGGGGAAACAGCATCTATTGCACAGCATATGGGTCAAATTGGCAGCCTTCTTGAAGGATCAAGAGGGGGAATGTCTGTGGTTTAGGGTTGCCAACCTCCAGGTGGTGCAAACAACCAACCAGAATAATCTGTCACACTGTACAAATCACACTTGAGACTTCTGTCATCTCAGACAGTTCTACTTACAATCATAAATAATAGATATAACAAATGGTTTTGCCGTTAGGCACAAATGACATCTGCACCAGTTGAATGGTGACCTGATCGTCCTTGAAAGTACAGGTCTCTCTTTAGAATGATTCAGCCACCTTCATGATGCAGAGAAGAGTTTCCTAATGAAAACATGCAGTCGATGACATGAGCTCAAGAAGACTAGCTGTAGCACAAACTAAAGGATGGCACACCTAGGTTGACAGAAGCCTCAAGTGTGATTTGTACAATGTGATAGATTATTCTGGTTCTTTGTTTGCACAACTTCATTTGCTGTATTTCCATTTTTGTGTTAACCTCCAGTTGGTGGCTGAAGATCACCTGAAGATCATCAGGCCACAGAGATCAGCTCCCCTGGGAAACTGGCTGCTTTGGAAGGTCCCCACCCCGTAACTGCTTGGCAACCCAGTCTGGTGTAGTGGTTAGGAGCACGGACTCTGACCTGGGAGAACTGGGTTTGATTCCCCACTCCTCCACATGCAGCTGCTGGGGTGACCTTGGGTCAGTAACAAGTTCTTTCAGAGCTGTTCTGTCAAGAGCAGTCCTCAAAAGAGCTCTTTCAGCCCCACCTGCCTCACAGGGTGTCTGTTGTTTGGAGGGGAAGGGAAAGGAGATTGCAAACCACTCTGAGACTCCTTTGGGTAGTGAAGGGCAGGATATAAATCCAATTTCTCCTCCTTCTCCTCCTCCTCCTCTTCTTCTTCTTCCCTATCCAGCCCTCTCCTTGAGGGTGGCAACCACAGATACCATAGAGTCTACCCTCTGCCCTACTGCCATTTGCTCCATGGGAATTGAACTCTGCAGTCTGGAGCTCAGTTGCAATTCTGGGAGAAGTCCAAGCCCTGTTTGGAGGTTGATAATCTTGGCTACATTTAGTCAAAATTGTCCCATCCTCTTTTCCATCAGCAGCAATCTTGTGCCTTCTGCTGCCTCTATCCACAGAAGGAAGGAAAGGGTTGCCAGTTCCCAATGGCTCACCAGCAGGGGATGGGAGGGACCCTTTTGGGAGTAGGAGGATGTGCCACGATGTGTCTACATCGCCCAGAAGTGATGTAGGCACATCGGGGGTGACACTCTGGTTTTGGGGCAAAACGCTATGGTAAAACTCGCCTCAAACCATAGAGTTTTGCCCAAAACTCAGAGCGCCCCCCCCCCCCATCACCGACATGCCTACATCACTTCCAGGTGATGTACGCACGTCACATGACATTGCTGTTGGAATGGGGGGGGGGGGATTTCCTCTTGCTGGCCAACTGGCCGGTGGCAAACAGGAGCCCAGAAAACCGGGCAATCCCCCATTCCTAACTGGGGAGTAGCAACCCTAAGGAAGAAGGTGAGGTCTGTTTTGACTGTTTCCACCCCTCACCCCTGAACTGTCTCCAAGAGACTTCTTCCATCATTGGCTGTTTGGAGATCTTAGGGTGCTTCTGGAGAAGGGGGAATTTAATGGACTAAGAAGGGTATTTGGTCTACTTAGGATTGCCCTGTAGGAGTATAATATTCCTGGGTTCCTTGATAAAGACCGCCAGAATGAGGAACAGTTTAAAACAACTTCAAGACTAGTAACAACTAAAACACCATGTACAGCAGTGTCTAAATTTTGTTTGGAGGCTGCCAGCCTCCAGGCGGGGCCTGGGGATCTCCCTCTTTTACTGCTGATCTCCAGCTGACAGAGATCAGCTCCCCTGGAGGAAATGGCTGCTTTGGAGGGTGAACTTGATGGTATTGTACCATGCTGAGGCCCCTCCCCTCCCCAAACCCCGCCCTCTCCTGGATCCACCCCCAAAGTCTCCAGGTGTTTTCCAACCCAGACCTGGCAACCCTAGGAACCAGAGTCCCCAACATGGCTCCCATCTACCTTTCTTGGTACCCACCAATTGTTTTTAGAAAGTAGGGTCAGGTGGGGCTCTCGCCCAGCAGGGCCTCTGATTGGCCACTGGAGATCTGATTGGCTGTGCACGTTAAAATAACATCATTTCTTCGGCAGTTACCTTGCCACCACAGGGCTTGTTTTATTCTCCCACATTCCTCTTTCCCACTGTGTTATAAAAACGACCCCTCTTCTCCTCTGCATTTGGGCTTTCCCTCTGTGTGTGGATCTGTTCTTGTGACCACCATTTTGTGGCCATCTCCGCCTCCTGCAGTGGCCATTTTTTGGTGGCGCCCACCAGCCTGTGTCAGAATTCTAAAGGTGCCCACAGGCTCAAAATGTTTGGGGACTCCTGTTCGAGTACAACACTAAGCTGGTGTAATTTTAGAGTGCATCCTCAAACTACCAGTTCAAAGCACCATTAGAAATAATGGAACACCTGTACATTTTATTTATTTAGGTTAATTCTGTTACTGAAAGGCGTGCACCTCAGAGAAAGAATAGCTACATTGGTTAACTTCAACCTTGACCCTTTGAATGCTAAAATTAAACAAGATCACGACTTATGGATAATTTAGGAGGTTTTTTGGCTTGGCTGGTTAGCTCTTATCAGAATGATGGTTCCCCCTGAATTTTTATCCCTACTTCAGACATTGTCCATCTATATATTCATCTTTACAATGACAAAGTGATGATTTCCCTGGCATTTCTGCTTAAAGGATCTCCATCAGCAGGTGATACGAAAGGTGGTTCTCTGCTTGAGTCCCTGGAGAACAGTCAAGAGTATTCAGTTCTGAGCTAGCTGACTTTTGTAGAAGTCAGCTTCATATGTTCCAAGTGTCAGAACCCACTGAATACCTTATCTGTGGGAAAAGAAGCATCCCAAGAATCGTAGAAGGGGTATTACAAAGGATTTCAGAAGGGGGAATTACCTCCAATTTAGCATTTTAGTAACAAGCATTCCAGCTGGCTGTCACGAGACATCTGCTCAATTCACAGGAAAAATCTGGCTTGCCATTATGTAGAAACAATGAATGGCTTGTTTACTATGGCTTGAGAAAAAAGGCATGAGGCATGTTCAGAAGCTAATAATCCTGTTTGTATGGAATCTGTAAAAATCCAGATTCAGCCTTTCAACTTCCCACATATTCCTTTCATTTTCCAATATATTATAAACATGAGCTTGGCTTCAAACTAGACATTTCCACTGGCCCAAACGTTTCTGCTCATAGAGTGCAATTCCCCTCTAGCAGCCCAGGAGCCCCCACCCCGCCAATCCTGTTCTGAGAGGGGAACCCAGAACAAACTGTTGGAGAGCATTTCCAGTAGGGATGGGCACACACTGGCTCACAAATGAAAATTTGTGATAAATTCTGATTGGTTTGTAGTTCACAAACCGAAGTTTGCGGCAGGTCAACTGGCGCGATCTTTCCATGAACTTTCAAGTGGTTCGTGGCAGTTTGCAATAGTTTGTGAATGGACACATCTGATCAATCAAAATGAGAAGAAGAAGAAGAGGAGGAGGAGGAGGAGGAGATTGGATTTATATCCCGTCCTTCACTACCTGAAGGAGTCACAGAGCAGCTTACAAATTCCTTTCCCTTCCCCTCCCCACAACAGACACCCTGTGAGGTAGGTGGGGCTGAGAGAGCTCTTTCCAGAACTGCCCTTGAGAGAACAGCTCTGACAGAACTAGGGCTTGCCCAAAGTCATCCAGCAGTTGCATGTGGAGGAGTGGGGAATCAAACCCAGTTCTCCCAGATTAGAGTCCGCGCTCCTAACCACTACACCAAACTGGCTTTACCAAACTTCAAAGCAACAGGGGGAGCCGGGTGAAGTTCCCTGTGCCCTTGGTGTGCATAGCTTTTTTTGGGGGGGTGGGTCCATTCTATACACATTTGAACCTACGCTCCACTCCCAAAATCTACAGGTATTTCCCAAACTAGAGCTGGCAACTGTAGCTGACATCTGTGTGGCCTTGCTTCTTGGTCTTTTTCCTACCTCCCAGTTTTTGCTGGAACCCTTAAGGGAGAAGACTCCATGCTTATATCAGCGCCAGGCTGCTGCAGTGCTGGCAGTACTTAAGATTGCATTGTGAGAGATGTAAAAATGGGACAGTCTTTTATACCATTTATGGAATTAAGGAAAAGAATCAATGATACTGTGAAACTCTTTTGACATTTCCAAGTTTGGTGTTTCACAATGCAGCCTTTAAAAGAAGAAGAAGAAGAACCTGCTTATAAGAAAATCAGATAGACCTTCAAAGTGTTTTTTATAGGAGATAGGGACTACTTTTTAGAATATAGTGTTCATTGTTTAAATTTCATGCTCTACTTGTATAAAGAAATGCAGAGAAATGCCTTCAGATATGAGTATCAGGCAATATTATAGAAAACAACAGCGAAAGAAAGTCTAATTGTGAAAAGAAGGGAGAACAAATATAGGATTATATCCGAGGGTTGCTGGGTCTCCTGCTGTGACATCCTGCCAACACGCTTTTTGCTTCTTGGAGCAGCGGTGGAAGAAATTTATTTTATAAGCTGGCATCACCCACGTTGTGACATCGTTTCTGGGTAGAACCTGGAAGTGACATCACATCACTTTAGGAATCACCATAATTTCCAGCAATTCTTAGAGTGGCATGACATCATTTCCGGTTTCCCCTGGAAGTGACATCACAGGGCACACATCACTAGTCCCACCAACACCCTTTTTGCTTTTTGGAGCAGCGGTAGAATAATTGTTTTTTTTTAATAAACTGGCATTGCATATTTTGTGACATCATTTCTGGGTAGAAACCGGAAGTGACATCACATCACTGTAGGAATCACCATAATTTCCAGCAATTCTTAGAGTGACATGACATCATTTCCAATTTCCCCCGGAAGTGACATCACAGGGCACACACCACTAGTGACCCCCACGTGCCTGTCTCCAAAGCTCCTGCTGGTTGCCAGGCACAGCCTGGTATCCCTATTATATCCCAGTTGTAACCGAGCTGTGGAAGATGGTTATCCTGACCAACGGTAGATTCTGAAAGTGTAGTTCTCAAAGAGCAGTGGGTTTAATCCCTGCTGCTGCTGGTGCCTCCATCTTTCTTGGATTACAATCCCACTGGCAGTTCACCAACTATCATCTATGGGCCTATAAGTGTCTTATTATATTTTTATCTCACCCTTCTTCTAAGAAGCTCAGAGGGACATGTATGGTTCTTCTTTGTGGTAGGCCAGGGAAAGAGTGAGTCAGTGGCCCAAGGCCACCCAGTGAGCTTCATGACTGAGTGGATGTCTTTGAATTGGGGTCTCTCTAGGACCGCTGAAACCCATTATGAGGCCCCAGACAAATGGTCTCTCTGCCCTCTCATACCACCCATACACAAGCACAAGCCTTTGGCCTTGAGCTCGCCCTTCTTCTGGCATTTCCATCTTCTAAAAGAGAAGTGGACAGAACATAGACTGTTGACCACAGGCCAATTTCCAGTGGATCTTCCACTGCTTGCAGGTAGCTTGTATTCTTGTATAGCATGCTGGACTAGATGCACCTTGGTATGATCCAGAGACAAGAGGACATATTCAGGATCACTAAACACAGATCCGTTGTTCGCCAAGAGATTTGCACTGTTGGCTTGCTCTGAACCACTGGCTACACCCTCAAATATCCAGGAATTTCCCAACCCAGAGTTGGCAACCCTAGCCTAGGACCCTTCGGACACCTGATCACAGCAACTCTCATTAGATCCTTTTAGGCCATCCATACTGAGGTGAACAAGATGTTGAACTCTCAACCAGTGTCCCCTCTGAGTTAGTGTGAGCTAGCTCACAGTTTTTTAGCCTCCGGCTCACATATTTTTGTCTTAGCTCAAGAAGGATGGCGCCAGTGCAAACTACTTTATGCAGTTGCCAAATTGCTTACTTTAATACCAGTAGCTCACAAAGTAGAATTTTTGTTCTTGGGACTCCACAGCTTAAAGGGAGCAAAAGTCTCAGCTTTCTCCAAAGACACATACCTCAAGACTGACAGACCATTGAGGCTCCAGTCTCTTCGGGGGCGTGGGTTCAAATCCTACCTCTGCCACCACTCTGTGATGTTCCTGCTACTTGGGTAAACGGTTTTACCTTTAAACCCTCTCTGGGTATATAAACTTGGTAGTTTTCTGCTGCCACCAGAAATTAAAAATTCCAAATTTCTCTCTTTTGGTAGAATGACCTAGGGTCTGGGCATTTCAGAGGACTATGTGGCCCTGAGGAAGTACTGTAATGATTTCTGGGATAAGTTTAAACAAAAATGATTTATTTAATAAAGGACAAAATAGGTTTCTGGTTATTTTGAACAGGTGCTGAAGAAAGGAACTTGTAAATATAACTGGCAAAGCTTGGTGCTATAGTCTCTCAAACTCTGAACTTCACTCTGACAGGCTTATTTCTCTCTCTCTCATATACAGCCACACAAGCTAAACTCTTTGTCTTCGGCACACAAGATGAAACATTTGTCTAACCACACAGTTTAGAGACATCTTGTTTCTTTGCCATATAGACTCTCTCACAAAACTCTTATAGTCACACAGACTAATGCTCGCTCTTCAAACTTCACACACAGAATCCTTCGTAGACACCCCACACAGAGATTCCTTTCAGAACATCTCCTCTCTCACTCTCAGTCACCAGCCAGTCAAAATCACCCCTGTGCCCCGTATCATCCTCCTTACAGTACTGCAGACACACTAAACATTTAAAGGAACACACACACCAAAATATGAAATCATTACACATGGCTATGGAGCTTCTAGTTCTGGATCTGAGTCCTATGGAGTCTAGCGCTATTAGATTGTATCTCTTGTTCTTCCTGTAAAGAGCTCAAGGCAGAATGCTTAGTTCTCTTCTTCCCATTTTATCATCACAACAACCCTGTGAGGTAGGGTAGGCAGAGAGAGAGAGACAGACAGACAGACAGACAGACACTGGCCCAAGATCACCCAGTGAGTTTCACAGCTCAGTGGACGTTCAAATCTACGACTGCACTGCACCTCCAATAACTGCAACAATTGAATTTCTGGTTTCACACAGTTGTTAAAAGCACAGGAATAACAGCACCCCTTTTTAAAAAGTCTCAAGTAGGAGTTTAACTAAGAAGTAAATTATATAACAGTTGTATTGTATGCCAGTGAATGTAACCCAGACAGTTAAAAAGGGACTAATACAAATAAGACAGAAAAGCTGAAGAATTTAGATCCAGGACAAAGCAGATGACCTGCTACCTTTTGGGGCCATGTAGCTCTCGCAGTTCGAGAGCCGAGTGCCACGTGACGGAGTGAGCTCCCATCTTTGGCCCCAGCTCCTGCCAACCTAGCAATCTGAAAGCAAGAAATTGCAAGTAGATAAATAGGTACCACCTTGGTGGGAAGGTAACAGCGTTCCGTGCGCCTCGGCGTCTAGTCATGCCGGCCTCATGACCACGGAGAAGTCTTCAGACAGCACTGGCTCTTCGGCTTGGAAACAGAGATGAACACCACCCCCCAGAGTCAGATTCGAGTGGCTTTCAAGCAAGGGAAACCTTGACCTTGACCTTTACTAGCTCTTGTTAATTAGGAAGTCATCTTTAGCCATTCTCAAGGCAGAAGATCTGTCGTTAGGATGACCAGCCGCTGGAAAAAAAATCAGCAAAACGAAACCACTCCGTCCTTCTGCCTTCCCCTCTCAAGTGCTTAAGAACTACCTCAGTATTCAACACCTTGCCTTGGGAGTGTGTCTGATTGATCTCAATAGCACTCCCCTAAGAAGCCTTCTGCTACAAAACAGCTCAAATCAATAGGAGCATCAAGGAGAGAGGTAACCGCAATTCTAAATGCTCGCTTGTGATCCACAGTGTATGTGACAGATCTCCACGTATTGCTGGGAGCCCCCCCCCCCCCCAACATAGCAGCCTTCTTCCATCCAGAGCTGCTACTGAATTTCATAGTCCCCCTGATTCATCCTGAAACCTCCCCATTCTGGTCTGCAATTCTGGTCACCACACCTCAGAAAGGACGTTATAGCATTGGAAACAGTGCAGAAAAGGGCAACTAGAATGGTTCCCTATGAAGAAAGGTTGAAGCGCTTGGGGCTCTTTAGCTTGGAGAAACGAGGACTGAGGGGTGACATGATAAGAGGTTTAGAAGATTATGCATGGGACAGAGCAGGTAGAGAAAGAGGTACTTTCCTCCCTTTCTCACAATACAAGAACTTGTGGGCACTCCATGAAATTGCTTAGCAGTCAGGTTAGAACGGATAAAAGGAAGTCCTTCTCCACCTAAAGAGTGATTAACACGTGGAATTCACTGCCACAGGAGGTGGTGGCGGATACAAGCATGGACGGCTGCAAGAGGGAATTAGATAAACAAACAAATGGAGCAGAGGTCCATCAGTGGCTATGATAAGTATTGGAGTCGGGAGTCCGTGGAACAGTGAAACAGCATGATCTTTATTGCTGGTCCGGATGAAGCATACAACCCAGGGCTCGAAGCCCTCCTTTTATGCTGGTCAGGGACAATCCCCTGACCTCACCCAACTGGCCTGATAGGCTATTAGAAGTCTATTTACATTTCATAGGTTCCCTGGGAGAAACCTAGGTACAGGATTGGTGGCCGGTTTGAATCCACCTGGCCTTTGTTCTACCTGGCTGAAGCTCAGGTAGTTTCTTGGCCATGTGCTCTGGCCATGCTCTGGCCATGTGCTCTGGCCATGCGGTCGCAATTAAGGGAGCACATGGCGACCGCATGGTCAATACATAACAGGCTATTAGCCACAAGGTGTAGACAGGAACTCTCGGTCTGGGGCAAGTGATGCTCTGTATTTTTGGTGCTTGATGGGAGGGCAACAGTGGGAGTGCTTCTAGTGTCCTGGCCCCACTGCTGGACCTCCTGAGGGCACCTGGTATTTTTGGCCACTATGTGACACAGAGTGTTGGACTGGATGGGCCACTGGCCTGACCCAACATTGGCTTCTCTTATGTTCTCTTACGTTCTTATTCTGTTTTTGCTTTTCCCATGTGCAAACAGAACCCATGAATCTTTACACTGTCACACTGTTATCTGTTTCCTTTATATAGTTTTCAATGTTATTTTGCATCAGTTGCTCATAAACGTCACATGGCGTCTAAATGCCATAACTAAAAGCCTTTTACGGTCTTGGACCCACGTGTTTGGAGGACTGCCTTTCCCCATAAGTGGGTGGAAAGACCGTATGATTCTCCCATCATGGCCCACTTTCTGTTCCTTCCATAAGAGAGATGAGGACAGGTCCTTCTGGGGCCAGAAGACAAACCACTTTGAGCGACTGGTGGTGGGAAGTCCCATCAAGTCACAGCTGATTTATGGTGACCCCCCAGAGGGCTTTCAAGGCAAGAGATGTTCAGAGGTGGGTTGCCACTGCCTGCCTCTGAGACATGACCCTGGTATTCCTTGGAGGTCTCCCATCCAAACTCTAGCCAGGGCCGACCCTGCTTAGCTTCTGAGATCTGACATGATCGGGCTAGCCTGGGGGTATCCAGGTCAGGCCTTTGAGCAACTACTCAACTGGAAAGGTGGGATAAAAAGTACAAGCTTAATTATGGTTGCCAGCCTCCAGGTGGGTCCTGGAAATCTTCCAGAATTGCAACAGATCTCCAGACTGCAGCTTTCTTGGCTGGCTCCGTCACCTGCAGCACCTACTTGGCGGGAGCTATTTCACCCCCACCACCACCACCCTGTGTCAGAATTCCAAAGGTGACCACAGGCTCAAAAAGTTTGGGGACCCCTGCCATAAAGTATAGTTTAAAACCAGGATAGATGTTTAGATTTTTTTTTTTAAAAAAACCCTGCCTATTATTGGCCGCTGGCAGTACACAGGAGGAGCTTGCTACCTTGTTCAGAAAGCCAGCTCGAGTGCGGAACAAAATTTACATAATCTTGCTTCCAAGACAAAAAAAACCCGGGCGGGGGGGAGAGAGTTGCATATTAAGAAGGGATTACTCTGGAGTGTAATTTCATAACTGCTCTAGGATTTAACAGTAGAAATCCCCCCTTTGAGGAACTCGGGACTCTCACAATGGCCGCCTACACTTGGCTGACATCAATACCACTCCACACCGAATGGCAAAAAATGAAGTTAATCTGCTTTATTTCACGCTATCTGCTTTCCATTGTGCGCGGATTTGAAAGGCTAGCGTTCCATTCAGTGAGCGATCAGATGTGTCTCCTGCCCTCTTTGTGGCGGAGGAGCATGCCGGCCCTCGGAGGCCAGGCAAAGCTGGAGGCAGCCATGCAGAGACTATCTTTAGAATCTGTAATCCTCAAATGCATAAGGTAGGGTGGCCAACCTCCAGGTGGTGGCTGGAGATCTCCTGGGATTTCAACTGATGTCCAGCTGGCAGAGGTCAGTTCCCCTGGAGAAAATGGCTGCTTGGAGGGTGGCGTCTACGGCATTCTACCCTGCTGAGGTCCCACCCTCTCCATGCTCCATCCCAAAATCTCCAGGAATTTTCCACCCCAGAGTTGGCAACCCTAGGTCCCGTAGGGGTCCATCTTGTCCCCATATTGTTCAACTTAAGCAGGGGACCTACAAGAACTTGCAGGGGGCATCTGTTTCCGTCTCTGTATCTCTTCCCCCTCCAGGCTTGCTGGCCTCCTGCTCCAGCAGACAATCTCCCATTCCCCCACTGCCCCTTTGTAAGGTGGACTCTATGGGATTATACCCAGCTGAAGGCCCTGCCCTCCCCTCCCCAAACTCTGCCCTCCTTAGGCTCCAACCCCCAAATCTCCGGGTGTTTCCTAAGCAGGAGCTGGCAACCCTAGTGGAATGCCCAAGGACTCCTCAAGGCTTTGATCCTTCCAAGAATGGATCCAATTATGGGGAAACATGGACATGTGTCTGGGTCTATCACTGGGGCAGGCCCCAAGTCACCAGGCTTACAGGACTGAGAAGAGCCACATCTTGGACCAATGAGACACAACAGTCCGGCTTCAGAAGCAGAAGCACTGGTGTCAGGACAGCACTGTCAAAAGCCTGGAGTCGGCACCTGATCCCTAAGTTTCCCCTGCCCAGCCACCGAACCTCCATCTTCTACAGATTCAGTCTCAGCCAGCTCTGTTTCAACCATCCAAGCACAGCCTACGATTCACTCTTTACACTATGAACCTCGTGGTCTGTAGAAACTGTAGAAATCGGGTTCCATCTGCACAGCCAGCAAACTGAAGAAGCTGAAGGAAACGCCTCTTTTAAGTATCCGGAATGGGCGTCTTTGCGAAGGCTGTTATGAAAAAGGTTTCAACTATGTGGACTCCTCCTGTCAAATTGAACTGATGACATGGACTTCACGTCTTCTCTTCTAAGGAGGAAACATTGTATCTTATGCCTTATTCGAGTTATGGTATGCGCTTAATTTTGTTGTGACACCACCATCTTTATATTTGTTAAATACAGTTTATATTTTGGCAATTTCTGCTGGTGTTTCCCTTAGCGGATTTTGTGTGTCTGGAAATTTGCTGGGGCGGCATCCAGCCGGTCGTCCATCAACAGATACCACTGGGTGTCATCCACATAACCGACGACAATCCAGCCCAAAACTCTGCACCAGCTGGGCAAAGGGGAACATATCAGTGTTAAAGAACATTGGAGAGAGGATTGCCCCTTGAGGGACCACACACACCAAAGGGTGTCGGGAAGAAACCATCTCTCCTAGTGCCACCTTTTGTCCCTGACCCTGCGGAAAATTCATATGTTCATTCATAATTCCCTGTGGTCTTAAACACAGGGAAGGGGTCTGTATCTCCTGCCTCTCCATGCACTGGTCCATGGAATCAAGTGCAGAAAACTGGGAAAGCATGTGGTGTCAGTCTGTCGGAACTATTTTTGTGGAGGCCAGACTGAATGACATAATTAATATAAGGTTGCCAGCTCTAGTTTGGGAAATACTGGCTATTTGGGGGGGGAGCCTGAAGAGGGTGGGTTTTGGGGAGGGGAGGGACCTCAGCAGGGCATAATGCCATGAAGAAGAGGAAGAGGAAGAGGAGGAGGAAGAGAAGGCGATTGAATTTATACCCCGCCTTTCACTCGGAGTCTCAGAGCAGTTTACAAACTCCTTTCCCTTCCTGTCCCCATAACAGACACCCTGTGGGGTAGGTGGGGCTGAGAGAGCTCTGAGAGAACTGCTTTTTTGAGAACAGCTCTGACACAACTATGGCTTGCCCAATGTCATCCAGCAGCTGTATTTGGAGGAGTGGGGAATCAAAGGCTGAGGACAGACTGGCAATCTGGAGCGGGATGAATGCGGAGGCAACTGCTGCGGGGGGGAAACTCCCCGGGGCTGGCCGTTCACACTGGCCAATGTATTGCGCAAGGATGCCATTAAGGAGCGTTCAGACTGTTGCGGAGTGGCCCCAGGTGGGCCAGCCTCCGCAGTTTGTGATAGGGCTGTTTCGGCAATTTGCGCATGTGCGCATGAGCGCTCATGCGCAAACTGGCAAAACGCCGCGTTCGCACTGCCGCCTCCGCTTGCCTCCCGCCTTCTTCTGGTTCACACTGCCTGGAAGCGGGAGGCAAGCGCAAGACAGCCTCCGGACATTGGTTTCTCCTGGTGTCTTTCTAAAGCGCAAGAAACCCAGCTTCAAAGCGAGTAAGTGTGAAAGGGAGCCGAGGGACAGCTGTGCATGTCTGAACGGGCTCCCTTCTCCCACTTCCCAAGCGGAACTGTCCCGGGGCAGATTGCCAGTCTGTCCTCAGCCAAACCCGGTTCTCCCAGATTAGAGTCCGTGCACTTAACCACTACACCAAACTGGCTCTCAAAAGCAGCCATTTTCTCCAGGGGGCTTGATCTTGTTTGCCTGGAAATCAGTCATAATAGCAAGAGATGTCCAGGTGCTATGTGGAAGCTGGCAACCCTAGATTGCTCTAACCGAAGGCTGAGTATCAATACAAGAATTCTGAGGAGACATTTGTGGATCAAATTATTTTCAGCCCGTTTTCGACCATTCCAGTGCTGTGAAGACCCAACACCTTCCGTGGTCTTTAGCTCTGTGGAAATCCCTAGCTTTCAGTAGAAGATCTACATCATCTCTCCTCTCTCTGTCTCTCAAAGAAAGGTCAGATTCCTTTATCACCACATAAATCGTATACAAAATATGTGCTTTTTCCCTGGCTGAGGTGGATTTCTTAGTCACTTTGGCTTTCACGCTATTGTTCAGTGGTAATTAAAATGGCGGTGGGGGTGGAGGGGGAAATACCTTCTATCGACTCGTCTCCAGAGGAGGCCTGGGTTCCCTCACTGTGCTTATAAACCCACAGTCCCTGTGAGAAACGCATAAGCCAAGAATGTGAGAGGACTTGCCTCCGAGGAGGCATTCAGGGAACTGGCATTTTGAGGGGTGTGTGTGTGTGTGTGGCTTCCCTTCCAAATGCCAGTTTAATGACAAATAACAACAACAGTGTGGGGTAAGGAAGAAAGGGCCATTGGAGGTTGCTGAAGAGGAAGCGAATGAGAAGAGCGGTTGTCTGATGAATTCACAATATTATAGGCAAACATGTTATTGCATTTCCTTCCAACATTCCTGATGTGGGCAGGCTCACCAGGTGTCCTTTGTTCCAAGCGGTATCCTTTCCTACAGGACTTCTTCAATGACGTCAGTTCTTGTGAATCAACCTATTGCATTCCACCACCACCCCCGCTTTTCCTCACCCCGGAGCTTGGGTACATGGTGCTCTCCCTTTACTCCTTTGTGAGGTAGGCTCAGCTGGCTGAGTGCAGGTCTGGCCCCCAAGGTCTCTCAGTGTGTCTTATTAGGTGTAGTGGTTAGGAGTGCAGACTCTAATCTGGGAGAACTGGGTTTGATTCCCCACTCCTCTACATGCAGCTGCTGGTGTGACCTTGGGTCAGTCACCAGTTCTCTCAGAGCTGTCCTTGAAAGAGCAGTCCTCGAAAGAGCTCTCTCAGGCCAATTCCGCACTAGTTGTTGCCCAGGCGTCACTCCCCGATAAAATCTGGGGCAGAGCAACAGTTCCCCACTTGTTGCTCCAGGTCTGCAGTTGGCCCAAATGTAATCATCGTTTCCCCTGGATCTTCCGTTTCCGGGATTTTCAGGGGGGGAGGGTTGCCACAGGAATGAAGTCGGGGCATTCAAGTGAGGAACTCCGAAATCGGGGTTTCTTGCTCCACCCCTTTAAAGCCCCTCTGCTTCTTTCTCTCCCCTTTCCCACCCTGGCGCAAGCGGGGGGGGGGGGGGTTTGTTCCCCGCTTTACAACAACACAACACGACATTGATCCACCGTTGACTGGCATTTAAATGTCTTTTTAAAAATGTACTTTTGTTGTTGATGCCTGCACATTTCTGTGTTGCATCTTTTGCACAAAAGTCGTGCCTGCGTCATGCCACTATAAAAATATGTATTGATGGCTTTGAGGCACAGCGCGAGCTGTTCCCCCCCCCACCACCACCATTGCATTACAACAACGTGACACGACATTGATCCATCGCTGTGTGGTTAACATTTTTTGCGGGGCCAATGTATTGCGGGTGGCGTGGTGGTGGGGACACAATTTTTGCAGGGGTTACATATGTTAGTGTTGCATGTTCCCCCTCCATTTCCCATCCCTTTCCCACCCTCCATTTCCCCTCCAACTCCGGCGCAAGCTTTTTTTTTCTTACACGGATGATTTTCGCGGGCTTGGAAGCTCAGATGGCCAATCACGGCTTTGTTGCGTCACAACGTCATAACGCAACTCCACCTACATTAAAAAAGGGGGGGAGACGGGCGGGGGCTCAAGATTCGGGGCAAGGACAGATGCAGAAATGAAGAACCGGCATCAACCCGGGTCAGATTCACGTAATGCGGAAACATGCACACTGATTCGGACCAAATAAACCCGGGAGGAAAGAGAAGCAAAGCACTTGTGCGGAATCGGCCTCAGCCACACAGGGTGTCTATTGTGGGGAAAGGAAAGGAAATTGTAAGCCTGTCCAAGACTCCTTTGGGTAGCGAAGGGCAGGGGTATAAATCCAATCTCTGCACAATATGCCTGGTGTGATGATGTCACTTCTGGGTGATGTCATCGTGTTGGGGATGTCCCTGTTTGGGGGTGTGGCTTCCCCCCTGGCCAGCTGGCCAGTGGCAGGCTGAAGCCCTGGGTTTCCCCTGGCGCTGCTGGGGAAATGACAACCCTAAACACTGCACAGTTATTGGGGTAGGAGACTCAAACACTGTCCCATTCACACGCTGCCACCATGTATTCTTACCGCAAAATACATATAGCTAGAGATCTTAGATTGTGGATGTTTCTTTCCCCAGACAACCAGCCCACAGGGTTAAACAAACAAGAAGTAAACTTTGATTTATGGTTTGAACGTAACACTGAAGAAAGACAGGTTGAGATTACAATGTTTTTTGTCCACTGAACTGTTGAACTGTTTCCCTGTTCCAGCCTTTGGGATTGACTCTTTAGTCACTGACTCTTCAGTCAGCTTTAAGCTGCTCTTCACCACATCTTCACACAGCCAGACACACTCTCAACTCTCTAATTGCTCTCCTCAGCTCTCCCTCAACTGCCATTTGCAAAACTGTCTCTCTCACTACCATTCCATCAGCTCCCATGGGCTGCTCTTAGGAGAAGGCGGAACCTAACCTGTCTGCCCCCCGCTAGTGTGCAAGGAGGCTGAACATGATAAATGGAATACCAGCTCCCGGTTCAGTGGGATAGAAACTTCCCCCACACGAGTGACAACGGAAGACCAGTGGGCCTGTGACAAAGATCTAGGAGAAGGAGAGAGACGGGCAAAACCCTCACTGCATGTCTGCTCCTGGCTAAGTTCAGAAATGCTCCTTCGTGCTGATATTTTAGAGGAGCAAGCTGAAGAAGAAGAGGAGGAGGAGGAGAAGGGGGAGGAGGAGGAGGAGATTGGATTTATACCCCAACATTCACTACCCGAAGGAGTCTCAGAGTGGCTTACAATCTCCTTTCCCTTCCCCACCCCACAACAGACACCCTGTGAGGTAGGTGGGGCTGAGAGGGCTCTTTCGAGGACTACCCTTGAGAGAACAGCTCTGAGAGACCTTATGACTGACCCAAGGTCCCACCAGCAGCTGCACGTGAAGGAGCGGGGAATCAAACCCGGTTCTCCCAGATTAGAGTTTGCGCTCCTAACCACTACACCAAACTGGCTTTATGTGTTGGTAGGCTTGTTCGATCCGGTCTTCTTTTCTGGGGTTTTGTTCTGTTGTTTACATTCAAATGTCAAAATCTTGTTTTTCTCTCTCCTCTCTAGAGTTCCCAATGGGCCACTGGCTGTGGGGAACTTCCCACCGCTGCCATGTAGGCTGGATGCTGCGCAGCTGGGTGGTGGGAGGATTATGACCGGCAAAATGCCGGGGGGGGGGGGGGTTGCAACTGGTATCACTTGCATCATGATGTCACTCCTGGTGGGCCTCGAAAGTGACATCATCAAGATACATGCCCTAGCTTTTGCCCCCGATTCTATGGTTATTCCACACTTCTCTCCCAGAGGGGGCCTGAAGGGGGGCTTACAATTTATTTATTTATTTATTTATTTCAATTTATACCCCGCCTAGCCAGCGGACCGGCTCTAGGCGGCTAACAACATAAAATCACTCTATTACAAAGTTAAAACATAGCATAAAACAGATTCATTTAAAATTATAACAACAATTCAGCACAAAATGGCAGCATCATACCAGCACCAGATACCCACATTAGCTTACACCAACCAGGAGGCTACCACCATAGATGTCTTAGAGATGGCCATTGTGCCATCTACTAAGGGCCAGTCCCCCCGGTGGCGGCCCCAAAGGCCTGGCGGAAGAGCTCCGATTTGCAGGCCCTGCGGAACTGTAAAAGGTCCCGCAGGGCCCTGATGTTCTCTGGGAGCTCGTTCCACCAGTGAGGGGCCGCCACTGAGAAGGCCCTATTTCTTGTGGCTGTTAACCTCGCCTCCTTCAGGCCCGGAAGGGTCAGGCGGTGTTGGCTGCCTGACCGCAGTGCTCTTAGGGGTATATATGGGGAAAGGCGGTCCCTTAGGTAGGCAGGCCCCAGGCCATATAGGGCTTTAAAGGTTAAAACCAGCACCTTGAACCGGACCCGGTACACTATAGGCAGCCAGTGCAGCGCCCTCAGCACAGGCCGGACATGGTCCCCCACTGAGAGACCCATCAGCAGCCTGGCTGCAGCATACAACAGGGGTGGGAACAGATTCTACAAATAGATCAGTAAACAGACACACTCCAATGACTTCTCGGGCTGGTCTTGAACTAGTTGGCTGGTTCATCCAGTGATACAAGCCTGCAAGACACAGGCTAAGAGCCAAAGAGCCTTTTGCCCCTCAGCTCATTCCCAAGGGCTCGTGACTCTAGCCATGGCCACGCTTTATCAAGTGTCTGGAACAGGAAAGGAACAACCCCCAAACTGGGATAAAAGCAAGCAAATCAAACGAAGGGAGAAACCGCAGCAAGAAAATCGCCTTTTATCTCTTTTGTCTACATCAGTTTTTGACTATCCCATCCCTTCTGTTGCCCTCCTCCGCTAGCGGGTGAAAACTTTGTTCTGTTTTGTCTGGGATGTCCTCGCAGATCGGTTCTTCTTGCCCTACGTTTTAACTGTTGTTTTGATGCATCTGTTATATTATTGTAGTCTATGTGTATTTTAACTTGGTTTTAGTTGTTTCGGTGATGCGGCTTTGTTTGGTTATAATGATTTTTAAGAGAGTCTTTATTGTGTGTGGTTTTTAATCCATTAGCCACCTGAGGAGAGAAGGAAGGTGGGGTATAAATTTTGCAAATAAACAAATTAATATCAATTACACTCCAGCGACTGATGTTTAACTGTTTACAAACCCAGCTCCATTTAAGCTTCAGGTGTTGAAATTATCAGGGAGGGACAGAATAAAGTGATCTTCTTCTTCCTCCTCCTCCTCCTCCTCTTCCTGCTGCTGGGATATACATTTTGGGATATTTGGTTAATGTCAAGCTCCGCCTCCTGCCCCGGGTCAGCGCCCCCTGTCGCCGTGGCCTCTGCGGGGTGAGTGAAGTCCCCAGGAGAGAGGGGTCAGAAACGTGGAGGATACAGGCCTCAGAATTGGCAGGGAGCAGGGTTAACGTCACCCTAATTGCCCTTCTGCCTCCAGGTGCCAAGCTTGCTTTCAGCGATACGTTCTCTCTTGCTCTCAGCTGTGCTTTGGCTAACCCGGCTCATCCTTCTCGGCCTGGGAGTTCACTCCTCCTTTTATTCTGTTTCCCCTCTCCCGTGAATCCCCTCGCTGTTGTGCCCTCTTCCACCTCCCTTGGCCCCTCCCCCGTTCATAGCCAACAACACCAGCCAACGCCCCTCCCAGAAGCCCGTCTTCCCCTGCTGAGCTCCTTTCCCCGAGAGGACTTGCGCCCGCCGGCCTCTCCGCCAGCCTCTCCCTCCCTTCAGCAACCCTCTCCTGGTGCGCCTTCAGTGGCGCCGTTCTGACGTCGTCACCGTCGCGCCCGACCGCGACTGGGGACCTGCTGACTGCTGGAGGCCCCCCCCCGAGCTCCTGCTGAGGTGAGAGGGGCGCGGTCCGCGGCGGCTCGCCCGGGCTCGGGCGGGTGCGGGACCTGTCTCCTCCCGGCGACCTCGCTCCTTCTCTCTTGCGGCAGCTTCTGCCGCGGCGGGAACAGTTGCGCCCTCGGCGGCTGCTGGCAACCTGCTGCTCCCCTCCTGCCGCGCCGGAGCTCCCATTGAGGTAAGGGCGGGGCCCGGGGTTGACAGCAAGTCCCGGCGCCGCTGGACGGGACAGTTAATATAGCCAAGTTTTGCCCAGTCATAGAAACATGATACTGATTGTAGTAAATAAATTGCCCAGGAAATATATTTGTTAGGTATTGGGACTGAAACATTGCAGGACTGTGCTACCAGAGACTAGTTCAGCTTGGAGCCTAAGAACAATAGCCCACTAGGATTCTGGCAGTAACCAGTCAAGAAATAATGTTATGTAAATAGCCTATCATTGGGAGTAGGGTGTGTTTGGGTGCGGCAATTGCATGCTATTTAAATGGCATGTGGAGGCTAGCTCTGGCTGAAATCACAAATAAAGTTGAGCTGATCACTAGCAGTGTGTCTGCTGATCCATGGGACCCACTATTTAACAATATTGTAAAAAGGTAAACCTATATTTATTCAAGTAGACCCAGTTCCCATCCAGGTTGCAGTCAAAAGGAGAGAAAGAAGTATAATCTAAAGCGTACTTTCCCTATTACAAATGGCCAGCTTGTCCGGCATCCTGTGTGCAGGAGTATGAGGGCACTGTATCTACAGGAGAGGCCTGCAGAGACATGGGTCTCCATGGAAGGCCATGTGAAGTGAATGAGAGGACAAAGCGAAAGAGAGGAGGACTCAGAGGGCAGCTCCCAGGTTAAGACAAAGGGAGGCATCCCATTCAAGAAGATAGTACCCAGGGGTCCGTTGGAGCGGGAGCGCACAGGAGCACAGCTCCAGGAGTGAGGAGCCCAGGGGGTGGGCACATGACTAAGCCCCGCCCCCTCCTCAGCTTCCCCGAGCAGTGCAGAGGCGCAGCGCCCCGGGGAAAGCCCTGCTAGTGTCTTTATTGTTTTTAGTGTTTTGTTTTAATATTGATAATTTGATCATTGTTCCTTTTATGACTGTGTGCTGCTTTTCCAGAGACTTGCTCAAGGTGGCATATAAATTTTCTAAGTATACCATTTTTTATCTGGGCACATGGCACATAAGTACTGGAGAAATTTCACCAACCCTTCAGCAGCTTCCACCCCATCAGTTTGGTGTAGTGGTCAGGAGCTGGACTCTAATCTGGGAGAACCAGGTTTGATTCCCCACTCCTCCACATGCAGCTGCTGGTGTGACCTTGGGCCAGTCACAAGTTCTCTCAGAGCTGTTCTCTCATGAGCAGTTCTCAAAAGACCTCTCTCAGCCCCACCTACCTCACAGGGTGTCTTGTTGTGGGGAGGGGAGGGGAAAGGGACGGGTGGTGCACATGTCCTGGGTATCTCAAGTCTACTTGAAACCTGGTGGTTTCAAGGGAGCAGGAAGAGAATGAGGGTGGGTTCTTTACGCTTATTTTTATAGCCCAAAGTATTGGATGGGGAAGGGAATGGAGGAAGAGCAGGTCAGTTTCACTCACCTGTGGAGTGGAGCCTGAGGGGTGGGTGTTGCCTTCTGACACACTTTTGGTTTGTTAGGGGGTGTGGCATATGCAAATGAGTTATGCAAATGAGTTATGCTAATGAGCTCCTGCACCTCTTTTTCTACGAAATGACCCCTGATAGTACCTATACACCCTTAGAGTGATGTAACCCCACCCCACCCACCCAAATGTCCATGCTGAATCGCTCACACCAACAATATGCCTCCAGTTTCCTTCCCCGTGATTTTTGTACAAGTTTTCATTAATTTTAAGAAAGCGTTTTTTCTCCCCACTTTCGGTTTTCTTTATTGGCACCGGCCCTCACTGTCATCCACCTTATAAATAATTTAAAGTGAGCAAAAAAACTCAAGGAGAGAACCTGCCGCTGCAAACACAATATCTCTACGATGTAATAAACGCACAGGGGGAAAAAAATTCAAAACGCTTTTATTTGTGTTGATGAATAATATAGATATATTTATTCACTGACCCTTCCTCGCTTGCTGTGGGATGCGAACGCTCGCTTCAGCTGGGAAGGCTCCCAGTTCATTTTCCTCACTTTGATAAATTGTCTTTATAAGGGAGAACTTCTGGCCTTTTGGGAGAGGGGAGGAGAAGGTTTTGCCCTGATGCCTATATTGCTGCACATCCAAAAAGTATGCAGTTTTATTTTAAACCCTTAAATAGAGCTGTGCATCAGTCACAATTGCAATAACCGAGCTACTCACATTCAACCAGCAAAACATGAGTGTTTCAAGTTCAAGTTTATTTTTATTACAGTCCTTACACCAGATATGCGTACGAATATATATATTACAGATAATGCACTCCAGAAAATTAAAAGCTAATATAAAAAAATTAAATATAAAGATAAAACACTTCCAAATAAAACACGTTCGAAACTAGGATATAAGTTGCACTTGCATCTAGCTGCTAAGCAATTTCCGTGACCTGAGTATCACCTTACAAAACCTGGTTACTTGATGAGTGATCTTGGGATGTTTGTCAATTAAAAGAAATTAAAGTTTAGGGTTTTTTCTGACAGACCCAAATTTTTTCCTATCAGAGGGGTGATAATCTCTCAAACATGAGTGATTTGTGTGTGTGTGCGTGTGCATGTACAAAACTTAGGAGCCAGTGAGCTTTTCAGGGAACAAGATGGAGAAAGGAAGGGGAAGGTAAAGACTTGAGCACACTGGTCATCTTGAAGCATTTGGATTTCTCCCGCCTGTCCGCTCTGCAGTGCCTTCAGCTTGGTGTAGTGATTAAGAGCGGCAGACTGTAATCTGGAGAACCAGGTTTGATTCCCCACACCTCCTCCTCCACACAAAGCCTGCTGGGTGACCTTGGGTCAGTCACACTTCTCTCGGCCCTACCAGGGTGCCTGTTGTGGGAAGAGGAAGGGAAGGAGATTGTAAGCTGCTCTGAGACTCCTTTGTGTAACAAAGAGCAGGATATAAAAACCACCTCCTCCTCCTTCTCCTCCTCCTCTTCCCATACATGTGCCTAGGGCTCTTTTTGTAGAAAAAGCCCAGCAGGAACTCATTAGCATAATAGGCCACACCCAACAGCAGAAACTCATTAGTGTATTAGGCCACACCCGTGACAGCACAGCTCCCTCCCAGGATCGGCTTCCCCAGGTGCCCCGCGGCTTGCAAGGCACATGGGGAACCCGAGGAGGGGAGGCAGTTTAAGCTGCCTTCCCTCCCTGGATCGGCTTGGCTTCCCCAGGCGCCCCACGGCTTGTGAGGGGAGGCTGTAGGTGTGGCCAGCTTGGAAGCCAGCCGCAACTCCATTCCTGTGCGTTCGTGCCCCAAAATAGCCCTGGATGTGCCTTCTCCACTATGGTCCCTACCTTATGGAACGGTCCACCTGAGAAGGTTAGGAAAGCTCCCCCTCTCCCGGCTTTCTGCAAACTATGTGAAACTGAATGATTCTAGATGGCTTTTCTGCTCAGGCAACAGGGTTTCACTGTACTGAATGATTCACAAAGTTACTTGGACAAATTATTAGGGACTGTGGTCTATATGACTGTGTTTAGCTTCCTGAAACTAGGATCCGGTTGTGTAAATTCTGTAGCTTTTGATGTGTCGTGTTCATACTTATGCTTTGCTTCAGTTCTGTTTTTAGACTTCTGGTTGCTTCCACAACCCTGATCCCATTGCATTGTGTATTGAATGTGAGGTTGCCAGATCTCTCCTGGCAACCAGTGGGGGGTGGGGGAGGACTCACTGGGAGCAGCAGGGAGGCCCATCCAACTTGCAGTGACATGTCCATGTCATTGACCGCAGGACCCGGAGTGATGGCATCACTTCCAGGATGTCGAAGCAATGCTCTTGTATTTGGGCAAAAACTCTATGGTAAATTTGGCTTCTACCATAGAGTTTTTGCCCAAATGCCAGAGCATCGCTGCAATGACCCAGATGTGATGACATCACTTCCAGGTCAAGTGGCCAGTGATGTAGACATGTTGCGGCACATTGGATGAATCTCCTTCTTTGGGGGGGTGAGTTCCCACCCCAGACAGCTGATCGAGGTGGGGAGGTGGGGCCTGGCAGTGGGGAATCCCCTCCTCCACCAGGGGGTCTGAATGTCCTATCCTGTCAATTATATTGACTCACTCTGTGAAATCTGCCTTGAGTCCAAGTAAGAAATGTAGACTATAAATAATGCAATTTTTAAAAAAAAAATCTGAGCCACACTTAATGGAGTGATGCCGACACTTGGTCCTTCATAGGGACCACAACTCAGTCCTCCCAGAGTGAAGTAGAAAATTATTGTTGCTGTTGTTGACATTACACACGCAGACTAAGAGTCCATATATAGCAGAGGTCCATCAGAGGCTCTCTGTCTGGGGCAAGTGATGCTCTGTATTCTTGGTGCTTGGGGGGGGGGGGGCAAGAGTGGGAGGGCTTCTAGTGTCCTGGCCCCACTGGTGGACCTCCTGAGGGCACCTGGTATCTTGGGCCACTGTGTGACACAGAGTGTTGGACAGGATGGGCCACTGGCCTGATCCAACATTGGCTTCTCTTAGGTTCTTATGATCTTCTCAGAAATGCTAATAGACAGGCCAGGTTTGACAGGCTTTGGCAGGCAAACTCCTGGCCTCAGCTTCAGCCCCCTGCCACCCATGGATATGGCAGAGGGGGACGAGGGGGGGAACAGCTACAATTTAAAACTCCCCTCCCCACCAAGAAAGACTATGTGACTGGGTTGGCAGTATCTGACTCCACACCCCTAATGTTGAGGTGGTAGCTTGACAACTTAGGAATCCACCTCAGGAATTTCTCGATGGTTCTTATATGATATTTTTAGCCTGTGGCATTAGAGTACGCTCGTGGGTAATAAAGGTTTTTGATGTCTTCTGCCAAAGGGTTGCCAGCTAGGCTCCAGGTGGGGCCTCGAGATCCCAGAAGTGATCTCCAGGTGACAGAGGTCAGCTCACCTGGAGAAAATGGCTGCTTTGGAAAGTGGACTCTATGGCATTATACCCCATCAAAGTCCCTCTCCTCCCCAAACCCCTTCCTTCTCAGGATGCACCCCCAAAATCTTCAGGTATTTCCCAATGCAGAGCTGGCAACCCTACATAGTGTTCTGATTCCAAACTGTCTGAGAGAATGGAGATTACCTAGCTTTCTAGGATTCTCCTTCTAAAACACTGCCTTCTACAACTTCCTTTAAAAACCTAGTAATGGAAGCTTCCAGAGCTTGGGGAGGAGGGGGATTCCAATGGAAAAGTTAAAAACAAAAACCTTTATGTCATGCAATGCCAACGAATGTTTGCAACAACTGAGACAAGTGCACACGCCAGACATCACCTCATGACTGAAAACACAGTAAGCTGTTATCACAGACTTAGGCTGCAATCCCACAGATAATTACACCCGACATAGACGCGAATGCCGGCCAGATTTAAAGGGAGTGATCAGACAGCCACATCTGGGAAGTGTCCCGCAGCCGTCAGCAACCCATTCTCTCTGCCGCAGAAGTGGAGTTCAAAGACACCGTGGAAAATCCAATAGTAAACAGGTTGCGACGGGTCACAGGTGGACTTTCCCCTGTCTGATCACTCCAGCACGCTCTCATGCTGTCGGGATGGTCTGATCAAGCCATCCTGACTCTGTGCCATTGTCCCCCCCCCCCCCCCAAACTCAGTATGCGCATCATCACCTAAACTCCACAGGGAGCCCTCAGTGTGGAGGTGTGAATCATCGATTCCTCAGTTTAGCATATGGGAAACAAACAGCAAAAAAAAAAAAGACTCACCCATATTTGTGTCTGATCACACAACGATGGGCTGCACCCACAGCTTCAAAGGGAGGTGTGATCTCGCAACTGTGGGTCAAATTCCTCCGGAGGAAATAGCCTCGCTTCCCCGCTACCACTTTATCTGGTGTGTGTGACCGCAACCTTAGCCTCAGTGATATACAGTGGCATGCCAATGCTACCTAATGAGCTTTGTGTCTATGAAGAGACATGAAGCTGCCTTATACTGAATCCTTGGTCCATCAAGGTCAATATTGTCTATTCAGGCTGGCAGAAGCTCTTCAAGGTCTCTGGTAGAGTTCCTTCACATCAAGTACCCACCTGGTCCTTTTAGCTAGAGATGCTGGGGATTGAACCCAGGACCTTCTGTATGCCAAGCAGATGCTCTGACACTGAGGCACAGCAACTCCCAAATTCCACAGCCTGTACAATAACCTATCCACTCTACCATGCTGACTCCAAAAAGTGACTTTACAGTCTGGGAACAGAAGCCACAGATTCATCATGCAGGCCTTCAAACCACTATGTGAAAGCAGGAGGGCCCAACTACTTGCTTGACAGTAATTGGGAGTTACTACAGCTCCATGCTGTAGAAACTTCTTTCAGGACCAGCCGCTTATGATGGTTGCTAACTGAACTCAGCTTGTTACCAGCTCTGAAGAAATAGTAGCCAGAGAGATTAATGAGAACGACTCATTTAAGGCTGGGCTGAAAAGGGAGACAATTTTTGTAAATGTTTTGAAGTGAAAAAAAAAAACTTTCTGCACTTCCAGCACTTTTGCTAGATTACTGTGGAAAGGGGTGAAAATGTTTGCATGTCATGGATAACCGTCTGTGCCAGTTTCACTCGCCCTCCCTGTGGTGCTCATTGGAAGACAAATCTGATTGGCTGTGTTTGGCTGATTACCCATAAACCATCCTATTTGTTTATGCAATCCCTGACTTGCTGAGAGAAGAGGAGGAGATTGGATTTATACCCTGTCCTTCACTACCCGAAGAAGTCTCAGAGTGGCTTATAATCTCCTTTCCCTTCCCCTCCCCACAACAGACACCCTGTGAGGTAGGTGGGGCTGAGAGAGCTCTTACAAGGACTGCTCGTGAGAGAACAACTCTGAAAGAACTTGTGACTGACCCAAGGTCACACCAGCAGCTGCATGTGGAAGAGTGGGGAATCAAACCCGGTTCTCCAAGATTTGAGTCCGTGGTCCTAACCACTACACCAAACTGGCTCTCTTGGAGGGCAAGTGTAGCCCTAACAAGCAGGGGGGAAAGGAGAAGAAACAAATAATCAAAGAAAATGGTAAATAATCCAAGAAAAAAATAAATTTGCCTCTAAGAGGTTTTTGGAGCAATACTTCTCTGCTTTCCCAGACGCCCAGCTTTCAAGCTCAAAATCAAAATGGGTGAACATATGCACAGCTCTAGTCTCATGAAGTCCAGGCTAGCCCAGTCTCGTAAGATCTCAGAAGCTAAGCAGGGTCAGCCCTAGTTAGTACTTGGATGGGAGACCACTGAGGAAATCTGGGTCACTCCTGAGGAGGCGGGCCAACCAACTCTGAACGCCTCTTGCCTTGAAAATCTGACGGGGCGGCCATAAGTCGGCTGCTTCTTAACAGCACAAAAGAAAAACATCTCACAAATGCCTCGAAGAAAAGAAAGAGAGAATTATATATATATATATATATATATATATATATATATATATATATAAATGAAAGGGAGGCAAGTCAGTTTTCATGGTTCATCTCAGTCAATCTACTGCAGATGTACGTCCAGGACAAATCTCCAGCAGTCACGTTGCAGTGTCTCCTTGTCACTCACGCTGCCTTTCCTTAGGAGCATAAGATACTGCGAGGCATTTTTTATTCTCCCAGGCAACACTCTAAGGGAGAACCTTCCCCAAGGTAAAATAACAAAAGGCCTATTTTTCTCCCCTGGGCATTCTTTCTAGGCTTACCCTGGGGCCTGCTGATGGAAATTGACTTCAAAGTATGCCTTGCTGGCTTGTGAACAACAGAAGCATGAGGGGGGAGGGCAGGTTTCTTGATTGTCTCGGAGGCCTGTTGACAGGTATGTGGGAAGCGACCTCCTTGTGACTCGTTCGGAGCTGAGCTTCGATGACTTGTGGGTCAAAATAGAAGGGGTTCTGTCCTAACGTCTAATTCTTGCAAGTAAGGTCAGCACACAAGATGGTCAAGCCGATTTCAGTTTGGTGTAGTGGTTAGAAGCACAAACTCTAGTCCGGGAGAACCGGGTTTGATTCCCCCACTCCTCCATGTGCAGCTGCTGGCGTGACCTTGGGTCAGTCACAAGTTCTCTCAGAGCTGTTCTGGAAAGTGCCGTTTTCGAGAGAGATCTCTCAGCCCCACCTACCTCACAGGGTGTCTGTTGTGGGGAGGGGGAGGAGATTGTCAGTCACGCTGAGACTCCTTCAGGTAGTGAAGGGCGGGGTATAAATCCAATCTCTTCTCTTCCTCCTCCTCCTCTTCTTCTGTGGAGACTGCAAACAGATGGCTCATATAATGTTCTTGTTTAAAATATCCTTAACCCAAAAGATAGCTTGTCAGGGAGATATCTGCTGCGAAAGGAACCCGGAAGGGAAGACTGAACCTGCAGATCTGTTTCTGCCGCTGTTTTTTTTTTTTTAAGTTGCTGCCTATATGCACATGAATGCATATGTGCATGCACCCACCTGTATTTTTTTTAAAAAACCGACTGGGCAGCACATTCCATAGCTGAGGCACTGCAGTAATGTGAACGCCTGACCTCCAGATGAGCACGCGGGGAAACTGTCCCGGGGTGTGCTGTCTGGTTGGTCTGCCCCACAACACTTTAAACCACTGCAGTTAGAGGTGCGCCCAGATTGTGGCAGGCCTCCAGTGTGGCCGCAGCCACTGAATCAGACTGTTGGTCCATCACAGTCAGTAATGTCTACTCAGACTGATAGTGGCTCTCCAGGGTCTCAGGGTCTCTGAGGCCTTGACATCACCTCTCAATAGCCTTTTACTATACAGTTTTAAATTATTTTGATCTAATTTATCTTTTGCTGTAAACTATGTGTTGCTTTTGTGTAAGCTGCCCTGAGCCAGCCTTGGCTGAGAGGGCGGGGTAGAAATTTTATTGATAACAACAACAACAACAACGACAACCTATTACATGATCCATTTTAACTGGAGATCCCGGGGATTAAACCTGGGGCCTTCTGTGCACCAAGCAGATCCTCTATGGCAGCGATCACATGCACAATTAGCCCCGACATAGGCGTGAATGCCAGGCGGATTTAAAGTGCACAATCAGAGACGAACATCTGGGAAATGTTTTGCAGCCAGCAGCAACCTGTGTTGCTCTGCCGCAGAAGCGGAGTAAACGGGCACCAGGGAAAGTCTGGTAGCAAACGGGTTGCTACAAGCCATGGGCAGACTTTCCCCGGTCTGATCACTCCAGCATGCTCTCATGGCATCAGGATGGTCTGATCAGGCCATAGGGAGCCCTCAGGGCTGAGGTGCGAATCGTCGATCTCTTGTCTAAGCGCATCAGAAACAAACGGAACCCCTCCCGACTCACCTGCAGTTGCATCTGATCACGCAGTGGCGGGCTGTGCTGCAGCTTCAAAAGACTATGTGATTGTGCAACTGCGGGTCAACTTCCGCCGGAGGAAATAGCCTCTCTTCTCCTCCGCTTTATCTCACGCGTGTGACCGCAACCTATCACTGAGCCACAGCCCCTCCCCTATGGACCAATGGTCTGATGCGGTAGTTCCATATTCATGTATAGAGCTGGTAAAAAGAGGTCCCCAGCTCTAAGTGTGAACGAGTTTTGGCGCATCGCCCTTCATCTTCGCATAGCCATGAGAAAACAAACCCAATTTCTTGGTCTGCGTGATGGAGTGGCCACATTAACCTATTAAAACAGGCTGGAAATTCTCCCAGAACTTTGTTGCTTTGCCTGCAGGGAATTTAAAGCGCAAGAAATGCCTTTCTTTCTTTTCTTTTTTGGTCTTTAAAGAAAGGCCTTCCTTCATTTAGCGCCAAGCGTGTGGTGTTGAATACTAAAAGCTGAGCTGTGCTTACAAGGTCTGAGGCAAATTGGAGTCTTGATGAAAAGGAATCGGTGGAGAAACAGGGAGGTAGATATAATTTGAAAACTGCCGGCCTGAATGTATGTCTATATTTGTTTGTTCTCATAGCTTTCTTGCCATTGCGCTCCAGTTCCCAAAGTGCCTACTAAATGAATAAACAATATTTTTTTTCCTACCACAGTTTCCAATCTACAGACTCTTTTGAACTACCCACCTCCTTGGCCTCCATTTTGCCTGCTTGCCTACCTTTCTCGTTCACATCCTCGCTAACAAATCCCTGCAGCCAATGAAAAGCGACCGGCTATTTACATTCATTTTGGGGCTTGCCACAGAGACCCTTCGATGATGTGTGGTTCTTTGCTGCTCTTGTGAGGCGCAGGGTAAGAACTGTCTGGAAGGATCAAGCCAAGGATTCTTGGCTCTCCAGTGCTGTATTTTTTAACAGCAGCTAGCTAGATGCCTCTGGGATGTAGACAGAGCAACAGCTTAAATTGGTAGTATGTCAGAGTACTGGTTGCTGCATTGGCCAGCATCCTACCAAAGTTTGAAGCTCAGCATCCTGAGCAAAGTTTGAAGCTTTCATCTAACCCAGGGTTGGGCAAACTGTGGCTCGGGAGCCGCATGTGGCTCTTTCACATATATTATGTGGCTCCCGGCAGGGCGGCTGGGGAAGCTAAATATCATTGGCAAACAAATATCATTGGACAAATTAATCTCATTATCTCAAAAGATTTGCTTTTACCCCTTTTGTTATTATTTTTGGCAGTCTCATTTAATGTTAGTAAAAAGCAAATCTGCTTATTTTCCAATAAAAGCAGGTAATATTTGTTCATGTCTTGTGGCTCTCAAACATCTGATGTTTATTCTATGCGGCTCTTATGCTGAGCAAATTTGCCCACCCCTGATCTAACCAAAGGAGATCTCCTTCAACTTCATTGGCTCTTCCTCCATGTTAAATACTGGGTTCTGGACGCATTGCAGTGATCAGTTCTAGTTTATTCAGTGATTTCAGTAACCCTACAAGCAGGGCTTTTTTTGTAGAAAAAGCCCAGCAGGAACTCGTTAGCATAATAGACCACACCCAAAAGCAAAAACTCATTAGCATATTAGGCCACATGACTGACAGCACAGCTTATTAGCATATTAGGCCACACCCCCATGTTACCAGAGGAGTGGTCATCCAGCCACACCCACCTTTTGCTTCTTATTCTGTTTACCTTGTTTGTTGTCAAAACCCTTTTTTTGTAGCAGGAATTAATTTGCATGTTAGGCCACATACCCCGAATGTAGCCAATCCTAATGAGTTTCTGCTGTTGGGTGTGGCCTATTATGCTAATGAGTTCTTGCTGGGTGTGGCCAACTCAGGAGCCAGCCGGAACTCCGTTCCTGTGCGTTCCTGCCCCAAAATAGCCCTGCCTACAAGAACAAAATCCAGGGCTTGCTTCCTTGTTTATAAGCATGCAAAGACCACACCCTAACACACCCCACTCCCAACGATAGGCTATTTACATAATACAACATTTCTATTGGCCCACTCCAGAATCCTAGTAAGGTACTGATCTGGGTAACAGTGGATGGCTCATGGCTCAGTACACAACACTCCAGCAGGAGACAGCTTTGTTTGTAGGAAGGCTCTGTTGGCTGGAGGAATGTCCTCCAGAATAATGTTAAGATACATGTCTTTGGGTCTCAAAGAAACCTAACAAAAATCGGGTATGGAGAAGTGACCATACCCACTGACAGGGGTCCTTTCGTAGAAAAAGAGGTGCAGGAGCTCATTAGCATAACTAATTAGCATAACTAATTAGCATATGCCACGTCCCCTGACATCACCAGAAGTGTGTCAGAAAGGGAATGTCAGTTTCAGCCCCATTATATCCTATGGGCCATTGAAATCAATGGCAAAAACTCACAGGGTATATGAGGGGCTGGAGGAAAGGGGGTTTGAGGTAGAGGCTCCAAACTTGCAGGGTAGCTGCTGGGGCCTGTCCTCGAAATACCCACCAAGTTTCAAGAAGATTGGACCACGGGGTCCATTTCTATGGGCCCCCAAACAGGTTGTCCCATCCCCTCCATTGTTCTCTATGGTGGGAAAAAGTGTTAACTTTTTTCCTCCCATAGAGAACAATGGAGGGAATGGGGGCAACCTGTTTGGGGGCCTGTAGAATTGGACCCCCTGGTCCAATCTTCTTGAAACTTGGTGGGCATTTCGAGGAGAGGCCCCAGCAGCTACCCTGCAAGTTTGGAGCCTCTCCCTCAAACTCCCTCCCCTCCAGTTGCTTTTAAAGTTGCCACCGAATTTCAGCGGCAATTCGGTGGCAAGCTGAATCAGATTAGAGAATCTGATTCAGCCCGTGGCTGCCCTACTGGCTAGTCCTGAGCTGGCGGAGCAAAGCTCCGTCTCGCTCCGGCCCCAACGAACTCCTGCCCACTGATATCTTTACCACCAATAAGAGATCTGAAGTGACAGGCTCTTCAGCGATGGGTGGTTGCCCCATGGCAGAAATGCCAGAAGTCAACATAGCTGGGCCAGAGGTGATGGCTCATGTCCATGATGACCTGTAATACAGAGGCTGATGTTAGCACCTGGGTTGGCTCTGCCAACATAAGAAGATCAAAATGGACCAACTAAGGTGGACACGGTGGTGAAGGCAGCGCTTCTCAAATCACCATGGGATCCAGGAAGAAGAAGAGGAGGAGATTGGATTTATACCCCGCCCTTCACTCAGAGTCTCAGAGCGGCTTACAAAGTCCTCTCCCTTCCCCTCCTCCCCAACAGACTCCCTGTGAGGCATGTGGGACTGAGAGAGCTATTTCAGCCCTGACAGAACTATGGCTTGCCCAAGGTCATCCAGCAGCTGCAAGTGGAGGAGTGGGGAATCAAATCTGGTTCTTCCAGATTAGAGTCCGTGCATTTAACCACTACACCAAACTGGCAGAGCGGCTCCACCTAGTGTGAGTGACAGGAGGAGTGTTCTAGCACCATGGCAATTCTGACATCTCCCTCTTGGCTTGAAGGTCCAAAGATGGGAGATGCCCCAGCAATGCCCCCTGTCCATGGTGATCTATAGTACAGAGACTGATGCTTATCACCTGGGTTATTCTTGGCTGTAAGAATGTGGTCTTTCCATCAAGCATACCAGAAAGTGCCTTACCTGTCAACGACAGCCCATGATGGACTGGACAACTCTTGATGTGAACTGAAGGATGTTGGCAGGTGCTACCTTGGTCCTTTCTGAGGCTCCCCCAAAGCTCCCAGTAAAAGGAGGGCAGTGAAAGAGACAAATGGCTTCATGGTTGGGGGCGGGAATTGCTTTACAATTTGGTTTGAGAAATTGTATTTATCTAATTTACACTGGCCGAGTTCAGACTGGCAGTTTGGCCCAATATAGGCATTTTTCTCAAGTGGATTAAGTGAGCCGGTTCACACAGCCACAGCTGTCTGGCGTTCCCCTGCTGTACTCACCCCGTCCTTTAACGATTCGTTCCTGCTTTTAAAAAATTCCAGGTGAAAGCCGGGGCAAGCCATGGAGGGCGTGTTGATCCTGCTTCCCGGAAGTGTGGGCGTAAAAAAGCCGCAATCAGGCGGCGCTGATAATGTGAACCCGCTGATCTGGCAGGAATGTGCATAACCGCCCATGCGTGCTCAACCACCCAATGCTGCTGTGCCTATGCGCCTATGCACCCATGGGCCTACGTGCAGGTCAGCGGAACGGACCAAAGCCATGTGCAACTGAGGTGCTGTCAGGGGTGGCCCCGCCGTGTGACCACTCCATTCCGCCTCCTCCCCAGCATGCTGCCGCATCAGTCAGTACAGTGCGACCGGGAATCCCCGCCACAATTTGGCCTGGGTGTTTCTGCCCTGCCTCCCTTGCGCTTTATACTGCCAGCCTGTCCTCAGCCAACATTTACCTAAATGCAATACCAGTTTCCCCCCTCAGGTATGCCGTCAAAAGAAAGAGGGAGTCATCTTACATGTGCATACAAGTTACAGTTTTGCCCAATAATAATGGTTTTTTTGTGTATAACATTTTAAAGGGGTCGTCTTCCATTTAGGGCGTTCTATAGCCTACATTTCTCCAGACAGGTGTAGGGCTGTTGCCAGCCCCCCCCCCCACTGCCGCCGCCACTGGTGGAGGGGTAGGGTTGCCAGCTCCAGACTGGGGAACTCCTGGAGATTTGGGAGTGGAGCCTGGGAAGGACAGGGACCTCAGTGGGATACTGTCAGGCCCCGCCATGTAATCGGCTTGGCTGTCATGGGGGATGGAGGTAGTTTGGAATTTTAGGTTTCTGTTCTCAGCCATCCTGTTGTCTCAACTGGCCTGCAGAAGTAGCCTTGAATGTCTGGTCTGCCTGGTATCATCTTTCCCCTGTGAATAAGTGTCCATTATTCTGGCAGGCTCATGCCTTTCCCCTGATTGGGCCATACCTATGATCGGGGCTTTTTTTGTAGAAAAAGTCCAGCAGGAACTCATTAGCATAATAGGCCACACCCAATAGCAGAAATGCATTAGCATATTAGGCCACACCCCTGACAGCGCAGCTCCCTCCTAGGATCGGCTTCCCCAGGTGCCCCGTGGCTTGTGGGGCACATGGGGAACCCGAAGGAAGGAAGGCAGTTTCTGGATTGGCTTCCCCAGGTGCTCTGCAGCTGCAAGTCACCTGGGGAACCCGAGGGGGGGAGGCAGTTTAAACTGTCTTCCCTCCCAGGATTAGCTTGGCTTCCCCAGGCGCCCCACATCTTGTGAGGCGCCTGGAGAACCTGAGGCGGGGGGGGGGGGAGGCAGTTTAAACTACCTTCCCTCCCTGGATCGCTTTACAAGGCACCTGGGGAACCCGAGGGGGGGAGGAGGCTGTAGGCATGGCCAACTCAGAAGCCAGCCGGAACGCCGTTCCTGTGCGTTCCTTCCCCAAAATAGGCCTGCCTATGACGTATGAATAACCTATAATTGCTTGCTTCGTGCCAATTTGCTTTAGATCTAACAAAGTACGTTAAGCGCTTGAAGTTCTTCAATGTCTCAGCAAACTGCATTCTCTGAAATGACTGGTGTGGGGAATTGATTGACTCAGGGGTCTGACAGATACAGTGCCGTAGAGTCCATTCTTCAAAGCATCCATTTCCCCCAGGTGAACTGACTGCCATAGTCTGGCGATGAGCTGTAATTCCGGGGGATCCCCAGGTCCCACCTGGAGGCTGCCATCCTTAGTTGGGACTCAGGACCTAAGGTGAGGAACAACAATAAAAAAAACATGTATGAAAACCGTTAGAACCCATCATTAAAAGCAGTGATCGAAACAGACCAGTAAAGCAAAGAAGCTGGAATTTGTTCAGGCTTCCCCATAAGCTCTTTTAAACAGTCTTCTCAGCTCTGTCTGATCGGCCTTTTGAGTGGGGATGGCCCTGCTCCCAGCAGCAATAAAAGTGGCCCAGTATGGTAAAGGAGGCCATCTACGATTGGTGGTGCATGCTGTGATCGTGGTAGTGCCAGAGCGCCACAGGCCATTATTGAACCGCGGCTTCTGCACTGAGAATTGGGGACGAGGCCAGATTCCGAAAGCTGTCTGGTTCCATTAAAATATCCCCATGCTGGTTCCGTTTCGAGCGAGGCTTTATTTTCACGCCAGTTTCTCTTTCCTCGTGCCATTTGCTCCCTTTAAGATTCATGCATTTTTGATCCTTTTTTGTGCGCATAAGTTGCAGCCAGACCACTGACCTATCCATGCCATCTACTCAGACCAGCGGAGGCTCTCTGAGGCCTCACAGTCGAGGTCTTGCACCATCTGCTACAGGATCCTTTGAGCTGGAGATGCTGGGGATTGACCGTAGGACCTTCTGCATGCCAAGCAGGTGCTCTACCACTGTTTGTTCACTAGATGACTCTGGGTTTCCCAAACCCAGCAGCAGGAATGTCATTTTAAAGATCAGAAGGAGTGTTTTTGGCTGGAACTGCTTCGGGGAGGGAGGGGGTGCTCCAGCTTCGACTCAGGCTGTTTGCAGACACTGACAATGGGCCACACAAGGGAGTTATTGACATAACGTTGGAGCAGCACAGAATACTCTGTGCGCGGTGTGGCAGAACAGGCCTGCCGGCCCCATTCAGCCCTTACCTCCACAGTTTTCTCAACACCTGGAGAGGCTTTTCTTTCTCTCTTGGGTAGCCCACTACCACTACCAGACCTTTGTAGGAATTGCCTGCTGGGAGGGTCAGGACTCCTAGCATCCCTTCCCAGTTCTGAGGCCTTGCCTCTTTTATCTCCTGCTGCCCAATTTCTGGTCACTACAGGGACAGGTTACTGCCTTGTGTGCTACTGGAGGCATAGCTACTTTCCAACTGCCTGCCTTCTGCACAGCAGTCCTTTTAAAATAGCGTGTCCAAGATAGTGGAGGTCTATGTGGTACAGAGAGCCACTACCAGCATCAAAAATTATAAAGTATTTATTTAAAAGAAAATGTTCACAAGTATACTTTTAGAACAACACCAGATTGAGCAAGGGATTAAAAAAAAAATGGGTAAAACGGAATTCCTCTGTTCCTCTCTCTATACATGCCCTATCAGATATTAAAATAGGACAGGCTCCTAAAGCTTAGGAAATTACAGATCTCTACTGAGTTTCTATAATCTTGAAGCTTTCTGTAGCTCTCTGGGATAGCACATGGTTAATGGCTGCCTCCTCCAGACCTCAGTTAAGAGTTCTGTCTGCCCTGCTAGACCCAACATGAAAGAGATCTTCCTCCTTGCTCCCCTGAGTTTTATCACCTCTCTTTCCCCCACCCACTGACCAGGTCAGGCCAGGTCAAAGAAGCATATCCTGGAGCTTCTTCCTGGAGAGTACTCCTGGAGCCTTTAAAGTCCTCCAAATCTCTGTTCCCTGCTTGGAGAAGGGGGGAGAACTTGATATGCCCATTATGTCTCCTGCTAGATCTATTAGAATTTGTATGAAGGTAAGCTGAGGTATGTCTGGAAATCAATTGAACTGTCTTCCCTCTACTTGCCTGTTCTCTGCCCAGAGAGAGAGAAAATACTTTTAAAACTCAGAGTTAAGGTTTTACCTATTTCAAACCTCCAAAGAAAAAAATGCATTTCTTCACATGCTGCTCCAAAGTTAAGTCAAGGTCCCCTGGGAGGGCCATTTTAGTCCATCCCCCCCCCCCCCAAGCAGCAGTTCAAGCCAAGAAAGATTCCCTCTGGTATTTAAAATGTCAGTCCTCTAACTGACATGTGACTGCAGGGGAACAAGTTGGGTCTGGGAAACCCAGAGTCATCTAGGGAATGACAAATGATTTTGGGTATCGTAGGGCTGTCAGGCCTTTATGGTAGGCGGCCTTCCACTGGCAGCCTTCTCCGCTGCAACTCAGAGAAGTACTTCTTTGGGTGAAGAAGTACTTCCTTTTATCTGTTCTAAGCCTACTGCTCATTAATTTCATTGGGTGCCCACAAATCAGTGTTCCCCCTAAGTTGTGTGTGAGAGCAGCTGCTCATTAACACAGGAAGCCCCGCTCAGCAGCAATCTGGAGCCACGCAGGTTCTTGCACTGCCCGTCATCCATTTTAAGATTACAGCAGTTATATTCCACTCAGAATGTGAACCTGCTTCTCTCAATAGGAGAAAAAAATGAGACGGAACATTGCCCACGAGTTCTTGTATTATGAGAAAGGGAGAAAAGTACTGTCTCCCTTCTCTGTCTTCTTTTTCCCTACCCCAAGCAAAACAAACAGTTCTTTAACTCCCCTGCAAACTCTGCCAAAACCCTGGAGAGCTCTGAAATATGCATCTCCCAGTTTTGATTACAATGGCCGCAATGGCAAGATACTTCTTGGAGCCATTTTGCCAAGCTTCGAAGGCAAAATTGGATCCAACAGTGGCTGGAGCCTCATCAGATGGAGACCCCGTAAAATAAAAATCACATCCCAAGACTCTCCTTAATAGACTTCCCTTTTGCTGCCTTCTCTGTGAGCTGCACGCCTCCCTGAGCTTCGCTGGGGATGATTTAATCTCCTCCGCTCGTCCATTAGAGGGGCTGATTGCTGGCACTCAGTGTAGATGGATTGTTCTTCTGCTCCTGATTAACAAGTGGCAAGTTAATGGAGACAAACAGAAATGAAAACGGGCCAATTCTCCTCCAGCATCCTCTGCACCGCCGCGTTTTTGATTTCAAATGTTTTATTTCTCATTTGCAGCCAATGACAATAAAGTGGCAATCCTTTAGGGTCGTTAAGATCCGGCTGGGAAACTGATAACGTGTGTTGTGACCTTTTCAGTTCAGGTCTAGCCATCCTCAAACATAGCTCTTCATTGATGCCTGACGTCCTTCACACTTTCCCCTCCTCCCTATTATGCCTGGAAATCTCACCGAGACGGGAAGGATACCAGAATGGACAGGTCTACAATGACATCCAGCTCTGCCTCTTGTTGTGGCCAGATTTTCTTGCGGAGATGGGAGATTGAGTGGACCCATGTGCCAAATGGATACTGGATTTGCTGTACAGCAATGTCATCCCCACGGTTTCTTCCCAACCACTTTCGTTTGCGCTGGCAAGCTTGTTGTGCGCAGACAGAACGCTATTGGCTTTTGTGCCCAACGTGTCCTGTATGCAAAGCATGTACTCCACTGTCGAGTTACAGACCCTTCCACTGTATGCCAAGTTGCCTTATTTCATTATCAAATATTGTTATTATTGTTGCAATAGGCAACAAAAAGGTTCAGTTACCTATGTATACAGGAGTCCCGCCTTCTCCAGTGACCCAGAAATAGATGCAGAGACCAAGTTTTAAAGAAATGGTTTCTTTACTGAAGGAATATGCACACACAAGCAACACTTCAGTCACACACATCAACACAGAGCTAGGAAATATAGATTTGAAAGGTACAGCGACGTTCGCATTAGCAGGTATTTTGTTGGTGGGGTGATACTTACCGATCCTGAAGCAGCGAAGCGATCCTGCAGCAGAAAAAGAGAGAAGGAAGACTATAAGGGAAGGGATCGTGTTCTGGCTGGCAGAAGCACGTGGAAGACTCTAGGCAGTGCTTACACTGAGAGCCAAGGTAGGATGGGGTTAGGTAGGAGAGGCAAGAGAGAGCGAGAGAGAGCAATGGCCATGTGCTCTTTTTTTATACTAAAAAGTTACTGGGTGGGCTTATGCCTTGCCAGTCACTTAGTCCTCAGGAAAATTAGGAAAAACCAGTTATTGATGGCAGGAGATGACCAGGAGAGAGCATCAGTACATGGGTAATCGACTTAATGTTTTTAACCAGTGACACTTTTCAGAGAGGAGTGGACAAAAGACAAAAGCAGGAGAAAAGATAATCCTCTCAGGTGCTCGGCCAGCCATCAGTGTTAATGGTCCAGTGCTTGGCCGCTGGGCTACCTTGATGGGTTCAGGATGGATGAGTCAGCCAGTTAATCCTGTCACAGCCAAGTTCCTTTGTTTAAACTGAAACTGATTACACACAGTTTCAGGTGGTGTTGCTAGAAGGAGGTGGTGGTGGGGAAAATGCATGCATGTTGAAGACAAGGCCTGCATTTGAAGACAAGGCTTGTCATGGCGCTTAAACAGGAAAGTTCTTGTTGCCTTTACAAAGCATGGCTTCTCTGTTACTCTGGGTGCTGGCTCCATGTGGCTGTGGGTTTCAGGGAGGCTGGCATGCTGTCTACCTGGGTTTGTAGACATCTTAGGGAGACAAGGAGGAAGAGTCCACATCTGGTGGGACACGTGTCAGTCTAAGATTTCCCTCATCTGGGCACATGTCTCCTTGACCAGCACACTGGCACTGTCTCACGGCCACCAATTAGTCCATTTTCCCTGGCGCTCTCTTTGCACAGTCCAGATACAGCATATTACAAGTCCATACTTTACAAGAGGCTTGCAAGGCAACAAAGGGTGCAGGGGGGAGGCATGACCCCCTGCTCCCCCTATGCCATGATTGTCCCAATTAGAATTGGGCACCCACCACAGTGTAGTTTATATGGGTTCCCAACTGGGACCTTGCTTTTTAAAATGGTGGCGTACCCCTTGGGTAAGTCTGCAGATGCCCATAACGCCTAATTGGGGCCTCAGACCTATTTTACTCTGATCTTTTAGGGAAGGATACAATTCAAGGGACTGGAAACACCATCTGGAAGGTGAGGGGTAGTTTTTGGAAGGTCCCACACACATGGGTGCCATTTTCCTCCCGTCAGCCCTTTGCAGATGCTGTTTTCCTTGCCCTGCCATGGTGTGCGACACGTGCCATCAAGTCACTTCCCACTTACGGTGACCCAATGAATTAACGTCCTCCCAAATATTCCATTGTTAACAGCCTTGCTCAGGTCTACCAAACTGAAGGCCGTGCCTTCCTTGACGGACTCTATCCATCTCACGTTGGGTCTTCCTCTTTTCCTGCCATGTTTAACTTTTCCTAGCATTATTGTCTTTTCCAGTGAGTCGTGTCTTCTCACAATGTGACCAAAGTACAATAGCCTCAGTTTAGTCCTTTTAGTTTCTAGGGAGAGTAAAGGCTTGATTAGAGGGCTTTTTCTTTCTTTTTAAAAATTTGGTACTTGCTATAATGGCAGGGGAAATGAGGGACATGCACAGAAAACTCTGGTCCGGATGCCCTGATGCTAACGTGGATGCCTCTGGATTTGCATTGGCAATGAGTGCAAACCACAGACTCTTTGCTGAGCAAATGCAGCCTTCTTTGCTCCATGGCTGGTCTGCGGTGTGCTGCCGAGGACTGCAGAAAGAAGAATGGGGGGGGGCCCTCTTTGCTAGATGCCTGATTAAACTAATTGCCTTTTAATGAGGAAAAGGATCTAGAGGAATAGCAAACCCATTTTTAGAAAAGAGGGCAGAAACTCGATCAGTCTGAGAAAACTGGGCTGCTTGCAACCAAACAGAATGCAGGAAGGGGCAAATTTAATTTGGGAAGAAAAAACTGAAGGTATAAAGAGTGGCAAGGCAGACTGACTGCAGGGAAAGGTTTCTGAGATCCCAGGAGATAAATGTTCCTACAAAACACAGCCTACAAATGTCTTGCCCTTCAGCGAATAACGCTGAGTGGATACAGCTGGGTTCGAGTCCAGTGGCATCTTAGAGAACAACAAGCCAGTTTGGTGTAGTGGTTAAGTGCGTGGACCCTAATCTAAGAAAACCGGGTTTAGTTCCCCACTCCTCCACTTGCACCTGCTGGATGACCTTGGGCAAGCCGTAGTTCTGTCAGAGCTGTTCTTGGAAAAGAGCAGTTTCTGTCAGAGCTCTCTCAGCCCCACCTACCTCACAGGGTTTCTGTTGTGGGGAGGAAAAGGGAAAGGAGTTTGTAAGCCGCGCTGAGACTCCCTTAGGTAGTGAAGGATGGGGTATAAATCCAATCTCCTCCTCCTCCTCCTCCTCCTCCTCCTCCTCTTCCTCTTCTTCTTCTTCTTCTTCTTCTTCTTCTATAAGCTTCTGAGGGTCAAAGTTCCCTTTGTCAGAGCGTTTTGACTTTCAAAAGGTTATACCCTGCCCTGCCTAGGCAAGCCCGATCTTGTCAGATCTCAGAAGCTAAGTAGGGTCGACTCTGGTTATTACTTGGATGGGAGACGATCAAGGAAGTCCAGGTTTGCTAGGCAAAGGCAGGCAATGGCACCTCACCTCTGGTTGTCTGTTGTGTTGAACAGCCTATGGGGGTCTCTGTAAACTGGCTGTACTTGGACGGGAGACCTCCTTGAAATACCAGCAGTCAGGAGGACAGGGGCAGTCTCTATTCAGCCTCCTCTCTGAATATCCTCCAGGCCCCCAGTAGGGGTCAGTCAGCAGAGGTCGCCATGACTTCCAGGTGCACACACACTTACACATGCGTGCGCACGCACACACACACACGAACATATGAAAAACACACACATAAAAAAGAAGCTATACCCTAAAAATCTTACTGGTCTCTAAGGTGCTACTGGACATAAATCTAGCGGTTCTGCTACAGACCATCAGAAATACCCTCTGAAACTAGCTGAAAAGAAGAAGAAGAGATTGGATTTATACCCTGCCCTTCATTTGTAGTCTCAGAGCGGCTTACAAACTCCTTTCCCTTCCCCTCCCCACAACAGACACCCTGTGAGGTAGGCGGGGCTGAGAGAGCTCTGACAGAAACTGCTCTTTTTCAAGAACAGCTGGTACAGAACTATGGCTTGCCCGAGGTCATCCAGCAGCTGCAAGTGGAGGAGTGGGGAACCAAACCCAGTTCTCCCAGATTAGAGTCCGTGCACTTAACCACTACACCAAACTGGCTCTCCTAGATCCAGTTAACTATTTACCACATGGTGGCTAGTTCTTTGGGAGGGGCGAACTAGGGGGACAACATTCCAGGGTCCCTGGTCACATGGAGCTGGGCAAGTCATGTGAGAAGGTTTCATATAATGATCAAATTGGGTCTGGGTTGCATGATGGGGGGGCGAAGGAATCTATGAGTCCCTTGTTTCTCTTTGCAGTCCCAGATACTTATAAAATCGTTAAGAGTACCAGCAGGAGAACTGGGGGTGGAAGATAGGGGAGGCTGTGATATTGGCAGTGTACCTATGTCACTTCCTGGGTTCCCTACTAATTTCATGCTTCTCTCTCTATTGTTTCCTGGCAATGAGGGGTTCACTCTTCACAGATGCATGGGGAAGGGTGCAGAAGAATTTGACTCGGAGCCGTAGCACAAAATATGGCTAGGAAAAGAAAGCGGGTGGGGAAAAAAGCAGAAGGAACCAAAGATAAATCTAATTGAGAAGAACAAGACAAAGGAAGAAAGCAAGGAGTTTTCAGAACAATTTTTTCCTCTCATTGACAAGTCTACCCCCCTTCCCGGTATTTCAAGGGAGCATCCTTCAAACAACGAAACTTGTGACAGCAAAAACATTCCACAGGGTGGGGGCTCAGCGGGGAATGCTAGTAATAACAATGAAGGCCTGTAAACTTTGTGAAAGCTCAACACAAAGCCGGTGACACTCTCTTTTTTGAGAAGCCAAATCGGCTTTAATTACTGTACTGTGGGTGAGTCTTTTAAAGCACTCTGCCTGTTGAAGCTTCTTAAGCCGGGAGCGGGTGATGCCTCTCTCACCCATCCTTTCCCCTTACCGTTACAGATGCCGGCACAAAGCGTGCCACGCATACGTATGGGAGGTTTGTCCGTGGCTTTCTCTGTGAGCGCGGGGCTTCTTGCTTGGCAACAGCTGTCAAGCAGGAAAAGGACTGTTCCGAACAAAGTTTCTGGTTGTAGCACCCTGGGAATGACTTTTCTCGTCAAGTACTCTCTTCTTATTTATTTTTAATTTTATAGATCTATACTGTCACTCCCCCCAGCCCCCCGCGTTGGAGACACTGAAACAGAGAAAGACTGGAATTGCAAATGACAAATCCACATCAGACATGAAAAGTAGTGTCACAAAAGATCCCAAATTCAGCATAGTTCACCCATTTTGATTTCTGTCCTTGAAGCGAAACAGGACAATGGTTTGAGGAATAAAAGCCCAAAGAGAATATTCAATGGGATATCCAGGTCTTCACTAAAGGGAGAAGGCAGGGCCTATTTAGTTATTTCTTTATTTGATTCATATGTACTTTGCCTTTCTCCCCAAATGGGGAGAAAGTTTCTTTACGTTGGCACCTGAGGTGCTTGTGGTCAAAGGAGTGGGGTGCCGTGAGGTCTCCAGTGAGAGACTTGACATCCCTAAATGTTGTACAAGTGCTAAGGCCCATGTGAAGGTACAAAGGGGAGAGAGCTCTTTGGAGGTGAGGAGAAAATGAATGTTTACTCTTTTCCTCACTTGACTCTCTTCTGCTCCCCCATCTTTCAGCTGCCTTCACCAGTCAGGATTGTGTTTGTGGCAGCTAGGACAAAAATGCCTTGTTTGGATAGTTTAGAGGAGAAGCAGTGGTATGAGGAATGGTATGAGGAAGCGCTAAGCACCCCTCTCCCACCTATTCTACAAATCACCCTTCTCCATGTAGGGCTGCCGGGCTGTTCACCACAATGGTCAAGTTCCTGTCCAGACACTCTGGCCTTCTGCTGCCGTTTGATGGAACAGCAGAAACAAAAATGGGGGGAGACCCAGCTTGTGCAATGCCACGATGTCACTTCTGGTTGTGTATCCGGAAGCAGGGCTCATTTCGTGGCAGGAGCTCCTTTGCATATTAGGCCACACACCCCTAATGTAGCCAATCCTCCAAGAGCTTACAGAGCTCTTCTTACAGGGGCTACTGTAAGCTCTTGGAGGATTGGCTACATCCGGGTGTGTGGCCTAATATGCAGAGGAGTTCCTGCTACGAAATGAGCCCTATCCGGAAGTGACATCAGATCAGCATATGATGCTCTATGCTAAAAACCATAGAGACTTGAGAAATTCCTAGAGCATCACTGACACCAGAAGTGACATCACGGCTTTACCCAATGCCAGTTTTTCACAGTCTCCATCCCTCCCCTCCGTGCTTCTGAGGTTGCAAGAAGGGCTGGAAACCCCATGTTTTCACTAAACAATTTATGTTGTAAAGAATGCCTAACCCTTCCTTATCCCAAGCCACGTCAGTTGTCTTGACTTCCAGCTTTGACATTCATGCCCAAAGGGCAGCCGCTTGGGTAGAGTATTGCTACAGAGGATGGGGGTTTCATTCCTACTTAGACCTAAGACCTGGCTGGTGGCATCATGTAAGTGAGTGAGTAAGGATGAATCAGCAGTGCCTGAAGTTTGTGATTAAAACACAAAGGATCCTGGAAACGAAACCCAAGTAAAGCATTTTTAAACCAAACGTTAATTTTTATCTCATATGCACAGAGCACTTCATGAATAATCAGTTCCCTGTGGAAATCCAAAACCCTTCAGCTCATGTTACAAAAATCTCTGAATGCAAATTACTTCTGTCCTTAAGCTTTTGCGTTGGCGGTGTGTATGCTTCGGTGTGCAACTGGAAGTGCAGGTTTTAACTTTTAAAGCCCTTCATGACCTGGAACCCCCCATACCTGAAGGACTGTCTTCCACCAGATGCTCCCATGCAGCATTCATCACATGCTCAGTTCACTCACATGCGCCATTCATCACATCAGCCCCTGTTGCTTCTGTAAGGTGGGAAAATTAGCCAGTGCCCAAGCTCAAGCTTGCTCTGTGGCAGCCCCTGCATTATGGAGCGGCCATCCAGAAATGGTTTAGAGCAGGGACCCCCTGACATGGTGCCCAGGGGCACCGTGATGCCCGCTAACATCTTTCCCGGTATAGTGGTTAGGAGCACGGACTCTCATCTGGGAGAACTGGGTTTGATTCCCCACTCCCCCGCATGCAGCTGTTGGTGTGACCTTAGGTCAGTCACAAATTCTCTCAGAGCTGTTCTCTCGAGGGCAGTCCTCGAGAGAGCTCTCTCAGCCCCACCTGCCTCACGGGGTGTCTGTTGTGGGGAGGGGAAGGGAAAGGAGATTGTAAGCCACTCTGAGACTCCTTTGGGTAGTGAAGGGCGGGGTATAAATCCAGTCTCCTCCTCCTCTTCTTCTTCCCATTAAGCAAAATAAGTACATGCTTAGGGTACTGTCATGGGCAGTGGCTTCAAAGGTTCACTGCTGGCTGCCACCACTCTGGTATGGGTCTCCTTGGGAGGGCCCAGAACACCCATCCTACCCCTTTTTACAGGACTTTTGCAATAGGTTTCCTCTTGTACGCGACAAAATGAGGCATGCAGGACCAGGCAGAGTAACAAATAGTTTATTTAAGAGATTTAACAAGAACTTTAGATCTATAACAAGTAGGAAAAATGAGCAAAGTATAGGCAGGTAAATCAGTAAAATAATAAATCCTAACGTGTCTGTCGACACCGTTCTAGCCTTCCCTAGGTACCTGTTCACAGTCTAACACCCCCCCCCCCAAATGGCGGGGAGGGTGAGATATAAATGTAAATATAAATAAATAAATAAAATAAAATGTAACATGAGGGATCCCTCTGTTTGCAGCAGCTTCCACCAGCCCTGCTAGGGCTGCCAAATCAAACTTACCGATTGGCGTGGGGGAGTCCTCCACCGTCCGGGAGCTGCCCGGTGACATCACCCGGAAGTGACATCACCACGTTGGGGGCGTTGCCAGAGCGTCGCCCTGGCAACGTCTCCAACGTGGTGACGTCACCTCCAGGTGACGTCACTACGCTGGGGAAGTTATCCACACTGGACGACTTCGGGGGCGGGGTTCCCCCACCGGCCGAATGCAGGCCGGCAGATCGGGAACCCCTATAGCGGGGGATCCCCCATCCCCCGGGCTGACTTGGCAGCCCTAAGCCCTGCCCCCTGAGAGAGAATACCCTCCCACTCTGAACAAGGCCTTTTATCTCCTCTTCCCAGGCGCCACCCTCTGTTCCCCTGCTGGTGTAGTTTTCCCTCCAAAATCTCCTGTTACCCAATCACAGGGCCCAGAGGGAACCTGGGAAATGTAGGCCTCGATGACTACTCCCATACAGGCTTCCCTGGAGCCACTAGGCCTCCCTAGAGCCTGTAGGCCATACCACTAGGGTTGCCAAGTACTTACCGTAGTGCAGCGGCGGGGAGTCCTCTCACTGCCAGGAGTCCCCTGGTGTGCGCGCAAAGTGTGCGTGCTGCAATAACGTCACCCGGAAGTGACGTCATCGCATCAGGCACACTGGGGGCGGGACCTCTCAAATTCGAGGGGAAACCATAGAGTTTTCCCTCGAATTGTAGAGCGTCCCCCGAAACGAGCATGACGTGATGACGTCACCTCCGGGTGATGTTATCACGCCAGGCACGTCCTTGGAGCCCGGCAATTTGGGGGCGGGGTTCCCCCCGGCAGCCCAATCTGGGCCGGCGGGAAGCGGGCCACTGGAGCGGGGTTTTCCCCACCCCCCAGGGGGACTTGGGAACTCTACGCACCACTATAGGGCGAGGATCATGACAAGCAGCAAGGGAAGGGGGGCACTACAGAGGCCCCCCCTAACTATCATGTCCTTAACTCTTTCACTGCCACACTTGACTTTAGTTGGGGTTTTTTGTAATCACCTTTATCTGCCGTGTTTGACTTTAATCTGCATTGCTAAGAAACACATTTTGGGGTGCACGGTGAGTGCCTAAAGTTTAAAAGTTTGGTATGAAGGTGTCATCAGATATTACATTTGTTTCTGTCTCAGGGCGTGAGACTTTTGCTTCCATTGAGTGTAAACACAGAATGGAAGGGCTGAGGGGCACCTTTGCTGTGCTGTGCTTGGGACATCAGTTGGCCTTAATCCAGCCCTGATCTAACCCACAGTTTTGCCCCCTAACTACCCACATTAATGTTTCTGAGGACTCCAAAACAATACAGGCAGATCTCCGTTGCTTCCCCCAGCTAAGAAATTTCTCAGTTAAAAATACCTTTGCTTCGCTCAGAATGGATCAGATAGTTTGCCTGAGCAGAACCGTCCAATTTTTGCCCCGAAACTTCACTTGAGGTAAAACTCTGTTGTGACTCTCAATATAACGGAAAAATCTAAGAGGATTTGAGAAACAAAATAATCATAGAGACAGGAACACTGTTTCCTCCTCATCGTTTTACGGGATTGCAGCCTAGTGCTTCACAAAGGTATACGGCATTTTGTGCTTAGGTTCCTACCCTAAGCTCATACATACAAATCTATTTCTCCAAGGACCCATGCAGAAGCCTGTGACCACACTACAACCCGGGCTTTCAGACTTCCAGATCCTAAGCCTGATACCCATAAGAATTCACTTAATGGCTATCTCAAATCCTGCTCAGCTGCACTTCCAAAATACAGATCTGCCATATGCTGGAATGAATTATTTAATCCAATACGGATCGCTTGCCAGAGCCCACAGTTAATTTCACCGCCTCACCACAGGCAACTGCTTGTAGGAGACAAAAAAAAATGATGGCCCGAGAAATCGGGGGGGGGGGGGGGAGCAGTCATCATTTTGCTGCTAAGACACGGCTGCTCATCACTCTTAGTGATTGTGACCATAGGATTGTGACCATAGGATGACCATAGGAAGCCTCCACAGGTTTCTCCCTTCACCAGGTGTCTAATTAGGATCACCCAGATCTCATAGGTTGGATCTCATGAATCTGTTCCACTAATGGAATTTATTTATTTATACTCAGGATTTATAAATCACTCAATCCCTGAGTACCCAGGGCTCTGAGCGACGAACAACAGCCGTAAGACATATCACCCAAACATTTCCAACAGTTTAAGGAGAAGAGAAGAGGTTGGATTTATACCCCACCCTTCACTATCTGAAGGCGTCTCAGAGCAGTTTACAATCTCCTTTCCCTTACCTTCCCAACAACAGACACCCCCCATGAGGTAGGTGGAGCTGAGAGAACTCTTTCAAGAACTGCCCTTAAGAGAACAGCTCCAAAAGAACTTATGACTGACCCAAGGTCACACCAGCAGCTGCATGGGGAGGAGTGGGGAATCGAACACAGTTCTCCCAGATTAGAGTCCGTGCTCCTAACCACTACACCAAACTGGCTCTCTTAAAAACAAACAATTTCATAGTTCAATATTCAGATGGCGTTAATATATCCGATTTCAACTGTGTCCCCATCTTGTAGGGGGGGATAGGTGAGAGTGTAGGAGGGTGGGAGTGCCAGCCAAGATGGTACCCGTCGTTGTCCTCAGCCAAAGGCCTGGCGGCACATCCCTGCTTTACAACTCCTGCGGAACTGCATAAGGTCCTGCAGGGCGCAGATCCCATTTGTCAGAGAGTTCCACCAGGCCAGGGCCATGGTGGAAAAGGCCCTGGCCCTGGTCGAGGACCGCTAGATGTCTTTTAAGACAGGGATCACCAATAAATTATTATCAGAAGAGCAGAATGTTCTTCAGGGGACATACGAGAGGAGGCAGTCCCTAGGGCTGCCAGGTCCCCTGGATCAGGTCGATGGGGGGAACCCCGCCCCCAAAGTGCCCGGTTCAGGCCAATGTGCCCGGCACGATGATGTCACCCGGAGGTGACGTCATTGTGCTGGGCATGTTGCCGGCCAACGCTCTAGCAATCAGCCTGAAAACTCTATGGTACCAAAGAGTTTCCAGGCTGATTGCTACCGTGTTGGTTGGCGAAGTGTCCAATGTGATGGCATCACTTCCGGGTGATGTCATCATGCTTTGTGTGGGCACGAATGTCCTGGAATGGGAGTAACTCTCCCCTGCTGTGCCTAGTAAGTCACTTGGCAACCCTAGCGGTCCCACAGGTATGCTGGTCCCAGACCGCTTAAGGCCTTGAAGGTCAGTACCAAAACCTTGGGCCTGAGCTGGTACTCCACTGGAAGCCAGTGCAGCTGACGCAGTGCAGGTTGGATATGTGATGGGACCTTCCTCCACTGAAAGGGATCTTCCGTCATTGGGACCAACCTCTGGCACCAGAGGAAGGGGCTACCATTAACAGAAGAGCTTCAGAGGATCCATCCCAACGTGGTTGTTTTCTGACTGAGACAGCAAAACAGGAATGCAGTTGGGTCTCTAGGGCAAGGCTTAACTTTGAAACCTGCCTATCAGTGGTTGCCAACATCCAGGTGTGGCCCAGTGAACTCCCAAAATAATAACTGATCTTCAGAGTCCAGTTACCGGGAGAAAATGGCTGCTTTGGAAGGTGGACTGTGTGGCATTTTACCCCACTGAAGTCCCTACCCTCTCCCAACTCCACCCTCCCCAGATTCTACCTGTAAAATCTCCAGGAAGTTCTCAACCCAGAGTTGGCAACCCTACCACTAAAGTATTTCAATACTGTGCACATTTTGACAAGATAATGCCAGACACTGTGAAAACATTTAATACCTTACACAAAGTCCAATAACAAACCTTACCTTTCAGTTGTTCCTCATTCAGTGCTTAGTTCTCGTGGCCCTTTCTTACACGCCTGGGGAAATGCCGATCTTTGGGGTCAGGAAGCAAATTTTCTCCAGTCCAATTTGGCGGGGGATCCTGGAGCATTTTTTTTATCATGGAACTGGGGCCACTGGGGTTGTAGGGGGGTGGTAGTTATGAATTTCCTGCATTGTGCAGGGGGTTGGACTAGATGACTCTGGAGGTCCCTTCCAACTCTTTGATTCTATGATTCTATAATTTAAGCTAGTTTTTGGTAGCCTGGCCTGGGGCTGTAATTCCGGAGGGGCCTGCACTAGCATAAATTGCCTGAATCAGCTGCTGCTCCTCTGCAGCAGCAAGGTTTGGACTCACAACACCATTCCATGGTGGGAAAAAGTTAATGCAAGGCCAGAAGGCAGGCATGTTACCAAGCTGCTGCTGTCGCAATTGTGCTGACATTTTTATCCCATCGTTCCTGAAAGGAACTCAGAACAGCAGACGTGTTTCTCCTACCCTCATTTTATTCTTGTAACAGCCCTGGAAGGTAGGTGTGGCAAAGACTAAGGTTGCCCATCACCAGAGAAAATTTTTAAAAAACACTTGAAAAAGTTGTAAGTGTTGCTACATGGCTTCCAGGTTTTACATAGTTAAACCTGGAGGAGACATAGGGTAGCTCTAGGAATTGCTGAAAACTCTATGGTAAAACCATAGAGTTTCCAGCAATTCCTAGAGCTACACTATGTCACTTTTGTTTTCTATCCGGAAGTGATGTAGCAACATTGACAATGTCATCAGACCCTGCTCCCACTCCCATAGGCGTAGACTACGGGGGGGCTCGAGCCTCCCCCGAAATTTCCCGGGGGGGACTGAGCCCCCCCGGAAAACGTAGTGCCTGCCGCCGCACCTCCCAGGGCCCTTCTAAGGCCGGCAGCTGTTGCTGCTGGTGCCTCTCCCCCCCCCCCACCTGGCCACTCTTCCATCCTTCCCTCTCCCTCCCTCTTTTCCCGGTGAAGGGAGAGGGAAGGGGGGGGAGAGAGAGGCTCCAAAGTCAGTGAGATTCACGCCTGAGTGGGAACTGGAACCCAGATCTCCCAAGAGCTAGGCTAACTACACAGCACCACACCTCCAATCAGGGTGGGAGTGACAGTAATAAACCTGGTGCAACAACAATAGACAGCTAATGCCTGCGGCATCTGGCTCATTGTGACCCTCTCCCCATGAGAGCCTCCCCACCTTGTCCCACTACCCCATTGCAGAAAGGCAGTCAGGCATCTTGGCAGATCATCCCAGGTGGCTTCTGAGCTCCTTTTGGCTTGGTGGGTCATGAGCTGGGCTGATGTGGCTAAGACCATCCACTTCCTATATCAGACAAAGATATTTGCAAAATAGTATCTATATCAATGGGGTAAACAGTCATAGCAATTGCTCAACGAACTCTCCAGGATCAGAGACTTAAAATCTGGGTGTGATAAGCTTCCATTCCATGATATAATTTTATAAATGCTAGAGTAGTCTGTAGCAGCTGTTGGAGAAATGAGTATGAAAGACAAGACCTGGGATTTCAGTCATTATAGGGTTAACCTATGCAACTTGTTGTGTTTCTTAGTTTAACCTGGAAGTGCCTGGCAGCTGGCCAATTAACTCTAAGCCCGGGAAACCTAAAGGTGTACTGTTTTGCTAATTGGTCAGTGATATCAGGTGTTTCCTTTCAGGGGTCAAGAAGAAGGAGAGATCCTCCATTGTAATCTCTCTCTCTGTGTAGTAGGATGTCTTAGTGTGCAGACACAGCACAATGCTGCTTAGTAAGCATGTTTTGTTTATTTGTAGCTAATCCCGTTTCCCTTTTTCCTTTAGTAATAAAGTTTCTTTTAAACTAAAAGAAGCAATCTCTTCTTTCCAGAAAAGCAAGATCCATTACCCTGAATTTTCTTGAATATTGGACAAAAGTCCTAACAGCAGCAAGGATATCTAAAATGCTGTGCCACATTATAGCTCCAATTTATAGATCAGCTTGGGTGGGGCATTAGTTCAGCAGAGCATCTGCTTGGCATGCAAAAGGCCATGGGTTTAGTTCCTGGCATCTCCAGTTAAAAGTTTTCAAGATAAATTAAATCCCAAGCCGTTTTGATTTGGGCAGGGTAGAGGCGGCCAACCCCTGGCACCAACCGAATCCATCATGTCTTTGTGGCAGTTCTTTTTTAACCTCCTGTGTTTGACAGATCTGAGTCATCAGAGTCAGTCTGCACGGATCACAAAGCAAACTGTCATGTCTCAGACCACTCTAAGGACAAATCAGTGGGCCCTAGCTCAAACTGGGATGTTCTCCACAGGAACAGCTCTCCCTGCTCCTGCATTTGTATTTCCCCCCCACTTTTGCTCATTTCTGCAGAGGTTTTTGCAGTCCCAGGGAAAAAAAATGCAGTTTGCTCCATCTTGCGGCACAGCAAGGGAATTCCCAGAAACAGGGAAGTCTGATGCTGCAGTGAAAGAGATGGCAAACTGTGTTTTTTGCACCTGAGACTGCAAAAACATCTGCGGAAACAAGTGGAAGAGGTGGAGGAATACAAATGCAGGAGCAGGGAGAGCAATTCCTGTTAAAAATGTCTGACCTCTCCCTAGAAGCTAAAACGCCTAAACTGAGGCTATAGTACTTTGTTCACATTATGAGAAGACGAGAGTCACCAGAAAAGACAAGAATGCTAGGAAATGTTGAAGGCAGCAGGAAAAGAGGAAGACCCAACATGAGATGGATTGACTCAATCATGGAAGCCTCAACTCTCAGTTTATAAGACCTGAGCAAGGCTGTTAACAAGAGGACGTTTTGGCTGTCTTTAATGCATAGGTTTGCCCAGGGCTATTTTTGGGCAGGAACGCACAGGAATGGAGTTCCGGCTGGCTTCTGAGTTGGCCACGCCTACAGTCTCCACCCCCTTCAGGTGCCTCAGGTGCCTCACAAGCTGCAGGGACACCTGGGGAAGCCAAGCTGACCCAGGTAGGGACGGCAGTTTAAACTGCCTCCCCTCCTCGGGTTCCCCAGGCACCCCACAGCCTCAGAGCACTTGGGGAAGCTGATCCTGGGAGGGAGCTTGCTGTCAGGGGTGTGGCCTAATATGCTAATGAGTTTCTGCTGCTGGGTGTGGCCTATTATGCTAATGAGTTCCTGCTGGACTTTTTCTACAAAAAAAGAGCCCTGGGTTTGCCGTAAGTCAGAAGCGTCTTGACAGCACTTCACACACACACACACACACACACACACACACACACACACACACACACACAGTGTCTCAGATGCAAGACATGGGTAGGGAAGAGCGGATTTCCTCTGATCGAATCCTTTATTTCCTGGAAATAAACTCTGCACTGCAGTGTACTCTGTGCTATTTTTAATTTAATAAGGATAATTTCTGAAATCGATTCCATTTTTTCCCTCTTCTCTCATCTCCTTATTTCCCGTGTACATAGATGCATCAATAAGATATTGTCGCCCCCCCCCCCAAAAAAACCCATATGCAGTTATGTTTACATGTATGATCACATCAAGCTTCATTTTATTTCATGGTTTACTGATATATGCTTGTAGTGATCTCAAAGGAATCTGAGTAGAACTGTGCCTACAATCATAGCAGGATTGGAGGGGGGGGGGGGTTGCAGCATTTTATCAAGGCCAAAAAGGACATTAGTAGCACATAATGGAACATAGGTCCCAAATGAACTTTACAAAGAACTAAAAGAGGTTTTGGGGTAGGGACATTGGGGACTGTGATGCTGCATGTGCCATTGCTTCACTTCTGGTAAAAATCCAGAAATGACATAGGGTCATTTCTCTAGGAATCACCAGAAACTCCACAATTCCTGGAGCTACCCTCTGTCACTTCTGGGTTTTCTCCAGAAGTGATGTCATAGCACATGCAATGCAGCCATTTTAAAAATTTGTCTCCCACTGCCACTTGGAGCGATGGGTGGGGGAACAGGAGCTGGGGGTAGGGGAATTCCCCACCTCGACCAAGGGACTGGCAAGCCTATAAAAGAATGGAAAGAACAGAGTGGAAGATGTACCATCCGTAATCTGGTTCCACTTGGAAAAGAAGCCAAATCAGTCATGGGAAAATTCCAGTGAGAAGATCCTTGAAAGTTTCCCAACTTCCCTAGAGAAAGGCCCGTGTCTCCAGCACATCACTTCGAACATGGTGAACTTGGTTCTAGAAGTCTACTTTGCACTGAAGTTCCTTAGTACAGAGCAAAAAGAGAGAGAGAGAGAGAGAGAGAGAGCTAGGCATATTGTAACTTTTAATACATGTTCCTCTTTGTCAGCCAAATGAGCTTTCTAAAAAGGAAGACTTCCTCGAAATAGGATAAAATCGGCTGGCTCGAGACCGAAATGCTTTCATGAGCATCTGTAGAGCTGGTATTAATTGTAGCACGTGGGATTCAATGTCCCGGCCCCACTTCTGCCTTCTCCATGCGCTGTTTCAGCAACTAACACGGGCACTGACAGCCGCTCAGTTAAATGCTACCTTTAGGCAGGCATCAAACCAGAGACGACTACAGATGGCTCGGTAGTGAAATTTCGAGGAACGGCTCACCTTGCTTTTATTCGCTGCGATGACAAAATTCGTCTCCCTGGATGGCTTCTCCCCACCATCTGTGTCACTAGGTCTGCCCTACCTTCCCGGCACGAAAGTCGGTTCCCTGTAACTAATGTCTGAAATGTTTCGGTGCCCGAGGTCAAATATCTAGAAGGTTCCCTCCTCCCACCCTTTGATTTTTTTTTAAAAAAAATACATTTTATCAATGGTACCCAGCATCTGAACTTTGCAAAAAAAAATTGATGGAAAACTTCATCCCCCGGTAGCAGGGTCCCTGCTTTGCATGCAGAGAAAAGTCTGAGTTTGGTCCCTCAACGTGCCCAATTAAAATGTAACAGGACTAGGCGAAAGACCTCTTCCTGAAATCATGGAGAGCTGCTGCCACTCAGAGTCAAATACCACACCAGCTCTCTGATTCATCCTGCCTCACATTTTTTAAAAAGATGAAAAGCAGTCAACAAGGATTAACTTTGGAAGCAAGGGAATGGCTATTTAGTTCCTGCCTCTGGGGTCAAACCCCGTCCCCCATGTGTTTCCTGACACTTCTCTTTTTTTTCTCCTGCAGAGGAAACAATATGGTGTTATCGTTTCCTTGGTGGGTGTAAATGGCTGCCGGTAGGAGTGTGATTGGACAAATGGCAGAAAGGGGAAGGAAGGGGAAGAGGAGAAGAAAAACTGCCCCGAATTAAGGGAATCAGAGGCAGACTCCCCCCAATATGTGCAATGGCAACTAAGGTTGGAGAAGACACAAAAGATGCTTCACAGAGCTAGTATGGTGTAGTGGGTAAGAGTGGCAGACTCTGCTCTGGAGACCCAGGTTTGATTCCCCACTCCATCTCCACATGAAGCCTGCTGGGTGACCTTGGGCCAGTCACAGTTCTCTCAGGACTCTCTCAGCCCCACCTACCTCACAAAGTGCCTGTAGTGGGGAGAGGAAGGGAAGGCAATTGTAAGCTGCTCTTAGACTCCTTAAGGTAGAGAAAAGTGTGGTATTAAACCCTTTTCTTCTTCTGGACTGTCTTTTCAAAGAGATACCTACCAGTTCAGAGATGTGTTCATAAGTACACAAAGACTGCGATCATACACACAATTAGACCTGACATAGTGTGAATGCTGGGGGGATTTAAAGGGCGCGATCAGACAACAACATCTGGGAAATGGCCTGCAGCCGTCGGCAACCTGTTCTGCTCTGCTGCAGAAGGGGAGTTAAAAGACACGGGGGGGAATCCAGTAGTAAACGGGTTGCGGAGGGCCACTGACAAACTTTCCCGTATCTGATCGCTTCAGCGTGCTCTTGTAGCGTCATGATGATCTGATCTGGCTATCCTGATTCCATGCCGTTGTTTCCCCCCCCCTCCCCTTTGCAGTATGCGCATCATCGCAAACTCCATAGGGAGCCCTCAGTGCGGAGGTGCGATTAATTGATCTCTCGTTTAAGTGCATGGGGAAAAAACGGGACCCCCCCCCAAAAAAAAAAGACTCACCCACAGTTGCATCTGATCACACACTGACAGACTCCACCTGCAGCTTCGAAGGGAGGTGTGATCGTGCAACTGCGGGTCAAATTCCTCCGGAGGAAATGGCCTCACTCCCCCCCCCCCTTCCCGTTTTTTCTGGCACGTGTGATCGCAACCAAAGTTGTTTTCAGGTGCAAACATGCATTTTGTTCCCATTCCACACATGAAGAGGAGATTTTTTAAAAAAAACCCTCCCTGGCACGGTGCCAACACTTAAATAATTTTTGCCCCATGTAAGGTAAGGCATTGCCATGACTCAGCATGGCTAAGACGTGTTTCTAACATTTTGTTTGGTTTCTCTATTGTGCAGTCATGTCTGCGGCTAATTAAACCATGGTCTGCTCTGCAGACTTATCTAGGACTCAGCTTCATTTAAACTTAGGAATTCTTCACCTTGAGTTAAGTTTTTAACCGGGGAGGGGAGAAAGGACTTAATTCTGATCTTGTGCTCAGATCAACTCATCCCACACTTAGAATCTATCTTCATTGTCAACATTCGGCTCAAGAACTCGGAAAATCCTAATGAAGAATAGAATGCGTGTGACTTCTTTTCCCTCGCCATCAAGTGACCACCTGGGACAGAGAAGGGAAGCTTTCAGTGGGCATGAGAAGTTCAGCAAAGGGATCTGGGGCCACCCAATGCGATAGCACAGCGGTTTTCAAGCTGTGTTCTGGAGAACACTAGAGTTCCTCAGAAGTTTCTCAATAGTTCCTAAAGATGAAGATCAGCAATTGTGGAAAGCTGCTCCAAAGGACACCTTGTGAACTTCTCTGATCACTTGTCTCTGACAAACCCTTGTCAGGGATGGTCTAGACTGATTCTGCTTTGAGCAGGGGATTGGACTAGACTTCGAACTCTGTCATTCTATGATTCTATGATCTTTCTCTGCAATGGCAGCCACAGGAGAAAGGTGTACATGCCTTGCATTTCACTCTTAGTTCACATGGGAGCTGTGAAGTCCGAAAAGGCCAAACCAATGCCCTGAATGAACATCTCAGAACATCTGACTGATGAGCTAATGTGGAGAGAAAACGGAACTTGTCTGGAGGCCCATGGTCGCTCACAGTTCTGTTTCTCACAACGGCAGAACAGAATATGGAGACATCATAAGAGAAGCCAATGTTGGATCAGGCCAATGGCCCATCCAGTCCAACACTCTGTCACACAGTGGCCAAAAATGCCAGGTGCCATCAGAAGGTCCACCAATGGGGCCAGGACACTGGAAGCTCTCCCACTGTCTGATCCAAACCAGCCAGAACTTGAAATATCCCTAATCCAAACAGATATATACGTGAATGTGAACAGATGTCCCATCAGGTGACTCTCAGGTGTACATCAGAATGTGTGTCAGATTGATGTCAGCTGTTTTCCCTATTCAGGTAATGTTATGTTTGTGAATTGAGCTCCCTCCACCCATGGATTTCCTTCTGTAGACCAGGTTGACTGTGGCTGGGACAAGGTCCTGCTTGCAAAGGACGGCCCTGAAATAAATGTTTTTGCTTTCCAAACATCACCATGGAAAAGAGTTACGGTAGTTAGTCGATGTTCATAACTACCCTGTCAAAATTGCTACCGTTTATCTTGAGCTTCAGATTGCAACAATACGTCAATGTTTCCTGTGAGCAATAGCTGCCTTTTGCAACAAATATCGAGAAATAAATATTAGCTAACTTGATATGCACGGCGCGTGTTATTTATTAGATGCCACATACCGCGCTAGCAAAGATTGCGGAGTGAAAGGGAGACATGAGGCGAATGCATTACACACCAGTCAGAGATCGGCATCAGGTGCTTGCTAAGAAATGGGTCTGACAGCTATCTTCCAGTTTGGTTTTTTCAGGCGTCTTCTGCGGGTTCTGCAGCAAAGACAAGTTGCGCAATGAAATGTGATTTTTTTTTTGATGAAAATTGATACCACTCTGCCCTCGCTTCTTTAATTAAGATGCAATGGAATTAAGATGTGTGAATTTCAAAATGTTGTTGGGAAGTCTGAAATTCTGGGAAGGGAAGGTTTTATCAAGGCGAAGAACCTGCATTAGGTACAAACGGAGGGGCGGCCTCTTTAGTTGTTTGTTTGTTTCATTTATGTTGGAAGAGAAGGACTAGACTAGATGCTGTCTCTTAGCCTCAGACCTCCATCGGGGGTTACACGAGAGTCAGATAGATAGAAAGGCAAAAAAGGTGAGCGTTCTACCTGTTTACTCTTTTGCCTCTCAGGGAATTGCTTCCTTCCTTCCATTCTCACCCCTCTCTCTCTCTTGCACACACATAGAAGGTCTCCATCTTTGGCACCATGGCAGGGAGGGAGGGATACAAATAGAAGCAAATAAATAAATAAATCATAGTTAGTTTAGTTAGATTATATTTCTATTTCTCATCTAGCCTATCTAGAATGTAGTCTACAAAAAGGAGGAGGAGGAGGAGATTGGATTTATACCCCACCCTTCACTACTCGAAGGAGTCTCAGAGAGACTTACAATCTCCTTTCCCCTCCCCTCCCCACAACAGGCACCCTGTGAGGTAGGTGGGGCTGAGAGAGCTCTGAGAGAACTTCTCTTGAGAGAACAGCTTTGAAAGAGCCATGACTGACCCAAGGTCACACCAGCAGCTGCATACGGAGGAGTGGGGAATCTAACCCGGTTCTCCCAGATTAGAGTCCATGCATTTAACCACTACGCCAAACTGGCTCTCTTCTAATGAAGAATATACCTTCCAAGTACCCGATGCCTGAATCATCTGTCCTCATTGTGATTAAAACCCCGTGTGGATATAGCTTTGATTCCAGTCCATATACTTTGTGCTGCTGATTGTGAAAATGTTCAGATCTGTAATCCACTATAGCTCTCAAGCGGCTGAGACTCTTCTGGAAACATAACATTTAAGTGCTGTTTAGATGCAAGCTTATGATTTTCGGCTGCAACAACATCTGTGCCCTGACCTGGGTGCCCCAGACTAGCCCGATTGCATCAGAACTCGGAAACTAATCATGATGCAGTTAGTAGTTGGATGAGAGGCCACCAAGGACATCCAGGCTTGCTAATGCAGAGGCAGGCAATGGTAAACTACCTCTGAATGTCTCTTGCTTTGAAAACCCTCTGGGTTTGCCATAAGTGCCATAAGTATAGGGTTGCCAGCCTGGTGCAGCAGTTAAAAGCGGCAGACTCTAATCTGGAGAACCGGGTTTGATTCCCCACTCAACCACGTGAGGCCTGCATGGTGACCAGGGCTGGTTCTTTCATAAGGTGGGGTTAGGCAATTGCCTAAGAATGCCATCATTTGAGAACACCCTGCCGGCCTGCCACCCCTCCCCCACCCCACCCCTCCCTCGTAGGGTTGCCAAGTAGGGTCTACTTACCGGCGGGGGGGAGTTGTTCTCCCACCGGGAGCTCTTCTGGCATGTGCGCTTTGAGCGCGCGCCACAGCAACGTGATGAGGTGACGTCATCACGTTGGGGGCGTTGCCAGGGCAACGCTCTGGCAATTGCCCCAAAAATTCTATGGTATCATAGAGTTTTGGGGTGATTGCCAGAGCGTCGCCCTGGCAACGCCCCCAACGTAATGACGTCACCTCCGGGTGATGTCATTACATGGGGGAAGTCGTCCTCACCGGACGACTTCTGGGGCGGGGTTCCCCCCGCCGGCCGAATGCCGGCCGGCGGATCGGGAACCCCTATAGCGGGGGATTCCCCGCCCCCCCGGGCTGACTTGGCAGCCCTACTCCCTTGCCAGAAGAAGCGGCAGTGGCATCCTCGTTCTCTGGGCCCAGCGGTGGATAGAGCCCCTTCACTGCCGCCTGCATCGTGGTTCCTATACCAGGGTCGGGCAGCAGGAGATGATTGGTGTGGCCTTGCCTCCCCTCCCCCAGCCTTGCCTTCCCCCCGCCCATGGGGGGGGCACAAGTAGTTAGCCTTGCTTAGGGCACAAAAAGTCCGGCACCAGCCCTGTGGGTGACCTTGGGCTAGTCACAGTTCTCTCAGAACTCTCTCAGCCCCGCCTACCTCACAAGGTGTCTGTTGTAGGGAGAAGAAGGGAAGGAGATTATAAGCCGCTTTGAGACATGTGAGGCCTGCTGGGTGACCTTGAGCTGGTCATAGCTCTCTCTCCGAACTCTCTCAGCCCCACCTGCCTCACAAGGTGCCTGTTGTGGAGAAAAGAAGGGAAGGTGATTATAAGCCGCTCTGAGACTCCTGACGGTAGAGAAAAATGGGATATAAAAACTAACTCTTCTTCTTCTTTCCACCAACAATGTTTATCTCTACTATGGGGGGATGTTGGCCAAGTGCCAGCCGTTGTTCTTGTTTTAGTGTCAGGTTCATTTTGCAGTTCCGTGAAAACACAGTGACTGATTTACACCAAGGCTTCCCTTGAAGAGAGCAACACATAAAACAACATTTAGTGAAAGAGTACATTTTCTTTTTTAAAAAACCTTCTCAACAATACTTTTATGGTCTCCTTTCCGGCTTCCTTTTTCAAACCGTGATTGACAGTTATCTGATTGGAGCTCAGTGGCTTAATATCAAAGCCAACGGCTCATAAAATCAGAGGAAAATTAAACACTCTTAGCTTTGGGTAAACGCTCTGGGAAATTATCGCTATATATTAGAAGCTGATTACTATTCAAAAAAACCCTCCCAAAAGCCTACCATGTATTGCTTACACCTCCTTCAGATACGCTCTCCTGGGTATCTTTTTTATGAGCATTTTGTTTTCTCCAGCGTTGGATGGAAACAATTTGAAAGTTAAAGAGAGAAGCATTTACCCAGCTTAAGTTATGGAGGGAATTGACACCTCCATGGGTTTCAAAGTGCCTTTTCCGACACAAAGCACATCTGTCCAAATTAATGCAGGGCTCTTCCAGGCTCGGTGAGAAGACTCCTTGGTTGACAGAGAAGTAGATTCACAAGGGTGATCCTGTAAAGTGCTCTCACTGCAAGGGGAACCACAATTTCTCAGTACCAAACTTTATGGCTGACATCACGCATGATTTGTGGCTCCTAAGACCAAAAACATTACATGCATTTTGTTCTCCATGGATGTTTTTCCCCAATAGTATTAAAGGTTTCCCTTGTTCAAAAGCCAGTCGAATCCGACTCTAGGGGGTGGTGCTCATCTCCATTTCCAAGCCGAAGAACCAGCACTGTCCAAAGATGTTTCCGTGGTCATGTGGCCGGCATGACTAAATCCCGAGGGGCATGGAACACTGTTACCTTCCCACTGAAGTAGTACCTATTTATCTACTTGCAATTTATTGCTTTCGAACTGCTAGGCTGGCAGGAGCTGGGGCCAGAGATGGGAGCTCACTCTGTCATGCGGCACTTGAATCTGGAACTGCTGAACTATCAATCTTCTGGTCTGCAACTCAGCGTCTTAACCTCTGAGCCACCACGGCCCCTTCCTAGTATTAGACACAGCCTAATAGCCCAGTCTAGGCTGATCTTATCAGAGCTTAGAGTCCAGTGGCACTGTCAAGACCAACAAAGTTTTATTCAAGGTACGAGTTTTCGTGTGTATGCACACTTTATCAAATACATTGGAATGGTAGGTAAGGTTCAAACTTATAGACAGGGGCTGAACAGCAAATTAACATGTAACATGATGAAGATGTGCAAAAACAAAGCTAAATAACAACCTTAGCTTGTCTGGCAAAATGCTCTCTACAACAAGCTGGACTCCAGGCTCTATAAAGAAACTATTCTAATTAATTCCATGCAGCTGCATGCTGAGCATCTCTTTCTTAAAGGTATAATGTATTAATAAGATTGTTAAAGGGCTAAACCGCTATATAGTATTTCCACTTTTTAAATTCACTTGTAATTAAAGTAATATCTTAAAGAGATAAACTGGGCTCAATTTTTTATACTTTGACTTAATTATTATATTTTAAAATAGATGCAAAATCATCATCTTCAGTGTGAGAGCACCTGAGGCTGTGGCCACACGGTCCTTTAAATTTGGGAGCCCTCCTGGACTTAAAGGGGCCGCGATTTTTTAGTTTGGGTTGGGATGTTTATACATCCCAACCCCCGGTGGTGACGGGCAGTGGCTGACGAAGGAGGAGGCAGCGGGGGGGCGTGGGCAGGCGTAGGGGTCCCGGAGGAGGCGGAGGCAGTGGCAGCAGCAGAAGTGTGTAGCGGTGTCGTGCAGCGGTCTGCAGCGGCGGTCTGCAGCAGCATGCAACAGTGGCGGTGGCGGAGGTGGCTGGCAGAGGCGGCTGGCGGCGGCCGGGGGAGGCACCCTTCCCCAAGCCCCGCCGGCCACATGGTAAGTTTGAGAGGTTCCCCCCCCCCTTTTGCACTTGGGCGTTTGAGTGCCCAAGGGCAAAAGGGGGAGGGAATGGAGGCAGGACGATCTGGACAGCCCTCTCTCACAATGATTGCGAGAGAGGGATGTCCAGATCAGCCCAGCGCGGGTTCAAAGCACAACTCCTGGGAAAATAGTTGATTTTCCCGGGGTCGGAAAAAGTGCTTTGAACCCGCGCTGGAGCCCGCTTCGGCGCGGGACTAGCTGCAGCCGGTGTGATCTGCCCCTTTAAATGTGGGAAGAAACAGCACTTCCTCCCGCATTAAAGGGCCGTGTGACCGCGGCCTGAGAGAAAGGACTGGCTTGCTCCTAATACAAACACTTGCAATGGAACCCAAAGTGAGTTCTAACAAATTCTGAAAAAATAAATAATTAAGTTAAGAATTCATCAAAATCTTTTTTAAAAATAGGAAGAACATTCCATTTAGCTTCATGTTGTTTTACATTAAATACTATGGATTTCTTCCGGGATAAAATGCAGAAAATGAAGAAGCAGTTAAGCATTGGTGTGCTCCTAATAAACACCAAACTGTATCAAGAGGCTGACACCTTTCCATACAGTAGGACTACTCCTGAGAAAGACTGGGCAAATGGTTTAACTCTCACATTGAAGATGATGATTTTAATTGTTGTTTAATTTATGGATGTGTTTTCATTGTTGTACACCGCCCAGAGCCCTGTTTTTCAGGTGAGCGTGGTCTAGAAGCCTGGTTTTTTAAACAAATAAATAAATCTGAGGTAGTAGAATAGACAGTACCACTTCAGAATGGGGTTAAGGGACTGCATATTCACTGAGCCCCTAGAATATTATTCCCCGTAAGTGCAAAAGAAGCACAGTGTATGACAGGTTGAGCCAGGACCCTTTTTTAGATGTGATTTTTTTGTTGTTGTTGCAGGGAGTTTTTACATGGGGTGCTTTAGAAATGTGGTTCTTTCCCACCCACGCCGGCAATCTGAAGTGGTATGGCTCATTTTGCCCCTTCAGAATTCCTCCACCACCCTGCAGCTTTAAAGGTAAAGGCTTCTCTTGCTCAAAAGCCAGTCGAATCTGACTCTAGGGGCACGGTGTTCGTCTCCGTTTCCAAGCTGAAGAGCCAGCCCTGTCCGAAGACTTCTCCGTGGTCATGTGGCCGGCATAACTAGACGCCGAGGTGCACAGAACGTCGTTACCTTCCCACCAAAGCGGTACTTGTTTATTTACTTGCAGTTTCTTGCTTTTGAACCGTTAGGTTGGCAGTAGCTGGGGCCAGAGACGGGAGCTCACTCCATCACGCGGCACTTGGGTCTCGAACTGAAGAGCTACCGACCTTCCAGTCCGTGGCTCAGTGTCTTAACCTCTGAGGTTTAGGCCAGGCTTAATCCCACCTCAACACCCACAGCTATTTATCCCCACCTCAACCTCCCTGCTCGCTCCTTCCTGGTCTCTCTTACCTCACAGTTTAGATTGTAAGTTCATTGGGGCAAAGAGTGTGTGGGGGGGGGGGTCGGTAAAACACCACTAACAGCACCATCTACTATTCCTTTTGTGTGTGAGTGGGGGGAGGAGGGAACCTCCCAGAGTTCTGGTCTGGCCAGGGTTGCCAACCTCCAGGTGGGGCCTGGCGACCTCCTGCTATTACAACTGATTCTCTAGATGACATAGATCAATTATCCTTAGGGTTGCTAGGCCTCTGATCGGGGCGGGTTCCCCCCCGATTTTGAGGGTTCCAATCTGCCACCGGCCAGCTGGACGGCAGGGGAAGCCTCACCCCCAAACAGCTTCCTCCTGCGTCAATGTGGTCGGCACGGTGATGTCACCCAGAAGTGACATCATCACACCGGATACGTCAACATGTCGATGCCACTTCTAGGTGATGTCATCACGGATGTCATCACGACACACCCGGGAGCCCCCCACTAAAAGCCAGGTAAGACCTGGCAACCCTAGTTCCCCTGGAGGAAATGGCCTCTCTGGAGGGTGGACTCTTTGGCATTATACTCTGCTGAGGTCCCTCCCCTCTCCCAAACCCCACCTCCTCAGGCTCCACCCCCCAAATCTCCAGGTATTGCCCCACACAGCTGGCAATCCTAGGTCTGGTGCATCTCTACCGTCTCCAATCTGTGATTGCAGGGCTTTTCTCTTTAAAAAAAAACCCCCACACACACTGCTTAAACTGTCTGTGCAGTGAGAGCTCATGTCCAATAGTGGGAAACACGTTTATATGCAGGAGAGAACGTAGTGTAATATCCCACGTTGAAAGAAACTGAATCCCTCCCCCCCCGCAAACGCAAGCTTCCCTCCTTTACAGCTGGCTGCGGTAGGTCCCGCTTTATTTGTTAGTTACCAGACCAGAGTGAATTTGATTACGCCCTGGGGCTTCTTACTAATTAGTGCTAGGTACATAAACCCTCTGAGACACATCACCGTTTCCATTTAATAATGTAGGATCAGGAGAAAAATAATCATAAAACCCTATCCATCTCGGGAGCTACTTTTGATTTATTTCCTAAATATTTCATGGTTCGGGCTGCAGAAACGATGATCAATTTGAGCAGCGCCGGAATGGTTTGATTCAGGTCTGGATATAATTAATAATGTATTTTCCTACCCATGAATATAATTAAGGAGTTTGATTATGCCAGCGTGAACCTCAGGAAAGCTACAGTGAGGGCCTAGGGTCATAGGGGCCAGTTTATTTAATTCAACAGAATCAGGGGAAACTCAGGTGGGGGGCCATGCTGGTCTTGAAGCAACAGGACAAAGTCTGAGTCCGGTGGCACCTTTAAGACCGACCAAGTTTAATTCTGGGTATCAGCTTTCGTGTCCATGCAGATACCTGTATCTGAAGAAGTGTGCATGCACACCGAAGCTGATACCCAGAATTAAACTTGGTCGGTCTTAAAGGTGCCACTGGACTCCAGCTTTGTTCAGAATTAGGGTAAGGCTGTGCAGCTTAGGGGAGGATCCTCTGCTTTCCACGCACAGGTTCCCAGGTTCAGTCCCTGACATCTCCTGTTAAAAGGACCAGCCAATAGGGGTTGTGAAAGACATCTGCCTAAGACCCTGGAGAGCTACAACCATTCTGAGTAGATCAGAGGTGTCGAACTCATTTGTTACGAGGGCCGGATCTGACATAAATGTCACTTTGTCAGGCCAGGCCATGTGTACCATAAAATGTAACGCCAGGGACCGGAGACATAAACTATAAAGGACAGCTGGTAAACTCGGAGTTGTTGTATCCTCACTGAAAGGCCCCGTGGGCTGGGGGGGGAGTGGTGTGTGCAAAGGAAGAGAAGGAGAAGAGATTGGATTTATACCCCACCCTTCACTACCCAAGGGAGTCTCAGAGCGGCCTACAAACTCCTTTCCCTTCCCCTCCCCATAACAGACACCCTGTGAGGTAGGTGGGGCTGAGAGGGCTCTGACAGACAGAAACCGCTCTTTTTCAAGAACAGCAGTGTCAGAACTATGGCTTGCCCAAGGTCATCCAGCAGCTGCATGTGGAGGAGTGGGGAATCAAATCCGGTTCTCCCAGATTAGAGTCCGCGCACTTAACCACTACACCAAACTGGCCCATATGGGTGGACTGAAGAGCCAGCGGTGCAGCATTGGGCAGATGCTCCCATGCTGCTTAACTGCTGTAGACGAGGTGGTTCCACTATGCTGAAGCCACAATCGGAGTGGGTCTCCCCACTCCCCCCCGCCAAGTAGTCTCCTATTGCCCCCCTTGTATCAGTTGCTTGCGGGCCACATAAGAGCCCTGGATGGGCCAGTTCTGGCCGTCCCTCAGGCCTTACGTTTGACACCCCTGGAGCAGACACCCCTGAGAGCCAGTTTGGTGTAGTGGTTAAGTGCACGGACTCTAATCTGGGAGAACCGGGTTTGATGCCCCACTCCTCCACTTGCACCTGGCTGGATGACCTTGGGCAAGCCATAGCTCTGTCCGAGCTGTTCCCTCAAGGACAGTTGTCTCAGAGCTCTCTCAGCCCCACCTAACTCACAGGGTGTCTGTTGTGGGGAGGGGAAGGGAAAGGAGTTTGTAAGCCGCTCTGAGACTCCAATGAGTGAAGGGCGGGGTATAAATCCAATCTCTCTTTCTCCTCCTCCTCCTTCTTCTAGATGGCCCTGACTTTGATGGGCCAGTGATGTAATGGAGTATAAGGCAACCTCAGCTGAGTTCTCAGGTTGTGTGCCCACTTCAGACTCCAGAAGCGTGCGTGAGGAGGGAAAGGATAAGAAGGGAATGGGTTGTGTGGATTGCTGTATTCCGGTTTTTCAAAACGAGGTGGCCTGTTTTTAAGGTTACCAACCTCCAGGCAGACACAGGAGATCTCCCAGAATTACGACTCACCTCCAGACGACAGTTCCTTTGGAGAAAACGGCTGCTTTGGAAGGCAGCTCCCCCCCCCCCCCTTGTGCATCTTAAACATGGGAGGGCAGATTTGTCTCCTAGAGGCGAATGGGACTGTATCAATCAATCAACCTTTGTGGGTGTAACATACAGAAGGTACGGCTTAATTTGCAAAGTATACTGAACGCCTTCTTGAAGCCTCGTACAGAAATTTACCAACAGCTTCAATTATTACATGATTCTGGGTTGTCAGCAAGGAGCAGATCTTACATTTATCAGCTTTCCCTGAATATTTTCTCAACCATGGCTTAATGAATGTAGGGTGCAAGTCTGAGTAGAAAGCACATGAAAGAAACACATGTTCAAGAGTTCCTATCTCCTGCTTAGTGCAGGAACACAACCTGCTGTCGAATGGGGTTTTTTGGAATCTCCCATATAATACTGCTGATGGCAACGCATTAAACCTTGCTAACATATATGCTCTGCGTTGCCCCTGGCCTGTCAAACAAGTTAGATGCCCAAAAGGTAAAAATGTGACTGTAGGTGAAAGCGCCTCATTCTGAGTTGTTGGTTGCCAGCCTCCAGGTGGGGCCTGGAGATTCCTCACTTCTGCAACTCATCTCCAGAGTCCAGGCTACAATTCCCAGACACTGTCCCCAAACCTCCAGGAATGTCCTGATCTAGAGTTGACAACCCTACCCATTTTGCATATCATTTGCTCATTCACAATTCCATTGCCTCCCAATTGTTTTTTTTCCCTGCGGCTTGCAACACTCATAAAAAGCCCGCAAAGGATCAAAGGAGGCATCTTTCTACCTGTCCATGAAAGGATTTGATCAGGCTTTCTTCTCAGTCAACAGCAAAGCAGGTGTGTGTGTGGGGGGGGGGAGGGGTGTTGCAGGAGATGTGTTTGTTTAGGAAATTTATAGGGCATCTCTCCAGAGACCTCCTCGAGGAAGTGAACAGAGGAGAAACCAACAAGAGAAAAAGCATAAAGCATAAATAATCAATACGAGCTGGGCCATAAAATCCTTCACGGAAGGGCGTAAAAACAGCATGAGCCACATAAAGAAGCAACAAGTCATTCCAGAAGTTATAAAAACAGTTGTGATAAAACAGCACTAATCCTAAAACACAGTGCTAAGAGCACTCCGGCAGGGACGGATGCCAGCTCAATAAAGGACAAGGTAAACAAAAACAAAAACCCAAACATCTCAGTCTAAAGTCGGGTAACGAGAAATGTTGTGGTCTGGTGCCTGCCTAGATGCCAGGTGATTTGCCCGGTCAGTCACAACAAGGAAGGAGGCCACCACTGAAAAAGCCCTGCTGAGGTCACCCCTTCTGTGCTCTCTGTAGGGTTGCCAGGTCTTATCTGGCTGCTGGCGGGGGGGGGGGGGGTCCAGCCTTGCTCCAGGAGTCTTCTGGTGCAGAGGTGACATCATCACACCAGGCATGTCAGGTGGGACGCTCTAGCATTTGGAGGAAAAAAAAACCTCTATGGTCACCATAGAGTTTTTGCCCAAATGTTAGAGCGTCCCCTGAGTGACGTGCCTGGAGTGATGAGGAGACATCATCACGCCAGGGATGTCAGGCGGGACGGGGCTCTTTCGTGGTGGGCCTCCCCCACCAGCCAGCTGGCCGGGAGCAGACGGGGGCCTTTGAAATTGGGGGGAAACCCATCCCTCATCGCAGGGATGGCAACTCTAGCCCTCTGTAAGTTTATTTATTTATTTCATTGACACCCCATCTTTCTGGTCTGGGGTTCTGGCCAAGTGCTACGGCCTTCCTGGCGCTAAAGTGACATCACTCCCAGTCATCAGGAAGTGACATCATTGTGGCCCCAATGGCAGTGATGGCTGCATTCCCCCCATTTTTCTCCCACTGTGCGGCTGAGTGGTGCCAGGAAGGGGCAGGGGGAATGGGAAGTTGTCTGCTGGAGCTGGAGGCCAGGCAAGTCTGGTGGGGGAAGAGATACAGGGGGGAAATCAGATGCCCCTTGCGGGTCCCCTGCTTGTAAATAAATATAAGTTAAACAATGTAAGGGACAAGATGGACCCCTGCGGGACCTAAGATTGCCAACTCTGGGGTGGGAAATTCCTGGAGATTTAGGGATGGAGCATGGAGAGGGTGGGGTTTGTGGAAGGAAAGGGCCTCAGCAGGCTATAATGCAATAAAATCCACCCTCCAAAGCAGCCATTTTCTCCAGGGGGACTGATCTCTGTCACCTGGAGATATGTTGTAATCCCAGAAGATCTCCAGGTCCCACCTGGGGGTTGGCAACCCCAGCATAGCTTAAATGACATGATGCTGAGCAGCAGTCCCACAGCACTGCCTTCTGAGATGCAGCAAGATTGTCAGTCACATAGCTATGACTCTCTTTATTGACTTGAACAAAGGAAAGGAGGGGGAAGATTGTTTCTCGCTGTCCTGCCTGCCCAGTTTGTTTTGTGTCTCTGGTTTAGCAAGGGTGAAGGGTTGGGAAATACCTGGAGATGTTGGGCTGGGCAGGGTTTTGGAGAGGAGGGACTCCAGCAGGGTATAATGCCATACAGTCCATCTTCCAAAGCAGCCATTTTCTCCAGGGAACTGATCTTGCTTGTATGGAGATCAGTTGCAATTAGGGTCTCCCCTGGTTTCAGGACCCCCAATCCACCAGCAGGGGGAGCCCTGCCCTCAAAGACTCCGATGACGCCCGACATGCCTGGCATGAGATGATGTCACATGGAGTTGAATTCATCACGCAGGGCACGTCATGGGGGGGCCGCTCTAGCATTTGGGTAAAAACTCTATGGTGACCATAGAGGGTTTTTTACCCAAATGCTAGAGCATCTCCTCAAGATGTGCCTGGTGTGATGACGTCACTTCTGGGGGGGAGAACTCCAGGTCATATTAGTCACAATCAGATCATTGCTTACGACAGAAATCAACTTTCCTAAGGAGGGGACTTCTTGAAACCCAAAATGTGAAACTGGCCAGCAGACGCATTCTCTTAAGACCAGGCCCCCCAGTTTCCAATAGCCAAGGCCTGCTATTTGAATGAGAATTGGAGGCACCCGTAACTCTTCTCCCTGAAAAGTTTTAGAGCGTGTTATGACTAAAAATCCATTGCCCTCAGCAGAACCCCCTCCTCGTGTCTCTGTATGAGTCACTGATCAGTGCACGCCCCTTTCCAAGCAGTTTCCTCTGACAGGTTAAAATTAAATATGACTTAGGACCTCACTTTGTTTGTAGACTGCAGAAGAGTCCCTGGGGAAAGGAGGGCGATCCCTGCCTTCCAGTGTTTCTTTGCCAACTTAAATCAGCTCTCTGACATTCCAGTTAGATCAGTGGGATGGGAAAAGACTTCGTCAGGGATCACTTCTAGGTTATTCCTGAGCAGTGTTCCCTCTAAGATGAGTTAGTGTGAGATAGCTCAGTTTTTTAGCCTCCGGCTCACACATTTTTTTCCCTTAGCTCAGGAAGGATGGCTCCAGAGCAAACTAATTAATGCAGCAGCCAAATCGCTCGCTCCCAACTTTAATGCCCAGTAGCTCACAAAGTAGATTTTTTGCTCACAAGGCTCCACAGCTGAGAGGGAGCATTATTCCTGAGGTTGGGTAACTCTCTTGTCCCTCTGTATTGGATCATTCGGTTCACTCATGATGCACAGATACGGCAGAACGATTTGCTGCCAGCAACATTTGATTATTAGACGGAGATTGAATCAGAGCAGTGTCTCATGCAGAGATGCAACGGGCAGGTTTTAGAGAGTGGGCACTCCTGCTGCGCTGCTGCGTCAGGTCGCATTGAATGGTTCTGCTCAGGCTGAACAGAATTCACCGCCCTACCAAAGGCTGACTGAAAGGCGGCAAGGCCAGAGCAGCTAACCATCCAGAGACCCAACAGCAAACCTCTTCTGTGTAGGGAAACTTTGGGCTTGCAGTAACGTTCATTCTCACAACATGTGTTTTCACACAGCATTGGGGAGTGGCTGATTTAAACTGTTCGAGACAGCCATCTTGACACCTGACTGCACGGACACAAGATGCTCCCTGAATCAGGCCTTTAGTCTGTACAGTCAGTACTATCTGCTCTTTCTCTGAGAGCCAGTGTGGTATAGTGGGTAAGAGTAGCGGACTGTCATCTGGAGAACTGGCGTTGATCCCCCACTCCTCCACATGAAGCCTGCTGGGTGACCTTGGGTCAGTCATGGTTCTCTCAGAACTCTCTCAGCCCCACCTATAGCCAATCTGATGTAGTGTTTAAGTGCGTGGACTCTAATCTGGGAGAACCGGGTTTGATTCCCCACGCCTCCACTTGCACCTGCTGGATGACTTTGGGCAAGCCATAGCTCTGTACCAGCTGTTCTCTCTAGGTCAGTTCTCGCGAGACCTCTCTCAGCCCCACCTACCTCACAGGGTGTCTGTTGTGGGGAGGGGAAGGGAAAGGAGTTTGTAAGCTGCTCTGAGACTCCAAGTGAGTGAAGGGCAGGGTATAAATCCAATCTCTTCTTCTCCTCCTCCTCCTCCTCCTCCTCCTCCTCCTCACAGGGTACCTGTCGTGGGAAGAGGAAAGGAAGGTGATTGGAAGCTGCTTTGAGACTCCTAAGTTCTAGGGTCCTAATAAGGTTACCAGCTCTGGACTGGGAAATACTTGGAGATTTTGGGGGTGGAGCCTGGGGAGGACAGGGTTTGGGGCGGGGAATGACTTCATCAGGGTATAATGCCTTAGAGCCCACTTTCCAAAACAGCCATTTTCTTCAGAGGAACTGATGTTGGTTGTCTGGAGAGCAGTTGTAAAAGCAGGAGATCTCCAGGCCCCACCTGGAGATTGGCAACCCTAGGTCCTAAGCAGAGCCTTCTTAGGGTATAAAAACCAACTCTTTGTCTTCTGCTACTCTGACACCAGAGTCTCCAGTTGAGGTCTTTCACATCACCTACTCCCTGCGCCTTTTAACAGCACAGGGATTGAACTTGGGACCAGGGGTGTAGAGTTTTTTAAATTCCGGGGGGCTCTTTAGCGCCCGCGCTTCGTGCTTGCTGGGGTGATGTTCTCCCCTCCCCCAGGAAACTGCCACGCCTCCCCAGGCCCTTCCGAGGCCCACCAGCCGCTGCTGCCGCTGCCTCTCTCTCTCTCTCCCCCCCCCCCGCCCTGGCCACTCCTTCCCTCTCCCTCCCTCTTTTCCGGGGGAAATGCCATAGAGTTTCAGGGCGATTGCTAGAGTGTCGCCTAGCAATTTGCCCAGCACGATGCCGGCACTTCCAGGTGACGCCACCACGCTGGGCATTTCGCCTGGAAAAGAGGGAGGGAGAGGGAGAGGGAAGGACAGAGGAGTGGCCAGGCCAGGGGAGGAGAGAGGCACCGGCAGCAGAGGTTGCCAGGCCTCGGCGGCGGGCACTACGTTTTCCCGGGGGTGGCTGAGCCCCCCCCCCCGGGAAATTTCGGGGGTTGCTCGAGCCCCCCCCCCCCCCCCGTAGTCTTCACCTATGCTTGGGACCTTCTGCATGCAAAGCAGAGCCTCTACCACTGAGCCACAGCTTTTGCACAAGTGGATGGTTACATTGCTATTAATAATATGCTATTTATTATCTTGTCTAGGGGTGCGTTCAGACGGGCAGCTAATCCCACCATTGGCCCAGCTCTAATTTGATCCCGATCTTTTAAATCCAGTGTTGCATGACCAGGCAGCTGCCTTGTGAACCGTCTTACCGTGCATGGACCCCGCTGTGGATTGTCTAGACGGCATCCACCTGAAGGAGCCGTGTGGTCTGTTTGTTTTTTTTAAATCTGTTTGCGCATGCGCATATGTGCCTCACCGTGTACTTGTTTTTCCGCGCATGTGCGGATTTGAATGGTAAAAGCACCGCTAGTGCTGCCTTCCTCTAGGTATCATTTCAATTAAAGTTCATAAATTTCACGGGCCATTCAGAAATATGGGATTGTCTGGAACGTTTGAGCAGAGCTCTGCGGCCGTCGCATATTTATGTGTTTATGCGCATATCGCTAAGAATTTTTTTTAATGGCGGCTGTTTGGGATGGTCTGGAGTCAGACCACCCCAACAGGCTGATTGCGTGCTGGAACGATCAGATGGGAGAAAGTCCACCATTGGCCTGTCGGCAGAACTCTGTAAGCTCTTGGAGGATTGGCTACATTAGGGGTGTGTGGCCTAATATGCAAAGGAGCTCCTGCTATGAAATGAGCCCTGTTCCCAGATGTCACGGTCTGGATGTTCCCTTTAAATCAGCCATGCACTTGTGCCTGGGTCAAATCTAAAGAGCTGTATGATCGCAACCTAGGATTGCCTTTGGGGTTTCATTTAGGAGGCCATGCTTTTATCTGAAGAACTGTGTCAAAAGAGAATGCCAACAGGTTTTTCTTTCGCAGTTGACTTCCCACCCACTTTTATAGCTCTCCCATTTGGTTTAACGCTGTTAATGCATGTGATTATTTTTCAAATTGATTTGCAAAGTGTTTTTCTTTTTAAATCCTCACCCCGTAGCTCGGTAGGAAAAGCCCTCTCGGGCGTGAGCTCCAGCCCGCCTCTTTCCCACCCCCGGCTCTCCGCCCTCTCGTGACTTCGCATGGCTTCCGTGTAGAACAGTAAAACCAAGGAGACATAAATATATCTGACAAAGTCATCAGGGATTAGAAAACAGAATCTACCAATAAATATGGTAATTAGGTAATTTGAAACTTAAAGCACAGGGTTATTTGAAAATGCAATTTCAGGACTGAGGGGGCCAAGGCTGGAATTTCCCCCATTAAGGAGAATTATGATGGAACTGAAACTTTTTTTTAATGACATTTAAACATTTTTTATTGGGAAGTTAATAACTTTCTGTCTGTGCCGGGGAAAGAGGCAGTGATGGGGGGGGGGGGGGGGGAAATAGCAGGGCGATTGTGATGGCTTCATTTGCAGTTCAGTAACCCTCCCTGGCTCTTGCATCAGCAGCAGGTATGAAGAAATGACCGCACCCCCCCCCAATGACGGCTGCAGACTCACAGCGAAGTATCGCCTTCTTGATAACCCAAATTTTAAAAACCCCAACCCCGATCCAGTGCCAAGAAAAACTGCAGACCAGCAACCTCTGTGCATTATGCAAATCAACCACGCATGGATAATTGCTCTTGTTTTGCATAATTTATTATTCCATATTCAGCCATTTGCATGATTTATTTTCACATTGCTAATCCCCCACAGTTGACTACGAAAGGTGCTGTGACTGGGGAGTGAGAGTACACTTCTCCATCAAGTAGTAAATGGGGGGGGGGAGCAGGTTGTGACTATTTCCAGCCCTCTGCAGAAAGTTTGCAAACAAGCATGCAACATTTTGAAGCTTGATTCACCAGTATCTGTTCAGAGGGAGAGCAATGCTTCCTGCCCTCACTCTGAGTTGACTTTGTGGCCTCATCCATTGTGTCTCTGGGCGATTCTGCATCTAGCATTCGCACTACGTTTTCTCAACCGGGAGGGGAAAGTGCAGCTCAAAACCACATTCAAATACCTCGGGGCAATGCTGTACTGACTGCAAAGTTACCCCTGAATGTCCATAAAACAGCCATAAATCTATGCAGAAGGTACCATAAAATACGATGATCACAGAAAGTGAAAGTGGCATGGAGGGTGGAAGCTACCATAAAATTCAGTTATCAGAGGAAGTGAAAGCAGCATGCAATGCAGAGGAGAATTTCTGTTCCAACGTGGGTTTCGTAAAACTATGGAGGAAAAAGCCAATGCAGGATCAGCCTTTGTTGTTCTGAGCTTAACGCGATAATGTGGGGCCTGGAGATCTGCTTTTGCAATTGATCTCCAGACTACAGTTCCCCTTAGGGCTGCCAAGTCCAACTTGGGAAATATCTGAGGACTTTAGGGGTGGAGCCAGGAGACTTTGGGGGCAGAGCCAGGAGAAAGGAAGTGACATCATTTTGTGATGTCACATCCTGTGATGTTGCTTCCACATGCTGACACATGAACTCATGAAGTTTCCTAATACTGAATCAGGCCATTGGTCCATCAAGGTCAGTATTGACTACTCAGACTGGTAGTGGCTCTCCAGGGTCTCAGGCTGAGATCTTTAATGTCACCTATTACCTGATCCTTTTTTAGCTGAAGAGGCTGATACCTCCGTCATGTCAAGCAGATGTCTATCACTGAGCAACAGCCCTACTGAATCCTTCCTCATCTTGGCAGAATATGAAGCACTAAGTGCTACACAAGTGCTAAATATGATTTTCATATCATAAGAACAGGAGAGAAGCCACAGTGGATCGGGCCAACAGCCCATCCAGTACAACACTCTGTGTCACACAGTGGCCAAAAATACCAGGTGCCCTCAGGAGGTCCAGCAGCGGGGCCAGAACTCCAGAAGCCCTCCCACTGTTGCCCCCCAAGCACCAAGAATGCAGAGCATCACTGCCCCAGACAAAGGGTTCCGTTTAGACCTTGTGGCTAATAATAGCCACTGATAGACCTCTGCTGGATGTGGACACAGAGAGAGAGAGACAGACAGACAGACAGAAAAAAGAAAGAAAGGGGAAGGGGGAGAGACAAAGAAGGAAAAGAGCTGGCAGACCCCAGCAGCTTACCCCAGCAGCAACTTTGCAAGCCACATGCAAAAGCAGGCCCTTCAGTAGAAAGAGCCTAGTCCCTCCTTAATCTCTGGGCGGGGCTCTCTTGCTCACTCTCTCTTAAAGGGGAAATGTCTGTTGAGGCTTTTTACTGCAGGGCAGGCTCTCTGCAGACATTTCCCTTTTAAGAAGTTTAGGCCTGGCAGGGAGAGGCCAGGGCAGACTCTGACGTTCGCCTGCTGGCAGCCATTGCCTCCCCCGGTGGCCAATTTTGAAAAAGCGGGGGTAAGCTTTAAAAATCGGTGTTTCCCCTGCCCTACCGAGGGACTTGGCAGCCCTAGTTCCCCTGGAGACAATGGGGGCTTTTGAGGGTGGACTTTGTGGCATTGCACCCTGCTAAGGTCCCTCCCCAAACCGTGCCCTCCCCAGACTCCACCCCCCAAATCCCCAGGTATTTCCCAGTCTAGGCCTGGCAACCCTAGTAGAAGTAGGGCTCATCTCTTTTGGCCATAGACAACCGGAACGTCCACTGATGATGGGGATGGTACATTTCTGGTGATAACCTAGGCCACAATGTTCAAATTCCCTTCACTCATCAGGCTTCTGAAGCTAGGGGCATATTTTGAGGCTCCTAGCTTCACTTCCAGATGAGTTATGTTTGCCAAAGGAAGCCAAGGCTTCCAGTGCAAAAAGTAAGGTATGTATGTGTGTGTGATGGTTCCTGGGGTTACATTAGGGTTGCCAAGTAGGGTCTACTTACCGGCGGGGGGGAGTTGTTCTCCCCCCGGGAGCTCTTCTGGTGCGTGCGCTTTGCGCGCGCACCACGGCAACGTGATGATGTCACCCGGAGGTGATGTCATCACGTTGGGGGCATTGCCAGGGCGATGCTCTGGCAATCGCCCCAAAAACTCTATGGTATCATAGAGTTTTGGGGTGATTGCCAGAGCGTCGCCCTGGCAACGCCCCCAACGTAATGACGTCACCTCCGGGTGACGTCATTACATGGGGGAAGTCGTCCTCATCGGACGACTTCTGGGGCGGGGTTCCCCCCGCTGGCCGAATGCCGGCCGGCGGATCGGGAACCCCTATAGCGGGGGATCCCCCGCCCCCTGGGCTGACTTGGCAGCTCTAGGTTACATGGACTAGGGTAGGGTTACCACTTGTTGGGGCAACTGGCGGGGAATGGGGGGTGTTGGGGGATTCCAATGTTCAGGCAACTGCCTGGGGCCCCCACGATGTTCAGTGGGCTGGATTGAGACTGGCGAGAGACAGTTTACAGGAAGAGAGAAACAAGACAGTGGTTTCACCTCAGAAACTATTTACTGAGTCTTGAAAACCATGATGCAGGAACATTCAAACATATAACATTCTAGTATGTAGCGTACCTAAATAGAGTGCACTGTAGTTCTATAGAGGATATATCCCTGGTTGTTCTATCAAAACCCATAAAGAGGGTGGCTGACCCAGAACAACACTGAACATAGAAATCACCACCAACAAATACCCTCAATCCATAGAAGTCAATAGCTGTCAATTTAGGCCTGTGACCTGACGAACTTGACAAATCTCAACCCCTCCTATATAGCAGGCATGAACTTTGCCTGTGGCTAATGTAGTATCTGTGAGGGCAAGAAGCCCCGGACTACTATTGCGCTTCTCCAAGTGGCAATCGGTTTATTATCAGCGGGTCGGGAAGCTCTAGGCATGTACCATGTCAAGGGTATCTAAGGAGCCTGGTAATCTATGTTTAGGCTTAGAGACTGGTACCACGAGCTCGGAAAAAATATAAACTGTTTTCTAGGACAGAGTGCATCAGAGAATTCACTCTTGCTCGGGAAAATACAGCACTTAGCTGGACTGCAAAGCTTTATGAGATGCTAAGCCAAAGAACCAATAGACTAGAGGCCAGAGCTAATTCCACAAGGCTAAGAGAGAATAGGACCCAGTCTCGCTTAACAATAAATTCCCTAAAAGGGGAGATGTACCTGGAGGAAGAGAAAAGCCAAGGTCTCATCGCCAGCATCACACAGGAAGTGATGTCGTCACACCAGTGACATCCAGGCGATGGTCTGGTATTTGGGCAAAAATTCTATGATAAAACTGGCTTCTCCCATAGAGTTTTTGCCCAAATACTAGAGCGTCACCTGGACATCACTGTTGTGATGATGTCACTTCTGGTGTGATGTCGGTGATGAGGCCTGGGCCTTTCTCTTTCTCCAGGTAAGTCCCCTCACTGGCCCCCAAAATATCAATATTTTCCAATATTCCCAAATCCCAATACCAGTATGGTATTTGGATTCAGGATTTTTCAGAAATCCCGATTTTTCCCACCTCTATTATACCAGGGACCAGTGTTCCCTCTAAGCTGAGTTAGTGTGAGGAACAAGGACCTTTCCGGGGGACGGGGTCATTTTGCTGCAGCAATGACACAAGCAGGCATTCCCCCACGGGGGCGGGGGGCGGGGGCTGGCACCAACTCCTGGAGCTGAGCTCCCCCGAGCTCCTGCTCGAAATGACCCCTGGTATACCCCACCGAGGCCCCTCCCCAAACCCTGCTGTCCCAGGGCTCTACCCTCAAATCTCTGAGAATTTCTTACCAACTCTGAGTTGGTAAGCCTTTTCTTTTCTTTTTTTTTTTAAAATGAATCCAAAAAGGTGCTTGTCCCTATTTTCACTCAGGAGCTTTTGCAAATTTGCCTGTAACGGAATTTCAGTGGAAGCAGCAGACGAGATTTTAGCTGCTCAGGGAACTATATTATTTCTGTGCATGTCTTCTGTTCTTTAGTTTTTTTAAAACACACAATAACTGTATTTCTTTATTTTGATCAGGGATGGTCAACTTGTGGGCCACCAGCCCGATCTGATATTTAAAACAAATTTAGCTGTCTCCGGCGGTGACCGTGATAAAATGTTATTTATGGTACAAAGAAACTTTTGCTTACATTTTCACTGTTGAGAAACAGAAGCAATAAGCAAGAGTGCTTTATATACTTGGGGGGGGGCTGTCTTCACTGCATTCTTTCTTCTTTAAAAAGATAATCACCGATTGTATGCTGATTTTTTCAAGATGTGGATTCAGTCCAGCAAAACTTGCTGGTTTTATCTATTTCCACACAGTTGCATGAACATGAGTCCTCATCACCAGAATGTCACCAGCAGATAGTGTTGCCAACCTCCCTAACCTGGAGTTGGCAACTGGATTGCCAGCTGGATCTGATAAAGAAAAAAAATTAGACACTTTATTGGGTTGGTTATTGCCCATAGTTTTGTTGGCTGGGCAATCAGACACTCTGGATTGAGGGAGTGAAACGCTTGCCATTACAAGAAAGTAGAACTCAACTTTATTAAACAAACAGGCCTAACTGATTGTACACTCTAGGCTTTCCCTCTTGTCCCCACAGGAAGTGCTCCCCTTTGACCCCTGAACCAGGAACTATTCTCATTCTCTCTCTCTCTCTCTCTCCCCCCCCCCCCCCCAAAGTCCTAACAAAATTCCATCTGAAGCAGTCCTTCCCAGTGAGGCAACAAAGTCCTATGTTGATGGAGCCATAAGAACATAAGAGAACATAAGAGAAGCCAGTGTTGGATCAGGCCAATGGCCCATCCAGTCCAACACTCTGTGTCACACAGTGGCCAAAAGCCAAAGCAATCCTGTTAACCGAGCACCTGGTAAAAATCCCATTTCTACAGTGTCTTCTTCTAGAGCAGGTACTGCAACCAAACATCATTAATCCATTATTATACATTCAATCTTCCTACTTCTTTGTCTGGTCAGATAAAGCAGCTTCCAAATTTTCAAAAGGCATTCATTCTCTCCTCGTCAGTTACCGCCAGTTTGGAGCCCATCACATATATTTATAGTTGGGAATTTTGGCTCCAAAGTGCATTACTTTTCATTTACCCGCGTTGAACCTCCTATTTGCCACGCTGATGCCCACTTGTACAGCCTAAATACAGACCACTGGAGTGCCTCACAGTCTTCCCTGGTTTTCACCGCCCTGAACAACTTCGTGTCATCTGCAAACTTAGCCACTTCACTGCTTACTCCCAGCTCCAAAGCATTAATGAACAAGTTGAAAAGCACCAAACCTAGTACTTTTGTTTGTAAATGTGCCTACTAATTCTATCTTTAACAGGGGTCATTTCGTAGAAAAAGAGGTGCAGGAGCTCATTAGCATAACTCATTAGCATAACTCATTTGCATATGCCACACCCCTTAACATACCGGAAGTGTGTCAGAAGGCAACACCCACCCCTCAGGCGCCACTCCACAGGTGAGTGAAACTGACCTGCTCTGCCTCCATTCCCTTCCCCATCCAATACTTTGTGCAATAAAAATAAGCGTAAAGAACACACCCTCATTCTCTTCCTGCTCCCTTGAAACCACCAGGTTTCAAGTAGACTTGAGATACCCAGGACATGTGCACCACCCATCCCTTTCCCTTCCCTTCCCCTCCCCACAACAAGACACCCTGTGAGGTAGGTGGGGCTGAGAGAGGTCTTTTGAGAACTGCTCATGAGAGAACAGCTCTGAGAGAACTTGTGACTGGCCCAAGGTCACACCAGCAGCTGCATGTGGAGGAGTGGGGAATCCAACCCGGTTCTCCCAGATTAGAGTCCAACTCCTGGCCACTACACCAAACTGATGGGGTGGAAGCTGCTGAAGGGTTGGTGAAATTTCTCCATTACTTATGTGCCATGTGCCCAGATAAAAAATGGTATACTTAGAAAATTTATATGCCACCTTGAGCAAGTCTCTGGAACAGCAGCACACAGTCATAAAAGGAACAATGATAACATTATCAATATTAAAACAAAACATTAAAAACAATAAAGACCCTAGCAGGGCTTTCCCCGGGGCACTGCGCCTCTGCACTACTTGGGGAAGCCGAGGAGGGGGTGGGGCTTGGTCATGTGCCCGCCCCCTGGGCTCCTCACTACCGGAGCTGCGCTCCTGTGCGCTCCCGCTCCAACAGACCCCTGATCTTTAATAACGGATTCCACCAATTTACCAACTTACCCAGTATTGATGTCAGACTGACTGGCCTGTAATTTCCTGGATCTCCTCTGGAACCCTTTTTAAAGATGGGGGTTATATTAGCTACCTTCCAGTCCTTGGGAATGGAGACAGACTTTAGTGATAGATTGCATATTTTTGTCCGGAGATCCACAAGTTCACATACGAGTTCTTTCAGAACTCTTGGATATATGTCATCTGGGCCTGGTGATTTGTCAGTTTTTAATTTGTCCATCAGCCATAGGACTTTTTCTCCTGGAGAAAATAACTGTTTCAGAAGGTGGACTGCATGTAATTATATCCTACTGAGGTTACTCCCCTCCTCAAACCCCACGCTTCTCAGGCTGCACCCCCAAAATCTCCAGATATTTCTGAACCTGGAGTTGGCAACCCCAAATAGATCACCAAAGGACACTTTCCTGGGAGTTAGACCCACTGAATACAACAGACTTACTTCTGAGCAGACCTGCTCAAGATTGTTCCCTTGGTTTACTTTTTCAGCTGTAAATGGTACTGCAATAGCAGAGAAAGGCATTCTTACTCCACTATAAAATGGGCCACAGTGTTTTCTAAATGGTTTCTGAACAGCAGAAATTCTCATCATCCCTCTTCACCCCATTTCTTCCTGGAACCCAACCATCAATTACTTTTCCTCTTGTGAGGAATTTGGAGCCTGCTTTGAATCAGATTCGTTTTTGTTGTTGTTATTCTGTCGAGCACTTTGGATTATGAGGTTATAAAATCAATCTCCTGTGATACTAGTTCCACACTTGACTACGAGAGTAAATTCTGAAGGTGGTGGTGGGCGGAGAGAATAACGCAAAACGTAACTTCAGTAAAATGTCCGCTGGGGGGGAAAGCCAGAGAGCTGTTGATTTAGGTGGAGGAGGAGGAAGAGGAGATTGGATTTATACCCTGCCCTTCACTACCCGAAGGAGTCTCAAAGCACCTTACAATCTCCTTTCCCTTCCCCACAACAGACACCCTGTGAGACAGGTGGCGCTGAGAGAGCTCTTTCGAGGACTGCCCTTGAGAGAACAGCTCTGAGCGAACTTGTGACTGACCCAAGATCACACCAGCCGCTGCATGTGGAGGAGTGGGGTATCAAATCCGGTTCTCCCAGATTAGAGTCCGCGCACTTAACCACTACACCAAACTGGCTCTCAATAAATAAGCAACTACACTCCCACATACAAACAAACAGTAAAATCCTGAACAGAGTTACACTTTTCTAATAGGCTTGTCAACCTCCAAGTGGTACCTGGAGGTCTCCTGAGCCACTATTACTGTTGACCTCCAGATGACCAGAATCAGTTCCCCTGGAAAAAATAGCTGTTGGAAAGTGGACTATATTATACCGTGCTGAGGTCCCCCCCCTCAAACCCCGCCCTCCCCAGGCTCCACCCCCAAAATCTCCAGGTATTCCTCAACCCAGAGCTGGCAACCCTATTTTCTAAGCCCATCTACCTATCTATTTGCCCACCCATCTTTCTCTCCTCCTTTTTCAGAGAAGAGAACCAGATAAACAGATAAAAGGCACAGTAATCCAATCTGGTTTGCAGTTATGCATGACCAGGAAGCTATTCATAGCCGTGGCTCAACAAACCCACACTGTGTGGTTTCTGGCAGCAGAATGATGAAGCAAAGACAGAGGTGCTTTGGTGGGGAAAGTTTGCTCTGAAGGGCCGTCTTGCTTATGGATCAGCCAGAAAAAGTCTGTATTTTATGAGAGGGGATCAGGGACATGGTAAGGCTTAGAGCCTTACAGTAGGCGATTCTGCATCTAGCATTCACTCCACAGTTTCTCAACTGGGAGGAAAAAGTGCGGCTCAAAACCACATTCAGATACCCCAGGGCGACGCTGTACTGCCTGCAAAGTCACCCCTGAATCTATGCAGAAGGTACCATGAAATCCGATGATCAAAGAGACCGAAAGCAGCATGGAGTGTGGAGGGTACCATAAAATCCGATGGTCAAAGAAAGTGAAAGCAGCATGCGATGCAGAGGGTTTCAAGGTGGGTTTCATTAAAAAAACGGATCGGCCACTGATCGATTCTGGTGGGGCAGCTGTGTTGGTCTGAAGCAACAGAACAAAGTATGAGTCCAGTGGCACCTTTCGGACCAACAAAGTTTTATTCAAAATATAAGCTTTCATATGTATTCACACTTCTTCAGGTACATGCACATGAAAACTTATACTTAGAATTAAACTTTGTTGGTCTTAAAGGTGCCACTGGACCCAACCTTATACTGAGCTCAGCTTCCACTAGGGCCTAAGTTGAGGGCCCCCAACAGAATGAGAGGACTCAGGGGCTATATCTTTTAAAAAGTAGATCTAGATGGGTAGCTGTGTCTATCTGCAGCAGGAGAAAAGAGCAGGAGTCTTTTATAGTCAGAGCGGTGCAACAGCGGAATCAGCTGCCAAGGGAGGTGGGGAGCTCCCCCTCCCTGGCAGTCTTTAAGCAGCGGCTGGATGAACACCTGTCAGGGATGCTCTAGGCTGGTCCTGCATTGAACAGGAGGTTGGACTAGATGGCCTGTAGGGCCCCTTCCAACTTTCTGTGATTCTGTGAGTCCAGGAGCACCTTAAAGACTAACGAAATACATGGCAGGGTAGGAGCTTTTGGGAGTCACTGCTCGCTTCTTCAGATATGTGAAGAAGTGAGCAGTGACTCACAAAAGCTCCTACCATGACCCATATTTTGTTAGTCTTTAAGGTGCTACTGGACGCTTGCTGTTTTCTACTGCTTTTTTTAAAGTAAAATTTGAAAAAAAAAGAAGTCCTCTCCTCCCCCCCCCCTCCAGATTTTTAAAACTACAGACTGAAGTTCAAATGTTCATGCTGGAATCCCCCGACATAAACATAGCATGTTCAACAGAGCATTGACATTTTTAGAAAAGATAAATTATGCATTCTGCACCCCCCCTCTCCCCGTTCCTCCCAAATGTTTGATTCCCAAACCTAATCAATGGTTCCTGCATTAATCTAAAATGTGCCATTAGGTTTCTCGTCTCTGGTTCCTTACGGTACTAGTTCGCGCACACGTTTTCCCATGATTTACTTAGCCCGTCTTTATTTGTAGGAATGAATGTAATTTTTTTTTTTTTTTGCTATAACCACTCTGGCAGTTATAATTAAATTTCCAGCCCGTTCTTGAACATACAGCGTTAAGATAATCTTTCTGCCAGCCCAATGCTCGTGCATATGGCAACAAAGGAGCTCACGTGCTTTTGTTAGCAATAAACTCAAAAGGAAAGCACCAGTCCCTTCTAGCCAGCTGACTCAGTCAGTGTGTGTGGTGGGGAAACCTGGCCATTGAACTGGGCTTTCCTTTTCCAACTGACCATGCTGCCTGTCGTAAAAATGTTTATTTATGCAGGGGTCATTTCAAGCAGGAACGCGCAGGAACTCTGTTCCGGGAATAACAAGCCCAGGAGCGGCCACATATGGTGATGCACTGTGGAAAAAAAGCAAAAGCATACTCACTTGATCTGTATTTTCGTGCTTGTCGTAGGGTAGCTTCCCTGCAAGAGCAAAGGAAACCTAAAGTGTCTTTAGTCAAAGTGTAAAGCTGGCTCGCCAGCTCTGAGTTGGGAAAGACCTGGAGATTTTTGGGGTGGAGCCTGAGCGGTGGGTGTTGCCTTCTGACACACTTCCGGCGATGTCAGGGGGTGTGGCATATGCAAACAAGTTATGCTAATGAGCTCCTGCGCCTCCTTTTCTACGGAATGACCCCCTGGTACATGGCATCTAAGTTAGGACTGCCAGGTTCCCTCTGATAACTGATGGGGGATATGGGCTAGGAATGCCAAATCCAGGTTGGGAAACTCCTGGAGATTTGGGGGGTGGAGTGTGGGGAGGAGAGGGACCTCAGCGGGGTACAATGCCATAGAGTCCGCCCTCCAAAGCAGCCATTTTCTCCAGGGAAATAGATCTCTGTAGGCTGGAGATGAGCTGTCATTCCAGGCGATCATCAGGTTCTACCTGGAGGCTGGCATTTCTAGCGGGAACTCCAAGAGGCACAGACAGCTGCAAGAACAATGAGGAGCCTTAACTGGGATAGCCCGGGTGAGCCCGATCTTGTCAGATCTCGGAAGCTAAGCAGGGTCGGCTCTGGCAAGTACTTGGACAGGAGACCTCCTTGGAATACCAGCAGTCGGGAGGCGGGGGCAGGCTTTCTTCAGCCACCTCTCTGAATATCCTCCAGGCCCCAATAGGGGTCAATCACCAGGGGTCGCCATGACTTCCAGGTGCACACACACTCACTCACACGCATGCATGCACACACACACACGCACATATGAAAAGACAAAAAAAAAAAGAATGATGGGGAAACTGGTAGTTTCCCCCACCAATTTCCCCTTCTATTCACTGGGGGGAGGGAATGTAGCCAGTTTGGTGTAGTGGTTAAGGGCGCGGACTCTAATCTGGGAGAACCGGGTTTGATTCCCCACTCCTCCACTTGCACCTGCTGGATGACCTTGGGCAAGCCGTAGTTCTGGCACAGCTGTTCTTGAAAAAGAGCAGTTTCTGTCAGAGCTCTCCCAGCCCCACCTACCTGACAGGGTGTCTGTTGTGGGGAGGGGAGGGAGAGGAGTTTGTAAGCCGCTCTGAGACTACAAGTGAAGGTGGGGTATAAATCCAATCTCTTCTTCTTCTTCTCTTCAGATCAGTTTTTTTATTGGAAGAGTGGGGTGGGTGTATTTTGCCCAGCTCCGCCACCGACATCGGGGGGGGGGGGGGCTGAGTCTTGCGTCCCTAACATCCTGCTTTGGCTTGTCAGAGAAGTCAGACTGTCGAGTCTGATTGCAGGGCTCTCTCAACCTCCAGGGCTGCTTCAGCTGGGCAAGTGTCTCAGGGTAGAGCCTAGTGTTGCCAACCTCCAGGTGGCACCTGGAGATCTCCCACTATTACACTTGCTCTCCAGGCAACTAAGATCAGTTCCCCTGGGGGGGGGGAAATGGCTGTTTTGGGGGGTGGACTCTATACCCCACAGAGGTCCCTCCCCTTCCCAAACCCCACCCTTCCCAGGCTCCACCCTCAAACCTCCAGGTATTTCCCATCTCAGGGCTGGCAACTCTAGCTAGAGCCTCAGAACAGAGGAAGAGGAGGGGGTTTCTCATCACCTGTTTCCACCTGCTTGGGCATGGGTTTGGCTCTTCCTCCCTGGCTGCTCCTGGGCATGCCTTTTAAATGCTTCCCCAAGGGAAGGCCAGCCCTGGGCTCTGCCAGTCCTCCCGCCCCTGGATCCTTGCCCTGGATCTGTGATCTCACTGGCCCTTCCCGTGGACTCATTTAAAGATCTGGCTGCCCCACCTGACCTCCTCTAAGAAGGTCACTGTTGCCGGCTCTCCCTGCTCCTTTGCCAAGCTCCCCTGGGTCTTAGTGCCACGGTGCTCTCAGATGGGTTGACTTCTGCTGCTGAGCATGCCACTGAGTGCCAGCTGGGCCCCTTCAAGCTGGCCGACCCCTTAGCAGACTCCAAGGCAGATCATGAGAAGGGAGGGCAGGAAGGGTTGCTTCAGTGCTTCGTTCTTGTGGCCCTTTCTTACACGCCCAGGGAAATGCTGGTTGCCACTTTGGGGTCAGGAAGAGAGAGAAGAAGAAGAGATTGGATTGATACCCTGCCCTTCACTTGAAGTCTCAGAGTGGCTTACAAACTCTTCCCCTCCCCACAACAAATACCCTGGGAGGTAGGTGGTGGGGCTGAGAGAGCTCTGACAGAAACTGCTCTTTCAAGAACAGCTCTGACAGAACTATGGTCATCCAGCAGGTGAAAGTGGAGGCATGCGGAATCAAACCTGGTTCTATCAGATTAGAGTCCGCACACTTAACCACTGCACCAAACTGGCTCCAGTTTGGCTGGAGATCCTGGAGGTATTTTTGTCATCTTCTGGGTGTGGAACAGCGGTCACTGCGGGTGTGGTGGGAGAGGTATTTGTGAATGTCCTGCATTGTGCAGGGGGTTGGACTAGATGACCCTGGAGCTCCCTTCCAACTCTGTGATTCTATTTTTTTTTAAAAAAAAAATTTATTTAAATGTATTTTTAAAAAACCCAGACATAAACATTAAGTACACACCCCACTCCCCATATAGAAAAACAACCTACAATGTACACATAACAACAAAGAAAAGGAAAGCAAGCAAATTAAGACATTGGTAGAGAGCATAACATTCAGCATAAATGCAAAGAGAGGGAATTCTTTCCTCTTCTTTTTTCTTTCCCTGTAAACATACATACTTAATATATAGATACAACATGATTAAAGTGTAGAGAGAGGCTTATTTAACTTTATCCCATAATCTGAGGAAGGCCTTAAACATACTTTGAGTATAGTTCTGAGTTGTGTATAAAATAAAATCGGGCCACGTTTCAGAGAAGTCTACAGTTTTGGCTTTGGATTTAATTATTCTAATTTGATTTGTCAATTTTTCAGCTATTGCAATCTGCCATAACTTGGAATACCAGGATTGTAATGTTAATAATTCTGGGCGTGGAACAGCGGTCACTGTGGGTGTGGAGGGGGGAGGTATTTGTGAATTTCCTGCATTATGCAGGGAGTTGGACTAGATGACCCTGGAGCTCCCTTCCAACTCTGTGATTCTATGATTCTAAGGCCTTGCTCTGTTGCACCCTGACAGAGGACTTCCCCAGTCTCAGGGTTTGCTGGCACAGCAGAGGCATTGTCTCCGGACAAGAGATTTTGGAAAGCTGCTGCAGGAAGAGAAAGGCGAGGAAAGATCTACCACTACAACAGCATTCAGCTTGCAGCTTGTAGGATCAATCTTTCTCTTACTGGCTCGCTCGCTTCTCAAAACCTAAAATATGTGGTGCACAGCAGGAAAGCAGCAAAAGAGAGGGCCTGAATGTTTCGGCTGCACAACAGCTGAATTTGGAAGAAACGCGGATGCTTCGATTTTCCTCAGACGCAGATTGTTCACTGTGACTTGCCAGGCAGGTTTGCAAGCAGAACCTAACCCGGACTGCAGATCTGTCCTTTTCAAGGCCAAGGTAAACACAGGATTATAGGAATTAGCCTCTGTAAGCGGCTTGTAAATTCCACCATTCACCAAACCATAAACACCAGTCTTTTCACTGATGAGTGACATGCAAGGAATCTCGAGGTCCTTAGAGCAAGGGAATATTTGCACTGGGTTGATCTGGTAACTGGCTGCTGGTAATTTGCTGTTAAATCACTGCTGGAAGATCCAGCTGGCCTGGTACAGCCCACTTCATCAGATGCATAGAGCGCTACACTCAGTTGGCAGACGTGTGACTGTGTTAAGTGTGTTAAGACGTGTGACTGTGTTAAGTGCCATCAAGCCGCTTTCGACTTATGGCGACCCGATGAATTGATGTCCTCTGAAATATTCTATCGTTAACAGCCAGCTTCAGGTCTTGCAAACTGAGGGCCGTGGCCTCACTCGAGACAATCCACCTCAGGTTGGGTCTTCCTCTTTCCCTGCTGCCTTCCACTTTTCCTAGCTTCTACCATTGAGTTTTGTCCCAAAACCAAGTCCCTGACAGCCCTGAGGTGCCTATGTCACTTTTGGGTCATGGAGGCCGGTCAGATTAATTTCTGGCATTTCTTTCTTTTGGGGAGGTTAATTCCCCCCGCCAGCAAACTAGCCAGCAGTGGAGAGGTGGAGCCTGGCAACTGGAGACCCACCCACACCCATCCACTGACCTATCCAGTCCACTGATCTTAACTTGTCCTGCTCTCCATAGACCAGGGGTGGGTAAACTGTGGCTCGGGAGCCGCAAGCGGCTCTTTCACATATATTATGTGGCTCCCGGCAGGGCGGCTGGGGAAGCTAAATATCATTAGCAAACAAACATCACTGGACAAATTAATATCATTATCAATATCTGCTTTTACCCCTTTTGTTATTATTTTTGGCAGTCTCATTTAATGTTAATAAAAAGCAAATTTGCTTATTTTCCAATTAAAGCAGGCAATACTTGTTCATGTCCTGTGGCTCTCAAACATCTGATGTTTATTCTATGCGGCTCTTACGTTAAGCAAGTTTGGCCGCCCCTGTTCTAGGTGGCTCTTACGCTGAGCAAGTTTGTCCACCCCTGCCATAGACCATTGACTTGGCTTCCACCTACCCCTTGCTCTCTTGATGTCACGTTCCATCATGGTTTTGGTCACTGCTGTCTGTTTCCCCCACTCCTCGGAATGCGGTGATCTGCAGTTTATCAAAACCGATGGCCCCTGTATTGCCTCGGACCGTCTTTCCACAACCAGCCACGCATTCCCAATTCATTTCCGAGGCGCTCACGCATGACGAATTCCTAGCAGGTTGCAGATCTGCTTCACAAAGAGTGAAGAGTTAGCAGATTAAGTCCCCAGAAGCACAGACATAAACCATCCAAGCCTGCAGGTCTTGATTTATTCCTCCGTGTCATCGTTGCTTTAGATTTGGTCGGTAAACCTGAGCCGTGTGGAGGTTTTACCATCAATACGCTCTTGTTTGGGATGCCCTTTAGAAGGTTCTTTTTTAAAAGGAACAATCAGGCCACAGCAGCTTAGTGTGTGTGTTTTTTTTCTGTTGGGTTATTATCTAGCAGTAGCAGCCTGAATGGCCCTGCCTAGCTGCGAGCTTGTTAGAGCTTGGAAGCTAAGCAGGGTCAGCTGTGGTTAGTACTTGGATGGGAGACCTCCAAGAAATACCAAGGGATGCTACACAGAGCCAGGCAATGGCAAACCGGCTCTGAATGTCTCTTGCCTTGGAAACCCTACAGGCCACCATTAGTGGGCTGCAACTTGATAAGCGTATAATTCTTATGAATACTTAGGGGTCACCTTTCAATCTGTATCATTTCTCTCTCTTTTTTAAATCAAGCAACCCTTTTCAGTTCCCAGGATGGTTAGCAAACCAGGCTGGAAAGCCACTGCAGTTCCAAAGGTGGCCCTGAGATTTCTCCTTTCAAGGGATCAGTTCTGTGACTAGTTACTGATGGACTGATTAATAGATTAGGGTTATCAGACCCCCTGGTGGAGGCAGGGATCCCATGCCACCAGGCCTGCCCCCAGCCACCGATCAACTGGCCAGCAGGGGGACTTACCAGTAGAAAGTGGAAAGCTCAGGCACATGGCCATAGTCGCACAGGATGTGACATCATCATGCCAGCAACTTCCAGGCAACGCTCTGGTATTTGAAGAAGAAGAAGAGAAGAAGAGATTGGATTTATATCCCGCCCTTCACTTACTTGTGAGAGACTTAAACTAACCCCCACCCCCACCATCTCTCTACCTATACCTAGAATTAAACTCTGTTGGCCTTAAAGGTGCCACTGGACTCAAACTTTGCCCTCATGAGATACTTTTCCTTATAAATGTTTTCTTCTCTAGTGATTCATTTCTCTATCATTGTCTAGATCATGTATCATAAAGAAGGAGAGATTGGATTTATACCCAGAGTCCCTCAGAGTCTCAGAACTCCTTTCCCTTCCCCTCCCCACAACAGACATCCTGTGAGGTAGGTGGGGCTGAGAGAGCTCTTTCAAGAACTGCTCTTTCAAGAACAGCTCTGACAGAGCTATGGCTTGCCCAAGGTCATCCAGCAGGCGCAGGTGGAGGAGGGGGGAATCAAACCCGGTTCTCCCAGATTTGAGTCCGCGCACTTAACCACTACACCGAACTAGATGATATGCTCATCATGGCAGCCATTTGCTAGCCCCCTAGCTCTCATGTTCTGATCCAGTTGGAGTTTCCAAACTGTCTGCCGAAGTAGCTCCAGGTAGAGTGTGTTCCAGCAGTGCAAAGTGTCCTCAAGTCACATCTAACTTACGATGACCCCACAGGGCTTCCAAAGGCAAAGACATTCAGAAGTGGATCAAGATGAGTAGCCGTGTCAGTCTGTCTGTCGCAGCAGAAAAAGAGCCAGTAGCACCTTAAAGCAGGGGTGTCAAACTCATTTGTTATGAGGGCCGGATCTGACATAAATTGGACTTTGTTGGGCCGGGCCATGGGTGTCATAAAATGCAATGCCAGGTAGCAGAGATATAAACTTTATAAAGGACACAAATGGGTTTTTTTCAACTTAAAATAAAAACATGCTTGAAACATTCGCATTCTTGCAATATTTTGTTTATTTAACAGTCTCTGATAACTGACACCACTTGCTTTGAATTATTGCATCAAAATACCTGTGCTGTTGCAATCTGGGAGGGGGAGGCACCTCAGCCCAGTGCAGGGAGCAGAAGCTTGCCTATCTCTCTCTCCTGAGTGATTGAGAGACTCTGGGAAAGCAAACTATGATGCTGCAGCAGCAGCAGCAGAACTGGAGGAAGAAGCAGGAGACAGCCAGTCCCTTGCGGGCCTGATAGAAGCCCTCTGGGGGCCTGATCCAGCCTCCAGGCCGCATGTTTGACACCCCTGCCTTAAAGGCTGACAAAATTTGTGGCAGGGTAAGAGCTTTTGTGAGTCACTGCTCACTTCTTCAGAGGTGGTTTTGCCATTGCTTGTTCTGTGTACAGCCCTGGTATTCCTTGACGGTTTCCCCTCCAAATACTAGCCAGGACTGACTCTGCTTAGCTCTCAAGATCTGACAAGATCAGGTTAGCCTGGCCAATCCAGATCAGGGCAGAGTGTGTTACAGTTGTCTGATGTGGATATTTCCAAGGCATGCATGTTTGTGGTCAGAACCACCTTTTGCAGAAATGGTTGCAGCTGGCAAACAGGCAACACAGGAGGAGGAGGAGGAGGAGAAGGAGATTGGATTTATACCCTGCCCTTCACATGGGGTCTCAGAGCGGTTTACAATCTCCTGTCCCTTCCCCTCCCCAAAACAGACACCCTGTGAGGTAGGTGGGGCTGAGAGAGCTCTGAGACAACTGTCCTTGAGGGAACAGCTCTGACAGAACTATGGCTTGCCCCAGGTCATCCAGCAGGTGCAAGAGGAGGAGTGGGGAATTGAACCCAGTTCTCCCAGATTAGAGTCCGCGCACTTAACCACTACACCAAACTGCCTCCATTGCAGGCACTGAAAAAGGCCCTTCTAGCCATGTCACTTCCATCTCCGGGATCAGAAGAGAGTCTAGGGCACCCTCAAACTGCATACTGTATAGGACAGGGCTGGTTCAGTTACATGTTCCAGGATCAGTTTTACTCCCAATCCCCATCACTTCCATTTTGTCTGGATTAAGCTGTTATTTGTTCTGCACCCTGCAGGCCGGCCCGGACAGGTGTGTCCTCCTGCATCAGTGCCCTTAGGCCTAGATAGCAAAGCTCGGGAGTGTCAACAGGTACTGGCAGCTAGGAACGGAAGGCAAGGAACTGGCACACAGGCCTGCACCTGGAGAACTGGTTGATCCAGCAAGGCAGCTTCCCCAAGCCTCACTAAAACAGGCAGGGAAGTAATACGGCTCAGCTGCCCTGCTGGCAGGTGTTGCGCTCCTGCGACTGCGCTGTGTTTGAGCCAGGATCCTGTGAAGATTACTGCTCTTAGTCTCTGGCTCTGGGATGGGGTTGCATGCAGCCAGCAGAAGAAGAGGAGGAGGAGGAAATTGGATTTATACCCCACCCTTCACTCGGAGTCTCAGAGTGGCTTACAAACTCCTTCCCCTTTCCCTCCCCACACCCTGTGAGGTTGATGGGGCTGAGAGAGCTCTTCTGAGAACTGTCTTTGAGAGAACAGCTCTGACAAAACTATGGCTTGCCCAAGGTCATCCAGCAGCTGCAAGTGGAGGAGCGAGGAATCAAACCCGGTTTTCCCAGATTAGAATCCGCGCACTTAACCACTACACCAAACTGGCTCTCGAGCACTTTGCTTCCTCTGGGCCCAGGCCTTCTGCTGAGTGGGAGTGTCTCCTGGGGGGTTATGGGCCCAGCGAAGCCCTGGTGACTATTTCAGGGGCCAGTGGCGAGGCCTCCATTGCAGGCAAGGTGGCCTCTGGTGCTGCTGGACCGGTGTCAGCTGGTGCCTCAGTCATGTTAGGATCTCCTTGGTCCTGCTGTTTCTCCTCAGCTGTTGACCTCTGGCTCTTTGAGTACTTTTTCTGAAGACTCCGAGTCACTGATCTGGTCAGTGAGGGTCACAACACCCTCTCAGCCACCAAAAATTGGCTAAGCGTGTCTCTGTGGATCACAACGGAAAGGAGAGATAGGGCTGAATGTAGAGTTGCCAGTACTGCCTCAGCAAATGCTGGGAGATTTTGAGGGCAGTGCCAGGGGAGGATCTGGTTTGGGAAGGATGTGGCGTCATTTCTGGTGGCTGCTCTAGGAATTTCCTGTAATCGCTATGGTAAAGAAGGAAGGAGGAGGAGATTGGATTTATGCCCCACCCTTCACTCAGAGTCCCAGAGTGGGCTTACAATCTCCTTCCCTTCCTTTTTCCACAACAGACACCCTGTGAGGTAGGTGGGGCTGAGAGAGCTCTCAGAGAACTGCTCTTGAGAGAAAAGCTCTGAGAGAACTGTGACTGACCCAAGGTCACCCAGCTGGCTTCATGTGGAGGAGTGGTGAATCAAACCCGGTTCTCCAGATTAGAGTCCACTACTCTTAACCACTACACCAAACATAGAGACATGGGGAAAGGCCAGGGTGTGTGTGTCACTGTGGAGGCCATTTTCCAGCTATGTTTTCTCCCATTCCTTAATTTCTTGAATTCAGGCCATTGAAGATGAGGGTTTCCTCACTGTGGGCGGACCACTAGCAAGCCTAGCTGAATATTATCGGCAGTTTGATAACAACTCCCTCCAAACCTCAAATGATCTCTCCCAGCAGTTTGATGTCGATATTAAACAGTGGGGGGGGGGGGAGCATCAAGACACAACTTGAAATTGGGGGAATGTGGAAGAAATATACTAGGTAGAATCCCAGGGATTCGTTCTGCTGCTTACATAATTCCTTGTGCAAGAGGAAAGTGCCAGAGATTAGTAGAATGACTCGGCAGGACCTAAAACACTGTGTTTTCATTTTCGAGGAGCTAGTAGTATGATTAATGGTATGTTTGGTATGCATGGTTTAAAAGAAAGAAATTTATAAAATTTAATTAAAACCCATTCATTTTAATTGCTGTCCCTCGTGAACGGATCGTTCTTGCTGACGGAAGGGTGAACAATTTGCTTGGCAGCGAGGGACGCCCTAGGAGTTTACTCTACATGGGGGGGGGGGGGGAGGGAGGGAGAAGTTCTTCCACTAATTTGCATGTTTAAGTTGCATCTAATTAATACAGTTTGCATATTATTTTCACAAGCTTGGCAGCTGTCAAAATACAGTTGGGGAACATGTACTTATTCTGCAATCTCCTTCGGAGGGATTCCTTTCCTGGAACTGTGGAAAAAAACGTGAGCCAGCTGGAGAGGAAGGAAGGAAGACAGAATAAAGGAAGAAATCACAGCCACTGCACCCAGTCTATCCAATCTATTGACTTATCTGACTCCGCAAGGGGGAAGGGGGAATCTGCTTTTCAAACTGATCTCCTAAGTCACATGGACAGAAAGCTGGGGTGGGGGGATGTATCCCAGCAAATTCAACCAAACCTTAGTAAGATGTTGAGAACAACAGCTCAGAGTTTTATCTCTTAGTAGCAAACTAGCAAGTAGGGTTTCCAGCCTCCAGGTGGGGCCTGGGGATCGCCCGCTTTTACAACTGATCTCCAGCTGACAGAGATCAGCTCCCTTGGAGAAAATGGCTGCTTTGAAGGGTGGACTCTATGGCACTGTACCTTGCTGAGGCCCCCCTCCTCCCCAAACCCCGCCCTCTCCTGGCTCCACCCCCAAAGTCTCCAGGTATTTTCCAACCCAGACCGGGCAACCCTATAGGCAGGGGGTCCCAATGTGCTGCGTACAGCTGCCATGACACCTGCCGACACCTTTTCTGGAACCCACCAAGTGTTTTAGACAGTAGACAGGGCCAGGAAGGGCTTTTGCCCAGGAACGCTTTTGATTGAGTACTGGAGATTCGATTGGCTCAGTGGACTCTTTAAATACATTGTTTTGGCAACAGCTGCCACCACAGCACAAGGATCTTCACCTTTGTTATTCACAAGGGCCTTTACTGTGTGATTGAAGGTAAACTGTGGCAGACATTTAATTGCTGGCTCCACTTCCTGCAGCAGCCATTTTGTGGCAGCCATTTTGTGGCTGCACCCATCACACTCTATCAGAATTCTTAAGGAGCCCACAGGCTCAATATGGTTAGGGACATCTGAACTAGACTGTGATAAAAAATCTAACTGGTTAAATCCAGATTATCAATTTCCACTTACTCTTCCTTCCCACTGCAGATGACCCCTGGATGCCAGCCTCCAGGTGAGACCTGGGGATCCCCTGGAACTACAGCTCATATCCAGACTACAGAGATTAGTTTGCCTGGAGATAATGGATGCCTTGGAGGGTGGACTCTGTTGCATGGTACCCCACTGAGGTCCTTGTCTTCCCCAAGCTTCATCCCCAAATCTCCAGGAGTTTCCCAACCTGGATCTGGCAACCCTACCCTCCATACCCCACCAGTGGCCGGCGGGGACCTGGCAACCCAGCCCCCCATATTAGTCAGTTCCTATCCACCAAGGGCAGCATTTCATGGAGAACAGTGGGCTACACTGGTAGGAGGCAAAACATTTCCAAGCCACTGAAGGATACACTATGTAATCCACCTTGAGTCTCAGCTGGCCTATAGCCAGAATTTTGTGGCTTGTGGGGCAATTTTTTTTCTGGTGGGGCTGAAGTTCTCAGTGCAGAAAGAAAAGCTATTTAGTCAATAGAAAGCTGTCACCAGGATAGATCTCTAAATTGCAAGCTGTCAACCACTTTAAGACAACAGTTTTCAGCTGCTGCAAGTTAATCACTTCTGCCAGCCTAAGCAACAATTCTGATAACAAGCCGGCAGGTGGGGGTGATGACTTCTGTAGTCACGAAAGGTAACACTTGGGCAGAAAGACTCTCTCAAAGGAGACCAGTTTCTTGACACAGAGTTAGAAGGGATCCTAGAGGTCACCTCCTCCAATTCCCTTGATCAATGCGAGAATCAGTCAACTACAGAACCCCAGTCTGCTTAAAGGAGTGCATGCCTTTAAAAATGTTTTTAAATGATTGAAAAAAAGCATTAACAGGAGAAATACTTGTGGGGCTGTGCCTTTGAGAAAGCCCCACCGTAGCTACGTGCCTGAGTCTCAGTGAGAAATGCAGACTATAAATAATGTAGTGGCAATAACAACAAGAGTAAAAATATTTGGGAAAACAAGGGGGAATGTATTACTCTTGTGTTTCTCTTTCTTTACTCTTTCACACACTCCACAGTCAAAACCGTCTTTCATTCATGGTAGCCCAGTCAGTCTGGGTGATCAGTCACCAGAGTCGCCTCATAAGGTACTATAACATCCCTCTTGTTCTAGTTGCTTTTCAGCCACAATGCAGCAAAAATGCACACTGCCAACTTAAGCAGTCACCCTGCCTGCCTTACTCACCTGCTGTCTGTGAGGTTCCTCCCCCTATAATCTCAACGAGAGTCTTTGGACTGTACTAACTCCAATGCTGAGAGGCCTGTAATATTTACACTGATGGGACTACCTTGCTTTTAACCAATTAAACTGACTTTAAAAAAAAAACCAAACAAGCTGCCTATTGAGTGTGGATAATCAAAAACCCATTCTACGTCTTTACGAGTTCCACGCCTCTCAAATGCTTGCATAAGGCTTTATCAGGGAGTGATGACTCAGCAAAAGTGGCACCATTTGTTTTGGTAGCACGTTTCCTGTAACACTTGCAGTTGGATTACAAAGTCGGTACCCAGCCGCAGCTGATCAGTCGCTTTGTCAAATAAGTCACTGCAGGACTTTACGCAGTCCACAACCCTGATGCTTCTCTCTTTCTCTCTCTCTCATGCACACATGTCAACTACATTATCAGTGCTGCCTTGAAACTATCAGCACCCCTTAGTGGAAATAAGAATTACTCCTGTCAACCTAGGGTTGCTAGATCCCCACCGGGGGTGGAGGAAACCCCACTTTGCTTGGCATGTAGAAGGTCCCAGGTTCAATCCCCAGCACATCCAAGTTAAAAAGGACTCGATGGACCAAGGGTCTAATTCAGTATAAGGCAGCTTCATGTTTTTCCATGTTTTTCCCCCATGCAGTTTACCATAATATAGTACAGGAAGGAGGAGGAGGAGGAGGAGAAGAAGAGATATGATTTATACCCCACCCTTCACTCAGAGTGGCTTACAGTCTCCTTCCTTTCCCCTCCCCACAACAGACACCCTGTGAGGTAGGTGGGGCTGAGGGAGCTCTGAGAGAACTGCTCTTGAAAGAAAAGCTCTGTGACTGGCCCAGGGTCACCCAGCTGGCTGCATGTGGAAGAGTGGGGAATCAAACTCAGTTCTCCAGATTAGAGTCCCCGCTCTTAACCACTACACCAAACCGGCTCTCTAGCTAGATCTCACCTAAAACTCCTGTAGGAGCAAGGTGCTTGATATTAGCCAATTTTCTTTTCCTGCAACACCCCCCCCCCCCCAAGCTGTTCCTGGAGGGTCTTTATCCCCCAGCAGGTGCATTTCAGGGGGGCACATCAGGCTGTGTTGGAGGGGGGGAATCACATTTCTTACCATCTGTGGAAATTTCACATGGGACCCAAGCTTCAGGATGCTACCTTCTAGGACATGAAGGGGGGGTGTACATGAACCCAAGACTTGTCCCCCTGGTTACACATGGTGGGAGTGGGAGACTTAGAGCTACTGCCAAAATGGTATCCCCAAGATGAATTCCTCCTCTGTAATATTCAGTATCATTTAACCGGATTACCTGATGACTTTCTGACTGGGGAGCTGATCATTCACTGGGCTGTTAAGACACATCTATCTGTGTCCTTAGACTGCTTTCTGACAGCTGCACCCCCACCTGCCTTATGATGCCACCACCTCCAATTGTTAAAAGGGGAAAAAATCCATTTGAGATTTTTGAGTTGACACTTACTACTTAGGTGCCTCTATATGCCTTCTATGTCTTTCCACGAACCTAGAAAACCTTGCTATCATTTCTTGCCTTCATTTCACAAATAGTTTCAGAGGGTAGCTGTGTTGGTCTACAGTAAAACAGCTAGATTTGAGTCCAGTAGCCGCTTAGAGACCAACAAGATTTTCGGGGTATGAGCTTTCGAGAAGAAACTCCCTTGTCAGATATGAGTTGGAATGGAGATCTCTGAGTCCTTATATCCCAGTCACAATGTGGGAGGGGTATTGCAAAGAAGGAACTCAGGATGCAGAGGTACAATGTGCGTAGTAATTAGCTTGGTTAGCACAAAGGGGAAATGCTTAGAGGCAGACAATATATCATCTGCAGGGTTAGTAAAAGGATGTAGCCAAACAGTGAGGTGCAAAGAGGGGGCAAGGGGCAAGTAGACCACTTTAATGACCAGTCATCATAACTCCAGGAGATATGTGCTGCTTCTCCAGGAATCAAGAAGATTCCATTTCTGGACAACGCAAGAGCAAGATTTCACCTTGTTGAGGGAGTTTGCTTAAGGTACATTCTCCTGCTGAAGGTATGTTCTTATGGGATGACAGGAGTCACTGAAAAAAGGCAGTAACGCTAGGAAAAGCTGAAGACAGCAGGAAAAGGGGAAGACCCAACATGAGATGGATCGATTTGATCACGGAAGCTGCGGCCCTCCGTGTTCTCATTTTTTAAAAATAAGTTATCAAAGACTTTCAAATATATAAAACATACATGTCGAATATAATCTTGTTCAAGAATATTTCCATTCTCAGACCGATTTCCCATGGGGCGTCGCTCCGCCGTCACTCTTCCCTTTCCCCCAATTGCATGCATCAATTTCTCGCTATTTGCCACGTGCCGCATTTTGACCTGTGGCTTTGCCCGATTCCCTCCGCAGCTTCTAGATCCTCAAAAAAACAGGATCCTGAAGCCGCGGGGAAAATCGGGTGAAGCCGTGGGTTAAAATGCAGTGCACAGCAAATAGTGAGAAATTGACGCATGCAATCGGGGGGAAAGGGAAGAGCAGCGGCGGAGCAAAGCCTCATGGGAAATCGGTCTCAGCCTTATTAAAAATTTTATATTTGTGGCTACATCAGAAATAGGGAGAGAAGGAAACAGAATGAAGTTAAAAATACTTCGTTCTATTCCCATACACTGTTTATTTAAAAGATTGTTTTAGATTAAAACTAGCAGATCTATAATCTTCAAATATTAAATATTGAAACTTAATATCATATTTGTACTGCTTAGAAGCTGCGGCTCATGGTTTGCAGGGCCTGAGCGAGATTAACGATAGGCCATTCTGGAGGACATTAATTCATAGGGTCGCCATAAGTCGGAAGTGATTTGTGGCACTTCACACACACACACACACACACGCATGCACACACACGTTGTCCTGGGGGCCAGGTTTGTGTCAGAATTCTCAACACGCCTGCCATTTACGGCACATTTCCTGATATCACAACGCTCTGCCTTTCCCGCTCCACATCACCAGCTGTCACCAGCACAAGACGAAGCATCATAACACCAACAAAATGATCCTTCATGTCACAGTGGTAAGCATTTTGAGAGCTTGATGCCGGGATGCCATTGTCAGCAGCAACTCCATGGCGCATAATTCCACATTGACCCGGCCTGCAACAAATTCCATTCTCGTAAAAAAGAGAGAGAGAGATTATTAGCTTCATGTGTACCTGCAGCTAGCCATCACTGATTAGATTTGACTCAGGTACCTCCATGGAACTAAAGCTGCCCGGGCATGTGGACCTTTGTGGTCTTTATTCAGGAGCTGCAGACAAAGTTTGGACATTCCCAAGAAGTGGTCCAAATCTCTCCAAAGCAGCTCTGCGCCACGAGGACTAAGCTGCCGATCCCTGCAGTAGTCCAAAAACTTTAAGGGCTTGCTTAGTATTCAATATGGAGCTATCTGGAAGGTCAGAGCATGCTTAAGAAAGGTTATCCCACAAATGCGCCTTGCGTATTCTCTCAGCCCCTGCTAGGGTGTTCAATAATGCAACAGGCTTATGATAATGATACAGTTTTATGGCTTCTCGGCTCCCGACGGAACCCAAGTAGCGTTTCTTACAAACTGACATTCTCTATAACGAATAGGCAGGGGATCCCCGGTCAAGAAAACAGGTTAATGGAAATAACACCAGTAATATCTGGCCAGAAACAAAGACATGGAAGAGCAGAGCCAAACAGAAACGGAACCTTGCTATAACCATGTTTCACATGTCTATGACTTTGTCACGTGTTGCTGAACTGCTTGGCCGAGATAGGGAGGAGAAGTAAAGCTTTTGATAGGGTTCCCCATGACGTTCTGATGGGTCGACTAGAGAACTGAGGACTGGACTCCAGGATAGTTAGGTAGATAGGGAACGGGTTGGAGAAGCACACTCAGAGAGTCATTGTCAGTGGCATTTCATCGGAATGGAAGGAGGTGTCCCGTGCTCGGTTCAGTGCTCCAGGGCTCGGTCCTGGGCCCGGTACTTTTCAAGATTTTTATAAACGATCTGGACGAGGGTGTGGAGGGGCTACTCATTAAATCTGCAGATGTCACCAAATTGGGAGGCGCAGCGGACACACCAGAAGATAGAGACAGAATTCAACGAGATCTGGACACACTGGAAAAGTGGGTGGATGTGAACAAGATGCAGTTTTACAAGGGTAAGTGCCGAGTTCTACATCTGGGTAGCAAAAATGAGGAGCATGCATGCTGGATGGGGGATACACTTCTGGGTAGCAGTGTGTGTGAACAAGCTCTTGGGGTACAGGTGGACCATAAGTTAAACTTGAGCAGCCAGTGTGATGCAGCAACAAAAAAGGCTGATGCGATCTTGGGGAGTATCAACAGAGGCACAGCATCCAAATTGCAGGATGTCATAGCCCCGCTGAACACTGCATTGGTCAGACCACACCTGGAGTATTGTGTGCAGTTCTGGAGGCCTCAGTTCAAAAAGGATGGGGACAGAATGGAGCGGGTACAGAGGGGAGCGATGAGGATGACCGGGGGCCTGGAGACCAAGCCCTAGGAGGAAAGGCTAAGGGCCTCAGGAATGTTCAGTCTGGAAAAGAGGAGGTTGAGGGGGGACACGATTGCTCTCTTGAAGTCTTTGACGGGTTGACACTTCGAGGAGGGCAGGGAGCTGTTCCTGTGGGCAGCAGAGGACAGGACACACAGTAATTGGGTAACTGCTGCGGTCACACGACCCTTTAAAACGGGAGTCAGTGCTGTTCCCTCCTGGGACTGATCAGACTGGCTGCGCCTACTCCTGCACCGAAGTGGGCTCAGTCCCGGGTTCCTAGCATATTTTCCGACCCCGGGAAAATCAAATACTTTCCTGGAAGTCATGCTTTGAACCTGGAATTTTGCCGATCTGGACAGCCCTCTCTTGCAATGATTGTGAGAAGGGCCATCTGATCGTTTGAGAAGGGCACTCAAGCGCCCAAGTGCAAGAAAGGGGGGGGAAACACCCTGTGCTCCGCTCCGGGCCACAAGCTCTGCTGCCTGCCGCCGCCTGGCATGCTTTCCCCAACTTCCGATCAGGCAGCGGCTGGCGGGGCTCGGAATGGAGCACAGGGTAAGTCAGCCAGCCAGTTCCTCTGGGGGAGGCAGCTATGCACGGGCATGCGGGTGGCCCTCACCCTGCATCCCCCAGCCGCCGCCGGGTTGGGATGTGTGATCATCCCAACCCGAAAGAAAATATCCCGGATTGAAGTCCAGTGGGACTTTATCCAGGATTAGGGTGCTGTGTGACCATGGCCTAAATTAAGGGCAGGAAGGTACTGGCTGGATCTTAGGAAAAACTATTTTACAGTCAGAGTTGTGCAACAGTGGAATCAGCTGCCTAGAAAGGTGGTGAGCTCCCCCTCGCTGGCAGTCTTTAAGCAGCGGCTGGACAAACCCTTGTCAGGGATACTCCAGGCTGATTCTGCATTGATCAGGGGGTTGGACTAGATGGCCTGTATGGCCCCTTCCAGCTCTGTGATTCTATCTAAAAGTATCACAGGAAGGCTGAGGGGGAATGGGGGGTAACACACTGCAGAAGAGAGACCTTTGAGGATTTGGCGTGGAGTGAAATCCTACAAATCCCAATGTTCCCTTCTCTGGCTCCGCTCTCCCTTCCTGTCCATCTAGCCAGATTCCCCACCCCCACCCCTTCTTGGCTTCAGCTCCCCTTTGCTCCCCTTGCCTCACCTCCCTTTCCAGAAGGGGCTCTGGCTCAGTGGTAAAGCATCTGCTTTCCGTGTGCAAGGTCCCAGGTTCAGTTCCCGGCATCTCCATTAAAAAGGAACCAGGAGGCAGGAGATCTGAAAGAGCTCAGCCTGAGACCCTGGAGAGCTGCTGCCAGTCCGAATCAACAATACCAGCTTTGACAGAGCAGCACCCTGAGGCCCAATCTGCATCTGCTATGGAAAGCTGTTCTGTGCTGCTGTGGCGCCGGCTTCCCCTTTGGCTCAGTATAAAGCTCTCCTCCGTCTGCAACAGGACGCAAGCTATTTAGGGAGAGCACGTGAGAGGGGAGGGGAGCGGCCTCCCGGAGGCGGCAGCAGGGTACTGCACTACACTGCGCCGTGGGGAGGAAACAGCACCTGTGCCACACACACCCCACAGAAAGTAAAGGGGGGTGACCTGGTGGGGGGGGAGGAAAAATGGAACGAGCTGGGTAAAAAACACAAAAGGTTTGCAACCTTTCACTTTCGAAAGTTTCTTCCCCCTAAGAACTGCATACTACTGCCGCCTCCAGACTCTTCAAAGTTTTCCTCGATGGAACTTCATCCAAAGTGTGAATTTGTTCACCAAACTAAACAAAAATCATCAAGGATTCTGATGACAGAGACGGCTACCCCAGTAGTTGTCAAGAAGTCTGTCAGTTACTCTGGAGTTAACGTGGGAGAATGGTCCCTTTTTGAGTTTACAAAATATGCTCAGTTTGAGAACAGAATTTACAATTTCGCTGTACTCTAAAAATAGGTAAAGAATGAAGGGGACAGTGGAGGCCTTCGTTCTCGGGCTGCTTGGGCAATTGTCTGAGAATTTAATATCGAGTTCAGAATTAAGTTGGGAGGTTGAATGCATTTATGTGAAATATGCACATTTGCATGTAATGGCTTGATTAGCATGAATTGTTTCTAGCATGGGATGTCGGTTTCCTAAAGGTAGAACTTAATTTGCTTTTTAAAAAAATTAAAAATAATATGCCATGCCTTTCTTGCGAAAACAAATTTAGGCTGGGTGCTGTCTTTGCTCGAGTAACTATGGTCTGTAATGTTTTTATGCTTGATATTATTGTTCCCCGGTTCTCCTACCCAACTCCTCTATCTAGCCGTCTAGAGATGTGAGGAATTCCCTGGAGTCCTTCTAGGCTGTACCTCTGACTGTTCAAGCAGCCATGTTTACTTTGGCCAATGGATGACATCTGGAAACGGAGGCCCCAGCTTCTGTAACATCCGCATGAGTGAACATGGTAGCAGTCAGTACATTATTTCATGTGTGATTCTGGGACGGAAGACTGTCTTCAGGGGTTCACAACACTAGGCTTGCAGGTGATTTTTATTTTCAATTTTAGTAGAGGCATTTCTGTGTCTTAAAAGCAGCTTCTCCAAATTCTGCAGTGGACAGTAAGGGAGGGAGGGGGAGGAGAGGTTGGATTTATACCCCGCCCTTCACTCGGAGTCTCAGAGTCTGAGAGAGCTCTGACAGAAACTGCTCTTTTTCAAGAACAGCTCTGACAGAACTATGGCTTGCCCAAGGTCATCCAGCAGCTGCATGTGGAGGAGCGGGGAATCAAACCCGGTTCTCCCAGGTTGGAGTCCACGCACTTAACCACTACACCAAAATGGCTGACAGACAGAGAATGAGAAATATCTGGTTATTCTCTTTTGTAAATGGAAGGTAGGTTTGCTCCTGGTTTCTATTAAAGCTTTTCCATACACAGTGACTACAGGATTCCATTGATGTCGAATCTGATCATCTGCATGTTTACTCAGAAGTAAGTCCTACAGGGTTTAATGGGACCTGCTCCCATTTAACTATGCATGGGATTGATGCCATGAACATATGAAATGACCTTATAGTGAATCAGACCATTGGTCCAGTCAGCCCAGAACTGTCTAAGGTTGCCAACTCCAGGTTAAGAAAGGCTTGGAGATCTGTGGATGGAGACTTGGGGAAGGGGGGGGGGGTTCCAATGTAGTAGAGTCCACTCTCCCAAGCAGCCACTTTCTGCAGGCAAACTGATTTGTACAGTCTGGAGGTCAGCTGTAATTCCAGGAGATCTCCAGGCCCCACCTGGAGGTTGGGAACCCAACTCTGGATGGGCAGTGGTTTTTGGTGTAATGGTTAAGTGAGCGGACTCTAATCTGGGAGAACCGAGTTTGATTCCCCACTCCTCCACTTGCACCTGGCTGGATGACCTTGGGCAAGCCATAGCTCTGGACCAGCTGTTCTCTCAAGGACAGCTTGGGAAAGCGCTCTCTCAGCCCCACCTCCCTCACAGGGTGTCTGTTGTGGAGAGGGGAAGGGAAAGGAGTTTGTAAGCCGCTCTGAGACTCCCTTGGGGAGTGGAGGGCGGGGTATAAATCCAATCTCTTCTTCTTCTTCTTCTTCTTTATTAGGTTCTCATCTACACATGCCTTTTCCTGTCCTGCTCCCATAGATTCTTTTTAACCCAAGATGCCAGCGTCTGACCACAGGATCTCCTGCATGCTAAACGTGTATTGTACTACTCACCTATAGCCGCTCTGTATCTGGGAAAATGGCGTCTGAAAATGTGGGCCCCAATCCATGAATGCCCTGACTCGGGCAGCCCAGGCTAACCTGACCTCATCAGATCTTGGAAGCTAAGCAGGGTCGGTCTTGGTCAGTTGTTGGATGGGAGACCTCCAAAGAACGCCAGGGTTGTGATGCAGAGGCAGGCAATGGCAAACCACCTCTGAACATCTCTTGCCTTGAAAACCCCACCAGGGGTCACCATAAGTCAGTTGTGACTTGATGGCAAAACCCCCCCCCCAACCCTCTATGAACCCCTGGCATCAAAAATGGTTGAGTTTTAAAGTTTTAACTGAGCTCCTTGTTCTTGAAAAATGTTTCAGTTTGTAAACCGCCTTCGGTTTTGTAATAAATTATTTTGGGTGGTAGTCTCAACAGAAGTGCACAGTACTAACCCTTCTAGCAGCTAATATGCAGTACTTCCAAAAAGCTCAAATAATGTGTACCTTTTGTGATAGAAACACAACTACCAAATGGAAGGAAATTACAGACTGACCCAAATGTCTGTACATTGGGGGGGAGACACACACGGATGCCAGATGCATCTCTTCTCCCACAAACGAACATTTTGTACAGTATCTGAACTTGCTGCAAACATTATGCATTTGCTGGGGAAAAGCTGAAAGGGGAAACTTGTCAAAAATTAAAACACGAATAACAGTTTCGAAGTTAAAAAAAAGAGAGCCAAGATAATACTGAAGATGGCAAGCATCGCGGTCTTCAGTTCTTTATGCTGAAAGAACGGTTTCCTTTTTATGAACACAGTTAGTAATGGACTCCAAATTGCCTAGAGATTATTATCAGGAATAATGCGGTGGGATTAGATTTTAAAATTGGCTGCTAGGAAATTGCCCTGACCTGGATGGCCCAGCCTTGGAAGCTAAGCAGGGTCGACTCTGGCAAGTACTTGGATGGGAGACGACTAAGGAAGTCCAGGGTTGCTAGGCAGAGGAAGGCAACGGTATCCCGCCTCTATTTGACTCTTGCCTTGAACAGTCTGTGGGGTCTCCATAAACTGCTGTGACTTACTGACTCTTTTCACCACCACCAGTAGAAAGAATAACTGGCCACTGAGCTTAGCCACAATTTCGGGATTCCCTGGCCCAGACCATCATGGTGCTTTGCCAATAACAGTGATTTATATTGGGCCTTCAGGGAATGTAGTGGGTGGTGATCTACACGCAGCCTTCTCGACCTGCTGCCATCATGCCGGTTGCCCACCTCACTGGCTCCCAGTGCCTGTGCCAGCCCCCAGAAGGGAATAATGCAGCCAACCACCAGAAACAGCCAGCCAAGGAAGTGAGTCAAAGGGAGGGGCAATGGCACTTGGAGTGGTGGTGGGAGAAAAATTAAAAAGAAACCCATTGGCCTCCTGTGTGCGGTGATGTTTGTTCCAGGTAAAACCCGGAAGTGACATCAGGTAGTTCTAGGAATCACCACAAGCTATAATTTTACCATAGACTTCCCAGCAATTCCTAGAGCTACCTGATGTAATATCCGGGTTTCCCCCGGAAGTGCTGTAATGGTGAAAATGTTGTGTCAACACTGTCTCCAGCCCCTATTTCCCACCAGTTGCCAGTCACAACCTGGTTTGCAACAGTCACAACAAAACATTGGTTTTAAGTTCCAGTGTGCTGTAGGCTGACTCGTTCAGTAGTTTGGCTCTCTGTCTTAAATGATCTGTTTCTTGGTCTGTGGTTTGAATACCATGCCTTGATGCAACAACTGCCCTGCCCGAGGGCTCGCTTTTGCTGATAAAGATCTGCTTGGTACAAGTTTTTTGCGTTTTCTGCTGTGGTTTCACTGATTAACTTTCGAACAAGAGGCATTTGGTTTCACTGTTTCCATCCTGTAAAACGGAGAAGTTGTTTTCCAGATAGGGTTGTCAACCTCCAGGGGGTGGCTGGAAATATTCCACTCAGGGCATTTTTGGTATTTGGGGGGGGGGGGGGGGGTTGGGAAAAAGAGGTGCCGGAACTCTCAAGAGGGCAATGAAGTTTTCAGTCTGTATACTGAAAACTCGTGAACTTTTAAACATTTTTAAAAGAACTTTGTTGAAGAGGTCCCTGAACTCCGTTCTGGCACGTTCGCCCAGGAAAAAAAACCCCCCGCTCCCGCTATTACAAGTGATCTTCAGGCGACAGGGATTAGTTCCCCTGGAGAAAATGGTTGCTTCCGAAGGTGGACTGCATGGCATTATACCCCACTGAAGTCCCTCTCCTCCTGAAGCTCCACCCCCAAAATCTCCGGGTATTTCCCAACCTGGAGCTGGCAACCCTATTTCCAGAGACGCAGTTTGGTGTAGTGGTTAAGTGCACGGACTCTAATCTGGGAGAACCAGGTTTGATTCCCTACTCCTCCACTTGCACCTGCTGGATGACCTTGGGCAAGCTGTAGCTCTGTACCAGCTGTTCTCTCAAGGACAGTTGTCTCAGAACTCTCTCAGCCCCACCTACCTCACAGGGTGCCTGTTGTGGGGAGGGGAAGGGAAAGGAGTTTGTAAGCCGCTCTGAGACTCCTTTGGGTAGTGAAGGGCGGGGTATAAATATCTTCTCTTCTTCTTCCAGAGTCTAAATTGTTTAATAATATTTTGCACACAAGTGTGGGAAGAAGAAGAAGAGATTGGATTTATATCCCACCCTTCACTCTCTTGGAGTCTCAGAGTGGCTTACAAACTCCTTTCCCTTCACCTCCCCATAACAGACACCCTGTGAGGTAGGTGGGGCTGAGAGAGAGCTCTGAGACAACTGTCCTTGAGAGAACAGCTGGTACAGAGCTATGGCTTGTCCAAGGTCATCTAGCAGGTGCAAGTGGAGGAGTGGGGAATCAAACCCGGTTCTCCCAGATTAGAGTCCGTGCACTTAACCACTACACCAAACTGGCTCTTTGCACATAAGGAAATGTGTAAACAGCTGTACTCTCACATGTTTGAGCTGTACATCCTTTTATTTGTTTTGTGCTTTTGGCAGGACTGGATAACAGTCGTTTTATTTGTGTTGACCCATTAGCGTGTATTTCTTGGCAGGGCCTTCTGTAGCTTCCTTTTATCTCTCAGTTCTGCTGCTGGGCACCCCTTGGTCTCTGGGTGGGTGGCCCTCACTCCTTACCTAATTTATGCCTTCTAAGAGTTGGCAAAAGTACTTCTGATATTTTGGCAAACTGGCAGATACCGCAGCAACCTGTCTCAGCTGTAGCAGCGAAAACCCAGACCCAGTTTGGTGTAGTGGTTAGGAGTGCGGACTCTAATCTGGGAGAACCAGGTTTGATTCCCCACTCCTCCACATGTGGCTGCTGGTGTGACCTTGGGTCAGTCACAAGTTATTTTGGAGCTGTTCTCTCATGAGCAGTTCTCAAAAGAGCTCTCTTAGCCCCACCTACCTCACAGGGTGTCTGTTGTGGGGAGGGGAAGGGAAAAGAAACTGTAAGCTGCTCTGAGACTCCTTTGGGTAGTGAAGGGTGAGGTATAAATCCAATCTCTTCTTCTTCTTCTTCTTCTTCATCCTCCTCCTCCTCATCTTCCTCCTTGAATATTGTGCACACAGCATGAAAGGGAAAAGGAGATTTAGCATGCTTAGCAACTTGATACCAATACAAACTGTAGATTGGTGGGAAATGCCATCAAGTTGTAGCCTTATGGCAACCTCTCATGGGGGTTTCAAAGCAAGAGATGAAGCATAGCAACCAGGAGCTTCCTTGGTGGTCTCCCATCCAACTACTAACTACAGCCGACTCTGCTTAGCTTCTGAGATCTAATGAGATAGGCTGTCTAGACCAGGGAAACTGTAGATTAAGAGCTTACAATTCCATCCTATGCTGTCATAGGTTGCAGGATTTCTAACAGGTGGTATATCCCATGGTGGCTCAGAGGTTAAGCTGCTGAGCTGCAGACTGGAAGGTCAGTAGCTCAGCAGTTCGAGACCCGGGTGCCACGTGATGCCGTGAACTCCTGTCTCTGGCCCCAGCTCCTGCCAACCTAGCAGTTCGAAAGCAAGAAACTGCAAGTAGGTAAATAGATACCGCTTCAGTGGGAAGGTAACAGCGTTCCATGCACCTTGGCATTAAATCATGCCGGCCACATGACCATGGAAACGTCTTTGGACAGCGCTGGTTCTTTGGCTTGGAAATGGAGATGAGCACCACCCCCTAGAGTCGGATTCGACTGGCTTTACCTTTCTATCCTTTTATCATGCCCAAGAGGAAGCTACTACCCCTAGCCAGAAAAGAGCAAGAGCTTGCGTAAGTCACTGCACACTTCTTCAGTTACCTGAAGAAGTGGGCAGTGACTCACGAAAACTCATCCCCTGCCACAACTGTTGTTGGTCTTTAAGGTGTTACTGGACTCTTGCTCTTTTCTACTGCTACGGACAGACGGACACGGCTACCCGTCTTAATCTACCCCTAGCCCAGTCACTAGCCTTGACAGCAAGCATAGAGCATTTCTTCATTTCACAGAGATGTGGGAAACACACCTGCAAAGTGTCATGCGTCCTGAGGCTTTGGCTTCTGTGCCCCTCCAGGAACTTCCAAATTCGCCTAGGCTTTGTCACAGGAGGAAATCCATGGCTACCCGAAGAGACTGAGGATAATGCCTCAGAAGTTCTACCCATCTTATGGAAACTTGTGCGCCTTCCCTCAAAATTCTCAGGATGCATCGATGCAACCGGAACGCTGCAACGCTCACAAGTTAAAACGCTGTAGTTATGCTGTGCCACCAACACATCCTGCAGATGTGTATCTTTATACCGAAAGTTCAAAGGTGGCACACGGCTGCAGCTTTAAACAAAGACCTAATTGCCGGCTTATCTGCAAACGAGAGAGCCAAACTTGTAAGCCGCCGTGCTCCTCTTCGGTCTCACAGGAATTGCGTGGCGCGAGATAACGTTGCCAGGTCAGCAGTATCTTTCCCCAGTGGCATGTTTCCAACGCATGACTGCATACCAGCTTATCTGGCTCGACAGCTTCTTGCGGGACAATGGAACCAGTCACATGGACGATGGATGGACAACCTTTCCTCTCATCCGAGGCCAGCCCACTTTGGTATGCGGGGAACGGCTGTAATAATGCCCACGGAGGAAAAGCTTTGCTGAGAATGCCCAATATGCTCTCTGAACCTTGAACAACCCTGTAATGCAACCGAACAGGGAACTGCCCTTCAGCTACAAAGAGTTAAGTGGAAGGCGTTTCTGCAAACCTGTTAGCTACGTGGCATGTACCCTGCTGCACCAAGAAAATCTGGATCCTGCAACCTGCATAGATTGTGCAAAAAGCTGCATATGTGTTCTGGCTTTGCTCAATTTATTCTGATTTTGCTAGTCACAGGCAGGGTCCCCTCTAAGGTGAGTTAGTGTGAGCTTGCTCGCAGGGTTTTTTTAGCCTCTGGCTCACACATTTTTGTCTGCGCTCAGGAAGGATGGCTCCAGAGCAATGCTCCCTCTAAGCTGTGGAGTCTTGTGAGCAAGAATTCTGCTTTGTGAGCTACTGGCATTAACGTGGTGAGCGAGCGATTTGGCTGCTGCATAAATTAGTTTGCTCTGGAGCCATCCTTCCTGGGCGGAGACAGAAATGTGTGAGCCGGAGGCTAAAAAGCTGTGAGCTAGCTCACACTGACTCAGCTTAGAGGGAACACTGCTCCAGAACAAACTAATGAATGCAGCAGCCCAATCGCTCGCTCAGAACTTTAACGCCAGTAGATCACAAAGTAGAATTTTTGCTCACAAGACTCCACCGCTTAGAGGGAGTACTGGCAGGAGGAAGCAGTGAGCTAAGCAGGGCATAGAACAACTTTCCTCGTCTACTGGAATCTCTGGCTTCTGAAAAATTCTCAGGCACTGCCCTTACACTTTCAAGCATTTCTTTAACATCCTAAGGACTAGAAGCTTAGTTTTTTGTTTTCTTTTTTTAAATAAAAGCTGAGAATCCCAGGAAATTAGAGTTTGTATTTAACATCAGTGTACCGGATTTTATCCTACTATTCTTCCAAGGAGTTCAGGAAGGCATACCTATTCTCCCCCAGTTTTTTCACAACAACCCTGTGAGGTAGGTTAGGCTGAAAGAGAGGCTGGCCATCGGTCACACACATTCTCGCATTGCCCAGTGTGCTCTTGAAACTGAGTTTCTCCATTCCTATTCCAGTATTCCAACTGCCATGTCATACTGGCTTGGTTACATTTATTCTGTGTTCTCATGGAACTGTGGTACACCCGCAGCTCCAGATTTCGCGTAGTCCATCAAAAGATTTTCAAAGACGATTCCTGCTGAAATGAGCTTTGAAAGAGCATAGCAGCGCTCTGAAATCATTCCCATTCATTTTGATGGGGCACATATAAATGAGAATTTTGGAATAGATGGGGAGTGAGGAATTTTTAATTGGGATACTTAAAGCTATATATGATCTAAGAGAGGCCCATTCTACATCTAGAGAGCCAGTCGGGTGTCGTGGTTAAGTGCACGGACTCTAATCTGGGAGAACCGAGTTTGATTCCCCACTCCTCCACTTGCACCTGGCTGGATGACCTTGGGCAAGCCATAGCTCTGCACCAGCTGTTCCCTCAAGAACAGCTTGGGAAAGAGCTCTCTCAGCCCCACCTACCTCACAGGGTGTCTGTTGTGGGGAGGGGAAGGGAAAAGGAGTTTGTAAGCCGCTCTGAAACTCCCTTGGGGAGTGGAGGGCGGGGTATAAATCCAATCGCTTCTTCTTCTTCTTCTAGCATTTGCACTGTTGTTTTACCAGACCCACAATGAAACAGAAAAAGATGCGGCTCAAAACCACATTCAAATACCCCGGGCCAACGCCATACTGACTGCAGAGTCACCCCTGAATGGCCATAAAATGGCCATAAATCTATGCAGACGGTACCATGAAACTGAGAGATCAAATGAAAGTGAAAGTGGCATGGAGTCTGGATACTGTCATAAAATCCGACAATCGATTAAAGTGAAAGTGGCATGCAATGCAAATGGGAATTTCTGGTCCAGTGTGGGTTTGGTAAAACAGTGGAGCAAATCCTAGATGCAGATTGGGCCAGAGTCTGTATTCTCCTGTGAGGTTAGGTGTTTGGACAAAGCTCCCAAATGTATATGGAAGGTTCTGAGCACTCTTCATGGTTACAGTGCCAGTGTAGGGTTGCTTGGTCCCCTCTGGCCACTGGCAGAGGGCGGAGGGGTTAGGGTTCCAAGCTCTGGATTGGGAAACTCCTGGAGATTTGGGGGTGGAGCAGAGTTATACCTTCCTCAATCCTTTGAAGACCATGACCTTAAAAGGGAGTCATTTTGCTTAGGATAGCAAGATTCGAGTCCAGTAGCACCTTGAAGACCAACAACATTTCTAGGGTATAACTTTGATTCTTGAGAGTTTATACCCTTAGAAATCCTACTGGTTGGTAAGGTTCTACGAGACTCGGATATAGCTCTTCTATCGCCAGACCAACACAGCTACCCACCTGAAACTATCAGCTTAGGATGGCACTGTTAACTCCTTTGCTGGTTTTTCTTAAAAAAATTAGTAGTTTATTGACATTTTCTACCACCAGTAAAGATTAAAAGATAGAAATAATACACAGTGGCTGAAGAAATTTGAAATTTAGAACAGCAACTCCATTATCTGAGTGGTCTAAAATTATCATATCAGTACCATAATGCCCCTGTATAAATCAATGGTGCAACCTCATTTGGAGTACTGTGTACAGTTCTAGTCGCCACACCTCAAAAAAGATATTATAGCATTGGGAAAAGTGCAGAAAAGGGCAACTAGAATGATACAAGGGTTGGAACAGTTTCCCTATGAAGAAAGGTTGAAGCGCTTGGGGCTCTTTAGCTTGGAGAAATGATGGCTGAGGGGTGACATGATCGAGGTTTATAAGATTATGCATGGGATAGAGCAGGAGGAGAAAGAAGTCCTTTTCTCCCTTTCTCACAATACAAGAAGTCGTGGGCACTCAATGGAATTGCTGAGCAGTCAAGATAGAACAGATAAAAGGAAGTACTTCTTCACCTAAAGAGTGATTAACACGTGGAATTCACTGCCACAGGAGGTGGTGGTGGCTATAAGCATGGACAACTCCAAGAGGAAATTAGATAAAACATGTGGAGCAGAGGTCCATCAGTGGCTATTAGCCACAAAGTATAGATAGGAACTCTCGGTCTGGGGCAAGGGATGCTCTGTAATCTTGGTGCTTGAGGGGGGGGGGCAACAGTGGGGGGGGGGCTTCTTGTGTCCTGCCCCCACTGCTGGACCTTCTGAGGGCACCTGGTATTTTTGGCCACTGTGTGACAGAGTGTTGGACTGGATGGGCCATTGGCCTGATCCAACATTGGCTTCTCTTTATGTTCTTATGTTCTTATCATTCAGAGAAGCAGTTCCTAAGATTAAATTTCTGTGGCTGTATGGATTCAGTTGCAAATTCTGAATTTGGTTCCTCCCCGGTTCAGTACACTTTTTCCTTTGGGCAAAAACAAAAAGAAGAGAGAGAGAGAAAGGTGGGAAGATAGATAATAGGCATGGTTTCTGTTCTTACTGCTTGTTTTTAAAAAGCTGCTTTGTTGAAAGGAGTGTGGGGGGGGGGCTGTATACACTCCAATTTTGGTTTCAGAAAGTAGCCCTGCTGGTTCGCAATAGAACGGTTACGATTTCAGTCCTCAATGGTCAACAATTTCAGGTTTTAAGCCTGTGAGAATCAAAGCTCCCCTGGTCAGATGATTTGGGAGAGGAAATAGTCTCAGTTACATGCAAAGCACTGGGAAAGCAAACCAGATGGTCCCACGAACAGACAGGGTAGAGAAGAGTATACAAAAATAAAATATACATTGAAGCTGTCAAGAGATACCTTCTGGGCTATGGGTAAAAAGCAGAAACTAGGGAAGCATTCACCTCTTCCAGGGAACGTGTAGAGGACACAAGAGAGCCAGTGTGGTGTAGTGGTTAGAGCGCCAGACTAAGACCTGGGAGACACAGGTTCGAATCCCTGCTCTGCCACGAAAGCCCGCTGGGTGACCTCGGGCCAGTCACCCACTCTTGGGCTGACTTACCTTACAGAGCTGTTGTGAGGATAGAGAATTATGTAAACTACTTTGAGTCCCTTTTGGAGAGGAAAGTGGGATATAAGTAAATACATAAGAAGGCAAGGGCGAGACTTCTCTTCCTCTCGGTCCATGCTCCAGATGACTTTAGTGCATTGCCGAGGGTTAGACCAGTGAAGGCAAAGTTGCCCGGCTCCTTAAAGGCTTTTAGGTAGGGTTGTCAGGTCCGGGTTGGGAAATGCCTGGAGATTTGGGGGTTCAATGCTCCCTCTAAGCTGTGGAATCTTGTGAGCAAAAATTCTACTTTGTGAGGTGCCGGCATTAAAGTTGTGAGCGAGCGATTTGGCTGCTGCATACATTAGTTTGCTCTGGAGCCGTCCTTCCTGAGCCAAGACAAAAATGGGTGAGCCGGAGGCTAAAAAACTGTAAGCTAGCTCACACTAACTCAGCTCAGAGGGAACACTGTAATGGAGCCTGAAGCGGGTGGGGTTTGGAGAGGAGAGGGACTTCAATGGGGCGTAATGCCACAGAGTCCACTCTCCAAAGAGGCCGTCTTCTCCAGGGGAACTCATCTCCACTGCCTGGAGATCAGTTGTAATTGCGGAAGATCTCCAGCCATCACCTGGAGCCTGGCAACCCTACTTTTAGGTCCCCAAGCAACACCCTTTAAGCAACTCATCTCATGCAAGGATAAAAATCAGCAAGGCAGAAGATTAGTGCCTACCTGCCCCCCTTCCGTAGGTGAACAGAAGGCAGTGCTGGTGATCAGTCAAGAGGGGAAAATACAATCCTCCCCTCCCTTTCTGTGCCCTTTGGGCCAGTTGCCAGAGGTGGAAGGAATAAGGCTGTTTCTCCTCCCCCTTCATCATCAGGGCCTTCACAAGCTTGGAATCTGCTGGGACTGGTTCCCTCCGATGGGCTTAGCCTAGGGCAGCGACATGGGGGGGGGGGGGAAATCAGAGCCCAGGGGCAAGAGGAAAGGAAATGGTTTCTTGATGCCTCTAAGATAGTTCCTGCATTGACTAAGTGTTCGGAAATGGACCCATCAGAGCCTGAAGCAGGGAACTCCCCCAAGCTAAAGGGAGGGGCTGGGTGTCTATTCGTGAAAAAAGAAAGCAGAGTTTATATTCTTGCAGAGACAGAGAGAGAAACAGATGGATTGCCAGCAATGCTCCCTCTAAGCTGTGGAGTCTTGTGAGCAAAAATCCTCCTTTGTGAGCTACTGGCATTAAAGTTGTGAACGAGCCATTTGGCTGCGGCATTAATTAGTTTGCTCTGGAGCCATCCTTCCTGAGCCAAGATGAAAGTCTGTGAGCTGGAGGCTAAAAAACTGAGAGCTAGCTCACACTAACTCAGAGGGAACACTGGTTGCCAGCCCCCCTCCCCGCCACCGGTGGGGGATGGGATGGGTAGAGTTGCAAGATCCTGGCTGGGAAACTCCTGGAGATTTGGGGGGTGGAGCCAGATTAGGACAGAGGCCTCGGTGGGACACAACGTCGCAGTCCACCCTCCAAAGCATCAATTTCCTCCAGGGGAACTGACCTCTGCAGTACGGTTGCCAGGTCCTACCTGGGGGCTCCCAGGTCCTTTCCGGGATCTTATGCTGCATGCACAAAGCATAAACAAGCATGATGACATCACCTGGAAGTAGGGTCACCAGGTCCCTTACCTTTTGCGGGGGCCGGGGGGGAGATGGTCCCGGTCTGGGACATCTGCGTGCGTGTGTAGCATGTGCGCACAACAATGATGTCACCCGGGAATGACGTCATCACACTAGGCATGCCGCTGGTGGGCGCTCTAGAATTCAGCTTCAAAACTGATACCATAGAGTTTTTAGGCCGAATGCTAGAGTGCCCCCCAGGCAACTTGCCCAGCGAGATCCGGGCACTTTGGAGGCTGGGCTCCCCCCGCCGTCCATATCCAACATGGTGGGTTGGGGGCCCTTTGAGCGGACAACCCCCCACACCCCCGGGAACCTGGCAGCCCTACCCAGAAGTGGGGGTGATGTTCTAGTTTTTTGGCAATACTCTATTTTTTGCCCTCAAAACCATAGAGTTTGCCCAAAAACTAGAGCGTCAGCCCCAATGTCGTCAACACTATGACATGACTATGACATGACTATGACATGATGTCACTGTGTCCGATGTCCCTGTTTGGGGGGGAGATTCCCCCTGCCGGCCAGCTGGCTGGTGCCAGATCGAATCTGTCAAAATCAGAAGAACCCCTGATGGAACATGGGAACCCTATTCTGCAGTCTGGAGACAAACTGTAATTCCGGGTGACCCCCACGTCTCACCTGGGATCCCTAAGACAGCCATTGCGGTGAGCTGGCTGAAGTGCTTGAGGGTGCAGGATCTCTCGGTCTCTTTCTAGGATCTTGAGTCATGGATCTGCTGGCCTGTAGGAGCTCCTCTGTGTCTCTAGTCTAGGGTCACCAACACCAGGCTGGGAAATTCCAGATTTGGAGGCAGAGCTTGAGGGAGACAGAGTCTGGGGAGGGAAGGAGGGCACTGAGCAGGGATGTGATGCTATGGTGTCTGCCTTCCAAAGTTCTCATTTGCTCTGTGGTCTGGAGACCCGTTGTCCTTCTGGGGAGGGACCTCTGAGGTGCATAAAGCCACAGAGTTCACCTGCTAAAGCAGCCATTTTCTCTGAGGAAACTGAGAACTGAGTTCCCAGGCCCCATCTGGAGGTTGGTGACCACACTCTCATGGCTGACAGCCCCTCACTTTCACAGCTGCCCCAATTTTCTGTCATTCAAGATCTGAATTATCTTTCCTTGGCACAAAATACTCGTCAAAACTATCCTGCCCCATAAGTTTTGCAAGGACCTTCTGAACTTCTTTTCTGGATGCCTCTAGATGGTCACCTAAGTCTTAACCCCTCAGTAAATTCACTGGGGTTGTCAGCTCTGGGTTGGGAAACACCTGGAGATTTGGGGGCGGAGCCTGGGGAAGTGTGGGCCATCATTAGCATATAATGCTGTGGAGTCCATCCAACCAGCCATTTTCTCAGGGGAACAGCTCTCTGTTGGGTGGAGACGGAGACTGGTTGTCGTCCGAGATTTCCAGGCCCCACCTGGAGGCTGGCAACCCTAACTCCACAGACCAACATCAAAAGAGATGGTATCCCACTCGTCAGAAGACACATGGGACAAAGTGTGGGGAAGGGGGGGGAGAAAAACCCACAAAAGAAAAGCATTTAAAAGATATTATAAATCCTTTATTTCTTCTTAATTTCTAGGCAATAACCCTTCATTTTGAAGGAAGTGATACAACCAGGAACCTTTACCGTTCCCCACGGAAAGAACGGATGTTTCGGCAAACAATTGTAACATTCACAGACAGTTGACAACAGCAGTTCCCAAACTCTGTGTGCCACTGAGGCATACTCACGCGCCATGAAAAGGACCGAGACATGGCCTTGATATTAAGCCACCATACTGGATGCCCTCCATCCTCCCGCCCCGGACCTGGGAGGGGCAGCAACAATTTCCCAAAAAGGGAACAAGATTGCCCATGATTCCCTAATGTGGCTCCCAGCACACCTGAGTGGCATGGGGGAATCCTAGAACTCTCAGTGTGCACTGGAAGCATGTTCCGATCCGTGATTGGCTGTGCAAGGAAGAAAGCAGCTAGTCACGTGACTTCGACCATGGAGTGTGCATGCTCTGTGTTCTAAGAGCCAGTCCAGAAAACGGGCATAACTTTTTGAGCACTGAATCAAACAGTACCTCTGTTTTTTTTTAATCCAGAAGTTTGGGAAATGCCGGCTGATAAAACAGCTCGTGGAGAAAAACAAATCTATTGCTCTCACGCATGACCACAGGCCCCGCTGGTGCCGGGATCTGGCGCTATCGAACAAAACATCTAGCAGCTGTTGAACAAAGTGCCTAGCCCCCATGTCAAAGACCCGTCCTGATTTTTATTCAGAAGGTGACAAATGCAGATTGAAAAGCAAACCCCTATTCACTGATCTTTAATTACTCCTCTGGCTTTGATTCACAAAGCTGGCAGATGGGATACAAACCAATGAATGGTTAAGGTAGAACTGGAAGGATAAGACTGCTGGCTTTATAGAACACATTTATCTTCTCTACCTGAATTCACTCAATTCTATATTAGCTTCTCTCTCTTTTTAGAAAAAATGAATATTTTGCTTTCGGAAATATTTGTTCCTACATGGCTTTTGCTATTATAAATCATTCCGGTTAATTGTCGAAGAGCTCCGGTGGGCCGAACAGCTGAGAAACAATTCCCAGCGCACCAAGGACAAACTTTTACGTGAAAACCAAAATCCATAACTCTCTTAAGATACCGTCTGTCATCTCTCCTGGTTGGGAGGCTGCCCACATTAAAACTGGGGGCTTGTTTTACAAACAGGCTGTGACTTGTCAGTACGAAACAATGCTATATTCGTTGCATGAGCTGGCGCCTGTTCAGATTTTGAAAACTCCGTTCTTCTGGGATATTCAAATATTTATTTTGATCCACAGTGCCGCAGAGTTGGTACCTGACCAGAAATGTGTTTTTTTTTAAGCCTACTGATTACCCAAAGTCTGGCTAGCAAAGGGTTTTAAAAATAAAATTTGGGGAATCTGGTATGCGCTTGGAATTTTTGCACATTAATGAATGCCTCTGCAACACACCCACATGTTTTCACTGTGCACATGCACACACTTGATTGCTCAAGAGCCCCCTTCCAGGCTACATCACGGAAGAAAGGACTCTGAGCTAGGAATTTTGACAGCACTACTATAGGCGACCTGAATTTCTGAATTGCTCAAGGGTCCTTTTGGAATTACACATTCCAGCATTACCACCCCACTCCAGAACTGACCTTTTTTTGTCTGGTTGTACATTTTTTAAAAGTCATGGGCTATCACTTGCCTAACTGGCAAAATCTCTCGGTCCAGTTGGTCCCAACACCTAATTATAATATCTGAATGAATAGCTAACACTTTGTCAGAAGGGCATAAGCACTCACTTTCTCTTGAAGAATAACACACCAGAACCAGCTGCAACAAGGCTGAGTGTTGATCTCCCTGGATTACATTTTCAAACCACATATGCTTTGTAATAAGCCAGTAGTATTACATTAACGCTCTTTAAATCATATGGAGCATTGTAAAAGGAAGAAGAGTTTCCCCCCATACTGTATATCTCTAGAGCACACAGGTATTAAACACCATGGGGTTTGGGGGTAGGAATGGAACAGCTACCTTTTTCACAGCAAGGCTTCTATGGTGTTAACAGGCATAAGAAGGAGAAATTCAACAGGTGTAGCAGTCCAAGTTCACTCTCTATTCCAGGAAAAAAACTGCATTTACTTTATGATGTACATAAACCAGAGAGCTGCCGAAGCCCTGCCTCCTCCCTCCCTAAATAAAGGACTTGTTGTCAACCCCTTCGCAGTTGAATTGCGAGTGCAAATTCTTCTATAGAAGAGTAACTAAAATTATACATAAGGCTTCAGATCAAAAGACTGATGGTCTGCTATTGGTATATATTAGCTCTAATTTTCACTTGGTAAAACGACTCCTGGACTTTTACCATTGGATAGATGGCAATTCCACATCTCAATGCCTGCCACTTATACATTCCCTCTTCAAATAGAAGGGTACACGTCCTGTACAATTCTAGCATACTAGACCTTCCCCCTGACTTCCTAGCTTTCTGTGTGCAGGGATTTCACCACCCTCTTTCAAACATAGAACTTCTCATCTGCAGTCTTAAGTGCCCTGGCCAGAATATAGATGTGAAGGCCAAGAAAACTCAGAAAAAACAGGGTTTGCCCATCCTTCACCATGAATTTCTCTCCCCGCCCCCCTCTCCTGAAAAAATGGGAAACACTGAAGAACACTTAAGTCCCCCTGTGAAATATTTTCTCTTTTGGAATGAGCAAAATGCTTGAGAGAATGACAGTTTCTAAGTATACCATAGATGCATATGATGTTTTCAAAGATCTATTTCCTGCTAGTTTTATTGTGGACTGTGCAAGGCAGTTCGGTCCAAACGACACTGTCTTTTCTTCACTGCAAAATTTGTGGCTGCGATCACACACACTAAATAATCCACGTCCAATGCACTTTTGAATTGGATTCTGCCAGTCCACGGGGTAAAATCCAGTTGGAAAGTGCATTGTAAGTGGGTTATTTAGTGTGAGTGATCGCAGCCCCCGTTTTCTGTTTCCAGTTTTTATGTGCCAAAATATCCCATTGAGTCAAACGGAAAGCACGTCAAATGAAAAACACGGCCTGTTTCCAGACAAGGGTGCCTAGCTGCACCATGTGAGCAAGTTCTGTAATTTCTAGCAGCTAACTCATAAACTCCAGAAAGCAAAGTAGCTCTGGGGGGAAAAATGAAGCTTTGGGGGGAGGGGTCCTAATTAAAATGTGATCAAGACTATGAACTCTGGTCTACGTTTGCAGAACCAAGTCCATATTCTCAAGCCATCGTGGGTGACCCCACCAGCATTACTAAAAAAGATTTTAAAATTCACACGATTCTAGGCATGAGGTTAAATCCAAACACTTTTTTTTCTGCTGGTGAAAGAGGGTGGAGGGGACCCCTTTGATCACCAAAATGGCTGTATTGGGGACTGCAGGACCAGTGCAGACAAAAGCCACACGGGATGGGGCCGCATTCCATGAGACTGAGTGAAAAAGTTGGCTGGATGCAACCTGCGGGCTAATTTAGGGGGACACTTGTCAAATTAAAACAATTCTTATCATAATTTGTGCGCCGTAAAGTCAGAACTGACTCATGGCGACCTCTCAGGAGGTTTTTGAAGGCAACAGTCAAGCAGAGGAGGTTTGCCATTATTTTTCTCTGCACAGCAACCAGCGTCCCCTCTAAGCTGAGTTAGTGTGAGCTAGCCCACAGTTTTTTAGCCTCCGGCTCACACATTTTGGTCTCTGCTCAGGAAGGATGGCTCCAGAGCAAACTAATTTATGCAGTAGCCAAATCGCTCGCTCACAACTTTCATGCCAGTAGTCGCTCACCAAGTAGAATTTTTGCTCACAAGACTCCGTCGCTTAGAGGGAGCATTGATAGCAACCCCCACTCTTTGGTGGTCTCCCATCCAAGTACTAACCACGGCCGACCCTGCGTAGCTTCCAGCCTCTGAAAAGCTTGAAGCTGGGCTCTCAGGATGTCCCCATTAAAAGTTCAGGGCAGCAAAATGATTAGCACCCATTTAACATCAGCCCATCTGTATAGAACACACTTCTAGGGAAGCGGGAAGAAGAAAGACTGTTCTTTCAGAAGTGCCGATACCTGGGTCTGGTAAATAGTCTGGGCCCACCTGCACGTCTGCTGACTCTAAACAGATGTGGACTTGATGAGCTCTTGGACAGAAGGCAACTGGGAATCCCAACCACACTCCGTAGGCAACCCATGTTTCCAAAATCATGGCCTCACAGCTGGAAAACTTGTAGTGCTACGCTTCCAGATGGCCAGTTTTGCACATCTGGGCCAGTCCGGGCACAAGGTGTCGATCAGCTCCGAGCCAAAAAGCTGGAAGGCATGGCCACGCCACAGGCTAAACCGGCTTCTCACGGAGCTGCAGGAACGATGGATCTCCAGCTTTGCCAAACTAGGCATCCCCAGGGTTCTGTTTGGAACCGCGAAGTAACAGTAGGTGATGCAAGTGTGCAGCACAGGTTGCGTCCCAGCAGCCACACTGAATTGTCACCATGGAGACAAATCAAATCAGAGAAGCGAAAACCAAGGGCATATAGGGAGCCGGCTTGCTGCTCTTCGGCAGGCTCCCACAGGCTGATGGGAAAGTCAGCAGTGACTGGGAGAGGAGGAAGTGGACTTGTTGTCACGTGGCCCAATCCACACCCAGTTGGGAGGAGCTCCCAAGTCTCTTGGCAACCAACTGTGCCTCCATATGGAGGTGCCACCTCCAGCTTTGAGACCATGGAAGACCTGGAGCATCCCTATTGCCCAGACAACAAATCCTGCAGGTAGGAAAGCAGATAGCGGACTCTGCTTCCACCCAGGCAAACACACTGGTAACGGGACCATCACACAAAAGGATTTAGAGAATGAATAGTGGGAGAGACTTCAAGACCTCCATGGCCACACCAAATGGAGCCCGCCATGTCCTTGTACTCCTGAGGAACACCTGGCGAACGCTCCACCAAGTTCTGTGCTGCTTGTGAGGGTGCAAATTGTGCAAGCCAGTTTCAGTTTGAATGCAACGTTCTACTCTGACGTGAGGGAAGAAAAGGGAACTGAACTGACCAACTCAACACAACTGAGAAGGGACGAGGTTACTACAGCTCCTTTGCTGGACCTATCTGCTCCACAGCATGTTTGGAGGGTGGGTTACTACAGCTTCCAAACTGCCACCGCAAATCTTGCCCCGTTTGTCAAGACGGGAGCTCACTATTGCTTCCTCGTGGGGGCCACAGCAATGTCTGGCAATCCCGGATCAGCAAGATATTGGAGCTACATGGTCAAAAACCCTACAGTACATGAGAATTAATCTGTAGCATGTGGTTCCAACGATTGGAGGCTTTATACTAAACTGTTAATGCTGTACCAATTAATCAGTTAACAGCCTGTACAAGGTTGGTTGTCCAGCAGTGAACAATTTGTGCTTTTATAAATAGAGCAGATGATGATTTGTAACGGCTGAGAAACAAACAAAAAAAAGGAAACAAGATTTGCTTTCGAAAACAAATTGCTGATGTTCCAGACAAAGGGGAAAATATATTCTTTTCACAGTTCATTTACAATTCAGTACCGTGTAGATGTGTAGTCTCATGTTTGACATCTATAGATTCTTTTACATTAGATTTTTGACCTAGAAAATTACTTTGAAATCACCAATAACAAAAATAAAATCAATTCAGAGGATTCTTGGAAAATAATACAGCGACTTTCCCAAAAAACGTAAATGCTTTTTTTTTCTTCATGATGGACTCTTTTCAAAAATACTCATAAGAAAATATGATCTCTTCACAACCACTCGTTACGTAGTGGAATAAAATTCTTGTTCTGTACAAAATTGGGGAGCAGAATAGTCAATAGCGAAATATCTACTCTGGATCTAGGCGAAGGTTGCTGGATTCAATCAGAGGCAAAACTCCTTTGCCTTTAAATAACTGTGCAGAAGGGAGAATTTCAGGGGGTGCCACTCCTCGCGTCATAATACTGCAGGGCTGGAAGAAACTGCATGGGCCAGAATTCTCCCTTCTTCAGAATTCTTTAAAGGCCTCACACAGGAGGCGGAAGTAGGTGTTTAGCAGTAAATATATATTTGAAAACCTGGACTTCCAGGTGTCTCCACTGAAAAACCAGTGGGGTATGTGTCTACACACATGTGTATACAGAAGGAAAAGTTACAGAGAAAAGCAGCAGGGAATGGGTGTGCGTGCTTAACTCCCCCCCGCCTTTCTTTAATACAACCCTACCCATTGCATTTCTCCCAGTTCACATGACAAATATGTATCTGGGAATTCTGAAGGGGTGGTAGTGGGGAGAAACCCACATATACATCCCACTGTGCGGCCTACGGATGTCCCGTCTTGGCCTCCCCTGCAAACTGTCCCTCCCATTTTCCCTGTGCAAAACAGGCCGGCCTCGCAACTCTCTGCAACAGAGAATTAGAAGTCTTCTGTTCAATATCACTCAGTACAGCCTGGGGTTGCCAGACCCCCAGTGGAGGTGGGGGTCCCCCGCCGCCAGGCCTTACCCCCAGCTGTCAATCAGCTGGCTGGCAGGGGAGACTTATCAAGAGAAGGGAGAAGGCCTAGGCCTTATGAAATGATGTCATCATGCCAGTGATAAGGTTTGCCAGGTCCCCCAGGTGGGTGGGGGTTTGCCCGCCTGACGGGCTGTTTACCCGCCGGCTCGGAACCGGCCACCGGGGGGGAACCCCACCCCCAAAGTGGGTGCATTGCAACATTGCAACAACATGCCCTGGTGTGACGTTACCCGGAGGTGATGTCATTATGCTGGAGCACACTGCAGGGGATGCTCTAGCATTTGAGGGAAAACTCTATGACTTTCCCCTCAAATGGCAGTGCCCCACCCCCAACATGCCTGACGCAATGACATCTCTTTGCGCACGCGCTGAAGAAGTCACAGAGAGGGACCGGGACACACACATACACCCCGCCGCAAGCCGGGTAAGACCTGGCAACCATAGCCAGCGATGTCTGGGTGATGCTCTGGTATTTGGGCAAAAACTCTATGGCAGAAGCCAGTTTTACCACAGAGTTTTTGTCCAAACACCAGAGGACTGCCTGGAGGTCACTGGCTTGATGATGTCACTTCCTCTGTGAGGTCGGCAATGAGGCCTAGGCCTTTCTCTTTCTACTCGTACGTACCTCCCCCCACCCCCCACTAGTTGCCAGGAGGGACCTGGCAACCCTACTTCGGCCCCACGTAGCTATCAGGACCATCCTCAAAACTATTTCATTCCCAGCACTGTTCCCTGGATACTTCCCCCTTTCTTCTGCCTGGGCACAATCAACGGGTTGGATCCCGTGCACCAGTTCCACTGCCCTCCAGCAGAAGGAGTCCGCTAATGCCACAATGGAGAACTTCTGCACTGCAACAGATCCGTGGGATCTAGTCCACAAAAAAGCTACTCGAGGTCACCAATTCTTCTTTTTTTGGAGAAGCGACTGATTGGATTCTTCCTATGCAAGACGACTTCAGTCTATGATTCAGGCGCACTGGCGTAATTCCCCACTGGAGAAGATGGAAACTTTGGTCAGCAAAGAGGAACTAACCTCTCAGCAGTTAGTAGCACTGGAGACGGGGAGCCCAGCATGGGAGGAGACCATCTTCCTCAAAGCAGGGCTCAGAAGGCTTCTTGCCCTCTGTTTTTCTAGCAATGCTGTGCTTTCTGCTTAGCGACTCCAGGAACTGGGAGAACATGGCTGAGAGTACTGATGCTGTCAAGATTTCATTGATGGTAAAAGTTCACGCCACGTATCCCAATAAGCTTCTGTCTCTCACAGTGGAAAGCTCAGAAGCCTCTTTGTGAGAGAAGAGAGTTACAGCACATCTGTAGCTCTTTTCCCGCACCCAAACCAGCTGAGCATAGCCTATAACGCTGTTATAAACCAAAGCATGCTGACATTGAGCCTGACTTTGATGGGCATAACTGTCACAAAAAGATACTGACGTTTGTGGCTCCTTAGTGTTTCTACCCAGGGAAGGGGGAAGATCGCATGTTTCGGTGGCTTCCAATGAGGGCTACCAAAACTGGTAGGGGTGGGAGATGCCCCGCCCCCAGGTCTCACTGCCCACCGCTGCTGGAAGCTGCAGCACGAGAAAAATTACTAAGAATAATAAGGCCTGACCATAGAGTCCCTGGTGATTTCTAGAGAAGTACCTGGAAGTGACAAAGGGTAGCTCTGGGGACTGCCAGAAACTCTACGGTAAGAACTTCTGGTTGTACCACAGGGTTTTCAGTTTCCTATAGGTACCCTCTGTCACTTCCAGGTAGCTCTAGGAATCGCCAGAGACTTTATGGTAAGGACTTCCTATTAAGTAGATCAGGCCTTATGTTTCTTTTTTATTTTTCTCTTGGGATGCTGCCTCTCCAATTCTCCTCCTAGTTGGATAAGACATGATGGAACGCTGGCACCGGTCAAACAGTTCAGGCTAGACTTCTCCATGATCTACAGGTCGCCATCAGAGGGCCGACACAGGGTCCACTAACGGGCATTCTCTGCCCCTGTGGCTGCCATCTACACTTTCCCTTTGAACAAAACAAGCAAGCAGGTGACTGGAAGCGAAGAGGGGCTGGTGGCAAGGGCAGGCAAGAGAAAGGAGGCCCCTGTTGAGGTTGTCCTCAGACCCTGGAGCCCGCACGGGGCGAATGGAAAAGCACTCATATCTGTGACTGTCCCCCCCCCCAAACCACCAAACATAACCTGATGATAGAGACCCAGAAAAGCTCTAATACTCAATTCCACTGGATTCTATGCGAAAGAAGATGGAGCAGGGTCATTAACTTTGCTTTGAAAATTTGTGGAATAAGAAGCTTAAGGATTGCCGTTTTAGAGGCACAGACGAAACCAACTTCAGGCAGCCTGGTTTGAGTTTGTGGGTCTGGCTTGTGGGTCTCTGAACCACAAGAACATCTCCCGAGAACGGGTATAAAGGACACCAAGGCAACCACTTTCCAGAATCTGTTTTAAGTTTCGCAACACTAAAATGCTAAAAAATGCTATCTGAAACACATCTGCCTTCTAAGCTATTCCCAATCGTCAATCCCCCCTTGTGCTGGAGAAGTCCTAAACCCCTTCCGACAGACACCCTCTGGAGCACACATCTCGGGGTCCACAGCTGTGTGTTTCAATCACGACAAAGTTTCGCGCTTCCCCCTAATCTTGTAAGGCAGCAAAGAACAGATTTCGGCTTCCAGCAGCAGAAATCAACAACGGCAGCCGATAGGGGGGGAGGCAGTGAAATCAGACAACTCTTAAAAAACATGCCGCTTAATTAGACCAAACACCTTTGCTTTCCAAATACTAATTTCCGCTACTTAAATCAAACCCGAGGCTCATCTGAGAAATCAGCTTTCTTGCTCATTGTGCAGAGGGTGGAGAAGTTGTTAACAGCCGACACAGGTGAAGAACAGAGAGAGAGAGTGATGAAGTCAGATGTTTCTGTCCCCCAGAGGCTCGAAAACAGAATGCAGTGTGCCGCTAGAGAGCGATCCACAGAGCATGGCTCTTCTGTAAACAAAAGGGTTTACACAGGAGTAGGACTTAACCTAACAGTGCCCACATACTACGCAGGAGAAGTGTCTGAGTAGACACGACAAAGGGGGCGTTGGAACTCCCCCCCCCCCGCGCAACAGTGTTTACTTGGTGAAAATTACTCAAGGGGCTTTTTAAAAACCCATAACCGAAAGGAACTCGCTTGTTCCCGCTTTCTTTCTTTCTTTGCCCAGCAGGCAATGGCCCATCAGGGGAGGAAAATTTTTTTTTAAAAAAAAGACAAAGAACAGAAAAAAGAAAAGATGATGAACCTTGAGGCTTGCTCTTCAAGAGGGGATTTACTTGAAGTGGGTACAGAAAGAATTTTTCTGAGCTTGAAAATGCGCAGCGGCTTCACAGGGAGGTAACCCAATTCCTCCCCCAAGCCTCTATACAAAGGGAGAGAACGTCTACAATTTGCGATGTTTGCTGAGGTGCGAAGGGGGGAAAGGGGAAAAAAGGAACTAATCTTTTGAAAAGATGTGGGCTTCCCCGGGAACGTGAAATGGAAGGCGACAGCAGGCCCTCACCCCAAATCGTCAACAGCCCGACCCGCAAAACAGTTCGGCCGTGACAAACCTACAGTCAACTACCTTCCGAAGTTGTGACTCTGCTTCGAGATCAGGAATCCCTCACAACCAGGTTCTTATTAGAGAAACCCAAGGCTATTTGAACCAGTTTGACACCAAGTTCCCATCTGCAGCCTGAGGGGTGTGCCCAAATGGTATTTGAACCCAAAGCAAACGAATCCTAACAACCAGGTTACGTGGCTCTACCCCACCCTCCCACGTACGCCAGTTTAAACCTATTTGTAGGCTGCACCCACAGTGCCTGCTGAAGTTCGTGGCGCGGCCTGACCCACCAAAACCAAGAGACGCTTTCCGAGTCCCCACAACACCACCCAAAGGAAGGCTGTGGCGACCTATTTTTTCCTCCAGTGCTGCTGAATAAGAACAGACAGTGAAATCCAGCTTGCGGCCTGCTACTCTCCTCTGTTGGGACGTCTCGGGCCCTTTCGTAGAAACTAAGGTCGGGAGTGCCTCCTAACTTTCAGAGCCACGTCACGAAGAAACTGTGCGACCCTTCCCTAAAACTCCCTTCCCACCTCCCAAGATGCCTCGCTTCTTCTTCTTCTTCTAAGCCAACCTAATTAACACAGAGTTAACAGTGACTTAGCCATTAAATCCCCGGGAAGGCTGGAAAGGTGGCCGTGGAGATCACAGCCGGTAAAGCCTAGGGACATAAAGATTCCAGAAATACCAATGCAAACTAGGGAGGGGAACGGAAAGCAGCAATTTCCCAGCTAGGAGATTTCATCAGGCCCTCCGGAGCCAGTGCTGGCTTTACGCCGGAGCAGGCCCGGACATTCTGGTATGAGGAAGAGATCTAGGGGGATAGGCTTCTGCCTAACCGGGAGCGAGGGGGAGGTCTCCCTGAGTTTTAACCTTCGACGTGGAAAGTTGAGGGCTCCGTCCAGGACTGCAGGAGTTAAGTGCTTGAGCACTGGCACTTAATCAGCTTTCCCTTGGTCCCCCCCCCACCAATCCCTTCACATGTGATTGGAGCCAAGCTGCACTGAGGCAGCCCAAAGGGCTTATAACAGCTCAATTTCGCAGCCTTCAGTTTTAATTCCCGTCACCCGGGCTAAGCAGCCCGCTCGAGCATGGGCCGCTACTCGGCAGCAGTCTGGGCACCCGGATCACGGTGATCTTCCTCCTCGGCCGCCTGCAAGTGGCTGGAGAGCTCCTGGATCACGGCCGCCCGGCCGATCTGGTCGTTCCTCCGCTTCTCCATGATGAGATCCTCCAGGCTCTGGAACTCCAGCGTGTGGCTGCGCTTGTCGCCCAGCCGGATCTGCAGCCGGTAGGGCTGCTTGCCGATGCGGAGCTCCCCGCCGATTTTGAACTCGCGCTTGCCATAGCGGCACCAGGCGGCAAAACACTCAGAGTTCCTCCAGCTGAGATCCCGGTCCTTGCATCCTACCTGGTCCAAGGCATTCTGCACGACCGTGGCCGTGCTGAGCGGCTTGTAATGGTACAGCTGGTTGGCGATGCGGCCCCTCCGACCCTGGCTGGCGTCCGTCAGGAAGCTGTTCACCACTTCCAGCCTATGCAGGTGAACCACTTGGAAATCCCCAACGTATACCACCCAGTGAGGGTACTGGGCCTGGCAAACAAACTCCACCAGGTCACCCGGCTTGCACTTGTTCAAAAGGTTCTCCGGGGTGTAGGTGGCCAGGGGCCCTGCTCCACCACCGTCCCCCTCTGCCGGAAGCGCGTCATCCCCAGAAAAGCTTTTCCGATAGATACACTCATCACGGTAATAGACCGAACATTCCACTTCGTGAAGCTGGGGGTCGTAGGGCTGAGAAGAGGGGTGCTCCCGGCCTAGATCCGCCACCCTTGAATCCGGCTGCGGCTCCAGTTCGTCGTCGTCATTTGAAAAGATGTAGGAGACCCCGATCCTCGGACCCTCATCTCTGTCCATGCCTGTCGGGTCGGCTGTAGGAACTTCCTTGTAGTTTAGGTGGGTCAGTTTCTCCACTTGGTTCCCCATGCCTGCTGAAGCAAAACCAAAGCAGGCATTAGTACACGTGAAGCGGAACACATGAAGCTGCCTTATACTGAATCGGACCATTGGTCCATCAAGGTCTCATTGTCGTCGACTCAGGCTGGCAGCAACTCTCCAGGGTGTCAGACAGAGGTTCTTCACATCACCTGTCCTTCACTGAAGATGCCAAGGATTGAAACCAGGACCTCCCACATGCCAAACAGATGCTCTACCACTAAGCCATGGCCTCCAGAGAGCCAGTTTGGTGTAGTGGTTAAGTGCGCGGACTCTAATCTGGGAGATCCGGGTTTGATTCCCCACTCCTCCACTTGCAACTGGCTGGATGACCTTGGGCAAGCCATAGCTCTGTACCAGCTGTTCCCTCAAGGACAGCTTGGGAAAGAGCTCTCTCAGCCCCATCTACCTCACAGGGTGTCTGTTGTGGGGAGGGGGAGGGAAAGGAGTTTGTAAGCCGCTCTGAGACTCCCTTGGGGAGTGAAGGGCGGGGTATAAATCCAATCTCTTCTTCTCTTCTCTTCTTCTTCTTCTCCCACCAGTAGGGGTGCTGAAGGAGACTGAGAGAAAGATCACATCTTGTAGTTTTGGAGTCTGTGAAACCCACACCACTACGTCTAGACCTCTTTCTCAAGGATGCTACAGAACCAACCACTTGGCTAAGGAGGGGCCGTGGCTCAGTGGTAGAACATCTGCTTTGCATGCAGAAAGTCTCAGGTTCAATCCCTGGCATCTCCAGTTAAAAGAATTAGGTGGTAGGTGATGTGAAAGACCTCCACCTGAGACCCTGGAGAGCACCTTCCAGCCAGAGTAGACAAGACTGACCATGACAGACCAATGGTCTGATGCAGGGGTAATTTTGTAGGAAAAGGTGAAGGAGCTCATTAGCATACCTATTGGCATAACTCATTAGCATAACCGGCCGAATGTCAGTTTCAGCCCTATTATACCCTATGGGCCATTGAAGTCAATGGCCAAAACTCATAGGGTATATGAGAGGCTGGAGAAGAGGGGGTTTGAGGGAGAGGCTCCAAACTTGCAGGGTACCTTCTGGGACCTCCCCCCAAAATACCCACCAAGTTTCAAGAAGATTGGACCAGGGGGTCCAATTCTATGGGCCTCCAAACAGGTTGCCCCCATTCCCTCCATTGTTCTCTATGGTGGGAAAAAAGTAACTTTTTTCCCACCATAGAGAACAAGGGAGGGGATGGGGCAACCTATTTGAGGCCCCGTAGAATTGGACCCCGTAGGCCAATCTTTTTGAAACTTGGTGGGTATTTTGGAAAGAGGTCCCAGAAGGTACCCTGCAAGTTTGGAGCCTCTCCCTCAAACCCCCTCTCCTACAGCCGCGGGCCGAATCAGATCAGAGAATCTGATTCGGCCTGTGGCTGCCCTACTGCCCACTCCTAAGCTGGCAGAGCGGTGCTCCGCCTTGCTCCGGCCCCAAAGGACCCCTGCTCTGATGCGATATAAGGTAGGTGCGTGCATCTTAGCACTGCAACCTTTGGCAGCTTCTACCTCACACATGAAGCCTGGAGTGTCCAAGAAATGGAAGGAACTGGAGCCCCTTTCAAACGCTACAACAGTGTTTACCAGGAGTGCGCATCGCACACAGTTGTCATGTTGTGTGAACTTGGGTAATATCATGTGTGCACAGCCTCAGTATGTATCTATGTGAACTTTGACAAATCTAGTAGTTAGTTCATGCGCACCAGAGCTGTCCACACATGGAAAATATGCACACTGCCCCTCTTCACACAGCATGGCTATTGGCGTAGCCGGAGAAGCCACGCATTGTCAGTCAGCTCCACATATGCCCCATTACAGTATCTGAAAAAGGCTCTGAAAGAGGGACAAACTACACATTACACATAGCTTGGAGTCATTTGGCTCAATGCCGCTGCCCCCCCCCCCCCCACTTCCTCAAACAGAAAAAATCTCGAGAAAATTTACCTGGGCAGGGAAGAGGAGAAAGATCTTGCTTAATTTTTCCCCTCTGCTTTTTCCCCTCACCCCAGGCCCTTGCTGCTTTCCCAAACCTAAAGGAAAAGATGCTGCTCCTATGGTGGAAGAAGAACAGATTGGGGGACTCAGGTGGGCAGCTGCGTTGGTCTGAAGCAACAGAACAAAGTTTGAGTCCAGTGGCACCTTTAAGACCAACAAAGTTTAACGCTGGGTATAAGCTTTTGTGTGCACGCACACTTCATCAGATACACTGAAGTGTGCATGCACATGAAAGCTTATACCCAGTATTAAACTCTGTTGGTCGTAAAAGGTGCCACTGGACTCAAACTTTGTTCTGTTGGGGGACTGACTGTGAATTGACAAAGAAAAGTCCTGTTGCTCCATTCATTTAACTACCAAATGCATTTTATCACAGCCCTTGATCCAAAGAACACAGGGCAGCACGTGTGGGTCACAGTACAAAACTCGTGGGCACTCCATGAAATTGCTGAGTGGTCAAGTTAGAATAGATAAAAGGAAGTACTTCTTCATCCAAAGAGTGATTAACACATGGAATTCACTGCCACAGGAGGTGGCGGCGGCTACAAGCATGGGCAGCTTCAAGAGGGAATTAGATAAACACAAGGGGGGCCCCCGCGATATTCGCGGGGGGGGAGAAGCTGACAGCTGCTCCTCCTTCCTCCGCCCCCTTCCCCTGCCCCCTCCCCCCCCCCCAGAGACTCCCGTTGGGCCTTGGCGGCTCTCGCCGGGCCCGCCGCTCGCCCCCTCCCCCCCCAGAGACTCCCAACGGGCCTCGGCGCCTCTCGCTGGGCCCGCCGCTTGCCCCCTTCCCCCTCCTTCGCAAGCTGTCGGCTGGCCTCGGCGACTCTCGCCGGGCTGCTGCCGTTCCAAGAGCGTTCCCCGCGCATGCGCAGGGGACGCTCTTTTACTTTTCGGGAGATTTAAAGATCCCCCGAAAAGTTTTTGATAGATTTCGGATTTTTCTGCAAGCGGGGGGATTACCCCCCACCTGCAGAAGCCCCCCTCTGCCCTCCAAGTGCCCCCCCCCCGGTGCGGATTTAAGTATCCGCACGTGGGGGGGGGCACTTGGGAATTAGATATAGAGATATGGAGCAGAGGTCCATCAGTGGCTATTAGCCACAAAGTATAGATAGGAACTCTCAGTCTGGGGCAAGTGATGCTCTGTATTCTTGGTGTGTGTGTGGGGGGCACAACAGTGGGAGGGCTTCTAGTGTCCTGGCCCCACTGCTGGACCTCCTGATGGCACCTGGAGTATTTGGCCACTGTGTGACAGAGTGTTGGACTGGATGGGCCCCTAGGCCTGATCCAACACTGGCTTCTCTTCATGTTCTTATCTGCCCTCCTCATTTTATGTCAACCACTGCTTCAGCGGGTAGGTGAAGTTGCATTGCAGAACAGGGATTTGAATCAAGGGCTTCGAGGTCCACCCTTAGATCAAGTTAATTCACGCCACAGCATTCCCCATTACTATGTATGGTTGTGAAAAGTTGGACAGTGACAAAAGCTGGCAGGAAGCCGGCTCCTTTGAAACGTGGTGTCAGAGGAGAGCCAAATGTGAGCTCTAGATCAAATCAATCAAGTGCCTAAAAGGTTGGCTACATACCAAGCAAAGGGCCAGTGACCAATAATTATAATTATAACTCAGATATTGACATGTATTTATTATCAGTCCGTTAAAAACAATGACGGGCCCGCTGTAGCCGCAATACAGAATAGAAGTGTACAAAGGAATTATATAGTCACAATCCATTGACACAAGGCCTGAAGATATTGATGAGGCCTCATCGAGTATCACCTTGTGTCATGGTCAGGTATATGTGTCCTGAATAGTATTAGTATTGTAAGCCTTCCTATTTTGGTCCAGAAGGTACAATCAAATCAGAGCCAATGTACCAAAGTATTACAATAGGAATACTATTCAGGACACACACACACACACAAGTGTGCATATATACATACCTACCCATACACAATTCCTGATAAACCTATTGTCTCATTCATGTATCATTGAGCTTATATGTACGAATATCGCTTGACCACTGAAGAAGGCATCTCTTCACAGTAGGTCCCACTTACATGCGTTGTACACTTTTATTCTGTACTGAGGTGACAACTGGGCCCATAATTGGTTTTTTTAACTAACTGATAGTAATATTTTGATAATATTTAAGTTATAATATAGTTTTTAGTCACTGACTCTTTACTTTGTATGTAACTAACCTGTCGGGTACTCGATTCATTTGTTTGGGTTAAATCCTCCCCCCCCCTTTTCCCTCTTTCTTCCAGATCAAATCAAGCCTGAACTCTCCTGAGAAGCTTAAATGACTAAACTAAGGCTACCGTGCTTTGGTCCCATTATGAGAAGGACAAGAGTCACTGGAAAGGACAATAATGCTCAGAAAAGTCGAAGGCAGCAGGAAAAGAGCAAGACCCAATAGGAGATGGATTGACTCAGCCAAGGAAGCCATGGCCCTTGGTTTGCAAGACCTGAGCAAGGTTGTTAATGTTTTGGAGAATGTTAATTCATAGGGTTTCCATAACTTGGAAGCAACTTGGTGGGACTTAGCAAACACACACACACACACAGATCCACTCGGATATTCTGTCTTGCTCTACCATCTACTCTTGCTCTATCATCTACTCTAGATTGGAGTCACCTATGAAGTGCTCACTTTGGCAGCACATATACTAAAATAGGAGTCACCTATGAACACAGATGACGCTGGCTTATACCAAATCAAACAACTGACCCGTCAAGGTCAGTATTATCTACTCAGACTGGCAGCACAAAGAGGTCTTTCATATTATCTCCTGCCTCATCCTTTTAAACTGGAGGTGCTAGGGACTGAACCTGGGACCTTCTGCATGCAAAGCAGAGGTTCTTCTTCCGCTGAGCCACACCCACACCCCTGGCTTTTCATTTTCATGCAACGTGTAGCTTGGTATCTTGGAGTGATTGGAGCTCTATGCTTCTATACCCTGTTCGTTGGCTCTCTGGGGCAACTAGTTGGCCACTGTGTGAGACAGGATGCTGGACTAGGCGGACCATTGGTCTGATCCAGCAGGGGTCTTATATTTTTATGAGACTGCAGTTTGCTTAAGACTGCTGCATAAATTTATGGTCAAGATGAGATATTGGCTAGGGACTTACTACATAAGAAGATCAGAACTAACCTGTTGGATCAAACTGGTGGTCCATCTCTCCTTATATATAATTGAGTAGTGGGGTGGCACTTTCTGAACATTCCACACACTCCTAAATCAGTTGGCTCCATGATGTGTCACTCAGAAGCTGTCCCTATCCACTGGCTGCGTTGCCTGAGTCTCCCCTCCAACATTCTAAACAGTTTGCTGTTCCTTTCCCCCCCCCCATAGCCAGTCAGAACACAGAGGTCGTTTGCATATGCAGCCTGATTGGCCTTTGCCTCTAACATTCTAAACAGTTTGCTGTTGCTGTTGGGTGCCATTGAATGTGTCCTGAGGTAAAATACATATCCCAATCTTCCCTTAAATGGTCACTGGAGTTGCCAATCTCCCTGTGAGGCCTGGAGATCTCCCAGGAATCACTGTGTTCCCCAGCCACAGCACATCATTTCCCCTACAGAAAATTTCCCAGCGATTACCACTGATCTCCAGATGACCAAGATCAGTTCTCCTGGAGACAATGGCTGCTTTGGGCAGTGGACTCTATGGCATTATACCCTGCTGAAGTCCCTCCACACCCCAAACCCTGCCCTCCCCAGGATCTACTCCTCAAATCTACAGGTATTCCCCTACCCAGAGTTGGCAACCCTGTAACTGGCTGTGGAACCACTTTCCAGACCCTTAGAACCCAGAAGACATGGCATAGGAGGAGGTGCTTTTCTACCTTAGCTGCCACTGCATAACCCCAAATGAACGTAAGTCAGGGGTGGAGGGAACCATACCTGTTACCATGTGGCTCCCCTCCCATACTACCCACTTGGGGCAGCAAAAGGACTTGAGACAGCCCTGCCTTATAGCTAAGCAGAAGGAAATAAGCACGGCTTGCCTCCCTCTATTTCCCCCCTTCCCTCTGCCACCTCACCATTCACAGCCAGGGCACTCACCTGGAGCTTCCTTCTAGAGCCCGTTGTATTTCTTCCCACAACAGGCCTTACTCCTAGTCTAGTTATAAGAACATAAGAAGGGCCCTGCTGGATCAGACCAATAGTCCATTTAGTCCAGCTTAGTGCCTCTGAATGTGGAGGTTCTCCTCAGCCACCATGGCTGGTAACCATTAATAGACTTATTTCCCATTAATCTACCCAATCCCCCTTCAAAGCTGGTTATTCCTGTGGCCATCACAACATCCTCTGGCAACAAATTCCACATTTTAATCACTCTCTGTGTAAAGTAGTATTTCCTTTTGTGTGTCCTGAACCTACTGCCCATCAGCTTCACTGGATACACCATCCTATATCTTAGCGTGGCCAATCAGCTGTCCCTGAAGGCCATCAAGAAGGGCATAAAGGGCATAGAGGCCAAGGCCTTCCCCCTGACATTACCTCCTAGCACTGGTATTGTAAGCTTTACCCTCTCTGTATGCAGAGGATCCCTTTGGTATTCTTTACTAGAAGCCACTGACGGATCTCTCCCCCCATGAAGCTGCCTAACACCCTTCTTAGTTTGCAGCTCTATCTAGAGACTGAAGAGATTTTTAAAAAACCCCAATTTGTAATCTCAGCCAACAACCAGCCCTGCATCCAACCCTAGGATATAAAGATCTGCGCTTGGCTAAGCCAAGCAACTGGTGCATTTCAGACTCCGCTCTCCTGCAAAGAAATGTCTTTCCCGGTTGTACTTCCGGCAATCCTTTAACACGACATGCCGGAGACACAACCCAGGAAACCTGTACACACAGAAAACCACAAGCTCTCCCCGAGGGACAGTGCGCGAGTGACTAAAAGGGGATCCACACATGATTGCCCACGGCACCAGCATCACCATTCCCCCTTCTGGATTTCCCCAGGGCACAATCTCCAGCGACAGGTAGGTCCTCGCTGTCTGAGACACCCCCCCCCCCCCCGGCCTCCTCTGGTAACACGCAGATATACTGAAGAACACACGGATCTCGATAAAAGACTCAACAGTCCCCAAATGCACAGGTGAGGCTAAGAGGAGAGCGGAGGAGGAAGGCAGAAGGAATAATGGGAAGTGGGAAGGAACATGGAGGGAGCAAGGTCCCTTAAGCACAAAACAGGGAAGCGGAGAGAGGGCTGCACACCCACTGTGCAAAGGATTCAAAGGACAGGGGCACAGGAGGGACCCTTGCAGAGATCACATCAGTCTGACAGGCAGGAGAGTGGGATGAGAAGCATTTGACTGTCCGTTGTGGGTAGCTTCAACCATAGCAAGTTGGCAACGGTTAAGCATGGGTTAATGCCAGGAGAAGGGATTTTCCTACGGGCAGGAACCTTCAATGCAAAGCAGAGGCTTTGGAGGGCCATGGGGGTGGGGGGAGGAGGATGCCAGGCTAGGCACAGGGAGGAGAGGGCCCGGGAAGTACCCTTTGGCAAGTGGAGGCTGCAGGGGCAAATGCAAGCAGGATTTACTCCCCCCCCCCCAAAAAAACCCCCCAGCAGAATGGTCCCTTTTCTGTCTTGGAGCAGTGGACGGCTTGCTCCTTAGCTTCAGTAGCTAGGTTGCTTTGAAGAGCAGGAGGGAGCCAGAACCCAGTCCCTGCCCCGAGGTGCTTCCAGTCACACTCTGGAGCATGGGTGCAAGGGGGAGACGTGAGCCGTGCAAGCCGTCAAACACCCTTTGCATTGCAACGATGGTGTCACTGCCCTGGAAGACCAATGAATGGACCTGGCAAGCCATTACCAGTACTGTCCCCCCCCCCCACCAAGCTGACAGGCTCACAAACATGGGGGGGGGGGATGCCTCTGGAGACAGGGTCTGCTGTACCAGAAAGTGCTACTGAGCTGTGGATTCCTCCCTGCACAGGAACTGCCTCCCACCCCTGGAAGAATCCCAAACATTTCCTCTACTGTGGCTCTTTCCAAGACGGTGCCATGTGGCAGGCAGACTATGCAGAGCGAGTCAGAGCCAGGCGCATGCAGACAGCTGATGGAGACCATGTTTCCTAGGAGGGCTCAGAAACCCCCAGGAAGTGTGTGGTTCACACACCTGGCTGGCTGGGAGGCGACAAGTGGCCAGCTCTCCCAAGCAGTTAGAGCCAGGATGAGCTGCAGGCAACTGTCCTCACTGTACTTATTTTGGGATATCCCCCCCCACCGGACAGAGAGGACAGTACAGGCACCAGGTGGTAATGCCCACTAGCTGTGTCAGTCTGGGGCAGCAAGCTCAAACGGGGGCCCGGTGGCACTAGAGAAATGAGGAAAACCAGTCTGTAAGGTGACTTCTTTTTTTTTAATGCCGTACCCATGGGGTTAAGCGTTTGCCTGCTTTTATAATTGCATAAGAATGCAATAAAATAACACACAGTAATGCACTAAAGCAAATGTTTAACCCCCTGGGGACCAAGCGAAGGCAAAGCGAGAAGGCAAAGGGGGGCGCCGAAGGGATCCAAGGAACCAGGGGATGCAAAGGCTTCCCTTTTCCTGGCTTTCCTCAAAGAGGATTCCAAAAAGGAATAGCGATCACCCTGCATATCTATCTGCCTGCTCCCCAACCATAGCAATCCCAGTCTACCCTCCCGGTCCTCCATCCAGCATGCGAGAAGAGCAAACAAGTCGGTAATAGTATTACGAGGCGTTTCTATCACATTTTGTGAGGGTTCAAAACACTGACCTCCCCCTTACAACAACCTTGCGTGGTAGGCCTGTCCTGTCATCATAACACAGACGGGAGTGGAGTAAGTCTGGTTAAACTGGCGCACTAAGGAAACATGCTCAGGATCACAGCAATATTTAGAATCCTAGACTCGCAGAGCTGGAAGGGTCCCTAGAGGTCATCTAGTCCAACCCCTTGCTCAGTGCAGGATCAGCCTCGAGCCTCCCTGACCAGGGTTTGTCCAGCTGCTGCTTAAAAACTGCCAGCGAGGGGGAGCTCACCACCTCCCTAGGCAGCCCTCTCCCCTGTTGCACACTTTTCAGGAGGCCAGGGAACAACACTCACTTCTCATTTTGTTTAAAGGAGCAAGCATGCTATGGAGTTACTGAACCACGGGGGGGGGGGGGGGGTCAGTGCTTAAAATCACCCCATTTCTCACAACTGCCAAAAGGGTAGCGCCTTTTTTTGTCAGCCAAACTATTTACTTAATTCATCTATACCCCATCATTCTCTCAAAAGGCGACCCAAAGCGGCTGACGCTGTTCTCTTCGCCTCCATTTTATCCTCACAACGACCTGGCGAGGTCGGTTGGGCTGTGAAGTCGTGACCAGCCCCAAAGCCGCCCAGCTAACTTTCATGGCACAAGTGGGGATTTGAACTCGGGTCTCCCAGGTCCTCGACTGACTTCTCTAACCAGGACACCACCTTGGCACCATAAGCAAGCTTGGGAGTTCCCCCCCAAATTTATCAGGTTGGAGATGTTAAATAAACCCACACGAAAAAAATGGGAAGTCTCCCTTTGGATGCCGAACACAGAATCTCCTTAAGAGCTCTGTGGAACCGGGAAGCGCGCTCGCTATTCTGGGATATTCCGGTTAGTCCCTCCCCCTTTAAAAATTGCTGCGTTTACCATCTGTCGATAGGCAGCCTGTGATCTTTCTCCTAACTTTACCTATTACCCACTTACTTTTTAAAGGGGGGGGGGATTTTAAAGCCGCGAATTCGCCACCAGCCCTGGGGAGAACCACACGCACACACCCGCCCTTCGCCCAACAGCGCCCGTTTCTTTGCCATTCCCACCTGGCCACCTGATTGGCGAGCTCCCCTCCGCCCTTCCTCGCTGGGGCACCTGCGATCAAAGTTTTGCTTTTGTGCGTGTGTGTAAAGGGAGGGGGGGGGGATAAACCGGGGGGGGGGGGGTTGCAGACAGCAGCAGCAGCCCGGAGAGCTCACTCACCTCGCCAGCTGCCTTCTCGGGAAAACAAGCCCGAGATCAGCCCAGGTGCGCCCGGCCGCCGTCACCTGATCCACTCCTCATCCCTTCCCCCGCTCCTCCTCTCGCACCTGAGCGGCGGCGGCTGTTGCTGCTGGTTGGAGGCGCTGGAAACTTACCAAGCGGCGGCCGCGGCGCTGCTGCTGCTTCTGGGGGAAAGGGGCGCCCTCGGGGGGCTCGGCTTGGTCCGCCGGCCCGGAGGGAGAGCGCGTCGCTGCAATGTCAAGGCGCCGGGGGGGGGGGGGGGGCAAAAGGCCGAGAGTTGCCGCTTTGGTGTCGCTCAGCCCGGCCGCAGGTGGCTCATGGTCGCCTCTCGGTGCGCTCCACGCCGCGCGTCCGCCTCCCCAGCCGGCCCGAGCAACAACCGCGTGGGGAGCGGCGGAGAGCTGCGTTTTCCCCTGCCGGAGCTGGGCTGCTGGTGCCGCCGCCGCCGAGAGGCGCCGCTCTGCCGTCGGAGCGTCCCCTTCTCTCGCCGCCGCGGGCTGCGACCCCACATCGAGTCCCGCGTCGTGGCGCGGCGGCGGCGCCCGAGACTTGGCCGCTTCCTCTTCCTCGGCTCGGCGCGCACCAGGCAGAGCGCAGCGCCGCTCGCCGCCGGTGGGGGGAGCCTTCGTCTGGGGGCGGGAGGAGGAGGAGGAGGAGTTGAAACCGCCGCTGATTCGCCTCGACCGGGGAAGTGCCGCGGCGTGAAACTCGAGCCCCGCGCAAGGAAAGCAACAGGGCGGTCCTCGCGGGGAGCCAACTTCGGCCACCGGCTTCTGCGCCTGGGCGTTAAGAGGAGAGGCTCGACTGGCCGGCGGAGGAGTCAGTGGCCGTGACTTCGAGCCGCGACAAGCTGCTCTGCCTGCTTTTTGTAACTCAAGCGGCTGTTAAAGGCACAGCGGCAGGGCCGGCTAGAGTTTTTTTTTCCCCCCCGGTAAGTTGGCAACCCTCGGGGAGTTTCGAGCCAGCGGCATGGCTTGTATGCCAATAAAAGCTTCACGCCTGGGCAGTTCTGTAGATCGAGGAGGCGTTAAAGCAGCGGTCCCCAACCTGGCGCCCGCCCGATGACACCTTTCCCGGCCCAGTGTTTGTAGAAAGTGGGAGGGGCCAGGTGGGGCGAGGCTTCTGATTGGCTACTGGAGATTTGATTGGCTGTGCAGATTTTTTTTTAAAAAAAAAAATGCTTTGGCAGCAGCTACCACCACAGCTCAGAGATCTTCTCTGTGGGAGTGGAGGTAAGCCGTGGCAGCAGCCATTGGGTGCTTAGTTCCTCTTCCTGCAGCAGCCATTTTGTGCTTCTGCCCACCAAGGTGTGTCAGAATTCCAAAGGTTCCCATAGGCTGAAAAAGGTTATGGAACCCATGTGTTAAAAGCGCAAGAGTATGCCCAGCTAGATTTTTCTGGTCAGGGATGGGTTTTGAACCAACGCCTGGGGCTTGTAACAACAGCTCAAGCTGCCGCTATTAAAAACTTCATGCCTACAGAGTTCTGTAGATGCAAATGTTAAAGGAACAAGAGCAGCCCTGGCTAGATTTTTCTAGTCGGTTGGCAATCCTCGATCAGGGACCGAAGCTGTGAGCCTGAGCTTGGGGCTTGTAACAACAGCTCTGGCTGCAGCTAGTAAAAACTTCACGCCCACACGTTTCTATAGGTCAGGGAGCTGTAAAAGGCATAAGAGCAGGCCAGGCCTTTTTCCTGGTCAGATGGCAACTGCGCGTAGTAGGAGTGGAGAAAAGTGGGCGCCGACCTGAGGTTTAACAGAAACACCGCCTGGAACTGTAAATGTTTCGAAGCATATTGTCGGAATAATGTCTTCAGAAGGCTGTCAACTGGTGTGTGGGCTGTGCTTAATGAACTAATTAAAAAATGATACAAATGTAAGAAATGCAAGCAGTAGTTTTCCAAGAAGAGGTTCCTGGGATCAGGCTTGCATGGAAGCCATATGCTGTCTGCTCTCGAAGAGACCTGCTCCTTAGCAGGTGGAGGACAAATGGGAAGGGATTCTGTGCATGCTGGCAGGGTGGTTTTCTTTCCAGCTGCCACAGTTGCTGAATTCAGGTGGATAGCCATTTTATTCTGAAGCGACAGAACGAAGCTTGAGTCCATTGACATCTTTAGGCCCAACAAAGGGGCCCCTGGACTTAAACTCTGTGCTGTTTCTGAATGAAAAGGTTATACCCCTAATGGGAGGGGCTAGTGCTATGTGGGTGTGGTCAATGTATCAGAGGTGGGACTCTTGAAGCCAGGTTAGCGGTCCCTGCAAGAGATTTGTGTCTTTTTTGAATACGGATGCACGTTCCACAGTTCACAAGGGTCACAGAACGTTAGTTCAGCTTGATGTCTTCACATCTTTGGGAAAACAGAGGAGACATTTGTAATAAGGTCTTCGTGATCAGCTATAATTTTCCAAGGTAGTTGATTTTCATCATTTTAATAGGAAACAGTCCAAAAAGGTTTATTTTAAGCATAAATTTCCAGGTGAAATACCTTATGAGAAAAAGAACTTGCTAGCAGTTGGCATCACTTCCATAAGCCAATTTACAATCTGATTGTGTGCATGTTAACGCTGAAGTAAGTCCAGTGGTTTACATCATTCCTTTCTCCTCCAGTTTTTCCTCACGACACCCATAAGAACATAAGAGAAGCCAATGTTGGATCAGGCCAGTGGCCCATCCGGTCCAACACTCTGTCACACAGTGGCCAAAAATACCAGGTGCCCTCAGGAGGTCCAGCAGTGGGGCCAGAACTCCAGAAAGTCCTCCCACTGTTGTTCCCCCCCCCGCCCCCCATCAAGCACCAAGAATACAGAGCATCACTTGCCCCAGACCGAGAGCTCCTACCTATACCTTGTGGCTGGATCTCTGCTCCATATGTTTATTCAATTCCCTCTTGAAGCCATCCATGCTTCTAGCTGCCGCCACCTCCTGTGGCAGTGAATTCCACGTGTTAATTACTCTGTAGAGTAGGTTAGGCTGAGAGCGTGTGACTGGCCTAAGCAAGTTTCCAGGAGAGAACAAGGATTTGGACCTGGGTCTCCTAGGTTCATTGGGGTTCCACTCCCAGGTAAGTATGTCAGGAATGCAAGCACAAGGATTAATTTACGTCACCATTTTTACCCAGTGAAGCTTTGGGCCAATCAGGATGGCTTTTTGGAAATTAGGGGTCCCTTTAAGGGTTGTGTGGCAGTCAGAAAACCAACTGGTGCTACTTTCTTTCTTTCTTTTTTCTTTTTGAAGAGTTTATTTTAAATACATAAAAGGAATATTACAGTCAGCACTGCTACAGGTATGATTGACATATATGCGTTAAGAACATAAGAACGTAAGAGAAGCCAATGTTGGGTCAGGCCAGTGGCCCCTCCAGTCCAACACTCCGTCACACAGTGGCCAAAAACACCAGGTGCCCTCTGGAGGTCCAGCAGTGGGCTTGACAGGCGGATCTTAACTGGAGGGCTGGATCATACAGGAGGAAACACTCCTTGTAGTGAAGATCAGCTTCCTTAAAATGCAGAGGAACTGTTCTTTCCCACAGTCCAGCTGTTCTGTGTCTTCCCCAGTGTGGAGCCAAAGGAGCTTACAACGTGGCTTTCTCCTCCTTTACAGTAGCCTAACAACAGCCCTGTGAAGTACTATGTACAATGACAATAAAGTATATTCTATTCTATTCTAAGTAGGCTTGGCAGGGAGAGAGAGTGACCGGCCCAGGGTCACCCAGTGAGTTTCAGTGGCAGCTGGGTTCAAACCCGGTCAGCAGCAGCGTGGGGTCGGGGTGATCCAAACCCCTGAAGCAGCCCTGGGGCTGTACCTCTGAAAACTTAAAAGGAGGAGGACAGTGCAGGATAAGAGCAAGATTCGAATCCAGTAGCACATTAAAGACCAACAAGATTTCCAGGGTACAAGCTTCTGAGAGTCAAAGTTCCCTTTGACCAAGAGCTTTGACTCTCAAAAACATACCCTGAACATTTTTGTCAGCCTTAAGAGTGCTATTGCACTCCAATCTTTTTTTTTGTAAATTTTTTTTATTGAAGTCACCATTTTCATTATACAGTACATTCATCTTATTTTTTTATCGACCTCTTTTTATTTTTCTTCCTCCTCCCCCCTTCTAGGCTTCCAGCAGTCCCCACACCTGTACTTAAACTTAGATTAACAGGTAAATTACTAATTTTTAAAAAATTGAGTATTTAGCTCTTTTTCTATAACATATGTACCTCTACTGTTTTTATATATTATTCCATTCCTAAAAATGTTAGATACATATACAGTTATTACAGATTTTTCAATAGTTAGAAAATGTAAATATGTTTCCCCTTAATTCAGTACACTTTTCTGTATATTCTTGCAGATCGTTCCATTCTTCTAAAAATATCATAGAATCTTGATTGTTCAGTTTCTTAGTCCATTTGTCCATTTCAGCCAAAAGTACTAGTTTTCTGAGCCATTCCCAAAGCTCTGGAGTTCTTTCATATTGCACTCCAATCTTGTTCTTCTACCACAAATTGTTCTTCTACCCACCTAAGACAGAATACAGGGTGCTCTTTTTCTGGCAGTTTTCTTGGACCTGGCTTGTGGAAATTCATCAGGTTTACCCTTTACTGGCGTGGAGCTGCAGTGAAAGAAGCGTCACCTGTTGAATTCCCACCAGCCCTCCAACTGGTACCTCGGTCTCAAACGGCTCCAGTCCCAAGCAGCAAGTTCAGGCACACCAACGTGCATATGGGCACAAAAGAAGTGCTAATGGACCATAAGGAATAAATTCATTCAATAAATTAAAGTATAAAAAAAGGTTGTCGTTTATTTGTTTGTTTGTTTATTTAATTTATACCCCGCCCTCCCCGCAAGCAGGCTTAATTGTGCAGATTATGCCTTTTTTCATCGTGTTGCTCTCCAGTATTTTGTAATCTCCCTTTATTGTCTGTATTAAATTGTGTTTGGTGCGTTGTTTTCTAATTTTGGTGGCTGTGTGCTTTACACTGCTTTTACTGCATTTTTTGGGGGGGTCGTAATCAGTTTTGAGTCTCAGTAAGAAAAGCAGATCGTAAATGAAGTAAATAAATTAGGGTTCTCAAGAGTGCCCGTTCATGGAGGAGGCAAACCCTCTTAGCCTCTCTCCTGGGGTGGGTGCGCGTGTATGCGGAGAAGGGTGTGGATAATTCTACCAGGTCTTGGTAGTGACTCGGATTGGATCATTAATCCTCATACAGCAGTCTAATAAAACTCTTTGTCAGCCCTGACCTGGATAGCCCAGGCAAACCTGATCTTGTCAGATCTGGGCTGCTAAGCAGGGTTGACCCTGGCAAGCATTTGGATGGGAGACCTCCAAAGAATACCAGGGCCGAGGGAGACAGAGGCAGGCTATCCAGCCATTTCTTCTCTGAACATCCTCTGTGCCCCAGTAGGAGTCGCTAGAGGTCGCCCTGACTTCCATTAACACTATTAGGCATTGTGTGTAGAATAGCTAGGAGATCCTAAGATTGCTTCGCGGCCAGAAGTTCTAGCTCTTTTAGCATTATGCACCACTAGGTGGCGAGCTAGACTTGTTTTTTTAAGGCAAGAGATGTCTCAGAGGTGGTTTGCCATTGCCTGCCTCTGCATCACAGTCCTGGTATTCCTTGGAGGTCGTTCAAATACTAGCCAAGGCTGATCGTGCTTAGCTTCTGAGATCTGACAGAAGCTTGCTGGGTGGCTGTGGGCAGGTCACACAGTCTCACCGAAACCTACCTCACAGGGTTGTTATGAAGATAAAATGGATAAGAGGTGAATAATGCTATGGGTCAGTTTGGTGTACACCAATTTGCTGTAGTGGTGAGGTGCACGGACTCTACTGGGGGAGAACCGGGTTTGATTCCCCACGCCTCCACTTGCAGCTGCTGGATGACCTTGGGCAAGCCATAGTTCTGTCATAGTTCTGCTGTTCTTGAAAGAGCAGTCCTCGAAAGAGCTCTCTCAGCCCCACCTACCTCACAGGGTGTCTGTTGTGGGGAGGGGAAGGGAAAGGCAATTGTGAGCCGTTCTGAGACTCCTTTGGGTAGTGAAGGGTGGGGTATAAATCCAATCTCCTCCTCCTCCTCTTCTTCTATATAAATGGAGTAAATAAATGTTTTTCAATTGAGACAGACTGTTGGTCCATCCACCTCAGTATTGTCTGTTCTGTCTGGCAGCATCTCTCCAAGGTCTTGGGTAAAGAAAGGTCCTACTTTTAAAAGTTGTTCCCTGAAACACATTAACTGGATCGAACTGATGCACCCCTTGTTCACAGCCTCTCTGCTTTTCTCTCTATTTTGCTGTTCTGGGCTTGCTAGGCTCCAGTCAGTCTCTGCTAGGCCGATTCCGCACAAGTGCTTTGCTTCCCTTTCCTCCCGGGTTTAATTAATCCGAATCAGTGTGCACGTTTCTGCATTACATGAATCTGACCTGGGTTGATGCCGGTTCTTCATTTCCGCATCTGTCCTTGCCCCGAATCTTGAGCCCCCGCCCGTCTCCCCCCCTTCTTTTAATGTAGGTGGAGTTGCGTTATGACGTCATGACGCAACAAAGCCGTGATTGGCCATCTGAGCTTCCAAGCCCGCGAAAATCATCCATGTAAGGAAGAAAAGCTTGCGCCATGGTTGGAGGGGAAATGGAGGGTGGGAAAGGGATGGGAAATGGAGGGGGAACATGCAGCACTAACAGATGTACCCCCTGCAAAAATTGTGTCCCCACCACCACGCCACCCGCAATACATTGGCCCCGCAAAAAATGTTAACCACACAGTGATGGATCAATGTCATGTCATGTTGTTGTAATGCATCGGGGGGGGGGGGGGGGACAGCTTGCGCTGCGCCTCAAAGCCATCAGTACATATTTTTATAGTGGCATGACTCAGGCACGACTTTTGTGCAAAAGATGCAACACAGAAATGTGGAGACATCAACAACAAAAGTACATTTTTAAAAAGACATTTAAATGCCAGTCAACGGTGCATCAGTGTCGTGTCGTGTTGTAACGCAACAAAGCGGGGAACAAACCCCCCCCCCCTGCTCATGCCAGGGCGGGAAAGGGGAGAGAAAGAAGCAGAGGGGCGTTAAAGGGGTGGAGCAAGAAACCCCAATTTCAGAGTTCCCCCCTTGAATGCCCCGATTTCACTCCCGTGGCAAAACAAACAAACAAACCTGAAAATCCCGGAAACGGAAGATCCAGGGGAAATGATGATTACATTCGGGCCGACTGCAAACCCTGAGCAACAAGTGGGGAACTGTTGCTCTGCCCCGGATTTTATCGGGGAGTGATGCCGGGGCAACAACTAGTGCGGAATCAGCCCTAGTTAATTTCTCCATTTCAGTTTCTCCCAATGTAGAAGCACAGAAAAATGATCTGCACTCAGAGGAGGCTGTCCTTTGTATCTCTGCATGAGTTCCTGCCCTGGGTTTGCCTTTCCCCCCTAACGCGGTGACTTGATAGAGGAATATGAAAACACGCCTCTCCTTATGGCAGGTGACTGTTCTTCTTACACGCTTTACATATGAGGCTTTTTTCCATTCGTAGAGTGAAGTGTCCATCCATGGTTAATTCAGGAGAAAAAGTATGTCTCTGTTATCGGAAAGATGGGGGATGTTCTAACGGTGCAGGAGCTTCACTGGAAAGCAAAGAGGCCAGCCGCTCTGCTTACAGCAAGAATGGAATAAACCTCTTCAGAGACTCCGGTTATGTTGGCACACAGGAAAAGAGATCAAAACCACAGTGAAGGGCTCGGAAGGGTTGCCCAGCAAGCTGTGATTGCAGAATATATATGTAGGCCTGAGACTATGATTGCAGAATATATATAGACTTCATTGCTATGAAGAGCACATCAGATGGGACGTCAAGCCTTCCCGTGTCACAGAATGGGGGCTTTCTTCCGTACACCTGGAGCATATTGAATAATGACTCCTTAAAATGGACGCGGCCGTGCAGATGTGCCAGTTTCTATTTTCTCTTCTCTCGTGAAGCCTGTAATTCTTTTTGCAAAGTTCCCCATGTCCTCTGCCATCGTTCTGCGCGATAAAAGCATTGGAGCTCCTCTTCTCCCAGCGAGACAACCGTTTCCTCCTCAAACGGCTTCCGTCGTTCACTCGCTCTGGGTTTTTTTGCATCCATCCCTCATCGTTTCAGTGGCTCGAGCAGGAAATGCCTGTGAACGGCCTTGCGAGCCAGAGCGCGGGAAACAAGTCCAGAGACTGGTGCCGCTTGAACAAAGTACACATCACAAAATAGGGCTTGCACAAAAAGGAGGGGCCCTGCATCAACCCCGCCCCAATAACTGAATGCACTTGGTGCATTCTACTACAGGATGAAGAGGCAGGGACTCAGAAACAGAGAGCTCGAAGGTGCTCCAAGGGCCATCTAGTCCAATCTCTTGCACAAGGCAGGAAATTCATAGCTATCCCCCCAACTCCACCAGTGACCCCCTACTGTATGCCCAGAGGAAAGAAGGAAAAAATTCCATGATCCCTGGGTCAATCTGGCCTGGAGGAAAATTCCTTACTGACCTTAAATTGGCAATTAGCCTTATCCTGAGCATATAAGAGCGGCCGCGAGAGCCAAGCACTGGCTCATCCCTTCCTGCCCTCCCTCTCACAGTCTGCCGAAATTCATAGTGAGTCATAGAATCAGCATGGCTGTCAGATGGCCATCTAGCCTCTGCTTAAAAACCTCCAAAGGAGGAGAGCCCACCACCCCCTCCCGAGGAAGCCCGTTCCACTGAGGAACCGCTCTGTCAGGAAGTTCTTCCAACTGTTTAGCCAAAAGCCCTTGATTTAATTGCAACCCATCGGTTCTGGTCCGACCTTTTGGGGCAACGGAAAGCAACTCCGTACCATCCTCTATAGGACAGCCCTCCAAATACTTGAAGATGATTATCATATCACCTCTCAAATTGTCTCCTCTCCAGGCTAAACATACCCAGCTCCTGTTTGGAGCCAGTTTGGTGTAGTGGTTAAGTGCGCGGACTCTAATCTGGGAGAACCGGGTTTGATTCCCCACTCCTCCACTTGCACCTGGCTGGATGGCCTTGGGCAAGCCATAGCTCTGTACCAGCTGTTCCCTCAAGGACAGCTTGGGAAAGAGCTCTCTCAGCCCCACCTACCTCACAGGGTGTCTGTTGTGGGGAGGGGAAGGGAAAAGGAGTTTGTAAGCTGCTCTGAGACTCCCTTGGGGAGTGGAGGGCGGGGTATAAATCCAATCTCTTCTTCTTCTTCTTCCTTCTTCAACCTTTCCTCACAGAACTTGGTCTTTTGACGCCTTCCCCATAGTTGTGATGCTTTGTGGATGTTGTGCTTAATTTTGTTGTTGTTGTTGTTGTTGTTGTTGTTCAGTCGTACAGTCGAGTCCAACTCTTTGCGACCCCATGGACCACATCACACCAGGCCCTCCTGTCTTCTGCCGTGCTCCAGAGTTTGCTGAATTTCATGTTCGCTGCATCGATAACACTGTCTAACCCTCTTATCCATTGCCGTCCCCTTCTTCTTTGACCTTCAGTCTTTCCCAGCATCAGGGTCTTTGCATTACTTATTTAGGTATTTATCTCCACTTCTCTTCCCAGGGGGCACCTGAAGCAGCTTACAACATTTGTTCTCCATGCTTCCATTTTAGTCTGGCACTAATCACCCTGCGAGATAGGTTAGGCGGTGTTACCGCCCCAGAGAGAGCTGTGCTAAACTCACTTTCTCTGGAAAACTTGGAAGGACCCAGCAGCCAGAAAGGCAGTAAGACCAGGGCCCCACACCTCACATTGGTCTGTAACCAACAGGCAACATAGAGCCAGAAAAAAACTTCATTTTGAACCAGCTTGACAGGCCCAGGAGGAACCGAGCCAAACAGGACCGCGGTGAGCAAACACATCACCTTAGTAAACTGGCCCTGTCTCCTTTGAAGTGATTGTGAGAGTCTAGCACTCTTCCCCAATCCACATCGCACCACTGACACAAAGAAATGCAAACACTGGTGGCTTTCCCAACCTCGGAAGTGTAAACCAAGCATCCTGCATGACCCAACTTAATCTGGCTACTCATTACACCCCGGGCCAGCCCACCCCTGGCTCCCCAAACCGCATTTAAACTGGCACTCTGCGCCTCAGGTTTTTTGTACAGCTCTCGGGGCCCATAAGGCTCTGTCTGAGCCTTTGACGTGAACCACTGGTTGGCCACGTCCTCCTCCTTCCACACAGATTCTGGACTTCAGGATCAGGTGAATATTGTCCTAATCTAAAACCAACCCGCTTCTTGTCACTATCGATCGAGGCAGTTTGGTGTAGTGATTAGGAGGGTGGGCTCTAATCTGGGAGAACCGGGTTTGATTCCCCACTCCTCCAGTTGCAGCTGCTGGATGATCTTGAGCAAGCCGTAGTTCTGTCAGAGCTGTTCAAGGACAGTTCTAGAAAGAGCTCTCTCAGCCTCACCTACCTCACAGGGTGTCTGTTGTGGGGAGGGGAAGGGACAGGAGTTTGTAAGCCATTCTGAGACTCCTAGTGAAGGGCGGGGTATAAATCCAATCTCTTCTTCTCTCTAGTTCTTAGCTCTGTGTGTGTTGATCTGTTGTTATTATTTTGGTATGAGTGAGTAGTGTGAGTTTTGCATTTAACTCCTATTTATTCAATCAAAAGGTGTCTTCCTTCCACTGGTATCTCTCACAATTTGACCCTTGCATACATGGAGAAGGAGGAGGAAGAAGAATGGATTTATACCCCACCCTTCACTCAGAGTCTCAGAGCGGTTTACAATCTCCTTTCCCTTCCCCTCCCCACAACAGACAAACCCTGTGAGGTAGGTGAGGCTGAGAGAGCTCTGACAGTAACTGCTCTTTCAAGAACAGCTCTGAGAGAACTGTGACTGACCCAAGGTCATCCAGCAGCTGCAAGTGGAGGAGTGGGGAATCAAACCCGGTTCTCCCAGATTAGAGTCCACGCACTTAACCACTACACCAAACTGGCCCTTGTACACGTGTACTGCCCCAGGCAATCCATGTAACAGCAGAGGGAGGGGATGAGGCTTTTATGGTAGAGAGGGGTTATGAACTTGGATCTCCCATATCACAGTCTGACTCTCTAACCCCCACTCCCACGCTGGTTCTCAGAGAGAGGTGAAGGACACAGCGCCAGGCTGCCATTTGTAGAAGCAGGCCTGAGTTTCTTGTAACATATGGTCCCATAACATATGGTCCCAGCTTCAGTTTATTCCAGCACGAGCCCCCCCCCCCCCACACCCTTTTTGAGCCTGTGGGCACATTGGGAATTGGGACATCCGGCGGTGGCTGCAGTCACAAAATGACCTCCATGGGAAATGGTGCCAATCATATATTGGCTGCCAGGAGAGGCAGGGCGACACACAAAGGAAGCCCAACAGCCGGGGACAAGAGGAGTGATTTTAAAACAATAATTAATAATAATTATCATGTGGCATTGTATGTAGACAAGCCAGGAGATCCTAAGATTGTCTGGCATCCAGAAGTTCTTGCTGTTTTAGCGTTATGCACCACCAGGTGGTGAGCTAGACTTGTTTTTAAGGCAAGAGACATTTCAGAGGTGGTTTGCCATTGCCTGCCTCTATGTCACGACCCGGGTATTCCTTGGAGGTCGTCCTTCCAAATACTAGCCAAGGCCTACCCTGATTGTCTTCTGAGATCTGATGGAATTGGGCTAGCCTGGGCTATCCGGATTAGGGCATAATGTTAAATTTAAAAAAAAATTACACTGGGAAAGAAAGTCGAGACAACATTGTGGCGGTCACTGCCACCAAAATAATGTTACTTTAATTTGCACTGCCAATCAGATCTCCAGTGGCCAGTCAGAGACCCTGCTGGGCAGGTACCCCATCTGGCTCCACCCACTTTCAGAAGACACTTGGTGGACGCCAGGAAAGGTGGCAGTGGGCGCCATCTTGCCTGTGGGCGACAGGTTGAGGCCTCTTAACACAGAGGGTCTGTCACTCCTGTGCCTTTAACACCAGCCAGAGACACTCAGAAATTGAGACAGAACTTTCCCTGGAGATAAAGTGCTGGGGAAACTTCAGCTGCTAAGTTTCATTTTTCCCTGTTGCTATTAAAGGTACACGAACAGTCAGTTTTGGTTTTTTTAAAGGCGGCTTTAGCAGAAAAGCAAATCCTCCCGAAAGCAGATAGAGGGGAAAGGCAGCGACATCCCGACAGATAAGTGCCAAAGAAACTGGCCAGCGTGTCAGACGTAAGGAATTTTTTTTTTTATCATGGTCCAGCCCTTGCAAAGATACCATCCGTGTTTCAGCTGCCGAATATTTTTCCTCCAGGTCTGTTTATCTGCTGTGCTTTCTCCTCCTGTGCTGCGATGTCAGTAGGGTTGCCAAGTTCCAGGTGGGGCCTGAAGATCTCCCAGAATGGAATTACAACTGATTTCCAGGCTACCGAGAGCAGTTACCCTGGAGGAAAAAATGGCTGCTATGGAAGGTGAACTCTAGGGCACTGGACCCAACTGTGGTGGCAGAACCTACGGAGGCAACGGGAGCCTCGATCCCGAGATCGCCATCTCCGGGAGAGGCTATCCCATGCGCCTCAGGCAGGGTCCCCCTATAGGGGTCCCTGGGGGTCAGAATCCAGTTCGAGACCCCTTCTAGCTGCCGAGTCCGGGTCGCGTCTCCTGCAGCTTTGGGAGATCGCGCCCACCATTAAGATCGCCAAAACCAGAAGCTGAGCCATCTTTTCCCAGGTCCCATGATGCTCCCCTCAAATCCACAAAGAGGGAAGCCTGGGGGCAAACCAGGGTGGTCTCCTCTCAGAAATGTACATTTTTTAAAAATACAAAAAACATTCATGAAAATAAGGTTTCTGGCTTGGCTATTTGTGGGGCAGGGCTTTTAATTAAGGGGGCAGAGCCTTCAAATGCCCCACTGCAGCTACAGGCCAGGAAGTGAGTAGTGACTCACAAAAGCTCATACCTTGCCAAATATTTTGTCAGTCTTTAAGGTGCTACTGGACTCTTGCTCTTTTCTAGAGAGAAGAGATTGGATCTCTACCCCGCCCTTCGCTACCCAAAGGAGTCTCAGAATGGCTTACAATCTCCATTCCCTTCCCCTCCCCACAACAGACACCCTGTGTGGTAGGTGGGGCTGAGAGAGCTCTTTTGAGGACTGCTTGTGAGAGAACAGCTCTGAGAGAACTCGTGACTGACCCAAAGTCACCCCAGCAGCTGCATGTGGAGGAGTGGGGAATCAAACCCGGTTCTCCCAGATTAGAGTCCACGCTCTTAACCACCACACCAAACTGGCTTTCAGTTCTGCTGCTACAGACAGACTAAAACGGCAATCCTTCTCGATCTATCTACCTGGAAGTTGTCAACCTTACCGCGGACTGTCCCCCCCCCACCCCCACGGACAGTGAGAGAGCCAGAAACCGTCCCAGAGGATGACCAAAAGTCCATTCACAGGCAGATCTTCATTTGTGCAGCCGATGACCGAGATTTTCCACCTCACTTAAAATGGGGCCCTCCGACCATGACCTTGTGTCTCGCCACCCACCGGGGCTCCCGTGTCAAACAATTACCAGCCTTTTAAAATGGCCCTGTGTTGAGGAAGGTGGTGCTGGGATACCTCCCCCCCCCTGCACTCCTGGAAACTGCCACCCTTCATCACTTCAGGATAAAACTTCACAATGGACTCCCCAGGAAGCCCCAGCAAGCACAGATGGGCCTTCCTTTGGTCCTCGGGCGCCTGTTGGATGAAAACCACCTCACGCTGTGAGAGAGGAAGCCGGGGGCCTTGCACCACAGCATGACAGGAACGGAGTTATCAAGCCCTGGGTGGATAATGATGTGTGTGCTCGTAATAATGATTCTAATACCAGTTAGAACTGACAGATGTACATGTTTGCCCCTTTCGGTAGACAGATGTTCTTTCACCCGGCAGTGCAATTGGGCAGGAGGGATGAGGGAGCGGAAAGTAGAGGCCGTAATTCATTTCTCTTTCAGTTTCTCCCCCCACCCCGGGCTCTCTGCCAGACAGAAGTCTAACATGAAAGCCTCGGTTGCCTCGGGGAAGCCTCCCAGTCATTTTCGGTGCATCCTCCGCCACAGATTTACCGCCAGGCTCATAAGGGGATGCGGGGTCGTGCCGTTTCCAGGCTGCAAGCCGAAGGCAACTGCCTCAGGATAGGCTGGTGGGAAGGGCATGATCGCTAATTGGGGCTGAGCCAAAACTACCCTCCGGTTTAATTTTTTTTGGGGGGGGGAGGGAGATTGTTTACGTTGCCCTGGTTCCCAGCTGCCCTCATTTAGCCTCCAAGGTGGCATCCCATAATCAAATCGGATTGGCTCTGTAGTGTTGTGATACCATCCCCCTTGGTGACCTAACTGGGTAGGATAGATCCAATCCAGGAAGGAGGAACAGGGCTGCCAACTCTGGTTTGGGAGCTCCCTAGATATTTGGAGGTGGAACCTGTAGATGGACCTAAGTGGGGTACAGTACATTAGTAAAGGTAAAGGTAAAGGTTTCCCTTGCTTGAAAGCTAATCAAATCCGACTCTAGGGAGCGATGCTCATCTCCGTTTCCAAGCCGAAGAGCCAGCGCTGTCCAAAGACTTCTCCGTGGCCATGTGGTTTGCATGACTAAATGCCAAGGTGCACTGAAGAAGAAGAGGAGATTGGATTTATACCCCGCCCTTCACTACCCAAAGGAGTCTCAGAGTGGTTTACAATCTCCTGTCCCTTCCCCTCCCCACAACAGACACCCTGTGAGGTAGGTGGGGCTGAGAGAGCTCTGACAGAAACTGCTCCTTTTCAAGAACGGCTCTGCCAGAACTATGGCTTGCCCAAGGTCATCCAGCAGCTGCAAGTGGAGGAGTGGGGAATCAAACCCTGTTCTCCCAGATTAGAGTCTGCGCACTTAACCACTACACCAAACTGGCTGTTACCTTTACACTGAAGCGGCATCTATTTATCTACTTGCAGTTTCTTGCTTTTGAACTGCTATGTTGGCAGGAGCTGGGGCCAGAGATGGGAGCTCACTCTGTCACACAGCACTCAGGTCTCGAACTGCCAAGCTACCGACCTTCTGGTCTGCAGCTCAGCGTCTTAATCTCTGAGCCACTGCAGCCCCTACACAATACATTAGGGGCACCTTTAAAATAATAATAAAAATAAAATAAAACCTTTAAAATAAAATAATAATAAATAAATAAAATAATTATTTCTCCAACCTGAAGAAGTGTGCATGCACAGAAAAACTTATACCCAAGGTTAAACTCTGTGGGTCTTAAAGGTGCCCCTGGATTTAAACTTTTTTTTTTTTGCAATGGTGGCACTTTTTTTATGCGAGAGAGTGTTATTCTAAATAAGGAACTCAACAAAGTTTGAGTCCAGTGGCACCTTTAAGATCAGCCAAGTTGTATCCTGGGTATACACTTCTTCAGATACTCCTTCAGAATAAAACTTTGGTCGGTCTTCACGGTGCCGCCGGACTCCAACTTTGTTCTGCTGCTTCGGACCAACACGGCTTCCCACCTGAATCTCAATAAGGAACGGTCTCTCGAAATAAGGAACAGGAACAAGTCCAGTGTAAGCATTTCAGGTTGCTAACAAGGTGAGGTATAGCACAGCGCCCCACCATCTCTATTCCCCCCCCCCTTTATCCAGTTTTTGACACTACAATCCTATAGCACAGGGGTGGGCAATTGTTTTGGCTCGGGCGCCACTTTGTGGGAGTGGAGGTTAGTGGAGGGCCGTACCTTTTAAAATGATTGCATTCATTAGTTAACTCTGCATTTCAGAAAAGGTATAAATTGTATCGTAAAAATCAATAAATATGAATTAAATAAAATAGTGGTAGTTTTATTCAATGTATTTATTGTGCTAATTTCATATCATCTATAGCTGCAAGCATATTTAATTTTAGAATCAGTTTAATGAGACAAATGTACCCTATCACACCACGTGGCCGACTGTCTTGGCAGGCCGCAAAAAACTCTGTGGCGGGCTGCATGTGGCCCCCGGGCCGCAATTTGCCCACCCCTGCTATAGCATTTTGGAATGGGGTGGAGAAGACATGCCTCTGCATAGCAACTCTGGACTTCCTTGGTGATTTCCCATCCAAGTAATAACTAGGGCTGACCCTGCTTAGCTTCCGAGATCTGACAACACTGGGCTAGCCTGCGCCGTCAAGATCAGGGCATACTTGGTATCCTGTCTCAGTTTACGACTCCGTTGTCTTCACATCGAAATGCAGGTGGAGAGCTCCCACAGGCCGCTGAAATACGATCCCCTCTCCAAGACTGGAAGTTGGACAATCCTCACACTGACTCGGCTTCTCAAGTATTTCAAGAGCGTAGCTCACATTCTAATCACAAAAGCAGCTTTGAAATGGTCTTAAGGGGTTGAGCTCGATCTCGACAAGGTTCGCTCGGAATGTTTGTTCTTGTTTAAAGTTTCTGATTGCAGCGCTTGAACCCAGCGTTGCTAAGATTAAGGATTTATTGTGTTTGTTTCACTCTTTGGAATTACTTTCCAAGGAAGCCCCCCTTCCCCCATCTTGGATTCCTGCTCTCTCATTTGCCAAATGAGGCAAAGGTACCCCATGCTTAATGCGGAGGTGGGGGATTAGAAAGCGCATGCAACCTGAAAACAATGGATGGCTTTAAGTGGCTCAGAATTAAGAAATATGCTTAGATACATTCCACGGGCATTTAGAATTTCTTTTTTTTTTTAATTGATTTTTCTCTATAACTACAACTATAACGCTACAATCTAAGCTACATATACCTTATACAGAGAGTACTTTATCATTTGCTTAATACTACCTTGTTACATAATATAATTATGAAGCATTTAGAACCTTGGATAAATTTCAATTACTTGTTACTGCTACTATAGAAGTTATCAAAACTATTTGGCAGGCATGCCCACCTAGAGAAATACGGTTAATTAAACCATTTATAATACATAAGTGCAATGCTTAATAAAACAGTTTAATCACTATTTCTTCTTTCGTCCTCTTCTTGTCTTAACAGTCTCAACTATTTTTGGAGCTGCAGCTCCCTTTTCTGAGTCAGACACTTCTTCTTCACTCTTTGAGCTATCAAATCCATACATGCTTTCTTGCGAGGCCAGTGAACCATCTGAGTCTCTCCCAGTTTTCTGCTCTTTGCTTTTTTCCAGAAATTTTTTCGCTTGTTGAACAGAGTCAATCTTATACTTCTTATCTTTGATGCTGAAGCATAGTCCTTCTGGAGTATTCCAACGATAGATGATAGACTCAGACTGGAGCCAAGATGTCAATTTTCCATAGGCTTTCCTTCTTTTCCTTATTTCAAATGGGATATCCTTCATCACTTTTACTTCTTCTCCCAGGATCTTCAGAGCTGCTTTGTTTGTGGTCCTAAGCATCACGTCTCTTGTAGATTTTTTGGAGAACCTTATCATCATTTCACCAGGCAGGGTATAATCTGGATAGGTTCTGTAAACCATATCCATATCGCTTTTAATATCCGCTGCTTTCATGCCTGTCACTGGTTCAAGTGCTTCACTTAGCAAATTTTTAAGGTCTTCTCCTGTGTTTTCTGGCACATTCTGAAGTCTTAGGAAAAAATTCGATCTATCCATTTGTAATTTCAAAAGCTGATCGTGGTGGAAGGCCTTTTCCTTCTCTGCCTTTTGTAGTCTTGCGTCTTGGTTTTTTACTGAAGTTTTTACTTCCAGAAGTTCTTGCTGCAGCTTCTCTGTGGATTTATTCGACTCTTTTAGTTCTAGCTGCATTTTGTCCATTTTAACGTTGAGAGCTATCATTTGGTCCACTAGAGGTCGCAATAACGAGAAGAACACCGCACTCATCTCCGTGGTATCAACCTTTGAACTCGGAGCTGTACTTCCTAGTTTGGGGGGAGGTTTCGGTTTCCCTGTCATTGTTGAGACTTCGCTCTTTGTTTATAGATAGATAAGATGAACGAAAGGAGCAAATTTTCAAACAGTGCTTATGTCCTTCTAAAGTTTATATCTCCAAGTGAGCGATGCTGCCATCTAGCAAGGCGAATGGGCTTTTATTCCTGCAGTAACGCCACGTAAAGAGTCTCGTAAGTACGCTAGTCCCAGAGGGGGGGGGGGTTCATTCCTCCCGCCGTCTTCCCGCTGTGTTCTGCTTTTCTTACTTCAGACTCATGTTTTCTCCATGCGTAACTGTCAGTTCCAGCCTCATTGCTTCGCACTCTCTGCTGCTTCTCGGATTTGCGCTTTCAGCCATACGGCTCCCACGGCGGGGGAACCTATGGGGGTGATGAAAAGGGATATCTATCCCTCGGTCGCCACCGTAGGGAGAGATCCCCTTCGGGCCACCCCAGGCAGAGCCCCCTCACTGGGGGCTCTGGGGGCTCGGCACCAGTCCAGAGCCCCTTCTTCCCGCCGGGTACGGATCGCGCTCCCCGCAGATGCGGAGGAGCACGTCCGCCATGCTCGCAAGTCTTGCCGGAAGTCCGGGCATTTAGAATTTCTTCTAAGGAAACTGCCACCTTCCTATAATCATATGTATGTAATGTGCCGTCAAGCCGCAACCGATTTATGGTGACCTCTGCAAGGGGCTTTCAGGGCACGGAAAAACATGGTTCGCTAGGGCCTTCCTCTGTAGACCCTTCCTTGGCAGAGTCCCGTCCCAGAACTGACCCTGCTTAGCTTTTGAAATCTGACGAGATCAAGCCATATTATATCATTCCCCAAACCCCTTAGAATGATAGAACTCTCTCTTTAAAAAGTCAGATGTCTTCTTCTTCATCACACATATCCAGGGCTTTTGGGGTTTTGTTTAAAAAAAAAAAAAAGAGGTGCCAGAACTCTCAAGAGCAAATGAATTTTCAGTCTGTATACTGAAATCTCATGAATTTTTAAACATTTTAAAAAGAAGCTTGTCAAAGAGGTTCCAGAATGCTGTTCTGGTGCATCCCCCGGGAAACAAAGCCCAGCACATATCCATATTATACATATGGTCCAGGCCCACGGCCAGGATTTTTTTAAATTTGGGGGCCCTTTTAAAAAGTTGGGGGGGTGCTGAAATGAAAAATAATAATAAAAAAAATTCACATAGGCTGAGTGGAAAAAAACCTCGCGTGGGAAGGGGGGAGGCTGCACGCGCCTGCACTCTGGTTTGTGAATTTGCAGCTTGGAGTACAGGTGTGCAGCCCCCACTTCTTCCCCAAAGCATTTAAAGGGACAAATTCACAGCTTGGAGTGCAGGCGCGCGTGGCCTCCCCCTCCCCACTTCCCAAAATTCGTGGGGCTTTGGCAGGAAGTTGGGAGCCAGTTTGGTGTAGTGGTTAAGTGCACGGACTCCCCACGGGTTTGATTCCCCACTCCTCCACTTGCACCTGCTGGATGCCCTTGGGCAAGCCATAGCTCTGTACCAGCTGTTCTCTCAAGGACAGTTGGTCTCAGAGCTCTCTCAGCCCCACCTACCTCACAGGGTGTCTGTTGTGGGGAGGGGAAGGGAAAGGAGTTTGTAAGCTGCTCTGAGACTCCAAGTGATTGAAGGGCGGGATATAAATCCAATCTCTTCTTCTTCTCTTCTCTTGGGGGGCTGAGCCCCAGGAGGCCCCGCTGTAGCTACGGCCCTGGAATGGTCGAATCCCATGTACTGCATATAGGATTGCAACCCAAGCCCATGCTCTGGTTATGGGGCTGCCAGCTTTAAGAACATAAGAGATGCCTTGCTGGATCAAACCAGTGGTCCATTGAGTCCAGCACCCTTGTTCATCATGCCAGAAAACGGGACATGGAGGCCAAGGCCTTTCTCTGATGTTGCCTCCCAGCCTTCGGGTCCAGAGGATTACTGCCTCTCGCTATAGAGGTTCCCTTTCATCACCATGGCTACTAGCCGTTGATGGGCCCTGTTAGGGTTGCCAAGTCCAGGTTGGAAAATACCTGGGGACTTTGGGCTGGAGCCAGGAGAAGGGGAGGTTTGGGGAGGGGAGGGGCCTCAGCATGGTACAATGCCATAGAGTCTACCCTTCAAAGCAGCCATTTTCTCCAGGGGAGCTGATCTCTGTCAGCTGGAGATCAGTTGTAAAAGCGGGAGATCCCCAGGCCCCACCTGGAGGCTGGCAAGCCTAGGCCCTGTCATCCATGCATCTGTCCAATCCCTTCGTGAAGCCATCTGTGCTTGTGCCCATCATTTCGCCCATATTACAGTTTAATTAGTTGTTGACTGAAGATGTATTTTCTTTTGTCCAGCCTGGAATCCTGATGTGCTTTCTTGTATAGAATCATAGAATGACAGAGTCGGAAGGGGCTATACAGGTCATCTAGTCCCACCCCCTGCTCAGGATCAGCCTAGAGCAGGGGTGTCAAACTCATTTTCATGGAGAGCCAGATTTGACATAAATTGGACTTTGTCGGGCCGGGCCATATGTGTCATAAAATGTAATGCCAGGTAGTGGAGATAAACTCTATAAAGGACACAAACAAAGATTTTTTTTAACTTAAAAACATGCCTGAAACATTAGCATTCTTGCAATATTTTGTTTATTTAACAGTCTCTGATAACTGACACTTCTTGCTCTGAATTCTTGCATCAAAATATCTGTGCTTTAGTGATCTGGGAGGGGGAGGAGCCTCAGCCCCATGCAGGGAGCAGGAGCTTGCCTATCTATCTCTCCTGAGTGATTGAGAGAGTCTGGGAAAGCAAGCTATGATGCAACAGCAACAGTAGAACTGGAGGAAGAAGCAGGAGACAGCCAGTCCCTTGTGGGCCTGATAGAAGCCCTCCGGGGGACTGATGTGGCCCCTGGGCCGCATGTTTGGCACCCATGGCCTAGAGCAGGGGTGGGCAATTGTTTTGGCTCGGGGGCCACTTTGTGGGAGCGGAGGTTAGTGGAGGGCCACACCTTTTAAAATGATTGCATTCGTTAGTTAACTTTGCATTTCAGAAAAGGTATAAATTGTATCATAAAAATCAATAAATATAAATTAAATAAAATAGTGGTAGTTTTATTTAATTTATTTATTGTGCTAATTTCATATCATCTATAGCTGCAAGCACATTTAATTTTAGAATCAGTTTAATGAGCCAAATGTACCCTATCACACTTTTCTACAATTTTTTTGAAATCAGGAGTGAGATTGCTTGTTGAAATTCTCATCACAGCCTGCAAGTTAATGTCTGTCAAAGAGCATCTATATTTACTCTTGTTGATCTTCATGCAAGAAAAACTTTGCTCACAAATATATGTAGACCCAAATATAGAGAACATTTTCCCAGCAAATTTCTTCATACATGGAATTTTTTCAGCAGACAAAGATTTGTAAAAGTCAACTAATGTTACAGCATTAAACATTTCTTTCACAGTGTGATCTGACTGCATGTCAGTAAATTCAAGCTGCAGCTCCTCAGGTGCTGTATCAATATCAGCAGTGATGGGATAAGAGAGCAAATTGAATTTAGGCTCAATTTTCTTGAAGTCCTGAAATCTTCTTGGCGGGCCGCAAAAAACTCTGTGGCGGGCCGCATGTGGCCCCCGGGCCGCAATTTGCCCACCCCTGGCCTAGAGCATCCCTGACAAGTGTTTGTCCAGCCACTGCTTAAAGACTGCCAGCGAGGGGGAGCTCACCACCTCTCTAGGCAGCTGATTCCACTGTTGCACCACTCTGACTGTCAAAAAGGTTTTCCTAAGATCCATCCGGTGCCTTCCCGCCCTTAATTTCAACCCATTATTGCGAGTCCTCTCCTCTGCTGCCAACAGGAACAGCTCCCTACCCTTCCTTTTTGTCCAGCCTGAGATTCTGAAACTTTTTTATAAACTTTTTTCCCTGAGCCGTTAGCAGCTCCGTTTGCAGACATTATGATAGTGATTATCCTCACGTGTTTGAAAAGTTTTACCAGCTGGTTGCTGCAGATTCATGTCCTGTTCAAGACACCGGAGCAGGAAAAGGCCTTTTCCCTTCTCATCTGGCAGGCCTATCCAGCTCAAACTTGGAAGGGGCTGTGGCTCAGTGGAAGAGCCTCTGCTTTGCATGGACAAGGTCCCTAGTTCAATCCCCGGCATCACCAGTGCAAAGGATCAGGTGATAAGTGATGTGAAAGACCTCTAGCTGAGACCTTGGAGAGCCGCTGCCAGTCTCAGTAGACAAGATCAACCTTGATGGACCCATGGTCTGAATCAGTATAAGGCAGTTTCAAACTAGTGGTTTTTCATTTGCTAGGTTGATACTGCCATACCAGGGTCGACAGGTCCCCCCTGGCCACACATGGAGTATGGGGGGGGTTAGGGTTGCCGGATCCAGGTTGGGAAACTCCTGGAAATTTGGGGATGGCGCCAAGGGAGGACGGGGACCTCAGTGGGGTTCAGTGTCATAGAGTCCACCCTCCAAAGCATCCATTTTCTCCAGGGGAACAGATCTCTCTAGTCTGGAGATAAGAGGCAAATTCCAGGGGGTCCCCAGGTCCCACCTGGAGGTTGGCATCCCTTTGCCATGCATTTTATACGTTTTGAAAAGGAAGTGTTTCAAACTGGCCCGTTCTCACAGCCATAAGAGAACAGCATTCCTGAAAACCTTCCTTCACCAAGGCTACATTAAACTTTCTCTAGCCTTTTAAAAAAGGAACCTAAGAATATTTCATAGACTGTTTGATCTCATAATGGACCTGGCTGTATTTATTATAGAATATCTGCAGCTCCCACACATTCAAGCAACATCCGTTATCTGGCTATGCAGTTGTAAGTGGAAGAAAACCATGCCCGGGCAATCACACTCCCTTTGTGCTTATTTACAAGCAGGTTTAATAGGTTCGATAGACCCAAGGAAAGGGTCAGCTCCTTTTTTAGGGTGGGTGGGTGAAATGGCGTACAAGCCTTCTACATAAGGCTGCCTGGTCCTTCCTGGCATCCGGCGGGAAATTGGGGGGGGGGGGGCTTAGCAGGAGGAAGAAGGCCGAAGCCTTCATAAAACCGGCTTCTACCGTAGAGTTTTTGCTCAAATACCAGAGTGCTGCACAGACATTGCTGACGTGATGACGTCACTTCCTGTGTGATGCCAGCAACGAGGCCTAGGCCTTTTCCTTTCTCCTGGTAACTCCCCTCTGCCGGCCAGCCGATCAGTGGCTGGGAGTAGGGCCAGTAATGGGGAACCCACATTGTGTTCTGCCCTCTCAGTCACACGAAGCCGTATCACATGTGGATACTTGTAGATCCCCTTCCTATTTATTCATGCCCAATCATGACTAATTGCCAGAGGCATAAACTTTGGGGGCAGTGGGGCTCGTGGCCAACTTCATGGCTGCTGGGCCCTCCAGTATTTCCCAGTGGGGACGATGCCCCCGCCGGCTGCCGGGTAGCTCAGGCTGTCAAGTTCTCAAGTTCAGTCAGTCCTGTTAGTCTTTGTGGTAACTTAGCAAGTCCCTAGGAGGCACAGGGCTGGTTTTGTTTGGTTCTGTAAAGATAAGAGTGGGGAGGGGACCTTCAGTGGGTCATACTGTCTGTGAAGAAACCCATTTTAAGAGCTGGCCAGTGCCTTGCTTTGAAAGAGGAGGAGGAGAAGAAGAAGAGAAATTGGATTTATACCCTGCCCTTCACTCGGAATCTCAGAGTGGCTTACAATCTCCTTTCCCTTCCCCTCCCCACAACAGACACCCTGTGAGGTAGGTGGGGCTGAGAGAGCTCTGAGAGAACAGCTCTGAAAAAACTGTGACTGACCCAAGGTCACACCAACAGCTGCATGTGGAGTAGTAGGGAATCAAACCCGGCTCTTAAAAGTCTGCACTCTTAACCATTACACCAAAGTGGCTCTCATTAGGCTGTGCTAACGAGTGGGGTGGGAGACTGATTCACCGATGGGACATCCACATGCCTACCCATCGCCACAGAGACTTCCAAAGCCACGCACCAAAGTAATTTCATTAGCAAGGGCGAGTCTTCCTGAGTGCAAAATCGAATTATTATCAAAAAAAAAAAACCCAGGTGAGCTTGATTACCTTTTACTAACCTCTGTGTTAGGGATTATTAGGAAAGGTATTGAGTGCCCCTGTGTAGATTTATGGTGCAGCCTCATTTAGAATACTGTGTCCAGTTCTGGTCACCGTATCTCCAAAAGGACATTGCAGAGCTGGAAAAAGTGCAGAGGAGGGCAGCCAAGATGATTAGGGGGCTGGAGCACCTTCCCTACGAGGGAAGGCTGAAGAGTCAGGGACTTTTCAGTTTAGAAAAGAGACGACTAAGGGGGGACATGATAGAGGTTTATAAAATTATGCATGGGATGGAGTTGCCGAAGAGAACCTTTTCTTCCTCTCCCCAAATAGTAGAATTCGAGGGCATCCAATGAGCTGATGGGCTGTAGGTTTAGGACGGACAAAAGGAAATACTACTTTACACAGAGAGTGATTAAAAGCTAGAATTTGCTGCTAGAGGATGGAGTGACAACCACAGTAATAAACAGCATTAAAAGGGGATTAGATAGATTCATGAAGGATAAGTCTTCAACGGCTACTAGCCATGGTGGCCGAGGGGGACCTCCACATTCAGAGGCACTAAGCCTCTGAATCCCAGAGCCAGGAGGCAACATCAGAGGAAGGCCTTGGCCTCTATGCTCTGGTCCAGAGGAACTGGTTGGCCACTGTGTGAGACAGCATGCTGGACTAAATGGACCACTGGTCAGATCCAGCAGGGCTTTCCTCATGTTCTTATGAAGGCCTTGGCCTCTATGCCGAGTTGTTGGCCCTCCAGAGGAACTGGTTGGCCACTGTGTGAGACAGGAGTCTGGACTAGATGGACCACTGGTCTGATCCAGCAGGGCTGTTCTTATGTTCTTATGTTTAACCTTGACTGTCTACCAGCTTGCTTCAGGCATGGGTGGAGCCTCTCCTCCCCAAATCCTGTCTTCCCCAGGCTCCACTCCCAAAATCTCCAGGTATCTCCTTACCCAGAGCTGGCAACCCTAGGTCTTACAGTTATTTCTTTGGTATTATTTCATACTGGCACCTAAAACATATGCTCTGCCATCCAACACTGTGCAGTCACATCCTCTCCTGTTGTGCATAGGCTGGTAGCTCCACTTTTCCTTCCCTTTAAATCTCCCTCTCCTTCCCACTGCTCCTCACGGCTGTTCCCTGGTGCATAATTCTCATTCAGCCAGAGGCTTAACTCTTGTTCACTTTTTCTTTCTTTCCTAACTCTTTATACACGTATAATCTCATCACAACACAGGATTGCCAACCTCCAGGTGGGACCTAAAGATTTCCCAGTATTATAGTTGGTCTCCTGGCAACTGAGATCAGTTTCCCTGGAGAACATGGCTGCTTTGGAGGGTCGACTCCATGGCACTGTGCCTTGCTGAGGTCTCACACCTCCCCAAACCCCGCCTTCTCCAGGCTCCTCCCAGAAGAAGGAAAAGAAGAGGAGGAGGAGGAGGAAATTGGATTTATACCCTGCCCTTCACTCGGGCTACGGTCACACACACTAGATAACCCACTTTCAATTCACTTTCAGTGCACTTTCTAACTGGATTTTACTGTGTGAACTAGATTATTTAGTGGATTATTCAGTGTGTGTGACTGCGGCCTCGGAGTCTCAGAGAGGCTTACAATCTCCTTCCCTTCCTCTCCCCACAAGAGGCACCCTATGAGGTTGTTGGGGCTGAACGACTTCTGAGAGAACTGCTCTTTCAAGAACAGCTCTGAGAGAACTGGGGCTTGTCCAGGGTCCCCCAGCAGCTGCATGTGAAGGAGTGGGAAATCAAACGCAGTTCTCCCAGATTAGAGTCCACTGCTCCTAACCACTACACCAGACTGGCTCTGTACAAAATCTCCAGGTATGTACCTCAACCCAGAGCTGGCAACTCTAAATAACAGTTTCACTGTTAGAGGGATTCCCTGCCTGCCAGCTGGCATTCCGAGTGACAGGAGAGAAAGAAGGCCCATCACCAGACAGCATAACATCACTGCCATGGAAACCCAGAAGTCATATCAGTCCTCTCTTGGAATCACCCAAAAACCTATGGTTTTACCATATTCCTATACCTTGCCAATTTCTAGATAGGCATAACATCCCTTCTGGGTTTTCCTGGAAATGACATCACACCATTAGCTGGCTGTTCCCATGTTCCTGACCCCCCTGTTTCCCACTGGTTGCCACAACCCTAGCAACACTGGTCTCCGGGGCCGCAGTCACACGGCCCTTTAATGCGGGAAGAACAACGGCCACAGCTAGTCCCGCGCTGAAGCGGGCTCAAATGCGGGTTCCTCCCGCATTTTCCGACCTTGGGGAAATCGAGCTTTTTCCCAGTGGTCGCGCAAGGAACCCGCAATTGAGCTATCTGGACAGCCCTCTCTCACAATCATTGTGAGAGAGGGTTGTCCAGATGCCCCCTCCCCATTCCCCCCCCCCCTTTTGCACTTGGGCGCTTGGGCACTCAAGTGCCCAAGTGCAAAAGGGGGGGAAAACCCACTGAATTTACCAGGCAGCCAGCGGGGCTTGGGAAAGGGTTCCTCCCCCACCTGCCACCGCTGCCCGCCACCTCCTCCTCCATCGACAGTGACTGCCTCCTCCTCCACCGACTGCCTCCTCTTCCGCCGCCCACTTCCACTGCAGCCGCTGCTGACAGCCTCCGCCGCCGACAGCCTCCTTCTCAGCGGCTGTCCGCTGCCGCCCGCCGCAGCCACTGCCGCCAGGGGTTGGGATGTATAAACATCCCAACCCGAACTTAAAAGAAGCGAATCCTTTAAATCCGGAAGGAGTCCCGGATTTAAAGGACCGTGTGACCACAGCCTGGAAGGGCACCCCATCAACTGCTGAGCTGTGATATTAGTTCACAGCTTCCCCCCTTACAGATTTGTGTTCTGGCTTCCATAAGACTTTGGGCAACTAATTTTGGGGCAGGGAGTACAGACAGTATAATGTATAGATACACTCAATATTAAAGTGTGTGTATGAGAGAGATGCAAACTGCTGTACCCTACGGTATCTTAGCAGAAGGGGGGGGGGAGTTGAAAATAGAAAATGCAGACTTTTATACTGAAGGAAAGGAAGTACATCATTTGGATAGGCATGGTTATTTGGATGTCAAGTTTCATTTTCAACATCAAAAACACTGAACTATACACTAGTGTCTCATCCTCATACACATGGCATAATTGATTAGGGACAAAATTAGTCATGTATGCCTGAAAACATGTTTGTCTACAGCATACACAGGAATTATGCTGTAATGCTGCTAACTGTTTTACATAAAAATCCCCATGCTACACATTTTGAGTGAGTGGAACCTTGCCTTCAGAAAGTATTTCACTCTTTCCAACGGAGAAAATATTTCACTGGAGTTTTTATCAGAGCAACCCCCAAAGTTCCAGTTTTTCCATTGGAGAAGTAAGGGTGAAAGTAGGGTTACCTGCAACCAGGGTTGCCAACTCTGGAGATTTTGGGGATGGAGCCGGGGGATGGCGGGGTTTGGGGAGGTGACGGACTGCAGCGGGGTATAATGCCATAGAATCCACCTTCCAAACTGTCCACTTTCTCTGGGGAACTGATCTGTAGCCCACAGATCAGTAAAAATCCCAGGAGATCTCCAGCCACCATCTGGAGGTTGGCAACTCTAGGTGGAAGCATAGGCGTCAACTGCGGGGGGACTTGAGGGCTTGAGCCCTTCCCCCGAAATTTCCCGGGGGGGGGGGGCTCAGCCACCCCCAGCAAAACTGAGCGCCCATCGGGCCCTTCCTAGGCCCACCCGTCCACTGGCTGGCTGGCTGCCACCGCCACCTCCCCCCACCCCCCGCCTGGCCATTCCTGCCTCCGGGCCCCTGGGCAGACGGAGGGAGGGACGAAGGCAGAGTGGCCAGGCCCAGGGGGAGAGGCGGCGGGGACATGGTCCCGGCATGCGTGCGCGCAAAGAGCCCCCCCCCCCCCCCCCGGGATTTTAAAACTTGACGCCCCTGGGTGGATGTCCCGGGCGGGGAGCAGATTTATCCCCACAATTTCCCAGGTTTTTTTTTGTGTGTGTGGCCTTCGTCAGAGCATAAGATAAGCTATGCTGGATCAGGCCAGTGGCCCATCCAGTCCAACACTCTGTCACACAGTGGCCGAAAACACCAGGTGCCCTCAGGAGGTCCAGCAGTGGGGCCAGGACACTAGAAGCCCTTCCAGTAGAAGCCCTTCCACTGTTGCACCAAGAATACAGGGCATCACTTGCCCCAGACTGAGAGTTCCTATCTATACCTTGTGGCTAATAGCCACTGATGGACCTCTGCTCCATATGTTTATCCAATTCCCTCTTGAAGGCGTCCATGCTTGTAGCCGCCACCACCTCCTGTGGCAGTGAATTCCACATGTTAATCACTCTTTGGGTGAAGGACTTCCTTTTATCTGTTCCTTTTATCCATTCACATCCCCTTGTGATTTTTGTTGCACTGAAATAGCATACCAAAACCCAGCTTCCCCACTGAGCTATTTCTTTCTGTTCCCAGGTCAGTCTCCAACGCTATAAACATATATCTGTCTCCAAGGAAAAACAGCTTGACAACTCCTGGCTCCATTTCTATCTTAGCTACTGAAAACTATTCAAATCTTTTATTTGAATATGCCAGTTGCCTCCTTGTTAGATGCATACTGTCTGGTTAATATTTATAGACCTTGCTTTATAATTTTTTTAAAAAAATAAGAACTGTAGTTAATGTTCGGGTTTTTTTTTTTTTGAGAACTACAATGGTGATGACTCAAGCAGGAAACAATTACCAGAGTGTTCCACAAAAATTTACAAAAAGGGAAGCAGGTTTTTTTCAGGTGAGTGGGGGCTTCGAAGAAGGAAGAGAGGAGCAGCAGCTATAATCTTGCTATTATTGTAAGAGAAGTAGAGAAGCCAAGTTCCTTTGTTGCACATCCGGGCGCTTTCACACTCCCTAAATAATGCACTTTCAATCCACTTTCAGTGCACCTTGCTACTGGATTTTACTGTGTGGAATGGCAGAATCCACTTGCAAACAGTCGCTGAAGCGGATTGAAAGCACATTATTTAGCATGCGTGAAAACGCCCAGAGAGTTACTAGCCTGAACGGCAACATTTATGAAAATTCACAGCAGAAAATTTTAGAGCATCAAAGAATCCATCCAGTCCATCAAATTAGCTGTTTGATCTGTTGTCGTTGCTTCTCCCCAATGGATTTAAATTGCTCAGTCAGACAGAAACATTTGTATCCCGTTCCACCATCACAACCCCACCCTCGTGCTCACCCCCACTTTCCCCGACCCCAGAGAAAGTCTGGTATTTGCTGAACCTACCAGGCTCACCGCGCATATCCAGATGTCTGATTGCTCTCTTGCACTGTCAAGCCATTTGGGAAACTGCAAACTTCTGGGTTTGCTGCCATTTTTTTTTTACAAGTTAGCGATGTGCGCATAAGCGGTTACTCAGCCACGGATTGTTAATTACTGCTCATGCAGAATTTGCAAGAGGAGCAGCAACGGCAGTGTCAACAGCAGCAAACCAGGAAAGTTTGCTTGTTCTTTGACAGAGGCAAGGGGAAGAAGATGCTGGGAGAGGCAGGCAAAGCACACCCCCTTGCTTTGCAATTTGCCAGAGCAGAGAAGAGCCCCCTTTCCACCTAGGGTAATTCACGAGTGGGGAAGCACCACATCCAGCTCAAGCATCACCTGGGGGGGGGGAACCTTTAAGTGCAGGTGAGATAGCCGTCTAGTTGCACATCCAGTGTAGACAGCAGAGACAGCCTCCCCCCACCGCAATCTCCAGCACCTCGTGTCTCTCTTTCCCTTCCGAGGTGAGAATGAAAATACTTTACTGGAGGATGGCTGTGTGGCTGGCCAGGGGTGACCCTCATTGGCAAGGACAGGATATCTGATTAAACCACCCCGGAACAAAACAAAAAAATCCAGAACAAATTAGAAATGTGGCCAGAGCACAATGAGCACACCATTTGACCACAGCCCAGCTCACCAGTTTGGGAGCTCCTCCTCCTCCTCCTCAATTGAATTTCTGAATCACCCAGTCCCTGAGTACACAGGGCTCTGGGTGATTTACAACAAGTTAAAAACATACAGAAAATACAGATTAAAACCAGCAGATGAATCATTCCTAATTTAATCATCTCTATACGGCGTCCATAATTTAATCTAAAACCTACTCTCGAGTGTTCTGTCTCGTGGGCAGGTTAAGGAGGAGGCCGAAGTGGGCAGGATGGAAGAAAAGAGGAGGGTGCCAGCTATGATGGAAAACTGTTGCTTTCCTCAACCAAAAACCTGGCGGAACATCTCTGCCTTACAGGCCCTATGGAATTGCATTAAGTCCTGCAAGACCCTGGTGGAAGTTGGCAGAGAGTTCCACCAGGTTGGAGCCAGGGCTGAGAAGGCCCTGGCTCTGGTCGAGGACAGCCTGATATCTTTGGGGCCAGGGATCACCAGCAGATCGCTCTCAGCGGAGCAGAGCGCTCTCCCGGGGACATACCAGAGGAGACGGTCCTGGAGATATGTGGGTCCCAGGCCGCTCAAGGCCTTAAAGGTCAATACCAGCACCTTGAATCTGACTCGGTATTCCACTGAAAACCTATTTTTCACTTCCTGCAGAAGAGTAATATATTGCAGATCAGATATACAATTTGGTGTAGTGGTTAAGTGTGCGGACTCTAATCTGGGAGAATCGGGTTTGATTCCCCACTCCTCCACTCGCAGCTGCTGGATGACCTCGGGCAAGCCATAGTTCTGACACAGCTGTTATTGAAAAAAGCAGTTTCTGTCAGAGCTCTCTCAGCCCCACATACCTCACAGGGTGTCTGTTGTGGGGAGGGGAAGGGAAAGGGGTTTGTAAGCCGCTCTGAGACTCCTTCGAGTAGTGAAGGGCGGGGTATAAATCCAATCTCCTCCTCCTCCTCCTCCTCCTCCTCTTCTTCTTTGTGCACTTATAAGTCTTAATTTAAGAATCAGAGTCACAGCCGCCTGATGACCACTGTCCCCAATACTTTACACAGTTGTAGGTTCTTCTTGACAGGCTGACTTGAGTTCAAGAGTAGGACAGTGACAGGGATTCTGCTTTGCATAAAGAAGATCACCGGTTCCAAAAGATCAGATGCAATGTGAAAGACCATCATCTGAGACACTAGAAAACCTCTGCCAGTCAGCACAGACAATGTGGACTGCAATGGTTTCAGTCGGTGGAAGGCAACTTCCTGGGTGTGTATTTACAACAGCCTTGTTATGTATTAGGGCTGGAGCATTCCAGGACTGTCTACCAGAAACTGGCTGAGCTTGAGGCTCTAGAACAATAGCCCACCAGGACTCTGGAGGTGACCAATGAGAAACTAATGTTATGTAAATAGCCTATCCTTGGGAATTGGGTGTGGGTTTTGCATGCTATTTAAACAGATCTGTTGCCCTGGTGTTTTAGTCTTGTTCCTGAAATCACTTAATAAAGTAGAGCTGCTTCACTGGATTGAACTACAGTTGCCAGGTCCCCCCCCAGCCACCAGGGAAGGATGGGGGGATAGGGTGGCCAGCTCCAGGTTGAGAGACTCCTGGAGATTTGGGGTGGGGCCTGGGGAGGACAGGGACCTCAGTGGGGTACAATGCCATAGAGTCCACCCTCCAAAACATCCATTTTCTCCAGAGGAACTGATCTCTGTGGTCTGGAGATGAGCTATCATTCCAGGGGATTCCCCCGGTCCCACCTGGAGGTTGGCACTCCCAGACTGAACCCCAAGAATGCTAGTAATTCTGCATTTTATATGCACAACCTAGCAACACTGAGAAAATATAGCCTCAGTATCCAAAGTTTTAAAAGATGAAGTAGGGATTGCGTTTCTAGAGGAATGGGTACCCAAAAAAAGGGTCTGTCAAAACCTAAATAGGGATAGTCTGAACATATGGAATGTGGTTTTTTTTCTCTCTTTCTTGCCTAGATTATTTTCAGCCTGTCAAGACAGCCATTTCATCCGGCAGACAAGGTGGTTTATAACTTTAATAATAGCAAGCAATATCAAACCACAAATAAAAGCGTATTTAAAGGTTCTGAATGGCTCATAGCAAAGTAATCTACCTAAAGTGTGGCTGTCTTCAAAGATGGTGGCGTTTATTTAATTTATTTATTAAAATAGTTATATCCCGCCTTTCCACGTGGTTCAAGGTAGCTTACAAAAATAGTTAATTAATAGTTAACATTAATAATTAAGACAGAATAGAAAACCCCCAAACCTCCCCCCTCCCCAGTTTAAACCCCTCCGAAAGCCCTGGAAAACAGACAGGCCTTGCCACGCCTCCTGAAGATTTCTAAGTACAGAAGAGAAGAGAGAAAAGAAGAAGAGAGTGGATTTATACCCTGCCCTTCACTACCCAAGAGAGTCTCAAAGCGGCTTACAAACTCCTTTCCCTTCCCACAACAGACACCCCCTGTGAGGTAGGTGGGGCTGAGAGAGCTCTGAGACAACTGTCCTTGAGGGAACAGCTGTGCCAGAACTATGGCTTGCCCAAGGTCATCCAGCAGGTGCAAGTGGAGGAGTGGGGAATCAAACCCGGTTCTCCCAGATTAGAGTCCACACACTTAACCACTACACCAAACTGGCTCACCGAAGAAGAAGAAGAGGAGATTGGATTTATACCCTGGCCTTCACTACCCAAAGGAGACTCAGAGTGGTTTACAAACTCCTTTCCCTTCCCCTCCCCACAACAGACACCCTGTGAGGTAGGTGGGGCTACAAGCATAGTGGTGACTACAAGCATAGACAGCTTCAGGAGAGGATTGCATAAGGTGACTCGATGAAGAAGAAGAGGAAAAGATTAGATTTATACCCCGCCCTTCACTCACTTGGAGTCTCAGAGTGGCTTACAAACTCCTTTCCCTTCCCCTCCCCACAACAGACACCCTGTGAGGTAGGTGGGGCTGAGAGAACTCTGAGACAACTGTCCTTGAGAGAACAGCTGGTACAGAGCTATGGCTTGCCCAAGGTCATCCAGCCAGGTGCAAGTGGAGGAGTGGGGAATCAAACCCGGTTCTCCCAGACTAGAGACTGTGCACTTAACCACTACACCAAACTGGCTCCCTCGATAAACATATGGAACAGAGGTCCATCAGTGGCTATTAGCTGTAAGGTATAGAGGGTTTTGTATTCTTGGTGCTTGGAGACGGGCAACAGTGGGAGGGCTTCTGGAGTTCTGGGCCCGCTGATGGACCTCCTGATGGCACCTGGGTTTGGGCCACTGTGCGCCACAGAATGTTGGACTGGATGGGCCCCTGACCTGATCCAACATGGATTCTCTTATGCTCTCATGTTCAAACAGGGTCCCCAAGGTGGCAAAATCCAAATATTAAAACAGTTCAGCCATGACGTCAGCATTTATCAATTTTTATACAATTTGAGAAAGACACGTAAACGTACAAACACAACACAACCAGGGAAGTGGGCCAAGAAGAGTTCCTGGGAGCATGCCAAATGAAGCAAACGGGTCTTCATCCGCTGGCAGAAGATGCCCAGCCGGGTCATCTGGAGAGACAGGAGCAAGAAAGCCTCCACCAAGCAATACAGAACTGGTTGCCATGGCGATGGAGAGACAGGCACACAACACATCCTGTCCAGACTATGCATCCCTGTCCCCCGGGGGATCTTGCAGTTCAAGAAAGCCTGGATTAGGGTTGCTGCCTCCCCACTGTGGGTGGGAGATTCCTCCCCCTCCCCCGCTGGGCCCTGCCCTCCCCCAGGTCAGCTGGCTGGCAGGGGAACTTACCAGGAGTGGGAGGAAGGCCTAGGCCTCATCACTGGTGAGGCAGCAATGTCACTTCTGCCGTGCAATCAAAGAACCTTTATTGACATAACCTTCTGGCGTGCACTCAAGCTACTCCAAGGTGGAAGCCATTTTTATCAGAGTTTTTGCACAAATACCAGAGCGTCACCATGACATGGATGATGCGATGGCATCACTTCCAGTGCATGCCAGAAGTAGGGCTGCCAAGTCCCCCGGTAGGGCGGGGGAAACAACGGTTTTTACTGCTTACCCCCGCTTTTTCAAAATTGGCCCCCGGGGGACAAAATGGCTGCCAGCAGGAAGTCGGAGTCTGCCCTGCCCTGCCTTAAAAGGGAAATGTCTGCAGAGAGCCTGCCCTGCAGTAAAAAGCCTCACCAGACATTTTCCCTTTAAGAAGTCAGCAAGAGAGCTTCCACAGCAAGAGAGGTCCGCCCAGAGATTAAGGAGGGACTGAAGGGGTTGCTTTTGCATGTGGCTTGCAAGGTAAGTTTCTCTTCCAGCTCTTTTCCTTCTCTCTCTCTCCCTCGTTCTTTCTTTTTTCTGTCCGTCTGTCTGTCTGTCTCTCTCTCTCTCTGTCCCCATCCAGCAGAGGTCTATCAGTGGCTATTATTAGCCACAAGGTCTAAATGGAAGTAAGTTTCTCTTCCAGCTCTTTTCCTTCTCTCTCTCTCCCTCGTTCTTTCTTTTTTCTGTCCGTCTGTCTGTCTGTCTCTCTCTCTCTCTGTCCCCATCCAGCAGAGGTCTATCAGTGGCTATTATTAGCCACAAGGTCTAAATGGAAGTAAGTGCCTCTTCCAGCTCTTTTCCTTCTCTCTCTCTCCCTCGTTCTTTCTTTTTTCTGTCCATCTGTCTGTCTCTCTCTCTCTCTCTCTGTCCCCATCCAGCAGAGGTCTATCAGTGGCTATTATTAGCCACAAGGTCTAAATGGAAGTAAGTGCCTCTTCCAGCTCTTTTCCTTCTCTCTCTCTCCCTCGTTCTTTCTTTTTTCTGTCCGTCTGTCTGTCTGTCTCTCTCTCTCTCTGTCCCCATCCAGCAGAGGTCTATCAGTGGCTATTATTAGCCACAAGGTCTAAATGGAAGTAAGTGCCTCTTCCAGCTCTTTTCCTTCTCTCTCTCTCCCTCGTTCTTTCTTTTTTCTGTCCGTCTGTCTGTCTGTCTGTCTCTCTCTCTGTCCCCATCCAGCAGAGGTCTATCAGTGGCTATTATTAGCCACAAGGTCTAAATGGAACCCTTTGTCTGGGGCAGTGATGCTCTGAATTCTTGGTGCTTGGGGGGTAACAGTGGGAGGGCTTCTGGAGTTCTGGCCCCGCTGCTGGACCTCCTGAGGGCACCTGGTATTTTTGGCCACTGTTGTGACACAGAGTGTTGTACTGGATGGGCTGTACTGGATGGGCCGATCCACTGTGGCTTCTCTCCTGTTCTTATGATATGAAAATTATATTAAGTACTTGTGTAGCACTTAGTGCTTCATATTCTGCCGAGATGAGGAAGGATTCAGTAGGGCCGTTGCTCAGTGATAGAGCATCTGCTTGACATGCAGGAGGTATCAGCCTCTTCAGCTAAAAAAGGATCAGGTAATAGGTGACATTAAAGATCTCAGCCTGAGATCCTGGAGAGCCACTACCAGTCTGAGTAGTCAATACTGACCTTGATGGACCAATGGCCTGATTCAGGATTAGGAAACTTCATGAGTTCATGTGTCAGCATGTGGAAGCAACATCACAGGATGTGACATCACAAAATGATGTCACTTCCTTTCTCCTGGCTCCACCCCCAAAGTCCCCAGATATTTCCCAAGTTGGACTTGGCAGCCCTAGCCGGAAGCATCACTTCCAGTGCATGCCGGAAGCAATGTTGCCGCATCACCAGCTAGGGTTGCCAGATCTGGATTGGAAAATACCTGGAGGCTTTGGGGGTGGAGCCAGGAAAGGGCAGGGTTTGGGGAGGGGAGGGGCCTCAGTAGTTCAAGAGCAGTTTCTGTCAGAGCTCTCTCAGCCCCACCTACCTCACAGGGTGTCTGTTGTGGGGAGGGGAAGGGAAATGAGTTTGTAAGCCGCTCTGAGATTCCCTTGGGTAGTGAAGGGCAGGGTATAAATCCAGTCTCCTCCTCCCAGGGGTCCCTGATCTGAGGCCACACGGAGTTGACACTACCCTTTTCACCTCCAGGCAGCTCTAGGAATCACCAGCAACTCTATGGTAAGAACTTTCTGTAAGTAGACGAAGGCTGCGGTCTCACATGCAAGATAAAGTGGGGGGAAGAGAGGCTGTTTCCTCCGGCGGTTGTTGACCCGCAGTTGCGCAATCACACAGTCTTTTGAAGCTGTGGGTGCAGCCCACCACTGCACGATCAGACGCAACCACGGGTGAGTCGGGGGGGGGGGGGGGAGGTTTGCTGTTTGTCTCCGATGCGCTTTAATGAGGGATCGATGATTCGCACCTCAGCCCTAAGGGCTCTTTATGGAGTGTGCGATGATGCGCATACTGAGAAGGAAACAACAACGACACAGAGTTGGAATGGCTTGATTGTGCGTGTGATTGCAACTGAAGCCTTATTTTTCTTTTTAAATTTTTCTCCTGGCATGCTGCCCTCCACAACTGTCCCACCGGTCGCCAGGCGGCAACCCTAAGAGAAGGATTCCCAGCTGGCTAGCCCAGAACCCAAAAAACATGGAGGAAGAGCCTGTGAAGCCAATCAGGGCCCCTTCCTTCTGGATTCCTCCTTTAGGGGTTGAAAAAGGCAGCTGACTTGTTAGACTACATGACCCGGCCTTGACATGATAATTCTCAAATATACTATCCATCCAATGTGGGCATTTACATAGCTGCCAGTTCCAGGTTGGGGAATTCCTGAAGATTTGGGATGGAGCCTGGAGAGGGTGGAGTTTGGGGTGGGGAGGGACCTCAGTGAGGTACAATGCCATAGAGTAAGAACATAAGAACATAAGAGAAGCCAATGTTGGATCAGGCCGATGGCCCCTCCAGTCCAAAACTGTCACAGAGTGGCCAAAAACACCAGGTGCCCTCAGGAGGTCCAGCAGTGGGGCCAGGACATTACAAGCCCTCCCACTGAGAGCCAGTTTGGTGTAGTGGTTAAGTGCACGGACTCTAATCTGGGAGAACCGGGTTTGATTCCCCACTCCTCCACTTGCACCTGGCTGGATGACCTTGGGCAAGCCATAGCTCTGAACCAGCTGTTCCCTCAAGGACAGCTTGGGAAAGCGCTCTCTCAGCCCCACCCACCTCACAGGGTGTCTGTTGTGGGGAGGGGAAGGGAAAAGGAGTTTGTAAGCCGCTCTGAGACTCCCTTGGGGAGTGGAGGGCGGGGTATAAATCCAATCTCTTCTTCTTCTTCTTCTTCACTGTTGCCCCCCCCTCAAGCACCAAGAGTACAGAGCATCACTTGCCCCAGACTGAGAGTTCCTATCTATACCTTTTGGCTAATAGCCACTAATGGACCTCTGCTCCATATGTTCATCCAATTCCCTATTGAAGCTGTTCATGCTTGCAGCCGCCACCACCTCCTATGGCAGTGAGTTCCACGTGTTAATCACTCTTTGGGTGTTTCTACCCTCCAAAGCACCATTTCCTCCCGGGGAACTGATCTCTGTCGTCTGGAGATCAGTTGCAATCCCAGGAGCTCTCCAGGCCCCACCTGGAGGCTGGCAGCCTTAATTTCGACCGAGGTCTTCTGCTACTTTGCATATGATTTTTATTTCTGTAGCACGTTCTGTCGCTGTGTAAAGAAAAATTCTTCCTCTGAAGGCGAATGTCATCAGCAAAGGAAAAACAACACAAAAATTGCTAATTAACTTGGAAGGAAGGATGTTATTTAAAGGAGGAAAAAAAACGTGACAGATCTTTGCCATCACAATAAGGTTGTTGGATATTGTACCTCTGCATGCAAGAGGATCTGGGAGGGAAAGGCTGACAAGGATTCTCTCACTGGGGAAGACTTGGCAGTTGGCCCCGCCCTCTTGTCGCTTAGATATTGAGCCTTTTTGGCTGTTGCTTTTCTTGTGTGTTTCATCTTATATAGGACCACTCTTCTTTTCTTACCTGGGCTTGGAGCTGTAGCAAGTCAACCTTTTTTGAAGTTCACCTGTTCAGAATAAATTAAACATACCTACATGAATAGGCCATGCAAGATGTGCTTCTATTTCTGTAAGTAAAATTTCTTTCCCTCGTCACCGTTGGAGTCCGATCATCTTTGTAACTGGTTTGAACAGCATTTTCCCCTTAATTGGGAAATCTGGAGAATCTGGGATGCTGCAAAAAGTTTCTGTGCTTCCGAGGCAAATGATATTTATACATTTAACCCAAATAAAGGTGGCCTCAGCCTTGCCCTTCAAAGGCCCTGCTTTCTCAGGAGCGTATGAATGAATCCAGCGACCCAGCTGGGCTCATTGTGGACTCCTACCAAAATACAGATCAGACGTCATGTCTAATTGCACACGCTGGTTTTATGAGATCCACAGCCACTGAGCCAAGACTGTCCACGTCAGACATTAAGTCGAGGAGCAGCTCTTAAAAGCTGCTCCCTGTAATATATGCTCTGTTTCCTTCTTTGCCAGCCGGGCTTGGTTGTGTCTTGGGTCATTACCCGCGTATCATTTCGGAGTCTGCAATCCACAGCCATTAAGTGCTGGTATTAAAGGGCATGATGCATTGGGTCTAGATATAGATCAGTAGATGGGCAATGGACAAATCCTTTGCTTTTGTTATCCTGGATGGCTTTGTCTTCCTGAAACAAAAATGAGCAGGAGTGTCATTTCAATAGATTTGGACAGACATAGCCCATGCATGGGGTAGCGGTCAAAAGTTGGGGATCTCGGAGCCCCGAGTTCGAATTGCCACTCCGCAGCGGAAGCTCACTGGGTGTCTCAGGCCCAGGCACTCTCAGCCTAGCCTATCTCACAGGGCTGTTGTGGTGAGGATAAAGTGGAAGAGGGAAGAATGATGTTGTAACACGGACGTTGTAAACTGCTTTGGATTCCCACTGGAGAGGTAAGTGGGATACACATTTGCATTTATTTATATTTTCCTTTTCTATCCATTTCAGAATCAAGGCAGCATTTAGAACTAGCGTTGCCAGCCTCCAGGTGGGGCTTGGAGATTTCCTGGAATTATAATCGATCTCCAGAGTACAGAGACCAGTTCCCCTGAAAGATACAGCAGCTTCAGAGGGCAGAGTCTCTGGTATACCACAGAGTCCAGGAGAAACAGAAGTCCTAGAGTGCTGCCACGCTTTGCTAAGTTGCCTTCTCTCCCCAAACTCCACCTCCCCGGGCACGTCTCCCAAATCTCCAGGAATTCTCCATTTCAGAGCTGACACCCCATTCTTCCCTCCTCCATTTCCTGAAAAACAGCCCTGTTCGGTAGGCCAGGCTGAGAATTTGTGACAGGCCCTAGATCACCCAGCAAGTTTCCACGGCAGAAGAAGAGATTTGAACCTGAGTCAGCTGAGAAGAAGAAGAGATTGGATTTATAACCCACCCTTCACTCAGAGTCTCAGAGCCGTTTACAAACTCCTTTCCCTCCCCCTCCCCAGACACCCTGTGAGGTAGGTGGGGCTGAGAGAGCTCTGACAGAAACTGCTCTTTTTCAAGAACAGCTGTGCCAGAACTATGGCTTGCCCAAGGTCATCCAGCAGCTACAAGTGGAGGAGTGGGGAATCAAACCCAGTTCTCCCAGATTAGAGTCCACGCATTTAACCACTACACCAAACTGGCTCTCAAATAAATAGCTAAATAAATAAAAAAATAGGAGCAGCTACACTCACTGTACCCCTCCCCTGATCATTTAGATTATTTAGTATTATGTTGTGGGGGGCTTTGGAAGGGGGGGGGTCACTGGATTTCCTCCATGTTGTTAATTGACCCAGACGCCAGTTTACTTTTAAGGAAACATTCTCAGAATGCATGAGCTGTTCTGCCATTCTGAGCTGGGATCGACACATTCCCAAACAAGTAAATTAACTCAAGAAACATAATTATCTGTATCCTAATGCAACACCAACTGATGTAAGCATATTTATTGAATGGAATGCAATTACTGGCAACAATGTTTTCTGAAGGGGGTGCGAGTAATCCAATTTAGGTCTGTTAACCCCTGGTGTTTTTGCTTTGGTTTCGGTGGCGGGAGGCAAAAGGCATGTGTGATTGCTAAGTGGTAGGAAGGGAGGAAAAGAGGCAGACAGGATGATGCCCTCTAGGAGTGAAGACAGGCGCAAATATTGTCATGTAGGTGGTTTGAAAATAATAACCAAAAGAGATCGCGCAGCAAATAGCGGCAACGAAGGAAAAGGCTGTGCACAGTAAAGACGCTGGAATTGCAAATTGCTAGTGTGTTAATAAAGAAAATCAAAAAGGTACGAACACCCCATATATACAAACAAAATGGTAACGTCCTAAATAAAGTGTATCAACACTAAACTGCTCCAGTGGTAATATAAATTCTGCACACTGAACTTCTCTGATAGCGGCTTGTATGAATTCTACAATGACAATCATACAATGACGATCCAACAAAGGTTCCGGATACTGGTAACTTCATTTCGATATTCTTCCTCAAGAGATCGCCTGCAATTAACAGCTCATCTCCAGACTGCAGAGATCAGTTCCCATGGAGAAAATGTCTGGTTTGGAGGGTAGACTCTATGGCATTGTACCCCACTGAAGTCCTTCCCTCCTCCAAACCCCACCTTTCCCAGGATCCAACCCAAAATCTACAGGAATTTCCCAACCCAGAGTTGGAAACCCGAATTATTCCTGGTTCTCAGTGAGGCATTAGCCGCCTGGATACCACTCTTGCCCTTCCGCCTCCGAGCAAGGAACTGAATCCATCCCAGCTCAACGAGTCCCCTGCATTTGATGGGCAGCATATTGAAATCTGCCCTTTTTAGGGCTGCCACCTCAAAGAACTCCAAAATAAGAAGTGCCCTGTAAGATGTTAAGAAAATGATGCTTACATGCATCAAAACTTTGCCAGTCTCTTATTAAAAATAACGTATATACAATGAACTACGTTTCATTCGCTTTTTGTACTTCCGTTACGAAGAAAAAAAATCCTCAATTTTATATAGGGTTGCCAACTCCTGTTGGAAAATTCCTGGAGAGTCAGTATGGCGTAGTGGTTAAGGGCAGCAGTCTCGAATCTGGTCAGCAGTGTGATGGGGTGGCTAAAAAGACAAATGTGATTTGGGGCTGTATCAACAAAAGTATACTGTCTAGATCACGTGAAATGAAGGTATCGCTTTACTCTGCTCTGGTTAGACCTCACCTAGAGTATTGTGTTCAGGATATAGGCAAGCTGGAATGTGTCCAGAGGAGGGCAACGAAGACGGAGAGGGGTCTGGAGACCAAGTCCTGTGAGAAAAGGTTGAAGGAGTTGGGTATGTTTAGCCTGGAGAGGAGATGATAGAGAGGGGATAGGATAAGAAGAAGAAGAAGAGATTGGATTTATATCCCGCCCTTCATTCACTTGGAGTCTCAGAGCGGCTTACAAACTCCTTTCCTTTTCCCTCCCCACAACAGACACCCTGTGAGGTAGGTGGGGCTGAGAGAGCTCTGAGAAACTGTTCTTGAGAGAACAGCTGGTACAGAGCTATGGCTTGCCCAAGGTCACACCAGGAGGTGCAAGTGGAGGAGTGGGGAATCAAACCCGTCTTCAACCATCTTCAAGTACCTGAAGGACTGTCATCTAGGGCAGGGGTGGGCAATTGTTTTGGCTCGGGGGCCACTTTGTGGGAGCGGAGGTTAGCAGAGGGCCGCACCTTTTAAAATGACTGCATTCATTAGTTAACTTTGCATTTCAGAATAGGTATGAATTGTATCATAAAAATCAATAAATATAAATTAAATAAAATAGTGGTAGTTTTATTCAATTTGTTTATTGTGCTAATTTCATATCATCTATAGCTGCAAGCACATTTAATTTTAGAATCAGTTTAATGAGACAAATGTACCCTATCATACCACATGGCCGACTGTCTTGGTGGTCCGCAAAAAACTCTGTGGCGGGCCGCATGTGGCCTCCCGGGCCGCCATTTGCCCACCCCTGATCTAGGGGATGGTGCGGCGTTGTTTTCTGTTGCCCCAGAAGGTCAGACCAGAACCAATGGGTTGAATTTAAATCAGAATTGTTTTTGGCTAAACATGAGGAAGAACTTCCTGAAAGCGGAGCAGGCTTCCATGGGAGGTGGTGGACTCTCCTTCTTTGGAGGTTTTAAAGCAGAGGCCAGATGGCCATCTGACAGTAATGCTAATTCTGTGAATTGAGGCAGATCATGAGAAGGGAGGGCAGGAAGGGTTGCCTCAGTGCTTAGTTCTCATGGCCCTTTCTTACACGCCCAGGGAAATGCTGGTCGCCACTTTGGGGTCAGGAAGCCATTTTTCTCCAGGCCAGTTTGGCCGGGGATCCTGGAGGCTTTTTGCCATCTTCTGGGCAGGGATCAGGGTTCCCTGGTGTCAATTCCCCCTCAAAGCTGTGGAGTCTTGTGAGCAAAAATTCTACTTTGTGAGCTACTAGCATTAAAGTTGCGAGCAAGTGATTTGGCTGCTGCATAAATTAGTTTACTCTGAGCCATCCTTCCTGAGCTAAGGCAAAGATGTGTGGGCCTAAAAAGGCTAAAAAACTGTGAGCTAGCTCATACTAACTCAGCTTAGAGGGAACACTGTCTGGGGTATGTGTGTGGAGGGAGGTATTTGTGAATTTCCTGCATTGTGTGGTGGGTTGGACTAGATGATCCTGGAAATCTCTTCCAGTTCTATAATTCCTTCTCCAAACGAAGCCAGCTGGGTGACCTTGGGACTGTCACATTTCTGTCTGAACTCTCTCAGTCCCACTTACCTCAAAAAGTGACTGTTGTGTGAAAAGGAAATGAAGGTGATTTTAAGCCACTTTGAGACAACTTAGGGTAGAGAAAAGTGGGGTACAAAACCCAGTTCTTCTTCTTTCTGGAGTTTTGGGGGTGGAGTCTGAGGAAGGTGGAGTCTGGGAAGGGGAGGGACCTCCGTGGGGTACAATGTCACTGCATTCACCCTCTCAAGTAGCCATTTTCTCCCAAGGAGCTCACGTCTGTCATCTGGAGATCAGTTGTCCTTTGAGGGGGATCTCCAGGCCCCATCTGGTGGTTGGCAACCCTAATTTTTAAACTAATTGAAGAACAGTTCTTTGAAACAAGAAATCAACCACAAACCTAGCCCAATTTGTTATGACGTGTGAAGAACTGAGGGTGCCGACCGCAGCTTCCCTTATGCTTCGGAAAGAAAGGATTCCGAATGGAGAAAGGCACATTTCCGCTCCAGTCAAATCTCCCATGTTTGCCCACCTAAGCACATTTTCCGGCTGGGCCAGGCGGCTTCTCTCAGAAAGGCTTCAAACGGCAGCCTGTGAGTCAGTGCGAAAGAGGTGAAAAAGGCAAAACTGAAAGGGAAGGGAAATGCATTAGCGATACTTCATGTAGTCCCTGGAAGGGAGGCCAATGTGGGACTCGGAGAAGGGAGGGTTTTGCACACTCATCAGAATCAGAAGGAGGACGCAGGCCGGGGCTTGCTGAGCATTCAGTTCTATCAGCCTTGCACAGAGAAACCCAACCTGAAATGTAATTTGTTTCCTCGGAACTGTTGCACGGCATTTAGTTAGCGGCGTGGGGGTAGGGGAGGGACCCTGATGATTGGGCGTTAGCTATTTCTGCATGGGAGAAGCAAGAATGGATGTTGTCCGGAATAGCTCATGAGCGGAAATTAGCCTCCACTCATTTGAATACCTTAATTGGATGCTATTCACATCATCTAGGTGCCCTTTTGCATAAATAGCAAGAAATGGCAAAGTACAGTTGGTGGGCTTATGAACCTAAGAAGCTGCCTTCAGGCCCTTGGTCCACCTTACCTAGTGCATCCTCTAAGTTCGGCTGCCAACTCTGGGTTGGGGGAAAACAGGAGATTTTAAAGGTGGCACATGGGGAGGGAGGGTATTGGAAAAGGATGAGACCTTAGTGGGGTACAATGCCATAGAGCACACCTTCCAAAGCAGCCGTTTTCTCCAGCAGAATGGACCTCTGTCACCTGGAGATCAGCTATAATTCTAGGAGACCTCCAGGCCCCACCTATCGGTATCTTTCCGGGGGCCAAAAAACTTCAGTTGGAGATGCCAGGGACTCACTCTGGGGCTCGGTTTGTGTCAATTGGCTGCTGAGCCACTGAGCTGATCCTCTGGAATCATTCATGCCTTTGCAATATTGAGGTGTGGCTTCTACAATACACAATTGGACCAAAAATTCGTGGAGGCAACATCTGTATGCACAGATCACCGAAAGGTTGCATTTAGACCTCACATGTAACGCGCTTAAAGGGACAGGTGTGTGAACTGGATGCAGGGTTGCTGCTACAGAGCATCCTGTATTGAAAGTGAGCATGCCAAATGGCATTCCCTGACTGTCTGCTGGCTTGGCTCATTCACTCCCCTTGCTCCTCTCTCCAACAGTTTCTTCTTGTACTGACCATCGTGGTTGAACACTAACTGTGGTTACCTGTAATGTCTGAATGTAGGCACGTGAGTTAATCAGAGCTGGTGTTCCCCCTCCCCAATAATTGAGATGCTAAGCCTGGAAGAACGTAAGAGAAGCCACGCTGGATCAGGCCAATGGCCCATCCAGTCCAACCCTGTGTCACACAGTGGCCAAAACCCAGGCGCTATCAGGGGGTCCACCAGTGGGGCCAGAACTCCAAAAGCCCACCCACTGTGGCCCCTGAAGCACCAAGGATACAGAGCATCACTGCCCAAGACATTGCGTTCCATCTATACCTTGTGGCTTATAACCACTGATGGACCTCTGCTCTTCATGTCTATCCAATCCCCTCTTGAACCTCTCTATGCTTGTAGCCGCCACCACTTCCTGCAGCAGTGAATTCCACGTGTTAATTACTCTATGGGTGAAGAAGTACTTCCTTTTATCTGTTCTAAACCTACTGCTCGTCAATTTCATGGAGTGCCCACAAGTTCTTGTATTGTGAGAAAGGGGGGAAAGAACTTCTTTCTCTACCTGCTCTATCCGATGCATAATCTTATAAACCTCGATCATGTCACCCCTAAGCTGTTGTTTCTCCAAACTAAAGAGCCCCAAGTGTTAACCTTTCTTCACATGGAAAGTGTTCCATCCCCTCAATAATTTTAGTTGCCCTTTTTTGCACCTTTTTCAATGCTATATCTTTTTTTAAAAAAAAATTATTGTTGTTTTCCATGCACAAGAAACAATTACAGGTTTCATAAATTAAAGGAAAATCCTTACATTAAACACTTTTTCTTTAATTATTACAGGCAGCCCAAACCCATTGTTTTGGCAAATCCCAATCTTCTAAACACTGATATTTTTTTTACTATGGGCTTGGAAAGACTCTATCTACTTTCTTCTTGAGGTTTTTTCCCTCCAGACTAGAACTGTACACAGTATTCCAAAGGAGGCCACACCATAGATTTATACAGGGACATTATGATACTGGCTGATTGGTTTTCAGTTCCCTTCCTAATAATCCCCAGCACAGCGTTGACCTTTTTCTATTGTAGTCGCACACTGAGTCGGCATCTTCAGTGAGTTATCTACCATGACTCCAAGATCTCTCTCCTGGTCAGTTACCACCAGCTCAGACTCCCATCAATGTGTATTTATAGTTGGGATTTTTGGCTCCAATGTGTATTACTTTGCACTTGCCCTTGTTGAACCTCATTTGCCGCATTGATACCCACTCGCCCAGCCTCGACAGACCCCTCCAGAGTGCCTCATAGTCTTTCCTGATTTTCACCGCCCTGAACAACTTAATGACATCCGCTAACTAACACTGCTTACTCCCAACTCCAAATCATTAATGAACAAGTTAAAAAAAACACCAAATCTAGTACCAAGCCCTGTGGTACCCCACTGCTTACCACCTTCCACTGTGAAAACTGCCCATTTATACTCACTCTCTGTTTCCTGTTAATTAACTAGTCTTTAATCCACAAGAGGGCTTGTCCTGTTATCCCATGCCTGCTCAGTTTACTTAGGAGCCTTTGATGAGGAATTTTATCAAAAGCTTTCTGGAACTCTACGGCTGATTTTACATCTGAGTTTCCCGCTGGAATCATTCTAGTTCCCAAAAAACCCTGCCCATACCTCTGTGCGGTGTGAAATCGTGCTGCCGCTGAAATGTCCATATCTACTAATTGCCCTCCTGTGGTCAAGCTAGTATTATACCGCTTTATTCTGCTTTAAACAATTGTGGCTTCTTAGTGCACTTATACCCCCTGGAGTGAAATTTCACACCACTGTGAAATCAGCACAGGAAAAGACAGCAGTCAAACTACTTTAGAGGGGAGGTGAAAAATCACCCTACGTAAACCACATCTATTGGGTCTCCCTTGTCCAAATGCTTGTTCACCCCCCCCCCCCCCTTTAAAGAACTCTAAAAGGATAGTGAGGTAAGATCTTCCCTTACAGAAGCCATGCTGATCCTTCCTCAGTAGCTTTTGGTCATCAATGTGCTTACTAATTCTACCTTTAAAAATGGATTCCACCAATTTACCCAGTATCGACATCAGACTGACTGGCCTGTAATTTCCCAGATCTCCCCTGGAACCTTTTTAAAGATGGGGGTGACCTTCGCTACCTTCCAGTCCTCAGGAATGGAAGCAGATTTTAATGAAAGATTAGATATTTTTATCAAGAGACTACAAGTTCATATCTGAGTCCTTTCAGAACTCTTGGATGTATGCCATCTGGGCCTGGGGACTTGTCAGTTTTTAATTTGTCCATCGGTCACAGGACCTCCTCTCTCGTCAGGTCTTTCAATGCCCCTCCTGAAATTGGCAGTTCTGGACAAGCACCTCCCGTCTTTGATAGTAAGTACAGAGGCAAAAAAAGAAAGCATTCACCTTCTCTGGCATTTTCCTATCATCCTTTAGTAATCCTTTTACCCCTTGGTCAGAGGGAGGTGAATGAATTCTTGTTCATTTTTGCATCTGTATCTGTGCTTTGAAGGTAACTGAATAGCCTGCATTCTGCCCCCTTCTATTTACTATAGAGACTAGCAGTGCTATTTTTGGGCAGGAACGCACAGGAATGGAGTTCCGGCTGGCTCCTGAGTTGGCCACGCCCAGCAGGAACTCATTAGTATAATAGGCCACACCCAACAGCAGAAACTCATAAGGATTGGCTACATTAGGGGTGTGTGGCCTAACATGCAAAGACGTTCCTGCTACAAGAAAAGCCCTGGGTTTTGACAACAAACAAGGTGAACACAATAAGTAGCAAAAGGTGGGTGTGGCTGGATGACCACACTTCTGGTAACATGGGGGTGTGGCCTAATATGCTAATGAGTCCCTGCGGTTGGGTGTGGCCTATTATGCTAATGAGTTCCTGCTGGGCTTTTTCTAGAAAAAGAGCCCTGGAGACTAGGGAAAAATCCTAGTGTCACCTGGAAGTGACATCAGATCCCCCGAACTGCATCTTTCTCAGCACCCTCATCCCCAAATCGCCTTACATCTGCCTAGGCAATGTTGGTAGCTCTATAACTGAAAGCAGTGTTTACTTGAAGGTTTCAGAGTGAGAAGCAAGGAGGAAGAGATGAGATGTGCATAAAAGGTGGGCAGTGAGCCAGGTTCATGCACATTTTTTCCCTTAATAGTAGTTATGAGTGGTATATTTTGCCTCCTTCAAAGCCAAGGCGTGGTAAGCCTAGGAAGCAAATTTGGGGAGAGCCAGTTTAGTGTAGTGGTTAAGAGTGCAGACTCTAATCTGGGAGAACGGGGTTTGATTCCCCACTCCTCCACATGCAGCTGCTGGTGTGATCTTGGGTCAGTCACAAGTTCTCTCAGAGCTGTTTTCTAAAGGGCAGTTCTCAAAAGAGCTCTCTTAGCCCCACCTACCTCCCAGGGTGTCTGTTGTGGGGAGGGGAAGGAGATTGTAAACTGCTCTGAGACTCCGGAAGGGCAGGGTATAAATCCAATTGCTTCTTCTCTCTTTCTCTCTGTCTTCTATGGTAGAGCATGTAGTTGCATACAAAAGGTCCCGAATTCAATCCCTGGCCTCTGCAGGGATTGCAGCAATCTCTGTCTTCTATCGTAGAGCAGCAATCTCTGTCTTCTATGGTAGAGCATGTAGTTGCATACAAAAGTTCCCGAATTCAATCCCTGGCCTATCCTCTTATAAGCATCAAGTATTAGGTGATGTGAAAGACCTCTGCCTGAGACCCTGCAGAGCTGCTATCAACCTTAGTAGACAACTCGACTGACAAATTCACAAGGCAGCTTCATGTGTTCTTGTGGCTCCAGCTTGGCTCCCTGAGAACTAAGGAGACTGGAAGGGAATGCTGTGGCTGTTGAAGAAGAAGAGGAGGAGGAGGAGGAGGAGGAGGAGGAGATTGGATTTATACCCCTCCCTTCACTACCCGAAGGAGTCTCAGAGCGGCTTACAATCCCTTTCCCTTCCCCTCCCCACAACAGACACCCTGTGAGGTTGGTGGGGCTGAGAGAGCTCTGAGAGAACTGCCCTTGAGAGAACAGCTCAGTGTGAGAATGTCCCAAAAGATATAGTCCACAACAGGTCTCCTTAAGTAGTAAGTCCTTTATTTGTAGAGAAGATCATTGGAGTCAAACACTTCCACTGTTAGTAATACTGGGGTTAGGGATTACAGGTATTGATTTACTGGATATGAAATTTATTTATTTTATTTATTTCATGGGATTTATATCCCGCCCTCCCCACCGACAGCGGGCTCAGGGCGGCTAACAACACATAAATAATACATACAGTATCAATTAAAACAAACTTATACCACAAGATCAGCAGCATACAAATAATGTATCTTCATAAGTGTATCAGAACAGCATTCAGATGTAATCCTTGTATACATTCCCACAGGCTGGGAGATAGAATTGGGCCAGGGCCAAGATTAGGTGGCCCCTACTTAAAAGCCTGGTGGAAGAGCTCCGTCTTGCAGGCTTATGAAATATGGCTTAAGGATATTCTACCAATCACTATGCTGGATTTTAGGCGCTCGAATATACCAGCTAGGAGTTCCCATAGGAAACACAGGAAAATGAGTTCCCAGAGAATAATGATGTTGAACATCTCTAAAGTTCAGTTCTCAAGACATGGATAAGAAGAATACAAAATACCGGTGTGTTTGGCTCACACATAACTGCTAGCACTCCTGTTCAAGGACAGGGTACAGAGATAACAGGGAAGAAGCAAAGTACTGAGGCGGGCATGCGCAAACGAAGCAGCTAAGCAAGCAAGCGAAGCAGAGCACACATTCCAGAGGAGGGAGTCATGGCTCCGTTGAGAACTCCCGGGCGGGACCTGTCACCAATCAGGAGGGAAAAATACATGAAAGCCAGTAACCTTTTCAGGGGTCATGTAAATACACTCAGTAGCAGTCATACAGGTATTGAGAAGAATTTATGGCAGTTAACTGACACTCAGAAAGAACTTGTGACTGACCCAAGGTCACACCAGCAGCTGCACTTGGAGGAGAGGGGAACTGAACCCGGTTCTCCCAGATTAGAGTCTACGCTCTTAACTGGCTCTCTTGCACAAACAGAAAGAAGGATGTTTGTGCAAGTTATTAATTAACACAGGGGGACAGACTGGGCCGTATCCACCCAAGCTCTGCCCCAAAGGCCGGGCTATTTGATTGACAGGCTTCCTTTCCTCCGGGTTTGTCATGATCCACTTTGGTCTTCTGACAAGGCAGACGACTTGAAAACTTTGACGTGGGATGACACAACATGGAATTATGTGATTGATAGATGGTATCAAAATAAACAGCGTTAATGGAAGGGGCTGCTCCCAGGTCTTCAACCTGCCGCTTCTAGAATGTCATAGACGGGGAGTGACACAGTGTTTCTTCAGCCTGTCCAGGTAAACTAAAGACGATGCAGACTTTACAGCAAACGCATCCAACAGTCGAACGTACGGTGTTCAATTGTGTTGCTCAAATGGGGGCTGATTGCCTGGTTCGTTTGGTTGGTGTCAAAGGGTTTGAACACCGAATGAACAGATCCCCATTGGGTTTTTGCTTTTCCTAAGGGAAGGCAGGTTAACGAGGAGCTGGAGTAATGGAAAAGGAGGTTAACCACTTTCCTGCTGGCTGCATACATAACTCTGCAAGGGCAGAGGATTTGGAGGATGCAAGACATAAATCGATTTGGAGGGGAGGAAAGGGGTAGAAAGAATCCACTCCCCATAGCCCCTACTCTTCTCAAAAACTCCCCATGCTGCTTTTCATGGTTTTCTTGTTTGCTTTCATCACAATATCCACACACAGAATCATCAAGTTGGAAGGGGCCACACAGGCCATCTAGTCCACACCCCTGCTCAATAGAAGATCAACCTAAAGCATCCCTGGGAAGGTTCATCCAGCCATTGCTTGAAGACTGCCAGTGAGGGGAGCTCACCACCTCCCAAGGCAACCAGTTTCACTGCTGAGCTATCTTACTGTAAGAAAAGAATCCTAACATCCAGCTGGTATCTTCCCACCCTTAATTTTAAACCCATTATTGTGAGTCCTGTCTTCTGCTGCCAACAGGAACAGCTCCCTTAAGTGACAGCCCTTCAAAGACTTCAAGAGAGCCATCATGTCCCCCTGACAAGCTCCTCTTCTCCAGACTGAACATTCCCAAGTCCCTCAGCCTTTCCTCACGGGGCTTCTTGGTCTCCAGGCCCCCGATCATCCTCGTCACTCTCCTCTGCAACCCCTCCATTCTGTCCCCATCCTTTTTGAAGTGAGGCCTCCAGAACTGCACACAATACTCCAGGTGTGGCCTGACAAATGCAGTGTGCAGTGGGACTATAACATCTTGTGATTTGGATGCTATGCCTCTGTTGATAAACCCCAAGACCGTGTTAGCCTTTTTTGCTGCTGCATCACACTGACTGCTTATTAGAAATTACAGTCCCACCCATACTCCAAGATCTTCTTCACACACGCTGCTCCCCAGAAGCGTGTCCCCCATGCTGTATGTGTGCTTCTCATTTTTGTTACCCAGATGTAGAACTCTGCACTTATCCTTGTTGAATTGCATCTTGTTCCCATCCGCCCGCTTTTCCAGCGTGTTCAGATCTTGTAGAATTCTACCTCTTGGGGTGTTCACTATTCCCCCCAATGTGGTATCATCTGCAAATTTAATGAGTACTCCCTGCACCCTCTCGTATTAGATACCGTGGGATTGTGGTCCACGATAACATCTCACAACTGTTTCTTCCTGTATAGACAAGATAATCCAGTCGCAGATGCTTGTTATAGCACAACGATCCTGCAGTATCCAAAGGTGTTGTGTAACGTGCGGTTCCACATCGCTGGCTGTAAATCGGTGTCCCAGTTGGCAATTTACACATTGATGGGAAACCCAGCTGAGATGTTGAACACAAGAGACTCCTTCCCTGAAACACTGTTCTGATAGCGGAAAAAATAAATACATGAAACATGGAAGGGAAAGGGGAAGGTTGACAAGGGAAGGACAGGAATGGCAGCCAAGAAGCTGAAATATTCCCTCTCACCCCAATGGATAAGAGGAGGGTAATTATGCTGTGAAGCCTGGGAGGAGAAATACCTTTGGGGAAAACCTAAAGACAAACCCCAGCCTGATTGGAATTTTCCTATTAAGTTTCCTGCTGAGATGCCGCTGTTGTTCTGGCTCTGTATCCCGCCAATGCATACTGTTCTTTTTGCGATGAACTTCTTAACGCTGAACCCAGATGCCTCTTACTCGTTCTGCTTCAAATTAGACCTCGAAAAGAGAAGAAAAGGTTGACCATTTATTGTTATGCTTACCTGCATGGGTATTTTTTTACAGACTGGCAATTTTCATTTGGCTGGTTGGAGGTTGCAGAAGTGGGGTTGCGCAGGGTAACTGTGAAGGAGCTTTGCCAGTTCGATCCAGTTCTGCTTACCATGCTGTTGTCCCGGGCAAGCTGTGTGATATCCCATCCACACATAAATTAGGGTTGCCAGCTCTGGGTTGGGAAATACCTGGAGTTTTGGGGGTGGAGCCTGGGGAGGACAGGGACCTCCGATGGGGTGCAATGCCATGGAGCTCCCCCTGCAAATAAAGTTGCCAATCTCCAGGTGGCAGCTGGAGATCTCCTGGGATTACACCTTCTCCCCAGGCAACAGAGATCAGTTCTCCTGGAGAAAACAGCTACTTCGGAAGGTGAGCTCTAGGGCATTATACCCCACTGAGGTCTCTCCCCTCCTAGTAGGCCCAAGGAAGACCCTAGGGGGACGAAATGCATATGGTCTATTGGTCATAAGATATACCCATCAGTTGTATATGTGAAACTAACAGCTCTGTATGTCAAAAGTTTTAAGAGTCTGCTATTGGGATCATTTATTTTAAGCTATTTTATCTTTTACTAATGTATAAAGGTTTTAAAGGTAAAGGTTTCCCTTGTTCGAAAGCTAGTTGAACCTGACTCTAGGGGGCGGTGCTCATATCTGTTTCCAAGCCGAAGAGCCAGCACTGTCTGAAGACTTTTCCATGGTCATGTGGCCAGCATGACTAAACGCTGAGGCACACGGAACGCTCTTACCTTCCCACCGAAGTGGTTCCTATTTGTCTGCTTGCTTTTGAACTGCTAGGTTGGCAGGAGCTGGGGCCAGAGACGGGAACTCACTCCGTCACGTGGCACTCGGGTCTCGAACTGCCGAGCTACTGACTTTCTGGTCTGCAACTCAGCGTCTTAACCTCTGAGCCACCGTGGCCCCAATGGTGTATTATGGTGTATACGAATGTACATACCATAATAAATATTTGTATTTTTATAATGACTTATTTTGATAGCTTGACCTTCATATATCACAGCTGTATCATAGCATGACCCTCATATATCACAGTCCCACCCCCTCTTGATCTTTGTATGTAATAGCCAGTATCTTAAATTTAACCTGGTAACTAATGGGCAGCCAATGGAGTAGAGTCTATAAAATGGGAGTACTATGTATGCTCTGTTCAGCTTCTAATAATAGTTGAGCTGTGGCATTCTGCAACAATTCGAGTTTCCAAACTGATTTTAAGGGAAGACCAGTGCATTACAGTAGTCTAGTCTTGATGCTACTGCAGTGTGGATCCAGGAGGCCAGATCAGCCCTATGAAGATTAGGGGGCTTTCAAGATGGTTCAAAAACTTCTAGACAGCTGTTCGCCTCCCGGCATACCTGTTATCACAAGCACAGAAGTATACAAGGAGGTGGACAGGGAAGGTCATGATGTCTGACGCAGTAAGACGTTGCTTAGTAACTCATGAATATGTGTACATTTGCTGCATGTTTCTTTCTGTGGTTTTGGCCGGACACAGAACACAGTCTTTTGTTATAGAGATTTTCAGCCTCTACCCTATCTGTGTGCACACAAGTTAAGACATCACATAGTCATGATGTCCACTCCCCCCCCCCCCCCCACATTCTTCTTTTTAAAAAGCTTGGTTCAGTTTTGTTATCTGCATTATGTTCTTAGATTCTCATTTTCTTTTTCCATTGCTTTCCTCTACTTTCCCCCACCATTCGACTGAAATGAAAAGGAATTAAGCCCTCTCCCGAAGGAGAGGGGAAAGCACACCTATTGTAAAGGCAGAATGTGGAAGTTTTGACAAGACAAGATAATCTATGGGAGGTACCTTGATTCAGCATAAACCGAGAGCCGCTGGTCTGCAATAATTCTGTGAAAGCCCCGTGACAACTCGGACCAGGTCTTTTTGCCCCCACTTCCCTTGCGCTTCATTTTGTCAGTCTGTCCTCAGCCATTGTATATGGATGGCTTGAAAATATATGGAAAGTCATCATCAGAGATTAATTCTTTACTAAATACAGTTTGAATATTCAGCAAAGATATAGCAATGGAGTTTGCCCTTGACAAGTGTGTAGCATTAGCACTGAATAAAGAAAATAATTAAACGAGGAAAAATCAAGATGCCAAACAACAACAAAACACTGGGCACTGAAGAAGACTGCAACTATCTTGGAATTGTGGAAGCTGACAACAGCAATCAAATCCTTGTTAAGCAAAATGCAGCCAAGGAGTATTACCAAAGAGTGAAAAAGATATTGCGAACAAAATTAAATGGAGGCAACATGGTAAAGACAATTAACATGGGTGCAGCCCCTGTTCTAAGATACCCAGCTGCCATCATTGATTGGAAACAAGCAGAATTAGAAGCAATGTCTCTCAAAACTCGCAAGTTAATGATGATGCATCACTCACTACCCCCTAGAGGTGATGCTGATCATCTTTACTTCCCAAGAAAATTAGATGGAAGCGGTATCCTGAAAGTTAAACAAGCAGTTGAAGAAGAAAAACGAGCACTGAATGACTACACCAAGAAAAGCAAAGAAAAGCTTCTAGTTGAAATGCAAAAGGCAGACTTATTTAAGGTTACAGAAACCAAAAAAGATTACAAAAAGATTGCAATCAAAATCCACTTTGACAACTGGAAGGAAAAGCACTTGCATGGGCAATATTTGAAAGACACGAAAACAAAGTTGATAGTGAAAATACCTGGAAGTGGCTTGAAAATGGGCACTTGAAGAAAGAAATGGAAGGACTCATTCTAGCTGCAAAAGAGCAGGCACTCGAAATGAATAGTGTGAAAGCCAAGATTCAGAAGACCAGTGATAACAGCAAATGTCGACCTTACGAGACAAAGGATGAAACAGTCAACCACATGGTCAATGCCTGCAGTAAAATTGCTCAAACTGACTATAAAGAATGTCACAGTAGAGTTGCAGCTCTGTTGCACTGGAATCTTTGCAAGAAATTCATGGGAGCACAAACCAGACAAGATCATGGAGAATGATAAAACAAAGATTCTTTAGGACTTCCGACTACAAACAGACAAACACCTGGAGCATAATACCCCTGATATCATACTTGTAGGGGAAAAAATGAGGAATAAGGTTTGGATAAGTGAGACTGCAATCCCAGGAGACAGCAGAGTAGAAAAGAAAGGACAGGAGGAGATCACAAAATGCCAAGACCTACAAAGAGAGTTACAGCACCTCTGGAAGAAGAAGGTGACCATCATGCCAGTTGTCACTGGAGCACTTGGAGCACTATGTAGAAGTCTCAAGAAACACCTGGGCATTCTGGGCACTGAGCAAATAACACCAGCTCAGCTCCTGAAGACAGTGTTGCTCGGAACAGCAAGAATCCTGTAAAGATATCTTTGTAGTTCCAAAGAATTTACCTTTATCTCGAATTGCAGAACACCATCTACCAGTCAAATATGTGACTGGGACACCACCATCACCACCACCACCACCACCACCACCACCACCATCACCACCACCACTACTACTACTACTACTACTACTACTTCATCTTTATCATCATCTTGTTCATCATCATCACCATTATCGCCATCATCATCCCATTCAGAGACTGGTGTTCCTGGGTCTTTGGCAAAAATGGGCTACAGGACACAGGCTCTTCTGTTGGAAAACCAGAACAGAGGCCTGATATGCTACTGGAAGCAGGATCTTCTAGAAAGCAATCAGAGCAGGGACCTGCTCAGCTACTGAAAAACCAAAATGTCCCGTCCTTCCCCCCCAAAAGGTCTCAAGAACAAAATAGAATCATCATTTTTTAAAAAAATGAAAAATAGGGTTTGGATTGTTGACAATGCAATCCCAGAAGACAGTAGAACAGAAAGAACAGGAGATGCTAATGAAATACCAAGACCTACCAATAGAGTTAGAGCACCTCTGGGAGAAGAAGGTGGTCATTCTGCCGGTTTTCATTGGAGCCCTTGGAGCAGTACCTAGAAGTCTCAAGAAACACCCGGGCATTCTGGGCATTGAGCAAAAAACACCAGCTCAGCTCCAGAAGACAACGTTGCTTGGAACAGCAAGAGTCCTGCAAAGATACCTCTGCAATTCCCAAGAACTTGGCCAGGTCGGTCTCGAACTGCAGAACATTGTCTACCAAATGTTTGACTGTGACAACTCCATAATAATAATAACATCTACTACTACTATTACTACTACTACTATTACTACTACAGCAGTGGAAAGTATTGGAGTCGGGAGGCCGGTAATAGTGAAATCAGCATAGTGGTTTATTGCGTGTCAAGATGGAACAGGAGAAACCACGGGCTCAGAGCCCTCTTTTATGCCGGTCGGAGATAATCCCCTGACCTCGCCCCAGTGTCCTGATAGGACCTTAAGATAGTGGTTACAGTTCATAGGTCCCCTGGGGAAAACCTAGGCTCGTGATTGGCGGTCGTTTCAGATCCGACCGGCTATTGTTCTACCTGGCCGGAGCTCAGGTAGATTCTGGCCATGTGCAATGACCACGTGGCGGTCACCATTATGAGAGTCCCTGGCGACCACGGTCTTGATACACAACAAGCAGGCAGTGTGCTTACCACCAATGTGCCTGATCTCAGAGCACAGCAAGTTCACACAATTGCCAGCTCCTCCCCCCCCCACTCCCCTTTTCTCTCTGCTTCTACAAAGCTGGTAAAATTGATCACTGGTGTCTGCATGATTGCAAAATAGCACATGATCCTGGGGAAATGGAAATCATATACATGAGAAATAGGCAAAGCTTTATTCTGAGCGGAGAGCGGAAAGCCGAATTGGAATCTCAGAAAAGAAGTATTGGTCTGAGAGCAAACCTGAAGTCTGATCCAAGGCAGATTTATTCAGACAAAAGTCAGATGCTCTGGATTTTTCATCCCCAGAGTTTTGGCCTGAAAAGCCCATGCTTGACTTTCGCTCTTGCCTTTTGCCAATTGAGCTCATGGCTCTTCCATTTCACACCATCAGTTCCCTGTAAAACGTTTCCCGTGTTCAGTGTTATTTGTGAATCAATATGTTACAAATATCAATGGTGTGCATTGTTTGCATAAATACTGCACCACTGATTGTGTGTAAACACGCACAGCAGGGGGGACGCGGTACAAGAAAATCGACAAAATCAACACCGAGAGGCAGAGAGACGAATCCACTGGTAAAATATGAAGGAATATTAAAAGAAACAAAGGAAAAATTGCTAAGTGGGGATTTCTAGACAATAGGGTAGCCAACTCAGGTTGGGAAATTCCTGGAGATTTGTGGATGGAGTCTGGAGAAAGACCTCAGTGGGGTTTAATATAGAGTCCACCCTTCAAAGTAGCCATTTTCTCCAGGGGAACTGATATCTATAGTCTGGAGCGCCAATACTAATTCCTGGAGATCTCCAGCCCCCATCTGGAAGTTGGCAACCCTTCTAGCAAACAGTATGTGAGTGAACTCAGAATTAACACATTCCCAAGCTGGGAAAATCTATGGACTAAAGGTATTAGATTCCCTGCTAGCCAAGCATTAAGAGAAAACCAGTTCAAGGTGTTTTACCAGTCCTCCAGATTAGAAGCCGCCACTCTTAACCACTACACCATGATGTGGTGAAGGTGAAGATCCCACATGGGGGAAATAAAATTCCCAGAAATTATAAAGTCATGAAGGAAAAAAAATACACCCCCTCCCCATTTTTGCACTCTTTCTTCACTTCTTGTACTTGGTATAAGGCAGCTTCACCTATTCATGTGTGACAGACTTTGGGGGGGGGAGGGGAAGCGTTCACTCCTGGAGTAATACAAAAACCCCAGCTTTGGAAACATCCAAAGAAAACGCAAAAGCTATGGGGAATGTTTCGGTTGAGAAACAGACAGACACGTGGGAGTACCATCTGTAACTCCTTTGACTTTGAAAGAGGGAGAACAGAACTCAGACAGAAAGTGAACCCACATGTGTACACAGGCTTGTCTCAGCTGCATAGCGGCTGTGCCAAAACCCTCCTGAGTTCAGGGAAAGGAGGTTTCGGAATACTGTTTGTTGTGTGCGGCAGGAAGACAAACGGACATGTGAATTCTTTGGGGCTGTCTGCTTCACTGACACACTAAATAAGAAAGCGATTCGACCATATCAGAGTCCAAACAGGTCTCTGTCTTTTAGAGAGAGAGGCAGATGGTATAAGAACATGTTAAGAACATAAGAGAAGCCAATGTTGGGTCAGGCCAGTGGCCCCTCCAGTCCAACACTCTGTCACACAGTGGCCAAAAACACCAGGTGCCCTCAGGAGGTCCAGCCGTGGGTCCAATGGGTATGATAGAGCTGTCATTGCTCAGGCGATTCATGCTGGTATCTAGCTGGTATCTTGTGCCTTGCTATGGTAATCAGAGATTATGTATGACTTCACATCACATAAGACTTCAAATATTTCTCAAACATACAATAGTATCCAATACATGAAATACCAGAAATACAATAGATAGGCTAGAGATTTAAAGCAATATTTGAAGCTACAGGCCTGCCACAGAGTCCGAGTTCCTAGAGTGGGAGGGAGGGAAGATTGCAAAGAGGGAGTGCCCTTCTCTGTTCCTCCCTCTAGGAAATAAGAAAGTGGCCATGTGAGTTTCCTGACCTAAGGGTGGGGGAAAGAGGTGCAAGGTCCAGTTTCGGGAGTTGTGATTTAGGAATGACAAGGAATGACAGGAATTCCCACCGGAAACAATGGGAGAGGCGTGAAGGCCCACTGGAGATAATGGGAGCCAAGAATGCCAACTGACTCCTCTTCTGCCAGTGTGGCCACTTGTAGTATGCTGCATTTTGTTTCCAAGGATCATCAGATAGGGTCTTCTGGAGAAACAGCAGGCTCATGGGGGAAGAAGAAGGAAGTGCACAAAGATCATCTCTACCAGCTCTTCCCATGAGCTTTTCTGATGGATCCAAGCCGATGAACCTGTCCCTCCTCCACGCATGGCAAATTGCACCCCCTTCCAGCCCATGACCCTTCTCTGATCCTTAAAGCTACCACCTGTGGCTGCTAATTAGCTTGGGGATGGGGGGGGGGGGGAGAGAAGCAGAAGGTCCCAATTATGGGTCTTTTGCATTCCCCCTAAATCCCATTAGCTTAAGCGTATGCTGAAGTCCCCTGCTGAAATGAATGGAATTTGGAAGTGCTTTAATTCTGATAAGATTGTGCTCCATGTGTTTTGTGCCACGCTAGGCTTTGAACGTGTTCAGAAGGAGAATATTTCCAAGAAGATCAGGTTTCATCTCAGTCGATTCTGCTCTTTCTGGCGCAGGATATTTATTATTTAGTGTGGCCAAATTGCCTGTCATAAAATTTCACCAGTTTAGGGCCTGAAATGTACAACTTGCAAGAAGTTCATAAAATTATTTAACAGTGCACAGAAAGTGAATAAAATGATCCCCCCCCCCTTTTTCAAAAGGCTAAAAGTCACCCCATAGAATTGTATAGTAACTTTAGACCAAATGACAGGTGGGATAACTCGATAGATGATTAACATATAAAATTCATTGTCATAGTATCTGGTGATGCTCCTTATACATTACCGTAGACGACTTTGTAAAAAGTATACAGTTAATTGGCTCTTAGCGAGAATCATTAACAGTGGAACCTCCACAAGGTTTCCATTCCTCTGGTGGAGGCGGGGGGCCCTCATCTCCAGGCCCTGCCCACACCGCCAATCAGCTGGCCAGGAGGTGAACTGACCAGGAGAAAGAAGAAGGTCCAGGTGACATTGCCAGCAACATGGCAACATCAACTCTGGTGTGCATCTGCTGGCAACATCTGGGCAAAACTCTGGCATTTGGGCAAAAACTCTGTAGTAGAAGCCATTTTTACCATAGAATTTCTGCCCAAATACCAGAGTGTTGCAATGACATCACAGTGTGATGACATCGCTTCCAGTGCATGCTGGAAGTGATGTAACCATATCACTGGGGGCGCTGTGTGGGCTTCCCTCTGGCTTCTGATAAGTCCCCCCACCTCCTGCTGGATGCCAGGAAGGACCTGGCAATCCTAAACCTCCATGTTGAGAGGCACTAGACTTCTAAGGACCAGGTTCAAAGGACCAGTATGATGAATCGGATTGTGAGAATAGTGGACACTTCTGTGTTCAATTATAAAATACTTATAAGCTATAGAAAAGATCCAAGCAAAAGTAAGAAGGAGTAAAGAAAACACATATTTATCATTGTCCTTGGGGTAGGCTTGCCAGGTATCCCATGAAAGCAGGAGACTTCTCAGAAAACCTTACATTCGCATGCCAGCACCTCTAAGACCAGTTGGAGGAAATGAGGGGGCACTGATGTCACTTCCAGTCAAACCCAAAAGTCACTCTAGGATCTGCAAAAACTCTGTGGTTTTACCATTTACCATAGAGGTTTTTTAAAAAAATAAATCCTGGAATATCCCATGATGTCATCTCGAGTTTTTACCAGAAGGGACACTAGCATGCTAGCATGACGCTGGTGAAACAGGCCCTGCCTCATTATTGTTTCCCGGGGGTTACTGGCCGTGGCCTGGCAACCCTACCCGGGGGGGGGGGGGGGATTGGTCTAGCACAGGGGTGGGCAAACTGTGGCTCGGGAGCCGCATGCGGCTCTTTCACATATATTATGTGGCTCCCGGCAGGGCAGCTGGGGAAGCTAAATATCATTAGCAAACAAATATCATTGGACAAATTAATATCGTTATCAATATCTGCTTTTACCCCTTTTGTTATTATTTTTGGCAGTCACATTTAATGTTAATAATAAGCAAATTTGCTTATTTTCCAATAAAAGCAGGTAATATTTGTTCATGTCTTGTGGCTCTCAAACATCTGATGTTTATTCTATGCGGCTCTTACGTTAAGCAAGTTTGGCCACCCCTGTTCTAGGTGGCTCTTACGCTGAGCAAGTTTGCCCACCCCTGGTCTAGTATATTCCTCTGCTGTGGACTGTAGCAAACTTGGTGAAATGGAAGCAGACCATCTGTACAGACTCACTGTGTTGCAAATTGGTGCAAAGCAGCCATAAAGCAACTGCTGAAAATGTCTGGTACAACAGAATAAATAACCCCATTATTTTTGATTGGGACTTTCTTGGCGGCCTCTGATTGGCTACTCTTATAGACAAAGTGTCAGGTGAGATATATCTTTGGTCTGATTCAGCAAGGCAATTCTTACGTTCTCAATCTACAAAATGAAGGTCTCTTCAACTAACTACCGTATCCATCATTTCTTAAAGGTTCGGTGTCGGGAGGGGGGGGAGAGTTACTATTTGTATGATATAGACATGGCCATCTGTAGATTAAATATGGATCCCAGATACAAAGCTGGAACATGACTAGAATATTAAAGAGATAATCTATTTTGTTTACACACACCTCCAAACTCCTGTACAGGTATCCAGTAGTAGGGCAGCAAGAGATGCATTGTTTACTCTGTGTCTGAATGAGTCCCATTCAAGTTTTAGAGGAGGTGTGAGAGATCTGGCAAGAAATGTACAGACTTTATCCCACAGACTGTCTCCTCATTTGAAAGGAAGTGATATGCATTATGCAAAGAGGGGCCTTACTACTACTGAGGCTCAATGGAGTATTATTAGGCTTGCCCTCAAACCCAAGGTGCTTTGGAGGGGAGATGGGACACAGGGAAGGGAAGTGTTGATTGACGTTGCTCTAGGAATTCCCTGAAACTCTATGGGAAAACCAGTGAGTTTCAGGACTTCCTAGAGCATCACGACATCCCTTCTGGGGAACCCTAGATAGCTAACCCTAACCCTAGGTAGCTGTTTCTGCCCCCACCCCAGTTATAATGCTTAGAACCCTTCCATGTTGATCTTTAATCAGAAAACCATCAAGAACATTAGTGTGTGGATGTTTATCTAGTGTATGTTTATCCTAACATTCTTCCAAAGAGCTCAGGGCTCTGTACTTGGTTTCCCCTTTTCCATTTTATCCTCACACCAGTCTTGTGAGGTATTTTAGGCTAAGAGACTGTGGCTGTAAACATCACCCAGAGAGCTTCATGGTAGTGAGAGAATCCTATGATGGATTATATGAGGAGATGCATTTCACTTTGTTGAAGTCTCTTTCTGGATATATTTTTTGCAGGTAACTCAGCTCACAGTTGTTTTCTGTTATTTCCTGCTATTTCTTATTGTGTGCTGGACTATTTCTTGTAGTGTGAGAATCTAAACCAGAGGTTCGAAATCATTTGTTTTGAGGGCCAGATCTAACATAAATGTCACTTTGTCGAGCCAGGCCATGTCTGCCGTAAAATGTAATGCCAGGTACCAGAGAAATAAGGTTTATAAAGGACACTGGCAAACTCAATTAGCAATATTATTTTTACTCAAAATACAAACATGCTTAAAACATTAAGACTCAGAGACCGATTTCCCAAGAGGCGCTGCTCTGCCGTCGCTCTTCCCTTTCCCCCAATCGCGAGTGTCAATTTCCCACTATTTGCCCCGTTCCGCATTTTGACCCGCGGCTTCGCCCCATTTTCCCAGTGGCTTCGTGATCGTGTTTTATGAGGATCGCGAAGCTGCGGGGGAAATCAGATGAAGCCATGGGTCAAAGTGCGGTGTGGGGCAAATAGTGGGAAATTGACATTTGCAATCGGGGGAAAGGGAAGAGCAACAGCGGAGTAGTGCCTTGTGGGAAAATTGGTCTTCCAGTATTTCCTTACAATATCTCCCTGATGCCCACCTTCCCACTTCCACCAATTCATATTAGCACTGGGGGGACATAATGCACAGAGACATAATGCACAGCCTCTGTCAACTGGCAAGCAAGGTAATGACCAGTGGTTTGTGGGCTGGTTAAGAGCCTTGGATGGGCCGGTTCCGGCCCAAGGTCCATATGAAGAAGAAGAAGAAGAGATTGGATTTATACCCCGCCCTCCACTCCCCAAGAGAGTCTCAGAGCGGCTTACAAACTCCTTTTCCCTTCCCCTCCCCACAACAGACACCCTGTGAGGTAGGTGGGGCTGAGAGAGCTCTTTCCCAAGCTGTCCTTGAGGGAACAGCTGGTACAGAGCTATGGCTTGCCCAAGGTCATCCAGCCAGGTGCAAGTGGAGGAGTGGGGAATCAAACCTGGTTCTCCCAGATTAGAGTCTGCGCACTTAACCACTACACCAGACTGGCTCTCACACCCTGATGTTTCACACCCCTGATAAACCATGGGTTGCTTAGATCCTAGATGCTACACCACAATGGTCCCTCCAATGATCTATGGTGAGGTACCCAACATGGCCCCCACAATCACCATGGTACCCACCAATGTGTTTCTGGCACCCCCTTTCTTCATCCCCAAATCCTCTTCCCCAGGGCAAAAAGTCAGTCCTGACTGTAGTCCAGCTCACTGGAGCAGGAAGCCCTTCAGATAATCCTAGGATTGCAGGGAACTGGCTGGAAGATGTGGGGAAAGGTGGAAATGGCATAGCACGACTTCACTTCTGGCTGCGGGACCAGAAGTGATGTTGCTGTGATGTGTGATGCTGTAGGGTTTCCTCTAAACTCTATGGTAAGAACCACAGAAACCGAGAACATTCCTAGAGCATCACACAATGTGATGATGCCACTTCCTGGTTCCTAACTGGAAACGATGTTGCAGAGTTACATAATGCTGTCTCCGATGTCCCTTCCCCTCCCTTGATGATTGGTGGCAGATGGGGATAATGGAGAGAGAGGAGCACCAGTGATCTGGCAACCCCAGGAGATTCCAGGAACCATTACCTTTGTGTCTGCTAGGGTTGCAGACTCCGGGTTGGGAAACACCTCAAGATTAAGGGCAGAGCTCAGAGAGAGCAGAGCTGGGAGAGGAGAAGGAGCTTACCAGAAATGTGATGCCATAGAATTCACCCTCGGAAGCTGCCACAGTCTCCAGGGGAACTGATCCCTGTTGTTTGGAGATCAATTCCAGGAGGTCTCCAGGCCCTAACTAGAGGTTCTTAAGTCTAAGGTGAGAAGCGGCGGCCTCTGTCATCGTTGGATGCTTGACTTGGAATCTCCCAACATTTTGCGACTGCTCCCACATGGCAGCCATTTTATGATTGGTCCTGCCATTCATGGCAGCCATTTTGTGGTGGCATTACCTACCCTTTCCTAAAATGCCAAAAGTTTCCCCAGACTCTTCTGAGGTTCCCTGGTTTATATGACCATTGGCTAGAGATACCAAGACTCCTGCAGCAGGAAGAAAAAGCTTTTTAAAAAAATGGCGCTGTGCCAGTAACTTGACATCACTTCCAGCAAATACCCGGAAGTGACATCATGCTATCTACGTAACATCAATGCAACATTCTAGGATTTGGGCAAAACTCTTATTGTAAAACCATAGAGTTTTGCCCAAATCCTAGGGATACCAGTGGCAGCTGCTAAGTCTGGAAGGGCCTCATGTTTCTTTGCAACTCAGCAGCGATGGCCTCTCTGGAAAGGTTTCACGCTGTGGCCCAGAGTTCTTTCTTGTCATTGGCAACAAAACTTTTCAGAAAGTCATATAGTATCCCTGCCTGTGCTAATGTTAGCTCTTGGCTGCCATTTGAGGACAATTAACAGAACTGATAAGTGACAGGAACACTGGACTGTAGCCAGGCCCAAATAGTCTGCAAATTAGTCGTGTAAATTATACATTTGCACATTTGACATACAAACAGCCTGCCTTTTCTGCTGTTTCCATTGTAAACAAAAGTGAATTATAGTCCAGGAAGGTTCTCTCTCATCCTGAACTGAAGGAGCTAATTAAAAGACAAAAGCATTAGATGTAATCACTACTTAATGCTATAAGCAGAACATGACCTAATGCTATTATGAACTCTGAACAAATTCCAATTAGGACTCCAGCTGGTAAAAATTTTATCTGTGATGGTGGTGTTTCGATCACTCGTTGGGAAAACAAGCACCACAACAAAACAATTTAACTCCCTGCTAGGGTTGCCAGGTCTGGGTTGGAAAATACCTGGAGACTTTGGGGGTGGATCTTTTGGGGGTGGATCTGGGAGAGGGCAGGGTTCAGAGAGGGGAGGGGCTTCAGCATGGTACAATGCCATAGAGCCTACCCTCCGAAGCAGCCATTTTCTCCAGGGGAGCTGATCTCTGTCAGCTGGGGAATCAGTTGTAAAAGCGGGAGACCCCCAGGCCCCACCTTGAGGATGGCAACCCTACTCCCTGCGTATCCGGATGGAACAATCTGAATAACCCATTTTCTGCAATGGTTCTCCTTTCCCCCATCCTATTCTCACACTGATGTTTTGAGCGGGGTTAGGCTGAGAGCACAGCAGACCCAAGTTCAACCAGTGAGCTTCAGAGCAGAGTGGGGATTTGAGCCTGGGACCTCCAGTCGGCAGTCTGAACCACTGTACCACAACTGGCTCAGCTAGACCTGAAAGGGGGCAGGGTCCAATACATGAGCCCACCAATTCATGTCTCAAATAGCAGGGAAATTCTGGCTTGGATCCCATGAACAAACAGAATGAGCTGATGGTCTGGGATGTTCCCCACTGTCCCCTCTCTCCTAGAGTCCTTTCTCATCCCAGGAAAGGTTACTACTGGGGTGAAGGGCCTAGCTACACCAGTTGGACACCTGCAAGGGGAGAGGAAAGGGAACAAGCTTGCCTTTTCTGCCTCTTGCGTGAGCGTAATTTGGCTGACAGAAGATAGGAGGGATGTTGTCCTTTTCCTGCACCCCATTGTGGGCTAGGGCTGCCAAGTCCCCCCGGGGGGGCGGGGGCGGGGATTCTCCCGCTAAAGGGGTCCCCAATCCGCCAGTCGGGATTCGGCCAGTGGGGGGGAACCCCTCTCCCGAAGTGGCCTGATCAGGCCGACGTGCCCAGTGTGATGACCTCACTTGGAAGCGACATCATCACGCTGGGTACATTGCCGGGGCAATGCTCTAGTAATCGCCCTGAAAACTCTATGGTACCATAGAGTTTTAGGACGATTACCAGAGCGTCGCCCCAGCAATGTACCCACCGTGATGATGTCACTTCCAGGTGACATCATCCCGATGCATGCGTGCTTTGCGTGCGCACCAGACTCCGGGAGAGGGGCCAGGACTCCCCCACTTTTTGTGGGCTGCTGCTTGACCTGCATGGCTATTAGTGCGCACAAGGTCTCCTCAGCCTCCAAATTAAACTTTTCCAGGGTCAGAGAAAGTACTTCAGGGGAGAGAAGAAGGTAGGGAAGATCCATTCAGTTGAGAGTGTCAGGAGTTAGGAGTTGGGAGTGGAGAGTTAAAAGGGAGAGAGCGAAGGAGACCATGAGAGGATCAAGAAGGATCCTGAGTTATGGAAGTGGGACGCTTAGCCCATCCCGAACAAGTCTGAGGGAAATAGCTCCAGGAAGAGGGGGTGACCCCAAGCCAGTGGATAAGGAAAGAAACTGGGACTTGTGTGAATATTCCTGCCTTCACCAACTTTAGTGTCTGTGAGACCAAGAAGCTTATGCTTGTTTATTTAAGCAGAGAATGCTGAAGAAATCTCTCTCCTCAAATTTTAAAGAGTAACAGCCACAGAGTACTGTTAAAGAGTAAACAAGTAATAGAAACAGTTACTTGTTTGTGATAAATCATCTGGTGTTTATTTTTAATACAAAGTGACCTCATTTTTGCTGCCCGGTTGACCTCAAAAGTCCTGAACCTGATTCCTATCTGACTATTACCCCTCAAAGTGAAATAAAACAGTTTGCTAGTTTCGATTTACCATCAGCCTCTCTTGTGCCATTATCAAACCAGGACAACAAAAGGATTTTAGACTCTCCCTTGGTCAGCATTTACCAATATACATTGAAACAGCTGGGTGGGACAGCCAGAGGGGGGTGGGGAGAGAAAGAAAAAAGGGCTGCTCAGCTAAGAACAGGTTAAGGAGACTTCCGGCAAGACTTGCGATAATGGCGGACGCTCTCCTCCGCAACTGCGGGGAGCGCGATCCGTACCCGGCGGGAAGAAGGGGCTCTGGACTGGTGCCGAGCCCCCAGAGACCCCAGTGAGGGGGCTCTGCCTGGGGTGGCACAAAGGGGATCTCTCCCTACGGTGGCGACCGAGGGATCGAGATCCCTTTTCATCACCCCCATAGGTTCCCCCGCCGTGGGAGCCGTATGGCTGAAAGCGCAAATCCGTGAAGCAGCAGAGAGTGCGAAGCAATGAGGCTGGAACTGACAGTTACGCATGGAGAAAACGTGAGTCTGAAGTAAGAAAAGCAGAACACAGAGGGAAGACGGCGGGAGGAGTGAAACCCACCCACCCCTCTCCGGGACTAGCGTATTTACGAGACTCTTTACGTGGCGTTACTGCAGGAATAAAAGCCCATCCGCCTTGCTAGATGGCAGCATCGCTCACTTGGAGATATAAACTTTAGAAGGACATAAGTGCTGTTTGAAAATTTGCTCCTTTCGTTCATCTTATCTATCTATAAACAAAGAGCGTAGCCTCAACAATGACGGGGAAACCGAAACCTTCCCCCAAACTAGGAAGTACAGCTCCAAGTTCAAAGGTTGATACCACGGAGATGAGTGCGGTGTTCTCCTCGTTATTGCGACCTCTAGTGGACCAAATGACAGCTCTCAACGTTAAGATGGACAAAATGCAGCTAGAACTAAAAGAGTCGAATAAATCCACAGAGAAGCTGCAGTGAGAACTTCTGGAAGTAAAAACTTCAGTAAAAAACCAAGACGCAAGACTACAAAAGGCAGAGAAGGAAAAGGCCTTCCACCACGATCAGCTTTTGAAATTACAAATGGAAAGATCGAATTTTTTCCTAAGACTTCAGAATGTGCCAGAAAACACAGGAGAAGACCTTAAAAATTTGCTAAGTGAAGCACTTGAACCAGTGACAGGCATGAAAGCAGCGGATATTAAAAGCGATATGGATATGGTTTACAGAACCTATCCAGATTATACTAAAAAGAAAAGCCTGCCTGGTGAAATGATGATAAGGTTCTCCAAAAAATCTACAAGAGACGTGGTGCTTAGGACCACAAACAAAGCAGCTCTGAAGATCCTGGGAGAAGAAGTAAAAGTGATGAAGGATATCCCATTTGAAAGAAGGAAAAGAAGGAAAGCCTATGGAAAATTGACATCTTGGCTCCAGTCTGAGTCTATCATCTATCGTTGGAATACTCCAGAAGGACTATGCTTCAGCATCAAAGATAAGAAGTATAAGATTGACTCTGTTCAACAAGCGAAAAAATTTCTGGAAAAAAGCAAAGAGCAGAAAACTGGGAGAGACTCAGATGGTTCACTGGCCTCGCAAGAAAGCATGTATGGATTTGATAGCTCAAAGAGTGAAGAAGAAGTGTCTGACTCGGAAAAAGGAGCTGCAGCTCCAAAAGTAGTTGAGACTGTTAAGACAAGAAGAGGACGAAAGAAGAAATAGTGATTAAACTGTTTTATTAAGCATTGCACTTATGTATTATAAATTGTTTAATTAACCGTATTTCTCTAGGTGGGCGTGCCTGCCAAATAGTTTTGATATTCTTTATAGTAGCAGTAACAAGTAATTGAAATTTATCCAAGGTTCTAAATGCTTCATAATTATATTATGTAATAAGGTAGTATTAAGCAAATGATAAAGTACTCTCTGTATAAGGTATATATAGCTTAGATTGTAGCGTTATAGTTGTAGTTATAGAGAAAAATCAATAAAAAATTATATATATATATATAAAAAAAGAACAGGTTAAGGATACCCTGTAAGAGAGGGCAAAATCGTCATGCATCTGAACAACATGGGATCCAACCCTCTGTTTTTTAAAAACGAAAATGAAACCGGTGGGTGAGGGGCCTACACCTTGCCCCTTCCCCTACTTATCTCACCATTTTTTTTAGTTTCATTAAGGATTCCCCCCACCCCACCCCTCAGCTTGGCTTCCATAATGGAACTGGCCTGGGTTGGAAGGAGATCTCCTGCTATTACAACTGATCTCCAGGCAATGCAATCAGTTCACCTGCAGAAAATGCCCGCTTTGGAAGGTCCCCCCTGTCCCCATGGAAAGCACTGGAGTCGGAGACCGGTAGTAGTGAAATCAGCATACATGTTTATTTCAGGTTTGGATGAAAGCATAACAACCGCGGATCGGGGGCCTGCTTATATTCACAGAGAAGCCTCGCCCCCGACCTCGCCCATACAGCGTGATAGGATAAATTTCCCACCAGAGACCCCCATTGGTACATTTGAATATTCACAGCCTCTGATAGGGGGATAACTAGGATCCTAGTGCACTATTGTTTTCTGGCTCCAAGCTCAGGACCAACCTGGCCATGTGCTTGGCGGTTTGCCACGTGGCCGTTGCTGTGTGTACATTACACCCGAGACCCAGCCGTCTGAAAGCTCCACCCCAAAATCTCTAGAGCTGTCAACCCTATGTTTCGCCCTGATATTCTGTGGTGTTAATAATTAGTCTTCACCTAGTGGAGTGGAACACTTGAATGAGTCACACCTGAACCTAAATGGTAAATATTGGCACTATCATTATTTTGTCTCTTTTTTGGTTTAAGGTTTTTCTTTTCAAAGGAAACAGAGAAAGATTGAGGAGATTGTGGCTGACAAATAGAAAAGCTTGTTCAATCATTGGCCCTGTGGTAGTCATTGAACTTAATATAGGGACAGATAACGTGGATGGTGATAGGAAATGGGACATACCCTGAACCTTTGGATATGGATATTAAGGCGACCCAGTTCGTTACCCACCCCAACCTCCACTAGTTGCTTGGCAGGACCTGCCAACCCTCCTCTGTCTTCTGATGAGTTACGTCTATCATGGATAACCACATCCTTTTATTATTATAGATGTCAAAAGGGCTGAGGCTGTGGGCTTGTGGTGGCCGTGGCCCAAGATTTTACTAGTTTCCCCTTCTAAGGGAGGAGAGGGGAAAGAAAGGAGGAGACAGGAGGGAGGAATGCGAAAGGAGGTATGAAACCTGTCTGAGAAAGGAGGTACGAAACCTCGCTTCAAAGGAGGTATGAAACCTGTCTGAGAAATGTTTCTCTTTGGGCCCCCTTCAAAATTCCTCAGATGGTTTCCCTGAGGAGAAATTCTCTTTGAACATTGTTCCGGGCAAAATCCAGCAGCGGTCTAGAGATGTGCATATATATATATATATATATATGCTTCTTGGACATTCTTTTGTCCTCCCTCGAAATTCCTCAAGTGTTTTGCCCAAGAAGGACCCCCCCCCCTCTAAATTAATTTTCAGCGACACTGGCAACTTTAAAGGCCTTGTCTTACTCCCCTGATGTATGGCTTCCTCCTTCTGACCTCTTACTACTGAAAGGGGAAAAAAGAGATAAAGCTCAGAGTGCCTAGGAGCTACCTGTGCCTTCTCAGTTTGGTCCACCTTCATCTTCTGAGAAATGTGGTCTAGCGGTTAGAGGGCTGGATCAGCCAGGTTCAAATTTCCACTTCACTGTGACAATGGACTGGGTGACCAGGCCATTTCAGCTGGCCAGTGAGGAAACCTCGCTCCTAAACAGGGACATTGTGCGGTGATGCTCTGGTATTTGGGCAAACTCTATGGTCTGAGGGTGAAAAAACCATAGAGTTCCACCCCAATGCCAGAGCGTCCCCATGCAACATCCCCAGCGTGATGACGTCACTTCCAGGTGACGTTATTACACTGGAGAATGTCACACAACATCCCCGCTCACCCCTGGATTGCCCCCCATATCCCACTGCTGGAGTGACATGGGGATAAGGCAACCCTACCTGGACCCTCCCCTATTAGGGCTGCCAACTCTGGGTTGGGAAATTCCTGGAGATTTTGGAGATAGTACCTGGGTGAAGGCAGCATTTGAGGAGGAGGGAATAGTGGGATATCATACCATATAATCCATCCTCAGTGTAGTGGTTAAGTGTGTGGACTCTGATCTGGGAGAACCGGGTTTAATGCCCCACTCCTCCACTTGCAGCTGCTGGATGACCTTGGGCAAGCCATAGTTCTGTCAGAGCTGTTCTCTCAAGGACAGGTCTGAAAAGAGCTCTCTCAGCCCCACCTACCTCACAGGGTGTCTGTTGTGGGGAGGGGAAGGGAAAGGAGTTTGTCCGCCGCTCTGAGACTCCTTCAGGTAGAGAAGGGCAGGGTATAAATCCAATCTATTCTTCTTCTTCTTCATTCTCCAAAGTAGTCATTGTGACCTTTTATTTCTTGTTTCTAATAAGGATTTTATGTATATTGTAAACGGCCTTGAGTTCTGCATGGGAGTAAGGCAGCTAATAAATACTTTAAATAAATGAAGTGAATTTAAGGAAACACTTCCCCCAGGGGAGCTGATTGCTGTTGTCTGGAGCCCAGCTGTAATTCCAGGGGATCTCCAGGCCCCACCTGCAGGTTGGCAAGCCTAAGTCCTACATACGCTGCCCTGAGCTCCTTGGAAGGGGGGGATTTAAAAAAAAAGAAGAAGTAATAAATAAATAAGAGCCCTGTATAAGTTGACTTAGCATAATAGATAACTTCAAGCCTGCCGAGGAACCGAGAATCAAAAAAAAGAAAAAAGAAAAAAACCCTGCAAACCAAACCGATTTCTTTAGACTGTAAAGGAGCCTGTGGTGTTTCACTTGGAACAAAATAACCCAACTGCAAGAAAGCATGTGAAATATTCCCGGTCAGATTCATTACAGCAATGGACATTTTGGGCAGCTAACTAAACTCCAATCAATCTTTCTAACACCGCTCCTGGAGAGGGTTTCATTAGAAGCCCGGCATAATCAGTCACTCATCTCCCGCTCAGCCCCATCTTTTGATTTGTGTTCTTTTATTGGAGGGACTAATGTGTATCCCATAAGATCTCGAATTTCCTCTCCAACACTGGCCCTTCTCTCTCTCTCTCTCTTTTTTTTTTAAAAAACCCGGCTTCCCTATTTATTACCTGCGTGCTAAGAATACATATTGCCTTTTATTATATAGACATTAGAGGGTAGAGATCCAGCGGGGGATTTCGCTGGCATTCAGGATATGCATAATAGTAAATTCCGGGTAGGTGTGAAATGTATTCCCCTGCTCGAATATTCACGGAGTTATCAAACAGCATTCCCCCCCCCCCATGAAAGAGATTAATTCATATCCCTCAGAAGCCCATTAGACCTCCTGTTTTATTACAGCTCTTCAGGCTCTCTCCCTCCTGCCTTTATTTGCAGCCCAGAAATCTCACAATGTTTAAGCATATTTGGGAAAGGGAGGGGAGGGGGAGCAGCCGCACGCCGCTTTCCTATTCAAATAATTCAAAGGCACATGGCTCTGCCTTCCCATTATAGACTCGTAAAATTCAAAAGCCGGGAGGTATCTTAAAAGGTCATCCGGTGCTGATGCAAAAGCGGCGAAGGCTGAAGTCCTTGGCTGCTCTTACTTGGGAGTAAGGGCCACTGAACTCCAAGAAGCTTAACAGTGAGCGTGGCAGAGCGTCTGCTCGGCATGCAGAAGGACCCTGTCGACAGCTCTCCAGCAGGGTTGCCAGGTCCCTTTTGGCCACTGGCAGAGAAGGGGGGTAGGGTTGCTAGATCCAGGTTGGGAAACTCCTGGAGATTTGGGGATGGAGCCTGGGGAGGACAGGGCCCTCCGTGGGGTACAATGCCATAGAATCCACCCACTAAAGCACCCACATTTTCCAGGGGAACTGAACTTAATTGTTTGGAGATGAGCTGTAATTCCAGGGGGTTCCTGGGTCCCACCTGGAGGCTGGCATCCCTACTCTCCAGGGTCTCGGGCGGAGGTCTTTCACATCACGTCCTACCTGATCCTTTTAACTTGAGATGTCTGGGACTGAACCTGAGTAGACAGTGGCCCCTTCTGCACTGACAGCTTACTCTGGAGAATCGGGCAGCAGGCGATGGGAAAGACCTCTGCCTGAGATCTCGGAGAGCTGCTGCCAGTAGACAATACTGGCTTCGAGAGAGCAAACTCTTAATCCTTCACCCACAGTACCAGAACCGGGGAGCATCCAATGAAGTTCACAGGTAGTAGATTCAGGAGAGAACAAAGGAAGTATTCTTTAACTCAAAAACTAATTAACTTGTGTCCCGTCCCGCGGGCCCGGGACTTGTCACCGCCCCCAAAACCGGCACAAGCACTTACCCCGCCGGCACGACCATCGAAGGCAGACGAGTCCGTCCCGAGCCCAGCTGGCCCCGCTGCGGTCCGAGGCGCCCCCGAGACCCTCGCGCCGTCCCACGGCGCGGGAGCCCCAACATCGAAGAGCCCCGTTGCCACTCGGGCCAGAGCGGCGCCTCGCGGCCCGCGGCGCCTCCGCAGCAGTGGGGAGTGGCCCAGTCGCGGCACGGGCGGAACAGAGCTCGGCGGGGAGGGAGGAGGAACGCCCAGACCCGGGACGCAACGAGGGGACATCCCCAGACAGGAAGAGCCGGCAGCTACAGCCCTGGGAGAGGCGGAGTCGCAGATGGGAGAGGCACGAGGCTTCCGGCGAGGCTGCTCAGCGTCTCCTCTAATAAACGGGGGCGGGGCCAGGGGTGAGATCGGGGTGGGTACGGGCGAGTGGAGCTCTGGGAAGGGGCTGCAGGAATAAAAGCAGGAGAACGGATGGGCTAAGGAGGAGGAGCCAGGGAGTCGAAAGTCTAGCGGCTGCGAGAGAGAGGGAGAGCCGCTGATAAGTGACTTGGCCCCTGGAGGCAGTAGGGGAGCTTGGGTGACGTTTAACCCGCCCCAGTGCCATATCTGAGGCCTAATCCCTCTGCATTTCCCAGCACAACCTATCCCGGGGCCCCCCTCGGCTAGTGAGGACCACGGCTACAGGGGGCGCGGACCAGGGGCAGGAGGCGGAGCCTGACAACTTGTGGAATTCACTGCCACGGGATGTGTTGCCAGCCAACAGTTTTGTTGGCTTTAATTAGGCAAATCCACAGAGGAGGTGGAATCCATCAGTGGGTATTAGCCATGATGACGAAATGGAATGTCCATTTTCAGAAGCAGTAATTTCAATCCTAGCGGGCAGCCACAGGAGAGGCTTCGGCCTGTGTGCCTCACTTAGGGTTGCCAAGTGTCCCTTACTTACCAGCAGGGGGGAGCCCTCCATCGTCCGGGAGTTTCCCAGGCGTGCGCGCAAAGCGCGCGTGCCCGGCAACGTCGCCCGGAAGTGACGTCATCACGTTGGGGGGCATTGCCAGGGCGACGCTCTGGCAATCGCCCCAAAACTCTATGGTATCATAGAGTTTTGGGGCGATTGCCAGAGCGTCGCCCTGGCAACGCCCCCAACATGATGACGTCACCTCCGGGTGACATCATTACGTTGGGGAAGGAGGGTGGGGTTCCCCCCGCCGGCCAAATGCTGGCCAGCGGACCGGGAACCCCTGTAGCGGGGGACTCCCCGCCCCCCGGGCTGACTTGGCCTCACTTGTAGGCCTTGTAGGGCCATCTGGTTGGCCGAGGGTTTCTGCGTCCTTACCTCTTTCTAGCAGGAGCATGAGACTCCTGGTCCAGGAGTTTTGTGTGCGTGCACTGCAATGACATCACCCAGAAGTGACATAATCGTGCTAGGCACATCGCCAGGACGCTCTAGCATTCAGTCTGAAAACTCTATACCGTAGAATTTTCAGGCTGAATGTTAGAGCATCCCCCCGGCAATGTGCCTGGCGCCGTGACGTCACCTCTGGGTGATGTCATTGTGCTGAGCACGTCAGCCCACCCCAAGCACTTTGGAGGCGGGGTTCTCCCTATTGGCCGGATCCAGGCCAGCACAAAATGGGTGCTGTAGGAGGCGGAGCCAGCCACAGAATGACCTCCAGAGGAGGCTGCTAGAGGAGAGCCAAATGCAAAATGTCAGAGAGTGAAGTATAGCTTCTTTCAGAGAGAGGCTGAATTTAACCAGATGCCTTTTAAAATTAATTTCGGGTTGCCAACTCAGAGTTGGGAATCGGGATGCCAGCTGCCAGGTGGGTCCTAGGAAATCCCCCTGAAATTACAGCTCATCTCCAGACTTTGGAGATCAGTTCCCCTGGAGAAAATGGCTGCTTTGGAGGGCGGACTCTATGGCACTGTACCTCACTGAGGTCCCTGTCCTCCCCAGGCTTCACCCCCAAATCTCCAGGAGTTTCCCAACACGGATCCAGCAACTCTACCTCCTATTTCCTGCTGGTAGACAAGGGGGACCTGGCAACCCTAGCTGGAAAAATATCTGGTTTGGACAGTGATGGAATCACAGTGGGGTACAATGCCATAGAGTCCACCTTCCAAAGCAGCCATATTCTCCAGGGGTACTGAACTCTGTCGCCTGGAGATCTCTTCTAATCCTAGGAGATCTCCAGGCCCCACTTGAAGGTTGGCATGCCTAAAATGAACATATCATTTAAAACATACCCACAGCTTACTTTCTCTCACACAGAGAAGATACTTGTGCTGTTAGCGGCAGCTAGGGTTGCCAAGTCCTGAAAACTCACAGGTGGGGGGGGAGTCCTCCTCTCGCTGGGAATTTCTTCTGGGCGCGCGCTTTGCGCGCGCCCATCAACATCACCGGAAGTGACACAGCACGTTGGGGGCGTTGCCAGGGCGATACTCTGGCAATCACCCCAAAACTCTATGGTATCATAGAGTTTTGGGGCGATTACCAGAGCGTCGCCCTGGCAACGCCCCCAACGTGCTGCGTCACTTCCGGTGACATCATTACGTTGTCCAGCATTACGTCATTACGTCGTCGGGGGTCCAGCATTTGGCCGGCAGATCGGGAACCCTTTTAGCGGGGGATCCCCCGCCCCCCGGGCTGACTTGGCAGCCCTAGCGGAAGCTGCTACCGAATCACCATTTTTAAAAAAAATCTGCACAGTTAATCATATCTCCACTGGCCACTCAGAAGCCCTGTGGGGCAAAAGTCCTGCCCTCTTTCTAAAAACACTTGGTGGGCACCAGAAAAAGTGTTGGTAGGTGCCATGGCACCTATGGGCACCACATTGTGGACCCCTGGACTAGATGGACTTTGGTTTGATCCAGCAGAACTCCACTTACGTCCCAAGAAGCCATTGGGTGGCTCCTCCCCAGGTCTCCTTGGTTTGATGTCAAAGTCACCTTTCCCCCTTACGCAGCACTAGTGATTGTTTCAATTCAAAACCCAACTGATCTTTTAATGGCTGGGTGGGCGCATTTCTCAGAGTCTGACTCACACAGGGGACTAGTCCACCGCATGATGTGAAAGTGCTGACGAACAGCCACTCTGACAGACATCAGTCGTATTTATGAGCCTCCGGTGTGAACACAGTGCAAAAGGGGATTTATTTGTATATGCCTGTGTATGGCAAAACGTGTAAAATTGTTCTCCTTGGAAGTGAGTTACCATGGGATATCTCCATATCTAAACAGACCTGGAGGTCAGTAAACCAGCAAAACAGGTTGAAATATACGTATTCAGCCCTGGGGGTGATGATCACCTTGATTGTTCAGGGTCTTGTTCCTTTCCTCACTTGTTGTCTGCTTTTTCTCAAATAATCCCGTGTGATGTAGTGTTTTGAGGATATGATTAAGATCTGGGAGACCCAAGCTGGAATCTCCACACTGCTTTGGAAGCCCACTGGGAGATAAAGGTCTCCAACCTCCAAGTGGTACCTGAACATCTCCCGCTATTACAATTGGTCTCCAAACAACCAAGATCATTTCCTCTGGAGAAAGTGGCTGCTCTGAAGAAGAGGAGGAGACTGGATTTATACCCTGCCCTTCACTACCGAAAGGAGTCTCAGAGCGTCTTACAAACTCCTTTCCCTTCCCCTCCCCACAACTGACACCCTGTGAGGTAGGTGGGGCTGAGAGAGCTCTGACAGAAACTGCTCTTTTCCAAGAACAGCTGTGGTTTGCCCAAGGTCCAAGGTCCTCCAGCAGGTGCAAGTTTTATTTCCTTCATTTATTTCCTTAAATTTATGAATTGCCCACCCTGCGAGCGGGCTCTGGGCGATTTAAAGCTGTTACAAAAACATTTAAAATTCAATCAGTATATATAATCATTTAGAACTTATCCAATATCGTGATGTAATAATCCGCCTTGACCGGCCACACAGCTGTCCTACACAGCAGGGTGGGGAAGCGTACGTGGGGGGCACAGAAAGGAAAGTAAGGGTGCCACTCTGAACCTCCCATTGCTATCCTCAGCTAAAAGCCTGGCGGAACACCTCTGCCTTACAGGCCCTGTGGAATTGCATCAGATCTTGCAGGGCCCTGATGTTATTTGACAGAGTTCCACCAGGTTGGGGCCAGGACCGAAAAGGCCCTGGCCCTAGTCGTGGGCAGTCGGACCTCCTTAGGGCCGGGGATCACCAGCATGTTGTTACTAGCCGATCTCAGTGTTCTTTTTGGGGACATATTGGAGGAGACAGTCCCAAAGGTATGTGGGCCCCGACCGCTCAAGGCCTTGAAAGCCAACACTAACACCTTGAACCTGACTCGGTACTCCACCAGTAACCAATGTAGCTGGCGCAGCACAGGTCGTATGTGTGCTGTCCGTGGTGTTCCCACCAGGCCTTACACTGCCACCCTGTGGACTAGTTGGAGCCTCCAAGTCAGTCTCAAGGGCAGGATAGCGTAGAGCGAGTTACAGTAAACCAGCCTGGAGTTGCATGGATTATTGTGGCTTTGGAGAGAAACGTGGACTATAAATATAAGTATCAGTCAGTCTGTTACAGGAGTGGGAAGAACAATGAGCATGCTGGTCTACTGGATCCCATACAGGAAGTTCTCGGTGCTGGATGGAACTTATTTCCGTGCAAACCATGCAGGCTGCCCTTGGTTTTTCACCAGCCATTAGCTCACACACACACATGAAGTTGACTTTTACTGAATCAGACCATCGGTGTTGTCTACTTAGAGAGGCAGCAGTTCTCCAGGGTCTCAAGCTGAGGTCTTTCTCATCAGCTGCTACCTGGTCCTTTTACCTGGAGATGCCAGGTGTTATGTCCCAACCGTTAAGCTGCGCAGGCGGTTGGCCATACATGTGGCCAGACGAAGCTGTCGAGCTTCGCTCCCAGAACAATAGACCTGGAGGATCCTAGTCGGGGACCAATGGGGAAGCCCACATCTGTAGGTAGTCCTGTAGGCGACAAGGCCGTTGTAAATAACCAATTACAGGTGTGGGGTGTGTGCATGGGTGTGGCCAAGAACGGGAATATAAGCGGACCTGCGAGTCCAGCTCAGTAGCCTTGTTCCAGCCTCTAAATAAACTATGAGCTTTAATCACTCAATGTGTCTCCGAAGTCAGTACTTTACACCAGGGATCAAATTTGGAATTTTCTTCATGCCAAGCAGAGCCTCTGCCAGCGAGGTACAGCCCCTCCCTACTTCACTGAAGTTCATTAGTCCATTAAAGTGTCCTACTTGGCAAGTACAGAAACATCTGCAGTTCAACCCCTCTTTGCCCCTGTGCTGTAAGATACATCCTTTAGATGAGCGACATCAGCAATTTTCCGCAAAACCACCTTGCCAAGTTGCCAGCGGTGAGGAAGCTTTCCATTTCTAGCTGAAGGACCCTCTACTTTTATATAATCTTGCCCCTTCACTGAGTCCTCCGGTATAGTCATAATCTGGGTAACCCCACCAAATGAGCTAAAGCAGGTGGCGACTAGGCAAAGTGGATATTCAGACCGATTTCCCACAAGCACTGCCCCGGCATCGTTCCTCTGTTTGCCCCGATTGCCTGCTTGAATTTCCCACTATTTGCCACGGGGCACATTTTGACCCGCGGCTCCACCCGATTTCCTCCAAGGCTTCAGTGATCCTCAAAAAAACAGGATCACTGAAGCCGCGGGGGAAATTGTGCAAAGCCACGGGTCAAAATACGCCCCGCGGCAAATAGTGAGAAATTCAAGCGGGCAATTGGGGCAAATCAAAGAACGACGCCGGGGCAGTGCTTGTGGGAAATCGGTCTCACATGAAGCTGCCTTATACTGAATCAGAAATATCACCCCCCCGAGGGAAGAGCATCAACCATTCACAACTATATATGATCAAAACTGTATATTGCATTCATTAAAGTGCAAAGATGGGTTAGTGGTCATAACCCAATAGGATGTATAAACACATATCCAACAGATTGCTCATAACAATTAAGCATTATTTACACCAAAAAAAAAGTCTTCAAAACCAACAGTAGGCTCCTCTGTAATTCCATACATAGATAGTGTCCATAGACCCCTATATAGAAAGTAAATGTGGGTGCATTCAGATGGGCAGCTAATCCCGCCATTGGCCTGATTGTAATTTGATCTAGATCTTTTTGATCCAGCATTGCATGACCAGACAGCTCCCCCATGAAGTGCTTTACCACACGTGACTCCACGGTGAATTGTCTAGATGGTATCCACCATAAGGAGCCTTGCAGTTGGCTTTTTAAAAAAATTCCTATCTGCGCAGGCGCATATGTGCCTCACCATATACTTGTTTTTCCGCGCATGTGCAGAATAAAATGGTAAAAGAACCACCAGCGGTACCTTCCTCTAGGTACCATTTCAGTTTATAAAGTTGATAAAGTTCAGGGGACTGTCAGAAACATAAAATTGTTTGGATTGTTTGAGCGGAGCTCTGCGGACGTCGCATGTTTCAGCGGTTATGCGCGCATCGGTAAGACTTCTTTAAAATGGCGGGCGTTCGGGATGGTCTGGAGATTATCCCTCTGGGCTGCTTGTGTGCTGATGGAACCACCTGACAGGGGAAAGTCTGCCATTCATCTGTTGGCCAGCTTAGGACTGGACTTTAACCACTATCTTTTAAGTATGGATCCCCAACAGGGATCGACGGGCTACTTACAGAAGCGGCACGATTCCCTGATGTTGTGATCTGGACGTGCACTTTAAATTATGCCTGGCGCGGCTCAAAACAGCCGTATGAACTCACCCTGTGTCAGATGACGCCCACTGTGGAAAGAATAACAGCCGGACGTCTCTCCCAGGTATAAATCAAGACATTTCAATTATCTTCAGCAGCGGTTGGTAAAATGGAACCCAGTTTCCAAAATCACATAGGCACAGCTCAATAACTTCAATGGAATCCTAGGGTATACTTGTACGCTAAGGGTTCCCTATTGTCTTGGCATTACACTGAATCAGACCATCGGTCCATCAAGGACTGTACTGTCTACTTGGAATGGCAGCGGCTCTCCAGGGACTCAGTTATAGAAGCCTTTCACATCACCTCCTACTTGGATTTTTTAAAACTGGAGGTGCCAGGGACTGAATCGGGGACCTTCTTCTCGCCAAGAAGATGCTCTGCCACTGAGCCATGGCCTCTCCCCAACAAGAGTGTTATTTGTGAAGTGCCAAAACTCAGGAATAGGCTCCCTGGGCAATTCACCCAGTACTCTCCCAATGAAAGGAAGTGTGGTGTAGTGGAACTCTGGACTGCAGTCAGGAAGGTCTAGATTCAAACAGCTGCTCAGTCATGAGGTTTATGGGCTGACCTTGGGCTAGTCCCTGAGTCTCAGCCTAATCTACCTCGCAGGTTTGTTCCAAGAATAAAATGGAGGAGAGGAGAAATGTGTCTGCTGCCCATTATTTTTAATGTGGTTTTTCTCCTCGGAGGGCGGGGGAGAAAAAACGAGATCGATAGATAAAAATAGATGGTTGGGTTTGCTTCAGCCGGTTTTTCACGCAGTCCCACCCGTCTCCCTCTTTATTCCAGTCCCCATCACACAGGCTATTGGTCCACTGCAGTTCCCATAATCCTCCCTGGTGGAGGTGGTGGAAAGTGCCGTCAAGTCGCAGCTGATTTGTGGCGACCTTGTAAGGTGTTTGGAGCAAGAGACGTTCAGAGGTGGTTTGCGATTGCCTGCCTCTGCGTCACGACCCTGGTATTCCTTGGAGGTCTCCCATCCAAATACCAGCCAGGGCTGACCCTGCTTAGCTTCTGAGACTGGGCTAGCGTGGGCTGTCCATGCAGTTTGCACAATCCCTAGCATTGCCCTTTTGGTAGTCAGAGGAGACCCTCTTCTCCTTTTTTTGATCAGCAGAACAGCTCACTGGATGAAACCATTGTCATTTAGTCAACAAGTGGAGACAGTTTCTGGAGAGCCGGTGAGCTGTAGAGGCTAGAGTGCCAGCCTAGAGTCTGGGAGACCCAGGTTCAAATCCCCACTCTACTATGAAAGCTTGCAGGGTGACATTGGGCTAATCATGTACTCTTAGCCTCACAGTTTTTTTGTGAAAGAAGGAGGAGGTGGAGGAGATTGGATTTATAGAAGAAGAAGAGAAGAAGAGACTGGATTTATACCCCACCCTTCACTACCCAAGGGAGTCTCAGAGCGGCTAACAATCTCCTTCCCCTCCCCCTCCCCACAACAGACACCCTGTGAGGTCGGTGGGGCTGAGAGAGCTCATTCAAGAACTGCTCTTGGGAGAACAGCTCTGACAGAACTGTGACTGACCCAAGGTCACCAGCAGCTGCATGCAAAAGAGTGGGGAATCAAACCCAGTTCTCCAAGATTAGAGTCCATGCACTTAACCACTAAATTGGCTGTTTCTTCCACACTGGCCAGCTGTGCAGACAATGTGGCATTCTCTTTTTCTTGAGTGTAACTTTGCATTTCAGTAGGAGGCTGCATTTCAACCAGAGTTCTTTGGGTCGGGACAAATGAATGTGCGTGAGTCTGGCAGCAAGCCAAATGCATGCACACTTCCCCTTGAACATGGCTCCATGTGATTGCATTGGCAATACTATATCAGCTTTGGCAGGGTTGCCCGGACTGTCTCGAAAAATGCTGGGAGATCTTGAGATTGGTTCCTTGGGAGGGTGAAGCCAGAGGAGGATGTAATGCCACTTCCGGGAGACGCTCTAGGAATTTCCCCTAATCTCTGTGATAAAGAGACACCCTGTGAGGCAGGTAGGGCTGAGAGAGCTCTGAGACAACTGCTCTTTCCAGAACAGCTCTGAGAGAACTTGTGACAGACCCAAGGTCACACCAGCAGCTGCATGTGGAGGAGTGGGGAATCAACCCGGTTCTCCCAGATTAGAGTCCGCGCACTTAACCACTACACCAAACTGGCTCACCAAACAGAGGAGAGGACAATGATGTGAGCCATTTTGGGTCTCCACTGGGGGAAAAGATAGGGTATAAACAAAGTGAATAAAATTAATTTAGTTGTTGATATTTGTTACATTGTAACAGTTCTTATTTGAATCTCTCTGGGCTCTTCTTGTATTTTAACTGTTATGTTTTCTAAAATCTGCAGCTCTGAATATTTTTATCTGCCACTGTGAAGATTGTCTGATCTCTTTTATGCTATTTTGATTTTATGCTGCTTGTAATTCCAAGTGTATATTGCTATTTATATTCCTTAGTCCCTGTCTGGTATCTTGTATATTATTGTTCATGAATTATGCTATTTTTTTAATGGTTGTTTGCCTTCTTTGACAGTATTTGGAAAGGCAGGATATAAATATTTTTAATAAATAGCAAATCCATGATCTTTGGGCAACTGGGAGGATAATTCACGTTCTAATTTCTGTATATACTCACTTCCTAAATAAACCTCTTTCTGATTGAGATGTTTATTTCAAATAGATTTCAGATGCAATCGTCAAGCAATTTAAATGTGTGTCTGTGTCTGTGCTGAAATACTTGTGGAGTCTCTCTAGTTCTTGTTCTCCGAGCCAGAACCATCTATTTTGAGACACACAGGGCTGCTACTGAAACTGGTATCCCTGTGTTAAGATCTCCCCCTCCTGTTTATAACATGCAGGGCAACTCGCCTGTATTATGATGTTTTCATGTTCTGCCACCGCTTGCAATTGCCCATTACGTGTGGGATTTGTGCAGGAGGGAAAGACAAGATGTGATGATTTTCAGAGGTGGGAGAAATTGTCCATACCCATGGCCCTTTGGCTAGTTAAGCATGGTGGGAAGTGCCATTAAGTTACAGCTAACATGGCAACTTCCAGAGGATTTTCAAGGCAAGAGATGAACCGAGGTGGTTTACCGTAGCAGCATAACCTGCCTCTGCATAGCAACTCTGCACTTCCTTGGTGGTCTCCCATCCAAGTACTAACCAGGGCTATCTTGCTTAGCTTTGGTTTGGTGCTAGTTTAGTGTAGTGGTTAAGTGTGCGGACTCTAATCCGGGAGAACTGGAATTGATTCCCCACTCCTCCACTTGCACCTGCCGGTGTGACCTTGGGTGAGTCACAAGTTCTCTCTGAGCTGTTCTTGAAAGAACAGTTCTCGAAAGAGCTCTCTCAGCCCCACCTACTTCACAGAATGTCTGTTGTGGGAAGGGGATGGGAAAGGAGATTGTAAGCCACTCTTGAGTGATGGGCAGTATATAAATCCAATCTCCTCCTCCTGCTCCCCCTCCTCTTCTTCTTTGACAAGATCAGGCTAACCTGGGACTAGGGCTGCCATCCCCCCAAAGGGGGCAGGGTTTCCCCTGCTTTCGGGGCCCCCAAGATGCCACCGGCCAGCTGGCGACCACAGAGTAACCATAGAGGTTTTGGCCAAATGCTGGAGCAACCCCTGCACGATGCACCTGGCGTGATGATGTCACTTCTGGGTGATGTCATCATGGCGCATGCATCAGAAGATTCTGGAGAGCAGCCTGGAGCCCCTGCCAGCAGCCGGTGAGCACCTGGCAACCCTACCTGGAACATCTGCTGAATATACTTCACTAGCCACCCTGACCTGGATGTCCCAGGAGAGCCTGACCTCGTCAGATCTCATCAGATCGAACCAACACCTGGTTTGTTGTTCATCTCTTTGAAACTTAGTCTGAAACTCTGGTAGCCAGGATACAGCTAGTTCATCTGGAACTTCTACTGCAGGGGTCCCCAAACTTTTTGAGCCAGACAGGGACTAAGGAATATAAATAGCAATTCTGACACCACGTGGTGCATGCAACCACAAAATGGCTGCCTCGGGGCCAGAGCTGACCACAAAATGGCTGCCTGGGAGGCAGAGCCAAGCACAAAATGGCTGCCTTGGGGGCAGAGCCAACCACAAAATGGCTGCCAGAGGAGTAGGGCTGCCAAGTCCCCCTGGGGGGGCGGGGATTCCCTTGCTAAATGGGTCCCCAATCTGCTGGTTGGGATCCGGCTGGTGAGGGGAACCCCACCCCCGAAGTGGCCTGATCAGGCCAACGTGCCCAGCGTGATGACATCACCTGGAAACGACGTCATCACACTGGGCGCATCACCGGGCAACGCTCTGGTAATCACCCTGAAAACTCTATGGTACCGTAGAGTTTTAGGGCGATTACCAGAGTGTCGCCCCGGCGTGATCACAGGTGACGTCATCGCAGCGCGCACACTCAAAGCACATGTATGGGACTCCCAGAGAGGGACCGGGACTCCTCCGCTGTTATGAAGGTAAGACTTGGCAACCCTACATAGGGTTGCCAACCTCCAGGTGGCATCCAGAGACCTCCCACTATTATCAATTCCTCTGGAGAAAATGGTTGCTTTGGAGAATAGACTGTAGGTCATTATACCCTGTGGAGGACCCTCCCTTCCCCAACCCCGCCCTCCTTAGGCTCCATCCCCCAAATCTCCAAGTATTTCCCAACCCAGAGCTGGCAATCCTAGAGGCAAATCAGAAGTCCATCTGGGCAAGAGCTCTAGCTGGCCCCATCCACTTTCTAAAAACACTTTGTGGGTACCATGTTGGCAACCCCTGCTCTGCTGGATTACCAGCACGGAGGGGACTCCGGATGTATCTTCATATGCTCCTGCATTAACCTGGAGCCACAACACTACCCAGTTTGTGTTCGCTTTTTAAAGCTTCAGGCCTCAGTATGTATTGTTTCCGAGGGTCGTAATGTTTGGCTCCCCAAACTCTACACCTGCTCCATAAATCCAAAGAGATAAGGGGTGTTTTTTCTGGGTCCCAGCCCACTGAAGGGGTGTGTGTGGCTACATTCCAGACAGTCTGAAGTCAGCATAAAGCCTCTTTTGACATGGTGGGAATATTTGTACACACTCCTATACCATGTCTGTGGGAGCTTGTGGGTGAAATATTAGTTCTATTATTGCACAACTGTGCACTTCCAGCATTCCTGCTGGACTGCAAATTGCTGCCTCAAATGCCATTGAAAATAAAGCTGTTCTGGTGGATTTATAGCCGAGCCAGAAATAGCAATTATGGGATATCTTATAAGAGAGTCTTATAACTGGAGGAATTCCATCAGGCTGTAAAGACCAGGGCCGTCACAATATCATCTGGAGGAGGGGTTGTCCCTTTTTCAGCAACACCGAGCAATTAGTTTGAAGCAAATACCACGCTGGACAACAATATGGCGGGGTTGTGGGTTTTGTTTTGCAACGGTGTCCCTCCCCAGAACATCTGGTTCTGTCTTTGTGGTGCTGAGCTATCCTGAATTTAAGAGGAAGGTTACTTGCCTCCTCTTTTTGAAGCGGATCTGAGAGCCAGTTTGGTGTAGTGGTTAGGAGCGCGGACTCTAATCTGGGAGCACCGGGTTCAATTCCCCACTCCTCCACATGCAGCTGCTGGTGTGACCTCTCAGAGCTGTTCTCTCAAGGGCAGTCCTCGAAAGAGCTCTCTCAGCCCCATTTACCTCACAGTGTGTCTGCTGTGGGGAGAGGAAGGGAAAGGAGATTGTAAGCCACTCTGAGACGCCTTCAGGTAGTGAACGGCAGGGTATAAATCCAATCTCTTCTTCTTCTGCATCTTTCTTTTGGAATAAATGCAACTGGAGTTGTTTCCTACAGAGTGAGGAATGTAAAGAAGAAGGAGTAGGTATTTATACTCTGCTTTAAGATGCTGATGGGCAGACCAGAAAGTCAGTAGCTCAGCAGTTCAAGACCTGTGTGCCGCATGACGGAGTGAGCTCCCGTCTCTGGCCCCAGCTCCTGCCAACCTAGCAGTTTGAAAGCAAGAAACTGCAAGTAGATAAATAGGTACCACTTTGATGGGAAGGTAACAGTGTTCCGTGCGCCTCGGCGTTTAGTCATGCTGGCCACATGACCACAGAGACATCTTCGGACAGCGCTGGCTCTTCGGCTTTACGGAGATGAGCTCCACCCCTCAGAGTCGGATTCGACTGACTTTCAAGCAAGGCAAACCTTTATATTTACCTTTTCTCTACTTTAAGGAGTCTTGGAGTAGCTTACAATCACCTTCCCTTCCTCTCCCCGCAACAGGCACCGTGTGAGGTAGTGGGGCTGAGAGAGTTCTGAGAGAGCTGTGACTGGCCCAAGGTCACCCAGCAGGCTCCATGTGAAGAAAGGGGGAAACAAACCTGATTCTCCGTGTTTGAATCTGCCACCATTAACCACATACTGGGCAACTCTGGCTTGTGTGAATTCTAAGGAAGAGTAGGCCTGATTGTAAAAACAACAACAAGGCCCACTCTGAGCCGGGATTCCAGACCATTTAAAGCCTGCACCAAGTAGCTCACCTCTATAGATAAGTGGAAGACTTCCCCCAATTCAGTTCTAACATGGAGACTATTTATTTCCTCCCAGATTTTTCCGTGGCTGCTGTCACCTCTGTGCCATCCTTCCCTTGCAGGGACTCTTTCTCCTTCATCATGTGATCACAGCCAGTCAGGGGACTCAAGATGATACACAGAGCAACCCAGAACTCTAGCTCAACTCGGAAAACCCCACCTGGAATGCCACAGCTCAGCTATTGTCGTGTGCTATTTGGAGCATGCATATGACGCCCGTTATCCATTGGCTGTCCATTTGTTACTGGGCTCAGTTTAAGGTTTTGGCCATCACGTACCAAGCCCTTCACTGCTTTGGTCTCTCTTATCTGCAGGACCGCCTCCCCCCTATGCTCCACCGTGACAGCTTCGCTCATCCGAGCAGAGCCTTCTGCAAGTGCCAGCCTACAAATGGGTAAAATCAGCATCTGTTTTCTCTGTTGTGGCTCCCACCGTATGGAACAGGCTGCCCGAGGAGGTCAGGAAAGCTCCCCCCCTCTCGGGCTCCCGCAAGCAATGCAAAAACTGAATTATTCTAGAGGGCCTTTCTGTACAGGTCATAGGGTTGCACTGTATCAAATGGTTCACACACTTACTTGGATAAATGACTAGGGACTGCGGTAGCTTACTGTGAGTAGGATCCTATGGTGTAATTTTTGCACAGCTTAAAGAGCCAGTTTGGCATAGTGGTTAGGAGCGCAGACTCTGATCTGGGAGGACCGGGTTTGATTCCCCACTCCTCCACTTGCAGCTGCTAGCATGACATTGGTCAGTCACAAGTTATTTCAAGGGCAGTCCTCAAAAGAGCTCTCTCAGCCCCACCTACCTCACAGGGTGTCTGTTGTGGGGAGGGGAAGGGAAGGGAAAGGAGTTTGTAAGTTGCTCTGAGACTCCTTTAGGTAGTGAAGGGCAGGGTATAACTCCAATCTTCTCCTCCTCCCCCTCCCCCTCCTCTTCTTCTTCATCGTCGTCTTCTTCTTCCTATGCTATGCTTCAGTTAATTCCAGTTGGTTCCAGACTTCCAGACACCTCATGCACTGTTCATTGAACAACCCATTTTTTTTATGGTACTGACTTTACTATGCATAACCCACTTTGAATACCTGTGAGAAATAACATAAACAAACAAACAAATGTACCCAATTGCACTTGTCTGTGTGCTGACATCACCGAGGCCAAACCAAGCTGGTTCAGAGTGAGGGCAATGCTTTCTGGATTTGTCATGTGGGGAGTTCTAGCCAATCACAGAGTTGCCGACTGGCTTGGAGGAAAATGCCCTGTCCCTTTAAGAGAAGCTTAAGGAGATGTTATTGACCAGCTGATGCTAATATACCTCCATGGTATGGACTGGGGGGAAAATCAGCTGCCCATTTCTGCACACAAAGGTCTGCTTGCAACCCTTAGGAAGGGCAGATCTGACAGCAAGCAAAAGCCTACGCAGGGCAATACTCCTTGAACAGGCAAATATTTTTGTACCATTTGCAGTGACCCCAACTCAAACTGCCAGAAGTAGAGGTACTTTTCTGTTAAATAGTGGGTTCCATGGATGAACAGACCCCAAGTCTAGTGATCAGCTCTACTTTATTAGTGATTTCAGCATGGAGAAGGAAAGACAAAAATCCCAGGCAGAAGCCTGGTTTTTAAGCATGCTCAAACCACACCCCGAACACACTCCACTCCCAGGGATAGGCTATTTACATAACGTTCTTTCTCTATTGGTCTGTTCTAGGATCCTAGCCAACTATTGTTTGTGGACGCAAGCTCAACCCAACCCCAGGGCTAGTGTAGGGTTGACTCATCCTTAGTACACAACATGGACTATGGACTCCCCATGTTCATAAACACCCCTGGTTTGGCTCAGCCCTAACAATCTGAGCTCGGGGGAAATAATCTGATCCCAGGTTGGAGCAGAGGGTCTGTTTCAAAACACCTGACTTTAGTAGTCCTTCCCTATCCAGTTCACTGTTTTCTTTTGTGCCTACTGTCCCCCCCCCCCGTCCCCCCCGGCTGCGTCTGTTTGGGGAGCCGTTCCTGGCAAGTAGCTGGCTCAAAGCGATCATCTGTCAAACTGTTAAATATTGAATGGAGACCGAAGACTTTGAGAAACATTAATTACGGTTCTTTATCAGCAAGTGCCAGGGGCGGAAGACGGGAGAGGGCACACCACTTGGCATCATTTACTTTACTGTGGGCCTTGTTTAGACCCCCATCCATCCATCATAGCTTTGCTATCTCTGGACAGGAACTGACTCTGTACAAAAAAGAGATCAAGCAGACACAGTCACCAAGTACTTCTCAATGACATAAGTGAGAACAGGAGGAGCTAAGGGAGATGGACAGGTATCGTCGCCAGGCAGGTCCTGTGGGGGATGGATGGGATTTATGAGGAGAAAGAGAAAGGTCTAGGCCTTGTTGCTGGCGTCACATAGGAAGTGACGTCATCACACCAGCGACATCCGGGTGATTCTCTGGTACTTGGGGAAAAAACTCTATGGTAAAACTGGCTTCTACCATAGACTTTTTGCCCCCAAACCAGAGTGTCACCTGGATGTCACTGGCGTGATGACCCTCCACCGGGGTCTTGGAACCATATCAGCAGGTGGCACGGGTATTGGGATATTTGGTTAATATAGCAGAGTTTGCCCAGGCACAGATGCGTGATATTGCATGCAGTTAAAATAAAACTCCCAAGAAGTCTTTTGCGAAAGTAAAAACTTACATTTATTCAAGTTGATTCAGTTCACATTCAGGTTGCAGTCGAACGGGGAGAGAGAAACCTTATCGAAAGCAGGGGTCATTTCAAGCAGGAGCTTGGGGGAGCATAGCTCTGGGAGTTGGTGCCAGCCCTCCCCCCCGGGCGGGGGAATGCCTGCTTGTGTCATGGCTGCAGCAAAATGACCCCGTCCCCTGGAAAGGTCCTTGTTCCTCCGACCAGCCTTCTGAAGGCTTCAGCCACCACTGAAGCTATCCTCCCAGAATAGTGGTATTTCTGAGGCTTGGATTAGTAGCTGTCCTCTTTCTTTCTTTCTTTCTTTCTTTCTTTCTTTCTTTCTTTCTTTCTTTCTTTCTTTCTTCCTTTCTTCCTTCCTTCCTTCCTTCCTTCCTTCCTTCCTTCCTTCCTTCCTTCCTTCCTTCCTTCCTTCCTTCCTTCCCCCCCTCTCTCTCCCCTTTCTTTCTTGCCTTCTGACATACTTCCGGTGATGTCAGGCGGTGTAGCATATGCAAATAAGTTATGCTAATGAGCTCCTGCACCTCTTTTTCTACGGAATGACCCCTGATCGAAAGAGTACTCTCCCTCTCACAAGTGGTCAGATAATTGGCATTGTGTATGTGGAACTATGATTGTACAGCAGGGTTCCCCAGTCTTTGTGAGCCTGTGGGCACCTTTGGGATTCTGACACAGGCTGCTGGGTGCAACTGCAAAGTGGCTGCTGCAGGAGGCAGAGCCAACTACAAAACGTAGGGTTGCCAACTGCCAGGTGGCAGCTGGATATCTCCTGGGATTACAACTGATCTCCTAGTAGCAGAGATTAGTTTCCCTGGAGAAGATGGCTGCTTTGGAAGATAGACTGTATGCCCCTCTACTCCGCTGAGGTCCCTGCCCTTTCCAAACCCCATTCTCCCTGGGCTACACCCCCCAGATCTTCAGGATTTTCCCACCCTGGCAAGGTCATGCAGAACTCAAATAGTAACTTTTCATCATCTCAGGCAGAAGCTCTGCTTAACGGGGTGCCTTTTGAGCTGCACAGTGAATCAGATCGCCAGGGGCCAATCAGAAGCCCTGCTGGGAAAAGCCCCACCTGGCCCTGCCGCTCTCTGAAAATACTTGGTGGGCATCAGGAAAAGGTGTTGTGGGCACCGTGGCACCCATAGGTGCCATGTTGGGGACCCCCATTTCACAGCATAAGGGAGTAGCACACTGTGGGATGAAAAAAACAGGTGTGCAGCCATGACACTGTGCCATAACTAGGCCAACCAAGGGCCTGTTACTAATGAGCATTTTACGGCAGATTTTCCAAGCAGGGAGCCTTCAAGCTTGACTTGTGCCCTCCTTACACTCCACTCTTTTTCCTTTGGCATATTTATTCTGCAGCTACAATTAAAAAAAAAAGTTTCCTAAATTGGGGTGGGAATGGCACTTGAGATATGTGGGGGGTGGCATCCAAAAGTTGTGGGTTTTTTTTTAATTACGCGGTTGCCCTGTCACAGCTTAGCATTAGCACCCAGCCAGCCCCTTCCGTTTTTTCAGGTTTTGCACATGCATTTTAGTGTTGGTTCCTTAAAGGAAAGGTAACAGAAGGGAACTCAGGCGAAGGGCCAGTCACAAGTCCACTCAGAGCTGTTCTCTCAAGAGCAGCTTGAAAGAGCTCTCTCAGCCCCCCCCCCCACCTCACATGGTGTCTGTTGTGGGGAGGGTAAGGGAAAGGAGATTGTAAACTGCTCTGAGACGCCTTCGGTTAGTGAAGGGCAGGATATAAATCCAATCTCCTTTGCTGCTTCTCTCTCTACTGTATTCTTGGTGCGGGGGGTGGCAATAATGGGAGGGCTTCTGGAATTCTGGCCCCATTGGTGGACCTCCTGATGGCACCTGGGTTTTGACCACTGTGTGACATAAAATGATGGACTGGATGGGCTGTTGGCCTGTTCCAAGATGGCTTCTCTTATGTTCTCTTATGGCTTCTCTTATGCTCTTATGCCCGCAGTAGAACAGCTAGACTTGAGTCCAGAAGCACTTTAGAGATTGACAAGATTTTCAGGGCATAAGCTACTGGATTCGAATCTAGTTCTTCCCTTCTTTGCCATCAAGGTGCAGTTGACTTATGGAGACTCCCATAAGATCTTCCAGCCAAGAGGCATTCAGAGGTGGTTTGCCACTGCCTGCCTCTGCGTAGCGACCCTGGACTTCCTTGGTGGTCTCCCGTCCAAGTACTGACCAGGGACGACCCTGCTTTGCTTCTGAGATCTGATGAGATTGGGCCAGCCTGGGTGATCCAGGTCTAGCATACCTAATGTGAATTCCAAATGGAAAATGAATTTCCACTGGCCTTGGAACCTGAGAAGAACTTATTATCTCCTCACCATCCGCCACCCGTCTCTGACTGTTCTTGTCAGATGGATGCTTGGAACCCAATAACAGATGGGGCTAAACACTGCAGGATCCTGTGTCTCGGTCACAGTACAGTGCTATTGTGCTCCTAGCCATGTGCAAAGAGCACAGCATTACAATCCGAAGTAAGTCACACTGAATGCAGTGGGCCCAAACTCCCAGGTAAAGTTGTGCAGAAGATTGCAGCCTTCAAGAGTTGAGAGTTCCTGGGGGGGGCGAAGCTTTCCTGGTGGCAGGTGATTTTTCATCCAGTCCCTCCTGCGGCTGAAAGCAACCGAAAAGGGCAACTTCTGTCAGAACTAATGAGTGCTAATCTAGCATGAAACAGATAACAGCCAAGTTGAGTCAGGAAGGAAAGGAGTGAAACTGAATAATGACACCCAGCTTTAAGAACAGCAGCATGGCTTTGCTGGATTCAAGCCAAGAGACAACTAGAGCTGGATTCTGTTTCCAGCACAGCCACCCAGATGCCTATAACAACTACGGGCTGTCGAGTTGCAACCAACTGAGAGCCAGTTTGGTGTAGCTGAGAGCCAGTTTGGTGTAGTGGTTAAGTGCGTGGACTCTGATCTGGGAGAACCGGGTTTGATTCCCCACTCCTCCCCTTGCACTTGCTGGATGACCTTGGGCAAGCCATAGCTCTGTCCCAGCTGTTCTTTCAAGGACGGTTGTCTCAGAGCTCTCTCAGCCCCACCTACCTAACAGGGTGTCTGTTGTGGGGAGGGGAAGGGAAAGGAGTTTGTAAGCCGCTCTGAGACTGCAAGTGAAGGGCGGGGTATAAATCCAATCTCTTCTTCTTCTTCTTAGGGACCCACATACCTTTGGGACCGCCTCCTCCAAAATGTCCCCAGAAGAATGCTGAGATCAGCCGATAACAACTTGCTGGTGATCCCCGGCCCGAGGGAAGTCCAGCTGTCCTTGACTAGGGCCAGGGCCTTCTTGGTCCTGGCTCCAACCTGATGAAACTCTCTGCCAAATAACATCCGGGCCCTGTGGGATCTGATACAATTCCACAGGGCCTGTAAGACAGAGATGTTCTGTCAGGCTTTTAGTTGAGGGCAGCCACGGTTAAGACTGACACCCTCTCTCTTTTTCTTCTTCTGACCCCCATGTACCCCTCCCTATCCTGCTGCCCAGATAGCAGTGTAGCTGGCAAAAGGGATCGCATCGCCATCTTGGACTGGTTAATTTATTGGTTTACTGTGATAATTTTGTATCGATTGTATTTTTAATTGCTTTTAAGGTTGTAAATCACTGAGAATGTGCTAGCAGGGTGGACGGTCCATACGGTGAATAAATAAAAATAATAATAATTCAAGGCAAGAGAGGAGTGGAGGTGGTTTGCCATTAACTGCCTCTGCACAGCAACCACAGATTTCCTTGGTGGTCTCCCATCCAAGTACGGATTTTGGCCAACTCTGCTTAGCTTCCAACTAGGATTACCAAGTCCCTCCTGGCAATTGGTGGATGATGGGGGAGGGCTTACCGGGAGGAGCAGGGTGGCCCATCCAACATACAGTGACGTGTCCACATCACTGCCCACATGACCTGGAAGTGACGTCATTGGACAGCCCGGAAGAGCCCAGGAGACCTCTGTGCTTGCAGAAAATTTGCATTTGGAAACAGTGGCCTCCATCAGAGAAGCATTCTTTGGCTTGGAACTGGCAAATGGTTTCTGACGGGAAACAGCCCGCATAGCAGGCACAAGGCAGATTTATATATTCCTAGCTCAAGTGCTTATTATTTGTTATGTATTATGTGCCACCATGTTGCAATCAACTTATGGCAACCAACTTATGGCAACTCCAGGAAGGGGCTTTAAAGGAAAGTGGGATGCAGAGGTGGTTTGCCATTGCCTTCCACTGCAGAGTCTTCCTTGGTGGAGAGAGTCAGTATGGAGTAGTGGTTAAAGCGTGGTGGAATCTAATCTGGAGAACCAGGTTTGATTCCCCATTTCTCCTCCACAGGAAGCCAGCTGGGTGACCTTGAGTCAGTCACAGTTCTCTCAGAACTCTCTCAGCCCCACCTATCTCACAAGGTGCTTGTTGTCGGGAGGGGAAGGGAAGGCAACTGTAAGCTGCTTTAGGACTCCTCAGGGTAGAGAACAGGGTATAAAAATTCCTCCTCCTCCTCTTCTTCCTCTTCTTTAGAATTTAAGGATCTCTCTCCCCAAACTATCCCATTTTACTTCAATGGAACATTTCTCCTTTTAGAAAACATGTCTGTTCCTAACCATTAAGCACCTTCTGTTTTCTTCCAATCATCATCTCAGACCAGGATATCCTATCTGGAGTCCTAGACACATTCTGACTCTGCCAGTGGCTGGTGTGAGGGAAGGAATGAAGCTGGCATTTTAAACTGAGATACAGGCTTGGAGAGCACATCCAAGAGATCCTTCTTGGTAGAAGAATAATGTAGACTTATACGAGAGGAAGGTTCTATGTTCCTCCACAGTAGCAAAGAAATGGCACATCTGAGGCAGGGAGACAAAGGAGATGGACAGCTTTTCTGGTCGTTTGTTGCAACTGCCACAACAGGGCGGGTAATTCACAAATGGATTTTAAAACACACCATAACCAGGGGAGGGACCTCAGAAGGATACAGTGCCATAGAGTCCACCCTCCAGAGCAGGGATCTGATCTTTGTAGTTTGGACTGGAGATCAATTGTAACAGCAGGTCATCTCTGGGCCCCACCTGGAGGTTGGCAGCCTTAGTATGTGGGTAAGTATATGCCTTTAGTCAGTTGTCTGGCTTTTTAGTCAGCGTCTAGCCTGTTCACCATTTGATAAAAGTGATGCAGAATGAAGACAGCATTCAAAAATTATTTTTGTCAAGTGGTTCGGTATTCAAGGGAAACACTGCTGGGAACTAAAACGGCCTTCATTTGAGGTGTTTGCACCTTCTCCTGAGAAATATGGTTCGTCTTAGCCAGTCTTTCAGTTCCTCAGATTCAAATGTACTTTGTGTTTCACTTTCGGCAAAATTTGACAAGGCAGCCTTGAAAGGCTGTGGCGTTTCCTCTGAGAAATTGTGCTAGGCCTGTCAACACTCTTTTGGTTTCCCTCAGATGTCCTTGTATGTTTTCACCTGAGGAACCCTCACAGTTGCATTGAGCTATACTCTAGATGCAATTTTGGTGGCAATGCTAGTCTTCACCTTCCGACGGTGAGCAGAGGTCAAATGACACGTGAGGTTGGGGAACCTCTGATTGGATCCCCAAGGCATCCTTTAGGTGCAAAAAATGAATCATGGGAATTGTGGGGACTGAAGCTGTCCTCCCCATGCAGTTTCAAAAATAGCTCCCTCAGACCATACAGGGGAAAAGACAGGCACAATCCGAGTCCCCACTTTGTCCCCTACTAGGATTGAATGCAAGGCCTTCTTTGGTCAGGAAAACAGTGCAGGGTGGAACAGTTTACCTCCTTCTTAGGGTTGCCAGCCTCCAGGTGGGGCCTGGGGATCTCCTGCTTTTACAACTGATCTCCAGCTGACAGAGATCAGCTCCCCTGGAGAAAATGGCTGCTTCGAAGGGTACAGTCTATGGCATTGTACTATGCTGAGGTCCCTCCCCTTTCCAAACCTCACCTTCTCCTGGCTCCACCCCCAAAGTCCCCAGGTATTTTCCAACCCAGACTTGGCAACCCTACTCCTTCATCGGAACCATGGCTTCCTCTGGCAGCCATTTTGTGGCTGGCTGCACTTCCTGCGGCAGCCATTTTATGGTTGTTCCCACCACTCTGTGTCAGAATTCCAAAGGCACCCATAAGCTCAGAGAAGGTTGGGGACCCCTGGGTTAGAGCCAGTGAGACCTAGGCTCAAATTCCCATTCAGGCATTAACTTGTTGAATGCTTTTGGACCCATCAGCCTCTCTCAGCCAAACCTACTACATAGGGCTGATACACTAGAGCAGGGGAGATCCATGCATGCCACCCTGAGCTCTTTGGAGGAAGGGTGGAATAAAAAGGTGCATGTAGGAGGCAAGGAGTAGATGGAAATAGTCTTCAGCCCCGCCTGTCAAGAAGGTGTCAGCTTTATCTTTCATCTTCAGATATAGGAGCTGTCACTCATGTGTAACCTTCAGTTGCCTACTTAATTCTATATGACATCTCCTTGAAGGCTGTTAGGAGACTTAAACTGAAGCAGAATGAATGCCAGGGATCTTATGTTGAAGGAGGCGGGTTACTAGGAATGTATTATCCTTTTTTTGTATTTATTTATTTTTAACTTTTACATCCATTTTCATGACTCCGATGGAAAATTCTTAACTCAACAGTACAGCACCCCTATAAAGCTGGACTGATACCAACAATAAAAGCATATTTGAAAAAATGGCAATAAGACAGATAGCACGCAAAAGGGAAAATAAGGAACAGCACCAGCTTCGACCTAAAAATTGATTTGTTGCTGATGAAATATTTGAAAATGCCTGTGTAAGTAGGAAAGCCCTTGCTTGCATGCTGAAAGAGGATAGAACTGGAGTCCAAGAGGCCAAATGAGTATTCAGAACAGTCCCACAGTTCTTGGTGCTTCAGCCTAAGAAGCCACAATCCATCTTCTAGCACAGCTGTCTTCTAGCCTTCCAGACTCAGGACCTACTGAGCTGTAGGCATGTGACAGGAAGTCACATGACAGGAAGTAGACCATCCAGAGTTATGATTTCAACAGTATGGAGGCAAAGACCATGGGCTGCAGATCAGAAGAGAAAGGGGCAGGAAAAACAGACTAAGCACAAGGAAGTCCTAGTAATCCTAAGCAAATATGCTTGTGAGTAAGTCCCATTTCATTGAATAGGCTTGACTCTCTGAGAAGCATTTTTAGGATTGCAGCCCTAATTCCCTCCCTGTTTTGTTGCTTCTGCTTCACAGCCGATTGTTTAAATTAAGAATCAGCTAAGCAGTTTTTTAAAAAATTCCTACCGTTTGTTTTTTATCTAAGTCTACATTAACAACATTATTTGATGGAGTTTGGTGTAGAGGTTAAGAGCGGCGGACTCTAATCTGGGAGAACCTGGTTTGATTCCCCACTCCTCCACTTGCAGCTGCTGGATGACCTTGGGCAAGCCATACTTCTGTCAGAGATGTTCTCTCAAGGATAGTTCTGGAAAGAGCTTTCTCAGCCCCATCTACCTCACAGGGCATCTGTTGTGCGGAGGGGAAAGGAAAGGAGTTTGTAACCTGCTCTGAGACTCTGAGTTCTCTTCTCTTCCCTTCTTCACGTGCATTTGAGAGTTGTGATTCCCCCCTCCAAGCAGCACTTAATGACCTGACCCGACTATCCGCAGGAAGAAATGAAGCTCCACCTTCTTAACTACTTCACAGTTGTGCAATTGCAGTTCCTGTGCAACTGGGAGGAATATCAGTGTGTTGCTGGGGATGCTCTATCATTCGGGCAAAACTCTATGGGTTATGCCCGAATGCTAGAGCATCTCCAAGGATGTGCTGGTGTCACTTCCAGTCACACAGGAAGTGATATTAATATGTTGACATCATTACATTGCCAGTGAAGGGCCCTCACAGTCTCTGTGAGTCTTCTGCCATTGCCAGCCTCATGCCGGCAATCCTATTTTTTCATCGGCTTGCGTTAGATGGTGTCAAAGTGAGAAGATCTGAGGCTGACCTCATAAGTGACTATTGAAGTAACCCTAAGGATTCAGAAGTAAGTCTCATATGATTCAGCAGGGCTTACTCCCAGGAAAGTGTTTATACCTGCCGAAGATGTTTGCTGTGAAATTCTCAGTATGCTTAATTGGTTGGGGAACACCTCCTTCCCTTTTTCTGTTACAAGCTGTATGGTTCGTCAAGCCCTTAATAGTGTTTGAGCCAAGAATGACCAGAGGAAGACGCATGGAAAAGCATTCTTTCCTGTATCAGGACTAGAGGTGTGCCAAAAAAAATAATAATATTTTTTTTATCCAATTCAGGTCTGTTGGACCCGAAAAATATTGGTATTCTGGTTATTCTCCAGTACCAATATCTGTATTGTATTGGGATTCCATTAAATATTTGGGAAACCCAAATTTATTCAGCTCCATTATGCCCGTAGGGGAGAATCATCCAGGGGTATTTGAGGCTCTGAGGGCTGTTTTTTGAGGTAGAAGTACCAAATTTGCAGTGTAGTTGTGGGTGCCTTTCCTCAACCTCCCCCCAAGTTTTAAAAAGATTGGACTAGGGCAGGGGTGGGCAAATGGCGGCCCGGGAGCCACATGTGGCCCGCCACAGAGTTTTTTGTGGCCTGCCAAGACAGTTGGTCACTGTCAGCACCTGAGGAGCTGCAGCTTGAACTTATTGACATGCAGTCAGATCACACTGTGAAAGAAATGTTTAATGCTGCGACATTAGTTGACTTTTACAAGTCTTTGTCTGCTGAAAAGTTTCCATGTATGAAGAAATTTGCTGGGAAAATGTTCTCTGTATTTGGGTCTACATATATTTGTGAGCAAAGTTTTTCTTGCATGAAGATCAACAAGAGTAAATATAGATGCTTTTTGACAGACATTAATTTGCAGGCTGTGATGAGAATCTCAACAAGCAATCTCACTCCTGATTTCAAAAAAATTGTAGAAAAGTGTGATAGGGTACATTTGTCTCATTAAACTGATTCTAAAATTAAATGTGCTTGCAGCTATAGGCGATATGAAATTAGCACAATAAATAAATTGAATAAAACTACCACTATTTTATTTAATTTATATTTATTGCTTTTTAGGATACAATTTATACCTTTTCTGAAATGCAAAGTTAACTAATGAATGCAATCATTTTAAAAGGTGCGGCCCTCCGCTAACCTCCGCTCCCACAAAGCGGCCCCCGAGCCAAAACAATTGCCCACCCCTGGACTAGGGGGTCCAATTCTATGGGCCTCCAAAGTAGGTGCCCCCATTCTCCATTGAAACCAATGAAGACCGTGATCTCTTTAAATGCTTCCTGAGTAAACTCACTGTGCTGCGCCACCAGGAGTGAACCCAGTGGGTGCGTTCAGACACGCCATTTGATCCAGCTTTCGAAACGCTTCGAACCGGATCAAGTGTGTGTGATCAGACAGCCACAGCTGCCTCCTGTCCACAGCCGTCACTTACCATAGCAAATTCTGGAGCGAAGCGTGGCCTTTTGCTACCAGGTCCCGAGGGGGTGTTTCCTGTGCTCTCCTGGCTCAAGCCGCGTTTTCTGCTGTGTGGTCGCAGAGCCGTCATCGAGCCACTTCCGAGTCTTTAAACACCCCCCCCCCCCCCCCCCCCCCCCGTGGAAGCCTCTGGCTTCCGCTTTTTGCCCACCGTTTTTATTTTTGCCTCGGGAGTATGCGCATGGGCACTCATCCACTACCTCGTAATTTTTTTAAAATGGCCACTATTTCTGCCTTCGAGATCCCAAGGAGGCCAGTTTCAGGGACGGACAAGTTTAAAGGGACTTTCAGGGTGGGAAAGTCACAGTCCTTGTGTAACTGAGAGGCTTTGCTCTCCTGCTTTTGCGCATGCGTAAGATTGTATTTTCAGATGATTGCTTATGCGCATGTGCAAGTGGCGAAAAATTTTAAAAAGCCCAACACACGCTCCCGTGTAGACGCCAGGGAGCCGCTTGAATGCGCTTCGAAGAGTGTTTTCTATCGGTGAGTGTGATCGCGATTGTCCGGAGCGGGGTGTTTTGAGCCAGCTCCAGCATGCCGTCTGAACGCACCCAATGAGTGAACTTAGAAGTCTCTTTAAACACCTTCTAGCCACACCCAAATAAAAGCTGAATAATATCAGTTTTTATCAGACACAGCTATTTTGGTAGCCGAATCAGATTCTCCAATCTGTATTTGGCTGAATAAATACCCCCCAAATACTGATGAGGTATTTTTCTGGTATTTATTCAGCTCGGTATATACCAAGTACAAACCCCTAATCAGGACTACCGTCCTCGAAAGATTCCAGTCTGGGTACTTTCCAGGGGGGTAAAAAATGCAAGATATTTTTACCCAGACAAGCATTTAGCGTGTGGGGATGCATTTTATATTTTATACGCTATATATACACTTATTTTTAAAAATGCTGTTACTCACTGAGCCTTTAAGAGCAGGGTTGATTAAAAGTCTAAATAAATAAAACCTCTTTATGGCTCCTCTAAACTATGCATCTATTTGCACTTGACTGTAGAGTAATCAATATGCCAGTGTAAAGGCTCTGGGGTAATTCATAGTTGCGATCTGTGGCAATTTGAAGACTGATTTGGTTCCCTTAAATTGTTTGCATGCAAGCAAAGCTAAAAATATTCACTGAAGGCTCGCTCCCTCAAAGATACCCTCCGTCACAGTGGAGCCAAGTATTTTCGTATTTCTGATGCACAGACTCCAGCCTGGTTTATGGCAAGCGGAATCCAGCACCGTGTGTAAATATTGCAGAATGCTGGGAACTTCAAACAGGCAGGGCTTGAATCACAAACACTTGCTGAGTTATTTGTACAGTTCCCCAAGAGGTGCCCCCAAACCCATTGTGATTCTTTTTTAGCATCTGTTTTTGCAACCAATGTCTTAAAACTAGTCTAGACAAGACTTAGGTCAAATCTACATCTGACTTTCCCACTGGAATCATTCTAGTTTCAAAAAAACCCCAAAATGTCTATACCTGTTTCTAGTTTCAGACCATACTTGTTCTAGTTTAAAAATTACTTTTTACATTTGTTAATTGCCCTCCTGTGGTCAAGCTAGCATTATACTACTTTAAACAGATCCTGTTGCTTAGTACTCTTCAGACCCAGGGAGTGAAATTTGAAACCAGCATGAAATGAGCTTGGGAAAAGACAGTGGTCAAACTACTTCAGAGGGGAGGTGTAAATTGGGCCTAACACAAAATGTTTGTTATGACATTTATTTTGAAGGTCACATAGATGACCTCTGTGGAATGAAAGCCCTTGGAAGAAAACTGCATGCTGGCCTAATCTAGGATGGCCCCGATACTGTTTGCGTATCTGATTCCGTTTACCCTGCCACAGGATCTGGGACACGGCAGAGTTATCTCTCTACAAGCAGAACTGTTATAGTTTGGCTTCACTGCTCTCAGCCATTAACAGCCACACAAAAAAAGCACAATTACCAGCCAATTCAACTGTTAAAACAGTAAATCAGGGAGGGGAAGGAATGGGGAGAGGAGAAGGGGTAAAAGGAGGCCACACGGGCGTTAGAGCGTGGAGAGGCAAAGGAGAATGGGCTGGCAGTGATGGAAGTGGAGCAGGAAAGTGCGGAGGGGAGTTGAAGACTGTAATGTAGTATGTTCTGTGTAACAACCGGCCTGCCATGTGCTCCCAGGTAATGGCGCCCACCGCATGGCCAGAGCACATGGTCAGGCAGAGAGGGGAGCTTGAATCTGGAGGAACAATAGACGTCCGGATTCAAAGCCTCCACCAATGTGGGACCTAGGTTCTCCCTGGGGAGCCAATGCGGCCAAAGGCTCCTCCAGGGAACCTATGACAAACATGCGCATATGTTAAGCCCCTATCAGGTCTTTTGGGTGCGGCCGGAGGTGTGGCTCCGGCCAGCTTATAAGGAGGGCCCTGGAGCCCTGTAAGCATGCTTGATCTGACCACCTACTGGACATGCTGAATCACTCAATAAAGGCTTCATGATTTCACTGTCCCTGGTCTCCCGAGTCCAGTGCTCTTCAAAGATAATGAGCATAAAGACACATGGACAGGTGAGAGAGCAAATAGGAGAAGACAGTGGGGCGAAGCATGAGAGGGTAAGGGGAGGAAGTTGAGCAGGAGTAGAAGGAGGAAAAATGGACCCAGCGAATCATTGTGGGGCCGCCACTTACACATACCAAATATACAAGCATTTTTCAGAGTCATTGTTTGCCAGACACCAGTGGCAGAGCACAAATGTAAAATATAACTATAACTGATACAATCTCCAGAAGGTATTTTAGCTATGTAACAATTATTCAGGTTTCTATGCGGTGTAATGGTTAAAGTGTCTGTCTAGGATCTGAGTAAACCCAGGTTCGAACCCCCCCTCTGCCATGGAAGCTTGCTGGGTGCCCTTCGGCCAGCCAGGCACTCTCAGCCAATGCTCCCTCTAAGCTGTGGAGTCCTGTGAGAAAAAAAATCCTACTTTGTGAGCTACTGGCATTGAAGTTGTGAGCGAGCGATTTGGCTGCTGCATAAATTAGTGTCCTCTGGAGCCATCCTTCCTGAGCTAAGACAAAAATGCGTGAGCCGGAGGCTTAAAAACTGTGAGCTAGCTCACACTGATGCAGCTTAGAGGGAATATTGCTCTCAGCTTAACCTACCTCACAGGGTTGTTGTGAGGATAAAACGGAGGAGAGGAGAATGGTGCAAGCCACTTTGGGTCCCCGTCGGGGAGAAAGGCGGGATGTAAATTAAGATCCAATCTGACTCTACTTTTTCTTAGTTGGCGTTAATAGGTTTTCAAGGTGAGATTTTATTATATATGTTTTAATTTGTGAGCTGCCATAGTGGCCTCACGAGGGCAGATATGCAGGGTAAAAGTTTTGTAAACTAAATAAACTTTAAAAAGTGAAATTTGAGGTGAATTTCAAGATCCCTCCCTGAGAAAAATATCCATGCAGTTTTATGGGATGCTTAACATGGGCCCCTGCATCCTCTGATCAGGGCTCATTTCATAGCAGGAGCTCCTTTGCATATTAGGCCACACACCCCTGATGTAGCCAATCCTCCAAGAGTTTACAGTAGCCCCTGTAAGAAGAACTCTGTAAGCTCTTGGAGGATTGGCTACAACAGGGGTGTGTGGCCTAATATGCAAAGGAGCTCCCGCTACGGAATGAGCCCTGAAAACGCAGAAGGTCTCCAGAACTTTTGTCTATCCAGGGTCATCTTTCTGGTTGCTGCTGGGACATATGGACCTCTCCCTCTTGGGAAGCCCTCAGAATGCCTCTGGTGTTTTGCTCAAGCTTGAGAGCTCTTAGAGAGCTCTTCTTACAGGGGCTACTGTAAGCTCTTGGAGGACTGGCTACATCAGGGGTGTGTGGCCTAATATGCAAAGGAGCTCCTGCTACGAAATGAGCCCTGGATCTTGGGGAGGACAGGGACCTCAGCCTGGTACAGTGTCATAGAGTCCACCCTCCACAGCAGCCATTTTCTCCAGGGGAACTGATCTCTGCGGTCTGGAGATGAGCTGTAATTCCAGGGGATCCCCAGGCCCCATCTGGAGGCTGGGAGCCCTAGCCCAAGGTACGAGTGGCTATTCGAACTCAGGTCTCCTAGCTCCTAGTCCGACACTCTTAACCGACACTATCATTGATGTGCCCTCCTTTGCCTATTAGGCCACCCCCCCCCCCCCGAATATAGCCAATCCTCCAAGAGCTTACAGAGCTCTTCTTACGGGGGCGACTGTAAGCTCTTGGCTACATCAGGGGTTTCTGGCCTACTATGCAAAGGAGCTCCTGCTACGAAATGAGCCCTGCTTGTATTGTTCACTTCAGCAACGGGAGCCAAAGAGATGTCAGCACCGCAACCAGAGTTGGCTAAGGAACAGTGGAGCCTTTTGTGATATTTGTGCTCATCAGGTCTTTTTGTTCCGTCGTTTCCGAGCCCTTCGCTCCCATTTATCAAGGGGAGAGAAGCGGGAGAGATGACCCAGAGGCCAAAGATAGTTAGGTCATCGTAATTAGCGGCAGGACTAATCAGAATCCTCTCCCGTAAAATTAAGGCGGCTGCCAAACCAGTCACCAGGGCAGGCTGTAAGCAGAAGCGCCCCGTCGCAACTGGATATGCCAAAGATCCAAAGTTCAACATATTTAGAAGAATTATAGGCAAATGCTTTTTAATTAGAGCAGAACAGAGACAACTTCCCTTGTTCTGCATTTGTTTATGGGGAGCTTTGGAAAGTGTGCTCCCAGCATTCATTGATTTTTATGAACACTTTCACGTCGTGGGGGTGCCCTCACTGTCTCTTGCCCCCTGTAGGGGAATTTTAGGGGTCCAGGCCCCTTCCAGTGATTTCCAATCCCATCAGGGTTCTTTTCTATGGGTCTGGCTAGGGAGCTCAGGCCTCCAGAGGGAGAGAGAAACACAGCAAGAACAGCTGCCTTAAACTGAAACTATTTATTAACTCTAAAATCATACACAAGTAAAACTTAATAGCATATATATTCAATATAAACAAAGCCAGTTTGCCTGGAGATCCTGGAGGTTTTTTTGTCCTCTTCTGGGTGTGGAACAGGGGTCACTGGGGTGTGGGGAGGGGGAGGCATTTGTGAATTTCCTGCATTGTGCAGGGGGTTGGACTAGATGACCCTGGAGGTCCCTTCCAACTCTGTGATTCTGTGATTCTAATATCAATACCCGATAGCATATAGAAAAATCCCAATACCTGATACAGTATACAATTCAGGAAGAACAAGGAATTCCTGGACTGTGGACCAAGACCTCACTCTAGCCTGGGTGGGGTGTTGGCCAAAACAGTCCTGAACAAAGCCCAAAGCCTCCTTTTCAAACTCCTTTCAGCCAATAGGAATCAAGGGAGGAGTTAATTACAATTAGGGTTGCCAAGTGTTCCTTACTTACCGGCGGGGGGGAGTCCTCCATCGTCCGGGAGTTTTCGTGTGCGCGCCCTGCGACGTTGCCCAGAAGTGACGTCATCACGTTGGGGGCGTTGCCAGGGCAACGCTCTGGCAATCGCCCCAAAACTCTATGGTATCATAGAGTTTTTGATACCATAGAGTATCTATGATACCATAGAGTTTTGGGGCGATTGCCAGAGCGTTGCCCTGGCAACGCCCCCAACGTGATGACGTCACCTCCGGGTGATGTCATTACGTTGGGGAAGGGGGGTGGGGTTCCCCCCACCAGCCAAATGCTGGCCGGCGGATCGGGAACCCCTGTAGCGGGGGATCCCCCGCCCCCCGGGCTGACATGGCAGCCCTAATTACAATATACCAAACCTGCCAAATACCAGCCCATCATAAGATGAACTTTTGCTAGTATGAACTTTCAACTAGATATATTTTATGAACTGTGATGTCCAAAAGACCTAGACAGATGTGTTTAGGCTCTGAAGGCCATGAAATGTGAATTCGGGGAAAGGTACCTCCACAGGGCAAGGCTTTAGTTTTTACGCCTAGGCTGCCAGCAAAAGAGCAAAGGCCTATGGGACTTCTGAACCAAGAAACCAAAGTCAGTCATAGCAAAACGTACATAGCACAGAATAAACAGAAAGGCCCGGGCTCATTGAACCTCAAATTCTGCCACGCACCCCTCCCACGACTGGCAAGGAGGGGTGCTGATGAGAAGACCACGAAGGAAATTCCACGGGCAAAGCCACCATTGGAAAGAACCTGCTTCTTACTCTCCCTGACATTACTTCTGTGAAGATGATCACGAATGATGGATGGTATACATGAGTCACAGCTGACTTAAGGTGACCTCATGGGAGTTTCAAGGCAAAGAGACATTCAGAGGTGGTTTGCCATTGCCCGTCTTTGCGTAGTGACCCTGGCCTTCCTTGGTGGTCTCCCATCCAAGTGTTGGCCAAGGCCAACCCTGCTTAGCTTCTAAGATCGAGATCAGGCTAGCCTGGGCTAGCCAGGTCAGGGCAACGAATACATACCATCAATGCTCCCTCTAAGCTGTGGAGTCTTGTGAGCAAAAATTCTTCTTTGTGAGCTGCAGCCATTAAAGCTGTGAACAAGCAATTTGGCTTATGCATAAATTAGTTTGCTCTGGAGCCCTCCTTCCTGAGCTAAGACAAAAATGTGTGAGACAGAGGCTAAAAAACTGTGAGCTAGCTCACACTAACCCAGCTTAGAGGGAACACTGCATACCATACTAAAATACGTGAGGGAAATATTTAACAGTGTGATTCAAATGCCTTTGAACCACTACAAACTCTAGACTGACATAATTCCATGTTGTACATCAGGCAAGCATCACACCGTACATTTCTCAGCAGCAATAAGGTATCATATTTTTATCCCACCTTTTCTGCACCTGTTCTGGGCAGTGTACATGGTTAGGTTAGGCTGAGAATGACAAGCTCAAGGTCCCTTGCCAAGATTCATGGTTGAGTAGCAACCGGACCTTGTGTCTCCCAAGGCCTCATAATCATGACACGACAAGGGCTTTCATGAGGAAATGGTGACAGGAAGAGGAGGTGTATCCTGTGGATGTTCTCCTGGCAGAATTAGATGCATCCTTGTCTTCTCCTTCTCCTAGCAGCCCCCTATGACCTCCTCAAGGCATTGCTGGGCATCACAGCACCCTTGTAGCCAAATATTCATGCAGATCACTGCATGGGTGTTGTTGGGTTGTAGTGAGGAAGAAGAAGTGGAAGAAGATATTGGATTTATACCCTGCCCTTCGCTCAGTCTCAGAGCGGCTTACAAACTCCTTTCCCTTCCCACAACAGACACCCTGTGAGGTAGGTGGGGCTGAGAGAACTCTTTCCAGAACTGTCCTTGAGGGAACAGCTCAGTCAGAACTATGGCTTGCCCGAGGTCATCCAGCAGCTGCAAGTGGAGGAGTGGGGAATCAAACCCGGTTCTCCCAGATTAGTGTCTGCGCACTTAACCACGACACCAAACTGGAGAGAAACCAGGTGAAATTGCCCGTTCTCCTGTCATCGTAACATCCATAGGATTCAAAATAAATAATATAGTGCTTTAGTGTATTCAAAATACTTCACATACATCATTTCAGGTCCAGTTTTCAACTGATATTGGATAATGTTTTATCTATGTATGCATTGATTACAATACTTCTATCCCACCTTTCCTTGTGTGTCAAGGCAACTTCCAAATCACAACTGAAAAACATACAAAAAATATAATCCCCAATGCCATTCCCCCTTCCTAAATACGGTTGCCAAGCTCCCCCACCATGGATGCGGTGTATCCCCTGGTCCCAGGTCCCATTCCAGTAGTGGTGGGAGAAAAATTAAAAATAAAAAGGCCTTTTTTTAACTTACAGGAAGTTCTTACCATAGAGTTGTTGGTGACTCCTAGAGCAACCCAAAAGTGACAAAGGGGGGCTCTAGGAATCGCCAGGACCACTGGCGTAAGAACTTCCCATAAGTAGACAAGGTCTTATTTTTCTTTTTAATTGTTCTCCCAGGATGCTGCCCCCGTAGGGTTGCCAGATTCTCCCTGGCCACTGGTGGGGTGGGGGCGTAAGGTTTCCTGATCCAGGTTGGGAAACTCCTGGAGATTTGGGAATGGAGCCTGGGGAGGACAGGGACCTCAGTGCGGTACAATGCCATAGAGTCCATCCTCCAAAGCATCCATTTTCTCCCAGAGAACTGATCTCTGTAGTATGGAGATCAGCGGTTCTCTGGGGAGGATCCCAAGGTCCTATCTGGAGGCTGGCATGCTTACAGCCAACCCACGAGCCTCTTGCCTGGCAAACGTATTCCTAAAACATACCCTTGCAGGCCCTTCACATGTCAAAACTGCTTAGTATGTTAGATTTCCAATGCAGCATGTTTCATGCATAAATTTGGCCCTTTTGCCATCACCCATGTGTCATTAGCATTCAAACGCAGCTCCCAGAAGGACCACAGATCTCTGCTATGCCAATCCTCTATGCTTTGCAGCAGAGGGCCCAATTTAAATGTTTACAGATATTCTTGAATACATTAACAAAGTCCTATCTAGAACCTTAGGGTTATCATGTATGACCTACGCTGCAGATTCCGGATAAACATTAGCCGCATGTGTCAAACCGAATGCATTTGACAGATTCGTACGGGATTAATTTTAATCTGTGTAGTCACCCATGTAAATGAATATTCATGTGTGACTCCGAAACAAAAACTGTTCAACTCCACTGCAGATTTCTTTAATTAACTGCAGCCTACAAGGGAATTTAAGGTTTGAGAGCATCAGCTTTGTCTCTCCCTGTTCGCCTCCCTTTGGGTGATGATGGCCCTGTTAATTGGCTCGTAAGGAAAGGACCCTGTCTCGGCTTGAATGCCACAGTTCAGTAGCTTGCGACCAGAACTTTTCAGCTCATTGGCAAAACTCTCATTTTGTTAAATCAACGGATCCTTCTCAGCCACGTTCAAACAAAGGAAAGGACAAGGAAGGAAATCACAGGCAAATGTCACAGAACGCCCATGGAATTATACACATACAAGAAGGGGGGACCCGCGATACTCGCGTGAGGGGGGAGCTCCATGCAGAGGAGGAAGCTGCTGCCGGTGAGCCTTCGCCCCTGCCCAGCTCTTCCCCTGCCCGCGATGGCGAGGCCCGCGCAGCTCCAACCACTGGGCCACCCAGCCCTCTCCTTCTCCTGGCAGCGGAGGTGAGGCAGGGAACAGCCTTTGGGGGGATTTAAATATCCCCCGTATAGTCTTTTAAACTTTTTGGATTTTTCTGCACACCTGGGGAGTCCCCCCATGTGTGCAGGAAAATCTCTCTGCTCCCCAAGTGCCACAGATGCATGGATTTAGATATATAGATAGTTGCTAATCTGCAAAAGCTGCCCCTTTGGTTTCTTGACTAATTTTGTCTTCTGGTCTGCTAGTGTCACATGACTGGGGTGCTCATTCAGAGAAAAAACAACAAGTCAGTTTTCTCAAAGCCTGCTGTCAAAGAATGCTGCGCATTGCAAGTCTTTTATTACCAACAATCACATTTCATGTTCTCCATTCAGTAGCACGGACAGCAGTAGAGAAAGCCAGTGTGGCATGGCGGTGAGAGTGTCAGACTAGTATCTGGGAGTCCTGGGTTCGAATCCCAACTCACTTGCTGGGTGGCCTTGGGCCAGTCGCCCTCTTTCTGCCTAACCTACCTCGCAGGGATTGTTATGGTCAGGGTAACATGGAGAAGGGGAGAATGATGTTGTAAAATGCTTTGGGTCCTCGGGGAGGGGCGGGAAGCAGGGTATAAATGAGTAATGGATCCCAGAATGGCAACAAGGGAAAATACCTGAGACCTGTTTAACACCGGCAACATGTGTCTATCCCCTCTGTGTCCGTAGTATTGTGCAACGAGGACTGGTGGTAGGCAACCTTGCCCCATCTAAATGGGCTCAGGTCATCGACCTCAGCCTGGGAAAACCTGATGTTCCCATTCCGCCTCCGCCAGGAACTGAGTACAGTGTATGCAGACAGAGAGTGTGTCATGGCAAAATGGGAGGACACAATTCAACCCAGTTCAATGCTACAGGGGCTTGCACCCTTGCCTTGAAGGGTGGACTCTATGGCATTGTACCATGCAGAGGCCCCTCCTTTCTCCAAGCCCCACCTTCTCCTGGATCCACCCCCAAAGTCTCCAGGTATTTTCCAACCCAGACCTGGCAACGCTAATTGGCAGAAAAGGAGCACTAGGAGCGGGGAGATTCCTTGCCCTCACTGGGTTGGGGAGGGGAGGGACCTCAGCAGGGTACAATGCCATAATATCCACCTCCTAAAGCAGGCATTTTCTCCAGGGGAACTTGGTTCTCTGAGATCTCCAGGTGCACCTGGAGGTTGGCAACCCTAAGCATAGAGCCCCTTTCCGATGAAAATTTCCCATTGCCTGATCTGTCTCCTGGCCCAACCACCCTGCCAGTTTCCATGTTGGCCTCATCCCTTCCAACCTCTGAGTTTGCCTTATCTCTTTAGCTGGGTTCCTGACTCAGTTTCCATGGCTCTGATCCCTATCTTGTTCCTCACTATGGCACACCTTCTCGTACTTGTCTTATGTTTCCTATCTCTGGTTCTCTTGGTTAGCTGCCCACAACCCTGGCCTTGATGTCAGTGATGCCATAACTCCAGCTCCTCCTCTTCCTATCATGCCACTTCCTGTCACATGATTACAGCTGAGTGGGTCGTGTGTTCAATGAATCCTGGGCCTGGAAAAACTGAAGATGTTGGACCTAATCCATCATTCTGTTTCAAACGGCAGCCAGCTCGGGCCCATAGCTACAATGGGGCCTCTCCTGATTTACCTAATCCTAATATAAATTTTAATCATATAAATACAGATTAAAAGTTATAAGTTATATGATCTATATACAAAAACCAGAACCAAACTCATTTTGGCTAATCTCTGTTCTGGGAAACACCTGGAGATTTTGGGGGTGGAGCCTGAGGGGGGCGGGGTTTGGGACATAGTGCCACAGAGTCCAACTTCCAAAGCGGCCATTTTTCTCCAGTTAAACTGATTTCTGTCACCAGGAGATCAGTTGTAATAGCAGGAGATCTCCAGCCACCACCTGGAGGCTGGCAACCCTATTCCTCAGTAGTAAAATCCAAACTGAGCATGCCATAAATTTAAATTTGAATTTCAGGTACTCATGTGCAGCACCATAGAACTGTGGGTTTTAAATGATACTTTAGCACTTTTGAATGTATAATTAAATTATATATAATATTTTGTACATCAGCACTACGTGCATAGCTATATTTTAGTTTTTTTGTCTTTGTCTCAGGCTTTTTGGTTACCCTCAGGGAGCGGAGCAAGCAGAGGCCGAAACCCTGGTAGCAAATACACAAAGTTTGTAATGGGCTTCCGAAATAAGGCTGGTGGCCTATTTTACAGCTTGGTGTCTGGTGGGTTGTGCTGGCTTGTTCTAAAAGCAAATTCCCCTTAAAGGTCCATGGAAGAAAGGGGGCTAAGGCATGATGCAGGTAAGCCGCATAATGATCTGTGAAAATGTAATGTGAATCGGTGTCAGGCAATAGAATGTTATGGGGTGACTTCACGCTCTCTTGGCTTTTTTAATCATGTCATTTTACTTGTATTCCAAGACGAGGTACTGCTGAGGCTGTAACCCTGGTTTTGGTGTATTGGGGGCCTCGTCAAAGGAGATAATTAATCAGCCCACCGAAGCTCGATTGTGTCTGACAAAGAAAATGAACCAGGCAGAGGTGAGATGGTGATATATTGGATCTAACAAGGGACGGTAGGAAGAGGGGACGGTGTGATGGCAAATTCCAGATTAAGGCACTCAGTGGATGGTATGGATGGAACAGACAGAAGCAACTTTTTTGAGGAATGCTCCTTGAATAAGGCCTGAAAATCAGCCTGCCGTTATATTCCCACCCACCCCACCCCATACACATGAACACATAAAGCTCCTGTTAGGGTCATGCAGTCTCAAATTGTCTTGGCGCTTTTTAAGTATTGAGCAGGAGGCGATGAATTCAAACAAACAGGCTTTTATTCAGTGACATTGTTCAGCTCAAAAGACAGCTCTATGAGAGCAGCACTTTCATTTATACTGTTCCAACACATAACTTTCAACAATGTAACTATATACAAGCAATACTATTGGACCCAAGCAGGGCTCAGTGATTGGGTATCTAGATTGGCTTCAGGACCAATGGGAGTCTTAATTAATCAGCCAATAGGAATTGGAGCTTTAGGATACCAGAGCCCTTTTCAAGCTATTACTGCTTCATGTTCTAAACAAACACAACAGCGCCCTTCAACCTCCACTTGGTTTCCCTGTTCAAAACCATACCTCCCCCCTCTAATATTGGCATTTTAAAGAAGAAAAGATGCATCTTTTCGAAATATTTCCCCTCTAAAATTCAAATAAAGACCGGCTGCACACATCAAAACTGAATGGAAGTTGAAGGGTTAAACGCCTTGCCAGTGGCAAATTGAGGCTACACCAGTCTGCATAATATTTAACTCATGTTTCTGAACCTATACTATTTCCCCCCCAAAAATGCTGGGAACTATAGTTCAGTGAGGTTCCTATCAGAGACTCTGTCAGAATTCCTGTAGCTCTTTCTCAAGGGCCAGACTAGATGGGATGGCATCCACAGGTCCATCCTGTGGACGCCACTACCATTTTAAAGCAAGGGCATGTGTGCTGGCTGTTTGGATACGTGAAAAAGAATGCTGCGGGACAAGATTGCCTCAACCCACCACAGTGTGGGCCTAATCAGGAATGGGCCTTCACAACATTTTAAAATTGCTTTAAAATGGCAGTAGCCTTTCTGCGCCGAACCCGTGGTCACCAACAGGTCTAGTTTGTCCCGCAGACTGACAGTTTCCTGCAGTTCTCTGGAAGATCCAAGGAGGAATGGCTGTTTAACCATTTCAGGTCTGTAGCATGGATGTGCCTATGTTTCTGTTTCTGCTTTGTGAAATCATGTGCCATTTGCTGCCATTTGACCAAAAAATTAAACAAAACCCCTTGGCATGGCCTTTGTCCATGATGGATTTTGCTGTGGGCCAATTACACTTCATGGACAGGTTAGCAAGGAGGGAAAAACACAAACCTGATAACAATATTATGATGGCTTGTTATTTTGCCACCGGGATGGTCATATGTCACTTGTTGAACTCGTGTACAGAATGAAAGAAGACATAATAACCTGCAGTTCCACAGGGCCTGCAAAGCGGAGCTCTTCTGCCAGGCTTTTAATTAGGAGCCACCACTGGGGGAAGGGGCCGATGGCTAATGCCGGGTTAAATCTCTGGCCGGATAATCAACTGGTGGAATTGCCTGGCCTTGGGTTTGGTATTCCTGCGCTGTGTGTTGGGAGTAATACGGGCTGTCAATCCCTGTAGCTCTGTGTTTGGGTGTTTTTAAGCCGAGTATAATTCATAATGTTGCTGTTTTAACCCTTGTAAGCCGCTTTGAGCCGGCGCATGCTGGCTAGGCGGGGTATAAATGCATAAATAAATGGAAATCTCAGAAAATGCTGCATCTACGGTGGAAGTTGGTGAGTCATCGCTACAGGATAGTGGTTTGAATGACTTCACCTTGTGAAGCTGCAAAACAGGAGTAAGGATAGTAATCTTGCAAATTCAACATCTGGGCTCTTGTTTCAGCTCAGTATTCCGGGTTCAAAAGGTCAGCTTTGTGGCTGACTGTGTGTTTTTGTTGCTGTTTTTCTTGATCAATGTGCACTTGCTCAGATTTAGCCCCAACAGTCTCCTTGATGATCCATCCATCCATCCCTCATCCCTCATCCCTCCCTCTATTCTACCCACCCACCCACCATGGCACAATAACATAATTGGGTTGCGCAGTGGCAATGTCAATCTCAAAATTCTTTACTTAGCCACGAGTTCACTGGGTTGTCTTGCATGAATTGAATTTGCACGTCGGGGCTTAAATTTAAGAGTAAGAATTATGAAGTGTCTATGGAAGCAGTTAAATAGACCAGATTTCCCAGACATTTGTCCACTTGGGTTGTAGGATGCTTCCCTCAGGGTTCTGCAAGACGAATGGGGTGGGAAAGGCCGAATGGCTTTTTAAAAAGAAAGTTGAGATGGTGAGAACTCTGTACTCCTTAATTTCCGTATTTATTATATGTGCATGTTGTGTGTCGTCAAGTCACTTTTGACATGGCAACCATGTGAATTAATGACCTCCAAAACGTCCTATTATAAGCAGCCTTGCTTAGGTCTTGCAAACTGAGGGCCGTGGTTTCCTTGTTTTGAGTCAGTCCATCTCATGTTGGGTCTTCCTCTTTTCCTTCTTCAACTTTCCCTATCATTATTGTCTTTACCAGCGACTCTTGTCTCCTCATGATATTACCAAAGTTAAGTCTGATAGCCTTGGTTTCGTCATTTTAGCTTCTAGGGGGATTTCAGGCTTGATTTGATCTAGAACCCAGTTATTTGTGTTTTTCGAGGTCTGTGGTATCCATAAAACATTCCTCCAACACTACACTTCAAATAAATTTATTATATATCATGATTTACAAAATGACTGTTGGAAATGTCAGAAAAATGTTGGCTCATTTTTCCATATGTTAGTCTTGGATCCATGAAATGTTACAAAAATGTTAGAATGTACCATACCTTTTATACCTGAATTGCTTTTATTGAATATAATGCCAGAAAACTGTAAAAAAACCCAGGACTTTTACCTTATTATACATTCTCCCAGATTAGAGTCCGCGCACTTAACCACTACACCAAACTGGCTCTCCGAATTCGATACGAATCCAGTAGCCCCTTAGAGACCAACAAGATTTTTGGGATATAAGTTTTCAAGAGTCAAAGCTCCCATAGTCTGAAGGGAGCTTTGACTCTTGAAAGCTTAAAACTACCAAAATCTTTTTGGTCTCTAAGGTGCTGCTGGACTCAAAACTACCTGTTCTACTGCAGACCAACAAAGCTACAGGGGTCTGGAGACCAAGTCCTCTGAGGAAAGGCTGAAGGAGCTGGGTATGTTTAGCTTGGAGAGGAGATGACTGAGAGGCGATATGATAACCATCTTCGAGTACTTGAAGGGCTGTCCTATAAAGAATAATGGGGAGTTGTTTTCTGTTGCCCCAGAAGGTCGGACCAGAACCAGCGGGTTGAAATTAAATCAGAAGAGTTTTGAGCTAAACATTAAGAACAGGCTTCCTCAGGAGGTGGTGGGCTCTCCTTCTTTGGAGGTTTTCAGACAGAGGCTAGATGGCCATCTGACAGCGATGCTGATTCTGTGAACTTCAGCACATTGTGAGAGGGAGGGCAGGAAGCCTAAGTGCTTAGTTCTTGTGGCCCTTTCTTACACACCCAGGGAAATGCTGATCTCCACTTTGGGGGCAGGAAACAATTTTTCTCCAGGCCAGTGTGGCCAGGGATCCAGGAGTTTTTTTTTTGTTATCTTCTGGGCATGAAACAGGAGTCACTGGGAATGGGGGGAAGGTATCTGTGAATTTCCTGCCTTGTGCAGGGGTTGGACTAGATGACCTGGAGGTCCCTTTCAACTAGATGGTTCTATGATTCTACCCTCTGAAATTATCTACAGGAACAGGATGTCCTGTAGTGGCCTATTCTCTTCATCCCTGTTCTATTGCCTCTTTCAAACCACCCTGGCAAGTAAGAGACGCATCATTTGCACTGAGGAAAAGACAGTAGTACTCCACATGTGCCGCTTTAACACCTTGAAAGAAAAGGCTGTAAGCGACTGCCATTCCTCCTTGCGCCGAGACAGCTAAAAACATGGCATCTTTCATTATGGAGGACACTCTTGTCCTCGCGAGCAGGTGCGACAACTGTTAATGATCCATTACGCCTCAGCCTTTTCTAGCCGAGCCTCTCAAAGCTTTGGTTCCATCAGGAATATCAAATGAATGCCATCTGGTCTTTATGATTGATTCCAATACCGCACTGTGTCTTCCGAAGACACCTCCTTTCTAATTTTCTCAACATCGTGTAACACACCTGACTTAGTCTTCTGAAGAGAGGCTTCTTGTTAGGGGCGGCGGCGTTATTAGAGCTTCAGAACAGATTTGCCGGCTCTGTTTGTGAGGCGAGGGAGAAAGCAACAGATCTGTTGAGCAGGCCACAGCCCTATTTGATTTTGCCCTCAGGGAGACAAAGCAGAAAGCGTAAAGATGAAAGGTTGATACAAAAGACCAAACTGGCACAGGGGAGTTTCTCTTCTGGGGTAGCTCACTATTTCCCCAAAGCTGTTAAAAACTAAATCTCAGGTACACTGAAACAGAGCTTTTTCTTTTTTTTTTCAAAGTGCCAGTATTTGCAGTGGCTCAAGTGGTTAAGACGCTGAGCTGCAGACCAGAAGGTTGGTAGTTCAGCGGTTTGAGACCCAAGTGCTGCATGACGGAGTGAACTCCCATCTCTGGCCCCAGTTCCTGCCAACCTAGCAGTTCGAAAACAAGAAATTGCAAGTAGATAAATAGGTACCACTTCAGTGGGAAGGTAACAGCGTTCCATGCGCCTTGGTGTCTAGTCATGCCGGCCACATGACCACGGAGACGTCTTTGGACAGCGTTAGCTCTTCAGCTTGGAAACGGAGATGAGCACCGCACCCCTAGAGTCAGATTTGACTGGCTTTCAAGCAAGGGAAACCTTGACCTTTACCTTACTTGTATATAAAGTTGCATGGATTTCCACCAGTTTTCCCCTCAGGACTTGCGAGACCCCCCCTCCAAAAGTGCCAGTACTCAATACCAAAGAGTACCACCACAAAAAAAAAAGCCCTGCTGATTTGGATCAGATCCATTCAAGGAAATCCTGGGGGGGGGGGGGTGTGTGTGTGTTCCAGTGTTTCCAGCCTCCAGGTCGGGGAGCCTGGGGATCTCCCGCAATCACAGGTCATCTCCACGCTACAGACACCAGATCCCCTGGAGAAAATGGATGCTTTGAAGGGTGGATTCTAAGACATGGGACCCCACTGAATAACCTGTACCCCCCCCCAGGCTCCACCCTCAAATCTCCAGGAATTTCCCAAGGTTGAACTGGCAACCCTATCCCCCACCTGAGGTAGAGTTGCCAAGTCTCACCTTTAAAAAAGTGGGGGAGTCCCAGTTCATCTCAGGGAATCCCCTGCACGCACAAAGCACGCGCTCTGCGAGGATGTCCCCCGGAAGTGATATCATCACGCTGGGCATGTTGCCGGGGCAACGCTCTGGTAATTGCCCTAAAACTCTATGGTATCTATGGTACCATAGAGTTTTCAGGGCGATTGCTAGAGCATTGCCTCAGCAACATGCCCAGCGTGATGACATCACTTCTGGGTGACGTCATCATGCTGGGCATGTCAGCCTGATCGGGCCACTTCAGGGGTGGGGTTCCCCCCGCTGGCCGGATCCGGACCGGTGGATTGGGGACCCATTTAGCAGGGGAATCCCCGCCCCCCCAGGGGGGCTTGGCAGCCCCAACCTGTGGCCAGGGGGGACCTGGCAACTCTAGGGAGTTCAGTCTCTCAGCCCCTCCAGTTTCACCCACTGATAATGCCCCCTACTTCTGCATTTTTGCAGGGAGAGAGAGAGACAGAGACACAGAGAGAGAGACAGAGAAGGCAACCATCTTCTGAGTAAGATCAAATGATGAAAAGTTAAGGAAACTTTGCTGAAGGAAATTGGTGTGGGCAGTTTGTTAATGTGCCCTGTTACTAGGGCTGTCAGGAGCTGCCACGGGGCAGATAACTCCTCATTTAAAGAATGATAAAATTGAGAAGGATAGGGCAGGGGAGAAGGAAAAAGGGGTATGCCTCAGTGAGCCCTGTGTCTGTGTTAAGTGCTGTCAAATTGCTTCCGGTTTATGGCGACGCTCTGAATTAATGACCTCCAAAACATCCTCTCATTAATAGCCTTCCTCAGGTCTTGCAAACTGAATGCCACAGTACAAAGTAATGTCTGGTACACAAAGAAGAGAAAAAGACTCTGCAGGGGGCAGCAAGAAGACAATTAGATAGGATAGTGAGGTCAGCACCTTCACTCCTGTTAAGTGTCATTCCTTATCTGTCTCCAGATTACTACTCTTAGGGCAATTTCCCCCTTCTTCTTGGAAGTGCTACACTTAGGCTGCGATCAGACGTGCCTTTAGATCTGATATAGCTGCTGATGCAAGATGGATCTGAAGTGCATGATCAGACAGAAACATCTGGGAAAGGTTCTGCAGTCATCGGCACCCCATGCTGCCCTGCCCTTGAAACAGAGTAAAAAGACACTGGGGAAAGTCCGGTCTGGTGCTCACAGGCCATGGACGGATTTTCCTAGTGTGATCACTCAAGCATGCTCTCAGGCCATCGAGATGGTCTGCTCATTCCATCCCGATTGGGCGCCATGTTTTTGCTCACTTAGTGATATGTCCCCATCTCTAGGCCAGCTTCGAAACTGAACAGGAAAGGGAGTGATCTTTGCCAGACGACCATGGCTCACTGTGAACCAAAGGGATCACATTGCTCCATGGAAGGATTGGCAAGCAGTCAAAGCGGAGACTCGACTCCCAGAAGTTGGAAAGCGCATGTGCAAAACCCTGCACCCTTGTTGATGCACATGTGAAAGAGAAGGCAAAAAAACCCCACAACCTTTCGTCCATCCGTGCTATCTGACTGTGCAGTGATAGGCTGAGCCCACAGCAAAACGAGACGTCTGATCGAGCAACTCCTTTTCAAATACCAACGGATGAAATTGGATCGCTTCCCGACCGCACCAAATGGTATGTCTGACCACAGCCTCAGTCTTCCCCTCTCTCTCAGCTAGAGATGTAGTTAGGAACCTATCTCTGTCTCTCCTCTTTCCTCTCAAGTATGTTAATTCCTAAATAAACTTTTACCTACTGTTTAATAAGGTTGTGCGCCATTGCTGTGTTAATTACGCTGCCAACAGCAAGCCCACCCTCCCCAAATCGATTTTTACTGGCGCTGGTCCGGCAACACCAGTTGGAGGAAGAGGGGACTTTAGCAGTGATCCAATGTTATGAAGACACATATCCGTATTTTCATCTGAGAAATGGTAGAAGTTATTATACTCCCCTGGCCACACATACTGCTGTATCACAATGTAATTTTATACCACCTATGAGTTTCGAAATAGTGTGATTTGATGTGGCAGGCTGCTGTGTGAGAAGTGTCGGCCTCATTTCTCACTGGAAGTAATGTCGTCTCATGGATTCCTGGGTTACGCCCCTTGAGTTCCGCTGTCATTCATCCCCAGTTCTTCATTTCAAAAGTTCACATTCTAAGAAAAGAGAGGGGGAAACTCCCCTGAAGCCATCAAAATGTCACCATTACCTTCCTGCAGACCTTCAAAAGACTTTTGAAAAGATCAGTTTTACTCTCCGTGTGCCCAGAGATAAAGGAAGAGCTGGGTTTTTTTTTTAAATGATGATTCAGACACTGACTGACATGCAAAAGTCAGGTTGACCCTTTATCCCTGGCTTAGATCAAGAAACAGAAACTTCCAGTCAATTACACCCATAGCAGGAGAGGAGGAAATAGACACAAATAGTTGAGACTCAACCCAGCGCCGCTCTTTGAAAGGAATAGAGCAGAATACACTAGTGTCTTCCGATGAGTGTGATTCTTTGTCCTCCGAACCTTTCTTATTGAAATGTCTAAGTCTGGAGGAGATAACCAGCCCCCCGGCATAATGCAGCTCATCTAGGGCTTCATCTGATCAATTAACACATTCTCCTGGTGGGGAGTCACATAAGGTTAAGTTGCCCATCAGAGCTGCCTGCAGATCTATATGTGTGCTAAGGGCCGTCAAGTAACTTCTAACATATGGTGACCCTAAAAATTAATATCTTCCAAAAGGTCCTATCATTAATGGACTTGCTCTGGTCTTGCAAACTGAGGGCTGTGGCTTCCTTGGCTGACAGTCCATCTCATATTGGGTCATCCTCTTTTCCAGTCGCCTTCAACGTTTCCTAGCATTATTGTCTTTTCCAATGACCCTTGTCTTCTCCAAGTTCTATGGGTTGTCCCTTATCTGTCCCTATTATATAAATGCCAGGTGGGGTGGCAACATTCCATGTGCTCTCATTGGCTGTAAAATGTTCTCCCTCATCCATTGGCGCATCAGTCGCCACTCAAGAGTACTCACATGCCATTGGCTGGGTGCTGGGTCTGCTCCTCTTCCCCGCTCACTCCCCTTTCAGCCACTGTTTTCTGTCAGAAGCACTGTCTCCCCTGATGAAGACACTTCTCTTGCTAAGCTCCTTTGGGGGACAAAGTTTTTCCTCAGGGGCTGTTGTGAGGAACTCATAGGGTTGCCAGCTCCAGGTAAGGAAGCCAGTTTAAGGAAGCCAGAGTTTGGGGAGGGGAGAAGAAAGGCCTCAGCTGAATAGCATGCCATAGAGGCCAGCGGCCAAAGCATTCTAACTTTTCCCTCAGTGGCTGTTGGTAAGCAACCAAGTTTGGTTCTGTCAGTAAAAAGACAAAGAAACAAAACCCTTTCTACACCTTTGTGAGGAACTCATTGGGGCCAGTCTTGAGTATGGTTGCCAGCTCCAGGTTGGGAAATTCCTGCTGAGTCCTTCCACTCCCCCCACCAATGCTGCCCTCTACAGAAGCCACCCCCCTAATCTCCAGGTATTTCCCTACTCAGAGCTGGGAACCCTACTTTCCCCTCGGTGCTTGCTGCTGGTCAACCAAGCTTGTTTTCTGTCAGTACAGGGCCCTTTCCACACCTGTTTTGGCCTTCAGGAGAAAACTCATTGTGCCCTTATACCCTGCTGAGATCCACCCCCCCCCCATGACAGCCAACGTGACGTGGCAGACAGGGCTTCAGAGCACAGTAGAGGCTGTAGGTGGGGGGGAGATGGAAAGCTGAACAGTGAGGGGAAAATAAAGGTAGGTTGATGCTTGGCTGGAAAGGGGATAGGGTTGCCAACTCCAGGTGGGAAATTCCTGGAGATTTGAGAGATGGAGCCTGGCAAGGGTGAAGTTTGAGGAGGGGTGGGGCCTCAGACAGGTACAATGCCATAGACTCTGCCCTCCAAACCAACCATTCCCTTTGGGGAACCACTGTTGCCAATCTCCAGGTGAGGGCTGGAGATCACTCAGAATTACAACAGCTCTTCAGATGGCATTGATCAGTTCCCCTGGAGAAAATGGTGGACTCTGTATTCTTATACTCTGCTGAGGTTGCCACAGCAAATTGACGCTGAGTGCCCAAATCCTTGGCTCTCTTACAGAGCCTCTTTCTAGAGCCCGTTGTATTTATTTCCACAACAGGCCTTATTTCTAGTATATATATGTTTTTATTTATAATTTTTTAAAAAAATTAGAAACAAAAAAGGTACGCTTACATCATTCTGTTTTAGAGAATCTTACATTGCAAAAACATTTTGAATCCATTTATATTACCTTGACCATTGCCTTGTATGGTTCTTTTAATCTTTTCCCGGGAGTAAATTTGTTAATCTGTCCATTTCCGCTATAGCCAATAATTTCTGAATTAGTTCTTCCTTTGATGGTGTCTTGTCCAGTTTCCAGTACTTTGCAAACAAAATTCTGGCCGTTGTTAAAATGTATATTATCTTAAATAAGTCTGATTTACTATATCCCTCTGGTACAATATTCAGTAAAAAAAAATCTCTGGTTGTAAGGACAATTTAATACCTAATATATCTTAAATTATCTTTTGGATTTCTGCCCAATACTTATGAGTTTTACCCACAGGTCCACCACATATGATAGTATGCCCCTACATTTTTCTTACACTTTCAACAGGTATTTGTTACTGTTGGTGGGAATGTGAAACAATGCAAAAATTCTGGAAAGAAGTAACAGCTCAAATCAACACAATCTCTAACTACCACATTCCACCAAAACCAGAAGTCATTCTCCTAAACCTATGGAATGATAGCTCTATCCAGGGCTATTTTGGGGCAGGAATGCACAGGAACGGAGTTCCGGTTGGCTTCCGAGTTGGCCACGCCCACAGCCCCCCCCCCCCGGGTTCCCCAAATGCCTCGCAAGCTGCGGAGCACCGGGGGAAGCCAATCCTGGGAGGGAGCTGTGCTGTCAGGGGTATGGGCTAATATGGTAATGCGTTTCTGCTATTGGGTGTGGCTTATTATGCTAATGAGTTCCTGCTGTGCTTTTTCTACAAAAAAAGCCCTGGCTCTATCCCTCAATCCAGAAAAGAACTCATACAGAGCCTACTGACAGCTGCCAAAACAGCAATAGCACAGAAGTGAGGATCACAACAACAACCACCCTCAATAACATTTTGGCTCGCAAAAGTATGGAACCAGTTCCTAATGGAGACAATAACACATAACACACACAAAACAGAAATCTTCCCAAGAACAACCAACTTCATAGAAAAATGGTACCCCTTTTATGACTATGCCATCCTAAATAACATTTTACCACAAAACAGATTCTACAGAGACATAGTATTAATATAAACTTTGCACCAATCAGCCAAATCAATTTGGTATGTCCTAATGTTAACTATCAAGCTCCAATGAATATCAATGTATCCTCGAACCTGTGCACTACTCACTACTCATTACCCATCATTCACTAAATACTCAGTGACTGTTCACTATTCTCGATGTTAGCCTATATATGTTAACCAACTAAAGCAAAAAATACTTTGTAAGATATTAATAATCAGTTATCAACTTGATTGTAAAAAATACACTTGAAACACGTTGTAACTCATATTTATTGACTTGTAAAAATGGCAACAATACTTTCAATAAAAGTTTAAAAAAAAATTGGGTAACATTTAGTTAGTCTGTCTGGGGACCAGTGCCATCTGTGAAACAATTTACAAATGTTTTCTTTATATGCAGTAGCCCTCATAAATTTTACTGTTTTCCAACTTCTTGCCCAACTGTCAAAATCTGTAGTGTGACCAATATCCCGAGCCCAAGTTACCATTGATGTTTTGACTATTTCATCTTGCATATATGCAGGGGTCCGTTGGGGCTGGAGCGAGGCGGAGCAAAGCTCCGCCAGCTCAGGAATGGCCACTAGGGCAGCCCAGGCAGAATCAGATTCTCTGATCTGATTCGGCCAGCTACCGAATTGTCGCCGAAATTTGGCGGCAACTTTAAAAGTGACTGGAGGGGAGGGGGTTTGAGGGAGAGGCTCCAAACTTGCCGGGTAGCTGCTGGGGCCTCTCCTCGAAATACCCACCAAGTTTCAAGAAGATTGGACCAGGGGGTCCAATTCTACAGGCCCCCAAACAAGTTGCTCCCATTCCCTCCATTGTTCTCTGTGGCAGGAAAAAAGTAACACTCGTAGAATTGGACCCCATGGTCCAATCTTCTTGAAACTTGATGGGGATTGATTCCTCACTCCTCCACATGCAGCTGCTGGGTGACCTTGGGTCAGTCAAAGTTCTCTGAGAGCTGTTCTCTCAAGGGCAGTTCCTGAGAGAGCTCTCTGAGCCCCACCAACCTCATAGGAGGGTGTCTGTTGTGAGGAGAGGAAGGGAAAGGAAATTGTGAACCGCTCTGAGACTCCAAATGAAGGGCAGGGTATATATCCAATCTCCCCCTCTGCCAGACTGCTACATATTGGCACACCCAAACTGACTGGGTGCATAAAAAGCTCCATCCCACTGTCTAATTTCAGTGTTCCTTTTCTCAGTCATAAACTTACCCTCCATTCCTGGCTACTTTCCTTCTCATCTTTTCTAACCTGGCTTTGCCTCTTAGCTTCTCTGCCAACTTCTCCCCGAGAAAGCCGTTCCACCTGAGCGGTCCTCAGCCCTGGAAACAGATGCTTAGTAGGTCCCTGGGTCCCTCAAGACCTTGCTGATTAAGTGAAGCCCAGGTCCTTTGCCAAGCTCATTCAAGCCAACGTGGATCATAAACACCTGGGGTAGCTGCTTCTGCCTCACCTTTTCACAGAACAGCTGCAACTGCGGTTCCCATGGCATTCCTCACAAGCCAAGCCGATAAAGGCTGGCCCACCAGCGGATGTCTAGCTGAGACCCCAGAATAAAATTAAGGTGTTTTGTAAGCACTTGGAAGTCTCTCAGGATCTCTTTCCTCTGTTCCTTTGCATCCTTGATATGTATCCTCAGTTCATTTCATTCCCCTCCTGAAAATGCTTGCGGTAGCATCTAACCTCGTTCTACCTGGAATCCAGGCATGCCACCCGTTACTTGTATAAAGTACTGGAGTCAGAGACGTATTGCGGTGAAACCAGCTCATAATTTATTGGAGGGTAGAATGAACACGTGGGATGGAGGCCCGGGGCCTGCTTAAATACACACTATAGCCATGCCCCCGGCCTCACCTGATAAACCTGATAGGGTCAGTTTCACGTGGTTGAGTGCTATAAGTCCCCAGTCGGATCCTGGGTTCCCTACTGGATAGAATTATGATCTGGCCGGGCTATTGTCTACCGGACCGAAGCTCCAGTAGCTAGCCCGGCCATGTGTGTTGCCCCAACCGCATGACGGTTGCCATTACATACATTACAACTTGTTTTGCCCATTAGCTTCCCCCAAATGCCTATCTCTCGTTTCAAAACAAGCATAAATTCTCTTGGGCACCACATCTCTTAGTATTGTGGGAGGCTTAACGCCCCTGGCCTCCAGTCCCTCGCTGTTGACCACTGCATCAGCCCAGGAAAATAGGGGTGAAACGTGCCATGATGGCAATGCTGAGATGTCACTTCCAGTCCTGTAACTGGAAGTGATGTCACATATCTCACTATGCTCTAGCTGTCTATGGTTTCACCATGGAGTTTGGGGGGGATTGATAGAGTGTTACAGTGACACGTTACATCACTTCTGGAAAAATGACCGGAAGTGATGTTGCAATGACTTACAAAGCCTGGCTCCACCCCTGAAATCTCCAGACAGTGCTTTGCCAGCTGTCCTATGATGTGCTCTACTTCAGCTTGTTTGATAGCACTGTAGATTGCTGCCCCCAGCCTTTGGAAAGGGTTTTTAGAATCAGTCTAGAAGGATCGTATTCTTTGGCAAATCTGTTGGCTTGGCCACTGTGAAAGGGTACAGTCATTTGCTGCACAAGATTTGACAAATTGTGCTGTTGTAAACCACCCTGACCTCTATGGAAGTGCAGGACATACATGTTTTTTAATAAATAAACAAGACCTCTGCCATGGTCACTTGAATAATGCACCCCGATGCCAAGCAGGCAGAGTAAATATATAATTATGGGGAAGGTCATTCGTGAACTCTTCGATCATCCCTACTGGGGGGGCTGGTTGCATCTTGATGATGTCATCACCGTGTGCCCCACCTCCAGGCCACTCCTGTTAAATGACTCAGGGCGGCCGTTTCCTCTCCTAAAGTCTCCTAAAATTGCTTTTTGATGCGTCAGACGCATCCTTCCTCTGCTTTCCCTTTCCCCCACGCTCTGCTGGAACGAGGCGCTTCTAAATCATCTTGGGGGTCACGTTCCTGCTGCTTTTTTATTGGCAATATTTTTCCTGTTAATTGTGCATGCTCCGTTTTGACGATCTTCACCTACCTCCTGCTAGGCGGCTCGGCAAGGAATATTTCTGCCTCCTGTGCAATTCCTGTGACATGTTTATGCTTTACCAGCTACTGTAAAATGCAAGGCTTATCACATGCCGTTGAAAATCCAGCTGGCATGTTGCGCTCCGAACACAGACGTATTATTGTTCTGCTGGAATAAATGCCCCTGGTATGAGCTTTATTACTCCTTTTAGGAGGTCTAATGGGCCACTGCTCAGAAGCAGTACCGCCAGCGGGTCAAAGGGGAAAGTCTTGTTTTGAGCCAGGCTGAGAGCCAAACACCAACTAGCTAACAGTTTAACCCCTTTCTCCCACCTACAGTGGGAGACTTACCCACCTCCTGTTGCAGTTGTCTGCCATCACACAGCTGGGGGACAGGAAGAAATTCCCCAGCGAAATGGAGGGGTTGGTGTCTCTGGTATGATGACAGCACTTCCAGCACAAACCGGAAGTGATATCACAGGGGGTGATCCCCCAGCATTCACCCTACTCTATGGATAAAAGCATAGAGTTTTGGGGAGATAGAGTGTCATGTGGAAGTAGGATTGGTCCCTCCCCTCAGAGTGTCCCATTCGTTGAAAATCAAGCCTGCAGATATCTTCATAGCCTCGCTGCCCCGCCCCCATCTGCATAAACCTACCCCAGGTTCTATTTCTTCATGCTGGAGGGTCCTGTTTGCACATTCAAGATGAGCATATGGAGAGAGGGGCAGCATCAAAGCAGCAGGCCATGCCCCCTGTTTCTTCCCATAACTACCTTTCCAGAGCACTATTTTTGTGTGATGAGATATCTAATTATAACTAGGGTTGCCCTGTCCAGCTTGGGAAATTCCTGGAGAGTCGGGGGTGAAGCCCGGGGACAGCAGACTTTGGAGAGGTAAGGGAGATTGGAAGGGATGTGATGCTGTACAGCCCACACTCTAAAGATGCCACTTTCTCTAATGTAGTCCAGAGATCAGAAGTCCAGGCCCTGCTTGAAGACTGGCAACACTGGACCCAACTTAGAATCACAGAGTCATAGAGTTGGAAGGGATCTCCAGGGTCATCTAGTCCAGCCCCCTGCACAATGCAGGAAGAGCACAAATACCTCCCCCCCCCCCCAGTGATTCCTGTTTTTTGCCCAGAAGATGACAAAAAAACCTCCAGGATCACTAGCCAAACTGGCCTGGAGAAAAAAGTGGTGATAAGCATTTCTCTGGGCATGTAAGAAAGGGCCACAGGAACTAAGCACTGAGGCAACCCTTCCTGCCCTCCCTCTCGTGATCTGCCCAAATTCACAGAATCAGCATTGCTGTCCGATGGCCACCTAGCCTCTGTTGGAAAACCTCCAAAGGAGGAAAGCCCACCACCTCCCAAGGAAGTCTGTTCCATTGTCAGGAAGTTCTTCCTAACGTTTAGCCAAAAACTTTTCTGATTTAATTTCAACCCGTTGGTTCTGGTCCGACGTTCTTGGGCAACAGAAAACAACTCTGCACCATCCTCTATAGGACAGCCCTTCAAGTACTTGAAGATGGTGATCATATCACCTCTCAGTTGCCTCCTCTCCAGGCTAAACATCCCCAGCTCCTTCAACCTTTCCTCGTGGGACTTGGTCTCCAGACCCCCCCGCACCCTCTTCATTGCCCTCCTCTGGACATATTCCCGCTTGTCTATATCCTTCCTAAATTGTGGTGCCCAAAACTGAACACAATACTCCACGTGAGGTCTAACCAGGGCAGAGTAAAGTGATACCATCACTTCGCGTGACCTGGACACTATACTTCTGTTGTCACCAGACTGGGGGGGGGGTCCCCATAATTGGAGAGAAGACTAGCCTGTAACTGCAGAAGTCAACTACGACTTGATGGCACTCTCCACCATAGATATACAGAGCTGCATTCGATTGTATTCAGGGGTCATTCTGTAGAAAAAGAGGTGCAGGAGCTGATTAGCATAACTCATTAGCATAACTTATTTGCATATGCTACACCACCTGACATCACTGGAAGTATGTCAGAAGGAAGGAAGGAAGGAAGGAAGGAAGGAAGGAAGGAAGGAAGGAAGAAAGAAAGAAAGAAAGAAAGAAAGAAAGAAGGGAGGGAGGGAGGGAGGGAGGGAGGGAGGGAGGGAGAGAGAAAGAGAGAAAGAGGAAAAACCTGGCAGAGAGGGGACAGCTACTAATCCAAGCCTCAGGAATACCACTGTTCTGGGAGGATAGCTTCATGGTTGGCTGAAGCCTTCAGAAGGCTGGTCGGAGGAACAAGGACCTTTCCAGGGGACAAGGTCATTTTGCTGCAGCCATGACACAAGCAGGCATTCCCCCACAGGGTGGGGGTGGGGCTGGCACCAGCTCCCAGAGCTGCACTCCCCGAAGCTCCTGCTCAAAAGGACCCCTAACTGTATTGGAAGAAAGAGCTGCTACTAGCAGAATGGGTGTCCTCACCCATGGATCTAATCCCCCACACCTTGTGACTGCTGGTTATCAGTTAAAAGGAGCATAAAGGTGATCCTTTCACGTATCTTCCAGGAAAGCATCTCTGAACATGTACAAAGTGTGCGTATGTGTGTCTGTATGATTGTGTGTGTCTTTATGATTGTGGAAGCTAAGCAGGGTCAGCCCTGGCCAGTACTTGGATGGGAGACCACCAAGGGAGTCCGGCATTGTTACACAGAGCTAGGCAATGGCAAACTACCCCTGAACATCTCTGGCCTTCCGAACCCCTTGAAGGCTTGCTATGAGTTGGTTGCAACTTGGTGCTGCTTATTTATTTATGCAAGAGCTCAGGAACGGCTGTTGCCCCTTTACAATCATACACAAGAGCCCCTTTACAACCGGGAAGAATGAGACTGTAAATGTGAAGCCCCTGCTCTGGGAGCCACTCTGGGTTTGAGCTCTGTAGGATCCAGGCGCTGGGGCACTGAGGTGGGGCCTACAATCTGCTGGGACACACCCTTGAGCTTGCAAGGCTCATTATATTCGACCTGTTCAGAAGCATACAAGAGGACCACTGTGTTTCCAACCAAGGCAGTTTTAGCATCCCAGCCGCCCCATGCGTCTCAACGTAAGGAGTGAGTAAAGGAATGCACGGGAGGGAAGGCAGCGTAGAACAGCCTGATCTCAGCAGATCTTGGAAGCCAAGCAGGGTCAGTACTTGGATGGAAGACCACCAAGGAAGAGTCCACAGGGGAAGGCAGAGGCAAGTCACCTCTGTTTCTCACTTGCCTGGAAAGCCCCTTGTTGGGATCACCATAAGCTGGAAGCTAAGTAGCATTGGTACTTGGAAAGGAGGTCACCATAAGTCTTGGTTGGGAGACCACCAAGGAAGACCTTGTAGAGGAAGGCAATGGCCAACCCCCTCGGCTTCTCACTTGCCTTGGAAGCCCCTTGCTGGGGTCACCATAAGTCTTGGTTGGGAGACCACCAAGGAAGACCTTGTAGAGGAAGGCAATGGCCAACCCCCTCGGCTTCTCACTTGCCTTGGAAGCCCCTTGCTGGGGTCACCATAAGTCTTGGTTGGGAGACCACCGAGGAAGACCCTGCAGAGGAAGAAGAAGAAGAAGAAGAGATTGGATTTATACCCCGCCCTTCACTCACTTGGGGTCTCAGAGCGGCTTACAAACTCCTTTCCCTTCCCCTCCCCACAACAGACACCCTGTGAGGTAGGTGGGGCTGAGAGAACTCTTTCCCAAGCTATGGCTTGCCCAAGGTCATCCAGCCAGGTGCAAGTGGAGGAGTGGGGAATCAAACCCGGTTCTCCCAGATTAGAGTCCGCGCACTTAACCACTACACCAAACTGGCTCTCAATGTATGGCAATGGCCAAACTGGCTCTCAAGGAAGGCAATGGCCAACCCCCTCTGCTTCTCACTTGCCTGGAAAGCCCCTTGCTGGGGTTGCCATAAATCAGCTGTGACTCGATGGCACTTTGCCCATGAAAAGGACTGCAAAAACTAGGGCCACCACTTCTTTGAGCGGTATGGCTGTCATGTTCCCAAGTGGGCTGCCAAAGAAATCATTGACTTTCTTGTAACCAGCAGTATCTTCTGTGATCTTGGAAGGGCAGTGACTGTGCGGTAGACCACATGCTCTGGGTGAAGACAGACTCAGAGTCAACTTTTGGCATCTCCAGTTAAAAGTATCTCCATACAAGTTTTGGAAAAGGCCTTTCTCAGTGTCTAGAGGTTCCTTGCTGTTCCGAGTAGACATGGTAAGGGTGAGTCCAAGAAGGTCATGAGACGGAGCCAGTGTGGGGTAGTGGTTAAGAGTGGCAGACTCTAATCTGGAGAACCGGGTTTGATTCCCCATTCTTCCACATGAGGCCTACTGGGCGACCTTGGGCCAGTCACAAGTTCTCTCAGAGCTCTCTCAGCCCCACCTACCTAACAAGGTGCTTGTTGTGGGGAGAGGAAGGGAAGGTGATTGAAAGCTGATCCTTACAGTGGAGAAAAGTGAGGTATAAAACCCAGCTCTTCTTCTTTGTCACAAGAAAGTCCCTATGGACACTGTAAAGCCATGGATTTAAAACTGGACTTAAATTTTGACACAGAGCTTCAACATATGTTCAACCCTGAACATATGTGTTTTTTTTTCAGGGAGAGAAGAGGAGGAGGAGGAGGAGGATTTATACCCCACCTTCACTTGGAGTCTCAGAGCAGTTTACAGTCTCCTTCCCTTCCTCTCCCCACAACAGACACCTTGTGAGGTAGGTGGGGCTGAGAGAGCTCTGAGAGAACTGCTCTTGGGAACAGCTCTGAGAAAACTGTGATTGACCCAAGGTCACCCAGCTGGCTTCAAGTGGAGAAGTGGGAAATCAAACCCAGTTCTCCATATTAGAGTCCGCTACTCTCAACCACTACAGAAAACTGGCTCTCAGACCTTTGGTTGAGTGGCAGAATACATGCAGAAGTTCTCAGGTGTTGTGAAAGACTGTTCTCTGCCTGAGATTTTGGATAGCTGCTGCCAGTCGGAGTAGACCAGTGGTCCCCAACATGGTACCCGTGGGTGGTGTGCTGCCTATCACTGTGTATCCTAGCAACCACCTGCATCTTCCCCTGAGCATCTCTTCTGCAAAGCAGAAAGCCAGTCCCAGCTTTCATTGACTTCGCTGGACAGCCCGGAAGAGCCCAGGAGACCTCTGTGCCTGCAGAGAATTTGCATGTGGAAACAGGGGCCTCCATCAACAAAGAATTTGTTGGCTTGGAACTGGCCAGTGGTTTGTGACTGGAAACAGCCCGTATAACAGGTATAAGGTAACTTTATATATTCCTAGCTCAAGCACTTATCATTTGTTATGTACATATGTGCTGTAATGTTGCAACCAACTTATGGCAACTCCAGGAAGGGGCTTTAAAGGAAAGTGGGATGCAGAGGTGGTTTGCCATTGCCTTCCACTGCAGAGTCTTCCTTGGTGGAGAGAGTCAGTATGGAGTAGTGGCTAAAGAGTGGTGGAATCTATTCTGGAGAACCAGCTTTGATTCCCCATTCCTCCTCCACAGGAAGCTGGCTGGGTGATCTTGGACTAGTCACAGTCCTCTCAGAAATCTCTCAGCCCCACCTACCTCACAAGGTGTCTGTTGTCCGGAGGGGAAGGGAAGGCGATTGTAAGCTGCTTTGAGACTCTTTAAAATAGAGAAAAGTGGGGTATAAAAATATTTTTCTTCTCTTCCTCTAATCTGGGAGAACCAGGTTTGATTCCCACTCCTCCACATGCAGCTGCTGGTGTGACCTTCAGTCAGTCATAAGTTCTTTCAGAGCTGTTCTCTCAAGGGCAGTTCTCAAGAGAGCTCTCTCAGCCCCACCTACCTCACGAGGTGCCTGTTGTCCGGAGGGAAAGGGAAGGCGATTGTAAGCTGCTTTGAGACTCTTTAAAGTAGAGAAAAGTGGGGTATAAAAATATTTTTCTTCTCTTCCTCTAATCTGGGAGAACCAGGTTTGATTCCCACTCCTCCACATGCAGCTGCTGGTGTGACCTTCAGTCAGTCATAAGTTCTTTCAGAGCTGTTCTCTCAAGGGCAGTTCTCAAGAGAGCTCTCTCAGCCCCACCTACCTCACGAGGTGCCTGTTGTCCGGAGGGAAAGGGAAGGCGATTGTAAGCTGCTTTGAGACTCTTTAAAATAGAGAAAAGTGGGGTATAAAAATATTTTTTCTTCTCTTCCTCTAATCTGGGAGAACCGGGTTTGATTCCCACTCCTCCACATGCAGCTGCTGGTGTGACCTTCAGTCAGTCAGAAGTTCTTTCAGAGCTGTTCTCTCAAGGGCAGTTCTCAAGAGAGCTCTCTCAGCCCCACCTACCTCATAGGGGTCTGTTGTGGGGAGAGGAAGGGAAAGGCAATTGCAAGCTGCTCTGAGACTCTATCAGGGAGTGAAGGGGTGGGGTATAAATCCAATCTCCTCCTCCTTCTCCTCCACCACCTCCATCAAAGTACCAACCCTGCTTAGCTTCCAAGATCCGACAATATCGGGCTATATACCATGCTGCATTCCTATGATCATCTGTTTGCTTTGGAAACATATATTGGATAAATGCTGTTTTTAAAGCTCAGAGCCTTTTACTTAATTGTAATGAACACCTGCCTTAATAAACGGGGACTTTCTTCGATACCCCTTTTTTCTTTAACCACTCTGCTGTGCTCACAGTCATAGCAAATAAAAGATTTGTTTTAAACGCAAGGTCTGGATCACTTTAAGTAATGCTAAGGTTGACAGTGATTGTGAAGAACCGGTAATAAGCTGGGGGAATTTTCAGTGGGTAGCGCTAAACAGCTTAGAGGAGTGAAGTTTGGAGCTATACCATTGTTGGAGGGGAGAGGGAGTCCTCAGCTGTTGCTACTTTTTTTTTTTTTTTAAGTGAAACAGTTCTTATTTTGAAGACAGACTCTCACTCTTTATTGTGAAGCAGACCTGTTTATAGTGTGTGTGTGGGGGGGAATCCTAAGTGGGACAGACCAGTGGTGTGGACAAGGCAGGGTGTCAGCTATGCTGCCATGGAGCAGGTGAGGGGGGAGTTTGCCTCTGGTATTCTAAGTTCCGATCCTCCTGCATCCTTTATCTCCTGCTCTGAACAAGGCCTGACCTTGGAGACTTGGGAGATGTTCACTGTTTTCCCGCTGGGAACTGAAAGCTGTTAGTTGAAGCCCGAATGTAACCTGCTGCTTATTGGCTTGTATCCATCAGAAGACCCTTGTTTGAACCTGGTATATCTACCCCTTACTGCCCTTGTAACAGTAGTCTTAACACAAATAGTGTTTAGAGCAATACAGTGCTGAATCAATAAACTGATCCTGTTTAAGGAACGTTGTTGGGTTCTGTTAACTGGGGACTCTGACACAGGGCATCTGTTGGCATGCCGTGGTTATGCACCAGCACCTACGCACTGACAAGAATATTTTGATAGGGCCACCAAATACAAATCAAATAGGAAAGAAATGTGGGGCAGGGAATGAAAACAAAAATGAACTTGCAAGAGGAGTTTTGACTCCATGTTGTCTTACCTGTCAGGACTCCTGCAAGGAGAGTCGAGGAAATATGGTAGGGATGCCAATTCCAGGTTGGAAAAATCCTGGAGATTTTGGGGCAGAGTCTGTGGATGGTAAAATCTGAGGAAGGCCAGGATTCAGAAGATTGGGAGGCCTTAGCACCCGCCCTCTGAAGTTGCCGTTTCCTCCAGGGGGGTTGTAGAAAAGGTATTCTGGAGATCAGCTGCCATTCCTGGCAGACACCAGATCCCACCTGGAGGCTGGCAACCCTCAATACAGGCACATGAAGAATAAAGATGATTTTTTTTTCAGTTTCTCATCTCTCCTCTTTTGACCTGTAAACCAGCTTTTCAGCTTCTCCCAAGTATAAGCTGAACCTGTGATTCTTTATTGTCACAGAAATTTCCTGTTTCCAGGCATGAACGTTTTCCAACATAATGAATGCATTTTATTTGTTTCCGCATAAGCATTATACATACGTTCTGCATAAAAAGGATGCACACTGCACATAGCAATACCATTTAAACCGAGCAGAAAAGTCTATGGCACATGTGCACAATATAAACAGATCTACGGAGCCCAAAAGTAAAAAGCAAAACACTGACTCAGTTCCTGGAAAAAAATTAAATTAAATTAAAAGAAAGGAAACCGGGAACATTTCCCTAATTAAAAGCAGTGTCGGAATGATTGGCACAGAATATAAATTCTTCAGCTACTTCCAAGCAGATTGTGAGAGGGGAGGGCAGGAAGGCTTGCCTCAGTGCTTAATTCTCAAGGCCCTTTCGTGGGCTCTAATCTGGGAGCACCGGGTTTGATTCCCCACTCCTCCACTTGCACCTGGCTGGATGACCTTGGGCAAGCCGTAGCTCTGTACCAGCTGTTCTCTCAAGAGCAGTTTCTGTCAGAGCTCTCTCAGCCCCACCTACCTCACAGGGTGTCTGTTGTGGGGAGGGGAAGGGAAAAGGAGTTTGTAAACTGCTCTGAGACTCCCTTGGGGAGTGGAGGGTGGGGTATAAATCCAATCTCTTCTTCTTCTTCTTCTTTCTTACGCGCCCAGGGAATTCCCTATGCTGATTCCCACTTTGGGGTCAGGAAGCAATTTTTCCCCAGGCCAGTTTGGCCGGGGATCCTGGTATTCCCCCCCCCCCCCGTCATCTTCTGGGCATGGAACAGGGGTCACTGGGTGTGTGTGTGGGGGGAGGTATTTGTGAATTTCCTGCATTGTGCAGGGGGTTGGACTAGATGACCCTGGGGGGTCCCTTCCAACTCTATGATTCTATGAGTCCAAACTGCAACATTTTGAAGAAGTGTGTTTGTGTTTTCAGCATACATCAGAGTGAGATTAACTATAATGCTCTGCAACAGTTGCCTGGAACTGAAAAAATAAAGAGGAGTTTAGCAGAGCCTGGACTCCCTTCTGTAGTTGTTAAGCTGCCCAGAGACCCTCTCACTGTGATCAGAGAGTGCCATCGTGTGGTCACCGGAGGCAAAGCCCTGGCATCCAGGGATTCAAAAGGTGTGAGGAAAACAGAGGGAACAGCTGTTGTGGTCTCTCCAGGGGAACCACACAGCAGCTGCTGGGAAATGAGTCTCACAGCGCATCTGTGCAGCAAACAAACACGGTTGCTCCTTTGTTGAAAGAGACTGAAGCGCACGGCCTCTTTAGATCACTGCCTGTCGCTCCTGTTCCACCACGGCGGTGCCAGATAGCTGAATGGAATAACTCCATATAGATTCTTGTCCAGGCCTGACGGGTGGCAGGGTCTTTCACGCAGACTGTTACCTTCAGAGTGGTTGCCTGTACTGTCTCCCAGAAGGGGTATGCTGTCTTTTGCCGGCATCGCCTGGCAAACTTTGCAGACGAGAGCAGGGGAAGAGGGGCTAATTCTCTGCTTGCCCTCTCCCTGGCCCAAGAGAGCATCTGCCATGCTGCCTGCTGACAAGAATGTGTGCGCACTGGCCCTGATCTGGAGAGCCCAGGCAAGCCCTATCTTGGCATAGGTCAGAAGCTAAGTAGGGCCGACTCTGGCAAGTACTTGGAAGGGAGACCTCCAAGGAATACTGGAGGCGGGATGCAGAGGCAGGCTAAACAAGCGACCTCTCTGGAAAATATCCAAGCCCTCAGTAGGGGTCACCAGAAGTCAACCATGACTTCCAGGCAAGCGCTCTCTCTCTCTCTCTCTCTCTCTATCTCTCTATCTATCTATCATCGATCATCGATAGCCAGTTTGGTGTAGGGTTATGTGCGCGGACTCTGATCTGGGAGAACCAGGTTTCATTCCCCACGCCTCCACTTGCAGCTGCTGGATGACCTTGGGCTAGTCACAAGTTCTCTCAGAGCTGCTCTTGAACGAGCAGTTTTTGTCAGAGCTCTCTCAGCCTCACCAACCTCCCAGGGTGTCTGTTGTGGGGAAGCAGAAGGGAAAGGAATTTCTTTTTTTTTTTTTGTAAAACATTTTTATTTTTCAAAACATTAAAATTAATACATTTATCTTATACAAATCCTTTTTTCCATATTATATAACATTTTGCTCTATTTGTATAATCTTGTTTTTATCTTGTATTGGCGGTTTCCCACCACATCTGAAGCATAACACATTTTCCACTTTATCCAAAATACTTATATCTCTGTTTACATTTCTGGTAACGGTCATATATCTTAAAAATACTTATATACTAATTCTTACTTTCTATATTCTTATATAATTCTAAAATAAAAACAACTTCATTATCTAATTATCCTTAATACATTCATATACTCTAGTTCTATTGCTTTATATTATTATAACCATGTATAGATGTAATTTTTCAAGTCCCAGTATTTTTCAACATATTCTTTCAAATCTTTCCAATCTTCTAAAAAGGTCTCTGAGTACAGGTCATTCAGCTTTCTAGTCCATTTATCCATTTCAGCCATATATAACAATTTTTTCAACCATTCCCACACATCTGATATTTTTTCATTTTTCCAATATTGTGCATACACCATTCTTGCTGTTGTTACCATATACCATATTATTGTCCTTTTCTTTACATTTATCTCTTCTAATTTAAGTCCAAGCAATAACATTTCAGGCAACTTCTTAAATGTACATTTCAAATTTTTTTCCATTTCTGCATGTATTATAGACCAATAAGTCTTTGCTTTATCACAAGTCCACCACATATGATAAAAAGAACCTTCTTTCTTTTTACATTTCCAACATTTGTTAGACATATTCTGGTTAATATTTGCAATTTTTTTAGGTGTCATATACCATCTGTACATCATTTTAAAACAATTTTCTTTTAAGTTATAACATGTAGATATACCCATAGCATTTTTCCATAAAAATTCCCAAGATTCCATTTCAATGTCTTTATTAAAGTTTATCGCCCATTTTACCATTTGTTCCTTTACCATTTCATCAGCGTTAAACCATTTTAACAAAATTTTATACATTTTAGAGATCATTTTTTTTCCACCTTCTTCCCAAACTTGTTCTATTTCATTATTTTTTTCTCTAAAACCGGCTTTTTTATCACTTCTATATATGTCATATATTTGTCTATATCTTAACCAACCATAATCAAAGTCCATCTGATGCTGCTCCTTCAATATAAAGTCTTTACCATGTCTTGTTAATAAGTCTCTGTACTTCAACCAATCTTGTCCTTTGTGACGTGATACTGGATTTAAAACTTCTGCGGGTACAATCCACATAGGTATCTCTTCTGGAAAAAAGTTTTTATATCTTGTCCATGTATCCATTAACGTTCTTCTCAAATAATGATGTTTAAACATATTGTCCATTTTTGCTTTACCATAATACAAATATGCATGCCACCCAAACCTACAGTCATGGCCTTCCAGGGACAATAACTTTCTATCTTGTAACATAGTCCATGTCCCTACCCAAGTCAAACATATTGCATCATGATATAGCCTTAAGTTTGGTAATTGGAACCCACCTCTATCTTTAGCATCACACATTATTTTCATCTTGATTCTTGGTTTTTTCCCTCCCCATACAAACTTAGACAATTCCTTCTGCCAGCATTTGAATATTTTTACATCTTTCACAATTGGAATAGTTTGAAACAAAAACATTAATCGTGGTAATACATTCATCTTAACCACCGCAATTCTACCCAACAATGACAAATTTAATACATTCCACTTTTTAATATCTTGCATAATTTGCAGCCATAATTTCTCATAGTTATTTTTATAAAGCCAGGGTGGGTTGCAGGGCCCATTTTCAAGCAGGGATGCCAGCCTCCAGGTGGGGCCTGGGGATCTCCTGGGATTACAGCTCATCTTCAGAGTACAGAGATCAGTTCCCCTGGGAGAAAATTGATGCTTTGGAGGGTGGACTCAATGGCATTGTGCCCCACTAAGGCCCCTGTCCTCCCCAGGCTCCACCCCCTATCTCCAGGAATTTTGCAGCCTAGCGTTGGCAACCCTGCCCTCCGATCCCCCACCAGTGGCCAGGGAGGACCTGGCAACCTGGTTTACAGAGCTGTTTTTTCTCTCTAGTCCATCCCGGCTCCTGAGTCATCCCCCCCCCCCCATCTTTCAACATCTTGAATTTTTTCTTAAAAGCATCTGTGATTGAGATTGGTCTTATGGTGCTGTGGTAAGGGGAGATTCACCATTTCCCTTGATAAAATTTCATGATAGAATTTCCTACCACTTCGCTATGGTATGGGGGGGGTGGGGTGAAAGTACTGGTAACTCCTTTGGACCGAACGAGTGCATTCCCCCACCACCACCCCTCCTCCCAAATGCTCAGTTTCCCCCTACCAATATTCATTCCATTCCAAAAAGATTGCAGTAGACCAGGCAGGGCCTTACTAAAGACAACAAGAGTCTTTCATAGAGGTGCCAGATCCAATTTGGGAAACTCCTAGAGAATTGGGGAAGAAGCCTGGGGAGGACAGGGACCTCAGTGGGGTCCCAATGCCACACAGTTAGGGCTGCCAAGTCGAACTTACGATTTGGCGGGGGGGAGTCCTTCGCCGCCCGGGAGCCTCCCTGGCGCGCGCCCGGTTATGTCACCCGGAAGTGACGTCACCACGTTGGGGGCGTTGCCAGGGCGACGCTCTGACAATCGCCCCAAATGGGGCGATTGCCAGAGCGTCGCCCTGGCAACGTCTCCAACGTGGTGACGTCACTTCCGGGTGACGTCACTACACTGGGTAGGGCTGCCAAGTCCAACTTGGGAAATATCTGGGGACTTTGGGGGTGGAGCCAGGAGACTTTGGGGGTGGAGCCAGGAGAAAGGAAGTGACATCATTTTGTGATGTCACATCCTGTGATGTTGCTTCCACATGCTTCCACATGAACTCATGAAGTATCCTAATATTGAATCAGGCCATTGGTCCATCAAGGTCAGTATTGACTACTCAGACTGGTAGTGGCTCTCCAGGGTTTCAGGCTGAGATCTTTAATATCACCTATTACCTGATCCTTTTTTAGCTGAAGAGGCTGATACCTCCTGCATGTCAAGCAGATGCTCTATCACTGAGAAATGGCCCTACTGAATCCTTCCTCATCTCGGCAGAATATGAAGCACTGCTACACAAGTGCTAAATATGATTTTCATATCATAAGAACAGGAGAGAAGCCACAGTGGATCGGGCCAACAGCCCATCCAGTACAACACTCTGTGTCACAACAGTGGCCAAAAATACCAGGTGCCCTCAGGAGGTCCAGCAGCAGGGCCAGAACTCCAGAAGCCCTCCCACTGTTGCCTCCCAAGCGCCAAGAATGCAGAGCATCACTGCCCCAGACAAAGTGTTCCATTTAGACCTTGTGGCTAATAATAGCCACTGACAGACCTCTGCTGGATGGGGACAGAGAGAGAGAGACAGACAGACAGACAGAAAAAAGAAAGAAAGAGGGGGAGAGAGAGAGAAGAAAAAAACTGGCAGAGGCACTTACTTCCATTTAGACCTTGTGGCTAATAATAGCCACTGATAGACCTCTGCTGGATGGGGACAGAGAGAGAGAGAGACAGACAGACAGACAGAAAAAAGAAAGAGGGAGAGAGAAGGAAAAGAGCTGGAAGAGAAACTTACTACAGCAACGTTGCCAGCCACATGCAAAAGCAGCTCCTTCAGTCCCTCCTTAATCTCTGGGCGGACCTCTCTTGCTGTGGAAGCTCTCTTGCTGATTTCTTAAAGGGGAAATGTCTGGTGAGGCTTTTTACTGCAGGGCAGGCTCTCTGCAGACATTTCCCTTTTAAGGCAGGGCAGGAAAGAGTTCCCCTGCCTTCCTGCTGGTAGCCATTTTCTCCCCCGGTGGCCAATTTTGAAAAAGCGGGGGTGAGTATTTAAAACCGGTGTTTCCCCCGCCCTACCGGGGGACTTGGCAGCCCTAACACTGGGGAAGTTGTCCAGGCTGGACGACTTTGGGGGTGGGGTTCCCGCCGCCAGCCGAATGCCGGCCGGCGGATCGGGAACCCCTATAGCAGGGAATCCCCCGCCCCCCGGGCTGACTTGGCAGCCCTACACACAGTCCACCCTCCAAAGCATCCATTTTCTCCAGAGGAACCAATCTCTGTAGTCTGGAGATGAGCTGGAATTCTGGGGGATCCCCAGGCCCCACCTGGAGGCTGGCATCCCTAAATGATTCTTAAATCTTTCTTTTTTTAAAAAAAAAATTATTATTATTTGTGCAAAGAGATAACAAAGAGAAAACACAGAAAAGAAAAAAAAATGAGTACATACCGAACTGTATGTATCAAAAAGGGATTATATACAACCAAATCTATGAAATAGAAAATATTTCTCCCGAATGCCTCCTTTGTGACACTGAAAGGTTTTTGGGCCACTGTTTACAAAATACTATAGAACTTACTTCTGTTGGGATACATCTACATTTCAAATTTCGTCACTAATCTGTTTTTCAACTGAATTATTAATTTCACCGTTGCCGCATATGATTCTTAAATCTTTCATCCATGTTCACGGCAGTAACTAAGCCTAACAGTGGGGGGGGGGGGGCGCTTAGAGACAGCACTGAAGCAAGCTGGACCTGACGATTCAGGATCCGTTTTGCCTGGAGCTGGCAGTGACAATGACGACCCTTGTAATCAGACCCATTAGCATTGCTGCAGCCTGGGTCCAAACCAAACGTTACAGACTGCTTGCCTGTGGTTACCACTGGCTTCCCAGGGCCATGGCTCATTAGAAACTCTCCAGGTATGTTAAAAGGCCACCGCACTGCTATACTGCAGCCTGGAAAACAAATAGAATCACAGAATCACACAGAGTTGGAAGGGGCCAGACAGGCCATCTAGTCCGACCCCCTGTTCAATGCAGGATCAGCCTACAGCATCCCTGACAAGGGTTTGTCCAGCCGCTGCTTAAAGATGGCCATCCCTCGGCAGCTGATTCCACAGTTGCTCAACTCTGACTGTATTTGTCAAGAACCAGAGTGGTGAAGTAGAGAGTTGTACTCGTATCCAGGAGACCCAGGTTCAAATCACCACTCTGCTAGGAAATCCTGGTGGATGACCTTGGGACAGTCATATACTCTCTGCCTCACAGGGTTATGGTGAGGATAAAATGGGGGTGAGAAGGATGAAGTTGTGTCTAATTTTTTTTTAATTAAATTTCTATCTTGCTCCATTTCCTGCAAGCAGGACTCAGGGTGGCGTACAATATGTATATACATCAATACATATGATGCATAGAATAAATATACGTCAATACATAATAAAATGCACACAATACAATTAAGCTCCAGTACTATTCATCCAATTTGATCTACTGTTAGATGGCGTCACAGATAGCTTGGGTGGTTGGCATACAGTCCATACGCCACCCATGGGGAGCAGGGCTCATTTCGTAGCAGGAGCTCCTTTGCATATTAGGCCACCCCCCCCCCAATGTAGCCAATCCTCCAAGAGCTTACAGAGCTCTTCTTACAGGGGCTACTGTAAGCTCTTGGAGGATTGGCTACATCAGGGGTGTGTGGCCTAATATGCAGAGGAGCTCCTGCTACGAAATGAGCCCTGATGGGGAGGATCTTGACCAGGAGAGAACAGAGAATGGAGGGGGGGGGAGAAACCGAGGGGGCCACTGATCTCTCTGACCATCGCTGTTCTCAACCATTTCACTGGTGTGTGTGTGGGGGGGGGGGGAAGGTTTCTGTATCCAAATCAATAGAGGCATGTGTCTGCTTGCATTTGGGTCTTGCAGTCATCTCCTCTGCTGTCCTTTCCTCTCAAAATGGGAGCTGTAAATTTTGTGATGGGCTGTGGATTTTGACGTCACTATGCAAAGCAGGGATCACCCTCCATCCTGTTCGTTTGTTCCGATTTGCTCACGCTTTAGCGATTACGTCAATGAAGAAGAAGAAGAAGAGGAGATTGGATTTATACCCCGCCCTCCACTCCCCAGGGAGTCTCAGAGCGGCTTACAAACTCCTTTCCCTTCCCCTCCCCACAACAGGCACCCTGTGAGGTAGGTGGGGCTGAGAGAGCTCTTTCCCAAGCTGTCCTTGAAAGAACAGCTGGGACAGAGCTATGGCTTGCCCAAGGTCATCCAGCCAGGTGCAGGTGGAGGAGTGGGGAATCAAACCCGGTTCTCCCAGATTAGAGTCCACGCACTTAACCACTACACCAAACTGGCTCTCTGACAATACAAGGAACCAGTGTTCAATACTGGGTTCAAGACGCATTGCAGTGAAACAGCTCTACTTTATTAAGTGGATTCAGGAACAAGACTAAAACCTCAGCCCTGTTCAAATAGCATGCAAAAACCACACCCAACTCCCAGCGATAGGCTCTTTACATAATATCAATTCCTCATTGGTCACCTCCAGCATCCTGGTGGGCTATTGTTCTAGAGCCCCAAGCTCAACCAGTCTCTGGTAGACAGTCCTGGAATGTTCCAGCCCTAATACATAACAGAACCCATGAAGCATTTAATAACATCCTTGCCATCAGAGGGCACCAAATCTCTTTGAAATGTTAATAACTTCCAGCTGCATCCTAATATAATATTATGGATTGGGAACTTTAAGTGCAAAAGCAACCTTCTGTTGTAAAGTGCAGGATGGTTGAAATGTGATTGTCAGTCTGCCTTCTTGGTTGCTCCTCAGTTGAAGACCAGCAGAATTGTTTTTTACATATTAGGGACCTGGACACTTATGCGCTTAGAAAAGTGGGATGTGTAAATTCAACTTCCACTATGCTTCAGAGAATGAAAGTTCCCCCTAGACTTCACAATGACAAAAGAAATTGGCATTGTTAAGAGAAATTCTCTGAATTCCCCCTTTACCCAGTCCCTGGAATCTAACAATCCATTTCTTCCCCTTTTTTTTAGAAAGATTGCTAACAAAGATTGTATGCCGGTGATTTACTTACTTTTCATCTCTTCTTCTTGAAGAATATGTAATTTTTTTGGAAGTTATATAGAAGTCGTGTCAATTGCTCCGATTAATTTCATACACAAGAATTCTGGAGATATCCCGGTCTTATGGTCTACGTTCAGATGAAGTTTCCTTCGAAACGAAGATCCATTCTGGAGACTTTCGTCAATGGATTGTTTCTATGGACCATTCTTCTAATAATAATTATGCACTATTTCTTTGATATTTAAATTATAGAATTTTGATTGAACATAACGTTTTTGTACAGTTTCTTTTGGTCTTTTGCATTGCATTCTTTGGACTGTGACTTTCCTTGATTTTGAACAGGTAGAGACTGATGTCTTTGATGGAGAGGATAAAAATACCCCGGATCCTCTGCTGCACCAGACTTCACTGCAGCTGAGAAGTACGGGAAAATCTTGGCGGCAACTCACCAGAGCTGAAGCCAAGCAATACAACCATCAAAACAACAGCATATGGATGATCAGCAAGCCATAAAAGCAATGCAAAACGACGTTTAGCAGCTTAGAGCGGTATGCAGAAAACAGTCTTCTCTTCAGGGTACAAGTGGGCCGTGAAAAAGTGACAAAAAGATGGAATGGTTCCGTTAAGAGCATGAGTAAAAAGAAACATTTTGACCTGGTGCCCAAAGGAGAGTGAGGTGATCCTCAAAGGGGCAGGCATTCCAAAGGGGAGGTGCCACCACTGGAAAAGCCTTGCCTCTCTTTGCCTCCTTTCTCACCTCTGCAGGTACTGAGGAGGGCTGGATGGTACCACAGCAGGGCAGCACATTTACTTACTTACTCACTGACTTCTTTTGGAGCCTGCCTTTCACCCCAGCGAGGACCCGAAGCGGCTTACACCATTATCCTCTCCTCCACTGTATCCTCACAACAACCTTGCGAGGTAGTTTAGGGCATGACTGGTCCAAGGGTAGGGTTGACAGATCTAGGTTGGGAAACTCCTGGAGATATGGGGATGGACCTTGGCAGGGCTCATTTCATAGCAGGAGCTCCTTTGCATATTAGGCCACACACCCCTAATGTAGCCAATCCTCCATGAGCTTACAGAGCTCTTCTTACAGGGGCTACTGTAAGCTCTTGGAGGATTGGCTACATCAGGGGGGAGTGGCCTAATATGCAGAGGAGCTCCTGCTACGAAACGAGCCCTGGATCTTGGGGAGGACAGGGACCTCAGTGGGGTACAATATCATACAGCCCACCCTCCACAGCAGCCATTTTCTCCAGGGGAACTGATCTCTGCGGTCTGGAGATGAGCTGTAATTCCAGGGGATCCCCAGGTCCCACCTGGAGGCTGGGAGCCCTAGCCCAAGGTACAAGTGGCTATTCGAACTCAGGTCTCCCAGCTCCTAGTCCGACACTCTTAACCGACACTGTCATTAATGTGCCCCAGCATACAGTGTGTGAGTGGGGTGTGTGTGTGACTTCACAATATGCTAGTAAACCCTCAGAGATACTGAGCATCAAGGTCTGGCATAGCTTCCGCTTGATGCTTCTTGCAAGTCAGCTCTGTCAGAGGTAATGAAAATAACTGTGTATTCTCTAATTAGGTTTCCCAAGTATATTTCCTACCTATTGTCCCTATTTCTCACCTATAGGTCCAGGCTGGTAGCTAGACTGAAATGGGCGACTAGAAGATTGGCCTCCGCTAAGTCTCAAATCTCCATTTCACAGTAAATAGACCCCTCTGATATAATTAAAAGTGCCATGAAAGTGTACTTAATCAGAGCGGAATCAGGGGCGCTTCAAAGAACATCATGTTTTAATTAGCCGAGCTGTAATTCATTTCAGCGGGCCGAACTTCGGCAGACTTGATTCCTGAAACCCTGACGAAAATTCTGTTCGTAGCACCCCCCCCCCCCCGATTATGCAGCCGCAGAAACCAGAAGCGCCGAGTGTGTTTAAGTTAATGACTAGGCGGTGCTTTCGTTGCATGACAAGGATTTGGGAAAATGTCACACCGGAGAGGAGTTGTTCAATAAAAGCATCCGGCACTTTGCTGCAGAAAAGAAGCCTGACTTTAAAGAGGATACCCTTGTACCAAAAGCTAATTGTACAAGAATATTCCCACAGTGGGAAAGGGGGTTCCTCTCCCCCTCTCCCAGCTGGCGAACAGCTTTGTCTTGGAATTTCCCTATGGAAATGAGAAACTGGATCCATGCATCACATTCACTCGCTCATTCATTCATTCACCTCATGTAAATTAAGCCTGGCCGTGGATCTACATAGTGTTGCCTATCTCCAGGTGGGTCCTGGAGATCTCCCGGAATTACAACTCTCTTGGGCTCAAGACAATAGAGATCGCTTCCCCTGGAGAAAATGGCTGCTTGGAAGTTGGGCTCCATGGCATTATACCCTGCTGAGGTCCCTCTCCTTCCCAAACCCCACCCTCCCCAGGCTCCACCCCCAAATCTCCAGGACTTTTCCAACCTGGAACTGGCAACCCTAGATCGACAGGAGAGCTTTCTTGCAGTCTCGACCTATGCACAGACTTCACTTAGCACCAGGTTATCGCAGCTCTTGTGGTCAGCCTCTGAGGCGGTGGTCACATGGCACCCTAATCCCAGATTTTCTCCCGCTGGACCTTAATCCAGGATGTTTTCTTTCAGGTTGGGATGATCACACATCCCAACCCGGCGGCGGTAGCCGCTGGGGGAGGCAAGGCGAGGGCCACACTCTGCTAGGGAATGGCTGCTTTCCAGGGTGCATAATAAATTATTGTCCAACTTTCACACAATGCTTACTTCAAATCTTTGCACCTCTCCTCTGAACGCTGCATGGAGGAACTGGCTGGCTGGCTCGCCCCACACTCTGCTCCAGGCCCCGAGCCCCACCAGCCGCCCCCTGATGGAAAGCAGGGAAAAGTAAGGAGAAGCATGTGTAGGGGGGTGCCAGGCGGCAGCCGGTGGGGCTTGGGGCCCAGAGCGAAGCGCGGGGCATTTCAAGGATCCATGGCGGCCAGGCGCTTGAGTGCCCATGCACTCAAGCAAGAAGCCAAGAAACAAACAAACAAACCCCGAAGGACGATCAGACGGCCCTTATCGCAATCATTGTGAGAGAGGGATGCCCAGATTGGCAAAATCACAGGTTTAAAGCGCAACTACCGGGAAAGTAGTTGATTTTCCTGGGGTTGGAAAATGTGCTAGAAACCCGGGAGTGAGTCCGCTTCGGCGCAGGAGTAGGAACGGCTGATCTGATCAGGCTCTTTAAATGCAGGCGGGAACAGCAGTGAATCCCGATTTAAAGAACCGTGTGACCGCAGCCTGAATGGCTTGCCATGGCTACTTTAAAAAAGAAAAAGAAAAAAAAGAAAGAAATGGATGCAGTTACACCACTATTTCTACCATTAGTTGATATTTACGGTGCCATGGTGTAATAGTGTTGACTGGCTCAAACTTGGGATGCCAGCTTCCAGGTGGGACCTGGGGATCCCCTGGAAAAGATTCGCTCAAGGCTTTAGGCTACCAGAGGATGCAGTTGTAATAAGATGATCATACTGATGCTAGCAAGAGAGCCAACTGGCATACAGAACAAGATTCAGAGTTTTTCTTTTATAGGATAAAACCGACAAAAGGCCAGGATCTGGAATTCCAAGAGAAAGTTTAATCATTCTGCCCTGAAACATAATTCACTTTTACCCTCCTTTCAGAGTACATATCCCATTATTTCTAGGGAGAAAAAAGAAAACATACCCTCTACACGTATTTCATGTGAGATAGGAATGGAACAGTAGAACAGACCCTTGACTGGGGTAAGGTTGCTGAGCAATCTGCAGGTCAAAGAACAGGTTTACACTGGGGGGGAGGCGGTTTGAGGAGGATCAAAGCAACATAGGTTCACAATTTAGAAGCCATCATAAAATCTCTTAACGCCAACCAGGAGCTAGCTACCCTATGCTCCCATCAGTGGCTACAGGGGACTGGCAACCCAAGCTCAAATGCGGGAAGGGAGAACACATTAAGAAAGTGTACTTCCAATATGAGCTGTCACAAATTTGGCTGTGAACATCAAACTTACTGTCTTATACAGTGATGATCGGACCTGTTTGTCTTGGCACCAGACGTCTCCATCGCCTGCCAAACAGGTTTGTGTTAGCTGTTCCCAAAAGTGTGCACGCAAAAAGATGCTGCCGATCCAAAGTGATGGACAGCTATTAACGTTGCTACGGAGCGCTTAGAGAAATACTGGATTGTAGGGAGTTTATTATCTTTTTTTTTTAAAAAAAAAAAAACGTTTATTTATGGATGATTTGCATGATTTCTGACCGTTTTAACTGTCTGTCAAAACAATTTCCTGTTGACGGGGATAGGGGTGCAGCAAAGAGGGTGGGAGTAGAATTTCATCAGATTGTGTGCAAAAGCATGTGTGAACAACTGATTGTCCTTTGCTACAGGGTAGGAAGGAATAGGCTGACACAACTTGCCAAACAGCCACAGATGGGGTAACAAACAGATGAATTAAAAGTGCCACTGGACTCAAACATTGTTCTGCTGCTTCAGACCAACATGACTACCCACCTGAAACAGATGAATGGTCTGCTGAAAAACTGGCTCTCTTTTTATGACTGGTGAACAGGGCACAAACTGGTGAGCAAAGTAAGTTCACCTAGTGAGGGTAGGTAGCCAACCTCCAGGAGGCACCTGGTGATCTCCCATTATTACAACTGATTTCCAGATAGAGAACTGTTCCCCTGGAGAAAATGGCTGCTTTGGAGGGTGGATTCTATAGCATTATACCTGATTGAGGTCCCTCCTCTCCCCAAACCCCACCCTCCTCAGGCTCCTCCCACCCATGGCTCAGTGGTAGAGCATCTCTTTGACATGCCCAGGTGAAGTTTCCCTGTGAGTTTGGTGTCACTGGCTTGTTCCTGAGCCATTTCATAGACTCCTGTAACTGCAGCTGTCTTCTCCAGAGAGAGCATTGAGGAGGTCTTTTGAGGGGAGGTTGTCCGTAAGTGAGACCACAGAAATGTGATCCGGTCCCAACTTGGAGAGATTGTAGAGGGTCAGGGTAAGGTTCCCTGTGCGTTTGGTGTGTGTGGCTTGCAGGTGGTCCATTCTATACACTTTTAAACCTGTGCCCAACATTTTCCCCAAAGCACTTTCCTGGGGGCATCTTTTTTGGGGGGCCATAACTTGGACACCCAAAGTCTAATCTGCATATAACTTGGAGGGCATGTAGAGGAGCATCAGTGGGAGGTCACCGTGAGTTTAATGTCTCTAGCTTGCATGATATACTCCTGAATCTTTGCCTGTCATTTCCCTAGAAAGCATTTTCCTGAGGGAACCTTTGGGGTTTTTTTTTGGGGGGGGGAGTATAACTTAGACCCCATAAATCCAATCCCCACCAAACTTGGAGAGCAGGTAGAGGATAGCCAGCTAGAGCTCCCCTATGTGTTTGGTGCCTCTACTGGTGGTGGTGGTGGCCATTCTACATCACAAACCTCACGTACCGAACCAGTTCGTTCAGCACCTAAAAGTTCGTGATGGTTCACGGCTCACGAACTGGGCATGCCACGAACCGAAACCGCGTTTTCCTGGTTCGTGCCCATCCCTAGTTACCATGTCAATTAAAACTCCCGGAAGAGGGTTTTAAACGTAGCTGTGTATCCTAACACCTCCCCCCTCCGAAATCCTTTCGCTCCCCCCCACACTGAAAAACCATCAGCCCTGCCTCTGAAGTTCTGAAATGACATCTGACATGCACAGCAGCTGGCTCCAGCTGTGATTTCCAGTTTCCCACTCCTCTAATGCAAGAAGTTTTGAATTTGGTTGGCCACCCAGTTGTTCCCCGATCCGTACTGAAAAGGAGGACTGCGTTTCACAGCTTGCATCACTTCATACACAACAACCGTTCTCTAAATCGAGCAGTTCCTGGTCAGGCGTGCATACTTTTTGCATCCAATCCCAGGCTTCTAACACTCATCACGGCTTGTAACTTGGGTGTGTGCTATGAAGGCACTACGCTCCTCACAGAGGAAAGCCCTTTGCCTTGGCCATCCTGATTGATGATAGCATATTTCCACCATTCTTGACTTGGAATTAAGAACCAGCAGCTGTTGAAAGGCAAACAGCTTTTAGCTGGGCTTCTTTACATTATTGCAAGAGGGAAAGAGAGAGAGAGAGACCACGAGATTTAATAATCTGGAGTAACTCATACCCCAGCAGCAGCTGTTGCCTGGATCATTCTTGGTTATTAATGACTTCACTGGAAACAGGTGAGTGATCTCAAATGAGAAAATGCAGAAAACAGGAAGCCTTTCCGAACTTTCACTTCTTCCTTAAAGAACACACACGCCATTCAGTGTTTCATGAACTACTGTAGGGGTTCTGACTAGAGTTGCCAGCTCTGGGTTGGGAAATAACTGGAGATTTTGGGGGTGGAGCCTGGGGAGGGTGGAGGAGGAAGAAGAAGAAAAGGAGGAGGAGGAGATTGGATTTTTACCCTGCCCTTCACTACCCGAAGGAGTCTCAGAGTGGCTTACAAGCTCCTTCCCCTGCCTCTCCCCACAACAGACACCCTGTGAGCAATGCTCCCTCTAAGCTGCAGAGTCTTGTGAGCAGGGCTCATTTCGTAGCAGGAGCTCCTCTGCATATTAGGCCACGTACCCCTGATGTAGCCAATCCTCCAAGAGCTTACAGTAGCCCCTGTAAGAAGAGCTCTGTAAGCTCATGGAGGATTGGCTACATTAGGGGTGTGTGGCCTAATATGCAAAGGAGCTCCTGCTACGAAATGAGCCCTGCTTGTGAGCAACAATTCTACTTTGTGAGCTACTGGCATTAAAGTTGTGAGCGAGCGATTTGGCTGCTGCATAAATTAGTTTGCTCTGGAGCCATCCTTCCTGAGCTAAGACGAAAAATGTCTGAGCCGGAGGCTAAAAAAACCCTGTGAGCTAGCTCACACTAACTCAGCTTAGAGGGAACACTGCCTGTGACGTTGGTGGCTGGCTGCTCTGTCTGAAGGGGTGGCATCCCAGTGGTTTTAATTTAAAAAAACAAACAAAAACAAATGGGCTTTCAAGCCAATTGTTTCCAGTGGGCAATCCTGTCATTCCTTTCAATACATCCCCCTCCAAGTTGTGCACAGATTGGCTTTGGGGGAGGGGGAAAAGATCCCTCCCTAGGGTCCAATGTGCAAAGGGGGGAAGAGAAGTGTCTCAAATGGCCCCCCTGCAAGCTAGAAGCATCAGACTCACAGAGGACCTCCCTGGACTGCCCCTCTAGCAGTCTGGTATAGTGGTTAGGAGCCTGGATTCTAATCTGGGAGAACCGGGTTTGATTCCCTACTCCTCCCCATGCAGCTGCTGGTGTGACCTTGGGTCAGTCACAAGTTCTCTCAGAGCTGTTCTCTCAAAAGCAGTTCTCAAAAGAGCTCTCTCAGCCCCACCAACCTCACAGGGTGTCTGTTGTGGGGAGGGGAAGGGAAAGGAGATTGTAAGCCTCTCTGAGACTCCTTCAGGTAGTGAAGGGCAGGGTATAAATCCAATCTCTCCTCTACTTGCCCTCCAAGTTGTATGCTGACTGGCTTTAGGGGTAAAGGGGTAAAGATCCCTCCCTAGGGTCCAATGTGGAAAGGGGAGAGAACCCCAGCCTTTTGTTTCTCTCCCTGCCACCAGCCGAGAGCAGAGTGGGAGAAACCAAGGGGAGGGGAGAGATGTGACAAAAGAAGGGAGGGGTGAAAAAAGGGGTGGAAATAGCCAGAGACATGGGCGGTGTCGCACAGTCCAAGGTATGATGTCTGCTTAGCATTACCTCCGACTCGGAAACGGATCAGTCTTTGAGTCCATCGCAAAAGCACTCTTGGATACACCGGGGCAACACTGTACTGACTCCGGAGTCGCCACTGAATGGCCATAAAAGTATGTAGAAATTCCCAAAAGACCAGATGGACACAGAAAGTGAAAGCACGATGCAATGCAGAGGGTGATCAACAGCTCCGGAAGAACAGTGGGGAAACAAGACAGGTGTAGAGAAGCCCAAACCGTGCCATCCCAAGCAGGTCTACTCAGAGTCTAAGACTTGGGTCTATTCGATGCAGCTTACTCTCAGGAAAGAGTTCTTAGAATTTATTTCTTTATTTATTGGATTTCTACCCTGCCCTCCCAGCCAAGGCTGGCTGAATTGCACTGCAAATCTCTTCCTACCTTGTACATATTTGCATGAAGTTTGAGTTCATAGGGAGGTTTAGAAAAAAATGTTCACAAAACTTTTAGACAGAAATAGGGCACAAATTTTGCCTGAGTACCCAGAAAAACCTGCCCCAGATTTTGTCTGAGTACCCAGAAAAGCCACAGCCTCTGCTGTTCTCTTATAGGCAAGCAAAAAGTGGGGAGGGATGGGGGATAGTACTTGTCTAGACGCACTGGGGTTGCCATGGTCCCTTTGGAAGCTTGCCTTTGGAAGCTTGCCATGGTCCCTTTGGAAATGACTAGCCCCGCAGGCTGTAGTCTGGCATGCATGCTGGGTAGGGATGCCAGCCTCCAGGTGGGACCTGGAGATCCCCCAGCTCATCTCCAGATTACAGAGGTCAGTTCCCCTGGACAAAATGGCTGCTTTGGAGGGTGGACTCTGTGGCATTGTACCCCACTGAGGTCTCTGTCATTTCCAGGCTCCACCCCCAAATCTCCAGGAGTTTCCCAGCTTGGATCTGCCAAAAAAAACCCCATTCCCCACTGATGGTCGGCGGGGGAGAGACCTGGCAACCCTAATGCTGGGAGTTATCTACTGCTGTGCTAGTGCCAGTTTAATTATTATGGGAAGAACAGGGTGGATTTCACAGAAATCTCTGCATTTTGCTGCCATGGCTGGTAGGGAAAAGCAATTTCTAGCAATGTTTCTTCCAGGGAAAGACATTCATAGAATCATAGAATCACAGAGCTGGAAGGGGCCATGCAGGCCATCTAGTCCACCCCCCTGCTCAATGCAGGATCAGCCTAGAGCATCCTTGACAAGTGTCTGTCCAGCTGCTGCTTAAAGACTGCCAGGGAGGGGGAGCTCACCACCTCCCCAAGCAGCTGAGTCCAGCTGCTTGGTACCTCCCTGCCCTTAATTTAAACCCATTATTGCGAGTCCTCTCCTCTGTTGCCAACAGGAACAGCTCCCTGCCCTCCTCTAAGAGACAGCCCTTCCAGTACTTCAAGAGAGCAGTCATGTCCCCCCTCAACCACCTCTTCTCCAGACTAAACATTCCCAAGTCCGTCAGCCTTTCTTCATAGGGCTTGGTCTCCATTCACACTCCTCTTCAGAATTTGCCCAATTTCAAGAGCTTGGAATTTAACAAAATGCTTTGCTGATACCTGCCAACCAGCTAGGATATTCCAAGTCCAACCAGTAACTCTGCCTTGTCAGAAAACTAGTAGTGGGTCTGAGAAGATAGTATTCTTCCAGTCCCTGAGCTTCCAGCTTCATGCCCATAACCCGTCCATTTCCATCTTGGCTCCACCCTTGACCAATCACACCCCATCTCTGATTAGCCAGATTGCTTCTGGATCTTCCCTGATCTGCCAGGTTCCATCCTGACTCCACCTCTGGCTGCCAAGACCACCAAAAGCCACCTGTGATGGACTCTAAGGATTGTTGATGAACAGCAGCGCGAAGCAAGAGAGCGGCTAGGTCCCATGACTGAGAGGGGTGGGGGGCAGGTTGTTTGGAATTTTCAAGGAAGTGACAGTTAATGGTCGACAGGGGACAGAGGTAACTGAAGAGCTCTTGAGAGGGTAGGAGCCTCTGAAGCTGAGCGATACAGCAAGCCTTAACTCTGAGGAAAACTGGGGCTAGATAACACTCTTCCTGGTCCTCTCTGAAGAGAGGGGGTAGTGAGTTGAGAGGAGAAACTGAAGAACTCCTCAGTAGTCACAAAGCAAAGCGTACACTTCTCCAAGGGAACTTGTGAGGTGGTTAAGGGAAGGACTAGGAGACTGGAAGAGACTGGGAAATATCTAGAACTAGGAATAAGGCCCGTTGTGGAAATAAATACAATGGGCTCTAGAAAGAGGCTCTGGGAGAGTGCCCCAGCCTTGGGCACTCAGTGTCAATTTGCTGTGGCGACCTCAGCAGAGTATAATGACACAGAGTCCACCATTTTCTCCAGGGGAAGATCTCTGCTGTCTGAAGAGCAGTTGTAATTCAGCGTGATCTCCAGTCCTCCCCTGGAGATTGGCAACAATGGTTCCCCATGAGGGAATGGATGGTTTGAAGGGTGGAGTCTATGGCACTGAACCTGTCTGAGGTCCCACCCCTGCTGAAACCTCACCCTCTCCAGGGTCCATGCCCAAATCTCCAGGAATGTCCCCACCTGGAGTTGGCAACCCTACCTCCCAGCCAACCATTAATGTATCGTTATCTGCCCCATGGCTTCAACTTTCCATCTCCTCCCCCTCCCCCCTAGAGAGCAGTCATAATTCTGAGTGATCTCCAGCCCCCACCTGGAGATTGGCAACAATGGTTCCCCATGAGGGACTCGCTGGCTTGGAGGGTGGGGTCTGTGGCATTGTACCTTTCTGAGGTCTCACTCCTCCTCAAACCTCACTGTCTCCAGCCTCCATCCCTCAAGTCTCCAGGAATTTTCCACCTGGAGTTGGCAACCTTATCTCCTTCCCAGCCAATCATCAACCTCACTCTTCAAGTTTCCATCCCCCCCCCCCCACAGCCTCCATCGTGCTCTGAAGCCCTGACTGCTATGTCACATTGGCTGTCATAAAGGGTCCATCTCAGCAGGGTATAAGGAAGTGGAGTTCACCATTTTCTCCAGGGGAACTGATCTCTGCCATCTGGAGAACACTTGTAATTCTTAGTGTTCTCCAGCCCTCACCTGGAAATTGGCAACCATACTTCCCCTGGAGGAAAAGTAGTCTTTCTCTGCAATGGGGACTGAAGCAGCTGACATCATTCTCCTCTTCCTTTTTTGCCTTGCACAACAACCCTGTGAGTATGTTAGGCTTAAAGTCTGTGACTGGCCCGAAATCATCCATTCAGCAAGAACCTGGGTCTAGCAGATCCTGCTCTGAAGCACTGACTGCTATGCTTAGGGTAGCCAACCTCCAGGTGGAGCCTGAAGATCACCAGGTATTACAATTGAACTCCAGACAACAGATCTTCCCTCCTCCCTTGGAGAAAATGACTGCTTTGGAGGGTGGCCTTTATGACATTCTGTTCAGCTGGCCCCAATGAGTTTTCTCCCAAAGGCCAACATAGGTGTGGAAAGGGGATTTCAGAGAAGCAAACTTGGTTGCCTAGCAATGGGCACTGGGGGGAAAGTTGCCAGCTCTGATGATGGAATAGGGTTCCCAGCCTCCAGGTGGGGTCTGGGGATCTCCCATTTTTACAATGGATCTCCAGCTGACAGAGATCAGCTCCCCTGGAGAAAATGGCTGCTTTGGAGGATGGACTCTATGGCATTGTATCATGCTGAGGCCCCTCCCCTCCCCAAACCCTGCCCTCTCCTGGATCCACCCTCAAAGTCTCCAGGGATTTTCCAACCCAGACCTGGCAACCCTATGATGGAAATACCTGAAGATTTGGGGGGGTGGATCCTGTGGAGGGAAGCATTTTTGGGGGGGGGGGATGGAAGGACTCAGCAAGCTATAATGCCATAAGGTCTACCCTCCAAAGCAGCCATTTTCTCCAGGGGAACTGATCTCTGTCATCTGGAGATCAATTGTAACAGCAGGAGATCTCCAGGGCCCACCTGGCTATTGGCAATCCTAGGGGGAAAGTCAGCCAAACAGCAGGGGGTTGAAGGGAATGGTTTGGTGGTTGCTGGCTTACCTCATTAGCCAGCGAGCTATGGTGGAGTTAAGCAGGAGAAAGAGCCTGAGGAATTTCACACAGCCAATATGTTCCATTTCAGGAACTCTTCGGTAATGGTTTCTGTAAGGCATTTTACACAGAACCGTATTAGTACTGGTTCCCTAATGGAACATATTGGCCCTTTCACACAGAAATGTGCCTCTCCCATTGGGGAAGCATTCCTGAGCCACTTTACCTTGAAACCTCCTCCCAAGCGTTCTTCAGTTCTTTGTACTGGTCCTGAAGCGCTATGGGGTGCTGTGTGAAATGCCCCGTTTCTGACAGTTTATTCTGACAGTTTATTCTGGGCACACTGGCAGTGTACAGGGGAGAGGGTTATGCTGATAGTTCATTGTCTTTTCACTGGCAGAAGCAGGCCACTGAGGGGACAGTTAGACCCACCTGGCAGTGGGCGAAGGAGAAGAGTGGACCCAGCACCCAGTCAGTCCTTCCCCTTCGCTGGCTCCCTCCAGACTGAGGCCCACACGCTGGCCGGTGGTTCTGTGGGCGGGACTGAGGCAAAGAAGGGAGAGAATGCAGCCAGTGGCCAGGGACCCCTTTTTGAGTGGCAGTCCATCCAGCCAACTGATTTTGGTGCCCCATGGAATCTCGCCCCATGGAATCTTGAAAACGGCTTTATATAATAGGAAAGCCAGGCTCACCAGTCAGTCTCAGAGAACCAGACGGAGGAAGTCCAAGGTCTAACCACAGATAATTATTTTTCTTTTTATTATATTTATAGGCTGCTCTCCCCGCAAGCAGGCTCAGAGTGGCTCACGTAGCTTGGCCCAATCTGCCAAGCTTCATAAACATTTAAAATCAGTTAAAGCAATCAACTACAACAATCAACAATTTACAGTTAAAATGCTCATAATACTGGATAGTGAAATCCCAAAGGGTTTCAATGTACCAAAGACAGTCTGGGACCAACTTAATATTATTTAACTATGTTAATGCAGAGAGAAAGAGAGAGAGAGCGAATCCCTCATATGAAAAAGCAACACTATATCCTGTGTAACTATCCCACCCCCTGCTGTGTTTCTGTGAATAAAGAGTTGTGCAGGCTGATTTTACAAAGCACTGGTGCCTAACTTCTTGATAAGGATTCATATCGGGCAGATATCCTCCATCCACAATGGTACAAACCCTGAAGAGACTATTTAGTGTAAACTGGTCATCTAAAGAAAGACAAGGTGATCAGTCATAACAGAATAATAATCTGAATCCTGTTTATAAAATAGGTGGCTGTACTCTGTCACACTGCACCACCCAATGGCAATATAATTTTCCAGAGCCTATTATATACTGCCCTGCTTATTTTTAAGACTCGTGTCCCTTTTGACCACAGGAACACAACTTTCTATGGAGTTTTGCTGCCCACAAGGATCTACCCATTACTTCCAATGGAGGGAAACAGCTTTGTGCCTTCCAGTGGACAGATTTTGCAGCATGTATAAAATGCGGCATGTCCATTTTTGGAAGTTTGCTCATGCAAGTTTGTGAGAGGAAGGGTGGGTGACTAAGAAGAAAACCCTTGTTCCCCAAACAGATTTCTAAGAATACAAGCCGCTTTTGTGAAGCTCTGAAGCTTTTTTGGTTTCAAGATGATAGATATCTAGGCTTGCAAAGGTTAGCAGCACACCCAGCGAGCACGGCAGCGAAGTCATGGTTGGGGAAATAAAGGAGGCGAGAAATTAGGTGCTCGCAGCCCGTAGCTGAGTGAGAACCGAAACGCCCACCCACATAAAGAGAGTAATGACGCTGTAAACAACTACAAGAAAGGTCAGACATTTGCACAACGGCCTTTTTCGCTATCTCAAAAAGCTTTTATGTGGAGAGAGGTTACGAAGATAAAGCTCTTCATTTGTACGATTGGATGTTATCAACAAGGGCCACAATCTATAAAGGGGCATGTTTAGGCCAATTAATGTCATAGAATCATTGAGTTGGAAGGCCACTGCTTGAAGACTGCCAGTGAGGGGGAGCTCACCAGCTCCCTCTGTGGCCAATTCCACTTCTGAATGCCTCTGACTAATGTCCACTTGGTACCCATTACTGCGCGTCCTCCTCTCCTCTGCTGCCAACAGGAACAGCTCCCCGCCCTCCTCTAAGTGACAGCCCTTCAAATACTTCAAGAGAGCAATCAAGAGAAACCCCTTCAGCCTCCTCTTCTTCAGACTGAAGATTCCCAAGTCCCTCAGCCTTTCCTGTCAGAGCTTAGGGTTGCCCGGTCTGGGCTGGAAAATACCTGGAGACTTTGGGGGTGGAGCCAGGAGAGGGTGGAGTTTGGGGAAGGGAGGGGCCTCAGCGTGGTACAATGCCATAAAGCCCATCTTTCAAAGCTGCCATTTTCTCCAGGAGAGCTGATCTCTGTCAGCTGGAGATCACTTGTAAAAGCAGGCGATCCCCAGGCTCCACCTGGAGGCTGGCCACCCTAGCAGGGCTTGGTTTCGAAGGTGATGAGCCACTACATTCTGTCCACACTGGCCTGGAACTTAAGATGTAAACGGCTGTTACCAGCCCAAGCGCAATCTAGAACGAGAAACAAAATCTGTGTGATTCCTTTTATTAGAGCCAACCAAAACGGCACAAGACAGTGTGGCCGTCTTCAAGCTCATCTTCAGGCTAGATGTGACAATGATTTTAAACTGTAGAAGGAAGGAGGTAGATTTCCCAAATCAAGATCGTAAGACCCGGCCTTGTCAGTCTCTGGTGTTAGATGGTTGACAGGCTCACAGTACAATTGCTGTAGGAGGGGTTGCTGGCTAGTGGCCGCCATCTGCTGGGAGACTGAAGGGCAGGGACATGGAGGGCTGCTATCGTGTTGACAGCATGACATCATTTCTGGGGCAAACCGGGAAGTGACATCACACTGCTCTGAGATTCAGCAGAAACTCTCATACATGAGAACTGAACCTCATATTTTTGAGACAAGGTGTTTTTTTAAAAAATTACTTATCTAAAGCCCCTGTTAGCAACTTTTATTTATTTATCTAAAACCTCTGTTAGCAACTTTTCTCCCTTGTGGAGCTAAAGGCGGCCTACGATATAAATAAAACCTCATAAAAAACACAATGATAAAACAACAGTGATAAAACAAAATAAAAATAATGATTTTTTTATTTTTTTCCAATAAATTTTTATTTTGTTTAACATTAACTAACAAAACTCAATATACTAAACAAATGACAGCAACCAGAATACAAATATTTCTGTTTGAATAAAGTATAACTAATGTAAGAACATATTGTTATGACGGGAGGGTTACAGTATCCGTATTCATATTTTTCAAAAAAACAATAATTTGTCATAGAAAGGGTTTCTTGGAACAATTTTACAATTCGATAAATAGTTTACAATCGGGAACCAAATTGCCTGAAACTTTGTTTGTGAATTAATGATTTTTAAAAAAACCCCATCAAAAGTCACACTTTGTGCGCATGGAAGCTGTACGCCTATGGAAAATTTGCAGGCTGCCCTATGCACCCAATGTGGCAACCAGACACATATAGAGGATCACGTGTCGAGTGCAATGTAGCGTGCCTTCCCGTTATATGCAGTTGGTGCACCAAAATCGAAACTGGTCTGAAACTGGTTTTCATTCCAAGCATCTCCCCCCACCCCCCTTATATTCTAAAACAATTGCCTGCCAGATGTTCTAAGGGAAAAGAAGAAGACCTCTGCAGGTAAGAAGAATAGCATATTTTCCCCCTCCTCTCCAAAGGTCCTCTGTGTTTCGGATTTGGAAATCTAGGTAATTGAGGGTATGGGTAGGGATAGCCTATGCAGGTGTGTGTGTGATGTGTGTTAAGTGCCACTGATTAAGAAACCACACCATGGGACCCCTGTGCCGTGGTATTACCATCACAGCTTGTGCATCGCTGGTGTGAAGGGACTAAAATAGTTTTATATCAATGCTGATTGTTCCTCATTAGGATCTGTTAGCAATTCTGTCTCACCATCAGTCTACAACGTGGCACACCAGCACTTCATGATCGGTTTTTAGAAATGTATTGTTTTAGCTGTTTTAAAATTTTTATGTAAGCTGCCCTGAGCCCGCCTTGGTGGGGAGGGCGGGGTAGAAATTGAATGAATAATTTTTTAAAAAGTGGTTTCCAATTTATGGCAACCGTATGAATTAATGACCTCCAAAATGTCCTATTGTTAACAGCCTTGCTCGGGTCTTGCAAACTCAGGGCCGCGGCCTCCTTGAGTGAGTAATCCACCTCATCTTGGGTCTTCCTCTTTTCCTGCCGCCTTCAACTTTTCCCAGCATTATTGTCTTTTCCGGTGACTCTTGTCTTCTCATAATGTGAACAAAGTATGGCAGCCTTGGTTTGGTCATTGTAGCTTTGGCAGTCTGCAGGATCCGCAAAACTCTCCTCCAACAACAAATACAGGCAAATAATATTTGACGTAGAGAGGAAACCAGTACAGACAAATATTTCCACTTGCTCTGGGAGCACAGAATTATATCGGTGGCTACTATTCTGAACACAGGACTCAAAGCAAAGAGTCACAGCTGTGTCCAGGACAATAATAAAGTACATCGAGTGTACAGGGTCCTGTACAAACCCCACTGGCAGATAGAGTCACACTCATCAATCGCAGGAAACCCAGACAAATATGATTATATCACAGAAGCAGAGGCATTTCTGGACAGCTCACTGCTTCTCTGCTCCCGATTGTTATTGTCATGAACAATTAAATAGACCTTTGTTCTAGGTACACATGTCGAAAGCAGAATATACCTATCAGGAACCTCAGTGGTTGGAAGTCTTCCTTCTCTTTTGCAGAAAAAAAACTCAGCTCCAGGGTTTGCTGAAGATATCAGAGTCATCATGGAGGTAGCTTATTAGAAAAAACTTGGTGGTTGAGTTGTCAGATCTGGGTTGGAGAAAGCCCTGGAGATTTGGGGTGGAACCCAGAGAAGTCAGAGTTTGGGGAAGGAAGGGACTTCAGCAGGGTAATGATAATTCATAATTATCATAAGGCATTGTGTGTAGTATAGCCAAGAGATCCTAAGATTGTCTGGCAGCCTAAAGTTCTATATCATTTAGCATTATGCACCAGTAGGTGGCAGGCTAGACTTATTTGGGGGGCTGAGAGAGCTATGGGACAGCTGTGACTCACCCAAGGTCACTCAACTGGCTTCATGTGGAGCAGTGCAGAACTGAACCCGGTTTTTCAGCGGGATGTAATGCCATACAGTCCACCCTCCAAAGCAGCCATTTGAGCAAGCAGGATGGAGCCCCTAGTTGCAAAGGAAGAGATGGATTACCCCTTCTTCCTCCCCATAAAGTTTTGTGAACTCAGTCCAAACTGTGAGATGTTGAACAGCTCACCCATATGCATGTTTACACAGAAGTAAGCATCACTGGGACATACTCCACACATAAGAGTACATCGGATCTACAGTTTTGGGAGTAGAGCCTGGGGACGGTGGGGTTTGTTATCTGGGAAAGGTAAAGGTAAAGGTTTCCCTTGCTCGAAAGCCAGTCGAATTCAACACTAGGAGTGCACTGCTTATCTCCATTTCCAAGCCAAAGAGCCAGCACTGTCCAAAGATGTTTCCGTGATCCTGTGGCTGGCATGACTAGATGCCAAGGCACACGGAACGCTGTCATTTTCCCACCGAAGCGGTACCTGTTTATTTTCTAGCCATTTCTTGCTTTCAAACTGCTAGGTTGGCAGGAGCTGGGACCAGAGACGGGAGCTCACTCCGTCATGCGGCATTCAGGTCTTGAACTGCCGAACTACTGGTCTTCCGGTCTGCAGTTCAGCATCTTAACAACTGAGCCAGGATATCTCCTGGCCCCATCTGGAAGTTGGCAAGCCTACCAGGATTGAACCCCAGGCAAAAAAGAATGATCATGAAAAGGAGGATCTTCTCCTTCCTTTTTCTCTGTCAACAACAATGATTCTTGTTGGGCCCCGATTTAAGTGACTGATTAGGCCTGAAAGCTCTATTTTTTATTTCCTGTTCCTGCCATTGGCTGTTCTGCTGTGATGTCATGGAATGTTCACCGGCCTTCTAAACAATGGAGGAAGAAAAGATCTCTGGGCAATGTTGTCATAAGAGAACTGATATGATTTGGTGCAGAAAAAGAAAACCTTTAACGAGGCTTAGGCGCAGAAAGGGCTATTTGTGGTTGGCAAAGGAAGGCAGAGAAGCAAGGGAACAAAGTGGGTGGATCACGGATTCGAAACAGCCAGCCAAGCCCATCCATTTCTGGCGTAAGCTATTCCCACTGTCTTCTCTCATCCATCACACGATAATGCTCTTCCCACTGAACCTGTTTTCTTTAAACTGCCGCAGCACCGCTGGGGATGAAAAATAGTCATCAGGGGAATAATTACTGCACCACCTGCCTCCTGAGTTTATTTATTTTTAAAGATAGTAACTGCTATCAATACAGGGACCGACCTTGTCAGTCATTATCGGGGATATCCATTGGTGCATCTGACGGGTGAAAAATTCCTGTTGTCTTTAAACAGCCCGCGTTCTGCAGCATAACTTCTGGGGCCGAGATGATCAATAAACACCAAGGCAATTCGGTGAACCTGCACCCCTGATATTACTTCAAAAGTCTGCCGGCCTCCTGTGAACCTGTCACTGGCTGCAAACTAATGAAGCAACTCGGCCTCTCCAGGGGCAGAGGGACAGTAAGACCGAGGCGAAAAGGCCCCAGACGTTTAACACTTGTCCACATCTTCATTCAGGCGGCTCATGAATCATTCACAGGAGGGTGCAGGGAAAGTTTGAGAGTTCAGTCGACAAGTTCTGCGGCTATCTCTGAGATCAACAGAGAGTGTCCTCTGTCTGCACCGAACCGTCCTTGTGCTGCGTCTGCAATATCAAAAGCACACACGGAGATGTCCATGGCGGCTGGAAAGTGTCTGCCGCTGCCTTCCTCTGAAGATCTGACCAAACGTGAACCTGCTCTGTCTCCTTCCTTGCCCGGATCTGTCTCCTGGAGCACCTGTGGGGAGTCAGTTCTCCCATCCCCTTCAAGTCCTTCCTCAAAACCACCTTTTTCCATGACCACCGAGCCCTCTTTCCTAGTGGAAACTAAGACTCAGGATCAGGGCTCATGTCGTAGCAGGAGCTCCTTTGCATATTAGGCCACACACCCCTAATGTAGCCAATCCTCCATGATCTTACAGAGCTCTTCTTCCAGGGGCTACTGTAAGCTCTTGGAGGATTGGCTACATCTGGGGGAGTGTGGCCTAATATGCAAAGGGACTCCTGCTACAAAATGAGCCCTGCTAAGGATGGTTAGATCAGAGGTGTTGAACTCATTTCTTACGAGGGCCGGATCTGACATAGATGTCACTTTGTTGGGCCAGGCCATGTGCACCAAGACATAATGCCAGGTACTGGAGACATAAACTGTATAAAAACAGCAGCAAGTAAGCTCCAAGTTGTTGTATCCTCACTGCAAGGCCCCCTGGGGTGGGAGGGAGGTGCAAAGGAAAAACAATATGGGCAGACTGGATAGCCAGACATTCCCACGCTGACCAGGACCCGGTCCGGTGGAACCCTCTGGCTAATGAGACCCAGGCCCTGCGGGACTTGAAACAATTTCGCAGGGCCTGCAAGATGGAGCTGTTCTACCAGGCACATGGTCAACGATGAGTGACGGCCACCCACCTTGGACCATCTCCTGAGCTGCCTGTTACTGTGCCATCTAGTGAGGAATGGAGATGATGATGGTTGTGAGCCAGTGTCCCCTCTAAGCTGAGTTAGTGTGAGCTCCTGGATCCTGGAGTTGGGTTTTTTTGCCATCTTTTGGGCATGGAACTGGGGTCACTGTGTGTGTGTGTGGGGGGGGGGGTTATTTGTGAATTTCCTGCATTGTGCAGGTGGTTGGACTAGATGACCCTGGAGGTCCCTTCCAGCTCTATGATTCTCTGATTCTCCCCACCTCAAAATTCTAATGCTTTTTGTCTTTTGGGGACCGAGGGTTAGACAAGGACAGGCGCATCAATGGCCATGTGGCTAAATGACATAGCCATGGTAACAGCCAGTTGCTAGTAAGGCTGCCAGCTTTTCCCAGTGGGGCCTGCAGATCTTCCAGATTTACAACTGATTTCCAGACAGCAGAGATCAGTTCTCCTGAAGAAAACATCTGTTTTAGAGAGTGGACTTTCTGGCATTATACCCTGCTAAGGTTCCTTCCCTGGCTTCGTTGCCAAATCTCCAGGAATTTCCCAACCTGGAGTTCGCAACCCTCAGCACCAAGAAGGGAAGGCATTGGCTCCTGTGTGCCCATCCTAAGGGCCTTTTGGGGCCATCTGGTTGGCCATGGTGGGAACCAGGGCAGATGATTAAATGGGCTGCTTGGTCTGATTCAGCACCACTTCCCTTGTGTTCTTATGGAGACATTTGGAAGGCTTCGTCTCCCTTCTTCCGGGAGCCAGTTTGGAGTAGTGGTTAAGTGCGCGGACTCTAATCTGGGAGAACTGAGTTTGATTCCCTACTCCTCGACTTGCACCTGCTGGATGACCTCGGGCAAGCCATAGCTCTGTACCAGCTGTTCTCTCAAGGACAGCTTGGGAAAGAGCTCTCTCAGCCCCACCTACCTCACAGGGTGTCTGCTGTGGGGAGGGGAAGGGAAAGGAGTTTGTAAGCCACTCTGAGACTCCAAGTGAGTGAAGGGCTGGATATAAATCCAATCTTCTTCTTCTTCTTCTTCTGTGAAAATACTAAACTAAATAGAGTAATTAACGTGTGGTATTCACTGCTGCAGGAAGTGGCGGCGGCTCCAAGCATAGACAGCTGTCAAGAGAGGACTGGAGAAAGATATGGGGCAGAGGTCCACCAGTGACTCTTAGCCACAAAGTATAGATAGGGACTCCTAGTCTGGGGCCAGTGATGCTCTGTATTCTTGATGTTTTTTGGGGGGCAACAGTGAGAGGGCTTCTAATGTCCTGGCCCCACTGCTGGACCTCCTGAGGGCACCTGGTGTTTTTGGCCACTGTGTGACAGAGTATTGGGTCACTGGCCTGATCCAATGTGGCTTCTCTTATGTTCCTAAATGCAGCCTGTCACATTTCACTGAAAGCATCAATTGGGGAACAAAAGCGGTCTTCTTGCAGCTACAAGTTTCCATTGCCACCCTGCTGTGATGATGCAAGGGTAGGAAACTGTGAAAGATCAGGGTAGCCAAAACCCACCATTAAACTTTCCTACACAGCTCTGGAGGATGCAGACAGAAAGTGGAAGGGCGGTAGGCCAAAGGGCAAGAGAAGGCTGATGCTGGAACTGGCCTCACGGTCAGCCGACAAGAAATTGCAGAATGGAACTTGGGATTGCCACGAAACTTTTGCACTAGAGCAGAGGTCCATCAGTGGCTATTAGCCATAAGGTATAGCTAGGAACTCTCAGTCTGAAGAAGAAGAAGATATTGGATTTATACCCCGCCCTCCACTCCCCAAGGGAGTCTCAGAGCGGCTTACAAACTCCTTTTCCCTCCCCCTCCCCACAACAGACACCCTGTGAGGTAGGTGGGGCTGAGAGAGCTCTGACAGAAACTGCTCTTTTTCAAGAACAGCTCTGACAGAACTATGGCTTGCCCAAGGTCATCCAGCCAGGTGCAAGTGGAGGAGTGGGGAATCAAACCTGGTTCTCCCAGATTAGAGTACGTGCACTTAACCACTACACCAAACTGGCTCTCTTATGTTCTTATGTCTGGGGCTAGTGATGCTCTGTATTCTTGGTGCTTGAGTGGGGGGCAACAGTGGGAGGGCTTCTAGTGTCCTGGCCCCACTTCTGGACCTCCCGAGGGCACCTAGTGTTTTTGGCCACTGTGTGACAGAGTGTTGGACTGGATGGGCCATTGGCTTGATCCAACACTGGCTTCTCTTATGTTCTGATGAGAGGCTGTAAACCAGTGGCAAAGCCCACTTTTTGTAAGTATAAGGCCCCAGGTTCTATACCCGTGTTCCATGTGCAGAATCAGCACACCGGAGCCTTTGGTCATGTCTCAATAAAGCTCTGAGGGTCTGATGAGAAACAGTGGGTCCTCCGGAGTCCCTTTTCTTCATAGATGTTATTTCTTCATGACAACATTTATTTCCCGCCTTTCCCCGTGATTCAGGATGGCTCACAATAATAGTTAAAAACATTTTTGGTTAAAACCAAAACTAAAATAAGAAATCACAAGTATCTCCTCCCCCCCCCCCTTAAAATATTCTGCCATTCAAACCTCCTTAGATCCCCTCAAAAGTCCGTTATCTCAAAAAGGAGATTACAGAGCTGGAAAAGGTACAGAGGAGGGCAACTAAGATGGTTAGGGGGTTCAAAAGGCTAAGAGGAAAACACTGAAGAGTCTGGGGCTTTTCAGTTTAGAAAAGAGACAACTGGGAGGGGGCATGATAGAGATTTATAAAATTATGCATGGGGTGGAGAGAGCTGACCAAGAGAAATTTCTCTCTCTCTCTTCCAAAATACTAGAACTAGAACATCCAGTGAGACTGATGGGTTCAGGACGGACAAAAAGAAATACTACTTTACACAGAGAGTAACTAAAATGTGGAAATTGTTGCCAGAGGATATCGTGATGGCCACAGGATTAAACTGCTTTAAATGGGCATTAGCAGGGGTCCGTTGGAGCGGGAGCGCACAGGAGCGCAGCTCCGGGAGTGAGGAGCCCAGGCGGCGGGCACATGACCAAGCCCCGCCCCCTCCTCGGCTTCCCCAAGCAGTGCAGAGGCGCAGCGCCCCGGGGAAAGCCCTGCTAGGGTCTTTATTGTTTTTAATGTTTTGTTTTAATATTGATAATTTTATCATTGTTCCTTTTATGACTGTGTGCTGCTTTTCCAGAGACTTGCTCAAGGTGGCATATAAGTTTTCTAAGAATACCATTTTTCATCTGGGCACATGGCACATAAGTACTGGAGAAATTTCACCAACCCTTCAGCAGCTTCCACCCATCAGTTTGGTGTAGTGGTCAGGAGTTGGACTCTAATCTGGGAGAACTGGGTTTGTTTCCCCACTCCTCCACATGCAGCTGCTGGTGTGACCTTGGGCCAGTCACAAGTTCTCTCAGAGCTGTTCTCTCATGAGCAGTTCTCAAAAGACCTCTCTCAGCCCCACCTACCTCACAGGGTGTCTTGTTTTGGTGAGGGGAAGGGAAAGGGATGGGTGGTGCACATGTCCTGGGTATCTCAAGTCTACTTGAAACCTAGTGGTTTCAAGGGAGCAGGAAGAGAATGAGGGTGTGTTCTTTACGCTTATTTTTATAGCCCAAAGTATTGGATGGGGAAGGGAATGGAGGAAGAGCAGGTCAGTTTCACTCACCTGTGTAGTGGAGCCTGAGGGGTGGGTGTTGCCTTCTGACACACTTTTGGTATGTTGGGGTGGGGTGGCATATGCAAATGAGTTATGCAAATGAGTTATGCAAATGAGTTATGCTAATGAGCTCCTGCACCTCTTTTTCTACGAAATGACCCCTGGGCATTAGATAGCTTCTTAGAGGATGTCTATCAGTGGCTATTAGCCATGGAAACTGAGGGTAACCTCCACATCGAGACACACTAAATCCTCCGAATCCCAGAGCCAGGAGGCAACATCAGGAGAAGAGCTGAAAGCTTCTACCCAGAATTAAACTTCAGTTGGTCTTAAAGGTGCCACTGGACTCAGACTTTGTTCTGTTGCTTCAGACCAGTGTGGCTACCCAACCTGATTTTTTTGCTGGACGGAATCCAAGCTAGCATCAGCCCCTGGCGGCTACAAGCCACCTCTACTTCAAAGTTTTTTCATATGTTGAGATGTCCTTTCTTTAGCTTGGTGAACTTTTGTTTGAATTAGCTTTTCCTCTGCAGCACCTGGCTCCTGGATTTGGCGATTCCTGGATGAGGGCTTTCATCTCCCTGCCTTGCAGACGTACACGCCCTCCCCTGGCCTTTGCCGCAAGGCTGCCGACTTCAGCCCTATGAAGAGAGTGTGCTGCACTTCAGTTAACCTAATGGTCTGGGAGTGATTCCCCCCTCCTGTGATTTCCACCCACCCCATTTGAATTCATTTACCCTGGCGCTCTTAACGTGTGCAGTGAACTTTCCCACAGTTCTGGCTTTTGCCATCTACCTGCCATGCTGCCCGGCGACCACGTGATGGCAGCATTATCATTCCCATGGTGTCTGTGATGCTGATGATTGCGCCACCCTTGTCTCTGCCTTCCACTTGCTGGATAAAAACCTACTTTCCCTTCTCCTCCCATTACTAAAAACAGGGTCACCCCTCAATACAATTTTTTATTACATTTTTTTTTTGCCTTCAAGTCACAGCTGACTTTTGGCCACCCCATAGGGTTTTCAAGGCAAGAGATGAGCAGAGGTGGTTTGCCATTGCCTGCCCCTGTGTAGTGACTCTGGTATTCCTTGGTGGTCTCCCATCCAAATACTAACCAGGGCCAACCCTGCTTAGCTTCTGAGATCTGATGAGATTGGGCTAGCTGAGTTGGGGGGGAGGGAGGGAAAGAGGGAAGGAAGGAGGCAGAGAGGAAGGAAGGGAGGGAGGGAGGAAGGAAGTGAGGGAGGGAAGGAGGAAGTGAGGGAGGGAGGGAGGGAGGAAAGAAGGAAGGGAGGGAGGCAGGGAGGGAGGAAAGAAGGGAGGGAGGGAGGGAGGGAGGAAGGAAGGGAGGGAGGGAGGAAGGGAGGAAGGAAGAGAGGAAGGGAGGAAGGAAAGAAGGGAGGGAGGGAGGGAGGAAGGAAAGAAGGAAGGAAGGGAGGGAGGAAGGAAGGAAAGAAGGGAGGGAGGAAGCGAGGGAGGGAGGGAGGAAGGAAAGAAGGGAGGGAGGAAAGAAGGGAGGGAGGAAGTGAGGGAGGGAGGGAGGGAGAGAGGAAAGAAGGGAGGGAGGGAGGAATCACGATGTATTTTGAAAACGATCTCATCATTAAAGGTAACAAATCATCACAAGGCCAGCCCACGATATTAAAAAACAGAGTCCACTGTAAGGAGGGTGCCTATTTTCTCGCATGCTCTCCCATAATTTAAACAACAAAACACAAAACCTAATAAGATTCAGGCTGCAACTGAGAACAAACAGCAGTCAAAAAGTCTTAAATGCCTCAACCCCTGGCCTACTACCAAGGAGGTCCAGGGTTGCTATGCAGAGGCAGGAAATGGCAAACCACTTGTGTTAGTCTCTTACCTTGAAAACCCCACAGGGTCACCATGAGTAGGCTGCAGATGGATGGCACTTTCCACCACTATCTAATCTAATCTAATCTAATCTAATCTAGTCTAATCTAATCTAGTCTAGTCCAGTCTAGTCTAGTCTAGTCTGTCTGTAATCTATCATCTGTCCCCCCCCCTGCTTTTTCTTTGGAATGGTTTATATTGGTTTTTATTGTTCCATATGGTTCAGTCTGTTCACACCTCAGAACCTTGTTGAGGAGCAGTAACATAATTGTGCATTCCGCATGCACATCTGACCACAGAATCACAGAGTTGAAAGGGGCCAGACAGGCAATCGAGTCCAACCCCCTGCCTAGAGCATCCCTGACAAGTGTCTGTCCAGCTGCTGCTTGAACACTGCCAGTGAGGGGGAGCTCACCGCCTCCCGAGTGAGCCAATTCCACTGTTGCACAACTCTTACAGTAAAAGAGTTTCTCCTAAGATCCATCCAGTACCTTCCTGTCCTTAATTTAAACCCATTATTGTGAGTCCTGTCCTCTGTTGCCAACAGGAACAGCTCCCTGCCCTCCTCCAAGGGACAGCCCTTCACTTGCTTCAAGGGAGCTACCACGTGTCCCCCAAAAAACCTCCTCTCCAGACTGAACATTCCCAAGAAGTCCCTCAGCCTTTCCTCACAGAACTTGGTCTCCAGGCTCCCCAGTCATCCTTGTCGCTCTCCTCTGCACCCACTCCATTCTGTCCCCATCCTTTTTGAAATGAGGCCTCCAGAACTGCACACAGTACTCCAGGTGCAGCCCGACCATTGCAGTGCACAGCGGGACTATGACATCTTGCTGTACACTGCCCCATTCCCATGTTACAGCCAGTCCTGGGTTTTGCTGCTCCCATTCATGTTGTGCGTCAACGCCCAACCACTTAAACCAGGCAAATGTCCCCTTCCCACAATCTCCAGTTGAGAGCATCAAACACATCACCTCGCACACTTTGCATGTCTCACTAGAAAACTGTAAATGACTAAGATATTTTAAAGGCCTTCCTTCTAGGGGTGTGCCACCCATAAAGAAGAAGAAGAAGAAGAAGAAGAAGAGAGAAGAGATTGGATCTATACCCCACCTTTCACTACCCGAAGGAGTCTCAGAGCAGTTTACAATCCCTTTCCCTCCCCCTCCCCACAACAGACATCCTGTGAGGCAGGCGGGGCTGAGAGAGCTCTCTTGAGTACTGCTCCTGAGAGAACAGCTCTGAGAGAACTTGTAACTGACCCAAGGTCACACCAGCAGCCACATGTGGAGGAGTGGGGAATCAAACCCAATTCTTCCAGATTAGAGTCTAGGTTCCTGACCACTACACCGAACTGGCTCTCAAGGCACATTATCTTAGCAAAATGGCCCATAAGAAGTTACCTCTTGGCTGGCTGCTGGGAGACCACGTCCCTCTTGCGTTCTCTAGATAGATATTATGCTGGAGTGGAAGGGGGGGGAAATGCCCCCTGGGTTGCTAGGCAACTGAAGAGAGAGCTTGAAAACCACTTTTGATGGCTTTCCCAAGTGCTTCTACAGGTAAATAGAAGCTCTGGTACAGCCCCAGGTTAGATCGGGAACGTAGAATATGCAGGGGGGTTAACTCTTTCCCCACTCCATTGTCCTGGTCTCAGATTCCCCCCCAATCCACACAGCAAAATAAGGCAACCAGTGTGGGAAACAGTAGCTTCACAGGGGGAGCTGCATTTGATGCTGGAAAAGGCATTGAGGGGTTAAGTCTCCTCTTCCTTCTTGCTTTGGACCTGATGAAGCTCTAGATAAGCCCAAGAAGCTAAAAGATACCCTGTTTTTCTGTCTTAAAACTCATGATCTTTAGGGAAAATAAGCAAGGACCCTTTTTATTATTATTATTTTATTAAATTTATTAATCGCCCAGTCCCTGCTGCTGCAGGGCTCTGGGCGATGTGCAATATAAATAAACACATACACTGGATAAAACAATTAAAACTGAACTTTTGAAAACAGGTGGCGAACAAATTAATCCCATTTCAGACTGCCAGCTGCTTTGCGGGCTGGGGGAAAGGGGTGTAGTGTTCAACCATTGCTGTCCTCATCCAAAAGCCTGGCAGAACATCTCAGCCTTGTAGGCCCGCTGGAATTTCATACGGGGCCCTGGTGGTACTCGGCAGAGACTTCCACCAGGCTGGGGCCAGGACTGAAAAGGCCCTGGTTGAGGACAGCCGGATGTCTTTGGGGCTGGGAACCTTGTGGAGGAGGGAACTCCATTTTCCTTACTGGCTTGCAGACCACCCACTTGTTGGCTATAGTTCTCGTGCCCACTAGCCAGCCTCCATTATCACCCATCTACAGGTCACATGGCAGTGACGGCAATGGAGGGGGGCAGTGATGGCTCTTTTCTCACCTGCCTATCCTCCTGCCTCCATTGCTGCCCCTCTGTGGCTCACACAGTGATGGAGGGTGGTTCCTTCCTCACCTACCTGCCTGCCTGACTGCCTTGGGTGCCACCACTCTGCAGCTCACACAGTGGGGAGGGTGAATGGTAGTAGCTCCTTCCTCCTCTTCCCACCTGGCTTCCTGTGCTGTTCTTTCTGCTCCCTCCTCTGTCCACCTGAGTCTGGGCCAATGGAGGTGCCTTGTCTTCCCGAGACAAGCATAGACAATGCTGCTCCATTTGGATGGTATATTTAACATTCTTGTTTTAAAAAGCATTTCATAAGCAGCTGCAAACCTTGTAGGTTGCCCATTTTTTAAGGAAAATGCCCCTTCTCTCTACATGGCCCTAATCTGTGGATTTAAGTATCCGCATATGGGACCATGTTGAGAAGCAGATCTACTGATGGGACAAAGAGAAGCATATGTCCTGCCCCCCCCCCCCCCCCCCGCACAGAAGCACTGATGGTTGGTTCCTCAGATTATCTTTGCATAGTCAGCGACTGGCAAAAGCTCTACTCAGCTGTAATACTGGCTGCCAAGAAAATGTGCAATGGTTTTGACATTCTTCTTATAAATATTCTGATAAGAAGAGGAAGGGAAATGGGAATGTACATCCTCTCCAGGTTAAAATATCTCTTGAAGGACCTTTTTTGGACCAATCTTCAATTGTTTGCGTTAAGGCTAGGAGGGTCAACCAGAAAGCCGGCAGGTTGTCTTAGCGTGTCAGAGAGTAAAATGCCTTGCCAAACAATGCTCCCTCTAAGCTGTGGAGTCTTGTGAGCAAAAAATCTACTTTGTGGGCTACTGGCATTAAAGTTGTGAGTGGGCGATTTGGCTGCTGCATAAATTAGTTTGCTCTGGAGCCATCCTTCCTGAGCTAAGACAAAGATGTGTGAGCTGGAGGCTAAAAGACTGTGAGCTAGCTCACACTAACTCAGCTTAGAGGGAGCACTGGGCCCACCACAATCTCTCTTTCAAGACCCCCTGATAATTGACAGTATGCTAGTAGACCTGGGGTCTACTAGGAGAACCTCGAGGTTCTTCAGAAGCTTTTCTGGGGCTCCTCACTGAGTGATTCAGGAAAAAGTGGACAACCTTCCATGAAGAGCTGGTGCATCGCAATCTCTCTTGCCCTGTAAGACATTGCCTTGAGAATGGATTCCAAAAAGCCTGAGAAGCACTTGTGTGAACGAAGTGTGCATCCTTCACACAACAGCTGCCAACCTCCAGGTGGGGCCTGGAATGGCAACCGATCTCCAGACTACAGGAATTAGTTACACTGCAGGAAATGGCAACTTTGGAGGGTGAGCTCTGAGGTTCCTCCCCAAGTCCTGTCCTCTCTAGGCGCCACCCCCAAATCAGCAGGAATCCCCCGGTCCAGAGCTGACAACTCCACTCCACGCATATGGATGGCTATCTACAGAACTGCCTGCAGCCTCCATCAGCAGAAACTTCATAATGCACAGTTCCCCCAAGCTGAGGTCTACATCTGGGTAACAAAAATAAGGAACAGGCAGACTGGATGGGGGGTACACTTCTGGGTAGGAGCATGTGTGAACAAGATCTTGGGGTATGGGTGGACTGAAAGTTAAATATGAGCAGCCAGATGAGGATGATCAGGGGCCTGGAAACCCAGAAGCCCTATGAGGAAAGGCTGAGGGACTTGGGAAATATTTAGTCTGGAGAAGAGGAGGTGGGGCGGGGGACAGGGTTGCCTTTCTTGAAGTCTTGGAAGGGCTGTCCCTTAGAGGAGGGCAGGGAGCTGTTCCTGTTGGCAGCGGAGGAGAGGACTCGAAGGAATGGGTTGAAATTAAGGGTGGGAAGGTCCCGGCTGGATCTTAGGGAAAGCATTTTGACAGTAAGAGTTGTGCAACAGTGGAATCAGCTACCTAGGGAGGTGGTGAGCTCTCCCTCCCTGGACAAACCCTTGTCAGGGGTGCTCTAGGCTGATCCTGTGTTGAGCAGGGGGTTGGACTAGATGGCCTGTATGGCCCCTTCCAACTCTGTGATTCTATGATTCTTTCTGAGGCTTGGGGAACCTTTGAAATTCCGACACAGGGTGGTGAGGCCAATTGCAAAATGGCTGCTGCAGAAGGTGGACCCAACTACAAAATGGCTCCTGCAGGAAGCGGTGCCGACCACAAACTGTCAGGGAGCGAGGTCATATATAACTCTTCTGGTACCTCTTCAAAATTTTAGGCATCAGCTGGGTTTACTAGGATCCTTTTTGATCTGCACAGCCAATCAGAAGTCTTGCTGGGCAAGAAACCCTCCTAGCCCCACCCACTTCCTAAAAGCACTCGGCAGGCACCAGGAAAGGTATTGCAGACTACAGGCACTGCCTTGGGGACTCTGGTCATAATGCTAAAAGGAAATGGATGATGGAACCAGTTACTGAGGCAGGGAGAAGACGGGAAGAGATTGGATTTATACCCCCATCCTTTACTCAGAGTCTCAGAGCAGTTTACAATCGCTTCCCCTCCGCACAGCAGACACCCTGTGAAGTAGGTGGGGTGAGAGAGCTCTCCCAAGGACTGCCCTTGAGAGAAAAGCTCTGAGAGAACTTGTGACTGACCCAAAATCACACCAGCAGCTGCATGTGGAGGAGTGGGGAATAAAACCCGGTTCTCCCAGATTAGAGTCCGCCCTCTTAACCACTACACCAAACTGACTCTCAACTTTTCCTCATGGGACAGATTCACGCCATCCTTTAGGAGTGCTCTAGCTTCAGTTATCCTGCACCGAGCACATGGGCTGGCCATGTAATCCTAAGAAAGTTCTGTCCTTTCTTAGGATCATTTGATTGTAGTGGTTAAGTACATGGACTCTAATCTGGGAGAGCCGGGTTTGATTCTCCACTTCTCCACTTGCAGCTGCTGGATGACCTTGGGCAAGCCATAGTTCTCTCAGAGCTGTTCTTGAAAAAAAGCAGTTTCTCTTAGAGCTCTCTCAGCCCCACCCACCTCCCAGGGTGTCTGTTGTAGGAAGGGGAAGGAGTTTGTAAGCCGCTCTGAGACTCCTTTGGGTAGTGAAGGGCGGGGTATAAATCCAATCTCCTCCTCCTCTTCTTCTTCTTTTTCCTTTTAAGCCCATTGACTTCAATACACTTAGAAAGCTCTGCTTTGGCATTTACTGCAAACCACTTTTGAGACCTGGTAGAACTCTAGAAGTCTATCATTCTGTGTGCAAAGACAAGACGATGCAGGGTAGGTTCCCTGATGTAAAAAAACCTGCGGTGTGTCTCCAGCGTTAACCTACACAGTGCCTGAGAGCGGGCAGCTGAAGAAAACATGTACCAGAGAATCCGCCGGATCTGCACCGACATGCCGCAAAGAGGGGAAAGTGATTTGTCACACAGCAGCCTGAGCATCGCAGTGAAATGAAAAGATAATTGCTCTTGAATTTCTCTCTCCCTCTCTTTAAAAAAGTATATATGAATATTACATGTTACAAAATAAAATCAACATATGTATCTGATTCCAGCGGTGCAGTCGCTATGGCAGCTACGAGACCCACCCAGCAATTATAGCGAGGCTTCTCTGATTCCTCTCTTGCTGTCTTCTTTCTGCTCTGCCTCCTCAGTCCTCTCTTCGTTCGCTCTGCCTCTGAGGCACTGAAAATCCCTCTGCTGTTCCCTTGCTGCTCGCTGCAGGATGTGTTACACAGTGGCCACAAAAGGAGAGAGGCACTGAGGCCTTCCTAACAGCAGTGGAACTGGGGTGACCACGCATTCAACTAATCCTGTTTCGATTTGGGCACGTCCGTTTGTGATCTGTTATTTGGACGCAACGGGTATCGAACTCCTGACAACAACTCCGGGAGGGAAAGAGCAAGATTCCAGTAGCACCTTATAGACTAACAAAATATGTGGCAGCTTTTTAAAATCACTGCTCACTTCTTCAGATACAGCTAGAACGGGAGTTCCATCTGTCCTCTTTATTGGAAAGTGGAGTGATTTCAGATGCCGAATGGCGTTAGCTAGCAAATGACAACAGCAGGTGAATGGCGAGAGTAGGTGTTGTGTATTGAGCATGAGTCATCCCTGAGCTAGCCCCTGGAACCGTTGAGCTTGTTACCCCAGAACAATAGCTTACCAGGATTCAGGAGTGGGCCAATAGAGATGTAGTATTATGTAAATCGCCTATCGTTGGGAGTGGGGTGTGTTAGGGTGTGGTCTTTGCATGCTTTATAAACAGGGCAGCCAGCCCTGGATCTAGTCCTTGTGGTGTTCCTGAAATCACGAAATAAACAAGAGCTGATCACTTCAATGCATCCAGAACCCAGTATTTAACAGCAGGCGTGATTGGATTTAGGTGAAATATGCAGAGGGGTAATAGGCGTGGAGAAATCAGCATTGGTGATGAGACAGGAAACCTAGGTCTCGATTCAGTCCAGGTGAATGCATTGTCTTGAGCTTCATTAACAATTGCAATTCAGCAGTCTCTCTTACTAATCTCCCTGTGAAATTCCTTTGTAAGAGAACTGCTTCTTTTAGGTCAGCATCTGAATGTTTAGGCCGGCAACTAGTAGGAGACCTAAGCATGGAGGGTGTGGCTTTTGGGAAACACTGTGATGTTATTTCTGGTGCAGTCTGGAGGTGACATCATCATGTAAGGGTGACACTCTAACATTCATCCCAAACTCTACAGTTAAACCACTCTATGGTTAAACCATAAGAGGTTGGAGCAAATGTTAGAGCTTCACCGTCTATGATGATATCATTTCTGGGTTGCTGGAAGTGACACCACCACTTTGCCACTGTTTCCCCCATTTGCCCCCCACTGGCCCACTGAGCGGCACCGAGGCAAATGAAGGCTTCTGGTGGGTGGTCTTCATCTAGTCCGGGAGACCCAGCAGCCCCGGGTTGAAAGAGAATCACTTGCCAAGAGAGCTGAGCTTCCTGACCAAGAAGGGATTTGAGACCAGATTTCCTTGGTTAGTCCAGCAACCTGTGCCTTGTGATTGGCTTGCTTCATTCAAAAACTTGTGTTTGGGTGAACTTTGGGATTTTGTCTACACCTCAGAGCTTCCGAAGGCATGTGGGCGTGCAACAGCTGACTTATGGCAACCCCAGCAAGGGGCTTTCCAGGCAAGCGAGAAGCAGAGGTGGTTTGCCATGGCCTCCTTCTGCAGACTGCCTCAGCGGTCTCCCTTCCAAGTCCTGACCCTGCTTGGCTTCCGAGATCTGATAAGATCAGGCGACATCTTCCCTGCCCTTCAGAATACATAAAATCTGGGGAACTGAAGTCAATTTTTGAAGTGGAAACGCTGGATTTTGGGGAACGTGGCAGAAGATGCTGGTGTCCTGTTGCTCACAGTGTGTGTCGTGCACTCATTATTCATTACTTTTTTTTAATTCCACCCATCCTCCTAGAAGCATAGGATGGCACAAGAAGTTTTCTCTTCCTCCATTCCTCCATTCCATCCTCACAACAACCCAGTGAGGTAGGGTGAGGCCAAGAGAATGACAGGCCCAACCTCATCCTGTGAAACTCATGTCTCCAGAGCCCTCGTCTGGTGCTCTAACCACTATACAGCCCTTTTATGCCATCCTTCTGCCACAAAAGGTACCGCAGGCAGCTCAGAAACTGGTTGTATCAATATACACATCTGGTATAACTGTAATTTAAAAAAAAAACCCTGCCAGTGTGTGAAAAAAACCATTGACGTCTCGTCAGCCAGTTGGTCAATCCTTCAAAGATCTTCTGAATAAAAAAGTGTCCGGCACCCTCCCAAAGACCTGCAGAGATGGCACCCTCCTGGGTGTGCGCTTCTGTAGGAGGCTGCTAACAGGGCCACCTGAAAACGAGAACTGCGCTCTTCTAAATCCACTGAACTCAATGGGCTTAGAAGGGTGTGATTCGCTGTAAACGTGCCATTCATTTGCAGTGCTGTAATTTTATCTCTTTTATTTCTACCCTGCATTTATTATTTGTGTGTGTGTGTGTGTGTGAGAGAGAGAGAGAGAGAGTTTTTGTTTGTTAGTAGGCGTTTGGTCATGGTTGCCAGATGCCACTTTCACGCTGGCCATGCAAATCATTTGATCGCAGGGACTGCCAACAGGATGATTATTTCTGTCTTGCTTTGTCTGTGAGCTTCACAGAGCCATCTGGTTGGCTGCTTTGGGGGACGGAGGATGGGATGGGTGGGCCTTTGGGTTGATCCAACCTCCAGGTGGTGGCTGGAGATCTCCTGCGATTACAGCTGATCTCCAGGCGGCAGAGATCAGTTCACCGGGAGAAATGGCTGCTTTGGAAGGTGGATTCTATGGCATTGTACCCCACTGAAGTTTATGCTTATGCAGCTCCACGTAAGTTTCAAAATGGAGCCAAAAGAGGCCTTAGTGTGGCAGAAGACACCAACAGTAGGGGGTGGAAGCTAAAAGCCGCTTCTCTCTCTCTGCACGCTGTGCTCACGCCGAGAAAGGAACCAGTGCCAGTTTGGTGTAGTGTTTAAGTGCGTGGACTCTAATCTGAGAGAACTGGGTTTGATTCCCCACTCTTCCACTCACAGCTGCTGGATGACCTTGGGCAAGCCATAGCTCTGTACCAGCTGTTCTCTCAAGGACAGTTGTCTCAGAGCTCTCTCAGCCCCACCTACCTCACAGGGTGTCTGTTGTGGGGAGGGGAAGGGAAAGGAGTTTGTAAGCTGCTCTGAGACTCTAAAGCCGATTCCGCACAAATGGTTTGCTCTCCGTTCCCCCTGGGTCTAATTGGCCCGATTCTGTTGAGGGAGTTCCGCATTTGTCACCTTGCCACGAATCTAGCGTCCCCCTCCCTCTCTTCTCCAAGCGTGATTTCCCCTCCCTTTCCCACCCTGGTGTGAGCAGGGGTTTTTTTGTCCTCCCCCCTTCATTGCACTACGACATCCTGACACAACACTGATCCATCGTTGTTGTGTCATGATGTAACGCAACAAAGGGGGGGAACAAACCCCCCCCCCCACTTGTGCCAGGGTGGGAAAGGGAGGGGAAAGGGAGAGGAGAGGTGGGAAAGGGGAGGGAAAGAAGCAGAGGGGCGTTAAAGGTGTGGAGCAAGAAACCCTGATTTGTGAGTTCCCCACTAGAATACCCCGACTTCAACCCCGTGGCAAAAAAAGAAACCTGAGAATCCCTGAGACGGAAGATGCAGGGGGAACGAGGATTAGATTCGGGCCTACTGCTGACCCGGGGCAACAAGTGGGGAACTGTTGCTCTGCCACTGATTTTATCGGGGGACGCCGCCGGGACAACCGCTGGTGTGGAATCGGCCTAAGTGAGTGAAGGGCGGGATATAAATCCAGTCACTCCTTCTTCTTCCGTGTTCCTTGGGAGGCACGAAACTCCCATTGTATGTGTGATACATGTTGGAAATATGTGTGTTGTTGGCCTTCTGCTTCCTCGTTCAGTCCATCAGCTATTTCTTTAATATCCTCGCCGTTCTGACAGAACACAATCAAGTCATCAATGTAAACAAGAACGTCCTGGTATTGATAATAGTTAGATACTCAAAGCTTGCAGTGGATCTTTATTTACTGGAGAGGAGGCATATTCTTTCTGTGTAAGAAATCTTTGCTTCTAAAAGGGAAAGGTACACGGGAAATCTACAAAACAACAAACACTTAAGACTACAGCCTTTCTGTTACCAGTACAACAGACTGCCTGACCACACAGCAGGTAATAGAGATTCTTCTTTCTTCTCGATCCTAGAAGGAAATCATCTGAATACATTAACCAAAGATTGTTAGTAAATAGGGTCCCGTTTCCGGGATTTCTCCCCATTGGCTTCGGGCCAGGTTACCTTCCAGGTCAGGCTAAACAACAGCACACAAGGTCAACAGATTAGCCCTATAATGACTGAACTTAGATCTCGCCACACGCATATTCCCAGCGATACAAAGTGCTTGTGTTGTTCCCCGTAAACGTGACCTTGGAATGTGTAGATCAGGGGTCTCTGACCTTTTTGAGCCTGTGGACATCTTTGGAATTCTCACGTGGAGCGGCGGGCACAACTACAAAAATGGCTGCTGCAAGAGGCAGAGTCACATACACACAGGGGTCATTTCGTAGAAAAAGAGGTGCAGGAGCTCATTAGCATAACTCATTAGCATAACTCATTTGCATATGCCACACCCCCTAACATACCGGAAGTGTGTCAGAAGGCAACACCCACCCCTCAGGCTCCACTCCACAGGTGAGGGAAACTGACCTGCTCTTCCTCCATTCCCTTCCCCATCCAATACTTGGTGCTGTAAAAATAAGTGTAAAGTACACACCCTCATTCTCTTCCTGCTCCCTTGAAACCACCAGGTTTCAAGTAGACTTGAGATACCCTGGACATGTGCACTACCCATCCCTTTCCCTTCCCCTCCCCTCAACAAGACACCCTGTGAGGTAGGTGGGGCTGAGAGAGGTCGTTTGAGAACTGCTCATGAGAGAACAGCTCTGAGAAAACTTGTGACTGGCCCAAGGTCACGCCAGCAGCTGCATGTGGAGGAGTGGGGAATCAAACCCGGTTCTCCCAGATTAGAGTACAACTCCTGACCACAACACCAAACTGATGGGGTGGAAGCTGCTGAAGGGTTGGTGAAATTTCTCCAGTACTTATGTGCCATGTGCCCAGATAAAAAATGGTATACTTAGAAAACTTATATGCCACCTTGAGCAAGTCTCTGGAAAAGCAGCACACAGTCATAAAAGGAACAATGATAAAATTCTCAATATTAAAACAAAACATTAAAAACAATAAAGACCCTAGCAGGGCTTTCCCCGGGGCGCTGCGCCTCTGCACTGCTCGGGGAAGCCAAGGAGGGGGTGGGGCTTGGTCATGTGCCCATCCCCTGGGCTCCTCACTCCCGGAGCTGCGCTCCTGTGCACTCCTGCTCCAACGGACCCCTGCATACACAGAAGAAGTCCAAGTTCGGGGGAGAATAGGGGTAATTTTAAAGAAATACATGGGGGGAAATGACGAGAATGAAACAACATAGTGGCAGCTCTTGCTGAAACAACATTGTTTTAATCTGTGCAGCCAATCAGATCTCCAGCGGCCAATCAGAAGCCCTGCAGGGCGAGGGCCCCACCTGGCCCCACCCACTTTCTAAAAACCAATGGGCAGGCACCAGGGAAGGTGTGGGTGGGCACCATGGCTCCATGTTGGGGACCCCTCGTATAGATGACGCTGTCATGCTCCAGATGTGGAATGCCTGCTGCATGTGCAGATTTCCCTTTGTCAGAGAGGAACAACTGTGTGCATGAGTTTTTGGTTTGGTGGGATTAACATGAAGACAACCTTTGGATTGTCCATCCAGCGCAGACTGTGATCCCTCTGAAGACAACGGCCCTTGTGCATTGCACGGCACACCTTGCGCAGTGTTGCTGCTGAGCACTCATCACTGTAGCAACAGCAAGAGCAGCAGTAGTCCTTGAGATGGAAGCAGACGCCCCAAACCTCTAGGAACCTGCTAAAAAACACTCCCGAATGTCACTTCCTGCACAGGACACGGAAGCGTAGAAAACGGCCCCCAAGGGATAATAAAAGGTGGGATTTGCAAAAACCCACAGCAACTTTCTGTGAAAACAAAAGCAAGCAAAAGCAAGCATTGCGGTTTCCAAAGGCACTGCGAAACGGTTCCCACCTAAGCCCCTGTGGTATATTGCGTGCAAATTTATGGAAAGGAGGATGTCTGCTGAACAAACTCGGTGAGTAAGTTGCTCTTCCAGAACGACACATTCAGACACGCTTGCTGTACAGCAGAAGACGGAGAATATAAAGAGTGAGATGAGGTTTAGCCGTTGTCTCTCTAAGACTGGTGGCAGCGGGAAAGGAATGCATGTATATAGCAAGGCTGCATACCTTCTGACGCACCAAGCCAAACACAGCCCAAGAGCTACACACGATGAACTGCCAAGAGCTCGATGGACCCTCTGGTTTTGCAGTCCCAGGCCAGCAGCAGAAGACAGAAGAATACCCAAAATCCTCCAGGGCTGCAGTATGACCTCTTGGTAGCCAGCGTGGCGTAGGGGCTCAAGTGTTGGACTGGGATCTGGGAAACCTAGGTTTGAATCCCCACTTGTGCCAAGGAATCCTGCTGGGTGACCTTGAGCCAGTCACGCACTCTCAAACCAACCAACCTCGGAGGATTGTTGTGAGGATAAAATGGAGGAGAGGAGAATGGTGTAAGCTGGGGATAAAGGTGGGATATAAATAAAGCAAAGAAATAAAATAAAATAAAAAGCCAGACCATGAGTCCTTCAAACTGAGAACTGTCTTCTCAGATTGGCAGAAGCTTCTCAGGGTCTTGGGAAGAGAAGGATTTTCCCCAGCATCTGCCACTGGAGATCTGTTCACTAGAAATTAGAGGGATTGACCTAGGGTTGCCAGGTCTGGGTTGGGAAATACCTGGAGACTTTGGGGGTGGAGCCAGGAGAGGGTGGGGTTTGGGGAGGGGCCTCAGCCTGGTACAATGCCATAGATTCCGCCCTTCAAAGCAGCCATTTTCTCCAGGGGAGCTGATCTCTGTCAGCTGGAGATCAGTTGTAAAAGCGGGAGATCCCCAGGCCCCACCTGGAGGCTGGCAACCCTAGATTGACCCTATGGTTGTTTGTGGCACTCTACCATTGCACCGTGGCCTGTGCCTGAACTGTTCTCAGTCTGCAATAGGGAAGTTGGATTGCCTCTGAGTCATGCCTGCCTGAAATTTGGTGGGAGGATTTTTTCTGTAAGGGCCGTGGTGGGTCAGAGGTTAAGACGCTGAGTTGCAGACAGGAAGATCGGTAGCTCGGCAGTCGTGACCCGAGTCCCGTGTGATGGAGTGAGCTCCTGTCTCTGGCCCCAGCTCCTGCCAACCTAGCAGTTTGAAAGCAAGAAATGGCAGATAGATAAATAGGTACCGCTTCGGTGGGAAGGTAACAGCGTTCCGTGCGCTTCGCCGTCTAGTCATGCTGGCCACATGACCACGGAAAAGTCTTTGGACAGCACTGGCTCTTCGGCTTGGAAATGGAAATGAGCACCCCCCCCCCCTAGAGTCGGATTCGGCTGGCTTTTGAGCAAGGGAAACCTGTGCCTTTATAAAACCCTTGGGGGGATTTAATCCTGTTTGGATATGGGGGAGGAAGTTACAGACGGAAATAAGTATCCATGAGAAATCAATGGAAGCAAAACCTGAGTATCAAAGTTAAAGGAATACCTTTCATTTATTTGTTTTGCCATTGAGTCGCCTCCAACTTACGGCAACCCCACAGGTTTTCCAAGGCAAGAGACATTCAAAGGTGGATTGCCGTTGCCTGCCTCTGCATCGCAACCCTGGACTCCCAACCAGGTGCTAACCAAGGACAACCAGACTTGGCTTCCAAGATCGGATGAGGTCAGGTCAGCCTGGGCTATTCAGGCCAGGGGCCTTTTCTACTAACCATGCTCAATCCAAATCAAGTTATTTTAAAAGAGAGTGAACTGACAGAATCATAGAACCATAAAGTTGGCACGGACCTCCGGAGCCACCTAGTCCAACCCCCTGCACAATGCAGGAAATTCACAGATACCTCCCCCCCCCACACACACCCAGTGACCCCTGTTCCAGCAGGGGGAGTAGGGGAATCTTTGCACATCTCTAATAAAAACTGACTTTTTTCCATGATTTTTTTGTTTCTAAAGCTGTCCTGTTATTCTTCATGTTGTATTACTATTTTGTAGCCCAAGAGGTTAATAATGATATGCATGATCCCATTGGTCCCACCGTTATTGGTTCAGCCAGGGTTATTGGTCTGTTTTGTAGCTCATGGGTAATAGGCACCTTTTCTTGTATCGTGTTGAAACCATTTTCATGATCCAGCCGACTCCACCCTTTCATTCCGACTCTCCAACGCGATCTCTGCAGTCACGATGCAAGGGCCCGTGAACGCCTCTTTTGCAAAAGAAGAGTCAGGTGTTTCGGCTTCTAATGAGGTTGAAGGACTCGCCAAAGTGCCTGGAGTTCATACAGGCCATGAATAAGATTATTTAACCGGTCGATTGAGCAAGAGGTGCATTGTTTAGGGAAGAAGACCTGGCTCAGGGATATCTGGCACGATCACAGGCCAGAGATGTTGTGAAAGACGGTTTTCTGAGAACGCGGAGAGCTTCTGCTATCTTACCTGACTCATTTATCTAAGCTGCCTTTCCACCCAGCTTTGCCCTCGGTGGTGAACAATCACCACATTAAAACAAGCTTAAACACACACACAAAATAAAGAAAAACAATTAAAAGATACGATCTAGAAGGCTTTCATGGCTGGAGTTCATTAGTTGTTGTAGATTTTCCGGGCTGTATGGCCGTGGTCTTGGCATAGCAGTACCTGACGTTTCGCCAGCAGCTGTGACTGGCATCCTCAGAGGTATAACACAGAAAGATGGAGTACATTGACACAAAGGATACCAGTCACAGCTGCTGGCGAAAAGTCAGGTACTACAGTGCCAAGACCACAGTCATACAGCCCGGAAAATCTACAACAACTAATTAAAAGATAACACACGAACAGGAAGGAGGGCCAGTGAGAATCAATGCAGGAAAGCCAGACAGAACAGGAATGTCTTCCCCCACTGGTGGAAGACAATGCTAGAAGGAGACAGATCAGTCTTCTTGCAGAGTGAATTCCACAGTTTTGGTGCCCTCTTTTTTTGCATCAAAGTTCAGGATGCTTTAGGATTGCCAGGGCCCCACTGGCTGCCGGTGGGGGTTAGGCAGGGGTCCGTTGGAGCGGGAGCGCACAGGAGCGCAGCTCCGGGAGTGAGGAGCCCAGGGGGCGGGCACATGACCAAGCCCCACCCCCTCCTCGGCTTCCCCGAGCTGTGCAGAGGCGCAGCGCCCCAGGGAAAGCCCCGCTAGGGTCTTTATTGATTTTAATGTTTTGTTTTAATATTGATAATTTTATCACTGTTCCTTTTATGACCATGTGCTGCTTTTCCAGAGACTTGCTCAAGGTGGCATATAAATTTTCTAAGTATACCATTTTTTATCTGGGCACATGGCACATAAGTACTGGAGAAATTTCACCAACCCTTCAGCAGCTTCCACCCCATCAGTTTGGTGTAGTGGTCAGGAGTTGGACTCTAATCTGGGAGAACCGGGTTTGATTCCCCACTCCTCCACATGCAGCTGCTGGTGTGACCTTGGGCCAGTCACAAGTTCTCTCAGAGCTGTTCTCTCATGAGCAGTTCTCAAAAGACCTCTCTCAGCCCCACCTACCTCACAGGGTGTCTTGTTGGGGGGAGGGGAAGGGGAAGGGGAAGGGATGGGTGGTGCACATGTCCTGGGTATCTCAAGTCTACTTGAAACCTAGTGGTTTCAAGGGAGCAGGAAGAGAATGAGGGTGTGTTCTTTACGCTTATTTTTATTGCACAAAGTATTAGATGGGGAAGGGAATGGAGGAAGAGCAGGTCAGTTTCACTCACCTGTGGAGTGGGGCCTGAGGGGTGGGTGTTGCCTTCTGACACACTTCCGGTATGTTAGGGGGTGTGGCGTATGCAAATGAGTTATGCAAATGAGTTATGCTAATGAGCTCCTGCACCTCTTTTTCTACGAAATGACCCCTGAAGGTAGGAATGCTAGCTCCTGGTTGGGGAACTCCCGGAGATTTGGGGGTGGAGCCTGGGGAGGACAGGCACCTCAGTTGGGGTACAATGCCATTGGAGTCCCCCCTCCAAAGCATCCATTTTCTCCAGGGGAACTGATCTCTGTGGTCCGGAGATGAGCTGTAACTCCAGGGGGAACCCCCAATGCCCAACCTGGAGGCTGGCATCCCTATAAAGCGGCTGTGGTTTTACCTCCAGAGAAGCAACTTTAACCACTACTGCACTCATTCTAATTCTGTCCCTCTTCTGGACACTGAGAGAATGAAGCCCGGCACTCCCATTGTGCCAACTCATTACCCGGACGCATCATTGCAGGTAGAAGGCGGCCTTTCTGAGAAGGTGGTTCTCACCCTTCGGAAGCATCATCATAAATAGTCTCTTATGTGAACTGGCAACCCTGCCCGGTCCACATGAGTCAAAGGGTTCCCTTGCCAGCCTGATGTAATTTCTCTTGCCAGCCCTATAAAACGCTTCTGGCCTCCATGAATAAGATGCTGAAGATCATGTCAGCCAGATCGGCGCTGCGATTTCTGGAAAGGGGAGATCTTTCTTTCCCTCTCCGAGGGCCCACACACTTGGAGATTTTATTCCATCACCCCACTGCCTGGGAGAACTGTCTAATCCCGGGCTCACAGTCTGCCTGGGTTCTTTATTAAAGGAGAAAAGCTTTGAGACTCCAAAATAATTTGAGAAGACTGGGCTGGAAGTTAGACTTATTGGTGGATGATCAGGGGTCTGGAGACTGAGACCTACCAGGAAAGGCTGAGGGCCTCGGGAATGTTTAGTCTGGAGAAGAGGAGGCTGGGGGGGGACATGATGGCTCTCCTTAAATATTTGAAAGGCTGTCCCTTGGAGGAGGGCAGGGAGCTGTTCCAGTTGGCAGCAGTGGAGAGGACCCGAAGCAACAAATTTAAATTGCATGCGGAAAGATATCAGCTGGATATTAGGGGAAACTTTTTCACGGTCAGAATGTGATTCACAGGTGGAATCAGCTGCCCAGGGAGGTGGTGAGCTCCCCTTCACTGGCAGCTTTCAAGAAGAGGCTGGACGAATATTTGTCAGAGATGCTTTAGGCTGGTCCTGCATTGAACAGGGGATTGGACTAGATATTCTGTATGGCCCCTTCCAACTCTATGATCCTATGATTCTATGTGTGAGGCTGAATTGCACCGGTAATCAAAGGTCGAAAGGCTTACATGCATTTGGCAACCATTTTCCATAAAGAATGACTTTTTCCCCTCCCATAGGTTGCAGTCACACACTCTAAATAATCCATTTTCAATGCACTTTCAAACTGGAGTTTGCCAGTTCACACACTTCCGTGCTGTCATTTTTTGTCACTCCTTTGTCTCTATTGCTTCAGGGTCCCCTCCCCAATGTGTTCTGCTCTCTCTAGTAGTCCCAGAGGGAGCAAAACACATATGGAAAGGGGGGAGGGACCCGAAGCAATAGGGACAAACGAGTGACAAAAATGACAGTGCAGAAGTACAGTAAAATCCAGCTTGAAAATGCATTGAAAGTGGATTACTTAGGGTGCTTTCACACACACTAAACAACACACTTTCAATCCACTTTCAGTGCACTTTCAAGCTGGATTCTAATGTCTGAAATGGCAAAATCCACTTGCAAACGGTCGCTGAAGTGGGTTGAAACGACGTTATTTTGCATGAGTGAAAGTGCCCTTAGTGTGTGTGTGATTGCAACCCCCGAGTCCAATTCAGATGCCCATACGATTTGGAAGCCTCAACGTTCGCAGAGAAGATAAGTAAAAGTTGCAACGTTTTGCAGAAAGAGCAGGGCCAGTCATGTCTGTGGCACACAGGGATGCCAGCCTCCAGGTGGTGGCTGGAGATCTCCTGGGATGAAGAAGAAGAAGAAGAAAAAGAAGAAGAAGAGACTGGATTTATACCCCGCCCTTCACTACCCAAAGGAGTCTCAGAGTGGCTTACAAACGCCTTTCCCTCCCCCTCCCCACCACAGACACCCTGTGAGGTGGGTGGGGCTGAGAGAGCTCTGACAGAAACTGCTCTTTTTCAAGAACAGCTCTCACAGAACTACGGCTTGCCCAAGGTCATCCAGCAGGTGCAAGTGGAGAAGTGGGGAATCAAACCCGGTTCTCCCAGATTAGAGTCCACGCACTTAACCACTACACCAAACAGGATTACAACTGATCTCCAGACAACAGAGATTGGTTCACCTTGAGAAAACAATGCACTGGAGAAAGAAAGCTTTGGAAGGGGGACTCTGCGGCATTCTACCCCTTTGAAGTCCCTCCCCGAACCCTGCCCTTCTCAGGCTCCACCCTCAAAATCTCCAGCTATATCCCAACCTGGAGCTGGCAACCCTAGCGATGAACCATATTTTACCATAGGGGATGTGGAATTTACTCAGCTGGCCCAGCTCTCACGCTGCTAGGCCTCAATGAGGAGCTCCCTTTTCCTGTTGTTTGAATATGAGAGTTTGTGAGCTGTAGGCCATGATTCGGAAGACAAAATTAGACAAATGTTGCAGGCAGCCATGGCGGCCCAAAGCAAAATGCGAAACCAAGAGCCATGTCGTATCTTTTATTGTGGTGGTGGAAAGTGCCGTCAAGTGATGGTTGACTTAGGGCAACCTCTCATTTGTGGTCTCTTCTCCAAGTACTAACCGGGGTCAACCCAATTTAGCTTCCAAGATCTCATGAGATTGGACTAGCCTGGGCCTTAATTCTCCCTCATTTAATGTTTTGTGTCATCATTTATTTCTTAAGGCACCCTGTGTTAAAGAAAGATAGACAGGAATTTGCAAGCAAAACAAAAACTGTCTGAAAAAAATTTCCTCTTTGAATTTGAGGGCATATATTTCACATCTGATGACAGCTGGTGATTATTAAGCAGCTACCAGCACTTGCCGGTTAGGGCCAAAGAGACTGGCTGCTGGCTTGCCATTTTAGTGCATTTTGTACTAACCTCATCCGTTCATTCAACCAGAAAGCATCGCCTTGAACATCAGGGTTGGTATTTAGCAGCGTCTGACAGGTGATGTGCGCTAGCAGGCAAGTTTGACAGTATCTGGCATGCAACAAATCAATATTTTGACAGTAGCTGACATGCGTCAATATTCAATATGTTTGTGCTAACTTCTTTCAACCAATCAGGAAACATCTCTCTGAAGATGTGAAAAAAGCAGTCCTTTGCACTCGGGGGGGGGGGGGGGGGTGGAAGCACTGCAGGAATGCATGGAATGGATCCAGATTAGAGTTGCTAGTCCTGGCTCACACATTTTTGTCTTAGCTCAGAAACGATGGCTCCAGAGCAAACTAATATATGCAGTAGCCAAATCACCTGCTCCCAACTTTAGCATCAGTAGCTCAGAAAGTAGAATTTTTGCTTAGAGAGAACATTGCTTGTGAGGTAGGTGGGGCTGAGAGAGCTCTCTCAAGAACTACCCTTGAGAGAACAGCTCTGAAAGAACTTATGACTGACCCAAGGTCACACCAGCAGCTGCATGTGGAGGAGTGGGGAATCAAACCCGGTTCTCCCAGATTAGAGTCTGCTACACCGAACTGTCCTATGAACGATCTTGATCTCGGTCGCTAGCAATACATCCTTATACTCAAGGATCTTTTCTAGCTCCTTCATGGCTGCCCTTCCAGTCTCAACCTCCTTCTGATTTCTTGGTTGCTGTCTCCCTTCCAGCTGATGTTGGAGCCAAGGAAGAGAAATCCATACATCCCATGATTTGCTTGCTTTCTTGTCCAAACTTGTGTCCCGACTCATATTGCTAAATATAGGCTGAGATCCCTTTGTTTAAAGGAAGGATTGCGCCAAGCAGAGAAAGGGAAACCACATCTGCCCATAATGTCAGGCGCATAAAGGAAACGGCTATCAGCTGTCGCTGCTGACCCCCCCCCCCCCCCATCCCAATGAATAAAGAAGAAACCATAAAATGTCAGTTCATGTCTGGGACACCAACGATAGGCAAAGTTGTGTGCAATGAATCAAGCCTCTTTTTATCAGCCCATAAATCCTGCCACTGTCCCAGTCATGCATGCATATCCGCATTTTATTTTTTTTTGCCAGGGACTAGGAAAGGGAAAGAGCGTCCAGGTGACGGGATGCCAGGAAGTCAGAAAATAGCTTACGTCAAATTTGCAAAAACAAATGGGTCATGTGTACAAAGAACGGCCTGCAGAAAGGAAACTGAGTCATGCCGTCACCTCCCCAAAGACTCTTGCTTCTCCCTTCCAGTGTCTGTCCCCCTCTTTCTGTCGATCTTTTGGTAAACAAGAAGTGAAGAGGTCAACGGATTCCATTTAGGTTTCGCTGGACAGGATGACCTCCTCTGCAAGCGTATCTTCTGATCAGATGTTATGGTGTATGTCACCCATCCTTACAGTTAAAGATATTTGCTCGTATCCTTTCTCATGTCATTAAAACTCCGGTTTATCGCCAGGTTCCACCGCAGAGCCAGTTTAACAGCAAGTGTTTTTTTTTTCCAAATTCAATATACAATATTTGTTTATTTTAATGTATTTAAAACGTTTTATACCGTCTTTGGGGTCCATGGTGGCTCAGAGGTTAAGATGCTGAGCTGCAGACCGGAGGGTCGGTAGCTTGGCAGTTCGAGACCCTAGTGCTACATGACGGAGTGAGCTCCCATCTCTGGCCCCAGCTCCTGCCAACCTAGCAGTTCGAAAGCAAGAAATCGCAAGTAGATAAATAGGTACCACTTTGGTGGGAAGGTAACCGTGTTCTGTGCACCTCGGCGTTTAGTCATGCTGGCCACATGACCACGGAGAAGTCTTTGGACAGTGCTGGCTCTTTGGCTTGGAAACAGAGATGAGCACCGCCCCCTAGAGTCGGATTCGACTGGCTTTCGAGCAAGGGAAACCTTTACCTTTACCTTTATGCCATCGTCACACCCATATAAGGTTACCCAGGGCAGCCAAGATGGAAACTTGAAAATATTTGAACATTAAAAAAAGCATTTAAAATAATATAGACAACAATTCAATAAAAAACCATAAACACGAAAACATGTAACACCAAAAGCAGGGAGGAGTGCCAATAATGGTTATCAGGGGTACGGCCAGGGCTATTTTTGGGCAGGAATGCACAGGAATGGAGTTCTGGCTTCCAAGTTGGCCACGCCTACAGACCCCCCCCCCTCATGTTCCCCAAGCACCTCACAAGCCGCAGGGCACATGGGGAAGCCAATCCAGAAACTGCCTTCCTTCCCTTGGGTTCCCCATGCGTCCCACAAGCTGCGGGGCACCTGGGGAATCCTGGGAGGGAGCTGTGCTGTCAGGGGTGTGGCCTAATATGCTAATGAGTTCCTGCTGGGCTTCTTCTACAAAAAACGGTACGGCAAAAGAAACAGAAAAAGTGTTCACCCGTGGTCAGAGGACAATGATAGAAGGGGACAGGTGAAGCCCCCAGGTGAGGTAGTTCCAAAGTTTTGGTGCCATGACCAAGAAGGTTCTTTCTTGGGTTGCCACCTGTGTAGCCTTAAATGGCAGGGTTGCCCAAAGCATGGCCACCAAAGATGACCAACGTTGATGGGTAGCTTCACATGGGAGAAGGCAGTCCTTCAGGTGGAGATGAAATGAATGGGGGGGAAGAGGTGGAACTCAAGCACCCCATTAAAGGCATGATCCACACAGTCAAGTCCCACTGGTTTAACTGCAAAAGATGTAAGCCTGTGCTTTCACATTCCTTTCAAAGACAACAGGCTACAACAGTAGGGTTGCAGGCGGGAATATACCTTGTCCCTTTAATGGAGGCTTAGTGTGTGGAAATGGGCAGGTGTGGCTTTTCGTGGCATGGAGGTAAAAACTTTCCAAGAAGCAAAAATATGTCTAATAGTTGCTGGAAGCATAAAATACATGCAGGTATGTTTTATCACGTGGTGGACATGTGAAACTGTACGCAAGTTTTGAGTTATGGCGCATAACTCAATACAGGCAGTTTTGCAGACTTCATTACCCTTTCGACCAGAATTGTTTTTCCTGTATTATACCAGACGAGTTTGATTTAAAAAAAAACAAAAAACAAAGGTATGTTATAATTCATGTGGTAACAGCAGCTAGAATCTTGTATGCAACTTTTTGGAAACTTCCAACAATACCCTCTGAACAAGACCTAATAATGAAGACCATGGAAAGTGCGGAAATGGACAAACTCACTTTGATTTTAAAAGGGCAAATGGAAGAAGACTTTGTTGGACTTTGGATTCCTTTTTACAATTGGCCAGGGGTCATTTCAAGGAGGAGCTCAGGGGAACTCAGCTCCAGGAGTTGGTGCCAGCCCCACCCCCCCCGTGGGGGAATGCCTGCTTGTGTCATGGCTGCAGCAAAATGACCCCGTCCCCTGGAAAGGTCCTTGTTCCTCCGACCAGCCTTCTGAAGGCTTCAGCCACCACTGAAGCTATCCTCCCAGAAGAGTGGTATTTCTGAGGCTTGGATTAGTAGCGGTCCCCTCTCTGCCAGCTCTTTCTCTTCCTTCCTTCCTTCCTTCCTTCCTTCCTTCCTTCCTTCCTTCCTTCCTTCTTCCTTCCTTCCTTCCTTCCTTCCTTCCTTCCTTCCTTCTTGTCTCTCTCTCTCTTCTTTCTGTCTTGCCTTCTGAAATACTTCCGGTGATGTCAGGGGGTGTGGCATATGCAAATAAGTTATGCTAATAGGTTATGCTAATGAGCTCCTGCACCTTTTTTTCTACAAAATGACCCTTGCAATTGGATGAGAAAGAAATATAAAGATATGATTTCTCTGATATAATATGAAGTAGCCTTTACGAACTTCTAAAATTTCACAGGGTGCGTTCAAACGGGCAGCTAATCCCACTATTAGCCCGGCTGTAATTTGATCTAGACCTTTTTTATCCAGTGTTGCATGACCAGACAGCTCCCCTGTGAATCACTTTACCATGTGTGACTCCGCGGTGGATTGTCTATATGGCATCCACACCAAGGAGCTGTGCAGTCGACTTTTTAAAAGAAAAATCCTGTCTGCGCATGCACATATGTGCCTCACCATCTACTTGTTTTTCTGCGCATGCGCGGACTAAAATGGTAAAAGCAATGCCAGCGGTACCTTCCTCTAGGTACCATTTCAGTTAACAAAGTGCATAAATATTACGGGACCTTCAGAAACATTAAATTGTCCTGATCATTTGAGCGGAGCTCTGTGGACGTCGCATGTTTAAGCAGTTATGCGCTCATCGCTAAGAATTTTTTTAAATGGTGGCTGTTCCGGATGGTCTGTAGACCATCCCTGCGGGCTGATTGCATGCTGGTGGAATGACCTAATGGTGGAAAGTCCACCATTGGCCGATCAGCCAGCTTCGGACTGGACTTTAGCCACTATCTTTTAAGTACGGTTCTCCGATGGGGATCGAGGGGCTGATCGCTGAAGTGGGACAATTCCCAGATGCTGCAGTCTGGATGTGCCCTTTAAATCTGTATGAACGTGACCACAGTCTATCTCTTAGTAGTGTGAAATGATATGTGGAGAAGAGTTACATGCAGAAGACTTATTATTTTGTTTCTCCCCCCTTACCCCTGTGTATACCCTAAACCTAATAAAGTGTACTATTTTTTTTCCCCATGAAGCCTCTGTGTAAAGGGACAAGGCATGTTTTAACTCCAGGCAGCCAGCAATCCATCACAACAGACTGGAGACGCCACTCAGCAAGACAGAGAACTCTCATTTTGAAATCCGTAGGATATTAAAGTTGTGCCCTGAACATGTTTCCAATTAATTCATAATCCTGTAATGAGTCGAGTGTTTGTTCTGCTAATGTAATTTGCTAACTGACAGGACCTAGTTAATTCAGTCATATTACTGAGATCTTTGCAGATCTCGCGTTGGCTACTGGTTTATTTCCAAATTCAATCCAAAGTGCTGCTTTTCACTGTTAAAAAACTTTCAGTTGTAATTGTGGATAGTCTCCAGGTGCTACCTAGATGTTGGCAACCCTACTAGTTTGTCGTGAAGTTCATTGGGTGGCCTTCGTCAACTCAGTCCAGCCCACCTCAAAGGGCTGTTTTGAATAGAAAATGGAGGCGGGAGGACCATATCTGCTGCGCTGAACTGCTTGGAAAGGGGCCTGAATAAAAACATGGTGGATAGATGGATGAAAAAGTCGGATGGATATGTTATGCCTGTCCGCCATACAGCTGTTAAAACAGACAAGATCCCTACTATAGAGAAAAGCAAGTCCTCCATTTCTTGTCTCATAATGCAGCTGGCCAAGATAGAAGAAAGACAAGCAAAGCAGCCAGGGAGAGGGACAGTCTCTGCCCTCCTGCTCTTGTGTTGGGTCTAAGGCCGAGGCCAGGACAGCTCATCTGTATTCACTGCCTACCTTACAAAGTGCAGGTCTTTCTCTGTGATGCTACTCTTGATTAGCAGGCCTGTCTGTCGCTGTCATCCGAGTAACTTTCCTTCCTTTGATTTTAATCACTCCTGTCTGATTGACTCAAGGCATCCTTTCATTAAGCTTCACTTTGCTCATAAAAAAAACCTGTGGGGTGTGTGTGTTTGTGTGTACCTTGTCTCTCCTTCCTACTATTTGTATCTTCCATTCGTTTCCCTCAGGCTATCTTTTCCTGGTGGTTGCCCACATTCTAGTCGTCGTGGCTGTGGAGACCGTCTCAGCTAGTTCCGTTTGATCGTCCATCCAAATGCTTTTTCTCCTACAAGCTGAGGGCCCTCAACAAGGGTGTAGACTTTCCAATTTCCCCGGGGGAGGGGGGCTGGGACTGGGCCAGAGACATCACAGGCCATTGTCTCCGGGGGAGGCTCATCATGTCCTGGAAAAGTTTTTTGGGGGGGGGCTCCAGCTCCCCAGCCCCCCTGAAGTTGATGCCTATGGCCCTCAAGGAATTATGGGAAGGGGGACATAAGGGGGAAAACAAGTACATGGTGAGGCGCATATGCACATGCGCAAACAAAATTTAAAGACAACCCCCAACTGCACAGCTCCTTCAGGTGGATGCGGTCTAGACAATCCACTGTGGAGTCCGTGCATGGTAAGGCAATTCATGGGGGAGCTGTCTGATCATGCAACACTGGATAAAAAAGATCAGGATCAAATTTGAGCTGGGCCAGTGGTGGGATTAGCTGCCCGTCTGAACGCACCCTGTGTGAAGAAAACAGATAGGTGTAGGAGCGAAGAGATTTGGGAGGTGGAATGCCAAAAAATTGGGATGAAGAGGTGCAGCGTGCTCTAAAGGCAGAGCTTTGGTGACTGATTGAGTTTACTCAATTTCTTACCAAAGCAAGTATATCAACTTTTAAAACAGAAAGGGGAAGAAAGAAGGCATGTGCGGTGTCTGTATTTGCACCAGGCTGCAGAGGCATCAGGGTGGAGAGATGTGATGGACTTCAGCGACATATAATTGAAATACAGGAAGCAGCCATGCCACGACAAGAGTTAAAATATGCCAGGCAAGCAATTTCTGTGGCTTTTGGGGGGATGGTCAGGGATTGTTTAATCCCCACAGGATCTTCCTGGAAGGAGCGAAGATGTGAAGAATACTAAATTATCGCCATGGTAAAAAGAAGAAGAAGACGAAGAAGGTAATGTATTATTTACAAGAGCAGTTTGAGCTGTCAGGTCAGTTAAATCAATTATTCACCATTTGTTCAATTTAGCTTTGTATAAATCTTCATTTTCTCACTCAGCAGATTCCAAATTTACTACAAAAAGCTGTATGCCGTGACCTTAATGAGAAGAGATCGGAGGACCAGATACCAAAAAAAGAAAGAAAGAAAGAGAGAGAGAGAGTGAAGGCTTCTGTCGCTTAAATTTATAAGGGATCTCTTACAACCTGTTCAGCCTTCGGCCTTGGTCACACGGCCCTTTAATGCAGGAGGAAGGGCTTTCCTCCTGCATTTAAAGGGACCGTTTACAATGGCCGCAGCTAGTCCCGCGCCGAAGCGGGCTCAAATACGGGTTCCTCCCGCATTTTCTGATCCCGGGAAAATCGACTGTTTTCCCGGGAGTCGCACGAGGAACCCGCATTTGAGCATCTGGACAGCCCTCTCTCGCAATCAGGGAAGGGTTCCTCCCCTGGCCACCGCCGTCAGCCACCACCTCCTCCGCCGCCCGCCTCCTTTTCCACCTCCGCCCACTTCCTCCACTGCCGCAGCCTTCACCGAGAGCCTCCGCAGCCACCTGCCTCCTTCTCCGCTGCTGCGGCTGCCCACTGCAGCCACCCGCCATGGCCACCGCTGTCAAGGGTTGGGATGTATAAACATCCCAACCCGAACTTAAGAGAAATGGCTGCTTTAAATCCGGGAGGAGTCCCAGATTTAAAGGGCCGTGTGACCACAGCCTTAGAGTGGTGCTTCATTTTATTTGGAGTGTGGTTTTGACACATAAATTGTTGGTGATATCTAGTGGCGTAGTGGTTAAGTGTGCAGACTCTAATCTGGGAGAACCAGGTTTGATTCCCCACTCCTCCACTTGCACCTGCTGGATGACCTTGGGCAAGCCATAGTTCTGGCACAGCTGTTCTTGAAAAAGAGCAGTTTCTGTCAGAGCTCTCTCAGCCCCACCTACCTCCCAGGGTGTCTGTTGTGGCGAGGGGAAGGGAAAGGAGTTTGTAAGCCACCCTGAGACTCCCTTAGGTAGTGAAGAGTGGGGTATAAATCTAATTTCTTCTTCTTCTTAAGAAGGAGGAACTGTTTCATTTGTCTTTCCAGTATTTAAGAACATAAGAAGAGCCATGCTGGCTCAGACCAGTCTAACCCAGCATCCTGTCTCACACAACGGCTACGCAGTTCCTTTGGAGGTCCATCAGCAGGGCATAGAGACCGAGGCCCTCCTCTGAGGTTGCCTCCTGCTGCTCAAAACATTCATTTTCTTTCCAATTTGGTGTAGTGGTTAGGAGTGTGGACTCTAATCTGGGAGAACTAGACTTGATTCCCCACTCCTTCATATGCAGCTGCTGGTGTGACCTTGGGTCAGGTACACGTTCTTTCAGAGCTGTTCTCTCAGAAGCAGTTCTCAAAAGAGCCCCACCTACCTCACAGGGTGTTTGTTGTGGGGAGGGGAAGGGAAAGGAGATTGTAAACTGTTCTGAGACTCCTTTGGGTAGAGAAGGGCAGAGTACAAATCCAATCTCTTTTCTTCTTCTTCTCACCTGCACCTTAGCCTGCCTTTTTGTTGTATTCTTATTATTTTACAGCCACAGCTTGCAGAGACTTTGGGATGCAAAAGGCCCTTTCTGATTGGCTACAAATAAAGACTCTCATTGGTCCTTAAGTCACTCTAGGTAACCAATTGCTGAGCCTCGCTTAGGTCCAATAGGATTGTTTGTACATAGTTACGTTGTTTGAAGTTATGAGTTGGAAACAGTATAAATTAAGGTGCCGCTCTCATAGAGCTGTCTTTTGAGCTGAAGCAATGTGTTTGAATAAAAGCCTGTTTGTTTGATTCATCGCCTCCTGCTCAATACTTAAAACTTTTAAAGAGGGAGGGGGAATCTACGCAAATACATGGAAATGGGTTTTTTAAAGTTGTTGTATTTCACTATTCCTATACAACTCTCCATGCTTCCCCGCATGCTTCCCCGCATGCTTCCCCGCATAAATCAAAATTTAGGCTGAGAATTTTCTGATGGTCATGTAAGCGGCTAAACATTAGGAAGATGTTCCTGACAGCAGTTCCTCAGTGGAACAGGCTTCCTCAGGAGGTGGTGGGCTCTTTTCCTTGGGAGGATTTCAAACGGAGGCTTGTTGGCCATCAGACAGCAATGCGGATTCTGTGAACTTGGGCAGATCGTGAGAGGGAGGGCAGGAAGGGTTGCCTCAGTGCTTAGTTCTCGTGGCCCTTTCTTACACGCCCAGGGAAATGCTGGTTGCCACTTTGGGGTCAGGAAGAAATTTTCTCCAGGCTGGTTTGGCTGGGGATCCTGGAGGGTTTTTTTTTTTGGCATCTTCTGGGCATGGATCAGTGGTCACTGGGGGTGTGGGGGGGGGGAGGTATCTGTGAATTTCCTGCACTGTGCAGGGGGTTGGACTCAATGGCCCTGGAGGTCCCTTCCAACTCTATGATTCTATGAATAAAAGGGGGAGGGGCTGCAATGTGCATCAAGTGTGAAAGTAGACGCACGGCTGGTCGTGGAGCCAAAACGGACTGTCCCGTGCCATCTGGAATCTCCGTCGCAAGGGTGGTTTCACACATAATGGTGCCAGCGATCTGACTGCTGCAGAAACCCGGAATACAAAAGCACTGTTGTGATGCAGAGAAACAAATTGTATCAATACAAGAAAATGTCTATTACAGTATTGCAACAGGATACATAGCTCACAATATAAGTATGCCTTTAACATTCAAGGCATAAAGCTCACAATGTCTTCAAGAACATGTCTTCGAGAATAAAAAATTTTCAGAGCACAGTATCCAGTGAAGGAAGACGAAGATGCCAGCCTTTTCTCTTCGTTTCACTACTGCTTCCTCAGTGAACTCAATTTTCAAGGCATAAAGCACAAAAAGTGCTAAACTCAACTTCCAACTGGATCAAATTCCCCAAAGAGTTCAGCGTCCAGAGTTTACTACCATAACCTTTTGGTTCAAGACAAACGGGCTACCACTCATTCCCCACTTCAAAAGTCGGTGCTATTGGCAATAGCCATGGCTCAGTGGTTGGGGGGCAAGACATGGATCAGTGGTGGAGTATCTGCTTGGCATGAAGAAGGTCCCAGATTCCCGGCATCCCCAATTAAAAGGACCAGGTGATGTGAAAGACCTCCGCCTGAGACTCTGGAGAGCTGCTGCTTGGCTGAATGCATAATACCGACCTTGATGGGCTGATGTATAAATTCAGTATAAGCAGGGCTCATTTTGTAGCAGGAGCTCCTCTGCATATTAGGCCACACACCCCTGATGTAGCCAATCCTCCAAGAGCTTACAGTAGCCCCTGTAAGAAGAGCTCTGTAAGCTCTTGGAGGATTGGCTACATCAGGGGTGTGTGGCCTAATATGCAGAGGAGCTCCTGCTATGAAATGAGCCCTGAGTATAAGGCAACTCCATGCATTCAGATGTTCACATTTAGATTTTTGAGGGTTTATGGTGCACACACATGAATACACATGAAGCTGCCTTCTACTGAACCAGTAGAATCCAGCAAGGCCAGTATTGTCTATTCAAACTGGCAGCGGCTCCCCAGGGTCTCAGGTGGAGATCTTTCACATCACCTCCTACCTGGTCCTTTTGACTGGAGATGCCGGGGATTGAACCTGGGACCTTCTGCATGCCAAGCAGATGCTCTACCACTGAGCCACAGCCCCTCCTCTGAACTGAAACTGGGGCAGATTCATACTTGCCGACGGTAAGCATGAAAGCGCTTTCCTTATGGATCCCATTCCAGGAAAGCATTCATAAAAAAACCTATGAAGGTGGAGCTGGTAACTTGGCTTCTTTCTTCCTACCCAAATGTCCTCTGGCCAGAACAGAGGATTTTCTGTGGGAAGGAACCGTATAATTGGTCCAGTTTGTTTGGCTCTGTCAAACATGCATTCCATCACGGTGTGACATTACAGCACAAGGAAGAGACTCCCGGGGTTGTTTTATGCAAGATTAAACAGTCCCACCATGAAAGTCTGTCCCTTCTCTGTAAACTACAGTTGAAGTTTCCCAATGCTTAAATTTCAGCGTGCTGATTCACAGGCTGACTTCATACTCAAGGAATGCAGAGAAATCCATCCAAGTGCTCCAAGGGCATTGACTGTGATTTTTATCCCACCCTTCTTGCATTGTCTAAGAGAGTGTGCCCTGGGGCAAAGCTTGGCATTGTTCTTGCTTGCTGTGGGTGGCACGGTCCTCCTTTCCCCCATTTTATCCTCAAAGCAACTTTGTAAGGCAGGTAGGGCTGAGAGAGAGAGAGAGGGAGAGAGAGAGAGAGAGACTGACCTGAATTGGCCCATGTGAGATTTATGCTAGAAGGAGATTTGAACTCAAGATCTTCCAGGTCCTAGCCTGACATCCCAACCACTACACAGTGTGGGATCTCCAGAACTGAAGGCAAGAATGCAAGAATGCCAGGTTGCATTTGCTGGTTCTCAGCAGGAGTTGTTGTTGTGGCGAACTTGATAATGAGTATTAAAGATAGCAACCGGTTATGCTTGCTCATCTTCGTTACGTCTTCATTGTAAAAATGGAAATTTATAGAATCACAGAGTTGGAAGGGGCCATACAGGCCCTCCAGTCCAACCCCCTGCTCAATGCAGGATCAGTCTAAAGCACCCCTGACAAAGAAAACAAATTTAGAGTCTAGGGGCACCTTTAAGACCAAGTCTGGTGTAGTGGTTAAGTGCACGGACTCTAATCTGGGAGAACCGGGTTTGATTCCCCACTTCTCCACTTGCACCTGCTGGATTACCTTGGGCAAGCCATAGTTCTGGCACAGCTGTTCTTGAAAAAGAGTGGTTTCTTGCAGTGTTAAGTGGTATGACTACTTGGCATCCTTCCACATCGTATCAGATGAGAGAGAGAGAGAGAGAGAGAGAGAGAAAGGAAGGAAGGAAGGAAGGAAGGAAGAAAGAAAGAAAGAAAGAAAGAAAGAAAGAAAGAAAGAAAGAAAGAAAGAAAGAAAATAACATTACTGAAAATCTTGATCCGTAAAGTCCTGGAACTGTCCACAGCTAATGGAATTCTGTAGAAAACCATCCAGGGAAGACCTCTGGCAAAACTCAAAGGCTACATCCAGGATTTCTGCAAACCGTTCCACATGATTCCCTCGGCACACTCTAGATTAGCTGTTATGAATCCGCATGAGTTTGTGTTCAATGAATAACATGAAGCACAACAGCTGGGGCGATTCACTGCGGAGGCAGACGACAACCACTGCCAACCCCAAAAAGGGACTCGATTGTGCTGCCCTTAACTAACTGGGTCAGTGGCTCAACAGAGTGTGCCTTTTCATCTGCTGCTTCTGCTTTCCAGCAGCTCGGCAGCGAGATGGACAGACAATCCTCCGGCCCAGTCTTGTCATCCCACCCAAACCCCTTTTTTTGGAGATAAAACAACTGCATTAAAAAAAATAATCAGCAACATTCCTAAACTGCAACCAAGGTCTCAGAAACATTGGAGCAACATTTTTTTCAAAAAAAATCGATGTCTGTTTTTAATGAACATGAAGGCAATGACGAGGGTTGCCAGCCTCCAGGTGGTGGCTGGAGATCTTCTGGGATTACACCTGCTCTCCAGGCGATAGAGATCAGTTCACCTGCAGAAAATGGCTGCTTTGGAAAGTGGTACATACAGCAAACAGATAATAGGTCCTATACGTGATGGCATAGTCCACAGTTCTTTTCCCTTTATAAAGCACCTTTCTCGACCATTCTGTTATCGCAGGGGTCCCCAGCATGGTACCTGCAAGCACTACGGGGCCCACCAATGCTCCCTCTAAGCTGTGGAGTCCTGTGAGCAAAAATTCTACTTGGTGAACTACTGGCATTAAAGTTGTGAGTGAGCGATTGCATAAATTGTATTATTTATTTGTTTGTTTGTTTATTCGTATTTATCCCCCGCCCTCCCCACGAACGGGCTCAGGGCGGCTTACAATAATCGGTACAATGTACCTAAAATACATAAATGGTACAATGTCCCTGGTCTATATAAACAGTTAAAACAGTTTGAGACAGTTAAAACAACCATACAATTTAAAGTGCTTGCAGTACTTTGCTTGTTCTGGAGCCAACCTTCCTGAGCTAAGACAAAAATGTGTGAGCTAGAGGCTAAAAAACTGAGCTATCTCACACTGACTCAGCTTAGAGGGAGCACTGGTGCCCGCCCACTGATTTTGAGAAACTGAGTGGGGCTAGGTGGAGCGCTTGCTCTACGGGGCTTCTGATTGGTCACTGGAGACCTGACTGGCTGTACAGATTAAAATCACATTGCTTCAGCGACAGCTGCCATTACAATGTTTTGTTTTCTGTCACTCTTTTTTCCTCTGAAAAAAGCCTGGAGACTTTGTGGGTGGAACCTGGGGAGGGTGGGGTTTGGGGAGGGAAGGGGCCTCAGCAGGGTGCAATGCCATAGAGTCCACCCTTCAAAGCAGCCATTTTCTCCAGGGAAGCTGATCTCTATCAGCTGGGGATCAGTTGTAAAAGCGAGAGATCTCCAGACCCCACCTGGAGGCTGGCAACCCTATCCAGCAGTGTTCCCTCTAGGCTGAGTCAGTGTGAGCTAGCTCACAGTTTTTAGCATCTGGCTCACAGATGTTTTGTCTTAGCTCAGGAAGGATGGCTCCAGAACAAACTAATTTATGCAGTAGCCAAATTGCTCGCTCACAACTTTAATGCCGGAAGCTCACAAAGTAGAATTTCTTTTCTCCCCCCATCTGTTAGGGGGGTGGGGATGTGGGCTGTTGCCTCCTCCCCGCACACAGGCCCCACCAGGGCAGCTACCACCCTGGGCTTTGGTGTGCTCTCTGATTTTGCATAGAACCATTTTGCAAGATGCCTCAAACAATTGCAGCTGGAGCTCTTGGAGAATGCCGGTTCTGATCCTACAGGCTCCTGAGTCGAATTTGCTGTTGGCTTCCATGCTGGAATGCAGTTTGTGTGCTCAGGGGCCAGCACGGTGCATGAATGAAAACGCGACCCTATTAGTATGAATGAATGGTGAGGATTCGTTGACGGTGATAGAACTCGGCAGCTGCCCATTCCTTCTCAATGAGGCCAGCGGAGTCAGGATAAGAACCAACCCTTTGAAATCATACACTAAGCCCCGGAGGATCATAGTGGATGTGTCTGCCTGCCTTGAAAACAAAATAAAACAAAAAACCAGAATGTTTGGATAAAACTTTAGTTCATCTGTAGCTGTCATTTTTCTCGCCCTCTTTGGATACTTGACTGTCCAACGACTAAGGTCTGACTGCATTCACATGGGGGTAGGGGAGCCATTTCTGTTGCAGTTGTTCAAAACAGGGGCTGACTAGTGATTTGAAAATGTCATGGTTGATTCAGAGAATGGATGACAGGAGGAACAAAATTCCAGAGAGCCCGGCCACCCCTGGGGCTCAGGGAGCTGGACAAGAGATAAGATTAGTTTTCATTTGATGTCTGGGTTGGGTCTAGCTGGTGTGAAGGAGGGAGGTCCAGAGGACATCTGAATGGGGGGAGGGCTCTCACAAGTCCTACAAACATTTCTTTCGGTGATGGTAAGAGAAGTTCTAGAGGTCCCTTTGCTAAATGGTCCAGTAACAATTCTGAGGGGAAATCTCAGTAGTAGAACAGATTATTCTAAGGTATACCCCATAGGGTATAAAATTTGGAAATCCTGAATATTTACCGAATCCGAATACCTTACTAATACTGTAATTCTGAAATATTGGGAAATACTGGTATTTTCAGGGTTCAATATACCTGAACCCAAAAAATACTGGTGTGGGTTTTTTGCATATACCTAGTTATTTTCTATCTACGCTAACGTGGGTGGCCCAAGCTACCTTGATTTTGTCCGATCTCAGAAGTTAAGCAGGGTTGGCCTTGGGTTAGAGGTCCGCATTACGACTTTCATGGGCCTTAGGTACTTTTGTCTTCTTGGGTCCCTCCCACCATAATAATATTAATATTAAAAATTATTTTTGATATAACTTTAAATACTTTGACCTTTTTTTCTGTTTTAGGCAAAATTTAATAGTTTTTCATGGGCCCTAAAATTTCTTTTTTCCCCCCTGGTATGAGGAAAACAAAACATTTTCTTCAACTGACAAGTTCATTTTTTTGTCTGTTTTTTTAAAAAAATAAAACATTTTTGTGGGCCCCTAAAAGTATTGTGGGCCCGAGGCACTGTGCCTACTGTGCGTAATGGATAAGTCGGCCCTGCCTGGTTAGTATTTGGATGGGGGACCACCAAGGTTTGCCACACAGAGGCAAATAATGGGAAACCACTGAAAGCCCCGTGGGCCCCTATAATGTGGCTGTGACCTGAGGGCACTTTCCTTTACTGGACACCACTAGACTTTTTAGGACATGGCATCTTTTACTGTGGGTTTGTTCTTCCCCTTTTTTCCACAGCACACATTGGCTCACAGTTGGTCCTGCCCAGAAATATGTACATCAATTGTGGGTAGGGTTGCCATTTCTCTGATTGGGGTGGGGTTTTACCTGCTTTCAGGGCCCCTGATCTGCTGGCCCTGATCCCGCCGCGAAAGAGCCCCATCAGTGCCAACATGCCCGGTGCCGGGTCACGTTAGGGTTGCCAGCCTCCAGGTGGGGCCTGGGGATCTCCCGCTTTTACAAGTGATCTCCAGCTGACAGAGATCAACTCTTCTGGAGAAAATGGCTGCTTTGAAGGGTGGACTCTATGGCATTGTACCATGCTGAGGCCCCTCCCCTCCCCAACCCCGCCCTCTCCTGGCTCCACCCCCAAAGTCTTCAGGTATTTTCTCATCCAGACTTGGCAACCCTAGATGACATCATTGTGCTGGGCACATTGCAGGGGGGGGCTCTATCATTTGAGGAAAAAACTCTATGGTTACCATAGAGTTTTTCCTCAAATGATAGAGCGTCCCCCTGCAACATGCTGTGCATGATGATATCGCTTTCAGGTGATATCATTGCGGCACGTGTGCTTCATGCACACGTCAAAAAATCCAGGGGTGAAAGGGGGAGCCCCCCCGCTGGCAGCCATGTAAGACCTGGCAACCCCAGTTGTGAGCTGAAGACACTTTCCACCACAATCATTTTCTCTATAGTTGCAACAATGTTTGTGTGTGTGTACCTGGGTTTTGGCCACTGTGTGACACAGAAGGTTGGACTGGATGGGCCATTGGCCCGAGCCAACATGGCTTCTCTTATGTTCTTATGTGTGGATGGCCAGATTCTGGAAGAACAATCTGTCCCAGCCCCAAGTAGGGACTATCCAAGGTATGGAATATTTTGAAATGACTTAGATTAGCATTTTGCATTCCCTTTAAACAGATAATGAAGAAGGTGGTGGACTGGCGGGGGAAAGAATCCTTTTATGTTCTTGTGTTCAAACTTTAAGATGAGAGCGACAGATTTAGCTAAACGGGGGGATGTGTTAGTACAGGAGGCTGCTTTGAAGGTGGGCGGAGCCACTATAATTGTGGCTTCAGCACGGCGGGACAACCTCGTCTGCAGCAGTCAAGCAGAACCCCTTCGCTTCAGGGACAGCCTCACTGGTAAGTTTGGTGCCACTGCAGCTGCATGTGTACCTCTCCATTCAGCCTGCAGCTCCAGGGATGCTGTCCCAGATGACCCCAGGGTTCAGCATTTGCATGTGGGGATGCTGCAGACAACCCTCTGCTGGGGGCATGGGAGAATCTGCCCAGCGCTGCACTGCTGGCTCTCCAGTCTGCCCACGTGGGTTTTTCTCTGCACCCCCCTCCCAGCCCATGGGGCCTTGCATGGAGGACACACCAACTCGGAGCTTACCGGCTGCTGTCCTTTATAAAGTTTATTTCTCCAGCACACAGCATTACGTTTTATGGCACACATGGCTCAGCCCGACAAAGTGACGTTTATGTCCGATCTGGCCCTCATAACAAATGAGTTTGACACCTCTGCATTAGTGTATAGATTTAAACAATAGCTGCAGCTGAATCGTGTCAGATCTGATAAACGGAGAACAATGTGGACTTGAATGTTAAATGCTCTGACAAAGCAGAAAATTGGTCTCCCACTGTGGCGAACAACAATCGTCTTTCTAACAACAGGGGGGGAATATCTAGCCAATTAATAAACAATTTACACACAAGACCTGAATTCCCAGCAAATCTTATCCATGTCCCCAGCAAATCAAACTAATTCTCGGGCTCCTGCTAACTCTCCAATCAGCGACACTGCTCAGCTTGGCTTCCCCAACCAGCTCCTGGGGGCTGAACTTCAAACTAAGAAGATCAGGCACCAACCCCACTGTGTCACAAAGCTAAGAGGCCACCACCAAAAAGGTCATGTCTATTGTAGCTCCCTGCCTCATTTCAGAAGCTGGAGGCACCACAAAGAAGCCAGATTACCTGAATATAAGAAGAGCCCTGCTGGATCAGACCAGTGGTTTATCTCATCCAGCCTCCTGTCTCACACAGCAGCCAACCAGTTAGTCTGGAGGGCCAACAACAGGGCATAGAAACCAAGGCCTTCCCCTAATGTTGCCTCCTGGCACTGGGATTCAGAGTTTTACTGAACTGAGCTGATGCCAGGCATACATGGGGAAATGGAACCCTAAGTTCCAGTCTGTTTAGGGCTTAGTTTAAAGGTAATTACCAGAACTTTAAATTGTGCTTGGAAGCAAACTGACAGCCAGTATAGTTATGTTAACACTGGGTGCGTTCACACTTGCAGATTTTGAGCTGGATGCAGCCAGCTCCAATCTGCACGTTTACACTGTAACAGCTGGCTCTCATCCCCAGCCGTCACTCAGGTGCGACAAAGTGTCTGAAATCCGAGACCAGCTCCCCTGCTGGTCTCGGCTGTCCTCTTCTGCCTGCAGCCGCATTTGTGTGCTGTGTAACGCTGAGCCGTCTCCGAGGCACTTCCGAGTAACCCCCCTCCCCTCCCCACAGAAGCCTCTGACTTCTGCTTTTCGTCTGCCATTTTTTTTTTGCATTTTGCGAGATTCACATGAGTGCCCATACGAACCTACATTTAAAGGACAGATGTGCAAATGGAGGCTGGTTCTACCATGTACATGAGTTTGTGGTCACAATGAGGCTATTTTCGGGTTGAAATATCACAGCGTTTTCAAGTGTCTAAAGGAAGCAGTGATTCGGTCTGATGGTGCTGCGCATGCACGAAAATTTTTTCCCCATCCGCCTGCATGAGCGCTTATGCGCATGCACAAGTGGTGAAAAAAAAATTAAAAATCTCGAAACCCCCCCACCCCATTGTTAGTGTGAACATGGGGGAGATGCTTGAAGGCGACACGAGGAGAGGTTAGTGTGATCGTGATTTTACGGAACCAGACGTTTGCAGCCGGCTCCAGCAGGCTCCAGCACTCCAATGTGAACACAGCCACTGTGTTGATGGCATCTCAGACATTAGTAGCTGTCAGCAGGCTAGCTGCTGAATTCTGAACCTTTCAAAGAGTCCTCAGTCCCATTTAAACCACATCACAATTGTCCAGCTGAGATGTATCCAGAGGTCAGATAGCTACAGCCAGTTATTTCAAAAAGCTGGTGTCCCAGGATGTAGCTGACACCAGCAACGGTCTATAGACACTGATACTCCTGATGGAGCAAACAGAGGGACTGCAAAGCAACCCCAAAACTTATCTTGCAATTTATTGTTGTTGGGTTTTTTTTATTAAGGAAGTGCAGCCGTGGCCTTCTTGGGGAAACTAAGCCAAACCGATATGGCTATAAGGAAATTCCAAGTTTCCTTCTGTGCCTCTCCTCCCCAGGCCAAAAGCAAGTCCCTTAGTGTACATGGATACACAGCTGCCACAAAGTGGATCATATTCAGTAAAGTGGTGTGAATAGCCTAGGGTTGCCAAGTTCCTATGGTTGCTAATCCCCAGGTGACACCTGGAGATCTCCCACTGTTACAGCTGAACTCCAGATGACCAAGATCAGTCCCCCTGGAGACAATGGCTGCTTTGGAGGGTGAACTCTATGGCATTATACCCTGCTGAGGTCCTTCCCCAAACCCCGCCCTCCCCAGGCTCCACCCCAAAATCTCCAGGTATTTCCCAACCCAGATCTGGCAACCCTACTACACCCTGGAAACCAGCAAGAGGGGAGGATGGGGGGACTTACCAGCAGGAAAATTAGGCTTGCATCACTGGTGACATCACTTCCGACATGCACCAGAAGTGACATCATCACATTGTTAATAATACAGTGACTCCCTGGTATCTGGGCAAAACTTCCGTGATAGCAGTCATTTTTTTGCCCAAATACCAGAACATCCATGCGTCACCAGCAATGTGATGATGTCACTTATGGAGCATCCCAGCACCCAATGCTCCCTTTAAGCTATGTAGTCCTGTGAGCAAAAATTCTACTTTGTGACCGACCGGCATTAAAGTTGTGAGAGAGGGATTTGGTGGCTGCATAAATTAGTTTGCTCTGGAGCCATCCTTCCTGAGCTAAGACAAAAATGTGTGAGCCGGAGGCTAAAAAACAGTGAGCTAGCTCACAGTAAATCAGCTTAGAGGGAACACTGCCAGCAACACAGCCCTAGGCCTAGTTTTCCTCCCCATAAGTCCCCCACCAGCCAGGTGATCAGCGCTGGGGGGAGGGCCCACAGAATGTGGGATCCTCTGCCCCTAAAAGATCTTATTGTTGGACGCAGACATCAAACTTCCATTCCAAATGTCAATGAATGATTCCAGAATCAAAACCTGAACTATGCTTCTGTTGTTGTTTTTAAAAAATGATGACTCTCATTTTTTTCTCAAAATGTCGCTGGGTGATCTAATGAATGGTAACCTTAAACTGTAGAAGACGTTCCACCTTGGAATGATGCAACAAGCCAAAAAAAACCCCAGCATAATTGGATTGGACTGTAACGCTGTGTTCCCATTAAATCTGCAGTCCTTTGCACAATTACACAGAAGAACATCTTGTGTAATTCGGTGGGATTTCCTACAGAGTAAACATGCATAGGAATGAGACGGTACACCGCCACTCGAGGTCCATAGTATATAGTCGGGAAGGAGTTCTCCCACTATTGTTATCCCTTTGGCTGCAGTCACACGGCCCTTAAATGCGGGAGGAAGGGCTATTTCCTCCCGCATTTAAAGGGGCTGTCTACAAGGGCTGCAGAAAGTCCTGTGCCGAAGCGGGCTCAAATGCGGGTTCCTCCCGCATTTTCCGACCCCGGGAAAATCGACAGTTTCCCCGGGAGTCGCGGGAAGAACCCACATTTGAGGTATCTGGACAGCCCTCTCTTGCAATCATTGCGAGAGCGAGGCTGTCCAGATGGTCCCGTCGGCCATTCCCCCCCCCCTTTTACACTTGAGCGCTTGGGCAGTCAAGCGCCCAAGTGTAAAAGGGGGGGGGGAAACCCAAACTTACCAGGCGGCGGTCGGGTCCTTTGCCGCCGCTTCTGTGGCTGCCGCCGCCTCTGCCGCTTCTGCGGCCGCCACTGCTTCCGCCGCCTCTGCCGCTTCTGCAGCCGCCACCGCTGCCGCCGCGGCCACCTCTAATGCGCCCGCCACCACTTTCGCTGCCGCTGCTTCTGCCGCGGCCACTGCTTCTGCTGCCGCAGGGGTTGGGATGTGTAGACATCCCAACCCACAGTAGAAAAATGCGGCCCCTTTAAATCCAGGAGGGCTCCCGGATTTAAAGGGCCCGTGTGACCGCAGCCTTTATCTAGGAGGCTGCATTTATTTGAGGCCTGCTTAGCTTAATCCTCTAAGCCAAACAAAAAGCATCCTCCATGTTCAGGAATCTGGGGAGTCGGTGTGGTGTACTGGTTACAGTGTTGACGTAGGGTAGTACCATGGCTCAGTGGTAGAGCAACCACTTTGTGTGCAGAAGTTACCGCATTCAGTTCCTAGTGCCGCTTATTAAAAAGATAAGGTAGCAGCCGGTGATGTGAACGATCTCTGCCTAAGACCCCGGAAAGGGTCTGCCAGTCTGAACAGACAGTACTGACCTTCATAGATTGACAGACTCTGTAGAAGAAGACAGCTTCTGACTCGTTAGATGGTAGCTTTATGTGTTCACATGTCCTGGATCAAATCCCCACGGTCATCAAGCTCACCTGGGGAGAGGGTTGCCAGCAGTGTTCCCTCTAAGCTGAGTTAGTGTGAGCTAGCTCACAATTTTTTAGCCTCCAGCTCGCACATTTCTACGTTAGCTCAGGAAGGATGGCTCCAGAGCAAACTAATTTATGCAGCTGCCCAATCGCTCACTCACAGCTTTAATACCAGTAACTCACAAAGTGGAATTTTTGCTCACAAGACTCCACAGCTTGGAGGGAGCATTGGTTGCCACTAGTCCCCCGGTCTGGGTGGGAGTCCCCCCACTTTTGCGGGCTCCTCCCCACTGCCAGCCAGCTGGTGGTGGAAAGCCCCGCCTGCAAATGCCCAGAACGTGATGCGATGCCATCACCCGGAAGTGGCGTCAGAAGATCCCGTCCCCCTCACGTTGCCAATGTTGTGAGGCAGCGCTCTAGTTTTTGGGCAAAACTCTATGGTAAATTTAGGCTCAAACCATAGTGTTTTGTCCAGAAATGAGAGTGCCATTGCAGCAGAAGATCCCAGCAAGACCTGAAGATCCCCCCCCCCCCGCCCACCGTGAAGAAGGCAGGGCCTGGCAAACCTACCTGGGGACTTTGTATCCAACCACTCTGTCTCAGCCGAAGCTACCTTCACCAGGTTGCTGTGAGCACAAAATGGCCGCTAGAGGACCATTTGCATTTCTCTCAGGTCCTTGAAGGAATAAAATGGATAGACAAGAGTCAGTGAAGAAATGATTATGTGGGGTTTTTTTTAGGATAGGGTATGACAATCCTGGAAACAAAAATGCTGTGTCATTATGACTAAGCCACCAGCCTGGAGAAATAACACATGTTAGAAGGATCTGTAGTCACCGATGATGTCAGCTTCCAAAAGAGCAGTATTAATTACTCTCTTGACACAGGAGGCCCGAGGTTGGATGATGAAAGAAAATGAAACTACCTGGAGCAGAGAACTCAGTGGAGTCAAGTGGCTTCCACAGAGCATCGATGCCTCCTGTTTAATAAACAGAAAAAGGGGTGACGCACTTTGGCCTCCCGTATTATTTAATGCAGACCACACACAAGGACACTGGTAAACAGTCAAACAGTCGACGTGACTTATATGGCAAAGAAAGCCAGAATCGTTCCGCCAACATGTTGGACTTCTTTTTAAAAAAGGGAGCAAGTCAGGACTAGCCCGAATTGCTCATTAAACTGTTCAGAGGGAGTTCAAGGGGATGACGGATTGGAAACATAACAATCTATGTATGCATGCACCTGTCTCTTTCAGTGTGAATAATCTACCCTCTCTTAGGTGAAATTTAGGGCCCTTGTTGATGTTTGTGAAAAAGCATTGCCTCGTAGTGTGGTTCAAAGTAAGTGGCAAAGATGAGGAGTTCGGGGAGCTTGCAGGTTCGAGAATCCAGGGGGCCGCAACAGATCGCACGCTCTAAAGCCAGCTCGGCACAGCTCTGAATCGAACGCGGCTCTTTCGAAAGGAAAATTTAATCTTTAAGATATATCAGGGGGGTGGGGGGCAAGCGAACTGTTAGAATAACCATGGTGTAAAGGGAGTAGCAGGCAAAAAATTGTATGGGACTTAATTAATTAAGTAAGTAAGTAATTATCATATGGCATTGTATGTAAGATAGCCAGGAGATCCTAAGATTGTTTGGCAGCCAGCAGTTCTAGCTGTATTAGTGTTATGCACCACTAGGTGGTGAGCTAGACTGGCTTTTAAGGCAAGAGATGTTTCAGAGGTGTCTTGCTATTGCCTGCCTCTGCGTCACGACCTTGGTATTCCTTGGAGGTCGCCCATCCAAATACTAGCCAGGATTGACCCTGCTTAGCTTCCAAGATCTGATGGGAGTGGGCTATCCTAGGCTATCCAGGTCAGGGCTGTATGGGACTAAAAGGTTTCTTAGAGATGCTATGCAGAAAGGGAAACAACAGAGGCAAAAAGTTGCCTGCAGTCCAAGCACAAAACTTGCACAGATTTATGCAAACTCATGAAAACAGTTGCATGGGGCGAGACCTCACGTGGGCCACTTCCTAATCAAGGACTCTCCGCAACCAGTGTTTGGGCTGCAGAAACCTTATGGATTGTTAATCGACCCATCAGTTATCAGTAATGTGAAGTTGCACTGTCGCAGTTGTATACTTGTTCTGAACACTGATGTAGCTGGGCTCTTTAAATGTAGCGGGTTGCTGGCAAGGACTGGGAACAGGCTTGCCAGGTCCCCCCTAGCTACTGATGGGGGGTAGAGTTGCCAGATCCAGTTTGGGAAATTCCTGGAGATTTGGGGATGGAGCCTGGGGAGGACAGGGACCTCAGTGGGGCACAATGCCACAGAGTCCACCACCCTCCAAAGCATCAGTTTTCTCCAGGGGAAGTGATCTCTGTAGTTTGGAGATGAGATGTAATTCCGGGAGATCCCCAGGTCCCACCTGGAGGCTGGCATCCCTATTTGGGAAATACCTGGAGATTCTGGAGGTGGAGACTGGGAGGGGACAGGTTTGGGGAGGGCAGGGACCTCAGTGTAATATTATACAATAGAATCCACCCTCCAGAGTGTCCATATTCTCAGTGAGAACTGAGCTAGGTCACCTGGAGATAAGTTCTAAATCCAGGAGATCTCCAGGCCCCACCTGGAGGCTGGCAACTTTCTTGCTGACTCCTGCTGTAGTAAAGCAGAACAAAGTTTGAGTCCAGTGGCCCTTTAAGACCAACAAAGCTTTATTCAGCATACAAGCTTTTGTGTGCCTGCAGGGTGAGAACACTTAAATAACAGTAAGCCCAGCTGAATGGATTTGAGAAGAATTCTAATTAGACCTGTTCCGGTTTGCTCTCTGGATACAGACCCAGTTTGGTGCAGTGGCTAGGAGCACAGGCTCTAATCTGAGAGAACCGGGTTCGATGCCCCACTCCTCCACATGCAGCTGCTGGTGGGACTTTGAGTCAGTCACAAGTTCTCTCAGAGCAGTTCTCTCCAGAGCAGTTCTCGAGAGAGCTCTCTCAGCCCCACCTACCTCACAGGGTGTCTGTTGTGGGGAGGGGAAGGGAAGGAGATTGTAAGCCGCTCTGAGACTCCAGGTGAAGGGTGGGGTATAAATCCAGTCTCCTTCTCCTCCTCCTCCTCCTCTCTGCCTAGAAAGCACTTACCATCTAGGGGGGGAAGCACCTATGTACTGCTGGTACTTGACACCCTATAGATTATCTGGTATCTCTTCTGCATACCAGGGCTTTTACTGGAGATGTCACTCGAGTCAGGCAGTTGTACTACATATCATTTAGAGCTGTTCTAAAGTAAAACCGTGTGGGGTTTTTTGGCACCAAACCTTCTTTTGTACATTTTAGAATTAATGGGCCATGATCTACTATTTGATCCAGTAATGCCTTTGTTCTGTTATCTTAAAGACTGTACACCTGCCTCGCACAGACAGCTTATCCTGAGCTTGTTAACTGCAGAGAGACAGCGAGTCATGTATGGTTGGAAATCCCCCGCAGCCCCTAATTGTTGATAGGATTACAACAATATGGGAAATTGCTCTTGCGCCGAAAATGACATCTGCAAGGACAGCAGTCAAAATCAAGAAGATTTAAGGGCTGATCAGCGGACAGGAAGATGGGCTTTCTTTCAGTAGGGTTGCCAGCTCCAAGTTGGGGAATTCCTGCTGATTTGGGGGGTGGAGCCTGGAGAGGGCGGGGCTTGGGGAGGGTGGACCTCAGCGTGGGAGAATGCCATGGAGTCTAGCCAGCAAAATGGCCATTTTCTCCACAGGAACAGAACTCTGTTGTTTGGAGATCAGCTGTAATGATGGGAAACCTCCAGGCCCCAGTTGGAGGTCGGCAACCAATTTATTTATAATGTCATGGAACTAGGGTTGCCAGCCTCCAGGTGGGGCCTGGAGATCTCCCGCTTTTACAACTGATCTCCAGCTGACAGAGATCAGCTCCCCTGGAGAAAATGGCTGCTTTGAAGGGTGGACTCTATGGCATTGTACCATGCTGAGACCCCTACCCTCCCCAAAACCTGCATTCTCCTGGATCCACTCCCAAAGTCTCCAGGTATTTTCTAACCCAGACCTGGCAACCCTACATGGAACAATAAGGTTAATGATGGTGTCTCTTCTTTAGTGTTTTTAAAAACTTTGGGGGCGGGTTCTTTTTGGAATTTTTTAATATGTGCATGCGCATGAGTGTGTGTGCGCCTGGAAGTCATGGCGACCTCTGGTGACTGACCCCCTACGGTGGGCCTGGAGGATATTCAGAGAGGTGGCTGAATAAAGCCTGCCCCTCTCCTTCAGACTGCTGGTATTCCAAGGAGGTCTCCCGTCCAAGTCCTTGCCAGAGTCAACCAATCCTCCCTCTAAGCTGTGGAGTCTTGTGAGCAAAAATGCTACTATCTGAGCTGCTGGCATTAAAGTTGTAAGTAAGCAGTTTGGCTGCTGCATAAATTAATTGGCTCTGGAGCCATCCTTCCTGCGTGAAGACAAAAAGGTGTGAGCTGGAGGCCAAAAAACTGTGAGCTAGCTCACAGTCACTCCGCTTAGAGGGAACACTGGAGGAGTCAACCCTGCTTCGCTTCTGAGATTGGACGAGATTGGGCTTGTCTGGCCTATCTAGGTCAGGGCAATGTTTTTTGAAACTTCGTCATGAGTGCTCTTTGCATTTTACATCCCCCTCCTTTTTTTTTTTCTCGTTTAACATAAAAGAAAGGAAACACTGGAGCCACGATCCCAAGAAGGGACCTACATGCTTCAAACGACGCGCCCCCCCCCCTGCAAAAGCAGAACTTTTCTTGCTGGCCTCCCCCAGCAGAAGATCCCGTCCCCCTCAGAAGTGAACTCTTTCCAAAGTGGTTGTCCTTTCAGCAGAGGGAGCAGCTGGCATGGGGGGAGGGGGGGGAAATCTGCAAGCCAAGCTTTGCTTCTGTGTTCCGTTTCCTCCCGTGTATAGTTAAGCATTCCCTTAGGTTTTGTACCGGTGATTGATGGACACTGATGGCTCATAAATAATAGAAGAGCATGATAGATGGAAGACGTCGCTTAGGACATGGGAAACAAGTTTCCAACAGTTTTCTTTCTTTTTTTGCCTGCAATTCTGAACATTTGGGCACATGTCCAGCAATGCCGCTGCATTCACTTTCATAACCCCAACTGAACAGAATATTTGATTACACATACTAGAAAATGTGTACAGAAGGCAGGTGGATCACAGCTCAGCCTTCAAGCATGTGAATTGTGAGCTAGGGAGTCTCTTGGGCTCAGAGCTCATCTCAGCTTGGAGCTCACTTAGGGTTGCAGTGTTCCCTCTAAGCTGAGTTAGGGTGAGCTGGCTCACAGTTTTTAAGCCCCCGGCTCACACATTTTTATCTTCGCTCAGGGAGGATGGCTCCAGAGCAAACTGATTTATGCAGCAGCCAAATGGCTTGCTCACAGCTTTAATGCCAGTAGTTCACAAAGTAGAATTTTTGCTCACAAGACCCCACAGCTTAGAGGGAACATTGGTTGCCAACCTCCAGGCGGTGACTGGAGATCTCTTGGAATTACAACTGGCTGGCTGCTGACAAGATCCATTCCCCTGGAGAAAATGGCTGCTTTGGAAGTTGGGCTCTATGGCATTATACCCTACTGAAGTGCCTCCCCTTCTCAAATACAACCTTCCCCAGGCCCTACTCCCCCCCCCCCCGGCAACTGATGGGTTGGTTGGAGGCAGGGACACGGGGGTGTCGTGGAGATGATGACATCACTTCTGGAAAACCCCAGAAGCGATCATGGGTAGCAGCAGTTGCCAGGCTGAGCTCTAGGACTCACTGGAAACTCTGTGGTTTGACCATAGACTCCCTGGCAATTCCTAGAACTACCCATTGTCACTTCTGAGTTTTTACAGAAAGTGAAGCAGCGGGGCACAACACTGCCAGTTTTTGGATTTTTTTCTCCTCCCACTGCCACCAGAGGATTGGCATCCCTACAAATACCTGATACACATATTATACACTCAATGTAAGGTTAAGATTTCAAACGAGAGTACTTAGTTTCCTGTGTAACTGAATATATGTCAGAGAGGATGGAAGTACACCCCCCCCCCTTTAATTTAAGTTGCCTCGGGGATCCTTTCAAACTGAAAGGTGGGGCAGAAATCCAAGACACAATATAAGTATGTAAATGTGTTTACGAAAAGATTGGTGCAGTTGCTTTTAAACTGTTCTGTTTCTTGAGAGAGAGAGAGAAGAAATCTTTCTTGGTTTGATTGCCAGTAGACAATAAAAGGCAGGCAGGCAGGCCCCGCCAAGGAGTAAAGCATGAGGTTCTTACCTGTGGGTTATCTCTGGACCCATCCAAATACTTCCTCTTGCTCCATTGACTCAGAGGAATGAACAGCAGATAAAGGAAGGATTGTGCACTGCCTGATACTATCTAAAGACACCTGAAAAGGCAGACTCTTGTAACAACAGTCTGTTCATCTGTTTTGTCTGAAGTAAAGACAAAAGGCTGTACCAAGTTTGGGAACCTCAGCATACATAAACATTTAGCGAACTATTATGGTTATATCCGGATTGTGCACCAGAACGGAAAGATATGGCTCCGTGCAATAGAAATCACAGCGTGGTTACAGTCTGTTCTCTGTTACAGTCTTTTTAATAGCACGCAGTGTTATCTCCAGCCAGTCAGGTAATATCTAGGATATCATCTAGCCAGTACAGTATTAGCTCCGGCATTAGCACATGTTTGGAGCTCACCTGTCCTCAAACCTTGGCTCTCAACACTGTAGGATATGGGTCGTTGAGTCTGTGATCAGGTTGCCAACTTCCTGGAGCCTTACATGGTAGTGTCGAAACAGTCTTACATGGAGAACTTCTGGGATTATACCTGGTCCTCCAGACCACAGAGACAACTGGTTTCCAAACCACAGGAGAGTGGACTCTATGGCATCACATCCCCATGGAGCTCTCTCCCCTCCCCAAACCCCACCTTCCCCAGGATCCACCCCCCCAAATCTCCAGGGATTTCCCAAACTATGCTGTGGGCATTTTTTGAATCGGAAAAAGGATTCCATGGGGTCTTCCGAACCATCCCGGGCTCCTGAGAGGGGGAGAGAACCAGGATTGGCTGTTTGCTCTGGGGAAGAGGTGTTTTGGTGAGGGAGCAAGAGATGCTGGTGCCAATGCTCCCTCTAAGTTGCGGAGTCTTGTGAGCAAAAATTCTACTTTGTGAGCTCCTGGCGTTAAAGCTGTGAGCGAGCGATTTGGCTGCTCCATAAGTTAGCTTGCTCTGGAGCCATCCTTCCTGAGCGAAGACAAAAAAGTGTTAGCCGGAGGATAAAAAAAAACCTGTGTGCTAACTCACACTAACTCGTCTTAGAGGGAACACTGGTTTGATCATGCATTCCATTTGCAGATGACTTATGGTGACCCCATCAGGTTTTCAAGGCCAGAGAGGGACAGAGGCGGTTGGCCATTGCCTGCCTCTACGTAGAGACCCTGGACTTCCTTGGTGGTCTCTCCTATTCAAGTGCTTATGGTGACCATGTGGGGCTTTCAAGGCAAGAGATGAACAGAGGTTGGCCATTGCCTGCCCCTACGTAGAGACCCTGGACTTCCTTGGTGGTCTCTCCTATTCAAGTGTTTATGGTGACCATGTGGGACTTTCAAGGCAAGAGAGGGACAGAGGTGGTTGCCCGTTGCCTGCCCCTACGTAGAGACCCTGGACTTCCTTGGTGGTCTCTCCTATTCAAGTGCTTATGGGTGACCATGTGGGACTTTCAAGGCAAGAGAGGGACAGAGGTGGTTGGCCATTGCCTGCCTCTACGTAGAGACCCTGGACTTCCTTGGTGGTCTCTCCTATTCAAGTGCTTATGGGTGACCATGTGGGACTTTCAAGGCAAGAGAGGGACAGAGGAGGTTGGCCATTGCCTGCCTCTACGTAGAGACCCTGGACTTCCTTGGTGGTCTCTCCTATTCAAGTGCTCATGGTGACCATGTGGGGTTTTCAAGGCCAGAGATGAACAGAGGAGGTTGGCCATTGCCTGCCTCTACGTAGAGACCCTGGACTTCCTTGGTGGTCTCTCCTATTCAAGTGCTTATGGGTGACCATGTGGGACTTTCAAGGCAAGAGAGGGACAGAGGTGGTTGGCCATTGCCTGCCTCTACGTAGAGACCCTGGACTTCCTTGGTGGTCTCTCCTATTCAAGTGCTTATGGTGACCATGTGGGGCTTTCAAGGCAAGAGATGAACAGAGGTTGGCCATTGCCTGCCTCTACGTAGAGACCCTGGACTTCCTTGGTGGTCTCTCCTATTCAAGTGTTTATGGTGACCATGTGGGGCTTTCAAGGCAAGAGAGGGACAGAGGTGGTTGCCCGTTGCCTGCCCCTACGTAGAGACCCTGGACTTCCTTGGTGGTCTCTCCTATTCAAGTGCTTATGGGTGACCATGTGGGACTTTCAAGGCAAGAGAGGGACAGAGGTGGTTGGCCATTGCCTGCCTCTACGTAGAGACCCTGGACTTCCTTGGTGGTCTCTCCTATTCAAGTGCTCATGGTGACCATGTGGGGTTTTCAAGGCCAGAGATGAACAGAGGAGGTTGGCCATTGCCTATCTCTGCATAGCAATCCTGAACTTCCTGGGTGGTCTCCCATCCATGTACTAACCGGAGCTGATCCTGCTTAACTTCCAAGATCCAATTAGACTGGGCTGGCCTGGGCCATCCAGGTTGTGATGAAGAAGCAAATAGATACCAGAAAAGACATCGGCAGGCACTATGGGGCCTATGGGTACCGCGCTGGAAGTAATTGCTGAAGCACAATAACGTTGGAGCAAAGCCTTCTGAAGTTCACAGCTAGATGAACAGGAAGTCACACAGAGATAGCTGTGTCACACTTATGAGTCACACTCAACTATGTTGAGTTGGAAGGGACCACAAATGTCATCTAGTCCAACTCCCTGCAGAATGGAGGAAATCCACAGCTACTTCACTCCCAGTCCCCCCAGTGACACCTGCTCTATGCCCAAAGGAAGGCAAAAAAAAAACCCCTCCAGGATCCCTGGGCCAATCTGGCCTGGAAGGAGGGGAAAGCTCAGTGTTTCCTCTAAGCTGAGTTAGTGTGAGCTAGCTCACAGTTTTTTAGCCTCTGGCGCAGACATTTTTGGCTTCACTCAGAAAGGATGGCTCCAAAACACCCAGGATGGCTTGCTCCCAACTTTAATGCCAGCAGCTCACAAAGTAGCATTTTTGCTCATGAGACTCCACAGCTTAGAGGGAGCATTGGAAGGGATATCTCCCATTCGTATACCTCCTCTGCAAGTTCCTCCCAGTCACGTACTAGAATCATGGACAATCACTTGTACAATCCTAATCAATAACAGCGCCAAAAGTTTTTTTACTGGATTGCAGATGTTTTTCCGCATCTAAATGCCTGCTGGTAGAAAGCTAGGGTGTCAGGGGCCCCCACATCCTGAAGTGAGGCAGGAAAGAAAAATACTTCACCATTTGATTCGACTGCTTGTATAGACTGAAACTGGTCCCCGGAGTCTTGTTAGCTCATGACAAGATGAGCTATTTGCTTGTGCAGGGTTTATCCCAGATCAGCATGCCGCTGCAAACTTACACAGCAGTGTTTTCAGCGGTGTGCAAGAGCCAGTTTGAGCAGAACCCAATGCTCAGGAGGGTGGATGCACCCATCTGCCTCGACTTAGGAGGATGAGACTAGAAGTCTGTATTTTCTTGTGCTTTTCTCTATTTTTGTCTCATTCTTTTTAAAAAAAAAAACACACCCATTTTGATGTTTGACAACAACAATTACAGGATTTGGCAGCAAGATTGTTATTGCAATGAGATTGTTATGGCCAGGGGTGGCCAACCTGTGGCTCGGGAGCCACATGCGGCTCTTTCACATATATTGTGCGGCTCCTGGCAGGGCGGCTGGGGAAGCAAAGGGGAGGCATGCTTTTTCTCTCTTCCTTCCTTCCTTCCTTCCTTCCTTCCCTCCCTCCCTCCCTCCCTCCCTCCCTCCTCCCTCTCATCTATTTGCTTTCCTAGTTTCTCTCTCTCTCTTTCTTATAACTGGTTTTCCTCGTTTGTTTTTATTTTTGGCAGTCCCATTTAACGTTAATAAAAAGCAAATTTGCATATTTTAAAAAATAAAAACATGTGTGTGATATTTGTTCCTGTCTTGCGGCTCTCAGACATCTCTATGTGGCTCTTACGTTTATTCTATGTGGCTCTTACGTTAAGCAAGGTTGGCCACCCCTGGTTATGGCGAACCTGTTAGAGGGCTGTACTGAGCATTGTTATTAATGGGACTGTATCGTAGCCTTACACGGCAGTGCTGAAATCATATTACCTGTTTATCCTTGAAAATGAGCAGAATTGCCTGTCATTCCGAGGAGCAGTTCTCTCTCCCGGACTCCCTCTCCTCCTCTCTCCGTCTCTGCAGGAAGGGCCTGTACATTCAAAGTTATTCTACGCAGTCTGTTCTGCTGGGAACGGCTGACCTTCCCTCTGTCAAGTGACAGGGGCCCTTTCCGCACTTGGATCTCACCCCTGGTTTTATCAGAGTTCAGCTCGTGACACCATGCCTTCCATTTATCCCTGGTTATAACAGCATCCAAGTGTGGAGCGAAACCGGGGTGAACCTCAGTGTAATGTGGAAACAACAAAAAAAAAATACCCCGAGACAATTATAGGGGTGAACTCAAGAGTAGTGTAGAATGTAAGTTCGGGGACAGGGTTGAACCGGGATTTAAGGTCTAGTGCGGAATCACGCAGAATGATGGGTCTGTGACTGCTCAGCCACACATGCGAGCTATTGCGTGATGTGGTGGCCAGCAAGTGACGAATGTGCATTTGGGATGCAATGGTTAGAGTGTCATACTAGGACATAGGAGAGCCGGGTTTGAATCCCCGTTCCGGCATGGAAACTTCCTGAGTGATAGGAATTCAAGGGGATAGGGGATCCCCTTGAATTATGTTTCGTTCCCAGACTATGGAGATGAGTTCCCTTGGAGAAAATAGATGCTCTGGAGGGTGAACTCTATGACATAGAGCTGCAAGTCAGCCCGGGGGGCGGGGGATCCCCCGCTACAGGGGTTCCTGATCCGCCGGCCAGCATTCGGCCGGCGGGGGGAACCCCGCCCCCGAAGTCGTCCAGCCAGGATGACTTCTCAAACGTAACAACGTCACCAGGAAGTGACATCATCACGTTGGGGGCGTTGCCAGGGTGATGCTCTGGCAACACCCCCAACATGCTGATGTCACTTCTGGTGACGTTGCCGGGCGCGCGCGCCAAGGAAGCTCCCAGCAAACAGGGGACTCCCCCCCGCCAGTGAGTATTACACACTTGGCAACCCTACTATGACATGGTAATCCACTGAGATCCCTGTCCTCCCCAGGCTCCGCCCCCCCCAAATCTCCAGGCATTTCCCAACCTAGATCTGGCAACTCTTCCCTCCCATCCCCCACTGGTGGTTAGGGGGGACCCGGCAACCCTAGTGAGTGACCTTAGGCCAATCATTCTCTCTCCACCTATTCCAGGGTCCCCAACCTTTTTGAGCCTCTGGACACCTTTGGAATTCTGACACAGGGTGGTGGCTGTAATCACAAAATGGCTGCCACGGGTAGGGTTACCAGGTCCGTTGGACGAACTGGCAAGGGATGGGGGTGAACTTACCGGAAGTGGGGAGGGAAGAAGCTGGAAATAAACATGACGTGCCTACGTCACCCAGAAGTGACGTAGGCATGTCAAGGACATTGGGGTGACAGTCTAGTTTGTGGGCAAAAACCTCTATGGTAGAATTAGCTTCTATCATAGAGTTTTGCCCCCAAACCAGAGCATCACCCCCCTCCCCAAACGTCACCGATGTGTAGGGTTGCCAAGTCTGGGTTGGAAAATACCTGGGGACTTTGGGGGTGGAGCCAGGAGAGGCCGGGGTTTGGGGAGGGGAGGGGCCTCAGCATGGTACACCGCCATGGAGTCTACCCTTCAGAGCAGCCATTTTCTCCAGGGGAGCTGAGCTCTGTCAGCTGGAGATCAGTTGTAAAAGCGGGATATCCCCAGGCCCCACCTGGGGGCTGGCAACCCTACTGATGTGCCTACATCACTTCCAAGTGATGTAGGCATGTTGTGTTTATTTCTGGCTTCTTGCTTTTTTTTGGGGGGGGGGGGTAATTCCCCCCACTGGGGAGAGGCGCACCAAAACTGGGGGACCCCTGCCCCCCAGGGGGTCTGACATCCCTAGCCACAGGGGATGGAGACCAACGCAAAGTATCAGCAAGTGAAGTTATACGTAACTGTGATAGTAACTTTTCAGCATTTCAGGCAGAAGCTGCAATTAACAGGATGCCTTTTAGTACAAACATATTGTTAAAAATATTTTGCTGCACACATGCAGCTTATCCTCAGTCAGGACAGGTGCTTTCACACACACTAAATGACACACTTTCAATCCTCTTTCAAGGCACGTTGCAAGTGGATTTTACTGTCTGAAATGGCAAAATCCACTTACAAACGGTCGCTGAAGCAGATGGAAATGGCATTATTTAGCACGTGCGAGAGCGCCCAAGCTGTGGGAATCCCTGTACAGTGGAGGCATGTGCTGCCAAGAGCAATTCTTTTTAATATGCTCAGCCAATCAGATCTCCAATGGCCAATCAGATGCTCTGCCAAACAAAAGTCCCACCTGACCCCTCCCACTTTCTTAAAAGACATGGTGGGTGCTGGAAAAGGTATTGGTGGGAGCCACAATGCTCAGAAGCACCAAGTTGAGGACCCCTGGCCTATACCAGTTGCCGGAGGGTGAAACTGTTGGAATATGCAAGGTCTGTAGTGCAGCCTTATGAAGAAGATCTGAAGATCACCCTCCAGGGAGACAACTGAAGGTTCCCCTGCCAAAACGGCCCCCAGTCCGCCAGTTCGGATCAGGCCAGTGGGGGGAACCACGCTCCCAAAGTGCCCAATTCAGGCCGATGTGCCCGGCGCAATGACATCACCTCTGGGTGACGTCATCGCGCTGGGCACATCACCGGCCGACGCTCTAGCAATCAGACTGAAAACTCTATGGTACCATAGAGTTTCCAGGCTGATTGCTAGAGCGTCGGCCGACGGCGTGCCCAAAATGATGACATCACTTCTGGGTGATGTCATTGCACCATGCGCGTGTGCATGTCCCAGAACGGAACCAACTCTCCCCCACTAAAAAAGGTAAGTTGCTTGGCAACCCTATCCACCAGGCTTTCAGCTGAGGCAGCAGGCGCCCATCTCCTGATCCCCCTCCCCTCCAGTGACCTCAGGTCTGAATGGCCACCTGGGAACCAATTGTTTTTTGCTGAGATCCATTGAGGCACTGGTCTTTTTGTTATGATTGCAAGCCTGAGCCTGCGAAATGTGGGGAGAGCAGCCTAGAAATCAAATAAATAAAAATAAAATAAATAAAAATGATTGCTGTTTTAGATAGATTCTTAGATAGATTTTAACTGTCAGTTTGTTAGACTTAATTTTATGACGAAACACACCCTGAGCCCAACTTGCGGGGTGGGTGGGATACAAATAGAAATAAATAAATACATACATTTAATAAACCCTCTTATTTTTCTCTAAACACTCAGTGATCCACTTCCTTTGCATATTTAAACTCTGCCAAGAGAAACAACAGGAGAAAGTTTGAGTTCTCCAAAAGCATCTGTCTGGCCACAAATGCAACTGGGGTGCTAGGCTCGATGGGCCCTCGGTTTGATCCAGTAGGGCTGTCTTCGTGTTCTTAAACTGGGGGATCCATGCTGTTCTGAATTGCTATGTAGATGTATTCAAGCGAGCACAAGAGAATGAATGATTTAAGAGGACTGCAAATAAAGAGGTGTCAACCCTCCCCTCGGATTAAAAGGTTGCCTTTTAATAAATGTTTAAGGTAGCGGACGTTGCCCGCTAAGCCATATTTTGCCTATCACAATCGTTACATTGATTGAACAGACGAGTCACTGTTATACATCACTGATTACAGGAGTGTGCAAAATAAAGCCCCACCATTTCTCAATGTCTGAAAGGTGTGTTTTTATCCTTCTGTTCCCAGCCGCAGAGAAAGAAAGGGCAAATTCATACCAAACTGAAATTCTCTAGTGGAGCAATCTAATTTGTTTCTTCCTTCAAACCCCTACTGCTTTGCATACACCATGGAAGCACTGTGGTAAACTTTCTTCCCCTGCTCCCAAAGTATGTGCTTCTGTTTATTGACAAAATAGCTTCACCACAGCTCCTTTTTAAAAAAAAAAAATAATAATAAACACCACCCCTCGGAGGAAAGCAGGCCTGAAACAAGACAGCTGAGATTATCTTGATCCTGACAGGCAAGGCCACACGGGTTTCAGCCACTCCAAACTGGTCAGGGTACATAAACTATTTCAAAACCCTGCTTTAATACTTCAGAGGCAAAAATGCACAGTGTTTGGCATGTAAACCACTGGCGACTCTGGGAACAACAAACACAAAATGTTAACGGCTGCATAGAGCTAAATATTGGTCGGGATATATTGTCTGTGTGCTTTAGTATACACACACACACACACACAAAAGTGCCCAGCTTTGCCAAATTCAAAGAGAAAGAGAAAAGCAAACACTTGTTGGAGTAAAGTCAGTTTTTAACGGACTGAGTAACAAATGCAAAGAAACACAAGAAGGGAACCATCCAGAGTTTCAGGTGTTCAGCAATACACATTCAAGCATGAACGGTCTTTGTTGTTCATGAAAAGGGGGAAATCAGTTGGTGTTAAATAGTGATTGCTTAAAGATAGGTTTTCTTCAAGAAACTGTTTTTTTTGGGGGGGGGGGAGGGCAAAATGGTCCCACAACGGATTTCCTTATTAAAATACTAATATACCTCAGAATGAAGTAGGAGTTTTTTTCTAAAGCAAAGCATGTGAGGAATATGGTGGGAATTGAAGCAAGCTTTGTTGTTGGTGGGTTATAAATGGAGGAGGGCTCCACCCAGGTGCCCCTGGGTTTCACACAGAGCCAAATCTGAAGTCATTTTGGAGGTGTTTGGGGGGAAGCTGAATAGTTTAGATAAGTATACTGATTTTTTTACTCCCAAGGAAATGATGTTAAGTGTTGTGTACAATCTAAGTAAAACAAAGCAGGGATCGGAGTTACAGGAAATATAATAAACAAACAAGCCCTGTGATAAAATGACAGTAATATTTAATAACTCTTATAAACATCAATTATTTGGCAAAAAAAGTCCAGCATCCTCATAATATTTAATAATTCTTATAAACATCAATTATTTGGCAAGAAAAGTCCAACATCCTCATCCTCAATGAGTACCCGGTTATACACTCATTTCACAAGTCTTCCTCAGGAGTAACTTTATATAGAGTAAAAGGTGCAGCTTAGCTTCTATTATACTTCCTTCAAATTTTTATAGCTTAAGTTCTTTTTAGTTCTCTTCATATCTTCTGGATCCATTTTCAAAATAGCTACTGCTTTCACCAAATTATCTTTAAGTTCCACTTGAAGTACTTAAATTAGGAGCAAGCCAGTTAATTTATTTCTGAAAAGTAGCAACCAGTCCTTTCTTTAATACCCGGCTGAAAGCCTTCTTTTTTTTTAATGGCTGGTAAATGCTCTCTATTTCAAGTTGCTGGCTCAGTTGCTCTCTAGTTGTACCTGGTAGAAGCATACATCAGTCCTCTTTTCTCAACAGACAGCGTGTGAAACAAGGATCTGGGAGACTCAGGTCACTGGGTAGCCTTGGGGTAGGAGGAGGAGGAAGAAGAAGAAGAACCCCCCCCCCCTTCACTACCCAAAGGAGTCTTAGAGCGGCTTACAATCCCCTTCCCTTCCCCTCCCCATAACAGACACCCTGTGAGGTAGGTGGGGCTGAGAGAGCTCTTTTGAGGACTGCTCCTGAGAGAACTGCTCTGAAAGAACTTGTGACTGACCCAAGGTCATGCCAGAAGCCGCATGTGGAGGAGTGGGGAATCGAACCCGGTTCTCCCAGATTAGAGACCGCACTCCTAACCACTACACCAAACTGGCTCCCTCCCACGATGAAACTGCCTCATATTGTGGTCCCCCAGTATCATTTACTGTGACCTGCAGCTGCAGTCCGGTATCTCAGGCAGACTGTGGGTGGTCATGTTCAGTGTTCCCTCTAAGCTGAGTTAGTGTGAACTAGCTCACAGTTTTTGAGCCTCCGGCTCACACCTTTTTGTTTTGGCTCAGGAAGGAGGGCTCCAGAGCAAACTAACTGATGCAGCAGCCAAATCGCTCGCTCACAACTTTAATGCCGGCAGTTCACATAGTAGGATTTTTGCTCACAGGACTCCACAGCTTGGAGGGAACATTGGCATGTTAGTCTACAGAAGAATTCCAGTAGTAAGACCCAGCATCAGAATATATCCTCTGAGGTAAACTTTTGAAGACCCCAAAAGCTGACTTACTGTTCTGTTGGGCCGAACAAAAAGTGCCCTCAGCTGGGTGGCCCAGGCTAACCTGATCTTGTCAGCTCTCAGATGCCAAGCAGGGTCTGCCCTGGATAGTATTTGGATGGGAGACCTCCAAGGAATACCAGGGTCGTGACGTGGAGGCAAGCAATGGCAACCACCTCTGAACGTCTCTTGCCTTGAAAACCATATGGGGTTACCAGAAGTCATCTGCGACTTGATGGAGCTTTCTACTACCAACAACAAAAGGCAGAAACGAAAACATCTTTCCTGCTATCTAAAACATTTCACCTAGAGATGCCAAGGATCAAACCTGGGAGGTTTCTATTTACAAAACTTGCTGCGGCCCCCCGAGCCGCAGCCCCTCCCCGGAATCCAAGGCGGGAGAGAAATCCATGAAAAGCTTGTTTACAACAATAAAGAAATGCCTCATACACCCAGTCGAACTGGGGCATAGTGTCATTTACGACTTGTTTAATACCAAAACATTTAATATGCCCCAGGTCAGGGGTGGCCAACCTGTGGCTCGGGAGCCACATGCGGCTCTTTCACACATATTGTGCGGCTCCTGGCAGGGCGGCTGGGGAAGCAAAGGGGAGGCATGCTTTTTCTCTCTTTCTCCCTTCCTTCCTTCCTTCCTTCCTTTCCTCCTCCCTCCCATCTATTTGCTTTCCTAGTTTTTCTCTCTCTCTTTCTTATAACTGGTTTTCCTCGTTTGTTTTTATTTTTGGCAGTCCCATTTAACGTTAATAAAAAGCAAATTTGCATATTTTTAAAAATAAAAACGTGTGTGTGATATTTGTTCCTGTCTTGCGGCTCTCAGACATCTCTATGTGGCTCTTACGTTTATTCTATGTGGCTCTTACGTTAAGCAAGGTTGGCCACCCCTGCCCCAGGTAAACAAATGAGAAGCCTAAGAGACCACAAAAGATAAAAAAACCCCAAGATTAAGATCAATGGCCAAATAATTATAAATACGGTACGTTTGCTTATCCAATCGGCATTCCTTCCCTAACTTACTGTAAACAATCAACACTTGATGTTTCTGTTTCATCAGCTTAAAACTAGGCTACATTTCCACTAATGCAAAAGATCACCGGGGGGCAAACATCCTGGTTATGGAGCAAGCTAAGGAAATACAAATTCACTATAGGAGCTAATAACTCAGCATGACCCACCCTTTATGGATGCTAATTAGTTCCATTTATTATGTCTCACCCGGTGCCTTCCTTAATAGATCTTGATTGTATGTTTACTCTGCTCTGCCCTCCAGTCCACAACTGGGAGTGGTCTGGGTTCGCTGTGAATGAAGCTCATGCTCTTTTGATTGGTTATTGTTTCTGATTGGCCCTTCTTTGCAGCGTCTACCCTTCCACACACACCGTTCTGTTGCTTGCCTCTTTAAGGACACATGTGGATGGCGCAGGCTAGCCCTGTCTTCTCAGATCTTGGAAGCCAAGCAGAGTCAGTCCTGGCTAGTATTTGATTTGGAGACTTTCAAGGAATACCAGGGTTGTAATACAGAGGCAGGCAATCGCAAACCGCCTCTGAACATCTCTTGCCTTAAAAACCCAGCAGGGACACCATAAGTCGGGTGCGACTTGATGGCGCTTTCCACGACCATATAAGGCCCATGGATGTACAATCCATGCATCTGCGGAAGTGAGCTCAGACTCACGAAAGCTTCCGCTGGAATAACTTTTCTTAGTCTTTAAAGTGCTACTAGACTTCCAGTGGATTGTGCTGCAACAGACTAACAGAACTACTCCTCTGGAGTTAAATACTGGCTGAGCTTCAGGCAGATAGCTGTGCTGGTCTGCCGTAGAGGAGCAAGATTCGAATCCAGGAACGCCAACTTGATCCCCAGGATATAAGCTTCTAAGTCAGAACCCCCTTTGTCAGATAGCTGGGAGCTTTCCTCTTGGAAGCTTGGTGGTGGTGGGGAAGTGCAATCAAGTTGCAGCTGGCTTATGCTAGCCCTGTAGGGTTTTTGAGGCAAGAGGCATTCAGAGGTGATTTACTGTTGCCTGCCTCTGCAATGTGAGCCAGGACTCCCTTGGAGGTCTCCCATCCAAGTACTACCCAGGGCTGACCCTGCTTCGCTTCTGAGATCCGATGAGATCGAACTAGCCTAGGCTACCCAGGTCAGAGCTCTCAGAAGCGTATACCCTGGAAATCTCGGTCTTTAAGGTGCTGCTGGTCTTGAATCTTGCTCAGATACTGGCTTGTAACTTATGAGATCCAGAAGAGAAGCACCTTGTGAGAGCCAGTTTAGTGTAGTAGTTAACGAGTGTGGACTCCAATCTGGGAGAACCGGGTTTGATTCCCCACTCCTCCACATGCAGCTGCTGGATGACCTTGGGCAAACCATAGCTCTGCACCAGCTGTTCTCTCAAGAGCAGTCCTGGAAAGAGCTCTCTCAGCCCCATCTACCTCACAGGGTGTCTGTTGTGGGGAGGGGAAAAGAGATTGCAAGCCGTTCTGAGACTCCGAGTGAAGGGCGGGGTATAAATCCAATCTCCTCCTCCATCTTTGTCTTCTTCCTCCTCTTCCTCTATGCACTAGCCCCCTGAACCCCTGAAAGTTTTGTTCTGGGGGGGTCAGCTGCCCCTCACGATTACCATACAGGGCAAAGTGGGGTCTGCACGAGGAGAAGGGAATTGGCAGAGATGGCCTCCCTTCTGACTTGGATTTCAAATGCCACAACAGAAGTGCCCTTTCTTGTCAATGGAAAGAAATGTCAGCACCCAAGCCCCTTGCCCAACGCAAAATGCCATTGAATAAAACGATCAAATATTAAGCACCGCCGCACATCAGCGATCAAATGCGGTCAAATACCCCTTTCGATAATATTTAACATCTGACTCGGATTCCGAATGTCATTCCCCATCAACGACAAAGTAAATATTTGGAAAATATTCATGTGTTTGTGAATATTTGACGTCCGTGTCGGTGTCTGTGTGTGTGGGCGGGGGAGAACTCGGACAAGCGTTTCGAGGAGCAAATTAGTTTACACGCATTCTATCGGCAAGGCTATTATTTAGAGCCATTAGGTCCTGCTAAGAAACGTTTCAGTCGAGAGCGGAATTATCGCATTCTGCTCTGCCAAAACGTTTGATGGGATAGACATCGCAATCCATTCCGAGCTTGCGCAAACATGGTCACTGTTGATAGGCTTATGTCGGGAGCACCTCCAGGACACTGGTCCGGACCCTGGCTCAGATTCCACATGGGAGTGTAGGGCTGCCAACCTCCAGGCGGCGGCTGGAGACTTCCTGGGATTACAACTGAGCTCAGGCTACAGTGCCCCTAGAGAAAATAGCTGCTTTGAAGGGTGGACTCTAGGGCAGGAGTCCCCAGAGTGGGGCCCATAGACATCATGGTACCCGCTGGAACCTTTCCTGGTGCCTGTCAAGTGCTTTTAGAAAGTGGGTGGGGCTAGGTAAGCAGGTCTTCTGATTGGCTGTGCATGACATGTTGAAGAATTACTAACAGAGTTAGAGCCACTTTGGCGTAGTGCTTAGGAGTCCAGACTCTAGTCTGGGAGAACCGGTTTGATTCCCCGCTTCCCCACATGCCGCTGCTGGTGTGGCCTTGAGTCAGTCACAAGTTCTCTCACGAGCAGCCCCCCCAAAGGGCTCTCGCAGCCCCACCAACTTCACAAGCAGTGTTCCCTCTAAGCTGGGTTAGTGTGAGCTGGCTCACACTTTTTTAGCCTCCGGCTCACAGGTTTTTGTCTCAGCTCAGGAAGGAGGGCTCCAGAGCAAACTAATTTATGCAGCAGCTGAATCGCTCGCTCACAACTTTAATGCCAGTGGCTCACAAAGTGGAATTTTTGCCCTCGGGACTCCACAGCTTAGAGGGAGCATTGCTCACAAGGTGTCTGTTGTGGAGAGAGGAAGGGAAAGGAGATTGTAAGCCACGCTGAGTCTTTGAGTGAAGGGTGGAATATAAAGGTGAGAAGCCCGCTGCAGAAGCAGGAAGACACAGCTAGGCTGCATGGCTGTCGCCCCTCTTCCTCCCCTTCAATGGGAGCCTTAGCCGTGGGGGGGACTTGATGGCAGCCTGAGCCGTGGGGGGACTTGAGTTCAAGTCCCCCCACGGCTCAGGCTGCCATCGGAGTGCTGTGGAGCAAGCCACCATGTGGATGGAGCTGCCAGTGGCAAAGGTAAGTTCAGCCCCCACACCCCGCCAGCAGGTCCAATTTCTCCCCAACTTGCCCTCTGACAAAAAAAAAAAAAAATTCTGGCTACAGGGATGCCCCAACTTCTCATTAATTTTTGCCCATTATTCAGACAAGCGGTTGAGTGTCTGATGGGCAACAAGCGCAGGGGTAACAGTGATTGGGAGAGATCCCTTTTAAGTAGGTGTGCACTTACAGTGACAAGTGGAAAGGTGATATTTTTTATGGGAGCCACTTGTGCTGGGGAAGAAGTCTAGAGAAATATTTGAGCCTCTGGACTCTGGTTGCTCACTGGAGACCTCTTTGTAGGGCACGGCTTCGTAGGCTTTGCCTACATGTGGACCTGCTAGGGTGGGTCCTCTTGGCAACTGGCAGGGGATTGCGGGGGGAACTTACTGGGAACAGGATGTGCAGCAATGTGCCTATATCACTGCCCACCTGACCCGGAAGTGATGCCATCACTTCCAGGACGTTGGGGTGATGCTCTGGTATTTGGGGGAAAACTCTATGGTAAATTTGGCTTCTAACATAGAGTTTTTGCCCGAATACCAAAGCGTCACCCCGACATCCTGGAAGTGATGACATTATTTCCGAATCACATGACCAGTCACATGGGCATGTCGCTGTGCCTAGGGTTGCCAGCCTCCAGGTGAGGCCTGGGGATCTTCCGCTTTTACAACTGTTCTCCAGCTGACAGAGATCAGCTCCCCTGGAGAAAATGGCTGCTCTAAAGGGTAGACTCTATGGCATTGTACTGTGCCGAAGTCCCTCCCCTTCCCAAACCCCACCCTCTCCTGGCTCCACCCCCAAAGTCTCCAGGTATTTCCCAACTCAGACTTGGCAACCCTATCTTGGCAACTGAGCCAAAGCCCCTCTCCATGCTGAGAGAAGAAGAAGAGAAAAGAAGAAGAGATTGGATTTATACTCTGCCTTTCACTCCCCAAGGGAGTCTCAGAGTGGCTTACAAACTCCTTTCCCTTCCCCTCCCCACAACAGACACCCTGTGAGGTAGGTGGGGCTGAGAGAGCTCTGACAGAAACTGCTCTTTTTCAAGAACAGCTGTGCCAGAACTATTGCTTGCCCAAGGTCATCCAGCGGGTGCAAGTGGAGGAGTGGAGAATCACACCCGGTTCTCCCAGAGTAGAGTCTGTGCACTTAACCACTACACCAAACTGTGACACACAGACAAATGGACTGTTGGTGTGTTTGCTCTTGGTGTGAGTCACAAACAAGAACTGAGTATTCGTGCACTCCGAGTGATTGATCACAGAGTCCCACATCACAGTGACATTAATACTCTTACAGGCGCAGTTGAGAAGTACAAGACAGGCTTATACTAGAACTTAAAACTAAAAGGGATGGGAACTGGGGAATCACTTCCCACACTAGAGTTACACAACAGCATTCTTTCCCACACTAGCAAAACTAGTAAATCAATTGGACGCTCAGCCATGCAGTAGCGATTAGGCTGGCAAAACACCAGGATCTATCAGCACCCAGTCTCTATGAGAACAGAAGCAGCAAAGTAACTAGGTGAGTTGCAGCTTATACACAGTCGAGAAGGCCTTCCCCAATCCAGCAGTGATTGGTTGAAAGACTGCAGAAAGACAGACCTACGAGGAAAAAAGCAGGGAGGGATGTGGTACATCATGAAAGGCAGAGACTATGGTGTAGCCACCACCCCTGCCTTGGCTGTAGGCACAATTCCCCATTTCATGCTCATTAGTCAGACAACACGTGAGTGTTTGGTGGACGACAAATGCTGGAATTATAGTGTTATTTAATTTGGGTGATGTTTGACTTTGCTGATTGGAAAAGCTCCCTGTCAGTTCCATGAAACTGAGCTGTATCAACTGTTAGCATAAGGAGTCTGCGGGATCTTGCCCAGCTAGCCCTTTCTCCAGAAAACCCCTCTGACCCCTGAAAAGATGATGCTACTGGTTGAGGCACAGTTATGGTCAAAATGCCATGCAGTACGGGCAAATACAGTAAGGAAAGGAATTTGGGCAAAATTGCCCCTTCCTGATTTCCACTAGTGCATCTTGTCCACAAGAATCCCCTAACCCTCAACACCAGCTTTTCAGGGATCAAAGGAGCTGCTGGGGGAGCAAAAGATGGGAAATATCTACCTTTACAAATAAGCTGCTATGGCGATTCCTGGGACCCAACTCCTGACTCTCCCATCTGGGAGGCTGAAAGGAGCAGAGAAGCCCTCAGACCTAGGGTTGCCAACCTGCAGTTGGTGGCTGGAGATCTCCTGGGATTACAACTGACCTTCAGATGACAGAGATCAGTCCACCTGGACAAAATGGCTGCTGTAGAAGGTGGAGTCTACGGCATGATAGCACATTGCAGTCCCTTCCCTCCTCAAACACCACCCTCCTCAGGCTGCACCCCCCCCCCCAAATCTCCAAGTTGGTTAGTAACTTCATTTTGATCGCTCTATTATGTCTTTGTCTCAAAGTAAATGAAATTGTTGAAGCAAAAAAACCCACAAAACACTGCAGACTGAAAATTCATCATGGCCAAGAGACAGGAGATGCAAAGGATTTTAGGCTTGCTTGGACACCTGGTAGTTTGACTCACTTCCAGTGCGCCAGTCACACAACGGACAGAGAACTTGGAGATTTGGAGGTTGGAGAAAGGACTTCAGCAGGGTACAAGGCCATGAAGTCCACACTCCAAAGCAGCCATTTTCTTCAGGGGGAATGATTTCTGTAGTCAAATCAGTTGTAATTCTGGGAGCTACCTAGACCCTACCTGGAGCTTGGCAGCCGCACTTCCAGTTGATCCGATACCCCACGTATTTAGCAAAATGAGCTATGCTTTCCTAGCTTCCTTGGGGCGACCTTGTTTCTGCCATTAGAGAACTGGGATTGCCAATCTCTCCCTTGGCTCCGAGCCCAAGGCCTTGTAGAGATATCCTTGGGGGACATTTCTTGCCCTGGTGCCTTGAACATTTCTTGACATTCCCAGCTGGAAAGCCCGCACCAACAAAGCCGCCTCCTCGGCTTATTGTATATGTTACTGTTCCACTGGGTCCCGTCTCATTCTTTCCCCCCATTTAAATTCACTTTTTGACTTTTGTTTTCTTTGTACCGGATGCTGGGAGGAGACCTTTCACCGGGGGATTAAAGTCACCCGGGTAATGGTACGGTACATAACAGCGAGACATTTTTTGCCTGTGTGGATCCAGGTTGATTCATGTATTCTCTCTCCCCCCCCCCCCCTTCAGTTGCCAAAACATGTGATTCAGCACAAAGCAAGCCGTAGCATTACTCTTTGCCCTGGGATCTTCTTTTGTGCCCTCAATGTTATACAGCTACACCTTTTTTTAAAAAAATCACTGCGATGGATCCCGCCTCGTCGACGTCAGCCCAGGTGTTAAAAGATTAAAACCTCCGTGGGCGTCTGAAGGCTCCAAGCCCTGTAGCTACTGGAGCCTGGGAAACACACTGTTCTTTTGGATACCCATGTCAAGTCTATACAGCTTCAGGTCATTACATAATGTGAACTGATGGGAACAATATGTAAATTGGAAAAGAGAGCGAGAGGGAGAAGAGAGATTCTGATCTTCCCACAATTAGTCGCAATGGAAATCCGTCTGCTGGGCGGCTGAATGTAAATACCATCAAACTTTCCATTTTGGAATTAATTGAGCCTCCAGAACTCTTTTTTTTAAGGGGGGGATTCAAATTTTGTCCTGTGGTTTGTGGAGATATCGCCCCCAGCTAGCCTAATCTCATCAGATCTTCAAGTTGGGTAGTCCCAGGTTCAATCCATAAGACCATAAGAGAAGCCAATGTTGGGTCAGGCCAGTGGCCCATCCAGTCCAACACTCTGTCACACAGTGGTCAAAAATACCAGGTGCCCTCAGGAGGTCCACCAGTGAGGCCAGGACACTGTTCCCCCCCCCCCCCCAGCACCAAGAATACAGAACATCCCTTGCCCCAGACCGGGAGTTCCTATCTATACTTTGTGGCTAACAGCCACTGATGGACCTCTGCTCCATATGTTTATCTAATTCCCTCCTGAAGCCGTCCACGCTTGTAGCCACCACCACCTCCTGTGGCAGTGGATTCCACATGTTAATCACTCTTTGGGTGAAGAAGTACTTCCTTTTATCTAGCATCTCCAGTTAAAAGGATCAGGTAGGATGTGATGTGAAAGACCTCAGCCTGAGACTTTGGAGAGCTGCTACCAGTCTGAGTAGACAACATCGAATTCGACGGACCAAGGGCGTCATCCAGTATAAGGCAGCTCCATGTGTTCATGCGTTAGTCTCTCTGTAGCGGTAGAAAAGAGCAAGAGTCCGGTAGCATCTTAAAGGCTAACAAAACTTGTGGCAGGGGATGAGCTTCTGTGAGTCACTGCTCACTTCTTCAGGGGTTAGGAAGGTGGAAACCAGTCGGCTGGGAGGCTGAAAAGAGAGAGCAGGGAAGCCCCAAATACCTACAGTTGCCAACCTCCTGGTTGCCAAACGAAGTATACACACCATGAAAAATAATGAAAATTTCAATTTATATAAACAACGAGGAGTCATGTTTGTGAGTCTTGTAGAAGCATAGAACAGAAGATAAGTCAGCTGACAACTGGTTCTTACCTTTAAAGCCCTATATGACCAGGGACCTATCTACTGAAGGGACCGCCTTTTCCCGTATGCACCCCCAGCGAGCACTAAGATTGGGTTCCCAAAATTGCCTGGTTCTTCCGGGTCCCAAGGACGACAGGCTCGCCACTACTAGGGCCAGGGCCTTTTCCGTGGCGGCCCCTCACTGGTGGAATGAGCTCCCAGAGGACATCAGGGCCCTGCAGGACCTTTTACAGTTCCACAGGGCCTGTAAAACGGAGCTCTTCTGCCAGGCTTTTAAGTAGGGTGCCACCTCGATACTATGGCCTGGCCCGTTCACCAACTATACCAACCAGGACCAACAATGCCACCAGCCAAGTCTTCATAGCTCTATAGCTTTACAGCTAAGCGGGAGCCTGTTAACACCACTTAGTTGTTAGTGATGTTTGAAGATCGCCCTCTTTTACTGTATTTTACTGTATATTATGTTTGTAGGATGGTTTTATACCAACTGATTTTAATGTATATTTATTATGTTGTTAGCTGCCCTGAGCCCGCCAAATAGCAGGGAGGGCAGGATATAAATGCAAATATAAATAATAAATAAATAAACTTCCATTGCTTGAAGTTTTCAAGAAGGCCAAATCACAGCAAGGATGCTTGATAGCTGAAATATATGGCATTCACTTGTTGAATGAATGAATGAACAAATGAATGACTGAATGAATGTAACTCTATCAGCAGTTTACAAGGGACACTAAAAGATTGTTGAATTTTTGATACATAGAAATTGAGATATCTATTGCATTACATAGAGTTGTTTATATAAGTTGCAATTTTCATTATTTTTCATGGTCGGATGAGATGGTTAGACAGTGTTATCGATGCAACAAACATGGAGTTGAGCAAACTCTGGAGGATGACAGAGGACAGGAGGGCCTGGCACAACGTGGTCCATGGGGTTGCAAAGACTGTGTGACTGAACAACAAATACTTAGTTTGACAATCTACCCCATGATCTCTACTTTTGTAACCTCCAGGTGGTTGGCTGGAGATCTCCTGGGATTACAACTGATCTTCAGGTGACAGAGATCAGTTCACCTGGACAAAATGGCTGCTTCAGAAGATGGAGTCTATGGCATGATGGCCCACTGATGTTCCTCCCCTCCTCAAACCCCGCCCTCCTCAGGCTCCACCCCCAAAATCTCCAAGTATTTCCCAAACCGGAGCTGGCAACCCTATCTAACACTAAATCCAAATGGTTGGAGAGATTTTTCTTTACTCCACAGCAGCTCTTGTTAATGAAAGTCTTGGTGGCCCCCTGGGTTAGACAGACTTTGGTCTGATCCTGTACAACTCTACAAATTATAATATTTCAAGTGTCTTGCTCTTTCAGTCATTAAGGAAGGTTTCTGAAATCCCACTTTCTTACAGAAGTTGACAGACAGAGCTCTATCAAAGTGCTGTGTTCTGTCCCCTCCCTCAACGCCATCCGGGTTACTCATCTGTTCCTTTTGGCTGCCTTCCCACAAGAAGCCATATGTGCTTCAGATTAATAAACTGCCACACCCTTGGACTGAAGCTGCTAACCTCGTCTGCTTGAGGCAACAGAGAAGCTCCACTTTCTTTCCCCTCCTTCCCTCTTTCAAAGGAAGCATTTCCTGTAAGGTTCATGTTGTCAGTTAACGTTGGCGTGAAGCCACCATAGTTACCTGCATCAACTGACTGGCTTGTTGACAGACTGAACACCGTCAAAGACAAAAGAGTGGGCAAATTGCCCCTTCCACTTCGTATTGCTTCATCAAGTTAACTTGCAACCGCCTCAGCTGTGGTCATCGAAAAGCAGGTCTACGGAGACTATAATATGAACTCTTTGCCTCTGTTTGAAGCAGGCAGCCTTACAAAGAAGGCATTTGGCCATGACTCAATACAACGTCATGTACATTGAGAACAAGAGCAGAGCAGACAATTACTGTGCAATTCCAAAGATAATTACATGTGCCAGATCAAGACAAGTGAATACAATGGATACAGAACCATACCCACTTTCACATCCAAATTCCTTCCCTCTGGAGTCAATAGAACACATCTAGGTACACAGAATTCAGCTGGAACATCCTGTCCCGGGGAAAGTCTTTTCTCTCTCTCTCTCTCCCTCTCTCTCTCCCTTCCTTCCTTCCTTCCTTCCTTCCTTCCTTCCTTCCTTCCTTCCTTCCTTCCTTCCTTCCTTCCTTCCTTCCTTCCTTCCCTTTCCCTTCCCTTTCCCTCCCTCCCTCTTGCTCTCTCTGCCTCTCTCTCTCTCTGGTTGCAATGCACTGAAATGATTGCATGAAGGATCTCAAAAGAACTGACAATGTCCATAAATAGGAATATCCTTTTGCTTTTTAACTTTGAATATAACCAAGGCTGCTGTCAGATGACAGGCTTTGCACAGTCTGGCCATGCTTCTAATTTATCTGTGTTCCATAGAGTTTCATCCAAACACACCATCCTTATCCTGCCTCACCGTGTGCTCACCCCATGGTCGACCATTCAGATTACTGCTGTGTGGTAATCATGGAGCGGGTGCTCAGGCAGCATTCTTTTGCTTTGTTTGCCGGACATGAGCAGAAGCGCTTATTTGGAACACTGCTCCTTTTTGACAGGTCCATGATCCTTCCACCAAGAGCCCCGTATCATGAGGGGTTGGTGTGATGTGGTCCATCCACCAAGAACTGTGTTCTCATTGGTTCTGAGACCACCATAGCTCTCCGCCAGAAATTGCTCCCTTTCCCGCCCGATCTAGCTTGCACTCCAACTCATATTTGAATCTTGTCTTTTAAATTTGGTCAGCCTCAATAGTGCCAACAAATCCAACGTTTCGTCTCTCCGCCATGCCACGAACATCAACCATTTTAAAGTTTTGATGTGTTCCCACCAGAGGAACTCTGTGACATGGCTTGGAGTGTAGTTCCAAGCAGTGAGATCATGGCTGCCAATATGGAATCCTTATTAGGGACTATTTACACCACTGTCCCACCCCAAGAAATGGAACAGAAGGTTTTTCTATTACAATTTATCTCTTAAAAACAGCTCCCCTGGAGGCTCCCGATCATGACAGGCTGTTTGGGCACAGAAATGCACAGGCAGGGATTGACAAGCCTGGCGAAGATGCGGTTATGCACACATCGCTAACTGATTTTTTTTTTTAAAGGAAGGCTCAGACTTCTGAAATGGCTTGAGTTCGCAAGAGAGAGTTCAGACATCCAGAAATGCATGGTGAAACCATTTAAATTCATAATCCTCGGACTTTCCCCAGTGTCGGAAAGTGTGCACTTGGACAAGAGTGAGAATGGGGGGCTGACGACTGCCTAATGGGATTGGGATGATGCTGTTTGAGTGTGCGTTTCAAATCCAGAGGGAAACAGCGATGACAGTAGACCAAACAGCTCATCTGACCAAAGCCCAAGATGGGGTCTTGAGCTTTGCAGACACTTGCTGCTGCCTCCTATGAATTCCCCGACACACTAAAATTTGAAATACATGGAAGTCCAAGGAATCAAGTAGCTACATGTATATGCTAGACTGCCTAGTTCTCCACTTGTCTCCCCAACACACCTCTGGTCTGCCAGGAGGTGGTGATATAATCTCCTGGAGACCATGCAGCAGAACTTCAACACATCCATAGTAATGACAGAATGATGGTTCAGTAACCAAGTTTAAAAACCTGGAGAACATTATATTTTCTTGGAATTGGGCTCAGGTCGCCAGGAGACCTCCCGCTGGTGACTCCCACTTCCTGCCACCACTCTGTTAGCTGGCGAGAGAAAAATGAATTTTAAAAATCACCATTGGCACAATGGCATGACATCACTTCCTGGGAAAACCCAGCAGTGATGTCACACCACTCTAGCCATTGATGGCAATTCCTAGGACAGTTTGACATCACTTCTGGGTCCCCCTGAAAGTGGCATCGCCCTATCATGCTAACAGTGCCCCCGTGTCGTCGTCCCCACACTGAGAGCCAGTTTGGTGTAGTGGTTAGGAGTGCAGAGTCTAATCTGGGAGAACCGGGTTTGATTCCCCGCTCCTCCAAATGCAGCTGCTGGTGTGACCTTGGGTCAGCCACAAGTTCTCTCACAGCTGTTCCCTCAAGAGCAGTCTTTGAAAGAGCTATCTCAGCCCTGCCTACTTCACAGGTTGTCTGTTGTGGGGAGGGAAAGGGAAAGAAGATTGTAAGCTGCTCTGAGACTCCAAGTGAAGGGCAGGGTATACATCCAGTCTCCTCCTCCTCCTCTTCTTCTTCCTCTTCTTCTTCTTCCTCTTCCTCTTCTTCTTCTCTTCATCTCCTGCTGGGGCAGGATGTATATCCCAGTGTTTTCCTCATATATATCTCCCTTAAATAACGATCTGGTTTTTGTATACTTCATATACAAATATGTATGTTTGGCAAAGATAAGTAGTTCCTCACACATTACTTTCAAATTTCCAGAGAACTGTTCGTATCAATTCTAGTTGTTTTAAATCTTTCCTTCCCATGTGTCTAAATATCTTCCAGTCCAATTAGCGGCAGTTTTGATGCCTGCCAATGGACATAACAGAATAAGACAATTGACACTAATGAATTCATCACATGTTACAAAATGCCAGTGGCTACAACTGGCTAATACATAATGCAATATTTTAATGGGAATTACCTTTGGTTTTGCTCCTCATCTTATCTGACATCCTTATCCTTCTTCACCATTATCCATTAGAGAAGCAACACCCCTTGCCAGTATCAATAATTAAAGAACTAAGGACAGATCCTTATACAAGATCAGCCTAACAATGAAGTGACATGATCACCTTGAGAAGAAGGTTCCTCCAGTTTGGCTGGAGATCCTGGAGGTTTTTGGTCACCTCCTGGGCATGGAACACTCAGGGTGTGCGTGGGAGAGGTATCTGTGAATTGGGCTAGATGACCCTGGAAGCCCCTTCCAATTCTCCCGCCATTACAATTGTTCTCCAGATGATCAAGATCAGTTTCCTCGGAGAAAATGGCTGCTTTGGAAAGTGGACTGTATGATATTATACCCTGCTGAGCTCCCGCCCTTCCCCAAACCCCAGGCTCCACCCCCAAAATCTCCAGGTATTTCCCAACCCAGAACTGGCAACCCTGCACAAAGGCCACGATCTTCCTGACCCAAACCCTCCTTTCTGTTACCATTAAGGAATGAGAGGGGAGGAATTCTTGCTTTATGTATGAGTTGCAACCCACTTTTGCTTTCCAATAGGGTAACCAACTCTGGTTTGGGAAATTCCTGGAGATTTGGGGGTGGCACCTGGGGAAAGTTGAATTTGGAAAGGGGAGGGAGCTCACCCAGAATGGGATACCATACAGCCAGAATGGGATGCTATACAGCCAATCAATCAATCTATTTATTACGGTCCTAGACCAGCAAGTGGCACAATAAAAACAAGTAAGTAACAGATAAAAGAGCAATTAAAATTATAAAGCATAATAGCATCTAAGATTATAAAAAGGATTCTAAAAATTTAAAATGTCGGAGGTTTAAATTGTACAAGGTACATACAGCCAAACCTCCAAAGCTGCCATTTCCTCCAGGGGAGTTGATCTCTGTAGTCTGAATTTCAGTCGTAATTCCAAGAGAACTCCAGTTTCCACCTGGAATTTAGTAACCAGAGTGTGAGGACGACTGTCATAATGGACAAGGCCAATTGCATCTAATGCTTTAAGCGGAACAAACTGCCAGTATGTTCAATTGAATTTGCATGCGTGTAATGTGATGAAGATCACTATGTTAAGGAGCCATCTCTCCTCTATGCACAACTGTAATCTTTAAGATCATCAAGAATTTGGTGAAAATTGTTGGACTGGAGGTGCACAAAGCCACCCCAAGAAATTCCTCTACTTCTGTTAAAACGCTTTTTCTTTCCTCAGAATTCATTGGAAGTTTCATTCAAGGAAAAGCCTTCCATTCTGGTTACCTACGGTTTGGAAGAAGAAAAAGGGGAAGGAGAAATTGGATTAATACTCCAACCTTCACTAACCGAAGGAGTCTCAGAGCAGCTTACAATCACCTTTCCCTTCCCCTCCCCACAACAGACACCCTGTGAGGAAGGTGGGGCTGAGAGAGCTCTTTGAGATTCTTGCCACCATTTTTACAGAGCTCTTTCTGACTTCCCACAAAATTCCTCAAATACTTTACCTCAGAGGGAACTTTGCTATAAAACTCACTTGAGGAAATACTCAAAGGGCCACTGTAAGATGGACAAATGGTGGTGGCAGATCTTGTGGGATCCTATCAGTTGTCGGTTTTGAGAAAGGCATATACCTCATTAACTTGTTGTAAAAATGGAGGCTTCCTGTGAAGAGATTTCCGTGGCATGGCTCATTTGATGGAGGATGATGGGACGTTATGAAATTGGGCCTTTATCCTCTGATTCAACGTTATCTAGCATTTCCTTTTCAAAGAAGGGCCATGGTGCAATAGAGGATTAGCATTTTCAGAAGATTCTTTTATTGCCATTGGCAGTCGTGGGATGTTTTAAAACTCATGTCAAGCTCAGCTCAAGTGAAGGTTAAACTAATTTCTGGAATCTGCTTGGGGCAAATACATGATTTGTTTCTTATGGAAATGTGTAGTGTGCCCTTCTCTTCTGGGGCCATGACTCAGTGGCAGAGCATCTGCTTGGCACGCAGAAGGTCCCAGGTTCAACCCCTGGCATCTCCAGCTAAAGGATCTGGCAGTTAGTGATATGAAAGATCTCTGCCTGAGACCCCGGAGGGCTGCTGCCAGCCTGAGTAGGCAACACTGACCTTGAGAGACCAATGGTCTAATTCAGTACAAGGCAGCTTCATGTGTTCATAGTATGAAATTATGTAACCCAAAGATTCACAGAAATTTGATTAAAATCTGGCAGTTACATTGTAAAAAATGCTGAGCGACAGGGAGGGAGAAATCAAGAAAAGGTGAACTGTTAATTACTGAAATTAGCCTTATCAAGAGTCCAGCACTTTGTCCGACTTTAAAAGCATCCCCCTAATATCTGGTATAACCCCTTTATTGATATTCATGCTGTGAATTTCTGCTTGAAATGTCTAGACTTCATGTCAATACTGGTTTTAGCCCAAGACATGGTTCATAGACCGAGGATATGAATAATTGACTTCGGAAATTATTTCGTTTGACTTTCATAAAAGACGAGGCGGGATGAGACCAATACGCCCTTTTAATAAATTGACACATCAGTAACCAGGAGCCAACAAAATCGTTTTGACTGTTCATCATTTTCAAATAGCATGGACTTCTGATCTATCGAAAGGGTTATAATCACTTTGGTAAGATCATTGTGCGAGGCATAATTGTTTGGGAGAAAACAGACATAGGCAACCTGTGATTCGACATCCTGAATGGAGCCCAACACCAAGAAGTAGAAGTTTTTACACCCACTTTTCTCTATCCTACGGAGACTCAAAGCGACTTACAATCACCTTACCTTCTTCTCCCCACAACAGGCACCTTGTGAGCAATGCTCCCTCTAAGCTGTGAAGTCTTGTGAGCAAAAGTTCTACTTTGTGAGCAACTGGCATTAAAGTTGTGAGCGAGCCACTTGGCTGTTGCATAAATAACTTTTTCTGCCTCTCCTGTAAAGCTAGAACTTTGCCAATGCATAACCCTAGCGCTATTTTGGGTTGGAAAAAAAGAATGTGGGGGGATGGTAGGACTCCCTTCTCCCTCCATGCTGAGTTGGTCCCGACCAGAATTGGGTCCCCCGGGCACTCTTAAATGGTTCCCATGGCACTAGGAAATAGAGGTGTGTCCCCAGAGTGAACGTGGGGACAGCATCATATCTAAGTGGGCCCTCACTGAAGAGCGCCTTTGGGATTAGAGGTCCCCCACCCTTTTTGATCCTGCAAAAACATTTGGATTTCCGATTCAGTGTGGTGGGCAACACCACAGAATTGCTGGTAAAAAATCCTTCCGCAGGACACGGAGCTGGCCACAAAACACGTGCGGCAGGTTACTTTTGGTCACACAGTGAAGATCCTTGTGCTATGACAGCAGCTACTGCCAAAGCAATGTTTTTAAGAATCTGCACAGCCACTCAAATCTCCAATGGCCAATCAGAAGCCGTGCAGGGCAAAAGCCCCATCTGGTCCTGCCCACTTTCTGAAAACGTTTGGTGGGCACTAGGAAATGTGTTGGTGGGTGTCTGTGCAACCACAGGGAACACATTGGGATCCCCTGTTTTAGGTTTTACTCTTCAAAACAGAAAAGGAGGTGAGAGATGGCATTTTTATCCTGTACGTTGTTCTCCCGTTTTTAAAAACTATAAATATGAATGACTGAAAGATCACAAACAATACTATCCTTTCCTTAAAAAAAAGATAATATCAAAGGTTTCTAGTAGCATCCCCACCCCCTAGCCTGAATATACAATGACATGCAAATTGGAACTAATAGAAGGAGACAATTTCCTACAAGCCCTTTGTTGAATCTATTTATTTTGTCCTTTCTTAGGAATGATTAATTGGACTACAGGGACGATTGGCCATAAATATTTCTAACTGTATTGTGAGAGCAAAGCCAAAATACAATATCAAGAGATGTTTAACGAGTCGTAGACATTTGGTCTGCTTTCTGAGGGATACAGGCATAAAATTAGCATCTGATTATCATAATATGTGAGTACCTTGGAAAGCAGATTTCGCTGATTCAGTTGCAGCTGGACCTGACCAGCAGGCATTTAATTTTATCGTGGCAGTACAGAGGACCATATTTTTCACAAGCAGGTTAACAAGTCAGGATGGAGGGGAGGGTCTTTGACTGTCTAGTATTTCAGGAGAGATCTTTGACTGTCTAGTATTAAAGACACACACACACACACACACCCCATCCTCTGAGCAATGAAACACTTTGGGTCAAACCAGATGTTATATTAAAAAAAAAAAAGACTCTAGTACGGGTTCAGAAAGCAGGGGCTTTCTGCTCTTCACAAACCACCACGAACTGCATCAAAATTAATGAACGTCTGTGGCGGTTCTTCAGTTCACGAACATTGCTTCAGAAACCACGAACTGGCTAAAATTCATGACGAACTTTAGTTCATCAGCGGCAGCTTTCTGCAGCTCAAAAGCCCCTGCTTTCTGAGGTCAAGTCAAGTTTATTGTCTTGGCCATTGGCCATAACAAAACAAAATAAAATAAACCAGATAAAACAAAATACAACAGACATTATACACCAAAATGGGATAAGCCCTTCAGTAACTTGCTGTGAATCCTAGACTTAGTCTTATCTTTTTTGCCGCCAGTGCAAACAGAGCCATTCTGCTGGTAATATATGTGTCATTATCAGAGAGCAAAAAAACAGTCATGTCCAGATCTGAAATTCCATTATGCAGAGGTATAATGGGGTAAATAAACCTTTGCCTAAGTGATTCATGCCAAGAGCATCTCATAATATAATGCTCGATGTCATCCACTTCGCCTACGCCACACTGACATATTCTAGAGACAGCAGGGGAGCCCAAGAAGCGACCAATGCAGACCATTGAAGGTATGGCATGAAACCTTAGGGCGGTAAAAGCCCTTCTTAGATCAAGGGTAGTTAATTTCTCAAGGTAAACAGTCCTACAGTGATCTCTTTTAAATATCCTATACAAGGGGGCAGTACGACAACTTACCACCGCTTGGCGGTTCAAAAGCCCATCCTTGTTGAATACCCATTCCCTCAATTTGGAGTTTTGACTTTCACTGTCCCATACATCGTCTGGAATTGAGTAATTCAGTAAAATAGAGGTCAGGTGGTCACCTAATCTTTTGGAGGATTTCAAAAGCAATATAAAACTTTGGACACCTAGGATATCCTGGGGACCCCTGCTTTCTGCTCTTAACGATGAACAGCTGAGTGGCAGGGCGCTCCCTAATGCTCAGCTGTTTGCTTTAAAATGACTGAGAGTCATTTAAACCCCTATTTTCTGCTCGCCACCACGGCCAGCAGGGATTTAAACTCAAAATGGCTCATGTGCCCATCCCTACCCAGGCCCATCTGGAGGATGGCAGCCCTAGGTACAAGGAACCAGAGAAGGTCATGAAGAGAAATATTTGCATGAGAGAGCAGCACAATTGAAATGGGGATTTCATATCTCTCATTCCATGCTCTAGCTACGTAACAACTTCTTTTTCCTTTCAATTTGACCAGTGGACCAAAGCAGGCATGGCTCATTATTTGCAAAATTTTCTTTTAGCTTTCCTTGAGTGTCTGTTACCAATTAGTTATGACTTAGTTTTGTCAAAGTTCTTTCTTTGCTTCCGAAGGGGTTGGTATAGGTGGTTGGTAAGCCAAGGAATAGCAGTGTCTTTAATTGCTTCACCATGGATATTTCCAGAATTTTCTGGGCATTAAGAACAGTAGTCCATCTAGTCCAGGACCATCCTGTTTCACACAAAGGCCAACCATTTCCTCTGGATGGCCAACAACAGGGCATAGAGGCTGAGGCCTTCCCCTGATCACCTGCTGGTTGACCTTGGGCAAGCCATAGCTCTGTACCAGCTGTTCTCTCAAGGACATTTGTCTCAGAGCTCTCTCAGCCCCACCTACCTCACAGGCAATGCTCCCTCTAAGCTGTGGAGTCTTGTGAGCAAAAATTCTACTTTGTGAGCTACTGGCATTAAAGTTGTGAGCAAACGATTTGGCTGCTGCATAAATTAGTTTATTCTGGAGCCATCCTTCCTGAGTGAAGACAAAAGTCTGTGAGCTGGAGGCTAAAAAACTGTGAGCTAGCTCACACTAACTCAGCTTAGAGGGAACACTGCTCACAGGGTGTCTGTTGTGGGGAGGGGAAGGGAAAGGAGTTTGTAAGCTGCTCTGAGACTCCAAGTGAGTGAGGGGTGGGAAATAAATCCAGTCTCCTCCTCCTCCTCCTTTGGGATTCAGGGGCTTAGCGCCTCTGAATGTGGAGGTTTCCCTCAGTCACTATGGATAGACTTATCCTCCATGAATCTATCTCATCCCCTTTGAAAGCTGCTTATACCTGTGGCCATCACCATATCCTCTGGCAGCTTATTCCACATTTTAATTACTTGTTGTGGTAATCTTTCCTGGTCTGGTTTTGTGCAATCGTTGTTCTTGCTGTCACATGTCCCTTCAATTCTACTATATCATTAATAAATTTCATATAGTCCTTGGCAAAAAAAAGAAAGAAAATGCCTTAGCTGCTGATCTCATACTGCCAACAGAAATACCAAAATTGGAGCAAACAGTTTCAGAGGAATTGCATCAGTTTGATTTACGCCTTTGCAAACATGCATACAGCACTGATCACTGAACAGTGGGATTGCTATAGTATAATGTGGTGGATTCCTTTAACCAGATCAACATGGTCAGGTCAATTCAAATATCATTCAGCATACAGTGAAAGGAAGTGCTAAATTCAATGCAATAGCCAAGAAGGCATAGCAAAGAGGTACATGATATTCCCTCTCCTTTTGAGTAATGGGCGCTTTCATGCATGCTAAATAACAGTTTCAATCCACTTCAGCGACCATTGGCAAGGGATTTTTTTTTTGCCATTTCACACAGTAAAAACCGGGTGCAAAGTGGATTGAAAGTGCATTATTTAGTGTGTGTGAAACCAGCTTAAAAGTTTCTGGGCTAAATTATGTGATCAGTACTTGAGAATTCTGAATGGAAATGGACTTGTTCTTTGCTGGTCTGCATCTTGAGCTAATTCTTAGTGCAATTTATATGACTTGAATTAAGAATGAGTGCATTCCTAAGAATCACAAGGATGAGTTCTACTCACAGAAGAGCTATTCAGCCTGAGCGTTGGCACACGACGATGGCAAATGCTTAAGTGCTGAGCTCCAGCCCAAACCCAGCATCAAAGGCCCTACTATTCATCTTATTTACATCACAGAGGAGGCTCGGCTATGAAAAACCTAAAAAAAGACAAATCACAACAAAAGTCTGTGATAGAGGTCAGTTAAAACATATTTCAAAGCGAACGAGATCAGAACAGTTTCTTCACAACTATCGATAACGACGTCCAAAATGGCCGCTGGGAATACCTCACAGAATGTAACTGATGATATTGCTGATAAACCAGATCTCCTACATACCTTACATGCTCTTTTTAAAGTATTGAGCAGGAGGCGATGAATTCAAACAAACTGGCTTTTATTCAGTGACATTGTTCAGCTCAAAAGACAGCTCTATGAGAGCAGCACTTTCATTTATACTGTTCCAACACATAACTTTCAACAATGTAACTATATACAAGCAATACTATTGGACCCAAGCAGGGCTCAGTGGTTGGGTGCCTAGATTGGCTTCAGGACCAATGGGAATCTTTATTAATCAGCCGATAGGAATTGGAGCTTTAGGATACCAGAGCCCTTTTCAAGCTATTACTGCTTCATATTCTAAACAAACACAACCCTCTTAAAGCAGAAAGACTTGATCACTTCGATCTCTGTCTGCAACCTCTAGGACTACAACCAGAGGCAATCCAAAAGACCCTTCAACAGGTCTCTAACACAGCAAACGCAGCTATGGAGATGGGACTCACAGCGCAAAATGAGATCCGGTACTTACACAAAAGGGCTATTCTTTCCTAACACCCTTCTTCGTCAGCCCGCCATATGATTGTAAAGGAAGCACCAAAGAACTGGGATGCAGTCACCCAATGAGCTTCATGGCAAAGTGGGGACTTGAAACGGCGTCTCCCAGATCTAAGCCCAAAACTTTAACCCAGGGGTCCCCCAACTCTTATAAATTTGAGGTCACATTTGGAATTCTGGCACAGCATGGTGGGCATAGCCACAAAATGGCTGTCCCAAAATGGTTGCTGCATGAGGTGGAATCATTCCCTAAAATGGCTGCCGCAGCTTACCTTTGGTTACACGCTGAAGGTCCTTGTGGTGTGGCGGCAGCTGCTACCAAAGCAACATTTTTTAAAAATCTCCACAGCCAATCAAATCTCCTCAATCTCAAATCGAAAGCTTTGCTGGGCAAAAGCCCCACCTAGCCAGTTTGGTGTAGTAGTTAGGAGTGTGGACTCTAACCTGGGAGAACCGGGTTTGATTCCCCACTCCTCCACATGCAGCTGCTGGTGTGACTTTGGGTCAGTCACAAGTTCTTTCAGAGCTGTTTTCTCAAGGGCAGTTCTTGAGAGAGCTCTCTCAGCCCACCTACCTCACAGGGTGTCTGTTGTGGGGAGGGGGAGGGAAAGGAGATTGTAAGCCACTCAGAGACTCCTTCAGATAGTGAGGGGCACGGTATATTTCCTACACTGAGCCTGGGTTAGGCTAGATGGCCTCCCAGACTCCTTCTATTTTAGGGCTCTCAATATGTTGGGTTTTGTTCCCTTTTGTGTACATGTGCATAGGCGTCAACTTCAGGGGGGCTGGGGAGCTGAAGCCCCCCCCTGAACTTTTCCAGGAAGTGCTGAGCCTCCCCCGGAGACAATGGCCTGTGATGTCTCTGGCCCAGCCCCAGCATCCCCCCCGGGAAATTGGAAAGTCTGCACCCTTGTACATGTGCTGTTGTTGTAAGGTTCTTTGGTCCACTTACTGTCCTTATTGGTGTCCTCAACTCCTTCCTTCCTTCCTCTAAAAAGTACATACATTTTATGGACAAAATTCAGTGTGAGATCACAGAAGGTGGCCCAAGGGAAAAAACAAACCAACACAGGCTCAACTGAAATGGAATTTGGCAGTCAAAATCTTCCCTAGAACATGCATGGATTAGAAAGTCAATCTCTTTTTCTACACTGAGTAGAAATGGAATTACCACTGTCGAACTACCATCTCTCACAAGATTTTCCATTTCCATTTCCAGTATCATTTGTACACCTCTTATTTACTCGGTACACTGTTTATACAGATTGACCTAAAACGAACATTTAAAATGGCACAGACGCGATGGGAAGATTAAGCATCAGGAAACAGAAAATGGAATGAAAATAGACCCATGGGTTTGATTCATACACAAGAGAAGCCGAAACAAAATGATCTGTTGTTGTTTTACTTGAAGCAATGGAGCTGAGAAATTCGTTCATATCCCAGCCTTCCTCTCAAAACCACTTGCCCTCTTTATGAAATTTTAACCAAGAAGGCATGAGAAGATCTGTGGGGTTTCGGCAAGCTACTTGTTTATGATGACCTGTCCTATGACCCTCCCCTATACATTTAGAAGTTTCTGCTCTATGGTTAGCGTTGCCAACCTCCTTGTGGCACCTGGAGATCTCCCGCTATTACAACTGATCTCTAGATGACCAAGATGAGTTCCCCTGGAGAAAAATGGCTGCTTTGGAGGGTGGACCCTGCTGAGGCCCCTCCCCTCCCCAAACCCCACCATCACTATGCTCCACCTTCCAAAATCTCCAGGTATTTCCCAACCCAGAGTTAGCAACCCTATCTATGGTGTTGATGGAGCTCAGAGGTAGAACATCTGATTTACATGTAGAAGACCCCAGGTCGGATCGAAATCTGGTTGTTTGGTTATTGTTTGAATTTTTTAGGCCACTTTTCTCTCCAGAGGTATCCAAAGAGGCTGACAAAACGTGTGTGTGGGGGGAGTACCAAGTTACAAAATCATGACAAATAGATGAACAAATATGGGTAGTTTGGGTCTACCGGGCTACCATAGGTCCCAGGCTGCTGGCCAACAGTCCATAGGCTCTCGCCTTTCAGATCATGCCTATGGCCCAGCCTAAACTAAATACCTGCTCAAGGGAAGGGAAGAAAAACAGCCAAGAAGGAAACTGGCAGCTGTTAGCTCACAAACTTCCTCCACAGAGATTCTAGTTATATGAAAGACCTAAGTCTTGACAGCCATCACCAGAGAAGACAGCCAGACAGCCATCACCAGAGAAGACAAGTGGAGTTGCCAACCTCCAAGAGGGTCTGGCAACCTCCCAGAATTACAGCTGGTCTGCTGTGTACAGAGATCGCTTCCGCAGGAGGAAATAGCTGCTTTGTAAGGTGGATTCTAGGGCATTATACTCCTTTGAAATCCCTCCCCTCCCCAAACCTCACCCTCCTCAGGCTCCATCTGTGCCCCCTTGGAAGGCCATGTGGTGAGAGGGAGAGGACAAAGCGAGAAAGGAGGGATCAGAAGACAGCTCCCAGGTTAAGACAAAGAGAGGCATCCCATTCAAGTAGAGAACACCTACACACCCTTAGAGTGATGTAACACATATACACACCAAAGTCCAGGCATGCTGAGCTGCTCACTCCAACAGTTTTGAGTGGCAAGCAGGAACACTAGGGTAGATCTAAGGTACTATAATTCCCAGTGAAGCAGTGGGGAGAATTGTACAGATGGGTAGGAGTGTGTATTTTCAGTGGCAGCCAGGGAAGCTAACATACATCTAAAACAAGGCTGTCACCCTCCAGGTGGGGCATGGAGATCTCCTGCCTTTACAACTGATCTACAGAACAGTTCCCTTGGAGGTTGGGAAAGGCTGCTTTGGTGGTACAGTACTCCATGACATTGTACCTTGATAAGTTGCCTCCCTGTCCAAAACCCCACCCTACCCAGGTTCCACCCCCACCCCACCCCCACATTCCAGGAATTTCCCAACCTGGAGTTGGCTACCCTAAGATACTAATTTCCAGTGGAGCAATGGAGAGAAATATACAAACGGATGGATTCGAGTCTTTGGAGTGGCAGCCAGGAATGGTAGTGTAGACCTGAGATACCAACTTCCAGTGGAGCAATTGGTAGAATTATACAGATGGGTTAGGGTTACCAACCTCCAGGTGGTAGATGGAGATCTCCTGGGACTGCAACTGATCTCCTGGTGAAGAGATCCGTTCCCCTGGAGAAAATGGTCTCTTTGGAAGATGGATTTTATGACATTATACCCCACTGAAGTCCCTCGTCTCCCCAAACCCTGCCCCCCCCCCCGGCTCAATCCCCCGATGTCCAGGAACTTCCTTCACCAGAGCTGGCAACACTATCGCAAGACTGACCTTGACGGACGACTAATCTAATTCAGGATACAGCAGCATCATGTGCGTTCACGCTAAAGGGTACAGCTTGTTCGGTGTGCTCCGGCTGAACCATACCTGACAGCTTTCATAGTTCCCAACGTGATAGAAACTTTCTGCATCAGGGAGGGCCCTCACCGAGTGGGCGCAGTCATTAATCCATCATTACCTATATGATCGTCCTCCTTGTACAAATATTTTTTTGTGTTTATGTAAAAGGATTTAAATAAACATAAGTGGTGTCCCCCCCCCCCTTGAAAAGGCTAAGACAACAGAGATGACAAGGGTATAATTCCGCCCTGAGGAAAGATATTTGTTGTAACGCGTCCTGCATTTTTTAATTTGCATGAATTTCGCAGAGATGATGATGTGAATTGCTTTCCAAACGCAGACATTTTCTGGGAAATGACTGGCGCGTTACCAGATTATCTATCTCTTTATGGGATGTAGGACATCGGAGCAACTCCAGCAGCATGCAGATGAAGCACCAGCGGGAAGGACAAAAAGGGGTTTATATTTTGGCATTTAAAAGAGATTGGTCCTTGCAGCATCTTCAGCGGCATCAAAATAACTCCCCCACCAATGTCAAGTATGTTAACCCATTGTTATCTGGATCCATGCATTCTGAAGACCTGTATGGACACCACCACCCCATCTGTTGACTGAACACACAGGAAGACAAAGTGAGCATGAGTATACTGACCCCACTTAGGGTAAAAAACATAAGAAAATAAGAGAAGCCAATGCTGGATCAGGCCAATGGCCCATCCAGCCCAACATTCTGTGTCACACAGTGGCCAGAAACACCAGGTGCCCTCAGGAGGTCCAGCAGTGGGGCCAGGACACTAGAAGCCCTCCCACTGTTGCCCCCCAAGCACCAAGAATACAGTGTTTCCCAGCTTGTCCTACCTGAAGACCCATCAATTTCGCTTTCTCCCCACCCCTCTACTCATGGCCTATGACTTGACAAACTTCCAGGTTGTCATCCCAAAACCATCCTCCCATTCACACCCTCTCCCCCAGAGTAGCAACAGCACACCAACAACTCCCTGCTACCCCTTTCCATCTCAAGTCACCCAAACTCCACTTCCAATCTTCTCACTTTACAAAGCCCGAATCTTCCTTTCCTCTGCTGCAGAGCACCCCCCTCCTTTGTGCACTCCATTCCCCTTTTAACCTCCTCTTTAAAACCCCACATCCAATGCACCAGAGAGGCCCCGACATCTTGACAAACCACCTCCCTTAACTCTTTCAGCCAGGGACCCCACAACAGCTGGAACCCCCATCCCTTTGTACCCACCTCCCCCCAGCCCTCTTCTGGGAAAGACCTTCTATGTCCCCCTCCCACAGCACTTCAATTGACAAGTGGCTTCCAGCCAAAGGAGGTACAAGAGATTACTGCCAATCTCCAGATAGGAGCTGGAGTTCTTCTAGGGATGCCAGCCTCCAGGTGGGACCTGGGGATCCCCTGGAGTTACAGCTCATCTCCAGACGACAGAGATAAGCTCCCCTGGAGAAATGGATGCTTTGGAGGGTGAACTGTATGGCACAGGTGTCAAACATAAGGTCTGGAGACCAGAACTGGCCCATCCAGGGATCTTATCCATTGGGTTGCCAACATCCAGGTGGTAGCTGGAGATTTCCTGCTATTACAACTGATCTCCAGGCAGCAGAGATCAGTTCACTTGGCGAAATGAATCACTTTGGAAGGTGGACTCTATGGCATTATACCCCATTGAAGTTCTTCCCCACCCCAAATGCCACCTTCTTCAGGCTCTACCCCCAACATCTCCTGGCATTTCCCAACCTGGAGCTGGCAACCCTACTTGTCCGGCCCACAAGCAACCGGCGGTGAAGGAGGGAACTGCTATTACAACTGATCAGACGCAAAACTTAGCAACCAAGCAAAGAGAGGCCAGGCTACAAGGGAGGTGCTCAGCTAGCCCAGAGTTTTAACAGGAGCCTGGGCAATCATGCAGCTGGCTAACTGGCAACAGCATTTAACTCCACCCTCTGGGCAGTATTCTTTGTGGGAGCAACAAGTCAGCTTCATGCTGCTTGCTTGGCTCTTGGACCTTGGCTTTTCCACCTAGACCTTCAGACTTCCTGGCTTTGGACTTAGCTCTGTGTTCCTGGTTCCTGACCCCAGCTCAGCTTTGGACTACGCTTCTGGTTAGTGGTTTTGGACTTGGCCCTGTGTTTCTGGCCCCTGACCTCGGCTTGGCTTTGGATGCTGCACTGTCTTTTGGCTCCTGACTTTGGCTTTTCTGGACTCCTTTTGACAGGCACCCCAGCCCGTGACAGTAGGGTTGCCAACTCTGGGTTGAGATGTTGCTGGAGATTTGGGGGTGGAGCCTGGGGAAGGGTGGGGTTTGGGGAGGGACATCAGAAGTAGGGTTGCCAGTCTCCAGGTGGTGGCTGGGAGATCTTTTATTACTACTGATCTTTAGGCAACAGAGATCAATTCATCTTGAGAAAATGGCCGCTTTGGAAGGTGGTTTCTATGTAGGGTTTCCAGGTCTGGGTTGGAAAATACCCGGAGACTTTGGGGGTTGGAAAATACCCGGAGACTTTGGGGATGGATCTGGGAGAGGGTGGGGTTTGGGGAGGGGAGGGGGCTCAGCATGGTACAACGTCATAGGGTCCACCATCCAAGGCAGCCATTTTCTCTTGAGGAACAGATCTCTGTCACCTGAATAGTAGTTGTAATCTTGGGAGATCAGCACTGTTTGAAGGGTCAAGCTAACTTAAAAATATTATCATATATATATATATATATATATATATATATATATATATATATATATAATTTATGGTGTACGCAATAGCAAATATTAAAAGATTAAAAAAACAAGAAGTCTGAAGGTCAGCCTTCATAGGACATCAAGAAATGCTTGAAATAAGTTTTTGTCATTTTACATACAGAGTTGATGATTTCACATAGAAAAAGAAGAGATTGGATTTATATCGCGCCCTTCACTCACTTGGAGTCTCTGAGTGGCTTACAAACTCCTTTCCTTCCCCTCCCCACAACAGATACCCTGTGAGGTAGGTCGGGCTGAGAGATTTCTTTTGAGGATTGCTCTTTCAAGAACAGTTTTGACAGAACCATGGCTTGCCCAAGGTCATCCAGCAGGTTCAAGTGGAGGAGTGGGGAATCAAACCCGGTTCTCCCAGATTAGTGTCCATGCACTTAACCACTACACCAAACTGGCTCTTACATAGCTGGATCTAGGGTCTTCCTCAGTGGTCAGTAATACTATGATAAAACATACACACATCCAGAAACAAATATATATAAACTGAAGCCAGGTGTTGCTTTCTCATATGCTGTGCGGTTGCGGTAAATTTAAGGAACAGGCCATGGGTAACTTCTCACGGTGACTGCACGTGAGCAACAAAATCTTCGATGATATAATAATCTGGAATGAAATTTCCCAAACCTCTGGATGTGTGTGACATCCACCAAGAATTACAACACACTGGCATGCTGATCTTCTCAATATTGTTTCAAGTTTAGTATCTGTGCTGCTGAAGGGGAGGTTGAGTCTGCAGAGCACATGTCCTTTAGCTGTCCACTCTGCAGGGAGGTACGTCTTGGAATTACTATTCCGTTACTTGATATGATCCCTGGTCATGTAAATACAAATCAAGCAAGGCTTCATTGGTTTTTATCTGCGGTCACATGCCCGAGATAAAGCGGGGGGGGGGGGGGGGAGCGAGGCTATTTCCTCTGGCGGAAGTTGACCCACCATTGCATGATCACATGGATTTTTGTAGATTTGGGCACAGCCCACCACTGCATGATCAGACGCGACCACTGGTGAGTCGGGTTTTGGGTTTTTTACCATTTGTTCCCGATGCGCTTACTCAAGGGATCGATGATTCGCACCTCTCCCTATGGAATGCGCAGAGTGTGTGCTGATGTGCATACTACGACCGGGGGGGGGGGGGAGGGGGAAACAATGGCGCAGAGTTGGGATAGCCTGATCAGACTATCTCGACACCATGGGAGCACACTGGTGTGATCAGATGCAGGAAAGTCCATCTGTGGTCTGTAGCAACCTGTTTGGTACTGGACATTCAGAGGGTTTTTTCGCTCCGCATGTGTGGTGGAGCAAAACAGGTTGCTGATGGTTGTGGGGAGCTTCCCAGATGTTGGCGTCAGATCACACTCCTTTAATCCGCCCGGCATTCGTGCTTATGTCAAGGCGAATTGTGCATGCGATCGCGTGTGATCGCAGAAGAATTGGGCATACTTCTCTAATTTGGTGATCCCGCTGCAACACAGAGCCTTTACGCTGGCGAGATTTAATGTTTTCTCCCTCATCCTGGGTCTCAGGTAGATACAGAGGCATTCCGAAATGTGACAGAATCTGCAAATGCCCATTGAGAGAACCAGAAACTCTAGATCAGGGGTGGGCAAATTGCGGCCTGCGGGCCACATGTGGCCCGCCACAGAGTTTTTTGCGGCCCACCAAGACAGTCGGCCACGTGGTTTCAGTCAGGCCTCTGTTGGGCCCAGAGCGCAGAGAAGCGGTGCTCCGGGAGTGAAGTGTCCAGGGGGCGGGCATATTACCAAGCCCCACCCCTGGCTCCCAGCAGCCCTGTTGGGCGACGAGGAGGCAGAAGAAGGAAGGTAAGTTACCTTCCCTCCCCCATCCACCTCTTCCCAGGGCCGCAGCACTCCGGGGAAGCCCTGCCCGCCCTCATCCTCACCTTCCGTGCCAAAGCGAGGGTTAACTAATGAATGCAATCATTTTAAAAGGTGCGGCCCTCCACTAACCTCCGCTCCCACAAAGTGTCCCCCGAGCCAAAACAATTGCCCACCCCTGCTCTAGATCATATTCTGTTACGCTGTCCCCTTTATTCACATCTCTGGCTACTTTTGATTAAGCCCTTACTGTCTAGGATCAGTTCTGATAATGTCATTAGGTTTTTCCTCACTGACAAGACACCAGAAGTGACTGTACAGATTGCTGAATTTTTGTCAAAGATTTTGGTAGCAAGAAACTATTCCTAATATTGGGGTGCTCTAAGATCTGTGGATGTAATTTTAGCTTGATGAAGTTTTATCTTACTGATTTTATATGCCAATAAAGGTTCTGTTCTGTATTTTATGTTTGACTAAACTGTATGCTGGTTAGGGTTGCCAGCCTCCAGGTGGGGCCTGGAGATCTCCCGCTTTAACAACTGATCTCCAGCTGACAGAGGTCAGCTCCCCTGGAGAAAGTGGCTGCTTTGAAGGCTGGACTCTATGGCACTGTACCTTGCTGAGGCCCCTCCCCTCCCCAAATTCTGCCCTCTCCTGGCTCCACCCCCAAAGTCTCCAGGTATTTTCCAACCCAGACCTGGCAACCCTAATGCTGGTCTAAAGACTGTAATAAACAACAACAACTGCTGCTGCTGCTATTACTAATACTACTACAATACAGTGGCATCTCGGAAGATCTCCAGGCCCCACCTGGAGGAGGGTAAACGTATGAGCATCCATGATTATGTAAGTTGACCTTTTTTAACTGTCTTCTTCCCTCCCTGTCCTTATTTAGAAATTTGGGGCCTGAGTCTAGCCTGAATGAAAATGTCACTTCCCCCCCGGCACCCCAATTTAAGTCTGAGCAAAGCCTTAGCACAAAGGCTGCCAATTTCCAGGTGGGGCCTGGAGTTCTTCTGGAATTACCACTGATATCTAGACTACAGAGATCTTTTCCCTGCAGGAAAGGGCAGCTTCAGAGGTCAGACTCTACGGTATTACATCCCCTCTGAGCACCCTCCCTCCCCCCAGATATTGTTTTAAACTTTAAAAAGGTAAAGGTTTCCCTTGCTCGAAAGTCTGTCGAATCCGACTCTAGGGGGTGGTGCTCATCTCTGTTTCCAAGCCAAAGAGCCAGCACTGTCTGAAGACTTCTCCGTGGTCATGTGGCCAGCATGACTAAATGCCAAGGGGCCTGGAATACGGTTACCTTCCCACCAAAGCGGTACCTATTTATCTACTTGCAATTTCTTGCTTTCAAACTTCTAGGTTGGCAGGAGCTGGGGCCAGAGATGGGAGCTCACTCCGTCACACGGCACTCGGGTCTCGACCCGCCGAGCTACAGACTTTCCAGTTTGCAGCTCAGTATCTTAACCTCTGAGCCACCACGGCCCGTTTTTGTTATGTCTTGTTTGTTATGACGCATTGCATTGTCAGGGTTCTGGTAGTTCAATCCACACAATCTTACTGGCTGCCTAATAAAGACTCCTTATTGGTCCTGAAGCCATTCCAGGGAACCAGTCACAGAGCCCTGCTTAGGTCCAATGAGACTGCATGTAAATAGTTACAATGTTTATAGCTAGCTGTTGAAACCCTATAAGTTGAGTGCCGCTCTTGTTAGAGCTGTCCCAGAGCTGAATGATCTCTGAAATAAAAGCTTGCATTTGATTCATCGTCTCCCGACTTCAATACTTAAAAGTTTTTAAACTTTAGATAACTTTTAAAAGATTTTCTTAAAAAGATTTTCTATCATGATCTCATAGCACAGCCCTCCTGTAGAAATGCTAACCTTTTCAAGATTGTACTTTTTAAAGTTATCAAAACAGGGGGAGAAGATTTTTCTGAGGGAAGTATGTAACATTTGACAATTGGAATTTGGTGGTTGAGGTGTTCTGGACCATGCTGATCTTTGCTCCTACCATCTTTCCCCTTCCCTCCTCTTTAATTGAAAACTTGACTTCTTCTCAGATGTTCCTCTTAGAAGGAATTTGGGATGACATGTTTTCACTTCCACCTGATTATCATTCCTCCAGCTGCTCAGAGGTCTCTTGGTTACCTACCACAGAGCTGGGTGGAACGTTATTGCTACCTCTAATGAGGCCGTCGTTTTGTATTTGTGAAGGATGAAAAAAATGTGGTCAAATAATGTCAATATTCACAACCTCCGAGCGTCCTCTTTCAGCACCATGTTTCCTAGTCCTGTCCCAGGGAAGAAGAAGAATTAGTTTTTATACCCTGCTTTTCTCTACCCTAAGGAGTCTCAAAATGGCTTACAATTGCCTTCCCTTCTTCTCTCCACAACAGGCACCTTGTGAGGCAGGTGGGGCTGAGAGAGTTCTGAGAGAACCGTGACTGGCCCAAGGTCACCCAATAGGCTTCGTGTGGAGGAGTGGGGATTCAAACCCAGTTTTCCAGATTTAGAGTCCACCACTCTTAACCACTACACGCTGCTCTTCACCACCACACCACAATGAAGACACTCCTCAAAACATCCTGGTTTCAAAATGAACAGCCTTTTCTCTTTTGCAGGTAACACTGAAGCCCAAAGTTGGGTTGGGGTGCCATTTGCCCTGGGCAGCAAGAAATCTCCCACTCCTGGGCTCCAAGCCCTGCCAGGGCTCTTTGCTTGACCAGGAGCAAAAATGGAGAGTACAAATCAGCATCATGAAATGTTGTGATGTCACTTCCAGTTGTATCCGGAAGTGACATCATGATGATATAGGAATACTCTGTGGTTTTGCCATAGAGACTGGGGGCGGGGGTTCCTATAGCATTGTGATGTCACTTCCAGTGATGTTGTGGAACTGGTGTTGTGGGGTCTCTTCCCAAGTCCCTGTTGTCAAAATACCTCCACTTATTGCCAGCGCTTGGCTGGCAAACCTAGGCTGAATCCAGACTAAGCTGGCAATTTCTAATGTTTTTCCCTTCCCATTACAGGAGGAGGAGGAGGAGGAGATTGGATTTATACCCTGCCCTTCACTACCCAAAGGAGTCTCAGAGTGGTTTACAATCTCCTTTCCTTTTCCCTTCCCCTCCACACAACAGACACCCTGGGAGGTAGGTGGGGCTGACAGAGCTCTGAGAGAACTGCCCTTGAGATAACAGCTCTGAGAGAACCTGTGACTGACTCAAGGTCACATAGGCAGCTGCATGTGGAGGAGTGTTGAATCAAACCCGGTTCTCCCAGATTAGAGTCCGCACTCCTAACCACTATAACCAAAACTGAAGAGCCTCTCACTGTTAGTTGCTCAGGCTCTCTCATACTCCAGGAGAAGCATTTTTTGAAGATCAGTGAGTGGGAGTGGGGAAATGGGACATTTTTGTTCTGCTGGTGGAAAATATAATCGGGCTACAACCCAGAAGGGCTGTGGCTCAGTAATCCAATGTCTATGGCAAACTGTGCTTTGACCTGGATGGCCCAGGCTAGCCGGATCTCATCAGATCTCAGAAGCTAAGCAGGGTCTGGTTAATACTTGGATCAGTGGGAGACCACCAAGGAAGTCCTGGGTTGCTACACAGAGGCAGGCGACAGCAAACCACTTCTGAACCTCTCTTGCCTTGGAAACCTGACCAGGTCGCCATAAATTGCTCCCAACTTGATGGCACTTCCCCCCCCCCCGCCCCCCACCATGGCAAACAATGAGTTACTAGTTTCCAAAGGACCATCTGTATTAGGGGAACATTCTCATTCACACCCATCTAATTAAGGGAGTCGTTAATTTGTTTTTTTTCATTGCTCCGTGCCCTTATCAATAAGCAGAAATCTGTTTTGCTTGCAAATCTCCACCCCAGTTTAGCATTTTAATTGCAAGCGTCTCAAAGCAGGCTAATGTGACCCACCACACACCCTGCCAAAAAAAATCTATCTTTGACAGATTCCTTGAATGCTTAAGCAGGCAGTGACAACCGGTCTGAAGAATCAATCGCTAACCCTTTGGTGCAAGAGGCAATCTCTGGCAATTATTTGCACGTCACGCCGAGTGTCTTGGAGGCTGAAATATGGTGCCGAGCCTTCGTAGCAAGCAACATCTGTAAATATGTATTTTCAATTGACTCTCTGGGGCCTCGGGAGGCAGTTGAGTTATTCTCCAGTGAATATTCATGGAGTTTGACAGCAGCGTTTACCATTCCATTATGACCAAATTTACGAGCATCACTGCGGTGCTTGAAACGGATGTCGCCATGACGCCGAAAGAAAACAAATAAAGCCATGCCACAGTCTGGCAGTCTTTTGGTTTATCTGTCAGTTCGCAAACCACCCATAACTGTCAGGTGAGGCTCCAGGAAGCAATTCTGATATAACCCCCTGCATTCTGGAGAGTGAAGGAAAGGAAGCCCTTGGTGGTTGCTTAGCAACCAGTCACCACCTTCCCAGCCACCTGCTTTTGTAGTTAAGCGGCATACACACAGGAGAGAGAACACACAAGGTCGCCAACCTTCAGTTGAGGCCTGGAGAGCTCCCAGAGTTACAACTGTTCTCCAGACTGCAGAGATCAGGTCCCCTGGAAAAGATGGCTACTTTGGAGGAGAAGAGAAGAAGAGAGAACAGACTGGATTTATACCCCACCCTTCACTACCCAAGGGAGTCTCAGAGCGGCTTATACACTCCTTTCCTTTCCCTTCCCTTCCCCTCCCCTCCCCTCCCCACAACAGATACCCTGTGAGGTAGGTGGGGCTGAGAGAGCTGTGATAGAAACTGCTGTTTTGCAAGAACAGCTGTGCCAGAACGATGGCTTGCCCAAGGTCATCCAGCAGGTGCAAGTGGAGGAGTGGGGAATCAAACCCGGTTCTCCCAGATTAGAGTCCGTGCACTTAACCACTACACCAAACTGGAGGGTGGACTCTGTGGCATTATCCCCCACTGAGATCCTGCCCCTCCCCAAATCTCCAGGAATTTCCCAACCCAGAGTCGGAACCTGTCATATACACACAGAGAGACAGCGAGGAGACAGCCCTCTGTTCCTAGGGTTGCCAACTCCAGGTTCGGAAATGCCTGCAGAATTGAGGGTGGAGCCTAAGAAAGTGGGGTTTAGGGAAGGAAGGGACCTCTGTAGGGAGCTGATTCCTCTGTTGAACAACTCTTACTGCAAAAAAGTCTTTCCTAAGATCCAGCCGGTACCTTCCCGCTGGATTTAAACCCATGATTGTGAGTCCTCTCCTCTGCTGCCAACAGGAACAGCTCCCTGCCCTCCTCAAGGTGACAGCCCTTCCAGTACTTCAAGAGAGCCATCATGTTCCCCCTCAGCCTCCTCTTCTACAGAGTGAGCTCCCCCTCAGTGGCACTCTTTAAGCAGTAAGCGGCTGGACAAACACTTGGGAGGGATGCTCTGGGCATCCCTAGTGATCCAGCACGGAGCAGGGGGTTAGACTAGATGGCCTGTATAAGCCCTGATTCTATGATCTTGCTGTCTTCTACTGCATTCTGAAAACAACAGGATATTGTTGCAACCATCACAATATCCACTGATCACCCTGTCCTCCCCAGGCTGTGCATAGTTTAAGAAACTCTCTTTAGCCTGAAACATAAGAACTAAAGTCTCTGCTTGTGGTGGTTTTACTTCAGAAATTTCAACCCCTGATTTCACCTGACCTTTCCCCGTTATGTTAAATAAAATATTTTGTTATATTTGAATTTCAAAATGCCTTGGGTGCCATTTAAGTGGTTTAAATTGAAGGGCTATCCCAATCCTTCTCTCAGGTTCCTGGGCTGAGCCAACAGCCAAAATATTGTCCTTTAGCAGGGTGGGACAGCCAGAGTGCTTCAGCAAAGAAGAAAACACATTACTAGGGCGGCTCAGTCACAAAAGGGAAAGAAAAACAGAGGGAAAATCCTGCCTCTGAGGGAGGGAAGAGGATGGGGCCGTCATAATGGTGCCAAGCAAAAAAAAAAGAAAAGGGAGTCGAAGTAACTCATCTTCTGGCAGTCAATATGTCATGGAATCCATATGCATGCGGACAGGAAGGTCAAGGAAATATTACCCAAAGGAGAGGGCTGGGGGGGGGGGGGGGCCCTCATCCATCAAAAGCCTATTAATAATAGAACAGATTATTCACAGATAATGCAAATATAATTACTCTCACCTGGTAGCCTGGTACAGCGCGAGCATATCTCTGGCGTACAAAATAACCTGCGTACTCCATTTGACCGAGCGACTGGGGTTGTTCTGGTGACGAGTCCCAATCTGGGTGCCAGTCTCTGTGAATAGTGGGAGAAATGGTCCCTTCTCTAGAAGGACTTAAGTTTGGGGGGTTTGCCAATTTTAAAGAATTTTTACTGACATATTTGTGGGTAGGGGAGTGTTTCAGATTCAGTTTTATGCATTTTACTAAACAAAACAAAACTAACTCTGCAGAATGCAGGGAGGAGGAGGAGACTGTCTTGCCTTGATTAGGGATGGCTTTTTCGGCCCTGGCTCCTACCTGGTATAATAAGCTCCCATATGAGATCAGGGCCCCAGAGGACCTTTCACATTTATTTATTTATTTATTTATTTCATGTGATTTATATCCTGCCCTCCCCGCCATACGGCGGGCTCAGAAGAAGAAGAGATTGGATTTATACCCCGCCCTCCACTCCCCAAGGGAGTCTCAGAGTGGCTTACAAACTCCTTTCCCTTCCCCTCCCCACAACAGACACCCTGTGAGGTGGGTGGGGCTGAGAGAGCTCTTTCCCAAGCTGTCCTTGAGGGAACAGCTGGTACAGAGCTATGGCTTGCCCAAGGTCATCCAGCCAGGTGCAAGTGGAGGAGTGGGGAATCAAACCCGGTTCTCCCAGATTAGAGTCCATGCACTTAACCACTACACCAAACTGGCTCTCTCAGGGCGGCTAACAGCATATCCACAATATTCCATACATAATTTAAAACGTTTAAAACATTAAAACATATAAACCAACATAATATCATACAGATGGCGTATCATCAAATTCAGCGCAGCACCCGAGTGCAACCTTGGAGCAGCTACACACTGGTGGATGACATTGGTCCAGGGCCAGATCTAAATCTCAGTACTAGGCGGCCTCTACCCGAAAGCCTGGTGGAAGAGCTCCATCTTGCAGGCCCTGCGGAACTGTAAATAGTCCCGCAGGGTCCTGATGTCATCCGGGAGCTCATTCCACCAGTACGGGGCCACCACAGAAAAGGCCCTGGACCTTGTACTCGCCAGCCGAGCCTCCTTTGGCCCTGGGAGGGTCAGACGATTTTGGGAACCAGACCGTAGTGCTCGCTGGGGAACATATGGGGAGAGGCGGTCCTTCAAGTAGATAGGTCCCGAGCCATATAGGGCTTTATAGATTAGCACCAGCACCTTGAACCTTATCCGGTATGCTATAGGCAGCCAGTGCAGTGCTTTTAACGCAGGCTGGATGTGCTCCTGCACAGGAAGGCCCATCAACAGCCGCGCCGCTGCATTCTGCACTAGCTGCAGCTTCCAGATTTGGCACAAGGGCAGCCCCATGTAGAGAGCATTACAGTAGTCCAATCTTGAGGTGACCAAAGCATGTCTGTAAGTTCTGTACAGTTCTGTAAGTCCTGGAAGACAGAGCTCTTCCACCGGGCTTTTCATTGAGGTGGCAGGTGTCCCTCCTCCTCTGTTGCCCCCCCCCAGTGGGTCAGATTTATGTTTACCACCTAGGAACCCAATCTGAAAAACCTCATCTGTTGAGCCACTGATTAGCCCATAGGAGTTTAGTTGTATTTTATTATTGTGTTTTAATCGTTTTTAACTTTTTTGCATGTGGGAATTAATGGAACCCGCCCCGAGCCTGCTATGTGGGAAGGGTGGGATACAAATCTAACAAAATAAAATAAAATAAACAATAAGAAGAGTTGGGTTTTATACCCCGCTTTTCTCTACCTTATGGAGTCTCAAAGCAGCTTACAATTGCCTTGCCTTCCTCTCCCCACAATAGGCAACTAGTGAGGTAGGTGAGGCTGAGAGAGTTCTGAGGGAACGGTGACAGGCCCAAGGTCACCCAGCAGGTGTTGTGTGGAGGAGTGGGGAATCAAACCCCGGTTCTCCAGGTTACAGTTCACTGCTCTTAACCATTACACCATGCTGGTTCTCTCTGTTCATGCACTCAAGTGTGTCCATGTGCTCAAGTGCGGAAGGTGCAGGGGGGACCCAAAAGTGTACTTTTCACCAGGGTACAAACATTGTAGTTATGTTGGTGCTGTGCAGCATTCAAACCTCCCAGATTCCAGCCATGTAAAGCTCAGCAGCCATTGGCCACTAGTTTACTGCCACAGAACTACAGGAGAAGGGGGGGAGGATTCAGCACCATGCCACTGTACGACACCACTTCTGGCACGGAACTGGAAGTGACATCAGCACATCAGAATGACACTCCAGGATCAAAACCCTGTCATTTAACCATAGAGTTTTGAGTGACTCCTAGAGCGCTGCCCTGATGTGATGGTGTCACTTCCAGTTTTATGCTGGAAGTGATGTTGCACGTTGTCACAGTGCTGAAGAGCTTGTCCTCACCCTTTAATTCTCCCACTGGGTTGCCCATCTTTAGGAAACCTAGCTTCATCATCTTTGTAGGACACAAAAAAATGCTGATTCCACTGAGAAACTGAAGCCAGAAGAAGATGAAAAGTGACTGAACCATTGCTGACACGTACTGGTTTATTCATTGATCCTCGGAAATTAACCAAGTTTGGGACTGTCGCACGTTATTGATCATGGTGATGAACACCGGGACATTAGAAAAGAGTCTGTGAGGCTAGGAAGCCTGTTCGAAATGATCGTGCCTGTTTGGGGAACCCGAACAATCCAGTTACCATCATGGCGGAAGCTGAGAATGATAGCTCGTTCTCAGAATTCTAATGTGCTGCTAGTGGAGGGGATGCTAATGTGGGATAGTAGATAGCGGCGCAATCCTTTGTGCAATTGCTCCAGCCTAAACCCACTGAAGTCACTCTGGTGTGAGAGCCAGTTTGGTGTAGTGGTTAAGTGCACGGACTCTAATCTGGGAGAACCGGGTTTGATTCCCCACTCCTCCACTTGCACCTGCTGGATGACCTTGGGCAAGCCATAGCTCTGTACCAGCTGTTCTCTCAAGGACAGTTGTCTCAGAGCTCTCTCAGCCCCACCTACCTCACAGGGTGTCTGTTGTGGGGAGGGGAAGGGAAAGGAGTTTGTAAGGCGCTCTGAGACTCCAAGTGAGTGAAGGGCGGGGTATAAATCCAATCTCTTCTTCTTCTTCTTCTTCTTCTTCTTCTTCTTCTTCTTCTTCTTCACAGGATTGCCCTGCAGAAGACTGAAATGGGAGTGATAATGCTGTTCTACCTCGCAAGGCTGTAAGAACTGCTATGATCTTGTATGGAGTGCTTAGAATACGCCAGCAGTGCCATATGATGAAGGTAGAGCATGATTATTTGAAAAGTGCTTAAGATGTCGCAGGGAACTCCATAATTGTTATGGCGTATAGAGAAATCAACCCTTATGTTTTTAAAAAAGCTCACCTAATTAAGACTCTGAGTGTTTTCTTTTGTATGGGATGTTTGTGTTTTCCAATAAATTCTGTTGAGAGATCTGGTTCATTAGCAGCACAATATAAATATTCAAGAAGAAAATGTGTTCTCAATGAATTAGGCTGATTGCTTTAATTACATTTACAATCTGTTACTGCAAAAAAAATGTATTAGAAGTAATTGCCTGCGTGGTGTATGATTTTTCTCTGCTGGGCTGAAGACAGAGGACCAATCTGTATGCCAACCATCAACGGAATGAAATTAAAATAAAATAAAAAACATATATAAAGGATGCAGTTTTGCACCATTAATGGCAGGTGTGGGTTTGGACCCAAATTCAGTGAGATATAAATTGGAACTGGAGTTGCCAACTTCCAGGTGGTGGCTGGAGATCTCCTGTTATTACAACGGTTCCTCCAAGCGACAAAGCTCATTTCCCCTCAATAAAATGGCCGCTTTGGAAGGTGGACTCTATGGCATGGTATGCCATTTAATCTCTCCCCTCCCCAACCCATGCCCGCCCTCAAGCTTCACCCCCAAAATTTCCACGTATTTCCAAACCTGGAGCTGGCAGCCCTAATTGGAACACATCACACTGTGGCTGGAGACAGAGAAGAGTTTTGAGAGAGTTGAAACTCGTAGAATCATAGAGTTGGAAGGGTCCTCCAGAGTCATCTAGTCCAATCCCCTGCACAATGCAGGAAATTCACAAATACCTCCCCCCACACACACACCCAGTGACCCCTATTCCATGCCCAGAAGATGACAAAAAACCTCTAGGATCCCTGGCCAAATTGAGCTGGAGAAAAATTGCTTCCTGATCCCAAAGTGGCAATCAGCATTTCCCTGGGTGGGTAAGAAAGGGCCACAAGAACTATACACTGAGGCAACCCTTCCTGCCCTCCCTCTACTTGAACAGGACACATGAAACTTGATGAACAGGTCATGGCCCTTGGAAGCCCCCTGTGCTCCCCCCTCTCTAATACTCCCAGCACCATCTCTCGGGCAGGAAGAGGTACTAGCGCTCTAGTGAGCAAGGGAGGGGGAATCCATAGGATCTACCAAGCAGCAGTGACAAGGGAGGAGATGAAGGACTGCCAACAGGTTCCCCTGAGCCTCTCCTTCCCTAAATCCATCTTGCCTCATTGCTCAGCAGCTACATGAGGCCAACCATGTTGAGATGGGAGAAATGAGGTTCAGCCCATGAGTGGTCATGGCAGTTGAGCACAGGGTTGCCAGCCTCTAGATAGTGGCTGGAGATCTCCTGGGATCCCAATTGATCTCCAGGCTACAGAAATCTGTTCCCGTGGAGAAAATGGCTGCCTTGGAAGGCACACTCTATGGCATTATACCCTGCTGAGGTCCCTCCCCTCCCTAAACCCCACCCTCCCAGGCTCCACCCACAAAATCTCCAGGAATTTCCTAACCCAGAGCTGCCAGTCCTAGCTGATCACCGCATGCTTGCCTGCAGCATCTGCCCATAGCACGGTTAGCAACATCTTTAAAGATGATAGGGAGATAGGAGTGCAGGCTGTGGGCAAGGTTCTGTTGTAGTACCTCCAGCTTTCGGGGGGGGGGTATTTTTTCTCTCTGTTTCCCTTAGAGCAAGGGTGTCAAACATGCAGCCCATGGGCTGGATCAGGCCCTCACAGGGCTCCTATCTAGCCCGCAAGTAACTGGCTGTCTCCGGCTTCTTTCTCCAGTTTTGCTGCTGCTGCTGCTGCATCGCAGCTTGCTATACCAGAAACTCACAATCGCACAGGAGAGATAGATAGGCAGGCTTCTGTTTCCTGCACTAGCTGAGGCTCCTCCCCCTTTTCCTCCCAGGGAGAGGGAGGGAATGAGTCAGAGCCTGCTTCTGGGCCAGGCTGCCTCAATTGCACAGGAGACAAAGGCAAGCCTTTCTTCCCCTCCATTGGTTGAGGCTCCTCCCCTTCCTCCTGCCTTGCTTTGCTCAGCTGCCTCAATCGCATGGGAGGAATACAAAGTACCTTTAAGACCAACAAAGTTTTATTTAAGGTATGAGCTTTTGTGTGCCTTGCTACAGTTTTGTTGGGGTCATTATGCCAAGTCTCTCCTGGGTACAACAGGGTTCCCCTCCTCTTTTTCACTGTATTCATGCTCTCATAATCCAGTATTTCTCAGTAGGAAAGCAATCTGAACTATTTAGATGACAAACAACAAGCCTGGGAGGTGGATTAGGTTGAGTGTGTGTGTCCAGACCAAGTTCACCCAGCACATTTCCTCTATAGACTGGTGGTTTTGAACTTAGACTTCCCAGATCACAAGCTGATACTGACTACTATACATCTCTCTCTCTCTGTTCTTGCACTGCCTCACAGGAGTTGTAGTTATTAATCTGGGGAAGATCTTAGTTTTATAGACAAACACATAGCCCGCAGTCTGGGTCAGCATGCCTTTTCATGTTTTTGACCAGCACGCAAAGCCATTTCATGTTTTCCCTTGGATTCTAGGCTCAGAACACAGAGCATGAGATTTCTGTAATGAACATCAATAAATCAAAAGCAGGTTTTCACCTTATGGGTACACACCTGAACAGCAGACTCAATATTACTATAGCACAGACATTTTGATGCAATAATTCAGAGCAAGAGGTGTCAGTTATCAGAGACTGTTAAATAGACAAAACATTGCAAGAGTGCTAACGTTTTAAGCATATTTTATTTACAGAGTTTTTTAAAAAAAAACTTTAATTGTGTTTGTGTCCTTTGTAAAGTTTATATCTCTGCTACCTCTCATCACATTTTATTACCCACATGGCCTGGCCCAACAAGGCCTTATTTATGTCAGATCCAGCTCTCATAACAAATAAATTCGACACCCCTGCCTTAGAGTACAAATAGCCTGGAGACAAGGGGGCTACAGCTGATGGACTGACATTTGGCAGGCCCATAGCCCTCCCATTGGAAGCAATGTCCAGGTACATCGCAGTATGCTTGGCACTTTCCATGCTCTGCTAAAGGAAGATAGGAAAGGGCTTTGTTATAGCCTACAGAGACCCCCTTGTCTTTTCACGTACATGCAGACCTGCGCATGCCAGAATGGTGAACTGCACTGATTACATTTAAAAGTGAGTTGCTCGACGGTCTCTTAAAGAACCAAAGGGTGAATGATTGGATGCTGCTGTTCTTCCACGAACATCACTCTCTCGCCCATCCATCACATCGGCATCCACAGCTGTCACATCAGACTGCAAGATGATAAAATCAATTTAGATATGCCAAGCCCTCTTCGAAAAATCCCCGTGTTCCAAGAGTGACTGTAGTTCTTGGAACCTGTTTTACAAATCATACAAACAATGCATGCAAACCACCGAATATTACAATATTCGTTTCGGAGAAAGTTTCTTCTGTTTTCCACATTTGTTTTCTTTCTTGTATCTGTTGTAGGATCTACGGTGCAGTAGGGTTTCTTTGGAGGGGAGAAGGAATTCCCACATGGCTGTTCTAAGCAAATAAAAACAACCGAAAGAGTATCCCAGGGAAACGCGCAACTGTTTTTTTTTTGAGGCAATGACTGTGGCTTACCTAGATTTCTGCTCACTTATGCAAAGAGAAAGAGAGCTGCATAGCGCATCAGATGGAGAGCATCTGCTTTGAATTTATCAGCTGAGCAAATGCAGAAAGCAAGAGTGTTTAGTCTCTAGCCTGCCCGCAAGCAAATGCTCCAAATTCTCCACTGCTCTGCTGACTTCTGAACCGTTTGGCACCTCTTCAATAAGAAATGACATCACCCATGTGCTGGAAATTCACCCTAGTCCCCAAGTTGGGAAGGAAATAAGCGACTCTTCTGCAAAAACCTTGGCTGGAGCTCCCACGCTCCATTTCGAGTCTAATAACAGCTGAGGGGCACAATTCAGTGGGAGGCTGTCCTGTACCAGCAGCACTGAAATGAATGGAACGAATACTAAATCCGTCCTTGGGTTTATTGCCATGCAACCCATTTGTATGACAACTGTGTTGAGACAGAGCCAGTCTGGTGTAGTGGTTAGGAGCACGGACTGTAATCTGGGAGAGCTGGGTTTGATTCCCCACTCCTCCACGTGCAGCTGCTGGTGTGACCTTGGGTCAGACACAGTTCTCTCAGAGCAGTTTTCTCAGGAGCAGTTCTCAAAAGAGTTCTCTCAGCCCCACCTACCTCACAGCCAGGGTGTCTGTTGTGGGAAGGGGGAGGCAAAGGAAATTGAAAGCCATTCTGAGACTCCTTCGAGTAGTGAAGGATGGGGTATAAAAATAACTCTTCTTTTTCTTCTTCTTCTTCTTCCTCATATTCTGCACTTATCAGGAATCCAGTTCAAAAATGCACCATAACTAGGGATGATGCAAATCGTGCATTGAACGTGTTCGACAGTCAAACTTACCTTGTTCAACTGTATCTGAAGAAGTGTGCATGCACACAGAAGCTTATACCCAGAATTAAATTTTGTTGGTCTCAAGGGTGCCACTGGACTCACACTTTGTTCTATTTCTTGTTCAGCTGTGTCGATCAGACATGAGCTGATTGCTCAGTCTATTTAGCTCTGCACAAGATGACTTCACCATCTGACAGACAAGTTTTCACTGGGTTTCTGCAAACTTGTTCATTGTACAGAAGTACAAACAGACTGGCAACCATTAACACCATACTATACCGAAATGTACATTGAAGGGTAAAATTTCACTGTGGGATTTATGACTGATTTATATGATTTGTGACCAGTTTCACTGTTTAGTTAAAGAACTGGAATCCAAGCAGAGCAGCCAAAGGGGAGGATAGGAGAACTCAATCTGGCTGCGTCCAAATGGTCATGCATCAAAAGCCAACTCTGCTTTACGGCACTGTTAGGAAGGAATATGGTGATGCAGCCTGCCCAAAAGGCACAGATGGGTTGACAAATAGATGAACAGTCTGTCAAAAAACTGGCTCCCTTTTCATTACTGGTGATCAGGACATGAGCTGAACTGAGCTTTCACATCACCTCCTTTTTAACTGGAGATTCCAGGGATCGAACCTGGGGACTTCTGCATACAAGCTAATGCTCTATCATCCAAACATCCTTAACTGGAATCCTACCCAGGGGTCATTTCGAGCAGGAGCTGGGGGGAGCTCAGCTCCGGGAGTTGGTGCCAGCCCCCCCCCATAGGGGAATGCCTGCTTGTGTCATGGCTGCAGCAAAATGACCCCGTCCCCTGGAAAGGTCCTTGTTCCTCCGACCAGCCTTCTGAAGGCTTCAGCCACCACTAAAGCTATCCTCCCAGAATAGTGGTATTTCTGAGGCTTGGATTAGTAGCTGTCCCCTCTCTGCCAGCTCTTTCTTTCTTTCTTTCTTCCTTCCTTCCTTCCTCCCTTCCTTCCTCCCTTCCTTCTTTCCTTCCTTCCTTGCATACTTCTGGTGATGTCAGGTGGTTTAGCATGTACTAATGAGCTATGCTAATGAGTTATGCTAATGAGCTCCTCACCTCTTTTTCTACGAAATGACCCCTGATCCTACCTATACAGTTCTAATCATGAAATCCTGCACACTTCCATGCCTTCCATGCTTGAATGTGGATAGTCTCCATTGCTTAGCCAGCGGGCATTCATGTGTTAAAAAGAAAGCTCTGTTTAAAAGAATAAGTTAGGACTCCACAGAACACAAAGCTGTTGGTGAGAATGCTTATCAAGTTTGAAATGAATGAAAAAAAATCCTTCTCGTTTCCTCTTTAGAGCTCCCTTCCTCAGAAAGTGAAACTTTTGCATCAGAAGACAATCCTGTGTCTGTTTTATTTATGGGATCCTGTACATTCAAATCTGCCTAATTCGAGTCAGCACTAGATGCTGGGATCCTTCAAAGCAGCGCTCTGGGGATGTGACGTCATTGGCCCACAAACAATCTCTTTAATTCATGTTGTGCTCTGTTCTCTAAACAGCCCCTGCTCAAGAATGATAATTCAGAGGTTCCATAGACGCCTGTCTGCTCACTCCACACTCTAACCCATCTCCACCAATCTGCTTTTAAAGTTAAAAATGTCAGAGCTTTTCCATGCAAAAATCTTTTAGCTGTTCACCTAAGAATTTTTTAAAGGGTAAAGCTAAAGGTTTCCCTTGCTCGAAAGCCAGTCAAATCCAACTTTAGGGGGCGGTGCTAATCTCCATTTCCAAGCCGAAGAGACAGGGCTGTCCAAAGACTTTTCTGTGGTCATGTGGCCGGCATGACTATGCCGAGGTGCACGGAACGCTGTTACCTTCCCACTGAAGCGGTACCTATTTATCTACTTGCAATTTCTTGCTTTCAAACTGCTAGGTTGGCAGGAGCTGGGGCCAGAGACGGGAGCTCACTCCGTCACGCGGCATTCAAACTACCGAACATCAGACCTTTCGGTCTGCAGCTCAGCGTCTTTACCTCTGAGCCACCACGGCCAGCCTAATTTTTTTGTTGCTTTATTTGGAATTATTTCCATCCTACCTTTCCTCCCAAAGGGCTCAAAGAGGCTTACAACAACAGTACCAAATAGCATCCCCAAGACATTGATAATAAACACCTAGCCATAATATCATACTTAACAATCCACCTTACAGCTAAAGAAAACCTAGACTCATATCCCCCCCCCCCCAAATACAGAGTACCTGAAATTATATATAAAATCAGCATTTGAAAGTCCTTGGGAAATAACAACAGCCAACTGTGAACAGGCAAATCGTGAGAGGGAGGGTAGGAAGGGTTGCTTCAGTGCTTAATTCTCATAGCCCTTTCTTACATGCCCAGGGAAATGCTGGTTGCCAATCTGGGATCAGGAAGCCATTTTTCTCCAGGCCAGTTTGGCCAGGGATCCTGGAAGGGTTTTTTTTATTTTTTGTCATCTTCTGGGCATGGAACAGCTATTAGTGTGGGATGTGAGGGGGGAGGTATTTGTGAATTTCCTGCATTGTGCAGGGGGTTGGACTAGTTGACCCTGGAGATCCCTTCTAACTCTATGATTCTATGATTCTAATATACTATAAAATATCCCTGGAAAATATAATATCAAAATAATGTGTGTGTGTGTGTAAGTGCTATCAAGTCGCAGCTGGCTTATGGCAATTCCAAAGAAGAAGAAGAAGAAGAAGAAGAAGAAGAAGAAGAAGAAGAAGAAGAGGAGGAGGAGGAGGAGGAGGAGATTGGATTTATATCCCGCCCTCCACTCACTTGGAGTCTCAGAGCGGCTTACAAACTCCTTTCCCTTCCCCTCCCCACAAGAGACACCCTGTGAGGTAGGTGGGGCTGAGAGAGCTCTTTCCCAAGCTGTCCTTGGGAGAACAGCTGGTTCAGAGCTATGGCTTGCCCAAGGTCATCCAGCAGGTGCAAGTGGAGGAGTGGGGAATCAAACCCGGTTCTCCCAGATTAGAGTTTGTGCACTTAACCACTACACCAAACTGGCTCCACTACACCACTACACCAAACTAATGTTTTCAAGGCAAGCGATTAAGCAGTGGTGCCACTTCCTTCCTCTGTCAGAGTCTTCCTTGGTGGTCTCCCATCCAAGTATCAGTCCAAGATCTGATGAGATCGGGCTGTATGATGCCATTCCACACCCTATGATTCTATGATCCTAACAGCAAAACGATGCAACACAAAAATTAACCAAAAAATCTCTCAAAATAGTCATTCTGTATGATCTTCCGTTGCCATCAGCAATGGTCATATGATCCAATTTCACCACAGTGCTTCCAGCAGAGTGGATTTTGGGAGGAGTTTATATGTGATAGTTTGATAGGAGTGAGGTACCAACGATTCAATATCTTAAAGGGCTGGAGCTTTGTGGATATTGTGGAGGATGTAAAGATGGAGGAATTCCATATTGTGGACCATTGCCCGTTTGTCAGATAGGCTGCATTCACATTGCCAAACTTTCTGATAGTGGTTTTGGTTATTGCTAGTGATAGTGTTAAGTGTAGCATAGATTTTAGTAATCAAACCATGTTTGGTTCCATTTAAAGTTCTGAGAATCTTCTCAAATTCTGTAAAGGGCACAGAGTGAAGCTTATTCAGTTTAAGATGTTCCGATAAATGCTTCAGCTGTAAGTACCAATACCATGGAAATTTACAGTCAAGTATCTTCCATTTTAGATTTGTCAAGGATACCCTGTTTGTTGGAAATGTCTATTTTTGGCTAAAAGTCCTGGAACAAATTCAAAGGGTTGCTGGATAGAATATACTTCTAAAACCTGAAATATTATTTCTGAATTATTGGCCTGACCCATCTATTCCCCAAATCAGGAAAGACTTAATCTCAACTCTTTTAGTGGCAGCCAAAACTGCCGTTGCATCTAAGTCGCGTGAAAAGGCAGGACCTTCAGTCTCACTATGGTACAATAAAATTTGAGACCAATACGTAATGGAAAAAATAACTCACCAACTTATTCAATTGGAAACCTACCTCAGACACTCTAACTTTGTAGAAAAATGGTTTCCCAGACTGGAATACATGGCAAACCACAATATTACATTTAACAGACAAGCTCTTTGATTATATTATCCTTTTAGTTGCTTCATCATTTGTGTAACTGTATTCTTAGAAGTTATTCAAGGTCCTATCTGACCTCCTTCCCCTATTATAATCCCTTGAAGTTAGATGTTTTAATTGATTGAATTAATTAATTAATTGATTGCTAGTTAATTTTTAGTTAATTGATTGAATTGATATACTTCAATACAATTATAAAGGTATTTTCTGTATTTTGCTTCTCATGTTAATCATCCAATATAGATAGACTGTATTGTTGTTTGATTCATGCTTAATGTTCCATGTTGATTGCTTATTGGAAAACATCAATAAAAATTGCTATACTAAAATAAATTGTTGTTCTCAAATCTCTACGGAGACCTTGAACCGATCATGTTTTATTGGGTGATGCTGAGCTTGTATAATCCATTTTAGTAAAAGTCGCTTGATTATAAATCAGATTGATTAACAATACAGCGGTTATTGCAAACAAGCTTCTAATGGAACACAAGCTGGGAACAGTTTAATGAGTCGCTCACAGTTAATTCATGCTATATTTTGCGGTAGCTTTGTGATTGTTAAGTGGTATGATACTATCTGACAACTTTCTATGATCTCTGTGGCCCCGTCCACACTGTCACTTTTGTCACTCATTTTTCCCTATTGCTTCAGTTTCCCCCACCCCTCCCATATGTTTTGCTCTCTCTAGTAGCCCCAGAGGGAGCAAAACACATGTGGAAAAGGGGGGGGGGGGGGACCAAAGGCAATAGGGAGAAATGAGCAACAAAAGTGACAGTGTGGACGTGGCCTGTGAATTGTTTAAACGTATTTGTCATTCATTTAAGAGAAACTTGTACTTCATGTGGTAAAATGTTAATACAACAGCCAGCAAGGAGTAGAAGAAGAAGAAGAGATTGGATTTATACCCTGCCCTTCACTCCCCAAGGGAGTCTCAGAGCGGCTTACAAACTCCTTTCCCTCCCCCTCCCCACAACAGACACCCTGTGAGGTAGGTGGGGCTGAGAGAGCTCTTTCCCAAGCTGTCCTTGAGGGAACAGCTGGTACAGAGCTATGGCTTGCCCAAGGTCATCCAGCCAGGTGCAAGTGGAGGAGTGGGGAATCAAACCCGGTTCTCCCAGATTAGAGTCCGCGCACTTAACCACTACACCAAACTGGCTCTCTACACCACTACACCAAACTAGTGGTCAGAGCATCAGACTAGGATCTGTGAGATCCAGGTTCGAATCCCCTATCCTGCCATTGAAATTCTCTGGATGGTGTCGGTCCAGTCACAGTCTTTCTACCCAGCCCACCTCCCAGGGCCGTTGTGAGAATACAACGGAGGAGAAGAGGGCAACATATCCTGTTTGGGTCTCCATTAGGGGGCAAGGGGGGGGGTGTTAATGAAAACAAGAGAGCTCTGTCAGCCCCACCTGCATCATAGAGAGCTTGCTCATTGGTCGGACTTAGTACAAGGCAGCATCAAGTGTTTCATTTGATTCAGAGGGCACATGAAATCAGCATAATAATTGGTGCCACTGAAGGAAGAGAGATGGTGGAACTACCAAAATGTTGTTTTTCTAAATTAGGGTTGCCAGCTCTGGGCTGGGAAACACCTGGAGATTTGGGGGGTGGAACCTGGGGAGGGTGGGGTTTAGGGAGGGGAGGGACCTCAGCAGGGTAGAATGCTTTAGAGTCCACTTTCCAAAACAGCCATTTTTTTCCAGGGGAACTGATGTTGGTTGTCTGGAGAGCAGCTGTAAAAGCAGGAGATCTTTAGGCCTCACCTGGAGGTTAGTAATATATGAGAGATATTCCAAGCTACAGCAAAAAACTTTATACCAAGATGGCCTGAAGTCGTGTAATAGAATTCTACAAACAAATCTGACAAGTTTGGTTTGACTGCCAGGTTTGCCTTGAGAAAGGACAGAAATAGGAATCTTTAGGTCAGCGGTTCTCAACCTGTGGATCGGGACCTCTTTTGGGGTCGAACGACGATTTCACAGGGGTCGCCGGCTGGCATCCGAGCCCACCCCTCCTCTCCCTGCCGGCAGAAAAGGGCCCCGTGCTCAATCGAGTGCGAGGTCTGGCCTCCCGGCTCTTTGCCCTCAAAGGGAGCTTTCCCTTTAAGGGCAAAGAGCAGGGGTTGGTTGGGGCCAGGGCCCCGCCCCCTGCTTCCAGGAGCCCTTCCAGCAGGGGCCACGAGGAAAAAGAAGCCAGCAGATAAGTCAATGGCTGCTTTCCCCTCCCCCCCGCCGCCGCCTTTAGGGCACTCCACCATCGCCTTCCCTGGGCTCCACGCCGAAGCGCAGAGCCCAGGAAAGCCAAGGCGCAGAGCCCAGGAAAAGCAGCAAAAGCCCACCCCACCTACCTGCCTTCCCCCCTCTCTCTCTCCCCCTTCTCTCTCTCTCTCTCCCCCTCTCTCTCTTCCCCCTTTCTCTCTTTCTCTCTCTTACCCCCTCTCTTCCCCCTTTCTGTCTCTCTCCCCCCTACCTTTCTCTCTCCCCCCCCCACCTGCAACAGCCTCTCCCCCCCACCTACCTTCGTTTTCTCATGGCATCTTCTGTTGAAGAAAAGTAAGTCTGAAGCCTGAGTGTTTGTTGTGTCTTGTTGGGAATAGCTTGCAAATATATGTGTGTCTAATGTCTGTATTAAAGTTGTTTGGTGCTAACTGCCATGCAAGAGAAAACATCTGAAAAAGTAGCTTCATTGTTGTGTGTGTTGGCAGAATTTTATGGTTGGGGGTCACCACAACATGAGGAATCGTATTAAAGGGTCGCGGCATTAGAGAGGTTGAGAACCGCTGCTTTAGGTAGACCTTGACCGTTGCCACACTTGGACTAAACATAACATGAGAACAAACTGACAAGAAAATAATTAGAACTGAATTTTGGCACGAGTACTTTATTTATTTAAATGTTTATCTGTTACACTCTTTGCATGTAAATTTTTGTATGAATGTGGTTGGAGCCAGTTTGGTGCAGTGGTTGAGAGTGCAGACTCTAATCTGGGAGAAACAGGTTTGATTCCCCACTCCTCCACATGTAGTTGCTGGTGTGACCTTGGGTCAGCCATAAGTTCTTTCAGAGCTGTTCTCTTAAGGACAGTTCTCGAGAGAGCTCTGTCAGCCCCACCTACTTCATAGGGAGCGGAAGGGAAAAATTGTAAACTGCTCTGCAACTTCTTCTGGTAGTGAAGGGTGAGGGATAAATCTAATCTCTTAAGAACATAAGAAAAGCCAATGTTGGATCAGGCCAATGGCCCATTCCATCCAACACTCTGTCACACAGTGGCCAAAAATACCAGGTGCCCTCAGGAGGTCCACCAGTGGGGCCAGGACACTAGAAGCCCTCCCACTGTTGCCCCCCCCTCCCCAAGCACCAAGAATACAGTGTATCACTGGCCCCAGACTGAGAGATCCTTTCTATCTATCTATCTATCTATCTATCTATCTATCTATCTATCTATCTGTCTGTCTGTCTGTCTGTCTGTCTGTCTGTCTGTCTGTCTGTCTATTTTACAATTTATACCCCGCCCTATCTCGCCAAAGCAGGCTCAGGGCAGCATATCTATACCTTGTGCCTAATAGCCACTGATGGACCTCTGTAAAAAAGTAAAAAAGGGAATAGGTAGTACGTAAGAACATAAGAGAAGCCTGTGCTGGATCAGGCCAACAGCCCATCCAGTCTAACACTCTATTTCACACAGTGGCCAAAAACACCAGGTGCCCTCAGGAGGTCCAGCAGTGGGGGCAGGACACTAGAAGCCCTCCCACTGTTGCCCTCCTCCAGGACCAAGAATACAGAGCATCACTTGCCTCAGACTGAGAGTTCCTATCTATACCTTGTGGCAAATAGCCACTGATGGACCTCTGCTCCATATGCTTATCCAATTCCCTCTTGAAGTCGTCCATGCTTGTAGCCGCCGCCACCTCCTGTGGCAGTGAATTCCACGTGTTAATCACTCTTTGGGTGAATAAGGACTGATGGTCTGCTTGGGCTTGGGCTCACATCTAGTTTGCACAAGCTGGGTTGGGACAAGATGGGCTGGAACATCATTGGTGCCACTCCGAAATGTTTTAGATTTATGGTGGCCTGCCAAAAACCTGACAGGACAAGTTAAACATAAAGACTGGGAACTTAACACAGTCATGACGGCTGTCCTTGAAGAGATGGGTTTCAAGCTTTATCAAAGCACCCAAGTTCTAAGATAATATTTTGGGTTTCTGGCGATCTTCTCTATCGTGCTACAGTGTCAATGACTTCATCTCCACGGCGTTGCTAACAGCGATGGGCGGGAAGGTCTGCAAGGCTAAAAGAAATGGACACAAAAGGAGAGAATGAGCAATTTAGAAGTGATGGAACTGGGCCAGTGATCAAGTTCAGAGACATCAGCTACCAGTTGTCTGCTCCATTTCAAACATGAGAAGCGCCCCACTGGTTCAGATTAGAGGTCCACCTATTCCAATATCCTGTCACACAGAGTGGCCAAGCCAGCTGACCCAGAGGGCCAACAAACATGAGGGTTGGGGGGGGGGGGGTTGCTGTCAAGTCACAGTTGACTTATGGAGACCCCGTAGGGTTTTCAAGGCAAGAGACTTTCAGAGGCGGTTGGCCACTGCCTCCCTCCATATCACAACCCTGGTATTCCTTGGAGGTCTCCCATCCAGATACTAGCCAGGGCCGACCCTGCTTAGCTTCCAAGATCTGATGAAATGAGGTTAGCCTGGGCCATCCGTGTCAGGGCATACAGATGGGATACAGAAAGGTTAAATTCCGTCTCCCCTCCTGTATGACCCTGATCCGAATCACGTGTGTAATTTACACGTTTAAGGTAGTGGCTAAGAGTGGCGGACTCTAATCTGGAGAACCCAGGTTGATTCCCCACAAGTGTTCTTCAGCTCTTCTGGGCCTGCAGCTCACCTTTAACCTTTAATTTGCAATGAGCCCCATTTTAATTTTTTTTTTAACCTTTTACCAGGTAAAGACTTGCCAGATATTTGGATAAATCCTGTTTCTTTCCTTCTCCCTCTTTCTCTCCTAATCCTTCTATATTATTATTGTTAATTGAATGACTCATACCGCAGTGCCAGAATACAGGGTATTTTACCGCGTTTCATAAGATATGACCCAGTTCCAGCTCAGAGACCACTCCTTCTTGCTTCCAGTTTTTGTCATAAACAAACATGAATCTGCCTTACACTGAAACAGATCACTGGTCCATCGAGGTCAGTGCTGTCTACTCAGATGATTAGGGGCTCTCCAGGAGCTCTGGTGGGAGTAGACATCACCTACTGCCTGAGTCTTTTAACTAGAGATGCCAAGGACTGAACCTGCAACATTCTGCACACAAAGCAGACGCTCTACCATTGAGCCCCACCCGAAGGCTTGCGAAGAAGCAGCAGCTTACAATCACCTTCCTCTCTTCTCCTCTCCGTGGGGATCTTGTGGGCGCCAAGAGAGTTCTGAGAGAACCGTGACTGTCCCAAGGTCACCCAGCTGGCTTCACGTGGAGCAGTGAGGAATCAAAGCTGGCTTTCCAGTCCACCACTCTTAACAACTACACCACTCTGGATCTCCATTGGCTTAAATGGATAAGGCCAGGGGTACTTTCGTAGAAAAAGAGGTGCAGGAGCTCATTAGCATAACTCATTAGCATATACCACGCCCCCTGACATCACCAGAAGTGTGTCAGAAAGAGAATGTCAGTTTCAGCCCCATTATATCCTATGGGCCATTGAAATCAATGGCAAAAACTCATAGGGTATATGAGGGGCTGGAGGGGAGGGGGTTTGAGGGAGAGGCTCCAAACTTGCAGGGTAGCTGCTGGGGCCTGTCCTCGAAATACCCACCAAGTTTCAAGAAGATTGGACCAGGGGGTCCAATTCTATGGGCCCCCAAACAGATTTTCCCATCCCCTCCATTGTTCTCTATGGAGGGAAAATTTTTTAACTTTTTTCCTACAATAGAGAACAATGGAGGGAATGGGGGCAACCTGTTTGGGGGCCTGTAGAATTGGACCCCCTGGTCCAATCTTCTTGAAACTTGGTGGGCATTTCGAGGAGAGGCCCCAGCAGCTACCCTGCAAGTTTGGAGCCTCTCCCTCAAACCCCCTCCCCTCCAGTGGCTTTTAAATTTGCTGCCAAATTTCGGCAGCAATTCGGCGGCGAGCTGAATCAGATTACAGAATCTGATTCAGTCCGTGGCTGCCCTACTGGCCAGTCCTGAGCTGGTGGAGCTTTGCTCCGCCTCGCTCCGGCCCCAACAGACCCCCCTGGATAAGGCCTTAATTTGATGCTGTCCAAGAAAACTTTCTGTTGTTCTTTGACTCCAGAACAAAATAGTACCCCCCTAAAAAGCCACTTAGGAAAAGTTGCTGTGGTCTGTAGCTACTAAGGTATCTGTCTCCAGTGATGGATAGGTTTGAGGTTCAGAGTCAAGCTTGGGTGCAGAGTGTGGAACTGAACATAGAGGTAAAAATCCTAGAGTTTCACATGTCCCTTGTGCTGCTGACATTATGCTTCCAACTGCTATTGAGGGGCCATCAGAAGGAAACAGGAGGCAGCCACAAACCAATCCACTGTGCTTGGAACCAACAGCTGCTCCTGAGAATCCCTTCCCCGTGTTTTGCTTTGAATGTTAATGGTTATGTGGAACCAGTTTTGATTCCTGTGAATGGCATTGGAAACCGATTTTTGACTTGAGTGGTGGGATTCTAGTTTTAAAAAACCTGGAACATTCCCCTGTCCCCAAGGAACATGCAGTCTGAAATCAACATGCACAACAACCTTGTGAGATAGGTTCAGTGGAACATATGTGGCTGAACCAAGGTCAGCCGGGGTGCCAACTTCAGGTTGGGAAATTCCTGGAGATTTGGGGGTGGAGCCTGGGGAGGGCGGGGTTTGGGGAGGGGAGGACCCTTGGCGGAGTATAATCCCATAGCGTCCACCCTCCAAAGCAGCCATTTTCTTCAGGGGAACTGTGGTCTGGAGATCAGTTGTGATTCCAGGAGACCTGGAGGTTAGTAACCTTACCCTTCCTCCAAGAAGGTCCAAGTAGTGCAGAATACAATCATTGAGCGAGCAGGATATCATTTTAAATAGGGTTGCCAGTTTCCAGGTAGTCATTCGCTTAACACTGGAGATAAGACTTCCTCGCTCTGCCAGGCCGTTCTCAAAGGTAAATACTCTCAGTTCGGCCGTCTGATTCCTTCTGCTTCCAAACAAAAGATCAACACAAATTTCTTCCTGGTTGATATACTTATAGTCCAAAATACAATACAAAGCAGTCGAAGATCTTCCGGTTATACAACTTTTCAAGAATCCTTTCTCAAGACAGGACTTACACTGAAGCTATCAGAAACATACAAAACAAAACCATCAGTCAAACCTAATCAACAAGGTCAAACAACATTGCAATTATTCCTCAAAGGATGGTTAGAAAATCCTATGAGAATGGACTGGCAGAGAGACAAAGTCTTATCTCCAGTGTTACATGAATGACTGTTATTGTTTTTTACTGGAAGTCCTTGCATACTTACTAGTTTCCAGGTGGTGGCTGGAGACCTCCTGGAATTACAACTGGTCTCCAGGTTACAGAGATCAGATCCCATGGAGAAAATGGCTGCTTTGGAAATTGGACTCTTTGTCATTTTTAAGTATTGAGCAGAAGGCGATGAATTCAAACAAACAGGCTTTTATTCAGTGACATTGTTCAGCTCAAAAGACAGCTCTATGAGAGCAGCACTTTCATTTATACTGTTCCAACACATAACTTTCAACAGTGTAACTATATACAAGCAATACTATTGGACCCAAGCAGGGCTCAGTGATTGGTTGTCTAGATTGGTTTCAGGACCAATGGGAATCTTTATTAATCAGCCAATAGGAATTGGAGCTTTAGGATACCAGAGCCCTTTTCAAGCTATTACGGCTTCATATTCTAAACAAACACAACAGGTACTATACCTTCTGAGGCCCCTCCCCTTTCCAAACCTGCCTTCCCCAAGAGCTCCACCCCCCAAATCTCCAGGAACATCCCAACCCAGAGCTGGCGACCCTAAATCCTTCATCTGCCAGGAAAAGTAATATTGCCTCAGTGTGAACCTCTTCCAGCATAGATATTGTACATGTGTTTAGCTGAGGTAGGCGTGCGTAATACCTCACGACAACGGCAACTCTGTAGGCCCCAAAAGCCTGAGCTGGCGGTAATGTATTGTTGATTTCAGGGGCTTCAGCGGCTGGTGCTTCATCTTCTCGCCGGCCCATTCGTCTTCTCCAAAAACATTATCCGTCTCTGTTAAGATGGGTGCACAGCTGTAGTGCTCGATGACAAGGGATGGATTACTGTGTGTTAAACATTCATAATTGTTTTCCATTGGACTGTGACTTGAATTTTAAAAAACGTCTTAATGATGGCCGACGCCAACAGGATATCCCAGTGAGTTCAGACGAAGATTCTGACCTGGTGACTAAGCTCAGCCTTGCCTGGTAAGATCAGGCATTCGCTAAAATACCACTTTTAAAAGCCACCTGGCACCAGGCCCGTAGCGACAGTGGGGCCCCTGACTTACCACCCCGGCCTCCTGACTTCCTAGCTAGCCGGTTTGTTTTATTTTATTTTCCACACATGCAACAGCTGCACTGAGCCAAGCCACCCCCTGCCCTGCCTGCTGGCAGTCTACCTTTGGCTGGCTGCAGGCAAGGCACGCCTCAGGGCACGTCTGCTCCCTACTCCAGCCCTGCCTGTGAGCTACAGTGTACAGTTCTGGTCACCACACCTTAAAAAGGGTATTATAGCATTGGGAAAAGTGCAGAGGAGGGCAACTAGAATGATAAAAGGGTTGGAACTCTTTCCCTGTGAAGAAAGGTTGAAGCGCTTGGGGCTCTTTACCTTGGAGAAACGGCGGCTGAGGGGTGACATGATCGAGGTTTACAAGATTGTGCATGGGATAGAGCAGGTCGAGAAAGAAGTGCTTTTCTCCCTTTCTCACAATACTTCGGGCAGTCCATGAAATTGCTGAGCAGTCGGGTTAGAATGGATAAAAGGAAGGATTTCTTCACCCAAAGAGGGATTAACACGTGGAATTCGCCGTCACAGGAGGTGGTGGCGGCTACAAGCATGGGCGGCTTCAAGATGAAATTAGAGAAACATATGGAACAGAGATCCATCAGTGGCTATTAGCCACAAGGTATAGACAGGAGCTCTCAGTCTGGGGCAAGTGATGCCCTGTATTCTTGGTGCTTGGGGGGGGGGGGCAATAGTGAGAGGGCTTCTAGTGTCCTGGCCCCACTGCTGGACCTCCTGAGGGCACCTGGTATTTTTGGCCACTGTATGACAGTGTTGGACTGAATGGACCATTGGCCTCATCCAACATTGGCTTTTCTTATGTTCTTAAGTTCCCTGGGGGCCTCTGGCTGGCAACAAACTGCTGTACTCTATGGGGGTGTGTGTGTGTGGGGGTGCCCCCTGACTTATTTAAATTCCCCACCAAAGTAAGAAATCCTGGCTACGGCCCCACCTGTCACCCCCATCCATGTAATATTGGTGGTGCCGGTTGTTAACATTCTGGCCAGGTCCCCTGTGGCCACCAGCGGAGATGGGGGGAAGGGGTGCCAGATACAGACTGGGGAGCTCCTGGAGATTTGGGGGTGGAGCCTAGGGAGGACAGAGGCCTCACTGGGGTACAATGCCATACAGTCCACCCTCCAAAGCATCCATTTTCTCAGGCCCGTAGCTACAGTGTGCATCTCAGGGCCTCCCCCCCCAATTTACTGCTAAGGCCTCCCAACTTCAGATCCAGCCCCACTGTCCATTCTCAGGCTGCTAGACAGAACGCCACCAGACAAGGTGCAGGAAAGAAGTAAATGGCAGCAGCAGGATGGGATGGAGTCAATCCAGAGCCCCCCCCCCCCCCCGGACTCCTGGTTTTCATCCTCTGGCTTCTTGCTTTTCAGATCTTGGCCCTGCTGCTAGACGCTGCCTGGGGAGAGCCGATACCAGGTAAGGAGGCCTCCAGGCTTTCATGGGCAGCTGGGGTGGGAGCTGTTGTTAAGCAGCTGGCTTAACTTTTCTAGCGCTGTGAATCGCGGCATGGTGGCGGCCATGGCGGTGGTGGCACAGTTCTCTGCTCACCTTCCCCATGCCTTGTGGCTTTTAAAAATGCCCACCGACTTTAAAAAATCCTGGCTCTGCTCCTGCATTTTCTCCAGGGGAACTGATCCCTATGATCTCCAGATGAGCTAGAATTCCGGGGGATCCCCATTTCCCACCTGGAGGGCGGCATCTCCAGACCAGATATTGATCAAATACGATAGTGATGAATTTCTCAGGTCATATCAAGGTCCCCACCCTCCTGCCCCCTGTTTTCACACTGTTGAAAACAGCATGGTGTAGTGGATAGAGTGTCAGGCTAGAATCTGGGAGGCTCTGGTTTGAATTCCCCTCTCCGCCTCAGAAGCTAGCTGGGGGACCTTGGGTCCGTTGGGTACTCTCAGCCTAGCAGCACCTGACCTGGATACCCCAGGTTAGCCTGATCTCGTCAGATCATGGGAGCTAAGCAGGGTCGGCCATGGCTAGGAATTGGGAGGGCAACTTCCAAGGAATTCCAGGGCCATGACACAGAGGCAGGCAACGGCAAACCGCCTCTGAGTCGTTTCTTGCCTAAAACAGAAAAACAAGTCTAGCTCGCCACCTAGTGGTGCATAGCATGAAAGAGCTAGATCTTCCGGCTGCCAGACAATCTTAAGATCTCCTGGCTATACTACACACAAAGCCATATGATAATTATTATGTAATTATTAGCCAAACTGCAGGACTGTTGTGAGGATGAAGTGGAGAAGGGGAGGCTGTTGAAGTAAATAAACAAGCTAAGCTGCTGCAGGACAGAGGAGGGGAGAGAGTTCCATTCTGCTGATGGAAATTCCTCCTGTCGGCAGTAATTCCTGCTGGATCTCACCTACAGACAGAGGTGCCTGCAACTTTTTTGTTATGAAATCACCTTTTGGACAGAATAGATAGATAGATAGATAGATAGATAGATAGATAGATAGATAGATAGATAGATAGATAGATAGGTGGGTAGGTGGGTAGGTAGGTAGGTAGGTAGGTGGGTGGGTGGGTGGGTGGATGGATGGATGGATGGATGGATGGATGGATGGATGGATGATATAGGTAGTTGTAGATTTCCCAGGCTGTATGGCCATGGTCTTGGCATTGTAGTACCTGACGTTTCGCCAGCAGCTTTGGAAGGGAGAATCTATGGCCTTGTACCCAGATGGAGAGTACTCCATCTTTCTGTATTATACCTCTGAGGATGCCAGTCACAGCTGCTGGTGAAACATCAGGCACTACAATGCCAAAACCATGGCCATACAGCTTGGAAAATCTACAACTAATGAACTCCATCCGTGAAAGCCTTTGACAACAGATGATAGATAGATAGATAGATAGATAGATAGATAGATAGATAGATAGATAGATAGATAGATAGATAGATAGATAGATAGATAGATAGATAGACGGACGGACGGACGGACGGACGGATGGATTATACGTGAAAAATGACAGACAGACTGATTAATTGATTGATGATAGGTAAAATAAAGTTTGGTAAGTTCAAATTTTATTGATTTTTAGTTATTTAAATATTTTAAAGCCACCTTTCCACCCAGTCAGGGCCCACAAGTGGATGAGCCCCAACGTGCTGGAACTCTCTGCCACGTGCCATCAGGGCCTGTGGGAGCCCGTGCAGAGATGTTCCGCGAGGCCTTTGGTTGAGGACAGCAACGGTTTCCATCATAGCTGGTACCCTTCCTGCCCCAGCTGCTTTATATATCTGTTTTACCCTCTTCCCCCACCCCCTGCCTGTGAAGTGGCCAGCAGTCTGAAATGGGACAAATTAATATAGGCCATCTTCTTGTTTGAAACATCTTACTAATGTTTTAATTGTTCTGTCTTGATGTTTTTTATGAGTGATGTACATCGCCCAGAGCCCTGAACTGCAGGGACTGGGTGATTAACAACTTTAATAAATAAATAAATGAATAAATGAATAAATAAATAAATAAAACATTGAAACATTTAAGTGACATTTTAAGGAGTACAATTAAAATTAGAGAATAAGTAAATAATCGTGGGATAATTATAGGATTATAATTATAGAATGATTACAATTATAGACTAACTCAATTAAAACACAAATGGCTTCTTTAGGTGTAAAAGTGGAGGCGTTGGTAAGGTAAAGGTAAAGGTTTCCCATGCTCGAAAGCCAATCAAATCTGACTCTAGGGGGCGGTTCTCATCTCTGTTTACAAGCTGAAGAGCCAGCGCTGTCCGAAGACGTTTCCATGGTCATGTGGCCGGCATGACTAGAGGCTGAGGCGCACGGAACGCTGTTACCTTCCCACCAAAGCGGTACCTATTTTTTTACTTGCAATTTCTTGCTTTCGAACTGCTAGGTTGGCAGGAGCTGCGGCCAGAGACAGGAGCTCCATGTCTCATAGTAACCTTTGCAGAAAAAATCATAGGAGAGCAAGGAATGCACAAAGGTCAGTCTTGATTCACCTGTGAATCTACGTCATACCGGCCGAGGCCATTTGTCCATTGAGTCTTTTCTGACTGGCAAATAGCTCTCCACCCTGACTTACCAGTTAGCCCAGGCTAGCCTGGTCTTGTCCGATCTTAGGAGCTAAGCAGGGTCTGCTGAGACTTGAGAGCAAAAAAAAAAAAAAGGAAGGGGGGAAAGTCAATATCTCTCCAAGGCCTCAAGCAGGCCAAGTCTTTCTGTAACATATTTTGTAACATCTGGCCTGACAATGGGTTCTGTTGAGCTTGCAAGATTGCGCCACATTTTACGTCAGAGAATCACAGAGCTGGAAGGGGCTGTAGAGAACATCCAGGATGCTGTCCTGGATAGCTGGGGGGGGGGGGTGTTGGCATTTGAACATGGGGGGTGCAGACAATCCTCTGCTGGGGCCTGCTGGCAGCCAGCGCCCCCACTGTATTCGCACCTCTCCATGAGGCAGCTGTGCTTTGGCCCATGGGGGAAGGGCTTTGTTTGACAGTTTCGTCCACACACCCGGGGGCCTAGTCTTGCCACTAAGCACACAACTTGGTGGCTGGGCTTCCCTCCCACAAGAACCACACAGTACCCTTCAGCAATATGCAGCTGCTGCCTTGGCGGTGGTGGGGGGCTGGCGATCTCCAGTTGTACTGGTTGCTAGGTAGCTCTGGCATACATGTGACTGTGTGCGTGCAGTGCCCACTCTCCCATCAGATGATTTGGTAGCCTTTGGCCTGGAGTGGCTGCCACTGCATAGGGGTGGCATGGCTTGCTGACAATCTCTGGGTTGAACCCCCAGCATTGCCCCACCATGGATTGCTTGGTGACCTTGGCTGGAGGCGGCCACTGCCACATGGATATCTCTGACTTATCGGGCTTTGCTTGGCCTGGGTCCCACTGTGCACTTGGCCTTGGAGATGGGCTGCCACCACCCGCTTCCACAGACAGGGGGTTTAGTTTAACTTGTCTCCCCAGTCCCCTTCCATGGTGGCTTGGGGGCAGGGGGGAGCTCACAACACCCAGCTAGGGTCCGGGCTCTCAGCATTGGTGGCAGAAGCAGGTTAGGAAGGAGTCCGGGAGCTAGGATGCAGCCAGGGAGCATTTGTCCAGTGCTGCTCCACTGGTTCCCCAGTCCACCAATGCAGGTTTTCCTCTGCACACCTCACCTCCAGCCCATGAGACCTTGCAGTAAGGACACACCAGCTGCTGTCCTTTATAAAGCTTATATCTCCAGCACCTGTCATTATGTTTTATGGTACACATGGCCCAGCCTGACAAAGTCACGTTTATGTCAGATCTGGCCCTTGAAATAAATGAGTTTGACATCTCTGTCCTAGAATTACTGTTTGTACTGAGTAAATATCATACATTCCATGCTGCAGTGCAACTTTGTTCAAAACGTATGGCTATGTCGCTTTAGTATCTCAAAACTTGTGCAGTGCATTGTGTCTCGTAGTAATTACACATCCACAAAAATGTGTATGGCTTCTGACGAGTAGGAATAATTGAAGGGACCCTGAAGAATGGAACCCTCATTGAAATCGCTGGATTTCAACTAGACAGTGGATTTCCTTGGGAACTCATTGTAACTGGGCCAGGAAAACGGCATTACAAATGGAATTCCTCCAGTAAATTTTGTATATCCTTAGTAATTAACTGCTCAGAAAAATCATGGAATAGGAAAGCTGGAGAATTACAATATGAGGTAAGGTTTTCCTAGACACAAAAAAGACTTAATTGAAACAGAAAAATGGGCAAGTCCACAGACTTCATGATGACACACTGGGGTATTACAAAATCCATGTTACTATTGTTACTCTTGAATCGCTAGGATTTTACATGAAAGAGGAACACAGAAGAAACATCAGTTCTGCTGTCATCAGCCAGATAATGATTGCCATGCACTGGAAAAACAATAAGTTACTGTAAGGGGTGTGTCCCCCTTATCCCCTCCCCAAAAATAGAGTTCTGGAGTTGGAAGAGGCATTATAAGCCATCTAATCCAACTCTCTGCTCAACATAGAAAGTACAGAGCTATAGCATTCTTTGTAACTAAACCAACATAGGAGTCTTCTTGTTTTTGGATTCCTCTCTTCAGGCAAGATCTCTCTCTCTCTCAGTTCATCCATTTATCACATTTAAAGCCCTTTATGGTTTGGGACCAAAATACCTGAAGGACCACCTGTTCCCTTATGAACTTACCTAACCACTAACAGTGGTCTTCAGAGGCCTTGCCTTGAGTGTCCCCACCTTGTGAGCAGAGGACCCAGGAGAAAACCTTCTTGGTCATGGTGCCAAAACTCTGGATGTGGACAAACTGGCAGTCTGCCGCACCTCCGCGGCGCGGCAGACTAAGGCGGGGGGAATTCCCCCGCGGCGCGGCGTTCACATGCCGCTGGAAGGAAGCTGCCCACAGCATTCAGACTGCGGGCGGCTTCCTACGGTGGCGGGCGGATGCCACGCGGCTCCCCCTCCCCGCGTGCCTTCACACCCGCTCCGTCGGGTGGAACGCGCGCCGTAGCAGCCGAGCACCACTTTGAAGTGGTGCTTGGCTGCTGCAGGAGGAGCGCGGCACCGGACGCGATGTGTCCGGGCCGCCTCCTCGGGGCAGATGCGGCCGTCTGAACGGCCGCTCTGCCTCCACTTTTGAAGCGGAGGCAGAGCGGCCGAGACTGCCAGTCTGTCCTCAGCCTCTGTCATTCTCTCCCCTTCTCTGTAATTCTCTCCACTTCTGTTGCTTATCTTCCACCAGCAGGGGCATACTTTTTAAATTTTCACTCGGCATTCCCTCAGTGAGCCTTCCTACTTCCCTGGTTTTTTAACTACGGTTTTTATCTTTTGTGCTTGTTTTAAGCTCTGGTTTTTTAATTGTTTTAATGATGCGTGCTAGTTTTAACAGCTTTTACAATGAAATTTTAATTTGTGTGTTTTAATTCGAAGCAGAAAGGTGGGGTGAAAATCTTGCTCAAACATACATACATACATACATTATACATACGTCTTTACACAGAGAGTGATTAATAGGTGGAATTCAGTGCCAAAGGATGCTGTGATGGCCACAGGAATAAACAGCTTTAAAACGGGATTAGATAGATCCATGGAAGATAAGTCTGTCAATGGCTATCAGCCATGGTGACTCAGGGGAACCTTCATGTTCAAGAGCAGTCAACCTCTGAATCCTGAGGCAGCATCAGGGGAAGGCCTTGGTCTCTATGCCCTGCTGTTGGCCCTTCAGAGAAACTGATAATCCTGGACTGGTATACCAGGAGGATGGGCCAAAATAATCCACTTTGGGAGGTAGGAGCTCCAATTGCTAGGTTTTAGCCTACTTCCAGTTGGTTCCCTGCCATGAGGCAATGTTCATCACATCTGAGGCCTGACCTCCACGGCTGTGTTTATTATCTGACTTATGCTCCAAGTTCCACCCGTGATGTGTGTTTATGTGGGGGTAGTGTCAGGGGGAAGAATCATTTATGATTTCAGAAAAATTCGTTCTACTTGACCGCTAATATAAAAACAGAAACATGTTAACCTCAGACTGCCCATCTGAAATCTATCCTAGAGACTAGCATAGTTGGCCAATATTTTTGGTCAGACATGGATTCTCTAGGCGTTTGATAAGGTTCCTTCAGGAGCCAAAATACAATAGTTGCCAGTCTTCAGGAAATAACATTGGAAGGAGGAGTGACCATCACCTCATGAGTGGAACATCTAGGAAAGCCTCCCAGCTTCCTGACTGGGACATCTCCTTTGTGAGGTAGGAGTGGGTATTACCAGCACATCCTGTTCTCAGGCTTCTGGTCATGGCAGTGAGGAAGAATAAGACCTTTGTGTGAACTTTATCTTTTGGAAAGTCCAATTAAAGTTTCATGGATCAAAAGAGGGTTGCAGCATACCTCATGAAATGCACAAGTGTGCAGTTTGATTTGGTCATATTTTATTATTTCCCATATGTGCATCCTATCCTTAGAGGCTCCTGTGAAGAGAAAACAGCATTACCCCTGTTTTCTCTTCACAACAACCCTGCAAGATTTGTAAGGCTGAGAAAGTGCTATTTGTCCAGGGTCACCTGGTGAACTTCATGGTGGACTAGGATTGACAACTGGCAAGAGACTTACTGGACTCCTGGGGGTGAGGCAGAAATGGCATCATGCAATGTCACTTCTGACCGCAGAACTAGAAGTAATGTGGTGGTGCTCTAGGAACCCGACAAATCTCTATGGTTTTATAAAAGAGATTTGTTGGGTTCCTAGAGCATCGACACAAATCTGTGACATCACTTCCTGTTTCTGAGGAGGAAGTGATGCTGCACATCACAGCCACAACCACAAAAATCCCCTCCTCCTGCCACTGCTCATTCAGGCAGTAATGGGGGGCTGGGAAAGATTGGTGGCAACCCTCCCACTGGAAGTGGGTAAGTGGCTTCTCTAAAGTTGACAGGGACTCTAGTCCAGGAGTCTCTAGTCCAAATGTAACACACTAACCACTGGACCATACTGGAGTTCAGAAAGAACAACAGTTTTTTGTTATGAGTTCTTATGCCAACTGGCAATGAGCATGGCTGGTGATCCATCTTTTCACTAAGTGAGCCAGATGAGGACTAACCCCAGAGCTGTCCCTTCAGTGGTGGCTCCTGCCCATCTTGGTTGTTTGCCAGAAGAGATGAGGAAAAGGTCGTTTTGCTTGTGATCTTTTCCAAGCAAAGTTGTAAGATGTATTTCCACAAGGGATTTCATTGTCTTTTGCTATCTGTCCTACATTGTTGTAGTGTTGCATGGGTGTGTGTTTTTCCATCTGTATTTACATTTTACTAATCTCAGGGGTCATTTCGCAGAAAAAGAGGTGCAGGAGCTCATTAGCATAACTCATTAGCATAAATTGTTCACATATGCTAAACCACCTGACATCACCAGAAGTATGTCAGAAGGCGAGAGAGAGAGAGAAGGAAGGAAGGAAGGAAGGAAGGAAGGAAGGAAGGAAGGAAGGAAGGAAGGAAGGAAGGAAGGAAGGAAGGGAAAGAGCTGGCAGAGAGGGGACAGTTACTAATCCAAGCCTCAGAAATACCACTCTTCTGGGAGGATAGCTTCAGTGGTGGCTGAAGCCTTCAGAAGGCTGGTGGGAGGAACAAGGACCTTTCCAGGGGACGGGGTCATTTTGCTGCAGCCATGGCACAAGCAGGCATTTCCCCGTGGGGGGGGGAGGGCTGGCACCAACTCCCGGAGCTGAGCTCCCCCAAGCTCCTGCTCGAAATGATCCCTGACTAATATAGTTTATTGGTTTTTTCCTAGTTGAGCTTACTGATATTGACCGTTGTTAGGCAGGCCGGCAGGCCGGAAGGAAGGAAGGAAGGAAGGAAGGAAGGAAGGAAGGACAGAAGGAAGGAAGGAAGGAAGGAAGGAAGGAAGGAAGGAAGGAAGGAAGGAAGGAAGGAAGGAAGGAAGGAAGGAAGGGAAAGAGCTGGCAGAGAGGGGACAGTTACTAATCCAAGCCTCAGAAATACCACTCTTCTGGGAGGATAGCTTCAGTGGTGGCTGAAGCCTTCAGAAGGCTGGTGGGAGGAACAAGGACCTTTCCAGGGGACGGGGTCATTTTGCTGCAGCCATGGCACAAGCAGGCATTTCCCCGTGGGGGGGGGAGGGCTGGCACCAACTCCCGGAGCTGAGCTCCCCCAAGCTCCTGCTCGAAATGATCCCTGACTAATATAGTTTATTGGTTTTTTCCTAGTTGAGCTTACTGATATTGACCGTTGTTAGGCAGGCCGGCAGGCCGGAAGGAAGGAAGGAAGGAAGGAAGGAAGGAAGGAAGGACAGAAGGAAGGAAGGAAGGAAGGAAGGAAGGAAGGAAGGAAGGAAGGAAGGAAGGAAGGAGAGTTGCATCAACCAACTACCAAATGGTGGTGGAAAGTGTCTCATGTTGCAGCCAATTGGTGGCGACCCCGCAGAATTTTCAAAGCAAGAGATGAACAGAGGTGGGTTGCCATTGTCTGGCTCTGCTCAGAGACCCTGGACTTCCTTGGAAATATCCCATCCAAGTACTCACCAGGGCCAACTACAGGCCAGGAAATTGCAGGCCAGTCAGTCTGTATGTTGATACCAGGTAAGTTGGTGGAAACTGTTATTAAGGAAAAATTAGTAGGCACATTGATGAACAAAATCTATTGAGGAAGACTCAGCATGGGTTCTGTAAGGTAAGATCTTGTCTCACTAACCTGTTAGTGTTCTTTGAGGGAGTAAACAAACATGGGGACAAGGGGGAATCAATAGATGTTGTTTACCTTGACTTCCAGAAAGGTTTTGATAAAGTTCCTCATCAAAGGCTCCTAAGTAAGCTCAATAGTCATGGGATAAAAGGACAAGTCCTTTTGTGGATCAAAAACTGGCTAATTAAAAGAAAACAGAGAGTTTGTATAAATGGGCAGTTTTCTCAGTGGAGGGAGGTAAGCAGTGGGGTACCGCAGGGATCATTACTCGGTCGGATGCTTTTTAACTTGTTTATTAATGATTTGGAGTTGGGAGTAAGCAGTGAAGTGGCTAAATTTGCAGATGACACGAAGTTGTTCGGAGTGGTGAGAACCAGGGAGGATTGTGCGGCACTCCAAAGGGATCTGTCGAGGATGGGCGAGTGGGCACCAACGTGGGAAGTGGGGTTCAGTGTGGCCAAGTGCAAACTGATGCACTTTGAAGCCAAAAATCCTAACTATAAATACATGTTGATGGGGTTTAAATTTCAGAAGCAGTTTGTACTTGAAATCCACACTTGCCTTAAAATCTGAGCATTTGGGGATTGTTTTGCCATCTCAATTTCTGTCTTGGGCAGCCATGACACTGCCTAGTACCAAATGCTACAGTGGGCCAGGTATCAAATAGAGTAAAAATATTTAAACTGATATAAATGTCAAATATTCAGAGCCCATTCAACAAATATGCAACGTATTGCCTGATGAGCATTCAGCATCACTACCACTTCAGGTGGGCAGCTATGTTGGACTGAAGCAGAACAGAAAGATTGGAGTCCAGCAGCTCCTTAAAGATCAACAAGATTTCCAGGGGACAAGCGTTCGAGAGTCAGAACTTCATGCATCAGACACCATTTCTGCTCTGAAGAAGTGAGCAGTGACTCCCGAAAGCTCCTCCCCTGACACATATTTTGTTAGTTTTTAAGGTGCCGCTGGACTCTCCCTCTTTTCTACTGCAACAGACGGGCAAACACGGCTACCCATCTTGATCAATCACCATTCCTACTAGTTTCTGATGAAGGGGGCTTTGGCTGCCTGAAGCTGATACCTGTAAATCTGGTCTTTAAGGTGCTACTGTACTCAAGAATTCATCAATAAAGAGTTAAGAACTTAAGAGAAGCCATGCTGGATCAGGCCAACAGCCCATCCTGTCCAACACTCCGTGTCAGACAGTGGCCAAAACCCAGATGCCACCAGGAGGTCCACCAGCAGGGTGAGGACTCCAGAAGCCCTCCAACTTGTGTCCCCAAAGCACCAAGAGTACAGAGCATCACCACCCTGAGTGAAAATACTGAAATCTTGCTCATTTCAGCTCTAGTGTCCTTTGATCATCTTGCCGGTGCCTCTGAATTGCCAGCAGATGTCTCTGTTGAGCAAGGATTTTTTTTAAAAAAGGCTGTTCTTCCTACTCATGGGGTGATGGGCACTCTGCAACGGGGTTGATTGTGTTCAGCGATAGAACAGCTTAGATACTATAAACTACATTCTGCCCTCCCACCTGGCAGAGCCTAGCACCACAGCCCACCACGATGGGCCTAGCTCTGTTTCAACCCTTGATAAATACACTTGTCCAAAAGTAACGTGTGGGGATGGGCTGTGGCTCAGTGGTAGAGCATCTGCTTGGCATGTGGAAGGTCCCAGGTCCCAGGTTCAGTCCCTGGCATCTCAAAGTAAAAAAAGTACTACGTAAGAATATAAGAACATAAGAGAAGCCAGTGCTGGATCAGGCCAGTGGCCCATCCAGTCCAACACTCTGTGTCACACAGTGGCCAGAAACACCAGGTGCCCTCAGGAGGTCCAGCAGTGGGGCCAGGACACTAGAAGCCCTCCCACTGTTGCCCCCCCCCGTCAAGCACCAAGAATACAGAGCATCACTTGCCCCAGACGGAGAGTTCCTATCTATACTTTGTGGCAAATAGCCACGGATGGACCTCTGCTCCAGATGTTTATCCAATTCCCTCTTGAAGCCATCCATGCTTGTAGCCGCCACCACCTCCTCTGGCAGTGAATTCCACGTATTAATCACTCTTTGGGTGAAGAAGGACTTCCTTTTATCTGTTCTAACCCGACTGCTCAGCAATTCCATGGAGTGTCCGCGAGTTCTTGTATTGTGAGAAAGGGAGAAAAGTACTATTTTCTCTACCTGCTCTATCCCATGCAGGGCTCATTTCGTAGCAGGAGCTCCTCTGCATATTAGGCCACACACCCCTGAAGTAGCCAATCCTCCAAGTGCTTACAGTAGCCCCTGTAAGAAGAGCTCTGTAAGCTCTTGGAGGATTGGCTACATCAGGGGTGTGTGGCCTAATATGCAAAGGAGCTCCTGCTACGAAATGAGCCCTGATCCCATGCATAATCTTATAAACCTTGATCATGTCACCCCTCAGTAGGTGATGAGAAAGACCTCTGCCCGAGACCCTGGAGAGCTGCTGCCATTCTGGATAGACAATACTGACTCTGATGGACCAAGCGTCTGATTCAGTGTAAGGCAGCTTCATGTATTCATGTGTACAAAACACTGGAGACACAAAAAGGCCCTGTCTGAATGAATCAGTATCAAATATAAGTGCTTCAGGTCTCTCAGATCATGACAGTTCACCAGCTTCAGGACGGTTTATGCCACAGTCTTGTGATGTAATATCATTTAATTTCACATCAAGGACAGCAGGTGCTGATATAACACATAAACTCTTCCTTAAAAAAAAAAATCAAAGGAAACACTGAAATTAAGCTGCGGCCAGCACAAAAGGTGGTCAATACTACTTTACTAAGAAGCAGAGAAAACCTGTCCAAAACACACCTGCAAGTAAAAGTGTAAGCCTGTTTAAAACTGGCTTGAACATAGCGGATTGGATCCAACCAACTTTTCTGCTGATGAAAAATGAATACTGAAAAACGAATCGTGAAAATAGTGGATTGGATTCAGCCAACTTTTCTGCTGATGAAAAATGAATACTGAAAAACGAATCGTGAAAATAGTGGATTGGATTCAGCCAACTTTTCTGCTGATGAAAAACGAATACTGAAAAACGAATCGTGAAAATAGTGGATTGGATTCAGCCAACTTTTCTGCTGATGAAAAACGAATACTGAAAAACGAATCGTGAAAATAGTGGATTGGATTCAGCCAACTTTTCTGCTGATGAAAAACGAATACTGAAAAACGAATCGTGAAAATAGTGGATTGGATTCAGCCAACTTTTCTGCTGATGAAAAACGAATACTGAAAAACGAATCGTGAAAATAGTGGATTGGATTCAGCCAACTTTTCTGCTGATGAAAAATGAATACTGAAAAACGAATCGTGAAAATAGTGGATTGGATTCAGCCAACTTTTCTGCTGATGAAAAATGAATACTGAAAAACGAATCGTGAAAATAGTGGATTGGATTCAGCCAACTTTTCTGCTGACGAAAAACGAATACTGAAAAACGAATCGTGAAAATAGTGGATTGGATTCAGCCAACTTTTCTGCTGACGAAAAACGAATACTGAAAAACGAATCGTGAAAATAGTGGTTTGGATCCAACCAACTTTTTTGCAGATGAAAAACGAATACTGAAAAACGAATAGTGAAAATAGTGGATTGGATCCAACCAACTTTTCTGCTACTGAAAAAAACGAAGGAAGGGTTTCCCCTCTGACTACTCAAAAAGGCTACACTGGGGATCACGAAACCCGTATGTATGACAGTCGTGTGGGATAGTGGCTACAGTAACGAAGGGAACTGCATAAGATGGAGGTAGGTTTGCCAGCCTACAGGTGGCACCTGGAGATCTCCAGATGACCAAGTTCAGTGCCCCTGGAGAAAATATCCAGAGGACCTAGCCCTGTTAGTCTGTTGCTGCAAAGCCCAGTAGCACCTTTAAGTTGCAGTCACGCATGTGAGATAAAACAGGGTGGGGAGAGAGGCTATTTCCTCTGGCGGAAGTTGACCCGCAGTTGCACGATCACATGGTCTTTTGAAGCTGCGGGCACGGCCGCCACTGCATGATCAGATGCAACCACGGGTGAGTCAGGTTGTGTGTTTTTTTGCCGTTTGTTTCTGATGCGCTTAAATGAGGGATAGGTGATTTGCACCTCAACCCTGAGGGCTCCCTATGGAGTGTGCGATGATGCACATATTGAGAAGGGAAAAAACAACAGCACGAAGTTGGGATGGCCTGATCAGACCATCCCGATGCCATGAGAGCGTGCTGGAGTAATCAGACACGGGAAAGTACACCCATGGCCCGTTGCAACCCATTTGCTACCAGACTTTCCCTGGTGCCTGTTTACTCTGCTTCTGCGGCAGAGCGACACAGGTTGCTGCCAGCTGTGGGATGCTTCCCAGATGTTCGTGTCTAATCATGCACTTTGAATCCGCTCGGCATTCGCACCTATGTTGGGGCTAATTGTGCGTGTGATCGCAGCCTAAGACTAACAAACTTTATTGCAGCATAAGCTTTCGAGAAACACAGCTCTCTTTGTCAGATGCTGTGTTTCTCGAAAGCTTATGCTACAATAAAGTCTGCTGGTCTTAAATGTGCTACTGGGCTTTTTACTATCCTGGAGAAGAGGGCTGCTTTGGAAGGCTGACTCTATGACATCATACCCTGCTGAGTCCCTCCCCTCCCCAAACCCTGCCTTCCCCAGGCGCCATCTCCAAAATCTCCAGGTCTTTCCTGATTTGGAGCTGCCAACTTTAGCTCGCAGAGGGGGAAACTTTGCTGGCTGCATCCAACTCTGTGATTTCCTAGGAAGTTGATGGTTTTAAGGGCAAGGACACCTCGCCAATAATCATGTGGGAGTGGGACTGCAGTTTTACAAGGCCCACTGACAAATTACCTGGAGCAAAACATACTCCTAGGACCCTCCTCCTCCTGCACCACACCCCACTGAGAGTAGACAGTGGTGGAAAGTTACCATCAAGTCACAAGCGCCTTACGGTGACTGCACAGGGGTTTCAAGGTAAAGGATGATCAGAGGTGGTCAGCCATTGCTGGCTTTTCTGCAGCAACCCTGGACTTTCATGGTGGTCTCCCATCCAAGTACTAACCAGACCTGACCCTGCTTAGCTTCCTGGATCTGACAAGATCAGGCTAGCCTGGACCATCCGGCTCAGGGCACGCATAGACAGCAGGTCTTATTTAATTACAGGGAATATTGACAAAATACTTGCATTGTATAATTTAGCATGTGGAACCGAATGACGATAAATTCATTAATAGCCATGAGTGTTGATTTGCTAGACAGGTAAATGGGCTTTCTCCGGACTCCGCTCCTCTGAAGGTCAAGAGTGAATGCTCGGACCCTTTCAAATGAGCCTGAGCCCACTTGATGTTAGGGAGAAATGCCCTCCCCACTGGCACATCTTGAACTTCTTGCTGAAAATGTATAATAACGAAAGCAGCAGGCCCTAATCAGCTGAACAGAAGTGTCAGGGTTTCAAAGAGGAAAAGCATTTTCCGTGGAGTTGGAGGAGGGAGGGAAGGGGGGGGACTGAAACTCAAAATTACAGCCTCCGGTTGTCGCAGGCATTGTTATGCAAATGTACATGGATCGCTGGGAATTTCTTTCTCTGAATTCTGTAGCAGCCAATACCCAAAGGCACTCCTTTTAATCGGAGATGATCTGAGGCATTCAAACTATTAGGTATTGTCAAAAATACTTGCTTGTATTAACATAACCAAACACACCACCTAAGTGAGAAGATGGAGAACGGTAGTGGTGGGAAGCACCATTGAGTTGCAGACGACTTAACGGCAATCCCGTAGGGTTTTCAAGGCGAGTGACATTCAGAGATGGTTTGCTGTTGTCTGCCTCTGTGTGGTGAGCCTGGACTTCCTCAGCGGTTTCCCATCCAAGTACTAATCAGGGTCAGCCCCAATTAGCTCCGAGAGCTGACAAGATAGGGCTAGCCTGGGCCATCTAGAGCAGGGGTCCTCAAACTACGGCCCGGGGGCCACATGCGGCCCACCGAGGGCATTTTTCTGGCCCGCCGGGTGTGCCGCTGCCTGTCCTCCAATTCCCAGCAGCACACAAAGCAGCGGAAAAATTGTAGCCGACTCGTCCCGGGCCACATGACAAAGCCCCGCCCCCCTGCTTCCAGTCAGCCAGGAGGAGGCAAAAGGAAGACTGGAAGAGGGTAAGTGTGGGGTGGCAGGCGCTCCGGCTGGCCCCAAGTCTCCTAGCCGGCTGAGAGGCTAGGAAACCTGCACCAGTCCCAAGAGCCGGGTGGGGGTCTTTTTCGAGGCTTTTTGTGCTGCTGGGAATCGGAGGGGGGGAGAGAGAGAGAGCGGTTTCTCTTTCCCATCATGATGCCTGCAGTAGTGGAGTTTCAGGGAGAAGCAGCTGGGGGTTTGCTGCCTTAAAAAGTTTGTGAGGATGCCGAGTTCTTTGTTTTTTCGGAGAGGGAAAGAAAACAGCCCCGTCAAGGGTGCCTTGCTTGCGCACGCACACACACACCCTCCCGTGCGCCTTTCCTACCCACAAAATAACATTTGAAATCTCCAACCAGATTTAGACTAACTGATGCACACTTGCATCACTTGTTACGACTAGCAGTGACAAATATGGAACCGGACATTGACCATCTCATTAGCCAAAAGCAGGCCCATAGTTCCCATTGAAATACTGGTAAGTTTGTTGATTTAACTTTACTTGTTCTTCATTTTAAATATTGTATTTGTTCCCATTTTGTTTTTTTACTTCAAAATAAGATATGTGCAGTGTGCATAGGAATTTGTTCATAGTTTTTTTTTTTAACTATAGTCCGGCCCTCCAACGGTCTGAGGGACAGTGAACTGGCCCCCTGTTTAAAAAGTTTGAGAACCCCTGATCTAGAGCTACAAAGTGATACTAGCCATTAAATGGCCAGAAATGGTAACAGACCACCAATCAAGGGCCAAATTAGTGATGCTTGAATACCCACTGGTTCGATTCGTGTCATTTGCCCGTCATGCACAGGGAACCAATTTTTCGACAGACTGTTTTGTCTGTTCATCGACCCATTCTTGGGTGTTCAGCCGGTCGCTTCACCCTGTCCCTTCCTAACAGTGCCGTACGCTGCGACCAGCTTTTAGTGGATGTGTGTTCTCACCCAGCCCAGTTGTGTTCTCCCCACCACACCCTGCAGGCTGCTCAGGTAATGGAAACTGTTTAAATAAGAACGTATGGATTATGGGTGCGAAAGCTGGCCAATGAAGAAAGCCGACAGAAAGAAAATAGATTCTTTTGAAATGTGCTGTTGGAAAGAGTTTTACAGATACCGTGGGCCACCAAAAAAGACAAATAAGTGGGTTCTAGAATGAATCAGGCCAGGACTCTTCCTGGAAGCTGAAAATACACTGGCTAGCCATGGTGGAGAGGGGTGGAGCCCAGAAGAAATGCCTGTAATCCTGTTTGCAACAAAGGCGTCCTTTGATTATCTAGACAGCAGCAGCAGGGCCTCAGCTGTGGTACCAGAAGGTCTGCATCTTACACTGACAGACGATGGGTGCATTCAGACAGGCAGCTAATCCCGCCATTGGCCTGGCTGTCATTTGAGCTAGATCTTTTTGATCCAGCATTGCACGACCAGACAGCTCCCCCGTGAAGTGCTTTACCGTACGTGACTCCCACAGTGGATTGTCTAGATGGCATCCACCGTAAGGAGCTGTGCAGTTGGCTTTTTTTTTTAAAAAAAAAATCCTGTCTGCGCATGCACATATGCGCCTCACCATATACTTGTTTTTCCATGCATGCATGGACTAAAATAGTAAAAGCACTGCCAGCGGTACCTTCCTCTAGGTACCATTTCAGTTAATAAAGTTGATAAAGGTCAGGGGACCATCAGAAACATAAAATTGTTTGGATTGCTTGAGCAGAGCTCTGGGGACGTCGCATGTTTAAGTGGTTATGCATGCATTGCTAAGACTTTTTAAAAATGGTGGCCGTTCGGGATGGTCTGGAGACCATTCCTATGAGCTGATCGTGTGCTGGTGGAACAACTAGATGGGGGAAAGTCCACCATTGGCCTGTCGGCCAGCTTTAGACCGGACTTTCACTACTAACTTTTAAGTACGGGTCCCTGATGGGGATCGATGGGCTAATCACGGAAGTGGCACAATTCCCAGATGTTGTGATCTGGACGTGCACTTTAAATTGACCAGGCACTAGTGCCTGGTGCGGCTCCAAAGAGCCGTCTGAACGCGCCCGATGACCCTGAAAAGAAGGTTCTAATAATCACCTTTCCAAAACTGTTCCAAAACAGCCAGGACTGGAGAAGGAATGAGGGTGTTTGGAATGGCAGCAACAAATGTTGTTGTAGGTCTAAGATACTGTACCTCCAAGGAAGGAGGGGGTTATATGCTTGGAAAGGTGTGTGTGTGTGTGGGGGGGTGTCAGTTGGGATATTTGGTTATTATAGCAGAGTTTTGCCCAATCATAGACGCATGATACTGAATGCAGCAAATAAATCTCCCAAGAAGTCATATTGCAAAAAAAATAATGGTTAAATTTACATTGATTCGAGTAGATCCAGTTCACATTCAGGTTGAAGTCCAAGGAAGAGAAAGAAGCCTAATCGAAAGAGTACTTTCCTGACCACATATGGCCAGCTTGTCCAACATCATGTGTGTGAGAGCATGAGAGCATTATATCTACAGGGGAAACCTGCAGAGACAGGCATCTCCATGGAAGGCCATGTGCCAAGAGGTAGAGGACAAAGGGAGAGAGAGGAGGGGACAGAGGGCAGTTCCCAGGTTAAGACAGAAAGAGGCATCCCATTCAAGAGAATAACACCTGTGCACCCTTAGAGTGATGTAGCACCCTTAGAGTGATGTAGCACCCCCAGGCATGCTGCATTACTCACGCCCACAGTTCTGAGTAGCAAACAGGAACACTAAGGTAGATCTAAGATACTATAATTCCCAGTGAAGCAGTGGGGACAATTGTACAGATGGGTAGAAGTGTGTGTTTTCAGCATCACCCAGGAAAGCTAACTTACATCTAAGCCTAGGCTGACACCCTCCAGGTGGGGCCTGGAGATCTCCTGCCTTGAAAACTGATCTCCAGACTACAGAGATCAGTTCCCCGGGGGGGGGGGGGTAAATGGATGCTTTGGAGCAGGGGCGTAGACTTTGTAAATCCCCAGGGAGGGCTCTTTTGTGTGCGCGCGCTTTGCGCGTGCGTGCACGGGACCATGTCCCCGCCGCTTCTCTCCCCTGTCCCCGGGCCCCAGGGAGGTAGACCCGGTTTTGGCAGCCAGCTGGCCGGCTGACTGCCACACGCGCGAAGCGCAGGACCATGTCCCCGCCACCTCTCCCCCCCCACCCCAGGGCGGCAGGAGGGCAGGCCGGGGGTGGAGGGGAAGGAGAGGCGGCGACGGCAGCCAGCTGGCCGGCTGACTGGCTACCGGCGGGCGCTCCATTTTGCCAGGGGTGGCTGAGCCCCCCCGGGAAATTTCAGGGGAGGCTTGAGCCCTCGAGCCCCCCCGTAGTTGACGCCTATGCTTTGGAGGGTAGACTCCATGGCATTGTACCCTGCTGAGGTCCCTCCCTGTCCCAAACCTCACCCTACCCAGGCTCCACCCCCCAAAATGTCAGGAATTTTCCAACCTGGAGTTGGCTACCGTAATCTAAGACACTAACTCCCAGTGGAGCAAGGGGTAGAATTATACCGATGGATGGATCTGCAGTAGTAGCCAGGAACACCACATCTAGCTGAAAGATACTCTTCTCTCTCAGTGGAACAATTGGGTTGGGTTATGGACAGGTTTCAAGACAATCTATCCCATTTATGCGGTGAGGCGCCATCTGCTCCCTCCAACCGATCCTTAATAGATTAGATCACAGACATCCCGGTTCTCAGAAGCTGTCTTCTCAGAACGAGCCGTTGTGTACCAAGGAAGCGTTTCATGTACGGAAGTTTACCAAACAGACCACTGTAATCCAGCTCTCAATCACCCTGCAGGGCAAACAGTGCCCAAATTAAATCAGATCCTGGTGGAATCTGAGTTCCTTTGCTTGGCACATGTGTTTTTTTTTGTTTCTTGGACTCAGAATGGCTGAAGGAAAGAGATGGCGGTTCCTGCGGCTTTGTTGATTATGACTGAGGGGGGTTGATGGAGGCATCTTCATTTTCTGGATCATCGACGCCCTTCAGTCATATCCTGTAGCAATAGGGTTGCCAACTCAGGGATGGGAAATTCCTGGAGATTTGGGGGTGGAGCCTGGAGAGGGGATATCCATGCCATAGAGTCCACCCTGCATTTTCTCCAAATGCAGCTCTTCCACGTCACTGCATTTTTATTTACTCCGTTGATGCCTTTCTTTCCAGTAAGGCACTGGCAAACCACCGCTGCCCCCCTCTCACCTGGAATGATCTTAGTCTGACACTCTAATCATTATACCACACTGGCATTTCCACAGAATCAAGTTAACCAGCTCCAGGTTGGGAAATTCTTGGAGATTTGGTGGGTGGAGCTTGGGGAGGGCGGGGTTTGGAGAGGGGAGGGACCTCAGTTGATTAAAATGCCATAGCAGCTGTTTTTCTTTAGGGGAACTGATCTCTGTCATCTGGAGATCAGTTTTAATTCCAGGAGATGTCCAGGCAACCATGGGAGAGCTTCCAGAGTGGGGAGCAACAGTAGGACGGCTTCTGGTGTTCTGGTAGGCCTCCTGTGTTGGAAGCTCCAGATGCGATGTCCCCTGTCTCAGACCTCCAGACTGAGTGGCAAGAGGGACTAGATAGCTAGACAGGCACACCAACCTTTCTCCCTGTATCTACTCTTCTGCCACTGTCCTGTTAAATATGCACACTGTGTTCGCAGGGACCAGTTTCCCTTTCCTGCTTCTCTCTCTGAATGCAGACTTGCTCTCTACCTACATGCACCAAGAGAGGGACATGCTGGCCTCTCTTGGCACCATGAGGCGGATGGGCCTCTCGCCATCCGCCTCCATCCTTTAGCTAGTAAATTAGTAATCTATCAATCTTTCCTCTTTCCGATCCAAAGTGTACTTCCTAATAAAGAGAGGAGTATTTCTCTTCTAAACTTGTGGCTCTATGTAGCTTTGTCAGCTGAATAACCTGGTAAAGCGATGCTCCTGCATTTGTTGCTTTATTTAAGCACTCTGCTAACTAATGGTGACCGGACTAACCACACCAGTAAACCTCAATATCCTGATGTCCCCTGGGTTTTGGCCACTGTTTGACCCAGAGTGTTGGACTGGATGGGCCATTGGCTTGATCCAACATGGCTTCTCTTATGTTCTTATGTAGGCTCCCACCTGGAGGTTGGCAACCCTATTCCCTAGCCCATCCAGGAGACTTTGGGGCATGAATTACATAAGAAGTGTTAAAATGCTACCTGTGTGAGAAGCAGGCAGGCCATCACAAATTGTCCATCCTCTTGTATCTTTGCAAAGGTTTGTTTGAGCTGCGTTCTACTGTGGTGAGCACTTTTACTGAAGACAAAGCAGAACTAGACAAGGACACCCTACCAGTACGATCAAGTCATGCTCCCCTACTGGAGAATGTGGACTGATTTTTGGCACTACCAGAGCATCTGTCGAGGTGGAGGAGGAGGTTGGATTCATACCCCACCCTTCACTGCCAAGGGAGTCTCAGAGCGGCTTACAACCTCCTTCCCTGTGAGGTAGGTGGGGCTCAGAGAGCTCTTTCGAGGACTGCTCTTTCGAGAGAACTTATGACTGACCCAGGGTCACACCAGCAGCTCATGTGGAGGAGTGGGGAATCAAACCCGGTTCTCCCAGGTTAGAGTCCGTACTCCTAACCACTACACCGAACTGGATGGTGGACAGCAAGTGCTCCCTTAACATGCAGGTGGTAAACTCCTAATACATGTGACCGTAATGCATGAAAGGGACTATAATGGCTACAAAATACCTCTTTTCTTGGTGCAAAATCTGAATTAGCATGGAAGAGCCCTGGATAGCCCAAACTAGCGAGATCTCACAAGATCTTGGAAGCTAAGCAGGGTCAGCCTTAGGAGTAAGTCCATAGGAGACCACCAGAGAAGTTCAGGGTTGCTTCGCAGAGCCAGGCAATGGCAGACCACCTCTGGACATCTCTTGCCTCAAAAACCGCATGGGGTCACCATAAGTCAGTTGTGATTGGACCCAGCAGTTGTACATCAAGCAACTTTGTAGGAGCTCAGAAAGGTCAGTTCACACATGCATCTTCATCAACTGATGACTGACATCAAGTACACAGGTCAAGTACAGGAAGAGAACTTTCAGAGGCCCTCAAATGCAACACGTTTCATGGAGTCAGCACTTGCATTCAGTTACATGGAGTGCTTTAGAGGTCAGGAATCAGTTCCTGTGTACGTACGTGTGAAACGGAGCAAAATACTTCCCCACCTACGGGTTCCTCCAGTCAGTTTGGAGTAGTGGTTAGGAGCCTGGACTCTAATCTGGGAGAACCGGGTTTGATTACCCACTCCTCCACATGCAGCCAGCTGGGTGACCTTGGGCCAGTCACAACTTCTCTCAGAGCTGTTCTTTCAAGAGCAGTCCTCGAAAGAGGTCTCTTAGCCCCACCTACCTCACAGGGTGTTTGTTGTGGGGAGGGGAAGGGAAAGGAGATTGTAAGCCACTCTCAGACTGCTTTGGGTAGTGAAGGGTGGGATATAAATCCAACCTCCTCTTCCTTCTCTTCTTCTTCTTCTGATGTTGGCCCTAGGGCATACAGCAACAAAGCATGGGGAAATATGGGTCAGAAAGGGAGACAATCCAATGCTCTTTTATAGAATTAGAAAAGAGCAAGACCAATTCCCCACAAGCAGCTGTGCTGTCCTTACTCTTCCATTTCCCCCGGTTGCATTGGTCAATTTCACACTCTTCGCTGCGCAGCCGCATTTTGACCCGCATCTCCTCTTGATTAACTCCATGTCTTCTCGATCCTTGTTTTTTTTGAGATCGAGAAGACGTGGAGGAAATCGGGGGGAGATGTGGGTCAAAGTGCGGCCGCAGAGCGAAGAGTGTGAAATCGACCAATGCAACTGGGGAAAACGGAAGACCGAGGGCGGCACAGCTGCTTGTGGGGAATCGGTCCCAGAGTGCAGTAGCACCAGTACTGTCCATCTGTCCAGTACCTAGCAAAAACATTCTATAAAGGAGATCGTTCAAGAGCAGTGACTCATGAAAGCTCCTACCCTGCCACAAATTTTCTTAAAACACTAAGAAAATTTGTGGCAGGGTAGGAGCTGTTATGAGTCACTGCTCTTGAACCATCTCCTTTATAGAATGTTTTTGTTAGGTACCGGAGACATGGACACACATGAAGCTGCTTTATACTGAATCAGACCATCGGTCAATCATGGTCAGTATTGTCTACTCAGATGGGCGGCAGCTTTCCAGGATCTCAGGTAGAGGTCTTTCACATCACCTAGTACCTGATTCTATCAACTGGAGAAGCCGGGGATTGAACCTGGGACTTTCTGCAGGCCATGCAGGTGCTCTGCCACTAAGCCACAGTCCCTCCCGTTTTCTCTCGCCCCCTTCCTCTTCCTCCTCCACTTCTCTTCCAGTCCCTGCCATTTCCCTTCATCAAACTGTAGCAACATCGTTTTACCCATGGCGTCCTGGCCGCAGTTCGCATTCAAACAGTTGCCCCGTGGGACTAGATTCTTGGTTATATAACGTGGTGGGTTTGCGGTCACACTTTTAGGTCATGGTACACATTCCTGAGTGCTCTTCTTCCTGCAAAGAACATGTTCTTCTCCTGAACATTCCAGATGGAGAGTGTTCCCTGGAACTCCTTGGCCAGCTGGTGGAGGCCCTGTGCCAGCCAGCTGGGAGAGAAGAGCTTTTAGGCATGTCAACAGATCTTCTCACCATGGCAACCAGATGCACAGCTCCCCTCCAGGAATAGTTGTGCACAACAGGGACTTTCCAGCAGGTAAGGCATATTTCACCTTGGCTTGACAACTTGCATGACAGCACCTGCTGGGATTCTCTCTTCCACGGGAGCTGTCTTACCTGGTCACCTAACTTCCCACATCATCTCACAGGCTATACTATATAGCGGAGAGGCTGGGGCTCGGATGAGGGAACTTTGGGGCTGGGGCTGTGTTGAAGAACATCTGCCTAGAGTGCATACAGTCCCAGGTTCAGTTCCCAGCATCTCCAGTTGAAAGTAATACCTGATATGAAAGACCATAAAAATATAAGAGAAGCCAGTGTTGGATCGGGCCAGTGGCCCATCCAGTCCAACACTCTGTCACACAGTGGCCAAAAACACCAGGTGCCCCCAGGAGGTCCAGCAGTGGGGCCAGGACACTAGAAGCCCTCCCACTGTTTCCCCCCCAAGCACCAAGAATACAGAGCATCACTTGCCCCAGACTGAGAGTTCCTATCTAGACATTGTGGCTGATAGCCACTGATGGACCTCTGCTCCAGATGTTTATCCAGTTCCCTCTTGAAGGCCTCTGTTTGAAACCCTGGAGAACCATTGCTGGTCAGAGTAGACAGTGCTAGGGTTGCCATCCCCTGTTGGGGGTGGGAGTGCCCCTGATTTTGGGGGCCCCAACCCGCTGCTCGCCAGCTGGCCAGTGGGGGAGCCCCACCCCTGAAAAGCTCCATCCTGCCTGATGTGCCCAGCGTGATGACATCACCTGGAGGTGATATCATCATGCCAGGTATGTCACACAGGGGATGCTCTAGCATTTGGGCAAAAACTCTATGGTGATCATAGATTTTTTTTGCCCACATTCCAGAGCATCCTGCCTGATGTGTCTGGTGTGATGATGTCACCTCCAGGTGATATCATCATGGTGCACATGCTTTGTGCCTGCGCCAGAAGACTCCCAGGGCAAGCCTGGACTCCCCTCCAGACACACCAGCCACCTGGCAACCTTAGTCAGTGCTCACTTTGACACACCGATGGTGCAATTCAGTGTTCAGGAGTTTCATGTGTGTTTAATGAAATAACCTCTGGGGGGACTGTGGCTCAATGCTAGAACAATGCATACAGGTTCAATCCCCGGCATCTCCAGTTAAAAGAATCAAGAAGTAGGGGATGTGAAAGCCGTCTGTCTGAGACCCTGGAGAGCCGCTGCCAGTCTGAGTAGAAAAGACTTGATGGACCAAGAGTCTGGTTTCAGGATCATCCAACTGCATGTGGTTCGTTTGTATACGCTCCAAAGATCACTCTCCAGGACTGCCTATAAAGCTCAATGAAATGTCCCCCAAAAAAGAAGAAGAAGAAGAAGAGATTGGATTTACATCCCGCCCTTCACTTGAAGTCTCAGAGCGGCTTACAAACTCCTTTTCCCTTCCCCTCCCCACCACAGACACCCTGGGAGGTAGGTGGGGCTGAGAGAGCTCTTTCCAGAGCTGTCCTTGAGAGAACAGCTGTGACAGAACCAGGGGTCATTTCGAGCAGGAGCTCGGGGGAGCTCAGCTCCAGGAGTTGGTGCCAGCCCCCCCCCATGGGGGAATGCCTGCCTGTGTCATGGCTGCAGCAAAACGACCCCGTCCCCTGGAAAGGTCCTTGTTCCTCCGACCAGCCTTCTGAAGGCTTCAGCCACCACTGAAGCTATCCTCCCAGAATAGGGGTATTTCTGAGGCTTGGATTAGTAGCAGTCTCTTCTCTGCCAGCCCTTCCTTCCTTTCCTTCCTTCTGACATACTTCTGGTGATGTCAGGTGGTGTAGCATATGCAAATAAGTTATGCTAATGAGTTATGCTAATGAGCTCCTGCACCTCTTTTTCTAAGAAATTACCCCTTGACAGAACTATGGCTTGCCCAAGGTCATCCAGCAGCTGCAAGTGGAGGAGTGGGGAATCAAACCCGGTTCTCTCAGATTAGAGTCCGCACACTTAATCACTACACCAAACTGGCTCCAAAAAATTGGAGGAATGTGTTATTATACCAGTGTATCCACGAAGCCACTCATATGATCGCTCAGCTTGGCCTTGACAGCTTTCCTCTAGTCTTTGTGAAAAACTACGACGGGGTGGCCAAACTTGCTTAACATTAACAGCCACAAAGAATAAATATCAGATGTTTGAGAGCCGCAAGACATGAACAAATATCACACACAAGTTTTTATTGGAAAATATGCAAATTTTCTTGTTATTGACATTAAATGAGACTGTGTGAAAGAGCCGCATGCGGCTCCCTAGCTGCAGTTTGGCCACCCCTGACCTACGAGCCACCTTGGCTAATTGAGAAAAGCTCTGAAACTCCTTCCTGAGGGTCATGGGGGTGAGCTCACAGTTATGAATGCTTCTGATAGACAATCAGGGTGCTCTGCTGGTTAGTTGGGCAGAGAAGGGTGTGGGTTCCAATCCCCACTCTGCTGGGTGACCTTGGGCCAGTCACAAACTGTCAGCCTGACCTACCACACAGGGCTGTTGTGATGACAAAGCGGAGGATAGGAGAACAAGGAAAGACACTTCAGGTCTCCACTGGGGAGAAGAAGTGAGCAGAGACTCACGAAAGTTCATCACTTGCCACAAATTGTGTTAGTCTTTAAGGTGCTCCTGGACTCTTCCTCTTTTCTGTCTCATGAAGTGAGCCGTGTCTTACGAGAGCTCATCCCCTGCCACTAAATTTTGTTAGTCTTTAAGGTGTTACTGGACTCTTCCTCTTTTCTATGGGTAGCCGTGTTAGTCTGTCTGTAGCAATAGGATACAGCAATAGAAAAGAGCAAGAGTCCTGAAGCACCTTAAAAACTAACAACAGGATATGAACTTTCGGGAGTCGCTGCTCACTCATCCCCTGCCACAAATGTTGTTAAGACTTGAAGATGCTCCTGGACTCTTGCTCTTTTCTACTGTAACGGACAGACTAACATGGCTACCCATCTTGATCCATCTCCATTGCGGAGAAAGGTAGAGTATCAACAAAGTGACTAAATAAATCATCTCGCTAAATGTGATACTTTCACACACACACACACATCCTTCTCTCTCTCTCTCTCTCTCTCTCTCTCCCTCGGTGTTCACTGAATCTGAAATTTGACGCTATCAGCACTTGGAATCTTGAAATCAGGATGGAAAACAGAGAAAGTATTTTTTATAGAAAAAAAAATTGCAAGCCAATGCAAGCAAGGGAACATTTTCTTGAGAACTCAAACTGGCACCTGTGGGAAATATCACTCACAGTGAAAGTTGTAAATAATACCACCTCCGCTGGAACATCACAGTGGAGCTATTTCCGTTCCAACCACATCAGACGTGCATTTCGATTCATGTGAAAGCAGGGGTGACATCGGGGGGGGGGGGGGAGTTCATCTCAGGTCTGCAGGCCTTTTTCTCGCCTTGCTTGGAGAAGAAGCATTTTCACAGGAACCTCAGCGACATGGAGGCGGGGTGCCCTGGCCCTTCGGAGGAGATGGCTTACTTACACTGGCATTCCACCCGGCTGGGCACTGCACGGTCATGCAGCCAGTGACCAGTGGCAAGATTTTTGCAAACAGGGTTGCCAGCTTCCAGGTGGGGGCTGGAGATCACCCAGAATCACAACTGATCTCCAGACCAGTGTTCCCTCTAAACTGAGTCGGTGTGAGCTAGCTCATAGATTTTTTTAGCCTCTGACTCACACATTTTTTTTTGTCTTTGCTCAGGAAGGATGGCTCCGGAGCAAACTAAGTTATGCAGCAGCCAGATCGCTCGCTCACAACTTTAATGTCATTAGTTCACAGAGTAGAAGTTTTACTCCCAAGACTCCACAACTTAGAGGGAACATTGCTCCAGACTACATAAATTGCTTAATTCCACTTCTCCTGGAGAAAATGGCTGCTTTGGAAGGTGAACTGCACGGCCTTATACCCTGCGGAGGTCCTGCCCCTCCCTAAACCCCGCCCTCCTAGGCACCACCCACAAATTTCCAGGTGTTTCCAAATCCAGAGTTGGCAACCCTGTTTTTGAATTCAGTCAACACCTGGCCAGGGAAGAGACCATAACTGGGTGAGAATCGACTTCTTCCAGAGGTCCCGCCCACTCTGTTGCTTCATTCACGCACACTTGGCAAAATGATCCAGTCAGATTGCAGGAAACTTGGGTGCCCATGTAAAGTCTTGCAATGTCAGAGGTCAACAAAAACATAAAGGGCCGCCCCAGTTGCAGGAGATAATAAAGAAGGACTAGGCCGATGATGCGAAATCAGGTAAAATATATATTTTATCACTCATTTAAATTTCAAAAAAAAAAAATTCGCCACCAGGCTTCGTCAAGAGAATCTGTTCATCTTGCAGTAGTTCTTCAAAAAGAGTTAAAAGATTAGTAGCTACTGATCTTTTACTCACTTTGAGTAATTATATATAGTACCTGATTTCGTATCCTTGGCCCTCGTCTTATTTTTTTTTAATCTCATGTCGAACGTCAAGCAATATTCCATGTCATGGAAATGGGATCACCAATGCTCCATCTGTATTCTACTAAGTTCTACACGAGACCTATTTAGAAGGCACCCAGAGCTTACAGGACTATGGGGCTCTATCAGTGCCAGGTCCTGAACCCGTTTTCAACACCGGAGCTAAGCCTTTGTGGTGTATGGGAAGGAAGAATCAAATCCCCACCCTGAACATGTGCAGGCTGTATTTCCGTCACTGCTAACAGGTGTTCCTAGAGGGTTGCCCACCTACAGGGAGGGCTGGAGATTTCCTGGGACTTCATCCATTTTCCAGACTACAGAGCTCAGTTCCCCTGGAGAAAATGGCTGCTTTGGAGGGGGGGGGCTCTAGGGCGTCACAACCCTCCTGAGCTCCTTCCCCTCCCCAGCCCCACCCTCCCATGCTCTGCCCCCAAATCTCTAGGAAACTTCCGTTTCTGAATTGGCAACCCTAAAATACTTAAAGTTAACTCACATGGGGTTGGGATCCAGCCAGCTTTTTCACTCACTCCTGCCCAGTTCTCTGACTTAACACACCCTAGGGGTCCCATTTCTCTGATGGGGAGGGGATCCCTTGTTAGGGTTGCCAGGTCCTTCCTAGCCACCAGCAGGATATGGGTGGTAGGATTGCCAGACCCAGGCTGGGAAACTCCTAGAGATTTGGAGGTGGAGCCTGGGGATGACAGGTGTCTCAGTAGGGTGCAATGCCATAGAGCCCACCCTCCAAAGCAGCCATTTTCTCCAAGGGGAACTGAGCTCTGTAGTCTGGAGATGAATTAGAATTCGGGGGGGGGGTCCCCAAGTCCCACCGGGAGGCTGGCATCCCTATTTCTTGACCCCTACTTTGTTGCCCATTGCCATTCTAAGCAGTGGTGCTGGTGGGAAATAAAACCTGCATTACATGACACCATGTGACCTCTGGTAAACAAACAAACAAACAATGGAAGTGACATAGGGTAGCTCTAGGAATTATTGGAAACTGTACTGTTTTACCATAAAGTCTCCAGTGATTCCTAGAGCTACCAGTGTCCCTTCCCTTTTTTACCATAAGTGACACAGCACTGCAGCTGGCATCCGACCCTCCCATATTCCCACCCGCAGCCCTCCGGCCGCTTGCCAGGCGCTGCCCTCACCCTAACACAGCCCCCATCCCACATGACGTTTTTCCATGAAGAAAAAATGGTCAGATCCACCCATTACTTCTGGGCAGACACGGGTCACTTTGAGAAAACAAGAACTCTGCTTTTAGTACTACTAATCCCATTTCTTGATCTCATTTATTTATTTTATTTATTTATTGGATTTATATCCCGCCCTTCCCACAAGGCAGGCTCAGGGCGGCTCACAATAATTAGTGCATAAATAACAGTAAAATCGGCATAAAATCAAATAAAAATTAAATCAGCATAAAATCAAATAAAAACAATAGTTATACACAGGGGTCATTTTGTAGAAAAAGAGGTGCAGGAGCTCATTAGCGTAACTCATTAGCATAACTTATTTGCATATGCCACACCACCTGACATCACCGGAAGTATGTCAGGAGGGAGGGAGGGAGGGAGGGAGGGAGGGAGGGAAAGAAAGAAAGAAAGAAATAAAGAAATAAAGAAAGAAAGAAAGAAAGAAAGAAAAGAAAAGAAAGAAAGAAAGAAAGAAAGAAAGAAAGAAAGAAAAAGAGCTGGCAGAGAGGGAACAGCTACTAATCCAAGCCTCAGAAATACCACTAGTCTGGGAGGACAGCTTCAGTGGTGGCTGAAGCCTTCAGAAGGCTGGTCGGAGGAACAAGGACCTTTCCAGGGGATGGGGTCATTTTGCTGCAGCCATGACACAAGCAGGCATTCCCCCGCGGGGGGGGGGGGGCTGGCACCAACTCCTGGAGCTGAGCTCCCCCGAGCTCCTGCTCGAAATGACCCCTGGTTATACATAAAGATGCTGGTGATGTTTCCTAAATTCCTTCAGATGGCGTACAAACAAGTGCAGACAACAATCAACAATCATTCTGCTCGCTGCCCGGTACCAAAGCGAAGGCCAAGCTAAATAATTCATTTTCAATGCACTTTCCAACTGGATTTTACTGTATGAATGGGCAAGATCCTGATGAAAGTGCATTGAAAGTGGATTGAAAGCAGATTATTTAGCGCATGTGATCGCAGCCTTCGTGGATTAGACCAAAGTTCTACCTAATTCAGCATTTTGATTCCAGCAATAGACAGCCAGGTGTTCATCCTCAGGGCCTAAGGACAACAGCAAGCCCATTCTTTGCTCCCAGAAATTGAAATTCAGAGGTACACTGCCTGTGAACATGGAGGTTCCATTTAACTATTATGGATAAAATTGAGGGTTTCTATGATGTTACAAATTTTTGTTCTGTTATGTTTTTATACCTGAACAGCTGCAGCAAAGACAGAGGAAGAATGAAAGCCTGACCTGTGAGACTTCTGCTTAGTGACAGAACAAATAATAAACTCTCAGCATGGGTTAATACTGTGGCTCCATCTGTGGTTGGGTTCATCAGTTTGGTGAGCCAGTTTGATGTAGTGATTAAGAGCGGCTGACTCTAATCTGGGAGAACCCAGTTTGATTCCCCACATGTAGCTGCTGGGTGACCTTGGGTCAGTCACAGGTTCTCTCAGAGCTGTTCTCTCAAGAGCAGTTCTCTCAGAGCTCTCTCAGCCCCCACCTAACTCAGAAGGTGGCTGTTGTGGGGAGAGGAAGGGAAGGAGATTGCAAGCCGTTCTGAGACTCCAAGCAAATGGAGGGGTATAAATCCAATCTTCTCTCCTTCTCCTCCTCTTCCGCCTCCTCCTCTTACACAAAGATCAAAGACAGAGGGACCTCTCACCCACAGATAAAATTCAGTCCAGGCTCCTTTTACAAATCCCTCAGTTTGCAAAGTGGGTCTATAAAGGCAGGTTTAGAAATTGGCACAGAACAAGTGTTTTGCCTGTCAAAGATTCCTTGTTCAATGTCTGCCACCTCTAGTCAGAGGATCTAAGAAGCAGGATCTAGAGAGACCCTACGTAGCAGCTTCTGGTCAAGGGCAGATGATATTGCACCAAACAGACCAACGGCTTGACTTGGAATGAGGCATTTTTTGGATCCAGGCAGATACTTCTGTGATATTTGCTTTAGGAAGGCTTGGCAGTATGCGCCCGGCTGATTGGTTATTGCTTTTGCTGAAAACAGACATAATCATAAGAGCCTGAAGGTCTGCATAGAATATTTCCTAAGGAAGAATTCCATTTGAAATGTTGAAAATAATCCGGAAACAATGTTGAATAGAATTTTTTTAATGATTTATTGGAACTGTATTTTGTATAATTGTGAACTATATACATTGCAAACAGATATTCGTTGCATTAAAAAAAGAACAGGATTCTTTTTATGACTTACTGAAACTGTATTTTGTATGCACTTCAAATCGACATTATTCTTTGCATTTACGAGTTGTTTGACTGTTGAGACTTTGGGGCCCGATGTTCCCGGCTGTTTTTTCATTCTGTCTGCAACAGTAGACCATGTTTATCATGATTGTTTATGGACTTGGAATAAGGCAGCTGCAAGATGCCAAAAAAACCTGTTTTTGTTCCATTTGGCACTAGGGATGCCAGCCTCCAGGTGGGACCTGGGGATCTAGCCGCCTAGAGCCAGTTTTGGTAAGGCGGGGTATAAATCGAAGTTAATAAATAAATAAATAAATAAATCTCCTGGAATTACAGCTCATCTCCAGTCTCCAGTGTCCCCCCCCCCCAGAGAAAATGGATGCTTCGGAGGGTGGACTCGATGGCATTGTACCCCACTGAGGCCCCTGTCCTCCCCAAACTCCATCTCTAAATCTTCAGGTGTTTCCCAACCTGGATCCTACTCCCCATCCCCCACCAGTGGGTCGGGGGGGGGACCCAGAAGTCCTAATTAGTACCTGTTCTGGAAACACTCAACATAAGAATCTCGGTTGAAAGAATTTATTCCCTAGCAAATGGATTTAAGATTGCAGCAGCCACAGTTTGCACAATCCGCTTACTGGGAAGGCAGCCCTGGTGAGATCAGCAGGACGGACTTCTGAGACAGGGTCCGTCATTGCTATGGCAATGGATGATCCCACCCACCTCTCCAGGGTTTGTGGAGAGAGCGCGTCGTCCCCTTCTCCCCCTGTCCCCACCCCTGCACAGCCTGCTATATTGACATGTAGATTTCAAACCCAAAGGCGGAAAACCAAGAGCGTGCAGTTACATTTCTGTGGTTCAGAAGTACAAAGATGCATCAGACAGCCCCGGAAAGAGGTTTTCAAAGGCTTTCCGTTGAACAACAACGGCATTATTTTTGAACATTGTTTTAGTCATGCACGAATGGGCTGGGAGGAACCAACCTCACCCACACTTTCATTTTCCAAAAATTAAAAACTCTCTCTGTCTCTCTCTCTGTCTCTCTCTCTCTCTTTGATCGAGGAAGCTGATTTTCCGCTGCTCAGACTCACCTGGCCAAGCGACGACACATCTTTCTACCTTGGCTATTCTTAGATCCCTTTGGGGGAAAATCCTGCCTGGTCACTAGGAAATGACATACTGGCTGTAACCCTGGCCTCTACTTTCCAATTTTAGAAACGTTTGCGCTAGTCCCCAGGGGTCATAGAAAGTTCTCAGTTCTGGAGATTTTTTTTTAAAAGAAGTGAGGCTTTTTCACCAGAAGTGTGGGGGGCGGAACAGGGCTGTAGCCAGGATTTTTTTTTTTAACTTCAGGGGCATTTAAATAAGTGGGGGCACCCCCCCACACACACACACCCCAGGCTGTGTCAGGCGTGTTGTTGTTCAGTCGCACAACTGAGTTCGGCTCTTGGTGACCCCATGGACCACATCACACCAGGCCCTCCTGTCTTTCATCGTGCTCCAGAGTAGTTCAACTTCATGTCCGTTGCTTCGATGACACTGTCCAACCATCTCATCCTCTGCCGTCCCCTTCTTCTTTGACCTCCAATCTTTCCCAGCATCAGGGTCTTCTCCAGGGAGTGCTCCCTTCTCATTTGGGGGCCAGAGTATTTGAGCTTCAGCTTCAGGATCTGGCCTTCCAGGGAACAGCCAGGGTTGGTCTCTTTTAGGATCGACTGATTCGATCTCCTTGCAGTCCACGGGACTCCCAAGAATCTTCTCCAGCACCATAATTCAAACGCATCTATTCTTCGGTGCTTGGCCTTTCTAATAGTCCATCTCTTGCAGCCATACATTACTACTGGGAATACCATTGCTTTGACCATACGGACTTTTGTTGGCAGGGCGATCTCTCCATTTGAATATCACATTTTGCCAATAAAGCTCCAGGACCACGGGATCGTACAATGCTGACTGCATGGTCCAGTAAAGCATACCGCACTGAGCAGAGCTCAGGGGAGATGGCGTCATTTACTGAAGCCCCTTTTGGATATGACATGTAGTGAATCAGCTGGAACTCACCCGGGGCCTTTTTAGGAACAACGCCCAGCGGTGAAACCCGCAGGTTGTGAAGTGGAGGTGCCAAGAATGGACCTACCACCCTGCCAGCCTCTCATGAGAGAGGTGAGGGTGGCAGCAGGGCACACGAAAAATAAAATAAACTGGATGGATGGGAAGTCGGGGGGCCTGGGCGGTTAGTCAGGGGGGGCAGCCCCGAGATGCCCCACTGTAGCTACAGGGCTGTGGGGGAACCTTCAGGAAACCTGGAAGTGACATAGAGTAGCTCTAGGAATTGCTGGGGAACTCTAGGGGTTTAGAATGCCTCTAATTGTCGGGATTCTGTCCGCTGGTAATGGGCGTTACCAGCAAATCCTGCTTGTGGGCTTCCCTGTGGCATCTAACTGACAACTGTTGGAGACAGAAAGCTGGAAAAGAGAAGCCATTTGGTCTGATCCAACATGGCTAAACCCTATGTTCTGCATGCGTCTAGGAACTATGATCCTAGCTGGGGACTCCCAGACAAGTCTGTAAAAAGTCCAAGCAGGGGACATAGGGTTGTCAGCTTCAGGTAAGGAAACACCTGGAGATTTTGGAGGTGGAGCCTAAGAGGGCGGGGTTTGGGGGAGAGGCGGGACTTCAGTGAGGTATAATGCCACACAATCCACCTTTCAAAGCAGCCATTTTTTCCTAGTGAACTGATCTCTGTTGCTTGGAGATCAGCTGCAATTCCAGGAGATTTCCAGCCACCACCTGGAACTTGGCGACCCTGGACATGTGGACTTTGCATGAACCAACCCTCTAAGTGTATGCTAATCAGGCTGTAGTTCAAGGCAGAGGAGCTGGGATGGAAGTAAGTGGGACAACTCTGTTTTGAGAGCCTTGAAGAGCAAGCAGCTGGGACTGCCAAGTCTTCCACTACAGCAACGCTGGCCAATTGCCACCTAAGGTTGTCAGCCTCTAGGTAGGGCCTGGAGATCTTCTGGAACTACATTGGGTCTGAAGACTTCAGCTACCAGTTCTATGGCACTATACCTTGCTGAGGTTTTTCCCCTCCCCAAACCCTGCCTTTCCAAACATCCACCTCCAAACCTCCAGGGATTTCCCAACCCAGATCTGGTAACCCTATTAGGTAAAGGTAAAGGTTTCCCTTGCTCGAAAGCCAGTCGAATCCTACTCTAGGGTTGTGGTGCTCATCTCCATTTCCAAGCCGAAGAGCCAGCGAAGACGTCGCCATGGTCATGTTACCGGCATGTCTAGACACCGAGGAGCACAGAATGCTGTTACTTTCCCACCAAAGTAGTACCTAGTTGTCTACTTGCAGTTTCTTGCTTTCGAACTGCTAGGTTGGCAGGAGCTGGGACCAGAAACAAGAGCTCACTCCATCACGTGGCACTCGGGTCTCGAACTGCCAAACTACCGACCTTCTGGTCTGCAGTTCAGCGTCTTAACTGCTTGAGCCACCGCAGTCCAGGTAACCCTATTACTGATGCTCAATAAAGTAGTAGAGGAAGAATTGGGGGGGAGGGATAGAGTTTGGGGGGAATCCTAGAGCAGTGTGCCGACGCGATGATGTCACTTCCAGGTTCGTGCTGGAAGTGACATCATGGCACTGAAGCAATGCCGACTGGTATGCCTGTGCCCTCTAAACCTCCCTCCGGTTGCCTGCGTGGGCTGGCTGGCCTATATGCAAGCACAGAGAGACACTTATCCATGCGACGTGAAAGCAGTGTTTTGAATCCTTTTGGAAGGGAACATTCTAAAGATAGGCTGGCATTGAGTCATTAAGTATACAGCAGGTCAGAAGGAGGAGGAGCTCGAAAAACGTCTAGTGAAAGTCACACTCTCTCTCTCTCAGCTGTTTCGCTGCCTTCTCTCTCCCAGTGAAGGCATGCACGTCTAAGAGATTATCTCCCCCCCCCCCACCTTTGAAAAGGAAGTGAAATCACTTAGAGGGGGAAAATGAGAAGCTTTCTGGAAGGCTGAGCAAGACGTGGCTTCAGGCCATCCCGTTGGTCGTGATCAACACTCGAAATAGACAACCGCGTCCTAATTCATCAAAGCCCAAGCTGAATATACCCCATTCTTTAATACGAGCTAAAATTAACATCTGGTAATGTTGGAAGGTGGTAAAGTATAGCCTGATCTTGTTAGATCTCGGAAGCTAAGTGGGGTCGGTACTTGGATGGGGGGCCATCGAGGAAGGCTCTGCAGAGGAAGGCAACGGCAGACCCCCTCTGCTTCTCATTTGCCGGGAAAGCCCCTGGCTGAGTGTGTGTGTTACGTGTCAGCAAGTTGCTTCTGACTTAACAGCAGGGGTCATTTCGTAGAAAAAGAGGTGCAGGAGCTCATTAGCATAACTCATTTGCATAACTCATTTGCATATACCACACCCCCTAACATACCGGAAGTGTGTCAGAAGGCAACACCCACCCCCTCAGGCTCCATTCCACAGGTGAGTGAAACTGACCTGCTCTTCCTCCATTCCCTTCCCCATCCAATACTTTGTGCAATAAAAATAAGGGTAAAGAACACAACCTCATTCTCTTCCTGCTCTCTTGAAACCACCAGGTTTCAAGGAGACTTGAGATACCCAGGACATGTGCACCACCCATCCCTTCCCCTTCCCCTCCCCACAACAAGACACCCTGGGAGGTAGGTGGGGCTGAGAGAGGTCTTTTCAGAACTGCTCATGAGAGAACAGCTCTGAGAGAACTTGTGACTGGCCCAAGGTCACACCAGCAACTGCATGTGGAGGAGTGGGGAATCAAACCCGGTTCTCCCAGATTAGAGTCCAACTCCTGACCGCTACACCAAACTGATGGGGTGGAAGCTGCTGAAAGGTTGGTGAAATTTCTCCAGTACTTATATGCCATGTGCCCAGATAAAAAATGGTATACTTAGAAAATTTATATGCCACCTTGAGCAAGTCTCTGGAAAAGCAGCACACAGTCATAAAAGGAGCAATGATAAAATTATCAATATTAAAACAAAACATTAAAAACAATAAAGACCCTAGCAGGGCTTTCCCCGGGGCGCTGCGCCTCAGCACTGCTCAGGGAAGCCGAGGAGGGGGTGGGGCTTGGTCATGTGCCCGCCCCCTGGGCTCCTCACTCTCAGAGCTGTGCTCCTGTGTGCTCCCGCTCCAATGGACCCCTGCTTAACAGTATCCCTATGAATTAATGTCCTCCAAAACATCCTGTTGTTAGCAGCTTTGCCCAGGCTGTGAATTTCTTGATTGAGCCAATCCATCTTTCTGGCGCAAGTGATGCTCTGTATTCTTGGTGTTTGGACGGCGGGGGGGGGGGGGCAACAGTGGGAGGGCTTCTACTGTCCTGGCCCCACTGGTGGACCTCCTGAGGGCAGCTGGTGTTTTTGGCCACTGTGTGACAGAGTGTTGGACTGGGTGGGCCATTGGCCTGATCCAACATTGGCTTCTCTTATGTTCTTATCTCAAGCTGGGTCTTTCTCTTTTCCTGCTGCCTTCAACTTTTCCTAGCATTATTGTCTTTTCCAGTGCTCTTCTCATAATGTGATAAGTACAATCTCCTCAGTTTAGTCATTTTAGCTTCTAGAGAGAGTTCAGGCTTAATTTGATCTAGAACCCCCTTATTTGTCTTTCTGGTCGTCCATTGTATCCATAAAACTCTCCTCCAACACCGAATCTCAAAGGAATCTACTTTCATCCTGTCAGCTTTCTTCAGTGACCAACTTTCACACCCATACATAGCAATGAGGAATACTATGCCATGAATGAACTGGATCTTGATCACTGGCAACACATCCTTACACCTAGCCAGGACTTAAATACAATACATTAGGCACATATGGATCTTTACACCAAAGAGGATTGTGCTGATAGACCTGTGTTGATAATACAGGTGAACCAAAGGTTATAAGGTGGGTTAATAGTTCCTTTTTAAAAAGACAGAGCATCGGCAGGTATGAAACAAGGAAACAGCGCAAATCAACAAACCTGGACTTAAGCCCCTCACTGAGTCAGAGCCATTATGTTGGTAGATGTAGACAATTATAAAGAATCTTTTTAAAATATCAACTGTGTTCTGTTTTTCAGCTGTCATCATGTACAAACTTTTAGAGAAACTGATAGTTCCGTAGAACCCGCAATGCCTGCCTCTGCTTGTCTGCCTCCCACATGCTGACATCTGTAAAGAAACAGGCATTATGAACCCCGACTCAGTCTTCAATGCTCTCTCTTGACAAGGAGAATGACTCTGCAAAGCTGCCCCAAGTCTGCCTATTCTTACGTGGACTTTTTGTCCAATATTAGTGATAATTCAGAATTATGGATCTTGCTTTCTGGAAAGAAGAGGCTGCTTCCTCTAGTTTAAAATATTTATTACTAAAGGATAAAGGGAAACGGGATTAGCTACAAAAGAAACAAAACATGCTTTCTTAAGAGCAGCCTTGTGCTCCGTCTGCACACTAAGCCGTCCTACAACAAAGTGAGAGATTACAGTGGAGGATCTCTCCTTCTTCTTGACCCCTGAAAGGAAACACCTGTACTGATATCAGTCACCAATCAGTACAACCAGACCCCTCTAGGTTTCCCGGGCTTGCTCTTAATTGGCCAGCTGCCACGTACTTCTTCCAGGTTAGCCTGAGAAACAACAAGTTACATAGGTTAACCCTGTAATGATTAAAATGGTCAGGTCTTGTCTTACATACTCATTTTTCCAACAATGGGCAGGGAAGAGGGAGGTTCAAATTATGTGTTGCCAAAGTGTCTCTCGAGGAAGCACACTTTGTTACCAAATAAAGGGGCGGGGGGGAATAGCCTAAAAAACTCCTGCTAGGTTCATTTCATGTGATAGTGAAAATAAACTGTGGAAATAATGGATGGGTGGGTGGATGGATGGATGGGTAGATTGAAAGACAAGTGAATGAATGAATGAATGAATGAATGAATGAATCAATCAATCAATCAATCAATCAATCAATCAATCAATGAATGAGCAAGCGAATGAGCGAATGAATGAGCGAATGAGCAAATGAGTGGATGGACAGACAGATGAACCAAGGAACGAACGAACGAACGAACGAATGAATGAATGAATGAATGAATGAATGAATGAACGAACTGTTGGAAGTAATGACTGTATGCTGTCTCTTGCCTCAGACTTCAGAGGAACACCGCAATAGACTTAGAAGGATAGAGAGGCCAGGACACAGACCATCCTCTCTTCTCTGCTCTGATTTATTTATTTATTTATTTATTTATTTATTTAGATTTATATCCCGCCTGACCAACATAAGCGGCTCTAGGCAACTCACAACATTAAAATCAGTACAAACAATATAAATTAGTACACTAAGATACAGTACAGTTTCAATTTCAATTGGCGGCAAATTACAAATATAATTGGTGGCAATTTAAAATACCAACACCAGGGCAACAACAACTCCCCCCAGCCAGGAGGCTACCACCAACTGTTATACCGGGCTTGTGTACTTCTCTGGCCACCTATCAGTGGCCATTTCCCCCAGCGGCGGCCCCAAAAGCCTGGCGGAAGAGCTCCGTCTTGCAGGCCCTGCAGAACTGCAAAAGGTCCCGCAGGGCCCTGATGTCTTCCGGGAGCTCGTTCCACCAGTAGGGGGCCGCCACTGAGAAGGCTCTATTCCGGGTGGTAGCCAGCCTGGCCTCTCTCGGGCCAGGAAGGGCCAGGCGATGTTGCGTGCCTGACCGTAGTGCTCTCTGGGGTATGTATGGGGAAAGGCAGTCCCTGATGCTATCCCCGTAGTGCTCTCTGGGGTATGTATGGGGAAAGGCGGTCCCTGATGCTATCCCCTTGATGTATAGAGTCGTAGGGAAAGTTTCCTTCCTTCCAGCTTCTTCCCGCTCACTCTCCACACAATGCCATGTTTCTCCATCTTGGCAACAACATGAGAATAGGATGCTCTCCTGTATCTCAGACCATCCAGTTAGTGAGATCAGATTAGAGAATTTATCTCTCCTCTATCCTATCAGTGGGCCACGGTGGCTCAGAGGTTAAGAAGCTGATCTGCAGACCAGAAGGTCGGTAGTTTGGCAGTTCGAGGTCCGAGTGCCGCGTGACGGAGTGAGCTCCCGTCTCTGGCCCCAGCTCCTGCCAACCTAGCAGTTCGAAAGCAAGAAATGGCAAGTAGATAAACAGGTACCGCTTTGGTGGGAAGGTAACAGCATTCCATACACCTCGGCGTCTAGTCATGCTGGTCTCACGACCATGGAAACATCTTTAGACAGCGCTAGCTCTTTGGCTTGGAAATGGAGATAAGCACTGCCCCCTAGAGTCAGATTTGACTGGCTTTCAAGCAAGGCAAACCTTTAAAGAGGAAGGATGTACAGACACATGCTTGCCATTTTCAGCGGAAGCCCCGTGTTTCTCTTTCCACAGCTCTCTCTCTCTCTCTCTCTCTCAGTGCTGAATTGGTTTCTCATTCCTTCTTTATTTGTATGGCATTTTTCAGTGCCCAAGAAGGAAACAATGACTCTAATTGTTTTATTTGTCTCATTACACTCCTGGCTCTCCACCCCTTCGCTGTGATCATTGCATTTCCTTTGCCCCTTCTGCTTTCAGCTGCTCCCGGGGAATGTCGTGGCTTGTTTTTGGCAGCACTCCAGAGAAAGGGGAAAGTGAAAAGGGGGGAAACGAGCGAGCCCCTCTTGCCAGCCCCCCTCCCCTTCTTCCCACACAAGGCAGAGAAAGGAGAACTTCCTCGAGCTCAGGTTCAGTCGCTGGTTGCCTGCCAGGCCGTATTTGACCGCCTTCCCTCGTTCTGTTTGTTTTGCAATTGTTTGAAGGATATGTTATATGAAATGGAAATAATCCGCCAAAGCTGACGACCTGCCAACAGGAAGCAACTTTCTCAAATTGCCCATCAGACAGAGAGCCTCTCGGGTACGATTCCAGAGGAATGCCGGGCTGTCCAGAGTCCCCTGCCCTGAATTCAATGGCCATTGAACTCTCCAAGAGCGATTTGAGAGGTGTCCATGCTGAATGAGGTAGATGGCAAGGATTCTGGATCGTGCACCACTGCTGGCTTGGTATGAGCAGTCCTCGTTTTCTCCGTGCTTGAAGGTTGTCTGTGGTTGGAAATAGTCAGCCAGCCTCCAGGTGGGTCCTGGGGATCCTCTGGAATTACAGCTCATCTCCAGATTACAGAGATCAGTTCCCCTGGAGAAAATAGATGCTTTGGAGGGTGGACTCGATGGCACTGTACTCCACTGAGGTCCCTGTCCTCCCCAGGCTCCATACCCAAATCTCCAGGAGTTTCTCAACCTGGATCTGACAACCCTACCCCTCCTATCCCCTGTTGGTGGCCAGGGGATCCTGGAAACCCTAAGCCTTTGTTGCTAAGCCAGGCTGAGTCATATGTGTAGCGAGTTTCCAGTAGTCAACACTGGGGCCATCCCTTCCTCTATCAGGTGACATGACAGTAGAGGGGGAGGAGACCTTTCCCAGGGCTGTCCACTCCACATCCACTCCTGCTTCCACCCATGTACTAGCTTTGCTTTACAGAAACCAAGGTTGGTATGCTCGGCAATATTGTTGTGGTTGCCTAGCAACCCCCCCAACAGCCATTGAGAGTTCAGTGGTCATTCTTTTTCTGAAAGCTACAGGCATTATTTCTGCTATTTGGGGAGCTATAATCCCTCCCCATTTATTATTGATTTTTATGGATCTCAGATTTTTCTGCAACTCTGGGATTTTCATTCAGGTTTGTAGGGATAACCCTACTGGTCTGTCCCCAGCTCCATTTCTGCGGCTCTGTCATATGGTTTAGAGATAGTTACATTGATTCCATGTCCAGCAGCTTGGTGCCTGCTGTTTAACTGCTTCCATTGGCTTCCCTGCCTAAGACGCTCTATATCATGCAGAGCCATGGCCTGTCGTGTCTTAGTCAATAAACGACATTTGTCATTTACTTGTAGCAGCTTATGTGCAAGCTCGGTGTGTGTGCAAAGCTCTGTCAAGTTGCAGCAGACTCATGGGCTGTGTTCACACTGGAGTGCCGGAGCCGGCTGCAAACGGCTGGTTCTGCAAAATCACGATCACACTAACCTCTCCTCGTGTCGCCTGCAAGCGGCTCCCCCACGTTCACACTAACGAGGGGGGGGGGTTTGGGTTTTTTAAATTATTTTTTTCATTGCTTGCGAATGCGCATAAGCGCTCATGCAGGCGGATGGGGGAAAAAAATTGTGCATGCGCAGCACCATCGGACCGAATCACTGCTTCCTTTAGACACTTGAAAACGCTGTGATATTTCGACCCGAAAATAGCCTCATTGTGACTGCAAAAGCATGTACACGGTAGAACTAGCCTCCATTTCCACATCTGTCCTTTAAATGTAGGTTTGTATGAGCGCTCATGCGAATATCGCTAAATACAAAAAAAAAATGGCAGACGAAAAGCAGAAGCCAGAAGCTTCCGCGGGGGAGGGGGGAGGTTGCTCGGAAGTCGCTCAGAACCGGCTCCCTGTTTACACAGGAGAACAATGCGACAGGAGCCGGAAGAGGACAGCTGAGACCAGCAAGGGAGCTGGTCTCAGATTTCAGACGGTTTGCAACGCTTCTTGAGATGGTAAGCGATGCCTGGGGATGGGAGGCAGATGCTGCTGTGTAGATTTGAGTTGGCTCTAGCCGGCTCAAAACTGCCAGTGTGAACGCACCCATGGTGACCCCAGCAAGAGGCTTTCAAGGCAAAGTGAGAAGCAGAGGTAGTTTGCCATTGCCTTCCTCTCCCTTCATCAGATGGTAGACCCACCTTTCTCTAGATAACAGTCCCTTTTTAAAATCTGTTTCATTTTACAATAGCAATATTTTTTTGTGCTAAACATGGGGGGGGCAGAGCTAAGGTCTCTGGGGCACAATCTACTGGGATATTCTCTAAGAACAGAAGTGCAGGGTCACAAATTCATTTATTCCAGTGAGGCTTATTTTGAAGAACTTCCCATCTGGGAGGTTGGGTTGTATTCAGGCATCGAGCTATACGCATTTTGATGACCCGAGAAGCAGAAAATCCCCCCCCCCATTACATCAAGAAAGCTGTCTATTAATGCCAGTCCAGATGTTCAAAAGATGCATGGCCTGCCCAGTAGTGAACATCATGCACTTCTGAACAACAGTGTGTGTCTAAATTTCATAGATCTCAGAACTATACTGCTATCGTTTTAAAAAGATCATGGAAACTAAGGGTCCCCCCTCTTTTTTGCTCAATCATCACTGCTTCCAGACCTTTTTGGTGCTTTTCAAATACCTACAGATGGACTGCATGAAGAAAAACGAGTTTGTTCCACTTTTTTGTATGTCGTGTTTCTTAACGACGCGTGTCTGTTTCTCAACGTGGACCGTTAGCTAATGCTGCCAGTTTTAAGCATGAAAATGCTGAGCAATTGATATTAGAAGTAGCAGGGAGGACGAATTCTTCAGCCACTGTCTTTACTCAAACACAAGACTTTACTCTTGCCAACTCTCAAAGGAAATCTTTGCCCGTGAAAGAGTATTTTAATTCAGAGTAAGTGTCCTTCAGCTTGCAAGAATTGAGGGTGTAGTTCGCAGGACTTCAGCTTGCAGGATTTGGGGGTGGGGAGAGAAAAGAAAATGTTGCCCCATTTGTTGTTCCCTTGGTTCTGAATGTGTTTAATGAAAGAGTTCCAGGTAGGGCAGCCGTGTTGGTCTGAAGCAGTAAAACAGATTTAGAGTCCGGTGGCACCTTTAAGGCCAACAAAGGTTTATTCAAAGTATGAGCTTTCGTGTGCATCCATGCTTTTTCAAATACATTGGAATGGAAGGTAAAGTTCAGACTTACAGACAGACTGAACAGCAGATTTACATGTAACACTGTGGCCAACCAGTTCCAATGGAGGGCCAACAATAGGGCATAGAGGCCAAGGCTTTCCCCTGATGTGGCCTCCTGGCTCTGCGATTCAGAGGTTTAGTGCCTCTGAACGGGGAGGTTCCCCTCAGTCACCAGGGCTAGGAGCCACTGAGTGACTTATCGTCCATGAAAGTATCCAGTCCCCTTTCTCAGTCCTGCCTGTGGTGACGTCAGCAGCCCTCTTGCCTCACAGTGCTGACTCTGGTCTTTCTGGCTCATTTTCACTTCTGTCCTCTTCTGGGGTCCAAGCAGCTGACTTGGCTCTTTTGAACTTCCCTGCCCCGTTCTGCATCCCCCTCATTTGGGGCTTCCTTTTCCGGTTTCCCAACTGGCGTTCGTGGCCCTTTCCCCGTGCACGTGGAGCGAGATGATGACATGGGTCTTTGGAGGCTTCTCATGTGATTGTGCCGAAATGCAGGGTGGCTGCAAGAAAAAGGGGTCTTACGGTGACCCGCATGTCCCTGTGTGCTGTGTCCACATCCTCCTTCTCTGTTGCAAGACCCCGGGCCTCAAAGAAAGGAAGTCAAGACTGAGACTTCTAGGCATGGCTAGCAGAAATACTCAGTAAACCAGGGTGCTGTAGTGGTTCTGGACAGGGTCAACCCTTGGTTCAAAGCCCTTCTCTGCTACAGTGGTCACCTTGGGCTAATGGCTCTCTCCCCTGTTTGAAAGGGGCAGCGGCTCAGTGTAGAGCATCTGCTTGGCCTGCAGAAGGCCCCAGGTTCGATCCATGGCGTCTCCAGTTAAAAGGTCTGGCATTAGGTAGGGTTGCCAGCAATGTTCCCTCTAAGCCGTGGAGTCCTGTGGGCAAAAATTCTGCTTTGTGAGCTACTGGCATTAAAGTTGGGAGTGAGCGATTTGGCTATTGCATAAATTAGTCTGCTCTGGGGCCCTCCTTCCTGAGCTAAGACAAAAATGTGTGAGCTGGAGGCTAAAAAAGAGTGAGCTAGCTCACACTAACTCAGCTTAGAGGGAACACTGGTTGCCAGGCCCCTGGTCCAGGCAAGGTTGCCCCCTTTTTTTAGGGTCCTGCTTGCTGCCGGCCAGCTGGCTAGAAGGGGAAGCCCCACCCGTGAACAGGGACACCATGTGGCGATGTCCCCAGCGTGATGACGTCACGTGGAAGTAACATCATCACATCGGGACATCATGCAGCAACACTCTGCTTTCTGGGCAAAACTCTATGGTTTTGGGCCAAAAAACACCTCGAGTTTTGCCCAAACTGCAGTGGATTTTGTGGCTATGGATGGCCAGATGGGAATTCTTTTTGTAGTGACGGAATGAGAAGGCTTTGTAGCTACATTTCTTTGGATGTGAAGTGTATGAAGGCTGTACTTGCTCCTTTGAGCCTGATTGTGAATATGACTCTGGATTTGAACACAGTGACTCATGTTCTGGTTCGGATGAAGATTCTTGGGATTCGAAACGAGACATCATTCCGGAGACCCTCGTTACCAGCGTGTCAATATCAACACACCCGTGGGATATTGTAGTCTTCTTTTATACAGCATTAGAATCGTCGCATCTAAGTTTTCATGCTTGTATAAAATAATTGCAGCACACACACGGCTTCGTTTTCGTGCCTCTCTCTTCATCACCAGCTGTGTTCCTCTTATCTCTGTCGAAATGCAGTGTCACCACCTGATGTCCCCAGCGGGATGACATCACTTCCGTGCGATGTCATTGTGTTGGGGATATGGCGCGACATCCCCACCTACCCCCAGAACACACACACACACCCAATTCCCTCACCGACAAGCCAAGGGGACTTGGCAACCCGAGCAGTAGGTGATGGGAAAGACCTCTGCCTGAGACCCTGGAGAGCCACCGTCAATCTGAGTCGACAATACTGGCCTTGATGGACCAAGGGTCTGATTCAGTATAGGGCAGATCCATAGACTCCTGCCTAACTGAGGTCAGGAGCTTGCTGGGATGATAAAATGGGGGAGGCAGCACCGTGTGTGGAGCCCTGAGAGCCTTGGAAGAAAGGTCGGATGAGGATGTAAGAGGCAGACGGATTTTCAAGGAGCAGAATATGTTCTTAATCAATGCAACTGTGTCTGATTTTATTTAAATCATTTGTATGCTGCGTAGGGTTGCCAGCTCCAGGTTGGGAAACACCTGGAAATTTTGGAAGGGGATCCTGAGGAGGGTGGGGCTTAGGGGAGGGGAGGGGCTTCAACGGGGCGTGAAGCCATAGAGACCACCTTGCAGAGCAGCCATTTTCTCCAGCCGAACTGATCTCTGCCGCCTGGAGATCAGTTGAAATCCTGAGAGATCGCCAGCCGCCGCCTGGAGGTTGGCAGCTCTACTGATCAGGGTCCCTAAGGTGGGCCCTCGTATTTCGCTCCTCCAGAGTTCCAGTTTATTTAAGAGATGGAATCCTGGAATCAGACAAATGCAGTTTGTTCTGGCGTTTCATTCCTTCTGTTTGCTTGTGTCTCCCCCCGCCCCCTTCTCTTTGCTATGTCATGATGTCTGCATGTGCATTGGTAACAGGTTTCAAAAAAAATGGCAGCATTTGAATAGTGCATGTTTTCGGCGTAGTCAGGAAAAACTTCTCAACTAAGAGTGGTTGAGCAGTGGAATGGACTGCCTCGGGAGGTGGTGGGTGCCGGCATTTCGGCTATGCTCCTGCAGAGTGCAGGGGGTTGGACTAGATGACCTGCAAGATCCCTTCCAACTCTTAACATTATGTGATTCTATGATTCTAGTGGTTAGGAGTGCGGACTCTAATCTGGGAGAACTGGGTTTGATTCCCCACTTTGATTCACATGCAGCTGCTGCTTGGGTCAGTCACAAGGTATTTCAGAGCTGTTCTCTCAAGGACAGTTCTCGAGAGAGCTCTCTCAGCCCCACCTACCTCACAGGGTGTCTGTTGTGAGGAGGGGAAGGGAAAGGCGATTGTAAGCCGCCCTGAGACTCCGTCAGGTAGTGAAGGGCGGGGTATAAATACAGTCTCCTCCTCCTCCTTCTCCTCCTCTTCTTCTTCTACTACTACTACTGCTTGTATCTTCTGGCATAGTGGTGTGTGTTTATACCTGTGGACGCTGACAAAACACCTGTTGCATAGCACCATCCTGAGTTCATTGTGTTGCTCACATTAGGGAGAATGAGACAGGATGTCGGGGAGTATGCTTTCATAGATACTAGTGCTCTCCTTCTCCTATACTTCAAAATCAGAGTTGCTTTGAGCAAGGATCGGAACTTACTCCAGAGTATCTTGTGGACTGGTTGCTAGTGAAATACTATGCAGATTACTCCAGCCCGTTGATTTCAGTGTGTAACTCAGCAGGGGACAGTACCAAGTGTTCAAATGTAAATATTCCTGCGGTGACATTTTGGATCTTTATAAGACCCAAGTAAACCCCACAGGAAGCAGTCCTCGGAGTCTTAATTTCAGAGCATTTCTGAGTCTATTTGTGAGCTATCCAAGTCACTGGTGGTTAAAATCAAATGGGGAAGGAAAAACGGAACCAAGCACATAAAAGGAACCTCAGACCCTTGGAAAGGGGAAATCGCAATAAACATTCTGTTCTTTAGAATGATACAATATTCTGATTCAGCAGTGCTGGTAGAGAAGGGGGGGTACTGGAAGGGTTTCCATTGCTAAATAACTGTTGGGGTGAAGCTCTGGATGGGGTGGGGCTCAGTTAAATCACTGTGGTGGAGTGCAAATGATTTAAGCCTGGGTTTGTCCCACATTGTGAGTAGAGTTGCCAACTCTGGGTTGGAAAGTTCCTGGAGGTTTGGGCAACGGAGTTGGGAGAGGGTGCGATTTGGGGAGGGGAGATAACTCAGCAGGGTACAATGCCATAGAGTTCACCCCCCAAAGCAGCCATTTTCTCCAGGGGAACTGATTTCTGTTGTCTGATCAGTTGTAGTCCCAAGACATCTCCAGGTCCCATGAGGTGGTTGGTAACCCTAATATATGAGGAAGGAAGGGAACTGGGAAGATCTAAACCAGCTGAGTCAGACCCATTGGCGGAGCCAGATTCATATGTTCCTGTGCTGGCATTTCTCTTTTTATGAGTGAGGGCTTGGCACTTGGCTCACAGCCTGTGTCTTGCAGACTACAATCCTGTGTAAGCCATGCTGCCAAAAACCAGCATCAGCCTGGGACGACTTTAAACAGGATCGTTTTTTGGAAGGGCATCTTAAGGGCTTGTTTGTATACTGCTGTTACATGACCACGGGAAAAAGTCTTCGGACAGCGCTGGCTCTTCGGCTTGGAAATGGAGATGAGCACCGCCCCCTAGAGTCGGATTTGACTGGCTTTCGAGCAAGGGAAGCCTTTATCTTTACACATGTGGCAGGGATTGGGCGATTCATAACTACAATAAATTATTATTTTATTATTATTATTAAAAACAATAACAACAATAATAGGCAGTCCCAATTTTCATTTTCCCTCTTATACACGGGCTCTCCCAGGGCCATGAATTCTGTGACCTGCTATTCAACTTAGTTCGGCATCTATAGCAAACAGGAAACAAGCAAGCAAAAAAATGACTCGGGAAAGAGTAAAGAACTAAGTGTCAGGTTGTTTTTAAAAAAAACAAGGAACAAAATTCATTCAGAAAACTAGTTTAAAAATGGGAAAGGGAAATTGTGTGTCATTTCTAGTAAAGCCACAATGGTCAGCTCTTCAAAGGAAATCCCGACTGGTATGAAAGTGTCATAATAGCTGGCCCCAAGCCAAAAAGAACACAGCCAGCTGGCCAAAGCATGCTCCGGGTGCGGCCGCTGTTCAAGCTCTCCTTCCTTTCCTAAAGCACCTGCTGAGAAATCAGAAGGCTGCTGGATTCTTTCCTCTTCCACAATACGTGGACGTCCTCTTTCTTTGGGCAACAGAGCCAGTCCAACAGAGGCTGTGGCTCAGTGACTGAGCATCTGTTTTGCATGCAGATGATCCCAGGTTCGATCCCCAGAATCTTCATTTATTAGGATCGAGTAACAGGTGTTCTGGTGTTCTTATGAAAGCCTCATCCTCTCTGCCCTGTTGTTGGCCCTCCGGAGGAACTGGTTGGCGACCGTGTGAGACAGGATGCTGGACTAGCTGGACCACTGGTCTGATCCAGCAGGGCTCTTCTGATGTTCTTATGAAAGCCTTATCCTCTATGCCCTGTTTTTGGCCCTCCAGAGGAACTGGTTAGCCACTGAGTGAGACAGGATGCTGGACTAGATGGACCACTGGTCTGATCCAGCAGGGCTCTTCTGATGTTCTTATGAGGGGAAGGCCTCGGCCTCTATGCCCTGTTGTTGGCCCTCCAGCGAAACTGGTTGGCCACTGTGTGAGACAGGATGCTGGACCACTGGTTTGATCCAGCAGGGCTCTTCTTATGTTCTTAAGCATGACTCAGTTAGCCATGGCCCAGCTCCAAACATTAGGCTACTACTGAAAAAATAAAGAAGTTTATAATACAGCAATAAAAGCACACACATGGTTTATTTGCACAGCTAACTGAGCAAGGGTCAAAATGAAACACAATATAACCACAAATCCTCTTACCTGACTTCTGTACTGTACCCTAAAGGATAATAAATCCTTAGAGTTGCAGTGTTCAGAAACCACCTGTCACCCTTGGTTTCCTAGAATAGGGTTCCTCCCCTTTGTTCAGTTATGTGTACTTAAGGTAGCATTCAGTGTCCGTGGCTTAATCCTTCATGATAACTGGACCGAGCTTCATTGAAGAACAGGTCTAAAGAGAAGACCCTTTCTTCTCCATGCACATGTAGCAAGTTTGGTGTAGTGGTTAAGAGCGCAGACTCTAATCTGAGACAACTGGGTTTGATTCCCCACTCCTCCACATGTAGCTGCTGATGTGACCTTGGGTCAGTTACAAGTTCTTTCAGTCCTCGAAAGAGCTCTCTCAGTCCCTCCACCTACCGCGCAGGGTATCTGTTGTGGGTAGAGGAAGGGAAAGGAGACTGTAAGCCGCTCTGAGACTCCTTTGGGTAGTGAAGGGCAGGGTATAAACACAATCTCCTCCTTCTCCTCCTCATTTTCTTGTCTGATCCTCCCCTTGTTGGACTCTTTGGGGAAAGTGTTATCTGGCAGCTGTCTATTTTTCTCCAGCCAGAGCTATTTGTGTATCCATAGTACTGAATTGCCTTATGCTTATGAAGCTGACTTCTTCATCTATAGCTTTCCCATTGCTAGCTGCTAATTGATGGGAAGGTACTTTGAAGATAGAAAGAGTGACATGTCCTAGGGTACAGGGCATTTCTTCACATATGAAAATTTGTAAAATCAGTACAGGTTCAGATTATTATTATTTAATTGTGCAAGAGTTATATACATAATAATAATTAATAATTATCGTATGCCCTTGTGTGTAGTATAGCCAGGAGATCCTAAGATTGTCTGGCAGCCTGAAGTTCTAGCTCTTTTAGCTTTATATACCACTAGGTGGTGAGCTAGACTTGTTTTTTGGGCTGAGAGAGCTCTGAAAGAGCCGTGACGGACCCAAGGTCACCCAGCTGGCTTCATGTGGAGGAGTGCGGAATCGAACCCAGTTCTCCAGATTAGAGTCTGTCACTCTTAACCACCATACCATGCTGGCACTCAGTTATACACATCTCTAGTTTTATGGATGTCAATTTGAAATGATAACAAAAGCCACAACATCTCTGTTATCTGTGCTGAACAAGAGGCACAAGCAATACCCCCTCCAACCTTCCCACCAACCTATCATAACAGAAAAATATTCCGTATCCATTGGACGCCTGCCCATAGAGCCATGCTGGTTAGCACACGCGATTGTCCCAATCTCTAGTATCAATATTTATCCATCATAAGTCATACCAACAAACATCCGGCCAGATCTCCGTAGAATGCTTTGTACCGTATTGCTGTAGTTTTAGTCACACAGCAAACAAATGATATAACTCATACGGCCAAAGTGTAAATGAAAGAGAGGATCTGATAAGAAAATCATGACGTCATCTTCCATTCATTCGGACAACTTGGACATAGCTTAGAGCAGGGGTGGCCAACCTGTGGCTTGGGAGCCACATGCGGCTCTTTCACACATATTTTGCGGCTCCTGGCAGGGCGGCTGGGGAAGCAAAGGGGAGGCATGCTTTTTCTCTCTTTCTCCCTTCCTTCCTTCCTTCCTTCCTCCCTCCCATCTATTTGCTTTCCTAGTTTCTCTCTCTCTCTTTCTTATAACTGGTTTTCCTCGTTTGTTTTTATTTTTGGCAGTCCCGTTTAACGTTAATAAAAAGCAAATTTGCATATTTTTAAAAATAAAAACGTGTGTGTGATATTTGTTCCTGTCTTGCGGCTCTCAGACATCTCTATGTGGCTCTTACGTTTATTCTATGTGGCTCTTACTTTAAGCAAGGTTGGCCACCCCTGGCTTAGAGCCACGGTAGAAAACATCAGATCTCAGAATCAGGAAGCAATTTTTCTCCGCGCCAATTTGGCCGGGGATCCTGGAGGGGTTTTTTTTTGTCACCAAGATCCACAAGGGTAAGGGTCTAACACAGGGCCAGTTTGAACACCTAGTTAAAAGTTATACATGTATTTATTAAAAAGGTAGTTAAAAACAAATAAGGCCCCAATGAAAGCCTCCTAGAAAAGTTCAAGTGGCCTGAACACAAGGGCCAGTACAAATGACCTGACGCGTTTCAGCCCTATTGGGGGGCCTTCTTCAGAGGTCAAACGGTTTGAGGTACACGTGTTACAATATAACATGTTACAGTAAGATAACCAATAAATTATACAGGACCAAGAAAAGGAAAGCTGTAGAAAAAAGAAAATTGAATACAAATACGAATAATCCAATGTTTTTTAACTTACAGTGTAGTAAAAAGGGCTATGTTATTTACTGAAGCAGCAAGAGCAATAGACACAAGACAAAGATGTGTGTGAGGCCTCTAAAGATGAAAGTCATGTGCCCGGTGCCAAAGGCACAGCTGCTGAAATAGAACATCCAGGGCTCATTTCGAGCAGGAGTTCGGAGGAGCTCAGCTCAGGGAGTTGGTGCCAGCCCCCCCCCCCCCCCGGCGGGGGAATGCCTGCTTGTGTCATGGCTGCAGCAAAATGACCCCATCCCCTGGAAAGGTCCTTGTTCCTCCGACCAGCCTTCTGAAGGCTTCAGCCACCACTGAAGCTATCCTCCCAGAAGAGTGGTATTTCTGAGGCTTGGATTAGTAGCTGTCCCCTCTCTGCCAGCCCTTCCTTCCTTCCTTCCTTCCTTCCTTCCTTCCTTCTGACATACTTTCGGTGATGTCAGGTGGTGTAGCATATGCAAATAAGTTATGCTAATGAGTTATGCTAATGAGCTCCTGCACCTCTTTTTCTAAGAAATTACCCCTTGACAGAACTATGGCTTGCCCAAGGTCATCCAGCAGGTGCAAGTGGAGGAGTGGGGAATCAAACCCGGTTCTCTCAGTTTAGAGGCCGCACACTTAACCACTACACCAAACTGGCTCCAAAAAATTGGAGGAATGTGTTATTATACCAGTATCCACGAAGTCACTCATATGACCGCTGTGGCTGTCCCCTCTCTGCCAGCTTGCTTTCTTTCTTTCTTTCTTTCTTTCTTTCTTTCTTTCTTTCTTTCTTTCTTTCTTTCTTTCTTTCTTTCCTTCTGACATACTTCCGGTGATGTCAGGTGGTGTAGCATATGCAAATAAGTTATGCTAATGAGTTATGCTAATGAGCTCCTGCACCTCTTTTTCTACTAAATGACCCCTGAGAACATCTAAAAAATAAAATAGATTTCAAAAAAACTAGTGCAGCTAAAAAATCTTCCGGGCAAGGAACAGGGCCCTGAACTTATATGGGTCCCGGACTGTTAAGGGCCGTAAAGGGAAGTACCAAGACCTTGAACCTGATCCGGTGTCAAACTGGTAGCCAGTGCAGCTCACATAGTACAGGTCAAATGTGTGCTGTTTGCGGGGTCCCCATAAGGACCTGTGCCGCTGCATTCTGGACCCTCTGAAGTTTCTGGGTCAGTCTCAAGGGTCGGCCCAGTCTCAAAGGTGGGCCTCCATTACTCCTTCCAACCCCACCTAAGAATCAAGGAAACTGACTTTTTATTTGATCAAAATCAGGGCTATTTTTGGGCAGGAACGCACCGGAACAGAGTTCCGGCTGGCTCCCGAGTTGGCCACGCCCAGCAGGAACTCATTAGCATAATAGGCCACACCCAACAGCAGAAACTCATTAGGATGGGCTACACTAGGGGTGTGTGGCCTAACATGCAAAGAAGTTCCTGCTACAAGAAAAGCCCTGAGTTTTGACAACAAACAAGGTGAACAGAATAAGAAGCAAAAGGTGGGTGTGGCTGGATGACCACTCTTCTGGTAACATGGAGGGGTGGCCTAATATGCTAATGAGTTGTGCTGTCAGGAGTGTGGCCTAATATGCTAATGAGTTCCTGCTGTTGGGTGTGGCCTATTATGCTAATGAGTCCCTGCTGGGCTTTTTCTACAAAAAAAAGCCCTGATCAAAATGTATATGCAGTGAATAAAAAAATGCCAATGAATGTATGGCACGGAAGGTGCTGCTTCCAGAGTCAGATCTTGCATTCCAAAATACAAAACAGAGCAGTGGAAAAGACAGGACACCGTTAGGGAGGGCCAGCCCGTGGCCCACTTTCAGAGGCTTTGTGACCTACTGTTGGGTCCCGATACACAGGTTTGGAAACACTGTCCTAAGGAAGCCCAGGACTTCTACACAGAGGCAGGCAATGGCAAACCACCTCTGAATGTCTCTTGCCTTGAAAGTCCCTACAGGGTCGCCATAAGTCAGTTGCAACTTGATGCCACTTTCCACCACCATCACCAGTGGCCCGAGTGCTGGACTAGGCTAGCTGAAGCTAGCCCAATCTCATCTAACTGGGGTCACTCCTGGTAAGCAGAAGAAGAGGAAGAGGAGATTGGGTTTATGCCCCACCCTTCACTCGGAGTCTCAGAGTGGCTTACAAACTCCTTCCCCTTCCCCTCCCCACAACAGACAACCTGTGAGAGCTCTTTTGAGGACTGATCATGACAGAACAGCCCTGAGAGAACTTGTGACTGACCCAAGGTCACCCCAGCAGCTGCATGCGGAGGAGTGGGGAATCAAACCCGTTTCTCCCAGGTTAGAGTCCACACTCTTAGCCACTACACCAGACTGGCTCTTAGGTGGGAGACCACCACGGAAGTCCAAGGTTGTGACGCAGAGGCAGGCAATGGCAATCCTCCAATAAACATCTCTTGCCTTGAAAATCCTAGGGGGGTGCCATAAAGCAGCTGTGACTTTCCGTCACCGTAGGCTGTGGCAGTGAGCTTCGCAGCTTAATTATGAACTGTGCGAAGAAGTAATTTCATTTGGCTATCTGGAGAGGAGCAAATGCCTTTCAGATCCATCATGTCCCTTGCAAAGCCAGGACTGGTATCTAAATTAAGTATCTTCCTTTCCCAATCTCTTCTAAAGAATGTCCTTGGCAGTTCCAAACCCGTCCCTCTTTTCCTTACCGCCTTCTCTCTCTAGATCCCCGGTAGGGTTTCAGGAAGAAAGATAAGCTGGCGAGGCCCTGTCTTCCTTGAGGACACAAAAATTGACACTGAATCAAACCAGAATCTTGAGGTTGCATCAGGAATGCACTGCCATTAGATCCCATTAGTCAGGGGGTTTTCTGTGTTCGTTTTGTTTTGAACTGTTAATGAATCTCACTTTCCCCCCACTAATTCCCTAAAAACCATTCTCAAAAGCTCGGGCGGGTGAGTCACTCGTTCCTGACCCGTTGATACTTGTCGGGACATACTTCCACCCGGGAATGGAACCAGAAATTTATACCTGGCATCGCCTTTCTTAACATCAATCATTCGGCAACAGGAAAGGATGGAACGGTAACAGAATGTGAAAGAGCAGCGCATGTTTGTGAGCGACACTCCGGGCTGCTGCTGCGGTTCCGATTTTAGGCTTACAGTCAAGCACGGTGGGAAAGGAGAGCAGAACCCACTTGTGACACACACACACACAAACACACAAACACACATGTATATGTACATGTGTGTGTATATATATGAAATTAAAAGATGCCTGCTCCTTGGGAGGAAAGCAATGGCAAACCTAGAAGTAGAGACATCACCCTCCCAACAAAAGTCCATATGGCCAAAGCCAGGACTATTTTTGGGCAGGAACGCACAGGAACGGAGTTCCGGCTGGCTCCTGAGCTGGCCACACCCAGCAGGAACTCATTAGCATAATAGGCCACACCCAACAGCGGAAACTCATTAGGATTGGCTACATTAGGGGCATGGGGCCTAACATGCAAATTAATTCCTGCTACAAAAAAAAAAGCCCTGGGTTTTGACAACAAACAAGGTAAACAGAATAAGCAAAAGGTGGGTATGGCTGGATGACCACTCTTCTGGTAACATGGGGGTGTGGTCTAATATGCTAATGAGTTCCTGCTGTTGGGTGTGGCCTATTATGCTAATGAGTTCCTGCTGGGCTTTTTCTACAAAAAAAGCCCTGGCCAAAGCAATGGCATTCCCAGAAGTAGGCTGAGCGCCAAAGAATAGATGCTTTTGAATTACGCTGCTGATGCTTTTGAATTATGCTGGAGAAGATTCTTGAGAGTTCCTTGGACTGCAAGGAGATCAGATCAGTCAATTCTAAAGGAAATTAAACCTGACTGTTCCCTGGAGGGGCCAGATCCTGAAGCTGAAGCTCAAATACTTTGGCCCCCAAATGGGAAGGGAGCACTCCCTGGAGAAGACCCTGATGCTGGGAAAGACTGAAGGTCAAAGAAGAAAGGGACGGCAAAGGATGAGATGGTTAGACAGTGTTATCGATGCCACAAACATGAAATTAAGCAAACTCCGGAGCACGATGGAAGACAGGAGGGCCTGGTGTGATGTGGTCCATGGGGTCGCGTAGAGTCGGACTCGACTATGACTGAACAACAAATACACACACACATACACACACAAACACACACACACATATATATATTACAAGCTGGTTCCAATTCTCTTTCCCACCCTGCTTGACTTTAAGCCTAAAAGCATATTATATATATGCTACATGCCTCAGTTGCTATGGGTTACAACAAACATCTTCCCAGATTCTCTGGCTGGGATAAATGGTCGCCGCCCATTCTCATTTAGACAGAAAATGGGTAATTACTGTCTTCAGCAGATGAACTCGCTTCAGGCTGCCGCCTGCAATCCATTTCCGAGGAGCGGCAGCTTTTGGATTTTTTTTTTTACTCTGAACTGGTGACTACCCAAAATAAGGTTGCCAGCCTCCAGGTGGGGCCTGGAGATCTCCTGGAATGACAATTCATTCCCAGGCTATAGAGATCTGTTTCCTGGAGAAAATGGCTGCTTTGGAGGGTGGAGTCTATGAAGTCACTCCCCTCCCCAAACTCCACCTTCCTCAGGCTCCACCGTCACATCTCCAGGAATATCCCAACTCCAGGCCCCACCTGGAGGTTGGCAACTGACACTTTGTGAGAGCTGAGTCCCTAGGTGCAAGCAGAATGCCTTTGCGAGAATTCCTTTGAACAAATGACCAGCTTTGCAAGCAATCAGCCAGAAGTCAATGACATTTCAAGATTTCAAAGAAAGCTTCCCGGATCCACGATCATACCACCTTACTAAAGTCCTGAAACTAAGCCACACCTTTTAAAGCCCAATTTGCTCTGTATTTTTTAGCTCTGCTGCTCTGGTTGGTTGGAAATTGCTTCCATTTTTAAAAGATGTTTTTAAAAATGTCCTGGAAAATCTTGAGTTTATTTATTCGTTTTTAGGTAGATGGATCGTTTGTATTTGTGGAGACTGTGAAGTCTTCAAATGAGCTAATACAAATCTTCTCCCTCCAGTGATGGGAAAAAATAGCCAGCCTCCTGAGTGCTGATGCTCATCAACCATTGTGTGTGTCTTTCATAATGCCCTGAGCCATGTGGTCAAGCTGTCACATGACCATTGCAGTGCCACCCTCAACATCTGATCACATGAGGAGGTACAAGCTTCCTACATCCCACTGCAGGGACAGAACAATGCGCTTAGCACAGAATGGTGACCCGAACCCTTTTCACTGACTTCCAAGGGATAATGTGGTTTACAGTTTAATATTGGCCTTGACTCCCCGCCCCTTCTCAAAAGTAGTCAAACACCAGGGCTGTGCTTTCATTTATCTTGGGCAAGGGATGACTCTCTCGCCTCCCTGGGAATTATAAGGTGGCCTTTGGAGGTCATAAATTCTCAGGTTGCCCTGAGCCAGTTTGGTCTAGTGGTTAGGAGCACAGACTCTAATCTGAGAGAACCAGGTTTGATTCCCCACTCCTCCACATGCAGCCGCTGGCGTAACCTTGGGTCAGTCCAATGCTCCCTCTAAGTCTTGTGAGCAAAAATTTTACTTTGTGAGCTACTGGCATTAAAGTTGTGAGCGAGCGATTCGGCTACTGCATAAATTAGTTTGCTTTGAAGCCATCCTTCCTGAGCTAAGACAAAAATGTGTGAGCCGGGGGCTAACAAACTGCGAGCTCGCTCACACTAACTCAGCTTAGAGGGAACACTGATGCTGATTCTGTGAATTTAGGCAGATCATGAGAAGGGAGGGCAGGAAGGGTTGCCTCAGTGCTTAGTTCTCGAGGCCCTTCCTGAGCTAAGACAAAAATGTCTGAGCCGGAGGCTAAAAAACTGTGAGCTAGCTCACACAAACTCAGCTTAGAGGGAACACTGGATCAGCTTAGAGGGAACACTGGTCACAAGTACTTTCAAAGCTGTTCTCTCAAGAGCAGTTCTCTCAGAGCTCTCTCAGCCCCACGTACCTCACAGGGTATCTGCTGTGGGGAGAGAAAGGGAATGCAGCTGCATGCAGCTGCTGGTGTGACCTTGGGTCAGTCATAAGTTCTTTCAGAGCTGTTCTCTCATGAGCAGTTCTCAAAAGACCTCTCTCAGCCCCACCTACCTCACAGGGTGTCTTGTTGTGGGGAGGGGAAGGGGAAGGGATGGGTGGTGCACGTGTCCTGGGTATCTCAACCTGGTGGTTTCAAGGGAGCAGGAAGAGAATGAGGGTGTGTTCTTTACGCTTATTTTTATTGCACAAAGTATTGGATGGGGAAGGGAACGGAGGAAGAGCAGGTCAGTTTCACTCACCTGTGGAGTGGAGCCTGAGGGGTGGGCGTTGCCTTCTGACACACTTCCGGTATGTTAGGGGGTGTGGCATATGCAAATGAGTTATGCTAATGAGTTATGCTAATGAGCTCCTGCACCTCTTTTTCTACGAAATGACCCCTGCAAACAATAAACATGGACTCCACACACAAAAGCTCCAGGTATTTCTCAAGGCAGAGTTGGCAACCCTCCCTAAGACCCCAGGAAGAGCTTCTGCCTGCCAGAGCAGACAATACCGACCTTCATAGATGAACGGTCTGACAGTAAAAGGCAGCTTTGTGTGCTCATGGTTCTCCCCTCCACTTCATCATCAGAGCCAGTTCTTCTTCGTGCCTCTATAAGTAGATGCTGAAACGGTCCCCTGAGTCTTCAGTCGTGCGCTCCTAACCACTACACCAAACTGGCTCTCAGACTATGTTGCCTCTTTTGACTACCAAACCATCCATCTTAACTACTTTTTTAAGACAATCCTGGTTCATCCCAGCAATGAACCAAGGTTCTTTTATTCTTTGGAAGTCTAAAGGAATTTCAAAATTTTTGGACATTAGCAAAAACTTTCACCTGTTATCTAAAAGTGACCTTGATACCTTTCATCATTGTGAATTCAATTGGTACGAGTACGAGCAACTTAAACATCTACGGGAGGTAACATTCAAATCAACAGAAACTTCTACTTCCCTTACTTTTTTTGAAAAACTACTTTTGAATTGTGGTAACTCTACCAGGGGATTGATTTCATTAATATATTTAGAATTATTACAAAAGTCGTTAAAATGGCTATCTAAATATCAAAGGTCATGGCATAATGATTGTGGAATCTCAACGGACAATTTAACTTGGCAAGAAGTATGGTCTTCCCCAAGTATGACCTCCAAATCTTTAAATATAAAAGCGCAGGCACTTAAGCTGACACTCAGGTGGTATTTTACCCCGAAACAATTACACCATATTAATAATGCTTATCCACAACAATGTTGGAGGTCTTGCGGGGAAACAGCTGATTATTTCCACTGTTGGTGGACCTGTAGAATAGTAAATCAGTTTTGGATTAAAATATTACAGTTAATTAAAAACATAACAAACATTGACTTACCTGTTTCATCAGAGTTGATACTGTTGGATCGTTGGCATGACGTGAATATACCTAAAAAAACACAGGACCTAATATCAATTGTGTTTATGGCAGCTAAATCAGTCCTTACGTCCAATTGGAAAAGTACAAATTCCCTAACCACGCATCAATGGTATGCAAAACTGTGGGAATTTTACACAATGGAAAAAATAGCTCTTTCAGTTCCACCTTTTAATACTAGTAAATCTCATGCTTATTTTTATTCGAAATGGCTTCCCTTTGTGGAGGCAACTTTTAATGACCAGACTCCTTCTGATGCTATCCCAAGACGCTATGTTGATATTATCTCTCTGTTTTAGAGTTTAAGTATTATGTAAATTTTTTTTTTTTTGGTTATAAAGTTGGTATGTTTGTCATTTTATTATAGTTATGTATTAACAAATGTTTGTTTAACTTTTATATATATATGTATTATCAAAATGTAATATTTACCAAGTGTGTTTGTTGTTATAAAGTTGAAAAAGTTATAAATAAAAATTAAAAAAAAAAATGATGTGGCAACGTCACTTCCAGCAAGCCCTGGAAGTGACATCATCATGTCAGTGACATCACGGCAATGCTGTGGTGTTTGGGCAAAAACTCTATGGTAGATTTTTACCATAGAGTTTTTGCCCAAATACCTGGGTGTCTCTGCGATATCACGAAATCACTTCCTGTACACACGGGAAACGATGTTGCCGTGTCACCAGCAATGTGATCTGGGCTTCCCTCCCTCTCCTGGTAAGTCCCGTTTCCCCCCCCCCCCCACCATCCCCTGCCAGTTGTCAGGAGGGACCTGGCAGCCCTATGACAACTGCCTGTAAAAACAGGAGGAAAGGGACAGGTGTAATCTTGCATTGTGTAAGCCTGTTAAAGAGACATGGATATCTTCTGTTTTTCATTTTATTGATGGCCTCATGTAAAAAAGAAAGAAGTAGATTCCATATTTGGGGGGGGGGAAAAAAGCATAACGTATTTTGCCAAAGAAAATAAGTCAAAACGTCCTTCCAGCAGCCGTGATAAGTGAGTCATCAGGCTCCCAGCTTTTTGATTTGTGAATGACTTTCAAGGTTGTCGTTCAAGTTCTTTTGTGATTTTCTCATTCATTCAGCTTGGAGGGGAACACTGGACTGCCAGCTATGATGGAAAACCATTGCTGCCCTCAACCAAAAGCAGGTCCTTTTGAATGCTGTCATTTGACAGGTCATTTTGAAGGGTTGCCTTTCCCTTTACCCTGCCCACTACGCCACACAACCCTGTAGTTTAGAGTGGCCTTCCACGACTTCCATCCCCCTTGCTGCTCCCCGAATTCATTTTGTAACTGGAAACATCCGGGGTTCAGTCTCTGACTTTCTGCATGGAGAGCGTATACATCACCACTACACTCCACTGCTTGACCACTGAGCTTTCTTCTTGCATTCAGAGGAGACCATGGCTGAGAAAATGGTTAAATGACTGCAGACCGGGCGAGTGAAGAGAGGAGTGTTGAATCGACTCCAGAATATCTGAAATAAAGGCATCCCTCCAAACGCATCGCTTCAATGAGAAAGCTCGAAAATACCTTTCAAAGCCTGTTCACTTGCCAAGAGCAACAATCAGACAAAGAGAAAGGATGCTTGAGCCTCTGGGACATTGTTCTGCAGAAAGTAGGAGAAAACAGCACAAACAAGGAACAGTCCGTCAGTCCCCTTGCGCCCTTGCGCTCATCATCATCAGGCAGGGTGTGTAGTATAGCCAGGAGATCCTAAGGTTGTCTGGCAGCCTGAAAGTCTAGCTCTTTTAGCATTATGAACCACTAGGTGGTGAGCTAGACTTGTTTTTTAAGGCAAGAGACATTTCAGAGGTGGTTTGCCATTGCCTGCCTCTGCGTCATGACCCCAGTATTCCTTGGAGGTCTCCCATCCAAATACTAGCCAGGGCCAACCCTGCTTAGCTTTCGAGGTCTAACAGGATCGGGCTTGCTAAGCAGGCCCATTCATATCACTGAAGCTCTAAAACAAGAAAATGGGCTGAGCTTTTTAACTTCTCAATGACACCACTTAACAGTATTGGTTAATTGCTGTTCTTGGCTAACAGCGCTCCGTAATGAGTGTTTTGACCCTGTGCGAGAGAATCAAGGTGTTCTCGGCAACTAGCAGTATTCTGATCACCAGTATCTGCTAAATCATGAAAGGCGGCACTGTGCGCTACATTCCGATTTGCATCCATAGCAGCTGCACAGGAAGTCATACAAGAAGGGGAAGTGCTGGAGAGGAGACCCTAGCAATTGAAGCCAGGGGTGACACACCATCCTGTTGGAAGTGAAGGCGCTGTCCCCTGTCTCAGACCCCCAGAAGCAAGAGAGACTAGATAGCTAGACTGGCACACTGACCTTTCATTCCTGTGTTTACTCTTCTGCCACTATCCCCTTTGAAATGCAGATTGTGTTCTCAGGGACCAATTTCCCTTCCCTCCATTCTCTTTCAGACGAAGCTGTCCCTTCTCCCTTCACACACCCAGAGGGATGACATACTGTCCTCTCTTGGAGCCATGAAGCAGATAGCCCTCTCGCCATCTGCTTCCATCCTTAGCTAGTAAGTTAGTACTCTATCCTGTCCCTACTCTTTCCTATCCAAAAATGTACTTCTCAAATAAAGAGAGAAGTATTTGTCTTCTAAACTTGCAACATGGCTCTGTGTAGCTTTGTAAGTTGAGTAACCTGGTAAAGTGATGCTGCTGGGTTTGTAGCTTTATAGAAGAAGAAGAGGAGGAGGAGGAGGAGGAGGAGGAGGAGATTGGTTTCATACCCCGCCCTTCACTATCCAGAGGAGTCCCAGAGAGGCTTACAATCTCCTTTCCCTTTCCCTCCCCTCAACAGACCCCCTGTGAGGTAGGCGGGGCAAGAGCCCTTTGAAGACTGCTCGTGAGAGAACAGCTCTGCAAGAACTTGTGATTGACACAAGGTCACACCAGCAGCTGCTTGTGAAGGAGTGGGGAATCAAACCCGGTTCTCCCAGATTAGAGTCCGTGCTCCTAACCACTACACCAACTAACCACTGCTAACTGGTGGGAACTAGACTAAACATACCAGTTAAGCCCATTCTGACAAGACCAAGAGCAAGACCAAAAAAGTCCAGTGGATGGATAGGCTCACAGTTGGGACTGTGGTGGACTGATCCTTCAACTTATTGCAAAAAAATCCCCAGTGTCTTGCTCTCTACAGACCTTATTTATTATTTATTTGATTGATTTGATTTATGGCCTGCCCTCCCCATGCACAGCAGGGCTCAGGGCAGATAACATCAGTATCAGAAACAATATTAAAACCATAAATATGAATTAAAACCCTTTATAACATCAGTTAATACAAATCAAACAGATGGCAGCCAATACCTTAACTAGTGCATCTTCTCCCGAAAGGTGATTTCAGGTCATGCGCATCGATAAGTAATGGATCGACAGTGCAATGGAGTGGGCAGACTAGAAAGGCAGGGAAGACCGGGGGGCGGGGGAGGCCAATCCAGGTGAACTACCACTGCCTCAACCACAGGCCTGGCGGAACATGTCCATTTTGCAGGCCCAGCCAGGACTTCTCTAGAGCGGTGCCCTCAGGTTTAGAGAGCGAGGCTTGGGAGCATCGTTCGGTGCTGTCAGCCAACTCTGGAGGCAAGGGGCAGGAACTGGCACATAAGCTGGCACCCAGCAGGCCAGTTGAGCCAGCAAGCTTCCTCTCCCAGCCCAAGGCTTAAACAGGCTGAGAGGACAGCCGCTCCACCTGCTCCGAAAGCAGCACCTGGGATTTGTCCAGGTTCAACTGGGGTCAGAATCCCACAAAGGATGGCATCCATCATGATCTGGCCATGGAGATGGTGGTGAGCTTTGCACTCTAAGCTTTCTCGGAGCTTTCTCTGCCGAGCCTTCTGCCTCTGCAGCTCCTGCCGGGTGGAGGTGGATTCCGGTGGACTGACACTCAGTTGCCCTAGGATCTGAGGAGACAAAGGGAAGTTCTGGTAGAGGAGCTCCCACTGCAGGCTCTTCAGGGGCAAGTAGGGTTTCTGCTGTCCAGTTGGAGGTGGGCTCCTGCTCGTTGGCAGCCAGCTGGTCGGCAGGAGGAAATTCCCCCCCCCCAAAAAAAACAGTGATGATGAAGAGATTGGATTTATATCCCACCCTTCACTACCTAAAGTAGTTTCAGAGCAGTTTACACTCTCCTTTCCCTTCCCCTCCCCACAACAGACACCCTGGGAGGTAGGTGGTGCTGAGAAAGCTCTCTCGAGGACTGCCCTTGAGGGAACAGCTCTGAAAGAACTTGTGACTGACCCAAGGCCACACCAGCTGGCTTCATGTGAAGGAGTGGGGAATCAAACCCGGTTCTCCCAGATTAGAGTCCATGCACTTAACCACTACACCAAACAGTGATGTTGTGTGTAATGCGCTGACATCACCCGGAAGTGACATAGGTGCATCGGTGATGTTGCGGGGAGTGACACTCTGGTTTGGGGGCAAAACTCTATGGTTGGAGGTCGATTTTACTGTAGAGTTTTGCCCCAAAACCAGAGCGTCGCCCCTGACATTACCGGCGTGCCTATGTCACTTCTGGGTGACATGCATGTCGCGCAGCAACCCTGCCTACTCCCAGATCATCCCGCCCCCAATCCTCCCGCCGGTGTGATGATCAGACCTGGCAATCCTAGAGGCAAGTTCTGGAGGAGTTGCTACTGCGGGTTCCTCAGGGGCAAATTTTAGAGGAGATGGAACAGGGGCATCTACCCAGCAGGGGTTTCCCTGAGTGTCCTGCTCTCCCCCAGACGATGTTTCCAGCTCCTTGGTCTCTTCCTTGGAGGTTTTCAAATCAAAGTCCAGAGTCAACAGTGCTCATGACACCTGTTGGGCTGCTACCCGGAGGGCCCCTGGCTGCCCGGAGTAAGCTGAGCCCAGTGGCTATTGCAGTGCTGGCCATATTGGACAGCCTGCTTGGGTCTGAGCCAGGCTGCAGCGATGCTTACAGTGGCCTACAACCAACGCCATTGTCAACATGGCCCAGGTCCAAGCCTAGCAGACTCTGCAGTGCTGCCAGTAGCAGAAGGATCTCTTGGCTCAGCTTGTGCCATGGGTCTTCTAAAGCATCAGTCCACTCCTGCTTAAGGCTGCTGACTGCTCTGTTCTGGTTCTACACAGATGGATCCTTGTGAGGTTCTCTCAAATACAGGGTTCCCAACATTTCCTCAGCAAATGCCAGGAGATTCCGGGGGCAGTGGCTGGGGAGGGTAAAGTTTGAGAAGGACGTGATATCACTTCCAGGTGTCTTTACCATAAAGACTAAGGGAAATTCCTAGAGCACCACTATGTGGAGGCCATTTTTTTCTCTCCTGCTTCTCAGTTTTTTAGGGGAAGGAAATAAGGCTGGGAGTAGTTAATTCCCCACCTGAGGGAGGTAAACGGGAGGCCTACTCAGTTAGAGGCATGTCCTTTTGTTATCTAGTAACTGCTCCTCTTCGTTTCTCCTTCCATTCCTTGCATTTGAATGACTTCCATTTGTATTGCTCTCCTCTGAATTGCTCCTGGTTTCCCTGACTCCCCAACATCTTTCTCGACATCCTGCGACCCAAACGGAGTGTTATACTCAAGTGAGGCCTAAACACGTTACTCTGGAATTCCTCCGAAGTTCAAAAGGATTCACACTTTCACATTCCGACATCCCTAATTTTACGTTTTGAAAAACAGATGAAAGTAGTTTAAAACCAGGGCTTTTTTTGTAGAGAAAGTCCAGCAGGAACTCATTAGCATAATAGGCCACACCTGGCAACAAAACTCATTAGCATATTAGGCCATACCCCTGACAGTGCAGCTCCCTCCCAGGATTGGCTTCCCGAGGGAAGGAAGGCAGTTTCTGGATTGGCTTCCCCAGGCACCCCACGGCTTGCGAGGCATCTGGGAAACCTGAGGGGGGGGGAGGCTGTAGGTGTGGCCAACTCAGAAGCCAGCCAGAACTCCGTTCCTGTGCGTTCCTGCCCCAAAATAGCCCTGTTTAAATCTATTTTTCAAAATCTACCTTTCCCCCTATCTAGAAGGCTTTTTGGGGTAGCCCCAGTATTTTGAAAGAGTCATCCGCCTCTCCCAGCTGATGAGTTTCCTCCAGGAAATACCAGAGTAACACCCGTATAACTGCAGCAAACATGAATGCCAGGCAGAATGCGAAGGGCTCCTATTGATCACTGCTGCTGCCCAGGAGAATAATAATAATGTGGCTGGCCTCTGAGAGGATTCCTCACATCCAGGTTTTACCATAGAGTTTCCAGTAATTCCTAGAACTACCCATTGTCACTTTCAGGTTGCACCTGGAACTGACCTAGTGATGTCGATATCAGAAGAAGAAGAAGAGGAGGAGGAGGAGAACTGAATTCATACCCCACCCTTCACTTGGAGTCTCAAAGTAGCTTACAATCTCCTTCCCTATCCCTCCCCACACCCTGTGAGTAGGGCTGCCATGTCTGGGTTGGAAAATACCTGGAGACTTTGGGGGGTGGATCTGGGAGAGGGTGGGATTTTGGGAGTGGAGGGACCTCAGCATGGTACAATGCCATAGAATCTACCCTTCAAAGCAGCCATTTCCTCCAGGGGAGCTGATCTCGGTCAGTTGGAGACCAGTTGTAAAAGCGGGCAATGCGTACCTGTGAGGTAGGTGGGGCTGAGAGAGCTCTGAGAGAACTGCTCTTGTGAGGACAGCTCTGAAAGAACTCATGACTGACCCAAGGTCACACCAGCAGCTGCATGGGGAGGAGTGGGGAATCAAACCCGGCTCTCACAGATTAGAGTCTGTGCTCCTAACCGCTACACCACACTGGCTCTACACCCATGTCGCATGCCCCCCAAACCCTCCTGCTGGTTGCTAGTTGTAACTGAGACTCCTCTCCATCAATAAAGCTAAGCTTTAGCTCCTCATTCTAATAGGTGACTGTCAAGGAAGTCCCTGACACCTGGAAGAGAGGTTAAAAAAATGGCTCCAGAATCTCTGTGTGCAAGGTGTTTAAAGAATGAATCACCTTGAGGGAAAGGCTCTGTTTTCTCAAGGAACAAGGCACAAAGTGTTCCCAGAGACACCTGCAAGGAGCATTTGTTTATAATTTGCACAAGGGTTACTAATCTGGATTTTTAGAGTTGCATTGCAGTCTGCTTCGGTCGGGGACGGGTTTGATTTATGGCTTGTAAAATGCCTAGTCTGTATTTGTAGACACTGCCTAAACAAATAATAGAACATTCATTGCTCTATTGCAATATATGAGGGCATATCTTCAAAGCAATGAGAATCCACATGGCCAAGAGTCTAGTAGTCAGCCTGAGACTCTGGAGAGCCGCAGCCAGTCTGAGTAGACGATACCGAACTTCATGGACCAAAAGTCTGATTCAGTATAAGGCAGTTTCATGTGTCATGTGTTTTCACACTTCGGTATAGAATCATAGAATCATTGGAAGGGACATCCAAGGCCATCTAGTCCAACCCCCTGCACAATGCACGAAATTCACAAATACATTCTCCTCCCCATCCCCAGTGACTGCTGTTCCATGCCCAGAAGATGACAAAAAACCTCCAGGATCTCCAGCCAAACTGGCCTGGAGAAAAACTGCTTCCTGACCCCAAAGTGGCAATCAGCATTTCCCTGGGAGTGTAAGAAAGGGCCACGAGAACTAAGCACTGAGGCAACCCTTCCTGCCCTCCCTCTCATGATCTGCCTCAATTCACAGAATCAGCAAGCATTGCTGTCAGATGGCTGATCAGTCTCTGTTTGAAAACCTCCCAAGAAGGACATCCCACCACCTCCCAAGGAAGCCTGTTCTACTGAGGAACCACTCTAACTGTCAGGAAGTTCTTCCTAACGTTTAGCCGAAAACTCTTCTGATTTAATTTCAAGCCGCTGGTTCTGGTCCGACCTTCTGTGGCAACAGAAAACAACTCTGCACCATCACCATGCCAGCATCAAGATCACTCGTGGGTTCTGCACTTGACATGGCTAAGCACTGCCAGCTTGTGCTGGGGTTGCCAACAGGCCTGGAGAAAATGCCCTGCCTTTTAAATTATTGTATAGAAATGGGCAGCTGAAGGTCTTCATGGTATGGAGAACAATATATTGTCAAATAAATAATATCTCATTCAGCCTCTATTAAAGGGACAGGGCATTTTCCCCATGGCAGTTGGCAGCCATCAAATGTTTTCATTGAATAATAGGAGTTTTCTAGGGTCCAAAAAAGATTCCTGAGCCTTATTTGCTGCCACTTCTTCTCTCAGCATCTGATGAGAAAGCTCTCTTTCATGAATGCTCATGCTGGAATAAATCAATCTGGGATCATAAAGCCAACGAGATGGCAACATTACACTCAATGATGATATCACAAAGCCAGCTCTGAGAAAGGGCAATGATTCCAACCTCTCACTCCGAAGTGGCTTTGTGACGATATTGCACAGTCAAACAGACCTGGCTTACCTGATGGTGTCATAAAGCTAATTTGGAATGCAGCCTGGAAGTTTTGCCTTCACTCCAAGTCAGGGAGGGAGTCTCATGGTAAACAACTCCTCTCCCCAGCCCCTAGAGTTGTGAATCTCCACATGGTGGCTGGAAATCTCCTGGGATTACAACTGATCTCCAGGGGATAGAGATCAGTTCACCTGTATAAAATGGCTGCTTTAGAAGGTGGTTTGTATGGCATTATACTCCACTGAAGTGTCTTGCCTCCCCAAACCCCGCCTTCCTCAGGCTCCACCCCAAAAATCTACAGGTATTTTCAGACCTGGAGCTGGCAACTCTATCAGTGCCCCCATCACCAAATGGGCAGATTTTTTTGTCAGAGGTTAAAATACGAGTGAAACATGCCCCCTACTGTTGCACATCACCACCATCTCTCAGCAAATGGGAGTGTTCATGTTGTGCTTGAAAAATTGTACAGAGATTCTACCAGGTCTACTGAAAAGCAGAAGGTAGTAATGTATCAAGAGACCCTAGGGATGCCAGGTGGCCCCCTGGCAACTGGCAGGAAGGTGGGGGGACTTAGTGGCAGCAAAAGGAAGCTGAGATCTGTATCACTGGTAATGCAGCTACATAACTTCTGGCACACACTGGAAGTAGGGTTGCCAGCCCCCCCCCCCCGGGGGGGAACCCAGCTCAATGGGTCCATTACCTGCCAGCCTGGATTGAGCCACCGGGGGAAACCCCACCCTCAAATTGCCGGGATCCTGGAGACATGCCCAGCGTGATGACATCACCCAGAGGTGACGTCATCGTGTTGGACACATTGTGGGGGGATGCTCTATCATTCGAAGGAAAACTCGATGTTTTTTCCTCAAATGATAGTGGCCCCGCCCCCAAGGTGCCCGATGCAATGACGTCATTTCTGGGTGACGTCATCGTGGTGTGCGCGCTTTGTGCGCGCGCCAGTGAACTCCCGGAGATGGCCAGGACTCCCCCTGCTGCAGCTACACTTGGACTTGGCAACCCTAACTGGAAGTGACGTCATCACATTGCCAGTGACACAGGGACACTCTGTTATCTGGGCAAAAACTCTATGGTTAGGGTTACCAGATGTCCTCTTTTTAGAGGACCTCTTTTTTGTGTGTATCCATCCTCTTTTGAGCTCTTTTTTAAAAAAAAAAATGATGAAAGTGTCCCTTTTTTGGATTGGAAAGTTAGGAATATTCCTAGTTAGCAATTATCACAGCTTAAGTTGCAGGGATATTCAAAATGAGATTTGTCATAGTGATCACTTGTCTGAAGTAGTTAGGAGATATGCCCTCTCTTTTGCTTTTCAAAATATGGTAGCCCTATCTATGGTAGAAGTCATTTTTACCATAGAGTTTGTGCCCAAATATCAGAATGTCCCTGCATTGCCAGTGATACGATGACATCACTTCCAGTGACATAGCTGCATTGCCAGCAGTGCAGGCCTAGGCCTTCTTTGGCTGCCAGTAAGTCCCCTTTTGCCCAGCTGATTGGTGGCATGGGGCAAGACCGCTGAAGTGGGGGTTCCCCTGCAGGGCCCTGGCAAGCTGACGAGACCCAACAAACCTCTGAGAAACCAGGAGGAAGTTGGCCCAATCCAGGACAGAAGCCATTTAAAAACTCGGGGAAAGGGAACTGGTATTTGTGCTGGAACTTTTACTTGAATTCCAAATTTCCCTTCAGTAAATCCATCACAGTACTGGACAGCTATGAAAGTGGAGACAGTCTCTCTAATGCCTAACTGAGAGTATTGATTCTTGACCTGAATGGTTAACATGAAGCAGTCTCCATTTCCTTTCAAATATTTGAAAACTGGCGACATCCCTCCCCATTACCCGCCCCCCACCCCCGCTCCGCCTCCTCCTTTTTGAAAGGCCGGGTGTTTACAAGGAGTGGGTGTGGAGAAAGTTCATTGACATTTTTGTAAAGACATGAAGGTCTTTGTTGGAAACACTTTCACTTTTCTTACGAGTAAAGAAAGGCCTTGGGAACACTGGAAGATAAAGAACGCGGGCCTCTGCTATCTCCTTATCAAACTGCTCGGGCACTTACATTAACCGACACATACGCCGACTATCTCACAGATCAAAAGAAAGCAGGAAATAAAACTCAGTGCCAAGAATACTACAAAATCTTATTTACAAAGCAGGTCCCAGCAATGGCACTTGGCTCAAGGAACGCGGCCCATTCGGATAAAAACGAGTTTCGTATCTTGGAGATGATGTTTATAAATGACAAATCTTACACCGAATTTAGAATTTTAATGATGGCTTCCCCCCCTGCAATTGATTGCATTTTATAATGCTTTTGCGCATATTGCTTCTGTATAGCTAATTAATTAGCAGTGGGGGGGAGGAAGGAATAGTGGTGGCCATTAAGATTTAAGATTTCTAGGTTCAAAGTAGGGATGCCATCCTCCAGGACGGGATCTGGGGATCCCCTGAAATTACAGCTCATCACTAGACTACAGAGATCAGTCCCTGGAGAAAATGGATGCTTTGGAGGGTGGACTCTATGGCATTAGACCCCACTGAGGTCCCTGTCCTCCCCAGGCTCCATCCCCAAATCTCCAAGAGTTCCCCAACCTGGGTCTGGCAACCCTACTCCCCATTCCCTGCGAAGGGCCAGGGAGAACCTGGAAACCCTAGTTTAAAATCAGATCTTCCAGCTCATCTAACACTCTAACCACTAGGGACTGGGATGAACCAGCTCACAAATTAAAGTTTGTGATGGATTTTGGCTGGTTCACCATTTGCGAATTGAAGTTCGTGGCATGTCAACTGGCTCAAACTTTCCATGACCTTTCAAGTGGTTCGTGGCAGTTCGTGGCAGTTTGTTAGTGGATAAATTTCCAGACAGACTGCTCAATCAAAAAGTTTGCCAAACGTCAAAGCAACAGGGGGTGGAATTGCAGGGCCTGTAGAAGAACATCGAGGGAAGTCTCCTGCAAGTCTGATGTTTCTAGTTTGCACAGGGTCTGTTAGCTATGTGCCCAAACCTCCTGAACCTGTGCTTGCCATTTCCCCAGAAAAGACTTTCCTGGGGGCACCTTCTTTGGGGGGGGGGCTGTAACTTGGACCCTGTAAATCCAATCCTCACCAAACTTGGTGGGCAGGTAGAGGAAGGTCAGCCAGAGATCCCTTGCACATATGGCGTCTCTAGCATGCTGAGGGCATTCCACGACATTCCACAAACCTCACAAACCGAACCAGCTCGTTTGCTTCCTAAAAGTTCGTGACCACGAAGCCAGCACTCCATGAATCACGAACTGTCGCAAACCACATTTTCCCAGTTCACGCCCATCCCTACTAACCCCTTAAACACACTGGCTGGCCAAACAATAGGCCCCATCATTTAATATCAGCAGGAGGGGGAACAGTGGGAAGAGGGCTACCAGCCTGAAACATCTAGGCACTGTGCTGATCTTTCTGCATGTCCGGAGACAGGTATTTTGCACATCTCTTGGATGCCACGAATGGTGTTGCTGATACTTCTGTGTACCACATGGGTGTCACTCGCCTTTTCCGCAGCCTTTCCCAAAGCTGCTTTGCTCCAAAGTTCTGGGAAAGATTCTAGCAATGTGAGCTGCCATGTGGGCAGAAAAGTTGCAGGGTTCCCAGTCCTGCCCAAGCTGCAGCCATTTCCCCTTCCCCAGCCACCCTGGCATCCCCTGTGCTTTTTGATGTTTATTTTAAAAACTGCTAATTAACATTTTGACATAACCCTATACAGAACAGCTAGATTGGAGCCCAGTAGCACCTTAGAAACCGACAAGATTGTCAGGGTAGGAGCTTTCGAGAGTCAAAGCTCCCTTCATCAGATACAAGGAGGAATGGAGAGCTCTGTGTCCTTCCATCCCAGTCAGAAGGTGGGAGGGGTGTTGCAAAGAAGGAACTCAGGATGCAGAGGTACAATGCACATAGTCACCAGCTTGATCAGAGCAGAGGGGAAGTGCTTGGGGGCAGAAAATTAGTGTATGCAGCCAGAGAAGAATCCTATGTCCTTATTCAGTGGGTGGGGGGGAATTCCATTGTTCTGAATTTGTGAATGAATCATATACAGGTATGTCAGTCACTAGTTTTTAAAAACTTTTTTAAAAGCAGGGGGGGAGCAAGTGGTAGGCTTGCCTTGCAGTGGCTTGCTTCCTTTTCCCAAGGTCGGGGACAAAGGGTGGTGCTAGGGGAACAGCAGTCCTGGAGGCACCTGCTTGCATGCAGAGTGCCTCAGGGGGCAGTGCTTTCTCTGATGCTCTTTAACATCTATATGTGCCCCCTTGCCCAGATTGCCTGGAGGTTTGGGCTGGGGTGTCATCAGTACGTGGATGACACCCAGCTCTATCTGATGTTAAGGACATAAGAACATAAGAGAAGCCAATGTCGGATCAGGCCAGTGGCCCATCCAGTCCAACACTCTGTCACACAGTGGCCAAAAACACCAGGTGCCCTCAGGAGGTCCAGCAGTGGGGCCAGGACACTAGAAGCCCTCCCACTGTTGCTCCCCCCCCCAGCACCAAGAATACAGAGCATCACTTGCCCCAGACTGAGAGTTCCTATCTATACTTTGAGGCTAATAGCCACTGATGGACCTCTGGATAATTAGTTTATCTAATTCCCTCTTGAAGCTGTCCATGCTTGTAGCCACCACCACCTCCTGTGGCAGTGGGCTCTGGACCGGAAGAGCTGGACCGGGCATTGCACACTGTGGCTGGATGGCTCAGGCTAAGAAGGCTGAAGATAAATCCGGCGAAGACGGAGGTCCTGTGCCTGAGTCGGGGCGGTTCGGGGTTGGGACTCCCGCTCCCGGCCTTCGATGGGGCACCATTGGTGCCTGCGCTGGGGGTCAGGAGTCTGGGAGTGCTCCTGGACCCCTCCTTAACAGTGGAGGCCCAGGTAGCAGCCACTGCCAAGTCGGCCTTTTACCATCTTTGGCTGGTTCGGCAGTTGGCTCCCTTCCTGGACCACGACGACCTGGCTACAGTGATCCATGTGATGGCCACCTCAAGGTTAGACTATTGTAATGCTCTCTACATGGGGCTGCCCTTGTCGCAAATCCGGAGGCTGCAACTAGTGCAGAATGCTAGGCTGTTGATGAGTCTCCCTTGATGGGAGCACATCCGGCTGACGCTAAAGGCACTGCACTGGCTGCCAATGGCATACTGAATTCGCTTCAAGGTGCTGGCACTTGCCTTAAGAGCCCTTGATGGCCAGGGTCCAACACACCTGAAGGACTGCGTTTCCCTGTATATACCCAAGAGGGCACTATGGTCTGGGACACAACATCACCTGGCGATCCCAGGCCCCAGAGAAGCCAGGCTTGTGGCCACCAGGGGGAGGGCTTTTTTGATGGCGGCTCCTTACTGGTGGAACGAGCTCCCGGAGGAGATCAGGGCCTTCAGGGACCTTATGCAGTTCCACAGGGCCTGCAAGACGGAGCTCTTCCACCAGGCGTTCAACTAGCAGCCGCTGCCCCCACCAACATTACCATCAACAGCCACAAATAATTAAAATCGGTTTCTGAGGCTGGCCACAGTTGTTATCAAGCCACCCTATATACAGAACTGGAGATGGCTGAGCAATATATATCACTCCATCTGTTGTGTTAATCGTTGCGAGCACTTGAATTGTAAATTGTGATTGTTGTCTGTTTTAATTGACTTTTAGATGTTTTAGATGTTTATATGAACCTCGGCTCCTTTGGCCAAGCTATGTGAGCCGCTCTAAGCTTGCTTGTGGGGGGAGCGGCCTATAAGTACAACAAATAAATAAATAAATAAGTGAAAAGGAAAGAGCAGAGAAGAAGAAGAAGAGATTGGATTTATACCTCATCCTTCACTACCTGAAGGAGTCTCAGAGCAGTTTATAATCCCCTTTCCCTCCCCACAACAAACACCATGTAAGGTAGGTGGGTAGGGTTGCCAAGTCTGGGTGGGAAAACACCTGGAGACTTTGGGAGTGGAGCCAGGAGAGGGCGGGGTTTGGGGAGGGGAGGGGCCTCAGCATGGTACAAGGCCATAGAGTCCACCCTCCAAAGCAGCCATTTTCTCCAGGGGAGCTGATCTCTGTCAGATGGGGATCAGTTGTAAAAGCGGGAGATCCCCAGGCCCCACCTGGAGGCTGGCAACCCTATAGGTGGGGCTGAGAGAGCTCTTTTGAGAACTGCCCTTCAGAGAACAGCTCTGAAAGAACTTGTGACTGACCCAAGGTCACACCAGCAGCTGAATGTGGAGGAGTGGGGAATCAAAACCTGTTCTCCCAGATTAGAGTCCGCGCTCCTAACCACTACACCAGACTGGCTCTGGGTTGGGTTGGGCAATAGCTGGAGATTTTGGGGGTGAGCCTGAGGAGGGTGGGATTTGGGGAGAGGCGGGACTTCAATAGGGGACAGTGCCGTAGAGGCCGGCTTCCGAAGCGGCCATTTCCTCTAGGCGAACTGATCTCTGTTGCCCGGAGATCAGTTGTTATCCTAGGTGATCTCCAGCCACCACCGGGAGGTTAACACATCTTTATTACATGTTGAAGAAATACTACTCACTGCAAAACAGCAGTCTGAATATATTTTCATAATACTACATCACAGTTGTTTTTCATCACTGTTGGCATCCCTTCCGTGATTTCTCTGTTGTTTCTACGCCACCTGGAGGTTGGCAGCCCAGGCAGGGGAACTCATCACCTGGGCGCCCCATTGCCATCTTGTTGCCTCAACAGCCACAGCGATACCATGGCTTCCACAGGAAAGCACCACCAGATAGAAACGTTTACATGTAACAGGGCAGCCAGCCTCCAGGTGAGGAGGAGGAGGAGGAGGAGGAGGAAGAGGAGATTGGATTTATACCCCGCCCTCCACTCCCCAAGGGAGTCTCAGAGCGGCTTACAAACTCCTTTCCCTTCCCCTCCCCACAACAGACACCCTGTGAGGCAGGTGGGGCTGAGAGAGCTCTTTCCCAAGCTGTCCTTGAGGGAACAGCTGGTCCAGAGCCATGGCTTGCCCAAGGTCATCCAGCCAGGTGCAAGTGGAGGAGTGGGGAATCAAACCCGGTTCTCCCAGATTAGAGTCCGTGCGCTTAACCACGACACCAAACTGGCTCTGAGGTGTGGAGTTCTCCCAAAATCACAACTGATCTTCAGACCTAAAAAAATAAGTTCCCCTGGAGAAAAAGGCAGCTTCATCCATCTAACTTTATGGTCTACCATGGATTCTAGGTGAAATCCTTCTCCGGATTCTCCCCTCTGCAGGTACCGCCCCCAAATCTCCAGGAAACCCCCAGCCTGGAGTTGGCAACCACAAAGTTGCAAAGTACCTTTGAACTCCAGTTGTTTGGGGGGGCACAACACCAAGGGGAAAAGATGATGTCGGACAGGAAGACCCATTGGTCCGAGCAAGCAAGATTGTTTTTTTTCTTTTGTCCTTGGCAACAGACGCAACTTGGTCTGAAAGGAATTTATTTGCCCTCCCTTGTGGATCACTGCATCTGCTTATATAAGGCAACAGGTTTCTTTCTGCCTTTTGGCTTTGTCAAGATTCCTCAACTGATCTCCACGTTAAGTTCCTTTCTTGCTATTAGGGGAGGGAAGAAAAAAAATGAGGTTTGTTAATCACATAACTATTTAAAACAGCCCCTCCCATTACCTGAACTTGCGTTTAGAGCCTATAATTTATAGCCGTACCCACCCATGCATACACATTGAAAGGAGATGAATGTTCCCACAGAAGATAGAGCTGCCTTCACACAAGTCCCAACATCTCTCCAAAGGAAAGCGTTGATAAAATAGGGAGGGTTTTTTTTTTCCCCTGAAGAGGAAAAAATACAAAAGGTGGTTTGAGATGGGGGGGGTGGACACAGAAAGAGTGGTAGGTGTACCTGCCGTGTGCTAGAGAGGGGGGTTAAAATCTTTGAAGAAAGAAGTGAAGCAAACCCACGCTTGCTTTGCTCGACACCAACCTGTTCCTGTTCTCATAGAATTTTGCTTATCTCTGCCACACGGCAGCAAACAGTGGAACAAACAAAGCATTTCCGTTAGAAATATATCTTCTGTTGCTAACTCCTAGCCCGACCTTGAGCTAAGGAATCCACAAATCCAGGAAGTATTTGCATATCCTCCTTCTGGACACCCTCCAACAAGAATCAGGGTGTGCCCCACTCTGTTTAGGCACCGAATTGTGCACATTGCTTCTGCTTAGTCCAAGGGGATTCCGCGCACCTTGTCTGTTCCTGAATTGTGCTTGTTTGGGTTGCTAGCTGTGAAATGGCTGCTCAAAGTCGACCACAAATGGATGTACAGCGTAGACAAGTATGCAAACCACTGAAAAAAAAACAAACACTGTGCAGATAAAGTATTAGACAACAAATTGTGTCCTTAGAATGAATTGGTAATTTTCTTTTACAGTCTTTCACAGAAGTTATCGATCGCTCCCTTTTTGTCTCTGAACACAGTCACAAATAAAGCAGCTACGGATTGCCAAGGTTGCCTTCCATTTCTTCTGACTTTTTCAGGCCACTACCTCAATGGTGGAGGCTCAAAAGCTCTAGACTTTGCAGTCTATCTGGCTTCAGTTTGGCTCTCCTGCTGGGCATGAAATGGTTGCTCAGCTGGTTGTTGGCCAGCATCCCTGAGCTGTCCAAGAGGTATTCTTTGACCTGGCATGAATTGCTTACCCTTGCCTGAGACTGTTGGTTCTGGGAGACCAGCATCCATGAACCACTCTTGTGCAACATAGCTCAAGACATCATGGCTACCATGACGATAACGGAATTATTCTAGTTGGTTTCAACACAGCTCACACTGTAGATGTACGAAGGTCAAAAGCATAATGATCTGGGCAGATCTGTATTTCTACAATTCCCTTGTCATATACTGATATTTACTGGTTAAGCTCGAACCCCTGCTGTTTCAGCTCATGTCCTGCTCACTGGTTGGGATCAGGGAGCCCATCATTCACCAAGCTGTTCAGAGGCACCCAAGCAGATTCAATTGTGTCTATTAGTGTAATTCGGCTGCTTTCTCATGTGATTAGGCTGTTTTTGTACAGCTACCTCCCTGCCTATCAGCCACTGCTACCTTCAGTAATTAAAAGGCACAGAGTTCAGGGGGTGGGCAAAATGGACTGAGATTTTTGAGTTGAGACTTGCTACTTAGATGTTTCCATATACCTTCTGCGTCTTTCTGCCCATGAACCTAACTAATCGTGCAGTCAGTTCTTTAAATTCACCTTTCAAACAGCTATTACTGACTGTGCAGAGGCAAAAAGCAAGCACTGAAATCTATTTGATTCCAATCATTTAAAGGATGCTTGCAATATGCAGAAAGGACAGACTGCCCCAAAATCGAACCCAAACAAATGGTAACCATATGAACTAAGCCTATTATTCCTGTTTGATTCTTGAATCTATTAAATGCCCTCATTATTCTGTATGATAATTAACTGCTCACCCTCTTCCTGTATGTATGGACTAGTAATTTCCATTTTTGTCTCTGACTCTAATAGGCCCTTCCTGGCAACTAAAACCCCACCCCACCCTCACTCTTCCTATATGTAATGGTTGAGGGAATTCTGTTTCACTGTATCTGAAGAAGTGTGTGTGCACATGAAAGCTTATCCTTGGAATAAAACTTTGTTGGTCTTAAAGGTGCCGCTGGACTCAAACTTCATTCTGCTGTTTCAGACCAACACAGCTGACCATCTGAATCTGCAAGCAATATTGTGCTTGACAAGAAGCAGGTCCCTTTAATGACCCAATCATGACCCCCAGGGAAGAAGTGCCACTTTTACTGTAAGTGAGAAGATTTACCAAGTCTGTTAATTTTCTGATTAGTTATCCCCAAGACATAACCTGGCCTGAAAACACACACAGTTACTGCGCAAGCACAAAGCTGCTCAGCCGGGTGCTTGAGATCAATTTTGACAAAAGTCACTGATGCAATCTGAACAGGGACTTGACCCTCATGTGCAAACAAAGAGAAAGTTAGTTTGGTTGGTTATCGTGTTCATATCAAAATTCTCAACGTGTCTATTATACCAGAACTTTTTAAATTAAATATTGTACCACAGAATTTTAAGAAAAAAGATACATATTTGATCATACATGTTATCAGGGGTCATTTGGGGCCAGCCCGGAAGTAACGTTTTTTCCCACCATAGAGAACAATGGAGGGGATGAGGCAATCTGTAACCTGTGGTCCAATCTTCTTGAAACTTGGTGGGTATTTCGGGGAGAGGCCCCAGCAGCTACCCTGCAAGTTTGGAGCCTCTCCCTTAAACCCTCTTTTCTCCAGCCCCTCATATACCCTATGAGTTTTTGCCATTGACTTCAATGGCCCATAGGGTATAATGGGGCTGCAACTGACATTCGGCCGGTGATGTCAGGGGGCGTGGCATATGCTAATGAGTTATGCTAATGAGCTCCTGCACCTCTTTTTCTACGAAATGACCCCTGCATGTTGTAAAGACTGCCAGAATCTTGTGTGCCAAATACTGGAAGAAGGAAGAAACACCAACAAAAGAAGAAACAATATATATACTTTTAGAAGCTGCAGAAATGGATAAATTGACTCTGCAATTAAGAGAACAATAATTCTTAAACAACTAGTCGGGACTATACAAATGGATTGAAACTTATCTTGGGAAACTATCAACTAAATGTTACACTTAATGAATGTACTGTAACTGATACAAATAACGTGTATAGGTGGATAAGAAATTGATTCAATTATATAGATTTAAATTTACCTGTAGATCAAAGTATATGCTCCATTGTTTTGTGTGTATGTTTTTCATGTTGTTCTTTGTAATGACTTGTCTTTTTTTCTGAAAATAAAAAAGCTCCACTCAAAAAAAAAATTCTCAGCATGTCTAATCATTGCCTCATTATGGTATAGGTAAGGAGTCCTCAATGTGGTGTTCGCCGACACCTTTCCTGGCATCCGCCAAGTGATTTTAGAAAGTGGGTGGGGCTGGGTGAAGCTATTGGCCATTGGAGATTTAATTGGCTGTCCAGATTTTTCAAAACCTCAGCACAAGGATTTTCATGGTGTGACTGCAGGTGAGCTGCAGTGGCCATTTTGTCGCTGGCTCTGCCTCCTGTGGCAGCCATTTTGTGCTTGTGCCCACCATGTTCTGTCAAAGGTTCCCCCAGGCTGAAAAGGGGACCCCTGTATAAATCATGGGAACCCTTGGCTATCATAGGGATAGGAGACCATTGAGATGGCCCAGTTGTCCTACCTATACTCGGAATAGACTTTGGTTGTGGCTGTTACCTGATTGAATACACTTTACTTGATAAATCCAAGAATATTTGATTGATAAACTAGTTAATCAAATCTGCATACATTTTGAATATGAGGTTTTTTAAAACAACAACAACAACAGCCCTCACAGAAACACAACATAGAACTGGGTCCCACCAGGATTTCTGTTGGTGAAAGAAATTGACGGGGCTCCTGGTGACTACCTGGTGACTACCTGGTGACTACCAGGAAGGCTATCACAAGAAGCAACTTGAGGGCATATGGCACACGTCTTATCTATACAACTGTCTGTCTAATATGTATGTCTGGGGACAGATGACACACACACACAGGAGAGAGAGAGAGAGAGGAGGAGGAGGAGGAAGAAGATGATAGACAGACAGACAGACAGACAGACAGACAGACAGACAGACAGATAGATAGATAGATAGATAGATAGATAGATAGATAGATAGATAGATAGATAGGTGAATGGATGGATGGATGGATAATGATGAGGACAGACAGACAGATAGATAGATAGATTGATGATGATTGATTGATTGATTGATTGATTGATTTTTTTTCTGGGGGAACATGCTGGAACAAAGTTCTAGAACCTCTTTGTAAAAACAAAAATTCTCAAAAAATGTCTAAAAGTTCATGAGGGGAACCGGGGGAGCATGATGTCACTTGTGACATCACAAAAATATTAAAATAATTTTTAAAAAATGAGGTTTAAATGAAGGGATACTCCAAGATCATCCTTCAGAATTAGACACCAAAAGCAAGACCCGAAAAGAACTGAAGTTGGTGACATGTCTAAAGTTTGGAAACGGCTTTAAAGTAGAGGTAAGTCAGTAATGCATGAAAATAATATCATTTCAAAGAATCCCGTGTGTCTCTCCTTCATTTCCCTCTTGAGAGTTCCGGCACCTCTTTTTCCAGAAAAAAAAGCCCTGGATAGATAGACTGACAGTCATTCAAACCCACACACACATACAAATTCCTTCTCTAATATCAGGAACATTAATATATGTTCCTTCATGTCCTTCCCATACAAAGATCAAAATTTATTATCCCTTTTTATAGCTATTATCCCATTTTTAATAACTGTAATTATCAACAGATTGCATCAAGAAAGGAAAGACTTCTAAGGCAATTCCTAGAATTGACCATGGCCTTCTATGAACCCCAGCCCTCCACCTGCCTTACTTCCGTAAGCAATAAATCTCTCCAGCAATGGATGTTGCTGTCATCCTGTGTTTATGGGATACACCACGGAATGGAATGAGCTGCAGATCAGCCGTATGTGTCGACTGTAGGGAAGCAACCAGTGCTGTATGGGAGGCTCTCTTCTGCAGAAGTTCTGGAGCTCTGGGTGCCACGTCCCGGTTGGGAAACTCCTGGAGATTCAGGGGTGGAGCCTGGGGAGGTGAGGATCCTCTGGAGGGTACCATCCCATGGAGACCTCCCTCCAAAGCAGCCACTTTCTCCAGTGGAACTGATCTCTGTAGTCTGGAGATGAGCTGTAATTCTGGGAGATTCCCAGGTCCCACTTGGAGGCTGGCTTCCCTATCTGGAGCTTCAAATGGGGAGGGCACTTGACACTTGAGCTTGGGATCTATCTAGGGCATTGCCTGCCAGGTCTGTAGCCAGGATTCTATGGCTTGTGGGACAAAAATTTTTCTGGTGAGGCTGAAGTTTTTGGTGCAAAAAGAAAAGCCATTTAGACAATAGAAAGCTGTTACCAGGATAGATCTCTAAATTGAAAGCTGTCAACCACTTTAGGTGACAGTTCTCAGCTGCTGCGAGTTAATCACTTCTGCCAGCCTAAGCAACAGTTCTGATAACAAGCCAGCAGGTCGGGGTGGTGACTTCTATAGTTCAAAAAGCTAACACTTGGGCAGAAAAATTCTCTTTAAGGGGACCAGTTTCTTAATACAGAGTTAGAAGGGATCCTAGAGGTCACCTACTCCAACCCTCTTGCTTAGTGCGGGAATTCGTCAGCTACAGCACCCCACTCTGCTTAAAGGAGTACATGCCTTTAATTTTAAAAAAATGATTGGAAAAAAGCATTTACAGGAGAAATTCTTGTGGGGCTGTGCCTTTAAGAAAGGGGACAGAGTCCCCCAAAGCCCCACCCTAGCTACAAGCCTATTGCTGGTTAGGTCCTAGAGCCCACTTTGGGCCTACAATTGAAGTGCAACATCAGGCAAGCAGTAAGAAGCTTTTTGTGAGGGCTGCCGCTAGGGCAGAAGGCCGCTGCTCTGAGTGGAAGCTGGGCATTTTCCCCCCAAATGGTGCCAACATCTGTGCCATTTAAATTTTTTTAAAAAGTGCTAGCCCCACCTAATACACAAATGGTGAGGCAAAACTGAACACTGGCATACCTCTTTTCTATGAGAAGCCGCTCATCGCTATGGCATTTAATTCCCTAAAAAGAAAATATGTTGTCAGTGCATAACTAACTTCGTGGAAATCCACTGTTGTAGGAGGGCTTCCAGTGTCCTGGCCAGTGTTCCCTCTAAGCTGAGTTAGTGTGAGCTAGCTCACAGTTTTTTAGCCTCTGGCTCACACATTTTTGTCTCCGCTCAGGAAGGAGGGCTCCAGAGCAAGCTAATTTATGCAGTAGCCAAATGGCTTGCTCACAACTTTAATGCCAGTAGCTCACAAAGTAGAATTTTTGCTCACAAGACTCCACAGCTTAGAGGGAGCATTGGTCCTGGCCCCACTGGTGGACCTCCTGAGGGCACCTGGTGTTTTTGGCCACTGTGGGACGGAGTGTTGGACTGGATAGGCCATTGGCCTCATCCAACATTGGCTTCTCTTATGTTCTTATGTCGTGGGTGCTGGTAATTTAGATGGCTTTAAAATGGATTACACATTCACTATGTCCCCCTTTATGGAAGACACAGGTCCATCAATGTCAACAGATTTTTAACTCAATTGAACCTCCATGTTCATAGGCATTGTACCTCAGAATGCCAGTTCAGAGCTAGGAAAAGACTTTGCCCGTCACCTCATGTTTGTGGGCCTTCCAGGATAGGTAGTTGGCCACTGTAGGAAACAGGATACTGGACCAGATTGTCTTAGCCAATGGTCTTATCCTGTAGGATTTTCCCCCATGTTCCTACTTCATACGTTTGCAATGTAAGCTGCAAAGACCTTGTGACTGTTCTTGGAATGTAACATCTGTTTCCTTTCAGTTTCTCAAAAGTCCAGAAATACAATGGAAGAACAAGGCCTCAACTCTGGCTCAAAGATCTACAGGTAGATGGCGTCTATAGTTGCCAGGTCTGGGTTGGAAAATTCCTGGATATTTGGGGAGTGGAGCCTGGGGAGGGCGGGGTTTGGGGGAGGGGAGGGACTTTAGCAGGGTATAATGCCATAGAGTCCAACCTCCAAAGCAGCCATTTTCTCCAGGGGAACTGATCTTTGCCTGTTGGAGACCAGTTGTAATTCTAGGAGAACTCCAGCCACCCCCTGGAGGTTGGCAGCCCTAATTATTTCCATCCATACTTCCACAATTAGCAGGTGTGGGAGGGGTTTAAATCAAAAGAAAATTAGTTGGAAAATTCCATGGCGAATTCTAGTCAGGAAAAATTCATTAAGAATGCCCTACCCTGTCAGTTTTAAATAATGTTGTTCTCTTCACACAATAGGGCAAGACTTGAACCCAGGTCTCCAGCTTGGAGGTTCACAGTCCTTACTGAGAAATAACTATCAGTCCCATTTACTAAATGCACCCTCTTTAGATCTCCAGACGGGGGAAGACTCTGACTGGCTTGCTTTCAAGCTGGCAAAACGCTGTGGGAACTTGTTTGAGCAAGTCCGCTGATTTACCGTGAACATATCTCCTGTGGAGATAAAACCACCTCTAAAAGACATGGAAGCAAGCGGCTTTCACACGCTCGTAATACAGCAGGATCCTACATCGGTGATTCACCCTCCTTCTCTGATTCAGTGATCACAGCAATCACAGCGGTGCCCTCTGGGATAGTGCGTTGCACATTATGCTTCCCTGGGGTCGCTGAGAGAAAACAGGCCGCTAAATTGCACTCCCTTTTTTTGCGGCTAACATTTAATCCAGTCTTTTTTCAGTAACTGAGCCTGGGACTAGATTACAAAAATGTGCGTGATTCATAACCCAGACAGCATCTTCATTTTGTCAAGACTTTGCCTGCAGCAAGTAGTTAACACAGATGGAGTCATGGTTATGATGAACAGGATGGCGGGCGTACTGTGATCTCACCCCACAGTTTGGTACTGGATGTGGAGTTCAGCATCCTCTTCGGGGGGGGGGGGGTTAAAAAGCAAGTTTCTAGCCCTTAAGGGTGAAATATGAGTTTCAAAAAGTATGTAGCCAACACCTTGTGGGAAGGAAGCTATAGGAGAAGCTGGGAGAGAAGGTGGAACATCAGGGCAAAAAGGAAGAAGAAGAAGAAGAAGAAGAAGAGGAGATTGGATTTATACCCCGCCCTTCACAACCTGAAGGAGTCTCAGAGTGCCCTTAGAGCCCTTTCCCTTCCCCTCCCCACAACAGACACCCTGTGAGGTAGGTGGGGCTGAGAGAGCTCTTTCAAGAACTGCTGGTGAGAGAACAGCTCTGAAAGAACTTGTAACTTACCCAAGGTCATTCCAGCAGCTGCATGTGGAAGAGTGGGGAATCAGATTAGAGTCCACGCTCCTGACCACTACACCAAACTGGCTCTCATAATGACAGTGGTGTTAAGAAAAATATCACTGCGAAGGTTCCAGAGTTCTCACTTGCCACTTATGGTGGGAAACCTCCAAGCAATTGCAACCCTCATCTGCTGTTGCTCAGCTGATCACAGGGTGGAAACTGGGCTAGGGGGGGGGGGGCACCATCCCGGGGAGAAAAAAATAAAAGGAAATTAAGGCCTTTTCTATTTAGAGGATGTTCTGACCACAGAGTTCCCAACAATTCCTAGAGCTACCCATAAGTGACAAGAGTTGTTCTAGCAATCGCCAGAAATTCTAGAACTACCATTGTCACTTCTGGGTAGCTCTAGGAATTGCCAGGGAATTTATGGTCAGAACTGCCTGTAAATAGATGAGGCCTTGTTTTTCTTTTGAACTTTCTCTCGGGACGCTGCCCCCCACCCCACAGCCCTCCCACTGGTTGCCAGGCATAGCCCGCCAACCCTGTTTATTATATTTTAATCTCACCCTTTCTCCAAGGAGTTTACATGGTTCCCCATCTCCCATTTTATCATCACAACCCTGCTAAGGAGGTTAGACTGAGGACAATTACCTTTCACACATGCTAAATAATGCAGTTTCAATCTACTTCAGTGGCTGTTTGCGAATGGATTTTGCCATTTCACTCAGTAAAATCCAGTTTCAAAGTGCCCTAAAAGTGGATTGAAAGTGCACTATGTAGTGTGTGTGAAAGCACCCCAAAGAGTTTTCTACACGGCACATGTGAATTTGAATCTGGTTTTTTCCCCCACTTCAAATTCAGCACTTTATCCATTACCCTGTATTGTTTGGGGTTTCTTCTTGGACAGTTTTGGTAGTGATTCTAACAGGTGATATATAAGACCTTTTGCCTGAGACCCTCGAGAACCACTGCCACTCTGAGTGGACATTATTGACTTCGTTGGGCCAATTATCTGGTTCCCCCGGGGGGCGGGGGATTCCCCGCTATAGGGGTTCCCGATCCGCCAGCCGGCATTCGGCCGGCGGGGGGAACCCCGCCCCAGAAGTCGTCCGGTGAGGACGACTTCCCCCGTGTAATGATGTCACCTCCAGGTGATGTCATTACGTTGCCGTGGCGCGCGCACAAAGTGCACACGCCAGAAGAGCTCCCGGGGGGAGAACAACTCCCCCCCACCGGTAAGTCATCAGTACTTGGCAGCCCTAGGTTCAGATGTACATATAATGTGACTCAGTGGTAGAGCATCTGCTTGGCATGTAGAAGGTCCTAGGTTCAATCACTGGAATCTCCAGTCAAAAGGAACAGGCAGTGGATGATCTGAAAGACCAGCTTCTAAGTCCCTGGAAAGCCACTGCAGGTCTGAGTAAAAAATACTGACTTGTTGGACTGAAGGTCCAATTCAGTAAAAGGCAGATCAAGAAGTGAGAAGATGTGAAGAAGTGAAAAGTGACTCACAAAAGCTCATACCCTGCCACAAATTTTGTTAGTCTTTAAGGTGTTACTGGACTCTTGCTCATTTCTTTCTGAAGAAGTGAGTAGTGACTCACAAAAGCTTATACCCTGCCACAAATTTTGTTAGTCTTTAAGGTGTTACTGGACTCTTGCTCATTTCTTTCTGAAGAAGTGAGTAGTGACTCACAAAAGCTCATCCCCTGCCACAAATTTTGTTAGTCTTTAAGGTGCTACTGGACTCTTGCTCTTTTCTACAATATATGGTAGGGTCATGCGTTCAAATGTTTTCAACGTCTCATTAAGGCTGTGGTCACAGACACTAAATAATCCACTTTCAGTCCACTTCCCAAGTGGATTTTGCCGGTTCTCACAGTAAAAATCCAGTTGAAAACCACACTGAAAGTGGACTGAAAGTGGATTACTTAGTGTGTGTGACTGCAGCCTAAGTGTTTCCACTTAAACAAGCACCAAGGCAGTGAAAAGCAACTCGAATTAAAACAACAGATCCTTTTTGCAACTGCAAATATATCCGAGAACTTTGGGTGGGAAATGATGTAGCAAGCGAAGGCATCGGTGTGATCATAAATCCATCCATTGAAATTAGAAAAAGGACATTCACAGGGGCTCACAACACAAAGTTTCTATTTCAGTTATTGCCGTGCGCTAAACAATGCTCCCTTGTGAAATAATCTAGTAATTGATAGCAGATCCAGATTGAGGGACAATTCAAGTGGTTGCTACAGGTGAATCATTAACCTGAGCACACCCACAATAAGTGCTCTTTATTTGGGACCGGCTAAGTGCCCATCATCCTGGGGGATGTGGTGCATGCAGACGAAGGGCCAGTATATTCTACAGACGGCCCCAGAGGTAGAAATGTGCCTCAGTGTGATCTGTATGTGGCTTGCACTGTGTACATAAACACCATTGGGTCTTTCATGGTGGCAGCTCAGTGAGTGAGCCCCACTGTAAAATTGTCCCCAAACATGGTGGAAAGTGCCATCATAGCAACCCTGTAGGGCCTTAGAAGAGGTGGTTAGCCATTGCTTAGCTCCGTATAGCAAACCCTGTCCTTTCTCAGTGACCTCCCATCCAAGTCCTGACCAGGGCTGACCCTGCTTAGCTGGAAGGAAGGAAGGAAGGAAGGAAGGAAGGAAGGAAGGAAGGAAGGAAGGAAGGAAGGAAGGAAGGAATTGAAATGTGCATTCAGAGAATTTATGAGTTTTCTTTATACCAACATTGTAGGGTTATTAAATTCCAGGTGGGGCCTGAAGATCTCCAGGAGTTACAAGTGGTCTCCAGACTACAGAGATCAGTTCCCCTGGAAGAGACGGCAGCTTCTGAGGGTAGATTCTGTGCATCCCTGCTGAGATCCCTCCCCTCCCCATACCCCTCCCAGGGCCCATCCCCAAATCCCCAGGAATTTCCCCACCTGGAAATTTAATAACCCTACAATTTAATAACATCCTACAAAACTGGGGGCTTATAAAGCTAAGAAAAAGGTTTTTTTAAAGCACAATGTTTTTTTTAAAAAAAAAATCAGTGGCAATGAGCCCAAGCTGTTCCTTTTCCACTTTGCGATGTGCTTAGAGAACAGGGTGGACAACCAAGGTCCTTCATCCAGCCTTCAGATGGACATGCTGCTGCCCCTCTCAGGAGCTGCTGAGCAACTTCTGAAAAAATGTCTCCAGTCGCCCTCCTCTCCCAGCCCTCGACTGTTCCCCTTCCTTCTGTGGCACTGCTAGAGGACCAGGAGGGGAGAGCCATCCGAATTCTTCACCCCACTCATCAGATGTCCCTTCTGCTGCTACTGTTGTGGCTTCCAGCTCTTGTAGGGAGGCTCAAACACCTGCCAGTTTGTCTCGGGTCCCATTCACCAGTCATAATTGGGCAGCCAGTTTTTCAGCCAACTGTTCACCTTTATGTCAGCCTGTTTGTGGCTGTTCAGTGGGTCGCTTTGAAATATTCCTTCGTAGCAGCACAGCAGAGTACAATCAGCTTTCCACACATGTGCGTTCACAGATACTCCAATGGATTCTACTTTCCCCTTGCTGGTTCCAAGCTTCTTCCCTCGTTCGGCAGGCTGTTGTTTAAATAGTTAAATCCTCTCTATTGCTGTTTAAATAGACACAGTTACAAATAATGTTGTTGTTGTTTTTTAAAAAAACAGAACCCTTACCACTCAGTGTTCATCTACTAAGTCTTTGGCGAGATGAATGACTGCCAATCTCTTTGGATCAGCAGCTTTTTCACATGTATGCCAACTTATTTGGCAGGCGCTTGAGACATTCAGTGCAGAACCAGATTCAGTGATGAGCTCATGTCTGATAGTCACTGTCGGAAGGGTTACCAGGGTTGTGCCTAGCAATCCTGGAGCTTTTGGGGATGGGGGGATGGCACGCAGTGCAGGGGGTTTCACTTCCAAGTGAAGACTGCCACAGGAGGTGGTGGCAGCTACAAGCATGGACAGCTTCAAGAGGGAGTTAGATAAACATATGGAGCAGAAGTCCATCGGTGGCTATTAGCCACAAGGTATAGATAGGAACTCTCGGTCTGGGGGAAGTGATGCTCTGTATTCTTGGTGCTTGAGGGGTGGCAACAGTGGGAGGGCTTCTAGCGTCCTGGCCCCACTACTAGACCTCCTGAGGGCACCTGGTATTTTTGGGCACTGTGTGACAGAGTGTTGGACTGGATGGGCCATTGGCCTGATCCAACATTGGCTTCTCTTATGTTCTTATGATGTCATCACATCGACCAATGCTCTAGAAATCCCTTTAGTATCTAAAGTAAACTGGAAGCACTTTATTAGGAATTGTAGTTACATACCTGTAATTTTCTGGTATTTTATTGTTATTATTATTGTTGTTATTGTTGATTTTAAATTGTTATATGATGTTTTAACTGGCATTTATGCCTTTGTTTTAACTGGCATCTATGCCCTTGTAAGCCGCCCTGAGCCCACTTGTGGGGAGGGCGGGGTATAAAAATAAAGATAAATAAATAAATATAAATAAATAAAGACCATAGAGATTGGGGGAATTCCTAGAGAGTTGGTCAATGTGATGGAGTCACTCCCATTTTCCTCTTGCTGCTCCATCATGTGAGCGTGGAGGGCCAGGGCAGGAATTTGTCCACTGAGGTTGGGCAAATGATACAGCTGATAGTTGAACATGCTCAGGGCTCATTTCGTAGCAGGAGCTCCTTTGCATATTAGGCCACACCCTCCTAATGTAGCCAATCCTCCATGAGTTTACAGAGCTCTTCTTACAGGGGCTACTGTAAGCTCTTGGAGGATTGGCTACATCAGGGGTGTGTGGCCTAATATGCAAAGGAGCTCCTGCTACGAAATGAGCCCTGACACATGCTGAATAAGTCTGGCTGTCAAACATATGCATTGAAAAATTCATGGCATCCCTATTCTCTTCAGGACATGTGTTGTCTCTGTTTGGCATCAGCTGGCACTTCGAAGGCCAGGATCAGAGTGCTGCACTTCCTGCCTTATCAGGCTCCACATTAATGCCAGATCATGGACAACTCGTTTCCTCTTGAACAAAAAAGCCTCAGTGTGAAGCAAATTACAAATTACAAGAAGACTGTCTGACAAAACCAGTTTCCCCCCCTCCGGTTTAATTAAGCCTCTTAGTCCCTGGCATGGTTCCAGGTTCATGATGAAGGAAGACACTTTTCTCACAAGGTAGTCTTTGTGGTTGGGCTTAGTGAAGGTGCCGCTAAACAACTCCAACCCCCTTCAATGGGCTTCCGCTTGGGATTAGTTTAGCATGTTCCTCCAAGCAACCAGCCACAATGCCTTTTGGTAATCACTTTCACACATTAACTGTCTTAGGTGTGAAGAACACAAGAAGAGGCCTGGTGGATCAGACCAGTGGTCCATCTAGTCCAGCATCCTGTCTCATACTGTGGCCAAGCAGTACCTCTGGAGGGCCAACAACAGGGCAGAGCAGCCAAGGCCTTCATAAGAACATAAGAAGAGTCTTGCTGGATCAGACCAGTGAGGGTCCATCTAGTCCAACATCCTGTCTCACACAGAGGCCAACCAGTTCCTCTGGAGGGCCAACCACAGGGCATAGAGGCTGAGGCCTTCCCCTGGAGGAGAGAAAGAGACAGAGGGTGGGTACACAAAAGTGGAATGTCTCTGCCTTTTGATATCTATCATCTTCCACAATGTGTACCATAAAATATAATCTACAAAATGCCGTATTAACATTTTGGTTTTCCTTGCAAGACAGAAGACCCTCCTGGGCTTGAATCTTGTTCCATAAAATTTTGTCCATCATTATAATCATGAACATCATCAACAAGAACAACAACAATATGCTTCTTAGCATTCAAGGTATTTCTCACACGTTATGTCTGGAATGCGTGTAAAAACTCTGGGCAATAGATCAGTACTCCTGTGTCCCATAGTGCAGATAAAGGGGTGGTCTGAGGGCTAAACAGGCATGGAAAAGATTTCATTCCAACCATGAAATGTGAATTCCAGGCTCACGTTGCCTCAGTTTGCACCTGGACCATGCAGGGAAGGGGAAAGGAGCTTAACCCATCAACCTGAACTTGGTTTCAGTACTCAAAACTGGCTTCCCTTCTCTGCCATTAGCATTTTGGAAGGGGCATTCTTCAAGGACATCCCCCCCCCCCTTTAAAATGTTAAGAGCAGAGTGGGGAAGCCAGTTTTGATTATTGAAACTGAACAACGGTTGAATGGTAAAACCCCTTCTCTCTTCCCTGCATGGTCCTGATGCAAATTGAGACTGTATTGGCCCAGGGTTTCCATTTTGTAGTCAGTTGGAAATGCATGGTCTTAGTCATGTCTGTTTCAGACCTCAGAGATAGTGGCTTTTCTAATGAGCAGGGGTCATTTCAAGCAGGAGCTCGGGGGAGCACAGCTCCAGGAGTTGGTGCCATCCCCCCCCCCCCACGGGCAGGGGAATGCCTGCTTGTGTCATGGCTGCAGCAAAATGACCCCGTCCCCTGGAAAGGTCCTTGTTCCTCCGACCAGCCTTCTGAAGGCTTCAGCCACCACTGAAGCTATCCTCCCAGAAGAGTGGTATTTCTGAGGCTTGGATTAGTAACTGTCCCCTCTCTGCCAGCTCTTTTTCTTTCTTTCTTTCTTTCTTTCTTTCTTTCTTTCTTTCTTTCTTTCTTTCTTTCTTTCTTTCTTTCTTTCTTTCTTTCTTTCTCTCTCTCTCTCTCTCTCTCTCTCTTTCTCTCTTTCTCTCTTTCTCTCTCCCTCCCTCCCTCCCTCTCTCTTGCCTTCTGACATACTTCCAGTGATGTCAGGTGGTGTAGCATATGCAAATAAGTTATGCTAATGAGTTATGCTAACCTCTTTTTCTACAAAATGACCCCTGCTAACGAGAAGCTGTGTATTGCTTCTATATTTCCCCCTATGGGGAAGTAGCAGCTCTGTGGGACCGTTCGAAGCACGGCAACATCATAGGGAGGAGGAGATTTTTATTTTTATTTTTTTAAAAAACCCTCCTCTGTGCTGTGCTGAATTGGAACTCTGTGCAGTTAAAAAGGAAAATGTTTGGGTGTTCTGACCGGTGGTATTCCCAGTGTCATATTTAGTTTTGTTCTAAGTGACATTTGAGTGGATCCAGTGAAGCATAGGGATGCCAGTTGGACCTGGGGATCCCCTGGAATTCCAGCTCATGTCCAGAGTACAGAGATCAGTTCCCCTGGAGAAAATGGCTGCTTTGGAGGGTGGACTCCATGGCATTACAACCCACTGAGGTCCCTGTCCTTCCCCAGGCTCCATCCCCAAATCTCCAGGAGTTTCCCGGCCTGGATCTGGCAACACTATCCCTCCTCCATCCCAGCATCCCCACAGGTTCAAGAATATCCACCCACGGAGCATAACTTTTCTGGCTCCCCATCCAATATTCTAAACACTACAGCGCACTGCCTCCCAATTTCAAGCACTATTTATTCTCCCCCCCCCCCCCATCAGCTTGCAAGTTAAGGATGCCAGCCTCAGGTGGGACCTGGGGATCCCCCCAAATTATAGCTCATCTCCAGACTACAGAGATCAGTTCCCCTGGAGAATATGGCTGCTTTAGACTCTGGGGCATTGTACCCCACTGAGGTCCCTGTCCTCCCCAAGCTCCACCCCCGAATCTCCAGGAGTTTCCCAACCTGGATCTGGCAACCCCACCCCACTCCCCACTGGTGGTCAGGGAGGACCTGGCAACCCTATTGCAAGTAGATGGGGGAAAAAATCACATAACGTTAATACCCCTATTGAAGTGGGCTGCAATCGTGTGCCCAGTTAAGCTATTTTGATCCCATATGTTTCAGTGGGGTTGAAACGGTGTCGTTCATTCGTTCGTTCATTTGTTTATTCGTTCATTTGTTTATTCGTTCATTCGTTCATTCATTTTGCACGGGATTGCAGTCATAAGTAGTTATGAGCCTGGAACTGAAAAGGCTGAACCAGGGCTTGGACCAGGTGTACTCCAAGAATGCCTTCCTGTTCCGCAAAGGCAAGATATGAATTATACAATGTTCTGTCCTGTTTGAGCCATAAACACCACTGGGAAACCCAGACCTTCATCTCTGCGTAGGGGAAGGAAGCTAGACCCGGCTTCTCTGATCTCAAATTCTTGTGGTGTCCTGTTGTCATTTCGACAAGTTCCTGGAAATCTCAGGAGGACAAATTTGGTCATCTTCCCCCCCCTCCCCCCGGTTCCACCCAGTTCCTAAATCGAACCAAGCTGCACTCGCAAACGTTTCCAGCGCCAGATTTTGAATGACAGACATCCCCGCTCACCCCCCCCATCTCCCCTAACGTATCAACCTTACCCTTCTTCCTTCTCCAAACCCCTTAATCAGAATCAAATTTTTCATATGTAAGTAATATTTAAGCGGAGCTATTTTGGGACGCCGGCGGGGCCCCACACTGTGCTTGCCAGAGCCCTTTCATTAGGAATCACTCTTGGCAAACAGATTGATGTCCGTGCTGCAAGGGCCGCCTCGAGCAAACACCCAGGCCTCCCTGAGGGGGGTGGGGAGGAAATAGGGGGTCACACTGTGAACTTCTGAAGCATCAAGTGAGAATCTAAAGTGATGCTTTAAGGACTTGCAGGGGTCAGTTTGTAGAAAAAGAGGTGCGGGAGCTCATTAGCAGGAGCTCATTAGCATAACTTATTTGCATATGTCACACCCCTTGACAACACCGGAAGTGTGTCAGAAGGCAACACCCACTGCTCAGGCTCCACCCCAAAAATCTCCAGGATTTCCCATCTCAGAGCTGGCGAGCCAGCTTGACACTTGGACTAAAGACACTTTAGGTTCCCTTTGCTCTTGCAGGGAAGCTACCCTACCACAAGCATGAAAATACAGATCAAGTGAGTCTGCTTTTGCTTTTTTCCACAGCGCATCACCATATGTGCCTGCCTGGAGGGGAAGGGAAAAGGAGTTTGTAAGCCGCTCTGAGACTCCCTTCGGGAGTGGAGGGCGGGGTATAAATCCAATCTCTTCTTCTTCTTCTTCTTCTCCTGGGCTTGTTACTTTCCTGCTCGAAATGATCCCTGTACAGTGTCAGGGACAGTAATGAATGAGTAATGAGTGGGTACAGATTGTAATCATAATATGTAGGAACTGGTTATAGGCAAGGGTCCTTTCGTAGAAAAAGAGGTGCAGGAGCTCATTAGCATAACTCATTAGCATATGCCACGTCCCCTGACATCACTGGAAGTGTGTCAGAAAGGGAATGTCAGTTTCAGCCCCATTATACCGTATGGGCCATTGAAATCAATGGCAAAAACTCATAGGGTATATGAGGAGCTGGAGGAAAGGGGGTTTGAGGGAGAGACTCCAAATTTGCAGGATAGCTGCTGGGACCTCTCCCCCAAATTCCCACCAAGTTTCAAAAAGATTAGACCACGGGGTCCAATTCTATGGGCCCCCAAACAGGTTGCCCCATCCCCTCCATTGTTCTCTATGGTGGGAAAAAATGTTACTTGGCACATAAGTACTGGAGAAATTTCACCAACCCTTCAGCAGCTTCCACCCCATCAGTTTGGTGTAGTGGTCAGGAGTTGGACTCTAATCTGGGAGAACCAAGTTTGATTTCCCACTCCTCCACATGCAGCTGCTGGTGTGACCTTGGGTCAGTCACAAGTTCTTTCAGAGCTGTTCTCTTAGGAGCAGTTCTCGAGAGAGCTCTCTCAGCCCCACCCACCTCATAGGGTGTCTGTTGTGGGGAGGGGAAGGGGAAGGAGACTGTAAACCACTCTGAGACTCCTTTGGGTGGTGAAGGGCGGGGTATAAATCCAATCTCCTCCTCCTCCTCCTCTTCTTCTTCTTCAGACCCACGGCTGCCATGACATGTCATTTAGCCCTTAGTGTTCATACACATTGATTACGCATGCATGTCTATGGAATCAAAAAGCCTCTGTTCCCTTCTTAGAGATCAGAGTTCTGAAAATGAAAGGGAGGGGGCAGAAACCAAAAGAACAGCAGATTTCCCTGACATCCTCAGTTTAATTACCTTCACAAACTACATAGGCAAACCAAGGAAAGTGGCTTTCTCAGGGTCTGTTCCTTCTAAACAAAGACAACTGGAGTTTACTTTGTCACAAAGGAAGCCAGCATAGAATTATAGACTTCAGCAAGCACTGCCCGTGGACTCTGAATCCTTTCCGTTCAGCTAAAAGGAACAGAAATTTGCTTTTTGCACATGATTTCCAAGCAGAGATTATTTTGGATTCTAGGAGCCTATGTTCTATTTACAGCGCTAAGCTGTTATTGTGCCAAGGTGGTTGTACTTCGGTGGAGGGTGCTCATCTTCATGGCTGGATCCAGTCAGCTTTTCTGCTGATCACACAAGGATGCCAGCCTCCAGGTGGGACCTGGGGATCCCCTGGAATTACAGCTCATCTCCAGACCAAAGAGATCAGTTCCCCTGGAGAAAGTGGATGCTCTGGAGGGTGGACTCTGTGGCATCCTACCCCACTGAGGTCCCTGTCCTCCCCAGACCCCACCCCCAAATCTCCAGGAGTTTCCCAGTCTGGATATGGCAACCCTACCCCCCATCCCCCACTGGTGGCCAGGAGGACCTGGCAACCCTATCAGATCAAAAAAAAGGAAGGAGTGGTCTACTTTGACCCCCCCCCCCAAAAAAAATTAGAGCTGAAGAGCTGGGTTCTACATAGACAAAAGCCACATGGGATGAGTCTTTAGTAAGGAGGGGGGTTGGGTCAGATTGCATCGGAAATAGTCGTGCCAAGCAACGCTTCCTCTGCGCTGGGGAGTCCTGTGCGCAAAAATTCTACTTTGTCAGCCACTGGCATTAAAGTTGTGAGCGAGAGATTTGGCTGCTGCCTAAATCAGTTTGCTCTGGAGCCCTCCTTCCTGAGCGAAGACAAAAACATGTGATCCGGAGGCTTAAAAACTTTGAGTTAGCTCACACTGACTCAGCTTAGAGGGAACATTGGTGCCCACCTCTAGATGGTGGCTGGAGATCTCCCACAATTCCAACTGAATTCCGGGCAACAGAAACTAGTTCCCCAGTAAGGTGGACTTTATGGCATTATATCCCACTGAAGGACCTCCCCTCTTCAAACCTTCCCCTCCCCAGACTCCACAATATCTGCAAGAATTTCCCAGCCCGGAACTACCAACCCTTGGCCGGAATCTATGCCACTGTATCTTTCTGAGGACCCCCCCATACCCAAACCCTGCCTTCCCCCAGGTTCTACCCCCAAATCTCCAGGAATTCCCCAGCCCAGAGCTAGCACCCCGGCCTTACTGGCTGGATCCATGCCTGTGTTTGTTCTTTTTAGTACTGACGATACACAAGAACAAGCTTTTTATCTTTTGTTTTGTTGTGTTGTGTTTGAGGGATTGACGATGCTGGAACAGAAAGGCGGTCAAGCATTTGTGCAGAAAAACAAGCATTTCAGAAAAATATGTCGATCGTACTTCTCGTCAGATTCACAAAATCCCTAAGTAACCAGGCTCCTCTTCAGTAAAGTTCTGCAGATCATACATACCCAGCCAAAAAAATAAAAGGGAAATATTCAGCAAATCCTTGAACTTACTCCGTTGGAGTCTGAGTCTCCTTTGACACACACACACACACACACCCCAGCTGTGTCTCTGAAGCTTTGGAGATCATTCTGCAGCCCAGGAACACTGGCTGCAAGTTCCTTTCACCTTTCGCTTCAGGCCAAGTAGAAAACAGAACAAAATTGCTGTCGCTTGCTTACCTGCATACATATTCATGCGCCCGCATATGTCTGCCATCGTTTCTGCAGTGCAATGGAAATGCTCAGATCTCTTATGCGCTGAATTCTCTCCCTCCTACTCTATAGGAATGATCTCATGTCAAATAATTAGGGCATAATGCGAGCGCACCCCGACAGTCTCTTTCCCAGATACTTATTGTGCCCCTGTTCAAAATCTGAGCAGTACTATCAAAGACCTTGCCTTTGGACAGCCAGACAGACAGGCCTTGTCTCAGCATGGGACGGGCTCCATGCAGGTGAGGCAGGCAAAGGATGCGTTATTGTTCCCTTTTCCAAGTCAAGGAACTGAAGCCGGGTGGGGCATGGCTCAGCGGTAGAGCATCTGCTTGGTATGCAGAAGGTCCCCGGTTCAATCCCCGGCATCTTCAGTTCAAGGATTGGGTAGGAGGTGATGTGAAAGACCTCCCCCCTGAGTCCCGGGAGAGCCGCTGCCAGTCTGAGTAGACAATACTGACTCTCATGGACCCAAGGGTCTGATTCAGTATATGCAGGGCTATTTTTGGACAGGAACACACAGGAACGGAGTTCCAAATTGGCCACACCTACAGCCTCCCCCTCCAGGTTCCCCAGGCATCTCGGAAGCTGCAGGGCACCTGGGGAAGCCAAGCAGATCTAGGGAGGGAAGGCAGTTTAAACTGCCTCCCTTCCTTTGGTTCCCCAGGTGCCCTGCAGCTGCGGGGCGCCTGGGGAAGCCAATCCAGAAACTGCCTTCCTTCCCCTGGGTTCCCCATGCGCTCTGCAAGTCACAGGGCACCTGGGGAAGCTGATCCTGAGAGGGAGCGGGGCTGTCAGGGTGTGGCCTAAAATGCTAATTCGTTTCTGCTGCTGGGTGTGGCCTATTATGCTAATAAATTCCTGCTGGGCTTTTTCTACAAAAAAGCCCTGAGTATATGCCAGCTTCATGTGTTCATGTAAAGTCACAGGATGGAGAACTCTGTGCCTTCTCCACTGCGAAGCAATGGGGAGGGATGGGAAGAACAGAGTGCTTAATTCTTTTCCCTCCCCCTCCCGCTCTTTCCTGATACAATCCACCCAGCAATTCCCACCCAAGTCTCCCTCCTCCTGCTTCTCCCTTGAAAATCCCACCTTTCAACCCTCACCTGCTGCTTTGCAGCAAAGAATCTGCAGTTCGGGTTGCCCCTGTCAGTCAGATTCCGACTCCGGAACTCCGCTGCCTGCCTTCAAACAATGGAATGTCACTTATGATGTCACGTCTGGGTAACCGTTCACGGCACTCTAGGAATCTCCTCTAATCTCTGTGGCCTTTTACCATAGAGATTAGGGGGATTCCTAGAAGGGGGCTGTGGTGTCACACACAGCTGGGATATCACTTCTGGAGTTTGCCATGGCAGCGATGCCACAGCATCACTGATGCTGTCCCTTCCCAAGGCTCTGCCCGCAAAGGTTCCCAGGGTTTGCCAGCCCATGATGGAAACATCAGCTGCAGTGAGGTCTGAGGTAGGATTGGCAGGTCCTGGCAGGAGGAGGGGGCATTACTGGTGCACAGAGAGACCTAGGCCGGAGTAATCAGCCATGTGGTGACATCACTGCTGGCAGGCACAGGAAGTGACATCATCACATCACCGGCGATGCAGGGACACTCTGGTATTTGGGCAAAAACTCTATGGTAGAAATCATTTGCATTGCCAGCGATGCAGGTCGAGGCCTCCTTTAGCTGCCAGTAAGTTCCCCACCAGCCAGGAAGAGGCTCCAGAGCTGGGGATCCCCCATCCCCAGTGAGGCCTGACAAGCCACGTCCCAGGCCACGACTGCTACCAGATGTTTAGACCTGCCCTTACAGCACGTTCTGTACCCCTGAGTTGTGATTCTTTCCCCACTTAGTGAGATGTAAACTTCTCCCACTAACTGAGAAGAGTAGGGTTGCTGGCTCTGGGTTGGTGAATCCCTGGAGATTTGGGGGTGGAGCCTGGGGAAGGTAGTGGGAGGGGCCTCAGCAAATCCCAATGCCACAGAGTCTGCTCTCCAAAGCAGCTATTTCTTCAGGGGACCTCAGGTGTCATTCCCAGAAACTTCAAGCCTCCACCTGGAGGTTGGCATCCCTAGAGACCCAGACAAGCCCTTGCATAACCAATAGGGCAACCCTAGAGTAGACCCTCAGGGACTGCGGTGGCTCAGAGGTTGACGCTGAGCTGCAGACCAGAAGGTTGGTCGCTTGGCAGTTCGAGACCCGAGTGCTGTGTGACGGAGTGAGCACCCGTCTCTGGCCCCTGCTCCTGCCAACCTAGCAGTTTGAAAACAAGAAACTGCAAGTAGACAAATAGGTAGCGGTTTGGTGGGAAGGAAGCAGCCTTCCGTGCGCCTCAGCAATTAGTCACGCCGGCCGCATGACCACAGAACAGTCTTCAGACAGTGCTGGTTCTTCGGCCCTAGAGTCGGATTCAACTGGCTTTTGAGCAAGGTAAACCTTTACCTTTACCAGAGTAGACCCTGCCTGTCTCACTTATGACTTCCAGGCCTAAAAGGGAAATTTCAGCCAGCTCTTTACGCCTTTGCATTTATTCAGATTCCGGAGCAGATTCACTTGCAGGCAAAAGTCGCCTGCAAGGAAATCTCAGTTCTCGAGAAGCTTTAGCAGACAGCAGAAGGAACTGGGGAAAGGATCAGGCCGGGAACCTTTGCATGCTCCGGTGACAGACGTCTAGACAGGTGGGAGGAACTGAGTGGGAGAGGCAGAAGCGCCTCGACTGCTGAGAGCAGCTTTTTTCTGAGTTCATGCTAAGAAGGTTAAGACGGAGCAATGAACCTCCCCAAGCCTGGGATCAGAGCTGGGTTCATTCCCCTTGGATTCCCTTAAACCCTCTGAACTTCTGCCAGATCTGTATTCGAATCCAAACATCTCCCGTTTAGCTATTCGGTAAGATGGAGCCAGCCGGTAGGCTAATAACTCCATCACACATAGAAAACGACATGCGTCTAGGGAGGGAAAGTCTGCGTTTCCATCCTGCATCCACTTTCATTCTGTCTCGGTGAACTACACGGGATGGGCAGATGATGAGCCAAGCAGCAACTGCAGTTAGGAAATCTGCTCTTCCCTGATGACTAAGGGTGCTTCTAGAGGTCAAATTTCTCCACTGCTGTGATACTTTGGAAGGTAACCTGGGACTTTGTGCATACAAAGCGTTCCCACCATCACTCGGCTGTACCAACAGGCTTATCTGGAGGAGTGAGGGGAGACAGGATCCCAGAGAGGTTCTGCGTGTCTTTTCCCTGACTCTTTGCCCTCAATCCCTTGGAGGGTCTGCACCAAAGCAGAAGCTAGAGTTCTGCCCATTGCCTCCCTCAGTGATAGACAGCAGCCTTGCAGCAAGTCAGTCCATCTAGCTGAGCTGCTCAGGGATCCCCAACTGGTCCACCGACATCCTTCCTGGCACTTGCCAAGTGTTTTTAGAAAGTGGGCAGGGCCAGGTAGGGGTTTTGCCCAGCGACGCTCCCGATTGGAAACTGGAGATATAATTGACTGTGCGGATTTTTTTTAATGCTGTTTTCCCAGCAGTGACCGCCATCTTATAAGGAGATAGTTTGGTATAGTGGTTAAGAGCGTGGACTCTAATCTGGGAGAACCAGGTTTGATTCCCCACTCCTCCCCAGGCAGCTGCTGGCATGACCTTGGGTCAGTCACGAGTTCTTTCAGAGCTGTTCTCTCAAGAGCAGTCCTCTCAGAGCTCTCTCAGCCCCTCCTACCTCACAGGGTGTCTGTTGTGGGGAGGGGAAGGGAAAGGGATTGTAAGCCGCTCTGAGACTCCTTCAGGTAGTGAAGGGAGGGGTATAAATCCAATCTCTTCTTCATCATCTCCACTGTGTGACTGAAGGTAAGCTGCGGCAGCCATTTTGTGGCTGGATTTGCCTCCTGGGGCAACCATTTTTAGCAGCTGATACCTGTTGTCCTTTAATTGGCAATGTCATTACTTCAGCTTAGGACCTTCTGCATACAAAGCAGGTACACTGACGCTGACCCACAACCTTTTACCAGCTGTACCCTTCTCAGTGTGGTATATTCCTATCAGAAATTTACACATTTATGCCCCTATTTCTGCTGGTTGCCCAGGCTAGCAGGCTAAGCAGACAAGAAACAGTTGGCGAGTGTGTTGGGTGGGTGCTAAGTAACTACAAAAACCCTTCCTCTCCCATTTCCCTACTTCCTGGCAAAGTCGCGTGGATTCTCCCTGAACGTATGATTGTCCAGTTTAGAGCCCCTGAAGTCAGTAGCTGGAAAAGGTGGCGGCTGCAAATGCAACGAGCAAAACGATCTGTTGACTGGATAACAAGAGAAGACCAAATGCTTATTGTTTAGACCAGGGCAGGCCAATGCAGAATTTTAATACTAGTAAGTATTCAGTAGGAGAGATGTTCTCTGCACGTAGAAGATCCCAAATTCAGTCCTTGGCATTTGCATTGAAAAGAAGAATCTCACACAGAAGAACAACGAAGAACATAGCTGCAAGTGGACTAGATGGACCAATGCTCTGATTCTGTATCAGCTACCATCGTATGTTCATACCATCTGTCAATCACAAGGGGCCCATGTTCTGCACACCTATCCATCTTTGCACTTCATGACAGCGCTGAGACCTGCATATAAAACACGGTAGCTCATTAGTCTCTAGGCCATAGCATCAGCTCATGAGGATTCTACTCATGAGTCTACACCAGGTTGGTGTAGTGGTTAAGTGCGCGGAGAACCAGGTTTGATCCCCCACTCCTCCACTTGCACCTGCTGGATGACCTTGGGCAAGCCATAGCTCTGGCACAGCTGTTCTTGAAAAAGAGCAGTTTCTGTCAGAGCTCTCTCAGCCCCACCTACCTCACAGGGTGTCTATTGTGGGGAGGGGAAGGGAAAGGAGTTTGTAAGCCGCTCTGAGACTACCTTGGGTAGTGAAGGGCGAGGTATAAATCCAATCTCTTCTTCTTCTTCTTCTTCTTCTTCTACTGTGATAGCCAAAAGGATGTATGAAGCACAGATGTGTATATTTTGGATGGGTGCTGAAACCCACATAGTACAGAGGGAAAACCCTAAGGTTATGGTGAGGTTCCCAATACTGCCTCAGCAAATGCTAGAAAATTTGGGGGATGATGAGACTGCAGAGGGCAGCGATTGCAGAGGATGTCACTTCCAGGTGATGCTCTAGGCTTACCTCCCTTGTCTCTATGGTCTTTACCACAGAGACTAGGGGATATTCCTAGTGTGTCACTATTTGGAGGTCATTTCTTCTCCAGCTCCTCAGTTCTTCAGGAGTGGGGAATTCAAGCTGGAGACAGTGATTATACAGCCCTTTACCATTCATAGGTTCCCCAACTTATTTGGCCTGTCAGATGTAGTGAGCCTGGCATCCCGTTTACAAGACCCCTGATTGGGTTGGATCACCCATGTGACCTGTCCAAGAAAAGGGAGAAGCAATACATGTTGGGGAAATGGCTCTAAAGAAGCACCTGGCAGAGGATATTAATGGTGCTGAAAAATAGCAAATAAATTTGCAGAAGTGAAACATTTCTTTTACCTCCAAAATGCCTAATTCAGTCTGAATTTCAGAACTGGCAAATATCGAGTGCAAGTCCTATCTATATTTTTACCTGGAAAAACCAGACTTTTGCTGCATTATCACGGCATCCGTTTATTTCCAAGTGTTTCCTCAGACTATATACAGAACACCAGGATTTGCCAAGCAAGTGGGTCTCATTTATTGGGACGTACGTGGAAGAAATCTTTCAAAACATCACATTTTCACTGAACATGATATCCTGAATGCACAGTTTTAAGGCTGTTTTCCCCTTCTTCTGAAGTTATAATTTTTGTTTAACTTGCTTTTTAATTTGGAGGGAAAAAATTGAAAAGGATGTGGCCGACCTTCACACAAGCGGACATTTTTGAGGGAGGGAAAAGTTCAAAAGAGAAATCAAATTGATAGGGTCGGAAGAGAATGTTTGGATTCCCCGAGCCAGGAGGAGGTGGTAAATTACTTCGACCTCCTCGTCTGTCTCCCCTGAATACACAGGCCCGAGCTGATAAACGTTCCCAAATGCCCTTTGGCCAGTTCAGACAGCCCTGCCAGAGAACTTGTCCTGGGGGTTCAACTGACAATCCCAGGGGGAGTAAATATTTGAGAAACCAACAGATTTCCGATGTGGGGAGGGGGGTGGAATTCTCTCAAAGGTACATTAGCTGGAAAAGAGCAAAGAGAGGCAGTGCGGAGCCGGGGGGGGGGGGGGGAGGGATGCTCTTCCACAGATGCCTGCATTTTACTGGCTTGCGGGCCTAGCCCTGGTGCGACAGTGAAATAAATCAAATAAGGCAAACCTGCGTGCTCAGCTATTAACAAGGAGAGTCCAGGAAAGCAGGTAGAACAAGAGACTACAGATAAGGTGACCCGTGTGTGTGTGTGTGTGTGTATATTCTTTTTAACGGAATTCTGGAAGAGCTGCCCTTTCAACTCAGAAAGCCTCCTTCCGGGCAAGATAAAAGGTTTTACTGCCCCCTAAAACCGCCAGAGCGAACCAACAAACATGTTGTCACAGAGTGAGGCAACCCTTTCCAATTCCAAGTATAACGTTTTAGCAACACGGAGAGGGCGACGGCCTCCCACTGCTGTGTCTATTTGATTTCGTTACAACTGTGGTCAGGCTGACATACTGGGCTCCCTTGGAAGGGCCTTTGATCTATAATCAAAGGTGCTTGGCTCCGAGTGGCCGATGAGCCACTGGGGCCGGACTGTGAACGGAAAGACGAGGAGCCGCTCAGGAACTATAATCCAGGCTGCCTACCTGGATCTAGCTTAAGAACGGATTTTCTTCTAGCTCTGCAATGCCGATCATCGTACAAAAGTGGTCTTTCAATAGTGTTGCCATCCCCCCTGATGGGGGCGGGGTTTTCCCCACTTTCGGGGGGCCCAATCAGCCACCTAGCCAGCCGGCGGGGAAGCCCCACCCCACCCCCAAACAGTCCCGTCCACACCAATGAGCCTGGTTCAATGACGTCACCAGGAAGTGATGTCATTGTGTGGGGCACATTGAAGAAGAAGAAGAAGAAGAAGAGATTGCATTTATATCCCGCCCTTCACTCACTTAAGAGTCTCAGAGCAGCTTACAAACTCCTTTTCCCTTCCCCTCCCCACAACAGACACCCTGTGAGGTAGGTGGGGCTGAGAGAGCTCTTTCCCAAGCTGTCCTTGAGGGAACAGCTGGTACAGAGCTATGGCTTGCCCAAGGTCATCCAGCCAGGTGCAAGTGGAGGAGTGGGAAATCAAACCCGGTTCTCCCAGATTAGAGTCCGCGCACTTAACCACTACACCAAACTGGCTCTCCACCAAACATTGCGGGAGGGGGACGCTTTACAGTTTGAAAAAAAAACTCTATGGTTACCACTGAAAAGTCCTAAAGAAGAAAAGCCCCCCCCCCCGGCAGCCAGGTAAGACCGGAAAACCCTATCTTCCAACCATAGATACTATCTAGGGCTGCCAGGTCCCAGGGGATGAGGTGGGTAGGGTTGCCAGACCCAGGTTGGGAAACTCCTGGAGATTTGGGGATGGAGCCTGGGGAGGACAGGGACCTCAGTGGGGTCTAATGCCATAGAGTCCACCCTCCAAAGTATCCAATTTCTCCAGGGGAACTGAACTCAGCAGTCTGGAAATGAGCTGTAATTCCAGAGAATCCCCAGGTCCCACCTGGAAGAAGGAGAAGGAGGAGGAGGAGGAAGAGGAAAAGGAAATTGGATTTATACCCCGCCCTTCCCTCAGAGTCTCAGAGCGGCTTACAAACTCCTTTCCCTTCCCCTCCCCACAACAGACACCCTGTGAGGCAGGTGGAGAGGCTGAGAGAGCTCTCCCGAGAACTGTCCTTGAGAGTGGTCCTTTAACCATTCAATTCCGTGCATGCGTGGAAAAACAAGTACACGGTGAGGCGCATATGCGCATGCACAAACAGAATTTTTTTAAAAAAAAAACCCAACCACGCAGCTCCTTCAAGAGGACGCCATCTAGACAATCCACCGCAGAGTCCGTGCTCAGTAAGGCGATTCACATGGGAGCTGTCTGGTCATGCAACACTGGATAAAAAGATTGGGATCAAATTAGAGCTTCCGGTTCAAGGCTAGGCGAGAGCAGTCGGGTGGAGGGCGAGCTCCTCCACCACAGTCTGCTTATCCTAAAGTTTATCCTCCAGAAAACAACTAGAAAGTTCAGACTAAGAAGTCGGAACATGCAAGAAGCTTGCCCCAGGTGGCAGTACCGTTTGGCAGACGGCTGCCATGGCTTGGGGGGGGGGGGGGTTGCTTCAATGCAGGAAACTTCAAGGAAGCTCGGCTGCATAGCCTCATGTCCAGTGGTACACTTCAGTGTAGAATGTTACTGTCTTCAGTATATTTGAATGGCTGCCATTTGTTCCTTCAGAGAAAAGTCAAATGCTGAACAGAGTTTGAGCCAGGAGAAAATGTACCCTAGGGTGGTCAACCTCCAAGTGGGGCCTGGGGAGCTCACAGAATTACAACTTATCTCCAGACTACAGAAGTCAATTCTCCTGAAGAAAGATGCTGCTTTGGAAGATGAGCTCCATTGTACCCCACTGATATTCCTCCCCTCCCCAAACCCCACCTTTTTGAAGCTCCCCTCCCCCAAACCTCCAGGAATTTCCCAACCCAGAGTTTGAAACCCTACTCATGGTACAGGATAGCCTGCCTCTACTAACAAGGACCAACAGGTGAAACTCATGAAACTCCCTTATACTAAAGCCCAAACTACATGTTATAGCTAACACAAGACCACCATGAGGACTGGCTGAAGAAGTCCAGCTGCAAGTTCTCTGTGGGAACTCAGTTCTAAGTGCTGAAGGGACCCAATTCAGGTGGGGACAATGGCTCAGGGAAAGGCAGGTCTCTAGCCTTCCCTTCATGCTATTTTCCCAACCTTGGCTTGCAGGCGTTATTTAACCCATGGGGTTTGCACATGCAAGCAAGACCCTCCTCCCCTTATCCATGGTCCTGATATGAACCGGACCTCTGCATAGGGTTGCCAACCTCCAGGTGGGGCCTGGAGATCTGTTATGACACGATCTCCAGATGACAATGATCATTTCGACTGGAGGAAATGGCCAGTTTAAACGGTGGACTCCATGGAATTATAACTTTCTGAGGTCCCTCCCTTCCCCAAACCTTGCCTTCTCCAAGCTCCTTCTCCAAAATCTCCAGGTATTTCCCAACCCAGAGCTGGTGACCCTACTTCTACAGCACTTTAGAACTGAGTTCCCAGGTGGAGCTTGCAGCTGAACTAGGGCAACAAACCCCTATAGTGATCCTGTGTTCAATGCAACATGTAGTCTGGGCCCAAGAAGACTATAAAGGCCAGTGTTATCTGCTGAGCCAGGCAGCAGCTCTCCCAGGTTTCCGGCAGAAGTCTTTTGCATCACCTTGTAGCTGATCCGGAGATGCTGGAGGCTGACTTGAAGACCTTCTGCATGCAAAGCAGATGTTCATCCGCTGAGCTGCACTAGGGGCTGCCAACCTCCAGGTGGAGGCTGGAGATCTCCCGGCATGACAAACGATCTTTCCAGGCTGCAGAGATCGTTCCCATGGAGAAAATGACAGCTTTGGAAGGTGAACTCTGTGGCATTGCAGCCCTGCTGGGATCCCTCTCCAAACCTTGCTTTCTCCAGGCTGCACCCCCAAACCTCCAGGAATGTCCCAAACCAGAGCTGACAATCCTAGCCACAGCCCCTCCTCTTCATTCTGGAAGCAATTCCAGAGTTGCATGGGGGTGGGCATGTTTTTTCTTTCCCCCCTCGGCAGAAATCCCAGAATCAGTCTTAGGAGGGGAAGGTGGAATGGAAGGGTTAACGCTGACATTTTGCATGTTCCATTGTATTGAATTGCTCTGTGTCATGGGTAAAAAGAGCCGCATATTCCACAAAGGGACAGAGGCCTCCGATCTGTTTTCCGATACCAAGAGGCTAATGCCATCGGCCGCATAGCTGTTTACTTAGATCACTCATGTCACTGATGGTACCTTTGCCCCGGGGAGGCCTAAGAGATGCTCTGTGCAAATAAGCAAGGGTTTCATCCAAGCTTTCCAAACCCTGGCACAAACAAGGACCTTCATTCATTCAGTTCTCTTCATTGAGCAGCCCCAGTTGTTACCAAAATCAATTTCTGGGGTTGGTGTGCCTGCCACTTAACAGAGCCACCAAAGTAAACTCCCGGGGTAAGGTCAAGTCATCCGCTCAGCCCCGTGAACCAAAGATGAGAATTTTAAAAGCTACCGATTTCAGTGGAATTTTTAAAATGTATTTATTTTTATTTTTACTTTCGTAAGCATACAACAAACATTTGTTGCACATTCTACAGGTGAACCTATGAATTTACAATGACCAAGAACTGAACAAAGGAAAGAATGGCATTGCAGAAATAATTAATCCGATAATATTGACAGTTCAGAAATGTGCTAATATGCTATAATATTGCTTTGACTGCACCACTTCTTTGAATGTGTCATTGCGCGTCAAGTATTCTAACACTGGGAACCATTATTCCACAAATTTGGAGTTAGCAGATCTCAGTAGAATTTTAAGGACTAGTTTAAATAATAAGACCAAGATGGGTAGTCGTGTTAGTCTGTCTGTAGCAGAAGAAAAGAGCAAGAGTCCAGTAGCACCTTACAGGCAAACAGAATTTGTGGCAGGGGATGAGCTTTTGTGAGTCACTGCTCACTTCTTCAGATCAGGCAAAAAGTCACAGAGGCTGACATTATCCATATGGCGACAAATCAAAATAGCCGTGTTAGTCTGTCTGTAGCAGTAGAGAAGAAGAGGAGGAGGAGGAAGAGAAGGAGGAGGAGGAGATTGGATTTATATCCCACCCTTCACTACCCAAAGGAGTCTCCGAGCGGCTTACAAACTCCTTTCCCTTCCCCTCCCCACAACAGACACCTTGTAAGGTAGTTGGGGCTGAGAGAGCTCTGACAGAAACTGCTCTTTTTCAAGAACAACTATGCCAGAGCTATGGCTTGCCCAAGGTCATCCAGCAGGTGCAAGTGGAGGAGTGGGGAATCAAACCTGGTTCTCCCAGATTAGAGTCCACGCACTTAATCACTACACCAAACTGAGCAAGAGTCCAGTAGCACCTTAAAGACTAACAAAATTTGTGGCAGGGGATGGGCTTTCGTGAGTCCCTGCTCGTGAGCCTTGTATTTTCATACTGGTTCCAGGTACATGAGTTACTAAAAAAAAAAAAAAAAATGCAAAAGCACACTCCTCAAACTGCCTCTTTATTGAGACGAATCAAAATAATACCCGGGATGGTACTTTTGATTTCTTTAGAACCTGATTTGTTTATTTACATCTTTATTGAGGCATTTATATCCTGCCTTTCCTTGTGGCTCAAGATGGCTTACGATAGCCAAAAAACCATTTTTGGTTCAAAAACAAAATAAAAATAGCAACCCCCAAATCTCTCCCTCTCTCAAAAGAGGCCTGCTACTCAACCACGTCCAAAGCCCTGGCCAACAGGTAGGCCTTGAAGCACTACCTGAAGATCTCCAAGACAGAGGGCTCTCCTCACCTCTTCAGGAAGCCCATTCCCCAGAGCTGGAGCCATGATGGAGAAGGTGATGGAAAGTTCCGGAAGAGGGGAAAAGCTTGCAGATTCCTTCGTGTTGTTTTGGTTGATCTTATGGCTCTCGCAAGTATATTGTCTTTAAGGCCCAGTACTTGCATGCGGTTGTCATGCTGAGAATTGCGTAGGGACTGCACACCCTGTCTCTTTTTGTGGTATAGTCTTGGGGGTGCCGTATCGACCCAGCTACTAATTCCTTGTGGTTGAGTGCTCCTTCCACTCCCTTTTCTATGTCAGTCCTCTATGAAATATTGAAGTGTGTGTGTATTAAGTACTGTCAAGTCGCTTCTGACTTATGGCAACCATGTGAATTAGTGACGACCAGGGCTCATTTCGTAGCAGGAGCTCCTCTGCATATTAGGCCACACACCCCTGATGTAGCCAGTCCTCCAAGAGCTTACAGTAGCCCCTGTAAGAAGAGCTCTGTAAGCTCTTGGAGGATTGGCTACATTAGGGGTGTGTGGCCTAATATGCAAAGGAGCTCCTGCTACGAAATGAGCCCTGGTGACATCCAAAACATCCTCATGTTAACAGTCTTGTGCAGGTCTTGCAAACTGAGGGCTGTGGCTTCCAATCTGGTGTGGTGGTTAGCTTGGGGTAGTGGTTAGGAGCACAGACTCTAATCTGGGAGAACTGGGTTTGATTCCCCACTCCTTTACATGCAGCTGCTGGTGTGACCTTGGGTCAGTCACAAGTTCTCTCAGAGCTGAACAGTTCTTGAAAGAGCTCTCTCAGTCCCACCTACCTCACATGAGGTGTCTGTTGTGGGGAGGGGAAGGGAAAGGAGATTGGAAGCCACTCTGAGACTCCTTTGGGTAGTGAAGGGTAGGGTATAAATACAATCTCCTCCTCCTCCTCCTCCTCTTCTTCTTCTCCTCCCTCTTCTACTTGACGGAGTCTGTCCATCTCATGTTGAGTCTTCCTCTTTTTCTGCTGCCTTCAACGTTTCCTAGCATTATTGTCTTTTCCAGTGACTCTTGTCTTTTCATAATGTGACCAAAGTATTATAGTCTCTCAGTTCAGTAATTTTAGCTTCTAGGGAGAGTTCAGGCTTGACCAGCTAGGGTAGGTTGAAGCAACATGCCACTGTGAAAATACGAGAGTGGGGCATTCGGAAAACACTATGCTCATCATCAATAATGGGCAAAAATATCCATAGAGAAGATCGTAGAATGACACCAATTCTTATAAGAACTTGATGACTAATTGTCATACTGTATGTGTGATCATGTTTACATATTTGTACTGATGAATAAAACATCAAAATGTACACATTTTTTTAAAAAATAATAATAATTCCTTTTGCTGTATGGCAACAGTCAATACTGGTGTGGGAAGACGCCTCAAAAATGCCATGTGCGTGCTGCTTATACCTCCTCAAAAACATGTTATGATGATTATCAGTCCTTGGAATGCTCAAATGTTCCACATGCATTTTCTCTAGCATCCTTACATAAACCTTCTAAGCCTCACTGGCATTATTGTTCCCAGAGTGAAAGCAGAGAGTTGGATATGACAGACAGTAACTTGTCAAAAGCCAACAATATTCACCTCAGAGACAAGAACTGACCTGACAGGTTGTTGGTTCAGTTTTTTAGCCACCACAGTGCTCCATGAGTCTTCACAGTGCTTCGCTAAATTTAGCTGGATCATGCCCCAAGTAAAGAAAGACATTGAGTCAAAGCCTCCCGCAACCTGTAGTAGCTAGCAGCTAGTACCGGCATCCACAGCTGGAGAGCCTTCTTGCTACATTCAGCTACCTTGTCCCCTCAAAGGAAATGTCTCTCATTCTGACACCTGCTTCATTCACACCCACCGCTAATCTAGCCCTCTTCTATGACAGCAGTGGCACTTTGCTCATTTGGGTCACAGCTGTTTTCCCCAAAGCCAAAGCTGATAAAGAGGTGGGCCCCATCCCCACCCCCACCTCTGCTTCTTCTCCCATGACATGAGTCTAACTCATGCCATGCTGGAAGAAGAGTGTCCTTTCACCCTGATGGTGGAAAGTATAGCCAAGTTACAGCCTACTTATGGTGACTCCATTGGGCTTTCAAGGCAAGAGACAAACAGAGGTGGTTGCCGTAGCCTACCTCTCCATAGCAGCCCTGGATTTCCTCGGTGGTCTCCCATCTAAGTATTAACCGGGGTTGACCCTGCTTAGCTTCTGAGATCTGACAAGATCAGACAAGCCTGGGCCATCCATAAGAACACAAAAAGAGTAGGGTTGCCAGCCTCCAGGTGGGGCCTGGGGATCTCCCGCTTTTACAACTGATCTCCAGCTGACAGAGATCAGCCCCACTGGAGAAAATGGCTGCTTTGAAGGGTGGACTCTAAGGCATTGTACCATGCTGAGGCCCCTCCCCTCCCCAAACCCCACCTTCTCCTGAATCCACCCTCAAAGTCTCCAGGTATTTTCCAAACCAAACCTGGCAACCCTAAAGAAGAGCCCTGCTGGATCGGACCAGTGGTCCATCTAGCCCAGCATCCTGACTCACACAGTGGCGAACCAGTTCCTCTGGAGGGCCAACAACAGGACATAGAGGCTGAGGCCCTCATAAGAACATAAGAAGAGCCCTGCTGGATCAGACCAGTGGTTCATCTAGCCCAGCATCCTGTCTCACACAATGGCCAACCAGGTCCTCTGGAGGGCCAACAACAGGGCTGAGAGGCTGAGGCCTTCATAAGAATATAAGAAGAGCCCTGCTGGATCAGACCAGTGGTCTATCTATTCCAGCATTCTGTCTCACACAGTGGCCAGCCAGTTCCCCTGGAGGGCCAACAACAGGGCATTCTCCCGATGTTGACTTCTGTTCAGGGCTCATGGTCAGGGCCCTCAAAGTCAGGTCCATTCACCCTACCATCATCATCATCCTCAATTTATCATATGGCAGAGTTACATGCAGGACGCGTGTAATAATATAAAACAGGTAACCCTACCTCTGATTTATATTTCAATGAGGCAGGCACGTATGAACAAACTCAACCACCCCCGTACTTCTAGCATCACCCACAAATGCTTATTTTGGGAAATTCCACATAAATTAGTGGGGCTGATGTTCCCTCCTCATGAATATTTACATTCGTGACCCCAAACACAGAGCAAATCTCAAAGAGGCTAGACAGTCTCCTTCGCAGGCCAGTGAAAGGCCTTTCTCCACAATGATGAACTACCCAGGGTGATTTGGAGAAATTAAATACTTTGAGCCTTCCGTGTTCTTCACCGTTTGTAAATGAAATCGCCATGATATATGACTCTGGCTGATATGCCAGGCCTGAAGTTTATACTTTTGAAAAATGATGTATTTAAATGCTGTTATAAATAAAGAAGGAAAGCCCACAGGGCTCTCCAGCCCTGCCTAAGATATGTGAGTTATAAATTAGGGTTGGTAATATTGGGCCGTGCCGCTTCCAAGGCCTACCACACTCCTTTCCAAAGAAAATGTGGATTTACATTGAAATCTCTATGGAATCAGCATATGTTAAGCGGCTCGCAGCCCTTTCTCGCCGTGTCAGAATCTGTGTGAAAGATCTCCCCTTGGAAACTGGCGACTGCAAGATAAATCACGAGGTATAACTTTCTTCCCCTTCGTTCTCAAATTGAAGATCAGGGCATTTCCAGAAAGCAGCTTCCCCTGTGACGCCTACATGGGTAAAGGAGGGCTGCACGTCAATGCCAATGCTCCCTCTAAGCTGTGGAGTCTTGTGAGCAAAAACTCTACTTTGTGAGCTACCAGCATTAAAGTTGTGAGCGAGCCATTCGGCTGCTGCATCAATTCATTTGCTCTTCCTGAGCGGAGACAAAAAATGCATGAGCCAGAGGTTAAAAAACTATGAGCTAGCTCACACTAACTCAGCTTAGAGGGAACACTGGTCAATACCTGAAAAATATTTGGCAAGCATTTGTGAGCCTTTTACAGAATCCTTGTGGTCACACGTGTATAAACTCCAATTAAAAACCCCATCTCCTCTTCCGATGAGGATTCCAGAAGGAAAGGAAGAAACAGCCGGCCATCCTTCCTCTGTGCCCGAGAATCCCTGCCTTACAGATTATGAGAGTAGAACATTCATCAAATTTAGATTTTTTTAAAAAAAATCCTAAGTGTTACTTTGGAAGCCAGTTTTGTCCAAAAAGCAGAATAAAAATATAATCAACAAGCTGAGGATCTGAGGGCTCTTTTGCTCGGACAAACAACAGCTATGGGGTGATGTGATCGAGGTTTACAAGATTATGCCCGGGACAGAGCAGGTCGAGAAAGAAGTACTTTTCTCCCTTTCTCACAATTCAAGAACTCGTGGGCACTCAGTGAAATTAATGAGCAGTCAGGTTGGAACAGATGAAAGGAAGTACTTCTCCACCCAAAGAGTGATTAACACATGGAATTCACTGCCACAGGAGATGGTGGCAGCTATAAGCATGGACAGCTTCGAGAGGGAATTGGTTAAACATATGGAGCAGAGGTCCATCAGTGGCTACTAGCCACAAGGTATAGATAGGAACTCTCAGTCTGGGGCAAGTGATGCTCTGTATTCTTGGTGTTTGATGCGGGAGGGCAACAGTGGGAGGGCTTCTAGTGTCCTGGTCCCATTGGTGGACCTCCTGAGGGCACCTGGTGTTTTTGGCCACTGTGTGACAGAGTGTTGGACTGGATGGGCCATTGGCCTGATCCAACACTGGCTTCTCTTATGTTCTTATGAGAGATACTGTGGTGGTATATGGGGAGGTGATAAAGAAATCCCACACCAATCCCTAAAATTTGCCCTCGGCAACTATCATTAGTTTGAACAGGCTTCTTGTCCCTTTCCCCTTGAACTAATTCTCAGCTGCTCTCAATACTCCGTGACTCCTGAAGCATACTCAGTCCTCATCAGGCCAAGTCCTTTTTTTTCTGGGCAATCTTCCATGTAGAACCCCCTTTCCTTGTTTGTGGGTGGCTTGGAACAAGGCCCAGGTCCCTATCTATTAGACACAATAATAAAGTGCTATATAAATGCAAAGGTATAATGCATAGGTATAAATTTATACCTATGGAGCACTTTCCCCAAATGCTTTGAATGCTTCACATACTTTATCTCATCGTGACTTAACAGCAGCCCTGTGGGCTGATACTGTTATCGCCAGCTTCCAGACACTGCATGGCCACCCAGGGAGTCGAGGGATCACATGTAATCTCTAGAAAGAGACTTCCCGGTGCTTCTGCACCACCGTGTTGCGTGAGCTTCTCTGCACATTTCCAGAACATAATGCACTTCTTTGACTAAGAGGTTACAGGGTTTCATAGAATCATAGAATTGGAAGGTACCTCCAGGGTCATCTAGTCCAACCCCCTGCACAATGCAGGAAATTCACAAATACCTCCCCCTCCACACCCCACTGACTGTTGTTCCATGCCCAGAAGATGACAAAAAAAGCTCCATCTCCAGCCAAACTGGAGAAAAATTGCTTTCTCACCCCAAAGTGGCGATCAGCATTTCCCTGGGCATGTAAGAAAGGGCCACGAGAACTAAGCCTTGAGGCAACCCTTCCTGTCCTCCCTCTCATGATCTGCCTAAGCCCACAGGATCAGCATTGCTGTCAGATGGCCATCTAGCCTCTGTTTGAGAACCCCCCAAGGAGGAGAGCCCACCACCTCCCGAGGAAGCCTGTTCCACTGAGGAACCGCTCTAACTGTGTTCAATGAAAACATTGCTGGATACGTACAATGAGAATTCATTCAACAACCCCATGAATACCAATGACATAGTTGGCAAGAGCAGGAAAGTATGGGTGGGTTTTGTAGAACGCAAAGCAGCCACTGAGGGCTTTGCAGAGTCAGAACCGGCAAGCGCACATGTGCAGGAAAGAAATTAAGGTTCCCCGATCCAAACGAAGCATGGTACTAGTGATCCCAAGGGTGCCTTAGACTTGCTTCCCCCGCCCCTTTTTTTGGAACAGCAGAACCGAAAGCCCCATTGCAAACGACTCCTGAAGCCGATCAGAATTTCAGAAGCAGTTTGCGATCTGTCCCAGGGGACAGCTGTTCAGGGAACTAAAATCAATGGTATTAGATTAGCAGCGTCTTTCAGGAACTGATGCCGTGCCTGGGATTCCGGCCTTGAGTGTTTATTGACAGATAATAGTGAATGGCGGTTGTGTACGAAAAGAGAATATGATAGCAGAGGGGCAGGAAAAGGGATCTGAAGTGGTGCTTTTTTATTAAATCAGCGCAAAAGATATTGCAGTAAAATTAGTACATATAAAACGAGGCCTTTTCACAGCAGAAAGAAATAAAGATGTTAAGTAGGAAAGGAGACCGGATGAGATGCAGGCTGCTCAAAAGATATTTAGATACATATGAAACGGGGGATACTTTTAAGCGTCATTTAATAGCTGGAGTAAACATTAATGGTAGACATGGCTGCCACTGAAAATGGCAGCTGTGTCTAGTTCCTTGTACCGCCTCCATTACTCCTAGGAGAATTGGAGTTGTTTCCTGGTACCCTGACACTGTGTGTTTTCCTACCCCACTTTCAGTAGCCAGCTATGCCCAACACTGTGAGTAAAAAGGAAGGCTGTAACATAAAGCCAGGAAAGAAGTTCTACTCCATGGCTGTTTCTGCATTAGCTTTTCCCTCCATTGTTTTACAAAACCCACATTGGAACAAAAAAGGTGCAGCTCAAAACCACATTCAGATGTCCCGGGGCAATGCCATACGACTGCAGAGTCACTCCTGAATGGCCATCAGTCTATGCAGAAGATACCGTAAAACCTGATGATCAGAGGAAGCAAAAGCAGCATGCAGTCCGGAGCAGGGGTGGCCAGACTTGCTTGACATAAGAGCCGCACAGAATAAACGCCAGATGTTTGAGAGCCACAAGACATGAACAAATATTACACGTTTTTGCTGGTAAATATACAGATTTGCTTTTTATTAACATTCAGTGAGACTGTCAAAAATAATAACAAAAGCGGTAAAAACAGATATTGATAATCAGGGGTCATTTGGGGCCACGGCTAGGCGGAGCAGAGCTCTGCCAGCCCAGGAGTGGGCACTAGGGCAGCCATAGGCCGAATCAGACTTTCTAATCTGATTCGGCCCGCTGCCGAATTGCCACCGAAATTCGGCGGCGGCTTTAAAAGCATCCGGAGGAAAGGGGGTTTGAGGGAGAAACTCCAAACTTGCAAGGTAGCTACTGGAGCCTCTCACCAAAATATCCACCAAGTTTCACGAAGATTGGACCAGGGGGTCCAATTCTACGGGCCCCCAAACAGGTTGCCCCCATTCCCTCCATTGTTCTCTATGGTGGGAAAAAAGTAACATCGAACCCATTTACTACAATGGCCCATAGGGTATAATGGGGCCGAAACTGACATTTGGCCAGTGATGTCAGGGGGCGTGGCATATGCTAATGAGTTATGCTTATGAGCTCCTGCACCTCTTTTTCTACGAAATGACCTCTATTGATAATGAAATTTGTTTGGCCAATGATATTTAACTTCCCCAGCCGCCCTACTGAGAGCCGCACAATATGTGTGAAAGAGCCGCATGCGGCTCCCGAGCCACAGTTTGGCCACCCCTGGTCTAGAGGGTACCTTAAAACCCGATGATCAAAGAAAGTGACTGCAGCATGCAATGCAGAGGGGGATTTCTGTTCCAATGTGGGTTTGGTATAACAACGGAGGGAAAGGCCAATGCAGAATCGCCCCATGTTACAAAAGGGGAGAAATGAGTTAGATGCACAGGTGCCATTTTGGGTGCCAACTGCACATTTACCTCTGGTGTGGTCCAATGGGTAGCTCAGGCTGCCTCTATGCAGTGAGAAATGGGCACCTTTGCTGTCACTTGATGCATACGCCTCCTCGGTCTCTTCAAGTCTCCACATAATAAAAGGAGGAAGGCACAGAGCCACCTCAAGGGTGGCCAGTCCACCGATAGTTCTGTCTGGGGAACTCCCACACTGACTGGAATGCAGACGAGTGGCAGGCCCACTGACACCCCATCCTGGCTGTTTATACCTCCGAAACGATGCAAATGCCTCTTCCCAATGAAAACCTATCTACTACAGGAAAAGGGCTCAAATGCATGCTCAGAGCGGAGACTGTAAACGCACGGTCCTGTCTTGTGTTGCATAACATTAAGCGATCGGTATTTGTTTTACACACCCCAAACCAGATGACTGTGTATCAGATGCAGAACTGAGTAACAAACAGGCCAAGCGCCCTATGAATTTCAAACTGAGAGCCAGTCTGGTGTAGTGGTTCAGTGAGCAGACTCTAATCTGGGAGAACTGAGTTTGATTCCCCACGCCTCCACTTGCAGCTGGCTGGATGACCTTGGGCAAGCCATAGTTCTGTAAGAGCAGTACCCAAACTGCTCACTCACAACTTTAATGCCCATAGCTCACAAAGTAGAATTTTTGCTCACAAGGCTCCACAGCTTAGCGGGAGCATGGCTCGAACATTAGGAGAACTGAGGCGACATGCCTTGGGTGTTGTTCTGTTGGGGAGTGGCACCCAGGATCCCCTTCTGCCTGCTTGGTGCTGGGGTTGCCAACTCCAGGCAAGGACATTCCTGGAGATTTGGGGGTGGAGCCTGGGGAGAGTGGGGTTTTGGGGAGTGGAGGGAGGTCAGCAGGGTGTAATGCCACAGAGTCCACCCCCCAGAGCAGCCATTTCCTCCAGGGCAACAGATCTCTGCCATCCAGACATCGGTCGTAATTCTAGGAGATCTCCGGGCTTCACCTGGAAGTTGGCAATACTACCGCCGTTTCAGCTAGGGTTGCCAAACACCAGGTGGTAGCTGGAGCTCTCCTGGGGTGACAACTGAGTTCCAGGCTAACAGAGATAAGTTCACCTGGAGGAAAAGGCCCCTTTGGAAGGTGGACTTCAATGATATTAAACTCCACTGAAGTCCCTCCCCAAACCCTGCCCTCCCCAGGCTTCACTGCCAAAATCTCCAGGTACTTCTCAACCCAGAGGTGGCAAGCCTAGTTTCTGTTTCCATCACCTCCCCAAATAATCATTCTTGCTGCCTGTCCCCTAGCCCTCTTTTAAAATGGCAGGACCAGCCTTATATGATACCCCTAGGGCTTATCAACCTCTATTGAAATTGCTTCTTTCCTCTCACTTGAATTCATGAATCATTCTATGGAAGCCTAAGTCTGGTGTAGCGGTTAAGTGAGCGGACTCTAATCTGGGAGAACCGGGTTTGATTTTCCCCACCTCCGCATGCAGCTGCTGGATGACCTTGGCCAAGCCATAGTTCTGTCAGAGCTGTTCTCGAAAGAGCAGTTTCTGTCAGAACTCTCTCAGCCCCACCTACCTCACAGGGTGTCTGTTTGGGGGCGGGGAAGGGAAGGAGATTTTAAGCCGCTCTGAGACTCTGAGTGAAGGGTGGGGTATAAATCCAATCTCTTTTCTCTCTCTCTTCTCTTCCTCTTCTCCTCTCTAAGCGATCATGGTAATTGGCGAGGTTGTCAGGGCAACTTGTGAGGATTTAGGGAACCCTATGGGGCATTCGGGAAAGAGAAAGAAAGGGCTTGCTTCTCAGTCTCCTGGGTGGAGGTGGGAAGTAGCAGCAGTGAGAGCACACGGGGCAGTAGGTGTCCAAAGCACTTGGGGGCAGGAACAGCAGTCAGCGTGGATTGGGCAAGGATGGATGCCATGCTGTGCTCCATCTCAGGCAGCAAGACACCTTGAGCTGGCAACGGGGTGAGTGGAACTCAGACGATGATACAATCAGCTTTCCCGAGTGCCCCACGATGGCAAATATTTTATGCATGTTGCTTGAGAGACAGTCACATATTGTTTCAGGGTGGGGTTCTGCGTCCCGCAGTGTTGTGTCTGTGAAGACGCAAAAAAAAGAGAGAGAGAGAGAGAAGAGATTCTTTGCTGGGCTGGAAGGTGTGAGGCTTATTACAAAGCCTAAGACGCTGAGTTGGCAGAGAAAATTCTCGTTAATGGCTTGATAGATATCTGAGAGATTCCTTGTAATAGAGATGGAGTGAGAGAGAAGGGGGGGGGGGGAGAGACTCTCCTGCTAATAAAGCATGATGCACAGACTTAAGTTAAGGAGGACTGCGGGAGTCCGAGATCGTATCTACCTGATGAAAACCTGCAGGGCCTGGATGTTTTGTGTTTGGCTTCATCCTTTAATGGAAGTCAGGATAAAGCTTGATAAAAAGAGCTTTTTTTCTCTCTCTCTCTTGCAAATGAAGTCGCGGTAATGGCAGCCGATAAGAATATCTCCCTGCTCAGCAGAGCATCAGGCCTGCCTCATTAGGCAACGACTGCCCTCCAAATGATAGGAATGGAACCGAGGCAGGCAAGACGGATTTTCCTGTTGGGACGCGGCGTGTGAAGGAAGCGGAGCTGTGATGCCTTCGGGGAGAAGACACCCACCGAGTCAGAGGAACCCGTCTATGAAGCTGCCTTCTGTCAAGTCATCCTTGGAGCTCACTATTATCTACCCTGAACACTCCAGTGGGGAATGGTCTTTCCCGGCGTCCCACAGAACCTGTAACAGGAGATACCAATGCAGGCTGAGTTTGTGGGCCGAGCAGCAAAAGGAGCCGGACTGCTCTCATCCCAATGGCCCCCTGGTTTCTCAGTAGGGTTGCTGGGCAACCAGCAGTAGGGTTGAGGGCAGGACGTGGAGGAGCATGATGTCAGCTGTGCCCAGAGGTCCGTTGGAGCGGGAGCGCACAGGAGCGCAGCTCCGGGAGTGAGGAGCCCAGGAGGCAGGCACATGACCAAGCCCCACCCCCTCCTCGGCTTCCCTGAGCAGTGCTGAGGCGCAGCGCCCCGGGGAAAGCCCTGCTAGAGTCTTTATTGTTTTTAATGTTTTGTTTTAATATTGATAATTTTATCACTGTTCCTTTTATGACTGTGTGCTGCTTTTCCAGAGACTTGCTCAAGGTGGCATATAAATATTCTAAGAATACCATTTTTTATCTGGGCACATGGCACATAAGTACTGGAGAAATTTCACCAACCCTTCAGCAGCTTCCACCCCATCAGTTTGGTGTAGTGGTCAGGAGTTGGACTCTAATCTGGGAGAACCGGGTTTGATTCCCCACTCCTCACCCATGCAGCTGCTGGTGTGACCTTGGGCTGGTCACAAGTTCTCGCAGAGCTGTTCTCTCATGAGCAGTTCTCAAAAGACCTCTCTCAGCCCCACCTACCTCACAGGGTGTCTTGTTGTGGGGAGGGGAAGGGGAAGGGATGGGTGGTGCACATGTCCTGGGTATCTCAAGTCTACTTGAAACCTGGTGGTTTCAAGGGAGCAGGAAGAGAATGAGGGTGTGTTCTTTACGCTTATTTTTATTGCACCAAGTATTGGATGGGGAAGGGAATGGAGGAAGAGCAGGTCAGTTTCACTCACCTGTGGAGTGGCGCCTGAGGGGTGGGCGTTGCCTTCTGACACACTTCCGGTATGTTAGGGGGTGTGGCATATGCAAATGAGTTATGCAAATGAGTTATGCTAATGAGCTCCTGCACCTCTTTTTCTACGAAATGACCCCTGGCTGTGCCACTGCATCACTTCCAGGGAAGATGCAGAAATGACATAGAGAAGCTCTAGAAATCCGGTGATTCCTACAACTACCCTACTTCCCTTCTTGGGGCGGGGGATGCAGAAGTGACATAGAGTATCTCTAGGAATCGCTGGAAACTCGGAAGTAAACCATGATTCCTAGAGTTACCTGTGATTCCTAGAGCTCCCCGTGATTCCTAGGGTTACCTGCTTCGCTGGGATGCCAGCAGAAGGCTTCCCACCATTCCTTCAGGTGGTCTGGCCATTCTTGCTTCCTCAGTCTTTAATTGAAGAGGGGCTTGGTAGTCTTCTAAAACTGAGCTGATTGTTCAGGACTGATAGTACCTCAGGACTCTATCCATATCCCTCTCTGGTCACACTTCCACCCCTTCTCAGGGCAGTACACATCATTCTCTCTTCCTCCATTTTACCTTCACAACAGTCCTGTGAGATGGGCTAGGCTGAGAGAGAGCGCGATTGGCCAAAGGTCACCCAGTGTGCTTCATGGCCTAGTGGAGACTGGAACCCAGGGCCTTCCCGACTGAAGCTCAGCACTTTGTCCACAACACCACATCCTATCTCTTAGACTGATTACTACCCAACAGCTCCTCTCGTTGAGCCAGTTTGGTGTAGTGGTTAGGAGCGGTGGGCTCTAATCTGGGAGAACCAGGTTTGATTCCCCACTCCTCCACATACAGCTGCTGGTGTGACCTTGGGTCAGTCGTAAGTTTTTTCAGAGCTGTTCTCTCAAGGACAGTTCTCGGGAGAGCTCTCTCAGCCCCACCTACCTCCCAGGGTGTCTGTTGTGGGGAGGGAAAGGAGATTGTAAGCCACTCTGAGACTCCTTCGGGTAGTGAAGGGCCAGGAATAAATCCAGTCTCTTCTTGTTGTTTACTGCCATCCTGAATTATAACCAGGGAATGAGTGCTGTGCTCAGAAAGCTCCATGCTATCCTGGTTGGGGGAGGCACTTCCCAAAGATAGCTGAGTAGGGGTGGAGAGATCCCGGGGGGGGGAGAGAATGCATGAGAGCAGACTATGGGACAAAAGCGTTTTAAAATTCCAGTAATTTGCTCTGAGCCTGTGCTGGACCTGAGTACTGGTGACCCAGATGGGGCTGGGGAGATTCCACTCCTACCCTGGCTGCCACTACCATCCCCATGGAGTCCAGAGGCTGGCGGTTCTCTTGCCTGTGCATACTACTGCTGGTCAGGTCCTGTGGTTGCCAGCCTCCAGGTGGGGACATGGCAATCTCCTGTTTTCCACAGCTGATCTCCAAAAAAACAGAGCTCAGTTCTGCTGGAGAAAATGTGTGCGCTGGAAGGTGGACTCTATGGCACTGTCCATGCTGAGGTCCCTCCCCTCTCCAAACCCCACCCTCTCTAGGCTCCACCCTTCAAGGTCTCAGGATAGTTCCCATCCCATAACTGGCAGCTCTAGGTCCTAGGCAGGCTCTAGATGCCCTGCCATCTTAGAGCTCCCAGCAGCTGCAAGCATGAGAAAATGCTCCGCCAATCCATCTGTGCCATCGCCCTAGGAGATGGCCCCCGTGGGGCAGCTGAATGGCTTGCACCAGCCCTGTGCCAAGGATTGAACCTGGGACCTTTTGCATGCCAAGCAGATGTTCCACCGCTGAGCCACCTCCTTTCACAGCCCCAAGGGTAGGTGGTGAGCAAAGTCATACTGACGTCAGTGTGTTGCAACAGACTGTATGCTGAATCTGGGCTTGGGTGTCCCTGGCTCAAATGCCTGCTTTGCTGTGCATCTTCCTTGGTGGCCAGCGCACTCTTCTGTCTCACAGGACAGTTGTATGGATGAGACTGTGGCCCAAAATTCTTTGAGTGTTGACAAGAATGAACAGCACTAGTGTGCGCATTTTTCTATCTCTGTGGGGAAGTCTCAGATTTTGGCTCGGATAATCTGTTGAGGCGTTTTTAGCTAATTATTTTACAGACTTCATTGTTGTTGTTAATTGTCTAAATGGCTTAATATTTTTATGTGCACCGCCTTGGGGCCCCTGACCGGGTGGGGGAAGTGGCATAAAAATGTTTGAAATAGCGAAATAAATATGGCAAGGGAGGAAGAACTCGCAAAGAACAAGCCATGTGAGAAACTGCAAGCATTTATTCCCACAAATCAAATTCATGGATTTAGTTGCTATTGCAACTGGAGACTATGGCAAACCACTCTTGTAGCATAGGGCCTGTAAACGTGAACTGTGGAATCTCCAGGTCAAATCCCACTGCTTCCACCAACTCAATAGGTGACCCTCAGGAGAGCCACCTTTCCTCACCCTTTGCCAGCCATTTGCAAATGGCAATAATAATAGAGGCCTGCCTTGTGAGGCTGGTGTAAAGACTGCTGAGACATTGCTTATGAAATGCTTGAGTATTCTGAAGTACTTTGTAAGTAAATATTTTTCATTATGACCCAGATGGTCTCTGTGGGCCACAAAGAGTCCTGCCTACCTGAGGGACTGCCTTTCCCCACATGTTCCCCAGAGAGCACTGATGTCGGAGTTTCAAAATAGTCTGGCCCTCTCTGGATTGAAAGACGCCAGACTGGTCTCTACCAGGGCCAGGGCCTTTTCAGTAGTGGCTCCACATTGGTGGGATTTGCTCCTGGAAGGCATCAGGGCCCTGTGGGACCTTTTACAGCTCCACATGGCCTGTAAAACAGTTCTTCCACCAGGCCTTTGATTAGGAGCTGCTACCAGTAACAACTGAGGCCCTTTGTATTAATGTCAACAGCTTCCGATACATTGGACATCCCTTGCCTTCAAGCCCCACTAGGGGGTCGCCAGAAGTCAGCTTGACTTGATGGCAAAATTTTTTCAAAAAGAAGAGCCCTAGTGGATCAAACCAGTGGCCTATTTACTCTACCTATTTCCTGCAGCAGCCAATAAAATTCTCTGGTAAGCTACATGCAGAACATGGGGGGGGGGGACTTCTGTCTGTCTGTTATTGGCCTCCAGTAACAGGTATTCAGAGACCTGGAGAGGTGTAGGGGTTAGAGTGCTGGACTAGGACCTGGGAGACAACCAGTTTGTGTCCCCACTCAGCCACTGAAGTTTTCTGAGTGGCTACGTTCCTGGGATCCAAGATCACTGCAGACAGTGACTGCAGCCACTAAATTAAAAGACGCCTGCTCCTTGGGAGGAAAGCGATGGCAAACCTGGACAGCATAATAAAAAGTAGAGACATCACTCTGCCAACAAACGTTCATATGGTCAAAGCAATGGTATCCCCAGTACTAATCTATGGCTGCGAGAGTTGGACCATAAGGAAGGCAGAGTGCCGAAGAATAGATTCTTTTGACTTATGGTGCTGGAGAAGATTCTTGAGAGTCCCTTGGACTGCAAGGAGATCAAATCAGTCAATCCTAAAAGAAATCAACCCTGACTGTTCCCTGGAAGGCCAGATTCTGAAGCTGAAGCTCAAATACTTTGCCCACCCAATGAGAAGGGAGCACTCCCTGGAGAAGACCCTAATGCTGGGAAAGATTGAAGGTCAAAGAAGAAGGGGACAGCAAAGGATGAGATGGCTAGACAGTGTTATCGATGCAACGAGCATGGAGTTGAGTAAGCTCCGGATGGCGGTGGAGGACTGGAGGGCCTGACGTGATGTGGTCCATGGGGTCACAAAGAATCGAACTTGACTGTGCGACTGAACAACAACAGGGTTGCCAGATCCCTCAAAGAAGCCAGTGGGGGACGGGGGGGGTACATTTACCCAGAGCGAGTAAGGACGGCAGAAATTAACGCAACGTGTTTACATGACCTGGAAGTTACATAAGTACATGGGGGGGGGGGGTGATGCTCTGTTTTTTGGGGGAAACTCTATGGTAGGATTAGCTTCTACTATAGAGTTCTGCCCAAAAACTAGAGTGTTACCCTCCCCCCGATATCCCCTGACATCCCCAACATACCTTCATCAATTTCAGGTCACTCAGGAACATTGAGTTAATTTCTGGTGTTCCTCCCTTTTGAGGGGGTAATCCCCACCAGCCAGCTGGCCAGTGGTGAAGAGGTGGGGGCTGAAAGTGGGAGACCCCCCCACCCCCACTGGGGGTCTGGCATCCCTATAAGTGACCCTCAGTCAGTCATACACTCTCAGCCTAACCTACCTCGCTAGGAGGAAGGGGAGATGAAAATGACGTCAGCTGCTTTGAGACTTTGTGAGGGAAAAAGGCAGGGTATGCGTGAAGTAAATACAATAGAATAAATTCTGCCTCTGAAAACTGATGGCGAACAGCCGTTGGTGGGCCTATCTTCCATGCACTCATCTAATCCCCTTTTAAACCGTCTAAGCTGGCGCTGGCTAGCCTGATCCCATTAGCCCTCAGAAGCGTAGCAGGGTCGGCCCTGGTTAGTGCTCGGATGAGAGACCACCAAGGAAGTCCAGTGTCGCTAGGCAGAGGCAGGCAATGGCAAACCACCTCTTGCTTTGTAAACTTTGCAGGGTTGCTGTTAAGTCAGGGGCAACCTGATGGCGCTTTACATGTCCACAAGCTAGCCGTCACAGTGATAAAATCTACAATTTAGAGATATTCCCTTTACAGATTTAAGAAACTGGTAATTTGTGGACCCCCCCACCCCACAAGATCACGTGACCTTTGCTGGTTCTAGAAGAAGCCTTAAAAGTTTGCTGTTTAACACCTGTTAGTTGCTGTTTATAGTAAAGTTGTCTTAAGCCATTCCTCATTCCGTCTGCCCTCATTCCATCCGCCATCTCTGGATTGGGAAATTACTGGAGATTTGGGGGTGGAGCCTGACGACGGTGGGGTTTGGGGAGGGCAGGGTCTTTAGCAGAGGATAACGCAATAAAGTCCACCCTCCGAAGCTGCCATTTCTCCAAAGCTGTCTGGAGATCAGCTGTAATTCCAGGAGACCTCCAGGTCCTTCCTACATCTTAGTAACCTTATATCCTGGGTTTTAGTATTATGGGAGGGGGAAAGTTCTCTCCATCCACTTTCTCCATACATAATTTTATAAACCCCTGCCCCATCTACCCATAGCCAAGGTCTCAGCATGGCTCTCCAGGGTCTCAGACAGAGGTCTTTCTAGGGTTGACAGCCACCAGGTGGGGCCTGGAGAACTCCCACTTTTACAACCGATCTCCAGCTGACAGAGATTAGCTCCGCTGGAGAAAATGGCTGCTTTGAAGGGTGGACTCTATGGCATTATACCATGCTGAGGCCCCTCCCCTCCCCAAACATCACCCTCTCCTGGCTCCACCCCCAAAGTCTCCAGGTATTTTCCAATCAGGACCTGCCAACCCTATGTTTTTCACATCATCTACCGCCTGCTCCTTTTAACTGGAGATGCTGGGGATTGAACTGGGGACCGTCTGCATGCCGAGCAGATGCTTTGCCACCAAGCCATGGCCCCCTCTTGCAGCTTTTTCTTAACTGCAAAAAAAGAAGTTCTTCAAAACTTCGGGAATGATGATTTTGGAAGGATGCCAGGCCTACCACCAAAAGGGCTTTCCGTGAAGGCCCTGATATTTAAAACGCTCACAGAACCCGGAGCGTAGCTGTGCCCTCGTTCACATTTCATCTCTTTGCGCCCGTGTCGTCAATACAAGCATGTGCTTGAAAAAGCCGTTTCCCGCTGAACATCCGCTTACTCACTGCTGATTCACCCTGCAAAGGCAGTGGCGGTGAGGAAAAGTGCAAACATTCCTCCATATGATAATCATTAAAGAGAAAAGTGCCTGTGTTCCTCTCCCTGGGGAATGTTTGCCAGGCCTTTGTTCTTTGCCCTTCGCGGCTCGTGTTTGCATAACCAAATTGTGTACAAGCTTTCGACACCTTTTACGCCAATCTGTTCTTCCCTCCTGGGCTTTTGTTTGGTGTGTCATCTGAGCAAATCCCCTTTTAAAAGGATTGCAGTGTCTTTGGCTTTGTATTGATGTGGGTCCATGTGCGTGCAAGCATGCACAGGCCTTAGAAGGCACGGTGCCGAAGAAAGTGGCTCAAAAGTTATCCTTCTTGATAAGTATTGGAGTCAGGAGTCCATGGAACAGTGAAACAGCATGATCTTTATTGCTGGTCCGGATGAAGCATACAACCCAGGGCTCGAAGCCCTCCTTTTATGCTGGTCAGGGACAATCCCCTGACCTCGCCCAACTGGCCTGATAGGCTATTATCAGTCTATTTACATCTCATAGGTTCCCTGGGAGAAACCTAGGTACATGATTGGTGGCCGGTTTGAATCCACCTGGCCTTTGTTCTACCTGGCTGAAGCTCAGGTAGTTTCTTGGCCATGTGCTCTGGCCATGTGCTCTGGCCATGCGGTCGCAATTAAGGGAGCACATGGCGACCGCATGGTCAATACATAACACTTCTGATGAGAAAGAATCTGGTAGCACTTTGAAGACTAGGAAGAGTGATGTTTTCCTGGTGCTCATGTGCTAGAGCTCCCACCTTTGTGCATATCTGCTTATCTTAAGAACATAAGAACCTAAGAGAGAAGCCAATGCTGGATCAGGCCGATGGCCCATCCAGTCCAACACTCTGTGTCACACAGTGGCCAAAAACACCAGGTGCCCTCAGGAAGTCCAGCAGTGGGGCCAGGACACTAGAAGCCCTCCCACTGTTGCCACCCCTCCTAAGCACCAAGAATACAGAGCATCACTTGCCCCAGACTGAGAGTTCCTATCTATACCTTGTGGCTAATAGCCACTGATGGACCTCTGCTCCAGATGTTTATCTAATTCCCTCTTGAAGCCGTCCATGCTTGTAGCCGCCGCCACCTCCTGTGGCAGTGAATTCCATGTGTTGATCATTCTTTGGGTGAAGAAGGACTTCCTTTTATCCGTTCTAACCCAACTGCTCAGCAATTTCATGGAGTGCCCACAAGTTCTTGTATTGTGAGAAAGGGAGAAAAGTACCACTTTCTCTACCTGCTCCATCCCATGCATAATCTAGAGTCTAGACAATACTGACCTTGATGGACTGATGCTTTGATCTGGTATAAGGCAACTAAATAGAATCATAAAATCATAGGATCACAGAGTTGGAAGTGGCCATCCAGGCCATCTAGTCCAACCCCCTGCTCAATGCAGGATCAGCCTAGAGCATCCCTGACAAGTCAAGTCAAGTCAGCCTTTATTGGCATATATCAGTAAATCAAAATCATTATTTTTTTTTAAAAAAAATGTACAAGTAGAGAGACACTGTACTACAAAAACATTAAGTAAAATCATAGGTCACACAACTGTACTTCAGCAGTATGGCGGGTTGAAGGAATTTAGCCACCTTCTCAGTTACTTTGGCAGAGGAACCGTTCAAAAGTTTGCAAACCTCGTGACAATCTGAAAAACCCATCATGCTGACCGATGTAGAGTTTAGATATTTAGGGTGTATATGTGCATAAAGATGACAGTGCAACAAAGCATGTACGATCGTCTCCACACATCTAGATTTACAGGGGCAATGTCTAGCCGAATCTGCCGTATAGAATGGTGGATGGCATGGTGTTGCATCTGGCTAAAGAGAAAGCTCTACATAGTTGTGTGTCAGAATCTGCTGATTCAGACAATGTATTGCTGCTGCTTTCTGCTGATTCAGACAATGTATTGCTGCTGCTTACAGCTATGACTTCTGTCTTATTCCTATGCTTCTTAATGCCATGTATGTATTCCATGTTATGCACCTATTGCCATGTATGTCTTTATGGATGCTTCTATAACACCTGCCATGTAGTTGCCCCCTCCCCTAGGTAAACCCTCACTTTGGCCAGTATGTATGTAGTCTATGTGACCCCAGGTTTATGACCCTGACCAGGCCTGGGTTGTGTAACTGTCAGAGCGGGAGGATGACAACTTCAAAGTATGGGAACAATGGGCCTCTCACACTCCTGCCTCCGCATTCCATTCGTCCCGGCTGGGACTCCAAGGGAGGACAAGTCCCATCTCTTATCAACGTGCGAAAGCCTCGAGGCCAGCGATTGTTATGTGAAATGGTAACATCTAAGGGGTATGGTTTGGGAAGGGAAATTTACAACTTGACACCTCACTTTCTTTCCTGTGGGAAGCAAACGGCCAGAGACCCTTTTTGCCCGCCGTTTTTCCCCTTTAGTGATTGGCTACCTATGGGTAATTCAAACTGTCTGGAAAGGTATAATAGACCTGCTTCTGTCATATGCGTTATCTCTGACAATAATCCGAGAAGCTGTACCAATGTAGAGATTGGAAATAAAGAACTGTGTTTCATCAACAAAGATCTGATCCTTGACTACTTTGAGCAGAAGTCTCACATTGTGGCGCTTGCAGGGAGGCTAAAGTGTTTGTCCGGCCACTGCTTCAAGAATGGATGTGAGGGTGATCTGGCTGCGACGTCTGTCACCCCATTGATCGCCAGGGTTGATTCGGCTGATCTGGCTGGCTAGGCGGGTGTCCCCTACCTCCCTCACTGCTCCATGTGCGTCCCTCCCAAAGCTGCGCGCTCGGTCGAAGAGGATGACCATCCCAGATAGAAGGAGTGAACCGTTCTTCGGTCAAGGGTCTACGATAGCTGCGCTCCCCTGCTAGAACCTCCAAACAAGCTCAAGACTTGCCAGACCACCATGCGTTTGTGTTCAAAAGTCTGTCTTGTTTATCCTGTGATAGATTCAAATCAGATCACACCTGACCTGGAAATAGGGTTGTGTCCAATGCTCCCTCTATGCTGCGAAGTCTTGTGAGCAAAAACTCTACTTTGTGAGCTACTGGCATTAAAGCTGTGAGCGAGTTAGCTACATTAATTTGCTCTGGAGCCCTCCTTCCTGAGCGAAGACAAAAATGCGTGAGCCGGAGGCTAAAAACCGATAACCCAGCTCACACTAACTCAGCTTAGAGGGAACACTGGTTGTGTCCTGTACTCACATAACAATCAAAACCCTCACTGTGCGGCAAAGTCCATTCCCTCTCTCCTATGCATGCATCTGTATACCGATTCAGGGGCGCAGCAGCAGTGTGCTAGTGATCCCTTGCATTGCCAGCAATGTGCATGTAAGAGCATAAGAGCATGCAGGACATGCAGGCTGGAGGAAAAGAACTGTTCGCTGTTCTTCATCTGCTGTTCTTCCAGGTATGATGGCTGGTTGCAGCTTTTGTAGGGCCTGGGACAAAACGATGTTCAGTACTCAAATATGCCAAGTACACACACACACACACACACGCACACTCCCCCCATATGTTCCCTTCCTAAATAAGATATCAGATCATGGCTCTCTCCTTCTTCTTGAAACCAAGCCAACCCCAGCAAGGTTAGAATCAGTACAAAAGACTTGCGCTTGACTCCTTCCAGGTGCTTCTCCCAGCAGGCAAGGAGAGATTTCCCCCAGGATCTCTGCCAACACTGCTTCTGTGCCAGTCTCCAGTGACTGATGATTGGGGAGACCAGCCTGGTGGACCCTCTGCCGGGCTGTAAGCCTCTACAAATGCCCTAACTGTGCCATCCTATGATACTGGGTGGCTTGCTGTGCCAAGAAGGGTTCCAAACAATGCTCCCTCTAAACTATGGAGTCATGTGAGCCAAAATTCTCCTTTGTGAGCTACAGGCATTAAAGTTGTGAGCGAGGGATTTGGATGCTGTATAAATTAGTTTGCTCTGGAGCCATCCTTCCTGAGCTGAGACAAAAATGTGTGAGCCGTAGGTTAAAAAACTGTGAGCTAGCTCACACTAACTCAGCTTTAGAGGGAACACTGGTTCCAAATGCCTGTCCTTTCTCCCTCACCCCAAATCAACAGCCACAGAGTGTGAGAATGGGGCATTATATCTAAATGGGTGGCAGGCTGCTTCCCTCCGGCAGGGCCACTGGGGGAGGGGAGGGGAAGAGGCTGAAGGCAAGCTAGAGTTGCCAACTCTGGGCTGGGAAATACTTGGAGATTTGAATGGTGGAGCCTGAGGAGGGGAGGGTTTGGGGAGGGGGTGGAGCTCAATAGGAGATAATGCCACAGAATCCACCCTCCAAAGCAGCTGTTTTCTCCAGGGAAACTGATCTCTGTTGTCTGGAGATCAATTGTAATAATGGGCAGTTTCCAGGTGCCATCTGGAGACTGGCAACCCTAATGTAAGTGCTGACTGGGGGGAAGCAGCAGAGAAGTTCAAGTGCTGAACTAGGATTCCCCACTCTGCCATGAATACATGAACATATGAATCTGCCTTATATTGAATCAGACCCTAGGTCCAGCAAAGTCAGTATTGTCTACCCAGACTGGCAGCTGCCCTCCAGAGTCTCAGTCAGAGGTCTTTCACATCACCTCCTGCCTGGTCCTTTTAACTGGAGATGCCGGGGATTGAACCTGGGACCTTCTGCATGCCAAGCAGATGCTCTCCCACTGAGCTATATCCTCGCTTCATGGCTCTCCAGGGTCTCAGGCTGAGGTCCTTCACATCACTGGAGAGCCAGTTTGGTGTAGTGATTAAGTGCGCGGACTCTAATCTGCGAGAACCGGGTTTGATTCCCCACTCCTCCACTTGCACCTGGCTGGATGACCTTGGGCAAGCCATAGCTCTGTACCAGCTGTTCCCTCAAGGACAGCTTGGGAAAGAGCTCTCTCAGCCCCACCTACCTCACAGGGTGTCTGTGGTGGGGAGGGGGAGGGAAAGGAGTTTGTAAGCCGCTCTGAGACTCTTAAGTGAGTGAAGGGCGGGGTATAAATCCAATCTCTTCTTCTTCTTCTTCTTCTTCTTCTTCTTCTCCTGCCTGGTCCTTTTAACGGGAATTGCCGTGGATTGAACCTCAGACCTTCTGCATGCCAAGCAGATGCTCTACCTTCTGAGCCACAGTCCCTCCGCTAAATAAAGCTAATTATATGTGATTTTTAGACCAGTCATACCCTCTCTGCCTAACCTACCTCCAGGGTTGTTATGAGGGTTGAACAGAGCAGACGGATGTACATTGACCTCAGTTTCTTTAGTGAAAGCACAGGATGAAAATCCACTAAATAAATAATGTTTCTTAATTGATTTTATATTTGCAGTTGGAGGCTGCTATTCTTTTCTTGTTTTCCCAGAAAGCCAAAAGTATGAGCTGATTCCAGCTATGTCTGGTCCCACTTTATCTGTTCCATTCTGCCTGGCATTCTACAGACAAGAGGTCTTACGACCCGGGCCCAGAACATTTCTCATCCTCTTTAGACTGTACCTCCCCAGAGGGTTTATCTTCGGAACCAGAGACTCTAAGCTTTCTGAACTGCACACCCCAGCTTTGTTTTCTTGAAAAGCAATGGATGCTCGCGTTCACATCTCCCACACCACTAGGGTTACCAACTCCCGAGGTGGTGGCTGGAGATCTCCCACTATTACAACTGATCCCCAGGTAACAGACAAAATTTGGAAGAGGGAATTGATCCAGAGTGAGAAATAACTAAACTCATTTCCACTCTTCTAGCAACAGCCCAGCTAACCATCGCAGCTTCTTGGAAATCATCCACCCCACCAAATATACCAGCGTGAAGGAATAAATGCTGGGATCACTGTGTAATGGACAAGATAGCTGACACTATTGAAGGGAGTTTGGCAAAAACTACGAAAACGCACTCATCCTTTGTTAGCACATGGTTCTCTTTCATTCAATACAGTGGCAGAACATAACATCATTCCCTCTAACCCACATTACGTTAAATGGCTTCATTTCTGAATACTTGCCGTGTTCTGAGCACCCGCTCTTTCGATTTTCTCTTTCTACTCCTATATCACTAGTTAAAACACAATAGACAGCAGGATTTATATGGTTATTACACATTTAAAAAGATGGAAGTTTCTATGAATTGTATTACGCTAGTTTTGTTATTCTTATGCAACTTTGTGGATCATATATCTTGTTTATATACTCAATAAAAATTTGAAAAAATCCAAAAAAAAAAAAAAAAAACCAGAGAGAAGAAGAGGAAGAGATTGGATTTATACCCCACCCTTCGCTTGGAGTCTCAGAGCGGCTTACATACTCCTTTCCTTTCCCCTCCCCACAACAGACACCCTGTGAGGTAGATGGGGCTGAGAGAGCTCTGACAGAAACTGCTCTCGAGAGAACAGCTACAAAAGAACTACGGCTTGCCCAAGGTCATCCAGCAGCTGCAAGTGGAGGAGACGGGAATCGAACCCAGTTCTCCCAGATTAGAGTCCGCGCACTTTAACCACCACGCCAAACCGGCTCTCAGAGATCAGTTCACCTGGAGAAAATGGCTGCTTTGGAAGGTGGAGTCCATGGCATTATACCCCACTGAATACCCTCCCCGCCCCAAACCACACCCTCCTCAGGCTCCACCCCCCCCCCAAAAAATCTCCAGGTATTTCCCAACCCAGAGCTAACAACCCTACCAACTACCCCCTCTTTTGTAGCCTCTCACTCTGCAACCCGGTGGAGCAACCAGCTAATGATCAACATTCCCGGGTCATCTCACCGCCTGCCAGGTTCTCTGTACCCTGTTATTTCAGGACGTAGCCCTGACATGTTGGGATCACATGCGCAAGTTTTATTATCTTTCTCTTTAAGTGAAAACAGCAGGAAAGGACCTGGGCAATGACAGCGTGCGGTTACTGCAACGGTGCAGACAGATCTCAAACAGACTTTCCTGGTGACGGTTGTGTAACTAGGAGAGAGTTATGTAATGACCCGAGGAAAGGTGACCCGGGAAATAAGGTGCAAGGGTTGGGAGGCACATTCCGACGGCCAGGCTTTGATCAAGATCTTGTACACAAGAGGAGCTGGGAGGGTGAAGGGACTTTGGCGGTGCTGGTTCAGAAGAGCCGTCTGTCGCCTAGCGTCTGCCTGATCCTCTTCTGCAAATATGTCGTGCGCCATTTTAGTGCAGCATTTTGATCCTACCCTGATCTTGTCAGATCTCAAAAACTAAGCAGGGTCGGGCTTGGTTCGTATTTGGATGGGAGACCACCGAGAAAGTCCAGCATCACCATGCAGAGGCAGGCAATGGCAAAGCAGCTCGGAACGCCTCTCGCCTTGAAAACTCCATGAGGGGTCATTGTAAGTCAGCTGCAACTTGATGGCATTTACCACTAACACCTTGCTCCAAAGGGCCTTCTTCCTCCATTTAAGAATGTAAGGAGAGCCCTGCTGGATCAGACCAGTGGTCCATCTACTCCAGCATCCTGTCTCACACAGTGGCCACCCAGTTCCTCCAGAGGGCCAGCAACAAGGCATAGAGGCCGAGGCCTTCGTAAGAAAATGAGAAGAGTCCTCCTGGGTCAGACCAGTGGTCCATCTAGTCCAGCATCCTGTCTCACACAGTGGCCAACCAGTTCCTCCAAAGGGCCAACAACAGGGCATAGAGGCCAAGGCCTTTCCCTGATAAGAACACAAGAAGAGCCCTGTTGGATTAGACTAGTGGTCCATCCAGTCCAGCATTCTGTCTCACACAGTGGCCAGCCAGTTCCTCTGGAGGGCCAACAACAGGGCAGAGAGGCTGAGGCCTTCATAAGAACATAAGAAGAGCCCTGCTGGATCAGATCAGTGGTCTATCTATTTCAGCATTCTGTCTCACACAGTGGCCAGCTAGTTCCCCTGGAGGGCCAACAACAGGGCAGAGAGGCTGAGGCCTTCATAAGAATATAAGAAGAGCCCTGTGGATCAGACCAGTGGTCCATCTAGTCCAGCATCCTGTCTCACACAGCGGCCAACCAGTTTCTCTGGAGGGCCAACAACAGGGCAGAGAGGCCAAGGCCTTCATAAGAATATAAGAAGAGCCCTGCTGGATCAGACCAGTGGTCCATCTAGTCCACCATCCTGTCTCACACAGTGGCCAGCCAGTTCCTCTGGATAGCCAACAACAGAGTATTGAGGCCGAGGCCTTCTTGTGATGTTGCCTTGTGATGCTGGGATTCAGAGGATTGGTATCTCTGAATGTGGAGGTCCCCCTCAGTCCCCATGGCTAGTAGCCATTGACAGAATTATCCTCCTTAAATCTATCTAATCCCCTTTTAACGCTGTTTATTCCTGTGGTTATTACTACATCCTCTGGCAGTGAATTCCACATTTTAATCTCTCTCTGTGTGTAAAGTAGTATTTCCTGAACCTACTGCCCATCAGCATCACTGGATGCCTCGCAGCAACCCCATGAAGTAGGTCATGCACAATTGACTGACCCAAGGTTACCCAATAATCAACGTAGTGGAGTATAATTAAATTTGAGTCTGGTAGCATCTTAGAGGCCCTGACCTGGATAGTTCAGGCTAAGCTGGTCTTGTCAGATCTTGGAAGCTAAGCAGAGTCAGCCCTAGTTAGTATATTGATGGGAGACCACCAAGGAAGTCCAGGGTTACTGCGCAGAGTCAAGCAATGGCAAACCACCCCTGAGCATCCCTCGCCTTGAAAATCCTACAGGGTGACTATAAATTAGCTGCAACTTGATTTTTTTAAAAGAATTCTCAGCGTATGAGCCTTCAAGAGTCATAGCTCTCTTCATCAGACACAAGAAGGAATACAAATAGGAATAGCGGTGTATGGATTTGGACTCCCTGACATATTACAAAATACACAAGTTGGGTCAAGAGGCCCCAATCTGTGCCCCATGTAACGGTTACACATGAAGTCCAGGTTCTCCTCAGTCCCTATGTGTTTGGTGCCCAGTTTGGAAGACAACTCTAGCATACATATAGAAGCGGGTTCAGCCTCACCTCATTAAACTTCCTGACCAGAAATAGTCCCAGCAGATGCAGTTTGGTGGACTAGGGAAATCCACACACATACTTGTATGTTTCAACAATGAGCCAAATAACTAGGATTGCCAGTACAGTCTTGTCAAATGCTGCAATATTTTGAGGACGGTGCCTGAGGAGAGTGGATTGGGGGTGGATGTGGTGTAAAGATCATAGAGACATAGGGAAATTCCTAGAGTGTCACTATGGAGTCTATTTTCTGGCCATTTCCCCCCCCACTCCTCAGTTTCTTAAGAGTGAGGGATTTGCAGTGGGTGGGCAAATGGCAGGCCTACAAATAGCATCCTTCCACAATATGACTGGATTCACAATTTGCATGTAAGACAATGTTTACATACTAGGATGTATTTATTTGTGCCATGCCTAAGCAAATTTATTTCCTCAAAACTTACAGCAACTTCTGAGGAAGAAGAAGAGATTAGATTTATACCCTGCCCTTCACTACCCAAGGGAGTCTCAGAGTGGCTTACAAACTCCTGTCCCTTCCCCTCCCCACAACAGACACCCTGGGAGGTAGGTGGGGCTGAGAGAGCTGACAGAAGCTGCTCTTTTTCAAGGACAGCTGTTGTCAGAACTATGGCTTGCCCAAGGTCATCCAGCAGGTGCAAGTGGAGGAGTGGGGAATCAAACCCGGTCCTCCCAGATTAGAGTCCGCGCACTTAACCTCTACACCAAACTGGTTCTGATTTACTAGAGAGCCAGTTTGGTGTAGTGGTTAAGAGCACAGACTTTAATCTGGTTTGATTCCCCACTCCGCCACACACAGCTGCTGGTGTGACATGGGTCAGTCACATGTTCTCTCAGACCAGTTCTCTCAAGAGCAGTTCTTGAAAGAGCTCTTTCAGCCCCACCTGTCTCAAGGAGTGCCTGTTATGGGGAGAGGGAAAGGAGATTGTAAACCGCTCTGAGACTCCAAGTGAAGGGCGGGGTATAAATCCAATCTCTTCTCCTCATCTACACTTCTAGTCTGCCTTCACACCACATACAGGGTAGTCCCAGGGGGGAGAAGTGGAGGAGTCTACCATCTAGACACTGACCACATTAGACCTGCTTAGCTTCCTTCCACAATGATCCTTTCCACATTAAGAATGATTGAAATGGACCTGAATAGCACAGGCTAGCCTGGTCTCATCAGATCTCAGAAGCTGAGCAGTGTCAGCATTAGTTTGTACTTGGATGGGAGACTACCGAGAAAGTCCAGGGTTGCTACTCATATGCAGGCAGTGGCAAACCACCTATATTTGTCTCTTGCCTGGAAAACTCTATGGAGTTTCCTAAGTCATCTGAGACTTGACAGCACTCTCCAACACTACTACCTTCAAGAAAAAGGACTGTGCATTCAACAGCTTCCAGTAGGTAACACTGTGCTGGAACCCCCCGTTTCAGTGCTATGTCAATTCTGGTCCAAAACCAAAAGGGAGGCCATTCCATGAGGGTGATCTAGGATTTCCCAAAACTCTATGATTTGGAATTCTTTAACCATAAAGTTTTGTGTGAATTCTAAAGTACTGCCCCAATGTGACAGTGTCACTTAAGGTTTGGAGCTGAAAGTGACTTCAAACATCAGCACGATTCTGACAAGTTTGTCTCCATCCCCAAACTTCTCCTATGACTTCCCCACTACCATGACTTTCCCTCTAGAATGGACTTTGAGAAGAGATGTGTTCAGTACCTTCTTGACTGATATTTGGAAGGCACCGACAAGCACTTCTTCCAGAGGGGCTTTCTGCTGTTTGGACTGAGCAGGTATTTCCTTATGTATTGTTGGATTTTTTTTGATTTTTTTTTTTGCTTGGCAAGGATGGGTACCCGAACAGGGTTTTATCTATTGGTTTGTTTGTTTATTACAACATTTCTATGCCATTTTTCTTCCAAAAACAGGTTAGGGAAATGTCTAAAATACAAGATAACCTGTTTAAACAACACAATTTAAATCAACAAACCAAGAACAACACAAGCCCATCTTGAATGGGCCCAGGTCCACTGTGCTGGCTCACACCGGCCCCAAGATAAAAAGCAGCGGCACCGCAATGGATGTAAACAAGAAAAAAGTGCACGTGCCCAAATTCAACCACCAAAACCCCCCCAATGATTTATAGATTTTATAAATATAACATATACAATACTCAGAACAAATTTAGTGTAGTGTGTAGTGGTTAAGTGCACGGACTCTAATCTGGGAGAACCGGGTTTGATTCCCCACTCCTCCACTTTCAGCTGTGGGATGACCTTGGGCAAGCCAAAGTTCTGTTAGAGCTGTTCTCTCAAGGACAGTTCTGGAAAGAGTTCTCTCAGCCCCACCTACCTCCCAGGGTGTCTGTTGTAGGGAGGGGAAGGGAAAGGAGTTTGTAAGCCGCTCTGAGACTCTAAGTGAGTGAAGGGTGAGGTATAAATCCAATCTCTTCTTCTTCTTCTTCTTCTTCTTCTTCTTAAATAGACAGGTAGAAATTCACAGGTAAAGTTATTTCATAAGCATCTTTGTAATAATTAAATTCAAAAAAGTCCTTGAACTGTAAGGATGTGGTAATGTCTCTGCCAGCCGACTTGACAGACCCCCAGTTATAAATTCGTTTAAATGGTTTTTTCAAGAATCATGCTGGATTCAGCATTTCAGAGATACATGTGAACATCCACAATGTAAATTCAGATACAGCAATCCTCAGTTATTCCCAATGGAAAATCAATCATTTCTTGGAACCTCCCTTCAAAAGTCTGAAGCATGTCTCCACTATACCATTTTCATTAGAGGGGAACCTCGCCCTCCAGCTCACACCTCTGGCCACAATAGGCTGTAGTACCTGCAAGGCGAGGAGAAAAACAAAGCCTGGTTCTGCGTCTGGCATTTGCTCCACATTTCCTCAACACTGCGGGAAAGGTGCAACACAAAACCACATTCAAATACTCCGGGCCAATGCTGTACTGACTGCAACAAAATGGTCACAAAATGGTCATAAATCTATGCAGAGGGTACCATAAAATCCGATTATCAAAGAAAGCAAAAGCGGCATGCAGTGTGGAGGGTACCATAACATCTGATGATCAAAGAAAGTGAAAGCAGCATGCAATGCAGAGGGAAATTTCTGTTCCAACATGGGTTTGCCAAAACAACGGAGGGAAAAGCCGGTGCAGAATCACCCAAACTCAGCCCGGTACTCCTCTGTTGCTAGCTTGCTAGGAGGGTCTTCTCTAATTCCTTTTGTTTGTTCTTTCGGTGTTTTAGTATGCTGTCCATATATGTTTTATTTGTTTGTTTATTTCTATTTATGCCCATAGGCGTCAACTTCAGGGGGGCTGGGGAGCTGGAGCCCCCCACCCGCGAACTTTTCCAGGACATGCTGAGACTCCCCTGGAGACAATGGCCTGTAATGTCTCTGGCCCAGCCCCAGCCCCCCCCCGGGAAACTGGAAAGTCTACGCCCTTGTTTATGCCCTATCTTTCTCCCCAGTGGTGTCTGTAAGCTGTCTTGTTCTGCCTATTTTAAGAGAACGGTGGGATGTAAATGTTTTGAACATTTGAAGCTACCAAGTCAGACCATTGGCCTGTCTGGCACAGTATTCCAAGACCGATTTCCCAGGAGGCACTGCTCCGCTACCACTCTTCCCTTTTCCCCGATTGCATGCTTCAATTTCCCACTATTTGCCCCGAGCTGCATTTTGACCCGTGGCTTTGCCCAATTTCCCCCATGGCTTCGTGAGCCTGTTTTTTGAGGATCGTGAAGCCACCGGGGGGGGGGGGGGACAGGTGAAGCCGTGGGGCAAAATGCGGCATGGGGCAAATAGTGGAAAATTGACGCACACCATTGGGGGAAAGGGAAGAGTGGCAGCGAAGCAGCACCTTATGGGAAATCAGTCCTACTGACAGCAGCACTCTTGCATAGAAGGATCCCCCCCCCCCCCCCCCAGTTCCTGCTATCTGAGATCTTTCACCTGGAGATGGCAGGGATTGAACCTGGGACTTCCAACACGACAAGTCTACAATGGAGCCACAGCCCTACACATCAATGAAGATCGGGAATCCTTGCCCATATGCACAGCAGGTGGAGAAATTCCAGTCTGTGCAGTCTTAAGAATCAACACCGTGGAAAAAGCAACATTGGCAAGCAAGCGAGAAGCACACCCCACTGTTCTGTCTGTTCCTTGGACCTGCTTCCTTCCCTCAGGGTTGTGTGCCAACACGTATGTTGAAAGCGTCCTGTTTGAAAGCTTCAAATATTATTTCTTGTATTCAGGTACAGATCCCTAAGTACCAAATAAGCATGCATCATTGCTATCATGCCGACAGCTCATCGCTCTGAACCTGTCACTGCACCCCACTGCACCCCACTGAATCTATCAGTCTACATGAATACATGAAGCTGCCTTATTCTGAATGGGTCCATCAAGGTCAGTATTGTCTACTCAGACTGGCAGCAGCTCTCCAGGGTCTCAGGCAGAGAGGCCTTCCACATCACCCACTGTCTAAACCTTTTAACTGGAGATGCTGCCAGGGATTGAACCTGGGACCTTCTGCATGCCAAGCAGATGTTCTACCACTGAGCCATGGCCCCTCCCTATTTCTTTGTTTGTCTATTCCTTTGTTTGAAAGTATTGAGTCTTGGGTGTGGCCAGAGGCATCTCTAGCACGGAAGGGAGCATCTCTAGAAAGCGGGGGACATCTCTGCCGTAACAGAATGTGGTCTGGACTGGGTTTCCATTCCTCCTCCATTTGCAAATGTTTAGCCTCAGGGGACATGATCACATGTCTGAGCTGAACTGCACAAGCCGATGTGTTTTTGGCCCTTTGCACGTGGCTTACAGCCTGAGAGCTGAACCGAGCTGGGCCAGCACATTAGCCCAGGATGTTCCATGCTGTATTTTTTTTTCTTTTTGCTTATTTAAATTGCATCTTTCTGAATTGTATTTCACACTTGGTAAGCCACTTTGGACAAGCGAGATACAAATACTGAAATAGAAAAGAGTGTGCAGCTTAGGGTGGCCAACTTTGGGCTGGAAAATTCCTGGAGTTTTGGGGGTGGAGCCTGGGGAGGACAGGGACCTCAGGAGGGCACAATGCCATTTTCTCCAGGGGAACCGATTTCTCTAGTCTGGAGATCAACTGCAATTCTGGGAGAACTCCAGGTTGGCAACCCCTATGTACTATTTTTCAGCAACTGAAAAGATTGCTCATTGCTTGATTATGTTTTGACACATTTGTTGCTCTCTCTGGGCGTGTGGGGAATTAATTTGAAATCAGTCACGGCTTTGCTTTCTCCGTATCAGAAGCCGGAAGTCCGAGGAGGTTGACCGTTCTCCGTGCTTTGTGTACATACCTTGGAAGTGCTCAGCTAGGCTTCCTTTCCCAGCATACCGCAGCCTCTCCGGCCGTGTGAAATTGTTTTGGTTCAACAATGCGCTCTTTGTCCTGCCACCATTCCTGTTTTGCAACTGCATGGGATATATGTACAGGCCTGCAAAGGCGGTGGGGGGGGGGGGGGAGTCGAACACTTAATAAGAGAAGGGTTTGGCATGCCTTTGCCATGTGCAAAGTTCGCAATCAAGTCCCGACAAGAACCCTTTCTATCTCTCCCGTGCTTCCCAATCTTGTTTAAATATGCAAAATGTCACTTCTGGGAATGATCTCCATTTCCCGAATGCCAGGTGATCCTGGAGCTTGTTCTGAGGTTATCGATGACGCCTCGGGCTGTTTTGTTTATAGTTTATACCATTGACTTTTCCCAGGTGTATTAAATTTTTCAAAGAGGCCCCTGAAGGTCTCACATTGCCTTTTAAAGGACACGAGCGTGATTTCTGACAGCATGAAGGCGAACGCAGGAATATCTGGGGAGAGCTAGAGCGCACATCCAGGAATGACCTGAAGCAGGAACGGGATGTTACAGGAGTCGGGCCTCCCCCGCAGCTCTGAGGGAGAAAGAGAGCTTCCATGTGAGGGGAAGTTCTTCCTAAAGTATGCCAGCTATGTGGGGCTCAAAAGGTCATCACCAAACCAAGGAGGAAGCCAACAGTCATCACTCATGATCCATCCGTGATGACTAATAGGAAACTGGTGCAGCTCAGCAGAGAACAGGTGTGCTGTGGAGTCTCATGTCATGGGCGGGGGGCTCCTGACTTTGCGCCCACTCTGCTCTGAAGTTCTCCGGGGGACTTGGAACCAGAAACTTTTTCTCAGCCCAACCTAGCTCATGCCCTGACCTGGATCACCAAAGATCGCTCAATCAGCCATGGTTAGTGCTTGAATAGGAGACCAACAGGAGCCAGGAAGAGGAAGAAGGAGGAGGAGGAGGAGGAGGAGATTGGATTTATATGCTGCCCTTCACTGCCAAAAGGAGTCTCAGAGCAGTTTACAATCTCTGTCCCCTTCCCCTCCCCGCAACAGTCACCCTGTGAGGTAGGTTTGGTGTAGCGGTTAAGTGCACGGACTCTAATCTGGGAGAGCCAGGCTTGATTCCCCACTCCTCCACTTGCACCTGCTGGATGACCTTGGGCAAGCTATAGCTCTGGCACCACTGTTCTTGAAAAAGAGCAGTTTCTGTCAGAGCTCTCTCAGCCCCACCTCCCTCACAGGGTGTCCGTTGTGGGGAGGGGAAGGGAAAAGGAGTTTGTGAGCCGCTCTGAGACTCCCTTGGGTAGTGAAGGGTGGGGTATAAATCCATTCTCTTCACTTCTTCTCTTCTAGGTGGGTCAGAGAGAGAGGTCTTTCGAGAACTGCCCTTGAGAGAACAGCTCTGAGAGAACTTGCAACTGACCCAAGGTCATGCCAGTAGCTGCATGTGTGGGGAATCAAACCCAGTTCTCCCAGGTTAGAGTGCACGCTCTTAACTGCTTCGCCAAACTGGATCTCAGTCCCAGGATGCTCCACAGAGGTAGGCAATGGCAGCCATCTCCGCTCATTTCCTGCCTTGAAAGCCCTATGGGGTCACCATAAGTTTGCTGCAATTTGATGGCATTTTCACAAGGCCTTATGAGGAGATTGTGGAGAGAAGCAAGCCACGTTTGCCATCCTTGGCTCCTCGGAGGGCAGATGGGATAGTGTCATGACAGATGTTCAAATCAGAGAAGCTCGGACACCTGACAGATCAGTTCATGGCATGTGCACCAGTGGCGAAGGCGGAAACAGTTTTTTTGATGGACTATCTTTTCGTTGACTTCCTCCTAACTGCTTGGCCGGTTGCTTCGCCATATTTCTTCCTAGCAGTGCAGGACCATGCAATAGGCTTTTTGTAGAGATGGGTAGCCGTGTCAGTCGGTCTGTAGCAGCAGAAAGGAGCAGGAGTCCAGTAGCATCTTAAAGACTAATACAATAGGTGGCAGGTTTTGAGCTTTTTGTGAGTCACTGCTGTATCTGAAGAAGTGGGTGTGGACTCAGAAAAGCTCATCCCCCGCCACATTTTTTGTTAGTCTTTAAGGTGCTACTGGACTCTTGCTCTTTTTTACACCTCAATGGACTTCTACTCCCATTCCCATACTGGCTGCAGCTCCGCTCTGCTTGGTAGGCCATTGTTTGAATAGACAATTAAATCATTCGTAAATCCAGGGCTCATTTCGTAGCAGGAGCTCCTCTGCATATTTGGCCACACACCCCTGATGTAGCCAATCCTCCAAGAGCTTACAGAGCTCTTCTTACAGGGGCTACTGTGAGCTCTTGGAGGATTGGCTACATCAGGGGTGTGTGGCATAATATGCAGAGGAGCTCCTGCTATGAAATGAGCCCTGCATAAATCGTACGATGATGGAAATGCCGTCAAGTCACAGCTGACTTATGGGAATCCCATAGGGTTTTCAAGGCAAGAGATGAACAGAAGTGGTTTGCCATTGCCTGCCTCTGCACAGCAACCCTGCGTTTCCTTTGTGGTCTCCCATCTAAGTCCTAGCCCGGCCATCCCTCCTTAGCTTCTGAGATCTGATGGATCATAAACAAACATGGTGTTTCTTTAAAAGCTGCTGCCATTTAGTGCTCATCTAAGTGGTCCTTAGCAATATTAGTGGCTGCCCATATTTCGATCTGCACCTGTGCAGCTTTGGAAAAATCTGATGCAAACCTGTTCAGTGGACACTTGAATAGTTTGGACTGAACAAAACAGACCGGGTGCTCAGATCATGGGTGACCATCACAGCTGACCTTCTCTAGCTGGGACTGGAATAACCTGCTTCCTGTGTCACATCTCAGGGTCTGACCTGAAGTTTCAAGGTTTCATCCTCAAGGCAAGGAATTAAAATCTCAAGGCCCAAGTCAAGAACACAGCTGGGTGTTTTTTTTCATGGGTTGAGAAGTGCTGGGTTGGGTGAGAATGGTTTACTTTGCCCATCAGGTTCCATCCAGGAGCACCACGTACAGTCAGGTTCTTCTCCCGACCTCCAGCTGTTGACCTGCTGTCAGTGCCTGACCCATAATCTGTGAGGCACCATCTTTGAACTTCCATTTTCTGGTCTCCAAGACTCTGGACCTTCACCTCAGGAGATGAGGCAACCTTTGCTCTCACCCATCCTTGCTAAGAGACGTTCTGCATTCGCTGAAGCTTCTGAACTGTCTCCAAAGGTTTACCAGAGATGGAGACCAAACCCTTGCCTGAGAAAAAATGGTTGCCGCCGGTTCTCTGGAGGTTCGGCTGCCTAAGTAGTGATACGTCTAACTAGCGGCATTTCTTATTCCCATAGTACTCTGTGCGCCTTTGTAGGAGTGTAACTATCTCAGCAAGGAGCCCTGATGTCCCAGTAGCCCTAGATTGACCTACCATCATCATCCTTGCCTTTTGTGGATTAAGTCTCAACTTGTTCATTGTCATCCTGCCCATAACTGCGTTCCAGCATTCGTGCTGGGACTGAACTGTTGCTCTGGGGTTTCGTGGCACGTTGTTAACAATGCTGCACCGCCAACTGGCAAAACAACCTCTTCCGGTGGTTGCACAGAGATGCTGAGGAGCACTGGCAACAAGCGGGGTCTTTGCAGAAACCTGTAAGTCAAAGGCTATGGGGTCCAGCCACAGTCCCCTAATGCTAGCCTCCATGAAAACTGTCAATTAGGAACAGAGTCATTTTCTCTGTGGGGGCCCCTTTCCCTTGACCTCAGCTACGTTGCAAACAGTATGGCCCAATATTTATCCAATTTGGTGATCCCGCTGCAATGCAAAGCCTTTATGTTAGCCAGATTTCATGTTTTCCCCTCATCCTGGGTCTCAGGTAGATATAGTGGCATTCCGAAATGTGACAGAATCTGTAAATGCCCACTAAGAGAACTGGATACTCTAGATCATATTTTGCTATGGTGTCCCCCTTTTCTTTTTTTTTACATCTCTGGCTACTTTTGATTAAGCCCTTACTGTCTAGGATCAATTCTGATAATGTAATTAGGTTTTTCCTTGCTGATAAGACACCAGAAGTGACTGTACGGATTGCTGAATTTCTGTCTAAGATTTTGGTAGCAAGAAACTATGCCTAATATATTGACGTGCTCTAACTGAGAGCCAGTTTGGTGTAGTGGTTAAGTGCGCGGACTCTAATCTGGGAGAACCGGGTTTGATTCCCCACTCCTCCACTTGCACCTGGCTGGATGACCTTGGGCAAGCCATAGCTCTGTACCAGCTGCTCCCTCAAGGACAGCTTGGGAAAGAGCTCTCTCAGCCCCACCTACCTCACAGGGTGTCTGTTGTGGGGAGGGGAAGGGAAAAGGAGTTTGTAAGCCACTCTGAGACTCTTAAGTGAGTGAAGGGCGGGGTATAAATCCAATCTCTTCTTCTTCTTCTTCTTCTTCTTTAAGATCTATGGATGTAATTTTAGCTTGGTGAAGTTTTATTTCACTGGTTTTATATGCCAATAAAGGTTCTGTGGTGGCTCAGAGGCTAAGATGCTGAGCTGCAGACTGGAAGATCAGTAGCTCGGCAGTTCGAGACCCGAGTGCCATGTGATGGAGTGAGCTCCCGTCTCTGGCCCCAGCTCCTGCCAGCCTAGCAGTTTGAAAGCAAGAAATCACAAGTAGATAAATAGGTACCGCTTCGGCGGGAAGGTAACAGCATTCCATGCACCTCGGTGTTTAGTCATGCTGGCCACATGACCACAGAAACGTCTTCAGACAGTGCTGGCTCTTCGGCTTGAAAACAGAGATGAGCATCACTCCCTACAGTTGGATTCGACTGGCTTTTGAGCTTTACCTTTACACTATCTCTGACTCCATCTCAGATGAAGCAAAATAGCTCTGTTGGTCTCTGCTATCTAATGCCACTGAGAGGGCCGGAAAAACAAGAAGGCCAACATTCCCCTGTCTAACAAGGAGCTTCTACCACGGCATGAGAGCCGGTTTGGTGTAGTGGTTAAGTACCCAGACCCTAATCTGGGAGAACTGGGTTTGATTCCCCACTCCTCCACTTGCAGCTGCTGGATGACCTCGGGCAAGCCCTAGTTCTGGCACAGCTGTTCTTGAAAAAGAGCAGTTTCTGACAGAGCTCTCTCAGCCCCACCTACCTCACAGGGTGTCTGTTGTGGGGAAGGGAAGAGAACAAACTGAGGTAAAATAGGCATTAAGCCTTGCTGCTTTCTCTCTGTCCTCTGTCAAAATTTCTTCATTTTCACCAAACAGTGGGCCTATCTCCTCTTTTACCCTGCGTTCACTCCTCACGTATCTGAAGATTTTCTTGTAGTAGCGAGCCTCCCTGGCGAGCATTAGCTCACTGTGAGCTTTGGCCTCTCTGGTGACTGGCCTACAGTGCCTAGCAACCTGCAGATATATATTCTTTAGAATATGTCTTTGCCTCCATTTCTTGAACATTTCCTTTTTCTCCCTTAGCGCACCACACAGGTCTCTGTTCATCTACACTGGCTTCGTGGATCCCCTACCATGTTTCTTTCTTGTTGGAATACTGCTGGCTTGAGCTTGCAAGAGGTCTTGTTTTAGGAGAGCACACCCTTTACTTTCTCCCTTCTGGCAGTCTTGCCCATGGCATGATTCTCATCGTGCCCCTGAGTTTATTAAAATCTGCCCTACCGAAATCTAATATACGTAGCTACGAACTTCCTTGGTCCCCCCAGCAAAAGAAATTCTAGCAGGACACGGTCACTTCCCCCTAAGGTTCCCACCACCTTCACCCCATCTACCATTCCTTGCCTGTTGGTCGATATTAAGCTAAGTAAGGCCAAGCCCCTTGTAGCTTCCTCCACCATTTGATGAAAGAAGTTGTCAGCCAGACAGGCCAGGAACGTGATGTGTCTGACCTCTGGCTATTGATTTCCTGCACTGAGCTGCTACGGATTTATAATTTTTTAAAAAATTGCTTTACACAACAGAACAAGACAAAGGGCACTCCAGGATGGAAGAAGAAGAAGAAGAGGAAGAAGAAGAAGAATTGGTTTGTACCTTGCCCCTCATTCAGAGTCTCAGAGCTGCTGACAATCTCCTTTCTCTTCCGCTTCCCACAACAGACACCCTGTGAGACAGGTGGGGCTGAGAGAGCTCTTTCGAGGACTGCTCTTGAGAGAGCAGCTCTGAGAGAACGGCGACTGCCCGAGGTCACCCAGCTGGCTGCAGGTGGGGCTGCAGCCACACGGGCCTTAAATGCAGGAGGGGCAATTTCCTCCCGCATTTAAAGGGGCCGACCAGACGGCCGGCCCCCTAGTCCCGTGCCGAAGCGGGATCCAATGCGGGTTCCTCCCGGACTTTCAGACCCCGGGAAAATCAAGTATTTTCCTGGGTGCTGCGGGAGGAACCCGCATTGGAGGTATCTGGACAGCCCTCTCTCGCATGCATTGCGAGAGCAGGGCTGTCCAGATAGCCCCGCTGGCCATTTTTTTCCCACTCTTTTACACTTGGGCACATGGCTATCCATGCACCCAAGTGTAAAAGGGTGGGGGAAAAAAAACACCCCGACTTACCCTGGCGGATGGCGGGTCGGAGGCCGCCACCGCGGCTTCCAGCGCCTTCCGCCGCCTCCGCCGCCTCAGCTGAAGTCTCTTCAGTGGCGGCCGCCGCCGTGACCGCCGCCACCCTTTCCGCCGCCGCGGCCGCGGCTTCCTCAGCTGCCCCCACTTCTGCCGCGGCCGCAGCCGCCTCCGCCGCGGCCGCTATTCCCGCCGCGGCCGCCGATCCGGAGGCAGCAGGGGTTGGGATGTTTAGACATCCCAACCCGCTGTTGAAAAAAGCGGCCCCTTTAAATCCGGGAGCCCTCCCGGATTTAAAGGGGCCATGTGACCGCGGCCTGGAAGAGGAGTAGGGAATCAAACCCGGTTCTCTAGATTAGCGTCTGTCGCTCTTAACCACTCCACAAAGCTGACTGACCTTGAGAGAGGTATAAGGCAGCTTCATATGTGCATCCATCCATGGAAAACTTTCCCAGTGAACTTTGAAAGGAGTAAGGAATGGCAGAGCATCACCAGGGAAGCCACGTGCAACTATTTGGATGGGCTTTCTCTAGAGAAGGACCCAGCAGGCCGTGCCAAACCTACGGACTCAATGGAATCAAACTGCTTGTAAAGTAAAGGTAAAGGTTTCCCTTGCTCGAAAGCCAGTCAAATACGACTCTAGGAATGCGATGCTCATCTCCATTTGCAAGCCGAAGAGCCAGTGCTGTCCGAAGACATTTCCATGGTCATGTGGCCAGCATGACTAGACTCCGAGGTGCACGGAACACTGTTACCTTCCCACCGAAGCAGTACCTATTTATCTACTTGCAGTTTCTTGCTTTCGGATTGCTAGGTTGGCAGGAGCTGGGACCAGAGACGGGAGCTCACTCCGTTATGCAGCACATGGGTCTCGAACTGCTGAACTACTGACCTCCCGGTCTGCAGTTCAGCATCTTAATCACTTGAGCCACTGCTTGTACTGTGGGGTTAATTCTGAAATGCTTGTTAATAGTTTAGAAATCTGGAGTTGGTTCTTTCTCCTCTGGCGGCTGATTTCCTACATTGAGCGGCTAAGGATTTACAGTTTGAAAAAAAATATTGCTTTCAGCAACAGAACAAGACAAAGGGCAGTCGATTTTTGCTCCTCTGGGATGGATTTCCTCTGCATCCATCATTCCCATTGTCCTCTTGATAGCCGTTGTCTCAGGGAAAACTTTCAGGTAAGCTGCCTCCCCTGCCTCACAATGGCTTTATGTGGAGATAGATCAAGACGGGTAGCCGTGTCTGTCCGCAGCAGTGGGAAAGAGCAACAGTCGAGTAGCACTTTAAAGAATAACAACACTTGTGGCAGGGGGTGAGCTTTCATGAGTCACTGCTCACTTCTTCAGATACAGCAAAAGGTCACAGAAGCTTACATTATCCATACGGAGATAGATCGAGATGGCTAGCCATGTTAATCTGTCTGTAGCAGTAGAAAAGAGCAAGAGTCCAGTAGCTCCTTAAGACTAACAAAATTAGTGGCAGGACGTGAGCTTTCATGCATCACTGCTCACTTCTTCAGATCAGGCAAAAAGTCACAGAGGTTTACATTATCCATACTAGGGTTGCCAAGTCCCCCCGGGGGGCAGGGAAATCCCTGCTTGATCAGCCCACTCCCCACCAGTCCAGACTGGGCCACCGGGGGAACCCCACCCCCAAACCGCCGGGCTGTGGAGACGTGCCCGGCACAAGAATGTCACCCGGAGGTGCGTCGGGCACGTTTCAGGGGGGATGCTCTATAATTTGAGGGAAAACTCTATGGTTTTCCCTCAAATTACAGAGGTCCTGCCCCCAACATGCCCGACACGATGACGTCACTTCCGGATGATATCATTGCGGCACGCGCACGAAGTGCATGCACCAGAATACTCCCAGACTCGACAAGAACTCTCCCTGCTAAATCGCAAGTAACACTTGGCAACCCTAATCCATATGGAGATAGATCAAGATGGCTAGCCATGTTAATCTGTCTGTAGCAGTAGAAAAAAGCAAGAGTCCAGTAGCACCTTAAAGACTAACAAAATTTATGGCAGGGGAAGAGCTTTCGTGAGTCACTGCTCAGATGAGGCAAAAAATCACAGAGGCTTATATAATCCGTAGGAAGACAGATCAAGATGGGTAGCCATGTGTTTTAAGCAGAAGAATCTATATTTGATATACTTTTATATGAAACAATTGATAAAGTAATTAAGAATTTCTATGTGTATTTGTTACAGATAAACAAATCTGTACTGGCCCAAATTTTTGACTATAATATTGATCTTGACCATTGGTTGCAAATATGGGAAACAAATGTTAAAATAACAAAATCGGTTTCCTTTGAAGAGAATTTATATAAAAGGTTCTATATGTGGCATATAATGCCAGAGAAATTAGCTAAAAGGTATGCTGGAATGTTTGACAAATGCTGGAAATGTATGGGTGGGAAGCTTTTTTTTACATTTGGTGGAAGTGTAAAGAGGTGATGTTATACTGGAGAAGGGCTCATGAAATGTTACAAAAAATATGTTCGATACCTCTGCCATTTGAACCTGAACGGTTTTTGCTTAATATCATGCCTGATGTAAAAGATAAAAAAGTTAAGCATTTAGTTATACATATAGTTATGGCAGAAAGAATTCTTTGTGCAAAGTATTGGAAGAAATCAGAGCTACCAATGGAAAATGAACTTTTGACAAAAAAAAATCTTTGAAACGGTGGAAATGGATATATTGTCGGACTTGTTGAAAGACCAAAGTAAACAAAATGTGAGAGACAACTGGATACCATTTTATGACTGGGTGAAAAGAAATTCCAAAGGCCAGGAGCAATGGTGTAGTGGTTAAGTGTGTGGACTCTAATCTGGGAGAACCGGGTTTGATTCCCCACTCCTCCATTTGCACCTGCTGGATGACCTTGGGCAAGCCATAGTTTTGGCACAGCTGTTCTTGAAAAAGAGCAGTCGCTGTCAGAGCTCTCTCAGCCCCACCTACCTCACAGGGTGTCTGTTGTGGGGAGGGGAAGGGAAAGGTGTTTGTAAGCTGCTCTGAGACTCCCTTGGGTAGTGAAGGGCGGGGTATAAATCCAATATTTTCTTCTTTTTCTGGAGTAACTAGAACTGTACAGAATATGTCTTTGTTCAGGAGCCATAATAGAAGATCTTAGTAACTTGGTTAATCGACATTCGCTTTAGTAATTATATAAACAAAAGAGATCTGGAAACAAAGAAGACGGGAAAATTGAAACAGCTATTATATAAGCTTGATGGAATTTCCCTTTCTGTCTTATCCCATTTCCTGTGCCCTTCCTGCCCTATAATGTCTTAAAACCAAATTTTAAAAAGATGGGTAGCCGTGATCATCTGTCTGTAGCAGTAGAAAAGAGCAAGAGTCCAGTAGCAGCTTAAAGACTGACAAAGTGTGTGGTGGGGATGAGCTTTCGTGAAGAAGTGAGCAGTGACTCACGGTGCTAATGGATTTCTGTACTAAATTCGTGAGGTGGCAAGGGATGGAGGGTTATGACATGAATGGAAGGGTGAGCAGGGAAACACACATCTGAGGTGCACGTGGCACAAAAGACCTTACAAACGCACAGGGCTGTTTTTGTTTAAAAAAAAAAAGAGCAGGAACTCGTTAGTATGATAGGCCACACCCAACAGCAGAAACTCATTAACATATTAGGCCACACCACTGACAGCACAGCTTATTAGCGCATTAGGCCACATCTCCGTGTTACCAGAAGAGTGGTCATCCAGCCATACCCACCTTTTGCTTCTTATTCTGTTTACTTTTTTGTTGTCAAAACCCAGGGCCTTTTTTGTAGCAGGAATTAATTTGCATGTTAGGCCACATACCCCTAATGCGGCCAATCCTAATGAGTTTCTGCTGTTGGGTGTGGCCTATTATGCTAATGAGTTCCTGCTGGGTGTGGCCAACTCAGGAGCCAGCCGGAACTCCGTTCCTGTGCGTTCCCGCCCAAAAATAGCCCTGCAAATGCACCAGTTGAACTTAATGTATTCGAATACAACAATCCAATGTGAGCCAATCCAGTCTGGTGTAGTGGTTAAGTGCACAGACTGTAATCTGGGAGAACCGAGTTTTATTCCCCACTATTCCACTTGCAGCTGCTGGATGACCCTGGGTAAGCCATAGTTCTGTCAGAGCTGCTCTCTCAAGGACAGTTCTCTCAGAGCTCTCTCAGCCCCACTTACCTCGCAGGGTGTTTATTATGGGGAGGGGGAGAGAAAGGAGTTTGTAAGCTTCTCTGAGACTCCGAGTGAAGGGTGGGGTATAAATCCAATATCTTCTTCTTCTTCTGTCTGGTTGGCATGAAATGACTCAAATGCCTGCATAGCAAGTTTGTACCTTCCCCCACCCCTTAAACACAGCACTCTTCTGAATTCTGCTGATCCAAACAGATTGGCAGCTATTAACTAAGGACGATTTGGATAAACATCAAAGGTTAGGATTTTTCTTTAACATCACACTTACTGATGACTGATTTATGGGATTGGTGATGGAATTAACTACCTTTAGCTACATCCACACAGGGAGCCACCGTTTCCCCTGTGGTTTCCCCCTGCCATCTCATATGAAGGGCTTTGGGTGAGGTTTTTAAAAACAACATTGGTAATTGTTACGGTGCTATCATGCGAAGTTTGAATACGCTATTGCTGTGGTCTCTGAAGTCCCGCCTTTCTTTCTTTCTTTCTTTCTTTCTTTCTTTCTTTCTTTCTTTCTTTCTTTCTTTCTTTCTTTCTTTCTTTCTTTTAACCCTCCATCAAGAAAGTTGATTTGCTTGAAATGCAGTGTTGGAGAGGTTGGGGGGGGGGGGTTACAAATAATTTTTTAATTAATTTTCTGATACAGATAACAAAGTTATACACACAATAATGTTTGAGTAACACTCGGTGCTGGAGGGGAGTTTTACGGACACCACAGGCCATGAACAAGACGAATCAGTGGGTTCCAGATCAAATCAAGGCTGGACTCTCTGTAGAAGTTAAAATGACCAAAAAGAGGCTATCGTACTTTGGTTGTTATAAAATACTGAGTCCAGAGACGCACTGCAGTGAAATCAGCTCATAAGTTTATTGATGGTACAATTCCAGGCTACTGAACGGACCTCGGGGGTCTGCTTAAATACACATCTAAACCGCACCCTCGGCCTTGCCCAAACTCCCTGATAGGTTTACCCTGATAAGATTATGCCCAAACTCCCTGATAGGATTATTCATGAGTTACCTTAAACCATAGGTCCCCTGGTGGAACCTGGGTGGCCGCTTGGTCTAATTTACAATCTGGCCAGGCTATTGTCTCCCAAAGCAAAGCTCCGGTAGCCAGCCTGGCCATGTGCATTTCTCTAACCCTGTGCGCAGTTGCCATTAGGACATAACATAACATATGAGAAGACAAGAGTCACTGGAAAAGACAACTATGCGAAGGAGATTTGAACAATATATCAATAGTTACAGCCTCAGATGTGTACAACCAATAAACCCTAGGTAAGCTGTAGCAGGGGCGTCGACTTTCTAAATCCCCGGGGGGGGCAGGGGCTCTCTCGTGCGCGCGCGCTTTGCGCGCGCGCACGGGACCATGTCCCTGCCGCTCTTCCCCCCCCCCCCGCCCAGGGAGGCAGCACCCTGAAAGCCCTGCAGAGTGGGCATGAGGGCAAAGGGACTCCCACCCTGGCTGTGTGCCTGCAGGGGCTCCCCAGAGGTCATCTATCTCCGAAGGGGCTGGTGGACTCCTCCTCGGGCTCTTGGCTGCTGCTCCGGACCAACTGACCTGGCGGCCCGTCTGAACCGGCCTCCCCGGGAGGGCCCCCGCTTGGGCGCAGGGAAGGGGGACCCCACCGGCCTGGAGGCGGCTGGCGGGAGGGAGGGAGGGGGGGGCAGAGGGACGCCCAGCAGTCCCGGCCTGGAGGAGAGCCGCCCGCTCGCCCGCCCGCCCCCATCCCCAGCCCCGCACCTGGCGCGTCCTCCTGCTGGGGCTGCTGGCTCGGGCGGCTCCTGGGCGAGGAGGGTCCCGGGCCGCCCCCGCCCGCCCTGCCCCCCCCTCCCAGCGCCGCCCCCATCTCGCGGGCAGAGCGGCCGGCACGGCCGGCCCCGAAGACCCCCCCCCGCCGCCGCCGCCGCCGCCGCGCCCGTCCATGGCCCCCGCCGACCTCCCACCCCTCCACCCACCCTCCGAAGGCCCCAGTTTGTACGGCGGGGGGAGACTTGGCCCGGGAGTTGCCGCCTCTGCCTCCGGAGGGGCCCCCCTCCCGACCCCGCAGCCGAGACCCCCCCCCGCCCTCGCCCCCCCCGGGACCATGTCCCTGCCGCTCTTCCCCCCCCCCCCAGGGAGGCAGACCCGCGGTGGCGGCAGCCAGCTGGCCGGCTGACTGCCGCCCGAGCGAAGCGCGCACACGCGCGCCTATGTCCCTGCTGCTCCGCCCCCCCCCCCCGGCCCGGGGAGGCAGACTGGCGGCAGCGGCAGCAGCCAGCTGGCCAGCTGACTGCCGCCTGAGCGAAGCGCGCGTGCTTCGCGCGCCTATATCCCTGCCGCTCCGTCCCCCCCCCCCCCAGCCCGGGGAGGCAGACCCGCGGCAGCAGCCAGCTGGCTGCTGGGCGAGCATTTTGCCGGGGGAGGCTGAGCCCCCCCCGGGAAATTTCGGGGGAGGCTCGAGCCCTCGAGCCCCCCCGTAGTTGACGCCCATGAGCTGTAGTAAAGCGCTAAACCATGCAGACAATTGGTAAATACCATGTATTAAGGTATAAGAATACGAAATACAAAAAGGTCCATATACAAAAGTGAAAATATATACACAACAAGGTGTGCAAAGCCCTTTGAGAAGAGTTGACGAATCTCTCCGGAAGGGTTATTCGTTTTGTGCAACCTTCCTCCAAACCAGGGCCATGGTGTGCATACCACGATGTCTTCTATTACACATCCCTCATAAAATCAAAGGCCATACCTTCTCATGGAACAGTTCCTCATTTAAGTGATGTAGGAAATCTTCAAGTGGGCAAAAGAGGAAGGCCCAACCTGAGAAGGAGTGATTTCGTCAGGGGGGCCACGGCCCTCCATTTGCAAGACCTGAGCAAGGCTGTTGGTGATAGAATGTTTTGGAGGTCATTAATTCATAAGGTTGCCAGGAAGGACAAGGAGGGGGATTGGGGGAGGGCTTACTGGTAGCAGGAGGGAGCCTCTGCTGACGTGCAGTGACATGCTCATGTCATGGTCCCCATGACCTGGAAGTGATGTTATCACTTCCGGCATGTTGGGGGTGATGCTCTGGCTGAGGACAGACTGGCAATCTGAAGCGGAGGCAAAGCGGAGGGAACTGGAGCGGGGGAAAAAACCCACAGAGCTGGCCGTTCACACTGGCCAGAGCAATGCGGATCAGCGGCGATAGGGAGCATTCAGACTGCCACGGAGAGTTCAGACTGCCGCATAGCCAGCGCGCGCGGCTCGCGCGTGCCGCTGCACTTTTTTTGTTTTCCTTTGATGTTTATCGCATATGCGCATATGCGCACATGCGCAAAACTTTTTGCCGGTGCGTTCACACTTCCTCCGGATGCCTCCCGCTTCTTCCAGTTCACACTGTTTGGAAGCGGGAGGCATGCGGAGGAAGGTCCCTGAACACCGGGAAAAACCGGTGTCCGGGTAAAGCGGAAGGAAAGCGGCTGGGAGACGGGTAAGTACGCAACGGAGCCGATGGGCAGATGCGCATGTCTGAACGTGCTCCTTTCCTCCGTTTGCGAAGCGTGCCTGCCCCGCTTCAGATTGCCAGTCTGTCCTCGGCCTCTGATATTTGGGCGAAAAATCTATGGTAGAAGCCAGATTTAACATAGAGTTTTTTCCCAAATACCAGTGTCGCCCAGACCTCTCAGAAGTCATGATGTCACTTCTGGGTTATGTGGGCAGTGACATAGGCACATCGCTGCACCTCGGCAGAGCCTCCCCTCTTTATCAGGGTAAGTTCCCCCCACTGGCCAGCTGATAGGTGGCTGGGTGGTGGGTCCTGTCAGTGGAGACCCCTACCTATACCAAGGGGTCTGGAAACCCTATTGATTCATATTTTCACCCTGGTCAGGGATAGAGGGTGGCACTTGGGGAGAGGGTATCTCTGTATTACCCTTTGGCATGTGGCATCCTTTCCCTGATGCTATTTAACATCTATATGTGCCCTCTTGCCCAGTTAGTGCTGGGGGTTGGGCTAGGTTGTCACCAGTACGCTGATGACACCCAGCTGTATCTGTCGATGAACAGCCAGCCTGACTCCATCCCAGAAAATTTGACCAGGAAGCCATGGCTGAAACTGAATCCAATGGAGACGGAGGTCCTGTACCTGAGTTGGATACGACTGGGAATCTGACTCCCATTGACGCTGACCCCAATGGTGAGGAGTCTCGGGGTGATTCTGGATGCTTCCCTTTCTATGGAGGCCCAGGTCACCCATGCCACCAGATCAGACTTTTACCATCTTCGGCTGGTGAGGCAGCTGGTTCCTTGTCTCTCCCCCCATGACCTCACAACAGTGAACCATGCAATGGTCACTTTCAGGTTAGATTACTACAACTCCCTCTACATGGGCCTGCCCTTGAGTCTAACCTAAACGCTTCAGCTGGTACAAGATGCATCAGTGCACCTGCTGACTGGGATGTCTACACGGATGCACATTCAGCCAGTGCTGAGACAGGTGCATGGATTGCCAGTTGAGTACTGAATCAGATTCAAGGTTATGGTATTAACCTTTAAGGCCCTATGTGGCCAGGGACCAGCAGACCTATGGGACCATCTCTCCCCGTACGTGCCCTGAAGAGCCTTGCGCTTGTCTGAGCAGCACCGTTTAGCAGTCCCCAGCCCGAGGGACGCCCATCTTGCCTCAACCAGGGCCAAGGCCTTTTCAGCCCTGGCCCCTGCCTAGTGGAACATGCTCCCCACTGAGATCAGGGCCCCGCGGGATTTATTACAATTCCTCAGGGCCTGTAAAATGGAGCTGTTCTGCCCAGCTTTTGGCTGAGGCGGCAGATGTCTGAATGACACCAGCCTTTCCTGCTCAACTTGGATCAATTTGCTCCATCCGCCTCATTTGCCTTAGGGCACTGCCTAAACCAACTGGCGCCAGCACCAGCTGTTTCTGGGTTCCCTGAGAGAAATGTGCCTGCCCTGACATTGTCGCTAGGGCCACTGTAATTAGAAATGGGTAAGCTGCCATCAAGGAGTATTTTAATAATTTATTCAAATGAAATTGTTGATTTTTAATGAATTATTATTCATTGTTTTATTATATGTTGTGAGCCACTCAGAGCCCGCTTGCGGGGTAGGGTGTGATATAAACTGAATGAATGAACAAATAAACAAACAAACAAACAAACAAATGACAAGTCCAAAGCTATTTGACAGGACTTAACACACACACATGTCTCCGTTCCTTTTCTTTATTTTCTCCTTATAAGTAGACTTTTTTGGACTTCAGAGATCATGGCAAGAGATTGCTAGAACATTAGTATACAATACAGCAAAATCAATTATCATTTAAAAAAGAAAATCAGGGGGGAACCTCCGGTGATACATTGGGGAAAATGGTGGGCATGGCTGCATGAAATTTCATTGTACTGCCTTGAAGCAACCTGTCAAACACCAATGAACAGATCAACAGACAGATGGACAGTCCACTGAAAAACTGGCTCCCTGTTCACCACTGGCAGACAGGATGCCACCTGAACCAGTGGGCGTTTGAGCATTACTAGTTGGTATGGCCCCCTCTGAATTGGGCACTGGCTTTCCCATGGCTTCGAACCCAGCCTCATACTCTGACCTACTAAGAATATTTCATAATATAGAAGCTAGCGATGCTTGAACACCTGGCAGTTTGGCTCACATTCTGATGCCTGTTGCAATCAGGATGTCACTTTTATTGTCAGGCTGCTTGGCTGTTCACCGGCAGCTTGAGTGGGTTTCTTTTCATATATTCAGTCAGTACAATATAGCACAGTGCAGTGCAGTTAGCAGGATTTTATGCAGATATGTTCTCACGCATCTGCTAGTATGCCTCTGTTTCCCCTTCCCCTACAGATGGGTTGTCACAGCTCACCAAGTGCACAGTGGCAAATCAATTGGTCACCCAGTGATTATAAATAAAAACTGTATTTTTAAAAAGAAGTTATATTGCTCAATGTTCATTTGAGTCTGTGTTGTCAGGAAGATTATTTTGCACATCTGCATGTTCATACAGCCTCATGGGGGTCATGGTACCTCACCCCTGCACCATCGATTTATCATGAATCGATTTCACCCACTGCACCTATGTAGAAGCAGCTTGTAAAGCAGAAGGGAAAGAAATTGAAACACCACAGCTCCCACACAGCTGCAAAGCTGTTCAGCAGTTGCTTAAGGTGGATGGCCATGAGGAGTCAGGGTTTCCAAGCCACAGCCAACAAATGCCAGGAGAAATTGAGGATGAAACCTAGTGGGTCAGCATCACGCCAGCACGCTGACATCACTTCCAGTACAAAATGAAAGTGACCTCTTTAGGCACTCTGTTGTCCAAAAACTCTGTGGTTTTTACCATAGAGTTTTACCATAGAGCTTTTGTAAGATATTAGAGCATCCCCATTTATCTTCTGATTTTTGCCAGAAGCAAACCGGTGCAACACTGATGCAGGCTCCTCCCTCACCCCCATTTCCTCCTGCTGGCACCTGAGGCAACAGCGGGCAACAAGCCTTGGTGCCAGAAATTCTCCCACTGTATTCATTCATTCATTCAATCAATTTAAACCCCGCCCTCCCCTCCAAGGCAGGCTCAGGGCAGCTTACATGAAAGATAAAACACATAAATAACAGTTGGGACAAACATAAAACCATCTAAAACAATTCCATATATAAAACAATTCAGTCTCATAAAGTGCTAGCAGTATCTATATTAATACAATTGCTTAACAATGGCGATAACAATCATGTGAAAGAATTCAATGATCTGTCTAGATAATCAGCTCATTGATCTTTCCTGATCCGTTTGGCAGGCACAGGCTGTAAGTGGCAAAACCAGGGGACAGGGCTTCCAGTTGTTGTTGGCGGCGGCTCCTTAACTGAAGGCCTGGTGGAAGAGCTCCGTCTTACAGGCCCTGCTGAATTGTAGAAGGTCCTGGAGGCCCCTGATCTCTTCTGGGAGCTATAGCAACAGGTCTGGCATTCCTATGAGACATGGCCATCCAAGGCTTGGCTCATGAGGGAAGGAGCACAGCTTTGACATGGCACATTCACATGCTGAAGCTGTCTGACATGAAAGTTTGTGGCATCCTTATCAACACAAAAGAACACTTGCATGCTACTAAGAAACACTTCTTGTGTAATGTCCAAAGTGAGAACAGTGGCATTTTCCTGCTTGGAGACATGGAGGAACTCAAAATGCTTTCGGAACTCACATTCTCACTGTAAGTGTGGATGTATGTTTCCCTTTGCATAATATGGAGGGAAAAACAAGAAGAAGAAGATGACGACGACGTACAAGAGTGTCATGGGTCTGCAGGCACCTCTTCTTGGTAATATGCAAATCCCCTTATCTGAAAGTTGGCTGTCTTCTCAGCCAAGCCTTAATTAACTCAACCTTTAATTATGTACACTCTCCCACAATGCATAATGAACTGGCTGGATTCACTGCCACAAGATACAGGGACAGCCGCTAGCATCGACGGCTTTAAGAAGGGATCAGAAAATTCTGGGCAAGACAGGTGAACGATGTCTTCCATTTAACCATTAATGGAGCCACCTCAGTCAGAGGAAGTGTAGCCCCCAATTCCAGTGGCTGGAAGATAAGAAGGGGTAGTATTTGACCTCAGCATCTTTGTGACGAGTTGGGGTGGCAGGAAGACGTTTTTGGCGGGAACACCCTCCCCCTCAGTCCAGTGCCACTGTCCTCACATTGGTAGCATGCATGGATTCTGGGATTAATTGAGTACTGCCCGCACCATACTTCCCCATCGTATCACTAAGCAAAGCTATGAAAACAGCTAGATAAATATATATTTACTGGCCTACCAGTGCTTGGCTCTATTCTCTGCCAGCCATCCCTGAGGTAAACCGCAATGATGTTCCTGAGGTACACTCTCCCATTTTGGGTTTCAGCCCTTAGTACAAAGGAGGAGAACAAAGACTGAACACAACAAGAAAAAAAGACTGATTTTACAGGAAAGGGAAAGTAAACTGGGGCAGTTTATACAAATGTAACCTATTGAGATGCAGAGATATGGAGATATAGTTTCTTCATCGAATAGGTATATTGTGCCAGAGTGGAGAGGACCCCAGTAACTGCCAGACTACTTGAACTCTTGAAGCTGCTTTGTGCCGAATCTGATCCTTGGTCCATCAAAGTCAGGGCAAATAAAGAAGTTACTCATGATCACTTTTCGGGGTGGGGTAAATAAGGTTGCCAATTCTGGGTTGGGAAATCCCTGGAGGTTTGAGGGTGGAGCCTAGGGCAGGTGGTGTTTGGGGAGAGGCCTCAATGGAGTATCATGGAGGAGGAGGAGGAGAGGAGATTGAATGTATACCCCGCCCTTCACTCAGAGTCTCAGAGCGGCTTACAAACTCCTTTCCCTTCCCCCCCCCACAGCAGACACCCTGTGAGGTAGGTGGTGAGGCTGAGAGAGCCCTTTCAAGAACTGCTCTTTCAAGAACAGCTGTGCTAGAAGTATGGCTTGCCCAAGGTCATCCAGCAGCTGCAAGTGGAGGAGCGGGGAATCAAACCTGGTTCTCCCAGATTAGAGTCCGCGCACTTCACCACCACACCAAACTGGCTCTCCGAAGAGTCAACCCTCCCAACCAGCCATTTTCTCCAGGTGAGGTGATCTCTGTAGTCTGGAGATCAGTTGCAGTTCTGGGAAAACTTCAGTCCCCACCTGGAAATTGGCAACCCTAACCCTGCTAACCCCAGTTTCAGCAGGATGGTCTTTCCCTCTGGCCACAGAAGTTCAAACTGCAGATGTTGTGTGGGAGCCACTGAGAATCAAGCAGTATCAGTACAGACATATAGTGCTGGTTGAAGGTATTTCATTGCCCCAAGCAAGGTACACTCATGTTCTCTTGGAAATGGCTGGCAGAAGCACAGACTTATTGACTGATTAGTTCACTTCATTTATACCTTGCCCTTCTCCCCAATGGGGCCCAAAGCAGCTCACGTTGTTCTTCTGTTCTCTGTTTTATTCTCATAGTAAACCTGTGAGATAGATTAGGCTAAGGGAGTATGACGAGGGGTGGGCACAAACTAGCCGCTGAATGAAAATTCATCCGAAATTTTGGCCAGTTTGTGGTTCGCAAAGTGATGTTCACAAACTGAAGAGAAGCCACAAACTTTCACAAATTTCGATGCAGTTTGTGGCTGTTTATAAAAGCTTTCTGTTCTTCGTGAAAAACAAATGCGCAGCGTGGAGATCCGCACTGCTCAGCTGTGTGGTTTAAATGTCTCTGCCATTTCACCCTCGCTTTCTGCGCACCACAGCTTTTGGTGGCAAGCAGAAAGCAGGGGTCATCGTCGTCGTCGTGTGGCAGTGTGTGTAGTATAGCCAGGAGATCCGAAGATTATCTGGCAGCCAGAAGTTCTAGCTCTTTTAGCATTAGGCACCACTAGGTGGTGAGCTAGAGGGTATTTTTTTAAGGCAAGAGATGTTTGTCGTGGTTTGCCATTGCCGTCCTCTGCATCGCAACTCTGGTATTCATTGGAGGTCGCCCATCCAAACACTAGCCAGGGCTGATTCTGCTTAGTTTCTGAGATCTGACTGGATTGGGTTAGCCTGGGCTATCCAGGTCAGGGCAGCAGGGGGTTAAATGGCTCATGAGCTGATGCGAACCAGCGTATCTGTTTGTGCTTCAATTCATGATTCAGCCACCAACCATGAACTGAACTGAACTGCAAAAATGCGGTTTGTGCCCATCTCTGAGTGTGACTGGCATAAGGTCACCCAGAGTGGGTATTTGAAACCGGGTCTCCCAGATTCTGGTTCGACACTTTTCACCACTATGCAACACTAGATCTCCTAGGAGGTGTTGCTACATCTAGCCTGGACCATCCAAGTCAGGGCGCAGAGAAAATAGCCCATGGATTTTCAAAGAGAATATCAACATTTGACGCTTTAAGCTGTTTTACTGCTCTTGTCCCAGCCCTCTAGGCACCTTGTGAGTTGCAGTTTCATGACGGACAGCTATGAGGTCACCAACCGAACGTTCCAAAGTTTGCACCGCATGACAAAGCCCATGATTCTTTACGCAGGAGCCCTGATGGTTAAACGGGGCTAAAACTAATAGGAGCTTTTGCAATGCAGAAACGCCAAAACATTCAAAGATAGTGCCTAAACACAGTCCGTACGAAAGCGAACAGGAAGAGGTACCTGTCATCTTCTGTCTTCACCAGCACAACAGGAGGCAAGTCAGGCGTGGCCCCTCCCTGCTTAATTCACAGCCTATTAAAGCCAAATGAGCTGGTTTCTGTAGACGTTAATGGGATTTTAGATTAACCTTCTAATGATTGTTCCACCTCTGAAGGTCTGGAAGAAAATACCTATATTACCCTTCCCTATGAGCTCAGCAAGTTGTACGCCAGTGGGAGCGAGAGGAAAGGTTACATTAGGTTACATTGCGTAGCGTTCACCACTGGTAGAAAGATGGGATGTTAAGAAGAAGAGGAGGGCCATGCTGGAGCATAAGAGCAGAAGAAGAAGAAGAAGAGGAAGAATAAGAAGAGGAAGAAGAGGAAGAGGAGGAGGAGGAGGAGGAGGAGGAGGAGATTGGATTTATACCCCGCCCTCCACTCCCCAAGGGAGTCTCAGAGCGGCTTACAAACTCCTTTTCCCTTCCCCTCCCCACAACAAACACCCTGTGAGGTAGGTGGGGTTGAGAGACCTCTTTCCCAAGCTGTCCTTGAGGGAACAGCTGGTCCAGAGCTATGGCTTGCCCAAGGTCATCCAGCCAGGTGCAAGTGGAGGAGTCGGGAATCAAACCCAGTTCTCCCAGATTAGAGTCTGCGCACTTAACCACTACACCAAACTGGCTCTCTCAGAGCCCTGCTAGATCAGACCTGTGGGCCATAAAGTCACATGACAGCCAACCAGTTGCCCTGGAGGTCATGGAGGCCAAAGCGTTCTCTGATGCTGCCTCCCAGTACTAGTATTCAAGATCTCTTAACTAATCCCTTAACTCATCATGGCTGGTAGCTATTGGTGGACCGCTCCTCCATGGATCTGTCCAAGCCCCTTTTAAAACCATCTACACTCGTGGACTTTGGAAGGGCAGTGACCACATTGATACAGGGATGTAAGACTGGAAGGGGGATAGTGTGCTTATCTATCCCTACATAAAGGGAAGGCCCATGGCTCAATGGCATAGCATCTGGTCTGCGGTGTGGAAAAGCTTCCGGAACTGGGGACCCACTGGGAACCCTACTTTAGGGTGGCTTGCCCGGGGAAAGAACCTCATAAAAGGGGAGTTACACCCCAATTACTTCTCCCATTCCCACCAGCAACCTCTCCCTGGTTACCTTAGCTGAGGTCTCGGCCTTCCTCCCTGGCTCTCCCAGGGCACATCTTTTAAAGGGCTACCTGGGAGTAGGACAACTCCAGCCTCATCTGCTACCTGGATCCTTGAGGGTGGGAGTGGCAGCTCCTAGGCCCAATGGGCAGCTGCCTGCCTGGGATCCCATCCCCCCCCCCCGGGAAGTCTTATAGGGTTTCTCCTCTGTCCCTCCCTAACCCCAGTTTCTCCTGCTGGGTCCCTGCAGCCTGTTTCCTGCCTCGCCCTTCCAAAGAAGCCTTCCTGGCTCCCACAACAGATGAGGAGCAGGCCATCGCCTGTGGTGGGTTCTGCTGCTCCTCTGCCACCCTTGTTGCCTTGTGCCTCTGCTGCCGACCCCCGGGGGGTTGGCTGCTGGCTGGGTGTCTATAGCCATAGGCACCTCTGGGTGTCGTGGGGAGCTGCTCCTTCGGCATCGTACTGGGCTTCTACAGTCCTCCCCAGATGGTTCCCTTGGCACAGTCTGGAGGCCTCTGTCTCCTTGGAGGTAAGTGTGGGGGTGCAGGTCTGACCCCGGACACACGCATTCACTGGTCCGTTCAGCTCTGGCGTCCTCTGGCGTCAGGCAGAAATGTGTCTCATCCCAAACTTGCCACCTGAGATCCTTGAAGAGGGGCTTCCAGGGACTGAGCTGGGAACCTTCTGTATGCAAAGCTGATGCTCTGCCACTGAGCTCCAGCCCTTCCCCAAGTCATCAGGTTTAATGCCGGTTACATGAGTGGGGTTACCTAAGGTGACTCCAGCGGGGTGTCAGCCTTTTCTACCGCCATAGGCATGTGTCAGATCCTCTTCCACCAGATGAAAGGTGGATTTGTCTTTTCAAAGAGACTGTGCAGCTCCTGTCGGGCCAACACCTCCCAGCCCGATCATTAATACAACTTAATTGCATATAATAATGAGTGTGTGACACAATTGCTGCAAATAAAGTTATCAGAGAAGCACAGGGCACAGTGAGGGAAGAGTCCCTGGCGGGGAGGGGGACGCTTGGTGCAGCCAAAAGCTTGGGGTTTTAATGAAGACATGTAAAAACTTTGTCAAGGGAGGAGTGTTTTATTAGTATCACCTGTGGTTATAAACCTCTGGAGCATCTCCGTCTAGCTGCTGTCAGAGGCTGGGGGAAACTGGCTAAATGAAGGCTTAGACTGACTCAAGCATGTGAAGCGCCTGGAAAAAAAACTGAAGCAGGGATTAGTTCCCTCTAAAAATTGTTCTGTGCAACTTCTTGGTGCCAAATACTCCCCAGCTGGGGAGTCTTCTGAATGCCCTGAGCATATGATGAATATTTGCCATATATTCTCAATCTGTACCGATATCAGATGATGTTTTAGTTCAATGTTTGACGTTTCTGACATGCAGTGGTATGTAGCCTCTGATAGCCTTTGACAGGTGACATGCAACAGGATTTAGTATTTCACAGGTGGCCGGTTATTGGGTTTCATATGTCACGTTAGCACCTCTTGGCTGTTCTGGCAAGTCATTCTAAAGCACTCAGAAGTATTATTTCATATTGAGAATGCAAACTTGAATCTTGATCTAAGATTTTGTGAAGTTTGCATGTTTGTGAATATTCCTTTCACCACTATGGAAAGCCAGTCTTGGGGGGGGGGGGGGGTTTGTACTATGACCCACAATCTAGCTCATGACTTCAAATAGAGGTGAACATCCTGATCTTCACCAAAGACAAATGGGGTCCAGCCATTTATAGAGAGGTTAAATGAGTTCAAACCTTACAACAACAGCCTTTACTTAGGAATACAGAAAAGGAAGGAAGACAAACAGTTGGTTAAATGAGTTATTGTGCTATGAATGGGCATCTGAATTTGCACCTGAGTCATCTGCCTGCCTTCATGCTCAAAGTAAGCAAATGGTTCCTATTTTATTTTATTTTCTATGTGTGTGTGTGTGTGTGTGTGTGTGTGTGTGTGTGTATATATATATATATATATATATATATATATATATATATATATAAACTGTTTTTGTTCTTCACTTTGTTGCAGTTGATTTTCTGCATTCCTTTGGACAGTATGCATTTGTTGGATTGTTTTTATGTGTATCTTGCACAGTACTTATACATACAATAGCATTCATTGATCTGCATGTGTGTGTGTGCGTGCGTGTGTATGAAGTGCCATCAAATCATTTCTGACATGGCAACCCTATGCATATAAACCTCCAAAATGCCCTATTGTAATATTGTAAATAGCCTTGCCTTTCATGATTGAGTTCATTCATCTCATGTTGGGTCTTCCTCTTTTCGTACTGCCTTTAACTTTTCCTGGCATTGTTGTCTTTTCCAGCAAGTCTTGTCTTCTCATAACATGGCCACAATATGATAACATCAGTTTAGCCATTTTAGCTTCTAGAATTTAGAGTCCATTTTAGCTTCTAGAATCTAGAGTAGAGGGTTCCCACGGTGAGTCCAGCAGGGTGAATCCTCCAGGGTTCCCTTTTCTTTGGACAGGGCTACTGACAAGCCTCCAAAAGCCAAAGGCAGAAGTGAGTTAGGTCTCACCCAGTTCCCTCTTCCCTTCTTAGTCCCGGTCACTCTCCATTGACCTTCCAGTGGAGTACCAAGTCAAGTTCAAGGTTTTGGTATTGACTTTTAAGGCACTGAGCAGTCAGGGACTGCCGTATCTACTGGACCATCTCCATTATATCCCCAGGAGAGGACAACAATCTGCTGGTGGTCCCTGGGCCCAAAGACATCTGGCTGTCCTTGACCAGAGCCAGGGCCTTTTCAACCCTGGCCCCAACCTGGTGGAACTCTCTGCCGAATTCCATCAGGGCCCTGTGGCATTTTAATGTTAGTGAAGACGTTCCACCAGGCTTTTGGTGTTTGAGGACAGCAACGGTTACCATCTTGGCCGGCACTCTCTTCTGTTCTCTGTACTCTTCCTGTCCTTCCTCCCCACCCACAAAGTGGTCGGCAGTCTGAAAATTGGAAATAATTGGTATTCACCATCTGAACATCCTCTGCTTTCCCTGCGACCCCTCCCAGCATGCCTCCTGGAGGTCTGCCCACTTCCTCTTCCCTAACTACCTTCCCTGCCATCAGCATGCAGGACGCCTGCGCTGGATTCCACGCTGCCACAGTTACTGCTGCCACCAGATGCCCTTCCCAGTCTTAGTCTTTTGATTTCTTGGTTGCAGTCTCCCATTTGGTTAATGATGGAGCCAAGGAATAGCAAATAGTTTCTTCACTGTCAGCTTTGAAGTTGTGTAATTCCCCGTTAGTCATTACTTTTGTCTTCTTGATGTTTAGCTGTAGTACTGCTTCGGCACTTTCTGCTTTAATCTTTATAAGTAGTCATTCCAAGCCTTCACTGATTTTTTGCCAGTAATGTGGTGTCATCTGCATATCTTGAATTGTTAATGTTCCTTCCACCAATTTTCAATCCACTTTCATCTACCGTATTTTTCGGACTATAAGACGCACCTGATATTAAGACGCACCTAGTTTTAGAGGAGGAAAACAGGGGAAAAAAATATTCGGAACCAATTAGTGGGTAGTTGGGGGGGGGAGAGAGAAGAAAGAAAGAAAGAAAGAAAGAAAGAAAGAAAGAAAGAAAGAAAGAAAGAAAGAAAGGGTGTTTCCCTCCCCCCCCTTGCTTGGGCCCCAGTGGCTTAACGCCACTCAGGCCCAGCTCTTCCCTCCCTACCTCCCCCCCCCCCCGCAGCCCAGGAATGGTGAGCAGGGGATGGAGGGGGGTAGGTAGGGGTGAGAGAGAGAGAAGGAAGGAAGGTAGGTATGTAGGTAGGTGGGAGAGAGAGAGAAGGAAGGAAGGAAGACAAAGGAAGGAAGGAAGAAACAGGGAGGGAGGGAGGGAGAGAGAGAAGGAAGGAAGACAGAAAGAAAGACAGACAGAAAGAAAGGAACAGGAAGGTAGGTAGGTAGGGGCGAGAGAGAGAGAGAAGGAAGGTAGGTAGGTGGGGGGAGAGAGAGAGACAGAAGGAAGGAAGAAAGGAAGGGAGGAAGGAAGGAAGGTAAGTAGGTAGGTAGGTGGGGGGGAGAGAGAAGGAAGGAAGACAGAAAGAAAGACAGACAGAAAGAAAGGAAGAAACAGGAAGGTAGGGAGGAGAGAGAGAAGGAAGGAAGGAAGGAAGACAGACAGAAAGAGAAAGAAAGAAAGACAGAAAGACAAGGTGCTTCCCTCCCCCCCCTTGCTTGGGCCCGAGTGACAGACAGACAGACAGAAAGAAAGAAAGAAAGAAAGGGTGTTTCCCTCCCCCCCTTACTTGGGCCCCAGTGGCTTAACGCCACTCAGGCCCAGCTCTTACCTCCCTACGTCCCCCCCCTGCAGCCCAGGAATGGTGAGGGGGGGAGGGATGGGGCAGGAAAGGTGAGCAGGGGAGGGGGGGCTTCCTCCCGGGGAGCTTCTGAGAGGGGTGGGTGGGAGGGGAGCTTCTGAGAGGGGTGGAAGGGAGGGGGGTTGGGAGGGGAGCTTCTGAGGGGGGTGGGTGGGAGGGGGGCTTCTGAGGCGGGTGTGTGGGAGCGGAGTTTCTGAGGGGGGTGGGTGGGAGGGGAGTTTTTGAGGGGGGGTGGCTTCTGAGGGGGGTTCTGAGGGGGGTGGGAGGGAGGGGGGCTGGGAGGGGAGCTTCTGAGGGGGGGGTGGGAGGGAGGGGGGCTGGGAGGGGAGCTTCTGAGGGGGGTGGTGGGAGGGGGCTTCTGAGGGGGGTGGGAGGGAGGGGGGGTTGGGAGGGGAGCTTCTGAGGGGGGTGGGAGGTAGGGGGGCTGGGAGGGGAGCTTCCAAGGGGGGAGGGGGCTTGCTTCCGGGGCCGCGGCGCTCGCCGCAGCCCCAGGGATCTCCATTGGGAGGGGGGAGCGGGCTTGCTCCCAGGAGGGGGGAGGGCATGGGGCTTTCTCCCGGGGCCGCGGCGAGCGCCGCGGGCCCAGGAGCTTCACTGGGGAGGGAGGCGGGGAGGGCATGGGGCTTTCTCTCGGGGCCACGGCAAGCACCGCGACCCAGGGAGCTTCACTTGGGAGGGAGGCGGGGAGGGCATGGGGCTTTCTCTCGGGGCCGCGGCAAGCGCCGCGACCCTGGGATCTCCATTGGAAGGGAGGCGGGGAGGGCATGGGGCTTTCTCTCGGGGGAGGCAGGGAGGGATGGGGCTTTCTCTCGGGGCCGCGGTGAGCGCCGCGACCCCGGGATCTCCATTGGAAGGGAGGCGGGGAGGGCATGGGGCTTTCTCTCGGGGGAGGCAGGGAGGGATGGGGCTTTCTCTCGGGGCCGCAGCAAGCGCCGCGACCCCGGGATCTCCATTGGGAGGGAGGCGGGGAGGGCATGGGGCTTTCTCTCGGGGGAGGCGGGGAGGGATGGGGCTTTCTCTCGGGGAAGGCGGGGAGGGATGGGGCTTTCTCTCGGGGCCGTGGCGAGCGCCGCGACCCCGGGATCTCCATTGGGAGGGCGGCGGGGAGGGCATGGGGCTTTCTCTCGGGGGAGGCGGGGAGGGCATGGGGCTTTCTCTCGGGGGAGGCGGGGAGGGATGGGGCTTTCTCTCGGGGCCGCGGCGAGCGCCGCGACCCCGGGATCTCCATTGGGAGGGAGGCGGGGAGGGCATGGGGCTTTCTCTCGGGGAAGGCGGGGAGGGATGGGGCTTTCTCTCGGGGCCGTGGCGAGCGCCGCGACCCCGGGATCTCCATTGGGAGGGAGGCGGGGAGGGCATGGGGCTTTCTCTCGGGGGAGGCGGGGAGGGATGGGGCTTTCTCTCGGGGACAGCGGCGAGCGCCGCGGCCCGAGCTGCTTCACTGGGGAGGGCTTGGAGCTTTCTCCTGGGGCCGCGGCGCTTGCCGTGGCCCCGGGAACTTGAGTGGGGGGGGCATTTGCTCCATAAGACGCACCCACTTTTCTCCCCACTTTTTTGGGGAGAAAAAGTGCGTCTTATGGTGCAAAAAATACGGTAGATCTAATCTCACGTTCCTTATGATATGTTCTGCATACACATGAAAGAGACGGGGAGATAAAATACATCCTTGTCTAACACCTTTGCTAGTTGTAAACCATTCTGTTTCTCCATATTCAGTCTTAAGAGTAGCTTTTGTCTAGAGTACAGATTGCTCATCAAAACAATCAGATTCTGTGGCACACCCATTTCTTTTAAAACCAACCATAACTTTTCATGACCCACACTGTCAAAAGCTTTGCTGTAATCTGTGAAACATAAGCTGATTTTCTTCTGAAGTTGCAATATGATATCTAATGCCTCTTCCTTTTCTGAATCCAACTTGAACCCCTGGTGTTTTTCTTTACATATATGGTAACAGTTTTTGTTGTAAGATTTTGAGCATCACTTCACTTGGGTGAGAAATTAATGTGATGGTCCAATAGTTGCTGCAGTCTTTGACATCTCCTTTTTTCAGAATTGGAATATAGATTGAGTGTTTCCAGTCTGTGGTCCATTGTTTTGTTTTCCATGATTGTTGGATTTTTCTTGAGACGATCTTTATGGTTTCCATTTCTGTGGCTTAGAATAGCTGTACTGATCTACTCCTGATCTATTGATCTATTCATGGGGATTGGTTTCTCCCGATTGCTCTCTCTGCCACTTTTACTTCATTTTCTAAAATGGAAGCTTTTTTTCCAAAAGGTTCTTCTTTGAAGGACTCTGTCATCCTTTCATCTCTTCCATATAGTTCTTTCATGTATTTTGTCCTGATCAATTAATGTACTTCCATGTTGATCTTTTCACACACAGGAAGAAGATAAGGCCTCACCAGTAGGTTGGAGAAAAGAGGGGCAAAGTTGAGAGTTTTATTAGACCTTCTAGACCTCTATGCATTTTGCTAATTGCTTTGTCAGGGGATCTTGTATAAAAACTTCTTGGCTCCCACCTTGAACAATTGGATTGTCCAGTTGTTCAAGGTGGGAATGGAGATGTTTTTATACAAGATCCCCAACAAAGCAATTAGCAAAATGCATAGGGCTCTAGAAGGTCTAATAAAACTCTCAACTTTGCAACTTGTTCCTTTTTTCTCTGATCTTTTAGCATACCCAACCTTGCTTTAAACTTCCTCTTGATTTCTTAGATCTTGTGGAACAGGTCTTCTGTTCTTCCTTTTTTGTTGTTGCTCTCTTCTATTCCTTTGTACTGGTTATTATAATAGTCTCTTTGTCTCTACATGCCAGTCGCTGGAATGCTGCACTTATCTGTATCATATCATATAATGGTAATTTATTGAATGTACACACGTTGCACTGAAAATCTACATGCATTTTATAGGCAAAATTCAGGGAAAGGAAGCGGAAAATGGCATAAATTTAAACGGGTTCACTTTGTACAGGGAAGAGGCAAAATTAAAATGAATAGGGGGGGAACAACGTGAATATAGTATCGCCACCTTTCCTCCATGGCATACATGGGTTGCCCGTCCCCACCCCTGTGAGGTAGGTTAGGTTGAAAGAATATGACTGGTGCATGGTCGCCGAGCAAAATTCATAGTAGTGTGGGGATTTCAGTGCATGTCTTCGAGATCCTAATTATTCAGCGCTCTGGCCACTGCACCACTCATGAACAGTTCAAAATCAGCCTTATCCCTCGCGCAAATCCTTTATGCTATAGTGAGGGATATATGAAGACGATGCCGATTTGAGTGAGAGGTGTAGGAACCAGAAGAGCAAATTCCGTTCTAAATTTACCTTTTAGAACTGCCCTTACGGCAATTGGCGAGTGCTTACAAATAATTCCTGTGTGGTACTCGGGGCCAGTGCTAGGTTTTTTTGCACACTAGGTGAGGCTACCTTCTGCCCCCCTCCCCCCCTGCACGCACCAATTTTTCAAACATAAATGCATTTTAGGAAGAATGAAAAATACAGAACAGGGTAACGCTGGACAAAATGGTTGTACAAACTTGCTTGAATAAAGTATTAGGGACTGCGATCTATACTGCTGTGTATAACTTATTGTAAGTAGGATTTATTATGTAATTTCTATACCACTTAATGTGTCATGGTGAATACTTATGCTATGCTTGAGTTCTTTCTGGTGGTTCCAGACTTCTAATATCCTAATGCATTGATTACTGAATGTCCCATTTTGTTGTTTGTACTGGCTCACTATGTGTAAGCTTCCTGGAGTCCATGTGAGAAAGGCAGACTATAAATAACATTGTCTGTCTGTCTGTCTGTCTGTCTGTCTGTCTAAATAAATAAATAAATAAATAAAGAGTCCCCAAATTCAACCCTTGTTGTCTTCATTTAAAGGGATCAGGAAGCAGGCAATGTGAAAAGCCTGTCCTTGAGTCCCAAGAGAGCTGCTGCCAATCTGAGCTGGCAAATCATGACCTTGACAGGCCAGCAATATAACACTGTATAAGGAAGCTGCGTGAGTTCATTTTATCAGGGTGGGGGCATAGCTCAATAGCAGAGCATCTCTCTTTGCAAGCCAAAGGTGCAGGTTCAACAATTTCCTTCTTCAATTAAAAAGATCAGGTAGGAGGTGAGGTGAAAGACCCTGGAGAGCCATAGTTTGTATGTATGTTCCTATGTGAATTGCCTTAGAATAGCTAGGCTCGATGCCTGCTCCCATGTATGCAAACTGGGGGCTTACTCCCCCATACGGTGGCCACGATGCAAAAGGATTATTGATATGCACGTTTACACTAAAGTCAAGTCCCATTCCGTTTCATAGGGCTTTGCTCCCCAAGTAAGCGCACTTATCAGGTCAGGATTAAAGTGGCTTTTAGTGTAAATGAGTCATTATTTAAGAATGTGGAAGTGAAGAGCGCCTCATGGCTGATGACAAGGAAGGGGGGCCGCCGCTTCCAGGTTACCTCACCTAAGCCCAGATTCCCAGTTGGGCTCAGTCTGTGTCCCCTGCTGCTCTCATCCCACATCCGATGCATGGGAATCATGTCCCCTTGCCCTCTTGATCCTTTATGGAGGAGCCCCATTGCGGGCAAGGCTGCAATTCTTCCGGGGGCAGGGGGGATGGCCACAGATCCTGCCGCCTCGGTGGCCCCTGAGCTGTTCCCTCCCTGGGTCTTCCTGCCAGGTGGATGTTCTTTCAGAGTGTGTCACCGTAGCCTGCAACCCCTCCAGGCCCAGCACTCTTCCTTCTGGAGCATCTCGAATCAAAAGGGAAACTCAGCCCTGGGCAGCCACTTCCCTCTTGAGGCCCATGGAGGCGAGAAGATGCCTGCCCGGCCCCCCACCCGCTGCTGACCCACCTTCTCTTCCTCTCCCCCCCCCCTGCACCCTTTTGTCTGTCCAAGCAGCAGTTGCAACAGCCACCAAGACCCTCCGCCCTTGTGGGCCAGTCACCACCGGCAGCCAAGAGCATGAGCGGGTCCCAAGAGCAGCCGCTCTCCGCCAAGGTGGGACTTTCTGCCGAGGAGGTTGCTGGAGCTGAGCAGGACTGGGAAGTGGCCAAGGCTGCCTACAAGAGCTTCACTACCACCACCAAGAGATCCGGCCCATGAGTGACAGGAGCAGAGTGGGGGCCAAAGGCTGCTTGTTTGGAAGCAGAGATCTGTGGGGAGGGGAAATGGGGGGCGCTTGGCTCCCCCCTCCAGCAGTCTTCACAGCCGAGTGGCCCTCTAGGGTCCCCAAGCAAAGGGGGCTGTTGGGAGGGGTCCCTGTTGATCCCGGCTTCTTCTCCCTCCAGCTGCACTGACCTTGTGCTGGCCTTCCCCACCAAGCCTTCCCCATGCATCAGCGGAGGCCCCTCGGAGTGGAGGAGGAGGAAAAGGGGGAGTAGGCCTGAGCAAGGGGGCTTGTTGTCAGCCTCCTGCAGGCCTAAGACAAGGGATCTCCCCGCACCTGAGCCTGCGCCACTCCTGGACTCTGCAGGCGGCCTCGCCAAGGGGTGAGAGGCAGCCATGTGTCCCAGCACAACCAGCCTCGAAGGAGCCTCGCCACTGCCGCCAGGACGGAGCACTGCGAGCAGGTGGAGAGAGTGATAGGCAGGGACTGATCTGGTGGCAGCGGCAGCTGTCACTCCTGCTCTGGCTGCTGCCTGCCTCGGCTCCAGCGCCGGCCGCCTGGGAAAGCAGGTGAGGTGAGGGAGAGGAGGGCGGGGCGCGAGGCAGGCCAGCCCAGCATTCCTCTTCAGCTGGCGCCTCAGGCAAATGCCTAACCCCGCCTCTATGGCCCTGGTGATACTTTTTGCAATTGTCGACATTAAATGAAAATCAAGTAGCAAAGAAGCATGCTCAAATGACAAGGGACTGTCACTGTTTGGTCCTTTCTGCCTTTGCCTGCCACTCTAGATTTTCTCAGTGTTTGAGGGGAGGCAATTTTAAGGGTCATTTTACACCTCCCCTCTAAAGTAGTTTGACTGCTGTCTTTTCCTGTGCTGATTTCACAGTGGTGTGAAATTTCACTCCAGGGGGTCTAAGTGCACTAATCAACAGCAATTGTTTAAAGCAGAATCAAGCCGGTTGAATACTAGCTTGACCACAGGAGGGCAATTAGTAGATGTGGACATTTCAGTAGCAGCACGGTTTCACACCGCACAGAGGTGTGGGCAGGTTTTTTTGGAACTAGAATGATTCCAGCGGGAAAGTCAGATGTAAAAACAGCCCAAGTCCACAGCAAAACAGCATCCAAACAACCCGGAGGCGACAGCAGGCTGAAACCGGGCTGACCACTGAAGGGAGGTGATGTAACACAAAATGGGGGGGAAAACTGGAATAAAAAGAAAGTTGAACTCAATTTTAGTGCACAATTGGGGTGGGGGGAGACCTGGGTTTACAAAAAAAAAGGTTGAATTAGATTTGAGGGCAGAATTGCCTGGAGGACACCACGGTGAACGCGGATTAAAAGGAGAGTGCAGAAAGGGCCTTTGTTCCTTAGCAGTGGTCTTCAGCCTTTCCATATCCCAGACTAACCTTTAACCCCTGGCGGCAGCAAGAGAGCCACTAAGTTGCAACCACGTACCAGGAGGTCACCTTGTATTATATTCATCATGAGACAGGAAGAAGAGCCACTGAATCTGCCTGTGCTAAAAAAGAATCCTCCCCACCACCGACTGATATCTAAAATTGCCAAGTTGCCTAAACTGGTGGGGGGCAGAGGTACAGGAATCAACAGAAAAAGCCTGACAATTCCTTAGAAGAGTCCCCTTTTGTAAACTGTAGGTAGCCCAGGCAAGCCCGATCTCCTCAGAAGCTAAGCAGGGTCAATTCTGGCAAGTACTTGGAAGGGAGACCTCCTTGGAATACCAGAGCCAAGAGGCGGGGGCAGGCTTTAGTCAGCCACCTCTCTGTATATCCTCCAGGCCCCCAGTAGAGGTCGCCATGACTTCCAGGTGCACACACATTCACACAGACATTTTTAAAAAAAAAAGAAAGGAGAAAGGTATTAACTTACTGTGTGTGGAAGGTTCCCAGACTGATAAAATGAGTGATCTCTTTGAGAGACAGCACTTTGGATGGAAAGTCTGGTTGCCAGCCTCAAGGTGCGGCTTTGGGATCCCCCAAAATTACAGCTCATCTCCAGACTACAGAGAAAAATTCCCCTGGAGAAAATGGCTGCTTTGGAGGGTGGACTCTATGGCATTGTGCCCCACTGAAGTCCCTGTCCTCCCCAGGCTCCACCCCCAAGTCTCCAAAAGTTTCTCAGTTTGGATCTGGCAACCCTACTCCCCCCCATCCTCCACCAGTGGCCATGGGGGACCTGGCAACCCGAATTGGAAAGGCTCTGGGTTCAAATCCTTGCTTAGCACTGGAACTCATCAGACGAACACAGGCCAGTCACCAACTCTCAACCTAACCCAACTCACAAGTAGTGTTCCCTCTAAGCTGAATTAGTGTGAGCTAGCTCACAGTTTTTTAGCCTCCATCTCACACGTTTTGGTCTTTGCTCAGGAAGGATGGCTCCAGAGCAAACTCATTTATGCAGCAGCCAAATTGCTCGCTCACTCACAACTTTGCTGCCAGTGACTCACAGTGTAGAATTTCTGCTCACAAGACTCCACAGCTTAGAGGGAGCATTGCTCACAAGGCTGCTGTGAGTGTTGGAGGGAGAAAACTGTGGATACCGCCCTGCCTTTGTGGGAGGAAGTGCCTGAAGACAGCTCTGAGGCCCAAACACCATCAACAGATGCTCGCTGCTTTCCTAAATCAAGCCGTAATTCGAGGAAAGGGATACTCCATTTGCTTAATTGGCTAACTGATCCAGAGCCGTGAGGCCTAGGCCTTCATTTTGTGACCAGGCAAATGTCTCGGAGGGCAGCAACGTGAGTCAAGCGTTAACAACGAGCCGACTTTCCCTGCAGTGCCCATTAACTCTGCATCTGTCATTGTCATGAATTATGAGCAATGCCGTTTAAAAGACTTCCAAGTCTTATCTGCCTTGCCCGCGAGCTTCTTCATATAAATAACCCGCTAAAGACCTGCCAGATCCGATGCATGCAGGATGGGAAAGGGGGTGGAGAGATCCGGTCTCTTCCCCTCCTGTTTGCTCCAGTTGCACTTACCACAACCAGACTCCATCACCGTTAACACCTTTGCCTGTTTTGACAACCACATCTCTACCTAGCGTTCCATCAGGTACAGGAGGTCCTCCCCCCAGATATAAGTTGGGTGGAAGAGAGACAGTATTAGGCTGGGTCAAACCAGCATTAAGGATAGTGGGAAGCATTTATCCCACTGTAACATTTGTCCCAAAGGACATCGCTTTCACCCACAGAACTAGTGGCAGCCATTTCTCGACCACATGAAGGTCCCTTATGTTGAGTCAGAGCATAGGTCTATCCCAATCAGAATCATAGAACCATAGAGTTGGAAGGGATCTCCAAGGTTATCTAGTCCAGCTCCCTGCACGATGCAGGAAATTCACAGACACCTCCCCCCACACCCCCAGCAGTGTCCCCTCTAAGCTGAGTTTGTGTGACCTAGCTCACAGATTTTTAGCCTCTGGCTCACAGATTTTTGTCTTCGATCAGGAAGGAGGGCTCCAGAGCAAACTCATTTATGCAGTAGCCAGATTGCTCGCTCACAACTTTAATAGCAGTAGCTCACAAAGTAGAATTTTTGCTCACAAGACTCCACAGCTTAGAGGGAGCATTGACACCCCACCCCCCCGGTAAATATTCAGGGATGCAGTTGTGGTGGTGTCTAAGCCTTTGCTCAGTTCATGAAGACTCCAGCAGTTAAGATTCCAGCTTTCTTCTACATACCTCTCTTTATTCTTTGCAAAATTAAATTAAATTATCATATGGCATTGTGTATAGAATAGCCAGGAGAGCCAAAGATTGTCTGGCAGCTACAAGTTCTAGCTCTTAGCATTGTGCTAGTGGCGAGCTAGACTTGTTTTTAGGAACTGGGAGAGCTCTGGAAGAATTGTGACTGGCCCAAGATCACCCAGCTGGCTTCGTGTGAAGAAGTGGGGAATCGAACCCAGTTCTCCAGATTAGAGTTCGCAGCTCTTAACCACTACTCCAAACTGGCTCTCTTTCTTTGTTATGCAAGGAAATAGGTCTTCCCCCTATTGGTTGAGGCCGGCCATGACCTGTGAGGCAAATGAGAGGCGTCACAGATTTTGATTTAAAAGAAAAATAAAAAATAAGAAGGGGAGAGGGTGGGGGTATTGTGGGTCGGATCCTACAACTCTGTTCCACTAATAACACAGCCTTCCTCCATTGCTAGAAACATTATATCGATGGGTCACATTCACTCTGACATGAGACACAGGCCTTGCAGACTACAATGGTAAGAACTAACCATATATGTTTATACAGGCTCTATACAAGACCACAAGAAAAAAATGTGTATGCCCAAGTTTTAACACCAATAATCAATGAATTTAATAGTAGTAAGACATATACATCTATCTATCTATCTATCTATCTATCTATCTATCTATCTATCTATCTATCTATCTATCTAGAAATGTTAGATTCTGCATTGGGAATCACTAAGGATTGCTGCATTTGAATATGCCTTATGGATGTCTACATGTATGGCGCGGGACCTTATGATCTACTGTACTGTGCCATTCTGTGAGGTGACCGATCAGGCTTGCCTTTACTGAACTGACCAGCTCCCTCTATCTCCTAATAGTCTCTTCGGGGTTTGTTTTAAATTTCTTTATAGGTATGTTGAGGACCACTGCTAGATATATCTGTTGTTGGTTTTAAGAGTCAGGTGCTAATGCGTTTTCACTTCAAAACCAAACAGTACTTTATTTTTAGAGCACAACAGGGGGATGTGGGATGTATATACAGTTGACACTTTATTTCAGGGGTGGGCAATTGTTTTGGCCCGGGGGCCACTTTCTGGGAGCGGAGGTTAGCGGAGGGCCGCACCTTTTAAAATGATTGCATTCATTAGTTAACTTTGCATTTCAGAAAAGATATAAATTGTATCGTAAAAATCAATACATATAAATTAAATAAAATAGTGGTAGTTTTATTCAATTTATTTAGTGTGCTAATTTTATATCATCTATAGCTGCAAGCACATTTAATTTTAGAATCAGTTTAATGAGACAAATGTACCCTAAGTGACACTGAGAGACATTTGCTGCAAGAACGCTCGTCCAGCACGGGACTTGGTAATGTGCCCGCCCCCTGGACACTTCACTCCCGGAGCGCTGCTTCTCTGTGCTCCGGCCCAACGGAGGCCTGACTGAAACCACGTGGCCGACTGTCTTGGTGGGCTGCAAAAAACTCTGTGGCGGGCCGCTATTTGCCCACCCCTGCTTTATTTCTTTATAGGCTGGCTTGGATTGCACTTAGCAGTAGGCTATATGGTTTCCAGTTTCTTTCGATGTCCATAAATTCACTCAACACCTTCATATGTACACTCTCCTGTCCTGCTTAGTGGTTCGCCTTTTGGCTTTGGCTTCCTGGCCCTTTTGTTTTTCTTGAGTCCCAACTGGCCACCAACCAGCTGTCCAGACTCTGACCATCCTTGCCTCAGCCCTCACTTAACCAGCTATCCCAGGTTCTTCAGGAGTGATGTATTTTGTGTTTGTGACCGCTTATGTGCTTTGCTTTCACTAGTCTGTTCACTGTCCCCTGAACCAGACTATCCAGCCCCCAGTTATCTGCTTCAACTGTTATGTTAGGCTGCTCACACAGAGCTACACTGTTCCCTCCACAGACTCTCCGCTCTCAGCCCCAAAGTGTCCGTTGTGCCCGTCAAGTGTCAGTCCCTGCCTGTTCTGAGCCAAGTGGCCCCCTCCTCACTCAGTCCTGTGACTCAGCAGTGTGCCGTGTTTACATTCTGCTGGTCCCAGATCTTTTATTCCGTCACAGCAGCATGTATCTTTGAAGTGTTGAATCCAGCATGATTCTTGGAAGAAATTACTGAAACGGATTTAGAACCGGGGCTCCGTCGAGTCAGCTGGCAGAGACATTACCACATCCTTTCAGTTCAAGGACTTTTTTGACTTCATTCCAAATTGTTTGTGGGAAAAACTCCACCTGTGAATTCCTACCTGTGATTAACTTTACCGGTGAATTTCTACCTGTTGTTTACGGGAAAATTGTTCTGAGTACTTCATATGTCTTACTACTATTAAATTCATTGATTATTGGTGTTAAAATGGGCACATGCATTTTTTTTCTTGTTTTCATAGATTGCTGTGCCACTGCCTTTCATCTTTTATCTCTGTACAAGGCCAAGCAGAGGTCCAGTGGCCACTTAAAGACTAAGAACGCTGGTTTCAGCATACTATGAAAAGAAAATCATTACAGAGGAGAGAATCATTTTAGGAATTTTTATAGGGAAAATTACAAACGGAGGGGGAGAGGGAGGAGTTGGGACAGAGAGAGACTTGGTATGAAGCCTGTTTGTACAAGATCAATTGTCTTGGGCTCCTCCTTAAAAACCTTGGGGACTGCATGTCCTAAGAAGTATCTGCTAGAGGGCTCTGTACCACCTCCGCCCAAAGTACAGCCCCTGGGGCTACCTACCAAGATGGAATATGAAACTATCATATCTACAGTGCAGATAAGGCACATCAATGAAATTTCTGAGCAGTCGGGTTAGGACAGATAAAAGGAAGTACTTCTTCACCCAAAGAGTGATTAACACATGGAATTCACTGCCACAGGAGGAGGTGGCGGCTATAAGCATGGACGGCTTCAAGAGGGAACTGGATAAACATCTGGAGCAGAGGTCCATCAGTGGCTATTAGCCACAAGGTATAGATAGGAACTCTCAGTCTGGGGCAAGGGATGCTCTGTAGTCTTGGTGTTTGATGCGGGGGGCAACAGTGGGAGGGCTTCTAGTGTCCTGCCCCCACTTCTGGACCTCCTGAGGGTACCTGGTGTTTTTGGCCACTGTGTGACACAGAGTGTTGGACTGCATAGGCCACTGGCCTGATCCAACATTGGCTTCTCTTATGTTCTTATGAAAGACAGACAGAGAGATTACAAGTTGAGAACTGGATACTGTGATACAGCTGGTCACAGAAGGAAAATCCCAGGTCTGAAGGGGTTGGAAATGACTGGATAGAGTGTTATGAATTGGACACTATAAGCATAGATATTCTGAAGTTCCCCAACTTAATGAATTCAGCTTATGCTTTTCCATTATTTTTCAGTCTTTGGCCCTTAACTTTTTTATCAAGGGATCCATTGCAGCCACTTGCTGAGAAACAATGGGAGTGGAACATCACTCACAACTATAATTATTGGGGACACACGATCAGTGTTCATGTTGCTTCACAAAATGGCCTTGGAAAGTGCCATCAAGTCACAGCTGAACTCTGGTAACCCCGTAGGGTTTTCAAGGCACGACACATCCAGAGGTGGTTTCTCATTGCCTACCTCTGTGTAGCAGCCCTGGACTTCCTTGGAATCCCCCATCATCCAAGTCCTAGTCAGGGCTGAGCCTGCATATCTTTCGAGATCTGATGAGATCTGGCTAGCCTGGGTCTTCCACCCCAGGGCCTTCACAGAATAGGGTAGCAATAAAGACAGGGTCCTGCCCACCCAAGGAACCAGCAATCTAAATTTCAAGGGAAGGGGAAATGAAGAAGAAGAAGAAGGTGAACCTATGAATTTACAGTGACCAAGAACTGAACAAAGGAAAGAATGGCATTGCAGAAATAATTAACCTGATAATATTGACAGTTCAGAAATGGGCTAATATGCTATAATATTGCTTTGACTGCACCACTTCTTTGAATGTGTCATTGCACGTCAAGTATTCTAACACTGGGAACCATTGTTCCACAAATTTGGAGTTAGCAGATCTCAGTGGAATTTTAAGGACTAGTTTAAATAATGAGACCAAGATGGGTAGTCGTGTTAGTCTGTCTGTAGCAGAAGAAAGAGCAAGAGTCCAGTAGCACCTTAAAGGCAAACAGAATTTGTGGCAGGGGATGAGCTTTTGTGAGTCACTGCTCACTTCTTCAGATCAGGCAAAAAGTCACAGAGGCTGGCATTATCCATATGGAGACAGATCAAAATGGGTAGCCATGTTAGTCTGTCTGTAGCAGTAGAGAAGAGGAGGAGGAGGAGGAGGAGGAGGAGATTGGATTTATACCCCACCCTTCACTACCTGAAGGAGTCTCAGAGCGGCTTACAAACTCCTTTCCCTTCCCCTCCCCACAACAGACACCCTGTGAGGTAGGTGGGGCTGAAAGAGCTCTAACAGAAACTGCTCTTTTTCAGGAACAGCTATGCCAGAACTATGGCTTGCCCAAGGTCCTCCAGCAGGTGCAAGTGGAGGAGTGGGGAATCAAACCCGGTTCTCCCAGATTAGAGTCCGTGCACTTAACCACTACACCAAACTGGCTCTCTGAGATACCCAAGCAAGGGCATGAGAGGAATAACCAAGGATAACAAGCAAAACAAAGATGGCGGGGATAAAAGAAAATAAGAATGCATGCTAATGGATGCTGTTATAAATATGTAAGCTTCATTGAGGAAAATGGCTGGACAAGAGGCTTTATGGGAAAGGAGACCAGTATGCTCTGAGACCGATTTCCCACAAACAGCTGCTCCAGGGCGGCTCCTCTCTTTCCCCCAGTTGCATTAGTCAATTTCCCACTACTTGCTGCGTGGCCGTGTTTTGACTCACAGCATCCCCCTGATTCCCCCCATGTCTTTGCAATCTCAAAAAACAAGGATCATGAAGACGTGGGGGAAATCAGAGGATGCTGCGGGTCAAAACGCGGCCACACAGCAAGAAGTGGGAAATGGACTAACGCAATCGGGGGGAAGAGTCAGCCTGGAGCAGCTGCTTGTGGGAAATCAGTCTGACTGTGAGTTTTCAGGAGCATCTGAGTGGGTATTGTTGGAAATGCTGGGTCAGAAGGACCCTGCCGCAAATGGTCTATATTTCCCAAGCTGAGCTGTAGTTCAGTGGCAGAGCATCTGTTTGGCATGCAGAAGGTTCCAGGCTCAACCCTTGTTCATATCTCCTGCTTAAAAGAATCAAGTGGTGGGTGATGTGGAAGGCCTCTACTGGAGCCCTGCCGCCAGTCAAAGTAGACAATACTGGCCTTGATGGTCTGATTCAGGATAAGGCAGCTTCATGCATGTTTTCAAGCATCCAAGGCCTACTTTAAGAAAGAGGCTGGCCTAACAGAAAAATATTTGCCATCTAACTTTCCGATGGGGGCTTAGAGCCTGTGAGGAAAGACTCAAATCCATCAGGTTCCCAACCCAGCAACCGGCCATGACCTCTCTGACCCATTCCCACCACTAATGCAGCTATGGAGTTATAGAGCTCAAATGTCCCCAAGGCAGGGGAGCTGTCCAGCAGAGGAGAAACCAAGATCCAGGGTGAGCTTCAGGTAGGGATGAGACTGAATGTCATACACAGGGGTCCGTTGGGGCCGGAGCGAGGCAGAGCAAAGCTCCGCCAGCTCAGGAGTGGCCACTAGGGCAGCCACGGGCCGAATCAGTTTCTCTAATCTGATTCAGCCCGCTGCCGAATTGCTGCCGAAATTCGGTAGCAACTTTAAAAGCAACTGGAGGGGAGGGGGTTTGAGGGAGAGGCTCCAAACTTGCAGGGTAGCTTCTGGGGCCTCTCCTCGAAATACCGTCCAAGTTTCAAGAAGATTGGACTAGGGAGTCCAATTCTACGGGCCCCCAAACAGGTTGCCCCCATTCCCTCCATTGTTCTCTATGGGAGGAAAAAAGTTAACATTTTTTCCCACCATAGAGAACAATGGAGGGAATGAGACAACCTGTTTGGGGGCCCATAGAATTTGACCCCCGGTTCCAATCTTTTTGAAACTTGGTGGGTATTTCGAGAAGAGGCCCCAGCAGCTACCCTGCAAGTTTGGAGCCTCTCCCTCAAACCCCATTTCCTCCAGCCCCTCATATACCCTATGAGTTTTTGCCATTGATTTCTATGGCCCATAAGGTATAATGGGGCTGAAACTGACATTCCCTTTCTGACACACTTCTGGTGATGTCAGGGGACGTGGCATATGCTAATGAGGTATGCTAATGAGTTATGCTAATGAGCTCCTGCCCCACTTTTTCTACGAAAGGACCCCTGATCATACATATATGAATATACATGAATGTAAGCTGCCTTAATCAGACCATCAGTCCACCAAGATCAGTATTGTCTACTCAGACTGGCAGCTGCACTCTAGGGTCTCAGGTGGAGGCCTTTCACATCACCTATGGCCCAGTCCTTTTAACTGGAGATGCCAGGGACCGAACCTGGGAAGTTCTCTACCAACGAGCCCCTGCTATCTCATTCAATTTGAATATCCCAATTTTGATTTTATTTCCTGTGTGTGAAATAAATAAACGATTCCTGTTTTTTCCTTCCAGCTTCTCTCTTCTCAGGCTGAGTTTTCTCAGGGAAATGGATGCATTGTTAACCTTTCTTCACCAGCTGCATACGAACAGCGTACCGACGGAGTACAGTGCACAGATGGAGTGAAATGGCAAGCCACTGGTATGAAAGAATCCTCAGTGACAGTAACGTCAATGGAGCAAATCAAAACCAAAGGCAGGGACAGCCTACAAAACCAAAAAGAAACAAATATGGCCGTATCAGACCACCCCTTTGTACGTACCTAAGTACTGTTAAGTGGTGATCGACTTACAGCAATCCCCATGAGGGGCTTTCAAAACAATTGAAAGCAAAGGAGCCTTTATCTGGAGAGTCCTCCGAAGGTGGTCTCCCATCTGAGTACCAACCCTGCTTGGCTTCTGAGATATGATGAGATCGAGCTATATCAGGGGTGTCAAATAAGCGGTCCACAGGCCGGTACCAGCCTGTCCAGGTGTAGTGGTTAAGTGCGCGGACTCTAATCTGGGAGAACCGGGTTTGATTCCCCACTTGCAGCTTCTGGATGACCTTGGGCAAGCCATAGCTCTGTACCAGCTGTTCTCTCAAGGACAGTTCTGGAAAGAGCTCTCTCAGCCCCACCTACCTCACAGGGTGCCTGTTGTGGGGAGGGGAAGGGAAAGGAGTTTGTGAGCCACTCTGAAACTCCAAGTGAAGGGCGGGGCATAAATCCAATCTCTTCTTCTTCTTCTTCTTCTTCTCCAGCCCACAAGCAACTGGTCATTCACTTTATTGCCAGATGATGGAGGCTGTCCATGATGTCCCTGTATCCTGTCCCAGTGCGAATGAGTAACGGGCGGTGGAAGTGGGAGGCTGGGCTTCCGGGAGGTGCTGTAAGGAAATACTGTTAAGAGTGTGAATGTTTTAAGCATGTTTGTATTTTAATAAAATAATATTGTTAATTGGGTTTGCCTGTTTCCTTTATAAAGGTTATATATTCCATACCCGGCATTACATTTTAGGGCACACATGGCCCAGCCTGACAAAGTGACATTTATGTCAGATCCGGGCCTTGTAACAAACGAGTTTGACACCTTCGGGCTATACCGTACTGCCTTCCCTACCCAACCTCATCCCTAGTTTTGGGAAACATGCCCAGCTAGATTGCTAAAGCTTGGGACAGGAGCTGAGGAGCTAGTCGGCTGGATCAGTATTTCACAGGCATCAACTGGTGGGTTTGCACATCCACCCTTGCAGCCCGCTCTTCCAGATGTTATCAGCGGGATCTTGATCCTAAACGGTTATTAGATCGTGGGTTCTTCTTCAAGAGCAGAGATCTGGAAAAGAGCTTTCATGCTCTGCATTCTTGATGCTTGGGATTGCCTGAGGCCCAGGGGTGATTGTGTGGATGTACAAGGAGAAGAAGAGCTCAGGCTGGGCTAAATGGGCCCCTGGATTCTGCATGGTCCAAGGTGGGTGGCTTAGGGTTCCCCTGGGGGTGCCACCTCCCCTTCGTTTCTGCACATACTGAGGCTTGTGGTGGGATTCTCTAATTCCTGAGGTTGACAAGTCCTGGTAGCTCTTCATGTTCCGAGTGATGCCAGTATATACAGTTTCCAGCAAAGGTTCCATACCCTCACAGTGAGGGCTAGGGTTCAGGTCTGCTCTATCACTGCAAGTTTGAATTGGGCTCCCAGGGAGCTCTCAGGGAGCTCTCTCCAGTCCTGCAGTTTGGGCACGAACTGGGAAGATGTGTCTGGGTTTGTGGTTCGTGGCCGAACCATGTACCAAACCACAGATCAAACCGAATCAGGAGGTCTGTTCACAAACTGAACCGGTTGGTGGTCCGTGGCCCTGCGAACCCCCTTGAAAAGGACCTCAGTCCCTTTAAACGGGGTTTTCAGAAAGCCCAAAAAACAGTTGAGTGATGGGGTGCTCAGCTGTTTCAGGCTGTCTTGTGCAGTCTCTTTAAACTTTAAAGGGACTGCGCAAGGCAGCCTGAAAAACAACTGAGTGGCACGGAACACATCCCTGCCGCTGAGCTGTTTTTGCAGCTTTCACAGGGAACAGAATGCAGAGGTTTAAAAGGACTCAGAGTCCCTTTAAACCCCTGCTTTCTGCTCCATCCACAAACCACCATGAACTGCTTTAAAAGCTTGTGAAAGTTCATGATGGTAGACCCATCACAAACAGGACAAAATGTGTGACAAATTTTGCTCTGTAGTTTGGTTCATGCTAATCCCTAGTCTGAACCCTCTTGCCTGATTTGCTGTCATATGATGCTTCCCTACGGACTCCTTCCTTCCTGACCTCCTTTTGCTCAGAACTGCCACCACTCCCGGTTGTTTGCTTTAAATTCGCACTCAGCACCGCTTCACCCAGACTGGCTCAGGATGCATTGCAATTCACAGAAGCCAACGGAGTCCCAGATAGTCTTTCCCTGTGAAATGCTGAAGATGTGTAATCATCCCATAGTGTAGAGAACCCTGAGAAGAAACCAAGAAGACCTTCATTAGAATCTCCAAGACCTGTTGCCTTGCCAGCTGTCTAGATGATTCTCGAGAGCTTTCCAAAGGACCATCCATTCGTTTAACTGTGTTCTGTTATGCTTCAATGAAACAATTAGCCATGGAAGGCAAGTTCTCCCTGACCTCATACCTACAACGATGCCCACTCATTCCTGAGCAATATAGGTACGATCTCTCTGTTGCAATGACTGCACACAAAAAATGTACCAGGCGAGAGATTAAAATTCTGGCGGAGAAAGACGAGTGCCAAGCGATTCATTAAACCAGCATCCAGATCCATCATGTCATTGCCAAATTAGCTGGCTCATGACTGTGCATGTTTTAGTACTCCTTTGGGCAGGTACAGCTTACATACCTGAAGCTTGGAACTGACTCTAAGCTCTCAGGGTTAAATAGCAGGGTTTCCCGTGAGGCTATTGTCCCATGAGGGACAGATCCATTGGAATGCTAAGCGGTCTCCAGAGCAAAATGGCTGCCAAACTGAGATCCCTGCAGTGGTGGATTTCTAGAGGATGCCCTAGGGGGTACTTATTTTCCATCAGCCAAGTGTGTTCTTCCGAAATCGCCTACTGTTGGCTCTTTATTTCCTGGTGGTGTGGTTGCTTTTGAGGAGCTATCTGTGCGCTCCTAGGCAGTTTGGTGTAGGGGCTAAGAACGGCAGGACTCTAATCTGGAGAACCGAGTTTGATTCCCCACTCCTCCACAGGAAGCCTGCTGGGTGAACTTGGGTCAGTCACAGTCCTCTCAGAGCTCTCTCAGTTCCGCCTACCTCACAGGGTGTCTGTTGTGGGGAGAGGAAGAGAAGGAGATTGTAAGCTGCTCTGAGATTCCTTTGGGTAGTGAAGGGCGGGGTATAAATCCAATCTCCTCCTCATTCTCTTCTTCTTCTTCTTCTTCTTCTTCTCCCAGTCATTTGAATGGAGTTAGACTGGTGTAACTGTCAAAGCTTGCACGGTTAATTACATGGGTGACTAGATACGTGGCTAGCTATTCATGAGAAGCGTTGTCCATGTGGTTCAGTTCAACAGTACTCCTTTAATGAAGCGAGCCACACATTCTCCAGGGGGAAGGGGGAGAAACAATGTAGGCTGCCCTTGAGACCTGTCTGGAGACCATTTCCCTGGCCCAAACAGCCCCTAAAAACGGTGGTGGTATGTCCCAAGACAGAGGAGCGATACTAGCAATGGAAACTGAAGTATGTAGATATTAAATCCATCTTTGAGGCACTGGTTGGCACTCACAGTTTCAAGTATAGATGCAGGTAACATTCAGCTATTAGTGTTGGTTTTCTGTGCTCTGACCTGGATGGCCCAGGATAACCCTATCTCATCAGATCTCAGAAGCTAAGCACGCTCGGCCCTGGTTAGCAGTTGGATGTGAGACCACCAAGGAAGTCTAGGATTGCTGTGCAGAGGCAGGGAATGGAAAACCACCTCTGAATGTCTCTTGTGTTGAAAATCCTATGGGGTTGTCATAAGTCGTTTGTGAGTTAACCGCACTTTTCATAACCATTAGTTCCCTGTATTCTGTACCGGTGGGGCCAAGCGTGAATTCCTACAGAGGAGCTCATGAAGTTGTCTTACGCCAACTCTCTCCGTTGGTCAACCAATCCCAGTAATGTATTCCAGCTGGAAGGTTGTAAACCCTAGGGCATCTTGTAGATACCTTCTTCAGTCTCATTAGAGTTACAAGAGGTTGATCCTGGGGACTTATACAAGCAAGGCATGTGATCTCCTATCAAGCAATGGTCCCTCCTGGTGTAGTGGTTAAGAGTGCGGACTCTAATCTGGGAGAACCGGGTTCTCTCAAGAGCAGTTCTCTCAAGAGCTCTCTTAGCCCCACCTTCCTCACAGGGTGTCTGTTGTGGGGAGAGGAAGGGAAAGAAGATTGTAAGCTGCTCTGAGACTCTGAGTGAAGGGCGGGGTATAAATCCAGCCTCCTTCTGCTCCCACTCCTCCTCTTCTTCTTCATGTGGAAACGGCCATCACGTTCCAGCTGACAGCAGAGGACAGATGCCTGACTCAGCAGGCGGTGTTGGTTCAGTGTTCAGCTTCAAAGCTGATTACACCATCACACCACATCCAGGCATATAAAGCTGCCTTGCGCTGAATCAGACCTTCTGGTCCATCTAGACCAGTACCATCTAGTCTGGGAAGCAGCAGCTCTCCAAAACCTTCAAGCAAATCCCCGGCCTTGCTAACAGAGAGTCCTTAACTGGATACACCAGCAATCAGTGCTGCAAGGTGAGAACTGAGTGGAAGCTCCTGCTTCTTTGAATATATGCGTAGAAATCCTGCGCATGAAGTCTTAGCATCTCAGTGAAAGGGGCAGACTATAAAGAGAGGAGAAGAAGAAGAAGAAGAAGAAAAGAAGAAGAAGAAGAGATTGGATTTATACCCCACCCTTCACTACCGAAAGGAGTCTCAGAGTGGCTTACAGTCTCCTTTCCCCTTCCCCTCCCCACAACAGACACCCTGTGAGGTAGGTGGGGCTGAGAGAGTTCTCTCGAGAACTGCCCTTGAGAGAACAACTCTGAGAGAACTTGTGAATGACCCAAGGTCACACCAGCAGCTGCATATGGAGGAGCAGGGAATCTAACCCGGTCCTCCCAGATTAGAGTCCACACTCCTAACCTTTACACCAGATAGAGTAAATAAATGGAATGGAACCACCTAAACCAGGTTTGAATCCATGACCCAGAGCAGCTCAGTTTGAGATGCCCCTGTTTTTTTCTGGGACAGAAGGTGCGGCCTAATCACATCAGATCTTGGAAGCTAAGCAAGTTGGGTACTTGGATGGAAGACCACCATGGAAGACTCTGCAGAAGCAGGCAATGGCCAACCACCTCTGCTTCTCAGTTGCCTTTAAAACTCCTTGCTGGGGTTGCCATAACTTGGTTGCCACTTGAGGGCACATACCTTTTCTCCTTCCTCAACAACCTCTGCCCCATGTTGTCCCCCTCCACCAGATCTCTGCCTTCCATCCCCAAATCAAACCCCTCTTTTTCTGAAGTTCCAAAGGTCTGCATCATCAGCTTCATCATCATCATGAAGAACTTATCATTTATACTGTGGTCTCAAGGAAATCCTTGATGTCCTTCCATCTTTGCTTTTCTGACACCGGAGGATCTGTCAATAATTGACAGGTTGGCAACCGTCCTTCCCACCTACCCTGCAGTCCTCGCCCGAACTGGCAGCATCCCATCCAGAGGAGCCAGAAGCATTAAAAGTGACTCAAATGTACCCAGCACGGTATAAAAGGTCTCGAGAGTTGCTTCCTCTTACTCACGCAACAGACATTGTTAGAGTAAGCAAGCTGCTTGGAAACACAAGTCCACCCAGACCTTTCCTGAGTCTGAAGATCTGCCACCTGGGAATCTGCCAAGAACATCTTACCAGAGTGCCGTAACTCATGGAATGGGAGTGTCCGGACAGTAAAAGTTTGAACGTTCGCCAGAGGAAGCTTCTGCTTCCAGAACGACTGGGATCTAAGAAGCTCTTTGCCTGAGTTCTAGTCACAAGGAAGTTCAGACTTGTCAACTACCAATCCCCCAAAAAGAACAGTGTTGCTGTTCTATTTAAATGGAGATGGACCTCAGCTATGGAATTCCAATCTCTGTGGCATAGCATGACCGGGCACAGGATATGAGTTCAGACCTGAAATATGTAAACCGGAGGCTGCTTTCTAAATTCCTTCTCACAAGGAATTTCTTGTAACAAGAACTGCCCCTCCCTAGGGCCAAGTCCAACTCCTGACCCCGGAATTACCATTCCAGTGCCAAGAAAGGGATCAGGAGTAAGTTGGCCATGGGACTTGTTAGGGGCAAGAGAGAAGGTAAGACCCCAGTGGCACACCCCCTTCTTTACCCTTGCTCAACGTGGCTCGCCTGTAGACCTGGCCATTGATTTGGGCTTTATGCAATCCTCAACCATCAAAATACCATATGTCCCTTTTAAGATCGATGGGTGAACACTCACTGGTAAAGGCTGAAGCCTTGGGATATATCTTTACATCCAATGGGAACTCTTTCTGGTTTTGCTTCCCTTTTGTTTGGGCATCCATGCGACCATTTTGGTCTGAGTGGATAAGACCCATCTAAAAAGGACAAAATGATACCTTGGAAAATATTCCTGCTAAAAACATTTCCATAGGACCTGGAAGAAGCAGGAGTCATTTGGAACACCGGTAGACAAATTACAGAGACTTTATTTCAGTTCTGCAATTGGGCCACATGTCTCATGTGGCATATTTCATGGTCTCTGATTGGATGAGTGTGGTTTCCGCCTTTGCTGGACCCTTTCAGCTTGCTGGCCTTCTATCAGTGCCGTGTGTGTTTCATTGACACCCTTTTTCCATCTCTGTCTGTGCCAGCAAAATGGAGTTCCTGAAACATTCCTCGGAAGTTAATGCAATGATTCCCATGAAAGAGGCTGCCCAAGGAAAGACTGTGCCTCTTCCCAAAAATAAAGCAGAATTTATTCTCCTATTTGCTGCAGCGTGAATTGTTGGACAATCCCCTTCACTGGCAAAAGCATCCATCCTCCAACACAGTGGTTTGCAAAGTTCTGGTCTTTGGGAGCCCTGTCCACATTTCATTATCAGTCTTTGTTTCAGATCACACCTTAGCCTTCAGAGTTCCAGATGCACATAAGACAAACACTTTCTCCAAGCCATGCTATTGTGGATGGGAGCCAAAGTCCTTTCTGCTCCCAAGAATGAGGCCTCTCAGATACACATAAAGCTGCCTTATACTGAATCAGACCATCGGTCTGTCAAGTTCAGTATTATCTATTCAGACTGGCAGTGGCTCTCCAGAGTCTCAGGTTCAGGTCTTTCGCATCATCTCCTATCTGGTCCTTTTAACTGGAGATGTCGGTGATTGAACCTGGGACCTTCTGCATGCCAAGCAGGTGTTCTACCACTGAGCTACAGTCTCACTTCATGCTCTCCAGGGTCTCAGGCTCAGGTCTTTCGCATCATCTCCTGTCTGGTCCTTTTAACTGGAGATGTCGGTGATTGAACCTGGGATCTTCTGCATGCCAAGCAGGTGCTCTACCACTGAGCTACAGTCTCACTTCATGGCTCTCCAGGGTCTCAGGCTGAGGTCCTTCACATCACCTCCTGTCTGATCCTTTTAACTGGAGATATCGGTGATTGAACCTGGGACCTTCTGCATGCCAAGCAAGTGCTCTACCACTGAGCTACAGCCTCACTTCATGGCTCTCCAGGGTCTCAGGCTGAGGTCTTTGACATCACTTCCTGACTGGTCCTTTTTAACTGGAGATGAACCTGGGATCTTCTGCATGCCAAGCAGAGGCTCTTCCACTGAGCCACAGCCTTCTCGAGCCAGTTTGGTGTAGTAGTTAGGAGTGTGGACTCTAATCCGGGAGAACCGGGTTTGATTTCCCACTCCTCCACATGCAGCTGCTGGTGTGACCTTGGATCAGCTACAAGTTCTTTCAGAGCTGTTCTCTCAAGGGCAGTTCTCTGAGGGCTCTTTCAGCCCCACCTACCTCACAGGGTGCCTGTTGTAAGGAGGGGAAGGGAACAGAGATTGCAAGTCGCTCTGAGACTCCTTCAGGTAGTAGTAGTAGAAGAAGAAGAAGAAGAGATTGGATTTATACCCCATCCTTCACTGCCTTTGCCTTCCTCATGGTCTCTGGTGGGAGGGAGAAAGAGGAGAAGGCCACAGCTGTGCCTTCCCTGGCCCTCACCTGTCCTCATTTGCTCTGGCAGAGCAACCAAGAGCAGCAGCAATTGGAGCAAACAACAAAGGGCTTCTTTTCACAGCTGTGGCTGGTTGGCTTAGACTGAGCTGACTGAAATTGAGCCAGAGCAGGCCAAGCTTAGGGATCCCTCTCCTGACCTTCAGTGCCAGAGGTTAGGAGTTTGGGAGTGCTCCTGGATGCCTCCTTAACGATGGAGGCCCAGGTAGCAGCCACTGCCAAGTCGGCCTTTTACCACCTTTGGCTAATCAGGCAGTTGGTTCCCTTCCTTGAACGCAGTGACCTGGCAACAGTGCTCACCTCGAGACTGCATTACTGTAATGGTCTCTACATGGGGCTGCCCCTGTCCCAAATCCGGAAGCTGCAGCTGGTGCAGAATGCAGTGGCCAGGCTCTTGTTGTGTCTCCCTATGCAGGAGCACATCCCACCTGACCTAAAAGCACTGCACTGGCAGCCTACAGCATACCGAATTTGGTTCAAGGGGCTGGTGCTTACCTTTAAAGCCCTATATGGTCAGGGACCTGCATACCTAAGAGACCTCCTTTCCCCACATATTCCCCAGAGAGCGCTGCGATCAGGGTCCCAAAATCGTCTGGCCCTTCCAGGCCCTAAAGAAGCTGGGCTAGCTGTGACAAGGGCCAGGGCCTTTTCTGTGGCGGCCCCGCACTGGTGGAATGAACTCCCAGGTGACTCCCAGGTGACATCAGTGTGCTGCAGGACCTCTCACAGTTCCTCAGGGGCTGTAAAACGGAGCACTTCCACCAGGACTTCGATTAGGGTGCTGCCTTTCCTTAATAATCAACAGCCTGACAAAAACCCAGACTGTGGCAGTAGATGATGACTTGGATGCTGAGAGAATGCCACCATCATTTATGAATGTTCTAACACTTTATGATGTGTTTTATTTAAGATCTTGTTGGTTTTATTTAAATTCTGTATTTTTAACATTTCCACATCTATTGTGTAAGCAGCCCTGAGCCTGCCTTGGCATGGAGGGCAGGATACAAATCAAACAAACAAATAAATAATAAAGGCAGGCGCAGTCAACGGAGGACCAGAGGGACTGATAGAGTGGACAGGAGAAAGCACGTGGTGAACCGAGGTCATCAGCCTGTGTAGAGTTGTTCACAATGGGGTTTTCATCTGAATAGACATACATTGGATTGGACTGCAACTAAACCAAGCCTCTCTCGGGCCGAGGACAGACTGGCAGTTTGGCCCGATATAGGTCTGCTTTTCAAGCGGAGTAGGAGAACCCATTCACACAGCCGCAGCTGCCCGGCGTTGCCGTGCCACACTCACCCAGTCCTGAAGCGCTTTCATTGCGCTTCAAAAAGGTACCTGGTAAAACCAGTGTCAAGCCGATTTGCTGTGCGTTCATCCCGCTTCCTGGCAGTGTGGACGCAAATAAGTCGCACATCAAGCAGCGCCGGTAATCTGAACCCACCGATCCAGCTGCTGTGCCCGTGCGCCTATGTACAGGTTGGCAAAACAGATCAAAGCCATGTGCCACTGCCGCGCTGCCGCCAGGGGCCGCCCCACAGTGTGAATGCTCCGTTCCGCCTCCTCCCTGGTATGGTCCCGCATCAGTCTATGCAGTGTGAATGGAAAGGCCCGCAACAACTCGTCCCGGGTCTTTTTGCCCCACTTCCCTTGCACCTCATTTTGCCAGTCTGTCCTCAGCCTCTGCGTATGTCTCTCCTGAAATGCCCATCTCTGAGTCCCCCTTCCAAGCTGATGCATCAGTGTGGCTTCATAGCCACGACACCATAGGAAAGATTCCAGGTAGCGTTGTGAATGAGGGTGGCCAAAGTGTCTGAGGTCCAGCACACTGCCTTTCTGAGTCCCCTCTGGAACAGAAGCACTTCCGAGAGGATCACTGCTTGAAAGCCTGACGTGTGGGCCCATTTCTATGCACAAATTGCTGTCATCTTTGGAACAGGCATCGGATCTTTTGCTCCCAGCTAAGTGGTTCCTTTCTAATAGGGAGCTCCACACCTTGCGCAAGCATGCAGCCTTTGAATGACAGGCAAAGTGCATTATACAACCACCATCATATGCTCTTGTAAGATCCCAATTGCCTTTGAGATATGTAACAGCGCACCCAGACTCTTCCGAGAAGCAATATTTCTTTGCCATGTGTGTGGGTATTGTAAGGGTGGGGTTCTGTCTACATCTGCAAGATAATTGAGTGCTTCTTCTCCTGGAGGTCTTTGCAGAACGCAACAGCTGGAAATCTCTTCCCTCTTGTAGACATCTATTAAGGCCCAATTTATACCTCCCCTCTGAAGTAGTTTGACTGCTGTCTTTTCCCAAGCTCATTTCACGCTGGTTTCAAATTTCACTCCAGGGGGTCTGAAGAGTACTAAGCAACAGCATTTGTTTAAAGCAATATAATGCTAGCTTGACCACAGGAGGGCAATTAATGAATGTAAACAATAATTTATAAACTAGAACAAGTGTGGTTTGAAACTAGAAACAGGTATAGACAGGGTTTTTTGAAACTAGAATGATTCTAGCGGGAAAGTCAGATGTAAATTTGACCTAAGAGTTCGAGTATTCCATCAGAATGACAGCAAGAGAGAAAACACAGTGAGCGAGTGAATGAATGACAGGATGAATGAATGGAAGTGCATTCCACTTAAATTATTCCGGCAAAGTCCATTGAAAGGTGTTATTGTTGCAGAAACTCAAAGGCGCTATTATAGAGTTCTCATCATAGATGGGTACTTTTCTCTGCCCCGCTGTAGTTTGCAGTCTGATGGGTGTTGCAGATTTTTTTTAGTACCACCAGAGCAGTGTTACCAGGTAGGAAAAATGAACAGCGGAAGCACACACGCACAGAGGAGGGTGCCCATTGCGTCTCTGCATGAGTTGCTGTTCGAAGTTTGCCTCTTTCGGATCAGAAGCATCCTAAACATAGAAAGCAGGTAATTCTTACCCTTTTACCCTCTGAGTTGTAAGGGTCTTTACTCGGAACACTCATTTCCAAACTATCCACACCCTATGTCTCTGAAGGGTTGAGTGTTCTTTCAGCCAGCCTTTGCGGGGACAGGGAAATCTGTTTCTCCTGGAAGTTGTTCCATCACACCTGAAACACAAATGCAGCCAATGTGTCCACTTTCAGAGGCGGTTCCCTGTCTGCAGTAGCCAGATCGCTCCTTCACAACTTTAATGCTCACAAAGTAGAATTTTTGCTCACAATACTCTACTGCTTAGAGGGAGCATTGGTTGGATCCAACCAGTTTTCCCACTAGTTTGGACACAGGGCTGTAGCTCACTGATAGAGCATCTGCTTGGCATACCGAAGGTCCCAGGTTCAATCCTTGGCATCTCCAGTTTAAGGGGAACAAGCAATGCTCCCTCTAAGCTGTGGAGTCTTGTGAGCAAAAATTCTACTTTGTGAGCTACCGGCATTAAAGTTACGAGCGAGCGATTTGGCTACTGCATATATTAATTTGCTCTGGAGCCATCCTTCCTGAGCAAAGACAAAAAAGTGTGAGCCGGAGGCTAAAAAACTGTGAGCTAGCTCACACTAATTCAGCTTGGAGGGAACACTGGACCAGTTAGTCGGAGATGTGAAAGACCTTCTCAGCCTGAGGCCCTGGAGGGCTGCTGCCAGTCTGAGTAGACAACACTGACTTTGACAGACCAATGGCCTGCTTCAGCAGAAGGCAGCTTCATGTGTTCACTAGGGAGACCAAGAGAAGGGGGTCCCCTTTGACCACCAGCCAAAACACTCCCTATGATGGGACCTGCAATGACAAAAGCCACATGGGACAGAGGGTATCGTAAGGAGGGAATTAGATGGGACTGAGTGAAAAAGCTGGCTGGATCCAACCGGCTGACATCCTAAATCTGAAGCTCTCTCTAATGTTGAGAACGGCTTGGATCTTCATCTTCGGTGACTTTTGCGTGTGATTACTGTCTGGAGGGGTGGTGGCAAAACCACACCTCTCCCTCTCTCCACCCCTAGCTGCCTTGGGGCCATCATAAAGCATGTGATAGATAAACACATTCAAATGATCAATCAATCAATTAAATTACCCTTCCCGTCTCTCTGTGGGGCAGGAAGAATGCTAATCTTTGCACATCTCCGCAGCCAGTGGATAGAAGCGAAGCCTTTCCTTCAGTCCCTGCGCAGTCCCACAAAGTACTTGAAGGGCTGCCATACAGAGGAAGGTGCGGAGTTGTTTTCTGTTGCCCAGAAGGTCGGGCCAGAACCAACAGGTTGAAATTAAATCAGAAGAGTTTTCGGCTAAACATTAGGAAGAATTTCCTGGCAGTTAGAGCGATTCCTCAGTGGGACAGGCTTCCTCGGGAGGCGGTGGGCTCTCCTTCTTTGGAGATTTTCAGACAGAGGCTAGATAGCCAGGGGTCATTTCATAGAAAAAGAGGTGCAGGAGCTCATTACCATAACTCATTTGCATATGCCACACCCCCTAACATACCGAAAGTGTGTCAGAAGGCAACACCCACCCCTCAGGCTCCACTCCACAGGTGAGTGAAACTGACCTGCTCTTCCTCCATTCCCTTCCCCATCCAATACTTTGTGCAATAAAAATAAGCGTAAAGAACACACCCTCATTCTCTTCCTGCTCCCTTGAAACCACCAGGTTTCAAGTAGACTTGAGATACCCAGGATATGTGCACCACCCATCCCTTTCCCTTCCCCTCCCCACAACAAGACACCCTGTGAGGTAGGTGGGGCTGAGAGAGGTCTTTTGAGAACTGCTCATGAGAGAACAGCTCTGAGAGAACTTGTGACTGGCCCAAGGTCACACCAGCAGCTGCATGTGGAGGAGTGGGGAATCAAACCCGGTTCTCCCAGATTAGAGTCCAACTCCTGACCACTACACCAAACTGATGGGGCGGAAGCTGCTGAAGGGTTGGTGAAATTTCTCCAGTATTTATGTGCCATGTGCCCAGATAAAAAATGGAATACTTGGAAAATTTATATGCCACCTTGAGCAAGTCTCTGGAAAAGCAGCACACAGTCATAAAAGGAACAATGATAAAATTATCAATATTAAAACAAAAGATTAAAAACAATAAAGACCCTAGCAGGGCTTTCCCCGGGGCGCTGTGCCTCTGCACTGCTCGGGGAAGCCAAGGAGGGGGCGGGGCTTGGTCATGTGCCCGCCCCCTGGGCTCCTCACTCCCGGAGCTGCGCTCCTGTGCGCTCCTGCTCCAACGGACCCCTGTAGATAGCCAATCTGACAGCAATGCTGATCCTGTGAGCTTGGGCAGATCACGAGAGGGAGGGCAGGATGGGTTGCATCAGTGCTTGGTTCTTGTGGCCCTTTCTTCCATACCCAGGGGACTGCTGATTGCCACTTTGGGGTCAGGGAGCAATTTTTCTCCAGGTCAGTTTGGCCAGGGATCCTGGAGGGTTGGGTTTGTTTGTTTGTTTTGCCATCTTCTGGGCATGGAACAGGGGTCACTGGGGGTGTGGAAGGGGAGATATTTATGAATTTCCTGCATTGTACAGGGCGTCGGACTAGATGACCCTGGAGGTCCCTTCCAACTCTAGGATTCTATGATTCCAGGTACAGCTCTGTGTACCAATTGCACAGGAGGTGACAAGCCTCTCCCCCCACTCGTGTGCCTTGCCTGTCTTCCAGCAGATACAAGCAAAACCATTTCCTGGCGTGCCTAGCAAAAGGAACCCCAGATAATGGAATAGCTCAGGCAACCAGGACTGATCTCAGATGAGAAGAGCCCGTCCCAAGCCAGTGAAATGGCCCATTGTTTGGTTTATTTGAGAGTGTAAATGGTGAGCACAAAGATAGGGACAATTCCGTCCGGCAGGAACTCCTCTGGTTGGTTTGTATCCCTGCCATGCACGCCTCTACTGCCTCTGAGTCTCCTTTCTGCACTGCCCGCTCTCGCCTACCACAGCCTGGGGAAATGAAACCCGTCAGTGCCATGGTATACTAAACTGTCTAACTGACAGATTTGAGCTTGATTCCATAAGTCGGAAAAGTTTTGTACAGATTTGGAGCATTTCATATTTTTATTTACTGTTATGGTCAGGTCTTGATCAGTATGTTCCTGACTACCCATCTCTTTAAAAAAAATTGCAGTGTTTTCCATCGTCAGTGGGTTATGGAGCAATTGCTACCTTCAGCTTGATTGTTGTCTTCTTGTTGAGTCTCTGTATGGAATATATCGGTGTGTCTCTCCCAGATGCACTTATAGGATGTGGCTCCAAATGGAGCTATCTTATGTTGAATCAGGCCATTGGCCCATCAAGGTAAATATTGTCACACTGGCAGTGGCTATCTGGGGGTCTCAGGCAGAGGCCTTTCACATCACCCGCAACATGATATTCTTAAGAGAGCCAGTCTGGTGTAGTGGTTAAGTGCGCAGACTCTAATCTGGGAGATCCAGGTTTGATTCCCCACTCCTCCACTTGCACCTGGCTGGATGACCTTGGGCAAGCCATAGCTCTGTACCAGCTGTTCTCTCAAGGACAGCTTGGGAAAGAGCTCTCTCAGCCCCACCTACCTCACAGGGTGTCTGTTGTGGGGAGGGGAAGGGAAAAGGAGTTTGTAAGCCGCTCTGAGACTCCCTTGGGGAGTGGAGGGCGGGGTATAAATCCAATCTCTTCTTCTTCTTAAGTAGAGAGGCCAGGGATCGAACCTAGGACCTTCTGCATACCAGGCAAATGCTCTACCACTGAGCCATCATCCCTCCTCCAATTACAAACCAGTAAGTTTGGTGTAGTGGTTAAGTGCGCGGACTCTAATCTGGGAGAACCGGGTTTGATTCCCCACTCCTCCACTTGCACCTGCTGGATGACCTTGGGCAAGCCATAGCTCTGTACCAGCTGTTCTCTCAAGGACAGTTGTCTCAGAGCTCTCTCAGCCCCACCTACCTCACAGGGTGTCTGTTGTGGGAGGGGAAGGGAAAGGAGTTTGTAAGCTGCTCTGAGACTCCGAGTGAGTGAAGGGCGGGATATAAATCCAATCTCTTCTTCTTCTTCTTCTTCTAAGTCATATTGACTACAGTGCAAGAGACATGCAAGTTTCTGGGCAAACGACTCCACCTCATCTTTACTTCTTCAAGAATCGTACTCAGGTACACGTACGTAATGTGATACAATGTTAAAAACATCTATTATTAAGTACCTAAGAACCGAGGCAGTGTAAACAAAGAATGAACTCAACTGACTCCATCCACGAGTTTACAATCTAAACAGGTTCAAAATGAGCGGAGAAGAGAGGAAAGGGGGAAAGAAGGGGGCGGCAAATTGCACAAAGCCAGAACTTTTGCAGAACTATAATAACTGCAGGAGAGATTGGCAGACTGGCTGATTGTATTTTTCTCCCAAGACAGCGTTTCACACGCAGGCAGTGGCAAGAACGGTGGAGCGGTTACCTCAAACACCATCCCTCCCATGCTGAGTTTTCTCATGCATTAATAATTATTCCGTGTCACAATACCATAATGTATGGATTCCCCACCCCTTGCAGGTGACAGACCACTGCTTGGGCTGCCAACTCCAGCTAGGGGGATTCCTGGAGATTTGGGGAGGTGCCTGAGGAGGGGAGAATTTGTAGAGGGATTTCACCTAGAACTTGTGGTTTACCATAGACTTTGCCCTCTGAAGCCGCCATTTTCTCCCGGGGACTGATCTTTGTAGTCTGGAGATCAGTTGTAATTCCAGGAAAAACCATGGCCCCCACATCAAGGCTGCTGGCGCAACTGGCCACTGTGTGATCAGATGCAACCGTGGGCGAGTTGGGTTTTGTTTTGTTTTTCTGTCGTTGGTTTCCAATTTGCTTAAATACGGGATCGATGAATCACTTCTCCACCCTGAGGGCTTCCAATGGCAGTATGCGATGATATGCATACTGGGGGGGGGGGGGGGGGACAATAGCATGGCGTCGGGATAGCCTGATCAGACTATCCCCGAGGCCACAAGTCCACACTGGAGCGATCACACGGGGAAAGTCCAGCTGTGGCACACAGCAACCCATTTGATACTGGCATTTCCTGAGTGGTTTTTTACTCTGCTTCTCTGACGGAGCAAAATGGCTTGCCCACGGCTTGCCCACGGGTGAGGGATGCTTCACAGATGTGCTGGTGTGATCGCTCCGCTTTGATCCACTGGTGAGTTGTCCCTCTCATGCGCTTATTGGGTGCGTATGATTGGACCCTGGGTTTGAGTCCCCATTCCTCCACGTGCAGCTGCTGGGTGACCCTGGGCAAGCCACAGTTCTCTCAGAGCTGTTCTCTCAAGAGCAGTTCTCTCATTTCTCTCTCAGGCCCAGCTACCTCCCAGGGTGACTGTTGTGGGGAGAGGAAGGGAATAAGTTTGTAAGCTGCTATAAGACTCTGAGTAAAGGGTGGGGTATAAATCCAATCTCCTCCTCCTCTTCATCTTCTTCTTTTTCTTCTCATCAGTGGGAAAGGAACATAAAAATAAGTTCATCTTAAGATGTTCCTCAGAAAATAGTATAGACTTTCAAGGATGAAAGCTACACCACAGCCTGAGCATTTCATAAATACAGAGCAATTCAAAGACAGAGATGTGGGACAGCAGGAAATATTCTTGGCCACTCAACAGCCCAGTATATTTTAGGGAAAGTCAATAATAATAGAGTGGGGAAAGTATACCAGAAAAGACACAAGGAGAGTATCTCTTGTGGAAACAAATCAATGACATTGGATGGATTTATAAGGACACTTTGCTTAAGTTCAGACACTTCACTATCCAGCCCCTCTACAAGATCCAGCTGTGCTTGTCATAAATTTCTCTCCCAATCCTTCATGATGAGCAGAAACCAATATTTCACAAACCACTTTCCAAGGAGTGTTGAGTTATAGATTTCCTAGTGTTGCTTGTGAGAGCCAGTTGGTGTAATGGGGGAAAGAAGAAGAAGAGGAGGAGGAGGAGAGGGGGAGGGGAAAGAGTTAGATTTATACCCTGCCCTTCCCTTCCTCTCCCCACAACAGGCACCCTGTGATGTAGGTGACGCTGAGAGAGCTCTTTCGAGGACTGCTCTTAAGAGAAAAGTTCTGAGAGAACTTTGACTTTGACCAAGGTCATCCAGCAGCTGCAAGTGGAGAGCAGGGAATCAGACCCAGTTCTCCAGGTTAGTGTCCACCACTCTTAACCACTACACCAAATTGACTCATCAGACTAGAGTCTGGGAGACCCAGGTTCATATCCCCACTCTGCCATGGAAACTTGCTGGGTGATCTTGGGCCAGTCACACTCTTTTAGCCTAACCTGAGGCTAAAATGGAGGAGAGAAGATTGGTGCGAGATGCTTTGGTTCCCCAGTGGGGAGACAGCTGAGGTATACATGAAATAAATAAACGGTGAGAGCCAGTTGCATTGTTTGTCACCATGCTTCCTATTTTCAATCCTCCTCACTGGTGAATGCATAGACTTGTGCCAGTATCTGTGTGATGTCACTTTCTTCCTCATGAACCAGCACTCTTGGAACTATCCGGGATGTGAAGAGAGGACATTAGAAGTTCTGTGACTGTCCTTCAGAGTAAAAGGAGCCCCCACCGGGCACTTAGGTAAAAGTTTCCCTTGCTCGAAAGCTAGTCGAATCCGACTCTAGGGAGCGGTGCTCACCTCCATTTCCAAGCTGAAGAGTCAGCGCTGTCAGAAGACTTCTCCATGGCCGGCATGACTAAACACCGAGGCGCACGGAACGCTGTTACCTTACCACCAAAGCGATACCTATTTATCTACTTGCAATGTCTTGCTTTTGAACTGCTAGGATGGCAGGAGCTGAGGCCAGAGATGGGAGCTCACTCCGTCACGTGACACTCAGGTCTTGAACTGCCAAGCTACCGGCCTTCCGGTCTGCAGCTCAGCCTCTTAACCTCTAAGCCACCATGGCCCCAATTGGGCACTTAATCCAGAGTTCTGGTTTTCAGAGTTCTGGTTTTCATGTACGAAAGGTGAACCCCTTTCAAACAACATGGTGATGGCATGTATCAGGGGATCTCTGTGCAGTGGCTGGCCTCTTGGTCCAGTGACCACAGATCCTAGAAGCTGACTGGAACCACAGCATTGCTGGAATCAATTAATGTCTATTGAGGTATATTGCTTTTTTTTAGAGTGTTATGATTTTCTTGATTTTACTAGATTGTTGATATATGTTTTATTGTACATTGTATATTGTAAATCAGGAGCCACGGTGGCTCAGAGGTTAAGACGCTGAGCTGCAGACCGAAAAGCCAGTAGTTCGGCAGTTCAAGACCAGAGTGCTGCGCGACGGAGTGAGCTCCCATCTCCGGCCCCAGCTCCTGCCAACCTAGCAGTTTGAAAGCAAGACATTGCCAGTAGATAAATAGATACTGCATTGGTGGGAAGGTAACAGCATTTCATACGTCTCGGCGTTTAGTGAGACCAGCCACATGACCACAGAAAAAGTCTTCGGACGGCGCTGGCTCTTCGGCTTCAAAACAAAGAAGAGCACCACCCCCTAGAGTTGTATTCGACTGGCTTTTAAGCAAGGGAAACTTTTACCTATTTATATTGTAAACCTGCATTAATTGTGGATCTATGTGTCTCGAACTCAGCCTGAACCTACAGTGTGGGGATGGTGAGATATAAGTCTGATAAAATAAAATAAATAACCAGGGGTCATTTGGGGCCGGAGCTGGGCAGAGCGGAGTTCCACCAGCCCAGGATTGGCCACTAGGGCAGCCACAGGCCGAATCAGATTCTCTGATCTGATTCGGCCCACTGCCGAATTGCCACCGAAATCGGTGGTGGCTTAAACAGCGGCTGGAGGGGAGGGGGTTTGAGGGAGAGGCTCCAAACTTGCAGGTTAGCTGCTGGGCCCTCTCCCCGAAATACCCACCAAGTTTCAAGAAGATTGGACCAGGGGGTCCAATTCTACAGGCCCCCAAACAGGTTGCCCCCATTCCCTCCATTATTCTCTATGGTGGGGGGAAAGTAACGTTTTCCCCACCATAGAGAACAATGGAAGGGATGGAGCAACCTGTTTGGGGGCCTGTAGAATTGGACCCCGTGGTCCAATCTTTTTGAAACCTGGTGGGTATTTTGGGGAGAGGCCCCAGCAGGTACCCTGAAAGTTTGGAGCCTCTCCCTCAAACCCCCTCTCCTCCAGCCCCTCATATACCCTATGAGTTTTTGCCATTGACTTCAATGGCCCATAGGGTATAATGGGGCTGAAACTGACATTCGGCCGGTGATGTCAGGGGGCGTGGCATATGTTAATGAGTTATGCTAATGAGCTCCTGCACCTCTTTTTCTACGAAATGACCCCTGTAAATAACTAATGTCTGAAGAGCCCTTACATTACCAGCTAATTTTAAAGCATGACACAGTTCGTCCATGACCTCAGTGTGGGTGTCATGTATTGTCAGTGGTAATTTCATTGTGACTTCCCGTTATGGAAAGCAGTCATCCCTTTAGGATTCAGGGTGACTTTGGTGGCATTGGTGGGGACCAATGACCCCTGATGGATAGTTGACTGTTCCAAGCAGCTGAACTCTGACACATGCCTTCTGGTTTTTACCGAGACGTGTATGTGTTCAAAGGAACTAAATACCAGGAAACTCAAGGGCGTACAGTCTAGAAGTGTGCTTGCTTCTGAACCAACCTAACTCCTTTTCAAGAGTGTACATTTGTAAATAAATGATGGATTACAAAGACAATAAGCCTCAAAGGATGTCCAAAAAGGATGAGGACAGAATGGAGTGGGTGGAGAGGAGAGAGACAAGGGGGCCTGGAGACCAAGCCCTAGGAGGAAAGGCTGAGGGACTTGGAAATGTTCAGTCTGGAGAAGAGGAGGTGGAGGGAGTAACATGATAGCTCTCTTTGAGTATCTGAAGGGCTGTCATTTAGAGGAGGGCAGGGAGCTGTTCCTGTTGGCAGCAAAGGATAGGACTCACAAGAATGGGTTTAAATTAAGGGTGGATCATAGGAAAAACCTTTTGACAGTCAGAGTTGTGCAAGAGTGGAATCAGCTGCCTGGGGAGGTGGTGAGCTCCCCCTCCCTGGCAGCCATTTTGTAGTTGGTTCTGCCTCCTGTGGCAGCCATTTTGTCACTGCGCCCACCACCCTGTGTCAGAATTCCAAAGATGCCCACAGGCTCAAGAAGTTTGGCAACCCCTGAAGGGAGGGGTGGGCTGTCCTTCTCTGCAGGTCTTCGAGGAAAGGTTGGGTGGTCTTCTGCCAGGAATGTGCTGTGGGCCTCACATGCTGAGCAAGAGATTGTACTGGATGGCCTGCAAGGCCTCTTCCAGTTCCACACTTCTGAGGGGAGGGGCCATGGCTCAGTAGTAGAGCATCTGCTTGAGATGCAGAAAGACTCAGGTTCAATCCCCAGCATCTCCAGTTAAAAGGACCAGAGAGTAGGGGATGTGAAAGGCCTCTGCCTGAGATCCTGTAGAGCAGCTGCCGGTCTATATAGACAATATTGACTAGAGTTGCCAGGTCTGGTTTGGAGGATACCTGGAGACTTTGGGGGTGGATCCAGGAGAGGGCGGGGTGTGGGGAGGGGAGGGTCCTCAGCAGGGTACAATGCCACAGAGTCCACCCTTCAAAGCAGCCATTTTCTTCAGGGGGGCTGATCTCTGTCAGCTGGAGATCAGATGTAAAAGCGGGATATCTCCAGGCCCCTCCTGGAGGCTGGCAACCCTAATACTGACTTTGATGGACCAGTGGTCTGATTCAGTAGAAAATCAGCTTCCCATCTTCACGAGTTTCTATAGCCCACGGGCCATGACTGTACATAGTGCTGGCCAACGATACTGAGATCTAATCCACTTCCGAGTTTCATCATATGCAGTGAATTCTTGAACAAATTTCCAGCTTCAACTGGCTCACAACAGTAAATGGCAGCAGACTTCTTTTTTTTTGCTCAAGAATTGGAAGGCGTGGCTGCTTCCTTCCTCTGCATCAGGCAACTTATCGAGCCCATGCTGACAAAGACCAGCAAAAAACCCCACCCCACCCCCTCCGAAAGCCCTCCGTCTTCCTACCCAACGGTTCCAACGAAACCTGAGCGGGAAGATAAGCACAGTTACCCAGGACGCCTCTTCTTGGGAACAGGAGAGGCTGGAACGGGTTAAGCGCTATCTGGCTCAGTCCCCGGCAGACATAAAAATCACCTGAGCCTGCGCTGAAATAAATCAGTGTCCATTTTCTGCTGCTGCCATTGTCTGGAAATAATGCAAATGCACCCGGGGCCCGCAGTGACATTGTGCCGCACTCGAAGGATACACATAATGAATTGTCCCCTAATACTGTTAAAGCGACATTTTCTTCTTACTCAGTAGCTTTTGAGGTTGAACCGAGCTTCTCGATCGTCAAATGCTGTAATACGATGTCATGTCATCCTGTTCTCGTATCCACGCGGCTCCTTCTGCCTTCTACATGTGAATGCATGTAGCAGGCAGAAGGAGCCGCGTGGATACGAGAACAGGATGACACGACATTGTATTACAGCATTTATGATTTGGAGCTGCAAGGTGCATTTCTGTTTGCAGCTCTTTGGAACTGCAAGGTGCATTTCTGTTATTCCATTTGGTGGCATGCCAATTTTTTCTTTCCTTCTTTAATACGTCCTTTTTCCCCTCCCTCCCTCTTTCCCTCCTTCCCTCCCTCCTTCCTTCCTTCCTTCTTGCCATTTAAATAGATACATAGAAATATATAATCACACACACACATATATATATACATACTAGGGATGGGCAGAGACCTGAACACCGCGCCAAAGTTCAGCCTGGACTTTGCCCAGTTCAGTGCTTGTGAGCTTGTGAGCTGACACTCACTCCAAGCTTTTTGGGTGAGCTTGGGAATGTATTTGGCCCGATGCATGCTCACCACTTCTGAGTGGCATTGGGCCCCACCATGCCATGTCTGTAGTACTCGGAAATGATGCAAGTACATCAACGGCATGCTTGCATCACTTCCGGGAAATGTGGGCATGACAGGGGGTGGGGCCCGACACCACCTGGAAGTGATGGACATGCATTGCTTCTGGGTAACATGGGCATACCTGGGCGGGGCCTGATGCTACCCAAACTAGTTCAGTTCTGGGTTCCTTTTGTAACTACAGGCCTTGCATTCTTGCAGGATGGTGCCCCAGGAGGAGGACAGGAAGATTTGGGAAGAGATTGCCTGCCTCTGAGCACCTAGCTTGCAAGTCCTGGACCAAACCAAGATTTCCTGGTCTGTGCCCATCCCTAATATGTGTGTGTGTGTGTGTGTGTAAATATAATCATGTCTTAGGCATAGTTGCCAGAGACCGCCCCCCCTTCCACTCTGTTAGCTTGCCCTTTTTACATATATCATTACTACTCAAAAATGGGTGGGGGAGTCTCAAGTCAGGAGGGGGGTCTGTAGAAAGATTTCGCCAGGCTGGGGAGAAAAAAAAACATGCTGATGATTGAAGTAGAGAAGTAGACACCTCTCCGTTGATCTGATCACCCCAAAGGAACTTTAACTCACAAGACCACTCCAAACCTAAAGGGGTGGAGAGGAAACCCTGCAAATATGCCTTGAACCTAAATCTAAGTAGAACTTGTTTAAACAGCAGTACCCCAAGAAACAAGCTAAAGGTTTTGTAAGACAGTTTCTTGGTCACAGGTAGAATTACCGGGATGCTGCCGCTTTGGGATTTCCTTTCTGCAGAAAAAGACAGATGAGCAGCAGTCTCCTTTTCTGTGGCTGTTTTCATATATTTCCTTGTTTATTGGTTTCTCATCTTTTGATGATGTGCTTTTAAAGCCAGTTTGGTGTAGTGGTTAAGTGCGCGGACTCTAATCTGGGAGAACCGGGTTTGATTCCCCACTCCTCCACTTGCAGCTGGCTGGATGACCTTGGGCAAGCCATAGCTCTGGACCAGCTGTTCCCTCAAGGACAGCTTGGGAAAGAGCTCTCTCAGCCCCACCTACCTCACAGGGTGTCTGTTGTGGGGAGGGGAAGGGAAAGGAGTTTGTAAGCCGCTCTGAGACTCCCTTGGGGAGTGGAGGGTATAAATCCAATCTCTTCTTCTTCTTCTTCTTCTTCTTAAAGGCCTTTCTGGATGGGCGGAAGGGAATTTGAGTCCTAGTGCCGGCCCCAGCCCAACACAAACGCTCACTCACCTGACCGAAGTTTGGGTCCAGTGTCACCTTTAAGGCCAACAAACTTAACTTGGTCACCTGATAGAGGGATGCAGGTACTGTTGCTTTGGGGAGGGGGGTTTCTTTTTTTTTTGAAATTCACTTTTTTAGATATGGCCTTTGATCCTTCTTATTTTCTTTTAAAGGGAAGATTTCTCTGTGACTTCTCTTTCATTTGGCTTTGAAAAGAAGTGCCCCCTTTTGTAACTATTGGCCATGCACCCTTGCAGGATGGTGCCCCGGGAGGAGGATAGGAAGATTTGGGAAGAGATTGCCTGCCTCTGAGCACCTGCTAGGCTTGCCAGGTACCCCCTGGCCATCGGTGGGGGATGGGGGTGTAAGGTTGCCAGATCCAGGTTGGGAAATTCCTGGAGATTTGGGGCTGGAGCCTGAGGAGGCAAGGACCTCATTGGGGTACAATGCCAGAGAGTCCACCCTCCAAAGCACCCATTTTTCCCCAGGGGCTGTGATCTCGGTAGTCTGGAGGTGAACTGTAATTCTATGGGATCCCCAGGTCCCACCTGGAGGCTGGCATCCCTAGCATCTACAGAGTGAAATTCTCCCCCCCCCCCCCCGCAATTTTCAAACTTTATTAAATTTGAGACTGCAATACAAATTGGAATGAAAACATCAAAGCAGAACACGTTCTCAACGTAATGAAACACAGTATTAAATCTAGCACCGACAGCGTCCTTAAACCATTAGCTACTACATTGATTCTGTAGAATGCAAAGCATGCAGGAGGAGAGATCAGCTTACCCAGGGCATAGATCTGTAAGAACTCCAACACATTACCCAAAGTAAGGTGGGTGTTGTAGAATTATGAGAAGGGATATAACTGACAGTGGGGGGGGGGGGGGAGAGAGAGATTCGGTCAGTCATGAGAGGTCCCAACAGCTGGATCAGAGTGGAATTCTGAAAGTTTGCAGAGCCTCACTCCTTTTCCCTCTTCTCTTCTACTTTCTCTTTTGATCAAAATTGAATCGATTAAAAACAACTTTAGATAGGTGTCCCGGTATTTTGCAAGTTTCCATACCTGTAAGTCTAAAGAGCCAGCATGGTGTAGTGGTTAAGAGCAGTTAGTACCTGGATGGGAAACCAGCATGGGAGTCCAGTGTTGTTACATGGAGGCAGGCAATGGCAAACCATCTCTAAACGTCTGTTGCCTTGAAAACCCTGCAGTCACTATAACGTGATGGCACTTTACACGCACACACACACATACATACATCTAAAGCTATTATAGGACAACATACAAACATAGCCACCACCAACATAAATCTGTTTAATCTTTCCATTCACCCATGGACCGGCCTAAAGACATCAGTTGATATATGTAAATGGTGTCAAGTTGCAACCAACATGACAACCCCAGCAAGGGGCTTTCAAGGCAAGAGAGAAGCAGAGGTGGTTGGCTACTGCCTTCCTCTGCAGAGTCTTCCTTGGTGGTCTCCCATCCAAGACTTATGGTGACGCCAGCAAGGGGCTTTCAAGGCAAGGGAGAAGCAGAGGTGGTTGGCCATTGCCTTCCTTTGCAGAGTCTTCCTTGGTGGTCTCCCATCCAAGACTTATGGTGACCCCAGCAAGGGGCTTTCAAGGCAAGGGAGAAGCAGAGGTGGTTGGCCATTGCCTTCCTCCACAGAGTCTTCCTTGGGGGGGTCTCCCATCCAAGACTTATGGTGACCCCAGCAAGGGGCTTTCAAGGCAAGGGAGAAGCATCAATGGTTTGTCATTGGCTTCTTCTGCAGCCCCACACATCACCACCGAGACCCCCCAACTTCCCATCCAGCACAGGCTCCCCGACTTCCAATTTTTTGTTTTATTTGTGGCACTCCCTTGGAGCAGTTTATGGGGTGCCCCCAACTTATTTAAAGGCCCCCCCAATTAAAAATCCTGGCTACAGGCCTGGCTATACCCTGCCATTCCCCCCCCCCCCCCGATGCCAGTTTCAATCATCCATTCTGTTCAGCTCCTTCCCGCCTTAACGGGTCCTTTCCAACCTGACCCCTTCAGCTTAAGAACATAAGAACATAAGAGAAGCCAATGTTGGATCAGGCCAGTGGTCCATCCAGTCCAACACTCTGTCACACAGTGGCCAAAAATACCAGGTGCCCTCAGGAGGTCCAGCAGTGGGGCCAGGACACTAGAAGCCCTCCCACTGTTGCCCACCCCCCGTCAAGCACCAAGAATACAGAGCATTACTTGCCCCAGACTGAGAGTTCCTATCTATACTTTGTGGCTAATAGCCACTGATGGACCTCTGCTCCATATGTTTATCTAATTCCTTCTGGAAGTCGTCCATGCTTGTAGCCGCCACCACCTCCTGTGGCAGTGAATTCCACGTGTTAATCACTCTTTGGGTGAAGAAGTACTTCCTTTTATCTGTTCTAACCCAACTGTTCAGCAATTTCATGGAGTGCCCACAAGTGCTTGTCTTGTGAGAAAGGGAAAAAAGGACTTCTTTCTCTACCTGCTCTACCCCATGCATCATCTTGTAAACCTCAATCATGTCACTCCTCAGCCATCATTTCTCCAAGCTAAAGAGCCCCAAGCGCTTCAGCCTTTCTTCATAGGGAAAGTGTTCCAACCCTTTGATCATTCTAGTTGTCCTTTTCTGCCCTTTTCCCAATGCTGTATACCGTACTCCAAATGAGGTCGCACCATCGATTTATACAGGGGCATTATGATACTGGCTGATTTGTTTTCAGTTCCCTTCTTTCACACACAATGTCTCCATTAAGGTCAAATCCCTATTTTACGGTGCTCCTCAAGCAAAATCAAATCAGTAAAGTATCTTTTCAGTTACAGCTGTGTTAACAGCCAGCTTTTGACTCCCTTCTCTCTTTTTTAAGTGCTCTATAAAAATGTGCCGCAGCCCCACGCAACAAAAGTTTACTCTGCTGCACAGACAATCCACTGGTACCGTTTCCAGTCGACTCTCCAAGTCCTTGGCTGCGTGTCCTGCTTGAGATATTCAGCAAACCAATTAACTCTCCTCCAACCGGCTACCCCGACGTGCATAATTGGAGCCGGCGCTTTTATGCACCTCTATAAGGAGATGCTCAAATGGTCCCCTGAGCCTTTGGTTGTATAATCAAAATACAAACGGAAAGGTTATGAGCGCCCGTTTCTTTGCTTTATCGCTTGAAGAGCCAACAAGCTGCTCCCCACACATTGATTCACAAGTGGTTGGCAACTGCCCCTGGTGGGTTCTTTTCATCTCTCGTATCTCCATCCATCACATATTTGTCCCACCTTTCCTCTGTGGAAATCGGGGTCAGACCTCTACCTGAGACCCTGGAGAGCAGCTGCCGGTCTGAGTAGACAATACTGACCTTGATGGATTAGGGATCTGAGTCAGAATAAGGCAGCTTCATGTGTGTTCATACCCAAGAGTCTGCAGTCCTAGTACAACACGGTAACCACTAGACCACGCTTAGGGTTGCATGGCCTGGCAGCCGGCAGGAGACAGGAGGCGGCAGGAACTTATTGGATGATGTAAAACAAAGACTGTGCGGTCTCTGTTTTAATCTGTTTTAACTATTTAACATGGGAGCTTTATTATGAACTGTTTTAATTCTTATCGTGAAATGTTTTAACATTCAAATGTCATCCGCTCTGAGCCTGCTTGTGGGGAGGGCAGAATACAAGCCGAAATAAAGGGGAAAAAATTATGCACCTTCCACTGTGACCCAGTGGTGACATCATTGCCTGGTGGGCAGCATTCTAGCATTCGTCCAAAACTAGAGTTTGGGGGCAAATGCTAGAGCACTGCCCCCCCCCCCGGCACAAGGACACAACTTCTGGTGTGACCTGGAACTGATGTCACTTCCTAGTCGAACCGGAAGTCATGTGATCATGTCGGGTGATGCTCGTGTCCCTCATCCATTTCGCCAGCCAGTCTCCTCCCAACACCCAGCTGAGACCTTTCTCCAGAAGCAGGCTTATGGTGAGCCTAACCATGCTGGATCTAGGGAAGATGCTGGCAATTTGGTCATTGGTGATGTAATAGCTCAGAACTCAATGCAAGGAGCTTGGTGTGTGTTGAAACTCAGGGACTGCCAGGACAACTAGCCAACAGGAAAAAGAAGGAGGAGATTGGATCAATACCCCCGCCCTTCACTACCCCAGGGAGTCTCAGAGCAGTTTACAATCCCCTTCCCTCCCCCTACCCACAACAGACACCCTGTGAGGCAGGTGAGCTCTGAGAGAACGTACAACTGACCCAAGGTCACACCAGCAGCTGCATGTGGAAGAGTGGGGAATCAAACCCAGTTCTCCCAGATTTGTCTATACTCCTAACCACTACATCAAACTGGAAGGAAGAAGTATAGAAGAAGAGATTGGATTTATACCCTGCCCTTCACTCAGAGCCTCAGAGCGGCTCACAAACTCCTTTCCCTCCCCCTCCCCACAACAGACACCCTGTGAGGTAGGCGGGGCTGAGAGAGCTCTGACAGAAACTGCTCTTTCAAGAACAGCTCTGACAGAACTATGGCTTCCACAAGGTCATCCAGCAGCTGCAAGCGGAGAAGTGGGGAATCAAACCTGATTCTCCCAGATTAGAGTCCATGTGCTTAACCACTACACCAAACTGGCATCAGAAACCACAACATTAAAAAAAACTAGAAGGGGACATTTTAGCCTTCCAGGACATTTAGTTGCTGACCTAAAAGTAGCAGTTATCTTACAGAGGAATTTCAAAGGGAGATTAGAAAAAGAGACTATTGAATTGCAACTGATAACGAAGCTCAAGACAATGCATCCAACTTGGACTGAATCAAGACCTAGGTTTCCTGTCTCATTGCGAATGTTGATTTCTCCAGCAACTGAATGTCCTGGAAGGTTAAAACCAGGGGTCCTTTCGTAGAGAAAGAGGTGATGGAGCTCATTAGCATAAATCATTAGCATAACTTATTTGCATGTGCTACACCACCTGACATCACTGGAAGTATGTCAGAAGGCAAGAAAGAAAGAAGAGAGAGAGAGAGAAAGTGAGAAAGAAAGAGAGAAAGAGAGAGAGAGAAAGAAAGAGAAAGAAAGAAAGAAAGAAAGAAAGAAAGAAAGAAAGAAAGAAAGAAAGAAAGAAAGAAAGAAAGAAAGAAAGAAAGAAAGAAAGAAAGAAAGAAAGAAAGAAAGAAAGAAAGAAGAGAGGGACAGCTACCAATCCAAGCCTTAGAAATACCACTATTCTGGGAGGATAGCTTCAGTGGTGGCTGAAGCCTTCAGAAGGCTAGTCAGAGGAACGAGGACTTTTCCAGGGGATGGGGTCATTTTGCTGCAGCCATGACACAAGCAGGCATTCCCCCACGGGGGGGGGGGGGCTGGCACCAACTCCCAGAGCTGCGCTCCCCCGAGCTCCTGCTCGAAAGGACCCCTGCAGAGCATCACTTGCCCCAGACCGAGAGTTCCTATCTATATACTTTGTGGCTAATAGCCACTGATGGACCTCTGCTCCATGCGTTTAAGCAATTCCCTCTTGAAGCTGTCTATACTTGTAGCCGCCACCACCTCCTGTGGCAGCGAATTCCTTCCTTCCTTCCTTCCTTCCTTCCTTCCTTCCTTCCTTCCTTGCTCCCTCCCTCCCTCCCTCCGTTCCCTTTTTGCCTCTCTCTCTCCCCCTTTCCTTTATTCCACCCGCTAACAAAGAGCTGCACCTTAATTGCCTGATTTGATCTATTTCATTAAAGCTCTTTCCCCCTCTACTTCAAAAGGTTAATGCCACTCATATTTCCTCCTTTTATTGTCTGGCTTCACATAACACCACGGGACAAGGCGGAATAAGCCGTTGCCTCAACGGCCCATCATTCATTCCAGCCCAGCAGCCGCTGGTTGTAACTCAGGCTATTTTTAAATACAAAAAAAAAACCCAAACCCACCAACCCACCAGTGAAAGGTGCTAAAAATACAGCGTTGCAGCGAAGCCAGACAACTAGACCTCAAAATGTGTAACAATTAGCACTCAGCCGCAACTGCTCAGGGCTCTGATGTGGGATGGTGACTGTAACATTTGGGCTTTGCAATCAGGCCAGTCTATTAGTACCCACTTAATGCCTTCATTAGAAACAGATTTCCCTTGTTTTAAAAAGTGACTGAAATAATTGCAGACGAGTTAGCCCCATAGGCCACAGGTCCATTTGTTGGTCTAATGCAGGGGTTCCCTACAGGGTTGCCAGGTCTGAGTTGGAAAGTACCTGGAGACTTTTGGGGTGGAGCCAGGAGAGGGTGGGATTTGGGGAGGGGAAGAGCCTCAGCACAGGACAGTGCCATAGAGTCCACCCAGATAAGAACATAAGAACGTAAGAGAAGCCAATGTTGGGTCAGGCCAGTGGCCCATCCAATCCAACACTCTGTGTCACACAGTGGCCAAAAACACCGGGTGCCCTCAGGAGGTCCAGCAGTGGGGCCAGGACACTAGAAGCCCTCCCACTGTTGCCCCCCCCCCAGCACCTCCTGTGGCAGTGAATTCCATGTGCTAATCACTCTTTGGGTGAAGAAGTACTTCCTTTTCTCTGTTCTAACCCAACTACTATCTCCCAACCCAGAGCAGGCAACCCTAGCAAAATTCTATGCTATAGTTAATTAATTGATTAATTATCATATGGCATTGTGTGTGGAATAGAAGAAGAAGAAGAAGAAGAGATTGGATTTATATCCCGCCCTTCACTCACTTAAGAGTCTCAGAACGGCTTACAAACTCCTTTCCCTTCCCCTCCCCACAAGAGACACCCTGTGAGGTAGGTGGGGCTGAGAGAGCTCTTTCCCAAGCTGTCCTTGAGGGAACAGCTGGTACAGAGCTATGGCTTGCCCAAGGTCATCCAGCCAGGTGCAAGTGGAGGAGTGGGGAATCAAACCCGGTTCTCCCAGATTAGAGCCCGCGCACTTAACCACTACACCAGACTGGCTCCTAAGATTGTCTGGCAGCCGTAAGCTCTCGCTCTTTAATGTTATGCACCACTAGGTGGCGAACTAGACTTGTTTTTTTAAGGCAAGAGACATTTAAGAGGTGGTTTGCCATTGCCTGCATTGGCGTTGCAGCCCTGGTATTCCTTGGAGGTCAGCCTTCCAAAGACTAGCCAAGGCTGACCCGGCTTCGCTTCCGAGATCTGATGGGATCAGGCTAGCCGGGGCCATCTAGGTCAGGGCTCGATGCTGTCCTATTCCTTTGCTACGTACACACAATGCTCGGTGTGCGTGCTGCACAGCTAAGCCACAGCCCTTGTCCAGCTAACATAAGGTACTCTACTGTTGACAAAATAAAAAGTCAACCTCTCGAATGCTGCAGAAAATGTAGGAGTCCTATTTATATCCCAAACAGAGCAGGAATCTATATCAAAGGAGAAACGAGCTCAGCTGACCCATCTCGGCAATGCCCTGCGATGTGGCTGGCTTGCTGATTGCCACCTGTATTTTACAGCAGTGCTGAGGATATCCTGCCAAAACTCCTCACCTTATGCGGGTTGACAAGAGCATCGTAGGACTCAATAAATCCCTGGGGAAAGTGCTGATTAATTATTGGGTGAGAGCCAAGAAGAGAACTATTGTCACAGTGCCCCTTTAAGCATCGATATCGGGGCGATATTTTCTTTACAAGAAATTATTAGTTCAGATAATTGTCTAGGCCATGAAAAGGATTATTTTAACACTTGCAGTTCTGCAGGACACACATCTGGAGATCGTTCCTTGGGGGTCTAACGAAGCATTTATTTTGCATGGCAGTCATGCTTCTGGCTTCATAAGTAACTGGCACGAGGTCACGCATTTGTGGTATCATATAAGTAAAGAACTTATGAACCCATTCTTTGGGGTCATGGGGAAACCTGTAGAAAAGAGCAAGGGTTCAGCCGCACCTTCAAGACTAACAAAATCTGTAGTAGGGTATATGCTTTCGTGAGTCACTGCTCGCTTCTTCAGATAGAAAGGAGCAAGAGTCCAGTAGCATCTTCAAGACTTATGAAATCTGTGGTAGAGTATGAGCTTTCGTGATTTACTGCTCACTTCTTCAGATAGAAAAGAACAAGAATCCAGCAGTACCTTCAAGACTATCAACATTTGCAGTAGGGTATGAGCTTTCGGAAATCACTGCTCACTTCTTTAGATAGAAAAGAACAAGAGTCCAGCAGTACCTTCAAGACTATCAACATTTGCAGTAGGGTATGAGCTTTCGGGAATCACCGCTCAGTTCTTTAGATAGAAAAGAACAAGAGTCCAGCAGCATCTTCAAGACTATCAACATTTGCAGTAGGGTATGAGCTTTCGTGAGTCACTGCTCGCTTCTTCAGATAGAAAGGAGCAAGAGTCCAGCAGCATCTTCAAGACTAACAAGATTTGCGGTGGGGTATGAGGTTTCATGAGTTATCACTTGCTTCTTTGTCTTGATCTGTACCGTGAGAATACACGCTGCTAGATGGGAACATATAATTTTGCATACACAATGATGCCCTGACCGAGACAGCCCAGTCTTGTCAGATCTTGGGAAGCAGGTTCTGCCCCGTTTAGGACTTGGATGGGAGACCACCAAGGAAGTCCAGGGTGGCTACGCAGAGGCAGGCAATGTCAAACCACCCCCGACTATCTCTTGGCTTGAAAACCCTTCGGGATTGCCATAAGTGGGCTGTGACTTGACTGCACTTCCCACCACCATATACACAATGAAATTTCAAGGGGGTAGACAGTGTTAAACTTTTTCATACACACATTTTAAGAAATTCAAAAATGAGGGTTCTCCACCACTGCAGTTGTTGTTTTTTTAAAGAAAAAGACAGGCAAATGATGAACACGTCTTTTTTCTTTTAACAACAGTTGATTTTTATTAGTGAAACCATGCATGGATTACAGGGTTTACCTGGTACCATTCACCAGAGTTACAAAGCTAAAAAACTGTCATCATGGATACTGGGAGACAAAACGAAGGATAATGGGGGGAAAGTTGCCAGCTTCTTTCGGTCCCCATTGAGGAAAGAAAAGCAGGGTATTAACAGAATTCCAATGGATCTCTGGACTACAAAAATCAGTTTCCTGGAATAAAAAGGTTATTTTGGAGGCTCAACTCTTTGGCATTATATCCTGCCAAACCCTCCACACACACACACACACACACACACACACACACACTGTTCTCTCCAGGCTCCAACCCCAAATTACCAGAAAATTCCAAATCCAAGATTGGCAACCATATTCACAAGGTCTGTAAAGGTCTGTAAAGGGCACAGTGACATCACTATTGGTCTGCTCATGTGATATTTAACTGTCCTGGACCAGTGTTCCCTCTAAGCTGAGTTAGTGTGAGCTAGCTTACAGCTTTTTAGCCTCCAGCTCACACATTGTTGTCTTAGCTGAGGAAGGATGGCTCCACAGCAAACGGATTTATGCAGTAGCCAAATTGCTCGCTCGCGACTTTAATTCCAGTCGCTCACCGAGTAGAATTTTTGCTCACAAGACTCCACAGCTTAGAGGGAGCATTGTCCTGGACTTTATACTCTACATACATATGACAAACCAGTTTGGCTTTCAACCATGTTTTTGGAACCTCACCAAATCATGGAGATCATCAAGCTTCCTTAATCCCCCCCTCTGCATCTACTATGTCAGTCTTTCTTGGTATTAGGGTTTCGCTGTTTGACCTAGGGTTGCCATCCCCCTGGTGGGGCCAGGGGATTCCCTGATTTCGAGGGACCCAATCCGCCATCCACCAGCTGGCCAACAGAGGAAGCCCTATTCCCAAACAGCAGGGTCCCACAGGGATGCCACCAATACAATGACATCACCGGTAGCGATGTCATCACTGGGGCTGTCACGTGACTGTGTTCTAGCATTTTGGGGGGGACTCTATGGTTACCATAGAATTTTTGCCCCAAACGCTGGAGCCGGGAGCCCCCCACTGCAGCAAAGTTGAGTCTTGGTAACCCTAGTTTGCCCGTCTCTACCTATAGGTTTCTAGGACTTAAACCTGCAGGCCAAAATCCAGTCTTTTAGGACTATGACACCTTAGTGGTCATTCCTGACTCACCAGTATGGCCATAATGGGTGGCTAGAGAAAACTTCAGGGGATGAGTAAGCTTCACTTCTAGATTAAATGTTGAAACCAAAGATCATCAGCAGCCAGTGTTCTCAGAGAACAATGAGATCATGTTAGGGATGAGTCCCAAATTCATCATCTGGCCATATGGAGTGTGGTAATAGGTGACAGTCTATAAAACATGTGCACAGTCTCTCTCTTTGGCATTTGTCTAAAGCTCTGTCTAGACCATGTGGGCATCATGGGGACGTGTTGCTGTTTTTGTTTTTGCATGACATTTATTTTATTTATTAAAATATGTATTTCTCCTGTATGTATTTGTTCATTTCAAAGACTCACCATGTGCATTCGTCACCTCAGAAGCCCCCCGCAACCATTCTGTGATGGTTTCCCATAACAGTTTTAGCTCACGGCAATTAAAATGTTGCCCTGACCTGGATGGCCCAGGCTAGCCTGATCTCCTCAGCTCTCTGGAGCTAAGCAGGGTCAGCCCTGGTTACCAGTTGGATGGGAGGCCACCAAGGAAGTCCAGGGTTGCTCCTCAGAGGCAGGCAAAGGCAAGCCACCTCTGAACGTCTCTTGCCTTGAAAACCCCTCAGGGTCACCATAAATCAATTGTGACTTGATGGCACTTTTCACCACCAATTAAAATGTTGGTATTATACTCCCAGGGGAGGAAGCTTTCAGGATCAGCCAGCTATACTGTTCTGACCATCTGGAAGAATGTGGCGATCTAGCGTTGAGGCATCTGTTGGTCCTGGTACATAGAAGGAACCTTTAGAACTACTGACTTAAGTTCATGAGACTATGCCCAATATGTAAGAAACAGAAAAATATTATCCTCTCAGGAAATGGAATGAGACTTCCTATAGTTGTTGTTTTTTTTCCTGAGGAAGGACCAGAAGTCTGAAACACTGAATAATACCTGGGGGAAAGTGTTGGATATTCATTTTGTGTATTTATACTTTTAGAGTCTGTATTTGCTCTTTATGCATTTTGTTGACTTCTGTATTCTCCCATGATGGATTATGAATAGAGTTATTTCACATTAGATACATTGTTCACTGTACTGAAGTCTCCTTTTGTATATTTTTGCGGGATATTCAGCTCACAGTTGTTTTCTGTGGGTTTTGGCTGATCTAACTATGTTTATGCTTCTGTCTACAACAGACTGGCTTCTACAACTTCCTTTCGAAAACTTGCAGTGACTTTTGACAAAAGTCCTCCAGAGCTGCTGGAAAAGTCTTTTTTTAAAAAAACACAGAAATTGCAACAATCCACACATGTGGCAAGTATTCTTGTTAGATGTCGTCTCACCACTGAGAATACTGAAAATGATGTCATTTAGACTAATTCTAAAATGAGCTTATTTGGGTGATCAGTTGACTGAATATTCCTAAAAATGTGTACATTGTGTGGTCTTACCACTCATTGTGGTGGCATATTAAACCTTCCTCTCCTGTGAAGTTTTTTTTAAAAAATATTTTATTTAATCATATAAAATTATAGCTTTTCAGTAAAAGCATACAAGCATTCAAGTATACAGAGCTGAAATACTGAACAGTATAACAAGGATACAAACCACCAGTAAAATTGATTGTGAACAACTAAACACATTGAGCTAGAACTACAAATGCAGGGCTGAGAAATTCATTGAAAAAAACAGATTTACACCAGCAGTGGAATGGGTTCTGATAGACCAGGGGTGGCCAAACTTGCTCAATGTAAGAGCCACATAGAATAAACATCAGATGTTTGAGAGCCACAAGACATAAACAAATATCACACATAAGTTTTTATTGGAAAAAATATGCAAATTTTCCTTTTATTAACATTAAACGAGACTGCCAAAAATCACAACAAAAGGGGTAAAAACAGACATTGATAATGATATTTATTTGTCCAATGATATTTATTTGTCTAAGAGAGAGAGAAATAGAGAGAGAGGTGGAAAGAAAGAATGAAAGAGGTGGAAAGAAACAGAAAGAGAGAGAGAAACAAAGTAAGCAAATTGATGGGAGGGAGGGAAGGAGAAGGGAGGGGGAAAAAGCATGCCTCCCCTTCCCTTCCCCAGCTGCCCTGCCAGGAGCTGCACAATATGTGTGAAAGAGCCGCATGTGGCTCCCGAACCACAGTTTAGCCACCCCTATGTTAGACTAAGGAACAGAGACAATCTATTCAGTGACAGCAGAGAAGAGAGACTTGGCTTTTACTTAAAACAGCAATCATTTGAGAGATCAGACCAACACTTGAGCAGTAGAGGTTGCCATTTCTCTAGGAGACTGGATTGGCCCAAGGTATCTCTAATTTTATCCAGATGGCACGTAATTTTATCCAGGATGAATAAATCCCATAACTTCAAGTGCCATTCCTGTAGCAATGGAATTGAGGCAGATTTCCAATGAGATGCAATAAGACATTTAGCTGCAATTAACATTATCATAATTAGTTCTTGTTTTGCTTTGGAGATTTTGCAATTTTCCCACAGATTGAGAAGGATTGATTCTGGGGATAGAGGAAATCGAATGACCAGTGATTATATGGATCTGATTTTGAATTTGAGTCCAAAATTTTCCTATCAGTTTACAGGACCGCCAACCACGGTAAAAAGTCCCCCGTTCCCCACATTGTCTCCAGCAGGTCGGAGGCATCGTGGGGTTTGAATGGGCTAGTTGTGCAGGGGTTAAGTGCCAGCGTGAAATAACCGTGAAGTTTTGCAGTCGAATGTTCAGAGCTCTTGAGGTGGTAAAAGGAGAGTCTCAGATTTGGTTCCACTGATCTAAAGTGAGCTCTTTATTCAAGTCTGCATGCCAGGGCGATTGATATTTTAACAGTCTAGTGGAAACCGGCTGTCCTAGGAGGAGGAGGAGATTGGCTTTATACCCCGCCCTTCACTCGGTGTCTCAGAGTGGCTTACAAACTCCTTTCCCTTCCCCTTTCCACAACAGACACCCTGTGAGTTAGGTGGCGCTGAGAGAGCTCTTTCCAGAACTGTCCTTGAGAGAACAGCTCTGACAGAACTATGGCAGATGATAAATGTCACAGCCCATGTTCTGACCATGTGGGATCATCATAACAGCTGCCTGGGGAGGTGGAGAGCTCCCACTCACTGGCAGTCTTTAAGTAGCAGCTGGACAAACCCTTGTCAGGAGTGCTCTAGGCTGATCCTGCACTGAGCAGTGAGTTGGACTAGATGGCCTGTATGGCCCCTTCCAACTCTGTGATTCTAGGATTCATTACATCAGTGCTCCCATATCCGAATCAGTTTCCTATTGCCTTTTGGGCTCCATTCACAATGCTGTGTGTGTGTGCGTTGCTATCAAGACTCAGACAACTTATGGGGACCCCACAGGGTTTTCAAGGCAAGAAACAATCAGAGGTGGTTTGCCACTGCCTTCCTCTGCTTCGCTACCCTGGACTTCCTTGGCTGGCTGAACCTGCTTAGCTTCCAAAATCTGATGAGATCGGGCTTGTGGTTATTACTTGTCTGAGCCCCGAATATCGAAAACAGTTGCCTTAGCACTGTACTGAACCACAACCTATGAAACTGACCCGCAATGCTTTCTTAACTATGCCATTGATGTGCCAACTCAAGAATGCAATGGAGGTGGCCCTGACCTGGATAGCCCAGGCAAACCCGATCTCGTCAGATCTCAGAAGCTAAGCAGGGCTGACCCTGGCAAGTACTTGGATGGGAGACCTCCAAGGAATACCAGGGCCAGGACACAGAGGCAGGCAATATCAAGCCACCTCTCTGAAATGTCCTAGCCCCTCTAGGAGTTGCCAGAAGTCACCATGACTTCCAGGCACACAAATATGCACAAAAGAAGAAGAAGAATGCAGTGGAGGCACATTTAAAGTAGCTGGCCCCTAGACTTTTGGAACCTTGGTAGATAACTCGGAAGACTTGCCAAAGTCCTGAGTCCGTGCATCAGTCTTGCTTTTGGTAAGGATGATGGCCAAGATGGGTTGACATTGGTTTGGATCCCACTAATGACAACACTTCCCTCCAGTGCAAAGATTACGAAAGCCTTTCCCACTTACATCAGCCAAAGCCTCTTGCACTGGAGGAAACTTGCACTGGTGTTAGCAGAATGGTTTCCTTCTGTATCTGCAGGATCCAGCCCAAGGTGATCAGCCTCCTGTTACCCTGTTCCTGTTATAGCGCTGGAAAAAGTGCAGAAAAGGGCAACTAGGATGATAAGAGGGTGGAACACTTCCCCTATGAAGAAAGGTTAAAGCGCTTGGGGCTCTTTAGCCTGAAGAAATGATGGCTGAGGGGTGACATGATCAAGGTGTACAAGATTATGCATGGGATAGAGCAGGTAAAGAAAGAAGTACTTTTCTCCCTTTCTCACAATACAAGAACTCGTGGGCACTCAATGGAATTGCTGAGCAGTCGGGTTAGAATGGATTAAAAGGCAGTCCTTCTTCACCCAAAGGGTGATTAACACATGGAATTCACTGTCACAGGCGGTGGCAGCAGCTACAAACATGGACAGCTTCAAGAGGGAATTGGATAAACATATGGAGCGCATCACTGGCTATTAGCCACAAGGAATAGATAGGAACTCTCAGTCTGGGGCAAGTGATACACTGTATTCTTTAGTGGTTAAGTTGCCCAGTTTGGTGTAGTGGTTAAGTGCACGGACTCTAGTCCGGGAGAACCGGGTATGATTCCCCACTCCTCCACTTGCTGCTGGATGACCTTGGCCAAGCATAGTTCTGCACAGCTGTTCTTGAAAAAGAGCAGTTTCTGTCAGAGCTCCCACAGCCCGACCAACCTCACAGGATGTCTGTTGTGGGGAGGGGAAGGGAAAGGAGATTGCAAGCCACTCTGAGACTCCTTTGGGTAGTGAAGGGCGGGGTATAAATCCAATCTCTTCTTCTTCTTCTTCTTCGTGCTTGTGGGGACAACAGTGGGAGGGCTTCTAGTGTCCTGGCCCCACTGCTGGACCTCCTTATGGCACCTAGTATTTTTGGCCACTGTGTGACAGAGTGTTGGACTGGATGGGCCATTGGCCTGATCCAACATTGGCTTCTCTTATGTTCTTATGTTCCTACAGGCCTTGGATCGGATGTGTTATACTCCAGTTAAATGCATGCATTGATGATATGGTACTCAGAATACTGGGTTGAATTGGGGAAGGTGTGGGTTCACAAACACAGTTGCAAGAAATATCCATTTCTCAAAGCCTCAGTTCCCCGTATGTAAAATGGGACTGTTAATGACCTCCTCCATAGATTGTTGTGGAGAAGAATTTGGGGGAGACAGCAGCATACTCTGCAGTCATAAGTCCTGTATGAAGGCTTAATGATAGTTCCTTTGTCTTCATTGAAGCAGCATTAAGTATACGTTTCAGACTATCTCTGACAGATGTTTACTCAACCTGTTATTTAAGAAGCTTTAGAAGATGGGAGCTGCACAACCTCGTGTGCTTATAACTTGCATTCTTGTGGTTGGAAAGTTGTCTGTACCATTTAGAATTTCCTTCTGCAATTGGCAGCCATTATCTCTGAGAACAAATTGCACCCAGTCGATATACGAAGCGCACCTTTTGCATCTTTGGAAATGGCTATCTCAGTAAGTCCGGTGATGATGGAAAGTTTCTCTAACGACAGGTCCCAAGGCAAATGGTACCATGAAGAAACAATAGATGCAGGCATGAGAAAATCCATACTAGTCTGTCACCAAAATCTATTTCTTTATTACACATGGACAAAGAAGGGTATCTGTGAGGACCTCACAGGGAAAGGGAAATCTCGTTTTCCCCACTTCCCCATTTTTTTGGTGTGTGAACCTTGGTATTTGTGGACCTGTCAAAGCTGGCCCCATTTTGAAGATGTTTTGATCCACATTGGAGATAACCCTTGGCTACTGGATCAGGGTGTCAAACATAAGGCCTGGGGCCCGGAACCAGTCCAACCAGGGCTCCTACGTGGCCTGCGAACAACTAGTACAAGGGAGAGAACAGAACACTGCTTGGGGGAGTGGGCGGAACCACTCCAATTGTGGCTGCAGCATGGTGGGACAACCTCTTTTACAGCAGTCAAGCAGCATGGGAGCATCTGCCCAGTGCTGCACCGCTGGCTGCCCGATCCACCCATATGGGTTTTCCTTTGCACCCTGATGGGGGCTGGGGTTCCCCCACTATGGCTTGCCCAAGGTCATCCAGCAGGTGCAAGTGGAGGAGTGGGGAATTAAACCCAGTTCTCCCAGATTAGAGTCTGTGCACTTAACCACTACACCAAACTGGCTCCAGGAAATCCCTGGTTCAAATCATGCTTCTGCCATGAACTCAGGAGAGTCCTTAAGCAAACCAGTCTTGCTGCCTCACCCTGCAAAATAGTAATAATAATATTCAGGGTCATTTAATAGAAAAAGAGTTGCAGGAGCTCATTAGCATATGCCACGCCCCCTGACATCACTGGCCAAATGTCAGTTTCAGCCCCATTATACCCTATGGGCCATTGAAGTCAATGGCAAAAACTCATAGGGTATATGAGGGGCTGGAGGAGAGGGGGTTTGAGGGAGAGGCTCCAAATTTGCAGGGTAGCTGCTGGGGCCTCTCCCCTGAATACCCACCAAGTTTCAAGCAGTTTGGACCAAGGGGTCCAATTCTACAGGCCCCCAAACAAATTGCCCCATCCCCTCCATTGTTATCTATGGTGGGAAAAACGTTGGAGGAGTGGGGAATCAAACCCAGCTCTCCCAGATTAGAGTCCACGCACTTAACCACTACAACAAACTGGCTCTCACTGGGAAAGATGAACACCTGCTGATTAACCTGGGGGTGACTAACTATAGAATCATAGAGTTGGAAGGGGCCATATAGACCACCTAGTCCAACCCCCTGCCCAATGCAGGACCAGCCTAAAGCATCTCTGACAAATATTTGTCCAGCCTCTTCTTGAAAGCTGTCAGTGAAGGGGAGCTAACCACCTCCCTAGGCAGCTAATTCCACCTTTGAACCACTCTGACCATGAAAAAGTTTTTCCTAATATCCAGCCGATACCTTTCCGCATGCAATTTAAACCCGTAACTTCAGGTCCTGTCCTCTGCTGCCAACTGGAACAGCGCCTTGCCCTCCTCCAAATGACAGCCTTTCAAATATTTAAAGAGAGCAATCATGTCCCCTCTCAATCTCCTCTTCTCCAGACTAAACATTTCCAAGGCCCTTAGCCTTTCCTGGTAGGGCTCAGTCTCCAGAGCCCTGATCATCCTCGTCGCGCATCACGCGTCAGTCAGTCAACAAATGATAAACAGTGCTGAGAAATATAGAGCTGTTCAGGAAATGAAGAGGGCTAATTTGGAGTGTTGGCAAAAGGAATTGTGGACCGTACGTGCTATGTAAGTCTGGCAACGATAAAATCCAGTTGCACAACTGCCAAGTTTTCCCTTGTTCAAGCCAAGACTACCCGTTCATTCGTTCAAGCAATTGCCCTGGGTGCCAATGGCTAAGCAAACACAGCAGGACAAGCCAACAAGCGATTCCGGTTGGGCAAAGTAATGTCATTTAATCAATCTTCTGTCCTGCGCTTCCTTCAGGGAGTAGAAGGCAGTGTGTGGGGACAATTCCCTTGACACGGAGCTACCGCTGAAAACGGCAGCCCTGTGTTGAATTCTCTCCTTTTCCTTCTGTAACACTTAGGCCCATTTACCCATATTGTGACAGAAACACCTCTTCCGTTTCCACATCCCTACTTTATTCCTCTGACAGGGGCAAGAAAACAACATGAGTAAATGTGCTTAAATGCTACATGAATGAAGAGAATTAGACAAGAGGTTTCCCTTTTGGGCAGAAGCCTCGTGTGGAATGTAACTGCTAATTCCACCTGATGTTTGGTTTACAAGGGATTATCTTCTTTTCCCCACACAATAACCCTGGGAGTTGGGTCAGGGTGAGAGGGAGGGTTTTGTCTAACACCCCTGTAATTCATCTGCGGGTGTGATTTTTCTTGCTCTCCCCCCCCCCTTCTTCAGAAACCCTCTTGAGACGGCACAGCGGTTCTGAGCACCTGATTTTCCTAACAAATAACAGCTGCTAATGCCCTCGAGTAGCTTAAAGAGCTGTCAAAGAGAGTTTTCTGTCTCTCTCTCTCTCTGGGAAGACAGTTGTTTTCTTCTGTCAAGCACTCAGAGAGAGATTTTGTTTCTTCAGAGGAGGAGGAGGAGGAGGTGGTGGTGGCAGTCAAGGATGTCAAATATTACAATAGCCTCTTTTTAACTCTTCCATCCCTCCGTCATCTGTCACTAAGTACCGAGCACTCGAATGGAAGTAGGAAGTTAAGCATCGCCATAGTCACCAGTGTCCCTGTGACAACTGTGCCGAAAATGAGCCATTCTGCATCGTTCATAGAAGGAGGGGGCAGAATTCCAGACAGCGGCACTTCAAAATAAAGAGGCAGTGGGTGATGTTTGTAAATATTCCCACACAGAACAAGTCCCTCTATGCAGATAACTAGCAATTCAGGGAGAAACAACACCCTCTCCCTTATATTCTAGCTTTCTTCTATGCAGAGGGTCTTTTTTCCGGACAGTGATTCAGAAATATGCCCCTCCCCCAACTTGAAGAGGTAAGACTATCTGGTATAACAGCTTTTTCTACAAAAGTTTTGTTGATTTCTTTTTTATCCTGTGAAGAGGAAGAGGAGGAGAAGAAGAGGAGGAGGAGGAGAAGAGGAGGTGGAGGAGATTGGATTTATACCCTACCCTTCACTACCTGAAGGAGTCTCAGAGTGACTGACAATCTCCTTTCCCTTTCCCTCCCCACAACAGACACCCTGTGAGGTAGGTGGGGCTGAGACAGCTCTCTCTCAAGAACTGCTGAGACAGCTCTCTCTCCAGAACTGCCCTTGAGAGAACAGCTCTGAAAGAACTTGCGACTGACCCAAAGTCACACCAGCAGCTACATGCAGGGGAATGGGGAATCAAACCCAGTTCTCCCAGTTTAGAGTCCACACTCCTTTTTTTTTTTTGTAAAAAATTTTTTATTTTTCAAAACATTAAAATTATCTTATACAAATCCTTTTTTCTATATTATATAACATTTTGTTCTATTTGTATAATCTTGTTTTTATCTTGTATTGGCGGTTTCCCACCACATCTGAAGCATAACACATTTTCCACTTTATCCAAAATAGTAATACTTATATCTATGTTTACGTTTCTGGTAACGGTCATATACCTTAAAAATACTTATATACTAATTCTTACTTTCTATATTCTTATATAATTCTAAAATAAAAAACAACTTCATTATCTAATTATCCTTAATACATTCACATACTCTAATTCTATTGCTTTATGTTATTATAACCATGTATAAATGTAATTTTTCATGTCCCAGTATTTTTCAACATATTCTTTCAAATCTTTCCAATCTTCTAAAAAGGTCTCTGAGTACAGGTCATTTAACTTTCTAGTCCATTTATCCATTTCAGCCATATATAACAATTTTTTCAACCATTCCCACACATCTGGTATTTTTTCATTTTTACAATTTTGTGCATACACCATTCTTGCTGTTGTTATCATATACCATATTATTGTCCTTTTCTTTACATTTATCTCTTCTAATTTAAGTCCAAGCAATAACATTTCAGGCAACTTCTTAAATGTACATTTCAAAAAATTTTCCATTTCTGCATGTATTATAGACCAATAAGTCTTTGCTTTATCACAAGTCCACCACATATGATAAAGAGAACCTTCTTTCTTTTTACATTTCCAACACTTGTTAGACATATTCTGATTAATATTTGCAATTTTTTTAGGTGTCATATACCATCTGTACATCATTTTAAAACAATTTTCTTTTAAATTATAACATGTAGATATACCCATAGCATTTTTCCATAAAAATTCCCAAGATTCCATTTCAATGTCTTTGTTAAAGTTTATCGCCCATTTTACCATTTGTTCTTTTACCATTTCATCAGCGTTAAACCATTTAAACAAAATTTTATACATTTTAGAGATCATTTTTTTCCCACCTTCCTCCCAAACTTGTTCTATTTCATTATTTTTTTCTCTAAAACCGGATTTTTTATCACTTCTATACATGTCATATATTTGTCTATATCTTAGCCAACCGTAATCAAAGTCCATCTGATGCTGCTCCTTGAATATAAAGTCTTTACCATGTCTTGTTAATAAGTCTCTATACTTCAACCAATCTTGTCCTTTGTGACGTGATACTGGATTTAAAGCTTCTGCGGGTACAATCCACATAGGTATCTCTTCTGGGAAAAAGTTTTTATATCTTGTCCACGTATCGATTAATGTTCTTCTCAAATAATGATGCTTAAACATATTGTCCATTTTTGTTTTACCATAATACAGATATGCGTGCCACCCAAACCTACAGTCATGACCTTCCAGGGACAATAACTTTCTATCTTGTAACATAGTCCATGTCCCTACCCAAGTCAAACATACTGCATCATGATATAGCCTTAAGTTTGGTAACTGGAACCCACCTCTCTCTTTAGCATCACACATTATTTTCATCTTAATTCTTGGTTTTTTTCCCTCCCCACACAAACTTAGTCAATTCCTTCTGCCAGCATTTGAATGTTTTTACATCTTTCACAATCGGAATAGTTTGAAACAGAAACATTATTCTTGGTAGCACATTCATTTTAACCACTGCAATTCTACCCAACAGTGACAAATTTAATACATTCCACCTTTTAATATCTTGCATAATTTGCTGCCAAAGTTTCTCATAATTATTCTTATACAAATCAATATTTTTCATTGTTAGGTTTACACCTAGATATTTTGTCTTTTTCACCACTTCACATTCTATACGATTTTGTAATTCAATTTGCTTCTTATTTGACATATTTTTACACATCACTTTCAATTTGTTCTTATTTACATAAAACCCAGCCAAATCACCAAACTCTCTTACTCTCTGCAACAAATATGGTAGTGTAGTCATAGGGTCTTTGGCTATAAACATCACGTCGTCTACAAAGGCTCTATATTTAAAAGAAAAACCTTTTATTGTTAAGCCTTTAATTTCTTTATCTTCTTTCAAATTTAGTAGCAAAACTTCCAAAATCCAAATAATTAGCAACGGCGAAAGTGGGCATCCTTGTCGTGTTCCTTTTTCAACTTTAAAGTAATCCGTTTTTTCAGTATTAATTATTAAAGAGGATTTCTGTTCACTATATATTGACTTAATAAGATTAAGCATATAGTCTCCAATTTCAAGATGTTCCAGCACTTCAAACATAAAATCCCAATTTAAATTGTCAAACGCTTTCTCCGCGTCTAAAAAAAGAAAGCCCACTTCCTTCTCCGGATGTTTATCATAATACTCTATAGCATCCACTACTACTCTTAAGTTGTCTCTTATTTGGCGATTAGGTAAAAAACCTGCTTGTTCAGTCTGTATAGTCTCTCTAAGGTGTTCCTTAAGCCTATCAGCTATAATCTTGGCAAAAATCTTATAGTCATTGTTTAACAAAGAAATTGGTCTATAATTTTTAACATCGGTTAAATCTTGACTTTCTTTCGGAATGAGTGAAATGGTTGCTTCTTTCCAAGTCTCCGGGACCTCACCTGTCACTCCTATGTCATTCATTAATAGCAATAACACTGGTGAGATCGATTCCTGTAGCGATTTATAAAACTTAGCTGTAAATCCGTCTGATCCAGGTGCTTTCCCTAGTTTTGAGTCATTTATTGCATTTTTAATCTCTTGTAGTGATATTGGGCTGTTAAGTAGTTCTTTGATTTTCTCTGTTGGTTTTGGTAATTTTAATGACTGTAGGTATTCTTTAATCCTTTTTCTGTCTTTATTTTCCTTCTTAAAAAGCTTTGCGTAGTATTTATAAAATTCTCTTTTTATTCCCTTATTGTCTATTATCTCAATATTGTCCCGTATCACTTTAGTAATAAATTTATTTTCACGTTTTTTCTTTAATTGCCATGCTAAATACTTTCCAGGTTTGTTTGCACCTTCAAATGCTTTTTGTTGCAATTTCTTCAGGTTCCAGTAAGTCTCTTGATTCAAAATAGCTTTTGCTTGGTCTTGTAACATCCAAATTTCCTTTTGCAGTCTCTTTTTTCCTGGTCTGTTCTTCAGTTCCTTTTCTTTTACTTTAATGGCTTGCACAATATTTTCATATTGTTCTCTTTTCTTTTTATTGTCTTTAGCATTCAGTGATATCAATAATCCTCTCATCACTGCTTTGTACGCATCCCACACAGTTTGAATTTTTACTTCTTTTTGTATGTTCGCTTGGAAATATAAATCTGTCTCTTCCTGTAATTTTTTAACTGTTTCTTGGTTGTCTAGTAAGTCTTCATTTATTCTCCATCTCCCTTGTCTTTTTGTCTGCCCAGAGGTCCATAGACAAGGATTATGGTCTGAAATTATTCTAGGTAGAATTTCAACTTTTTTTGTCTTAAGTGTTAAATTAGTAGACATCCAGATCATGTCAATTCTTGAATGTGAATCATGCCTGTTGGAGTAAAAAGTATAGTCTTTCCCTTGTGGGTTAACCTTCCTCCAAATATCCTCCAGCTTTTCCTGTTTTATCAATTCAAAAAATTTTTTTGAAAGTTTCCCTAGTGTGTCGTCTTTTCTTTTTGAGCGCCTATCTATTTTATTATTCACAGTCCCATTAAAGTCTCCCAACATCATGATTTGATCATAGTTTACACTGTCCAGTTCCGTTTGTAGTTCTTTAAAAAAAAATTCTTTAGCTCCGTTGGGGGCGTAGATATTCACAATCAAAGTCTTCTGTCCATGTAAAAAAATTTCAATAGCTAAGTATCTTCCTTCTTTATCTTTAAATATTAGTTTGGGTTCCAAGTCTTTTTTAACATATATTACAACTCCATTCTTTTTATTACTTGCCAATGAAAAAAATTCTTCTCCCAACTTTTTTCTTATTAAGTATTTATAGTCTTGTTTCTTAAGATGGGCCTCTTGTATACAAATTATACTGCATTTTTGTTTTTCCAGCCAGTGACCTACCATTCTACGTTTTTGGGGTGAATTAAGTCCATTTACATTCCATGAAAGTACTTTATAATCCATCTTGTTGTAGTCTTAAATATCACCAAATTCTTCCTTGTTCTCACCAACAAAAGCGTACATTTCTGCTGAATTTTTAATCACTATTCTGTTGTTACCATAATAAAAACTCAGTCCTTGTGGTATTTCCCAACGAAACCTTATTTTTTTCTCTTTCAGTTTGTCTGTCAGACGCTTGAATTTTTTCCTGTCTTGCAAAATTGCTCTGGGCAGTTCTTTCATTACGATAACTTTCTTTCCACCTATTTCAAAGGAGTCTGTAAAGCATTTCTTGTAGATTTGTTCTTTTGTCCTCTTCATTGTAAATTGAACAACCACGTCCCTTGGTATATTTTTGTCTCTTGCGTACGTAGAATTGACTCTGTAAACAAGATCCATATGTTCTTTAACAGCTTCCTCCTCCTCTTGTAAAAAATCTGCTAATGCTTCTTGCATTCTTGTAAAAATATCTTCACCTAATTTTTCCTCTATACCTCTAAATCTCAGATGGTTTTGCATGTCTCTATAGTGCATCATCTTTTCCATTCTGTCAGTATCCTTTATTGTTTTTTGAGTATTTTCTTCCAGTTCTTTTACTTTGGTTTCTATGTCTTGTGTTCTAGTGGTTAACTTTTGTAATTCAGATTTTAAATCTATAAAGTTTTTATCTGCTTGTGCAGCTATGGCATTTATTTTAATATTTACTTCTCCAATTGCGCTTGCCATTTTTGCATTTACCTCCCCTATTGCATCCAGCATTTTTTTTCCATTGCTTCCATAACAGCCAACAGTTCTTTCTCTTTTTTTTGCTGCCATTGTAGGGGAGGACCATGTAGCTGCTCTCGATCTTAGTCCGCGGTCCGTCTTGTCACTTTAAAAAAGATCGATTTTTTCTTATTTTCCAAATCAGTCACCAATTAGTGTATTCAGACAAGCAAGTCTTGCCAGTTCAAATTCCACTGGTTTTAGCCTTCTAAGTTATGTAGTTTTTGAGATATTAATGTTTAAAAATTTTATAAATCCAAAATGGCGGGCGCAACTCCTCTATGGTTTGTGTCAAAGGTTACAGTTTATTTACCTTGCTTCTGGCTTGCTGTAGTTTCCTTTCTGTCCCTTCCTCTTGCTTACTTGTCTGCTCTCCGCACGTCACTTCCTGTTGTAGTCCTTTTGGTCCGGCAGTTTTTACAGTCCCCTTTGCTCTCTTCCGGTTCTTCTCCTTTTCCCTTCTTGTCTGCTCCTCAAGCCGTCACTTCCTGTCTCAATCCTCACAGCTTGGTCTCGCGATGCTTGCTTCCCTCCTCCCCTCTTTGTCTCGCGATTCTTGGCTCCCCCTCCCAACTCTTCTTAACCGCAGGAATGTTAAACAATTTGTTTTTTTGGCTTTTTAAGTTCAAATTCAGCTTTTTAACGTTTCAAAACTGCACTCATCCAATCTGCAACAGTCTATTGCTTCACCCGATCTGCTTTTCATCTTTCAAAACGTGGTAATGGTAAGGCAAAAACTTTTTTTCCGTTACCTTATATTGTTACTTAGCTTCAGATGTGGTCCCAACGTTTAAACTTTGTCTTCTTTGTTGAGGAATCAGGGGAATTGGAGGTTTTATGCTGATTTAATCAGCTCAGCTTGGCTCCTTAGAGATACTTGCAGGAATCTTCTTCGGCTGCAGTGCTCAAGGTGTTGTAAAAGTCTCCTCCGAGACTTTTCCTTCACCGAGCTTGCTCAAACCTAGATTATATTGCTTGCTAGTCCTCAAACTACCTGTGTGAGGTTGCATCAGGTGGATTTGTCCACCCAAGCTGTCAAGAAGAGCCGCTGTCCGCCTTGCGCACTTGCAAAGCGTGTCAGACCTCCATTCCTCCAACCGGAAACTCTCCTAGAGTCCACACTCCTAACCACTACACCAAACTGGCTCTGAATTCACTACTATTCACTCCTCCTCATTTTTATTTAATTTATTTAATTTATGGAATTCGATTCATTAGGCCGCCCTTCTCTGCGAGCTGGGCTCAGGGCGGCATACATTAGAAGACAAATACAATCAATAATAAAATTAAGAGCAACTTTAAAATACTTTAAAGCGTCAACATTTTACCTTTGCAACGCCCTTGTAAAGGCTAAGGGAGTGAGTAACTGGCCCAAGGTCAACCAATGAGCTTCACGGACAAATAGGTATCTCAGCCCCTTTTCTAGCCTAACACTCTGACCTCTACACCAGGAGCCCCCAACCGTTTTTGAGCCTGTGGAAACCTTTGGAATTCTGACATAGGCTGACGAGCTCAACCACAACATGGCTGCTGTAGGAGGCGGTGCCAGCCATAGAATGGCCATGGTAGGCAGAGTCAAACAAAGAAACACAGAGGAAGCCCAAGTGCAGGGGAGAAGGACGGTAATTTTTTTAAAAATGCACCGGGAAAGAGGAGTGAAAGAGAGAACAAAACCGGCACTGTGGTGGCAGCTGCCTTTGATTATTTTCATCTGCACAGACAATTAAATTCCTGGAGATTTGAGGGTGGAGCCTGGAGAGGATGAGGCGGGACCTCAGTGGTGTATAATATATAAGGTCATAGAGTCCACCCTCCAAAGCAGCTGTTTTCTCCAGGGGAACTTATCTCTGGCTGCGATCACACACACTAAATAATCCACTTTCAATCCACTTTCAGTGCACTTTTCAACTGGATTTTATTTATTTATTTATTTATTCACATTTATATCCCGCCCTCCCTGCAAGCGGGCTCAGGGCGGCTTACATGGGCCTGTGGCCTAATTACTACAATAACCTATAAAATCAGTTAAAACATTATAATAAATATCATTAAAACATATAAATAATCATAAAAAGCTTCCATCATACATTCCATCATCCATTTTACTGTGTGAACTGGCAAAATCCAATTGGAAAGTAAATTGAAAGCAAGGGTGTAGACTTTCCAATTTCCCGGGGCGGGGGGCTAGAGCTGGGCCAGAGACATTACAGGCCATTGTCTCCAGGGGAGGCTCAGCACGTCCTGGAAAAGTTCGGGGGGGGGGGGCTCCAGCTCCCCAGCCCCCCTGAAGTTGACACCTATGATTGAAAGTGGATTATTTAGTGCATGTGACCACAGCCTTTGTTGTCTGGAGATGCGCTGTAATTCCGGAAGACCTCCTGACCACACTTGGAGGTTGGCAACTCGAAGGCCAAAAGCAGAAACTGTATCAGATGAGCATCTTTCTACCATACTCCCTCTAAGCCGTGGAGACTTGTGAGCAAAAATTCTACTTTGTGAACTACTGGCATTAAAGTTATGAGAGAGCAATTTGGCTACCACATAAATCCGTTTGCTCTGGAGCCATCCTTCCTGAGCTAAGACAAAAATGTGTGAGCCGGAGGATTAAAAACTGTGAGCTAGCTCACACTAATTCAGCTTAGAGGGAATGCTGCCAAGAACCCCTTCCCCAAACCCTATTTCATTATATATTTGTTGCTATCTGTATGTGTCTTACCCTGATGTATAAAAAAAAAATAAGCAAAGCTGTGCACAATAGAAGACGCTGAGAGTAGCTAGCAGAAGCTAATATATTCAATAATATAAGAACATGGATATGAATATTAAATCAAGAGTAACAAAGCCATCAAGTAGGTCAAGCAGGTAAGTAGTCCAATGCCTTGATACAAAGGTTCCGGATATTAACAACTTCGTTTCAAAATTCTTCTTCAGTAAAGACTATTATAAGTTATCTCAGGTATGATTTTCAATACAACCAGGATACACACATCTCAGAAGAAGATCCCTCAGAAGGATATGCAGTTTGTATAAATGGGCAACCAGTCACAAACCAAAGAGACCTTAGAAGGAAATATTAACACCAGTTCTTGCTGCTGGTCTTGCTTTGCTTATTTTTTTATTATTATTATTATTTTTGCTGTGTGATCGCTTACTGTTTGTAACCCTGATGTATGCTGCATTGGGAGCCAATTTTGGGCTGAAAAGCAGGGTCCGAAATCACAACAAACACATCGAGTTCTAAACATTGTAGGCACAAATCAAGTGTGAATCTATTAAGCAGGGGAAAGGTCAGACTTCGAGCCCCGTGCAAATCAATCATTTTGAAACAGATCTCTTCATTATTCCCTTTGCCAAATTCTAATCCCCAGTATGCTTGGAAATGAGGGATTTGAATTGCCACTTTACAATGGATTTGGAAGTAATACATTAAAAGTCAATGTTTAAAACCTGTTAGAGCAATGAAGCTGTTAATTGTCTCTGGGTGCACATCAATTGAGCGGTGCTCAGGCCCAACACAAACCTCCATTACAGCCTTAAACATTTTTCCTTTAATGTGTGATCCAGCAATGTTTTAGACTATCAGCCTTTTTGAGCTTCGGATATTTTTTACTCTTTCAAGTAAATATGGAACTTCTTTCTTGTGTATTCAGATGGGTTGTTCTTTCCATCTTGGTGAAATAAACTGATCAACAAGCATGCGGAAATACCAGAAAATTAAAATAGTAAAAAGCCCAGCAGCACCTTTAAGACTAACAAACTTTATTGTAGCATAAGCTTTCAAGAAACATAGCTCTCTTCGGCAGATGCTGACTGCTCTGGGTCTCCATTGGAGAGAATAAAAGGTAAAGGTAAAGGTTTCCCTTGCTCAAAAGCCAGTCGAATCTGACTCTCGAGGGCGGTGCTCATCTCTGTTTCCAAGCCGAAGAGCCAGCGCTGTCCGAAGACGTTTCCATGGTCATGTGGCCGGCATGACTAAACACTGAAGCTCACGAAACACTGTTACCTTCCCATCAAAGCGGTGCCTATTTATCTACTTGTGATTTCTTGCTTTCAAATGGCTAGGTTGGCAGGAGCAGGGGCCAGAGATGGGAGCTCACTCTGTCATGCAGCACTCGGGTCTCAGACTGCTGAACTACCGACCTTCCGAACTGCTGTTCAGTGTCTTAACCCCTTCAGCCATCGCGGCCCCTTGGAGAGAATAATAGGGTATAAATGACAGGAATAAAAACTCACACACCGTGCATGAAGACATCAGTATGCCATTGTGGTTTCCTCTAAAAAAAAACCTGGCATTTGGGGGCAAACTGCATCAGTACATGGAGGTTCCCTTTAGCTGCTGAAGGGCAGATATCCCCACAGATTTATAATGCTATCTCAGTCAGCAGCTGCCTACACACCTTCTGCTGCTGAATTCCATAAATCCATCACACGCTGTGGGCAGAAGTGTTTCCTTTTGTCAGCACCGACCCTGCCAGCATGGCCTCCAAGCCCTACAACTATGAAAGTGGGAGAAGAAGAAAACAATTCATTCAAATATAAGTTGAGGCAGGCTTAATGCAAGGGCTTGGAAACGTGAAAGAAAACCCACCGTGTGCCTCTGACAGTCGAGGCTGATTAAACTCCCATGGGGTTAATCGGTCACAAATTTCCAGACCTCTTCGAAGAGACGCTGAACCCTACACTCAACCCGGTTAGGCTTCATGAATCCAAGTTCATGAAGCCAGTTAAAAAAACACTGTTACGCTTCCCATTTATGTCGGTGTGCATCTTTCAGAAGCACAAAGTCCATCGGAATCCACAGAGCAAGATAACTGAGAATACCAAGGAAAGGGAAATGGAGATTGAGCGGTATAGAAGAAGAGCTTGTGTGGGTAAAAGATTAGGGTTGACAAAGCCGGATTGGGGAATTCCAGGATATTGGGGGTGGAGCCTGGGGAGGGCAGGGCTGGGGAAGGAAAGGGCCTCAGCAGGGTACAATGCCATAAAAATCACCCTCCCGAGCAGCCCTTGCGTGAACAGGATAAACTGGTGGCCTAATTAGATACAAGGCAGCTTCAAAGTTGGCCCTGATCTGGATAGCCCAGCCAAGCCCAGTCTTGTCAGATCTCAGAAGCTAAGCAGGGCCGATTCTGCCAAGTATTTGGAAGGGAGACCTCCAAGGAATACCAGGGCCAGGAGGCAGAGTCAGGCTATCAAGCCACTTCTCTGAATGTCCACCATGCCCCAGCAGGAGTCGCCAGAGGTTGTCATGGCTTCCCGGCACGGGCACACACACACATGCATGCACGCACACACACACACACAAATGCAAAAATACCCCCCCAAAGGTAGTGGTTTAGGGTTGCCAGCCTCCAGGTGGGGCCTGGAGGTCTCCTGCTTTTACAACTGATCTCCAGCTGACATAGATCAGCTCCCCTGGAGAAAATGGCTGCTTTGAAGGGTGGACTCTATGGCATTGTACCATGCTGAGGCCCCTCCCCTCCCCAAACCCTGACCTGTCCCCGATCCACCCACAAAGTCTCCAGGTATTTTTCAACCCAGAGCTGGCAATCCGATCATGGTTATATCCCAATCCTAGATCAAGATGGGTAGCTGTGTCTGTCTGTCTGTAGCAGTAGGAAAGAGCAAGAGTCCAGTAGCACCTTAAAGACAAACGATGTTTGTGGTAGGGTAGGAGCTTTCGTGAGTCGCTGCTCACTTCACTGAAGAGCGTACCCTACCACAAATGTTGTTTGTCTTTAACATGCTACTGGACTCTTACTCTTTTCTACAGATCCCAATCTTGTTGAGCCTGTGGACACCGCTGAAATGTTGAGGGCGGAGTGTGGATGCCACCCAAAAAAATGGAGGATGAGTTCCCCTTGTGAATGTTTTATATGGTAGCCCGCGAGTAGAAACTTTCTAGGTGAGCGTTAAGAGAGACTTTGGGACTTTTTTGCAAGTCAGAAGAACATTCTCTTGTGATGTAAATGGAATATTGTTGCTCATACGTGGTTCCTTTGCAGGAGACTTTGTTCCCTTGAAGCTACCGATTTTTGTAAGCTGCTACTTTACTTTCTCCGTAATATGTATCCATGATGTAGTAACAATGGCAGGAACGTTGTATTAGCTGTATATGATGATTTTAGATGTTTGTTTTTATAATTTTGTAGTTCCTGGAAATAGGTGACATACGGAACGAAGGCCGTATCTAGATTCTTCATTGGAACTGGATTTTGGAACTTCGTGTTATTGTGATTTGAGAGCTTCGTTGCCGGGACTATTGTAGCACATTACACTTGTTGTAAAGTCATTACCAAGTTGTATCTCATTGCTTTGTTGAAATTATATTTACATTATTGTACTGACGCCTTGTTTGCACAGTTTCATCTATTCAGAAGGTATTGGAAAGCCAGGACTGGCTCTTTAGTTTGGGGAAGCTGAGCTTTGTCAAAGAAACAATGATCACTAGGGAAACATTTACTGGACACCGTGGCACCCATGAATGCCATGCTGGGAACCACTGAGGTAGAATGTTGCATCCAGAATCTGGGGGGTCCAAATTCATATCACCCACTCTCCACGCTCACTGGATGGCTTTGGGCCAGCCATTGTCTCTCAGCCCCATAGGCGTCAACTTCAGGGGGGCTGGGGAGCTGGAGCCCCCCCCCCGAACTTTTCCAGGACATGCTGAGCCTCCCCCGGAGACAATGGCCTGTAATGTCTCTGGCCCAGCCCCAGCCCCCCCGGGGAAATTGGAAAGTCTGCACCCTTGCTCAGCCCAACCTACCTCACAGGACTGTAGTCAGATTAAAATTGAGGAGTAGGAAATAGGGATGCCGGCCTCCAGGTGGATGTGGGGATCCCCTGGATTTATATGGCATCTCTAGACTGCAGAGATCAGTTCTCCTGGAGAAAATGAATGCTTTGGAGGGTGGACTCTGTGGCACTGCACCCCACTGAGGTCCCTGACCTTCCCAGGCTCCATCCCCAAATCTCCAGGAGTTTCCCAGCCTAGATATGGCAACCCTACCCCCCCCCCCAATCCCCTGCTGGTGGCCTTGTGGGAAGCCGTGCATGCTTTCCTGAGCGCATAGGCATCAACTACGGGGGGGCTCGAGGGTTTGAGACACCCCCGAAAATTCCCGGGGGACTGAGCCCCCCCCCCAGAAAATGGAGCACCCTCCGCCGCGCCTCCCTGGGCCTTTCCTAGGGCCGCCGCTGCCGCTGTCTCTCCCCCCCCCCCCGCCTGGCCACTCTGTCCCTCCCTCCCTCCGTCCAGGGGCCAGCTAAGCAAATGCCCAGACGGAGGGAGGGATGAAAGCAGGAGTGGTCAGGTGGGGGGGAGGCAGCGGACATGGTCTCGGGGGGTGCGCGCGCTTTGCCCGAACGCACGCAAGAGCCCCCGCCCTCCCCCCGGATTTTTAAAACTCGACGCCCCTGCCTGAGCTCTGTGGTGGAAGGGTAAGGTGAAAAAGATGCTCAGATGCAAATGAATTCCTCCTAGAAAAAGAGCCCTGCTCAGATGTAAAAAAAAAAAAAAATCACTCAATTTTTGGACTAGAATATTATGCAAAAGAAAAAAAATAATTGATTCTGTATTTTTCTCACCCTTCTGAATGTGGATGGCTCATTTTTTTAAAAATCCATGAAGGAAAGAAGGTACTCGTCCTCAGAATGGTTTTGTCTGGCTTCAATTGATTTCCTACTAGGTTTGACGAGAGCTTTACCATTTTTCTGAAAAATACATAGAGAGAGGTGTGTGTGTGTGTGTGTAAATTAATATTGCTCCAGGCCAATATGGTTCTCGGCATCCCTGGTGTGCGAATCGCTACTGGCGGAGAGCTGCCAGTGATCGATACAAAACGGAATATCCCTGAGATGAAGGCGCAAACCCTGGAGCTAGAGCTCTTATTGCACACCTAAGAATAAAGTAGCTAATCCCTGGGCCGCTTGCAAAAGCCGCTGGAACGGGCCACCCGCAAACCGTTCTGGGAGATCTCCAGGCCTCACCTGGAGGCTGGTAACCCCAACTGTGCCCACTGCTGCCCTGAAATGGCCCGCCCTGATTGAGAGATCAGAGAACCCCAGGAGACCCTCCCCTTTCTGAGAGCCAGTGCAGTGTAGGGGGTCAAAATGCCAGACAAGCAACTGGGAAATCCAGGCTCGAATCCCCACTCCCGCCATGGAAACTTGCTGGGTGACCTTGGGCCCAAAGTTTCCTCTAATTTTTCCCCCTACTGAGTGGAGCAGTTCACATCCTGAGCAGAATGTAACTGCTGTAATCTTAAAATGGGCAATGGGCAGTGCAAGACCCTACGTGGCTCCAGATTGCTGCTGAGCGGGGCTTCCTGTGTTAATGAGTGGCCACACACCCACACAGCTTAGAAGGAGTACTGCTTGGGCCATTCACACCCTCTCAGCCTAACCTACCTCACAAGGTTGTTGTGAGGATAAAACAGAGGAGAGGAGAATGATGTAAGCCCAAATGGGGTCCCCATTTGGGGGGAAGTAAAAGGTTATTTGGGAGGAAGGCAGGACATAAATAGAGGAGATAAAAGTAACTAAATGTTGATGTAATCCGCCTGAAATTTCAGAGGCATCTGGGAGTGAGTATTGGGGAGCGGGAGCTGAACGGGAAGCCGATCATAACAGAGTGTTGCTGGGTCTAAAAATACATCTTTGAAAACTTCCCAGTTTCAGACAGCGTCGCCAGAGACTCTGTGGGTTTTTTCCTGCAGTAAATCCCGAGCCGATACGGCCATCTCCCAAATGGATCTATTGCTTTCTAAGAATACAGGGCCCCATGTGTCATCCAGGCTGCTTGCCTAGAAATTCTTTCCCAGTGAAAGACCTGACAAGACAGTTTCATTTTCGCTGCACTTCTTTCTTTCTTTTTTCAAGCAGCGGCAGTATGGGCGAGCGGTCCGAGAGGTTCTGGTGCAAAGTGAAAAGTGCATTTTCCGGCTGGTAGCTGGCTCTCGTTTCCTGACTCAAGGGGGGAATGCAGCTGGGCTCAGAGAGAGCAGGTGGTATAAGGCGTGTCCTCCCCCCTTCCTCTCCAATCTCCTCCTCCCCCTCCTCTTCTTCTTCTTCAGCTGCCCTCCAAATCTACCATTTTCTCTGGGGAGCTGATCTTGGTTCCCTGCAGATCAATTTAGCAGGAGATTTCCAGGTACCTCCTGGAAGTTGGCAACCCTAAGATGGGGGAAAGTCAGGAGGGCATGAAGAAGGGCTGGTGGGGGAATAAGAGGAGAGGGGTATCCTGGAAACTTTGCCCAGGGCCCCTCAAAAACTGGAACCAACCCTGGGCCCAGGTCTCAGCTGTTGTGGTGGTGCCAACACTTGAGAGGCTATGCAGTTTGCCCCACTCCCAAATCAACCTCGTCTTCCCCCTGCCACCCACTCCCTCTTGCCCTCCCCACTTCCGCTCCCCGTACAACAGCTAAGATCATGTTTCCACTTAAGAGACCCCATCCCTTCGACTTCAGCACTGCAGCTTTCGCAGTTGCTATGGAGATCCAAGTCAGGAGTAAAGCTCCAAGCCGGGAAAGCGTTTCTCTTCCAGGGCGAGCCACGTTCTGCGCACGGGCCACAAACTTCTCTCTTGTAAGTAGAATCTGCAGCCAGCCAGCCAGCCAGTGGGGGCTCGGTGGGAGGCAACGTCTGGAGCAATAACGGCTCCCCATTGGCGTTTGACACATCACAATAATTCATACCCAGCGCCGGGCCTGACTACCGCCCAGCTTACAATTTTGCAATTCTGTTGCCGCAGCTATTTTTAAGATGGAGCGCTCGCCTGAACCTCCAGGGCATGCTGGAGCCAAGACCTGAAGGAGTAATGCAATCCCCGTGAATTATGGGGCAGGGTAGCAGATGTGCGGCTGGAGGGAGCTGCTCTGCAGGGAGCTGCTCTGCAACGCCCTTTGACTAACTCAAAGAGGGCCTTGCTCCATTGCAGAGGTGTATCTGTCCATTTCTTTCCCCCTGAAAGCCCCCCTTCCAGCTGTTTTATCCCTTGCAGAGCTCTATTCCCCAAGGCAGCAGGAAAAGCAAAACAGGGGAAGAGGAGGGGAGAGGAAAGGTGACGTTCCAGTTTGGTGTAGTTTGATGTAAAGAGCCAGTTCATTGGTTAAGAGCACGGACTCTAATCTGGGTGAACTGGGTTTGATTCCCCACTCCTCCACATGCAGCTGCTGGTGTGACCTTGGGTCAGTCACAAGTTCTCTCAGAGCTGTTCTCTCAAGGGCAGTTCTCAAAAGAGCTCTCTCAGCCCCACCTGCCTCACAAGGTGTCTGTTGGGGGGAGGGGGAGGGGAAGGAGACTGTAAGCTGCTCTGAGTCTCCTTCGGGTAGTGAAGGGCAGGGTATAAATCCAATCTCTTCTTCTTCTCCTCTTCTATTAATTTCTTCAGTGCTTCATTTATGGTTAGGGTTGCCAGGTCTGGGTTGGGAAATACCTGGAGATTTTGGGGGTGGAGCCTGGGAAGGGTGGGGTTTGGGGAGGGGAGGGACCGCAGCAGGGCGTAATGCCACAAAAGGACTCTGTGCCATAGAGTGACTCACCAATAGGAATGAGCATGAACAGCAGGTTTGCAAACCAAACCGATTCACATCAGTTCATGAGCCATTTAAAGCTTAAACCCCTGCTTTCTGCTCCCCACAGTTTTTCACAGGGAGCAGAAAGCGAGGGTTTCCAAGCAGTTGAGTGGCAGGGAGCTCAGCTCTTCATGAACCACCATCAAAAGTGGAAGTTCATAGCTGTTCTTGAGTTCGCAAAAATTCGGGATCTCAAAATTCATGATGAACTTTAGTTCATCAGCTGGTTCGTGCCCATCCCTACTTACCAGTAGAAAGAAGAAGGCCTAGGCCACATTGCTGGCATTGCACAGGAGATGATGTCATCATGCCAGCAACTTCCGGGTGATGCTCTGGTATTTGGGCAAAACTCTGTTGTAGAAGCCGGTTTTACCATAGAGTTTTTGCCCAGATACCAGGGTGTCACCTGAAAATTGCTGGTGTGAAGACGCCACTTCCTGTGTGACACCGGCGACATGGCCCAGCCCTTCTTTCCACTGTCCTCCCCACCCCATCCCTCACCAGTTACCAAGAGAAACCTGGCAACTCTAGTCAGGGTCCATCAAATCGGGATTGGAAACCAGGGCTTGGACTCAGTTTTTTTAATGTATGAACATTAAGCAGTAAAGAAATGAAATTTCTGAGCAGTCGGGTTAGAACGGGTAAAAGGAAGTACTTCTTCACCCAAAGAGTGATTAACATGTGGAATTCACTGCCACAGGAGGTGGTGGCGGCTACAAGCATGGACAGATTCAAGAGGAAACTGGATAAACATATGGAACAGAGGTCCATCAGTGGTCATTAGCCACAAGGTATAGATAGGAACTCTCCGTCTGGGGCAAGTGATGCTCTGTATTTTTGGTGCTTAGGGGGGGCAACAGTGGGAGGGCTTCTAGTGTCCTGGCCCCACTGCTGGACCTTCTGAGGGCACCTAGTATTTTTGGCCACTGTGTGAAAGAGTGCTGGACTGCAGGGGCCACTGGCCTGATCCAACACTGGCTTCTCTCTTATGTTCTTATGTTCTTAACACACACACACACACACATCTTGGCTTATTTTCCAGCACCTCCTTCCCTGGCTACGGAATAAAGGTGATGAAACCATCACCTTTTTTAAGGCAAACCGGAACCTGAAATATGATCTGTAAGCTGAATGCTGGTTCTACGAACTAACAGTGGATAAAATAAGCCCAGTGGTCTTTCATTATGCCTGAACAAAGCCACTGTGTGGTTTCTGCAGGTCAGGTCAGGCAGAACACAAAACCTCAGCTGATTTTAACAGTGAAACCAGGATTCAGCCCAGAGATTAATAGTGAATTCGGGTTTTCTCGGCAAATCTTGACTCCGGCAGCGATGCTCTTTCCCCTGCCTGCCTCCCGGAGACCTGGCTGTTCTCCCAGCCTGCCTTGTGGTGCCTGACCAATGGCGAAGCCTTGTTGCTCCACCAACTTCCTTTCCATTGACTGCCAGCAGCGCAAAGGCAGGGAAGCTTCTCTTGGGAAACTTCATCTGCTTGCAGAATAGCAATCGGACCCCCGGTTTTGCCTCCCTTCTTGGAGGCTGGCCAACGAGGCTGCAAGGCTTTTGCAGCAACTGTTTCTTCTCCGCGGGCTCAGGCAAATGGACTCCTGCTGCTGATATTTAGCACAACCCCTGCATCGAAACGCCACCAGATTCATAGGGAATGGCATGAAGCTGCCTTACACTGAATGAGACCCTTTGTTTCATCACAATCAGTATTATCTGCACAGACTGGCAGCAGCTCTCCCAGATCTCAGGATCTTTCACATTAAAGTCTTGATCCTTTAAACTGGAGATGCCGGGGACTGAACCTGGGACCTTCTGCATGCCAAGCGGATGCTCTTCCACTGAGCCACAGCCCCTCCCCTCCGTCTCGTCTATTCTGACTGGGAGCAGTTCTCTGAGGTCTCAGGTCAAGGTCTTTTACATCATCTGCCACCCGATTCGTTAACTGGAGATGCTGGGGATTGAACCTAGGACCTTCTGCATGCCCAGCAGATGCTCTTCTGCTGAGCCGCAGCCCCTTCCCACCCAAGCAGCCTGTCTCGGCTCCAAGACACTTGCAGCAGAGACTGCGTGTTCTGCTCCTGGGTTCTGGCATGTTTCCAGCTCCAAGAGAGGGCCACCTACCCACCAGATTCCTGGAGCATTCAGTATCACAAGCACAAACCCGACAAAAACTCCCCGAAGAGCATGCACACCCACCACTCATTTCTGCTGCCAGGGATGGTTTTAGACTAAACTGTTCCATCAGTGGAACAACACTTGCTTGCTTGGCGTAGTGTTTAGGAGTGCGGACTCTAATCTGGGAGAACAGGGCTTGATTCCCCACTACTCCCCATGCAGCTGCTGGTGTGACCTTGGGTCAGTCACAAGTTCTCTCAGAGCTGTTCTCTCGTAAGACGTCCTCGAGAGAGCTCTCTCAGCCCCACCTACCTCCCAGGGTGTCTGTTGTGGGGAGGGGAGGGAATGGAGATTGTAAGCTGGTCTGAAACTCCTTCAGGTTGTGAAGGACAGGGTATACATCCAAAATCATAATCTTCTTCTTCCTCCTCTTTTTTCCACCCTCCTACTGCAGATCACGGAGACCCATGAACTGCTGCTCCTGAGGGATAGGGGACCCCAACTTGGGGGTGGTCTGCAGCCAGAAAGGAAAATTGGCAGAAACTGCCAGTTTGGCCTGATGCAACCCACACAGTAAACACAAAGGTGAACTGCAGTTTGGGTTGCCAGACCTGGGTTAGGATCTCCTGTAAACCCAGGAGATCACCAGCCACCACCAGGAGGCTGGCAACCCTATACCGTATCTTCATATCATGCTCCGAGAAGCATAGTTAGTCTGCTGTTACAGGATCAAACAATCCATTAAGCATGGGCTGCTTAATTAAACAATCATTTTGCAATATGCCGAAAGTGACCCCGATAAGTTTTGAGAGAAAGAGGGCCTCTAGCTTCCCGAGTGCTGAGAAAATAATCTTTAAAGGCCTCAAACTCCCTTCTGTCTGCCCCACCTCCTCCTACAGTCCTGGCTTGCTTTGTCTCCCGGATTCTCTTGGCTTCTGGAGAGTTGAATCTTTCCATGGTCTACGCTCTTACAGTAATTTTCCTGCGAGTCCCCCCTCTGTTTCCATTCCATTCAGTTACAATTTGCTTTCCCCCTCCCCTCCCCATCCGGGGAAACAATTCTTCTCCCACATCGAACGTTCGCACCTTCCAGAACCTTCCTAGACATTTCTACCTATTGTTGCTGACCTCTAGCCAAGCTCTTCACGTCTACTTCTTTGGCATTTTCCAAGAGACAGTAGCTGATTAAGTAAACAAAGAGGGTGTCATGTGTAAAACAAGAAGGGTCCTTCTTCTGACTTCGCTTGGCTCGGCTTTAAGGCCTCCTTCGGAGTGCTTAACTTGGTCTTGGCTGCTGCTTTCCATGGAAAAATGCTGATGAATGCGAGGCAGCTCCGAAAGGCCGAAGGGGGAGGGGGGGAGGGTTTCACAGAGTCAGAGTTGTGCTGAGCCCAAAAGCACGTTCAGAGTGTAAGAAGAAACTGAAGGGAAATGAACAGTCAGTCTGAACGTTTCGTGGAGTGATGGGATAAAGAACTCTAAGAGCTGCACAGTCATCCCAGAGCAGGGGTCTCCAACCTATGGCTCGAAACTGAGGGTTGCTCAGCGTGGAATACAATGTGGCTTTTTTTACAAGAGAAAACGAAAACTTTAAGTTAAGGCAGATCAAGATGGGTAGCCATGTTAGGCCGTCTGTGGCAGCAGAAAAGAGCAAGAGTCCAGCAGCACCTTAAAAACTAACACAATTTGTGGCAGGGTACCTGAAGAAGTGAGCAGTGACTCTCGAAAGCTCATCTCCTGTCACAAATTCTGTTAATATTTAAGGTGCTACTGGACTCTTACACTTTCCTTAAGTTAAGGTGTGTTGGAGGGGTGTAAGGATGCAAGACTCCAGGTGGGGCTTAGGGATCCCCCCAGAATGACAGCTCATCTCCAGACTACAGAGATCAATTCCCCTTCAGGAAATGGGTGCTTTGGAGAGTCCTTATGGCACTGTCATCTGGAGGTACAATGCCTGTCCTCCCCGGGTTCTATCCCCAAATCTCCAGGAGTTTCTCAACATGGATCTGCCCCCCGTCCCTTACCACTGGCCAGGAGGGACCTGGAAACCCTATTGGGATAGATGGAGGGTTAGAGGGCTGTGGGTAGGGATAGTGGGGAACAAAAACAAAACCAGAAGTGATATTGGTTGCTCTAGGAATCAGCAGAAACTCTATGATAAAATCATAGAGTTTCCAGGAGTTCCTAGAGCCACTCTATGTCACTTCCAAGGAGGGGGGGTTACTAGAAGTGATGCAATGCCGTAGCCATCATTATGAGGGTTTTTAAAAAAAAAATATTGCAGTGATGGGCAATGGGAGTGGGGGGATCCCTGCCCCGACTGGGGGCTTGGCAGCCCTGGGTAGGAGAGATGTTAGAATAACCAGGAGGTGAATGCCTGGCAAAGGTATTTAGAGGGTAAAGAAAAATGGTAGAGGTGAACCTTTTACCAATAGTCCAAGTGCAAGCCATGCACAGATACAAGCTCATGCACTAAAACAACTGCACAGGGCGCTCCTTTGTGTATTTATTGCTTATTACGAGACCATTGTGTGTGTACCACATCCAAATAAAGGACTCATAGCAACCGGTATTTGGGCTGCAGAAACCCTTATGAATATGACCAGAACAAAGTTTAAGTCCAGCGGCACCTTTAAGACCAACAAAATTTTATTCTGGGTATAAACTTTCGTGTGCACACATACTTCTTCAGATATATTGAAACAAGACTTCCTTAGCCATTATGTAGAGCAGGTGAGAAGGATGTTGCCAGGAAGGGCCAGTTAGAGATAAGATTGGATGAAGGCAGTTGGCAAATAGGGATGGGCACGAACCAGGAAAATGAAAGTTCGTCCTGGTTCGTGGGGTCTCTCAAACTATGAACCTTTGCGAACCTTCCCCTTCACCAAACCAGTTCATTTTGTGAGGTTTATGATGTCGTCGAACAGCCCCTCTGCAGGCTAGAGATGCCGAACTCACAGTCACTCTCCAGATGGTTTGGATAGGATTGGTTTTAGCAGGCCAAGTTACAGCCTTCCAAAGGAGGTGCCCCCAGGAAAGTGCTCTCTGGAGAAATCACAGCTGCAGGTTCCGATGTGTGCCAAACGGACCTCCTGCAAGCTAGAGGCATCAAACTTGCAGAGGACCTCCCCAGGATGTCCCTCTATCTGTCCTCCAAGTTTGGTGAAGATTGGCTGTGGGGGCCAAAACAGGTGCCCCCAGGAAAGTGCTCTCTGGGTTGGCTTGGGGTTTGAGTAGTGCCCGCCTCCTCATCGTAGACATGGTTGCTGCAGATGAGCAATCCTTCTCCTCGGGCCCAGGAGGCAGTCTTCTGCCTGCCTCCACCTGGTGACAGGGTTTTTGGGGGGTGGCCGTGGGCTACAAAGTGGTTTGCTGCTTTGAAAACAGTATGAATCGGGTCCGGTTAGGGGGAAATGCCTTCCCCGTTTCTGCTGCCAGTAGGGACCGCTGATGGCTCCAAGCAATTCAACTGGGTTGATGACTTCTTTGACAGTAGCAATTTTTTGGTTTGCTAATAGTCCTCCAGTATGGAATAAGGAAAGTCAGTTCATTTGTCCAGTGCTTGGAGACACACACACAAAAATCTCTTTCTTCTGACTTCCTTCCAGTTTGGGAGGTTTCCTTTTACGCACCAATGCCAGCTAGTGCTGGAAACAGGGGCAGGAAGCCAGACACCATCTCTGTGAACAGAATCTTTTGGACTGGATGACTAGAGGAAAGGCTGGCCAACCTGAGGGTTATGGATGCCATGGGCGTCCAACCAGTTCAAGTGTAGTGGCCAAGGCATCTTCTGGATTTACTAATTTTAACTCAAATTCCCATTGGCCTGAGGGAGCTTGCAAATATAATGAAAGATCAAAACTCCATAAGACACTAGTATTAAAATAATAAACTCTTCCACAGACAAGGGGGGGAGTCAAAGATCTCTAACCTTGATGTCGTATCAGTTTAACTGTCACAGCATGTCCCCTCAAAATCCTGGAATTTGTGCTGAGAATTCCCTGGGAGATCTCAAAGCCCACTCATAGTTCCCCAAGATGCCTTGGAACAGGTTTAAGTTCTAAGGTCACCAACTTCCAGGCAGTGGCTGGAGATCTCCCGGAATTACAACTGATCTCCAGGCAATAGAGGCCAGTTCCTGTGGAGGAAATGGTGGCTTTGAAGGGTAGACTTTATGGAATTATATCCCTCCTGAGCTCCTTCCTCTCCCCAAATTCTGTCTTCCCCAGACTCCACCTCCAAATCTCTAGGAATTTCTCAAGCCAGTGATGAAAAACCTGGATTGACCAGTGCCATCCTAAGTAGAATTACACCCTTCTACATCCACTGAAGTCAATGGGCTTAAAAGAGCGTATGGCACTGCAAGATCATAGAATCCTAGAATCACAGAACTCGAAGGGGCCCTACAGGCCACCTAGTCCAACCCCCTGCTCAATACAGAATCAGCCTAGAGCATCCCTGACAAGGGTTTGTCCAGCCGCTGCTTCAAGACTGCCAGGGAGGGGGAGCTCACCACCTCCCAAGGCAGCTGATTCCACTGTGGAACAACTCTGACTGTAAAAAAAAAAAAGAGAGAGAGGTTTTCCTACGATCTAGCTGGTACCTTCCCACCCTTAATTTAAACCCATTATTGCGAGTCCCATCCTCTGCGGCAACAGGAACAGCTCCCTGCCCTCCTGTAAGTGACAGCCCCTCCAAGACTTCAAGAGAGCAATCATGTCCCCCCTCAACCTCCTCTTCTCCAGACTGAACATTCCCAAGAAGTCCCTCAGCCTTTCCTCCTAGGGCTTTGTCTCCAGGCCCCCGATCATCCTCGTCGCTCTCCTCTGTACCCACTCCATTCTGTCCACTTCCTCTCTCAGCCCCACCTACCTCACAGGGTGTCTGTTGTGGGGAAGGGAAGGGAAAAGGAGTTTGTAAGCCGCTCTGAGACTCCCTTGGGGAGTGAAGGGCGGGGTATAAATCCAATCTCTTCTTCTTCTTCTTCTTCCTTTTTGAAGTGAGGCCTCCAGAACTGCACACAGTACTCCAGGTGCGGCCTGACCAATGCAGTGTACAGTAGGACTGTGACATCTTGCGATTTGGATGTGATGCCTCTGTTGATACACCCCAAGATTCTGTAAGGCACATGGAAAAGCCAGGCCAGAAAGTGTGATGCTGTTCGCCTCTTCTGTGTTCATGATGCACAGATGCTACACAGCGCTACAGTCTTTTTAAAAATATATACTTTATTAGATTTTGGGGGTATACAGGGATAGGGGGAAAGGAAGAAAACAAAAATAATAAACCTTCTGCATCTGGATCTTGTCCACTTATCATTTCACACTTAGGAAAGAACACACTGTGAGATTTTTAAAATTCATAAAGGTTTCTTCATATTATATTATCACACAGTTCATATCTTTATACTTCTTTCTTATTCTTATATAATCCAACGGAATCTTCTTCCATTTGCCCTTTTAACATCAAAGTCAGTTTATCCATTTCCGCACTTTCCATAGTCTTCACTACTAGGTCTTGTTCAGAAGGTTTCCAAAAGGTTGCAAATACGATTCTAGCTGCTCCATGAATTCTAGTTACTGCATGAATTATGGCTGAGGTCACACACACTAAAGAATCCACTTCCAACCCACTTTCAGTTCACTTTCCAACTGGATTTTTACTGTGTGCACTGGCAAAATCCAGTTGGAAAGTGCATTGAAAGTGGATTGAAAGTGGATTCTTTAGTGTGTGTGACCTCAGCCTATAAGGTATCTTTGATTTTTATCATAATCATCTGGGATACAATTCGGTAAAAAGAGTTCTGGTCGAAACGGTATTGAAGTCTGCCAAACTGTCTGTATAAATGTATGTTCCATAACCCAGAACTTATGTACAGTGTCACATGTCCACCACATATGATAAAATGTACCTACAGTCTTGGACTGATCCAGGCCTCATCACGTGCCTGATTAACTGAACCACATAATCAGTGAAAGCTGCTTGCCTTGGCACTGTAATCTGAACGGGGCATTGCATCCAGATATACATTTTGATGTACTTGTCACTGAAAGAAAAGCAGTGGTGAATTTACACCCACGGTTCCTGGTCCAGAGAAGGAGAAAGGTCTTTGAGTTACAGCCATGGCATTCAAAAAAATCACGTGGTCAAAGGCCTCACTACTTGCTAGATATCTGTACATCTCCCTTCATGTGTGTGTGTCTGTTTACACATATGTGCAAGTATGTATGAAGCAGGCTCGCCAGGCTGTTGCTGGCAATACCCGGGAGATTTCCAGAGGCAGAGCCCTAGAAAACGGCATTGCCAACATGGTGACATCACTTCTAGGTGAAACCCCAGAAATTACATCAGCCCCCCAACGCTCCCTCTAAGCTGTGGAGTCTTGTGAGCAAAAATTCTACTTTGTGAGCCACTGGCATTAAAGTTGTGAGTGAGCGATTTGGCTGCTCCATAAATCAGTTTGCTCTGGAGCCATCCTTCCTAAGCTAGGACAAAAATGTGTGAGCCGGAGGCTAAAAAAACTGGGAGCTAGTGCACACTAACTCAGCTTAGAGGGAACACTGAGCCCCACCCCCACAATATTCTAGGAATCCCACAGATCTCTATGTTAAAGGTCATAGAGATAAATGGAATTCCTAGAACATCACGGAGGCCTGTGACATCATTTCCTGGGATTCACTCAGAAATTGCATCACAGCATTTTTTCCCCTCTTGCCGCCCATTGATTGGCAGTAGGTGAATGGATGTAGTGGCAGGCATTGCTCTCTTGCCACCTGGGAGCTAGCAGCCCCATGCATTAAGTCATTTTCTTTTGCTTCGGGAGAGAGAGGACCGAATGGAGGAAATAGCTCTCGGATTTTTAAAGTCTGTTCATTTTATTACTAAAGGCCTTCATCCCGCACAAAGTCAAGCTGTTGCAATCCCATTGGTGCCAGTGGGATTTAAACTACCTAAGTACACGCAGGATTGTGGCCACAAAAGGCTGTGTAAATTCCAAAATCACTGGCAGATGTGTAGCTCTCAAGCGATGTTGCAATCGTTCCAAGCCTCAGTAGGAATTTCTGATGAAACGTTCCTCCTTTTTTTTCTAATACGGAATCTTGGCCTGGCCTAGGAATTTTGTAACTGAAGATGATGCAGGCGCTGGATCTATACGACATTCGGAATTCTCAGGGAATATAGAGTAGAAATAAGGGGCAACGTTGCGTAAGCGTTGCTTGCGGAGTGAGGGTGATGTGAAATGTTTCAGAGGCCCACGACAAAATTAGGTCTCTCTAAGAATTCATTTTGGGGTGCAAAAGTAAACTTTTGCTTGCTTCTGGCCTGAATTTGAGGGACTTTGTACCTGAATTCTGCAAACACTGATTGGAAACAAAAGCACCTAAGACTCAACTCCATGTGATGCTTATGGCTTCTGGTGTTTGCTTGTTTGTGTGTTTGGTGTAGTGGTTGAGAGTGCAGACTCTAATTTGGGAGAACCAGGTTTGATTCCCTGCTCCTCCACATGCAGCTGCTGGTGTGACCTTGGGTCCGTCACAAGTTCTCTCAGAGCTGTTCTCTCAAAGGCAGTTCTCTGAGCGCTCTCTCAGCCCCACCTGCCTCACAGGGTGTCTGTTGTGGGGAGCGGAAGGGAAAGGAGTTTCTAAGCTTCTCTGAGACTCCTTCAGGTAGTAAAGGGCAGGGTATAAAACCAATCTCTTCTTCTCTTAATTTGGCTCCATGCATTTGTGTATTTTCTATGAAAGATTCTTACACAGACATGGGTGGCCACTGACTTGGAAGGCTTTAAGAGGGGCATGGACAAATTCATGGAAGATGGGGCTATCAGTAGCAGCTAGTCGTGATGGTTATCTGCTCTCCAGTGTTCATTCTCCAATGAATCCATTTTCTCCAGGGGAGCTGATCCCTGTTGTCTGGAGATGAGCTGTATCTCCAGAAGGTCCCCAGGTCCCGCCTGGAGGCTGACATCCCTAGTAGGGGAAGGTGCAGCCAGACAGCCATTGACATGGCCAGTGAGAATCACAGAATCATCGAGTTGGAAGGGACCTCAAGGGTCATCTAGACCAACCCCCTGCACAATGCAGGAAATCTCCCCTACACACACACACCCAGTGACCCCTGTTCCATTCCCAGAACAGACAAAAAACCTCCAGGACCCGCAGCCAAACTGGCCTGGTGAAAAATTGCTTCCTGACCTCGAAGTGGCGATCAGCATTTCCCCGGGCGTGTAAGAAAGGGCCACAAGAACTAAGCACTGAGGCAACCCTTCCTGCCCTCCCTCTCATGATCTGCCTCGGTTCACAGAATCAGCATTGCTGCCCGATGGCCATCTAGCCTTCTATAGCCTTTAAGGAGCAATTACAGTGCAATCCAAAACAGAGTCCACTGAAGTCAATGAGTGCAATTTTGAAGGGTGTAACCATGTAGGATTGCATGGTTACTCCCGGACGGCACAATGCTTTCTGTCCTCCCGCTTTCTGTCATTCCTTCATGCTGGATGATCTCTGTCTGTTTCCATTTCAGCTTTTCCACATGAGACGTGAGTACCTGATTTTGAAATGCATTGACATTAGGGGAATGAAGGGAGATTCCCCCGCTGGAACTTCCAGCCAAAGCCCTGTCTTGCAAACGGCCATTATCTCAAAATGAGCCAAACAATAACAGCACATTCAAGCAAAGCCGGATTCAAGAGCAGACCAATTCCACACATATTGTGTGCTAAGCCTACGTCTGCTCCTCAGAAGCGATAACAACCACGACTGCCCTCCTTCACCTCTGGGCTCATCCTGCCATTAGCTGTAATGCTATCTTGGAAATTGTCGGAATGTACACGCGGAAAACGAAAGCTAGAGGGTCTCGGTGGTGGGAAGAGCCGTCGAGTTGCAGCCAACTTCAGGTGACCCTCTAGGGCAAAAAATCAGAGCTCTGTTTGTGACTGGTGAACAGGACGTGAGGATGTCGCTTGGAGGTAAAACACCTGTTCCGGATGCAGAAGGTTCAAGTCCTGTTCAAGCATCCCTCTGTGTGGTCCGGAATGTGGAGGGGGTGGGAAGAGGAGAGCAGGACTAGACCCAGGGGTTTTTTTTATGGGGGGGGGGGCCTCAACAAGAGGCCATCATGTGAGCTCCATAATACCCAGCTACCAGTTAAATGCCCTTGCTGCCCTGCTGCTCACCCTTTATACCCCACCCTTCACTACCCGAAGGAGTCTCAGAGTGGCTTACAATCTCCTTTCCCCTGCCCTCCCCACAACAGACACCCTGAGAGGTAGGTGGGGCTGAGCAAGCTCTTTCGAGAACTGCCCTTGAGAGAACAGCTCTGAGAGAACTTGTGACTGACCCAAGGTCACCCCAGCAGCTGCATGTGGAGGAGTGGGGAATCAAACCCGGTTCCCCCAGATTAGAGTCCATGCTCCTAACCACTACACCAAACTGGTGTGCATGGAAGGAAGGATGGATGGATGGATGGATGGATGGATGGACGGACAGACAGACAGACAGACAGACAGACAGACAGACAGATTGATTGATTGATTGATTGATTGACTGATTGATTGATTGATTGATTATGGGGTCATTTCGAGCAGGAACACTGTTCCAGGAGTACAAGCCCAGGAGCGGGCACATATGGTGATGTGCTGTGGAAAAAAGCAAGACCATACTAACTTGATCTGTATTTCCATGCTTGTTGTGTAGGGTAGCTTCCCTGCGAGAGCAAAGGAAACCTAAAGTGTCTTTAGTCAAAGTGCAAACTGGCTTGCCAGCTGTGAGTTCGGAAATACCTGGAGATTTTGGGGGTGGAGCCTGAGCGGTGGGTGTTGCCTTCTGACACACTTCGGGTGAGGTCAGGGGGTGTGGCATATGCAAATATGTTATGCTATTTTGTAAGCCGCTCTGAGACTCCAAGTGAAGGGTGGGGTATAAATCCGATCTCTTCTTCTTCTAATGGGTTATGCTAATAAGCTCCTGCACCTCTTTTTCTACAAAATGACCCCTGGACGGACGGACGGACGGACGGACGGACAGACAGACAGACAGAGATAGATAGATAGATAGATAGATAGATAGATAGATAGATAGATAGATAGATAGATAGATAGATAGATAGATGGCTCCAACCCTTGGGAAATAAAGGGCTACCCCTACTGCATTTTTGCCTGGCCCAATAGACAGTAATACCCAACTTCTGGGCCTTCTGTGGTTACACGGGAAAGAATCCCAAGTCTGTCGTTCTCGGCCCTCTGGGAGCATCAACCGAGCTTTTCGACATGGCACCTCGCCCTCCCCCACCCCACCCAAAGCAATCCTGCAAAATTTCAGCGGGGACCCCCACTGTCTCTCGGCTAAAGTTTCAGCGATAAACAAGACATTCAGCCAGAGAGCAGGCACCGGGGCGCTTTTTCAACAGAGCAATTACTTTTTAAAGTACCGCTGGGCGATTGAGAGCCTGGTGGAGAGGGGCTTTCTTTTTTTCCACAACGCGGGACTGATCTAATCCCGCACTACAGACGGTCCTGGCCTGGCTGGCTTTCATGGGTGTGCTGCCGCTGGCTCTCCGATATCTCAGTCTTTAGCAATCCTCATTCCAGAAGGCCTGGGAGGGACCCCAGGATGGTCTGCCGGGTGCCCTGTTTGGTTTTCAGCTGGGGCCGAGTTCTTTCTTAGGAAGGGGGATTCCACAGGAATGCTTAGGGTGGATTACTTAGCTAAATATCACAGTCTCTAAAGTACATGTAGCTTCATTTGCCCACATTCCCCTCCACCCCGCCCCTCTCTCTCTTTTCCATCCCGTTTCTGTTTTCCCCATTAGTGGGTCTCTGGCTCAGGGACAGAGCCCAGATATTACGTGGAGAAGGCTCCCAGTTCAGCCCCCATCAACTCTTGTGAAAGGTGTGCTAGGAAAAGCCTCTCTAGAATCCTGAAGCGCCTTTCCCAGCCAGTGTACTGTAAGCCAAATGGATCAGAGATTTTATGGATTACAGCCAGTTTAGTGTAGTGGTTAGGAGCACAGATTCTAATCTGGGAGAACCAGGTTTGATTCCCCACTCCTGCACTTGCAGCCAGCTGGGTGACCTTGGGTCAGTCATGAGTTCTTTCAGAGCTTTTCTCTCATGCTCAGTCCTTGAAAGAGTTCCCTCAGCCCCACCTACCTCACAGGGTGTCTGTTGTGGGGAGGGGAAGGGAAAGGAGACTGTAAGCAGCTCTGAGACTTCTTTGGGTAGTGAAGGGCGGGGTGTAAATCCAATCTCCTCCTCCTCCACCTCTTCTTCTTCTTCTTCGATTTGGCTTCACTCAGTTGTGTATTTTCTAGGAAAGATTCTTACACAGACATGGGTGGCCACCAACTTGGATGGCTCTAAAAGGGGAGTGGCCAAATTCATGGACGATGGGGCTATCAGTGGCAGCTAGTCGTGATGGTTATCTGCTCCCTCCCAGAGGCCGGCCAGTGGGCTCCTGAGAGGTAGCTGATTGGTTGCTTGTGTGAACAAAATGCTGGACTTGATAGGCCTTTGGTCTGACCCAGCATTGCTCTTCTTATGCTCTTATGTCCTTACTTATATCTGTGTGCAATATAAATAATAAATTTTTCATACACTCCAAGTCATTTAAATACAGGAATAGCATTAAAAAACACAAATAATTTATTGTGGTGTCGTTAAGCATCCGTGGCTCAGCGGCAGAGCCTCTGCTTGGCATGCAGAAGGTCCCAGGTTCAATCCCCAGGATCGCCAACTCAAAAGATCAGGTGGTAGGTGATGGGAAAGAGCTCTGCCTGAGACCCTGGAGAGCCACTGCCAGTCTGGGTAGACAATACTGGCCTTGATGGAGCATTGGTCTAATTCAGAAGGCAGCTTCATGTATTCTTGTGTTTTCAAAACCCCTGTTGAGTCTTTGTTTGCTACTATTTCAGGGGAGGGGTGGTGGCTCAGTGGAAGAGCCTCTGTTTTGCATGCAGAAGGCCCCAACCCCCAGCATCTCCCATTCGAAGGACCAGAGAGTAGGTGATGTAAAAGACCTCTGTGTGAGGCCCTGGAGAATGGCTGCTGGTCTGAGTGGATAATACTGAGCTTGGTGGACCAAGGGTCTAATTCAGTATACGGCAGCTTTATGTGTATTCAGGTGTGCGTCTCAAACGAAGCAATATCTAGGTGGTACACTTCCAGAAGATTTCAGAAGAACCTGGAGTACATCATTTCTGAGACAGTTCGAGATCTTGTCACTCGTGCATTGCAACCAATTGTGTAAACTTTTAAAACTGAAAAACTCCCTGTTATCTTCATCAATAGAATTTAGAGAATGGAAAGCTGGTGCATGGAATGCATAACGAGAGAAACAGATTCCAGAGTATCAAGTGTTAAAGGAAGAAGAAGTAGGAGAGTTGGTTTTTATACCCCACTTTTCACTACCCGAAGGTGTCTCAGGGTGGCTTACAATTGCATTCCTTTCCTCTCCCCGCAACAGACACTCTGTGAGGTAGGTGGGGCTGAGAGAGCTCTGAGAGAACTGTGGCTGACCCCAGGTCACCCAGCTGGCTTCATGTGAAGGAGTTGGGAATCAAACCGCGCTCTCCAGATTATAGTCTGCCATTCTTAACCATTACACCACACTGGCCTCATGATGGAAGTCTGTGTCTTGATCCAGTGGATCCCATAGTCTGAGTGGCACAAATCTGATGAGCTTGGCTGGAATTAAGGAAGTAGCCAAGCTTGGGAAGTGGTTACTAGGAACAAATAGATGAGCAGCCATGTCAAAATAAGGTCACTCAGGGGCAACACAGCAGGATGCGAAAGTTCAGTCCAAATCAAAAACAGGATCCTCAGGACCAAGGACAGCTCCCAGGCAGAAGAGACATTGCTCCAACAAGGTGCGAAACTGATCTGAGATCTTATCTCCTGGATTACTAGTCAAATTTTAACTCACCACAGAAAGTGGAGTGGCTCAATGACCTCTCTGGGCATCTCCCAGGATCTAAGATAGGCTTCACAGGAATATCTTATGTGGGTTCAAGCTTCGCTTGCAGACTACTGGAACCAAGGCAATATCTGTAGTTGACATTGAGTCCTTTTCATTAATAGAGTCTACAGTCCTTTCCACACTAGACCATAAATCCTGGTTCAACTCTGTCCCTGAACTTACATTCTACAGTACACACGAGTTCACCCCTGTAATTATCTCAGGGTATTTTTACATTCTACACTACAGTCGAGTTCACCCCTGTAATTATCTCGGGATATTTTTTTGTTTCCACATTACATTGAGGTCTCCCTGGTTTTGCCCCACACTTGTCCTGGGATAAAAGGATGCTGTTATAACCAGGGATAAATGCAAGGTATTGTGTTGTGAGTCGAACTCTGATAAAACCAGGGATGAGATCCAAGTGCGGAAAGGACCTATGAGTGCTTCCCTCTCAGACCAGGCTTTGGCTGAACTTGGGACACGTGGTGTCCTGTTTGCACCTCTCTCTGCCATTCTCGGGTCCGGCTGGCCACTACCTTTGGTCATCCCATCCACTTTTGACCCAGCCCCTGCTATTGCATCCGCTGCGCCCTCCAAACTAGGGGTGCTCGAACGCTGACTCCTTCAGCTCTCATTTCAATTGCCGGTTGGAATTGGGGGACTCAGTTTTCAACAAATTGTTCTGCTGTCTGCAAGGGGCTCGGCCATGTTCACCCGGTCACTTTCCGCGTGTCGGAATGTTATGGCAGAGCACAGTTGGGCGAGGGGCATTTCTAGCACCCTCCTTCCTGCACAGAAATGTGATTCATACAGGATGTCAACTGGCAGGGGGGACCTCAATCCTAGGCACAGTTTTACCAGTTTAGAAGAAGCCGATCCTTGGCCACACCCAAGAAGGGCTGCCGTTCAGTCCGCCCAGAGCCTGGTAACCTTGCAGAGAGGGAAAAAATGCAAAGCTACATTTTCGTTGGATTCCCTCACAGCAGACAGAGATGGGGACCAGCCGTAAAGATACTTTGATGTGTGCGCTCTTTTTTAAAAAAAAAAAATCACAAGAGCTGCCTGAGAACTATATTTAGTTTCAGTTCACTTGCAGAGTCAGGCTTCCCCGCCGAGGCCCTCTGCCTCTCTCTTGGCAGCCCTACAAGATCTAATTATGGCTTAAAAATCTGGCCGTGGAAAAGCAATAGTACTGTCCCTTTATTCATTACTAAACAAGGACCTTCTGTGGTCGGCAAAGCATGCCTGGAGTGAAACTTCCCATTCTGGGTTGGGAGGGCGAGCCGGGATGTTCCGCAGATCGCAGAGCATCACACGTGAAGCTGCAGAAACATCGTGTTGGACAGTCAGGATGGAACCAGAACGCATTTTTTGGTACGTGATGCAGAATCAGACTGTGGCGTTCCAAGCTGCGCCACTTCGGGCTCCATAAGGGATATTTTTTATTGCTCCTTCAGGTAGGGGGGAAAAGTTTGCATATGTGTAGAAAAGTAACACCCCATTCTGGATAGCCCAGGCTGACCTCACCTCATCAGATCTTGGAAACTAAGCAGGGTCAGCCCTGGGTAGTATTTGGATGGGAGGCCTCCAAGGAATACCAGGGTTGTAATGCAGAGGCAAGCAACTGCAAACCACCGCTGTTAGTCCCCTGCCTTGAAAACCCCATGGGGTTGTCATAAGTCAGCTGTGACTCGATGGCAAAAAAGAAAATGAAAGCAGCACCTCAGGAAGAAAGGTTTCGGGGAGCACCCCCTCCTCGACGTACAAATTTACATCATGCAGAGAACTCTTTTATGTGAGACAGCTCTCAGAAACATGATGCCACTTGAAATCTGGACAAGCCAAAATTCTGTCTTCTCAGTTTTCCTGGTTAGCACATCTGACTACAGCTGGGGGAACTCTGTTTTGTAAACCTTACCCTGGCATGAAGCTCCATGGGTGATGTTGAGCCACTTACTCGACCTGAGCTATCAAATAGAGTTGTTGTTGGGACCCACTATGTCATCCTGAGCTCCTTGGAAAGTGATCTGGATGTTAACAAAAACCTAATAAATAAATAAATAAAGCTCTGTCTGATATATAGAATAGCTCTTAAACCCAACGAGACTATTCCATTGTATCGTGACTGGCAGCAAATAGAAACACCATACAGAGGTATTCCAATCAGGATTATCCTGTTTGGCAGAAAGGACAGTTAACAGTTCTGGTTGGATGATAACCCTGTCAGGCGCTTACCTGTAGAGTCACTCTCTTTCCACACGCCCCATTTCAACTCCTGCTGCCCAGAAAAGCAAAAAAATTGGGGTACAGTTTGATGTCACAGAATGCAGTTGTCTCGCAGAAGCTAAGCGGATCTGGGCCGCGTCCCGTGTTCCCTCTAAGCCGAGTCAGTGTGAGCTAGCTCACAGTTTTTTAGCCTCCCACTCACACGTTTTTGTCTTAGCTCAGGAAGGATGGCTCCAGAGCAAACTAATTTAGGCAGTGGCCAAATCGCTTGCCCACAACTTTAGTGCCAGGAGCTCACAAAGCAGAATTTTTGCTCACAAGACTCCACAGCTTAGAGGGAGCGTTGGTCTAGTCTTTTCCTCAGTGGCAGTGCTCCTGGATCCCCTATTTTGCCATTGGAATTCTGTGAAGGAAGAAAGGTGTGATCTAAATCTGATAATATAAACCTGACGGCAAGGCACCTGCATTACCGTCAAATTAAGTTTTCTAGCTGTTTAATCCGGTTTTCAGTTCAGAGCATTTACCGTATTTCCAAATGGGATTTGACTGATCAGCTACTATTACCAAAGAGCAATGAGGAATTGCTAGTGCAGTGTTTTAAGAGACAAGGTAGAGCCGGATCTCATTAGATCTTAGAAGCTAAGCAGAGTTGTTGGGAAGGGGCTGCGGCTCACTGGCAGAGCATCTGCTTGGCATGCAAAAGGTCCCAGGTTCAATCCCCGGCATCTCCAATTTGTTTATTGCACTTATCTCTATCCCACGATGGGCTCAGGGTGGCTCACAACAGAAATAAGACACAGCGAATATACAATCAAAACCCAGTTAAATATAACAAGATGGCACCTAAGAAACATAACATTACCCCAGAGCGGTCCAATACTCTTCCTGTTAGACGTTAGCAGGACAGTAGGCATCTGTAGGCCTACGATGGGCAGGGGAGGCCAAGATGGTGGAAACCAAAGCCCTGGCGGAACAGCTTCGTTTTGCAGGCCCTGCAGAACTGTGGCAAGTCCCTCAGGGCCCTGATCTCGATTGAGAGTGCGTTCCACCAGGTGGGGGCCAGGGCAGAGAAGGCCCTGGCCCTGGTTGAGGTTCAGTAGATGTCTTTTGGACCAGGGGCTACCAGTAGATGTTGTTCTGCAGAGTGCAAGGCTATCTGGGGTGTCTATGGAGAGAGGTGGTCCCAAAGGTACGCTGGTCCCAGGCCGTGTAGGGCTTTAAAGGTCAACACCATAACCTTAAAGTGAATCAAGTACTCAACGGGTAGCCAGTGCAGTTGGCACTTTTTTGTTGATGAAGATGATGTTCAGTCACACAGTCGAGTCTGACTCTTCGCGGGCCATCGTGGACCACATCACGCCAGGCCCGCCTGTCTTCCGCCGTCCTCCGGAGTTTGCTTAATTTCATGTTTGTTGCATCGATGACACTGTCTAATCATCTCATCCTTTGCCGTCCCCTTCTTCTTTTACCTTCAGTCTTTCCCAGCATCAGGGTCTTCTCCAGTGAGCGCTCCCTTCTCATTGGGTGGCCGAAGTATTTGAGCTTCGGCTTCAGGATCTGGCTTCCAGGGAACGGTCAGGGTTGATTTCTTTTAAGATTCTCTGATTTGATCGCCTTGCAGTCCAAGGGACTCTCAAGAGAATCTATTCTTCGGCACTCGGCCTTCCTTATAGTCCAACTCTCCCAGCCATACATCACTACTGGGAATACCATCGCTTTGACTATACCGATTTTTGTCCACAGGGTGATGTCTCTACTTTTTATTATGCTGTCTAGGTTTGCCACGCAGTTGGTGTAGCACTGGCTGAATGCATGCCCGCACAGATGACACCATCAGCAAGCACGTCACTGCATTCTGTGCCAGCTGAAGCTTCCAGGTCAGTTCAAGGGCAGCCCCACGTAGAGCAAGTTACAGTGATCCAGCCTGGAAGTGACTATTGTATGGATCACTGTAGCTAAGCCCTAGGAGGAGAGATAACGAACAAGTTGTCTGACCTGCCACAAATGATAAAAGGGATGGTGTGTGAAGGGATGGCTGGGTAGAAGGGAAAGTGGGGAAGATCAGTGATCCCTGAAAGAGTGGGCTGCTGGATCCAGCACAGTGTCTGCCTAGGTATTCAGTCTGAATATTTGTCCATAAATGTATATCACAAAAAGAGAGAACAAAATCTGAGTTCAGTGGCGTTTTTAAGACCAGCAAGGTTTTGTTCAAGGTATAAGTTTCTGTGTGCATGCACACTTCTTCTGTGTGCATGCACACTTCATTACATATAGAAAGAGAGGAGGGGTAGTTGCCAGGAAGGGCCAATTAGCGTTGAGACAGAGACAGAAACAAAAATGGAAATGACCAGTCCGTAACCATTTGTTTGAGTTCAATTCTGTGGCAAAAACAGTGAAGGAAATAAATATGTCAAAATTGGAGACTGGTGTATCCTTAGTTGTAGAATTTAAAAAGAGGCAAGCCTCTGCACACGGAAACCAACCCTGTAAAACAGGGACCCTACGGACATGTTTCTGGGCACCCACCAAGTGTTTGTGGGTGGGGCCGTATTGGGCTTTTGCCCAGCAGGGCTTCTGATTGGCTGTTGGAGAGCTGATTGGCTATGTTCATTTAAGAATAACCTCACCCCTTTAGTGATAGGCAAATTGTTTATATGATCTGAAGAGAAACCAGTGTATATATCGTTTCTCGACTTTTTGTGTAAGCGCAAGAGAAGTGTCTGTTCTTATCATTTTAATAGCCTCGCTTTTTGACTTTGTGGGGTTGGCTCCGCCTCCTGGGGCAGCCATTATGTGGGGTTGGCTCCACCTCCTGCAACAGCCATTTTGCACTTGCGCCCATTACACTATGTCAGAATTCCAAAAGGGCCAGTAGGCTCAAAAATGTTGGGGACCCACCCTGACCTGAATAGCCCAGGCAAGCCCGATCTTGTCAGATCTCAGAAGCTAAGTGGGGCCGACCCTGGCAAGTACTTGGATGGGAGACCTCCAAGGAATACCAGCAGTTGAGAGGTGGGGGCGGGCTTCATTCAGCCACCTCTCTGCATATCCTCCAGGCCCCCAGTAGGGGTAAGTCACCAGAGGTCACCATGACTTCCAGGTGCACACACACTCTCATGTACACAGACACACACACACACATTAAAAAATATCAAAAAACCAACAACAATAAAAAAGAATTTAAAAATGTTGGAGACCCCTGCTGTAGAAGATTGAAAGGGAAGGCTCTCCAAATAACATCAAGTGTCAATGAGCCAATCATCGTACTGGGTGAGGTTTGGAGACAAGAGTTCTATTCTCTGACACTAACTCCGGTAATATTAATGTTAGGACAAGCAAGCCATAACAGTCAACCTCCCAGTTAATTCATATCAGATGTCATCCGCAAAAGCGAAACGTTTTCTTTTCTGACACTGGCTCTGACTAATATATTTACACTGACTGTCGACTGTCTTCATTAATGCGTTTAATTGAGTTATGCGTGCTATAAAGAAATATTGCCCTGTTATTAAAACATGCCGAAGTAATATCCAAGAAAAACTTGGGGAGGAAATAATACAGTCATAAGCCGGTTGTATGTCTTGATCTACAGTTTTACTTATGGGGAGTTTCCCAGAATATAAAGGCCACATTGTCAGTTCTCCCAACTTTTAAAAGGTTGCGTTTCAAAATCAAGAGAATTGGCACTTCCTCGGAGGGATGCTTGGGTCAAAATTGGGATCACATTTGAGAAGGGGGGTCCCCTGTCCTTTTTGATGGATGGATCAAATTAAGCCAAGCAGAAAAAGTCAGCAAAAGATATAGGGAGGGACAAGCAGGCCTTAAGTTGTTCTTAGCACAATGACATTTCAACAATTTGGGGGTGGGGTCATCAACACAGTGCCATTGGGCACGAAGGCACCTGATGACACCTATCTTGGCACCCACCAAGTGTTTTTTAGAAAATGGGAGGGGTCAGGTGGGACTCCTAGCCATTGGAGAGTTGATTGGCTGTGCAGGTGTTTTTTTTTAATGTTGCTTTGGCAGCCACTGCCACCACACCACAAGGATATTCAGGGTATGACTGAAGGTAAGCTGTGGCAGCCAATAAGGGCATGGGTGAGACCAGGACTCTGAACGTCGGCTAATAGAGGAGTTGCTCAGAATGAGCCGTTGTTCACCTGTCTGAGGCCTTGTCTGAGGCCTTAACCCTACATAAGGGAGGGAGGAAATGCTACCGCACAATATCCCACAACATGTGGGTACAACACTAGCGACTTGCCATCTTCTCCTGCAGACCACCCTCCGTTCAATCCTTATTCCATTCAGGGTGCTGGATTACATGATAGTTGAGAACCATTTTGTAATATTTCTTTGCTGCCCGCAGGTAAATACTATTTATTTATTATTTCATCGATATCCCACCTTTCTCCCCAACAGGGAGCCAAGGCAGCTCACATTGTCCTCCTCTCCTCCGTTTTATCTTCACAACAACCCTGTGAGGTGGGTGACACTGAGGGAATGTGACTGGCCCAAGGTCACCTGGGGAGCATCTGTGGCGTGATTTGCCAGACTGGAGTCCAAGACTCTTAACCGCTACACCACACTGTCTCTCTGACAGAATGGCTTTTTTTAAAAAAAACCTTTAATAAGTACAGCAACTAAAACATCTTGTGCAGTCTGTAAGTTTTGTTCAAGAACTAACTAAGGTCACAAGACTGTAGGGCGAGTTCACAAATACAGTCGCCAACCTCCACACGGGGCCTGGAGATCTCCCAGACTTACAACTGATCTCCGGACGACAGAGATCAGTCCCTCTGAAGAAAGTGGCCGCTCTGGAAGGTGGACTCTATGGCATTCTACCTGGCTGAGGTCCTTCCCCTCCCCAAACCCCGCCCTCCCCAAGCTCCACCCCCAAGATTTCCAGCAATTTCTCATCTCAGAGCGGGCAACCCTAATTCCCAGTTCCTTAACATGATTGAATATAAAATAATATTAGATAGAGTAGTGGTAATAAAGAGTATTCGGCTGTCCTCAACCAGAGCCAGTGCTTTTTCGGCCCTGTCTCTGGCTCAGTGGAACTCCCTGTCAAGTGAAACCCGGGCTCTGAGGGATTTGATGCAGTTTCAGGTTAGAACGGCTAAAAGGAAGTAATTCTTCACTTAAAGACTGATTAACACATGGAATTCACTGCCACATGAGGTGGCGGCGGCTACAAGCGTGGACGGCCTCAGGGGGGAATTAGATAAACGTATGGAGCAGAGGTCCATCAGTGGCTATTAGCCACAAGTTATAGATAGGAACTCTCAGTCTGGGACAAGTGATGCTCTGTATTCTTGGTGCTGGGGGGGGAGGCAATAGTGGGAGGGCTTCTAGTGTCCTGGCCCCGCTGCTGGACCTCCTGAGGGCACCTGGTGTTTTTGGCCACTGTGTGACAGAGTGTTGGACTGGATGGGCCACTGGCCTGATCAAACATTGGCTTCTCTTATGTTCTTATGCAGGACCTGTGAGGCAGAAATGTTCCACCCAGCCTGTGGCCGAGGACAATCATGGTTTCTTTCTGGGCTGACTTCCCTTCCCTTCCTTTCCCCTCTCCTGTCAAACTGTATGATATCTATTTCCCCACAGAGAAGGGGCGCTATGCTGTGCTTCCCTTTTATGTGCCATCTTACTGGTGCCATCATTATTGTAAGAGTGGTTTTAATAGTTTTAATTTATGCATATAGTCAGAACCCGCCCTTAGCCCTGTTGTCCAGGGGAAGGTGGGCTACATAAATAAATAAAGTCTCTAACTTGCAAACTTTATCCCTACGTGTTCATGCCCCCGTCCCCTGTTGCATTGTTCAAAAGTTCTTTTTCTTTCTCCTCGAGGCTGCATCAACAGCATCACACCTGCCCGCAAACTCTTTATTTACCTTAAACAAAACCCGACTGTGTTTTGTTCAAGGCAGTCAGGTTACAGTCATCTCGTGGGCCCATAATCCCGCTGGCAGTGATTTCTTTTTTTTTCTTCCCCCCTCCTCGCTGTATCTTTCTAGCTTTGCTCTGCCAAAGCCTTAAACAAGCTGCTCTAAAGATATTGGCTGTGGATTTCGCAACACTGAGACTTGTTAAAGATATAAACTTCCTTTGGTGTACAAGGTTATGACAGAGAAAGCCGGGGTGGGAGGGGGGTGGGCGGGCGTTGGCATTTGATAAGGCGCCCACGTCCACCTGTCAAGCTTGGAATCTTTGTCAAAGGCGGGTCTCCATTTGGGGCTGGGACTCTTCCCCCAGCGGCTTTTCTGACCCGTTGCTTTGAATGTGAAAGATATGACCCTTCCTCCAGTGTAAATGAGGCAATATCTCCTCTATAGTAAAACAGGGTCAAAAATCACACAGATTAGGGCTTCAGGTGAATGAGTTCCAAGGGCAATAACAGGTGCTTTCAAATCGCAGCTATTTCCACAACACACTTCCAATCGTTTTTGTTTAGTCTTTATCACTCAGGGCAGATTTCTCACTTCCGGGAGAACTTGGCAGAAAGGAAAGAAATGGGGGCTGGGGGAGGGTTCTCAAGGAAAGTCGGAATCGGTTTGCAATAATATAAACGGATTATCTCAGGGTTTTTTAATTGCTATTTTCAACTTTTTTTTTTTCCCCCGAGCAGCATCGAGGTAGGCAAAAGCTCAGCTATTTGAATTTACCAGTTCAATGCATGACATTATTGGCTGAAGTGGCCTCGTCCGGCTTCAAGTTAGGGATGCCAACTGGACTGGAGCAGGCCCGTAGCCAAGATTTTGTTGTTTGTGGGGCAAAATTTGGGGGGAGCTGGTGGAGCTGCCATTATTTGCCATAATGAAGAGGTGGCGTGCTGGATGGCCCTTTAAATCTTTCAGGAGGGGAGGGAGAGGGGTGTGCGCACCACCCTTTAAGGGATCCCTTTAAATGCTTTTGGGGAGAAATGGGAGGACCTTTAAGAAGGGGGGGTTTAAGGAAGGGGGCTGGCCCTTTAAGGAAGGGGGCGGAGCCTCCAATAGCCCCACCATAGCTACAGGCCAGGCCTGGAGAAAATGTGAGACTTTCACAGAGGCTAAATGCATGGAAAGAGGTGACTAGAACTTTCCAGCCGTATAGAACTCAGTAACATTACCTGGTAAATAGAACCCCAATAAGCCTCTATTAAAGGAACAAGACATTTTTTCCAGCCAGCTGGCCAACCCAGCATCAACATGTCATTTTTAAGTATCTGCAGGGGTTTTTTTGTAGAAAAATCCCAGCAGGAACTCATTAGCATAATAGGCCACACCCAACAGCAGAAACTCTTTAGCATATTAGGCCACACCACTGATAGCTCAGCTTATTAGCATATTAGGCCATACACCCCATGTTACCAGAAGAGTGGTCATCCAGCCACACCCACCTTTTGCTTCTCATTCTGTTTACCTTGTTTGTTGTCAAAACCCAGGCCTTTTCTTGTAGCAGGAACTTCTTTGCATGTTAGGCCACACACCCCTAATGTAGCCAATCCTAATGAGTTCCTGCTCTTGGGTGTGGCCTATGATGCTAATGAGTTCCTGCTGGGTGTGGCCAACTCGGGAGCCAGCCGGAACTCCATTCCTGTGCGTTCCTGCCCCAAAATAGCCCTGAGTATCTGCCACAGTTTAATTTCAGTAAAGGTGAAAAAAAAAAAAACTGTAGGCGTCCAGGAGCTAAATTTGAGTTTGGAGCTGACGTTTGAATATGAGTGAAATTCAGTTTAGGAGCATTACAGTACTGGTGCCCTGTCGCCTGACGCACCGACACTTAACCCTAACTTAAATGGGATGCTCACATGCTCGCACATGAAGCTACCTTGGACTAAATCAGAGCCTCTGTTCAGGAAGGTCAGTATTCTCAGGGAGGGAAGGCTCTTTCACATTACCTCCGGCCCGACCGTTGTACATACGAAGCTGCCTTACACTGAATCAGAGAGCGTCGGCCCATCAAGGTCAGTCATCTCTATTCAGACTGGCAGCCACTCCCCAGCGTCTCAGGCAGAGGTCTTTCACATCACCCACTGCCTGGTCCTTTTTGACTGGAGATGCTGCCAGGGATTGAACCTGGGACCTTCTGTATGTCAAGCAGATGCTCTGCCGCTGGGCCACGGCCCCTCCCTGGTAAGGCTAAGGAACTTATGACCCTACACAAGCTCCGGCTCTTGTTCCGACTGAGCTGCTACCCATGCAAAGCATCTGTGCGGGCTTAGCAGGTGGTAGAAAGCGCCATCGAGCCGCAGTTGACTTACAGCAACCCCATAAGGTTTTCAAGGCAAGAGACATTCAGAGCTGGTTTGCCATTGCCTGCCTCTGCATCACATCTTTGGGCTTCCTTGGTTGTCTCCCATCTAAATACTAACCAGGGCCGACCCTGCTTAGCTTCCGAGATCTGACAAGATTCGGCTAGCCTGGGCCATCCAAGTCAGGGCTGGCTAGCACCCCAGAAATCTGCAGCCCAAGAAGGTGACACTCTGGTGTGCTACCACATCGCCGCTTGGTGCAAGGGCGCAAGCCGGTTTCAATGAGAGTCTGGGGTCATGCAGAGGGACACAAGTGCACCCTGTTGTCTCAGCAGCCCAACATTTAAATCAGGATCATTGCAAACCCACGCACACTTACTTGGGACTAAGAGTATGCCGCTCGGAGCAACTTCCTCCAGACTTCGTTAGGAGGCTCAAGCCAGAATGTCCACATGATCGTGATCACAGCACCGCTAACAAAAATACCCTCTTCCTTTCCCCTGAAACATAGTCAGCTCAGCAATGGTGTGGGGGCTGATTCACTGAAGATATAAGTCATTGCTGTAGGGCAATCAAGTGGCAAGGAGTTCCAACGCTCTTACCAGAGGGTGTCCGGCAGTGATAGCTGATGCATGGAGGCTGTTTCTTAAGCCCTGGGCATGTCTATGGTGGCCGAATGGCTAGAAGCTCCCTAATACAGACTGCCAGCATTCCCTCTAAGTTGAGTTAGTGTGAGCTAACTCACAGTTTTTTAGCCTCCGGCTCACACGTTTTTGTCTTAGCTCAGGAAGGATGGCTTTAGAGCAAACTCATTTGTGCAGTAGCCAAATTGCTCGCTCACAGCTTTAATGCCAGCAGCTCACAAAGTAGAATTTTTGCTCACAAGACTCCACAGCTTAGAGGGAACATTGCAGACTGCTGATGTCAAAACCCACACTGGGCACCACAGGCCTTTTGGCTCAGCTGCCCCACCCTCGCACCATTGGCTTCTCTTATGTCTTTAGGAGTCAGACCGTGAATTGGTCGAGTTCAGTATTGAACACTCTGACCGGCAAAATCTCTCCAAGGTCTCAGGTGGAAGTCTTTCTCATCACCTGCGACTTGATCCTTTTTAACTGGGGATACCAGGATTTGAACCTGGGACCTTCTGCCTGCCAAGCAGATGCTCTGTTACTGAAGCTGGCCTCCTGAACTATCAAGGTCAGTATTGCCTGTTCCGACTAGCAGATGCTCTCTAAAGTCTCAAGTGGAGGGTCTTTGTCATCACTTGTCATCACTCATCATCACTCGTCATCACTTGCTACTTGATCCTGTTAACTGGAAACGCCAGGGATTGAACCTGAGACCTTGTGCGTGAAAGGCAGATGCTTTAATGCTGAGCCATCGGCCTTCCCAGTACGGTTCTGTTCCACTTCCCACCTTGATCCCTCCCTCAGAAGCAGCTGCCCTTAAAGCGCAAACTGCCTCGCCAGCCACCGTAGCTAAGGTCTAGCATCATCTAATCGTTGCCCAACATGACTGTTATGTCCGCTGACCGCCACAGGGCACCAGCGACATACAGCCTGAGCTTGACTCCTGGAAACAATAAGAGTCAAAGATCCTTGGCCACCACTAGGCCTCCAATAAGAACTCTGGTGGGAGATTCAAACCCACCAATAGGACTCTTGGGTGTGTCCTAGGGACTGTATAAAGTTGGCCCTCACGGCCAGTATTGCGTGCTTAGTTGTGTACTCCAATAAAGAATGAGAGAGAGAAGAGAAGAAGAGATGGATTTATACCCCGCCCTTCACTTGTAGTCTCAGAGCAGCTTACAAACTCCTTTTCCCTTCCCCTCCCCACAACAGACACCCTGTGAGGTAGGTGGGGCTGAGAGAGCTCTGAGACAACTGTCCTTGAGAGAACAGCTGTTCCAGAGCTATGGCTTGCCCAAGGTCATCCAGCAGGTGCAAGTGGAGGAGTGGGGAATCAAACCCGGTGCTCCCAGATTAGAGTCTGCGCACTTAACCACTACACCAAACTGGCTCTCGCTTAATGCTATGTCGTGGTCCGAGTTTCAATGCAACGAACCCAGTATACAATAATGACCCAAGCAGCAGACAGTCCCACAGTGTGGAGAAACACGACACAAAGCCTGAACTTTTCATAACCTCCAATGAGGGCCCATTTTACTGTCGGAAGGGGTTTATTATTTATCAATAATAAATCCATCAGTAATGAGGAGAAGAGGGGAAATTTGGCACGCCCATCCTCTGCTCCGGCCTCAGAAGGTCTCTGGGGTGATTTCTGGTGGTTCCTGTCCACGCACTGTTTAGATTATTTTAGCTCCAACCTGGCAATTTACTACTATGCTGTGTCGAATGCATTCCTGGCAGTGAACGAACATTCAACGGTAATAGTCCACTCTCCGTCTTTCTGTAGAGAGCCTCACAATACCAGCTTAACTGTTCCAGTTCCGTCACATCTAAGTGGAAGCTCTTCAACCGCTTTGCCACGCTTGCGTTGCCGCCGACTGTGGCCTTATCTCCTTGGGGGATTAAAGCAGAATCGAAATGCGCGTCACTCAGTCCAATTTGGAGTCCGAGTCAAGCGAGCCAATTTCAGCTGATTAATTAACACGTCCGCTCCCTGTTCAGCGACTGCCTCTTGAGACTCGGGGTGGTTAATAACCTACCGAGGGTTGCGTTTGGAAAGCGGCACAGGTTGTAAAGTGGGAGAGCGAGTCCAAGACAAAAATAAATCTCGTTTGGACCTGCCTGGAGAGGGCGAAGTAAGGGAAGGGATTCTCTGTGGACTCTTTCAGCCTTCTGCTGGAAATGTGTTCCCTAATCTTAGCCCGTAGAGCTAAACTTGAGAAGGTGCTTTCTACTGAACCGAACCATGGGTCTACCAAGTCCTCCTCTGATCGGCAACGGCTCTCCAGGAGGAGTGCCTTCCCATTATCTACTTCCTGATCCTTTTATTTTATTTTGGACGATGGAGATGTTGGGAATGGAACCTGGAACCTTTTTCACACAAAGCTGCTGCCTTACCACTGAGCCACAGGGTTCCCAAGTGAAATCTGCTCAAGAAGCTGCCTTCTACTGAATCAGACCATTGGTCCTTCCTTCTAGGTCAGCGTCGTCAACTCAGACGGGCAGCAGCTCTCCAGGGTCTTTCACACCCCCTACCCCCTGATCCCTACTGAAGACGCTGGGGATTGAACCTGGGACTAACTGGCCTGTAATTTCCTGGATCTCCTCTGGAACCCTTTTTAAAGATGGGAGTGACATTTGCTACCTTCCAGCCCTCAGGAATGGAGGCAGATTTTAAGGCAAGATTACATATTTTTGTCAGGAGATCCACAAGTTCACATTTGAGTTCTTTCAGAACTCTCGGATGTATGCCATCTGGGCCCGGTGATTTATTTGTTTTTAAGTTGTCTATCAGTTGTAGGACCTCCTCTCTTGTCACCTCAGGCTGGCTCAGGTCTTTCAACCCCCCTCCCGAAATCAGTGGTTCTGGAGTGGGCAAGTGGGTCCCATCTTCCATAGTGAAGACAGAGGCAAAAAATGCATTCAGCTTCTCAGCCATTTCCCTATCATCCTTCAGTACACCTTTTACCCCTTGGTCATCCAAGGGCCCCACTGCTTCCCTGACTGGTTTCCTACTTTTAATGTATCACATGATGTCCCCACCCACCCCTGGAATGACCCCTCAAATCCCCCTGCCAGAGGAGCAAGGAGACCTGGCGACCCTAGTCACCCAGCAAGCTTCCATGGCAGAGTGGGGGGTTCAAATCTGGGTCTCCCAAATCCTAGTCGGACACACTAACCACAAGGGCTTTCAGCGAGGCAAATACCAGCTGCATAGATTTATTACAGCCCAGGGCGGGAGTCTCGGGATACGCCTCCACTCGCACTCTGGTCCCAATCCAAGGCAGTGCCCCCCCTCCCATGCATGAGTTTTAGAGGGGGGGAATGAACTCCTCACATCGTGCGTGTCTGCATGAGGCTTTGAGCCAGAATCTCCCCAACACACTCATCGCCAGTGTTCCCTCTAAGCTGAGTTAGTGTGAGCTAGCTCACAGTTTTTTAGCTTCCGGCTCACACGTTTTTTCTCTTCGCTCAGGAAGGGGTGGCTCCAGAGCAAACTGATTTATGCAGTAGCCCAGTCACTCGCTCACAACTTTAAGGCCAGTAGCTCTCACAGTAGAATTTCTGCTCACAAGACTCCACAGTTTAGAGGGAGCATTTATACCACACTGTCTCTGTAAGCAAGGCAGCCAGACTCCTTCCGCAGCTTGTCCAGGGCCACGGCGGCCATCTCTCTTTGGAACGCCATTAGTCTTTGAGAGGACCACATTGCTTTAACAGCTTCACCGCTGGCCTTCCCCACAGTGACTGGTCCCTCCCCTTTCCTGGAAACTGTGCACCTGTAAGAAACTACCTCCAAGGGCAGCTCACAGCCTCTGTGCCCAACTGTGGAAGTGGTGGAAAGCACCATCTCACCCAGCTTACAGCGGCCCTATAGGGTTCTCAAGCTAAGAGATGAAAAGAGCTAGTTTGGCATCGCCTGCCTCTGTCTTACAACCCTGGACTTCCTTGGTGGTCTCCCATCCAAGTACTAACCAGGGCTGGCCCTGCTTAGCTTCCAAGATCTGATGAGAACAGGCTAGCCGAGGCCATCCAGGTCAGGGCGTTACCAGTAGTACCTTTGCCTTTTCCTACCATGCATCCTCAATCGTGCTATAGAGATCCCAGAATCCCCTGAAGTTCAAGGGATGGGAATTCAGAGGCAGGGCAGTCAACAGTTTGCCCCAGAGCAGGGCTACCTGCCTTTCCTTCCTTCCTTCCTTCCTTCCTTCCTTCCTTCCTTCCTTCCTTCCTTCCTTCCTTCCTTCGAGAATCTCAGCCTCTCTGCCCTATTGTTGGCCCTCCAGAGGAACTGGTTGGCCACCGTGTGAGACAGGATGCTGGACTAGATGGACCTCTGGTCTGATCCAGCTGGGCTCTTCTTATGTTTCCTTCCTTCCTTCCTTCCTTCCTTCCTTCCTTCCTTCCTTCCTTCCTTCCTTCTTCTATTAGATTTGTATCCCGCCCTTCCCACCAGTGTTCCATCTAAGCTGAGTTAGTGTGAGCTAGCTCATTGTTTTTCACCCTCTGGCTCACATATTTTTATCTTAGCTCAGGGAGGATGGCTCCAGAGCAAACTAATTTATGCAGGAGCCAAATCACTCGTTCACAACTTTAATGCCAGGAGCTCAAAAAGTAGAATTTTTGCTCACCAGACTCCACAGCTTAGAGGGAGCATTGCTTCCCCACAGAGCGGGCCCAGGGTGGGTTCCATCAGATTTTGACCGTTTTTGAGCCTGCAGGCACATTTGGAATTCTGTACAGCATGGTGGGCACAGCTGCAAAATGGCTGCTTCAGGAGGTGGAGCCAACCACAAAATGGCTACTGTAGCTTACCTTCAGTCACACAGTGAAAATCCATGTGGCGTAGTGGTGGCAGCGGCTGCTAAAGCAATGTTTTTTTAAAAATCTACACTGCCTATCAAATCTCCAAAGCCACACCTGGCCCCCCCCACTTTCTAAAAAGGCTTGGCAGGCACCTGGAAGAGTATCTGCAGGTGTCAGGAAACCTATGGGCACCTCATAGGGGACCCTTGCCCTAGAGGGTCAACAAATAGGGCATAGAGGCCAAGACCTTCCCCTGGTGTTGCCTCTTAGTGCTGGTGTTCATAGATGCCTCTAGTCATAAGAATATAAGAAGAGGTTTGCTGGATCAGACCAGAGGTCCATCTAGCCCAGCATCCTGTCTCACACAGTAGCCAGCCAGTTCCTCTGGAGGGCCAACAACAGGGCACAAAGGCCGAGGCCTTCCCCTGATATTTCCTCCTGGCTCTGAGATTGAGAGGATCAATGCCTCTGTATGTGGTGGGTCCCCTCAGTCACCATGGCTAGTAGCCATTGATAGACTGATCCTCCATGAATCTATCTAATCCTCTTTTACAGCTGTTTATTCCTGTGGCCATCACAACACCCTCCGGCAGCAAATTCCACATTTTAATCATGCTCTGTGTAAAGTAGTATTTTCTTTTGTCCGCCCTGAACCTACTGCCCGTCAGCTTCATTGGATGCCCATGAGCTGTAGTATTTTGAGAGGGGGAGAAAAATTTATCTTTCTCAATCCTCTCTCCTCATGGCTCTCTCGTCATGGAGCCCCCACCCCACCCCTGAACCTGACTACTGCTTGACATTCTGGAAGTAAAGTCTCCTAGTGGTGTGTGTGTGTCTGTGTGTGTTTGCCTCAAGCCCGCTATCCTGAAAAGACAGGGGGCTGTTTTTCTTCTGGAAGGTTTTATTTGCAAAATCTCAGCTTCGACTGCCTTTATGAGCTTCCTCTAGGGCCAAGGATCTCTTCCAAAGGAAACGAACGAGAGCGTGCACGTCCATGGAGTTTGCAAAGGGGGCTTCAGCAATAACCATATTAGGCAATCTGTCTCAGCTCCGTTCTCCAAGGGGGGAAAAATACATCAATTGGAGATCAGAAACAGCAGAGAACAGAAAGTCAGGGCATTTAATCGCATTTCTGCTTGACAATTAGAAATGCCGCTAAGAGGCTTTCCAGACAATGGCCACAATCCAACCCAGAATTAAGTGCGCCGAAGACACTGAAAGGAATGAGGCGGAACACGCTAAACTCCTGTGTCGAATTGCAGCCTAAACATTTGCACAGTATGTTAATGCACTTGTTCCTCACGTGCCAGGACATGCAGAAAGTCCCCACTTTCAGTCCCCGGCATCTCCAGTTAAAAGGTTCAGGCAGCAGGTGATATAAAAGACCTTGAAGAGCAGCTGCCAGTCTGAGTAGACAATACTGATCATGATGGACCAAGGGTCGGATTCAGTAGAAGGCAGTTTTGTGTGCATTCATGTGTGAAGATTCCAGAAGCTCTCCTTGAAAGTAACATTCCTGCTATAGGTATTACGGAGTTATGGGAACAGCAGGCACATTTGGAGAAGAAGAAGAAGAAGAAGAAGAAGAGATTAGATTTATACCCTGCCCTTCACTCACTTGGAGTCTCAGAGCGGCTTACAAACTCCTTTCCCTTCCTCTCCCCACAACAGACACCCTGTGAGGTAGGTGGGGCTGAGAGAGCTCTGAGACCAACTGTCCTTGAGAGAACAGCTGGTACAGAGCTATGGCTTGCCCAAGGTCATCCAGCCAGGTGCAAGTGGAGGAGTGGGGTATCAAACCCGGTTCTCCCAGACTAGAGTCCGCGCACTTAACCACTACGCCAAACTGGCTCCCACACCAAACTGGCTCCCACAAGAAAACACACCCACCCACCCATGCACAACATGGAACTATGTTAGGGTCAGTGTTTCCTCTAAGCTGAGTTTGTGTGAGCCAGCTCACTGTTTTTTAGCCTCTGGCGCACACATTTTTGTCTTTGCTCAGGAAGGATGGCTCCAGAGCAAACTAATCTACGCAGCAGCCAAACTGCTCGCTCACCACTTTAATGCCAGTTGCTCACCAGGTAGAATTTTTGCTCATAAGACTCCACAGCTTGGAAGGGGTATTGGTTAGGGTTACCCTATTTTGAAAAGCAGAAAAGAGGATATATTTTCTGACTCGCTACTTTAAACAAGTGATCGCGATGAAATTAGATCCAGCGAAGACGGAAGTCCTGTAACTGAGCCGGGGGGGGGGGGGGGAATCAGGAATCCGGCTTCCAACTCTGGGTGGGGCGCCCTTGATGCCAGCGCTGAGGGCGAAAAGCCTAGGGGTGAGTCTGGATACCTCACTTTCCATGGAGGCCCAGATCACCAACACTGCCAGATCAGCCTTTTACCATCTTCGCCTGGTCAGGCAACTGGTTCCCTAGCTCTCCTCCTGGGACTTAGCTAGTGACCCATGCAATGGTCACTTCCAGGCTGGATTACTGTAACTCACTCTATGCAGGGCCAGCCCTTGAAACTGCAGCTAGTGCAAAATGCAGCGGCGTGCCCATTGACTGTGGTGTCTGGGCAGACGCACATTCAGCCGGTGCTGCGCCAATTGGACTGGCTGCTGACTGAGTACCAGATCTGGTTTGAGGTTTTGGTATTAACCTTCAAAGCCCTATGCGGCCAGGTACCGACATACCTACCGGACCGCCTCTCCCCCATATGTGCCCCGGAGAGCCTTGCGCTCTGCAGGTTAACACCTTCTGGTCAGGCCTGTAGCTAACATGGGGCCCACCCCCCCCCATGGTTTTTATGGTCCCCTCTCCAATCCTCCCCTCCCCTCCCCACCATCACTGCCCTCAGCCCAGCAGCTGGTGACTCCACGCAGCCTGCTGCCACCCCGGCCATCCTTGCTGCCGCCGGGAGGTCAGAGGGGAGGGCTGCTGAGTGGGGACACCTGCCTCCTGCTGCGCCGCCCTCCTGGGCTGGCTGGGCTCTCATGAGGAGGAGGAGGCGGCACCCTGCTCTCTCCCACTGCCCAGCCTCTGCCACTGGAGACCAGCCGGGGGGGACTCTTCTCTTCACCCCCTCAGGGACAGATCACGCAGGGCGGGCTTGGTGCTGGCCTTTCTCTCTCTCCCCGGTCCTTCTGAGACCGGCAGCACTGGTGGGGTCAGCAGTGGTTAATGGGGGGGGTGGAGGCAGCAGCTTCTGTAGAGGGGGTGCGGAGGGGGCCTTCTGGGACTTCTGGGCTACAGCCGAGCGAAATCCTCCCCCCCTCCCGGATTTCTCTGCAGCACCGCAGGCCCCCCCACCCCAGAAAACATTGGCCCCCTGAGCAAAAAGGTGTTAGCTACGGGGCTGCTTCTGGTAGTCCCTGGCCTGAAAGACATCCGCCTAGCATCAACCAGGACTAGAGCCCGAGGACAGTTACCTCTCAAGAGAGATATTTCCTGCTGGCCATTTCACTGCCTTTCTAAAGATCAGTGCTGCGCATGTTGCTTTCCAAATAGGATTGCCAGCTCCGAGTTGAGAAATGCCTGGAGATTGGGGGGGGGGGGGGGGTGGAGCTTGGGTAGGGTGGGGTTTGGGGCAGGGAGGGACCTCAGCAGCATACAATGGAACAGAGTCCTCCCTCCAAAGGAATCAATTTCCTCCTGGGGAGCTGCTGACTGTAACCTGGACACTAGGGCCGATTTCACACTGGCGTTTGCTCCAGGTTTGCCCTCATGCTTGCACTAGAGCTTCTGATCGATTTCACACCAGTTGCTCCGGGCTCACGTTTTGCTCTGGATTATCGCCCTGCTGCACCGGAGTTTCCCTGGAGCAAACAAATCATGCTTTTTCCCACTCACATTGTGCCGGCGTTCTGCCTCCGTTTGTCCCGGCGCTGGGTGTCAATTTCACACCCTTTGCTGCGGCACGTGTGTTAATACGGGGCTTCGCGTCATTTTCTCCGTGCCTTCGGTAAACCTTTTATTTTAGGTTTTTAGAGGATTTTCCTGTTTACTCCGGGGGAGAGCCCAAAATGAAAACATGCCCACTCGCCCACCTTTCATCAGGGCCGCCCCATTGTGGGAGTTTCTATTTTTTTTTTTTTTTGGAGAAAACCCTTCATCACGCTATATTGAAAGGGCTGAGGTTCCAAGTGGGAAAATGAAGAAAATACTCTGGAGGAAACTGGGAGGGGAAATTCCGGAGAGAACAAGAGGCAACTGGCCAGTGCGAAATAGGCCTAGTTGTAATATCTGAGAATCTCAAGCCACCACCTGGAAACTGGCAGTCCTAACTTCCAGACCTCCAGTATATATATATATATATGTATAAGGGCCATTAAGTCGCAACTGACTTATAGCAACAGGCTTTCAAGGCAAGTGCGAAGCATAGGTGGTTTGCCGTTGCCTTCCTCTGCGGGGTCTTCCTTGGTGGTGTCCCACCGACCTTGCTTAGCTTCTAAGATCTGACACCTTCCCTCCCTGAACCTCCAGCAGGGAAGCCAGTTTGGGTGATGGATTCCATATTGTTGTTAGAAGATAAACAATATAATGACTGAGAGCCTTAAAAGAGTTTTACTGCTGAGTAAAGATTCAAACTGAGAGCCAGTTTGGTGTAGTGGTTGAGCACGGACTCTAATCTGGGAGAACTGGGTTTGATTCCCCACTCCTCCACATGCAGCTGCTGGAGTGACCTTTGGTCAGTCATAAGTTCTCTCAGAGCTGTTCTCTCAAGAGCAGTTCTCAAAAGAGCTCTCTCAGCACCATCTACTTCACAGGGTGTCTGTGGTGGGGAGGGGAAGGGAAAGGAGATTGTATGCCTCTCTGAGACTCCTTCAGGTAGTAAAGGGCAGGGTATAAATCCAATCTCCTCCTCCTCCTCTTCTTCTTCTCCCTAATCCTACTTATGGTTGCCAGGTCTTACCTTGCTCCCAGTGCGGGGTTCCAGGCTGCCCATCGGGATCTTATGGCATCCCTCAAAATTATAGAGTTTGCCCAAAAACTAGAGTGTCACCCCCCTCCCGACGTTGGCAACACGATGACATCACTTCTGGGTGATGTCGTCGTGACAGGGATGTCGCATAGCGATGTCCCTGTTTAGGGCTGGGTCTTCTCCCACTGGCCACCTGGCCAGCGCTGGATTAGAGCCCCAAAGACTGGGGGATCCCCTGGCCGGACCTGGGGTCTGGCATCCCTAACCCTACTCCAAAATTCTAACTGCTACGCTGCACTGGCTGTCCAATAAATTAACAGGAAGCACCATTTTAAGTTGACAGTCCCTGCAAGCGCTTAATCCCAGGCCAGGGCATGCAGTAAGAAGCCCTCATAAGAACATCAGAACATAAGAGAGGCCAATGTTGGATCAGGCCAGTGGCCCATCCAGTCCAACACTCTGTCACACAGTGGCCAAAAACACCAGGTGCCCTCAGAAGGTCCAGCAGTGGGGCCAGGACACTAGAAGCCCTCCCACTGTTGCCCTCACTCCCCAAGCACCAAGAATACAGAGCATCACTTGCCCCAGACCGAGAGTTCCTACCTATACCTTGTGGCTAATAGCCACTGATGGACCTCTGCTCCATATGTTTATCCAATTCCCTCAATGGTTTCTTCAAAATTCATAAATCTAGAATTCTCGCTAGAATTTGGGGGGCCTAGGATCCCCACCCTGTGTCAGACAAACAAATGAATTGCAGGTTCTCCTCAGCTCCCACACACAAAGGACAGTGTTCTAACTATTGTGAATAAAGCCTCTAAAATATGGAGATAGTTCCAGGGGGTGGCCGTTGTCGGTCAGCAGTTGAACAGCTAACCTGTGCACAGTTTTTGTGGACCACTCATATTTTCGAACAGCCAGATTTGAGTGAATGAAGAAAGCTGACAGGAAAATAGGTTGATTCATTTGAAACATGGTTCTGGAGGAGAGTTTTACAGACACTGTGAACTGCCAAAAATAAGTGGGTTATGGATCAAATCAAGCCTGACCTCTCCATAGAAGCTAAAACGATGAAACTGAGGCGATTATATTTTGGTCATACTATGAGAAGACAATTCTCATAATGTGACCAAAGTACAATAGCCTTCATTGTTTTAGCTTCTATGGAGAGTTCAGGCTTCTATGGAGAGTTCAGGCTTGATTTGATGTAGAACCCACTTATTTTTCTCACTGGGAAAGACAATGATGCTAAGAAAAGTTAAACGTGGCAGGAAAAGAGGAAGGCCCAACATATGAGATGGACTGACTCCATCAAGGAAGCTACAGCCCTCAGTTAGCAAGACCTAGGAAGGATGTTAGCAATAGGATGTTTAAGATTTAAAGAACTTGAATACAAATTCCTCACAAAATGGTACAAGACACCAGCACAGCTAGCTAATATGTTTCCAGGATTGAGTTCCCTGTGCTGGCACTGTAACCATTCTAAGGGTTGGTACACACACATGTGGTGGGAATGTGTAGAAGTAAAGACCTTTTGGGGGGAAATTATTGAAATTATCAGAAAAGTCTGCAATGTAACACTAACTATAGACTTTAATCTAATGATGTTAAGTATAATAGGAAGCCCGTTATTGGATAGGTCTATTCAAAATCTAGTCAAGGCTATGATACTGGCGGGAAAGGCGGTCATTGCTCTGGGTTGGAAAGACAAAAGTAAATGGACAATAGAAATCTGGCACAACTATCTGTTTGACTTTATACAGTCAGATATTGTGGCGACAATCAACAAAGGAATATCATGGGAAGAAAAATCCACGGAAATCAAGACCAGATGGAAGACCTACCTAGACTGGATACTGAAAGAAAGAAGGAAAGACGTTCAGTGGAAGATTAAGACTTTGTGCCCATGGCTGGGGTGAAAAGACTATGATTAAAAGAGAGGGAGGGAGGGAGAGAGGGAGGGAGGGAGAGAGGGAGGGAGGGAGGGAATTGAAGGGGGGTAAATGTAAATAACTATAAATATTTGATGTAACAGACTAAACAAATAATAATAATTTAAAAATTGTAATTAAAAAAAAAACTAGCAATAGGATGTTTTGGAGAACATTAATTCATAGGTTTGCCATAAGTCAGAACCAACTTGACAGCTCTTGACACATAGAGAGATTTGAGTCCAGCAGCACCTGAGAACCAACAAGATTTTCTGGATATCTAAGGGTGCGTTCAGATTGGCAGCTAATCCTGCCATTGGCCTGGCTGTAATTTAATCTAGAGCTTTTTGATCCAGCATTGCACGACCAGACAGCTCCCCCATGAATCGCTTTACCACGTGTGACTCTGCGGTGGATTGTCTAGACGGCATCCACCGTAAGGAGCCATGCGGTCGGCTGTTTTTTTCAAATTCCTGTCTGTGCATGCACATATGTGCCTCACCATCTACTTGTCTTTCCGCACATGCGCAGACTAAAATGGTAAAAGCACCGCCAATGGTACCTTCCTCTAAGTACCATTTCAGTTAACAAACTGCATAAATATCACGGGACCTTCAGAAACATTAAGTTGTTCGGATCATTTGAGTGGAGCTCTGTGGACATCACATGTTTAAGCGGTTATGCGCACATCGCTAAGACTTTTTTTTAAATGGTGGCCGTTCGGGATGGTCTAGAGACCATCCCTACAGGCTGATTGCATGCTGGTGGAATGACCAGACAGGGGAAAGTCTGCCATTGGCCCGTTGGCCAGCTTAGGACCGGATTAGCACCACTATATTTTAAGTACGGATCCCCGACAGGGATCGAGGGGCTGATCATGGAAGCAGCATAAGAGAATAAGCTTTGACTCTCACATACTTCTATCCCGAAAATATTGTCGATCTCTAAGGTTTTGAATCTAGCTGTTCTAAAATACAAGTGGTCCAAAAAAAACTATGCCCAGGTTAGCCAAACCTAAAAACATCTTTCCCCACTCCTGGGGTGAGGAGGGAGCTTGTCGGCTGGCCTTTTAAACTCTCGTTTCTGTAGCCTTTTACATTTTATCTTGGTTTCATTTTTGGTGAAGCTCTTGAATGGAGAGGGGTGACAAAGCCATTTGCTTTGATCTTTGCCAGCGGCTGTATTAAACGCAAACAATAGTCAACAGCAATGCTGATAAGGAAACAGCTGCCTCTATTTCTCGAACACAATGACTGAGTGTTTCGGGTGCATGCACACTGGGCAATTTGCAAAATAAAACAAAGGTGATAAAAGAGGTTTAAGGAAACTGTCCCTTGAGTTGCATAATAACCCCATAACTGAGTTGTGTAATAACCACCGCCTTTCAAAAAGTGTGAGCAAGACCAGAGAAGTTGGAGATGAGGAGTGCAGTTCTACAAAGGAGTCACTTCAACATTCTCATTTCTGTCCCTTGTTTGTCCCTGTTGCTTCAGGGTTAAAAACATGAGAGAAGACAATGTTGTATCAGGCCAATGGCCCATCCAGTCCAACACTCTGTCACACAGTTGCCAAAAATACCAGGTGCCCTCAGGAGGTCCACCAGTGGGGCCAGGACACTAAAAGCCCTTCCACTGTTGCTCCCCCCCCCCATCAAGCACCAAGAACACAGAGCATCACTTGCCCCAGACTGAGAGTTCCTATCTATACCTTGTGGCTAATAGCCACTGATGGACCTCTGCTCCAGATGTTTATCCAATTCCCTCTTGAAGCCATCCATGCTTGTAGCCACCACCACCTCCTGTGGCAGTGAATTCCATGTGTTAATCACTCTTTGGGTGAAGAACTACTTCCTTTTATCCATTACTGCCACAGGAGGTGGTGGCAGCTACAAGCATGGATGGCTTCAAGAGGGAATTGGATAAACAGATGGAGCAGAGGTTCATTAGTGACTAAGAATGTAAGAACGTAAAGAGAAGCCAATGTTGGATCAGGCCAGTGGTCCATCCAGTCCAACACTCTGTCACACAGTGGCCAAAAATCACCAGGTGCCCTCAGGAGGTCCAGCAGTGGGGCCAGGACACTAGAAGCCCTCCCATTAACCACAAGGTATAGATAGGAACTCTCGGTCTGGGGCAAGTGATGCTCTGCAGGGCTTTTTTTGTAGAAAAAGCCCAGCAGGAATTCATTAGCATATTAGGCCACACCCAACAGCAGAAAAAGTCCTGGCTACAGACCTGACTCTGCATTGCCTTTGAATGATGGGATCTAAGGCTTGGAAAGCTCCGTAATATTGTTGCAGTTGTTTTGCGACCCCTGAAAATGGCCACAGTGATCTCAAAAGAGGTAGGTTCATGAGATCTCAGTGGGGATTCATGTCTTAAAGATATATGTGTTGTTTCTACTATTTAGGGATTTTTAACAACCCCCAGGGATTTTAATGGGGGGGCAGTTGTTTTTTTGTTTTTTAGATTTATCACAAACCTGAATCTTTCCTGTAGGAAAGTCCCCATCTGTCCCTGGCCCCATTGTTTGGATTTTTTGATCCAGGCTCTAGGGCCCAGCTCAGGGTTATATTTAACGGTGGAGTGCAGTAATATTGTCCTCTGGATGACCAATTGCATCTAGAAGATATAATCTGGTTACGATTGGATGTCACTGGTATTATATCTTGGCCCAGAACTGCATAGATGTTTCATCTTAAGAAGTTTATAATGTCTTGACCTTCTGTCTTCAGTAATTAATTAACTATCATACGGCATTGTGTGTAGTACAGGCAGGAGATTGTCTGGCAGCCTTAAGTTCTAGCTCATTGGCATCATGCACCACTAGGCGGCGAGCTAGACTTGTTTTTAAGGGCTGAGAGAGCTCTGAGAGAACTGTGGCTGGCCCAAGGTCACACGGCTGGCTTCACATGGAGGAGTGCGGATTCAAACCCGGTCCTCCAGATTAGAGTCCATCACTCTTAACCACTACACCATCTCTGTCAATGAACTCTCGTGGTGCCTGTTCTAGGATGCACACTCTATTCATGTGTAGGGCTAACCCAGCCCCATTGGGTCACTCCATTATTTCCCACAGACTGGGAATATACCCTACAGCCCCCAGTCCCACAAACAGACACCTCACAAGAGTTTGTTAATTCTGTGTTCTGCCTCCCAGTGAGGAGATAGCAGGATTATGCACTCCGTTATATATGACAATGGCTATTTCTGGTCTTAAAACTATTTGTTCAAGAGAATCAGGTTTCAGTTCACTTCATCACAGGTTTCCCCTCTTCCACCTTTGATTATTATTTGCCCAGAGACTTGAAAAGAGGAAAGGAGTGGGAGAATGTCATGTGATCTCACTGACCTCACGACTGAGAGGTAACAAGCTGGAGAGGGGATGGAATGTGTTCTTTTGGATTTCAAGGTTGTGATTGAGAGAAGGGGATATGCATCCCTAGAGCAGTGGTCGTTAATGTCATGCCAGGGAATGCCATGGCATCTGCCAATGTGTTTCCTGGCACCCACTTTCTTCTTCCCCCAAACGAAGAGCCAGTCCTGGTTTTCCTCGTCTTCACTGCAGTAGGCAAAGCCCAGGAGATCTGCACACAGCACCCATCTGGAAATATCCGCCTCCATCACAGAAGGATGCTTGGCTAACATTTTGCGGAACCTCCCAGGTTTTTTTTATTGACGTGAAGCCCCGTACTAGCCAGGTTGGTCCCGCCCCTTATGGCAGCAATTTTTTTTATATCCCACGTGTTGTCAAAATTCCATATTCAACAAGGCTGGGGGAGTCTTGACCTACAAGAAGGGAGCGCACAAAGTCAAAGCTTTGCATTCTTTCCTTACTTCAGTACAACTATCAAAACAGCAATCAAGCATATCCCCATATCTGGTCAGACGTTGGCAGCTGGAGATCAGGCCAGGGCCGGATGTAAATACTGTCGGCGGCCCCTATTTGAAAGCCTGGCGGAAGAGCTCCGTCTTACAGGCCCTGCGGAATTGTAATAGATCACGCAGGGCCTTGATATTATCCAGGAGCTCATTCCACCAGTAAGGGGCAGCCACAGAAAATGCCCTGGCCCTTGTAGCTGCCAAGCGGGCCTCCCTCGGCCCTGGGACGGTCAGGCGGTTCTGGGATCCGGATCGAAGTGCTCTCTGGGGAGTATATGGTGAGAGGCAGTCCTTCAAGTAAGTAGGTTCACGGCCATATAGGGCATTATAGGTAAGTACCAGCACCTTGAACCTTATTCGGAATCCTATAGGCAGCCAGTGCAGTGCTTTTAGGGCAGGCTGGACATGCTCCCGAACCGGGAAACCTGTCACCAGCCGCGCCGCTGCATTCTGCACCAGCTGCAGCCTCCGGATTTGGCACAAGGGCAGCCCCATGTAGAGGGCGTTACAGTAGTCCAATCTTGAGGTGACCAAAGCATGGATCACTGTGGTCAGATCGTCTCACTCAAGGAAGGGGACCAACTGCTTGACCAGCCGTAGGTGGTAAAAAGCTGACCTCACAGTGGCTGTCACCTGGGCCTCCATCGTTAATGAAGGATCCAGTAGCACTCCCAAACTCCTAACCTCCGACGCTGGCACCAATGGTACCCCATCGAAGGTCGGGAGTGGGATCCCCGCCCCTGGACCACTCCGGCCCAGACACAGGACCTCCATCTTCGTCGGATTCAGTTTCAGCCGACTCTGTCTTAGCCAACCAGCCACAGCTTGCAACGCCAGGTCCAGATTACCCGGGCTGGAGTCCGACTGGCCACCCATCAACAGATAGAGCTGGGTATCATCTGCATATTGATGACACCCAAGCCCATACCTCTGGGCTATCTGGGCAAGGGGGCGCATATAGATGTTAAACAGCATGGGGGAAAGCACTGCTCCCTGCGGGACCCCACAGTTCAGTAGGTGTCTACAGGAGAGCTGCTCCCCCACTGCCACCCTCTGTCCCCGATCATGGAGAAACGAGGAAAGCCATAGAAAACGAGGGTAAGTTTCCCCCCAGAAGCAGGGGGGATAGGTTGCTTTTTTCAACCCTCACCAAATAACTTTTTTTTTCTACCATCAAGTCGCAGCCAAGTTATGAAAAAGCCATAGTGTTTTCAAGGCAAGAGATGTTCAAAGGTGGTTTGCCAGCCCTGACCTAGATAGCCCAGGCAGGTCCGATCTCGTCAGATCTCGGAAGCTACGCTGGGCCAACCCTGGCAAGTAATTGGAAGGGAGACCTCCGAGGTATACCAGGGCTAAGGACGCAGACGCAGGCAATCAAGCCACCTCTCTGAAATGTCCAGACCCCACTAGGGGTCACCAGAAGTTGCCATGACTTCCAGGCATTCAAGGACGCAGACACGCATAGAATACCCACACACACACACACACAAAGGTGGTTTGCCTTGCCTGCCTCTGCGGAGCAACCCTGGGACTTCTTTAGTGGTCTTCCAGCCAAATTTTAAACCCTGCTTAGTTTCCAAGATCTGACAAGATCAGACTAGCCTAGGCTATCCAGATCAAGACAAGAACACGTATACAGGACATAAGTAAAGCTCCTTATAAAATTACATCTTCAGTCTTACAAATGCGGCATTAATAGCTGCACGCAGGGCTATTTCGGGGCAGGAACGCACAGGGACAGAGTCCCGGCTGGCTTCCAAGTTGGCCACACCTACAGCCCCCCCCACCCGGGTTCCCCAGGCACCTCGCAAGCCACAGGGCACCTGGGGAAGCCGATCCTGGGAGGGAGCTGTGCTGTCAGGGGGTGTGGCATATTATGTTAATGAGTTCCTACTGGGGGTTTTCTACAAAAAAAAAAGCCCTGGCTGCACGCTAAGTAACTTGAAGACCAAGCCTAAGTTCCAGATCCCAGTGCCTTACTGGCATCACTCCTGTGTTTACCCAGCAGTGGGGAAATAGGCACCAGAAAAGGCCCAGTTCTATGGAGCTGAGAGCACAGCAATTGCACCAGAGGCCGTAGCAACCCCATCTACATCTCACCAGTCACAGAGCAACATGTGACTGATGCCTCCATGTCCACCATATATGGAACCAGCCAACCAGAATACACCCGGGTTAACCCACTTCCCGGGCATCAGCCCAGCCTAGTTGTGCATTGACAACAGGTCAGTAGGTATGCAAGGGAGGAGTCTCGTTCTGTGCGGTGTATGTTGTCGTCAGCCATTCAGTCGTGTCCAACTCTTGGCGATCCTACGGGCCAGCTCTCTCCGCGTTTTCCAATCTTGTCCTGTTTCTTTGACTCGTTCCATGCTCAGGCTGGTGGCAACTTTTATGGTGTCTGGCAAGTGTCTTCTTTGGAGGCCCGGTTTCCTTTGGCTGCTAATCAACCCAAGGGCTATGTACTGGTGGAGCTTCAGTCCCGGCAAGGCTCCAAAAGCCTACAAGACTACTGGTGGCGTTACTGGCAACAGCCAATCAGAACTATGGAATATAACCCAATAGCTGCAAGGGCATAAAGCTACTTCGCATATAGTTCACACAAACGAGGGATTCTGGCTGCCTACTTGTTATTGGTTGTTGGGGAGGTGGGTGTGGTTTTGCAGTAGTATAAACCGGCTCCTGCTGAGCCTGCTTCTTTGGTTCAATGAAGAAGCGTGTTGTTTCGAAAAGAGCTGCCTAATCTCAATATTTAATACCAAGCATAATTGCTTTTTCTAGTGAGTTCTTCCGCATGACATAGCCGAAATAAGTTAGTCACGGTTTTGTGATTTTTTTTCCCTTCCAGTGACATGTCTGGTTTTATGCACGCCGACCCTTGCTTGTTTGTCAACTTTGCTGTCCAAGGAATGCGCAGGAGCCTGTGTACGCTTGGAGGGAGGGAGGGTTGTTGAGGGAGGGAGGGTTGTTGAGGCAATACACAAAGCGGGTACCTATGACAGGCACGGGGAAAGCATTGTAGCAGTTGCAGCTTAGGACAGGGAATCCCCCTCCCCTTAATTACCCATGTGAGGTCCATTGTCCTTGTATTGACCATTGGAAGGCTGAAGGTCAGGTTGCCGGGTCCCCTCCTTGCTCCAGCAGGGGGATTTGGGGAACTTTCCTTTAAAGGGACTTTTGGTGAGCGGAGCATGCGGCCCACGACCACTTCTCTCCCTCCCTCCTGCTAGATTTAAAGGGCCCTCCAGCTCCTGTCAACCTAGCAGTTCGAAAGCAAGGAATCACAAGTAGATAAATAGGTACCACTTTGGAGGGAAGGTAACAGCATTCCGGGCATCTTGGTATTTAGTCATGCTGGCCACATGACCACGGAAAAGTCTTCGGACAGCGCTGGCTCTTCGGCTTGGAAACGGAGATGAGCACCGCCCCCTAGAGTTGGATTCAACTGATTTTCAAGCAAAGGAAAGAAGAAGAAGAGGAGGAGGGGGAGGAGGTTGAATTTATACCCCTTATACCTGAAGGAGTCTCAGAGTGGCTTACAATCTCCTTTCCCTTCCCCTCCCCACAACAGACACCCTGTGAGGTAGGCGGGGCTGAGAGAACTCTGACAGAAACTGCTCTTTTTCAAAGACAGCTCTTGTCAGAACTACGGCTTGCCCAAGGTCATCCAGCAGGTGCAAGTGGAGGAGTGGGGAATCAAACCCGGTTCTCCTAGGTTAGAGTCCGCGCACTTAACCACCACACCAAACTGGAAACCTTTATCTTTGCCTTGCCGGCTGATCAGTGGGCCACATGGTCCCCACCAATCAGCTGAAGCCCTTTAGGAGGGGAGGAAGGGGGTGGCGGGACAGGTGGTCACACTTGGGGCTGGGGCTGGGCAGGGCTTCCTCCGCCAGCCAGCTGGCCGGGGGTGGGTGGAAGCCCCCAAAAGCAGGGGGAAACCCACTTGGACCTGGGGGCTAGCAACCCTAGCTGAAGGTTTGTTTTTATGTGCAGCGACTACTGAGCTGAGCACTGTTAGGAATATGCCAGAGTAATGGTGGTTCTCTTTCCTGGCAATGTTTCTGCAAAGGGCTCCCTTTTTGTGCAGTGTATCCTTCTCGTGTGTCCCAAGGGTGCCAGACAGCAGCAGCAGCAGCAGGAGGAGGAGGAGGAGGAGGAGGAGATTGGATTTATATCCCACCCTTCACTCACTTGGAGTCTCAGAGCGGCTTACAAACTCCTTTTCCCTTCCCCTCCCCACAACAGACACCCTGTGAGGTAGGTGGGGCTGAAAGAGCTCTTTCCCAAGCTGTCCTTGAGGGAACAGCTGGTACAGAGCTATGGCTTGCCCAAGGTCATCCAGCCAGGTGCAAGTGGAGGAGTGGGGAATCAAACCCAGTTCTCCCAGATTAGAGTCCGCACACTTAACCACTACACCAAACTGGCCAGGTAATGGTTTTAAAATGTGGTTTTATTGTGTATGTTTTAATTGGTTAGCCGCCTTGTGGCCTTTGTGAGGGCAGAAAGGCGGGATGTACACTTTGTATAATAAAATAACTTTGTGCCAAATACTTATTGGGATATTTGGTTAATATGGCCGAGTTCGGCCCAGTCACAGAAGCGTGATCCTGAGTGCAGTCAATAAATCTCCCAAGAATTCTACTGCAAAAAAAGGTAAACTTACATTTATGCAGGTAGATCCAGTTCACACACCGGTTGCAGTTGAAAGGAGAGAAAGAAGCCTAGTCTAAAGAGTTCTTTCCCTATCACAGATGGCCAGCTTGTCCAGCATCGTGTGTGTGGATGTATGAGGGCACTGTTATCTACAGGAGAGACCTCCATGGAAGGCCATGTGATGAAAGGGAGAGGACAAAGCGAGAGGAGGAGTCAGAGGGCAGCTCCCAGGTTAAGACAAAGAGAGGCATCCCATTCAAGAAGATAACGCCTATACACCCTTAGAGTGACATAGCGCCCCCCCAATGTCCAGGCATGCTGAGTCGCTCACTCCAGCTATCATCTGAAGCAGGACTCTGTATAACCTGGATGCTTGCTTCCGGCATTTTAAAGATCGCCAGGGGTCATTTCATAGAAAAAGAGGTGTAGGAGCTCATTAGCATAACTCATTAGCATAACTCATTTGCATATGCTACACCACCTGCCATCACCGGAAGTATGTCAGAAGGCAAGAAAGGGAGGGAGGGAGAAAGAGAGAGAGAGAGCGAAAGAAAGAAAGAACGAAAGAAAGAAAGAACGAAAGAAAGAAAGAAAGAGAGAGAGAGAGCGAGAAAGAAGAGAGAGAGAGAAAGGAAGAGAGGAAGGAAGAGAGAGAGAGAGAGAGAGAAAGAAAGAAAGAGAGAGAGAGAGAGAAAGAGAGAGAGAGAGAGAAAGAAAGAAAGAAAGAAAGAAAGAAAGAAAGAAAGAAAGAAAGAAAGAAAGAAAGAAAGAAAGAAAGAAAGAAAGAAAGAAAGAAAGAAAGAAAGAGCTGGCAGAGAGGGGACCGCTACTAATCCAAGCCTCAGAAATACCACTCTTCTGGGAGGATAGCTTCAATGGTGGCTGAAGGCTTCAGAAGGCTGGTCGGAGGAACAAGGACCTTTCCGGGGGGCGGGGTCATTTTGCTGCAGCCATGACACAAGCGGGCATTCCCCCGTGGGGGGGGGCTGGCACCCCCGAGCTCCTGCTCGAAATGACCCCTGAAGATCGTTATTGCCTTGCTGGTCCGCAGCTTCCCCTGGGTTTCTGAGATCCTCCATGAACTCCATGATAACAGACCAGAACACTGGAAATGAAAGGAAAACCAAGGCTGGCTGTTTGTAATCTTCAACTGCAATCTCAGTTATACAATTCTGAACATTGGGGGGGGGGGGGGTAAAAGCGAGCCAGTAGCCTTTGTTTGCTTTTGAGGGATTAGTGGTGTCTCTCGGGCAGATAAAGTCAAGGAAAGTGCCAGGTAGATAAAACATCCCTTCCTCCCCACCCCCCATTTCCTCCATCACTGACAATTCAGAGGTACATGAAGTAGGCCACTTTGAGTGACTCTTATCTAGTTAGTACAAGGTTGGGGGACCACTGAATTAGTTTATGGCTTCCTGCAGGCAGCATATCATTTTAGGCTGTATTCTCTCTCCCTCTTCCTCTCTCTCTCTCTCACACACACACACACCAGTACTTCAGATGACAGTAAGGGAGACAAAGATGGTCCCTAGGATTACCAGCTCTTGGTGAAGAAACACCTGGGGATTTGGGGGGTAGAACCTGGGGAGGGTGGGGTTTGGGGAATGGAGGAGAGGCACTTCAGCCAGCTGCAAGGCCACAGAGCCCACCCTCCACAGCATCCGTTTTCTCCAGGGGAACTGGTCTCTGTTGCCTGGAGGTCAACTGTAATAGCAGGAGATCTCCAGGCCCCACCTGGAGGTTGGCAACTGCAGCTCCTCTGGAGAAAATGGCCACTTTGGGTGGCAGACTTCAAGGCATCCCATCACCACCACTGAGCTCCTTCCCTTCCCTAAACATTGTCCTTTCCAGGTACCATCCCCCCCCCCCACGCCATTCTCCAGGAATGTCCCAGGCCAGACTTGGCAACCTTCAGAGTGTGGATACTACCCATTACCTATGGGGCTTCTTTGGTGATAAAACCAAGTACTGTTCCTTCGGTGATGGGTACAGACAATATGGGAGCAGTCATAAAATAATAATAGATAGCTAAGCATTCAGAAACTAGCCATCTTCTGTCATTCTGTGAAGAAGAAGGTTTTTATATCCCATTTTTCTCCACCTTAAGGAGTCTAAGAGTGGCTTACAATCGCTTTCCCTTCCTCTTTCCACCACAGGCACCTTGTGAGCAGGGGGCCTTTCGTAGAAAAAGAGGTGCAGGAGCTTGTTAGCATACCTATCAGCATAACTCCAGGGGTCCTTTGGGGCCAGAGCGAGGCGGAGCACCACTCCGCCAGCTCAGGAGGGGCAGTAGGGCAGCCACGGGCTGAATCAGATTCTCTAATCTGATTTGGCCCGCTGCCGAATTGCCGCTGAAATTTGGAGGCAAGTTTAAAAGTGGCTGTAGGGGAGGGAGTTTGAGGGAGAGGCTCCAAACTTGCAGGGTAGCTTCTGGGACCTCTCCCCCAAATGCCCACCACGTTTCAAGAAGATTGGACCAGGGGGTCCAATTCTACAGGCCTCCAAACAGGTTGCCCCCATTCCCTCCATTGTTCTCTATGGTGGGAAAAAAGGAATGTTTTTTCCCACCATAGAGAACAATGGAGGGGATGGGGTAACCTGTTTGGGGGCCCATAGAATTGGATCCCATGGTCCAATCTTCTTGAAACGTGGTGGGTATTTCAAGGAGAGGCCCCAGCAGCTATCCTGTAAGTTTGGAGCCTCTCCCTCAAACCCCCTTTCCTCCAGCCCCATATATACCCTATGAGTTTTTGCCATTGATTTCAATGGCCCATAGGGTATAATGGGGCTGAAACTGACATTCCCTTTCTGACACACTTCTGGTGATGTCAGGGGATGTGGCATATTCTAACGAGTTATGCTAATGAGTTATGCTAATGAGATCCTGCACCTCTTTTTCTATGAAAGGACCCCTGCATAACTCATTAGCATAACTTATTAGCATAACTGGCCGAATGTCAGTTTCAGCCCTATTATACCCTATGGGCCATTGAAGTCAATGGCAAAAACTCATAGGGTATATGAGGGGTTGGAGGAGAGGTGGTTTGAGGGAGAGGCTCCAAACTTGCAGGGTACCTTCTGGGACCTCTCCCCGAAATACCCACCAAGTTTCAAAAAGATTGGACCAGGGGGTCCAATTCTACGGGGCCTCAAACAGGTTGCCCCATCTCCTCCATTGTTCTCTATGGTGGGAAAAAAAGTTACAGAGAATCTGATTCAGCCCGTGGCTGCCCTACTGCCCACTCCTGAGCTGGCGGAGCGGCGCTCTGCCTCACTCTGGCCCCAAAGGACCCCTGCTTGTGAGGTAAGTGGGGCTGAGAGAGTCCTGAGAGACCTGTGACTGGCCCACGGTTACTCAGCAAGCCTCAAATGTAGGGCTGTTTTTGGGCAGGAACGCATAGGAATGGAGTTCCGGCTGCCTTTCGAGTTGGCCACGCCTACAGTCTTTCCCCTTAGGGTTCCCCAGGCGCCTTACAAGCCGCAGGGCACCTGGGGAAGCCGATCCTGGGAGGGAGCTGTGCGGCCAGGGGTGTGGCCTAATATGCTAATGCATTTCTGCCATTGGGCGTGGCCTATTATGCTGATGAGTTCCTGCTGGGCTTTTTCTACAAAAAAAAGCTCTGCTCATATGTATCAAAGGGGCTTACAATCTCCTTTCCCTTCCTCTCCCCACAACAGACACCCTGTGAGGTAGGTGGGGCTGAGAGAGTCCTGGGAGAACTTGTGACTGGCCCACGGTCACCCTGCTGGCTTCATGTGGAGGCAGAGTGGGGAATCAAACCCGGTTCTCCCCATTAGAGTCTGTCATTCTTAACCACTATAGCCATGCTGGCTATGAAGGCTCTTGGATCATCCTTTTGATATTCCACTGTATTTGTCTTTATATGGACTTGCTCTGATAGGGAGAAACAGTGCTATCTATCTTTTTTTCTTCAGTTCTGTGCGCAGCTCATGGAATTTCCCAAACCTAAACACACAAGCAAACAGTTCCCTGATACATCATGTGCATCCGCTAGTTCAATCGCATGGATAACTGTAACGACTAAACTGATCCTTCAGGAGCAAAACAGTAACAGAACTCCAAAGTGTATGAGCTTTGGGTCTGTTTTGTTTTATTTTTAAGAAGAGAAGAAGAAGAGATTGGATTTATATCCCGCCCTTCACTCACTTGGAGTCTCAGAGTGGCTTACAAACTCCTTTCCCCTCCCCTCCCCACAATAGACACCCTGTGAGGTAGGTGGGGCTGAGAGAGCTCTTTCCCAAGCTGTCCTTGAGAGAACAGCTGGTACAGAACTATGGCTTGCCCAAGGTCATCCAGCCAGGTGCAAGTGGAGGAGTGGGGAATCAAACCCGGTTCCCCCAGATTAGAGTCCGTGCACTTAACCACTACACCAAACTGGCTTTCTTTACAAAGAAAAGGCAACTACCTCCCCCATTTTCTTTGCAGTGAGTAAAACTGAGGTAACCGAATGTGGCATCAGGGAAGCAGTGGGAAACACTGCCGTTCGCTCCAAGATTGAAATCTGCAGTAGTCATTGTGGGAAATAAGACTGAGTACTGGAAACAATACCGTAAAGGGTTCTTAATTTTAAAAAAACAAAACAAAAAATCCTTCTAGTTTGTGACTCTCTCCACGTAAGGCAAGTTAAAAGAGAACAAACATACTGTGGAAAGTTAAATCACGTTATCTGTAAAATGGCGAGAGTGGCGTGAAATCAGACATCATGTTTTCTTTAAATGACAGAGATGGCTCGAAAGAACCCTAAAAATGTGTTTCTCTGTCAGGGACTAAGCCATGAGGAAAATGAACGATGCTGAAGATCTTAGGAACAGCCAGTTATGGTTGCCAGCGATGCTCCCTCTGAGCTGTGGAGTCTTGTGAGCAAAAATTCTGCTTTGTGAGGTAGAATTCACAATGTCGTTCTTAATTTACCTGGCCTGGGAAGCCAGTTGACAAAAGAGAGGCCATTGGTACCATTGGCTGATATCAAGCTAACAGACCTTCTGCTTTCCTGCAGCTTAAGAGAGCCAGTTTGGTGTACTGGTTAAGTGCGCGGACTCTAATCTGGGAGAACCGGGTTTGATTCCCCACTCCTCCACTTGCACCTGGCTGGATGACCTTGGGCAAGCCATAGTTCTGTATCAGCTGTTCCCTCAAGGACAGCTTGGGAAAGAGCTCTCTCAGCCCCATCTACCTCACAGGGTGCCTGTTGCAGGGAGGGGAAGGGAAAAGGAGTTTGTAAGCCGCTCTGAGACTCCCTTGGGGAGTGGAGGGCGGGGTATAAATCCAATCTCTTCTTCTCTTCTTCTTCTTCTTAAGCCTCTCAAAAGTGAGGTCTTCTCTCCAGAGCATCAATCGGCCAGCCCTTGGGCATGAGCCACCTAAGCCAGGTGGCCTGGCTTCTTTGACATGCTGTAATGAAGGATGAGATGAAAGTTCAGTCTAAAGTCTAATAGTGAAGTCCAGTTTGTGTGAAGATGTAGTGTCTAGTGTCACATTCAGAGTGTGGTGAATGATCTTCAGATTTGTACATTTGTTGAAAAACACGAAGGCTGATCTTTGAGGAGGCCAACATTCTATTGAGGAGGAGGAGGAGGAGGAGGAGGAGAGAACTGTTCTTGACAGAACTATGGTTTGCCAAAGGTCATCCAGCAGCTGCGTGTGGAGGAGTGGGGAATCAAACCCAGCTCTCCCAGATTAGAGTCCGCGCACTTAACCACTACACCAAACTGGCTTTGTTTCCTTGCATCAGTATTATTTGTTCTCATATTTTTATTCTGCCTTTCTGCCCCTATCAGGAGCACTGAAGTGGCTGACAATTAAAAGCAGGACATTGTAAACATATCATAAAACCACGTACATGATTTACAGGTATGACTCCTGTAAATGTAGGACACGCTGGAGAAGACCAACCACGTGTACATTCATTCTGATACAGGACATACAAGTGGGGGTCCATAAGAATCACAGGGAAGATCACCCCCCCCCCCCAAACATGCCCAACTCCAGATTTGCTGTGGCGGTTCCCCCATCCCCAGCCTTGCCACATCAACAGTGGCAGCTCCTCCCCAGTCCTCCAAACCCCCACTGTGTAGTTTGCACATGCACAGATGCTTCTCTGCTGTGGGGGGGAGGTTATGCCCTCCTCCATTCCCCCCCCCCTTTTCAGATTTTCCTGCAAAACTTGCAGGTCCGCAATATTATAAAAATTTCAGTTTGGTGTACTGGTTAAGTACACGGACTCTAATCTGGGAGAACCGGGTTTGATTCCCCACTCTTCTACATGCACCTGGCTGGATGACCTTGGGCAAGCCATAGCTCTGTCAGAGCTTTTCCCTCACGAGCAGGGGTGTAGACTTTTTAAATCCCTGGGGGGGGGGGCTCTTTCGTGCACGCGCGCAAAGCGCGTGCGAGCACGGGACCATGTCCCCGCCGCTTCTCTCCCCCCCCCCCCCCGGCCCCAGGGAGGCAGGAGGGCAGGCCGGGGGTGGAGGGGAAGGAGAGGCGGTGACAACAGCCAGCTGGCCGGCTGACTGCCGTGCGCAAAGCGCAGGACGATGTCCCTGCCGCCTCTCTCCTCCCCCCCCCCCGCCCCAGGGAGGCAGGAGGGCAGGCCGGGGGTGGAGGGGAAGGAGAGGCGGCAACGGCAGCCAGCTGGCCGGCTGACTGGCCACTGGCGGCGCTCCATTTTGCCGGGGGAGGCTGAGCCCCCCCCCGGAGATTTCGGGGGAGGCTCGAGCCCTCGAGCCCCCCCGTAGTTGACGCCTATGCTCACAAGCAGTCCTCGAAAGAGCTCTCTCTCAGCCCCACCTACCTCACAGGGTGTCTGTTGTGGGGAGGGGAAGAGAAAGGAGTTTGTAGGCCGCTCTGAGTGAAGGGTGTGGTATAAATCCAATTTCTTCTTCTTCTTCTTCTTCTTCTTCTTCTTCTATGCAAATAGACCCAATCTGCAGATTTAAGTACCCGCAGAAGTGCCATGCTTCACAATTAGAACTAAGTATAAATTGTTTCCAACCTTACAGGTAGAACAAACTTTTCCGTCATAGGCTTTTACCGTCATATTCTACAATTACTTCAAAATAAGCGTAACCTCTATTAAAATCATAGGAAGGGCCCTGCTGGATCTGATCAGAGGTCCATCTAGTCCAGCATCCTTTTCACACTGCAACCAACCAGTTGTTCTGGAGGGTCAATGGCCAAAGCCAACCCTGATCTTGCCTCCTTGCACTGGTATTCAGAATTTCACTGCCTCTGAATGAGGGTTTCCCTTTAGTCTCCACGGCTTGTAGCCATAGATGGGGCTATCCTCCATGAACCTGCCTCATCCCCTTTTAAAGCCATCCATAAGCTCCATGTGGAATACTTCCCAGTCTCCCTGAACAGTGTATGAAAAAAGTCAACAGAGTGTTGGCCCATTTGGCCAAAATGAAACCATATTTGTAACCATTATGGGACAACCCTGCCTCTCCCCCCCCCCAAAAAAAAACCCAACCTGAATCTACCTAAAAGGTTTGTGGGGGAAATGGAAATCAATTCACAGGTAATGTGCAGCTTACAAGAAATGGAGAGAGAGAAAAACAGAATTGGGTAGCTTTTCACTCCGTCTTTTCCTGAGATAATAAATTAGATATAAAGCCCATTTAGCTGGAAGATAATGAGGTTTATGCAGATAATCAGTCAATCTTGTACAGAATATTGCTGACTTCATTGTCTGTGTTAAGCCAATCTTTACTTGTTAAAGCGTCCGGTTCGCTTTCCGTGTCGTTGTGTCTCGTTTGATAGCCTGAGGAAAACGACTGGACTCCAAAAGTATTCCATCCTAATTGCGCTGGGGGTGAGGAGAAAGGTAAAATTAGAATTTAGAAAATGATAAGTCAAGGGGATAGTTGGTTGGAGCAGCCCAGACAGAAAGATGAATGCTGTTTGCTAAAAATCATAGAGCTGCTGTTAGTCCACTGGGAAGGTCAATAGTGGAAGAGAGAAGATCCGGACAGGCATGAATCACAGAATCCTAGAAGAATCACAGAGTTGGGAGTGGCCATACAGGCCATCTAGTCCAGCCCCCTGTGTAATACAGGCTCAGCCTAAAGTATCCCTGATCAGGGTTTGTCCAGCCGCTGCTTGAAGACTGCCAGTGAGGGGGAGCTCACCACCTCCCTAGGCAGCCGATTCCACTGCTGCACAACTCTGACTGTAAAAAAAAATATTCCTAGTATCCAGCCAGTACCTTCCCACCCTTCATTTAAACCCATTCTTGCGAGTCCTATCCAGTGTGTCCCTCTAAGCTGAGTTGGTGTGAGCTAGCTCACAGTTTTTTAGCCTCCAGCTCACATATTTTTGTCTTAGCTCAGGAAGGATGGCCCCAGAGCAAACTACTTTATGCAGTAGCCAAATTGCTCATTCACAACTTTAATGCCAGTAGCTCACAAAACAGAATTTTTCCTCACAAGATTCCACAGCTTAGAGGAAGCATTGGTCCTATCTTCTGTTGCCAACAAAAACAGCTCCCTGCCCTCCTCTAAGTGACAGCCCTTCCAATACTTCAGGAGAGCAATTGTGTGCCCCCGGCCACCTCCTCTTCTCCAGACTGAACATTCCCAAGAAGTCCCTCAGCTTTTCCTCACAGAACTTGGTCTCCAGGCCCCCAATCATCTTCATTGCTCTTTTCTGCACCTGCTCCATTCCAGTTGAAGTGAGGCCTCCAGAACTGCACAGAGTACTCCAGGAGTGGCCTGACCAATGCAGTGTACAACTGGACTGTGACATCTTGTGATTTGGATGTTATGCCTCTGTTGGAGTACCAGCGTAAAGTCTAACAGTAGATTGGAAACCCAATATTGAAAGCTTTGTTCTTTCCTTCCACCTCTTGGGCAAAGATCCAAGTGGTGTCCCAGCCTGCATTACTATGAGGATATTGTGAAGGAGTGAGCCAGGATTAATCCAGGATGTCCTTATTCATCCATCATGTTAAACTGTAGTTTGTTCATCCTCTTGGGGCCTCTTCAAGTGTCCGGCCGTAGGATGGTTCTGTTAGCTGTTACCGGGGAAGGGCTTTCTCGGTTATGGCCCCTACCCTGCGGGAGGATGGACGAGTGGGCATCAACGTGGCAAATGGGGTTCAATGTGGCCAAGTGCAAAGTGATGCACATTGTAGCCAAAAATCCTAACTATAAATGCACGTTGATGGGGTCCAAACTGGCAGAGACTGACCAAGAGAGAGATCTTGGAGTCGTAGTAGATAACTCAATGAAAATGTTGAGACAGTGTGCAACTGCAATGAAAAAGGCCAATGCTACGCTGTGGGTAATTAGGAAGGGAACAGAAAACAAATCAGCCAGTATCATAATGCCCCTGTATAAATTGATGCTGCAACCTCACTAGGAGTACCGTGTACAGTTCTGGTCGCCACACCTCAAAAAAGATATTATAGCATTGGGAAAAGTGCAGAAAAGGGCAACTAGAATGATAAAAAGGTTGGAACACTTACCCTATGAAGAAAGGTTGGAGCTCTTTAGCTTGGAGAAGTGATGGCTGAGGGGTGACATGATCAAGGTTTATAAGATTATGCATGGGATAGAGCAGGTAGAGAAAGAAGTGCTTTTCTCCGTTTCTCACAATACAAGAACTTGTGGGCACTCCATGAAATTGCTGAGCAGTCGGGTTAGAACGGATAAAAGGAAGGACTTCTTCACCCAAAGAGTGATTAACACATGGAATTCACTGCCACTGGAGGTGGTGGCGGCTACAAGCATGGACGGCTTCAAGAGGGAATTGGATAAACATATGGAGCAGAGGTCCATCAGTGGCTATTAGCCACAAAGTATGGATAGGAACTCTCGGTCTGGGGCAAGTGATGCTCGGTGTTCTTGGTGCTTGAGAGGGGGGGGGGGCAACAGTGGGAGGGCTTCTAGTGTCGTGGCCCCACTGGTGGACCTCCTGAGGGCACCTGGTATTTTTGGCCACAGTGTGACAAGAGTGTTGGACTGGATGGGCCATTGGCCTGATCCAACATTGGCTTTTCTTATGTTCTTATGACTTGCTTAGTTTCTTCAGGGCTTACAAGGCTGAATCCTTCAGGTTGGCCTTTGGAGGTTAACCAGATACTCTGGGCTGATTTTACAGCGGTATGGTGCTGAGTCATATATCTTAATATTTTATATGTATTATTTGATTTTGTTGGCATAACCCAGGCCCGTAGCCAGGATTTTGTGGCTTGTGGGGCGACAGGGTTTTGGGTGGGGCTGCCATTATTTTTATGTCAGCTCCAATCCACCCTCGAGCCCCACCTCCGGTGGCCACCTCTCTCCTTCCCCTCCTGCCAGATTTAAAGGGTCCTTCAGCTGATTGGTGGGGACCACGTGGCCTGCCCATCAGCTGGAGGGCCCTTTAAATCTTGAGGGAGGGGTGCCCGCCATCCCCCGCTTCTTCTCAAAAACATTTAAAGGATTTCTGAGAAGAAGTGGGGATTTTGAGAAGAAGTGGGGATTTTGAGAAGAAGTGGAGAGCCCGTGCTTGCACCACCCCCACCCCCAGATTCTTCTCAAAAAATCTTCTCAAAAAAATCTTGTGGGGCCAGCCCTTTAACAAAGGGGGCCAAGCCCCCAAAAGCCCCACTGTAGCTACGGGCCAGGCATAATCCTCTAGGTTTGGCCCCGTATTGGAGTTTGGAGGGCAAAGGTACTGTGTCCTGAGAGAAAGAACAGTCCTGGGGGAGAAGTTCTGAGGAAAAGAGCTTCCTGAGGAGAAAAAAGGAGGCAGAAGCCATCTGGGCCCAGGGGCAGAGAACAGAGTAACCTGAGAAGGAGTCTCAAGAGAACCACCAGAGATCTAAAGTGACCCCCCAAAAAAGCCAGAAGAGCAGCAGCAGCAGCAGCACAGCCATCCAAGCCACTGCAGGCCACGTTTGAGAGATTTTCTGAAAGCCTCAGAGAGACAGTAAAAGACAGAAAAAGGGCTGTGGCTCAGCGGTAGAGCCTCTGCTGGGCATGCAGGAGGCCCCAAGTTCCATCCCCGGCATCTCCAGTTGAAAGGATCAGGTGGTAGGTGATGTGAAAGACTTCTACCTGAGACCTCGGAGAGCCACTGCTAGTCTGAGTACACAATACTGACTTCGATGGACCAAGAATCTGATTCGGTATAAGGCAGTTTCAGGTGTTTATGTGGCTCTTATCACCTCTTTGGTTCCAGCTCTAAGCTGTGTTGTCTAAATTAGAGTTTGTATGTGTGTGTCTTGCTTTGATTTCCCATCCTTCTTTGTTGAATCAAGCCCTACTTTTATTTTAAGTTCTACTTGTGTTTGATTATAGGTAGATTGGAGGGTCTGGGAATTGTGTTTGAATGTTTTTCTTTCGTTTTTTGACCACAGGTCATCCCTCCTGTTAAGAAGTGGAGGCCAGTGGGCTGGAGGAACTCTTTCTTTCTTTCTTTCTTTCTTTCTTTCTTTCTTTCTTTCTTTCTTTCTTTCTTTCTTTCTTTCTCTCTCTCTCTCTCTCTCTCTCTCTCTCTTTCTCTTTTTCTTTTGTTCTTTCTTTCTCTCTTTCTCTCTTTCTTTCTTTCTTTCTTCCACTCCCGCTTTCTTTCTTTCTTTCTTTCTCTTTCTCTCTCTCTCTCTCTCTCTTTCTTTCTTTCTCTCTTTCTCTCTCTCTCTTTCTTTCTCTCTTTCTCTCTCTCTCTTTCTTTCTCTCTCTTTCTTTCTTTCTCTCTCTCTCTCTTTCTTTCTTTCTTCCTTCCTTTCTCTCTTTTTTATCTCTTTCTCTCTCTCTCTCTCTCTCTCCCTCTCTTTCTTTCTTCCCTCACATTAACAAACCCAGGTCCCATCATTTCTACCCTAATCTGGGGTTGGTGGGAGAAACTGAGGTTACGTTGGTTTTTAACTTCTTTAATATGAAGCAGGGCTCTGGACAGGTGGCATAGAAAATAGAATGTTGGATTAGAATCTGAAAGACGTGAGTTCAAATTGCCACTCTGTGATGGGAGCTCGCTGGGTGACTGTGGGTTAGTCACACACTGTCAGCCTAACCTGCTTCAGGGAAGGTTTTTTTAGAATAAGATGAAAGACAGGAAAATGTTGTAAGCCACTCTGGGTCCACGTTGGATAGGGTTACCAGCCTCCAGGTAGTGGCTGGAGATCTCCTGGCACGATGACTTATCACCAAGCGACAGAGATCAGTTCAGCTGGAGAAAAGGGCTGCTTTGGAAGGTGAAAAGGGCTGCTTTGGAATGGTATTACACCCTATTGAAGTCTCTCCCCTACTCAAAGTCCACCCCCTTCAGCCTCCACCCCCAAAATCTCCAGATATTTCCCAACCTGGAGCTGACAACCCTAACACTGGGGGGAGAGTGGGGTATAAATGAATTAAATAGGTTAATTAAATAAATTAAAACATGGCTTTGTGTGGCGTCTGAACCGATTCATTGCTACACACAAAATCTGAAAGTCTGTTTGCACAGGGTTTCACTTTATCTCTAACCCAAATGGTTTCTCCAAATAGCAAACCCAAGCCATGAGTTCTTATTAGGGATATCAACCTCCAGGTGGGACCTGGGGATCCTCTGGAGTTACAGCTCCTCTCCAAAGACCAGTTCCCCTGGAGAAAAAGGCTGTTTTGGAGGGTGGACTCTGTGGCATTATATCCCACTGAGGTCCCTGTCCTCCCCAGGCTGTAGCCCCAAATCTCCAGGAGTTTCCCAGCCTGGAGCTGGCAACCGTACCCCACCCCCATTCCCCACTGGTGGCCAGGAGGACTTGGCAACCCTAGGTCTTAATACATTGCTATCAAGTTCTTCCAGGGTACATTACGCATTGCCCCATCTACCATAACTGATCTTCATTGCCGCCCAAGAATTTGGCATAATGTTCTACAGACACACATGCATACCCCACAATGTACGGCCTGTTGAATACCAAAGAGGAACAACGTTATCTTCGCCAGGGCAATGGCTCAGTGCATAAAATCATGTGCTATGCGTGCATAACCTTGCAGGAAATTAATAGGCTCTTACCCTAGAGAGCTGCTATTGGGGGGGCGGGGGTTTGACAATGATGAACTAGCGGCTTGACCCCCTATATGGAACTTCCAACTGTCCGTATCATTAATTCTGATTGTTCTTGGAGAATTTTGCAATTGTGAAATGGGATTTAGTCAGCAGTAATGGTCAAATGCGGTGGCTCAGTCATTAAGACACTGAACTGCAGACCAGACGGTCAGTAGTTTGGCAGTTCAAGACCCGAGTGCTGCATGACAGAGTGAGCTCCCGTCTCTGGCCCCAGCTCCTGCCAACCTAACAGTTCGAAAGCAAGAAATTGCAAGTAGATAAATAGGTACCATTTTGGTGGGAAGACAACAGTGTTCCGTGCACCTCGGCATCCAGTCATGCTGGCCCCATGACTAAGGAGAAGTCTTCGGACAGCACTGGCTCTCTGGCTTGGAAATAGAGATGAGCACCACCCTCTAGAGTCGGATTTGACTGGCTTTAGAGCAAGCAAAACCTTTATCTTTACCATAATGGTCAAAACAGGCATCCTGCTATAGGTGGTCTTAATTGTGGGACAACTGGGGCAGCAACCCTGGGCCCCATGCTTGGACCCTACTCAGGCCGTAGCCAGGATTTTGTGGCTTGTGGGGCAAAAAATTTTATGGTGAGGCTGAAGTTCTCAGAGCAGAAAGAAAAGCCATTTAGCCAATAGAGAGCTGTTTCCAGGATAGATCTCTGAATTGCAAGTGGTCAACCACTTTAGATGACAGTAACCCAGCTGCTACAAGTTAATCACTTCTGCCAGCCCTAAGCAACAATTCTGATAACAGCAGGTGGGGGTGATGACTTCTATAGTCAAGAAAGCTAGCACTTAGGCAGGAATAAAACTCTCTTTAAGGAGACCAGTTTCTTGACACAGAGTTAGAAGGGATCCTAGAGGTCAGTTACTCCAACCCCATTGCTCAGTGTGGGAATTAGTCAACTACAGCACCCCACTCTAATTAAAGGAGCACATGCCTTTAAAAAGAGGTTTTTAAATGATTTTTAAAAGCATTTACAGGAGAAATTATTGTTGGAGTGTGCCTTTAAGAAAGGGGGTGGAGTCCCCAAAAGCCCCTACTCCTCAACTGCCATACATCCTTTCGGTCCCTCACTGTCATTGCCTGCGGAGTCACATAGGTGCTGGAGTCACACAGTCTCCAGCAATTAGCTGTATGGCAGTCCGGGGACATTGCTCCAACTGACCTGCTTCACCGAGTCGTAGTGGGGTCCCATTCTTGACTTTTGCCCAGGTCTCCAGAATTATTAAGCCAGCTCCTGCACCCTGCTAAATGCCCCCCCTCAGCTGTGGAGTCTTGTGAGGCAAAATTCTACTTTGTGAGCTACTGGCATTAAAGTTGTGAGCGAATGATTTGGCTGCTGCATAGTTAGTTTGCTCTGGAGCCCTCCTTCCTGAGCGAAGACAAAAATGTGTGAGCCGGAGGCTAAAAAACGGTGAGCTGGCTCACACTAACTCAGCTTAGAGGGAACACTGCGTTGGAACCTTGCAATATTTTTATTTTAAAAAACAAATCCAGCTGAGCATATCATACTGTTGAAAGGAGATCACATGTAATAAATATCCATCTACATGTAGCCAGGGCTATTTTGGGGCAGGAACGCACAGGAACGGAGTTTTGGCTGACTCCTGAGTTGGCCATACCCAACAGGAACTCATTAGCATAATAGGCCACACCCAACAGCAGGAACTCATTAGGATTGGCCACATTAGGGGTATGTGGCCGAACATGCAAATTAATTCCTGCTACAAAAAAAGCCCTGGGTTTTGACAACAAACAAGGTAAACAGAATAAGAAGCAAAAGGTGGGTGTGGCTGGATGGCCACTCCTCTGGTAACATGGGGGTGTGGCCTAATATGCCAATAAGCTGTGCTGTCAGGGGTGTGGCCTAACATGCTAATAAGTTCCTGCTGGGCTTTTTCTACAAAAAAAAGCCCTGCATGTAGCACTCACATGGACGACATGACTGATGAGTGGGCACGCTCTAGGAATGAATGAGGGGCTTAGGAAGAAAAATGCCACCTTTCAGTGTTTGGTTGCGCAGATGAATTGCAGTGAGTTTTAAGCGAAGTCAATTGTTTCAGGCAAGCCTTCCCAGCGTCTGCACATGCTGTCACTCACGGTGGACTCCAGGGGAGAGCCGATACAGCTCTCAGGATCACAGGATGGAAGTAGATCTGGGTTTGCATTTTTGTAGCATTTGGCTTCCGCAATGCAACGCATGCCTGGGCTGTTTTCAGGCTCCTGTGATGCACTGTATGTTGATCTCCCCTTGAAATCCATTTGGAAACTCCATCTGGTCCAGAATGCTGCAACTCAATTGTTAGCAGGAGCAAGACAGAACATAGAGTTGGAAGGGACTTCCAGGGTCATGTAGTCCAATCCCCTGCACAATGCAGGAAATTCACAGATACCTCCCCCCCAACAAACACACCCAGTGACCCCTGCTCCATGCCCAGAAGATGGCACCTTTAGGGTCCCTGGCCAAACTGGCCTGGAGAAAATTTGCTTCCTGACCCCAAAGTGGTGATCAGCATTTCCATGGGTGTGTAAGAAAGGGTCATGCAACCCTTCCTGCCCTCCCTCTCATGATCTGCCTAAGCTCACAGAATCTGCATTGCTGTCCAATGGCCATCTAGTCTCTCATACCCTCTGGTATGCGGTGTTCCTCAGGGGGTGATCCTCTCCCTGATGCTATTTAATATCTATATGTGCCTCCTCGCCCAGCTGATCTGGGGTCAGGGCTAGGGTTGCCAAGTCTGGGCTGGGAAATACCTGGAGACTTTGGGGGTGGAGCCAGGAGAGGGTGGGGTTTGGGGAGGGGAGGGGCCTCAGCATAGGACAATGCCATTGAGTCCACCCTTCAAAGCAGCCATTTTCTATATAAGATGATGCTGCACTAACCGTCTTTCTTCTCTTGTGTTTCTTTGTTTTTCCCGGTGCCTCCGTGCTGAGCGGGAACTGGCAAGCCGATTTCGGGGGTGTCTTGGAGCTGACGGGGAGCCCTGAGGAAAAGATTTGCTTCTGAGGAGGATCGGCGTCGGGTGGGGTCGCAGAGAGCGCAGAGAGCGCAGGCGCGGAGACGGAGCTACGGGGAAAGCGGCGTACGTTGTTTGCGTGGCGTACGGAGTCTGCGTGATCGTGCAGTAAAGCCGGCAGAGGAGGCGGAGAGCAACGGAGAGGACCAGCTGTGAGTTAACAGCGTGGATTTCGGCGGCTGGATCATTGCAGAAGGAAAGCGGCCCAGCGGAGGACACGGAAGACACGGAAGACAGATGATAGAAGATTAGCAAGGCTCAGTAATTAAAGTGCTGAAGTGTATCTATAGCAAGCAAAGCCTTGACACTGTAAAGTTTGATAAGGTTACTTGGGTTATTTAAACTGTTCCCTGGCTGTTAATTAATTAATTATTTTGGGTAGTTAATTAATTGTTTTGGGTAAATTGTAGCTGATTATAATTAACCAATTGCCTTGGGTAAATTGTTAGATAAAGAACTGTTGTGTATTAGGTTAATTAGGCTTGACCTAACTGTAAAATAGAATATATGCTATATATGACTGGGTGAATCTATACTGTCTGAGAGAATTAAGTTGCTCCTATATTAGATTACAGTACCTGTTGTTATTTGCTGATATATTAGTTTATAGTATTTAACGCTCTGATTTATTTGATTTCCTTTTCTTCACTATCCATTAATTGATTAATTTCCAATTGAGGTGACAAATCAGGTGACCAACTAATATTGAGAGTAGGGGAGGATCCAATTAGATATTTATCTAATTAGTACTTAATTAATCAGTTAATTAATTGCTACATTTAATTATTTGCGTCACTTAAATTAAAAATAATAAAGTGAAAGCAGTAGGGGCTAATTAACTAACTATTTGAAGATTTGCTATATTTAGCTTTCTTATTTAAATTACTCAAATTAAAAATACTAAACTAAAATATTTAATTAATAAATTGGGCTAAAAACCCCATAAACAATTTGGAACATGGCAAGCGGAAACCCAGGAGCAACAAGGAAGAGTTCCATACCCTCGCCATCCCAAGCAAGCGGAGTCAGCCAGATGAAATCTTCTGCAAGCAATCCTGGTCTCTCTGCAAAGGATGTTAAGTCGATGATTGAAGATTCGGTCACAGCAGCAATTAAAGCCGTCATGGAAAACACTCTCCCTGCTCTGATGGATAAAGTGGAAGAGAGAATCCCTGAATTGATTAAAAAAGAACTGGAGCCAATTCATAATAAAATGGATAAAGTGGAAGAGAGAATTCCGGACCTGATTAAGAAAGAGCTGGAGCCAATCTATAATAAAATGGACCACTGGGCAAGCAAGATTAAAACCGATGTTGATGAGATCAAGACCCAAGTTACTGCCAATAAGACGGATATACAAATGTTGCTGACAGGAGGAAGGCAAACCCATGCCAAGGTAAGAGATCTCGACCTTGATCTGCAGGAGCTAAGAGCAAGAAATTAATCTCTGGAGGAATCGGTTATAAACCTGGAGTTGGAGAAGGCAGCGCAAGTCGTTAGGTGCCAGAATATCCCGGAAAATCTTGGTGACAATCTTAAAGAAGAAGTCGCGGAAGCTATAGCGGACCAACTTGATGTTGGCACTAAACAAGAAATAATATCAGAGATTGATGGAGCATTCCGGAGAAGTATAGCCTACTCGAGAAAGTTCAACACCCCCAGGGAGGTCCATATTAAATTTAACAAGAGAGAGACAAGAGACAAAGTTTTGAGAGCCTCCAACAAAAACAAAGTCCTTATAAAAGGTGAAGAGATAAGATTTCTGCGAGAAGTTCCTTGGCGAGTTAGAGAAAAGAGAAGGTCTTACCAGTGGCTGGCAAAATTGCTTCAAGAACACAAAATAGATTATAGATGGCTTGTTCCAGAGGGCCTTCTTTTTGAATATAGAGGAAGAAGACAAAGACTCAACTCGGTGTTTAAATTAGAAGATTTCATGGATACTTTTGGTGCGGATTTCAGACTACGTGATGACAAAGAAGAGGAGGAGGAAGCAGAAGGTGCCCAGAAGGAAGGAGAGGAAGACGGAGAAGAGGATAGGAAAGGCAAGACTAAGAAAGGCAGAAAAGGAGAAAAAATACCGCTTCAGATCCAAACCCGCAATCAACTAAAGAGCAGATCGAAGGAAACAAAAAACCAGAACGGAAATGAATCCTAAAGATTTCAAACTCTTTTCAGTCAATGTTAACGGTCTTAATGCTCTGCAAAAGAGAAGGAGAATATACCACCAGCTCCTTAAAATCAAAGCGGATGTGACATATTTACAGGAAACACATATAAAGAAGGCTCATGCTAGATATCTCACTTGTAAAAAACTAGGAACATTGTTTGCATCCATGGATGAGAAGGAAAAAAAAAGGGGGGTAACAATTTATGTAAAAGACCATCTACATCTTAAACTGTTATACTCATCAAAGAATGGTAGGATATTAATTATTAACATAATAAGAGACGGAAAAGAATACACAATTGTAAATATTTATGGTCCTAATGTTAACCAAACTCCATTCTATAAAGAACTTGCCGAAGCTATGAGGACAATAAAATCTAATAAGATATGCCTAGTTGGAGATTTTAACGCAGTTGTAGATAGGAAAATATATAAGAAAACTCAGAATAAAAAGGAAAATAGAAATAAAGGTCAAACACTACCTGATATCTTTTATCAGTTAACAGAAGAACAGGATATATTAGATGCTGGAGAACAAAGAATAAAAATAAACTTGCTTACACCTATTACTCAGGAAGACATAACTCTTGGTCTAGGATTGATATGGTTTGGGTTTCTAGATCAATACTGTTAGAGATGAATGACGTTGAGATCTGTCCTCTAACCTTTGCAGATCACAACCCAATTCTGTTATCATTGGCAAAGGTAAAAAAAGGCCCTAGATGGACAATGAACAGATATATACTAAAAGACCAGGAATTTGTTGAAACACTGAAAGAAGATATTAAAGACTTTTTCAAACGGAACATCCACCCCCAGATCTCCATAAATATAGTGTGGGACACCTTTAAGGCCTATGTAAGGGGGAAGTTGATAAGCTACACTTCTTGGAAACGAAAGCAAGAGAATAGAGAATATAAACAACTGGTTAAACAAATTAATTTTGACGAAGTAAATAGGCTAAGGGATAAAGGGCTGGGGAGCAGTAAGCAGCGTCTGTTACTTAACCAACATAAATTAAATCTTCTGATGAGCAAGGAGGCAGCTAAGAAAGTAGAATATAATAAACTGTTCTTTTTTGAAAACGCAAATAAACCTACGCGTTGGTTGGCTTATAGGCTTAAAAAGGAAGAAAGTAGAAAATCCATAATCTCCTTAAAAGATGATAAGGGGGACAATAAATATCTATTAAAAGATCTAAAAAGAATAGTGGAGAGTTCTTTTAGTAAAATATATAAACAAGAAGGAAAGCACGAAGCATCATTAGGTCATATCTTAAGGACAACACAAAGACAGGTAAATTCACGGAGGAACAGAGGAAGATCTTAAATGAGCCAATTACAGTATATGAAGTAGTGGAAGCAATTAAGAGGCAGAAAAAGAACAAAGCCCCAGGTCCAGACGGACTGCCAGGCGAATTTTATAAGATCTTTGAGGGCCAATTATATATGGTTTTCAAAGATCTAATCAAAAACATAGGTAGTTCAGGTACAGTCCCTGAGTCATGGAATGAAGCTCTTATTACCTTAATACCCAAAGATAAAGAAAATCTAGATGATATCGGGAATTATAGACCGATATCGTTACTGAATGCAGATTATAAAATCTATGCTAACATATTGGCAGAGCGATTTAAAAAAGTGTTAAACCAAATAATTTCAAGAGACCAAGTTGGATTCCTGCCAAACAGACAACTTAGAGAAAATCTAAGAACGCTTATCAATGTCTTAGAATATTATGATGTTCATTCGGAAAGATCTGCATTATTAATGTTTATGGACGCTGAAAAAGCGTTTGATAATCTATCATGGGAATTTCTATTGCTGAAATTAAGAGAACATAACCCTGGAGAAAGGTTTATAGCCATGATAGAAGCAATTTATAAGAAACAAACTGCTAGGATAAGAGTTAATTCAGATACCACGGATGTAATTAAAATAGAAAAGGGCTCAAGACAAGGCTGCCCATTGTCACCCCTACTATTTATATTTGCTCTGGAATCCTTGTGTGACGCTGTCAGGGAGGATAAGTGTATAAGTGGGCTTAAAACCAAAGGTCAGGAATACAGACTTTGTGCGTACGCAGATGACGTGATGTTTATTCTTGAAGACCCTGAGGCCTCCTTAGGTAAACTGTTAGAAATAATCAGAAAATATGGAAAAGTTTCAGGCTTAAAAATTAATCTACGCAAAACAAAAATCCTAACTAAAAACTGCTCCAACGAGGTACAGATAAATATTCAAAATACATTTGGGATCTCAGTGGTAAAGAAAGTAAAGTATCTAGGGGTAACTTGCTCTAACAAAGCTAGCTCACTAGTAGAGGATAATTATGAACCCTTTCTAACAAAAACAAGAAAAGATCTAGACTATTGGAAAAAACTAAATTTATCATGGTTAGGCAGAGTGGCGGCGATTAAAATGATCATCTTACCTAGATTTTTATTTTTGGCACAAACGATTCCACTGTTAAAAAACAACGCTAAATTTTATAAAAATCTTAACGACGTAACGAAAAAATTTATTTGGTTTCCGAAGAAACCTAGAGTTAAGTGGAAGCTCCTACAAGATCAAAAAGAAGAAGGAGGAATTGCTATTCCAAATTGGGAAATCTATGGGAAAGCCGCTGCTCTGGTATGGGTAAAAGAATGGGTAATGTTGGAGAACGATAGAGTTTTGGCATTGGAAGGGCATGATCTATATATGGGCTGGCACGCCTATATATGGTACAATAAACATAAAATTCACTCAAATTTTAACAAACATGTGTTAAGAGCTGCCCTTCTAAATATGTGGTTAGATATTAGAGATAAATCATACTTAAAAATCCCCAGATGGGTTTCGCCTTTAGAGGCTTTTATCAAACCCTCGTTAATCAATTTAAGAAACAAAGCCAGCTATGATAAATTATTGGATAGAAAGGGTAGATTAAAAGATAGTGATTTGCTAAAAAGCGAGATAAATTTACAACTATCCTGGCGGGAAAGCAATCACCTGCTTTCCAGGTATCATTTAGATAAAAAAATAGGCTTCGCTGAGACTCCAAATGACTTAGATCTTATTTGGACGAATAAAACTAAACTTAATAAAATCTATAAGCTAATGCTTAAACTAGAAATGCTAGAAGAAAAGATTAAACCCTCAATGGTTAAATGGATGGAAGATTTTGGTTATACAATTGAGATAGAAAAATGGTCCAAAATATGGAAATCCGTAAAATTTTTGGGAGCAATCAACTATAAAGAAAACATATATAAACTATTTTATCGTTGGCATTGGTCACCTGATAGGTTGCAAAGATGTTATAGGAATCTTTCTAATAAATGTTGGATTTGTGGTTCACATATTGGCACGTACTACCACATGTGGTGGACTTGCAAAGAGATACAAAAATATTGGGGGATGGTGAAAGATATGATCAAAGAAATAATGGGTTTGGATATAATGTTAATATTTTTGCTAAATATCTTACCTGATGGCGTGCCTGTTGATGAACAAAAACTGTTAGCATATATCATCACAGCTGCACGGATTGCTCGGGCTATGCGTTGGAAGTCACCGGGAGTGCCGGGAAAAGAAGACATAGTGGTTAGGTTATTTGACTGGGCAGAGATGAGCAAACTGAGCTTTCTTTTGAATGTGGATGCAAAAACAGATAAGGAGCGAGTTTGGTCCAGATTCTATGATTGGATAAATCAAATAGGCTTCTGAAAATATGTAATGTGTAAATTTTGCTTTGTAAATACTATTGTTAAAAACTGACTAAATAAAATATTTAAAAAAAAAAAAAGCAGCCATTTTCTCCACAGGAGCTTATCTCTGTCAGCTGGAGATCAGTTGTAAAAGCGGGAGATCCCCAGGCCCCACCTGGAGGCTGGCAACCCTAGTCAGGGCTGGTGTTGGAGTTACAAGCAGTGTTCCCTCTAAGCACAGTTAGCGTGAGCTAGCTCGCAGTTTTTTAGTCTCCAGCTCACAGATTTTTGTCTTAGCTCAGGAAGGATGGCTCCAGAGCAAACTGATTTATACAGTTGCCAAAGTGCTCACTCACAGCTTTAATGCCAGTAGCTCACAAAGTAGAATTTTGGCTCACAAGACTCCACAGCTTAGAGGGAGCATTGGTTACAAGTTGCTTACATTTCAGACATTATGGGGTTAGCTGATACTGTTAGTTGTTAGTAAACAGGACATGACGTTATGTAACCTGTATCCACTTAGAAGTAGTCTCTACTTTGCCCGGAAACACTTTGTAGGAGGTGTTTTGACCTGCAACCTCTCTATTGGTCAGTTAACATCTTGTTTGCAGAAATCGCTTTGATCTCGTATGCATGCATTCACAATCTTTATTGCAGAATTTCCTGTCTTTGTTGCTGACCGAGAAGGAGAAGAGTAGCCATTACTCTTTTTTTCCTCTAGCAATGTGACTGTTAACATTAGTTAGATGCCGGGATGCACTATTTACATTTCTTTTGTCCAAAGGCTTCCGACCCACTTTTTATCTTTTTAGTAAAGTAGCTTTTTAAATCTATCACAAGGAGTATGCCATTTGCTTTGCCCCAGCCTGATTTTAAAGGCAATATCCCAACAGCTGGGTTGTCACCCAGCTGTATCGGTTAATGGGCGGCCAGCGGGACTCCGCCCCAGATATTTTGGAGGCTGTGGCTGTGGATTTATATTCCGCCCTTCACTTGTAGTCTCAGAGTGGCTTACAATCTCCTTTCCCCTCCCCTCTTCACAACAGACACCCTGTGAGGTAGGTGGGGCTGAGAGAGCTCTGACAGAAACTGTTCTTTTTCAAGGGCAGCTGTGCCAGAACTATGGCTTGCCCAAGGTCATCCAGCAGCTGCAAGTGGAGGCGTGGGGGAATCAAACCCAGATTAGAGTCTGCGCATTTAACCACTACACCAAACTGGCTTCAGCCGACTCAGTCAGAGCGGCTTACGAATTCCCTTCCCTTCCCCTTCCCACAACAGACAATGCTCCCCCTAAGCTGTGAAGTCTTGTGAGCAAAAATTCTAATTTGTGAGCAACCGGCATTAAAGTTGTGAGCAAGCGATTTGGCTACTGCATAAATTAATTTGCTCTGGAGCCATCCTTCCTGAGCTAAGACAAAAATGTGTGAGCCAGAAGCTAAAAAACTGTGAGCTAGCTCACACTAACTCAGCTTAGAGGGAACACTATTTGTGAGGTAGATGGGGCTGAGAGAGTTCTTTATAGAACTGTCCTTGAGAGAACAGCTCTGATAAAACTATGGCTTGCCCTAGGTCATCCAGAAAGTGCAAGTGGAGGAGTGGGGAATCAAACCCGGTTCTCCCAGATTAGAGTCCACGCACTTAACCACTACACCAAACTGGCTCTCAACCTCTACACCAAACGGCTAGATTACCGTAACTCGCTCTACGTGGGGCTGCCCTTGAAGTTGACCTGGAAACTTCAGCTGGTTCAAAATGCAGCAGTGTGCCTCCTGACTGGGACACCCCTGCGGGCGCATTTACTACCAGTGCTTCGCCAGCTGCACTGGCTCCCAGTTGAGTGCTGGATCAAGTTGAAGGTTATGGTATTAACCTTTAAAGTCCTATGCAGTCTGGGGCCAACATATCTGTGGAACCGTCTCTCCCAATGTGTCCCGGAAGGGAGGGAGAACACACGAAGAGCCCTGCTGGATCAGACCAACGGCCCACCCTAGTCCAACATGCTGCCTCACACAGTGGCCAACCAGTTCCTCTGGAGGGTCATTAATAAGGCACAGAGGCCGAGACCTTCATAAGAATGTAAGAAGAGACCTGCTGGATCAGACCAATGCTCCATCTAGTCCAGCATCCTGTCTTACACAACAGCCAACCAGTTCCTCTAGAGGGCCAACAACAGGGCATTGAGGCTGGGACCTTCATAAGAACATCAGAAGAGCCCTGCTGGATCAGACCAGTGGTCCATCTAGTCCAGCATCCTGTCTCACACAATGGCCAACCAGTTCCTCTGAAGGGCCAACGACAGGGCACAGAGGCCGAGGCCTTCATAAGAACATCAGAAGAGCCCTGCTGGATCAGACTGGGGGTCCATCTGGTCCAGCATCCTGCCTCACACAGTGGCCAGCCAGTTCCTCTGGAGGGCCAACAACAGGGCAGAGAGGCTGAGGCCTTCATGAGAACATCAGAAGAGCCCTGCTGGATCAGACCAGTAGTCCATCTAGTCCAGCATGCTGTTTCACACAATATCCAACCAGTTCCTCTGAAGGGCCAATGACAGGGCACAGAGGCCAAGGCCTTCCCCTGAAGAGAGGGAGGGAGAGAGGGGGGAGGAGGAGGAGACCCAAAGGAGTCTCAGAGCAGCTTACAATCTCCTTTCCCTTCCTCTCCTCACAACAGAGACCCTGTGAGATAGGTGGGGGTGAGAGAGCTCTCTCGAGAATTGCTCATGAAAGAACCGCTCATGGGAGAACAGCTCTGAAAGAACTTGCAACTGGCCCAGGGTCACACCAGCAGCTGCGTGTGGAGGAGTGGGGAATCAAACCCGGCTCTCCCAGATTAGAGTCTGCACTTCTAACCACTACACCAAACTGTCTCTCTCTGGAGAGAGAGAGAGAGAGAGAGCGCTAGATAGCTAGCTTTGGGTGTCAAATTCCTCACTCAGTACAAGATCCTGCACTTTTCAGAAGGGGTCTCCATATAATTTGTAATGATCTGGGATGGAGCTTTCATGCTCTGCGTGGCTCCAGGAGAAGAACACTCAATCGTGCCCAATAAGTACATTCCCCTGATTGCACAGGGGCTGCTTGTCCTGCCTTCTCCCTCTCATCTGCCAAAGTGGTCCTCCAGCAGAGGTAGCGGTTAGCCAGGTCTCTGCGCTTTACAGACTTTGCCGTAGTTCTATTGTTAAGCTGCCAGTCTTTGGGAATTCCAGGAAACACAAGTCTAAATCAATCAAGGCCAGACGACATGCTTCATAGTCTGTCTGCACGTAGCACACTGAGAAAATTGACCGAGTGCAAAATTTGTCTTCACAGCCCTGAGTTGTAGGGGGGGGGCAGTGTTTGTTTTTGTTTTCTCCCTATCCCTGAAATGCCCTGTCGGAGCATCAGAGATCGGCTTCATTTTCAGGAATCATTACTCGGGGGTGTACATTAGCACAGAAACAGGCCCGAGTTGCTGAATCAAAGGTTGACACAAATCTGCAAGGGCACGCACACAAATAGTTCGAAGACGAACGATGCACAAAGGTACTGAAAGACGGAGGTGTTAAAAATAGCTTCCGATGAAGGCGATCGCTTTGTGGCGCAAGCTGTTTACCGGGCGCAAACTATACCGTGGGTGCTTTCGCACACACCGAATAACGCACTTTCAATCCACTTTCAGTGCACTTTGCAACTGGGTGTTACTGAGTGAAATGGCAACATCCACTTGCAAATGGTCACTGAAGTGGATCGAAAAGGCATTATTTATCATGTGTGGAAGGATGTCCATGAACATGTCACCCAGACCATCAGCATGTGGGATTGGTAGGACTGCCAGCTCTGGGTTGGGAGATTCCTGGAGATTTGAGGGAGGTGCCTGGGGAGGGGAGGGTCTGTGGAGAGGAGAGACCTTGAGAGGGCACAATGCCTCGGAGTCCATCCTCCAAAACAGCCATTTTCTCCAGGGAAACTGATTAGGCTTGCCAGGTCCCTACCTTCTGCCGGTGGGGGACTCCTGGTGCCTTCTTGGGATCTTCTGGCGCACACGCAGACATCACCCAGAAGTGACATCATCGCGCTAGGCACTTCGCCGGGGGGACACTCTAGCATTCAGCCAGAAACTCTATGGTACCATAGAGGGGTTTTTTTTGCCAAGTGCTAGAGTGTCCCCCCCCCAGCGATGTGCCCAGCACGATGATGTCACCTGGAGGTGACGTCATCACACCGGGCATGTTGGCGTGATCCCGGGACTCGGGGGGGGGGGGGTTCCCCCGCCAGCTGGGGGGAGTTTGGTGTAGTGATTAAGTGCGCAGACTCTAATCTGGGAGAGCTGGGTTTGATTCCACACTTCTCCACTTGCACCTGCTGGATGACCTTGGGCAAGCCATAGTTCTGTCAGAGCTGTTCTTGAAAAACAGCAGTTTCTGTCAGAGCTCTCTCAGCCCCACCTGCCTCACAGGGTGTCTGTTGTGGGGAGGGGGAGGGAAAGGAGTTCATAAGCCGCTCTGAGTCTCCTTTGGGTAGTGAAGGGCGGGATATAAATCCAATCTCTTCTCCTTCTTCTCTTCTGGATCCGAGTGGTGGATCAGGGGCCCTAAAAGCAGGCAAACCCCTGCCCCACCCAAGGGATTGGTAAGCCTAGAACTGATTGTCACCTTGAGATCAGTTGTAATGTGAGATCTCCAGCCACCAGCTGGCCATTGGCTAACTTCATGTGTAGTGATTCAGCTCTCTACCAGCCACGTTTAGAGGCCAAAAAAAAATCTCTAGAGGATCCCGACCAGGGATGGTGGAAAGGAAACAGAATCCGTAGTGGGCTCGGAAGCGGAGACCTCTAGGACAGATGAGTCGGAGGAGGCATCCGATCAGATGTGAAGCGGTCAAAGGTGAAGCAGAGCCAGGGGAAACCCCAAACAAGGTTTTGGGCCGCTTATTGATGGGAAGTGTGTCAAGAAGTGAGGGAACCGGGGGAGCGGGAAGGCTGAGTTCCGTGCCATAATTCTGACTGAGCAGCCACATCTTTGAATGACTGCAGTCTAGAAAGGCTAATCCTTTCAGCCAACGACAGTTGAAATGGGATAAGGTTGGGTACGTTCTGCCAGAAGAGAAAACTGCAAGTTATGGGAACCTGCAGTCACATGACACAGAGCCGTGAAGGCTGCACGGTAAATCCACCGGTTTGAAAGTAAGCAACAGTGAATAAAGAGAGAGTAAAATATCCCGCTACGGAAGGCCAGGCCTGTGTTTCCCATTATTTAATAATTTATTGTATGAAAACCATTGACCTTTCCCAGCTTTACTTATGTTTAGGGGAAGCAAAAGCATTAATTACACCTTCGCTCTTTTATTGAGCAACATTAGCATACAAATAGGCCATCAATAACCAATTACTATCGGCCGTGCGGGCCGAGCAGGGGACTACCAGTCCACAAGCAGAGCTGTCCTTTCTAAACAGAGCGAAACATTTGACCGCGGGACACTGAACCTATGGGTTTATTTATTTCCAATCCCTGGTGCCTCGGCTTCTCCCATTGAAAGGGGATGGAAAGCAACTAACTGCCAAGATTTTTTTTTAAAACCTCCAAGGTTATGTCGCACATAAATCCATCTTATCCTGCTTCAGGACGCTGGTGACTCTCCAAGGTCTCCAGCCAAAGTCTTTTACGTCATCTATAGGGTTGGCAGCTCCGGGTTGGGAAATACCTGGAGATTTCGAGGGTGGAGACTGAGGAGGGCGGGGTTTGGGGAGGGACCTCAGTGGGGTACAATGCCACAAAGTGGCCATTTTCTCCAGGTGACCTGACCACTGTCGCCTGGAGGTAGGCCCATAGCTATAGTAGGGCATCTCAGGGCTAGGCTCCCTGACTTACTGGCAAGCCCCCCCCCCCGACTTCCCATTCCAGCCCAGAGCCCCTGAGCAGCGGTGAGTGATTAACACATGGAACTCGCTGCCACAGGAGGTGGTGGCCGCTACAAGCATGGACAGCTTCAAGAGGGAACTGGATAAACATATGGAGCAGAGGTCCATCAGTGGCTATTAGCCACAAGGTATAGATAGGAACTCTCTATCTGGGGCAAGTGATGCTCTGTATTCTTGGTGCTTGGGGTAGGGGCAACAGTGGGAGGGCTTCTAGTGTCCTGGCCCCACTGCTGGACCTCCTGATCGCAACTGGTGTTTTTGGCCACTGTGTGACACAGAGCGTTGGACTGGATGGGCCATTGGTCTGACCCAACATTGGCTCCTCTGATGTTCTTATTGTTAGAACCATCGGTTCTATGTTAGTGCCCTTAGTTAGGGGAAAATACATTAAAATACTCAGAGTTGCGATAGATCTTGCTTCACTGGAATCGAGACGGTTTCCTTAAGTTTAAAATGCTTTATTTACTAAAGGAAAGGGTAAACAGGAACGCTAGGAAAACAATAAACAAACGTCCTGAGGAGCAGCATCTCGCTCCGCATTTTACACCTCGCCTCTAAAGTAGTTTGACTGCTGTCTTTTCCTGTGCTGATTTCACAGTGGTGTGAAATTTCACTCCAGGGGGTCTAAGTGCACTAATCAACAGCAATTGTTTAAAGCAGAATAAAGCTGGTTGAATACTAGCTTGACCACAGGAGGGCAATTAGTAGATGTGGACATTTCAGTAGCAACACGGTTTCACACCGCACAGAGGTGTGGGCAGGGTTTTTTGGAACTAGAATGATTCCAGCGGGAAAGTCAGATGTAAAAACAGCCTCAGACATCTTAGATCAAGTGTGAGAGCACAGTGGAGAATCTTCTTCTTCTTGACCCCTAGAATAAGTCACCTGAGAACAGTAACCAATCAATCAGTATAATACCCTGTAGATTCAGTGGGCTTTTCTTCAATTGGCCAGCGGCCAGGTTCCTCTTCCGTGTTAGCCTAAACAATAACACTGGGATAAACAAGTTAACCCTATAATGACTGGGAAAGTCAGGTCTTGTTAGCTCATACAGTTCCAACACTTATGAGTGCGGGGAACACCTCTCTATTTCCCCCAGAAACTCTATTTAACTTAAATCACCTCTAATTCGATTATCCAGTGTCTCCTAAGAAATGTAAATGCCCCCCCCCCCCGGACTAAAAAAACCGCCGACCTCGCAATACGCATGACTTGGGCCTCCGTAGTCAGGGAGGCATTCAAGATCGCACCCAAATTTAGAGGGGGCTAGAAAAATATGTCCCCCAGTGAGGGAAACAGCATCCCCCTGGGCCATTTCAGGTTAGAAAAAGAGCCTTGTGGGCAATGCTCCCCCTAAACTGTGGAGCCTTGTGAGCAAAAATTCTACTTTGTGAGCTACTGGCATTAAAGTTGTGAGCAAGCGATTTGGCTGCTGCATAAATTAGTTTGCTCTGGAGCCATCCTCCCTGAGCAAAGGCAAAAATGTGTGAGCCGGAGGCTAAAAAACTGTGAGCTAGCTCACACTAACTCAGCTTAGAGGGAACACTGCTTGTGGGAATACCTAAGCCCCCCTCTCTTCATGCCATGGTCCTAGTCCAAAGCTGGCTCACACCAGCCTGGGAAGCACAGAACTTTAGAGGGCACCGGTCCACACATCCGACATGAGGGTTCCTCATCCCAAATCAGACCATCGGTCCATCAAGGTGAGTACTGTCCGCTCAGAGCGGCTGCAACTCTTCAGGGTAGAGATGCCAGCCTCCAGTTCAGACCTGGGTATCCCCTGGAATTACAGCTCATCTCCAGGCTACAGAGATCAGTTCCCCTGGAGAAAATGGACACTTTGGAGGGTGGACTCTCTGGCATTGTACCCCGCTGAGGTCCCTGTCCTTCCCCAGGCTCCATCCCCAAATCTCCAAGAGTTTCCCAACCTGCATTTAGCAACCCTGATGGCCAGAGGGGACCTGGCAACCCTGGTTCTTATTATGTTGGTAGAGGTGTTATGTTGGAGAGAGCCAGTTTGGTGTAGTGGTTAAGAGCACGGACTCTAATCTGGGAGAACTGAGTTTGATTCCCCCACTCCTCCACATATAGCCAGCTGGGTGACCTTGGGTCAGTCACCGCTCTCTCAGAACTGTTCTCTCAAGGGCAATTCTCTCAGAGCTCTCTCAGCCCCACCTACCTCACAGGGTGTCTGTTGTGGGGGGGTGGAAGGGAAAGGAGATTGTAAGCCGCTCTGAGACTCCAAGTGAAGGGTAGGGTATAAATCCAACTTCTTCTTCTTTTTCTTCTTCTTCTTCTTCATCTTCTATTTCACATCACCTACTGCCAGGTCCTTTGTAACCGGAGATGCCAGGAATTGGACCTGGGGGACCTTCTGCATGCCGAGCAGATGCTCTTCCGCTGAGTCACAACCCCTCCCTTTTTTTCTAACTGATCCAAGGACATTCCTAGGGGAATGGTAAGGTAGTTAGGCCTCTGGGACTGAAACAATACACCGGGGGAAAGGTAGATCTCTGTCAGCACCAGCAACGGCTGAAAAGCAAAGCGTTGTCAAGAAACAATTTGAACCAGTCCCAATCCTGTATATATTGTAGGGTTGCCAGGTTCTCCCTGGCCACCGGTGAAGAGGGGGTAGGGTTGCCAGCTCCAGGTTGGGAAACTCCTGAAGATTTCGGGGTGGAGCCTGGGGCGGACAGGAAGCTCAGGAGGGTAAGAACATAAGAGAACTGAAGCGTACTGGACTCAGGAGACCAGGAACAGTGAAATCATGAAGCCTTTATTGAGTGATTCAGCATGCCCAGTAGATGGTCAGATCAAGCATGCTTCCAGGGCTCCAGGGCCCTCCTTATATGCTGGCCGGAGCCACACCTCTGGCCGCACCCAAAAGACCTGATAGGGGTTTAACATATGCACATGTTTGTCATAGGTTCCCTGGAGGAGCCTTTGGCCGCATTGGCTCCCCAGGGAGAACCTAGGTCCCACATTGGTGGAGGCTTTCACTCCGGACATCTATTGTTCCTCCAGATTCAAGCTCCCCTCTTTGCCTGACCATGTGCTCTGGCCATGCGGCGGGCGCCATTACCTGAGAGCACATGGCAGGCTGGTTGTTACACAGAACATACTACATTCCAAGAACATAAGAGAAGCCAATGTTGGATCAGGCCAGTGGCCCATCCAGTCCAACACTCTGTCACACAGTGGCCAAAAACACCAGGTGCCCTCAAGAGGTCCAGCAGTGGGGGCAGGACACTAGAAGCCCTCCCACTGTTGCCCCCCCCCCCATCAAGCACCAAGAATACAGAGCATCACTTGCCCCAGACTGAGAGTTCCTATCTATACCTTGTGGCTAATAGCCACTGATGGACCTCTGCTCCAGATGTTTATCTAATTCCCTCTTGAAGCCGTCCATGCTTGTAGCCACCGCCACCTCCTGTGGCGACCATAGAGTCCACCCTTCAAAGCATCCATTTTCTCCAGGGGAACTGATATGGCTACCAACCTCCAGGTGGCACCTGGAGATCTAACGCTATTACAACTGATCTCCAGACAACCAAGATCAGTTCCCCTGGAGAAAATGGCTGTTTTGGAGACTAGAGTCTATGGCCTTATACTCTACTGAGGTCCCTCCCCAGGCTCCACCCCCCAAGTCTCCAGTTATTTCCCAATGCATAGCTGGCAATCCTAGGGACTGATCTGTGTAGTCTGGTGATGAGCTGTACTTCCAGGGGATCCCAGGTCCCACCTCGAGGCTGGCACCCCTAATGTCTTGGTGAATCATACCTGAATTCCTTATGTCACTCCACAAAATAGGTGAGATAGAGTGGTGTTAGCCACAAAGAGCCTCAGAATTCCAGGAATCCTTCATACTCGTAGAGGAATATCAGTTCCCCCTCTGCTCAGGCTCCCAGAGATTTCAAAATATGAGTGGAATCTAGATTATTAAAATGCTAGAAATATCTACAGAAATGCAAAAATATCTATACTCTTCCTTTGTCGACTAGAAGGAAGCCCAAAGCAGCCCCTGGATGGAGTGAAGTACTCTGGAGAAGGGAGCACTGGAGAATTATGCTTTCCGTCTCTTTATTTATTAATGTACTCATTGAGCAAGGTTGATGTGGGAAGCAAGCACAGAGGCAGAGTCTACAAAGAGAATCTCCATCCAAACCATGTGAGGACAGGGTCATACTGTACATGTTTTAAATATGGGAGAAGACAATGCTCTTCTAAGGTCCTATTTCTAACATTTTGGTTTTCAGGGCAAGAAGAGGAGGAGGAGGAGGAGGAAGAAGATAAGAGATTGGACTTATATCCCACCCTTCACTACCCGAAGGAGTCTCAGAGTGGCTTACAATTGCCCTTCCCTTCCCCTCCCCACAACAGACACCCTGTGAGGTAGGTGGGGCTGAGAGAGCTCCTTCAAGGACTGCTCTTTCCAGAACAGCTCTGAGAGAACTTGTGACTGATCCAAGGTCACACCAGCAGCTGCACGTGGAGGAGTGGGGAATCAAACCCAGTTCTCCCAGAATAAAGTCTGCGGCACACTCTTAAGCACTACACCAAACCTTTCCTGGTGCCCACCAAGTGTTTGAAGGAAGTGGGTGGGGCCAGGTAGGGCTTTTGCCCAGCAGGGCTTCTGATTGGCTATTGGAGATTTGATTGGCTGTGCAGATTTTTAGAAATGTTACTTTGGCAGCAGCTGCCACCCCAGCACAAGGAACTTCACTGTGTGGCTAAAGGTAAGCCTGGGCAGCCATTTTGTGAATGGCTCCCCCTCCTGCAACAGCCATTTTGAGGCATATATTCTGTGACTGCACCCACCACGTAGTGTCAGAATTCAAAACGAGCCCATCAGCTCAAAAAGGCTGGGGACCCTGGTGTTGATCCAGCTCAGCAGGGCAACTCCACCACCTGCTCCCATTACCTAAACAGAAGCTCCGAGATCTTAAGCAAGACAGCAACCTGTTGTCTCAGCATCGGATCATCAGAGCTGTATTCCCTCTGGATATGGGGGTCCTAGCCTTAGCTGTCCAGGCTCATAAATTCATGCTCTGTCATTGATTATTTCCTCCATTTTCAAGCCACTTATGCTACCTTAACACCCCTGTAACAGATCAAGATGTGAAGCCATGTTAGTCTATCCATGGCAGCAGGGGTCATTTCGTAGAAAAAGAGGTGCAGGAGCTCATTACCATAACTCATTTGCATGTGCCACACCCCCTAAAATACCGGAAGTGTGTCAGAAGGCAACACCCACCCCTCGGGCTCCACTCCACAGGTGAGTGAAACTGACCTGCTCTTCCCCATCCAATACTTTGTGCAATAAAAATAAGCATAAAGAACACACCCTCATTCTCTTCCTGCTCCCTTGAAACCACCAGGTTTCAAGTAGACTTGAGATACCCAGGACATGTGCACCACCCATCCCTTTCCCTTCCCCTCCCCACAACAAGACACCCTGTGAGGTAGGTGGGGCTGAGAGAGGTCTTTTGAGAACTGCTCATGAGAGAACAGCTCTGAGAGAACTTGTGACTGGCCCAAGGTCACACCAGCAGCTGCATGTGGAGGAGTGGGGAATCAAACCCGGTTCTCCCAGATTAGAGTCCAACTCCTGACCACTACACCAAACTGATGGGGTGGAAGCTGCTGAAGGGTTGGTGAAATTTCTCCAGTACTTATGTGCCATGTGCCCAGATAAAAAATGGTATACTTAGAAAATTTATATGCCACCTTGAGCAAGTCTCTGGAAAAGCAGCACACAGTCATAAAAGGAACAGTGATAAAATTATCAATATTAAAACAAAACATTAAAAACAATAAAGACCCTAGCAGGGCTTTCCCCGGGGCGCTGTGCCTCTGCACTGCTCGGGGAAGCCGAGGAGGGGGTGGGGCTTGGTCATGTGCCCGCCCCCTGGGCTCCTCACTCCCGGAGCTGCGCTCCTGTGCGCTCCCGCTCCAACGGACCCCTGCATGGCAGTAGAAAAGAGTGAGAGCCCAGTAGCACCTTAAAGACTAACCAAATTTGTGGCAGGGTTGGAGCTTTTGTGAGTCACCGCTCACTTCTTCAGATACAGGTAGAATGTGGATCCATCTGTCCTTACAACCGGGTGGATTTCCATTCTGTACAATTAAATGCGGTCCCTCCATGGCGATAGATCGAGATGGGTAGCCGTGTTAGTCTGTCTGTAGGAGGAGGAAAGAGCAAGCGTCCAGCAGCACCTTAAAGACTAACAGAATTTGTGGCAGGGGAGGAGCCTTTGTGAGTCACTGCTCACTTCTTCAGATATCCTGCCACAAATTTAGTCTCTAAGGTGCTACTGGACTCTTGCTCTTTTCTGCTACCCCTGTACTAGCCTGCGATACGGTTAGCATGGACACCTATTTAGAAGAAGAGATTGGGTGAATTCCCCGCCCTTTGCTACCCAAAGGAGTCTCAGAGCGGCTTACAATCCCTTCACTTTCCCCTCCCCACAACAGACACCCTGTGAGGTAGGTGGGGCTGAGAGTGGTCTATTGAGGACTGCTCTTGAGAGAACAGCTCTGAGAGAACTTGTGACTGCCCCAAGGTCACAACAGCAGCTGCATGTGGAGGAGTGCGGAATCAAACCCGGTTCTCCCAGATTGGAGTCCACGCTCCTAACCGCCAGTTGCTCCTAACCGCCGCGCCAAACTGGCTACAGAAGAGACGATCCAGCACAAATGAATTGTCTCTTGTACATGCAAGATCTTTGTATCCAAAAAGAGGACCAGACCAGCCATCAGCCAAGCAGGGAAGTGATCTCATGCGAGCCATGCGGCAGGACCATCAAGCCACCTTGCCCACGATTTACTTTTGCCACCACTGCCAAAGGAAGAAGCAGTGGAGTCTGTTCTTGCCGCTCGGCATGAATGAAGAATTGGACCTCCTCGGGTGGAGAAATGCTGCATCAGTGCCAAGACAGCATCCCTGGAGCTCTGCCAATGTCAGGAACTGCCCCCAATCTGAACTTGGCTTTCCTTGGCAAATTTCGCACAGCTTAGATTCAGTCCAATGAAATCAGTGGGGCTTTCGTGCGCCCTCAGCTTGGTGCTGTACTGCGTCTGTTGTGTTTTCATTTAAAAAAAAAAAATGAACTGCAAATGTTGGTGCACGAGAACATTTCCAAGAAGGCTCTCCCCTCCTCTGTCTACACTCCACACCTCTTATGAGCAGCAATAAGTAAATTTTCACCCAGGCGAGCTGCGTGTAGCTTTTTATTACCATGACTACCGGAAGAAGCCTAAGAGATAAGGAATTGTCGGCAAAACCTCAGGTTTAAAGAAAAGAACACTGGATCGTTTTGAAGGGCATAACTGGGCTGAGAAAGAAATATAATATGCCCAAGGAGCAGGGGTCTGTTGGAGCGGGAGTGCACAGGAGCGCAGCTCCGGGAGTGAGGAGCCCAGGGGGCGGGCACATGACCAAGCCCCGCCCCCTCCTCGGCTTCCCCGAGCAATGCAGAGGCGCAGCGCCCCGGGGAAAGCCCTGCTAGGGTCTTTATTGTTTTTAATGTTTTATTTTTAATATTGATAATTTTATCATTGTTCCTTTTATGACTGTGTGCTGCTTTTCCAGAGACTTGCTCAAGGTGGCATATAAATTTTCTAAGAATACCATTTTTCATCTGGGCACATGGCACATAAGTACTGGAGAAATTTCACCAACCCTTCAGCAGCTTCCACCCCATCAGTTTGGGGTAGTGGTCAGGAGTTGGACTCTAATCTGGGAGAACCGGGTTTGATTCCCCACTCCTCCACATGCAGCTGCTGGTGTGACCTTGGGCCAGTCACAAGTTCTCTCAGAGCTGTTCTCTCATGTGCAGTTCTCAAAAGACCTCTCTCAGCCCCACCTACCTCACAGGGTGTCTTGTTGTGGGGAGGAGAAGGGGAAGGGATGGGTGGTGCACATGTCCTGGGTATCTCAAGTCTACTTGAAACCTAGTGGTTTCAAGGGAGCAGGAAGAGAATGAGGGTGTGTTCTTTACACTTATTTTTATTGCACAAAGTGTTGGATGGGGAAGGGAATGGAGGAAGAGCAGGTCAGTTTCACTCACCTGTGGAGTGGAGCCTGAGGGGTGGGTGTTGCCTTCTGACACACTTCCGGCATGTTAGGGGGTGTGGCATATGCAAATGAGTTATGCTAATGAGCTCCTGCACCTCTTTTTCTATGAAATGACCCCTGCCAAGGAGTAATCCGTAGGCTACACTATGTATTACATATATGTAATATACATATACATGTAACACTGGTGGAAAGTGCCATCGTCACAGCTGACTTGTGGCAATCCCACAGGGTTTTCAAAGCAAGAGACATTCAGAGGTGGCTTGCCTTTGCCTGCCTTTGCATCATGATCCTGGTCTTCCCTGGAGGTCTCCCATCCATATACTAGCCATGACTAATCGTGCTTAGCTTCCACGATCAGATGAAATCAAGCTAGCCTGGGCTATCAGGGCATACATGTAATACATATATTATATACATATATGTGCACACACAAACAGACACACAGACACATTGCACACATAGTTGCATCTCTGTATATATTCATCTCCCCCCCCCCTTTGTGATACATTCACAGCCAGTTTGGTGTTGTTGTTAGGAGCGCGGACTCTAATCTGGGAGAACCGGGCTTGATTCCTCCCCTCCTCCACGTGCAGCTGCTGGTGTGACCTTGGGTCAGTGGCAAGTTCTTTCAGAGCTGTTCTCTCAAGGGCAGTCCTCGAAAGAGCTCTCTCAGCCCCACCTACCACACAGGGTGTCTGTTGTGGGGAGGGGAAGGGAAAGGAGATTGTAAGCCACTCTGAGACTCCTTCGGGTAGTGAAGGGTGGGGTATAAATCCAATCTCCTTCTCCTCCTCCTCCTCTTCTTGGCAAATTTGGTGTAGTGGTTAAGTGAACGGACTCTAATCTGGGAGAACCGGGTTTGATTCCCCACTCCTCCACTTGCACCTGGCTGGATGACCTTGGGCAAGCCATAGCTCTGTACCAGCTGTTCTCTCAAGGACAGTTGTCTCAGAGCTCCCTCAGCCCCACCTACCTCACAGGGTGTTTGTTGTGAGGAGGGGAAGGGAAAGGAGTTTGTTAGCTGCTCTGAGACTCCAAGTGAGTGATGGGTAGGGTATAAATCCAATCTCTTCTTCTTCTTCTTCAACCAATTTCAAAGCCTTCCCTGTATTTAGCACCCAAAGTTCTGCGGCTGGTTTCAAAGCAATTACCCTTTAAATTCTCTATAATCCACGCCAATAATTTCCTGGGGTCGATCATTACCCCAGGCTTTAATTGCCTCCCTCCCTTATGTGTTGTTACATTTAAAACGTAACAGATTAACAGGAGGCCGCCACCCTCATAACCCTTTGGACAAATGACAAGCGGAATCCGAGAGCCGTCAATGGGAGTCGACTTTGGCTCCAAGGCCGTCTTTATTATTGTATCTCACACCTATGTTTGTGGGCAAACAAACCTCAAAAGAGCCGATTTCTTTTCTTTCTTTTTTTCTCATCCCCTTGTAGCTCCTCCGTGTGGTTATTACCGTCTTTGGAGGGTGGATATGTGTGCTTTCCTTTACGGTAGTGTGAAGGTAGAATTAAGCCCTCAACCCACCATTCTCCACATGCATTAGGAGTGTTGCACTATCCCACATCTTGGACCCCTAATATACAGTGATAAATTTACAACTCAAGAAAAACCATAAATACCAGCAATGCTCAAGATCGGAAAGCAGTTTTTTCCTATGCTGGAGAGTGAGTGGGTGACCTGTGATCTGGCGGTAACTCTACGGCCTTGTTGTCTGGTCTTGCTTTCCCCAAGAGCAGGAGATGGCAGGGGCAGGGGCTGCAAGGTGAAAGAGCCAGCAATGTCCAATATGTATATGATAGGGTTTGTTCCCTCTAAGCTGAGTTAGTGTGAGCTAGCTCACAGTTTTTCAGCCTTCGGCTGAGACATTTTTGTCTTCACTCAGGAAGAATGGCTCCAGAGCAAACAAGTTCATGCAGTAGCCAAATCGCTCGCTCACAACTTTAATGCCAGTACCTCACAAAGCAGAATTTTTGCTCACAAGACCCCACGGCTTAGAGGGAGCATTGGTTGGGACCAATGTTCCCTTTAAGCTGAGTTAGTGTGACTAACTCAGTTTTTTAGCCTCCGGCTCAGACATGTTTGTCTTCGCTCAGGAACAATGGCTCCAGAGCAAACTAATTTATCCTGTAGCCAAATCACTCGCTCACAACTTTACTGCCAGTAGCTCACAAAGTAGAATTTTTGCTCACAAGACTCCACAGCCTAGAGGGAGCATTGTTTGGACCCCTGTTCTAGGGCTTTGCAACTCATGCAAGGCAGGCTGTGAATCTGACTAGATTCTCTGAGGCCAAAAGAAGAGGACAGAATCTCTGAGCTTCTCAAATAAAACGTGAAATGTTTTTCTGCAACACAAAAAGGCCTCCCGTTCGGTGTGGTATGCAGAGGAGAGGAGATGGATGTAAATTCATCAAGGGAGGGAGAAGACGTTCAGTTATGTGGTTGCCTGACAAGCTTCCAGATGTGTCTTGAGGTTGCCCAACTGGCTGGTTAAACATCTGCTTCATATAGAGAGATTTATGCAACTGTGGGAAGCATCAGGGCCCACTCAATCACCTGCTTGCCCTTGTCCAAGGGGGTTTCACTGCTGCGCATCAGAACAAAACATTGACATGTTTGGGAATGTGCTCCTTCAGTGAGAGATTTCCAGTTGTCATCAATCTAAGCTGCTTAACCTTTCTGTGGGTGCCCCGCTTCATAGCATCTAAGTGAAGACAACATATTAAAAAAAACAACAACCCGTCACATAATTCAAACCATCTGTGCATTTGAATTACATTAAAGAACGGCAATTCAAAATTAGGCTAGTTGCTTTATTATCGCTATATGACCATCTTTCTCCATAATTCACCCCCCACCCCCCAAAAAAAAGTGCACAGTGTCTCCTGGTTCTATGCCCTGTGAAATATTCACCTCCAAAGCCTCTGCATCTTCTGTGGAATTTGTCTGGTCTGTGTTTCTGTATCCCGTAAACTGGATTACTGTAATACACTCTACATGGGGCTGCCCTTGATGACAGGCTGGAAGCTACAGCTCATTCAAAATGCAGCTGCCTGTTTGTCAACATGATCTAATTGTTTTCATCATGTGATGCTATTTAACACAACTTCACTGGCTTTCCTTCAGGATCCAATTCAAGTTGCTGATGCTTACATGACCTGGGACCCACAGATCTGAAGAACCATCTCTATGCTTATGAACCAGCATACCAATTGTGCTCCACAGATCAATGCTCGATGAAAGTGCCACTTCTTGGTGTAGCCATGGGTAGTCACAAACTGTTCCAGCGCCTTCTCTGTTGCTAACTCACAATTATGGAATGGGCTCTCCTTGGAGGTACAAATGACCACTTTTCCTGGTCTTCACGAGGGCCATAGGAACTATTTTCCTGGACTATTGCAATGTATGGTGGTCATTTGAAATAGGTTGTTTTGTAATCAGTTAAGCACCTGAGCAGATTCCAGATGGAGAACCAACTTGGAAATCTGATAATGGATTCCCTGCATCAGGTACACTTTGGGTCGTGGTCTCCTGTTGAAGCCAAGAGAATAACAGCACAGGCCCACCTACCAAGGTCATGGCTCAGGTGACATTTGAACCAGATACTTCCCAGCTTAACAGCTCACACATTTAGCTCCTGCAAAATGCCAGGTCATGGATTTTTCAAGGTGCTTCAGGCAAACTGCCGTCTCTTGGTCTCCAGTCCCACCCCCCCCACCCCCCAATATTACGGGGATACCAACAGTGCTTGAAAAGTTGCACAGCTAACCCAAATGCCCTTCTTTCTTTGGCCACCTAAGAGATGCGCTACAGAAATACTGAACACTGATTGTGGAAAATGCCACTAAGTCACAGCCATAGTGTCTTCAAGGCAAGAGACATTCAGAGGTGGTTTGACATCGTCTGCCTCTGTGAAGCAACTCCAGTCTTCCTTGGTGGTCTCCTGTCCAAGTACTAACCAAGGCCGACCCTGCTTAGCTTCTGAGATCTGATGAGATCGGGTTAGCCTGGCCCATCCAGGTCAGGTTGGTGACCCCATAGGTCTTTCAAGACAAGAGACGACCAGAGATGGTTTGACATTGCCTCCCTCTGTTTAGCAATCCCAGTCTTCGTTGGTGGTCTCCCATCCAAGTCCTAAACTGAGCTGACCCTGCTTAGCTTCTGAGATACAACGAGATCTGGTTAGCCTGGGCCATCCAGGTCAAGGAGCTCTGAACATCCTCCTCCGAAAGAAATATGAGGCCTGGGACCGATGAGTGTTTCGAACAGATACAGGATTTTGTTTCACAGTGGACAGACTTGCATTTTTCAACAGTTGGCTGTGTTTGGGTCTCCATTTCTGTAGTGCCAGTCTCCTAGCAACTATGAAGAGTCTACGGAGCCAATGCTGGGTTACGTCCCCCCTTGTCTTATTCAGACTGGGAGGGGGGAAGGATTTGTTTACTCTCTGCTAACTGTCTGCCACAAGCTGATAATAATTACACTTAGCCGAACCAGAATTCTGGGGCACCGAGCAAACTGTTCGGCTTCACAGCCAGATACCCAAGCTGTCGATGACTCATCCATGGTTCTGGTGCTCTTGCAGACGTACCGCGTGGGACTTAAGTGCCAGACGTTGATCACAGATGGACTCCACCACTCCTTATCAAGAGCTCAGACAATTGAGACAATGACCCCACACCTCCTTCCGTCCATGAAGCCTCAGTTTCCACTGGGGTTGTGCAGGGAAAGAAAGGCATTTTGACCAGGGGTCATTTTGTAGAAAAAGAGGTGCAGGAGCTCATTACCATAACTCATTTGCATAACTCATTTGCATATGCCACACCCCCTAACATGCCGGAAGTGTGTCAGAAGGCAACACCCACCCCTCAGGCTCCACTCCACAGGTGAGTGAAACTGACCTGCTCTTCCTCCATTCCCTTCCCCATCTAATACTTTGTGCAATAAAAATAAGCGTAAAGAACACACCCTCATTCTCTTCCTGCTCCCTTGAAACCACCAGGTTTCAAGTAGACTTGAGATACCCAGGACATGTGCACCGCCCATCCCTTCCCCTTCCCCTCCCCACAACAAGACACCCTGTGAGGTAGGTGGGGCTGAGAGAGGTCTTTTGAGAACTGCTCATGAGAGAACAGCTCTGAGAGAACTTGTGACTGGCCCAAGGTCACACCAGCAGCTGCATGTGGAGGAGTGGGGAATCAAACCCGGTTCTCCCAGGTTAGAGACCAACTCCTGACCACTACACCAAACTGATGGGGTGGAAGCTGCTGAAGGGTTGGTGTAATTTCTCCACTACTTATGTGCCATGTGCCCAGATAAAAAATGGAATACTTAGAAAATTTATATGCCACCTTGAGCAAGTCTCTGGAAAAGCAGCACACAGTCATAAAAGGAACAATGATAAAATTATCAATATTAAAACAAAACATTAAAAACAATAAAGACCCTAGCAGGGCTTTCCCCGGGGCGCTGTGCCTCTGCACTGCTTGGGGAAGCTGAGGAGGGGGCGGGGCTTGGTCATGTGCCCGCCCCCGGGCTCCTCACTCCCGGAGCTGCGCTCCTGTGCGCTCCCACTCCAACGGACCCCTGATTTTGACCCTTGGAACCTCCATTCGGTTTCAGAGTTTAAAACCCAGCTCAGAGTTTAAAAACTGCTCAGAGGGCATTTAATTGCCTTCAGAAGGCATTTAAATGCCTTTTGAGTTCCCTTGCACAAGGCAAGAAAGTTTAGAGGGGCACCTTCAATACATCTCCAACAACACCCCCCCCCCTTCTGCTAGCCCAGTACCACCTAGGTCATGGTCAAAAATAAGGTTTCTGGCATGGCTACTTGTGGGGCAGGGCCCCGAAATGCCCCACGGCAGCTACAGGCCTGGGAAGGATGATCAAAGTCCTGGGCCTGACATATCTATCTCTCTGACTCTCTATAGTCCCCCTCTGAAGTCTGAGGCTCAGAGACAGCACAAAGTCTTCACTTCCAACAAGGGCGGTTGGTAATTACCCTTCAGATATCCCTGTGCAGATGTCCCTTCTTGCCCTACTTACATTACTGGTCACTGGTCCATGTGTTATGTCTACTTTTTTCCTCCAGATGTGCAATTGGACCTGGGGCTGGTAGGAAGTCCACCAACATGGAGCTTGATGGACTTTGATGTGGTCTGAAAGGATTCAGCTAGAAATTCTTGTGGGATCAGGAAATCTGTCTTACAAACACCTTAGAACATAAGAGAAGTCATATTGGATCAGGCCAGTGGCCCATCCAGTCCAACACTCTGCGTCACACTGTGGCCAAAACCCAGGTCCCGTCAGGAGGTCCACCAGCGGGGCCATAACATAAGAGAAGCCATGTTGGGTCAGGCCAATGGCCCATCCAGTCCAGCATTCTGTGCCACACAGTGGCCCAAACCCAGGTGCCATCGGGGGGTCCACCAGTGGGGCCAGCCAATGCAAAGAACTGCCCATTGTCTATCAAGGCTGAAGATCCATAATCCTAGTTGTCACACAGACTGATTTTTGTCTCCCCAAATAGCATCCTGTCATTGTAATTATCTCTTGCATTAATGCTACTTGCAAGTTTATAAACAGTGCTTACCATTTCCTTTCGTCCTCTTTTATCTCCCCCAGTGCAGACTCCCGCTGATAAGATCAATGAACCATGTTGCTAAGTACGTGAACACCAGTGCTTTCTCGATTACATTTACCCTTATTAATTGCATTGCTTTTCTGTGAGTAATTTGACTGGAGTGATAACCTATGAAGGGAAAAACAATGCACTGCAGAGTTCCAGAGGCGGTGTGTAACCTGCAATGGAACAAGACTTTGCAAATACAGTCTTTTCACCTGCTGCTTACTTCCCAGACTTTGGATAACAGGGACACGCTTAATATGAATTAAAACTGGAGGCACTTGTCACTCCTATATCTGAAAAGACTTATTCTGAGAATGCAAAGTAATAATAATAACAACAAGAATAATTAGTCTCAGAGGAGCCCACAGCTTATGTTTCTGCATAAATCACTGATTTTAGCCCAGACTGGGAACTCATGCAGAGACATCACAAGTTGGCTCCTCTGTGTCCGGCTAGTTTCTGCTGCATCTCTCCAGTGGGACCAACTGAACAATCCAGCCTGTGTTGAATAGAGAGATGTAGTAAAATGACCTATCCTCAGCAGACTGGATAGAAGCAAGACTCATGCAGATGCACAACTGAAAACTCCTTTGAAAATTTAGAGTCCAGTGGCACCTTTAAGACCAACAAAGGATTATTCAAGGTATGAGCTTTCGTGTGCACGCACACTTTTTCCAGTTTTCGAGTTTTCAAATTTGAAAAAGCGTGCATGCACATGTAAGTTTGTACCTTGAATAAACCTTTGTTGGTTTTAAAGGTGCCACTGGACTCTAAATTTGTTCTGCTGCTTCAGAGCAACACAGCTGACCACCTGGAACTATCTCCTTTGAAAATGGTTACTGAAAGGTTTGTAAACTTTTTTGTTGACATTGTTAATGCTGCACAATTTGGGGATCACTGCTATACGGAAAAATAAAGGGCTGTCCAAGTATTCCGTAAGAGTTTTTGCACTTATTTTAGTGAAATTGAATCCTAATCCAAACTCTCTCAATCACGGCAAGATATTGCAACCCACAAGCCATGGATGCTGTGATGTCCCATCAGGTACTCAGTATATTTTCTGGGTCTGCTGACTGCCATTGAGTAAAATACAGGATGGTTGTCAAGCTCTGGGCAGTCCAGTGGACTTCACTACTCATCTTCCTGGAGCACCAGTCATGGGCTTTCCTTTCCCAATATGATCCTCAACTACTCCCCAGAAATGGTTAGGAGAAATAGTCCATGAAGAGGGTCGCAACACAACATATCATAGGCCTTTTCTCTCCAGCATCACAGGGTACCTAGCAAAGGAGGCTAATGAGCAGGGCTCCGTTGGAGCGGGAGCGCACAGGAGCGCAGCTCCAGGAGTGAGGAGCCCAGGGGGCAGGCACAGGACCAAGCCCCGCCCCCTCCTCGGCTTCCCCGAGCAGTGCAGAGGTGCAGCGCCCTGGGGAAAGCCCTGCTAGGGTCTTTATTGTTTTTAATGTTTTGTTTTAATATTGATAATTTTATCATTGTTCCTTTTATGACTGTGTGCTGCTTTTCCAGAGACTTGCTCAAGGTGGCATATAAATTTTCTAAGAATACCATTTTTTATCTGGGCACATGGTACATAAGTACTGGAGAAATTTCACGAACCCTTCAGCAGCTTCCACCTTATCAGTTTGGTGTAGTGGTCAGGAGTTGGACTCTAATCTGGGAGAACTGGATTTGATTCCCCACTCCTCCACATACAGCTGCTGGTGTGACCTTGGGCCAGTCACAAGTTCTCTCAGAGCTGTTCTCTCATGAGCAGTTCTCAAAAGACCTCTCTCAGCCCCACCTACCTCACAGGGTGTCTTGTTGTGGGGAGGGGAAGGGGAAGGGATGGGTGGTGCACATGTCCTGGGTATCTCAAGTCTACTTGAAACCTAGTGGTTTCAAGGGAGCAGGAAGAGAATGAGGGCGTGTTCTTTACGCTTATTTTTATTGCACCAAGTATTGGATGGGGAAGGGAATGGAGGAAGAGCAGGTCAGTTTCACTCACCTGTGGAGTGGAGCCTGAGGGGTGGGTGTTGCCTTCTGACACACTTCCGGTATGTTAGGGGGCGCAGCATATGCAAATGAGTTATGCTAATGAGCTCCTGCACCTCTTTTTCTACGAAATGACCCCTGCTAATGAGTCCTACATATGGGTCATCTCATTTTATCATGACCACAATCCCATGAGGAAGGCTGAGAAAAGAAAGAGGCTGACCCAAAGACACCCAGTGAGCTTTATAGGCAGAGGGAGAATTTGAATTCAGGAAGATGCAGGGCTATTTTGGGGCAGGAACGCACAGGAATGGAGTTCCGGCTGGCTCCTGAGTTGGCCACACCCAGCAGGATCTCATTAGCACAATAGGCCACACCCAACAGCAGAAACTCATTAGGATTGGCCGCATTAGGGGTATGTGGCCTGACATGCAAATTAATTCGTGCTACCAAAAAAGCCCAGGGTTTTGTCAACAAACAAGGTAAACAGAATAAGAAGCAACAGGTGGGTGTGGCTGGATGACCGCTCTTCTGGTAACATGGGGGTGTGGCCTAATATGCTAATAAGCTGTGCTGTCAGTGGTGTGGCCTATTATGCTAATGAGTTCTTGTTGGGCTTTTTCTACAAAAAAAGCCATGGGAAGATGTATTTGAACCTGGCAGAAGAAGGAAGGAAGGAAGGAAGGAAGGAAGGAAGGAAGATGGGTTACTGAGATCCAGTTTATTCATCTTTCATCCTTTCCAGCAGCTGTTTCTCTTTAATGAGAACCTTCTATTTAAAACAGAATCTGCATTATAGCAGCCCTTGAAGAGCAAGAATGAAGAAACCCCAAACAAGAGCCAGAGTCAATCAGCTGGGGCTCAGAAGCACATTGATCAAGCAAGCAGAAATCATCAGTTTCTAGCTGATGGGGCAGGGATCTGAGCAGCATGGCCAGAGCTTCAACAGAAATCTATTTATTTCCTGGATTCAGTGGTGAAGCCAAACTGGCAGCCATCATTGCGTTAAGCAGTGAAGTCAACACACCTGTTCCAGAACATTATGATGTGCTGGAATAGTCTAACGAACAGGGGTCATTTCGAGCAGGAGCTTGGGGGAGCTCAGCTCCAGGAGTTGGTGCCAGCCCCTCCCCTCCCCCGCGGGGGAATGCCTGCTTGTGTCATGGCTGCAGCAAAATGACCCCGTCCCCTGGAAAGGTCCTTGTTCCTCCAACCAGCCTTCTGAAGGCTTCAGCCACCACTGAAGCTCTCCTCCTAGAATAGTGGTATTTCTGAGGCTTGGATTAGTAGCTGTCCCCTCTCTGCCAGCTCTTTCTCTTTCTTTCTTTCTTTCTTTCTTTCTTTCTTTCTTTCTTTCTTTCTTTCTTTCTTTCTTTCTTTCTTTCTGTTTCTTTCCTTCCTTCCTTCCGTCCTTCCTTCTTTCCTTCTCTCTCTCTCTTTTCTCTCTCTCTTCTTTCTTTCTTGCCTTCTGACATACTTCTGGTGATGTCAGGGGGTGTGGCATATGCAAATAAGTTATGCTAATGAGCTCCTGCACCTCTTTTTCTATGAAATGACCCCTGCTAATGAGTAATTCAATACAGATCCACATTGCAGTCCTGGCTTCGGATCAGGGATAGCCCAGTTTTTGACTCCTGGGGGCCTCTCTGACACCTAGACCAGTGATCCCCAACATCGAGCCCAAGAGCGCCATAGTACCCACCATTGTTTTTTTTCCTGGTCCCCACTTGCTTTGTTCCCAAAGCATCTCTTCCCCAAAGCAAAAGCAAATCCTGGCTTTCCTTTACCCCACTGAAGCAGATGTTTCAGTGATGCTCAAGAGATATCCTCTTTGTGTGTTCAGGGAACACCCCTGCAGAAACATCTGCATCCATCATAGGAGGATGTTTGGCTTGGAGCCTCCAAAGGTTTTATGGGTGGCCCCAACCACCTCGGCAGCCATTTTGAAAATGGCTGTGCCTACCCTCCCAGCAGCCATTTTGCGTTGGCTCCCACCAATTGTTCTCAACATTTTAAAGTTCCCGTGGGCTCAGAAAGGTAGGAGACTCCTGGTTTGGAGTAGACAAAGGATCCAAAGTGATTTTCTACAAAGCCTCTATGACAAAACGGGGACCTGCCCTCAGCCCTGGGAGACTAAGCAGCCATTCTGTGGCTCGCAAGCCCCTGTTTTCGCCTGCCCACCCTGCCTGGTGGAACTATTTCCCTTCCTCAGTCGCTGCCACCACTCACTGGATTTTCGCTGCCTTCCTAGAAGGACAGTGAGACCACTCTGGCTGATTCCCCAACCCAGGAAAGTGGATTCCTCAATCTTTGAGTGCCCCCTGGAGAGTTGGCAAGCCATCTGACGTGGGCCTGTTTGGGTTCCCTGGCCTCCCTTTGCCTCTGGTAACGTGCTGAGTGGGAAGGACTATATGGTCAAGGCAATACCAGGTCTTATAACTCAAAATCAGGTTTATCTAAACTATATACACAGGCACAGAAAATAACACAGGCACTTCAACACAACTGGGCATAAAATAAACGAGGTCAAAATGCAAGTCCTCTGTCCCTGCACCCAATACTCTCTGCCTCTGGAGGTTGTGGGCTCAGGATAGGATTTGTGAGAAACCCCGGCCCCTCCTCAGGACTGGTCACCACGACTGCCACCCTCCTGGCTCTCCACCACAATCTACAGTGGGTCCCTACTTTCCAGCACTTTTCCCCTAAAGCTTCTGGGAAATGTAGGCAGGGAGAAATGGCAGCTCCATTTTTCCCTATGGAGTACCTCTCCCCTCCAGAGGACTACCAGACTGGCAGCCATTTTGTTACAGTCTCTATGAGAAAGCACTGAAATAGCTGCCAGGAAGGACATTAGATTAGAGTTGCCAGGTCCCCCCTGGCTACCAGCAGGGGATGGGGGAGGTAAGGTTGCCAGATCCAGGCTGGGAAACTCCTGGATATTTGGAGGCGGACCCTGGGGAGGACAGGGACCTCACCCTCCAAAGCAGCCGTTTTCTCCATGTGAAGTTATCTCTGTAGTCTGGAGATGAGCAGTAATTCCAGGAGATCCCTAGGTCCCACCTGGAGGCTGGCATCCCTACATCTATATATCTAATAGCCAAGGCACCCCCTGCATGCGGATATCTAAATCTGCACATTGGGGGCACCTAGGGGGCAAAGAGATTTTCCTGCACACTTGGGGGACTCCCCAGGTGTGCAGAAAAATCCAAAAAGTGTGCTTTGTGGGTGATAAAATGGCTCATGGACCACTTACTGGTCATTGGTTGAAGCTACACTAACTTTCCGGGCTGCCAAGTTGGGCAATATCCCGCCCCCCTAAGTCTGAGGACTCCAGACTTAGACCGTGTGAATCAGATAAGGTGGAGAACAAATATTGTCTGGAACCCACCTACGGAGCATGGGATTCTACCCAGTAACACAAAGTCTTGGAAGCTCACATTGGAAACAGATAAAAGTTGACATCATTTTTCCACACAGCATTTGATAGATCCATCTGGCTTTTCAGCAAGGCTACAAAATGGAGTATTTTGTACAGCTTTGGGGGCTGTTTGAGAAGGAAGGAAGGAAGGAAGGAAGGAAGGAAGGAAGGAAGGAAGGAAGGAAGGAAGGAAGGAAGGAAGGAAAATGTTTTCTGCCTGTGCCTATATCAGCTCTTTTAATGTGTTTTAAGATGTATTGTATTTCGCTATCTGGTTGTTACTAAGCCTGAGTCCTGCACTGTCAGGAGAAAGGTGGTCTTAAACATATTTTAAATAAATCAATATTTGTCCAAGGTTCATTCTTTTTTGTCCTGTCATATTATATGATCAAACAGATTCTGCAGGTGCTTGTAGAGCCAGTTCGGTGTATTGGTTAAGTGCGTGGACTCTAATCTGGGAGAACTACGGCTTGCCCAAGGTCATCCAGCAGGTGCAAGTGGAAGAGTACGGAATCAAACCCGGTTCTCCCAGATTAGAGTCCGCGCACTTAACCACTACACCAAACTGGCTCTGACTGTCCTGGCAAGGATCAGCACCATCAATGAACAACCCATTCACTTCCCTAACACCCTTATTTATTCATCTTGGACTGTTAGCTTGGCTGCGTCCCTCACTATTTGCATTTCAAATGCTCGCATTTTATGGGAGTCGCTAGAAAACTCTGGGTAACAACTCCTGGGCTGAAGACACCTCAGCTCTTCTCAGGCATATATATATATATATATATATATATATATATATATATATATATATATATATATATAAACTGTGGAGCCATAATACACATAAAAATCTAATGTGCCTTCAAAATTACCTCATCTTTTATTTAGAGGTTATTCTGCCCTTGTCCTTTTTTTATAGCTCTTTATATGACTGAAGTGGGGAGGTTGGATAAGATGAGGCACTTTCTGTTACAGAGTCAGATTCAGTTATACAGTACAAGTCCTGCACAGAAGAAAGAAAGGAATTATTCCTCGCCCCACAAGCACCTCTACCCCATTTCAGTCAGCTTCACAGGGCTGGGTTCCGTTTTCGGCTCTTCTTGGCGGCTCTTTGACAGAAATGTGGGAAACATGTAGGAAAGGGATAGCAGGAAGCAAAACGTGACGTAAAAATGCCACCACTTGCGCTCCAGCACCTTATTGTTAGGGAACGGCAGGTGGCAGCTGACAGAGGAGGAAGTCAGTGCTCCTACAGCACATATTGAACCTGTGGAATTCCTTGCCACAAGAAGTAGTGACAACTGCTTGGAAAGAAACAGTTTTTAAAAAGGGATTTGAAAAATTCGGGGAAGAATTGGCCGATTCCTGCTTCCTTCCCTTGCTTCTTCACTTTGTGCCAAATCACTTTTCCTTCATCTTTACCCATCTGATTGATTTTATATGCTGCTTGTGGTTAACTTTGTTCTACCTGCTGTTTTACTTCTCTTTTTCCCCCCAGTTTTATATTGAATGTGGCAATGTTATATATATATATATACCGTATTTTTCGCTCTATAAGACACACTTTTCCTCCCCAAAAAAGTGTGGGGGGGGAAGTGTGTGCGTCTTATGGAGCAAATATGTAACAGGGCTCTTTCTTCAGCAGGAACGCAGGGGAACGCCATTCAGGCTGGCATCCCAGCCTTCCCTGCCCCTCCCTGCTGGGCCTGAGCTGTTAAGACTTAAAAGGGAAACGGCAGGAAAAACCCCACCAGGCTAAGTACTCTTTCCCTTTAAGTGCTTTTCCCCTTTAAGACAGCCAGCAGCAGAAAGCCCCGCCCACAGATTAAGCTCGTGGCTACTTTGCACAGAAAGGCCTGGCTTTGCATGGCATGCCGACGTCTCTCTTCTTTCCTTTCTCTATCTTCCTTCCTTCCTTCCTTTCCTTTTTTCTGTCTGTCTGTCTGTCTTTCTGTCTCTCTCTCTGTCCCCACCTTTCTTTCTTCCTTTCTCTTTCTCTCTCTCTCTCCTCCTCCTTCCTTCCTTTCTTTCTCTCTGTCTCTGTCTCTCTCTCTGTCTCTTTCTTTCTGTTTCATTTTTTCCTGTTTTCCTCCTCTAAAAACAAGGTGCATCTTATGATCAGGTGCGTCTAATGGAGCGAAAAATATGGTGTGTGTGTGTGTATATACATACATACATATATATATATATATACATATACATATATATATATAGTCACGGTGACCTAGCTGTGGACTCCATTAGGAGAGAAGCAATCTAGAAACATTTTAAATAAATAAAGGAGGGGAAACAACGGTTTCCCATTCTTGCCATTACTTTTTAAGTTGTGTCACACAAGTACATGGTTCTTTATGATAATACTCTAAGCAAAAAATGATCTGGCTTTGCCTCAAGGAGCTTACAGTATAACTTATCAATTTATTTATTTACTTCATTTCTATCTCGCCTTCCTCTCCAGTGAAGACCCAAAGCAGCCTTTCATCGTTCTCGTCTCCTCCCTTCCACCCTCACAACAACCCTGTGAGGTAGGTTATGCTGATTTAGACAGGGCAACAAGAGAAGTGAGAGGAAAGAGTGACAAGAGATTAGCATGACCCAATGTAATAATACATATTAAGGCTTAATTTCGGCTTTGAACGAGAACTAAGGGTCTGCATATTGTAAGGGTGACAGGTTACAGTGTTCGCAAGCCCACTCCATGTCCTGTTGAACCAGATGTGTGCTCGGAGTTCTGTGTCAAAACTCAGTTCTCAGCCATCCGTAGGTTAGATTTGGATCAAGATCACAGCATGTAGGTTGGGCTGCCAACTCTAGGTTGGGAAATTCCTGGAGATTCTGTGGTTGAAACCTGTGGATGGCAGGCTTCGGGGAGGGGAGGAACATCAGCAATGTATAATGCCTATGGCTGCCAATCTCCAGGTGGTGCCTGGAGATCTCCCATTATTATACTTGATCTCCAGATGACCAAGATCAGTTTCCCCCCGGAGAAAATGAATGCTTTGGAAGGTGGACTCTATGGCATTATACCCTGCTGAGGTCCCTCCCCGACCTGACCCTGTCCTCCCCAGGCTCCACCCCCAAAATCTCCAAGTATTTCCCAACCCAGAACTGGCAGCCCTAATAATGCTATAGAGTTTAGCCTCCAAAGCAGCCATTTTCTCCAGGGGGGCTGATCCTGCCCCCACTTCTGGACCTCCTGAGGGCACCTGGTGTTTTTGGCCACTGTGTGACAGAGTGTTGGACTGGATGGGCCACTGGCCTGATCCAACATTTGGCTTCTCTTATGTTCTTATCCCTAGTCTGGTGATCAGTCATAATTCTGGGAGATCTCCAGGCCCCACCTGGAGGCTGGCAATGCCATGTAAGGAAAAGGGGGCTTCAGCCTTGCCATTTCCCCAGTTCATTAGACCGGATGTTAAAACAAAAACAGAACGGGGCAGAGAAAAACACCTCTTTCATATCATGGGTTTAAGGCCTCTTTGTGTGGGATTCATTGTGTGGGATTTTTAAATTTATTTATTTAGGCAGGCCGTCAAGTCCACAGCCATCTTATGGTGACCTCACAGGGTTTTCAAGGCAAGAGGTATTGAGAGATGGTTTGCCATTGCCTGCCTCTGCAATGGAAAGCGTGGATTCCCTTGGTGGTCTCCCACCAGTAGCAACCAGGGCTGACCCGGCTTAGCTTCCGAGATCTGACGAGATCAGGGTCACTGATTTCGATCGACACAGGATGCAGCTAGCTGGTATCAGATCGCAAACCCCCCCCCCCCCGGAATGCTGGAGAGAAGCCAAAAAGGAAGCCATCTCATCAACCATATCATGACCAGCAACAGATCAAAGGTCTCAGGCTCCAACAGCCTCAGGACCCTTAGGACCCTGAGAACAAAGGGAAAACGTAGCAGTCCATAGATTAACGATATGCATGACATGTGCTGTCAAGTCACGACTGGCTTACGGTGACCCCCAGCAAGGGACTTTCAAGGCAAGTGAGAAGCAGAGGCGGTCTGCCATTGCCTTCCTCTGCAGAGCCTTCCTTGGTGGTCTCCCTTCCAAGTACTGGCCTTGCTTAGCTTCCGAGATCTGAGGAGATTGGACTACACCAGGGGTGGGCAAACTGTGGCTCGGGAGCCGCATGCGGCTCTTTCACATATATTATGTGGCTCCCGGCAGGGCAGCTGGGGAAGCTAAATATCATTAGCAAACAAATATCATTGGACAAATTAATATCATTATCAATATCTGCTTTTACCCCTTTTGTTATTATATTTTGGCAGTCTCATTTAATGTTAATAAAAAGCAAATCTCCGTATTTCCCAATAAAAGCAGGTAATATTTGTTCATGTCTTGTGGCTCTCAAACATCTGAAGTTTATTCTAAGCAGCTCTAACGTTAAGCAAGTTTGGCCACCCGTTCTATGCGGCTCTTACGCTGAGCAAGTTTGCCCACCCCTCGACTACACCATTCCGTCTTCCCTCCAGTTATATCAATAATACTGGAAAATAACTATAGTTGAAGCACTAACTAAAGAGTCAAAATTGTGGCAATACTAGGACAGAGATGCTTGTTTCTTCCGTTTCTTTTGTATCTTCTCTGTCCCAGACACCACTGATGCACATTTTTGCCCTCTTATTACTCTCTCTTAAAGTTGAAATCATCCCCGGCCCTCCAGCTGATGAACTCTTTGCTTCCCTCTGATCACTAGTCCACGATAGCCCTTTGTAAATGTTTGGAAATTAGAAGATAAGATCCTCTCTTATCATTCCCTCATCCTCCGTCCAGCTAGCCCCCTTTTCCCACGAGCCCCTTATCTCTGTGTCTTGCTTTGCAGGCGCTGTGATAAGGTCTTCAGTGGTGGTTTCAGAGGAGAGATGTATTCTTAACTCTTGCAACGATGGCAGTGCGACCCACACGGAGAAAGTGCAGTGGATCCAGTTGGGAAAAGCTTGTCAACTCCAGCTTGGGAAATTCCTGGAGATTTGGGGAGGGGTACTTAAAGAGAGTGGAGTTTGGAGAGGGAGCTGTGTGAGGATATGATGCCATGGAGTCCACCCTCCAAAGCTGCCCTTTCCTCCAGGAGAATGGATCTCTGTCGTCTGTAGATCAGTTATAATTCAAGGAGACCTCCAGCTCCAGGCCCCACCTGGCAGTTGGCAAGCCTGGTCAGAGGTGATAAAGCTTACATTGTTAAAACCTGTTCTGTAGAAAGGGTTGCCACCAAGTTTGGTGTAGTGGTTAAGAGCACAGACTCTAATCTAGGAGAACCGGGTTTGATTCCTCACTCCTTGACATGCAGCTGCTGGTGTGACCTTCAATCAGTTACAAGTTCTCTCAGAGCTGTTCTCTCACCAGCAGTCCTCAAAAGAGCTCTCTCAGCCCCACCTAGGTCACAGGGTGTCTGTTGTGGGGAGGGGACTGCTCTAGCAGGGTTCTCATGGCTTGAATGATGCCAGTTTGGTGTAGTGGTTAAGAGTGGCAGACTCTAATCTGGAGATCCACGTTTGATTCCCCACTCCTCCACATAAAGCCAGCTAGGTGACCTTGGGTCAATCACAATTCTCTCAGAGCTCTGTCATCCCCACCTACATCACAGGGCATCTGTTGTGGGGAGGGAAAGGGAAGGAGATTATAAGCCACTCTGAGACTCCAAGTGAAAAGTGGGGTATAAATCCAACTCTTCTTCTTCTGACTCAACACAAAGTGGCTTTTCCTTGTTTTTAGATTGTAAATTGTAGATTGAGAGCCAGTTTGGTGTGGTGGTTAAGCGCACGGACTCTAATCTGGGAGAACCGGGTTTGATTCCCCACTCCTCCACTTGCAGCTGCTGGATGACTGTGGGCAGGCCATAGTTCTCTCAGAGCTGTTCTCTCAAGGACAGTTGTCTCAGAGCTCTCTCAGCCCCACCTACCTCACAGGGTGTCTGTTGTGGGGAGGGGAAGGGAAAGGAGTTTGTAGGCCGCTCTGAGACTCCAAGTGAGTGGAAGGGCAGGATATGAATCCAATCTCTTCTCCTTCTTCTCTAAATCTGCAAGCTGGGCTCACATTCTAAAATATACCTTTTGAGTGGAGGCCAGTCCTTAGGTACTATTTTCCCAAAACAGACAAGAAGTTTTGCCTACTCTACACCTCAGTTTGCACAACTGTTAGGGTTACCTGCTTTAGATTGGGAAATTTCTGGAGATTTGGGGGTGGAGCCTGGGGAGGACTGGGACCTCAGCACGGTACAATTACATAGAGTCCACCCTCCAAAGCACCCTCCAAAGCAGCCATTTTCTCTAGGGGAACTGATCTCTGCAGTCTGCAGATGAGCTGTAATTCCAGGGGATCCCCAGGCCCCACCTGGAGGCTGGCATCCCTGCCATAGACAGAGTCTGCCTGCCTAACACGGGAGGTGGGGAGGCGCAGCAGTGCAGCAGCAGCGGGGCGAGCGCCCCGTTTCCCCCGGGGGGGGGGTTCAGACACCCCTGGGAAATTTCAGGGGTGGCCTGAGCCCCCGAGCCCCCCCCCCGTAGTTGACATCCGACGTCTATGCTGTCTACAGTGAGGGGAACAGCTTCACCGGTTGAGTTTCTGTCTCATTCAAAACCACAACTAGTCTGTCCATGCATGTGTGGGTGGAGGGAACTATAACATTACTTCTACTTTCTTTGGAAGCAGAAAATAACTCCAGAAAACATTTCGGCAAAACCAGAAGAAAAGCCAACTGTCTTCCTACCTAGGTTATATATTTGGGGTTTTGAAGTTCCGTGAGTCACTTCTTCTTTTACACCAGAGGGGGAAGGCTTAATTTACTCATCCGTTCCACTCAGTAGTAAATTGTAAAGCCATTGATTGAGTGTATCGTTTTAAAAAGAGTTACACCCTTCTGCATTCACTAAAGCCAATGGATGCCAAGGGGTGTAAGTTTCATAAAATCATTGAGTTGGAAGGGGCCCTATAGGCCATCTAGTCCAAGCCCCTGTTTAATATAGGATCATCCTAAAGCAGGGGTGTCAAACATGCGGCCCGGGGGCCAGATCAGGCCTCGGAGGGCTTCAATCACGCCCACACTGGAACTGGCCATCTCCTGCTTCCAGGTCTTCTGCTGCTGCTGCAGCATCATAGCTTTCTTCGCCAGACTCTTTCACTCGCTCAGCCATTTCATGTTTTAACCTGAGTCCTATACTCGGAACTCTGAGCATGAGATTTCTGTGGTTAATGTAAATAAATCAAAAGTAGGTTTGCGGCTGGGGACTGGTCTAAGACATGGAAATCGGCTAAGTTTATGAGAGCTATTTCTTACAAGGAAAACATTTTGAAGATGTTCCATAGATGGTATTGGTCCCCTGATAAAATTGCCAAATGTCATAAAAATATCTCAAGAACTTGTTGGAAATGTAAGACAAATATTGGAACGTTTTATCATATGTGGTGGAGTTGCCCTAAGATTCAGATGTTTTGGAGAATGATCAAATTAACTCTACAAGAAATGCTAAATATAAATCTTAAACTAAATCCAGAGACTTATCTCTTAAACATAATTCCAGATGGATTTATAAGAAATGAAGTTAGATTGTTGGTTTACATAAGGACAGTTGCAAGAATTTTGCTTGCTAAAGTTTGGAAACTGGATAATATCCCCTCAAAAAGGGAAGTAATTCACAGATTTTTAGACCTGGCTGAAAGGGATAGACTCAACATGATACTAAGCGGTCAAGAGATGGCTCTGTTTGACGAAAGATGGTATATGGTGTATAAGTGGTTAGATGCTAACTTTGTATGGACTCGAAATTAGGTACATGAAAGGGGAATTTAATAAGAATTGTTTAGAAATAATAGTAGAAAAAGATGCATCTAGTAAATAAGAAAGTACTTTATTAAGAAAAGATCAAGAAAGAGTTAGTAAAAGAGAGAAAATACTTACCTTAGGGCAGTTCAAGACCTAAATGGAGATAGCCAATGTGGTGGAGGTCTTTTGTGGGCCCCACCCAGGAGGCTTACATCCTGTGATTCGGTTCTTGATATGAAATTGAACTAATTCATTGTTCAATATGGAAAACTATGTAATATTGATCTTCTCTGCTTGAACAGAACCAAGGATGTTATCTAAAATGTATTATTTGTATTATTTAGAAACTACAAACAAACACTTTTTAAAAAGTAGGTTTGCAGCTTACAGATACACACCTGAACAGCATACCCAGGATTGCAGCAGTCCAGACATTTTGATGCAGTAATTCAGAGCAAGACGTGTCAGTGATCAGATACTGTTAAATAAACAAAATATTGCAAGAGTGCTAATGTTTTAAGCATGTTTTTATTTTAAGCAAAAATAAAAGATCTTTGTGTCCTTCATAAAGTTTATATCTCCGCTACCTGGCATTACATTTTATGACACACATGGCCTGGCCCAACAAGGTCTCATTTATGTCAGATCCGGCCCTCACAACAAATGAGTTCGACACCCCGGACTAAAGCCTTCCTGTTTGTCCAGCCGCTGCTGGAAGACTGCCAGCAAGGGGGAGCTCCCCACCTCCCCAGGCAGCTGATTCCACTGCTGAACAACTCTGATTGAAACAAAGTTTTTCCTAAGATCCAGCTGGTACTTTCCCACCCTTAATTTAACCCCGTTGTTGCGAGTCCTCTCCTCTGCTGCCAACAAGAAGAGCTCCCTGCCCTCCAAGAGCCAGTTTGGTGTAGTGGTTAAGTGCACGGACTCTAATCTGGGAGAACCGGGTTTGATTCCCCACTCCTCCACTTGCACCTGGCTGGATGACCTTGGGCAAGCCATAGCTCTGTACCAGCTGTTCCCTCAAGGACAGCTTGGGAAAGAGCTCTCTCAGCCCCACCTACCTCACAGGGTGTCTGTTGTGGGGAGGGGGAGGGAAAGGAGTTTGTAAGCCGCTCTGAGACTCCCTTGGGGAGTGGAGGGCGGGGTATAAATCCAATCTCCTCTTCTTCTTCTTCTTCTCCTCTAAGTGACAGTACTTCAAATACTTAAAGAGAGCACTCATGTCCCGTCCCCCCCGCCCAGCCTCCTCTTCTCCTGACTAAACATTCCCAAGTCCCTCAGCCTTTCCTTGTAGGGCTTGGTCTTCTTAGGATTGGAACAGAAAAACTGCATTGCCAAAGAAAGTTTGAAGCAATCAGACTTTCAGAGATCCCTTTTCCATCGTCAGCTTGAAGAGACCAAGGAATTAAGGAAGACCGAGAATTTTATGTGATTTGACCACAGCAATCCATGTGCTGATCAACATCCAGGTTAGATTACTGCAGTGGGCTTTCCATGGGGCAGCCCTTGAAGACTGTCTGGAAACTTCCGCTTGATCCAAAATGTGTCAGCTAGGCTATTGTCACGCACTGGATACAAAGATCAGATTCTTCCTGTGCTGAATAATCTGCATTGGCTGCCTGTCTGTTTCTGGGAACAATTCAAAGTACGGTTCTTACCTACAAAGCCCTAAATGGCTTGGGAACAGAGGTTACTTGAAGGATCGCCTCTCTACCGTTATGGCCCAGTGGTCCATCTAGTTTAGTAGACTCCTGGGCATGAAGCACAAGGGGGGGGGGTGTACAAATCCTACTGATGCCTCTTCGGGCGATGGATGGTGAGCCAAAGAAGCTGGCCAGGGGAGCCGGGTCAGGTGACCCCCGTGGGCCACCGTAGCCTGTGATTCTTGTTCAGTGGTTTAGGTGGGAATAAAGAGGATGTCAGGGTCCTGTCCTCGGCTTTCACCCAGGGCCGCGGAATCACTGACTGCCCCTGCTGGCAGTTCTAACCGTTGTGCCAACTGAGGTGTTTTGACAGCTGCAGCACGCCGTAGAGTAGGCAATGCTTCTTGTCTTTTGCCTAGTGATGCCAGCCTCCAGGTGGGACCTGGGGATGTCCCGGAATTACAGCTCATCTCCAAACTACAGAGCTCAGTTCCCCTGGAGAAAATGGACGCTTTGGAGGGTGGGCTCTATGGCATTGTACCCCACTGAGGTCCCTGTCCTCCCCAGACCCCACCCCCAAATCTCCAGGAGTTTCCCAACCTGGATCAGGCAACCATACCACACCCCCACCCCTGCTGGCAGCCAGGGGAAACCTGGCAACTCTCCCCAATTTTGCCCAGTTTGGGACTGAGGCTAGTTATTGGTTGATTGCTTTTAACCAATTTAAAGCCTTTCTAACCACCTTCTCAGCCACAAGGCCCCCCAAGGCAGCCACAGAATTGTCTTCAACCATCCCACAGTCTCAGTTTACCTGCTTGTTGTAAGGGAGACCCCCACCTCGCAGGGTTGTTGGGGAGGAGAACAGAAAAGACCGTCGACTGTTTGGCAGCTTCGAAAGCGCTACGTTAAGTGACGCATGGTGGCAGTGGAGTTTCTGTAGGCGTATGCAATGGTTTGAGTCACGCCGTGGTCTCCTTAAAGTGGGGAAGGCTATTTGGCACAATGCGCTGGGTTTCCACTCAACGCCAGGTTTCTCTAACCACACCAGAGGAAGATGAGGTTTTTGTTACAGACACCTACAGCATGAACGCCTTCCTTTCTAAGGCTGGAATGGGCAAAAAGAAACCTCTTATCTGATGATGGGGGACAAGCCAACTCTGCCCTTCTTAACAACAAACGGAACTGGGCAGAAAAAAATAATTACGTTGTAGCAGCGTGCCGTTGTGTTTACATCGAAAGCGGCAGGGAATTTTCGCCCATCTATATTTTCCCCTTTTCTTCCCACTTGTCTTAGAATACAGCAAAGCTGGCTGACAGCACTTCTGGTTGAGATTCTGCTGAACTTGAAATTCTGACTGATCGGCTGGCGACGGAATCGGCACCGGAAGTCCCCAAAATGATGCCGGAGATGAATGCGGAGTCCGTAGGCTCTTACAGCTTTTGGGCACATAAAACTGAGGCTTGGCTTAAACATGACCGCAGTGAAGGCGAAAGCAACTGCCCAGGGATCTTTGTGTTCACACGGCATCCCATTTAACCTGGGCAGTTATGTAGGGTTGCTAGCTCTGGAACGAGAAATAAGTGGAGATTTGGGGTTGGAGCCTGGAAGACAGGGGAGGGGGAGGAGGAGGAGGAGGAGATTGGATTTATACCCCACCCTTCACTACTCAGAGTGGCTTACAATCCCTTTCCCTTCCCCTCCCCACAACTGACACCCTGTGAGGTAGGTGGGGCTGAGAGAGCTCTTTTGAGAACTGCTCCTGAGAGAACAGCTCTGAGAGAACTTGTGACTGACCCAAGGTCATACCAGCAGCTGCATGTGGAGAAGTGGGGAATCAAACCTGGTTTTCCCAGATTAGAGTCTGCGCTCCTAACCACTACACCAAACTGGGGGGGAGGAGAGACCTCAGCAGAGTATAATGCGGTAGAGTCTACCCATCCCTCGTGTTAAAATAGAATCTCAGGGACTGGAAATTAGGGTTGCAGTGCAAAGTATAGGTTGGGAGATTTGGGAAGGCCCCTAGAAAGGGCAGAGTTTGGGGAGTGGAGGGACATCAATGAGGTATAATGCCATAGAGTCCACCCTCCAAGCAGCCATTTTCTTCACTGCAGATCAATTGTAATTCCGGGAGATCGCCAGGCCCCACCTGGCGGTTGGCAACCCTAACTGAAGTATAGACCCTGAGGGCTGATTATGCCATTTCACCATTTAAGGCCAGCCTCCCACTCCCCGCGAACTCAGTCAACATGCCTTTACTTCTCTGGAGCAACCATACATCTGGCCAACTCGGCAGTCCTACACGGAGAACGACTGTGTGTTAGATATCCATTCCGAAGGCAGAACGAAGAAATCTGACTGACTTGGGTTCATATCGTTGAGCATGCAACCCAAATATTACAGCAATTGCACTGGCTACCAATCCACTCCTGAGCCCAATTCAAGGTGTTGATTCTGACTTTTAAAACTCTACATGGCTTGGGGCCGGGTACCTGAAGAGGCTGTCTTCTCACATAAACACATGAAGCCGCCTTATCCTGAATCAGACACTTGGTCCATCAAGGTCAGTATTGCCTACACGGACTGGCAGCGGCTCTCCAGGGTCTCAGGCAGAGGTCTTTCACATCACCCACTGCTTGGTCCTTTCAACTGGAGATGCCTGGGATTGAACCTGGGACCTTCTACATGCCAAGCAGATGCTCTACCACTGAGCCACAGCCCCCATACGTTCTTCCCCGGGAATTAAGATTGCAGGGAGAGGCCCTCCTGACTATCCCAACACTCAAAGACGCTTCTCTGGTGTGCACACAAGAAAGGGCCTTTTCAGTGGCAGCTCCACTATTATGGAACAACCTCCCCAAGGAAGTGCACCTGGCCCCCCTTCACTTTTGATCTTTAGGAGGCAGCTTGAGACTGTTTTATTTAGAATTGAGTTTAATTAAGGCAAACTCCGGAGCACGACCGAAGACAGGAGGGCCTGGCGTGATGTGGCCCATGGGGTCGCGAAGAGTCAGACTCGACTGTGCGACTGAACAACAACACAAATTGATTTAAAATTTTTGTTTTACGTTTTGACATGTTCTTAATGCATTTTATTAGTATTGAGAATTGCCTTGACGGGCCCGTAGCCGCAGTGGTGCAAAAGGGGGCAGTGCCCCACCAGTCATTTGTCACGCCCCTCCAATCAGCATTACAGGTTGGTGTGAAACCTGTCACGTGTCTTTCAGGTGTAAACGTTCTTTATAAAAAGTGTGAATGCTGTCACAAATCTTCCAAGGGTGAATTCTCTATGCAATCGGCTAGGGCCGAATTAGCAGTTAGCAGGGCGAAAGAGTCCTGATGTGAAAAGCCTGCAGGGGTGTTGGGTGGCGCTGTTAGAAGCCGTGAGTTAGTGATTTATGGAGAAAAGGAGGTTGAATGTACCATTTCAGGTAACTAGAAGAAGGCTCTCACACTTCTTTAATTCTGCAAATGATGTAAAACAGCGGCGTGGGAGAGTGTTTTTAGAAAGTTTATACAGAACAGAACTGTAGTCCATGCCATAGCGCATGCTATATATTATTGATTTGTTGTATGTTCTATCACCCTTTTACAGCATTGTTTTTCATTTTTTTGTTCATTGGCTGCGTTCCTTGACATAGCACGTTTGGTTTCTTTTCTGCATTTTTGTAATTTTTGTACGCCTGGTCCTATCGCCTTTTTATTAGGGCTCTCATGCTGTTTGATTACAATGCTCTATACCAGGCAACCCACTTTGAGTCTCAAGGAGGAAACTGTTAGATAACTAATAGTATAAATAATAAAGTAAATCTATAATGATAGGCTGACCACCACTGTACTCATTCCCCCCCCCCCAATAAAAATTTCCTGGCTACGGGTCTGTGCCTTGAGTTCCATAAGGATAGATAATAAATATCAGTTCACCTGTTGTTCTGTTCTGCCACAGAAGCTTTCTGTATGACCTCGGGCCAGTCACAAACCCTCAGCCTGACTTACCTCACAGGGTTGTTGTTCCACTCTGCCACAGAAGCTTTCTGAGAGACCTTGGGCCAGTCCCACACTCTTGGCCTAACCAACCTTAAGGGTTGTTGTGAGGATAAAATGGAGGAGGAGGAGGAAGAGGAGACTGGATTTATACCCCACCCTTCACTACCCAAAGAAGTCTCAGATCGGCTGACAATCTCCTTTCCCTTCCCCTCCCCACAACAGACACCCTGTGAGGTAGGTGGGGCTGAGAGAGCTCTTTCGGGAACTGGCCTTGAGAGAACAGCTCTGAAAGAACTTGTGACTGACCCAAGGTCACACCAGCAGCTGCATGTGGAGGAGTGGGGAAACAAAGCCGGTTCTCCCAGATTAGAACCGGCACTCCTAACCACTACACCAAACTGCCTAACTAGCAATGTAAGCCACTCTTGAATCCCCAAGGGGAAGAAAGTCTGCATATAAGTGTTGCATATAAATAAAGTCACTTCGTAAATCACTTTGATGATCAGACTGGGACTAAAAGACAGGGATGTCAAATACAAACAAGGCTGGAATCCTACATACTTACAAGCAAGTCCCATTGAAATCAGTAGCACCTGCTTATGAGAAAAGATGCCTGGTGTTGAGACAGCTACAAAGGGTCACTGATGATGCTCCGGCGCCTTTCACATCTACCTGCCACAGAACATCAGAAAAGAACAGCTAGAAGAGAGCCAGTTTGGTGTAGTGGTTAAGAGCGGCGGCCTCTAATCTGGAGAATTGGGTTTGATTCCCCACTCCTCCTCCACACGAAGCCAGCTGGGTGACCATGGGCCAGTCGCAGTTCTCTCAGAACTCTCTCAACCCAAAAAAACAAGTCTAGCTCGCCACCTATTGGTGCAGAACCCTAAAAGAGCTAGAATTGCTGGCTGCCAGACAATCTTAGGCTCTCCTGGCTATACTACACACAATACCCTATAATAATTATTAACTATTACCAGCTGGAAGAGTCCAGGGGGCCCATCTGATCCAGCACCCTCTTTCCAGCAACAACTGGCTGGCTGGCTGATGCATCTCAGAAGCCCCAAAGATTCCAAGAGACAGGGTGGTGTAATGGTTAGAGTGTCGGACTAGGATCTGCGAGACCCCAGTTCAAATCCCCACTCTGCTGGGTGACCTTGGGCCAGCCACCCACTTTCAGCCTAATCTACCTCAGAAGGTTGTTGTGAGGATAAGGAGAAGAGAATGACATAAGCCTCTATGGGTCATCGCTGGGGAGGAAGGCAGGGTATCAATGAAATAAATAAATAAAAGTAATAAATTCCTCCCCCCATTGATGATCCCCCCCAATTATTATTCAAAGACACAGGGAAGTTCTATTAGTGTGTATTAGCAAAATAAAACACCACCATGGCATGCTGGTGAGAGAGTTGGGACTAGAATCTGGGAGCCGCCGGTTTGAATCCCCGCTCTGCCACATGGAAGCTTGCTGAGTGACCTTGGGCCAATCACACTCTCTTAGCCTAACCTACCTCACAGGGTTGTAGGGAAGATAAAATGGAGGTGAGGAGAAAGGTGGGAGCCACTTTGGGTCACCATTGGGGTCCAGGGGGCCCATCTGATCCAGGGTATAAAGTTAATCATAATGACGAACATTTATTCACCTGGAACAAAGTTCGAGTCCAGCAACACCTTTAAGACCAACGAGATTTTATTCAAGGTATAAGCTTGCGTATGTACGCACACTTCTTCAGATACATTGAAATGGAAGTTGCCAGTCCATACATATAGGTAGAGGACGAGCAGCAAATCAGCATACAACATAATGAAGTTGTTTGACAGATGCTGGAATAAACTGGGTAACAAGCTTAGTTTATACGGTCACCATTTGTTTGGGTTTAATTCCAGGGGGAAACATAGCAAAGGAAATAAATATATCAAAATGGGAGACTGATGAGCACATGTACCTTTCTTAATTGTAGAATGCTGAGAGCAATTAACTTGTTTATTTATTTATCAAATGAATGTTGGTAGTCTTTATGGCACCACCGGAGTTTTGCTTTCGACTCCATTTACGCACCGATAACCCGCCACCACCCCCGAACTTGTCTAATCTCCATTTTTTTTAAAGAAAAGAGAGAGTCATCTCACCACATTTGGGGGAGCAGTAAAGTTAAGCCCCAGTATCTTTTCCTGGCACAGAGATTAATATTTCCTCTGATTCATTTCTGCATGTCACTACCCAGAGGGGAGCACTACCAGTCTGAAAAAGTAACAAACCCAAAGTGTATGGTTGCCAACTTGTTTTATCACCCCTACTCCTGCGCCCTTAGTTCGGCACCATCTGCAACTTTCGAGGGCCAGCATGAAAAGCCTCCCTGGCTGATTTCCGCAGGTTAGGAGGCCTAAGAAAGGGCACTCCCCCACGCCAATCTCCAGAGCCAGCTGTTAACCCTCTGTAGAGAATGCATGCAAATACCAAACCAGTGAAATCAGGAAAAAGAGAGTCTTAAGTGGAAATGTAAGATGCCATCACAGCAGTTCAAGGCCCTATATGAGTCAAAATGGCCTGGCCAAAATTCCCAGCCTGGTAGCTTTTTCCCTCTCTGCGGTTCCAAGCAACAAAGCCGGGTCGAAGAGTCATAAAAATCCCGCGCCTCATTATCAAACGAGCCCGCTCTGTACCAAGCAGGTGAGTCAAGCACTTTCTCCTACGCGCCGCCCCTCCCTTCCGGTTGGCCTTCTTCGGGAGACACTAGAGGGCGCAATTAGTTCACTTTAGCCGCCGGCAGAGCGACTTGCCGGGCAGGGCGCTTGGCGGAAGCGAGGAGGGTCGACCTAAATATTTGGGCTCTCCCGACCCAGTTGGATGGTTGCGCGCGCAGCAGGGGAAAAGGGGGCGCATCTTCCTCCTGGGAGAGACGCGCGTTTCCAAGCAAGCGAGCTGGCCAGGTTTTTGGTTGCGTTATTCGTTTGTAAAGCAAGAGCTCTTTGGAATTGATATCTAAATTAAATTCTCTCCGGGTTCTAGGCCAGCTGTTGGAACTCTGAAGAAAAATATCGGTCAAATCTGGGGAAAGATGCTGGTCTTCAGGGGCCAGAGAAGCAAGCTCAAAAATGCCCGTGTAAGCGGGAATCAAGTCGCGCTAACTGCAAAGGCGGGTAACCGACTCGCGAGTAGGTGCATTTCCGCAGGCAAGGCTCGACATCTGTGCAAGTCTGAAATTGCACTTGACAAGGTAGCTCCTGATCCGTTGCGCAATCCTCTTCAGCTGAAGCGGGTGTTGATGTCATCACTCCGAACAGTTTTAAAAGGCGTCCCAGCTGATCTTGGGCTCGCCGGCTGAAAGGGAGGGGGGGGGGGGTCCTATCATGAAATCTGCAGCTGAATGAATCTGAGCGGATTTGGGAACGGTTGTTTGCAGAAGGCGCGGGGCAGAGGCGGAAATGCAAAAGCGGAGCCTTCGTTAATGGCTGCGTTTAGACGCAATCCGATTTCATCAACCCGAGTGGCCCCCTTCGAAACCCCTTTCCCGCCCTTCATTTAAAGTGGCTGATCTAATCCGACTCAACAGCATTCATCCAAGGGGCGGGGGGAGCTCAAACCGGAGTAAATCAATTTGCAACACCCCGCCTGGGTCTCGCTTGCTTCGACAGGCTTAGCGGACCGGCGGTTGGAGGAAGTAGTGGGTTGGGATCAATTTGTCACGGCATTTCTCCCTTTTAATTCGGCGGAGCGCCGGGAAACCGGTTCGAAGGCAGCTCCCTGTTGGGTCCACCGAACCGGCGCTTGTTGCAACGGTCATCGGAGTCGGCTGGCCCGATGGGGGAGGGACGGAACCCACGCCTCTCAAGCCGACTGCGTGCAAATATTTGAATTTCAAAAAATATATGTTCTCAGTTGCTACGCCAGCTGGAAGGTGCAGGGAAGGTTTGGGGACGGAGGAAGCGTGCAGGCGAGTTGTCCCATCCTCCGCACCTTTACAGGGAAGTAAGAGGCAGCCATGGCGCCTGTCAAACTTCGGAGCCTCCAGGCTGTCTTCTTCCTCCCCGGGAGACCGGCTTGCGAAACAGCAGTCGCGTCTGTAGGTAAAGCGTGAACCCGCTCACCTTCACCGCCCCGGATCCAGCGCGCCAGGGCCGGAGAGGGGCGGGGGGAGAGCCCGAAAACTACCCCACTCGTGTAGCTGTCGCCTCTGCTTCTCATAGAAGCTGCAATCCCCGGGGCACTTTAGCCAGTGCCTAGGGCTCACATCGACGCTTTGCGGCTCCCAGGAAACACCAAAGTCCCTGTCAAGTCCCTTGAACTCAGAGCGACCGGAGTAAGGCAAATACTTGGCGCAACCTTCCGAGTTCTACAAAACTCTTCGGCAGGCGGGATGTTGAAAATAAGGCGGGGGGGGGGGATACATCTGTCCGCTCTCGGTGTTTAAGCAAACGTGCACATACACCTCCCCCCCCCCACACACACACGCACTTCAGGCGTGTTTTCATATCCAAAGAGATGCAAAGTTCTGGAGAACGTGGAAGCTTGCACACGGTTAACGCAATTGGCTTGCAATCCAATGCAATGTGCAACCCAATACACTTTGCAATTCCACTGCAACTGCTTCCAAGGAGACATACATGGAGGAGGCGGCGGGGGGGTCTTTCATGCGGCTCACTCGGCATGGAATTAAGCCAGCTTTCGGCGCAAGGGGAGAAGGGACGATTCGCCCCCCCCCCCCGGTTCTTTCTCTTCTTTGCTTTCCCCGCAGCCCGATCCTCGGGCCGTCTACTCGGAATCAAATCCCAGTTAGCTTGGCTTTGTTTAAAAAATAAAACGCTTCCCTTTTTAATTTTTTTTTGGGTTTATTATTTCGAAAGCGACTCGGAGTCCCAGGGAGGGGGAAGAGAGCGTAGTGAAAAGGGGGGGGGGGGGGACAGCAACAGTCGCGCCCTCTGCAGTAATGGGGAACGCGCTCCGCCGGTGACCGCCTAAGGGCTGGAGAAATGCCGCGCAACCCGATCCTACGCGGAGATGCAACCCTGCTACACCTTTGGGGGAATTTTGCACCCGGAGAGGAGACCAGTAGCGCACGGGGACCGCAAGGGGAGGGTGCTAGGGGTGGTCTACTCTTAAGTAAGTGGGGGGGCTCGCTCCGTGGAAAGCGTCTTGAAAGGGCTGCCGCCCCCTTGCAGAAGAAGAGACCCGCAAAGACCCACGCAGCACCGGCCGCCGGTTCGATTCCCCGGCTGTGGCCCTTTTACTATCTGTTTACTCCTGTCGCTGCTGCGGGGACGCGCGTCCGTAATCCAACCCGGCGCGGCCAATGCCTCCGTCCCGCGGCCGCCCCTCCCGGCCTTAACGCAGTGCGGAGAGCCCCTCGCGCGCCGCTGCCCGGCTCCGGCTGCGGAGACGCCCCCTCCCCTCCCCAGGAGTCCCTTGCAAGACATATCCCCTCCCGTCGCCGCCCGTTTCGGCTTGCAACGGGAGCCACGCCTGCCGCTTGCCAATCCCCCGGGGGCGAGGGGGAGGGGGCCGAGGGGGAACCGGCGCTGGCTCTCCTCCGGCCCCGCCTGCCATTTTCTTTTTTGGAGCAGTCGGCGGCGCAGCTCCGGCTCTTCTGCAAAAAGCTCGGCCGGAGTCTGTTGGCGGGAAACTGGGGGTGGGGGCGGGGGCGGAGCGATCCGGGAGCAGCCTATAAAAGCCAGCCTGGCCGCGAGTACTCATCACTTTTGCTGGAGAGGCGAGCGGAGGGGAGGGTTCGCCGCTGTCGCCGCCGCTGGCTTTGCAGGGAGCCCCGGAGGGCGACAGCTCAAAATCCCACCCACCTCTCTCGCAAGCCGGTGGCGCTTTTTAGAAAGAGCGACGAGGAGCGAGCCCCGACTCTGCACGGACGCCGCTCCTGCTGCGTCGAGAGCCTTCTTGGACTTACAATATTCGCTTTACTAGCAAAGAAATCCAACGCGAGGAGAAGGGACCGAGCGCTATTCCGTGGTGGGTTTTTTTGTTCTCTGGCGAGAGATCCTTTGGAATCCTTTATTATTATTTTTTTTGTCCCCTCTCCTGATTACTTTGGCTGGTCTCGTTACCCCAAAGCGACCCGCTGGATTGCCTCGCCGGTACCTGGAAGGAACCGGTAAGTTCTTGCGTGCCTTTTTGGGGCGTCTTTGTCCCTTCGCTCGCCGTATGGATTTCGCCCTTGTATCGCAGAGAGAGGCGCGTTGCTCGGAAGGGGTCCGCTGGAGCCGGGGACGGCGTTACGCGTCCTAGAAAGAGCCGCGCTGCTTTCAAAGGCGGCGGGCTTGCAATATGCACCGGGGGGGGAGGGCAGCCAGGCTTGCGCGGCGTAGCGAAGGAGTTAACGCGGCTTTTTTCGCCTGCCTGGTGGAACGGGGTCCCTTGCGGAGGGACCCTTTTCCGCCCCCCTGTTCGGATTTCCATTTTTCTTGCTTTATTTGCTCGGCGAGTTGCTGCTACTTTGGGGAAAGGACGGAGCTTGTGATTCGCCGCGAGGCGAGGCACCGGGAGGTTTCGGATCCCCCGACACCGCAACCTGTGCCTAGTGGCCGGGGCGGCGACTGCTTGTTTGCGCGTTGAGCGATCCACCGAAGAGTGTCGCGGAATGAGAAGCTCAGGATCGGGGAGCGGAATGGGGAAAGCCCTTGCGAAACCGGGTAGGGAAGGGCTCGGTGCCCTTGCGAGCTGGTTGCAGTCCACGAAGGCTCCCCTTGCCGGGTGATCGACTGCCTCGCCGGGGCTGTCATCCGGAGGGGCGGGGAAGCCGGGTGGCGCGCGGCGGGGAGTGAATCTGTCGCGGAAGCGGCGGCCGGCAGCTTTTCCACGGTGGCTCCCGCGGCGCCGCGAGTTCGAATACGGGGCTTCCTGCGGCGCAACCCCCCGAGTCGTGCGGGGTGAGGAAAAGGGGTTGTCGGAGTGCGAGGGAGCGCCGTTGCCTTATTTCAGCAGTAGGGGTTGAGCGAGAGAGCGAATATCGGAGGCTCACTAGCAGGCGTCCTTTGCGTGGTCTAGTTTTGCAGGGAAGTTGTCGGTGCGCCGCTGGGGAGGGGGGGGGATGCCTTAAGCCCCCCTCCGGGGAGGGGGGCGTTCCCTCTCGGAAAAGAGGAGGCTGCTTTGCCGGTAGGGGATTGGGGCTGGGTCCAGGGAACTGGAAGGCAGGGGGAGAAGCCGCCCGAGCGTTACCTCGCCTCGCCGGAGAGTCGCGCTGGGTTCGGTGGGAATGAGCTACCGCGCGGCGGAGCTCAGCTGTGCAATTCGAGCCGGAGGCGGGACTGCGTTGGAGGGAAGGGCCTTGGGAAGCCGCTGGAGGTGGGCGATACGGCGTCCAAGGCTCTTGCTTTCCCGACTCCGGGTCACCTACCCCGAATGCTGTTGAAACCGCCTTGATGGCAGGCAATGGCAGGTGACTTCTGCGCGGTCGCTGCAAGTCAGCTGCGACTTGACGACGAAAAGCTGAGGCCACTTCCATCCACACTGTCACTTCTGTCGCTCGTTTGTCCCGATTGCTCTCTTCCCCCCCCCCCCCCATGTCTTTTGCTCTCTTTTAGTCCCAGAGGAAGCAAAAGACATGGGGGAAAGGGGGGGGGGCGGCAAAGCAATAGGGAAAAACAAGTGACAAAAATAACAGGGCGCGTTTAGTACAGCAAGGGAGACAGTCTGGTCCGCATTCGTGGCCGAAGCGGGGTAGTTACTTCGGGTCAGGTACTTTTTTTGATCCTGGGGGGGGAATCTCTTTACTTGCGCTCGGACGTGTGTGTGGGGGGGTCTTTTGCACCCAGCCTGAGCTAATGCAGGGCTCCGACCCCCTCGGAAACTAATCCCCCTCCCTTTTCTCCCCCCCCCACCCCTTTCAGGCCCCACCCTCCGCCGCCATGCCCCTGACGGTCCCGAGCTTCCCCAGCCGGACTTACGACTACGACTATGACTCGGTGCAGCCCTACTTCTACTTTGAGGAGGAGGAGGAGAACTTCTACCTGGCGGCGCAGCACCGCGGCTGCGAGCTCCAGCCGCCCGCCCCGTCGGAGGACATCTGGAAGAAGTTCGAGCTGCTGCCCACCCCGCCGCTCTCGCCCAGCCGCCGCTCGGGCTGCTTCCCGTCGCACGCCGACCAGCTGGAGATGGTGACGGAGCTGCTGGGCAGCGACGCCGTCAACCAGAGCTTCATCTGCGAGCCGGACGACGAGGCCTTCGTCAAGTCCATCATCATCCAGGACTGCATGTGGAGCGGCTGCTCGGCCGCCGACAAGCTCCAGAAGGTGGTCTCCGAGCGGCTCGCCTCCTACCAGGCCACCCGGCGGGAAGGCACGGCCCCCTCCGCCCGCAGCAGCAGTAGCGGCAGCCTGCCGCCCTCCTCGCCGCCCCAGACGCCCGCCGCCGCCGCTCCCCCTTCCTCGCCCGGCAGCGCCTACTTGCAAGACCTGGGCGCCACGGCCGCCGAGTGCATCGACCCCTCGGTCGTCTTCCCCTACCCACTGAGCGACAAATCGCCCAAGCCCGCCCAGGCCGTCGCCGCAGCCGCCCCCGACGCCAGCCCGGCCTCCTCCTCCTCCTCGCTGGGGGAAGACACACCGCCCACCACCAGCAGCAGCAGCAGCAGCGACTCCGGTGAGTTCCAGCCTTTGCAGGGTTGTTGTGTGTGTGTGTAAAGGCCTTGACCTGCTGGTCTTGGAGGATGTGTATCCAGTGGGGGAACTTGTTAGATGCTTTATGTAGGCTGCGGTCTCACCCTCACACACACACACACCTAAATAATCCACTTTCAATCCAACTGGGTTTTTACTGTGTGAACTGGCAAAATCCAATTCAAAAGCACATTGGAAGTGGATTATTTCGTGGGTGTGGTTGCTTAAACCGTTGGCGTCCCGGTTTGCATCCTTCTCCTGCGTCTTCTCCACATAACAACCCTGTGAGGTAGGCTAGGCCGGGAGTTCACCCAGCAAGCTTCACCGACCCAAGTTGGAGATTCGGACCTGGTTTCTTAACCACCATGCCACACTGGCTGCAGGACTGTCCTGAGCAGGTTTGTTTGGAACTAAGCCCTGCTTGAGTGCAGTGGGGCTTTATTTTGTTTAGTAGGATCCCGGGTCAGCCAGCAATGGGGACTTAGCTCCCTGAGAAGTGCACCTGTTTAGGTTTGCTGTTTTGGCAAAGTTCTAAGGTAAGTGGTGCACGTGGAGTATACACACACACACACACACACAGCGAGAGTGGGGTGTTAAATACCTTGCATTAAGACAGGACTATTGATTCATTTTGGCCTACAAGATAAGGGGAGGTGTGTGGCTTCTGTGCTTAGTTACCAGCTTGCTCCAGCTGGAACCCTTTTTTTTTTTTTAAGGTGGGCAGTTTGTTGTTTGCTCCCCGTGGGATTTCCTCTCTACTTCTCTGGCAGGAAGCTCCCTGCTCCAGAAGATGGTGCAGTCCAACATCTGTCTCTCCCCCCTCCCACAGCTGAAATGTTCCCACAGTACAGATGCGAAGACCGAGGCTCTGAAAAATTATTGCTGGAGACGGCACAGCCAGTCCCGAGTGGGGAGGGGCTTGAACCTACCTCTGCAGGGCCAAATGAAACCTCACAAGATTTCACTGGGGTGGGGGGAGTGGGGGCAAGACCCCTTATTTGCATGTGGCCCAGGCCTTCGGAAGTGGCAGTCCCTGCAAATAAAGGCTCTAGTAAGAGCGCCCCCATGGAAAAGGGTATTGTAGTCTCCAGCGATAATCTTGGCGTCTTTGATTTGCATTAATGTCAGAACGTTTGTGTACTGAATCATTTGGGGGGGGGGATCCTTAAGCCATTTGCTGGCTGGTGTGAAGAACTCTCTCCTCCCCCTCTCCACCCCCCCCCCGCCCCAAATATTTCAGTGCCTGTCTCTTCTCCCCGTCAGCGCATGTGTGCTTTTTATAAAAATGCCACGTTAGCGTCACTCGGGGACCAGGCTTCCCAGGAATCGAGCTTCTTGGAAAAAGAAGTTCAAGGAAGGAGAGAGGACCCTGCTTTGGTTTTGCGAGGGAGGAGGGGTCAGAGCCGCTGTAAATTTAAACCTGTCCTTTCCACCTCCCCTTTGGACGAGTGGGAAAGCCAGCAATAACTGCAGGGCACTCAGGAGGGCGGGGTTAGCGAACAGGGTAGGAAGAAGGCCTGAGGGGAAAGTGCATTTTTTCCAAGATGTTTTCTCAGGTAAGCTTTAGCCTACGACAACGCCCACCTCCCTGCGGATCTAAGTAAAGATCTTGCCAAACAGTCTTCATGCGGTGAGCAAGTCCTGCTGGGAATCTCACTGCGGGAGGGGGGGGCTTATCTAAAGGTGTTCTTAAAAGGAAGATACAGGCCATATTGTGCAATTTCTGGGTGTTGCTTCACCAGTCTTCAATGCTCTCTGCGTGTTGATGAGCGTTTGCATAGTCGTGTTTGTCTGACCTGGTTCAGACAACCACATGTGCAGTCATGATTCTCTCCCCCCCCCCCCAAAAAAAAAAAAAGGGATCTGCTCACTTTGCCAGTTTGGTGTAGTGGTTAAGTGCGCGAACTCTAATCTGGGAGAACCGGGTCTGATTCCCCACTCCTTCACTTGCACCTGCTGGATGACCTTGGGCAAGCCATAGCTCTGTCAGAGGTATTCTTGAATATCTCCTGTAGGTAACAGCTGCCATCTGTTTATCTTGCATGCTTCTGTCCGACTCTTTCCGCACAACAACCCTGTAAGGTAGACCAGGCTGGGAATGGGAAGCCAGCCAGCCCCAAGTCACCCAGAAAGCTCAATAGCATTTGAGCCCCAGTTTCTCAGATCCTTGCTGGGTCCTCTAATCACTGCGCCACGCTTCCCTGGTTGGCCTAGCCCTGCTCCTTGTTCCTGCTGCATTTGGGCAGATGGCTGTTGCAAGTTATGCAACCTTGTGATTTCAAAATCTTGAGATCTGGAAGGAAGGCGGGAGTCAGTTTAACAGCCCTTTGTGGAGCCTTACAGAAATGTGCAAAAGTGTCGGTCTTAACCGTAGTTCTGTTGCGTAACCATTATGGCCTCCTCCCCTTGGAGAAGCATTCAGAAGTCAGGTTACACAATATTTTCAATCTGGCTTTCAGGTCAGCGTGTCCCCTTTGTGTAACTGTAAACAAACATCCATTTTAAGGGTAATAATTTTAAAAGGCACGGGTGCGTAGGACGGAGGCGGAGGAGACAGTTTTTTTAACCTGTCCGTTTTTCTCTTTTCTTTTCCAGAAGAGGAGGAGGAACAGGAGGAGGAGGAAGAAATAGATGTGGTGACTGTGGAGAAACGGCAGCCCGCCTCCAAGAAGTCAGAGTCCAGTACACACAGCAAGCCCCCCCACAGCCCGCTAGTCCTCAAGAGGTGTCACGTCCCCATCCACCAGCACAACTATGCCGCTCCCCCCTCCACCAGGGTCGAGTACCCCTCGGCCAAAAGGTTACGGCTGGACAGTGGCCGGGTTCTCAAACAGATCAGTAACAACCGCAAATGTTCCAGCCCCCGCACCTCAGACTCGGAAGAGAACGACAAGCGGCGGACGCACAACGTCCTGGAGCGCCAGAGGCGGAACGAGCTCAAGCTGAGCTTCTTCGCCTTACGTGACCAGATCCCCGAGGTGGCCAACAACGAGAAGGCCCCAAAGGTGGTCATCCTCAAAAAAGCCACGGAATACGTCCTGTCCATCCAGTCGGACGAGCACAGACTGATAGCCGAAAAGGAGCAGCTGAGGCGGCGGCGGGAGCAATTGAAAAGCAGGCTGCAGCAGCTGAGGAACTCTTGTGTTTGAGAGGGACAGAGCAAGAATCCCCATAGACATTGGTGGGGGTATTGCATAGACTTGGGAGGATTAAGGCCAACACAGTGAGAAAAACGAGAGACAGACAACGAAAGTATTGGTGAACTTGATGATTTCATGGACCCGTTCATTGCATGCCCGACAACTCTGCGACCTCGGCTTGACCTTGACAGTGGCCGGCCAGAACCTCAAAACTGCCTCATAACAAAACTTTGGGTAGATGGGGGGCAGACATCTCTTCACGCTTGGGGGACAAACTTTATTTTTTTTCCTTTAATTTTTCCTCCTTTTTTTGTATTTAAAGTGTTTCTCCCCCCCCCCCCCCTTTACGGTGATTCCTCTTCCCGAAATCAGCTGTTGTAGATATATTTACACATATTAATGACATGTAAATATCTTTATTAAAAAAATCTTTATAGGAAAATTCTTTTAAAAAACACGCAAAAAAAAAAAAGCAAAGCGCAATGGATAAATATTGCTTAGAGGTTGTGGCAGCTGGATGGCTGACTGTCTTGAACACTTCTGTGCCATAACATTTCATAAAAAAAGAGAAAAAAAACCCTGCTCATTTTTATTTAAATACTTTTTTGTCATCTTTTTTTAAGAATAAATGATTTTATTTTGTGTTTCTAGACAAATAAAATATTTGCCCTAAATCTTAATAGCCAAATCTTGTGTAAACTGCTCTATTACCTTTGCCTTCGAGTTTATCGGTTCCCCCAAACAGAATTGTTTGACTGGTACAGAATTGTTGACTGGTAATAGATGGAAGCATGTTGTGGGACTGAGCACTGTGACACAGAGGTCGTATCTGGTAAGAATGTGGTGGTGAAAAGTGCCTTGAAATTGCCAACCGGCTTATGGTGATCCCATGGGGTTTTCAAGGCAACCCACAAATTGAGGTGGTTTGCCATTGCCTGCCTCTGCACAGCAACCCTGGACTTCCTTGGTGGTCTCCCATCCCAAGTGCTCACAAGGGCCAATCCTGCTTGGTTTCCAAGCTCTGACCGGGTCAGGCTAGCCTGGGCCACCAGATCACGGCAGTAAGAATATCTCAAGCTAAATGAGTCTTGAGTCGCCCCTTAAATGAGTCTTGAGTTGCCCCTGATGATAAGAGGGTCAGCCCTCAATGTTTAAAGAGCAAGATGGGTAGCCATGTTAGTGCGTAGCAGTAGAAAAAAGCAAGCGTCCGGTAGCACCTTAAAGACAGCCACAGATTTTGTTAGTCCAAATCCAGTAGCGTATTTCGTTTTGCAAAAGATAACGGAGACCCCCTAGAAGGAATGGAAGTATAATATAGGAGCCGGGTCCATCCCTCTGTTATAAAGGTGAATCAGAGTTGTTCCCAGGCAGCTTAAATTCAGCTGGATGGGCCGCCTTTAACCTGGATCTAACCTTCAGGTGCAAAGCAGTTTACAGATTTAACCTTACAGCGGTTTTTGATGAGACCTCAGTGGGGTTTCTCCAGAGGCCTTCACAGCCTCTTCTAGGCTTGGTCTGAATGTCCTCTTCCAATGCCTGAAGCCAGGCATGGTTAGGTTCTTCCTGAGGGTTGGACCAATGCAAGGGTCCCCAACCTTTTTTGGGCCAGTTGGTCATATTTAACATCTGAAACCACGTGATGAGTGCAACCATTAAATGGCCACCTAGGAAGCCCAAAGTGCAAGAGATGAGGGGTAAATTTTAAAAATGCATTGGGAAAGAAGAATCAGAGGGAGGATAAAAACAACAGTGTAATGGCAGACTTCATGGAAATATTACTTTAATCTTTACCGCCAATCCGAAGGCCTACTGGGCAGGAGCCCACCCAGCTCCACCCACTTTCTGCAAAACCTTGGTGCCCCAGGGCCCTACGTGATTCCCTGGGTCCTGGTGATCCCTGGACAGATGCATGATTGGATGTTCACTGTACCCCCCCCCCCAAAAAATCTTCTAACCTATGTGTGCAAGGTTATGCATGTGGATGGGGGAAAGCTCTTAACGGCCTTGCTTGAATCTTCTGGTTTAGTTGTCGAATTCCACTAAAGGTCCTGAGCAATGCTCCCTCTAAGCTGTGGAGTCTCGTGAGCAAAAATTCTACTTTGGGAGCTACCGGCATTAAAGTTGTGAGCGAGTGATTTGGCTGCTGCGTAAATTAGTTTGCTCTGGAGCCGTCCTTCCTGAGCTAAGACACAAATGTGTGAGCCAGAGGCTAAAAAACTGCGAGCGAGCTCACACTAAGCTTAGAGTGAACTCTCAGTGCATACCTTGGGGTAAGTGATGGATGTCCAAGTTAAGCTCAGAACAAAGACCAGTTCCTTTTTTCCCCAACTACAGTGCTCCGCAAGACAGCCTCCTCTAAAACACGTATAGTTCATTAAAATGTTTCTAGTCAGCCTTTCAATAAAATCTTCCTTAGGTGGCAAATGAAATTCCAATATTTACTCCCCCCTCCAAAGGAGCAATGTGGAAAAGTTTAGATCTTACAAAGTGAGGCCAGTCTGGAAAAAGTATTCATAGGAGCTAGTTGGTATTTAACTCCCTTCTGTTTCCTTTCTTATCATCCCCCCCCCTTGTGAATCTGTCTCCATTTAAATATAGTTGCTTTCCCATGTGTTAAGCTCTTTGAACAAGAGATGCAATAAATTCCAAATAAATGAATACGTGGGGAGAACTAACCTGTTGGGCAAGTACAGGGTTGCCCGAGTCGGCCCCACTAAATCAGTTGTGTGTCAGCTGGAATGAAAGAAAGGTATTTTCATGGATTGGATTCATGTGTGGCTTTGAAGCTGTTGGCTGCGTACCGTGCGCAGGCTGGGAGGCGCCAGGGGTTAGGTCATCTGCATTCTGACACAGCTGTTCAATACAGCCTTGGATGCAGCCTTACGAAGTGAGTTACTGTTGTGCCCATTTTACAGACAGGAAGAATGGGCAGCTGGGAAGTAGCAAGTTGCCCCTGATGAAAAGAAATAGTGGTTAAGGAAAAAGTCTGGAAGGAATCTCCTTCCCTTCCTCTCCCCGCAACAGACACCCTGTGAGATGGGTGGGGCTGAGACAACTCTGAGAGACCTGTAAGTGGCCCAGGGTCACCCAGCAGCTGCATATGGAGGAATTCAATAGATTCAGTAGAAGGCAGCTTCATTTGTGACACCATAACAAAGTCAAGGAAATCCAATGGCATGCAGTGGTTAGAGTGTCTGGCTAGGATCTGGGAGACCCAGCCGTTCTCTCAGCCTACCCTACCTCAGAAGGTTGTTGTGAGGATAAAATGGAGAGGAGAATGATGTAAGCTGCTCTGGGTCCCCATTGGGAAGAAAGGCAGGGTACGGATGAACGAAATGAAAAAAAGGAAGTCAGCGCCCACGATGGCACCTAAGTTGCCCCTGGACCTCTAAACAGGTGGTGGTGGAAAGTGCCATCAAGTCAAGAGTTGACTTCTGGTCACCCTGCAGGGTTTTCAAGGCAAGAGATGTTCAGAGGTGGTTTGCCACTGCATTGTCTCCGCATGATGACCCTGATATTGCTTGGTGGTCTCCCGTCCAAGTACTGACCAGGGCCGACCCTTCTTAGCTTCTGAGATCTGACAAGATTGGGCCCGGCTAACCAGGTCAGGGCCTCAACAGCTACCCATCTGGAATCATTATTTTGTATTGTTAGTCTTTCACATTCATTGTAAGTTCTCAAAATACGAGGGGGGGGAGCTGCTTGGTGTAGAGCCGGTTTGGTGTAGTGGTTGGGAGCGTGGACTCTAATCTGGGAGAACCGGGTTTGATTCCCCACGCTTCCGTGTGCAGCTGCTGGTGAGACCTTGGGTCAGTCATAAGTTCTTTCAGAGCTGTTCTCTCAAGGGCAGCCCCCCCTACTTCACAGGTTTGCTGTTGCGGGGAGGCGAAGAGAAAGGGATTGTAAGCCGCTCTGAGACTCTTTCGGGTAGTGACAGGCAGGGTATAATCCAATCTCCTCCTCTTGGTTATAGGATTCCTGGAAAGGGGATGCAGATTTCTATGGGGCCCCTGGAGGCCTATGCAACCATATTCCCTTACTAACCCAGGACTAAGCTGTGCAAGATCTAGCCTGTTGCCCCCTACATTCAGTAAGGCCTGTTCTAGAAAGATGGCGGAACAAGGTAGAAATGGCTACTGAGGTGTTAGAATGACCTATGGTTCAACAGCGTATGAGAAATCACCTTACTGAAGGCTCTTTCAACACACGAAGCTGCCTTCTAATGAATCAATCCATCAAAGCCAGTATTGTCTCCTCAGACAGCTGCTTTTTGAGGTCTCGGGAAGAGGTCTTTCACGTTACCTACTGCCTGGTCCCTACTGAAGATGTCAAGGATTGAATCTGGGACTTTTTGCATGCCAAGCAGATGCTCTGCCACCTAGCTACGGGGCCCCTCTGTTGTGTAATAGCAACTCCTTGCAAACAGAAAGCTGGCACCTCAGGCTAAAAGCTGAGCTGTCTGCAGGGAGTTCGTTATGCTGTTTGGGAGGCATGTTTGAAACCAGTGTCTACCACCTGTAGTCTGAAATACGGCCAGCTGGCCGGCCGGCCATACTCCTCATTGCTCTCTATAGTCAACCCAGGCTTGGCCCAGCTAGCTCCAAGCTTGCTGGCTGTAAAGGGAATGTGAAAGACAATCCTGACTTTGGTTTTTTGTTGGGGAGGAAGGGAACATATCAGACAGACACAGTGCAGGCTTCAGAATCTGGTATCTCTTAGTTTCCAGATGGGTAGGCTGATGTCATTCTGAGACAATGGGAGGAATTTTGGCTCCGGGCAAAACGCTCCATCCGTCTTCCTCTCCTGAAAGGCAAAGGCAACTTTTTGCGCTGGCTTAATATAGCTCGCGAGGCATGAACCTGCCTATGGAATACCGGCTTGTCTTGTCTCTTTGCCTGGAGAAACTGGAAAATGTCAGAGACTTTGCTCACCGGCCGTTCTGACACAGCGCAGAATCCTCCAGTGGATTTTCTGGAAGAGGGCGGAAGGTGGGAGTGAGGACTTTAAAGGGAGAGAAATTGGGGGGAAGGCCGGAGGCGAGAGACACTGGAAGGCCCTACTGAAGTGCCAGTAATCTATTTTGGTTATTTATTTAGAGGTTTTGTTTGTTTATGCTTCTTTTAAGGACTTCTGCACTGGGGGTGCCCGACTTATTTTATATTTATTTGAATAACGCATGCCCTGTTTTTCTCCCAACTAAAATGGATCACCATTATTGTTCGCCCCCTCCTCCATTTTATCCTCCCGACAACACCAATGGAGACCAAGCCCTACGAGGAAAGGCTGAGGGACTTGGGAATGTTCAATCTGGAGAAGAAGAGGTTGGGGGGGGGGGACGGGACAGAACTGCTCTCTTGAAGTCTTTGAAGGGCTGTCCCTTAGAGGAGGGCAGGGAGCTGCTCCTGTTGGCGTCAGAGGAAAGGACTCCCAATAATGGGTTTAAATTATGGGCAGGAAGGTACCAGTTGGATATCAGGAGAAACTTTTTGACAATATGTGGAATCAACTGCCTAGGGAGGTGGTGAGCTCCCCCTCCCTGGCAGTCTTCAAGCAACAGCTGGACAAACACTTGTCAGGGATGCTCTAGGCCAGGGGTGGGCAAATGGCGGCCCGTGGGCCACATGTGGCCCGCCACAGTGTTTTTTGCGGCCTGCCAAGGCATGAAGCTTAACAAGAGTAAATATAGATGCTCTTTGACAGACATTAACTTGCAGGCTGTGATTAGAATCTCAACAAGCAATCTCACTCCTGATTTCAAAAACATTGTAGAAAAGTGTGATAGGGTACATTTGTCTCATTAAAGTGATTCTAAAATTAATTGTGCTTGCAGCTATGGATGATATGAAATTAGCACAATAAATAAAACTATCACTATTTTATTTAATTTATATTTATTGATTTTTATGATACAATTTATACCTTTTCTGAAATGCAAAGTTAAGTAATGAATGCAATCATTTAAAAAGGTGCGGCCCTCCGCTAACCTCCGCTCCCACAAAGTGTACCCTGAGCCAAAACAATTGCCCACCCCTGCTCTAGGCTGATCCTGCATTGAGCAGGGGGTTGGACTAGATGGCCTGTAGGGACCCCTCCAGCTCTGAATTTTTTTTATTCTACCTCTGTGAGGTAGACAAGGCTGAGAGAGGACAACTGGGCCAAAGTCACCCAGGGAGCTTCCATGGCAATGTGGGAATTTGAACTTGTGTCTCCCAGATCCTAGTATGCCATGTACATATCCCAACGGTACTAAAATACATGATCATCAGCCCTCTTGGTTCATAAGGGCTCAAGTCCTGTGACGAACCTGCATTCAAAAACCAAAAATAAACTGTGCAGAAAAACACAAATATATTTACAATAAGGGTGAGCACAGCAGCTGAAAAACCAAGCAGCTGCGACACCAATAAATTAAAATTAACCTTTCAGAGTTTGATTTCCGTGGGATAGAGTGAACAAAGAGAGCAGGATAAACTCAACTGGCAGATGCAACTGGCTTTACTTAGCAGCTGAAACTAAGAACAGGTGCCAGGAAAGCAGCCCCCTGCATACCATATACTAGGAGCCACCACCAAAAAGACCTTTCTGGTTGACAAATATGTGGTTTCTGTTGACTGGCAAGCACATACAGTGCAGCTAATTCTTTAGGTACCCAGGTCTCAGATGGCTTTGGGCTTTAAAAGGAATGACTGCCAGCTCTCTGAATTGTGTCTAGAAGTTAACAGCACAATCAGTACATTTATCAATCTTTCATTTATATAATTAGACCCTACTTTTCTCCCCAGTGGTGACTGAAAGTAGTTTACAACAGGCTCGCCTCTTCCACTTTATCCTCCTAACAATTCTGTGGGGGGAAGTGAGGCTGAGAAAGAACAACTGGCCAAGGTCACCTAGCAAGCTTCGTGTTTAATTGCAGGATTTGAACCTGGGTCTCTCAGATCTTAGTCTGTCATTCTAATCAATACACCATGCTGGTTTTCAGTGTAGTACTGGTAAGACATGTTCTTGATTCTTTGCAGCTGTCAGCTGTCTAGCTGATGTATTCTGAACCCATGGAACCATCACAATAGTATTCAAGGATATTCCCACAAAGAACAGAATACCGTAGTCTAGCCCAGAGAGTAAGAAGATAAGGGCTGTAGTCAGTTAAGTATGCGTTGTGGTCATTTAATTAACATGCCCTGTTTTAGAAGCCAATGAAGACGATATTGCAGAGTGAAAGAGAGGACAGCATGGAGAATCAGTAATCTGTAACTGGCGGATGGTGGCGTTTAGATGGTGGTTATTGTTGGAGAAGAGGGGTGTTACAAGCATCGCTATTTTCATCTGTGAAAAGCTAGAAGGCAGGCTCCTGTGATCTGCTTGGAAAAGTCTCGGCCCTTGCTCTCCCTCACTTTGGAGGAGAGATTTACAGCCTTTGAAATCAAAAGTTTTGGGTCTGAGTGAACCTAGAGCTGTGGGGCGGAGCTCATGGGTGGCGTGTGAAGCCCGAAATGTGTCTGGTGCTGAAATAAGAGATGGAGCCCAATGCGTTGAGCAGATAAAGGGATAGTCTATATCAGGGGAGTCAAACATAAGACCCCGGGGGCTGGATCCTGCCCCTCCAGGGCTCTTATGCCGCTCGAGAGCAACTGGTGCAAGGGAGGATGGGGGGGGGGTAGTAGGAGGAGCCCCTCCATTGTTGCTTCAGCACAGCAGAACAACCTCATCTGCAGCAGTCAAGCATCATGGGAGCATCCGCCCAGCATTGCCCTGCTGCCTCTCCAGTCCGCCTATGTGGGTTTTCCTCTGCACCCCCCTCCCATCCCAGGGGGCCTTGCAGTGAGGATACACCAACCTGGAGCTTACCAGCTGCTGCCCTTTATACAGTTTCTATCTCTGGTACCTGGCATTACGTTTTATGGCACACACGGCCCGGCCGGACAAAGTGACATTTATGTCAGATGTAACAAATGAGTTTGACACCTCTGGTCCATATTATACTAACAGAACTGTGTGTGAGCAAATGCGTGAACCTGGAGGTGGGGGGGATTTGTCCTTGATTTTTGGGAAATTAATCCCCAAACAGGCACACAAGCCAGTCGTGGGTTGGCTTTTTTTTTTTTGTCCGGACAGTTGACAACCTTTGAACAACATTCTATTTATTTGTGTCAACCTGAGAGCTGACTCCCCGGGGATCTTGTCCAATTTTCTTCGCAAGCCGCCAGACCGCTGTGATGTGACATTTTGATTTCCCTGTAGGTTTTCCTTTTCTAAGAAAGTTGTATAATTAGATGCTATGAATTAACAGCTTTAAAAAAAAAACACCAAGGCTCTGAGAAGGAAGAAAATTGAACTAGCTTTATCAGGATGAAGACGAGTTCCAAGGGAGGAAATTCAACGCCTTCCCTTAATTAGCCATTTCAGCTTCCTTCCCATCACTATCTATCCTGAGTACTGAAGCTAGAAATAGCACAGAAAGACAAGATTTTTGAAACCGTATTCTGCGCAGCCCCTGGATAAAACGTGAACTCAAGCGGCCAAAACTATACAATGGTGTCAGACAGGGCTCCGTTGGGGCCGGAGCGAGCCGGAGCGCCGCTCCGGGAGAGAAGGGGCCGGGGGCCCCCGCAAAGGAGCCCCATCTTGCCCCCAGCCACCTTCTGCAGGGCCGCGGCTGGCCGCCGGCCCCGCAAAGGAGCCCCGTCCGGCCCCCAGTCACCTTCCGCGGGGCCGCGGCAGGCCGCCGGCCCTCGAGCGAGCCCCGTCCCGCCCCCAGCCACCTTCCGCGGGGCCGCGGCAGGCTGCCGGCCCCGCGAGCGAGCCCCGTCCCGCCCCCAGCCACCTTCCGCGGGGCCGTGGCAGGCCGCCGGCCCCGCGAGTGAGCCCCGTCCCGCCCCCTGCCACCTTCCGCGGGGCCGCGGCTGGCCGCCGGCCCCAGGAAAAAAACTCTCCCTCCCCCAGTCACCCCCAGAACCCCCCCTCCCTCCCCCACTCAACAGTTCCCTGGGCCCAAGGGAGGGAGAAGCCGGGCCTGAGTGGCTTAACACCACTCAGGCCCAAGCAAGGGGGGGGGAGGGAAAGCCAGCCCCAGTGTGGGGAGAAGCGCCCCTCCCTTCCTTCCCTCTCTCCCCCCACCTACCTACCTGTTCCTTCCTTCCCCCCTTCCTCCCTCTCTCCCCCCTTCCTTCCTTCCTTTCTTTTCTCTCTCTCCCAACTACCTACCTACCTTACTGTTCCTTTCTTTCTTCCTTCCCCTTTCTTCCTCCCTCCTTCCTTCCTTTCTTTCTTCCTTCCCCCCTCCCTCCTTTTTTTCTTTCTTTCTTTTCTCTCCCCCACCTACCTACCTTCCTTCCTGTTCCTTTCCTTCTTTCCTTCCCCCTCCCTCCCTCCCGTCTGGCCTTCTGACACACTGCCCATGACGTCATTCCGGTGACGTCAGGGGGTGTGGCATATGCAAATGAGTTATGCTAATGAGCTCCTGCACCTCTTTTTTTACGAAAGGACCCCTGGTGTCAGAGGCTTAGTAGATCGCAGGAAAAGTCATGCTAGCTATATTAACATTTATTAATCATCTCATGGAATTTCTGGCTTTTTAGCTATAGAATAACATTAATCTCAGAGAATATTATTTTACTTCTTAAAGGAAGAAAGAAATAGGTAAGATATTGGCTTGTATCTAATTCCTAGGCCTTCCCGGGTGGCCCAGTTTTGCCTGATCTCATCAGATCTGGGAAGTTAAGCAGGGTCGGCCCTGGCCAGTACTTGGGTGAGAGACCACCAAAGAATCCCAGGGTCATTATGCAGAGGCAGGCAATGGCAAGCTACCTCAGTCTCTTGGCTTGAAAACCCTACAGGGTCACCATAGGTTGGCTTGACAACACACATCCCTGATTCTAAAAATGTAAGGACACACCTGTCTTTGGAAGAATCAATGTAATCCGCCTCAAGTCTCTGTGAGAGAGGTAGACTACAAATAACACTATCGCGAATAGAGGCTAGAAAGGTTCTCTAATGGCTGCCACCACTCTGGTACGGATCTTCTTGGGAGGGCCCAGAGCACCCACCCCACCCTTATATGCACTTCTTTTACAGTGGTCTCCTAATATGTGACCGAACGAAGCATGAGGGCCCAGGCAGGGATAAAGGGATCTAACAGCAACTATGATTCAATAACATGTAGGAAAAATGGGCACAGCAAAGGTAGGGAAACCAGCAAAATAAGAAACCCTAACACATCTGACTATACTGTCCCTAGCCTTCTCTCAGACTGGCTCACCCCCATTGGATGAGGGATTCCTCCTTCTGCAGCAGCCTCACCAGCTCTGCTCCCTGTAGGGCTGCCAGGTTTCCCAGGGGAGGCGGGGGTTTCCCCGCCGAAAAGGCCCCCAATCTGCTGGTCTGGATCAGGCTGGTGGGGGGAACCCCGCCCGCAAAGTGCCCAATTTGGACCGACATGCCTGGCCCAATGACGTCACCCGGAGGCGACATCATTGCACCGGGCACGTCGCCAGCAGACGTTCTAGCAATAAGCCTGGAAACTCTATGATGCTAGAGCATCGGCCGGCGATGTGCCTTTTGTGTACTCGGTTCACGGCATCGAGGAGACAGACAACGACATAGCTATCACTAGTTTATTGGCACACAAAACAGTAATGGCGTACTGGCCGCGAGGGGCCGACTATATACAGCAGCCTCGACTTCTCCCGGCCCTATCGGCGGGCCTAAATTTCCCGCCAGAGATCTTATTGGCGGGCTATATGTCACTGCCGCCTGTGAACGGAGTACACAAAAGTGCCCAACATGATGATGTCACTTCCAAGTGATGTCATCGCGCCGTGCGAGAGCAAATGTCCCGGAACGGGACCAACTTTCCCCCACTAAAAAAGGTAAGTCACTTGGCAAGCCTAGCTCCCTGGGAGTGAACCACTTCCCACTTTGGGCAAGGCCTTTTATTCCTTCTTCCCAGGCGCCACCCTCTTCTCCTCTGCAGGTGTAAGTTTTCCCTCCAAATCCCCGGTTAGCCAATCACAGGGTCCAGAGGGTGCCTGAGAAATGTAGGCCCTGATAGCTACTCTAATACAGGCTTCCATGGAGCCTGTAGGCCGCAGTATCATAAGCCCTATGATCATGACCAGTGTTCCCTCAATGCTGAGTTAGTGTGAGCCAGCTCACCGTTTTTTAGCCTCCAGCTCACACGTTTTTGTCTTAGCTCAGGGAGGATGGCTCCAGAGCAAACTAATTTATGCAGCAGCCCAATCGCTCGCTCACAACTTTAAGGCCAGTCGCTCACAAAGTGGAATTTTTGCTCACAGGACTCCACAGCTGTGAGGGGGCATTGATCATGACAAACACGAATAAATTAAGTTAACATTTCTACTGGTTCTCTCCTGCTTCTGCTGACCCTCCACCCCTTTGCCTTGTATGATGTTTCCGGGGGGGGGGGGGTTCTACTGAGCCCGAAGACCAATGTTTCAGGGTGCTCAGTGGGCCGCTAGGTGTGGAGGAACCCAAAAAGTCCATCTCTGCGAGCTGATCATCTTAGATAAAGAACTTTTGTTATTTTTGTAAGGGAAAGTTCCAGGGGGAATCTGCATTATGTAACAGAATGAAGGTTAATTGCATGTCATGGTTCAGACACCACACAAAACCATGATTTCATTCAGCTAGCTATGCTTAATTCGATCATCCAAACACATGCTATTTCATTCAGTATTCAATCATTCAGTTCATGCATACCAGGTCAGGCTCTGAAACCATGGCCTTGGTAGACCCATAGCCAGGATTTTTTAGTTTGGGGGGGCCTTTTAAAAAGTTGAGGGGCACCGAAATTCATGTGCGCCCCCAAAGCACTGCCCCACTCCCCCCAAGCTTTGAGGAAGAAGCAGGGGGAGGCCCCGCATGTGCTTGCACTCCAAGGCACGAATTCACAGCTTGGCGTGTAGGTGCACGCAGCCTCCCCCAGCTTCTCCCCAAAGGTTGTGGGGCCTTGGGAAGAAGTCAGGGGGCCATGCCCCAGGAGGCCCCACTGTGGCTACAGGCTGGGCCTTGGATCCACCAGAATGCTTCTGCAGTCAGAAGAAATTCCACTGGCCATGTGACTTCCTAACCTTCTCTCACTTGCTGCAATCCAAACTACCTCCCCACAGAATGATATGATAATGGGGGGGGGGGGTGATTTGAGGATGCAGTGAGAAATGGGAGGCAAGAATGTCACATTCTGTGATAGAAATCCTTCTGTCTGCAGAAACGGTCTAAAGGATTCTAGCCCTTGGCTTGAAGTTGGTTTATTAACTACACTTTGGGGCATTTTCACATATGCTAAATAACTGCCGTTTCAATCCACTTCAGCAACCCGTTTGCAAGTGGGTTTTGCCATGTCACGCAGTAAAATCTAGTTGCAGAGTGCATTGAGAGTGTGTTATTTAGTACGTGTGGAAGGTTTCTCACAATGTTTGAACATGGACAACGCAACATACTCCTCGCTGGTTCCCTAGTGTTGTCTCACTGCAACGTATGATTTGAATTATTGTCTGTGAACTGAACCCTGGTTTCACATTGCTCTTAGGGCTACCCATCTCAAGGTGGGGCTTTTGTGTGCATGAAGAAGTGTGCAGGCGCACGAAAGCTCATACCCAGAATTAAACTTTGTTGGTCTTAAAGGTGCTACTGGACTCCAACTTTATTCTGCTGCTTCAGACCAACAGGGCTACCAACCTGAATCCTAGTTCTCACATCTGCTTGTTAACTCTCATATTGGTAATGCTAGTCTGCTGCCATTTGCTGGTCTTACCCACTGATTTAATCCAACTACAGCCATACTTATTGCACAGTTACATAGAAGAAGAAGAAGAGAAGAAGAGATTGGATTTATACCCCGCCCTCCACTCCCCAAGGGAGTCTCAGAGCGGCTTACAAACTCCTTTCCCTTCCCCTCCCCACAACAGACACCCTGTGAGGTAGGTGGAGCTGAGAGAGCTCTTTCCCAAGCTGTCCTTGAGGGAACAGCTGGTACAGAGCTATGGCTTGCCCAGGGTCATCCAGCCAGGTGCAAGTGGAGGAGTGGGGAATCAAACCCGGTTCTCCCAGATTAGAGTCCGCGCATTTAACCACTATATCAACCTGGCTCTTGACTCTAACTAGCCCTTCCTGGCAACTCCCACCCCCTCCATCTATATGTAAGGCTTGAGAAAGTCTGTTCCAATGTATCTGAAGAAGTGCGCATGCACACAAAAGGTTATACCCAGAATTAAACTTTGCTGGTCTTAAGGACACCACTGGACTCAAACTTCGTTCAAAATGTAAAGTGTTAACATGACATGTTAAAGTAAACAATACAGAAGAAGAGATTGGATTTATACCCCGCCCTTCACTACCCAAAAGAGTTTCAGAGCAGCTGACAATCTCCTTTCCCTCCCCCTCCCCACAACAGACACCCTGTGAGGTAGGTGGGGCTGAGAGAGCTCTTTCAAGGACTGCTGGTGAGGGAACAGCTCTGACAGAACTATGGCTTGCCCAAGGTCATCCAGCAGCTGCATGGGGAGGAGTGGGGAACCCAACCCAGTTCTCCCAGGTTAGAGTTCGCGCACTTAACCACTACACCGAACTGGCTCTCACTATTCATCTGGAACACTTCCAGCACCAGAGTCAAGACCTAACTGGTCAGTCCTAAGGATCAGCGCTACTGAAAGACTTGAGTTCTCTGGAACAATGTGAGGCAGGCAGTAAAAGGTCCTCCTTTGCGCCAGCTGGAGAAGAATTCCAAACATTCCTGCTCGGCCTTGAAACAATCGGCTAATCTCACATTGCTGTTTTGAAGGGAAGAGTGGGTGGCCAGCTTCATACCGTGCAAGCAGGGCGGAATGGCCTTGGATAGTCCTCCTGCAGCTGGTCCAACTCCGGCTCCTAACGGCCTTGGGTCCCGTTCCAGACGGAGCAGACCCTGCAACAGCCGTCAGCTTCACAAGAGGGTGAGGACTCCGCGAGTAATCAGAGCTGAACTAAACGAACCAACGAACAGAACAAAAGTCAGAGACCAGCGGCACCCTTACGACCGGCGAAGTTTTATTCAAGGTGTGCGCTTTTGTGTGCACCCACACAAATAAACACATTCAGCATGCTGGCTGAATGGAGCCCATATGTTTGCCACGGGAAAATAAGTGAAGTTTTAACTACCGTAGGTATTTTAATTGTTTATTTGCTTCATTTATATCCCACCTTTTTCTCGCCAATGGGGGTGTCTTAAGGTTGTCAGAGCCAGGTGGGGCCTGGGGATCTCCCGCTTTTACAACTGATCTCCAGCTGACTGAGATGAGCTCCCCTGGAGAAAACGGCTGCTTTGGAAGGTGGGCTCGATGGCATTGTACCACACTGAGGCCCCCTCCCCTCCCCAAACCCCACCCTCTCCTGGCTCCACCCCCAAAGTTTTCAGGTATTTTCCAACCCAGACCTGGCAACCCTACTGGCAAATGTGGGGGGGGGGGCTCACTAGGAGTAGGAGGGAGGCCTCGGCCTCGTCGCTGGTGATGCAATGACATGCACCAGATGTGACATCATCCCGTCACCGGCGTCACAGCAACGCTCTGGTATCTGGGCAAAAACTCTATGGTAAAAATGGCTTCTAACCATGGTTCTTCCCCAAATACCAGATTCCCCAATACAATGACATCACTTCTGATATATGAGGAAGTGACATCACTGTGTTGCCAGCGGCAGCAGCCTAGCCCTGGCGCCCCTGTCAGTAAAACCCCCTGCTGGCCATCTGAGCAACAGTGGGGGGTGGGGCCTGGGGGCAGGATATCCCCCCCCCCCCCACAGTAGAGCTGGTGGCAACCCTAATGGGGACTCAAAGCAGCTTACATTGGTTTCCTCTCCTCCATTTTTATCCCTATGGGGGAAGTTAGACTGCAGGTTTTAGGGTTGACAGGTCCCCCCTGGCCACTGTTGGGAGATGGGGTGTAAGGTTGCCAGATCCAGGCTGGGAAACTCCTGGAGGTTTGAGGATGGAGCCTGGGGAGGACAGGGACTTCAGTGGGATGCAATGCCATCGAGTCCCCCCTCCAAAGCATCCATTTTCTCCAGGGGAACTGATCTCTGCAGTCTGGAGATGAGCTGGAATTCCAGAAGACCCCCAGGTCCCACCTGGAGGCTGGCATCTCTGGACCTCGGTGGGGTACAAGGCCATAGAGAGTCCACCCTCCAAAGCGTCCACTTTCTCCAGGGGAGCTGATCTCTGTAGTTTGGAGATGAGCTGTAATTCTGAGGGATCCCCAGGCCCCCCTTGGAGATTAGGATCCCTAGTGAGGGATGCCAGTCCCTATAATATTAAAGCGATATAGCAATTGCCCTTTTTTAAAAAGAAGCCCTCTTCCAACACTCTGGTGGTGCAGAGGGGGGGAATGTAGTGGGGGCAATGCAAGGAAAACTGCAGATGTGCGCTGGACCTGAAAAAATGCACACTTTCCACACGGTGGGCAAAGAGAGGTGCTTTCACTGCGGTCTTTTCTAACCTCTCTTACCAAACCACAGAGCTGATTCCACACGGGAGTGTGAAACGGCACCCCCCACAGTGGAAGCGACACCAAGTGAGTTAGAGGCGGGCAGGGCAGCATTTACACTCTGCGGTGCTACCAGCTGTCAAAGGGGGGGGGGGAAGCCCTTTAAAGAACTGAAAGGGGGAGGGAGGAAAATGGAGCCAAACACAGCCATTTTGAAGGTGGTCCAAAGCTCCTTCCCTCACCAGGATTGGTTGTAGGCAGGACTTTCCCAGGGAGCCTCTGTAGCAATAACTCTGTTTCCTATTTAAGTCAGGGGGGAAACGAGGCTTAAAAGCAAAAGGTCCAGCAGCCATGCTCGGAAAGAACACGGCATTGGGTTGCGTGCCTCCTGGGGGAAATCCCTGTGTGGGAAGAGCACAGGATCGGGGAGAATCACAGCAAAGTGAAGGAAAACACAAGAGGGGGATGATTAGGGAATGAAAGCATGTGAATGTTCCCAAAATATCCTGCTGTGGTTTGGCTGCTGGACTGGAGGAAAACCTCTGTGTGGAAGCAGCTTGAGTGAAACTGGAAAACTCAGCAAAGAGTGAGACCCGTCTTTCCTCCTTTTTATTTATTTATTTATATCCCAGATTTCTCCCCACAGTTGGGACTCCAAGTGGTGAAAACCTCCAGAGAAGGAGAGCCCTCCACCTCCCGAGGAAGCCTGTTCCACTGAGAAACCGCTCTAACTGTCAGGAAGTTCTTCCTAATGTTTAGCCGAAAACTCTTCAGATTTAATTTCAACCCGTTGGTTCTGGTCCGACCTTCTGGGGCAACAGAAAATGACTCCGCAACATACTCTAGATGACAGCCCTTCAAGTCCTTGAAGATGGTGATCATACCCCCTCTCCGACATCTCCTCTCCAGGCTAAATAACAACACTGCGAGGTAGGCCAGGCTGAGAGTAACAGGCCCCAAAGTCCCCCCGAGATCTTCCATGACAGCAGCGGTGATTCAAGCCCAGGTCACTCAGGATTGTAGTCCATCACTTCACCCACTAAACAACACTGGCTCAACTTCAGAGGTTCAGATTTTGCTCTGGGGATGTGACAGTGTTTCCTGCGAAGGATTTAATGCCGTGCAGGACTTAATGCAGGCCTGTAAGGCAGAGATATTCCACAGGGGTCATTTTGAGCAGGAACGCACCGGAACGCTGTTCCGGGACTAACAAGCCCAGGAGCGGGCTCATACGGTGATGCGCTGTGGGGGGAAAAAGCAAAAGCATACTAACTTGATCTGTATTTTCACGCTTGTTGTAGGGTAGCTTCCCTGCAAGAGCAAAGGAAACCTAAAGTGTCTTTAGTCCAAGTGTAAAGCTGGCTCGCCAGCTCTGAGTTGGGAAACACCTGGAGGTTTTTGGGGTGGAGCCTGAGCGGTGGGTGTTGCCTTCTGACACACTTCTGGTGATGTATGGGGGTGTGGCATATGCAAATAAGTTATGCAAATGATTTATGCTAATGAGCACCTACACCTTTTTTTCTACTAAATGACCCCTGGCCACCAGTCATTTAGTTGAGGATGGCGACAGTTTCTATCTGTCTGGCATTCCTATTTCCTTGCCTTCCCCCCTTCTGCGAGGCAGTGCTGCAACTGGAAGATTTTTGTCATCAAGTTAGGCCAATTACTGTGTTTTTATTGTTTTCATTGTGAATTAATATATGAAGCTGTTTTACTGCTGTACACCTCCCTAAGCCCTGTTCCACCGGGAAGGGCAGCTTAGAAATCTAATTTAATTAATAAATAATAGTGGGCAGGGTGCGGAAAAGTCCTCTAGCATGATCGGAAAACCATGCTCTCCCTGGCATAATCAGCACTCCATCCTACGTAAATGCCAAGCAGTAATCATAATATTACAAATTCTGCAAGCCCCAGGAATTGGCAGTCTCTTCTGGTGAGGCAAATTAATCCGAGGGATGCTGAACTGCATGAGCACATAATTTGGGGTTGGGAAGGGGGGGGCACTAATGTTGAATCTGAAACCTATTTTTTTGGGGCGTTATTATTTGCACAGAGTACTTGCGCGCTCAGCTTCACCCGCCAGGACTGAATCCATCAGAGCCTGGGAGGCACGGATTCTTTGATCGTAGGAAATTAAATGGATGCAAACCGCTGGGTCCTTTTGCCTTCTCCTTTTAATTTCCTCCTCAAAGCCTCCTTCATTTTCGGGGAATTGCACACGGCGATAATGGATGCGTGCCTCTCATCACACAGCAGAACGCGGTGTCTACAGCCTGTTATCAAAACCCGATTGACACTTCCTTTAGTGAGTCTGTGGTGTGTTGGGGAATGGGATAGAAACTGCAGTTTATTTTGGGGTGATGTTTACGTGGCACAGGGTGGGGTTTTTTTAAAAATGTTTACCGGATATGTTCTCCTTGTCAACCACAATTAAGGCGAAGGAGACAGAAGCGTTCCTAAAAGGAGACAAAACTGATTTAAGAGGATTTATTTACAGAGGTGTGCTGGTTGTTATCTCAGTGCTACAATCAAAGTGTTGAACATCTTAGTTCAGTCATAGGTCATGTTCGCAGCGTTCCTTTATAGCTGCATTCAGATGTCACAATAAATGCTGATTTGTTCGAGCTGTGATTTGTGCAACAAACGCTGGCTAGTTTGCTGGATCTCTCTCTCTCTCATATCTTTCTATCTATCTATTTGTCTGTCTGTCTGTCTGTCCTATCTATCTATCTATCTATCTATCTATCTATCTATCCATCCTTCTCAGCTGAGCCAGATTTGTGGCTACTTAAATCCACAGACTGGAGCTGTGAACAGACAAAACAGATCTTTCTACAAGCCTGAAAAACACCCCAGGTTTGCATAAAAATCTGAAAGAAAAACACATGGGGGGCTAACTCCTCCAAAATAATAGAAGCAGTACCTGTAGCTATAAGTAACGAATGCCCTCGGTGTCGTTGCTAGGCAACCGTGCAGTATCACCGGCCTTCAAGCCTTGGTTTTGGACAGAAAGTTAGGGGAAGAGGGCAGGGCCCTTTCCAGGGCTGCTTCATCCTTTGAAGTCAGAGGCAGGGAGAAATTGGTAGTGAAAAACAGTCCTGGAAAAGTGTTCCACCACTGGCCCACCTCCCCAAAGAAAGGAGGGAGAGCGGAAGAGGCAGTCTACCTACCCTGTCCCCCGAAGGCTGGGTGACATTTTAATTAGCTGGGTGTCACAGTGCCACTGTGTGTGAGGCTTGGGTGGGCCAGATGTTCCATCACCTTATGTTGGGCTGGGGTTGGCCAGGCGCTGCTTCCCTTACCTAGCACCAGGCTTGGGCAGGCTGAGCACCATTTTGCCATGTCTGGGTCTTGGGCAGGATGGGTGCCACTTTGTCTCATGTGGTGGCTTGGGCAAGTGCGGAGCTGCCTCACCTGGCGTTGTGTGGGGCTTAGGCAGGCCAAGCGCTGCCTCCTGCAGGGCTCAGAAGTCACCCCCTCCACACCATGTGGAACTTAGCGGGGCCAGATGCAGTCCTTCTGTGGCTCAGTGGTAGAGCATCTGCTAGGCACGCAGAAGGTCCCAGGTTCAATCCCCAGCATCTCCAGTTGAAAACATCAGCTAGTAGGTGATGTGAAAGACCTCTGCTGCTGCCAGTCTGAGCAGACAATACTGACCAAGGGGAGGCAGCCAGGTACCCTTAATAGCCAATCCACTCCGGGAGTAGGATTCATGGCCAGGCCTGTCAGCAAACATGGAACAATGTGTTCCTTGTATGCTTCACTCAGGCCCAGCTGCTTGCTACTGTTTAACAACAGCCACACCACAAAAGCCAATGTGGTACAGTGGTTAGAGTTTTGTTTAGAGTTTCTGACTGGTTAGAATTTCTGACTAGTATCTGAGAGACCCAAGTTCGAATAGACACTCTGCCATGGAAACTCAGTGCAGGGACCCCAGGCCAGCCACTCTCTCTCTCTCTCTCTCTCTCTCTCAGGCTATCCTACCTCACAGGGTTTTTGTGAGGTAAAATGGAGGTGAAGACAATGATTTAAACTGCTCCGACCCTCCCACTGTTGAGAAAGGTGAGGTATAAATGAAATAATAAATATAGCTGAGGAGGGGGGGTACAGATAAAATGTAGGTTTGGTTAGTGGTCGGGGAAGAGAGAAGGAAAGAGAAAATATTGTGGGGAGAGGGATATATGGGGATATGAGGTGTCCTCTACACGGGTCATTTTGTAGAAAAAGAGCTGCAGGAGCTCATTAGCATAACTCATTAGCATAACTTATTTGCATATGCCACACACCCTGACATCACCGGAAGTATGTCAGAAGGCAAGAAAGAAAGAAGAGAGAGAGATAGAAGGAAGGAAAGAAAAGGAAGGAAGGGAGGAAGGGAGGAAGGAAGGAAGGAAGAGCTGGCAGAGAGGGGACAGCTACTAATCCAAGCCTCAGAAATACCACTCTTCTGGGAGGATAGCTTCAGTGGTGGCTGAAGCCTTCAGTGGTGGCTGAAGCCACAGAAGGCTGGTCGGAGGAACAAGGACCTTTCCAGGGGACGGGGTCATTTTGCTGCAGCCATGACACAGGCAGGCATTCCCCTGGGGGGGGGGGTTGGCACCAACTCCCGGAGCTGAGCTCCCCTGAGCGCCTGCTCGAAATGACCCCTGCTCTACTCATACTTTTGCATGCCCCAGCTGGGGTTGCCAACCTCCAGGCAATGGCTGGAGACCTCCCACTACTACAACAACTGATCTCCAGGCGACAGAGACCAGTTCACCTGGAGAAAATGGTCACTTTGGAGGGGAGAATCTATGGCACTGAAATCCCCTCAGAGTCCCTCCCCTCCCCAAGCCCAGCCCTCCTCAGGCTTCACTCCCAAAATCTCCAGGTATTTCCCAACCCAGAGTTGGCAACCCTAGGCCCAACACACAACTGGGACAGGTCCAGCAGCCAGCTCTGTGCAAGTGGGCCACAGTTTTCCCTGGCAGAGGCCTGTAGGGGGAGGGAATGAGGGAAAGCATAAGACAGAGGCAAAAAAAGGCAGGCTGGCGGGTGGGTGGGAAGGAGAGAAAGAAGCAGGGAAAGGGGGTTGACTATGGGGGCTCTCAGGGATGGGAAAGGGGAAATCATGAGGGCGGGGGAAATGAGCTATCCCCCACAAGTCCTTCTGGGTCTCCTGCTTATCAATATACCCAGGGGGGGTTTTGGTAGAAAAAGCCCAGCAGGAACTCATTAGCATAATAGGCCACACCCAACAGCAGAAACTCATTAGCACATTAGGCCACACCCCTGACAGCACAGCTGATTAGCATATTTGGCGGGGGAGCTGGGAGAGCACAGGGCAGGTATGGAAGCTTGCCTCTTTCCCCCACTGAGCTTCTTCACCCCACTTCAGCATTGCCTTTCTAGTCTCCTACCCCCCCCCCCAAACCAGACAACCGCGGAAATGCGGTGCTGAAGTGCCTGGGATCTTTCAGATCAAGACCAAGGCGTGCAGGCTGGGGAGACAGAGGGCAGCTAGGCAAACATGCCCCGTTCCTTCCCCGAGCCTCTCCGCTTTTGTGGAGAGACTCGGGGAAGTGTGGCGGACATGGTTAAATGCCTTTCTCTCCCTCCCCCAGATCGGGGAGGGAAAGAAAGGCATTTTCAACCTGCCTGGGTTCCCCTTCTGATCTTCTTGCACCATGTCTGCATGCCTGCCCTCTTTTCCCAGCCTGCCCGCCGTGGAGGACAGGCTGGGGAAAGAAAGGCATTTTCAACCTGCCTGGCTTCCCTGCCTGCCCTTTTCCAGCTGGGACAGGTCAGCTAGAGAAGGGAAGGTAGAGAGAGGCTTTTCCTTGTCAATTTCACTGGCAGCTGACTTGTGGGGAGTGAAATTGACAAGGAAATCCCCAGGGGCTCCCCAGAGGGAAAGACATCTTTTTAACATGCCACTTTCCCCTCCTGTGTGTAACATAGGCAGGGCAGTGTGCTCTGTAGCCACGCATGCCCAGAGGTTTTGGTTGTAGGCGTGGCCAACTCAGGAGCCAGCCGGAACTCCGTTCCTGTGCCTTCCTGCCCCCAAATAGCCCTGAATATATCTAATTCTCAACTCCACTTAAATCTGGAGACTGGAGCCATGAATGGAAAAGAAAACCGGAAAAACACCTAGGTTTGCAGAAAAATCTGAAATCATAAAAAAAACACCCCAGCAAAAACTGTTTCTCCACTTCTTGTCTCCTTTCCTCCTCTCTGCGGAAAGGCTATTAGAGCACGGACTCTAATCTGGGAGAACCGGGTTTGGTCCCCCACTCCTCCACATGCAGCTGCTGGTGTGACCTTGGGTCAGTCACAAGTTCTCTCAGAGCTCTCTCAGCCCCACCTACCTCACAGGGTGTCTGTTGTAGGGAGGGGAAGGGAAAGGAGATTATAAGCTGCTCTGAGACTCCGAGTGAAGAGCGGGGTATAAATCCAATCTCTTCTTCTTCCCTATCCTCCCTATAAGATTTCTTCATGTCTATCTTGTTTGCACAGAGTGGTGGTATTCACTTAACTGTGGTTTGGGAGCTCAGATGCCACAGCAAACCATAATTAGAAGAAGAGAGTGGATTCATAGCCCACCCTTCACTACCCGAAGGAGTCTCAGAGCAGCTTACAAACTCCTTCCCCTTCCCCTCCCCATAACAGACACCCTGTGAGGTAGGTGGGGCTGAGAGAGCTCTGAGAGAACTGCCCTTTCAAGGTCATCCAGCAGCTGCAAGTGGAGGAGTGGTTCTCCCAGATTAGAGTCAGCACACTTACCAACTACACCAAACTAGCTGCTGTCGGAGGCAGGGCCAACCACAAAATGACTGCCGCAGCTTAACTCCAGCCACACTGCTGTGTGCTCTGATAGTGGCTGCTGCCAAAACAACATTTTTTTTAAAATCTGCACAGTCAATCAAACCTCCAGTAGGGCAAAAGTCCTTTCTAGCCCGCCCACTTCCTAAAAACACTTGTTGTGCACCAGGAAAGGTGTCACCGGGTGCCATGGCGTTGGGCACTCCGATCTGTTGTAATGTCTGGATTTCGCCTGTGCAGGTACTGTTCCAAGCTTCTACCTGCACAAAGACTTTTCACTTTGCTTTGTCTGCTGCTGCACCGGACTGAACGCCATGCAAACTAAGGGCATGCCTTGGAATACCTTCCCGCACTCCTCGTGGCTCTGCACTGCTTAGGTAAGGCTGGGACAGGTAAGTAAGCTGTCTTTCAGGGAACCTGGGTTGGGAAATTCGTGGAGATTTGGGACTGGAGCCTGGGGAGTTGAGATTTGGGGAGGGGAAGGGAGAGAGCGCCAGTGGGGTATAATGCCCGAGAATCCACCCTCTGTTGCCTGTAGATCACTCGTGATTCTGGGAGAATCAGAAAACGACATCCACATTGCAAGATATCATAGTCCCGCTGTACACGGCATTAGTCAGGCCACACCTGGAGTCTCGTGTGCAGTTCTGGAGGCCTCACTTCAAAAAGGATGGGGACAGAACGGAGCGGGTACAGAGGAGAGCAGTGAGGATGATCGGGGGTCTGGGGACCAAGCCCTGTGAAGAAAAGATTGGATTTATACTCCACCCTTCACTACCCAAAGAAGTCTCAGAATGACTTACAATCTCCTTTCCCTTCCCCTCCTCACGACAGACACCCCATGATGAGGTAGGTGGGGCTGAGAGAGCTCTGACAGGAACTGCTCCTGAGAGAATAGCTCTGAGAGAACTTGTAACTGACCCAAGGTTACACCAGCAACTGCATCGGGAGGAGTGGAGAATCAAACCCAGTTCTCCCATATTAGAGTCCACGTTCCTTACCACTACTCCCAACCAGTGTTCCCTCTAAGCTGAGTCAGTGTGAGCTAGCTCACAGTTTTTTAGCCTCCGGCTCACACATTTTTGTCTTAGTTCAGGGAGGATGGCTCCTGAGCAAACTAATTTATGCAGCAGCCAAATTGCTCGCTCACAACTTTCATGCCAGTAGCTCACAAAGTAGAATTTTTGCTCACAAGACTCCACAGCTTAGAGGGAGCTTTATTCCCAACTGTTCCTCTTGGCAGTAGAAGACAGGACTCACAATAATGGGTTTAAATGAGGGGCGGGGAGGTACCGGCTGGATCTTTGGGAAAACTTTTTTACAGTAAGAGCAGTTCAGCTGTGGAATCAGCTACCTAGAGAGGTGGTGAGTTTTTAAGCAGCGGCTGGACGAACCCTTGTCAGGGATGCTGTGGGCTGATCCTGCATTGAGCAGGGGGTTGGACTAGATTGCCTCTATGGGTCCTTCCAACTCTGTGGTTCTATGATTCTACGAGATCTCCAGGCCTCAGATGGACATGGCAACCCTGTGGTCAGTTGCTGGTATAAGGAGATAAATGCTGTCCTGCCAATGTTTGCGTATCAATAGCGGTTAAGGACAGAGGGCTACTTGAAAAATTAGCCACCCAACTGGCCAGAAAATAATGAATGTGTTGGAGATACCCCATGAGCACACCCTATAGCTGTGTCCTCTGATTGCCTTTCAATGCTGATTCTGATGGGTTGCCTCAGTGCTTAGTTCTTGTGGCTCTTTCTTACACACCACCCAGGGGACTGCTGATTGCCACTTTGGGGTCAGGAAGCAATTTTTCTCCAGGCCAGTTTTGGCCAGGGATCCTGGAGGTTTTTTGTCACCTTCTGGGCATGGAACAGGGGTCACTGTGTGTGTGTGTGTGGGGGGGGTATTTGTGAATTTCCTGCACTGTGCAGGGGGTTGGACTAGATGACCCTGGAGGTCCCTTCCAACTCTGTGATTCTATGAGTACTGTGCTATTGACGTGCAGAAAGACGCTGCGGTCAGTCCACACCAGGATAAGGGGTTGTCTCAGTAGCTAACCTTTTAACATTTCCTCACCTGCACCCTGTGTGTGTGTCAAGTGCCGTCAAGTTGCAGCCACCTTACGGCAACCCCAGGAAGGGCCTCTCAAGGCAAGTGAGAAGCAGGGTTTTTTTTTTTGCCAGGGCCTTCCTCTACAGAGCCTTCCTTGGAAGTCTCCCTGACCCTGCTTAGCTTCCCAGACCAGACAAGATCGGGTTGTACCTTCCCTCTTCCACCTGCACCGTCAAGAGACTTTTATAACTTGCATGCTGGGCAGCCATTCACCAGGGGCAGCGTTCCACCCTGGGGGAAATGCTACATGTGCTAAACGTGTGTCTATGGGAGGCACAAAACACGCCTAAGGAGGTTAGAGTGCTGTTGGTATGGGCACCAGCGATGCAGTCTGAGGAACGGAGGCGGTGTCACGAAGTGGACAGAGTGTGGGATGAAGATCTAGGAGAGCCAGCTTCAAACCTTCTCTCAGCCATTAAACTTGGAGCCAGGGCCAAAAAAGCCCTGGCTCTGGTCAAGGACAGCCAGATGTCTCTCAGGGATCACCGGTAAGTTCTTCTCCGCAGAGTGGAGTACTCGCCAGGGGGTGTACCTGGAGATGTGGACCCGAAGATCCTAAGAGCTCCGTTGAATAAAATGGGCTTGGCTTCTGAGTAGACCTATTTAGAATTGCTTCCAGAGCGACCAGCCCAAAGTTGACCAGCAAACTTCCGGGGCAGAGTGGGGATCTGAATCTGGGTCCCCAAGATCCTAGGGTCATGCTGTAACTACTGTGTAGCACTGCCTCCCTATCCATCAGCTAGCATGCTCTAAAAACATGTAGTAGTAAAAAGCGATTCCAGGACTTGAGAAACTGTCACACGAACATAAGGAGAGCCCTGCTGGATCAGGCCAGTGGTCCGTCTAGTCCAGCATCCTGTCTCACACAGTGGTCAGCCAGTTCCTCTGGCGGGCCAACAACAGGGCATCGAGGCCGAGGCCTTCATAAGAACATAAGAAGAGCCCTGCTAGATAAGACCGGCGGTCCATCTAGTCCAGCATCCTGTCTCACACAGTGGCCAGCCAGTTCCTTTGGAGATCCAACAACAGGGCATAGAGGCCTTCCCCTGATGTTGCCTCCTGGCTCAGGGATTCAGAGGTTTAGTGCCTCTGAATGTGGAGGTTCCCCTCAGCCACCATGGCTAGTAGCCATTGACAGACTTGAATCTGTCCTCCCTGACTCAATCCCCTTTTAAAACTATTTGTTCCTGTGGCCATCACTACATCCTCTGGCAGCAAATTCCGCATCTTAATCACGCTCCGTGTAAAGTAGTATTTCCTTTTGCCTGTCCTGAACCTACAGCCCACCAGCTTCATTAGATGTCAAACAGGAAGTTTGGTTGTGACCCTTTAATATCATATTTACCCCCACCATTCTCTCCAGTGGGGACCTAGAGCAGCTTCCCTCACTTTCTACTCTTCTCTCCATGTTTATCCTCACAGCGACCCTGTAAGGTAGGCGAGGCTGAGAGGGCGTAACTGCCCCAAGGTCACCCCTGTAAGCTTCCATGGCAAAGTAGAGCTTTTAAACCTGGGTCTCTCAGATCCTATTCTGACACTCAAGCTTGATTGAATTTCCCCTCCCCCCCCAGGCAGGGCATCTGAGTCCATCGAAATCCCAACCATTAAAGAAGGCTTTCCAGTGGCAGCCCCATGGTTATGGAACAAACCTCCCCAGGACCGTGTGCCTGATCCTTTCACTTTGGCTCTTTAGGAGGCAGCTGAAGACAGTTTTATTCAGTAGAAAAGAGCAAAAGTCCAGTAGTACCTTAAAGACCAATAAGATTGCTGGCAGGGTAAGTGAGCAGTGACTCAGGAAAGCTCATACCCTACTGCTGTTTTCTGCTGTTGCAGACAGACTAACAGGGCCCACCCATCTTGGATTTTATTTCGGATTTCACGTGGTTAAAGCAGACCTAGGGAAAACATGTTTATTGCAAGTTTGCCTGAATGTTTTTTTTAAACTTGTTTTTAATCTGTTTATTACATTTATTTATATCGAATTCTGTTGTGAGCCGCCCTGAGCCCATTTTGGGACAGGACGGGATATAAACCCAATAAAAGAAATAAACTGTGATTTAAACTTTGGGTTCCGTGTATTTTTAATGCACTGCATTGTGCGTCTGTTGTTTACTGTGCAATCCGCCTTGAGCTCCCAAAGGCAGAAAGGCGGCTCATAAACGTCCCAAATAAATAAACAAACATGTTTTTTTTTAAAAAAAATATCTTTTCAGAACTTGGTTTCTGGTTTGCTTTTACCTCCTCGCTTATTTCTTTCTGCACACCGCCAAGCTCTCCTTAGGGTTCCAAAACACCGTTCCCCTCAAGCCCAAAGTTGGCAACGCCAGCCCGAGCTCGTGTTTTCCCTCCCCGATCAGCGCGGAGCAGAGAGCGAGGGAGGCTCCAGCCGCTGCAGGCAACCCAACTCCCTGCCTCCCTCCCTCCCCGGGCTGCCGCCGCTGCCGCCGCCGCCGCAGCCAGCGAGCAAGCAGGGCAGGATCAGCTGCTGGGGGCAGTGACGTCACAGAGCCTCCAGCCAGCACAACGTTCCATTGAGGCGAGCGCTGAGCGCGTGCTCCGGCGAGCACATGGGAAACTTGCAGGCTTCTCGCTGCATAGCGGAGGCCTTCACGGTCCTCTTGGCTCCCCCCTCCCCCCCCACCTCGCGGATGGAGGATCGGGATCGGGGGGTGGGGGTAGGAAAGCAACGTCCGGAAATTGCAAGCAACTTTGTATCGCTTTGGGATCGTTGGAAAGATTTGCGTGGCCGGGGGAAGAAAGAAGAAGGGTAAGTGAAAGAGAAAGAAGGGGGGGGGGGGATGAAAGGGAGATGCGAGACGGGGGAGGGGAGGAAGGATGAGCGGGTTTTTATAATATATATATATTTGGGGGCGTTCGTTGGGAATCGGTTGGCGATCTCGTCGGGCTTTTGAGTTGGCGAGAAGTTTGCAGGTGGCGCGTGCTTTGTGCACGGGGATGGATCCCCCCCCCCCCGCTCTTTTTGCACGTAGACATCCGTTCGAGTCTCTCTCCTCCAGCTTGCTTTGTGGCTGAGGTGGGCTTAAAATAGCCAATCCGGAGGGGCCGGATCGGTGCAGAGGACCATCCCAAGGAGAGGAATCGATCGGGCCCGGCCTGGGATCGGGGGACGGTGCAATGGCAAGCCTTGATTTCTTGGCCCATCCCCCCACCCAGCGGGGCCTGGCCGCGTGTTTTCCCCAAATATACAAGCGGCTGGGTGGTGGTGGGGGGGAGCGAGCGAGCTGCGGACCCCCCTCCCCTCCCCAAAATGGCCTTTGAGTTCGGGGATCGTGCAACTTCTTCCACTTGGCTTCTCTCCCCCCCCCCCCGGGAGCCGGACACCCCCCCCCCCTTACTGAGCAGGAAACTCTGGAAGAGCTTTGGGTTCGGCCCAATGGCGGCTCTCCGGCTCAATCTTTCTCTCTCTTGTGGGCACCCCCCTTCCCGGGTCGGGGGGTGCGCACACGCGCTTGTGCTCCGGTTCAAAGTGCAGAGTCGGGATGAGCCGCGATCTTGGCGTGCTGCTTTTGGGCATCGGGCGAACTAGCGTGGCTTCGCATCTGCTGCAGTGCTGTGAGTGACTTGGCCTCGTCTCTTGCCCCCCCCCCCCCGCACCCGTTTTGCATTGAGTCGAATAGGGGCCATATCGTCAAGATCAGAGAATTCAGAACCGGGGGGGGGGGGGGGAATACATGCTTTGCCTTTCGTTAGAGAACTGTAGGAGGGATGGGCTAGGCCTGAAGGTCATCCAATCCATCCCCTTCCTCCTCCAGTGAGGTGCACTTAACGGGCAGTTTTGGAAGCAAGCAAGCAAAAAAATCCAATGCAAGCCTGGCCCCCTCAGTCCCCTATGGTCTTTATTCCCTAAGGGTCTGTGGGTGTTAGGCCCACTGGCCTCCCTTCATCAATACTGTATGTAATCTCCCTAGGGCTTAATATTTGTGTGTTTATTATTTTATTATCAAAATTTGTATTCTTTTCTGCTCTTGCCAGCCCCTCACTCCATGCAGCTGGGCATTTGAAACATATACGATATGCTGAATATTATGGTATGCAAGGAAGGCCCTGGTGATGAGATGGGGAACTGGAAGGGCTAAGGTTGTGTTCACTGGTGCTTCCCCAAATTGTACGTGAATTTGACAAGTTTGGACATGTTGGTACATTTATGCATGTCCTCGCTGGTGGGTGGACGGAATTAGTCAGCCTCCTGTCTCCCCTGTCTCACAGGAGCGCCTGTTTCCGTTTTCTGAACTGATTAAAAATATGTAGGTTATTTAAAAAAACAAAATCTGGTGTATGACTTTTATTTGCGTGCATTTTTTCCAATATTAATTGCGGGTGATAGTTAAAATAATACGCCAATATATTTTGCAAAAATATTATTTTATTATTATTATTTACAGTTAGATATTCGACTTAGAGAAGTTTTCTGCAATTCAAGATCTAGCCACGTTCTTGGAATTGCAGATTTAGCTTTGTTGTTGTTGTTACTGTTATTATTTGTACAACTTCTCTCCCCGTGAAAAATACACAAATAAGCAACCGGTTTTCTCTGTAAGATTAATCAGAATAGGTAATTTGGTTGTATATTTTCTTATTTATGGCGACAGTGGTATAGATTTGTCATTTTTCCTTTGGAAAAGGCTTCTGAATATTAAGGACGTTATCCGAATTGCCCACATAACTGTTGAGCGCCTGAAACAGTTAACTCCTGTACCTTTGAAGGGTCTGCATTCGGAAATTCCGGGACATTTCATAGATGCAGCTTTGATCATTCAGACTTTGAAGCAGTGCTCCATTGGGGTATAATGGTGTGATTTTTTTATTATTTATTTTTTTAGTTGTTCCACCTCTTACTAAAGCAGGAGTAGAGGAATGTCTGTGTAAGTGGTTTTATTTATTAGGTTCTCCAATTGGTCCAATTATTAGTATTAGGGTGTTTTTTTTTAAAAAAATCATGGTCCGTTATGGAGCATGGTAGATTGTTCTTCTGAAGCCTTCAGTTCTGATCCCCCCCCCCCCCCCGGCTGTCATTGCCCACTGAAGAAGATAGTAATGAGCAGTTTAGAAAGGGGCACGTGTGAGTAATTCTGTTTCATCCTTCCAATTTACATAGTTCCGGATGGGGGAGAATAAGTTCTCGGAGGCCACCCCAGTGAGACCAATGGCTAAGCGGGATTTGAATCCAGGCCTCTCTGGACCTAGCGTGCATTTTCATTGACCTCCTTGAGACTTTGCATGCACAGATCCCCATGTTTTGGCTTATGGCTTACAATCACCGTCTCCGCCTTGAAAGAACGAAACAAAAATTCTGTCTTGTTTTTGGGCTGAAAATCCTTTCCAGCTTCAAGATGCTTTGCACAACCAACACTCCGTTGGTCTCACCTCCTTGCACTTTTGGATACCCGTGTCTTGATGCCATTTTGCGAAGATGTGTGATCTCTGACTGCGAAGGGGCATGGAAACGAACTTCTCCTGTTATTTCGCTTTATGGGCATCCCTCCCTCGATCACCTGCCCCTGGCGCTGTGCAGCTGGCATTTGTATTTGTACCCTTGCTCAGTTCCTTCTGCTGATATGATTTAACATGGCCACACCACAGACATATAAAGCTCCCGTACTTGCCCATGGCTGATGTACTCTGGCTGATGTACGAACCTTGTCGGTCTCCTGCCGAGTGATTGAGGGCAGGCTGGAGCGGGTTGGAAATTGCATCCTATCGTTCCTTAGCAACCTACAGGTGACTGGCTCCGTTTCCCTTGGATTCGGCAGAACGACCTGGACTTTACAAAGAGGCTGCCCTGGCTTCTTTCAGAGACAGAGATTTCCAGTCATCCGTCTGCATGTTATATGCTGGTAGATTGGCATCTCACTGCGGGGATCCCGGACCTATGTCCAAAGCTGCAACTTCTTTTACCATTCGGTCCTGAGTGCGAATGGCAACAGAGACTTGGGTGGGGTTCTGCCCCAATGCACCTGCCGGCCCCGAGGATTGAGGGTCAGGCATGGAAGGGTGAGGGGCTTCTCTTCAAAGCCTCTGGTGATGTTCATGTGATGGAAGAGAGGGGTCAAGACACCGTGCCCTGTGCCTTGGCTTATATGGGAAAGAGCGAGTGGATTGAGCAGGCATTGGAGGCCTCGCTGGGTTCAGAGTGTTGGCTCCTCGAAACAAAGGGGCAAACGAACTAGCTGTGGTGTAGTTTTCAGTTCAGATTTAATTATTTAAATAATGTCACCAGAATTTAAATAATGGGCACGAAAGAGGGCAAGCACACCATGTACAAGCGCTGGGGTTCGCTTCCTATCCTATATTTAGCCGAATATCCCATATTTAGGCCGCTCTGCAACCCAGCGGCCCCGATGGCTATAGATAAACAGACTGTATTTACAGATGTGGAATGGGAAATTTTCCATGGAGAAATAACAGCACTGGAAAACTTTCCGCTCCACATCCCTGAACAATAGCTGCTGATCAGGGTTGTAGGGTGCGTTGCAATGATATTTTTATTTAGACGGGCCTAGTGGTTTCGTTTTCTAAATCAGTGTTCCTCCAGCCGGTTTCTGTTCTTTTATTATGAATGACGCTTGTGTGGGTTTTAGTATTTGTAAACTACATCCATTTGACTTTGAAGAGCAGCAGGATTTTTTTTAAAAAAATCAGTAAATATTAGTAGTGTTGGTTGTTCCAGCATTTTTCATTGGTTGTTTGACACCCACCCCCCTCGCCAGCAGTTGTTGAGGTGGTAAACCTTTGTTTGGGCTGTACCACCTCAGAGTGGAGGCTGTACCACCCCACAGGAGAAAAATATCCCTGCATATGTCGCCAGCTAGCATGTGGAGGCAGGGGGGGGAAGTAGGCTTGAATCTTCTGGACAGCAGGAGGTTGCGCTGTGAGGGATTTACCTCATACACATTCCGCTTCCTTGAATGAAGGAATATTAAGTTCTGTGAGTTGTCTACTTGCAGTCTGAAGTGGCGCAGTCTGCCCATAAGCTTATCACCTCATTGACTAGCTCGGGGGGGGGGGGTTCCCAAACTTTTTTGAGATTGAGGGCACCTTTGGAATTCTGACACTGGATGTTGGATAGAACCACAAAATGGCTGCCAGAAGAGATGGAGGCAACCGCAGATTTTCAGGGTGAGAGGTCATGCATAATTCTTAATGGTAACTTTTCAATGTCTCCGGTGGAGGTTCTGTTTAATGGAATGCCTTTTAAAATCAACATTGTTCAAAAATACTTCCTGGCATACATGCAAAATAAGGACGCTTATGAGCTAGCTAAGAAACCATCATCTTCAATGCTCCCTCTAAGCCGTGGAGGCTTGTGAGCAAAAGTTCTACTTTGGGAGCTACTGGCATTAAAGTTGTGAGTGAGTGATTTGGCTGCTACGTCAGATCATTTGCTCTGGAGCCATCCTTCCTGAGCGGAGACAAAAACGTGTAAGCCGGAAGCTAAAAAACTGTGAGATCGCTCACACTAACTCAGCTTAGAGGGAACACTGCTTCTCTGTCTTTGTTTTGCAGACATTTAATGCACTAGTTAGTTGTAGATTTTCCGGGCTGAATGGCCGTGGTCTTGGTGTTGTAGTACCTGACGTTTCTCCAGCAGCTCTACTGGAAAAGGGAAAACTGATCCTTTACACAAAGCCACTGCCTGTGTTACTCCATAGCAAAAGAAGGAAAGAAAAAGCTGTGTGCAAATGCTAAACAAATTTTATATAATTATGTAAAGAAAAGAACGAAAACCTATATCATAACACTAAGTATACAAAAGTTGTGCATAGGTCCAATCGTACGCTGCAGTGATGAGATTCTCCGGGCTGGTTCCTCGTTTTGATTTCAGCAGTCTTCATCTGAAAAAGGACCATGAAAGGACCGAAACATCAAACACTCAAAAAGTCCGACTTGGCTCACTTTCTAAAAACACTTGGTGGCCACCGGGAAAGGTGTTGGCAAGTGCCTGTGGGAAACCCTTCTCACCTTTGGAATTCTGACACAAGGTGAGAGGTGCCGTTGCAAAATGGTTGCCCCAGGAGGCAGAGCCAGTCGCAAAACGTCAGCGAGCAAGGTCATTCAAAACTCTAATAATAGCTCTTCAACATTTCAGGCAGAAGTTCTGTTTAGCAGGATGCCTTTAAAATTAACACATTGTCTAAACATCGTTTAAAAATAGGTTCTCGCATACAGCTTATTGTCGGTCACACAGCAAAGATTCTTGCGCTGTGGTGGCACCTGCCGCCGAAGCATCTTTGTAAAAATCTTCTGAGCCAGTTGGAAGCCTTGCTGGGGAAAAGCCCTCACGTGGCCCCACTCAGTTTCTAAATACACTTGGAGGCCACCAGGGCGCCACGTGCCTGTGAGGACCATGTTGGGGAACCTTGGACTAGACCATTTTTTTTTGGTCATGTGGGGAAAAGTTGCAGCACCCACTCCATTGAAGTGCTGCTGTGTCTTTTAAAGGGTTGACTGGAAGGGTGATTTCTGCAGGGTCGTTCTCTCTCTCCCCCCCCCCCCCCCCCGTGCTGCTAGAGAAGAAGAAGAGGAAGAAGAAGAAGAGGAGACTGGATTTATACCCCGCCCTTCACCACCCAAAGGAGTCTCAGAGTGGCTTACAATCTCCTCCCCCCCCCCCCGGGCCACAACAGACACCCTGTGAGGTAGGGGGGGGCTGAGAGAGCTCTTCTGAGGACTGCTCGTGAGAGAACAGCTCTGAAAGAACTTGTGACTGACCCAAGGTCACACCAGCAGCTGCAGGTGGAGGAGTGGGGAACTGAACCTGGTTCTCCCAGATTAGAGTCCGCTCTCCTAACCACTGCACCAAACTGGGTGTCAAGAGGGGAGACTAACTTTTAAAACCAATCTCTCTTCCGCATAGCTCTTAAAAGCACTGAGTGAGAAAGTGAGATTTGAATACAGGGTATCCTAATCTGTTTGGCTAAAGCTGTGGTGAGCCTCTACCTGCTGCTTACTCTTAACATTGGTCAGTTGACAATTAAAAAGTGGTCAGTTACATGACTGCTCCATATATGAATAAGTAAGGCTGAGCATTTATATTAGCTTTGCACGCACGTTCCCTCAAATTACAGATCCCACATTAATCTTGAAATTATTTAACATTAAAAAAAATCTTAGGCTTAAAGGGGCAGATACATTCATGGCTCACAAGATAGGGGCTTGCATAAAAAGAAGATGGTGGCCAGTAAATATTACTATTATTTATTCATTAATTTAGCCCACCTTCCTCCCTGAAATTCCAGATAAACTGCAAAACAGAAAAAGCAGTTCAGTCTGAGCCATTATATGACACTATCTGTGTTCGAAGCGATTTGCGCATGTTATCGTAGTGGGTTACCATATTTTGAAAAATAAAAAAAGAAGCCATTACTTCCCAATCGACCGCTTCAAGCAAGTGATCATTTTAAAGACCCCTGCTGTTTGAGCTGTGATAATTGCTGCTAAGTTAGGAACATTCCTAGCCTTCCAACGCAAAAAGAGGACATTTTCATCAATCTTTTTTTTAAAGAAAGAGCCCAAAAGAGGATGGGCTTAAAAAAAAGAAAAGAAGAGGTCATGTTCTCAATAAAGAAGACATCTGGTAACCCTAGTCACAGTTTTTACAACACCCTTGTAAGGTAGGTCAATATTATCCATATATTGCGGAGAGGCTGAGCGTGAGAGAGGAGGATTTGCCTATGACCACCTCCTTGCGTTGGTTGCAAAGGTGAGATTTAAACTGGAAGCCTTCTAGATCATTCCCTGAAGCCGCTGTGCTACAAAATTTTCTTCTTAAAAGAAGAAAACACTCCCATCAACACCAGGGCTGCAGGATTCCAGCAGTTATATCGCTCAGCATTCGTTTGGTATGGAACTTAGCATTGGTGGGGTTGTGAAAGCATATGATATTGTCAAGCCCCACCCTATGATGTCATAGGACTCCGCTGTGCGCCTCTGAGTTTGGGGTGCTGCGGAACTGGGGGCATTAACTGGGGTTTTTATATATAATGTTTTATGATCTTAATTTTGTATCGAACCTGTTGGCAGCTGCCCTGAGCCTACCGTAAGGCAGGGAGGGTGGGATATAAATCTTAAAAATAAACAAACAAATAAATAAATTAAACAGGACTGTTTGTAGTAAGCAGGGCTGGAAAGGAAGGGAGCCAGTTTGGTGTGGTGGTGAAGAGCATGGACTCTAATCTGGGAGAACCGGGTTTGATTCCCCACTCCTCCACTCGCAGCTGCTGGTGTGACCTTGGGTCAGTCACAAGTTTATTCAGAGCTGTTCTCTCAAGGGCAGTCCTCAAAGGAGCTCTCTCAGCCCCACCTACCTCACAGGGTGTCTGTTATGGGGAGGGGAAGGGAAAGGGATTGTAAGCGGCTCTGAGTCTCCTTTGGGTAGTGGAGGGCGGGGTATAAATCCAATCTCCTCCTCTCCAAGCAGTCTGTCCACCGATCTTCTGCCCTGCTGTTTCGTTGGTACCTGAGTACTAAGACAGCACTGAGCTGGCCCTGTTTGCAGCTCCAGGCAGCTAGGGCAGGGAGTCCAGAAACACCCGCTGAGCCTTCGGAATCGGTAGTAAATATTTCAGGCCACAACCTATGTGTTGGTGGGCTGCACATAACCTCCCACCCCCAATGCACTGGGCTCAGTTTAAGGTATTGGCTGTCACATACAAAAGCCCTTTCTGGACATATCTGTGAGACCACCTCTCCCCCGACTTTGCTCACCCGTGACAGCTTTGCTCATTAGAGCGGGGTCTTCCCCAGGTGCCGGCCGGCGAATGGGCAAAATCAACAACAAATCATAAGAACATAAAAGAAGCCAATGTGGGATCAGGCCAGTGGCCCATCCAGTCCAACACTCTGTCACACAGTGGCCAAGAATACCAGGTGCCATCAGGAGGTCCAGCAGTGGGGCCAGGACACTAGAAGCCCTCCCACTGTTGGCCCCCACCCCAAGCATGAAGAATACAGAGCATCACTTGCCCCAGACTGAGAATTCCTATCTATACCTTGTGGCTGATAGCCACTGATGGACCTCTACTCCATATGTTTATCCAGTTCCCTTTTGAAGCCATCCATGCTTGTAGCCGCCCCCCCCCCCCCCCCCCGCAGCAGTGAATTCCATCTGTTAATCACTCTTTGGGTGAAGAAGTACTTCCTTTTAATCTGTTCTAACCCGACTGCTCAGCAATTTTATGGAGTGCCCACGAGTTCTTGTATTTTGAAAAAGGGAGAAAAGTACCTCTTTCTCTACCTGCTCTATCCCATGCATAATCTTAGAAACCTTGATCATGTCACCCCTCAGCCATCATTTCTCCAAGCTAAAGAGGCCCAAGTGCTTTAACTTTTCTTCACAGGGAAAGTGTTCCAACCCTTTTATCATTCTAGTTGCCCTTTTCTGCACTTCTTCCAGTGCTATACTATCCTTTCTGAGTTGTGGGGACCAGTATCAGACCGTGGCCTCTCAAATACTAGTCTGGCACTCTTAACCACCACACCACACTGGTTATTGTGACTGTGAATTAGTCTTGAAGGTGTATGAAGGAAAACTGGAGTAGCTATACCGGAAGGTTAGCTCTGACAAGAAGGAGGGATCAAGGCCACCGTGTCCTCACAGACTTGAGAGTTAACCTCCAGGCCTCTGTGGAACTTGGCCTCTGAGCTAACCCCGCACAGAGTTGGCCTGAGAGAAGCTGAGTGGCTTCGGAGGCAGAGTTGTTTGTAATGGACCGCCTCCTTCTCTCCCTTTTAGGTCAACGGCCTGTGGAACTGCGTGCCATAATAAACCACAACACTGTTTGCCCAACTGCGCTCCTCTGTAAAGGCAACTGCTGTTTATGAAATCCACTGCATGCGTAGGAACAGCTGTGCTGGGTTGAATAGCTAGGCTACTACACAGAAGTGTAAATGCTGCAATGCTTAACGACGGGCGGGGGCTATTTGCATTGAAGGTGGGGGAAAATCCTGTTGTGCAAGAGACTGTGTATCCGGGGGGGGGGGAACATCAACTTTGACTCAAGTGCAACTTGTAGGGTCTATAGCTATCCCTTGCTGACCTGCTGGTTCTGTCCCACTAAGAGACAAAGCCCTGACCTGGATAGCTCAAGCCAGCCTGGTCTCCTCAGTTCTTGGAAGCTAAGCACACCAGGGTTGCTATGCAGGAAAGAAATGACGAACCACCTCTTGCCTTGAAAACCGCATATCAGAGGTCCCCCACCTTTTTGAGCCTGTGGGCGCATTTGGACTTCTGACACGGCATTGTGGGCACAGCAACAAAACGGCACAGAATGGTGGCTGCAGGAGGCGGAGCCAGCCACAGCTTAACTGCGGCAACACAGTGTGCCTAAGTGTGTGGTGGTGGCGATGGCGGCTGCCATAGCAACGTTAAAAAAAAATCTGCACAGCCAATCAAATCTCTGATAGTCAGAAGCCTTGCTGGGCAAAAGGCCTACCTAGTCTCACCCACTTCCTGATAACACTTGGTGGGCTCCTGGAAAGGTGTTGGCGGGGTGCCATGGAGCTCCTAGGCACCGCGTTGGAGACCCCTGCGCTAGAAAGCTCGGTGGTGCTGGGCTAACAAATTCATGTACCTCCGCCCGCTTCCCCCCAAGTAGTCTCCTGTTACCTCCCTTGCACTAGTTGCTCGCAGACTGCATAAGAGGCTTGCATGGGCCGATTCCGGCCCCTGGGCCTTACGTTTGACACCCCTGCTCTAGGCATTTTGAAATCTACCATTCCCTCTTTTTTAGGACTGGGGGTGCGGATTTGTGCATGGCTGGAGAAAACCTAGCCCCAGACAGACAACTGGAATGGGGCGGAGAACACGGATGCCGAGGCCAGACGGCCCGAGGGGCTGCAGCTTTTGTGTTATTACAAAGACCGTGCAGTCCTTTTTATTAACACCAAGCAAACGTCACACAGGGTTCCCTCTAAGCTGAGTTAGTGTGAGCTAGCTCACAGTTTTTCAGCCTCTGGCTCACACATTTTTGTCTTAGCTCAGGAAGGATGGCCCCGGAGCAAGCTAATTTATGCAGTAGCCAAGTTGCTTGCTCACGACTTTAATGCCAGTAGCTCACAAAATACAATTTTTGCTCAGGGAGCCCTTCTTCACAAAAAGACACCGCAAGGCCGTTGCCTTTTGCATTGGACCCACACAGGTGACCTGCCCCCGTTTCATCAGACTGCACTCACTGCCACGACGGACGGCTTCCTAGCTGAAGTAGTGAGCCGTGACTCACCAAAGCTCGTGCTGAAATAAATGTTCCTTTGATAAGGTGCCACTGGACTTTCACTTCGTCCCAGTCAAGGCAATTAGCTCTTCCTGCAGAAAAAGGATGTAGGAGCAGCAGACCCAGACTGAGAGAAGCTCCAGATAAAAAAGGAAGGGGGACTTGAACTGAGGGCCTACTATTTTACAAGCCCCCGGGAACCGGCAGCATTTCAGGCGGACGTCATCCCCTCTCTGCCGAGCCAGATTGCAAAACGAGCAGCGGGCTTCACATGCTCCTTTCCGTCAAGGGAATGGGCCAACAACCTTGGCTGCTCTCCCCCCTTGTCCTTATTTTGCCTCCTCCAAATTGCAGCTTGCGCTGGCTCGGGCAGCGAGGAGGAGGAGGAGGGAGCCCGTCCCGAAAACCAGGAGAGGAGAAACCCCAGAAACGTCCAGCCCCGTGAGGCTGAAGCTGTGGCCTGCCAAGCGGTTAAACATTTGCAAACGCACCGGACTATTTTAAGGAACTTCGCTGGCGACTGGAAGGGCAGAGGAGAGCTCCGGAAAGCCCGGCCATCAGACGTGTGTCTCCAACATGGGCGGTCTTGCCGTAACACTGAAGGAAAGGCACCGCTCTGCTCCAGCCAAGAGAGTTTAGAGAAGGCCATTGAGGGGTGGGGTGGGGGGGGGGAGATAGAGCTACTGGCAATTTCTTGCACCACATGTGCTCTTGGGTGCTGTGGCGTCCTAGAGTTAGTGCCATTTAGCAAGGACAGGACGGAGGAGAGAGGGCATGAGGGAGTCTACCTTTGCAAGATGGCAGGAAGCTGCTGCCTCTTCCTACCTGTAAGAAGGGGTATAGGCGGCTATGCAAGATTTTGGCTAAACATTAGGAAGAACTGCCTGACGGGCGGTTCACTCAGTGGAACAGGCTTCCTCGGGAGGTGGTGGGCTCTCCTTCTCTGGAAGTTTTGAAGCAGAGGCTAGAAGGCCATCTTTGGGGTCAGGAAGGAATTTTCCTCCAGGCCAGCTCTAGGTTTTTTTTTTACCTAACTCTGACATAGAGCAGGGGTCATTGTTGAGGGAGGAAAGGTAATTATGATTTTCCTGTGTCGGACAGGGAGCTGGAGTCGATGACCCTTGAGGTCCCTTCCAGCTCTAGGAATCTGTGTGCGGCCCTTGGGCTCTGAAATAAGTATTTACTTGCTCCAGGATGCTTTTGATCAGGACTGTGTTTGGTAATTTTCTCTTGCCGCTTGCTCACCCCTCATGGCCTGATTTGGCAAGGCCTTCCTGGACCGCCCGCCAGAAACTGCTGCGTAGGCACGTTCAGTGTCCTGACAAACGCATTCAGGTTCCACGTGCCTTTGCACAGCTGTTTGCGTGAACCGGGACTTTCGTCTCCTGTGTGTGTTGAGTGCTGTCAAGGGCAGGGGTCCCCAACATAATGTCCGCGGGCTCCATGGGGCCTACCAACACCTTTTCCTGGCGCCCGTTGAGTTTTTTCAGGAAGTGGGTGGGACCAGTAAAGGTTTTTGCCTGGCAAGGCTTCTGATTGGCTATCAGAGATTTGATTGGCTGTGCAGATTTTTTTTAATAATGTTTCTTGGGCTGCCGCCACTACCCCAACACAAGGATGAAGTTAAGCCAAAGTTAAGCTCCGCCTCCTGCAGCAGCCATTTTGTGGCACCCATTTTCTGCCGTTTCAGAAGTCCAAATGTGCCCACAGCCTCAAAAAGGATGGGGACAATTAAAATGTTTAATTGTGATTCTTGGTGTAAAAAGGGAAAGAGTGGGGCATGCATGTAAACCCAGCATTAAATGGGTTTTATGCATATGTGTCCTTTACTCTGGTTCAGATGCAGTCACTGAATGCAGTAAACTTGGGGGTTCAGCACTGAGAACTGTGCGGAGCACTGAAACGGAGCAGGGTGGAACGGTGGAGTTTGCACATGGAAATGGGATGCATGCAAAACCTGGAGTCCATCCCAAGTCCCTCAGTATAAGCTCAGAACTAGCTTTGCCTGCCCACCACTTTGGTGTAGGAGAGCCAGTTTGATATAGTGGTTAGGAGCGCGCACTAATCTGGGAGACTCAGGTTTGATTTCCCACTCCTCCGCATACAGCTGCTGGTGTGACCTTGGGTCAGTCACAAGTTCTTTCAGAGCTGTTCTCTCACGAGCAGTCTCGGAAGAGCTCTCTCAGCCCCACCTACCTCATCATGGGGTGTCTGTTGTGGGGAGTGGAAGGGAAAGGAGATTGCAAGCCGTTCTGAGACTCCTTCGAGAAGTGAAGGGCGGGGTATAAATCCAGTCTCTTCTTCTTCACCACTCTGGACCCTGGAAAGTCCTTCAGCTTTCCACTGATCATTGTGGTCTTTGGGTGGGCTGGGGGATCACTCTGTTTTTTGGGTGCCCATGAGACATTTGAGGAGCCAGGACTAAACACTGTTGGAACCAGTCTGGACATTTTGCAGTTGCTGATATTGCAGAGGAGGGCTGTGTAGTCTGTTGCAGAAACTGCAGTCTCTCGTGGCTTTATGACCTGGGCAGGAACAGTCGCTGCTCTTTCCCAATGGCGCGTTCTTGGCAGTGGCGCCAGCGGGCAGATGTCAACAGTGACGGAAGCAGCTTTTGTGGCTTTTGTGCTCCATTCTGCAGGAGTCCTGGGTTCCTTGAAAGCTTTCCGGAGGAACTTCCATGAGATGATCGGCAAGGGCAGAAACGCTTCCCTGGAGGACAGCTGGTACGTCTCTTCCCCTGCGCTCCACATCCAGAGGAAAGCATCGTATGCGTTCACGTGGGGGCGGTGGGTACAGCCAGACAGTACGCTGCATGAGCTGAGTGCACACATGATCACACACGTAATACTACTTTACTCAGAGAGTGAGTAAATGTGGAATTCACTGCCAGAGGAGGTGGTGATGGCCACAGGAATAAACAGCATTAAAAGGGGTTAGATAGATTCATGGAGGATAAGTCTGTCAATGGCTACCAGCCATGGTGACTGAGGGGAACCTCCACATTCAGAGGCACTGAGCCTCTGAATCCCAAAGCCAGGAGGCAACATCAGGGGAAGGCCTCGGCTTCTATGCCCTGTTGTTGGCCCTCTAGCGCAGGGGTGGCCAACCTGTGGCTCGGGAGCCACATGCGGCTCTTTCACACATATTGTGCGGCTCCTGGCAGGGCGGCTGGGGAAGCAAAGGGGAGGCATGCTTTTTCTCTCTTTCTCCCTTCCTTCCTTCCCTCCTCCCTCCCATCTATTTGCTTTCCTAGTTTCTTTCTCTCTTTTTCTTATAACTGGTTTTCCTCGTTTGTTTTTATTTTTGGCAGTCCCATTTAACGTTAATAAAAAGCAAATTTGTATATTTTAAAAAATAAAAACATGTGTGTGATATTTGTTCCTGTCTTGCGGCTCTCAGACATCTCTATGTGGCTCTTACATTTATTCTATGTGGCTCTTACGTTAAGCAAGGTTACTAGACTAGATGGACCATCAGTCTGATCCATCAGGGCTCTTCTTATGTTCTTCTGTTCCCATGCCTTCCACTGAATCAGGCCATTGGTCCATCAAGGCCTGTATTGTCTGCTTTGACTGGCAGTGTCTCTCCAGGGTCTCAGGCAGAGGTCTTTTGCGGCATCTGATGCCTGAACCAGTCAACCAGAGATGCCAGGAATTGGACCTAGGACTTTTTGCTAGTAAAGCAGAGGCTCTTCCCACATTCTAGAGCAGGGGTGGCCAAACCTTCTTAATGTAAGAGCCACATAGAATAAACGTCAGATATTTGAGAGCCACAATACTTGAACAAATATTACCTGTTTTTATTGGGAAATACGCAGATTTGCTTTTTATTAACATTAAATGAGACGGCCCAAAATAATAGCAAAAGGGGTAAAAGCAGATATTGATAATGATATTTATTTGTCCAATTATATTTGTTTGCTAATGATATTTAGGTTCCCCAGCCGCCCTGTGAGGAGCCACTTAATATGTGTGAAAGAGCCATGTGCGGCTCCCGAGCCACAGTTTGGCCACCCCGGTCCTAGAATGTGAATGTGCATCATAGAACTTGATGGAGAACCTTCCATAGTGGACAGCGGCTCCCTGATGCATCCCTGCAGGAAAGGGCTACTGAAATAAGGTCATTTTGGAATGGGTGTGAGGCATTTTGGTCATATTCATGGCTGAGTGTAGAAGGCCGGCAGATGCAGGGTCACCAAGGATGATGGAGAGTTGGGGGACAGAAATCAAGGGGCCCTCTAACAAGGGATTCAGCAGGTGTGTGGAGGGGAAGACCATCCATGGCAAATAGCCACGGTGACTGCTTCTTTCCTTCGTGCTGGATAGTGTGGTTTCAATGCATTTTCATGGTCATTTGCAAGCGGATTTCCCTTTATAAAACAGGAAAATCCTCTTGTTAACTGTCGCTAAAGCGCATTATGCAACAGGTGTGAAAGAAGCCTAAAGGGAACCTGCACATTTACAGACAGGCAACCTCTGAATACCTGTGCGAGGAAGCAGCATAAAACTTTGCTCTGCCCTGTTGCCCTCCAGGGACACTGGTTGACCCCTGTGGAACAGGATGCTGGACGAGATGGACCACTGGTCTGATACAGCAAGCCTGTTTACCCATGGAGCTGGGGCAGTCCATGGAGCTGGGGCAGTCAAATGATTTGTTGTCATTTAACGTTGAGAGAGCTGTGGTGGCTCATTGGTTAAGACGCTGAGCTGCAGACCGGAAGGTCGGTAGTTCGGCAGTTCGAGACCTGAGTGCTGTGTGATGGAGTTGAGCTCCCGTCTCTGGTCCCAGCTCCTGCCAACCTAGCAGCTTGAAAGCAAGAAATTGCAAGTAGGTAAATAGATACTGCTCTGGTGGGAAGGTAACATCATACCACCCACTCAACATTAAAAAGGTAACGAATACGACTCTAGGGATGCGGTGCTCATCTCCGTTTCCAAGCCGAAGAGCCAGCACTGTCCAAAGACTTTTCCATGGTCATGTGGCCAACATGACCAAATGCCAAGGCGCACGGAATGCTGTTACCTTCCCACCGAAGTGGTACCTATTTATCTACTTGCAGTTTCTTGCTTTCGAACTGCCAGGTTGGCAGGAGCTGGGGCCAGAGACGGGAGCTCACTCTGTCACGCGGCACTCAGGTCTCGAACTGCCAATCTACCGGCCTTCTGGTCTGCAGTTCAGCGTCTTAACCACTTGAGCCACTGCAGCCCCTCTTAGGCTGGTTGGTGGTGGTATATATATTTAATGTCCCTGGGCAAGCTCGGGTGAGGATTTCTTCCAGCCTTTGAACGGTGGTGTTAAAATTTCAAATGGAAATGAAGTGAGCACTTGAACAGTGCAAACTCTGTCTTAATCAGAGCTCTGTGGGTTTGTAGCACATCCTGAAATCGGGAGTGTTCATTATTCTATGCGATCAAGTGTGGCCGGCTTGTTCTACGCCAAGACAATTAGTGTGCACTCACTTAACCCAATTGCATCACATAACTTTCGCTGGCCTTGCGGCATTCGGTTCTGCTGAGGACAGACTGGGTGGAGAAGAAGGGGCGGTTTGGCTCCCTCTAAGCTCTTGCTCTACATAGGGAGATCTCTGCATTTAAAATACTCTTGGCACAGTATGATATTTAGGTATTGGGTAGGATAGTTTACAAAATCGTTCTCTGCCAGATGTCTTCACAGACTGGGGGAGGGGTTAAGTGTTGCTGGAAATGTTTACTGCCATGGAACTTGAGAACGTCAGAATTGATGGTTCTTTTGGAGCTGCATTTCCAAAATGCGCGTGCAAAAAAGGAGGCACAAATAAAAGCGAGTCCCTTGCAAAACATGCCTGTTGTATGGTGGGAAGAATGGGAGAGACGTACATCTTTCTGACCCAGAAGGACATTTATTGGAGGGATTCCTTATCATATAGTTAGAGAAAGGTGATCTTGGTTTTTTTCTTGGTCTTGAAAGTTGATCTTGGTTTTTGGGAAGGTGGAGTTCAGCAAGGCAGGAGGGCAGGAAGGGTTGCCTCAATGCTTAGTTCTTGTGGCCCTTTCTTCCACACCAAGGGAAGTGCTGATTGCCACTTTGGGGTCAGGAAGCAGTTTTTCCCCAGGCCAGTTTGGCCAGGGATCCTGAAGATTTTTGGCCATCTTCCGGGTGTGGAACAGCGGTCACTGCGGGCGTGTGGGGGGAAAGGTATTTGTGAATTTCCTTCATTGGGCAGGGGGTTGGACTAGATGATCCTGGAGGTCCCTTCGAACTCTGTGATTCTGTAAACATTCCTGCCACGTTGTGAGGGTTCTACCCATGTATTTTGTAACAACCAATTTTTAGAAAGTGGGTGGGGGTCAGGGGCAATGCTCCCTCTAAGCTGTGGAGTCTCGTGAGCCAAAATTCGACTTAGTGAGCTACTGGCATTTAAGTCGAGAGTGAGCAATTTGGCTGCTGCATAGATTAGTTTGGTCTGGAGCCATCCTTCCTGAGCTAAGACAAAAATCCGTGAGCCGGAGGCTAAAAAACTGTGAGCTAACTCACACTAACGCAGCTTAGAGGGAACACTGGTCAGGGGGCCTTCACCCAGCAAGACTGCTGATTGGCCATTGGAGATTTGATTGGCTGTGCATTGCTTTGGCACCAGTTTCCACCGCAGCAGAAGGATCTTCCCTGTGCGACTGGAGGTAAGCTGTGGCAGCCATGTTCTCACTGGCTCCGCCTCTTGCAGCAGGTATATTGCGGCATCCATTTTGCGTCTACCCCTCCCTGCTGTGTCAGTACTCCAAAGGTGCCCGAAAATCTCAAAAAGGTTGGGGACGACCCCTGAGCTAGATAGCGGCGCTGTGTCTTTGGGAAGGTGGAGATCCTCCATGGATGGAGAGGGACGGCTCAGCTCATTAGAATCGGTCCGTTCCCCTGCTGAACCTCCAGCGTTTGAAACTGAGAAGATCTCCTCTCTTGAGTCACCTCAGGTCAAGCCGTCCTTTATTTAGACTTGGAGGAGGGCCCGCTAACATCCGCAGAGCCAGATGGGATCCACAGGTGGGATCGGCCTCGTTGGTTTGCGAAGCGTGGCAGCGTTGGCACCTTGCAGCATTTAATGGGGGAAATCTGAAGATGGATTCTCCAGCGTCGTTCCGCGGCAGGCGTCTTCTCTTAGCTCTTCCCCGCCCAGGCGGGATTGAGACAGAGAGAGCAAGCTTTATACTCTTGGCTCGCTCCAGCCAAACAGCGTTCTTCCAAGAAACTCTGGTGCCCACTGAGGACACTTCCATGTCGGGAAAGCGCACTCCTTTCCAAGCCCCTGTTCTCAGCTTTGGCAGCTGCCTCCCGAAATATTTGGCGTGAAATGAGGCCCGCTGCTGCTGCCTCAAGACCATGAATCTCGGAGGTCATTTGAGTTAAATGCTGGATAAATTGCACAGCCCGGCCTTTGGCTTTGGACAGCTAAACAGCCTGGGCGGAAGATTTAGCACCCTTGCTGTTTAGAGGAATAGGGGCGTAAGGAAGCAATCTCAGCTGAAACCTATTCTCTGCAAGGGGCCAGCAAATGTTTCCTAAAGAAGGAAACCGAAGGGTGGTCCTCTGTTATTCCCCTTAATTTATTACCTTCGCTGTTGAAAGTTTCTCGACACTTAAGGTACAAGATGTGTTTTCCCCAGCCGGTGCATGGGCATTTCGGCTGCTGTTACCGTCATCTTCCTATTTGTGTCAGTAAATGGGGTTTTTCGGTCAGAATGCCAGAGCTACTGGCATGTTTCCCATAAGACTGGGACATTCTAAAATGGGAGATCTGTTCTGTACTCCTCTCGAAGAAGAGACAATGTTCCCTTAAAATCAGCAGGATCTGGCAGTCGAAGGCAGTTCTGCATTAGCTTGTAAGTTTGTCGGGATATCCTTTCCATTTGAAGCTTTCTGCCTCTCCCCCCCCCCCCCCCCCCCAAAGCCGGCTGTTCAGTGTTGAGAGGTAGGGTAGGCTGGCTTGCTAAGTATGTGTTCCCATAATTTCCCAGTCACGGTTCCCCAGGTGGAGGGAAGACACCAGCACCAGGAATAATGCAGGGCACAGGTATGTTTGTTTGTTTCAATGCAATATACTCATGCAGCATAAGCTCTCTGATAAACAGTTCAACAGGACCAGGAAGGCAGAATTAGAAACCAGTGCAAACAGCAAACTGCCTGAGGCATATTATAAATAATGCAAAAAAAAAATGTAATTGCAAAGATGGAAGACAATGCAGTGAAAGCAGGATAATACCTAGCATAGTTATTGCTATAGAATGCTATTCTGCTATTAAAGGCACGCCTCTTTAGAACTGGTCTACTCTCCATTGAAATCAGTGGGAGTAGACCTGGCTGTCAGGATTCTAAAGGTGCCCAGAGGCTCAAAAAGTCTGGGGACCCCCGTAATAGACAATGCGGATCTTGATAGACAAAGGCAGGGGTATCTATCAGGGCTTCTATCAGGCCCGCACTAGAACTGGCCACGTCCTGCTTCCGGTTCTGTTGCTGCTGCTGCATCATAGCTTGCTTTGCCAGACTCTCTCAGTCGCTCAGCCATTTCATGTTTTCCCCTGACTTAGAACTCTGAGCATGAGATTTCTGTGGTGAGGTGAGTGTCAGTAAATCAAAAGTAGGTTCGCAGTGTACAGATACACAGCTGAACAGCATACTCAGGATTGCAACAGCACGGACGTTTTGATGCAATAATTCAGAGCAAGAGGGGTCAGTTATCAGATACTGTTAAATAGACAAGATATTGCAAGAGTGCTAATGTTTTAAGCATGTTTTTATTTTAAGTTAAAAAAAAAGGTCTTTTGTATCTCCGCTACCTGGCATTGCATTTTATCACACACGTGGTCCGGCCCAACAGGGTCTCATTTATGTCAGATCCGGCCCTCATAACAAATGAGTTCGACCCCCCTGGACTAAGGCTCTGAGTTGCTATCAGGGTGCTTCCTGATCTGGTTTTGTATGTATTTCCTCTTTTGGTTAAAAACAAAAAAGTGATATGCAAAGCAAGCGTCTCCATGTTACAGGAAGAGTTTTTAAATGAGCATCGTCGGGTCTCAAACCTGCTTGGAAGATAATCCTTTTAACCATCAGTCCTCTATAATACTAGGAGTCTGGGGTCTGATTGTGCTGGGGAGAGGAAGTCTGCAATGTTCCAAGAGAATCAGTCCTTTGTAATTAGTCTCCTGTCTCTGGGCCCAGCTGCAGAGGGAAAACGTAATCTTCCTCCTCCATCTGGATAGGGGAAGGGCCGTGGCTCAGTGGTAGAGCTCCTGCTTGGCATACAGAAGGTCCCAGGTTCAATCTCTGGCCTCTCCAGTTAAAAGGATCAGGTAGAAGCTGATGTGAAAGACCTCTGCCTGAGACCCCTGGAGAGCCGCTGCTAGTCTGAGTAGACAATACTGGCCTTGATGAAGCATTGGTCTGACTCAGTACAAGGCAGCTTCATATGTCCAAGTTCTGTGTAAGGCAGTGCTGCATTGGGTCCTTGACATATGTGAACAGACAGGAAGCTGCCTTATACTGGATCAGATCCTTGGTCCATCAAAGTCAATATTGTCTAAGCAGATGGGCAGCGGCTCTCCAGGGTCTCAGGCTGAGGTCTTTTGCGCTCTCTACTACTAGATCCTTACTGAAGATGCTAAGGGCTGAAGCTGAGACTTTCTGCATGCCAAGCAGGCACTCAACCACTGAGCCACGGCCCCTCCCTCACGTCTAAAGCTTTTGTGCTTACAGTTAGCATTCAGTGCTCTTCGCATTAAGAGTTTTGCTTGATGATGCTTTACAACATACCTGTCAGTTTGGTCAGTCCAGTAGCATCCACAAACTTTCAGGTGGGCAGGCAGAAACTGAGAGTTTGCCTGGGGCACCCTAGAAAACTATTGCCAAGGTGAGATTTGAGCCTAGCGGCTTCTGTTTCTGTGGTCTTTGTGCCAGGGGTCCCAGTTTGGTGTAGTGGTTAGGAGCGTGGACTCTAATCTGGGAGAGCCGGGTTTGATTCCCCACTCCTCCACATTCAGCTGCTGGTGTGACCTTGCGTCAGTCACAAGTTCTTTCAGAGCTGTTCTCTCATGAGCAGTTCTCAAAAGAGCTCTTTCAGTTCCACCTACCTCACAGGGTATCTGTTGTGGGGAAGGGATTATAAGCTGCTCTGAGACTCCTTCGGGTAGTGAAGGGTGGGGTATAAACCAAATCTCTTCCTTTTTTTAAGTCTGTGGGCTCTTTTCAGAATTTTTGAGATAGATTAAGATGGGTAGCTGTGTTAGTCTGTCCATAGTATAAAAGACAGTGTCTATTCTCAGAATTCTGTGTTCTTGGTGCTTGGGGGGGGGCAACAGTGGGAGGGCTTCTGGTGTCCTGGCCTCACTGGTGGACCTCCTGAGGGTACCTGGTATTTTTGGCCACTGTGTGACAGAGTGTTGGACTGGATGGGCCTTTGGCCTCACCCAACATTGGCTTCTCTTATGTTCTTATATTAGTAGCACCTTAATGTCCAACAAAATTTGTGGCAGGGTACGAGCTTTTGTGAGTCACTGCTCATTTCTTCAAATACTGACTCCTGAAAGCTCGTACCCTGCCACAAATTTGGTTAGTCTTTAAGGTGTTACTAGAATCTTGAGAAGAGATAGTGGCTGTCGCCACAAAATGGTCGCCATAGGGTACTGAGGCTAATCACAGGATACTGGGAGGTTTCAAGCCAAGTATCCTATGATGAAAGCAGTGGTTTCTGGGGGCGGGGGGGAGAGGAAGACCAGGAATGGCTCTTTGCTTTGGAGAAGAAGGCAGTGGGTACCAGGAAACATGGCAGTGGGTGCCATGTCAGTACTGTTGCCAACCTCCAGGTGGGGCCTGCTTTTACCTCTGACCTCCAGACTACAGAGATCAGTCCCCCTGGATGGCTGCTATGGAGGGTGGACTTTCTGGCATTGCACCATGTTGAGGTCCCTCCCCCCCAAACCTCGCCCTCTCCAGACTCCACCCCCCAAATCTCTAGGTATTTCCCTACCCAGAGCTGGTAATCCTACATCTGAGATTATCCCTCTACACTCTCCTAGCTTGGGAAGATTATAATGTCCGGGGGGGGGGGGGGCTTTTTTTCTTCTGCATTGCCTGCTGGTATCTTTTCAAAACTCCAGGCATGCATCGATAAGCAGTGTGTATCATGAGTTTTTTTAAAAATGGCTCTCTTCTGCTTTAAACGCCGTGGTAGCACAGTGAAATAGAAGGACCGCTGGATGGATTTTGTCGCCTTCACTCCCCCCCTTTGTGGTGATTCTGTTCTATCTTAAAATGGAAAACCTACTGAGAGGAGGTTATTTCTCCTGTTCAAAGTAATTACATGCTAGGTTGCCATTCACTGCCTTTTGCCACGAGGTTCTTCCCCAAACACCCCTTCTTTTTCCTCCCCCTTCATCTTGTATCTCTTGCTTGGCATGCTGTGTTTGGAAAGGAGAAGCGTCCAAATGTTAAAAATGAGAAGCTGAGAAGCACAGAGTGCCCTGTGATGAGCTGAAATAATTATTACACAGTGTGTAAATCCAGTCATGGCGGAGGGTTCTCTCCCCCCCCCCCCCCCCTTTCAGCCTAGCAACAGAGATGCACATTACAGATCTCCTTCCCAGGGGCTGCAGTTGGCCGTCGTTGCTCCATTTTATGTTTTTCCTAATAAACCTGGCTCTGGTTTGAAAAGCGTGTGTTCTCCCTTCGGGGGATCGCGTTTGGGTTTTCCAGTAAAACGCGGCTGCCACGAGAGCGGCCAGCGAGATTGCGAGAGAGGGCTCGGAACAGGCTGTTTTCTCTACCCGATATTTCGCTTTTCCTCCCCTTTGGACTACATTGAAGTGTTTGTCTCCGGGCTGGGCTGGAGTCCTGAGCTGGCTGGACTGGGAACTGGGCCTTGAATGTGAGTGTGTGCTCCAAACCAGAGTCCCTGCAGTCAGGCCTGGTTTTAAATGCCAGGCTGGCGAGGCGGAAGCGCTTTCCCTTTGTGGCTTTGCGTGGGCTTGGGGTTCGTTTGAACCGTGCCGCAGTGACATGTGCTTATGTTGCCAGCCGGGAATACACGGCCCTCGCAGATGCTGCATAGATACGTTGCGCAGCAGTTTAAGGGCCAGCAGTAGCGCCTGTGCAGAGTTTGTGGTTGCCAGCTGTGGTGTGGGGAGTTTTGGAGATCTGAGAGATATATCTGGGGGGAGGAGGAGTTTGGGGAGCAGGGGCAACGTTTCTCCTAGACCAGGGGTGGCCAGACTTGCTTAACGTAAGAACCACATAGAATAGATGTTTGGGAGCCACAAGACATGAACAAATATCACACACATTTTTAATTGAAAAATATGCAAATTTGCTTTTGTTAAAATTAAATTGATAACTTTAGATGGGGAGGGAGAGGAGAAAGAGAGAGAGAAAGAAAGATGGAAAGAAGGACAGTGGAAAGAAAGCAAATAGATGGGGGAGGGAGGGAGAGGTGGCAAGAAAGCAACTTTAACATTAATGTGTCCTCCAAGCCCCCACTGCCCCCACACCGGCTAGCTTGGCTTGGAGAAAGGATTTAAAGAGACAAATGCCTTCTCCAAGCTGGCTGGCTGTGTGTGTGTGTGTGTGTGTTTGAGAATGCATTTAAAGTTTAAGTTGCTCCCCTTTGCTTCCCCAGCCACTTTAGCGGGAGCCGCACAATATGTGTGAAAGAACAGCATGTGGCTCCCGAGCCACAATTTAGCCACCCCTTTCCTAGACTCTGTGGCGATGCTCCCTCTAAGCTGTGGAGACTTGTGAGCAAAAATTCTACTTTGTGAGCTACTGGTGTTAAAGTGGTGAGTGGGTGATTTGGCTGCTGCATGAATTAGTTTGCTCTGTAGCCATCCTCCCTGGGCAAAGACAAAAATGAGTGAGCTGGAGGCTAAAATAGCTGTGAGCTAGCTCGCACCCACTCAGCTTCGAGGGAACACTGCCTCTGTGCTATAACATCCAGTCCTCCTTCTGAAGCTGCTGTATTGTCTAGGAAACTGATTTCTGTACTTTGGAGACCAGTGGTAATTCCAGGAGATTTCCAGGCCACACCTGGAGGTTGGCAACCCTAGAGAAGTCTCATTGGTAGGCTCTTATTGCCTCACCACTGTTGTGTCTCATTAGGGCGCTTTCATACATGCTAAGCAATGCAGTTGACAGTTTGCAAGTAGATTTTGGCATTTCACACAGTAAAATCGAGTTGCAAAGTGCATTGGAAGTGGATTGAAAGTGCGTTATTTAGTGTGTGTGTGTGAAAGTGGCTTCTTAATTAGTGGCTGGAATGAAGGCGGCAGGACTTTTCCTGTTGACCAGGCAAGGCCACTAGTTATATATGGCCAAGCAACAGGCATGGCACTGGGTTTCATGGTGCTCGGTAACTTATTTCCCAAAGCAAATCCTGCTTTCCTCTGTTTGGCTGAGAGCCAGCATGGCGTAGTGCTTAAGAGCAGTGGATTCTGATCCGGAGAACCAGGTCCGCATAAGGCCTGCTGGAGCGACCTTGGGCCAGTCACGGAAGAGATTTGGTTTATACCCCACCATTCACTCCCCAAGGGAGTCTCAGAGCGGCTTACAAACTCCTTTCTCTTCCCCTCCCCACAACAGACACCCTGTGAGGTAGGTGGGGCTGAGAGAGCTTTGACAGAAACTGTTCTTTTTCAAGAACAGCTGTGCCAGAACTAGGGCTTGCCCAAGGTCATCCAGCAGGTGCAAGTGGAGGAGTGGGGAATCAAACCCGGTTCTCCCAGATTAGAGTCCGCACACTTAACCACTACACCAAACTGGCTGGCATGTGTCTAAATGACCCTCTGGTTCCCCTTATTGCTAGACCCCAGTTGACTAGCCAGCTTCTAAACTGTGTGTGTGTGTGGGGGGGCACTCAGGTGTCAGATCGTCCACCCTGAGCATCTGTACCCTTTCCTCATAATAAAGTGGCCAGGTACCCTCTTTGAAGTGTCCAGGTCCTTCTTAAGTCCATTTAAATCAGCTGTAGTTTGTTGTTATTATGGAACATTCAAGTGACAGGCACTCAATCAAGGTGTCCCAGAGAGAGCTGGTACTCTGATGAGCTGTATTTCTGCTTAAATTACAGTAATTATATGTAAATTTGCATCTGTGAAGGTAAACTATTTAATTATACTCTCCTTTTCTCCCCAGTGGGGACCAAAAGCAGCTTAAGTATCACCCTGTCTCTATTTTTTTTCTCCTCACAACAACCCCGTGAGGTAGGATAGGCTGAGAGGAAATGACTGGCCCAGGGTTTCTGTGGCAGAGTGGGGATTTGAACCTTGGGTCCGCCAGATCATAGTCTGACACTCTAACCGTTGTACCACACTGGGTAAATTAGGGTATGTGAATTCTGGGGGATTTTTTGGGCAGAAGGAGTACGAGGGTTGCTGCTGTTCCCTTGAACCAGTGCCTCTGTTACTTCTGTTTTCCCCCAGGTTGTTTTGGCAGACTTAAGTTGTGCTCCTGTAAATAAAGGAAAATGTCTGGCACACATTTCTGGAGGAGTTGTTCCATGTCTTGGTGCACAGGAATACATTTCTGCTTTTTTCCCCTTGAAGGAGTATTGCATTCCCTGAAGTGACAGGAAGCCATTTTGAGTTCCCATCTTCTGTTTTTTTCTGGTATTCCAGCAATAGCGAAAGAGTATGAACAGGTGTGACTCTGGCCAAGTTTGTCTGAGGCAAGCTCCAGGGTACATGGAAAATTGCTGGCGGGCTAGAAGTGTCCTGTCCATGCCTAAATATCACAAAATTTGAGTCCAGTGGCACCTTTGAGACTGACAAAGTTCAATTCTGGGTATAAGCTTTTGTGTGCGTGTGTGGTCTTAAAGGTGTCATTGGACTCAAACTTTGTTCTGTGCCCAAGTATCATCATTGTGACCAGCTGCAAAACTAAGGGTATGACAGAAGGAAACTGTTTTCTTTATACACATTTTTGTGTGTGTGAATAGCTACAGTTTAATTAAAAATGACACTGTTGGGAAAGAGTCCTTTGCGCATGCTCAAAGGCACTTCTCATTTTCAATTTTTAAAGCGGTTCTGTCAGCAAAAAGAACGTTGAGCACACATACATGCCCTTCGAAGAAAAAACCCCCAAAACTGTATCCCACCTGTAGGCACTCTGTACATGGTCTGAAGTACCAGAGTTTTTGAAAGAAAAAGGTAGGTCTTCTACTCACACGCGCCTATTTCAAGAAGTGTTTCTGTCTAGGTGTTGCCTGCTCATTTGTTATGTTTTCAAAACTTCCCCCAAGAAGTTCATAGAAGCATTTTCTCCTCACAACATCCCTGTAAGGTAGGGTAGGGTAATAGAGAGCTATTGGTGATTTGAATCTAGTTTTCTGCCTCTAGATTCAGTGCCCCGGTAGCTAGATTAAGAAGGGTTTTACTGGCTATAACTTTAGAATTGGGCCACAGAGACTTGAGTTCAGATCTCTGTTCTCTGGAAAGCCCAGTTGGAAATCGATTTCTCTTGGTCAAACCTATTTCACAGTGTTGCCAGCAGAAAAGAAAGTGTATATTTCCCTTATCTTCTTGGAGGCCATTGGCCCGCAAAGATTGTCCGTGAATGTCAGCCGGTATTAGAAAATACCCTGATTTATCTACACCATTGGTGTACTAACCGGGAAGCTTATGCTATATGTCTGTCAACCCAGAACATGAAGCATGCCTGTTTCTTTTGAAAAAGATAATCTGGTCTCCTTGATAATCAAGCCTCTCATTGTTAGGTCAGTGTTTTCCTTTTGAAAAATCTTGATTCATGTGGAAAGGTCGCACAATAGGAGTTCCAGTAAAGCATGACTTCATTCTCCTACTCCCCCCGCCCCCCCCAACCCCACCCATGGGTGACTTCGAATAACTTTGTGTTCTTGAAAAGAATGATTCAAGGTCACTCTGTTGAGTTTCATGGCTAACAGGGATTCGAACCTAGGTCAGGGGTCCCCAACATTTTTGAGCCTGTGGGCACCTTTGGAGGGGTGGGTGCAGTCACAAAATGACGGCAGCGGGAGGAGGAGGGGCCGGCTGCAAAATGGCTGCTGTAGCTTATCTTCAGTCACACCATGAAGGTCCTTCTGCTCTGGGGGCAGCTGTTGAGGGCCCTGACCTAGGTTTCCCCAGACTTTTTCACTTATCCTGAGGTCTCCAGCTGTGTTGATCTCCGGGCCTCTTGTTTCTGGTCACTCAGCTCTGTTAAGAGAACATAAAAACATAAGAGAAGCCAATGTTGGATCAGGCCAGTGGCCCATCCAGTCCAACACACTGTCACACAGTGGCCAAAAACACCAGGTGCCCTCAGGAGGTCCAGCAGTGGGGCCAGGACACTAACTGTCCTCTCTCACTGTTGCCCCCCCTCCCCCAAGCACCAAGAATACAGAGCATCACTTGCCCCAGCCTGAGAATTCCTATCTATACCTTGTGGCTGATAGCCACAGATGGACCTCTGCTCCATATCTATATATCTAATAGCCAAGTGCCCCCCACGTGCAGATACCTAATTCCGTGCGGGGGGGCACTTGGAGGGCAGAGGGGGGGTTCTGCAGGTGGGGGGTGACCCCCCCGCCTGCAGAAAAATCCAAAAAGTTTGAAAAATTTCTCGGGGGATATTTAAATCCCCCCAAAAGTTAAAGTGTTCTTTGTGCACACACGGAGAAAGCTCTGGCCACTGTAGGGGAGGGGGTGGGAAGCGGTGCGGCGAGGCCTCGCCGCTGCCATTTTCGGGGAGGGGGGAGAGCCTTGGCGGACGGCAGTCTCCCTGCCGCCGCTGTTTTGAAGGAAGGAAGGGAGGGGGGGAGCCTCGGCGGACAGCGGTCTCCCTGCCGCCGCCACTGCCGTTTTGAAGGGAGGGAGGGGGGAAGCTGCCAAAGGGGGAGGGGGTAGAGGCTCGGCGCGCCGGGGGAGAGGAGGAGGAAGAGACTCACTCCCCCCCCCCCACAAGTATCGCGGGTCCACCGGCTTTTGTTTATCTAATTCCCTCTTGAAGCCGTCCATGCTTGTAGCCGCCACCACCTCCTGTGGCAGTGAATTCCACATGTTAATCACTCTCGGGGTGAAGAAGCACTTCCTTTTATCTGTTCTAACCTGACTGCTCCAGCAATTTCATGGAGCGCCCACGAGTTGTAGCGCTTTCTCTTGGCCTTAGTGGGTTGTTTGCATCATCAGCTCCAGTGTGTCCAGCGCATGGGGAACAAAGGTGGCCATTTCCCCTGCATCCTTGCTTATCTCTGTCCAGTTGAAATCGGTGGGACCCTCTAGTGCTTCAGCTGGGCTGTACCTGTGAATTTCTGTGAGCAGCAGCAGCAGTGTCACAGTCAATGGTATGGATATCTTCAGGGATTTGCCCCAGGATAACCTGAGAGTATGTACTCCATGTTATCCTGATACCTTTCTGAAGCCTGACTGTAATCGGACATCGGTCAGTTGTGTAGCAGCATTTCTTAGAGGGCTTACTCTACTTGGTTGAGAACAACAACATAGTCCTCAAAAAATTCGGGTTGGCATCTCGGAAGTAGAGCAAAGCTCACAAAGCAACCTGAAACTGTGTACTCTGGCTGGCCAGTAGTGGTATTTCCTTATGTTGTGTTTACTTGGAGCTGAGGTTACCAGTTCTATTGCAATTTAACTCTTAGGACTGTCTCTGAGTGGAAAAGCTGTCTGGATTTTTGTGGAGAGTTTTTCTTTAGTCATCATGGAGCTGTTAAATGGGAAATCAGTTGCCGCTTCTAGTTGCCTTCTTCTTAAGTGGACATTTTTAATAGGCTGGGGTTTCAGTGGATTGTGTTTTCAGGTTGTCCTGGATTGTTGCATATGTCGTCAGATACCGTGAAGGATTTTAAAAAAAAGTTGGTTGGGTAGTCTAAGAACAAACCAGTTACACTTTACTCTGGGTTCGTCAGGTTCCGGATTAGCTAATGGATTTTAATTCAGCATTGTCACAGTAGAACCTTTCAAACTTTCTTTGTTGACGTGCGGGAACTTTAAGGTCAGCGGGGGCACGTCTGGGAGAGAGGAAATGTTCCTTTTGTTGGTGCCTGAAGGTTGCTGTTTTTAATCAATATTTGGTTTGTGTCTGTTTACCTGGTTTTTTTTCCTGTGTAAAGAGACTGACATTTTGGCGTAACACTGCAGAACGGCAGCTGGGGAGTGGCTCACAGATGATGGTGTATATCCTGTTGGAGGCTGATTGGATGAATAATCCAGTGGTTGTTGGTGGTAGTCCCATAATACTGTTGGCCAAGTGGATATTTGGTGTAGTGGTTAGGAACATGGACTCTAACCTGGGAGAACCGGGTTTGATCCCCCACTCCTCCACGTACAGCCGTTGGTGTGACCTTGGGTCAGTTACAAGTTCTTTCAGAGCTGCTCTCAAGAGTAGTCCTCGAAAAAGCTCTCCCAGCCCCACCTACCTCACAGGGTGTTCACTGTTCCCTCAAAGCTGAGTTAGTGTGAGCTAGCTCACAGTTTTTTAGCCTCCTGCTCATACATTTTTGTCTTCGCTCAGGAAGGATGGGTTCCAGAACAAACTAATTTAGGCAGCAGCCAAATTGCTCGCTCACCACTTTAAATGCCAGTAGCTCGCAAAGTAGAATTTTGGCTCACAAGACTCTATGGCTTAGAGGGAGTACTGAGGGTGTCTACTGTGGGGAGGGGAAGGGAAAGGAGATTGTAAGCCGCTCTGAGACTCCTGTGGGTAGTGAAGGGCGGGGTATAAATCCAATCTCCTCCTCCTCCTCCTGATCTATTTATTTAATTCATTTATACCCTGCTCTCCCCAGTGGGGACCCAAAGTGGCTTACATCATTCTCCTCTCCTTCATTTTACTCTCACAACAACCCTGTGAGGTAGGTTGGGAGACTGACTGGCCCAAGGTTACCCAGCAAGCTTCCATGGGACATGTGGGGATTTAAATCTGGGTCTTCCAGAGCTGGCAAGGAGTGTGGGGGTGTGTGTGTGCTGGGCTTAGATCCTAATTTTATGCTATTTTGCTGTTTTACACATTTTCCTGGTTGGGTTCCATCAGACTTCCCAAGCAGGCCCTAAATCTGTGGCTGGGCCTCTGAAGAAATGTAGCAGTGACTCACGGAAGCTCCTACCCTGGCACACATTTTGTTAGTCTTTAAGGTGCTACTGGACTCTCCCTCTTTCCTGGGCTTGATCACTGCAGCCCACAGGTGGTTGGATGCGGACGCATGGGCATATTAAGCGCCTTCAAGTCGTTTCCGACTTACAATGACCTTATGGATTCATTTCCGGCCGAACATCCTGTTGTTAACAGCCTGCCTTGTTCAGGTCTTGCAAACGAATGGCCACGGCTTCCTTTATGTGAGTCAGTCCATCTCATGTTAAGTTGTTCAGCGACTCTTGAGTTGGACGCAGACTCCAAAATCTCATTTGTTTGTTTGTTCATTCGTTAATTAATTAATTAGTTCATATCCCACCTTTCTCCCTGGAGGAGACCCAAGTGGCTTACATAAGAGAAGCCAACGTTGGATCAGTCCAGTGGGCCATCCAGTCCAACACTCTGTCACACAGTGGCCAGAAACACCAGGTGCCCTCAGGAGGTCCAGCAGTGGGGGCAGGACACTAGAAACCCTCCCACTGTTGCCCACCCCCCGTCAAGCACCAAGAATACAGAGCATCACTTGCCCCAGACTGAGAGTTCCTGTCTATACCTTGTGGCTAATAGCCACTGATGGACCTCTGCTCCAGATGTTTATCTAATTCCCTCTTGAAGCAGTCCATGCTTGTAGCCGCCACCACCTCCTGTGGCAGTGGATTCCATGTGCTACTCCCTCTCTTCTCCATTTTTTCCTTTACAACATCCTTGTGAGGTAGCTTAGGCTGACAGTATGTGACTGGTCAAAGGTCACCCAGCGAGCTTCCGTGGCAGAACAGGGAATCGAATCTGGGTCACCCAGGTCCTGGCGCATCACTTTAGGCCAGGGGTGGCCAAACTTGCTTAATGAAAGAGCCACGCAGAATAAATGTCAGATGTTTGAGAGCCGTAAGACATGAACAAATATTACACGTTTTTATGGAAAACATGCAATTTCGCTTTGTATTAGTATGAAACGCGACTGCCAGAAATAAAAACAAAAGGAGAAAAAAACAGATATTGATAATGATATTTATTTATCTAGTATTTGTAGGCTGCGGTGGGGGGGGGGGGGGGGGGGCTTTAAGAACACATTTCTTTCTCTGCTCAAGCTTACCCAGGGAGGGGAACACTGGCTGGGGAAGGGAAAACCGATCGAGGAGGCATGCCTTCCCTTCGCTTCCCCAGCTGCCCTGCCGGGAGCCACACAATATGTGTGAAAGAGCCACATGTTTATTTTATTTATTTATCTTTATTTTTATACCCCGCCCTCCCCGCAAGCGGGCTCAGGGCGGCTTACAAGGGCACAATGCCTGTTAAAACATCATAAACAGATTTAAAATCAACAGTAACAATAAATAACAGTAAAAATTCCAAGGTTACAATATATTACAGTGAATTTCCAATAAAGTGCATACCAATTTCCAATAAAGTGCTTCCAATCTTACTGATCAGATGGCGTCCTATCAGGTTAGGGACCTACCAACCATGCCCACCTGCGTTCAGGGCCAGCTCACACTATAGATGTTACTGCAGTGGATGTTACTGGTGTTATTATTGTTGGTGGCGGCTCCTAGTTAAAAGCCTGGCGGAAGAGCTCCGTCTTGCAGGCCCTGCGGAACTGCATCAAGTCCCGCAGGGCCCTGATCTCCTCCGGGAGCTCGTTCCACCAGGTTGGAGCCGCCACCGAAAAGGCCCTAGCCCTGGTCCCAGTAAGCTTGGCCTCCCTAGGGCCTGGGACACAGAGTCGATGACGCGACCCCGACCAAAGTGCTCACTGGGGTACATGCGGGGAGAGGCGGTCCCTCAGGTATGTTGGCTCCTGAGCTGCCATTTGACCACCCCTGCTCTAGGCACTACACCACACCGGCTCTCAAGGAAATGTTTATGTTGCTCACAAATGTTCTCACCTTTATTTTCTCCCCAACACACCCCAGTGTTTGGCACGGAGGGCTTTTGCTACCCGGGAGAACATTCCATCTTGTGAACCCCTCATCCCCATTTGCAGCCTGGAGTGGTACAGCCTTGACATAAGTTTGCTGTTCTGTGTCTGCTGGGCCAGCCCTGAAGGAGACAGTGTTGGGTACCCACTTGGAAGGCAGCATCTCAGAATGACAAATTTCAAAATCCCTGGGTGCACTGGCTGCATCATAAGCTCAGCGACAAGAAAGCCCCTCTCCCACGCCCCAGTTTCAGTCATCCTTAAATAAATTATGTTATATTGCCGTACACTGGTTGGTATTAATACTGTGTGCTAAGAGCATGGGTGGAGGGGTAAGGATTTAAAAGGAGGGGGGAATTGTGTTTTTCTAATTTCCATCCTCGAAAGTCTACTTGCAAGTATGAATTAAAGATTGTGCTAGACATACATTTTCCCATTAATCATGAATACCATAATTCCATTAAATGATGCCGATGCATACATGTGCACCGGTGTTTAATAATTCAAAGCAGCATCAATAATATATGTTGCTGCCTCGAAATGCAGAGTGCCATGGCTTTTCCTGCTCAAGGACTGTTGGCAGAAAAAGGAAGAAAATGCACGTGTGCGTATTTAAAATATTTATACACTGCTTTTCCTCTCATACGTTGAAAGCAGTTTCCAGATTCACTGTTTATACCATAGACCGTAAACAACAACAACAACAACAAAAAACCCAGTTGATTTGGGCAATTGGCACCACAGCGGGACAGTTTCCCCAAGTCTTTTTTCATAATAATTCAACCTCCCCCCCCCCCCCCCCCGAAAGATGACGCTCCCACCTTTCTCTAGGGCAGGGGTTCTCAGCTTTTTTGAGCCTGCAGATGTACCTTTGGAATTCTGATACAGTGTGGCGGGCACAGCCACAAAATGGGAGCTGTAAAAGGCGGAGTCAGCCACAAAATGGCTGCCACTGCTTACCTACCTCTTGCCTTGAAAACCCTGTGGAGTCGCCACAGGTTCACTGCGACTCAACCGCACTTTATAACATACGCATTACTACTCACTGATCACTGTCAGATTTGAATGGGAGGTCCTTCTCTTTTCCATTATAGACATCAGCAATGGCCCCAGTTGGAATGGGGGAGGGCTTCACAGAAGTATGTTCCTGGGAGATCTGACAGACGAGACCTATAATGAATGATTTGAGATGCAGATGATTTGGCAACTTAAAAGTCTTTGGTAACTAAATACCTGTTGAATCTGAGTAGTATAGAGGGGTGGGTTTTTGTATTTTTATATGTGCATGTGTGCACCATGGCGACCTCTGATGACTGACCCCTACTTGGGGGCCTGAGAGATATTCAGAGAGGTGGCTGAGTAAAGCCTGCCCCCGCCTCCCACCTCTGGTATTCCAAGGAGGTCTCCCATCCAAATACTTGCTGGATTCGACCCTGCTTCGCTTCTGAGATCGGATGAGATTGGGCTTGCCTGGGCTATCCAAGTCAGGACTAGCATAGAGTTTTTTTTCTGCTGTCCGGACTTGATCCTGGTCTTTGGATTCAGGACTTTATACCATCAGTATAGATCAAGATGGGTAGCTGCGTGAGTCTGTCTGTAGCCATAGAAAAGAGTCCAGTAACTTATGAAAGACTAACAGAATTTGTGGCAAGGGATGAGGTTTCGTGAGTCACCGCTCACTTCCTCAGATACCTCGATGACACCCGAAAGCTCGTACGCTACCACAATTTTTCTTAGTCTTTAAGGTGCTGCTGGGCCCCTGCTCTTTTCTACCATCCGTAGAATGCCCTTGACATTATTTTCTTCATCTGTCAGGAGCATGCTTTTAAGAAGTTAAACTGCGAAGCTGCAGCTACCAAATATATCGGGTACAGCTCTATGGCCAGGTTGGATTCTTCTGTTTTTCTATTTGCAGATGGGAGAGAATCTCCCCCCCCCCAGGTGAGGCTGCCTAATGATCTTTGCAAGTCGCTTGGCAAGGTTTGTGGTTTCAGTCATGTGCGGAAGCTGACTGGTGGAATGGGCGCCATAAGGAAATGGATTTCTCTTTCGGATAAGTGCAGCAGCTTCTTAATGCTTTTTCGTGTTCCAGTTGCTTTGAGTTCATTATTTCAGGAAACTTTGCATTAACCCTGCATGGGGAAATCTGTTTTACTGCCTTCTGAAGGTTTTCAGCGGCTTGGACCCTGGGTCAAATAAACCCAGCAGGGCTCCTGATCTCCCTTCTGTCCTCTGCAGCGTGTTTGACCCTCCTAAGGGCACAGTGGGAGCCTGCAGTGTCTTTTGGGGGGCAGGAATATTGCTGAAAATCACTTCCAGGACTGGAAGTAAGGCAAAGGTTTCCCTTGCTCGAAAGCCAGTCGAATTCGACTCTAGGGGGCGGTGCTCATCTCCATTTCCAAGTCGAAGAGCCAGCACTGTCTGAAGGTGTTTCTGTAGTCATGTTGCCGGCATGAGTAGACGCCGAGGCGCACGGAACACTATTACCTTCCCACCGAAGCGGTGCCTATTTATCTACTTGCAATTTCTTGCTTTCGAACTGCTAGGTTGGCAGGAGCTGCGACCAGAGATGGGAGCTCACTCCATCACAGGGCACTCGGGTCTCGAACTGCTGAGTGAGCGACCGACTTTCCACTGAGCCACCGTGGCCCCAGGACTGGAATTACCTTTTTGCAAATGTAAATGGAGGCTGTGATGGAAACCAGATAGCTTGTCTGAGGCATCCTGGTAGGTTCATAGAACAATGACTTTGAGTCAAAGGCTTTCTAGTTCATAGCTTAGGGTTGCCAACTCCGGGTTAGGAGATTTTTGGAGATTCTGGGGGTGGAGCCTGGAAAGGGTGGGGTTTGAGACGGGGAGGGCCTTCACCAGGGTATAGTACCAGAGACCAACTTCTAAAGCAGCCATTTTCTCTTGGAGAACTGATCTATGTTGTCTGGAGGCCGCTTGCAGTTCCAGGAGATCTCCAGCCACCACCTGGAGGTTGCCAACCTCCATCTCTGCTAGCTGCAGCAGACCTCCTGGAGGGTTTAGAGGTGGTCTCTGATCTTGCAGCTGGGACAGGATGTAGCAGGTTTGGTTTCTTTTGCCCTTGTTAAGGATTCTTTGACTCCGCTGCCCCCAGCCCTGGCGGTGGAAGATTAATCGGTCCAGTTTCTTCTTGTCCGACAATCCATTATCCATTATTGAAATGTAACAATATTATAGCCGTCATAACATCAACACAAAGATTAATTTAAGCGCCAGTATAGGGCCATGAATCACACCGATTAAGAAGCCTGCGTTGAGCTTCTGAGGGTACTTTGCCGCTCGATCAATTAATTGGCTAATTAAGTAACTAAAATGAAACAATTAGTTAAAACAGCGAGCAGGCCTTGTTGAGTCGCCCTTGCTGGTCACCGTTATTAATGATTTATATAGCTGGCGTTTTGAGTATCCCAAAGTGTTTTTTTTTTCCAGAACTTGTCCACAGCCCGCCGTATGGCGAGGAGGGCGGGATACAAATTTCAATAAATAAAATAAAAATAAATAAATAAATCCTCCAAAAAGGAATGGAATACTCCCTTTTTAGAGGCTGAGGAGGGGTACGGAGGGTATCTGTTTTAGTGCCTCCTGTCTTTGCTGGAAATAATTAAATCACCTTTGGTTGATTTGCGTTGGAGGAGGTGGGGAGGGCACTAATGTTCCCTCTAAACTGTGGAGTCCTGTGAGCAAAAATTCTGCTTTCTGAGCTACTGGCATTAAAGTTGTGAGCGAGCGATTTGGCTGCTGCATAAATCAGTTTGCTCTGGAGCCATCCTTCCTGAGCTAAGAAAAAAATGTGGGAGCTGGAGGCTAAAAAACTGTGAGCTAGCTCACACTAACTGAGCTTAGAGGGAACACTGGAGGGCCCCAGGATTATGTGCTTCCAGGTATGATGCTGATAACTGCCTGTTCTTTCCCTCTTGAACACATGAAGCTTATATTGCCTTATACTGAGTCTATTCATCTACCTACAATTACTGTTGTTTAGACCCTGGACCAGTCACGTTCTCAGTCTAACCTGCCGCACAGGAGAAAAGAACAAGAATCCAGAGTCCAGTAGCACCTTAAAGACTAATAGCATTGGTGGCCGGGAATGACCTTCCATGAGTTACTGCTCACTTCTTCAGATAACAGCTAGAATGTGAGTCCATCTGTCCTTATATCTTGGAGAGTGGAGTGATTTCAAATGCTGAATGACAATAGCAGGCAAATGACAGTAGCTGGCAAATGACAGTGGGCAGGCTTGATTGGATTCAGTGTGATATACAGAGGGAATCGTAGGCGTGGAGAAATCAGCATTGGTAATGAGGCAGGAAACCTGGGTCTTGATTCAGTCCAGGAGGATGTGTCTTGTTCTACCTCACAGTGTTGTTGTGAGGGAAAAATGGAGGAGAGGAAAATGATGGAAACTGCTTTGCGTCTCTGTTGGAAAGTAAGTCAGGGTTTCAATAAAGAAAATAAAATAAATAAGTACTCTGACCTCCGTTGATTCTCCGGGGTTTCAGGCAGGGGTCTTTGACATCACCGACTATTTTATTTTTTTTGTACCCTATGTTTCGCCCCATTACATCATTTTCTATTCCTCCATTTTATTCTTTTAACAACCACCCTGTGAGGTAGGTTAGGCTGGGCATGCGCGACTGGTCTGAGGTCACCCAGATAGCTTCCATGGTGGAGCGGGGACTCGGTTTGCACCGCTCTTCCAAATCACAGCTCATTTTCTTTGCTACCATGCTTCATACATTCTTCTGGCATACGGGGAACTGTTTTCTTTTGGCATATTAGATATATACAGATGTATGTTGGTGACAGAGAGTGCTGTTCAGTCTCATCTGACTCACGGCGACCCTGTAGGGCTTTCAAGGCAATAGACGTTCAGAGGTGGTTTGCCATTGCCTGCCTCCGCATAGCGACCCTGGACTTCCTGGGTGGTCTCCCATCTCATGACTAACCAGGACCAACCCTGCTTATCTTCTGAGACCTGATGAGACTGGACAAGCATTCAGGTCATGGCAATTCTCCAGTACAGTTCTGAACATGGGTGCACATTAGAAGCCAGTTAAACATGGAAAGTGAGTTTGGGCGGCCGGGGGGGGGGGGGGGGGACGGGAATCCTGGAGCTGATAGGGCAGAGAGACTCCTTAGTTCCTAGATGCACTTGTTTGTAAGAACACTTGACAGTGAACACATGATGCTGCCTGATATCGAATCAGACCCTTGGTCCGTCAAGGTCAGCATTGTCCACTCGGGACTGGCAGTGGCTCTCCAGGGTCTCAGGCAGAGGTCTTTCACATCACCTGCTGCCAGATCCCTGCCCTGCCCTGGATAGTCCAGGCTAGCCCGATCCCATCCGATCTCGGAAGCTAAGCAGGGTTGGCTTCAGCTAGTATTTGGAAGGGCGACCTCCAAGGAATACCAGGGTCATGACGCAGAGGTGGTTTGCCATCGCCTGCCTCTGCATAGCGACTCTGGACTTCCTGGGTGGTCTCCCGTCCAGTGACTAACCAGGACCAACCCTGCTTGGCTCTTGAGATATGACGAGATCGGGCTAGCCTGGGGTAATATAAAAATATATAGACTCTACCGAGGCAGTCTAGTTTCGAATTTTGACTTTCTCCTGCTGAATTTTGACTCTTTTCCCACTGAAAAGCACACTCCAGTCAGCTGGGCTGGAAAGCATTCCAAACATTTCCTGTAAATTAGCATCCATTCCTGGCTTTCTCCGCTCCTTCCGTCAGCATCTTCCCCCCCCCCCCCCCCCCCCATGAAATAATTACAAGCCCTCCCTGTGCTAATAATAACCTCTGATTCATCTGAACATGATCTCACTTGCTGGAGAGGTTGTGGGGGGCATTTACCCGGGGTGGGGTGGGGTGGAGTGGGGGGAGATCGAGTGAGCGAGCATGCCTTTGCTTTTTCCCTTTTACGCCTGAGCCACAAAGGTCAGTCACATGGATTCCACGGGTTTTCCTCGTATTTTTGCGGACCGGTGGTGACTGCCAACTGCGTGACTGCTTGTTTACGGATGGCTGACCAGGGACCGGATTGGACACGAGCTGGCGGGGAAGGGAATGAAAGGCTCTTGTTTGTGTGAGCTGGTTTCCTGGCAGGCTGCTCTTTTTAACTCCCTGAAACAGCCCAGCCGGCCTTCCGTTCCTCTGCTTGAAAGCTCGAGGCGATTAAAGAGACTCTGTCCTCCTGGATTGGTCCGCTGCGACTGTCGCCCTTCCTAAGCCCGTTTTTAAAAAGTGAATCACCGAGGAAGCAAAAAAGTGTGTTCGGGACAGAAACCTCTGAGTCATAATCCTGGATTTTAAGGAGCGTGTGTTGTTGCGCTCTCTCATGTGCCCTGCTGACTAATGCAAGAGGGGGAAATAGCAGCTTTCTCTCTCCTTCCCTCCTTTCCCTTGCTTTTCCTACAAGGCTCAGCCCCGGCATTGTCTCTGCCGACCATCTATTCCAGCTCGTCTTGTCTCTTTGTTTTAGGAATACTAGAAATTTTGGGGCGGGGTGGAACAGTAGTTTGGGGCAGGGGGTCAATTGCCTTGTGGAGTTCACTGCCATGATGGTGGCTGCTAGGTCAGATGGGATTAACCATAATCTGATGGAGGACAGGTCTGTCAGTGGCTGTTAGTGATGATGACTAAATGGAACCTCCATGTTCAGAAGCAATATTCCCTAAATTGTCAGCTGCTGGGGGAGGGCAATGTCAGGGGAGGCTTTGCTCTCCGTGCTGTGATAGGTGTTAACCTGGGACCTCTGGTTGGCCAATGCAGGGAACCACCTAGATTTATTTATTCACTTTAATATTTATCATGCATGCATCTCTCAGTTAGGGAACCTAAAGCAGCTCACAAGAACATTGTCTCCACCTCTGTTTTATCCTCACAACGACCCTGGGAAGGAGGCTGACAGAGAGTGACTGGCGCTGGGTCACCCAGTGAGCTTTCATGACGGAGCGGGGATTCGAATCTGACTCTCCAGCCACTATACATACTGTATTTCTGGACTGACTATTAAACATCTCTCACATCTCCTTTTCCTGCTCACATGAACACAAGGCTGCTTTATATTAAATCGGACCATCGGAACCATCAGCCTCAGTATAGTCTTCTCAGACTGGCAACGGCTTCCAGGATCTCAGACAGAGGTCTTTCAAGAAGAAGTTGGCTTTTATACCCCACTTTTCTCCACCCTTTAAGGAGTCTTGAAGTGGTTTACAATTGCCAGTTTGGTGTCGTGGTTCAGAGCAGCAGACTGGAGAACCGGGTTTGATTCCCCACTCCTCCACGTGCAGCCAGCTGGGTGAGCTTGTTCTGTCAGAGCTCTCTCAGCCCCACCTACACCACAAGGGTGTCTGTTGTGGGAAGGGAAGGAGACTGTAAATGGTAAAAGGGTGGGGGTATAAATCCTTTCCTCTGTCTCCTCCTCCTCCGCTCCCCACATCAGCCACCTTGGTGGGCTGAGAGAGCTCTGAAAGAACTGTGACTGACCAAAGGTCACCCAGCAGGCTTCATGTGGCAGAGTGGGGAATCAAACCTGGTTCTCCAGATTGGAGTCTGCTGCTCTTAACCACTACACCGAGCTGGTTCTCTGATTGTCTCCTACCTGGTCCTTTTAACTGGAGATGCCGGGGACTGAACCTGGGACCTTTGGGAGGCCGAGCAGATGCCGCAGGTCCTCTCCAGAGCTTGATTCATAAGCCTGGATCGTCAGCCTGATCCAACAGGGCAGAGACCTCCAGTGTGTCAAATCTGCAGAAGCGCAGTGGGTATTTAGGAGACAAACAGACCCTGCAGTGGTCCAAGATGATTTTGGAGTTTTGGAGCCCACGTCATGTTTGTGCAAAGTCTTGTGTGCGACGATCTGTACTACTGTTTCGGCTGGCTTGTGGGAGGCAGTAGTAACCGCGTTCGGACAGTTGACAGGTTAAAAGTCCCAGGTTCAATCCTCGGCGTTCCCAGTTGATAAAGAACCTCGTTTAAGCCTTCTCCTGCTAGATGCTTCAGCTCTTGTGCTCCAAACCCATCCTTTAGTTTGGGCCTGGAGCCTGATAGAAGAAGAAGAAGAAGAGGTTGGATTTATACCCCGCCCTCCACTCCCCAAGGGAGTCTCAGAGCAGCTTACAAACTCCTTTTCCCTTCCCCTCCCCACAACAGACACCCTGTGAGGTAGGTGGGGCTGAGAGAGCTCTTTCCCAAGCTGTCCTTGAGGGAACAGCTGGTACAGAGCTATGGCTTGCCCAAGGTCATCCAGCCAGGTGCAAGTGGAGGAGTGGGGAATCAAACCCGGTTCTCCCAGATTAGAGTCCACGCACTTAACCACTACACCAGACTGGCTCCTCTGGAGGAGGAGAAGGTGGTGGTGGTTGGATTTATACCCCACCCTTCACTCCGTTTTCTTCCCCTCCCCACAACAGACACCCTGGGAGGTAGGTGGGGCTGAGAGAGCTCTTTCCAGAACTGCCCTTGAGAGAACAGCTCTGACAGAAGCATGCTTTCCCCAAGGTCATCCAGCAGCTGCAGGTGGAGGAGTGGGGAATCGAACCTGGTTCTCCCAGATCAGAGTCTGCGCTCTTAACCACTACACCAAACTGGCAGCTTAAGGCAGTTTCATGCGTTCAATGCCTACAGAGAAGGAAGGAAATAATACGTGGGCAATCTTCTACCTGGCCTCACTGGCTTGAAGAATTTCAGGCAGCAGGGTGGGGAAAGACTGAGACCTGGAGGAGCGGCTGCCCATCAGAGTCGATGGGACAATGGCCTGGATCCCGCAGAACACAGTCATATCTTTGGCCACTGTTCACCTGTATTCGTGAGAAGAATATAAACCCTGAAAGCAACGAGCGAGAGGAGCATTCATGGTGGTTTACTGTCTCTACAGCCCTTGCATTTGCAAATTGCTTTACAGTCTCTGTTATGTGCGCCCCTGCGAGAACCCTGTAAGGTGTGTCGCTGAATGCGGTTTTGCAGATGGGGAGCTCAGGTTTGAGTGATAGCAGGTTGCAACATGCTGGCAGCGTTCCTATATAACCTCTGCCGCACGGTCGCCTCTCCCGCATGGCTGCTTCTTATGGGGTTCTGCTAAAACACATGCAGTGGGAAGATTGCATGGGGCATATGCTGTTGGCTTTCCCCTCTGCATCAAGGTTGCCCCTGGAGAAGGTGTGACCCTGGCAAGGGGAGTCGCCAGGTCGAAACCCCTTCCCATGTAGTTTTAAGAACTGTAGCCAAAATTCTGTGGATGAGCAGAGGGGCAGGGTGCACTTGGGAGCATCATCTGTACACACGAGACAGCTGCATTGCTTTATGGTCTGTTATGTGTGTTCTCTTCTGTACAACTAGAGAATCACAGTTCTGAAGATGAACAAACCATAGACAAAAGAAAGCTGCTAACTTGCGCCAGAAGAAGCTTTTATGCGTGAATAACCAATATAGTGACAACTTAAGTAACAAACATATAAACATAGGTACAGTGTGAAGGGTCCAGTAATAATTAAGAGTTGTTGACAAGGTTCTCCGGCTTGTCAAGTGGTTTCGAAAAAACTTCATCCGAACGTGGATCGAGGCAAAATATTGTGACTTCTGGTCCTTGTCCGTAGCTGAGAAATACTCATGATTTCAATGTTCAACATAACAATTGCTAAATTGCTAAAGCTGAAAAGGGGCCATCTAAGAGAGGAGACGCAAGAGCCTATGCTAGAAGTATTTCTCAGATTAGAGTCCACGCACCTAACCACTACACCAAACTGTAATATATGCAAGCCCATTATTACTTATTTTGTCATTAGGCCTGGTGTCAATCTTCTTGGTTACCTGTTTCTCCAAGGTTGAAGTTGTCCCCCCCCCCTTTAATCTTGGTTTATAATGCCATAGAGTCCACCCTCCAAAGCAGCCATTTTCTCCAGGGGAACTGATCTCTGTCAGCTGGCAATCAGCTAGCATTCTGGGTGATCTCCAGTCCCAGTTGGAGTTTAGCAAGTCCAGCCGAGACTGGAGCCCTTGAAGACAGGACCACCAGCACTTTGTAAATGTGATAAAACAGCAAGAACACCTATCAGATCCAGGCCACTTTTCACTGACTGTCCATCCCCCCCCCCCCCCCCCCCAACATCATGTCTACCCTTCCCCACAGGAGAGTGTCTTCACAACCTTAAGCGAGGCGACATTAACTTCCCAACAAGACCTTGCACACCTGTTTGACACACACAACCCTAATCCTGCTCCATGCCAAACAGATGACTTATATCGCAAACCACATTTGTCTTTACCAGGTCTCTACAACTTTGTGCTGAACGCTTTCCCACACTATCCAGCGGTTGCTCACTCAGGTGTACAAGTGACAGCATCCCTGAGCAATTTTGCCCGTCTCGGAAAGATGACGCTGTTGACGGGGACGTCACACTAACAAACTGTGTTGGCTGTGCAAACTGTGGCGACTGCACGGGAGGGAAACGGCACAACTATTCAATGATACAAGATACAATGATACAAGAGTCTGTCCAGAACGCATGCGGAATCTATACCGTGCGCAGGAACGGATTATACACACAGCCATCACGGCTGAACTCCCCAGCCCTTCAGCAGAAGGTATATCCAACTGTCAAAACAATTACGACGGCCGATGCGGCCCAGCCAAACAGCTGACAGGAGAGGCAAGCCGTGAGAGACACACAGAGCTGGAGCATGTTTGCGGTTGACGCGCAATTAGCTGCTGCCCCTCCTTCCTTAAGGGAGGTTATCAAGCACAGGTGCCTGTGATCTGCTCAGGTTTTTTTGCATCAGAACATCAAAAGAGGATGCCACACTTATCTCTCCCGCCCCCTCCCCCCTCCTCGTAAAGATATTTAAATGATTAGTTCAAGGGCAATTGCTGCCGTGCAGAGGTGTGGCCTTCCAGGCACCACCCAAGAATCTGAAAACAAAAGAGAAAAAGGGGGAAAAAACAACTGATTCAGCCTCGTAGGAGTACTTGTTTCAGTATGGGAAGAGGACCTACCTTGTTTAAAGCGTGGCCTTTGCGCCTGTCAGGAATACAAATTTTCACCAGATATTATTATTTACTTCCTTCATTTATACCCTGCCTTTCTCCCCAGTGGGAACCCAGAAATGGCATATGTTGTTCTCCTCTCCTACATTTTATCCTCACAACAACCCTGTGAGGCAGGTTGGGCTGAGTCTGGGTTGGCCCAAGGTCAGCCAGCAAGCTTCCGTAGAAGAGTGAGGATTCCGAACCTGGGTCTCGCAGAATCTAGTCCAGTGTTCTAACCACTGCACTAACACTGGCTCTCGCTGGCTAAGAAAAGGTTGGTTGAGCCTCTGCCAAAAGTTTAGGTTCAAGTACAGCGTTCCCTCTAGGCTGTGTATGTGAGCGGCCGCTCATTAACACAGGAAGCCCCGCTCAGCAGCATTCTGGAGTCACGCTGGGTCCTGCACTGCCCATTGCCCATTTTAAGATCGAAGCCGTTATATTCTGCTCAGGGTGGGAACTGCTCTGTTCAGCAAGGGGAGGAAATGAGAGAGAACGTTGCTCATGTCTCATACCTGCTTCAGACTCCTTCATCCTATTCTTACAGAATATATTACATTCAGGAGTTGTAAATTTTAATAACAGCAGCCAGTTAAATGAGTGAAAATCTGATGGGTTAGCCCTTAACGAGTTCACCATCTATCTGTAGCCCAGCTATACATTTTTGCACATTATTTTTATTTTCATTTTGGAAGAATTAAAGATGCTAACATGGGGTGCACGGATGATGAGCAGTAAGGCCAGCTGTGGAAGTCACACATTCCACAGGCACAGACGAGCACCCTTTGGCAGTTCTCCAAGCCTCAGAAACAGATGTAAAAGTTTATGACAAGCTGTAAACTGTAAAGGAGAGCCAGTTTGGTGCAGTGGTTAAGAGCGGCGGACTCTAACCTGGAGAAATGGGTTTGGTTCCCCACTCCTCCACATGCAGCCAGCTGGTGTGACCTTGGGTCAGTCACAAGTTCTTTCAGAGTTGTTCTCTCAAGGGCAGTTATCTCAAGAGCTCTCTCAGCCCCACCTACCTCACAGGGTGTCTGTTGTGGGGAGGGAAAGGGAAAGGAGTTTGTAGGCCGCTCTGAGACTCCTTCAGGTAGTGAAGGGTGGGGTATAAATCCATCTTCCTTCTCCTCCTCCTCCATTATTATTTTATCAGGCCCGATGTCAACCTTCTTGGTTGCCTGTATGGAATTATCACCCTGCTGAGATCCTTCCCCTCCCTAAACTCTGATTTTCTCAGGTTCCACCCTCAAAATCTTAAGGAATTTCCCGACTTGGAGTTGGCTATCCTAGTCTCAGCCAGTGCTGTTATATTTGTTGGATTAATTGTAATTATAATTATTGTATGGTGTTGAGCCAGGAGATCCCAAGATTGTCTGGCAGCCGGAAGTTCTAGCTTTTTAGTATTGTGCACCACTAGGTGGCCAGCTAGACTTGTTTTTTAGGCAAGAGTCGATTCAGAGGTGGTCTGCTGTTGCCTGCCTCTGCGTCACTGCCCTGGTATTCCTTGGAGCTCACCCTTCCTATTCCTAGCCACGGCCAACGCTGCTTAGCTTACGAGATTGGGCTAGCCTGGGCTTTTTGGTTGGACTGGAATCTGGGGACCCCAAGTTCAAATCCCCACTCTGGCGTGGGCATTTTCTGGGTGACACTGAGTCAGTTACTCTCAGCCTAACATACCTCACAAGGTTGTTGTAGTACTCAGATGGAGGAGAGAAGAACTATGCTAGATCCCCATTGGGGAGAATAGCAGGAATATATATGCTGCAAATGTGGCTTTTTTTCCTGTTTTGTTTGTTTTAATTTCAGGAATCAATAGGGCAGTGATAGGCATTTCCCAGGGAAACCCCCCCTTCCCCCCATTTTATTGTGTTCTGAATTGATTGGTACCTGATTTGGCTGTTTTATTGGCTTAGTAAGTACAATGGAGGGAGTGTATACATTGTGGTGCTGTACAAATCAGTTAAATCCCCCCCCCCCCTAATATTTCGTGTTAGGCAAGCTGAAATATTTGATTAGGGGAAAATAAGTTCTGTAAAGCATATTTTAATGTTGCTTAGACGTCGCATGTAAGAGAAGGAGGGAATGAGAAGATTCATAAAGATTGCCATTAAAAAAAAGTTAATCACAACTCTGAAACATTTATTCATTATGGTACTCAAAGCATCCTTCGCTGGATGAACTCTTCGAACTGAGCCGAATGGAGTGGCAGGATTGAACCCAGTATTTTTGTTGTAGAAACTGGTTTTGCAAAGGTCTTGTGTAACCTCCCTAGTGCTGCCCTGTTAAATACAAGGCGGCACTATGGAAGCTGCACTTGTGATACTATCCCTGCTCCCTTTTCCAGTCATGAACAGTGTGCTAACTGCTCACTGGTGTGGAAGGTCGTTCAGAGAGTGGCAAGAGCCATACGGTTTAGCAGAATCAGGGAGCAGGAGACGTTTCCCTACAGTTATTTACAAGGCTGTATAATACAATGCAGGGGCTGCGGTGGCTCAAGTGGTTAAGACGCTGAACTGCAGACTGGGAGGACGGTAGTTCAGCAGTTCGAGACCCGAGTGCCGCGTGACAGAGTGAGCTCCCGTCTCTGGTCCCAGCTCCTGCCATCCTAACAGTACAAAAGCAAGTAATTGCAAGTAGATAAATAGGTACCACTTTGGTGGAAAGGTAACAGTGTTCCGTGTGCCTCAGCATCCAGTCATGCTGGCCCCATGGCCATGGAAAAGTCTTCAGACAGTGCTGGCTCTTCGGCTTGGAAATGGAGATGAGCACCGCCCCCTAGAGTCAGATCCAACTGGCTTTTGAGTAAGGGAAACCTTTACCTTTACGATACAACGCAGCCAAGAGTGTTTTTGCCTTGCTTTTACAGTCTCTGTAAACTAGGATCACAGGCTTTGAACGAGTGGCATTAGATCTCTACCCTTGGCAGGTTTTCTTTCAGCCCAAACCTCTCCTCCCGACTTGAAAGCACATCATATCTCTGGAGCACATCCTTTGAAGTAGTGTCTCATTATTCAAATAAGACAGGCAATGCTTGGGGCGTGCCTTCTCTAGGAAGGAGTTTAATTTATGCCTTCCAATGCTGGCCTCTCTTTAAGGTGAGGTGGGTTTTTTTTATGGGGTGGGGGGCAAAGTGACAGTTTGACATGCTTCCTTACAGTCTCGCATCCTGCCCTGGATAATACCGGAGGTCATGGGGGAATATTTCTAGGTCTAGAACCAGCATGAAAATCAGGCCAAGAAGACCGGTGTAGCGTGAGCTCTACCCCAGCAGCGGGAACAGTGACAACAAATACAAATTGTGAGAGACCTCATCTGTGGAAGCTTTGGAGTATCGGAATCTACAATTTGAATTTGAATTTTGATGTATTTTAATTGGCTTTAACTGTTGTTTGCATATTTCTGTAATCGTCACCTGGTACGATGGCCACGGTGGCTCAGAGGTTAAGACACTGAGTTGCAGACCGGAAGGTCGGTAGCTCGGTAGTTCGAGACCCGAGTGCCGCATGACGGAGTGAGCTCCCGTCTCTGGCCCCAGCTTCTGCCAGCCTAGCAGTTCGAAAGCAAGGAATTGCAAATAGATATATAGGTTCCACTGCTGTGGGAAGGTAACGGCGTTCCGTGCGCCTCGGCATCAAGCCATGCCGGCCACATGACCACGGAAAAAGTCTTCAGACAGTGCTGGCTCTTTGGCTTGGAAACGGAGATGGACACTGCCCCCTAGAGTTGGATTCGACTGGCTTTCGAGCGAAGGAAACCTTTACCTTTAGTTATGACGGAACCCGCCCTGAGCCTGCTATGCGGGGAGGGCGGGATATAAATGAAATAAATAAATAATCACAAAACGCACCGTTTTATTCAAAGAGCTAAATTCAAGGCCAGTAGCACCTTAGAAACCAACAAGATTTTGTCGGCAGAGAAATGAACACAGCAGCAATGCACAACCCGATTAACATTTGTTTAGGAATTAACGTACTTGATACAAAAGAGAGAGATAGGTTCCTAACTATACACCTCTAGCTGATAGAGAGGGCAAGGTTGAGTGTGGAACTTCCAAGAAGGGGGAAATTGCCCTGATGTAGCAATCTGGAGACAGACAAGTGGTGGCACTTAATGGGAGAGAGACCTCACTGTCCTATCTAATTGTCTTCTTGCTGCCCCCTGCAGGGTCTTCTTCTCTTCTTCTTTCTACACCAGACAAAGGGAGGATTGACAAAGGCAGCCTAAAGAATGGGTGGCAGAAGTGGGAGATTGGTTGTCTGCGGAACAGCTAGGTTTCAGCCCATTAGCACCTTAGAGCCCTGCCAACCTAGCAGTTCGAAAGCAAGAAATTGCAAGTAGATATAGGTACCACTTCAGAGGGAAGGTAACAGCGTTCCGTGCGCCTCGGCGTTTAGCCACGCCGGCCACATGACCACAGAAACGTCTTCGGACAGCGCTGGCTCTTCGGTTTGGAAACGGAGATGAGCACCGCCCCCTAGAGTCAGATCCGACTGGCTTTTGAGCAAGGGAAACCTTTACCTTTATCACCTTGGAGACCAACAAGGTATAAGCTTTCAAGAGTCAAAGTTCCCTTCATGGCCAAGGGAACATTGATTCTCAAGAGCTTATACCCCGCAAATCTTGAGTCCAGCGGCACCTTTAAGACCAGCAAAGTTTTATTCCAGGCATGAGCTTTCACATGCATGCACGCTTCTTCAGATGACACTGGACTCAAACTTTGTTCTGTTGCCTCAGACCAACATGGCTGCCCACCTGGATCTACCCCCAAAACTTGTTAGTCTGTGAGGTGCTACAGGGCTCCAATCTAGCCGTTGTAGCACAGACCAACATCTGGCCACCCTCTGAAAATACCACTGTAGTTACAAATGCTGCCTTAGGATTAACTTTTGTGATTCTGAAGTCCAAAACTACTGGCCTTTTTTATTTCAAACACTAGAAAGCTCAGTGGCGCTGGGCTAATACGTTCATTGACCTTGAACGCTGTCCCTCATCAAACGTTCAGTACAAATCCTGGGCAGAGTTATTCCAGTTTAAACCCACTGGTTTCAGGACCAACGCTAGGTAAATACCTTCTAGTATCTCCACACTGCCATGGAAACTTGGCTGGGTGACCTTGGACCAAGTGCAGTCTCATCCTAACTTCCCTCCCCTGCAGGGTCGTTGTGAGAATTAAATGGAGTAGAGAACAATGTAAGCTGCCGTGGGTCCTGTTTGGGGAGAAAGTTGAGGGCAGTGTCCCCTCTAAGCTGAGTTAGTGTGAGCTGGCTCACCGTTTTTTTTAACCTCCGGCCCACACATTTTTGTCTTAGCTCAGAGAGGATGGCTCCAGAGCAAACTAATTTATGCAGCAGCCAAATCGCTAACTTACAACTTTAATGCCGGTAGCTCACAAAGCAGAATTTTTGCTCACAGGACTCCACGGCTTAGAGGGAGCATTGGTTGGGGGTATAAATGAAGTCCGTAATCTGGCCTTTTAAACACTTTGCCTGTGCATTCCAGCCTTGTTAGTGTAATGATAACCATGTTTTAGTTCTGTGTCCTTTTGGTACATCTTGAAACGGCGCACGATATCAAACCCACTGAAGTCTGCAGTACATCATTCCATTGCACGAGACTCTGGAAGATGCACATCTGGGGTCCCTTCCTCATGGCCTGGAACATCTTTTTCTCTCTCCTCCTCCTCCTCCTTTATCTTTTGAACTGAATATCTCATGCGCCAAAAATGTGCTGTAGAACTCAAAAGCATTCATATGGTCCTAGAAAGGATTTGATAGCTTCCTAGGAGCCAAACATAGATACCACTAATCTTAAAACATGCAGTGATCAGGAAAAGAGAACACCCTGCGTAATCAGCATTATCTGTTCCTGATCTTGACTGGGTATCCTTTGGTGGTTAGAAAGCCCCATAACACCTCAATTCACCATTAACAAGCCTTGATTTGCATAGCTGAAAACTGGAATGTCTCTAGATAGCTTGCAAATTGAGGCTTGTTAGGTGGGAGACGGGGAGGGAGAAAACCCATTTATCTAAATCCTGTTGTCACTGTTTTAAAAACCCTCCGTGGAAGCCTGCCAATTGACATTCTCAGGAATTAGGGTCAGCAGCAGTGAATGGGCTGGCTATTGGTTGAATGGGGCAATAGACCGCCTTCACCTTAACTGGTCAAATTACTTCTAAATTCAGATGCCTTTCCCTGTTTGTAAACGGGAGTTTGCTATCGTGGGTGTGGCACCAGTTCTCTCCCCTCCGCAATGGGATTAAGCCTTTTAAAAGGAGTCAAGAACTCCAGGGAGTACTCCACCTTTGGGGAAATGTTTGCGTGATATCTGGCATCTGGGAGGACTTTTGCAACTTGGTGGATACCAGTGTGATTCTCAGAAGTCTACAGCCGGGGTGGCCAAACCTGCCTAACGTAAGAGCCACATAAACATCAGATGTCTGAGAGCTGCAAGACAGGAACAAATATTACACATTTTTATTGAAACCACTACACGTTTTTATTGAAAAATATGCATTTTTAAAAAAATTAACATTGGATCGATAAACTTTAGATGGGGATGGATGGGAGAAAGAGACAGGGAAAGAAAGGAAGGTGGGAAGAAAGTGGGAAGAAAGCAAATACATGAGGAGGGAGGGAGAGGCAGAAATCTTTAGCATCCTCTAAGCTCCCCCCTGCCCCCACGGGTTAGCTTGGCTTGGAGGTGGGATTTAAAGAAACAAATGCCTTCTCCTAGTTAAAGTTGCTTTCTTTCTCTGCTCTCCCCCCCCCCCCCCCATCAACTCTACCCAGGGAGGGGAACACTGGCTGGGGAAGGGAAGACTGATTGGGGAGACATGCCTCCCCATTGCTTCCCCAGCTGCCCTGCCGGGAGCCGCACAATATGTGTGAAAGAGCCGCATGTGGCTCGTGAGCCGCAGTTTGGCCACCCCTGAAGTAGAGGAAGGGAGTACCATTTATGCTTCTCTGAGCTCCTTGACGGAAGAACCTGATTTTTTAAAAAATGTGGTAGGCACACCCCTAAATTTGTCTCATGCGCCTTCTGATGGCTGTGGTTTGAACAGGCAGGTGGCAATTCTGAGTGTCCTTGCTTCTAGGGGAAGATACGACTCCTCATTGGCTGCCCCCCTCTGCCGCGCAGGCAGGCTAAGCTTCACTGAAGGTAGTCTGCCAGCGTCATGGAAGGAATTTGCTGACTCAGGCTCGGGTTAAAATAAACAGGGCGACTGGCTTGCTTTGGCGAGGCCTTGAATGGCCTCGGAAGCGTTTTCCGCTTCGCTCACCCCTGTCGCAATATCAGAACCGGGTTTGTGTAAATAACCTTTCTGTCGCTTTGCTCTCCAGGGCTGACGTCTGCTGGCTGCATAAGGGACAGAAGAAGGCACCCGATTCCTTTTGAAATCATGGTGTTATTCCTGCGGCTCAGTGGCAGAGCACAATGCTTGGCCCTGCGGAAGGTCCCAGGTTCAATCCCCGGCGTCTCCAGTGGGAAGGATGCGAGGAGGGAGGTATTTGTGAATCTCCTGCATTGTGCAGGGGTTTGGACTAGATGACCCTGGAGGTCCCTTCCAATTCTATGATTCTGGGTTGTGGTCAGTATGAAACACTCCGACCTGAGACCCTGGGGAGGTGCGGCCGGCCTGAGTAGACGTGACCTTGACAGACCATCGGTCTGAATCAATGCAAAGCAGCTTCATGGTGTGTGTTTGACACCCGTTTGCCAGCGCTAGGAAAGAAAACAGCTGGGCTGGTTTCTTGGATGAGTCTGCTGCCAGCAGATTGAAATCTCAAAATATGTATTAATTCCCGTGTAGGGCTGACACCCCCTCGCTTGGATGGGCCAGGCTAGCCCAATCTCGTCAGATCTTGGAAGGTAAACTGGGTCAGCCCTGGTTAGTACTTTCACGGGAGACCACCAGGGAAGAGTCTAGAGCTGTCACACAGAGGCAGGCAGTGGCAAACCGCCTCTCAACGTCTCTTGCCTCGAAAACCCAATGAGGTCGCCACAGATTGCCTGTGACTTGACAACACTTTCCTCTGCCGCCGGGGTTATGAGCTCTTAGAAATTCCTCTCTTTTTTTGGGTCCAGTTTTGGCATTTTGCTTTTGTTTTACTCAGTAAGGTACCCTGTGCCTGGAAGATGATGTGCGGTACTTTACCAGCACGCTGGTTCCAGCATATAAACTCCCCACCCCCTTCTCATTCTCATTTTGCTTTTCCAGCAAGCATGCAAGTTTGCTGGAGATCAGACACCCCAAGCCACCCAGGGAGGTTTTGGGTTGGTCACCGGTTTGAACCTAGATCTGACACGTATGCCCAACGCCCTTATATTGAATCAGACCGTTGACCTTTCAAGCTCAGTGTTGTCTGCTCTGGCCGGAAGGGGCAACGCTCTTTCATATCACCTCCCCCATGATCTTTTAAACTGCAGATGCTTAGGATTGAACTTGAGGCCTTGTGCATGCAAAGCGGATGCTCTGCCGCTCAGCCACGCACTTTCAGAACATGATGGGATCCATTTTGAACCGAGGGCTTTTTAACTCCTACAGCTATTACAATCCAGCGGACGTGGATGAGAGCAGGATTTGAAAGGGTTCTGCCTGTGCATATGCTTGCAAGTGCAGTCAGAGAGGTTTTAGTGTCAATTTGCCTCTTGCAGGGCAGGAGCCTGTGGCCCCTGCTTGAAAAGAGCACACGTGCCTGTCCTGCAAGCAGCGAATTTTCAAGCGGGGCTTCAGACAACTATTAGGTCAGGGCTTCCCCCGTCAGCCAACTGGCCAGCGTCCGGGGGGGGGGAGGCTAAAAATCGGGGAAAACCCCACCTCACCTGGAGATTGGCATCCCTAAATTCATCCTATGATTGGGAGAGCTATCAGGTTTCCTTATTTTTATTGTGACATTGGGGTCACTTTGACCCCTATTCCAAAGTAGTGTAGCCATTTTCCCTCCCTTGGAAGGGATAGAAGCCTTCTTGACCTTCTTAAGCAGGCCATTCCATCAGGTGGGGGCTACAGCCAAGAAAGCATGCATATGGGCAGTTGACGCCTACAGAAGACCTTGAAAGGCTTTCTGTGTGATGGCCAATACCTTAAATCGAGTCCAGTAACTGATGGACAGCCAGTGGAGCGACTGCAGAGCGGGAGTAATGTACATCCTCTGTCTAGCTACTGTTAATAGCCAAATGATGGTGTTCTTCACCAGCTGGAGTTTCCGAACGCCTCCGTTTTCATCTGCTAATGTAGGTTTGCAGGACTACTTTCCTCAGAACTGGGAATATACCCCTCACTCAGTCCCTCCCTTCCCAAGGCTTTCCAATTTTTATTCTGTTCCATGGAGCTCTTCTGGGAACTCTCCCCTCAACTGTTTTCTGGCAGAACATATTTCTTTAAGTGCTTCAGATGACAATTGTGTTTGCATTCCCTTCTAATGATTCAAAAGAGGCCAAATGATAAGGATGTATCAGTTGCCTCACCTGGGGGGGGGCAGTCTCTTTCCCAGATCACTCTAGTCTGGTAAGCATACGAGCTGGGCACCAGCTTGTTGGTATCTGGGGAATGCTGCTTCTGAACACCGAGGATCTATTTGCTTCTGCTTAGTAGCTCATAGAACAAAGTACGAGTCCAGCGGCATCTTTAAGACCAATAAAGTTTGATTCAAGGTGTGAGCTTTCGTGTGCACGCACACTTCCTTAGATACATTGAAGTCGAAGGCAACAGTCCATGCATATGGGCAGATGGTGAACAGAAGATCAGCATACAGCATAATGAAGATGGTTTAACAGCTGCAAAGACCATAGATTTCACCCTCCATGGACTTGTCTAAAGGTTTTTTGAAGTCCACCCCGGCCAGTGGCTGGCAGTACAGCTTGTGACAGAGAATTTATTGATTTAATTCTTCGCTAGCTAAATCCTGCACTACTTCAGTTGCTAATGTCTTTGTGTCAGGTAGAAGTGCATGCTGGAATAATCTGGAAGGTTATCACAAGACTCTTGTCTGCTTTTGCAGCAACAGAATAGCGAATGTACCCCTCTGGGATTTGTTGTTGTTCCTGCTGAATCCATACTTGCTGTGGTGTAGTTGTTGAGTGCCGGATTAGGATCTGGAAAACCCAGGCTTGAATCCCCACCCGTGCCATGGAAGCTTGCTGGGTCGCCTTGAGCCAATCGTTCTCTCTTAGCCTAACCTATCTCACAGGGTTGTTGTGGGGATAAAATAGAGGAGAATGATGTGAGCCGCTTTGGATCACCACTGGGGAGAAAAGTGGTGGACAAAGGAATTAAATAAATAGTTATTGTAAATGGCTTGTGATTCCTTTCTTGGTTGATCTTCTTCCTGCCGGAAACCTTTTGGTGTTCCGATTTTGCCTCCTGCTGCAGTAAATTACTTTGAGTCTTTGTAAAAAAGCAGGGTATAAAATCTTCTAAGTCAGTCAAAAGAAGGGAAAGCACGGCCGTACTGAGGTGTAGAAAAAACAGGACAGGCAGCATTATTGATTGCAATTAAGGATGTTTTCAGTGTCAATTGATAACCTACTCAATTCACCTTTCTCATTTGGAATTCAACGTAGTAGTAGTATTAGTAGTAGTAACAACAAGTAGTAGTATTAGTAGTAGTAACAACAAGTAGTAGTATTAGATGTAGTAACAACAACAGTAAAAGCAATAATAATATCCTCATTCTGTTTAAGTGCATGGAGTCAAATTTAAATCCATGCTCTGTTGCGGTGCTCAAAGGGTGCCTCTCAGGTTAACACCACCTCACAAGGTTGTTGTGAAGATTAAAAGGGAGGGGGAAGAGAGGAGATAATCTTTGGAAGAACGGGAAGAGAAGAGCGCGATCGGTTTGAGTGACATGGGCGTTTGCTTGTCTGAGTAAGTTCATTTGGGAAGGATGGTCGTCCGTGGCTTTCGATCACTGCTTTCCCTCCCTCCTGCACAATTGTAATGTCTGGATTTTCCGGTGGGCGTGACCCGCTTCTCCCATGGCACAGCATTGTGTCCCTGCTATTTCTGAGCAACAGGACAGTAATTGGTGCTGGAATACTTAATTTTGCCAGCCAGCGTGGGGGTCAAACAACAGGTGGTGGAAGCGAAGCATCTTTTGCAAAAGCCAAGGAATTCTCTCTCTCTTCCCATCGAGCGCCAGCGCATTCTGATTCATCTCATGGGGGTGAGGTTTGCATGATGACTGGAAAGGGAAAGTCGTTTTCATGGACGATAACGGCATTCGGGGACCGTCGAATCATTTCCCCTTCCCTCCCCTGTCCTGCCTGTGCAAACACAGCAGCCTAAACCGCACTCCCTTTCTTGGACCACTTCCAGAGATAAACAGTATTTACTACAGAATGCTTCTTCTCCAGAACTGATCTTCATCCCCCTATTAGGAAATGGATTTGTAAATTGTTTCACCTGAGATGGAGATCGCCACTGACACGGGGCGAAGCAAGAGTATGTCTGGGTAGTACGAGTTTAAAAGGGTGGTCTGAAATTGGATTAATGAGTGATATAATGGACCAGAACTTGTTACGGTCATAGAATTGTACAGTTAGAAGGGGCCTGAATAGGGTCTAACTCTCCGCCCAGTGCAGGAAATTCAAAGCTAAAGGAATACGGGGAGGACCGAAGATTCAGTACTAGAGCACCTACTTTGTGGGGTTTTTTGTGTTTGTGTATTTTGTGTGTGTGTGCTTGCTTGCCTGGAAGTCATTGTTGACTTCTGGCAACCCCCTGGTGGGGCTTGGACGTTCAGAGAGACGACTCGCTGTTGCCTGCCCTGCATCCCGGCCCTGATATTCCTTGGTGGTCTCCCATCCACATACTTGCCAGGATCAGCCCTACTTAGCTTTCAAGTTTTGACGAGATCGGGCTTGCCTGGGCTATCCAGGTCAGAGCAGAGCATCCACTCTGCATGCAGAAGGCCCTCTGTTCCACCCGCAGCCACCTTGCCTTGTAATTCTTGTAAGTCAGGGTTGAGCTAATTGCTCTTCTTCTGACTAGGCTACCAGGGAACCTAGCGGAACAGCTGGTGACACTTCTTCTTGTGGGAGAGAACGTGCACGCCACAGGTAAAAGTTCTGTTTTTTAATGTAGCCATTGGGATACAGTCCCGTATGGTGAAATAACTCTGTTATCAAAATGATAATTACTGCATTGTGTTTTAACATTAAGAACATAAGAGAAGCCAATGCTGGATCAGGCCAGTGGCCCAGCCGGTCCAACACTCTGTCACACAGTGGCCAAAAACACCAGGTGCCCTCTGGAGGTCCAGCAGTGGGGGCAGGAAGCCCTCCCACTGTTGCATCCCCCCCTCCGCAAACACCAAGATTACAGAGCACCACTTGCCCCAGACTGAGAGTTCCTATCTATACTTTGTGGCTAATAGCCACTGATGGACTTCTGCTCCATATGTTTATCTAATTTGTATAACATTTGTATTTTCAAGGGTCCCGTTGGCTATGCTGTGAATCGCTGTTGTCCTTGCTAAAAGGTTCAGGAAGTGGGTGATGTGAAAGACCTTGACCTGAGGTCCAGGACGCTCCATTGCATGTCAGAGCAGACAGTACTGACTTTGATAGACCAGTGGTCGGCCCTCGCATAAGGCAAGTAGCAGTAGGAAAAAAGAGCGAGAGTCCAGTCGCACTTTAAAGACTAACAAAATTTGTGGCAGGCGATGAACTTTTGTGAGTCGCTGCTCCCTTCTTCAAATACGGTATCTGGAGAAGTGAGCAGTGACGCATGAAAGCTCACACCCTGCCACAAATTTTGTTAAGTCTTTAAAGTGCGACTGGACTCTTGCTCTTTTCTACTGGCATAAGGCAGTTTCTTGTGCTCTTTGGTAGATATGCAGGGAACACTTGGGAGAAAAAAACACAATGCACAAAAGGGTTTCCCTGAGGGTAGATGGGTTGTAAACCTTTGCCATGTCAGATTGTGAGTAAAAACTGGGGTTGGCGTTTTGATGGTGGTGGTAGATGAACCGCTAGATTCTGGAGAGATGCAGGTCCGTATACCCACATAGGCATAAATCTCGGTGGGTGACTGTGATGGATGGGCAAAGGGCACCCCCCTTTGTGTCAGTCACCAGTCTTTTGTAGGAATGTGTGTGGGCTGTGTGTGTATGTGCGTGTGTGGAGCAGCAAACAGCCAATCAGGACCATATAAAAAGTTCGTATAAAGGTGGCGATTTGGATTGAATTTGTGGCTCTTTTATTTTATTTTATTTCATGAGACTTCTATCCCGCCCTCCCCGCCAACAGCGGGCTCAGGGCGGCTAACAACACGAAATTAATACATACAGTGTCAATTAAAACAATTAAACTTATACCACAAGATCAGCAGCTTACAAAATTATCTTCACAGGTGTATCGGAACAGCACTCAGATGTAATCCCTGTGTGCATTTTTTGAGATTGTGGAAATAAGCAGTACTCCATTAAAAAAAAAAGTTAATAAGTTGGGCATTTCCTTCCTGTTTACCTGATGCCTCATCTGAAATTATGGCATTTAGAAGCCCCTTGGGTTCAGTCTTTCAGGTGGAGGTTGGAGTTAAGTTTTACCAGCTCTGGGTTGGAAAATATCTGGAGATTTAAGTCGTGGAGCCTAGAGTTTGGGATTTGGGGAGGGTAGTGACCTCAGCGGTCAAACAACACATTATGCTGCCGTATTCAAGCTCCATTTAAAACCCCAACCTCCACAGTTCCCCCCAGGCCAGTTGCTGCCTCTCAGCCCAAACTACCTCTCAGGGTTGTTGCCAGCCTGAACCAGGGAAGGGGATCTTTTTCTGTGCGTTTATGATCTCCTGGTATGAAAGCACAGAATAAAAAATGTGATAGAATGTGGGAACCTACCTGACTAAAGATGGATTTGGATTGATCGCCTTCTGTTGGTTTACTTGGATACGCACCAGAAGTAGATGTGACACATTCGTATGAACCGGCCTGCTCAGTTTGGTGTAGTAGAGAGCCAGTTTGGTGTAGTGGTTAGGAGTGCGGGCTCTAATCTGGGAGAACCGGGTTTGATTCCCCACTCCTCCACGTATAGCCGCCGGTATGACCTTGGATTAGTTACAAGTTCTTTCAGAGCTGTTTTCTCAGGGGCAGTTCTGGAAAGAGCTCTCTCATCCCCACCTACCTCACAGGGTGTCTCTTGCAGGGAGGGGAAGGGAAAGGAGATTGTAAGCCCCTCTGAGACTCCTTCAGGTAGTGAAGGGTGGGTTATAAATCAAATCTTCTCCTTCTCTTCCCTTCTTGCCAGACATTTCCACTGGTGTATTCGTGTCTAGAGTATATCTGGATGCTTGCTTTGGAACTGCAAATGTGGAGAAGCACTGCTGGCCAGATGTGCTTGTGATGAGCATTGGATTTCCCCCCCTCCCTCTCCTTCCCTTTGATGGCTGTCCCCAGGGCAGCCAAATAATTTTAAAAGGACATGACATACCGATGAAGAAGCCCTTTCAACCTTTGCTCTTGAGTTCACCTTGTCTTTCATCTCTCCACTGTCTTGCAGAGAAAATGCACCTTGGCCTCCTACAGAGAAGTCAGCCCCCCCCCCCATCCCCCCTTCAGTGGCTGAGGGAAAACGGGGAAAGTTAGTTTTGTCTTGCATGTGAAGCAGTTTTCAGCCCGTTTGCATTTTTCTCCTCCTTTCACGTGGATGTCTGTTCCCTGTAAAAACCTCCTCTTGTTTCTTCCTTCCTTCAAGGTCTTGATTTCTTGACCGGTCCAACCACGGAGCCTACCGAAGTTTTGTTCCCTCCGTTCAAGGATATCCAAGGCTGTGGGATTTAACGAGCCGCCCAAAGATTCTGAAGAATGTCAACTTTGGATAAAATGACTTTGGAGGATGTGGGGGGGGGGGGGATATTTGGCAGTTCCCATACTCCCCCTCCTCCCCCAAGATCTACACATCGAGATACTATTTTTGGTGCTGAAAGGTGGATTATTTTCTCATCGTTACGGGATATGTTTTCTTACCTGATTTCATCGCACCAGTGAAACAATTGTTGGAAGAACTGAACACGAGATTTGCTGTTCTATTCCCAAAGAGTTCAAGGTAATCTGCCAGGTATGTGTGCGATTTTCCCAGATGCACAGATCCCTTTTACGTTTCATTAAGGTTGTGGGAGGTTGTGTCTCTCACGCAAGTTCGGCCTTCCTTCTCTCGATACAGAGGAAATGTTCCTGATCTTTTGGCCGTGGTTAAGGTAGCCGCCTAGAGCCGCTTTGTGCTGGCTAGGCGGGATATAAGTCTAAATAACTAAATAATAATAAAAAATAAGGTCACAAGCAATTGGATTGCGTAGTTGCTCTTCATACTGTCCTCTTTGCTCACATCGGTTCCCCCTAGTAGAGTGGTTTCGCATAAATGCACCCCCCCCAAGGTTGAATGGCCACACTGTGTAACTACAGAGGGAGATGCTCAACCCCACCTTGAGGAAGGGGCGATGTTACAGAGGTAGAGAAATGACAGAGTGTTCTGTTCCAGCAGCAGTCGGCATCCCTTTGAGTGAAGAACTTGCTCTCCAAAGATCTTGGGAAAAGCCTGTAGGTTGGTAACCAGTCACTTTTTTTAGTAGCCAGGCTCGGCTCGGCATTCTCTCTTCCTGTTCCACGGCAGCAGAGTAAAATGTGTCTCTTTGGTACCCATCGACCGATGAGGGACTTTACAGGTGAAGAGCAGGTGTCACACTTAGGTGTGTGTTACAGCAACCCCCTCACCCCACCCAGTGACACTGAGTCTGCCCCCTAGAATAAGACGCTGTGCCTGGTGCCAGTTTGGAAGAGGCTCATTCTAGCTCCGTTCACAAGTTACATCGAACACATGCAGAAGCTGTGTACACTGTACGCTTGATTTTTCTTTGTATGTGTGCTGAGTACTATTTATCTGTACAGTTGAACACGTGATTCAAGTCCCAGATTAATCCAGATAATGACCCCCAGTTTCATTGGTAAAGCTGAATGCACTCTGGCTCTTTCTTTACAAACAGGTATGCATGTACATATAGGGTGGATGTGTGTTCCTTATGACATATGAATGGGGCTTCAGTCTTTCTGGTGTTGCTGGCATCTTAAAAAAAAAGTTGGCATAAATCAGTGTGGTGTAATGGTTAGAGTTTTAGAGTAGGATCTGGAAAACCCAGGTTAGAATCCCTGCTCTGCCTTGGAAGCCTGCTGGGTGGCCGTGGGCCATTCATAGACTCTCAGCCTAACCTACCTTACAGGGTTGTTGTGAGGGTAAAATGAAGGAGAGGATAAAAATGAAGTACATAAATGTACCATAAGTTCTTTCTGTTGGTAAACAGAAATGAATGTGTGGTTGCCATTGGTGGATTCCTGTTACGGGAGGGAAGAACATCCCCAAATCTGAGGGTACTAGTGGATATCATGTAAGTGGCACCATCCGAGCTCCCGGTCTCTTGCATATCCTGGTGGCAGCTGCAAAACACTGAAGAGAGCCCAATGCAGGATTTGTCTGTCTGTAGGCTTTTCCAAGTTCCCTTGTAAGATGCTGTCTGTGTACCTGTTTGCGCTCTGGTTCCAGCTGCCTTGTTTCCTTCTGAGACTGGCAGATTTGCATGTAGTGGCATTCTCCCCCCCCCCCCCCCCCCTTGGTTATTCTTGTGGAGGCTCATTGCAGAGCTTAAGGGCTTTTATTCGAGAGTTTGCATAGGAGTTTGACATTCTTCCGGACTGGAGCTCCCCGTACCCTGGGTGAATACACCTTACAAGCTTTTTGTATTTCCGCTTACTTGATTTATTTTAGGATTAGGGGAACGATATAGGACGCCGGATGCACGCTAGAGTCAATATTTCACATCGGTTCACAGAAGGGTGGGAAGCAGGAAATGTTGGCTCAGTGCAGACATTTTCTCATGATGATGGGTAATGGCCACAGCTTGCTGGAAACGAAGGTGGCATCCCCCCGGTACTCAGCACAGCGAAACACGAAAATGGCAGTCTGGTTGGCTGATCCTTCCAAATCCTGCTGTGCACGCTTACTGACATGGGAGTAAGTCCCGCTGAGCTTGGTGGAACTTGGTTGTGAGTAAACAAGCTTTGCCGGCGAACGACAGTAAAGGCAACACATCGATCTGCTGCAAAGCTCACTCAGCATTTTGGATATTTGTCTTTAGGAATTCTTATTTGCAACAGCCCCAAGTAAAACATCCATTGAAAATTGTGTTGGTGCACGATAAGCCGGGGCGGATTTTTTTTTTCCAAACTCTAGTTTGAATGGTTTTGAGCAGAGGCCCTGATTTGGATGGTTTAGGCTAGCCTGCTCTCAGATCCTGGATCCTAAGCAAGGTCAACCCTGGTTATTATTTGGAAGGGAGACCCACAAGCAAGTCCAGGGAGGGTAAGCAGAGGCAGGCAATGGCCAGCCACCTTTGTTAGTCTCTTCTGTTGAAAACCCTACAGGTTCTCCAGCTGCGGCTTGACAGTATTTCTTTCTCTCTCTCTCTCTCTCTCTCTCTCTCACACACACTCTCTCTCTCTCTCTCTCTCTCTCTCTCTCTCTCTCTCTCTGAGCAGAGATGTAACATTTCTGGAGATTTTGAATCTGTGGGCGAAACTCAGTTTATTACTGTTTCTTTCTTTGGGGAAGAAAAAACTCTGACATTTCAGGGGAAAATAAGAGACATGCCAAACTTTCTATCCAACCTCAACACATTTTACCGCTCTAACAATGCAAGAAGTACTTTATTTGCACTGAAACAGCCTCAAAGCAGCACATTTGGATATCAAGTTAAACTTTATCATGTTGAAACCACTCAGCTCTTTAATAATGTGTTATTATCGAAACACGTTAAATGCGAGTACTTTTGGCAAGTTAATATGCTTTAATAAGGATATCTTTGAAAATGTTGTACATTGAGATATATATTTACACACACACACACGCACACACACGTGATCATTATGTTAGGCGAATATTGCCTTACGTGAAAATTTTCATGTTACACATTTTGAGTGAGTAAAAGCCTTGTCTTGAAAGCATTTCACTCATTCACAAAGAAAATATTTCATCAGAGTTTTTCCAGCGCATCCCCCAGACTCCTCATTTTTGTTGTTGGAAGAACTGAAAAAAACCCTTGTGAGGAACACCCCCCCCCCCTGTTTTCAATGTTTCTGGTCTTTTCCTTGGTCTTTTCACATCTCTAGCACCAAGCAAATGACAGGTGATGGACTTGTGGCCCAGTCTTGCTTGAGGGTGCGCTGTTTCATCCATAGCTGACCACAACCGTGGCATTGTTGTTCTTTCACAAGTTTGGCTGCTTGGTTGGTACTTTCTCATCTCATTGCCATGGGTGTGTCGTCACAGCTTTGTGAAATCCGGGGTTCATCCGGAGCTCAAAGGTATCAGTGTTGAGTTTAGATATTCAGCTGGATGAAAACAAAAGGATAAGGAGGGTGGGTGCTGGGCAGAGGCCAGAGTTGCCAACTCCAGCCTGGGAAATTCCTGGAGATTTGGGGGTGGTGCCTGTGGAGGGGGTATTTGGGGAGGGATTTTATCTAGAGTCAGTGGTATGCCATTGAGCCTGGCCTCTGAAGTGGTCATTTTCTCCTCGGGGAACTGAACTCTGTTGTCAGTGCTACCTCTAGTCTAAGCTGTGGGGAGTCTTGTGAGCAAAAATTCTACTTTGTGAGCTACTGGCATTAAAGCTGTGAGCGAGCGCTTTGGCTGCTGTATAAATTAGTTTGCTCCGGAGCCATCCTTCCGGAGCTAAGATGAAAATGTGTGAGCCGGAGGCCAAAAAACTGTGAGCTAGCTAAACACTAACTCAGCTTAGAGGGTACACTGGACTCGGGAGATCAGCTCTAGTTCTGGGAGAACTCCAGGCCCCACCTGGAGCTTGGCAACCATAGCAGAGGCAGTGAAGGTACAGAGCTGTGCCTTTGGAAACAGCAGTGGCAACAAGGGGCAGGGGTGGCCACAGGAGGCGTTTGGAGGGCGGCCTGGCCTGGCAACCCTTACAGGTTGCAAGATAGCTAGTCGGATCCCAGATTAAGGCTGGCATTCTGTTGTGGTCAGCACTGGTGTAGGACGGGTTCCAATCCCCACTCGGTCATGAAGCGGTCCGTGGGACCTTGTGGCAGACGGTCTCCGCCTGGCGCGTGTCTCAGGGTGGTTTTTAGGGTTGCCAGGTCTCTTTGAGATGCCTTGTATATAGATTTTTATTAAGTTTTTCAAATTTCAAGGGTAAGGCGAGGGGAGGGGGGAGAGGTCGGGGGAAAACATACCTAATGAGCTCTGCATGTAACTTCCCTCTACTTACCATTTTATTTTATACACGGATAGTCTGTGAGATTCAAAGGTTCACAAAAGCTTCTTGATATCATAGTATTAGAAAGTTCATGTCTTTATATTTCTCCCTTGTCCAGTTATAGAATGGAGTCCATAGTCCAACAAAATCTTCTTCCATTTGCCCATTTCCCCCCCCCCCCCAACATCCCGACATCATCAGAAGTGATGTGGGCGTGTCAAGGGCGATGCTCTGGTTTTGGGGCAAAACTCTATGGTAATATCGCCCTCAAACCGTGGAGTTTTGCACAAAATCCAGAACACCCCCCCCCCCCCCCCCCGTCACTGAAATGCCTACTTCACTTCCGGGTGATGTTGGCGCATTGCCCGACATTGCTCTTGGGGGGGGGGATGTCCTCCGGCTGGCTGGCAGGGGGCAGAAGCCCGCAAAACTGGGGGATCTCCCTCCCCAAGCATAGTGGTTTTGAAGAAGAAAAAACAAAACAAAGGCGCGGAGAACCATAAATTCTGGGCTCCTTGCAGGCTGTATTCAGTTTTATTTTGTAAGAGCGTGTACGTGAGAACGTAAAATACAAATGTTCATAGTTGTTCCTTTTGAGTGGATCCCCCCCTTGCTCTGAGAAGGTACATTCCACGTTGTTGAGAGCCAGCTGTCCTGGCACTGTGTCTCACTGAGTAGGGGAAGAAATCTCTCTCTTTTTTTAAGGGTTAGAGAAGGATTCCCCCCCCCCCCCCCCCTCACTGTGATCTGTACAGCGCGAGTGATTCTGTTATTACAGGGCTAGCGAGGAAATTCCATCTTGGCTAGGATGCTACTGTACATCCGTTGGAATCTGTTTTATCGTGGTGACTTTATCACTTCCTCTGTGTTGGAATTTTAGTTCTCATTGTCGAGCCCTGCACCCCCAGCTTGTGGAATTCGCCCTCTGTGTGGAAGTTGTTGAATTTTTAACTGTTGATGTAGCTTTGCCTCTGCCAACTCATCGTGAGCTGTTCACTCTGCTGTTTCTACTCCCCCCGCACTAATTTCATGAATCCTCACATTTAAAAAAAAAATCCCTTCTCCCTTTTGGAATAACTGTTGCTTATCATAGGGTTCTCTTTTAACATTCATACCAAAACACTGTATTCTGATGCCTGTGCATCTGGAGCATATGTATTATGCATTAATTTATCTAAAAGATTTACACCCCACCTTTCAGTTCCCTCAATACCACTGACAGCTGTGTAAAATGAATGCACAAAAACGGCTTATAACTAACAAAAGTGTTCCGGGGGGGGGGGGGAGAAGCATGGCATCATAGCAACTCAGTCCATAATAACTGCCTCTGAAAACACCAAATCCCAACAAATAAATAAATACATAAATAAATAAATAAATTCGGGGAGAGCACTCCTACCATGGCGTCGGCGCTCACTAAGAAAGGATTTTTAGAAATTCGACCCCTAAGTGGGTCAAAAGGGGGGAAAATGTGTTCCCCCATTGATTCCTATGTGGCTGCCTCCTTGTACCCCCCCACTCTCTGATTGGTCACCTGCAGAGCTCAGCATTCTGAGGTTAAAAAAAAAAAACAGTTACAGGGGACTGTAGAGAGCTAACGGCAGTTGAGGAAATCAGGAATGGCCAACAACCACCTGTGAGGTGCAGTGATGCTGCTGACCCAGCCTCTCTGATGGCTTCCAACACATTCCCCCTCAACTCCTACACCTAACAGGCAGTTGTCTGTCAGGTGCAGCAGTGGTTGCAGGGTGCTTAAAGCCATGAGGGAGTCCGCCCCAGCAGTAACACCTTAGTGATCCTGCTGGCCCCACCTCCACAGTGGCTTCTAATACTCCTCCCCCTCCCACACTGGAAAGGCAGCTGCCTGTTAGGTGTAGGAGGGGAGGTGGGATGCTTACAGCCGCTGGAAAGGTTTGCTCAGCAGGATTGCCTTAGCCCTGCTGCTGGCCTAGCCTCCCAGATGCCTTTAAACATAATCCCTCCCCACACACCAGACAGGCGGGTGTCTGTCAGTTGTCGGAGCAGGGCCAGGGTACTTGAACGCTACAAGGAGGAGGCAACTTAGGAATGCAGCAAAGACATTTGCGCATAGTACTCCTGCAGGGCACTGAGCTGTGCAGGCCAAGTACCAGCAAGATCACCCTGAGGCACTCAGAACAACAAGTCTCCATATGAGCAAAACAATCCAGGAACACCAGTAGAAAGGCCATAACTTTCGTGGTAGGTGGCAGGAGTTGACTTAACAGATGACTGCTTCTTAAATGGACAGTTCTATGTTGCCTGCTCCAGAGTGAGCTCACCAAGCAGCCTGATGATCCTAGCACCTGAGGGCAGAACCACAAATGTGATCTACAGAGAGATCCTTCAGAAGAGAGGGAAAAAAAACCAGTACGTATGTCTCACTTCATTTTTTACACTACAATCTTCTCCAGGGCTATTTCTGGGCAGGAACGCACAGGAACGGAGTTCTGGCTGGCTTCTGAGTTGGCCACGCCTGCAGCTCCCCCCCCCCCGGGTTCCCCAGGTGCCTCACAAGCTGTGGGGCGGCTGGGGAAGCTAGCTGATCCAGAAACTGCTTTTCTTCCATTGGGTTCCTCATGCGCCCCGCAAGCCGCAAGGCACCAGGGGAAGCCAATCCTGGGAGGGAGCTGTTCTGTCAGGGGTGTGGCCTAATATGCTAATGAGTTTCTGCTGTTGGGTGTGGCCTACTATGCTAATGAGTTCCTGCTGGGCTTTTTCTACAAAAAAAGCCCTGATCTTCTCCATTAGAATGCCTACAACAAATGTTACATTTCAAACTTCACATCATCAGTATTATAATTGGATTTACGGAACTTAAATACCATAGCGAGGCACGGGTATCAGGCTAGTATTTAATAAATAAAGGCAATGCTCAGCTTTACCACAGTCTCAGACTCTTCCAAACCATCCCCATTCCCCGCTGGCATCACCCCAGTTTTGTCTAGATGCAGTTTCAGCTTGGGTCTGGGAGTCTAAACATTACACTTACAGATGGATGGTATTCTATATGGTGTACTTGCGTGTGTGTCGTCCATTGTGGACAATAATATATATTGCCTAGTGTAAAGGGTTTAAACCTTCCCCCCCCCCCCCCCCCAATTACAATGTGTCCTCCTTCTTCTGGAACACCTGAAGTTTTGTATCCCGTGACTTGTTGCTAGCTTTCTAAAGGAAGTTGTAGAAGCTGTATGCAAAGCCAGTGTTTTGAACAGTCTCCGTTACTGCAGACAGTTTGGAATCAGAAAATAGTAGCCAGGTGGCTGTGTAATGTTGCTGAAAACCTCATTCCCGTTTGTGGTGGACCAAAAGGATCAGATCAAATCATTGCAGAGTGGTTGAGGTGGATTCTGGAAGCGGCAGCCTAACAGCTCAGGATGCTACACAAAAGTCATGGAATCATAGTGTGTGTGTCCCAGCACAGCCATCGCAAAGAAGAAATGATCATAACACCAGCTACTAGAACCACAATAAAAAAGAAGCAAGTCTTAAACTGCATCTCCAAAGTCAACAGGGAAGGTGCCATCCAGGCCACCTGAACATTCCAGAGGTCTGGGGCCACAACAGAGAAGCCCCTGCCCATCAGGGAGAACAAGTTCGGTTGCAGCTCTTGAACGTCAGGTGAAAGAAATCATATGAGAGGAGACATTCTCAGCTTTAGTTGTTTAGAAAAAGAAAGAAAGCAGCCTGAATTGACCAGAAACACATGGATAGCCCCTTAAAATATTTCAAATACAGGGGAAACTGAGTGTGTTCCCTTTAACAGTCAAGCAGCAGCATTCTAGACTAGCGGAAGTTTCTGGACCGTGTTTCAAGGGCAGTCCCATGCAGAGTGCTGTACAGAAGTCTAGTCTGGAAGTTGCTATTTCCTATTTCCAAAACTTCCTATTTTCCAGTATCAGTTATCAAACAGGACAGTAGATGACTACCCCACTCTTTCTCCTCCTGTAATTCGTATCAGCCCCTATAATTCAGACAAGTTCCTCAAGTCATGTTCAGGGCCGGTTCTTAGAAATGTGCTGTTGGCCCCTGTGATCTGGATTTTTATTTTTATTTTTTTGGCCAGCCTTGTATTGTCTGTGTGTATCCGTTTATACACAGACACCCATTAGTGTGTATACTTTCCACAATACACAAAAAGTCAAACGACCCTACTCAAGGAGATTAAAGGGAATGCTGAACCACACAGGATGCCTGAAATAATGACAGAAGCTTTCATCAGGGAAACCAAAATTGGCCAAGGCACACAGAGTCTCTGATCTTCCGCAAAGCAAAAGCTGCTTATTAGAGAGATGCCTTTAAAAAAAGGAAGAAAAAAAAGAAGTAAACTGACTTCAGCAGAAACAGGAGAAGCCAAAGCTTTCAAAAATTTCCCTTTGCTCTCCAGGGATAAATGGGTGACGCTGTCTTATTCCCGCCCCCCCTTCAGAAACACATGTTTTGGCCTTCATTTTTTTAAAAAAATATCCCAAGTGCATAACTGAGCACAGTGACCATCCGCCCGGCAGAATGCTGAGTAATAGGATATAATGAGATGGAGAGCGGCCTGGCCTCGGCCTTCGGAGCAGACAGAGGCTTTGAAACCCAGCCACTGTCTGGAACAAAGCACTGCCAAAAGACAGCCTTAACCAGAAGTGTGACTGCACAGCCCAGTGACCAATTACACTCTGGGAAACCACAAGTGACCTCTTCAAACGTTACCCACCCATTTTAACTCCATATCCGGCAGCATTCCCACCAGCTGGCCAAAGCTGCGTCGAAGACAGGAAGCGGCCTTATGCTGAGCCAGAACACTGGTCCGTCTTGCTCAATATTGCCTGTGTGGACGAGCAGTGGCTCTCTGGGGTATTACCTAGCACCCCCTAACCCGGGGATCAAACCTAGGACTTCCTGTATGCAAAGTAGGGGCTCTAGCACTTAGCCACAGCCCTCCGCTTCTCTAAGAGTTCCAGGGGCGGGGGGGGGGGGTGGGCTTTAATATGTTTGAAATTTTGGATGGCATTCAGTTGCTGTGATGCAGGCCATGGCAAATTTTCTTTGGCTCTAGGACACAACCCCAGATATTTAGGAGCCAGTCTCATTTCAGTCTTCAGGGTTCTGCATTTTAATACTGTAATGTTGACAGTTAAGCTTCAGCATTCAGATCATGGAGATCTAGCTGACAGCTGGTAGCTGTGTGGGACTGGACAGTACAAGTCCACACTGGTTATGACTGGCACTGGAGCAAGTGCAGTCACAGTGACTCAGCAAGAAGGTGATTGGCTGAGCTGTGTATATATGCAATTGTGTAGCTTCCATGGTACCTTCTCTGTATTATATGGTTGCTGGTGGGAGCTTTTGTCAGACTGCTGTAAATATTATAAATAAATCCTTGTACATAGTTCACCACTAGACTGAGTACTGTGTGGTTACTATGAGGATTTTACACAGCAGTGAAAGCTGGTGAATGCTGGTGGTGCTGAAGAAGCTGGTAAAGTCCCAAGGCTACCTAGGTAGGTGCTAGCTGGCACACGCTCTGCGCGACAGGGTTATGGGCCTAGTACGCTTCCGCTGTGGTTAAGAGCAGTGGACTCTAATCTGAGAGAACCAGGTTTGATTCCCCACTCCTTCACTTGCAGCTGCTGGCGTGACCCTGGGTCAGTCACAGTTCTCTCAAGAGCAGTTCTCAGAGCTCTCTCAGCCCCAACTACCTCCCAGGGTGTCTGTTGTGGGGAGAGGAAGGGAAGGTGGCTGTAAGCCACTCTGAGACTCCTTCAGGTAGAAAAGGGTGGTGTATAAAACCAATTCCTCCTCCTCCTCCTCCTCTTCCAAGATTATTGCAAACCAGGAGATGAGCAGAAGGAGTGAGTAAGCAGAGAAAGTATCAGTGTGAGCCAAATTGCTCCTGAAAAAAGGTAGGTTTTTCAGTCATTCTACCTCGCCACGTCTACAGGGCAGTGCTGGTGAGGCACGCCTTGTGAATCCCAGTTCAGCACCCATCAACAAATCCTAGTTGCCAGATGGTGCAACGTTTGGATGCTACAGCTTACCATCGTTTAATCAAACTGCCATTTAGCATGGTGTCTTAATGCCGTGTGGCCCTCTTCTCACGAATGACTGGATCCAGACCCTATTGGCTGAAGCGTTTCCTCTGCACGAAGCGGCAGCTCGGAAGTGCCTCTTCTCTAGTAACGTTTAAGAACGCACAGGGCACGGTAACAACACTGCGATGCAAGCTCCTCTCCACTGTGCAAGTTAGACCTCCTTGCTTTGAAAAATGTTGCAGAGATCGATCAAAAAATGGTTGGGGTGTCTACAGGTTATAACCAGACCACCTGCCATTGCTTCGGGTCTCTTCACTGGTGGATTCATCAGTTCAGTCTTTCACACAGAGTTCCTCAGGGCTCTGTCCTCTCCCCAATGCTGTTTAATATACGTATGGATATATATGTATATATATGAGGCCATCCCTGGACATCAGTATCCTGCCACCTCAGTTCTGGCTGAGGCCAAACAAGGCCCAACACAAACACTACCATTACACTTGAACTTAAAAAATAAAGATAAATGACGTATTTGTTCATTTGTTATGAGTTCTACATCTGGGTAACAAAAATGAGGAACATTTTGGGGATACACTTCTGGGTAGCATGTGTGTGAACAAGATCTTGGACTGTAAGTTAAATAGGAGCAGCCAGTGTGATGCAGCGACAAAAAAGGCTAATGCGATCTTGGGGTGTATCAGCAGAGGCAAGCCCCGTGAGGAAAGGCTGAGGGACTTGGGAATGTTCAGTCTGGAGAAGAGGAGGCTGAGGGGGGACAGGATGGCTCTCTTGAAGTAAGTGAAGGGCTGTCACTTAGAGGAGGGCAGGGAGCTGTTCCTGTTGGCAGCAGAGGACAGGACTTGCAAGAATGGGTTGAAATTAAGGGCGGGAAGTTACCGTCTGGATCTTAGGAAAAACTCTTTTACAGTCAGAGTTGTGCAACAGTGGAATCAGCTGCCGAGGGAAGTGGTGAGCTCCCCCTCCCTGGTAGTCTTCAAGCAGCGGCCGGACAAACCCTTGTCAGGGATGCTGTAGGCCGGGGTGGCCAAACTTGCTTAACGTAAGAGCCACATAGAATAAACATCAGATATTTGAGAGCCACAAGACTTGAACAAATATTACCTGTTTTTAATTTGCTTTTTTATTAACATTAAACGAGACTGCCAAAGATAATAACAAAAGAGGTAAAAGCAGATATTGATCATGATATTTATTTGTCCAATGATTTTGTTTGCTAATGATACTTAGCTTCCCCAGCCACCCTGCCGCACAAGGTGCGAAAAAGCTGCATGCGGCTCCCGATCCACATTTTGGCCACCCCTATTCTAGGCTGATCCTGCATTGAGCAGGGGGTTGGGCTAGGTGGCCTGTACAGCCTTTCCCAATTCTGTGATTCTTTGATTCTACTTCTCCTTATCGTTTACTTTATTTCCTCCTTTTGATGTTTTACTTAATTTTCCTTCTGCCCTTTGCTGGGCCCTGCACTGATGCTGCATCTTGCTTTTTCTTGTATGCAGAAGGTCCCAGGTTTAATCCCTGGAATCTCCAGCTACAAGGATCGGGTAGTAAGTAATATATCTCTCCCCAAAACCTTGGAGATCTGTTGCTGGTCAGAATACACAATGTGGACCTTGGTGTACCAATTTTGGACATAGCAGCTTTATGTGTTCATCCAGCGCTTTATGAAAAGGACCTAAGGGGCAGCGGTCAACTACACCCAAGAAGGTGAAAGGCACAAGGGAGGCTTATGGCCTTGCTGTCGGAAATTCTGAAAGCAGCCCCCGTGGCAAATGTTCCTCTCCTTTCCATGCTGCTCTTTGGAAGTTTCTGTCTATGTCTCTGTGCAGCCCCGTTTGGGCCTTCGCATTTGGTCTCGGCTCCTCTGATCTCTCTGCTTTGGAAATTCATGATGAAATGCACAGTATTAAAAACAAGAATCTTTCCCCCCCCCCCCCAATGAATAGATGTGTTTCCCCCGGTTAGCAGAAGCACTTTGCAAACTAAACAGGGGCGCTGAAGTAAGATGCAGAGCGTGCGCATAGTAGAACACAATTTCTCACAGCATTGCAGAAAATAACCTGAATTGGAAGGTTTCGCAGCGGCCTCCCATCTGTTGTGTGTCCCCCGCTGGGTGCTGTAATCACTTGTCATTTCAGGACCGTTCCCCCGCTGAGCTTGGTGAGCCCGGAGAGAGGAAATTAAACAAGCAGCTACCCTTTTATAAATATTTAGCTCCCACTGTTTAAGAAGTGTCCAGCACAGCAGACAAAATAAATGGAAGTTTCACGACCTGTTTGTGCGAGGCTGTGTTCTGGTTTGGCACTGGATGGTGGGGTGGTTGGTTTGGGCTGGAGGATGTAGATCTTCGGTAGTCATTTCCCCAATGAAAATGAAGCTGCCACCCCACCCCCATGTAGATACTGGCATTTTTTTTTTGAGAGTTGGGAATGTTTGATATTGTAAGTCTGCATGCAAGAAGATCTGGGAGGGAAAGGGCTAAGAGAATTTTCTCTTACTGGGGTACACTTGGCAGTTGGCCCCACCCTCTCATCGGTTAGATGTTGAATCTCTTTGGCCGTTGCTTGCCTTCTGTTTTTCATCTTATATAGGATTTTTCTTCTTCTCTCTCTCTTACCTGGGTTTGGAGCTGTAGCAAGTTAATCTTTTTTTGAGGTTAACCTGTTCACAAGAATTTAAATGTACCTGCATGAATATGTTATGTAAGATGTGCATCTATTTTCTGCAAGTAAAATTTCTTTCTCTTGTTACCATTGGAGTCAGGTCATCTTTGTAATGTGTTTGAATAGCTTTGCAGACCGGCCCTCCATGTAATCCGCTATCAAGCAATGCCCGTATTCCAGGTCCTGGCCATTGCATCACACTTGCTTGAAGGTACTCATAAGTATCTTTACAGATCTTATTTAAAGATGGTAACTGCTGTTCCAATTGAGAGTGGCCACCTTATTTGAGGGGTGTATTGAGCTGTAGATTCCAAGAGTCAGAGGGCGATGTCGTGGCTAAACATTGAGATGTTGGAGTAAGTGAGGTTTTGATTCCTTTCTTATCTGCGCAACTCAGTGTCCCCGGGCAGGTCTTACATACCTAGCAAGACGGTTGTTTACAGCACAGTTTGAATTGAGCCAGATATTCTGTGTGCACATTTAATGGTGACAGATCAAACCTCCAGTTCAAGAGGTTAAGTTGAAAGGCATGAGAATCAGTTTATATTTTGGTATATTTTATTGGGGGGGGGGGGGAGATTTTACAAGATTTAGGGAACTTGCGTTTAATTCCTGGCACCTCCCAGCTGGGAGTTCTTGTATGCAAGCCCCATTGAAATGAACGGGCCTTTCAGTTCTATTCATTTCATTACGGCTTGCTCAGGTAAGCTCATTCCTGTATTGTGTTTTAAACTTTTGAGATTTTCTTTTCTCTGCGATAACAGCTAGAAACGTAGCTTTTGTGTGTGTATGTAAGAGTGGAAAAGGAAGAACACACACACACACACACACACACACATGCAAGTCCCTCATCTTTTTAGATCCTATCGCCTAAGCTAGGACAATTGCTTCATGTGCTCTAAGGTACAATTCTCTGTTCCAGGGTTTTAATGGTATCTCTTATCACGGTATGCTTTGATAGTCGACATTGTGCAATATGGTAAGTAGGTTATTTCTTGGAGCCCTGTGGCTTCCTGCAGTTCTCCTGAAGGTCTCCACACACAGCTCAGCTCATCAAAGATGTTAGTCATGCAGGGTTTTAAAATGTTTTTTTCTTTTTAAGACTTGCAGAACATCTAAAACCGTGGCCTGAATACCCTAGGCTAGTCCAGTCTCGTCAGATCTCAGAAGCTAAGCAGGGTCGACCCTGGCTAGTGTTTGGATGGGAGACCTCCAAAGGAATACCAGGGCCATAGCACAGAGGCAGGCAACGACAAGCCACCTCTGAAGTCTCTTGCCTTGAAAACCCAACGGGGTCACCGTAAGTCAGCTGTGACTTGACATCAACCCTCCAAAAATGTTTAGAAGTTAGATTGGGTTGTTCTGTGCATAAGAACATAAGAGAAGCCATTTTGGTTCAGGCCAATGGCCCATCCAGTCCAACGCTCGGTGTCACACAGTGGCCAAAACCCAAGTGCCATCAGGAGGTCCACCAGCAGGGCCAGAAGCCCTCCCACGGTTGGCCCCCAAACACCAAGAATTCAGAGCATCTCTGCCCCAGACATAGGGTTCCATCTATACCTTGTGGTTAATAGCTGCCGATGGATCTCTGTTCCATATATTTGTCCAATCCCCACTTAAAGCCATCCATGCTTGTAGCCACCATCACTTCTTGCGGTAGTGAATTCCACGTGTTAATTACTCTTTGGGTGAAGGAGGACTTCCTTATCTTTGTTCTACACCTACTGCTTATTGATTTCATTGAGTGCCCACGAGTTCTTGTAGTGAGAAAGGGAGAAAAGTACTGTTCTCTACCTTCTCTATCCCATGCACAATTTTGTAAATCTCTGTCATGTCACCCCTCACTTGTGGTTTCTCCAAGCTCACTTGTGGTTTCTCCAGAGCCAGTTTGGTGTAGTGGTTAAGCGCGCGGACTCTAATCTGGGAGAACCGGGTTTGATTCCCCACTCCTCCACTTGCACCTGGCTGGATGACCTTGGGCAAGCCATAGCTCGGTACCAGCTGTTCTCTCAAGGACAGCTTGGGAAAGAGCTCTCTCAGCCCCACCTACCTCACAGGGTGTCTGTTGTGGGGAGGGGAAGGGAAAAGGAGTTTGTAAGCCGCTCTGAGACCCTTAAGTGAGTGAAGGGCGGGATATAAATCCAATCTCTTCTTCTTTCTTCTTCTTCTAAAGAGCCCTAACCTCTTTAACCGTTCTTCATAAGAGAACATGTTTCGTCTCCTTAATCATTTTAGTTGCCCTTTTCTGCAACCTTCCCAATACCATGGTATCTTTTTTGAAGTGTGGTGACCAGAACTGTACACAGCATTCCGAATGAGACCACACCATAGATTTATACAGGGATGTTATGATAGTGAGTGATTGATTTTCAGCCCCATTTCTAATAATTCCCAGCGTAGCATTTGCCTTTTTTATTGTCACACTGAGTTGACATCCTCAATGAGTTATCTGCCACAACTCCAAGATCTTTCTCCTGGTCATTTACCACCAGTTTGGATCCCATAAATATATGTTTATAGTTAGGATTTTTTGGCTCCAGTGTGCGTTACTTTGCACTTGCCCACACTGAACCTCATTTGCCACACTGGTGCCCGCTCGCCCAGCCTCAACAGATCCCTCTGGAGCGCCCCACAGGTCCTCCCTGGGTCTCACCTATCATCCTCTTCCTGCATGAGCATATCCTGAAGCCATCCTGGAACCATGTTTAAGTGCATTGGAAAGGAGCTGGGGGGAAGAAATTACGCATTTTAGAATGCTTGGCTTGTTAACCTCTGTAAAGAACGTTTCTGATGGGGAAGGAGGTGTGTGATGGTGTGTCTTCTCAGTCTGTGGACCGGAGAACACTTGTGTCAATGTGTTAACACTGAATACATTTATTGATAACATTACAGGACACAAACCCCCACTCCACCCCGAATTTTTTCTTTTAGATTTATGGCGGGATCACGCAATACCCCAAATAACTAGGGACCTTATTTCTATCCTTATAACAGCGACAAAAGTGGTTATAGCTAGGAATTGGAAATCTACCAGTACCCTTACAATTACTTCATGGTTCTCAAAGATATGGCAATTCTATGCATTAGATAAAATCTCCGATAGAATTTCATATAGAAAAGATCCTTTTTAAACACTCTGATTTTTGTACAAAATGGTTCCCCTTCCTGGAGTCGGCTTTTAACAATGATTTTATTACTAACTTTCCTGTACCACAGTTATACTATGAAGTAATTAATACCATGTAAACTCCACTGCGGTTTTGTTGTTGTTGTTGTCGTTGTAGTTGAAGTCGTTACAATCATTTTATCTACACGTGTTGATCACAGTTGTTTATGTTTATGGTTGTTTAGAAAAACCTGAAAAATTAATAAAAATTATTTATATATATAAAAAAACCACTGCTAAACACCCTGACCTGGATAGCCCAGACTAGCGTGATCTCATCAGATCTCAGAAGCTGAGCAGGGTCAGCCCTGGTTAGTATTTGAATGGGAGACCACCGAGGAAGTTAAAGTTTGTGACGCAGAGGCGGGCAGTGGCAAACTACCTCTGAATGTCTCTTGCCGTAGGTTCGCTGTGACTTGATGGGGGTGGGTGGGTGGGAGGAAACAAATGAACAAACAAACGAACACACACTGATGTATGATTGTACCCGGAAGTCATATATTCCACTTAGTGTTCCTCAGCCAGGATCTTCTACATACCATGTCCCTTTTCCCTACCTTGACCTGCTCTCTGCCTATATGTAAGGCTCGAGGACATCTGTTCCAATGTATCTGAAGAAGTGTGCATGCTCATGGAAGCTTCTATGTGGAATTAAACTTTGCTGGTCTTAAAGGTGCCCCCAGACTCAAACTTTGTTCTCTTACCTGTAAGAAATTGTTTGGTGTGGCAGCCATCATGTCTGAACCATCCCAAAACTGCCGTGTGCTAGGAACCCCATAGATGAGCTAAATTAGCTTTTGGTGTGTTCAGGATCCGCTGTGGGAATTGACGTCCTCCTGAACTCTCCTCAGCCTTTGATGTACGATTCGTTTGATTTTCTCCTTAAAGGGGTGGCCTGGAAAACCTCCTTTTCAACGGAAACCATGGCTTTTGTGACATTCCCGAGCCAGCTTCTGTCTTGGCTGACTGATCTGCATGGCTTTGCCCACTTAAGGCGATGCAAATGCCACCACAGCTGGATGCACAGCTGTAGCATCATGTATGTGTGTTGAGACTTGCATCAGAGCAGGGGCCAGAAGGTACAGTCAAAAATGTAATACACAAATTTTGGTTTGCAGTTTGAATATGCTTTTTGAGTCTTGGGATAACGTTAAAAACACATACACCCTCCTTCCTCTGACTGCACCGACTTGCGTCCTCATGCAGTGAAACCTTTGTAGCAGGTATACTCAGTGGCGCAGGAGCCGCATGAGGTTCTTTGGCATGCCACCCGTGGTTCTTCTGAGCACTGTTTCCCCAACAGGGCAACTGCCTGTTTGTAGGAACATGCCCAGAGGGGCTTTTGGTTGGCAGATGGTTCTCCTCTTGAAACAGCCATCCCGGGAGGAACATATAAGCAGAGGGGCTCCCAGCGGTGCAGGTCTTGTGCCAAGGTTGGAAGTAAATGTGGCTCTTTTGGTTGAGCCAGTTTGGTGTAATGGTTAAGTACGTGGACTCTAATCTGGGAGAACCAGGTTTGATTCCTGACTCCTCCACTCGCAACTGCTGGATGACCTGGGGTCAGTCATAAGTTCTTTCTGAGCTGTTCTTGCAAGGTCAGTTCTCTCAGAGCTCTCGCAGCCCTGCCTACCTCACAGGGTGTCTGTTGTGGGGAGGGGAAGGGACAGGAGATTGTAAGCTGCTCTGAGTGAAGCGCGGGGTATAAATCAAAACTCTTCCTCTTCTTCCTCCTCCTCCTCCTCTTCTTCTTCTTCTTCTTCTTCTTCTTCTTCTTCTAGTGGCTGTCTTCAAAGGGGCATCAGCATGCCATCAGCATGGTAGAAATACCATGGGCCAAGGACAATCCCCACCTTTCTGCATTATGTGTGGTCTTGTTCAGTAATTACCATCATAATCTTCAACCTGAGCACATTGCAATAGCTGCATCCCCCCCCCCCCCCCCCGCAGCTACAGGATCCAGGGTGAACTGGATGGGGGCAGGAGGGGGTGACCTGGCCAAGCCCTTCTTCTGCTCAAAGTTCCGGAGAATGGCTTTGGAAAAAACACACACACCCCATTGTTGATTACAAAGAGAACCGTATTAGCAATCCTTTATCCCCATGCCACTTTCTAACAACTCAGGAATCCAAAGCATTTCACAAACCTGTTCGAAACAATGAGGGTTTTTTTTTTGCAGATAACTCTTTAACAGCCTCAACGGTCTTATTTTTTGGGAAGGCAAGCTCTGAGAACTGTGGTTTGACCTTTTGAATAGCCGGAACCCCTTGACTTGGGCTCAGATAAACTGCAAATGGTGTTTGGGGCGGAGTGTGGTCATCCTCAGTGGAATCCGGGTTAGCATGCCTCTGTGTGTGTGTAAGTTCACAGCTGCCTGGTTTTTAAGTTGCGGGGCACAGCCAGCCACTATCGAAGCATCGCTTGTCTTCCTAACGGCCTGTGAGCTGTTGGGGGGCTGACTCAGATCATGCCTTTCACTGAATCATCCCTGGCCACTTCCTATACCATCTAGAGAAACGGTGATTAAGAATGAAGTTGTATATATAAGAATTAGGGCAGTGGTTCTCGAGTTGGTCTTCCTCCAGAAATCAAGAATGCAGTGACTGAATTCCCCCCCCCCTTTTTTTTGTGGTGCACATCTGCTCCGTCGATCCATGCTGTTTCTACTTGCCATAGCTTCCCTGCAAAGCACTGTGGAGGTTTTAGTTCTGCGACGAGATGATTCCGAGCACCCTTCTCAAGCCACAGTTCCCAAAGCGATAGGAGGGAGCATCGGCCACGTCTGGTTGAGCCAGCCGTGCTGAAACCTGCCGGTTGTGGCGTATCACCTGCAAATGCATTTCTTTCGGGCTGTGTAATGGGAGACCCAGAGGTGCCGGCCCAATGCTGCAAGGACTGCGCCTTCCTTAAAAGCTATTACAAATCCTAAAATCCCAGTTTTCTCGCTCAGACCCTGCCTGCAATTTTGTACCTCTTCTGATCCTCATAGAGGCTAGAGAGTAGGTTTAGCCAATGGAGGGGCTTAGGGATGCCGGCCTCCAGGTGGGACGCCTGGAATTACAGCTCATCTCCAAAGTACGGAGATCAGTTCCCTTGGAGAAAATGGATGCTTTGGAGGGTGGACTCTATGACATTGTACCCTGCTAAGGCCTCCGTCTTCCCCAGGCTCCATCCCCAAATCTCCAGGAGTTTCCCAACCTGGATGTGGCAACCCTACCCCCCCCCCCCATCCCCAGCCAGTGTCCAGGGGAGACCTGGCAACCCCTAGAGGGTCCCCAGCCACTCACAGTCCCTTCCGAGGTGGGGGAAAAGAGCAGCAGGCAGCTGGCTTCCTGTGGTGGCGACCCCCAGCCCCCCTTGCAAAGGGTGGGGCCCTTTCTTTGCTTGGCCCTAGTGTGCTTAGGGGGTGCAGCAGCAGTAATCTGAGACCCCACCCTGGCCTTTCCCCCAGGCTCCAGAATCACAGATCTCTAACAGAGGCCTGTGGTCGCCATTGTTGAGGTTGGAAGGAGAATCACAATATGGTAAATTCTTGTGTTTGCATGGCCTTATCAAATCGCTTTTGCATAGGACAACCTGCATGGCTGAGAGGGTGGGTGGGGAGGCCATTCTCGTCTGTCAGGGTGTGGTCTTACCACAGGGGTCTCTCTTTTGCAGGGTCTTTTTTTTTAAAAAAAAAAAGGTCTGTGGAGAAAAGCCTCGCCAGTCTTCCACCTCAGTTGAACCTTGTCATGTGCAAAGGGTGGTCACTTGCGTTCCAGGACCTAAAAGGTTCATTAGGTTAAACCTGGCTTTGGAAAAGAGGTATTTTAGTCTCCACTGGTGCCGGCCCCTCTCTGGCCCCTGGACATTTCCCTGCCCAGTGGTTAAACTCTGCCCTTAAAGTAGAGGTGCCTGTGTTTTAATGCGGCAGGATAAATTAAGCTAACATTCTGGGCTGGCAACTCCTGGGAAGGGAGGGGGGGGAGGTATCCTGAAGGAGGGGGAAACCAGTTCTACCGAGTTGTTGGACTTGAAAGACCCATGCAGTCTCTACTTGACATTAAAAAAAAAAGAAGTTGTGTACAGTTTGTGATGTTTGTATGTCTGGCCTCACACGGGCTGACCGCAGCCTCTTCACTGAAAGCAAAGCTGTGGTGCTGAATTGCAAACGGATCAGTCGCCCGAAAACGAGACGCGTCCGAGCAGTTTGTTAACCTCTGCTTTTCAAGCCGAAGGTTCTGCTTGGGTCTGGAATCCTCTCTTTTCTCTCTTTGTGCTATGGAGTTCATGACTGATGCGAGTCATTTTTCATTGCATTTTTTTTCAAAGTGGCTCATATGATGCGGAGGCCCTCTGCCTCCCCCGGAGGCCTCAGTCCTGATGGGTCAGTGAGTTCCCTGACCACATCCTCCCACAGGTTCCGAGCATCTTGTGGGAGAATTGTCTGCCAGGGTCCTCTTTCCTGCTCTCACTTCCTGCCTCCCCGCGGCCTTCATTTTTCTTCGGTCTCCTCACCTCTAGGCTGTACCACTGTTGGGGAAGCCCTTCCCCCACAAGAGCCTTCCTGAGATGCCTCTGGCTTCCATCCCTGGTGTCCCCTCCACCAGCGTCACATCCTTGCCTATCCTTCCCACTTTTATGATTGCAAGTCCCGGGTTAGTCTGTTCTCTGCGCCCCTTGATCTACCTGGAAGGGTGTGAACAGGTCTCCAGATACCTTGCAAGTGGAGGAAGTAGAAAGCCATAGATCCCCCCCCATCGCTTTTGCCCTCGGAACAACCTTGAAAAGGCCTGCCCCATTTTACAGACAGACTTGAGGCTGAGTTCTGATGAGTGGCCCAAGCGACATTTAACAGGTGGGAACTTGCATTAGAGCCAGGTTCAAATTCCCACTTGTTCTGAGGCGTGCTGGGTGATCTTGGGCCAGTCCTTCTCTCAGAGCGGGTTGCTGAGAGGATAAAATGGAGGAGAGGAGAACCATTTATGTTGCCCTGGCTCCTACAGCTAGTTTGGTGAAGTGGCTAGGAGTGTGAACTCTAACCTGGGAGAGAATCATAGAATTATAGAATCACAGAGCTGGAAGGGGCCATACAGAGCATCTAGTCCAACCCCCTGCCCAATGCAGGACCAGCCTAAAGCATCTCTGACAAATATTCATCCAGCCTCTTCTTGAAGAGCCGGGTTTGATTCCCCATTCCTCCACATGCAGCTGCTGATGTGACCTTAGGTCAGTTACAAATTGTTTCAGAGCTGTTCTCTTAAGAGCAGTCCTTGAAAGAGCTCTCTCAGCCTCACCTACCTCACAGGGTGTCTGATGTGGGGAAGGGAAGGGAAAGGAGACTGTAAGCAGCTCTGAGACTCCTTTGGATAGTGAAGGGCGGGGTATAAATCCAATCTCCTCCTCCTCCTTCTGTTTATAACTGTTGTTTTTATGACCCAGTTCTTCACTTGAAGAATTATTCCCATTGAAGATGGACATGGACAACATTGCATCAAAATGGAAACTCCATGCAGATTTTGCATCGAGTATTTGTAAGAGCTGGCTGGGGTTCTGCATTTTCCGTCATGGTACGTAATCTGCAGTTTCTACTGTGAAAGTGTTACAGCCAAGGATTTTGCTCCAGAGATGGAATTCCAAAGCAATTTCCTCGAAGAAAAAATTTCATCAGAAGTTCATCACTGAATTGTGAAACTGGGCCAGTTTGCAACTTCATGTTCCCTTGTCTCAGAAAGTAGCCATGTTGGTCTGCAGTAGAACACCTGGCACCTTAGAGACCAGCAAGTGTCCTGGACCCGCTGCTGGACCTCCAGCAAACAGCAAACTGTTTAGAACATTAGAGGAAAAGGCCAATCAGGCCGCATATGCAAATGGCCTCTGTGTTCCAACTGACTATGGGAAGGAGAGGAACAGCAAACTGTTAAGAGTGTTGGACAGACTGGCAATCTGGAGCGGGAGGAATCTGGAGGCAAAAGCTGCGGGGGGGTGGGGGTGGGGGGGGAATTCCCTGGGGCTGGCCGTTCACACTGGCCAGTGTATTGCGCAAGGATGCTGTTACGGAGCAGTTCAGACTGCTGCGGAGTGGCCCTGGGTAGGCCGGCCTCCGCAGCTTGTGGCAGGGCTGTTTCGGGTATGTGCGCATGAGCGCTCATGCACAAATTGCCGAAACGGCACATTCACACAGCCGCCTCTGCTTGAATCCCGCCTTCTTCCGGTTCACACTGCCTGAAAGCAGGAGGCATGCGGAAGACGGCCCCTGGACACCGGTTTCTCCTGGTGTCCTTCTACAGCGAGAGGAAACCGGCTTGAAAGCACGTAATTGTGGAAGGGAGCCAAGGGACAGCTGCGGATGTCTGAATGGGCTCCCTTCCCCTGCTTCCCAAGCGGAGTTCTCCCGGGGCAGATTGCCAGTCTGTCCTCGGCCTCAGGCAACACAGCCAGTGGATAGGGACTGCTTCTCAGTGACACATGATGGAGCCAGCTGATTTAGGAGCATGTGGAATGTTCAGAAAGTGCCACCCCACTACTCAATTATATTGAGGGCCAGGTTTGGGGTGTGGAGGAACTTCAGCAGGGTATAGTGCCGTAGAGTCCACTGCCCAAAGCAGCCATTGTCTCCAGGAGAACTGATCTTGGTCATCTGGAGACCAGTTGTAATAGCTCGGAAATTTTCTGTAGGGGAAATTATGTGCTGTGGCTGCGGAACATGGTGATTGGCAACTCCAGTGACCATTGAAGGTAAGATTAGGAAGTATTTTACCTCAGAACACATTCAGTGACTCCCAACAACAACAGCAAACTGTTTAGAATGTTAGAGGCAAAGGCCAATCAGGCCGCATACGCAAACATGTTCCGACTGGCTATTGGGGGGGGGGGGGACATCAAACTATTTAGAATGTTAAAAGCAAAGGCCAATCAGGCCACACATGCAAATGAACTCTGTGTTCCAACTGGCTATGGGGGGAGAGGAACAGCAAACTGTTTAGAATGTTAGAGGCAAAGGCCAATCAGGCCGCATACGCAAACGTGTTCCGACTGGCTATTGGGGGGGGGGGGGGACATCAAACTATTTAGAATGTTAAAAGCAAAGGCCAATCAGGCCACATATGCAAATGAACTCTGTGTTCCAACTGGCTATGGGGGGAGAGGAACAGCAAACTGTTTAGAATGTTAGAGGCAAAGGCCAATCAGGCCGCATATGTAAATGACCTCTGTGTTCCGACTGGCTATGGGGGGGAGAGGAACAACAAACTGTTTAGAATGTTGGAGGCGGGACTCGGGCAATGCAGCCAGTGGATAGAGACAAGCTTGAGTGACACATCATAGAGCCAACTGATTTAGGAGCGTGTGGAATGTTCAGGAGAGTCCATGACTAAAACACAAATTATTATATAGAGAGATATGCTTTCTGTGTGTAACTGCCATACAATAAATAAATAAATCAGCTTTCCCTAGCATTATTGTCTTTTCCAGTGACTCTTATCTTCTCATAATGTGGCCAAAGTATGATCACCTCAGTTTAGTCATTTTAGCTTCCAGGGAGAGTTCAGGCTTGATAGTGATGATTTTACCATTTGACATTGTTACATGTCAAATGCTGTTAGTCCCCCGTCAGTATTCCCATAAGCACCCTAGATGTGGCTGTGGATTCCTAGTGAAAGTAGCAGTGCCATAGAAAAGACGAGAGCCTCTGTCTGTAAGCAGGGTTGTATAGTAGCAAACCCCCCCCCCCCCCCCCCACCGTCTGAGAATCTGTCCCATTTGTCTGTTGGAAGGGCAGAAATCCCCTCTCCATCCTCAGGTTAAAGGCTTGAATGTTACACAAGAAGAAACTAGAACTTCAGTTGCTCTCCTCATGTTTGCACTACTGCTAATCTCATCACACCCGCCCAGGCCTGAAGATGTAGATTTTCTCACATTCCTGAGTTGCAGAGGCTCAGAGATATGTGGAAATGATTGCCCATATACCCCAGCCCTTTTCTCAGAAATGCTAAACGTGGCCAGCTGTCCCTCTCATCCCGCTGCAAAAGTTCTCTGAGCACCTCCAGGTTAGGACATTTTTCAGTCTGAATATGGCCCAGTAGGATGCTCCCTGGCTGAGGGCCCGTCTGGAGGCCTGATCTTTGCTACAGGGTTAAGCTGCTTTAAATAGACTTCCCCTTTTTCCCAGGAATCCTGGGAACTGTCACTCTGCAAGGCAGGGCCTGAAGCAGGATTGTCAGGGCCCTCGCTGGACTGCTATCGGTCCCGCAGACCTGATCTGCTCATGCCGGCGCTTTCCTCCATCCGCAGTGACACTTCTGCTTTGGCAGGGCCTTCTCGAGTCACGCCCCCTTCCAGCTGATGAGGGCGTCTGGGTCAGAGCCAATGCTCCCTCTAAGCGGTGGAATCTTGTGAGCAAAAATCCTACCTTGAGAACTATTGGCATTAAAGTTGTGAGCGAGCGATTTGGCTGCTGCATAGATTAGTTTGCTCCGGAGCCATCCTCTCTGAGCTAAGACAAAAATCTGTGAGCCGGAGGCTAAAAGGCTGTGAGCTAGCTCACACTAACTCGGCTTAGAGGGGACACTGGAGAGGTGCCAACAACCAACAACAACCTCCCCGCCCCCCCGTCAGCTAGGAATTGGAGGCGTTAAAAAAAATTAAGCAAATAGCAGCATCAAGGGGTGGGGGGACGTAACATGGAGAAAAAATGCTGGATGAAATGTAGTTACGTCAAATTAAAATCCAGTCCAGAACAAGAACAAGCTAATTGGAATGGGCGTGGAGTCCTTGGTTTTGCTGAGTGTTAACCAATGCCTAGCAAATCCTCCCTTTCCACAATAATAAAAACCATGTAAAGTTTGCAGTTTCTCTGTGTTTCTCTGTGTGCATGTGTGGAGGTAGGGTCTCCCCTTAAGAATTTGAGAAGTGGAGTCACTGCTCAGCGCTAGGGCATCTGCTTTTCGTGCCGAAGGTCCCGAGCTCAGTCCCCAGCGTCTCCAGTAAAATAGATCAGCCGGTAAGCGCCTGAGATCCTGGAGTGCTGTTGCCAGTAAGACCATGGAGTTATTAAGGTCATTATCATCTACTCCGGCTCCGTAGGAGGCAGCTTTATGAGTAAAGAAAGCTGGCAAATCGCTGTGAACAAAACATTTTAGCATCCTTCATGGCTCAGCCTCTCGGATCAGCTGCCCCCCGAACGTGTGTGCAGTTGACCCTTGGACCGTTCTTTTGGGGCAAAGAACAATTCCATCCCACCATGCAAGCAGGTGTGCCAGACTGTAACGCTCCGTCTTTGCAGTGACGCACAGTCCAGCCTTGGGAATCCAGGCAGAGAGAGATGCTTTGTGGAGCAGTGAAATATTGTTAATCTTTGCGGAGCTGCTGGGCCATACCACATTCACCCCAAATGGATGGAGTTCCTCCTTAAAAACAAAACAAAAAAAATTTATATACAGAGCAGGTGTTTTTATTTAAAAATATTGGACCCAACTCTTAGCGTTTATGCAAAGTTTTATGCCCCCTGCGTTTTTTAAATAGGCAATGTATTTACTCCTCCTGCTCTTTCAGTGCTGTCCACAACATTTTGCTTCCTGGCTGCTGCAACCAAAATTGCCTTCTAGCCCCCCCCCCCCCCCCCTCAAGTGACTGGGCTCATCAGCCTGGTTTTTGGAACTCTGTGCCAGCCACATGGGTGTGCTCTGATTAAAAATACATAGCAGACAATGGCCCTTCCTGAGTGTTGTGATTTATTACTTAATAACAAGCGGCTTATTCATTTCCTCCGGAAAGCATCTTTAAAGGCTTTTTGGGGGGAAGTTAGATTCTGTTTCTCTTTCTGCGTCCTTTCTGCGACATCTTAACTGTTCCTGTCTAATATTTAGCCCTGATCATAGCCGAGGCTGTCCTGGTCTCGCCAGATCTTGGAAACTAAGCACAGTCAGCCCTGATTTGTACTTGGGTGAGAGACCACCAAGGAAGTCCAGGGTCGCTACCCCGGAGGCAGGCCATGGCAAACACCACTGGATCTCTCGTGCCTTGAAACCCCTAAAGGGTGACCATAAGTTGGCTGCTGAAAACAAACGCAAAACAAACAACAAAAACGTCCTAATTCTTGATTTAAAATTGTGTCTCCTTGTTTATTTGGATCACTTCCCATCCCCACCCCGGAAACGTTTGTGCCGGTTTGGTGCTTCGAAAAGGTTGGTGTGATGCAGGTTTATAAAATTAAGCATGGGGTCAAGAAGAGGGTGGAGAAAACTGTTAAAATAAGCCTTGCTGTCAGGAAACCGGGATGGGGGTGCAGCCAATGATGTGAATGGGTCGTAGACTTAAGGCCGAAGAAGCATGTAGCAGGATGCCTTGCCACAAATTGAGCCATTGGCCACTATCTTGAATGTCTTTAAAGCGAGGGGGGGGGGGGAGACAAACATATGGAAGATAAGCCTCTCCATGGTATGAGCCATGACTGCTAAATCAAAATTCCATGTTTAGAGGCAGTATACCTTTGTATACTGTTTGTGTGTGTGTGTGTGTGTGTGTGGGGGGGGAAACAGCAGGGGCAGCATTCATCCTCCAAGCCCTGCTTTTAGCCTTGTGGTGGTACGTCTGGTTGGCAACCGTGGCGTACAGGATGACTTACCCGCAATGCTCCCTCTAAGCTGTGGAGCCTTGCGAGCAAAAATTCTACTTTGTGAGCTACTGGCACGAAAGTTGTGAGCGAGCGATTTGGCAGCTGCAAAAATTAGTTTGTTCTGGAGCCAGCCTTCCCGAGCTGAGGCAAAAATGTGTGAACCGGAGGCTAAAAAACTGTGAGCTAGCTCACACCGACTCAGCTTCGAGGGAACACTGCTTACCAGCTGGGCTAAGCATTCTCTTGCATGTTGCTCGCGTGACTGCCGAAGACCTCTTACCTGTGGGCGTGCCCTGGTGTTCAAATGGAAGTCTGAGCGGTTGACGCAAGAAGCTGTCTAGTTTGGTCAGGTGACTGGTTTCCTTGCCTGGGCTCTGGTACGTAATTCCTTTAATTTGCACTGGAAACCTTAGGGCCTTTCACTCCCCCCCCCCCCTTCCTTTCAGTAAGCTTCCACCCAGTTTTAAATATTGGCACGGGGTGGGAGGAGGAGAGGTCAGTTGTGTCATCTCCAAGCATCCCTGGTATTTTGTTTCGGGTTCCCAGAACTGTCTGCTCTAATCATGGCGATAACTCACATACCTGCATTATCAGGGCTTCGTTTCTTATGGGAAACGCCGCAAAAATCGTGGCCCTCCCACCTTACGCTGGGCCTGCTCTGGCCTGGTCCACCTCTTTCTACACAGAGGCCGAGCTTTGCTTGCCTGGGCGGCGGCAGGAAGTCAGTCGTCTTCAGTTTAAATCGCCAACCTAATCTTTCTCTTTTGTTGCAAAATTGACATTCTCATCGGTATCTGAGTTCAAAAACATGCGCATGCAGGCATGCAGTGTTTCAAAGGGCTGCTATCTCTCCCCCCTCCCCTTGCAAACAGGGAATGAAAAGAGGCTGACCCGTCAGGGAGAAGTTGCGGAGGCTCCAGTTACTTTCCTGTGACCCAGGGTGAGTGGGGTGCGTGTGTGGACATGCAGACGTTTCTTTCCCTCCTGCTGGACAACTGCAGTACCCACACAGTTGTTTTAATGTAGCCACCATCTATCTTGGAGCTGGGGTTGCTGGATCTTAAGACGATGGCCAGAAATGTACCTTCATACACCCAAAAGGATGAAAGGCCATATAGCACCCGTACCTCCCAGCCTCTTTCTCTGCTGGCCCTTTTAGGAGCGGCTGAGTGCTTTGGGGGGCCGCGGTGGCTCAGTGGTTAAGACACCGAACTGCAGACCGGAAGGTCAGTAGCTCGGCAGTTCGAAACCTGAATGCTGCATGACAAAGTGAGCTCCCGTCTCTGGCCCCAGCTCCAGCCAGCCTAGCAGTTCGAAAGCAAGAAATTGCAAGTAGATAAATAGGTACCACTGCAGTGGGAAGGTAACAGAGTTCCGTGCGCCTCGGCATCTAGTCATGCTGGCCACATGACCACAGAAACGTCTTCGGACAGCGCTGGCTCTTCGGTTTGGAAACGGAGATGAGCACCGCCCCCTAGAGTCGGATTCGACTGGCTTTCGAGCAAGGGAAACCTTTACATTTATCTTTAAGTGCTTTGGTCCCTGACCCGGCTGTCCCAGGGTGGCCTGATCTCAGAAGCTAAGAAGGGCTGGCCCTGGCTAGTATGCTGAGGGGAGATTGCCAGGGTTGCTATGCAGAGGCAAGCGATGGCAAAACACCTCTGAATGTTTCTCGCCTTGGAAACAGTATGGGGGTCACCACCATGTGTCGGCTGCGACTCGCTGGCACTTTCTAGCCCCACATATACCTTGGAGGAAAATGTAATCCCCTGCTTGTTAAAGCTGAGGGTTCGCAGCGATGAACAGAGGAGCCGAATAGAAGGTTTCAGAGCCAGCGTTGGGCCGTTTAATGATGCAGGTATAGTTTCTGGGTTAGAGTCTTGTCAGTTCCTGCTTGAACCACTGTTACATGACGGGTAGAAAGTGATGGACTTGGGCTCGATTTTTAAACAACCCCCTGCTCAGCCGTACGTTGATCTCGGTGGCCTTGAGCGAGCCCGCAGCCTTCAACCGCACTTTGCCATGCGTAAGATGGAAATATTAATATCATACTTGACAGGGTAGGTCATGAGAGTTGCGGCAAAGCTCTTTGCATGTTTTTTTTTTTTTTAAAGTGCTCTGGAAACGACGGCAGGGCAGCCTTGCAGATGTCCAGAAATTTTATTAACCCACAGAAATCTTCACTGGTTTACCTGCCTACATGTATACCTGCATTGTGTAGAGCAGTAGCAGTGGTAGTGCCCTGACTTGGTTCGCCTGATCTCATCAGATCTCAGAAACTAAGGCCCCGGTGATTGGCCCCGAGGAAGTCCATGGTTGCTATGCAGAGGCAGGGAATGGAAAACCACCCCTGAAGAAGTCTCTTGCCTCGAAAAGCCTACAGGGTCGCCATAAGTTGGCTGCGACTCGATGGCACTTTTCACCAGCAGGGGTGGTAGGAACACTTGGAGGGTCACGGGAGGGGACTCATAAGAACATAGGAGAAGCCATGTTGGATCAGGCCAATGGCCCATCCAGTCCAACACTCTACATAAGAACATAGGAGAAGCCATGTTGGATCAGGCCAATGGCCCATCCAGTCCAACACTCTGTGTCACACAGTGGCCAAAACCCAGGTGCCACCAGGAAGTCCACAAGCGGGGCTAGAACTCCAGAAGCCCTCCCACTGTGGCTCCCCCAACCACCAAGAATACAGGTCATCACTGTCCCAAACAGAGTGTTCCATCTGTACCTTGTGGCTAATAGCCACTGATGGACATCTGCTCTGTATGTTTATCCAATCCCCTCTTGACGCTGTCTGTGTTTGTAGCCGCCACCGCTTCCTGCGGCAGTGAATTCCACGTGTTAATTCCTCCTTGGGTGAAGTAGGACTTCCTTTTCTCTGTTCTAGGCCTACTGCTCATTAATGTCACTGAGTGCCCACGAGTTCTTGTATTGTGACCAAGGGGCAAAAGTCCTTCTTTCTCGACCTTCTCTATCCCATGCATAATTTTGTAAACCTCGGAAGAACGTCTGATCTGCTCTCTGGGCGTTAACATTTGATACTCCCGTTGTTGAAACATCAGGCGCTGCCGCTCTTGAACATTGCTTTGGGCTCATTCGACACTATTGACAGGGCCAGGTCTTTCAAAGACGAATCGCTTCAAGAGGGGGGATCATCTGTCTCTTGGTTTTTTGCTCTGAACTTTCAGGCTAGTGAGGGAGCAGGGCTCAGAAAGTATCTTCTCCGGTGCTCAGAATCCAGAAGGATCGTATGAAGACGCAAAGAAGCTGCCTTCTTCTTACTAAGTCAGGCTGTTGGTCTGTCAAGGATGGTCTTGTCTCATTCAATCTGACTGGCTCTCCATTTTGGGAAAGTCTCCAGTTCTGTCTGGTTCTCCATTTTGGAAAAGTTTCCAGTTTCCACCCCACTCATCTTGCTGTGGAGAAAGGATATTGGTGTTCCCCTCTTTTTCCTCTGCTCACATCCTCCGTTTGACCTTTGGTCGGCCCATGCCCTCAAACTGAAAGGGGGTAGAGGGGTTTGCTATCACCTTAGTCCTTTCTCCTTTGCCTTACCCCCTTTCCTGCAGTGTCTAGTGCCTCTTTATCAGCTGCTGTCCCCCATCCTTGGCCTAGTTTCCCATTCTCTCTCAGGGCTTCTTGTCTCTTATGTCAGCTCCCCTTCTCTGAAGACCAGAGTCCACAGCTCCGGTTTGGTGTACGGACTCTAATCTGGGAGAACTGGGTTTGATTCCCCACTTTTCCACTCGCAGCTGCTGGATGACCTCGGGCAAGCCATAGCTCTGTCACAGCTGCTCCCTCAAGGACAGCTCTGGAAAGAGCTCTCTCAGGCGGGATATAAATCCAAATAATAAATAAATAAATAAATAGCCCCGCCTACCTCCCAGGGTGTCTGTTGTGGGGAGGGGAGGGGAAAGGCGTTTGTGAGCCACTCTGAGACTCCAAGTGAAGGGTGGGGTATAAATCCAATCTCCTACTGCGACATCTTCAGTTTGTTGTAGTGGCTAGGAGTGGGACTCTATGCTGGGTTTGATTCCCCACTCCTCTGCATGCAGCCAGCCAGTTGACCTTGGGCAAGCCACAGTTCTCTCAGAGCTGTTCCCTCAAAAGCAGTCCTCAAAAGAGCTCTGTCAGCTCCACCTACCTTACAGGGTGTCTGTGGTTGGGAGGGAAGAGGAAAGGAGACTGTAAACTGCTGAAACGCTTTGGATACTTGGGTCCCAAGTTGTGAAGGGCTAAATCAGAACAAGGACACTGAGTTGAGCATGAAAAGTAGTAGGTAATAAGTGGAGGTGTCTCAACATTGGTGTAACGTGGATGTGCTAACCAGGTCTCCTGCTCTCTGGTCAGTGTCCTCATCACTGCACTGGACTGGGGAGGGTTGTCACAAATGTCCGGCAAAGAACTCGAACTGAGTTCACCATGTCAGAGTGATGCTCTAGAATCCTCCCAAATTACTGAACTCTGGAGGGATTCTAAGGCATCCCATCAATGCAGTGACATCAATTCCATCTTTGTGCTGGAAGTGATGTCATACCACTAGTGTGATGTCATTTCCCCTGCCCCCCCCTTCCGTTGGTTGTTGACCAGTAGCTCTGCTCATTTCGCTCCAGCCAAAAGTCAAATTGCTGCTTTTAAAATTTTTTAAACCAGTGGATATTTCCTTGTCATCTTCAATGACAGCCCAGTAAACTGACAGTAGTCAAGCTTCGAAATTACACAGTAGCACGGATTGATGTCGCCAGCTCGTCTGGATTTAGAAGAGAAGACAGCATTCTTGCCAAACATAGTTGATAGGCCCTTTTTGCGACACAGCTCACCTATTTTCCCTTCGACCTGATCAGATGTAGCGCCACACCTAGTCTACTCTGAGTCAGCCAGTGAAAAGCTGACGCTGCAATCCCTTCCAGTGCATCAGTGATATAAATAAAACCCCATTCTCTTCCCATCCCTTTAAGCCTTCCTTAGGGACCTGTTCTGGTTATCTTCCATTCTGCTGTAGAGTTTAACCCTTGAATTCTCTTAAGGCGTGACCAAGTCATTAGATTCCCCCTACTTAACTGAAGCCCCAGCCTGGATAGCCCAGCCTAGCCGGATCCCGTCAGATCTCGGAAGCTAAGCAGGGTTGGCCCTGGCTAGTATTTGGATGGGGGACTTCTAAGAAATACCCGGCGGGTTGACACAGAGGCAGGCAATGGCAAACCACCTCTGAAATGACTCTTGCCTAAAGACAAGTCTAGCTCGCCACCTGGTGGTGCATAATGCTAAAAGAGCTAGAACTTCTGGCTGCCAGACAACCTTAGGATCTCCTGGCTGTACTACACACATGGGGAAAAAAGGGGGTGGGAACTCAGCCCAAAATATGGATGTGATATAAGGGGTCAAGCTAACAAAATAAGTTATTATAAAAATACAAATATTTATTATGGTGTACACATTAATAGAAGATAAAATAGGTTAAAAGAAATGGTTCAAATATCAGACTCTTAAAACTCTCAGAGCTGATAGTTTTACATATACAATTGATGGGTATGTCTTATGACCAATGGACCATACGCGTTTCGGCTCCTTAGGGTCTTCCTCAGTGGTCAGTATTACTATTGTAAGACAACGCACATCCAGAAATAATTAGCCAGGTGTTGCTTTCTCATGTAATGTGCAGTTGCTAAAAGTTTACAGAGTGGGTCATGGATAATCTCTCATGGTAACTGCACATGCTCTCCAAATTGTTCTGGTAACAAATATCCGATGTGTCTGGATGTGTGTCTCTTCCATCAAAGTCTAGCTCGCCACCTAGTGGTGCATAACACTAAAAGAGCTAGAACTTCTGGCTGCCAGACAACCTTAGGATCTCCTGGCTATCCTACACACAAGGCCATACGATAAATTGCTATTAATTACTTAACTGAATTTCTCTCATGGCACATTGGTCTCAGACTGACCGCCATCTAATCGCTTCTTCCAGTGGCTTCCAAACACTTGTGGTGGTGTTCCTTTGCCAGGGGGCAGACTGCTTTGGCCGTGAGGGTTCCCAGTACCTTTATTTTCGATTCGGCAATAATCGCCTTGTTTATCTGGTCTTTTGGCTTCAGCAGAGCAGAATGCCTGAAGGGGAAGAGTCCGTGTGTTGCAAGAACAGATGCCGAAGCACAGCCGACTCCTCTTAAAATTGCTGTGACGGACCTTTAAGCATTTGGCTCCCAGAGCACAGGCTGGCTTGTCCTAGAACCAGGTGGACGGAAGATGAACCCTGGTGAACTACTGGCCAGTTTTCGGAGGAGCGCAAGACACCTGCTTGGGCCAAAGGACTAGTTGGATTCCGATCTGAACCAGCAAGGCAGTTCGTGTTCAACAGTGCGTGCCCTGGATCACACGGTTTAGCTGTGCCTTCCGAGTCTGCCCTTTTGCTTTGTGAATTTAAAACCTTATCAGTGGACCACGTAATCCCAAAGTCAGCTCATTCTTGGGATGAAGCCAAAGTGTGTATGTAGGGCCGGATTCCTGATTCATACACCGTGTTGTGCCCTACCAGCTGATTCAGGCATGATTCATGTGAATTGGCTCTTATCCGAGCATGGCGTTCCCCTTGGGCACAGGAGGTTCTGGGGACGAGGCAATACTTGGTCCTGGAAGCTTCTGCCGTGCGAAAGCGTGTCTGCCAGGTGGGAGATCTGCATATTTCCACCCTGACTGTGTTGTGGAGGAGCAGGAAGCACGGGGTATTTCCCAGCAGTGAAAGCTGCATGTAATTACCATGTGCGAGTATATAATAACACAATGAGGTCATCGCAGTTGTGGTGCTCCAGTTGCATATGCGATAGATCGAGGTCAGGAAGGGAAAGCAGTTCTGTATCGTTTGGGGAAAGGATGGAGGGAGAAGCCAATCTGGTGTAGTGGTTAGGAGGGTGGACTCTAATCTGGGAGAACCGGGCTTGATTCCTCACTCCTCCACATGCAGCTGCTGGATGACCTTGGGCAAGCCATAGTTCTCTCAGAGCTGTTCTCTCACGAGCAGTCCTCGGAAGAGCTCTCTCATCCCCACCAACCTCACAGGGTGTCTGTTGTGGGGAGGGGAAGGGGAAGGAGACTCCGAGCGAAGGGCATGGTGTAAATCCAATTCCCTTCTCCTCGATAGGCAGAAAGTTACGGTGATATCCCACCTGGGAGCTCAGCCCTGAGAGAGGCAGCGGTGTCCTGTGAGCCATTAAAGCGACCCACTTTCCTGTACTGCAAGGAAAAGCTGAAGGCAGCAGAAAAAAAGAGCCAACTTGAGAAGGATTGACTCCACCACGGAAGCCACGGTCTTCAGTTTACAAGACCTGAGTGAGGCCATTGACGATAGGACTTACGGAGGTCAGTAGTACATAGGGTTGTCCTATGTTGGCAGCCACGTAATGGCACATAACACACAGCTGTACTACTTGAAGCAAGGGGTGATCACTTGTCCTTTCCCTTGTTCTCCATATGTACGCATGATTTTGCCTTGTACTAAATCAAAGTCAGCATTGTCCGCTAAGAGTAGCAGCAGCTCTCCAGGGTCTCAGGTGGAGGTCTTTCCCATCCCCGACCATATGGTCCTTCCTTTTGTTTTTTAAACTGGAGATGCCGGGCATTGAACCTGGGACCTTCTGTATGCAAAGCAGATGCTCTGCCACCGAGCCACAGCCCCTCCGCTGATCTACAGATGGCGAACTCTGTAAGAATGCTTTGGATTCCCTAAATCAGCCTGTAATCCAAAGGGGGCTACTTTCTCCCCTTTTTACCAATCAGGTCCTTCTGTGAGTCGGCTGGAGCATCCCAAGGTTCTCTCCTTTGCAGACTTGATGTGGGATAGCGAGTCCGCTGCTCTGAGCCTTCCCCTGTGCTATGCAAAACCTGTAAAGCTTCAGAGCTCTCTCCTCCGAAGGAAGCCAGCCCAGGTAATCCCTGGCCTGGCACTTCTTCTCTCTTGCAAGGACCTCCCCGTTCAGGGGCAGTCAACCTCTGAATCCCAGAACCAGGAGGCAACATCGGGGAAGGCCTCAGCTTCTCTGCCCAGTTGTTGGCTGTGCCGAGGAGTTGGTTGGCCACTGTGTGAGACAAGATGCTGGACTGGATTGACCACTGGTCTGATCCAACAGGACTCCTCTTACGAAGGCCTCGGCCTCTGTGCCCTGTTGTTGAACCTCCAGAAGAACTGGTTGGCCTCTGTGTGAGACAATATGCTGGACTAGATTGACCACTGGTCTGATCCAGCAGGGCTCTTCTGGTGTTCTTTCTCTCACTCTTCTTATGAAGGCCTCGGTCTCTGTGCCCTGTTGTCAGCCCTCCGGAGGAACTGGTTGGCCACTATGTGAGACAGGATGCTGGACGAGATGGACCACTGGTCTGATCCAGCAGGGATCTTCTGGTGTTCTCATGAAGGCCTCAACCTCTCTGCCCTGTTGTTGGCCCTCCAGAGGAACTGGTTGGCCACTGTGTGAGACAGGATGCTGGACGAGATGGACCACTGGTCTGATCCAGCAGGGCTCTTCAGATGTTCTTATGAAGGCCTCATGCTCTCTGCCCTGTTGTGGGCCCTCCAGAGGAACTGGTTGGCCACTGTGTGAGAGTCAGGATGCTGGACTAGGTGGACCACTGGTCTGATCCAGCAGGGCTCTCCATATATTCTTAAATGGGGAGCAGTGTGAAACACCTGTCTGACTTTAATCCAGCTTTAATAATTCTGCGAGCCAGACACTTGATCATCACTGCGATGGGACTTTATCTCTTTGGCAGCATGCAGGTGCTGCTGAATATTCTGTGGGTAAGAGGACAGGGCAGGATTTTAGAGAAGGCAATTAAGCGTGCGTGACGCAACGGGGGGGCTGACTAATCGCGCCTCATTCCTCCCCACACCCCTAAAAAACACATCAAGGAGCATCGTGACAGATGGCTGTGCCGGAGGAGCTTAGCACCTGGCTACCGGCGTGTCCGTGTTTTCCGCTTATCTTTGCAGTGTGAGAGATTGCGCACACTTGTCGGTTGCGTCTGCTCCAGAGGAGGAGAGGGCAGCTACAGGGAAAGCAGTGAAGCACCTTTGCCGGTAAACACTTGACAAGCCTGCGTCAGCTCTCTGTACTCTTTGCCCCAATTTCTCAATAACAAGCCAGATGACCTAGCTTTGACAGTATTTCAGAGGGTGAGAGAGAGAGAGAGAGAGAGAGAGATGTTTTCTACTTTCTCCCCCTGGCTGCCGCTCTGTTTGTTTAGCTCCTCTCAGCTGTGCCACTTTGGAGGTACCAATTTAGCCGTGTATTTTCGGCTGCCGAGACCTCATATGCCTTTTCCGAGCTGCCTACTTGCTTTCTCTCACTCTTCTCCACATCCCCCACCCTCCAAGCCGCCTTAATCGACTTTGGCTGTCATCCTGGAACTGAGCTCCGAATGCACACGCAGACTTGGAAAGGCCAACATGAGAATCTTTGAAAGCTGTAAAACAGAGTTTTGCCTGTCTTAAGGAAGGGAAGACATCCAAGTGATTTTTTTTTTTTTTTTTTTAAAAACCCAATCATTTGCTGGGTGATTTCAGGGTGTCTGTGTGTACATGTGTGCAGTGATACAAGCTAGAATACCAAACAATTTTTGCAAAAAGGGGTGTATGTTACTGGGTGTTCCTCTCCCAAATGCAAGCCGACAGAGGCACGAGACCTTCCACGTCCCTGACATGCTGACCCATGCTCCTAAATGTAAGGAAAGCTCTATGCCCCCAAGTTATGTTCAGGAGGTAAAATAAATGCCCCCGCCCCTTTAACTTATGAGAGCATTGTGGGCATACTAGTGTTTTGCTTTCTAGGAAGCCTGCGAAAGTATGTTAACTACCGTATTTTTCGCTCCATTAGACGCACCCGATCATAAGACGCACCTTGTTTTTAGAAGAGGAAAACAGGAAAAAATGAAACAGAAAGAGAGAGAGAGAGAGAGAGAGAGAGAGAGAGAGAGAGATAAAGGAAGGAAGGAGGAGGAGAGAGAGAGAGAAAGAGAAAGGAAGAAAGAAAGGTGGGGACAGAGAGAGAGACAGAAAGACAGACAGACAGAAAAAAGGAAAGGAAGGAAGGAAGGAAGAAAGATAGAGAAAGGAAAGAAGAGAGACGTCAGCATGCCATGCAAAGCCAGGCCTTTCTGTGCAAAGTAGCCACGGAGCTTAATCTGTGGGCGGGGCTTTCTGCTGCTGGCTTTCTTAAAGGGGAAAAGCACTTAAAGGGAAAGAGTACTTAGCCTGGTGGGGTTTTACCTGCCGTTGCCCTTTTAAGTCTTAACAGCTCAGGCCCAGCAGGGAGGGGCGGGGAAGGCTGGGATGCCAGCCTGAATGGCGTTCCCCTGCGTTCCTGCTGAAGAAAGAGCCCTGTTACAGGTAAGAAAAGCTCCATATTCGCTCCATAAGACGCACACACTCCCCCCCCCCCCTTTTTGGGGAGGAAAAGTGCGTCTTATGGAGCGAAAAATACGGTACTTCAGGATGTGGTATGCTTCAAGTCCTCCCATTTTAATGTCCAGCAGGTGTGTGTATGTTATCGGCTGTCAAGTCACTTCCAACATACGCTGACCCTGTAAATTAATGGGAGGGAAAGTGGCATGATATAGCCCGATCTCGTCAGATCTCGGAAGCTAAGCAGGGTCAGTCCTGGTTAGTGCTTGGATGGGAGACTTCCAAGGAAAACTGCAGAGGAAGGCCGAAGCCAGTTTGGTGTAGGGGTTAGGAGCGAGGACTCTCCTCTGGGAGAACCGGGTTTGATTCCCCACTCTTCCACATGCAGCTGCTGGTGTGAGCTTGGGTCAGTCACGAGTTCTCTCAGAGCTGTTCTCTCAAGAGCAGTCCTCGAAAGAGCTCTCTCAGCCCCGCCTACCTCCCAGGGTGTTTGTTGTGGGGAGGGGAAGGGAAAGGAGTTTGTAAGCCGCTCTGGGATTCCTTCGGGTAGTGAAGGGCGGGGAATAAATCCAATCTCTTCTCCTTCTTCTCCTTAGTCAGTTGTCGAAAGAGCTCTCTCAGCCCCACCTACCTCACAGGGTGTCTGTTGTGGGGAGGGGAAGGGAAAGGAGTTTGTAAGCCGCCCTGAGACTCCCTTGGGTAGTGAAGGGCAGGGTATAAATCCAATCTCCTCTTCTCAAACCGACTCTTCTTGCTCACCTGCCTAGAAAGCCCCTTGTGTGTGGTCTCCATAAGTCAGCTGTGACTTGATGGCGCTTCTCTCTCTCTCTCTCTCTCTCTCTCTCACACACACACACACACACACACACACACACAAATTAATGGCTTGCAGCACATCTAATAGTTCACAACCTTGCTCAGGCCTGCGTTTAGGTCCTGTCTATCATCTGTCCTGGCTGTCTTCCACACAGCTCAAGAATGGCACCCGTGGCTCTCCCCTCCTCTGGTTTGTCTTCACAACAGTGCTGTGAGGTAGGTTAGGCTGGCTCAAGGTCCACCTGCTAAGCCTTAGGGGCTCGTGAGGATTCGAACACAGGTCTCCCCACTCCTAGACCGACACTTTATCTACAGCGCCAGCCTGGCTTGTCACATGGAGGGGGTCTTTTCAGGTTCCCTTTCAGTGGGAAGGTCCTTTGTAATTTCGATACCCTTGTGAGTCAGCAAACTTAGTAAGGCTTGAGTGTCTCTTTACTTGTGGATATAAAAATGTGCTGTAAAACGTTTCTCATGGTTACTGTGTGTAATGCCCCGTGTGGGACGAAAAAAGGGGCCGTGCAGGTTATAGAGTTACTAATTGCTTACTGTAAAGCATCTCCTCATCTGTCTGGGTCCCTTCCAGGAGACTCGCTGCGTTCCCTTCAGGAATCAGCCGCTGTTACTGATGCGTCAGTTGCATTCTTCTCTCCGGCCACAGCGTTTGGGAAATTCTGGTCTCCCGAGGAACTGGAATGTTCTTTTTGTGCTGATAGTAAGGCACTGGTCTTATGTAATGCCGTTTGTTCTTTCCAGCAGGCGTTGCCAAGAGCAGAAGCAGCACTGAATAATCTGGGTGACATGGGACACGTCAACTTGGCCTGTGGGCTGCAAGGGACTAACTTTATTTACTGCACTCTTACCCTACCCTTCTTTCAGGGGGCTCAGGCCAGCATGTGTGGATCTCCTGTCCTCCACTGTATCCTCACAACAACCCTGTGAGGTTGATTAGACCGAGAGTAATTAGCCCAAGGAAACCCATTCAGTTTCCCAGCACGTCGGGGATTTGTATTAGGGTCTCCTCAGTCCTACTCCAGTACTTTAAGACTTGAACCTCCACGTTCAGAGGCAGTCAGCCTCTGAATCCCAGTGCCAGGAGGCAACATCAGGGGAGGGCCTTGGCCTCTTATGCCCTGTTGTTGGCCCTCCAGAGGAACTGGCTGGCCACTGTGTGAGACAGGATGCTGGACTAGATGGACCATTGGTCTGATCCAGCAGGGCTCTTCTGATGTTTTTATGAGGGGAAGGCCTCAGCCTCTATGCCCTGTTCTTGGCCCTCCAGAGGAACTGGTTGGCCACTGTGTGAGACAGGATGCTGGACTAGATGGACCACTGGTCTGATCCAGCAGGGCTCTTCTGATGTTCTTATGAGGGGAAGGCCTCAGCCTCTATGCCCTGTTGTTGGCCCTCCAGAGGAACTGGTTGGCCACTGAGTTAGACAGGATGCTGGACTAGATGGACCACTGGTCTGATCCAGCAGGGCTCTTCTTATGTTCTTATTTAGGTGTGCATTCTTTTTGTGTACATAGGCTTGCTTTCAGAAGGAGAGGGTAACAAAAGGCATCGAAGTCTGTGCAGGAAAGGTGGGTTTTGAAGAAAGTGGTCATGGTCATCACACAGGTGCTATGAGAGGCACTACCAGGGGTGTGGAGCCAGAAAGAGGAGAGCCTCGCTAGGGTCCGAGGAAGCCAGGGGTATCTTCAGCTGACTAAAGCGGGTGAAGTTTGAGGAGTGAAAATGAGTGAGGCTGGTGGAACTTGAAGGACAGGACAGCAAGGAGATGGGAAGGGCAAGCCGTGGAGGGGGTTTGTTCTGGATCTGAACCTCTAGGAGCTTTGTCACATAGCCAGAATTGGTGGGAAAGAGAGGTTTAAAAAGACATGCAGGTGATGCTTGCTGAAATCTCAGAAGTGAGGGAGGCGTCTTTATACCTCCTTGAACCCACCCTGTGAGTAGCATAAGCAGAATAAATTATGCAGATTAAAGTGGATGATTTGCATGGTTTACACTTGTCGCAGAATAAATGATGAACTTTTCCTTGGCACAGAATTTGGGATTGTCTGGGGACAGGATCCTGGGATTGCCTGGGGACAGGATCTTTCGTTTTTGAGAACTTAGAGCCCTGCTCCGTCTCTGCACTGAAGGCACTTACATGGATAGCATGGGGACTAGATAGACCACCACTCTCCTGTTTTTGGGAAGACGTGTAAACCCCCAGCCTTGGAGTATCCCAGGAGCAGGCCAGTCCTTTCTGTCTCCAAGAGCGGCTCCCTTTTCATAGTGTTGCTTGTGACAGTCACCAAACTAGAATGGCTCCGTCTCGCCTCAGCCTGTTTACAATCGTGTTTATTAAAAAAAAAAAAAAAGTTAAAAAAGGACATTATAGAATACATTGCCTAGATTTGCATTTGGCTGTGCGTTTGTGCAGAGGATAGGGAATGTTCCCCTGCAACTGTGAAAATCTCTTGGTTTCTTTCTGGTCTGCATCCTTATTCCACTTTTATTATTACTATCTATCTATCTATCTATCTATCTATCTGTCTGTCTGTCTGTCTGTCTGTCTGTCTATCTATCTATCTATCTATCTATCTATCTATCTATCTATCTATCTATCTATCTATCTATCATCTATCATCTATCATTTATTTCATAAAGTTTATATCCCGCCCTCCCTGCCAATGGCGGGCTCAGGGCGGCTAACAACACAAAAGTAACACAAACAGTGTCACTAAAACAATAAACTTATACCCCAAGATCAGCAGCTACAATTTATCTTCAGAGTGTATCAGGTCAGCACTCAGATGTAATCCCTATATGAGCGCAGATGTCCTTTCCGGCAGATGGAATTGGGCCAGGGCCCCATGTAGATGGCGTTACAGTAATCCAATCTTGAGGTGACCAAAGCATGGATCACTGTCGCCAGTTCGTTGCATTCAAGGAAGGGGACCAACTGCTTGATCAGCCTATTACTACTGATTATTGTTTACTTCATTTATTCCTTGCCTTTCTTCCTAGTGCAGGCCCAAAGTGGCTTACGTTCTCTACTCCATTTGACCCTCACACAACCTTGCGAGGTAGGTTAGGCTTAAGGGCAAGTTCCTCAAGCCCAAAGTTGCCCTGCAGAGCAGGGATCTGAACCTGGATCTCTCAGGTGTTAGTCCAGCTTTCTAGTCACCACGCTGCACTGGCTTTTCCTCCAAAGATCTCAGAGTGACAGCGTATGTGACCCTTCTTCCCCTCATTTTATTCCCACGACAGGCCTGGGAGGTATGGTGAGTAAAAGCGATTGGTCCAGAGTGGTCCAGAGTAAAAGCAATTGGTCCAGAACTCATTGGATGAGTTCCATGACATAAAAACATAAGAGAAGCCAATGTTAGATCAGGCCAATGGCCCATCCAGTCCAACACTCTGTGTCACACAGTGGCCAAAAATACCAGGTGCCCTCAGAAGGTCCAGCAGTGGGGCCAGGACACTAGAAGCCCTCCCACTGTTGCCCCCCCCCCGAAGCACCAAGAATACAGAGCATCACTTGCCCCAGATGGAGGGACCCTATCTGTACCTTGTGGCTAATAGCCACTGATGGACCTCTGCTCCAGATGTCTATCCAATGACAGCGCCAGGGGATTGGAACCTCCTCAGTCCTAGTCTGATACTCAACTATAACACCGATTCTGCCTTTCAGCTACCCGCCCTTTAAAGAAAGCAAGGCTGATTTGGTTATTTACCTCTCCTGTTTTGAATCTGTAGAAGCCGCCTCTTGCCAGATATTTATAGGCAGCCTTCCAGAAGGGATGTGTTCCTCCCTGTTATTTTGAGACTCTTTCCAGAAATAGAGTGAGAGTCATTGTTAACATAAAAGGAACGGAGATCCCAGTAGATTTCAAATGCCTCTTAAATAGACATTTGCAAAAGAATTCTACACAGGAGGGGGGGGGGATTAAGCCTCTACATGAACTGTGTATTAACAATGTGCGGTGATTGATTTAGATGCCCGCGTCTCTGTGCAAACGAGCGATTCCAGTTGCCAGTTTCAGCCACTGCCTGAAATTCTTCGCGAGGAAATCCGTGTGTTTCCTTTGCCAGCGCTGCGTACCTCCTTGACTGTAATCTGGCGCAGGAGCGTTGCCTGAATTAATTCCAGCCCTCCATGCAAAGGGCGGGGGCATCTAGAGTTCAAGCCCAGGTTTTGCAAGCGAGGATGTGCTTCAGATTCGATCGGCGTGTGCAAATTCAGAAAGCTAGCAGAGGTCCCTGTAAATGCAGCCTTGCGGATATGATCACCCAAACGGCTAGCCTTGTTTGTCCCCGCCAAACTGCATTAGCTATTTGTGCCGCCGCGGAATAATGCTTCCCTGCCTGGTTATGAACCCCAGGAGGCCAGCCAGGTTGCACTTCTGACGGGCATGTGTGTTCACGCACATTCATGCGTTGTAAGGAGTATGCGTTTGTGCATGCACGGTTTTCACAGCAAGTATATGCACCAGTGAGGCAAAGTGCCCCCCTCCCCAAATGTGATACTGCACCAGACTTTCACATTCTTTAATCTCTTGCTGTTCTGGAGCAAAATGAGTAGGCAGCTTGGATTTCATTCTTTGGAAGTCCCCAGTTTTCCATAAAAGTGGGATCTGCTTGGTCTCTAAGGTGTTGCTTCTGAGCTTCCCTTGAAGCCTTCCAGGAATCGTCTTGTCTTGACTTACAGATATCTGAGATCGTGTTCGTTTTGTAAATGATCACATCTCCTCTCTCTCCCTCCCTCCCTCCCTCCCTCTCTGTCTCCCTTACTCATAGTCTCTCCTGTGCTGATCACTCACTTCATCTTATTAACAGGATCAGGGTAGCTTTTCAGGGCATCTCCACCAGAGAAATGCTGGCATTCAGTGCACATTCAAAATGTGCGCTCTCCTTAAAGCCCAATACAACCACTCTGGCTGGAAATATCCAAGAGCTAGAAAGCTGCGCCCTTTCCTGGCCTACAGCAGTGTCCCTGCACTGCGCACTGTTTGTGTTTGCATACATTTGATTATTTGGAATCGCCTCTTCTGAGTAGCACACCCGGCTTTTGCTGAACACACAGGGTTGCTGTAGACCCAGTCAGTTCACCAGTGTCACTAGTGTCTACTCTTGACCAATGCTCCCTCTAAGGTGTGGAGTCCTGTGAGCAGAAATTCTACTTTGTGAGCCACCGGCATTAAAGTGGTGAGCGAGCGATTTGGCTGCTGTGTATAAACTAGTTTGCTCTGGAGCCCTCCTTCCTGAGCGAAGACAAGAATGTGTGAGCCGGAGGCTAAAAAACTGTGAGCTAGCTCACACTGACTCAGCTTAGAGGGAACACTTGACTGTTTTTTGGCTCTTCAGCGGCTCTTCCACGTCACCTGCGATCTGATCCTTTCAGCCGGAAGTGCCAGAGGTTGAACTGTGGACCTTCTGTGTGCAAAGCAGGGGCTCTTCCACCGGTTGTGGGGTAGACTCCCCTCTTCTTGTCCCTCTCTTCAAGAAGGATTGGCTTAACATTTAATATTGCTAATACCCAAATTCATGGAGGACAGGGCTGTCAGTGGCTACTAGTCAGGATGGGTATCTGATCCCTCCAGTAGCAGAGGCAGTTACGCCTCTGTGTCGGAAGCTGGAGAGGATGGGTGGGCGGATGTCGTGCTGCAATCATTATTCCCATGGGTTTCCTTTAGGCAGCTGGTTGTCCACCACGTGAACAGAAGGCTGGATTTGGTGGGCCTTTGGCCTGATCCAGCAGGGCTCTTCTTATGTTCTTAACCCAAAGGTGGTCATCAAGGGAAGGCCTTGGCCTCAATGCCTTATCCATTGGTTCTGCAGGGCAACTGGTTGGCCACTGTGTGAAAAATGATGCTTGGCTAGTTGGACCACTGGTCTGATCCAGTAGGGCTCTTCTTATGTTCTTATATTGTCATGTTCTCAAGTGGTTTCATCGCCAAATTGCCCTCCTGTATCTTAAGCCCATTAGAAGTATTCTTGCCCTCTGGAACAGTGGGGAGCAGGTCTCTGTCCTCTTTTACACGAAAAGGCCTTCAGTTATTTCAAAAGTGTGACGATCTGGCCCCCTTGATCTTCTCTTCTCTGGGCTGAACATTTAAGAGGAACTGGTTGGCCACTGGGTGAGACAAGATACTGGACCAGATGGACCACTGGTCTGACCCAGCAGGGCTCTTCTTATGTTCTTATGAGGGGAAGGCCTCAGCCTCTATGCCCTGTTGTTGGCCCTCTGGCGGAACTGGTTGGCCACTGTGTGAAACAGGATGGTGGACTGGATGGACCACAGGTCTGATTCAGCAAGACTCTTCTCATGTTCTTACGAAGGCCTCGGTCTCTATGCCATGTTGCTGGCCCTCCAGAGGAATTGGTTGGCCACTATGTGAAACAGTATGCTGGACTAGATGGACCACTGGTCTGATCCAGCGGGACTCTTCTCATGTTCTTACGAAGGCCTCGGCCTCTATGCCCCGTTGTTGACCCTCCAGAGGAACTGGTTGGCCACTATGTAAGACAGGATGCTGGACTAGATGGACCACTGGTCTGATCCAGCATAGCTCTTCTGATGTTCTTATGAGGGGAAGGCCTCGGCCTCTATGCCCTGTTGTTGGCCCTCCGGAGGAATTGGTTGGCCACTGTGTGAGACAGTATGCTGGATTAGATGGACCCTCACTGGTCTGATCCAGCAGGGCTCTTCTCATGTTCTTACGAAGTCCTCAGCCTCTATGCCCTGTTGTTGGCCCTCCAGAGGAACTGGTTGGCCACTGTGTAAAACAGGATGCTGGACTAGATGGACCTCTGGTCTGATCCATCAGAGCTCTGGGAGCCAGTTTGGTGTAGTGGTTAAGTGCGCGGACTCTAATCTGGGAGAACCGGGTTTGATTCCCCACTCCTCCACTTGCACCTGGCTGGGTGACCTTGGGCAAGCCATAGCTCTGTACCAGCTGTTCTCTCAAGGACAGCTTGGGAAAAAGCTCTCTCAGCCCCACCTACCTCACAGGGTGCCTGTTGTGGGGAGGGGAAGGGAAAGGAGTTTGTAAGCCGCTCTGAGACTCTGAGTGAGTGAAGGGCGGGGTATAAATCTAATCTCTTCTTCTTTTTCTTCTTCTTCTCTTCTTATGAAAGCCTTGGCCTCTGTGCCCTGTTGTTGACCCTCCAGAGGAACTGGTTGGCCTCTGTGTGAGACAGAATGATGGACTAGATGGACTATTGGTCTGATCCAGAAGGGTTCTTCCGGTGTTCTTATGAAGGCCTCAGCCTCTCTGCCCTGTTGTTGACCCTCCAGAGGAACTGGTTAGCCACTGTGTGAGATAGGATAGGGGACTAGATGTACCACTGGTCTGATCCAGCAGGGCTCCTTTTATGTTCTTATTTTTGTGTGAACACCCGATGCCAAATTGTGTGTGTCCGAACCTTTTGCTTTTTAAGAGCCTGGCAGTTTGGGGAAGTGAGAATTTATCGAACCCATAGATGCATGCTTCCTAGAGGGCCGGAAAGAGCGGTGCAGGTGTTTGCCGAAAGCACTCCGGGGCTTTATTACAGCCATATATTGTGTGCCTGCTGTTGGTTTTACTGCAAGAAGAGCCTTGTTGGCAGTTTGTCGCCTTTTAAAAGGAGCCGGTTGAGATATAGAAGCGTCAACGGCTTAGCTGTGGAGTAAATGGGTCAGCGGCTCTGGGCACCTTGTTAGCTGCTTGACTCACCGGGTGTCATTTTGTTGTTGTTTGCTTCCTTGCAGCTAATTAAATGCATTGCTACCGCGTAAGCCTTAGCAATGAGAAAAGCGTCATGGGGCTCAGGGAGGGGGGGCAGAAACCGATGAGCCGTTCCCCACCCCCAAGCGGGTAGGCCATGCCAGTTGCTGGCTGGTTTGCATCTTAATAGGGGTGTTTCCTTTTTCACATTCTCCACTCCCCCCCCCCCCACAAGTGGCCCGTAATGCCATCTGTGCAATTAAATTAATTTAGCAGGGGGATTTCCACTGGCAGCAGCTTTGGCGGCTCTGCGCCGGCCAGCCATGCCTGTGACGGCCCTGCCTATGCCGGAGCTGGAAGAAATGGCTTTGTCATCTAATTAGCTGATTCGGCAGCACAGTATTGAGCCGTCAGCAGGATGGGACGGCGCTCGCCTGTCTGTGTCCTTTGGGGATTACGTGGAGGCTAGCTGCTGGTCTTGGGAGGCCCCTGCTGCAAGGACCCTCAAAACAGGATTAGACAAATTAAATTTCTGGAAATTTTTCAGGGGAAAAAAACCCAGGTTTTTTTTTTGGGGGGGGGGGGAACTGGAATATAAGAAGAAAAAGATTGGATTTAGAGCCCGCCCTTCACTTAGAGTCTCAGAGCGGCTTACAATGTCCTTTCCCTTCCCCTCCCCACAACAGACACCCAGTGAGGTAGGTGGGGCTGAGAGAACTCTGGAGAACTGCTCTTGAGAGAACGGCTCTGAGAGAACTTGTAACTGACCCAAGGTCACACCAGTAGCTGCATGTGAAGAAGTGGGGAATCAAACTCGGTTCTCCCAGATTAGAGTCAGATCTCCTAACCACAACACCAAACTGGTGTACACCATACCACTACACCAAACCAAGCAATAGTGACCTAGAGACCTAGTAGAAAAGAGCAAAAGTCCAGTGGAACCGTAAAGACTTACAAAATTCGTGGCAAGTTATGAGCTTTTGTGACTCACGAAAGCTCATACTTTGCCACTAATTTTGTAAGTCTTTTAAGGTGCCACTGGACTCTTGCTCTTTTCTACTGCTACCCATCTGGAGTGTCCTATCAAACCCAAACTAATTTTACTGCTTTACCAAAATAAAATGCATCATTTGTAACATAGCATATAAAAGGGCAATATATGACACTAGGAATAAGGCTCGTTGTGGAAATAAATACAACAGGCTCTAGAAAGAGGCTCTGGGAGAGTGCCCCGGCCTTGGGCACTCAGTGTCAATTTGCTGTGGCGACCTCAGCAGGGTATAATGACACAGAGTCCACCATTTTCTCCAGGGGAAGATCTCTACCATCTGAAGAGCAGTTGTAATTCAGCGTGATCCCCATCCTTCTCCTGGAGATTGGCAACAATGGTTCCCCATGAGGGAACGGGTGGTTTTAAGGGTGGAGTCTATGGCACTGAACCTGTCTAAGGTCCCACCCCTGCTGAAACCTCACCCTCTCCAGGGTCCACCCCTCAAATTTCCAGGAATTTCCCAACCTGGAAATGGCAACCCTACCTCCCAGCCAACTGTCAGTGTATTGTTATCTGCCCCCTGGCTTCAGCTTTCTATCTCCTCCCCCCTAGAGAGCAGTTGTAATTCTGAGTGATCTCCAGCTCCCACCTGGAGATTGGCAACAATGGTTTCCCATGAGGGGCTCACTAGCTTGGAGGGTGGAGTCTATGGCATTGTACCTGTCTGAGGTCCCACCCCTCCTCAAACCTCACCATCTCCAGGCTCCATCCCTCAAATCTCCAGGAATTTTCCACCTGGAGTTGGCAACCCTATCTCCTTTTCAGCCAACATCAACCTCTCTTCAACTTTCCATCTCTCCCCCCCGCAGCCTCCACTGTGCTCTGAAGCCCTGACTGCTATGTCACATTGGCTGTCATAAGGGGTCCATCTCAGCAGGGTATAAGGACATAGTCCACCATTTTCTCCAGGGGAACTGATCTCTGCCATCTGGAGTGCACTTGTAATTCTGAGTGATCTCCAGCCCTCGCCTGGAGATTGACAACCATACTTCCCCTGGTGGGAAAGTAGTCTTTCTATGCAATGGGGACCAAAGCAGCTGACATCATTCTCCTCTCCCCCTATTGACTTGCACAACAATCCTGTGAGGTAGGTTAGGCTTAAAGTCTGTGACTGGCCCCAAATTACCCACTCAGCAGGAACCTGGGTCTAGCAGATCCTTCTCTGAAGCGCTTACTGCTACGCCTAGGGTAGCCAACCTCCAGGTGGAGCCTGAAGACCACCAGGTATCACAATTGAACTCCAGACAACAGATCTTCGCCCCTCCTTGGAGAAAATGACTGCTTTGGAGGGTGGCCTCTATGGCATTCTGTTCAGCTGGCTCCAATGAGTTTTCTCCCAGAGCCCAACATAGGTGTGGAAAGGGGCTTTCAGAGAAGCAAGCTCTGTTGCCTAGCAACGGGCACTCAGGGGACCGTATTAATGCCAGTTCCCTAACGGAACATATTGGCCCTTTCACACAGAAACGTGCCTCTCTTGTTGGGGAAGCGTTCCTGAGCCGGTTTACCTTGAAACCTCCTCCCAAGCTTTCTTCAGTTCTTTGTACCAGTCCTGAAGCGCTGTGGGGTGTTGTGTGAAAGGCTCCCTGTTTCTGACAGTTTATTCTGGGCACCCTGGCAGTGTGCAGGGGAGGGGGTTATGCTGATAGTCCATTGTCTTTTCACTGACAGAAGCAGGCCACTGAGGGGACAGTTAGACCCACCTGGCAGTGGGCGGAGGAGAAGAGTGGACCCAGCACCAATCGGTGCTGGCTCCCTCCAGACTGTGGCCAAGATGCTGGCCGGTGGCTCCGTGGGCGGGACTGAGGCAAAGCCGGGAGAGAATGCAGCCAGTGGCCAGGGTCCCCCTTTTGAGTTGCAGTCTGTCCAGCCTACTGATTTTGGTGCCCCATGGAATCTTGCCCCTTGGAATTTTAAAACGAGTTTATATAATAGGAAAGATGTTTACAGAACGTAAGCATTATAAACGCCTTAGTTTAGTACAAGGAAAATTGCAAATATTCCCAGTACTTGGGAAGAAAGCTGCAAGCTGATGCACCCAATGCTACCTTTGTATATGTACCTTAATTTGGTGTCGTGGGACCTTCTGCATGCCAAGAAGATGCTCTGCCCCTGATCCACAGCCCCTCACCTAAGAAGAAGATGGAGACTCTTTTGTTCCCTGTCTGTTTTTCCTCCCCTTCCTCTTAGGAGCTAAGGGCAGGATACATGTTTTTTACTCTTTTTGCCTTTGCAGCAACCCTGTGTGGTAGGCCAGGCTGTGAGAGAGCGTGACCAGCTTTGCTATCTGAAGCCCGGCCCCACCCTCTGAACCCCCTTGACGTCAATTGGCTAACTGGATTTAAGGTGTCACTGCCAGTTCTCCAGTCGCTTTCATGGCAGAGTAAGGATCTGAACCTGGGTCGCCCCAGTTCTACTCTGACACAAGAACCACTGCAGCCCACTGGCTCTACCTAGTACATCGTGCCCCTTGTTGGACTCAAGCATTGGGTTACCAACCTCCAGGTGGAGCCTGGAGATTTCCCAGAATTTCAGCTGATCTTCTAACTACTACTGGGATCATTCACCCTGGAGGAAATGGCAGTTTTGGCGGGTGGACTCAATGGCATTATACCCTACTAAGGACCCCTCCCTTCCCCGAACTCCACCCCCAAATCTCCAGGAATTTCCCAAGCAAGAGCTGGCAACCCTACAAGTGGGTCGCTGTGCAGCAGACACTTCTTTGTGAAGCTGGCAGTCCCAATTCTCCACTTCCTTGCAAATGTCACTTGTTCTCGGCCTGCCCCCGTCACACTTCCTTCTGTCCACCGGACTGCAGGCCTTGCTGGCCCTTTCTCAAGCCTCCTCTGCTGGCGTATTGGTTGCTGCTTTCCCCCTGCTGCCCTTCTTCCTCAGAGGGAAGTTTGTGGCAGCATTTGATGGAGCTTCACTGGAGTACGGTTTAGGCCTGGCCCAACGGTGTCCCAGGGATGTTGTTCTTCCAGAAGAGTCGCTGGAACCACCTGAGCTGTGATGAAGTCTCCCCCTTGTATTGTCTGTGTCCTTACATGCGCAGCAGTCATTACCCGTGGCCCATTGAGGAGATTTGTCCGAAGTTAGGATGCCAAGGTGTCGACTGAGGGATGCAACAGCTGAGCCGATAGAGGGTGGTTTGTCCTGGTTAACTGTAGCATGCTTTACAACGTACACAGGTGTACTTCCAGCGAGATTTGTTTTTCGTACTGTAGAATGGTAAGCCACGTAGGTCGAGAAGGCTGAGCAAACTGGCGAGCTTTCAGAAGTAGATCGGGGGAGGCATTGAAATGCGGCAGTGGTTTTGGAGGAAAATGAATTTGGATGTCCATTTATGAGACCCAGAGCCCTAGCTCTGCTACCGAATCCCTTGGCAGAAATTCTGCATTGTGTCCCACCCCCCCTTTTGCTAGAATAACCCCGCAACGCACCTGTGTCGGCTTTTGTGAAGGGTTACCGCTCCAGCTTTTGAAACATGAATTGTTTTGTCTGTTTGAAGGGGGGGGGGGGGTTGTACATGTGCACAGTGGCAGGACCTGCGGCCAGGGGCTGGAATCAGATCTGACACGGTGAAACGAAAGCTGCCAGCAGATGTAGAGCTGAACAACAGAAAAAGCGTGGGGGAAAACACAGCAGGAATCTCTTTTCCTCCCCCGCCCCCTCCCAAGCCACCTTTTTCTTTTGGCGGCAACCTCTGAGCTATCACATGGACAGGAGATTTCTTCTTGTATTGGGCAGAGAGGGGAAAAAAGGGTGTGTGTGTGTGTGTGTATTGCTGCCAGCCTGCTTTGTAGAAGTACTTTTTGTGAACGCCAGTGAGCCGCTTCTGGATTCTGTGCAAATGCACCTGAACCCTCCACTAAGGAAAGCTGGATTCGGCAGCTTTTCCAGTCTCTGCACATTGAGGGCCTTTTGCATGCATTGGCTTTCTTCCTCGTCACTGCCCTAGATGGACTAAATTGTCTGAGATCAGGAGGACGGGGAAACCCGATCCCTGTACAGAGGTCCTATCTAGGTAGCAGCTGGCAGCCTGTGCAGATGAAGACATGAAGCTGCCCTTGGTCCGTCAAGGTCAGTAATGTCTATTCAGGCTTGCAGCGGCTTCCCAGGGTCCCAGGCAGGGGATTTCCACATTACCTGGTGCAAGATCTACTGAACTGGAGATGCTGGGGATTGAGCTGGGGCCCTTCTGCACGCCAGGCAGATGTTCTGCCATGATCATAGGCGTAGACTACGGGGGGGCTCAAGCCTCCCCCAAAATTTCCCGGGGGGGACTGAGCCCCCCTGGGAAAACGTAGTGCCTGCCGCCGCGCCTCCTGGGGCCCTTCCGAGGCCCGCCAGCCTCTGCTGCTGGAGCCTTTCCTCCCCCCCCTCCGCCTGGCCACTCTTCCATCCTTCCCTCTCCCTCCCTCTTTTCCCGGCGAAGGGAGAGGGAAGGAGTGGGGCGGGGGGGGGGGGAGATAGAGAGGCTCCGGCAGCAGCGGCTGGCGGGCCTCGGAAGGGCCCCGGGAGGCGCGGAGGTTTCCCGGCAGGGGGGAGGGGGACATCACCCCAGCGAGCCCCCCCCCCCCGGAATTTACTAAACTCTACACCCCTGGCCATGATGACCCCTCCCCATTGAGCCAGGGCACAGAGGGAGTGCAGGAACAAGCATGCTGATCCCCCCCCCCCCCCCCATGACTGAATATCCCTGGTTGGTCCCAGATCAAATTCTCAGTTTCCATGGATTCCCACTTCATACCTACAGTCCTTGGAGTCATTTGTCTCCCTGGAACAACATTTTATCAAGATCCGTGGATGGCAGTGAGAGAGAGAAGAAGGAAAATTCCGTTTTGCTCATGGCAGGTTTCGTCTGGCTCCTCCCCCTGGAGCAGGGTCAGCACATTCTGCCCCGAGGGGTTCAAACCCCTGCATGCCTGTTCCTGCATCTCCTCTTGACGCATTTGCTTCTAGCTAAGTAGGTCATCGGTTCGGGATTTCAGTGGGCTCGGGGGCAGCATTCGGGGAAAGGCTTGGTCTCTGTGCCCCGCTGGTTGGCATTCCGGAGCAACTGGCAGGCCGCTGTATAAGACAGGATGCTGGACTCGATGGATCACTGGTCTGGTCCAGCAGGGCTCTTCTTCTGTTAATGTAGTGGTGTCCCATCGCTCATGCTGAATTTTACTGGGTCACAAGAAGCCACGTTGGATCAGGCCAATGGCCCATCCAGTCCAACACTTTTGTGTCACACAGTGGCCAAAACCCAGCTGCCATCGGGAGGTCCACCAGCAGGGCCAGAACTCCAGAAGCCCTCCCACTGTCCCCCGTCCCCCGCCCCCCAAAGCACCAAGAATACAGAGCATCACTGGCCCAGAAACGAAACACAGGAATGCAGAGCCAGTTTGGTGTGGTGGTTTAGTGCGCGGACTCTAATCTGGGAGAACCGGGTTTGATTCCCCACTCCTCCACTTGCACCTGGCTGGATGACCTTGGGCAAGCCATAGCTCTGTACCAGCTGTTCCCTCAAGGACAGCTAGGGAAAGAGCTCTCTCAGCCCCACCTACCTCACAGGGTGTCTGTTGTGGGGAAGGGAAGGGAAAGGAGTTTGTAAGCCGCTTTGAGACTCCCAAGTGAGTGAAGGGCGGGATATAAATCCAATCTCCTCTTCTCTTCTGTTATTTGGCGGCGGCTTGGGTATTTTGTTTATGTAGATACTTGTGCTCTGCTTTTCTTCTCATGGGGGATCTGACGCCTCTTAGAACAGCATTCTACCTGTCTCCCTTTTATCCATCCGTCAACAGCAGCCCTGCGTGGTAGGCTGAGAGAGGGACTGGCCCGAGGCCACCCAGGGAGCTCGCGTGGCAGAGCGGGATTCGAACCTGCCTCTGCTGGATCCTGGTCTGGCACGCTAACTGCTACATTCCTGCTGATAAGTAGCAATGCTTAGCATTTGCATTGCTCTTTGAAGCCTGCAGCGCTTTTCCCGTAGGTAGGTCAGCACAGTTATTGCTTGACTGCCAATCAGGAAGGTGCTGCAGGACGGCAGACGGAGCGCCGGGCGCAACAGCCGCCACCCCACGAGCGCACGGCAGAGGTGAGATCAGAACTGTGGCGAGCCCATCATCTAGGCCTGGAGCCCAGTTGGAGCAGTGGAGAAGGCAGCGCGGAGTAAATTCAGGCGAGGGGGTGGCACATTCAGAAAAACTGTGCAAGAGGAAGAGCTCTACTGAATGGTCCCCCCCCCCTCCCGAGGAAAAGCCAGCATTGCAGAGCTATTAATCTTCCCAGATGCAAATGGCTTATTAGGTGGAGTGCAAGGCAGATGGGAGCAGCCAGCCAGCCTGCTCCCTTGATCCCTAACAAGTTCCTTTGCATTCTTCCACCACTGCCGTTGGGTTTCCTCCTTTTCCAAAGAGCACCTGTGCGCACCCTCGCTCTTGAACACTCTCTCTCTCTCTCTCTCGCTTTCTGTCTCTCTGATGCTGGAAAATAAAACGAAACATCCCAGGGCACTCCCTTGCAAAAATCCCAAGCGGCCTTTTAACCGTGGGGAGGAGGAAGCAGACGGGAAGAGTGGGAAGTGTTGTGAAAAGCGCCAGAGACATCCTTGCACAACGGACCCGGAGTCATCAGGGGTTGAATCAGAGCCTGCAGGTTTCCCAGGAGTGGTGGGTGGAGAGGGCTCCGCTTGAGGTGGGGAAGCACCCCTGCTCTTCCAGCTGCCGAGGCCTCATGTGCATGCGCATTACACCCCTTCAGAGACGAGGGGGGCAGAGCCTGACTCTGGCACGTCCCACAGAAAGGAGATGGTTCCAGGGGCCCTTATGGAGACTTCTGGGCCGTGGCTCCGTGGAAGAGCCTCCGCTTGGCATGCAGAAGGCCTCCGGTTCAATCCCTGGCATCTCCAGTTAAAAGAAGGAAGAAGAAGAGATTGGATTTATACCCCGCCCTTTGCCACCCAAAGGAGTCTCAGAGCGGCTTACAAACTCCTTTCCCTCCCCCTCCCCACAGCAGACACCCCGTGAGGTAGGCGGGGCTGAGAGAGCTCTGAGAGGAACTGCCCTTGAGAGAACAGCTCTGAGAGAACTCGTGACTGATCCAAGGTCACACCAGCAGCTGCATGGGGAGGAGTGGGGAATCAAACCCGGTTCTCCCAGATTGGAGTCCGCGCTCCTAACCACTGCTCCCTGGAGAGCCGCTGCCAGTCTGAGTAGACAATACTGGCCTAGATGGACTGATGGTGTGGTTCAGTGTAAGGCAGCTTCCTGTGTACAAGGGTGAGGCAGGAGGTGATGTGAGAGACCTCCGCCTGAGACCCTGCAGATCCACTGCCAGTCTGAGTAGACAACGCTGGCCTTGATGGACCATTGGTCTGATCTGGCATAAGGCAGCATCACATGTGTCCTGGTGGGAGCAGACTGGCCCAGCATCTGTTGCCAGTGGCATTCCCAGCAGGCCTAATACCATTGGTCAGGTTGATCCTGTGAGCTTGGTACTGGCCGGCTGTTTGACAGTACTCCCTGGTAGAAGAGTGGCATATCCAAGCTCCAGTTGGGGGAAGACAAAATTCCTGAGACCTTGGAGAGCTGCTTCCCGCCGGGCCGTGGTTCTGCATCGGGTACGCGAAACATCTCCTTGCGTGTAGCTGATGGCTTCTGTACCAAAAGCTGCTTGGCGTGGTCCTCCTTGCAACACCCTGTTTTCCCTACGGATGATCGAAAACGGTCCTTTCTCTGGATGCAAATCTCTGTTGCTAAACGCAATTAAAGAACCCCCGGCTTCTATCAGCCCGGAGATCTCCTGAGCTAGTCCTTTTGTCAGCAGCTCTGTGGAATTCCCTGGGCCGGCCCAGCTGGAGGAAGGAGTCGGTGAGCCACATGGTGGGAAGTTTTCCTGTCTGCTCCTGTTGGGGAGAAGGATAGAGATCTTTGACTGTTGATGCCGCTGCTTTCTCCTTACTCACTGAACGCCGAAAGGGGAGGTTGCTGGGAGAACTTTGACGAAAGTATTCGAGTGACAGCTGGAGGCACGGATTGAAATCCCTGATTAGGTGTGAGTCGATCTCCAGGAAGGGCGTCAGGCATAGGATCCTTTCTGTGGTCCACAACTTGGGAGACTTCCCATGGGCATGTGCCCACTAAACATAAAACTGGATTTATTGAGTATCTCCCCCCTGCCACCCCCCAATTTATTGATCGAACAAGTGAACAGCTCCTCTCTTTCTCTCAGGTTTCTAGCTCTCATGATTGCAAAGGTATAGGCAGGCGCTGCCGAACTTTTGCAAGGGTGGAAAGGAGAGGGGTGGAGTGGGTCTCCCAGTTGGCAGTGGAGCAGTGCCATGTATAGTCTACTCCTGTGACCAGCAGAAATGCCAAAAATTAAGCCAAATAGATCTATGTGTATGGCATGTAACTTTCAATCAAAAGGACAGGATTTGCATGACATGTGACTGTGGAACTCACTACCACAAGATATAGCGAGAGCCACTGTTTTAAATGGCTTTTAAGAAGGATTGGACAAATGCATTTGGGATGGGTTTGTCATTCGATGTGAGACGTAATGGGTTAGTGGATCCTCCAGATTCAGAGGAAGTATACCTTTACCGGGTGCTAGGGGCGCAGACAATGCAGCAACGTTCTCCTGCCCCGCTGGTGTTTTCTCGGGAGGGGAGTGGGAAAGCATCTGGTTGGCCATTGTACGAAACAGGATACCGGATAGGGTTGCCAATTCTGAGTTGGGAAATTCATGGAGATTTTGAGAGTGGGGTTTTGGGGGGGGGACCTCTGGAGTATGTGATGCCGTATAGTCTCCCTTTCAAAGCAGACTGGCTGGACTAAGTGGTCTTTTGGGCTCCGATTTTAAAGAATTCTGATTTTTAAAAATGAGATTCCCCTCCTGCCAAGGCTTGATACTTCATATTGTTTCCTTGCCACCTCCAGGCAGTCATTCAGTTAAGCTTCATTCTGTTAATACAACCTGTTCTAGCTAGAGAGCCAGTTAGGTGTAGTGGTTAGGAGCGCGGACTCTAATCTGGGAGAACCGGGTTTGATTCCCTACTCCTCCACATGCAGCTGCTGGTGTGACCTTGGGTCAGTCACAAGCAATGCTCCCTCTAAGCTGTGGAGTCCTGTGAGCAAAAATTTCTACTTTGTGAGCTACCAGCATTAAAATTGTGAGCGAGCGATTTGGCTGCTGCATACATTCGTTTGCTCTGGAGCCATCCTTCCTGAGCTAAAGCAAAAATGTGTGAGCTGGAGGCTGAGAAACTGAGTTAGCTCACACTAACTCAGCTTAGAGGAAACACCCAAGTTATTTCAGAGCTGTTCTCTCACGAGCAGCCCTCGAAAGAGCTCTCTCAGCCCCACCCACCTCACAGAGTGTCTGTTGTGGGGAGGGGAAGGGAAAGGAGATTGGAATCTACCCTGAGACTCCTTTGGGTAGGAAAGGGCGGGGTATAAATCCAATCTCCTCCTCCTCTTCTTCCTCTTCTTCGTCCTCCTCCTCCTCCTCTTGAATTGGGTTTTATTCCTGAGCTTGAAAAGGCTTTTAAAAGGCTGAGGTTAAGGTAAAGGGTTTGGTTGCAAGACTGCATGTTTTCCTTGATTCGGGAACTGGCTGGCAGGCAACCACAACGACATTGCGTCATATTTGCCCCTGCTCTCGTAATTGGCAGCTGGTCCCATGCCAGCTCACATGGAAGTGGCCGATGCAGGGGACTTTGCTTCAGAAAAAAGCAATCCGATATCAAAGAGGACGGCACACAGTGCATCTTTGCAGAAGACGCTGGGGACCAGAGGCACGCCAGGACTGTAAAGTGGGAAAATGAATTGATTTAGAAGCCACTCGGAGTGGCTGATTCTTTTCCCTTCTGGACAAGGGCAGAGCAAAATTATCCCGTGCGCCCATGCCGGTTTATTTATGTTTCACTGCTTGCGTTCTGCTGCCTCAGATGACAAGACAGTGAGGATCTGCTCAGGATACAGTGAACAGAGCGGGTTCAGAGGGTCACTGTTGGTGCAGCAGCTAGATCTGGCCTCGGTCCAAATGTACGCAGGGCGACTTTGGGTCAGACACACTCTTTCTTGGCGTAACTCGCAGAGTTTTTAAGAAGATCAAAAGAAGGAGGTTAGAGCTGCAGATGCTGCCGTGATCTTTGAAGGAAGGGCGGGATAAACCTTTGATGCCAGCTTCCAGTCTCCTGCCAGCCTGCTGCTTGTTGTCCCTGCCTGGAGTCTGGCATGGATAAGTCTCCAACTCCTCTCTCTCTCTCCCCTAGCATTTTACAAACACCTGCCCTGTGAACTGTGGGAGGGCTGTGGCTCGGTGGTGGAATATCTGTTTGACCTGCCGAAGGTCCCAGGTTCAATCCCCAACCTCGCCAATGAAAAGGATCAGGCGACAGGGGAAGGGAAAGACCTGTACCCGAGACCAATGCTCCCTCTAAGCTGTGGAGTCTTGTGAGCAAAAATTCTGCTTTGTGAGCTACTGGCATTAAAGTTGTGAGCAAGCGATTTGGCTGCAGTATACATTAAATTTGCTCTGGAGCCATCCTTCCTGAGCTAAGGCAAAAATGTGTGAGCCGGAGGCTAAAAAACTGTGAGCTGGCTCACACTAACTCAGCTTAGAGGGAACGAGGCCCTGGAGAGTCATTGGCAGTTTGAGTAGACAGTGCTGACCTTGACAAACCAATGGTCTGATGCAGTACAGGGCTGTCTCACGTGTTCAGGTGGCATTCCTTCTTCTTTTGCCATGTCAGTCGGCCTTCGTGCCTGTTCCTGGAGCAACCAAAAGGGTAGCTGAACTTTCATAAGAGGACACAATCTTGGCATAGTTCAAGGAAGCAGCTTGGAAGACAGCAGGGACAGCCAAGAGATAATCAGGGTTATTTCAGGAAGCTGCAGCTAGGAAGCTAGCTAGTGCAGAATGCTGCGGTGTGCTGTTATTATGTCTGCCTATATGGGAACATATTCAGCCCGCCTTAAAAGCACTGCACTGGCTGCCTATAGCGTACCGGATAAAGTTCAAGGTGCTGGTGCTCACCTATAAAGCCCTATATGGCCTGGGGCCTACGTACCTGAAGGACCGCCTCTCTCCATATATTCCCCAGCGAGCACTACGATCTGGATCCCAAAACCGACTGGTCCTGCCAGGGCCGAAGGAGGCGCGGTTGGCAACAACACGGGCCAGGGCCTTTTCAGTGGCGGCCCCGTACTGGTGGAATGAGCTCCCGGAGAACATCAGGGCCCTGCGGGATTTGATGCAATTCCGCAGGGCCTGCAAAACGGAGCTCTTCCACCAGGCTTTTAAGTAGGGGCTACCTAATGGTGAACATCTCAGCCCTGGCCCTGATAATGCCACTTGCCCTGATAACGCGCCCTGATAACGCGTCCTGATAACACGCACATAAGGATCATATGTGAGTGCTGCCTGATCCACCCGGATGAAAAATCTGTAACGCCGCCGATTTTGCGATAGGATATGTAATTGTTGTAATTATTTTTAATTGAATAGGTTATTTTTATGTTGTGAGCTGCCCTGAGCCCACTTCGGTGGGGAGGGCGGGATATAAATCTTAATAAATAAATAAATAAATAAATAAAATTTCCTCTGAATTGTGTGTGGCGGGGGTCTGGTGCCACCTCGGGTAGCCAGCCTTAAGGTGGGGCTTGGGGTTCTTCCAGATTTACAGCTGCTCTGCAGACTGCAGAGATGTTGCTGAGAGTGAAGGGCAGCTTCAGAGGGTAAAGTCAGTGGCATCACATCCTCGCTCCGCGCCTTCCCATCCTCCAGCTGTGGCTTCCCCGGGCTCCACTTCCAAACTTCCCGGAATTTCCCAAGCTGGGAATGCCACCCAGTGTTCCCTCCAAGCCGAGTCAGTGTGAGCTTGCTCACAGTTTTTTAGCCTCCGGTTCACACGTTTTTTGTCTTAGCTCAGGAAGGATGGCTCCAGAGGAAACTTAATTTATGCAGCAACCAAATCGCTCGCTCACAACTTTAATGCCAGCTGCTCACAAAGTAGGATTTTTGCTCACAGGACTCCTCAGCTCAGAGGGAACGTTTGTGCCACCGCTTCAGGGATCAAGTCCTGAGCTATCCCTGGGGATAAGCTGTGATGCTGCTTCTTTGTTTTTGTTGCCTTACAAATCCCACACCCTGGATGTTTTGACCAATGGGTTCTTTCCAGAACTGTGTGTCGATTTTGCATTCTGTGCTGTGAGTCGTTTCGGGGTTATAATGGGAAGGATCTTGAAATCTGGTGCGTGTTGTATTGCGCTATATGATTTGTGACTGTGGGAAGCGCCTTTTTTTTTTTTGCCAAGCGTTTTACTAGGCTTTTTCCATTCTGAAACTGTTTTACCATTATGACAACTGTATGAGGCAATCCCCATTCCTGTTTACAGATGTGGCGTTGAAGCTGAAGAGCTGATTTGCTCAAGACTGTTGAGGGGGAAGACGAACACAGCACTTGAGTTACTGCTGAACGCCGGTTGCTTGGGGGGGGGGGAGAATACTGGGAGGCTATGGATTCTGTGCCCTACTTGTAGGCCTTCCAGCAACATCTGGGTGGCCATTGTGGGAAACAGAATGTGGAAAGAGATGGTCTTGTCCAACAGGGCTCTTATGTTCTAGCACCACACTGGTTTTAGGAATGTCTGCTCAGCGTCATGATGCTCTCAGCATATGCCTTGGGTCTAATCTCCAATGAACAATACATTTAACAACTGCAAATAGGAATAGAAGGGAAAGTGCACAGCAGAGTTTTTTTTTAAAAACCCACCCCCAAAACAGCACTGCTTACGATGACCACTTGAGGTTCTGGAGGGACATCTTAGAAATCTGGATTCCATAAGCAGTTCTAATGACTGGGAGAGAGAATCTCTGTCAAAACTTTCTGTGGGGGTCGGGACCTAGATTCTAGGCATGTGAGACTGCAGTATTAAGCGTACTTGTTTCAAAATAAATCCCTGTGGGACTTGCTTTTGGGTAAAGCTGACCTGGATGGTCCAGGCTAGCCCAGTCTCATTAGATCTCAGCAGCTAAGCAGGGTGGGCCCCAGTTAGTACTTGGATGGGAGACTGCCAAGGAAATCCAGGGTTGATATGCAGAGGCAGGCAATGGCAAACCACTTGCCTTGAAAACCCTCCGGGGTCACCATAAGTGGCTGAGACTTGATGGCACTCTCCACCGCCAAACCTGTTTAGGATGGTGCTGGAAGACGAAGGAGAGCCACACTTACATGGCTGAAAGTTCTACTTAAACCAGTTAAACCCTGTCAAAATCGATAGGACTCACCCAAGCAGTGTATAGCTTTGTGTCTATGTCTTCTGTCAACTGTAAGGACAGGACATTTCCTTCTAATCCAGACTAAATTCTGCTGGCTAAAAGAGAGTGCTGTGTTTCTAATACAAAATAGTCAGGAGTTGAAGACCTGGGAAGGAAAAGTGGACGTCTCTCCATTCTACCCGTAGTTTGTACTCTCAAAGTAGTTATGGGGCATATGTAAACCTCTGTCCTGTTGGAGCCAAGAAGGAGGTCACATCAACCTGACACATTCCTCTTCCAAACTCACTTTGATGTGCTCTCATGCTCCCAAGAAGAAAGGCAGCACGGACAGATGAAAGCATATTCTTTCTGGTCATGAGAAAGAAGCAGGTAAGGTCCTTTCACACCTGAGCAAGATCAGGAGGGCTTGTGGGTACGGCTGTCCTTTCACAGGCTGCACTCCTGGCAGAGTCAGCACACTCAAGGCAAAATGATGTGGAGAGGCCGTGGTTCAGCGGTAGAGCTGGTCTGATCCAGCAGGGCTCTTCTGGTGTTCTTATGAAGGCCTCGGCTTCTGTGCCCTGTTGTTGGCCCTCCAGAGGACCTGGTTGGCCACTGTGTGAGACGGGATGCTGGACTAGATGACCATTGGTCTGATCCAGCAGGGCTCTTCACATTATGTAATGTGAATGATTTCCATCCAAGATGGCCACAGAGCAGCCTCCCCCTCACTCTGCCACTGAAGAAGTGGTGCCATCATGCAACGAGAAGAGAAAGCTGCCTCCTACATAGTATTGTTCTTGGCTTCAAGGAATATTGGACAATATCTGACTGTGGTCAGATAACTGGTGGTCAGTTGGCAACAGCTGATGGGCCAGTTTACCTATGTGCTAACCCAAAGAAGGGTTGGGACCAAGGCTGGTACTGCTTCTGGATGCAGAAGAGAGTGTCAAGTTTATAGTTTCTTTTGACCAGCATTATGGGAAATAAGGACAGGACAGACAAGAGGAAGTACTTCTTTGTGAGTGGTTAAGATGTGGAATTCATTGCTGTGTGTGTAGTGATGGCCTCAGGCATGGATGGCTTTCAGAGGGGATTGGACAGGTTCATGGAGGAGAGGTCCATCAGTGGCTGCTGCCGGTGGGGACTAAAGGGAGCCTCCGGGTCAGAGACAGAAGGCCTCTGAATAAAGGCCTTGGGTCTCTGTGCCCTGTTGTTGGCCGTCCAAAACAACTATTCGGCCACTGTGCGAGACAGAGAAGCTGCTAGAGTAGGTAGACAACTGTTTTGATCCAGTAAGGCTCTTCTTATGTTGTTACGAATGACTTGTCCGAGAACTGGCTGTTAGTTGCAGCCAGGGGTCATTTCGAGAAGGAATGCTGTTCAGGGAGTAACAAGCCCAGGAGCGGGCACATATGGTGATGCGCTGTGGAAAAAAGCAAAAGCAGACTCACTTGATCTGTGTTTTCATGCTTGTCGTAGGGTAGCTTCCCTGCAAGAGCAAAGGAAATCTAAGGTGTCTTTAGTCAAAGTGTAAAGCTGGCTCGCCAGCTCCGAGTTGAGAAATACCTGGAGATTTTTGGGGTGGAGACCAAGTGGTGGGTGTTGCTTTCTGACACACTCCCGGTGATATCAGGGGGTGTGGCATATGCAAATAAGTTATGCTAATGAGCTCCTGCACCTCTTTTTCTACAAAATGATCCCTGGTTGCAGCTTTCCAAATAGGGTTACCAGCTCTGGGTTGGGAAATTCCTGGATATTTGGGAGGGGGAGCCTGAAGAGGCAGGGTTTGGGGAGGGAAAGGACTTCAGAGCAGGGGTGTCAGACATAAGGCCTAGGGGCCAGAATCAGCCCATTCAGTGCTCTTATGCGGCCCACAAGCAACCAGTGCAAGGGAGGGAACAGGAGACTGCTTGGGGGGGGAGTAGGCAGAGCCCCTCCAGTGGTGGCTTCAGCATGGCGGAACAACCTCATCTGCAGCAGTCAAGTAGCATGGGATCGTCTGCCCAGTGCTGCACCGCGGGCTCTCCAGTCCGCCCATGTGGGTTTTCCTTTGCACATTCCACACATCCCCCCCCCCCCCCCCCAGCCCATGGGGCCTTGCCGTGAGGAATCAACTTAGAGTTTACCAGCTGCTGTCCTTTATACAGCTTATACTCCCAGTACCTGGCATTAAGTTTATGACAATCCACAAAAATAACACACAATCCCAAGACAATCAGGTATGAAAAAATACATGCAAGTGTCTGCTAGATGCCCACAGAACAATACAATAACATTAACATCATTTAGCGTCTGGTAAAAAACAACAACCACTTCTTTCTTCATAGAAAAAGATACAAAGGTCCATAAGATTTCACACAGCAGACTGCTCCAGACTCTCCCGCTATATAGATAGATCCCTTTAGCAGTCTTGTATTCTCAAAAGCTGTCTGCTCCAAATTCAGTCACTCTGCGTCGCTCTTTCCGGACCTCCGGTCTTTCCTCAGGAACAAATCCTATATAGGAGTCTTACATTCAGTGTTGCATTCAAGTAGACACTTTCATTGATTTACTCTTCTGTCAGTCTACTTGGGCAGGGTCTCTTCACTCATTTCCAAGCACACTGCTGCTGCCGCCAAAGTCAAATGGACCCGAACACTAAAGGATGTTATGGCTTTAGTCTAGTCTCTTTTGTTATTGTAGTGTTCTGTGGGCATCTAGCACACACCTGTATATATTTTTTCATAACCTGATTATTAAGTTTATGACACACATGGCCCGGACCGACAGAGTGGCATTCATGTCAGATCCGGCCCTCGTAACGCATGAGTTTGACACCTCTGCTATAGAGCCCACTTTCCAAAGTGGCTATTTTCTCCAGGGGGACTGAAGAAGAAGAAGAGAAGAAGCGATTGGATTTGTACCACACCCTTCACTCCCCAAGGGAGTCTCAGTGCGGCTTACAAACTCCTTTCCCTTCCTCTCCCCACAACAGACACCCTGTGAGGTCGGTGGGGCTGAGAGAGCTCTGAGACAACTGTCCTTGAGAGAACAGCTGGTACAGAACTACGGCTTGCCCAAGGTCATCCAGCCAGGTGCAAGTGGAGGAGTGGGGAATCAAACGCGGCTCTCCCAGATTAGAGTCCGCGCACTTAACCACTACACCAAACTGGCTCTCCGGTCTTTGTCCCCTAGAGATCCCAGGAGATCTCCAGCCACCACCTGGAGTTTGGCAGCCCTACTTCCAAATGCTGTTAGACACCCTTTCGTTTCCTGTTGTCCTGTCTCTGCTGGCTGCAGCCAAAATGCATAAACTGGGCCGCGTTTGTTTTTCCTTGAAGCGAAGAGGATAAAATAACCAAGGCTAATGCCTCCGTTTGAAGCTGGCGCCAAGACCCTTCGGCTGGGTGGCAAGAGAGTTCTCGAGTTACATTGCATTGGCGTTATTGTATTGTGCCGTCCCCTCGGAACAAAGAACGGTAAGGGAAAGCTGAAAATCTTACGCTAGAACAAGAGCTGGGACGGCTAAACCGGCCTCTTGTCTTATTGTCCAGCTGTCTGGTGCCCAAAGAAAGTGGATGCTGTTCAGGTGAAGCTGTAGATCAAAGCTGCATTTGGGGATTTTCGGTGCTTGGGCGGGGGAGAGACTGCCGTTCCCTCCAGCTTTCAAACGGCCGCTAGGCTCTGCAATAGCTGGAGTGGTTTGACCTCAAGCTTACGTGGTATACTTTTCCCACGCAACGAAACGCAAGCTAGAATGTATTTATTTGTTTTTAAAATTTATTAGCCGCCTTTCTAGCTTGCAGATCTCAAGGCAGCTCCCCCTTCAAGTCACAGACAACTGACGGTGACCCCTCACAGGGCTTTCGATGAAAGAGATGTTCGGTGGTGGTTCGCCATTGCCTGCTTCTGCGTAGCAACCCTGACTTTCCTTGGTGGTCTCTCATCCAAATACTGACCATGGCTGATCCTAGCTTCCAAGACTGGGCTATGCTAAACCTTAGGAAGAACTTCCTGATAGTTAGAGGGGTTCCTCAGTGGAACAGGCTTCCTCGGGAGGTGGTGGGCTCTCCTCCTTAGGAGGTTTTCAAATGAAGGCTGGACAGCCATCTGACAGCAATGTGGATTCTGTGAACTTAGGCCCAGGGAAATGCTGATTGCCACTTTGGGGTCAGGAAGCAATTTTCTCCAGGCCAATTTGGCCAGGGATCCCAGAGGTTTTTTGTCATCTTCTGGGCATAGAGCGGGGGTCACTGGGTGTGTGTGGGGGGGAAGGTATTTTTGAATTTCCTGCATTGTGCAGGGGGTTGGACTAAATGGCCCTTGGAGGTCCCTTCCAACTCTTAAGATTCTATGATTATCAAGTTCAGTTCGTGACTCAATGAAAATGTTGAGGCAGTGTGCAACTGCAATGAAAAAGGCCAATACTATGTTGGGGATTATTCGGAAGGGAATTGAAAACAAATCAGCCAGTATCATAATGCCCCTGTATAAATCGACGGTGCGACCTCATTTGGAGTACTGTGTACAGTTCTGGTCGCCACACCTCAGAAAGGATATTATAGCATTGGAAAAAGTGCAGAAAAGGGCAGCTAGAATGATAAAAGGGTTGGAACACTTTCCCTGTGAAGAAAAGTTGAAGCGCTTGGGGCTCTTTAGCTTGGAGAAACGACGGCTGAGGGGTGACATGATCGAGGTTTATAAGATTATGCATGGGACAGAGCAGGTAGAGAAAGAAGTGCTTTTCTCCCTTTCTCGTGGGCACTCTATGAAATTGCTGAGCAGTCGGGTTGGAACATTGACATTCAATAACACAGAAGTCCATTGGCACCTTTAAAGAGTAACAACATTTATTCCAGCATGAACTTTTTGTGAGTCAGGGCGCAGTAAACTCTGACTCATGAAAGCTCATGCTGGAATAAATACTGTTTGTTTGTTTGTTCATATTCATTAAAGCATTGATAACCTGCCTTTCCTCATGGCTCAAGGCAGCTTGCAAGAATACGGGTTTTTAAAAATTTAGTTAAAGCCAGAATAAAATAACAAACCCCAGATCTCTCCATCCCTCTCTCTCTTAAAAGATGTCTGCCAATTCCATCTCCCTCGAAAGTCCTGGCAAACAGACAGGCCTTGCAGCACCTCCTGAAGATCTCCAAGGAGGGGGGCCTCTTTCACCTTTTCAGGTAGCCCATTACATAGAGCCACAATGGAAAAGGCCCTGAGTAGTGGGATAGCCAACAGATAAGAGAAGCCAATGTTGGATCAGGCCAGTGGCAGGGAGCTGTTCCTGTTGGCAGCAGAGGAGAGGACTTGCAATAATGAGTTTAAATTAAGGGTGGGAAGATACCAGCTATAGGAAAAACTTTTTGACAGAGTTGTGCAATAGTAGAATCAGCTGCCTAGAAAGGTGGTGAGCTCCCCCTCCATGGCAGTCTTCAAGCAGTGACTGGACGAGCCCTAGTCAGGGATGCTCTAGGCCAGGGGTGGCCAACCTGTGGCTCGGGAGCCACATGCGGCTCTTTCACACATATTGTGCGGCTCCTGGCAGGGCGGCTGGGGAAGCAAAGGGGAGGCATGCTTTTTCTCTCTTTCTCCCTTCCTTCCTTCCTTCCTTCCCTCCTCCCTCCCATCTATTTGCTTTCCTAGTTTCTCTCTCTCTCTTTCTTTCCACTTCTTTAATTCTTTCTTTCCATCTCTCTCTCTTTCTCTCTCTCTCTCAATATCATTAGCAAACAAGTAATATCATTATCAATAACCGGTTTTCCTCGTTTGTTTTTATTTTTGGCAGTCTCATTTAATGTTAATAAAAAGCAAATTTGCATATTTTTAAAAATAAAAATGTGTGTGTGATATTTGTTCCTGTCTTGCGGCTCTCAGACATCTGACGTTTATTCTATGTGGCTCTTACGTTAAGCAAGGTTGGCCACCCCTGCTCTAGGCTGATCCTGCACTGAGCAGGGGGGTTGGACTAGATGGCCTGGATGGCCACTTCCAACTCTTGTGACTCTATGATAAAGATGCACAGAAATCACATAGGGAAAAATGTTGGGATTTTGACCTGGGAGGTTGGTGGTTCAACTCTCAGACATGCGATCTGCATGGAGAGCAGTGTTCCCTCTCAGCTGAGTCAGTGTGAGCTAGCTCACAGTTTTTTAGCTTCCAGCTCACACATTTTTGCCTTAGCTCAGGAAGGATGGCTCTGGAGCAAACTAATTCGTGCCGTAGCCAAATCGCTCGCTCACAACTTTATTGCCAGTAGCTCACAAAGTAGAATTTTTGCTCACAAGGCTCCACAGTTTAGAGGGGGCATTGATGGAGAGGCCTGTAGTGAGACACTGGCTGAAGCCTCAGTTGCCTGTCTTGATGATCCCCAAAACAGCTCCCACCAGTGCATTTCCTGTTGCTTGCTTGCTGAACAAAGGAGGGAGCTTTGGAACACCCCCTTCCAGCTGACTGTCTCATGTTCCTTCTGTCTCTGGGCTCGGCAGCCTGTCCCTGTGGTCTGGAAAGCCAAAGCGAAGAGCCAAACCTGGCTTTTCTCCACCTGAATACAGGAAGTGCTTCAGAGGCACCCAGGAGAGTGCTTTCGCTTCTGCGGGGAAAACCCACCGGGAAGAACCAACCTTGCTGGCCTTCCTCAGTTCCCTGAGCTGCCACAGATCTGTATGGCCAGTTTCTGCTTCCTGTGCATCGGGAACTGGTTGGTTTGGTGTAGTGGTCAAGAGCGCGGACTCTAATCTGGGAGAACCGGGTTTGATTCCCCACTCCTCCACATGCAGCTGCTGGTGTGACCCTGGAACAGTCACAAGTTCTTTCAGAGCTGTTCTCTCAAGGGCAGTTCTCGAGAGAGTTCTCTCAGCCCCACCTACCTTACAGGGTGTCAGTTGAGGGGAGGGGAAGGGAAAGGAGTTTGTAAGCCACTCTGAGACTCCTTCAGGTAGTATAGGGTTGGGTATAAATCCAGTCTCTCCCCCCACCCCCCCATTGTGCCTGAAGCACTCACCTTTCTGGACCCAGGGAGCTGTTCTGTGGCTTTGAATGTGAGTTCCAAGGTGCACATTGCAACCCCTGTTTGTGCATGTTTTATGTGGCGTTTCTCAAGCAAATGGCAGCTTTAATTGTGGCGTGCACACAAAGGCCTCCGCCTATGGCGAAGAGGGATGAGGAAGGTACTCTGTGCACTTCCTTGTCTGTTTCCAGTGTCTCAAGTCTCCATATTCATGTGTTGCAAGAAAGGGCAGAAGGATCTTTTTGTTCATGTGGCAATCAGGTTGCTTAAAGGGAGAGAGCACAGAGGGGACATTTTCCTCTAGAGGCCAAGTTCAAAGGGCCACTGGGTTGGTTTTTGGCTGCCTTTGGTGATGGAGCATCTTCTGCTTTCATTTCTGCATTTCAAATATACAGCGCTGTTTCACTGTGAACTGGGACCATAGACGGGGTGTGTGTGTGTGTTTATATATATATATATATAAAAAGAGAGAGGTGTTCCCTCTCAGCTGAGTCAGTGTGAGTTAGCTCACAGTTATTTAGCCTCCGGCTCACGGATTTTTGCCTTCGCTCAAGAAGGATGGCTCCAGAGCAAACTAATGTATGCAGTAGCCAAATCACTTGCTCACAACTTTAATGCCGGTAGCTCACAGAGTAGAATTTTTGCTCACAAGATTCCACAGCTTAGAGGGAGTATTTACACACACACACGGGGGGGGGGGGGGTTGTCTGGCTGCATGGTCCTGGTTTTGGAGGGTAGCTGGGTTGGTCTGTGGTAGAACAGTTAGATTCAAGAATTCACTGCCGCAGGAAGTGGTGGTGGCGGCTACAAGCATGGACGGCTTCAACGGGGGATATGGATAAACATATGGAGCAGAGGTCCATCAGTGGCTATTAGCCACAAAGTATAGATAGGAACTGGGGCAAGTGATGCTCTGTATTCTTAGTGCTTGCGGTGGGGCAACAGTGGGAGGGCTTCTAGTGTCCTGCCCCCACTGCTGGACCTCCTGAGGGCACCTGGTGTTTTTGGCCACTGTGTGACACAGAGTGTTGGACTGGATGGGCCACTGGCCTGACCCAACATTGGCTTCTCTTCTGTTCTTATGACCCCAAAAGACTCATGGGAGGGAATCTAATTCTCCATTCCTTTGCTCTCTCGCTTCCCCCTCCTCCCCCAGCAGTGCCTGAAGCATCTCCCTTTCCTTCTCCCCCACTTACCCACCATTTTCTGTTTATCCCCCTGGCAGCCTCTCTCTCACCCACCTTTTTCTGTTTCCCACCCCTCTCTCCAGCCTCCCCTTTTCTGCCTCTCCATTTCCAGCTTTACCTTCCCTCCCTCCTGTCTTTTACTTTTTTAAAGCGCCTCCCCACCCCCACCTACAGAGGCTTTGAATCCTTGGCAAGTGCTGGTTATGGATCGCCTGGACACCCCCAAAATGGCCACAGGTATTTCCCAGCCTAGACTTGCGAGTTCCGAGTGGGACACTTTTCTTAAAGAAGCAGGCATTGCTTGTGTGAGATTTGCGTCTTTCTCGCCCCCTGTTTATTTATTTGCTTATTTATTTATACATCTCTTATTTATTTATTTCATATTTTCATGCAAACGTGGTGCTTTCCCCCACCCCCGGCTTTCAAAATCTCCCCCGTCTGTCCCCGCCCCTATTGTATACATTTTTTGATCCACACTCTGTGGTTAGGTTCAGATTTAGGTATAATAATACACCCATGCACATGTGCTGACGTGCAGTGGCTTGCATGGCCATGCACATGCTGTGATTCACAGGACCCTGCGGCCCAATGTGGCGCTAGGTGCTGAATTCCTTTTTTGTTTTAAAATCCAGTTTCTAATCTTCGTTGTGCAAGGGTGTGGATAGCCCCGGGCAAAATCTTAGAACTGAGAAGAGGTGAAGAAGAAGAGATTGAAGAAGAGATTGGATTTATACCCCGCCCTTCCCTATCCCAAAGGACAGGGATGGCCAAACTTGCTTAACAAAAGAGCTGCATAGAATAAACATCAGATGTTTGAGAGCCACAAGACATGAACAAATATTACCTGCTTTTATTGGAAAATAAGCAAATTTGCTTTTTATTAACATTAAATGAGACTGCCAAAAATAACAACAAAAGGGATAATAGCAGATATTGATAATGATATTAATTTGTCCAATGATATTTATTTGCTAATGATACTTAGCTTCCCCAGCTGCCCTGCTGGGAGCCACATAATATATGTGAAAGAGCCGCATGCGGCTCCCGAGCCACAGTTTGCCCACCCCTGCCAAAGGAGTCTCAGAACGGCTTACAAACTCCTTACAATTGAAATATCCAGTGCTCAGAGGAAGGTGGGGCTTGAGGGTCCTTATTTATTGATCTATTGTGTGTCGTTGCTAGACCTCCTTCAGTCAAAGAGTGGGGTCCCCCAGGCGGTGGATTTAAAAAACAAACCTGAAATCCCAAACGGTGTAAAAAAGTAACAGGTAGCTAGCTGGAAGTCCATGTATATTTTCAGTTGCTCAGGAGTAAACTGCTTGCGCATAACCTATGCACAAGGAAGCAACTGAACACAGTCAGCCATAGGCAGAGATTTGATGCGCGAGGTGTTGAAAGCCAGCTCGCTGCAACCCTGTTGATCATGGGACAGGATCCTGAGAAACCTGAGAATCAGTGCTGATTAACATTGGGCAGTGCAAAAGAATAAGACGAGAAGAAGAGATTGGGTTTATACCTCGTCCTTCACTCGGAGTCTCAGAGTGGCTTACAATCTCCTTTCCCTTCCCCTCCCCTCAACAGATACCCTATGAGGTAGGTGGGGCTGAGAGAGCTCTTTCGAGGACTGCTCTTGAGAGAACAGCTCTGAGAGAACTGTGGCTTGCCCAAGGTCACCCAGCCACCTGCAAGTGGAGGAGTGGGGAATCAAACCTGGTTCTCCCAGAGTAGTGTCCGCACTCCTAACCACTACACCAAACTGCAGATGAAGTACTTCTTCACCCAAAGAGTGATTAACACGTGGAATTCACTGCCACAGGAGGTGGTGGCAGCTACAAGCAGGGATGGCTTCAAGAGGGAATTAGATAAACACATGGAGCAGAAGTCCATCAGTGGCTATTAGCCACAAAGTATAGATAGGAACTCTCAGTCTGGGGCAAGTGATGCTCTGTAATCTTGGTGTTTGGGGGGGCAATAGTGGGAGGGTTTCCTGCCCCCACTGCTGGACCTTCTGAGGGCACCTGGTGTTTTTGGCCACTGTGTGACAGCGTGTTGGACTGGAGGGGCCACTGGCCTGGTCCAGCATTGGCTTTTCTTATGTTCTTATGAGGCTGTTGCAGGCATATTTATGTAGAACACTTGGAGGAACGCCTCCCTCCAAAGTACATAGCCTTAAGCATATGGCAGCCCTTGCCATTCTTCCCGAGTTGGTCCAAATCTATGTAAAAGCTTCTGTCTATGGGATTTATCTTTATGCTGTCCCATGCAAACAGTGACACCCCCCCACCCCCCCCAACCTGGAGTTCTGGTGTGCTGTGTGAATGTGGTAACACAGTGAAACAGCAAAAGTTGCCCATCCATGATTCTGAAATGATTATGGCACAAGATCTGTTTTAGTAGTTAACACTTGGGGGCCCGTTCTGTCATTTTATTCACAGTATATAAGGCACCTGCAACGTCTCATGGATCAAATGATAACTGGGCCTTGTTGGGCAAAATAGTTAATAAAATCAAAAGCAACTTTCCAAACAGTTTCTCTCAGTGGGTGTTTTTAACGCAAGACTAGGGGCCGACAATGATCATTTAATCCAAAATTGTATAGTCTTAGCAACCTTAGACCCTGGTGGTTTTGTCGGTCATCAAAAGACATGGTAATAACTGCCAGCAGCTTGAGGCTGGCCACTTTTGTTATCCAAAGTAGTGGCCGCTTTTGTTATCCAAAGAACAGCCACCGGAGAATTGAACCAAGTGGGGATTGTACCTTCTTGGGTTTCAAGGGAGCCACTGTTAACTGATTATTTTATTGTTTCTCCTAATCTCAGTTCATTTGCGAGCTTCCTGGGAGTTTCATCCTTTTGGGGCAGTGATCATCTCTCTATTGTACTGAGGGTGAACATGCCTTATGTCCAACTCTTTATAAGATCAAGGTGGGTAGCTGTGATAGTCTGTCTGCTTGAGACAATGCATCCTCCTGGATTTAATCGAGACAAAGGTTTCCTGTCTCATTACCAATGCTGATTTCTCCATGCCTATTACCCCTCCGCATATCTCAACTAAATCCAATCACTCCTGCTATTGTTATTCACCTGCGATTGTCATTTGCCAGCTAATGTAATTTGGCATCTGAAATCACTCCACTTTCTGATAAACATTTGAAGAAGTGAGGAGTGACTCCAGAAGGCTCATACCCTGCCACATATTTTGTTAATCTTTAAGGTAAACAGGCAAGACCGTATGCCCTGAACCACCAAAACTTCCTCTGTCGAATCCTCTGGAATTACAACATCGCTCACCTGGCCGCCTGCTCAGAAGTGTTATCTTTAAGAAGATCATTACTTGGGCCTGATGTAAATAGGAGCGCTCTCTCTCACACACAATCTTGTATGGACTATTGTCCACGTCAAGCCCTCGTACTCTAAAATTATATCTGGTAGTGCTGCTGTGTACAGTTTTGATCCCTGTATCTCAAAAAAAGACATCACAGAACTGGAACAAGGTACGGAGGAGGGCAACCAAGATGATTAGGAAGTTGGAACACCTTCTCAATGAGGAAAGGCTGAAGAGTCTGGGACTTTTCCATTTAGAAAAATAGATGACTAAGGGGGGACATGATAGAAGCTTATAAAATTATGCATGGGGTGGAGGGAGTTGACAAAGAGAAATTTTTTACCCTCTCCCAGAATATTAGAACTCGAGGGCATCTGATGAAGCTGATGGGCAGAAGATTCAGGATGGACAAAAGGAAATAACTTCTTTGCACAGAGAGTAATTAAACTGTGGGATTCGCTGTTAGAGGATGTAGTGATGGCCACAGGAATAAAAATGCTTTAAAAGGAAATAATTTCGATTCATGGAGCTATCAGTAGCTACTAGCCATGGTGACTGAGGGGAACTTCCATGTTGAGGCACCAAACCTCTGAATCCCAGAGTCAGGAGGCAACATCAGGGGAAGGCCTCAGCCTCTATGCCCTGTTGTTGGTCCTCCAGAGGAACTGGCTGGCCACGATGTGAGACAGGATGCTGGACTAGATGGACCACTAGTCTGATCCAGCAGGGCTCTTCTGATGTTCTTATGAAGGCCTCAGCCTCTATGCCCTGTTGTTGGCCCTCCGGAGGAACTGGCTGGCCACTAGGGCTGCCAAGTCCCCCAATCGGGCGGGGGAAACACTGATTTTTAGTCCTTCCTCCCGCTTTTCCAAAGTTGCCCACCGGGGGGACAAAATGGCTGCCTTAAAAGGGAAATGTCTGCAGAGAGCCTGCCCTGCAGTAAAAAGCCTCGCCAGACATTTCCCCTTTAAGAAGTCAGCAAGAGAGCTTCCACAGCAAGAGAGGTCCGCCCAGAGGGACTGAAGGAGCTGCTTTTGCATGTGGCTGGCAAGGTAAGTTTCTCTTCCAGCTCTTTTCATTCTCTCTCCCTTTCTTTTTTCTGTCTGTCTGTCTGTCTCTCTCTCTGTCCCCATCCAGCAGAGGTCTATCAGTGGCTATTATAGCCACAAGGTCTAAATGGAAGTAAGTGCCTCTGCCAGTTTTTTTCCCCTTCTCTCTCTCCCTCTTTCTTTTTTCTGTCTGTCTGTCTCTCTCTCTCTGTCCCCATCCAGCAGAGGTCTATCAATGGCTATTATTAGCCACAAGGTCTAAATGGAACCCTTTGTCTGGGGCAGTGATGCTCTGAATTCTTGGTGCTTGGGGGGCAACAGTGGGAGGGCTTCTGGAGTTCTGGCCCCGCTGCTGGACCTCCTGAGGGCACCTGGTATTTTTGGCCACTGTTGTGACACAGAGTGTTGTACTGGATGGGCTGTACTGGATGGGCCGATCCACTGTGGCTTCTCTCCTGTTCTTATGATATGAAAATCATATTTAGCACTTGTGTAGCACTTAGGGCTTCATATTCTGCCGAGATGAGGAAGGATTCAGTAGGGCCGTTGCTCAGTGATCGAGCATCTGCTTGACATGCAGGAGGTATCAGCCTCTTCAGCTAAAAAAGGATCAGGTCATAGGTGACATTAAAGATCTCAGCCTGAGACCCTGGAGAGCCACTACCAGTCTGAGTAGTCAATACTGACCTTGATGGACCAATGGCCTGATTCAGTATTAGGAAACTTCATGAGTTCATGTGTCAGCATGTGGAAGCAACATCACAGGATGTGACATCACAAAATGATGTCACTTCCTTTCTCCTGGCTCCACCCCCAAAGTCTCCTGGCTCCACCCCCAAAGTCCCCAGATATTTCCCAAGTTGGACTTGGCAGCCCTACTGGCCACTGTGTAAGACAGGATGCTGGACTAGATGGACCACTGGTCTGATCCAGCAGGGCTCTCCTTATGTTCTAATGAAGGCCTCGGCCTCTGTGCCTTGTTGTTGGCCCTCCAGAGTAACTGGTTGGCCTGTGTGTGAGACAGGATGCTTGGCTAGATGGACCACTGATCCAGCAGGGCTGTTATGTTCCTTTTGTGAGGCCTCTGGTCCCCAAGAATTCTGGTGCCTGGTTTGACAAAAAGTGCAGGCTTATCGAAACAGAAACAGCAGAAGTCTGAACATATACTCAAGACTGGCTCAAAACCGACTACAAAGGTCTGCCTCGCCCACACGGATGTTCAGGGACGGGAGGTGGGCAAGCTAAAGGCTGTTCCGAAAGGAACTGCAAAAGGCACTGACTTCATTCTCCACTGGATTTGGGAGTGGGTTGATACAGTGACAGAGAGCCTATTTTCCTTTTTTTTGTCCTCTGCCTGGCTGGAAGGAAGTCTAGAGTACAGCGGAAGGGACTCCCTGATGTTTAAAACACTGGGGGATTTTTCTTGTGTGTGTTACACTTCTCCAGAAAGGGGCCGTAAAGCAGAAATCCCCAGTCCAGACAGGAAGTGATTAAGACATGAATAAAGATTTCAAATAGACTCGGGGTCAAGGCAAAGATGGAGGCTGGCCGTGTGCCAGAGAGACATACTTGGATGCCTCTGCAGCAGGAGAGCGGTGGGAGGCATAATGAATTTTAGGAGCCTGGGACGGAGCCGTGGGAAAAAAAGGGGCGCCTTTCCCTTTGGAGGAAGTTCCAGCCATAGAAGGAGTTTCAGCAGTAGGAAATTACTCATCTGTATCCCATTACCTCTCTCCTCTGATCTCGATTGTTCCCCTCCTTATTTCATAGAGATGAATAGCAGGCCTTTCTTTCGGACACGTGAGCACTTCCGTAGAGCTGAGCGATGTTGCAGGTGACTCGGCAAAAGCTACAGTGACACCCCCCCCACACCCAATTTTTGCCAAATGAGTATGGATTTGTGTTTCAGCGGTAGAGCCTCTCCTTGTGGGGGGAAAAATCCAGTTCAATCCCCAGCTTCGCCAGTTGAAAGGATCAGGTGGTACTTGATGGGAAAAACCTCTGCCTGAGGTCCTGGAGAGCTGCTGCCCCCCCTCCCCCATTACTGACCTTAATACTAACCTCTGTAGGGTCGGTCTAGGGCAGGGGTTACCAGACTGTGGCTCGGGAGCCGCATGCAGCTCTTCCACACACATTGTGCAGCTCCCGGCAGGGCGGCTGGGGAAGTGAAGTATCATTAGCAGACAAATATAATTGGACAAATAAATACCATTATCAATATCTGCTTTTCACCACTTTTGTTATCATTTTTGGCAGTCTTATTTAATGTTAATAAAAAGCAAATGTGCATGTTTCCCAGTAGAAATATTTGTTCATGTCTTACGGCTCTCAGACATCTGACATTTATTCTACGTGGCTCTTAGTTAAGCAAGTCTGGCTACCCCTGCTATAGGGCTTGACTTGGAATAGGGGTTGACTTGGTAGAGGGCAGCGTCATCTGTGTTACAGTATATGTGCCAAAGGCACGGCATGCTAAATTTGCTCCAGCTAAGTAGGTTAGGATCTGGTCTGGGTTAGGATCTGGTCAACGTCTGAATAGGTCCCCTTCCAGCAGCCTCGTGCCGTGTCCGTCCATATAAACATACATGCACATGTATTTTTTTTTCTTCCTTCCAGAAAGTTAAAAGCATACCAGCCTGAATAGGCAAGTACTACCTGGAGCTCAAAAACTAAGCAAGGTTGGGCACGGTCATTTCTCGGATGGGAAACCTCTAAGGAAGTCCAAGGCTGCTGAGCAGAGGCAGGCAATGGCAAACCACCTTCGAACATCTCTTGCCTTGAAAACCCTGTGAGAGTTCACCATAAGTCAGGTGGGACTTGGCAGCACTTTATAGATCTGTGCATGGGTACACTACTCTCAAATCACAGCCGGTTTACGGTGATCCCGTAGGGTTTCCAAGGGAAGAGATGAGCAGTGGTGGTTCTTCCCTCCAAGTACCAACCAGGAATGACTCTGCTTGGCTTCTGATGAGATCGGTGTAGCCTGGGCCATTTGGGCATTCACAGATGCATATAAATAAATGGACGTGGGCTTTATCTGGACAAGAGGAATTAACCTGGAGGGTAATGACTTGCATGCTGTAGCTGAGCTCGGAGCTGCATCCCCAGGTGACCCCACAATTTAGGAACCGCAGCAGGCAGCTACCTCAGTCACACGCCCTCGGCCTTAAAGGGCCAGGACCAGGAAAAGAGGCAGGGTATAAGTGAAATGAATGAATGAATAAGAATAATTAAAAAGAACAGGCCAGTATCCCAAATTCTGTGGATGTGAACAGCTTGAAGCTCGTCATCTGTGTCTCATCTCTCATTCGTTCAGAAGGCGGTCAATGTTTCATTTAGCTTCCCCCCTCCATGTATCATGCACACCGCATGCCTCGAGGGGGCCTCTGCCTTTCCATTCTAGACTTCATTCCTCGCTTATGTTTTCTCCCCACGCAAAGGGCAGAGATGCCGCTGGGCCGGCTGCCTTAACCCGAACTCTCTAGTTCGAGGCGACTTACCACAGAGGCCAACGTCACGACAGCCTCCCCTTTCGAAAGAGACACTCCGCATCCTTGGCTTTGAAACTATGTGAAGCTGCATACCTCGGAACCCTCTCCCTGTGCCGTCGCTTTCCCAGGGCAGAAGGCGTGATTGGAGAGAGCCTCTGGGGACGCAGGCCTGAGAAACAGGCACCGATTGGCTAACCCAAAACTTCCTAGTGGCTTCCCTTGGTTCAAGGCACCTTCCCTGCTTCCAAGCCAGCCTTTCGGTTGACAGGGTTATGGGAAGAGCAGCATTTGGTTCTGTTACTGTTGATTTCTGAAACCTGAATTCTTCACCTAGAGGAGCTGTGTTTTGAAATCGGTTGAAATGAAAAGCAGAATAATTAAATTGTGCACCAGCTTAGTTTATTTAGCCAGTACAAGCAAAGAGCTCTGCCTAGTTACCACTTTTTGCTATGGTGGTTAAGTTGTCTTCCCCTCCCACCTCAGGAGTTTCAGTTTCACCCATCTATACCTATAAGCCTTCGCCGGTCGCCATCTTCATTCAAGTGCAAACAAATCAGGCTTAGCCATTGAAAACACAGGAGTTTTAAAAACTTTCTGTTTAAAATAAGTAAAATTGGAAGCTGAGGTTGGGGACAACTGTGGCATTCATTTACTGATGTTTCTATCCCATTTTCCTTCCTTTATCCACAAAACTCAAGGTGACATCCACTGTTCCCTCTAAGCTGAGTTAGTGTGAGCTAGCTCACAGTTTTTTAGCCTCTGGCTCACACGTTTTCGCCTCAGCTCAGGAAGGGCGGCTCCAGAGCAAACTAATTTATGCAGGAGCTAAATAGCTCATTCACAACTATAATGCCAGTAGCTCACGAAGTAGAATTTTTGCTCACAAGACTCCACAGCTTAGAGGGAGCATTGGAACATTGTGTGGTGTGGTGGTTAGAGTCCTGGACTTCATTCCTTTCCTACAGTTTCTCCCCACACAGAGTGCAGAGATCTTGCTAAGCGGTGGCATGCTTAGCATGTTTCACACCCGGAGCACCTGGGAGGGGCACACAATGGGACTTACTTGCGAGTAAACACGGAAAGGTTCGAGGCTATTCGAAAGGAGGGGGCGTCTGTGGAAGGAGGAAAAGGGAGGAGAGAGTGTCTCCCAAGCCCTGTCCAACCGATGGAGCTTCCCCAAAGAAGGGCGGGCTTTTAAAAAAAAATCAAGAGAAGGTGCAACCAGATGGAAGGAGGAACTGTTTGTGTTTCTAAACGGGCAAATCTCTGGTGCCAGACAGACTTGCTGGTTTTTTGTTGGGGGAAAGGAGTGATTTTTTTCAGGCTGTGGTCCCCCCACTCCCTTACTCTAAAATAGTAAAGGTAATGGCTCGGAAGCCAGTTGACTCCGACTCCAGGGGGCGGTGCTTATCTCCGTTTCCAAGCCGAAGAGCCAGCGCTGTCCAAAGACGTCTCCGTGGTCATTTGGCTGGCATGACTAAATGCTGAGGCGCACAAAACAGATAACAAGAATACAAAAGCACTGTTATGATGCAGAGAAACAATTTGTATCAAATGACTCCTAATCAAAACATGCAAAGAAAATGTCTATTACAGTAATGCAATAGGATACAAAGCTCACAGAATAAATATGTCTTTTACACTCAAAGCATAAAGCTCACAATATCTTAAAGAACATGTCTTCAAGAAATTTTTTTCCCAGAGCATAGTATCCAGTGAAGGAAGACGAAGATGCCAGCTTTTTCTCTTCGTTTCACTAATGCTTCCTCAGTAAACTCAATTCTTAATACATGAAGCACAAAGGTGCTAGACTCAACTTCCAACTGGATCAAATTCCCCAAAGAGTTCAGTGTCCAGAATTTATTACCATAACCTTTTGGTTCAAGACAAACGGGCTACCGCTCATTCCCCACTTCAAAGTCGGTGCTGCCGTGAAGGATTCTATGCTCTGGGGAAAAAATCGTTCCCCTGATGTGAGATGCTTGGAAGGAATGCTTGTCTGGTGTTGGGAAGTCTCCTCCTGTTGGAAGAACGTTCCTCTGCTAGTGGAACCGGTCCACGGAATCCAACCCGTAAAGGTTCCAGGCGGTTATGACCCGTCCAGGCGCTGTTGAGACCCAGGTGTGCGTTCTGTATCACACCCTGAGCTTTAGGAATCCGCTTCTGTGCAGTTAGGGCATGACTGTGGAACACGCCGATTCCAAGACCAATTTGGGCTACTTGTTTTAGGAAAACAGTTGTAAGAAAAGGTCATGCTAAGGCTGTGAAAGAATCACAAGCAGGGCAAGATGCAGATATCCGTTGCTGCTTCTTTGATCTGAGCTGCTCCTACTGGGAGGTCCTCCGTCTCCACTATTGTGGCCGAGAGTAGTTGGAAGAACTGTCTTCCGTGGGTGTTACCTAATCTGTATTTGTGTTTTTTCAAGCTGGCAGTGGCAGCCACCACATCCTGTGGTTCTGATTTCTATGCTTTAGTGATGTGTTGTAATCAATTTCATTTCCCTTCTTTTAAAGCAAGGCAAACTGACAAACCTGTCAGAGAGATACCCTCTCTGTGGGGGGGTGTTTAAGTGAGTGATACAGAGCGTGCATCCAATCCCTTGCTTTCTGTCTATGCAGTTTTCTCTGTAGTCAACCGCTCCGTGCTTTTATATATTCTACCACAGGAATGCAAATGAGGGAGGGGAAATCCCAGTCCCCCCCCCCCGACCCCCACATCCTTCCCTCTTGCTCTGCCTCTGTTCCCCCCCCCCCCATGCACACATTCATATTTCCTGCCCAGTTTCCCAGTTGTTGATTTCCACACCTCTAATCCACCCAGTTCCCCAGCCCGCCCCCATAACCAATTGAATGAACTAGTGTCCCTCCATTGAACCTTGAACCTTTCTTATCAGTCTCCCCCCCCCCGGTCCCCTCATATATTCCTTACTTTTTTCCATTTTTATATTTGGTCTATGATGATCAGGATAGATCAGTGTTTCTTCACCTTTTAATTTGTGTGTGTGTATTTGTGTGTGTGTGTGCTTGTGAGCCTAGAAGTCGTGGTGACTTCTGGCCACCCCTAGTGAGGCCAGGACGTTTCAGAGCGGTGGCTTGATAGTATCTCCTCTGCATCCCGGCCCTGGTATTTCTTGGGGGTTGCCCTTCCAAGTACGTGCCAGGGCCGGCCCTGCTTAACTTCCGAGATCTGATGCGATCGAGCTTGTCTGGGCTCTCCAGGTCAGGGCATTGTTTCCTAACCTTTATTCCTCTGCTGTCCTCGAAGTCCACATTATTGTCACTGAATGCTCTCCAGTGTATTGACTGAAATATTCATATGCTGCCTTTCCCAGCACCAAACACAGCTTACGGAAACAGTTGACCCACGAGCAAAATAATAATAATTGAAAAGACGAGGCAAACGTCACTGTAGACGTACGCAAGTGCCGTCAAGTCGCAGCCCACCTCGACCCCAGAAGGGTCTTTCAAGGCAAGCCAGAAGCTGCGGGGGTTTGTCATTGCCTTTCTCCAGGGCTTTTTTTTGTAGAAAAAGCCCAGCAGGAACTCGTTAGCATAATAGGCCACACCCAACAGCAGGGACTCATTAGCATATTAGGCCACACTCCTGACAGCACAGATTATTAGCATATTAGACCACACCCCCATGTTACCATAAGTGTGGTCATCCAGCCACACCCACGGTTTGCTTCTTATTCCGTTCACCTTGTTTGTTGTCAAAACCCAGGGCTTTTCTTGTAGCAGGAACTTCTTTGCGTGTTAGGCCACACACCCCTAATGTAGCCAATCCTTATGAGTTTCTGCTGTTGGGTGTGGCCTATTATGCTAATGAGTTCCTGCTGGGCGTGGCCAACTCAGGAGCCAGTTCCTGTGCATTCCTGCCCAAAAATAGCCCTGCCTTTCTCTGAAGAGCCATCCTTGGTGGTATCTCCAATGCTCCCTTTAAGCTGTGGAGTCTTGTGAGCAAAAATTCTACTTTGTGAGCTGCTGGCATTAAAGTTGTGAGTGAGCAATTTGGCTACTGCATGAATTAGTTTGCTCTGGAGCCATCTGGAGCTGGAGGCTTAAAAAACTGAGCTTGCTCACACCAGCTCAGCTTAGAGGGAGCACTGGTGGTCTCCCATCCAAGTACTATCCAGGGCCGACTCTGACAAGGTTGAGCTATACCATGCCTCCTGTCCTCTTCACTGCTATATAATGCTCCTACAAAATCATACCTGCATGATATGTTAAAGCTCACACCGTTTATCTAACTGATTGAGCGACAAGCTCGTTTTCTGCGTGGAAACAAGAAACAAAACCAAATTGCGGGATGTGTGGCTAAATCTTTTAAACTACCAGTCACCATGCATTTGTTAATGTGGGTTTCCTTGTGGACTGAACAGTTGCCAAGACATACGTGATGTTACAGTTCAGGAGATACCATCTTTTTATATCACCTGGAAATAAAACCTGAGCCCTTATGGACACTTGTGTATTTCTGTTGCATGCCCTCCAGCTAAGTGGCTCAGCGGCACATTCGCTTTTCAAAGTGTGAGTATCTATGAATCTGCAAGCCAGTGAACGAACGTTTATTTTCCATTTTGACAGTGTGAAAAGTTCTGGACACCCTTGGCTTGATGCTCTCTGCATGTTTACTAAGATGTCCGGTCTCCTTCAGGGGGGCTCTGAAATAAGTACACAAAGGTTTGTGGTCTTAGCTTTCGAATAAATGATCTTGACTTGTTTTCCGTTTGGTGTAGTGGTTAAGTGCGCGGACTCTAATCTGGGAGAACCGGGTTTGATTCCCCACTCCTCCACTTGCACCTGGCTGGATGACCTTGGGCAAGCCATAGCTCTGTACCAGCTGTTCCCTCAAGGACAGCTTGGGAAAGAGCTCTCTCAGCCCCACCTACCTCACAGGGTGCCTGTTGTGGGCAGGGGAAGGGAAAAGGAGTTTGTAAGCCGCTCTGAGACTCCAAGTGAGTGAAGGGCAGGATATAAATCCAATCTCTTCTTCTTCTTCTTCTTCTTCTTCTTCTAGCAGGTACAGCCAGAGAGCCGGACATTGAGAAATCCGTGTCTGTTTTCTAAAGATAGATCATTCTGTGCTGTGTGAAGGCTGCATGAAAATGGGTTTTGGATCCTACAGCTAGGTTGTATGAAGGTTCTGTTTGATTCCCGACTGGCACATGTGAACTGTCTTAGCAATCACTGAGCACGTTCAGGAAACAGGCAAATTTTAAAATAGGATTTTTGATTTAATGCAGTTCCGATTATTTATTTATTTATTTATTTTGATGTATAGCCTGCCCTTCCCGCAAGCAGGCTCAGGGTGGGTTACAACAGTAAATTACAATCCAAAGACAAAAGTGAATATCAAATAATTAAAAACAGTTAAAAGAAGGAGACTGGATTTATACCCCACCCTTCACTCACTTGGAGTCTCAGAGCGGCTTACAAACACCTTCCCCTTCCCCTCCCCACAACAGGCACCCTGTGAGGTAGGTGGAGGGGCTGAGAGAGCTCTGACAGGAAGTGCTCTTTCAAGAACAGCTCTGACGGAACTATGGCTTGCACAAGGTCATCCAGTGGCTGCAAGTGGAGGAGGTAGGCACAGCCGCAATCCTAAATCTGGGAGCAGTTGGGCCATGGCCGAACCACAAAGATCTTACTGGTAGCTGCTTATTAATAGCAGGACTGCAGCAGGGAGGCCAATTAATGGATGCCCACCACCTCCCCCAAAGGCCTGGCGGAACAGCTCCATTTTGCAGGCCTGATATTCCTTGGAGGTCTCTCATCCAAATACTTACCAGGGTCGGCCCTGCTCAGCTTCCGAGATCTTCCGAGACTGGGCTTACCTGGGCTATCCAGGTCAGGGCTGCTCTGGGTATCTCACCGATCTATAAGGTGCCGCTGAAGTCAAATCTAACTCGTTCTACTGCAGACCAGCATGGCCAGTCTCTAGGAAACTTGATTTAATTTTGGTTGCTTTAAACCGGGTGATTCAAAGCACCTTGAAATCAAGGCACCCGGGCTGTGGAAGCTTGCTGGAGGATTGGGCAAGGAGAGAAGTGTGGATGGAGAGCTTCCCACAAGATGATGGCAACAGGCCTTGGTTGTGAACCGCGCGAAATGTGTGTAGCTTCGCTCTGACCCCACAAGGGTGGCGAATCAAGACAATCAGGAATAGAAACTTTGATATTTTAAATCTCCTCCCTCAAAAAATGTTGAAATGCCTTGGGTAATTTCCTGCGTTGCTGAAGTTCTTAATATATGACCGAGGAGCGGTTGCGGTCTTTGCCTGGCCTTTTAAATTCATCTTTCCGCTGGGACGGGCAGCCCTCAAGAGAAGGATCCCAGCAGAACTGCCTCCTTACTCTGTGGGCTACATGGGTGGGGAACTAGAGAGCCCGTGCAGTGTACTGGTTTGAGTATTAGATCACGATCTGGGAGACCCAGATTCGAATCCTCACTCTGCCATGTCAGCTTCCTTGGGCTACTCTGGGCCAGTCACCCTCCTTCAGCCTCCCTAACATGTTCACTCCCTGAGGGAAAGGTGGCGTTTAAAAAATCCAGAGAAGATACTTCCCCTGCGGTTGGTTTTTGAACCTGGAGTACGCAGAGTCTCCTGAATGTTTATATCTCACCTCTGGAGGCTGTTATGCTTCTCATAAATCACACTCAATATCCTGCCCTTGCTCTGGTGAGCTCAGAGCTTTACACTCACAATGACCTTGTGTGGTAAGTCAGGCTGAGAGAGAGAGAGAGAGAGAGAGAGTGTGGCTGGCCCAGGTCATCCAGTGTCCTCCTTCGCACATCAGAATCCAGGAGGGATGAATCAACATCCTCACTAGTGTGACAGCAACGATACCTTGACCAGCTTTCCAACTAGGGTTGTTAGCAATGATTTGGAGCAGGGGAGGGAGATCAGCCGGGACGTGGTGCCGTAGAATCCACCCTCCAAAGCCGCCATGTTCTCCAAGAGAACTGACCTCCGTGGTCTGTAATTCTGGGGGATGTTCCCGGCCCCACCTGGAGGCTGGCAACCCTACAACAGCCTCGTAAGAATGGGCAGAATTCCTGTTCACGTATTAGAAAGGGTCGGGTGTAGGGCTGCCAACTCTAGGTTGGGAAATAGCTGGAGATTTGGGGTGGGGCAGAACCTCAGCAGGGTGTAACGCCTTAGAGTCTACCATCCAAAGCGGCCATTTTGTCACCTGGAGATCAGTTGTGATTCTGGGAGATCTCCAGCCCCCACCTGGAGGCTGACAACCCTCGGTGGGTGGAGATGGCTTCAATATTGCGATGTCATGGCTGAGGTAATATTTGAACTGTGGATTTGCAGCTTCCTCCTGGTCTCTGGTACCACACACAGTCTTTCCGTTGCTTGTCTTACACTGATCTAGGAGGGTTTTGGTCACAAATTAGGTTTGTTGTTATTCAGTCACGCAGTCGAGTCCGACTCTTCGCGACCCCATGGACCACATCAGGCCAAGCCCTCCTGTCTTCCGTTGTCCTCCGGAGTTTGCTTAATTTCATTTTCGTTGCATCGATAACACCTTCTAACCATCTCATCCTTTGCCCATCCCCTTCTTTTTTGACTTTCAATCTTTCCCAGCATCAGGGTCTTCTCCAGGGAGTGCTCCTTTCTCATTTGGTGGCCAAAGTATTTGAGCTTCAGCTTCAGGATCTGGCCTTCCAGGGAACAATCAGGGTTGATTCCCTTTAGGACTGACTAATTTGATCTCCTTGCAGCCCAAGGGACTCTCAAGAGTCTTCTCCAGCACCATAATTCAAAAGCATCTATTCTTCGGTGCTCAGCCTTCCTTATGGTCCAACTCTCACAGCCATACATCACTACTGGGAATACCATCGCTTTGACTGTTCAGACTTTTGTTGGCCGGCTGATGTCTCTACTTTTTATTATGTTATCTAGGTTTGCCGTAGCTTTACACACTTCTTTCTCTACCTGCTCTATCCCATGCATAATCTTCTAAACCTCGGTCATGTCACCCCTCAGCCGTCGTTTCTCCAAGCTAAAGAGCCCCAAGCGCTTTAACCTTTAAAGCTTCTTTAGGCACCCCTAGAGTCCCATTCGACTGGCTTTTGACTGGCACACAGGAAAATTGGTCTGACCTAGTTTTTACTATAAGAAGGTATCTAACGAAGTGTGCATGCCCACGAAAGCTTCTACCCAGATTTAAACTTTGTTGGTCTTAAAAGGTGCCGCTGGACTTAAGCTTTGTCCGGTTACGTCTGGGCTATACCACTTGGTGCTTCCAATGGGAGGCTGTCTAGATCAAGTGTGCATCTTGACCAAAGTCACTTCTCAAGAAAATGTGCAAAAATGTGTCAAACGTAGCCCCCCCCCCGCCCCATGGGCAGTGTTTTGTGACACCCACCCACCCACCCAATCACACCCTGAAGTAGGGCATCCCAGTGACAGGCTTAACTACTACAGGGAAAACTAGGCCAGAATTTGGGGAGAGACCCATTCCTTCCTTAGCTTGCCCCCTCTGGGAGGCCTGCCTCATGCTTTGAGAATCCCACCCCCCCTTCTTCTTAACCCAACTTAATTCTCTTATCTGGCAGTCACATCTGCTAATGTAGCCATTTCTCTTGGGGTTTCTTTGTGATCTTGGGACTTAATTTTATGAGAACATAGATAGTGGGAACTCAGTTGCATCATGGCTTGTGTGTGTGTGTGTGTGTGTGTGTGTGTGAGTGTTGGAGCTCAGCCGTTCCTGACACAGTTTGGCTCTGTGGAGGGAGGGCACCCTTTGAAGAGAGCTGTTAGCAGCCCCAAGGCTGTGTGAAAGCACACAAGGGGGTGACACCCAGCCGTCTGTCACTTTGGGGTGTATCTGAAAGCTTTTGGTGATGTTTTTTTGTGGTGCCTTTTGATGCAGGTTCCAGGTAAACACCAGGGCAGGAAGGAAAGGCAAAGGGATTGGATCATTTTTCTTTGGGGTAGGGGAATGATTCTGCAGCACACCGTTGAACAGCGTGGTCTGATTTCCCCCCTTCATCTGTTTGTTTTAAGTGTCCTTTTTAAACTTTTCCTCAGGCTTCCCTATATATTGCCTAGTAAGGTAAAGGTAAAGGTTTCCCTTGCTCGAAAGCCAGTCGAATGGGACTCTAGGGGGGCCTAAAGAAGCTTTAAAGGTTAAAGCGCTTGGGGCTCTTTAGCTTGGAAAAATGACGGCTGAGGGGTGACATGACCGAGGTTTAGAAGATTATGCATGGGATAGAGCAGGTAGAGAAAGAAGTACTTTTCTCCCTTCCTCACAATACAAGAACTCGTGGGCACTCCATGAAATTGCTGAGCAGTCGGGTTAGAACGGATAAAAGGAAGGACTTCTTCACCCAAAGAATGATTAACACATGGAATTCACTGCCACAGGAGGTGGTGGCGCCTACAAGCATGGACGGCTTCAAGAGGGAATTGGCTAAACATATGGAGCGGAGGTCCATCAGTGGCTGTTAGCCACAAAGTATAGATAGGATCTCTCAGTCTGGGGCAAGTGATGCTCTGTATTCTTGGTGCTTGATGGGGGGGGGGGCAACAGTGGGAGGGCTTCTAGTGTCCTGCCCCCACTGGTGGACCTCCTGAGGGCACCTGGTGTTTTTGGCCACTGTGTGACACAGAGTGTTGGGCTGGATGGGCCACTGGGCCTGATCCAATATTGGCTACTCTTATGTTCTTATGAGCCAGTTTTGCCAGTAGAGCAATTGTGGTTCCCATCCCCAAGCCCTCAGAGACAAATTCCGGGAAAGTATGGGAAGGAGGCTGAGACATAAAGCACACATTTTTTGTGTAGAGTCTGGTTCTCCCTCTGAGGTGGAGGCCATCTTGTGGGTGATTCCCACCTATCTCCAGGGAGGCAGGATTAAGTAAATCTTCTTCCTGTTTCCTGTGGTGGGAGTCACCCTCAACTCAGTTTCGTTTCCTGCCTCAATAGGGAGAGCAGCTGGAACTTTTGGCTCTGCCAACTTCCATTGCTAATTCTTTCTCAATACCTATTTTATCTACTTATACTTTCTCCTTACTATTCCTTACTTCATTCTACCTCTCTCAAAAAACAAATAACAAAAAAAGAAGCCTTCTTCCCTCTTCTCCGATCCAGCTTAAGGGGAAGGGCCCCCCCCCCCACTGCCTCTTTCTCTAGCTGTTCACTCAAGCCAGCAGAAAAGCCTCATAGAGAGACATGGATGGAGCGGAGTGTGCCTCCCGATGCTCCAGGAGCTGGCAGCTACAGAAACCGCCCAGCCGCAGAGGAATGCTGTGGGAAGGCCCACAGCGGCGGCGGCACTAAAAAAAGTGCGCCAAAACTGGCCATCTCGGGGCTCTGGAAGGCCCATCGACATCGACAGCGGCGGCCATTTTAGAAACATTGGGCCGAGTTTGACAAGTCGGGAATGGCTCTGAATGCCCCCCCCCCCGCAGTTTGACAAGTCGGGAATGGCTCTGAATGCCCCCCCCCCACACTCCAACTACCCCCGGGCCCCAGGCCAATCGGGGAAGAACAGATCCGGCTAATCCAACAAAGTTTTGCCGGTGGCACGGAGGAGGAGGGAAAGTATGAAGGCGAGGCTCTGGAGGACAACTTGGTTAACGTACAAGGCGATTTACCTTTTTCCCCTGAGGCAATGGCTTTTTCCAGAAGAGCTATGTGGGATGAGATGACCCGTTTTTGCTCCTCGGGGGGGCGTCCTCCCTCTAGGTCTTTGTCCCTCTTATCCCCCCCCTCTCCAAATAGGCCCCCTCCTAACCGGAGTAGATGGCTCACTAAGGCAGCTCAGAAGAGCAATGCCAAATATCATCACATGGCATATAATTACCCAGAGGATGATGACGTTGTATCCCATGTTTCTACTGAAAAGGAGGAAGGGGAATTTTCCTCTAATGAGGAAGAAGGGGAACCTATTCCAAAGCCTCAATCTGCTAAGGAACAGGCTTTTAGATTCCTTAAGCCAGAGGATCTTTATTATTTGTTTCATAAAACCCTGGCTGCCCTCCAAGTCCAGGGCAATCAAAAGGCAGTCAAGCCCAATCCCACACCACAGGATCAGGATGAAGGCTTAGATGTCTTTGATGAATTTTTTCTTCCTGTGGATCCTTTGGAAATAGCCTTTCCTTTTCCAGGTTTTTATGTCAGGAAGGTTAAAGCAGAGTGGGAAAGGCCCTTGACCTCAAAACCCTTCCCGGGTTCCACCATAAGGCTGTACCTTTTACATTCACCTGCCTTAGATTTATTACAGGTCCCCGTGACTGACGCGCCGGTGGCAGCTCTGCAATCAACAGGCGTAGTTTCAGAAGATGGTCACTGTACCTTGAGGGACAATTTGGGTAAGAGAGCTGAATTTGCATTATGCAGGGCTCACGAGGCTATCACTCTGGCAATTAGGGCTTCCTCTGCAGCTTCCACAGTATCTCGAGCGTCCATAGTCTGGATGCGCAGACTCATTCAGATGCTGCCTGAAAGCAATCGGGGACTACTGGAGGGAGCCAACAGATTACTCAAGGCAATCTCCCTTACGGCAGACCCCACCCTGGAGTCCATGGTTTTTTCTGCCAGGGCAACCTCTACAGCAGCAGCTGCACGACGCACTCTCTGGCTGAGAGCATGGCCAGCTGATTACCAATCTAAAGCTATGGTGTCGGCATATCCTTTCCAAGGGGACAAGCTTTTCGGGGACCCCTTGGAGAAAATCATGGTGGAGACCCGAGACAAAAAAAAAAGAAGAAGAAGACACTGCCCAGAACCATCTGCTCCGGAGATAAGAGACCCGGTGCAACATCTTCCTTTCGTCCCTATGGTTCTTCCTACCGATCTCGACCAGATACCAGACGTTCTACCTGGACACAGAATAAACAGCCTTTTCGTAGAGGAGGATTCCACAGCACCAACAGACAAGACCAACGATCCCAAACCTTCCAAGGCGTGACTATGTGGACTTGGCTGTGGGAGGTCGCCTACTTCTCTTCAGTCAAAGATGGCTGACCTCCCAACCAGACTCCTGGACCATGGACGTGGTGTCCATGGGCTACAAGATAGTCTTCAAATATCCACCACAGTCGCATTTCCTTTCCTCTCCGGTTCACAAAACCCCGATAAAAACGGAACAGAACACTTGGTGTGATAAGTCATCTACTTCACATACAGGCAGTAGAACCAGTGCCTCAGGAAGAGTAAGGGACAGGGGTGTACTCAATATTCTTTACAGTGCCAAAAAGAACGGGGATTGGAGGGCAATCCTCAATTTGAAGTTCTTAAACAGATTTGTAGAGCTCAAGCACTTTTGTATGGAAACGCTTCGATCCATCGCGGAATCCCTTCAGGCGCTTGAGTTCCTAACGTCAGTAGACCTGACGGAAGCATATCTTCACGTACCCTTTTTTCCTCCACACAGAAGATTTCTTCATTTCTGCATTGGGGACACTCACCTGCAGTTCCGTGCACCCCCCTTTGGTCTGTCTACAGCTCCTCGAGTGTTCACAAAGGTCCGGATACATCCCGTGAGCCTCCTTCGTCATCTTGGAATCCATATCCATTCGTACTTAGATGACCTCCTGATTCGTTCGGCGTTGGAGGCTCAAGCATTCAGAGATGTTACACAGACTATTCAACTCCTATAGAGCTTTGGCTTCCAGGTCAACTAGACAAAGAGTCACTTAAGACCCACGCAACGTCTAGAACACCTAGAAGTGATAATGGTCACAAGTTCTTGCAAGCTTCTTCTACCCTTACCCAAGGCGCAGAAGATCATGTCTACAGCAACCCAAGTCATCACAGCACGCACGTCATCTCTTTCCCTACTGGTCAAACTGATGGGCTTGATGGTTTCCACCTTCGACACCCAGCAATGAGGTTGTTTCCATTCCCAGCAACTGTAGAAGTTCCTACGGCCCTTCCGGAATATCATAGCCCTAAAAATGGGCATGTCAATGAAGGTTCCACTACAGGTAAAATCAAGCCTACGCTGGTGGACCTTTCGTCACAACTTGACTCAAGGAAAATTTTTCTGGATTCAGAACCAGGTCCAGATCTTCACGGACACCAGCCTATCGAGCTGGGGGTCTGCCCTTCTTTGTCATCTGATTCAGGGGATGTGGTCGCGTGCAGAATCCAACTTACCCATCAATCTCCTGGAACTGCAGGCCATTCGATTGGCCCTAACTCACTTTTCACACAAGATACAAGACAAACATGTCATCATCAGGACGGACAATATTTCTGCCATGACTTACTTCAGCAAGCAAGGCGGTGTGAAATCCCCGAGACTGGCCAAGGAAGCACATCTCCTCCTAACCTGGGCAGAAACTCATCTGTCTTCCCTTACCGCAACTCACATTCAAGGCTCAGCCAACATTCAAGCCGACAGGTTGAGCCGACGGATGATCCAGGAAGGAGAGTGATCCCTACATCCAGAGATATTCCAGCTCATTTCATCGGAGTTGGGAACCCCGAAGGTGGATCTCTTCGCGTCAGCCACCAACACACAGCTAAAAAGATTCTTCACGAGATTCTTCCACCCAGAGGCAGAACAGACGGATGCACTACTGTCTCCATAGCCTCACGAGCTCCTGTACGCATTCCTCCTCTTCCAGTACTTCCCAGACTTCTGAGAAGGATTCAACTCTTGCGGGTGGAAGTCATCCTGGTTGCCCCATACTGGTCACGTCAACCGTGGTTCACGTCTCTACTAGAGTTAGCAGTGTCTCCTCCTCTTCGACTGCCGGTTCGGGAAGATATGCTCCTACAAGGTCCAATCAGACATCCCGACCCAGGATGGTTCCATTTGACCGCGTGGAGGTTGAAAGGCAGAAGTTTGTTAGATTAGGTTATCAAGAGTCGGTAATAAATACCATCTTAGATTCTAGGAAACCATCCACAATCAGGATTTATAACACCACATGGAAAGCCTTCGTCAAATGGGTCAAAAAAAAAAAAAAAAAAAAAAAGATCGATCCTCTCCATCCACATTTACGCTCCGTCTTAGACTTTTTACAAGACGGCAGGACTCTGGACTAAAGGCCTCCACACTAAGAAGACAACTAGCGGCATTATCCACGGTGCTTCCCCTATACAGGGAACAGGTAGTTTCCCAACATCCTCACATAAAGCGGTTCTTAAAAGGTGCTGCCTTCAAGGATCCCCCAATTTGTCACAGATTTCCCACGTGGCGTTTAAATTTGGTCCTTACCACACGGACAAGAACTCCATTCGAGCCCATACAGAGTATTTTGCTTAAATTTTTGAGACTGAAGACACTGTTTCTCGTGGCCATCACTTCAGTTAGAAGAATCTCTGAACTTGGAGCCCTTTCCGTCCGTTCAGATTTATGTGTCTTTCATAAGGACACCGTGGTCCTACGCACGAATCCCTCTTTTTGTCCGAAGATTAACACCAAATTTCACAGATCTCAAGAGATTTATCTACCGTCCTTTGTTCCGAACTCCACACATCCAAAGGAAAAGTCCTGGCATACCCTGGACTTGAGGAGGGCACTTAAGTGCTACATCCGGAGAACGAATTCAGTTAGGCGTATGGAAGCCTTGTTCATCAACATGTCTCCCCCTCACACTGGAAAAAAGATGTCCACATCGGCCATCAGTCGTTCGATTCGAATGTGCATCGCAGAGGTGTATACCATCATGCACCTTAAAGTGCCACAGGGAATCACGGCACATTCAGTACACAGCGCTGCCACCAACGCAGCATTCCTCAACAGAGTATCTGTAGATGAAGTGTGCAGGGCGGCCACCTGGTCTTCCTTATCTACCTTCATAAGGCACTACAAAATCAATACCTATGCATCCACGGACGCTGCCTTCGGTCGTCGTATTCTGCAAACTATTCTGCAAGAGAATGACGATCCCCCACCCAAAACATAGGACCACTGCTCTGGGAGGTCCCACAAGATGGCCTCCACCTCAGAGGGAGAACGACCAGTGGTAACTTACCGTGAGGGGTCCTTCTCCTCTGAGGGTTGGAGGACATCTTGGCCCTCCTCGGATCGTCACCCACAGGTAGGGGCATGCATACTGACTGAGAGAGAGGTGCATGGGTGATATTGATTATGGTCATCCTCATGGTACTTCACTTTGATTATCTATGAGAGAGTACCTTCTTAACTTTGTCTTCCTGTTTCTAACTGTTATATTTGAGTTTAGCTTTTTCTAGCTGTCGGAGTTACCGAAACTGAGTTGAGGGTGACTCCCACCACAGGAAACAGGAAGAAGATTTACTTAATCCTGCCTCCCTGGAGATAGGTGGGAATCACCCACAAGATGTCCTCCAACCCTCAGAGGAGAAGGACCCCTCACGGTAAGTTACCACTGGTCGTTCCATCTTACAGTAGATAGCACACATCCACGACCCAACCAAGGGCTTTTCCCGCCACCTCTCCAGTTCTCTGGAATGGGTTGTCTGAGGAGGTCAGGAGAGCGTCTGACCTCCTGATTTTCTCAGAAAGCCTTGTGGAGCAGTATTGTTTCAAAGAACCACTGGCTAAGCATTGCTTTAGGTGATGGTGAACGGGGCAGTTTCAGTTAGTTGCCTCTGCTCTGCTTGTAAATTGTTATTCATTTTTAAAACGTCGCTGTTTTCTTAATATTTTAATGTGTATACTGGGCTTCTGTTTTCTAGTTATAGTTGCCAGGGCTCCTACTGTGGTGGGAGGCCTCGCACCGATCGTCTCTGTTACCTGAGAAAAAAATTAAAAATCACTGCTGGCATCTGCTCCAGTCGGTTACTTCTGGGTGGCTTTAGGAATGGCCTGAAAACTCTATGGCTTCCTGTGATTTCCAGAGCTACCCATTGTCACTATCAGGTTGTGCCAGGAAGTGATGCGGTGATGTTGGTAAGGTCTCCAGTGTCACATGCCCGACCCATTCCCCCAAACCCCGCTGTTGATTGCTAGGCTTGGGCTGGCCACCCTGTTTACAGGAGGAAAGTCTTTCAAGGGAAAGGACCTGAAGCCACATGCAAAGACTTGAGGAGGCTGGCTCTAAACCTAGCAGGATGTTTGGTTCTTGCCACGCGCCTGCCCTCTCAGAGTGTGCTGTGCTGCTCAAGAGACAACTGTGGGTATTCCTGGAAAGGGCTGCTGGCTACTTGCCTGGGTGACACGATGCCTTTGCAGAATATAAGCAAATTCAGACTTTGAACAGGAGCTTGCCATAGAGACTGGGGTTATACCAATTTTGATTCAGTTTCTTTGGTTACCCATTTGTTTCCAGTTCTGGCTCAAGGTGCTGTTATTAGTGAAGTACCGACAGTTCCATGTGGAATTCATCCCATCTAAACCGATTGATTTCAGTGGACTTAGGCTGGAGTTAGTCTGCTTGGGATTGCATTGCAATTGAGAGAGGAGCTAGGTTCCTGAGAAACTAACTCCCTCTGCCTGTGTGCTGAGCTCGACTATTGATGCCCAGCTTTGCATGCTGGCAGTACCCAAATTAAAACTGGTGGGTACCGAGGACAGGGATTTTTTTCAGCTGGGCGGGGGCTTCAGCTTGCTTGCAGAGCATCCGTTTTTATATGCAGAAGGTCCCTGGTTCAATCTCTGGGATCTCCAGCTAAAATGATCGATGCCGCGAGCTTGCAGAGCCTCTGCCAGACAAAGGAGACAATACCATCCTTGATAGACCCAGGATTTGGTGTAAGGCGACTTCATGCATTCATGCGTAAATAAATAAGATAGTACAGAACTAAGTGAACCAGTTGACTGAGTTGCTGTGAAGCTACTTGTACCCTATTCCCTTCCACATACTAGTTTTCCAGTGATGCCAGACAGACCATCTGAAGTCAACAAGAGTCTGGCTCTTCAATCCCATGTAAGCATCATCGTCAACCAGGGCTGGTTGCCCTGAACAGTGGCGAGGGATAGCATCAGAATTCTAGAACCATGATCTTCAAGGTTTTAATAGACTGCCTCGGGAGATGGTGGATGCTCCTTCACTGGACATTTTCAAGTGGAGGCTGGATGACCGTCTTTTGGGTATGTTGTAGGGCTATCTTTGGCTATGCTCCTGCAAAGGGCAGGGGGTTGTACTAGATGACTTGCAAGGTCCCTTCCAACTCTAACATTCTGTGATTCTAAGGAATGGCCACCAACCAGGGTGTGAAACTGTGTGTTGAAATGGCTTTACGGACCAGGATTGGCCAGTGAGCAAACCACCTTTAAAACAGATTCGGGTGGGTAGCCCATGTTGGTCTGAAGCAGTAGAACAAGTTTGGGTCCAGTGGCACCTCTTAAGACCAACAAAGTTTAATTCTGGGTATAAGCTTTCATGTGCATGCACGTTTCTTCAGATCCATTGAAGAGTGCATGCGCACGAAAGCTTATACCCAGCATTAAACTTTGTTGGTCTTAAAGTTGCCCCTGGACTCCGCCTTTAAATCAGTTTCCTGTTTTCTCTGCTTTTTTGCCGTTCAGTCGGCACAGTCAAGTCTGACTCTGCGACTCCATGGACCACACCACGCCAGGCCCTCCTGTCTTCTGCTGTCCTCCGGAGTTCGCTTAATTTCATGCTTGTTGCATCGATAGCACTGTCTAACCATCTCATCCTTTGCCGTCCCCTTCTTTTTTGACCTTCAATCTTTCCCAGCATCAGGGTCTTCTCCAGTGAGTGCTCCCTTCTCATTGGGTGGGCAAAGTATTTGAGCTTCAGCTTCAGGATCTGGCCTTCCAGGGAACAGTCTCTGCTTACCAGATGATAAAGAGGTCTTGTTGTCATTTCCCTGTATTCTCCCTCTGGAGCACAGCTGAGCTTGGCAAGCTATTCAGGGCTTACCATAAAAAAAGGTAAGCCATCAAGGTGGTTACGCAACATTATACCTGTACTAAACCAGACCAATGAGCATACCTGATTTGGAAGCTTGCATATTGGGGGGGGGGGGGGGTCAGGGAGTTTCACCTGACCTATTCTGCCCCACTGATGCAGGTTTCCCGGGCCGGTCCCTTCTTGAGGTATGCCTGGGGTGGTGGTGCACAAGCTGGACCTCCCCCCCACTCCAAACACCATTATTTCCTTGCCTCCCTGTTTCAAGACTCACTGGGGGCCTGATGAAATGGAACCCATTCAGAAAAGGCAAGTTTAATGTCATTTGTGGCCTGTGGCAGCCACATGTTTCACGGCAAGAGTGCATTAGGCCCAGCGCTGGGGGCAAGATAACCGAACTGCTTTGCCTCGAGGCCGTTGGCCAATCTGACTTCAGGGGGAAATTCTTTCCGTCGTTTTTTCAGATTGTCAGAAAGCTTGAGTCTGCTTGTCAGACTGCATTTCTGGGCTTGTGAACCTTGTCCGCTCCCTGTTGTGTAAGCCACGCTCTCTGGTCTGAAACCTCTGGGCTAATGGGTTTAGGAATGCGTGGGGGGGGGGGAGGGATAAAGCTAAGCCACCCCCAGGGTCTGTTCCCTTGCAGATACTGCTGAGTCCCTAGAGGGTCTTCAGCGAGCTCCCGTTTCTCATCCCTTTTCTGCTCTTTGTAAACGGGAGACTTCTTCATTGTCGACTAAATGAAGGCAGATTTCTTCTTCTTTTTAACAAATGTGGAGGGACAGGGCTGGCACCGCTCTGCTTTGTTCTCAGAAGCATCGAGGGGCACTGCTTTGTTTTAGTGACAGGGGGAAAAAAAACGGTAGAGGCTTAGTCTTTATCGGTGCTATTCCTCCTTTTTAAACTCAGTTTTACTAGTGACCATCAATCTGTCTTTGGGGTATCCCCCCCTCCCTTGGGCTTTCTTCCACCTCCTTTCTTGAAAGTGGAGAGCGTGTGCTGCCCAGAATAACACACAAACACACACACACACACACACACACTGCAACAGAAGATTGCCAGTGCTTCATGGAAGGACTTTGGGAGTTCTGGCCCCACTGGTGGACCTCCTGATGGCATCTGGGTTTTGGCCCCTGTGTGACAAAGAGGGTTGCCAGGTCTGGGTTGGAAAATACCTAGAGAATGTGGGGGTGGATCCAGGAGAGGGTGGGGTTTGGAGATGGGAGGGGCCTCTCGCTGCATGGTACAGTGCCACCCTTCAGAGCAGCCATTTTCTCCAGGGGAGCTGATCTCTGCCAGCTGGAGATCAGTTGTAAAAGCAGGAGGTCCCCAGGCCACACCTGGAGGCTGGCAACCCTCGTGACACAGAGCGTTGGACTGGAAGGGCCATTGGCCTGATCCAGCATGTGTTCTTAATGCCAGGTTGATCCTCCCTGCCTCCTCTTTCTTTCTGCCTCTGGATGGTGAAAATGCCAGCAGTTCGAAGGGAAAGAGACTAGGGACTTTACGGGCTGGGCCGTGGATTATCCAGTTACCAGCAGTCGGGAGCAAGACTGGATGAAAGGGGCTAGGGAGGAGCACCTGGGTTTGGGTGCATGATCCCAGTGGAGACTGGAGGGGCCGTGGCTCATTGGAAGAAACCCCCCCCCTTTGCATGCCGGAGCTCCCAGGTTCAATCCCCGGCCCCTCCAGTTAGAAGAACTGGGCAATAGGTGACGTGGAAGATCTCTGCCTGAGACCCCGGAGAGACGCTGCCAGTCTGAGTGCCAGTCCACCACTGATGTGGCTGGATCAGATCAGTACTCTGGTTTTATGTGCATTCGTGTGAGAACATCCCCAAGTGGACTGCATTTTATCCTTCTACGTTTGCAATCCACAGTTTTTTTGCTTGCACAGTTTTGCAGTCCGCCTTGGGCCTCGGGGAGAAAGGCGGGCTGTAAAAAGACAAAGGGAGGCAGAGCAGAAACAAAATAACTAACGCTTCCAGTATTGCTGTAGCCGTCCTTCCCCCCAAGGAACTCAGGTGACTGCACGTGGTTCTCCCCCCCACCTTCATTTTATCCTCACAGCAACCCTGCGAGGTAGATGGGGAGGTGGATTTCACAACAAGTCGGGTTTGGGATGAGGATCTTCCCAGGGTTTCTGCCCAGCACCCTCGAGACCCTCTTTCTCACCGGCTCTTGTAAAACAAGCCATCTGCATTCCTACTCCGTGCTGATAGCCGTGATTATCTGAAGGTTTTGCTTATCGGGCATTAAGTTTCAATGGGTGGCTGAGGCCCTGGGGGAGGCTTTGCTAATCCTGGGCAGTTTCCTACTTCTCAGAGCCGCCACCTAGATGTCATCTTATTATTGGCTTTGTCTACTGAAATCCTTCGGTTCCCCATGAGTCACCCGGTCATTTGTTTTTAATTCATATGTACCTTTGAAAAGGGTGTTGCAGCTGTTACGCAGAAAGCAAAGGTTTGTGTTTATTAAATGAAGTGGAGTTGCTTATCGGCCCTGATAGGAACGGCGCCTGCCTTTCGCCCTTCAGAAAACCCTCGATCAAAGAGGCCGGCGGAAGGTTACCTGAGGTCTGCGTGATGGAGCTCTGATAAGGGCTGGCCGTCATCCATGGCGATCTATAGCGTGTGTAGATGTGTGTGTACTTAGAAGAGAGAGGGGGTGAATGCCCAGGACTGTACTCATGCAGTGGATGTCGGTTTGTGTCCCTCCTAAGTTTACCTAACAGAGCCGTGAGCGCCGGTCAGTGGCCAGGGTGGGGTGGGACGTTACAGGGTTTGTAAGCGTGGGACAAGATCACAAGCCGATCCAGGCTCTAATTTGTACGCACAGCTCTTTGCAAAGGGTTTAAAGCAATAATTTCCTACTAATTTGGGCTGCAAGGGAACTGCTGGCGAGAAATAAATGACGCAGAGCTGCCGTGAGTCCCCCAGAGCAGGTTTCCCTCTGCATCTCTTCTCTGTGTTTTTACCTTGCCCTTTTTTTAATGCTCTCTCTCCAGGGACAGGTTAAAGTCTGCCCTATTTCTGCACTCGCTGTGCTCAGAGCGTCAAATTATTAGGAAACAATGGTGACTGAGGGCGTCACCTGATAGAGTTTGACAGTATTTTGCATGGTGGAAGAAAATGGATGGAGACATTCCCCCCCCCTCCCCTCCTAGGACTCGGACTCATCCTGTGGAACTGTTTGTCAGTAGATGAGGCAGACAAAAAAGGAAGTACAATGCCATACTACAGGCACTTGACTTGCGGAACTCACTGCCACTAGATACAGTGGTGGCCATGGGCTTAGATGCCTGTTGCATGACATTGTACTTCCAGAATGGAATCTCTTGAGTTCAGAGGCAGGAGACCTGATGGTCAGATGCTGGGGAGCAGTCCACGGGGGAGGACGATTGTCTGCAGGCCCTGCTGGTGGGCTGAACCTGCGACATCCAACTGGGCACTGTTAGAAACAGGAGGGCGGATTCGATAGAGTACTGGTCTGAACCAGCACGACCGCCCTTGTCCGCATGTCATTTCCGTCCTTTCAGAGGATGACTGTTATGTCTCTGCATGGGCCTCTGTTCTGTGCTGGGTTTCCCTCCCCCCCCCCCCCCCCCCCAGATTAGGAGAGGGGCTCAAAAGATAAGCCATTCTTGCCTTTGTACTCTTATAAATGTTAAGAATGAAGTATGCCTTTGATTTTAATTCCGAAAAAAGTGTCAGCTATTAGAAATTGGGAAAGCCAGAGTGTCCCGGGTCTGTCTTAGTCATGCAGGAAGATCCGTGTGCAAAACATGGAGAGTTCTGTATTCTTTCAAAGGCTAGTCCTGCCGCCCGAGCCTGGGTTGCCTGTTAATTAAACTGATGGATGTTTGTATATCGTATGTTTATTTTTGCTGGCCTTAAAGGCAGAAGGAAGAGCTGGACAGAGGACTGAAAACTTATTCCCCGTTTTCTGCAAACTGTGATCGGTTCCTCTTACGCTCCTTTAAAAACCACCCAACACTGATGGGGCTGGAAGCACAGTGTGGCTAGTGAAAAGATGGTGAGATGAGGAACTGGAGACCTGGGTTCGAATTCCTGCTCTGCCACAGGAACTTGCTGGGTAGTCACACACAGTCGACCTCACCTACTTCCCAAGGTGGTGTGTGATGGAAAGCACCGTCAAGCCGTGGCTGAGTTATGGCGCCCTGTAGGATTTTCAGGGCAAGATATGAATAAGGTGGTTTGCCTTAGCCTTCCCCTGCTCAGCAGCCCTGGACTTCCCTTCGAGGTCTTCCGTCCAAATACTAACCAGGGCCGGCCGCGTTTAGCTTCCGAGATCTCACAAGATCAGACTAGCCTGGTTCATCCAGGTCAGGGCCAAAAGGTGATTGTTAGGTTAAAATGGAGGTGGGGACACAATGATAAATAAATAGGACTACAATCTGAGACCATTCGGCTATGATTTCTCCACTCTGGGGTGGGGGAGAAGGGAGCCACACTCTGGCGGAGGGGCTGCCTTCTGGCTCATTTGCCAGCCTTTCCCCAAAATCTCTTATTCCTAGTTTTTTAAAAAAAGTATTCATGTCCTACTTTTCTCCATGATGGAGACCCAAGGCAGCTTATTACCTTGTTCTCCTCTCCTGCACCTCATTCCCACAACATCCCTGTGAGGTAGGTTAAGTTGAGAGACCGTGACAGGCCCAGGGCCGCCCAGCAGGCTTCCATAGCAGAGCAGGGTTTCAAATCTGGCCGTCCCAGGCCCTAGTCTGATGCCCTCCCCACTACACCGTGCCAGTTCTCTCCCGTTCTAGCAAGCACGCTGTATCGGCGGCCCTCACCTTTTTCGAGCCTGCTTGGGAATTTTGAGAGGAGGGGGTGAGCGCTGTCCCAAAATGGCCGCCACAGGAGGCGGAGCCAAACACAGGGAGATTTGGGAGGGGGGCGGTTAAAAGAAAGCCTGTGGTGGGGGAATAAGGGAGGAAGAGCAGCGGCAATGAAAGGAAGGAAGGCCTGGAGGGGGAATAGAACCACACACTGACTAAGAAAAGCTCAGATACTTCTCAGTCGTCCTGTTCATCTGTTGGGAAACCCTTTCATTTGAAGAAGGGAAGCTGGTAACATGTCTTTACTTACAGTGGCCCCGCCAACTTTCTGAAAAGCTCCGTGGGCACCAGGAGAAGTATTGGTAGACATCATGGTAGCCTCAAGTATCATGTTGGGGAACCCTGCTCATGATCCATGTATGCAGGAGGCAATAGTTGGGTGCGGGGAGAACAAATGGGAGTATTAGATGCTTTAGAAAAATTGTGTAACGGCATAAGTTATAGAAGGAAATCCCCAGCCTGCAGCCAGTTAAAACTGGGGAATTGCTTTTCACCCCTTAACATGAAAGCCGAAGGTGTATGCCAGGTGTCCTCTTAAAAGACCGTTTCTGTTGCTCTCACGCCTCCTCTTCCTGCTCAATTTCTTCATTGTGCTTGTGGGAATACTTTGGCTGTCCTCCAAACCAACGCTCCCTTCTAAGCTGTGGAGTCTTGTGAGCAAAAAGTCTGCTTTGTGAGCTACTGGCATTAAAGTTTGAACTTTTATTTTTTTATTAACATAGAAGGCTATTATGATTCTTCTATATGTACATGTTTACCTTGTTAGACTAAGCTGTTATATGTTTAGGGTTGTTATTGATGCTATTATGGTTTGTTGTATGCATATGAAAGTTTAATAAAAATATTTTTTTAAAAAAGTTGTGAGTGAGCGATTTGGCTACTGCGTAAGTTAGTTTTCTCTAGAGCCGTCCTTCCTGAGCTAAGACGAACAGGTGTGAGCCGGAGGCTGAAAAACTGTGAGCTACCTACCTCACACTGACTCAGCTTAGAGGGAGCCCTGCTCCAAACCGAGCATCACCGTGGGAAGCTCATAAGATGTGGTTGCTTTTCTTAACCTAGGTGAAAGACAACTGTTTTCGACACCAGAGGAAGATCTCACGTTGCTGGGAAAAAGCACCAGATGGTGATTTCTTAAGGAAAGGGAATGGAGCCACCCTGGAATCCGAGTCTGCTGACTTTGAGCTGAAAGAAGTAAGACACCACCCCGCTTTCTTTTTTGCTCTGAAGTATTTTTGGATGTCAAAATGGCCTGTAGACCCTTAAGCTGCTATGTGTGTTGCACTGAAAATTCTCTTGTCCCCGAGCCCACTGTGGTGTTTAGCTGTCGCAAACTAACACAGGCTATTCTTCATTTGGCTTCTTTTTTTGTAGAAAAGTGGTAAGAGGGCCAGAAGAGACTTATTTTCTTCACTGTATAAAGTGAAGGCATATGGCATGCACAATGTGAGCTTTGTTTTAAGGTGGAGAACCCCCTACGCACATGGCTCTTGGCTGTAACTGGAAAGATACCTTGGGATACATTGATGTGTGGAGAACCTTAGGCCAACATAAGAACATCTAAGATTATAACTGCATTTTTGAGGCTAAATTTAGTCTTGATGTCTTTTGACACCGACTTTTGCAAGACAACCTGGAACTATTCTGCAAGACACTCAGATAATACCCGGAACCAGGGGGTATTTTTCACCTCTGCAATTCACTTGGGGAAGATGGAGATAGTAGACATGGTCTGATTTTTCTCATTTGGTGGTGGTTGTTATTAACCGTGGCCAACTGGTAGACCTGCATTCTGGTACTGAAAGTTAACCCTCTGTTGCCAGGTTTGTCTTTGGTGTCGAGTCCCACCCGATGCCCATCTGTCTCTTGCCTGATGTCCCTCAACCAATAAAATCTGTAAAGATCAGTGCCATAAGTCAGTATCAAGACCTTCCAAAACACACAGTGCAATTTTGTGGTTAGTTTGTTGGACTTGGGATGACCCAGGGTTCAGACCCCCATTCACCAGGAGACCGTGGGCCATTCTTCCAAGCTACATTGTGGGGTTATTGTGAAGACCATGTAAGCCTTCCTGAGCTTCTTGGAGAGGGAAGGCAGGAGAAAAATAAAACGGAGGTTTTATTGGATGGCCCACCATGAAGAAGCATGGTGGACTTTTGGTGTCAATGAGTTCCATAACCTGTGAGCCATGTCCAAAAGAGATCCATCATTAGCGCCTCCCAGTGGCCACTCAGATGATAACAGTGAAGTGCTGTCAAGTTGCAGGAGGCTTTTGGTGACCATTCATTCGAAACACATCCATTCTTTGTAATTCCAGGTAGTTTACAGGGTTCATTTCGTAGCAGGCGCTCCTTTGCATATTAGGCCACACATCCCTGATGTAGCCAACCCTCCAAGAGCTTTCAGTAGCCCCTGTAAGAAGAGCTCTGGAAGCTCTTGGAGGATTGGCTACATTAGGGGGGGTGTGGCCTAATATGCAAAGGAGCTCCTGCTACGAAATGAGCCCTGGTAGCTTACAATAATAGTTACAAATATTTTCAGTTAAAACCAAAATAAAACATCAGGAGATAAGCACAGGTGATTTGCCGTTGCCTTCCTCTGCGTATCAGCCCTGGTCTAACTTGGCGTTCTCTCATCCAAGTACCAACCATGGCTGACCCTGCTTAGCTTTTGAGCTCTATTGAGCTTGGGCTAGTCTGGGCCTTCCTTGGCGATCTCTCATTCAAGTAGTAACCACAGCTCACCCTTGCTTAGCTTTCAAGCTCTGATGAGCTCAGCCTCGTCTTGGCTATTCGAGCTGCTACACAATTCAGGGAAAGCCAGCTTAATGAGCAGAATGCGTTTGTTGCCAGGTCACTTCCTGAGTTTGCATTCACAACATGGAAGAAGGCTTGTGATTTAAGACTGGCTGAACCAATTGTTGTAGAGGCAGGACGGGTATCAGTAAGGTTGCCAGCTCTGGGTTGGGAAATAACCTGGGTATTTTGGGGATGGAGCCTTTGGAAGGTGGGGTTTGGGGAGGAAAGGAACTTCAGTCAGCACGGTGCCCTAGAGTCCAGCTTCCGAAGCGGCCACTTTCTCCAGGTGAACTGATCTTTTTTACCTGGAGATGAATTGTAATCGTGGGAGATCTCCAGCCACCACCTGGAAATTGGCAGCCCTGTGTATCAGGGGGAGTAGGGGGAAGTGCTGTTGGGGAGACTTAGCCAGAAGAGGGGAGACTTGGGAGCAGCTTTGGAAAAGCAACAAAAGCAACTACCTGGCTCCGAAGTGGGCGCTGAAGGCTGAAAGGAGGAGGCAGGCCAACCCAATTGGGAGACGCAGTTCTTCCTGGTGAAGGGTGAGCAGAACAACGCAGGTGTCTCCACCTTGGACTTTTGGTTACTTGGGTGACATTGTTGGCAAATTTCCTCTTTGTGAGCAGAGGCGTGGGTGGGTCTCGAGGCCGATCCTGAGCTCCCGACTCTGGCAGAATCCTGTTCTCCCTCTGAGGGTTGGAGGACATCTTGCGGGTGATTCCCACCTATCTTCAGGGAGGCAGGACTAAGTTTAACTTCTTCCTGCTTCCTGTGGTGGGAGTCACCCTAGGATCAGTTCGCTTCCTGCCTCAGTAGGGAGAGCAGCTTGGTGTTGACTCTGCAGTAATTAAGTGGGAGTGTTGCGAATCTGGCCCTGAGGGTCCAATGCTTGCCTTAAGCCAGGAAAAACTATTTGCTTTGTCGACATGCCACATCCATGATTCCCACCCCCCCAGCTGCAGACCTGATTTCTCTCACCGTCATGAGCGAAGGGTGTTTGCCTAGTCTGGGGTGAAGCAGTAGCGAAGAGTGCGACGCTGTGGATGACAGGCCCCCGGGTTCAGCTCTCACTTCACTGATGAATTCTCATGATGGCTTGTACTAAATCAATATTTCATGTACAACGTTGCTGATTTTCAAGCGCTAAAGGTCTGTTTGGCTGGGTTATTTTAAAGAGCTCTGAAAGTATATTCATGAGGCCTCTTGGGCACATAAGTATTAGTCATAGGTAGCCAGTTTGGAACTCAGCACTCTATGCAAGAGTAATCACAGGAACACATGAAGTTGCCTTATATTGAAACAGTCCATCAAGGTCAGCATCGTCTACTCAGACTGGCAGCGGCTCTCCAGGGTCTCAGGTGGGGATCTTCCACATCATCTCTGACCACATCTTCACTGAAGATGCCGGGTGGGCATGCTGACATACCGAGACTTTGTCCCCTTTGACTGGTAGCCCTTCTGTGCAGTGACATATAGACATCAGGAATACTTCCTGTTCAAATTTCTCTGCAGTCTTGCTTTATGAAAAGTATTCAGTTCACCGAGGAAGTTTTAGCAAAATGAAGGACTCGAGCCAGCAGCTTCCGTCTCTTCAGTTCCACTGTTCTGATGTTGTCTTACTCAGTTTAAGTCTTTTGACCTTTCTTGGAATTTTAATGTATTATTTCTATATTGTGATTTATTTCTCTGTCACCATTCGATTTACGTTTAGGTCTTTTGACCTTCATTTGTAACTAATTACAGTGTGGCAATCTGCCGATTACTGACTTTAGAAAGTATTAACAACTGTGTGTTAAAATTTGTGCATTTTTAAGCAGTAGTGGTCAGACAACGTATTGGTGCGCTTCTGCGTCCTACACGGTGCTTTTGGATACATGTTTTGATTACTGTTCATATCGCTTGTGTGTTTTTTGATGCCGGGTCTTCCACATCACCCACTTGCCGATTCTTTAAACAGAGGAGTCCGTGATTCTGTTTCCTGACGTTACGGTGTTTAACTGGAAAGTAGCCAGTGAGCCCACATTCAGATTGGAACAATCATGCTGGGAGAGAGAGTTACTGTTAGTCCTCCTATGGAAAAACACACTTTACAATATTTTAGATGACTTAACTGGGGAAGACTGTTAGTAGTTTTTTGGGGGGAGGGGGGTTTAGCGGCTTAACTCCTACCCCAGCCCACTGACACTGTTCTGGCCTAATTTGCAGCCTTTGGGCCACTACATTTAAATGATTTTTTTTTAAGGTCAGGCAAAATCTGATCACCGAGTTCCTCCCACCATGTCTGTCTGTGCCTTTTGTCAAGCCTCAAATTTGAGCACTGCTCTTGAGAGAACATCTCTGACAGAACTGTGACTGACCCAAGGTCACACCAGCAGCTGCATGTGGAGGAGTGGGGAATCAAACCTGGTTCTCCCAGATTAGAGTCTGCGCTCCTAACCGCTACACCAAACTGGCTCTTGAGGCTGCCGAGGATTCAGGAGTGGAGAAATCACCCATCCTTCCCTCCCCCATATGGTTTTAGTCCTTCATTTTTAGTTTAGTCCTTCATTAGGTATGGTTTTAGTCCTTCATTTCTCATATGCCTTTTTCGTGAACTTTCCCCTTTTCCCCATGCTGTTCCACACCAGCTTTGAACCTAAACTTTACAAGGACTGTGCTGCTGCTTGGTGTTTGTGTGTGTGTGTATGTGTGGAGCTGGGTTTGCTGCGCACTGCCAGTGCGATGTAGCAGACAAAGCATCAGACTAGGGTCTGGGAGACCCAGGTTCGAGACCCCACTCTGCCATGGAAGCTTGCTGGGTGCCCTTGGGCTAGTCACACACTCTCAGCCTAACCTACCTCAGAGGGTTGTTGTGAGGATGAAGACTATTGTAAGCCACCTTGGGATCCCCATTGGGGAAAAAGAGAGGGTAAAAATGAAGTCGATAAATAAAGGATGCTCAGCCAGTCTTCCAATGCAGTAATGAAATGGACTTTTTACCATTTCAGGGAACTTTCACAGTTCTGTGCCTAGTTTGCCACCAAGCAGTCCCTCTTACACAGGTTAAAGCCGAGAAGTCATGCGTAGGGGTGTGTATTCAGCTATAGCGGAACCGAAAAAATACCCCCAAAATACCTTGTCAGTATTTTTCGGTTATCACATAAGCCGAATACAGATCACAGCTCTGTATTTAGCTACCAGTATAGCTGAACCTGAAAAAGCGGTAATTATCCGCCTTTTTTGGGGGGGGGGGGGGGGTGTTCATTTTGCTATTCCGAAAAAGGTCTCATTAAACCTAACAGCCGCCTTAGCCACCAGTAAGTTGTTGGGTTTAAATGCCTTTCTTTCTCTCCCCGATGTTGTTGGGTTTAAATGCCTTTCTTTCTCTCCCCGGGGGGGGGGGGGGGGGGGGAGAAAGGCATTGTAAACATGCCTGCTTCTGGGATGCCTGGAGAAGACTGGGAAGGAAAGCAGTCATGTTTGCCTGTCTGCTCTCGGTCTCCCCAGCCAGTGTGTCAAGGTGCGCAGGCTGGGAACACAAGAGGACAGCCAGGCAAACATGCCCCGTTCCTTCCCTTAGCCTCTCCGCTATTGCAGGGAAGCCCGGGGAAGTGTGGGGGAGTGTTTAAATGCCTTTCCCTCCCCGATGTAAATATGCCTAGGTTCCCTGCCTGCCCTTCTCCAGCTACAATGTGTCGCCTAGAGAAGGGAAGGCCAAGAGCCAGGCTTTCTCTTGTCAATTTCACTGGGGGGATGGGGGGAACTGACAGGTGGGAGTGAAATTTTTTTTTTTTAAACTATTTATTTATTCATTTTTTCTTTCCCATATCAACTATATATTTACATGTGTATAAGTTTTCAAGAATAGCAACCACCTTTAAGTTTAACATTTTGTGCCCATCCATTAGTATCTATTCTCGTACTAATCATAAAATTGGTTCCAAGTCTTATAATACACATTCTCTCGTTTGTCTTTTAATTTCATTGTCAAATTGTCCATTTCTGCGATCTTCCAATATTTGGCGAAGAGTAGACGCGCTGCGGTAATTCCATGTAGAATCAGTTTTTTCTGTTCTTTAATTATGTCTTTTGGAATCATGTTAAGCAAAAACACTTCTGGTTTTAGTGGAATTTCAATCTTTGATATCTCCTGAAGTGTTCTCTGAATCATACGCCAATATTTCTTTACTCTCTGGCATGTCCACCACATATGGTAATACGAACCAACATTTTCTTTACATTTCCAGCATACATTTGTACCTTTTTTTGAGTATTTAACCAGCCTATCTGGCGGCAAATGCCACATATAAAACATTTTATATAAGTTCTCCTTATATGTGGTGGCTCTAGTCATTTTCAAATTACAGGTGGGAGTGAAATTGACAGGGAAATCAATAGGGGCTACCAGAGGGAAAGAAGGCATTCTAACATGCCTCCTTTCCCTCAGGTAGTGTAAATCGGACCCAGATATATTCGGGCATACTGAATGTAGCCCCAGTCCGAATACCTTACCGGTATTTTACTGGGGAAATTCGGCATTTACCGATATTTTTCGGGTCTGATTTACCCGAAGCCGAAAAGTACCAACTTTTTTTTTTTTTTTGCACACCCCTAGTCATGAGGCCGTGAGACACTGGCCACTTCTGCACGGTCATTCCTGTCACTCACTTGCCCCTATTGCTTTGTGTGTCCCACCCACCCCTTTTCTACGTGTGCTTTGTTCCCTCTGGGACTACTAGAGAGAGCAGAACGCTTGGGGAGGGGGGAATTCCCTGAAGCAATAGGGACAAACGAGTGACAAAAAATGGCAGTGTGGAAATGGCCACAGTGGTCGAAACGAGGATCTGTGCCAAGTGCTCCGTCATGCTGGCTCAGCTGCATTCTCCAGCTGTTCCTAAAAGCCAGTCGTGCCATTGAGCCAGAGCTACCCTCTCCTCCCTCCCTCCCTCCCTCTCCTTAAATGGGAAAAAAGAAATCTCCCGGTAGGTGTGCTGGTGCTGGAAGGGAGCGGAGTCATCTCCTCTCCAGGCGCCTCCTTGCTGTGCTCGAGCCTGCTTGGCATTCCTGATAATTACAGGTCGTGGCATTCGTTCTCGCTCGCCTGGCATGCCAGCCTGCTTCGCCGTCCGGTGGAATGCCGGAAAGGAAGAAAAGCCAGAGCTTTTTCAGGCCCCGGAGAAGCTGTGTGTGGTAATCCAGGGCGGAGTGCGTGTGTTTTGGGGGGGAAGGTGTTGGAACATTTCTCCCCTCTTCCTTGGAAAGCAACCGGGCGAGACGCTGCCCACAGGGCCGCACCCACGTTCCCAGGCCTCATTTGCCCCTGGGGCTGGAGGGGTGGCTCTGAGTAAGAGAGCCGGGCTCCTTTTCCCAGACGCATCTTTCCAGGAAAAAAGGGGAGGAGTCCGGCTTTGTCCTCCACCCTTTTGCGTGACTGGCGCGGGAACACCTTCACAGTGCCACGGGGCTGCACCAGGTACTTTCCCACTTGCTCGGTGGAGACAGGTTTCTGGGTTGGCTTGTCGGGTCTTGATGCCATGCTGGAAATCACACTCTGCCTATCCAGCCAAAGAGCGTGGGTGGCAATGTTTTGCTGCGCCACTGTGGGCCAGGTGGGTGCCCAGTTGGTCAGTCTGACAAAGAGGGGCTGAGCAGAAATTTTGCCGAAGTTTCATTCTGGGTTGTTCCTCTGCTCCAGCCTTTGGCTCCATGCTGCCCTCCTAGTCTGGCCTGCTTCATTCTATTAATCTTTTAAAAAAAGGATGTGGCAGATTTTGACAGCTGGCATTGAGAGACAAGTGCACAGGTTTGTTTTTGCCCTGTAAATTTTTGTGTGCTGACATCCTGGGGAGAAGACACAGTGGTGTTTTGGGATGCTTGTGGGGGCACCCCTCAGAAGACCCAGGGTCACATGAGACTGTAGTGCTTCTGCCAAGCAGGATGTCCGGGGGGGGGGAGACTTGTGTTTCTGAGAATTCTAAATAGCTTGTCGTATGTGTGTGGTTCTGTCTATATACTAATTGCGAAGTGCCCACCCCGGTGCGGATACCTAAATCCACACGGGGGGGCACTTGGGGGGGGGACGGGTTTTTTCTTGGGGGGGAGTGCCCCCCGTGTGCAGAAAAATCCTAAGTGTTAAAAAAAACTTTGGGGGGGATATTTAAATCCCCTCAAAAGTAAAAGCATTCTCTGCACAGGCGCAGAGAATGCTTTTGCTTGGGGAAGGCTTGGCGGGCCTCGCCATCGCTGCTGATTTTTGGGAAGGGAGGGGGAGGGGATCGGTGCATGGCTGCCGCCAATTTCCGGGGAGGGAGGGGGGAGGGAATAAGGAGAGGAGGCTTGGTGTGCTGCCGATTTTTGAGGAGGGAGGGGGGAGGCTCACCTGCCCCCCCCCCCCCGTGAGTATTCTACTGCTGGGAGCCCGGGGGGGGGGAGTGGCGGGCCCTGCAAGATGGGGGAAGTGCCCCCTCCCCGTAAGTTTCTTGTGGGTCTCCTCTTGTCTATATATCTAATAGCCAAGATGGCCCCTCTGTGTGGATATCTAAATCTGCACATTGGGGGCACATAGAGGGCAGAGAGCTTTTCCTGCATACTTTGGGCACTTTCCTGCATACTTTGGGCACTCCCCAGGTGTGCAGAAAAATCTGAAATGTTGAAAAAACCATACGGGGGATACTTAAATCCCCCCAGAAGTAAAAGAGCGTTCCCTGCGCATCTGCTGAGAATGCACTGGGAACTGTGCCTCACCACCATTGCCGGGGGGGGGGGGGGGAGACCTGCTGGGCTCACCTGTGGCCGCTTCCTCCTTCGCCTCCTCCTCCAAGAGGAGCTCCTGCTACTTCAGCAGGGGAGCCACGTGGAGTACTCATCCCCACAAGTATCGTGGGTCCCCACTGCTTGTACCCCCATAATACTCACTCTCTGTGGAAGAGTGTCTGCTTTGCATGCTGACAGTCCCAGGTTTGCTCCCTGGCGTCTCCAGGTCAAAGGATCAGGTAGCAGGCGGTGTGAGAGGCCTCTGTCCGAGACCCCAGAGAGCTGCTGCCAGTCAGAGTAGACAGTGCTGACCAGTATTCCCTCTAAGCTGAGTTAGTGTGAGCTAGCTCACAGTTTTTTAGCCTTTGGCTCACACATTTTTGTCTTAACTCAGGAATGATGGCTCCATAGCAAACTAATTTATGCAATAGCCAAATTGTTCACTCACAACTTTAATGCCAGTAGCTCACAAAGCAGAATGTTTGCTCACAAGACTCCACAGCTTAGAGGGAACATTGGTGCTGACCCTGACAGACCAATGGTCAGACTCAGCCGGAGGCAGCTTCATGCGTTCACAGTACCTTTGGAAGCGACTGGCTTGTTGCAGAGATGCTATCACCCATCTCCAGTCTTGTTCCCTTTAAGTAATCTCCTTAAGAGCGGTCCAGAACTTACCAGTGTTGGACATGGAGGTGAGGATTCATTTTCAGACATGGCAGCGTGGCCCCCTTTCTCGTGACTGTCATTCATTTCACCGCTCTTCTTCCCACGCGTGCTTCTAGTGAACGGTTCAAAATCCCAGTCTATATGATGCCAGAGATCAGAGATGTAGAATTTGTCTACCTTTTATCCCTATCTGAAAGGCAAAATTAAGTCCACCTGTTGTCTCTAGTGCACGGTGGTCAGGTCTCGAATAGATGTTTGGCTGTACGCAATCAACTTGTTCATATGAGCCCAGCATTCCCCCCACCCCCACTCTAAGAGGTATGTTTTGAGGTTATACAACCCCTTGCAGGTGACATACATAAGCAGCAAAGTAGAGCAAATGGCATGCATCCATGCCAGAGATACCTACAGGCACAAACAGTTTAGTTGAACAATTTGCGCCAGATGGCTTTGATCGGAAGTGAGTATCCCATGACGCATCTTTGTGTGGAAACAGACATGACGATCCCCAATAAAGCATTAAATCCCATCTATGAATGTTGTTTGGGAAGATAACTGGCACATATAAACACTGGTTCAAGTCATTTTCTCCTTCCCAAGGAACTCTGGGAGCTGTAGTTCAGTGAGCAAGGCTACAGATACCAAACAGGTAGCTTTACCAAACTGCAATTCCCAGGACTCCTTGTGGGAAGTGAAAACACTTATGCCTCTAAGTGTCTAGGAGCATGAAATCCATTTTGTACCATATGGAGCATAAAGCAGTAAGAAACTAAGTGGGGATATTTTGAGTTCTCCTCTGGTGTTTCTGCAATTATCTTGTTCTTCTAAAGGTTTTTGTCCTTCTGAAGGTTTACAAAGACCTTTTTTTGAAAAAAATAATGATTAATTTGGCTTTTAGTGTCTCTCTGTTCCAACTCGATGATCTGGCATTGTTTTAATCCCTGCCGATGGTTTTCTTAATGTTTTACTACTGATTGCTGATTTTATTACTGCCAATTTTACTATTGAATGCAATTTCTGTTGCTTTTGAGGTTTTATTAGCTTAATTCCCCCACCCCATCCCCTTCTTATTGCTGTTTTATCGGTATCTTAGCAGGTCGCTGTTTTAGACTGAAATGTTTGTATCTATTAAATGCTTAGTGTCTTACAAATTTGCTGATGTAAGGTAACTTGAGTGTTGCTTTTAATAGAAAGGCAGGTATTGATTTTTCCCCCTCAAAAAATAAACCTTGCTCTGTAATTGAGTTGCCAGATGGGATAGTAGTGATCAGCCTATCGAACCAGGCCGTGGGAGACCCGGCTTGAACATCCCCACTCAGCGAAGATGCTCCCTGGGTGACCTTGGGCCAGCCGCTCTCTCTCAGCCTAACCTCCCTCACAGGGTTGTTGTGTGAGCTAAGTGTTAAAGGGAGAAAGCCCCCGAGATCCAAAGAGGAAAAGGTGAGGCGAAAGTGCAAGAGACAGATGAATTCTTGCGAATCAGGAGGACAGTGACCTAGGAAGACACTAGAGACGGATCCATATTAGTATTTTCACTTCGTACAGGGATCCTCAGAATTGTGGGTTGGAAGAACTAAAATCTGGAGGGAGGGGCCATGGCTCAGCAGCAGCGCATCTGCTTCGCATGCAGAAGGTCCGAGGTCCCTGGCATCTCCTGTTAGAAGGACCAGGTAGCAGGTGATGTGAAAGACCTCAGCCTGAGATCCTGAAGAGAGCCACTGCCAGTCTGAGTAGATAATAAATGCAGACCTTGACGGATCCATGGGCTGTGGTCACACTGGCGGCTTGGCGCGGTACTATGGTGCCGCCTCTGATTGGACCGGTTTTAAAGTGTTGTGGGGCATATCAGCTACACAGCACAGCCTGCTGCGGGTCACCCATGGAGACATCCCACGGTAAAGCATCCACAGTATTATAGCGCCTCAGCCACAGAGTGCGCTGCCAGTTTTTTTTTTCAAAGTTCATGTGCGCGCATGTGTGTATGCACGTGCACATATAGGCAATATTTTTTTTAAAAAACCCTCCCTAGCGGCAGAACGGATCTGCAGGTCCACACTGCCGAATCCATTCTGCGTGTGCTCCCCCACATTCAGACATTTGGCCATGTGCAATGACTGCACAGGAAGCCGAAAACACCACTTGTGATGTGGTGCCTTTTTAACCCGGCTCCAAGTCGTCCTGTGATGATATAAGTATGCCCGGGGAACGCCTGACAGATGTGGCCGTCTGACTGCGCCCGTTTGACCCGGAGTGGAGGCGTGGCTGTGTCGGGCCAGACTGCTCGTGTGACCACAGCCATGATCTGATACAGTACAAGGCAGCTTCGTGTGTCCTCGGTCAGTGTTCTTGCAGACAGGCACATTTAGGAATCAGGGAGGCTCCCTGCTGTTATGAGCTCTGGTTCCTTGCTTCACTTGAACCTCCTCTTGAGAACAGTCGAGGAGGTATGAACCTGAGGTAACTGTTTGTGAGAACCGAGGCCCTTTTTGGGGTGAGGCCTATCTCCTTAATATTCTTACAGCGTTCTGCGCTCTGAGAGGCAAACCAAGAACAAAAAGCAGAGAGATGCTATCAGAATCCCATGAAAACTGGGGCTGGGTCGGGGGGTACTAATTGTTTCCAGTTCCCCAAGTCCACGAGGGCCTTTTAAAATGCCTCTTCATCTTGTATCGCTGGAGATGAAAGGGATTAACTACAGGGCACGGCTAACTATTACATCTAATTACATGTATAGCAATAATGTGTTTGCCTACACCAAGGCAGATTTGCACGCCAAAGCTTAGGTTAGGTATTTTTAATTCCCCTCCCCCCTGCATACCAGTGTATCAGGAGTCAGGATGAGACAGTAGGCCACAAGGAACAGTGTGGGAAGTTAAAGGATAGTGGTTGGGGAGACATAAGGAAGATGGATGGGTTCTGGAAATTAGAGGTTCAGAATTGGGCAGAGGGAACTTTCACTAGAACAACCTGGCCCTGTGGGGGTGATTATTTTTATAAATCTGTGTAATTGCGGCTGATGAATCAAGGTTGGGTGAAGACAGCTATCAGTCATCATAAAGTTCAGCCCCAGCTTAGAAGTATTTTGGGCCAAGGGGCTGCAGAATTTCTCTGATGGAGGCCCTGGAGAATTTCTGTCAGTGCTCAGATAGTTGGGACTGTGTGCCTGGAGACAACCAGGGGGTCCCATAAGCAGCCCCAGTGCTGAAACTAGCCCCTTGAACCTTAGCTCCCTCTTAGTTGTGAGGTCTTGTGAGCAAAAACTCCACTTTGTGAGCTACTGGCGTTAAAGTCGGGCGCGAGTGATTTGGCTGCCGCATGAATCAGTTTACTTTGGAGCCATCCAGTCAGCAAAGATCAATGCACAGTTCTACATTTTGTATTGGTATGTTTTATATTGCACATAGTATTGTTGTTGTGTTATATAATGTTGTAAGCCGCCCGGAGCCAGCTCTGCTGGAAGGGCGGGGTAAAAGTTTAACTAATAAATAATAATAAATAAATACATCTGGGCCACACAGATGTCAAGCTGGATGGGGGATACATTTCTGGGGAGTAGTGTATGCAAAAGAGATATTGGGGTAAGAGTGGACCGTAAACAGTCAGTGTAGATGCAGTGGCAAAAAAGGCAAATTCAGTCTTCGGTTGTATTAAAAGGGCCATAGCGTCGAAATCGCAGGAGGTCGTAGCCCCTCTGCCTTGGTCAGGTCGCACCTTGAGTACTGTGTGCAGTTCTGGAGGCCACACTTCAAAAAGGATGTGGACAAAATCAAGAGGGTGCAGAGGAGAGCGATGAGGATGATCAGGGGACTGGAGACTGAGCCCTACGAGGAAAGGCTAAGGGCCACGGGGATATTTAGTCTGGAGAAGAGGAGATTGAGGGAGGACAGGATTGCTCTCTTTAAATATTTGAAAGGCTGCCGTTTGGAGGAGGGCAAGGAGCTGTTCCAGTTGGCAGCAGAGGATAGGACCCGAAGCAACGGGTTTAAATTACAGGCAGAAAGGTATCGGCTGGATATTAGGGGAAACTTTTTCAAGGTCAGAGTGGTTCACAGGTGGAATCAGCTGCCCAGGGAGGTGGTTAGCTCCCCTTCACTGGCAGCTTTCAAGAAGAGGCTGGATGAATATTTGTCAGAGATGCTTTAGGCTGGTCCTGCATTGAACAGGGGACTGGACTAGATGTTCTGTATGGCTCCTTCCAACTCTATGATTCTATGATTCTAGCTAAGACAAAAATATTTGAGCCGGAGGCTAAAAAACTGTGAGCTAGCTCACACTAACTCAGAGGGAACACTGCCCGTGAAGTGTGAAGGAGAGAAGTAGAGTGTCCCCCCCCACCCTCCCCATACTGTTGTATTACCTAGGATTGCCAAATCTGGGTTGGGAAATTCCTGGAGATTTTGAGAGTGGAACCTGGGCAAGATAGAGTTTAGGGAGGGGAGGGACCCTTCAGCAAGGCCTAATGCCATAGAGATTACTTTTCAAAGCAGTCATTTTCTCCAGGGGGACCAGTCTCCTGGAGATCAATTATAATAGTGAGAGATCTCCAGGTGCTACCTGGAGGTTGGCAGCCCTACTGTCACCCCTTGTCTTTTCCTTCTCTTTGCACTTTTGCTTATTTGGCTTATTTTTATTACATTTTTTTTTAAAAAAATCCCGGCCTTCCCCAAAGGACCTCAAGAAAGCAATACTATTATTTTTCTTCAAGCATTACGTGGATTGACATCCAGTTGTCATGGTTTGTCGTTTCCTTAATTGTGACCCAGTAACTCTGTGAGGATAGCAGGTCAGCCAGAGGATGTCACGGCCGGGGTGGGCAGGTGGGATTCGAACCCGTGTCAGAGCCTGAGGCTCCAGTCCGTGCATCACACAATATCTTGCAATGGATCTCACTGTTATCGGCATTCACTAGGGAACAATGTGATTTTGTCAAGTGCCAAGTACAGTGATAGGGATATACAGTCAGTAAGGCAGCCTTAAATGGGGTTGAATTGGTGCAATATATACTTAAAAAAAAAATTGGGATAGTACATTATTTACAAATGTCAGGAGTTTTCTCCATGGCCTCTTCTCTCACCACCACTCCCTTCTCTTGTCATCTGCGTTTGGAGAAGCAGCAAAATTGAACAAGATGGAATGAGCCCTTACATGTCCCAAGTTATGTAGTTCAGAGAACAAAGGATTGTTCTCATTTAAAGTTAATTTAATTAAAACGCTAATTTGGTGTAGTGTCGGGGGTACGGCTGGTTCTCAGCAAACCTGGTGTTTAGCTTCATAATGGGAACAGAGTGGCGGACGGAGGGATCACACGTGAAGCCAGGCAGGCATTGCTGCGACTGGGCGTATCTCTATGGCTGTCACACAGCACCCTCAGAAGGTAGACGGTAGGAGAGGCAAAATTGGGGGTGCCGCTGTACCAGCAATAGCTAGAGAGTAATTTGAGTGATTTTTTTAATGAACGACTTGTAGCAGTCCGAAGCCGTTTTAATCCTCTTGGCTTCCACCAAAGAATCCTGGGACTTGTGCAGATAAGTCAGTTTGAAATCCCTGCTCAGCAGATGCACACATAATTTCCCAGAGTCTATACAAGTCTGTGGTGAAGATCTGCATTTGCTGCTGCTAATTCGGTTTCATTTTGATTTGGTTTTTCTTCTCCTTTGTATCCTGTTTGTAAAACAGAAGCACTTAAGAGGGCAGCTTTGACTCAAGACCGTTTGGAGTGAGGGGCTCACAGGGAATTTTTCACCCCATTTGCGTGTGAGCTGCCTGTTGTCAGGGATACATGCCTTGCACACGCATGAAGCTGAATCAGATTGCTGGTCCATCTACTCCAGGGGTGGCCAGACTTGCTCAGCGTAAGAGCCACATCGAATAAACGTCAGAATGTTTGAGAGCCACAAGACAGGAACAAATATTACACACGTTTTTATTGTTTTTTTAAATATGCAGATTTGCTTTTCTATTAACCTTAAATGAGACTGCCAAAAATAAAAAAGGGGCAAAAACAGATATTGATCACGATATTTATTTGTTTCCTAATGATATTGATTTGTCTCAGAGAGAGCGAGAAAAAGAGAGAGGGAGAGATGGAAAGAAAGAATGAAAGGGGTGGAAAGAGAGAGAAACAAAGAAAACAGATGAGAAGGAAGGAAGGAAGGAAGGAAGGAAGGAAGGAAGGAAGGAAGGAAGGAAGGAAGGAGAAGTAGTATGCCTCCCCTTTGCTTCCCCAGCTGCCCTGCTGGGAGCCACAGAATATGTGTGAAAGAGCCGCATGTGGCTCCCGAGCCACAGTTTGGCTACCTCTGGTCTACTCAGACTGGCAGCCGCTCTCCAGGGTCTCAGGCTGAGGACCTTCTCATCACCTACTGCCGGATCCTTTAACTGGAGATGCCAGGGATTGAACCTGGGACCTTCTACATGCCAAGCAGATGCTGCAGCCCTGAGCCGTAGCCCAGAAGATACACAGACGGAATCAGCGACTAGTCTTAGAACTGTGGTGGATGTTTAAAAGAGCAGTCGCAGATACTGGTTGTTCTTTCCTATAATTGTGCAACATCTGGGTTGCACTGTGATGCAGTTCTGGGGGGTCACCTGACAAGGAGCAGTTGTCTTGGTTCTGCTCGTGAGCATCCCAGCAGTGTATGGTTCACCGCCATTAGGGTACTGGACGAGACGGACACTTGCTCCCTTTAAAGCCATCTACGCTAGAAGTGCAGCCATTAACAGTGCACATGGAAGCAGTACTTTTGAAAGGTATTCCGCGTCTCGGTCGTGGTTTTTACCCCCACTGCATTTCCTGCACTGCTGCATTCAAATGTCAGGGGAGGGGAGGGGAGGGCTAGGAGGTAGTGCCAAGGGAAGGCCTCAGTCTCTATATCCGGTTTGGTGATCCTCCAGGGTGACTAGTTGGCCGCTGTGAGAATTATGGAGCTGGGTTAGACCAACCGCCGGCCTAATGAAGCAGGGGTCTTCTGATATCTTATCTGCAGCATCTTTAAAACACCCGTGTGCCACTTCAGCTTTCCTTGTGTGTATGTAAAGTGTATGTAAAGCAAGGGGCTGTCCAGGCAGGTGAGAAGCAGAGTTGGTTTGCCATGGCCTCCTTCTGCAGAGTCTGCCTCAGTGGTCTCCCTTCCAAGAGCCCACCCTGCTTAGCTTCCCAGATCCGATGAGGTCAGCCTACACTTCCTTCCCTCTCCATCTTTTCCTTCCTGGGAGAAAGAAGGAGGGGGCAGTGTAAAGGAAAGAGGAGAGGAAGGAAACAGAGGGTCCTCTTTGAATTTGTTTTGATCAGGGAAGAGCTGCAGATTCCTGTCCAGGGTTTGAATCTTATTTGTTTCAAGGCAGAAACTAACCATCCTATCAATTGCACCTTTTATCACATCGGATGTGGCGGGGAATGTAACAACAGAGCTGCCGCCAGCCCTGCTCCAGTGAGACTAGGTGTTGCATTCAAGCACAGCTGTCTCCACCAAGAGTTCCCCACCGATCACATCATCGCTTCCGGTCTGGAAAAAGGCCCAGAGCTGCGCTCCAGTCTGCCCCTGCTCCACTACGCCCTTTCCTGGATCTTAAACAGCTGCTGCAGGGGAGACAATAAAATGGCTCAAAGGGAGAGTCCAGCATGAAGTCGCGAATTGGAATTCATATGCAGATTTAACTCTATCAGACTTGGCCTCCACGGAATGACCGAATACAATTGTCTTTCTTGGGAAGCTTCTGGGGCTTACACAACTTTGGCCGAGTCATGACTCGTTGGGAGTGTTCCGCCCCACCCCGCTCTGATTGGATTGTTTACTCTTTTGATTGGATCTTGTTCTCATTCATGACTCTGCAGAGCGCATAAGGCAATCTGTGTCTTGGAATGCTGGGCCTGGGAGCATGGCTTTGTAATAGCTCCCCTCTCCCCTCTTCTTTTTGGTGTGTTTGTGTATCTCTGGTGCCATGACCTATATGGCCCAGGCTAGCCCAGTCTCATATTATCTTGGAAGTCAAGGAGGGCCAGCCCTGGTTAATACTAGCCCGGGAGACTGCCAGGGAAGTTCATGGTCGCTATGCAGAGGCAGGCAATGGCAAAACTACCTCTGAACGTCTCTGGCCTTGCAAACCCTATAGTGGGGGGGATCACCATAAATCAGCTGTGACTTGATGGCACTTTCCACCACATACCTCTGGTGTACATCTGTGGAATCATGCCTCTCACAAAGTAGGCTCAGCCTCACGAATGCATAAAGCCTCAAATTACTCATGCATTTACTCATGCAGCAGACTGTCCTGGCCACTCGAATGGAATCTGCAGCAAATAAAGAGTAATGCCAAAGCCCCTCCAGAATTATTGGGCAGTCAGTGGGCTGGATTGCATAGGGCGGGGACAGCTGACAAAGAGAAATTTTTCTCCCTCTCCCAAAGTACTAGAGGGCATCCAATGATGCTGATGGGTAGTAGATTTGAGATGGACGGAAGGAGGCGCTTTTTTACATAGAGAGTGATTAAGATGTGGAATTCGCTGCCTGAGGATGTCGTGATGGCCACAGGAATAAACAGCTTTCAAAGGGGATTCGAGAGATTCATCGAGGATTGGTCTATTAGTGGCTGCTAACCCTGGAGACTAAAAGGAACTTCCACATTCAGAGGTGCTAAGCCTCTGAATCCCAGAGCCAGGAGACAACATCAGGGGAAGGCCTCGGCCTCCATGCCCTGTTGCTGGCCCTCCAGAGGAACTAACTAGCCATTGTGTGAGTCAGGATGCTGGACCAGATGGACCGCTGGGTGAGATGGACCACGGGGTGAGGGCCTTTTTTAATGTTCTTAGGGTCTTGATTCCCCTCCTCATGACTGCCTCCGTCTTGCTTGACTTCTGTCCCCTGCAGGTCTCAAGATCTTAGCCTTTTTGAGTGTTCAGAGGAGGGGACCCATCAGCCCTTTCTCACCAGCAGAAAAGCTGGCTGAATCAAGCCTGATGTTTTCCAGCACTTCCTAACCCTGTGAAACAATTCATCACAGACAGCGGCAGAGACAGCAAACTGGCAAGGTGCACTTCTAGTCTGCATGGGCCGTATCTCCTGGTAAGGACAGGTGTGTGTGGGAGGGAGGGAAAGACAGATACCTGGTAAATGAGAAAGAATGATTCAGCTCTTTCTCACTTGGACTTCTCTTTATTCCACGCCAGACTTTGGCTTGTTTGGGGAGATTGCTGTAATGTTTTTTAAGGACGCAGCATTTTAAGGACTCTTGACAGCCAGTTGTCTGACATAACAGGCCTTGGTAGATAAATCGGGGGGCGTGGCTTCTCAGGGCCTTGCACTTTTATTTATCTATTCACCATTGTGCCTCCTTGCCGCTGGCTGATGTGGTCCATACGCTCCCAAGTGTCCTTCGATTCTGGCCTGCCTCGTTTGATAACATTCCTACCTAGAACTGCTTCATGCTGTTCCTCACCGGGCGCTGAGAAATGCCGTTCCTTGAATTTGACCTGGTGTTAACTCTAATTCAGTTGTTTCCCCCCCCCCCCCTTCCTCAAGGAGTAGCTCAGTTCCCCTTTCTCTGCTCTGTTTCCCACGTGTCGAATCTGATAGGGAGACGTGCGGATTTCAGGCTCCGGGATGCCGTGCTGTAAAAGCTTCCCAAGTTTTGATACAGCATCTACAAATCCGCTGATACGCTTTCTTGGTTTGTTTTGTTGGGGTGATAATCTTGCCCGGGTGTTTGAAGAGTGGGTGCCAAAGAACAAAGGCTCGAGGCGCAGCCACGCAGGCATGCCCTGAGAAAACTGAAAATCTCTGAGCAGAGGCACAGCGTTCGGGATCTGTAGTAAAAACTGCCTATTTATAGCCTCCTGTAGCTTTTACGGCCTCTTAAATATGAACGTGTTTTCCTTCCAGCGCACGTTTTTGTGAACTGGAGCCCGCTTTGACAGTTGCGTATTGTAGGTCTTCATTAGACAGGCACTGATTTATGTATGGTGTTTTTTTTTCTTCCTGCCCGTGATGCTCGTCTGATGAAGTGAGTTATAGTCCCAGGAAGCTCGCGCTAGATTAAAAACTTGCTTGTCTTTACATTGCTTCTTGTTTGTTTGTCTCTGGTGTGCCATGGCTGCTCCTCTGGAGTTATGCTCTTCATTTTTGGGGGGCATCCCAGGCTGGGGTCACACACACTAAATAATCCACTTTCAATCCACTTTCAATGCACTTTGCACCTGGATTTTTACTGTGTGAACTGGCAACATCCGATTCAAAAGTGCATTGAAAGTGGATTATTTAGCGTGTGTGACCACGGCCCCAGAATGGGACGTGTCGGTTTTCATAATGTTTTTTTGCCCATCTTCAGATTCTTCATTATGGCAACAACACGACGTTGGCCAAACAGTTCTCTAGGTGCCCCTTGCTCGCTTTCCAGCATCAGTTTACCATCCTGTACGTCCAGTTCACTCTTCATCCTGGCTTCAGAGAACGATCAGGCCGCTTTCTTGTTAGCGGAGGTGTGCTGTTGAGGCGCCATTTGGGGGCATCACACCTAGGCAGTCAACCTTGGGGCTTTTCAGAAGGGGAGGGCAGCCGTCAAGCGCAACCACATCCCTGGCACCTTCACCTGGAATGACTTGTCAGGGTAGGCAGTTAATTAGTCAGACAGCTTTATAGGGAGGGTGTTAGTTTCCCTGTTAAAGCATAATGAGTGTCGCTTCAGGCTTGTCTGCGCACAAACCAGTGCGTAACTCATCGGCCAGTCATTTACTGCCACGAGATGCTCGTTTTAACTATCTCCGGAGCTGGTGGGATTAAACAGATGGGACTGATCTGCTGGTTGTGGTGGGAGCTGCTTTCGACAGCGATGGAGATGGCAGAGTCTTCATTGGAAAGGATTAGGGAGCTTTGCATCTCAGCTTTGCAAGACTACGTTGCATTTGTCGATAGCGTGGGTGGATCCACCAGTTAACACTGGATTGGAGAGACCTCGGATCAGATCCTCTCAATGTGCCGCCACGTTTTCTGGGCTTCGTGGTTGTGAGGAGGCGATGGCCTTTACGCTCATCGTTTGGAGAAAGTGGGCTATTCAGATGTGTTATGTGAAGAACCCTGGGTTGATTTGTTACGAGGGCTCATTCCGTAGCAGAAGCTCCTTTGCATATTAGGCCACACCCGCCTAATGTAGCCAATCCTCCAAGAGCTTACAGAGATCTTCTTACAGGGGCTACTGCAAGCTGTTGGAGGATTGGCTACATCGGGGGTGGGGGTGGGGGGTGGCCTAATATGCAAATGAGCTCCTGCTACGAAATGAGCCCTGGTTATGACTAGCTATGGACTGGGTCTTGCAGGTCCGGTCCGCTCGTGGCAGCGCTGTCCTCCAATACAAGGAGATTCCCAGAATCCAGCACCATATATCTAGGGTGGAAAGTGCCATCCAGTCGCAGCTGACTTATTGTGACCTCATACGGTTTTCAAGGCAAGAGACCAACAGAGGTCGTGCGCCATTGCCTGACCTCTGCCTAGCAAACCCTGGACTTTCTTGTTGGTCTCCCATCCAAATACTAACCAAGGCCGACCCTGCTTAGCTTTCAAAACCTGGCGAGAGCAGGCTAGCCTGGACCGACCAGGACAGAACATCCATCTATGCAAGTGTGGGGGTTTTTTTTTCCTTTTAAAAAAGCGAAATGCTTTACAGCATCGTAAGAACAACATCCGTCTAATTCTGCATCCTGTTAACCAGGTGCCCCCGGAGGACCTTCAAGTAGGACACAGAGGAGAATTTATCTTAGATGCTCCCCCCCCACAATACCTGGTATTCAACAGGCTACTGCCTCTGAACGTGGAGGCTCTGTTAAGAAGAACCTGCTCATGTGCCAGGATGCCTGTTTTGAATTACTGCCGAGCATCTCATTCAACCCAAAGAAGAAGAAGAAGAAGAAGAAGAAGAAGAGATTGGATTTATACCCCGCCCTCCACTCCCCAAGGGAGTCTCAGAGTGGCTTACAAACTCCTTTCCCTTCCCCTCCCCACCACAGACACCCTGGGAGGTAGGTGGGGCTGAGAGAGCTCTGAGACAACTGTCCTTGAGAGAACAGCTGGTACAGAGCTATGGCTTGCCCAAGGGCATCCAGCCAGGTGCAAGTGGAGGAGTGGGGAATCCAACCCGGTTCTCCCAGATTAGAGTCCGCGCACTTCACCACTACACCCACTGCTTCCCAGACGGAGCAGAGAACCCTGGGATGACCTCAGATGATTGTATAGAATGGGATTCACCTTGCAGGCAACCGGTTCACACCCATGCCATTTGAGAGCTTGCAAATGCCGCTTCAGATTGGCACGCGGCTGTCCCCCAGGACAGTTGAACGCCCCTTGTCCGGGTGAAGGCAGGCCAGTTGCCGACATACTTGTGTGCAGAAGGAAATCTGATCAAAACATTTGGCCTCTGGATGTCTCTCGTTTATCTGCTCCTTCCCCTGGGGGGGTATTCCCATCCTGTGTTACGTGTTGTCTGGGCGCTTGCGACTTACGGCGGCCCTGTGAATGAATGCCCTCCAAAACACCCTCACACGACCGGGCTCAGCCTTGCCCTTTCTGCAGCTCCCTCCTGCCGAGATGAGTCCCTCCCAGGGAGGCGGCAGTCTCAAGTCGGGACTTAGCAGACGCCGCCGTGGGTCTGCGTGCCTGACCTAGATCCTCGTGACCCTTCTCTGTTACTCTCCTTGGGTGTGTCTATGATTAGCCCGGAGTTCTCATTGTGCCCGCTTTCTGCGGCTGTCCTCGGATGACCGGCGGCGTCGGATGGTGAGAAGCATCCAGGGGTCGGCCTCCTGCTAGCTCTTTCCTTGCATCAAGACCGGAATCTTTCAGGTGCTCATTGGAAGAACTTGGAACTTTTGGAAGAACTTTTGCAGGGGGTGGGGGTGGGAACCAAGGCTGCAAAACTGGAACACCAAAGCCATTGTGATATACTCCCCCCCCCCCTTTTCCCCCTCAGGCAGAGGAGGGTGCAGACGCAAGGCTCCCTCTAAGCTGTGGAGTCTTGTGAGCAAAAATTCTACTTTGTGAGCTACTGGCATTAAAGCTGTGGGCGAGCGATTTGGCTGCTGCATAAATTAGTTTGCTATGGAGCCATCCTTCCTGATCTAAGACAAAAATGTGTGCGCCGGAGGCTAAAAAACTGTGAGCCAGCTCCCGCTAACTCAGCTTAGAGGGAACACTGGTGCAGAGACCCAAACTCGTTTCTGTTCTTTGATCTGAAGTGGCCGGGTGGTGGACTGCCGCCCGCCTTGCCTTCTGACACCAGACTCCTTTGATTCAGGCTTGCAACACGGCCATATACGCATGGGTTCCCCAGAGTTTTATAAGCCACCGTTCCTCCTCTTGGGTTTTCCCCTCGTAGGCTGCTGCCCTGCAGATCCACAATGCTAATTGAACAACTTGCTGCAACTTTTGCTGTCTGGGAGAGCGCCCTGGTTTGAAACGCTGCACCCCGAACTCCTGGGGCTACGCTGCCAGGAAGAAACAGGTGTGCGTGTGTTTTTTGTGCAGGCAGCTGCGTCTCCTGTTGGGTTTTATGCAGATCTCGCCTAGGATTAGCATGCTTAAAAAAATACAAATTATCCTAGCACCCCGGAGAGGGTTTGTTACAGCGAAGAGTGGCTTTGGGGTGTGTCTCGAGCTGTCTGGCGGTTCTGCTTATAGATTTGGTTATTAATTAAGAAGCAATACGTATGTTTGATGGCATTTCCAAGCATGTCATGTCAGTTCTGGTTTGTTCCCCTTTCCCAGACGGTCGAGTTCTAAAAGGAAGGGTGGGAGTTTCAGGGTGTCAGGCAGCTCTGCCTTGGTGCTGTTCCCCTGTGTTCCAGATTTATTGGGTGGACTTTTTCCTATTTTTTAATTTTCTTTTAATTGTAACCAGTGTTCCCTCTAAGCTGAGTCAGTGTGAGCCAGCTCACAGTTTTTTAGCCTCCGGCTCACACATTCTTGTCTCAGCTCAGGAAGGATGGCTCCAGAGCAAACCCAATTTATGCAGCAGCCAAATTGCTGGCTCACAACTTTAATGCCAGCAGCTCACAAAGTGGAATTTCTGCTCACAAGGCTTCACAGCTTAGAGCAGTGGTGGCAAACCTATGGCACGCGTGCCAGAGGCGGCACTCAGAGCCCTCTCTGGGCACGCACGCAGTTTGGGCACTCAGTCTCTAAAAGGAAAAAGACGACACAGACTCGAGGCTGGGCTGCTCTCAGACTTACAAAGTATGAGCCAAGGTTAGACAAATTATCAGCATGCATACAACAGCAAAAAATCACATTAATTGTTCAAAAGCATGCCAAATGCAAACTTTTACCTTTCAATAAAAAGTTGTTTGTATAATTGAAAGCTCTGTTATTGTGTTTTTCTTTTAAGACAAAAGATGTTAATGTATGAGTTCTTTTTTCTAAACTAAAACCTCAGTATTCAAGTTAAATGGTCATGCTGGCACCTTGCGATAAATAAGTGGGTTTTGGGTTGCAGTTTGGGCACTTGGTCTCTAAAAGGTTCGCCATCACTGGCTTAGAGGGAGCATTGATTGTAACTCCCAAACAGAAAAGATTTTTTTTTTAAAAACCCCAAAATATAACAAGAGTGGTAGCAAGTCTTCAGCTAAGCATCCATAGAAGGTTTCCAGATATCTAAAAACATGTCTGTTGAAACTGTTCTCTATATGCCATCCCTTCAGATGCTGATAAAGTTATATTGGTTCTCAATCCATCGTGTTACTAGAGGTGAGCATTGATTTCTCCAGTGTTGTGATACAAGTCTTTTAGCAACCGTAAAGCCATTTCTATTGACCGTCAGTTAATCTCCAGGAGACACGCAGGTAGTTTAAAAGCACCTAAGCATTCACCAAGATCAGTGAGAAAGCACGTGACTGGCCCAAGGTCACCCAGCAAGCTTCCGTGGCAGAATGGGGATTTGAATCTGAGTCTCCCAGATCCTAGTCTGACCACTACGCCACAAGAGACCCAGACTGCGGTCACACACACTAAATAATCCACTTTCAATGCACTTTCAATGCACTTTGAAACTGGATTTTTACTGTGTGAACTGGCAAATCCAGTTTGAAAGTGCACTGAAAGTGGATTGAAAGTGGATTATTTAGCGTGTGTGACCGCAGCCCCAGATAGGCCCCAGCCTTAGGCTGCGGAGAGGTTCCGAGTTCAAATTCTGCTGGCACCAGTGCTGGTGACCAGGGAAGAGGCTTTTGTGCTCTATGATTAGGGCTGCATACTGGTTCATCAGAGCACAGCGGCATCTGGAGATGCCGATCCCTGGCAAATTCCTGCACCGTTGGCCAAAGAGCAAGAGAATGTAGCAGTCCTTGGGCATGCCATCATCCTTTCTTTTATGGCATGTTTGTTCTGCTTTTTCTTCCAAAGGGCTCAAGGTAGCTTATCTGTGGAATTCACTGCCAGAGGATGTGGTGATAGCCCCAAGTATAGATGGCTTTATAAAGGAAGTTCGTGGAGGATAAGTCTGTCAATGGCTATTAGCCATTGTGACTGAGGGGAACCTCCACATCCAGAGGCAGTAAACCTCTGAATCCCAGAGCCAGGAGGGAACATCAGGGTCTGTGCCCTGCTGCTGGCTCTCCCAACTAACTAACTGGTTGGACAGTGTGCGAGACGAGATGCTGCTAGACTAGATGGACCACCGTCCAGATCCAGCAGGGTACTTCATGTCTTGTTAACGTATGCTTCTCCTCTCTGCTGCTCACAATGATTTTACTGAGATGAGTCACCCAATGAGCTTTGTGACTGAAAGTGAATTTGAACCCGTCTCTCCCCAACCCTACCCTATAGACACTAACTGCTACATTGCGCTCCTCCCATATCCCTCCATATAAAAGCCATTTCCCAGCTTTCCATCCTGTTGTCCCACTTTTCCATCACCCTCTGGCATGATGGAGAAATAGGTCCTAAGGCAGGACTTTGGAGAATTGGACTGACTTAGTTCTTGGGCCTTCCCAAAGAATGAAGGGAAATGTCCTGCAATCACCAGAGGCAGACTTAGCTCCCATCACATCGCTCAAAAGGTGCCTCTCTTGTTTTCCTGTACCAGTGAAAGTCTGCTAACTGTTTCTACAGGGAGACTTGTCACCGTGGGCAGAAGAAGTTCCCACTAATCCAACACGGCGACTTCTCTATATTTTGAAGTAATCTAGGTGGGAAGGACAGGAACCCTGGCATCCCACCCCCTTCTCCCTCCCACCTGTCAGAACTTGACGGGTCTTTTGCCGGTTCCAGGATAATCAGAGCTAAAAATATCGACATTCTTCGTCAAGGTAACTCCGCTTCTGTGCAGAGAGGAGCTGCATAAATTATGCAGATTAAGCAAACGTGCATATGTTTGCTTGCTTTGCATAATTTATTTTGCTTCTGCCCGTGAGTTGGGGCAAAGAACAATGCAGATGCCAGTGCCTCACCCCAGTGACTGGAAAATCTACCTTGCTGACCCAGTCCCCCTCCCTCCACTGGGGGCAGTTTGGAGGTAAGCACTTTTCCGCCTCACTGGAGGCTGTTCACAGTACCGTCCTTCAGCAGAATTAACACCTACCTGAGTTCCCCGACATCAGTGGGCTTAGAAGGGGGCGACTCTGCTAAGACAACCCTGTTAAGGACTAGATTTGTTACAAAAATGGGAAGATTGGATTCTCTGGATGCCAGCTTTTGTATCCAGTACCACTTGACTAGCGCTCTTGCAGAATACACTGCCCTTTACAGATGAAGAACTGAACTTCACCCACTTGCTATAGGGCTTTCAAGGAAAAAGAAGAGAGAGAGATGTGGTTTGCCATCACCTGCCTCTGTGTACGAACCTTGGACTTCCTTGGTGGTCTCCCACCCAAGTACTAACCAGGGTCAACCTGGTTAGCTTCTGAGACCTGATGAGACCAGGCTAGCCTGGGCATTTGTTGAATAGGGGGTTCAAAAACAGTGCCCTTCCACACTGTTTTGAGCAATGCTCTCTCTAAACTGTGGGGTCTTGTGAGCAAAGATTCTACTTTGTGAGCTCCTGGCATTAAAGTTGGGAGCGAGCGATTTGGCTTCCGCAGAAATTAGTTTGCTCTGGAGCCATCCTTCCTGAGCGAAGACAGAAATGTGTGAGCCAGAGGCTAAAAAACTGTGAGCTGGCTCACACTCTAACTCAGCTTAGAGGGAACACTGGTTTTGAGCATACCAGAGCTGGGGCTACAGAGAGGGACAGAGGGATTATTTCCACAATTGTCTGGTTCTTCCAAGCGGCTTTGAGCACTTTCAAAGTGAACATAAGAACATAAGAGAAGCCAGTGTTGGATCAGGCCAGTGGCCCATCCAGTCCAACACTCTGTGTCACACAGTGGCCAAAAACACCAGTCGCCATCAGGAGGTCCACCACCTTTCTGAGGCACACTTCCAAGCCTTCATTAGGTGCATGGAACAGGCCCAATATATATATATATGGAATATGTACATTACAAGGCTTTGTAGGTTGGGGGGAAGACTTGAAGGTAGAGCGTATTGAGATGCTTTGCTGTGAGCTTGGCCTGGTGTCCTGTTTTAGCTTTCCAGTTCTCAGAAAGCTGGTATGGGAGTAACTGGCAGGCTCTCTGGCTTTGTTTGCTCAGCGATAGCTGCAAGGAGAGTACTGAAGCAGGAAAAACAAATACATTATTCATTTGAACCTTCGATCCCAAGTCATTACCTTGATATTTTCCTATTTATACCTCTTTGCGATTGTGCGCACAGGTCTATTTTCGGCATTCCGGCTCCCCAGGCCTTTTAATCTCGACGTTGTAATGTCTGAAAGCAGGTGGCTGGTGACCTAAACAGGTGGTACGTCCGTACTGTGATTCAGACAGAAGAAAACATTGCTGTTGTTGTTTTTTCCGCAAGCACATCACGGCTTGTACCTGTGATGCAGGAACAGTTGTAGAAGGGTTGCCCGGAAACTCAGCCACCTATGGAAGGATCCTACAGCTTGTGCAATTAGAGGAAGCTGAAATGTCAGCGGGGCTTATCATGTGCTACTACTCCCAAGGCAGGAAAGCCCCAGTGAAAGGGGGATGAAAGCTCGTCTTTTATCACCTCTCTTCCCTGCTTTACTATATTATATTTTTAATGGGGAAAAAATAGTTCTGTTGGTGATAGATGGATGTTTGTGATTTAATGATCAGAAGATATACCTATTTGGAACATTTCATTACTTGCTACATTGAGCCCTTTTTATAAGAACTGTAGAGAGTATTGTTTTTTATTTTAATGGGCAGGGCTCTTTTTGCAGAAAATGCCCAGCTGGAACTTAATAGCATAATAGGCCACACCCAACAGCAGAAACACATTAGCATATTAGGCCACACCCCTGACAGCACAGAAGGAAAGAAGGAGGGAAAGAGAGAGAAGGAAAGGAGGGAAACAGAGAGAGATCAAGAGAGAAGGAAAGAGGGAGGAAAAGAAAGAAGGAAAGGAGGGAAAGAGAGCGAGAGAAGGAAAGAAGGAGGAAAAGAGAGAAGGAAAGGAGGGAAACAGAGAGAAATAGAGAAAGAAGGAAAGAGGGAGGGAAAGAAAGAAGGAAAGGAGGGAAAGAAAGAGAGAGAGAAGGAAAGAAGGAGGAAAAGAGGGAAAGAGAGAGAAGGAAAGGAGGGAAACAGAGAGATAGAGAAGGAAAGAGGGAGGGAAAGAAAGAAGGAAAGGAGGGAAAGAAAGCGAGAGAGAAGGAAAGAAGGAGGAAAAGGGGAAAAGAGAGAAAGAAAGGAGGGAAAGAAAGAGAGAGAAGGAAAGATGGAGGGAAAGAGGGAAAGAGAGAGAAGGAAAGAGAGAAGGAAAGAGGGAAAGAAAGAGAAGGCAGGCAGGCTGAAAATACATATTTGTGTAATTATCTGACCTTCTGAAAAGAAACATTTTTTAAAGTAGCCATATTGTACTTTTTGCTTCAACCCCCCCCCCCCTCCCCATTTCACTGCTGCTTTATAGCCTTTACTTCTGGTTTATACTAGATGGAAATAAACCAGAACATTCAGCCCTAAGTAGTAAAAATGGTTAAATGCAGCCTCATTCAATGTGTGTATACCCCAATGCCTGTCCTTGGTGTGTGCCCCCAAGTAAGCATGCACAAGGAGCCTTAGCCTCTGTTTGATATATTCACTATACTTTATTCTTATAAGCCAGAAGTGTGCTCAGAAGACTACAGATTATTGTGGTGACTTTATAACAATTGACATTTGTCCACCTTGATTACTATTCTCTCAGTGATTGTTTGAGACACAGATTGATGTTTGTGTGTGTACCCTTAAGAGCAGAATAGTGGGGTTTTTTTTCATCTCAGAGCCATGTTGGTGTGAAGGTTACAGTGCCACGCTGGGATCTGAGAAACGCAGGTGGGAATCCCCTCTCAGGCCATGGAAGCTTCCTGGGTAACCTTGGGCCAGTCAGGCTACCTACCACACAGGTTGTTGTGAGGATAAATCAGAGGAGAGAAGAATGGTGTAAGCCGCTTTGGATTCCCACTGGGGAGACAGGCGGGATATAAACAAACAAACAAACAAACAAACACCTGACCAGTGGAAACACCTGTCTGTGGGGTGGGGGCTCACATTGCCCTCTCTGACCCTGAAAACCCTCCCCAGAGGCAGTGGCAATGGGAAGCCGTTCTTCTTCTCCACAGGCGGTGTGTGGGGGAGTGTTCCCCCCGCAGCACTCCCCAGTCACAGACACAACGCCCAAGTTCTCAGCACTGCAAACAAGCGCCCAGGTGCCGCTGTCCCATCGAAGTGCTGGCCAGCCCGGAGCAGATTCCTCTGGCAGAGATGGAAGCACCTCGCAGGCAGAGGTGCTTTGGCCGGGGCTATGAAGCCTGCTCTCGGCATGCCTCGCTTGGCGGCAAAGGGGTGGTGCTTTGGCACGTGTGTCCTTTCGGGGCAGAGAGGGCCGGGTCCTGGGCGCTGGAAGCTTGGTGGCTGCTTTGGGGAGGGCAGGAAAACTAGACGGCAGTGCGAGAGTCAGCAGCAGCAGCCGACGCCGTGCCTCGAGGACTGCGCAGAGACCGGGCGTGCGGGGTGCTTCCCCCTGGCTCCCTGGACTTAAAGAGAGGTAGCTTGAAGGTGCAGAGGGGAGGGGTGGGGCGGGCCTGGACACCAGCCAGAATGCTGTTCCGGTGCGTTCCGGCCCAAAAATAGCCCTACTAATGGGCATATACTTTAATTAAGATTACGTAAACTCCAAGGTTGCTAGTTTAGTAATAGTAGCTCGATACTGGAATAAATTCTAATTTCTCTTTAATGCTTTACTGATATGTTTAAAATTTGGAAATACTGTACGACTGTTCTAAGGACTGGGTAAGCATTAGACAGAAGAGTAGGGTGAATTTTATCAATTTTAACCAGCATAATAGTTCATGTCCATAGTCATAACATGTATCTAATTTTAACATTTACTAGGTCTATGTTTTATTGGCCAAGTTTTATCTTATAAGTTCGTATTGTGTAAACTATGGAATTGTTTTATGTATTTTCTGGTCAAATGATCGTAGCAATAAAGAACTGAACTGAACTTTAATTAAGGTATTTAAATAGTATAAGCTTTGATTGTTGTTCATTTGATGTATGCATAGAAAACAGTACATGGGAATAATATATGGAAAGTGTGTACAATATATATATTTTTTAAAAAATAGAAGAGCAAAAAGGAAAATGGCAACAGAAACATGTCAAAGAGAAAAAGAAAAAAGGAGTACAGATGAGGACCAGAGAAATGAAGATGCAGTGGAAATATGATTGTGAATATTGGTGCACCTAATGTAACAATTTGGAGATAGAACTCAAAAGACTATTCAAGACGCCGCTTAGTTTCTGATGTCTGACAAGATTGGGCTAGCCTCGGCCATCCGGGTCACTGTTAGTCCATGGGAAATCTCTCCCAAGTTTGTCAGGCATGGATCTAACATCACAGGGAAGCAGTGGGAATCCAGTACTTTTATCTCATTTCTTCTGCCCCTCCCTGTTTCTTTTATGCCGCCCACTGCTTCTTTCTCTCCCCTTTCCCCGCTGGCCATTTTTTTTTACCCCCTCTCCTTTCTCTTACTTTTCCTGCCTCACCCTCCTCCTCCCCTTCTTATTATTTTTTGGATTGTTATGCGAGTCTGGGGGCTGTCTCCAGACTCTCTACCTGGCTGAAGTGCGTGGGTTTTTCAGCCTGCACAGTAAGGTCCAGATTCAGCATGAATTTTATGGTGGTTTGAAGTGTGTTTGCAAACCGCAGGTTGGTGTGATTGACAAGTCATCACGGAGGTCTTCTCTTCATCCCTAGAAGCTGCTGAACCAGGAAGGCAGGAGTGAAGTTGTGACCGTAAGGTTGAATGCTACCCCTTCCCACCCATCTAGAGATTTTTTTACCCTCCACTGTCACTCTGCAGCCTCAGGGAGAACTGTGCCTTCTAGAAGCACAAGCACGGGAAACTACAGACACGTGAGAATGGAAAAGCCCAGCCAAAGGAACAGTCTCAGGATATCTGTCTTGTCCCCAAGCTTCTGTTGACATTTGTAATTTTTATCCTTCCCCCACTTCCCACTGTTAACTGATCTCAAGTGCCCAGAATTTAAACAAGCCACTAAGCCTGGGCCCGGAAATTTATTTATTTTATTTACTGCATCGAGCCTCGGTCTTTCTCCTCCGTGGGAACCTAAAGGAGTTTTATGTTGTCCTCCCCCCCGCCCCCGTTTTATCCTCATGACAACCCTGTGATGTAGGGCAGGCTGAGAGTGCGTGGCAAGCCCAAGGCCACCCGGCGCAAGCTCTGACCACTACACCGGATGAGCTCTTGTCGAGGAAGACCGTATGCAATTTTTTTTAAAAAAAAAAATAATAACGGCGCTAACAAGTCTAGGAGAGACTTTTGCCAACAGGAGAAATATTGGAACTTCCGTCAGTCTAAATTCTGGATTGGTGTCTCGTTTATATTTCATTGTACAAGATTTCTGGGAAAAATATTTCTTTATTTCTGCTTTAAACTGAAGACCAGATATATCTGATGAAGACTTCGAAACGACAGCACAAACCGGAAGCCACATCACAGATAACTCATGTCTTCACTATCAAGAGGCTTTGGGATTATTATATTTAACTGCATCATGTTCATGATTTTGTCATGAGCTTCTCCAGGCGTCCTGGGTGTGAGAGAGAGCAAGACGGAGCGCCGACGTTGGTGGCACGTTTTCCGCGTAACGTGACGAGCAAGAGCCGCTCCTCCGAACATGGCTAATCCCCCTTCTGAGAAGCACAAACGACAAGGTCAAGACTCTTAAACTTGATCCAGGCGATAGTATTTTCCATCCCCTCGAAAGGATCCGGGCAGGCAGGGTTGGGGGTGGGATGGGATTCCCTTACATGAGAAAAAGCGGAGACGGGGAACCCAGCGGGCCGCTTTGCCCACCTCACTCACCTCTGAAGAGCACGGATTTGGGGGGGGGTGTGTGTGGTAACCTGAAACTCAGGCCAGTCTGCTGCTGGTCAGCACGTACCACTCTCCACTGGCACTGTTCCCCGCAGGGGACTTCATCAGAATGGCTTAATGAACTGTTCCCTGCAGCAGCAGCTGTGGGTGTCGCTTGCAGAATGTGCTGTGCGTATACCCTGTGGGTGTGCGCCCACACAGACACACATTCTGAATCTTGCAGCGTATGTAAACGATGCACCGTAATCCGTATACATTGGCTTGCGGTGCATGCCTCGTTCTCCTGTTGATGGGGAGGAGTGAAAAACCCACCGTGATGCACATGGTTACAGAATCCCCACCCTGACTACTGGGAAATCCTTTTTGGTTTCCCCTGGATGTCACCAGAGACTAGAAGAACGGGTGCGGGCAAGGATTAACCAGTCGTCGCGGTGGAACTATTCTTTTGCCATTGCTCTGAATTTTCTTTATTATTTATTTATTTTTCCGCATTTTTACCCTGCCCTCCCTGCAAGCAGGCTCAGGGTGGCTTACAGTGTGGCACACGGTGCCAGTCAAGATAAAAACAATTTAAAACAACAATAAACAATAATATAACCAATTTGCAATAAAAGTTTGCAATAAAGTGCTTGCAGAGATGGTAGTCAACACAAATCAAGATGGCGTGGTGTGGTATGACTTCCCTCAGGCCGGCACTCATCTCCGATGTTAATAGAGATGGCCGATGGTAGGTGGTGGCGGCTCCTAATCGAAAGCTTGGCGGAAGAGCTCCGTCTTGCAGGCCCTGCAGAACTGCATAAGGTCCCACAGGGCCCTGATCTCCTCCGGGAGCTCATTCCACCAGAGAGGAGCCACCACCGAAAAGGCCCTAGCCCTAGTACCAGCGAGCCTGGCCTCCCTTAGACCCGGAACTGAGAGCTGATCTTGCAATCCCATCCGAAGTGCTCTCTGGGGTATATGAATTGAAGGTGGGTGTAGTCTTTCGGGGCCAGAAACTTGCCCTTTCATAAAAATGAGAGCCGCTGTGTGCTGGATCCTGCGTACCACCGGGAAAAGATGCAGGCGGAGGTGGATCTTTCCAGTGTTTTCCCCAGCAGCTTCCACCGCCCAACTCCCAGAAATTGCCAAATATCAAGAGACCCGACAAAAAGCCATGTCATACAGGTGGCTGCAGGGAAGAGGAGGATGTGGGCAAACTGGCGTTACTTTCCTGTTGTATTGTCAGAAGCAACACTGGCAAGAGGGGCAGATTGCCTGGTATCACCCTCTGGGGGGTTCACAGGGGCTTTTGAAGGAAAAGGAGAACAGCCTCCTCCTTGGTGTAGTGCAGAGTGGTGCAGAGTGTCCAACCAAATGTTGTCTTGGGGGTTCTTTTGTAAGTAAGAGGTGAGCGTTCAGATGCAAGGTTCTGACCTCCCACGACCTGAAGTAGCACAGTGTAGCGACACATCTGAACACCTAGGGCTGCCGATCTTGTGCAGAAGCCATCAAGAGCCATTGGGTTGGATCTGCCCGCCTAATTTTGGCAAGATCTGGCATTGGCTTGAAAGGGGCTTGGCGGGGGGGGGGAGTCTTTAAAGAAAGCAATGGGGCCAGAGTTGGCCACCCAGAGGAACCTTTACAACATCGACTCTCGGTCCCAGATCTAAGGGAGGCCAAGCTCGCTGGTACTAGGGCTAGGGCCTTTTCGGTGGTGGCTCCTCTCTGGTGGAATGAGCTCCCGGAGGAGATCAGGGCCCTGCGGGACCTTATGCAGTTCCGCAGGGCCTGCAAGACGGAGCTCTTCCGCCAGGCTTTCGATTAGGAGACAGAATGCTGGACTAGATGGACTGTTGGTCCGATCCATCAGGGCTGTTCTCATGAGATGCAGCGGCCCCTTTCCCTTTCGCCTTGGACACCATGACTGCGGCTAGTGGTTCAAGATCAGGCTGCCAATTTTCTAAAAGCATTTGGTAATGAAAATATATTTTTTAATGTAGTGCTACAACTCTAAATCGGTTCACTGGTCTGTTAGAAGAAACCCTGCAGTAGCCAATTCTGGCAAAGAGCTTGGTAACAAAGCCATCAAGGAGTTAATATCTTTCAGTGGATGTATGATGAATGTGTTCAGAGTGTGAGCTAGGCTCTTGAGCCGAAAGTCCCTGAATAGACTGGAGTCTTCAGCCAGTCTTGATAGGGAAGGGGGAATCTTTCTATACAAATAAATCTTATCGGTTAGGCTATTTCTCTGCACAGCGTTTTTCACCCTGGGTCAGACGCAGGATCACCTGGCTTCAGGATCGCTGTTGTAATCATTTATGGCCATCTCTGCGCTTCTTACCCCAGACTAGAACCAGTTGTGGCTTAACTTTTCCACTGAGACAGTACCCCCAGAGTCTCCTAAGATGTTTTGGAATTTCGTGAGAGTTCAGGTATAAGCCTACGCAGTATTTGGTATGCCATGTAACAAGATGGGGTAATGTAGCATTGTAAGCCATGATCTTACTGAAGGCAAACCATTGTTCTCTCGTGTTCATCTCCCCAGCTGCAATATGGACTTAATAATAGTGCCCTACCTTATAGGGTTGTTGTAAGAATCAGGAGAGGATGCCATAAAGACATCAGAGGTCCTAGGTTTGATCTCCAGCCCTTCCAAACCTCAAGAAGCAGAACTAGGAAGAATTTAGGCCAGAGATTCTGGTATTGAAGTGCACTAAGTATTCTATATACTTGTGATAGTAGTTCTGAGTCAGTCAGTCAAATAATGTATTGCATATAGCCATGGGTGATTAGAAGCAGAGAAGCCACAAAATACAGCAATAGATAAAGCCATAAAACTAGAATGTTAAAAAAATGTGATTAAAACAGATTAAAATTCAACAGATTACGTTTTCAAGAAACCACCTTCAACAGTACCCTCTCAGACCTTAACTTCTTTGCTGCAAAGGCAAACAGAGAAACTCTGTCGGATACACATGCATCAACATCAGTTAGCAGAAGAAGAAGAGATTGGATTTATACCTTACCCTTCACTACCCGAAGGAGTCTCAGAGCAGTTTACAATCTCCTTTCCCTTCCCCTCCCCACAACAGACACCCTGTGAGGTAGGTGGGGCTGAGAGAGCTCTCTTGATAGCTGCCTTTGAGAAAGCAGCTCTGAGAGAACTTGTGACAGACCCAAGGTCACACCAGCAGCTGCATGTGGAGGAGTGGGGAATGAGACCCGGTTCTCCCAGATTAGAGTCTGCACTCCTAACCACTACACCAAACTGGAATACAGTCTTCTAGGACTACAGAATATGAGTTTCTGGCAGATAGAATTCCTGCCAAAAATTTAACCCTGAGGTTAGTATACAGCGGGCAAAATAAGATACAATGGGATAACTCCTCCAATGTAAGCGATCCACAGACACGTTGGTCCAGTGGTATTTGAAGATAGCGGCCGGTCAGAACAGCCGTTGGCACAGTTTGAAAATGAAGGGATGTAAAGGTCGCCCTAAGAATGTGGCTGGAGATGTTAGTCAGTAGTAGTATGGAGCATTTTCACACAGGAGAACATTGGTGTCCTGGATTGGGGGTGGGGTGTTTTGCATAATTTATTCTAATTTTGCTAATGGTTGGCGAAGGAGGGACCTGAAGTTCTGCCTGCCATTATTGCAAATCTTACTCAGACGCATATTTGGGCTTCTGAAATTTTAGTTGGGATTTCCACACGCTTTCAGACATCCCTTCACTGCCGTATTGAGTAGACACTGACATCAAAAAATAATAAACTAAAGTATTTGGAATGCTGAATCCTTCCACCACTCTGGGCGTCCCTGTAATCTCAGCATATTCACAGACATATAGATATTTTTCCTGCCTTCCGTTCTGAATTCTCCCCCCAGTAATACTGTTGCGTGCAGGTGACAGTGCTGATTTTGGATTGGAGTGCTACATTTCCAAGGAAGGTCTGGCAGTCTGCATCAAATAGAGTAATTTACTGTGAATTATATAGTAAGGCCAAAGGAGTTGTCCATTGGGAAGAGCAGTGCATGACATAAATCATCTCACAGTGGCTTTCACGTTGAATAGGTCCAAAATTTAAAAATATCTTGGGCTATACCGTTCAGCGAGAAGCATTCCTGGGCAGACTGTCTGCTGGTTCCCCAAATATCCTGACTTCCACCTGTGGCAAAGGTGTGGATCTGTGTGGCCCTGTGATCACAGAGGAATGCTCTGGTAAAGTTTAGGGGGAGAATCTTGTGTTGGGTGTGTGTGTGTGTGTGAATTACTTTGATGCCGTAGAAATTGTTTAGAACTTTTTTTCCCTAAAGAGTAATTGTGCGTCTTGTGGCACACCTCTTTCCTGAGTCAGTGTGTGCAGAAGCCGGTCTTCCGTCTACTAAAAGTTCTGATTTGCACCCCGGATACGATTGTGTCGTAATGAGGAGGCCAAAGAAGTCTTTTGGGATATCTTGTTTTGTATTCAGCGAGGTGGCGCAACAGCAATTTGCACGCATTTACTGTGACTTCAGCTGACTCGGCAGCAGTGGGTGGAAATAAATGGAAAGGGTGTTCTGTTAGATTGGGAGATGATTTATAGCACCACAATTTTCAAAGTAGTGCTATCTTCTACAATATGACCACACCTTCGTTAAGTTGCTTCTGCAACCCAATGGCTCATCTGTCTAAGGAAGAATTCCACCGTTCTCTGCTTTCAGTCGACACCAGCAGTGTACAGAGAAAGCAGGTAGACCATCATGACAATAATCCATCAACTTTTACTTTTTAGATGTGGCGCCACTGAGAAGTTTTTCCATCACGTGCTGCTATCATCCACTGCATGAATGGCCCAGGAGAAGGTTTGTTGCTGATTTGTAGAGAAGATTTAATGGCGGAATGATAAGGCTGGCTACCATCCTTCCGGTCGGGGTAAGTTTGCAGAATTTCACTGCCCGTTTTCCTTTGGTAGGCCAGACAGTTCGGGGAGAAGCTGCTCCGTGGCTTTTGGTCCCTTGCCGCTGCAGTAGAGAATTTCTTGAGAGACGACTTGAAAATAGCTTTGTCTGCAGAATGAGACTTTGCCTCTCGTGTGCTGATTCTCTGTCTTGAGGCATGCAGACGTTCGTGCGTCTGGTCTGTTGATATTCCAAAAATAGTGATGCTGTCATATTGGGGAAGTCAAGTGACTGTACGGATAGTTTCAGCAAATAAAAGGGACGTGACCGGAGAGTATGCTTGTAATCCCTGTTCTAGGAGGGAGGAGGTAAACAGAATTACCCCAATTAATAGATTTTCAGAAGAAAACCAGTGGACGCTTCAAGAAGATAATCGAAGAGAGACCTTCAATGGAACCCCCAGTGATACCAATTAGGTTTCCAAACTTTTGAAAAGTTTGGGGGAATGCTGTTCAGAAGGGACTTTTCCCGTTAGCCAGCAATGTGGTTTCTTGTTTTAAAAAGAGGGTCTAAGCCCAGTACGTCCAGCATTATTAACAAGAGAACCAGTGTGGTGTAGTGGTTATATGAGGAGAGCTGTGTTCGAATCCTCTCTTGGGCCATGGAAGCTCACTGGTAGACCTTGGGCCGGTAACACTCAACCTAACAATGCCTCCTCTAAGTTGTGGAGTCTCGTGAGCAAAAATCCTACTGTGCGAGCTGCTGGCATTAAAGTTGTGAGTGAGCGATTTAGCTGCTGCATAAATCAGTTTGCTCTGGAGCCATCCTTCCCGAGCTAGGACAAAAATGTGTGTGCTGGAGGCTAAAAAACTGTGAGCTAGCTCACACTAACTCAGCTTAGAGGGAACACTGTGTCACAGGGTTGTTGTGAGGATAAAATGGAGGGCAGCAGAATGATGTTAGCTGCTTTGGCTCCCCATTGGGGATCAGTTAAATAAATTAACATGGAAGTGTGACATTTGGCAACGGATTGCTTGGACAGAGCGGGAAGCTAGTGTAATGGTTGACCATCAATGACCATCTCCAGTTGTGTCTTGAGCCTGTCATTTGCATTTTAGTAATACAAAGTGCAGGAGCCATGGTTGCTCAGTGGTTAAGATGCTGAACGGCAGACCGGAAGATTGGTAGTTCGGCAGTTCGAGACACGAGTGATGTGTGACAGAGTTAACTCCCGTCTCTGGCCCCAGCTCCTGCCAACCCAGCAGTTTGAAAGCAAGAAATTGCAAGTAGATAAATAGGTACCACTTCGGTGGGAAGGTAACAGCATTCCGTGTACCTTGGCGTCTAGTCATGCCGGCCACATGACCTTCGGACAGTGCTGGCTCTTCGGCTTGGAAACGGAGATGAGTTGGATTTGACTGGCTTTCGAGCAAGGGAAACCTTTACCTTTAATACAAAGGACCCCCCAACCTGGATCAGCTGGGTTCTTGAAACGGTTGTGACTGAATGGCAGGGCAGCTGCCTTACATGCAGAAGGTCCCAGGTTCAATCTCCGGCATCCCCACTTAAAAAGCTCAGGTAGGAGGTGATGTGAAGGATGACCCTAGAAAGCTACTGCCCCTCAGAGCAGAGAATACGGACCTTGATAGACTGCTTTTGTATAAGGCAGCTTCATTTCTATGTGTAGCTGTGGCGTGGTGTTTACAGTGTAATTCGAACATGCACCAAATTGCTCTCAAGAAGGGTGGCTTGTAATCGTGAAAATGGCAAGCAAGATACAAAGGTTAGGGCTATGCATAAGCTGGTCTATTTGAGGGCTTTCACTCCCAGCGTGCCGTCTGTCTGAACTCCTGAGAACGTCTACCTATCTGTCATTGCAAGAAATCAAATTAGGTTTCTAGTCCTCCGGTTGCCAAGGAAAGCTGGAGGGCAGGTGAGGATTGACTGCAGGTAGCCCAGGAGCCGGAGTTCCCCAGTGGTCCGCTGGTGAAGCGACCGATTCAAGTCCGGAATGCCGTCTGGCCCTCACTGTTGCATCAGATCAGCATTTCACTCCTGTTTCCCTAGTTGGTCCCCAGTCACTCTTTAGCACAAGCAAATAAATCACCTTGCCCCTTCGCAGCGTGCTCTGCGCCAGCCTACCATATGTTTGAGCCTGATATAGATTCTTATCTGGCGGGGCTAAAATTACCCAGCGAAGGATGACATTTCTTATCAAGGGCTTTGCTGAATCAGAGGAAAGGCGGGAGGGGGAGAACCGGGTACCCATCTCCACGGAGATGGGTTGCCAGAGGGGCCCTTTCATCAGGTGGAGGAGCTTGGATCTTGCCAGCAGTATGTTGGAGGAGACAGGGAAGGCAATGGGGGCTTTGGGCTGCTTGGGTTTGGAGACTCTTCCTCACTGCTTCGCAGCGCTCCCTCTCAGCCATGGAGTCTTGTGAGCAAAAATTCTCCTTTGTGAGCTACTGGCGTTAAAGTTGTGAGCAGGCGATTTGGCTGTTGCATCAATGAGTGTGCTCTGGAGCCACCCTTCCTGAGCGAAGACAAAGATGTGCATCCACAAAGTGTCTTCTTCCCTTTGGGACAGTCAGCAGAAAGCTCTCGCTTCCACCCTTGGCCCTTTCCGTTCTCTGAATGAGCAGAACTGCTCCGGCACCTGACGCCTCTTGATCTGCAGGCCAGTGCTGACGTTATCCAATAACCTCGTCTCCCCCCCGTTTATTTTTCTTAATTGCTGACAATTGTCCCTGAGCTCAGGGGAAATCCAGCCTGGGGGAGCCCCAGTGTGCCGCAGATTTCCAGGGAAGATAGATAATGCCTGACAGATGAGGACTGGAAAGAGGCGCGCTTCTGAGCATTGCAAAGTGGTTCTCTCTCCCCTTGCATTTTTCCCTTGGCACTTGGCCGTACATCTTGTTTCAGGGCTCCTTTGAAATCAGCAGTTCCACTTGCATTCGTGTGACGGGCACATCTTGGATGCTTTCGAGGAAGTGAGATGGGAGCAAGGGTGTAATTGTAAGGTGTCTGGAGGACAAATTGCACCCCTGAAAACTTTACAGTGCCCACCATGGCCCCCACTATACCAAAAGTTCCCTCCACGCCATAGCCTCGTCGGGAAGACCTCCCAAGAGCCAGTTTGGTGTAGTGGTTAAGTGCGCGTACTCTAATCTGGGAGAACGGGGTTTGATTCCCCACTCCTCCACTTGCAGCTGCTGGGTGACCTTGGGCAAGCCATAGCTCTGGCACAGCTGTTCTCTCAAGGACTGGTGTCTCTGAGCTCTCTCAGCCCCACCTACCTCACAGGGTGTCTGTTGTGGGGAGGGGAAGGGAAAGGAGTCTGTAAGCCGCTCTGAGACTCCAAGTGAGTGAAGGGCAGGGTATAAATCCAATCTCCTCCCCCTCCTCCTCCTCCTCTTCTTCTTCCTCTTCCTCTTCCTCTTCTTCTCCCTGCCTTTTCTACCACAACAAGCAGACCAGGAATCTCTTGAGTTAGATTCATCCACCTCCAGAGTCCCCCCCCCCCCCAGGAACAAAGGAGGTGTAGAGAGCCATACAAAGCCTGGACCAGGCAAAGGAGTGCACACCTGGCAGCTTGAGGCACTGGCATCTTTGGAAAGCGGCAGTGCTTTGAAGAAGAAGAAGAAGAAGAAGAAGAGATTGGATTTATACCCCGCCCTCCACTCCCCAAGGGAGTCTCAGAGCGGCTTACAAACTCCTTTCCCTTCCCCTCCCCACAACAGACACCCTGTGAGGCAGGTGGGGCTGAGAGAGCTCTTTCCCAAGCTGTCCTTGAGGGAACAGCTGGTACAGAGCTATGGCTTGCCCAAGGTCATCCAGCCAGGTGCAAGTGGAGGAGTGGGGACTCAAACCCGGTTCTCCCAGATTAGAGTCTGTGCACTTAACCACTACACCAAACTGGCTCTCTTGAAGATTGCTTGTGGTGCTGGGGAGCGTCTCAGTGGTACAAGCTTGTTGCTGAATCTGGGACTTGGATGGAGGGGTGTGTGGGATTGTGCTGCTGCCTCACCCCCTCCCCATCTCCAAAGCCCACTGACTGTAGCTGTTTCTTTAAGGGAGGGCTTGTTGGGTTCCGCTGGTTGGTGCCACTTGGCTGCCTGTCTTTGGCTGCCACATCTGTGGAAACAGAACGCGGCACTTCATGCTCAATCTCATCAAAAGCTTATAAAATGTGTTAGTCTTTAAAGAGCCAGGAGAGTTCCTGGTCGTTGCACCTTGACCGTCTCTCTGCGCTATGCAAAACTCCTTGCACATGTCGAGCAAAGGTGTTGAGGGTGGGTGTGGCTCATGGACAGTGGTGAAATATCTCTGGTACCTGGCATTACATTTTACGACACCCATGGCCCAGCCCGGCCCGACAAAGTGACATTTATGTCAGATCTGTCCCTCGTAACCCATGAGTTTGACTAGATGCCTCCGCTCTGGGCAATTCACAGTATCTCAGCCTGCTGTCCCATAAAGAAGATTTTGTGGGGCTTATTGCATTGATCTTCAACTATGTGGAAAAGTGTGCATGCGCACAAAAGCTTATACCCAGAATCCCAACTTTGTTGTCCTTAGAGGGGTCACTAGACTCAAGCTTTGTTCTAACTGGAGAGTCGTCATTTCTCCCAGTGGAGTAGCAATCGGGTGGGAAAGTCCACATGGCCCCTGCCACATGGATGTGGTTTTCATGCACACGGCACATAGGTATTCACGCACATGGGACCACAACACAAGACCGCCGTCCCCGTGTGGTCATAGGCACCATGTGGAGTGGGAGGGAGTTGACAGAGACGCATTAGCACCCACCCACCTTGGAGTCAGCATAGGCAAACCCTGTTTGCCAATGAGGCGAAAGACTTATTAATATGTGCAGCAGAATTCCCCCCCCCCCAACAGAAAAAGGGCAGGGATTATTTATGCTGGGTGTCCCTCTCCCTCCAGTAGAACATCTGCAGTTTCATTTACCGAGACCTCTCTGCAGACGCAGAAGGGGATTCTGGAAAGAGTAAAAAAAGAAGACGAAAACGCATATTTGTATCTGCTGAAGAGATGCAAATGACAAGGTTCTTGTTTTTAATAGAGATGATAAAGTGGCCGAGGAGTGAATGAGTCAGACTTCCTTTTTCCTAACGCGCACCCTTCCCCCTCGAACTTCTTCTGATGGTGTGCAGCGTAGGTGTTGCTGGGCTGAGCTCTGGCTTTCCCAGGCGGGCGGGTGGGGTGGGGGTGGACTGATGTTGGATGGAAGGGGAGGGGGATGCGAACAATCCGGCGAGTGGGGGTGTCCGAAGGGGAAACTGCAGCAGTCTGACCTTCCTATAACTCCACAGACCTGACCGGCAGATGGAAAGGATGACCAAGTAAGTGGGACAGGCGACCGAAATGGATAGGATCTGTCGGAGAGAGCTGTGGGCATCCACAGTTTGGGAGGTCTGGAGCCACCAGAAAGGACTGAAGTGTAGCATAAGTATTAACATGACATACTAAGCAGTACAGAAATTCCACGATAAGGATCCCACTTAACAGTAAACTCTACACATCAGTATAGACCACAGTCCCAATAATTGATCCGAGTATGTTCGCGAACTATCTTGTACACTGCAACCCTATTACCTGCACCGAAAAGCCCTCTTGAATTGTTCTGTTTGCATAGTTTGCGGAAAGTCAGGGGAGCGGTAGCTTTCCTCACCTCCTTGAGCACTTACAGCTCAGCGGCCCTGTCCAGAACTATTCCAGATTCTTTTAACACTGCAATTAGGCTTGCCCGGTCCGAATGACAAGCCGGTGGGAGACTTACCAGGACACTCCGGGAGAGGGGAGGGGAGAAGCACTCATGCCGAAATCACCCAGAAGTGACGTTGGGGGTGACGCTCTGGTTTTTGGGCAAGACTCTATGGTTTGAAGCTAATTCTACCATAGAGTTTTGCCCAAAAAGCAGAGTGCCCCCCCATGTCACTGACATGCCTACATCACTTCTGAGTGACATAGGCATGTCACGTTTGGGGCAGTAATTCTCCCCCACTGGACAGCTAGTTAGCACTGGGGGGGGCACTGGAGACCGGGGGATCCCCCATGAGCCGGGGGTACCTGGCAGCCCACCCGCAGCCCCTCCTTTGGCACATCTGTAAGATGGCGTGCACAAACGGTGCGGACTGTAAGTTCTTGCATATTCATCTGCCTCACAGGATTTGCATTTCCTTGGCGCAGCTTGGGTTTCCATCGTGTGTCGCAAGACCAGGATTGTTTTACAGCTTGCTGGGTTAGAAGCATTTGAGATAATTAAGTGTAAATCAGATGCTCACGCATATCCCAGTCAGCTGATAGGTTTCCATTTCCCACAAGGGAAGAGAACCTCGGGGGGGGGGGGGGGGGGCAGGATGTGTACATCTAAAGGGGGGCACCTGCTGAGAACAGCTTTGGGAAGGTGTTTGTCTGCCACAGGAGTGGGGACATCTGGGATTTTGAGAGGGGGTGGTGCGCCACCCCCAAAAACGGCTTCCACAGGAGGTGAAGACAATCCCTAAATGGCTTCTCCTCACACCGCCGAGGGAAATGTAGGCCTGAAGGGGGAATAATGGAACCATAATATGGAAAGGTCGGGTGTTTAAGAGTCCTCCTGACCCTCCAGTGGAAAAGCCTTTCATTGGAATGAGGGCAGTCAGTAACAAGTTCTGCCTTACAGGATTTGCCAGGTCCTTCTTAGACCCTGGCGGGGGACTTGGGGGAGGGGGTATTTCTGGAAGGGGTGGAGACGTCCCCAGTTTGATGACATCACACAAAAGTGACATCATCACGTTGGGGACCGGCGCCCCCCCCACGCCCCGTACTCCAAGTGGGACCCCTCCCACACTTCTTTCCCGAAGCATTTAAAGGGCTTTAAATGCTTTGGGCAAGAAGCGGGGGCCTGAAGTTCAGGCACGTGACTGGCAAGCGCCCCTCTCCCTCCCCTCCTGAAAGATTTAAAGGGCCCTCCAGCTGGTCAGCGGCCACATGCTCCCGCCAATCAGCTGAAGGGCCCTTTAAATCTTGCAGGAGGGGAGGGGAGGGGGTGGCTGCTGGTGGCCGTTCTGGGGGAGGGGCTTGTGGTGGGGCTTCCCCGGCGGCCAGCTGGGCAGAGGCTGGCAAGAGCCTGCCAAATCGGGGGATCCCACTGGCTTTGCTACCCCCCCCCCCCCCACACACTTTCTGAAAACCTTGGGGGAGCACCAAGGAAAGTACTGGCGCGTACCATTTCATCCACAGGAGCCCTGGTCTCCAGGAAGGCCTCCTTCTGGAAGAGATGAACCCTTCAAGCACGCCCCCTTGTCCTGATAAGATCAGCTTGTCTCAGGGGAGCGGCTGAAGCTTTCTGGGATCAATGTCACTGGGTTTGGTTGCCTAAGAATTGCGAATTATTGGGGGTGGGGGGAGAGAACCTAGCCTTGCACAACTCTGGCGCTCGTGTGCAGCATTGGAGTGGAAGGCATCAGTGCCAGGATTTCATCAGTTGCAGAACATCCCTAGCTCCGTTTGGGGAGTATAATTGTTAACACTCAGGCTCAAAGGACTAGCGCCTGTTGGCACTTCGCCTCACCCAGTTAATAAGGTTGCCAGCCTCCAGGTGGGGCCTGGGGAACTTTTGCAACCGGACTCCAGACCACTGAGATCCGTTCCCCTGGAGAAAATGGCTGCTCTAGAGGGCGGAGTCCGTGGTATTATACCCCCACAAAGGTCCTTCCCCTCCCCAAGCCCCATTGTCTCCAGGCTCTATCCCCAAAACCTCCAGGAATTCCCTAACTCAGAGCTGGCAATCCAACCAGTCAGAGGTAGAGAGTTTGCTCAGCACCAAGCAGAATGTGGTGCTGAATTTATATGAGGGGTTTTTTACACCATTCAACGTTTCTTTTTACCCAGAGTTTTTAATGAATCTTCCTCCCTCCCTCCCTCCCTCCCTCCCTCCCTCCCTTCCTTCCTTCCTTCCTTCCTTCCTTCCTTCCTTCCTTCCATTTCTGTGTTGGGTTTATCCTCATTACAACATCCGTCGGCTTTTAAACAATTTTATGCCGTTTTCTTCTCAGCGGGGCCGGCCAATTTCGTTATTTCCGGCTGCTGTCCATCGCGTTCCGTTGTGTTCCTTGAACGTTTGCGGTAGTGCTGGACTTGCTCGTCTCCGCTGGCTGGCTGTCTCGAGAATGGTTGTTTCAGGGTGACAGACAAGTGTTTTAATAGCAGCAGAGCAGAACTGAAATGGTTCTGCCACAAGGCTTTTAAAAAATGTTTCTGGCAGTCCCAAAAAATGGCTACCCTTCTTGGTGAACCCCCCCCCCCCCCCCTCAGCAGTGTTTGCGAGGATGCTGACTTATTCATCTATATTGCCCTCACTTGCCCTCAGCGGCGACATTAGCTGTAGTTATTATCCACACAGTAATCCACCTATATTGCAGGGGCGGGGCAGATTTGAACCACACCAGCTCAGCCTTGTGTGTCCAGCGTGCTGCGCTTGCTTTCTGTTATATCAGAGTTCAGCGAGGAATCCATTCCAGCCGCCCGCCGTGACAATTATAGTACGCACCGGCCTACAAACCATGATTCACTTTTCTATTTATGCTCAGCTTGATGCCGAACATATGGAAAATGCGAGCGTTTCTTTAATTCCTCTCCTCTCCCAGCCCTGAGATAACTCATCTGACTTAAATAGTGGCCTTGTGCCTGTTTCGACAGCACCATTAATAAATTTGGACATCGTCACAACAACACTCCCTCATCTGTCTGGTTGCAATGCAACACCATGAAGTTTTGCAGACTTTCCATTCGTTCTGCTTGCAGAATGGTAGCAGTCATTTGGGAAGGAACCCCCGTGGCTCAGTGGTAGAGCCTCTGCCTGGCATGCAGAAGGTCCCAGGTTCAATTCCTGGCATCTCCAGTTAAAAGGAACAGGCGGTAGGGGATGTGAAAGACCTCAGGCTGAGACCTCGGAGAGCCACTGCTGGACTGTGATGGACCCAGGGTCTGATTCAGTGTAAAGCAGTTTTGTGTGTGCGGAGATTTGGTGTAGGTTTCTCCCATGTCCTAATCCTTCACCACCCCTTAAAGCTACCCTGCGCCAACTGGCATCTTTGTTCTGTCTACATCAGAAGCAGTGGTTCTTGGGAAGAGGTTCTAACCACCCCAGCTCTGCTATCAGGGATCTTATTTATTTCGTGCCCCTTTATCCTGCCATTTCTCCCAAGGAGCACAGAGCGCAGTGTGCATCAGCCTCCCATCCTCCCAACAGACCTGCATGAGATGGCTTTGGATGAGGAAAGATGGCTGGCGTGAGGTCCCCCAATTGGCTTAGCACACTTAGGATCCTGGGAGACCCGGGCTCGAATGCCCACTTCCAGTATGAAAGCTTGCTTGGGCCCATCACAGACTATCAGCCTGACATACCTTACAGGGTTGTTGTGGGAAAAATTGAGGCAGGGGGAATGACGTTCTCAGCCAATTCGAATCCCGACTGGGGCGGGGGGGGGGGGGGGGTAGCAGAATATAATTAAATAAATGCCAATGCACCCAGCAAGTGAGGACAAGAACCAGGGTTCCCCTTGCTCTAACCACTGCTCAACACTGGCTCTAGGTTTGGTGATTTATTTATTTATTTTACTTGCAGCCTGCACAATAGCCATTGAGCTACAATTTGCGGATCTTGGTTTCAGCTCGGGGTCTAGGAAAGGATATTTGCCGTCGTGGCTCTTCTTGAATAATCAACCTGACGTCCCCGTATCTCGGTTACCTAGCGCAGGCTCTCGAATACAGAACGTTTCCGGGAGGCTCCCTTTGCTGACCTTCGAAGAAACCGAATCATGAGCACACTTGTGTCACTCGCTCTGTCTCTTGCTGCATCATGGCTCTCGCCTGCGAGATAGCATCTCTCATTAACCAGAGGCGGAAATTAATAAATGGGCTGGAGACTTTCTGGGTGAAAGCTATATTTATCGTCAAGCATGTAAACACAACCAGGATTAGAAGTCACTCTGGGGGGGCGGACCTTTGGAGGTGTCCTGCCGAGATGAAGTAACCAGAAACCAAAAGAGAGCGGGGACTGCAAACAGAAAAGGCAGAGCAGAGTAGAGTGGGGGATTTCGTGCGGCGCCGTGGGGACCCAGATTCTGGGGCTGGAATTTCAGAATCTGTTATGTCACTGTGAGCAAGTAGGCAGACGCTTTCTTGCTTTGCATAATCGTTCAGGCGGGTGGGAGAGTTCCGCAGAATTTTGGCATACCAAAGCAAGGGCTAACTTGTCACTTGTTGTTTCTGTCTGGGCTTAATGTTTGCTTAGTACTTCTGGCATCCTGGGTGTAGTGTGTAGCCATGGCATGGGCCTGCTAGGTTTTGTTTGATTTTTGGTTCGGTGTTTTTTTTTTCAAAAGCAAAATTCTGCCTCTTAAAAATCATCAAGAGTAGCTGAATTTTGGAGCCTCTGGAAATTAAGCATGTTGAAACAGGCAAGGTCCTGATTCCGTATGAGTGAGCACGCGCTCTGGCCGCTGCCCCGCACCTCCCTTCACCTTTTCCCTATTTAGTTTGCAGTTCTGCAAGCTCTGTTCATTTCAGCAGAGCCTGGCGCCCATGCATAGGGTTGCCAGCTCCAGGTTGGGCGATTCATGGAGATTTTGGTGGGTGGAGCTTGAGGAAGCTTGAGGTTTGGGGCAGGGAAGGACTTCAGCAATGCACGAAAACCATAGAGTCCACCTTCCAACGCAGCCATTTTCTCCAGGGGAACTGATCTCTGTCATCTGGAGATCAGTTGTAATAAAAGGAGATCTCCAGCTACCTCCTGGAGGCTGGCAACCCTCACCGTGAGGCACCTAATTTAACATCCTGCTCGGGCTACCAGCCCTCCTGTTATAGCTCTAGGACCTCTCAGCATCCTAGCTCTTCACCTTGGCGGCAGATGGAAGGGAGAACAGATCATATGCTGGCACTGCGATGATATACTGACATCACATCCAGTAAAACCCAGATGTGACCAGTGTTCCCTCTCAGCTGAGTTAGTGTGAGCGAGCTCACAGTTTTTAGCCTCCAGCTCACACATTTTTGTCCCCACTTAGGAAGGATGGCTCCAGAGCAAACTAATTTACACAGCTGCCAAAGTGCTGACTCACAACTTTAGTGCCAGTAGTTCACAAAGTAGAATTTTTGCTCACAAGACCCCACAGCTTAGAAGGAATATTGGCTGCGACCCAGTGGAAGCTTGAGCATTTACTAAAAAAATCATAGTTCTTGTAAATGTTAAGCACATCTAAAGAGGGCGCTTCTGGTTTTTACCACCACTGCTCCCAGTTTCTCCCGGGGCTTGCCGTCTGTGGCGTGGCAACCCTACATTCTGTACTCTCCTCAACCTGTTGTTGGCTTGGCTTGGTTTGTGTGTTGGCTGGTGGTTCCCTCCCCCCTCCTTTTGATATGTGTCTTTTTTGTAGCCCCCGCCACCACCACAACTGCACCTACAGACTTTTTACTTTTTCAGGGTTTTTATCCCCACCCCCTTAGTGTCAGATTTTCTTGCAAACCTGGAGTTTCCTTCATGTTCATAAAAACATCTCCCTGATTCCTGGGTGGCCCCATAGCATAGAGATTTTTTTTTTTATATCCTCTTGGTGGGGCTGCAGTTCAGGATTACATATATGATCGCTGAGACATCAGCAGATCTGATCAGGGCAGGATTAGAACTCAGGTGTGCGCTTAGTTGCGTCGCAGGCACGGAAGCAGAAGCCATTTGCTGGGACTTCCCAATGTAGCAGAGCTGTAGGTCCACTTTTTCCTGAAGTGTTCCAGAGAATAAGCTTTTCCCTTGCAGGTCTGCCTCCACGCCTGATCGTCACACACACAAAATCCCACCCAATCTCTAGTCATGGAGGAGGCTGCTCTTTTTAAAGATAATTAGTATTATTAAATTTATATGCCGCCTGTCACCGCAAAACGGTTTCGAGGCGGCCGACAACAGCTAAAATATTAACAGACGTCAATTAAAAACGTAATACAAATGAAACTAAAAAGGCAGCCCATATAAACAGGCCCGACTAATGGAAAGCTAAACAGAAGAGCTCTGCTTTGCAGGCCCTGGGGAACTTACATAAGTTCCGCAGGGCCCACATACTGTCTGTCAGCTGGTTCCACCAGGACAGGGCCGCCGCAAAGAAGGTCCTTGTCTTGGTAGATGCCAGGTGAATATCCCAGGGGCCACCTGGGGAAAGAAGAGAATAGCCACAGCAGCTAAACAAAAAGTTGTACCTTAAGAGAAAACGGTTCAGACGCCCACTCTCCCCATTCTGCCGTTATTTTTTTAGATTCCTGTCCTAGTTACAGGAAGAGAGATTTGCCCACTTCTGATTGGTTACTGCTGTAAAAAAAAAAATCATTCTTTAGCGGAAACGGACATTAGTATCTCCCAGCTCAATCAGCTGATGTGGTTTCCCGAGGGCTCGTTTTTTGAGGCTTCTTGTTTTCTAATGGCTCGATTCGGCTCCAGATGCACCTTAGAGATCAACAAGATTTGGGGCATGTACGCTTTTGAGAGGCCCCAGCTCCCTGTGTAAGACACAAGTTGGAAAACTGCCTGGTGAAGGAAACTTTGACTCTCAAAAGTATATACCCTAGCAGTCCCTGTTCAGTAGGGTTGCCAGCTCTGGGTTGGGAAATTCCTGGAGATTTGGGGGTGCAATCTGGAAAGGGAGGGGTTTGGGGAAGAGAGGGGCCTCAGCAGGGTATAATGCCATAGAATCCACCCTCTAAAGCAGGGGTGGGCAAATTGCGGCCCGCGGGCCACATGCGGCCCGCCACAGAGTTTGTTGCGGCCCGCCAAGACAGTTGGCCACGTATATTTGTGAGCAAAGTTTTTCTTGCATGAAGATCAACAAGAGTAAATATAGATGCTCTTTGACAGACATTAACTCGCAGGCTGTGATGAGAATCTCAACAAGCAACCTCACTCCTGATTTCAAAAAAATTGTAGAAAAGTGTGATGGGGTACATTTGTCTCATTAAACTGATTCTAAAATTAAATGTGCTTGCAGCTATAGACGATATGAAATTAGCACAATAAATAAATTGAATAAAACGACCACGATTTTATTTAATTTATATTTATTCATTTTCATGATACAATTTATACCTTTTCTGAAATGCAAAGTTATTACTTATTTATTTGTTTGTTTGTTTGTTTGTTAAGATTTATATCCCGCCTGACTAACACAAGCGGCTCTAGGCGGCTCACAACATTAAAATCAATACAACAAATATAAATTAGTACAATAAAATACAATACAATTGGCAGCAGTTACAAATACAATTGGTGGCAAGTTAACTAATGAATGCAATCATTTTAAAAGGTGCGGCCCTCCGCTAACCTCCGCTCCCACAAAGTGGCCCCCGAGCCAAAACAATTGCCCACCCCTGCTCTAAAGGATCTATTTTCTCCAGGGGAACTGATCTCTACAGAGGACAAAAAAAAAAGGGAAGACAAACTCAGCCCCAAATACACCAGCACTGTTCAAAGGGTCAAGCTAACTTAAAGATAAATATTATCATATATATATATATTTATGGTGTACACAAATAGCAAAGATTAAAAGATTAAAAGCAAGTGGTCTGAAGCTCAGACTTCACAGAACATCTGCATGAGCTTGGCATAGCATTATTGTAGTATTATAGCAGTATTATGGACCACTGAGGAAGGCCCTAGAGGCCAAAACATGCATGGTCCAATTTGTCGTTCGATATACGCACCAACTACGTAGGTGAAACCATCAACTCTGTATGTAAAATGGCTAAAGCTTATTTCAAGCTCATGTAGATGTTCTGTGAAGTCTGAGCTTCAGACCGCTTGTATATTCTAGATCTCCAGGCCCGCCTGGAGCCTGGCAACCAATGCTCCCTCTAAGCGGTGGCGTCTTGTGAGCAAAAATTCTGCTTTGTGAGCTACTGGCATGAAAGTTGTGAGCGAGCGATTTGGCTGCTGCATCCATTACTTTGCTCCGGAGCCATCCTTCCTGAGCTAAGACAAAATATGTGTGAGCCGGAGGCTAAAAAACTGTGAGCTCGCTCACACTAACTCAGCTTAGAGGGAACACTGCTGGCAACCCTCAGTGAGGCTGCAACTGTGGCTCCTCCTCCTCTCGTCACGTGACTTCCTGTAATGTGCTTTTAGCTTTGTGGGCCCCATGCAACTACCTGGATACTAAAGTTGAGTCCCAGGGCTGAAGAACCCTGGAGCCCTGCCTTGAAGGACAAAGTCAGTAGTGTGGATAAGCTTTCTTTTTGATGGCAGCTTCTCCATCGTAGCAGATCTTCCCTATGATAAGGTTCCCTGGAACCCTAGTGTTTCCTGGAACACACTTTGAAAGCAACAGAAGAAAAGAATGCGCTGCATCATAAAGAGATCATCATCTCAGCAGTAACCTTCCCTGGAATCCCGGTGTTTCCTGGAATGCACAGTTCGGGAGCTGCAGAAGCCAAATGAATAAATTAAAATGCTCAGTGTCATAAAGAAATATGGAGAGGTCTCATAACTGGGAGGGAATACCTGAGCGGATGAGAGGGTGGGCTGGTTTGCCTCTTGAGCGTTTGCCCTTCTGCTCGAGAGCTGACAATATTTGCCATTGGTCATCAGTGTGTGCGACAGCGACTGACTGCATTCCCCAGCCTGCTTTTCAGGCAGCAGCTGAAATTCCAAAGCACCATAGCATCATGCTGATGTCCAATTGTAGATATGGTGGTGGTGGAAAGAGCTATTGATTCACAACCAACTTATGGTGATCCCCGTAGGTCTTTCAAGGCAGGAGATCCACAGGTTAGCTATCACCTGCCTCTGCATGGCAACCCTGGAATTAGTGGTCTCCCATCCCAATACTAACCAGGGCTTGGTTCCCAAGATCTAATGAGATCGGGCTAGCCTGGGTCATCCAGGTCAGGGTGGTGACCCCACAGGGCTTTCGAGGCAAGAGATGAGAAGGGGTGGTTTGCCCTTGCCTGCCTCTGCTTCGCAACCCTAGACTTCCTTGGTGGTCTCCCATCCAAGGACCAACCAGGGCACCTTGTTTAGCCTCCAGGATCTTATAGCGATCTTAGCCTGGGCCATCCAGGTTGTAAATATAGATTACTACAATGTCATCATAACGTCATTCAGTGGCCTTCAATGTGGGGTCCTGAGGATGGGAAGGGCAGCTGGCCACTGCGTCTTCTTCCCCTGGCCGGCACCGGTAATAGGTAAACAAGGTAAACATCTCAGGTAAACATCTCAGCCCTGGCCCAGTTCCATCTGCTAGCCCGTCTGTTGGCACCGCCATCTGCCAACCTGTGTGTGGTCATACAGAGATCTATAGGAATGCCTTTCGGACCCACCTGCAGGTTGAATTGAAATGCCGCCAATCTTGTATGAATAGTATTTTAATGTCTAGTGTGGAATGTTTATTTTAAATGGATTGTGATTTTAACTTATGCTGTGAGCCGCTCTGAGCCTGCCTTTGGTGGAGAGAGCGGGATATAAATTTAAGAAAGAAACAAATAAATAAATAATAAGCTGGTGGCCGGATGGAGGTGTGCCGTGAACCAGAGCCGGCTGCAGGCGCAATGGAAGGGAGCCTTTCTCTCTCCCCCCCCCCCGCCCCCCTTGCTTTGTTGTTTCGTCTTGGTTGAGCCTCCAAAAGAGACTGGAATTATTCCTACCGGCAACAGAATGGGTGGGATCCCAGAGACCTGTTCAGGCAGTGGTGGCGCCTTGCTTCGAAGGAGGAGGAATCCACAGCTGGCGGGACAGATCCAATCCGCTGACTCCTGTTCGCTCCATCGCCTAGTTGAGCAACCTCGCATTCAAAAAGTAGAGCGTAAAATCCCAACAGACCCGTGAACAAGTCTCAGGTGTAGCGCCCCACCCCGCTAGTTAACTCAGTGGCCTTGAAATTGAGGCCGCCAGCTGTTCAGCTGAGATGGTGGGGGCTGACCCATGGCAACCCCATTAGGGTCTTCAAGGCAAGAGACGTTCAGGGGCGGCTTGCCTTTGCCTGCCTCTGTGTCACAACCGTAGGCTCCCTTGGTGGGCTCCCATCCAAATACCAACCTGGGCTGACCCTGTTTAGCTTCTGAGATTGGGCTAGCCTGAGCCATCCAGGTCAGGGATGAATCGAGATAACTTTGCCTGGTTTCAGAAATTTTGCCAGAAGTTGGAGCCTCATGCCGGTCAGTGTTCTCAGTGAGGTTCCTGAACCTTCCAAAGCATTGTTGGGATCATGTCGCTAGGGCAGGGGTGGCCAACCTGTGGCTCGGGAGCCACATGCGGCTCTTTCACATATATTGTGCGGCTCCTGGCAGGGCGGCTGGGGAAGCAAAGGGGAGGCATGCTTTTTCTCTCTTTCTCCCTTCCTTCCTTCCTTCCTTCCCTCCTCCCTCCCATCTATTTGCTTTCCTAGTTTCTCTCTCTCTCTCTCTTTCCACTTCTTTAATTCTTTCTTTCCATCTCTCTCAATATCATTAGCAAACAAGTAATATCATTATCAATAACTGGTTTTCCTCGTTTGTTTTTAGTTTTGGCAGTCCCATTTAACGTTAATAAAAAGCAAATTTGCATATTTTTAAAAATAAAAACGTGTGTGTGATATTTGTTTCTGTCTTGCGGCTCTCAGACATCTGACGTTTATTCTGTGTGGCTCTTACGTTAAGCAAGGTTGGCCACCCCTGCGCTAGGGTGTATAGGCGTAACGGGTGTGGATTCGGATGCTTGGCGCATTCAGTTCTTTCACAGCATGTTTCGAGAGGCTTTGGACCTCGAGAGCTGTGCGATGTATTGACTCATTTCGCCCCAGTTCTTGTCACCGGGGAGAGCAAAGAGCGTGGAGGTCAGTTCCGTGAAGTCCACCTCGGCCACCTTCCCGCTCCGCTTCGCTGGGCTTTCCACGCACACTTCCACTGGCCTGAGGCCTAGAAACTTCAGAAGAAATAACCTGATATTCTCTGAATGCTGAACGTCGGACCTCGACAAAGCTTTTTTCTCATGCTGGTACGCTTTGGTGTGGCATACTGGCACCTCTTTCTGCTGGGGTTTGGGCTGCCGTTTTGTGCTGGGGCAAGGCTGGGCCGATTGCTCAGAGGCTGCCGCTTGACATGTCCCATCTGGTGGGGCCAGGCCTGATTGCTCAGAGTTTGCAGCCACAGATGAGCTTTCCTCCTTTCCTCCCTGGGCCCTTCCTTCGCCCCAGAGTCCCGCCCGCTGATGACATCAGCAGGTGCGACGGAGTCTGTTGGCTGCCCTGCCGCCTTCCCAATTGGCCTCTAGACTGCCAACAAGTGTACGGACGAGCAAAGTTTGGCATCCTGAAGACCAACGAAGTTTTATCCTGGAAATAAGCTTCCATGTGCATGCACACTGAGGCCCATTCTGCATCAAGCATTCACTCCTCTGTTTTACCAAACCCACGCTGGAATGGAAATTCACTGCCATGGGAGGTGGCGGCGGCTACAAGCATGGAAGGCATCAAGAGGGAATTAGATAAACACAAGGGGGGGCCCCGCAATATTCGCGGGGGGGGGAGAAGCTGACAGCTGCTCCTCCTTCCTCCGCCCCCTTCCCCCCTTCCTCTGCCCCCCCCCCGAAACTCCCGGCGGGCCTTGGCGTCTCTCGCCGGGCCCACCGCTTGCCCCCTTCCCCCTCCTCTGCGGGCTGTCGGCTGGCCTCAGCAACTCTCGCCGGGCCGCTGCCATTCCAAGAGCGTTCCCTGCACATGCGCAGGGGACGCTCTTTTACTTTTCGGGAGATTTAAAGATCTCCCGAAAAGTTTTTGATAGATTTCGGATTTTTCTGCAAGCGGGGGGGTTACCCCCCACCTGCAGAACCCCCCCTCTGCCCTCCAAGTGCCCCCCCGCGTGGATTTAAGTATCCACACACGGGGGCGGGCACTTGGGAATTAGATATATAGATATGGAGCAGAGGTCCATCAGTGGCTATTAGCCACAAGGTATAGCTAGGAACTCTCAGTCTGGGGCAAGTGATGCCCTGTATTCTTGGTGCTTGGGGGGGGGGGGGAGGCAACAGTGGGAGGGCTTCTAGTGTCCTGGCCCCACTGCTGGACCTCCTGAGGGCACCTGGTATTTTTGGCCACTGTGTGAGAAGAGTGTTGGACTGGATGGGCCATTGGCCTGATCCAACATTGGCTTCTCTTAACGTTCTTATGTGATGCATTGTAAAATCAGGCTCAGCCTCCTCTTTTCAGTTTTAAACACTCGAGTTCCACATCCTGCACGATTCTAGTCTGCAGAATTTTTGATAGGGTCGTTCGTCTTCCAGAGGAGAGAACACCGGAGCCCACGCAGAAATCACTCCCGTTTCACTTTGGTCAGTAGACCGAGGCGAAGGGTGGGTGGATTGTGTGTGTGGCGACTTCCAGCGGGTGTTTCAGTGGCTGTCGGTGAAAGCTTTTAGGGGGGCAAGATGAGCCACTGCTGGAAATTTAGCCCCGTTTGATTCAAAGCTGGTGTTTCTTCGGTCCCCGCTTTCTTTCACTCATTCATATGGGTTTTTTTTTTGGAGGGTGAGAACTGTGAAGGCGGACCGGCCGCGTCATTACCATAACTGACTCCTCTGGGGAACTCCTTGGGGTAACCCTCCTTGCAATTTAACACCTGTGGTGACTTTTAGAGAGGTCATGCTTAAAGCACACCCTGCCCACGCGCAACTTGCAACTTAGTAGGGGGCCCGGAGGGCGGGGAGGAAGCAGTGAAGTGGAAAGCCACATCTACAGAGGAATGGGGGAAGCTTAAAAATTTTTTTGAGGGGATTTTAAAAAGACATTAAATGAATAAACAACTAAAAGTCCCTTGCTTTTGATTATTAAGAAAAACTTCCAGTGTGTATTCAATTTACAGCTAATCATGTACATCATCTGCATTTACCAGCAGATGCGGCTTTCCCCCCCCCGTAGGTTAATTAACCGTCACCAGTAGCTAGCTTGCGTTTTGTCTACCGTAGACCTTCGATAAGTAGTTAGTTTATCCGGCAATGTGCGTTCTTACAATGAATGTAAAAAGCCAAATTGCTGGCTTGGTTTCAGTGTGCAAGTTTTGCAGGAAATAGTGTGGTCCAGGGACAACAGTGGCTCATGCCGTGGTGCCCTGTGTCGTTCAACGGTTCTGAGCAATGTTCGGGGTAGAAGAGAAGAAGAAGAAGAAGAGATTGGATTTATATCCCGCCCTTCACTCCCTTGGAGTCTCAGAGCGGCTTACAGACTCCTTTTCCCTTCCCCTCCCCACAACAGACACCCTGTGAGGTAGGTGGGGCTGAGAGAACTCCTTCCCAAGCTGTCCTTGAGGGAACAGCTGGTACAGAGCTATGGCTTGCCCAAGGTCATCCAGCCAGGTGCAAGTGGAGGAGTGGGGTAGAGTTGGGAGGGTCCCCAGCAGAGGTGGGTTGGCCCTTAAGGCCACCGGGGAAACTGCCTGTGGGCCAGTAGACTGTGAGGCCAAGTGAGGGGTGGCTCTTGCCTCATGAGAGAGCCAGTTAGGTGTAGTGAGCAAGTTTGATGCAGTGGTTAGGAGCACAGACTCTAATCTGGAGAACCAGGTTTGATTCCCCACTCCTCCACATGCAGCTTCTGGTGTGACCTTGGGTCAGTCACGATTCTCTCAGAGCTGTTCTGGAAAGAGCCGTTTCTGTTAGAACTCTCTCAGCCCCACCTACTGCACAGGGTGTCTGTTGTGGGGAGGGGGAGGGAAAGGAGTTTGTAAGCCGCTCTGAGACTCCTTCGAGTAGTGAAGGACGGGGTATAAATCCAATCTCCTCCTCCTCCTTCACGCAGGATGGGGAAAGAGGTACCAAGCCAAGCCTGGCGCAGGGAAGGAAACCCCTACCCCATGGGGTTAGGAAAAAGGCACTGAGCTGAATACAGGGAAGGATGCACACGAAGAGAGGAAGAAAGACCCTGCCCCACACTGTGCTGGACAGAATGGAGAATGGTTTGGGGAGGCCAAGAACTAGAGTGTCTTCCCCCCCCCCCCCAGTTCACCCCTTGTTACCAGCTACCACCTGCAGGTGAGGAGTAAGGACAGAGGACCAATCCATGTGTCCCAGGATGCCTCTGCCCACAGCGATCCATGCAGGCTGATCATGGTCCTTCCCACACTTGGATCTCATCCCTGGATTTATCAGAGTTCAACCCACGACGCAATACCTTGCGTTTATCCCAGGTTACAACAGCATCCGTTTATCCCAGGACAAGCGTGGGGTGAAACCGGGGTGACGGCAGTGTAATGTGGAAACAAAAAAAAAATACCCTGAGGTAATTCCAGGGGCGAACTCTCGTGTGGTGTGGAATGTAACCAGGATTTAAGCTCTGGTGCGGAAAGGACTGAGGTTATCACTTTGCACTGGACCAGGCAGCTGTGGGAGAGGGGAGGTCTGCAGGCTGGACCCCAGATCTGTCCCAGTAGCCAGGGGGTGGCTCCTTGTGCCAGAGGAAAGCACTGCTGCTCACAGGGCGGACCCGCAGGCTCCCCCAACTCACATAGACCCAGACCGGGGGCGTCTGCACCCAACCCACCAGACCTACCCAGACAAAACCAGGACACCCATGAGGTGGGGCCTAATGAAGTTGTGATGCACCGTCTGGGGATTCCACATTGAACAGCAGCTCTCCTGGTTAATTCATTAATTATCGCATGGAACTGTGTGTAGAATAGCCAGGAGATCCGAAGATTGTCTGGCAGCTGCAAGTTCTAGCTCTTAGCGTTACGCTAGTGGCGAGCTAGACTTGTTTTTAGGGGCTGAGAGAGCTCTGAAAGAACTTGTGACTGGCCCAGGGTCACCCAGCTGGCTTTACGTGGAGGAGCGGGGGATCAAATTCGGTTCTCCAGACTAGAGTCCGCCACCCTTAACCACTATACCACGCTGTCTCTCAGCACTCATGGTGATACTTCAGCATACCACTAGATGCTGTAAAACAGGGTAGCTGTGACTGTGTGCAGGTTTACTCTTCCTCTTTCCCCACAGCACACATCAGCTCAAGGGTCCGTGGTGCCCCACAGCGAAGCACCAATCCCAGACTTAACCCCCTGGGCTCCTGGATTTTCACTGACCCTCCCTTTGCCGGTTGTAGACAGCTGTATTTGGACGCAGTGTTCCCTCTAAGCTGAGTCCGTGTGATCTAGCTCACCGTTTTTTTAGCCTCCGGCTCACACGTTTTTGTCTTTGCTCAGGAAGGATGGCCCCAGAGCAAAGTACTGGATGCAGCAGCCAAATCGCTCGCTCACAACTTTAATGCCAGTAGCTCACAAAGTAGAATTTTTGCTCACAGGACTCCACAGCTTAGAGGGAGCATGGTTTTGGGTGCTTCCGTCTTCAGCATCGCACCCGCTCTACCACAGCGGAACCTTCCTTTCCTCCCAGTGGGTGCCAAAATGCAGGAAAGTCGTTTCCTCCTCTCCGTTCTGCTTGCCAACCTCTACCTGAACGGTGGTCACGCCAGGCTTTCCGGAGGACAATGGCTTGTTACAGAGAAACTGGACCGAGCGCTTTCTGTGCCAAGCGGGGAGGGGAAGGGATATTTCTCTGTCGCAGGTGCCGCTTCAATCAGCTCACTAACGGGCACTTGGCAAGCCACACAAAGCTGCGTTTTGTGGCAACGTTGGCTTGTTACCCACGGCCAAAACGTATGTGAGTGTGAGAAATGGACTCTGCTGCCCTCTTTCCCACCTCTGTTTTCAAGGCAAGAGATGTTCAGAGGTGATTTGTGATTGCCTGCCTCTGTGTCACAGCCCTGGTATTCCTTGGAGGTCTCCCATCCAAATACTCCTAGCCAAGGCTGACCCTGCATAGCTTCTGAGCTCTGACGAGATCCGGCTAACCTGGGTGAGGGCTGGTCTTCCATTGAGGTACAGAAAAAGCCAAGCACTGTCCCTCGGTAGACTCTGGCAGCTGCTCGGAATCTGGCAACTCCATCTGAGGTTCCAGATTCAGGGTCTTCAAGAAGAAATATACCATTCCTCAGATCTTCCTGGGATTTTCTGGAAGTTTTGTGTGTGTGCATTTAGTGCTGTCAGGCTGCTTCCAACCTATGAATTAATGAGGACAGGTTTAGTGACTATATTTCTAAGGGCCAATGGAGAAGAAGAAGAGATTGAATTTATACCCCGCCCGTCTCTACCCGAAGGAGTCTCAGAGCAGCTTACAAACTCCGTTCCCTTCCCCTCCACACAACAGACACCCTGTGAGGTGGGAAGGGGCTGAGAGAGCTCTTTCGAAGACTGCTCATGAGAGAACAGCTCTGAGAGAACTTGTGACTGACCCAAGGTCACACCAGCAGCTGCCTGTGGAGGAGTGGGGAATCAAACGTGGGTCTTCCAGATGAGAGTCCGCGCTCCTAATCACTGCACCAGACTGGCAGCAGCACATCTCCAGCCATTTCAGTTTCCCCAGAAGCCCAAGGGCCTAAACTGTCCTGAAGTGGACACACCACCATATCTCCCCTCTAACAGACATGATGGAAGAATGTTGACGTGGGCCAGAATGAAACCTGTCTCGTGTTCAGGTGGGTGGGAATCACAACCGTGCCAGCACATATGGTGGCGGGGGAGGGGGAGGGAGAACAGACAGGAATTAATATGCACTTATCAGGAGATTTATTTATTTAATAAGTTTTTGTCCCGCCCTTCGTCCAAAAGACATCAGGCTAGCATACATCTTTCTCCCTTCCTCCATTTCATCCTCCCAACAGCCCTGTGAGGTAGGGTAGACTGAGAGAAGGGGGCTCGAGGTTACCCAGCAGGCTCCTGTGACAGGGTCAGGATTCGAATCCGGGTCTCTCGCATACTAGTCGAACACTAAGGTTAGTGGGCAGTGGAAACGAGGCCCGCCTGACCTTTGACTTCCATGCTGTGTTTCAGCTTAGTTTTTGGCTCTGTTTTCAGATTTCTTTCACCTTTCTGCAGTTGCACTGTTTTCTTAGACTCCTGTGGATTTCCTTGTCTCGCGCTGTGTGGCTCCGCCTCAGTCAGAAAGGGGAACTATAAGTGACATAAATAAATAGGTCTTTGGGGACAGAGGCTTGCGGAGTCCAATAAAAAACCGATTTGCCTAGCTAGCGAATTGGCATTCATGGCCTTTATCACTACTGTATAGTGTATATTATGTTGATATTCCCTACATTTAAATATTATCTACTGGCAACATGGGAAGAAGTGAAAAAAGAGGCCCCTAAGACGATGCTTTGCCCTGGCTTACCTCTTTGCAGCCCTGGTAGAAAGCCCTTTGTGCCCCCCCCACCCCCAGTTCTGAAACTCACTTCTCCAAACAATAAGGATTGGCACTATCCCTACGGGCCTTCTGGAATAATTTTAAAACTTTCCAGTTCCAGAAGGCCTTTGAATAAACCATCTGTTTCCCTGACAAAATGTGGTATTTTCCGTATTTATGATATTGTAATAGCCTTACTCTTATTTTAAGGGGGTTTTCTATTGCTTTTTGTATCGCTAGCCGTTTTGGAGCGCTTCTAAAAGGCAGGAAGGTAGCCTACAAGTTAAATATTAAAAACGAGATAAATCCAGTTTCTCAGTGTTGCTTACGAGCATTGACTTGAAACCTCTTTTCTGCCTTACGGGGGAGACACCTAAGGCGCTGTTCGGTCCAGAAACCAACAGGAATAACTTGTGACCACTGTTCCCTCTAAGCTGAGTTAGTGTGAGCTAGCTCACAGTTTTTTAGCCTCCAGCTCACACGTTTTTGTCTTAGCTCAGGAAGGAGGGCTCCAGAGCAAACTAATTCATGCAGTAGCCAAATCGCTCGCTCACAGCTTTAACGCCAGTCGCTCACAAAGCAGAGTTTTTGCTCACAAGGCTCCATGGCTTAGAGGGGGCAATGCTCATGTCCCTTGTATCTTCCAAGCAAAAGCCTTCACTCTTCTTCTGTCCTATCGTGGGGTTCATTATTGCCCATGATGTCTGGCAGGGGCTGCCAGTCTGATCTACACTTTTTGAAAGAGCTTCTCTTGCCAACGGGAGGGCTTGGCACTCAAATGCCTTCCGTCAGTAACCTTTCTTTTTTCTCTAATTTTGTTTCAGTCTAAAATCCAGCCTGATGGAAGAATTCGGTGTGACTCAGTAACTGAGTAAAACAGCGCAACATTATCAAAGACGTGTGGTGGAAGAAGAGGAGGAGGAGACTGGATTTATACCCCGCCCTTCACTTGGAGTCTCAGAGCGGTTTACAATTTCCTTTCCCTTCCTGTCCCCACAACAGACACCCTGTGAGGTAGGTGCAGCTAAGAGATCTCGGAGAGAACTGCTCTTGAAGAAAAAGAAGAGAAGAGAAGAAGAGATTGGATTTATACTCCGCCCTTCACTCCCTAAGGGAGTCTCAGAGCAGCTTACAAACTCCTTTCCCTTCCCCTCCCCACAACAGACACCCTATGACGTAGGTGGGGCTGAGAGAGCTCTGAGACAACTGTCCTTGAGAGAACAGCTAGTACAGAGCTATAGTAAGAGCCCAAGGAGACCTGCTCTCAGAGAACTTGTGACTGACCCAAGGTCACCCAGCTGGCTTCATATGGAGACATGGGAAATCAAACCAGGTTCTTGCAGATTAGATTCTGCCACTCTTAGCCACTGTACCAAACTGGCTCTGGTACTGTTTTACTGTCCCTATTTGGACTGAAGGAAGGTGTTTGACGTCTCCCCCCCCCCCCCCCCCCGTACTATTTGACAAACAAATAGCCATGAACCTGCAAATGTGATGGCACCGTTCAGTTGCTTCTTCACTATTCGTCTTGGGCTCCCTTGAACTTCAAACCGGAAATGGTCCCTTGTGGACCAGATTATTGACTTCCTCGCGTATTTGCAGCAACATTCTCATGGCATCTCCCAAAGGGAATTGTTGCAGTTGGCCTTGCAAATATGTTTGTAAAAGTGACTAACACACAAGTATGCATGCGCGTGCACACGGAATTTTAATCACCTTTCTTTTCACATAACCTGTGGCGCATCGGCAATCTGAAACCGAACGTGACCTGTCAACTCTCCGCTCATTTGCATAAGTTTCCTTGCCCAGTTCCACGGAAGCCGTCTTTTCTTAGATGAAGAGAGATCTGAACACCTGGCGGCTGTCCCTTTTGCCCATGCACAAGACTGTTCCCACACAAATGCAGGCTCAGTGGGGGGGGGGGAATGCATTTAACATGTCTCATGCCTTAGGGAAGAGAAGAGCTGTGAATTTAGTGCAAAAAGGGTGGGAGGTGGAGTTGTCCTAGGAGAACCTAGCCACGACAAGCCTCCATGTTCAGGAACAGTGTACCTTAATGCCCCAGTTGCTAGGGGCCCAGCAGCGGGATAGGGGTTTTTCCTTGATAGCGTGCTTGTGGACTTCCCAGAAGCATGTGGGTTGAACTAGGTGGATCTTTGGCTTGATCCAGCAGATGTTTCTTTGAAGAAAGGGGGAGAATAGGACGTTTCTTTTTTTCCACCCTGCATTTGCCTACTGATGCTTTTCTTCTTGTCGTTTAACAGATACCTGAGAGAGAGAACTAGAACAGCAAGCTCAACCCCATTAGATAAGTATCATAAGTGACTCGTGTTGTGATGTGGCTCATGGGCCTTTGCTGGAATGTCATGGAAAGTTTTGCATATTGATGTTGTTATTCTTTGCGAATGCTCCAAGAGGCTGGCTTCGGCCTCCCAGCAGTCTCCATTCCGGGCAGTTTATCAGTTCCACATATACCTAGCTTCAGTGTGGCTAACACCATTTATTGGATGAGTGCGCACAGACATGAAATTGGGAGGTGGCAGATGGTGCTTCTCTGAGCCGATGCGCACCCTGGAGGCCTGAGTACAAAACACATGCGCAGCGCATCAATGATGGGTTGCACATATGCACTGAGATGGCCACACAGAGGCCTGGAGACGCAGTGGGAAGGAACAGGCTCCGTTTCCACATATCTCGTCACTCAGGGCTGATGAGCTGTACTCCTACAGCATACTCAAGTGGCAGAATATAGCTTTGGCTTTCTGCTCGATTCTTTTCTGAGCCAGGTTTAATCTCTGAATCATAGAGCTGGAAGGGACCTCTAGGGTCATCTAGTCCAGGGGTGGGCAAACTTGCTCAGCGTAAGAGCCACCTAGAACAGGGGTGGCCAAACTTGCTTAAAGTAAGAGCCGCATAGAATAAACATCAGATGTTTGAGAGCCACAAGACATGAACAAATATTACCTGCTTTTATTGGAAAATAAGCAAATTTGCTTTTTATTAACATTAAACGAGATTACCAAAAATAATAACAAAAGGGGTAAAAGCAGATATTGATAATGATATTAATTTGTCCGATGATATTTGTTTGCTAATGATATTTAGCTTCCCCAGCCGCCCTGCCGGGTGCCACATAATATATGTGAAAGAGCCGCATGCGGCTCCCGAGCCACAGTTCGCCCACCCCTGATCTAGTCCAACCCCCTGCACAATGCAGGAAATTCACAAATACCTCCCCACCCCCAGTGACCCCTGCTCCATGCCCAGAAGGTGATCTCGGTAGGGAGGATTCAGCACACTTAACTCCCAAATTGCAGCAAGACTTCAGTTATTTATTTATGCAAAATATTTATATGCTCATTTTTCTCCTGAGCATCTAAGGATCCAAGGCAGATAATAGCAATGTAAAAGCCATTTTTTAAAAGCAAGCGTTACTTTTAAAAAAACCCTAAAACATTAAAAAAAATTAATAAACAGGATAAACTCACCCATCCACAGTTATTCCCTCTCTGCCTGGACTCAGAGTGCCCCCAAAGCTCTCTGTTTTGCAGTCTTTTTAAAAAAAATAGATTGTATTGAATTAAGGAAATTACAGCAGTATGTAAAACTAGTAATACAAATCAAGCAGATTTCAGTTATAGCATTACAGTACGTCACTTGTTCAAAATAAGTCAACAGGATGGGTTAAGAACAACACCTAAATTGTTTCTAGCTTCATAAACAGGAGGAAGAAGGATATCCAAATTTTTACATTCTTAAGATATCAAAGGGGGACGAAAATTTAAAATGAGTCAACATCTTTTCCGATCTATAATCTGTTAGAGGATACCATATTGCTACATAAGAAGGAAAGGGCTCTTGCAGTCTTGTTGGACACCCGAGATGGCTGCGTTGTTCAGTGCTGCTCCCGTGAGTTAGCCATGGAGGTGGGGCTCCAGCTCTTCTTCCCTGAGATGCTAGCTTTTCACAATTAAGGAGTTTTTTTAACGGATTCCTCAGTCACGTAATTTCCTTTTAACTGCCTGCGTTCTGACATGAGGCCGTACCAGGAGAAGAATGCATCGCACTAGTCCCCCCGCATGCTGAACTGGACTGTAGGGTGCCCCTGAAGATGAGCCACCATCTCTCGTAAGAGTGAGTCCTAACCAGGGAGGTTCTGCAGGGTCTGGCTTCTGCTCAGGACCACTGTGGTGTAGGGGAGGAGGGGCTCTTGCCTTCCTGCCTCACTTCACCGTTTTTCTGACCTGAAATGGCATTGGGAGGGGGTGCTCCTTGCCTGTACGTTCCCGGAGCCACTTCGAGTTGGAAAAAAAGTGCAGAGGAAAGACTAGAGCTCATCTCCTCCCCACACACACACTGCAGGGGTCACAACCCAAATCAAGGTACCACAGCACTGATAAAAGCAGTCCCCAGGTGAGAAATGACTCCTACGGAATAACGGCACGGACTCTGGGGTGCCATCTCATCTCCTTTCAGCCCTTAGCTTCAGGACTAGAGAGGCTCCTGGCCGGTTGGAGATAGAACACGAGGTGAAGTCAGCCTGGGTCAGATCCAACAGGACTCTTTCTTTACAGCTGGGAAATCATCTTAGAACGGTGGAAGTCAGTCTCTCTAAAACGTGCAAGCAAGAATGCTGTTGTTACCGCTGTTCTATGCAGTTGGTGGCTTTCCTGTCCTTTTGTTTTCCAGGGACTGGATCCCTTCATCCTCCCCCAGATCGATCCCGGGGATCCAAAGGTAAGGAAAAGCACTGATGGGGGGTAGCGATCTGAGACCGTTGCTAAAAGACCCAGTGCAGCTGTAACAATAAACCTCAACCCATATGAACAGTCTAATGCACCTTGACACCCACGCCCCTTGACACCCACGCACATATTTCTTTCTCCCACCTAAATAGCCTGACTCCACTTCTAACACATTTTGGACTTGGCACTCATAATTAGGGCCACTCCCAGGTTTTGGAGGCCCCTGGGCAGAGAGTCCCTAGGGCCCCTCCCCTTCCCTTCTCCGCTCACCCCCAGGCCCTCCTCTCACACCCTCACGGAATCATAGAGTTGGAAGGGACCTCCAGGGTCATCTAGTCCAACCCCCTGCACAATTGCAGGAAATTCACAAATACCTCCCCCCCCCCCACACACACACAGTGACCCCTGCTCCACGCCCAGAAGATGACAAAAAAACCCTCCAGGCTTCCCGGCCAAACTGGCCTGGAGAAAAACTGCTTCCTGACCGCCAGAGTGGCGATCGGCATTTCCCTGGGTGTGTAAGAAAGGGCCATGAGAACTAATCGCTGATGCAACCCTTCCTGCCTTCCTCCTCCTTTCCCACCCATTTTCATGCCTCCACTAGACAGTGTGGCCTTCCCCTCCCCACTTGCATGGCCTCCCACCGTCAGTCTTCCTAGCCGCCTGCTGTCCTTTCCCCAGCGGCACTAGCAACCATGGGTACTACCATGCACTATGGGCACTAGCAACCATGGGTCCCAGACTACCCATAGTCTGGGACCATGGGTAGGGGAGCACTGACAAGTGTGGGGGGGGTAGTAGTGGGTCCTTCCAGAAGCCCTGGGCCCCAGCAACCACCCCACTTAAGGGTATGCTGACGCCGGCCTTGATTGTAAGGATGCTTAACATTGGCCCGGCACTCTGGGCTTAGAAAGTACTTTACATCTATTACCTGAGCCCCGCCTAGCCTGGTGTCACTAGATCTCGGGAGCTGAGCAGGGCCAGGGCCACCTAGTGTCTTGATGGGAGACAGCCAAGGAATGGCAGGGTCGCTACGCAGAGGAAGGCAACAGCAACCCACCTCCGTTAGCCTCTTGTCTTGAAAGTCATCATAAGCCAGCTGACTTGACAGCCAAAAAAAAAATCCTTTAATCTTGCAGGTAGGGGACTGAGGCCGAGAGGGAACGGCTTACCTGAGTCCATTGAACAGCAGAGCCAAGATTCGAACCGTGGACTGGTTCATAGTGCGACCCTATGCAAGGTGTCTCTAGTCTTAAGTAGCATGGCGTAGGAGCGCGGTGTCCGTGCTTGCAACGCTGTCCTAAGTGGACGTGAACCTTTCCGAGGACACTGGGCTTACAAGGCTGTAACTGCTGACGATTTCACCGTACATCGTCTGGAAAATTAAGGGCTTTGCTGCCGGTAGAAGCAGAGAACATTTCCTGGGTTCCAACGTCACAGCAAGAAGTCCCGCAGCTGAAGCAGTGGAATAGGGAGGGACCGTGGCTCAGTGGTAGAGCATCTGCTTGACATGCAGAAGGTCCTAAGTTCAAACCCTGGTTTCTCCAGTTAAAAGATCTGGCGGTAGGTGATGTGAAAGACCTCTGCCTGAGATCCTGGAGAGCCGCTGCCAGTCTGAATAGACAAGACTGACTTTGATGGACCCGTGGTCTGATTCAGAATAAGGTGGCTTCATGCATGTTCACGTGTGTCCAGTCGCTCTGCCAAAAACTTCCTTACACATGAGAAACCTTCCTTGACCCTCTTGTCGAATCCTGACTTCCTCTTCCCCATGGCACCGTGTGCAAATAGAGATGGGCGCCATCTAATTAACACTCTAATTGATTTAACTCAGAGACTCGCTGCTCCTGCCACCCTGGGATTCCCTGAAATCTTACTACGGGTACTCTGACAACTTGCTCACCACCACCACCACCCCTGATCTCGCCCTGTGATGCTCAGTTTGATTAATATGTCCTTGGACACGGGCTCAGTTTAAAACACAGTGATTATGAGGCTCAAACAAGCCAACCCAACTCAGAATCATATGTGTGTGCCCACTTAGTACCTCCTGGCATCCAAGGCCTCAGCCCCTGGTCCCACTGGCGGACCTCCTGAGGGCACCTGGTGTTTTTGGCCACTGTGTGACAGAGTGTTGGACTGGATGGGCCACAGGCCTGATCCAACATGGCTTCTCTTATGTTCTTATGTAGAGTGTTGGACTGGATGGGCCACAGGCCTGATCCAACATGGCTTCTCTTATGTTCTTATGTAGAGTATTGGACTGGATGGGCCACAGGCCTGATCCAACATGGCTTCTCTTATGTTCTTATGTAGAGTGTTGGACTGGATGGGCCACAGGCCTGATCCAACATGGCTTCTCTTATGTTCTTATGTAGAGTGTTGGACTGGATGGCCACAGGCCTGATCCAACATGGCTTCTCTTATGTTCTTATGTAGAGTGTTGGACTGGATGGGCCACAGGCCTGATCCAACATGGCTTCTCTTATGTTCTTATGTAGAGTGTTGGACTGGATGGGCCACAGGCCTGATCCAACGTTGGCTCCTCTTATGTTCTTATAAATGCCTAAGCCTGAACTCTCCCCAGGAGATAAAATGACCAGACTGAGGCGATCGTACTTTGGTCACACTATGAGAAGACAAGACTCACTGGAAAATATAATAGTGCTAGGAAAAGGCAGCAGGAAAAGAGAAAGACCCAACCGGAAGTGGATTGACTCAAGCAAGGAAGCCACAAAGGCCCTCGGTTTGCAAAACCCGAGAAAGGCTCTTAATGATAGGCCATTGTGGAGGCCGTTATGTGCCGCCTTCTGCAGTCGGGTTAGAGCAGAGAAAAGGAAGTCCTTCACCCAGAGAGTGATTAACACGTGGAATTCACTGCCACAGGAGGTGGCGGCGGCTACAAGCATGGACGGCTTCAAGAGGGAATTGGATGAACATCTGGAGCAGAGGTCCATCAGTGGCTATTAGCCACAAGGTATAGATAGGAACTCTCAGTCTGGGGCAAGTGATGCTCTGTATTCTTGGTGCTTGGGGGAGGGGGGGCAACAGTGAGAGAGGACAGTTAGTGTCCTGGCCCCACTGCTGGACCTCCTGAGGGCACCTGGTATTTTTGGCCACTGTGTGACTGAGTGTTGGACTGGCTGCGCCACTGGGCCTGATCCAACATTGGCTTCTCTTATGTTCTTATGTAGTGTACTCCAACCACACGTGGAATTCACTGCCACTGGAGGTGGTGGCAGCTTCAAGCATGGACGGCTTCAAGAGGGAATTGAATAAACATCTGGAGCAGAGGTCCATCAGTGGCTATTAGCCACAAGGTAAAGATAGGAACTCTCAGTCTGGGGCAAGTGATGCTCTGTCTTCTTGGTGCTTGGGGGGGAGTGGGGACAACAGTGGGAGGGCTTCTAGTGTCCTGGCTCCACTGCTGGACCTCCTGAGGGCACCTGGTGTTTTTGGCCACTGTGTGACAGAGTGTTGGGCTGGATGGGCCACTGGCCTGATCCAACATTGGCTTCTCTTACGTTCTTAAACAGGATATCATGGAAAGCGTTCTTTGAAAGGAGGGGAGGGGAACCCTTGAAACATGGCTCTGGTCTAAAGCCCTGCGTGATTCAGTTTGTAAAGTTTTTCAGCAAGGCTGGATCCTTTCCGTGACAATACGCACCTGAGTGTTGTTGGGTGTGCTGCTAGCTACATTCGATTTTAAAAACTGCCATCTGTCTCTTTATTCCTTTGACTCGGACTACTGAGATCTCTTTACAGTGCATCTGTTGTGTTGGTGTACACAGGGGTCCTTTGGAGCCGGAACGAGGCGGAGCGACGCTCCACCAGCCCAGGAGTGGCCACTAGGGCAGCCACGAGCTGAATTGCCGCTGAAATTTGGCGGCAGCTTTAAAAGCGACTGGAGGGGAGGGGGTTTGAGGAAGAGGCTCCAAACTTGCAGGCTAGCTGCTGGAGCCTCTCCCCCAAATACCCACCAAATTTCAAAAAGATTGGACCAGGGGGTCCAATTCTACCAGCCCCCAAACAGGTTGCCCCCATTCCCTTCATTGTTCTCTATGGTAGGAAAAAAGTAACATTTTTTCCCACCATAGAGAACAATGGAGGGGATGGGACAACCTGTTTGGGGGCCCATAGAATTGGACCCCGTGATCCAATCTTCTTGAAACTTGGTGGGTATTTTGAGGAGAGGCCCCAGCAGCTACCGTGCAAGTTTGGAGCCTCTCCCTCAAACCCCCTTTCCTCCAGCCCCTCATATATCCTATGAGTTTTTGCCATTGATTTCAATGGCCCATAGGGTATAATGGGGCTGAAAGTGACATTCCCTTTCTGACACACTTCCGGTGATGTCAGGGGACGTGGCATATGCTAATGAGTTATGCTAATGAGCTCCTGCACCGCTTTTTCTACAAAATGACCCCTGGGCGTACGTATGTAAGAACCGCCAAGTCGCAGCTGACTCACGGCGACCCCAGCAAGGCAAGTGAGAAGCAGGGGGTGGATCTTTGCCGTTGCCTTCTTCTGCTGAGCCTTCCTTACCGGTCCCCCATTCAAGGACCAACCCAGCTTAGCTTTCCAAGGTCAGGCTATACCCCATCCCTTTGCATCCAAAGCACTCCAAAAATATATTGTTTCCAAAGAAGCAGCGTCTGTAGTTGCGCAAATGGGACCCACTGGATCCATGGACAGAAACGGTTTGCTTCTGGGAAGCCGCAGATCAAACCCTGTCCCCTGGCTTGGGGGGGGGGGGTGTCTAAAACGCCAGAGCCATACCCCAGATGGGATGGCTGCCTGCCGTCTGCCACTTTCCAGCCACTGGGAAAACTCCCTAAGATCTGCCCTTTGGCATTGCAGCCTGTTTGCAGTCTGTAGCACAGTGTCACGGGCTGGGTGCCAGTAGGTCGGGAGCCGAGTCGAAGTCCGAGACAGTCCAAGGTCAAGCCGAACCAGGAACGAATTACCAAGTCCAAAACACAAGCCGAAAGCAGAGTCAGTCCAAGCCGAGGTCAGGCAGGGAAACTCACGAGCAAACCAGTCCAAGGAGTCAACCAAAAGCTGAAGTCAAACAGAGCCGAAGTCACGAGCCAGAGGGTCCAGAATCAAGCCGAAGTCAGACAGGGCCGGAGTCACGAGCCAGAAGGTCCAGAATCAGGTTTAGCTGATACAAGTGGGTGCAGAGCTTAGCCGGAATGACTTGTTGCCAACACAGGTTGTTGGTCTTTGTGCTGTGCCTAAATACCCAGCCACTTCCTGTGCTTGTTGGCAGCTGGCAGTGAGGTCCCGGCTCCCTCTAAAACTCAGGGCTGAGTGATCTGCGACCACGCATGTGTGCCTCTTTTCTCCTAGCAGCTAAGTCTTGCCTGGACCGTGACCTTAGCCGTTCCACCCGAGGAGGTGAATCAGGTGGGCTTGAGCTTGGCTGTGGCTCGGCTGCTGCTGGTGCTGGGGTAATGCCCTGAGAGGTGCTTGCTTGAGCCTCCTCTGGTTCAGGTGGAGGCTCCTCTGGAGCTGGGGACTGATCCTCCACCACACTTAGGTCCGCAGGAGGCAGGTCCTCAGAGGCACACAGGAGCAACACAAAGCAGAAGTTGCTGGGATCGTTTTGGTAGCGGGTCTGGTTCTAGAGGCAGAGAGTGAAGCAGGTCTCGCGGGGGGGGGGGGCAGGGTTGGGGGGAGACATGGCCCCTTTGCTCTTTCCATTCTGAATGCCCAGGAGCCAGGCCTTGGATGCCGCCTTGCCTCAGCCACCAGTCGTCCAGTCCCCCCCCCCCCCCCGAGATTCTTGAAATAGCTCAGGGGAAGAGACAGCTTCGAGCGGAAGAGCGGAAGGAGAAGGAACCTTGGCGGGCTGGGAAGGGTAGAATTGAATGACACCATTGAATGAGGAAGGATGAGTCCTACTTACTTGGCAAAGCCCCGTCTCGTTTTCCATGCATCATGCCTGCAATGGCGGCAGGGTGGCCAGCTCTGGGTTTAGGAAATACCTGGAGATTTGGGGCTGGGGGGATCTCCACAGGGTATAACGCCATAGAACCTATCCTCCAAATCTGGGATCTGTGGATGGGCCCAGACTGGAGTGATGCGGTCCCTACGATCAATTATAAACGGAACAGATTTTCCCCTCCGACCAGATCTTCGTTCTGCAACTTTAAAAGCTGAATTCTGCAACTAATCCGATGCATACGTCTTTGCTTAATTCTCTTTCAGGAGTCCAAGCTTGAGAAATGAAGAGTCATGCTATGATGGAGCAGAGGTGGCTCTTAGCCACAAGGTATAGATAGAGAGCCAGTTTGGTGTAGTGGTTAAGTGCGCGGACTCTAATGTGGGAGAACCGGGTTTGATTCCCCACTCCTCCACTTGCACCTGGCTGGATGACCTTGGGCAAGCCATAGCTCTGTACCAGCTGTTCCCTCAAGGACAGCTTGGGAAAGAGCTCTCTCAGCCCCACCTACCTCACAGGGTGTCTGTGGGGGGGGGGGAGGGAAAAGGAGTTTGTAAGCCGCTCTGAGACTCCCTTGGGGAGTGGAGGGCGGGATATAAATCCAATCTCTTCTTCTTCTAGGAACTCTCGGTCTCGGGCAAGTGATGCTCCGTATTCTTGGTGCTTGAGGGGGGGGGGGGGACAGTGGGAGGGCTTCTAGTGTCCTGGCCCCACTGCTGGACCTCCTGAGGGCACCTGGTGTTTTTGGCCACTGTGTGGCAGAGTGTTGGACTGGATGGGCCACTGGCCTGATCCAACATTGGCTTCTCTTATGTTCTTATCTCTTAATAGCACCCCTTTAGAGATCAGCTTAGCTCCCTTCTGACTCTTGTAGTTTAAGGACTGCCTGTATGCCTGTCTTCTGCACACGGGGGACTAGAAATTGACAGGCTTAGAACATTGCGCCGTGCCGGCTTCTTTGCCAGAGACTGAAATGCACACTTGCCGCCTTCTTTCTCACATTTACTACTAGTAGTAGTAATGACACAGCTGTCGCGTAGTAAAGCCTTTGAGTCATTGCAAGTGGAAATCTGCTTCGGTACTAAGAAGTGGTAGGAAAATCCCAGCCGGGCCTCTTCACCTTTTGAAGTGTTCTTTGCCGAAATTGGACATTGTGAACCTTAACGTTTCACCTCTGGTGCTTCCCCTCTCGGCATCCTCCTCGTGTCAAGATATTCAAATACGCCGTTCATGCTTCTCACCCATTGCAAATTTGTGGCCGCTCATTCAAGGGGGCTTTCCAGCCAAGTGGCCTGTTCTTAGTAAGCTAACATTTAAATATACCCTTGTGGTTACAACTGCGAACAGCAAGTTGTTATGCGGAGTGGAGGAAGGAGGAGGAGACTCTCCGCTCGACAGGTCGGTTTCTGAGAAACAGCAACTTCCCCAACTCTGGGTGTGTGTGTGTGTTTTGACCAACTCAGGTGATCAGATGGTGTAGATCACCGATCCCCAACCCGGTGCCCTGGGGCACCATGGCACACACACCCACACCCCTGGACATTTTTCCCGGTTCCTGCCAAGTGTTTTTAGAAAGTGGGCAGGGCCAGGTGTGTCTTTTGCCCAGCAAAGCTTTTGAACGGCCACCAAAAATTTGGTTGGCTGTGCAGATTTTTTTTTCAAAAGCCTTGTTTTAACAATAGCCGCTGCCGCCACAAAGGATCTTCCCTGTGCGAGGGAAGGTAAGCTGCAGGAGCCGTTGCGTGGCTGGCTTTGCCTTCTGCAGCAGCCGTTGTGTGGCAGCCGATTCGTGGCTGCACCCGCCGTGCTGCTTCAGAATTCCAAAGGCGCCTGCGGGCTCAAAAAGGGGCTGTGAGTGTTTTCTCTCCCCCTTTCTCACCTTTCCACTTGGCTAGTCTTCAGAGACTCATACAGGTTGGGCAGCAGAGGCTCCCCCTGTCTTCAGAGGGCTTTGTGCTCTGGGGTCTCAGCAGTTGGGATGGAATGGTAAAATCCAGGGGTAAACATCAAAAGGGCGCTGAAGCACTAGTGGCACTGAACTCTGAATGCTGATAAAGGTGTGCAATGCATCCGTAGCAGGCATTGTACAAATGCGCTTGCTCGTGGATGGGGGGGAAGAAGGGATGCAAGCTGCCGCGAGCCTGCTCCGTCAGTCCTGAGAATCCTACCCGAGCCCTCCTTCACCAGGCGTTTTGTAGCCCACCATGAGGACTAGAAACTTGGGCTGGAAAACACAATGCAATCTCAGAATTTTGGATCCTGCACTCACCAGTGGCCTCTGTTCTGCGATCTGCGAATGCCCCAAGCCCCGATGATTCCTGGAAACGACAGGCCACTACAATGAGGCTGCCTCGTACTGAATCCGCCAAGGTCAGTATTGTCTACTCAGACCGGCAGCAGCTCTCCAGGATCTCAGGCAGAGGTCTCTCACATCGCCTGGTCTTTTCAACGGGAGATGCCGGGGATTGAACCTGGGATCTTCTGCATTTAAAGTAGAAGCTCTTCCACTGAGCCCCAGCGAAGGGGGGGAAGGTGGCGTGGTGTAGCCCGATCTCAGGCGCTGTAAGCTAAGCAGAGCTGGTACTTGGTACTTCAAGGGAGGCTCTGCAGGGGACAAGACTGGCAAACCACCTCCACTTCTCACGTGCCTGGAAAGCCCCTTGCTGGCGTCGCCATAAGCCAGTTTCTGGTACATGCTACCAGAAAGCTTCTTTATCGTGCAAACTGTGCATTCTCTGCCTTGAATGGCCGCGTGCAAAGGAGAACTCCGGCAAAGACAGCTTTCCCCTCCGTCGCAGCAGAGGATAGAATAAGAATAGAAGCTTCATCACTGCTGTGCCCGATCAGCAGCTTGGCAACCGTCGGAAGAGCACCGTCAGCCAAAGGAGATGTACGGAAAGGGCCGTTCGCAGTGCCGCCGGCTCCCATTATGGCTGCCGCACACCCACCGCCCTCCCTGGCAGCATCGTTCACGTGATAAACGTATTTGCACTGAAACGGCTTCAGCCCAAACCTGAGCAGAACCCCTCCCCGTCCCCGTCTGGTGGAGCTGATTCTTAATCTATTGATCCTCGCCAGCTACGATGAATCAGGTTTTTGTGCTCTTGGGGGGAAATGGGGGGGGGGGGGAGTGATTGACAGGTTGCTTTTTGGACCTGTCGTCTCGGAGGCTGCCTGCCCTCCACAAAGCCCGAGCCGCTGTTTCTCCCCCCCCCTCCCTGTGACCTCTGTCATCTTTGCCTGCCAAATTTCTGAGGGAAATCCTGAGAGGGAGCCGCTAGCGGCTGGCAGGAGCTCCCCTCCGCCTCCCCTCATTGGTATTCCTGGCACAGGGCGAGTTTGACAGACCTACCGAGAGGAGTGTAAAAATAACCCAGCGTTAACTGCTAGCTGTGCGCCGCACTGGTATTTTCCTCCCTTCAAAGGCTGCGTTTTGTGCGCGCGCATGTGTGTGGAATGGGCTTTGTTTTCAGAGGACTTCTTGCTTTGCTTCTCTCCCCTCCCTTTGGAGCACAGCAACATACCCTGCGGTCTGCTTTTTTTGCCACAGACCTTCCTGGGTTCATGATCAGTCTGGCCATATGCCCTGCTTTTAAGAAGTCCCTTTGAATATTCAGCCAGGCCCATGGCAGATCCTTAGATATTCCTCCCACCGTGGCGACGACTTTGAGTTTGGTGCAGTGGTTAAGAGCAGCAGGACTCAGAACTGGAGAACCGGGTTTGATTCCCCTCTTCCACATAAAGCCAGCTGGGTGACCTTGGGTCAGTCACAGTTCTCCCGGAGCTGTTCTCTCAGAGCTCTCACAGCCCACCTGCCTCATAGGGTGTCTGTTGTGGGGAGGGGAAAGGGAAAGGAGATTGTAAGCTGCTCTGAGACTTTGAGTGAAGGGCGGAAGGTATAAATCCAACTCTTTCTTCTCCTCCTTATTCTTAGCTAGCTTCCAACGTGCAGGAAAATATTAACATGACGAAGGTTTCAGGTGCGCGACCCGGCATGAAGTGATGTTTAGATTGGCAGACCAGGATCTAGGAGACCCAAGTTTGAATCCTCCCTCAGCCACGGAAGATCACTGGGTGACATCGAGCCAGTCACCCCCAATCAGGCTAACCTGCCTCACAGGGTTGTTGTGGGGATAAGCAGCTTTGGATCCTTACTGGGCGAAAAGCGGGGCATGAATAAACGTTCTAAGGCAAGTCAGTGGCCCTTGAGTGATAGCCTTCTCTGCCCTACTGTGGGGTGATAGGGTTGGGAGAAGGGATGGACTATACCACTACGGGCTGCACTAGGGAACACCAGCCTGTGCTGAAGCTCCCTTGAGAGCCACTTTGGTGTCATGGTTAGGAGCACAGACTCTAATCTGGGAGAACCGGGTTTGATTCCCCACACCTCCATGTGCAGCTGCTGGTGTGACCTCAGGTCAGTCCCAAGTTCTCTCAGAGCTGTTCTCTCAAGGGCAGTCATCGGGAGAGCTCTCTCAGCCCCACCTGCCTCACAGGGTGTCTGTTGTGGGGAAAGGAAGGGAAAGGAGATTGAAAGCCGCTCTGAGACTCCTTCAGGTCGTGATGGGCGGGGTATCCATCCAGTCTCTTTCTCTTCTTCCTTGTCATTAGAAAACCGGCATAGCAAGCAAAGAGGGTTGGAACCTTCCCCCTTGCAGCACTAGTTTTCTGTTAGCGTGGAGCTTTTTGAAAGAAATGCTTATAATCCAATTTTTCCTCAATGGGAAGGAACCTACAGCGGCTTACATCTTCCTTCCATCCATCTCAATCTCAGCCTGTGGGGTGGGCGAGGCCGAGAGTCCCTGACTGGCCCAAGGTCACCCAGCGAGCTTACATGGCACAGTGGGGATTCGAACCCGGGTCTCGCAGATCCTAGTCTGACACTCTTAACCACCACGACACTCTAAACCAGAATCCATCACCTCTGGTCTGAAGTGTTACCGTCCTTTTATTACTCCTGCGCCACCTCTTTCTCTTGTATGTCTCGGGGGGGGGGGGGGGGGGCTGAGTTTTGTCTGGCCGTTCAGGCATCACGCATAAAAGACCCTTCCGGTGAGGGTGCCTCTCCTGCTCTTTGGTTTACTAAGATACACCATCCCTGATGACCTTCTTAGTCCTTCAACAAACATTTCAGATCTTAGAGAATGGGTATTTAAGCAGGATACTCTGTTAGATAGGCAGTTAATTCTAAAATCACAGTCTGTTACCTGGTTTAAATGATTTAAGAATGATCATTTTAGATCCCCCTACCTGGTTAATATAAATAGTCATAACCTCAGAGCAGCTCTTACATCTCTGCGCTTTGAATCAATGCCAACAGCCGTACTAGCAGGCCGCTGTAGTAGAACACCCAAGGAACAGCGCTTATGCATTTGTGGCTCTCCTGTTATTGAGGATCTTCCCCATTATATCCTTGATTGTTCATTGTATACCCAACCTAGGTTAAAATTTCTCTCCGGTATTTTACCAGTTTTAAGCTTTTACTCAGACCATGAGAAGATTGTATTTTTGTTAGCTGATTCCAACGCCAATATATCCTACAGAATGGCTTTATTTGCCCTGGCTGCAAAGAAAATACAGGCCAACGCTGTTCTTAGGGGAACTAGTTAATTAGTGGGTATGCTGTGATTCAATTAACTCTTCATAACTTTGGTTTTATGGTTTTATAATATTTTAGATCAGGGTTTTATGGTTTTATAATATTTTAGACCAGGGTTTTATGGTTTTATAATATTTAGACTATATTCTATTTTATACTATTTTTTATGTACTTTTGGGGGGTTTGTATGTCCTGCTCTTTGGCATTCTGCGGCCACGCTCCTTGGGCTCCGATGCTGCCAAATCTGAGGTTTAAGTGGGGGACCCTGGCAAAAGAAGCCAGGCACCATCCTCTCCAAACCACTGATAAGTGGAGAGAATGGCTCATCTGATCTCCGCTACACCACAGCGCCATCCCTCCAGGTGGCCAGAGAATGTATTGCAGCTTTGTGAAAATCAGGTGACCTGGGGTGCCGGTAGGATCCTGTGCTGCTTGATAGAAGTCTTCAGTCTGAGCATGTTATCATTCAAGGTCATTGTCTGAAGCTTTCTGCTCTATTACCTGCTTGTCTCCAGGCCACCGTCCCCTGATACAGTCCTGTTTGGATATCCCAGTACTGTTTACCTTGGTAAACTTGTGACCCCAGAGGCCTGCCTGAACACACACAGCTGCCTTATACTGAATCAGCCCTCTGGTCCATCAAAGTCAGTGTTGTCTACTGAAACGGGTAGGAGCTCTCCAAGGGCTCGAGCAAAGGTGTTTCACATCACACCCGACCTGATCCTTTTAGCTGGAAAAGCAGCAGGTTGAACTTGGGACCTTCCGCACACAAAGCAGATGCTCTGTCGCTGAGCCACAGCCCCTCTCTGCAATGATGATTGGCCATTTTTACATCTGCAGCTCTGAATTTGTGCCAGGAAGGGGCTGTGGCTGTGGCTGGCTTTCGTCTTCACTTGTCTGCTGACTACATAAGGGAAGCCGTGCTGGATCAGGCCAATGGCCCATCCAGTCCAACACTCTGTGTCACACAGGGGCCAAAACCCGTCTGCCATCAGGAGGTCCACCAGTGGGACCAGGACTCCAGAAGCCCTCCCACTGTTGCCCCCCAAGCACCTAGAATACAGAGCATCACTGCCCCGGACATAAGAACCGAAGAGAAGCCAACGTTGGATCAGGCCAATGGCCCATCCAGTCCAACACTCTGTGTCACAGAGTGGCCAAAAGCCAGGTGCCATCAGGAGGTCCACCAGTGGGACCAGGACTCCAGAAGCCCTCCCACTGTTGCCCCCCAAGCACCTAGAATACAGAGCATCACTGCCCCGGACATAAGAACATAAGAGAAGCCAACGTTGGATCAGGCCAATGGCCCATCCAGTCCAACACTCTGTGTCACAGAGTGGCCAAAAGCCAGGTGCCATCAGGAGGTCCACCAGTGGGACCAGGACTCCAGAAGCCCTCCCACTGTTGCCCCCCAAGCAGCTAGAATACAGAGCATCACTGTCCAGGACATAAGAACCGAAGAGAAGCCAACGTTGGATCAGGCCAATGGCCCATCCAGTCCAACACTCTGTGTCACAGAATGGCCAAAAGCCAGGTGCCATCAGGAGGTCCACCAGTGGGACCAGGACTCCAGAAGCCCTCCCACTGTTGCCCCCCAAGAACCTAGAATACAGAGCATCACTGCCCCGGACATAAGAACCGAAGAGAAGCCAATGTTGGGTCAGGCCAATGGCCCATCCAGTCCAACACTCTGTGTCACAGAGTGGCCAAAAGCCAGGTGCCATCAGGAGGTCCACCAGTGGGACCAGGACTCCAGAAGCCCTCCCACTGTTGCCCCCCAAACACTAAATGTATTTGGCTTGCCAACGTGATGGCACCAACTATCCCGATGGACTAGATCTCCAGAGATCTTCTTCGTGGTCTCTGTGCATCACACCTCTGGGATAAAGTGCGCCTGCGCCGATCCCGATCGGTAATCTTCAAAGCCTAACGGATTTTCGCGCCAGCTCCCCGGTCACGTGCACGTCCCACTGCGCATGACCCAGGGAGAGGCACGAGGATCCCGCCAGTTCTCTTCTGACCGCCGCGTCGTGAGGACCCCCTCTCCGCTCCGGTCGGTAGTTAACTTTCGTTTCTTCTTTTTCCAACTTTGGAAAGGCCTTTCGGACTGATTTCTTGGACTTTACTTGACCTACGGACTGTTTTTCTGGACTCTCTTTGGATTCTCCTCCTTCCACTCCCCGCCCGGCCTATGGCCCAGCGGTGGGGTTTCTTTAAACGCTGCCTTAAGTGTGGGAGTAAAATCCCCCCCCCCCAGACAAGCACTCCCTCTGCTTGCTGTGCCTAGGCGAGTCGCATCGCGTCGACTCCTGTTCGAGTTGCGCCGCGTTCTCCAAACAAACTCGGAAGAACCGGGCGGCCCGACTCCGAGTGGCCCTCTTGGAGGCAGCGTTGTCACCGAAGATGTCCGCAGCCGACGCCTCGGCAACATCCCCATCGGTACCGACGGGCCCGACGTTGCCACCGATGCGAAGCCCTTCCGGCACCGAGAAGTCGGCATCGAAAAGACCCCTCTCACTGCCACGAACTCCCGCTAAGAAGCGTAAGGAGGGCAAAGAGGGTAAGGGCAAGCTGAAGCACAAAACCTCGAGTGCTTCGTCGACGCATCCCGCGTCCGACGTGACCCAGCATGGGTCCCCACAGCTTGACCCTCCTGGGCGCGAGCGACCCCGGGGCAGCCCCGTCTCCCCGATGCCGCGACCCATCCAGCTCATGGATTCGGAACCCAACATCGAGCTGACGCAGATCCCTCACAGCAGTCCCGAGACAGGGCCTGACCCGATGCCGGCACTGAGAGGCGAGCGAGACTGGCGCCTTCCCCCATCTTCGGTACCGTGGGACGTCCGTCAATGGCGATACCTGTATGGTTCCTCCTACCCGCCACCTCCACAATGGTACCCAGCGGAGTGGGATCGCCAATCGACGTCGTCAAGAGTCTCCCGATGCCGAGATCCCCCGGCTCCGACTCCGATACCGTTACCGAAACCGAAACCGATACCGAAACTAATGATGCCGTTACCCACATCACCCGATATCGACCTCCCTCCTTATCAGCCAGATCCGTCGACCCCTATGTCTCCCTCCGAACATTCCGACCATTCGATGCCCGAATCTCCCGAATCATCCGATGACGAATCTCCCATCCAGCCGTCACCATCCCCTGATGCGGCTGAAAATCTACCAATCTCCCCCTCCGAGGACGTGAAATCCTATGGAGAACTTATCAAACGAATGGCACATTCCTTGGCGCTTGCCACGGTCCAACCAACGCCTACCGCTACCGATGCCATCTTCGATATCGTACAGATGGACACATCCACCGCGGTAGCGTTGCCACTAATTTCGGTGCTCTTGAGCACTGCCAAAGAATCCTGGGGCCACCCCTCCTCAACCCCAATTTCAAACAAGAGGTTGGACCACATGTATAGGCTCCAAGAGCCAGGGGCAGAATTCCTATTCATCCACCCCAAGCCCAACTCAGTCGTCGTGACCCCCTCGGCTAGGGGACGTAGCGGACATTCCTCCCCCTTGGACAAGGAGGGACGGAAACTGGATTCTTTCGGAAGACGATTTTATTCAGCCGGTGCATTGGGCATAAAAACGGCAAACTACACAGCCTGCATGAGCAGGTACCAGTACTCCCTATGGGAACAGATGACACCTCTTCTGGCTCAGCTTCCTGAGGATAAGCAACGCCTTGCAAGGAAGATCCAGAGGGAAGGCATGGTGCTAGCAAAGCATCAGCTTAACGCATCCAAGCATGCTGCGGACGTCACGTCCAAGACACTCACTTCAGCAGTAGCCCTTCGTCGCCACGCCTGGCTGAGGTCGACTTCGCTTCCACAAGACACTAAGTCCTTAGTGGAAGATCTCCCTTTCGAGGGTGAAGGACTGTTCAGCTCCACGACGGACACAGTTCTTCATGATTTAGATAAGAGCATCAAAACATCTCGTAACTTGGGTGTCTCACAACCGAGACAACAGAAGCAGAAGACATGGCAGAGATCTTGGTCCAAACAGCAACCGCGAAGATCTCCCACTGAACCCCAATGGCAGAGACCACCGTCTACTGTCTATCAGCAGAAACCTTATGGCCAAAAGCCACGATTCCCGTCCGCTTCCGCTTCTAAGGCTAAACCACCCAAGCCGAACAAGCAGAGTCTTTGACTCTCCCATTCGCTCCGATATTCCCACCCGTCTATCCCCCTTCCTACTAGCATGGCAACGTATCACGACAGACAAATGGGCACTGTCGGTTGTAGCAGAAGGCTACAGAATAGAATTTTTCCAGATTCCACAAGAATCGTATTTCGTAACTACCCCTCCCTCCGACACCCTATCGTCGGAAGTCGAGGCCCTCCTCTTAAAGTATGCCATAGAACAGGTACCAACAAAACACCTTCAGCGGGGGTTCTACTCCCGCTACTTCACGGTCCCAAAAAAGGATGGCGGACTTCGTCCCATATTAGATCTGCGGAACCTCAATGCGTTCATCACCTACAAGAAATTCCGTATGACCACTCTACAGACCTTTCTACCGCTACTAGAAGCCAAGGTGTGGATGGTGATGCTGGACTTAAAGGACGCATACTTTCATGTGACGATCCACCCGTCACACAGACGGTACCTACGCTTTGCGATCGGTCCGCGTCACTTCCAGTACAAGGCCCTACCCTTCGGCCTCTCTACAGCTCCTCGTGTCTTCACGAAGCTTATGGCAGTAGTAGCGGCACATCTGAGACTCCAAGGTGTCCACCTTTACCCCTACCTGGACGACTGGCTTCTAGTCGCCCCTTCTACGACGGAACTACAGAACCACATCTCTACTACCCTTCACACCCTAGAATTACTAGGGTTGACTATAAACCTCAAAAAGTCCATGCTTATCCCTTCCAGACGGGTTCAGTTTATCGGAGCTATCCTGGACTCCTTGCAATGCAGGGCATTCCTACCCCCCAACAGAGCAGCGGATATAGTCCCCCTTCTCCAAGCTATCCAAGAGACCAAGGAGGCTACAGCCAAACAAGTCCTTCGCCTGCTAGGCCTGATGGCCGCGACAACGGCAGTAATTCCCTTCGCCAAATTGCGAATGAGACCACTGCAGCTTTGGTTCTTGAGGCGTTTCCGCCCCAAATTCCACTCCCTCTCCAAACGTTTCCAGATATCTACCCAGGTCCTGGAGACCCTGAGTTGGTGGCTTGTGCCCCAGAATTTACACTCAGGTGCACCTTTCCGGCTTCCACCCCCCTCAGCGACCGTCACCACGGACGCATCCCTATGGGGCTGGGGAGCTCACCTGGAAGGTGTAGGTGTGGGAGACAGGTGGCACCCCTCTGTGGCGCACAACCATATCAATTTCTTAGAGCTGCTGGCAGTTCTCTACGCAGTGAGATCTTTCCGCCAATCCCTAACGGGAAAAACGGTGACTGTCCTTACGGACAACACCACCACTATGTTTTACATCAACCACCAGGGCGGGACGGTCTCCCGTGGACTTTGCCGGTTAGCGATAGAGCTGTGGAACGAGTGCCAGGCGCTAGATATTCACCTAGTGGCGACTCATCTCCCAGGACTACTCAACGTCCAAGCGGACTTCCTAAGCAGAGGAGGAGCATCCCTACACGAGTGGGAGCTGAACCCCCTCTACCTGACTCCGATCTTCGACCATTGGGGACATCCATCCGTGGATGTATTCGCCGCTCGGGAGAACAAGAAGTGCCATCTATTCTGTTCCAGAGCGGGAACGGACCCGACCTCTCTCGGAGACGGTCTCCTCTTCCGGTGGACAGGGAAACGGTTGTACCTATTTCCCCCAATCCCTCTCATCCCGAGAGTAGTCCACAAACTGTTGACAGAGCGACCGTGGGCAATTCTCGTCACCCCATGGTGGCCGAGACAACCCTGGTTCCCCACGCTCCTCCGCCTCTCACGAGGGACGTATCTCCATCTCCCGACGGACCCGGACCTCCTCGAGATGTGCGGGGGCCGAGTACTGCACCACGATGTGCCCAAGCTAAAATTGACAGCGTGGCTGATCCAAACTTAGGGTTAGAATCACGCATTGCTCAAGTGCTACTGAACTCACGCAAACTCTCCACTCGACGTTCATATGAGTCAAAATGGACTAAAATTTTAACTTTCCTGGCGTCTGTGGGACGACCCTCAGTCCCCGCTGGACTTAAAGATGTTTTTGGTTTCCTCCTGTCATGTAAGGACAGGGGACTGTGTCACTCATCTATCCGAGTCTACTTGTCAGCCATCTCAGTCAATCATCCTAAGATTGATGGCTATTCCGTGTTTTCCCACCCAATAACGAAACAATTCCTCAAGGGAATGAATCGCCTCTATCCCCCAGTGCGGACACCAGTCCCGGCATGGGACTTGCCCCTGGTTCTCACTAAGCTGATGGGAAAACCCTTCGAACCCATGGCCTCATGCAGTCTTCAGCTTTTGTCATGGAAGGTTGCATTTTTGGTGGCCATCACGTCTACTCGACGCGTGAGTGAGCTCTCGGCGTTCCGTTGCGACCCACCATACCTCGCGTTTCATCATAATGCCGTCACTTTGGCTCCAGATGTCGCTTTCCTGCCGAAAATAGTGTCGGACTTCCATATAGGGGCAGATATCACCTTGCCGGTATTTTTTCCTGATCCCCAGGACCCAACGCAACGTAGTCTGCACACATTAGATGTCAAGAGAGCCTTGTCTTTCTACTTGCACCGGACAAAATCCTTTCGCAAGTCTCCAGCTCTCTTTATTTCTTATGCCTTGCCCAGGCAGGGACAGAAACTGTCGTCTCAAAGACTCTCGAAGTGGATAGTTGAGACGATAAAACTCGCCTATCTTCTGGCCAAAAGGCCACTGCCGGCGTCCCTCCGGGCACACTCCACTCGAGCCGTGGCTACTTCCACAGCATTCCTCAAGGGCATTCCCCTGGGAGACATCTGCAATGCTGCAACGTGGGCGTCCCCTCACACGTTTGTGAAGCACTACGCCCTAGATGTCCGTGTCCATCAGCGTACTGTGGTGGGCCATGCAGTCCTGCAAGCAGCTCAGATGTGAGACCTCCAGCACCCACCTCCAGGTATGTGGTGTTTATTGCTCGCTATTCTCCCAGAGGTGTGATGCACAGAGACCACGAAGAAGATATACAGGTTGCTTACCTGTAATTGGAGATCTTCGAGTGGTCATCTGTGCATTCACACCACCCGCCCTCCTTCCCCTCTGCTTTCGGTCTCCCTCACTTTTTCTTTGGGGGCTGTTAGCAGCGGTCAGAAGGAACTGGCGGGATCCTCGTGCCTCTCCCTGGGTCATGCGCAGTGGGACGTGCACGTGACCGGGGAGCTGGCGCGAAAATCCGTTAGGCTTTGAAGATTACCGATCGGGATCGGCGCAGGCGCACTTTATCCCAGAGGTGTGAATGCACAGATGACCACTCGAAGATCTCCAATTACAGGTAAGCAACCTGTATATTAGCGACTTGGCCATTCTGAACACACTTATAAAAGATGTAATATTGGGACGCTGCTGTAGGTGGGAAGCAGACCTCAGCCTAACACTGGAGAGGACTTTTTAAAAAAATTCTACCAGCGTAGAAGAGCGTCTTTTGATGAAGGGAACTTTCACTCTCGGAAACTTCTACCCTGAAAATCTTCTTATTCTCTAAGGTGCTGCTGGACTTGAATTTTTTTTAGAGCGATCTCTTGGGAGCTGGTGGGGGGGGTCTTACAGGGAATTATCTTTATAAGAAAAAGGATACCACATTGCATCAAAATGTCCTGAGCCGGAGTGAAGCGTTTTGTTCCCCCTCACAAGCACAGCCCTGACCTGGATGGACCAGCCAAGCAGGGTCAGCCCTAGCTAGTATTTGGACGGGAGACCTCCAAGGAATACCAAGGTCACTACGGAGAGGCAGGCGGTGGCAAACCACCTCTAAATGTTCTTTCCTTTGAAAACCCTACTGGCTCACCATAAATCAGCTGTGAAGAAACAGACAAACAGGAAGGTTACTTCTCTCCTTTTGGCGACCACCAGGAACAGAGCCTTCTCGGTGGCGGCCCCGTACTGGTGGAACGAGCTCCCGGAAGACATCAGGGCCTCCGGGACCTTTTGCAGTTCCGCAGGGCCTGCAAGACGGAGCTCTTCTGCCAGGCTTTTGGGGCCGCCACTGGGGGAAATGGCCACGGGTAAATGGCCAGTGTAGCACTGGCCCGGTATATCTGTAGGTGGTAGCCTCCTGGCCGTGGGAATGTAGTCGCTGCCCTGGTGTTGGATTTTGTAATTGCCGCCATTTTTAGTGATTTTTAGTTGTTTCTGTGGTTTTACTGTAATTAAATATTATATGAATTTTGTATGTATTGATTTTAATTGTTGTGAGCCGCCTAGAGCCGCTTTGTGCTGGCTAGGCGGGCTATAAATCCAAATAAATAAAGAAAGAAATTCTTTTAAGGTGGATCAAGACATGTAGCCGTGTTAGTCTGCCTGTAGTAGCGGAAAAGAGCAAGAGTCCAATAGCACCTTAAAGACTAACAAAACTTGTGGCAGGGTATGAGCTTTCGTGAGTCACTGCTCACTTCTTCAGATAACCGATTGTCTGAAGAAATGAGCAGCGGCTCATGAAAACTCCCGCCTTGCCACAATTTTTGCTCGTCTTTAAGGTGCTACTGGACTCTTGCTCTTTTCTTTCGGATTCTGTCTCTAGTTCTGCCCCGCCCCACTTTTCCTTTGCTTGCAGTAGATTGAATCTCATGGATCCATTCTGCTCGCAGGGCTGCTTAAGGTCTGGTGCCAGGGGAAAGCTGCACCCACTGGAAGGAAGTGCTTCCATTAGCGGGATGGAGTCTGTAGAAACCAGCCCTCTGAGTCAGATCACGGCCCGTCTAGTTCAAGGCCAGGATGCTTTTCAGCCGGAGGAATTTAATCTGTTTCTTGCACAGTGCTTGTTTATAACTTATTTATCTTTTATACTGCCTCAAAGCCATAAAGTGTTGTGCATACCCCCCAAAAAAGTGCAAAACAAGAAGAGCGACATCCCAGCTAATAAGACCAATAGATCCAGTGATTAAAACCACTGTTAAAACAAAACCACAATTGTAAACATTTATAACTTAAATAGCAGCAGGTGAACTAGACAACAAAGTAATTTGTCTCCATTCTGCTGTAAAGAAAACAGCCAACATTAATTTAAGAGAAAGTAATTAAGAGTGTCAGACCAGAACCTGAGAGACCTGATCGGTAATCCCTGTTCTAATGTGAAATACCCTGGCTCACGTTGGGCCATTTGCTCGCTCTCAGCTAACCAACCTCACGGGGCTGGTTTGAGGGTATAACATATGGACCACCTTGGGTGGGATAAAAATGTACTCCAAACATCAGTAAGGATGCTGGACTAGATGGACCACTGTTCTTATCCAACAGGGCTCTTCTTATGTTCTAATGAAGGCCTCGGCCTCTCTGCCCTGTCATTGGTCCTCCAGAGGAACTGTTTGGCCACTGTGCAAGAGAGGATGCTGGACTAGATGGACCACTGGTCTGATCCAACAGGGTTCTTCTTATGTTCTAATGAAGGCCTCGGCCTCCATGCCCTGTTGTCGGCCCTCCAGAGGAACTGGCTGGCCACTGTGTGGGACAGGAGGCTGGACTAGATGGACCACTGGTCTCATCCAACAGGGCTCTTCTTACGTTCTAATGAAGGCCTCGGCCTCCATGCCCTGTTGTCAGCCCTCCAGAGGAACTGGCTGGCCACTGTGTGGGACAGGAGGCTGGACTAGATGGACCATTGACCTGATCCAGCGGAAGAACCTGCTTCCAGGAGCTGAGAAGATGTATGGGATTGCATAGACTGAGAGCCAGTATTGCAGTAGAATCATCGTGTTGCCAAAGTTCCTTGCCACAGACTTTTTTAAATACTTCATTACCCTTTGGATAATTCCTGGAATTAGTATTTATTGCTCAGGGGTACATTCAAACAGCAAAGTCTAAGGGACCGCGGAAGAGAGGTCCCTCAAGGGAGTTGCCTGCCAAGACAAAGAGTTTCGTACCCAGAACACATCGGTCTTTCCACATCCTGTTGAGGGTTCATTCTTTCCCCCACAAGAAGGGGCTCACACCCAAAATACACTGGGTTTTCCACACCCCCTTGATAGTTCCCTCTATTATGCTTTTCTCTGCTTTTCGGATTCTGTTTCTGTTTGCACTCACACCAGCATTTTGCACTCACTTGGGTATTTAGATTGTGAACGGACTTCACGTAATTGTGGGAAAGCGAAGCCTATGGAGATAACCTTGGGACACTCTTTGGGCGGAAAGGTGGCATAAAAACGTTTTGAATAAAAACATGATAATTAAAACAATAATTTGAACTAAAAATAATAAAATAATAGGAAACCTTCCCTGTTTTTGTAGTGTGTGCGCGCACACGTGCACCTGGAAGTCATGGTGACCTCTGGTGACTGACCCCTACAGGGGCCTGGAAGATATTCAGAGAGGTGGCTGAATAAAGCCTGCCCCCACCTCCTGCCTCTGGTATTCCAAGGCGGTCTCCCATCCAAGTACTTGCCAGAGTCGACCCTGTTTGCCTTCCGAGATCTGAGGAGATCAGGCTTGCCTGGGCTATCCAGGTCAAGGCGAAACCTTCCCTGTTTTTGTGGTGAATATATATATATACAAGGGGAGGCCCGCAAGAAACTTGCGGGGAGGGGGCATTTCCTTCATCTTGCTGGGCCCGCCGCTCGCCCCCCCCCCATGGGCTCCCAGCAGTAGGATACTTGCGGGGGGCAGGTGAGCCTCTCTCTCCTCCCTCCCTCCTCCCTCCCTGAAAACAGCGGCGGCTGTGTGCCGAGCCTCCTCCCCCCTCCCTTCCCCCTCCCTTCCCAAAAATTGGCGGCAGCAGTGGCTGCGTGCCGAGCCTCCTCTCCTTCCTCCCTTCCCCCTCCCTCCCTGGAAATCGGTGGCGGCGGCTGTCTGCCGAGCCTCCTCCCCCCTCCCTCCCCGAAAACAGCGGCAACGAGGCCCACCGAGCCCTCCCCCCAGCCAAAGCGTTCTCTGCGCCTGCGCAGAGAATGCTTTTACTTTTGAGGGGATTTAAATATCTCCCCCAAAGTTTTTTTTTAACATTTAGGATTTTTCTGCACATGAGGGGAGTGCCCCCCGTGTGTAGAAAAAAACCCTTCCCCCCCCCAAGTGCCCCCCCACATGGATTTAGGTATCCGCACGCGGGGGGGGGCACTTGGGAATTAGATATATAGATAAGCTGTTTTATACTGAATCATGCCATCGGTCTATCAATGTCAGTATTGTCTACTTGAATCTATCAAAACTGGAAACTGATGGACAGATGCACCCTTCTTAATTGTGGGGTGCTGAGAGCAATTAACTGAAACCCTGTGTGATATATTTATTTCCTTCACTATGTTCCCCCCCCCCCACCCCCCACCCCCAGAATTATTCTCAAAACAAATGATGACCATATAAATTAAGCTTGTTGTCCAATTTGTTATTCTGGCATCTGTCAGCCAACCTCAGTATGCTGTATGCTGATTTGCTGCACATCCTGTACCTATACGTGTGGGCCAGCAACTTTCATTTCAGTGTATCTGAAGAAACGTGTATTCACATGAAAGCTTATACCTCGAATAAAACTTTGTTGGTCTTAAATGTGCCACTGGACTCGGAACTTTTTTCTCCTCCTTAGAAAGTCCGGGGTAGAAACCCCACATATCCCATGCTCAGTGGTGTGTTCCTCTATGAGTTGTGGGAAATAGGGTTGGAGGCTGAACAGAGGGTGCCCGGTAGTCAAGGAAGAGGAAATACTTGCAAAGTGGAGGTTCCTCTGCGATTTCACTCTTTGTATGACAAGCGTCAACATCGGATTCAAAGGTGCATTGACTGGCATTTAACTCTGTTTACCGAGTCCTCGGAGGGCACAAAGGGTCATTTTTCCGAGGGCTGTGCGCAAGAGCAGGGGACAGGCGCATCAACATATGGAGACCACACGGGCCTGTCACATTCTTTCATGAAAGGACCAAGTGTCTGCAATTGATGAAAATTCGATGGGGGGGGGGGGGGGGAGATGAAAGGAAATAAGCCCTGCTGGTTTGTTTGGTATTTTTCCCCTTGTCTTGCCATCTCTCTCTCTCTCTGGTGCCTGCGCATGCAATAGAGATGGTGGTTGCTTGCGAGAGGGAAGGGAAGGGGGAGGGAGGGAGAGAGGGAAGACATCTTTTGAATGGATGCCAAAGCTGATTTAATTAGCTGCATTGAATTCATTAGCTGTCCCCCCCCCCCCCCCAATGACGTGTCTTCTGCGAAGCGCAAATTAGGAGCGGTGAGCCATTGACGGAGCCATGCAAACGCTGACCTGCCAAAAGACCCAGCAAAGCAGAAAGATTGACCTAGTTTTATCAACTCTGAAGGGATCGCCTTTTAAAGCTCTCCTCGGCTAGATGCGCCCTGTCCCCCTCCTCTCCCTTCTCTCTGCTCAGACACGCTAGCCTTTCTCCGCTTTTAATCTCCACCACTGCCTGAGGCGAAACCAGAAAATCTGCACCTCTGATCATCAAATGCAGCTAGGTTCCCCCACCCCACCCCATGGAGCTTACCGCGTGTGCCGGTGCATAGAGCATCCTTGCAAGTTGGCAGGTTGTGCTGCGGGCGCGGGCGCTGTCTGTGTACAAAGCAGCCCTGCTTCGACGGAGCCAGACTTCCTCCATCTCAAATGCGCGACAGCATTTTGGTCCGTTCCGAGAAAGGGCTTTCCAGAACCATTTCTGCACCCAGTGCAACGGGTCAGTCCTCTGTCTAGCTGTACTTGTTTTTTCCTTCCCTTTATTCAAGGAATGCAAGGGCGCATTTGCTGGTCCCTCCGCCCCTCTTCTGTCCTCACAACAGATATTTCGGTGAGATTAGGCTGACAAATCCACTCTTTTGTGGTACAGTGGACGTTTGGACTCGGATCTTCACAGTACTAGTATTGTATTCTAACCACTGGCTTTAGGGAGAACTTTCTCTTCCTCTCCCATAATACTAGAATTTGGAGGCACTATGAGCAGTAGATTCAGTACAAACAGATGAAAAGACTCAATTTACAATCATCTGATCTCGGAAATTAGGCAGGCTCAGCCCTGGTTAGTATTTGGCTGGGAGACCACCCAGGAAGTTCAGAGTTCCTACGCAGAGGCAGGCGATGGCAAACCATCTCTGTTTGTTTCTTGCCTTGAAGACCCTGCAGGGTCACCGTAAGTTGGCTGCAACTCAGTGGCACTAAAAAAACTCCAAACTACGTTGTGGAGTTCAGTGCCAGTCGGTATGTTGATGGCCATGAGCATGGATCACCTTCAAAGGAGGTCAGACAGATTCACGGAAGGGAGGGTCCATTCGTGGCTACTAGCCAAGATGACAAAAGGCATCCCCAGTGCTAGGAGGCAAGATCAGGGGAATTCCTTGGCTTCTGTGCCTTCCAAAGGAACTGACTGGCTTTTGTGTGAAACATGATGATAAAGAAGGAGAAATTGGATTTATACCCCGCCCTTCACTACCCGAAGGAGTCTCAGAGCAGCTTACAATCTCCTTTCCCTTCCCCTCCCCACAGCAGACACCCTGTGAGGTAGCTGGGGCTGAGAGAGCTCCCAGAGAACTGCTCTTGAGAGAACAGGTCTGAAAATAACTTGTGACTGACACAAGGTCACCTAGCTGGCTGCATGTGGAGGAGTAGGGACTCAAACCCGGTTCTCCCAAATTAGAGTCTGTGCTCCTAACCACTACACCAAACTGGCTGCTGCAAAAGATGGCTCTCCTTACCACTGGCTCTTTTCCGTGGTACTTTTTGAACAGTATGTCAAACGGCTGTCTAGAATGGGAGTCCCCAGTGAGACTAGTCCTTAGAATATCACCAGGGTCATATCCCTGGTGCATCTTAATAACCAAGGCTGATCTTTTGATGCAATGTGAAGTTGGCAATGCTTTGTTAGGTGTGTTGTAAGCCTGACCCACTGTTTCATGTAGGGAGTCGGGGAAGCCCACAAACAGGGTATGAAATTGTCTGGCTGGCCCACTGTGAGGAACAAGGGAATGGCCTAGGTGGGCCTTTGGTTAATCCAGCAGGGCTCTGTTTATGTTCATATTTTGGTTGGTACAATGGCATTGTGGAGTAAATAAACCACATCAGTTAATCTATTGAAAGCATCCATGGGGCTTACTGGTTACTGGATGGAAGTATAGTAAAATAATTAATAAATAAATATTATCTCTGAGGTCGAACATCCCTGGTTCAAATCTTGGTTTAGCCCTGAACCCAGTAGCCTGGCTGTTAACCTCAGCATTTCTCCTGTGTTGGAGGGGCCACAGCACATGGCTGCCTTATGGTTCTGTTGCATCTTTCTTAGGGTTGCCACACACAAACACCCCCAAGTGGAGGTAGGGGTTCCCCGCCACCAGGCCACGCCCTCCACCACGGAGAAAGAGGAAGGCCCACGTGATGTGGCCAGCGACATGTCGCTATCACTTCCTAGGTGCACAGGAAGAAACATCACACCAGTGATGTCTGGTTGATGGCCTGGTGTTTGGGCAGAAACTCTATGGTAGAAGCCATTTTTACCTCAGAGTTTTTGCCTAAATACCAGAGTGTCGCTGCACTGTTGCAGTGTGATGATGTCACTTGCTGTGCCATGCATGGCGGAAGTGACATAGCAAGTCCCCCCATCCCCCGCTGGTTACAAGGAGAGACCTGGCAACCCTAGTCTTTCTCATGGTGTAGCATAAGGGGCTAAGAGAGTGAACTCGGCGATCTCTGGTTCAAACCTCACCCTCAGGCTGACTTTGTGGGCAACATCTCCGTGAGGAAAGGAGCTTTGACTCTTGAAAGCCCGTACTCGGAAAATCTTGTTGGTCTCTACTACTGCTACTGGACTCGAATTTAGCAGGTCCCTATTTGTGGATGCCGTTACCGGCTTAACTTACAGAATGGTTGCAGATCAAGATGGGTAGCCATGTTGGTCTGTCTGTCGCAGTAGAAAAGAGCAAAGAGTCCAGTAGCATCTTAAAGACTGACACAATTTGTGGCAGGGGATGAGCTTTTCTGAGTCACTTCAGGTATCTGAAGAAGTGAGCAGTGACTCACAAACGCTCATCCCCTGCCACAAATTGTGTCAGTTTTTGAGATGCTACTGGACTCTTGTTCTATTCTGTCTGAAGACGTGACACATGAAAGCTCCCACCCTGCCACAGATTTTGGACTCCTGCTCTTTTCTACCATTACAAAATGCTTGTAAGGGGTTTTGTGCAACTGTTTGTGGAACACTTTAAAAACACTATGGGTAGAAACCGTGAATATTAATGCCATGCCCTAACTATATGGAGACTGGTCCATACCATATGCAGCCATGTGCCTGGAGACATCCCAAAGACGGATGTCTACGAGGGCATGGATAATAACCTTTAAATTCTGGCTGCGTCTTCATTTTAGAAGCAGTCCAAATAGCCTTGTAACTCTTATGCTAACAGAATCACACCTATCAACGTGGTGGACCAATATAGAGGGAAAAATCGCTTCTATTGGTTGTGAGTTGGAGGATCTGATACCCCTGTCGGAGCAGGAAGCCTTCCATGCACTTAAACAAAGTCTCCTCGATTTAGAGAGGCAAGACCTTAGAAGAATGGCGCTCAGACGCTGCTCCCCCTTGAGTATGGGACTCGCAGTCAGTCACATCTCTGCAGGATACCTGGCAAAACTGATTCAGCCCCAGCTTCGCAGGGCTTTTATGTTAGCTCGGTTTGATGTCTTGCCCTCAGCGGTGCTATCGGGAAGGTTCAAAAAAATCCCCTATAGAGATAGATTGTGCCCATGTGGGATGGGGGATATTGAATCTATTGGGCATGTGCTCTTGCATTGTACATTGATATACGTGTTGTATATATCGATTCGGTGATGGCGCCTTATTTGGGTCAACCTGAGGAGTGTATAATTGCTGCATTGTTGTCTTCCCAGAGTATGGAGATTCTGGAGCCTGTAGCTAGTTTCTTATTGGAGGTGGCCAGGAGGAGAGGTCTATAGCAATTTAGACCGGGTTATCTTGAGGTTCGCCCCTGCTGCATTGTATGAATTATGCCAATAAAGGTATTGTTTGTTTTGTTTGACTGGTCCATCCGGCTTTTCTGTTGATCAAGGAAAACCCACGGACAAAACGTTTACACACACACACACACTCCATCTTTAGCCCTCTGGAGAGGAGAGGAAGGGGGGAGGGAAGCGAAATCTCCTCAGATGGGGCTTTGTGGCCAAGCAAATGGCAAGACGTTCTCCAGGCCAAGGCAACAGACACAGAAGAGCTGTTCCTAAGGGCCCATTATGGCTTCCTTTTTGGGAAAGCGGGTGGCACAGATGCCGGAGTGTTTTGCCCTGGATTCTTTGAGGTTTTGTGGCTTGCTTTACAAGCTGCTTATTACAAGTGAGGTGTTTTTTTTTTCATTTCGACTTGGTCTGTTGACCGTCCTGGTCAAACGGCTCTGCCTCAAGCAGGCCGGTAGCTCCCTCTTTTATCACATATGACTAATTGTATATGGGGCAGCAGCAAAGAATGGTGATTCTCTTGGTTTTGTTGTGAACGGCCTGATCGGTTCGGCCCAGGCTTCCTGGTAGAGCCGGCCTGGGCTCTTGTTATTGGTGCAAACCCGATAATGCATAAAGCAAGGACGAATGCTGAAAAGCGGCGACATCTCCTTGTGAGAAAAACTGAGACCAGACTTCTGGGCATGGATTATTGTTCCTGCTTCTCAGGCTGAGCTTTTTATATATACTAGCAAGGAATGTGCTTGGAGCTGTTTTCTTCCAACACAGGTGGGGCCTTGTATATTTTGTGCCCCACATAGGGAAAAAAAATCAGGTTCCGCTTCAGGGAAGGCTGGATTTTAGACCACAGAAAAAGTCTTCGGACAGCGCTGGCTCTTTGGCTTGGAAACGGAGATGAGTGCCACCCCCTAGAGTCAGATTTGACAGGCTTTCAAGCAAGGGAAACCTTTACCTGTATAAGTTATAGAATTCACCAAACTTGCGATATGTCCTTATTTTGCAGATAGAACAAGAACAACCGCAACAGAAACTACCCATTTCTGACAACCGCTTCCTAAGACCTAAGGAGACATGCAGCATGCAGGCTGGATAAGCATAGCAAAAATGAATGTTGTAGTGATGGAGGGAATGGATTCTGGGTTCCATTTATTACGCCTTTGTTAGAGGACCGAAAACATGCTAAAATACAATTTTTTTTTTTTTTAAAGGATGCAGTCATCGTAGTCTGTCCTTTGCGCTGCCGGGCCTAACGTCCCATGCTGTCGTAACTGGCCATGCGCGATGCGGAAAGCCATAACTTAGTGTGTGCCAACATAACTGAGGCGCAGCAGGGGACGCCGTGTCTGCGTTCCTCTCTGAACGGCCTCCCTTGCGTCCGACAGTCCGCGTTCCCCGGCATGCTGAAGGGAACTTGGTGTTAATTATGTTCTAAAATTAACGATGGCTTCCTAAAAGCTTGTCCTGATTTTGGCTCCATGGCTTTGCCTTTGCAGCGAGACCTTCAAACACGCCTCTCCAACAACCTCCTTTTCACTTTTTTTAAAAAAAAATTTAAGAACTTCCCAATGGGGCCTCCACAGCGCTTGGTTTCAGAAGGGTCCCGTGAATTAACATATTGTAGCCTATTGCCGCTGAGGTAATTCCACACTGTTGCAGCCCAGACACATAACACCCTTCACCCTCTTTCAGACCACGCTGTGAAATATCACCAAATGCCCCTCGTTCGAGCAAAGGGTGGGGAAGAGCAGCGTCTCTCACAAACGCAGGCCTGTTTGTGGCTTTTCTAAGGAACCAGGCTGTGATTGAGAAGAACCGATTAGCATTGGAAATGGTGGCGTAGGGGAATGGGAGAAGATCGGCGCTGGAAGGTTCAGAGCATGAAGTCAGTATTCTTGGGAACTCTCGCTGTGTGCCCCTGTTTGTTGTAGTGGTTAAGAGCAGCACACTCCAATCTGGAGAACTGGGTTTGGTTCCCCACTCCTCGACATGCAGCTGCTGGTATAACCTTGGGTCAATCACCGTTCTCTCAGAGCTGTTCTCTCCAGAGCAGTTCTCTCAGACCTTTCTCAGCCCCAACTAACCCACGGGGGGTCTGTTGTGGGGAGGGGAAGGGAAAGGAGATTGTAAGCCGCTCTGAGACTCCCGAGTGAAGGATGGGGTATAAATCCAATCTCCTCTTCCTCATAGGGTCATCAGCCACCCCCACCAGCAGGGGAAGAGGGGGGTAGGGTTGCCAGCTGCAGGCTGGAAAACTCCAGAAGATTTGGGGGTGGAGCCTGGGACCCCAGTGGGGTACGATGCCATGCAGTCCACCCTCCAAAGCAGCCATTTTCTCCAGTGCATCTGATCTCTGTAGTCTGGAGATGAGCTGTAATGACAGCGGATCCCCAGGTCCCATCTGGCATCTCTGTGTCTTTGTGGGGTGCTTTGCCAACTTCTGAACAGCCAGTGGGGTGTGGCTGTCCTTGCTGGTTTAGAATCTGGAGCCCACCTCCCCACTCTGAGGTAAAGCGACCTTGGCCAGCCTAACCTCTGCCTTGCAGGGTTGTTGTGAGGTCAAGAGGTGGATGGGAGAACCCGGTACACTGCTCTGAACACCTTGTGAGAAGGGCGAGATACATTTACTTATTTACTTAAGTTATTTATAGCCCATCTTTCTTGCTAGAACTCAGAGTGGATTGCACAGAATAGGGTTAACCAGTTTGGTGTGGTCAGAGAGCCAGTTTGGTGTAGTGGTTAAGTGCGCGGACTGTAATCTGGGAGAACTGGGTTTGATTCCCCACTCCTCCACTTGCACCTGCTGGATGACCTTGGGCAAGCCGTATTTCTCTCAGAGCTGTTCCCTCAAGGACAGCTGTCTCAGAGCTCTCTCAGCCCCACCCACCTCACAGGGTGTCTGTTGTGGGGAGGGGAAGGGAAAAGGAGTTTCTAAGCCGCTCTGAGACTCTCTTGAGTAGTGAAGGGCGGGGTATAAATCCCATCTCTTCTCTCTTAACACAGGCATCCCCGATGTGGTGCCCGCCAACACCTTTCCGGGGGCCCACCAACTGTATTTGGCCAAGGGTTCTGATTGGCCACGGGAGATTTGATTGGTTGTGCTGGTTTGTTTGTTTTTTTCAAATTTCGCTTTGGCAACAGCTGCCACCACGCAATGCTCCCTTCTAAGCTGTGGAGTCTTGTGAGCAAAAATCCTACTTTGTGATCTACTGGCATTTAAGCCGTGAGCGAGCGATTTGGCTGCTGCATAAATCAGTTTTCTCTAGAGCCATCCTTCCTGAGCTGAGACAAAAATGTGTGAGCTGGAGGCTAAGAAACTGTGAGCTGGCTCACACTAACTCAACTTAGGGGGAACACTACACCACGGCACAGGGATCTTCACTGTGTCTTGAGGACATAGACACGCCATTAAAATAAGAATGATTACTCTGTAGCCCCTGGAGACTTTGCCATGTGGGATTCCTCATCTTTGGGGTTTCTCTTTCCCCGCTCCAAGCTTCTAGCCCGTGATTTTCTGCAGCCTCTGTCTTTTGAGTTTTCCTTTGGTCCCTTCTGAGCTTCTCACAGAGCTTTGTTTCCCTCAGCCGCCTTCCCGCTCTGTTGTTTGTTTTCTCAGATTCTTTTTAAGCCACAAGAAATCTACAGTGGTTTTTTAAAGTTGTTTTGTTTTTTTGTTTTAGGAAAGGGCTCTTCCCTCCCCCCCATTTCCATCCTGTGAGCCGGCAATTGGTCATTTCCTGTCTTTCTCCTGACAGTCTAATCATATTATTTTGACTGCAGCGAAGGCACTGGGCAGGGCGCCATCTTTGCCTCCCCTCAGCTTCAGCACAATTTACTGATGTCTGCTCTGCGCAGGAAATTTGTATGCGCACTACTGAAGCCGACTTGGACTTGATGGCACTTTCCACTACCCAGTACACCAAGGTGTACCAAGGTCTATCTCCAGGATAACTGATTTCTGTAGACTGGAGATGAGCTGTAATTCTGGGGGATCCCCAGGATTCACCTGGAGGCTGGCATCCCTATTCCTGAAGTGGCCAGTTTCTAGAGGAGAATCCTGGGGGGGGGGGGAACATGGATACCCCATGATGAAAGGAAAATGGGTCCTCCCTCCCTCCCTCCCTCCCTTCCTTCCTTCCTTCCTTCCTTCCTTCCGAGAGCCAGTTTGGTGTACTGGTTAGGAGAGCGGACTCTACTGGGAGAGAACCTGGGTTTGATTCCCCAATCCTTCACATGCACCTGCTGGTGTGACCCTGGGTCAATCACAAGTTCTCTCAGAGCTGTTCTCTCAAGAGCAGTCCTCGAAAGAGCTCTCTCAGCCCCACCTACCTCACAGGGTGTCTGTTGTGGGGAGGGGAAAGAGAAGGGATTGTAAGCCGCTCTGAGACTCCTTCGGGTAGTGAAGAGCGGGGTATAAATCCAATCTCTTCTTCTTTCTCACTTGGACTCAAAGTGGATTATACTGATATAAATTCTACCTACCTACCTACCTATCTATCTATCTATCTATCTATCTATCTATCTATCTATCTATCTATCTATCTATCTATCTATCTATCTAATTTCTCCCCATAAATGTAGTGAAACCAAACTGGGGCTGCTCTGGAAAAGCAGGGTGCAGGATTTTGCAGGGAATGCCAGCTTGAGAATCAAAGTGAGGAGGTGGGGCACAGGAAACCACGCTTCAGCTTTCTGTCCTGAGATCCTCGATATCAAGGCCCCAAGAGAAGAAAAGCATTTGGCTGGGGAGTCAGAGGGATGCCTGGAGACGCAAGCATGTCTGTGGCTCAACTGATACGGAGCGCTTCAAAGTCAAAGGCGAGCTTTCAAGGGGACAGTGTGCAGCAGAGAAACCTTAATGTGTTGGAAGGGAAAGCTTTGCACAGCAAAACTCTCACGTGGCTTCCCGCAAAGGCTGGGTGGTTAGAAACATTCCAGACAAACCAGAGGCCTGTTTGTGTCGAGGATGATCTGACCCCCCTATTTATAGCCCTCCATTTTGCCTGTGGCCACTTTCTTCTTCAGAGCTCTTCCCTGGATCCAAAATCTTCCTGTGTCACTGAGAGGCAGCATCCTGGCGGTTCTGTTCCCCCTCTTCTCTCCTGGGGTTGCCGCTGGCTCTCTCTCTTCCAGGTTCCTGATGGTGTTCAGCAGGCCAGGAGCCATCCTAATCCAGTCCGTGGCTCCCTCTTCAGTTTTGATTGAAGCGACGATGACAACGGATGCCACAGTTAGGGGAACCCTCAAGTGCTTGCCGGCTCAGCTGTGTGCAACTGGCAGTTTTTCATCAGACTGTTTGCTGGTCAACCCATTTGCGACTGTTTGGGAAGGCTGCTCTGACTGTACATGACAGTGCAACTGGTTTTTCACACATGCATGTTCTCATACAGTGCAATGGAATTTTCCTCCACCCGCTCCTTATTGTGCTGCTGTCCCCCCCCCCCCTTTTTGTTCATTTTGCTTATTGGCAGCTACTGTTTTAATAGGGCGTTAAATCCGTCACAGATCATATAAATCAGTTGTAAACACATCCTGAGTGTTTTGTTTTTGTTTTTTAAAATCCTAGCATTCGGCCTTTGTCTACGTCAACCTTAGTACTGTTAATGGCTCCCCATCTGATTGGATCAGCAGTGTTTTCACGCATGCACACTTTTGCAAAAAGCCAAAGCAGACCTGTTCAGCGGGACCTCACAAATGCCAGGGGTCAGCTCACATCCGATTGCCACCATCGAAACGTGTTCTGTTCGATTTGTCAAACCCGTTAAATTTGTGGCATCCCTCTTTTTTTTGCAAGAATGCAGACCTGTTTGGTGGGTGTTTGCGTCGTTTGGTGTCAGACTTGTAGAGACACTGCAGTCGGTTCGTGTCTGATGGGCACAGGAAATGCAACTGTCCAACGCATTAACACTGAAATTTGGGGCATCTCTATCCACAACAGCATTTGGTGTTCCTTTTTTTTTTGCAACAGAATTTTATTTCCCCCCCCATTCTTTTCAAATGCAGTTAGCTTTTATACATATTCCATTCTCTATAATATTGCATAGTTAGCTAAAAAGATATAATCATTAAATGACTTCCCACCCCCCCTGCATCTTCATATGTATCAACTGGTAAACATGTATTTAAAAGTATTTGCCTCCTAAGGTAACATTTTGGGCTATTATAACTTTTATACATTTAAACATTATATTGGTTAAAAAAGAAAAAAGGTTTAGTTTCGCAGTTAACTAAAAATTCATTTTTTGTGTTATAATTCTGTCCCTCATTTCAGTAGTTAGAAAGTGTAAAAATATTGTCTTTCATATTCCACGCTCGCTCCATATATTCCTTCAAGTCTTTCCAATCTTCTGAGAACGTCACTGAGTCTTGATTGTTTAGTTTTCTTGCCCATTTGTCCATTTCTGCCATAAATAGCAGTTTTCTCAACCATTCCCATAGTTCTGGAGTTTTCTCCGATTTCCAACTTTGTGCGTAAACCATTCTTGCTGTCGTTATCATATACCAAATCAATGTTCTTGTACTTATGTTTACATCCTCTAACTTAAGACCAAGCAACAACATTTCGGGCAATTTTTTAAACTTACATTTTAAAATTTTCTCCATTTCAGCATGTATCATACACCAAAAACTTTTTGCTTTATCACAAGTCCACCACATATGATATAAGCGTTTGGTGTTCCTGATACGTGAAAAACTAATGTGAGCTACTGGCCCCAGGAGTCTTCGGAAAGCATCGAATGTGGCCTTCTGCCTGAAGTTAAGCAGCTCTATGTTTGGGCAGTCTCTGGATGGGAGACTGCCTTGGAACCAGCTTGTATGTGTGCCACCCTGAGCACCGTAATGAAAGACAGAAATTAATAAATAAAATGCTCTGGCTAGGACAACTGAGCCAAGGCCCCTCCCCGGCTGAAAGGATCAGATTCGGACGTGATGTGGAAGTCCTCCACCTGAGACCCTGGACAGCAATGCTAGTCCAAGTAGACAAGATGGACCTTGGTCCTTTCTGCATTTGCCGGCCACTCTGGATTTTCTTGGAGTTCGAGTCGAGGTGATTTAAGTCCACGGCAAAACAGCATCCAAATAACCCGGGTCAACAGCAGGCTGAAACCGGGCTAACCACTGAAGGGAGGGAATGTAATGCAGAGTGGGGGGGGAGGGACCCAAAATAAAAAGAAGGTTGGACTCGATTTTAGTGCAAAATGGGGGGGGGGGGGCGGGAACCTGGATTAAAAAGAAGGTTGAATTCCATTTTAGTGCAGAATTGCTTGGAGGATGCCACTGTGAACATGGATTTAAAGGAAAGTGCAGAAAGGGACCTTGATAGACCGAAGTTTGAGTCCAGTGGCACCTTTCAGACCCACAACGTTTAATTCTGGATAGAAGCTTTCATGTGTATGCACACTGCTTCAGATATCTGATGAAGTGTGCATGCACACGGAAGCTCCTACCCAGAATTAAACGTGGGGCTGAAAGGTGCCACTGGACCCAAACTTGGATCTATTGCTTCAGACCGACACGGCTACCCACCGGAATCAATCTCGATAGACCCTGGCTTGACTCCGTTTCTGATCTTCATGTGCAATGGAAGTGCTCTGACGCCATCATCTACCAGTTCTACCAATGGGGAAAGCACCAGTCAAGTGGCTTGGACTGAGCCCCACAGCCAAAAGTCAAATGTCACATGTTGCTCTGTGCTCAAATGTGCCATGATGGTACCAATGGCTTTCCAAGCCAGACACGAGTCCGACCTCGCAGGGTGTAGGCTTGGAGTGTTTATCATTCTTAAACTATGTTGTAATTTTGGGGGCTGCTTGTAGCAACACAAATATATCTATATATATGTTTGTGTGTGTTTTTTTCCCCTTTGGGGGAAAAAAAAATCTTGTTGCTTCTAACCGAGATGATCTTTTGTGCTTTTTTATCTAGCGCGGAACAACAAGTGGACCTTGAATTGCATTTTAATGCCAGGTTTCAATGACAGGAATAGAACAGAATGCCGGTGGGGAGAGAGATGTTCTTATCCGCCTGGCTGACACGGCCTTGCTCTGTTTCTTTGCTTGAAAAATACCTCCATTCTCTCTTTCTTGTTATTTGAAACGAGAGTCGGAAACAACACGTGGGTGGGCTGGAGGTGTCCCCCAAGGCGGAAGGGGGAACAGAGGACTACTGGGAGCGTGCAGAGTGAAAATCCTGGCACGGATTGTGACAATGTAGGGTTGCCAAACTCCAGGTGGGGGGGGGGCTGGAGATCTCCTGGAATCTCCAGACTACATAAATTATTTGTTTGTTATGTATGTGTTCTAAATGTTTATTCCACTTCTCCTGGAGGAAATGGCTGCTTCGGAAGGTGGACTGCCAGGGATTAGACCCTCCTGAGGCCCCCCCTCCCTAAACCCTCCCCTCCCAGGCTCCACCCTCAAGTAACCTGCTATTTATGAACCAGAGTTGGCAACCCCATGTAAGTGAGGATGTCTGGACTACAATAGCAGCTCGTTGTGTTGCGTTGCGTTGGTGGCAGGACAGGTTTTGACCATCTGGGGGGGGGGGGAGGATGTGTGATGAAGAAGAAGAGGAAGAGACTGGATTTATACCCCGCCCTTCACTACCTGAAGGAGTCTCAGAGCAGCTTACAATCTCCTTTCCCTCCCCAAAGCAGGCACCCTGTGAGGCAGGTGGGGCTGAGAGAGCTCTTCCGAGGCCTGCTCGTGAAAGAACAGCTCTGAAAGAACTTGTAACTGACCCAAGGTCACACCAGCAGGTGCAAGTGGAGGAGTGGGGAATCAAACCCCGTTCTCCCAGATTAGAGTCCGTGCTCCTAACCACTACACCAAACTGGCTTTTAAGGGCATGTCTAATCCAACAGTTTATCTCTAATAGTCAGGATATTTTGTGTCTTAAAAATGGTGGTTCCTGAAGAAAAGAGAAGAGATTGGATTTATACCCTGCTCGTGAAAGAACAGCTCTGAAAGAACTTGTGACTGACCCAAGGTCAGCTGCTGCAAGTGGAGGAGTGGGGAATCAAACTCGGTTCTCCCAGATTAGAGTCCGTGCACTTAACCACTACACCAAACTGGCTCTCTATAAAGTCTCTGAGCATCCCTTTGGACTTTCGACACAGGGTGGTGGGTGCAAACACAAAATGGCCACCACTGGAGGCAGAACCAACCTCAAAATGGCCGTCACAGGAGGTGGAACCGCACTGAGGTAGCTGAAGTACAGGGGAAAAGAGAAGTACTTTATTTTAAAAAAAGAAATACATCAGGAAAGAGGAGCAAGAGAGAGACTAAAACGAAGACTGTTGGTAGCTGTCACCAAAATGTTATTTCGATCTGCACAGCCAATCAGCTCTCCGATGGCTAATCAGAAGCCCTGCTGGGCTAGAGCCTGGGCACTATGTTGGGGACCCCAGCATAAAAAAGCCCATAAACACTCCAACTGTTCCGGGAAGTGCACTGTTAATAGTACCTCAAATCCACCACCAAGTTCCTCCAGAAGGACTTTCACCAGTGCAGCACAACTGGTTTCTGCTCCCAGTGCCTGCTGCAGCCTGAAATGCTCCTCAAAACCCTGTCCCTGGTGGCCACGAGCAGGGATTTGGGGGGGGGGGTGCATTTTGTACTGTTAATAGGAGTGGGCAAGGCAAGAAAGCGACACTCTACCAGTGGAAACCCTTCTGTTTGCAGAAGGGCTCCAGTGGGTCCCTGCCAATGTTCTTCGTGCAGTTTCACAAGACTCACACCGCAGTCCCTTCTACACAGATGTCCCATTGTATTCACCGGGTCTTGTACGATTCTGGGGAGCCACTGCTGGTCAAAGGAGAGACAGAAGTCGACCTTGATAAACCAGCGGTCTGATTCAGTGTTAAGGCGGCATCCTGGGTTTTATAACTTCTGGGTTTTATAACTTCTAAAGGAGGAGTTGCATAAGGCCATATTTCTAAAGGGGGGGGGGGAGCTCTTCAAGCGCCTTTTGAAATCAGAGCCAGCTGGACCCCGCGCCCCCCCTCCCTCACCCGAGTGGCGTTCGCCATTCTCTCTTTTGTCGTCGTCCTTTGTGCCCAAAGGCCGCTGTGCTTTCAATAGGGAGGGTGGAGAAAAAGCCCCAATTCAAAAGGGAACACTTAACCGGTCAAAGTTATAATAGCTAAGTCTGGCAGGGACCAAGAGCCAAGCCCACGGCATAATGCTTCTGCCACCCGACTTGGCACACACCGCAAGGCCCGTGTGTAGCACACTGCAGGGGGTCGATTGCCCCGGTGAGATTTAATGAAACATCTGCAGAACTGGGACACGGAAACAAAGCCATTCTTCCCTGCCCGCCCGCCCCCCTCTCCCCCCGGGGCTCTCAAGTGTGGGCTATTTTTGAAGGGCCACCCGACACATATTTTGAGTCAACAGCGAGCTGGAATTAGTCACCAGGAGTTCCTGTTCTGTACCCCCCCCCCCCCGACAAAGGAGGATTTCCATGAATGGATCTGAAACCCGTTGTAAGGTCGCGTGACTGCGTAGTTGTTCAAATACGGACGCCCTTGTTTGTTTTCTTTGTTCAGCGGCACTGTTGCTTGTTGGCAACCTGAAACACTTCCTGGAACCCTGAGGATTATACTTCTGAACGGACTTGGCCGTCGGGGATCTTAGCAGTTGCATTAACTGGCTCTCCACTCCGCTTGTGGCCCACCCCGAATATAGATGAGATGGATTTGTTTGTTAAGAAGTTTCTGATATCAGAGATCCTACAGGACAGGCTAGACGAATTACAGTTGCTTTTCATGGACGTTTCATTTCTGCTTCCCATTTAGGGGAAATTCTGGTGGATAAGTAGGTAGATAGATAGGTAGGTATGAACTTCATTTATACCCCGCCTTTCTCCTCAATGGTAGCTTGCATAATTCTCCTTTCCATCAGTTTATCCTCACAACAACCCTGCAAGGTAGGTTAGACTGAGAGAGTGTGCCTGGCCCATGGTCACCCAGCAAGCTTCCATGGCACGCATGGGGATTCGAACCCATGTTTCTCAGGTACTAGTCCGACACTCTCACTCTTCACCACTACACCATGCTGGCTCTCTGCATTCGTCTTGCTGCCGAAATTTTGGAGGTATTTGGTTGGGGAAGTGCGGCTCTTCCGACTGCTGTTCTGTTTGCCTAGTACATTTCGATTCCACCTGTCTTCCGAGGAGCTCAAGCCACTGTACGTGGTTCTCCTCTATCGTACCCTCACGACAGCTCTGTGAGGTAGGTTAGGGTGAGAGTGTATGACCAGCCAGGGTCATCCAAGAAGACAGGATGGGGATTTGAACCCAAGTCTCTCAGCTCCAACTTTACCAATCCAGCTACTTCACCAAGGAATTACGATAGCTAGTACAGCAGTTCTTCCAGTAGGGGGTTGGAGAGGTGTGGGAAGGTCTACCTTCAGCAGCAGAAGAGCCATAGGATAAGAGACATGAGAAGATCTGAAGAGATGTTCCATTTATTCTGTCTGTGGCACTGAGAGTTATAATGGCCCTTCTGTACATGGAACCCACTTGATGCTGCTACAGAATCAAGCCAAAGGTCCTTTGGATCTGGCGTTTGGGAAGTTCACAAGAAGAAGAAGAGGAAGAGATTGGATTTATACCCCACCCTTCACTACCCAAAGGAGTCTCAGAGCGGCTTACAATCTCCTTTCCCTTCCCCTCCCCACAACAGACACCCTGTGAGGTAGGTGGAGCTGAGAGAGCTCTTTCGAGGACTGCCCTTGAGATAACAGCTCTGAAAGGACTTGCAACTGACCCAAGCTCACACCAGCAGCTTCATGTGGAGGAGTGAGGAATCAAACCCGGTTCTCTCCGATTAGAGTCCACACTCCTAACCACTACAGCAAACAAGTCTGAATCTGAACTCCTGGACTGCTGGCGCTCTTTCTACGGTTGAGTTACGGGAGAAGTCTCCAACCTTTTTGAGCCTGTGGGCACTTTTGGGATATCAACAGAGTAAGGTGGGCGCAGCCACAAAATGGCCACTTCAGGAAGCAGAGCCTGCCACAAAATGGCTGCCACAGCCTACTTTACACAGGAAAGAACCTTGTGCTGTGGGGGCAGCTGCTGCCAAAGCACTGCTGTCAAATAAAAAATCTGCACAGCCAAATCAAATCTCCAGTGGCCAACCAGCAGCTTTGCTGGGGGAAAGCCCCCCCCAATCCTGCCCACTTAAAAAAAAAAACATTTGGTGGGCACCACTTGAGGGAACCCTTGGGATGGTGCCTATGGAGGCGGTCTCCCAACTCAAACTGAGTGGGGTCTACTGTCCTCTCAGCCTCCTCTGCTCTGCCCTGTGGTGCCTGAGGAGCATTCTGAGGTACACTCTTCCTAAACATGGAGGCTCCACTTAGTCATCAGGCCACGGACTGCTCCTCCATGACTTGTCTCCCACCTTTTTTTAAAGCCAGTATCAACCAGCAGCCATTAGCAACGTGCGCCAGTGTAAACGGAGAACCTGTTCTGCAAAGAGGTACTTTATTTTGTCTGTCCTGGGTCTGTTTGTTTGGGCTGACCCCAGGTTCTAGCTACGTGGATGTGTGTCCCTCGGTGTCAACAGTCCCTCGTCCTTCCTGGTGCATGCAAACTGCAAGGCAGAAACGGATGCACCCCTCGAGTGCAGCAGAATCTAGACGCTCAGGAGAAGAAAACAGACAGGGTGTCCAGGAGGGCACAAAGGAAGTCAAAACATGTCCCCGCTGCGTTCCAGCCAAGCGCGAAGGCTGGATCTTATCAGGAGGAGGCTGTCAGGTGTAACAAGTCTCTGCTTTCTTCTCTTTGTCGATACACCACTAGCAATTTTCTCCACTTCAAAGCTGGGGCAACCTGCTCGGGAGCACGCTGACCTTTGGCCACAGTTCTTTCCATCCCCCGCATTTAAAACAGCACTTGTCTGGAAAGGGAGAAAATGTGACCTTTTGTTGCCTTCGCCATTTTCGCCTGTCTTTTTCTAACGCTGCTTAAGGAGGGCAAATCACTCCCGAATAAAATGAAGCGGTTAAGTGGTTTTTTTCAGCGCAGTCCTAGGTGGAGTCACCCTGAATATAGGATGGCATTGCTAATCCTTGGGCAAAGTGGCAGAGACCTGCTGTAGACCAAGCGAGCAGGTCTTGGTCAACGCTGTCTGAGCTGACCGGTAGATCCAGGTGGGCAGCTGTGTTGGTCTGAAGCCGTGGAAGAAAGTTTGAGTCCAGTGGCACCTTTGAGACCGGCAAAGTTTTATTCAAGGTAGGAGGAAGTGTGCATGCATGCAAAAGGTTGTACCTGAAATAAAACTTTGTTGGTCTTAAAAGTGGGACTGAACACAAAACTTTTATCTGACTTAAACCAGTTTGGTATACTGGTTCAGTGCGCAAACTCTAATCTGGGAGAACCGAGTTTGATTCCCCACTCCTCCATGTGCAGCTGCTGGATGACCTTGGGCAAGCCATAGTTCTCTCAGAGCAGGTCTCAGCCCCTGGATCTACAACCCCTGAAGGAATCACCCCAAAAGGTGTTTTCCCTTCAGGTCACCCCTGCAGGTCCCAAGAGGACAGGACATTATTTTGACTGGGTTGTAGTGACAATTTTTTTTCTTCTTGCAGGTTTAAACTGAGACTGGGAATATCCGTGTACATTTCTGCATGCAAATGGTCAACGAAAACCCCCCACCTCCAAAATCTTTTCATACGAGCATCGCTGCCAGATGCTGGCAGTGAACAGCAGAGAGAGAGAGAGAGAGGAATTTCCCATCATGCCCTCTATGAAACAGGTGTGTGTAGAAAGTGGTCATGGCAGGATGTGAAGTTAAGATGGACCACTCTTTGAATCCACCATGGCGATTCTCCAGTGAGTGGAGGAAAGTACCGTGTCAAGGAGCAGCCAGTTTTATGGCGACCCTGTAGGGCTTTCAAGGCAATAGATGTTCAGAGGTAGTTTGCCATTGCCTGCCTCTGCATAGCGACCCTGGACTTCCTGGGTGGTCTCCCATCTCATGACTAACCAGGACCAACCCTGCTTAGCTTCTGAGATCTGATGAGACTGGACAAGCATTCAGGTCATGGCAATTCTCCAGTACAGTTCTGAACATGGGTGCACATTAGAAGCCAGTTAAACATGGAAAGTGTGGTTTGGGCGGCCGGGGGGGGGGGGGGGGGCAGGAATCCTGGAGCTGATAGGGCAGAGAGACTCCTTAGTTCCTAGATGCACTTGTTTGTAAGAACACTTGACAGTGAACACATGATGCTGCCTGATATCGAATCAGACCCTTGGTCCGTCAAGGTCAGCATTGTCCACTCGGGACTGGCAGTGGCTCTCCAGGGTCTCAGGCAGAGGTCTTTCACATCACCTGCTGCCAGATCCCTGCCCTGCCCTGGATAGTCCAGGCTAGCCCGATCCCATCCGATCTCGGAAGCTAAGCAGGGTAGGATTTGGCTAGTATTTGGAAGGGTGACCTCCAAGGAATACCAGAGGTGTGACGCAGAGGCGGGCAATGGCAAACCACCTCTGAAACGCCACTTGCCTTAGAAACAAGTCTAGCTTGCCACAAAGAAGAAGAGGAGGAAGAGATTGGATTTATACCCTGCTCTTCAGTACCTGAAGGAGTCTCAGAGTGGCTTACAATCTCCTTTCCCTTCCCCTCCCCACAACAGACACCCTGTAAGCAGTGTTCCCTCTAAGCTGAGCTAATGTGAGCTAGCTCACAGTTTTTTAGCCTCTGGCTCACAGATTTTTGTCTCAGCTCAGGAAGGATGGCTCCAGAGCAAAGTGCAGTTTTGCTATATGCAATAGCCAAATCGTTCGCTCCCAACTTTAATGCCAGTAGCTCACAAAGTAGAACTTTTGCTCACAAGACTCCACAGCTTAGAGGGAGCATTGCCTGTGAGGTAGGTGGGGCTGAGAGAGCTCTTTCGAGGACTGTTCTTGAGAGAACAGCTCTGAAAGAGCTTGTGACTGACCCAAGGTCACACCAGCAGCTGCATGTGAAGGAATGGGGAATCAAACCCAGTTCTCCCAGATTAAAGTCGGCGCTCCTAACCAGTATGCCAAACTGACCTAGTGGTGCACAATGCTAAAGAGCTAGAAATTCTGGCTGCCAGACAATCTCCTGGCTATTCTACACACAAAGCCATACGATAATTAATTAACCTAATCCTTCTAATGGGCATTGAACCTGGAACCTTCTGCATGCCAAGCAGAGGCTCTACCACTAAAATACTCAGACAAGAAACTAACTGGGTGGCCTTTGACTTCCCTCTGCCTAAACCACCTCACAGGGTTGTTGTGAAGGTGAAATGGGGATGAGAGAACTAAGTGCACTGCCCTGAGCTTAGAAGGAGGGCAGAGAAGATGTGTACTAGATAGATACAATACAGGAGTGTTTGCTGAGATTTACAAGATCATGCATGGGATAAAGCAGGTTGAGAAAGAAGTCCTTTTCTCCCTTCCTCACAATATAACAACTCGTGGGCACTCCATGAAATTGCTGAGCAGTCGGGTTAGAACAGATAAAAGGAACAGATAAAAGGAAGTACTTCTTCACCCAGAGAGTGATTAACACGTAGAATTCACTGCCACAGGAGGTGGTGGGTGGCTACAAGCATGGACAGCTTCAAGAGGGAATTGGATAAACATCTGGAGCGGAGGTCCATCAGTGGCTATCAGCCACAAGGTATAGATAGGAGCTCTCGGTCTGGGGCAAGTGATGCTCTGTATTCTTGGTGCTTGATGCAGTGGGGCAACAGTGGGAGAGCTTCTAGAGTCCTGGCCCCACTGCTGGATAGGGCTGCCAAGTCAGCCTGGGGGGCGGGGGATCCCCCGCTATAGGGGTTCCCGATCCGCCGGCCGGCATTCGGCCGGCAGGGGGAACCCCGCCCCCGAAGTTGTCCAGCATGGACGACTTCCCCAGCATAGTGATGTCACCTGGAAGTGACATCACCATGTTGAAGACGTTGCCAGGGCGACGCCCCCAACGTGGTGACGTCACTTCCGGGTGACGTCACTGGGCGTGTGCGCAAAGTGCGCGCGCCAGGGAGGCTTCCGGGCAGCTCCCGGGCGAAGAAGGACTCCCCCCCGCCAGTAGGTGAGTTCAGCCCTACTGCTGGACCCCCTGAGGGCACCTGGTGTTTTTGGCCACTGTGTGTCAGAGTGTTGGACTGGATGGGCCATTGGTGTCTCTTATGTTATCACAGAATGCTCGATCTCCTAACTCCATTTTTTTTGTGTGCGCATAAAATTGAGCAGTGTGAGATAACTGGGGGACGAGTGAGGGTCTTCTGAAAACGAGGCCAGCTCCATATGGTTCATCAAAGGCAGGCTCTGAAGCCTCCTAATGAAGTCCTTGCCCTGGCATAGATGGCTCAGGCTGGCCAATCTCGTCAGATCTCAGAAGCTAAGCAGGGTTGGTCCTGGCAAGTACTTGGATGGGAGACCACCAAGGAAGTCCAAGATCACTATGCAGAGACAGTCGAGGGCAAACCACCTCTGAGGGTCGCTTGCCTTGAAAACCCATACGGGGTCTCCATGAGTCAGCTGTGACTTGACAGATCTTACAAGTGGTACGTAATGAAGTCCTCATTGCTGAAAACAATCCTACCGTTCTTTCTTCTGAGTGGCTTTATTTCCAAAGTATTATAGCATCAATGAGCATCTTTAAAGAATAATGAAAACACCCTGTTGCCATTTGTACTTCCCTTTAAAGTGTCCAACTGGGGCCAGTGAGGAATGAAGCTGGCAAAGACCTCCTACGCTGGCAGGGTCCCCATCTCAGTCGAGCAAGCATGTTCTCTCCAAGAATCTATTCCAAAGGGACATGATCTAGTGGTCTTTGCATCGTTCCGGGAGTGCTGATTCACAAATGCCCAGACACGGTGGGTGACGCTTTTTTTTACAGCTATGATTCACGGCCTTGGTCTGTCAGAAGGCCGGTTGCATAACGCTGCAAACAATAACAGTCTCAAATGATTTTCATTATGCCCAATTTCCTCCTTTTGTCTTCTGACTCAGGAGCCAGTTCAACAAGGCTTTATTCTATTCATCCCGGGCAAGGAAGGGGGAAACGATCCCTGATTTCCTGCCAGAGAATCCAAACACATGTACACTGCAAAACATACCGATTTGAAGGTACTGTTTATTTATTTATCGTATGGCAGAGAGCCAGTTTGTTACAGTGGTTAGGAGCGAGGACTCTAATCTGGGAGAACCAGGTTTGATTCCCCGCTCCTCCACATGCAGCTGCTGGTGTGACCTTGAGTCAGTCATAAGTTCTTTCAGAGCTGTTCTCTCAAGGGCAGTTCTCGGAAGAGCTCTCTCAGCCCCACCTGCCTCACAGGGTGCCTGTTATGGGGAGGGGAAGGGAAAGGAGAGTGTAAGCCGCTCTGAGACTCCTTCGGGTAGTGAAGGGCGGGGCATAAATTGCTTCTTCCTCTTCTTCTTATACACAGGAAGTACATAATAATATCAAATATTTAATCAAGTTGATACAGCGGGTATGCAGACCAATTGGGCACTTCCCCTAAATACGAATATCTAGATTTTCAATCCACGCAGTCTCAGCTGGGGAGAGTTTAAAGAGCTCCATCACATCTCCCTGGAAAGCACGACACTCACATTCGTGTGCCAGATGGAAAATCGTTTGGTGGGCTTCATGTCAAACACATCCAGGACCTGGTATTTTGCCCCATTTAACAAGTCTGCACAGCTGCCAAAACCTGTTCACTTTCTATTAGCCATCTTCCATACTTCATGCGGTAGATCATGACTCTTGGGTGCGCTCAAACTTCTGTTACATTTTTCCAACCCACTGTTGAAAAGTTTTCTTTCTTGTGTAAATCGAACAGTAGGAGAACACCATCCATCCAAGAGTTCATCCCAATGTTTCAGTTATCATGATTGCTCTCTGTCCATGGACAGGAGCCCTGCTGCAGAATGATAGCTGAGAGAAGGGAGTGAGTGTCACGCCCCAGCACAGAGCATTCAAGCTCCTAGTGATGCTAATAGCTTACTAACCCATCCTCTGCTAGTAAGCCATCCCTACAGCTGGGAAGACTAAAGTGATCGAAGAAAAACTCTTCCTTTGGGGCGGGAAGGCAAATCCAGAAGGGACTGGGGGAAAGAGAGGTGATAAGAGGTGAGAGCCAGTGTGGTGTGGTTGGGGATGCAGTGGTTAGGAGCAGCAGACTCTAATCTGGAGAAGCGGATTTGATTCCCCACTCCTCCCCCACATGAAGCCAGCCGGGTGACCTTGGGTCAGTCACAGCTCTCTCAGAGCTCTCTCAGCCCCACCTACCTCACAGTGTGTCTGTTGTGGGGAGGGGAAGGGAAAGGAGATCGTAAGCCACTCTGAGATTCCTTCGGGTACTGAAGGGTGGGATATAAAACCAACTCTTCTAAAAATTCCGGACAGGGGTTTCTTCCTTTTTGGGCAGCTCTTTAGAGCCTCACAAACCACGGTGGACTAAGCTTTCACCGAGGGACTCAACTTTGTCCTCAAGGCAGGGGTCAGTGGAGAGGAGTCCCAGACTGGAGATCTAAGGTAATGATGAGCTGCAACGTTCTGCCCTGGCAAAGAAAGCCTGAATGTCCTAACATTCAACGTCATGCAGAAAAACCTCTATTTTAGCCCATATCCCTTCCCGGGGGGGGGGGGGGTGTCTCCATTGGGTGAGCCCAGCGCTAGAAGGAATTCTCACGAGAGTGAAGAGCGTATTATTGCAGAGGATTTTGTTCCCAAAATGTGCTTATTTTGTAAGACACACTGTAGGAACCCCACTGGGCGTGTGTCAAGGCTCAATGGGGGGGGGACAGGGGTCAAACTTGTGGACTTCACTGAAGGCCCCCTCCCCCATAATTTAAGCACTGGTCTGCTGGCTTGCCAGCACTGGGTGGGGGGCGTGGTGGGAGGGGCGACAAAGAAACAAACAAGCCCTAAACCTCCAGTTAAACGGATTGCCTGAGAGGTGAAGTGAAAGATCTATATCTGAGACTCTGGAAAGCTGCTGTCAGTGATAGTGGACATTAGAAGAAGAAGAAAAAGAAGAGGAGGAGGAGATTGGATTTATACCCCGCCCAGCAGGTGCAAGTGGAGGAGTGGGGGATTCAAACCCGGCTCTCTTAGATTAGAGACCACGCTCCTAACCACTACACCAAACTGGCTTGCGAGACCAAGGATTTGACTCAGTAGAAAGCAGCTTCATGTGTTTATGCTTCAGAGCAGGATACATCCAGAAATGAAACTGGACTTGAGTATACAGAGTAGGCTGATGCCTCAGCGGTAGAGGCCATGCTTTGCATGCAGAAGGTCCCGGGTTCTAATCCTCGGCATATCCGGTTAGAGCGTCTCAAGACTGAAGTTGCTGCGAATAACCTAAGAGCCGCTGCCAGTCAGAGTGGGCAAGAAGAAGAAGAAGAAGAGATTGGATTTATACCCCGCCCTTCACTTGTAGTCTCAGAGCGGCTTACAAACTCCTTTTCCCTTCCCCTCCTCACAACAGACACCCAGTGAGGTGGGTGGGGCTGAGAGAGCTCTGAGACAACTGTCCTTGAGAGAACAGCTGGTACAGAGCTATGGCTTGCCCAAGGTCATCCAGCCAGGTGCAAGTGGAGGAGTGGGGAATCAAACCCGGTTCTCCCAGATTAGAGTCCGCACACTTAACCACTACACCAAGCTGGCTCTTGAATAAGCTGGCTCTCGAATAAGAATAAGCTGGCGGGACCCAAAGCCCAAATCAGGACAAGATGGCGCCATGTCTTCATACGGACCCGGTTGGATTCTTTCTCGCGGTCCAGGTAAAGAGTTAACTGAAAGCCCAACAAATATGACTTTTCTCTCTCACCTCTTTGCTATTCCATATTTTTAATTTAATGTTTAGCTTTGGAAAAACGGCTTATAATTTCTGCCTCGGCCGGGCACCACTCAATGGCGCATTTTCCCATCGCCCTGGTCCATCGCTGCTGCATACCTCAACATGTTTGGTGTGTGCTGTCTCCTCGAGACACTTTATCACCCCCTTTCCCCCCACAAGCCTTCGCTCCGTCTGGCAGGGCAAATGGCTCGAAATGAAAGGCCCGGTTCACGCTTCTGGTGGCGCTGAATTTATATCTCTAAATAAGCTGGTTGTATGCGGAGGCTAATTTGTAAACACTTCCCAGATGACAAATTGCAGGCCGTCCCGGGCCTTAATTGGCGCCTCTCGGGGAAACGTCTCCATCAGGGCTCTCTTGGCGGGATGGAAATACATTGCGGGAGACGGGCAGGGGAAGGCAGGCTCGGAAAGAGGGAGTGCTCGGGGGCCCGGTGTAGGTTGCTCTGTTGACCTGATCTGCTGAGAAGCCAGAGGGGTGGCAGTCCAGAGAAAGGGGGCTCTAGCAGTAGGGAAGCCACAAGCCTCCCTGAACAGGAGATGCCTTCACTAGTAAGACACTAAAGGTTCGTACTGAAGATGTCACCTCTAGAAAAGCTTGTGGGGATGGGGGACGGGATTTCAGTGATGCCAGGGGTCATTTCGAGCAGGAACGTGCAGGAACACCATTCCAGGAGTAACAAGCCCAGGAGCGGGCACATACGGTGATGAGCTGTGGAAAAAAGCAAAAGCAGACTCACTTGATCTGTATTTTCATGCTTGTCGTAGGGTAGCTTCCCTGCAAGAGCAAAGGAAACCTCAAGTGTCTTTAGTCAAAGTGTGAAGCTGGCTCGCCAGCTCTGAGTTGGGAAAGACCTGGAGATTTTGGGGGTGGAGCCTGAGCAGTGGGTGTCGCCTTCTGACACACTTCCGGTGATGTCACAGGATGGGGCACATGCAAATAAGTTATTCTAATGAGTTATGAGAGAGCCAGTTTGGTGTAGTGGTTAAGTGCGCGGATTCTAATCTGGGAGAACCGGGTTTGATTCCCCACTCCTCCACTTGCACCTGGCTGGATGACCTTGGGCAAGCCATAGCTCTGTACCAGCTGTTCCCTCAAGGACAGCTTGGGAAAGAGCTCTCTCAGCCCCACCCACCTCACTGGGTGTCTGTTGTGGGGAGGGGAAGGGAAAGGAGTTTGTAAGCCGCTCTGAGACTCCAAGTGAGTGAAGGGCGGGATATAAATCCAATCTCTTCTTCTTCTTCTTCTTCTTATGCTAATGAGCTCCTGCACCTCTTTTTCTACGAAATGACCCCTGAGCGACGCAGCGATTCCGAAGCAAAATCTGCAGTCGAGCAAGGGATTTAGGACATCGAACCTCAACGCCATTTAAGTTCTGCTGCAAAGCGCCATTGCTTTAGGAGCGGGAAATGGGTGGCGTCTGAGCTAACTTGTCAGTTCCCAAGCACAGGACAGCTTTCACTTTGGTCTATCTCAACGTTCCTACACGTACTTTATTAGTAGAAGGAAGATATGACAGTGTGCTGCTTCACAAAGGCTTGTGTCCTCATGCTTATGGGGAAACGGGAATGGTTGAACGTGCCACTGCAATTGCCCCTGCTATACTCTTTCCCCCCCCTTGCCTTCAAGTCACAGCTGACATGGTGACCCCGTAGGGTTTTCAAGGCAAGAGACGTTCAGAGGTGGATTGCCCTTGCCTGCCTCTGAATAGTGACCACTGACAAATTCCTCTGTGGTTTCCCATCCTATTACTAACCAGGGCTGGCCACACTGAGCTTCAAAGAAGAAGAGGAGGAGGAGGAGATTGGATTTATACCCTGCTCTTCACTACCCGAAGGAGTCTCAGAGCGGCTTACAAACTCCAGAGCCAGTTTGGTGTAGCGGTTAAGTGCGCGGACTCTAATCTGGGAGGACCGGGTTTGATTCCCCACTCCTCCACTTGCACCTGCTGGATGACCTTGGGCAAGCCATAGCTCTGGACCAGCTGTTCTCTCAAGGACAGCTTGAGAAAGAGCTCGCTCAGCCCCACCTACCTCACAGGGTGTCTGTTGTGGGGAGGGGAAGGGAAAGGAGTTTGTAAGTCGCTCTGAGACTCTTAAGTGAGTGAAGGGCAGGGTATAAGTCCAATCTCTTCTCTTCTTCTTCTCTTCTCCTTTCCCTCCCTCTCCCCACAGCAGACACCCTGTGAGGTGGGTGGGGCTGAGAGAGCTCTGACAAAAACTGCTCTTTTTCAAGAACAGCTGTGCCAGAACTATGGCTTGCCCAAGGTCATCCAGCAGGTGCAAGTGGAGGAGTGGGGAATCAAACCCGGTCCTCCCAGGTTAGAGTCCGCGCACTTAACCACTACACCCAGACAAAATGCTGCCGATTTATTAATTCTGTTGATTGCACAAAAGCGATGCATATCTTTGGAACGTAGCTGATTGTTCCTGGGATGGAGATAAGCCCAGAAATCCAGTAAATATTGAGCATGCATCAAGAGCAGCTGATTGCACTGACCGCCATCAATGCCTGCATACCCAGTGACTCAAACTCCTGCTCATTAAGGTGTTAGTGTTGACTCTTAAGTCTGAGAGCAGTCAAGGACCCGCATATTTTCAGAACCGTCTCCTCCAATATGTCCCCAGAAGCAGGGGTCAGGAGTGGCCACTAGGGCCACTAGGGCAGCCAGGGGCCGAATCAGATTCTCTGATCTGATTCGGCCCGCTGCCGAATTGCCGCCGATATTCGACGGCAATTTTAAAAGCGACTGGAGGGGAGGGGGTTTGAGGGAGAGGCTCCAAACTTGCCGGGTAGCTGCTGGGGCGTCTCCTCGAAATACCCACCAAGTTTCAAGAAGATTGGACCACGGGGTCCAATTCTACGGGCCCCCAAACAGGTTGCCCCCATTCCCTCCATTGTTCTCTACGGCAGGAAAAAAGTAACACTTTTTCCCACCATAGAGAACAATGGAGGGGATGGGACAACCTGTTTGGGGGGCCGTAGAATTGGACCCCGTGGTCCAATCTTCTTGAAACTTGGTGGGTATTTCGAGGAGGGGCCCCAGCAGCTACCCTGCAAGTTTGGAGCCTCTCCCTCAAACCCCCTTTCCTCCAGCCCCTCATATACCCTATGAGTTTTTGCCATTGATTTCAATGGCCCATAGGGTATAATGGGGCTGAAACTGACATTCCCTTTCTGACACACTTCCGGTGATGTCAGGGGATGTGGCATATGCTAATGAGGTATGCTAATGAGTTATGCTAATGAGCACCTGCACCTCTTTTTCTACGAAAGGACCCCTGCCCAGAAGAATGCTGAGATCAGATGATAACAACTTGCTGATGATCCCTGGGCCTAGGGAGGTCTGGCTGTCCTCAACTAGGGCCAGGGCCTTCTCAGTCCTGGCTCCAACCTGTTGGAACTCTCTGCTGAATAGCATCAGAGCCCTGCAGGATCTGATGCAATTCCGCAGGGCCTGTAAGGCAGAGATGTCCCACCAGGCATTCGGTTGAGGGCAGCAACGGGAGGTTAAGACTGGAAGCCTCTCTTTCTCTTCTGTGCCCCCCACATGCCCCTCCCGCCCTGTTGTGTGGGACAGCAGTGTGGCCGGCAAAGGAGGAGTACTTTATTGCCATCTCGATTGGTTTCAATCTCTTGTTTTACTTTTAGTAATCTTAACTATACATTAACTGTATTTGAAATGTCTATAGTGTTGTGAATCGCCCAGAGCCTGCTCTGCAGGGTGGGTGTGATTCATAAGTTTAATAAATAATAATAATTTTAAATTGGAGGCAAATCATCAGTGCAATCCTAAGAATTGCTTGAGAGCAAACAGTTCTGTTCTTTCTTTCTTTACCGACTTTATACTCCACTTTTTACCCTAATGGGGACCAAAAGTGGCTTACGTTCTCCTCTCTTCCATTTTATTTTCATCACAGCAACCCTGTGAGGTAGGTTGGTCCGGGACGGTGTGACTCGCCCAAGGTCACCCAGCAAACTTCCGTGGCCGAGATGGGATTCAAACATCAGTCTCGCAGATCCTAGTACAGGGGTGGCCAACCTTGCTTAACGTAAGAGCCACATAGAATAAACGTAAGAGCCACATAGAGATGTCTGAGAGCCGCAAGACAGGAACAAATATCACACACACATTTTTATTTTTTAAAATATGCAAATTTGCTTTTTATTAACGTTAAATGGAACTGCCAAAAATAAAAACAAACGAGGAAAAACGGTTATTGATAATGATATTACTTGTTTGCTAATGATATTGAGAGAGAGAGAGAGAGAGAGAGAGAGAGATGGAAAGAAAGAATTAAAGAAGTGGAAAGAGAGAGAGAGAGAGAAACTAGGAAAGCAAATAGATGGGAGGGGGGAGGGAGGAGGGAAGGAAGGAAGGAAGAAAAATCATGCCTCCCCTTTGCTTCCCCAGCCGCCCTGCCAGGAGCCGCACAATATGTGTGAAAGAGCCGCATGTGGCTCCCGAGTTACAGGTTGGCCACCCCTGTCCTAGTACAATGTTCTTAACTACGACACCATGCGGTCTCTCAAATATGAGAAGAGTTTTGGATCTAATCCTTAGGGATTATCACAGAACCAGTCCAATCCCTACCTGGTTATCACAAAATCCCTACATGGCTATCATAAAACCCCTACCTGGTTATCACAAAATGCAGATTTTATAAATCTGAAAAATGCACCAAAGCTTAGAACACACTGCTCTCTTTATACTTAAAATCATCATTTAAAATACAATCTTAAAGCACAATCCTTTATCATTTAATACATGAACTAAATCTCAGTAGTTTAGCTTCATCTCAACCTTGGGATACGAAGCCAATGGGGAAAGTCGTCTGTTTGGGGTTTAGTTTGTTTACCCAAAAGCAGCCGCCGCAGCATCTGTCATGGACTGTGATTTTAGGAGCTGTTTAAGGCTTAATGTCCCTGTGACTTTGATACTGAATCATGTTTAAAGGCTCGTATCCTGAATTCACATTCCAGAGACATAAATCTTCTCTGAAATTCCGCATAATGAACCTCAGATTCTCATTTTTCAAGTGCCTGCTCTGCTGGGGAAATGCACACAGGTTTTGTTTGTTTCTTCGGATGGATGGTTAGAGCTGTTGGATGTGTGTATAAATGGAGATGTTAAGTCTCTAACTAAGTCTTATTCTAACAAACGTGTTCCACTTCAGAATGTGAATGGGGTGGGAGTTCACACGGTCACTTGATCCTCCATAGTAGCTGGAAGTAGAAGAAGAAGAGGAGGAGGAGGAGGAGGAGATTGGATTTATATCCTGCCCTTCACTCGGAGTCTCAGAGCAGTTTACAATCTCCTTTCCCTTCCCCTCCCCACAACAGACTCCCTGTGAGGTAGATGGGGCTGAGAGATTACTTTCGAGGACTGCTCTTGAGAGAACAGCTCTGAGAGAACTTGTGACTGACTCAAGGTCATGCCAGCAGCTGCATGTGGAGGAGTCTGGACTCTTAACCACTACACCAGACTTGCACTTGGAAGGGAATCTTCTTCAATCCCCTGGACTAGACAGAAAACCGTTTCTGACAGTGGGGGTCCCTCCAGGAAGGCATGGAGTGCAGCGTGGGGGTCTTTAGTGCAAAGGAGGCACCCATGTCACAATTTTATGCTAGAGTTCATGAGCATTAAGAGCAGGGATGGTGATTTCAGTCAATCCCCCTTTTCTACTACAGCCCTTAATGTGGCTTCCCACTTATCTTTAAGGTCCTCCAGCTTTCAGGAGTCGTTTTTGTGGGATTCCAGGGGCTGCAAAAAGAAACAGAAAACTGTTTCATGGTCGCCTGGATCCATCCCACTGTCCCAACATCTCATGTGGTCAACGATCCTGTAATTACAAACCAGTGCTGCATACATCTAAGCTTAGAACTTGGCAGTCCGAGATTCTGCATCACATATTGTTGTTATCTGTTGTCATTGTTACAATATTAAGTGTCTTTTATTTCCTTAGCTTTCCTGTAGGCTGCCTACTGTCTTCAAAGGAATGTTCAAAGTGGCTCAGAGAACAATAGGCGCTTATAAAATACGACAACAGAAGTTCTAAGGCTGAAGACAATAAAATCCAGACGTGAAGAGCTTTAAAGCCAGGGCAGAAATCCAATTCAAAAGGGCCTTCTGAAATAAAAAGAAGAAAAAGTCTTCAATGGACATTAGAAGGCTAGTAATATATAGTTCTTGTGGGAGGGAGTTCCAGAGGTGTATGTTGCACTCTCTTTTGTTATAAAGTATGGTTCTAAGCCTGAACAACACAACACCATTCTGGATCTGTCCAAGAAAGTCTGGTCAGCTGGCCATTGTCTCCCCACCCCTGCAGATGTGAGGGCTGGGTCATCTGCCAACCTGGCTTCGAAGAAGAAGAAGAGGAGGAGGAGGTGGAGGAGATTGGATTTATACCCTGCCCTTCACTCAGAGTCTCAGAGCGGTTTACAATCTCCTTTCCCTACCCCTCCCCACAACAGACACCCTGTGAGGTAGGTGGGGCTGAGAGAACAGCTCTCAGAGAACTGTGGCTTGCCCAAGGTCACCCAGCAGCTGCACGTAGAGGAGTGGGGAATCAAGCCCAGTTCTTCCAGATTAGAGTCCACACTCCTAACCATTACACCAAACTAATCAGTTCAAGGGCACCAGTTCAAGTACCAGCCTTTTGTAAAGCCCTTTCCTGCAGTCTCAGCTGTGCATGGCTTGGTCCAACTACACCAGCTGGTATGTTGTCACAGCCTACTTCGTGCTTGGTCTGCTTCTGTGGCTACTTTACCATGACCAAATGCACCTACAGGAAGACAGTGCGGAAAGACAGAAAGACAATGCGGCTCCTGGCCCAGAGCTTGCACCCAGGTACATTCCAAGCCGTAGAGGTCAGTTGCTGAACCAAATGTAGACTGTTGTGGACTCAGGCAGGCCCAGTGAAGGCAGTGGGCATCAGCACCCAAATTCAGACACAGAAGATGTATCCTTTGACCCACAGCTGAAGCCAGAGCTATAGGTTGGTCTACAGTTGAAAGCATAGGTAGGGGTGATGTTAGGCACTGAACATTTAGCATGCATTGCTGTGTTGACCTGGAGGGGCAGAAGGATAAGTTGGTGGTATATTTTTACCTGATTTAGCTGGGGGAGAGGGAGGGGATGAAATTCGCTGGCTGTTTTCATACAAAGTTTGGCTTGGATAGAGGGTTTCCAGCCTGCAGTTGGCTGGCCCCTGGTGAGAGGCTGGGTGAGGGAATACGGGGGATGGTGTTACGGCAGTGCCGTGATATCACTTCCAGGGTGAACCAGGAAGTGACATCATCACATTGGTGTGGCTCTCTAGGGTTCACCAGAAACTCTATGGTTTCACTGTGGAGTTTCCAGTGAATCCTATAGCATCATGCCAACACCGTGATGACTCCTGGGTTCAGCCCCAAAATGACATCACAGTGTTGCCCACTGATTTTTGTTTCTTCCCCCCCATTGCCCTACTGAGTGGTGCGGTGGCTTGGCAGCTGCTGGCAGCCTAGCTGGGCATGAATGGAGGGGAATAGTGGGCCGATAGGAAGGCGTGGGGGGCGGGAGATGCTGGCTCTCAGCAGCTCTATTGTCAAATTGAAGGGTTTCTTATTTCTGGCTGTTCTGCGGGGGGGGGGGGGAGCCCTAAAATGGCACAGTCTGTTCCTTCCTGTGCCTGAAGGGGGCTCAGAGTAGGGAATTTTGCATCGGGTGAGTTTGACAGTTGCACTTACCTTGTTTGACTGTGAGGATCAAATGTGAACTCGTCGCCATGTCTGTTTGGTTTGGCGCTGAATGACTGAAGGGCCTGCCAAACAGACTGGCATAGGTTCCCCTCCCCCCAAAAACTGTGCCAAAACACCGCCTGGCAATCGTTTAATTTCATAAGGACGACTTAGAGGAACTCCAAATGGTAGGATTTTTTGTTTCAAAGCAGCATTGGTGACAGATTTCTATGATTTGTGACAGATCTAATGGTCCATTTAAATTATTTCTTGCTGAGGAGAGCAACAACGGGGCGACGAGGGGCCGGGGCTCAGTGACAGAGCATCTGCCGGGCACCCAGAAGGTCCCAAGTTCCATCCAGGGCAACTCCGGTTAAAAGGAACATGTGTTCAAAATCCCACATTAATCCAGATGCAGATCCCCGGTTTTATTTGTAAATGGAAAGCACGTTGGATCTTTCTTACAAACAGGTGAATATACGTACGTGCTGGTTGTACATGCGTTCATTGTAACATGTGAACAGGACTAGTAATGTAGTAGGAGAGGGCCAGTTTGGTGTAGTGGATAAGAGCACGGACTCTGATCTGGGAGAACCGGGTTTGATTCCCCCACTCCTCTGCATGCAGCTGCGGGGTGACCTTGGGTTAGTCACAAGTTCATTCAGAGCTGTTCTCTCAATAATAGTCTTTGAAAGAGCTCTCTCAGCCCCACCTACCTCACAGGGTGTCTGTTGGGGGGGGGAGGGGGGGGAAACGAGATTGTAAACCGTTCTGAGACTCCGAGTGAAGGGTGGGGTATAAATCCAACTCTTCTCTTCCTCCTCCTCCTCCACTGTGGTTTCAGCAATGCAGCTGAACAGAGTATTTCCCTGAAACAACTAGTAATTGAAACAACATTATTTTAATCTGCATCTTCATATTTTAATCTGATCTCCAATGGCCAATCACAAGCACTGCTGGGGGGGGGCAGAAAAAGAGGAGGAGGAAGAAGAAGAAGAGATTTATACACTTCCCTTCACTACCCGAAGGAGTCTCAGAGTGGCTTACAATCTCCTTTCTCTTCCGCTCCCCACAACAGACACCCTGTGACCGTGAGGCAGGTGGGGCTGAGGAAGCTCTTTCGAGGACTGCCCTTGAGAGAACAGCTCTGAGAGAACATGTGACTGACCCAAGGTCACACCACCAGCTGCATGTGGAGGAGTTAGGACTCAAACCCGGTTCTCCCAGATTAGAGTCTGTGCTCCTCACCACTACACCAAACTGGTTCTCCCTTAAAATTCTGTTTGTGAACCAGATATCTGTGACTTCTAGAGTGAACCACGTGGCCTACTTTCTAAAAATACTTGGTGAGTGCCAGGAAAGGTCTTAGTGGGTACGATGGCACCCACAGGAGCCATGCTGGGGACCCCTGGGCTATACAATACCCTTTCATTATCCTGGCCCCAAACTTAGGCTGTAGTCAGATGGTCGTTTTGATCGGGTTTTACTGCCATTCCCTCTTGCATCCGTCTCCCGTACCGAAGTGGGCTCACTCGCGCAATCCTCCCGGTTCCCTAGCGAATTTTCCAGCTCCTGGAAAATCAAGTACATTCCAGATATTTGCGCTTTGAATCCACGATTTTGCCGATCTGGACAGCCATTTCTCGCAATAATCACAATTAGGTCATCTGAATGTCCTCCTCGTGATGTCCCCCCCGCCCCCAAGCTTCTGCTGTTGTGTGCGTGAGCAATCCTGTGTTGAATAAATTCGATGTATAAACGTTCAAGCGGACATCTAGACTCCAGCGCTCAGTTGTACGTAGCCGGTTACTTTTGTTCACTGTTTGGGGGGGGGGGCTGCAAAAACAAAGGAGTACGGTGAATCCCAGTGGGAGCGGTGATTCGACCATGTTCATATGCGCATGCGCAAAGCCATTTAAAAAAAAAACCCGGAGGTGCCTGGAGATTTGTCACACAATGCAACTTTTTTGGGGAGGGATGTGTGATCATCCCAACCTGGGAAAAAATATTCCTGATCAAATCTATACCAAGAACAAATCAAGATAAGCTTGCCATGTGACCACAACCTCAGATCCCTCTAAAAAAGGGTGGGATTGGACACACTGAGGGGGCGTAGATCCATCCGTGGTTATTACCCATGACAGCTCAATGGTACCTCCAATGGCAAAGGCTACTGATTGGCTACTGTAGGAAAGTGCATGCTGGAATAGATGGACCATGGGCCTGATCCAGCAACGCTCTTCTTCGGTTCCTAATTCCTGAGAACTGGCTGTGGGGACGATAGGATGAAATAAGAAATCGTATTGTGGAGTTTCAGAATCTCCAGATTCCGAGCATTTTCAGAGTGGAGACGGGTAGCTTTAATTGCATCCCAAAGCTTGCCTTTACCAGAGTTTGTCCTCTGCGGGCTGTTCTGGTTCCTTTCCATTTTTTATAATCCTGACACTCGATGAAGGTCCATCTGTTATAAAGCCAAAGTACAGTTCCAAGAACCTTTAAATAGATTAGCCAGTTTGCCTTAAAAAAGAAGAAGGAAAAAAGAAGAAGAGGAAATGGAAAACGTTTGGGCTTGAAAGAACCAAGCATCGTAGATAGAGGGAAGGGGGTTTTAATGAGTGACCGGTTGCCTGTGAGTCAGCTGTGGGGTAGTGCACTGTTGGAAAATGTTACGTTGTGGGATAAAACCAGAAGCCTTGTTTGTTCAGACAAGCCATGCATTTTTGCTGCCTTCAGCACTGTGGAAAGAACATGCCAGTCACGTCTTTGGGGAATTTGGAAAGGGGAGGAAGGAGGACTGGAACAACTGCAGATCGAAACACCCCCCCCCCCGAAACAAGACCCTTGCATATCTGATGCTGAGAGTGGGGCAGGGAGGTGGTGTGATGTAGTAGTCAAGCAACCTGAGAAGCAATCTGGAAGGATCCTGGTCAGTAGGTGTTGAAGAAGAAAAAGAGGAGATTGGATTTGTACCCTGCCCTTCACTCAGAGTCCCAGAGTGGCTTACAAACTCCTCCTTTTCCTCTCCCCACAACAGATACCTGTGAGGTAGGTGGGTCTGAGAGAGCTCTGAGAGAACTGCTCTTGAGAGAACAGCTCTGAGAGAATGGTAGCTGGCCCAAGGTCACCCAGCTGGCGGCAAGTGGAGGAGTGGGGAATCAAACCCGGTTCTTCCAGATTAGAGTCTGCACACTTAGAAGAAGAGAAGAAGAGATTGGATTTATACCCCGCCCTTCACTCCCCAAGGGAGTCTCAGAGCGGCTCACAAACTCCTTTCCCTTGCCCCTCCTCACAACAGACACCCTGTGAGCTTGGTGGGGCTGAGAGAGCTCTTTCCCAAGCTGTCCTTGAGTGAACAGCTGTGCCAGAACTATGGCTTGCCCAAGGTCATCCAGCAGCTGCACGTGGAGGAGTGGGGAATCAAACCCGGTTCTCCCAGATTAGAGTCCGAACACTTAACCACTACATCAAACCTTCTTTGCCATTCATCCACATCTCAAACACCAGCAGGGCTCCGGTACCCTCTTCTCCACTTTTGACCTCCATTTCCAACACCCAGCGGTGGTGTCTGGGCTTGAGGCTTGCGCATGGACACCACAAACCGAGCTGGTCCTAGTTTTGGGGGTGCCCTGGGCAGACAATGCCCAGTCCCCCATCTGCTCACCACCATCCCCACTTCATGTTTTCCTTCCCACCTCCCTCCTGGCTGGGCATTCTTGCTTTTGCAAGCCTTTCCTCCGCCCACGTTCTGTCATCTGTACTGCCTGCATAGTAGGGATGCAACACACACATACACACACCTGATTGGGGCGGGAATCCCCCACTGACAAGCCCCACCTCTCCACTGCGAAGTAGTAGGGGGATTTACCCCCCCCCCTAAAAAGGGAGGGACAGCAAACATTTCAGCGATGCGCCTACATGATTTCAACTTGACCCAGAAGTGACATAGGCATGTCGGGGCGACGATGCTCTGGTTTGGGGGTGAAAACCAGAGTGTTGCCCTCGATGTGCCTATATCACTTCCGGGTCACCTTGGAAACCATGTGGCTGAATCGCTGAAATGTGGGATGAAACGCCCTACCAATGCTCCCTCGAAGCTATGGAGTCCCGTAAGCAAAAATTCTACTTTGTGAGCTACTGGCATTAAGGTTGTGAGCGAGCAGTTTGGCTGCTGCATAAATTAGTTTGCTGGGGAGCCCCCCTCCCTGAGCCAAGACAAAAATGTGTGAGCTGGAGGCTAAAAAGGAATCCTTCTTTCCTTTTACAGCTTCCATTACTTTGTTTGTTAACCATGCAGGCTTTTTTCCTATACCTCTTTGTGCCTTTCCTAACCCGCGGTATATATTTTCTCTGAGCCTCTAGGATTGTGATTTTAAATAGTCTCCAAGCTTCCCCAATGGTTTTGACCCTTTCCACTTTTCCTTTCAGTTTTCTCCTCACATGTCCTCTCATATCAGAGAAGTTACCCCTTTTAAAGCTAAAAGTGGTTGTGTCAGTCTTTATGGGCAACTCCCTATTTATACAAACGTTGAACTCAATAACGTTATGGTCACAGTCCTGTCTCGGAGTATGCGGACACTGGCCCTGGTCCCAAGCCACTCGGGGTGCTATCCACCCAATGGGGTGGGTTTTCCCCTGCTTTGGGGGACCCAATCCGCCACCGACCAGCTAGATGTGGGGGGGCGGCCTGCCCCGAAGATCCCCGTCGCACCTGACATGCCCAACACAATGACATCACCTGGGCACATCATGCAGGGGATACTCTAGCATTTGGTTAAAAATCTCTATGGTGACCATAGAGTTTTTGGCCAAATGCTAGAGCGCCCCCCCCCCCGCATGACCCAGGAACCCAGGCTGGAGCCCCCGCCGGCAGCCAGGAAAGACCTGGCAACCCTACAAGCCACAGGCCATTGCCGCAAGACGCTTTTTCGAAAGCCGCTCTGGAGATGTTGTCCTCCTTCAGCAGGAGTCTTCTCTAAGGGCGAGTCCTCCGCTCACAGCTTGGCAGAGAGCCGTGTGATGTGGTTCGTCTTGATTGGACCTGACAGGCAGGTACACGGAGGGGATGAAGGGAGGCCGAGGCCCTCCACCTCGTCCTTTTTCGTCGCCTTACCTTGCCTGACAACAGGGTGAGTGAGTGATCTGAAGAGAAGCAAAGGCAGGAGAGGGGGGGGGGGGGGGGAGAACCCTTCTAGTCTTCCAGGAATAGAAAGCCAGAAAGAGAAAGAGAGAGACTTATTTGGGTCATGTACCACACCGCTTATTTTTGAACGCATCTTCTACATCCGACGTTTGAGCGGCAGACAGCAGTCGGGAAACGTGCCAAACAAGCGCCAGCCTTTGCGGTGTTGGCTGGAGGTTGTAAGGAAAGCTTGTTTGTAGCATCCCTGCGTAAAGTCTATCTAGCGAGTGTTCATTCCCCTCCATCCCAGAGCCCGTTAGGCATAGTGGTTACAAGCAGCAGGACTCTAACCTAGAGAACTGGGTTTGATTTCCCCATTCCTCCACATGAAGCCAGCTGGGTGACCTCAGATCAGTCACAGCTCTCTCAGTCTCCACCGAGGGTGTCTGTTGGGGGAAGGGGAAGGCGGCTGTAAGCCACTCGAGACTCCTTTGGGTAGTGAAGGGAGGGGTATAAAACCAACTCTTCTTCTTTGTCCAAGGGATGAGAAGGGCTGCGGCTCAGTGGTAGAGCATCTGCTTTGCCTGCAGAAGGTCCCTGGTTCAACCCCTGGTAGCATCTCCAGTTAAAAGGACCAGGTAGGAGGTGATGTGAAAGACCTCTGCCTGAGACCCTGGTGAGCTGCTACCAGTCTGAGTAGACAATATTGACCTTGGTCCTTTCTGCACTTGTATCTCATCCCTGGTTTTATCAGAGTTCAACTCGTGACACGATACCTTGCGTTTATCCCTGGTTAAGACACTGAACTGCAGACTGGAAGGTCGGTAGCTCGGCAGTTTGAGACCCGAGTGGCGCCTGATGGAGTGAGCTCCCGTCTCTGGCCCCAGCTCCTGCCAGCCTAACAGTTCAAAAGCAAGAAACTGCCAAGTAGATAAACAGGTACCGCTTCGGTGGGAAGGGAACAGCGTTCCGTGCACCTCAGCGTCTAGTCATGCCGGCCACACGACCACGGAAAAAGTCTTCAGACAGCGCTGGCTCTTCGGCTTGGAAACGGAGATGAGCACCGCCCCCTAGAGTCGGATTCGACTGGCTTTTGAGCAAGGGAAAGCTTTACCTTTTTATAACAGCATCCATTTATCCTGGGACAAGCGTGGGGCGAAACCAGGGTGACCTCAGTGTAATGTGGAAACAGAAAATACCCAGAGATAATTACAGGGGTGAACTCAAGTGTAGTGTAGAATGTAAGTTCGGGGACAGGGTTGAACCGGGATTTAAGGCCTGGTGCAGAATATGGGTCTGATTCAGTAAAAGGCAGCTTCATACGTTTTTCAAGCTCCTCTCTCCCCCCCACCCCACGACAGCCCTGTAAGGCAGGTTAGGCTGAGAGAAAGAGAGGAATAGGGCCAAGGTCAGCCATCCATCAAGCTTCAGTGCAGGGCTGGGATTTTCTCAGCTCTCTCAGATCCAGAGTTGCCAACCACCAGGTGGGGCTTGACGGTCTCCTGCTTTTACAACTGATCTCCAGCTGACAGAGATCAGCTCCCCTGGAGAAAATGGCTGCTTTGGAGGGTGGACTCTGGGGCCCTGTATCCTGCTGAGGTTTCTAGTCTGCCAAAGCCCTCCCTCCCCAGACTCCACCCCCCAAATCTCCAGGTATTTCCCCACCCAGAGGTGGCAACCCTACTCAGACCCCAATCTGGCACACTAACCACTATACCACTTTGCCTCTCTAAACAGGCATTTAAAGCTGCCATTTTTTAAAAGTAACCTGCAAGGGGTTTTGGAGCCCATGTGTAGTGTGGCAGTTAGAACTTCAATAGTGTCGCCAACTCTGGGTTGGGAAATTCCTGGAGTTTTGGGGCGGAGTCTGGAGTGGGCAGGGAGGTCAGCAGGGATGAGAAGCAGCAGAGTTCACCCTCTGGAAGTCCCTTTTCTCCAGGGGAAGAGATGTCTGCAGTCTGGAGCCCAGTTATAATTCTGCTCCAGAGCAAAAATTCTACTTTGTGAGCTACTGGCATTAAAGTTGTGAGCCAGCCCTCTGGCTACTGCATAGATTAGTTTGCTCTGGCGTTTGGTGTAGTGGTTAAGAGTGGCGGACTCTAATCTGGGAGAACTGGGTTTGGTTCCCCACTCCTCCACTTGCACTTTCTGGATGACCTTGGGCAAGCCGTAGTTCTCTCAGAGCTGTTCTCTCAAGGACAGTTGTCTCAGAGCTCTCTCAGCCCCACCTACCTCACAGGGTGTCTGTTGTGGGGAGGGGAAGGGACAGGAGTTTGTAAGCCGCTCTGAGACTCCGAGTGAAGGGCGGGGTATCACTCCAATCTCCTCCTCCTCCTCCTCTTTTTCTTCTTTCTGAGCTAAGACAAAAATCTGTGAGCTGGAGGCTAAAAAACTGTGAGCTAGCTCACACTGACTCAGTTTAGAGGGAACACTGGTCAGCACATGAGATTCTTTCTGTGCCCAAGAGCAAACTCTGTCTGTGGGGTGCCTGCGGAATTTCTGTGGCTGTGGGGTGCCCTCCAAAGCCAACTTCTCCTGGCACAAAGGGTTAAACTTCCAAATCTGCAGACAGACAGCCGCTGACCCCCCACCCCACCCCACTCTCTCTATACGCTTGGCTTCCCCATCCATTGTTTGCAGTAGCCCTCCCTAGATTGACGGGCCTTCCTTTAGATGTCTGGCAGTGTTTGTTTATGAGCGCCACTGCCCTGGGCTCATGCTTCGGGAAAGAGCTTTGGCTAAGTCTCCTTCGGGGCCCTTCCCTCCTCTTTTTCATGGCCCCCGTGAGCTGATAAGCAGGCTTTCGAACCCCCCGGGGGAAATTAAGGCAGAAACCCCTTCTCTGCACCTGCCTGCCTTACTAGCAACTGGAGCCTGTTAATTCTGAGAAAAAGGAAAGCCAAAAAGAAGAGAGCACAGAAGGCTCTTTCCCCGGATGCGGCAAGCCTAGAGGGGTGCCCCTGGGTTGGCACCAGCGACTGGCAGGTCTTGTTGCAGAGCGTGAGGACAAGGAGTGGAACCGCTGCCCAAATACTTGGCCTTTGGGATGGGTAGCCTGTTTTGAGCAAGGGCATCTGCCTGTTTTGAGCAAGGGCAGTCTCTCTGTTTCGGGTTCCCGAGCCCATAGGTCACACAGTCCTTGTCTTACCCTTTGGAGAGATTCTGTGGATGCCTTTTAAAATGCTTGCTAGAATACGCAAAGGCAGGGAGGCGGCATGGTGTAAGCCTGATCTCGTCAGATCTCAGAAGCTAAGCAGGGTGGGTACTTGGAAGGGAGGCCACCGAGGAAGACTCAGCAGAGGAAGGCAATGGCAGATCCCCTCTGCTTCTCACTTGCCTTGAAAGCCCCTTGCTGGGATCACCGTAAGTCTTGGATGGGAGACCCCCAAGGAAGACTCTGTGGAGGAAGGCAATGTCTGACCATCTCTGCTTCTCCACTTGCCTTGAAAGCCTCTTGCTGGGGTCACCATAAGTTGGAAGCTAAGCAGGGTCAGTACTTGGAAGGGAGACCCCCGAGGAAGACCCTGCAGAGGAAGGGAGAGGCAAAGCACTTCTGCGACTTCCTTGCTGGGGGTCACCATAAATTGGCTGTGGCTTGACGGAACTTCACACACACATAACATACAGAATGCACCAAAGGGCAGTGCACTGCACAAGCGCCCCTTCTTTCTTAGGCACGTGCACATTAGATTTGTCATGCATGTGATTGTATCCTCTGCCGACACATCTTCAGTGCAGAAACATAGGAATAAAAACATAGACAGGATCAGCTTGGGGGGGGGGGGGTTGTTGGGGGGGGGTGAGATCCCTTTCTGTAGCCTCCCCCCAGACTAAGCATGCTGCTCCCCTTGCACATGCATGTGCATGCGCCATCCTGGAGGACGTAGCAAAGGACGGCTCATCCGTGAAGCCCTGTTAGGGCTGGCGAGGCTAAAGTGATATAACAGAGGAAGTGGGCTTGGGTGGTTTTTTTTAACCCACAGAAAAAATGATTTCATAATTATTATGAAACTGTTTTTTCCTCAATTGTCCTTAGTCAGAGGTGATTAATTTGTAAGTCATCTTCTACATACGGTCCTGGCTGACAGTGATTTTGAATGGGTTTTGTACAAACGTTTGGACACAGTGGTCCTTCCATATTCGCGTCCAGTTTATTGCCGCTGATTTCCCTTGACGATGTAGCAGGATTTTTTTTGAAAAGAAGTTTTAAATCGCTTCATGGGAAAAAAGAGGCAGTAATGCTCTGAATAGCAGGGCATTGGGGGGGGGGGGATAGCAACAGGTAGGGTTGCCAGCAGTGTTCCCTCTAAGTTGAGCTAGTGTGAGCTAGCTCACTGTTTTTTAGCCTCCAGCTCACACATTTTTGTCTTCGCTCAGGAAGGATGGCTCCATGGCAAACTCGCTGATGCAGCAGCCAAGTCGCTCACTCACAACTTTAACGCCAGGAGCTCACAAAGTAGAATTTTTGCTCACAAGACTCCACAGCTTAGAGGAGGCATTGGTTGCCAGCTCCAGGTTGGGAAATACCTGGAGATTTGAAGAAGAAGAGAAGAGATTGGATTTATACCCCGCCCTTCACTTGTATTCTCAGAGTGGCTTACAAACTCCTTTCCCTTCCCTTCCCCACAACAGACACCCTGTGAGGTAGGTTGGGCTGAGAGAGCTCTGACAGAAACTGCTCTTTTTCAAGAACAGCTGTGCCAGAACTATGGCTTGCCCAAGATCATCCAGGAAGAGTGGGGAATCAAACCCGGTTCTCACAGATTAGAGTCCATGCACTTAACCACTACACCAAACTGGGGGGGGGGGGGGATGGAGCCTGGGGAGGGGAGGGACATCAATGCCATAGACACCGCCTTCCAAAGCAGCCATTTTCTCTAGGTGAACTGGGACCTATCACCCAGAGATCAGTCGTAATCCCAGGAGATTTCCAGCTGCCACCTGGAGGTTGGCAGCCCTAGCAACAAGGGAGACTTTGGCTTCTCTTCCCCTGCTTCTGGGGGCCTCTGGTTCACTGAATCGACTATCTATCCATCAAAGTTGATATTGTCTACTCAGACTGGCAGTGGCTCTCCAGAGACTCAGGCAGAGGTCTTGCACGCCATCGGTTACCTAGACTCTGCTCACAAATCTCCAGGAATTTCTCAACATGGAGTTGGCAACCCTAGCAACTGTAGGGAGGTTCGAAGCCAAGGATCCTCCTATGATGGAAGCAGCTGTTTCCGAAGGGGGGTTCCGGGCAGACCCAAAGGCGATGCTTCTTGGGCTCTTCCAAAGCACGTCTTGCTCCAACGAAGCTGGAGGATGCATGGAATCTCTTGTTATTTGACCCCTCTTTGTGGCTCCATAGTTATCTATGTCTTTAAATCACCAACATCAGACAGACTGCATTGCCTGTGTTTTGTGCCTGCACAGTCAGCAGCAGCTGTTCGTGATGTGGTCACAACAACTATCCGAAAGGTTAGCTTGTTTCAGGGACCAAAGGCACATCTAAGTAGTAAGTTTCATCTAAAAAATAAATAAATCTCAGACTGGTTTTTCCTCCTTTTTACTATTTGCCTTTTATAAACCGGAAAGGGTAGCAGGGAGGGGGCAGAGAAAGCAGCCTAATCATTCCAGAAAGTCACTGAATTGCTCAAAAGGAGACACATCTGAATTCACTCAGACACATGCGAACAGCTCACCGCAGTATCAGCTCCCTACTGGCAAACAGCAAGCAAGAGCTCTGCTGAACCACTGCATGAACGATCGTGACGAGTTGCAGTTCAGCTGCAGAGCACCGGTTTTGCAATCCATGTGACAGCTCCCTGATTCAGAACCACACCATATTTGTGGGGGGTATGTACATCCTTCTGAGACCCAAGGGTCTAGGAGAGCTGGACAGAGCAGAATGGTTAAGGCCTGGAATTGTCTTCTTGGGATATTTTGGGTAATAAGCTGTCTCAAGTGATTTCTGTGGGGATGGGACTGGGGGGGAGGGGAATCCATGTTACAAGCTAGTAGCAGACAGAGCGAAATGATGCTTGGACTGGATTGATCCCTGGCATCCCCGTGCAGAGCGGGTTCCAGATTTTGGGCGTCCCCCTTTTGCCCACCACTAGGTCCCCCTTCATGCCCACCTGCCCAAGTGGTCTCTCCCACCCATGCCTCCTTCCTCTGCTCACTCGCAAGCTCTCCTGCCACCTGCAGTCACAGCTGCTCACAACAGCTGTATGCCCTTTCCTCAGCGGTGCTGGGTGAAGCCAGAAGTCCCACCAGGAACCAGCTGCCTGGGGAGGTGGTGAGCTCCCCCTCCCTGGCAGTCTTTAAGCAGCGGCTGGATGAACACTTGTCAGGGATGCTCTAGGCTGATCCTGCACTGAGCGGGGGGGGGTGGGACTAGATGGCCTGCATGGCCCCTCTCCACTCAGCTCTGTGATTCGAGGGAGGGAGGGAGGGAGGGAGAGAGGCTTGTCAGCAAAACTCCCTCAGAGCTGTGGAGTCTTGTGAGCAAAAATTCTACTCTGTGGGCTGCCGGAGCCATCCTTCCTGAGGGAAGACAAAAATGTGTAAGCCGGAGGCTAAAAAACTGTGAGCTAGGTCACACTAGCGCAGCTTAGAGGGAACACTGCTTGTCAGGGATGCTCTAGGCCAGGGGTGGCCAAACTGTGGCTGGGGAGCCACATGCGGCTCTTTCACACATATTGTGCAGCTCTTGGCAGGGTGGCTGGGGAAGCAAAGGGGAGGCATGCCTCCCTGATCGGTCTTCCCTTCCCCAGCTAGTAGTCCCTTCCCTGGGTATGCTTGAGGTGGATGGGTGGGGAGCAGAGAAAGAAAGCAACTTGAACTTTAAATGTGTTCTTAAAGACACCCCGCCCCCGCTGGCCGGCTTGGAGAAGGCATTTGTCTCTCTAAAACCTCTTCTCCAAGCCAATCCAGCTGGCATTGGGGTCTTGGAAGATGCATTTAAAGTTAAAGTTGCTTTATTTCCACCTCTCCCTCCCTCCCATCTGTTTGCTTTCTTTACACTTCCTTTCATTCCACCTTTCTCTCTCTCTTTTTCTCCCCTCCCTCCCCATCTAATCATTATCGATATCTATTTTTACCCGTTTTGTTTTTTATTTTTGGCAGTCTCATTTAATGTTAAGAAAAAGGCAATTTGCATATTTTTCTATTAAAACCTGTGGATTATGTTTGTCCATGTCTTGTGGCTCTCAGACATCTGATGTTTATTCTATGTGGCTCTTATGTTAAGCAAGTTTGGCCACCCCTGCTCTAGGCTGATCCTGCACTGAGCCGGGGGTTGGCCTAGATGGCCTGTCGGGCCCCTTCCGGCTCTGTGATTCTATGACTCTATGAATGCTAATGCCTCATGCCTCACTCACATCTCCTTCTCCAGCAGAATGGCAGAATGGCCATCTGGTTCTGGATGGTGAAGGCAATAGGGCGTACACTCAAGGCCACAGAGACCAGCAAGATGCCTAGAGGGGCCCTCACAAGCTGAATGCTGCATTCTAAGTACTCCCCCATCCTGTCCCCTGCCCCTCTTTCGGGGTGATGTTAGATCGTTTCAGAGAATTGTTTCAAGAAGATCCTCTTGAGGCTTGGAAATACCTGGAGATCTGAGGGCGGAAATACCTGGAGATTTGAGGGTGGAGCTTGGGAGAGTAGGATTTAGGAAGGGGAGGGACCCCAATGAGAGCCAGATTGGTGTAATGGATAGGCGCGTGGACTCTAATCTGGGAGTACCGGGTCTGAGTCCCCACTACTCCATTTGCAGCTGCTGGTGTGACCTGGGGTCCGTCACAAGCTCTCTCGGAACTGTTCTCTCAAGAGTAGTCTTCGAAAGAGTTCTCTCAGCCCCCGCTACCTCACAGGGTGTCTGTTGTGGGGAGGGGAAGGGAAAGGAGATTGTAAACCGCTCCAGACTCCTTCGGGTAGTGAGGGGCAGGGTATAAATCCAATCATCTCCTCCTCCTCCTTCTCCTCCTCTTGGTATAATGCCACACAGGCCATTTTCCAAAGCAGCCATTGTCTCCAGGAGAAGTGGAACAAACGTTTTAAACAAATGGTTGATGTCACCTGGAGATCACTTGCCATTCCAGGAGATCTCCAGCCCCCCCCCCCCCCACCTGGAGGTTGGCCACCCTAGTCTACACCCAGCAGCTGCATAAGATGGAAATGAGGGAGCTGAAAGCTGAGGTGGTAAAATGGATTTTCGCACTGCTTCGAAGTTGAGGTGAGGGATTACACGTTTCAAAATTCCTCTTCAGTAATAAGTTCTTTCTAGTGGAAAACTGGATCAGTGCATAAAAGAACTAAGGCGGATCATGGTCCCTGGGGGCTGTTCCCCTCCCCGCCCTTTTAATTTACAGGGAGTTTTTAATGGGGGATGCATTTAAAATGGCATTCCCCTACCTAAAGAGATTTTTTCCCATTCCGCCACCTCGTTCTGCTGCTTGAGAGTGACAAATTTTAAAGAACTGGCTGACCTTTTTAGTTAGATTTTAAACACCTGTGGCTTTTTAAAAGGTATACGATTGTAATTTTGAGCCCGCTTGCGGGGAGGGCGGGATATAAATACGAATAAATAAATAAATAAATAAATAAAATAATTTTGCTGTGTTTTATTTTCTTTTACCTTTTAGAAACTCTCATGTACGAAGTAAATCAACAACATTCTAATGTTTGAGGAAGGGAAAAGGGAATATTATTTGTTAAGTGGACTGACGAGTGCCCAGTTTGGTGTAGTGGCTAAGTGCGCGGACTCTAATCTGGGAGAACCGGGTTTGATTCCCCACTCCTCCACTCGCACCTGGCTGGATGACCTTGGGCAAGCCATAGTTCAGTCAGAGCTGTTCTTGAAAAAGAGCGGTTTCTGTCAGAGCTCTCTCGCCCCGCCTACCTCACAGGGTGTCTGTTGTGGGGAGGGGGAGGGAAAGGAGATTGTAAGCTGCTCTGAGACTCCTTTGGAAGGGCGGGATATAAATCCAATCTCTTCTTCTCACCCAACAGCTGTTCAAAAGAATATATCAGTCCTAAATCGTGGATGCTCTTGTCTCTCCCCAGCCTTGTTGTCTGACTACATCCAGGTAGCACCTGGAGATCTCCTGCTATTACAATGGATCCCCAGACTACAGAAATCAGTTCCCCTGGACAAATTGGCTGCTTTGGAGGATGGACTCTATGATGTCATACCCTGCTGAAGTCCCTCCTCCCTCAAATCCCACCCTCCCCAGGCTCCACCCCCCTAAATCTCCAGGAATTTCTCAACCCACAGCTGACACCCGTATGCCAACCCATTATAAACAAATCTGATAAGTATTTCTTAGGGCTGCCAGGTCCTCTGCCACTGGAGGGGGGTGAGGAGAGGGTTGCCAGCTCCCGTTAGGGAAACTCCTGGAAATTTGGGGGGTGGATCCTGGGACCTCAGTGGGGTATGATGCCATAGTCCACCCTCCAAAGCAGCCGTTTTCTCCAGAGGAACTGATCTCTGTAGTCCTGAGCTGAGCTGTAATTCTGGGGGATCCCTAAGTCCCACCTGGAGGATGAAGAAGAAGAAAAGAGGAGGCTGGATTTATACACTGTCCTTCACTCGGAGTCTCAGAGCGGCTTATGATCTCCTTTCCCTTCCTCTCCCCGCAACAGACACTCTGTGAGGTAGGTGGGGCTGAGAGAGCTCTTTCAAGGACCGCTCTTGAGAGAACAGCTTTGAAAGCTCTTATGACTGATGTAATGATGTAAGCCGCGCCACCATCAGTGCAGAAGCCTGACGGGCGGAAAGAAAACATGTTAGCAGGGCGATAGGATCGGGAAAACTTGTTTAAGGAGAATTGTTAACTTTTCATCCCATCTCACAACCAAGAGCACCAGCTATCTGAAGAAGCGAAAGGCGAACGTGGCATTAAAGCCAGCCGTGCATAGCTGCTGCTCCTGCAGGCGTGGAACTTTTGACCTCCTAAAGCTCTACATACAAAGGATTAGTGGACTTTCTTTAGAGCTTTTCCTTCGTTCTTTTGATCCTAGCCCTTTAAGAGAATGTAAGGGTGTTTTTTGAACTTGATAAGAATTAGAACTGTTTGAACTGATTTATACAATACAAGAGGTGGGACCCACGGTACTTGCGGGGGGGGGGGGGGGGGCGGAGAAGGACCTCTATGTGGAGAAGCAGCCACAGGTAAGCCTTCCTCCCCTCCCCCGGGCAACGACAGCAAGGTCCGGGCCTGCCGATCTCCCCTCCTCTGCCCCCGGTTGCAGTGGTGAGGCCCGTGTGGCTCAGAGCCACCGGACAGCCACAGTTCCCAGAGCATTCCCTGCGCATGCACAGGAAACGCCCTTTTACTTTTGGGGGAATTTAAATATCCCCCCAAAAGTTTTTTCACTTTTAAGATTTTTCTGTACGCATGGGGAGTCCCCCAAGTGTGCAGAAAAATCTTCCTGCCCCCCAAGTGCCCCCTCCACACAGATTTAGATATCTGCACGGAGACCTCTTCCCCTCCCTCCCCCTGCCCTCCCTGAAAATGGCGGCGGCGAGACCCGCTGCATGCCGAGCCTCTTCCCCTCCCCCCTGCCCTCCCCAAACCCAGCGGCGACCGCAAGGCCCGCTGCCCACTGAGCCTCCCCCACAACCAAAGTGTTCTCTGCACGTGCACAGAGAACGCTTTTACTTTTGAGGGGATTTAAATATCCCCCCCAAAGTTTTTCTAACTTTTTCTAATTTTTCTGCACAGGTGGAAACTCCTCCACATGTGTAGGAAAATCTCCCTGCCCCCCGAGTGCCCCCCCCCCCCGCGGATTTAGATATCCGCACGGAGGGGGCCGCTTCAGAATTAGATATACAGATAATATTTCTGCTTTTGTTCGTAATTTTTTCCACGGAGTGTTTTGCATTGATACAACCACCAGGAGGTTGGCAACCCTCGTTTTTTCTAGTTTAACATTCCCCCCCCCCCCCAACACAAATACTCCATTGCAGTTTTGAGGCGTTTCAGCGGCTGTGGCTCTTTCGGTGTCTCTCTCAGCCACAGAGGGGGAGCCTGTGAACTCAGTCCAGCATTTCCTGTGGCGTGGGGCAGAGGTAAGGTAACCAGAAGGTGCTTCCAGACAAATGTCACTTTGTGGTAGCGCTTTCCTGTAAAGAGTAGCGGTGTAGCGCACCCCTTTAACTGCGACTTCTAAATGTCAACTCACCTGGTGGTTTGCGACAAGAAGAACAGCAAGGCAAGCGTTTGTAATCCAGAAGTGTTTGTAACAGATGGAGTGGAGGTCCATCAGTGGCTGTTAGCCACAAGGTATAGATAGGAACTCTCTGTCTGGGGCAAGTGATGCTCTGTATTCTTGGTGCTTGATGGGGGGGGGGGGCAACAGTGGGAGGGCTTCTAGTGTCCTGGCCCCACTGCTGGACCTCCTGAGGGCACCTGGTGTTTTTGGCCACTGTGTGACAGACTGTTGGACTGGATGGGCCATTGGCCTGACCCAACACTGGCTTCTCGTATGTTCTTATGAAGAGAGCTGCTTCTTTGCTCCCCTGCTAGTCCACCCTGCCCCCTCTCCTTGGAGGGCTGCCTAATGAGGTGTAGCAACAAACACAGGTTAGTGAGGATGATCGGCATGTCAGCAAGTATGGCTGCCAGCCTCCAGGTGGGACCTGGAGATCTCCTGGAATTACAGCTGATCTCCAGACTACAGGGATCCGATCCCCTGGAGAAATGGGCTCCTCTGGAGAGTGGATTCTAGGGCTTTATAGCCCCGCTGAGCTTCCTCCCCACTCAAACTCCCCCCTCCCCAGGGTCTGTCCCCATATCTCCAGGAATTTCCCAACCCACTGCTGGTAACCCTGTTTGCAAGACAGTTGCCATCTATCTGCATGGGAAGGAATCCTCTCCAGGTCTTCATGGTCATGGACTCCTTTCCTCTTTATCTACGGAAAAGAGATACTCACTAGCACGACAGGAAGGAACCAGCCCGAAACCAGAAGTGATGTCAGGTGCAGTGAAGGGGCCCCGATTTTCCCCAAGCTGAAGTTTTTAAGTGACGCAGCTAAGAGAGCCGGTTTGGTAAGAGAGCCAGCTTGGTGTCATGGTTAGGAGCGCGAACTCTAATCTGGGAGAACCGGGTTTGATTCCCCACTCCTTCACATGCAGTTGCTGGTGTGACCTTGGCTCAGTCACAAGTTCTCTCAGAGCTGTTCTCTCAAGGGCAGTCCTCGAGAGAGCTCTCTCAGCCCTCCTACCTCACGGGGTGTCTGTTGTGGGGAGGGGAAGGGAAAGGAGATTGGAAGCCTTTCTGAGACTTCTTCAAGGATGCTGGGCCACCGTCTGTGATGAGAGGAGCTAGGCCTGGCAAAGTGGCCTGTCGTCAACCACCAGGCCAGCGTCTAGGCAATGTGCTGGGTGGTTTCCCCACAGGGACAAGCTTGTGTGGTTTCCTTGTTGAGGGTGTGGCTGCTTGTATTGTGCAGCGGCAATGGCCCTTCCACAGGGAAGGTTTCCCTGAGCCAGTTTGGTGTAGTGGTTAAGTGCGCGGACTCTAATCTGGGAGAACCGGGTTTGATTCCCCACTCCTCCACTTGCACCTGCTGGATGACCTTGGGCAAGCCCTAGTTCTGGCACAGCTGTTCTTGAAAAAGAGCAGTTTCTCTCGGAGCTCTCTCAGCCCCACCCACCTCCTCCTCCTCCTCCTCCTCTTCTTCTTCTTCCCCTTGCCAACCACCAGGGAAGGCCTGAATGTCTTTCAGAATTGCAACCTCCAGAATACAGAGATCAGCTCCCCTGGAGAACGTGGCTGCTTTGGAGGCTGGATTCTATGACATCAGGCCCTCCAAAGGCCCCTCCCCTTCCCCGAATCCTGCCCTCCCTGGGATCCACCCCCAAATCTCTAGGAATTTCCAAACACGGAGTTGGCATCCCAATGGGCCAATTTCCCTGCAGGGGCAGACACCCCACCCACCCCGGCCACTATAGCTTTTCTAGTTTATTTTTCACAATCAGCATTTTCATATTGTCATATTAATATACTGTTGTAACAATAAATGCAACAGATGCTGTGAATTTCCAGATTTCATTTTTTTTAATAGTAAGGCTCTTTTTTTTGCGAACCAAGTATGTGTGGCCCGCAACTGCCGCTCTCCCTCCCTCCTGCTAGATTCGAAGGGCCCTCCAGCTGGTCGACGGGCCATGTGGTCCCTGTCGATCAGCTGAAGCCCTTTAAATTGGGCCAGAGGGGAAGGGGAGGGGCGGCCTGGTGGGTGCTCACTCTTGGGGGTGGGGCTTGGGGCATCCCCGCCCACCTCAGAATGCCCCCTCATCCCCTCACCGGAGCAACAAGGGGACCCGGCAACCCTCTGTCACACACAGTGGCCAGCCAGTTCCTCTGGAGGGCCAACAACAGGGCATAGAGGCCGAGGCCTCCCCCTGACGTTACTTTCTGGCTCTGGGATTCAGAAGTAGGCTTGCCAGCCTCCAGGTGGGGCCTGGGGATCTCCTGCTTTTACAAGTGATCTCCAGCTGACTTAGATCAGCTCCCCTGGAGAACATGGCTGCTTTGGAGGGTGGATTCTATGGCATTAGGGTTGCCAGCCTCCAGGTGGGGCCTGGGGATCCCCTGCTTTTACCACCGATCTCCAGCTGAGAGAGATCAGCTCCTCTGGAGAAAATAGCTGCTTTGAAGGGTGGACTCTATGGCATTGTACCATGCTGAGGTTTCTCTCCTCCCCAAACCCTGCCCTCTCCTGGATCCGCCCCCAAAGTCTCCAGGTATTTCCCAACCCAGACTTGGCAACCCTATATGGCATTGTACCATTCTAAGGCCCCTCCCCTCCCCGAACCCCACCTTCTCCTGGATCCACCCCCAAAGTCTCCAGGTACTTTCCAGCTAGGGTTGCCAGCCTCCAGGTGGGGCCTGGGGATCTCCTGCTTTTACAACTGATCCCCAGCTGACAGAGATCAGCTCCCCTGGAGAAAATGGCTGCTTTGGAGGTGGACTCTATGGCGTTGTACCATGCTGAGGCCCCTCCCCTCCCCAAACCCCGCTTTCTCCTGGCTCCATCCCCAAACTCCCCAGGTATTTTCCAAGCAAGGCTTGGCAACCCTGTTTCCAACCCAGACCTGGCAACCCTATTCAGAAGATTAGTGCCTCTGAAGGTGGAGATGCCCTTCAGCCCTGTGGCTAGTAGCCACTGCTAGACTTATCCTCAATGAATCTATCTAATTGCCCTTTAGAGCTGTTTATTCCTGCAGCCCTCACTACATCCTGTCCTCCACATGGCCAGCCAGTTCCTCTGGAGGGCCAACAGCAGGGCCCAGGGGCTGAGGCCTTCTTCCCCTGATGTTGTCTCCTGGCTCCGGGATTGAGAGCTTTAGTGCCTCAGTGTGGAGGTTCCCTTCAGCCACCGGGGCTAGAAGCCACTGATGGACTCCTCCTCCTCCGTGAATCTATCTAGTCCCCTTTTAAAGCTCTTTATTCCTGTGGAGGATCCTTGCCCCCCACTGCTCCGGGGCTGCTGTTTTGGGATCTTTTTCGAGGCCCTTCCACAAAGAAATATACCAACCAGGTGGGTAATTCTAGAGGGGGCTGCTTAGGTGACTGATTTAGGTTTGATTTATTAGGGCCTGGTTGGAGGCACAGATGTTTGCTGCACAGGGCAGGCCATTTTAATAGGTTTAACGAGCAGATCAATCAACAAGGGCTTTGGCTGATTGATCAATTGGGGGACAGTTTTTAATTGGCGTGGCTAGAAGTTCAGGGCACACTTAGTATTGTTTTCTCATTGTCCTGGACACCTCCTGTTGGTGATGGAAAGTGCCATCGTGTCGCAGTTGACTTATGGTGAAAGTCTGATGGGGTTTTCAAGGCAAGAGACGTTCAGAAGTAATTTGCCACTGGTTGCCTCTGCGTAGCAACCCTGCACTTCCTTGTTGGTCTCCCATCCAAATATTAACCAGGCCGGACCCTGCTTAGCTTCCGAGATCTGAGGAGATCAGTCTAGCCTGGACCATCCAACTCAGGGCTGTTACTACAACGACTATTAGGGAGTGCAAAAGAAGATGTTCGCTATAACAGGCCTGGTGACGGATTTGTTAGCCCCTGGTCCTACAGCTGTGGCTGCACACAGAAAAGGTGGGTCTTTGATCATTTCTTTATCAAATAGAATCATAGAGTTGGAAGGGACCTCTAGGGTCATCTAGTCCAGCCCCCTGCGCAATGCAGGAAATTCACAAATACCTCCCCCCCCCCCCCCCCCACACACACCCAGTGAGCCCAGAAGATGGCAAGAAACCTCCAGGATCCCTGGCCAAACTGACCTGGAGAAGATTGCTTCCTGGCCCCAACTGAACAGCTACCAGAGGGGTAGCTGTGTTAGTCAGTCTGTGGAACAAAATAAGAAAAGAGTCATGAGGTATCTTAAAGACTAATGTGTTTATTAAAACGTAAGCTGCTCTGTAGGAACAGCCCACCCTGTCCAAAGCATAAAGTGTGGGTCGTCAGCCAGCAGCTGGCAATTGGCAGAAGTCTGGGGTGTTGGGGACATGGGGGATGCCAGTGGAGTGACGGTATTATCTCACTTCCAGGGAAAACCCAGAAGTGATGTCATCTATAGGAATCACTGGAAACCCGATGAGGATGGGTAGTCATGTATGTAGTGGCAGAAAAGAGTCAGAGTCCAGTACCACCTTCAAGAGTAACAAAATTTGTGGCAGAGGATGAGCTTTTGTGAGTCGCTGCTCGCTTCTTCAGATACAGACAGAATGTGAGTCCATCTGTCCTATGTATTGGAAAGTGGAGTGATTTCAGATGCCAAATGATATTAGCATGGAAATGACAATAGGTGGGATTGGATCGGGTGTGATATGCAGAGAGGAAGTAGGTGTGGAGAAATCAGCATTGGTAACGAGACAGGAAACCTAGGTCTCAATTCGGTCCAGGTGGATGCATTGTCTTGAGCTTCATTATCAGTTGCAGTCGCTACTGATAAGGTGCTACTGGACTCTTACTCTTTTCTACTGGAAGCTCGATGGTTTTGCCATAGAGTTTCCAGCGATTTCTAGAGAGGCATTACATTACTTCCAGGTTTAACCTAGAAGTGATATAATGCAGTTGCACTGACAATACTTTTCACTTTATTTTTCTCTAATTGGCAGGAGATCTCCCACTTCCCATCCAGCAAACGGCAAGCCTGAAGAAGAGGAGGAGGGAGTGGAGGAGATTAGATTTTTACCCCACCCTTCCCTCAGAGTGGCTTACAAACTCCTTTCCCTTCCCCTCCCCACAACAGACACCCTGTGAGGTAGGTGGGGCTGAGAGAGCTCTGACAGAAACTGCTCTTTCAAGAACAGCTCTGACAGATGCCCAAGGTCATCCAGCAGCTACAAGTGGAGGAGTGGGGAATCAAACCTGGCTCTCCCAGATTAGAGTCCATGCACTTAACCTCTATACCAAACTGGCTCTTACATTCATTTGGCAGAGATATATGCCACGAAGCTACAAAGGACAGAAGGCAGAAGCAATTTGAAAGAGAGGCTGTTTCCCCCCCCCCCCCATTCATCATCTAAAAATTCTTTGGTAGGTAACATGCTTACTCTTTGCTGCACAAATTACCGCCTGCTTCAGGCCTTCACAGAGCTCTTCAGCCATTCAACTTGGCGTTCCGATTCTCATAACGGCTTTGGCTTCGACCGCGATGCAGATTTAACATCTAGTCTGAACCCATTGCACACTCGCCCCTATTTTGACTGCTCCCGTTTTGTCCCTGCATTAGACTGATCCCCCGTTAACACAAATAGCGGGAGAGACTCTCTGCGATGATTTAAACCTGCGCCCTTCAGTTTAACTCTGCGGAGGAAATAAGAACGAGGGGAGATTTAAATCATGGCCCAGGGAGGAAGCAGCTACAGGCAAACACTATAAAATGTTCAAAGTCAGGAACCGGTCAATGGATTTTTCCTCTTCTTTATTTGCTAATTTTAAACATGTTGTTTGTTGAAAGCCAGGAGCTTTTTCGTTTAGTTTTTTTTTTTTAAAGGCCTTTGTGGCTTCAGCAAACAGGTCATGAATCCCAGCACACCTACTCCCCGGGCAAACATCCCTCCCAATTATCTGGGGAATGAGGTGCATTTGACAAAAGCATCCATCTTTCAGAGAGACGGAGCGCTGCGGGTGTGGGAGCCGTCTGATTGCACATGTCAGAGCCCTTGACCTCTGCCCTCCTCCTCTCCCTTTGAGGACCCCTGAGAATGACCTGAAAGGGTTTCTTCTCGGTCCCACCTCTCCAGGGGCAGCCGCAGAGGGCTTATGTGCACACATACTTCTTTAAGGTTGCCCGGTCTGGGATGGAAAGTACCTGGAGGTTTTGGGGGTGCATCCGGGAGAGGGTGGGGTTTGGGGAGGGGAGGGGCCTCAGCCTGGTCCAGTGTCATAGAGTCCACCCTCCAGAGCAGCCATTTTCTCCAGGGGAACTGAGCTCTGCAGTCTGGAGATGAGCTGTGATTCTGGGGGATATCCAGGTCTCACCTGGAGGCTGGCATCCCTAGCTTTAAGTATGTGTGCCTGTTGGCCTGTGGCCAGCAGTGGAGAGTCATGTTTGCCATGCCTAAAGGGAGAGAATGCGGATTCTTTTGTACACACGAATGGGGGTTAACTTGCACTGGAGGAATTCACAGCCCAGACGTGGACCCCACACGGTTGCCAGATCTGGGTTGGGTAATTCCTGGAGGTTTGGGGGGTGGAACCTGGAGAGGGTGAGGTTTGGGGAGCGGGGGGGACTTCAGCTGGGTGTAATGCCAGAGAGATCAACTCCCAAAGCACCCGTTTTCTCCAGGGGGAACTGTCATCTGGAGGCCAGTTGTAATTCCAGGAGATCTCCAACCACCACCTGGAGGTTGGCAGCCCTAGCACATAACATTCCCACTCCAGCGAGGAAGCAACATGCTTCTGTCTGCAGGAGATCTCTGACCTCATCACAAAATGGGTTTGGGTCTGAATGTATGTTGCCCTGCACTTGGGCATGTAGTGGTGTAGTGGTTAAGTGTGTGGACTCTAACATGGGAGAACCGGGCTTGATTCCCCACTCCTCCACTTGCAGCTGCTGGATGACCTTGGGCAAGCCATAGTTCTGTCAGAGCTGTTCTCTCAAGGACAGTTCTGGAAAGAGCTCTCTCAGCCCCTCCACCTACCTCACAGGGTGTCTGTTGTGGGGAGGGTTGCCAGGTCTGGGTTGGAAAATACCTGGAGACTTTGGGGGTGGAGCCAGGAGAGGGCGGGGTTTGAGGAGGGGAGGGGCCTCAGCATGGTACAATGCCATAGAGTCCACCCTTCAAAGCAGCCATTTTCTCCAGGGGAGCTGATCTTGGTCAGCTGGGGGTCAGTTGTAAAAGTGGGAGATCCCCAGGCCCCACCTGGAGGCTGGCAACCCTAGTTGTGGGGAGGGGAAGGGAAAGGAGATTGTAAACCGCTCTGAGACTCTTGAGTGAAGGGTGGGGTATAAATCCAATCTCTTCTCTTCTTTTTCTTCTTCTAAATAGCCCCTTGTATGATTACCTATGATGAATAAGAATCCCCTGTATGTAACTGGGCTGGAAAGCATTTATAAACTGGATTAGATTTCTTTTTTCCCTTCCAGACTTTCAAATGTGCCAGAAATAACTAACATCGGTCTGGGCAGGCAGGTAGGCCAATGAAAATGTTTGTCAGTTTGAATGCAAAGCTGGTGTAACACACAGTATCTCTTTTTCTGAGATATCATTTCTTTGACGTGGTAAAAGGTTCAAGATGGACAACAAGACTAAGCGTCGTAGCACTTTTGGAATATTTAAAGCACCTATATATTTTCCTTTTGGGGAAGATCTCTGTCTTGCTTTACACCCAAAACGTCCTCCAGGGGGGAAAAATACAAAATCACAGTGCATAAAAGAGCAAACTGAGAGAAAGTTGGAGTGGTTAGACTAGAATCTGGGAGATCTGGATTCGAATCCCCACTCTGCCATGGAAACTTGTGGAGTAACTCTGTGCTAGTCCATGCACTCCCAGCCTAACCTACCTCACAGGGTTGTGCTGAGGATAAAAATGGAGAAGGGAAAAATGTTAAAAGCCACTCTGGGTCCCCAGTAGGGAGAGAAATGAGATTTCAAATGAACTAACTAAATAAATACATCTAAAAGGAACAGTCCAGCAGATTTAAGCTGCATGGAAATCACAAAATGCAATTACATGCCAGAGTCCTTCCTGAGCGAAGACAAAAATGTGTGAGCCGAAGGCTAAAGAACTGTGAGCTAGCTCACACTAACTCAGCTTAGAGGGAACACTGCTCTGGAGCCATCCTTCCTGAGCGAAGACAAAAATGTGTGAGCCGAAGGCTAAAGAACTGTGAGCTAGCTCACACTAACTCAGCTTAGAGGGAACACCGCTCTGGAGCCATCCTTCCTGAGTGAAGACAAAAATCTGTGAGCCGATGGTTAAAGAACTGTGAGCTAGCTCACACTAACTCAGCTCAGAGGGAACATTGGTTGAGAATCTTACAGATCTCAAATGGTCACTGAGGATACAATGGAGAATGCCCCATTCAGAGGAGGCCGCCAGATTATTATAGAACCGGATCACCACGGCGTTATTTGCAACAGTTCTCAGCAACGTGCAAGAATGGTAAGAGATCTCTCCTCCAGGATTTAGTCCTGGATGAGAAAGTTGGTCTGGTCTGCATTAATGAGGCTTCTCTCTGCCTTAAACTGGGAGCTGACCCCGCACCTGTTTCCCTTTTTCGTCCCCTCATTTCACATGGCCTTCCATGGAGTCAGTTCTCTGGCCATTTGTGATTAGGGAAAGTCCCCTTTGGACTAAGCTCCTCTCTCTCCTCTTGACGGCAACCTGAATGAGAACTGGATCCACCTGAATAAATGCAAGTTTACCTCTCTTTTTTTTTGCAATATACTTCTTGAGAGATTTATTTACCGCACTCAGCATCACACTTCAAGGACTGGGCCAAACTCTGCTATGTTAGCCAAATATCCCCATAAAAACGACAACAAAGATTTAAAAAACCTTTAATTAAAAAAATGGGTTAAAAAAAGACATGCTATAGATAAAAGCTGCGGACTATGCCCAGAAATACTCTCTTAACAGAAAGAAAACAGAACTAGCCCGAGTAATTAAAAAACCCCGTTGAGTTTAAAAAAACATATTGCTGAGTAAGAACAAAAAACAGCACCCAGAAGTGAGAGGGGACATGCTAAGAATGGAAGGGAGTTCGAACATAACATATGGCGGTAGAAGTTCAGAGTATTACGAGAGGGATGCTCAGAAAAGAACCACCTCACCACCTCATTGGTTCCCTGGTTTGGCAACCAACAAATCAAAGTCTGAGGATTACTGAACACTGCAAGCACTCAGTACAGCAGAAGAGGTGATTGGTTGTTGCCTGGGCCCAATCAAGAGGGTTCACGGGTACACTGTGCTCGAAGAGGTCAGACACTGGTGTTTCCTCTAGTAGCCGAACCAGTCTTCTTCAAGAACTGCCCCTTTTGAGAAAGGTGCTTTTCCTGCTGAGCATTAAAACATCTTCTAGCGCACGAACCTTCAAGGGTGTGAACATGACACACACAGAGAGTAATAATGATATATGGCTTTTGAAAAGGGGAAAGCACCCTTCGGGAACCTTGCCGAAATCAAAGGCAGCATGCCAGTCAGCTGAAATTCATTCTGAAAAGATCTAGATAACTCATTTCTCAGGTCTCAGATCGGGAGAGGGTTAATTCCTGGCAAAGCGGGATCTTTTCTCATCAGAAGAAAAGAAAGTTTGTTCAAAATAAAACGTACAGGCAGTTTCGTGAGCTGTCATTTTCTTGCCTGACAAAGTATTTTGCTGGAACCACCAGCCCGGAGGCTGTCCCCCCCCCCCCCCTTCTTATTTCTTTCTTTGGCCTAACCCAGACTGTCAACGGCTGATCATCCGTGAGGGATTACAGGAATGCCTCATGCTTTTCTTTCAGCTTTTAAGACAGGAGCTACATGGTGCTTGAGATTCACCTGACCAGCTTCTCAGCTGCTTCTGTCTCCAGCTGCTTTTTGAGAACCAGTTTGGTGTAGTGGCTAGGATCACAGACTCTAATCTGGGAGAACTGGGTATGACTGCCCACTCCTTCACATGCAGCTGCTGGTGTGACCTTGGGTCAGTCACAAGTTCTTTCAGAGCTGTTCTCTCATGAGCAGTCATCAAAAGAGGTCTCTCAGCCCCACCTAACTCATGGGGTGTCCATTGCAGGGAGGAGAAGGGAAAGGAGATTTGTAAGCCGCCCTGAGACTCGTCTGGGTAGAGAAGGGCAAGTATAAATCCAATCTCCTCTTCTTCTTCTTCTTCTTTGCTATAGATGGAACACTTTGGCTGCGATCACACTAGGGCTGCCAAGTCAGCCCAGGGGGCGGGGGATCCCCCGCTATAGGGGTTCCCGATCCGCCGGCCGGCATTTGGCCGGCGGGGGGAACCCCGCCCCAGAAGTCATCCGGTGAGGACAACTTCCCCCGTGTAATGACGTCACCCGGAGGTGACGTCATTACGTCGCCGGCGCAAAAGCGCACGTGCCAGTAGAGCTCCCGGGGGGAGAACAACTCCCCCCCGCCGGTAAGTCACCGGCACTTGGCAGCCCTGGATCACACACACTAAATAATCAACTTTCAATGCATTTTCGAATTGGATTTTGCCAGTTCACACAGTAAAAATCCAATTGGAAAGTGCATTGAAAGTGGACTCAAAGTGGATTATTTTATGTGTGTGATCACAGCCTCTGTCTGCGAGTTCTGGTCCCGCTGGTGGACCTCCTGGTGGCACCTGGGTTTTGGTCACTTGTGTGTCACAGAGTGTTGGACTGGGTGGGCCATTGGCCTGATCCATCAGGGCTTCTCTGATGTTCTTAAGCTCATACCCCCAAAATCTTGTTGGTCTCTGAGGCACCACTGGACTCAAATCTTGGTGTTCTCCTGCAGACCAACATGGCTGCCCGGTGCCCTTTGAAACTTCCAAGAGTTGGCAACCTTTCTTGGAAGCAGATACCCCGGACGAGTGGGGAAGGTGGGTAGGGCTTTCATTTCCACATCCTGCAATGTACAGGGGACTGGCCTCGATAAGTATGTGTTTATGTATTAGGGCTGGAACATTCCATGACTGTCTACCTGAGATGGGCTGAGCTTGGCGCTCCAGAACAATAGCCCACCAGGACTCTGGAAGTGACCAGTGAGAAACTAATGTTATGTAAAGAGCCTATCATTGGGAGTTTGGGAGTGGCTTTTGCATGCTATTTGAGCAGGGCTCTTGCCCTGGAGTTTCAGCCTTGTTCCTGAAATCACTTAATAAAGTACAGCCGCTTCACTGCAATGCGCCTTGAACCCCGCATTCAACAGTATCAGAGAGGGGAATGGCGAGAGGATGCTTAACTCCAGTGGTTTCTCGGCTCACCACTTCCCACCCCGAGCTGCTTTTGCCTTCATGGATGGGGAATGCAGAATCCTTCTTTTTGCTGAATTTGGGTTCTGCTGCCACTTAAAGAAAAGAGTGTATCCATTGAAAAGGTTTAATATGCGCTGTGATTTGTACCGATGTCACTCTTCGATTCCTTCCCCCCCCCCCCCCTTAGGACAGCCCAGTCTGTTATTTCTTCGGTGTGGGCGGGTTGAAGATCAGCATGCTCAGGTGCTCTGTGGTTTCTCACCTCCAAAGCACTGAATTAGCACACCCAAAACTAGAAAAAAATAATAAAACCTCCGTGTGGAAACACCCTAAGAAGAGCCGCTCATGGATACAATTACTTGGCTCTTTTGCAGTCTCTCAGATCTGTTGAAGTATTTAATAAAGTCCCTGTTCACTGAGTTAAATGAACAATAAGAAGAGCCCTTTTGGATCAGACCAGTGGTTCATCTAGTCCAGCATCCTGTCTCACACGGTGGCCAGCCAGTTCCTCTGGAGGGCCAACAACAGGGCAGAGAGGCCAAGGCCTTCCCCTGATAAGAAAATCAGAAGAGCCCTGTTGGATCAGACTAGTAGTCCATCTACTCCAGCATCCTGTCTCACACGGTGGCCAACCAGTTCCTCTGGAGGGCCAACAATAGAGCAGAGAGGCTGAGGCCTTCCCCTGATGTTGCCTCCCGGCACTGGGATTCAGAGGTTCAGTGCCTCTGAACATGGAGGTTCCCCTCAGTCACCATGACTAGTAGCCACTGATAGACTTATCCTCCATCAATCTATCTAATCCCCTTTTCAAGCTGTTTATTCCTGTGGCCATCACGACATCCTCTGGTGGCAATTCCACATTTTAACCACTTGCTGTGTGAAGTAGTATTTCCTTTTGTCCATTCTGAACCTACTGCCCATCAGCTTCATGGGACACCCTCGAGTTCTAGTATTTTGGGAGAGGGAGAAAAATTTCCGTTTGTCAACTTTCTCTACCCCAGGCATAATTTTTATAAGCTTCTATCATATCCCCCCTAAAGGAGTCCTTAGTGAGGTGCCTTGTCAAAGGCCTTTTGAAAGTCCAAGTATATAACATCTACCAAGTAGGCTTGTTCACTTTCTGAAAGAACTCCAGAAGGTTGGTGAGGCAGGAGTTCCCTTTGCAGAAGCCATGCTGATTTCCCCTCAACAGGCTTTGTTCTTCTGCGTGCCTCATAGTTCTGTCTTTGAATACAGTTCCAACTAATTTGCCCTGGACAGATGTTAGGTCTACAGTGCACTGTGGTCCCTTCTCACTGGCTGCCTCATTACTAGGAAATTCTCTTTCCTTTAAGGTTTCATAAAGTATTCTTCTTTGGGTTTGCCTTTACTCTTTGGGAAGAAGGGAGCAGGGAGGGAGCTAAAGTTAAATACAAAATTTAAAACAAAATATTCTGTTCTACAGAAAAATATAAAACTTCTGTACATAAATATTCTTTTATGTTCTGTAGTCCCAGGTTCAAATCACCATGGAAGCTTGCTGGGAGATTGTGAGCCTAGCCTACCTCACAGGGTCGTTGTGAGGATAAAATAGAGGAGAGGAGAACAATGTGAGAAGCCTGGGGCCCTTGTTGGGAGAGAAAGGAGGTGATAAATGAAGTACATAAAATAAATTAACATATAGATTTAATAGATTCAGGTGAGGTAGCTGTGTTGGTCTGAAGCAGCAGAACAAAGTTTAAGTCCAGTGGTACCTTTAAATCCAAGAAAGTTTGATCCACTGTATAAGCTTTTGTGTGCATGCACACTTCGTCAGATATAGTGGAAAGAACCTACTCAGCCGTTACTTATAGGGGATAGAGTGGGGGTTGTTGTCAGGGAGGAACATTTAGAGTCAAGATGCTTACGTACTGGGTGATTAGAGCTGAGATTGGATGTAAGAAAGATCTGTGAATGGCAGTAAACTAGGACACAAATACAAGAGTTAACAAACAGATGTGGGAACGTCACCTACAAGACAAATAAAATTCAATTCTAGGTACAAGTGAGAATTGAGAGATTTAGTATGTATACTCCTTCAGATTCACAGAAACAGATTTCCTCAAATATTGCATGGGGGGGGGGTTAGTTACCATGAAGAGCTAATTAGAGTCAAGATGCCTAAGTAACTGAGCAATTAATACAGCTAAGACTGGGAAAACACATTAGGTAAGTCATGTAAATAGCAGAAAGTTGGCATACAGATAATCAGGGCTTTTTTTGTAAAAAAAAGCCCAGCAGGAACTCATTAGCATAATAGGCCACACCCAACAGCAGAAACTCATTAGCATATTAGGCCACACCCCTGACAGCGCAGCTCCCTCCCAGGATCGGCTTCCCCAGGTGCCCTGTCACTTGCGGGGCGCCTGGGGAACCCAAGAGAAGAAAGGCAGTTTCTGGATCGGCTTCCCCAGGGGCCCTGCAGCTGTGGGGTGCCTGAGAAACCCGAGGAGGGGAGGCAGTTTAAACTGCCTTCCCTCTTTGTATCGGCTTGGCTTCCCCATGCACCCCATGGCTTGCGAGGTGCCTGGGGAACCTGGTGGGGGGGAGAGGCTGTAGGCGTGGCCAACTCAGAAGCCAGCTGGAACTCCGTTCCTGTGCGTTCCTGCCCAAAAATAGCCCTGCAGATAATAAATAAAGGGATTAACAACAGATGTGAGAACTAAGTTTGAGTCCAGTGTCACTTTTAAGATAAAAAAACTTTGATTTCTGGGTATAAATGAGAACTGAGTGACTTAGCATGTATAGTGAGATAAGAAGCCGATATCTCTGTTAGGTCCTGGGGGTTCCATTGTTCTGAGTGTTGTAATAACTTGTAATTCAGCAGCCTCCCATTCCTGTCTGTTTCTGAAGTTCCTCTGCCATACAACAGGTACTTGGAGGTTCCCCAATGATTTCATAGTTTTTGTTTGTATGGAGCATTATTTCCCATTCCAGTTATTTCCCCATTTCCCCTCCAACTTTTGGTATGAAGCAGGTTCAGATTCTATCCAAGGTCAGTTCTATATGAGCAGAATGAAGCAGGGAGTCCTCAAGTGCAAGAATGGCTTTCGCTTGCAACTGGTATGTCCAGTTTTTGAGATGGAAGTCTAGCATACGTTGAAAACAAAATCCTGAACATAAACCCCAGAACACCAAGGAGCAATGCTCCCTCTAAGCTGTGGAGTCTTGTGAGCGAAAATTATACTTTGCGAGCTACTGGCATTAAGGTTGTGAGCGAGCGATTTGGCTGCTGCGTAAATGAGTTTGCTCTGGAGCCCTCCTTCCTGAGTGAAGACGAAAATGTGCAAGCTGGAAGCTAAAAAACTGTGAGCTAGCTCACACTGACTCAGCTTAGAGAGAACACTGCCAGGGGGTGGTCCGTTTCAACACCTTTCAACCCAATCTGGTAGCTTTTTGCCTTTCAAGGAGCTGAGGTTTTTTGCTGGTTTTTTTATGAGGGATTGTTCAAAATGGTCAGCTCCACCCAGTTTCTGAAGCTGTGGTCTGCTTTGCCACTGCATTCTGCGGCATGTGTAGCCGGGCCTGTGTGGAATTGTGGTGATTTGAAGACTCAAAAGTCTGTTTTTTAAATTCTAGTAGAAGCTTTTGTGGACTGCAGGGTCAGGGCGGTGGTGGTAGGAACATCCTCACCCTTGACTGAGAGGAGATAATGTTACGAGCAGAAGGCTGTTTCAGGGATTTTAAAATGTTGACAAGTTGAGTTGCCAGCTCTGGACTGGGAAATACCTGGAGATTTTGGAGGTGGAGCCTGAGGGGGGCAGGGTTTGGGGAAGGGGGCACTTCAGAGGCGTATACAGAGCCCACCTTCCAAAGTGGCCATTTTCTCCAGATGACTTGACCTCTGTCTCTGGAGATCAGTTGTAATAGTGGGACATCTCCAGCCACCACCTGGAGGTTGGCAACTTTAGGAGAGGAGGGACTTCAGTGAGGTATAATGGCACAGAGTCCACCTTCCAAACTAGCTGTTTTCTCCAGGGGAACTGAGCTGTGTCGGCTGAAGACCAGTTGTAAAAATGAGAGATCTCCAGGCCCCACCTAGAGGTTGTCAACCCTTGTCTGGAAACACACACACACACACGCACACGAAGACGCAGCTGGTGACAGGGGCCGAAAGGGAGTGCTCCCTCTTTCAGGTCACTGCGGCAGCAAATTGCTGAGGAAGTGCAAATGAGTAGACATCCATCTCGATGGCTTGCTGTCCCCCCCCCCCCCCACAAGGAAAAGCTTCACTCTCTAATTTCAAGCGCCTGCTGCAGGGCTATTGAGAAAGGCAGTCTGGCAGGGGAGGGGGGGGAGGGGGGTTCCTTTTAATTATGCATAATGACAAGCATGCTTAATGAGACTGATGGAAACGATTGGTTTGCTCACAGTGACATTAAAAGCCACCTCCCTTCCAGGAGGCCCCCAAACCGGCAAGGTAAATGAAACAGCAGACACGTTTTGCTCCAGTTTTGGAGGGCTTTCTGCTTCCGTCCCTTTTTCTCTCCACAGAAATTTCTTTCTTGTACTTAAGACAGGGAGAGATCCCTGGCACGGGAGAACCTTCTTGCCTCAGACAGAAGCCAGGATTGTACGTCTTTCCTTAGGTCTGCCTGTGAGCATCCTGGTACAGGCAGCGGGCCACCAAACAGCCCTTTTAAAGTGAATTAATTAATTAAAACCTCTGTCTCGCCTTTCCTCATGGGTTAGGGCAGTTTACGATATGAGTTAAAAACTCCCCCCCCCCCCAAGTTAAAAGCAAAAGCAAAATAGGAAACTTGAAGCTTTGCCTCAATCTTCAAATCAACGGCTGTCTCTCTGGTCGCTTTACCCTCAGCTTTCTTGTCTCCCTGCGCTAAAGTTGCCAGCCTCCAGGGGGGACATGAAGATATCCTCAAATTACAACTGATTTCCAGATGACAAAGATCAGTTCCCCTTAGGGCTGCCAAGTCAGCCCGGGGGGCGGGGGATCCCCCGCTAAAGGGGTTCCCGATCCGCCGGCCAGCATTTGGCCGGCGGGGGGAACCCCACCCCCGATGTCGTCCAGGGAGGACGACGTAATGACGTCACCGGTATCATAGAGTTTTGGGGCGATTGCCAGAGCATCGCCCTGGCAACGCCCCCAACGTACTGACGTCACTTCTGGTGACGTCGCTGGGCGCGCGCGCTTTGCGCGCACGCCAGGAGAAACTCCCGGCCAGAGGAGGACTCCCCCCCGCCGGTGAGTTTTGAAGACTTGGCAACCCTAGTTCCCCTGGAGAAAATGGCTGCTTTGGAGGGTGGACTCTATGGCATTGTACCATGCCAAGGCCCCTCCCCTCCCCAAACCTCACTGTCCCCAGGTTCCACCACCAAATCTCCCAAAATCTCCCTATTCAGAGTTTGTAATTCTACATCTCTCGCTCCACTCCCCCAATGCCTTAACAGTAGGTTTGCCAACCTCCAGGTGGTTGTTGAAGCTTTATCATGTGATTACAACCTGTATTCAATATGAATATATATAGTATGCTCAGTTTTTGTAATTTTTGTTGCAGCTTTACCATCACAGCTCCTCCCCTCCCCAAACCCTGCCCTATACAAGGCTCCACCCCCAATATCCAGGAATTTCCCAACCCAGAGTTGGCATCTCTGTGGAGATTCACTCCACCCTCTCTCCCTGCAGTGGTAATGGAGGAAGTATTGATACACATAGTCCTCTAATAGCTACTCCACAAATTTAAATGAGACAAAAGCAAGCAACACAAAAGCTGTACTCAGTCTCAGGATGCTGTCTTTTTTGGGGGGGTGGGGCGTCAATTCACAGCTGATTTTTGGTGACCCAGCAAGGGGCTTCCAAGGCAAGGGAGAAGCAGAGGGGGTTTGCCCTTGCCTTCCTCTGCAGAGCCTCCCTTGGTGGCCTCCCTTCCAAGTACTGACCCTGCTTAGCGTCCAACTTATGGTGACCCCAGCAAGGGGCTTTCAAGGCAAGTGAGAAGCACAGATGGTCAGCCATTGCCTTCCTCTGCAGAGTCTTCCTTGGTGGTCTCCCTTCCAAGTACTGACCCTGCTTAGCTTCCAACTTATGGTGGTCCCAGCAAGGGGCTTTCAAGGCAAGTGAGAAGCAGGGATGGTCAGCCATTGCTTCCCCCTGCAGGGTCTTCCTCAGTGGTCTGCCATCCAAGACTTATGGTGATCCCAGCAAGGGGCTTTCAAGGCAAGTGAGAAGCAGAGATGGTCAGCCATTGCCTTCCTCTGCAGAGTCTTCATTGGTGGTGTGCCATCCAAGACTTATTGACCCATTCCACATCTAGCATTCACTCCCTTGTTTTACCAAACTCACACTGGAACAGAAAAAGATAGGGCAGGAAAACCAATTCAAATACCCCCGGCCAACACGATGCTGACTGAAAAGTCACCCTTGAACAGCCATAAAACCGCCATAAATCTATGCAGACGGGACCGTAAAACCGAGAGATCAAAGGAAGTGAAACCAGCATGCAGTGTGGAGGCCTCTATAAAATCCAGCAATCAAAGAAAGTGAAAGCGGCATGCAATGTCGTGGGGAATATCTGTTCCAACGTAAGTTTGGTAAAACCGGAACGAATGCTAGATGCAGAATGGGTCATGGTGACCCCAGCAAGGGGCTTTGCAGGCAAGGGAGAAGCAGTGGGGGTTTGCCATGGCCTTCCTCTGCAGATCCTTCCTTGGTGGTCTCCCACCCGAGTACGAGACTCTGCTTAGCTTCTGAGGTCTGACAAAATCAGGCCAAACCACACTATTCCACACCTCTCAAATTCAAATACATCCATGCAAATCTTTTTGCTAGAGTTGTTATTGCTCTGTGGCCACAGGAACATCTATTGCCTTAACTTACGTCGGGAGGTCCTCCACACCCTTCAATGACGGCAGTACGAAAATCTCCCAATTCGTCATCCTTTTCAGCATGTGTAGATCTTTCGTTGCGGGGGCAAACCACAGGTGACGATTCGATGGCATCGTTCTGGAGTGGAAGAAGGAGCAAAACATGAAAATGGGTCCTGTGGGACATTGGTCTGAATGACTTGCCATTTCCTAGACCTGGAAGTCTTTCTTTCTTTCTTTCTTTCTTTCTTTCTTTCTTTCTTTCTTTCTTTCTTTCTTTCTTTCTTTCTTTCTCTCTTTCTCTCTCTCTCTCTCTCTCTCTCTCTCTCTCTCTCTCTCTCTTTTTTTAAATTAAAGTATTTTTATTAAGGATTCAAGAGGGTACAGAAAAATTATTAACGGTTAACAATTATAGACATATCGTAACTGTCTCAGACAACATGGCTACCATTAATGTTGGAGTGTACAATGCATTCTGGTGTTATACGTGGAGCTAATAAGTTGATCCTTCTCAGAGAGAAGTGAAAAATACAAATTAACAATACAGACAAAATTTAAATGTAGTCTATGCTATAAGTTATAACTTTTCAGGTAAATGTGGTTTGCAACATATGATATAAGAAGAATAGCAATTATCTCTTTCTCCAATTATAAATACAGATACAGGGGGATGTTATTTACCCATGCTTTTGGGAGTAGACCCCCTCCACTTTCAGAATACTCATTGATAATTGGGTACCATTTAGTCATGGGACTTTTTGTGTTCTGTGTATTATCCCAGCTTTCTATTTTATCTGCTATTTTATCTAAAATAAAGTAATCCCAAATTTTGGCTTTCCAGGTGCTGAGTGAGGGGCTGGTGGCTTCTTTCCAGTTTATCGCTATTGTATATTTTGCCGCTGTAAGATTTCTTTCTCTCTCTTTCTCTCTCTCTCTCTCTTTCTTTTTTCTTTCTTTCTTTCTCTCTCTCTCTCTTTCTTTCTCCCTCTATCCCTCTCTCTTTCAAAATAATCACTGTAATACTCACTACCAAAACCACATATTTCCACCGCGGTTAACCTTGTCTGAAGGCGATAGATACTGCTCGAGTGACTAAGATCTCGTCACCAGCAGGGTTACACTGTCAGTTTATCTAATGAGTGACTTCTGGCTTCGGCGGGTTCTGAAACTCTGCAACCTTCTCTCCGTCTCCATTCGTGGAATTACCTTCCTCGTTAGTCAGTGAGAAAGTAGACGGTTTACCATGTTTGACCTTCCCAGTTGCCTGCTCAACAAAAACTGGGGTGCTGGTTGGGATGGGAAAGCCAAGTCATGCATCAAAACTGTGCTGCTAAAAGCTTGCGGCTCTCTTAGCATCTCCCTTCGAAGACACCAGCGGTCTTGAACACACAAGTCTAAATCAGCTTTGCACATCTGTCCGCCTCAGCTGTCTCATTTCAGACAGCCTTCCACTGAAGGAAGCGTTCTGTGGCTAAGCCTTTCGTTTCTCTTGTCCCACCGTCTCATTCATTTCTCTTCTCTGGGGATTGGTCATGCTGTCGCTCAGACAAGTCCCTTTTTGGGACATTTTAGCAATCCTTTTCCAGCCTCTGCCCCTTTAACCAGAGCGTCCCTTAGAGGAGCAAACAACATTTGAGTCCAGCTGCACCTTTAAGACCAGCAAAGTTTAATTCTGGGTAGAAGCATGCATGTTTGTTAGTTTGTTTGTTTGTTCATTCATTCATTCATTCATTCATTCATTCATTCATTCATAGACCTTTATTTACTTTACATTTTTACCCCGCCTGTCCAGCAATACTGGCTCCAGGCGGCTAACAACAGTTAAAATAATATCCATACATAAGTAATATTAAAACTATTTACATAAAATGACAATGAAAACCCCAGAAAGTGGCAATACAGAAACGTCCCACAGAATGATATTGGCGTATCAGCAGTCATAAAACAAATTAGAACTTTGTACCATAAAAATTAAGGTCTAAGATCCCACATAAATTAGGTCCAGTCAAGAACAGTACTATCTAAAATTTTGTACTTTAAGAACTTCTATAAGAAATTTGGCAACATCATTGTAATCTCAGGGACCAAGTCATTCAAAAGAAATGGGCATTTTGACTTGTTACTCAAATAACGTTTAGGGTGAAGCCAAGTTAAAAGCAATTTTTCACAAGGTAAACCGTATAGGGTATAAGCATACTCATGAAAGCTAAGACTCAGAATTAAACTCTGCTGGTCTCAAAGGTGCAGCTGGACTCAAAGGTTGTTTGCTCCTCTAAGGGACGCTCTGGTTAAAGGGAAAGAGGCTGGGAAAGGATTGCTAAAATGCCCCAGGAAGGGACTTGTCTGAGCGACAGCATGACCAATCCCCGGAGAAGAGAAATGAATGAGACGGTGGGACAAGAGAAATAAAAGGCAACTCTGCTTTACAGTGCCTTTGGTTCTTCACTGGCATGTTTGCCTGGTTCCAGACAGAATGGTGAATATCTGTAACCTTTCCTCTTGTGTCTCAGGCTGCCTGTCTGTTTAGATTTCCATTTTATTTGAATGGTTATCTGATCAAAAAGTTGTTCAGATCTTACTTCAAGGCTTTTTCCCCCTTACTGTCTTCATACTTCTGTCTGCTCCAAGAAGAATGGGAGAAGTGGCCTTGTGAGTCTGTGCTCCACACAAACTTGCTTTTAGAAAGTTTTTTTTTTGGGGGGGGGTAATTTTATCATGATTAGCACAAGGACTTAAGGGCACTTTCTTCTCAGAGCAGAAAAGGAAATTCCCCTGCCCCCACCTTGAGAATTTTTTTAAAAAAATGTCTGTAGGGTCAATGCTGTGATGTCACTACTGGCAAAAACCCAGAAGTGACATCACATCTCTCTAGGAATTGCTGAAAATGCTGTGGTTTTGCCATAGATTCCCTGGTGATTCCTAGAGAGGCATGTTGTCACTTCCAGGTTTTCCTGGAAGTGACGCCACACCATCCCCAACACTTTCTGGTCTTCCTCTGGTTGTATGGTTGCCAGGTCCTCTTGTTGCTCCCGGGGGGGGGGGTGTTCCAGGGGTGGGCAGGGACATAATGTGATTCCCCGATGCAATGACATCACCCAGAAGTGATGTCATCACATCAGGGACATCATGTGCAGATGCTCTGGTATTTGGGTGAAACTCTATGGTTCTTTCGCCCTCAAACCATAAAGTTTGCCCAAATACCAGAGTGTCCCTGCGCAACATCCCCGACATGATGATGTCACTTCTGGGTGATGTCATTGTGTTGGGGATGTCATGTGGTGATGTCCCTGTTTAGGGTCAGGGTTACCCCTGCTGGCCAGCTGGTCCATGGTGGGGAGAAACGCCTGGAACTGGGGCTGGCAACTTTGGTCAAGTTCACAGGTCCTTCCTCCTGAGACGTCGAAAGACTTCAGCCAAACGCCAAGCTCTTTGGAGCTGACTGTGACAACTCACAACCGCAACAAAACGTGTACAGAAGAACAGTGAGCTTTCATCACAAGCGTCAATTCCTTCCTCATTTATTAATAGGCATTCTCTTTCAGTTCCTTTGCCAACTCTCCCCTTAAGCCCCTTGGCTGACCTCAGCTTCATTCTTTTGTCCACAGTCCTCCCCCCCCCCGCAAGCTACTGAGTCCTGTGTGGGTTTCCTATCCTTTCTTCACTTCAAACAAACATTCTTTATTACATATTCTTTATTTCCTCCCCCCACCCCTTACACCAGGTCAGCAACTGCTTGTGATGTCACACTGCCTTCATTTTGTTCCACACATTTTTTCATTTGTTGACACTGGGGGGACATGGGTCAACACTTCCTTTGGTCGGGGAAGATAAAGACCCCGGAGCTAAATCAGCAGCGCCTGGTAGGAAAGGCAACACAAACACAAATATTTGACCAATCTTTCTCTGGGGCCCGGGTGATTTTAGGGATCATTTGAGTAAGCTGCACGAAATTTGGGGGGCTGTAATGAATTGCGGAGCAAGAGACTGGTCTTGGGAGCATATTCATTGGTGGAGGTATCTACCACCCCTTGATGGAGGAGGGGAAGAGAATGATGCCCACCTCATGCAGGGTTAGGGCTGCTGCAGCAGCCATTTTGGTGTAGTGGTTAAGTACATGGACTTAACTGTCATTTTACTTTGACGCCAGCCGACTGGGAAGATATCTGGACTTCTCCATCATTAAAATCACACTCTCTAAATATCCAAATAGCCGGCTTGCTGGCTAGGCGGGGTATAAATTGAAACAAATAAATAAAATAAATAAATAAACAAATACAAGCATATAAATTATTAACACGGTGGTACCTTACCCCATCTCGACTCCACAAAATCAACAATCAATACTCACCTCTTTGTTGGAGAAACTGTGGCGAGAAAGGCACATTTATTCACTGCTGGTGGTCCTGTCGAGATGTCCAAATTTTTTTGGAAAAAAATTATTACATTCATTGATAACATTACAGGACACAAAACCCCACTCCGCCCCGAAATTTTTCTTTTAGATTTATGGAGGGATCACGCAATACCCAAAATAACTAGGGACCTTATTTCTAGCCTTATAACAGTGGCAAAAGTGGTTATAGCTAGGAATTGGGAATCTACCAATACCCTTACAATTACTTCATGGTTCTCAAAGATATGGGAATTCTATGCATTAGATAAAATCTCCGATAAAATTTCATATAGAAAAGATCCTTTTAAACACTCTGATTTTTGTACAAAATGGTTCCCTTTCTTGGAGTCGGCTTTTAACAATGATTTTATTACTAACTTTCCTGTACCACAGTTATACTATGAAGTAATTAATACCATGAAAACTCCACTGCGTTTTTGTTGTTGTTGTTGTAGTTGAAGTTGTTACAATCATTTTATCTACACATGTTGATCCCAGTTGTTTATGTTTATGGTTGTTAAAAAAACTGAAAAATTAATAAAAATTATTTATATAAAAAAAGGTACGTGGACTCTAATCTGGGAGAACCAGGTTTGATTTCTTTCTCCTCCATGTGCAGCTGCTGGGTGACCTTGGGCCAGTCACTGTTCTCCCGAGCTGTTCTCTCAGAGCTCTCTCGGCCCCACCTACTTCACAGGGTGTCTGTTGTGGGGAGAGGAAGGGAAGGAGATTGTAAGGCACTCTGAGACCTCAAGTGAAGGGTGGGGGTATAAATTCAATCTCTGGACCTAACAACATCAACTACACCATCTCAGACTCATTCACTTGCTCATCTTCTAACATTGTATATGCCATTAAATACTAACAATGCCCAGTTCTCTACACAGGGCGAACAGTTCAAACCCTACCCCAAACGATAAATGGATACAAATCTGACATCAAGAATCACAAAACTGAGAAACCTGTAGGAGAACTTACAAGTTATTACAACAATGACAATGGAGCCCCAGGGCTTAACAGAGATATTGGTTTCTTATCTCACTACACATGCTAATATCATTCAGTTCCCTTATCTCTTAGTAAGCTGTTTTATCTTGCTGTATGTTAATCTGACCCTATTCATAGGTCTTACCAATTGTCTTAATCCAATTTTAGCTATATTTATTGTTCAGTCAATTATGCACTTTGACTCTAATTAGCCCTTTCTGGCACACCCTCCTATACTCTACTTATAGGTAATGGTTGGTGACTTCTGTTTCAATGTACCTGAAGAAGTGTGCATGCACATAAAAGCTTATACCCAGAATTAAATTCTGTTGGTCTTTTTTAAAAGAATTATTATTTATTGATTTTATAATACATTTATCGATCATGCCAAAATTTATGTGTAACAAATAGGAAAACAAAACCAGTTATTAATCGGTTATCAACCTTACTATTACTTTTCTTATTGCAATGATATCTTTACATATCGATCATCATACCAGCAATAAAATTTGTCCCACATTGGTTTAAACGGCTCCTGCTTATTATTTAACCTTAATGTTAGATTGTCCATTTCCACAATATTCAACAGTTTAGATACAAGTTCTTCCTCTTCTGGTATCTTATCCGTCTTCCAATACTTCGCGAAGAGCATTCTCGCCACTGTTATAACATGTATTATCATTCTCGTGTCTACATATTCATAATCATCGGGTATTATTTTAAGCAAAAATAATTCTGGAATCAGTGGAATTACACATTTTGTTATCTCTTGTAATATTTTCTGAATGAATAACCAAAACTTCCAGGCTCGCAAACATGACCACCACATATGCAGATATGTACCCTTACACTTTTTGCATTTCCAGCATCTTTTAGATGTGGAGTTAGAAAATCTAGTGAGTCTTTCAGGGGATAAATGCCACAAATAAAACATTTTGTAAAAGTTTTCTTTAAATGCACTAGCCCTTGTAAATTTGATATTCCTTTTCCATATTTTTTCCCATTTGTCCATCTGAATATTGTGGCCAATATATTGTGCCCATTTAATCATGTTCGGCTTTACCCACTCGTCTTGCATCTTAGCCTCCAGCAGGCTTTTGTATATTTTTTGAATACTCTTTTCTTCCGTCATTAACCATGCTTTATCGAAATCAGTCGAGTCCCTATAAAAACCTACTTTTTTGTCTATATTAAATCTTGAATTTAATTGCGTTTGTTCCCACCATGTTAAATTAATTCCCTGTAATTTTAACATTTCAAAGTTCTTCAAATATAACTAATTCTCCAATAAGTTCTTATATCCACAATTCTTTTCCTCTGACATAAGGGTCGGTTTAATAAAGGCTTCTAGGGGTGAAACCCAATTCAGAATTCTCTGATAAAATTTTAATTTTGTTTCTTCCCATATTTTTAACAATGGCCCCCAGATCGCATGTCTACTGAAACTCTTGTTTTTTTGCCTATACCAGCCTATCACATGCCATCCTACCTGATTATCATGTCCTTCCAATTTCAATATTCTTGTATTTTTAAGATCAGCCCAATCTTTTACCCAGACCATTACAGCAGCGGAGTAATAGAGATACCATTCAGGTAAGCCTAAACCTCCTCGTTTCTGACTATCTTGCAAATACTTGAGTCTCACCCTAGGCTTCCTAGCCTGCCATACAAAACGTACTATACATTTATCCAGAGTACGGGCAAAGGATTGATTTCTCAAAATTGGTAGATTTCGAAAAAGAAATATAAGACATGGTAAATTTTGTTGGTCTTAAAGGTCCTACTGGACCCAGACTTTGTTCTAGGGTAAGAATAAGTGTGGGAAACCTGTGGAAAAAACAGAAGTTCTCATAGTTAAAAGCAGTGCTCATCTAGTGACTTGTGGCTACCCTGTTTGTCAAATGTGAATAAAATCACTTGACATGTTCAAAAGGACTTTTTGTTCCCTTTCAGATGTGTTGTGCCACTTTAAGACTCTTTCAGGGTTATTATTAACAATGAAAGTTGGTCTGGGGGTGGGGGGAGAACGTACTTCTTAGGAAAAAGACCCCCCCCCCTCGATCTCTTGAATTTAGTTGTTTGTGACAGGGGAAACTAACTGTAGAGTGTTCCTGCTCCAACAGGTCCTTTCTTATAATCACAAGAAAACAAAAAAAAATTTCAGCTTGTAGCCAGTTCATAAAAGGTAGTCCTCTGAACAGTAGAGCTGCAGACAGAAGGCAGAGAAAAACAAGAGGTTGACCCCACTAATGAGTTCTTGGCTTTTAAAGGCCAGTTCATAGATGCACATGCATGAGTGGATGGCCACAGCTTACAGGTATGAATGAACCATCAGAGATGGAAGGTGGTGTGGTGTAGTGGTTAGAGCGTCAGGCTAGGATCCGGGAGACCCTGGTTCAAATCCCCATTCTGCCCTGGAAGCTCACTGGGTGACCTTGGGCCAGTCGTATACTCTCAGGCTAACCTACCTCACAGGGTTGTGGTGAGGATAAAATGGAGGAGAGGAAAATGATGTAAGCCTCTCTGGTTCCCATCGGGGAGAAAGGCGGGGTATCTATGAAATGGTGGTGGGAAGTGCCGTCAAGTCACAGCAGACTCGTGGTGACCCCGTAGGGTTTTCAAGGCAAGAGACGTTCAGAGGTGGTTTGCCATCGCCTGCCTCCGCATCAAAACCCTGGTCATCCTTGGAGGTCTCCCATCCAGATACTAACCAGGGCCAACCCTGCTTAGCTTCTTTTTTTTTAAAAAAAAAACATAAATAACACTGAGTGGGGGGCTTGCATGTATGAACCAATCCCTGGGCCTCGATGTAGAATCTTCGCTATGGTGGTCTGGAGATGGGGCTGCCATGACCCCCCCCCCGGGGGAGGTTTTTTCCTGTCACAATGGTCCCCAATCCACTGTTCTGGATCAGGCCGGTGGGAGGGAACCCTGCCCCAAAGTGCCCAGTTCAGGCTGATGTGCCCGGCACGATGACATTACCCGGAAGTGATGTCATCGTGCCAGCCACGTCACCAGCTGACACTCTAGCAATCAGCCTGAAAACAATGTGGTACCATAGAGTTTCCAGGCTGATTGCTAGAGTGTCTGCCAGCAACATTCCCAATGTGATGCCATCACTTCCGGGTGACATCATCATGCCGTGCGCGCACGGATGTCCCAGAATGGGACCAGCTCTCCGCCGCTGCGGAAGGTAAATGACTTGGCAACCCTGTCTGGAGATCAGTTGTAATTCTGGCAGCTCTTGCTGAAATGCATTCATGTTAATCTTTAAGGTGCCACGGACTTCTGTTTTTATTCTATTTGAAATGTGCAGATTTTAGGTTGGGGGCTGGGATGATGGGAGAGAAACGGGGGCAAACAGAAAAGGTCCTTTTTTTCTTGTTCATTTCCCTCTTGAGGCTGAAAACGCTGGGGAATTTGAATGGAATCTGCCAGCTTGCAGTATTATCAGCTCTGGGTGGGGAAATAGCTGGAGAAATAAATATCTATATTTTTCATAATAATTCTTTTCTTAGCTTGACCCTCTCGGTTCACGACTTTGGGGGCGGAGCCTGGGGAGGGTAGAATTTGGGAAGGGGAGGGACATAAATGAGACATGTTGCCTTAGAATCCACCCTACAAAGCAGCCATTTCCTCCAGACTACGTCTGTAGTCTGGAGATCTGTTGTACTAGCGGGAGATCACAAGGCCCCACCTGGAGGTTGGCAACCCTCGCTTTCGGTCTCAACATGTTTTGTGCGGGGCAGTGTTGCAGCAGCTGATGAATTCAGGCCTGTCATGAAAGCCGGCCAGGCTGTGTACATCCTGGGGCCTCCTCTCCCCACTGACATAATGTGATATCCACATGTTGGCTTGTTTTATTTACATTCAACTTACTTCAAGGCAAAGGGAAGAAACATCTGGAAGGCCGAGATAGAGGCTTCCACGCTGCGGCCCGGCCCGACGTTCCACAAGAAGCGATAAGCTTTTATCACCCATTGGGAGTTTAAAAACTTGTCCCCGGAGATAGGATCCATCCCTGGATCACACACGTAGCAGGGAGGAAAGGGATTAGATTCCCAGACTTTATAAGGCCTGCCCGAGAGCTAAAACGTTACTTGGCTTGAGCGATTTAGCTCTCTGCCTCACTTTGTTGGAAGGCACAGGGCAGTTCGCTCGCACTGAGAGCAGAATAAAACGGGATCTTGCTTACCTTTGGCCTCGTTAATTTACTTCGTTTGCTAAACTGAACGTATAACCTCTAACATCCTCATGACTCAGACTGGGCAATTGTAGATGCAAAGAAAAAAGAAAACGCAACAACAGCCGACAGTTAATAATGTAACTAAGGGGGGAGGGGGGAAACCCCTCTAGCAGCTTAGTCATGGCCTAATGAAAAACCCAGCCCACATGGAAAAGATTTACGATGCTTCTGAAAGAGTATAATCACATGAATATTTGCTTAGAGCAAAACTATGCTGTAAAGTAATTTTTGTTTTATTCGGGTTTCCCCCCAAGAATCCTGAGAAAAGAAACTGAGTGGTTTCATGGGACCTTTTTTGTTAGAAATCTGGAGATCAAAAGACTACAGTTCCCAAAGTTCCCTGGGAGAAGAAAGCATGATTTGTTACTTTGAAGTCTGTAGTAAGGTAGGACTGGTTCAAGACAAGCGTTATTAGGGGGTTCAGGGATAGGAGTTGGAAGTTGATCATTGTTTGTTGCACTAGTGTAGTGTAGACTATCAGACAGGGCTGCCAGCCTCCCACCAGGAGTGGGGGATCTCTGGCCCCCCTGACCCCCCCACCGATCAGTTGGCTGGTAGTGGGACTTACCAGCAGTGGGGAAAGGCCTAGGGTGGCAACATGGGCGGCAACACAGCAATGTTGCTTCAGGCATCCACCGGGAATGACATCAGTGTGTCACCAAAGACACTGGACTGTCTGGTTTTTGCCCCAGAAGTCTATGGTAAAACTGTACTGTTTTAGCTCAAATACCAGAGTGTCTTGCTCAACGGACCAGTGGGTCTGGTAATGGGGGGAAACGGTGCTGGGATGTCATTTTCTGCTCCAGAACAGAAAGCCATGTCATGACACTCTAGGTAAAAGAACCACAGAGATTAGTAAATTCATAGAGTGTCCTGACATCACGTCCTCTTTTGAAACAGGAAGTGACATCAGGATGATCTAGGAATGTTGCATTCTCTGTGGTTTTACCATAGAGATTTTTTAAATAATAGAGATTAGTAAATTCCTAAGGCAGTATGACATAACTTCCAGTTATGAAAACAGTTGTTAGGTTTTACTTTGTACATGCCTCAGGGAAACATTATTCCAGGCAGATTTATACCACTTAGTTACATCTTAGGGCCAACAACTTCCTGCTGACCTACTGCAACACTTCAGCAAGGGCTTAGACTTTCCAATTTCCTGGGGGGGGGGCTGGGCCAGAGGGGGGAAGGGAGGGGGGAGGGGAAAAGAGAGAGAGAGAGTAGGGTTGCCACCTGCGAGATAGGAGTTCCTTGTGCGCGCAAAGCATGTGCGCACCGGGACAATGTTACCACCTCTGCCACCGCCGCCAAAGCTTCTTCCCCCCCCCCGCCTGGCTTCCCCGCACCCCTCTCCCCACCCACTCCTCCCTCCCTCCCTCTCTCTCTCTCTCTGGGGCTGACCGCCCAGCGTAATGACGTCACCCAGAAGTGACATTATCATGCTGGGAACGTTGCCGGGGCAATGCTCTAGCAATCGCCCTGAAACTCTATGGTGCCATAGAGTTTTCAGGGCAATTGCTAGTGCGTCAGGGGTGGCCTGAGCCCCCGAGCCCCTGCATAGTTGACACCTATGCACTTCAGTACACTTGGTCCCCTCTACAAGGAAACTTAACCACAGATCTGACATCCCCTCAGTTATTTCCTTTACAATCCTGTTAGCCTAACCATCCAACCCTAACCTTCTCCCCACCTGCAAAATTTCCCTGTCAGCTCCCAACTTCCCACAACTCCTCCTGATTTGGGATTCAATGCACCGCTCTCATTGGCTGCTTCATCTCTGGGGCACCTTCCTGAGCTCTAGAAGAAGAAGAGATTGGATTTATACCCTGCTCTTCACTCAGAGCCTCAGAGCAGCTTACAAACTCCTTTCCCTTCCCCTCCCCACAACAGACAACCTGTGAGGTAGGTGGGGCTGAGAGAGCTCGGAGAGAATTGCTCTTTCAAGAACAGCTCTGACAGAACTATGGCTTGCCCAAGGTCATCCTGCAGCCGCAAGTGGAGGAGTGGGGAATCAAACCCAGTTCTCCCAGATCAGAGTCTGCGCACTTAACCACTACACCAAACTGGCTCTACCTGTCACGCCCACTTCGACATTACAATAAGCTGGTAGCACTGGCTGCTTATTGGAGGGGGGGAAAAGGAATAAGAAACAATAGTGCCCTCTTCCTTGCATGCTTCTGGGGAGCTAAATCAAGTCCCCTACTCACACGGGCAACAAAAGGCACAGGCTTAGAGGCTTATGAGCAGTAGGTGGTATTGCTGGGCTGTCTTCTTCCCCTACTCCTACCGCAAACCCAAACCTTCTGCTATGAAAGAGACTCCCCTGGACTCTTGTGTCCTTTTCCTCGGGAGCCAGTTTTTCAAAAGCCGAAGAATGGACCCCGAAGGAAACCAAAAATAGCAACGCCTATGTAACTTATAGGTAAGTGACGCACATGGAAATCAATGGGACGGCTGCTGAGTGAATTCTTCCAGATATTATTAGATGCTCCGCTCTGCTGCATTATCATCTCCAGTTTTTCAAAAGGAGCGGAGAGGAAATTGGACCCACATCTGAAAATGGTCAGCCCGAAAGAGGGGATTGTTAGCATTTTTCAGATTTCACCTTTGGGATTTAACCTTGATGGTCTCCGGCGAGGCGGGATATAAATTCCCAGAGTGCATTTTTGAATGCTTAAATCTTAAACCGTGGATGAATTTTAAGATGGATGAAATAACAGACGAACCGTAAGGCTAAGGCTAATGGCACAAACTCCAGTAAAAATATATTTTATTTCTCAGTAAAAATTCCCAAAATTCCCTGCACATTTTGCCAGTGTTTCTGCAAAAACAGTACAAGATCAGTAGCCACACATAGGGAATTAGAATTAGAATTTAGAACAGATAAAAGGAAGCACGTCTTCACCCAAAGAGTGATTAACATCTGGAATTCACTGCCACAGGAGGTGGCGGCGGCTACAAGCACGGACAGCTTCAAGAGGGAATTAGATAAACATATGGAGCAGAGGTCCATCAGTGGCTATTAGCCACAAGGCAGAGATAGGAACTCTCAGTCTGAGGCAAGTGATGCTCTGTATTCTTGGTGCTTGGGGGGTGGGCAACAGTGGGAGGGCTTCTGGAGTTCTGGCCTTACTAGTGGATTTCCTGATGGCACCTGGGTTTTGGCCACTGTGTGACACAGAGTGTTGGACTGGATGGGCCATTGGCCTGATCTAACATGGCTTCTCTTAGGTTCTTGTGTTCTTATGAATTCTGGGAATTTTTAACGGAGTAATAAAATATATCAGAAATGGAAGACAGGCTCCTTGCCATCCATTTTTCTTCTTAAAACAGCCCCCCTGCAAGTGAAAAGAGGCAGATCCTGTATATTTTCAAGGCAAAACAATCCATTGTCTTCCTTTATCTCCTCCTTGCTCCCCTCCCCTCCAAATTGCAGCCTCCAGTGGCTGCTTTTCATTTTGAAAAGAGGTTAAAGGGACGTGAAGTTTGGCCACTGGAATGCAGGTAAGAACTTGGCACTGTAGGTTCAGCAGATAGAGATGTGCTTTTTCTTTTTTTGGTTTTTTTTTTGGTATATTGTGTGCGCGTGCACGTGCATGCCTGAAAGTCATGGCGACCTCTGGCGACCCCTATTAGGGCACGGAGGACATTCAGAGAACTGGCTTGATACAGCCTGCCTCTGCCTCCTGGTCCTGGTATTCCTTGGAGGTCTCCCCTCCAGGTACTTGTCAGGGTTGGCCCAGCTTAACTTCCGAGATCTGACAAGATCGGGCTTGCCTAGGCTATCCGGGTCAGGGCCAAAGTTACACTTTCTCTACATGCACGCCAGGAAGGCACATTTTCATCTGCACTATGTAGCATATACGGGGACTGCGCTGACAGAGTTGCATGTGCACATCTGGTCCCCATTCATCTGTCTTCTTTTTGTGCGCATCAGCCAGCTCTCCCTTGCGCAGTGCTGGTGACCAAGGCATCTGGGAAGCAGATTGCTCGATCCTTTCATTCTTCTACCAGACAGTAAAATTCTCCTGCATGCCTTCAGAGCATACCCACAGCCATCCTGCCCTGCGCCAAAGGCACCTGCTCCATCTGTTTGTCATGCAGAAGGTCCCAGGTTCAGTCCCCGGCATCTCCACTTAAAAGGCTCAAGTGATAGGCGATGTGAAAGACCTCAGCTTGAGACCATGGACAGCCGCTGCCAATCAGAATAGACGATACCTGCCTTGATGTACCACGGGTCTCTGGTTCAGTATAAGCCAGCTTCATGTGTGTCCATGTGTCTTTGGTCCTTTCCGAATTTGCCTGCTGTTATGTATTGGGATTGAATCATCCCCGACTGAATCATCCTAAAGACCGGCTGAGCTTGGAGCACAAGAACAATAGCTGACCAGGACTCTGGAGTAAACCAACCAAGTAGTAATGTTTTGTAAATAGCCTATCACGAGGAGTGTGTGTGTGTGGGGTGGAGTGTTTTGCATGCTTACAAGCAGGCCTTCGGCCCTGCTAGAGTTCTCTTGTTCTGGCTTAACTCACCTCATAAACTATGAGCTGATCACTCTACGTGTCTGAACCCAGTACATTTCACCTGCCACTCTGGATTTTCTCAGTGTTCAAATCAGGGCAATCGAAGTCCACGGCAAAACAGCATCCAAATAACCTGGGGCAGCAGCAAGCTGAAACCGGGCTGACCACTGAAGGGAGGGAATGTAATGCAGAATGGGGGGGGGGGGGGAACCCAAAACAAAAAGAAGGTTGAACTCGATTTTAGTGCAGAATGGGAAAAAAAACCCGGATTAAAAAGAAGGTGGAATTCGCCTTTAGTGCAGAATTGCTTGGAGGACACCGCGGTGAACATGGATTAAAAGGAGAGTGCGGAAAAGGCCTTCCCAAGGAGAACTGTCTTAATGTTGGCATCAAAGTGTTTCTTTGTGTGGTATCTTTAAAAACAAAAACAAAAAAAACCCAACAGCAGATCTAGGCAATGCACTAAAATGTCACAGAACTGGGGAGGCGGGGGGGGGAGGGAAGGAAGGATTTGTCCCTCTTTCAAAAGTCCAGGGGAGTGACACTTGGAAAAGCACAACTTAATTAAGGATATCTAATATAGTGGCAGGAAAGGAAGGGCACGGCTCATTAACTCGCTGGAATGCTTTGAGGATGTTGCTGCCAGGGGAGACAAAGGGGAAGCCAGCCTGGGCACAGGCCGGGTGATGTGACAGTCTAGAGTGTTCAACAAGACGTAAGCTGATGCTGAGGGAAGGAATATTGTCGAGTTGGGGGGACGGGGGGCGGGGAGACATTCACAGCCATGGCTTTTCACACTGAACTTCAGGGGACCCTTTGCACGCAGGATTGCTTATCGAGGAAACTCCTTTTTGTTTCCTGAAACTCTTGTGGGTCTCTAAGCTGCTGCTGGACTCAAATCTATCTTGCTTTTCGAGGGCCACAGAATCCCAGGACATGGCAAGAAATTCTAGGGGTACGTTCTTGGGCACCTGCTGAGTCCCAGCGGACTGTTGGGCAGATCAAGTCCCTTTTGGCTGTGAAATTGCAAGAGAAGCTAGACTGGTGCTTTAGAGAACTTGCACTGCACCTTTGCGCTTACGGATGATATCCAATGTGGCTTACCATGCGTACAATTAAAGACAAAACTCCATAAGGCACCTGACGGAGCAATTAACAATTAACACAAGGTATCAGCCCACCGATCCATCAACATCATCCATGAACACCAACAGAAAACGGCAATATTTTTTTAAAAATTGTTTTTACAAAATGTATGTCCCGCTAGGGTTGCCAGCCTCCAGGTGGGACCTGGGGATCTCCCGCTTTTACAAGTGATCTGCAGCTGACAGAGATCAGCTCCCTTGGAGAAAATGGCTGCCTTGAAGGGTGGACTCTGTGGCACTGTAACATGCTGAGGCCCCTCCCCTCCCCATACCCCACCTTCTCCTGGCTCCACCCCCAAAGTCTCCAGGTATTTTCCAACCCAGATCTGGCAACCCTATGTCCCACCCTTGTGTCCCCACAAGGGCCGCCAAAGTAGCTAACAAATTAAAACACACAAAATGAAATCACATTTTAAAACCATCAAAACCAACAAAACAACCCCACACTTCCTAATAAATAATAAAACAATGGAGAGCCACCTTGTAGTTCGGGAATGCTTGACCATCGGCCGTGACTGCTTATAGATCTATGAAATTTTCCCTCCAAGGAGCTCAGAGCGGGGTAGATATTTCCCCTTCTTTCATTTTGTCTTCATAACAACCCTATGAGATAGGTTAGGATGAGAAAGAGTGACTGTCCCCATCGATTTGTTACCCCAAAAGGTCGGACCAGAGCCAACGGGTTGAAATTAAATCAGAAGAGTTTTTGGCTAAACATTAGGAAGAACTTTCTGACAGTTAGAGCGGTTCCTCAGGCTTCCTCGGGCGGTGGTGGGCTCTCCTTCTTGCGAGGTTTTCAAACAGAGGCTAGATGGCCATCTGACAGCAATGGGGATTCTGTGAACATAGGCAGATCACGAGAGGGAGGGCAGGAAGGGTTGGATCAGTGCTTAGGTCTTGTGGCCCCTTTCTTACATGCCCAGGGAAATGCTGATCTCCACTTTGGGGTCAGGATCAGGAAGCAATTTTTCTCTAGGCCAGTTTGTCTGGAAATCCTGGAGGTTTTTTGCCATCTTCTGGGCATGGAACAGCAGTCACTTGGGGTGTGTGGGGGGAGGTATTTGGGAATTTCCTGCATGGTGCAGGGGGTTGGACTAGATGGCCCTGGAGGTCCCTTCCAACTCTATGATTCTATGATCTTTATGGCTGAGTGAGTATTTGAACCCAGGTTTCTCCAGGCCTGTTCTGACAGTAATCACTGTGCCACAGTAGCTTTCATTTGATTGGGGACCGTTTCCTCCAGTGGTTCCTTGCTCTGAAAACCACAGGTTGACCAGCGATCATTCCATGGCCTTCAGCAATCACAGCTGGAAGCGCCTCCATCCCACCCTAGATTGATGTAATTGGATTTTATGATTCTAAAGGTGATAAACTTGTTACGCTTGCAGGGGATATGCCACTAAACTCAGAAAACAATGACTTGTAATCCTGTTTATAGATACCAAAGGATTTCAACGCAGCTGGACAGATGGCATAAGCCATTTACAAGGCAAATGAATGCAGATAAGCCAGGAGAGGACAGGATCAGAACGGAGTGCAAGATCAAGGCGGATGCTGTGATTTTGTGCCTATGGACTGGCGGTAAGAGGTGCTGTATGGACGCTACTGTTCATAAGTAGGTTTCTGACTGGGGGCACTAAAATGATCCTAAGAAGAGAGAAATAGTCTAGGCATGAGAAGGCGGCATCTCAAGAGATGGGGGATGAGCATAATTTACTGTGGGGTAAAATAAGCAAGGCCTGGCGACCACGACTGGTTTCAGTTGTCACTTATATAACAGATTCCGTGTATGGCTCTAGAACGCGGATCAAAACATCTGCACAATGAAGCCATGTACAGAGAAAGGGGATTTTTCTGCAAGTCCAGATGAACCCCTAGGTTTGCATAAAAGATCAGACTTGGGGGGGAAAGGCAATGGAGATTTTTAAAAAATCTGCAGTTTGCCTCCCCATATTTTGTTAAAAGTAAACTATAACCATACAAGCAATCAGGGGTCATTTCGTGGAAAAAGAGGTGGAGGAGCTCATTAGCATAACTGATTAGCATAACTTATTTGCATATGCTACACCACCTGACATCACCAGAAGTATGTCAGAAGGCAAGAAAGAAAGGAGAGAGAGAAAGAGAGAGAGAGAGAGAGAGAGAGAGAGAGAGAGAGAGAAAGAAAGAAAGAAAGAAAGAAAGAAAGAGCTGGCAGAGAGGGGACAGCTACTAATCCAAGCCTCAGAAAGACCACTATTCTGGGAGGATAGCTTCAGGCAGGGGCGTAGACTTTTCTGAAGTCCGGGGGGGGGGGGCAGGGGCTCTTTAGTGCATGCGCAAAGCGCGCGCGCTCGCTGGGGCGATGTTTCCGCCCCCCCCCCAGAAAACCTACCCCCAGCCGCCGTGCCTCCCTGGCCCTTCCAAGGCTCACCAGCCGGTGCTGCTGGTGCCTTTCCCTCCCCCTCCGCCCTGGCCACTCCTTCCCTCACCCCTAAAAGAGGAAGAGGGAGAGATAAGGAGGGAGGAATGGCCAGGCCGGTGGGGGGGGGGGGGGAGAGGCACCAGCTGGCGAGCCTCGGAAGGGCTTGGGAGGCGCGGCGGCAAGGCGCCGGCAGCAGGCGCGACGTTTTCCCGGGGGGGGCTCAGTCCCCCCCAGGAAATTTCGGGGGGGGGGGGGCTCGAGCCCTCGAGCCCCCCCGTAGTTTACGCCGGTGGCTTCAGTGGTGGCTGAAGCCTTCAGAAGGCTGGTCAGAGGAAAAAGGACCTTTCCAGGGGATGGGGTCATTTTGCTGCAGCCATGACTCAAGCGGGCATTCCCCTGTGGGGGGGAGGGGCCTGGCTCCAACTCCCGGAGCTGCGCTCCCCCAAGCTCCTGCTCGAAATGACCCCTGCAAGCAATGAAAAACCTGCAAAGTTAAACAAAAAATGATACCTCACAATGGTTTATTGTGAAATTTCTAGCACCCCCTCCCCCCCCCCCCCGATGCAGGGGCAGGGCTGGACAACTAGTTAGCATAGTGAGATTAGGGTCTTCCTGATATTTTCAGCTAGGCCTCCTTCCTGCCCCTACTGAGTACTGTCTGCTGGCTCTCCTGGCCGGTTGGACTTGTCTTTCTCTCTCCTCTTTCTTACAAAGTTTGTTCTCTTAATAAACCGACTTTATTATTTCAACAGCTTTATTACTTAAACAGCTTATTATGTAAACAGCGTGTGCTCCGCTTTCCTGTATATCTGAACTCTAAACTCTGCCAACACCTTCCTTACTCGGCTTCTGGCTAATGTCAATAAATACAGAAAAACCCGATATCATTTTTTTTGTTTACTTATTCCCTGCTCCCAACTTTTTGATAAATTTATAGATCTACAGAGTTTTGCACAAAGCTGGCTGTTTTATTTTTTATCCTTACCGTAAGGGTTTTGCCTGCTGTTCTCTTGAGGACTGACTTGATTGTAGGTTGCAGTGCGTGGGTTCCCCCCGGAAAGGGTGCCGGTGGTCAGTCAGTTGCAGATCACATTTATCATAAGAAAAATTCAGCTCAGATTTGGGAACTGCACACATTTTATAGCTTCATTTTATGTTTGTTTGTTTTTTAAAAAAAGATGCAGATGATTAGTTTCAGGATTTTAGTTTCTATATTTCGTTTTTATTTCCCTTGGTTATTATGCAACTAAACGTCTGGATCTCCCCTTCCATTGAACTGCTATCCGACTTGGTTTTTTTTAAGGGATTCTGCTCCTCCCCCAAGGGATTCTCCCCCCCGCCCGGTCAAATTTCAGGCAAACAGGAGGAATTTTTTTTCTTTAATAGGCAAATAAAATTTTGGCTTGCAAAGTCTGCGCAAAGGAGCGCGGCAATATTGGCTTTTCCTGGGATCCTCGAGTGTGTGTGTATGTGTGTACACATGTCTATTTTAAAACAAAAATCACATGTATGAGGGAATCTACCTGCCCCTGGCTGCATTTCACTGCATTTGGTTAATTTCTGCATTTTCCTCTCAGCCTGGCTTCTGCTATCAGAGGAGGAGTGGGAGGGGGACAAAAATGCTAAAATCAATGAATGGAGTGGCTTAGCTGTCCTCACTCACGTGTGAACTGTACTGGGGCTTTAAAAATATCCCACTTTCGAGCTCTGACCTGGATAGCCCAGGCAGGCCTGATATCATCAGATCTCGGAAGCTAAGCAGGGTTGACCCTGGCAAGGACTTGGAAGGGAGACCTCCAAGGAACACCAGGGCCAGGACGCAGAGGGAGGCAATAGCCAAGCACCTCTCTGAAACGTCCAAGTCCCACTGGGGGTCGCCAGAAGCCACCATGACTTCCAGGCATGCAAGCGTGCTCAAACACACACACACACGTACACAAACAGAATACTCACCAAAAAAAACCCCATTTTCTCTGCAAATGAGAAGCAGCCTTACGAAGGAATACCTGAATTGAGAAAAGTTTTCCTGTCTTGCCATTATTCCCCTTTCTAAACGGCCTCAGGCCCAATTCAAACCAGGTTCACCTCACAGCTATAATACAATTAAAAATGTCAAGACATCTCAGAAATTTGATCCTCTCACAGCTCTCAGGACCTTCTGTCACCCCTAGTGTCATCAATCACTGCTTGTGCATCCAAGTGGCCAAGTAGTCTTTCTGGGCAGAATGCTCTGTGGTTGACACACAGGAATAATCTGAACGATCAGCCACGGGGCGAGCACGTGGTGAAGCCAGTTCAGGGTGGATGTCTGATCAAAACTTTCAGTTACAAAATAAAACGATGTAATTAAGAGGCATGGCCAGACCGCACCAAGCCTATCGTCTGACCACAGCCATGAAGGCTGAAAGTTAGCCCCTCCTTAAAAAGAAAGCTGAGATTTTTCTAAATGTGCCCCCACACCATATGCATGAGAAATGCTAAGCCTTGCCTTGCATGTGTCATTTGGGAACATTCTGATTTCCGGGTCGCCTTAAATAATTTTATTGCTATAATCTTGACCTTTTACATACGATCAGACTCTCTGATTCCATGCTGCTCCCCCAAACAATATATCTCTACATTTTATTACACTCTCATATACAAAAGAACACTGAAATACCATTTGTGGAGACCAACCCTTTAAAAAAAAGGGAGATTGGCTATTGCAGTCAGCCATGACTTCAGTTGTGCCAGTCAACCCAACATAATTTATTAATTTATCACCCATTCCTTATGCGATTCAATAAAATTGCTGTCCGGGGTGGAATGGTCTTCCTGTTTAATTATTAATTCTAAAAGTAATTAGGAAAGAGACCAATTGCCCGAGCCACTTATAGGAGAAATCTGTTTCCAGCCATTATAATTTGGAAGACTGGTCACGCAGCCAGCCTGGAGGCTGATTTCCTGATAGGCTCCCCACTGCTTTTGATGTATATTAGGGCAGAGGGGGAAGAAACAGATAACAGAGGAGAGGTGATTCCTAAGACCACTAGTGTGCGGATGAGAAAGCACGGCAGGGAGATGCCAAAATAATCACGGAGCCACAGGGCTGTACAAAATTAAAGATACCTGTTTCAAAAAGGGGCTACCTCTGTTGCTGCCACAAATGGAGTCAGTTTGTTGTTCCATGAATCCAGTTCTCCAAGCGCTCTGACAAGGGTGTTTCTCAGACACATGGAGCTGCATTCTACTGGGTCAGAACATTGCTCTGTCAAGGGTAGTATTGTCTGCTCTGACTGGCATAGGGTTGCCAGGTCCTTCCTGGCAACTGGCAGGGGATGGGTGGACTTACCAGGAGAAAGGAGAAGGCCTAGACCAGGGGTGGCCAACCTGTGGCTCGGGAGCCACATGCGGCTCTTTCACACATATTGTGCGGCTCCTGGCAGGGCGGCTGGGAAACAAAGGGGAGGCATGCTTTTTCTCCCTTCCTTCCTTCCCTCCTCCCTCCCATCTATTTGCTTTCCTAGTTTCTCTCTCTCTCTTTCTTTCCACTTCTTTAATTCTTTCTTCCCATCTCTCTCTTTTTCTCTCTCTCTCTCAATATCATTAGCAAACAAGTAATATCATTATCAATAACCGGTTTTCCTCGTTTGTTTTTATTTTTGGCAGTCCCATTTAACATTAATAAAAAGCAAATTTGCATATTTTTAAAAATAAAAACGTGTGTGTGATATTTGTTCCTGTCTTGCGGCTCTCAGACATCTCTATGTGGCTCTTACGTTTATTCTATGTGGCTCTTACGTTAAGTAAGGTTGGCCACCCCTGGCCTAGACCTTGTCGCCAGCATTGCACTGGAAGTGACATCATCATGTTAGTGCTGCACAGGAAGTGACATCATTGTTAAAGACGCCATCTTGCATCTGTTTTAAATTGGTTTTAATGTTATTAATTTTATTATATTTGAAGTTTATATACTGTTCCTAAGGCTTATGCCATACTGTACATCCCCCAGAGCCCGGCAATGTAATCATAATAATAACAATAATAACGATGATGATGATGAAAATGATTGCTGCTGCTGCTGCTGCCACTAATGTCCAGGCAATGTTCTTCAATTTAGGCAAAAACTCTATGGTAAAACCAGCTTCTACTATAGAGTTTTTGCCCAAATACCAGAGCATCTCCCAGATGTTGCTGGCATGGTGATGTCACTCCCTGTGTGATACTGGCAATCAGGATTCTTTTTGTAGTAAAAGCCCAGCAGGAACTCATTAGCATAATAGGCCACACTCAACAGCAGAAACTTATTAGCATATTAGGCCACACCCCTGACAGCGCAGCTCCCTCCCAGGGGCGCATGGGGAACCCGAGGGAAGGAAGGCAGTTTCTGGATTGGCTTCCCCAGGCACCCTGCAGCTGCGGGGCACCTGGGGAACTCGAGGGGGGGGGGAGGCAGTTTAAACTGCCTTCCCTCCCTGGATTGGCTTGGTTTCCCCAGGTGCCCCATGGCTTGCGAGGCGCATGGGGAACCCAAGGAGGGGGGAGGCTGTAGGCGTGACCAACTCAGAAGCCAGCCGGAACTCCATTCCTGTGCGTTCCTGCTGGCAATGAGGCTGAGGCCTTCTCCTTTTTCCTGGTAAGTCCCCCGTGCTGATCAGCTGGGGATAGGGACAGGCAGCAGGGGGGGGGGCTCACCTCATAGATGTCAACTTCAAGGGGGCTGGGGAGCTGGAGCCCCCCCCCCCCGAACTTTTCCAGGATGTGTCTCTGGCCCAGCCCCAGCCCCCCCCCGGAAATTGGAAAGTCTATGATCTTGCCTCACCTCCACCAGGGCGTCTGGCAACCCTAGACCCCCTGTCAAGGATTTGCATATCACCTACTACTAGATCATTATAACTGGACTGAACCCGGGAATTCAGGCTGGGAACTTTTGCATAAAAAACAAATGCTATGCCATTGTGCCATAGACCCTCCCTGACAAATCTATCACGAACTAGGTTTTTAGGAGAAAGTGTTTGCCAATGTATGCTGGTAGAATAATAGTGGGTAATTGAGCTACATCGTGACCCCTTTGGGACATTCAGTTTTGGCAATCCCACCACAGTTAACAGGAGTTTGTGCTCCCTGCGATCCTCCCATTATGCCTCTCCAGTTTGGTGTCGTGGTTAGGAGCACGGACTCTAATCTGGGAGAACCGGCTTTGATTCCCCACTCCTCCACATGCAGCTGCTGGTGTGACCTTGGGTCAGTCACAAGTTCTTCCAGAGCTGTTCTCTCACGAGCAGTCCTCAAAAGAGCTCTCTCAGCCCTGCCTACCTCACAGGGTGTCTGTTGTGGGGAGGGGAAGGGAAAGGAACTCCTAAGCTGCTCTGAGACTCTGAGTGAAGGGTGGGGAATAAATCCAATCTCCTCCTCCTCCTCTCTTCTTCTTCTTCTTGAGAGCCAGTTTGGTGTAGTGGTTAAGTGTGCGGACTGTAATCTGGGAGAACCGGGTTTGATTCCCCACTCCTCCACTTGCACCTGGCTGGATGACCTTGGGCAAGCCATAGCTCTGTACCAGCTGTTCCCTCAAGGACAGCTTGGGAAAGAGCTCTCTCAGCCCCACCTACCTCACAGGGTGTCTGTTGTGGGGAGGGGAAGGGAAAAGGTGTTTGTAAGCCGCTCTGAGACTCCCTTGGGGAGTGGAGGGCGGGTTATAAATCCAATCTCCTCCTCTTCTTCTTCTTCTTCTTCTTCTTCTTCTTCTTCTTTGTCACGGTCTGAAACTGAATTGGGCCCCAGAACACTTGGGGAGTGTTAATTCCCTGATGTCACATACTTTTGGGAAAAGGACACTATCATGTCCCGGGTAACGTAGTTTAGCCCCAAGATACAGAAAGAAAAGGAATTGAAATAGTGAGCCAGGGTTATGCAGTGGTTGGTTGTCTGGAGGTTACATGTTGGATAAAGATCTGGCTGACATTGTTGCTGGCTTCTGCTGGAATGAATGAATGAATGATAAAGATCTGGGAGCGCGGGTTCGAATCTTCACTTGGCCATGAAACTCACTGGCTGCCCTCACTGGCTCCAGGTCTAGGCTGGGAAATACCTGGAGATTTTGAGGGTGGAGTCTGGGGAGGACAGGGTTGAGGGAGGGGAGGAACCTCACATGGTATGGTCCCATTCAGTCCACCTTCCCAAATAACCATTTTATCCAGGGGAGCTGATCTCAGGAGTCTGGAGACCAGGAGACCTTCAGCTACCACCTGGAGGTTAGCAACCTTACCTTGGGCCAGTCACTCATTCTCAGCCTAACCTACCTTTTGCAAGGTTGTTGTGAAGACAAAATGCAAAAAGGAAGAGAACCACGTCTGCTCCTCTGAGCTCCCTGGGGGAAGGACAGGTAAAAATGTACCAAATTGCTAAATACATCCATGGCAGAATCAACTGGCATGGTTTGTTCACTCTGGGTCAGGGAGTTTTCAAATCTGAAACAAGCTTTACCATAGGTGTTATAATCAGGGCTCATTTCGTAGCAGGAGCTCCTTTGCATATTAGGCCACACACCCCTGATGTAGACAATCCTCCAAGAGCTTACAGTAGCCCCTGTAAGAAGAGTTCTGTAAGCTCTTGGAGGATTGGCTACATTAGGGGGGGGTGGCCTAATATGCAAAGGAGCTCCTGCTACAAAATGAGCCCGGCTTATAATATGTCATAATGGATATACTGGAGGATAGATCTATTCATGTTAAGCAGAGGAAACCTCCCTGACCAGAAATAGTATATCAGATTTTAGGAACTCTCAATCTGGGGCAAATGATGCTCTGTATTCTTGGTGTGGGGCGGGGGGGCAACAGTGTGTGTGGGGCTTCTAGTGTCCCGGCCCCACTGCTGGGCCTCCTGATGGCGTAGGGTTGCCAGCCTCCAGGTGGGGCCTGGGGATCTCCCGCTTTCTACAACTGATCTCCAGCTGACAGGGATCAGCTCCCCTGGAGAAAATGGCTGCTTTGAAGGGGGGACTGTATGGCGTTGTACCATGCTGAGACCCCTCCCCTCCCCAAACCCCGCCCTCTTCTGACTCCTCCCCCAAAGCCTCCAGGTATTTTCCAACCCAGACCTATGATGGCACCTGGTATTTTTGGCCGCTGCGTGACAGACACTAGCCTGATCCGACATTGGCGTCTCTTATGTTCTTACGTTCTTAAGAATGAACAGGATCAGGTTGCCACTGCAGTGTTCCCTCTAAGCTGAGTTAGTGTGAGCTAGCTCACAGTTTTTTTAGCCTCCGGCTCACACCTTTTTGCCTTAGCTCAGAAAGGATGGCTCCAGCGCAAACTAATTTGTGCAGCAGCCACATTGCTCATTCACAACTTTAATGCCAGTAGCTCACACAGAGTAGAGTTTTTGCTCACAAGACTCCGCAGCTTGGGGGGAGCATTGGTCGAAAGGTCCCCCCTGGCTACCAGCAGAGGATGGTGGGGGGTAGGGTTGCCCTCTCCAGGTGGGGATATTCATGGAGATTTGAGAGTGGAGCCTGGGAGGTCAGAGATTTCAGCAGGTTACAATGCCATAGAGTTCAGCCTCCGAATCATGCATTTTCTCCAGGGGAACTGATCCCTGTAGTCTGGGGATGAGCTGTAATTCCAGGAGATCCCCAAGTCCCACCTGGAGTTCATTCCTTCCTTGTAGGCATCCAAGAAGCATTTTCCTGCAAACTGCTGGAAACTGATTGAGAGGAATCTTTTGCTCTGATCCAGCAGAGCATCTCATGCTTTCTCTCTCCTTAGGCCATGATTATAAACAATGTATCATTTATTGGAATTGGAACTGGAATGCAATTCTCATATAATTTATATAAAAAATCAAGGTGGTTGTTTAAAATGCCAAATGGTTCCTGGCAGGCCCATCTCTACGGTTGGATCTCATTCTGTGGATTGTTATCTGCTTGTAATTTCTGTTTCCTCATTCACAGCAAAACCATAAAGAAGGAGTAACGTTAACCAGAAGAGAAAGCAGTTGTTTTCATGTGTATGAACTGGCTTCTGATTTGTCCAAAAACAAGACAGCCAAAGAGGGCCGAAAGGAAACCAAAGAACACGGTGGCTGGACACCATAAAAGTTGACACCAGCCTGAGCATGAAATGACTCAAAGAAACAGTACAAGATCGGAGAACGAGGAGAGAGCTGGCCCATAGAATCGCCAACAGTCAGACACAACTGAATGGCTAACAACAACAACAACTTGTGTAGAATGTATGAGTTTCACCATTATGGTATTGTTCCCAAACTTTTGTTTCCACTGATGCCTTTTCTGTTTTGCCTCCTTAGGACAAATAAGTTCTGCGTTGGGAAGAACCTGGATATTAACGGGGTAGATCCTGGGGTGGGTGGGGTATTGGGAGGGGAGGGACCTCAGCTGGGTATAATGCCACAGAGTTCACCTTCCAAAGCACCCATTTTCTCCAGGGGAACTGATCTTATAGAATCATAGAGTTGGAAGGGACCTCCAGGGTCACCTAGTCCAACCCCCTGCACAATGCAGGAAATTCACAAATACCTCCCCCTCCACCCCTGCTAGGGTTGCCAGGTCTGGGATGGAAAATACCTGGAGACTTTGGGGGGGGAGCCAGGAGAGGGTGGGGTTTGGGGAAGGGAGGGGCCTCAGCATGGTACAGTGCCATAGAGTCCACCCTTCGAATCAGCCATTTTCTCCAGGGGAGCTGATCTCTGTCAGCTGGAGATCAGTTGTAAAAGCGGGAGATCCCCAAGCCCCACCTAGAGGCTGGCAACCCTAGCCCCCACAGTGACCGCTGTTCCACACCCAGAAGATGACAAAAACTCTCCAGGATCCCTGGCCAAACTGGCCTGGAGAAAAATTGCTTCCTGCCCCCAAAGTGGCAACCAGCATTTCCCTGGGCGTGTAAGAAAGGGCCACAAGAACTAAGCACTGAGGCAGCCCTTCCTGCCCTCCCTCTCATAATCTGCCTAAGTTCTTGGCCATTGTAACAGTGGGAGATCTCCAGGTGCCTGCTGGAGCTTGGCAACCCTATTTGTTGCATTTTTAAAAAACAAAACAACCCCCTCTTTACAACCACACCTCAGTCATCGTTAGAGTCAATTACAAGCCCCACGGTCCCCACAGACAGTGAGGGAAGCTGTTGGAATTCTCTTCCTGTCCTCCATCAATCGGCCTCCTGACATCTCTGTTGGAAGCTCAGGCCACGAAAATGCTCCACTGGACATTCAGGCTCTGGCAAACAATAAATGGAAGCTGTCCCCCCCCCCCCATCCCCAATGAAAGTGTGACTTTTTCCAAGTGACCTCATGTGGTTGCTGAGCTATTTATATTAGAACAAAAGGACTGGATCCCGGCCTTCTTAAAATCTCTCCGGATTCTCAGTGGTCTAGAACAATTGCTTGCAGGACACTCCGTGATCATATTTCTCTTGACATAGTGGAGCTGTGACATCGCTCACAAGTCGTTAATAATACTTAGTATGTCCAAACTGCTTTCCCTAAGTGCCAGAGGCCATTAATATACAGTAGTTCAGTATGCTTTTCAGCTGTAAGATAGGACAATAATAGTGCTCTCCCCACTGCTTGGAAACAGGAGGGTTGTGGGGAGGCAGTGTTCGGGGAGAAATTTCTTAGAAGGAAAAAATAAGGCCTCATCTACTTATGGGACGTTCTTCCCATAGAGTTCCTGGTGATCTCTAGAGCTACCTGGAAATGACAAAGGGTAGCTTTTGGAATTGCTGGAAACTATCTTAAAACCAGAAATTCTTACCATAGAATTTCCGGTGATTCCTAGAGCTACCCTTTATCACTTCCCAATAGTTCTAGAAATCACCAGGAACTTTATAATAACAACTTCCTGTAAGTAGACAAGGCCGTATTTTCCTTTTTAATTATTCTCCTGCCACCCCTTCCAGCAGTGGCAAGCATGGGGGTGGGCTAGCAGAACGGGGGATGATTGGAGAAGTGCTGAAAGTACCACTCTTGAGTGCCTGGAAAGTACTGGAGTCGGGAGGCAAGTTGTAGGGTGATCGTAGCAAAGACTTTATTAAGTGAATCAGCATGTTCAGCAGGAGATGGTCTGATCAAGCATGCAGCCAGGGCCCTCATTATACGCTGGCTGGAGCCACACCTCTGGCCGCACCCAAAATACCTGATAGGGGCTTCGCATATGCGCATAGTCGTGATAGGGCCTTAAGTTGTAGTTCATAGGTCCCCTGCGGAAAACCTAGGCTGGCTATTGGTGGACGTTTTGGATCCGACTGTCTATTGTTCTACCTGGCTGAAGCTCAGGTAGAATCGGGCCATGTGCTCTGACCGCATGGCAGTCGCCATTAGGTGACTAGTACACAACAGTGCCCTTCTAAGTTTTGTTGCCCTGTGGAAGGAAACTCAAAAGGTGCTTAAATGCCTTCTGAAGGCAATTAAATGACCTTTGAGCTGGTTTTTTAAAGGAACTGATGTCCTTGCTGCCCTGTCCCTTGAAAAGAAGGGCTAGAAACAGGCTCGGAGCCTCCCCGGTTGAAGACAGGCATGCAGATTAATTTAACTGTAAGTCTTCTTCCCCCTTAAAAATTTAAATTTCCACTGAACAAAAAGGACCCTGGCTACGGGCCTGTATGAGATCACGCTAGCTCGGGCCCTTCAGGTCAGGGCTTGAAACTTCTAGGGCAACAGGAGAAGAGGCAACCAATATTAGGAGCTCTGGGAGAATTCTCTTGTAAAAAAAAAAGTAATCCTGTTTCTGAGAGTTCTCCGAGAAAGTTCCTATCTGCGGAGCTGATTCTGAATCGAGTTCAGGAAAGTTTGCCGGCAGACCACAGCCAGTGGGCCTTCCCTCTGCTCTCCACTCCCAGCCAGGAAAGTAGCCTTTTAAGAAATCAAAAGTTGGCAGCCCTACGACACATATCAGAAAATTTGCGCAACACGAGGATACTCTGGGGATCGGGCCGGAGTCAAGGTGAAATGGAAAATCGGAATCGCTGGATGTGAGAAACAGCTCCCATGTTCTGGTGTGACTCCCTTTCCATTCTGCGTCACACGTGTTACAGCGATTAGCGTCACCAAATGTTTAAAGGACAAACCCAGACCTTCCTGGATGGGTAGAGGAGGTTGAATTTTATTGCAGTGGCGATAAAAGGGGCGGGGAGGCAGCCCAGATCAAAAGGTAGAAATGCCAAGGCCTGCACTTGTCTAGACTGTGCTTAGAATAACTGAACTTTTCAACTCTCCCTTGAGTGGCTTGTCTCATTATGCTCCTTGCTACCTGACCTACTTTTTTTTTTTTTTTGCGTTATCCCTGAAGATATCATAACATCTCTCTGAATAGCCTCTAACAAAAGCAAACATAATTTTCACAATGCTGAATCAACAGGAACGGTCGAAGAGAGAGCAGCTGGCACAGCATACCATCATGTCAAAGTGGGTGATGAGCTGATGAGCATTGGTGCCGTACAAGCAAATTAACGGCACGGAATCTGTGCCGTATGAGCACTTGTGCGATACAATCATTTGTGCAGCACGAGTGTTTGTGTGGTACGAGTATTTGCACGATAATGGTGTTCGTGTGATATGAGCGTTCGTGTGATGCAAGTGTTCGTGTGATTTGAGCATGCATTCGCTACAGGCTTTGGTGTGATATGAGTGTTCGTGTGCTGTAAGCATTTATGAGATACAAGAATTTGTACAATAGGAGCATTTATGCAATCTGAGTTTTTGTGTGATGCACAATCTGAGTTTTTGTGTGATTTGCACGATATGAGTGTCCATGTGATATAGGTTCTTGTGATACAAGCATTCGTGTGATATAAGCATTCATGTGTTACAGGTGTTGGTGTGATACAAGAATTAATGTGATATAAGCATTCATGTAATACAAGTGTTGATGTGAAACGAGCATTTGTGTGATATAAGCATTCATGTGATACAGGTGTTGGTGTGATACAAGAATTCGTGTGATATAAGCATTCATGTGATACAAGTGTTGATGCGATACGACCATTCGTGTGATATAAGCATTCATGTGATACAGGTATTGATGTGATACAAGCATTCGTGTGATATAAGCATTCATGTGATATAGGTGTTGGTGTGATACGAGAATTCGTGTGATATAAGCATTCATGTGATACGAGCATTCATGCATTCATGTGATACGAGCATTCATGTGATACGAGCATTTGTGTAATACGAGCATTCATGCATTTGTGTGATACGAGCATTCGTGTCATACGAACATACGACAGAAGCATTTGTGCCATATGAAGTGGGGGAATCTGTACAGAGGTGCGTGGATCTCTACATAAGATGTGGTGAGTGTGTGTGTATTGGGGGAGCGTGTCCACAGCTCACAACCTAGAAGAATGTGCCTCTTAGGTCTAGGTCTCAGATGGGTGCCAACCCAGGTTCTGGGCTGTACCACTTTAGACTCACTTGATGGGCCACACAAAAATACCCCTCCAAATATCCCTTCACATAGGAGACTAGCATGTCAGGAAGGCAGGGGTGGGCTTGAACTCTTCTTCCCAACAAGTTTATTAGGATTTAAAAAAAAAATTATGGAAGAGCATTGAGACAGTCTCTGTCTGTCCAGAAAGGGATTGACCACATCAAGGAAAACTAGGTTTCTGTTGCCCATCCAGGAAACAGATGGGCTGATTGCATAATATTTTGACATCTGCAGCTTGCTATTAGAACTAAGAATTTTCAAACAGTGGAAAGGGTGAAGGGAACAGGTTGTTCTGCTGGATGCGGTATTGTCATGGCCATTAACTCTGCACTGAGAGTAAGAAAACCTTATCGTTGCTTGTGACTTTTTTTTAGGTGGTGGTTCATTTGGGGGAGGGAGATATCTCCCAGGATCTCCAAACTGCAGTCCATTACCTTACCAGCCCTCACCTACCCAGTTCTAGACATGCTGAAGAATTTTGAACAATACTGTACACAGGTACCCTGCACAGTAGGGTTTGTCAGGTCCCTCCTGGCAACTGGCAGGAAATGAGGGGGACTTACCAGGAGAAAGAGGAAGGCCCAGGCTACAGTGCTGGCATAATACAGGAAGTGATGTCATCACACCAGCAACATCTGCTATCTGGGCAAAAACTCCATGGTAAAAACATGGCTTCTACCACAGAGTTTTTGCCCAGATACCAGAGTGTCACCTGGATGCCGCTGGCATGATGATGTCACTTCCTGTGCAATGCTGGCAATGTGGTCTGGGCCTTCCTTTTTCTCCTGGTAAGTTCCCCCCACCAGCTAGCTGATCAGCGGCTGGGGGACAGAGCCTGGTGGCAGAGAACCCCCGCCTCCACCGGGGGCAGCGTCTGGCAAGCCTACCGTACAGATACTTCCCAGTTTCTAGAGGTTTCAAAAGCTCTTGCACAAGATGCAAAGGGGATTGGGGAATGCCCCATTTTAGCCTGGCAAATGATGGACAATCCAACCGTTCTCTTCACTGTGTGGGTAAGAGAAAGACCAGGGACTTGTTGCAGCTGCCTTTTTTTCATTAAGCTGGTATAATATTCAATAGTTTGGGGGAAGGATCCAGGTAGTCATCCGTGTTGGCCTGAAGCAGTAGAAGAAGTTTAGAATCCAGTGACACTTTTAAGACTAACAAAGGTTAATTCAAGGTATGAGCTTTTGGGTGCACGGCACACTTCTTCAAATATTTCAAGTATTCAGATATTTCAAGTATATTTCAAGCGCCATTGGACTCTACGTTTGGGGGAAAGAGGGACTCACTTTTAGTCCCCTCCCCAAGAAAATCTCCATGGCACAAATTTGTACTCATTTTCCCCCTGTGCCTGAACGACATCAAAGCGATGCAGGATTGATGTGGGTGTAGAACTTGCGCTCCATCAACAGAAGATGAATAGTTTAATTCCACCTCTGTGGAAGTGACAACTCCATCACCCACGATTCGCCAGCCAGGTGGCATGGGCATGCGATTCTAGTGAAAGAAAAGTGGAAATCTTACTATAGCTCTTTAAAAAAAATAAATCCAGGAACAATTCATAGCAATTATGGACAGAAAGCAATTGGAATAAAGATGGTGCCTGCAAGGCGGCGGCGGGGTGTGTGTGTGTATCTTTCTTTGATCCAGTCCTATGTGAAATTAATGCACAAAGATCTTCTCTAATAGCTAGCCTTTCAAATGAGTGTCCATTCCTCACTCCCCCATGCTAGGAGAACCCTGATCAGACATTCCTAGCAAACAGCCATCATGCACGGTTCCAATTCAGATTGGGGGGAGTGCGCACGGAGATCAGCCCCAAGAATCTGGACCACCCGCCCCCCCCGTGTGTGTAAAGTGCTGTCAAGTCACAGCTGGCTTATGGGGACCACAGAGGGTTTTCAAGGCTGGAGACTAAACAGGTGGTTTGCCATTGCCTGCCTCTGCACAGCGTCCCTGGAATTCCTTGGGTTTGAGATTTGAGGAGATCGGGCTAGCCTGGGGCCATCCGGGTCAGGTCTGAGCAAACGCCACGGCCACTTTATAAATTGGAGAAGAGGGAGAGGAGACAGGCAGAGGAGATGCCAGTTTGGTGTAGAAGCTAAGAGTGCGGACTCCAACCTGGGAGAACCGGGTTTGACTCCCCACTCCTCCATATGCAGCTGCTGGTGTGACCTTGGGTCAGTCACAAGTTCTTTCAGAGCTGTTCTCTCAATGGCAGTTTCTGCCAGAGCTCTCTCAGCCCCACCTACCTCACAGGGTGTCTGTTGTGAGGAAGGGAAAGGAGATTGTAAGCTGCTCTGAGACTCCTTCGGGACGTGAAGGGCAGGGTATAAATCCAACCTCCTCCTCCTCTTTTGCCCCCTTCCCAGGGCTAATCCAAGCCCAGAGAAGCTGGCAAATGAGCATCGGAGGATGGGTGCCAATTCCAGGTTGGGAAATTCTTGGAGATTTGGGGGTGGATCCTGGGAAGGGTGCAGTTTGGTGAGGGGTAGGGCCTCGGGTGTCATGCGATCCAGTCCACCCTCCAAAGCTGCCATTTCTTCAGAGGAACCGATCTCTGCAGTCTGGGGGTCAGTTGGAATTCTGGGTGATCGCCAGGGTCCACCTGGAGGTTGGCAACCCTAGGTGTGAAGGCTCAAACCTCTTATTTCCCCACATCGCAATCCTGATGCGATTCAGGGATCCCCCCCCCCACTGCCTTCAAAAATACTGGGGAGACTGAACACGGAACTTCAAGAATCTCACCTCACCCCAACTGGGATAGCCCAGGCAAGCCAGCTCTTGTCGGGTGTCAGAGGCAAAGCAGGGCTGAGCCAGTGTTCCCTCTAAGGTGAGTCAGTGTGAGCTAGCTCCCAGTTTTTTAGCCTCCAGCTCACACATTTTTGTCTTCACTCAGAAAGGAGGGCTCCAGAGCAAACTGATTGATGCAATAGCCAAATCGCTTGCTCACAACTTTAATACCAGGAGATCACAAAGCAGAATTTTTGCTCACAAGACTCCACAGCTTAGAGGGAGCATTGGGGCCGACCCTGGCAAGTATATGCACGGGAGACCTCCAAGAAATACCAGGGCCAGGAGGCAAAGGCAGGCTATCAAGCTACTTCTCTGAATGCTTTCTGTGACCCAGTAGACTTGCCAGAGGTCGCCATGACTCCCCGGCACAGGCATAGGCATTCATGCGCGCGCGCACGGACACACACAAGCACACCGGTGCAAAAATAATTAAAAAAAAGAATCTCAGCTAGCTACACCTTAAGTGAATACGCTTTAGATAAAATTTCAGATTAAAATACCATATAGCAAAAATGCCTCTAAGCATTCGGACCTGCACTTGAAATGGTTTCCCTTCCTAGAGTCAGCTTTTAATGATGATCTATTCTCTAAATACCTGGTTCCGAAATTACACTACGAGGTTGCTCATATAATGTAACCCACACTGCATTATGTTGTTGAAGTTAATGTTTGTGTTTGTTTTTACATGAAAATGTTCTCTATGTTTTACTGTTGAAAAAATGAATATATATATATATATATATATATAAAGTGAGTAGCACTCTGTGAAGCCTTAGCCCATCTTTTAGCAGACGTGAGAACAGAATTCCCTGAAGTCTAATGCAGTGCCAGCATTGCCCAGTTAAAACTTAAGTCCCTCTGCATTAAGATTGCTCCATACCCTACTGGTGTTGGTTGAATACCTTTGTGGCCAGTTTGGTGTAGCGGTTAGGAGCGCAGACTCTAGTTTGGAAGAACTGGGTTTGATTCCCCACTCCTCCACATGCAGCTGCTGGTGTGACCTTGGGTCAGTCACAAGTTCTCTCAGAGCTGTTCTCTCAGGAGCAGTCCTCGAAAGAGCTCTCGCAGCCCCTCCTACCTCACAGGGTGTCTGTTGGGGGGAGGGGAAGGGAAAGGAGTTTGTAAGCCGCTCTGAGCCTCCTTTGGGCAGTGAAGGGCAGGGTATAAATCCTCCTCCTCTTCTTCTTTATCTTCTTCTCCCCCCCCCCCCGGCCTGTTTTTCTGAAAATAAGCATGGCACAACCAGTGGACTAGGTGGCCGAGCGAGCAGAGGGAATGGACATGCTTTGGGCATAAGAACAGCTCCTTTCCATCTGCCAGGACTTTCCTTTTTTGACCTCAAGGTGACCCTACTTATGCAAAAGATACTTAGGAACCCATAAAGCGAGAGTCAGCTCAGCTGGATCTGATGCAGTTTCTTCTGGCTTGAACAGACATGGAGGTTGATGAAGTCAGTAGAAACAGCAATTACCTTACCTGTTATGTCCTGGAAAATAAAACATCAGCCTGCAAGGATTTGGTGTACCTGAGGACCCATCTGTGGACCTGATGACCCTTCCCAATTAAATCCCTTTCACTCGCGGATGGCATTTCTGCTTTCAGGATGTTTTCTGTTGCCTCTTAATCTTATCTTGCAAAACAGTCCACCCCTGTAGCTCTTCTCAACACTGGACCCAAGTAGATAAACTACACTCTTGTGCATGGATGCTGCAATAGTCGGTTGCTTTCACTTCCCAAATTAATCTCTTCCATTTGTATCTTTGCCCTTTTGTTCCCTGTACCATGTCCTTTACATCAGTGCTTTTCACGCTTCCTCTCCTTGGGGGAACATTTCCACATTTATCTGTTACAGCACTGGTGGGAAAGTGCCGTCAAGTCGCAGGCAGCGAACGGGGACCCTGTAGGGTTTTCAAGGCAAGAGGCAAACAGGGGTGGTTTGCCATTGCCTGCCTCTGTGTAGCAGGATACAAATCTACCCTGCCTCTTTGTAGCAGCCCTAGACTTCCTTGGCGGTCTCCCAGCCGAGTCCTAATCCCGCTCAGCTTCTGAGATCTGATGAGATCAGACCAGCATGGGACAACCAGACCATAGCTGGAGGCCTCTTCAAAAAGAATGTGGACAAAATCGAGAGGAGTGCAGAGGCCATTTTCACTTCCCAGGCTGCTCCGGAATGTCCTGCTTTCAACTGTTAGTTGCCCTGGTGGCTGTGATTGGGCTAAAAGGTGGGACATAAATCTGGCAAATTGAGAAGTATTGGAGTCGGGAGTCCATGGAACAGTGAAACAGCTAGATCTTTATTGTTGGTCCGAGTGAAGCATGCAACCCAGGGCTCCGAGCCCTCCTTTTATGCTGGTCAGGGATAATCCCCTGACCTCGCCCAACTGGCCTGATAGGCTATTATCAGTCTATTTACATCTCATAGGTTCCCTGGGAGAAACCTAGGTACATGATTGGTGGCCGGTTTGAATCCACCTGGCCTTTGTTCTACCTGGCTGAAGCTCAGGTAGTTTCTTGGCCATGTGCTCTGGCCACATGGCGGTCGCCATTACTGGAGCACATGGCGACCGCATGGTCAATACATAACACAAATAAATAAATAAAAAGAAGAGGAGGAGGAGGTAGTGATTGGATTTATACCCCATCCGTCTCTACCCAAAGGAATCTCAGAGCGGCTTACCATCTCCTTTCCCTCCCCCTCCCTACAACAGTCACCCTGTGAGGTAGGTGGGGCTGAGAGTGTAACACACCCAGCTATTCAGTGAGCTGTAGATGGGTCGTACAGTGCAGACCCAAGTGTGTTTCTAGTTAGCCACAAGCCTAAATTGACTCTCGAGGATTGCTCGTGAGAGAACAGCACTGAAAGAACTTGTGACTGACCCAAGGTCACTCCAGCAGCTGTATGTGGATGAGTGGGGAACTAGACCCGGTTCTCCCAGATTAGAGTCCGCGCTCCTAACCACTACACCAAACTGGCTCTATAATAAATAAATACAATAAAATAATAAAAAAATGGTGGTGCAATATCCAATTATTTTTGGATGCAGGCTTTGTGGTTTTGTTTTCATTTTGTGCCTCGTCTATATGAAACACCTTGTTACATTCAGAAAATAATAACAATTAGGATATGCAAGAATGAGGTGAATTATCTTTTGTTACACCAAGGTGATCTTAGTGTTGTCAGTTCTGGCTTCAGAACTCCCTGCAGATCTGAGGGCAGAGCCTGAGGAAAACAGAATTTGGGGAGGAGAGAGAAAAGAGTGTGGGTATGATTCCACAGAGTCTGTCCGCCATTTTCTCTGGGGGAGCTGATCTCTGTCACCTAGAGATCAGTTGTGATTCTGGGAGATCTCCAGCTACCCCCTGGAGGTTGGCAACCCTAACTGCCCTCACTCCCCTTTCAGGGAGGAATTATGGGCTACACATATATCTATTTCAAGTAAGTCATATGAGACGACCACCGCTTCTCTCTCAGGCAGCCATTTTGAAAAACCACTCAGGAGACTCCTTCGATGCCTGGATTCTAACCTTTTCTTACACAGATCCCACCTTCTCCTGTGCAACTTTCCCCCACCCTTCTCTCCTTGCCCCACGCGGCAACCCAAGAATCAGAACCCAAGCTCTGTGCCAAGGTGCCTCACGAGGCGGTTCAGTGTTGTTTCGGTTCATTATTCATGCCAGCCGCTGAAGTTCAGCTAAGCCAATTCCTAGCCTGACAAATTAGCTACCGGTGCGTTCCATAAGTAATTTATCACGGAGACTTGTTAAAGCCGGCCGGTTTTTTGCATATGAGAACGTTGGCGTCAGATACCGAGGGCCCTCATTTGACTAATGGTGTCAGTCTGTGCATAGGCATGCGTGTGAGAAATGTGTCTGTCTGTGGAAAGACTTTGGGTCTGCTACTTGAAGACTACATCCTATATAAATTATGAGCATGGATTCGAAGCCCCAGTGACACGTCGCTGTATTTATGCTTCTCGTTTATCTCATTTATCTGTCATTTTCACTCTTCTCCCACCTTTCTTGTCTCCCCATGGATACAGATTTTATTTATTTATTTATTTCATGTGATTTATATCCCGCCCTCCCCGTCATAAGGCGGGCTCAGGGCGGCTAACAACATATTCACTATATACATAATTTAAAACGTTTAAAACATTAAAACATATAAACCAACATAATATCATACAGACGGCGTATCATCAAATTCAGCGCAGCACCCGAATGCAACCTTAAAGCAGCTACAAACTGGTGGGTAAAATCGGTCCAGGGCCAGATGTAAATCTCAGTACTAGGCGGCCTTTACCCGAAAGCCTGGTGGAAGAGCTCTGTCTTGCAGGCCCTGCGGAACTGTAAATAGTCCCGCAGGGCCCTGATGTCATCCGGGAGCTCATTCCACCAGTACGGGGCCGCCACAGAAAAGGCCCTGGACCTCGTACTCACCAGCCGAGCCTCCTTTGGCCCCGGGAGGGTCAGATGATTTTGGGAACCAGACTGTAGTGCTTTCTGGGGAACATATGGGGAGAGGCGGTCCTTCAAGTAGATAGGTCCCAAGCCATATAGGGCTTTATAGGTAAGCACCAGCACCTTGAACCTTATCTGGTATGCTATAGGCAGCCAGTGCAGTGCTTTTAGCGCAGGCTGGATGTGCTCCTGCACAGGAAGGCCCATCAACAGCCATGCCGCCGCATTCTGCACTAGCTGCAGCTTCTGGATTTGGCACAAGGGCAGCCCCATGTAGAGAGCATTACAGTAGTCCAGTCTTGAGGTGACCAAAGCATGGATCACTGTAGCCAGTTCGTTGCGTTCAAGGAAGGGAACCAACTGCCTGACCAGCCGTAGATGATAAAAAGCTGATCTAGCAGTGGCTGCTACCTGGGCCCCCATCATTAACGAGGGGTCCAGGAGCACTCCCAAACTCCTGACCAACGGCGCTGGCACCAACAGATACAGGATATATTACAACAGGCAATCTTAGGGTGGTTCCTCCTGCTTTAAAGGGCCGTGTGCCCGCACCCTTGGTCTCCAGACCCCTCACCATCTTCATTGCCCTCCTCTGGACACGTTCCAGCTTGTCTATATCCTTCTTAAATTGTGGTGCCCAAAACTGAACACAATACTCCAAGTGGGGTCTAACCAGAGCAAAGTGGAACCATTACTTCGCGTGATCTGGACACTATACTCTTGCTGATACAGCCCAAAATCGCATTTGCCTTTTTAGCAACCGCATCACACCACTGACTCACATTCAGTGTATGGTGTACTAAGACCCCTAGATCCTTTTCACACATACTACTGCCAAGGCAAGTCTCCCCTGATGAGAAGGGGCTAGGCTCATGGGCGTCAACTACGGGGGGGCCCGAGGGCTCGAGCCTCCCCCGAAATTTCCCGGGGGGGGCTCAGCCTCCCCCGGCAAAATGGAGTGCTCGCTGGTGGTGGCGCTGCTGCTCCTGCTCCTTATTCTGCTGCTGCTACCACCACCGGGCTCGAGGCAGCCAGCCAGCCAGCCGGCGAATCGTCGTCGTCCCTCTTCCATCTCACTCACGCTCACCGGGGGCTGGCCTGCCTGCCGCCTGCCTGCTCGTCCAGTCGTCCTCTCAGTGCCGGCGCCACCACAGCAGCCGCGCCGCCTCGGAGTCCCTCTGCTGGGGGGGGGAGGGGGGATTTCTGAGGGAGAGTTTTTTTATTTGATTTTTTTTTTAAGCAGCCACTCCTCACGAGGCGGCGGAGGGAGAAGGGGTGGTGTCGGGGAGACCGCCTCAGGCGCGCGTCTCTCTCTTTCTCGTTCTCCCTCGTCCCAGTGGCCAGTCAGCCAGCCAGCTGGCCATCGCTGCCGCTCCTTCCCCCCCACCCCCGGCCTGCCCTCCTGCCTCCCTGGGGCGGGGGGGGGAGGAGCGACGGGGACATGGTCCCGTGCGCGCGCGCACGAGAAAGCCCCCCCCTTGGAGATTTGGAAACTCTACGCCCCTGGCTAGGCTGGGCCATCCTAGGCTGGACCCCATGGGGCTTTCAAGGCAAGAGATGAGGAGAGGTGGTTTCCCATTGCCTGCCTCTGCATGTGACCATGGACTTCCTTGGTGGTCTCTCATCCAAGCCAAGTACTAACCAGGGTAGATCATGCTTAGAAGAAGAAGAAGAGAAGAGATTGGATTTATACCCCACCCTTCACTCACTTGGAGTCTCAGAGCGGCTTACAAACTCCTTTCCCTTCCCCTCCTCACAACAGACACCCTGTGAGGTAGGTGGGGCTGAGAGAGCTCTGAGACAACTGTCCTTGAGGGAACAGCTGGTACAGAGCTATGGCTTGCCCAAGGTCATCCAGCCAGGTGCAAGTGGCGGAGTGGGGAATCAAACCCGGTTCTCCCAGATTAGAGTCCGCCCACTTAACCACGACACCAAACTGGCTCTCTTAGCATCCAGGATCTGATGAGGTCAGTCCAGCCTGGTCCATCCAGGTCAGGGTGATGCCTCTATATGATTAACATGTGGAATTCACTGCCACAGGAGGTGGTGGCGGCTACAAACATGGACGGCTTCAAGTGGGAATTAGATAAACATATGGAGCAGATGTCCATCAGTGGCTATTAGCCACAAGGTATAGATAGGAACTCTCGGTCTGGGGCAAGTGATGCTCTGTATTCTTGGTGCTTGGGGGGGGGGGGCAACAGTGGGAGGGCTTCTAGCGTCCTGGCCCCACTGCTGGACCTTCTGAGGGCACCTGGTGTTTTTGGCCACTTTTTTTGAGGTGTGGCGACCAGAACTGTACACAGTACTCCGAATGAGGTCACACCATCGATTTATACAGGGGCATTATGATACTGGCTGATTTGTTTTCAGTTCCCTTCCTAATAACCCCCAGCATAGCGTTGGCCTTTTTCATTGCAGTCGCACACTGTCTCGACGTTTTCATTGAGTTCTCAGCTACGACTCCAAGATCTCTCTCTTGGTCAGTCTCCACCAGTTCGGACCCCATCAACATGTATTTATAGTTAGGATTTTTGGCTCCAATGAGCATCCTGGTTAAGGATCCCATCCTGGTTAATCCTGGTTAAGGACCCCATCAATGAGCATCCTGGTTAAGGACTCTGAGTAGCAGCTAGGGTTGCCAGAGCCCCTGGCCACCAATGGGGTAGGACGGCCAGGTCCAGGTTGGGAAACTCCTGATAGGGTTGCCAGGTCTGGATGGGGGAGATTTTGGGGAGTGGAGCCTGAGAAGGGCAGGGTTTGGGAAGGGGAGAGTCTTCAGCAGGGCACAATGCCACAGAATCCACCCCCCAAGGCAGCCATTTTCTCCAGGAGAGCTGATCTCTGTCATCTGGAGACTGGTTGTAATACCAGGAGAGCGCCAGGCCCCACCTGGAGGTTGGCAACCATAACTCCTGGAGATCTGAGGATGGAGCCTGAGGAGGACAGGGACCTCAGTGGGGTACAGTGCCATCAAGTCCTCCCTCCAAAGCAGCCATTTCCTCCAGGGGAAATTTATCTCTGGAGTCTGGAGATGAGCTGTAATTCCAGGGGATCTCCAGGTCCCACCTGGAGGCTGGCATCTCTAGTCTCAGCAGCTCTGCAATTCCAGCCAAGGCCGTTTCCTATCCTAGGTGTTCTGAGATCCTGGAGCTTCAGATAGTGGTGACTGATAGTGGTGACCCTTTGACACCCCCTTCCACTGGATGCTGTCGGGAAGTAAGGGGGACCTTTGGTCAACCTGACTTCCATGCGGACTGAGCCCCCAAACTTTATTTTTCATCCTGCCAGATCTCATCGCTACCATGTTATTGGTACCATTTATCAAGAATTAACTAAATGTTTGAATAAAAGGAAAGACATAAAATACTCCACGGGGTGCCATTTTCCAATTAGCGAGGGTCACCTCCCCTGCTGAGGTTTAGCGTGCAAATGAGATCTCCAAATCATGTCTGGGTCTCTCTCTCTCTCTGGTCCCTGCTGGCAGCCCTGTGTGGGATCCGTGGAGGCCCCCCCAGAAGGGAAGGCAGTGGGGAAGCAACGTTATTGCTTTCCACAACAATAAGGACTAAAAAAAGGGACAAACAGATTTTCCACAGCAGGTGCTGCAGTCTTGCCTGCTAGGCGTAAGAACATAAGAAGAAGAGCTCTGCTGGATCAGACCAGTGGCCCACCTGGTCCAGCAGCCTGTCTCACACAGTGGCCAGCCAGTTCCTCTGGAGGGTCAATAATAAGGCAGAGAGGCCAAGGCCTTCATAAGAACATCAGAAGAGCCCTGCTAGATCAGACCAGTGGTCCATCTGCTCCAGCATCCTGTCTCACACAGTGGCCAACCAGTTCCTCTGGAGGGCCAACAACAGGGCATAGAGGCCGAGGCCTTCATAAGAAGATCAGAAGAGTCCTGCTGGATCAGACCAGTGGTCCATCTAGTCCAGCCTCCTGTCTCACACAGCGGCCAGCCAGTTCCTCTTGAGGGCCAACAACAGGGCATAGAGGCTGAGGCCTTCATAAGAACATCAGAAGAGCCCTGCTGGATCAGACCAGTGGTCCATCTGGTCCAGCATCCTGTCTCACACAATGGCCAGCCAGTTCCTCTGCACAGCCAACAACAGGGCAGAGAGGCCAAGGCCTTCATAAGAACATCAGAAGAGCCCTGCTGGATCAGACCAGTGGTCCATCTGGTCCAGCATCCTGTCTCACACAGTGGCCAACCAGTTCCTCTGGATGACCAACAACAGGGCAGAGAGGCTGAGGTTGGGATGCCAGAGCCCCCAGTGAGGGTGGCAGTCTCCCGGTTTTGGGTGCTCCTCTCCTCCTCCCTCCATTACCCCCTCAAACAAGCAAAAAGCTGGAAATAAAGGTAATGTGCCTATGTGACCTGGAAGTGACCTAGGCACATCGGTGACAGTGTGTGTGTGATGCTCTGGGTTTTTTTTGGCAAAACTCCATCATAGTCACTAATTCTACCATAGAGTTTTGCCCAAAAACCAAAGTGTCACCCTCTGATGTGCCTACATCACTTCCAGGTCACGTAGGCATATCACGTTTATTTTCAGCATCCACCCTTCCCCCAGCAGGTCTAAGGGATCTGGCAACCAACCCTAGGCCGAGGCCTTCTCCTGATGTTGCCTCCTGGCTCTGGGATTCAGAGGCAATTTTTTCCCTAACTTTTTAAATTACTTTTCTACAAACGATAAAAACTATCCCTACAACTATAAAACTATCCCTATTTAAAGCAAAGAATATAAATCGTTTTTAAAATATATATGAATGAAATTTCCCATATAACAAAATACAGTATACTAAAACGTGATAATAAGTTTCAAATAATACTGGCTATGCATATGTAGATTCAAGCATGTGGCAAAATAAATTTCTTAAACTTTCAAGTTGTATACAAAGCTATTTCCCCCTCCTCCCTCTTCTTTTTGGTTTAGCTGGTTCCCTTTGGACTGTCAGTTGTTTAGGGGCAGCCGCCCCCTTTGCTGAGTCAGAGTCCTCTGAGAGTACTTGATGAGCTTTCAGAACTTTCCAAATCATGTATGATGCCTTCTTCCTCATCTTCTTCCTCTGCTGTCTTCTTTCGTTAGTCTTTGTTGCAAATCCAGAAAAGTCTCTGCACTTTTGGGAGAGGCCATCTTTTCTTTTTTCTCCTTATAGTTGAATACCAAACCCTCCGGAAAAATCCATCTATAAGGGGTGGAGTTCTTTTGCAGGAATTTTGTCAAATTTTTATATTGCTTCGTTCTTTTTCTTATCTCAAATGGAATGTCTTTCAAGACCCTGATTTTCACATCTCTGATTTTTAGGGTTGTCCCGTCAGTGGCCTTGAGCACCATATCTCTTGTTTTTCTCTTCGAGAATTTCACCACGATTTCTCCAGGCAGGTTTTTCTTCTTCACAAAATCAGGATATGTCCTGTAGACAATATCCATTTCCCTTTGCAAATAATCCACTTGTAAACCTGTTTTTGGAGCCAGCACTTCACTTAAGATTTCTTTCCAATTTTCCGGCATTTGTTCTGAGACACCTTGAAATTGTAGAACATAAGACGCCTTTTCCATTTGCAGTCTCAAAAGTTGGTCTCGGTCAGTTGCTCTTTCTTTCTCCACCACTTGTAGTCTTTGATTCAATATTTTTGTTTTGGTTTCAGCTGATTTAACCACCTCCTCTATTTTAGCATTAGATTCTTTAATCTCTTTCTGGAATGCATCAACACTTTGGTTCATTGTAGTAATCTGATCCAGTAGAGGGCAAAATGCTACCGACAACACGTTTGGAAAGTCTATAGCAGCTTCCTGTGTAGAAACAGGAAGAGAAGGAGCTGTAGCTTTTGGAGAGGGTTTCCCTCTGTGCTCCATTTTTCCCCCTCTGCCAGCCATTGTTTACTTCTCGGAAGAGTTAAAGTACCACAGAGAGTTCTTTAAAAACACGGCTTTAAGAAGAATTCCAGACTACTTGAACCCCATATGCAGCGCCAGTTGTCCCAACCCTCCGCTTTTTAGTCTTTTAAAAAGAAAGAGGGGGGGGGCAAAAACTCCTTCTTCCCCTCCCTCTTCACTGCTTTGTTTCGGAGCTTCAGGATGCCTGTTTGTCCGATTGAGTGGACCCACTGACTCATGTTTCATTCAAGGCTGCACCGGAGGTAGGGGTATTTTCATTTCTTCACTGCATTCTTTGCTCGCCAATCCAGTGTGCCACTTTGGGTGCCAGAGGCTCCGCGGTGATGGGACCTTATGGGGCAAAGAGGCACCTCAATCCTTTGGCCTTCGCCTCAGGAGAGGCGCCTCTTGCGCCCCAGGTGCTTTTGCTTCCAGCCATGCTTCAGGGCTTTCCTTGTGAGGAGCTCCTCCTGCCCTCTGATTAGTGGGTTCCCTCTCTAGCCTGTCCCTGTCACAGAGAGTTAACTCGAACATCCGTGCCAGCTGAAAGACAGGGCATCTATTTTTCCACCCTTTCATGGGCTAACATCAGCTTGGAGGTTGGGAGGTCAGTTATGATTGGCTAAAGGGCTTATACCTCCTCACTCCATGTGTTACAGCCTTAATTCGAATTAGGGTTGCCAATTCCCAGTTGGGGGTAAGGGATCCTCTGGTTCGGAGGCCCTCCCCCTCCACTTCAGGGTTATCAGAAAGCGGGGGGGATGTCCTCTGGGTGCTCCATTATACCCTATGGAGACCAGTCCCCATAGGGCAGGGGTGGCCAACCTTGCTTAACGTAAGAGCCACATAGAATAAACGTAAGAGCCACATAGAGATGTCTGAGAGCCGCAAGACAGGAACAAATATCACACACACGTTTTTATTTTTAAAAATATGCAGATTTGCTTTTTATTAATGTTAAATGGGACTGCCAAAAATAAAAACAAATGAGGAAACCCAGTTATAAGAAAGAGAGAGAGAGAAACTAGGAAAGCAAATAGATGGGAGGGAGGAGGGAAGGAAGGAAGGGAGAAAGAGAGAAAAAGCATGCCTCCCCTTTGCTTCCCCAGCTGCCCTGCCAGGAGCCGCACAATATGTGTGAAAGAGCCGCATGTGGCTCCCGAGCCACAGGTTGGCCACCCCTGCCATAGGGTATAATGGAGAATTGATCTGTGGGTATCTGGGGCTCAGGGGGGCTGTTTTTTGAGGTAGAGGCACCAAATTTTCAGGATAGCATCTGGTGCCTCTCCTCAGCTACCCCCCCAGGTTTCAAAAAGATTGACTCAGGGGGTCAATTCTATGGGCCTCCAAAGAAGGTGCCCCCATCCTCCATTATTTCCAATGGAGGGAAGGCATTTAAAAGGCACATGGTCTCTTTAAATGTGAGGGCCAGAACTCCCTTTGGAGTTCAATCATGATGTCACATCCTGGCTCCACCCCCAAAGTCTCCTGGCTCCATCCCCAAAGTCTCCAGATCTTTTCCTGAGTTGGGCCTGGCAACCCTAATTCGAATCAAGCCACCACCCACCCACCCACTTAAAAAATGCTGGAAGGATCCAGTTATCACTGTTCCAGCTTCTAGCCCGGCCTTGGTGACTTGGTTCATAAACAATGAAATGACCTTAAATTGTGCATGCCAAAGGCACAAAGCCATTACATAAACCTCATGCTCCGACCCCGACAAGAAGTCAGCAGAAGGTTTGGCTTCCACTGGGTCCTAGCTTGCCCCTCTTAGAGCTTGGGTACGGTAAACTCTTTCCCCCAGCCAGATAGCTGGTTGGCAGCTCTCCCACTTTTGTCTCTTTCACTCCCTTCAGCCTTGGCTCCTTTCGAAATGATCTATTCATGGCACTGGATCCCTTCAAAAATATCGTCCTCCCATCCGTCAGCGGGAAAGGATGACATGAACGCGGCGATTCCAAAAAGCGCCCTTGGAGCGGCAAAGTTTATTTAGCCTTTTTGGAGGAGAGATTAGCTTGCGGAGAGTTTAATGACAGGCTTGGAAAGTGTAACCAGATTGCGCGTAGCTCAGGCATGCCTCCCGAGCTTTCACTAGCTGTACCAGCCCGTGATTTAATTATATATGGAGCTTAGGCACGCCTCTCTATTTCTTGCTGTGGAATTTTATGGCAGGAGGGGGGTGGGTTGGTTTGGGGATGCTTGTCGGGAAACAGCAACAGAAGTGCCGCCCCTGGCTCCCAGTGAGCAGGCAGAGCGCGGGAAGGAGAGGGGCTGCTAAGCCTCTGGAGAGAAGGGCGTGGCGGGGTTCATGGACAGGAAGCCAAAGAAACTGGCTTCTGTCTACAGCAGGGGTGGCCAAACTTGCTTAATGTAAGAGCCACATGGAATAAACGTCAGACGTTTGAAAGCCGCAAGACAGGAACAAATATCATGCACACGTTTTTACTGGGAAATATGCAAATTTGCTTTTTTGTTAACATTAAATGAGACTGCCAAAAACAAAAACAAAAGGGGTAAATACAGATACTGATAACGATATGTATTTGTCCAATGATATTTGTTTGCTAATGATATTTATTTGTCTTAAGACAGAGAGAAAGAGAAAGGTGGAAAGAAAGAATGAAGGGGGGGGGGAGAGAAACAAAGAAAGCAAATAGATGGGGGAGGGAGGTGGAAAGCAAGCGACTTTAGATCTGTCCTCCAAGCCCTCCCCCGCCCACCTGGCTGGCTTGGCTTGGAGAAGGGATTTAAAGAGACAGATGCCTTCTCCAAGCCAGCTGGCGGGGGGGAGGTTGAGAACGTATTTAAAGTTGCTTTCTTTCTCTGCTCCCCTCACTTCAAGCCTGCCCAAGAAAGGTAACACTAGCTGGGGAAGGGAAGACCGATCGTGGAGATGTGCCTCCCCTTCACTTCCCCAGCTGTCCTGCTGGGAGCCACACAATATGTGTGAAAGAGCCGCATGCGACTCCCGAGCCACAGTTTGGCAACTCCTGGTCCACAGGCTAGCCAAGGAGCCACAAGAGGGTGTGGCTCCTGGCTGTGTTGTGCCATCTTTTGGGAACGGAAATAGAACCTGGGTACTCTGTGGAGTGTCGGGTCACTTGACAAAGGGTGCAAACCTGCGGGAGCTGTGGTGAGCAGTGGCATGCAAAATAGGCATGGTGGTTGAGCTGCCAACTCTGGGCTGGGGAATTCCTGAAGATATGGGGGTGGAGCTGGGGTGGGCAGGGGAAGGACCTCAGCAGGGTCTAGAGCCCTAGAGCCCACCCTCCGACGCAGTCATTTTCTCCAGGAGAAGAGGTACTTTTCTCCCTTTCTCACGATACAAGAACTTGTGGGCACTCAATGAAATTAATGAGCAGTCAGGTTAGAATGGATAAAAGGAAGGACTTCTTCATCCAAAGTACTTCTTCATCCAAACACGTGGAATTCACGGCCACAGGAGGTGGTGGTGGCTACAAGCACGGATGGCTTCAAGTGGTGATTGGATAAACATATGGAGGAGCGGTCCATCAGTGGCTATTAGCCACAAGGTATAGATAGGAACTCTCGGTCTGGGGCAAGGGATGCTCTGTATTCTTGGTGCTGGGGGGGGGGCAACAGTGGGAGGGCTTCTAGTGTCCTGGCCCCACTGCTGGACCTCCAGAGGGCACCTGGTGTTTTTGGCCGCTGTGTGACAGCGTTGGACTGGATGGGCCACTGGCCTGATCCGACATTGGCTTCTCTTATAGTCTAATGTATTATTATTATTATTATTATTTAGATTTTTATCCCACCCTCCTGGCCAAGAAGATCTTAATTGATCTCTGCAGCCTGGAGATTAGTTGTAATTCTGGGAGATCTCTGTGCCACACCTGGAGGTTGAAAGCAACAGAAAAACGCCAAGGGAAGACCATCAAAGATTAAATGCCCTTGAAATGTCTGAGTATAAGATAGAGAGAAGAAGAGATTGGATTTATACCCCGCCCTTCATACCGAGTCTCAGAGCGGATTACAAACTCCTTTCCCTTCCCCGCCCCACAGCAGACACCCTGTGAGGTAGGTGGGGCTGAGGGAGCTCTTTCGAGGGCTGCTCATGAGAGAACAGCTCTGAAAGAACTTGTGACTGACCCAAGGTCACACCAGCAGCTGCATATGAAAGAGTGGGGAATCAAGCCCAGTTCTTCCAGATGAGAGTCCGCACTCCTAGCCACGACACCATACTGGTGTAGATATATTAAGTAAACTCAGCGGGGAGTGTGAGGTAAAATCAAAGTAATCAATCTATCAATAAATAAATTGCAAATAAACATCTGTAGTGAGTTGCTGGCCCACAACCCACAACAAATACAAAATCCCCAAATGTAATCATATGTGCTGGTGGCATATCATACACCAACACTGAGATATCTTATAGAGTCTATCTTGTACTCAGACATTTCCAGTGCTTTTCATCTTTGATGGTCTTCCCTTGGCGTTTTTTCTGTTGTTTTCTACTTCCCACGCTGGAGATCCCTCTTCTGCCTGCACCTGGAGGTTGGAACTCTGAGCGAAAGTGGCAAGCCGACACTACAGACTCTGTGAAGTTATGGCAGGATTTCCAGAGGGACATATTGCTGGGAACTGCAGTTATCGTATAGCATTGTGTGTGGAATAGCCAGTAAATCCCAGAGGTTTTGGCCACTGAAGCTGTAGCTCTTTTTGGGCACCACTTAGGTGGTGACTGGTGAGCTTTGCTTATTATTATTTTTTAGGCTAAGAGTGCTGTGACCTGCCTTAGGTCACCCAGCTAGCTTCAAGCGGGGAAGTGGGGAATCGAACCTGGTTCTCCAGATTAGAGTCTGCTGCTCTTAACCACTATACCAAACTGGCCCTCCATATTGCAGGAAGAGGAAGAAGATGAAGACGAAGAGGAAGAGGAGGAGGAGACTGGATTTATACCCCGTCTTTCACTCAAAGTCTCAGAGCGGCTTACAAACTCCTTTCCCTTCCACTCCCCACAACAGACACCCTGTGAGGTAGGTGGGGCTGAGAGAGCTCTTTCCAGAACTGACCTTGAGGGAACAGCTCTCTCAGAACTATGGCTTGCCCAAGGTCATCCAGCAGCTGCAAGTGGAGGAGTGGGGAATCAAACCTGGTTCTCACAGATTACAGTCCGCGCTCTTAACCACTATGCCAAACTGGTTCTCTACAACCCCCCCCCCCCCGCCCCCGGGACATGGTTTTGTATACATGGTGAATGCTTCCTCTAAGCTGTGGAGTCTTGTGAGCAAAGATTCTACTTTGTGAGCAACTGGCATTAAAGTTGTGAGCGAGCGATTTGGCTGCTGCCTCAATGAGTTTGCTCTGGAGCCATCCTTCCCGAGCAAAGACAAAAATGTGTGAGCCAGAGGCTAAAAAAACTGTGAGCTAGCTCACATTAACTCAGCTTAGAGGGAACACTGGGATGAGCCTCCAGAGCAGGGGTGGCCAACCTTGCTTAACGTAAGAGCCACATAGAATAAACGTAAGAGCCACATAGAGATGTCTGAGAGCCGCAAGACAGGAACAAATATCACGCACACGTTTTTATTTTTTAAAATATGCAAATTTGCTTTTTATTAACGTTAAATGGGACTGCCAAAAATAAAAACAAACGAGGAAAACCGGTTATTGATAATGATATTACTTGTTTGCTAATGATATTGAGAGAGAGAGAGAGAGAAAGAGAGAGATGGAAAGAAAGAAAGAAGTGGAAAGAAAGAGAGAGAGAAACTAGGAAAGCAAATAGATGGGAGGGAGGAGGGAAGGAAGGAAGGAAGGAAGGAAGGAAGGAAGGAAGGAAGGAAGGAAGGAAGGAAGGAAGGAAGGAAGGAAGGAAGGAAAAGCATGCCTCCCCTTTGCTTCCCCAGCTGCCCTGCCAGGAGCCGCACAATATGTGTGAAAGAGTCGCATGTGGCTCCCGAGCCACAGGTTGGCCACCCCTGCTCCAGAGTATCGTAATCCGTGACTGCAGAGGTGAAGAGTGCATATTTGTAGCCACCAAAAATGCCTCACCACAAGCATCTCTTTCTTCATTATTTGTTGGAAGGGAACCAAAAAAAGAGCCCACTCATCATGCCTTCGACAGGAGTCATCGCAAAAATATTTACTTCGTACGGCAACCAATTATGACTGCTATTTGCAGATGGCGAGAATAAATGGCCGTGCCGATTTGACGGGAAAGGAAAGTCATTTCCGAGGTGGAGTTGTACCTTCTGTTCATTGCGGGGGGCGGGGGTGTGTGTCTATTGACAGGAATGCATCTGTCACCCAGGGAAAGGTCTCGGAGTCTCAGAAAGACGGCTGAAAGATAGCTTTCAAATGGTTCGTTTGTTTACAGGACTGAAGTGGGTTCCTTATTCCGAGTTCTTTATTCATTCCTTATTCATGTTTTAAAGGGGCTGCAGTGGCTCAAGTGGTTAAGATGCTGAACTGCAGACTGGAAGGATGGTAGTTCAGCAGTTCAAGACCCAAGTGCTGCATGACGGAGTGAGCTCCCCTCTCTGGTCCCAGCTCCTGCCAACATAGCAGTTCGAAAGCAAGACATTGCAAGTAGATACATAGGTACCGCTTCCGTGGGAAGGTAACAGCATTCCGTGTGCCTCAGCATCTAGTCATGCTGGCCACATGCCCACGGAAATGTCTTCGGACAGCACTGGCTCTTCGGCTTGGAAACGGAGATGAACACCGCATCCCTAGAGTCGTATTTGACTGGCTTTCGAGCAAGGGAAACCTTTACCTTTACCTTTACCTATTCACGTCTTATTCATGAATTCATCCAAAAACACTGAGGAGAGTTTGAAATTTCTGAACCCCAAAATAAGGTCTGGACCACCACATATCATACACCCCTAGGTTCACAGGACTCTCCCCTTCAAGAAGATACATCCTGTTTCTTGGTCCAAAGCACAGTTCTTGTGCTAGCTGCGGCAAAGTGGGGGTGCCCCTAGGACAATTACACAGGCAAACACTTGGGCCATGGTGCACCCCAAATCACTTTTTGGACCACCCCAAATGACATATCCCCACACTCTGGAGACTAGCCCCTGTGTTATGTCTTGGGATTGAATCATCCCTAATTGAATCACCATGACTGAATCATCCCTGATTGAATCACCCTAGAGACTGGCTGAGCTTGGAGCACAAGAACAATAGCTGACCAGGACTCTGGAGTATACCAATGAAGTAGTAATGTTTTGTAAATAGCCTATCATGGGCAGTGTGTGTGTGTGTGGGGGGGGAGTGGAGTGTTTTGCATGCATACAAGCAGGGCTTTGTCTGAACCCAGTATATTTCACCCTGCAAGATGCATGCAGTGGTGCCCAGTCCAAATACTGGTTCCGGAGTCACATGCTCCTTTTCTGCACAACTCCGGAAAAGGGGGGGGGGGTGGCATTTGAAGAGCAGCAGAAAGTGGCATTTCTTGAACATCTCTGAGGAATACAAGATGCTGCAATCCTTGTGAAAATGTGCTTGAAAATCAAATTGCTGGCCATGCCTCTTTTCCATGCGCCGAGCACCCTACAGGTGATCCGACTGCAGTTTAAAATGAACAAGTGGGTATTTTTGCATCTGTTTAGCTGGTAATAGTCATCAACACACCGGCAGCGAGCAGTTGCTGCCATTGCCACAGGCTTAAAGTTTTATGGGGTTGCTGGGGGGTGTTTCTAGCAATCCCTCTCCCAGCATTCCAGTTCAGTTTGAGCTGGGGGAACTACAGTTCACACAAGCTTAGCAGAATGTCATGCTGGAGAAGTTTGAAAAATAATACTTTTTGGGGTGGGGGTGGGGGGGAGGCCCTGCTTAGACTTGCCAACCTCCAGCTGCAGGCTGGAAATCTCCAAGGATATTAATTGAGCTCCAGGCTGCAGAGATCAGTTCCCTCGGAGAAAATTGCTGTTTTGGAGGGTGGATTCGACGGCATTTTTTTAGGGATGTCTGCCTCCAGGTGAGACCTGGGGATCCCCCGGAATTCGAACTCATCTCCAGACTACAGGGATCAGTTCCCCCGGAGAAAATGGATGCTTTGGAGGCTGGACTCTGTAGCATTTCACCCCACTGAGGTCCCTGTCCTCCCCAGGCTCCACCCCCTGAATCACCAGGACTTTCCCAACCTGGTTCTGGCAACCCTACTATAAAATACGGAGTCCAGAGATGCGTTGCAGTGAAATCAGCTCATAAATTTATTGATGGTACAATTCCAGGCTACTGAACGGGGCTCGGGGGTCTGCTTAAATTCACATCTAAACCGCACCCCCGGCCTTCCCCAAACTCCTTGATAGAATTATTCCCTGATAGGATTACCCTGATAAGATTATGCCCACTCCATGATAGGAGTACTCCTTGATAGGATTACCCTGATGAGATTATGCCCAAACTCCCTGATAGGATTAATCATGAGTTACCTTAAACCGTAGGTCCCTTGGTGGAACCTGGGTGGCCGCTTGGTCTAATTTACAATCCAGCCGGGCTATTGTCCCCCGAAGTGAAGCTCCTGTAGCCAGCCCAACCACATGCGTTTCTCTGACCATGTGCACGGTTGCCATTAGGACATAACATCTACATCCCCCAACAGCCGCCAGGGGGAACCTAACAACCCTTTACCCTGCTGAGGTTTCTCCCGTCTTCTCTCTGGTTGCTAACCTCCCTGGGTTCCGCCCCCAAATCTCTTAGTATTTTCCAGCCCAGAGTGACAACCATAGCCATGTCTGAAGGCTGTCTGTTGAAGAAGCGATCTCTCATGGCTTGAGGAGGAAGGGAGCTAGTGAGTGGTGTGGATATGTGAGTGAGTGCCTCACGTTATTTATTTGTTTAGTTAGTTAGTTTGTTAGTTCGTTTGTTATTTCGTTTGTTCGTTCGTTCGTTTGTTCGTTCCTTCGATTTATCGGCCTCTCTTCCCCACGAGCAGAGCCCAGGGCAAATACAGTACATCGAAGGCAAATACAGTATAACTGAATTAAAGCAGCATTAAATTTTTTTTTAAAAAACAATAAGAAGAACAGCGCTAAATCCAAGAGGATGGGGAAGTTCTAATTTCCACCAGCCTTCGGTGGGTGGGTGGGGATATGAGAGTGTGAGACCATCCTTGTCCTCAACCAAAAGCCTGGTGGAACATCTCTGCCTTACAAGCCCTACAGAAAGGTAGTAAGTCCCGTGGGGCTCAGATGTTGTTCTCTGGCAGACAACTGTCGAGGTCAACCAGCTCTATCTCGGGCCAGCTACCCCCTGGAGATTCTTATTACTAGAGGGTAATGCTCTTCCAGGGACATATTTAGAGAGGTGGTCCTGAAGGTCTGTGGGTCCCTGACCGCTCATGGCCTTAAAGGTCAAAACCAAGACCTTGGACAGGGAAGCCAAAAAGGCCCTGGAGACGGGGCACCCCCAGTGCCCCCCCCTCACTAATTCTCCTCCGAAGACTCAGTGGGAGAGAACAATGCAGCAACCATGCTTCTTCCTTCTCACTGGCCACAGGAGGGCTTGGCCAGGAGGGCAAAACCAGGCACTGTTAGGCTCTTAGGGTTGTCAGCGAGTGGCTGGCACCCTGTGGCACACTGGAGAGGGCATTGTGGCAAAGGCGTGACAAAGGCGGGAGGGCTTCTGGAGTCCTGGCCCCACTGCTGGCCCTCCCGATGGCACCTGGCATTTTTGGCCACTGTGTGACACAGAGTGTTGGACTGGACGGGCCATTGGCCTGACCCAGCATTGGCCTCTCTTCTGTTCTTACGTTCTCACGTTCACTTCCAGGGCAAACCCGGAAGCGATGTCATTGTATCGGCATGACGCTCTAGGATTCACTGGCAACACTGCGGTTTTGACCAGGATTTCTGGTGAATGTGAAAACATTTCACAGGTGTGATGACAGTCACTTCTGGGTTTGCAGCAGAAGTGGTGTCATGGCATCGCCACAATGCAGGATTTCCTACCGTTTTCCCCTCCCCACAATCCTGCCAAGCAGTGACTGGGGCGGGGGCAGGAGCTGCCAGTGGGAGGTTTTCCACTTTAGAAAAGAGCTGCCAGGCCTACATGCTCCTCTTCACCGGTCACACTAGGTGGGAGTTCCCCTGATTTGGGGTTCTCCAATCCACCACTGGCCAGCTGGCTGGTGGGCGGAGCCCCACCCCCATAAAGCTCTACTGCGCCCAACGTGCCCAACATGATGTTACCCAGAGGTGATATCATTGTGCCGGGCACATCATGCAGGGGATGCTCTAGCATTTGGCTAAAAACTTTATGGTCATTATAGAGTTTTTGGCTAAATGCTAGAGTGTCCCCACAGACGGTAGGCACCTCGCAACAACCCTAGGTCACACCATGCCTGTGCTGGCACAAGGAAAAGCCAAGGACTGCCTGCCTGTGCTCCTTTGCCAATGACACTGTGCCTCAGTTGGCATCAGGCAAAGCTGCGCATCATTCTGCCTGTCTGCGTCTCCTCACTAGCTTCACTGTGCCTGGGCGGGCAGGGCAAAACTAGGCACAATCCCATGGCCTTCTCACCAGCTGAATAAAATATTAAAATTAACTCCGTTCATCTCCTAAGAAACAACAACAGTCCAACCCAAATTGGCATTTACTGAATGTTTGCTAGCATGCCAAGCACACAATTTGTGTATGTTTTCTTCCTTCACGTTGAATCTGCTCCCCTTTCCCCCGCATTATCACAATGGGGACAGTAGTACAAATGGCTTTTAAAATGTGATGATATAAATTCCTGGAAGGATGGGTTAATACATGGCTACCAGCCGTGATAACGCCATCAAACCTTCATGTTCGCTGGCAATATTCCTCTAAAGATTAGGTGTTGGGAGACGAACGGAAGGGGAGAATGGCAGGAAACGTGAAGTCTGATGAGATGGATTCTGAGTGGTTCTTAACATTCCATGCCCGCTGGGGCATGCTCAGTCCTTATCAGTGCCCCCCCCCCCCCCCCGTTGATTTAGAGAGAGAAGAAGAGGAAGAAAAGGAGGAGACTGGATTTATACCCCGCTCTTCACTTGGAGTCTCAGAGCAGCTTTCAATTTCCTTTCCCTCCCCCCCCCCCCGCAACAGATACACTGTGAGGTAGGCGGGGCTGAGAGAGCTCTGTCCAGAATTGTCCTTAAGAGGACAACTCTGACAGAACTACGGCTTGCCCAAGGTCATCCAGCAGCTGCAAGTTGAGGAATGGGGAAACAAACCCAGTTCTACCAGTTTAGAGTCCACGCACTTAACCACTACACCAATCTTGCCATCTATTTCTGTGCACCGAGGGGGTTCCCTAAATGTAAACGGACACTGACTGAGCATGGCCCTGCTGTACGGGTTCCACTATCCACATGTGAAGCTTCTCCTTTGCTATACTGGCTTGCCCACCCTTTGCCATCCTGGATGGGTTCGGGTCAGCTTCCCTGCTGGTCTCAGAATGGGACCTGGTTCTCTTCCTTCCCTCCAAATGAGCACATGTTCTCCTTAGGGTTGCCAGCCTCCAGGTGGGGCCTGGAGATCTCCCACTTTTACAACTGCTCTCCAGCTGACAGAGATCAGCTCCCCTGGAGAAAATGGCTGCCTTGAAGGGTGGACTCTATGGCATTGTACCATGCTGGAACCCCTCCCCTCCCTTCCCTAAACCCCGCCTTCCCCAGGCTCCACCCCCAAAGTCTCCAGGTATTTTCCAGCCCGGACCTGGCAACCCTATTTCTCTCCCCCCCCCCTTACTCTCTGGCCCTGGATGCTCCATCCAGTGTTTCCTCCCTGGTTTGGCTTGGAAGCCTCCCTTATATACCACCCTTGGCCGTGGATTGCCAGCTGTGGCTTGGGAAATACCTGGGGATTTTGGGGGCGGAGCCTGAGGAGGGCGGGGTTTGGGGAAGGGAGGGACCTCAGTGGGGTACAATGCCATAGAGTTCACCTTCCAAAGCTGCCATTTTCTCCAGGGGAACTGATCTCTGTTGCCTGGAGATTAGTTGAAATCCCAGGAGGTCTCCAGCCACTAGAGTTTGGCAAACCTACCCTTGGCCCAACCCCTTGGACCCCAACCCCAGCTCTTGGATGGGAAATACTTGAAGATTCTGGGGGTGGAGCCTGAGGAAGGCAGGGTCTGGGGAGGGGAGGGCTTCGAGGGGGTCTATTGCTACGGAATCCACTTTCCAAAGTGGATATTTTCTGCAGGTGAACTGATCTGGCTACCAGGGGTCATTTCGTAGAAAAAGAGGTGCAGGAGCTCATTAGCATAACTCATTAGCATAACTCATTTGCATATGCCACACCCCCTAACATACCGGAAGTGTGTCAGAAGGCAACACCCACCCCTCAGGCTCCACTCCACAGGGGAGTGAAACTGACCTGCTCTTCCTCCGTTCCCTTCCCCATCCAAAACTTTGTGCAATAAAAATAAGCGTAAAGAACACACCCTCATTCTCTTCCTGCTCCCTTGAAACCACCAGGTTTCAAGTAGACTTGAGATACCCAGGACATGTGCACCACCCATCCCTTCCCCTTCCCCTCCCCACAACAAGACACCCTGTGAGGTAGGTGGGGCTGAGAGAGGTCTTTTGAGAACTGCTCATGAGAGAACAGCTCTGAGAGAACTTGTGACTGGCCCAAGGTCACACCAGCAGCTGCATGTGGAGGAGTGGGGAATCAAACCCGGTTCTCCCAGATTAGAGTCCAACTCCTGACCACTACACCAAACTGATGGGGTGGAAGCTGCTGAAGGGTTGGTGAAATTTCTCCAGTACTTATGTGCCATGTGCCCAGATAAAAAATGGTATACTTAGAAAATGTATATGCCACCTTGAGCAAGTCTCTGGAAAAGCAGCACACAGTCATAAAAGGAACAATGATAAAATTATCAATATTAAAACAAAACATTAAAAACAATAAAGACCCTAGCAGGGCTTTCCCCAGGGCGCTGCGCCTCTGCACTGCTCGGGAAAGCCAAGGAGGGGGCGGGGCTTGGTCATGTGCCCGCCCCCTGGGCTCCTCACTCCCGGAGCTGCGCTCCTGTGCGCTCCCGCTCCATCGGACCCCTGCCTGTTACTGCCTGCCCCACCAGGCCAGCTGCTGTTCCTGGGTCCTATGCTGCCTCCTTTGGGACTTGCCAGGTAGGAGGGAGCTAAGTCGGGGACAGGAGCTGGCCCCAGACACCACACGGGGCCCAACCACTTCCCCAGTAGATGTAGTATTTAATGTGTTAAGGGACTTGCAATACTCCCTCTAAGTTGCAGAGTCTTGTGAGCAAAGATTCTACTTTGTGAGCTACCGGCATTAAAGTTGTGAGCGAGCGATTTGGTTACTGCATAAATTAGTTTGCTCTGGAGCCATCGTCCCTGAGCCAAGACGAAAATGTGTGAGCCGGAGGTGAAAGAACTGCGAGCTAGCTCACACTAACTCAGCTTAGGGGGAACACTAGACTCTAGTTCTTTCTTATAGAGCCCAAATGAGCTAGAAGGGACTAGCAGATCAGAATTCCCAATCCCTCTCTCACTTGGTCTTATTTTCTCCTGTAACAGAGTCAGCTGAAATGCAAGCTAATTCCACTGATTTATTTATTTTTTTACAGCCAAGTCCTCTTCCTTACATAACGGGTTAACAGAAGATCGATTCTGGTTTCACGGGAGAGATTTACCCCCCCTCCTCTAAATCGGCCATTTAGTGTTCTGCACTCTTTGACATTCAAAGAGTCGTAGGCAGCTAACCCTGCCAATTTCTTTGCCTTTGAACAATCTATCTGCAATCTTAAATGAGAATACGAACCCGCTGTGAGAACAGAGTGTAATGTGTGCTCCTCTGTCTGGCTCCGAGCTGAAGTCGGCCAGGGCTACGGAAGACTGGAATCCACTTCTTCCATTAAAAGATAAGTGGAATGCATGTGTGAGAGATGGAAGTTTTCAAAGAGTTTTGACAGGGCTGTTTTATTCAGGGCTGGCTTGGCCAGGGTGGCTCGGCTCGGCTCGGAACAGACTCAGCGTTCGTGCTCTGCCCCGCCATGCCTCTGATGTGACCCGTATGCAGTGAATGAAATGGAGGGAAATAAATATTTCAGCAATTTTGGGGAGCGTGAAGTTCTATTTTTATTAGTCCTCGGCTCGGTAGGTGCCAAGCTATCTCGCATTCAAATGCTTCTCTAGGGAACGGAGTCCAGAACACAATGCCCCGGCTTTTAACCATGTCTGCTCGGTGTACTAGATATATTTCAGGACAGCTAAGTGCTGAAAGAAATCCATCTCCATCTGCAAACTCGCCCCAAAATGATCCACTACTGGCAGGAAATCAATGGCACCAACGTAAGATCTAGTATTCGCTGGTGGACAACTGATAGCGCCGTGTTCAGGCAGATAATTTTTTGAGCGAATATCGGTATTATGATAGTCAGAACTCGATAGCCTGCATTTAATGCAAAGTATTAGGTGTGCTATTAATGCAATTCAGTGTTCAGAACATGATACTGTCGAGTACTCCGTGTTTAAACTCCAATAATCCATGGAGGGATGACAAGGGGGAGCCCGTGGAGCTTATTCCCATGCACTTCTTCGAAGAAACAAAGAGCTGAAAGGCTGTCCTCTGGGAGAAAAGCAAAAGTGCAACACCATACGACTGCCAACCATAGGAGCAAAAACCATTTCAGAATCACACTGTGGCCTCTTTGTAGAACAGGGACACCCCTATTTTGCAGAGCTAGGACCATCCCTATGACTTTATTTTATTTATTTATTCAGGCCTTCTACCAAAGAAATCCCATGGTTTCCTCCACCTCTATTCAGTCCCCATACACCTCTGACAGGCTGGTTAGTCCAGGAGAGGGGAAGCCTGGGTTTAAATCCCCGCTTGGCCGTGAAACACATCGGAGGACCTGGAGAAGTCAATGTCTCTCCACCAAACCTACCTCACGGGGCTGTTGTGAGGACACAAGTAGGGCCGAACCATGGATGCTGTTCTGAACTTCTTGAAGGAAGGGCAGGATAAAAACGTGCTATATGGTAGAAACTTGCCCTTCGCAGGGGATCTGTTCTTGGGATTGCCGTGAATGGTGAAATCCGTGTAAGGGTCCTGCTGTCTCCCAGTAGAAAATCAACCGAATTTTCAGCAGAACTGAATGATGTAATGATTACAGTGATCGCGAAGTAGGACTAAAACCAGTCTGGAAAGCCACACACGCCGCATGCAGCTTCCTGAACTCTGAAGAGATGCCTCCCTCTTGCAAGAGTTCGTCCACCATTCGGTTTGACCTGGCAACAGCACCAAGGGAACTCAACTCATGACTGAACGCAACTGATGACTGAAAAGCTACCGATCCCTGTAGTCTGGAGATCAGTTGTAATTATGGGAGATGTCCCTGACTCGCTTAGAGATTGGCAACCCTGGGCCCAGCCACCGATCATAACAAAATGAGTTTCTCTGCTTGGGATCCATATCAATGACATTCCTTTTGAGAGTGTGGGGACATCTCGACATGATGACCCATTCTCATATCATGTCATGTACCACATTGCAAGCAAAGTTACAACCTTCTAAGTCTATTGAAGTCTATGTTGACGAGCTTTTGCCACGCTATCAAGTCCCAACCAATTTATGGTGAGTGGTCCTGTAGGAGTTTCAAGACAAGAGAGGAATAGAGGTGGTTTGCCATTGTCTGGATCTGTGTAACAACCCTGGACTTCCTTGGTGGTCTCCCATCCAAATACTGACCAGGGCTGTCCCTGCTTAGCTTCTGAGATCTGACACTCAGCTAGCTTGGACCATCCAGGTCAGGGGCTTAGATGGTGTAACTGTTGGAAGTGAAGGACTTTGAGCTGTCTCTTAGCTACAGACTTCAAAGGAGGACCATAAGAGAGTTAGAGAGATAGATAGGCCAGGACTCTATACATCCCTCTCTCTACTGCTCTGATGTGATCCCTTTGATGTGTAGATTGCTACTCCCAGGGACTCTTCCTTCCTTCTGGTCTGAGAACTTCTCTCCACACTATGCTATAAACTTCTCCACCCTGGCACCGTGAGGGCAGGACATGCTTCCTGCATCTCTATCCATCCTCGCTGGTTAGGCTAGATTAGAATCCTATCTCTACTCTGTCCTGTCTAGAATGGTGTTCCTTTCAATAAAGGAATCCTATTAGTCTTGCAAAGATAAAGAGGCTCCTTGTGTAACTTTTTCTCGTCAGCACACACTAACCAGATTGGCTCTGCTGCATTATGTGCCTTGAGCGCTCTGCTAAATACCAAATAATCTAACAGTGATTCACTTGTGGATCAAAGACTGGCTAATTAAAAGGAAACAGAGAGTGAGTATAAATGGACAATTCTCACACTGGAGGGTGGTAAGCAGTGGGGTCCCGCAGGGACCAGTATTGGGTCCGATGCTTTTTAACTTGTTCATTAATGATTTGGAGTTGGGAGTAAGCAGTGAAGTGGCTAAATTTGCAGATGACACGAAGTTGTTCAGGGTGGTGAGAACCAGGGAGGATTGTGAGGCATTCCAAAGGGATCTGTCAAGGATGGGTGACTTGGCGTCAATGTGGCAAATGGGGATCAGTGTGGCTTTCAAGTGCAAAATTATGCATATTGGGGCCAAAAATCCTAACTATAAATACATGTTGATGGGGTCTGAACTGGTGGAGACTGACCAAGAGAGAGATCTTGGAGTCGTAGTAGATAACTCAATGAAAATGTCGAGACAGTGTGTGACTGCAACACTTTACCAACACTATGCTGAGGATTATTAGAAAGGGAAGTGAAAACAAATCAGCCAGTATCACAATGCCACTGTATAAATCGATAGTGTGACCTCATTTGGAATACTGTGTACAGTTCTGGTCACCACACCTCAGAAAGAATATTATAGCATTAGAAAAAGTGCAGAAAAGGGCAACTAGAATGATAAAATGGTATGAAGAAAGGTTGAAGCGCTTGGGGTTCTTAGCTTGGAGAAATGACAGCTGAGGGGTGACATGATCGAGGTTTACAAGAGTATGCATGGGATAGAGCAGGTAGAGACTTTTCCCCCTTTCCCACAATACAAGAACTCATGGGCACTCCATGAAATTGCTGAGCAGTCGGTTTAGAATGGATAAAAGGAAGTCCTTCTTCACCCTAAGAGTGATTAACACATGGAATTCACTGCCGCAGGAGGTGGCGGCGGCTACAAGCATGGACGGCTTCAAGAGGGAACTGGATAAACATCTGGAGCAGAGGTCCAGCAGTGGCTATTAGCCACAAGGTATAGGGAGGAACTCTCGGCCTGGGGCAAATGATGCTCTGTATTCTTTGTGCTTGGGGGTGGGGCAACAGTGGGAGGGCTTCTATTTATTTATTTATTTATTCCTTCGATTTATATCCCGCCCTCCCCCCCTTCCGGTGGGCTCAGGGCGGGTGCCAACATACCATAAAATACAATATCATTAAAACATATAAAACACAAAACCAACAATCTAATACCCCACTACGAGATGGCACATCTTCTTTATTGGGGTGGCGTCTTAGGTGTTAAACAGTACAGACGGTGGAAGAACATTCAGGCTGATGGATTCTCGATTGGGCCAGGGCCGAGATGTAACTATTGAGTGCCCCCTACGTGAAAGCCTGGTGGAAGAGCTCCGTCTTGCAGGCCCTTCTATTGTCCTGGCCCCACTGCTGGACCTCCTGAGGGCACCTGGTATTTTTGGCCACCGTGTGACAGAATGTTGGACTGGATGGGCCGTTGGCCTGATCCAACTTTGGCTTCTCTTATGTTCTTAACAAAGTTAGAGTCCGGTGGCACCTTAAAGACCAACAAAGTTTATGTTCACCTATGTAGAGGCATCTGTCTCTATGAATGAACTGTTAACTTCCATTTCAATGTATCTGAGGAAGTGTGTGAGCACATGAAAGCTCATTCCTTGAATGAAACCTTGTTGGTCTTAAAGGTGCCACTGCCTTTTTAATTAACGGAGACTCTGCTATTATGCTTCACCTGTCTCCTCTCAAGCGTGGACAGGCAGCATTACAGCATCCTCTTATACCTTGAATAAAACTTTGTTGGTCTTAAAGGCTGAAGGAGCCGGGTATGTTTAGCCTGAAGAGGAGACGACTGAGAGGTAATATGATAACCATCTTCAAGTACTTGAAGGGCTGTCACATAGAGGATGGTATGGAGTTGTTTTCTCTTGCCCCAGAAGGTCAGACCAGAACCAATGGGTTCTGTGAACTTAGTTCTTAGAACTAAGCTCTGTGAATTTAGGTGGATCATGAGAGAGAGGGCAGGAAGGGTTGCCTCAGGGCTTAGTTTTTGTGGCCCTTTTTTACACGCCATGGGAAATGCTGGTCGCCACTTTGGGGTCAGGAAGCAATTCTGGAGGGTTTTTTTAAAAAATCATCTTCTGGGTGTGGAGCAGCAGTCGCTGTGGGTGTGGAGGGGGAGGTATTTGTGAATTTCTTGCATTGTGCTGGGCCCAGATTGGACTAGATGACCCTGGAGGTCCCTTCCAACTCTATGATTCTATGATTCCATGAAAAGTGCCACTCAAACTGCTTTAGATCAGCATGGCCACCCACCTGAATCTATCTGAGAGGAGGAAAAAAATGTGTTATATTTTCCCCCACATCAGGCCTGAGGAACTTGTAACTCCCCCTGTCCAAACAAGAGGCAGCCCGAGGCCATATATGGTGACCCCTGAAGGCCTCTATAATCCTCTCAGGAGGGGATTGCAAGAGGGGCGAGGTCACCATAAAGGGCTGGTGTGATGCATCCATCTTGGTAAATCACAAGTTGTGCAGGACTGCCCTAGAGTGACCTGGGTTTCCTGTTCTTCCAGAAACTCCGTTTTATATCTTAAGGAAGTTGGATGAAGAGGACTTGAGGGCCCTGACCTTTTAGAGGAAGGAGCAGGCTTATCTCTCTGGAGTGGCTCACCCAAGAGGGAACTGTTTACAAAAGGGAAATCTTTATTGGGCTTTTAGTGAAATGTTACGAGGCAGATCCTACGGGGTGAAGAGCTGGTGTGGTTTTCTGAGGGGGGGGGGGGGTTAGGGCACAGACGTGAAAATGTCTCGAAGCTTAAGGAAATCTTTGCAGTTGGGATACTGAAGCCACGTTCAAGACTCAAGTCTGCAAAACTACAAATGAAATAGACATCGGAAGAGAGGAGCGTGCCTGTATCTGTTCATACCTCATTTCTCTGCAGATTTTCTGGGCAGTGCAGTTTCTTCATCATTTCTACGCTTCCCTTTGCAATGCTCAATTCAGGCGGCAGATCCTAAGGACATATTTCTGGGAGTGAGCCCTATTGAACCAAACGGAGCTTATGTCTGAGTATGGTGTATTTATATGTTATTGAGGCTATTGTTGTGCCACGTTGTTGGAGTCCTGCTCGAGGCAGTTTAACAAAACAACACTGCAGTGTTAAAGACGAGACTTGAGGGTGCAAACCCCACCTCCTAGGGTTGCCAAGTCTGTTGAACTTACTGGCGGGGGGGAGTCCTTCGCCGACCGGGTGACATCACTGGAAGTGATGTCATCACATTGGGGGCGTTGCCAGGGTGACGCTCTGGCAACGCCCCCAACATGATGGCATCACTTCCAGGTGACATCATTACGTGGGGGAAGTCGTCCAGGCTGGACGACTTCGGGGGTGGGGTTTCCCCCGCCAGCCCAATGCTGGCCAGCAGATCAGGAACCCCTGTAGCGGGGGATCCCCCGCCCCCCAGGCTGACTTGGCAGCCCTACCACCTCCCCTTACCTGCTGCGCACAGGTGTGTGTGCACAGACAACCTTACTGTTGGGGGTGGGGATTTAATCCCATATATATATAAAGGTAAAGTTTTCCCTTGCTCGAAAGCCAGTCAAATCCGACTCTAGGGGGCGGCGCTCATCTCCGTTTCCAAGCCGAAGAGCCTGCATGTCCGAAGACTTTTTCCATTGTCATGTGGCTGGCATGACTAAACGCCAAGGCGCACGGAACGCTGTTACCTTCCCACTGAAGCGGTACCTATTTATCTACTTGCAACTTTTTGCTTTTGAACTGCTAGGATGGCAGGAGCTGGGGCCAGAGATGGGAGCTCACTCTGTCACGGGGCACTCGGGTCTCGAACTGCCGAACTACCAACCTTCCGATCTGCAGCGCAGCATCTTAACCTCTGAGCCAACACGGCCTAAATATATTTAGTTTCAGGTTGTTCTGCATACTTGGAGGGGTCCCCCAAGTTTGCCGAATTATCAGTTTATAGGCAGTGTAGCCTTAAGCTGCAGGTTTTGATATCTGCAAATTCGGTTACACTTGACTATTGGGATATAAAATGGTACAAACATGCCCTTTCCCCATTTCTTTCTGGTTTGATAAAGAGTCTTTTTATACTGGCCATTCTTGTTGCTGCTTTATGGCATTGTTGCACAATTCCTGTGTAACATGATCAGCGCCGTTTAAATGCAAGTTACGCCAAAATATAAGAAGAAGAAGAAGAATGGCATACATCTAACGGGAAGAATTTGTCACAAGGAAAGTGAAGAGTTTCGTTTGTGCAAGGGTTTCATTTGTGCAAGGAGAAAGCAAAAACAAAAAGGGTGCTTTGGACTTACAGCCAGGGCTATTTTTGGGCAGGAATGCACAGGAATGGAGTTCCGGCTGGCTTCCGAGTTGGCCACGCCTACAGTCTCCCCCTCCCTCGGGTTCTCCAGGCGCCTCGCAAGCTGAGGGGCACCTGGGGAAGCCAAGCCAATCCAGGGAGGGAAGGCAGTTAAAACTGCCTCCCCTCCTGGGGAAGCCGATACGGAAACTGCCTTCTTTCCCTCAGGCTCCCCATGCGCCCCACAAGCTACGGGGCACCTGGGAAAGCCAATCCTGTGAGGGAGCTGCATGGTCAGGGGTGTGTGGCCTAATATGCTAATGAGTTTCTGCTGTTGGGTGTGACCTGTTGTTCTTATGAGTTCCTGCTGGGCTTTTTCTACAAAAAAAAGCCCTGCTTACAGCTGCCAAGTTGGGTGGCGTGCCCAGTCAGCACTGAAGAGGTTCAGATACTTGACATTCAGTTGGGGATGTTTGGGGCTGGATCTAAGCAACTTGTCTGCTGGTTAAAAATAGGGAGCAATGGAGCCCCCTTTGTCCTTGGGACCTGCATGGATAAAAAAGCATTTGGACTGGGGCCTGTAGTCAGGAGAGTAACTGGGAGAGAATTAATGGGAAAAAACCTGGCTAGATCCATAGGGTTCACGTGTCTCAATAGAACAGATGTATTTCTTTGAGGCCACGTCCTGTATAGCTGAAGGCTAGCCGGATCTCATCAGATCTTGGAAGCTCACCAGAGTCAACCCTGGTTTGTACTGGTTTGGGTGACCACCAAGGAAGTCCAGAGGCAGGCTATGGCAAACACCTCTGAATGCCTCTTGCCTTGAAACCCCATGAGGGGTCCCCATACGTCAGCTGTGACTTGACAGCACTTTCCAGCGCCGCCACGTTTCCTCGGGAACCTTCCCACTGGTACCATTTTGAACTGAGTAAACATGTCTGGTACATCCTCTAGGGGGAGCTGCTGCGTGACTCACTGGCCGAGGGCATCCATTGCACATGCCCAGAGCTCTGTTCAACCACTGTCATCTCCACTTCAAAGAATTTTAGGCTGCAGGTGTTGGGAAGAGTCTTTGGCCCTTTCTGCACTCTCCTTTTAATCCATGTTCACCGCGGTGTCCCCCAAGCAATTCTGCACTAAAACTGAAATCAGCCTTCTTTTTAATCCAGTTCCCCCCCCCCCCCCCATTCTGCACTAAAATCGGGTTCAGCCTTCTTTTTATTCTGGGTCCCCCCCCATTCTGCATTACATTCCCTCCCTTCAGTGGTCAGCCCGGTTTCAGCCTGCTGTTGCCCCGGGGTTATTTGGATGCTGTTTTGTCCTGGACTTAAATTGCCTCCACTCAAACACTGAGAAAATCTGAAGTGGCAAGCCAATGCAGAAAGGACCTTTCTCTCCTTGGCCCAGTCGGCATCTAGCATTTGCTCTGCTGTTTTACCAAACCCACGCTGGAACAGAAATCCCCCTCTACATTGCATGTCACTTTCACTTTCTTTGATTGTCGGATTTTATGGCAGTGTCCAGACTGCGTCCCACTTTCACTTTGCTTGGTCTCTCGGTTTTATGGGACCGTCTGCATAGATTTATGGCCGTTTAATGGCCGTTCAGGGGTGACTCTGCAGTCAGTACGGCTTTGGCTTGGGGTATTTGAATGTGGTTTTGAGCCGCATCTTTTTCTGTTCCAGTGTGGGTTTGGTAAAACAGCGGAGCAAATGCTAGATGCAGATTGGGCCAAGGAGAGAAAGGTCCTTTCCACATTTGCCTGCCGCTCCAGATTTTCTCAGTGTTTGAGTTGAGGCAATTTAAGTCCACAGCAAAAACAGCATCCAAATAACCCTGGAGAGCCAGAGTAGACAGTACTAAGCTGGATGGACCAATGGTCTGACTTCATATAAGGCAACTTCTGGACCGATTTCCCACCAGGCGCTCCTCCAGCGTCGTTCTTCCCTTTGCCTTGATTGGATGCTTGAATTTCCTACTATTTGCCCCGTGCAGCATTATGACCCACGGCTTCGCCCAACTTCCCCTGTGGCTTCAGTGATCCTGTTTTTTGAGGATCACTGAAGCTGCAGGGGAATTTGGGTGAAGCCGTGGGTCAAAATGTGGCGCAAGGCAAATAGTGGGAAATTTAAGCATGCAATCAGGGCAAAGGGAAGAACAAAGCTGGAGCAGTGCCCCATGGGAAATCGGTCCTGGTGTGCATGCCTGTGTATCCCACCATGTCTCTTTCCAGTTCAGCATCAGTGTTCACGCAGCATGATGCATTTGTTATTTAAAATAATTTGCGAGTTTCTTCAGGGAGCAATTCTTGGTATGCACATCACTTGAGTTGTCAGTAATACATCTGAATATACAATTTGGGCTGCTACATCTGCAATTAATTATCAGACGTCGCTGATAAATGTAACCAATTCAGCTGTCCTTCATGGCATGAATTTCAAACAGTTCAGTAATTCTCGATACTGGGACTTTGTTCGGCCTGCATTGTTTGCCTGTCTGCTGTATGTGGGAATGAATCTGGTAAATGTGTCAGAAATTATGACTGATGGGGATTTTAGGAATATGCAAAACCTATTAGAGAAATCCTAGACTGTCCTGTAGCTCCCCCCCTCCACCATGGATGCCCACAAAATCCATTCCACTCCCAAAAAATCTGATCCCATGTAGGTTTCTGTCCTTTGCGACTTTTCCATTGTCTGCTGTCATTCAAATTCTTACACTTTCTGTCCATTCTGTTCTTGTTACAGTTTCAGCGAAGCATTGTTATTCTACTATTAATGTAGACTGAAGAGCTATTCTCATATCCCGTATGCTTATTTTGCTCAAGATCACACTGAATCATGGGGCTTGTAATCTTACAGGAAACCCTGGTGAAATAAATATTTTAATGACAGACTGTGGAAAAATGATGGGACAGAATAGTTGAGATTACAGCTGGCAGACTGGCATGAAAAAGAAATGTGGCACGAATACAGAAAGCATCAGTGCTCCAGGCTTGGCACTGAAACCCCCATACAGCTTCCCTTCTAAGCCCATCACCATCAGTGGACTCTGGGACTGATTTCCCACAAGCAGCTGCTTTGGGCCAGCTCTTCTCTTTCCCCCGACTGCATTAGTCGATTTCCCACTACTTGCTGCGCAGCTGTGTTTTGACCCGCAGCATCCCCTGATTTTCCCCGCGTTTTCGCAGTCTTAAAAAACAAGGATCGCAAAGACATGGGGGAAATCAGGGGATGCTGTGGGTCCAAACACGGCTATGTGGCAAGTAGTGGGAAATTGACTAATGCAATCAGGGGAAAGAGAAAAGCCAGTCTGGAGCAGCTGCTTGTGGGAAATCGGTCTGAAGGACGTAAGTTTGGTTAGGATCACACTGCAAACCACTTTCTTGGATGCACAAGCAACTGGTTTGAAAAATGCAATGTTCATTTCAGTTATGGATGCCTCCATTTTTAGGATGTTCTATTGCTTTGGCAGATTTCAAAGTTCAAAGTTTATTTGTTTAATAGCCCATAGGCCATATACCATTTAAAAAATCAAGAGTTTTTTTTTTAAAAAAACAATAAAACAAAAATTTGCCACATCCACAATGCAAGTTTGGCAGAGGCTGCTCAGAAGTAGTCTTAATCTTGCTGCATCAGGAAAAGATGAATATTTCAACAGCCATTTTCTCTTGCTGCTGCATGTTTTGGACAGTAGAAGAAAACATGACTTTTGATTCAAGTTCTGTCAAGGGGCAGTCACAAAAGTACTGGTCCAGAGGGGTCTTGAGAAAACGGCCCTTCGTCTGGGCTGCAATCATGTATGAACGTCTCAGTTTTGGAATGGTCAACATGTTTAAGGAAAAAGGCAGGTCAAACTTAGTGGGATATGTAATTCCTAGATGAAGTGGGGAGCATTTTCGCCTAGCATCTGTGAAGAGCGTCCCAGTCATTTTGGAGCAACTTTTCTGTGAGTAAAGTTTGTCTTCTTTTGGTTAAGTTCTCTGTCTTCCGTTAAGCCCAATTGTCTTGTTTTCACATCTACAGCATCATTCCAGTTTGACCAGCAATGTCCGTGTTCTGTCAGTATGGTAAAGGTTGGGAGGCTTTCAGCATTTAAGAGTCGATATTTATAGCTGACTACAGCCTTCCAGATCAGAGTTGAGATTTTTGGAAGGCCTATCTCGAGCCTTAGGACTGCGGAAGTGATGCATGATGGTAAAGTGAATACTTTATGGAAGAAGGCTAGCTGTAGTTTCTCAAGTTGCTCTATTGGACCTAAGAACTAGATTTGGAAACCATATAGTATGCGCACTAGTATTAAGGTCTTATATGCTTATGTGCTGGCACATACTGAGCTCCTTGGATATAGAAAAACTTCTTCAAGGCGAGTAAGGCTAGGCCGACTTTCTGTCTTAAGATATTTAATGTGCTTGGACCATGATAGGTTTGGCTGGAATACAATTCCTAAATATCTGAATTCATCGACCTGTGTCAATTTGTGCCTTCTGATTGTCCATCTTTTGTCTGACCTTCTCGTTGGTTTTGTGAAGACCACAGTTTTGGACTTATCCTCCTTTACCTCCACTTTGACAGATTTGGACATGCGTTTGTGAAAACTGAACCACTTTTGGAGAATTTTGACAGCAAACCTACACTGATCCGGCATTAGTCCTAGGGATAACAACTTATGTATTTAAAATATTTATACAGCTGCCTTTCTCCTGAGCATCTCAGGACCTAAGGTAGGTTTTCTTGGACTGGGATGTACCCTGTGTCTCCCTTCTTGTCCAGTGATGCTTCCAGGTACTTCAGTGAGCTACAGAAGAGGTGGCGATAACTGATAGGGCCATACATCTGTATGGGTCGCCTGCATAGAAGGCTACTGTTTCTATGCACAGATCTCCCTTGCTGGATGAGATTACTAGCACATAGATAATTTAATACAGATTTGATCAACCGTTTCTTTGATTTAGCATTTTTAGCAAAAAAAGTCAATTATGTTGCCAATATTTACGGGTAAGCACCACCAAAGCATCTGATTATTTAATCTATTTCTAATAAAGCAAATTAACACCTGCTGCTTCCAGATGAGTCATCATGGCTAATAAGCCATGCTTGATTACAAATGTGGATGTGCTGATTAATTTATCTCTTCTCCGGCATTAGGAGAGGTTCACCATGAAGACAACCATTCTACTCTTTAAAAACAAGGGAGGGAGGAGTCAATGTAAAGCTAATCTGATCCAGGGGATTAACCAAGGGCTCTGACTGATTCTAGTCAAAAGTGTATCCTAAATATATATGATTGCCAGGCCTTATCCTGGCAATTCTGGGAGCTTTTGGTGGTGGGGCATGGAGCGGAGGAACATCATGTGGCCTGGAGACCAAGAAGCCCTATGAGGAAAGGTTGAGGGACTTGGGAATGTTCAGTCTGGAGAAGAGGAGGTTGAGGGAGGACGGGATGGCTCTCTTGAAGTCTTTGAAGGGAGTAATTCTGTCCCCCCTCAACCTTGTCTTCTCCAGACTGAACATTCCCAAGTCCCTCAGCCTTCCCTCACAGGGTTTCTTGGTCTCCAGGCCCCCGATCATCCTCGTCGCTCTCCTCTGCCCCCGCTCCATTCTGTCCCCATCCTTTTTGAAGTGAGGCCTCCAAAACTGCACACAATACTCCAGGTGTGGCCTGACCAATGCAGTGTGCAGTGGGATTATGACATCTTGTGATTTGTATGTTATGCCTCTGTTGATACACTCCAAGATCACATTCGCCTTTTTTGTCACTGCATCACACTGGCTGCTCATATTTAACTTAGGGTCCACCCATACCCCAAGATCTTGCACACACACACACTGCTACCCAGAAGTGTATGTGTGTTCCTCATTTTTGTTACCCAGATGTAGAACTCGGCACTTATCCTTGTTAAATTGCATCTCGTCCACATCCACCCACTTTTCCAGTGTGATCAGATCTTGCTGAATTCTGTCTCTCTCTTCTGGTGAGTTTGTTGCTGCTTCCAGTTTGGTGTCATCTGTAGGTTTAATGAGTAGCCCCTCCACACCCACATCCAGATCATTTATAAAAATATTGAAAAGTACCAGGCCCAGAACCAAGCCCTGTGGCACCCCACTGGACATCTTCCTCCATTCCGATGAAATGCCATTGCCAACTACTCTCTGATTGCGCTTCTCCAACCAGTTCTCTATCCCCTTAACTATCCTAAAGTCCAGTTCACAGTCCTCAGGTTTACCCTTCAAAACATCACGGGGAACCCTGTCAAAAACTTTACTGAAATCCAGGTAAGCAACATCAACTGCATACCCTTGATCCAGTAAGTTTGTTACTTGATCAAAGAAGGAAGTGAGGTTGGTCTGGCAGGACCTGTTGGGGACAAATCCATGCTGACTTCCCTGGATCACCAAGTTGTCCTTTAGATGCTTGCAGACTGATCCCTTTAAAATCTGCTCCAGTATCTTCCTTGGGGCACTCTTCTCTTCTCTTCTCTTCTCTTCTCTTCTCTTCTCTTCTCTTCTCTTCTCTTCTCTTCTCTTCTCTTCTCTTCTCTTCTCTTCTCTTCTCTTCTCTTCTCTTCTCTCCTCTCCTCTCCTCTCCTCTCCTCTCCTCTTCTTCCTCTCCTCTTCTTCCTCTCCTCTCCTAATGAGAGTGGGGTTTAGGGAGGGCTGGGACCTCAGTAGGGTGTAACACCATGCAGTCCACCTTCTGAAGAAACCATCTTCTCCAGAAGTGGGATAAATGTTTTAAATGAATAAATCATAAATAAATAAGTGATTGATGTAGTCTGGAGATCAGTTGTAATTCTGGGAGATCTCCAGCCCCCACCTGGAGGGTGGCAACCCTACATTGCTGGCAGCTTGAAATTCAGGGTTTTTTTAATCAGAAGCACACAAACAAAGCAGAGCCAGAAGGAAGGCTCAGAAAGGCCACTCTAGAGGAATCTGCACTCTTGTCAAACAGTGGCAAATGAAAGCGATTGAATTGCTAGTAAGTCCTGTCTCCTTTCTTGCAGACAAAGGTAGCACTTCCACAACACTCTTTGCTGACTCGGTAACCGGCAGAAATTCTGCGGAAGGGAAATGTCACATTGCACACACCCCGTATTCCACCCCTCCTTTCCTGCCCCGCCCCCTTTAATTTCACCCAGACTGTTTAGCAATTCATCTTTGGGGCAGTGTCGAGCAGGTGCGCAATTGTATGTCTAATTCCACCGCCCCATTAATCACTCCTGGACTGCACCGTCTCTTTTTCTTCAGCATTGGCTTGCGGGTGCTGTGCAAACAGTTTGCTTTTCTCGCAGCGGCGCAAGGTCTTGGCAAGTCCGAACGGACTGTTCCCTTTGATACGCGGCCAGAAAACGTGATAACGTTTTCTGTTTCTGAGATCCGAAGACAGAGCACGTTTCCCCTTGCATGTTTCAGTGTGATCAAGCCTGTGTGCAGTTCAGACCCATGCGAATGGGACGTTCATTTGGTCCCTGCTGAACTCTACGAGGGTTGCCAGCAATGTTCCCTCTAAGCTGTGGAGTCCTGTGAGCAAAAATTCTACTTTGTGAGCTCCTGGCGTTAAAGTTGTGGGTGAGTGATTTGACTGCTGCGTAAATTAGTTTGCTCCAGAGCCATCCTTCCTGAGCTAAGACAAAAATATGTGAGCCGGAGGCTAAAAAACTGTGAGCTAGCACACACTAACTCAGCTTAGAGGGAACATTGGTTGCCAGCTCTGTGCTGGGAAACACCTAGAGATTTTTGGGGTGGAGCCTGAGAAGGGTGGGGTTTGGGGAGGGGAGGGACTTCAGGGGGGCAGAATGCCATTGAGTCCATCTTCCAAAGCAGCCATTTTCTCTGTCACCTGGAGATCAGTAGTCATCTCAGAAGATCTCTAGCTACCTCCTGGAGGATGGCAACCTTAAACTCTACATATACATTTCATGGAGCAGGAGATATAGAATGCTCTTGTGGATGGCCAGTTGCATGCAATTAAAGGAGACTTGAGCAGAGACTGAAACACAGGCATGCTGGCGTGAAAGTGATAGCTATCTGTTCCAAACAGAGAAATTGGATTTATACCCTGCCCTTCAGCACCCAAGGGAGTCTCAGAGCAGCTTACAATCTCCTTTCTCTTCCCCTCTCTACAACAAACACCCTGTGAGCAATGTTCCCTCTAAGCTGTGGAGTCCCATGAGCAAAAATTCTAATTTGTGAGCTGCTGGCATTAAAGTTATGAGTGAGCGATTTGGCTACTGCATAAATTAGTTTGCTCTGGAGCCATCCTACCTGAGCAAAGACAGAAATGTGTGAGCGGAAAGTTAAAAAACTGCGAGCTAGCTTACAGCAACTTAGCTTAGAGGGAACATTGCCTGTGAGGTAGGTGGGGCTGAGAGAGCTCTGAGAGAACTGCTCTTGAGAGAACAGCTCTGAAAGAACTTGTGACTGACCAAAGGTCACACCTGCAGCTGCATGTGGAGGAGCAGGGAATCAAACCTGATTCTCCCAGATTAGAGTCTGTGCTCCTAACCACTGCACCAAACTGGCTCTCAAAAGAGGCCATAGCTCAGTGCCACATACCCTTAAGCATCTCTAGGCAGTCCTTGGTGATGAGAAAGACCTTGGTGTTACAGAGAGGACACCAGTCAGTATGGCCAAATGGACCGAGGGTTTCACTCAGGAGCCCCGTTCACAAGTCACAACGCACTTACAACCAGTGCTCCCTCTAAGCTGAGTTAGGGTGAGCTAGCTCACATTTCTTTAGCCTCCGGCTCCCATGTTTCTGTTTTAGCTCAGGAAGGATGGCTCCAGGGCAAACTAATTTATGTAGTAGCCAAATTGCTTGCTCACAATTTCAATGCCAGTAGCTCCCAAAGTAGAATTTTTGCTCACAAGACTCCACAGCTTAGAGAGGGCATTGGTCTTGATGTGTCAGTAGGGTTGCCATCACCCCAGTGGGGTGGGGTTCCCCCCGATTTCACAGGGCTCCATAGTTCAGAGGGAGCATTGCTTACAAACCATGTTCAGTGTTCACTTGATTTTTCTTCATATAGACGTGGAGTTACTCTCATGTTACATTGAGTTCATGGACAGTTGAACGCATGATTTAAACCCCACATTTATCCATGATCTGGACCCTAGTTTCATTTGTGAACTGAACATGTGTGGGCTTTCTTATAAACAAACATATGCATGTACATGCAGGTTGTAGGGGTGATCACTGTAACGTGTGAACAAAGCTACTGTAAAATCAAGATGGCTACTGTAAGATCAAGATGTTAGTTTGTCTGTAGCAGTAGCAAAGAGTAAGAGTCCAGGAGCGTTTCCAAGACTAGCAAGTGAGCAGTGACTCAAAAAAGCTCATCCCCTGCCACAAATTTTGTTAGTCTTTAAAGTGCAACTGGACTAGTGCTCTTTTCTACGACTACTGCAAGGCAGCTTCAGGCTATTTTAAAATTATTTTATAATCCACCTTTCTCACTGGGGGGGCTGCAGGGGCTCAGAAATTAAGATGCTGAGTTGCAGTCCGGAAGGTCGGTAGTTCGGCAGTCTGAGACCCGAGTGCCGCGTGACAGAGTGAGCTCCCGTCTCTGGCACCAGCTCCTGCCAACCTAGCAGTTCAAAAGCAAGAAATTGCAAGTAGATAGATAGGTACCTCTTTGGTGGGAAGGTAACAGCATTCTGTGTGCCTCAGTGTTCACTCATGCCGGCCACATGATCATGGAAAAAGTCTTTGGACAGCGCTGGCTCTTCGGCTTGGAAATGGAGATGAGCGCCGCCCCGTAGAGTCAGATTTGACTGGCTTTTGAGCAAGGGAAACCTTTACTTTCTCACTGGGACCCAAGGCAAATTACACAGGAGGAGTCAATACAATCAATGAACAATGCAGTCGGATTAGGGCTGTGGAACCAACCAGAAGTCTAAAAACAGAACTGAATCAAGGCACAAGTATTAACGTGATACATTAAATGATAAAAAGTCCCATAGCTGGATCCTAGTTTCAGCAAACTATACACAGTAGCACAGACCACTGTCCCTAATAATTTTTCCAGGTAACTTTGTGAATTATTTAGTTCAGGGCTACCCTATTTCCTGGCTAGAACAGCCCTCTTGAATAATCCAGATTTGTATAGTTTGCAGGAAGCCAGGAAAATGAGACCCTTCCTGACCTCCCTCAGCAGGCCGTTCCACAAGGTGGGAGCATATCCGAAAATGTATATATTGCCGGTGTAATGTAGGATGCTCTGTGGAGCAACCAGCCTGCCATGTGCTCCCAGGTAATGGCGCCCGCCGCATGGCCAGAGCACATGGTCAGGCAGAGAGGGGAGCTTGAATCTGGAGGAACAACAGACGTCCGGATTCAAAGCCTCCACCAATGTGGGACCTAGGTTCTCCCTGGGGAGCCAATGCAATCAAAGGCTCCTCCAGGGAACCTATGACAAACATGCGCATATGTTAAGCCCCTATCAGGTCTTTTGGGTGCGGCCAGAGGTGTGGCTCTGGCCAGGGGCGTAGACTTTTCTGAAGTCCGGGGGGGGGGTGGGGCTCTTTAGCGCGCGCGCTGTTGCTGGGGCGATGTTTCCGCCCCCCCGCCGCACCAGCCGCCGCACCTCCCCGGCCCTTCCGAGGCTCACCAGCCGGTGCTGCTGGTGCCTTTCCCTCCCCCTCCGCCCTGGCCAGTCCCTCCCTCACCCCTAAAAGAGGAAGAAGGAGAGATGAGGGAGGAATGGCCAGGCCGGTGGCGGGGGGGGGGGGGGAGAGGCACCAGCTGGCGAGCCTCGGAAGGGCCTGGGAGGCGCGGTGGCAAGGCACCGGCGGCAGGCGCGACGTTTTCCTGGGGGGGGGGCTCAGTCCCCCCCGGGAAATTTCGGGGGTGGGTCAAGCCCTCGAGCCCCCCCGTAGTTTACGCTGGTGGCTCTGGCCAGCATATAATGAGGGCCCTGGAGCCCTGGAAGCATGCTTGTGCTGACCATCTACTGGGCATGCTGAATCACTCAATAAAGGCTTCATGATTTCACCGTTCCTGGTCTCCTGAGTCCAGTACTCTTCACTGGCGACGAGGATGGGATCCCGATGAGCGACTCCTTGGCCGACACCAGCCAGATATACTCTTCAGCCAGATATAGAAAATCGAGCTTCCTTGTCTTGGGTATGTGGGACTGAGCCAGCGTGACTAATATTTTAAAAGCTCTTCTCCAGGAGAACCCTGCAAAGTGCTTTCAGGAGTTGGCACGCCTCCCCCCTCTCTCTGTGGCCTTTGGAAAAGGGGGTGAGCTCTACACTCCCCCCTCCCTCTGTGTGTAGTTCTGCTGAGTAGTTTTGACTGATATTTAACTTGCTATGTTCTTTCCCTGACCTGGATGGCCCAGCCTAGCCTGATCTCATCAGATCTCAGAAGCTAAGCAGGGTCGGCCCTGGTTAGTCTTTGGATGGGAGACCACCAAGGAAGTCCAGGGTTGCTACGCAGAGGCAGGCAGTGGCAAACCACCTCTCCTCATCTCTTGCCTTGAAAGCCCCAATTGGGTCACCACCACCCTGACCTGGATGTCCCAGGCTAGCCCGATCTCATCAGGTCTCAGAAGCTAAGCAGGGTCAGCCCTGGTTAGTACTTGGATGGGAGACCACCAAGGAAGTCCAGGAGTTGCTACGCAGAGGCAGGTGAAGGCAAACTACCTCTCAATGTCTCCTGCCATGAAAGCCCGATGGGACTTGACGGCACTTTCCACCCCACCACCACCTCCTCCCTGTCGTTGGTCCTGATTCAGCTGTAGACACGCACTCAACACATAGAGCTGGTTGGCTTGTGCGCACCTTCCCATGTACGCTAAAATGCTATTCCAGTTCCTTCACTGGGACCTGAGTGGATATCTGTCTGGGTCTACCTGTGTGTCTGCCTCAGTGTCTCATGGGTCTCTACAGCTGAAACAAGATGGCAGCTTTTATGTACATTTAAACGCACTACCCGCCTAATGGTATACATTGTGTTGCGACCGTCATGTGTATATTAGAAACTGGCTCAAATTCTTGACCTCTGCACACAGAAAATCCTTCTTCCATTCCCTCCCTCCCTGCTTTAAAATTATGGGCCCTGGGTGGCGCGGAGATGATTGCGTTACTCGTATTTACTATTGATTGGCAGGCCCGTATTCTTCCAGCCGTTTTATTCTTTTTACACACTGAATTATTCCTGCAACTTACCTTTGCCTTTTAATAGGTGTGTTCCTCTAACCGGTATTGATTGAAAGGTATGCTACTGTATTTCATGTAAAGATTTCCTGACAACTCAGAATAAGAATCTGCAAGTGCGAAGGCTTTGTGTAGACCTGGCATTTTTGTGATGTCTTAAGAGTCGAAATAGTAATAAGAAGAGGCTGGGAGAGATGATCCCTTTACAGCGCTGGAGAAGATTCATCCAAAGAAATAAACTGGGGATATTACTGCTTTATAACTTTTAGTACACAAAACTGCTTACAAACCCTTATTGAGAGGAGAAGAGAGAGAGAGAGAAGAGGAGGAGATTGGATTTATACCCCACCCTTCACTACCCGAAGGAGTCTCAGAGTGGCTTACAATCCCTTTCCCTTCCCCTCCCCACAAAAGGGACCCTGTGAGCAGTGTTCCCTCTAAGCTGAGTTAGTGTGAGCTAGCTCACAGTTTTTTAGCCTCTGGCTCACACATTTTTGTCTTCGCTCAGGAAGGATGGCTGCAGAGCAGACTAAATTGACGCAGTAGCCAAATCGCTTGCTCACAACTTTAATGCCAGTAGCTCACCAAGTAGAATTTTTGCTCACAAGACTCCACGGCTTAGAGGGATCATTGCCTGTGATGTAGGTGGGGCTGAGAGAGCTCTGAGATAGTTCCTCGTACGAGAACAGCTCTGAGAGAACTTGTAACTGACACAAGGTCACACCAGCAGTGTGGAGGAGTGGGGAATCAAACGCAGTTCTCCCAGATTAGAGTTTTCACTCCTAAGCATTACACCAGACTGTGAGGGGACCAGGAAAAAACAATGGTGGGCCAAGAAGAAGAAGAAAAAGAAGAAGAGGAAGGAGGAGGAAGAGGAGGAGGAGGCTGGATTTGTATAAGAACATAAGAGAATATAAGAGAAGCCAATGTTGGATCAGGCCAGTGGCCCATCCAGTCCAACACTCTGTCACACAGTGGCCAAAAACACCAGGTGCCCTCAGAAGGTCCAGCAGTAGAGGCAGGAGACTAGAAGCCCTCCCACTGTTGCCCATCCCCCGTCAAGCAACAAGAATACAGAGCATCACTTGCCCCAGACTGAGAGTTCCTATCTATATTTGTGGCTAATAGCCACTGATGGACCTCTGCTCCATATGTTCATCCAATTCCCTCTTGAAGGCGTCCATGCTTGTAGCCGCCACCACCTCCTGTGGTAGTGAATTCCACGTGTTAATCACTCTTTGGGTGAAGACGTACTTTCTTTTATCTGTTCTAACCCAACTGCTCAGCAATTTCATGGAGTCCCCACGAGTTCTTGTATTGTGAGAAAGGGAGAAAAGTACTTCTTTCTCTACCTGCTCTATCCCATGCATAATCTTAAAAAACCTTGATCATGTCACCCCTCAGCCATCATTTCTCCAAGCTAAAGAGCCCCAAGCGCTTCAGCCTTTCTACACAGGGAAAGTGTTCCAACCCTTTTATCATTCTAGTTGCCCTTTTCTGCACTTTTTCCAATGCTATAATATCTTTCTTGAGGTGTGGCGACCAGAACTGTACACGGTACTCCAAATGAGGTCGCACCATTGATTTATACAGGGGCATTATGATACTGGCTGATTTGTTTTCGGTTCCCTTCCTAATAACCCCCAGCAAAGTGTTGGTCTTTTTCATTGCAGTTGCACACTGTCTCGACATTTTCATTGAGTTATCTACTACAACTCCAAGATCTCTCTCTTGGTCAGTCTCTGCCAGTTCAGACCCCATCAATGAGTATTTATAATTAGGATTTTTGGCTCCAATGTGCATCACTTTGCACTTGGCCACATTGAACCCCATTTGCCACATTGATGCCCACTCGCCCATCCTCAACAGATCCCTTTGGAGTGCCTCACAATCCTCCCTGGTTCTTACCACCCTGAACAACTTCGTGTCATCTGCAAATTTAGCCACTTCACTGATTACTCCCAACTCCAAATCATTAATAAACAAGTTAAAAAGCATCGGACCGAGTACTGATCCCTGTGGTACCCCACTGCTTACCTCTCTCCACTGAGAAAATTGCCCATTTATACTTACTCTCTTTCCTTTTAATTAGCCAGTTTTTGATCCACAAAAGGACTTGTCCTTTTATCCCATGACTGTTGAGCTTACTTAGGAGCCTTTGATGAGGAACTTTATCAAAAGCTTTCTGGAAGTCAAGGTAAACAACATCTATTGGGTCCCCCTTGTTCACATGTTTGTTTACTCCCTCAAAGAACACTAACAGGTTAGTGAGACAAGATGTTCTCTTACAGAACCCATGCTGAGTCTTCCTCAATAGATTTTGTTCATCAATGTGCCTACTCATTTTTCCTTAATAACAGTTTCCACCAACTTACCCAGTATAGACGTCAGACTGACTGGCCTGTAATTTCCCAGATCTCCTCTGGAACCCTTTTCAAAGATGGGAGTGACATTCGCTACCTTCTAGTCCTCAGAAATGGAGGCAGATTTTAAGGAAAGATTACTGATTTTTGTCAGGAGATCCACAAGTTCACATTTGAGTTCTTTCAGAACTCTTGGATGTATGCCATCCGGGCCCGGAGATTTATTTGTTTTTAAGTTGTCCATCAGTTGTAGGACCTCCTCTTGAACTTGTAACTGACTCAAGAACCCCTGCTCTTCACTACCTGAAGGAGTCTCAGACTAGCTTACAATCTCCTTCCCCTCCCCCTCCCCACAACAGACACCCTGTGAGGTAGGCGGGGCTGAGAGAGCTCTTTCGAGAACCGCTCATGAGAGAACAGCTCTGAAAGAACTTGTAACTGACCCAAGGTCACACTAGCAGCTGCATGTGGAGGAGTGGGGAATCAAACCCGGTTCTTCCAGATTGGAGTCCACACGCCTAACCACTACACCAAACTGGCTCTCGAGAGGGGAAAGGGCACATAGGTGGGTGGCAGGCGAGGATTTGAGGATGGTCTGTGGCTATGGGCACTGCTAGAAGCTTTGAGCCCTGGCAGCCGCCCTACCTCAAGTTATGCTGACACTGGCTCTGATCCCTCGCTCAGACTCCATTAGCAGCCGCAGAAGGGGATGCCCTGGGAAATTTCTATCCCCAGGAATCTTGACAGAAGCAAAACCATGCAGGTGTATCTCAGCAGAAGAGCCACTCTTGAATGGATGCCCAGAAAGCTATTTCTGAAACCCAACAGGTAGCAGCCCAGCTGGCTTGAATAGCAGACTTTCAAAGCTAAAAAAACCCCCACTCTGTTGTTTCCCAGCTGTCACCTGAAAGTGTTTCAGCGAACCAAACACAGTGCCGAAGACCAAGGGGAACCAAGTACTTCTAGATTGATTCAGGTGGGTAGCAGTGTTGGTCTGAAGCAACAGAACAAAATTCGAGTCCAGTGGCACCTTCAAGACCAACAAAGTTTTATTCATGGTATAAGCTTGCCTGTGCATGTGCTCGAACTTCTAGTGTCCTGGCCCCACGGCTGGACCTCCTGATGGCACCTGGTATTTTTGGCCACTATGTGACAGAATGTTGGATTGGATGGACCATTGGCCTGATCCAACGTTGGCTTCTCTTATGTTCTCTTAGAAGAACAGGAGGAGGAGGAGGAGGAAGAGATTGGATTTATGCCCTGTCCTTCACTACCCGAAGGAGTCTCAGAGCAACTTACAATCCCTTCCCTTCCCCACAACAGACACCCCGTGAGGTAGGTGGAGATGGGAGAGCTCTTCCCAGAACTGCCCTTGAGAGAACAGCTCTGAAGGAACTTGTGATTGACCCAAGGTCATGCCAGCAGCTGCATGTGGAGGAGTGGGGAATCAAACCCACTTCTCCCAGATTAGAGTCCACACTCCTAACCACTTACACAAAACTGTCTCTCAAAAGATGAACAGGATGTGAGCCAAACCAGTGGGCGTTTAAGCATCCCTAGCCTGAGCTGAGCGCCCCCTGTGGTCCTTTTAAACATCCCAGTCTCCTCCTGGCCATTAAGTCCTTCTGGTTTCCCCATTGTTCTGTATGCACAGAGACTGCACCCTGGAAGAGCCAACATACGAGTCCCACAGCTGCTTATTCTCCATTGCAGATCTTCTCCTTGATGAACCCTTAGGCTAAGTTCATCATCAGCTAACCAAAAAGGAGGGAAAAGACGCCATCTCCACTTTCTTTTTCTAAAAAAAGGAGCGTTAGAATTTGCTTTAGCTGTTGTATTAGATTCTCAGCCAGCTATTAGGCAGTTGATAGTATCTTAAAAACGTTTAATGGCTGTGCAGCCTCTACACCGTTTAGATATTCCAGCACTTAACTTTTAATGCGAGGATTGTGTAAATTAGCCGGCTCTGTACACGACCGTCGGAAACTTCGGGGTCTGACTCACCCAGAGTGTTAAAAGCAGGAATGTGGCACAGGAAGTCCACGGGTTCACAGAGTGCGAAAAGGAAGGACACCTCCAGGATGCCTGGGTTTCGAATGCCAAAAGGAATATCCGGCTCACACCCCAAAGGGGAAGAGATGTGTTTGTTGGGGGGGGGGGGGGGGGGGAGGGCAGAGTGCAAAGAGAACGATGGCCATCCACACATCACTGGATATTGTGCTATTGGGCTCTAGCAAGCGTTTGCCACTGGATTGAAAGATGTCCACCGTAGGCGTTAGGATGCATCTTTGTGCATCCGTAAAGGGCTTTTAAGTCACAGCCAATTTATGGCAACCCCATAGGGCGGGGGTGTCAAACATAAGGCCCGGGGGGCCAGCACCAGCCCGTCCAGGGCTCCGTGAGAAACTAGTGCAAGGGAGGGGACAGGAGACTGTTTGGGGGTGGGGGGTGGGGGGGTGGAGTCACTCCGATTGTGACTTCAGCATGGTGGAACAACCGCATTTGCAGCAGTCAAGCAGTGTGGGAGCGTCCGCCCAGGGCCGCACCTCTGGCTCTTCAGTCCATCCCTATGGGTTTTCCTCTGCACCCCCCTCCCAGCCCATGGGGCCTTGCAGGATGCTGGGTAGTTATCAGCCACCCATCTCTGAATTTTGACTGATTGCTATTGAGTTGTGGCTCCAGAGGCAGAGGTGAGGGACGTGTCAGCTAGGAAAACACTCACATAATTATTTACATTCCAAAGCTGCTGTGAATTACGGAGTGTTTATCTGAAGTATCCTGCTAATGCAACTACCAGGAAATCAATGCGAGGATTGGGCCTGGGTACCATTTGATCTGTTTTCTCTGGCCATACATCAGGGAACTTTTATGGCTCTCTCTAGAACTGCAGAAGCCTCTCCGGAATCATCTGCCAGACATTGCTGTTGCGGTTGTAATGCTGTTAGAGCTGACAAGCAATACGACGTTGGTTAAGATGCACGAACTTAACGTATTCAGATTTCCGCATCACTTGAAAACACATGAAGCTGCCTTCCACTGAGTGCTACCATTGAACTATTGAGGTCAGTATTGCCTGCTCTGACAGGCACCGGGGTCTCAGGGTGAGGTATTTCACATTACCTACTGCCCAGGGGTCCGTTGGAGCAGGAGCGCACAGGAGCGCAGCTCCGGGAGTGAGGAGCCCAGGGGGCGGCACATGACCAAGTCCCACCCCCTCCTCAGCTTCCCCGAGCAGTGCAGAGGCGCAGCGCCCTGGGGAAAGCCCTGCTAGGGTCTTTATTGATTTTAATGTTTTGTTTTAATATTGATAATTTTATTATTGTTCCTTTTATGACTGTGTGCTGCTTTTCCAGAGACTTGCTCAAGGTGGCATATAAATTTTCTAAGTATACCATTTTTTTATCTGGGCACATGGCACATAAGTACTGGAGAAATTTCACCAACCCTTCAGCAGCTTCCACCCCATCAGTTTGGTGTAGTGGTCAGGAGTTGGACTCTAATCTGGGAGAACCGGGTTTGATTCCCCACTCCTCCACATGCAGCTGCTGGTGTGACCTTGGGCCAGTCACAAGTTCTCTCAGAGCTATTCTCTCATGAGCAGTTCTCAAAAGACCTCTCTCAGCCCCACCTACCTCACAGGGTGTCTTGTTGTGGGGAGGGGAAGAGGAAGGGATGGGTGGTGCACATGTCCTGGGTATCTCAAGTCTACTTGAAACCTGGTGGTTTCAAGGGAGCAGGAAGAGAATGAGGGTGTGTTCTTTACGCTTATTTTTATTGCACAAAGTATTGGATGGGGAAGGGAATGGAGGAAGAGCAGGTCAGTTTCACTCACCTGTGGAGTGGAGCCTGAGGGGTGGGTGTTGCCTTCTGACACACTTCCGGTATGTTAGGGGGAGGTGGAATATGCAAATAAGTTATGTTAATGAGCTCCTGCACCTCTTTTTCTACGAAATGACCCCTGCTACTACCTGATCCTTTTTTTGTGTGTGCTTTTTTTGTATTTTTTAATGTGCATGTGAGTGTGTGTGTGTGTGCACCTGGATGTCATGGTGACCTCTTGTGACTGACCCCTACTTAGGGTTGCCAGTCCTCAGTTGGGGACAGGGGATCCCCCGGTTTGGAGCCCCTCCCCCCCACTTCAAGGCTATCAGAAAGTAGGGAGCGAAATAGCTGCTGAGCACTCCGTGATACCCTATGGAGACCGGTCCCTGTAGGGTATAATGGAGAATCAACCCATGAGTATCTAGGGCTCTGGGGAGCTGTTTTTTCAGCTAGAGGCACCAAAGTTTCAGCATTGCATCTGGTGCCTCTCCTAAAAAAACCAACAACCCATGTTTCAAAAAGATTGGACCAGGGAGTCCAATTCTATGAGCCCTCAAAGAAGGGGCCCCCATCCTCAATTATTTCCAATGGAGGGAAAGCATTTAAAAGGAATGCAGTCTGTTTAAATATGACGGCAGCTCACCCAGAACTTGCTTTGGAGTTCTCTGTCCTGGAGCCTCCCTCCTGTCTTCTGGAGCCTCCTGGTAAGTCCCCTGCCTGCTTGTCGGCCTCACCTGGCAATCCTACCAGGGGCCCTGGAGGATATTCAGAGAGGTGGCTGAATGAAGCCTGCCCTGTCCTCCTGACTGCTGGTATTCTTTGGAGGTCTCCCATCCAAGTACTTGCCAGAGTCAACCCTGCTTAGCTTCCGAGATCTGACGAGATCAGGTTTGCTTGCGCTATCCAGGGCAGGGCTGCCCGATCCTTTTTCACGAGAGATGCCAAGGACGGAACCTAGGATCTTCTGCTTGCAAAGCAGGTGTTCGACCACTAAGCCATGGATCCTCCCCAGATTTTCTACCTCTTTTGAGCCTCAGCTATCACCTCCAATGACTTACATGCAGTATGGTGTACATATGGAGTAAAAGAAGGAGAGATTGGATTTATACCCCGCCCTTCACTACCCGAAGGAGTCTCAGAGGGGCTTAGAATCTCCTTTCCCTTCCCCTCCCCACAACAGACACCCTGTGAAATAGGTGGGGCTGAGAGAGCTCTTTCAAGGACTGCTCTTTCAAGGACAGCTCTGACAGAACTATGGCTTGCCCAAGGTCATCTGGCAGCTGCAATTGGAGGAGTGGGGAATGAAACCCGGTTCTCCCAGATTAGAGTCCATGCTCCTTACCACTACACCAAACTACCACTACACCAAACTAGAGAGTCAGTTTGGTGTAGTGGTTAAGTGCGCGGACTCTAATCTGGGAGAACCGGGTTTGATTCCCCACTCCTCCACTTGCACCTGGCTGGATGACCTTGGGCAAGCCATAGCTCTGTACCAGCTGTTCTCTCAAGGACAGCTTGGGAAAAAGCTCTCTCAGCCCCACCTACCTCACAGGGTGTCTGTTGTGGGGAGGAGAAGGGAAAAGGAGTTTGTAAGCCGCTCTGAGACTCCCTTGGGGAGTGGAGGGCGGGGTATAAATCCAATCTCCTCTTCTTCTTCTTCTTCTTCTTCTTCTTCTAGTTCTCTTATACCTGGTATATGAGCTCTAGGGCAGCTTGGGGGTTGTTTATGCATCCCACATAATCTGCTGTTTAAAAGCCTCCCTATCTGAGCTGTTGGAATTAGACCCTGGATTTGGTGTTGAGGCCTTTGGTGTTTCTTATTTGATCTTTGGAAGACTGTGTGATGGTATTCGGGTTGGATCCAGACCAGACTTTCCATTAGCAGAAGGAAACCCAGCCTCCTCCCCCTGTAGTCCGCTTATCCCCGTGAAATGATGTTCTTTGGGAACGGGTACCTTAAGGTATTGCATGGCGAGGTCTGGATCAGGAAGGAGGAATCAGAGAAAATTACTACGTTAGTTTGGACCTAACCCTAAAGGTGCTTTTGGATCTGGCTGTGCTGATGGATAGGCAGGTTGGCACTGATGGTGCTTTGTTTGCATTACAGACCCTGTGCAAGCAAGAGACATCAGACCCTCAGGGGACCTTCCGCGGATGCTCCTTTACATGCCCTCCAAGTTCCATCCCCACTGTTGCTTTGAAGTCTGACAAATATTTTGATTCAGTGGAGACAGTCTGCCTGGAAACACATCCATTCATGAACTGCCACGAACCACCTGAAAGTCTGTAGAAAGTTCGTGCTGGTTGATCTGCCATGAACTTCAGTTTGCAAACCACAATCAGCCGAAAATTCATCACAAACTTGAGTTCATGAGCTGGTCTATGCCAATCCCTAATAGTGACCCTGCTCGGATTCTGAGATTTGATGACATTGGGCTGTACCATGCTGCCTTATCTTCTCAAACCCTCCTTGGACTCAACTAATTTTTTTTTCTGGTGGTCAATAATATTGCCTTTGGGGGTAAGGGTGGTATACGGAGCCACATTTTCTTGGAAGAGGTAGATTGTATGAATCCATTTCAATTTGGCTTCAGACTTGATTGGAGACTGTCTTATTCACCCTTCACCTATGATCTTCAATAGGAAGAGCATGATCCTGTTGATTTCTTCTCAACCTATCAGTGGCTTTAGATCTCATCAGGCATGGTGTCCCGCTGAAGCAGTTGGCTGAGAAGAAAACTAAGGTTACCATATTCCAGTGGTTTCAGTCATATCTGGCTGACCAGTATCAGAAAGTGGAGTCGGGAGATAATTCATTCTGACCACCAGCACTTGTGTTGTGGGGTCCTCCAAAATCCCATCTTGTTCCCTGTACTAGTCAACATCTACATGAAACTGCCGAGAGGTATAATCTGGAGATTTGGAGCAACTTCTCATCAGGGGCGTAGACTTTCTCTGGCCCCAGCTCCTGCCAACCTAGCAGTTCGAAAGCAAGAAATTGCAAGTAGATAAATAGGTATCACTTCAGTGGGAAGGTAACAGCGTCCCGTGCGTCTCAGCATTTAGTCATGCCGGCCACATGACCACGGAGAAGTCTTTGGGCGGGACTGGCTCTTCGGCTTGGAAACAGAGATGAGCACCACCCCCTGGAGTCGGATTCAGCTGGCTTTCGAGCAAGGGAAACCTTTACCATTTTATTATCAGTATGCTGATGACACCAAACTATCTTACTCTTCGGCAACTCCATCAGGTAAGCCAGTGGATGTTCTGGTGTCTAGATGAGGTCACGGACTGGAAGAGGGCCAACGAGCTGGCTTAATCCAGACAAGACCTGAGGTGCTGTTGGACAACAGTTTTGCCAACCTGGAACTGAGGAGTCTTTCTTGCATTAGAAGGGGTTGTGTTTGTGGTCATCGCTTAAGGGTATCATTAAACCAACGCTTAGAGGCAGGAGAAATCATGTCCTACCATCAAGAAGGAAATTGTCAGGGAAAGGAGGGGGAGGGGGGAAAGGTTGCTAGATGTAGAGTCTCAACAAAGGAATTTTGTCGTTTGTGGCTTTGGTTATCACTGCAGCATTGTGCCCTGGAAACCCCGAGGCCAATAAGGGCTAAGAAGCACTGGGTAGTAGTGACAGAGATGGATTTCATATATTGATTTAAGCTAAGCAGCCAGTTTTTTGACTGCAGGCTTTTAGCCATATGCATGCAGGAATCTCCTCTATGTGTGTGTTTGCGTACGTCTGTATCTCTCTATATCCTGATATATTTTTAAAAAACCTGGATTGTTTTTTCAGAGATTTTCACAAACCTAGAGGAGCCATGCCTCTCTACATATATACTGCTGTGATGTAGGATCTTAACATATGGAAAGAGCTTCTTGGTTGCTGGAGGTACATGCCATTGTGGCCTTCCTCTAAAACACAACACATAGTGTAATGTATTGAGCAGAGACCATCGTATTGTGACGACTAAACCAGGTAGAGCTTGAGGGCGCAGAACAATAGCTGGCTAGGATCCTAGAATGAACCAGTAGGAAAACAGGGATTCTAGAGTAAACCAACTGAGAAACAACGTAGAAGAAGAAGAAGAAGAGAGGAGATTGGATTTATACCCCGCCCTTCACTGCCCAAGGGAGTCTTAGGCCGAAGACAGATTGGTTTTCTACCCCGCCTCCTCGGCGTGGCAGAATGGGGCGGGGGAATTTCCCCCGCCCCGCGGCGTTCCCATGCCGCTGGAAGGAAGCCGCCCGCAGCGTTCAGACTGTGGGCGGCTTCCTGGAGTGGCGGGCGAACGCCGCGCGGCTGCCCCTACCCACGCGCGTTCACACCCGCTTCGGCGGGTGGAACGTGCGTGCAGGGCGCACTGCACCAGCCGAGCACCACTTTAAAGTGGTGCTCGGCTGGTGCGCAAGGAGCGCGGCGCCGGACGCGACACGTCCGGGCCGCCTCCTGGGGACAGATGCGGCCATCTGAACGGCCGCTCTGTCCTCAGCCTTAGAGAAGCTTACAAACTCCTTTCCCTTCCCCTCCCCACAACAGACACCCTGTGAGGTAGGTAGGGCTGAGAGAGCTCTGAGACAACTGCCCTTGAGAGAATAGCTGGTACAGAGCTACGGCTTGCCCAAGGTCATCCAACAGCTGCATGTGGAGGAGTGGGGAATCAAACCCGGTTCTCCCAGATTAGAGTCCGCACACTCAACCACTACACCAAACTGGCTCTCATAATGTAATGTAATGTAACATAATGTAAATAGCCTATCATTGGAAGGGGGGGGTTTGGGGTGTAACCTTTTGCATGCATAAATACCCAGCTTCGGCCAGGCAGTCTTTGGCTTCTATCTCATGGCTGAACTCACTTATAAACTATGAGCTGATCACGACACACACTTGAACCCAGTGTATTTCACATAGCCAGTCAAGTCAAATGCAGCTCACCAACCACTGGTGGATCAAGCACCAACCAAAAGGGAAGGGTTGCCATCTCTGGGTTGGGAAATACCTGGCGATTTTGGGGGTGGAGCCTGAGAACGGTGGAGTTTGGGGAGGGGAAGGACTTCCGTGAGGTATAAAGCCACGCAGTCCACTTTCTTAAGGAGCCATTTTCTCCAGGGGAATGGATCTCTGCCACCCGGTGAATAGTTGTAATACTGGGAGTTCTCCAGCCACCACCTGGAGGCTGGCAACCCTACCACAGGGGCAGGGACCCTGTTCTTGTGGCCTTGGGGACCTGCAAAAAAAAAAAATGGGACTATCGCCTTCAGTTTCAGGGAAGATTTACAGGCCTCTTCTAGATTCGTCTCCTGCCTTCTAATAATTTTTGTATCGCTTATGAATATTTGAAAAGGACAAGGGATCTAAAACTGAATTCTGTGTGCGTCTGTCTCATTTCTTCTGGGGAGCTCTCGCCCAGCATTTGCAGAACTCTCTTCCCATAATGGGCTCGGTTTGGGAATATCTTCCATTTGTTGGAAGGCCTCCATGCTTGACATTCTTCATTGTAAACCTCTTGTGGAAAGAACGGTGGAAACTGCAGATTCAGGCAGTGTTTTAGTTTTCTTGGAAGACGTCCTCTCTTGACATTCCGTAGCAAAAAAAACCAAACACATAACCCACTATGGACTTACAGATTAGAGGATATGCTTCGTCTTCTTGGAAGACATCTCCTTGATGCTGTTTAGCAAAGTGTCCTGTCGAACACGTCGTGGAAATTGCAAGCAGAATCGCAGTTGTATGTCTAATTTGCAAAGCCTTTCCGTGAAAGTAGCAGTGGGCAAAGAGAGAGGGTAAGTTTGCAGTCAGGGTTGCCAGCTCAGCATTGGGAAACACCTGGAGATTTTGAGGGGTAGAGCCTGGGGAAGGTGGGGTTTGGGGAGGGGAGGGGAGGGACCTCAGCTGGGCATAATGCCAGCCCTGCAAAGCAGGCATTTTCTCCAGGGGAACTGATCTTGGTGGTCTGGAGATCAATTGTAATAGCAGGAGATCTCCAGCTGCTGCCTGGAGGTTGGCAACCTTATGCTGTGGTCCGGGTTGCCTTTCCTCCATCAAAGGGAGTCACACTGTCAAGCTGCAGTCAACTCACGGTGACTTTGTAGGGTTTTCATGGTAAGGGACATCGAGAGGCAGTTTCCCATTGCCTGCCCCTGCATAGTGTAGCAACCCTGGAATGCGTTGGTGGTCTCCCATCCACATACTAATCGGGCTGGCCGTTGGTTGGCTTCGGAGCTCTGATGAGACTGAGCTAGCCTGGGACATCCAGGGCAGGGTGGCCACATGGCCCCTGTCCATTATTATGCCCAGCCATGTGCATGGAAGTGATGCTGTTATATTCAACCTCCAGTTGTGAGGACTGCACCCAAGCCCATCATGTCTGTATTGGAATATTTGGTGAATACAGCAGAGAAGAAGAAGAGGAGAAGAGATTGGATTTATACCCCGCCCTTCACTACCAAAAAGGAATCTCAGGAGGGCTTACAATCTCCTTTCCCTTCCCCTCCCCACAGCAGACACCCTGTGAGGTAGGTGGGGCTGAGAGAGCTCTCTTGATGGCTGCCCTTGAGAGAACAGCTCTGAGAGGACTTGTGACTGACCCAAAGTCACGCCAGCAGCTGCATGCGGAGGAGTGGGGAATCAAACCCGGTTCTCCCAGATTAGAGTCCGTGCTCCCAACCGCTGCCCCAAACTGGCTCTCGGTTTTGCCCAGTCCTAGAAGTACTGAGTGCAGTCAGTAAATCTCCCAAGAAGTATGTATTCAAGTAGATCCAGTTCATATCCAGGCGGCTGTCAAAAGGAGAGAGAGAAAAGCCTTATCTAAAGAGAACTTTCCCTACCACAAACGGCCAGCTTGTCCGGCATCCTGTGGGTGGGAGTAAGCGGGCACTGCCTCTACAGGAGAGACTGGCAGAGATATGTGCCTTCATATGTTCATTTGGCAGATTTGGATGCAGTCTCCTATACCCCTTGTCAAGAAGTCCGGAGAAGGACTGTTTGATTGGTTAATTTGTTTCCATGGGGCAAGCTCGAATTTAGGGGGATTGCTCAATCAGTCTGCATACCTATTGTATCAACTTGGTTACGTGCTTTATATTAATAGATGTGTCCTGTTGTGTAACTCTGCCATAGGATAAATAAATAAATAATGTGCCTCCATGAAAGGCCATGTAAAGAAAGGGAGAGGACAGAGTGAAGAGAAAAGAGACAAGATTGGATTTATACCCCACCGTTCACTACCTGAAGGAGTCTCGGAGCGGCCTACAAACTCCTTTCCCTTCCCCTCCCCACAACAGACACCCTGTGAGGTAAGTGGGGCAGAGAGAGCTCTTTTAAGGACTGCCCTTGAGAGAACAGCTCTGAGAGACCTTGTGGCTGACCCCAGGTCACACCAGCAGTTGCATGTGGAGGAGTGGGGAATCAAACCCAGTTTTCCCAGATTAGAGTCCACACTCCTAACCATTACACCGAACTGGCTCTCAAAGGGAGAGAGAGGAGGGGTCAGAGGGCAGCTCCCAGGTTAAGACAAAGAGGGGCCCCCCATTCAAGGAGATAGCGCCTGTACACACAGACTGATTTCCCACAGCCGCTGCTCCGTCCCCGCTCTTCCCTTTGCCCCGATTGTGTCAATTTCCCACTATTTGTCACACGGCTGCATTTCGCCCTGGAGATTCGCCCAGTTTCCGCCACGTCTACTCGATCCTGTTTTTTGAGGATCAAGTAGACGTGGTGGAAATCGGGTGAAGCTCCAGGGCAAAATGCAGCCGCGCAACAAATAGTGGGAAATTGACACGATTGAGGCAAAGGGAGGAGCGGGGGGGGGGGGGGGTGGAGCAGCGGCTGTGGGAAATCGGTTTTAGAGTGATGTAGCACTCCCCAATGCTGAGTCACTCACTTCAGGGGGACTGGTAGAAAACTGGCATGGGTGGAACAGCCCTGCCCACTCGCACTCAAGGAACCGGATCCCCTGAACTACCACATCTGATCTCCTAAAGGCTGACTCATGCATGGATGTATACAAGCGACACGTGATTACCCTGTGCTGGATGACGTGTGATCTGACACCCCAGGCAAGAATTGTGTTTGATCTGGTATGCAGTTCTGAATACAGTGTTAGAAGAAGGATGGCCCATTCACACATGAATGCCATCACATGGTGGTGCAGCCATCAAGGGATGAACCTTTTGCAACATGCGAGTGTGAATTAACTCCATTTAGATAGATGTGCCTCCACACCTGTCAGGTAGGGAAGATGCTCTTACGCATGAAGAGATTAACAGTGCAATCCAATGAGCACTTCCCCGGAAGAAAGCCCCCTTGAGTAGACTGTAGTAGGATTCTGAGTAGACCTGTTTGGGATTGCACTGAAATTGGTGTACCTAAACAACTTGAGTCTTATATCTTGTAGTGGCTAAGAGCACAGACTCTAATCTGGGAGAACCTGGTTTGATTCCCCACTCCTCCACATGCAGCTGCTGGTGTGACCTTGGGTCAGTCACAAGTTCTCTCAGAGCTGTTCTCTCATGAGCATTTCTCGAAAGAGCTTTCTCGGCCCCACCTACCTCACAGGGTGTCTGTTGTGGGGAATGAAAGGGGAAGGAGATTGTAAGCCGCTCTGAGTTTCTAAGTGAAGGGCAGGGTATAAATCCAACCTCCCCTCCTCCTCCTCCTCCATAAATCTGTCCAACGTCCTTTTAAATCCATTTATGGAAGTGGCCATCAGCCCATCTTGTGGCAGTGAATTCCACAGGTCAGCTAGCAGATGGCTGAAATAGTAACTTTCCTGTCTTGAACCTACTGTCAGTCTTTTCTGTAAGGTGACCCTACATTCTGGTATTATGGGTGAAGGGGAACTGCTCCCCCCCCCCCCCCAAGATTTCTCTATCGACTTTCTCTGCACCATGCACAATTTACTATGATCCATAGCGGAAAAGTACTGGAGTCGGGAGGCCGGTTATAGTGAAATCAGCATGTTAGTTTATTGCGGGTCAAGATGGAACATGGGGGAGAGGGATTGGGGAGCCTGCTTATATTCACAGGTAAACTGCACCCTGACCTCACCCCCCCCCCCCCCCCCCGTGGGGGATTGGGTAAGCAGGGATTAGTTTCCCACCAGAGGCTATCATAGGACCATTTGAATATCCTAAGCCTCTGATAGGGGGAGAATCCGGATCCTAGGGTCTATTGTCGTCTGGGGACTGAAGCTCAGCTGGTATCACTTACCATTACAGGCGAACATGCCCAGACATGTCACAGTGTCCATAGCCATAACAATAGCCATGTTCTTCAGTGCCAGCTCTGTACCCAAATGCCTTGCTCTGAGGCTGGAATGGCACCGCGGCGGGACTGCGTGTGAAAACAGGGCAAGAGGTTGCCGCGGAATCTTGAGAGACAGAAAGGGTTGCCTCCGTTCCCAATTAGTATGAGAAAGATGTGCTCTATGTGATTTCTCCTTTATGCTCATTTGAGGGAAAGGAGTTAATTTAGCTACAGTTAATTTCATGCCCTCCGTAATGGTCCCAATTATATCTTCCTAATTATTTCAAGGCCTCGTGTGCTTTGGTTGAGTGCCTTTTTCAGAAGGGGATATTAAATAACTATCATCTTCCTCATTAATACAACTCAGCAGTATGTAATAAAGGGAAACCAGGAACGGCTGGGGCAGGGCGAAGAAATGGAAGGGCCGAGACCCTATTGGCTATATGGCGATGGAATAACAATCACTGCATTATGGAAAGCTGGGACATTCACCTGCCCGGTGGGGCGACTGCTGGTGTGTCAGGTTTGGACTTGGCAGTGGCGGCGTGTGGGACTGAGAGGAAAGAAACAGGTCCTAGATTCAAAGGGAATGGAGCTCATTGGGTAGCCCCGGATCCCTTTTCGGGATGCTAGCTCTGGGCCGGGAAATACCTGGAGATTTGGAGGGGTGGACCCTGAGGAGAGCAGGGTTTGGGGCGGGGAGAGACTCCAATGGAACATAATGCCACAGAGTCCATCTTTCAAAGCAGCCATTTTTCTCCAGGGGAACTGATCTCTGTCACCTGGAGATAGGGCTGCCAGGTCCCCAACCCACAGGCCCCCAACCCACCGGCCCAGATCTGGCTGCTGGGGGGAACCCCGCCCCCAAAGTGCTGGAATCGGGCCGACACACCCGGCACAATGATGTCACCTGGAGGTGACGTCATTGCGCCGGGCACGTCATCAGGGGACGCTCTAACATTCGGCATTAAAACTCTATGGTACGATAGAGTTTTAAAGCTGGTACCATAGAGTTTTAAAGCTGGATGCTGGAGCGTCCCTTGACAGTGTGCCCATCCTGATGACATCACTGGATGCCAGGTAGGGACTTGGGAACCCTATCTGGAGATCAGTTGTAATCTCAGGAGATCTCCAGCCACCCCTCTCCTCAGCGCCCACCCTCCCCATGCGCCACCCCACAGATATCCAGTGTTTCCCAGCCCGGAGCTGGCAGTCCTCCTAGGCTGGGTGGGAGTGGCAGAAAGGCAGTCGTGGGGAAAGTGTGGTGCAAAGTCCCGTATCGACTCTTGTCTCCTGCTCCGAACTCCTCTGCATCTACAGCAGCAATGAACGTAGAATTTGTTTCAAAAAAAAATCTCTGCAAGAAAGAAAAGCACTGCTGGAAATTGGAAACACAGACAACCAGGGAAGCATTGTTTTGGCCTCATCTTTATAAAGCGAAAACGGTGACTACCGAGTGCAAGTTTTGACAACACAGAAAGCCTTGCTGCAAAAACTGGCTGGGCCGTGTACAGTCAGAGGCACTGCAGTCGGCACGATCCTCCCCAAAGAAGACTTCTCCACAGACCCAGGCGACAGTTGACTGTCACAAAGGGAGCGTGCTCTCTCTCCCCCGCCCCGCCTTGAGCTATCTTTGGCCGACTGCATCGATCCAGCAAGGAAGGGGCAGCCGTGACTGTGACACACTAATCACTGGCAAGTGGAGGAACCGGAGCTGAATCCGGATTGGCGCTCAGCTCCAGGAACCTGGCCAAATGCATTTCGCGGAGGAAGTGCCAGCTCTGGCATCCACCTGGTCGGGCAGTCTATTTTCCGTGCCTGTCCCCGTATAGTGGTACAGCAGGTGCTTGGCTGACGAAACATCCTGCAAACGGCACCCCGGACTGAAGAGGCCATTGTTCCCCAAACAGGGACTTCTTTGACTGCGGCCTCCCGGTCTCCATGCTCTCCAGACTTCCTTTCCCTCGTGACTGTCACCCTCTCATCTTTTTAATTGTGTTTTTTCGGCCGCTTGTCCCATAGATCATCTCCTTCCCTTGCTTCCTGGCCTGGGCGGAGAATGGTCCTGCCACCGGGCAAAAACACAGACCGCTTGCTGGTCCTTGCATCAGAGTAGGAGCATGACTTGCAAAAAAGAAGGAGCCGGTGCCAAACAGTGACTCAGGGGGAAAAAAATCCCCCACTGGCCCGCTTGCAGCTCCACAGATGGGCACAGAAAGGAAGCTTCTTCGCAGCTAGTCGAAGCCCAGAGTGGAGTGTCCAAGCCAGGGTTGCCAAACTCCAGGTGGGGCTTGGAGATCTCCTGGAATTACAACTGATCAGTGCCCCTGGAGGAAATGGCTGCTGTGGAGGGGGGTGGGGTGGGGACTCTATGGCATTATTCTCTGCGGAGGGCCTTCCCTTCTCCAAACCCCACCCTCCCCAGGCTCCACTCCCAAATCTCCAGGGGTTCCCTGACCTGGAACTGGCGACCCTAATTCATGTTATTCCCAATTTTATTGCCATTAGATTTTCGACCGTTTTGGGGCGAGCAAACGACAGAACTAGAGGGAGCACTCAAACATAAGGCTGCTGCTGAAATAGTATCCTATTGGGGTTTTGGGGGGTGAGTAGTGTGTGTGTGTGTGTGTGTGTGTGTGTGTGTGTGTGTGTGTGTACTTGTGAGCCAGGAAGTCAAGGTGACTTCTGGCCATCCCTTGTGGGGCATGGACGTTTCAGAGAGATGGCTTGATATTACCTGCCTCTGTGTCCTGAGCTCTGGTATTCCTTGGAGGTCTCCCTTCCAATTCCCTGCCAAGGTCGGCCCTGCTTAGCTTCCGAGATCTGGTGAGATCAGGCTTGCCTGGGCCCTATGTGTGTTACCCTTACACACATACAGTGTATATACAGGGCTTTGGAGAACACTGGAAGTGCCAAAACAGTATCCTATGTTAAGCACCACCAATGCTCCCTCTAAGCCGTGGAGTCTTGGGAGCAACAATTCTACTTTGTGAGCTACTGGCATTAAATTTGTGAGCGAGTGATTTGGCTACTGTGTACATTAGTTTGCTCTGGAGCCATCCTTCCTGAGAGAAGACAAAAATGTGTGAGCCAGAGGCTAAAAAACTGTGAGCTAGCTCCCACTAACTCAGCTTAGAGGGAACACTGGCCACCACCATGAGTTTGCGCTGCCTTGCCAGAATGCGCATAGTGTCAACAGCGGCAGAGCCCTGATGCTATTAGGCATGGACTGTCTATTAAGCCCACTGGGGAAAGTACTAGTGAAGTACCTCCCAGGGCCTAAAGAAGCCAGGTTAGCGGTGACGAGGGCCAGGGCCTTTTCTGTGGTGGCCCCTTACTGGTGGAATGAGCTCCCGGATGACATCAGGGCCCTGCAGGACCTTTTACAGTTCCACAAGGTCTTTAAAATGGAGCTCTTCCACCAGGCTTTCGATTAGGATGCCGCCTTTTAAGATTTGGTGAGAGAGAGCGCCAGTTTGGTGTAGTGGTTACGTGCGCAGACTCTAATCTGGGAGAACCGGGTTTGATTCCCCACTCCTCCACTTGCACCGGCTGGATGACCTTGGGCAAGCCATAGCTCTGTACCAGCTGTTCTCTCAAGGGCAGTTGTCTCTGAGCTCTCTCAGCCCCACCTACCTCACAGGGTGTCTGTTGTGGGGAGGGGAAGGGAAAGGAGTTGGTAAGCCGCTCTGAGACTCCAAGTGAGTGAAGGGCGGGGTATAAATCCAATCCCTTCTCTTCTTCTTCGTCTAATATTGTGGCCCTGGTCTCAACATCAGCACCAACACCAGCACCAACTTCAGTACTAATTTAATAAATAAGAGCCTGGCAAGAACCCGGATTATGGTGCTAGTGACATCTGAGAGAACACTGCCATATTTTCTTAATATGTACGTTCCTTATTCCCTAAATTTCATATATGGTTCTAATTCAGTTTTCTGTGTTTTAATATATCTTGTGGTTTTAATACATATATCCTGTCAGCTGCCCTGAGCCCGCTACGGCGGGGAGGGCGGGATACAAATCAAACGAATTAAATATATAAATAAAATAAAGCGGTGGTGTGGGGGCCATGGGGGCCAACCCGGCCACAAGTGAGGCAAGATTCACCTTACCGAGGGCGGCCCTGTATCAGATGGGGAGGGGCTGTGGCTCAGCGGCAGAGCCTCTGCTTGGCATCCAGAGAGTCCCAGCTTCAATCTCTGGCCTCCCCAGGCGAGGCAGTAGGTGATGGGAAAGCCCTCCTCCTCAGACCCTGGAGAGCCGTTGCTGGTCTGAGTAGACAAACCTGGCTGTGATGGGCCAAGGGTCTGATTGGATAGAAGGCAGCTTCATGTGTTCATGGGCATGAGCCGCCTCCACAGGGCTGGCTGGCCCCCACCAGGGGCGGGTGATCCCTCACCCCCAGCTGCCACCCACCTCTGGACGGCAGGAGTCTTACTGGCAGTGGGGGAAGGCCTAGTCTGGCATTGCAGCAGCGTTGCCAGCGACACTGTGACATCACTTCCGGTTCACGTCAGAAGCAACGTTGCTGCATCACCGGGGACCTCACCGCAACACCAGCCTCGGCCTTTCCCCCCAATGACTTCCCCCAAAGTCCCCCACCCACCCACCCACTAGAGTTGCCAGGTCTGGGTTGGAAAAACCTGGAGACTTCGGGGTTGGATCCGGGAGAGGGCGGGGTTTGGGGAGGGGAGGGGCCTCAGCAGGGTACAACGCTATAGAGTCCACCCTTCAAAGCAGCCATTTTCTCCAGGAGAGCTGATCTCTGTCAGCTGGGGAATCAGTTTTAAAAGCGGGAGGCCTTCAGACCCCACCTGGAGGCTGGCAACCCTACCACCCACCAATTGCCAGGAGGGGCCGGGCAACCCCCCACCTCCACGAGCCAACAACATTGCCTCGTGAGGTGGCAGCCCTTGCGCTGAGAGAGGGTGGAGCTAGGCTGAGGGGCAGGCCCTTTCCCAGGGAAGTTTTCGCCTCCTAATCCGCCCCATGTACTATTCTCATGCGCCACCATTCATGGCTTGCCACCTTGGGGGGGGGGGGCTTTTATTTGCTGCTTGGGTGAAAACTTTATGGTAAATTTGGCTTCTGCCATAGAGTTTGTGCCCGAATACCAGACCATCACCTCAACATCCCCGATAGGATTGCCAGCTGAAGGTTGGGAAATACCTGGAGGTTTTGGGGGTAGAGCCCGAGGAGGGCAGGGTATGGGGGTGTAATGCCATACAGTCTAACTTCCAAGGTGGCCATTTTCTCCAGGTGAACTGATCTCCAGCTTTCTACTGGAGATTTGCAAAAATATAAACCACCAGGGTAGACCATCAAAAGATTAACAACTTACGCAAGTAAACAGTAGACAACAGTCTATTGAAATGCAATAGCGATAAACAGAACATACAATAGAACTGGTGGTCACAGTTCAAAAGCTACTTGCAGATTCAAAATACACTAGGTGACAGAGGAAAATATCCAACAAGAGACTCCTCTAAATCCTTTGAATATAATAGTGTCCAAAAGACCTCAAAGTCCACAAGAAAGGCAGAGGACGTCCCAAAGCACCAACAAACTTGCAACAGCTGAAAACATCCTTCCCAGGTATGCCTAGGGTTGCCAAGTCTGGGTTGGAAAATACCTGGAGACTTTGGGGGTGGATCCGGGAGAGGGTGGGGTTTGGGGAGGGGAGGGGCCTCTGCATGGTACAATGCCATAGAGTCCACCCTTCAAAGCAGCCATTTTCTCCAGGGGAGCTGATCTCTTTCAGCTGGAGATCAGTTATAAAAGTGGGAGATCCCCAGGCCCCACCTGGAGGCTGGCAACCCTAGGTATGCCAGACGTTTCAAAGTAATCTTCATCAGCTGTACGGCTGAAAACGGAACGACAAAATAACAATATAACAATACAACAATGGTCTACCCTTGAGGTTTATATTTTTGCATACTTTATATGTTTGGGGTTCCTTTTGCTTGACCTACTGGAGGTCGGCGACCCTAGTCCCGGATGTGATGACGTCACTTCCGGGTCATGTGGGCAGTGATGTAGACACATTGCTGCACCTCAGATGGATCTTCCTTGGGGGAGGGGTCAGTCCCCCCCCCCCCGCAGGTCAGCTGATCATGGTGGGGAGATCTGGCAGCCCTAGTATCATCAGCGGGGGGATCTGGCCGCTGTACTGTACTGTACATCGATTTTAGCGCGGACGATCTGCTTTGAGAGACGGGGGGGGACTATAAGTGAAGTCAATAAATACATAAATAGGGGACTGAAACGGAGAGAAAGGCTCGGAGGCGGAAAAAATAACGACACAGGGGCTGCGGTCACACACACTAAATAATCCACTTTCAGTACCTTTCCCAACTGGATTTTGCCAGTTCACACAGTCAAAATCCAGTTGGAAAGTGCACTGAAAGTGGATTGAAAATGGATTATTTAGTGTGTGTGACTGCAGCCACAATGTCGGCCTTGGCCCTGTCGTGTCATACCCAGAGGACAACTGACACGATGCGGCCATCTGGGAAACGCTGGAAACGCCACGCCGGAGAACGGGGCCGGACAATATGCCACCAATAACGGTGTCGTCGTCTCCCCCTCCATGGTGTCCGACACAGAGGCAGGCCTTGTTTCTATTAATATTTCATGTCGCCAGCTGGTACCACGGGAAGGAGCCGTTCCTAATGAACTCCGTTTTACCTCCCCCGCCCCCCCCCCAGCCTTATCTTTTTATTAGCTTATAAATGTGATCGGGTTGATGGATAGTATTTAATGGGACCTTTTCCCCCGGCCCACCCTCCTCTCCACCCCTCCCCCTTTCCCTTCCTGCTGGTCCTCCCGCAGTCCCCGGCATTCCTAAACCGAGGAGGCCGATCCTTCGCATCCAGCTGAGGGGCTGCTTGGCTTTAATGAAATGATTTGTAAATCTCCGGCACCGCACTGCGGTAGTGTTTGGAGAGCGAAGCGCGCTCGGAGGCTGGCGCTGGTTCCCTCGCTGAGAGGCAGAGAGTGGTGGGAGGCGCGGGGCGAGTGTTCGGAGATCAGGAAAATGGAAGCAAAGACGGTCTGGCGTAAAGAGATTAATGCCATGTAATATAATCACACCGAGCTCGGCTGACGCAAACCGGCGCAACTGCCGTCTCCTGGCACTGGGCACGCGGCCCAGGCTGCTCTCGCTTTAACCCTCGGCTCTTTTGAACAAGTTTCGTTGGGAATTCTGCTTTGTGTGCCCATTTGTGGGGTAGGGTTACCAGCCTCCAGGTGGTGGCTGGAGGTCACCTGGGATTCCAGCTGATCTCCAGGCGACAGAGATCAGTTCACTCGGAGATAATGGCTGATTTGGGAGGTGGATTCTAGGGCATGATACCCCACTGAAGGTCCTTCCTGCCCCAAACCCCGCCCTCCTCAGGCTCTACCCCCCACATTTCCAGGTATTTCTAGGGTTGCCAGCAGTGTTCCCTCTGAGCTGAGTAAGTGTGAGTTAGCGCACAGTTTTTTAGCCTCTGGCTCACACATTTTTGTCTTAGCTCAGGAAGGATGGCTCCAGAGCAAACTAATTTATGCAGTAGCCAAATCGCTCACTCACAACTTTAATGCCAGTAGCTCACAAAGTAGAATTGTTGCTCACAAGACTCCACAGCTTAGAGGGAGCATTGCTTGCCAGCTCTGGGTTCGGAAATACCTGGAGATTGAGGGGTGGAGCCTGGGCAGGGCGGGGCTTGGGGAGGGGAGGGACCTCAATAGGGTATAATGCCATAGAGTTCACCCTCCAAAGCAGCCATTTTCTCCGGGGGAATTGATCTTGGTTACCTGGCGAGCAACTGTAATAGTGAGAGATCTCCAGGTGCTATCTGGAGGTTGACAACCCTGGATATTCCCCAACTTGGAGTTGGCAGCCCTAGTGTGAGGAGATTATGTGCCTGTGTGGCTTGGATGTAACTCCCACACTGAGAAAGCTAGCATGTCAGGGAGAAAAATGTCAACATTGGTGTTAAATAGTGGGTTTAACATGGCAGAGGCGAAGGCATAGAGGTTTCAGCAAGCAGCAGTTTATTGCATCTGAACAGGAGTGCTGTACATGGGGCGACTGCCCTAACTATATATACACCTCAGCCACTCCCAGCCCCCATGTAATTGGTGAGTTTAAACAGCCTCCAGGCTCCAGGTTGGCTGGCTGTCCTCAGGGGCCAATCAGGGCTGGTGCCGGACTTCTTTATGCCCCAGGCAAGGCTAACTACTTGTGCCCCCCCCCCCCCCCGCGGCGGGCTCGTGTGCCTCAGCGCTGCTGACTCAGGCGGGTGAAGAAAAGTGTACGCTTCGCTACTGATCCCCACTGCACCCAGCCAAGTCCACCCAAGCCTCCAGGTAGAGCCTGGAGATATCCTGGATTCACAAAGGGATTTCCAAATGACGCAGATCAGTTCCCCTGGAGAAAATGGCTTCTTTGGAGGGTGGCCTCTATGGCATTCTATTCCTCTGAGGTCCTTCCCACCTCCAAACCCTGCCCTTTCCTGGCTGAACCCCCAAATCTCCAGGAATTTCCCAACTGAGACCTGGCAACCCTAATTGAAGCTGTTTTATAGATGGGCGAGGTGACATTAATTGATTTCTGCTGTGTGTAGAACAATCCTCTTGGGTCTTGCTCTTGGTTGGCGGGGAAGAATAACGTATCCCTAATGCTACGTCTATGACAGAGAGTCACTGGAAATGACAGTAATGCTAGGAAAAGTTGAAGGCAGCAGGAAAAGAGATGGATTGACTTGAGCAAGGAAGCCACAGCCCTAAGTCTGCAAGACCTGAGCAAGGCTGTTAACAACAGGATGTTTTGGAGGTCACTAATTCATAAGGTCACCATAATTCTGAATAACACTTAACACATATACAGTGTTATGTCTTCTTAAACATTCTCCCTCAAGCTACCAAAGGAGATTCCATTTTGGGGACCAGTTCGACTTTTTCTCCTCTTGGCCTCTGACTTGGCCACATCACTTCCTTTAACATATGGTGGCCTGTTCCCTCTGGCACATAAAAACATCAGAAGAGCCCTGCTGGATCAGACCAGTGGTCCATCTAGTCCAGCATCCTGTCTCACACAGTGGCCAACCAGTTCCTGAGGGCCAACAACAGGGCAGAGAGGCTGAGGCTTTCATAAGAACATCAGAAGAGCCCTGCTGGATCAGACCAATGGTCCATCTAGTCCAGCATCCTCTCTTGCACAGTGGCCAACCAGTTCCTCTAGAGGGTCAACAACAGGGCAGAGAGGCCAAGGCCTTCATAAGAAGAGTTCTGGTGGATCAGACCAGAAGTCCATCTAGTCCAGCATCCTTTCTCACACGGTGGTCAACCAGTTCCTCTGGAGGGCCAACAACAGGGGATAGAGGCTGAGGCCTTCACCGATATTGCCTTCTAGCACTGCTATTCAACAGTTTGCTGCCTTTTGGTGAGGAGGTTCCTTTTAGTCATGGCAGCTAGTAGCCATTGATAGGAGTGTATCTTTCTTAAAGGAACCTTACCTTTGTGACTATATTCAGTGCCCTGGTGGCTCAGACATTAAGATGCTGAGTTGCAGACCAGAAGATTGGTAGCTCGGCAGTTCGAGACCCAAGTGATGCGTGACAGAATGAACTCCTGTCTCCCCAGCTCCTGCCAATCTAGCAGTTCGAAAGCAAGAAATTGCCAGTAGATAAATAGGTACCGCTTTGATGGGAAGGTAACAGCGTTCCAGGCACCTCGGCCTTTAATCATGCTGTCCACATGACCACAGAGAAGTCTTCGGACAGCGCTGGCTCTTCGGCTTGGAAACAGAGATGAGCACCGCCCCCTAGAGTCTTATTCGACTGGCTTTCGAGCAAGGGAAACCTTTACCTTTACCTTTACTTACCATGCTGTGCAGCCAGTTGTCTGATCTCAGAGACAAATGGAGAACAACGGAGGAGTGCCCAGTAGACAGACAAAAGACAGGGAAGGAAGAGAAACGGAGACGGAGGCCATTTCCCTGGAAGAAGACGCAGCCCGTTTCCTGTGCTAGGCGGCACCCTTATTGTAAATTACTCCACGACATGCACTCTCCGCCTGAGCATGAAACAATCATTACGAATCACCGCATAAATAATACATGCTAAAATGCTTCCATGCGCCATCAATATTGACCTTGCTTAATTATTGATGACAGGAATATGTTCCCTTGAAACCCCGCGGAAGGAAGAAACCCCCCCTCCTCCCTTTTTCCACTGGGGTCTTCTGTCGTGATTTGCTGAAAGGCATATGTGTGTGTGTGTGTGGGAGCATATTCTCCTTCACCACAACAAGCAGATTCTTTCAGGCGGTGTAGGTCCACTGTGAAACTCTTTAATTGGGGATTTTTTTTTACCCCCCTGGAATTTGTCTGAGTATTGCAATACAGGCTGGCGAGAAATAGACAGCCCTATGCATCATATGGTAACAAGAGACTTTGAGGGTGGTTCGTAAGCTTCTGTGACTCATATCTTCCAAAGGTTATGGATTGTGGTTTCGTTCCACAGTTATAGCTGTGTGTGTGTGTGTTTGTGTGTAGGATATCTGTGTGCGTGTGTGTAGCCCAATGAGGGATATTTCAGGCCCCTTCCCTGAGTTTTTGGCTTGTTTTTTTAAAAATAGATTTCTAGCCCTTGCAGAGATAAAACGGTTGAACTAGATGACAGGTTAGAACGGATCTTCCCAACATTTATAAAATAGAAATAGCAGCTGTATGGGACTCTCTTTGGGGTTCCCAGCTTCTCTGTGTGCCAAGATCCAATAGCGGCATGGAAACTTTTGCGTGGAAGAATTGAACAGCGGAATCCATTTGGAGTGGAAGATTTATGTCTCCTCTTCCTCACAATCCTATGCACACCTCCAGTGGAGTAAGTCCCACTACACTCGCTGTGACTTGCTCTCAAGTAAGCCCTACTGTACTTACTGGATCTTACTTCCAAGTAAACATGTACAGGCATCTGCAGCTATTAGGGTTGCCAGCTTTGGGTTGAGAATACCTGGAGATTTGGGAGTGGAGCCTGGGGCAGGCAGGGTCTGGGAAAAGGAGTAGCATTGCCAACCTCCAGGTGGGGCCTGGAGTTATCCTACTATTGCACAGAGATCAGTTCCCCTGGGAAAAAATGGCTGCTTTGGAGGATGGACTCTATGGCATTGTGTTCGACTGAGCTCTCTACCTTCCCTAAACCCCGCCCTCCCCAGGCTCCACCCCCAAACCTCCAGGTATTTCCCAGCCAGAGATGGTAACCCTAGAAGGGAGGGACCATAACTACGTACATACCAAGAGCCAGTTTGGTGGAGTGGTTAAGAGCGTGGACTCTAACCTGAGAGAACCGGGTTTGATTCCCCACTCCTCCACATGCAGCTACTGGTGTTACCTTGGGTAAGTCACGAGTTCTTTCAGAGCTGTTCTATCAAGAGCAGTCCTCGAAAGAGCTCTTTCAGCCCCGCCACCCCCACCTACCTCACAGGGTGTCTGTTGTGGGGAGGGGAAGGGAAAGGGGATTGTAAGCTGCTCTGAGACTCCTTCGGGTAGTGAAGGGTGGGGTATAAATCCAATCTCCTCCCCCTCCTCCTCTTCCTCCTCCTCCTCTTCTCCACCCTCCAAAGAAGTCATTTTATCTGGAGGAACTGATCCATGTAATCTGGAGATAAATTGTAATAGCAGGAGATCTCCAGGTGACACCTGGAGGTTGGCAATCCTAGTAACTACAGTCAGCCCAAAAAAACACTCCCTTGACTCATATCTAATACCTCTCCAAGCTTTCTGGGGAGAGGCATTTCCTTCCAAAACGATCCTTGTCCTCCAGGACTGGGGGATGTGAGGATCAGCTGTCCTTGCAAAGGGCTCTGATGCAAGAGCCAGTAATAATATTTTTTCAAAGGACAACTTGCTGGCAAAGCAGTGCCGTGTGCTTTTGAATGACTCCCTGGCCGGTACATGATTAATGAAATCGCCACCTTTCTCCGTTCCAGCCACATGTGAAAGACAGCAAAAGGAGAAAGCATCTTCACAGCCCTGGATCTATTTCCAGCTCGAATTGTTAGCAGCTCGTAGTTGGATGGCAGTGTCGCGAAGATGGTTGGCAGGGTGGCAGAGGTGGCACCTGGGCATTTAAATGCCCACTTCAAAACACCCTGGGAGTTCAATTTAAACCTGAAGACATTCCCTATTCGGGTTGCTTATAATGTACTATTCTGTGGTCTGACGTTTTTTCATTCCACTGATCAACCTTTAGGCAGGGGGATGATCGCTTTCCCCATAATCTTGCAGGAGAAACAATCTTTCATGGGGCATACAAATGCTCCACGACGCAGTGGTCCCCAGATGAGAAGAAACCCACAAAACGGGCCATGCTTCAGTTCACCGGAGAGCTCCGCAGCCTGACAGATTTAGTTTTCCGCTGCTGAAATCGCACTTCTGAGCTGAAATGCATCGAGGACCTTTCACTGGCTTCCCCAGCATATAATTTAGCTTTAAAAAAGCAGCCACCAAGATCCAGCTATGGCTTGGGGCTCTGATGCTGCTGGGGAAGGGCGTTGAACTCCTCCCCTCCTCCCTGTGCTGTTTCCCCAACTGAAAATTGGCGCTGGGCTGTTTTTGGTTTTTGGTTCCTGCCATCAAGTCATGGCCAACTAATGGTGGACCTGCACAGGGTCTTCAAGGCACGAGGCGTTCAGAGGTGGTTTGCCCTTGCCTGCCTCTGTGCAGTGACCCTGGCCTTCCTTGGTGGTCTCCCATCCAAATACCAACCAGAGTAGATCCTGCTTAGCTCCCAAGAGCTGATGAGCTGGGGCTATCCTGGGCTAGCCAGGTCAAGGCTAGACTGTTATAAGCATCAGTTTAAACAACAACCACAACAAGAACAACCAGACTGTGCTTCTCTATCTTTTTCTACCAGTCCAGTTGAAGGTATGTTTGATAAGGGAAAAACGTGAAAGCGTTCAGCCCTCCTTTTTTCAGTGCTGTGGCCTCAGTCTGTATCTGGATCTCTGTGACTACTTTTTCTGTCACTAAAGGTGTAACTACATGATAAGCCTGACATGTAGGGTTGCCGGGTGCATACCGTCTACCAGCTCCAGCGTGTTGAGATGATGTCGCCTGGAAGTGATGTCATCGCACAGGGAAGTTGTTCAGGGGACGCACCAGCATTTGGCCAAAAACTTTATGGTCACCATAGAGGTTTTAGCCAAATGCTAGAGTGCCCCCTGTGCGATGTGCCCGGCAGGGCTGCTTGGAGGCAGTGGTTTGGGCCCCCCAAAATCGGGGTAAACCCTACCCCCCTTGGGGTGATAGCAACCCTACTGACATGCGTCAGGACCAATGCCCTCTCTAAGTTGTGGAGTCTTGAGAGCAAAAATTCTACTTTGTGAGCTACTGGCATTAAGGTTTGATTTCTGCGAAGAAGAAGAAGAAGAAGAAGAAGAGATTGGATTTATACCCCGCCCTCCACTCCCCAAGGGAGTCTCAGAGCGGCTTACAAACTCCTTTTCCCTTCCCCTCCCCACAACAGACACCCTGTGAGGTAGGTGGGGCTGAGAGAGCTCTTTCCCAAGCTGGCCTTGAGGGAACAGCTGGTACAGAGCTATAGCTTGCCCAAGGTCATCCAACCAGGTGCAAGTGGAGGAGTGGGGAATCAAACCCGGTTCTCCCAGATTAGAGTCCGCGCACTTAACCACTACACCAAACTGGCTCTGAAGGTGAAATGAAATCAAAACTCGTTATTCGACTCAAACGAGACAGCTTTCAGAATTTTCAGTCTTACCTTTTGCCTGCTCAGAGTGGGAAAATGGCTTCTTTCTTCTGCCGGTGACCAGATGATGTGCTTTTTCCTCACTTTCAGCAGCACATGCGCTTCTTCCTAACCCAAGCTATGATTGTACAGATTCACGGCCTTGGCTTCTGTTATGTCCGCTGACCGCCACTAGCCGCTAGCGCAAAGAGCCCAGAGCTTGGCTCCTAGGACAATAGGAGCCAAGGATCCTGGCGTCCCACTAATCCTCCAATAAGACCTAGGGGGAAATTCAACCCCCCCCCCCCCCCAATAGGATCATAGGTGGGACCTGGGGGGTGTCCTGGGGGTGTATATATGTTGGCCTTGTGGCCGGTTAAGCATTCTTGTTCTTTCTAAATAAACTTGAGCTAATCACTTCACCAACTTCGTCCTCATCAATGCCGCCAAGGACTCAGTACTTTACAGCTTCCAAAGCAACTTTAAGGAGGAGCCATGGCTAAGTGGTAGAATATTTGCTTTGTATGCAAAAGGTTTCCAGTTCTTGGCATCTCCACTTATTTATTTATTTATTTATTGGGGAATTTATATCCCGCCCTCCCCACCATACGGCGGGCTCAGGGCGGCTCACAGCAGCCATTATGGCATAATACATTATTTGGTTAAAAATTAAAACAACCATAAAAACATCCTGTCACATATCACCCAGATGGCGTTGCTTCAGTACAGTTATCAAACAGCAATCCAGCATATCTCCATATCTGCTCATACATTGGCAGCCAGAGATCGGGCCAGGGCCGGATGTAAATACTGTGGGCGGCCCCTATTTGAAAGCCTGGTGGAAGAGCTCCGTCTTGCAGGTCTGCGGAATTGTAATAGATCCCGCAGGGCCTTGATGTTATCCGGGAGCTCATTCCACCAGTAAGGGGCCGCCACAGAAAATGCCCTAGCCCTTGTAACTGCCAAGCGGGCCTCCCTCGGCCCTGGGATGGTTAGGCGGTTCTGGGATCCGGATCGAAGCGCTCTCTGGGGAATATATGGTGAGAGGCGGTCTTTCAAGTAAGCAGGTCCTCGGCCATATAGGGCTTTATAGGTAAGTACCAGCACCTTGAACCTTATTCGGTATGCTATAGGCAGCCAGTGCAGTGCTTTTAGGGCAGGCTGAACATGCTCCCGAACCGGGAGACCTGTCACCAGCCGCGCCGCTGCATTCTGCACCAGCTGCAGCTTCCGGATTTGGCACAAGGGCAGCCCCATGTAGAGGGCATTAGAGTAGTCCAATCTAGAGGTGACCAAAGCATGGACCACTGTGGCCAGATTGTCGCACTCGAGGAAGGTGATAAAAAGCTGTCCTTGCAGTGGCTGCCACCTGGGCCCCCATCATTAGTGAAGGGTCCAGTAGCACTCCCAAACTCCTAACCTCTGACGCTGGCACCAACGGTACCCCATCGAAGGTCGGGAGTGGGATCCCCGCCCCCAGACCGCTCCGGCCTAGACACAGGACCTCCGTCTTTGTTGGATTCAGTTTCAGCCGACTCTGCCTGAGCCAACCAGCCGCAGCTTGCAATGCCCGGTCCAGGTTACCCAGGCTGGAGTCCGACAGGCCACCCATCAACAGATAGAGCTGGGTATCATCTGCATATTGATGACACCCAAGCCCATACCTCCGGGCTATCTGGGCGAGGGGGCGCATATAGATGTTGAACAGCATGGGGGAAAGCACTGCCCCCTGCGGGACCCCACAAGTCAATGGATGTCTGCAGGAGAGCTGCTCCCCCACTGCCACCCTCTGTCCCCGATCAAGGAGAAACGAGGAAAGCCATTGCAAGGCTGACCCCTGGATCCCAGTATTGGCGAGGCGGCAGGTCAGTAGCCGATGGTCGACCATGTCGAACGCCGCCAACAGGTCCAACAACATCAGCACCGCCGTCCCGCCTTGATCCAGATGCCTTCGGAGGTCATCCATGAGGGCGACCAGCACCGTCTCCGTCCCATGGCCTGGCCGAAAGCCGGACTGGAAGGGATCCAACACAGAGGCGTCATCCAAATAGCTCTGTAACTGATCCGCAACCGCTTTCTCGCTCAGTTTACCCAAATAGGGTAAGTTAGATACCGGCCGATAGTTGGTCAATTCGGCCGGATCCAATGATGTTTTTTTTTTTTAGGAGGGGGCGTACCACAGCCTCCTTTAGGGCACTCGGGAATGTCCCTTTTTCAAGGGACGTGTTGACAATCTCCCTCAGCGCCCCACATACTCCAGCATGGCTTGCTTTAATTAGCCATGATGGGCACGGATCGAGTCGGCAGGTAGTTGGGCGTATTATAAGTAATAGGTGATGTGAAAGACCTCCACCTGAGATCTTGGAGACCTGCTGCCTGTCCCAGAAAACAATACCAACCTTGGTAGACCAATGACCTGACTCAGTACGTTTCACGCATTCAGGATTTTAGCATGGCATTTCAGGCCCTGCCGAGCAAACAGACGAGCACGCCATTTTAATTGATATGACACTCCGGACTTTCTCACTTATTTCTTCTTGTCCTCTTCTGCCAAAATGAAACCTTAAATATTCTGCCCCTGACCTTTGGCGGAAGAAGGATTTAATTACTTCTGCGGTTTACATAAATTATATGACCTGTTTGTCTAAGATTAATCCTGCCGCAGTGATCAATACAACCAGGGAGTGTCCGGAGAAAATGGCTCCTTGGAAATGTCACCAAAGGTCATAAGAATCTTTCAGTAGAAAGGGCAGGGGAGCAAGAGAGACAGCCCGTGACACATCCTTGTCACCAGCGCCCTGGTCTATGTTCCTCTTTCTGTCTGCTCTCTCCTGCCACAGAATAATTTATCAGTTGTTCGAGGACGCAACATACAGACTCAGGCTGGAGCTAAATGAATTACACTCCCGGAAGACTGTGAAGCTGGTAGAACATTCCGGAATGAAGGGACGATGATGGAGTCTTAACTGCTCATTAATTTTTTTACAAATGAATCTGACAGTGTAGCCAAAAAATATCTCTTTCAAAATTTGTTGCTGAGACTCCCGGAGAAATGTTCGCGCTCTTTTCTGTTGCCCTGATTTTGCTCTCATTTTCAGCGGACGTCCCCTCCCCTCCATGACATTGTGTGTTGTGCTGTGATATGATCCTCCCTCTAGCTGATTGGCTAGGATTCCCCATGTGACTGATCATGGAAATGTTTCCCTCCTTTTCCATTGCTCCCCTTTGCCTTCAGTGACATCGTCATATAGCCAGCTCTAACTGGCTGTGTAACTTCAAGAGACTGTCATGCTCACTGCAGTATCCCTGATTGGTTGGGATTGTCTGTGAAACTAATCCAGGTGTGAGGAAAAAAGATGAACACCTGTAAACAGAGAAAAAAGGGCATTGAAGCAGCAGTAGCCAGAGGAATCGATGACAACAAACAGAACTGCTACTGCTGCTGCTGCTGCTTCATTCCAGAATGTTCTACCATCTTCACAGTGTTCAGATAGTTTAATTCATTTAGCGTCACCCTGAGACTGTATGCTGTGTAGCCAGTTTGGTGTAGTGGTTAAGAGTGCAGACTCCATTTTGGGAGACCCAGGTTTGATTCCCCACTCCTCCACATGCAGCTGCTGGTGTGACCTTGGTTCAGTCACAAGTTCTTTCAGAGCTGTTCTCTCAAGGGCAGTTCTAGGGAGAGCTCTCTCCGCCCCACCTACCTCACAGGGTGACTGTTGTGAGGAGGGGAAGGGAAAGGAGTTTGTAAGCCGTTCTGAGACTCCTTTGGGTAGTGAATGGCAGGGTATAAACCCGATCTCTTCTTCTTCTACTACTACTGCCGCTGCCAATAATGATGCATAGTAATGATGCCAGTTCAAGAGCCCACACCAGTTTTAGGTTTAGTTCAAATTATACTGGAGAACGATGGTTGCTTATGGCCTCTGGTTTCTTCCCGTCTTGTCTTGAGACCTAGAGACTTGCTTTAAAAAAGAAGAAGTGAGAAAGATTTGATAGGAAGACGGATTCTTGTTCTAGTGCTGAACTTGGCGATTGGAGAAGTGCAGAGGAGTCCTGAACAAGACCCTTGGTGACGCATTTTTGAACCCCAGGATCAGATTATTCGCAGAGTGAAAGTCTTGAAGTGATAGTTCCTGGCTGCTGGGTCATTTTGTTGCCTTTGCTTCAATCCTCTGCTCCCGTGCTGTTCCCTCTCCTGTGGTCACCATCTCTCCGACTCTTCCCCAGATGACTTTCTTTTCCTCTCCGCCATCTATTTTTTGCAACTGGTTACTGCTTTAATGACCAGAACAGCTGTTCCACTTTCTTCAGCTCTTTGGTGGCCACCCTTAGCCGACAACATCTGCCCCATAACCCTGCCCCTGCTGTGTGAGTACATCAGCATGTGGGGCGGTCTCTTGCCTGCAAGGAACCTTGTGGGGGTCATTGGATACAGCTGGCATATGGGCCCGAGAAGCAATTACTTTGAACTTGCTGGTTGGACTTTTATTACCTCTCATAGATTTTTAATGGTCCTTTTGAGCACCCGATAAAAAGGTAGCCCTCTGGTTTGAGCTGAAGCCTCCCCCCACACTTGCATTGTTTTCATGCCTCCCCCCCAAACAGAACATGGTCAACATGGTTTGTTTGGGGGTCAGCCAGTGGTAACATACTGCAATCTGATGCAGACACACTCAGGAGGAAGGCCTATTGAATCCAAAGGCACATCCTCCCCGGGGAAAAAGGCATAGAGTCACAACCAATCAGGGGTTCTGGACGCTAGTAGTCTATACTTCCAGATTAATTGCTCTACTCTGGGTCATTTGTCAGCGAAGGAATAGATTTCTTATAATCGGTAGGGGGTATTACCATGGTTTTATCTTGAGATATTCTAAATTATTATGTGTTTTAATTTCTTCTGTGAAAATTTGTTTCGATTTTGATGGAATCCTTGTGTTGTTGCTATGGCTGATTGGCCGATGCAATAAAAACTGACAGCTTTCACGTTCAACTTCCTCCTGATTTTCTCGGCAATTGAGCCACAAACCATGGAATCGGCTTGGGCAGGGTTCTTCTACACATCTGCCCTCCCTGTGCATTTTTGACAGTTGTGGAATCAGTTTCTTTTCATCCACATGTGGCTTAAATAAGGACAATTTTGAAGGAAGGGGGCTGTTATTAGTGGCGTTGTAATTGGTGGTGTCATAGCATCCCTTTATCTTTTTTTAATGGCTCAAAAATATCAATGTAATGCCTTAAAAACAAGTCTAGCTCACCACCTAGTGGTGCATAACGCTTAAAAGAGCTAGAACTTCTGGCTGCCAGATAATCTTAGGATCTCCTGGCTATACTACACACACTGTGTAACAAAGGACGCTTCAAAACTCAATCATGAAATACAATATATTCAAAGTATTCAAAAGAAGTCCAAACAAAGTCGAGATCAATTGAGGTTGCCATCCATAATCCAGTACAGTCACAACTTGTGTGTAAAGTACAAAGAAACGAAGCATATATCGGGATTCTTCGTTGTGACTTTGCGACGTGACTTTGTACTTTACACACAAGTTGTGACTGTACTGGAGACTTTGACCTCAATTGATCTCGACTTTGTTTGGACTAGTTTTGAATACATTGAATATATTGTATTTCATGATTGAGTTTTGAAGCATCCTTTGTTACACGGGTTCTTTGTTGCCTTGTGTCTTTGCTTTTTGTGTATTCTGCTTTTCCCCCTTATACTTCACGCACTGTCATACAACAGTGATGGTTATTCATACCCCCAAAACGTTGTTGGTCTCTTAAGGTGCTACTGGCCACAAAAATCTGAGGAAGTGAGCAGTGGCTCATGAAAGCTCCTACCCTGCTACATATTTTGTTAGTCTTTAAGGTGCTCCTGGACTCTTGCTCTTTAGTACAGCTACAGACAGACTAACATGGCTACCCATTTTGAACAAAATTAACAATTCTACATTGATACTGATTTCTGTTCTTTAGCCTACCTACAGAACGGCTGCTTTCTCATCACAGTCTCATTTCTGTACTTTATCCTACCTACAGAACGGCTGCTTTCTCATTTTAAAAAGAGCATATCTATAGAGACCCCACGAATATTGCCCTGCCTTGATAAAATTGATACCTGCCATTTCCTTCCCTCCTTGTTCGACGAAAATCTTTATAACACAATACAGCAAACTCCACGTGCCCAGTAGGTTTTCCTGAACTCTTGCAAGCTGTGAGTGTGTGTTTGGAAAGTTCTACTGAGCATGCCCGCAGTTCCAAGAAAGTCTTCAAAACCCAGGGGTAAGTTACTCTTATCATGAGAGGGAGGGCAGGAAGGGTTGCCTCAGTGCTAAGTTCTTGTGGCCCTTTCTTACACACCCAGGGAAATGCTGATTGCCACTTTGGGGTCAGGAAGCAATTTTTTCTCCAGACCAGTTTGCCCGGGGATCCTGGAGGTTTTTTGGTCATCTCCTGGGCATAGAAGAGGGGCCACTGGGGGTGTGTCAGGGGGAGGTATCTGTGAATTTCCTGCATTGTCCAGGGGGTTGGGCTAGATGACCCTGGAGATCCCTTCCAGTTCTGTGATTCTGTGATTCTTATTGGGTAACTGGCTTGCATGACAAATACGAAAAAAACCTGCTGCCTAAATTAACACAATCCACTGCTGGGCATGTTACTAAATTAATCCGATTGGATGTGTGTCCTCTCGGGGTGACCTCACAACTGACCCCAGTGAAACAATGCTATTTGCACTTTGAACGGCAGTTATATTTTTGCGGAGGTCTCCATTTGCGGCAGCAGACAGAATGGAAAAATATCAGCCTGGCCTTGTTTCCCTCCACCCCGAGATCGAGTTTTCTTATGACGTTTGCCGGCTTCTCAGATGAATTCGTATTCCCATAGACACAACTGGTTTGCTTCGGGCAACTTTTTTTTAAATCGCTCCTTTGGTCTGGGTCTCCTCTCTCCCTTTATTTCCCTCCCCCCCAAATCTTTCTGACAGATGTTATCTATATTGTTCAGGAGGTCTCTATGCCTCCCTTTGTGACATTTAAAAGGAACCCAAAGCCTATTCATGCTCGGTTTGAGGGCTGCTCTGACCGAGGAGCAGAAGCCACTGACCTTGAGATGGCTTGTGTAGAGGAGGCAATAAATGTTACCTTCTCCACTGGAGCAATAGCACTAGGGCCGGCGTCAGCAGAACCTGAAGTGGAGCAGCTGCTGCTACCGATGGCTCCCAACTTATGCATCTCCTCGGATGCCTGCGCTCACACCTTTCTGCTGCCTGCTTGTCTGTGCTTTGTCACCTCTGCTCCCAGCTGCATGTGCTGCCTAGCACGGCTGGAGAAAGGCATGGGCAAAGCATCAGTTTTCCCGGTGTCCTTGGCATTCCGAGCTATGCCCAGCAGAATTAGGAAAGGGCATGCAGGCAGTGTTGGGGGCTGTGATGGTAGGTGGTGGCAAGGCTTGAGACTGGGCAGGGGGAAGCAGTGCAGGGAGATGAGCAAGAAGGGAAGTCTGGGAGGGGATACAGGGAGGCCCTTGAGTACTTTCTGCCCAGGGCCCCCCCCCCCAAATAGGGAACTGGCCTTGAGTAGCTCCAACAGGCCCCTTTCCCCAAGATGCTGTCCCCTTTTCATAGCTGCCTGCAGAGAGCCAGCGTGGTGTAGTGGTTAAGGGATGAGTTCTGTTCTGGAGAACTGAGCTCGATTTCCCACTCCTCCACATGAAGCCAGGTGGGTGACCTTGGGCCAGTCACAGTTCTCTCAGAGCTCTCTCAGCTTCCCCCCCCCCCCAATAAGTCTAGCTCTCCACTTTAGTGGTGCATAATGCTAATAGGCTAGAGCTTTCAGCTGCCAGACAATCTTCGGATCTCCTGGCTATACTACACACAATGCCATACGATAATTATTGATTACTAGGAATAAGGCCTGTTGTGGAAATAAATACAACGGACTCTAGAAAGAGTCTCTGGGTGGGTGCCACCGCCTTGGGCACTCAGCATCAATTTGCTGTGGTGACCTCAGCAGGGTATAAGGACTCAGGGAACTGTTTTCTCCAGGTGAACTGATCTCTGTCATGTGAAGAGCAGTTGTAATCCTTAGTGATCTCCAGACCTCACCTGGAGATGGCAACAGTGGTTCCCTAGGAGGAAATGGCTGGTTTGGTGGGTGAAGACTATGGCATTATATATGTCTGAGGTCCCACCCCTCCTCAAACCCCACCCTCTCCAGGCTTCACCCCTCAAATCTCCAGGAATTTCCCAACCTGGAAGTGGTAACCCTATCTCCTTCCCAGCCAACCATCAACCTACCTTTATCTTCCCTTTGACTTCGGCTTTCCATCTCCTCCCCCCTCCCTGCAGCCTCTGCCTAGGAAGAATACAGTCTTTCTTCGCACTGGGGACCAAAGCAGCTCACATCATTCTCCTTTCCACCTTTTGATCTGCACAACAACCCTCTGAGGTAGGTTAGGCTGAAAGCCTGTGTGGTCCAAAATCATGCACTCAGCTTCCACAGCAAGAACCTGGGTTTGGCAGACCCTGCTCTGAAGTGCTAACTGCTATGCCACACTGGCTGTGGTATCACCTGGTATCACAACTGAACTCCAGACAACAGATATCTCTGTAGAAAATAACTACTTTGGGGGGTGGACTCTATGGCATTCTCTATGGCTGAAGCCTCTCCTCTCCCCAAACTCTGGTTTCTTGAGCTGGCAACCCTAGACTGGCCCCAATGAGTTCCCCACAAAGGCCAAAGTAGGCCTGGAAAGGGCCTCCTCCTCCATGCCTTTTTACTGACAGAATCCAGTTTGGTTGCCTAACAACAGCCACTGAGGGGAAAGAGTGCTGCACAGTGAGAGAAGAGAATGGCTTGGTGGCTGCTGGCCCACCTCAGTAGCCAGCCAGCCATGGAGGAGCCAAGCAGGAGAAGCATTTTCATTAGGAAAAAGAGCCAGTTTGGCAGTTTATTCTGACAGGGAACAGTGGCCAGGCTTCCAGTGAGCAGGAGAGAGGAGCAGACCCAGTGCCCAGCCAATGGCATGCAAGTACTTTTGAGTGGTGGTTCATGGGCCAATGGCTGAAGGAGTGCGCAGCACAGCCAATGGGAGATCTGGAAAGTGCCAATATGCCGGGGCTTTTATGTATATCAGATTACTGTAAGGAAATACTTTAAGAGTGTTAATTTTAAGCATGGGTATACCTTGAGTAAAAAAATGATATAATTAATTGGGTTCACCTGTGTCCTTTATAAAGTTTATATCTCCGGTAACTGGCATTACATTATGGCACATATGGCCCGGCCCAATGAAGTGACAGATACATCAGAACCAGCCCTTGTAACAAGTGAATTTGACACCTTTGCCATAGAGTCCATACTCCCAAGCAGCCATTTTCTGTTACTTGGAGAGCTAGTGTAATCCCAGAAGATCTCCAGGTACCAGCTGGATGTTGTCAACCCAAGGTGTAGGCCTCATGGCAACAAGGGGTGGCAGCAAGAGTAGTTTGGTGTACTGGTTAAGAGTGGTAGGACTCTAATCTGGAGAACTGAGTTTGATTCCCCACTCTTCCACTTGAAGCCAGCGGGGTGACCTCGGGTCAGTCACAGCTCTCTCAGAGCTCTCTCAGTTTCGCCTGCCTCACAAGGTGTCTGTTGTGGGGAGAGGAAGGGAAGGAGAATGTAAGCTCCTCCTCCTCTTCTTCTTCTTCATCATCGTCTTCTTCTTCCTCCTCCCTCCTCCTCCTCCTCCTTCATGTTGCTTTGGCAACAGCTGCCAGCAGAGCACAAGGATCTGCAGTGTGTGACTGAAATTAAGCTGTGGCAATCCCTTTGTGGCTGGCTCCTCCCCCTGAGGCAGCCATTTAGCAGTGGCCATTTTGTGGCTGCACCCACCGTGCTGCGCTAGAATTCCAAATACCCCCGAAGGCTCAAAAAAGGTTGGGGACCCATGAACGAGGGGGTGAAGTTTGGAAGAGCGAGGGAATCAACCCTTCCCCTGACGACGAGATACCAAAAAATGAGAAGTCATCTGTCCTGGTCAGCTGTGTTGGAGAGAAAAAAAGACTGGCTGAGTACGGAAGCACCAGATTCTTTTATTGTATTTAAATGTATCCGATGACTAAGAATGAGTAATATCCTTCCCCCCCACCCCCAGGATGCAGAGCCGGTCACCAGTGCCTAATATCAGCTGCTGTGGGAGGATGTTGTCTTTGCCGGCTCCAAGTCAGCTGCATAGTTTGGCAATGATGCTTTCTGTCATCTCTGGGCATCGGAGCATACATTCCAGAGTGCAAGTGGATGGGACCTACACACGGGAAAAGACGACTGGGCACCAGTCGCTTCGCTCTGCTTAGATTTTTTTTTAAATTAGGTAGGGGTCATCATTTGGAATCCTAGGATGCCCCCTTTAGCAAGTTGCGAAACTGTCATGCTGCCTTTAGGAAATCTGCTTCCTCTCTGCCGGCAACACTTCCCTGCCGTCTTTGCCCTCCTTTTCCCGTCGCTTCCTTTTTTCCTTGCCAGCTGTGGTGCAGTGGTTAAGAGCGGCGGACTCTAATCCAGAGAACCGGGTTTGATTCCCCACTCTTCCACATGCAGCCAGCTGGGTGACCTTGGGCCAGTCACAGTTCTTTCAGAACTCGCTCAGCCCCACCTACCTGACAGGGTGTCCATTGTGGGGAGAGGAAGGGAAAAAGGTTTTAAGCTGCTTGGAGACTCTGAGTGAAGGATGAGGTATAAATCCAATCTCCTCCTCTTCTTCCTCATCTGCAAAAGTTGATACCTGCCGGTCTAACCGAAAGGGTTCTGAGCCAATGTTCCCTCTAAGCCGAGGGGTCTTGTGAGCAAAAATTCTACTTTGTGAGCTACTGGCATTAAAGTTGGGAGCGAGCGATTTGGCTACTGCATAAATTAGTTTGCTCGGGAGCCATCCTTCCTGAGCGAAGACAAAAATATGTGAGCCAGAGGCTAAAAAACTGTGAGCTAGCTCACACTAGCTCAGCTTAGAGGAAACACTGGTTTTGACAACAACTTGCAAAAGACCACAAAAAGACAAGACAAAATATGCAGTCAATAGCTATGAATTAAACTGCTATGAATTAAACTGGGCCGTGGTGGCTCAGTGGTTAAGACACACTGAACTGCAGACCGGAAGGTCGGCAGTTCGGCAGTTCAGGACCCGAGTGCCGTGTGACGGAGTTTGCTCCGATCTCTGGTCCCAGCTCCTGCCAACCTAGCAGTTCAAAAGCAAGAAATTGCAAATTCGGTGGGAAGGTAGCAGCGTTCCGTGCACCTCGGCGTCTAGTCATGCCAGCCACATGACCACAGAGACGTCTTCAAACAGTGCTGGCTCTTTGGCTTGGAAATGGAGATGAGCACTGCAACCCTAGAGTCAGATTCGACTGGCTGTTGAGCAAGGGATATCTTTACCTTCGCCTAAAACATCAGAGGGTAGCGTTGTCAGGTCTCCCGCTATATGATTTTACCATAGAGTTTTTGTAAATTCTAAAGTGTCCCATGACATCACTTCCAGTTTCTCCTGGAAGTTACATCAAGTTGCCAGGAGATGCTGGCATGCCAGTCCCAGCCCAAGCCAAATTACTCCTGGAAATTGGTGGCTGTGGCCGAGCAACCTTACTGGTGGGGCTCCTGGAATTACCTCTGATCTCCAGCCTGCAGAGGTCGGTTCCCATGGAGAAGATGGCAGCTTCGGAGGGGGAACTCTACGGGATCACACTTAGCCTCCGCCCCTCCCCAAACTCCACCTTCTCCGGGCACTGCCCCCAACTCTCCATTTACTGTACTCGAAGGGCCTCATGGCGACTTACAACATTAAAACCAACGGTAAAAATGACATAAACGACACGTATAACATATTACGGTGAAAATATTAAAGTATTACAGTTGCTGGTTACCAGACTATTAAAGCAGCTCAAACGTGTGGTGACCCTCCGAAGGGCAACCTAAATCGTTCAGCTTTGCATGCCCTGCGGAAACGAAGCGAGTGCGGCAGGGCACGGATGTCGTCCGAAAGCGCATTCCGCTGGGCCGGGGCCGCTACTGAGAAGGCCCTTCCCCTGGTGACAGCAAACTGAGCCATCCCGGAGCCAGGCACCTGCCAGAGGCCCCGAGACTATGACCCAAGGGAGCGCGGGGGGTCGTAACAGGAGAGGTGGCCATGTAGGTAGGAAGCACCCAAATGGTTAAGGGCTTTAAAGGTTGACACCAACACTTTGACTTGGATCCGGAGACCAATTGGTAGCCAGTGCCGCTGCTGCAGAAGTGGAGCGATGCAAGCTGACTGCGATGTTCCAGTCGGTAACCTGGCAGGTGCATGCTGGGCTGCCTGCAGTCTTCAAAGCATTTTCAAGGGCAGCCCTATGTAGAGCAAATTGCAGTAGTCCAGTCTGGAGGTGACCATTGCATGGATCGATATGGTAAGGACAAATAAGGAGCCAGCTGGTGGGCCTGGCACAGGTGAAAAAATTGCTGACTGTGCTACCATGGAAAATACACCGGTAAGGTGTAGTGGTTAGGAGCGCGGACTCTAATCTGGGAGAACCGGGTTTGATTCCCCACTCCTCCACAGGCAGCTGCTGGTGTGATCTTGGGCCAGTCTCAAGTTCTCTCAGAGCTGTTCTTTCAAGTGCAGTCCTTGAAAGAGCTCTCTCAGCCCCACCCCACCTCTTAGGGTGTCTGTTGTGGGGAGGGGAAGGGAAAGGAGATTGTAAGCCACTCTGAGACTCCCTTGGGTAGAGAAGGGCGGGGTATGAATCCAATCTTTCCCTGCTCCTCCTTATGATCCAACCACAATCTGAGGCTCTTTACCGAGTCTACAGTGGTCAACTGGACACCATCGGGTCTCGGGAGTGACCCTCCAGCTAGCTGCACGTCGGATGGGCCTCCCTTCTGCTCCCGCTAAATCCCCCCCATTCCCCGTCAAGACCTGGCAACTCGACCTGGCAACTCGACCTGAGGGTATGCTGCCGGCCCTGGCCATGGGTCACGGATCTAAGAATCACCTCCTGGCAATAGCTGAGCACGGAAACAGACTGATTTGGAATCAGCCAACCATCTGGAGGGGTCTGAGTTAGAACCAAAATTGGTCTTTTAGGCAGAGCTGCACATAAGTCCAAGCGTTTGGACCATTCTCTTATTTTGGGGCTCCTCGCGGAAGCAGACTCCCAGAAGAGACAGAGCCGAGGAAAAGAAGGAGGAAAGACCGGCCTTCCCCTCCGCCGGAGCTTCAGCTGCTTGCTGGGCATCTCTGACACCCCGCGGAAAACGGTCCCCTTTCCTCTCCGTTCCAGGAAGAGGCACACGGCAGGTTTCAGCAGCCGAGTTCCATTTGCAAAAGGTCGCATCCCTATCGCGTGGCGGCACTTGGGTGTGCCAAGGCCGCGTCCCCCTTTGGCCCTGCCGTTTGCTCTGCGATCGATATCTCAGTCTAGACTCGGGTGTCTCCAGAATCCGATTGCAGCTTAATTTCCCACCAGGTCAGCCTGGCCTGGCGGAGAACGCAGGAGACAGGCAGACCGGAGAACGAGGAGCCGGAGCGGCAGTTGCCTTTGCAGAAAAACCAGCACAGCCGAATACCTCACTCTGGGCAGGGCAGGGTTTTCATCGCTTCTCGGGAGGCGTTGGCCTGCCTGGTTTGTATTTTATTTGCCATATCTGAAGACTGAAATACAGTCCATTGAGATAGGAGCACGAAGCCTCTGGATCCTAGAGCTAGGAGGCAACACGAGGGGAAGGCCTCGGCCTCCATGCCCTGTTGTTGGCCCTTCAGAGGAACTGGTTGGCCACTGTGTGAGACAGGATGGTGGACTGGATGGACCCTTACTGGTCTGATCCAGCAGGGCTCTTCTGATGTTCTTATCAGGAGAAGGCCTCGGCCTCCATGCCCTGTTGTTGGCCCTCCAGAGGAACTAGCTGGCCACTGTGTGAGACAGGATGCTGGACTAGATGGACCACTGGTCTGATCCAGCAGGGCTCTTCTGATATTATTATCAGGGGAAGGCCTCGGCCCCTAAGCCCTGTTGTTGGCTTTCCAGGGGAACTGGCTGGCCACTGTGTGAGACAGGATGCTGGACTAGATGGACTGCTGGCCTGATCCAGCAGGGCTTTTCTGATGTTCTTATGAGGGGAAGGCCTCGGCCCCTATGCCTTGTTGTTGGCTGTCCAGGGGAACTGGCTGGCCACTGTGTGAAAGAGGAGGCTGGACTAGATGGACCACTGGTCTGATCCAGCAGGGCTCTTCTGATATTCTTATCAGGGGAAGGCCTCGGCCCCTATGCCTTGTTGTTGGCTGTCCAGGGGAACTGGCTGGCCACTGTGTGAAAGAGGAGGCTGGACTAGATGGACCACTGGTCTGATCCAGCAGGGCTCTTCTGATATTCTTATCAGAGGAAGACCTCGGCCTCCATGCCCTGTTGTTGGCTGTCCAGGAGAACTGGTGGGCCATTGTGTGAGGACAGGATGCAGGACTTCCATGATCAGCCTGTTGATCCCCGCTGGGGAGCCGTACTGAAAAGATAGTGGTGAAAGTCCGGTCCTAAGCTGTCTGATGGGCCAATGCCGGACTTTCGGCCATCTGGTCATTCTGCCAGTGTGCAATCAGCCCGTAGGGATGGTCTCCAGACCATCCCGAACAGCCGCCATTTTCTAAAAAGTCTTAGTGATGTGCGCATAACTGCTTAAACATGCGACATCTGCAGTGCTCCGCTCAAACAATCTGGACAATTTAATGTTTATGAAGTTCCCCAGATATTTATGCACTTTGTTAACTGAACTGGTACCCAAAGGAAGGTACTGCTGGTGGTACTTTTACCGTTTAACTCTGCGCATGCATGGAAGAACAAGTAGACAATGAGGCACATATGCGCATGCGCAAACAGGATTTTTTTTTTTTTAAAAAAAAGCCGACCGCATGGCTCCTTACGGTGGATGCTGTCTAGACAATCCACTGTGGGAGTCACGCATGGTAAAACAATTCACGGGGGAGCTGTCTGGTCGTGCAACGCTGGATCGAAAAGATCTAGATCAAATTACAGCCGGGCCAATGGCGGGATTAGCTGCCTGTCTGAACGCACCCTGTGGGTAGCAGCAGAAAAGAGCAAGAAGAAGCGAGCAGTGACTCAGGAAAGCTCACCCCCTGCCACACATTTTGTTCATCTCGAAGGTGCTCCTGGACTCTTGCTCTTTTCTACAAATAGCCGCAGCTCTTTTTGTGGCGGTGCCTGGGGGCGCTGCAGACTTCCCATCATTTTCTGGCTGCTCCCCGTTGCCCTGATCTCACACGACACCTTGGACCTTCACACCTTGGACCTGCCAAAGGACAGGAAGTGACTGCACAACTCTGGGGTGGAGGGGTGGAGGCACAGGGCGGGTGGGCAACCTACGGCAGTGGAGGCTCACCTGCGGGGAGAAATGGAAGCTATGGGAGTGGAGTGGCTGTGGGAGAGTGGAAGACATGGAGGGTGGCAGAACAGCCCCAGCCCATTCGTTGGGCCTCTTCTTTTGCTCATGAAGATGCTTGAAGCTGCTTTCTACTGAATCAGACCATCGGTCCACTTAGTTCGGTGTTGTCTGCTCAGACTGGCAGTGGCTCTTCTGGGTTTCAGCTTGAGGTCTCTCACATCACCTGCTGCCTGGTGTTTTAACTGGAGATGCCGGGGATTGAACCTGGGACCTGCTGCGTGCCAAGCAGAAGCTCTGTCAGTAAGCCACAGCCCCTCGTGGAGCATAGTACAGATGGGAGATGTTGCACTGGGCTGCCCCACGCAAGTTGTGGCCCAGTGAACAGGCTTGGGACCTTGTGGGCAACCAAACAGCCTTTCAGGGTGTCGACTCCCTGTTTGTGAACGGCAAGCAGGGGGTGGAGCTCAGCCAACCAGCATTCAGACAGCCATAATGATGCCCATGACTACAGTTGCCAACCTCCAGGTGGGATTTGGAGATCTCCTGGAATGGCATCCGATATCCAGAGATAGTTCCCACAGAGAAGAAGAGAGAAGAAGAAGAAGAGATTGGATTTCTATCCCGCCCTTCACTACCCAAAGGAGTCTCAGAGCGGCTTACAATCCCTTTCCCTTCCCTCCCTACAACAGACACCCTGTCAGGTAGGCGGAGCTGAGAGAGCTCTTGAGAGAACTGCTCTTGAGAGAACAGCTCTGAAACAACTTGTAACAGAAGACCCCAGAAATTCGACAGAGTTAAATGAAAATGTATCGCTTGATATTTTGGGAGTTTTGGGGATTTGGGAAAGTCAGCAGGAATGGCAATGCCAGCATGGGGTGGGGGGAGAGAGAGAGAGAGAGAGAGAGAGAGACTCAGCTTGGTTGTGACCTCTGGAGGAAGCTGGGGTGTGTTCTCTCTCTCTCTCTCTCTTCCCATCCCTCACCACTCCTGCTGCCTCTTTAGGGAGTGGTATTGCCTTTTCAGGTTGCATCTCCTTAAGGGCCTCGTTTTGCAGGTACCAGTATTCCCAAACCCAAAGTGTGTCCCCCAAATGGATTTCCAAAATGGTGGCTACACTCCCAACACTTTGGGTCAGTGAAAAACACGTCCTTCTCCAAATTCCAAACTGAAATCAAAAGGAAAATGTTCCAAGTGCTCACACCTAATCTTATGTCATGAGCAACACCTAATCTTATGTCCTCCTCCCCCAAAAGTGCTCAAGACTCCTGGCTACAAACTGACTGAAGGCTACATCTGCCCGGCAGATCAATTTTGGATCAGTAGCATTCCATTTTGTGTGTGTTGTTCCTGATTCAGCTGGTGCTACACATATAAGAACATAAGAGAAGCCATGTTAGATCAGGCCAATGGCTCATCCAGTCCAACACTCTGTGTCACACAGTGGTCAAAACCCAGGGGCCATCAGGAGGTCCAGCAGTGGGGCCAGAACTCCAGAAGACCTCCCACTGTGGCTCCCCCAACCACCAAGAATACAGAGCATCACTGCCCCAGACAGAGGGTTCCATCTATACTTGGTGGCTAATAGCCACTGATGGACCTCTGCTCCATAGGTTTATCCAGTCCCCTCTTGCCTGTGCTTGTAGCCTCCACCACTTCTTGTGGCAGTGAATCCCACGTGTTTATTACTCTGGCTTCCAAGTGCATGAAGTTCTTTGCCCCCAGCTGCTAGCAGGAGCAACGTGAATGACTTTTCCCTGAAAGCCATGGGGCTGACTTCTAAGCAAGGGCCACAATCCAGGAGACCCCCGTGACCAGATGAGCTGTTTCCCTCTTGCGTAAGGAGTGGGAAATATTCTGGTCGCAATGCGTTCTGGATTACGGCGTCCTGTATGAACTTTCTGTCCCCAAATCCTGTTCAGATTCATGGGAGCTGGAACTCACATGTACCCGCTGAATGACAGCAGAGGACTCGTTCTTCCAAGTCCAAACACATTAAGCCCAAGATTAGTTCAGTGTATTTATCTATAGATATACATCTGAAATCTGGAAGCGTGCCTGCCAAACACAAAAGGGGCCCTTGTCAAGAGGAAGGAACAGTATCTCCACGGGCAATATTCTCATGGTTTACGTATCCTTCTCCTTCCCACATCCTCTGGTTTCTGCAAACAGCTCAGCTTTGCCCATTCCAGAGGAATTCTTCTCAGGAGGACTGTGTGCCTTTTTCTTTTTTTTTGGTCTCCCATGCAAAATGCAAACACTAAACAGGTGGGCGCGTTTAATTTACAGCCAAAATAAATGCACAGCGCAACCACTGCAAAGCAAGTTTCCCGGACAAGGACGGAGCTGAACTTTCCCGCGTTTGAAAATTTGCATGTCAAATGGGAGGATTTTTCATCAGGCATGTCTCCTTTCCAATAAGTCCTGCTCAATGCTCCCTCTGAGCTCTGGAGTCCTGTGAGCAAAAATTCTACTTCGTGAGCTACTGGCATCAAAGTTGTAAGCGAGTGATTTGGCTGCGGCAGGGGTGGGCAAATGGCGGCCCGGGGGCCACATGCGGCCCACCACAGAGTTTTTTGTGGCCCGCCAAGAAGATTTCAGGACTTCAAGAAAATTGAGCCTAGATTCAATTTGCTCTCTTATCCCATCACTGCTGATATTGATACAGCACCTGAGGAGCTGCAGCTTGAACTTACTGACATGCAGTCAGATCACACTGTCAAAGAAATGTTTAATGCTGTGACATTAGTTGACTTTTACAAGTCTTTTGTCTGCTGAAAAAATTTCCATGTATGAAGAAATTTGCTGGGATAATGCTTTCTATATTTGGGTCTACATATATTTGTGAGCAAAGTTTTTCTTGCATGAAAATCGACAAGAGTAAATATAGATGCTTTTTGACAGACATTAACTTGCAGGCTGTGATGAGAATCTCAACAAGCAATCTCACTCCTGATTTCAAAAAAACTGTAGAAAAGTGTGATAGGGTACATTTGTCTCATTAAACTGATTCTGAAATTAAATGTGCTTGCAGCTATAGATGATATGAAATTAGCACAATAAATAAATTGAATAAAACTACCACTATTTTATTTAATTTATATTTATGGATTTTTATGATACAATTTATACCTTTTCTGAAATGTGAAGTTAACTAATGAATGCAATCATTTTAAAAGGTGCGGCCCTCTGCTAACCTCCGCTCCCACAAAGTGGCCCCCGAGCCAAAACAATTGCCCACCCCTGGGCTACTGCATAAATTAGTTTGCTTGTAGCCATCCTTCCTGAGCTAAGACAAAAATGTGCGAGCTGGAAGCTAAAAAACCATGAGCTAGCTCACACTAACTCAGCTCAGAGAGAACACTGGTCCTGGTGCAGAAAGACCTCCTCCTATGGAGAAAAGCTTCCTCCAAAGGAGGCTGAAAGAGGTCCATCTGCACTGGAGGAAGAAAAAGGGACCCCACTGAGGGATGCCAGCTCTGGGTTGGGAAATACCTGGAGGTTTTGGCGGTTGATCCTGGGGAGGGCGGAGCTCAAGAAACGGAGAGACCTCAGTGATTTGATTGGTTTGATTTGATTGATTCAGTTTATAAACTGCCCTCCACCTTGGGAGGTGGTGGGCTCTCCTTCTTGGGAGGTTTCCAAACAGAGGCTAGATGGCCATCTGACAGCAGTGCTGGTTCTGTGAACTTAGGCAGCTCATGAGAGGGAGGGCAGGAAGGTTCGCCCCAGTGCTGAGTTCTCGTGGCCCTTTCTTACAAGCCTAGGGAAATGCTGATTCGCCACATTTGGGTCAGGAAGCAATTGTTCTCCAGGCCAGTTTTGAGCAGAGATCCTGGAGGCTTTTTGCCATCTTCTGGGCATGGAGCAGGGTCACTGGGGGTTCGTGGGGAGGAGGTATTTGTGAATTTCCTGCATTGTGCTGGGGGTTGGACTAGATGACCCTGGAGGTCCCTTCCAACTCTAGGATTCTGTGAAGGGCTCAGGGCAGTGTGCAACACGTGCCAACACATCAATAAGTAAAATAATTTAAGCAATCACAATAAAACCAATTAAAAACGATACAACACAACAATAAGTTCATCTAGAGGCGCCTGATGTCAGTTGATACCCTTCCCATGGGGATAGGTAGGAAGAAGGGTGAGAGATGGTGGCCAGTGGGGTGGAATGCCATAGAGAGCCAGTTTGGTGTAGTGGTTACGTGCACAGACTCTAATCTGGGAGAACCGGGTTTGATTCCCCACTCCTCCACTTGCACCTGGTTGGATGACCTTGGGCAAGCCATAGCTCTGTACCAGCTGTTCCCTCAAGGACAGCTTGGGAAAGAGCTCTCTCAGCCCCACCTACCTCACAGGGTGTCTGTTGTGGGGAGGGGAAGGGAAAAGGAGTTTGTAAGCCGCTCTGAGACTCCCTTGGGGAGTGGAGGGCGGGGTATAAATCCAATCTCTTCTTCTTCTTCTTCTTCTAGAGTCCACCTTCCAACTCAGCTGTTGTCTACAGAGGAACCAATCTCTTTTACCTGGAAACCTGTTGTGATTCTGGGAGATCTCCAGTCTCTAGGTGGCAACTCTAATCCCACCCAAAGTTGCTAATCTTTAACACATCGTCTGGATGGGTTTGCCAGTTCGTAACTTGGGGGTGCTGCTGGATATGGGCATCCTGTTGGACAGATTGGGCTAGCCTGGCCCATCCAGGTCAGGGCCGGCTAGCTTTGAGAGAGAGAGAGAGAGAGAGGAGATTGGATTTATACCCCGCCCTTCACTACCCAAGGGAGTCTCAGAGCGGCTTACAAACTCCTTTCCCTTCCCCTCCCCACAACAGACACCCTGTGAGGTGGGTGGAGCTGAGAGAGCTCTTTTCCGAACTGCCCTTGCAGGAACAGCTCTGAAATAACTTGTGACAGACCCAATGTCCCACCAGCAGCTGCATGTGGAGGAGGAGTGGGGAATCAAACCTGGCTCTCCCAGATTAGAGTCTGCGCTCCCAACCACTACACCAAACTGGCTCTTAAAGTGGCTTTTAATGGGGTTTAAATTGCTAATCTTCATCAGATCTCAGAAGCTAAGCAAGGTTCGGCCTTGGTTAGTTCTCAGATGGGAGACCTCCACGGAAGTCTAGGGCGGCTACATAGAGGCAGGGAGTGGCCATCCCCCTCCGTTTGTCTCTTTCCTGGAAAACCCTGTGGAGTCTCCATAAATCAGCTGTGGATTGATGGAACTTTATACACACGCATAAAGTTGGGTCACATACTCGCACATAAGTGTTATAACTACCTGAGCAAAATCTGGGATTGAACATTGATTACAGGTAGAGTTGCCAACTCCAGTGGGGAAATTTCTGGAGATTCGGAGGTGAAGCCTGGGGTGGGTAGAGTTTGGGCAGGCAGCTCAGCAGGAATGGGATGCCTTAGAGTCCAACCTCCGTTGTTTCCGGAGGGTCTGTGGTCAGGAGATCAGTCATAACTTCTAGGCTCCACCTGGAGGTTGGCAACCGTAGGCATCAGCTAGCTCATTGTTTTAGAGACTGGTCTCTGTGTTTCCCTCAGTGAGAACTGAAATTTGCAAGACTACATTTTACTTTGTATTTTCTGCATTTCACGACCTTTGACTCTGTTGCTTGCTTCCCTCCCCCCGAATCCAAAACATAAGATGACTTCAAAGTTCAGCCAGTGTGGTGTAGTGGTTAAGTGCGCAGACTCTAATCTGGGAGAACCGGGTTTGATTCCCCACTCCTCCACTTGCACCTGGCTGGATGACCTTGGGCAAGCCATAGTTCTGTCCCAGCTGTTCTCTCAAGGACAGTTGTCTCAGAGCTCTCTCAGCCCCACATACCTTGTGGGAAGGGGAAGGGAAAGGAGTCTGTAAGCCGCTCTGAGACTCCTTTAGGTAGTGAAGGGCGGGGTATAAATCCAATCTCTTCTTCTTCTTCTTCTTAAAATGTCCTCCACGCTTCTGAAAAAGTGGGCTGTATGTCACCAAACCACTTTTTTTTTTACTGTCAAGTCATAGCTGATTTATGGTAACCCCATAGGGTTTTCAAGGCAAGAGACAAAGAGAGGTGAACTCTCTGAACTTCTGTGAACTTAGGCAGATCATGAGAGGGAGGGCAGGAAGGGCTGCCTCAGTGCTTAGTTCTTCTGGCCCTTTCTTACACGCCCAGGGCCTGCAAGACGGAGCTCTTCCGCCAGGCCTTTGACTAGGAGCTGCCACCAGCACCATCTACCATCAGGATTGTCCTCTGTGATGAGGGCCTGACCCTGGAAGAAGAACAAACCATGACATCGCAGAGGGCTGAAATTACATCCAAACTGGGACCCAGGGTGCCGTCTGGTAAAGGGAAATTATTAGCGCACCATCTGATTGTGAGCACTTTATTATAAATGTTTACTGCTGCTGGAGTGTTTTAATGTTTAATGTGTTTTAAATTGTTGTATGTGTTTTAGGCAGAAGTTGCCATACTGCTGTGAGCCGCCCTGAGCCCGCTTGTGGGGAGGGCGGGATAGAAATGCGAAATAAATGCTGATCACCACTTTGGAGTCAGGAAGGAATTTTCTTCCAGGCTAGACTGGCCCAGGGATCCTGGAGGGTTTGTTTTTTTTGTCATCTTCTAGGCATGGAGCAGGGGTCACTGGGGGTGTGGGTAGAGGTATTTGTGAATTTTCTCCTTTGGGTAGGGGGTTAGACTAGATGACCCTAGAGGTCCCTTCCAACTCTAGGATTCTATGGTTCTAGAGGTGGTTTGCCAGTGTCTGGCTCTGCGTCGTGACCCTGGACTTCCTTGATGGTCTCCCATCCAGATACTAACCAGGGCTGACGCTCCTTAGCTTCCAAGATCTGACAAGATCGGGTTAGCCGGGCTAATGCTGGAATATAATTTTCTTAGTCTTTAAGGTGCCCCAGGACTCGTGTTTCTCTTCTGCATTGCTCATCCCTTGTGAGCTGCCCTTGTGAGCCGCCTGCTTGTGGGGAGGGCAGGATAAAAAAATGAAATAATAATAAATAAATAAATAAATAAATAAATAAATAAATAAATCCTTTCTTCCATTTCCTTCTAGTCATCATCTCTTCTGTGCTGAAAGTTCACTCTGTTGGTACAGGGACCTAAGGGTTTTTGTTGTTGTTGTGTGTCCCCACCCCATTATGTTGTATAATCCAGTGCCCTGTACATTTATGGTGATAATCATTTAAGAACAATAATAACAGCACAGATTATGCAATGGATTTTTTAAAGAGGGGAAATCAGTGTAATGAAAAGGGAAAGTCACCCACTTACCTCTGCGAACGCAACATTCCATCATCTTTTATAAAAAGGAATATGGTACGCTATTATTTTCTTAATGGAAGCTATCTTTCCAGAGGCTGGGATTACTTTTCTCTTTTTTTAAAAAAAAGAAAAGAAAAAGAAAGAGCTTAGAAAGGGCAAACTGCGGAGAAAATTTACTGCTGCCTTGTCACCACTTTTTCATGAAGGTTTGCACACACGCACACGCACACACACAGAGAAAAACGCTCGTGGTCTTGAGGATCTATAATACGCGAGCGTGCGGCATCATTAATATGCATTTGCTGCAGATACCCTCTCTAATGGGGGGACGGCGCAGGAATGCAAATGAAAAGCAAGATGCTGGAGTCAGCAAAACCTTAATGGGCCTTTGTAGGTGCCAGCCCTTGTTCAAAGATGGGTTTGCCCCCTTTTTAAAAGCCTCCACAGCATCCTTTTCACTCGATTCTCACTTGTTTTATTGGCTGCAAACCTGTTTAGAAAGTATTTTAAAAGCCCTGAACTGGAAGCACCATTTGATTTCTGCTTTGGACAGAAGAGGTTTGAGCAAGAACTATAGACAGGAGAAAGTGATTTTCAAATTTTTGCATGGGGGAGTGCATGGATTTCCTTTCACTTTGGAATTGCTTGCCTACTCCCTCCCTCCCTCTCTCCCTGGTCCTTTCTGTACTTGGATCTCATCCCTTGTTTTATCAGAATTCAAGTCGTGACACAATACCTTCAATTTATCCCTAGTTAAAGGCAATGTCCGTTTCCCGTTTATCCTGGGAAAAGTGTGGGGCAAAACCGGGGTGACCTCAGAGTAATGTGGAAACAAAAAATACCCCGAGAGAATTACAGGGGTGAACTCAAGTGTAGTGTAGAATGTAAGTTCAGGGACAGAGCTGAACCAGGATTTAAGGTCTAGTGTGGGATCACCTTCTCTCTCTCTTTCTCCCTCCCTCCCTCTCTCTCTCTCTCTCACACACACAGACACAGACACACACAACCGAAACAAGGACCTGGTATTTTTGGCCACTGTGTTGGACCAGATGGGCCATTGGCCTGATCCAACATTGGCTTCTCTTATGCTCTTATGTTTAGGATCCATCTAGTCCAGTATCCTGTTTCCCACACTGAACAATCAGATGGCCTGTAAGCAAGGAGCACAGAATCCAAAAGACACATCCTGTCATTGCTCCCTCGCAACTGGTTTTCATAGGTACCCTGCTTCCATCATAACTAATAGCTCTCAATTTCACAGACATGGCATATTTGGACAGAGTTTGCACATGTGGATCTGGTCAGCTTGAGTCCTTAGGGCATATTTTATTGGAGTCTGAAATCTGGTCTGATCTCAGAGAAAGTTTTTTGTCTTTCCTCTTAATATGTTATGTCATTTTAACATCTCAAAAAATCGTCCATTTTTTTCATTGTAGATGAGGACTGGGAAACTACCTTAGCAGTTGCTAAAAATTGGTGTAGTGGTTAAGAGTGGTGGACTCTAATCTGGAGAACCAGATTTGATTCCCCACTCCTCCTTCCCATGAAGCCTGCTGGGTGACCTTGGGCCAGTCTCAGCTCTCTCAGAACTCTCTCAGCCCCACCTGGCTTACAGGGTGTTTGCTGTGGAGAAAAGAATGGAAGGCAATTGTAAGCCACTCTGACACACCTTCGAGACCAAGCCCTGTGAGGAAAGGCTGAGGGACCTGGGAATGTTCAGTGTGGAGAAGAGGAGGTTGAGGGGGGACAGGATGGCTCTCTTGAAGCATTTGGAGGGCTGTATCACTCAGAGGAGGACAGGGAGCTGTTCCTGTTGGCAGCAGAGGAGAGGACTCGCAATAAATGGGTTGAAATTAAAGGTGGGAAGGTACCGGCTGGATCTCAGGAAAAATGTTGTGCAGAGTTCTGCAACAGTGGAAGCAGCTGCCTGGGGAGGTGGTGAACTCCCCCCCCCCACAGTCTTCAAGCAGTGGCTGGACAAACCCTTGTCAGGGATGCTCTAGGCTGACCCTGCACTGAGCAGGGGGTGGGACTAGATGGCCTATATGACCCCTTCCAAATCTTGTGATTCTACAATTCTATTTAATGAAGAGTGGGGTATAAAACCAGCTCCTACTCTTTCATCTTCATCTTCTTCATTATTGTCTTCATTCTCTTCTTCATCTTCTTCTTCATCATCATTGTCTTCTTCGTCTTCTTCCCTGAGCAGGTAAGGGTGGGTGGGATGGGTGATTGCAAGGCTTCTTCGTTTCCTGGGTCTTTTGATGGGATATGATCAGTGGGTATCTTGGGGGTTTAAAGTTGAGCAGAAAGGAAAGGGGGGATAGATGTGCTGATTAATAAATTATTAAAATAGACATGGTCTTTGAACAGAGGGCATACTTGCACTGGTAAGGATGAGCCAACCGTGGAGGGTCCATGCAGTCTGACTCAACCAGTAGCCTTAGACTAGGCTGACCGGGATGGAAATGGGAGGATTGGCTACATTAGACTCCAACATCAGAGGCCCACCTGAGATGTCAGCCAAATCCCCTTGAAAGTCAACCCCACCCATTTCCTCAGAAGCTGGAGACACCTATGGTAAGTTCTGCTGATGCCCGCCATCGTATATGAACCATGTAGCACTAGCACTTTGTAATGTTTGGATATTATATTGTTTATGATTTTATCTACATTTGTTTCAGCTGGGTAAAATTTCATGTAAGCGGCCCTGAGTCTGCACAGTGGGGAGGGCGGGGCAGGAAAATAAATAAATAAATAGATAAATAAATAAATGGTTGCTAGAGATGCTGGAAGGTTTCCAAAAGTCCACCACCAATTTCTGCAGGAGCACTAGACTTTCAGTCCAAGGGTTCTAGCACAAGCAGGGGTCCTTGGAGGAAACATTGCTTATCTGGGGAAGGCAGAGCCTTGGAGGAACTTCAAAGCCCCTGTAAGACCCTAAGACAGAGGCCCCACTGCTGGACCTCCTGAGGGCACCTGGTGTTTTTGGCCACTGTGTGACAGAGTGTTGGACTGGATGGGCCACTGGCCTGATCCAACACTGGCTTCTCTTATGTCCTTATGACAGAGGTCTGCACACTTTTTGAGCCTGAGGGCACCTCTGGAATTCTGATACAGTGTGGTGGGAGCAGCCACAAAATGTCTGCCAGAAATGGCTACCACTGGAAGTGGAGCCAGGCACAAAATGGCTGCCACTGCTTACCTTCAGTCACACAGTGAAGATCCTTGTCTTGTGGTGGCAGCTGATGCTAAAGCAGTGTTCAAATCTCCATTGGCCACTCTGAAGCTTTGCTGGGCAAAAGCCCCACCTGATCTTTCCCGCTGTCTAAAAATACTTGGTGGGCACCAGGAAAGGTACCAGCAGGCTCCCCTGGGCACCATGTTGGGGGCCCCTGCCCCAAAATGGGGCTATGACCACATTCTGCCTCTGACCAGCATTGGAGCTAGTTGTCAGCCTTGGAGCTGTCCGTGGTCCTGAATCCCAAATCTTGGTTCCCTGCTCCTCTCAGCCTTTGATGTCATGTGGTAGGCCTGGCCCCCTGAAAGCTTTGTTTTGGTCCCCAGAGGTCAAGACACAAGCACTCTGTCATACACCACCACCACCGCCAGTATAGCTAGCTACTAATTTTGAACAACAGCCATATTTATGAATGGAGCAGGAACTGTACAGCTCCCTGAGATTGGCTGCACTCTCAGAGTCCCACCAAAGCCAAGACCCTGGCAAAATGTATCTCTGCAACTATGAAAGCCAGATCCAGGGCTCATTTCATAGCAGGAGCTCCTTTGCATATTCGGCCACACCCCCCTAATGTAGCCAATCCTCCAAGAGCTTACAGAGCTCTTCTTACAGGGGCTACTGTAAGCTCCTGGAGGATTGGCTACATCAGGGGTGTGTGGCCTAATATGCAAAGGAGCTCCTACTGTGAAATGAGCCCTGGCCAGATCAATAGCACAAACCCTGAAGTTCTGAAGTTGTTGAACTCTGTGTCTGACTTGATACACATCTGTGGATGGATGTTAAGTGCTGTCGAGTTGCTTTTGACTGTATGGCAACCCCATGAATTAATGTACTCCAAAATGTCCTATTCTTAACAGCCTTACTCTCGCAAACGGAGGGCCGTGGCTTTCTTTACTGAGTCAATCCATCTCACGTCGGGACTTCCTCTTTTCCTGATACCTTTGACTTTTCCTAGCATGATTGTCTTTTCCGGTGAGTCTTGCCTTCTCATAATAGGGACCGCCTCTTCCCATATATGCCTCGAAGAGCGTTACGCTCTAAAGATCAACACCTCCTGGTGATCCCTGGCCTGAGGGATGCCCGTCTTGCCTTATCAGGGCTTTCTCTGCCCTGGCTCCAGCCTGGTGGTCCCTATTGAGACCAGGGCCTTGCAGGGTCTCCTTCAATTCCGCAGGGCCTGCAAGACAGAGCTGTTCCACCAGGCCTTTGGTTGGGGTAGTGGGCTCCCCTATACGGCCTCTCTGAGGCTGCTGTCACCCATCTGTCACCTGCCTACTGACCACCAACAACTCGCCTTTAACTCATTGTACCATCAGGCCAGAACTTGATAGCCAACTGACGCGGTTTCAAGCTGTACCCATTGTTTTAATTGTTATCGTGTTTTATCGTGTTTTAATATTTGCTGTTCTAAACTGAAATTGCCTTTATTTTAATGATGTTACCCGCCCTGAGCGGGCCTGCAGGATGGGCGGGATATAGATGCAAATAAGAAAGAAAGAAAGAAAGAAAGAAAGAAAGAAAGAAAGAAAGAAAGAAAGAAAGAAAGAAAGAAAGTACAACAGCCTCGATTTAGTCATTTTAGCTTCTAGGGAGAGTTCAGGCTTGATTTGGTCTAGAAGTTGCTGATTTGTCTTTTTGGCAGTCCACGGTGTCCGTAAGACTCTCCCCCAACACCGCATTTCAAAAGAATCAACTTTCTTCCTGTCTGCTTTCTTCATTGTCCACTTATGGATACACTGAATAAATGCCACGCTTTGTAAAATTCGCCATTCCATAGTAACGATTCGTCTTTGTCATTTCCTGTAGATGATCTCCTTTGGCCTTTGCTCAAATTCCTCGGGAATTCGGCATGAATATTATTTTATTTCTCTTTCTCAATGTCAAGAAAAACAACTCATATCAATTCTCACTCTCTGTCTCTCTCACACACAGACTCTTTATCCTGCCTTTTCTTCAGGGAGCTCAGGGCAGAGTATGTGAATCTCCTGTTTTCCATTTCAGCCTTACAACAACCCTGTAGGTCAGGCAGAAAGGGAGCGCCTGGCCCAAGATCACCCAGTGGCCTTAGGGGCAGTGTGGGAGACTTGAACCCAGGACTCACCATTTGAACATTCTAACTGCTGCACCATGGTGACATCACAACAAGCCGCACAACAAAAGAAATAGGTTGAAGATCAACACACTCAGATTTGGTTGAGGGCAGCGATGGTTTACATCTTGGCTGGCACCCCCCCTTCCTCTCAGGCTGTCTTACTCCCCCCCCCCCCCATGAGGCGATCCCAGGCCAGAAATGGAAGAAAACTGTAATTTTCGCCACTTGATTTTTAAATTAATGTACTAATGCCAATAATGCTTGCATTTATTTTATAGTTTTAATGTCTTTACAGCTCAGCAAACCTTCCGGTCAGTAGCTTGGCAGTTCGAGACCCGAGTGCCGTATGATGGTGTGAGCTCCCGTCTCTGGCCCCAGCTCCTGCCAACCTAGCAGTTCGAAAGCAAGAAATTGCAAGTAGATAAATAGGTACTGCTTCGGTACCGCTACCATGTGCCTTGGCATCTAGTCATGCTGGCCACATGACCATGGAGAAGTCTTTGGACAGCGCTGGCTCTTTGGCTTGGAAATGGAGATGAGCACCGTCCCCTAGAGTTGGATTTGACTAGCTTTTAAGCAAGGGAAACCTTTACCTTTACCCTTATATTGCCCATCCCAGGGATTAAGGGTTTTATAAATGATGTAGTAGTAGCAGCAGCAGCAGCAGCAGCAGCAGTAGTAGTAGTAACAACAACAACAATAATAATAGAAACAAGCTCTTCCTCTAGCACATCTAACATGACATTCCACTTCCTCCTGTAGTCCAGTCATAAGAATATAAGAAGAACCCTGCTGGAGCAGACCAGTGGTCCAACATCCCATCTCACACAGTGAGAGGGCCACTGTGCCCAACATCCCATCTCACACAGTGAGAGGGCCAACAACAGGGCACAGAGGCCAAGGCCTTCATAAGAACATAAGAAGAGCCCTGCTGGATCAAACCAGTGGTTCACCTAGCCAAGCATCCTGTCTCACACAGTAGCCAACCAGTTCCTCTGGAGGCCCAACAACAAGGCATAGAAGAAGAGAAGAAGAAGAAGAAGACGAGATTGGATTTATACCCCACCCTTCACTCGCTTGGAGTCTCAGAGCGGCTTACAAACTCCTTCCCCTTCCCCTCCCCACAACAGACACCCTGTGAGGTAGGTGGGGCTGAGAGAGCTCTTTCCCAAGCTGTCCTTGAGAGAACAGCTGGTACAGAGCTACGGCTTGCCCAAGGTCATCCAGCCAGGTGCAAGTGGAGGAGTGGGGAATCAAACCTGGTTCTCCCAGATTAGAGTCCACGCACTTAACCACTACACCAAACTGGCTCTCATAAAGGCCAAGGCCTTCTCCTGACGTTGCTTCTTGGCCCTAGTTTTCAGAGGTTTGGTACCTCTGAACATGGAGGTTTCCCTCAGTCACCATGGCAGGTAGCCACTGATAGACCTGTCCTCCATGAATCAATCTAATCCCCCTTTAAAGCTGTCTATGCCCGCCTCCCAGTCAAACTGAATGGATCCCCAGCCACATTGCTTTGTCCTTGGGATTTTGGGGTCATCTCTCTGAGCAAATCCTTGAAATGTAGACTGAATCCCCAACATTGCAGTTCGGGTCTTAGGGAGGATGGCTGTGAGTAATCCCTGCCTGAGAGCTCAGCGGGTCACCCCCAGCGTAGGACAATAGGCACCAATGGTCAGACTCAGGATAAGGATACTCTGCATCTTTACGCTCTCAGGGCTTTCGCTCACTGGCAGTCTTTAAGCAGCAGCTGGACAAACACTTGTCAGGGATGCTCTAGGCCAGGGGTGTCAAACATATGGCCCACGAGCCAGATCAGGCCCTCAGAGGGCCCCAATCCAGCCCACAAGGCCTTGGCTGTTTCCTGCTTCCTTTTTTAGTTCTGCTGCTGCCGCCGCCACTTTACAGCTTGCTTTAACAGTCTATCTCAGTCTCCTGGGTCCTAAGCTCCGAACACTGAGCATGAGATTTCTGTACTGAGTGTCAATAAATCAAAAGCAGATTTACAGCTTACAGATACACACCTGAACAGCATATTCAGGATTGCTACAGCACAGACATTTTGATGCAATGATTCAGAGCAAGAGGTGTCAGTGATCAGAGACTGTTAAATAGACAAAATATCGCAAGAGTGCTAGTGTTTTAGGCATGTTTTATTTAGAGTTTTTAAAAAAAACTTTAATTTTTTTTGGTCAGTGTTCTTTATAAAATTTATCTCTCCACTACCTGGAATTACGTTGTATGGCACCCACGGCCCGGCCCAACAAGGTCCCATTTATGTCAGATCTGGCCCTCATAGCAAATGAGTTCAACACCCCTGCTCTAGGCCAGGGGTGGGCAAACTTGCTCAGCATAAGAGCCACCTAGAACTGGGGTGGCCAAACTTGCTTAACGTAAGAGCTGCATAGAATAAACATCAGATGTTTGAGAGCCACAAGACATGAACAAATATTACCTGCTTTTATTGGAAAGTAAGCAAATTTGCTTTTTATTAACATTAAATGAGACTGCCAAAAATAATAACAAAAGGGGTAAAAGCAGATATTGATAATGATATTAATTTGTCCAATGATATTTGTTTGCTAATAATATTTAGCTTCCCCAACCGCCCTGCTGGGAGCCACATAATATATGTGAAAGAGCCGCATGCGGCTCCCGAGCCACAGTTTGCCCACCCCTGCTCTAGGCTGATATTGCATTGAGCAGGGGGCTGGACTAGGTGGCCTGTATGGCCCTTTCCAACACTGTGATTTTATGATTCTGCTGAATTAACTTGCTACTGACAACTCCTCTGTGTGCTTTATTTGAAGTTTTGCTTCTGGGCTGCTTTGTGGGTCCATAAAGTCCCCGACCTTCCCCCCAGTGTTATTTTCCTACTTTTTATATTTCCCCACAGTGAGTTCGGTGGGGAGTTATAGGAAGTGCTTAACCTTTTCACAGTGTGCATTTAGAGGAATCTGGCCACTGCAAAGGGTTCTCCCCCCCACCCTATATCTGATTGCAAGGATGTGACTCACATGGATTTCTGTCACAGCAACCTAAAGCTACTTAGGACTATTCTACTCCTGGCAACTGATAATCAGGAATGCACGTCTGGCTTCGCCTGAGCAGAAGTCATGAGTGAGTTGAAGCCTGCTGGTATTTAGCAGGGAGAAGACGCATGGGAGCCTTCGGTTCGGCAGTGATTCAGCATGAGCTCAGCAGGCGGTAATGGGCCATTAAAGCAAAGTGCCGTCAGCCGGCTTTGTTTTGATAACTCACTCCAGAGGCAAGGAGGAGACAGGGCTGGAGGAAAGTGAAGGTCTCAAGATGTGACACCAGCCTGGGTTTTGTTGTTAACATTGCCCTGCAACCGAGTGACTCACGGCTTTGTTTCAAAACAAACTTGCGTCACAAGCTAGGCCGAAAGGCCTTGCTTGCTTGTAGGATTGGGCCCATCAGAGGGGGACTAGGTAGGATCGGGAAAGAAATGGAACGCGGGGAGGAGCAAGGTTAGGAGACCAGATTGGTTGCTAAGGACGGGGTGCGGTGAGAATCATGGGATCATAGAGTTGTGGGGTCGCCAAGTCTGTTGAATTTACCGGTGGGGGGGGAGTCCTCCGCCGGCTGGAAGCTTCCCCGGCACGTGTGCTTTGCACGCGCGCCGGGTGACGTCACCAGAAGTGATGTCAGCACGTTGGGGGCGTTGCCAGAGTGTCGCCCTGGCAACGCCCCCGACGTGATGGCGTCACTTCCGGGTGACATCATTACGTGGGGGAAGTCGTCCAGGCTGGACGACTTTGGGGGTGGGGTTTTCCCCGCCGTCCCAATGCTGGCCGGTGGATCGGGAACCCCTGTAGCGGGGGATCCCCCGCCCCCCGGGCTGACTTGGCAGCCCTATAGAGTCGGAAAGGATCTCCAGGGTCATCTAGTCCAAATCCCTGCACTAGGTAGGAAAAGAACATAAGAGAAGCCAATGTGGGATCAGGCCAGTGGCCCATTCAGTCCAACACTCTGTCACACAGTGGCCAAAAACACCAGGTGCCCTCAGGAGGTCCACCACTGGGGCCAGGACACTAGAAGCCCTCCCACGGTTTCCCCTCCCCCCAAGCACCAAGAATATAGAGCATCACTTTCCCCAGACTGAGAGTTCCTGTCTATGCCTTGTGGCATTTGGGCAAAGACTTTATGGTAAAAATGACTTCTACCGTAGAGTTTTTGCCCCAGTGCCAGAGCATCACTGCATCACCAGCAACCCAGGCTTAGTTTTCCTGTTGCTAAGTCTCTCCCCACTGCTAAATCCTTTATTTAATTTATTTAATTCAAATATTTATTAGCCACCTTCCTTCCTTATAGAGCTCAAAGCAGCTTCCGATATTAATAAAACACATAAAATAGATTATATTAAAAAGCAAAACCAATATTTGAAAACCTTTAACTGGAGATGCCAGAGACTGAGCTTGGGGCATTCTGCACTCTACCACTTACCAGTGTTCCCTCTAAGCTGAGTTAGTGTGAGCTAGCTCACAGTTTTTTAGCCTCCAGCTCACACATTTTCGTCTCGGCTCGGGAAGGAAGGCTCCAGAGCAAACTAATTGATGCAGCGGCCAAATCACTCACTCACCACTTTAATGCCAGCAGCTCACAAAGTAGAATTTTCACTCACAAGACTCCACAGCTTAGAGGGAGCATTGCCACTGACCCCCCAGCCCTTCCCTCACTCCAACTTTTCCTCTCCTTCCTCTTGTATAGGAATCTGAGGACCTTTGTGGTCCAGCACAGGACTTTTTCAGTGGTGGCTCCAGAGCTCTGGAATAGGCTACCAGTAAAAGTCCAGGCTGTACCCTTTCTCCTTGCTTTGTAGAATGTACTTATTCAAGAGGGCTTTCAATCCAGTTTCATCAGTCGGTCAGGTGGTGTTCAGCTTTGGTGCTTTCCCTGCTTTTAGACTGTGGCTTTTATATTACTGAGATGTTATAGTTCAGGACTGCAGACATTTTGGGTTTGTTGTTATTGGGTTAAATGTAAAAAAGAAAAAGGAATATCATTTGCCTTGGAAGCACAGAAGCTTTTTGCAGTATTCCTGATCTTCTCCGCTTTCCGGTTGAGGGGAAAATGCTGTTCAAACAAATTACAAAGATGATCTGACTCCAATGGGAACAAGAGAAAGAAATTTTACTTACAAAAATAGGAGCACATCTGACATGACAGATTCATGCAGGTACATTGAACTTATTGTGAACAGATTAACCTCAAAAAAAGGTTAACTTGCTACAGCTCCAAGCCCAGGTGAGAGGGCGAGGAAGAGATGTCCTATATAAGAAGAAACACAGAAAGCAAGCAAGGGCCAAAAGAGGCTCAACACCTAACCCATGAGAGGGCGGGGCCAACTGCCAAGTGTACCCAAGTGAGAGAATTCTCTTAACCCTTCCCCTCCCAGATCTCCTTGCATGCAGAGCTACAATACCCAACAGTTCTATATTGGCACTGTAACACTTTTTTCCAAGTGCAAACTTCCTTGAATTCACCATGAGGTTAAGGAAAGCAGTGTGGTGATATCAGGATCAAGCAAGCAAGCAAGCTTTTATTTATTCAAGATAGGCATTCATTATAAGTAATTAAAAGCTTCAGAACTTTGAAGAGCGATCCGATTCAGGTTGTGTTTCTAATGATTCAGAGATACTAAAATACACCCTGGGAGCAGGCCTAATCAGGGATTACTCAGAAGCAGTTCCCATGGAGTAGATAGGGGCTAATAAACTGAAGCTCAAACGCAACAAGATGGAAGCACTGCTGGTGAGGAGAAGGTCTGATCCGGGATTTAAGGTCTCTCCCATCCCAGATGGGGTTGCACGGCCCTTGAAGGAGTACGTCGGTAGTCGGGGCGGGGGGGGGGTACTCTTGGACTCAGGCCAGCTGCTGGATGAGCAGGTGGTAGCTGGGGCCAGGAATGCCTTTTACCAGCTTGGAGTGATTAGCGGGCCGTGGCCTTCCCTGGGAAGAAAAGATCTGGCCATTGCGGTGCATGCCCTGGTTACCGTAGATTACTGCAGTGTTCTCTATGCGGGGCTGTGCTTGAGAAGCGGTCGGTAATGTCAGTTGCTGCAGAATGCTGTTGCCAGGATGGTGACTGGAGAAGGTCGTAGGGACCGAAGCACTCCAGTCTTGGCCCATCTACACTGGCTCCCAGTTCGTTTCTGGGTACAATTCCAGGTGCTGGTGCTGACCTTTTAAAGACCTATATGGTCCTTCCTTCCTTCCTTCCTTCCTTCCTTCCTTCCTTCCTTCCTTCCTTCCTTCCTTCCTTCCTTCCTTCCTTCCTTCCTTCCTTCCTTCCTTCCTCTCTCTGTCTCTCTCTTTCATTTCCCTCTCTCTCTTCCCTCTCCCTCCCCCCTCTCTCCTTCCTTCCTTCCTTCCTTCCTTCCTTCCTTCCTTCCTTCCTTCCTTCCTTCCTTCCTTCCTTCCTTCCTTCCTTCCTTCCTCTCTCTGTCTCTCTCTTTCATCTCCCTCTCTCTCTTCCCTCTCCCTCCCCCCTCTCTCCTTCCTACCTTCCTTTCTTCCTTTCTTCCTTCCTTCCTTCCTTCCTTCCTTCCTTCCTTCCTTCCTTCCTTCCTTCCTTCCTTCCTTCCTTCCTTCCTCTCTCTGTCTCTCTCTTTCATTTCCCTCTCTCTCTTCCCTCTCCCTCCCCCTCTCTCCTTCCTTCCTTCCTTCCTTCCTTCCTTCCTTCCTTCCTTCCTTCCTTCCTTCCTTCCTTCCTTCCTTCCTTCCTTCCTTCCTTCCTCTCTCTGTCTCTCTCTTTCATCTCCCTCTCTCTCTTCCCTCTCCCTCCCCCCTCTCTCCTTCCTTCCTTCCTTCCTTCCTTCCTTCCTTCCTTCCTTCCTTCCTTCCTTCCTTCCTTCCTTCCTTCCTTCCTTCCTTCCTTCCTTCCTTCCTTCCTTCCTTCCTTCCTTCCTCTCTCTGTCTCTCTCTTTCATCTCCCTCTCTCTCTTCCCTCTCCCTCCCCCCTCTCTCCTTCCTACCTTCCTTTCTTCCTACCTTCCTTCCTTCCTTCCTTCCTTCCTTCCTTCCTTCCTTCCTTCCTTCCTTCCTTCCTCTCTCTGTCTCTCTCTTTCATTTCCCTCTCTCTCTTCCCTCTCCCTCCCCCCTCTCTTCTTCCTTCCTTCCTTCCTCTCTCTGTCTCTCTCTTTCATCTCCCTCTCTTCCCTCTCCCTCCCCCCTCTCTCCTTCCTTCCTTCCTTCCTTCCTTCCTTCCTTCCTTCCTTCCTCTCTTTGTCTCTCTCTTTCATCTCCCTCTCTCTCTTCCCTCTCCCTCCCCCCTCTCTCCTTCCTTCCTTCCTTCCTTCCTTCCTTCCTTCCTTCCTTCCTTCCTTCCTTCCTTCCTGGTATTTTGTGTGTGTGTGTGTGCTTGCATGCCTAGAGGTCATGGTGACTTCTGGTGACCCCTAGTAGGGCTAGGACATTTCAGGGAGGTGGCTTGATATTTGCCTGCCTCTGCATCCCAGCCCTGGTATTCCTTGGAGGTTGCCCTTCCAAGTACTTGCAATGGTCAGCCCTGCTTAGCTCCCAAGTTCTGATGGGATCGAGCTTGCCTGGGGTCTCCAGGTCAGGGTGGGACCAGCATACCTGAAGGAGCACCTGCTCTGCTGTGAACCTCCCAATCACGACGGTCATCTCTAGAGGACACACTTCAGGTGCCGCTGCCTTCTGAGATTAGGTGAGTGGCAACCCCAGAAGAGGGCCTTCTCAGTAGTAGAACCAAAACTCTGCAACCCTCTCCCCGGGGAGACCCATCTGTTCCATGCTGTTGGCGTCTTCTGTCAGCGGATGAAGGCCTTTTGTTTTGGTTCTGTGCTTCTTGAGCATTTCCTTTTTGCCTAATGTTTTCGTGGCTGCTTTTCTATTTTTTGTCTGTACTTTATGTCTGGTTCTAATTATTTTAATGTCGTGCTTCATTGGTTTTAAAAGTGATTTTATTGTGCACGCTTCAGTTTGTTAGTTGCCTTGGTGGCCTTTATGAGGGCAGAAAGGCAGGGTATAAATTTGCAATATTGGACCCACGATTCTTAAACTGATATGTGATATGACTGGGCACAGTACCCCTATGAGGCCAGAACTTGTCTTGCTTAATTTATGGGAGGGGACAGAGGTTCCTGCTGTCAGGAAAGATCCCATTTCTTATACGCTGGTGGCAGCCAAGACTTTAGTGGCTAGGCATTGGAAAAGTAGTATACAACCCTCATTGAATATGTGGTTTAGTAGTTTGTGGGAATACCTCACCATAGAAAAAATATCAGAAGTTATTTCCTTGGGGGTGAATCTGGATTGTCATTCAGATTATTTGAAATGTTGGTTCCCCTTTCTTGTATATATGGAAAGACATAAGGTAAAGGTTTAATTTGTGTAATTTGCCTTAGGTCCAAGTGAGAAAGTAAAGGTTTCCCTTGCTCAAAAGCCCATCGAATCTGACTCTAGGGGGTGGTGCTCATCTCCGTTTCCAAGCCGAAGAACCAGCGCTGTCCGAAGACTTTTCCATGGTCATGTGGCCAGCATGACTAGATGCCAAGGTACATGGAACGCTGTTACCTTCCCACCGAAGTGGTACCTATGTATCTACTTGCCAGTTCTTGCTTTCGAACTGCTAGGTTGGCAGGAGCTGGGGCCAGAGATGGGAGCTCACTCTGTCATGTGGCACTCGGGTCTCGAACTGCCGAGCTACTGACCTTCTGGTCTGCAGCTAAGCATCTTAACCACTGAGCCACTGCGGCCCCTATGGAAAGACATAGTGAGCTTAAAAAGGCACTTCCTGGTATTTTGAAAGTTATAGCTATATACTGAATAGCTGTTTGGTTTTATTGCTCTTGTTTTTTTGTGTGTGTTTGTGATTTTGTTGTTATTGTTGTGGTTTCGTAATAGTATGTGCTACTATAAATATAAGGAGAAAAAAAGTTGTTGAATGGGGCTTACTCCCAGGAATCTGTGTTGTAGTGGCAGCTGCCGCCAAATCAACATTTTTCAAAAAATCTGCACAGGCAATCAAAAGCCTTGCTGGGCAAAAGCCCTACATTGGCCCAGCCAATTTCTAAAAACATTTGGTGGGTACTGAAAAAGGTGTCAGCGTGGTGCCATGGCTCCCATGGGCACCATATTGGGGAACCCTGTCCCAAAACTATAAAGCCAGAACAATTAAGTACCAGATAGTTCACAATACATGGCTGAAGGTCTAAATTTGGCTTGGTGGGTAACAAGCCACATGGGCCTGAGAAGGTGCAGAATGGAGATGGGCACGAACCAGCTGATAAACTAAAGTTCATCACAAATTTGGCTAGTTTAGGGTTCACAAAGTGATATTCGCAAACTGAAGAACAGCCACGAACTTCCACAGTTTTTGATGCAGTTCATAGTGGTTTGTGAAAAGCAGAAAACCCCTGCTTTCCCCTCTTCAAAAAAAACCCAGCTGAGTGGTGGGGAGCTTCCCGCCACTCAGCTGCTTGGTTTAAATGGTTTGGAGCCATTTAAACCATTGCTTTCTGCTCCCTGCAAACAGCTGTGGGGAGCAGAAAGCAGGGGTTTCCAAACAGCTGAGAGGGTGGGGATCACTGTGAAGCTGTTCAGTTTAAATGGCTCTGAGCTATTTAAACCCTGCATTCTGCTCCCTGCAAAAAGCCATGGGGAGTAGAAAGCAGTGGTTTAAACTTTAAATGGCACACAAACCAATTCAAACCGGTTCGGTTTGTGAACTAGCATATCGATTCATGGTTTAGTGAACTGTCCTGTACTGTGAAACTGAACTGTACTGTGAAAATTTGGTTTGTACCCATCCCTCATGGAGAAGAGTTTCATTCAGTGGCCTTGTCTTCATATTGCAGTGAACGAACAAATGTGTACATCTGTAAGAAAGAGCCAACACAGAGACCAATTTCCCACAAGCGCTGCCTCAGCGTCGAGTCCTTCATTTGCCCCGATTGCCTGCTTGAATTTCCCACTATTTGCCGCGGGGCGCATTTTGACCCGGGGCTTTGCGCGATTTCCTCCGATTTCCTCCGCGGCTTTGGTGATCCTCTTTTTTGAGGATCTCTGAAGCTGCATAGGAAATTTCATTTTCTAAATGAAACCAGGGACCAGTCCTGGGATAAATATGTGGGTTCAATCATGTGTTCAGTTGTGTATGTATTGAATATAACATGAGAATTGTGCAAGACATACAAAGGGAAACAAACTACAGTTTACCTGGATTGTAGTACATTCACCTTAGCTTGTGTACAGGGGTCTTTGGGAATGCCACTGAGGAGCGCAAATTATTACAGTGTCACAAAATCCCCCAAGATTACTGCTTGTTTGGGTTATTTTTGAGTAGGAAACACTTAATTTGTCAGTGCCATTATGAGCCTGGCAGGAACTGGGCTAGATTTTGCATCCAGATGGATCCAACTGTGTCAAAAGTTATGCGAACAACTGCTCGATGCCTTTGAAATATAAGCACCAGCTGTTGTGTGTGTTTTATCGCCCAAACTACAAAGAGAGTCAAGAAGAATGATATTGATCCAAGTAGGAGGAGATAAGCTTGAAGGGCATTTGGTTTTGTGTTTGTTTTTAACCTATACACCTTGGGTTAGCCAGGGTTCCTACTAACCTCCAGAGTGTTGTCAAAAAAAGGCAAGGGCTGCGGCACCAAAGAGCAAATAGAAAAAAAACCTCCCATTGTTTGTTGTTGTTGTTGTTATTTCCACCCCAGCCAGAATAACGAGACAGACAACACTTTGGAATCAAACAAGAGCCACTTTATTAACTATTTAACAGAACATTGCCAACAACGGGGGAAAATTAAGCAAGCGTGGAACAGGCAAGGCAGGCGTCACGTCCTGACACAACCTCTTTGCCCTTGAGATGGGCGGGTCACCTAGCTCCAGCCTTGAGCCAGCCAATTCTGGCTCGTAACCGGCAGCCCACCATACTGGTTGCCTCCCAGGAGCGCCTACCCCTGAGGCCACACAAACCTTCAGGGAGGAGCCTGGCCTGAGAGGTTCCCGGAGGCGATCGCCATTCCCCACCCCAGACTGCACAGTCCTAAGGCAGTTCCTGATGACCTCCTGTTCCCAAACGGGATATGCCGTGAGGCGCTCACCAGTTCCGTTTCCTTGCTTGCACAAACCTGCCAAGTGACCAATCTATTTAACACTCATCCACCACCTAGGCCCTTATTCCACTGCCCTCAGTGCAAGGTAGGCAAAAACACCTCCACCAAAACAGCCAATCCTGGTAAAGGCAAAAAATTCCTACCTGGCCCCATTGGCGACCAGCAACAGCCTACACTGAGAACAGGGCGGGCGGGTGGGCGAGCACGCGGAGCAACTGGTGAAGGCGGGAGCGGGGCGCAGCGTCTTTAAGGCGGCTAGCCCCGCCCCTGCCAGCTCCAAGCAGCGTGCTGGGTGCAGCTGTTGCTGCCTGTCTCCCGGCGCATCGGAAAAGCGGCCCCCGGGTGCTACTGGCATTGCCGGGTGCCCAGGAGCCCAGCTGTTGTGGAATTTGACTTTACCACAGATCTGGTAACTACATGGAGAAATGTGACCTGGGGGGACCAGTTACCCATGCCCACATAATCCATAACATGCACTTTATGAGGCTGCCTTTGAAAAGTTCCTGGAAACTTCACTTGGTCCAAACTGTGGTTGCCCAGTTACTGTCTGGAATGTGGTGCTGTGACATTACTACAACTATTCTGCTCCACTTCCATTGGCTATAGACTCATTCCAGCACCAGTTCGGAGTCTTTGCATTGATCTTTAAAACCTAAGTATGCCCTTTAGGACAGCCTTCTGTAAGACATGCCTACCCAAAGACAGAGGTGCAAACTAGACATTACAACAGCTGGACTGATGTTTGTGCAGCCGAATGTGACGTCAGTGAACCACAGTTCCCATGCATGCCAGGGCCTGATTTGGCTTGGGACCACAGCATAGACTGCAGCTTTACCCTGCCCTCCTGCACCATTTTTTCATTCTGAAACAGCCTTGAGAGGCACTATTTGTCCTACTGCTGGGCTTCTCGTGCAGTATTCGGAGCTCATGGAGACTCGTTGTGTGGCAAATAGGGATTCCCCCCAGACCCTTTCAGCTTGGGAAAAGAGCACAGGGAGAAAGGCTGAACTTCAGCCTCTCGAGCCCAATCAGGTCTTGGTGTGCTTGGGAAATATGGTTTCCTGACAGCACATATAGCTGGGCAAAAAAAAAAAAAAAGTGGGTCAGGGAATCCCAAGGTAACTTGTGCCAGACACAATGTCAAGTCTGAACTTGAGGTCTTTGGATGAGGCCCTGGTTGTATGAGAACAGGGGATGGGGCCTTTCAGTTTAGAAAGAAAGATGACCCAATGGGTACATGGTGAAAGTTCATAAACTTATGCATGGCATGGAGAAAATGGACAGAGGTAACTTTTCTTCCCTCCTTCCTCATAATATCCGAACTCAGGGGCACTCAATGACATATTTCTTCACTCAGAATACATAAGAACATAAGAGAAGCCATGTTGGATCAGGCCAATGGCCCATCCAGTCCAACACTCTACAGAAGAACGTAAGAGAAGCCATGTTGGATCAGGCCAATGGCCCATCCAGTCCAACACTCTACAGAAGAACGTAAGAGAAGCCATGTTGGATCAGGCCAATGGCCCATCCAGTCCAACACTCTACATAAGAACATAAGAGAAGCCATGTTGGATCAGGCCAATGGCCCATCCAGTCCAACACTCTGTGTCACACAGTGGCAGGTAATTCACTGCTAGTGATGTTCATGAATATGGGTGCATTTAAAGAGAGGATTCTACAAATTCATGGAGGAGATGTCCTTCAACAGCTACTAGCCATGGTGACTAAGCGGAACGTCCTCATTCAGAGGAAGTAAACCTCCAAATGGCAGTGGCAGAAGACAGTGTCAGGGGAAGGCATCAGCCTCTATGCCCTGCCGGTGGTCCTCCAAGGCAACTGATTGGCCACTGAATGAAACAGGATGCTGGCCGAGATGGACCACTGGGCTGATCCAGCTGGGCTTTTCTTAAGCTTGTATTTTTATGTTTTACCGGTGGTGGCATGAGATAAAGCCCTTTTTTGTGGCTGCATCAATGCTGCAGAATTACTCCCTTGTGATATGCCTGGTATCTGAATCGAATGTTTAGGAGGAGAATTAAAAAATTTCAATTTCCAGCAAATATTTGGGTCAAGTTGAACAAAGGTTTCCAGGTGATAGCTGATCTTTTGATTTGGTGAGCTGTATCAGTGGGCTCCTGTTTACTTTTACTCAGTTGCTGCCTCATCGTGGGGTTGGCACAAGTAGGTGATACTCATTGACTGTAGTGCGCTGTATCCCTGTTTTTATTTAGCTTTTTGTAAGGTACTCTGGGGTATAGATGTGGCATTCAGCAGTCGAACTTACCATGTTCAAAGATGTAGGTCGCCTGAACAGCCACGAATATTTGCTGAACTGGTTTGCACTGAATTTTCGCAGAACTGTGCATGGGCGAAGATTCTGCCAAATCGAACTGACTGACAGTTGTTAGCATCACTAAGGACTTAGACAGGCACGACTTAGACAGACACCGAAGGGTAAGGTTTTATCAAAACACAAAATTTACATATGACTGCTCTGTATGCTTTGTGAGTGATTGAGTTGTCTGTTTAAAGAATTGCCCGCTGCGGAAAGCAGTTATCCGGGAAGGAGGGGTGGTGGTGGTGGTAGAACTTGATCGGTCTCCTAGAGAATGCACATGCGCCAAAAGGCCAATTCTTCTGTTCTGCATGGTTAGGAAGGTATACAGTGAGGCAACCTGTTGAAGACCAATGAATAAAACAGCAAACAGTTGAACTGGTTATCAAAAGAATCAGGTCTCTGTTCATAAGCGGTGGACAGGAAGTGGTGAACAAGAAATAAGCGGAACCAGCGGTTGTTCAAGCACTCTTTCTCTGGAGTCTGAGCGCTGCAAAGGGGCATATCAATATTTTAACAACTAAATTGATAATTTAAAAACTTTATTGTATTCCTTTGGCAACAATTTATTTCCCTGGTGCAACACCCCCCCCCCCCCAACCCTCCCAGCTTACATTCATAATTGCACATGGGTGGCAAAACTATATTTTCCAGGTGTCCCTGGCTCACATCTCCATTTCTGGGTTTACCTAAGGGCGTATTTTTATGTGGCATGGGTTCCTGTCCCGCTTTGGGCTACTTAGCCATGCCGGACTTGGATTCTGGGAAAGCATCTTCTGGTAAATCATTTCATTGGCAGAACATTCCAGTTCCTTTTGTATACACCTTCTGTGATCCTCGGGCCATCGGACTTTAAAGACATTCCATGAACCCTTGGATTCTCGACTTTGAAGAAAATGGAATTCATTCATTTTTTAAAAAATAACCAGACTGGCATTTCTTATGTTTTGAAGTTGGGTGATGGGTGGTTGTCTCCCTTTGATAGCGAGCGCTTCGTGCATTCTGAGAACAGTCTGGGAGCACATGAATAAAAGTCTTCAAGATGGCATATTCTGGGCAGTGTTCTTCCCCTGAAGCACTGGCCAGCTGTAAGGGCATCTATGTGCTCCAAGCACAAAAAAGACCCTTAGATCTTATTGCCTGAAAGAAATGAGGAGCAAAGAGAAACACCTGAGGCCTTTGGTCTTCAAAGCACAAACTTCAGAGAACCAGGAAGAAGTCTATTCCGCTTGAGACAAAAGGCAGCAGCCGCAGCAGTAGGACATAGTTCCGTGTTTCAAGGTCCAATCATGCTTGCTACACTAAACCAAAAAGAGTAGATACTATCATCTACCCTCCTTCTCCAGATAACCAAAAATGGAACAGCATTATTATACAAACAATACAGGCAACCTGGAACACTTGAAACTCCCTTAAAGCAGTCAGACCACCGGGCTGTCAAGGTCAGAATTGTCCACTATGGCTTGGACACATGAACACACATGAAACTGCCTTGTACTGAATCAGAGCCTTGGTCCATCAAGGTCAATATTGTCTACTCAGGCTGGCAGCCGCTCTCCAGATTCTCAGCCTGAGGTCTTTCATATCACCTCCTGCCTGGTCCTTTTAACTGGAGATGCCGGGGATTGAATCTGGGACCTTTTGCATGCAAAGCAGAGAACCTTCCACTGAGCCACAGAGCTTCTCCTTAACAAGAACACACAAAGCAGGCCTATATCACACTGGGGCATTTGTCTATCAGGGTCAGGCCTGTCTACTCTGACTGGCATCAGCTCTTCAGGGTCTCAAGTGGAGGTCTTTTTAACTGGAGATGCTGGGGATTGAACCTGGGACATTCTTGCATGCAAAGACGGAGCTTCAGCACTGAAGCTGCCTTCTACTGAGTTGGGCCCTTGGTCTTCCAAGGGCAAGGTTAGAACAGATAAAAGGAAGTACTTCTTCACCCAAAGAGTGATTAGCACATGGAATTCACTGCTGCGGGAAGTGGCGGTGGCTACAAGCATGGACGGCTTCAAGAGGGGATTGGATAAACATATGGAGCAGAGGTCCATCAGTGGCCATTAGCCACAAAGTATAGATAGGAACTCTCAATCTGGGGAAAGTGATGCTCTGTATTCTTGGTGCTTGGGGGGGGGGTAACAGTGGGAGGGCTTCTAGTGTCCTGGCCCCACTGGTGGAGCTCCTGAGGGCACCTGGTATTTTGGCCACTGTGTGACAGAATGTTGGACTGTTGGCCTGATCCAACATTGGCTTTTCTTATGTTCTTATGTTCAGTATTGCCTTCTCTGACAGAAGAAGGAGGAGGTTTGGATATATATCCTGCCCTTCACTTGCAGTCTCAGAGTGGTTTATAATCTCCTTCCCTTCCTCTCCCCATAACAGACACCCTGTGAGGTAGGTGGGGCTGAGGGAGTCCTGAGAGAACTGTGACTGACCCAAGGTCATCCAGCTGGCTGCATGTGGAAGAGCGGGGAATCAAACCCGGTTCCTCAGATCAGAGACTGCCGCTCTTAACCACTACACCAAACCGGCTTCTTGGCTGGCAGCAGCTCTCCAGGGTGGAAGTCTTTCACAGCAATGGCTGCCTGATCATTTTAACTGGAGATGCTGGGGACTCGACCCAGAACCTTCCAACATTGCAAAGTAGAAGCTCTATGCCCAAGGCATGATCCTTTCCCAAAATACAGGGCACAACTAATCTCGTCCCGTTCCCTCCTAAGTACATTGATGCCAATCCTTGTTCACATAGCTTGGTGTAGTGGTTAAGTGTGTGGGCTCTAATCTGGGAGAACCGGGTTTGATTCCCCACGCCTCTACTTGCAGCTGCTGGATGACCTTGGGAAAGGAGTTTGTAAGCCACTCTGAGACTCCTTCGGGTAGTGACGGGCGGGATATAAATCCAATCTTCTCCTCCTCCTCCTCCTCCTTCTTCTTCATCTCTGGTCCCTCACTCATGGAGTTCATAGTGATAACCACACCAAAAGTAAATGAAAAACTAGCTTGCCTTGCCTTTTTCCCAGCTCGTGGTGAGTACTTGACTGTGTGTCCATTATCACATGCCATTTTTTTTTTGGCAAAGCTTAAAAGCTGTGTGGATGCTTTGCAATATTTGCGGGGGGGGGGGGCGGCTAAAAGCAAGATGCTGTATGTCCTCCGTGCATGCTAGAGCATTCAGAATGCGCGTTCACATAGCAGATGCCATTCCTGCTTCTTGGACATGACACCACACTGCTGAGAAAGAATAGATGGGAAAACAGGCGTGATAGACATTTGGAAAGCAACCCACCAATAAGAATACAGTAAAAGCTGTGTTGGATCAGACCAGATGTCGTGGGTCCTGGCTCTGCTGAGGCTGACTATTCCTCAGATGAGGAAGAGGCATGGAGCAACCCAGCCTCCTCTGGAGTCAGCCCAGAAGAGGAACCTCTACCAGCTCCGGAGGGAGAAGAGGCCCCAGCAGCTGCATGGGAGGAGCAGCAAGGCGAAGAGACTGAGGTGCAGTCAGAGGAAGAGACGGGTCCAGATCCTGGCCCAGCACCCCCAGTTGGAGACACCCCAAGGGCAGGGTCCCCACCTGGCTCACCTGAGTGTCCCAGACACAGGGTACTCCAGAGTCTGAATGTGCAAGAGAGATGAAGGAGCGCCAGACTGTAGATGTAGCAAAGGCAACGTGAGGAGCGGTGAGTCTTTGCAGACTGACTCCCAGGGAAGGGAGGACCGAGTCATAAACACCCCCACTCACCGGCCTCACTGCAGAAGCAACTGTGTATGCTCGAACCTGATCCTGGCCATCAGCCTCCGCTCCTTGCTCCTGAAACCTCTTACTGATATCCCAGCTTTCTGACCTTTGGCTCTGTTTCTCGGCTTGCTTTTGGACTGCGTATCCAGCTTTCAGTGAAGAGTATCTGTGGCGACTGGCTGGACCCAGCACACCAGAGGTGCATCTGGTCCAACATCTTGTCTTACACAGTGGCCAGTGAGTTCCTCTGGAGGGCCAACAACAGGGGACAGAGGTCGAGGCCTTCCCCTCATGTGGCCTCCTGGAACAGGGATTCAGAGGCTGGCTGGATGTGAAGGTTCCCTTTAGTCACCAAACAGGTATTTGCCAGAACTGTGGGGCTCTCTACTAGAAGATGTGGTCATTGCCATAGATGGATTTTAAAAGGAGGCTGGACAAATTTATGGAGGACAGATATATTGTTGGCTGTTAACCTCCTCCTCCTTCCTGGTTGCAAGAGCCAGCCAATCAGTGCTCAGAACAGCCGAATTGGAAAGTGGCTTTATGATAATCACAAGTGCCAGCCAATCAGCATGCTGTGCAGCCAGCTGTTCCTGGGAACTGGAAGAGCCAGTTTGCCTTTGAATCTGATTCGGCTGGGATGTGTGGACATCTGTCAAGTAAGGTACGAGTGTGGACCGACCGTAGGCTCACCGCACAAGATGTGGGCGTCTGCCTTCACTCTCTCTTCCCGTATCCTTCCCGTCTGCGCTCCTGACCCAGCTGGCACATATCCTCTGTGGTTTTGCCTTCTGAAAAGGAAGCATTAAGCTCAGATGTGCCGTAAAAAAAAGTTGGGAGCCGTCCACATCCCGCTGCAGTAAATGAGCAATGGTCTCGACAGCAGACGACTGAACGTTCCCGTTTTGATTAGTTATGCACTGCTTTTACAAGGGGAGCGATGGGCAAACCGGGGCCTATTAGGACAAAGGCCAAGTAGATTTCATAAATATGAAAGACAACTTTCCTCCCTGCCCCTTGTTTGCAAAAGGACTGCAAACTAACAGCTATGTTTGCCCATATTTTTGTTTTTGGGGGAAATGATGCAAGAGGTATGGACTCCTACCTTTCAGCTTGTGGAACATTGGCTGTTTGTTGCAAATAGAAGAAGAAGAAGAAGAAGAGATTGGATTTATACCCCACCCTTCACTCAGAGTCTCAGAGTGGCTTACAAACTCCTTTCCCTTCCCCTTCCCACAACAGACACCCTGTGAGGTAGGTGGGGCTGAGAGAGCTCTGAGACAACTGTCCTTGAGAGAACAGCTGGTACAGAGCTACAGCTTGCCCAAGGTCATCCAGCAGCTGCAAGTGGAGGAGTGGGGAATCAAACCCGGTTCTCCAAGATTAGAGTCCGCGCACTTAACCACTACACCAAACTGGCCGTTTCTTCCATACTGGCCAACTGTGCAGACAATGTGGCATTCTCTTTTTCTTGAGTGTAACTTTGCATTTCAGTTGGAGGCTGCATTTCAACCAATGTTCTTTGGGTCAGGACAGATGAATGCGCGTGAGTCCGGCAGCAAGCCCAATGCATGCACATTTCCCCTTGAACGCGGCTGCATGTGACATCTGACGGCAGTCTGATTGCATTGGCAATACTATATCAGCTTTGGCAGGGTTGCCTGGACTGTCTCGAAAAATGCTGGGAGATTTTGAGATTGGTTCCTTGGGAGGGTGAAGCCTGAGGAGGATGCGATGCCACTTCCGGGAGACGCTCTAGGAATTTCCCCTAATCTCTGTGATAAAGACCATAGAGACATGGGGAAATTTCTAGAGCATCGCTATGAAGGCCAGGTTCTGGCCGTTTTCTCTCCCACTCTTCAGTTTCATAAGGGCAGGAGATTGGAGAGGATGGGGATTTACCCCCACAGTCAGGCAAAAGGCAGTCTCATTTGGGGTCCCCAATCTTTTGATGAAGGAGGAGGAGGAGGAGGAGGAAGTGGAGAAGCAGAAGAAGCAAAAGGAGAGGCAGAAGCAGAAGAGGAGGAGGAGGAGGAAAGATTGGATTTATACCCCACCTTTCACTTGGAGTCTCAGAGCGGCTTACAATTCCTTTCCCTTCCCCTCCCCACAACAGACACCCTGTGGGGTAGGTGGGGCTGAGAGAGCTCTTTCGAGGACTGCCCTTGAGGGAACAGCTCCGAAAGAACTTGTAACTGACCCAAGGTCACATGTGGAGGAGTGGGGAATCAAACCCGGTTCTCCCAGATTAGAGTCCGTGCTCCTAACCACTACACCAAACTGGCTCTCCACCAAACTGGCTCCACCAAACTGGAGGCGAAGCCAACCACAAGATATCAGGGAGTGAGGTTATCCATAGCTCTAATGGTTAACTCTTCAGTGTTTCAGGTACAAGCTTGCTTTAATGCCTCTTAAAATGAACATATTATTTCAGAAACATTTCTTACACATACACAGTGTTATGTATTGACCATGCGGTCGCCGTGTGCTCTAGTAATGGCGACCGCCATGTGGCCAGAGCACATGGCCAAGAAACTACCTGAGCTTCAGCCAGGTAGAACAAAGGCCAGGTGGATTCAAACTGGCCACCAATCATGTACCTAGGTTTCTCCCAGGGAACCTGTGAGATGTAAATAGACTGATAATAGCCTATCAGGCCAGTTGGGCGAGGTCAGGGGATTATCCCTGACCAGCATAAAAGGAGGGCTCGGAGCCCTGGGTTGTATGCTTCATCCGGACCAGCAATAAAGATCTAGCTGTTTCACTGTTCCATGGACTCCCGACTCCAATACTTCTCACATAGCTTACCTTCAATCACACAGTGAAGATCCTTTAGCAGCGGCTGCTAAAACACATTTTTAAAAATCTGCACAGCCAATCAGCTCTCCAGTGGCCAGTCAGAAGCCCTGCTGGGCAAAAGCGCCACCTGGCCCCACCGACTTCCTAAGAACTCTTGGCGGGGGTCAGGAAAGGTGTCGGTGGGGGTAGCACACTAGGGACCCCCCCTATCCATTCATTTGGGATCCAGGACTCAAACCTGGAGCTTCAGGTTCTGAGGCTGCCTCTTAAGTTACCCATGAGTATGTTTGCTTAGAGTTAGTTCATTTCAAGGGCATATATCTAAAGGTTCCGGAGCGCTTCCTGGCAATCATTCCCATATCAGAGAAAACAAATCGGAGTCTTCAACAGACCTCATCAGAGATTCATTGCATTTGTTTCCTTGACTCCTGATGCTCTTCACGTCATTTGTCTTGCTGACTCACTGACTTGTGACGTCCGGCCTGATTATTCCCGGGATCGCAATGACTTCTGAAAAGATCTGCCAATTACAGACCCTGATCTTTTCCATGCCCCACGAAAAAAAATAACCGGTCCAACTTGTGCCCCAGATCAAAATGTCTAGGGAGGACAATAAAACAACTTGACAGGTGATCTCGTGTGCAGACCACAGAAAGGAGGCATCGACATGAAAAGCAAATACATTTTGACAGGAGGAAAGGGACCAGAGAAGAAACACTGCTTATGGGAGTTCTGGGGAAGAGACACTGCTTATGGGCTTTCTTGCCCCCCAATTGCTCAGTATCCCCCCAAAATGGGTTTCCATTTACCTATGCATCATGCAAAAAAAAATTTCCCAGTATGTTTTTTTTTTAAATTATTTTCTCAAAAAAAGTGGGATATAAAAGGGAAGAGGGGGGTAGGGAAAATATAGATTCATCACATTTATCAAATAATATGGGTTATTGCATACAACAAGTAAAATCAGATGTATTCGCAGACAATAATGCATCAATATCACAGTGTTTTGGGATGGGTTCTCTCTATAAAAGAATGAGCAAGAACTTTTTCAAAGTTAACAATAATCTAGTGGTGTAGTGGTTAAGTGCGTGGACTCTAATCTGGGAGAACCGGGTTTGATTCCCCACTCCTCCACTTGCACCTGGCTGGATGACCTTGGGCAAGCCATAGCTCTGTACCAGCTGTTCCCTCAAGGACAGCTTGGGAAAGAGCTCTCTCAGCCCCACCTACCTCACAGGGTGTCTGTTGTGGGGAGGGGAAGGGAAAGGAGTTTGTAAGCCGCTCTGAGACTCCCTTGGGAGTGGAGGGCGGGGTATAAATCCAATCTCTTCTTCTTCTTCTTCTTCTTCTTCTATTGACAACTAGATAGATTACGTCTTTAACAAGTGAACAAACTTCTACACTAAAATTAAATAATCATTAAAACCTGAATATTGTCTTAATCTTTTGTCTAAATCTAGGTTTTATTCTTACTAAATATTTAAATATTAGTGGAATGTTAAATAAAAGATGGAGAAGGAGAGATTGGATTTATACCCCATCCTTTGCTACTTAAAGGAGTCTCAGAATGGCTTACAGTCCCTTTCCCTTCCCCTCCACACAACAGATGCCCTGTGAGTTAGGTGGGGCTGAGAGAGCTCTCTTGAGAACTGCTCTTGAGAGAACAGCTCTGAAAGAACTTGTGACTGACCCAAGGTCACACCAGCAGCTGCACATGGAGGAGTAGGGAATCAAATCCGGTTCTCCTAGATTAGAGTCCGCACTCCTAACCACTACATCAGACTGGCTCTCCAGTATGTTCATGTAATGATGACTACATTTTTTCCTCCGCTCTCACCCTTTTGAAGGGAAATGGCTGTTCCAGTTGGTGTCAGCCTGACTTTTGTGTCCTTTCCACATGGGGACACTTTTCTGTGCTTTCCTCATTGCTGCCACATGGTGACGGGCTTCCACTCAGCAGGTTTCCCCATGCTTCCCAGTTACCGTGGTGAGCATTCCCCCCACGCCCATAGGGGAGGTGCATTATTGAGTATTGGTGTCCTGGAATAGCCAGGCCCTGGAGACAGCACGGACTCCTCTGATGAAGAACAGCCTATCAGCCACCAGTCAGCTGCAGCTGAGCAATCAAATGAGGAATCACAGTTAGGAGGCTATGAGGTGCATGTTTCACCCCCCCACCCAGCCAGCTGCCCTGTCTCCTCCAGGATCCCTAGGTCTGCAAGAACAATGTTGGTGCAGGTGCAGAGGGGATTTACAGTCCCAACGCAGGTCACCATGCCTCAGAGCTCAGCACTGGCAATCAGTTGCAGAGGAAGGAGAGACATCACCGGAGGAGACAAGAAGCAGCTATTGCAGGCGTGGCCCAGTGCTTGAAGTATGGGGGAGGAGCCCTTCAGCATGGCTTCAGCACCTTCCTAAACACTGACCTACTGCTGCTGTATTGGATTTGCTTTTTGGAAAACTTAGACAACTCCTGTACAGTTTACAGACTCTGTTTATTAAACTCTGGCATCCTGTCTCTATAACCGGTTCCTGTTATCTGCCTGAGCTGGCTCTGCATACCCCGGCACCTGCCTGAAGCAGAACTGTTGCTTCAAAAGTGGTGATCGATATGTCAATTAGAAGAAGAAGAAGAGATTGGATTTATACCCTGCCCTTCACTACCGGAAGGAGTCTCAGAGGGGCTTACAATCCCTTCCCCTCCCCACAACAGACACCTTGTGAGGTAGGTGGGGCTGAGAGAGCTCTGACTGAGAACTGCTCTTGGAAGCTAAACAAGGTCAGCCCCGGTTTGTATATGGATTGGAGACCACCAAGGAAGTCCAAGGTTGCTTTGTAGAGGCAGGCAATGGCAAACCACCTCTGAAGATCTCTTGCCTTGAAAACCTTACAGGGTCACCATAAATCAGCCGCAACTTGACAGCACTTTCCACCACCAGGTAGAGCTGGGATTAGGTTGAACACCGGAAATTGCCTTCTTGGTCTATCGAGGTCAGTATAGTCAGGTCTTACTGGCAGCAGTTCTCAAGGGTTTCAGGATGAGGTCTTTCCTATCACCTCCTACGTAAGCCTGTGAACTGGAGATTCCAGGAACTGAACCTGGGACTTTCTGTACACAGAGCAGATTCACTATCACCAATCCATGGCCTTGCACCAAAGGTTGTACCTTCAGCAATGGCAGTCTACAGACGAAAACAGTAGCTGATCAAGGCCTTGCTTGCCCCAGCATGGATCCTATTGGGAAAGAGGTCCCCCCCCAATTGCCTCAAGGTGCCTTGCACTTCCCAGGTTTTCCCCACTTTTTTGGTGACCTTTCCTAAAACTACTGTACAGCAATGTTCTGGGAATGATCGTAGCAAAGCTAGAGGTCTCGGCAGGGGAGTCTGGATTTTCTTGGTCCCACTCACACCAGTCCCATTTTCCCTGTGTTGCTCCCCCACACATGCCCCCAGCGATAAACATCAAGGTGTTTTTTTTTAAAAACTAAGAGCCAGTTTGGTGTAGTGGTTAAGAGTGTGGACTCTAATCTTGGAGAACCGGGTTTTAGTCCTTACTCCTCCCCATGCAGCTGCTTGTGTGACTTTGGGACAGTCACAAGTTCTCTCAGAGAGCTGTTCTCTTAAGAGCAGTTCTTGAAAGAGCTCTCTCAGCACCACCTACCTCACAGGGTGTCTGTTGTGGGGAGGGGAGGGGAAGGGAAAGGAGATTATAAACTGCTCTGAGGTTGCGGTCACGCGCACGAGATAAAGCGGGGGGGGGGGGGGGAAGAGAGGCTATTTCCTCTGGTGGAAGTTGACCTGCAGTTACGTGATCACACAGTCATTTGAAGCTGCGGGTACAGCCCGCCACTGTGTAATGAGACACAACCATGGGTGAGCCTGGGTTGTTGTTGTTTTGCCATTAGTCTCCGATGTGACAAAATGACAATGTAGCAATAAGGCTTAACCCCCCCCCCCCAAAAAAAAAACCCCTCAGTTTTCTAATTGCTAGCTAACTGATTGATATGTTCACTTTTTATATGACTGGCTGCAGAGCAGATCACAGTGATAGCTGGTTTGTTTGGGTGGGGGGAACAGACCTGGAATTCCCTTCAGGCTGTGTGAGAACATGAATGTGTGAAACACAACTGGTATCACTGCACTATTGGAACACATGCAACAAACCCAATCGATAGGTTAGAACTAGTGTTCCCTCTAAGCTGAGTTAGTGTGAGCTAGCTCACAGTTTTTTAGCTTCTGGCTCACACATTTTTGTCTTAATGCCAGTAGCTCACAAATTTCTGCTCACAAGACTCCACAGCTTAGAGGGAGCATTGGTTAGAACTGCTCATGAACTGCCAGACTGGTGAAAAACCGGCTCCCTATTCACAATTGTCGAACAGTGTGAAAACAATCGGCAGGTATTCTAGCACACCTAAACTAAATATTTTCCCCAATTTCAGTTCTTATCTTTTAAAACAAAGTAATTTTAACTTCCCGGGACATTAAATGGTGTTGTAGCATTTCAGAGATTTCTAAGGAAACCTGCTGAGTTGAAATTCACCTGCAGGTTTGATATTGTCAGATGTGGACTCACTAGGAACCAAGGCTGGTTAGCTCTGCACAAAGAAATAAATGTCCCTATGGAACAGTTTATATCTGGACTTTGCTAATTCATTGTGAGTGATCCAAATCTAATTGGCATGATTTGCTGTAACCTCTAAGTGATGTAACCAGACAAATACACACAAACACAGATGCATACACACACACACAAACGTTAGTGTATTTACAGAACAGAGACTGAAACCTCTCCCTCAGCATTCAGAGATATACTGCCCCTAAACTTGGAGGTTCCATGTAGCCTTTGGTGGACTTTTTGCCATCAAGTTGCAGATGACGTACAGCTACCCTGTAGGTTTTTCAAGGCAAGAGACAAGCAGAGGTGGTTTGCCATTTCCTGCCTCCACATGCAGCTGCTGGTATGACCTTGGGTCAGTCACAAGTTCTTTCAGAGCTGTTTTCTCAAGTACTAACCAGGGCTGATCCTGCTTAGCTTCTAATATCTGATGAGATTGGGCTCACCTGGTCTTCATGGATTTGCACAGCCATTCTTTGAAGCTGTCTGGGGACTCTGTCAATCTAAGTTAACCCTGGAAGCCCTGCTGATTTCAGTGGGAGAGAAGTAAACGTAGACTTTCCCACTAAAACCAGTGGGATATAGATGGGCTTATTTTGGGCTGGATCATGGTTCTTCTAGCAAAACTTAATTAAACGAACAGATTTTATCATTTCCTTCCTCCCTCTCTTCCTCCCTCCCTTTCCTTTTTCCTTACACCTTTCACCCTTTTTCTCCTCTCTTGTCCATCCTAATGGGCCTTCTGTCTGTCACATACTGGTCTCTGATCTGGGCTTTCTCACCAGCCCTTCAGAACGGTTCCCGTCATTCCGGCATCTTATTTCCATATTGCGTCCGTGAAAGGGCAGCAATTATTTCCCCTCTGGAACCGGCTTCAGAGTCACAGCATTGATTAATCAGCAAAGGTTACTACAAAGGAAAACAGTCAACATTTTCATTGCCTCTTGACACGCCAAAAAGAGCTGATCTTTAATATATGGGACCTCTGGGGGGACAGCGTTCTTGCTGAGAGCTCCGAGACCCTCAATCTTCCAGACCGGTTTGTTCCAGATGACAAATGATTGGGGGAGGGGGAGTTCAGACAGCTCAGTGGTGTTTGATTGGGGGAGGGAAGGCAGAAGCAATTGTGAAATGAGAAACTTGGACATGAATCGCTTTATTTCTTTCCCTATGTGGCAGCTGGTAATGCCACAATTTTTTCATTACTCCCTCCCATTTTTTTCATTACCACTTTTTTCTGCTTTGGGTAGCAGGAGGAAAACGGGGGGCAGTGCCACTGCTATGACGTCACTTCCTGGTGAAAACCTGGAAGTTCGTCACACATCCTATGGCATTCTAGGAAATCCCCTGATCTCTATGATTTCTCGAAATCCAACCCTAGTTTTGGCTCTTTGTTTGGACAGAGTCTCTGAACCTTTCTTAAACCTATAAGAGGTAGGAGTTGACTCCATCAGAAATCTCCATGCTTCGAAAATATGCTGGATGTTGCCCTTTACACAGAAGTTCATGCCACAGAGCCAATGCTAAGCATTTTATGTCACTTTTTTTGGTATGCCCAGACAAATTTGCATGTGGTATCTCAGCAGTCCTTCAAACAGCCCTGCAAGGTAGGTCAGTGTTATCATTGCTAAATGAGAGACAGTTTGGTGTAGTGGTGAAGTGCACGGACTCTAATCTGGGAGAATCAGGTTTGATTCCCCACTCCTCCACTTGCAGCTGCTGGATGACCTTGGGCAAGCCACGGTTCTGGCAGAGGTGGTCTTGAAAAAGAGCAGTTTCTGTCAGAGCTCTCTCAGCCCCACCTATCTCACAGGGTGTCTGTTGTGGGGAGGGGAAGGGGAAGGAGACTGTAAACTGCTCTGAGACTCCTTCAGGTAGTGAAGGGTGGGATATAAATCCAATCTCTTCTCTTCTTCTCTTCAAGGCAGAATTCCTCTTGAGGATTTGTCTCACCCTTTAGTGCCAAGACGAACTGCATGGACGATGCTAACTGCATGGACAACGCTAATAGTTCTGGCACAGCTGTTCTTGAAAAAGAGCAGTTTCTGTCAGAGCTCTCTCAGCCCCACCTACCTCACAGGGTGTCTGTTGTGGGGAGGGGAAGGGAAAAGGAGTCTGTAAGCCACTCTGAGACTCCTAGTGAGTGAAGGGCGGGGTATAAATCCAATCTCTTCTCTTCTTCTTCTTCTAAATTGCAGGTGCTGGTTGGCTGAAGGACTTTTAGTGAGTACATAATTCCCAACTCACGGTGCAATCATACACAGAGTTAAGGTAAAAGTTAAATGTTTCCCTTGCTCAAAAGCTAGCCGAATCCAACTCTAGGGGGCGGTGCTCATCTCCGTTTCCAAGCTGAAGAGCCAGCGCTGTCCGAAGTTTCTGTGGTCATGTGGCTGGCATGACTAGACACCGAGGTGCACAGAATGCTGTTACCTTCCCGTCAAAGTGGTACCTATTTATCTACTTGCAGTTTCTTGCTTTCAAACTGCTAGGTTGGCAGGAGCTGGGGGCAGAGACAGGAGCTCACTCCGTCACGCAGCACTCGGGTCTTGAACTGCCGAGCTACCGACCTTCCAGTTGGCAGCTCAGCATCTTAACCTCTGAGACACTGTGGCTCAGAGTTACAGCCTTATAAATCCATCAAAGTCAACAGAATTAGAATGGTGTAACTTGGTATAGGATTACACTGTTCGGTCATTCTGCATGCATTTCCAAACACATTTTTGTCTAATCCAGGCAGGCCCATAGCCACGAGGAGGCCTACAGGGGTGATGCCCCCTTTTGAATGTGCCCAGCATCCTCAGCCATGCCTTTCTGTTTTCTCCCCCTTCCCCTGCTTCCCAGCAAGGCATGAGCGAAGCCGGAGCCTCATGAGTGTGGGGGAGAATCAGGGGAGATGGCTGGAGGCAGGTGCAACCACCACAGAGGGACAAACCCCAGCTGAGGGTCATGAGTGCTGCAGCCAGCGCAAAGGCGTGAGTGCCCTGGAGAGGACACCACTGCAACAGAGCCCTTCTTTGCCAAGATGAGCAGGGGATGGAACCTGAGCCGGCTTCCTCAGGAGTCAGCCCCCAGCAGGAGGCAGGGCACCTGCTGTGGAGCACACGCCACATCGGAGCTTCCTCCTGAATGCTCGGTGCCTCTGCACATGCGGAGGGGGGATTCCCCCTTTCCCTCCTCCTCCTCCTCCGTCTCTCAACTACCAAATGAGGTAGGTGGCCACTGGAAGACTGGGATATTTGGTTTTAAACAAAATGGATCAAGTCCAGTGGCTTCTTTAAGACCGACAGTTTTTTAATTCATGGTATAAGCTTCTCTGTGCAAGGACACTTCTTCAGATACAGGGAAACAGACTTCTCTCAACCATTACCAATGCTCCCTCTAAGCTGTGGAGTCCTGCGAGCAGAGATTCAGATTTGTGAGCTACTGGCCTTAAAGTTGTGAGCGAGCGGTTTGGCTACAGCATAAATTAGTTTGCTCGGGAGCCATCCTTCCTGAGCTAAGACAAAAATGTGTGAGCCGGAGGCTAAAGAGCTGTGAGCTAGCTCACACTAACTCAGTTTAGAGGGAGCACTGGGGTGGAGGGTGGGGGGGTTATTTGCCAGAAGGGGCCAATTGGAGTCAGGACAAAATGGAAATTACCATTGTATAATATAGGTATTATATAGGTATTTGCAGGGGTCCATTGGAGTGGGAGCACACAGGAGCGCAGCTCCGGGAGTGAGGAGCCCAGGGGGCGGGCACATGACCAAGCCCCGCCCCCTCCTTGGCTTCCCCGAGCAGTGCAGAGGCGCAGTGCCCCGGGGAAAGCCCTGCTAGGGTCTTTATTGTTTTTAATGTTTTGTTTTAATATTGATAATTTTATCATTGTTCCTTTTATGACTGTGTGCTGCTTTTCCAGAGACTTGCTCAAAGTGGCATATACATTTTCTAAGTATACCATTTTTTATCTGGGCACATGGCACATAAGTACTGGAGAAATTTCACCAACCCTTCAGCAGCTTCCACCTCATCAGTTTGGTGTAGTGGTCAGGAGTTGGACTCTAATCTGGGAGAACCAGGTTTGATTCCCCACTCCTCCACATGCAGCTGCTGGTGTGACCTTGGGCCAGTCACAAGTTCTCTCAGAGCTGTTCTCTCATGAGCAGTTCTCAAAAGACCTCTCTCAGCCCCACCTACCTCACAGGGTGTCTTGTTGTGGGGAGGGGAAGGGAAAGGGATGGGCGGTGCACATGTCCTGGGTATCTCAAGTCTACTTGAAACCTGGTGGTTTCAAGGGAGCAGGAAGAGAATGAGGGTGTGTTCTTTACGCTTATTTTTATTGCACAAAGTATTAGATGGGGAAGGGAATGGAGGAAGAGCAGGTCAGTTTCACTCACCTGTGGAGTGGAGCCTGAGGGGTGGGTATTGCCTTCTGACACACTTCCGGTATGTGAGGGGGTGTGGCATATGCAAATGAGTTATGCGAATGAGTTATGCTAATGAGCTCCTGCACCTCTTTTTCTATGGAATGACCCCTGGGTATTTGTTCTGCTGCTTCAGGCCAACATGGCTACCCACCTGAACCTATCAAAATGGATTACCGTTGAACCTTCTTCATAGAATGATCTCCTGTAGAGACTTTGCACTACATCAGGACTCATTCATAATAAAATAAATAAATAATGATGTGTTCACCACCTCTGTACTCATCGCCCCCCCCCCCCAATTTTTTTTCCCCTGGCTACGGGCCTGAATTCAGGTCATACTGCTTTAATTTAAATAGCAAATAATCCCATTTTTATCAGACATTTCGGAGAGCTGAGCCCATGAAAGTTTTTACAAACTGTGTTTCCTATGCTATTTTACTTATAAAAATATTTACATGGAATCACACTCTCTGCTGTCACCCTCTTTCACGTGGCACCCACAGTGACATCCAAATAGTGGCTGACGATCACCTGGGATTACAACAGATCTCCAGGTGTCAAAGAGCAGTTCTTCTTGGGAATACCAGCCTCCAGCTGGGACCTGGGGATCCCCTGAAATTAGAGCTCATGTCCAGACTACAGAGATCAGTTCCCCTGGAGAAAATGGATGCTTTGGAGGGCGGACTCCCTGGCATTGTACCCCACTGAGGTTCCTGTCCTCCATCCCCTAACCTCCAGTTGTTTTCCAACCTGGAGCTGGCAACCCTACCCCATATCCCACTGGTGGTCAGTGGGAACAACTGAACACCTGAAGCTGCCTTCTACTGAACCAGACCCTTGGTCCAACAAGGTCAGTATTGTCTACTCAGACTGGCAGCCGCTCTCCAGAGTCTCAGGCAGAGATCTTTCACATACACCTACTGTCTCATCCTTTTTTAGCTGGAGATGCTGGAGATTGAACCTGTGACCTTCTGCATGCCAAGCAGATGTTCTACCACTGAGCCACAGTTCCCTAGCAAACCTAGTTCCTCTGGAGAGAAAAAAAATAGTCTCTCTGGAAGGTGGACTCTATGGAATTATATCCCACTGAAGTCCCTCCACTCCTTAAACCCTGCCCTTTGCAGACTCCACCCTCAAAATCTCCAGGAATTTCCCAACCTAGAGTTGGCAGCCCAACTTCCAGGCTTGAATCAGAACAAACAAGACACCACAAAATCATCTCAGAGAACTAGAATAAAACGAGCCTTGAAAAATGTCAAGCCCAATTTTACCATCGAGTTTTGCCCAACAACTAGAGCGTCATCCCCTAATGTCGGCGACGTGATGACATCACTTCCTGGTGACATCATTACATTGTGTTGGGGGCCATTTGTGAGTGGGTTTCCCCCTGCTGGCCAGCTGGCTGGTAGTGGAAAGGGCATTGTACCCCACTGAGGTTCCTGTCCTCCACAGGCTCTATCCCCTAATCTCCATCTCCTAATCTCCCCCGCAAGATCGGGGGAACCTCTGCCCAGACCAGGGACCTAGCAACTTGGTAATGAAAAAATGAGCAGTGACATTTCCAGGGCACATACCTGGTTCTGAGCAGGTGCCTTTTCCCAGGGAGAAAACCGCAGGAGAGGAAACAGTTAACGTCCCCCGCTTCCTGGATAAAGCAATCCCAGAGGCTGTGTTTGTCAAAGACAACAGAATGGTTTATACTGCCACAATGCAGCAGAACCCCCCCCCCCCCCCCAATCCAGAAGAGAGAATTTTCTGCATTCTTTCATCATTCCCTCTCCAACGTATGGAAGCCAGAAACGCTCCAAACCCTGCAGCCTCAAAGCAAAAGGACATTAATTTGTCTAATATATCTAATTAGATCCTGACGCTGATTTTCGGCTGCCTGGTCCCACAGTTGCGGGGCTTGGAATGTTTGGGTTTTCTCCCTCCCGCCCTCTGCTCCGCTTCCCATGCATGCAATCAGCCTCCTTTCTTGTCAACCCACAGGCGGGCGATTCTCCCCACATGCATCAGCCACCGCATCAGCAACCTTTCGAACGCTGACTTGGCACATCCTCCGTTTCATCTGGGAATAAAGCCGCGGAGGCCTCTCCTGGCGAGGTGGCTGGGAGCAGCAGCGTTTGGGAAAGAGTCATTTAAAAAAACACAGAGGCTAATTAGGGAGAGAGATTCCCCATAAGGCCCTGACCTGGATGGCCCAAGCTAGCTCAATCTCGTCGGATCTCAGAAGCTAAGCAGGGTCGGTCCTGGTTAGTATCTAGATGGGAGACCACTAGAGGAATTGAGGGTTGTGACACAGGGGCAGGCCATGGCAAACCACTTTGGAACATCTCTTGCCTTGAAAACCCGGTGGGGGTCACCCAAGTCAACAGTGACTTGACCGCACATGAAGTTACACACATTCATTCTCAGTGAGTTTGGGCCTCCACTGTGACACAGAGTGTTGGACTCGATGGGCCATTGGCCTGATCCAACATGGATTCTCTTACATTCTCATGTCATGTAGAGTAGAACTGAATCTTTGCAAATATTTGAAATGGATCTTCTTCTTTTTTAAAAAAAGCATCTTACTGACATCTTTTGGTTGTTTTGATTTGTATACACATTTGGTTTGCCAACCTCCAGGTGGTAGCCAGAGCTTTCCTGGTCTTACAGCTGATCTTCAGACTGCAGAGATCAGTTTCCCTAGAGAAAATGGCTGCTTTGGAGGGTGGACTGTATGGCATTATACCCCATTGAAGTCCTTCCCCTCCCCACCCCCTGCCTTCCTCAGACTCCTGGTATTTCCCAACTGAGCGCTGGTCGGAAACGGCCATATGCAGAGAAAGATTCACTAGAACTGCCTGTCAGCTACCCAGTGCTATTAAACACCATTGGTGTGCCATCTGAAAATTCCTTGTGCTATTGCAGGCGCAACACCAACGATCTCTGCTATCTATGCATTTTTTCCCCTAGCCATCCTCTAAGGATCTGAAGGCAGCATAAATAATTTCCTCCATTTTGCCCACATAAGAGCAACCCACAGTGGTCTCCAATCCAGATATTAACCAGTGCTGACCCTGCTTAGCTTCCAGTCTTTGATAAGACTATAGCAGGTTGTTAATGAGGGATGTGGTATATCTTGTATTTCTCTGGGGTGCCTTAATCCTTAAAAACCATGCCATGCTGTTGAGGAGTGTACTCCCAGATGTGAAGAAGAAGAAGAAGAAGAGATTGGATTTATACCCCGCCCTCCACTCCCCAAGGGAGTCTCAGAGCGGCTTACAAACTCCTTTCCCTTCCCCTCCTCACAACAGACACCCTGTGAGGTAGGTGGGGCTGAGAGAGGTCTTTCCCAAGCTGTCCTTGAGGGAACAGCTGGTACAGAGCTATGGCTTGCCCAAGGTCATCCAGCCAGGTGCAAGTGGAGGAGTGGGTTATCAAACCCGGTTCTCCCAGATTAGAGTCCGCGCACTTAACCACTACACCAAACTGGCTCTCTTCTGATACTCTTCCCTTTTACTTTACTTGTTGGCCTACTCCTTAGGGCCAATGCTCCCTCTAAGCTATGGAGCCCTGAGAGCAAAAATTCTACTTTGTGAGCTACTGCCATTAAAGTTGTGAGCGAGCGATTTGGCTGCTGCGTAAATCAATTTGCTCTGGAGCCATCCTTCCTGAGCTGAGACGAAAAAGTGCGAGCTGGAGGCTGGCTTTCATGATGCTTATGTCTGATGCGTTATGTGTAGAATGCTGTCAAGTCACGGCCAACTTAAGGTGACCCCACAGGGTTTTCAAGGCAAGACACAGACAGACAGTTCACCACTGCCTACCTCTGCATAGCGACCCTGGAATTTCTTGGTGGCCTCCCATCCAAGCACTAACCTGGGCCGACCCTACTTAGCTTCTGAGATCTGAAGAGATTTCAGTGGGTTGTTCTTAATTGTAAGCCACTTCAAGCAGGCCTCTGAAGAGGCAGCATAGAAATATCCTGTATAATGAACAAACAAACAAATGTGTGAGAATTGCCAGCCTCCAGGTAGCACCGAGAGATCTCCTGCTACTACTAAAGGTAAAAAGATAAAGGTTTCCCTTGCTCGAAAGTCAGTCAAATCTGGCTCTAGAGGGCAGTGCTCATCTCTGTTTCCGAGCCGAAGAGCCAGCGTTGTCCCAAGACTTCTCCATGGTCATGTGGCCGGCATGACTAAATCCCAAGGTGCACAGAATGCTGTTACCTTCTCACCGGAGTGGTACCTATTTACCTACTTGCAATTTCTTGCTTTTGAACTGCTAGGTTGGCAGGAGCTGGGGCCAGAGATGGGAGCTCACTCCGTCATGCGGCACTCAGGTGTCAAACTGCTGAGCTACTGACCTTCCAGTCTGCAGCTCAGCATCTTAACCTCTGAGCCACCATGGCCCCCTCTCCTGCTATTACAGTTGATCAATTCCCCTGGAGAAAATGGCTGCTTTGGAGGGTCAGCTCAATGGCATTGTACCTTGCTGAGGTCCCCCACCACCAAAAAACCCCACCCTCCCCAGGCTCCACCAGTACCAAATTCCATTTATTTCCCAGCCTTGACCAGGCAACTCTAGCGTGTGTGTGAGAGAGAGACAGACAGAGAAAGAGAGTTAGCATTTTGACAGTTAGTCTGAAGATTTTTGCCTCCTTTCAGCAAAGGCAATTGATTGCTTCAGGTAAGAAAATGTTCCAGCCAAAGGGAGAGAAAAATGGCTGGGAGGAAAGACCCAGGAATCTTTAAATGTTAAAATCATTAAAAGAAATCCGACATTTTTGCTTGTTCAGCCACAGCCCTGAAAGGGTAATGACATTTTTAGTGATCATAAAACCTCTCATCTCTCTTTTAAAGCATTTGTGAGAACATTAAAAGAAAGAGGAAGGAATTACGTTCCGGGGCTGAGAAAACCAGAGTGTAGCACACTGAATATTCAAGAGAAGAAGGGAATTGGGCACAGTTGCCCCAGGGTAGTAAGTCATCTGAAAACTTGATTACTTCGCTGTGTCCACCCTGACTCTATCATCCTGAATAACTTGATAAGCAATGGACTCTGAACAAATTCTTGGGGGACCCCGCTAGTGATATTTACCATTGTGAGAATTTGTGATTGTACTACTCCTACGCTTTTAGGGATGCCAGCCTCCAGGTGGGACCTGGGGATCCCCCAGAATTACAGCTCATCTCCAGACTGCAGAGATCAGTTCCTGTGGAGGAAATGGCTGCTTTGGAGGGCGGACTCTATGGCATTGTGCGCCACTGAGGTCCCTGTCCTCCCTAGGCTCCACCCCCAAATCTCCAGGAGTTTCCCAACCTGGCGCTGCCAATCCTAACCCCCTAGGGCTGCCAAGTCAGCCCGGGGGTGGGGTGGGGGATCCCCCGCTTCAGGGGTTTCGATCCGCCGGCCAGCATTTGGCCGGTGGGGGGAACCCCACCCCCCTTCCCCAACGTAATGACGTCACCCGGAGGTGACGTCATCACGTTGGGGGCGTTGCCAGGGCGACGCTCTGGCAATCGCCCCCAAACTCTATGATACCATAGAGTTTGGGGGCGATTGCCTGAGCGTCGCCTCTGGCAATGCCTCCAACGTGATGACTTCACTTCCGGGCGACGTCGCTGGGCATGCACGCTTTGCGCGCACGCCTGGGAAACTCCCGGATGATGGAGGACTTCCCCCCGCCGGTAAGTAAGGGACACTTGGCAACCCTATAACCCCCACCCCCCCATCCCCTGCTGGTAGCCGGGGGGGGGGGTGGGACCCAGCAACCCCATACTCTTTGCTTTCTGTTAGCTGACCCCCTTGAGCCAGTAATCCGGCTAGGCGGGATATACATCTAAATTAATAATAAATAAATAAATAAGAGAACCTATCTGCCCGCTTTGAGACTGTTGGGTTTACTGCGGCTCTTTTGGCAGTAGATGCCAAATGCACCATAATAAGGTTGCCTAGCCCCCACAAAGGGCCCCTCCTGCGGGTGCCAATCAGCTGGCTGGCAGGGGACTTCCTGGGGGCAAAAGAAGGCCTAGGCCTGCACTGCTGACCACATGGTGATGTCACTTCTGGCACACATCAGAAGTGATGTCTTCATGTATCTGGGACACTCTGGCATTTGGGTACAAGCTCTATGGTAAAAAATGACTTCTGTCATGGAGCCCATGGCGTGGCATCACTCCTCTGTAGGAATTGATGGGAACTTGGTACCATAGATTTTCTGGCAATTCCTAGACAGGCATGATGCCCCTTCCAGGTTTTCCCTGTAAGTGATGTCACACCATAGTCATCAGTGCCCCCCCCCGCCATGTCCTTTCACCCCAGACTCCTACTGGTTGCTGGGCCAAGCCTGACCACCCTTTCCCCTTCCCCTACCTGCTCACTTGCAAGGACTCCATGACCTGTGCTCCCAGCTGCATGCACTCCCCAGTGGCACAGGTGAAATGGCTGCGAGCAGTGTGGGAACCTGCAAGCATGGCTGAGGAGGGCAAGGGAAGGGGGCACACGGAGGAGGGCATGTGAGTGGGTGGGTGAGAAGGGAAGTGTGAGCAGGAGGCCTGGTGGGAGGCCAAAGGTGGGAGGGGGCTACCAAGAATTCTCTGGATGGGATTCTTCCAAACCACGCCTGGCTACAAAATCCACATATTGCCCTTTTCATTTGTTGTTGTTCAGTCGCACAGTCGAGTCCGATTCTTCGCGACCCCACGGACTACATCACGCCTGGCCCTCCTGTCTTCTGTCGTGCTCCGGAGTTCGCTTCATTTCATTGTTTGTTGCATCGCTGACACTGTCTAACCCTCTCATCCTTTGCTGTCCCCTTCTTCTTTGACCTTCAGTCTTTCCCAGCATCACGCAATGCTCCCTCTAAGCTGTGGAGTCTTGTGAGCAAAAATTCTACTTTGTGAGCTACTGGCATTCAAGTTGTGAGCAAGTGACTGGGCTACGGCATCAATTAGTTGGCTCTGGAGCCTTCCTTCCTGAGCGAAGACAAAAATCTGTGAGGTGGAGGCTAAAAAACTGTGTCCTAGCTCACACTAACTCAGCTTAGAGGGAACACTGTTCAGTGAGTGAGAAGTGAGCCCTTTTCATACCAAGTCTTGTTCAGAAGTCTTGTTCAGTGAGTGAGATGTGAGCCCTTTTCATACCAAGTGGCGATCACATGTACTGCGATGAGTGTGTGCAGTCTGCTCTTGTGGTATGTGGGATCAAAGTACCAGACGCACAATCCCTGGAAAAGGTTATTTCCATGTCTCAAGTCCTGCCTCTTCAAAGGAATGGTGCTGTGTAGATGCTGTGCTGCTCAAGAAAGGCAAGGACAAAACAGTGTCAAAAATGGTGTCTAAAACTGCCACATGAAAATGGTGGAGATCATCCAGGAAGTTTCTCGCTTGTTGCCATAAATTCACCGCTGTGCCGTTGTCCCTGTGCATGTCCTTAGTGCCTTATGCAATGTAGCTGAAAGATGCATCCACAGCGGTACTAGAGATCTCCTACGTCAGCATTTCTTATTTGATAATGTTTGCAAAGGGATTTGAAATAAAAGACTTGGTGAAGGTCACTCCCCCGCCTCTCTAGGACTATATTTTCTCAGCCTAGGAAAACATGTGCCATTAGAATTGCAGTGGCTTGGATCTCACATAGATTTTTGTGGGCTCTAGGGAGGACGATTTTAGCTAATTCCTGGCATCCCAAGGCATCCCAAAACAGCCCCCAAAATGCTGCTCTTGGGGAATGGGGGACCCCTAGGAATAGTTGGGGGAAACTGGAGGTCTTCCACAGGAGGGGCAATCTATCTATCTGTCTGTCTGCCTGTCTATCTGTCTAGATGGATGGAAGGATGGATGGATGGAAGGAAGGATGGATGGATGGATGGATTGGAAGGATTGATAGATGGATGGATGGATGGAAGGATGGATGGAAGGATGGATAGATGGACAGATCTGGCCTCAGAATGAGCAACCAAACCCAGAAATGATAGAGATGGGGATGTGGTGCAAAGGTGGATTTTACTGGAAATTCAGATAGGTCAAGAGCTAGTTCTGAATCCAGTAGCAAACCTAGACAGCATAATAAAAAGTAGAAACATCACCCTGCCAACAAAAGTCTGTATGGTCAAAGCAATGGTATTCCCAGTAGTAATGTATGCTGTGAGAGTTGGACCATAAGGAAGGCCGAGCGGTGAAGAATAGATGCTTTTGAATTATGGTGCTGGAGAAGACTCCTGAGAGTCCCTTGGACTGCGAGGAGATCAGATCAGTCAATCCTAAAGAAGATCAACCCTGACTGTTCCCTGGAAGGCCAGATCCTGAAGCTGAAGCTCAAATACTTTGGCCGCCAAATGAGAAGGGAGCACTCCCTGGAGAAGACCCTGATGCTGGGAAAGACTGAAGGTAAAAGAAGAAGGGGACGGCAAAGGATGAGATGGTTAGACAGCATTATTGATGCAACAAACATGAAATTAAGCAAACTCTGGAGGACAGGAGAGCCTGGCGTAATGTGGTCCATGGGGTCGCGAAGAGTCAGACTCGATTGTGTGACTGAACAACAACAAAAAGCAACAAAATACCCTCCAAGTGTCAAGAAGATTGGATTTACTTTTTCCCACCATAGAGAACAACGGAGGGAATGGGGGCAACCTGTTTGGGGGCCCGTAGGATTAGACACCCTGGTCCAATCTTCTTGACATTTGGTGGGTATTTTGGGGAGAGGCTTTGGCAGCTACCCTGCGAGTTTGGAGCCTCTCCATCAAACCCCCTTCCCTCCACTACTTTTTAAGCCACCACGGCAATTCAGCGGCGGGCCAAATCAGATCAGAGAATCTGATTCGGCCCATGGCTGCCCAAAAGGGGGCCAAATGGGCCATTTCCGGGGGTTCTTTCAGTTCGAATGAACTGAAGGCACATCTGTATCCACCACCAGACACCAGGAAGACAAAATTTTCTCACACTTCTGCATAGGCTGAATATTTTCTCTCTCCTTCCTTTCTTTGGTGGACGGTTGCTAAATAGAAGATAAATGGATATCAGAGGTGTTTGCTGTTGAAATGCCGATGGGTGAGAAGACACTCTGAGTATTGATCCAAGCAATTCCTTGGGGCTCATAAGGCTGGCTCATAAGGAAGTGCTTATAGCACATGATTTAGGTCAGGGGTCAAAAGCAGCACTCTTCAAATTGAAAAAAAAAATCTGTTTCGTCCGGGACTTTGCTACTTTGTGGTGAAAGACTGTACTGAAGAAAGCAAGTCCTCTAGGAAATGAAGACTCTCCTGGTTCCAGTGATGTGGTTGGGGACGGGGCGGGGGTATCATCGCCAGTTTGGTATAGGGGTTAGGAGCCTGGACTCTAATCTGGGAGAACCAGGCCTGATTCCCCCCTCCTCCACATGCAGCTGCTGGTGTGACCTTGGGTCAGTCACAAGTTCTCTCAGAACTGTTCTCTCATGAGCAGTTCTCGAAAGAGATCTCTCAGACCCACCTACCTCCCAGGGTGTCTGTTGTGGGGAGGGGGAGGGAAAGGAGATTGTAAGCTGCTCTGAGACTCCTCCAGGTAGTGAAGGGTGGGGTATAAATCCAATTTCCTTCTCCTCCTCCATGATTACTATTGTGAGCAAAAATGCTACTTTGTGAGCTGCTGGCATGAAAGTTGTGAGTGAGCGATTGGGCTGCTGCATAAATTAGCTTGCTCGGGAGCCATCCTTCCTGAGCTAAAACAAAAATGTGTGTGCCAGAGGCTGAAAAACTGTGAGCTAGCTCACACTAACTCAGTTTAGAGGGAACACTGGATGTCAGCAAGGTACAGTGTGACAGAGTCCACCCTCCAAAGCAGCCCTTTTCTCCAGGGGAACTGATCGGTACAGTCCGGGGATCCGCAATCATTCTAGGAGAGTTCCAGATCCCAGCTGGAGGTTGGCAACTCTAATTTGCTTCCCATCATGCCACTGTTTGAGACACGGTGCCTCCGTACATGATCTGCCTGTCACAGCTTGAACAACAAAGTAGAATTTATGTTTTTCCCATTTGGAAGCCCTCAGTGAAGGGTTTGTGGCTGGCGGGAATTCTTTTATAGCCGTTCAATTTATCTAATGCACTGGGTCGGTCTCTGCAAGCCAAGTCCCCTGGTTTTGAATGCCTTGCCCCCATGCCAAGTGGCACACAGATCTGGAGATCTTTCCATTACATTAATTTTACCTTCTTCTTTTTTTGGTGAACGTCTTAATGGCGTTTTGTCCGAGAGATATTTCAAAACAGTGGCGCTGCTCGGTTTCATTGAAGCGAGTTTCCGTAGTATCACGCTGGCAAATATTTCATAAACATATGTCAGCCACTTAGAAGAGATGTGGTTTATTTATACATTAATTACACTGACGCTCTGGGAAAATATTTGCGTATCGAGAGCTATTTAAACAGACAAGTGCGAAGAGCGCTTGCTATTAAATAAAACGGCGCGTGCCGTTAAAAATAAAAATCGCTGCTTGTGGGGAAGTCTTGGCCATGTGACCGATACCGACAAAATCAATGCTAGAAAAAGTGCTGTTCATTGATACTGTCTGCGCTGACTGGAGATGGTTGAATTTAATTGCAGTTGGATGCATGCTGAAAGCAAGCTTCCTTCTCCAAAACATGTGAATTCAGACATTAAAGTAATGGAAATTTGTATATATCAGTTAATGAAGATAACTTCCATTTCATCTCCACAACAACCACCCTGTGAGGTAGGTTAGGCTGAGGGGGTCATCCACAAAAATCCCACAGCAGAGAGGGGAATAGGGATGCCAGGTTTCCTAAGAATGTAAGAGAAGCCAATGTTGGGTCAGGCCAGTGGCCCATCCAGTCCAACACTCTGTCACACAGTGGCCAAAAACACCAGGTGCCCTCAGGAGGTCCAGCAGTGGGGACAGGACACTAGAAGCCCTCCCACTGTTGCCCCACCCAAGCACCAAGATTACAGAGCATCACTTGCCCCAGACTGAGAGTTCCTATCTATACCTCGGGGCTAATAGCCACTGATGGACCTCTGCTCCAGATGTTTATCTTATTCCCTCTTGAAGTCGTCCGTGCTTGTAGCTGCCCCCCCTCCGGTGGCAGTGAATTCCATGTGTTAATCACTCTTTGGGTGAAGAAGTACTTCCTTTTATCTGTTCTAACCTGACTGCTCAGCAATTTCATGGAGTGCCCACTGTGAGAAAGGGAGAAAAGTAGTTTTTTTTCTCTACCTGCTCTATCCCATGCATAATCTTGTAAACCTCGATCATGTCACCCCTCAGCCGTCGTTTCTCCCAGCTAAAGAGCCCCAAGCGCTTTAACCTTTCTTCATAGAGAAAGTGTTCCAACCCTTTGATCATTCTAGTTACCCTTTTCTGCACTTTTTCCAATACTGTAATATCCTTTCTGAGGTGTGGTGACCAGAACTGTACACTGTATTCCTGCTACGGAATCTATTTTTTCAGGGAGGGGGGGGGGAATCCTAGAGCATCGTGCTGACATAATGATGTCACTTCCAGGGTTGCACAGGAAGTGATGTTGTAGTATCCAAACAATGCCTATTTGTATGTCCTTGCCCCTATTTACCCCCTACCAGTTGCCAATATTGGCCTGGCAGAGTTCCCTCTAAGCTGAGTTAGTGTGAGCTAGCTCACAGTTTTTAAGCCTCCAGCTCACACATTCTTGTCTTGGCTCAGGAAGGATGGCTCCAGAGCCAACTAATTTATGCAGCAGCCAAATCGCTCGCTCACAACGTTAATGCCAGTCGCTCACAAAATAGAATTTTTGCTCACAAGACTCCACGGCTTAGAGGGAGCATTTCTGGCAATCCTGGTGGCGAATCAAACCCAGGTCTCCGAAATCCTAGCAACAGACACAACCAGGGGTCATTTCGTAGAAAAAGAGGTGCAGGAGCTCATTAGCATAACTCGTTAGCATATGCTACACCACCTGACATCACCTGAAGTATGTCAGAAGGCAAGAAAGAAAGAAAGAAAGAAGAGAGAGAGAGAGAGAGAGAGAGAGAGAGAGAGAGAGAAGAAAGAAAGAAAGAAAGAAAGAAAGAAAGAAAGAAAGAAAGAAAGAAAGCTGGCAGAGAGGGGACAGCTACGAATCCAAGCCTCAGAAATACCACTCTTCTGGGAGGATAGCTTTAGTGGTGGCTGAAGCCTTCAGAAGGCTGGTCGGAGGAACAAGGACCTTTCCAGGGGACGGGGTCATTTTGCTGCAGCCATGACACAAGCAGGCATTCCCACACGGGGGGGGGGGGGGCGCTGGCACCAACTTCCGGAGCTGCGCTCTCCCGAGCTCCTGCTCGAAATGACCCCTGGACGCAACTATACCACGCTTGCACTTAAAATAGCATACGTTATTTCTATTTCCACAGACAAAGGTCAAAACCACATGTTATCCAGGAGATAAAGGATTGGATTGCTTTGAGCATTTTTAGTCCAATCAAAGAGTATGCCCCCCCCCCCGCCTCTGATTGGACAAGGATTCTTACTGTTGTTTCTGAAACTGCAGCCTGGGGAGGAGTTTTGATTGAGACACCCCAGGAATGGGGAAAGGGTTCTCCCCACCCACCCCCATGACCACCCCCTTGGTCACATGCATATGCAGGGCCAGTTCAAGGTGTACACATTCTGAGGTGCATTGGCCACGAGGCCACCAGGAAGAACCACAGCTGGCTGCTGGCCTGGGGCCACTCCAACCTGTGGACCACCCCCCTCTGGGCCACACCAGCTCAAAGAGAGGGGCAGATATGAGGTGTGGGGAAGGAGGGCACATCATGGTGAGGGACTTGCTCACCCCATCCACCCCAGAACATCCCTGGCAAGTGTCTGTCCAGCCGCTGCTTGAAGACTGCCTGTGAGGGGGAGCTCACCACCCCCAGTTTGGTGTAGAGGTTAAATGCATGGACTCTAATCTGGGAGAACCAGGTTTGATTCCCCACTCCTCCACTCGGAGCTGCTGGATGACTGTGGGCAAGCCATAGTAAAGAGTAGTTTCTGTCAGAGCTCTCTCAGCCCCACCTATCTCACAGGGTGTCTGTTGTGGGGAGAGGAGGGGGAAAGGAGATTGTTAGCTGCTCTGAGATTCCTTTGGGTCGTGAAGTGTTGGGTATAAATCCGATCACTTCTTCTTCTTCTTCTTCTCCCCCCCCCCCCCATGGTTGCACAACTCTTACTGTCAAAAAGTTTCTCCTAAGATCCTTCCGGTACCTTCTGGCCCTTAATTTAATCCCATTATTGGGAACCCTTTCCTCTGATGCCAACAGGAACAGCTCCCTGCCCTCCTCTAAGTGACAGCCCTTCACGTACTTCAAGACAGCCATCCTGTCCCCCCTCAACCTCCTCTTCTCCAGACCGAACATTTCCAAGTCCCTCAGCCTTTCCTCCTAAGGCTTGGTCTCCAGTCTCCAGACCCCCATAACCTGTGTCTGCAGTGGAAGGGTCCCCGTTGGTATCCCTGGGACCAAAATGGTCGCCACCCTCTAGACCAGGAATGATTTAACTGGCTCCATGGGTTCTGCTAGGATGCAGGCCGGACACATGTTACCATTGATGCCAAAGATCGGCTTAGTCCTTTGGTCTACAAAGAGCTTCTCTTAAGACTCAGAGTGCTGTTCATACCTCCGCGATCAGAGGAGGCACTCAGCCCCTTGCCGAGAGTAAGCTTCAAGAGCTGTTTTATCCGTCAGAAATCTACTTAAGCCTTTTTTCTCCTTCCTCTCCGTGCTTCCCTGGATTTTCACTTGAGCTTCCAAAGTCAGCAAAATATCATATTAGCTAGTAAAACACGTATCTTCCATGGGTGTTGGGATTTGTGCGGCTCAACTCTTCAAAGGTGTGAGTTATCGATAAAATGGGAAAATGGCAGGAAGCTTCCAGAAGGGTGGAGGGAGACGGCTGCTAGTCTCCTTGGCAACTTGGCTCAAGAATTTGATGTTAGCGTCGCCCATGCAGTTCGTCTTGGCACTAAAGGGCGAGACAAATCCTCAAGAGGAATTCTGCCTTGAAGAGAAGAAGAGAAGAGATTGGATTTATACCCCGCCCTTCACTACCTGAAGGAGTCTCAGAGCAGTTTACAGTCTCCTTCCCCTTCCCCTCCCCACAACAGACGCCCTGTGAGGTAGGTGGGGCTGAGAGAGCTCTGACAGAAACTGCTCTTTTTCAAGACCACCTCTGCCAGAACCGTGGCTTGCCCAAGGTCATCCAGCAGCTGCCTGGGGAGGAGTGGGGAATCAAAACCCGGTTCTCCCAGATTAGAGTCCGCGCACTTAACCTCTACACCAAAACTGGAGGTGGTGAGCTCGGTGAGGCTGAGAGAGCTCTTTCCAGAACTGCTCTTGAGAGAACAGCTCTGGGAGAACTCATGACTGACCCAAGGTCACACCAGCAGCTGCATGTGGAGAAGTGGGGAATTGTTAGCCAAATTGCCTTGATTTCTTACTAATATCGGGGAATTACTGACTATTAAATAAGTGGCAATAGGCAAAATGGTTCACCACCTGTTTATACAAAGGTCTCGCCTCTTCCAGACAAACCAAGAAATAGACAAGGAGACTGGAGTCAATAATAAGGTAGTTTCTTTTACTGAAGGAATTATGTCTCAATCAAACAATACAGATGCATGAACACACTTATACAGGTCCTAAGAAATTAGCTAGATCAAGAGACATTCGCATGAGCAGGGAATCGTTGGTATCCATCAAGGGAATTGTTGGTATCCATCAAGCAATAATTACCTGTCAGGAGAGCTGGTGTAGTCCTGCTGGAAAAATGGGGGAAGGCTAGGAGGGAGGGAGGGGCACGTGTCCTGAACCCACAGCAACACATGTAGACTCTGGCTGCACAACCGAGAGTTGTGGAGGGAGGATGGGATAGGAGATAGTAAGGCTAGAAAGAGAACTGGGAACTAAGAGCCCTCTTTTATTAGGGGTCTCTGGGGGCCAGCTTGGCTGGACCCCTCCTCTAAGACCACCCCTTAGCTGGTTTGCCCCACAAGTCCTGTCCACTAGGAGAGGGTCTTGAGGGGGTGAGCAATGTTAGATTCTACCTGGTGGTTTCAGAGATACCTGGCTGGAGGAAGATGAGTCTTTGTTTCACTGATGGGGTTAGTCTTTCTGGGCAGCCAAAACTGGTTCTTAGCTGGGCAGGTCCATTGTCTATGTGGAACCGGGAATAATCCTTTATTTCTCTGGAACAAGGAAGGGGGGGGGGGATGCCTGGGACGTGGAGGAGAACAAGTGCTTAATGGTGTTTGAATTCACATGTTTCAGCCACAATGGTGAGTGGCTATTTCTGTGAAGGTATCTTTGTGTTAAGGGAAGACTTTGGAAGCTGGTGGCCTTGGGAATCTCAGGTGTCGGCTGGCGTGTGTCTGCAGCTGGCATCTCTCCCTAGTCACTTGCATTCACAGTCCCTTTTACACGCGTAACAACCCAGTCCATTGTTATCACTTATAGATTTCATGTCTATAAGAGCGCATAAGCACCTTTGCAGGGTAACAGAATCAAACCCATTTCTCCCAGATTAGAGTCCACACCTCTAACCACTACACCAAACTGTCTCTCGCACCAAACTGGCTCTCCATTTGGCTCGATCAGAGCCTCTGATATCCACAGAGAATCCATCTGTCTTGCCCGATATGATCTAGTCCCAACTTGCATTGCCATACAGATGATATTTGACATCATACAGTGCTCAGATGTTTTTAACCCACACTGTTGTTACTTTACACTTAGGCCCCAAACAGATGTGGGTCTTCATGGTGGTGGTAGTGGTGGGAAGGGCTGTCAGGTCGCACCTGACTTCTGGTGATCCCATAGGGTTTTCAAGGCAAGAGACCTTCATGGGAGGTTTGCCACTATCTGCCTCCACATCATGACTCGGGTATTCCTTGGAGGTCCCCCGTCCAAATACTTGCTGGGGCCAACTTTTGCCCCATAACCAGGATTTTCTTTCCTGGTGGGGCGAAAGATTAGGAACCAGAAATCAGGCCTGTAGCTACCATGAGGCCCATGCCCCCCCCGGGCTTTTAAAGGCCCCTCCCCAATCCTCAGCTCCCCACTCCCTCGCCATTGCTGCCGTCAGCCCAGCAGCCGGTGACTCCACACCTCCTGCTGCTGCCCCGGATGTCCTTGCTGCCACCGGGAGGTCAAACGGGAGGGCTGCTGAGCAGGGATACCTGCCACCCGCTACACCTCCCTCCTGGGCGCCTCCTGCCTGTAGCCTGATTTAGAGCAGCCCATTCTGCCAACTCCAAATTTAACCATCGTCATCAGTAGAGAAGAGCAAGAGTCCAGTAGCACCTTAACGACTAACAAAAACATGTGGCAGGGTAGGAGCTTTCGTGAGTCACCGCTCCCTTCTTGAGTAGAGAGGAGCGAGAGTCTGGTAGCACCTTAACGACTAACAAAAACATGTGGCAGGGTAGGAGCTTTCGTGAGTCACCGCTCACTTCTTCAGTAGAGAGGAGCGAGAGTCTGGTAGCACCTTAACAACTAACAAAAACATGTGGCAGGGTAGGAGCTTTCGTGAGTCACCGCTCACTTCTTCAGTAGAGAGGAGCGAGAGTCCGGTAGCACCTTAATGACTAACAAAAACATGTGGCAGTGTAGGAGCTTTCGTGAGTCACCGCTCACTTCTTCAGTAGAGAGGAGCGAGAGTCCAGGATCACCTTAAGAACTAACAAAAACATGTAGCAGGGTAGGAGCTTTCGTGAGTCACCGCTCACTTCTTCAGTAGAGAGGAGCGAGAGTCCAGGAGCACCTTAACGACTAACAAAAACATGTGGCAGGGTAGGAGCTTTCGTGAGTCACCTCTCAGTTCTTCAGTAGAGAGGAGTGAGAGTCCAGGAGCACCTTAACGACTAACAAAAACATGTGGCAGGGTAGGAGCTTTCGTGAGTCACCGCTCAGTTCTTCAGTAGAGAGGAGCGAGAGTCCAGGAGCACCTTAACAACTAACAAAAACATGTGGCAGGGTAGGAGCTTTCGTGAGTCACCGCTCAGTTCTTCAGTAGAGAGGAGCGAGAGTCCAGGAGCACCTTAACGACTAACAAAAACACGTGGCAGGGTAGGAGCTTTCGTGAGTCACCGCTCAGTTTTCAGTAGAGAGGAGCGAGAGTCCAGGAGCACCTTAACAACTAACAAAAACATGTGGCAGGGTAGGAGCTTTCGTGAGTCACCGCTCAGTTCTTCAGTAGAGAGGAGCGAGAGTCCAGGAGCACCTTAACAACTAACAAAAACACGTGGCAGGGTAGGAGCTTTCGTGAGTCACCGCTCAGTTTTCAGTAGAGAGGAGCGAGAGTCCAGGAGCACCTTAACGATTAACAAAAACATGCGGCAGGGTAGGAGCTTTCGTGAGTCACCGCTCAGTTCTTCAGTAGAGAGGAGCGAAAGTCCAGGAGCACCTTAACGACTAACAAAAACATGTGGCAGGGTAGGAGCTTTCGTGAGTCACTGCTCAGTTCTTCAGTAGAGAGGAGCAAGAGTCCAGGAGCACCTTAACGACTAACAAAAACATGTGGCAGTGTAGGAGCTTTCGTGAGTCACCGCTCAGTTCTTCAGTAGAGAGGAGCGAGAGTCCGGTAGCACCTTAATGACTAACAAAAACATGTGGCAGTGTAGGAGCTTTCGTGAGTCACCGCTCACTTCTTCAGTAGAGAGGAGCGAGAGTCCAGGATCACCTTAAGAACTAACAAAAACATGTGGCAGGGTAGGAGCTTTCGTGAGTCACCGCTCACTTCTTCAGTAGAGAGGAGCAAGAGTCCGGTAGCACCTTAACGACTAGCAAAAACACGTGGCAGGGTAGGAGCTTTCGTGAGTCACCGCTCAGTTCTTCAGTAGAGAGGAGCGAGAGTCCAGGAGCACCTTAACGACTAACAAAAACATGTGGCAGGGTAGGAGCTTTCGTGAGTCACCGCTCAGTTCTTCAGTAGAGAGGAGCGAGAGTCCAGGAGCACCTTAACGACTAACAAAAACACGTGGCAGGGTAGGAGCTTTCGTGAGTCACCGCTCAGTTCTTCAGTAGAGAGGAGCGAGAGTCCAGGAGCACCTTAACGACTAACAAAAACATGCGGCAGGGTAGGAGCTTTCGTGAGTCACCGCTCAGTTCTTCAGTAGAGAGGAGCGAAAGTCCAGGAGCACCTTAACGACTAACAAAAACATGTGGCAGGGTAGGAGCTTTCGTGAGTCACTGCTCAGTTCTTCAGTAGAGAGGAGCAAGAGTCCAGGAGCACCTTAACGACTAACAAAAACATGTGGCAGTGTAGGAGCTTTCGTGAGTCACCGCTCAGTTCTTCAGTAGAGAGGAGCGAGAGTCCGGTAGCACCTTAATGACTAACAAAAACATGTGGCAGTGTAGGAGCTTTCGTGAGTCACCGCTCACTTCTTCAGTAGAGAGGAGCGAGAGTCCAGGATCACCTTAAGAACTAACAAAAACATGTGGCAGGGTAGGAGCTTTCGTGAGTCACCGCTCACTTCTTCAGTAGAGAGGAGCAAGAGTCCGGTAGCACCTTAACGACTAGCAAAAACACGTGGCAGGGTAGGAGCTTTCGTGAGTCACCGCTCAGTTCTTCAGTAGAGAGGAGCGAGAGTCCAGGAGCACCTTAACGACTAACAAAAACATGTGGCAGGGTAGGAGCTTTCGTGAGTCACCGCTCAGTTCTTCAGTAGAGAGGAGCGAGAGTCCAGGAGCACCTTAACAACTAACAAAAACACGTGGCAGGGTAGGAGCTTTCGTGAGTCACCGCTCAGTTCTTCAGTAGAGAGGAGGGAGAGTCCAGGAGCACCTTAACAACTAACAAAAACATGTGGCAGGGTAGGAGCTTTCGTGAGTCACCGCTCAGTTCTTCAGTAGAGAGGAGCGAGAGTCCAGGAGCACCTTAACAACTAACAAAAACACGTGGCAGGGTAGGAGCTTTCGTGAGTCACCGCTCACTTCTTCAGTAGAGAGGAGCAAGAGTCCGGTAGCACCTTAACGACTAACAAAACATGCGGCAGGGTAGGAGCTTTCGTGAGTTACCGCTCCCTTCTTGAGTAGAGAAGAGCGAGAGTCTGGTAGCACCTTAACGACTAACAAAAACATGTGGCAGGGTAGGAGCTTTCATGAGTCACCGCTCACTTCTTCAGTAGAGAGGAGCGAGAGTCCGGTAGCACCTTAACGACTAACAAAAACATGCGGCAGGGTAGGAGCTTTCGTGAGTCACCGCTCATCTTCTGCATGTGTACACATGGGGGAGGCAGCACTTTTGAGAAGGAAGCAACGGCAAGAAATTGATTCAGTGTCACTTCCTCCCTCCCCTGTAGGTGTTAAGTTTCCCCCTCCCCATTCCATTTTCTAAGAATTCAGGTAGCAACACAAATCTTTCTGACACCTGGTTCCTCACCATCACACCTTAGTTTGACATCAATTTTTCTTGTGAAAAGACTGGTCCTGCTAGAACTTTTCTAGACCAAGTTACAGGAAAGAATTCGTGCTTACCAGCACAGGAACGGAAGTTGCTCTAAGTTGAAAAGTACTGAAGTATTTTAGGAAACCACAAGAACAGGTAAGAGAGTATGTTTCTTTTCTGGTGCCTCCCATCAAGGGAGCCGCAAGAGAAGTTTTACCCACTTCCTGTTGTAGGTGCGATGAGAACATCATAACTCTGTTATCCTCAGCTGACCCGTAGGTAAGAAGGACAGATGGGCAAAGCCAGGTTTTCTCCCAAAGAAACAGGCCCCAAAGAATGGCATGGGTGAGAGGAGCTTGGTTATGGTTGCCAACCTCCAGGTGGGGGCCTGGAGATCTTTTAGAATTACCACTGCTTTCCAGACTACAAACAAACATTCATTTCCCCTGGAGAAAAATGGCTGCCATGCCTACGCCAAACTGGAGTAAGTGGGAATACATGAGCTTCAAGCTGTGAAAAGCTTGACCAGCAAACTGCAGCATATCACTGTTGCTTTAAAGGAACCAGTAAAGCTATGCAAAGGACATCTACAGATATCCAGGGTCTCAGGCTGAGGTCTTTTACAACATCTCCTGCCTGATCCTTTTAACTGGAGATGCCAGGGATTGAACCTGGGACCTTCTGAATGCCAAGCAGATGCTCTGCCAGTGAGCCACAGCCCCTCCCCTGTACTGTTTCTCTGGAAAAAACAACAGTCACATCACAGCCGAAAATTCAGCAGGTGCAACCCTCCCACTTCACTGCATTTTTATTTGTTGATATCCTGCCTTTCTCCCCAGTAAGGCAATGGCAAACCATCTCTGCTCGTCTCCTGCCAGGAACGCCGTGTGGATGGGGTCACCATGAGTCAGTTGCAACTCATGGCGTGGTCTTCTTTCCCCCCAGTGGAGGCCCAAAGTGCTTAGATCATTCTCCTCTCAGCCATCGCATTCTCCCGACAACCTTCTAAGGTAGGTTATGCTGAGAGGGTGCAATTGGTTCAAGGTCAAGTTCTGGTGGCATAGTGGAGATTCGAACCTGAGTTTCCCAGATCCTAGCCTGACATGTTATCCACTACACCACACTAGTATTTCCACCGAATCGTGGGTTTCCAGCTCCAGGTTGGGAAATTCCTAGAGATTTTGGGGGTGGAGCCTGGGGAGGGCGGGGTTTGGGGAGGGGAGGGGCCTCAGTGGAGTATAATACCCTAGGGTCCACCTTCTAAAGCTGCCATTTTTTCCTGGGGAACTGATCTCTGTGACCTGAAGACCAGTTGTAATTCCTGGCGATCTCCAGCTACCACCTGGAGACTTTCACAGTGCTCCTCTCTGAAAATGTAGCTGCTAGCGGGTTTAGCGTGTTTACTTATTGAGGAGGAGGCGTGATGGCCAGTGGTTTATTTTCATGGGAGTCTGGATTTTCCTGGCCATTTTGCTGAGTGTTTTATGTTGTTATTGTTAGCCATTCAGTCATGCCCAACTCTTGGCGATTCTATCGGCCAGCTCTCTCCACGTTTTCTGATCTTGTACTTTTTCTTTGAGCTGTTCCATGCTCAGGCTGGTGCCGACTTTTATGTTGTCCAGCCACCATGTTCTTTGGTGGCCCGGTTTCCTTTTGCCGCTAACCAATCCAAGCATAATTGCTTTTTCTAGGGAGTTCTTCCGCGTGACATGGCTGACATCGTAGCATTATGGGTTGAATCCAGGCTAAATTTTCTGAAGGCGGAATGGAACTTTCCTGCTCCCCCCTTCCCACTGCAGTCCACCAATCTCCATGAAGTGCTGCTCCTGGGGGATGGGGGATCCTGAGGAGGATTTACTGTGGGAAGGGGGGATGGATGGAAACTGCCTGTTTAGACTGGATCTAAGCCTATGAGGACAGAAATCGAAGGCTTCAACGCCTACAGTCATAACGTCTGCATCCCTATCTTTTTTATTCCCTTTTAAAAAAAGGAAAGAAAGAAAGAGATGAAATAAATACACATACAGATTAGGGTTCGGACGTGTGATCGAAGTGGAATTTGCATCCCAAGATGACTTTAAATGTCCTCCAATCATTTAAATACTGCTGAAATGGTTTGTGTTACTAGTGCCAAAGCTGTCTCATTCCTTTGGCATATCCTGTGCTATGAAATCGGAAGCGATTTGATAGATTACCTTATATAGGGATATGACTTCTTAAAGTCTCACACTGTGTTTTTTAAAAAAATCTCCAGAACTATGGTAAGAAATTAGAAGCCATGTTCTTCAGATCGTATCCTTTTTTGGGGGGGAGGGGGTAGGCATTTGTGTGTGTGTGTGTGTGTGTGTGTGTGAGAGAGCAATGTTCCCTCTAAACTATAGAGTCTTGTTAGCAAAAATTCTAATTTGTGAGCTACTGACATTAAAGTTGTGGGTGAGCAATTTGGCTACTGCATTGAATAGTTTGCTCTGGAGCCATCCTTCCTGAGCTAAGACAAAAATGTGTGAGCCAGAGGCTAAAAAACTATGAGCTAGCTCACACTAACTCAGCTTAGAGGGAACACTGTGTGTGAGTATGCCTGAAAGTAATAGCTGACTTTTGTTGATCCCTAATGGGGCTTGGACATTTCAGAGAGGTGGCTTACCATTGCCTTCCTCTGCATCCCAGCCCTGATATTCCTTGGAGGTCTCCCTTCCAAGTGCTTGCCAGAGTCGGCCCTGCTTAGCTTCTGAGATCTGGATGTTGAATCACAGATAGCAATCGATGGTCTATCTAGCCTAATCTTCCGCTTTCAAGAGGATGGGTCAAGCTGAACATCCACTCAGCTCTCAACGTGTAAGACCGCTAGAATAAAAACACTGACATTAGTTTAAATAGTGGTGAACACCCCAGAACTCAATTTGGGGTTGGCTGGGTAATTAGGAGCTTTCCTGGCAAAGGATTTACCTGGTTTCTGAGAGTTCCCTCTCAACTTATTGTGTCTGAGCATGTACCTGTATGCACTGTATAGTATTGTTCTGTGGGACCTGCTATTTCTAGCACCAGAGAAGACGAAGAAGAAGAGGAGGAGGAGGAGGAGGAGACTGGATTTATACCCTGCCCTTCACTACCCCAAAAAGTTTCAAAGTAGCTTACAATCCCCTTCCCTTCCCCTCCCCACAACAGACACCCTGTGAGGTAGGTGGGGCAGAGAGAGCTCTTTTGAGGACTGCTCTTGAGAGAACAGCTCTGAAAGAACATACGACTGACCAAGGTCACACCAGCAGTTGCATGTGGAGGAGGGGGGAATCAAACCCGGTTCTCCCAGATTACAGTCTGTGCACTTAAACACTGCACCAAACATAACGCTCTTTGAGGAACATACTGGGAGCGACAGTCCTGAAGGAATGTTGGTCCCTGAGTGCGTAGGGCTTTAAAGGTTAAAACCAAAACCTTGAACTTGACCTGCAAAGCAAATCTGGAGCATGGTTAAAGTCCCAGTGAAATGCCTCCATTTGGTGTAGTGGTAGCCCGTTTGGTGTAGTGGCTAGTTGTGCGGACTCTAATCTGGGAGAACCAGGTTTGATTCACCGCTTCTCTCTCTCTCTCTCTTTTTTTTTTGAACAATTTTTTTTAACATTTTCAAAGTTGTACCACGTTGTACAAACCTTATTATATCCAACATATCATAGAGTATATGAGCACTAATGTTCTCCTAGCCAATTCATAAATTTCGACCGTACAAGTAAAGAGTCTTGCTTATTATCCGGGTTCGTCAGATAACTAAGTCTATCGAGCTCTGCCCATTCCCTTAGTTTGGTAATGATGCCCTCTTTTTTCGGTAGATCAGCATTTTCCCACAATCTTGCCCGTTGAGTGCGTGCTGCAGTCACGATGAGTGATAGAAGCTTTGTGTCCAAAGTCGATACCTCGTTCGGAAATATATTCAACAGAAAAGTCTCTGGGTTTAGTTCCATAACACGATCCGTAATTTCAAAAATCATATTGTTAACCATCTCCCAATACTTTCTAACAACTTTGCACGACCACCACATGTGATACAAAGTGCCAATATTTTTCCCACACATCCAACAAAGACTCGAAACTGATTTAAAACATCTATGCAGCTTGTTGGGTGACCAGTGCCATCTATAGAATAATTTATATATATTTTCTTTATAACTAATGGCTTTTAGATATTTAACTGACTTCCAAATCTTTGACCAATCATCGATATCTATATTATAACCGAAGTCCTTCATCCATTTAATCACTGTCACTTTAACCTCTTCATCTTGCAATTTGTGTTTAAATATTAGTTCATATAGCTTCTTTATCAATTTGGAGTTATTTTTTAACCAAACCTCATCTAAGACATTATTAATGTCTTAAGAATAATGATTCACCGCTTCTCCACGTGCAGCTGCTGGGCGACCTTGGGCAAGCCACAGTTCTCTGACAGCTGTTCTCTCAGGAGCAGTTCTCAAGAGAGCTCTCTCAGCCTCACCTACCTCACAGGGTGTCTGTTGTGGGGAAGGGAGGTGAGAAGATGGAAAGCCTCTCTGAGACTCCAAGTGAAGGACAGGGTATAATTCCAACCTCTTTTTCCTCCTCCTCCACCACCATCACCACCTCCTCCTTTTCTTCTTCTTCTTCCTCCTCCTCCTCCTCTTCAATATAGAGGCAGGCAATGGCAGACCACCCCTGACGTCTCTTGCCTTCAGGGTTGCCATAAATTGGCTGCAACTTGATGGCACTTTCCACCCATGGTGTTTTTAGTCAGATGGACTATAATCCTTGCTCATGATGTGAAAAACCTCTTTGACCTACCTAATAGTCAGGATGATTTGCAGTGTAGCAACAGCAATAACATGGACTTCCTTGGCCATGAAATACAGAGAAGGGAACAACTGAGTCACACTATCAGCCTGGTAGCTGATAGCCCTGGGGTTCGACTGGGAAAGAAAACTCTTTGATCTAGAGGCCACGAGAGATATCGGTGCCATTTCTCCCCCCACCCCCCCAACAGTCATGCTCTGATGTCTGAAATCAGCTGGAAAACTTTTGGCCCAAAGCCTGGAGTCCTTGACCTGAAGACCGTAGAGGGAAAATCGGCACCTGGTTAGTCACAAAAACATCCCCATGGGAGCCACTTTGCTGTTCGTTAAACAAGATCAGCTAATAGTGGCGGGGAGTTCAAAGCGGAAGGTAGAGCTAACATCGGTTTTGAAAGGTCTGTGCCTCCATGAAAGCCTTGGACTTTGAGTTCAGGAATTCAGGTCTTTGCATCTCTTGTTTATGGAGTTCTCAGGTACAGACGGAGGCCTAACCTGGGCTGTGGTCACACACACTGAATAATCCACTTTCAATGCACTTTCCAACTGGATTTTTCCAGTACACACAGTAAAAATCCATTTGGAAAGGGCACTGAAAGTGGATTATTTAGTGTGTGTGACTGCAGCCCTGGATAGCGCAGGCTAGCCTGAACTCATCAGATCTCGGAAACTAAGCAGGGTTATCCCTGGTTAGTATTTGGAGGGGAGACCACCAAGGAATACCAGGGTTGCTGTGCAGAGGCAGGCAATGGCAAACCACCTCTGAACATCTCTTGCCTTGAAAACCCTGCGAGGTCACCAGATATTAGCTTCAACTTGATGGCAACCATCCCCCCCCCCACCAACAGATGGAACAGAAAGCTGCTATGTGCATGGGGTTTATCCAGATGTGGGTCACACTAAGGAGAAGGAGAAGAAGAAGAGATTGGATTTATACCCCGCCCTTCACCACCCGGAGAAGTCTCAGAGCAGCTTACAATCCCCTTCCCTTCCCCTCCCCACAACAGACACCCTGCAAGGTAGGTGGGGCTGAGAGAGCTCTTTTGAAAACTACTTGTTAGAGAACAGCTCTGAGAGAACTCATAACTTACCCAGGGTCACAGCCAGCAGCTGCATGTGGAGGAGTGGGGAATCAAACCTGGTTAGTACGTGCTCCTAACCACGGCACCAAACTGGCTCTGAGGTAGATCAGAATTTTTTTTACGGAAACAACACGCTTTATTGTTTTGGTAATCTGGAGTCTACCGTAAGATTACTACTGTCTGTTGAAGTTGCCCAGTTTGTCTGACTATGTTTTGGACTCAACCGAAAGGCCTTCTGGATCCAGTTGCTTTGATGTCATAACTTTGGTCCCAAATGTCATGTCTAGCCTTCCAGATGAATCACCAGGGCTCTTATTCAGTATCAAAGCCACAACACTCAAAGCACAGTTGGCCAGATATCGGTAAGCAAGATTTTTTTTTGAAGTGAGTGCTTTTTAAAAAAAGAAAGAAAGAAAAGGCATTGGTTTATTTGGGTGGCTCTTTTTGCTCAGGAAATCCAACTTCTCCCCCAAGAACAGCCCATTGCTGCAACCTCCATGTGTGAAATCAGCAGTTTGAATAGACAGCATTACTCGTGACCGCATTTACCCATTTCCCAGTTTTTCACTGACCTATGAACACATGGTTTCCATTCCTTTCCTTTCATATGCAAGTAACATTGCTGTGGGCAGAGCCACAATGCGTGAAAGTAGCGATCGGCCTTGCTCGTGTTTTCATCGAAACTATTATTAGCCCAGGTTGGCGTACCCTGCATTTCCTTGATGAGTTCTGGAAGTTCCCATGCACAGAAAGTCATCTTTGATGCCCTTCAAAAAAACCCCCCCTCAAATCCTCCAAAACCACTTTCACCATCTTTTCCTATATTCAAAGCTCCTTCCGCTGGTGCCAGAATATATTTTTTTTCCAGAGTAGTAAAAACAAATATTTCATTCATGAACAAGTAGCTTAGTCATCTGATTCTCAGTTCTGATCTGATCTTCGGGGAACAATGGCTGGCTGCCATTCTGTCTGCTGCTAGGAGACTGGTTCTCTTTATAATCTTCCTTTCCTTTCCTTTCTTTTCTTTTTTTTAATATCCTTGACTTTATCATGGAAATTGATTTGCTCAATGTACACCTGCTATGTTTCCTCTTAGGGAAAGCAAGCAAGCAAGAAAGATGTAGACTGTTTCTGCGCAAACAATCGTAGATTCATAAAGGGCGAAGGCGGGGAGACGTGTCAGGGCTATGAGTAGAAAGGCCACGGGTTCATCTCTAGGGGTTCTGATGCCCACAGGAACCTTCCTTTCAGATCCTGATATTTATTTTTATTTATTAATTTTATTTATACCCCGCCTTCCCCGTGAACAGGCTCAGGGCGGCTTACGAGAATCGGTAACCGGTACCATAAAAGCCATTACAAAGTTAAAACATCACATTAAAACATCACAGAAATTCTTAAAGTGCTAGTATAGTGATCTTCATCCAGTTCTAAAGATGGAGTACTGTATGATCTTCAACAAGTTCACTGAACTTCAGGCTTGCATGATGGTGTTGCTCACTCTCCAGGCCAGGGCCGACCCATGCCACAGATGTCAATAGTGGTGATGTTGATAGTGTGGCGGCTCCTAATTGAAAGCCTGGTGGAAGAGCTCCGTCTCGCAGGCCCTGCGGAACTGTAAAAGGTCCCGCAGGGTCCTGATCTCTTCCGGGAGCTCATTCCACCAGTAAGGAGCCACCACCGAGAAGGCCCTGGCCCTAGTGGCTGCAAGCCTGGCATCCCTAGGGCGTGGAATGGTCAAGCGATGTTGCGCCCCCGACCGTAGTGCTCTCCGGGGTATATATGGGGATACTTCTGTTCCTTTCTGTCCTAGTGACAACATGGCCACAATTCACAGTCCAGAGGTCCATAAAAGAATCCGCAGAAGGTGCTCACTGTAACTGAATGCAGCTTTGTCTTATCTCTTATCTCGAAAAGAACACATGACATCCTGGTGAGTCCGATCAACATTCTGTCTATCTTAGCCTCCTGTTCTCCAGAAGTAACAACCAGCCAGCCAGTTAGATGTCCTTGAAGGCAGGGTTGCGAGCTCTGGGTGTAGAAATACGTGGAGATTTGATGGGGGGAGAGCCTGAGGTGGGGGGGTTGGAGAGGGGAGGGACTTCAATAGGGTATGATGCCACCAACCACAGCAGCCATCTACTCCAGGGGAACTGACCTCTGTTGCCTGGAGATCAGTTGTAAGGGTGGGATAGAATCACAGAATCACAGAGTTGGAAGGGATCTCCAGGGTCATCTAGTCCAACCCCCTGCTCAATGCAGGACATTCACAAATACCTCCCCCCCACCCCGCCCAGTTGTTAGCTGGATTGTCTCAAGTTATTAATAATATTGGGGAATTAAGATATTATAATGCAATAGGCAAATACGGGAGCGATCACCTATGGATACAGGGGTCCCGCTTCTTCCAGAAGCACCAGAAACAGACGCCGAGACCAACTTCAGAATGTAATAGTATCTTTACTGATGATTCTTCATAAGCATACAATAACTAAAACACACTTACAATTACATAGATCTAGGAGAATTAGAGAGAAATGGATAGCAACATTCGCGTTAGCAGGATGATTCGTTGAGGTAGCATTTACCTGTCCTAGGCATGATGAAGCAATCCACAGGAAAAATAAGGGACACTATAGGGAACTGGGGGTCGTGTCCTGAACCAGCAGAACACGTGGAGACTCTGGCTGTGCAAACCAAGAGTCGTGAGGGTAGGGTAAGTCTAGAGGTAAGGAGAGAGAGAAAGCGAGCGCATGGCCAGGTAACTTCTTTTACAAGGGGGCTCTGGGGGTGGGCTTCACGGACCACCTCCCCTGGCATGTCCCACTTCTAGTCCGTCCCCAAAAAATGCTATCTGAAACTGGTTCCAGGGGGATGGGGCTAAGGGATTGGGCAATATTGAGTTCTAGTTACTGTGGGGTAGTGACAACTTGGAGGAGGATGATTCATGCGGCCAGAGTCCTTGTCATGGATAGTCTGTCCATGGCTCCAGGGGACAAGTAGAGCTGGTATGTGTCAGTTCCTTGATTAACTTATGAATGCGAAGTCCTTTGTTAGGCAAGGCTGGGGGTGGGTTGCCTGCATGACAAGGAAGGTATTCCTCGTGGAGTTGAGACTCCAGGTCTCTGGTTTTTATTGCCTTGGCATGGCGTCCATTTAAACAGCAATGCTTGTTGGCTTCAGGGTGCTTCACAAGCTAGGGAGCTGGTCCATCTTACTATGGGTACGAGGGCAAGTAACCTCAGGAACCATTGGCACATCATCTCAAGAGAAGGCTTTTCCTCTGCTGGCGTGTGTCTATGGCTGGCGTCACATTTGTTCAGCCCACAGTTCAGTCCCTTTATGCCCACTACTTGCACAGTCCAGTTTAACACTTATAGACTATAAGCCCATAACAGTGCAATAAGCACTTCTGCAGTGCAACACAGGGCAACACAGTGACCCCTGTTCCATGCCTAGAAGATGACAAAAAACCTCCAGGATCCCTGGGCAAACTGGCCTGGAGAAAAACAAAAATTGCTTCCTGATCCCAAAGTGGCAATCAGCATTTCCATGGGTGTGTAAGTAAGATATCCCCCAGCCACCGCCTGGAGATTGGCAGCCTCACCTGGTGGGTTTGGAAGCAAGACCTGAAGGTGATATTCCTCCTCTGCTTTACATGCTCAGCATCTGTGCAAGGCAGAGCATCTGTCAACCACGGGACGCCACTAAAAATGGTCTCCCACTCTGAATCACTCCTCCTGCCACCCATACCTTCAACAAGGGCCATCCATTCCATTCAGCATCCCCCACGGGGCACTGGGGCTATGGACTGAGAACGTGCGCTCATTTTGATATTGCCTCACTGAGGCCATCATACTTTGGTAACATCATGAGAAGACAAAAATCACTGGAAAAGCCAGTCACACTAGGAAAAGTCGAAGGCAGCAGGCAAAGTGGAAGACCCAACACGAGAGATACGGACTCAGTCAAGGAAGCCACAGCCCTCCGTTTGCAAGACCTGAGCATGGTCATCAAGGATGGGACGTTTTGGAGGTAATTCATGGGGTTGCCATAAGTCAGAAGTGACTTGACACACACTCCGATGTGGGGAGAAGAAGAAGAAGAAGAAAGGGGAGGGGATTGGATTGGATTTATATCCTGCCCTTCACTTGGAGTCTCAGAGTGGCTTCCAAACTCCTTCCCCTTCCCCTCCCCACAACAGACACCCTGTGAGGCAGGTGGGGCTGAGAGAGCTCTGAGAGAACTGTAACTGGCCCAAGGTCACCCAGCTGGCTTCATGTGGAGGAGTGGGGAAATCAGATCCAGTTCTCCAGATTAGAGTCAGCCACTCTAAACCACTAAACCACACATAGATGACTACAGGTTTACAGGCTGGGGGCTTTTATGTGGGAACTTCTTCTTTAGAGAGAGCCGGTTTGATGTAGTGGTTAAGTGTGCGGACTCTAATCTGGAAGAACCAGGTTTGATTCCCCACTACTCCACTTGCACCTGCTGGATGACCTTGGGCAAGCCATAGTTCTGGCACAGCTGTTCTTGAAAAAGAGCAGTTTCTGTCAGAGCTCTCTCAGCCCCACCTACCTCACAGGGTGTCTGTTGTGGGGAGGGAAGGGAAAGGAGATTGTAAGCCGCTCTGAGACTCCTTCAGGTAGTAAAGGGCGGGGTATAAATCCAGTCTCTTCTTCTTCTTCTTTAGATTGCTAAATCTTTTATGTCCTGAGTTTTACGCTCTGGGTATTACAGGGTATTTCATGCGTTCAGTTTTAATGGGCTGAGTTTTTAATGGTTGGTCAGGTCTAAAAGTGTTATGTTTTTATGTTACATATTTATTCATTTATTCAATTTATACCCCATCCTCCCCGCCAAGGCAGGCTCAGGGCGGCTTGCATAAAAGCACATATAAATACAATTAAAATCATTCATAAAAACAACCATAAACAAATCAATTGAGTTATCTTAAAGTGCTGGAACAATACTCGAATAAAGTGCTTTTATGCATGCCCTGCCCCTTTCCCTCCAGTGGGGACCCAAAGTGGCTCACCTTGTTCTCCTCCATTTTATCCCCAAAACAACAACCCTGCGAAGCAGGTTAGGCTGAGGGGGTGCAAGTGGTTCCACGTCGCCCAGCAAGCTTCCATGGCAGAGTGGGGATTTGAACCTGGGTCTCCCCATTCATATTCCGACACTCTAGGCACGACAACCGCCCTGGCTTTGCATGAGTCGTGACCATTTTGTCAGGTTTCGATTTGTAAACTGCTCTGAGCAAGTTCTCTGGAGAGGCAGCACAGAAATTTTCTCAGCGAATAAATAACGGAAGGGGCATGACTCGCCCTGAAGAAACTGTGATTCAGCCCTGGCTCACAAAGCGTCCATCTTGACAACCTAAGCTGATCGATTAGATGCAAAATTTATATTTTTCACGGGGAGCAGACCTACCATGTTGTCAAAACCATGGATTTTTTTTAAAAAAATCACTTGGAAATCTGCCTCCAGGCATCATCCCTCTTGATCGAAGGCTAAGCAGAAACAACAAAGACCAAAGGACAATGGGGTTTTCCTAATCCTGTCTGAGCTACTGATTTCCAGGGTAACTCAGGGAAAGTCCCTTGTCCTTTGGTCAGCCCCCCGTCAATCCAGCAATAAAAAAAGGGATTGCATGCAAATCTAGAACGTTGTTTAAGTCTAATGCTCCCTCTAAGCTGTGGAGTCTTGTGAGCAAAAATTCTACTTTGTGAGCTACTGGCATTAAAGCTGTGAGCGAGCGATTTGGCTGCTGCATAAACTAGTTTGCTCTGGAGCCATCCTTCCTGAGCTAAGATAAAAATGTGTGAGCTGGAGGCTAAAAAACTGTGAGCTAGCTCACACCAACTCATCTTAGAGGGAACACTGTTTAAGTCCCAGGGAAATGCCTCAGTTTGGTGTAGTGGTAGCCAGTTTGGTGCAGTGGCTAGAAGCACGGACTCTAACCTGGGAGAACTGGGTTTGATTACCCCCTCTTCCATAAGCAGCTGCTGGTGTGACCTTAGGCCAGTCACAAGTTCTCTCAGAGCTGTTCTCTCAGGAGCAGTTCTTGAAAGAGCTCTCTTGGCCCCACGTCTGTTGTGAGGAGAAGAAGGGAAGGAGATTGTAAGCCGCTCTGAGACTCTGAGTGAAGGGTGTGGTATCAATCCAATCTCCTCCTCCTCCTCTTCTTCCCCCCCTCCTCTAGCATTTAAAGTCAGAATATGCTGCGGTTCTTTGCATTTTGTGTTTCTTGTAACGGCCCCAATATTTTGCTTCAGGGAACTGCTGACGGCACACTTGCTTGCTCTTGGAACAGCATGCAGGTTTCTGCAGTTGTACGTTTTCCTGAAAAGGTGATAGATGGATCTCAATCAGCATGAGGTCTGCGACTCACGACACCTCCCCCAGAAAGACCAGCGAGCTACAGATGTGGCTCTCTTCTGATACAGATGCATATAAACGAACCACTCTCCTCTTATGGAAACCATGACCTCCAGTTTCTTGATTGGAGTCATCTTTCGCATTCTTACCAAACCAGTGTGTGGGAACAACGACAGCAGTTCCTTTCCCAGCTTCAGCATGGAGCACATTATTCATCACTGTGCCCTGCTTAGAAATGGGTAAAGTGGAAGTCAAACCCCTAGCCGTTTGGGCTAAAGGGGCTTGATTGGCTACAATGTTGTACATCCCAGCTTATCAGGGAGCCCTGCTAACTGAACTTGCATGGGTGGAACTGCTTCAGGTGATGCCCATTGGGACAAAACATCCCAGATCAAAGGCTGAGTACAGATTGGCCGTCTCGGGCGCTCCGCCTCCGCTTCAGAAGTGGAGGCAGATTGGCCGTCTTGGGCGCTCCGCCTCCGCTTCAGAAGCGGAGGCAGAGTGGCCGTTCAGACGGCCGCATCTGTCCCCAGGAGGTGGCCCGGACGCATTGCGTCTGGCGCCGCGCTCCTTCCGCACCAGCCGAGCACCACTTCAAAGTGGTGCTCGGCTGCTGCAGCGCGCCCTGTGCGTGCATTCCACCCGCTGGAGCAGGTGTGAACGCGCGCGGGCAGGGGCAGCCGCACGGCGTCCGCCCGCTGCTCCAGGAAGCCGCTCGCAGTCTGAACGCTGTGGGCGGCTTCCTTCCGGCGGCGTGCGAACGCCACGCTGCGGGGGAAATTCCCCCTGCCCGAGTCTGCCGTGCCGCGGAGGCGCGGCAGACTGCCAATCTGTCTGCAGCCAAAGTATAGGCGAATGGCGTCTGAACTTGCTGGGACTGAGGGGGGGAAGATCTTGGGGGTCATGGCAGATAGCTCAGTGAAGGTGTCAACCCAGTGTGGTGCAGCAGTGAAAAAGGCAAACTCTGCCTTGGGAATTATTAGGTAAGGGTCTGAAAATAAAATGGCTGATTTTATAGTGCCCCTGTATAGATCTATGGTGCGGCCTCATTTGCAATACTGTGAACTAGTTCTGGTCACTGCCTCTCCAAAAGGATATCATCAAGGTCAACCAAGATAATTAGGGGGCTGGAGCCCCTTCCCTATGAGGAAAGACTGAAGAGTCTGGGACTTTTCAGTTTAGAAAAGAGGCAACTAATGGAGGGCATAACTGGGATTTATGAAGTTATGCGCAGAGTGGAGAGAGTTGACAAAGAGAACATTTTTTCCCCCTCCCAAAATAATAGAAGTCAAGGGCCTCCAATGAGCCTGATGGGCAGTAGATTCAAGATGGTCAAAACTTCTTTTTACAGTGAGTGATTTCCATGTGGAATTCGCTGCCAGAGGATGTAGTGATGGCCACAAGCATAGACAGGATAGGTCTGTCAATGGCTACTACCCATGGTGACTTAAGGGGATCCTCCACATGCAGAGGCAGTCAACCTCTGAATCTCAACGCCAGGAGGGAACATCAGGGGATGGTTTCAGCCTCTATGCCCTGTTGTTCCCCATCCAGAGGAACTGGTTGGCCACTGTGTGAGACAGGATGCTGGACTGGATGGACCACTGGTCTTGTCCAGCAGGGCTCTTCTGATGTTCTTAAATATGGTACATTCAACCCAGCACTGTCTCTTACACCTATGTAATATATGTTAAGTACTTCTTTCAATATGCAGTTGAGTACATGTAAAAAACCATACTTTAACTATGTAGCCTGCATACAAATGTAAATAATGTCTATAATGTCTCCAGATATATTGAAAGTCTATATAGTTCATTTAGTGTATTCCTCCAGCCATGTATAGAACCATGTATTTTGACATTTTTCTTCATGTTGTCGTCTCAAAAATAAAGTCAATTTGTCCATCTCTGCAGCCTTAAGAGTCCTAGTTATAATTTCTTCTTTTAAAGGTAATTCATCTTTCCTCCAGTACTTGGCATACAATATTCTCGCAGTAGTTGATACATGTATAATAAGGTAAAAATAATCTCTTTTTTTTACAATTTTCTGGTCTTACATTCAGTAGAAATAATTCAGGAGTAAAGGTACGGTACAGTTCAACATTTTTAGTAATGTCTCATGAATTCAGGCCTAATATTTTATAATTCTATCACATGTCCACCCCATATGAAAAAAGAACCAGCAACTTTTTTACGTTTCCAACAAGCATTTGATAGTTCAGGGTAAAATCTTGCTAACATATCTGGTGTCATATACCATCTATAAAACATTTTATATATGTTCTCTTCATAAGCAATTGCTTTGGTAATTTTTTACATTCATTTTCTATACCTGAGAACACTGGTTTAATGTATAGTATGACCAACATTTTGTGCCCATTTAACCATAGGGTTTTTAACCCTTTCATCTTGCGTTTTATCTTCCAACATTAGAACTCCTAACTGCTTCACCAAATTGGTCCTGAAAACTAGCCAGTCATGATTGTTGGAGAAGGCAGAAGGCACAGCGGATGGATAAGTAAACCAATCACAGTGTATTCCAATCAGGTTTTGGATGTGGACTGTAAGGCAAGGATCATCTCACCTGTGGACTAGACCTGGTGGTGGTGGAAAGTGCTGTCATGATGCATCTGAGTTACGGTGATCTCATTGGGCTTCCAAGGCCAGAGGTGGTTTGCCATTGCCTGCCTCTGCGTCACAACCCTGGACTTTCTTGATGGTCTCCCATGTAAGTACTAACCAGGGCCAACCCTGCTTAGCTTCTGAGATCAGGCTGGTCTGGGCATACACATTTTTTGCCTGGATGTGTGCGCGCACACACACGCACCACCAGCAGATCAAAGAGAAGCCAGGAAACTTTGGGGCAGTAGACACATGAACATGAACATGCATGAACACAGGGGTCCGTTGGAGCAGGAGCGCACAGGAGCGCAGCTCTGGGAGTGAGAAGCCCAGGGGGCGGGCACATGACCAAGCCCTGCCCCCTCCTCGGCTTCCCCGAGCAGTGCAGAGGCGCAGCGCCCCGGGGAAAGCCCTGCTGGGGTCTTTATTGTTTTTAATGTTTCATTTTAATATTGATAATTTTATCATTGTTCCTTTTATGACTGTGTGCTGCTTTTCCAGAGACTTGCTCAAAATGGCATATAAATTTTCTAAGTATACCGTTTTTTATCTGGGCACATGGCACATAAGTACTGGAGAAATTTCACCAACCCTTCAGCAGCTTCCACCCCATCAGTTTGGTGTAGTGGTCAGGAGTTGGACTCTAATCTGGGAGAACCGGGTTTGATTCCCCACTCCTCCACATGCAGCTGCTGGTGTGACCTTGGGCCAGTCACAAGTTCTCTCAGAGCTGTTCTCTCATGAGCCGTTCTCAAAAGACCTGTCTCAGCCCCACCTACCTCACAGGGTGTCTTGTAGTGGGGAGGGGAAGGGATGGGTGGTGCACATGTCCTGGGTATCTCAAGTCTACTTGAAACCTGGTGGTTTCAAGGGAGCAGGAAGAGAATGAGGGTGTGTTCTTGACGCTTATTTTTATTGCACAAAGTATTGGATGGGGAAGGGAATGGAGGAAGAGCAGGTCAGTTTCACTCACCTGTGGAGTGGCGCCTGAGGGGTGGGTGTTGCCTTCGGACACACTTCCGGTATGTTAGGGGGTGTGGCATATGCAAATGAGTTATGCTAATGAGCTCCTGCACCTCTTTTTCATGAACACATGAAGATGCCTTATACTGAATCAGACCCTTGGTCCATCAAAGTCAGTACTGTCTACTCAGACTGGCAGCAGCTCTCCAGGGTCTGAGGCAGAAAGGTCTTTCACATCACCCACTGCTTGGTCCTCTTAACTGGAGATGTTGAGGACTGAACCTGGGACCTTCTGCATGCCAAGCAGATGCTCTGCCACTGAGCCACAGCCTCTCCCTCTGGAGCTGCTGAAATTTAGCTGACCAAGCTTTAAAACCCTGCCAATAAAGCCTTGTCTGCAGGACAGACCGGAGCATGTCTTCCAGCCACGGTACACCGAGTGAACCATCCATGTTCCAGCGGCCATTGTGACGTGAGTTGGAGCCAAGGTGCCTTGAATTAATAAGGCTTACAGTCATCGTCTGAGATGACTGTGGCTTTTACGGGCACAGTTTGAAAAACCACAGGATATTGTGCCTTGAGAGAGGCAAAGTTCTCCATGTAAGTGGTCAATGGCTGTGGTTAGCTATTCCCACACTCTTTGTTTGCACAGCTGTTAGCTTTTACAACATGCACACTTTCAGTAAGGAAAGGGCAGGCTGATCCAGGTTTGGCTGGAACTCACTATTCAGCATAACACAATAATTTTTTTGGGGGGGGGGGTCCCCCCCAAATGTGATGGCTACAAGAATGAAGAGAATTGGCCTCTTCCATATGTAGATATGAACTGAGACCTGTGAACGCACAATGTATTTCATTCCTCCTTTACCTCTGAAGATACCTCTGAGCGCAGTATTTCACTGTGCTTAGGTTTCTCAGGCAGCGATTGGCTGGTCAGCTCTGATGTCACAGCAAGGTTTGGCAAAGAGCAGTGTTATGGCTCCTCCTTCCATCATGGGCTTAGCTGCTGTGATGTCGCAGAAGTTGCCTTGCATGCTGAGCAGGAAAGGGGAGCTTTTAGAACTGGAATTTTGAGCTCACGTTGAATTAAACTATACAAGGATTGCCTGCACCCAGAAACATCTTTTTTCCCATGCTAAGATCCAGCTCTGGAGCATCGACAGTAAGACTAGATCCTGGTATATTATGGCAGGTGTACAGAGCATTTTTGTCATCGCTGAAAAGCTACAGATATTATCCATACATCAGAGAGAGAGACTGAAGGACTTCTAAACAGACTCAAGTCAAGTCTATTCCTCATTGTACTTGTTCTTAAGGGCCAGCTGATACCAATCAGTGGAGTAGCTTCTAGGTGCATTGATGAGAAACAGGTGACATTTCCTGCTAAGGGAATGTGATAATGAGGACTAGTGCCATGAATTGTACAAACTCATTTCAGCAGGTATTTCCTTCACCCTCATCGGAGCCATTTTGAGACAAGTCCTTAACGCTTCCAACTTTTGTATGGAGAACTGGGAATACCACAAACTTTGCGGTAAACTCCTTTAGAAGGTAGTCTGTTTGATCCGAAGCTCAGAACTGTCTGCCCGTCTGCCAGTCCCCTCAAACACCGGTTAAACAGCTTTGTGGCAGTGGTGGCAGAGTTTCATTTCCTCTTGGCGGAGGTCAGTTTCCTTGAGGGGACTTTTGTTCGGTAGGTGAAACTTATTTTCCCCCAGGGTCATGTGGATGGTTGAGTCAAGTGATTAAATGACAGGGTGGGACAGGGAACTACATCCCCCGCCCCACACACACATGGCTCTTAACCTCCCCGCAGGGTGTTTTAGGTTGGGATGCCCTGTTCCCCCCTGTGCTGGGGTTCCAATCCAAATCAGACCCCTGAGAGAGTCTCTCAACACAGTGTGTTAGAAAAGTGCTGTCTAATTTGAGCATCAAAGAAATGAAAGCAAATCTAAGCTCATGTGACTGGAGAGAACATTTCACAGTCAAAGTGCGATGGAAGAAAAGGCCTTTCCCCTGGCTGCCGCCCACCCAGCTCCTCTCTAAGGGCAGAAATACTCGACATAGAATCATAGAACCTCAAGAGCTGGAAGGGGCCATACAGGCCATCTAGTCCAATAGGGTTGCCAGGTCTGGGTTGGAAAATACCTGGAGACTTTGGGGGTGGATCTGGGAGAGGGTGGGGTTTGGGGAGGGGCCTTAGCATGGTACAATGCCATAGAGTCCACCCTTCAGAGCAGCCATTTTCTCCAGGGGAGCTGGTCTCTGTTAGCTGGTGATCAGCTGTAAAAGTGGGAGGTCTCCAGGCCCCACCTGGAGGCTGGCAACCCTATAGTCCAGCCCCTTGCTCAGTGCAGTATCAGCCTAGAGCAGGGGTGGCCAAAACTGCTTAACATGAGAGCCACATAGAATAGATGTCAGATGTTTGAGACAAATATTACACCCATTTGAAATGGGAAAATATGCAAATTTGCTTTTTATTAACGTTAAATGAGACTGCTAAAAATAAAAACAAATGGGGTAAAAATAGATATTGATAGATATTTATTTGTCCAATGATATTTGTAGGGTGGAGGGGGGCTTTGAGAATGCTTTAAAGTTGCTTTCTTTCTCTGCTCCCCCCTCAGGGTTGCCAGCCTCCAGGTGGGGCCTGGGGATCCCCCGCTTTTACAACTGATCTCCAGCTGACAGAGATCAGTTCCCCTGGAGAAAATGGCTGCTTTGGAAGGTGGACTCTATGGCACTGTACCTTGCTGAGGCCCCTCCCCTCCTTAAACCCCGCCTTCTCCTGGATCCACCCCCAAAATCTCCAGGTTTTTTCCAACCCAGACTTGGCAACCCTATCCCCCCTGCCTCAAGCCAACCTAGGGAGGGGAACACTGGCTGGGGAAGGGAAGACCGATCGGGGAGGCATGCCTTCCCTTTGCTTCCCCAGCTGCCCTGCCAGGAGGCACACAACATGTGTGACAGAGCCGCATGTGGCTCTCGAGCCACAGTTTGGCCACCCCTGGCCTAGAGCATCCCTGACAAGTGTTTGTCCAGCCGTTGCTTGAAGACTGCCTCTGAGGGGGAGCTCACCCCCTCCCTAGGCAGCTGATTCCACAGCTGCACAACTCCTACTGTCAAAAAGTTTTTCCTAAGATTCAGCCGGTACCTTCCAGCCCTTAATTTTAAACCCATTCTTGCGAGCCCTCTCCTCTGCTGACATCAGGAACAGCTCCCTGCCCTCCTCCAAGTGACAGCCCTTCAAAGACTTCAAGATAGCCCTCCTGTCCACCCCGCAGCCTCCTCATCTCCAGACTGAACATTCCCAGTTCCCTCAGCCTTTCCTCACAGGGCTTGGTCTCCAGGCCCTCGACCATCCTCGTCGCTCTCCTCCGCACCCGCTCCATTCTGTCCATGTTCTTTCTGAAGTGAGGCCTCCAGAACTGCACACAGAACACTCCGGGCGCAGCCTGACCAAACGCAGTGTACAGCGGGACTATGACACCTTGCGATTTGGACGTGATGCCTCCGTTGATATACCCCAAGACTGCAGAGAACTTCAGTGGGCTGGAAGGTTTATACAGGAGGTGGCACTTCACTTACGCCAATCTTGGGGGATGGTTTTTAGGTCAGAACCAGAATTATGCCTGGAAACAAACTGGTTGCCACAGAGATGTTTGAGTCCAGTGGCACCTTTAAGTTTTATTCAAAGTATAAGCTTTTGTGTGCAAGTGCAGTTCCTCAGACACGATGAAATTAAATCCCCTCAAGCCCCACTTACGGGGGAAAAAGAGGGTGGGGGCAGCCATTAGGAAGGGCCGGTCACAGCCAAGATGCGTAAGTAGGGCTCAAATTGGATCAGGTGGCTGGTGAGATCAATGAATGGCAGCAAATTAGCACAAGAATGCAAGGGGTTAACAAAGAGAATGAGGATGGAGCTAGAGTCCAGCAACTCCCCCAAAGTGAACCAAACTCAACCCTGGGTACATGTGAGAACAGAGACTCCCCATGTACACATTTCTTCACACAGCTACCTCAATCACCATAGAGATGTGTTCATTACAGCAAGAGCCATACTGAAAACTTCACTTCCCTCCTGAGAGTTCCATTGCCTCTTTTCCCAGCAAAAAAAAAGCCCCAGCAACAACCAATTAAAAGTCAACCGCAACTCATCCTTGTCTAGATTAAGCTTCAGTTTATTAGCCCTCGTTCACCGTTTCACATGAACATACGAAGCTGCCTTGTATCGAATCAGACCCTTGGTCCATCAAGGTCAGTATTGTCCACTCAGACCAATAGCAGCACTGCAGTGTTTCAGGTGAAGCTGTTTCTCATCACCTTCCACCTGACCCTTTAGCTGGAGATGCCAGGGATTGAACCTGGGACCTTCTGGGTGCCAAGCAGAGGCTCTACCACTAAGCCAACGTCCCTCCTGAAGGGGTCTGCCTCAGGGTTCCTGTTCAAGATGGTCTTGGCTTCTATCCTAACTTCTGCTTAGGACAACAAATACTTCCTTTTGCTTCCTCCTTCTACTGCAAACCCTGACTCCCCTCTGCTGCTTAGGAGGATTTTCTGACCACCAGGAACAAAATGGGTATGGGGGGGGGCAGGGGGCTGTAAATTTGCCATCTCTGTGTCGGGAAACAGCTGGAGATTTTGGGGGTAGAGCCTGAGGAGGCTGAGGTATAGGGAGAGGAGATTAGTGTTATCTTCCCTTCAGACAGAAGAGAAGAAGAGAAGAGATTGGATTTATACCCCGCCCTTCACTCCCCAAGGGAGTCTCAGAGCGGCTTACAAACTCCTTTTCCCTTCCCCTCCCAACAGACACCCTGTGAGGTCGGTGGGGCTGAGAGAGCTCTGACAGAAACTGCTCTTTTTCAAGACCAGTTGTGCCAGAGCTATGGCTTGCCCAAGGTCATCCAGCCGGGTGCAAGTGGAGGAGTGGGGAATCAAACCTGGTTCTCCCAGCTTAGAGTCCGCCCACTTAACCGCTACACCAAACTGGCTCTCAAGGAACTGCATCTGTAGGGTTTACCTGAAAGATTAGTGTCATCTTCTCCTCCAATTGGAACTGCACCTGTAGGGTTTGACAACCCTGGGTTAGGGAATGCTTGGAGATCTGAGGGTGGAACTTGGAGAGGGCTTGGTTTGGAGAGGGGAAGGACCTCCTCTGGGTACCAAGGCTGGAGTTCGGGGAGAGGAGGCACTTCAGTGGGGTAGAATGCCATAGAGTCCACCTTCCAAAGCAGCCATTTTCTCCAGGGGGACTGACCTCTGTTGCCTGGGGATCAGTTGCAATCCCAGGAGATCTCCAGCCACCACCTGGAGGCTGGCAACCCTAGTGGGCTGCCAGCAGGCGAGGACGGAGAGATCGCATTCCCGAAGCTCGCTTCTTTTTGTGCATCTCTTAGGATACAAGGAGCCCATATTTTCAGCCTCATTTCGATCCCAAGAATGTGAACCATTGAGTTGGGAAGCGGGGCTGCTTCCTTTGAAGGCCGTCGCCCGCTGCTATGGTTACGGTCTCTGTTTTAACTTCTTGTTCTGACAGTGACAGTGAGGAGGGGCATCTGAAGCGAGGTCAAGAGGAGAAGCCGGCAGAGTAAACAAAGACTCCTCAGGTGGGCAGAAACGTAGCTGTCCTCCATGCAAAAGCCCTGACTCCCCCCCACTGGGTGATAATGAGTGATGGAAAGGGTCAGCCTGAGAGAAGCCACATGAGTAGGAAAGGGATGTTTACCAACAGACTTGTGAAAATACACATGACACTGTGCATTGATCTCGCTGCCTTGTCTGCTCCTCTTTGACATGCCATGGGTATTTCTTCCAGATGCAGTAGGGTTGCCAGTTTCCAGGTAGCATCTGGAGGACTCTATTACGGTTGACCTCCAGAGGTCCAAGATCAGTTCCCCTGGGGAAAACAATTGCTTTGGAGGGTGGGTGGACTCTACAGCCTTGTACCCTGGTGAGAGCCTTCCCCTCCCCAAACCCAGCTCTCTCCAAGCTCTGCACCAAATCTCCAGGAATTCCCCAACCCAGCTTTGTCAACCCTAGAGATGCAGTTCCCGTTTGAAGAGAATACTAATCTTTTGGGTGCAAGAGGAGAGTTTTCAGGAGTCCTCTCAAAGTGAGATTCTCTCCGTCTTTAAGAAGGGAGTTGGTGATGCCCCCAACTATTTGTCATCTGAGGGTAAACCTGAGGGTAAACCCCACCACCAGGTCCTGCTCCCCAGCTGCTGATCAGCTGGCCAGTGGGGAGGACTTACCAGAGAAAGAGGAAGTCCCAAGCCATGTTGCCTGCATCATACAGGAAGTGACATCATCACATCAGTGACATCCAAGCGACATTCTGGTATTCGGGCAAAAACTCTATGGTAGAAGTCAAATAACAGGGTGTCACGAGGGTGTCACAATGTGATGACATCATTCCCCCTGTGATGCCAGTGACTTGGCCTGGGCCTTTCTCTTTCTCTTGGTAAGTCACCCATATCCCCCACTGGTTCTCAGGAGGTACCTAGCAACCCTATACCTATGCTATCTTTAAGATGGTCAGCTGAGCCTCTTTTCTCCCTTCGCTTCCTTTGCGGGAGATGAAACAGATGCGAGGGAAGAAGTGAGGCCTTTTCAGTGGTGGCACCTTCCTTTCGGAATGTCTTCCCCTTGAAGTCTGGCCTGGTTCCAAATCTGATTTCTTTCCAGAGCCAGATGAAAACCATTTGTTCTCCCAGGTTTTGAAGTAAGGATTTTTTTAAAACAACAACAACAACATTTATTTATTTATTCTTTCTTTCTTTTTTAAGATTATTTATAATCTGCATTTCTCACAGGGATTCAAGCCAGATTACACATAGTAAGTCAGTACAATCGACAATAACCAATGCATTAGGATTTTAGGAGTCTGGAGTAGAGATCGGCATAAGCCAACTCACAAATTTAAGTTTGTGACAAATATTAGGCAGTTCGTAGTTCATGAAGTGAAGTTCACAAACTGAAGAGCCACCATGAAATTCCACAATTTTTAAGGCAGTTCATGACGGTTTGTGGAGAGCAAGAAGCAGGGGTTTAAAAGGCTCAAAGCCATTTAAACCCCTGCTTTCTGCTCTTCAGAAAAACAGCTGAGTATTGGGGAGCAAAAAGCAGGGTGCAAAAAGCTTCCCTCAGCTCAGCTGTTTTACATCAGGTCACAAAAACCAAAATAGGACCCGCGGTAAGAAGGAAATACCAAAAATCAAAAAATACTGTGCTGTAGACAATTTACAAAATATCTCAAAAATATTTTTTTTTATATTTAAAATATTTTATGTATTTTATTTCATTTTTAAAATAAATAATTCACTATCATATTAATTATCACATAAACACATTGAAAGAGTTATAAATTCCAAAATACTAAGTATCATCCAATTATATAACTAAAGATATTGCACAACTCCTATATTAGTATCAGTCCTCCTAAATAGTACAAAAGTTAGGGGGTGGGTTTTTTGAAGGAGGACTCCTTTAAGTCCAATAAGTATTCATTCTTCCTCCTCCTCCAACAGAGGTCTGGATATTCTCCTGTTTCCAGGTCTTCCTCAGGGAGTTCAATAGATTTTTTTCAAGCATAAGGTTGCCAAATACCAAAGTATTTATCCAAATTACACCATTGAACGCTGCAAAAAGTCTCTCAGTGAGCTCAAGGCTTCCTCCAAAGTGAAAAGCAGACCCCCCCCCACCCCACCAGGGCCACCCCACCCCCAAGTAAGGGGCCGGCCCTTAGCCAGCTGCTGAGAAGCTGGCTGGCTGAGCCCTGGAGGGTGTGGATGCTTGTGGCAGCCTTCTCTCTCTGTTCTTTCCTTCTCTGTTAGGAGGCGGGGACGTGGGCTGTCAGCCCAGAACACCTGCCCCAGATGTCCCTCAACTGAGACCGCTCCCCTTCTTAAATGACCGCCTAAAACCATCCTGCCCATCTCCTATAGCAAAACTAGCAGATGTTTCTGAAAAACTATACATGCATATACTTTTTACAGGAACATAAGCTTTAGAGGGCCCTCACCATGAACACCATGAACGCAGAGGAACTCTAGCCCTATCCACACATACCAGTAGCCTCCTGATTTGAACGATTGCCATGTTGTGTAAACAGGGACAATGTGTGCACTGACCGTGCGCGTACTGCACCAGTACATGCAAAATGACTATTGGGTTTTCTCAGGGTTTGCATTCATGCATGCACCCTCATGCTGTACCTTGTAGAAAAGAGCAAGACTCCAGTAGCACCTTAAAGACTAACAAAATTTGTGGCAGGGGAGGAGCTTCCATGAGTTGCTGCTCACTTCTTCAGACACCTCTGCGTGCCTGGGTGCCATCAAGTCACAGCTGACTTAGCTCTGCAGGGTTTCCCAGGCGAGAGACTAACAGAGGTGGTTTGTCATTGTCTTCCTCTGCATAGCCACTCTGGTATTTCTTGGCGGTCTCCCATCCTAATACTAACCAGGACCAACCCTGCTTCACTTCTGAGATGACGAGATTGGGCTAGCCTGGGCGATCCAAGTCAGGACCATGCTTGACATGCATGGTAAATATGCACATGCAGGGGTCATTTTGTAGAAAAAGAGGTGTAGGAGCTCATTAGCATAACTCATTAGCATAACTCATTTGCATATACCACACCCCCTAACATACCGGAAGTGTGTCAGAAGGCGACACCCACCCCTCAGGCTCCACTCCACAGGTGAGTGAAACTGACCTGCTCTTCCTCCATTCCCTTCCCCATCCAATACTTTGTGCAATAAAAATAAGCGTAAAGAACTCACCCTCATTCTCTTCCTGCTCCCTTGAAACCACCAGGTTTCAAGTAGACTTGAGATACCCAGGACGTGTGCACCACCCATCCCTTTCCCTTCCCCACCCCACAACAGGACACCCTGTGAGGTAGGTGGGGCTGAGAGAGGTCTTTTGAGAATGCTCATGAGAGAACAGCTCTGAGAGAACTTGTGACTGGCCCAAGGTCACACCAGCAGCTGCATGTGGAGGAGTGGGGAATCAAACCCAGTTCTCCCAGATTAGAGTACAACTCCTGACCACTACACCAAACTGATAGGGTGGAAGCTGCTGAAGGGTTGGTGAAATTTCTCCAGTACTTATGTGCCATGTGCCCAGATAAAAAATGGTATACTTAGAAAATTTATATGCCACCTTGAGCAAGTCTCTGGAAAAGCAGCACACAGTCATAAAAGGAACAATGAAAAAATTATCAAAATTAAAACAAAACATTAAAAACAATAAAGACCCTAGCAGGGCTTTCCCTGGGGCGCTGCGCCTCTGCACTGCTCGGGGCTCCTTACTCCCGGAGCTGCGCTCCTGTGCGTTCCCGCTCCAACGGACCCCTGTGCACATGGTAAATATGTGCATTGCTCCTGCTGACACAACATGGCGACAGCACATGTTGGGAGGATCTTGGGTAGTGTGTGCACTTTCAATACGTACTCCCGCCATGCGCAAAAGAAACACTTGGAAAAGGGCTTCTGCCTCTAGTCCATGAATACTTGCACAATAAAACAGAAGAGAGGGGAGAAAAATGACTTATGCACCAGGCTTACTTTCTTATGTGGGGGTCAGATAAAAGTGATCTTGAATTTCCCATCCCTGCTATTTTGTCCAGAGAATCCCAATTGCATTTTTATCTTCCCCTTGTGAGAACTGAGCTTCAGTTTTTGGGTCGTTTCTGATGCCGTGCATTGAAATTTCCTCTGTAAAATGTGGGCAGTTTTCCATGTTATTTGTCTCTCCATAAACCAGCAATGCATGTATACCATGTACCAGGGGTCATTTTGTAGAAAAAGAGGTGCAGGAGCTCATTAGCATAACTCATTAGCATAACTTATTTGCCTATGCCACACCCCCTGACATCACGGGACGTGTGTCAGAAGGCAACACCCACCACTCAAGCTTCACTCCAAAAATCTCCAGGTATTTCTCAGCTCAGAACTGGCGAGCCAGCTTTACACTTTGACTAAAGACACTTTCGGTTTCCTTTGCTCTTGCAGGGAAGCTGCCCTCCAACAAGCATGAAAATACGAATCAAGTTAGTATGCTTTTGCTTTTTGTCCACAGCGCATCACCATATGTGCCTGCTCCTGGGCTTGTTACTCCCAGAATGGCGTTCCTGCTCAAAATGACCCCTGCCGTGTATACAAATGACATATACTATATGTTTAAGTACCACATAAGTTGCATATAGAGGCCAGACAATATGCATTGACAGCGCAAACCAAGCCAAAAGCAGAGACCATGGACCAAACCATAAACCGATTTTAAAAGCCACCAAATGGGGGAGACCACTCAACCCCAGAGCCGACATGTTTATCCTGCTCCCAAATTACGCCATTATTCGATATGACCCAGTTCTTTAAAAAGGCATTTATTTTGATAACATAGTTATAGAGGATAATGGGGACCTTTTGTGACACTAATGATCCAGTCGATAATTGCTCCATAAATTTTTAACCTGTGCATTTCGCCCCCCACCCCCCAACCTTCCCGAACAATTGATCTCTGCGGAACGGCGGCTCGTGGCCCCCGTGTCTTTCCGATCTGAGCGCCGGCAAAGAGTGAAATTGCACCTCTCATTTTGCAGCTGATGACTGACATATTTCACCGCATAATCAGATTGCCCCCGCTAAATTAATGTTGGCTCCATGCTGCCTCTTTCAATTTGCGAGGCATTAATGAATAAATTTAAGGCTACAGATGGCAGGGTTCTAAATGAGCTAAAGGAATAAATATATCTACGTTCATAAATATATATCAACAGAAAGCTTTGGGTTCACTCTTCAATGGAGACGAAGGCTGTTGCCATTAGCATTAATGGACGGTAATGAAGGGGTGCTGAGAGCAGAATCCTGGGTTCCTGGGTTCCGAATACTGCGTCCTTATTTCTCTGTGGTCCATGTTGCCGGTATGAACCACGTAGATTCATAATTCCTATATCCCAAGTCTGGCTCTTCCCCATAACTTCTGGTCAATTCTGGGAAGAAGAAGAGGAGGAGGAGGAGGAGGAGGAGGAGATTAAATTTATACCTTGCCCTTCACTACCTGAAGGAGTCTTAGAGCAGCTTACGATCTCCTTTCCCTTCCCCTCCCCTCCCCACAATAGACACCCTGTGTAGGTGGAGCTGAGAGAGCTTTTGAGAGAACTGCTCACAAGATAACAGCTCTGAAATAACTTGTGACTGACCCAAGGTCACACCAGCAGCTGCACGTGGAGGAGTGGGGAATCAAACCCTGTTCTCCCAGATTCGAGCCCGCGCTTCTAACCACTATGCCACTACGTTCCTATGTTCCTGTGCTTGTATGAACGAAAGTTATGTTAAAATCAGCAGGATTTGCTTATTATGTAGGGTTGCCAGCTGTGGGTTGGGAAATACCTGGGGTTTTTTTTTGGGGGGGGGGAGGAGTTTGGGGAAAGCAGGGTTTTGGGGAGGGGGGATGTCAGCAGGGTATAACACTATACTGTCCACCCTCCAAAGCAGCCATTTTATACCGGGGAACTGATCTTCGTCATCTGGAGATCAATCATGATAGCGGGAGATCTCCAGGTGCCACCTGGAGGCTGGCAACCCTACTTATGTGTGACCATGACTAGGACTGACTGTGACTATGACAGAACTGCAAGCGGCACAGATGTTTCCAGTTAAAGGACTCCAGCTAACAGCTTTCTTTGGGAAGACCTTTCTGTACTTAGGCGAGGGCCCATGGCTCAGGGGTAGAGCATCTGCTTGGCATACACAGGGTCCCAGGTTCAATCCCCGGCGTCTCCATTTCAAAGGATGAGGTTAAGAGGTGATGTGAAAGACCTTGGAGAGCCATCGCCAGACTGAGTAGCCCATGCTGAACTTGATGGACCGAAGGTCCATCATGTGTTCATGAGTGACCTAGGAGAGTCACTGCCAATCAGGGACTGCTTCCACCCAGAGGTTATTCTTTACCTTGCCATCCAAACTGGGCACTAGTTTTGGAGCTCCTTTAAATATGATCACTGCAACATTGACCCAGAAAGTAGATATGATTTATGTACTCAACCATTATAATGGTTAAGAATGTTAGACTGGTATCTGAGAGATCCAAGTTCGAATCCCCACTCATTCTGCAGAAGCTCACTGGTTGACTTTCGGCCAGTCATACTCTCAAAGCTTAATCTGCCTTGCAGGGTTGTTGTGAGGATAAAATGGAGGACAGAACAGTGTAAGTCGCTTTGTGGTACAGATAAGGTTAGCAACAACAATAATACTATAACACAACAAAAATTATTTTAAAATATATATTGTTTTCCTGTATACCATTTTATTTCTGGAAAAAAATGCTAACATGGAATCCTTACATGTAGCTCTTTTTTAAAATTGCAAAGTGGAGGTGCCTCCTTTTATCACTTAGGTTTTCTTGACGTTTCAGTATCTGAATTAAGGGTAATTAATTATCAAGACCAAATACCAAGCTGTATAAATTGATGGGGCGGCCTCATTTAGAGTACTGTGTACAGTTCTGGTCACCACACCTCAAAAAAGATAGTATAGCATTGGAAAAAGTGCAGAAAAGGGCAACTAAAATGATGAAGGGGATGCAACACTTTCCCTATGAAGAAGGGTTAAGGAGGTTAGGGCTCTTTAGCTTGGAAAAACGACAACTAAGGGGTGACATGATCGAGGTTTATAAGATTATGCATGGGATAGAGCAGGTAGAGAAAGAGGGAGAGAAAGAGGTACAAGAACTGGTGGGCACTCAATGAAATTAATGAGCAGTAGGTTTAGAATAGATAAAAGGAAGTACTTCTTCACCCCAAAAGTAATTAACACGTGGAATTCACTGCCACAGGAGGTGGCGGCGGCTACAAGCACAGACAGCTTCAAGAGGGGATTAGATAAACATATGGAGCAGAGGTCCATCAGTGGCTATTAGCCACAAGGTATAGATAGAATACTATGTCTGGGGTAGTGATGCTCTGTGTTCTTGATGCTTGGGGGTATCACTGGCCCTGCTGGTGGACCTCCTGATGGCACCTAGGTTTTGGCCACTGTGTCACGCTGAGTGCTGGACTGGAGGGGCCATTGGCCTGATCCAACATTAGCTTCTCTTATACATTCTTAAGTTAGGTGTCTTCTGCCAAATTGAATGATGCATGATCTCCTTTAGTTAAGCCACTGTCAAATGGTTTTAGAAAAATGCCTCTGTAATTTTTGTCTGAAACAGTGTACAAGGATCTCCGTCTAAGCATTCTTCCTTCTTCTGCCTGCACATCCAATAAAGAAACCACTGGACTTTCCAGGAAGCCAAGGACTTCCCTGCTATGTCCTCAGAGACTCCCTGCAGTAGAAAATTATTTCTCCTAGCTTTATTGTCAAAATGTTCAACTTGGGGCTCATTTCAAGGGTCTGAGCAGATCCTGATGATCAGCTGATGAACGTAGGGTTGCCAGCCTGCAGACGCTGGCTGGAGATCTCTTGGGATGACAACTGATTGCTAGGAGACAGAGATCTGTTCCCCTGGAGAGAATGGCCGCTTTGGAAGGTGGTCTCTTTGGCATTATACACCAGTGAAGTTCCTCCCCTCCCCAAACCCAGCTCTCCTCAGTCTGAGACACATCTCTGCAATTCAGAATTTTGTGTTTACTGGTCAAAACATGGCCAAAATTTGAGTACCAGGTGATGGGAAATCTTAGCTGCCAGGACGCAGAAAGACTGAAGAAGGGAATTACTTTCTTCGACAGGAGGAATACAGGCTGCTCTGGTTTCCGAAAATCAAGCCCTAAATCCTATCGCACTAATAGATTCATTTCTTTGTACAAGCATAGATCCAATGCATGTTGCTGATTTTTCTTGCCTTCCTGGGGGGATTCTGTATACAATTCTTTAATATAACAGATTGCTGTTTTGTTTAATGGGCTCTGATCTCTCATGAAAGAGAGAGCTAGTAGCTGCCACATTGGTCTCTGGGGAAGCGTATGCAAACACGACAATGGAGAAGCTCTTGGCTGCAAATGCAAACTTCTTTCATTTGAAAAATTAGCTTGCAATTTTGTGTAGAAGGGGAGAAAAAAATCCATCTCTCCGGGTTCCTCACTTATGAAATGTCATGCATACCGAATGCTCCCTGCAAATATTAAACCAGCAAAGTGAAAGGCAGGTGTACCAATGCTCCCCATTTTTCTTCCGCTGTATTTGATCCTTGACACAAAATCCCCTTGGGAGGGGCCAAATTGTTCAGCAGAAGGAAAAAGACCGATCCTTTTGGGGGAGAAAAAAGGGTTTTTTAAAAAAACATTGAGCTTGGTTGATCTGGAATGAACGGCTGGCCCCCTCTTTTGTGTCACGTCCCCAAAGAGCTCCAGATTTCCCTCCTGCCATTGCAGTATCTCACATATAGTGATTCTCCAAGGATGTGTAGAGGGGGTTGTATTCGCCACTCCATGCCACGGAAGGCATATGGTCAGTGGTCATTTCGTAGAAAAAGAGGTGCAGGAGCTCATTAGCATAACTCATTAGCATAACTTATGTGCATACGCTACACCACCTGACATCACCGGAAGTATGTCAGAAGGCAAGAAAGAAAGAAGAGAGACAGAGAGAGAGAGAGAGAGAAGAAAGCAAGCAAGCAAGCTGGCAGAGAGGGGACAGCTACTAATCCAAGCCTCAGAAATACCACTCTTCTGGGAGGATAGCTTCAGTGGTGGCTGAAGCCTTCAGAAGGCTGGTCGGAGGAACAAGGACCTTTCCAGGGGACGGGGTCATTTTTCTGCAGCCAAGACACAAGAAGGCACTCCCCCGCGGGGGGGGGGGGGGGGGGCTGGCACCAACTCCCACAGCTGCGCTCCCCCGAGCTCCTGCTTGAAAGGACCCCTGCATATGGTACATTTTCAAGCAGGGTTGCCAGCTTCCAGGTGGTAGAAGCCAAAAAATATGGTGGCAGGGGATCTCCTGGGATTACAACTAATCTCCAGATGACAGAGCTCCTCCCTGGAGGATATGGCCACTTTCTTTGTTTTGGGGTGGGTTTTTTTGAGAGGGGGGGTTCGTATTTTTCACATGTGTGTGTGTGTGCATGTGTGTGTGTGAGTGTGTGTGCCCCTGGAAGTCACGGCGACCTCTTGTGACTGACCCCTACTGGGGGCCTGGAGGATATTCAGAGAGGTGGCGGAGTAAAGCCTGCCCCTGTCCCCCACCTCTGGTGTTCCACGGAGGTCTCCTATCCGAGTACTTGCCAGAATCAACCCTGCTTAGCTTCCGAGATCTGACGAGATCGGGCTTGCCTGGGCTGTCCTGGTTTGGGAGATATGGCCCCTCTGGAAGGTGGACTCTATGGCCTTAGGCCCCATTGAAGTCCCTCCCCTCCCCAACCCTTGCACTTCTCAGGCTCCACCCCTGAGACCTCTGAGTATTTCCCAACCTGGAGTTGGCAACCCTATTTGCAGGCATTGTTAGATCTCCTGCAAGAATCAACCCAAATCGTTCGCTTCAGCCGCTGCCACCAGTAATGGCTAGCGTTGCTTTTCTTAAACAGCATTAGATAATATTATATAGCTAATAAGGTTCTGTGCTGGAATCATTACTCTATGCAGGGGACAGTGCTATTCGGTAAGCCGTATCATTTGGGCCAAAGCAGTGAGTTAGGGAGCCTGCAGGCATTATGAGATTATGGAATTACCATCTATCACACAAGTGCCCTGCCAGAAATCACAAGCAATGGCAAGTTATTTTATTATTATTATTTTTGATTCTTCTCCTTCCTTCCTTCCTTCCTTCCTTCCTTCCTTCCTTCCTTCCTTCCTTCCTTCCTTCCTTCCTCTCTCTCTTTTCCTCTCTCTCTTTCTCTTCTATCTATCTATCTATCTATCTTAGGGTTGCCAACTCCAGGTTGGTAAATTCCTGGATATTTGGAGCTGGTGGAGGGTGGGGTTTGGGAAGGGCAGGAACCTCGGCAGGGTATAATGGCATACAGCCCACCAATGCTCCCTCTAAGCTGTGGAGTCTTGTGAGCAAAAATTCTACTTTGTGAGTTACTGGCATTAAAGTTGTGAGCAAGCAGTTTGGCTACTGCATAAATTAGTTGGCTCTGAAGCCCTCTTTCCTGAGCTAAGACTAAAATGTGTTACCTGGAGGCTAAAAAAACTGTGAGCTAGCTCACACTAACTCAGCTTAGAGGGAACACTGCACCCCACCCTCCAAAGCAGCTGTTTTCTCCAGGGGAACTGATCTCTGTAGTCTGGAGATGAGCTGTAATTCCAGGGGATCCCCAGGTCCCACCTGGAGGTTGGCAGCCCTAATCTATCTATCTATCTATCTATCTATCTATCTATCTATCTATCTAAAAACAAAGGCTTGATTTTGGCAATTGAGGGGGGTAAATCAAAGTGGTTCGGCTCAGACCTAAGGTTTCACTGTAATGCATTAATGGTGTGGATATATCCTGTCTCACCACGCTTTGCAAAATGGGAAACAGATGGGAGGGAGAGGAAAAATGCAGACATGGATCAGGTTTTGGGGAGGTTAACCCTGCAGGAAAGGTTAGGGAGGCTGCTGTTTCATAGATGGATCACCTGTTTCTACGGAAGAAAAAAAGCTTCTCTAATGCTGTGGAAACGTCTGCTAATGGAGGGCCAGCAAAGTGTTCCCACTCACGACTGCTCTACGTCATTCCTTTGGAATGTTCCACCGAGAAGGGAGGACTAGGCGGGCAAAATTCCAAAGGATTTGGGAAAAGCTCAGCAGCTAATGGTTTTAACACAGGCCTAAGGTCTGGCACTAAAAGCCTGAAGTCGTGTCACGTGTTTGGGGGATGCCCCTGGGTTTCCTAGTAATGCACAGGCCTGAATTTCTACTGGGACCATGGGACGTGGGAGGAAGGAGGCCAGACCTTACCCTCTGGATCATTTTCTGATTTTGAAATGGTCCCGGGGAACTGATATTTGCCTAGGGTTGCCAGCCTCCAGGTGGGGCCTGGAGATTTCCCTCTTTTACAACTGATCCCCAGCTGACAGTGATCAGCCCCCCTGGAGAAAATGGCTGCTTTGAAGGGTGGACTCTATGGCATTGTCCCATGCCGACGCCCCTCCCCTCCCTCTCCTGGATCCGCCCCCAAAGTCTCCAGGTATTTTCCAACCCAGACCTGGCAACCCTATGAGAAGTTGGACTCTATGGCATTATGCCCCAAACCCCACCCTCCTCAGGCTCCACCCCCCAAAGTCTCCAGGTATTTCCCAACTCAGAGCTGGCAATCCTAACTCTAAGTGAATCCCAGATACAGGAAGATCTCTGGAGATCAGTTCCCCTGGAGAAAATGGCTGTTTTGGAGGGTTATGGTTGCCAGGTCCAGGTTGGGAAATACCTGGAGATTTTGGGGGTGGAGCCTAAGGAGGACAGGGGTTAGGGCATAATACCATAGAGTCCAATTTCCAAAGTGGCCATTTTCTCCAGGGGAACTGACCTCTGTCACCTGGGGATCAGTTGTCATAGCAGAAGATCTCCAGCCACCATCTGGAGGTTGGCAATTTGATGATGCTGATGCTGTTATGTTCTAATGTCTTTATTCGATTCTCACAAAAAATCCTGTCAGGTAGTTTAGGCTGAGAGAAGGTTACTGGCCAAAGGCTATGCAGCAAGTTCTAGGGAAGAGGAAGGATTGGAAGCAATGCCCCCTCTAAGCAATGGAGTCTGGTGAGCAAAAATTCTACTTGGTGAGCTACTGGCATTAAAGTTGTGAGCAAGCCATTTGGCTGCTGCATAAATTAGTTTGCTCTGGAGCCATCCTGCCTGAGCTGAGACAAAAATGGGTGAACCGGAGGCTAAAAAACTGTGAGCTAGCTCACACTAACTCATCTTAGAGGGAACATTGATTGGAACCTCACTCTTCCGAAGTCTTTCCCTACACAATATTTATTTATTTAAAATAATTTTTTAATCCCACCTTTCCCTGTGGTTCAGTGTGGCTCACAATTAAAATAGTACTATTTAAAACCAGCAAAATGTAGCTCCGGGAAATTCCCCTTCCCCTAGCATCTTATTTATTTATTTATTTATTTGTGAGATTTATACCCCGCCCTCCCCACCTTACGGCAGGCTCAGGGCGGCTGCAGTTTGCACCCCGCAAACAGAATGGCCTTGCAGTTTTCACCTGAGCCCTCTTGACAATTTCTAAGGGCAGTGTATCTCCTCATCTCCTCAGGGAGATTGTTCTCCGGAAAATGTGGGGAGATCTGGGAGTCAGAGTCTGGAGGCCTTTGAGATCTGAGAGTCTGGAGGCCTTTTGGATCTCCACAATCTCAGATCCAAAAGGCCTTTGGTCTCTCTGACTCCCCACTTTCTCCCCAACAGTCAAGTGTTCCCACAAGCGCCCCTCATCCTTTGCCTATCCACGTCTCCCCCTTATGCCTGAAAGTGGCTGTCTGGGAAGGAAAGCGACCCAAGGCTCTTATGTCGTCAAGCCTGCTGCCTTCCCCGAAGAGCCGGCGTCTGCTTTGAGACCTGGCAAATCACTCAGCCGTTCTGTGGCGAGTCCTGTTCATTGCATTGATCGCAGACTGCCTCACGACTCCCTCATATAAACAATCAATCGGGAGTAAATATATAAATCATTGCGGGATGCAGGCGAGAGCTCCAAAAATGACCGGACTGTTACCGCAGAGTCTTTTCCCACAGTTTCCCAGCACGGTGTATTAAAAATGTTCTGCTCTTTCCATCACAGAGTGAGACCTGTTCATGGTGTTGGGTGGGAATTAGACCTGCCAACCTGGCCTGGGGGATTCCTGAAGATTTGGGTGCAAAGCCTGAGGTGGGCAGAGGGGAGGGGACATCACCACGTGATGTCACTGTTCAGGGGCGGGGCTTCCCTTGCCGGCCAGTTGGCCAGCAGTGGGCAGAAGCCCTGAAAATCAGGGGATCCCCCACCTGGGCTGCGTTCAGACGCTCAGTTTGATCCGTGGCCCCTCTGCTTCCCTGACGGATTTAAAGGGCACGATCAGACAGCAACAGCTGTCTTTCGTGCCCCAGTCGTCTTTGTCCCGTTCCCCCCCCCACTTTACTCCGTACCTTTTTGATACTGGAGAAAGTCCGGTGTAGGTGAGGGTGCAGTCTTGGCACGCAGTGGTCTGATCGGGATCTTGCGCGCCAAGACCGCGGCTGCCATCTTTTTAAAAAACAAAACCTCTAGTGCGCATGTGTGTTTCCGTAATGGTTTGCTGGTCCACTCGTTTGCACATGCGCATCCGTGAATTTTTTTTTTTTTTTAAAAAGCCGCGGGCTTCGTGTTTACAGCGCGGTAAGGTCTGGAGATCAGCGACGGAAGAACTGCGCGCTGAGGTAGGTGATTCGTTTGCCGTCTGGATGTGATTACTTCGGGATGAATTCCTTCGCACTAAAAAAACCCGGGCTGCTTCCTCATTAACGCTGCTGTCTGAACGCAGCCCTGGACACCTACATATGGTTTGGCCCCGCCTGCTCGCTTTGAGCATCTGTAATTCTATTCTGCTTTCTCTCTGTCTCTCTGGAAAGGATTTCAAACATTGGCTTCTCGCCTTACCTCCTAAACAAAGTTGCAGATGATCTTGCCAGGTTTTGTTTCTTGTTTATATGATTCTTAAAAAAAAAAAAAAAGCCAAGCCATTCTAATAGCCAATACAATTCATCAGCATTTCTGGTTTGTTTCGACAGAATAGCTTTTAACCCAGTGGAAGTTTTTTAAAAAAGCAAAATGTGGTTGCAAAAATCCGGGCAGAGACATTCGCAATGAGATTCACCAACGAGGTGTTCTTCCCATGCCCCCTTCCCAGGTGCATCGCTCTTCCAGACATTATTTCAGACATCATTTCTTCTCTCTGCATGTCTTTTCCCATGCCAGCATCTGGCTGCCCTCCTCTGGTCTCTCCACACCTTCACAGGCAAGAGAGCCAGCAGAAAGGGAGGGACTCGTTTCTGGACCAATCAAGAGACTGAGAAAGATTAAGAGAGAGTCTTATGAATGTTTATTAGATAGAAATAATGAATTAAAGCCAGAGGATAATAGTATATGGAAAGGTATGAATGTGACATGGTGGGAGAAGATACAAATAAGCAGGGGTCCTTTCGTAGAAAAAGAGGTGCAGGAGCTCATTAGCATAACTCATTAGCATAACTCATTAGCATATGCCACGTCCCCTGACATCACCAGAAGTGTGTCAGAAAGGGAATGTCAGTTTCAGCCCCATTATATCCTATGGGTCATTGAAATCAATGGCAAAAACTCACAGGGTATATGAGGGGCTGGAGGAAAGGGGGTTTGAGGGAGAGGCTCCAAACTTGCAGGGTAGCTGCTGGGGCCTCTCCTCGAAATACCCACTAAGTTTCAAGAAGATTGGACCAATTCTATGGGCCCCCAAACAGATTGCCCCATCCCCTCCATTGTTAACTTTTTTCCTACCATAAATGTTAACTTTTTCCCTACCATAGAGAACAATGGTATAATGAAGTTATAATGAAGATAAGAAAAAGGGGTTTTATAAAACGATGAATGACTCAGGCTGAGGACAGACTGGCAATCTTTAACGGGATGAATGCGGAGGCAACTGCTGCGGGGGAAAAACTCCCCGGGGCTGGCCGTTCACACTGGCCAGTGTATTGCGCAAGGATGCTGTTATGGAGCGTTCAGACTGCTGCGGATGGGCCCCACATGGGCTGGCCTCCGCAGCTCATAATAGGGCTGTTTCGGCAATTTGCGCATGTGCTCATGTGCGCATGTGCACTCATGCGCAAACTGGCAAAACGCCGCGTTCACACTGCCGCCTCCGCTTGCCTCCCACCTTCTTCCAGTTCACACTGCCTGGAAGCGGGAGGCAAGCGCAAGACGGCCTCCAGACACTGGTTTCTCCCGGTGTCCTTCTAAAGCGCAAGAAACCCGGCTTCAAAGCGAGTAATTGCAGAAGGGAGCCGAGGGACAGCTGTGCATGTCTGAACGGGCTTCCTTCCCCCACTTCCCAAGCGGAACTGTCCCGGGGCAGATTGCCAGTCTGTCCTCAGCCTCAGACAAAATATGGTTGTCGTCAAGCGACAAATTGATACGAAAACTATATAACTTTTTGTTAAATGAATATACATTAGATGAATGGGTAAAACCAGTCATGGTGACATGGATGCAAGATTTGAGACAGACTATGGATATAGAGCAATGGTCAAAAACATGGAAAGTGACAAAATATCTGAGCACAATGTCATATAAAGAAAACATCTATAAGATGTTTCACAGATGGTATTGGACACCGAACAGGATTGCTAAATGTTATAGCAATGTTTCAAACTCCTGTTGGAAGTGTAAAAATAATGTTGGAACATTTTTCCATATATGGTGGAGATGTAGTAAAATCCAAAGTTTCTGGTTGAAAATACGTAGAATTATACAGGAAGTAACACAGAAGGATATCCAATTATTACCAGAAATCTTTTTACTCAACATTTTACCAGAGGATTATAGTAAAAGATGATAGATATTTTATAACGTATGCTTTAACATCGGCTAGAATGTTAATCGCGAAGAGCTGGAAGACAGAGAGTTTACCCACAAGAGAAGAGGTAAAACAAAAACTATTGGATGTGGCAGAAATGGACAAATTAAATGTGACATTACAGGGGAAAGATCGAGAAATATTTGACAGGCGATGGGAAAGATTTTATATCTGGTTAGATCAAGAAAAGAAACTATAGACTCAGATATGTACAGTGTTAGAGGTAGCGGCTTGTATGGGCCCTACCTCAGATACGCTTAACAGAAGAATATAATTATAGTTAGAAACTGAATTAGAATTTAGGAAGTTATCATGTAAAAGACACGGCATAGAAAATATATAACGCTATTGTTCTTTTTCATTGCTGTTGGCTGTTGTAAATGAATAAGGAAGCTGTGCAAGTTGATAATTGTATTGTATGGAAAATGAAAATAATTTTTAAAAAAAGAGATTGAGAAAGTGGGAAGGGTCCGAAATGGAAGGCACTGGCAGTGCACCAACTTTTTTTTCAAGAGCCTCACGTGCTTATGGCTAAGCTAGTCTCCAAAGCCACTTAAATGGTCAGTAGACCCAAAATTGCCCTGACCTGGATGGCCCAGGCTAGCCCGATCTCAGCAGATCTCAGAAGCTAAGCAGGGTTGGCCCAGGCTAGTAATTGGATGGGAGACCACCAAGGAAGTCCAGGGTTGCTACGGAGAGATAGACAATGGCAAACCACTCTCATCTCTTGCTTCGAAACCCCCACACGTTCACCACAAGTCAGCTGCGACTTGATGGCACTTTCCACTGACACCAGACCCAGAATCTTTTCATTTGCCGGAGAAAAACAGGGAAAGCCTCTATACTTGGATGAGGAAGGATGGTTTAAGTTGGCAGCGCACCGAAAAACGTACTGCCCAACAAACTTACTCCTCCTCCTCTGTTTTCTCCTCACAACAACTAGGATTGCCAGTCCCTTGATCCGGTTTCATGGCCTGCTGCTGCTCCAAGCTGTGGTGGGATAATTTTTTTCTCTAACCCCACCTCCCCCAAAACAGCAGCAGCTTGTCTATTGGTATTGCACTTCCAGGGGAAACCCAGAAGTGATGGAGGGTACCCTAGGAATGGCTGGGTTACCACAGAGTTTCCAGCAATTCCTAGAGCTACCCTTTGTCATTTCTGGGTTTTCCCCAGAAGTGACAAACTGGTTCATGTGATGCCACAGCCCACTCAAGTCCCCAGCACCAACTCTCCTGGCAACTGTAACAACACTAGCCATGTGAGATCAATTTGGCTGAAGAGAGCGAGTGGCCCCCTAGTCACCCAGCGAGCTTCCATGCCGGATGGGAGATCCGAACCTGGGTCTCTCAGATCCTAGTCCAACTCATGAGCTGTAAAAGCCGAACTCTGGAAAGAGACAGTTTTGAACTGATAACATGGACCAGGGACATTGTGACGGCAGCAAGGGAACAGCGTGATGCCTCTGTCGTCTTTGTCAGCAAGCAATATGCTTCTTACTTCTGTAATGTTAGCTGCACGCCATGGAATCTCTTGTAGATGCTGCATTCTTCTTCCTTTTTGGCTAATCTTTCACATTAATTACATCACCCACTAATCACCTTTTAATTGCAAAATCTACTCATTGGCAGAAAGATCGACTCCAAACAATGCATACGCACGCAACAGCACACCATGCAAGATATTAGTGACTAGAGATTTTAAAAATGCCACCCAATTATCGCATTAGAGCAGATGAAACACTCACCACACACTATATCCATCACAGGATGATCATGGGTCGATTACTCATAAAGTATGCATTCATCCCACTGCTTCCATGAGGCTAGAGAGCACAGCAACTCTTCTCTAAGCTTTAGGATATGTGGCCTTCCGCACAGGCCCATAGCCACAGTGGGGCATTTGCGGGCTGAGTCCCACCACCCATGTGCCCGGCCCTGCCATGTGATGACGCCACTCATCCCCCACCCCTAGTGCGCCTGGTCCCGCAGCAGCAAGGCCGGAGAAGGAACTGAAAACCCCCCCTGCAGCTTCTGGTCAGTTTCACTCAGGGCTGATCAGCTGTAAGGTTTAACAGCTGAAAGGGGGGAGTGAAACTGACCAGGGCAGGGCAGCTCTCCGTTCCTTCCCCTGCCTCGGAGCTGCTGGAAGGGGGGGGGGCTGGGGAAGGAAAGATAAGGGGGCATGGTGATGGGGGTGGGGGAAGCCAATCTCTCTCTCCCATAAGTTTCCATGGAAGGGGTGTGGGGGGATTTGGTGATGATAGGGGAAAGCCAAGGTCTCTCTCCTGGGGTTGCCAATCTCCAGGTGGTGGCTGGACATCCTCTGGCATTACACCTGATCTCCAGGTGGACTCTACGGCATTATATCCCACTGAAGTCTGTCCCCCCCCCCCCCAAAGTGGGCCCAAAATTTTGGTTATAATATTGAGCTCGACCATTGGTCACCAATGTGGAAAACCAGTGTAAAAATAACAAAACCGGTTGGTTTTAAAGAGAACTTATATGGAAGGTTTTGTAGATGGTATATAATACCAGAAAAACTAGCTAAAATGTATCATGGAATGTCTGATCAATGTTGGAAATGTAAGAAACGGGTGGGAAGCTTTTTCCACGTTTGGTGGACGTGTAAAGGTGTGATGTTATATTGGAGAAGGGTTCATGAGATGTTACAAAAAACATGTTCGGAAACGTTACCATTTAAACCTGAAATGTTCTTACTTAATATTATGTCTGATGTTAAAGATAAGCAAGTTAAACATTTAATTATACATACAGCCACGGCAGCAAGAATACTATATGCTAAGTATTAGAAGAAATCAGAGATACCAACAGAAAGTGACCTTGTGACAAAAATCTTCGAGACAGCAGAAATGGACATACTATCGAACTGTTTGAAAGACAGAAGGAAGCAAAATGGGAAAGATAATTGGATACCACTTTATGACTGGGTAAAAAGAAACCTTGAAGATCAAGAATAATGAACTTAATATTAAAATCTTAGAGATAAAACTAGCTAAAACTGTGGAAAGCTTAATTTCTTTTTTCAGGATTCATAAGAGAAAATCTCAGCAAATGGATTAATTGATAACAACATTAGTAATTATATAAAGGGCCCATCCAGTCCAACACTCTGTGTCACACAGTGGACAAAAACACCAGGTGCCCTCAGGAGGTCCACCAGCGGGGCCAGAACATAAGAGAAGCCATATTGAATCAGGTCAATGGCCCATCCAGTCCAACAACGTTAGTTATTATATAAAAGAGACTTGAAAACAAAAGTAGAAACTTGTAAACAGCTACAATAAAAATGAGAAGGAATTTCCCTATATGTCTTACCCCAGACCCTTACCCTTACCTGGTTTTATTATGTGTGAAAATCTAATAGTTTTTTTTTTTAAAAGAATCCCCCCCCCCCCCCCCCCACAGATCCCATGCTCCTCAGGCTCTACTCCCAAAATCTCCAATCATTTATTAGTTTTAAGTATAAGTTTAAGCATAAGGGGTGCCCCACAAGAAAAAAAAAAGCAAGGTTACGGCCCTGCTTCAGCATCCTTCTTTCAGGTAGGCAATAGCTGGTCCCTATGCAGACCTTTAAAAACCTTTGCCCAATAGTGCACCACCGGTGCACTTTAGGGTTTTGGAAACCTGGGAAGAAACTTAGGCTGTGTGTGTGTGTTTTAAAAATCCCATAATAAAAGCAATGCTGTTCTTGTGCCGATCCCCCCCACCCGCCCAGAAAAGATCGCAGGGTTTGGGTGGCCTTTGGGATAGCCGTAGCCATAGCAACTTAAAATGCGGCAGGGAAATGTGGTGGCCGTGGCCGTCTAGAGGAGGTGAGGAGCAGAGGCATAGAATTTTGGAAATCCTGGGGGGGGGCGGGGGCTCCTTAGCATGCTGGGATGATGTTCTCCCCCCCCCCAGGAAACCGCCCCGCCTCCCCGGGCCCTTCCGAGGCCCGCCAGCTGCTGCTGCCGGTGCCTCTCTTCCCCCCCGCCACCCCTTCCCTCTCCCTCTCCAGCAGTGGCTGCGGGGCCTCGGAAAGACCTGGGGAGGCGCGGCGGCAGGCACTCCGTTTTCCCGGGGGTGGCTGAGCCCCCCCCCGGGAAATTTCGGGGGTGGCTCAAGCCCTCGAGCCCCCCCGTACTCTACGCCTATGGCGAGGAGGGGAAGTTGAAGCCAGGGCTAGCTCCAGCTTTCCGGCCCCACCTGCTTGTTTCTCCCCTCTTTTCGCCATGCCAGTGGGAGTGAGGAGGCAAGAGGGTGGGCAGGAGAGAGGAACGAGAGAGAATGGGTGCAGGCCACCGGCAGGATATGGGAGGGAAGGGTTGCCAGATCCAGGTTGGGAAATTCATAGAATCACAGAATCCCAGAGTTGGAAGGGGCCTTACAGGACATCTAGTCCAGCCCCCTGCTCAGTGCAGGATCAGCCCTAGAGCATCCCTGATGGGGGTTTGTCCAGCCACTGCTTCAAGACTGCCAGAGAGGGGGAGCTCACCACCTTTCTAGGCAGCTGATTCCACTCTTGCCCAGCTCTGACTGCAAAAAAGTTTTTCCTAAGATCCAGCCGGTACCTTCCCACTCTTAATTTAAACCCATGATTGCGAGTCCTCTCCTCTGCTGCCCACAGGAACAGCTCCCTCCCCTTCTCTAAGTGACAGGCCTTCAAAGACTTCAAGAGAGCCATCCTGTCCCCCCTCAACCTCCTCTTCTCCAGACTGAACAATTCCCAAGTCCCTCAGCCTTTCCTCCTAGGGCTTCTTGGTCTCCAGGCCCCCGATCATCCTCATCGCTCTCCTCTGCACCAGCTCCACTTTGCTCACAGCATTTATGAAGTGAGGCCTCCAGAACTGCACTCAGTACTCCACTGAGAGCCAGTTTGGTGTAGTGGTTAAGTGCGCGGACTCTAATCTGGGAGAACCAGGTTTGATTCCCCTCTCCTCCACTTGCACCTGGCTGGATGACTTTGGGCAAGCCATAGCTCTGTACCAGCTGTTCTCTCAAGGACAGCTTGGGAAAGAGCTCTTTCAGCCCCACCTACCTCACAGGGTGCCTGTTGTGGGGAGGGGAAGGGAAAGGAGTTTGTAAGCCACTCTGAGACTCCAAGTGAGTGATGGGCAGGGTATAAATCCAATCTCTTCTTCTTCTTCCAGGTGTGGCCTGACCAATGCAGTCTATGGAGAGACTATGACAATCTGCGATTTGGATGTTATGCCTCTGTTGATACACTCCACGACTGCATGCCCGGAGATTTAGGGATGGAACCGGGGGGGGGGGGACCTCAGTGGAGCACAATGCCATCGAGTCCTCCCTCCAAAGCAGGCATTTTCTCCAGGGGAACTGATCTCTGTAGTCTGAAGATGAGCTGGAATTCCAGGGGATCTCCAGGTCCCATCTGGAGGTTGGCATCCCTAGCAGGAAGACAGGATCAGTAGGTAGGTTTGCCAGGTCCCTCTGGGCAGCTGGCAGAGGATGGGGTTGGGCTTACCAGGAGCAGGGCGTTTCATTCCACATTTCAACAAAGACTTCCAACGTGACCCAGAAGTGATGTAGACATGTTGGGAACATCAGGACGATGTTCTGGTTTTTGGGAACAAACTCTATGGTAGAATTAGCTTCTACCATAGAATTTTTGCCCCCCCAAACATGCTCACCTCAGTTCCGGGTCACGCTGGAGTCATGTAGGAACATTGCTGAAATGTCAGGTGTTCCCCCCTTGGGGGGTAAGTCCCCCCCACCAGCCAGCTAATTGGCAGTGGAGAGGTGAAGCGTGGCAGTGGGGAACCCCAGGTCAGTGAGGAGGAGGGAAGGGAAGACCAGTTAAGTGAAAGTCCAGTGTTGATACAGATCTGGAATGAGGCAGACAAGGCAAGAACAGCTGGTGGGAAGGAGGGAAGATGGACTTTGGAGGAAGCGAGGGCCAGAAAGGGGCAAATGAGCTCTCTTCTCCCCTGCAAGTCCTAAAAGGTCTCCCTCTTCTTCTAACTATGGTGAAGCGGTTAGAGTATTGGGCTAGGATCTAGGAGACCTGAGTTTGAATCCCCACTCTGTGGCGGTGACCTGGGGCCAGTTACACATTCTAATCTAAATTGCAGGGTTGTTGCGAGGATAAAACGGAGGACAGGAAAACGACACAGGTCGCTTTGGCTCTCCATTGGGCGGGGCATCAAGGCAGTCAATAACAAATAAGTTTCAGAGTGCCCCCCTTTTAAAGTATCTTCTCCCCCCCCCAGTGGTGTGAAATATTTCCGAGTCGGCAAAAAATACGCTGCTCTTTGGATTTGCCACCATGGGCTGTCATGAGGCCTCATTGCAAGGATTTGCAGCTATGTGTTTGCGCTACAATACTGCGCTAGTGAAAACCAAAGAGCCACAGTGTTTAGAAAATAGACCGATAAACACATAATGACAACCAATAAACTTATGCAATGATAAGCCATAAAGCTAAAATAGCACTGTTCAATCTATAGTCAATGGGAGCCCAGCTATCAGCAGAGAAGAAGAAGAAGAAGAAGAAGAAGAGATGGGATTTATACCCCACCCTTCACTCCCCAAGGGAGTCTCAGAGCGGCTTACAAACTCCTTTCCCTTCCCCTCCCCACAACAGACACCCTGTGAGGTAGGTGGGCCTGAGAGAGCTCTGAGACAGCTGTCCCTGAGAGAACAGCTGGTACAGAGCTATGGCTTGCCCAAGGTCATCCAGCCAGGTGCAAGTGGAGGAGTGGGGAATCAAACCCGGTTCTCCCAGATTAGAGTCCGCGCACTTAACCACTACACCAAACTGGCTCTCTTTGGATCTCCATTTGGATCTCCATTGAGAGGAACATATTGGCCTATTGAATATTGTCCAATGTCATTGCAAAACTGAGCAGCAACAGCTGCTCCTCCTCCTCCTCCTCTTCTTCTTCCTTATATACCACCCTCTCCGGGAGCGGGCTTAGGGTGGTAAACAGCAAGGTTTCATAAATACAACCATCTCATAAATACATATAAATACATAGTTACATAAAATCCATTAAATAATCTAAAACACAGTTCAATCGTTACCCAATGGCTGGCCCTCGTGCAGACCTTTGAAGACCTTGCCCGATAGGGTTAACCACTGGTGCACTTTAGGGTTTTGGAAACCCTGTGAAAGAAGTCCATCTTTTGTAAGCATCTACATGCCTGTCAAGATGAGCGCTCCATTCAGGCTGTGAGATCAGGAGGGGGCCTTGTTCATTCATAAAAGAGCTGGGTAAAAATTGAAAGTGAATGTGGGTTTCTTGGGCGGCAAGTTCCTTGTCAAAGGCCTGGACTGCTCAAGCTCAGGCGCTGTACCTCTGCTGAGCATTAGGATCCAGAAACAGGAACTGGGGAGGGCTGTGCTTGAGCGGGGGGGGGGGGGGGGGGGCAGAAAGGGCATAGAAGGATGTGTCTTGGTTTTGAAAGTCACCACAAATTCTCCACTGACTTCGGAGGCATCTTGCTCCGAGCCTTCTGCACAAAGGGGGAGAGAGACGCACTTGGCCACAATTCGCTTGCACCGTGGTGAGTGCACCAACTCCGTAGGACCAGGGCACGAGTTGAGACAGATTTTTAGATGGGGACGCCCCTCCAATGTGACCCCGCTGTTGCAATGTGGAAGTTCCATTTTCAGAAACCCAACCTGTCTTTATTCCTGTGAAGCAATGCACTGTTCCTTTGGAGATCTGAAATGAGCTAAACCTTCACCCTAAGTTTTTAAAGTCCCCCTCCCCCCAACCCGGGCAGAGAACAGGCAGGGGAGAGGAAGACAGTTCAATTGCTTTCGAGATGTACCTCAGCCCACCTTCATATAAATGCCAATAGCTCTAGCCAGAGAGATAATGGGTGGGTCAAGCTCTCTGCCTTCCCCAAGCAGAGAACAGAGATTTGGGAGGAATTAAATGCTAGAGAGACTTCAGGAAGGAACTTTCCAGAGACTGCAGGAAAAGCTTTGCTCACCTGGCACGACCTGGTCAGTGGGTGGGGGAAAGAGAGCTAATAAAACTCAAGGGAGTGAGGAGGTGAGGAGGAAGTTCTCTTTTGTGTTGGCTCCATCAGAGCAGGCAGAACTCTTAACTGAGGTCTGGAGGAGGCGGCCATTGACCATGTGGAGTCCTAGAGAGCTACAGAAAACTTCCAGGCAATGGAAATTCCATAGAGATTTGTAATTTCCGGGTTGGGAAATACCTGGAGGTTTGGGAGATGGAGCCTGAAGGGGGAACGACTTCAGTGGGGTATAATGCCTTAGATTCCATCTTAAACGGCGTCCGATTTCTCCAGGCGGACTTATCTCTGTTGCCTGGAGATCCGTTGATAGCAGGAGATCTCCACCCCTGTCTTCCCAAAGCTCCATCCTCAAATCTCCAGGAGTTTCTCCATCTGAATGTGGCAACCCCAGGCTTACCAAATTGTGGCAATCTCCTGCCTCAATTTTCTGGCCCTTCACACCAATCTTCGCTCCACCCAAAGCAAAATTGGGGGTGGGTGGGAAGCAGTGTGGCATGACTTTGCAACAGCAGGTCTGGTTGTGCCCAAAAATGACATTACAATGTTCTAGGGATTTCCCAAATCTCAGTGGTTTTTATCATAGAAAGCAGGGAATTCCTAGAGTGTCGTGACATCACTTCCAGGTACAACTAGAAGTGATGTAGCAACATTGTGCAAAGTCACTGCCCCCCTCAATTTCCACACCCACTAGAGTGAAAAGCTGGACAGTAGAGTTGCCAGCCCCAGGTGGGGCCTGGAGATCTCCTGGAATTACAACTGATTTTCAGACTGCAGAGATCAGTTCCCCTGGAGAAAATCTCTTTTCCAGGGGGTTGACTCTATTGGATTATACCCTTCAGAGGTCCCTCCCATCCCCAAACCCTGCTGTCCATATGGTCCACGCACAACTCCCCAGGAATTTCCCACCCTCGGGTTGGCAACCCCACCCAGCAAGCAAATCTATTTGGTAACCTTCCTGTTTATGCAGTCCCAGGTTCAAACCTGTCACAACATTCATATTTCTGTGAATGGATCTTCTCAAGTTTTTAAAAAGAGGAATAGAAGCTGCACCCCCTGGAGGCTGGCAACCCTACTTGAACATCTGGCGAGCCACTCAGCTTGCCTGTCAAACAGCTGGCTCCCTGCACATGACACAAACACACAAACATACAGGAAGTTGCTTTATCCTGAATCAGACCCTCGGTTCATTGTGGTCAGTGTTGTCTGCCCAGATTGGCAGCAGCTCTCCAGGGTCTTCCAAAAGGGTATCTCACATCACCTATTGCCTGGTCACCCTAACCTGGCTAGCCCAAGCTAGCCCAATCTTGTCAGATACTGGAAGCTAAGCAGGGTTGGCCCTGGACAGTATTTGGAAGGGATACCTCCAAGCAATATCAGGGTTGTGACACAGAACCAGGCAATGGCAGACCACCTCTGAATGCTTGCTGCCTTGAAAACCCTATGGGGTCACCTTAAGTCAGCTGTGACCTGACGGCCCTTTCCACCACCACTGCCTGGTCATTTTAACTGAAGATGCCGAGGATTGAACGTGGGACCTCCTTTATGCTAAGCAGAAGCTAGAGTTGCCAGGTGTGGGTTAGAAAATACCTGGAGACTTTGCGGGAAATACCAGGAGAAAGTGGAGTTTGGGGAGGGGAGGGGAGGGGCCTCAGCATGGTACAGTGCCATAGAGTCCACCCTTCAAAGCAGCCATTTTCTCCAGGGGAGCTGATCTCTGTCAGCTGGAGATCAGTTGTAAAAGCAGGGGATCCCCAGGCCCCACCTGGAGGTTGGCAACCCTAAGTCCACCCTCCATAGCATCCATTTTCTCCAGGGGAACTGATCTCTGCAGTCTGGAGATGAGATGAGAGAATCTGATTCGGCCCGTGGCTGCCCTACTGCCCACTCCTGAGCTGGCGGAGCGGTGCTCCGCCTCGCTCCGGCCCCAAAGGACCCGTGGTTGTTAGGTGTTAGTATCAAAAATGGAGCCAAGAAAGGTAAGTCGGATTAGATGGAAGTAGGTCTGATTCCGTCGTATATTGTAACCATGGAAACCAGGTAAGTACAAATTCGGAGTAAGTAATTGTGAAGCCAGATTGCTGTCTTTGTACTGAATCTGTGATTTTGCACATGATGAATTGATTCCAAACTTTCTCTCTCCAATTAGCCAGCGTTGGGGGTGAGGAGGACTTCCAAAACGAAGCTTATCAACAGACAAGCCACGGCCAACAGAAATAACCTAAGTTCAGTAGGTGTGTAGTCTTTGTTAGGAAGGTCTGGTAGTTGCAAAAGTAGTACTTCTGGTCTGAATGGGATTGTTTATGAGGTGATTCTGTTTATCTCCAGTAGGACATCCTGCCAAAATATTTTCACTGACGGGCAGTCCCACCAGCAATGAATGTAACTGCCTTTGGATCTACAGTTCTTGCAACACAAAGCTGTGTGGTTAGGATTTATGTGGTGTAAGCGGTCCGGTGTATAATACCATTGCGTAAGGAATCTGAAAAACTGAAAATGAATGCTAAAGACTTCTGAGATCCTTTCAGAAGATTTCCAGATAGCACGCCAGTGTTCTTCCATCAATTCTAAGTGGAGATCAAGCTGCCACGATTTCTGATCACTGGATTCGTAACAGCTTTCCTGCTCCAAGAGTTCCTTGTCAATTTCGGAAAGAATGCCTTTAGAAGAGTCTGGCTATCGATCCATGAGACGTTCAAAGACACTTTTGGGTCTAACTTATCATAGAACGTTTTGTACAGACACAAGATGGTAAATAAAATAAAAATGAAACCATTTTTGTTTGCGTTTTTCTCTGGAAAGCTATCTATAGTTGGTGTGTGTTTTCAATAAGAGGAGGTTTTTTTTCCTGTCAGAAAACCACTGTTTCCTGTATTCTGAACACCACCTCCTCTGCTGTCTAATATACTACATATTACTAGCAAAGGGTTACTCTTTCATCTTCCGACATATGTTATTCTCTCAGGCCGCAACGCCAGTCCTTTTGCTTTATCCCCAAGGCCCCATAGTGAAACAGATTCACTTAGAAGCAAATCCCGCTCAGTTGGGAATGACTTCCAAGGGCATTCTTTCCAAGAAAACACATTAAAGATTGGGGTTGTTGGTTCTGGGCAATCTCAGCGAAAATCACGAGAGCGTGAAGTTCTAAAATGCCTCCTTCTACCCTACTTTCACTTCCCCCTTTTCTCCTCAGGTGACACGAATACTGTCCAGTCCAGTACACCCAACTTCTTGAGGCAGACAACTTTATAAGGTATCAGACAGGTCTTTTCCAGCCTTGACATCTCAGAGCGTTTTAAGCAGAGTTGCCCAGGATGGATCCTGTGATCAGGGAGGAATTACAGTTTCTTCTGTATTTTAACCATTTTTTTCTCTTCTGCAAATACGACCTCCTGGACTGCTTTATCAAGGAAGAAAGTGGTAGAGAGGTAGAAATATTATTGCGGCCTGCCAAAAAATTGTAAAAAAGTGTGATAGGGTACGTTTGTCTCATTGAACTGATTCTAAAATTAAATGTGCTTGCAGCAACAGATGATATAAAATTAGCACAATAAATAAATTGAATAAAACTATCACTATTTTATTTAATTGATATTTATTGATTTTTATGATACAATTTATACCTTTTCTGAAATGCAAAGTTAACTAATGCATGCAATCATTTTAAAAGGTGTGGCCCTCCACTAACCTCCGCTCCTACAAAGTGGCCCCCGAGCCAAAACAATTGCCCACCCCTGCTCTAGGCTGATCCTGCATTGAGAAGGGGGTTGGACTAGATGGCCTGTATGGCCCCTTCCAACTCTGTGATTCTATGATGCTAAGTTATATGCAGGGCTGTCCTAAAGGTTGCCTGAACTTTTAGAGCCTAGAGGCAGAACATCTCCTAACCTTGTTTAGAAGTTTGCTTCCTTTGTTCACTGGGGCTGAACAAAGACGCTCAAAGACCAATTTGACAAGCTCATTGGCGATGCCTCCGATTCGGCATCAGCAATTCATTAGGCAGTGTGGGGGATTTCCTATTCACTTCCGCTGGAGGCGGGAGAGAAGGGAGGTATTCAAAGCCCTTCACACAGGATACTCTTTTAGACCAGTGGCCTTTCCCTCCACCTCATCCCCGAGAATTCCCCTTTAAGACAAAAGGACATTTCCTTTTCATTCCTGAATCGATTCAGACTTATTCCGGCAAGTCCATAATCCAAGGCAGTGAAAACACAGGCCTGTTCCCATTAGCATTTGCGAAACAATCTGGTTTTGTTTGGCCAACGCTGAAGTGGAGGCAGTTTAGAAAACGTTACACGTTCACCCTGTCTGTCGACTTAGGTCTTAATTTTCAGACACCTGGATCGAGTTCCAGCGCCTATTGACTTCTGTGCAAACCGGGCATTGAAAGGATGTCTATCTTGAGAGATTAGGAGAGAAAGGTGCGAGGGGAGGAAGAAGTCAGGTTCGGATTGGAATCGTAAATTTTGCAGCCGTGAAAGGCAAACGGAGCAGGCTCAACACCCCCATCCTAAGCCATGCTGGGAAATCAGTACATTTGAATGAGGTGCATTGGATTCTGTTATGTGGCTCTCAAGCTTTCTAGCTACCAGGAATTATTTCCATTTTCTAGCCTGCTTTCCACAGATCGCTGCGTGTCTCGCTTGTGTGCTTCAGAGAATTCTGGGGCAAGTTCGGTGACCCATTGGTTTCTAGCTGTCTGCTGTTTTCACTGCTGATATGCTGGGGGCTTTTAGGGTTGCCAAGCTCCTGGTGAGGCCTGGAGATCTCCCACCACTACAACTGTGAAGACCTCAGGTTCTGATATGAGAAAGTCAACACGGGATGTTTATTTCAAGAGTTGATAAGTGGAAATTGATGAGAATTGTTGGAAATTGGTACGAATTTTAATTGCTACACACTCAGATAAAGCAATCTGTGTGAAACAGGTATTTGTTATTGCGCAAGATCCGTTGCATGTGAAGCGATACAAGAAGAGATTTTTCTAGAGAACCACTGTTATCATAGTAAACATTTTTGTGTATATATATCTTTATTGACTCTTCACCATTTTTGTCACGGGTGTTTTGACTGGACTTCCACCTCCTCTCAGGATCTCTCACTTTTGGCTTCTATCTTAAGCTCCAGGTGAGGCCTGCAGAGCTCCCGCCATTACAGTTGATATCCCGGCAATGCAGATCAGTTCCCCTGGAGAAAACAGCTGCTTTGGAGGGTGGACTCTTTGGCATTGCACTCTGATAAGGCCCCTCCCCTCCCCAAACCCCACCTTCCCCAGGCTCCACCCCCAAAATCTCTAGGCATTTCCCAGCCCAGAGCAGGCAACCCTAGAGTTTATGCTCTTATTCTGCTGTGTGTAATTTTACGGGACTGATTGGTGGTGACTGCATTTTGCTAGCTGATAACTTTACTGTTCTCCTGATTTGGATAGCACCAGGCTAGCCCAATCTCATCAGATCTGGAAGCTAAGCAGGGTTGGCCCTGGCTAGTATTAGGATGAGAGACCACCAAGGAACATCAGGGTCATGGCACAGAGGCAGGCCATGGGAAACCACCTCTGAATGTCACTTGCCTTGAAAACCCCGTGGGGTCACCATGAATCAGTTGTGACTTGATGGCGCTTTCCACCACCACCTGGGTGCTTGGCTTTCAGGTCCATTCTGTATATGATAAGTTTGAAATATATTGATGTTTAACTTATGGCGTGCTCAGCCCTTATTTTACCGCCGAGGAAGGCTTTTTAGCAGAAACGCACTTGGTTCTTGTATTTGGGTACATTTTGTACCTCTTAAACCTGTATTTATGAATTCTGACATTTGTCCTTACATTAGGTATAGGCACTTATATACAGAACCATAGATAGGTAGTTTTTGTTATGATTTTAATGTGTCTATGCATAATTAAAATATATTGCATATTTTTATATTGTTATTCATTTATTTATTATCTGCATTTCTATTCCGCCTTTCCAGACAAGCTGGCTCAAGGTGGCTTACAGCGCTTAAAATGCCATCAGACAATGGTATACAGTTTTAAAACATAAGCCTAGTTTACATATAAAACACCAATTAAATACTGGCGGCACTGCGTGTTATTAGCTATATTAGCACTGCGTGTTAGCCATATTTGATTATTGTTCTTGTGTCAACCTTTTTGGCTACCTTAGTGCTAGCCTGTCCTAATTAAACACCTTTTAGGATAAGCATCAAGTCTAGGGAAAGGGGACTATATGTTTTCTTTCTACCCTTGCTCCACCAGACGCTCAAACAGACCATGTGTATTCTTTTTATTCATGTATTAAACTTTCTTATAGTTTGAATCCTCTAAGCTCGATCTCTGTAACTACACCCCGCCTATTCAGTCTTGAAATCTGCAGTAAAGGGGAGGGGCAGTGGGTAAGCTCACCATCCCTGGATTGCGATAGTTCAAAATTGCAATGTGTGATTGATCATCTTTGTGTCAGCTTGTAGGAATAAAGCACAAGGCTCAGCAAGGAGGCAGAGTGTCTAAACAGCAGTCCATACCCACAGTGATGCATGTGCCACTGCACCTAGCAGGAAACACTTCCAGAGTTGCTGGTGGCAACAGTTGACACCCAGTTTGTTTTGCCCCCCTACCCAGGAGTAAAGAAAGGGACAGTGGTGCTGGGTGGAGACTTCAAATGGCCCTGGGGGTTTCACACCTTTTAGGGACCATCCTGAAGGAACAGGGGGGCTTCCCAGTCTGTTCCTTCACACCACAGAATATGCACGAACATTCCAACTGCCCAGAGAAAAACCATTGCTGGGTTTGCTGTCCAGCATCTGTGAAGGAAAGGAAAGTTGTCATGAGTCAGTTTGGCCAACTGTAAAACTTCACACAGGCCCTAAAGTCTGATACAGCTTTATGGGGCGGAAGATTCCAAAAAACATCCTGCAAGATAACAGATGCAGAGCCCAAGGCAAAAAGGAAGAATGGAGAATAGCAACAAGGGCCACATAACAGTGGGAAAAGAGGAGCGAGCAGATCCGCTAGGAGCAAATCCGCTAGTTCTTCGGCTGTGGGATTCTAATTTCTCACAGAGTGATGCTAGAGTTTTTCCTTTAAATTGAAAACATTCTCAACAGCATATGTGGTATAGTGGTTACAGCATTGGTCTAGATTCTAGGCCAAGACTCTAGAACCTTGGAGACCCAGGTTCGAATCCCCGCTCTACCATGGAAGCCTGGTGGGTGACCGTGGTCCTGTCACATACTTTCCACCTAACCTCCCTCGCAAGGTTGTTGTATGGATAAAATGGAAAAGAGGAGAACAAGGTAAGCTGCTTTGGTTCTCCATTGGGGAGCAAGGTGGGGAATCAGTGAGGTAAACAAAACTAATAAATAGCTACTGCAGTGCCAGAACCACAGCCAAACCACAAAAGGCTATTTCCTCCCGCATTTAAAGGGGCAGTCTACAACGGCCGCAGAAAGTCCTGCGCCAAAGCGGGCTCAAATGCGGGTTCCTCCCACATTTTCCGACTCCAGGAAAACTGACAGTTTTCCCAGGAGTCGCGGGAGGAACCCGCATTTGAGGTATCTGGACAGCCCTCTCTCGCAATCATTGTGAGAGCAGGGCTGTTCAGATGGTCCTGTCGGCCATTTCCCCCCCCCCCCTTTTACGCTTGGGCGCTTGGGCAGTCAAGTGCCCAAGTGTAAAAGGGGAAGTGTAAAAGGGGGGGGGGAACCCCCCAAACTTACCAGGCGGCCGCTGCTTCTGCCACCACCGCAACTGCCTCTTCTGTGGCCACCGCCGCTGCTTCTGCCACCGCCGCCGCCTCCTTCATCGCCTCTTCTGCGGCTGCCTCTTCTGCGGCCGCTGCCTCCGCTTCTGCCGCTGCAGGGGTTGGGATGAAAAATGTGGCCCCTTTAAATCTGGGAGTGCTCCCAGATTTAAAGGGGTCGCGTGACCACAGCCTCATTCATTCATTCATTCATTTTCATTCATTCATTCATTCATTCATATATATCCTGACTTTCTCCTCATTAGAGACTCAAAGTGACCCTGGGGAGAGTCAACAAAGGGAGACTCCCCCCTTGCACCTTGCCATGTGTGCCAGGGAACCTGCAGTTGCCAACCTCCAGGTGATCCCTGGAGATCCCCCCCCACAGAATTACAATTGTTCTCCAGACAACAGAGATCAATTTCCCTGAAGAAAATGGCTGCTTTGAAGGGTGGGCTCTATGGCTTTATACCCTCCTGAGGTCCCTCCCCTCCCCATGCCCTGCCCTTCCCAAGCTCCACCCCCCAAATCTCCAAATGATTCCCAGCCTGGATTTGGCAGCCCTAAAGGAAGCTCCTCCTCAATGCAGCCCTCTCGTTTCCTTTCCAAGAGAGCACACACAAACACACATGAAGCTGTGTTATACTAGTTCAGACCGTGGGTCCATCAAAGTCAGTACTGTCTGTTCAGACTGGCTGCAGCTCTCCAGGGTCTCAGGCAGAAGTCTTTCACATCGCAGAGTGTCTGGTTCTTCTACCTGGAGATGCCCAGAGACCAATGCTCCCTCTAAGCTACGGAACCCTGTGAGCAAAAAATTCCACTTTGTGAGCGACTTGCATTAAAGTTGTGAGTGAACAATTTGGCTGCTGCATAAATCAGTTTGCTCTGGAGCCACCCTTTCTGAGCTAAGACAAAAATGTGTGAACCAGAGTGTTATGTATTGACCATGCGGTCGCCATGTGCTCCAGTAATGGCGACCGCCATGTGGCCAGAGCACATGGCCAAGAAACTACCTGAGCTTCAGCCAGGTAGAACAAAGGCCAGGTGGATTCGAACCGGCCACCAATCATGTACCTAGGTTTCTCCCAGGGAACCTATGAGATGTAAATAGACTGATAATAGCCTATCAGGCCAGTTGGGCGGGGTCAGGGGATTATCCCTGACCAGCATAAAAGGAGGGCTCGGAGCCCTGGGTTGTATGCTTCATCCGGACCAGCAATAAAGATCTAGCTGTTTCACTGTTCCATGGACTCCCGACTCCAATACTTCTCACAGAGGCTAAAAAACCCTGTGAGCTGGCTCACACTGACTCAGCTTAAAGGGAACACTGCTGGGGACCTGGAACCTTCTGCAGGCCAAGCAAAGGCTCTTCCACTGAGCCCCAGTCTCTCCCCACAGTCCAAGTAAAATACTGCACTGGCTGGCTGTTTTCCATCTCTCTCTCTCTCTCTCTTGCACCAGCTGCAGTTGCTTGTACCCGGCTGGGAGAGACCGATGAAAAGCAGTCTTCTCCTACGTATGAGGATTCAGGCTGCCGTGAAGACCCTGGGCTCTGTGGGTAGAGACAGGGCAGCCAGCCTCAACGAGCGGACAGAACCCTTCCCCACCGATCAGTTCCTCTGAGCCGCAGATCCCTGCGCTCTGAGACAAGAGTTCAGAACGTAGGATGAGTTTTCTGAGTCTCTCCTGGGAGGATACCGCACCGATTTCCAGTGGCAATGCTGCAAAGCCACCGCAGTCAGGGAGGCAAATGAAACCAGCCCCGACACAGCGATTCCCCCCCCCCCCCCCTTGCTGTCTTGTCAAGGGAAAGACCAGGCGGCTCGGAGGGGGAGTTGCTGGCGGTAGAGGCAACAGAGGCTCTCTCCTTGCGTGGGCCGTGTAGTTTGGGGTAGCAGTTAGGAGCAGCAGGCAGGCCCATAGCTACAGTGGGGCCTCTTGGGGCCCAGCCCCCCAACTTATTACCAAGGCCCCCTCTTCCAATTTTTAAATGTTATATACGGCGCTTGTTGCTGGCTGCAGCAGCTCCCTCTAGCCAGCAGCGGCTGCTCTCTCTTCTTGGCAGGGCTTGTCTCAACTCTGTGCTTGGCGTCTGGGCTCGTTGCACCAGCGGGAAGATAGTGACAGACAGAACAAGTGGGGAGCCCAGCTCCAGTGGCTGGGGGAATCCGAGAGCAGTGGTAGGCAAAGGACGTGGGGCTGGGCTGGTGCATGGGTGAGCACTGCCCGGGGGGGGGGGAGATAGACTGGCTGGGGTGACAAAAGGGTGGTGGAGGAGGCAGTGAATCCCGCTGTCAGGGCTGGAGAGGGCCCAGCGGCATGTGTGTCTGGATTGCAGACTGCTGGCTTTCCCCACCGGAGGCAGGTTGCTTGGCATGTGTGTGCATGTGTGTCGCCCTCAAATTAAAAAATTCCAGCTATGGGCCCGGTGGCAGGAGTTTGGGATCTAAAAAACAACATGGGGAGGGAAGGGAGCCTCTCATCTTCCCATGTAACAGTCCTGATCAGGACAGAGCCCCTGCAGCATTTGTGAACATGGGATTTCTTCCCTAAAAGAGCCAGTTGGGTGTAGTGGTTAACAGCATGGGCTCTAATCTGGGAGAGCCGGGTTTGATTCCCCACTCCTCCACAGGCAGCTGCTGGTGTGACCTTGGGTCAGTCACAAGTTCTCTCAGAGCTGTTCTCTCAAGGGCAGTTCTCCCAGAGCTCTCTCAGCCCCACCTACCTCACAGGGTGTCTGTTTTGGGGAGGGGAAGGAAATGGGATTGTAAACCGCTCTGAGAATCCCTCTGGTAGTGAAGGGTGAGGTATAAATCCAATCTCTTCTCTTCTTCTAAAATGATAGATGCTGTCATGTCAAACTGAGCCCTTACTATAAGGCAGCTTTCATTCCTCCACATTACCAGGTGCAAAGGTTGAACCTGGCAACTGGTAGGAGGGTTGGAGATGGAGACTTGAGGGGCCATGCAATGTTTCTGACATCGCTGATGTCACGGCTCCACCTCTGGGGGAAACCCAGAAGTGATGTAAGGTAGCTCTAGGAATCACTGGGAACTCTATGGTAAAACCTGGCACTAAACACCTCGTATATGAGAGAAAGAAAGGGACATGACACATTATGGGAGAAGGGGAATCCAACATGGGGTTACCATTTCTGCCAGCAACCCTTCGCTCTTCATTGCATCTTGTTTGGCAGTCTTTTTAACTACTGGTGTTAAATACTGGGTTCTATGGATAAGCAGACCCCAAGTCTAGTGATCAGCTCAGCTTTAATAGTGATTCAGCAGGTAAAAGACTGAACTACAGGGCAGCAGCCCTGTTTAAATAGCATGCAAACACCACACCCAACCACACCCAACTCCCAATGATAGGCTATTTACATAACATTAAGTAGTCATTGCTCACCTCCAGAGTCCTGGTGGGTTATTGTTCTAGAGATCCAAGCTCAGCCCGTCTCTGGTAGACAGTCCTGGGATGTTCCAGCCCCAATACATCACACCTGGCTACACCTACTGTCAGGGAGGCAAACAGCTGAAGGGAGCTACAGCAGTGGTGGGGATAATGAAGAGGGATAATGAAGAGGAATCCCCCCTTTGAACGGCTCTCCCACTTAGCATCCAACCAAACTTTTGTTCTTACTGTACGAGCTTTTACCTAGAGACCACATTTGAGAACATTGCGTGCTGTGAAACCTGTGCTGCTCTCTCTCTTTCCAGGGGATGCTCAGAGGCACGGTTCCCACTTGGCCCCCCGCCACGGCAGTTACTGGTGCGTGAGCCTCTCTTCTGGCTCTCGGGAGGAACAAACCTTCATGCTTTTGCCAAAGCTGTTGGCTTGGCTGGGCTTGGCAAACGACAACGAGTCCGCAAGCATTCCTGAATTCCGAGGGCACTGACAAAAAAACCCCCAACAACCAAGGATGTGCCTTTCCATACGTGAATTAAAAGTATATTAGGTGAATGGGGAAAAAAATGTCTCGAGCTGAGTAATCGTGGGGCTTTTGACCGATGATGGATCGCACATAAGTAAATCTGCATGCTGGTCTGGTGCAGTGGTAGGATCTGGGAGACCCCGGTTCGAGTCTCCAGTCTGTTATGGAAGCTTGCTGGGTGACCTTGGGCCAGTCACACACTCTCTGCCTAACCTACCTCGCAGGGTTGTTGTGGGGATCAACTGGAAAGGGGAAATCGTTGTGGGTCCTCAGTGGGGTATAAATGGAACAAAGTGAGGTGGCTAACAAGGCCATTTGGCTTCAGGAACAATAAAGCAATAAAAACAATTTAAGCAAATTACAATCATCAGATCATTTAAAATGCAGCATACATGAGATGGGGGTATAAATGAAGCAAATGGGACCGCCCCCCTGGGTCGCAAAGATGCCAGGCTGGCCACAACCAGCGCCAGGGCCTTTTCAGTGCTGGCTCCACGCTGGTGGAATGAGCTCCCCGAAGACATCAGGGCCCTGCAGGACCTTTTACAGTTCCGCAGATCCTCCAAGACAGAGCTATTCTACCAGGCCTTCAGTCAAGGAGCCGCATCTGATAACTGAGCTGTGATAGGGCCCTGTTCCTCTGGAACTATCCCCAGCAGGTCAAGATGAGCTGATCATCAGCACAGATTGTATCGTACAATGACTACTCCATCATGATTTGGTTCCGCCATGGCTATGCAACACTACTGTGACCAGTAACGTTGTCACTCGCACTTTATGATTGTTTCTGGTTGGTTATGATTGTTTTTATCGTGACTGTTTTATGTGCTTTAACTTTTATGTAAGCTGCCCTGAGCCTGCTTTGGCGGAGGCGGGCAGGGTATAAATCGAACAAATAAATTAATACAAATAAATAGGTACTGAGAGATTATTTTTCGGGATTCCTGTATAGTCAGTCTAAAGTGTGAAATAGCTCATGATTTAATCAGTGAGATTACTACTAAGTACTGGAAGGGAAGGCTGCCTCCAGGTTACCGTATGTATGTATTACATTGGATTTATTGGCCACCCTTCCTTGCGAGCAGGACTCGGGGCCAGGTGGCTTACATCAGAGATAAATACAATATAAGTGAGTTAAAGCAACATTAAAATACTTTAAAAACAGTCAAAAAACAACATTAACTCCAAGATTATGGTAATTTCCACCAACCCCTGGAGGGAGGGGATATGCAGGAATAAAAACAACAACAAGAAGAGATTGGGTTTATACCCCCCCTTCACTTGAAGTCTCAGAGCGGCTTACAAACTCCTTTCCCTTCCCTTCCCCACAACAGACACCCTGTGAGGTCGGTGGGGCTGAAAGAGCTCTTTTGAGGATTGCCCTTGAGAAAACTTGTGACTGACCCAAGGTCACACCGACAGCTGCAAATGGAGGCATGGGGAATCAAACCCAGATCTCCCAGATTAGAGTCCACACTCTTAACCACTACACCAAACTGAAGAAGAAGAAGAGGAGGAGGAGGAGGAGGAGATTGGACTTATACCCCACCCTTCACTAGCCAGAGCAGCTTACAAACTCCTTTCCCTTCCCCTCCCCACAACAGATACCCTGTGAGGTAGGTGGGGCTGAGAGAGCTCTGACAGAAACGGCTGTTTTTCAAGAACAGCTGTGCCAGAACTATGGCTTGCCCAAGGTCATCCAGCAGCTGCAAGTGGAGGCATGGGGAATCAAATGCAGTTCTTCCAGAATAGAGTCCACGCACTTAACCACTATCTCAAACTAGTTGGTGTATGAGAGTGCCAGACCATTGCTGTCCTCAACCAAATACCTGGCAGAACATCTCTGCCTTACAAGCCCTATGGAAAGGTAGCAAGTCCTATAGGGCACAGATGTTTTTTTGCAGAGAGTTCCACCAGGTGGGGGCCAGGGTTGAAAAGGCCCTGGTCCTAGTTGAGGACAGCTGGATCTCTCTCGAGCTGGGAACCACCAGGAGGTTCTTATTACTAGAACATATTGAGAGAGGACATATTCCAGGGACATATTGAGAGAGGCAGTTCCCAAAGGTATGTGGGCTCCTAACCGCTTATGGCCTTAAAGGTCAAAAACAAGACCTCAAACCTTCTCCCTGGGTGTCGGCTAAGAGGGCAACCCAGAGCAGAGTTAATGAGGGTCAGTCACTGTGTGTGCAGAACATGCGCTCAAAGCTCAGCTGACTGATGGGGACCCCAGCAAGGGGCTTCCAAAGCCAGTGAGAGGTGGAGGTGGCTTGCCAGGGCCCACACAAAAATCAGAAATCTACCAGGCCTGCAGGTACGAGGCGTCACACACGGAAGCTTTGATTGCACGTTATGTCAAATGCATGGATGTCTCGCAGCCCAGAAGTGAGATAGGCACACTTTATGCGGGTAACCAGGGCTATTTTGGGGCAGGGACGCACAGGAATGGAGTTCCGGCTGGCTCCTGAGTTGGCCACATGCAGCAGGAACTCATTAGCATAACAGGCCACACCCAACAGCAGAAACTCATTAGGATTGGCTGCATTAGGGGTATGTGACCTAACATGCAAATTAATTCCTGCTACAAAAAAAGCTCTCGGTCTTGACAACAACCAAGGTAAACAGAGTAAGAAGCAAAAAGGTGGGTGTGGCTGGATGACCACTCTTCTGATAACACAGGGGTGTGGCCTAATATGCCAATAAGCTGTGCCGTCAGGGGTGTGGCCTAAGATGCTAATGAGTTTCTGCTGTTGGGTGTGGCCTATTATGCTAATGAGTTCCTGCTGGGCTTTTTCTACCAAAAAAAAAGCCCTGTGGGTAATGTAGGTTGCCCCAGCTGTGAACTGGGGGATCTCTTCTTCAATACACAGTTTGGGTTTAGGCAAGCCACTTCCCCATAGTCTGCAGTACTGGGATGGTACTGATCTACCTTCCTGGGTTGCTAGGATTACAGCGTGCATACACATTGACTGCTTGCAACACTTGCGAAAACACGGCTATTGTTTGTATTAGTGAATGCCCAGTGTTATGACAAGTGGACAGAGGAGCCGTGTACTGCAGGCATTCTAGCATGGTGTTATGTTGGGGTGTCAGAATAAGATCTGGGACACCCAAGTTCGAGTCCCCGGTTGTGCCATGGAAGCTTGTTGGGTGACCTTAGGCCAGTCACATGCGTTCAGCCAAACCAACCTCACAGGATTGTTGTGAGGATAAAATGGAGAAAAGTAGGACGTTGTGAGCCATTTTGGATCCCCTCTGGGGAGAAAAGTGAGGTATTAATGAAGTAAAGAAATAAAATTCATGGGGTGCAGATTATAGTTTGGCACACTGAGAACTTTTACATGAACAGGAGCACCAGGAAAGATGAAGAAGAGGAGGAGGAGGAGGAGAGATTGGATTTATACCCTGCTCTTCTCTACCCGAAGGAGTCTCAGAGTGGCTTACAATCTCCTTTCCCTCCCCCTCCCCACAACAGACACCCTATGAGGTAGGTGGGGCTGAGAGAGCTCTGAGAGAATTGCCCTTGAGAGAACAGCTCTGAAAGAACCTATGACTGATCCAAGGTCACACCAGCAGCTGCATGTGAAGAGTGGGGAATCAAACCCCATTCTCCTAGATTACAGACTACGCTCTTAACCACTACACCAATACCAGCACGAGGAAACCTTCCTGTGCTCAAACTCTGAGTTACACGTGACTCAAGCTTATGATGTGGCCACCTTGATGTTCTCCCAAAAAACTTCCGATCAGCACCTTGTTGAGCAGCTTGAACCCAAACAGTGTCTTTCTTTCTTTTTTTTAGGAGAAGGCTGTTTCAGCTTTTGACTGTTATTGCTCAGCCCCAAGGGTGAAACCATTTTCTGTGTCAGACAAGAGGCAGTAACTCAGCGGTCATGGCTGTGTCATTAAATCGCCAAGGGAAATCTAGTGTGGGCAACTCGGGAGCTTTACTGAGTTTACTACATTAAATTGGCCAACTGTTATTGAAAACCACAGACTCCCGTGGATGTATCCTTTAAATGGCCAGTGGCAGATTCATTGCATTCCCTGCTTTTTGTGTTTGCATAATCAGTACCACGTCACCACGGTCACAAGAACGGAATGCAAGATGAATAAGATTCATGGGCAGGCACAGAAGGCACACAGAGACATCTAGGTAGTAAGTCTCAACTGAGAAACCTCAAGCTGGTGCATGTGTGCGCGCACTTAATGTGTGCCTTTTAAAAATATAAAAATTTGCCATCGTATGGAATGGCCGACTTTTATTTGCATGGGACAAAGTACAGATAGAATTCCAGGGACTCGCTTGGAAATAGACCAGCTACAGTGCGGTAAGCTTACGATTCCTCCCCTCTCCTCCACCTTCGAGCCAGCTCTTACCAGCCACAATGCTAATGAGAACTTGAGAATTTACAGTCGGTGTTGCACAGATGGAGACCTGAGTGTTATGAATGGCACCGCTTGTGGGTGCCCATCTCATTTCAGATAAAGTCATCCATCCTGGAGCATCTGCCGGTGATGCGGAGACAGAGCGAGAAGTAAGATGCGACTCTTCGTCAAGCACGGAGGCTTTATGGTGTAGGAGGACCAGAAGAGCCCTCCGCGTGAATGATCCTTCCCATAAATCTGCCAGTTATCTAGCAGATACGCCACCAGCCTCTGCTTAATACGTGCCGAGGCGCTTGTGCCGCTGGAGTCGGGTAGAGAGTACACATCACACATCACTAATTGATGCCAAGGTGGAAGGCAAATCTATTGATGAGAACAAGCCTCCCTTTTATTTTATATTCTTCCTCGACGCCTTTTCCCTCTCTGCTCAGCGATGATGACGTGCCCACTTTATCAACTCCTTGCTTTTCTGCCTGAGTGATCGAACAGATGGCTATTTTCAGGTACAGGCAGAAAAAAGGCACCACAGGAGATTGGCATATTCTAGGGGTTCGCTGTTCAAGCATGGAGTCCGCTTAGCACCTGCTGATGTCAGCACCTTTAACAGAATTTAAACGGCTCAAGTTCCTAGCCTGGATTATTCCTTTTTGTTTATTTCATTTACCTGTCTCACTGAGCCTCAAAGCGGATTGCAAAATATTTTTAAACCGTCGGTTAGACAGTGTAAGACAACCAATAGGCCGAGGGTTCTTAAATTGGGGTCCACGGTGCAGGGATGGATTTTAAAGGGTACGTGAACTTTAGTTATGAATGTAGGCAATCAACCATAGTAGCGTTAGCAATACCTGTGACTTTGTTACCCATAGAAATCACAGGCATTCTTGTATTGTGTTACAGTTGTTGCAGACATCTCAAAATATCGTTTACGCTAATCGCTACTTCAAAAGTGGCTGTAGGCTTCACCAGAGGACCAAAGAGCCAGTTTGGTGTAGTGGTTAAGTGCACGGACTCTAATCTGGGAGAACCGGGTTTGATTCCCCACTCCCCCACTTGCAGCTGCTGGATGACCTGGGGTAAGCCATAGTTCTCTCAGAGCTGTTCTCTCAAGGACAGTTATCTCAGAGCTCTCTCAGCCCCACCTACCTCACAGGGTGTCTGTTGTGGGGAGGGGAAGGGAAAGGAGTTTGTAAGCCTCTCTGAGACTCCAAGTGAGTGAAGGGCGGGATATCCAATCTCTTCTTCTTCTTCTTCTTCTGGTTTCCATGGCCCCCAAAAGGGTTGAGAACCCTTGCCACAGACGATGCAGCAGGACTATGGTTACAGAATTGAAAAACGATCCCAACCTCCCCCCCGGCATGTGTGTGTGTGTGTGTGTGTAAAGTGCTGTCAAGTTGCATCCTATTTATGTCAACGCCCACAGGCTTTTCAAAGCAAAAGGTGAGCAGAGGTGCTTTGCCATTGTCTGTCTCTGCATAGCAACCCTGGACTTCCTTGGTGGTCTCCCATCCAAATACTAGAGAGCCAGTTTGAGGTAGTGCTCAAGAGCGGCGAACTCTAATCTGAAGAACCAGGTTTGATTCCCCACTCTTTCACATGAAGCCAGCTGGGTGACCTTGGGGTCAGTCACAGTTCTCTCAGAGCTCTCTGCCCCAGATGTGGCTGATCTTGCTCCTGATGTACATCATCCCCGAACTCATGGCACTGTTCGGGAGGGGCATGGCGGCAGCATGGAGGAGGACAGTGGAGAAGAAGAAGGGCCCGTCAAGAGGCACCTCCCAGGGGAGTCGGGGTGACTCTGGACAACAACGGCTGAAGCGGCAGTCGAGGAACAGGGAGGAGGATGACATCAGTCCACCTCTGTTGTGGAGAGAAGAGAATGATTTGGAAGGTGGATTCTGTGGCATTGTACCCCACTGGGGTCCCTACCCTCCCCCGGCTCCATCCCCAAATCTCCAGGAATTTCCCAACCTGGTTCTGGCAACCCTACCCCCCAATCCCCCACTGATGACCAGGGGAGACCTAAGAATCTGGGGAAGGTGGGGTTGGGGAAGATGAGGGTTCTCAACAGGGTATAATGTCATCCAGTCCATCGTCCAAAGCAGCCCTTTTATCCAGGGGAACTGACCCCTATGGTCTAGAGATCAGTTGTAATTTCAGGAGATCTACAGGCCATGCCTGGAGGTTACAGAAAACATATATGAGACTGTGTATAATTGATGTATGCTTAAGGTAGATCTATTTTGTGCCATCCAATTCAACACTCCGTCACAAGGTGCCTTCAGAAGGTCCAGCAGTGGGGGCAGGAGATATATATATGTGTGTGTGTGTGTGTACACATATATACATATATATATATATATATACACACACATACACTATTATAGAAACATTAGCGCCATGTATTACCAAACACAGGTTCACCAAAACAATACATCAAAGTGCAGGGTTACCCTCTGTTCAAACATTCAAACAGCCCCTTGTCACTTTCACAATCGCTAGTCCCACAGGACTCTAGTAATTTACCCGTATCGAATACAATCTTTTTCAAGGACAGTGATATACATACAAGACATAAGGTGCAATAAATTCTCTTCCTGAGTGTAAAGCTCTTAAAATAGCAGCATTTTTCCCCAGGGTCCCATCGGAACCCTTGTGGCAAACATAATAACTTATCTAGGAGAACATATCTCTCAAGTTCTATTGGGCATATCTTCCTAACACTGTGGGGGATTGGGGAGGTAGGGTTGCCAGAACCAGGTTGGGAAATTCTTGGAGATTTGGGGATGGAGCCTGGGGAGGACAGGGACCCCAGTGGGGTACGATGCCACAGAATCCACCTTCCAAATCATCCATTTTCTCCAGGGAAAATGATCTCTGTTGTCTGGAGATGAGCTGTAATTCCAAGGTATCCCCAGTTCCCACCAGCAGGCTGGCACCCTCAATTTCCAACTTTCCAGGAATTTTCCAACTTGGAGCTGACAACCCTAGGGGGTGAATCTTCAGTGCCCTATGTAGCTCCACTCTAACTTCAGCAAAAGGGGATGACATTATGCTATACAAGAACAACCTGCCATTCTGTTTCATCTTTATGATGCATGGAGGTTGCCGAAGTCAGCTGGATTCTAGCCGCAGAATTTGGACACGGTCGGGTCAGGGGTGCAGAACTGTGGGTTCCTCGTTCAGCCTGGAGCTCAAATGCTTTGGCCACCCAATGAGAAGGGAGCACTCCCTGGAGAAGACCCCGATGCTGGGAAAGACTGAAGGTCAAAGAAGAAGGGGACGGCCAAGGATGAGATGGTTGGACTGTGTTATCGATGCGACGAACATGAAGTTGGGCACACCCCGGAGGACGGCAGAGGCCTGGCGTGGCGAAGAGTCAGACTCGACCGCGCGACTGAACAACAACGTCCAGCCTGTTCAGCCCCATCTGCCCTGATCCGCCAGCAATTAAACGGCTTGCCTAAAAAGAAGGTCACAAACTAAAGAAGGAAAAGGGGTTGGAGGAGAAAGGGAGGAAGCCAAAGGGAGAGAAAGAGAGCAGTGTCTCTCCTTCCTTTTGCGCCAGAGAGCTTTTTCTTTTCAGAGAGGAAATTCGACAAAGGGACCCATGACATCACCAGGAAGGGCCCATTTGCTCCTTCTCTGGAATATGACAAAAGTGAAGAATTAAGTCCCATTCCTGCCTCTTGTCAGATCTGGCACGCTCCAGCCAACAGCTGGTGGAGGCAACTAATTAGTCCTCTGCTCAGCTCAGAGCCTCCGAGTGCAGCTTTCATTGGCAAAGAAAGGCTCGGCTGCCGCGGCCCCCTTTCCCTCTCCTTATTAACGGAGGCCTGCGCCATCAGATTACCTTGGCCGGGGGCCAAGGACTTACATGTCCCTTGCCTGCCTGACTTTCTCCATGGGAACGGGGAGGCTAGCTTTGCCAAAGCAGCAGCTGGTAGATGGTTGGTAGATTACCTGCCAAACAGATTTACTAGCTGCAAAGTACAGCCGGCCTCTGGGATGGGTTAAATAAAGACTGGAGGGGCGGTGGGGAGTGGGAGGGGAACGTGGAAGGCACGGAGGAAGGATTCTCGCAACAAAAAGATGCTTATCCCTATTTAAACAATTTTTTTTTCCCTCTTAAAGGTTTCCAGACACCCAGCTGCTGATTTGTGGGCAGATCACATCCCTATTCTTCGGAGTATGAAAGGCATTAAACAAATTAGGCTTTATCTTAATTTCAAGTCCCCCCTGGGCTTTCATTCTACGAGAGAGAGAGAGAGAGAGGGAGGTCTCCTCCTTTTTCTGCAACTGATTTCCATAACTGGATGCCTTTCCTAGCTCTGGCTGACATCTGTTTCCTCTTCCTTTGGAACCGCGATTCCAGTTTGGTTCGTTCACTCGCTACTGATCCATCCTGACCAGAACTCGGCTCCTGTCTGGAACACGAACCCGACATCAGACTAGGCTGTGTGGATGGCACCGTCAAATACATTATTCAGGTGACCAAATTAGGATACAAGCTGGGCTCGTAAAACCGGGAGAGGGTGTTGGCACGAGAGGGGGAAGAGGACATTGCGGCAGGCAGATGGATCCACCGGCATTCGCATTGCAAAGATACATCAGGCACACAGATGTAAGAACGCGCATAGAAATGTTCCAGAGGGTAGCTGCGTTTGGTATGCGGTAGAACAGTTGTATTAGAATCCAGCAGAACCATAGAGACCAGCAAAATTGAGGGGGGGGGGGTTACCAGCTTTTGAGAGTCAATGCTCCCTTTGTCAGAAGAGAAGAAGATGACATTGGATTTATACCCCGCCCTTCACTCGGAGACTCAGAGCAGTTCACAATCTCCTTTCCCTTCCCCACAACAGACACCCTGTGAGGTAGGTGGGGCTGAGAGCGCTCTTGAGAGAACTGCTCTTGAGAGAACAGCTCTGAGAGAACTTGTGACTGACCCAAGATCACACCAGCTGGCTGTGTGTGGAGGCGTGTGTGAGGTAGGTGGGGCTGAGAGCGCTCTTTCGAGAACTGCTCTTGAGAGAACAGCTCTGAGAGAACTTGTGACTGACCCAAGATCACACCAGCTGGCTGTGTGTGGAGGCGTGAGGGAGCAAGCCTGGTTCTCCAGATTAGAGTCCACCACTCTTAACCACTACACCAAACTGGCTCTCCATGGACCATTGTGTATCTATGTTTTGAGCTTCGAAAGCTTACCCCTAAAATCTTGTTGGTCTCGAAGGGGCTACATAACAAATATGGAAACTTGACGATGTACAAGCAAATGTTCCAGATGTGTGGGATTTCCCTCACAGTGTTCCTTTTACTGATTCTGAATCTTATTCTATTGTTAATATTTGCAGCAAGCACAGTAATTATAGTAATAATGAAAGTGATTAAAATGTGGAATTCGCTGCCAAAGGATGTAGTGATGGCCACAGGAATGAACAGATTAGATAGATTGATGGAGGAGATGTCTATCAATGACTACTAGCCGTGGTGATTGAGGGGAACATCCGCATTCAGAGGCAGTCCATCTCTGAATCCCAGTGCCAGGAGGCAACATCAGGGGAAGGCCTCGGCTTCTGTATCCTGTTGTTGGCCCTCTAGAGGAACTGATTGTCCACTGTGTGAGACAGGATGCTGGACTAAATGGACCACTGGTCTGATCCAGCAGGGCTCTTCTGATGTTCTTATGAAGGCTTTGGTCTCTGTGCCGTGTTGTTGGCCCTCTAGAGGAACTGATTGTCCACTGCGTGAGACAGGATGCTGGACTGGATGGACCCCTGGTTTGATCCAGCAGGACTCTTCTGATATTCTTATCAGGGGAAGGCCTCATCTTCTATGCACTGTTGTTGACCCTCCAGAGGAACTGGTTGGCCACTGTGTGAGACGGGATGCTGGACTAGATAGACCCCTGGTCTGATCCAGTAGGGCTCTTCTGATGTTCTTATGAAGGCTTTGGTCTCTGTGCCCTGTTGTTAGCCTTCCAGAGGAACTAATTGTCCACCGTGTGAGACAGGCTGCTGGACTAGATGGACCACTGGTCTGATCCAGCAGGGCTCTTCTTCTGTTCTTATGAAGGCCTCAACTTCTATGCCCTGTTGTTGGCTGTCCAGAGGAACTAGTTGGTCACTGTGTGAGACAGGATGCTGGACTAGATGGGCCACTGGTCCGATCCCGCAGGGCTCTTCTTATGCACTTATGTGCTTATGACCTCATCTCAGTGGCAGAATGTCTGCTTTGCATGTGTGAGGTCCCCAATTCAATTCCTAGCAGGTCTAGGCCAAAGGACTAGTAGCTGGTGATATAAAAATGTCTATTTGAGACTTGGGGAACCAGCCAATTGGAGCAGACAATAGCCCCATTCACCATCCACACTGAGTGTACATGCAATCTGTGTACAGCGTATCCTTGATTTTTGTTGAGTAATTCCCATGTTACATTCAATACATGCACATCGGAATACGGGACTGAAACCTCACATTTATTCAGGGACTGGTCCCCAGTTACGTTACTGATTAGAAGTCCAATCCCATTGACTGCATTGACTTATGTTGGTGTAGTGGTTAGGAGTGCAGACTCTAATCTGGGAGAACTGGGTTTGATTCCCCACTCCTCCACTTGCAGTTAATAGTGTGACCTTGGTTCAGGCATAAGTTCTTTCAGAGCTGTTCTCTCAGGAGCAGTTCTCGAAAGAGCTCTCTCAGCTCCACCTGCCTCACAGGGTGGCTGTTGTGGGGAGGGGAAGGGAAAGGAGATTGTAAGACGCTCTGAGACTCCTTTGGGTAGTGAAGGGCTGGGTTTAAATCCAATCTCCTCCTCCTCCTCTTCTTCTTCTTCTTGGTATTTACTCCATATGGAGTCTCAGTGAGACAGGCAAACTATGAATAACAAATATTATAACATCTGATGTGGTACAATCCATTCAGATACCTCCTGTCTCTCCCCTCTCGAAAGAGCTCTCTCAGCCCCACCTGCTTCACAGGATGTCTGTTGTGGGGAGGGAAAGGGGAAGGGGAAGGAGTTTGTAAACTGCTCTGAGACTCCTTTGGGTAGACTTCTTTGGGTAGGGAGCCAGTTTGGTGTAGTGGTTAAGTGCGCGGACTCTAATCTGGGAGAACCGGGTTTGATTCCCCACTCCTCCACTTGCACCTGGCTGGATGACCTTGGGCAAGACATAGCTCTGTACCAGCTGTTCCCTCAAGGACAGCTTGGGAAAAAGCTCTCTCAGCCCCACCTACCTCACAGGGTGTCTGTTGTGGAGAGGGGAAGGGAAAGGAGTTTGTAGGCCGCTCTGAGACTCCAAGTGAGTGAAGGGCGGGGTATAAATCTAATCTCTTCTTCTTCTTCTTCTTCTCCAGGGGTCATTTCATAGAAAAAGAGGTGCAGGAGCTCATTAGCATCTCTCATTAGCATAACTTATTTGCTTATGCTACACCACCTGATATCATTGGAAGTATGTCAGAAGGCAAGAGAAAAAGAAGAGAGACGGAGAGAAAGAAGTGAGGGAGGAAGGAAGGAAGGAAGGAAGAGCTGGCAGAGAGGGGACAACTACTAATCCAAGCCTCAGAAATACCACTCTTCTGGGAGGACAAGGGGGGCCCCCGCGATATTCGCGGGGGGGGGGGAGAAGCTGACAGCTGCTCCTCCTTCCTCCGTCCCCTTCCCCCCTTCCTCTGCCCCTCCCCCCAGAGACTCCCGGCAGGCCTCGGCGGCTCTCGCCGGGCCCGCCGCTCCCCCCTCCCCCCCAGAGACTCCTGGTGGGCCTCGGCGGCTCTCGCCAGGCCCACCGCTCGCCCCCTTCCCCCCCAGAGACTCCTGGCGGGCCTCGGCGGCTCTCACCGGGCCCGCTGTCTGCCCCCTTCCCCCTCCTCCGCGGGCTGTCGGCTGGCCTTGGCGACTCTCGCCAGGCCGCTGCCGTTCCAAGAGTGCGCAGGGGACACTCTTTTACTTTTCAGGAGATTTAAAGATCCCCTGAAAAGTTTTTGATAGATTTTGGATTTTTCTGCAAGCGGGGGGGTTACCCCCCACCTGCAGAACCCCCCCTCTGCCCTCCAAGTGCCCCCCGCGCGGATTTAAGTATCCGCACGTGGGGGGGGGCACTTGGGAATTAGATATAGAGATAGCTTCAGTGGTGGCTGAAGCCTTCAGAAGGCTGGTTGGAGGAAGAAGTACCTTTCCTGAGGACGGAGTCATTTTGCTGCAGCCATGACACAAGCAGGCATTCCCCCGCCCGGGGGGGAGGGCTGGCACCAACTCCCGGAGCTGCACTCCCCCAAGCTCCTGCTCGAAATGACCCCTGTTCTTCTCTCAATCTCCTGCTTCAGTGAACCATAAGGGGACCAGCTCTCTTGCCATAGCAGAAGACCTTCTGCCCGCTGCCTCCAGTCCCTCACTGCTGTCCAGTGCAGCAACAGGAGAAATTTGTGTTGGGGGTGGGGGGTGACGTCAAGTATTGCTACAATAGGGCTGTCAAGCACCTGGTCATGTCCCCCCCCCCCCACTTTGATTGGCTGCCACCACTTAATGATGGGAGATTTAAAAACAAACAAACCACAATAGCAGCTGCAGCATCACATCACTTCGGGGGTGGTGGTGGTGATATAAAGTGGCTCCAGGAATCACCAGAAACTCGATTGGTAAAGCCATAGTGTTGCCAGCGATTCCTAGAGCTACCTGCATCACTTCTGGCTTTTTTTACCAGAAGTATTGTGACACCTCAGCCGGTGTTGCCCCTCCCCCCTTTATCCCCACCCACAGCCCTCCCACTGGTTGCCAGGCAATCCAATTAGTACTCTAGCCATCCCCAGAAACTGGAGGAATTTTGGAGTGCTATATTTATATTTGCAGGAATGCTGTGACATCACTTCTGGCTATGCGCAACGCTGCCCCTGCGCCCAGGCTCAAAGACCTGAAGGAAGGTGTGGACAGGATGCACCGATGGGAGACTGCAGGATATGCAGAGGGAGCAGTCTCCTCGCTTGCATCTCAGTGAAAAAGAAGCAGGCATTTATTTTATTTTTATTTTTTTGGCCTGGAGGCTTCGTTTAACATAGTTATATTGGTAACTTCCTGTTCTTAGCTGGGTACAGCAGATGGCGGGAACACCTGTTCATCTCAGACCAGCTTTTTGCATGGCCTTGGCCGGTTTCTGGCCAAGAGATTACGTGTTTGTTTATTATGAATTCGAGCACTCCTCCAAGATGGGATTAGCAGAACAGACCGCCCAAACATCCCATAAGCCTTTAGAACAGCATCAAAAGTCACCGACAGGCAGTGTTCCCTCTAAGCTAACTCACAGTTTTTTAGCCTCTGGCTCACACACTTTTGTCTCAGCACAGGAAGAATGGCTCCAGAACAAACCAATTTATGCAGGGGCCAAGTCTTTCTCTCACAGCTTTAATGCCAGGAGCTCTCAAAGTAGAATTTTTGCTCACAAGACTCCACAGCTTAGAGGGAGCACTGCTGACAGTGCTCTCTCTCTCTCTCTCTCTCTTGAATGAATACATGTTATTAAGTTTTTAAGATACACAAGGATGAGGAAGGGGAAAGGGAAAGAACAAAAGTAATGATTTTCTGCATGTAATTTCCTCTACTTGTCATTTCATGTTATACCCAGGTAAACGGTGAGGGTTAAAAGTTCATAAGAGTTTCTCAATATTATAATATTAGAAAGTTCACATCTTTTTATTTCTCTCTTATCCAATTATACAATGGAGTCCATAGTCCAACAAAGTCTTCTTCCATTTGCCCTTTTAACATCAAGGTCAAGTTGTCCATTTCCGTACTTTCCATAATCTTCGCTATTAGATCGTGTTCGGGAGGTGTTGATGGAAGTTTCCAGTAAGTTGCAAATAAAATTCTCGCTGCAGTTACTACATGAATTACAAAGCATCTTTGATTTTTGTCAACGTTCTCTGGTATACAATTCAATAAGAACAATTCTGGTCGAAAATCCGCAAAACTGTCTGTATAAAAAGTATGTACCATAACCCAAAACTTACGCACTATATCACATGTCCACCACATATGAAAAAACATACCCACATGCTTTTTTTACACTTCCAACAATTATTTGACATATTTTCATACATTTTAGCTAGTCTGACAGACGGGCATTTCTCGACTCCGCAAACAAACAGGGCCTCTCCAAACCAGACTGCAGGGCCTCGCTTAGGACAGCTTCATCAGTCCATCTGCCTTCATTGTCCTGCTCGCTCCGGGGCCCTGGAAGAGAGAGACAAAAGATGCCTGCGAAAGGGTGCCCCAACCCTGCCCTGTCCCTCCCCTTCTGGGAAATGGACGTTTAAGGAGCTAAAGCCGAGAAGGATTCATGATGGTGAGGGGGGCTTTCTTATTAGCGTGCGGGTGGCGTGCCAGCTTGCCCGGCTTTCTTGCGGCCACAGCAGTTGTCAAGGTCGCGCCTTAATTACTTACAGTTTGGGGTGGGGGTGGGGACAGAGAGAGAGAGAGCAGGGTCATTGCTCCAATGTCAGGATGAAATCCCAAAGGGGAAGACGTAAGAGGCCCGAGCGGTACAATATTTATGAGAAGGACAATGTGTAGCTTTTAATGGCCCAGGAAGGGGGGGGGGGTTTGTCCCCGATTCCTTGGATCCTGGAGGCTTCTGATTTTCCTGATGATGGTTTAATTGGTATATCAATCGACTCGTACTCTAAATCCCCCCCCCCAACTTGAAATCCGAGCTCTGTTTAATTGCTATTGTAGTCCACCTCCCTCTCCCAGCCATGAGTAGATACATCAGCAGCTTCCCAGGAATGCCAACCTCCTGGTGAGGCCCAGAGATCTCCTGGAATTGCAACTGGAATGCTGAAAGTGATTGACGGAGAGACCTGCCATTATACTCCATCCATCTCCTCTCAAGGGTGAAGGTGACCTTACAGCATCTTCTTCTTTCATAGAATCCTAGAGTTGGAAGGGACCTCCAGGGTCATCTAGTCCAACCCCCTGCACAATGCAAGACATTCACAAATACCTCCCCCCCCCCACATCCCCAGTGACCCCTGCTCCATGCCCAGAAGGTGACCAAAAACGCTCAAGGATCCCTGGCCAAACTGGCCTGGAGAAAAATTGCTTCCTGACTGCAAAGTGGCAACCAGCATTTCCCTGGCCGTGTAAGGAAGGGCCACGAGAACTAAGCACTGAGGCAACCCTTCCTGCCCTCCCTCTCCTGATCTGCCGAAGTTCACAGAATCAGCATTGCTGTCAGGTGGCCACTGAGCCTCTGTCTGAAAACCTCCAAACCTTCTGAGGTGATTGGCAATTCCGCAGTTAAGGATACATCTGCTCATCAGTCTCCAATTCTGACATGTTTATTTCCTTCACTACGCTTCCCCCCAGAATTAAACCCAAACAAATGGTAACCACCATATAGACAAAGCTTGTTATTCGTGTTTGGTCCTTGCATCTGTTAAACATCTTCATTATGCTGTATGCGAATTTACTGCTCTCCCCCTCTACCTATATGTATGGACTGGTAACTTCCATTTCATTGTATCTGAGGAAGTGTGCCTGCACACGAAAGCTTATACCTTGAATAAAACTCTGTTGACCTTAAAGGTGCCACTGGACTCGAACTTTGATCTTGGATCCTAGTCATGGAAGTTCAGCAAAAACCCTTTCTGTTCCTAGCCCCATTGTATGGATTTTTTGATCCATATTCTGGGGCAGTATTCAATATTATATTGCTGTGAGCCACCGTAGGTATACATCATAGGCGTGGACTACAGGGGGGCTCGAGGGCTCGAGCCTCCCCCGAAATTTCCTGGGGGGGATTGAGCCCCGCCGGAAAAACGTAGCGCCTGCCGCCGCGCGTCCCGGGGCCCTTCTGAGGCCGGCAGCTGCTGCTGCCGCCAGTGCCTCCCCCCCCCCGCCTGGCCACTCTTCCATCCTTCCCTCTCCCACCCTCTTTTCCCGGCGAAGGGAGAGGGAAGGAGTGTGGGGGGGAGAGAGGCCCCGGCAGCAGTGGCCGGCGGGCCTCGGAAGGGCTTGGGGAGGTGCGGAGGTTTTCCGGCGGGGGGGACATCGCCCCAGCGAGCGCGCGCGCAATGCGCGCACACTAAAGAGCCCTCCCCCCCCGGAATTTACAAAACTCTACGCCCCTGGTATACATATGTGAAGAAGCAGTACATGTTAAATAAATAAAATCAGTTCAGACTGCAGGTGGGGAGACTCGCATTTTTAACTGGAAGGAGAAAGGCTCGTGGCCTATCCATTTGCATGCTATGCTAGTTTCCCACGTGAATAATTTTTAATGTAAGAGAAGTCCAAACAATGTATTCCCCCATGCAGGCTTAAACAGTGCAGGCCAGTGCCTCATCTCTGCACTTTGCCACCTCCTGCACACGTAGGCCAGGCCTGATGTTTAAACAGCTGCAGGCGTCCAGCGTACAAAAGATTGCTAGCCAGACACCATCTTTGCATGTTGGAGAAGTAGAGTTGCCTGGTCGGGGTTGGAAAATACCTGGAGAGTTTGTGGGCGGAGCCAGGAGATGGTGGGCTTTGGGGAGGGGAAGGGCCTCAGCATGGTACAATGCCACAGAGTCCACCCTTCAAAGCAGCCATTTTCTCCAGGGGAGCTGATCTCTGTCAGCTGGGGATCAGTTGTTAAAGTGGGAGGTCTCCAGGCTCCACCTGGAGGCTGGCAACCCTATGGAGGAGGAAGGAAGCCTTTCCTCTTTTACCACACGCAGAACAGCCCTAGTGAGTAGGGTGTCCCTTGTGAGGCCTTTTTTTGGTTTTCCCACTGTTGGGGCATTGGAATCCCCTGACTTCAAGTCCCATTGCCTGCCACTGCTCCAACTGGTGCCAGGAGAAAAAAAATAATTAAAACCATCAGCACCACATGCGCTGCTATGTCACTTCCATGGGAAACCTGGAAGTGACAAGGGGTAGCTCTAGGAATTGCCAGAAGCTCTATGGTTTTACCATAGAGTTTCTGCTGATTCCTAGAACTACCCCCTGTCACTTCCAGGTTTTTCCTGGAGATGATGGAGCAGCACAGCACGGCTCCCCAGGTCCCTGCCACCAAAGCTCATATTGGTTACCAGGCATGGCATGGCAACACTATTCCTGTCTGACAGAGAAGCAATATGCAAGTCAGGAGTCTATGCGATCAGGCATTCATGCCCAGGACCAGATTTCATGAGCAGAATCATGTGCAGGATGCTTCTCAAGTACTCAGGGATGCTTCCAGCACTTTAAACTGTGAATCAGATTGTTGGTGTTGTGCCTTCATCCTAGGGGACAACTGAGCATCGAAAAGGCTCTTTAGCCCACCATTATCCCACTTCCTGCGGGAAATGGCTATTAGGCCTAAAAGTCCAGCTGTTGCCAATACAGTGTTGCGTACAACATCCAGATTTCTTGTTTTGCATCAGGGCTATTCTGAGAGCCAGTGGTGTCATAAAGATCATAAAACCCTTTGCAAGTTTGTCTTTTTTCTTTTTAAGTGCTACGTGAAAGGTTTACAGCAGCGTGTTTGGAAAGTAGTACAAAAGCCCCTGCGATTATGACGGTTTCAGGTCAGGCCCCGAAACCTCTGAAACTTATTGTTGGCATCCCGAAAAGGTTGCCAAAAGCCACATCGTGTATTGTTACCATGGTGTTACGTGTGTACTCGACACCGCTGTTTAATTACATGAGAGGCAGTTAATCAGGTCAGAGAACGCTCTTCATAACCGATAACCACGGAGAAAATATGATTGAAATTAATCACAGGGAAGGAAGCAGGGAGGAGTTTCTTGGTCTTTCTGAGAACGCCGAGGCGAAGGAGTTCCTGGAAGTTATTAATGCCCCTGACAACTGGAGAGGCGCCCCAAGGCGCCAGTACGGAGCAGCGTTTTGTAGAGGTGACATCTGTAATGCAAGCTAGAGGTGATCTGTATCCTGGAGCGCCAAAAAAGGGATGCTTTGATTCAATTCTTTAACCTAAGCAGTCTCCACCTGGCGATTTGTTGATTGTTTTTCGGGCAGGCCTGCCTGTGCTACCAGTGGCTCTCCAGGAATGGACATGGGGAGGGGGCCCCAGCCTTTTGAATCCTGGGTTCACCTTTGGAATTCTGACACCGGGTCAGGGGCGCAGCCATATTAAGGCTGCTGTAGGAGGTGCAGCCAGCCACAAAATGGCTGCCATTGCTTATGTCCAGTCACAAAGTGAAGATCCTTGTGCTGCGGTGACAGCGACAGTCAGAGCAATGTATTAAGCCAGTTTGGTGTAGTGATTAGGAGTACAGACTGTAAGCTGGGAGAACCGGGTTTGATTCCCCACTCCTCCATATGCAGCTGCTGGTGTGACCTTGGGTCAGTCGCAAGTTCTGTCAGAGCTGTTCTCTCAAGGGCAGTCCTCAAAAGAGCTCTCTCAGCCCCACTTACCTCACAGGGTGTCTGTTTGGGGGAGGGGAAGGAGACTGTAAGCTGCTCTCAGACTTCTGGCTTTCACTTGGCCAGGCTTTCACTTGGCCAATCTCCTCCTCCTCTTCCTCCTCCTCCTCCTTCTATCTGCATGCCAATTAAATCTCCAGTGACCAATCAGAAGCCCTGCTAGGCAAAAGCACCACCGGTGCCCACCCACTTTCTAGACACTTGGTGGGCACCCACGGCCACCACATTGGGGATTACTGGACTAAGTCATTAAAACAGCCCTGGAGCTGAGATAAATGGCTTCTGTAGCACTGGCCACGGAGCAGCTGGATCTCCGAGAACTGGCACTGGGTCGGACCCAGCCAGGATTTCCACTGGTGAAAAGGGGAAGTAGGGTTCCTTTCCTCTTCTTTTTCAAGTTAACGTTTATTTCAAAAAGAAAAATTTACCATTCGATACCATGTTAGATTACATTTCCCCCCCCCATTTTGAAACGACTCACCCTCAGCCACAACCACGTAATTATTACCACGTTACGAATACAATATTTAAAGTTTGCTGCTATAACTATGGCTAGGCACAAGCCCAGCTCGCGAATGAAAATTTGTGATGAATTTTGGCCGACGTGGTTCGCGAAGTGACGTTCGCGAACTGAAGGGAAGCCACGAACTCCCGCAAAATTGAAGGCAGTTTGTGGCGATTCGTGAAACGCAGGAAGCGGAGGTTTAAATAGCGCGGAGCCATTTGAATTGCCAGCATCTCTAGTTGAAAGGGTCCGGTGGCAGGTGACTCTCTGCCCAAGACCCTGGAGAACCACTATTAGTCTGAGTAGACAGTACTGACTTTGGTGGACCAACGGCCAGACTCAATACAAGGCAGCTTCATGTGTCCTGTCTTTTTTCTAGACCAATTACGACATGGCCAGTGCCTTCTTAGTCATGGCCCCACCTTGTGATTCTCCTTTTCTAGTCAAGTTTGTTTCAGCCCTTCTCTGCAAATCTTCGCAAGAAGATTTTTCTCTCCAAGATAGGCTTGGAGCTGTAATAATTTGGCATTCCTAGATGTGATTTTTTTTTTTAAAGCATATTGTATTGATTTCATTTTTTTTTATTAGAGGTTTTACTGGAAGTGATCTTTGGCAACGATTCTGTGATTAAACAGCTAACACCATTTCAAATAAAAGACTGAATGCAGTCGGTAAAGGACTATGCAGACAGACCAAAGTCATAGAATCCTAGAACCACAGAGTTGGAAGGGGCCATACAGGCTATCTAGTCCAACCCCCCCGCTCAGTGCAGGATCAGCCCAGAGCATCCCTGACAAGGGCTTGTCCAGCCGCTACTTAAAGACTGCCAGTGAGGGGGAACTCACCACCTCCCTAGGCAGCTGATTCCACTGTTGCACAGCTCTGACTGTCAAAAAGTTTTTCCTGAGATCCAGCCGGTGCCTTCCTGCCCTTAATTTCAATCCATTCTTGTGAGTCCTGTCCTCTGCTGGTAACAGGAATGGCTCCCTGCCCTCTTCTAAGAGACAGCCCTTCAAATACTTCAAGAGAGCCATCCTGTCCCCCCTCAGCCTCCTCTTCTCCAAACTGAACATTCCCAGGTCCCTCAGCCTTTCCTCGTAGGCTTGGTCTCCGGGCCCCCGATCACCCTCATCACTCCAATCACCCTCATCCCTCTCCTCTGCACCTGCTCCATTCCAGTCTTTTTACATGTCCTCAGAAAAGTTTCCCAGGGTGAAGATATGCGAAGGAGGAGGATCACAACTGCTGTCTGTGCTTCCTGTCTGTGCTTCCTACCTGTGCTTCCTACCTTCCTACCTGATTCCCCACTCCTCCACTTGCACCTGGCTGGATGACCTTGGGCAAGCCATAGCTCTGTACCAGCTGTTCCCTCAAGGACAGCTTGGGAAAGAGCTCTCTCAGCCCCACCTACCTCACAGGGTGTCTGTTGTGGGGAGGGGAAGGGAAAGGAGTTTGTAAGCCGCTCTGAGACTCCCTTGGGGAGTGGAGGGCGGGGTATAAATCCAATCTCTTCTTCTTCTTCTTCGTCACTTCTGTGCGCACATATACATGGATACAGGCTCTGCATACACTCCGTGAGCACACACAGAACCCACGCACCTGTATACATGCTGGATCCATGCAAAGGCATCCATTATGTTGCAGGACATACTGCACTGCCATATTATAGACATTATCCATTATTTCGTGAATTCCGGTGGAACCAAGGTGGAATGCCGAAATCGTCGCACTAACTATCAAGAAACCCGTGTCCTGAAGACCTTGTAAATGTCGAGAGATTATGCTCTGAACTGGATGGCCCAGGCTAGTCCTGTTTCATCAGATCTCAGAAGCGAAGCAGGATGAGCCCTGGTTAGTACCGATGCTCCCTCTAAGTGGCATCTTGCGAGCAAAAATTCTACTTTGTGAGCAACTGGCCTTCAAGCTGTGAGTGAGCCGTTTGGCTGCTGCATGCGTTACTTTGCTCTGGAGCCATCTTTCCCGAGCCGAGACGAAAACGTGTGAGCTGGAGGCTAAAACACTGTGAGCTAGCTCACACTAACTCAGCTTAGAGGGAACACTGGACTTGGATGGGAGGCACCCAAGGAAGTCCAGGGTCACTATAAAGAAGCAGGCAATGGAAAACCACTTCTGTTCATCTCTTGCCGTGAAAACTCTATGGGGTCAGCATAAGTCGTCTGAGACGTAATGATGTTTTCTACCGCCACCGGTCCATTATGCCTCCTCATCAGATGGGGATTGCTGCGGTGCACTCCTTTTGAGACGTCTGGAGAAAGAAAGGCCTTGTAGTTAGTAGGATGTCTGGTTTGATATCCATGGAAAGTTCATGCCCGTCTTAATGCAGGTTTTAAGAGACTAACGTGGTTGCGTGGAACAAACGCATACTTTCCCACATTTCCTGGAAAACAACACGTAACACTACTTGCCTCATATCAGTGATCATGTTTTGAGATGTTCCATTTTTATACACTGCTGACGCTTCTAGTCTGCCTTTTATATCTTGTATTCATCTACCCTGAAAATGCCAAGAAGGTATTTTTAACTTTTGGTTAAAGATACCATAGAATCTTAGAGTTGGAAGGGACCTCCAGGGCCATCTAGTCCAACCCCCTGTACCATTGCAGGAAATTCACAAATACCTCCCCCCCACACCCCCAGTGACCCCTACTCCATGCCCAGAAGATGACAAAAAAACTTCCAGGATCCCTGGCCAAACTGGCCTGGAGAACAATTGCTCCCTGACCCCAAAGTGGCGATCAGCATTTCCCTGGGTGTGTAAGAAAGGGCCACGAGAACTCAGCACTGAGGCAACCCATCCTGCCCTCCCTCTCATGATCGGTCTAAGTTCACAGGATCAGCATGGCTGTCAGATGGCCACATAGCCTCTGCTTAAATACCTCCAAAGAAGGGGAGCCCACCACCTCCTGAAGAAGCCGGTTCCACTCAGAAACCGCTCTGTCAGAAAGTTCTCCCGAATGTTTAGCCAGAAACAAAATTGTTGAAGGAAAAAATTGAACGTATTTATTTATTTAAATATCAGTCCTCACTTTTACCCTGACCTAAATAGCCCAGGCTAGCCCAATCCCATCAGATCACGGAAGCTAGGCAGGGTTGACTTTGGCAGTATTTGGATGAAAGAGATCCAAGGAATACCAGGGTCGTGACGCAGAGGCAGGCAATGGCAAGCTACCTCTGAACTTCTCGTGCCTTGAAAACCCTACGGGGTCTCCATAAGTCAGCTGTGACTTGATCGCAAAACCCCCCCCCACACTTCCCTCTTGGCTCAGAGCAGCTGTCCATTGGTCCACGAAGGACAGTGTTGTCTACTCTGACTGGCAGCAGCCCTCCAGGATTTCAAGTAGAGGTCACCTACTACCTGATCCTTTTAGCTGGAAATGCCGGGGATTGAACCTGCCCATGTGAAGAGCTGATGCTTGAAACTGCTAACCATGCCAAGATTAGCTGCCATCAAGAACCAACCACTCGTCCCCATTCCCTTGCCAACCAACCACCTCCCCCCATGAAGTATCAAGCTATTTCATATGTCTTCTATTGTAAATGTTTTTTTAGCTGCACTGAGACAAGATTTAGCCCTGAAAAGCAAGAGGTAGGGGAAGGGGGCCATGGCTCAGTGGTAGAGCATCAGTTCAGCATGCAGAAGGAACCAGGTTCAATCCCGGGCATCTCCAACTACAAGGATCAGGTGGTAATTGATATGAAAGACCTGAGACCTTAGAGAGCTGCTGCCCATCTGCATAGACAATATTGACCTAGATGGACCAGCAGTCTGATTCGGTATAAGGCAGCTTCATATGTCCATATGTATGAGATGTGCATTTTCTAATAAAAATAAATTTAACCGTAATGGCTTAATGGAGCCTCTGTGATCAGATACCTCTTTAAATTCAAGGGTCTGAGGGAACTGGTATGCTTTTGAATTATCTTTGACTTAGAAGCAAAACAAGAGAAAAACTGGCACAAAAAAGACTCTCAGATAACTTGAGGAAACAGTGACCAGAAAGTGAACTAAGGCTGCGATCATACGTACAAGTAGACCCAACATAGGCACGAATGCCGGGCGGATTTAAAGGGAGCAATCAGACAACAACATCTGGGAAGCATCCCACAACCATCAGCAACCCACTCTGCTCCGCCACAGAAGTGGAGTTAAAGGCACTGGGGAAAATCCAGTAGTAAACAGGATGTGACAGGCCATGGACGGACTTTCCCCTGTCTGATTGCTCCAGCTCTGATTGCTCTCATGCCATCGGGATGGTCTGATCAGGCCATTCTGACTCCATGCCAATGTTCCCCCCCCCTCACAATATGCGCATCATTGCAAACTCCATAGGGAGCCCTTGGTGTGAAGATGTGGTTCATTGATTCCTCATTTAAGCTCATGGGAAACAAATGGCACCAAAAAAAAGGACTAACCCACGGTTGCTTCTGATCGCATACTGACAGGCTGCCCCCACAGCTTCAAAGGGCAGTGTGATTTTGCAACCGCAGGTAAAATAGCCTCGCTTCCCCCCCCCCCCCCACTATTTTATCTGGTGTGTGTGACCACACCCTGAGTGCTGAAGGGAGGAAAATCAGTGCAGCCAGGGCATAATACAGCCAGGGCTGTAGGACCAACCAGAAGTCTAGAAACAGACCTGAAGGCTGTATTGACATAACACATTAAATTATGCAAAAATTACATAGTAGGGTCCTAGTTTCAGCAAGCTATACATGGTAGTATCGAACACAGTCCCTTATGATTTATTCAAGTAACTTTGTGAAACGCTTTGTACAATGCAACCATTTCACCTGCATTGAAAAGCCCTCTTGAATAATTCAGTTTTGCACAAGTTGCAGAAAGCCAGGAGAGGGGGAGGCATCCTGACCTCCCCTCTCCTTACCAAGCAAGATTCTTCCTGAGTCCAAAAGTCTTTTTCAACATTTATACAGGAGTACTTTTATTGATTTTATTTATTTACTCCATTTATTTAGTCACATTGCTCAGATTCCACTTGTCTCCCCAGTGAGGACCCAAAGTTGCTGACGTCATTCTCCTCTCTTCCATTTTATCCAAACGATAATCATTTGTGGTAAGTGAGACTGAAAGTGTGTAACTGGACTGAGGTCATCCAGTCAGCTTCTGTGACAGAGTCAGGATTTGCACCCAGATTATAGTCCAACTCCCACTGTGCCCTGAAGCTAACTGGGTGACCTTGGGTCAGTCACTGCCTGCTTGGAGACACAGTTTGGTGTAGTGGTTAGGAGCATGGACTCTAATCTGGGACAATCAGGTTCGATTCCCCACGCCTCCACATGCAGCTGCTGGTGTGACCTTGAGTCAGTTACAAGTTCTTTCAGAGCTGTTCTCTCACCAGCAGTTCTCGAAAGAGCCTTCTCAGCCCCACCTTCCTCCCAGGGTGTCTGTTGTGGGAAGAGGAAGGGAAAGGAGACTGTAAGCTGCTCTTAACTCCATTGGGTAGTGAAGGGTGGGTATGAATCCAATCTCTTCTCTTCTTCTTCTTCTTTTTGTTAGCCTACCCTACAAGGCTGTTGAGAGGATAAAATGGAGGCGGGGAGAGCCATGTCTGCCGCCCTGAGCTCCTTGATTGGAAGGACAGGGTTAAAAATTGCAGCAGATAGAATGGTCATCTGCTATGACAGCTAATAGAACCTCCAGGTTCAGAGGTAGTATACCTTTCAGCATCCAGGGGTACAAACAAGAAAAAAAAGGATGGGCATTACTTTTATGCCCTTCTTATGAGCTTCCGGAGACATCCGGCTGCCTAGTAGGGGAAACAGCAAAGCAAATCAAAAGCCCGTGATTGTACTAAACGAGAAGTATATTGCATAACATGAGACTTAAAAATATTTCAGTAAGCTTAATGTCAACATTCTTTAGATAGCAGGAGCAATAGCATCATTCCACAGATAACAAGAACAATCTTTAGACTTCGATAATGCAACAGCAATTGTGCTATGTGTCCAATAAAGTGTGCCATAAATCCCTCTTGTCTGTCTTCATTCTTAAAGTTGTACACCACTGAATATTAAAGCATTTCTTAGTAGCATAAAGTGCTTTAGTGCCTCACATAGATTCATATTCGTATTTTCCAAGGGCAATAGCCCATCCAGGGGAATTCACCAGCACGAACTTCTCCGTTTCACAAAGCGATTCCTCACAGATGGAACATTACATCACACACAGGCATAACAATAAGACATTCACCGCACACTCGTCACAGGCCGGCCTGGTAGGGGAAGCAGACACTGGGCTCGACGGACTTTTGATTGGATTCGGCAGGACGGCCCTTAGAAGTCACGCTCGCAACTTGAGGATTTAATACAGAGCTTCGACTTCAGGATCCATTGAAGCAAAACAGTGGGCCGGCCTGTAAGGTCATGATATTTTGATTTCTTGTGATTATAATCTTCACTGCTGCTGCTGTTTTAACCAGAAAATGCTTCTCCCCCCTCCCCCCCCCCCCACAAATCCTTTTCTCCATCCTGGAGAAAGGATGCAGGAAAACATTTGGAATCACAGGAGTGCTGCAGTCGGGCCTGGTCCCCATTTCCCACCCCCCAGCCACTGGGTAATCCTTCTTGCAGTGCCATGCCAGAAATATTGTCACAAGGACCCCTTAGTCTTGTGCTAGTCCGACGATAATGAGCTCTTCTTTCTCAAAGCCCCGGCTCCTGCCCCCCCCCCCCTGCCCACACTCCCCATGGCAGACCTCTGAACTTCCTGTGAGGTCTCTTTAGAAACCCCCAAGGATCTTGCCGTAACCATATGGAGGCAATCTTTATCATGCTGGACTGGCCCCCTCCTGCTGCCCCACGACAGCAAATGGGCCGCCTTTTGAGATAAGCATCTGCAGAGATGGCCAGCTCCCCAAACGGGCATCCTTAAGGATGACAAGCCACTTAGTGAGACTCTGGGAAGATTGACATGTGACCGATTTGCTCAGCAGATAGCAATTCTCTCCAGCCAAACAAAGTTCGAGTCCAATGGCAGCTTTAAGCCCGGACAAGTTTTATTCCTGGAATAAGCTTTTGTGTGCAGGCACACTTGTTCGGTGGCATATCTGAAGCGTGTGTGCACACAAAAGCTTAAACCAGGAATAAAACTTGGTTGGTCTTAAAGATGCCACTGGACTTAAAAAATTTTCTGCTACTTCTTCACCCAAAGAGTGATTAACACATGGAATTCACTGCCACAGGAGGTGGTGGTGGCTACAGGCATGGACGGCTTCAGGAGGGAATTGGATAAACATATGGAGCAGAGGCCCATCAGTGGTCATTAGCCACAAGGTATAGATAGGATCCCTCCATCTGGGGCAAGTGATGCTCTGTATTCTTGGTGCTTGATGGGGAGGCAACAGTGGGAGGGCTTCTAGTGTCCTGGCCCCACTGCTGGACCTCCTGATGGCACCTGGTATTTTTGGCCACTGTGTGACACAGAGTGTTGGACTGGATGGGCCACTGGCCTGACCCAGCATTGGCTTCTCTTCTGTTCTTATGCTTCAAACCAACATGGCTATCCACCCGAGTCTAGTCTAGCCAATAATGGATGCTGTCAAGACTCAGTTCAGCCTTTGAGCAGCCTGTTCAAATTACCAAGACTCGAAAGTGCTCAGATTTGGACTAGGAATGCCAACCTCCAGGTGGGACCTGCAGATCTCCTGGAATGACAGCTCATCTCCAGACTACAGCGAGCAGCTCCCCTGGAGAAAATGGATGCTTTGGAGGGTGGGCTTTGTGGCATTGTACCCCCCTGAGGTCCTTGTCCTCCCCATACTCCATCCCCAAATTTCCAGGAATTTCCCAATCTCATTCTGGCAACCCTACATCCCCCACTGGTTGCCAAGGAAGACTGGACAACCCTAATTTGGTTTGATGTGTTCCCTAATTATTATCACCTAGCACAATTGCTTCAGATGGACCAAGGATTCTGTTCTGATAGTCAAAATGTGGATGCACGGGCCCCCTCCATCCTCCCAGGGCCCAAACAGTGCAATTCTTTCTCCCCCCACAAATGTGTTCATGGTCCAGCACCTACGATGGCTCTTTCTACACTTTATACTATTTACGTTCTTTAGATATGTAATGAAATACAACTGTACAGGGATAAAACTTGTTAAATTTCCTCTTTGTTACTATAGTTACACATTCCCCACATAGAACATAGGAGGTGCATTGCTAGATCCGATCAGGGACCTCTCTAGTCCAGTGGCCAACCAGTAGGCCCATAGATAGGGCGTAAGGGCTAGGACCTTTCCCTGATGTCGCCTCCTGGCACTGGTATTCAAAGGTTTTTGTGTTTAAAGTGCTGGATGGACCGGGCTAGCCGGATCACTTCTGATCTCAGAAGCTAAGCAGGGTCGGTGCTGGTTAGTACTTGGATGGGAGATCACCAAGGAATACCGGGGTCACAATGTGGAGGCAGGCAATGGTGAACTGCCACTAAACGTTTCACACCTTGAAAACACTCCAGAGTCACCATAAGTCAGCTGCAACTTGACAGCCCTTTCCAACACTACTAAAACTGCTGATACGTTTAGAATCTAAATCCTCTAAGAGGAATTGAACCTTTTGCTCTAATGTCGCTAGAGGAAACATAGTCCTTTTATCAAATGCATCATTATAGAAATACAGTATCATTAGGTTCTAAGTCGGAAAATGATGACGATCTAGAGGTCCCTATTTTTTCAAATTTTTTTTGTGTGTGTGTCTTAGAAACCAAGATCTGACTCCGTAAGCAGAATCTTCCATGTGATACATAAGTTGGTATTTTTTCCTTCTTCACGGCATATATATGTTGATCCAGTAAAACATGTCCTGGTGGTTACTAGAGAACCTTAGAGGGGATTAGAGAGAATGATGGGGAAGGAGAGGGTGGTCAGAGGCTGGAACATAACTTCCATATGCAAAGGCTGTGTGTGCTGGAACGCCACTAGCTTGGGATTCATAGTGGAGGCAACTGCATAAATCCAATCTCCTCCTCCTCCTCTTCCTCCAAAGCAAATTTCCTTTTCTTTGTACAGATTTTATACTTTGGAGCCAAGTGATCAGTCTAGAAGGAGCTAAAATTTCAGAGCAATGAAGAAGCTACGGAGGTGGGAACCTAATCCATGTTCAGATACGAGATTATCAGCAGTGCCACGTAAGCCACCCCGATTCCTCCAGGAGGATCTAAGGATAGCTAATAGTGAAATAGTAATTCAAGCAGGAGAATTCTGATTGGAATGTATGAATTTTATGTACCAGATTTTTCATCCTAACAGGATGAAACTTGGCCAAGAGAGAGATGGACAGATAGATATTTTAAACAAAGGAAGAAACCGAGATTAGAACGAGAAGAAACTCCTATAAACTCAGCAGAGACCGAGAATTCACTCCACCAGACATAATGGGGGAGGGTGTTTCTTTCTCCCAGGAACTGCACCACATCAGTCGATGCAACTTAACCCCCAGGTCTGTTGCCAGTAAACTAATCCCCCCTTGTCCTCTTTCAAACCGAAGGAAATGTCTCATGTTTTCAGCTTCCATTCCGTTGAGAAACCTTCCTCTCTTGGGCCCCGCACAGACTTTAAAGGCCTACATTCCACTGGGCTTTTTGTCTTGCTAATGACCCGGGGGCCCGGCTAGGTGTCCAACTGTGTCTCTCTATTTCTTGCCTGGCCAGGGACCAATCTCGCCCACAGAGGGAGAGCGGACTGTAACAATACGGTCCGAGGGGAGCCCTCCTTCACGGGATACGAAGGTCACACTCGGCTTCTCGGTAACATTCCGCCGGCCCATTTAAGGCCCAGGATGGGAAATGGGAAACAATTGGTGCTCACAATGGGATGAAAGGCATTCTCCAGACCCACTAAACTGTGAGGAAATGATTAGGGTCACCAATTGTGGCCCACACAAAGGATTAAGGGGCATGAAGTGGGAAGCCACACTATGGAGGGACGCCAATTATCAAGTAATGAAGCTTGCGTGTGTTCCGTCCATGAAGGCCCTGCACTTGTGTGGCACACGGAACAAGGTTTATGAAGACAAGCTGGAGAAGGGGACACAGTCTGTCATGTCCGGATGTATTCACATGGGATCCATACTGTTAGGTTCAGCTGTAGGGGAAGGGCTGATGGTCACATCCTGATCTCATTGGTAGGACCTTGGACAGTTGTCCCCCCCCAAAAAAAACCCGTTTCCAGACTATGATATGCCTTACCCTAAAAGTGTGACTCTAAATCTGTGAATCATGTCCACCCAAGAATTTCAGCCCTTCTCTGAAAAACTGTCATTCCCTGCATCTAGGGTTACCAACCTCAAAAAAGGAATCTGGACTACTTCTGGAATTACTTCCGGGTGAGATCTAATAACTGAATTCTCTCACAATTTGGCTTACGTCAGTCCTGACAAATGTATTACCTATGTAGTCCCCCCCCCCCCCATTAAACCCAGACAGATGATAACCAGAAACCAAGGCTGTCATTCCTTTTATCTGTTAAAAAACACTTTACTATTTTGCATGCTAATTTAACAAGCCACCCTGTTCATATACAAGTATGATCTGTAATTCTATTTAATTGTCTGATGAAGCGTGCTTTGCACACAAAAGCTCACACCTTGGATAAAACTTTGTTCGTCTTAAAGGTGCCACTGGACTCTTAAGTTTGTTCTGTTGCTTCAGACCAACATGGCCGCCCACTTTGATCTGGCTTCTGGAATTACAATTGATCTCCAGACTATAAAGATCAGGAAATGGAGGAACTTGCTGTTTTAGAGAGTAGACTGTATGTAGGGCTGTCAATATGAGGCCGACAACTGGCAGGAGTCTCACCAGAGGGGGCTCACCGTAATGACATAAGAACAAAAGAAGATCCCTGCTGGATCAGACCAGTGGTCCATCTAGTCCAGCATCCTGTCTCACACAGTAGCCAACCAGTTCCTCTGGAGGGCCAACAACCTTCGGCATAGAGGCTGAAACCTTCCCCTGTTGTAGTCTCCTTGCTCTGGGATTCAGAAGTTTGGTGTCTCCGAACATAGAGATTCCCCTCAGTCACCATGGCTAGTAGCCACTGATAGACTTATCCTCCATGAATCTATCTAATCCCCTTTTCCTTTAGTCCATCCTGAAACATTGCTGGTAATGCTTGGTTGTTACTTTGGGAGAGACCAGAAGAAATGTCACCATATTACTTACCCCCCCCCACAGGAAAATTCACTGGCATGAGCATGATAACATCACTTCCAGGTACAACCTGGAAGTGAAAATGGATAGCTCTAGGAATTACCAGAAACTCTTTGATACAACTCTATGGGCTTGCAGTGCTGCCTTCCCACACCATTTCCATGTCCTCCACCCTTCTGCCAGCTTGTCCTGGCAACCCTAGATATTTATGCTGCTGATTTTGTGGGAATGACCATGGGGTCAAACCCAGCAACTGGCCCAAAGGTCCATGCAACAACCAACGATTGCCTTCTTGCTTCTTTTAGAGCTGCACGAGAAAGCTGTGCGAGAAAGCCAGTTTGGTGTAGTTGTCAAGAGCGGTCGACTCTAATCTGGGAGAACTGGGTTGGATTCCCCACTCCTCCACATGCAGCTGCTGGTGTGACCTTGAGTCAGTCACAAGTTGTCTCAGAGCTGTTCTCTCAAGGACAGTCCTGGAAAGAGCTCTCTCAGCCCCACCTACCTCACAGGGTGTCTGCTGTGGGGAGGGGAAGGGAAGGAGATTGTAAGCCGCTCTGAGACTCCAAGAGAAGGGCGGGGTACAAATCCAATCTCTTCTTCTCTTCTGAAATGTACTTGCAATTCCTGGGAGGTGAAAAGAAAGGTGCAGTGGCTGATCGACTGGCTTTATTTACACCCCACTTTCTCCCCCGTGGGGACTCAGAGTGGCTTTCATCATGTTCCCTTCCCCTCCTTTGGCCTTACACAACCCTGTGAAGTAGGTAAGGATGAAAGCATGCAACTAGCCCAAGGTGACCCAGCAAGCTTTCATGGCAGAGTGAGGATCTGAACCTGGGTCTCTCAGACCCTAGTATGATACTGATGCCATACTGGATCTCCAGAGGAGTAAAGGGGCCCTGAAACAGTGGGAGAGCCACAGTTGGGAGAGGGGGACAAAGGAACTGGGATGGAGCCACCCATGGACACATCCGTGCGTAGGGTTACCAACCTTCAGGTGGGGCCTGGAGATCTCCTGCTTTTACAACTAATCTCCAGACCACGGAGATCAGTTCCCCTGGATAAAATAGATGCTTTGGAGGGTGGGCTCCATGGCATTGTGCCCCACTGAGGTCCTTGTCCTTCCTGCGCTAATATCCCCAAATCTCCAAGAGTTTCCCAACCTGGATCTGGCAACCCCTCCCCCCATCACCCACTAGTGGCCAGGGGGGACACGGCAACCCTAACTCTGCAGTTGTGCCCTGATTTGGATAGCCCAGGCAAGCCCGATCTCATCAGATCTCGAAAGCCAAGCAGGGTCGACTCTGGCAAGTACTTGGATGGGAGACCCCCAAGGGATGCCAGAGGCGGGAGGTGGGGGGAGGCTTTCTTCCGCCACTTCTCAGAATATCCTCCAGGCCCCCAGTAAGGGGTCCGTCACCAGAGGTCGCTGTGACTTCCAGATGTGCACACACTCTCCCACACACGCATGCACACACACATATAAAAAAATACCAAAATAAAACCCCTGCAGTTGTTCCTGTTGTTTGCTGCGGAGTTTCTGTGGCACGGAGGTCATGACAAAAGGATGCAAGGAAGAAGACCTTTTCAAAAAAGCCCTCCAGGGCCTGCAATTAAAACGTCATGGAGGAGAGGTCCCCTCGGTTTCAAACAAATTAGTCTCGAACAAGCGGCCTGAAGACGGCAGCCGCAACAGACTTTTCCATTCAGGCTTCTGCTTTGCTACAGGCAAATATCTCTGTTCGACATAGGGGCATTTTCCCCCTGTCATGACTTGACACAGATCAGCGGGAAAGGACAAGATCTTAATGTCTTCCATGTGGCACCATCACCCTTCGCTCCTTCCCTCCCTCTTCTCTCATTTAACATGGGTTTGTGGCTGAAGAGTTAAAAGGCCTAATTAGGGTTCATGTCAAAAACAACAAGAGGGACAACTCAATTGATTCCTTCTGACAAAAAAATTCCTTTCCCCCCTCAGGCTTCCTCTTTGCCTGAGTATCAAATAGCTGGCCCTTTCGGGATGGCAAACATAGGATATCTGGCCACACCATGCCTCGTACAAAACAAGCTGTGATTAATTTGAAGAAGAAGAAAAAGTTTTTCTACTCCGCTTTTCTCTACCTTAAGGAGTCTCAAAATGGCTTACAATCACCTTGCCTTTCCTCTCCCCGCAACAGGCACCTTGTGAGGCACGTGGGGCTGAGAGAGTTCTGAGGGAACGGTGGCTGGCTCAAGGTCACCCAGCAGGCCTCATGTGTCTCAAAATGGCTTACAATCCCCTTCCCTTCTTCCCCGCACAACAGGCACCTTGTGAGGCAGGTAGGGCTGAGAGAGTCATGAGAGGACTGGGACTGGCCCAAGGTCACCCGGTTGGCTTCTTGAGGAGGCATGGGGAATTGAACCCAGTTCTCCAGATTAGAATCTACCACTCTTAGTTACTACACCATGCTGGCTCTCACCGCCAGTGGCCTCACAAAGACATGATGCCAGAACCTGTGTCTCCATCCTTGTGAAGCCCCAGTAATCAAGATGGCCGCTGAGAATGTACCAGATATCATCTCCCTGCCATTGAGTATGAAAGGAAGACCTAAAGGTGAATGACCCAAAGTCATCTAGCAAGTATCATTGCAGAGGGTGAATCTGAATGCAGAACACTAAGATCCTTTCACAACGGTATAGCCACAGCACATACGTGAACATATGAAGCGGCCTTATACTGAATCAGACCATTGTCCCCTCAATGTCAGCAGACTGGCAGCGGCTCTGCATGCTCTCAGACTGAGGTCCTTCACATCACCTACAACCTGACCCTTGCCCAGAGATGCCAGGGATTGAACCCGGGATCTCCTGCACGCCAAGCAGATGCTCGGCCACTGAACCATGGCCCCTCCCTGGATCATTCCTGAACAGCTTCAAGGATGGAATTGTAATTCTGTGTACAATGTACACTTGTTTTTTTCTTTTTATGTGTGTTTGGTAACATTCATTGCTACAGTAAACGTATGGTTCAGATTTATCCAGGCAGTAGTCCTAGTTTCATTCGTAAAGTTGAATGTGCACTGGCTCTTTCTTAGAAATGGTAGAAAAGAGTTCAGTAGCACCTTCAAGATGAACAAAATATGTGGAGGGTATGAGCTTTCGTGCGACACTGCTCATGAAGAAGCTCCCAAAAGCTCATCCCCCTCCATAAATTTTGTTAGTATTTAAGGTGCTACTGGACTCTTGCTCTTTTCTACTGGTACAGAGAGACTAAGATGGCTACCCATCTTGACCTATCTTAGAAACAGGTACTCATGTACAGGTAAGATGGGCATGCATTCCTTGTAATATGTGAATGGGGCTTCTTGTCTTCTGGTGTTGCTGGCAGCTTTTTAAAAAAATAAGTTGGCATATATCGGTGTGGTGCAGTGGTTAGAGTTTTAGAATAGGATCTGGAAAACCCAGGTTTGAATCCCCCCTACTTTCTGCTCCCCACCGCTTTCAGTGGTGAGCAAAAAGCAGGGGGTGAAATGGCTGGGATGCATTCCACTTACTGCTTTCTGCTCATCTTGAAAAGCCAGTGAGCAGTATGCAGGAGGTGAGATGGCTCGGAGCCCTTTAAACCAAACAGCTCAGCTGTTTTTCATGAAGAGCAGAAAGAAGGGGTTTAAATGGTTCACAGCCATTTAAACCCGTTTTCTGCTCTTCGTGGACTGCCATGAACTGTATCGAAAATTCGTGGAAGTTCGTGGCACCTCTTTCATGCATGAAAATCGCTTTGCAAACAACGAACCAGCCAAAATTCGCAACGAACTTTAGTTAATGAACTGGTTCATGCCCATCCCTACTGGTGACCCAGAGCATGCAGCTGGAAATCCTAGGCTTGCTAACTCCAAGCTGGGAAATCGCCAGAGATTTGGGGGGTAGAGCCTGGGGAGGGTGGGGTTTGGGGAAGAGAGAGCTCTCATATGCCATATACTCCATATACATAATTGTTGGTTATTCCTGGTAGGAATATGTTCCAGCAGAGTAAAATAGTAAAGCATTGGCTGAGTACAGATTGAGAGTCTGAGTCCATGTGTATTTAAAAGGTAACAGTTTACTATACACCTAACATGGGAAAAGGTAAACGGGATACAAAATAACAACAGAGCTAGATTCCTACATCTTTACAGCTAGAGATCTAAACAGGAAAAGATGGCGTCTCCTCTCTGCACAAGAACAAAGGCAAAGGAAAGAAACCATAAAATGCAAATAGCTAGTACCTGGTTTCCAATCAGAGAGTCGGGGTCCTAACAAAGTTTTCCCGGGCAAACTGTTGTGTATACAGATTGGTTACAAACAAACATGTGACTTCCTATGGCTAATACAAACAACAGCAACCCAGTAGATACACTGAAGTGTTCTAACTTGCTACACCCAACAATAATGCCATATACGCCACACTTGAAAGAAGCCCCTTCTTCCAGGGGAACTGATCTCTGTAGTCTGAAGATCAGTTGTAATTCCTGGGGAACTCCGGGCCCCACCCGGTGGATGGCCACCACAGGAGATCCTGGCAACTGCAGGAGGTACTGCCCCGTGCGTTTTAACAAACGTAGAGTCCAGTGGCGCTTTTAAGACCAACAAAGGTTGATTCAAGGTATGAGCTTTTGTGTGCGTGCGCACTTTATCAGATACTTTGGAATGGCAGGTAAGGTTCAGACTTGTAGCCGGAGGATGTGTTTTAAGACATGCAGCTTCAAGGACAAATCAAGAGCAGCTCCAGGGATGGGATAGTGCTTTTGACTCCTACCCACCGGCTGGCCTTCTTAAAAGGAGGCAACCAAATACAGGGAGGAGAAACTTCATTAGCAGAGCAAGGAAGGCTTTACCGGCTAATTCCCACTTTGGCGGTTGGAAAAATAAACATGCGGTTGGGATTCCATGTGTGAATTTTACCATCAGCGTTTAACCCCCTTTCTCTCCCCCCCCCTTCTTTATTGAGCTGAGTGCAATTTTTTTTTCTAGGGGGATGCTTGTTTTCTCAGCCCACTTTCTCCTCTCCTCTGCCTCCACTGACAGCCAGATAACTAGAGGAGGCTTTTCTTCCCGCAATAGCTACACCCCACACATGCTGTCTGGTAATTGTTTTTAGATTTATGGGCTCGGGGATGCCATCCTTCAGCTTTTATTGAATAAACATTCTGTAAATAATCTGATGGGAGGGTGGGTTGAGGAAGCACAGTTTCGGTGTGTGTGTGTGTGTGCGAAACATTGTCTTTGTTGAACGAACCTTCTCATTGACAAAGGAGGAAGCAGTTCCATGAGCAAAACACAATTGGGAGTCTGTCCATGATTAGCAATGTGCGAGTAACAGATAGGTGAAATCTGAAGATCTGTCCATGAGACGGACGGAAAAGGATCATGCCTCACATGGGATGAATCATAGCGTTGGCATGGGGTGACTGACTAGACTTACGATTTGCCCAACTTTGGCAGGCAAACTCCTGCCCCTACTTTCCATTCCCCTGTACTTGCTCCGTGGAGCAGCAGGCGAAAAAGAGGGGAATGACATCATAAGAACATCAGAAGAGCCCAGCTGGATCAGACCAGTGGTCCATCTAGTCCACCATCCTGTTCCACACAGTGGCGAACCAGTTCCTCTGGAGGGCCAACAACAGGCCATGGAGGCCAAGACCTTCATAAGAACATCAAAAGAGCCCTGCTGGATCAGACCAGTGGTCCATCTAGTCCAGCATCCTGTTTCACACAGTGGCCAACCAGTTCCTCTGGAGGGCCAACAACCGACTATAGAGGCCAAGACCTTCATAAGAACATCAGAAGAGCTCTGCTGGATCAGACCAATGGTCCATCTAGTCCAGCATCCTGTCTCACACATTGGCCAGCCAGTTCCTCTGGATGGCCACCATAATGACATAAGAACATAAGAAGAGCCCTGCTGGATCAGACCAATATTCCATCTAGTCCGGCATCAAGAGGAATAGTGCCTCTGAATGTGGAGATTCCTCTCAATCCCCATGGCTAGTAGCCATTAATAGACTTATCCGTGAATCTTTCTAATACCTTTCTAAAGTTGTTTATTCCTGTGGCCATCACTGCATCCTCTGGCAGCAAATCCCACATTTTACTCACTCGCTGTGTAAAGAAGTGTTTCCTTTTGCCCATCTTGAAGACATCACAGCACTGAGCAACACTCTCAGAATTCCATCAATTTATATGGTTTTTACCATAGAGATTGGGGACGTTCCTAGAGCATCACTTGACGTGGTGATGTCACTTCTGGGTCTTCAGCTGCAAGTGATATCACAGTGTCACGCACTGTTTCCCCTCACTGTGCCCCACCCTCAAAAGCTCCTGGGATTGCCAGGCACAGACCTGGCAACCCTACAACTGATTAAGTCGGTGCTTAAGAAAAAAAACCCCTTTCTCCTGCAAAAGCAACAACAGCAAGAAAGAAAAGTATACTAACTGAGGAGGAGGTGCCAGGGTCTATGGCCTTGGCAACCACCAATGAGAGACAACTTTGAGGTTCTGGATGCAGTTTGGATGCAGAAAGTGGGAAGGAGCATACAGATAGACATACCAGGGCAGTGGTTCCCTGATGTGGATGCCACAGCACCCATTTCTTCCCCAAAGCAAAGAATAGAATAATAGAATCATCGAGTTGGAAGCAATACTCCCTCTAAGCTATGGAGTCCTGTGAGCAAAAATTCTACTTCGTGAGCTACTGGCATTAAAGTTGTGAGCAAGAGATTTGCTCCTGCATAAATTAGTTTGCTCCGGAGCCATCCTTCCTGGGCTAAGACAAAAATGTGTGAAGTGGAGGCTAAAAAAGTGTGAGCTAGCTCACACTAACTCAGCTTAGAGGGAACACTGGTTGGAAGGGATCTCCAGGGTCATCTAGTCCAACCCCCTGCACAATGCAGGAAATTCACAAATACCTCTCCCCTCACATCCCCTGTTCCATACCCTGAAGATGACAAAAAAAAACCCAGGTTCCCTGGCCAAACTGGAGAAAAAAACTCTTCCTGACCCCAAAGTGTCGACCAGCATTTCCCTGGGCACGTGAGAATAGGCCATGAGAACTAAGCACTGAGGCAACCCTCCCTGCCCTCCCTCTCCTGATCTGCCTAAGTTCACAGAACCAGCATTGCTGTCAGATGGCCATTTAGCTACTCCTGGCTTTCCTGTACATCTCCGGAGGAAGAGATGCTTCAGAAGAGCTCAGGAGGCATCGCCTCTCAGTGCTGGGGGAGCTTCCATTCAGAAAGAGGTGCCCCATCAAAGGAGAATGCTTTTCTTGAAAGCACTCAACCTTTTGTGGTTAATCTTAGTCCTCGCTGGAGTCATTCTGCGGTCAGTTCCTCTTCCCCCAGAAGTTTGTAGTGGCCTACACACTTGGAAAGGTTGTGAATCCCCGGACTAAGGTGACATGAGCTGTTTGGTTCCCAGTTTCGTTTGGGGAAGACATCGATCTCAGCTTGATCTGCTGTTGCTGGGTGGGTCTGGTCCCACCCCAGGAGAAAAAAAAATATGGTGGTCGGGGGTGTCTGTGATCAGTGATGCACGCTGTAAACTTTATAGTGCCAGGGTACCGTTGATAGAATGTCGATATGCAGTAAAGTGGAGCACAAGCTGTTTAAAGGATAAAGTCAGTTTATTATGAGGACAAACTTTGCAAGAAAGAGGAGAGAGAAAGAAAAGTCTGTCTAACTAGCTAGGAGAGGTCAGTAACTGACAGATCTCAGCAGGAGTAGGAAAGACCCTGATTGAGCCAATCAGGAGACAGGAAGGAGAGTATTTGAGAATAGCAGGAAGTCCTTAATCTCACTATGCTACCTAGTTTCCCCCTCTGCTGCCCCCTGCAGGATGTTCTTGTCATCTTTATCTATGCACAATAGACCTTGCCTATTCCAACATGGGGTGCCAAACACTTTTGGTTCTACACTATGGTGAGCAACTTCCCGCTTCCACCAATTCTTGCCTGCTCTCTGACACTCTTGCAGTGGGAGAAAATGTCAGGAAGGGCTGATGTCACAGACTTAGTGAGGTCATTTCCAGTCACCGTGTCTGTGCCACTCTAGGGATTTTCCTAGTCTCCATGGTCTTTGGGGGAAAATCCTAGAGCAGTGTGGGGAGTGGTATTGCCACATCCAGGTGGTCACCCAGAAGTGACATTGCCATGACAGCAATGCTCCCTGTCCCCACATTTCCCCCCTCACCCCAAATGCAGGTCCAGTTTGGTGTATTGATTAAGAGTGCAGACTCGAATCTGGGAGAACTGGGTTTGATTCCCCACTCCTCTACATGCAGCTGCTGGTGTGTCCTTGGGTCAGTCATAAGTTCTCTCAGAGCTGCTCTGAAAAGAGCAGTTCTCAAAAAAGCTCTCTCAGCCCCACCTACTTCATAGGGTATCTGTTGTGGGGAGGGGAAGATAAAGGAGATTGTAAGCTGCTTTGAGACTCCTTCAGGTAGTAAAGAGCGGGGTATAAAAATTTCTTCTTCTTCTTCTTTCTCCTCCTCCTCCTCCTCCTTATGGCTTATAACAGCCCCATGATTTGGGAGGAAGGCATGAGGTGAAATGAGGCAGAAGTGAAAGTACAAAGAGAAAAGGAGGAGAACAAAGTGGAAAACAGGGAGGAGAAATACACCTCTATGGAAAAAGCGGGCTCCACATTGCAGGTTTCGAAACAGCACAGTGCATCTCTGTGCAGCATCTTGGATCCCAGAGGACCGCAAAGTGCTTCCCGCCCCTATCGCACAGAGGTGTACTTAGCTTTGGAGAACTGCCGTGATGCAATCGGGAGACTTAAAAGCTTCTTCTTTTGAAACTACAGCTGCCAGCTAATCCACTTACTTTGATAAGTGATAATATATTAGCTTGATGTGCTGCGGGGGGGGGGGGCGCTTTCGTTGGCTTGCCATGACAAATGGCACACATCGCCAATTAACAAATATTGATCTCCGCAGTGTTCAGGTGCCGCCTTCCTAATTGAATACTTTTCGCCTCATTTTTAACGGGTCGTTCGGTGCATTTCAAGGTCCCCCCCCCCCACGGAGGTGTTCTATTCGTTTCACGTTCCTTCTGGGGCAAAGAAGTCCACGGAACTGAAAGGAGCTCCCCTGCTACCCCAGGATCTCCATGCCTGCAGTAGATTTCAGATTGGAAACAAGATAGGTAGGGACAGAAATCATGCCAAACATGGGGATTTTTTTAGATAAAGGAAATAATTTAGAGGGGAGTTTGGTTATGGGGATCCCTACAATCCTAGAAGACTATAGCCATTTCTGTCCAGGGAATTAGAGGTTCCTCTCTCATTTCATAGGCCAGGAGTCTATCCAGGGAAAGTTGGGGGCACTATTCATTCACTCTTCATCAGCCAGAGAGCTAAGCCACAGTCCTTTCCTCCCCTGGGTATCCTTCCTTAGCTGGAAATGGGAAACCACATTGGAGTCCTTCCTGAAACACTGCAGAGACCTCTGTGAGAGCGAACTTGGTGTTGTGGTTAAGAGCGCGGACTCTAATCTGGGAGAACTGGGTTCGCTTCCTCACTCCTCCACATGCAGCTGCTGGTGTGACCTGGGGTCAGTCACAAGTTGTTTCAGAGCTATTCTCTTAGGAGCAATCCTCAAAAGAGCTCTCTCAGCCCCACCTGCCTCACGGGGTGTCTGTCATGGGGAGGGGAAGGGAAAAGAGATTGTAAGCCGCTCTGAAACTCCTTTGGGTAGTGAAGGGTGGGGTATAAATCCAATCTCCTCCTCCTCCTCCCATTCCTAATTAGGAGCTCACCCACAGAAAGAACCAAAGGTGACTGCATTAAATGGGGCTTAAAAGAGAGCTAGAGAGCCATGCTGGATTTATCTTCTGGACACCCTCCCAACCAAGGGCGGGAAAGGCTCCAACGAGTTATGCTCGGCTTCTTCTTACCCCCAGCCTGACTCTGATAGCTTAAAAAAAAAACCCATAGAGTTTCGGGCAATTCCTAAAGCTACCCATTGTCACTTCCAGGTTGTATATGCAAGTGATGTACTGGCATAGAGGCTGGCAGGGATTTTTTTCTTTCTTGGTCTTCCTTCCACATCTCACAGTGGTGGCAGGCAATGAAGATGATTGGTGGGAGGCCTCCCGCCAAAGCACGAGGCCTTGCAACACTGATATCAGAGATAAGTTCCTAGAGCGGCAGACTAATAGGAGGTTAAAGTAGAGGAGGGGAAACAGTTCGGTTCTCTTCAACCATATGGCCCTTTAGGTGTTAAACAAGAGACCGGCACCCCTGCATTTGACAAGAACAGGTACGCGACTAATCCAATATGGCAGTGGGTGGTTGTATCTAGCATGTCACCATAGAATTATAGAATCACAGAGTTGGAAGGGGCCATACAGGCCATCTAGTCCTACATTCTGTTCCATGTCCTTTACTTCCACTGGAATGCGCCCTTTCTATTGGAAATATCTGTCCAATACCTGTTATTTTACTAACATCTGTTCAATAGCTGTTCATTTGCTGTCTGTGAAATCAATTCATGGTAATTTCCTATTGATCTTACGTAATTAGACGGGCTGCTTTGTAGCATTTAGTACACGGCACTTGGCATGGTCAGCAACAAAATTGCCATCTTCTGTCGGTCCAGGTTGGTTTGTGAATCTCATTGTTCTGTTCTTGCTTTGATTTTTTTTTTTTTAGTAGCATGTAGCTTTGCCTCCTGTTTAGACCATCTGGATTATTTTACTAACCTATGGTTTACCTGCTGGAATCTCTGGCAGGGTTCCATTTGAGTCTGTCTTACTGTTTGTAGCAATTTCAGAATGAATCATGCGGACGAAATCTAGAGGGAAGCTTCATTTCTTGTGTAAACGTTGGGTGAGTATTCTAAAGCCTTCTGTCGAAGGCCTGATCACTTTCCACATGGTGTTTGGTTCATTCCCATGACATATTTGTTTGTTTGCAAAGATTACCACACCCATTTGGTGTGCTGAGTTCAGAGCTTGCCGCCTGAGGAATCCACCTCAAGAGTTCTGTGATGATTTGATGCAATCTTTCTGATTCATAGCATTTTGAATGTTTGCGTTATACTCATGGGGATGAGGGTTTTTTGTTTTTGTATCCAGCTGGGTGTTATCTTCTGACTTTGGCTTGCCTAAAAGAACAGAGACCTTCTGTGTGTCCTATCGCTCTCCTTCAAAGTACCAACTTCTGCAGCTTCCTGTAGAAAGTTAGCAGTGACACAAACTCATGGTTTAGGAAACCTCCAGAGCTCTGAGAAAGAGGCTGGTTCTGCACCTGGCATTCACTCCACATTTTCTCAACACTGAGGAAAAGGTGCAGCTCAAAACCACATTTAAATACTCCGGGCCAAGGCCATACTAACTGCAAAGTCACCCTGAATGGCCATAAAATGGCCATAAGTCTATGCAGACAATACCATAAATACCCAATGATCAAAGAAAGTGAAAGCGGCATGCAATGCAGAGGGTACCATAAAATCCAACGATCAAAGGAAGTGAAAGTGGCATGCAATGCAGAGGGTACCATAAAATCCGATGATCAAAGGAAGTGAAAGCAGCATGCAATGCAGAGGGGCGTTTCCGTTCCATCAGGGGTTTGCTAAAACAACAGAGGGAAAAGCTAATGCAGGATTGCCCAGAGGAATGGGAAAGTTTATAAAAACTCCTTTATATCCAATGCAATATATATATTGTTGTCTGTAACTATCAATACCCAGGGCAAGTACACATACCCCACAGCACCTCATCCATCAGTGCCATGGAAGTACATTGTTTAGACCAGACCTTCCAACGCTAAACAGTGAGCACTGGTAAAGCAGCAAATACATGGGTATCGCTCAGAACTTCTTCACACGTTGATTCTAATCAATGAAATGTCAATCAAGTCTCCTGGAAATCATTACTAACTAAGGCCTTGTTAATTGCAGCGGGACTTGAACACGGCTAACGGTTTACCTTGCTTGCGATGTTCATTTTCTGCCGACTCAAGCACTTCTTACGACAGCCTTGACAATTTGAGCATAATTCAGAATCAACGGCCCTTTAAGTAGTTTTGACTCTGCGGAGTGGCAACATTTGTTATGGTGATGCCCGGGGAGTCATGGCTGATGCATGCCTACCATTGATTTGGATTACGAATGCCTTTAGGTCATCATGGGCAGATTTCAAATCAACTATATTAGAATGCGTCAGCCACTTTTGCATCTGTGCAGCTGATGGCAGTCATCGGTTCTTGCATTTTTCAAGTCGGTGCGTGCTCAGTACTTACAGGATAGAGCTACGGTTCCCATACAAGAATGCAGAAATATTTTGTAGTTCGGTTAATACAAAGATACTTGCCAGTGTTTGGAAAAAGAAGGTTGGAGTATTAGAGAGACAACCCAGGCAGCTTCCCATCCCCCAAGCAGGTTCAATATAATCAAAGAAAACGGAACTTTTTATTGGGGTATTTGGTCAATATGGCAGAGTTTTTGTTGGAATATACAAGGTCTATAGTGCACCTACTTGAAGAAGATCAGAAGAAAAGGCTATAGGGGACAGCTGAAGGATGGGTAGTTATCATAGCTAGATTAGATTAGCATAGCTAGTTAGCAGCTAGATTTCAAATTTTGTCCTTCCTCTCTCCTGATTGGCTCTTTGGAGACTTCCTGCTCCAACTGAGCCCTCCCCTTTCATTCATGTCTTTCACAGCAGTTAGTCAGTGAGTTAAGCCTTTCTTCTTCTCTTCTGTTTTATCAGAGTTCGTTTCTTCTTTAATAAACTGAGTTATTTTCTTTAAACACTTGATGCCCCATTCTTCTGTATGTTTAAACTCTACTAACAGTTTTGCCCAGTCATAGAAGCATGAAACTGAGAGCTGCAAATGAATCTCCCGATAAGTATATTGCAAAAAAGGGAAACTTGCATCTATTCGAGTAGATTCTGTCCACAGCTTGTATGGCATCGCACATGTGGGAGTAGGAGGGTATTGTATTTATTGTTTTATACTGTTTTAAATGTTTTATTTGTTCTGTTGGCAACTGGTGCCACCGTTGTGAGCCGCCCTGAGCCCACGTGCAAGGAGGGCGGGGTATAAATAAACAAAATTAAAAAATAATAAATAAGTAATTGTATCTACGGGAGAGACCTGCAGAGACACCTGTCTGCATGAAAGGTCATGTATGTATGTATGTATTTATTTATTTAGATTTATATCCCGCCTGACCAACATAAGCGGCTCTAGGCGGCTCACAACATTAAAATCAATACAAACAATATAAATTAATACACTAAAATACAGTACAATTTCATCAATTGGCGGCATAAAATCCAATACAATTTCAGTTTCAATTGCAATTGCAATTGGCGGCATACAAATATTATTGGTGGCAATTTAAAATACCAACACCAGGGCAACAACAACTCCCCCCCCAGCCAGGAGGCTACCACCATCTGTTATCCCGGGCCTGTGTACTTCTCTGGCCATCTATCATTGGCCATTTCCCCCAGCGGCGGCTCCAAAAGCCTGGCGGAAGAGCTCCGTCTTGCAGGCCCTGCGGAACTGCAAAAGGTCCTGCAGGGCCCTGATGTCTTCCGGGAGCTCATTCCACCAGTAGGGGGCCGCCACTGAGAAGGCTCTATTCCGGGTGGTAGACAGCCTGGCCTCTCTCGGGCCAGGAAGGGCCAGGTGATGTTGCGTGCCTGACCATAGTGCTCTCTGGGGTATGTACGGGGAAAGGTGGTCCCTTAGGTAGGCAGGCCCCTGGCCATAAAGGGCTTTAAAGGTTAAAACCAGCGCCTTGAACCGGATCTGGTATGCTATAGGCAGCCAGTGCAGTGCCCTCAGCACAGGCCGGACATGGTCCCTCACAGAGAGGCCCATCAACAGCCTGGCTGTGGCATTCTGCTCCAGCTGCAGCCGCCGGAGCTGGGACAAGGGCAGCCCCATGTAGAGAGCGTTGCAGTAATCAAGTCTCGAGGTGACCATTGCGTGGATCACTGTAGCCAGGTCATTGCGTTCAAGGAAGGGAACCAACTGCCTAATGTAGAGAGAAGGAGAGGACAAAGTGACAGAGACAGATGAGGGGGGTCAGAGGGCAGCTCCCAGGTTGAGACAAAGAGAGGCATCTCATTCAAGGAGATAACAACTGTACACTCTTAGAGTGATGTACCACCACCCAATGCCCAGGAATGCTGAGTCACTCACTCCTACACTCTTTTGACAATGATTTTTGTCCACTGCTTTAGGAGGAGGGGAAGTAAGCAGAAGACATCTGTGATAGGGCTGCTCCACTAAAAGGCCCCCCCAGTCTGTCAGTCCGGATCCGGTCGGTGGGGGAGACCCCACCCCCAAAGTGGCCAGATCAAGCCGATGTGCCCGGCGCGATGATGTCGCCCAGCGCATCATCATGTTGGGCACATCGCCGGGCAATGCCCTAGGAATTGCCCTGAAAACTCTATGGTACCATAGAGTTTTAGGGCGATTACCAGAGCATTGCCTGGCGACATGCCCAGCATGATGATGTCACTTCTGGGCGACATCACCACAGCGTGCACATGCTTTGCGTGTGCACCAGGACTCCAGGAGAGGGCCCAGGACTCCCCCGCTATTACCACAGTAAGACTTGGCAACCCTAATCTGTGACCAGGTATTGTGAGATGCAAAAATGGGCAGCATTTGTCATCTGGACCTGAGCACTCCTGAACATAGATTCAGGCAGGCAAAATATGAACAATCGGGATCTCAAAATCATCTGGCCCTTCCAGGCCCTAAAGAAGCCAGCCTAGCTGTGACGAGGGCCGGGGCCTTCTCAGTGGCGGCCCCGTACTGGTGAAATGAGCTCCCAGACGACATCAGGGCCATGCGGAACCTCCTACAGTTCTGCAGGGCCTGTCAGACGGGGCTCTTCCACCAGGCCTTCAATAAGGGAGCCGTCCTTTCCAACACTGAAGCCCTGGCCCCAATACCGACACCAACATAATATTGTGACCAACAGCCTGACAAAAACCCAGACTATGGCGGTAGTTGATTACTTCGGATGCTGTGAAAGCCGCCATTGTCTAGGAATGTACTAGCACTTTATGGGATATTTTATGACTATACTGTCGTGGTTTTATTTAACTCTGTGTTTTAGGTGTTTAAACATATTGTGTGTAAGCCGCCCTGAGCCTGCCTCGGCAGGGAGGGTGGGATACAAATGAAACAAATAAAATAATAAATAACGTCTAAAATGGAGGAATGAGCTATGCGTTTCTCCAGCACCTAAAAAGCAGGATGGAAACATCTTTTTTTTAAAAAATTATTCGTTTTTCATGTGGCCTTACCAAGACGATGAATGAAAGAATCAGAGGAGGACTGTGAATATGTATACACGAAGCGTTTATGATCCCGTTCCAGAGAATTTTGAACATTTGAGACGTGCTCAAGGGTGGCTGATTGCAGTTTGCTATCGAACTGCATTTTTAAACATTTTATTGGCTTTATTTATATCCCGCCTTTCTCCCCAAAAGGGACCCAAAAGAACTTGATGTTGGGTAGGATGTCCAGCCCCATAATATTTATTTACTTAATTTACTTCCTTCCCAGGGGGGACCCAAAGCAGCTTATATCAGGGCTCATTTCGTAGCAGGAGCTCCTCTGCATATTAGGCCACACACCCCTGATGTAGCCAATCCTCCAAGAGCTTACAGTAGCCCCTGTAAGAAGAACTCTGTAAGCTCTTGGAGGATTGGCTACATTAGGGGTGTGTGGCCTAATATGCAAAGGAGCTCCTGCTACGAAATGAGCCCTGGCTTACATCATTCTCCTCTCCTCCATTTTATCCTCACAACCAACCCTGTGAGGTGGGTTAGGCAGGGAGGGTGTGTCTGCCCCAAGGTCACCCATCAAACTTCCATGGCAGTGTGGGAATGCGAACCTGGGTTTCACAGATCCCTATCCAACACTCTAACCACTATACCACACTGGTTCTCATCAGATCTCTTTGGGCATTCTGGCTTTGCCCTTCATAACAGGGGGTGTGGCCTTCAGAAACACACTTGCACCTCTTCCTTTATGCTTCTGATCATGTATAAATTCCATTATTGTGGGAGGGAAATCGCAAGAAGAATACCTTACTGCTTACACCACGCTTGGGCAGAAGTCTACTGTACCATTATAGCATGTAAATGACAGAGGCCTCTTTGAATGTACAGAAGAGCCGGGTGTGTCTGCAAAGCCACTGGGACCTTAAGATTCTGGTAAGTAGGGCTATTTTGGGGCAGGAACGCACCGGAACAGAGTTCCGGCTGGCTTCTGAGTTGGCCACACCCAGCAGAACTCATTAGCAAACTCATTTCTACCAAAAAAGCCCTGAATACAACAATATCCCCAACAGAGTTTAGTGAGAGTTTAGCAACACAAAGATGGGTGTGGCCTATTATGCTAATGAGTTCCTGCTGGGCTTTTTCTACCAAAAAAGCCCTGCTGGTAAGTATCATGGCAGGCATTAGGGTTTCCAAACCCCAGGTGGAGCCTGGTGAGCTCCTGCTATTACAACTCATCTCCGGACAATAGAGATCAGTTCTCCAGGAGAAATGGCTGCTTTGAGGGATGGACTATGGCACTGTTCCTGCCGAGGCCCCTCCCCAAACCCCACCCTCCCCAGGCTTCATCCCCAAACCTCCAGGAAGATAATTTCAGGGGGTTGCCATGTTGGTGTGGAGTAGAACAGCCAGATCCGAGCCCAGCAGCCCCTTAGAGATGAACAAGATTTCCAGGGTTGAAGCTTTCAGGAGTCACAGCTCCCTTCTTCTTCCAACTTGAATCTGATGAAAGGAGTATTGCTTCTCAAAAGCTTACACCCTGAAAAATCTTGTTGGTCGCTAAGGCGCTGGTGGCGAAAGGGTTTTTCAAGGGTTTTCAAGGCAAGAGACATTCAGAGGTATAGATAAGAGCAAGAGTCCAATACTAGCTTATAGACGAACAAACAAACAAAATTTGTGGCAGGGTGTGAGCTTTTGTGAGTCACGTCTCGCATCTTCAGATACCACGGGACGTGGCTTTCAGAAATGCTCTTGTGCCTCTGGGTAGTGTCCCAGCAGAGCGGACTCTGAAGAAGTAAGCCGTGACTCATGATTGTGTTGTGTTAGTCTTTAAGGAGCCCCTGGACTCTTGCCAGTTTGGTGTAGTGGTTAAGCATGCGGACTCTAATCTGGGAGAACTAGGTTTGATTCCCCACTCCTCCACTTGCACCTGCTGGATGACCTTGGGCAAGCCATAGCTCTATACCAGCTGTTCTCTCAAGGACAGTTGTCTCAGAGCTCTCTCAGCCCTACCTACCTCACAGGGTGTCTGTTGTGGGGAGGGGAAGGGAAAGGAGTTTGTAAGCCGCTCTGAGAATCCCAGGGGTAGTGAAGGGCGGGGTATAAATCCAACATCTTCTCTTCTTCTTCTTGTCCTTTTCTACTGTGACAGACAGACTAACACAACTACCCATCTTGATGTATCTCCATTCAGAGGAGATTTGCCATTGCTTGCCTCTGCGTCATGACCCTGGACTTCCTTGACAGTCTCCCGTCCAGATACTAACCAGATCCCACCCTGCTTCGCTTCTGAGATCTGACCAGATCCGGCTAACTGGGGCCATCCAGGGCAGGGCCGCTAAGGTGCTACTGGACTCTAGCCAGTCTCCAGGAATTTCCCCACCCAAGTTTGGCAACCCTACCTGAGCAATCTGGACCAGCTCTGCATAAGGCACATTCATGTGTAACATAATAATGCACCCTTCGGCTTTTGCCCAGGCTGTACATACCAGAGTTTGTACCAACCTCACAAGGCAAGGCGTGCATTAACTCCGGGCATCCTTGCTGTTTGCTCTCATTAGGCCCTGGGTAATGTCCCGGGAAAGTGGCGGCCGTGCAGCATGTAGCAGTTTAGCAGATTATACCGGCCTGTAAATGGATAATGCATTGACCTGGGGAGCGTTACTGTAGTTCAGACACTGCTGTAAATATATACTGCTGTGCTGGAACGAGCCGTATCATATATGGTAAAACAAATGACAACCCAGGGCTGTGTTTAGGCCATGCAGCCGGCGCTCTTGTTCTCTGAGTAAACACTTGACTTTTCTCCGCTTCCAGTCCACGACCAAAATAGGAGAGCTCTGTCTAAAATTAACTGAGGCCCTTTCATCTTCAAGACGTTGGGATTTGTAATTTCAAGCAAGTCCTCCCCTACACACACCATTTAAAAAAAATAAAATAAAAGAAGACAGAAGGGTTTTTTTTTCTTCTTTTCCTTGAAACAGACTCCCAGGAATTTCTGGGCTAGCTGCCCTTAGCCAGAGCAGCAGGAGGCCTTCGTAAGTGGGAAATGGTTTTTTCCTCCCTTATCTCCATTTATCCTCTTTCTTCTGTAATTTTCAAAACACGCTAGCAGAAGTTCCATTCGTCAAAGTCTGTAACAAACACCCTTCTAAGGGCTCGGGTGAGCTAATAATACTCCAGATCTGAGCAGGAGTTTCCCAACGGTGTAGAATCACCGAAGGACTTTGATTGCAGCGGAACGGAAAGATCGGGTCGTTTCAGACAATAAAGGGGATTTCCAGAATCTTACCTTGTAAAGATCTAAGTTGGGCTGCCTTAGAAGAACCCGGTAAAAAAATCATTTTCAATTAGTATTTCAGTTGGAGAGGCTGCATAAAACCTTCTCTGGTTTTTTTTTTTTGTCTTCTCAGCTGTTGCTAGGCCAGAGGCTCCCTGTAGGGAGAAGGTAGATGTCGGCCCTCGGGCAGACTGCAAAATGTCCAGCCATTACCATGAATGTGAGCTTTTTTTCTGAGCTTCTTATTTCCGTGTTCATCACCCCTTTTCCTATGCAGGTTGTAGGATGCAGGGTGCATATGCTTCAGTGAGAGTTACTGGAGGCAAGGGGGCCAGGAGAGACCTAGAAAGGCCTCTGTCTGGCCTACAGAAGGACCTCAAGTGGGGTTTCCATATGCCCACTCGGGGTGGTAAATCTCCCATCCCTAGTGGGCCTTCCCCACTGCCACGGCAATAGCCAGAGGACCAAAACAAGTGGTGTCAGCAATGGCATGACATCAATGCAAGGAAAACTCAGAAGTGACATCGCTCCTCTCTAGGAATGGCTGAAAACTCTAATGGTTTTCCCTTAGGGTTTTCAGTGATTTCTACAGATATGTGATGGCACTTCCAAGGTTTTCAAAGAAGGAGGAGGAGAAGGAGGAGGAGGAGACTGGATTTATACCCTGCCCTTCACTCAGAGTCTCATGGTGCGTTCAGATGGGCAGCTAATCCTGCCATTGGCCTGGCTGTAGTTTGATCTAGATCTTTTTGAGACAGCTCCCCCGTGAAGCGCTTTACCATGTGTGACTCTGTGGTCGATTGTCTAGAGGACATCCTGTTTTGCACATGTGCATATGCGCCTCACCATATACTTGTTTTTCCACACATGCGCAGACTAAAATGGTAAAAGCACTGCCAGCAGTACCTTCCTCTAGGTGCCATTTCAGTTAATAAAGTTGATAAAGTTCAGGGGACCGTCAGAAACATAAAATTGTTTGAATCGTTTGAGCGGAGCTCTGGGGACGTCGCATGTTTAACCGGTTATGCGCGCATCGCTAAGACTTTTTTAAAATGGCGGCCGTTCGGGATGGTCTGGAGACCATCCTTATGGGCTGATTGTGTGCTGGTGGAACAATTAGACTGGGGGAAGTCCGTCATTGGCCCATCGGCAAGCTTAGGACTGGACTTTCACCACTATCTTTTAAGTACGGACCCCTGACAGGGATCGACGGGCTAATCACGGAAGCGGCACGATTCCCAGATGTTTTTATCTGAATGTGCACTTTAAATCTACCAGGCACTTGTGCCTGACACAGCTCAAAAGAATGCGCCCACAGAGTGGCTTACAATCTCTTTCCCTTCCTCTCCCCACAACAGACACCTTTATGGTTTTACCTTAGAGTTTCCAATGATTTCTACAGAGCTGTGATGTCACTTCCAAGGTTTTCCTAGAAGGAGGAGGAGATTGGATTTATACCCCGCCCTTCACTCAGAGCCTCAGAGTGGCTTACAATCTCTTTCCCCTCCTCTCCCCACAACAGACACCCTTCAGGTTTTACCCTAGAGTTGCCGGAGATTTCTACAGAGCTGTGATGTCACTTCCAAGGTTATCCTTTAAGTAACATCACACAGTCTGGGTTTGGCCCCTTCCATTTTCCTAGATGCAGTTGGTGCAGAATGCCACGGCCAGGCTGTTGATGGGCCTTGCGAGTCGAGAACACATCAGGCCTGTGCTGGCGGCGCTGCACTGGCTGCCTATAGTATACCGAGTTCGCTTCAAGGTGCTGGTTCTTACCTATAAAGCCCTATATGGCCAGGGTCCAACATACCTTAGGGACCACCTTTCTCCATATATACCCCAGCGGGCACTGAGGTCGGGGTCAACCCATTGACTAGAGGTTCCAGGCCTTAGGGCCAGGGCCTTTTCGGTGGCGGCTCCCGTCTGGTGGAATAAGCTCCCAGAGGAGATCAGGGCCCTGCGGGACCTTGTGCACTTCCGCAGGGCCTGCAAGACGGACCTCTTCCGCCAGGCCTTTGAATAGGAGCCACCACCGAGGATTCCATCCATCAGGTTCACCATCTATGATGTAACCGGCCCAAAACGGCCCTGGCTGGTGGCAGGGGGGATTTGGAGACCTACCACTGGGTTGCCACTTTGATAATATGTTACAGGAAGCTGTTAGCAATGTACTAGTCATAGGAATTTATTTTAACTGTTTTTAGTCATTTTAATGTATTCTTTTTGACCTGTGTGCCCATGTAAGCCGCCCTGAGCCCATTCGCGGGGAGGGCGGGGTATAAATTGAAAAAATAAAATAAATAAATACATAGATGCTTGGCTGCAGGCTTTTGAAGGGCACTGTACAAAAGAGCACTGTTAAACTGGGAGTATGGTTGCCATCTCCAAGTTGGGAAATACCTGGAGATTTTGGCAGTGGAACCTGAGGAAAGGGGTGTGTGGGGAAGGAAGGGACTTCAATGGGATATAATGCCACAGAGTCCACCTTCTGAAACAGCCATTTTCCCCAGGTGAACTGATCTCAGTCACCTGGAAATCAGTTGTAATACTGGGAAATCTCCAGCCACCACCTGGAGGTTGGCAACCCTAACAACCCTAACTGGGAGAGGAAAGTCACTCTGTAGGACACATAAAGTCAGTGCACATATTTCCCATGAACATAAAGCTTTGGGCAATGCAAACTGGCAACTGGGTTTTTCAGGGTTTGCGTTCATGCGCACTGATGCTGTACTGCCATAGTAAGTACATGCATTTTCCTTCTTTGCAAACCATGGTGACCACTTGTTTAGAAAAGATCATGGGTAAGTGGGCCCATGATCCATGTGGTTAGAGAATCTGAAAAGGGGTGCTGATTGGGCGGCAATCTGTGTCACATTTGAAAATCTCTGCCAATCCTTTCCTGAATTCTAGAAATTAACGCTTCATTTAGATACTGATGTTTATACTTATTTCTCTCTTCTTCTTTTAAGTTTTGGAATTTGCATTTCATCTTTTTGTTGTTGTCGTCATCAAGTCACAGCTGACTTATGGTGACCCCGTAGGGTTTTCAAGGCAAGAGACGTTCAAAGGTGGTTTGCCATTGCCTGCCTCCACATCATGACTCTGGTATTCCTTGGAGGTCTCCCATCCAAATAATAGCCCGAGCCAAACCTGCTTAGCTTCTGAGATCTGATGAAACCGGGCTAGCTTGGGTCATCCTGGTCTGAGAGCCAGTTTGGTGTAATGGTTAAGAGCAGTGGACTCTAATCTGGAGAACTGGGTTTGATTCCCCACATCGCCACATGTAGCCAGCTGGATGACCTTGCGTCGGCCACAGTTCTCTCAGAGCTGTTCTTTCGTGAGCAGTTCTCTGAGACCTCTCTCAGTCCCACCTTGTCTTGTGCCGAGAGGAAGGGAAGGAGACTGTAAGCCACTCTGAGACTCCAAGTGAAGGGCAGGGTATAAATACAATCTCCTCCTCCTCCCCTGGCTATTATTTATTTTGTGTTATTTTTTAGAAAATACAAAATATGGCAATTAGCGAAGGACGGATAAGAGAAGTTCAGGGATGGTTATGTGAATGAGGGAAATGCAGAAGGAGCTGCCTTGAGCTTACACGGAAGGAGAGAGACTGAAATGAAACAAACGAATCAATAAGTAAGGAAATGTGTCTCTGCGGGAAAGTGTTAGCTTGAGTCGAGCTTCTCCCCCCCCCCCTCGTTTTCTTTTTGGCTCAGTGCCCAGAATGGAATGAACTTTCCCCTACCAGCCCCACCACCCGGAACTTTCATGCACATAACAACACTGTCAATTTACCGCTGGAAAGGAAGAACTGTCTAGTCTTTTTTGGCAGGAATTACCGGTATTTGTTCTGGTGACATTATTATGCTGGGGCGTTATCTTTGATTTGCAAAACTGCTGTGTTCTCTTTCCAGTAATTGAAGAGAGAGGGTGAAGTCCCTTGCGCTTCCTCCTGAAGTGAAGCTGCTAAGCCTCCTCCCCCCCCCCAGTCCCCCACATCTAATTGCCAGCTATGACAGATGTCTCCCTGCTTTGGTGTCTGCTGACACCTGCTGATCATCACCAGGCGAAGCAAAATTCATCGAAGGTTTGCAGCTGAGCCCAGAGGTACTCTATTGACCTAAAAAGCAGGCGGGGTGGGTGGGGGTGGGATGTAGTAGGACATGGATCCTAGCATTGTTTGCATGGCTGCAAGAGAATGGTCATCATGAAAGAGGTTTTCAACTGTGTGCTGCAGTGTCATTAGGGAGGGGCTGAGGCTCAGCAGCGGAGCATCTGTTCGGCATGCCGAAGGACCCAGGTTCAGTCCCTGGTACCTCCAGTTAAAAGATCTGGCAGTAGGTGATGTGAAAGGTGATGTGAAAGAGGAGAACAGCTGCCAGTCTGAGTAGACAATACTGATTTTACATAAGAGCATAAGAAAAGCCCATGTTGGATCAGGCCAATGGCCCATCCAGTCCAACACTCTGTCACACAGTGGCCAAAACCACCAGGTGCCCTCAGGAGGTCCAGCAGTGGGGCCAGGACACTAGAAGCCCTCCCACTGTTGCCCCCCCCCTCTCAAGCACCAAGAATACAGAGCATCACTTGCCCCAGACCGAGAGTTCCTATCTATATACCTTGTGGCTAATAGCCACTGATGGACCTCTGCTCCATATGTTTATCCCAGGGGTGGGCAAATTGCGGCCCGCAGGCCACATGCGGCCCGCCACAGAGTTTTTTGTGGCCCGCCAAGACAGTTGGCCACTTGCAGGCTGTGATGAGAATCTCAACAAGCAATCTCACTCCTGATTTCAAAAAAAATTGTAGAAAAGTGTGATAGGGTACATTTATCTCATTAAACTGATTCTAAAATTAAATGTGCTTGCAGCTATAGATGATATGAAATTAGCACAATAAATAAATTGAATAAAACTACCACTATTTTATTTAATTTATATTTATAGATTTTTATGACACAATTTATACCTTTTCTGAAATGCAAAGTTAACTAATGAATGCAATTATTTTAAAAGGTGTGGCCCTCCGCTAACCTCCTCTCCCACAAAGTGGCCCCTGAGCCAAAACAATTGCCCACCCCTGGTTTATCCAATTCCCTCTTGACGCCATCCATGCTTGTGGCCGCCACCACCTCCTGTGGCAGTGAATTCCACATGTTAATCACTCTTTGGGTGAAGAAGCACTTCCTTTTATCTGTTCTTTTATCTGTTTTGATGGCTCAAGGGCCTGGTTCAGTAGTAGGCAGTTTCATGTGTTGGTTATGGGCTGTGCTGAATTTTCGTGGGGTTCGTTTTTCACAGTGAAATGCTGGGGAAGTCTGAAAGAGCAGCACCATTCTGGGAGGGGGGGAACCCTTTGGCTGGATGGTAATGCAAGCCGCCCTGAGCCTGCTCTGGTGGGGAGGGCGGGGCATAAACTTGATAAATAAATAAAATAATTGCCCCCATCTTTTAGCTAAGCCCAAGGACGTAGACTTTCCAATTTCAGGGGGGGGGGGGGCTGGGGCTGGGCCAGAGACATCACAGTCCATTGTCTCTGGTGGAGGCTCAGCACCTCCTGGAAAAGTTCGGGGGGGCAGCCCCCCAGCCCCCCTGAAGTTGACACCTATGGCTAAGCCCTTACCAAGTGAGAACTCACACCATGCATCCCAGATGAGGGGTCATGGCTCAGGGGTAGAGCATCTGCTTGGCATGCGGAAGGTTAATTGAACATTGGTTCAATCCCTTGCATCTCCACTTAGAGGAAGAAAAAGTTGGTTTTATACCCTGCCCTTCACTACCAGAGAGAGTCTCAGAGCTGCTTACAATCGCCTTCCCTTCCTGTCCCCACAGCAGACACCCTATGAGGTAGGTGGGGCTGAGAGAGCTCTGAGAGAACTTGTGACTGACCCAAGGTCATCCAGCCGGCTGCATGTGGAGGAGTGGGGAATCAAACAAAGTTCTCCAGATTAGAGTCTGCTGCTCTTAACCTCAACACCACAGCTGGCTCTCAAGGGACCCAGCACTAATTGATGAGAAAGACCTCCACCTGAGACCTTGGAGAGCCTCTGCCAGTCTGAGTAGACAACACTGGCCGTAATGGACCAAGAATCTGATTCAGTGTAAGGCAGTTTCATGCGTTCATGTATATAAATACGTGTATCCCCCTCCCCCTTTGTACAAACGCATCACTGAAACCTTTTGCTCTTGGACAAAGATGGAGAGAGATTTGAAGATGAGTGACCTGGTCATAGAGAGATTATATTTGCTAGAAGGTGGGTGGAGAGATTATATTTGCTAGAAGGTGGGTGGTTCTTTGCGGGGGGGAGTTGTTCACTAAAGACTGATGCATCTTCCAGGTTCCTTTAAAAATCAAAAGGGACACAATGTTAGAAAGGTAATTGGAAGTATGTTCTTGCCAAGACAGTGGGAAGGGTCACATATGAAGATTCTTGTTCCTGTTCATTTATGCCCCCCCCCAAAACCCCTTCGATTTGTAGTGATGCATTACAGATTCTTAAAAAAAACCTAACAGGGGAATGGCTATGTAAGCTAATGCAGGTATGTCAGTATCTAAATTCAAGGGGTGGGGGGAATGGAAGCAATCTGTATGGCGAGGCATGTTCGGCACCTTCTTAAAAAGTGACAGTCCATGCTGTAGCTTGAGTCGCCCCGAGAAGAAAGCCTCGCTAAATTTATCCGGAGGGTCATTGACTGCCGCTGGGAGCCCCTATTGAATGAAAGGCTCAGCTGTGCACCGTCACGCCAGAAGGATCCAAATACGCAGGGTTATTCCATCCCTCCTTCCATCCCAAAGCATCCGCAAGGCTTCTTCTTATGACTGAGGGACAAGCCATGCCCCAGCAGGTGTTTGCTGGTGTCTCAGCAGTGCAAAGTTATGGGATGCTAAGTGGAAAGGTGATATTTTTTATGGGAGCCACTTGTGCTGGGGAAGAGGCCTAGGGAAAAATTTGAGCCTCTGGACTCTCTGGTTGCTCACAGGAGACCTCTTTGTAGGGCACAGCTTTGTAGGCTTTGCCTACATGTGGACCTGCTAAAGTTGGTCCTCTTGGCAACTGGCAGGGGATTGCAGGGGGAACTTACTGGGAGCAGGATGTGCAGCAGTGTGCCTATATCACTGCCCACCTGAGCTGGAAGTGACGCCATCACTTCCAGGATGTTGGGGCGACACTCTGGTATTTGGGCAAAAACTCTATGGTAAATTTGGTTTCTACCATAGAGTTTTTGCCCAAATACCAGAACGTCGCCCTGACATCCTGGAAGTGATGACATTATTTCCGGGTCACATGAGCAGTGACATGGGCACATCGCTGCACCTTGGTAAGTGAGCCATGCTGAACAGAGCAAGCTTCCTGACCTTGAACCAGTCGTGCTCTCTCAGCATAACCTACCTTACAGCCTTTCACCCCAAAGTGGCTTATGTCATTTTCCTTACCTCCGTTTTATCCTCACAACAACCCTATGAGGTAGGTTAGGCTGAGAGTGTCTGACCTGGATGAACACAGATTTGAACCTAGATTTCCCAGAGCCCAGTATGACACTAGGGTTGCCAGGTCCCCTTGCTGCACCAGCGGGGGGGGAATGGAGGGGGAATTCTGGGACATCGTCGATGCAACGACATCACCCGAAAGTGACATCACTGTGTCAGTGACGCTGCATGGTGACACTGGTTTAAGGACAAAACTCGACGGTTTTCAGCCAAATTCACTGTAGAGTTTTGCCCTCAAACCAGAGCGTCACGCGTGACGTCCGCAAAGTGATGACATCACTTCCAGGTTGAGGGTGTTGCGCTCGGATGTAGCTGTTTGGGGTGGGGTCTCCCTCACCAGCCAGCTGGCCGGTGTCGGTCAGAAGCCCTGAAAAACAGGTGAAGCCCCATGGGGACCTGGGGACTGGCAACTCTGTCCAACACTTTAACCCCTGCACCACTCTGGCGATATTATGCTGACCAAATGGATAGCCTGCTGATGCTATATCCAACCCAATTTAAAGAGCGCTTTATCCATTCCCAGCTCTTGGGGCCGTAGCTGCTGAGCAAACCAGAGTGAAGCCCATGCAGTCTATTGCTAGTCCTATCCGGGGCACCGACCTAATTTAAGTTCACTGTAGCTAAGCTTGATACATTTATTTTTAGCAGCGCTGCTGTAATCAAAGGTAATGGCTGCAATTAATCAGTTTGGGGTGTATGTATGTTTGGCCACCCCTACAAAAGCTTTCCTATACGCTCCTCAGGACAAATATTTTGACATGCTCTATAGCTTTAAGCAAATCAATTCAACAGGACTTTGCGTTTGCATCTCCAAATCAGAGCTGCCAGCGCCAAGTTGGGGAATTCCTGGAGATTTTGGGGGTGGAGCCTGGGGAGGGCAGGGGAGGGGTGGGAAGGGAGCTCATTTAGGTATCATGCCATGGAGTCCAGCCTCCGAAGCAGCCCTTTTCGCCAGGCAAACTGATCTGTTTTGTGTGGGGCCCAGCTGAAATTCCAGGAGAACTCCGTGCTCCATTCGGAGTTTGGCAACCCTATAGGAATCTAGCTGACACTTGCTTAGTGAATGAAATGACTTTCATGTATAACAGCAGCTATTGCTACTTTCTGGAATAACACTTGCCATGTTCTTGTCAGGCATAGCTAACGGTCTTCAAGTTTGTGTTTCTGAAAAGACAGTTAGCAGCAAAAGCTGACCACACATAGCACTGACTGGTCAGTGCCCAGCTTATCACCTCCTGAGAGCCAGTTTGGTGTAGTGGTTAGGAGCACGGACTCTAAGCTGGGAGAACTGGGTTTGAGTCCCCACTTCTCCACATGCAGCTGCTGGTGTGACCTTGGATCAGTCATGGCTCTCTCAGAGCTGTTCCCTCACAAGCAGTCCTCAAAAGAGCTCTCTCAGCCCCACCTACCTCACAGGCAGTGTTCCCTCTAAGCTGAGCTAGTGTAAGCTAGTTCATGGTTTTTTAGCCTCCGGCTCACACATTTTTGTCTTAGCTCAGGAAGAACGGCTCCAGAGCAAACTAATTAATGTAGCAGCCAAAACGCTCACTCACAACTTTAATGCCAGTAGCTCACAAAGTAGAATTTTTGCTCACAAGACTCCACAGCTTAGAGGAAGCATTGCTCACGGGGTGTCTGTTGAGGGGAGAGAAAGGGAAAGGAGATTGTAAGCCACTCTGAGACTTCTTCAGGTAGGGAAGGGCGGGGTATAAATCCAATCTCTTCTTCTTCTTCTTCTTCCTCCTCCTCCTCCTCCTCCTCCTTTGGAGCAGCTGCCCTTGAACTGATTCTAGGTTTGTTTGTTTTTTAGTTGCCAAGTGAAGTTGCAGTTGTTCATATTCTCCCGAGGTGCTTCAAAAGCATTCAAACACGAGATCTCACCTCAATAATCGAGGTGGGAACAAGATTAACAGCACCATTAAAGGTGGAACAACCTCTGCCAGAGATTTTGCAGACAGGGTTGGCAGCTGGAGATTTTGGAGGTGGAGCCTGGGGAGGGCGGGGTTTGGGAAGGGGAGGGACTTCAGCAGGATATGATGCCATAGAGTCCACCCTCCAAAGTGGCCATTTTATCCAGGGGAACTGATCTCTATCAGCTGGAGATCTTGTAACAGCAGATCTCCAGGCACCACCTGCAGGCTGGCAACCCTATTTGCAGAATTGAGAGGCTGCAGGCTCCTTCTCTGGGAGGAAAATCTGTGCCACTTTTTTTTTTTAAAAAAATGATGTAGATCCATACCCATCCACATTAAGCATTGAAGGTCTTGCATTCCTTACTTTGAACACATCTTTTTTCAGGAAGGCTCGGTAGAAGGACTAAAGAGGGGGGGATGGGTGGCTGAGAAACCACACACACACACATGGTGTTCAGAGCACATTCCAGATTTGGTCATTAAAGTCTAATTGGTACCATGCTGAGCCTGGTATTGCCCTTTGACTACTCGGTGTTTCCTAGGTCAGGTCACTTCAAGATGTTCTTTGCCCTCAGGGGCCTTCTATAGCCCTGCCCTTTTGAACTCGTAATCCTGCTCCCGGAGAAGAAAAAAGTCTTTTGCCGCTCTGCTGGCTCTTAAAACCACCAGAATTTCCCCTCCTCCTTTGACTTTCCCCCCTCCCTCCCTCCTTGCGTGTAATTTCTCTCTCCCCCCCCCCCCATTTCCTTCCTCTCTCAGTCATTATTCAGGGCCGTCCTCTGGGGAGACAAACTGAAGGGCAAAGCCAGTAGGGCTCTGGCATTTGCTGACGGAACCGTTGGCCTTGGTCAGTGTTCGAAGGCCTTGCCTTCGTCTTTGTTTCGCCATACATCTGCCATCTTCTTGAGGAATTAAGGCCTTGGCTGTGTTCTTGGTGCCCGCCTCATTTTGAAAGTACCCGTTTGCATCAGCTGTTCGGAGGAACAATGTTTGGAGGTTAGCCCAACGGGAATTTAAAAGAGGCGGGGACCCTGGAGAGGCGGCGCAGAAACGTTCTCAATAAATAAGAATGTGAAGTGATCGTGGGTCCACTGAGGTGATTTTGAAAAACAACACCACCACAACGGTATCTCGATATGTAAAAGCACCTACCCCCATTCCCACCTAGGGTTGCCAGCCTCCAGGTGGGACCTGGGGATCTCCTGCTTTTATAACCGATCTCCAGCTGACAGAGAGCAGCTCCCCTGGAGAAAATGGCTGCTTTGAAGGGTGGACTCTATAGTATTATACTATGCTGAGGCCCCTCCCCTCCCCAAACCCCGCCCTCTTCTGGCTCCACCCCCAAAGTCTCCAGGTATTTTCCAATCCAGACCTGGCAACCCTATTCCCACCCCAACCAATGCTCCCACTAAGGTGTGGAGTCTTGTGAGCAAAAATTCTACTTTGTGAGCAACTGGCATTAAAACTGTGAGCAAGCAATTTGGCTACTGCATAAATTAGTTTGCTCTGGAGCCATCCTTCTTGAGCTAAGGCGAAAATGTGTGAGCCAGAGGCTAAAAAGCTGTGAGCTAGCTCAAGCTTAGAGGGAGCATTGACCCCCTGTAATCACATGTGTTCACAGCATCAGTGAATGTACAAAATAAGACAATAGATTTAGCTTGCTGCCTAGGGTTGCCAGCTCTTGTTGGAAAATACCTGGAGATTTGGAGGGGGGGGGTGGCACCTGGGGAGGGTGGGGTTTGGGGAGGGGAGGAAGAAGAAGAAGAAGAGAAGGAGGAGGAGGAGATTGGATTTATACCCCGCCCTTCACTTGGAGTCTCAGAGCGACTTACAAACTCCTTTCCCTTCCCCTCCCCACAACAGACACCCTGTGAGGTAGGTGGGGCTGAGGGAGCTCTGACAGAAACTGCTGTTTTTCAAGAACAGCTCTGATGGAACTATGGCTTGCCCAAGGTCTTCCATCAGCTGCAAGTGGAGGAGTGGGGAATCAAACCCAGTTCTCTCAGATTGGAGTCTGCACACTTAACCACTACACCAAACAGCAAGGTAGGATGCCATAGAGTCCACTTTCCAAGATGGCCATTTTTTCCAGGGGAAGTGATCTCTATTGTCTGGAGATCAATTGTAATAGCAGGAGATCTCCAGGTCCCACCTGGACATTGGAAAGCCTACTGATGCTCCACTAGGGATGCCAGCCTCCAGGAGGGGCTTGGGGATCCCCTGGAATTACAGCTTATCTCCAGACTGCAGAGATCAGTTCCCCTGGAGAGAATGGAAGCTTTGGAGGGTGGAGGGTGTGGCATTGTAGCCCACTGGGGTCCCTGCCCTCCCCAGGCTCCACCCCCAAATCTCCAGGAGTTTCCCAACCTGGATCTGACAACTTTACACCTCCCCTGTCCTTGGCCAGGAGGGACCTGGCAATCCTATAGCCCACCATAGTTCAGAGTTTCTTTACTACCACAGAAGTGAATGGGGCACTTATCAGAGGGAGTCAAAACTTACCTGACCCCTCAAAGCGTTTTACTGGAACCCATCTTCAGCAACGATTCCGTGATTAAACAGGTAATACCATATTTATAGGTAAAGGTAAAGGTTTCCCTTGCTCAAAAGCCAGTCGAGTACGACTCTAGGGATGCGGTGCTCATCTCCGTTTCCAAGCTGAAGAGCCAGCGCTGTCCGAAGACTTTTTCCATAGTCATGTGGCCGGCATGAGTAGACGCTGAGGCCCACGGAACGCTGTTACCTACCCACCAAAGCGGTACCTATTTATCTACTTGCAATTTCTTGCTTTCAGACTGCTAGGTAGGCAGGAGCTGGGGCCAGAGATGGGAACTCACTCCGTCACGTAGCATTCGGGTCTCGGACTGCTGAATTACTGACCTTTTGGACTGCAGTTCAGTGTCTTAACCACCTGAGCCACGGCAGCTCCTCTTTATACTTTATACCAGGGGTGGCCAAACTTCCTTAACGTAAGAGTCACATAGAATAAACATCAGATGTTTGAGAGCCGGAAAACATGAATAAATATTACATGTTTTTTATTGGAAAATATGCAGATTTGCCTTTTATTAACATTAAATGAGACTGCCAAAAATAATAACAAAAGGGATAAAAGCAGAGATTGATAATGATATTTATTTGTCCAATTATATTTGTTTGGTAATGATATTTAGCTTTCCCAGCCGCTCTGCTGGGAGCCACACAATATGTGTGAAAGAGCCGCATGTGGCTCCCGAGCCACAGTTTGGCCACCCCTGCTTTATACTATACACAGGGGTCCTTTCGTAGAAAAAGAGGTGCAGGAGCTCATTAGCATAGCTCATTAGCATAACTCATTAGCATATGCCACCTCCCCTGACATCACCAGAAGTGTATCAGAAAGGGAATGTCAGTTTCAGCCCCATTATAATCAAAGGCAAAAACTCATCGGATATATGAGGGGCTGGAGGAAAGGGGGTTTGAGGGAGAGACTCCAAACTTGCAGGGTAGCTGCTGGGGCCTGTCCTCGAAATACCCACCAAGTTTCAAGAAGATTGGACCACGGGGTCCAATTCTATGGGCCCCCAAACAGGTTGTCCCATCGCCTCCATTGTTCTCTATGCTGGGAAAAAGTGTTACTTTTTTCCTGCCATAGAGAACAATGGAGGGAATGGGTGCAATCTGTTTGGGGGCCTGTAGAATTGGACCCCCTGGTCCAATCTTCTTGAAACTTGGTGGGTATTTCAAGGAGAGGCCCCAGCAGCTACTCTGCAAGTTTGGAGCCTCTCCCTCAAACCCTCTCCCCTCCAGGCGCTTTTAAAGTTGCCGCCAAATTTCGGCTGCAATTCGGCAGCGGGCCAAATCAGATCAGAGAATCTGATTCGGCCGTGGTTGCCTTAGTGGCCACTCCTGAGCTGGCGGAGCTTTGCTCCGCCTCGCTCTGGCCCCAACGGACCCCTGACTATACATATATATATATATATATATATATTTACTTTAGATTTATGAATTGCCCAATCCCTGAATGCACAGGGCTCTGGGCGACGTACAACAAAAGTCAAAACATCAAACAGAACAAGTTAAAATCAATAAATAACATTCACTGCATTTTTAAAATAATCTTGACATGGTGTTACTAATCTGTTCTTAAACCCATACAGGACTGTGTTGCTGACTCACAGGTGAGGTACAGAGGAGGCAGAAGTGGAAGTGGAAGAAGATGGGAGAGCAAGAGAGGGTGCCAGCCATGATGGAAAAACCATTGCTGTCCTCAACCAAAAGCCTGGTGGAACATTTCTGCCTTATAGGCCCTGTGGAATTGCATTAAGTCTCACAGGGCATGGTGGTATTTGGCAGTGGAGGCAGACCCGAAGATACATGGGCCATATTGAATAAAAAAGTTAATGCATTTTGTAAAGGGTTATTGCAGACAGACCAAAGTCTCCCCCCCCCCCCACCGCCGGCAGAAAGTCCCAGTTTCAGTTCCCAGCATCTCCAGTAAAAAACAATAACAAGAATTGCCTTGTTACTATTTGCAGCCAAAACCTCGATAGCTTCCACATGGAAACCCAATAGCAATCTAACTGTAAACCTCTGGTACAAGAAATTATGGAACTTATACATAAATGAAAAAGTTTCAGATATAATGAAACGAAAGAAATCTAAAGGTGAACATAATGACATTGCATATCTGGTCCCCAATACTAACACATCTAACTATTAAAGACACTCTACCGGATGTAATAAAGATTCTCCATCTTTGGTAACATTAGAAAAAATGCAATCACAAACTGTATGGAATGTATAAAGCTGTATTAATGTATCAATCAAAAGACCCAAGTCTATCCTGTATATTATTGTTGTATTTAAAAAACAAATAAAAATTTATTTGAAAAAAACACACACAAAAACCCCACCCCCCACAATAACATTGGTTATTAGGTGATGTAAAAGACCTCAGCCCGAGACCCTGGAGAGCCACTGGCTGATTCTGCGTTGGCTTTTCCCGCTGTTGTTTTACCAAACCAAGCTTGGAATAGAAATTCCCCTCTTCGTTGCAAGCTGCTTTCACTTCCTTTGATCGTTGGATTTAATTGTAGCCTCCATACTCCATGCGTCTTTGTCTTTCTTCGATTGCCAGGTTTTATGGTACCTTCTGCATAGATCTATGGCCATTCAAGGGGTGACTTTGCAGTCAATACAGCATTTTCCCGGGGGTATTTGAATGTGGTTGAGCTGCATTTTTTCCTTTCAGATGAGGAAATGTGGAGTGACGGCTAGATGCAGAATTGCCCACTGCCAGTCTGAGCGGTCAGTACTGACCTCAATAAACCCACAGTCTAGGGCAGCTTCCTGTTTTCATTGTCAATTGCACTGGAGGAAGAGAGATGGAGGGTGATTTTTGCCCCCTTCCCTTCTTGTCACTGCAGCTTCCCAACCCTTACGGCTGTCTGTCCAAGCAGTTTGGGGAAACAGCTTTCCAGGGATCAGAATCAGGGGGTAAGTCTAGCACAAATCCACATTCTGTCCTCAGATGGATCACTGAATCCAACCCGATGCATTTCTGAGAGAGCATGGAGTAGGGTTGCCATCCTCCAGGTGGGGCCTGGGGCTCTCCCGCTTTTACAACTGATCTCCAGCTGACAGAGATCAGCTCCCCTGGAGAAAATGGCTGCTTTGAAGGGTGGACTCTGTGGCATTGTACCATGCTGAGGCCCCTCCCCTCCCCAAACCCCACCCTCTCCCGGATCCACCCCCAAAGTCTCCAGGTATTTTCCAACCCAGACCTGGCAACCCTAGGTGGAGGGGGCTCCTCTGAGAGAAGATAGTCAATTTGGTGTCCTGAGCTGGATGGGTCAGGCTAGCCCAATCCCATCTGATCTCTAAAGCTAAGCAGATTCAGCCCTGGTTAGTTGTTTGATGGGAGACCACCAAGGATAGTCCAGGGTTGCTGTGCAGAAGCAGGCAATGGCGAACCACTTCTGTTGCATTGAAAAACTTATGGGCCCCCTACGAATCAGCTCTGACGGGATGGCACTTTCCATCACCACCACCAGGTTGTGCCCGCACAGACCAGGAAGGCCCAGGCTAGCCGGCCCTCATTAGATCTCAGAAGCTAAGCAGGATCAGCCCTGGCTATTCCTATTGGGTTGAATGTAACAATAATAAAAGAAAAATCACTTGATCTGGAAGCACAGAAGCTTCATGCGGTATCCCCGTGTTTCCCGGCTAAGGGGAAAATGCTGTTCAAACAAGTTACAAAGATGATCTGACTCCAACGGTTGCAAGCAAAATAAATTTTACTTGCAAAAATAGAAGCACATCAGACACAACATATTCATGTAAGTACGTTTTTGTGAACAGGTTAACTTCAAAAAGGTCAGCTTGCTACAGCTCCAAGCCCAGGTAAAAGAAAGAAGATGAGAGGTTCTATATAAGATGGAACAGAAGGCAAGCAAGGGCCAGAGACGCTTAGCATCTAGGGCCAACTTCCAAGTGTACCATAGTAGTAGTCAGGTGTCATTTCGAGCAGGAGCTCGGGGGAGTGCAGCTCCGGGAGTTGGTGCCAGCCCCCCCCCCCCCAGGGAATGCCTGCTTGTGTCATGGCTGCAGCAAAATGACCCCGTCCCCTGGAAAGGTCCTTGTTCCTCCGACCAGCCTTCTGAAGGCTTCAGCCACCACTGAAGCTATCCTCCCAGAAGAGTGGTATTTCTGAGACAATCTTCCTTCCTTTCTCTCTCTCTCTCTCTCTTCTTTCTTTCTTGCCTTCTGACATACTTTGGTTAACTCAGGTGGTGTAGCATATGCAAATAAGTTATGCTAATGTTATGCTAATGAGCTCCTGCACCTCTTTTTCTACGAAATGACCCCTGGTAGTAGTACTAGTAGCAGCACCAGCAGCAGCAGCAGCAGTAGTAAGTAATTGTGTGGTATTGTGTGTAGAATAGCCAGGAGATCCTAAGGTTGTCTGGCAGCCAGAAGCTCTAGCTCTTTTAGTGCTATGCACCTGTAAGTAGTGAGCTAGACTTGTTTTTAAGGCAAGAGACATTTCAGAGGTGGTTTGCCATTGCCTGCCTCTGCGTCATGACCCTGGTATTCCTTGGAGGTCGCCCTTCCAAATATTAGCCAAGGCTGACCCTACTTAGCTTCTGAGATCTGACAAGATCAGGCTCTCAAGGCTCTCCAGTGAGAGGATTCTCGTAATAACCCTTTCCCTCTCAGATCCTCTTGCATGCAGAGTTACAACATTGAACTAGTACTTGAATGGGGGATGACCCAGAAAGTCCAGGGTTGCAATGCAGAGGCAGGCAATGGCAAACCACCATTGAATGTCTCCTGCCCTGAAAACCCCATGAAGGTTTTTTATAAGTCAGCTGTGAATTGACAGCACTTTCCAACCACTGCAATTCTGGCACATACTCTCAATTTTCAGGGTGGGTGCACAAACGACATACTACAAATCTTGTGGAGTAGATTCAGGAGGGCTAAGAAACCAGGGCTGCAATCATACACACAATTAGACCTGACATAGGCACAAATGCTGGGTGGATTTAATGGGAGTGATCAGACAACAACATCTGGGAAGCACCCCGCAGCCATCAGCAACCCATTTTGCTCCACTGCAAAAGCGGCATTAAAAGACACCAGGGAAAATCCAGTAGTATAAATGGGTTGCAAAGGACTACACGCGGACTTTCCCCTGTCTGATCACTCCAGCATGCTCTCATGGCGTCGGGATAGTCTGATCAGGCCATCCTGACTCCATGCTGTTGTTCCCCCCCCCCTTTGCAGTATGCACACCATTGCAAACTCCATAGGGAGCCCTCAGTGCGGAGGTGCAATTCATCAATTTCTCCTTTGAGTGCATGGAGGGGAAGCAGCACAACTCCTCCCGACTCACCCGCAGTTGCATCTGATCACAGACTGACTGACTATGCCCACAGCTTCAGAGGGAGGTGTGATTGTGCCAAATTCCTCCAGAGGAAATAGCCTCCCCCCCAGCTTTATCTCGAGCATGTGACTGTAACCCAGCATAAAGTTATGGCAGTCAAATACAGTCAAAACTGCCCTACTGGTGAGAAAGAATGACTGCATGCCCGTTTGGGAGGGAGTCAGTTTTTCAGCTGACTGTTTGTCAGCCAGTTTGTGGCTGTTAGTTGGGCTGCCTCAACATATTCCATTGTCGTAACTGGCTGTTTGTTCATGTGCGTTATCAAAAGGCCTGATGGAGTCCTACTTCTCTCTTTCCTTGCTGTGCTGTTGTTTTAAAAGGTTTTTTTTTTTAAAAAAAGAAATAGGGAGTTAAACCAGTCTCAAATCATTTTCTGCCTTTCTCACCGAGACTCGAGGCAGATTATACTAAGTGGATACAATCAACAGAACGGGACATCCAATAAACAATGCAGCAAGATTAGGAATTCAGAAATCTGAAACAAAGCATAAGTATTCACACTGAATAATCACATAAACCAGACATAAATAAATATAGGGTTGTTGTTGTTTTTTATAAATAATCTTACTGTTTGGTGTTCATCTAAATCCTTGCTGACACTAATGGATACCAGTCTGCTTGGATCGGTGGTGTTTTTGCAAACCGGTTCAGCGGGCTTCGGATCATCCAGTGCCAAACCAAACAGACCCAATGTTTGGCTCACATCTGAGTGCCTCAGTCAGACACAGACGCACAGTATGTTCAACTGCCAAATAACATTTGCTGCAAAGTTCACAGCATCTCTAGTGCTTTTTGGCACACGAGGAACAGCTGTGGCTCCTTCCAAAGTACAGGAGATAAATGGTTTGGCTACAGTTAGGGTAGAAGCTGCTCCACCACAGGTAGAGGTCATGCAGTGGTGCACAGAACATTCCTTCTCTTATCTTTTGTATGTCATAAGCTGCTGTGAGATATCTCAGCCCGTTCCACTCATCTTCTTGACAAAGGCCATTGTCCTACAGTTCCTAACACTGCCTTGTCAAATGCTTGGAGATGTGGGTGAAGGTACTTGGGCAAGGCAGAGTTTGGGGTGATGTGATGTCACTTCCGGGGAGCCCTGTAGGCTGTATCCCCCCAGTCTCTATGGTCTTTACCATACAAACCAGGGAAAATTCCTAGAGCATCACTGTGTGGAGGCCATTATTTCCCCCTCTTGTTTCTCAGTTCCTTCAGGATGGGGAAGTGTTGGGATTTGCAAGTTGGCTCTCTGTAGTCACGAAAGAATTTACTGTTTGTTTAGGCATGCTGATGTCTTAGCTAGTTTAAAGTTAGAGACTCAGTGGGGAGCCCTGCCTGGATTTGCCAGCAGAGCAAGGTGACAAAATGCTTAATTAGTTAGCATTGGGATTCTCCAGTTGAGTAATCAATACTTTGGTGGTGGACTAAGCACTGGGTTTCAGGTTTATTGCTCTTTGTCCTTCTTCTCTTGTTCATCCTCACAGAAGGTACAGAAGTCTGTAAGGAAAGATGGAGGTTAGAGAGTAGCGAGACAGGATGATTTTCCTGTATTGCTTTGTTACATTTAACTCCCAGTTTACGGTCCCTCATTAGTAAAGTTTCTTTGTTTAAAAGTTAATACAAGTGTTCTGCTGCATTTATTAACTCTGCGTTTACATAAAAGTAAAGGAAAAGGTTTCCCTTGCTCGAAAGCCAGTCGAATACGACTCTAGAGGGCAGTGCTCATCTCCGCTTCCAAGTCGAAGAGCCAGCGCTGTCCGAATATGTTTCTGTAGTCATGTGGCTGGCATGGCTAAATGCTGAGGTGAATGGAATGCCGTTACTTTCCCACCAAAGCGGTACCTATTTATCTACCTGCAATTTCTTGCTTTCGAACTGCTAGGTTGGCATGAGCAGGGGCCAGAGATGGGAGCTCACTCTGTCACACGGCACTTGGGTCTCAAACTGCCAAGCTACTATCTTCCAGTCTGCAACTCAGTGTCTTAACCTCTGTGCCTTAATCCCTAATAGAAATCCCTAACAGAAAGTGGAGCTGGTAATTCCCTGACCCAGTAGCTAAATGGGGGGGGGGGGGGGTCTACATGATCCTAGTGGAGGGCATGTTCACAAAAATAGCTGCCATGGAAGGACATGGCTTCCCACAAAATGGCTGCCCTGGGGCTGTGGCCAATCATAGTATGATGGGGGGTGGGTTCTCAGGCAAGCATCCTCTCATGGTGGAGGCAGCTGTTTCTAAAGGTGGCACTTTCTCCCTGCAGACACAAGTGGAATGCCTCATGCTCCTCTGAAGTGCCCCCTTCTCCATTGAAGAGAGAAACGATAACTGACTCTTTGCCTTCAGACAGAGGTGCTTTGGGGGAGAAAGAATGAGGTGGCAGGGAGCACATTAACATAAGAACATGAGAGAAGCCAATGTTGGATCAGGCCAGTGGCCCATCCAGTCCAACACTCTGTCACACAGTGGCCAGAAACACCAGGTGCCATCAGGGGGTCCGGCAGTGGGGCCAGGACACTAGAAGCCCTCCCACTGCTGCCTCCCCCCCCCCAAGCACCAAGAATACAGAGCATCACTGGCCCCAGACTGAGAGTTCCTATCTATACTTTGTAACTACCATTGGTGGGCACCACCATGCTCAGGGGCAACCGCCCCGATGACCGCTGACTTAGAGGGTTTGGTTTTCCTATGGGCTTAGAATCCTAGAAACACAGAGTTGGAAGGGGCCCTACAGGCCATCTAGTCCAACCCCCTTCTCAATGCAGGATCAACTAGGGCTGCCAAGTCCCCCGGTAGGGCGGGGGAAACACCGATTTTTAGTGCTTTCCCCCGCCTTTTCCAAGTTGGCCACCGGGGGGACAAAATGGCTACCTTAAAAGGGAAATGTCTGCAGAGAGCCTGCCCTGCAGTAAAAAGCCTCACCAGACATTTCCCCTTTAAGAAGTCAGCAAGAGAGCTTCCACAGCAAGAGAGGTCCGCCCAGAGATTAAGGAGGGACTGAAGGAGCTGCTTTTGCATGTGACTGGCAAAGTAAGTTTCTCTTCCAGCTCCTTTCCTTCTCTCTCCCTCTTTCTTTTTTCTGTCTGTCTGTCTGTCTGTCTGTTTTTCTGTCTCTCTCTCTCTCTGTCCCCATCCAGCAGAGGTCTATCAGTGGCTATTATTAGCCACAAGGTCTAAATGGAACCCTTTGTCTGGAGCAGTGATGCTCTGAATTCTTGGTGCTTGGGGGGCAACAGTGGGAGGGCTTCTGGAGTTCTGGCCCTGCTGCTGGACCTCCTGAGGGCACCTGGTATTTTTGGCCACTGTTGTGACACAGAGTGTTGTACTGGATGGGCTGTACTGGATGGGCCGATCCACTGTGGCTTCTCTCCTGTTCTTATGATATGAAAATCATATTAAGCACTTGTGTAGCACTTAGTGCTTCATATTCTGCCGAGATGAGGAAGGATTCAGTAGGGCCGTTGCTCAGTGATAGAGCATCTGCTTGACATGCAGGAGGTATCAGCTTCTTCAGCTAAAAAAGGATCAGGTAATAGGTGACATTAAAGATCTCAGCCTGAGACCCTGGAGAGCCACTACCAGTCTGAGTAGTCAATACTGACCTTGATGGACCAATGGCCTGATTCAGTATTAGGAAACTTCATGAGTTCATGTGTCAGCATGTGGAAGCAACATCACAGGATGTGACATCACAAAATGATGTCACTTCCTTTCTCCTGGCTCCACCCCCAAAGTCTCCTGGCTCCACCCCCAAAGTCCCCAGATATTTCCCAAGTTGGACTTGGCAGCCCTAGGATCAACCTCGAGCATCCTCAACAAATGTTTGTCCAGCCACTGCTTAAAGTCTGCCAGTGAGGGGGAGCTCACCCCCTCCCGAGACAGCTGATTCCACTGTTAAACAACTCTTAGTGTAAAAAGTTTTCCCAGCTATCCAGCTGGTACCTTCTCGCCCTTAATTTCAACCCACTCTTGAGAGTCCTCTTCTCTGCTGCCAACAGGAACAGCTCCCTGCCCTCCTCCAAGTAACAGCCCTTCAAAGACTTCAAGAGAGCAATCCTGTCCCCCCTCAGCCTCCTCTTCTCCAGACTGAACATTCCCAAGTCTCTCAGCCTTTCCTCACAGGGCTTCTTGGTCTCCAGGCCCCCGATCATCCTCACCGCTCTCCTCTGCCCCCGCTCCATTCTGCCCACATCCTTTCTGAAGTGAAGCCTCCAGAACTGCGCACAGTACTCCAAGTGTGGCCTGACTTCAGTGGGACCAAGCCTATATCGTGTAGTTACATCAAGTGAAGTGGACCATGTGTTAGCCGAATTGCTTTAATTTAAAGTTAGCAATTGGCAAAATACTGGGTTCTTTGCCAGCTATACCAGGGTCCCACCCCTCCCAGGAGTTCTCCAGGAAAAAGGCACATGAGGCAGATAGCAAGTTCAGTGCCGTTTACTGGATGATGTCGTTCAAGCACCCAAAAACAGATTCACACACACATGCACACAGAGCCTAAGAAATTTAGTTAGATAAAGCACAGTTGCAATTTGCAGGAAACGTTGTTTGGGTAATACTGTACCTGTCCTGAAGAGGAGTTGTCCGCCCGAAGGAAGAATTGGATTGGGAGGGGAAAATAGAAAAATGGGGCATGTGGCTTGAACCGGCAAGACCACGTGGTCTCTCTGATCGCGACTCAGAGGTCAAAGATGGAGGCAAGGGTATTTGTTTGGGGTTTTTTTGTAAGAAAGTTTTTATTTTTCAAAACATTAAAATTAATACATTTGTTTTATACAAATCCTTTTTTCCATATTATATAACATTTTGTTCTATTTGTATAGTCTTGCTTTTATCTTGTATTGGTGGTTTCCTACCACATCTGAAGCATAACACATTTTCCAATTTATCCAAAATAGTAATATTTATCTCTATGTTTACATTTCTGGTAACGGTTATATATCTTTAAAATAGAGGCAAGGGTATTTGGATAGGAAGCTGGACATAAGGGGTAGCAAAGCAGATAGGGGACGATGGCTCAAGAGACCAATTGCCTGCTGTGCAGTCTTTTATTAGGTGGTCTTGAGGGGCGGGCTGCGCAAACCACATCCCACTAACACACCTACTAGGCGGTCTGTCCCTTCTGACCCTATCATAGGTTAAAGGTAAAAAGGAGGAGAGGCCGGGGAGTGGTCAGTATTGTGAAACTGAAACTAAACAGGAACTTGACACCTGGGCAAAGTCCGATGACTCACTGGGGCCAGTCTATTGTCTCTTAATGGCCCTATCCGGCTGGCTGATGGCCCAACCATTAGTTGCCAGGTAACCTCGTTTAGCATAATCCGTGTAGGTGTGTTGGAGGGGGCAAGGGTTGACCAGCATGATGTGACAGAAAGAACCCTTATTGCAAGGGGGTCCTTGCTTCTGTCTTGGTGAACTATAGAGGTTGCCAGCCCCCAGGACTGGACTGGAGCTTCTCCTTGCAATGGAGAATGCCTATAGCCCTTACAGCATAGCAATCCAAGTTCAAGTTTATGAATATTACAATCCATAAGAGCACTTAGCAGTGCCTTGCTGGCCAACACATGGTTCAGGCTCGCAACATGCATATAGTCTATCACGCCTTGATCCAGCCCAAACTGATACCCCCCTAGCATGTGTCACCATGGAGGCCATCAGAGAGAGGACTGGTTACTGCAAATCCATTAGGGTTGCCAAGCCTTACCTTCATAACAGCAGGGGAGTCCCATTGTGTGTGCACCACAATGACATCACCCAGAAGTGATGTCATCATGCTGGGCAAGTTGCCGGGGCGACGCTCTTGGTAATTGCCCTAAAACACTATGGCACCATAGAGTTTTCAGGGCGATAGCTAGAGCGTCGCCCAGCGACATGCCCAGAGTGATGTCACTTCCGGGTGATGTCATCACATCGGACACATTGGCCTGATTGGGCCACTTCGGTGGTGGGGTTCTCCCCACTGGCTGGATCCCGACCGGCGGATTGGGGACCCATTTAGCAGGGGAATCCCTGCCCCCTGGGGGGACTTGGCAGCCCTAAAATCCATTGTGCCTGGCCCAGCTCCAACAGAGAACCCCTCTCCTTGCTTGGTTGTCCTCACCTAGCCTATCAGGGGGAGAGGAAGTGAAGCCTGGGCATGCCCCCCATTCTTTCCTCACCCAGTTCCAGCTGAGACCTATTCCCCCTCGCATCTTATTTGGTGTTGCTGTTTATATTGGATTTTTAATTGCCGCAAGAGCTTTTTGGCTGAAAAGCAAGTTAAAACACAGCCAAGGGATAATCCTCTCCAATGAAATGCTGGCACATTCTGACCGAAGAGGGAACGGTGCGTGTCTTCGGCGTTCTGCCACAGTAGCAGAAGTGGACGACAGCCCTTGACAATGTTACTATTCTCAAGTCTCTTCCTCGAAACTGTGGCCGATCTCGTCATCGAGTTGGTTTTCTCACCTTCTGAGAACCACTTGTTTGCAATTGCTTCCTAGAAGCTGTCGGCAGGACGCGCACTTCAAGTGGCACACTGCGGCTGCACAGCGGAAAGGAGGGCGAGAGATCTGAGAGGTGCGGGTGAAAAAAACAGCAACACACTTATTCAGGGGAGGAAATATCCCATGGAAGATTCAGCAATGGAGATATTTTGCTGCTGTTTCTTCTTCTTCTTCTTCTTCTTCTTCTTCTTCTTTTGCCTAGTCAGTATAAGATCCTGAGTTTTGCCGGTGCTCTGAGCTGGGAAACATGAGAACTGCCTGATCAGTGCCACCGTGCTTGGCATGCCACTTCTCAAAATAGACTGAAGATATGATGACTGCATCTTACTCTCTTGAAGAAACTGGTTCAGTTACAAAATGGGAGGGTGACACGGGGACGTCCATGAAAGTAGTTGTGTCAGTCTATTGCAAAAAACAAACAGAACCCCCCCCCCCACCAGAAATGCAGTGGCACCTTGAAGACTAACGTTTATTCAAGCATGAGCTTTCGTCGAATCAGAACTTGCTTCCTGAGATACAATGGAGAGACAGTACAACTGAAGCTGCAAAACCAGAAAGCAGTGGCTATAAGGGCTGAGTTGGGGTTGCCAACCTCCAGATGAGGCCTGGAGACCTGGAATTACAACTGATCTCCAGACAATAGAGGTCAGTTTCCCCGGAGGAAATGGTTGCTTTAGAGAATATGGCTTTATACCACATTGAGCTCCCTCCTAGGGTTGCCAGCCTACAGGTGGTTCCTGGAGATCTCCCACTTTTACAACTGATCTCCAGCTGACAGAGATCAGCTCCCCTGGAGAAAATGGCTGTTTTGGAGGGTGGATTCTATGGCATTGTACCATGCTGAGGCCCCTCTCCTCCCCAAACCCCGCCCTCTTCTGGATCCACCCCCAAAGTCTCCAGGTATTTTACAACCCAGGGCTGGCAACCCTATTCCCTCCACTCCCCAAACGCTGCTGTCCCAAGCTCTACCCAAAATCTCCAGGAATTTTCCAACCCAGGGCTGGCAACCCTATTCCCTCCGCTCCCCAAACCCTGCTGTCCCAAGCTCTACCCAAAATCTCCAGGAATTTTCCAACCCAGAGTTGGCAGCCCTAGAATTGTTTATTTCATGCTGTGTGTTGTTTTTCCTGAGCGTCCAAAAATGGCTCTCATTTATGAACACGCTAACGTGGTTTCAGTGCTCTTCTATTACTTCTCCTTCCTTTACCCATGTTGGCATCTCAGTTGTCAAGGTCATCGCGATGCTGTGTCTGAATGAGGACATCGTGGATGCGCATAAACAAGTCATCATTCTCTGCCTCGGCCAATTAGATTCAAAGGCATTCTGGGCCAATAAGGGTGTGGACAATCAGAGAAAAGGAAAAGGAAAAGAATGGGATGCTGATGAAGAACCGAGAAGGAGAACCAAAAACAACTTGAATTCCACCTCAGGGTCCCCCCCCCCCCCCCATGGTCATTTGTTCTACAGTGTTGAATGCATTATCTTGGAAACAAACATAGAGAACTTTGGCACTGTTATACATCCTTGAGGCTTGTAAGTTTGCCAGATCCAAATGCTAGAAAGTGGATTCTTGTTCTCTGGAGTTGTTCGGAGCAAATTCATTCTATATCAAGGGACATTTATGAGCTTCTGTGGAACTACCACAGGAATCCCAGACTTTTGAATTTTGAAAACACGTTGCAGGCATAACCATAAATTGGCTGCTGGGGGGGGGGGGGGCATGGTCAACCACAGAATGGCTTTCAGGGGATCCTGGGCTAATCACGTAAGAATATAAGAGAAGCCAATGTTGGATCAGGCCAGTGGCCCATCCAGTCCAACACTCTGTGTCACACAGTGGCCAAAAACACCAGGTGCCCTCAGGAGGTCCAGCAGTGGGGCCAGGACACAAGAAGCCCTCCCACTGTTGGCCCCCCCCAGCACCAAGAATACAGAGCATCACTGGCCCCAGAATGAAAGTTCCTATCTATACTTTGTGGCTAATAGCCACTGATGGACCTCTGCTCCATGTGTTTACCTAATTCCTTCTTGAAGCTGTCCATGCTTGCAGCCACCACCACCTCCAATGGCAGTGAATAACAAAATATTAGGGGGTTTGAAGCTCTAGGTTGAGGAATACCATCATTCTGGCCCCACTGGTGGACCTCCTGATGGACCTCCTGATGGCACCTGGGTTTTGGCCACTGTGTGACACAGAGTGTTGGACTGAATGGGCCATTGGCCTGATCCAACATGGCTTCTCTTCTATTCTTCTTATGTTCTTATGTTACCTATTTTGGGGCGGGCTGGAGCCTGAGGAAGGCAAATTCTAAACATCGCTGAACATTTACACCAACTTTGGAAAGACAGAGATTGGCTTCTTCAATATATGACTGGTAGCCCATTTGTAGCACATATTGATGACCATTTGAATGTTCAACAATGGGCAATTCTGCATAGGGTTTTCCCTCTGTTGTTTTACCAAAGGTGCAGCTCAAAACCACATTCAAATACCCCGGGGCCAGGGGCAATGTTCCCTCTAAGTTGTGGAGTCTGGTGAGCAAAAATTCTACTTGGTGAGCTACTAGCATTAAAGTTGTGAGCAAGTGATTTGGCTCCTGCATAAATTAGTTTGCTCCGGAGCCAGCCTTCCTGAGCGGAAACAAAAATGTGAGAGCCAAAGGCTAAAAAACTGTGAGCTAGCTCACACTGACTCAGCTTAGAGGGAACACTGGCCAGGGGTCATTTCGAGCAGGAGCTTGGGGGAGCACAGCTCCAGGAGTTGGTGCCACCCCCCCCCCAAGGGGGAATTCCTGCTTGTGTCATGGCTGCAGCAAAATGACCCCATCCCCTGGAAAGGTCCTTGTTCCTCCGACCAGCCTTCTGAAGGCTTCAGCCACCACTGAAGCTATCATCCCAGAATAGTGGTATTTCTGAGGCTTGGATTAATAGCTGTCCCCTCTCTGCCAGCTCTTTCTCTCTCTCTCTCTTTCTCTCTCTCTCTCTCTGTCTCTCTTCTTTCTTTCTTGCCTTCTGACATACTTCCGGTGATGTCAGGGGGTGTGGCATAAGCAAATAAGTTATGCTAATGAGTTATGCTAATGAGCCCCTGCACCTCTTTTCCTGCTAAATGACCCCTCCCCGGGGCAATGCTGTACCGACTGCGGAGTCACCCCACAATGGCCTTAAATCTATGCAAAAGAGACCATAAAACCTGATGATCAAAGAAAGTGAAAGCAGCATTTCTGTTCCAGCGTGTATTTCGTAAAACAACGGAGGGGGAAGCCAATGCAGAGTTGGCCAATGTTTAGAATGTGATTTGGAGAACAGAAGCATTTTTGATGCAGGAATATTAGTCCTCTTTTAAAGAAAATAACTGGAATGGGGGACTTGCCTGGGGTCCTCCTCTGAATCTTTGGACTGCTGGACTTTTTGGGACTTTTGGATTGCTGGACTTCTGGGTTGTTAAGAAACAGATGTTTACTTGTAAAACTGTCTATTATGCATTGTAGATTTTTTTTTGAAGATTAATTCCTATGTATTTTACACATGCTTGCTGACGGTTCTCTAGTTTGATTTTGAATTAGTTCCTATAGAAATTAATACTACACATAACTATATTTTGGTAATACTTCACTTAGTGCCAGTTCTGTCACAGTTGTTTCTTGCTGTGGTATTCACTGTGAATTTAGGCAGACTGTGAGAGGGAGGGCTGGAAGGGATGAGCCAGTGGGCAGCCTTCGTGGCCCTCTCTTATAAGCCCAGGGTAATATGGATTGCTGAGGCTGCAGTAGTTCAAGTGGTTAAGACGCTGAACTGCAGGTCGGTAGTTCAGCAGTTCGAGACCCGAGTGCCGCATGACGGAGTGAGCTCCCGTCCTTGGCCCCAGCTCCTGCCAACCTAGCAGTTCGAAAGCAAGAAATTGCGAGTGGATAAATAGGTACCGCTTTGGTGGGAAGGTAACAGCATTCCGTGCGCCTCGGCGTCTAGTCATGCCGGCCACATGACCACGGAAACGTCTTCAGACAGTGCTGGCTCTTCGGCTTGGAAATGAAGATGAGCACTGCATCCCCAGAGTCGTATTTGACTGGCTTTCGAGCAAGGGAAACCTTTACCTTTAATACTGATTGCCACTTCCGGGTAAGGAAGTAATTTTCCTCCAGGCCTGTTTGGCCCAGGGATCCTGGAGGTTTTCTGCCTCCCTCTGGGCACAGACCAGGGGTTGCGGCAGGGAGGTAGTTGTGAATTTCCTGCATTGTGCAGTGGGTTGGGCTAGATGACCCTTGAGATCCCTTCCAGCTCCACGTTTCTATGTTTCACCATGCTGTTTTCATTCCTTACCTCCCTTGCGCATCCTCCTCCCAGTGTTAGGCAAGGACACTACAAGTGTGTTGCCTGAAACCATGTGTTTTCCAGTAGCGGCTTGAGCCTCGCATCGAAGAAGCTGCCAGAAAAACTCCGCAGATCTTTCCCAGCCGCCATGCCAGCAGCAGGTTATAGAGCTGGCACGGATGGAAGGCCTGAAGGATTCTTGCCAGCAAACACTTGACTCAACTTCTGATGCTGAGCCACGGAAGGAGCTGGGCCAGGCACTTGGAGTAGCCGATCCGGCTGCAGGCTTGTTGCTTATGCAGTGGAGATGGATTGCCAGAATTAGCTTCTACCATTGCCCAGACATTCGAGGCATTTGAGGCATCTGCTTTCTCTCTTTGCCAGTGGCCACAGATGAACTTTGGACTTGAGTGACATCTTGCAGCTGGGGGAGCTATTTATTCAGGGCTTACCAAGAAGGGAGATGGGAACGGGTTCGCCTTCCCTCGTTTTCGCCATTTTATGAATCCAAATGGCTGAGAAGCAATATTAAATAAATATTTATAGTTCCCTCTACACTGTGTTAGTGTGAGTTAGCTCAGTTTTTTAGCCTCCAGCTCACACATTTTTGCCTATGTCAGGAAGGATGGCTGCAGGGCAGACTAATGTATGCAGTGGCCAAATCGCTGGCTCTCAACTTTAATGCCAGTAGCTCACAAAGTAGAATTTTTGCTCACAAGACTCCACAGCTTAGAGGGGGCACTGCATCGGAGGTTCAAACCAAATGGGAAGTGAATCTGAATAACTCCTGGGTACCGTCATTGATTTTCATTCTGGTCTTATTTCTGCATGGACACCCCATTCTATTTTCAGAACTTCTCTAAGAGGTAGGGCAAGAAGGGTAGCTGTGGCTGTGATTAGATGTGCAGTTTGTTCTGTTGCTGTTCTGTTACAGATTTAAAGCACACAATCAGACAGCAACATCTGTCTGTCATGCCCCAGTCATCTGAGTCCCGTTCCCCCCCCTTGCTGTGTGTTTCTTTGATACCCGAGAAAATCCAATCCTGAGGGTCTGAGCTGGTTCCAAAATGGATTTCTTGTTGTCTGATCTCTCTGTTGCGCACTCAAGCCATCAGGCAGGTCTTACTGGTCTCTTGTTTTCCAGCTGCCTTTTTTTTTTACAAGTTAGCAATGTGCACATAACTGCATATTCGCACTTCTCCCCCCCCCCCGGGGGGGAGCTGCTCAAAACTTTGTTTTCCTTTTAAAAACTCTCACAGAACAATGCCTCTGTTCTTCAGCTTTTTTCTGTCCTTTGGAGAAAGGGTAAATTGAAAAGATTAGAGGAAGGACAGCAGTGAACTCCATATCCCAGCAGTCTCAGCAAGTGCTTGTGTTCTTGCTCAGAGGGCAAACTTCTTTTTAAAAAATGGCTGACAGCCCCATGAACTCCATATCTCAGCAGTCTCATCAGTACTTGTGGGCATGCTCCAAGGACAACCTTTTTTTAAAAGATGGCTGACAGCCCCATGAACTCCATATCCCAGCAGTCTCATCAGTGCTTGTGGGCATGCTCCGAGGACAACCTTTTTTTTAAAAAAAGATGGCCGACAGCCCCATGAAATCCATATCCTTTTTTTTAAAATTCTTTTTATTATTTTCCAACACAAAATAAATATTTACACAAATATGTTACATCTCACATATTTTCAGTCATATATACATTTCTATCCATGCATAAAATTTTGACCATATCTTTGAAAATTGCTCTTCGTTTCTTCCATGAATATGATAGCTAATTTTGTCCATTTCCGCAAGTTCCATCAGTTTCTCTAGAAATTGTCCTGGGGGTGGTATTTCATGAACTCCATATCCCAGCAGGCTCATTAGTGCTTGTGGGCATGCTTTGGAGACCACCTTTAAAAAAAAATGGCTGACGGGCTGACTCCCTGCCAGCTGAGCCCTCTGAGAAATGGTAGCTGTACCAACCCAGAAGTAAGAGAGCGTTTGTGTGCCTGTCAGATGCTCAGACCAGTCGTTGCAAGATCCAGACTTATGACTGGAGAGGCAGATGGGGTATCAGTTAGATGGTTGTGGATGGGAGGAAAGAAACAACACCTGCAAGCACAGAGGGGGTAACCTACTGGTTTCTAGATCAAGATGGGTAGCCATGTTAGTCTGTCTGTAGCAGTAGAAAAGAACAAGAGTCCAAGTAGTGCCTTAAAGACTAACAAAATTTGTGGCAGGGGATGAGCTCTTATGAGTTGTTGCTCACATCTTCAGGTATCTACTAGACTCTTGCTCTTTTCTACTGCTATTGGTTTCTGTCAGAGAAGGGTTTCCCAGACTGAGGGAGTGTAGTAGGCCTGAGAGCTATACAGAGCTGTACAGTGCCTCGTGATTGGCAGTCCAGGATGACCTGATTCCCAGGAACAGAAGGATTCTGGTTGATGATGTTAATAACATCCCTTCTTGAACTGCCTCCAGCTCATGGTCTGAGCCGCACAAGATGTAGTAATCTTTCTTCTTTGTTTGAGTAGAGAGGACAGTAGATGGAGAGAAAGAGGAAACCATGTATGATTAGAAGGAAGAATATCTGACGCTATCTTACACTGAATCAGACCTTATTCCTTCAAGCTCAGCCAGTTCGGTGTAGTGGTTAAGAGTGGCGGACCCTAATCTGGAGAACCGGGTTTGATTCCCCACTCCTCCATATGCAGCTGCTGGGTGACCTTGGTTCAGTCACAGCTTTCTTAGAGCTGTTCTCTCCCGAGCAGTTCTCAAAAGAGCTCTCTCAGCCCCACCTACCTCACAGGGTGTCTGTTGTGGGGAGAGGAAGGAAAGGAGATTGTAAGCCGCTCTGAGACTCTGAGTGAAGGGTGGGGTATAAATCCAGTCTCCTCTTCTCTTTTCTTCCTCTTGTCTACTCAGACTGCCAGGAGCTCTCCAGGGTCTCAGGTGGAGGTCTACCACATCACCAGCTACCTAATACTTTTACATGGAGATGCCAGGGGTTGAACCTAAGACCTTCTGCATGCCAAGCAGATGCTCTACCACTGAGCCACTCTCTCCCTCTTGAGAGGACACCAGTGGACACAGGTGGGATGCATGACTTCCTTTCCCTTGCTTCTTTACCTTCAATCTCACTATCCAACAATTCAAAAAGTCCAACAATTCCCCTTCCCTCATTCTGCATAGCCAAGCCCAACCGTATACTCTGCAATGGACAAGAGGCTGCTGCAGAAAATGGCAACTCTGTGTTGAGTCCTTCATTCTTCCTAGGAATAGTTAAGTTCAAGTGTCAACTCTGTTCTGATGTCATCATGTCCTCTAGGTTCCTGCTGTCTTCTACTCCACATCCACTCTACTATTTGCAACCAGTAGGGCGAGAGAAGAATACGTCACGATGAGGTCAAGGTAGGGAGTTATTTGAACTCCACCGTTAATGGGGGGGGGGGGGCTTCGAGGTGGCCCGGCTGGTTAAAATCACAGCTCTCAAGTATTTGTCTTGTTTAATTCCCCCAAAGTAAAGGACACTTCAGACTTAGCACCCTCTTCTGTGTGGCTCAGTGCCATGCAAATGACCACCCACAGTGGAATCCTGTGTGGAGCAACTCAAGTCTAAGCCCCTTGATTTCCCTGGGCTTAGACTGGAGCTGCTTTACATAGGCTTGCATTATTACTGTACCGAAAGACATGCCATGCCATAATACGTGACATTTCAGGCCCATCGGGACATTGCTTTCAAGCTTCCACAAGCGGTAAACATCAAGATTGACCAAAGCTGTATTCACTCATGATACTCAATGTATCTACGGGACCATCTCCTCCGTTATGGCCCTAAGAGAGCGTTACACTCTTTGGATAACAACTTGCCGGTGTTCCTCAGCCCTAAAGCTATCTGGCTGTCCTTGACCAGGGCCAGGGCCTTTTTGGTTCTGTCCCCAACCTGGTGGAACTCTCTGCCAAATACCAGGGCCCCACAGGATCCTTCGCAGCTCCGTTGGGTCTGTAAGGCAGAGATGTTCCGCCGGGCCTTTGGTCAAGGACAGCAACGGTATCCGTCATAGCTGGCACCCTTTCCACTCCAGATTCTTTTCATATCTGCTCGCCCTCCTCTCCCCTGCTGGCAAAGAGGCCAGCAGTCTGAAACTGGAACAATTAATAGACACGATCTATTTGCTTGAAATATGTCATAAATGTTTTAATTATTTTATCTTGAATGTTTTCACGAGCGTCGTATGTCGCCCAGAGCCCTGCACTGCAAATTTAATAAATAAATAAATTTGCAACTGGATTTTCCAGTGCCAATAAGCCAGCCCAGTTGCAAACTCTTGCTATAGTACCACAGTAGTGCAATACACAATGATGTGTGGATGCAGCCCTGGTGCCTGCAGAGGACAGATAGATGGACAGGCAGGCAGGTGAGCAGGGGGGCAAAGAAATTGGGGTTCTATATTATCCCGTTCCTCACTACACGGAGTTCTTTTTGTCAAGTAGGTTAAGAAAATAGATTATACCTTTGGGCCTCAGTGACTTTTAATGAGTAGCACTGCAGTGTCTCAGTAAGAATAATAGCATTGGTCTCTTCCAGCTGAGATAACAACTGGTTTTAATGTAGCTGTGACATCTGGAAAGGCCATTCACTCCATCTCAGTGGCTACAGAGACTGTGATCCCAAGCAACCTTATTTGGAAACAAATTAAACTGGGAGGGGGAAAGGGTACTTGCTTCTAATTATTGCATTTTATCCCACCCTTCTTCCAAGAAACTCCAGTCAATGAATATATATCTCCCCTCATCCATTTTATTCTCAAAACTACTCTGTGACTAGCCCAAGTCACTCATGGCAGAGTAGAAATTTGGATCTCCCAAGTCCCAATCTGAGACCGATTCCCCACAAGCAGCTGTGCCGCTGTTGCTCTTCCGTTTGCCCTGGTTGCATTGATTAATTTCACACTATCCGCTGCGTGGTCGCATTTTGACCTGTATCTCCTCCCAATTTCCCCCACGTCTTCTCAATCCTTGTTTTTTGAGACTGAGAGGACATGGGGGAAATTGGGGGGGGCAGCTGTGGGTCAAAATGTGGCCGCACAGTGAATAGTGTGAAATTGACCAATGCAACTGAGGCAAATGGAAGACTGATGGCAGCACAGCCACTTATGGGAAATCGGTCTGAGACTCTAATAATGACACCACACCGACATTCAACTTCTGTGTACCATGTTCAGGATCTGGGTTCCAGTTGCCTTCAGAATATACTAAGGTGGAGAGAACTCGGCCAATAATTTCTTCCCACTGGTGTGAGCTCTCTGTGTTCTGTCAGAATATGGCAGTACAGATGCAAACATCAGTTTATGGCGAACTCAGGGATCTAGGCCACAGCAGTTCTCTAAATTTCCGAGGCACATTTCCCGGTCTCACCTCACTTGATCCCGCATCCATAAACCTCCAGATTGTTAAAAAGAAATGCAATTGGCTAAGAGAGAGAGGAAATAATCTCTCTTTCAAAGAAAGGGGCGGAATGGGAAGAATTCTTCCATTGACCACACGTGTGGAAGACTACTTCTATGTACAGACCTCCCTTGATGGATCAGGGTGAGTTTCCAAATTAGGTGGTGGTGGGGGGGAGAAATTCCATGTTAACTATCATGTTCTTTTTCAGGTGGGCAGCTGTGCTGGTCTTCAGCAGAAGAGCAAGATTCAATCCCAGTAGCACCTTAAGGACCAACCAGCAGTACCATCATCATTGAGACAGCCCACAGTTTCATGGACTTTCTTCCGAAGATCTCCACAGCTAAGTTAGATGCAACACCTCCCTTTTATACCTTTGGAGGAAGAATTGACAGAAAGGAGTCTTCAGATATCATCTGTGAAAAAAAAGGGTCAGAGGGTGTGTGCTGTCCAAATGTTCTCTAAAAACTTCATCCCGCTGAAGTTCAGATATTCCCTGGATGAAGGCCATGAACCAACATTGCTGAATAATCCCTGAGGACCACCCTGTTGTTACTCAGTTCACAAATGGTTTGCAGCGAACAAAACAAGGTTAAGGAGCTGCTTGTGCTCTGTTCATTCATCCTGTATGGCTCATTGGCTGGGAAGAAATTAATTGATCCCTATCCCACCTTGTACCTTGGAAACAGTTTAACAAATAAGGCCATTAAAATTAGGGATGGGCACAAACCAGCTGACAAACTAAAGTTTGTCATGAATTTTGGGTGGTTTCTGGTTTGTGAAGCGATGTTCGTGGCTTGGTTCATGATGGTTCGTGAAGAGCAGAAAGCAGGGACTTAAACTCCTGCTTTCTGTTATTCAGGAAAAAAACAGCTCAGCTGTTTGGTTTAAATGGCTGGGAGCCATTTAAACCATTGCTTTCTGCTCCTTGCAAAAAGTCACGGGTAGCAGAAAGCTGGAAGCCATTTAAACCGAACAGCTGAGCTCAAAAACCGATACGAATCGGGTCAGTTTGCAAACCAACCTCCCAGTTCATATGGCTTCGTGGTTCAGTTTGTGGTTCAGTTCACCTAAGAATCGAACCAAAACGCAAAAATGTGGTTCATGACCATCCCTAATTAAAATCATGGAACCAGATTTGAAGACAATCCAGTAACAAAACCACAGTGGAGTCAATAGGTATGGGCCTCAGTTTACGAACACAAGCTTGCTAATTCAGCACGATGGAAGCATACTTGAAAATCCGTTGGCGGGTGGCTTTACTTGGGAAACAGCTGTTTTGTTTGCCCTTCTGTCTGGCAGAGAAAAACTAGCAGATGGCTAAGTGTGAGCCAAAGGACAATGACCGTAAACTGCAGGTTGCTATGTCATCTCAATTCACAGAAAAGAGACTGTTAGGGAATACTTATGTCAAAAGAATGAGCCTTCCATTACCTCTGAGTCGAGCTCATCAGCTTGTGCTGATGTCATTAAGCATTTGATCAGGGAAAGATGGTGATTGGTCCATTGCTGGGTGAGTGACTAAGCTGGGGAAAGGTCTTGATCCAATAGCTGAAGAATGAAAGATATAATGGTGTGGAGAAAGAGCTGTGCCACTATCTCTCCATGGGCAAACCAACAGTATTTCAGAGTATGGAGCAGAGATGTTCATGAGATGTGTTTTCTCTACATTTTGGCTATGTTTTAAAGATGAGGCTGACAGAATAGTAGCTTCCCTAATTGAGTTTGGGTTGATATGTATCATGCAAGACCCGCAGGGCCAGTCTGCCAGCCACTATATGATATTTAATCTAGAGACTATCCCATTCACCTGCTTAACCACTATACCATACCAGCTATCTTATTTATTTCTGCTTCACCTGAATAGGGCAAACATCAGGTCTCACCTAAATGATATACTTTCCACATTCTAGGCTGGTAATGTGATATCTGCCAAAAGTATTTGCCAAGAGTATTGTTAATCTGTGCAACAGAGTGTAAAGGATTTTAAACCAAAAACCAACACACAAAAACCTTTCCCCAAATGTTGGAGGTTTGTTATCTCATGGGTTATTGCAAGCTTATTAAAGGAAGTTGAAGAAGCCAGTGCTTTGAAAGGAAGAAGAAGAAGAAGAGAAGAAGAGATTGGATTTATATCCCGCCCTTCACTCACTTGGAGTCTTAGAGCGGCTTACAAACTCCTTTCCCTTCCCCTCCCCACAACAGACACCCTGTGAGGTGGGTGGGGCTGAGAGGGCTCTGAGACAACTGTCCTTGAGGGAACAGCTGGTACAGAGCTATGGCTTGCCCAAGGTCATCCAGCCAGGTGCAAGTGGAGGAGTGGGGAATCAAACCCAGTTCTCCCAGATTAGAGTCCGCACACTTAACCACTACATCAAACTGGCTCAACCACTACACCAAACTGGAGAATCATAGACACAGGTGGCTAGATCACATGTTTCCAAATGGTTTGGAATTGGAACTCTATGGCCAGCTGCCCTTCCTGGGAGTGTAAGGCAAATAATCAGAGTACCATGGTACAAAAAGATTGTGGGAAACCATCACAGAACTGTTGACCAGGATTCCACATATGGCTAGCTAACAACTCGACATGCTAAATGCATGTGGAAAGTCTTACAAATGGACAATATGTCCAGGAAAACAGAAATGTTCCTGTGATACCTGCATAATCTTGACTAGACTTTATTCAAGTGTAAACAAGGGGAGGAAGCTTGAAACATTATCTTCACATGGGACGCATTTCTTGATTCCCCCCCCCCCCCATTGCTGTCTTGGCCCCGGAAGTACTTCTTCACCCGAAGCATGATCAACTCATGGAATTCACTGCCACAGGAGGTGGTGGCGGCTACAAGCATGGACGGCTTCAAGAGGAAATTGGATAAGCATGTGGAGCAGAGGTCCCTCAGTGGCTATTAGCCACAAGGTATAGATAGGATCTCTCAGTCTGGGGCAAGTGGTGCTCTGTATTCTTGGTGCTGGGGGGGGCAACATTGGGAGGGCTTCTGGTGTCCTGGCCCCACTGCTGGACCTCCTGAGGGCACCTGGTGTTTTTGGCCACTGTGTGACAAGAGTGTTGGACTGGATGGGCCATTGGCCTGACCCAACATTGGCTTCTCTTATGTTCATCTTAGAGCAGCAACAGGGACCGGGGAAGACTGATAAGAAGGTTCCAAATATATTAGGGGGATTTGGACCGCCAAAAGTCCCAAGCTCAGACCCTGGCATCTCTAACTAGGAACTTAGGTCAGAAATACTGGGAAATGTCTTTGTTTGCCAGAGATTCACTGCCAGTTGGAGAAGACCATATTGAGACTAATGGAGTAATGTTCTGAGCTGGCATAAAGCAGGCTCATAGGAACAGCCAACAGAATCCTTAAGACTGATAGCAGCAATGGCTAAATTTACGGAATTGGTTAGGGAAAGGACAACTAATTCATTTATTGCGGAGTGAAAATCCCTCATGCACTTTTTTTGCAGGAAAAAGAAAATATTGATCTGATGATTTGTGGTTTTGATGCTTAAGAAATGAAGATAGAAGAAAAAAGGAGAGTTTTATGTTCTATGTACAGAGCAAGGGGAAATCATGTAATCAAATTTATACTTGTTGTAGAGGAAATCGGAAGCCTATGTATATTTTTTTTTTAGTTTATGGAGGGTTTTTTGCCTTTCTTCTTTGTTGTATGTTTTACGTGTGTTTATGTCTGTTTTCTTTTTTTTTTCTCTTCTCAATAAAAACTACAATTCTATTGAAAAAGAGAGAGGGAGAGAGCAGAGGGTGTTGCTGAGAAAGCAAAGCAATCTGCTTCAATGGACGGTACAGGCTCCGTTTGAAGTAAAGATCCGAAAATGCAGAGGAAGACACTTGAATGGGTGTCTCCAAGGACATGGACTTCAGGGTAGGCAGCACGCTGGTTAACAAGCAGCTATGGATTAATATGTATTCATTGAAGGGAAGAAGTGTTTATAATCCATTTAAAAACACATCCACGCCTCCGCTAAGGTCTCTACCTTTGGTGGCAAACAGTGTCTTTTTTTCCTGATGATAACATGTAATACTGAGGGATAAAAAGCTGCAATCCAATATATTGCAGACAGGCTCCATTTAGAGGTGTTTTCCCCCCCTTTCTCTGATTTCCTTCCATCCTCAAGGCTGCTTGCAAGCATGGGCGACCATTTCCGAGGCAGAGGTTTTGTGCCTCCCATTTCCCCAATCTCAAACAAGCCTCCCCCCCCCCCCCCATGCATATGTACATACCCTCGGGAACATTGGTTCAGGTGGTGAACCATGTTGGTCTGAAGCAGCAGGAAAAAGTTTGAGTCCAGCAGTGCCTTTAGGACCTACAAAGTTTTATTCTAGGTAGAAGCTCTCGGGTGCATGCACACATGTGCCTGTTGGTCTGGAGCAGCAGAACAAAGTTGGAGACCAGCAAAGTTTTATTCAAGAAGAAGAGAAGAGATTGGATTTATATCCCACCCTTCACCACCCAAAGGAGTCTCAGAGCAGCTTATAATCTCCTTTCCCTTCCCCTCCCCACAACAGACACCCTGTGAGATAAGTGGGGCTGAGAGAGCTCTCACGAGGACTGCTCGTGAGAGAACAGCTCTGGGAGAACTTGTGACTGACCCAAGGTCACACCAGCAGCTGCATATTGAGGCGTGAGGAAGCAAATCTGGTTCTCCCATTTTAGAGTCCAAGCTCCACAACAGACACCCTGTGAGGTAGGTGGGGCTTAGAGAGCTCTTTTCAGAACTGTCCTTGAGAGAACAGCTCTGACAGAACTATGGCTTGCTCAAGGTCATCCAGCAGCTGCAAGTGGAGGAGTGGGGAACCCAACCTGGTTCTCCCAGATTAGAGTCCGCACACTTAACCACTACACCAAACTGGCTCTCAAACGTCAGAGCGATAGTAGCGCAAACCCTTGTAGTGCTGGGATGTTGGAAAGAAGGCCACATTGGCAAAGATGCACGCGTGCTACGGAAACACATCTCCACTGACAACCTGCTGCTGAGTTCGCAAAAGCCTCCCTGCATCCCCCTTCCTCAGGGCCTATGCCCAGCATCCTACAGATAAGTGAATCCCCCCTCCCCCCTTAAAGTCATTGATGTCAACAACCCAAATCATTTATTGTTATCTGAGTCAGCAGTTTCCGACGGCATGACAGGCCGGTTCAGGGAACTGCACCAAATTGTTTATTTATAAGCTTCTCGAGGGGGATCCATTTTTATGGTGAAAATTAGTTAATTGCCTTCCCACCCACAGACCCATCCTTTCCCTCCTGTGATTAATTTCTCCTTCAAGTAAGCAGAGGTCATCGCTTACTGCAGGGGAGAAAAAAAGATTTACTGGGGGATGGATGACTCACTGGAAACAAGCAAAGCTCAATCATGGGGGGATCCTACAGTGGAGGGAATTCCAAACACGTTCCCCTTTCTCTGAATCAGGTGACTCAAACCCTGGGAGTTCTGACAGAGAAATCTTTACTCTCAGAGGCAGAAAGTCCATTTATCCACTCCTGTCTTTGCCTTTTCTAGATGGATGGACTGAAATTAAGACAGGCCTGTGTTATCAGTCTCCCCCTTCTTTGTCCGATGGGTCGATTCTGAGTTTCCTGGGGTACGGGACGATGTGCCTCAGTGTTTTGGGCAGAAGACACCGTAAACTCTTCAAGGAAGACAGCCTGTCACATCCATCACATTATTTATTATTTTTTTAAATTACGTTTATTGTTTGTTCCTTTTCTTAAGGTGTTTCTATCCTGTTTTGGGGAGGCGAGGCCGCAAGCTATATAGCCTGATCTCAGAAGATCTCGGAAGCTAAGCAAGGCCCGTACTGGGATGGGGACCACCAAGGAAGGCTCTACAGAAGAAGGAAATGTTATACCCCCTCTGCTTTTCAGTTGCCTTGGAAGCCCCTTGCTGGGGTCACCATATGTTGGACGCTAAGCAGGGTGGGTACTTGGAAGGGAGGCCACCAAGGAAGACTCTGCAGAGGAAGGCAATGGCAGAAACCCTCTACGTTTTGCTTGCCTTGAGAGCCCTTTGAAGGCTCTGCAGAGGAAGGCCATGGGAAACCACCTCTACTTATCTCTTGCCTTGGAAGCCCCTTGCTGGGGACACCATAAGTTGGAAGCGAAGCAGGGTCAGTACATGGAAGGGACAGCACCAAGGAAGGCTCTGCAGAGGAAGGCCATGGCAAACTGTTGGTTATTCTTGATAAGAATGTATTTAAGGAGAGTAAAATTGTTAAACATCAGCAGAGTACAGATTGAGAGACTGAGTCCATGTGTATTTAAAAGGTATACTGAAAGTGTTTTAAACTTGTTACACCCAATACAAACCACCTCTGGTTCTCCCTTGCCTTGAGAGCCCCTTGCTGGGGTCACCATAACCTGGAAGCTAAGCAGGGTCAGTACTTGGAAGGGAGACCACCAAGGGAGGCTCTGCAGAGGAAGGCAATGGCTGACCATCTCTGCTTCTCACTTGCCTTGAAAGCCCCTTGCTGGAGTCACCATAAGTTGGAAGCTAAGCAGGGTCAATACTTGGAAGGGAGACCACCAAGGAAGACTCTGCAGAGGAAGGCAATGGCAAACCCCCTCTACTTCTCCCTTGCCTTGAAAGCCCCTTGCTGGGGTCACCATAAGCTGGAAGCTAAGCCGGATCAGTACTTGGAAGGGAGACCACCAAGGGAGGCTCTGCAGAGGAAGGCAAGGGCAAACCACCTCTGCTTCTCATTTGCCTTGAAAACCCCTTCCTGGGGTCACCATAAGTTGGAAGCTAAGCAGGGTCAGTACTTTTTGTCCTGTACTGTTTTGCTCTTTACCAGCACAAGCTGTGGGGACCTCTAGCTGGTGGTCCTAGAACTGCAGAACTGCAGAATTTCTGCTCACCGATATGCTCAAGTCAATTTGGGGGCCTTTTTAGGAGCCATGTGGAAACCTCTATTTCAAAAAGCATAATGCTGGGGCTAGATATTCAGTGGCAAACACAGAATTTCCTCATCTCTTTTCTCCTCATGCAAACTGGGCTAGGAGAGAGCTTTCAGGGGAGAGAGAAATAATTCAAAAAAACACCCCCTGTTGTTCTGAATTATTTGCTACCTACCTTCAGTTTTCATCGCGGGAATGCCGTTTAAAAATGTACGAAGTACATCAGGATTTCTACTGAACTTCAATAACACCATTGTGCTTTTCAGCACTCATGTATGTCTCTCAGTACAAAGCAGCGGATTCAATAACCCACTGGGTTCTGTAACCAAAGCCATTCCTAGCGGTCCATATATCCTGAGGAGGTATTCTGTTTAGTTAATACGTTTTCACTCCATCTTCCCGATGGTGATTTACGTAATTCTGCTGTCCTCCATTTTATCTTCCACCCTGTCAGATAGGAAAGGCCGAGAAAGAATGTCTGGACAAAGTGAGCTTCAGGACTGGTGATGGAAAGTCGTGGAAAGTGCTGGCAAGTCAGAGCTGACTTATGGTGACCCCATAGGGTTTTCAAGGAAAGAGACAAACATTGCCTGCCTCTGGCTGCGTTCAGACTGGCAGTTTGGCCTGATACGGACACTTTTCACAAACGGATCCAATGGGCCCGTTCACACAGCCACAGCTGTCAGCCGTTCCCTAGTCATAAAGAGCCACCACATCACAAGTGGTGCTTTTGGTCCCCCGCGCATTCATCATGCATGGCCGGATGTTTGAATGCAGGGGAGCACACGCAGAATGGATTTGGCAGTCTGAACCTTCAGATCCGTTCCCGCACGCAGGAATTTTGAAAATTTCCCGGCCAGCGTGCTCCGTAGCTGAGGCGCTGCAGTAATGTGGATGCTTGACCGCAGGATGTCCACATGGGTGATTTGCAGTTGGGTCTGCTGTCTGGATGATATGCCCCACAACACTTTAAACTGGTATAATTAGAGGCGGCGCCATATCATACCAAGCTCCCAGTCTGAGCACAGCCTCTGTGTAGCAACCCTGGACTTTTTGGTGGTCTCCCATCCAAACACTAACCAGGGCTGACCCTACTTAGCTTCCAAGATGAGGCTACTCTGAGCCAACAAGGTCATGGCAATATCGGCCCTTTCCACACTAGACCTTTAATCAGGGTTTAACGTGGTCTTCTACTAGCTATTCTGCACTACACTCAAGTTCACCCCTCTTTTTATCCCACTTTTTTGGTCAGTTCTGCATGAGATTGCGGTCACCTGGGGTTCAGACCACCATTGCCCAGGGGTATATGGATCCTGTTTTGGTGTGGGCTTTCCCTGGATCCAGAGTGGCCCCAGTGCAGATCTAAGTGTAGAATTTTTAACTCAGTTTCGATCCTCCCCGCCCCTTTCCCACCATACCTAGGACATGAAACCCGGCTTTACTGTTAGCAGTGCAGAATTTATATCCTGGAGCAGGTAAGCAAATTGGAGTGGGACAGAATGAGCTCAGAAAACAACAGATAGACCGAGGTAACAACAAGGTAAATGGCCGTGAGTCGAACACAGAGAAAACCCGGGGTGAGGTCCAAGTGCAGAAAAGGCCATCCATCCTATCATGGCAAGGGGAAAATAAATGCAAGTCTCCCAGGTCTTAGGTCGACATCCTAACCAGTTCTCTACCCACATGGGTCTGCCCCTTGAAGTCTTGGAAACTCTGGTTGGTACAGTACGTTGCAGCTCAGTTACTATCAGCAGCTAGGCAGACTAGGCATGTCACACCCGATCTGCAATCACTCCGTTGGCTAATTATCCATTAAGGTTTCCCTTGCTTGAAAGCCAATCAAATCTGACTCTAGGGGGCGGTGCTCATCTCTGTTTCCAAGCCGAAGAGCCAGTACTATCCAAAGACTTTTTTCCATGGTCGTGTGGCCAGCATGACTAAATGCTGAGGCACGTGGAGCGCTGTTACCTTCCCAGTGAAGTGGTACCTATTTATCTACTTGCAATTCCTTGCTTTCGAACTGCTCGGTTGGCAGGAGCTGGGCCCAGAGACGGGAGCTCACTCCGTCATGCAGCACTCGGGCCTCGAACTGCCGAGCTACCGACCTTTTGGTCGGCAGCTCGGCGTCTTAACCTCTGAGCCTCCCACACCCCCACTTATCAGTTACCAGCTTCAGTTCAAGGTGCTGGTTTCATCTACAAAGCCCACTGTGGGGGGGGGATCCTGCTCGGAAGCCACTTTGCTGTTCAGAAAAGCTCACCCCCTGCCACAAATGTTGTTCATCTTTAAGGTGCTTCTGGACTCTCGCTCTTTTCTACTGCATGGTTTGCTGTTTTTTCGTAACTCCGTTTTATGCATCGTTTACATTCCAGGAAACCTTCCCCTCCCCCCTTGCCGCATTGTTTTCCTTACTGCTGTAACCCTTGTCCTATTGCATTTCTATCGGACGTCTGATGCTGTCTGGTTACATGGTTTCTATCGTATGATTCACCTTGAGTATCAGCGAGTAAGGCAGTCTATAAATAAAGTGCATAAATAATTGTACCGTACTAATTGGATAACTGTAAGGGGGAAAGCGGCACATCTAGCCAAGAAAGAAGAAGAAGAGATTGGATTTATACCCCACCCTCCACTCCCCAAGGGAGTCTCAGAGCAGCTCACAAACTCATTTTCCCTTCCCCTCCCCACAACAGACACCCTGGGAGGTAGGTGGGGCTGAGAGAGCTCTTTCCCAAGCTGTCCTTGAGGGAACAGCTGGTACAGAGCTATGGCTTGCCCAAGGTCATCCAGCCAGGTGCAAGTGGAGGAGTGGGGAATCAAACCCGGTTCTCCCAGATTAGAGTCCGCGCACTTAACCACTACACCAAAGGAAGGAGGAATGGGACCCAAGTGGGTAAAGATGACCATGTAATGATGTGACATGTGCATTTGTAAACTGCTCAAACCATAAATAATTCCTGGAAGAACATTCAGTTACAGGGCTTGTTTTACCCTACTGCATGCCATGTAGCCAACTAAATCTATTTGTCCGTTAATAAAGAGGTTGCATTTCTTGAAACTAGATTTCAAATTTCATTTATTTAGTTAGTTAGTTTGTACCCCGCCCTCCCCGCAAGCAGGGGCAGGCGGAGATACCAAGATAATTACGATGAGGGTCGGCAGTAGTACGGAAGAGCCACTGTTCTGCCAGCTCTGCGCCCAGAGTCCGTTCTGTCCTTTTTAGGAGATCATGGATAACCAATAGACTGGGGGGAGGGAGGAGCTAACCAGATAAAGGGAATGAAGTAGCGGTGACACTTGTCCACAGGGAGGTTGTGCCGCAGCTTTCTTTAAGAGTTCAGTGGCAGCAAGGGAGTGTGCAGCTTGGGTGTAGTGGTTGGGAACGCGGACTCTAATCTGCGAGAACCAAGTTTGATTCCCCAGTCCTTCACATGCAGCTGCTGGGTGACCTTGGGCAAGCCACAGTTCTCTCAGAGCAGTTCTCTCAGGATCAGTCCTCGAAAGAGCTCTCTCAGCCCCACCTACCTCACAGGGTGCCTGTTGTGGGGAGGGGAAGGGAAAGGAGATTGTAAGCCACTCTGAAACTCCAAGTGAAGGGCGTGGTATAAATCCAATCTCTTTTTCTCCTTCTTCCTCTTCTCCTTCTTCTTCTCCTTCCTCCTCTCCCTCCTCCTTCTTCTCCTTCTCCTTTTCCTTTTCCTTCTTCTTCTTCTCCTTCTCCTTTTCCTTCTTCTTCTCCTCCTCAATATGGCTGACTTACCCACTGTCTCTTTTGCCCATCTTCCTTTGCCACCAAGCAACCTTGACTTCTTACTTAAAAGGATAGTCAAGGAGGATGGACATGCTTTGTGGAACAGCAGGGGTAGGAGGTGTATGGGAGACCGGTGGTGGTCCATGAGCGCTGACTGCCCAGCCTGAAGGTAACATGGTCGTGCTGGAAGACATGCAATACCACTGACGGCCGGGTGAGAAGGATCCCCTATTAAGGAAGCCCAGCAGAAACAGGCTGAGTGAGGACAGAATTCCTTTGCAGGGCATACCAGACATGGTGGACCTCCAAACTGCCACAGGAGGTGGTGGTGGCTACAGGCATGGATGGCTTCAAGAGGGAATTAGATAAACATATGGAGCAGAGGTCCATCAGTGGCTATCAGCCACAAAGTATAGATAGGAACTCTCAGTCTAGGGCAAGGGATGCTCTGTATTCTTGGTGCTTGACGGGGGGGGGGGCAACAGTGGGAGGGCTTCTAGTGTCCTGGCCCCACTGCTGGACCTCCTGAGGGCACCTGGTGTTTTTGGCCACTGTGTGACAGAGTGTTGGACTGGATGGGCCACTGGCCTGATCTATCATTGGCGTCTCTTATGTTCTTATGTGGATCTCCTGAGGGCACCTGGTGTTTTTGGCCACTGTGTGACAGAGTGTTGGACTGGATGGGCCACTGGCCTGATCCAACATTGGCTTCTCTTCTGTTCGTAAACTGCTACCCCTTCAGAAAGGAAAGGGGCAAGGGAAGGTCTACATGGGGAGCCAAGTCTGCAACATGGACTCTGGTTTTGTAGGACTGCTCTAAATCTCCTGTTGGGAGCAGTCCTCTAGACCATTCCCAAGACCCTTTGACCTGGGCTGCTTGTAGACCAGCACTTATAAGAGACCATCTTATCTATGGTGAAGCCACAAGATACCCGGCCAAAAAAAACCTCTGTAGATCAGCGTACATGTATCTGTGGAGCCTCGATTGAGGACCTGCGACATTACGTTTTAAATTGTCCCTTATACTCAGAACCAAGGGAAAGATTTCTCGCCAACCTATTGTCTGGTCTCCATCTTCTTTCTGACTCTGATAAATTAATTCCTGTGTTGTCAGATACAGATTCTTTTGTTTCCAACAGGATGGCACTTTTTGCTCTAGCTGCCAGGGAAATAAGAGTAAATGCAGCAACCCGGAAAGTGTCAGCTGATATAGCTACTGCTAGCTAGTTTGTTTGAAATTATCAGATTTTAAAGTTGACTAAGTTTTAGAAAGTATGTATTATATTGTTATATTTTACTGATGTATTTTATTGCTTTAGATTGTGAAGACCTACGGCCATATGCAATAAATTTTCTACCTACCTTTCTTCACAAGATACCTGGCAACCGGTCAGAATAGATTTAGGACTATAGGTGAACATACTGTATACAAAGAGTTACCTGAAGAAGAAGAAGAAGAAGAGATTGGATTTATACCCCACCCTCCACTCCCCAAGGGAGTCTCAGAGCAGCTTACAAACTCCTTTTCCCTTCCCCTCCCCACAACAGACACCCTGTGAGGTAGGTGGGGCTGAGAGATCTCTGAGACAACTGTCCTTGAGGGAACAGCTGGCACAGAGCTATGGCTTGCCCAAGGTCATCCAGCCAGGTGCAAGTGGAGGAGTGGGGAATCAAACCCGGTTCTCCCAGATTAGAGTCCGCGCACTTAACCACTACACCAAACTGGCTCTCTTGTGAAGTCTATGGTGAAGAACTGGCTCGCCTGTGAAGTCTATGGGGAGGAAAAGCACTGGAGACACAGTTTAGGAGTAAAACTTCCCTCTTCTGAGATGTAACTAGCAATCCCGAGCAGTTCAACCTGGAAGTAAGTCCCATCTTATCTAGGGGCTTACTTCTAGGAAAGTGCTGTTAGGACTGTAGCCTTAGCGAGCCCCTCCCTTGGGTACACTGGGGCTCAGATGGCACAATAACAGCATACTCTCTTGTGACTACTGAGTATTTACCCAAACAGGCAAGGCCTTTGCTCTGACAGTTGAAACAAGGCTACCAAATAAATCAATGTATCTGATTTTTGACAAGGCCTCATCTATGGATCCTTAAAACTGGAGGCTGGGACCATGAGCAGACAAGACATATCTTTCTGAGCCAGTTTGATGTAGCGGTTAAGCGCGCGGACTCTAATCTGGGAGAACCGGGTTTGATTCCCCACTCCTCCACTTGCACCTGGCTGGATGACCTTGGGCAAACTGTAGTTCTGGCACAGCTGTTCTTGAAAAAGAGCAGTTTCTGTCAGAGCTCTCTCAGCCCCACCTACCTCACAGGGTGTCTGTTGTGGGGAGGGGAAGGGAAAGGAGTTTGTAAGCTGCTCTGAGACTCCTTTGGGTAGTGGAGGGCGGGGTATAAATCCAATCTCCTCCTCCAGAGGAGAGAGATTGTGTAGTGGTTAAGTTTGGTGTAGTGGTTAAGCCAGTTTGAAGAGAGCCAGTTTGGTGTAGTGGTTAAGTGCACGGACTCTAATCTGGGAGAACCGGGTTTGATTCCCCACTCCTCCACTTGCCCCTGGCTGGATGACCTTGGGCAAGCCATAGCTCTGTACCAGCTGTTCTCTCAAGGACAGCTTGGGAAAGAGCTCTCTCAGCCCCACCTACCTCACAGGGTGTCTGTTGTGGGGAGGGGAAGGGAAAAGGAGTTTGTAAGCCGCTCTGAGACTCCTTTGGGTAGTGGAGGGCGGGGTATAAATCCAATCTCTTCTTCTTCTTCTTCTTCTTCTTCCTCCTCCTCCTCTTCTCTTTCTACAAGCCTGAAAAAGGCCCAGTTTGGTAGGTAGGTGGGAATGAGAGAAGGAAGCAGGGACAGGAGAGGGGATATGGGGTTAGCCAGGAGTAGGGAAAAAATACAAGGCGGGGGATATGGGAAAGTGAGGTGCTCCCAGAACACCCTACAGGTTCCGCACTTGTACCTCTATAACCCTTGATTTACTTGCATTTTAATTTCAAGAGTTCTAAATAATGGGGGGAAATCATACTACAGTACACCAGGTACAATGCCAACACTTGAAAGGGGCACATGAGCAAGGTACCATCAATCACCAGGCACCCTTCGTGCACTGTGATGGACGATTGTGGTCCATCGGTGGTTGAAGTTCTACGCTGCACTCAGAAGGTCTCAAGTCCAGTCCTCTGTCCTGCTAGTTAAAGGCTACAGGTGTGAAGAAAGATCTTTCTCTGCCACAAATCCTGGAGAGTTAGTGCTCTCCAAGCAGTGAAGACAATACTGAGCTCAGTTTCCACAAACCAACAATGTGGTTTAATAGAACGAAACTTCATATGCTCACTGCGACTATGGAACACACGTGCACCAGACGTCCAGACTGCTTCTCATCCTGGAACAAATCAGGTACAAGAATCACAGATCAGATAGGAAGAATCCATTCCTCCAGAAAGAAAAAAATCCCAAATGATCTAACCTGAGCTACAACTGAGCAGAATGTACAACTGTATATTTCTCAGGACACGTGTATTTTGTGTTGCTAGCAGGAAAGTTAAAGGCATGGTGCTACAACGTTTTTTCAAAGAACCCCCTTTATTAATCCCAATAAATGCCTTGGGGAAGGAGGGCACACCCAGTGGCATTTAGCATCTGTATTAATGATCTCAGGGTACAAGCAAAGAACATATCCATGAATTCCCCAGAGACAGCTCCAAGAGGAGGTATGCCAAGAAATGCCAGGCAGGACAGAATAGGAGCAAGGAGGGAATTAGATTGTAAATAAATAAAGCTAGAAATGCATAAGGGAAATTTATTAGACGGGGGAGAGGGGGGGGAATGCATGCCAGGAGGGAAAGAGACTGCTTTATTTGGAAGAGGTGAAACCATGGAAACTGTCGTGCTGAAAGAACTCTGGGTCTGCAGGGATGCTAGGGCACCCACCAAAGGCAGTGTGGAAATTAGATCCTTCTTTGCAGGCCCAGCAGGTGGGTACGCACCAGAGACAGGGCCTCCTCGGCTGTGGCTCTGAACTGGTGGAAGTCCCTCCCCACGGGCACTCACTTGTGAAACGTTATAGTAGGGCTGTAGCCAGGATTCTGTCATTCAGGAGGCCTTTAAAGAAGTCAGGGGGCGCTGACATCACAAAATAAAAAATGAAATTAAAATAATTTTTTTTTTAAAAAAAAACAACCCCACTTTTGCACTCTGCTTGCTTACGTGGGGAAGCAAGCCGTGTTTGGGGAAGGGGTGGCGACGGGGAGTCCTCCAGGTGGCCCAAAGAGTTGGGAGTCCTCTGGGCGGCCCAGAGAGCCGGGGGGGCTGGGGACTGCATGGAAGTCAGGGGGCCTTGGCAGGAAGTCAGGGGGCCAGGCCCCGAAATACCCCACTGTATTTAAGGGTCTGCGTTACAGATGACAGGAGGATTCCCCCCCCCCCATTTTTTTCAGGTGTTCTGTTGCTTGTGATTTTTATTGGTTGAGATTTCAGTAGGAAGTGCGTACACACACAAAGACATATGCACGCATCGCCTTGTCTCATCAGTCACCCTGGCACTGAGTTTACTGCTGTCTTTTACTCAACCTAATCTACCTCGCATGGTTGTTGTGACGATAAAATGAGCAGGGCCAACCAAGTAAGCTGCTGTAAGCTCTTAGGTGAAACGGGGACCGAAAGCAGCTTCGCTCATTCTCCTCTCCTCATTTTAACTTCACAACGAACCTGTGAGACAAGCTGGGCTGAGTGTATGGGACTGGCTCAGGGTCAGCCAGCAAACTTCAGAGGCAGAGTGGGGATAAGAAGGAGAAGAGATTGGATTTATACCCCGCCCTTCACTTGTAGTCTCAGAGCGGCTTACAAACTCCTTTCCCTTCCCCTCCCCACAACAGACACCCTGTGAGGTGGGCGGGGCTGAGAGAGCTCTGAGACAACTGTCCTTGAGGGAACAGCTGGTACAGAGCTATGGCTTGCCCAAGGGCATCCAGCAGCTGCAAGTGGAGGAGTGGGGAAGCAAACCTGGTTCTCCCAGATTAGAGTCTGCGCACTTAACCACTACACCAAACTGGCTCTCAGGATAAGAAACGGTGGGCGCTTCTGCATGTGCTGAATGAGGCACTTCCAATCCACTTTCACTGCACTTCAGCAACGGTTTGCAAGTAGATTTTGCCATGTCACACAGGCTGCAATCAGGCCAGCGATCTGATCCAATGTTGTTGCTTCTCCCCTCTGGATTAAAAATGCTCATTCAGACAGTGACATCTGTATCCCGTTCCCCAGTCATTCAGCACCACATTAAAAACGACAGCTTAAAAGAAGATGGCAAAAGAAACATGAAACCAGTTTAGAGCCATTTTGGTGTCGTGGTTAGGAGCGTGGACTCTGATCTGGAAGAAGTGGGTTTGATTCCCCACTCCTCCACGTGCAGCTGCTGGTGTGAGCTTGGTTCAGTCACAGTTCGCTCAGAGCTGTTCTCTCAAGGGCAGTTCTCAAAAGAGCTCTCTCAGCCCCACCTGCCTCCCAGGGTGTCTGTTGTGGAGGGGAAGGGAAAGGAGTTTGTAAGCCGCTCTGGGACTCCTTTGGGTACTGAAGGGCAGAGTATGAATGCAATCTCCTCCTCCTCCTCCTCTTCTTCCTCTTCCTCCTCCTCGTCCTCTTCTTCTTCTTCCAAACATATTCTCATAAAGAATCATCCACATTTGGATTTTTGGAAATGATACTCAGAGAGAGATGAAGCTGGACTCATCAAACATTGACTGACATTTTATAGCATTGGGGTGCTGTTTGTGGATTCTGATTCTGTCCTGGCTGAAACTGGTGAAATTTTAACCTAAGAGCTTACATCAGTAGTCTTTTGAACCATGCAATGGCCAAGCTGCATGTATTCCCAGGTATCGTGCAGTCTGTAGATAGTAAGAGCTTTCATAAACTCCTGCATTAGCAACATAAAGTACTATGACATGAACATAAAGAGTGTTCATAAAATATGAAGGAGGCCTGTCAGCTTGGATTAGGCATTCTTTTTTTTAATTCTTTGTTGCTGGGGGAAGCCAGTGGGCCACAGGGCCGTGTTGGGCAAATGTCTCAGTTTTGTTAATGCAATTGCAGGCTAAAGTATCCCCACTTGCTTCCTCAAACAGAGCTCTTCCACCAGGCTTTTGGGAGCCGGCCACCTCCCATGAAGAACATCAGCTGGCTCTGGACTCTGGAACTGCCACCGACAGCCTAAAGGACAGGAAACCCTGCAAGGCACTCCAAACAAACACTAAGAGCTGACTGTGAGCTGAGAACTGTACAGGGGTTATTGGCTGCTACCAGGGCTCATTTCGTAGCAGGAGCTCCTTTGCATATTAGGCCACACACCCCTAATGTAGCCAATCCTCCAAGAGCTTACAGGGCTCTTCTCACAGGGGCTAGTGAAAGCTCTTGGAGGATTGGCTTCATCAGGGGTGTGTGGCCTAATATGCAAAGGAGCTCCTGCTACGAAATGAGCCCTGGCTGCTATTACTTTATGAATATGAACAACTAGCACTTTAGTATGGTTTTAGAATTTGTTTTAACTGCAACTTATTTTTTGATTCAATTACTTGTTTTTATGTAAACCGCCCTGAGCCGGCTTTGGCTGGGGGGGGGGTGTGTGTAAAAATCTGAATAATAAATAAATAAATAATAAAATAGTGAAAAATCCATGGCCCATTACGCATGGACATCTTCCTGCAGATTTTCAGAGCAGTGAGCCTTTAATCTTGACTTCGGATTCTGAGCCCACCTTATGTACCATTCTTTTTCCTCCAGTGTATCTATTCTGCAGCTACAATTTAAAAAACACGCCTTTCTAGATAAACATCTGGAGCAGAGGTCCATCAGTGGCTATTAGCCACAAGGTATAGATAGGGACTCTCAGTCTGGGGCAAGTGATGCTCTCTATTCTTGGTGCTTGGGGGGGTGGGCAACAGTGGGAGGGCTTCTGGAGTTCTGGCCCCACTGCTGGACCTCCTGTGGGCACCTGGTGCTTTTGGCCACTGTGTGACTGAGTGTTGGACTGGATGGGCCATTGGCCTAATCCAACATTGGCTTCTCTTATGTTCTTATGTCACTTGTGATATGCAGGGGGTATTGTCCAAAGCTTTTTAAAGTTTATACAATTGCCCTATCACAGTCGCGCAGTAGCATCCTGCAAGCACCTTCCGTTTAAATCCTTGTGGTTCAAGTTTTACGCAGGCATTTTAGTGTTAGTTCATTGAATGAAAGGGAACAGAAAGGAACAGGAAAAGGGGGGAAACCTGCTGTTGAAATTGACAAGACTTTTTTTTTTTTTTTGAAATTGACAAGCAGCCACAAAGCCCCATTTTCCATATTGCCGAGCACCAGGGGATTCTCTGCTGTGTTATTGAACACTGTGAACAATGGGAAAGGGACACACAATCTCATAATATGGGGAAACATGTTGAGTGTCCAGAATGCATGTTAGAGCCCACTGACACTGGCACTGCAAGCTGTGGTCATTGGCATCGTGCGTGCACGCATGTGCGCACCTGTGCAAAGTTGGCTGCAACTTCACCACACTTCGCACAGGGCTGCAATTAGTATGAGGGAGGAATCTTCTGGCAGAATCTCACCAATTCTGGCAGAATTTTCACCAGTGCCCAAGCGCAGCTGCATAGTAACACTAATTTCCTGCCCTTCCTTGCAAATTCACCTGGTTTTCTCTTTGTGATTCTCTAATATGACCCTGCACCCTGGTCATGATCTTGCCAGTTTTAAAAAGCCTGCCCTGGGCTGATTGCCTTCTGTCCCCCAAATGGATTGATCCCAAGCAATTCCTAAGTTTGGCAATTTGCAGAAGATCCATGTGGCTCAGCTGCCATTTTAATGTTAGGCTTCCAGAGACTACCAAAATGGTCCCCCCCCCCCCACACACACACAACTTTGTTCACTAAAGCATTCAAGGGAAAAATGTTTTCAAAGCTTTAGGCTTACCGTTCCTCTCTCTCTTTCTCTCTCCCTCCCTCTCTTTAAATTTCATGTCAATTTCATTCTGTGCTTACAATCCCCCCCCCTTATTTTGTTTGCATGCAGCACTGAAATCCTCCCCCCCCCCTTACTGGGGATGCTGCCATTCGCCTCCTTTCCAATCCCCCTTTCAAACCAATACAGGCAGGGAACTAAACTTCACACAGCTCCTTTTAAACTTCCCCCTGTGGTTTAATTTTTTATTCAGCGATCCAAGACTAGTGATTGTCTCGTATTGCTAGACTCATGCCGCTTGTAAAAAAAAGATAAAAATAACGAGTGAAAAATGAAGATTGTACATCGATGAAGGGGGGAGAGTGGTGGAAGGTGCAGCCGGGGTGGAATGACCTTTATATGGGCAGGGGAGTTACCTTTGAGGGGGCGACAAAAGGGTGTGCGCGGGGAACATAACAAATGGAGGTTTGGGGTTCATTTTTCATCTCTAGTCTAATCCAGAATCTGTTTTATCGGTTCATGGCCCCAGTCTCCGGATTTAAATATCCACAGATGAAATATCCACTGATGAGGCCCTGTTGAGAATTTGATATATTGATGATGTGAGGTACTCTATAACCAGTGTTCCCTCTAAGCTGAGTCAATGTGAGCTAGCTCATAGTTTTTTAGCCTCTGGCTCACACAGTTTTGTCTTAGCTCAGGAAGAGCAAACTAATTTATGAGGTTGCCAAATCGCTCGCTTACAACTTTAACGCCGGTAGCTCGCAAAGTAGAATTTTTGTTCACAAGACTCCACAGCTTAGAGGGAGCATTGTTTATAACTACAACTTATTCTTGCAAAACAAAGTCAATCTAATTTTCATTTCTATTCCCCTTAAAAAAACTCACCAGACCGGGAATATCACAAAAGAATAGACAACTGTGCCCTTCAATCCTTGCCTATGATTTAAATTTTCTTGTTCTAACGAATCTGTTAAACCTGTTGATGACTAATCTCCCAATTAAAATCTATTGATGCTGAAAAGAGTTTGCATCCAATATTCATGTATTTCATTTTATTAATGAAAAGAACAATGCCACACTATTTGTATAATCCGTGTGATTTGCATGTTTTATCGAAAATTCACCTTCCCAGAAATTGTTAATGATCTGAACTTGCTTAAGCAGGGGGTCCTTGCCCAGGAACAGGTACAGATGGATAAATCTTTAGAGGAGAACTGAGTCATACCTTTATATCCAGGAAACAATAAATAAAAGCCTTGGTTTTGATGGGCAGATATTTCCTAATAAGAAAGCTGTTAGGAGGAATGGCAAACCACATGCACTGGGCGGTTTAACAAACGGTTCTGGTGGCAGCTTGTGTATTTGGTAAGCACTTTTCCTGCCGCTTTCTGATTCCCCAAAGAACAGCTGCTGGTTTTCATCAAAACTCTGTGACTCTCCTACCCAATGATATCAGTCTTGTGCTACCTTATACCATGAATTTGACTTGCCCCGTACTTTCCTAAAAAAGACTGGTGGCTACAAGCACAGAGGTGCTGAGGTCAGCTGCCAATACTTTGTACTGAGAGCTGAACAATCCCCCCAATCAAGGGATATCAACATTCTAGAATCTAAATCCCGAACAGGGTACATAATCCAGCTACAATTTGATACTATTAACTTCCACTGATTTCACTGGGGAGAGGCAATGAGTCATACACTTTAAAAAAAGATTTCCACAGAAATCCGTGGGACAGGAGATGCGGGTTTGTTTGTTTGTTTAAAAAATCATGTCTGTTCCTAATCTGTCAGCCGCCTTAGAAGCCCTGATGAGAACAGCAAGGCAGGGTATGAATTTGGCAAATTACATCAAAATAAATACATTATATTCCAGGCTCTTTCTCTGAAGGGAAAGATGTGCTTCATTTATTTAATGTTTACCCAGCAAGCTTCCAAGGCAGAGGGGGGGATTCAAAACTGGGTCTCCCAGTTCCTAGTCCGACACTCTAACCACTACACCGCACTGCCTTTACCTGTCATGTAAATCCATTTTCTGTGGATTTATTCATTTTTCATACTATGTTGGGAATATGAATCAGTTTTGCAAGTGTGGCTGAGATATCTGTGAGATCTCTGCATGTCCCACAGGATAGGCTATCCAGGACAGATGTGTAGGAGGCATCAGATGTTCTTTTTTTCTCCCTCCCTCCTCCCTCCCTTCTTCCTAAAATCACAGAGTTGGAAGGGGCCATACTGGCCATCTAGTCCAACTCCCTGCTCCATACAGGATAAGCCTAGAGCATCCCTTGCAAGCCTTCCTTCCTTCCTTCCTGTCTCTGTCTCTGACACTTAGCGATAGGACAATATGCAGCACTGTATTCAAATATTCTCCTTCCTTCCTTCCTTCCTTCCTTCCTTCCTTCCTTCCTTCCTTCCTTCCTTCCTTCCTCTTGTCCTCTACTGCTACGGACAGACTAATACAGCTACCCATCTTGATCTATCTCCATGCAGAGTACGTCACCATAATCTAGCCTAGATAGTATCACCATGGTCAAACCAGGAAGGATAATTTATGGAGTCAATGTAACAACAAAAAACAGGCATAGGTTAGGGTTGTCAGATTCCCCCTGGCGACCGGCAGAGGGTGGAGGGTAGAGGTGCCAGCTCCAGGCTGGGAAACTCCTCAAGATTTTGGGGTGAAGCCTGGAGAGGACTGGGACCACAGTGAAAAATCCTCCCTCCAAACCAGCCATTTTTCTCCAGGGGAACTAATCTCTGTAGTCTGGAGATGAGCTGTAATTCCGGGGGATCCCCAGGTCCCACCTGGAGGCTGGCATCCCTAGCCTGCTTCTCAAATAACAGAGAAGAGTCTAAACGCAACCTTCACCTCTTTCCATGATCAACCAAAGATAAAGACCTGGGTCTTATGAACGAGTTCCATGAGCACTAGATAGTCTCTGGGTGTTTTCACATGCACTTTCCATCCCAATGTACTTTGCAACTGGATTTTACTGTGTGGAATGGCAAAAAATCCGCTTGCAAACGGTTGCTGAAGTGGATTGAAACTGAATTATTTAGCATGTGTGAGGCTGTGGTCACACGGCAAGGAACTGCGATTTTGGTCCTGGTATAAATACAATCGGGATTTTTTTTTCCCGGGTCAGGGATGATCACACATCCTTCCCTGAACCACAACCATTGCACAACGAGGCTCTGAGCAGCATCTAGATAGCTGCGCCACCGTTTGGGCAGCACAGCATGAGATTTAAAAAAAATCGCTTTGCACATGTGCACACATGCATGGCCGAATCACTGCCCCCACTGGACTCTTCCTTCCCCACCTGCCCACCTCCCCCCACCAGCAACTTTCCCCACTGTCTCCTGCTGCCTGTCTCCAGAGAATGGGACCCTCCCCGGTCTCATCTTAACCGAGGGCCCCCTGGAAACCAGGGAAAGCAGCAGCGGCTGCCTGGAGCCCAACAGTTCTTCTTCCAAACCAATCTCTCCCTGGCGCCAGGGGCTCCTTCCCTCCCTCCTAACACCGCAGCTATATATCCGCTTGCACATTTAAATGTTGAATTTGTTCAGCACATGATTGCTCATGCGCTCAAAGAAGGAAGCTTTAAAAAAAAATTGTGTGAAGAATGATCAGATGACCCTAATCGCAATCCATGCAAGAGATGTCTGTCCAGATCAGCAAAAATGCTGATTTAAAGTGCAAATACTGGGAAAGTACTGGATTTTCCTGGTGTTGGAAAACACGCTAGGGAACCGGGAGCATTGTGGGAGTGAGCCCGCTTCAGTGCAGGAGGCGGATCGGCCCATCTGATCAGCAAATTTAAATGTGAGAGGGAACAGCAGCACAACCCAATCAAAACGACTGTGTGACCACACCCTGAAAGTGTCAAGGAGAGTGCTTCCTCTTTCACTAACACTTTTGTTTGCACGGGGGGGGGGGGGCTACTGAATCCTCCTGATCCTCCTGTGAGAATGGAAATGTTAGAGGGAGAGGAAGTGTGCTGTATGGCAGAGACTACCTAGCATGCATGGAATTCGTTCATAGGTCCCCAAGAAGAAGAGGTGATATACCCTGCCCTTCACTACCTGAAGGAGTCTCAGAGCAGCTTACAAACTCCTTTCCCTTCACTTCCCCACAACAGACACCCTGTGAGGGAGGTGGGGCTGAGAGACCTCTTTTGAGGACTGCTCTTGAGAGAACAGCTCTGAGAGAACTTGTAACTGACCCAAGGTCACACCAGCAGCTGCATGTGGAGGAGTGGGGAATCAAACCCGGTTCCCCCAGATTAGAGTCCGCGCTCCTAACCACGACACCAAACTGGCTCAAACTGGCACTACACCAGCCACTGTCATTCTCTCTAAAACAGTCAGATTTTCAGAACCGCCACTTTTCTGACCACCATTGCCCCTATCTCGACCGGATTAGTTTTCAGGTTATTCTCCATCCACTCAACTACAGGATGCAAGCGCTAATTCCGGATGGAAACAGCTGCAGTGTGTGTGTGTGTGGGGGGGGGTTATGAAAATGAGCAAACGTGGCAGAATAAATTATGTACAATTAGAGCAATTGTGAACATTTGCCTGATTTGCATAATGTGGGTTGCAAAATTCAACCGCGCAGACGGTGAATAGATGCCGCTCCCCAGCAATAACTTATCTCACCAAACACTGGGTAAAATACACCAAAACATATTACTTTCCACGGCGTGTCCACATGAGCGAGAGAGAATTTAAAAAGAATGAATCGTAGCCGTGGCAAATGGACGATTAGGAAACCAAACCTCAGTGCCTGCTAGCGTACAGCGAGTGGATTCTATCTCCAACAGCCATCAGGGAAAGAGATGTAACAAATTTGATTTGCAATTTGGGATCAAGTCCGGTAATTGTACGTATAAACCCTGCACAGCGCTCGAGCTGTCTCTTTTTTATATCGCCATTTATAAAGACTTGGTAATGTACCAGGGCTCCGCTGGGAGTTGCAAATCCTGATGGTCCCTCTTCAATTATTCATCCGCTTTCTCATCCTTTGAAGAAATCAGGGGTGTATTTTCTTGTTCTCGCCCGTGCTGTCTGTTTTCTTTGGAGACACTTAACACAATAGGAATGAGAGCACCAAGAATGGGGGAGGTTTCCTGTTATCGTGAGATAATGGTGCGGTGCAGAAAATACATTTGTGGACAATGAACGAATCCGTGGAGGAAACGCAGGATACAGAGCCAGTGCATGTACAACGTGTACCTATGAAGGCATTGCGCAGAAGGAAGAAGAGGAAGAGAAGAGATTGGATTTATACCCCGCCCTTCACTTATAGCAAAGAAATCCCATAGAGATTGTTGCTGATTTTACCCCAATTAATTTCTGGTTTTAATGTTTACTGGATGGTTTTATTCCTGGAGATAAACTTTATGGGAATGGTCATCTGGGATGCATATATATCTAGGCCCTGTGCAGATGACTTCCCTGTGGAAAATGCATATGAGTTTATGTGTGTGGGGGGGCGGAAGTCAGGATCACACCCTTTCTTCCCACTCCCGACCTCTGCACATTGATCGTTCCTTCAGTCTGGTGTAGTGGTTAAGTGTGCGGACTCTGATCTGGGAGAACCGGGTTTGATTCCCCACTCCTCCACTTGCAGCTGCTGGATGACCTTGGGCAAGCCATAGCTCTGGCATAGCTGTTCTTGAAAAAGAGCAGTTCTGTCAGAGCTCTCTCAGCCCCACCTACCTCACAGGGTGTCTGTTGAGGGGAGGGGAAGGGAAAGGAGTTTGTAAGCCACTCTGAGACTTCTTCAGGTAGTGAAGGGCGGCTTATAAATACAATCTCTTCTTCTTCTTCTTCTTCTTCTTCTTCTTCTTCTTCTTCCCCTTGCACACAGCCTGCACCTGAATGGCATTTGCGCACAACTTGCCTTCAACAGATTGATTGAGACCAATGTTCCCTCTAAGCTGAGTTAGTGTGAGCGAGCTCACAATTTTTTAGCTTCTGGCTCACACATTTTTGTCATAGCTCAGGAAGGATGGCTCCAGAGCAAACTAATTTATGCAGTAGCCAAATCACTCGCTCACACAACTTTAAGGCCAGAAGCTCACAAAGTAGAATTTTTGCTCACAAGACTCCACAGCTTAGAGGGAACATTGACTGAGATTTGCGATCTGTGTCTGTTCTGTTTTAGCCCTGAGTGTCCTCCACTCGGATTGGCAGCAAAAGTCGTTTTCAGCCTTTACGCAAGGAGACTTTTTATTTATATATATATATAATAGCAACATGTAAACAACATTCCATTAAGGGGGCATTTTTTCCCTCCAGGCTGTTGGCAACCTTAGAGCCCTTTTAGAAGGGTTGCCAGCTCTTGCCTGGGAAATACCTGGAGGATTTGGGGTGTGGAGTCTGCAGAGGGTGAGGTTTGGAGAGGAGAGCGACTTCAGTGGGGGACAAGGCCGTAGAGTTCACTTTCCAAAGCAGCCATTTTCTCTGGGGGAACTGATCTCTGTTGCCTGAAGATCAGTTGTATAAACAGGAGATCTCCAGCTACCCCCTGGAGGTTACAAAAGTAGAGAGATCATGGGACAGGTTGTCAAACAAAATATGCGCACTGTGAACAATGATGGAAATTACCAAATTATATAAGCAATTAAAGTTATGCAATACAATTAATACCTCAATTTCCATGTGCCAAAAAGCCAATATTCTTTTAGTGTCCCTTATGAACTGCTGATGCAGTCACATTCATTCGTTCATTCATTCAACAGGTGAACTCCGTATATTCCAACCATCAGGTATCTTTGTTATGATTTTCAACAAGGTCAAATCAGAAGGAGGAGGAGGAGAAAGAGAAGGAGGAGGAGAGGGAGGAGGAGGAAGAGGAGGAGGAGGAGAAGAAGAAGGAGAAGGAGGAGAATAAGGAGGAGGGGGAGGAGGAGGAGAATAAAGAGAATAAGGGGGAGAATAAGGAGGAGAACGAGGAGCAGGAGGAAGAGGAGGAGGAGGAGCAGGAGGGAGGAGGAGAAGGAGGAGGAGAATAAGGAGGAGGACGAGGAGCAGGAGGAAGAGGAGTAGGAGGGAGGAGGAGAAGAATAAGGAGGAGAATGAGGAGCAGGCGGAAGAGGAGGAGGAGCAGGAGGGAGGAGGAGAAGAAGGAGGAGGAGGAGGAGGAGCAGGCGGAAGAGGAGCAGGAGGAGGAGGAGGAGAATAAGGAGGAGGAGGAGCAGGCAGAAGAAGAGGGGGAGGAGGGGGAGGAGGAGAAGAAGGAGGAGAAGGAGGGAGAAGGAGAATAAGGAGGAGGAGGAGGAGATTGGATTTATACCCTGCCCTTCACTACCCAAAGGAGTTTCAGAGCGGCTTCCAATCCCTTTCCCTCCCCCTCCCCACAACAGACACCCTGTGAGGTAGGTGGGGATGAGAGAGCTCGTTCAAGAACTTCTCGTGAGAGGACAGCTCTGAAAGAACTTGTAACTGACCCAAGGTCCCACCAGCAGCTGCAAGTGGAGGAGTGGGGAATGAAACTTGATTCTCCCAGATTACAGTCCGTGCTCCTAACCACTACACCAAACTGCCTCTTGATTGTTGGAATATACGGCATTCACCTGTTGAATGAAGAAACGTGAAGGCCTCGGCTGTTTATAAGGGACACTAAACTACTGTTGGATTATTGGTATAGATTTTTGGTACATGGATTTTTGGTACATAGAGCTTGAGATATTAATTGCATTACATAAATTTAATCATTTATCTAATTTGTAATTTTCATCATTTTTCACAGTGTATATATTTTGCCTGACCACCTGGAGGCTGGCAACTTTACCTTTCAGGATGTAATGCCGCCGGCTGTCCCTTTTGAGAAGACTACTATCTGCTCCCCCCCCCCCCCCAGCTTTTTTTATCTCCGTACGAAACATTTCTGCCTGTTGAAGATTTCTGTGGAAACCAAGGGCTTGCTCGCTTCTCCACTAACATTGTGGCGGGGCTAATTTTAAGAAAGCATCACATCTCTCTCTCTCTCTCTCTCTCTCTCTTTCTCTCCCTCGCTCTCTTTTTAGGCTACCTCCAAGCTTTCTCTGTTCCTTATTAAGGGCTTCTAATATCCTGGCATCTCCTTGACCAAGAGAGCCCCTCCGCTCCGCCGACCTCGCCGCTGAAAGATTAGCTGAGAGCACGGGAGGTCAGATCCGTGGCCGTAAAAAGTAACAGAAAATGGCATAAAATTAAAATGATTTCCTGTGAAAGCCGAGGACATTCCTTCATTAGACGTGTTTCCTGCACGGGGTCATACAGCTTCATAAAGAAAGAAAGGGAAGCCTAAATGTGTGCCCCAGTTTCCCGTGCCCTGAAGACCTTTGGACGGGGCTTGCCACCAGTGAGACTTTGAAGGGCAGGCGTGGAAAACCAGATCGGTTCGGGGGGAAGTCGTAGAGTGGGACGATAGTAAAAGCAACAGGTGTGGATTCCTTTGATGCCGACACCGGGCTGCAGAAATGAAGTTGCCAACAGGCCTGGAGAGAGAAAAAAATCCAGTCCCTGGAGTGTTTATGTCTTTACTTTAGTTATATCCCACCTTCCCCCCTCCCCCATCAGAACCCAGAGTGGCTTACGTCGTTCCCCACTTCTCCATTTTATGCTCATGACAACCCTGTGAGGTAGGTTAGGCTGAGAATGTGTGAATGGCCCACCCAGCAAACTTCCGTAGCAGAGTGGGGATTCAAATCCGAGTTCCCCTCTCGTTCTCCTCTCCTCCATTTTATCCTCACAACAACCCTGCAAGAGCCAGTTTGGTGTAGTCATTAGGAGCGCTGACTCTAATCTGGGAGAACTGGGTTTGATTCCCCACTCCTCCACATGCAGCTGCTGGTGTGACCTTGGGCCAGTCACAAGTTCCCTCAGAACTATTCTCTCAAGGGCAGTCTTTGAAAGAGCTCTCTCAGCCTCACCTGCCTCACAGGGTGTCTGTTGTGGGGAGGGGAAGGAGATTGTAAGCCGCTCTGAGACTCCTTCGGGTAGTGAAGGGCGGGGTATAAATCCAATTTCTCCTTCTTCTCTTCTAGATCAGGCTGAGAGTGCCTGACTGGCCCAAGGTCACCCAGCAAGCTCCCTTAGTAGAGTGGGGATTTGAGCCTGGGTTTCCCAGACCCTAGGTCAGCACTTTAACCACTATGCCTCACTCTCTCTCTTTAACAGAGACTTAATATGTAAAAATGAGCCACTGAAGCATTTCATGACAGGGAAAACCAGTGTGGTATCATGGACGGAGCGGAAGACTAGGCCCTCAGCCAGTCTGGTGTAGTGGTTAAGTGCATGGACTCTAATCTGGGGGAACCGGGTTTGATTCCCCACTCCTCCACTTGCACCTGGCTGGATGACCTTGGGCAAGCCATAGCTCTGTACCAGCTGTTCCCTCAAGGACAGCTTGGGAAAGAGCTCTCTCAGCCCCACCTACCTCACAGGGTGTCTGTTGTGGGGAGGGGAAGGGAAAGGAGTTTGTAAGCCGCTCTGAGACTCCAAGTGAGTGAAGGGCGGGATATAAATCCAATTTCTTCTTCTTCTTCTTCTAAATCCCCATTTCATTTATTCATTCATTCATTATATTTGTTTTTATTTTATTTTATTTTCATACACTGTTAACAGCAGTTTACAAATTATTCACTCAGATAGCTAAAACTGGAAGAAAGGTACAGTGAAACACGACTAACTCTCCAGATAACAAGCCTGTGGCACTTAAAAGTAACAAGATATATAGTGATGAACCATACTTCAATACCTTAAAACAGTGTTTTTCAACCACTGTGCCGTGGCACACTGGTGTGCCGCGAGATATTGTCAGGTGTGCCGCGGGATTTTTTCAATGAAAGAAATGTGCCTTCCGGGCTGACCTTCCGGGACGCGTTTGCGCATGCGAGAAAGAACAGTGGCGCGGTCTCGCTGATTCCGCTCGCACGCTCTGTGGCCGGCCTGAGGTAGGGTGATTTGCACCAAGACATTCCAGTAAACATGAATATGTTTGATGGTAACAGCTAGCTGTTTCTGTCAGGGTGGGGTTCAAATCAGTAACTTTCCCTCAGCGAAGAATGGGTGTACTGTACTTCTCTTCAAATCACTTATGGTCAGCGGAATGCCGTTCACATAAGAGTAAGAGTTTAAACTCTCTGTTTGAAAAACTTTAGCAGAATCGCAGTATTAAAATACATCCACATTATATTTCTTCTGAAACTCAGGTCACTGTTATGGGAAGGAGCCTTTACACTTTGGATCTGTAACTTACGGTTTCAAGTTGAGTGGCTATTACGTGTATTTGTAATACTGTCATAGTTAATACTTGAGCTGAGGCAACTAATGACCCATTTATCTTGTATTTCAGTGTTTTTCAACCACTGTGCTGTGAGATATTGTCAGGTGTGCCGCGGGATTTTTTCAATGAAAGAAATGTGCCTTAGCTCGAAAAAGGTTGAAAAACACTGCTTTAAAAAAACCATTATTGTATTAAACAGAGATTCAGAAAAAGTTAGGGTTGCCAGCCTCCAGGTGGGGCCTGGGGATCTCCCGCTTTTACAACTGATCTCCAGCTGATAGAGATCAGTTCCCCTGGAGAAAATGGCTGCTTTGGAGGCTGGACTCTATGGCATTGTACCCTGCTGAGGCCCCTCCCCTCCCCAAACCCTCCCCTCTCTTGGCTCCACCCCCAAAGTCTCCAGGTATTTTCCCACCCAGACTTGGCAACCCTAGAAAAAGTCCAGATGTTAATCTAGATTATTAGATGAAACTATTTTATACTGACATATACTGTAACACAAAAAACCAAACTGCAACAAATTTAACTTGATATTGTTTAGTATCAGCGGGACACAAAGAATATAGCAATTTAGACATAACAAACTGATCCCAAACTTTCTCATGCCAGTGACCAATCAGTGGGCGAGTTGGGTTTTTCCATCTAGAAGAGATTACCAATGCTGCTGCAGATAACAAAATTGCAATTAATTCTTTAATGGGTTTAGGAGCATCTAGACCAGGCCAATGTTGTAGCAATACAGCTTCCGGGGTGAGAGGGATTTCAATCTGTGTAATTATCTTTATCTGAGCAATAACTTCTATCCAAAAGTTCTTAATACGCACACAGTCCCACCAGCAGTGCCGGTAAGTGGCCACCATGCCACGCTGTTTCCAGCAAAGCCGGGAGCAGGATGGATAAATATGAAAAAGAAATTTGGGGGTGAAATACCAGAAAGAAAGTAGCTTTAAAAAATTGCAATTTCATATTAAAAATATTAGGAGTATTGCTGGGGGATGTTCATTATATTTGTATTGATTTTGTATTTGTATTTATATCCCGCCCACCCTGCAAGCGGGCTCAGGGCGGGTAACATCAGGGGTCATTTCGTAGAAAAAGAGGTGCAGGAGCTCATTAGTATAACTCATTTGCATATGCCACACCCCCTAACATACCGGAAGTGTGTCAGAAGGCAACACCCACCGCTCAGGCTCCACTCCACAGGTGAGTGAAACTGACATGCTCTTCCTCCATTCCCTTCCCCATCCAATACTTTGTGCAATAAAAATAAGCGTAAAGAACACACCCTCATTCTCTTCCTGCTCCCTTGAAACCACCAGGTTTCAAGTAGACTTGAGATACCCAGGACATGTGTACCACCCATCCCTTTCCCTTCCCCTCCCCGCAACAAGACACCCTTGTGAGGTAGGTGGGGCTGAGAGAGGTCTTTTGAGAACTGCTCATGAGAGAACAGCTCTGAGAGAACTTGTGACTGGCCCAAGGTCACACCAGCAGCTGCATGTGGAGGAGTGGGGAATCAAACCCGGTTCTCCCAGATTAGAGTCCAACTCCTGACCACTACACCAAACTGATGGGGTGGAAGCTGCCGAAGGGTTGGTGAAATTTCTCCAGTACTTATGTGCCATGTGCCCAGATAAAAAATGGTATACTTAGAAAATTTATATGCCACCTTGAGCAAGTCTCTGGAAAAGCAGCACACAGTCATAAAAGGAACAGTGATAAAATTATCAATATTAAAACAAAACACTAAAAACAATAAAGACCCTAGCAGGGCTTTCCCCGGGTGCTGCGCCTCTGCACTGCTCAGGGAAGCCAAGGAGGGGGCGGGGCTTGGTCATGTGCTCGCCCCGTGGGCTCCTCACTCCCGGAGCTGCGCTCCTGTGTGCTCCCGCTCCAACGGACCCCTGGGTAACATCATATCAAACAATACAGTAAATGCCATTCAAACTGAAAGCACAATATGAACATTAAAATGGGTAGCTACAGCTCACGGAAGCTCAGTGGGGAACCTTGGGGCTCAGCACAAACTCTCAGCCATGCTTATCCTCCCCGCTTTCTTGTGAGAAAGCGGAGAGAAGGACAGCAAAGGACTAGGCCTCTTTGAGTCCCAGTTGTGAGGAGAAAAGCAGGATTAGATTAAAAAGCAAATAAATAAATAGTGTCACCTGGTAAATAATACCTCATTAAACCTCTGTTAAAGGGACAGGGTATTCCCCCCCCCTCCCCAGGCAGTTGGCAGCTCAAAATGGTACTGGATGCCAAACTGTTTTCAAGGATGGAGCAGAGGCTCCAGGAATGGGGTGCAGCGGTAGTGGGGAATAGAGCTGCCAGGTCCTTCCAAGTCCCTGGTGGGGGACTTCGGGGGACATTACTGGAGGGGGGAGGGTACGTCCCCAACATGATGACATCACAGAGAACTGACATCATCATGCTGGGGACCAGCATCCCCCCCCACACACACACACACACTTCTTGCCAAAAACAGTTAAAGGACTCCCACCCCTTCTCAACAGGGTACTTTTAGACACACTAAGCAGACACTAAAACAGGGTGTGTGCACTTCCCAACTGGTGTGGCATAATCTCTCAGCTGTGAATCAGGAAGTCTCTGGCTTTAATCCCCCTCTATGAAACGCGGAGTTGGAGGGGAGTTTTATGGACACCGCGGACTGCCGAATACGTGGGTTCCAGACCAACTCAACCCTGGAGCTCTCCTTAGAAGGTAAAATGACCAAACTGAGGCTATCGCACTGTGGCTCAATCGGTGTTCCCTCTAAGCTGTGAGCATGAGCAGCTGCTCATTAACACAGGAATCTCTGCCCAGCAGCAATCCGGAGCCCTGCAGGATCTTGCACTGCCCATTGCCCATTTAAGATTACAGTGGTTATATTCTGCTCAGGATGGGAACTGCTCCACTCTGGGGGGGGGGATTAGAGGGAATATCACTTGTCATGAGAAGGTCAGTATTTGAGTCCTTGTCATTGTTCAGTCGCACAGTTGAGTCCAACTCTTCACGACCCCATGGACTACATCATGCTAGGCCCTCCTGTCTTTTGTTGTGCTCCGGAGTCTGCTCAACCTCATGTTCGCCTAGGGCTGCCAAGTCGTACTCACGCACTGGCGGGGGGGAGTCCTTCGTCGCCCGGGAGCTGCCCGGGAGTCTCCCTGGCGCGCGCATTTTGCGCGCTCGCCCAGTGACGTCACCCGGAAGTGACGTCACCACATTGGGGGCGTTGCCAGGGCGACGCTCTGGCAATCGCCCTGGCAACGTCTCCAACGTGGTGACGTCACTACGCTGGGGAAGTCATCCAGGCTGGATGACTTCAGGGGTGGGGTTCCCCCGCCCCCTGGGGATCCCCCGCCCCCCAGGCTGACTTGGCAGCCCTATGTTCGCCGCATCGATAACACTGTCTAACCATCTCATCCTCTGCTGTCCCCTTCTTCTTTGACCTTCAGTCTTTCCCAGCATCAGGGTCTTCTCCAGTGAGCGCTCCCTTCTCATTTGGTGGCCAAAGTATTTGAGCTTCGGCTTCAGGATCTGGCCTTCCAGGGAACAGTCAGGGTTGGTTTCCTTTAGGACTGACTGATTTGATCTCCTTGCAGCCCACAGGACTCTCAAGAGTCTTCTCCATAATTCAAAAACATCTATACTTCAGCCCTCAGCCTTCCTTATGATCCAACTCTCATAGTCATACGTTACATGCATGAGTCCAGTAGCACCTTAAAGACCTACAAGTCTTACGGGGCACCAAGATTCAAAATTCTCTTGTATCTGAAAAAGGGAGCTTTGATTCTTGAAAGCCCACTTGGCAGGTGCCAGGCGTTGGTGAGCACCATGGCTCCCACAGGCACCATGCCCAGGACCCCTGACACAGAGAATATTGTTGCTTTTTTTTTTTTTTTACAGAGAAACTAATAGTCATGAAGGGTGCAGTAATAAGTGCAGAAAGGGAGGTATAGGATATGCAGGCAGGGACTGGGCCTAAAGTTCACACATGCAAGAGACCGGGGCTGTGGTCAGATGGGTAGTTTAGCCTGATATGGTTTTGCTACCTGTATGGATTGAGTGAGCTCAGTCACACAGCCACATCTGGCAGCTGTTCCCCTGTCATACTCACCCTGTTGTATGAAAAGTTGGATACAGAATAAATAGCCACCAGAGGATATATGGTGGCTTCTGGATGGTCTGCGCTTCCGCTCCACTTTTCCCACGTCTGAATGCCCTTGTCGTGCATGCAAGCCAGATGGGGAGTGGGAACATTCAGATCTGTTTCCAAGTGGTTCCCCCCACCCAAGTTATTGAAGATGTGCACCTAGGCGCATGCCCTGCCAATATTTTTAAAAGAAGGAGGAGAAGAAGAAGAAGAAGAAAAGAGATTAGCTTTATACCCTGCCCTTCTCTACCCAAAGGAGTCTCAGAGAGGCTTACAATCTCCTGTCCCTTCCCCTCCCCACAACAGACACCCTGGGAGGTAGGCGGGGCTGAGAGACATCTGACAGAAATGCTCCTTTTCAAGATCAGCTGTGCCAGAACTACGGCTTGCCCAAGGTCATTCAGCAGGTGCACGTGGAGGAGTGGGGAATCAAACCCGGTTCTCCCAGATTAGAGTCCGCACACGCAGGGCTCACTTCGTAGCAGAAGCTCCTTTGCCTATTAGGCCACACACCCCTAATGTAGCCAATCCTCCAAGAGCTTACAGAGCTCTTCTTACAGGGGCTACTGTAAGCTCTTGGAGGATTGGCTACTTCAGGGGGTGTGGCCTAATAGGCAAAGGAGCTCCTGCTATGAAATGAGCCCTGCGCGCACAGCCACTACACCAAACTGGCTCTCAAGAGACAACACACTCCGTGGTTGAGGCGCCACAGTAATGGGGACGCACGACCATGGAGTGAGTGTGGGGGGGAGCTGCAACAATGTAAATTGGAGCACTTAGAGATGCCACCATATCACACCAAGGCTCCAGTCGGACCGCAGCCTTGAAGTAGCAGAATGAAGTGTGCTTGTGTCGATCCTAAGTGGAGGATAGATCAAGATGAGTGGCTTTGTTAGTCACAGTAGAAAAGAGCAAGAGTCCCATAGCACCTTAAAGACCAACAAGATATGGGGCAGGAGGAGTGCATTTTGGCATCACGTCCCTGCTGAGCCCCCTCCTCTCGTCAGATTTTGCCTTTCCCAAGCACTGTCCCCCAAACCTGCAGGATTTTCCCAACCTGGAGCTGGCAGCCCTTGCAAGTGGCATAGAAATCCCCTTAAAAATGATAAATGACCGGAAGACTTGTGAGCAATGGCGGACACCTCCCTCCACACCAGTGGGGAGGCGATCCGTGCCCGACAGGAAGAAGGGGCTCTGGACAGGTGCCGAGCCCCCAGAGACCCCAGTGAGGGGGCTCTGCCTGGGGTGGAACGAGTGGGGATTTTTCTCTGCGGTGGTGACCGCGAAATCGAGATTCCCCTCATCACCCCCGTAGGTTCCCCCGTTGTGGAGCCGTAATGGCAGCAGCGCAAACCGTGAAGCAGCAGAGAATATGAAGTAGAGATGCACAAGATCCCAGATACGCACGGTAAAAAAGTGAGTCTCGAAGTAAAACTAAGCAGAATTTAGCGGGAAAGCGGTGGGTGGAGTGAAACCCCCCCCCCTCGTACATATCGGCATACTTACGAGGCTCGATCCCACGGCATTACTGAGAAAATAAAAGCTCCTACAAACTGCTTGCAGGCGGTATCGCATACTTGAAGGCATAAGCTTGAAAACGATTTTAGTGCCGTTAAGAAAACTGCTTTCTTTGCGCATCTTATCTAATCGTAAACAACAGCGTAGTCTCAACAATGGCGGGGAAACCGAAACCTTCCCCCAAACTAGGAAGTACAGCTCAGAGTGCAAAGGTCGATACCACAGAGATGACCACGGTGTTCTCCTCGTTATTGCGACCTCTAGTGGACCAAATGACGTCTCTCAACACTAAGATGGATAAAATGCAGATGGAACTGAAAGAATCAAATAAGGCCACAGAGAAGCTGCAGCTGGACCTCATGGAAGTTAAAAAGTCAGTTAAAAATCAAGACTCAAGGCTACAAAAAGCGGAAAAAGAGAAGGCTCTTCAACAAGATTTGATCTTAAAAATGCAGATGGAACGATCAAATTTCTTCCTAAGACTTCAGAACGTACCAGAAAAAAAAGGAGAAGACCTCAAAACTATGCTAAGTGAAGCACTGGAACCAGTAACAGGCTTAAAAGCAGCGGACATAAAAAACGACATGGATATGGTTTATAGGACCTATCCTGAATATATTAAAAAGAAAAGCCTGCCTGGTGAAATAATGATAAGGTTCTCCAAAAAATCTACAAGGGATGTGGTCTTAAGAACCACAAACAAAGCTGTTCTGAAGATCCAAGAAGAAGAGGTGAAAGTTTTGAAGGACATACCGTTTGAAATAAGGAAAAGAAGAAAAGCCTATAGAAAGTTAACAACGTGGCTTCAGTCTGAGTCTATTGTCTATCGTTGGAATATTCCAGAGGGACTAAGCTTCAGCATCAAAGACAAGAAATATAAGATTGACTCTGTTGAACAAGCGAAAAAATTTCTGGAAATTGATAAAGAAAAGAAAAAAGACAGAGACTCAGATGACTCGCTAGCTTCGCAAGAAAGCATGTACGGTTTCGATGGTTCTAAAAGCGATGAAGATATTTCAGACTTGGAAAAAGGGGCGGCAGCCCCAAAAGTACAAGTTGAGACCAAGAAGACAAGAAGAGGACAAAGGAAGAAATGATTTCTTTAAATCGTTATATTAAGCATGTGCACTAATATGATGTATAAGCTATGTTATTAAGTGCTTTCTTTAAAGTATGCATACTTGCCAAATAGCTTTTATAGTAGAAACAGTAACAATGTAATCTGTAGTTAACCATGGTTTTATTAATGCTTCAGTTTTTTTATATAATCAGATATAATTAAGCATTTTTAAAGTATTCTCTGTATAAGATATATGTAGCATAGTAAATAGCGTTTAGATGTAGATATTAGAAAAAGCAATAATTTTTTTTTTAAATGATAAATGACAAGGCCTTCATTACAAGAATTGTCAGGACCCTCCAATTGTACATCTGGTTCTATGTAGAATGATAACATAGATTTGCTATTTGAATCCTGGGGCACCTTTAAGACCAACGAAGTTTTACTCCTGATATACGCTTCTGTGTCCATGCACACCATCCAAACCCTCAGCAGAGGTGCGGTGGGGAGTGAAAGATAGCAAGTATCAGGATTAGGTGGCTCCACTTTTTCAATAGGGTGTGCCCCTTCTTCCGGTTTGGTGCAGTTGTTGGCCAGCAAGGCACTTTGAGTACTCTTATGGATTTTTGATATCCATAAGCTTGAACTTGGGATGCCCATAATGGAAGGGCCACGTGCATTCTCCATTATAGGGGAAAGCTCCAGCCCATGCCAGGAGGCTGACACCCTAGACAGTTCACCTAAGACAGAGACAAAAGACTCCTTCTGCCATGAGGTTTCTTTCTGTCGCATCACGCTGGTCAACCCCTGCCCCCTCCAACTTACCTGAATACTTATGCTAACGTGGTTACCTAGCAACTGATGGTCGGGCCATCACCCAGTCGGCCAGAACTATTAACTAACAATAGAAGTGGCCCAGGTGAGTCATCAGGCCTTGCACAAGGTGTGTTCCTGGTGAGATCATAGTTTTTCAATATTGGCCACACCTCTGTCACCAACCCACTTTTTACCTTTAACCTATAGTAGGGTCAGTAAGGAACGGACTGCCTAGTAGGTGTGTTAGTGGGATGTGGTATGCACAGCCAGCCCTCAAGACCACCTAATAAAAGACCCTGCACAGAGGCATTCGGTCTCTTGAGCCATCGTCCCCTATCTACTTTACTACCCTTATGCCCAGCTTGCTATACCCATACCCTTGCCGCCATCTTTAAATCTCTGGATCCTGGAACAGAGAGAACCACGTGGTCTTGCAGGTTCGAGCCACGTGTCCCATATTTTTCTATTTTTCTTCCCCATCCAATTCTTCCTTCGGTTGGACAACTCCTCTTTAGGAAGGTAATGTATTGCTTCCCCACCAACGAACTCCTGCAAATTGCAACAGTGCTATTTTCTATCTTTATTTCCCTAGGCCTGTGTGTACGTGTGTGTGAGAATCTGTTTTTGTGTGCTTGAACAACATCATTCAGTAAACAGCATTTAATTTGCCATCTGCCTCACGTGCCTGTTTCCTGTAGAACTCCTGGGAGGGGTGGGACCCTGGTATAGTTGGCAAGAACCCGGTATTGTGCTGATTGCTAAACGTAAATTAAAGCAATTCGGCTAACACAGTGGTTAGGAGCACGGACTCTAATCTGGGAGAACTGGGTTTGATCCCCCACTCCTCCACATGCAGCTGCTGGTGTGACCTTTGGTCAGTTACACATTCTCTCAGAGCTGTTCTCTCAAGAGCAGTCCTCACAGGAGCTCTCTCAGCCCCACCTCCCTCACAGGGTGTCTGTGGTGGGGAGGGGAAGAGAAAGGAGATTGTAAGCTGCTCTGAGACTCCTTCAGGTAATAAAGGGTGGGGTATAGAAGAAGAAGAAGAGATTGGATTTATACCTCGCCCTTCACTGCCCAAAGGAGTCTCAGAGCAGCTTACAATCTCCTTTCCCTTCCCCTCCCCACAACGGACACCCTGTGAGGTAGGTGGGGCTGAGAGAGCTCTGAGACAACTGTTCTTGAGAGAACAGCTCTGCCAGAACTATGGCTTGCCCAAGGTCATCCAGCAGCTGTAAGGGGAGGAGTGGGGAATCAAACATGGTTCTCCCAGATTAGAGTCTGCGCATTTAACCACTAAACCAAACTGGCTCTCTCCAGTCTCTTCTCTTCATCTTCCTCCTTTAAAGTCTTCCCAGGCAGACAGGGATTCAACAGGCACAGCTTTCATGCTGCTTGGAAATGCACCATCTGGGAGAGCTGTGCCTTGGGATAAAGCAGATTTTTCTCCTCTCCTTTGCATCACTGAGCTGCAACTGGGGGCTTGAGGAAGGGTGGGGGGGTTGCAAATGAGGCTGGGAGTCCAGGGATCTCTATGGTGCCGCTATTCCACTGACATAATCCATTTGTTTAGCATTTTAGTGCTCACATTAGAACCTTAATATAACGGCCAAGGAAGATTGCACACGCCGGGTGAAAAGGGGACGGGAAAGAAAGCGCCACATGTGCATGCACACCTCGAAGTGTATGTGCACATGAGAGCTTATACCAGGAATAAAACTTTGAGGGTCTTAAAGGTGCCACTGCACTGAAACTTTGTTTCGTGGCTACCCATTTGAATAGATTTGCTATTGCGACAGCAGGGATTTCACAATATCAGGGAACTCAGCAACCGAAGCTGGGGAGCCCTTGTGCTAGCATGTAGGCAGAGTCTAACGAGATCCAGTTTCCTGAAAGGAAATGACTTGACCTTTGGTAACAAACCTCATCCCAAGCCATGGAAAAATTACACATGTGTGCCATTATGAGTTTACTATACAACTTGTCTGTGATCGGAGAGCACGGTAAGGGGAGGCTATCGGATGTCCAACCCTGAGCAAGATCAAAGAGGCCACCGCTGTCCCATAAAAACGGGGATCTTGGATTGACTTCAACCAACCTGCAAATAAACCACCTCCCCAGGTAAAAAGTTTCAATTTTCTGATACTTCACCCCTCCGCACCACATGCACGCACCCACACACACACAACAACAAAAAAGTTACGGCTTCTAGGAACAACTATTAATCTCCGGCATCCATTCTGGCTACTGGTAAATGGTTCGTTCCAGCAATTAATGCATTATTTCTAACAGCTGCACATCCTAGACAGCTCGACCGAGGTGGCTTGGCAGGGAACATGAAGACCCACACATGACGGAATGATTAAAACAGCAGCTCTCCCGAGCCAGAAAGCCGGGCCGATCTCTGCTTTCCCAGCTCTTTTCCACGATTCGTTCTGTGACTTTATGCGAATGACACTTGACCCGCTGCCCTCTGGGAAACGTGAATAATACCCAACTCCTGGGATCTTCTGCACAGTTCCATCCGAACGTGCGCAGAACAAGCTTTGAGGTGTTCCAAGAGAAACGGTCGTGGAGGACTAAAAATGCAGCTATTGTTTCCACTTGCGCCATCCACGGCGGTCCTCGAGAAGGGTGCCATCTTTCAGCAGATGTTCTCCTCAGTCGATCGCATTGTCTCCAGCTTGTCCATGGTTAAAAAAAAAAATAGATACACCATGATGGAGTCTGAATAAAATGGAGCCTACATTTATTATTGTCACGGCTGATTTAATTCCCATGTGAACAGAATAGGATATCTTTCTGATTGTTGGAGCTAGAGGGGAGCTGGAAGGACTTATTGGGGGCTATTAGTAGAGCCTTGGGGAGATCAGTTTAAACCCGCAGTCATGATGGTACGTGCTGAGATATGGTGGAGAGTTCCTTTCTGCATCCCGGGTATGTGGGAAGAACGTTCGAGATGAGGATGAGGACTGAGCTCTCGGACGTCCGGCGTCAGGAGTTTGTCTCCACAGACAAAGGAGTCATTTGTTAATTGCTCCCATCGAGCCCAAAGGCTATTGGTCCTGATTCTTTAGACTGACACTCAACTTTTGTTTCCCCAACTTGCTCCAAACAGCCCAAATTGAATGTGACCCACTCGCTGTGCAATGTCAGATGTTTAACAGCCTCCCTGGTTTTCCAGTCCGAGGCAGGCAGCAGAAAGCACAAGTTTCCAAAGAAGTATATTAGATTACCACCACACAGCTGGAGGGAAATCTCTGTTTCTTTTCAAATGCCCTTAGAATTATCAATTTATATGGCTGCTAAGCTGTCTTTGGCTTGTTGAATCACAAATTGGGTGGACCTACTCTGCAGGGTTAGTTTTCTTTAAAGCAGATGAGCCTGGAGACACAGACCGATTTCCCACAAGCCGCTGCTCCACCCCCGCTCTTCCCTTTGCCCTGACAGTAAGTGTCAATTTCCCACTATGTGCTGCATGGCAGCATTTTGCCCTGCAGCTTCGCCCGATTTCTCCTGCATCTACTTGATCCTGTTTTTTGAGGCTTGAGTAGATGCGGGGGAAATCGGGTGAAGCTGCAGGGCAAAATGTGGCCACCAGGGCTATTTTTGGGCAGGAACTCACAGGAACAGAGTTCTGGCTGGCTCCTGAGTTGGCCACACCCAGCAGGAACTCATTAGCATAATAGGCCACACCCAACAGCAGAAACTCATTAGGATTGGCTACATTAGGGGTATGTGGCCTAACATGCAAATAAATTCCTGCTACAAAAAAAGCCCTGGGTTTTGACAACAAACAAGGTAAACAGAATAAGAAGCAAAAGGTGGGCGTGGCTGGATGACCACTCTTCTGGTAACATGGGGGCATGGCCTAATATGCTAATAAGCTGTGCTTTCAAGGGTGTGGCCTAATATGCTAATGAGTTTCTGCTGTTGAGTGTGGCCTATTATGTTAATGAGTTCCTGCTGAGCTTTTTGTACAAAAAAAGCCCTGCTGGCCACACAGCAAATAGAGGGAACTTGACACTTACTATCAAGGCAAATGGAAAAGTGGGGGCGGAGCTGCGGCTTGTGGGAAATTGGTCACAGGGAAAACCTGCCAGATGGGGAGTAACTGTACTGGTGGCCTGCCCAAATCAGACATGAATTTATTTTCAAACAAATTGGTCTGTGAGACGAGAATGCGACACACATGAGAATACACACACATACTAGGATTATGAGTTACTAGTGGAAGCCAGAACATCATTTTTCTCTTGGTTACATTCAAGGAATTTCTACGATTGCTTGAGAGGGTTCCCTCCCCCTTACCTACTTCTTTTCTTTATTATTTCTCCACTTCAGTGTTTCAAATTATTTCTTGATCTACTGCATAGATTTTCTGTTAGTTCCAGGTGGTCAGCCGTGTTGGTCTGAAGCAGTAGAACAAATCTGGAGTCCAGTGGCAGCTTTAAGACCACCAAAGGTTTATTCAAGGTATGAGCTTTCCTGTGCACTTTTCAGACAAATATATTTGTCTAATCACACGCATACACACATTACACATATTAAAGAGATACATCCATGTATAGTTGACTCACTGATTAATTTTTTTAACTTTTTTTTAAATTTTAAAATGTTTATATAATCGAGTATAGAAATCAACAAGGATTAGACATCACGGAGAAAATGCACAATATCACAAAAGTATATAGAATGATAAGAGGGTATAACAAGGAAACAGGGAAACATTTTTAAAAAAACCTCTCCAAACCAACCCATATTACAAATTCCTTCACTGTAACTGGTGTTTGTGTGTGTGTGTGTGCGTGTGATATTCTTCCTTACATTTGCAGCCTCACTAATTCTAATGTACTGTTCCTTAATGAAATAAAACTTTATGCTGAGCTGGAATCCTAGAATTTTGCTCGAGAATAAGACAGAAAGCTGAGCTGTAGGAAAGCTATCTGAGTCTGTTTTGCCTTTAGCTAGCTTAAGTAACCATCAGCTATTCCGCAGCTAACGTTTCCCAGATGTCACTGAGACAGACTTTCTTGTCAATCTTTTTGTTAACTCTTCGGGTGGGAACGGCTGCTCGGAGCAGAAGGGAAGCAAGTCTCTCGTTGGGTTGCCAACTGGACTGGCGAAAAAGCATCCAATGAAACCAAAAAAAAGCCTTCACTAGCTGGAGGAAGATGGTAACAGGAGGAAGCAGACGAGTCTCCTTGGGGAGGGAGTTCCAGGGTGTTGGCGCCACAGTGTTCCCTCTAAGCTGTGGAGTCTTGTGAGCAAAAATTCTACTTGGTGAGCTACTGGCATTAAAGTTGTGAGTGAGTGCTTTGGCTACTGCATTGATGAGATTGCTCTGGAGCCATCCTTCCTGAGCTAAGACAAAAATGTGCGAACCGGAGGCTAAAAAAACCCTGTGAGCTAGCTCACACTAACTCAGCTTAGAGGGAACACTGGCCACCACCAAGAAAGGTCCCTCCTCAGCTGCCACTTGCTTAATCTCAGAAGGGAGAGGAAATTTGTTGAATTATCTGGGGGAACTCTAAAGGCCCCCGTCCATTAGCAATCTCCATTTAACTGAGCAAGGTCTATTTTAGTGCATTTTTAAGCAACCTTCCTATTTGTGGGTTTGCACCTAAAGGGAGGAGTGATTGTGGCTCAGTGGTAGAGCATCCTCTTGGTATGCAGAAGGTTCCAGCTTCAGTCCTTGGCATCTCCAGTTAAAACAGAGGTTCCCAAACTTATTTGCCCTACCGCCCCCTTTTCAGAAAAAAAATTACCCTCACTGCCCCCCTGGAAATCTACCTTCAAGAAGTGGACAAAAAGATGCAGGTAGAGTCCACCACGATCCACGCAGCCAGGCAGGCCAAGGCAGGCACAGAGCAGCAGCAGCAGCTGAAGGCCTGAAGCCAGAGGCCAGCAGCAGCCACCCCACAAGAGCCCAGCAGCAACCAGCCTTGCAAGGGTGCACATGCATTTGCAGTTTGCAAGTCCATGGCTGTGATTGGCTGTGGGGACCCCTCTTCACCTCCCCCTCCCTCCCTGATCCCAGGGAAGACCAGGAGAAGGCAGGAAAAAGCTGCTTTAGATAGGTTCTGGACTCTTCTTTCTTTATGCTTCCACCGCCCCCTTATTTTAATTCAACGCCTCCCAATTGCACCCAAGGCTTCTACCGTCCACCTGGATCATTCCAGCACCCCCCAGTGGGTGGTATTGCCCACTTTGGGAACCAGTGAGTTAAAAGGACCAGGCAGTAGGTGATGTGAAAGACCTCAGCCTGAGATCCTGGAGAGCGGCTGCCAGTCTGAGTAGACGACACTGACCTTGGTGGACCGAGGGTCTGATTTCAGTGTAAGATAGATTGATGTGTGCCTATGTGTGCGAATATGTACACACACAATAGATGTAGATGCGAAATGAATTGCACGCCTATATATAACGAGAAATGAATTTGCTGGCCACCCAGCATTAGGATTTTGCAAGCCCGTTCGCTCTTTGAAACGCTGCAAGTTGCTGATTCAATATTTAATTACTTCTACCGGTTTACGAGCGAAACCTCAGCAACCCCCAGGGTAGCGCCTGAGTTTTTCGTGCCAAGCTCTCCAGCTTCAGGTGTTCCAGAACTCAGATTTCAAAAAAAATAAAAAATAAATCTGGAATCCGTTTCTTTCAACCGTTCGGAGACCTCACGTAGCCTAGCTGCATCCTCCTCCTTTAGATCCCTGCTTTGAAACCTTTCCCGTCTTTGATGTCGATCAAAAAGAGCCGTCTGGTCGGGGAATTCTCCTCTTGCGCATTTTGAAACTGCATCTCCCTGGTGTTCCTCCAAGGAACAGAATAGGGCGTAAGAACGTCTTTGCAGAAGCTTGTTTGATGGGGTATGTATGACATGCTGGTGGAGGATCTTTTGGCAATGAATCCAGGGTGGAGGAGTCACTGAAGGGTGCTTCACTTCTGGCTTGCCAATCTCCAGGTGGGGTCTGGCGACCACCCAGAATTGCAACTGATCTCCAGGCAACAGAGACCAGTCCCCCTGGAGAAAATGGCTGCTTTGGGGGGGGTGGAGTCTATGGCAACATACAGCCTGCAGATCCCTCCCCTCCTGAACCTCCACCCTTTCCAGGCTCCACCCCCAAATATTCAGGAAATTTCCCAACTCAGAGGTGGCAACCGTTCTTAGCTGCATGGAAGTCAGCTCCTTGGTAGAGAGGAACTGATGGCCCCCCAGGGCTGGACTGAGGAGGAGGTGAGCCAGGTAATCACCCAGGATGCCAAGCTTGGGGCATGGGACTTTGGGGGCCACGTTACAGGCTGTGTATCCAGCTAGAACATGTTGTTTGACTATACTGGGCTATGCAAAGTCTGAAAAACAGAATCTGTGTAATACCTTTTACTAGGACCACCCAAACTGACACAAAACATAGGGTTGCTAGACCGCCCAGTAGAGGAGGGGGTCCCCTGACACCAGGCTCTACCCCTAGCTGCTGATCAGCTATCTGGAGGGGGGTGGGACTTACCTCGAGAAAGAAGAAGAGATTGGATTTATACCCCGCCCTTCACTACCCAAAGGAGTCTCAGAGTAGCTTACAAACTCCTTTTCCCTTCCCCTCCTCACAACAGACACCCTGTGAGGTAGGTGGGGCTGAGAGAGCTCTTTCCCAAGCTGTCCTTGAGAGAACAGCTGGTACCGAGCTATGGCTTGCCCAAGGTCATCCAGCCAGGTGCAAGTGGAGGAGTGGGGAATCAAACCCGGTTCTCCCAGATTAGAGTCCGCGCACTTAACCGTTGCCTTGTTGACAGTGTTACACACAAAGTGACATCATCACACCACCTACATCCAGGTGACTCTCTATTATTTGGGCAAAAACTCTATGGTAGAAGCCGGTTTTACCATAGAGTTTTTGCTCAAATACCGGTGTTGCCTAATTGTCGCTGGTGTGATGACATTATTTTCTATGCATCACCAGCAATGAGGCCTAGGCCTTCCTCTTTCTCCTCTTAAGTCCCCCATCCCGCATTGGTTGTCAGGAGGGACATGGCAACCCTATTAACATCAACATTGTGAAGTGGGATACAAATGACAAGAAAAATTAGGTGGTGCAAATCAATACAGCACTGAAAAACCTCCTTGCTGAGGAGGGGACGTTTGGTCTAGGGCAGAAGTAGTCATGTTATGGCCTGAGGACCGCATCTGGCTAGATTAGGGTTGCCAGTCTCACCTTTGAGCCAGTTTGGTGCAGTGGTTAAGAGCGCGGACTCCGATCTGGGAGAACCAGGTTTGATTCCCCACTCCCCCATCTGCAGCTGCTGGTGTGACCTTGGGTCAGTCACAAGTTATTTCAGAGCTATTCTCTCAAGGGCAGTTCCCAAAGAGCTCTCTCAGTCATACCTTCCTCACAGGGTGTCTGTTGCAGGGAGGGAAAAGGGAAAGGAGATTGTAAGCCTCTCTGAGACCCTGAGTGATGGGTAGGGAATTAATCCAATCTCCTCCTCCTCCTCTTCTTCTTTTTGAAATTCTGACAAAGCATGGTGAGCACAACCACCAAGCCTAGAGCTCAAAACTAGCGTTTCATTTCCTTCTCCCTTGCTTTTGTATGTGAACGGTAAGTTTAATAGATTACCTCCCAGTGTCAGGAATCTTGGAGCCAGGTAAATTATATGGTGCCACAAAGTGAACTCAATAAATACTACAACTCCCATGAGGCTGAGTTTTTAAAAATGCACATTTGAACTGCTGCAGATCCAGACAGCTGCACAGCCATTAATCTTGATGTTTGACAGATCCAATGGTAAGACTTTTTAAAAAATGCACAGTATTTATTTATGTATAAATGTTTATGTCTGTTCTTTATTTAAACAATTGGCAGGAGAGTATGGTGTGGGGCTGTTCATGTATACTGTATGACCAGGTTCAAGCGGTTCAAACTTCCCACTGAACAACTGACTCTTGGCTTGCAACTGGCGAGCAAGACATGAGCTGCACAAGTGGGTGCTTGAGCAGCCCTGGTTGCATTTATCCCTTCTCTGTTTTCCCCTGAAAAATAATATCTTCATGATGTCTTGTCCCTTCTGAAACCAGAAAGGGTACTTCCAGTTTTAGACACTGCCCTGCATGCATTTTTAAATGCAAGGAAGACAGTGTAACCTCACTACAGTTTATTTCGATACACGATCAGCTTGAAAGTGTAAGTTCAAAGGTAGTCACGGCTCGGTGGTGGAACATCCCAGGTTCAATCCCCAGCGTCTCCAGTTAAAAGGATCAGGTAGTAGGTGGTGTGAAAGACCTCCGCCTGAGACCCTGGCGAGCCACTGCCAGTCTGAGTAGACAAAACTGACATTGATGGACCAAGGGTCTGATTCAGTATAGAGCATCTTCATGTGTTCAGCCAGTTTAGCATAGAAAGCCAGTTTGATATAGTGGTTAAGAGTGCAGACTCCAATCTGGGAGAACCGGCTTTGATTCCCCACTCCTTCACATGCAGCTGCTGGTGTGATGTTGGGTCAGGCATAAGTTCTTTCAGAGCTGTTCTCTCAAGGGCAGTCCTCGAGAGAGCTCTCTCAGCCCCACCTACCTTACAGGGTGTTTGTTGTGAGGAGGGGAAGGGAAAGGAGATTGTAAGCCACTCAGAGGCTGATTTCCCACGAGGCACTGCTCCGGCGTCGTTCTTTCCTCTGCCCCGATTGCGTGCTTGAATTTCCCACTATTTGCCCCACGCCACATTTTGAACCACAGCTTCACCCGAATCCCCCCGGGGCTTCAGTGATCCTCAAAAAACAGGATCACTGAAGCCACGGGGGAATTTGGGCGAAGCCGCAGGTCAAAATGCGGCGCGGGGCAAATAGTGGGAAATTCAAGCACACAATCGGGGCAAAGGAAAAACCAAGCCGCAGCAGCGCCTCGTAGGAAATCGGTCTGAGGCTTCTTTGGGTAATGAAGGGCAGGGTATAAATCCAATCTCCTCTTCCTCCTTCTCCTCTTCTTCTTCTGTTCAAGCTCTTCAATGACAGGCAGAACAATGAATTCTCCAAACAAAATTAAAGCACAGAACAAAACTAGGAGCAAGGAGAGGTTATTCAGACACATGCATAGGTTTGTCCCAACCACTCTCTTTGCATTTAAACCCCAGGGTTCTGGAGGGGCGTCTCCAATGTTTACCTCCTGTGACCTCACTGTTCTTGGGCTGCTCAAGACATACTTAATTAAGCAGTATGGCAGGACTGATTATACATGTTGTGGGGTTTTTAAAATGCATTTAGAGGAGTGCCAAAAGCCACCGCAAGGAATGCTGTGTGGTATGTTGACTCAGCCTCATTACGAAGGCGTGCCTTTGATGTACCCAGAATGGCTTCAAGAAAGTGGAGCTTTGATAACCTCCCCATCCATCCATTCCCCCTCCCCCGGGACTCACAAGGGTGTCAACCCTCCAAAGGGTTTACACATCGTCCAACAGCAGGATGTTTGAATTAGATCAGCAAAGATGAACTATCAGGCAGATCCTGAGGTCTGAGAGGCTTTCATCTAACACTCATGCTTTGCTTCAGTTTTGTTTTCTAGATTCCTGGTCCGTTCTACAATTGTGTATTGAATGTCCCAACCTGATTGTACTGAGTCAGACAGTTCCCGCAATACGTCCTTACCACTCCGAAGCTCTGGCTGAAAGTCTGTTCTAATGCTGCGGGTTTGTGGCACTGCTTCTGCAACTCCACCAACAGCACTTTCCCCTTCCAGTTATTCTGTGAGCCTCGTGGGATTTGTTGGTTGCCAGTGCTTCAGATGGAGAGCAGTGGCAGGCTGGGGGGAGGATTTTCCAGAGTCATTCTGTTTTTGGGAGCTTTCTGGCTCAAGATTTTGGATGGCTGGATATTAAATCCCAACAGCCATTGTCTGAGGCAGTGATGCTCTGTCTTCTTGGTGCTTCTTGGTGCTTGATGCTTCTTGGGGCCACTGTGAGAGAGCTTCTAGAGTTCTGGCACCACTGGTGGACTTCCTGATGGCACCTGGGTTTTGGCCACTGGCTTCTCTTAGATTCTTATGTCTGTGGCAAGTGATGCTCTGTATTGGTGCTTGGGGGGGCCACAGTGGGAGGCCTTCTGTAGCTCTAGCCCCACTGGTGGACCTCCTGATGGCACCTGGGTTTTGGCCATTGTGTGACACAGAGTGTTAGACTGGATGGGCCACTGACTTAATCCAGCATGGCTTCTCTTAGATTCTTATGTCTGTGGCAAGTGATGCTCTGTATTCTTGGTGCTTGGGGGGGCAACAGTGGGAGGCCTTCTGGAGCTCTAGCCCTGCTAGTGGACCTCCTGATGGCACCTGGGTTTTGGCCACTGTGTGACACAGAGGGTTGGACTGGATGGACCATTGGCTCGATCCAACATGGCTTCTCCTATGTTCTTATGTTCTTAGGGGCTTTCCCACATGTTACCTCTGCTTATCAATATCAAGCTTCGAATATAAATATAGAAACCAATATTCAGTGCATTATACAATCGTTTTTCTAACATTGTTTCCTTTGACTGAGAGCCAGCATGCTGTACTAGTGAGAAGACTGGACTGGGATCTGGGAAACTCAGGTTCAAATCCCCATTCTGCCATCGCAGCTTGCCTTGGGCCACTCACTCCTTCTGAGCCTAATCTACATCACAGGGGTCTTGTGAGGATAAAATGAAGAATGACACTGTCAGCTTCTCTGGGTCCCCGTTCGGGAGAAAAGTGGTGTATCAATACACAAAATACGTATTAATATTTAATACTTAGCCTTTGTTGTTCTTAATGGACCAAGATATATATCTGACATCATTTTTATTGGACACATAATGATATTTAATATTTGATCATGTCTGATTGCTGACATTTAGTGTTTAAGGGTTTTAGAAAGCTGACACGCAATGATATTTAAGATCTGATAATTAATAGCATATGCTATTTCATATTTGAAGGGTGGCGGAACGGGCCTGCTCTGGCCAGCAGGCCCTGTTCCACCCTGCCCTCCAAGGTTTTCCCAACACCTGGAGAGGCTTTTCTTTCTTGGGTAACCACTGCCACCATCTGACCTTGGCATGGAATTGCCCGCCGGGAGGATTAGGACCCCCAGCTTCCCTTCCAAGTTCTGAGGCCTTGCCTCTGTGTCTCCCACTGCCCAGTGCCTGGTCACCACAGGGACTGCTTACTGCCCTGTGCGCCCCCTGGGGGACTAGCCACTTGCCAACTGACTGCCTTCTGCCAGTGCTCCTTTTAAAACAGTGTGCCCAAGATGCTGGAGGTCTATGTGGTACAGAGAACCACTACCGGCATCAAAAGTTATAAAGTATTTATTAGGGGGGAAATGTTCACAAGCAGGGGTCATTTCATAGAAAAAGAGGTGCAGGAGCTCATTAGCATAACTCATTAGCATAACTTATTTGCCTATGCCACACCACCTGGCATCACCAGAAGTATGTCAGAAGGCAAGAAAGAAAGGAGAGAGAGAGAGAGAGAGAGCTGGCAGAGAGGGGACAGCTACCAATCCAAGCCTCAGAAATACCACTCTTCTGGGAGGATAGCTTCAGTGGTGGCTGAAGCCTTCAGAAGGCTGGTTGGAGGAGCAAGGATCTTTCCAGGGGGTGGGGTCATTTTGCTGCAGTCATGACACAAGCAAGCATTCCCCCATGGCACCAACTCCCAGAGCTGAGCTCCCCCAAGCTCCTGCTCGAAATGACTCCTGTTCACAAGCATACTTTTAGCACAGCACCAGACTGAGCAAGGGATTCAAAAGAAATGGGTAAAATACAATTCCTCTGTCCCTCTCTTTATACATGCACTATGAGATGTTAAAATATAGGACAGGCTCCTTAGCTTAGTTACAGATCTGCACAGAGTTGCCATTACCTTGCAGCTTCTTCCGGCCGTCTAAGCCAGCACATGGTTAATGGCCACCTCCTCCAGACTCCGGACTTCAGTTAAGAGTTCTGTCTGCTCTGATGGACTCAGCACAAAGGAGCCCTTCCGATTCACTGCACCCGCCATGGAGTGTCAGAATTCCAAATGTGCCTGCAGGTTGAAAAAGGTCAGGGACCCCTGCATAGGTGCACCTGTTTCTAAGAAAGAACCAACGTGTGTTCACTTTTCAAATGAAACCGGGGACCAGTATCTGGGGGAAATGTGGGTTTTAAATCACAGATTGAGCTGTATACATGCTCAGTGTAACATGAGGATCACTCACATCATGTATAAAGAAAAATCAAGCGTGCACTGCGCATGGTGTCTGTTGCGGAGAGAGGAAGGAAAAGGAGTTTGTAAGCTGCTCAGACACTCCTTTGGTTAGTGAAGGGTGGGGTATAAATCCAATCTCTTCTCTTCTTCTTTCTTTATGCTTTGGCAACTGGTGCCACCACCGCACAAGGATCTTCACTGTGTGACGGAAGTTAAGCTGCAGCCTTTTGTGGCTGTCTCCGCCTCCTGTGGCAGCCTTCCACATCATGTCAGAATTCCCAAGGTGCCTGCAAGCTCAAAAAGGTTGGGGACCTCTGGGACAACAGAACAACTAAGCTGAGATAGCACAGCGGCTAGGGCAATGATGTGCGATCTACCGGGTCCCAAGTTCAAATTTCACCTCTGCTGCAAAACTTACTAAGGTGGACTTAGGTACCTCGCTCTTCATCTTATTTGCCATATGGGGATGATTGTAACTTGCCTACCATACAAGGATGTTTTAAGAACTGAAACAAGGGGAAGGGTGTGAATAGCGATGCCGAGAACTTTGCTTTCCAAAGGAACAAAAATGTCATTCGTTCAGCACAGTTGTTGTTTCTCATTCCTAGAGAGAAAAAGTTTCCTTTTATAGGACTGCTTCACACCCACCAGAAAATGAAACCCAGATGGTTTACATTATAAACAGAAAGTAAGTGACACACTGCTGTAATTAACAAAGGACAATTTCAAGAGGGTAGCCCTGCTGGTCTGCAGTAGCGCAACTAGATTTGAATACAGTAGCACCTTAGAAACCAACAAGTTTTTAGGGGTGTAAGTTTCCAAGATTCTAAGCTCCCTTTTTGACATTCCCTTTTGATTCTCAAAAGCTTATAACTAGGGATGGGCATGAACCGAAAAACGGCAGTTCGTGTCAGTTCAAACCACAAATGAGACCAGAAACCTAATTGAAAAAGGAGGTTCATTCATGAACCAAAACGGTTCATGGTTTGTGATCCCACAAACCCCATTGAAAGGAACTGCAGTCCCTCTCAACAGAGTTTGCAGAAAGCCTGAAAAACAGTTGAGCAGTAGGGAAAAGTCTGCCCCTCGCCACTCAGCTGTTTTTGCGGGTTTCGCAGGGAACAGAAAGTGGGGGTTTAAAGGGACTCTAAACCCCTTTAAACCCCTGCTTTCTGCTCTGTCCCTGAACTGCCATGAACCACCACCAACTGCTTTAAATGTTCGCAGAAGTTCATGACGGTAGACCTGTCAGAAACTTCGGTTCGTGAACCACAAACAGGGCAAAATCCGTGATGAATTTTGCATCGTGATTCAGTTTGTGCCCATCCCTACTTACAAACCGAAGATCATGCTGGTCTCTAAGGTGCTACTGAACTTGAATCTAGCTCTTCACAAAGGACCACACATCCATGGAGGCTTGCAATGAAACCGATGCAGGATGGGGTACTTAACCCTTGGTTTGTTGGACTAGCCTCTGGGAGACCTGGGTTCGAATCCCCATACTGCCATGAAACTCTCTGGCTGAACTTAGGCCAGTCACACCCTCTTACCAGCCCACAGGGTCATTGTGAGGATAAATGCTAGTGCAACGGGTGCACCTAAAGGGTATCTATCCCAACACTTTCCCAAGGAGTTAGGGCAGCCTTACTCTCTTTTATCCTCAGAACAAGCCTACGAGGTAGGTTAGGCTGAAGGACGGTATCCGTGCAATCTTATGTGAATTATTCCATTCTAAGCCCACTGCGCAGGATCGCCCTAATTGTGCCTGGCTCAAAGACACCCACTGAGCTTTATGGCTGAGTAGAGATTGGAACCTGTATCCTTGAGAGCCAGTTTGGTGTAGTGGTTAAGTGCGCGGGCTCTGATCTGGGAGGACCGGGTTTGATTCCCTACTCCTCCACTTGCAGCTGCTGTTGTGACCTTGGCCATAGCTCTGTACCAGCTGTTCTCTCAAGGACAGTTGTCTCAGAGCTCTCTCAGCCCCACCCACCTCACAGGGTGTCAGTTGTGGGGAGGGGGAAGGGAAAGGGGTTTGTAAGCCGCTCTGAGACTCCGATCTCTTTGTCTTCTTCTTTTCTTCTCTTCTCTTCTCTTCTCTTCTTCTATCTTCTAGTCCAGCTTTTTCCCTCATGGGCTTTCAGATAACCACACTCTTCTCTTGGATCTGAATACAGCTTTCACCCATTCTAGCTGGACGTTATATCCTTTAAACCCATGGTTCCACACTGGCATAAGGTTTTGTAGGCCAGATCCCACATCATGAGATGCATGAAATGTGTTCATGGTTGCGGGGGGGGGGGGGATAATAGCAAATCGAGGCTCGGTGATGAATCCAAACACACAAGAAGAGTGTACCTCATACCGAAGCAGACCCTTGTTCCATCAAGGTCAGTTTGGCGTAGTGCAGTGGTTAAGTGCGCAGACTCTAATCTGGGAGAACCGGGTTTGATTCCCCACTCCTCCACATGCAGCTGCTGGTGTGACCTGGGGTCAGTCACCAGTTCTCTCAGAGCTGTTCTCTCAAGGGCAGTTCACGAGAGAGCTCTCTCAGCCCCACCTACCTCACAGGGTGTCTGTTGTGGGGAAGGGAAAGGAGATTGTAAGCCGCTCTGAGACTCCTTCAGGTAGTGAAGGGCAGGGCATAAATCCAGTCTCTTCTCTTCTTCTTCTATTGACTCCTCAAACGGGCAGCAGCTCTCCGAGGTCTCAGCTAGGGGTCTTCCCCATCACATACCACTGGATCCTTTTCACTGGAGATGCCAGGGATTGAACCTGGGCCCTTCCACATGCCAAACAAACGTCCTACCACCGAGCCATCGCCCACTGGGTTGCTCTCATACTATAAGTGTTGAATTAGTTTTAGCCCCGGAGAGCCAGGATGGCACAGTGGTTAGAGTGTCGGACTCGGATCTGGGAGCCTCAGATCCGAATCCCCACTTTGCCACCGTTGGGCCAGTCTAGGCTAACCTATCTCACAGGGTTGCTGTGAGGATAAAATGGAAGAAAGAAGAACAACCTAAGCTGCCTCAGGTCCCCACTGGGGAGAAAAGTAGGACAGAAGTCAATAAAGAAAGAAAAAGTGACTAGCGCCTATGACTGTTTGGCGTAGTAATTCAGAGTGTGGGCTCTAATCTGGGAGAACCGGGTTTGATTCCCCACTCCTCCACATGCAGCTGCTGGTGTGACCTTGGGTCAGTCACAAGTTCTCTCAGAGCTACTCTCTCAAGGACAGTTCTCGAGAGAGCTCTCTCAGCCCCACTTACCTCACAGGGTGTCTGTTGTGGGGGGGGGGGGGAAGGGAAAGGAGATTGTAAGCCGCTCTGAGTCTCCGAGTGAAGGGCGGGGTATAAATCCAGTTTCTTCCTCTTCTTCTAAACAAACATTGTGCTTGTCTTCTGTACATCTGAACTTTGCATGGAGATGTCACAGACTGGGTGTCTTGACAGAATCAGAGCACACCCCCTCCCCTTTGTGCCTCCCCAACTTTTCCAAAGAAGCCTCAATAGGATCCTGGGGAAGGGCTCACCTCCCCCTTAGCGATGGTCTGTGCCTCTTGAGGGAGGCCCGCTCCACACGCTGAGAACCGTTGCGCCAACTCATTCAACATGTGGGCCGTTTCCCAAGAATACTAGTGAGGATGCCAGATGTGGGCAGGGTGGTTAGTCTGATGTGGAATCCCTGCCCGGCTTCTCTGAAAGGACCTGCTCTTTCTGGATTCCCGGTATTCTTGGAAACTCTGACATTTTTAAAAAACCGTCACAGCAACCCCAACCCCAAAGAATCTTATAAATCAGTAACGGGCCTTCAGAAATGCAGCTGCCAACTCTGCTTTCCTTGAATAGCGCAACGGCTTAGAATTAGCCATCTTTGAGGTTCAGAGTCCTGAACAGCTACACAATTTCTTGGTTTTTAAAAGAAGAGCCATAATGGCTGAAGAACAGGAGGGGGTGGAGGAGATTAGGCAACGCACTAGATCCTGCAGCCATCTCCTCCCTCCCCTCCTTCAAGACGTTGTCCTTTTTTTTTTGGTAATTTAAACATATAAATGGACATGCAAGACCAGACAAAGGGTTCAGTTTGGTGTAGTGGTTAAGAGCGTGCACTCTAATCTGGGAGAACCGAGTTTGAGTCCCCACTCCTCCACATGCAGCTGCTGGTGTGACCTTGAGTCAGTCACAAGTTCTTTCAGACCAGTTCTCTCAAGGGCAGTCCTCGAAAGAGCTCTCTCAACCCCAACTACCCCACCTACCTCCAATCTCCTCCTCCTCCTTCTACTTCTTCTCCCCCCCCCCCCACAAACTGCAGCCAGCAACATGTCTCTGGGAGCTCACAAACAGGTCATAAATGAGATGGCCTGCTGCTGATCCTAGGCCGCCAGAGGTATACTGCCCCTGAATATGGAGGTTTTGTTTAAAGAGTGTTTGCTAAGCCGATAAGGTAAAGTGTGCCATCGAGTAGCCATCCACTCATGGCAGTTCCATGAAGTTCTACCTTATGAGGTTTTCCAGGCGAGAGATGAGCAGAGATGGTTTGACACTGCCTTCCTCTGCATAGCAGCCCCAGTTTTCCTTGGTGGTCTCCCATCCGACTACCTACCCTGCTTCGCTTCCAAATTCTGATGTGCTCGAGCTAGTCTGGGATATGTGATTTCCAAACTATTGCTTTGCAAGCTCTGTACTAGTGGTCGTTACTGCATCTTGTGGCTGTGGGTTCCACAGGTTAACCTTCACTGTGTGAAGAAATAGTTCTTTTGTGGGTCTTGAACTTACTGCTGTCTTGAGCCTGAAGATCTGATATTATCCATGAGAGACACTTATTATTGTCTTCTTGGTTTTTGAGCCATGCAGCCTATTTAGTCTCAAAGGTTTGGTGTAAGTAAAGTGTGAGAGCCAGTTTGGTGTAGCGGTTAAGAGCACAGACTCTAGTCTGGGGAAATCTGGTTTGATTCCCCACTCCTCCACATGCAGCTGCTGGAGTGACCTTGGGTCAGTCGCAAGTTCTTTCAGAGCTCTCTCAGTTCCATCTACCTCACAGGGTGTCTGTTGTGGAGAGAGGAAGGGAAAGGAGATTGTAAGCTGCTCTGAGACTCCTAGTGAAGGATGGGGTATAAATCCAGTCTCTTCTCCTCCTCCTCCTCTTCCACATGCAGCTGCTGGTGTGACCTTGGGTCAGTCACAAGTTCTCTCAGAGCTGTTCTCTCAAGAGAGTCCTGGAAAGAGCTCTCTCAGCCCCACCTACCTCACAGGGCATCTGTTGTGGGGAGGGGAAGGGAAAGGAGGTTATAAACCACTCTGAGACTCAGAGTGAAGGGTGGGGTATAAATCCAATCTCCTCCTCCTCCTCTTCTTGAACAATGATTGCACAAATAGGCACTTTAAGATATACTTGGCTACCTATTATAGAGTAAGAGATAAGACTTAATAGAGCCGCTCCATACTGTCTTTTCACTCAAAATGCACCCCAGCTAGAAACATTTCACATCTGCCCAGGATTATAATTCAGAGAAACCAGAACCTACAGCTGAATGCGGCAAGCTATTTTAGGATACATGGAACAGGTGGTGGTGGTGAAAGCCCAAATCAGTCCCTGAATGGAAATACCCTAATAGAGCCCATTAGTGTCATTACTAAATGGTTTGACTGGGTTGATCTGTACAGGAAGCAGTGCTCTTGCTCGGAATTGACTTCACTCACCTGCACTGATATTAACAGGGCCAGATCTGATAGGCTACCTACTGATGTGACATCACCGCATTCTCTACAGGATCCCTGACTGGCTAGAACTGTTCAAGCGACAAGCACTAGCTTGAAGGAAAGCAAAGGGCACCAAAAACAGCAGCAGAGAGGGGAGACGACTGCTTGAATCAACAAGAGGAGACTCCGAAAAGGGGGGCTGCCTGTCCAAGACTCCCACTGAATGCATGCAGGTCCCCCACTTGTTATATTAAAGCTGCTTGCATATTAAAGTCACTTGTCGCAGTTATGGTGCAAAGGAACCCTACGTATTAATGCTAAATCAGCTGCAGTTTCTTGCAATAAAGAGCAGGGGCAAGCCTATCAAGACCGCATTCGCACATGCAGGAGAATGAGGTAGGACTGACGTGGCAGAAGAGATTGCCCTGTACATGTCAAGTGGTGGTAGATACCGATACCAACCTGGACATCTTGCCTCAAGCCCTGCATGCAGTCAGAGAACGGGCACATCAGCGAGATCTGTTCCATCCTTTCTCTTGGCTTGCGGTGCTGGGTCCCTTTTTGCAGGGGTTGTGTAAATAAGGAAAGCAGTCTAAGGCAGGGGTGTCAAATGTAAGGCCCGGGGGCCAGAACCAGCCCACCCAGGGCTCTTATGGGGCCTGCGAGCAGCTGGTATAAGGGACGGAACTTCGACTGTGGCTTCAGGACAGTGGAACAACCTCATCTGTGGCGGCAAAGAAGCATGGGAACACCCGCCCAGTGCTGCAACGCTGGCTCTCCAGTGTGCCCATGTGGGTTTTCCTCTGTACCCCTCCCAGTTCATGGGGTCTTGCAGTGAGGATTAGGGCCGCCAAGTCCCCCGGGGGGGGGCGGGAATTCCCCCACTAAATAGGTCCCCAATCCGCTGGTCGGGAGTCAGCTGGCGGGGGGAACCCCACCCCTGAAGTGGCCCGATCAGACCAATGTGCCCGTCGTGATGACATTGCCCGGAAGTGACATCATCACTCTGGGCACATCACCAGGCGACGCTCTAGCAATCGCCCTGAAAACTCCAGCGCGACGACATCACTTCCGGGCAATTTCATCACGGTGCGCACATGCTTTGCGTGCGCACGGGACTCCCGGAGAGGGACCGGGACTCCCCCGCTGTTATGAAGGTATGACTTGGCAACCATAGTGAGGATACACCAACTTGGAGCTTACGAGCTGCTGTCCTTTATATACAGTTTATATCTCTGGTACCTCACGTTATGCTTTGTGGCACACATGCCCCGGCCTGACAAAGGGACATTTATGCCATATCCAGCCCTCATAACAGATAAATTCGACCCCTCTGGTCTAAGGCGTGTTCCTCCTTGACCCACCCCACAGCCTGAGGCTGGGCAATTCATTCCACCAGTTAAGTCTCCTAGGGTTACCATTCCAGATTGGGAAATCCCTGGAGATTTGGGGGTGGAGCCTGAGGAGGGTGGGGTTTGAGAAAGGAAAGGACTCAGTGGGTATGATGCCACTGAGTCCCGCCTCCAAAGACACTATTTTCTCCAGGGGAACTGATGTCTGTAGTCTCGAGATCCATTGCGATTCCAAGAGATCTCCAGGCCCCACCTGGAATAGGGTTGCTAGATCACTGGAGACAGGAGTTCCCCACTGCCAGTTGGCCAGCAGGGGGGAAGTTACCCCCAAAAGAGGGAGATCCATCCAACATGCAGTGATGTGTCTACATCACTGCACACATGATCCGGAAGTGATGTCATCACATCAGGGTGAGACTCTGGTATTTGGGCAAAAACTATGATAGAAGTCAAATTCACCATAGAGTTTTTGCCCAAATACCAGAGCATCACCCCAATGTCCCAGGTGTGATAATGTCACTTCTGGGTCACATGGGCAGCGACATGGACACATTGCTGTACGTTGGATGGGCTTCCCTGTTGCTCCTGGTAAGTCCCCCCAAACCCTCACCCGTCAACCCTAACCTGGAAGTTGGCATCCCTATGAACCCATATCTGTGGTCCAACCCAAGCGCCCCCGCCCTTTTCACAACATTTTAAACAGACAGCAAAGGTCTCCTCTGCCATTTGTACCTACGTGCACCGAGCCTTAGAAGTCACAGGCCAAGAAATCTAACTAGCTCTGGTCTCCCCCCTGCCCCTACGCTCGCTCAAAGGAGCATTTCTTGTAGTGGCTCGAGAGAGAAACGTCTTCCAAGAGTGGCATTTGAAAGCCTTCTCTTAAATTACAGTTGTGCCATAAATATGACAGGCTTAAACCAAGGCAGCTGAGAAATTATAGATATGAAAAATTACAGAGATATGATCTTTCCGCACTGGTGCATAAAGATTTAATCTCCCAGGTTAAGTGCCCAGAACACGGCAATTGTGTCTGGATAATAGATAGAAAGATTCTCTGAGCAGTGGTGGGGGAAAGTCCTCACCGTTCTTTCGCACAGCTTGTTTGCTTGCCCCACTCTCCAAAGGAGATGCCGTGAGCAGAATGACAGGCCCAGCATGTTGGGAAACATCTGTCACAGCAAAGGGGAGGGGAACGGAGAGAAGGACCCACATGAGGGAAGATGCTTCACGAGGAAAGATGAATGAAGGAAACCAATATTCTGCACGAGGGTTTGCCCGCAAGTCTGTCTCTGTCACGGCTCCCTCGCTTCTGGTAAAGCATTGCGCATTACTAATAAAGCTGTAAAATACAAGCGGCACAATCCTCCGGGCTGTTCTCTCGGGCAAGCTGCTCTGAGATGAATGGGAGCTGTGCATGACAATATGTTCTCCCGCATTCATTTTGAATGGGAGCCATGCGTGACAATCGTGCTCTCCTGCATTCATTTTGAATGGGAGCCATGCGTGACAATCATGCTCTCCCGCATTCATTTTGACTGACAAGTGGCTGACAATCGCCTTTCCTTCCTTTCCCCACAACAGTCACCTTGTCAGGTAGGTGAGGCTGAGAGAGTCCTGAGAGAATTGTGACTTGCCCAAGGATGGGGAGAGCCAGTGTGGTGTAGTGGTTAGGAGCGCAGAGTCTAATCTGGGAGAACCGGGTTTGATTCCCCCCTCCTCCACTTGCACTTGCTGGATGACCTTAGGCAAGCCATAGTTCTGTCAGAGCTGTTCTTGAAAAAGAGCAGTTTCTGTCAGAGCTCTCTCAGCCCCACCTACCTCACAGGGTGTCTGTTGTGGGGAAAGGAAGGGAAGGCGATTGTCAGCCACTTTGAGACTCCTTCGGTTGATGAAGGGTGGGGTACAAATCCAATATCTTCTCTCTTCTTCAGACCAGTTTCTCTAAATTACAGTCTGCCACTCTTAACCACTACACCACTCTCACTCTGGTCTTTATCACAGAATAAAGGAACATCCCTAGAGTATCACTATAGGGAAACCATTTTTTTCTTCCACTTCTCGGCTCCTCAAAGGCAGGGAAATAGGGCTGAAGGCAGGCAATTACCATGCCAATGTGGCATCACTTCCAGGTTTTTGCCAGACGTGATGTCACACTGTTGGCATGCTATTATTCCCCCCCCCCCATCCCTGCCCCCTTCTCCTGCTGTTTGCCAATCACAACAGGCAACCTCAGATCTCATCCATTTCCTGGAATTCTGCTAATCATACAGTGCAGCTAATTAGATGCTTCAACCACATTTGCCTAGGATCAAGCCACAGATTCCTGCGGAAAACCTACTTGCCCATTTGAATGTCAGATGCTATTCCTTCAATATTGTCAACGGCAATAGCACAGTCACGCTGCATCATAGATGTTGTAGTCTTTGAGCATGCACAGAGTATTCCTGCCACATGTGTCTCACCCCCCAAAAAATGAAAAAAAACATTGTACAAAAAGGTTAATATACCATGCCAGTAATATACCATGACTGGCTCTCATGCATGCATTTTCATTCCTAAGAATGGACATGATTTGTAGGGAGGGGAACTATTGAGAAAAAAGAAATCATTACAAGGATACATGATGCACAGTCAGGCCTGTAGCCAGAAAATTTTGGTTGGTGGGGCAGGGACCGGGGTGCTGAGGCAGGGGAGGAGGAGCAGGAACTTAATTAGATAAATAATTAGGTTAGATTAGTTTCCCAGGAAAGTCACTTAGGGGCCTTCCTTTCCCTTCCAGAGCTGGCCTGTCACTTCTGAGAGCCAGTCTGGTGTAGTGGTTAAGTGCACGGACTCTAATCTGGGAGAACCGGGTTTGATTCCCCACTCTTCCACTTGCACCTGGCTGGATGACCTTGGGCAAGCCATAGTTCTGGCACAGCTGTTCTTGAAAAAGAGCAGTTTCTGTCAGAGCTCTCTCAGCCCCACCTACCTCACAGGGTGTCTGTTGTGGGGATAGGGTTGCCAAGTCCAGGTTGGAAAACACCTGGGGACTTTGGGGGTGGAGCCAGGAGAGGGTGGAGTTTGGGGAGGGGAGGGGCCTCAGCACGGTACAATGCCATAGAGAGAGGGAGAGAAAAGGCATGGTTGGCCACTGTGTAAGACAGGAGGCTGGACTAGATGCACTATTGGTCCAATCCAGCAGGGCTGTTCTTATATCTTTATGTTCTTATGATGGCCACAGGCATAGACAGCTTTAAAAAGGAATTAGATTCATGGATATCATGACTCATATAAGTATCAGGACTCATATAAGTATCAATGGCTACTAGCTATGGTGACTGAGGGGAACCTCCACATTCAGAGGCACTGAGCCTCTGAATCCCAGAGCCAGGAGGCAACATCAGGAGAAGGCCTCGGCCTCTGTGCCCTGTTGTTGGCTTTCCAGAGGATCTGGTTGGCCATTGTGTGAGACAGGATGCTGGACTAGATGGACCACTGGTCTGATCCAGCACAGCTCTTCTGATGTCAGCCCTGGCTAGTACTTGGATGGGAGACCACCAAGAAAGTCCAGGGTTGCTGCACCAAGGCAGGCAGTGACAAACCATTTCTGAACATCTCTTGCCTTGGAAACCCTATGGGGCCACCATAAGTCAGCTGTGCCTTGACGGCACTTTCCACCACCACCCAAGACTAAATACTAATGGTAATTATTGCTCATCCTCATTTTAAAAAATATACTTGGAGTATTCCTGTTTTTGTCCTCACAACAACCCTGCAAGGTGGGTAAGGCCGAGGCGAGAAAATCACCCGACAAGATCGCCTCTTCGGCTCAGCATGTGAAGCTCTTTGGGAAACTCGCTAAACAGCTGCCAGGGATTCTTCTAACTATCTAAAATCCACGGATGAGTCCTGTTAAAAGAAATGGTAGGAGAGCGATTCCTTACAAATTACCAACCTGCCCTTTTACCCTTCAATTGTCCATTTTTTGGTGTTTCGTTTGGCTTTTTTAAAAAAACGTCCACAGGTTAGGTTCCAAGAAACTCACCTCTCTGTCCCAGGTGATACATTTCTCAGGTTCTGTTATCCTGGCTACTTCAGTTCATAATTGATTCCCATACATCACCATTTGAGACAGCCCGGAGAAGATTACTAGGAGAAGATACAGACAAGCCAGGGCTATAAATTACAGTGACAGATTTAGTAGCAACTGGAGAGCTGTAAACATGGAAATAAGGATCGGGCTCCCTTTTCCTCCTGCATCCCCCTTTTTTATTAATAAAACACAGCAAACCTCATGATTGTACAGATGAGATTTAACCATCTCTGGGAGAAAAAGGATATTGCAAGACTGACAGAAGAGGACCCCAGGAAAGAGGAAACTTATGGGTATAGGGGGAGGATACGGGAGAAACACAGAATGCATTTTACCGGCAGATGTTCAGATCAGATATGTGAGACGTCCGCTATCCAAACCCACAATATTACCTTTTATTTAAAAAAAGCATTTGCTGACCTTAAGAAATGCATTTCCTCTCCAGGGCTAGGTCTACATCTCTGGGTTGGGAAATTCCTGGAGATTTTGAGGATGAAGTCTGAGGAAGGCTAAGTTTTGGTAGGGTAGGAAGTCAGGATCACTGAAACCGCGGGGGGATTTGGGCAAAGCCACGGGTCAAAATGCAGCGCAGGGCAAATAGTGGGAAATTCAAACACGCCATCGGGGCAAAGGGAAGAACAATGCCAGAGCAGCGCCTCGTGGGAAATCGGTCATCGAGATCAACATTCGACTGTGATTTGCTTAACGATGCAAGAGATAGTTGGATAAAGCCCTCTGTCCAGGACTCCAGGTGTGAACTGGATAATCTGAAGCTTCTTTTAGCACGGGTGGATTTCGATATTACACGGGCAGTTGCCAAGTTCTTTTCTCAGTCGATTAAGATTTTAAAAAATCGTTCAGTTCCATATTCTTTATTTATTTATTTCCTTCAGTTTGTATCCCACAGACACATGTATTGGATAAATTCCCCTCTTCTCTTTTTTTAGTCCTAGTGTGACGCCGTTCAGAGCTGAAATGGCTGTAAGAGTGGTATCATGAAGATAAACGTAAAGAGTCCGCCTTCCAAAGCAGCCATCTTCTCCGGGGGAACTGAGCTTTATCACCTGGAGATCAGTCATCATCTGGAGGCTGGCAATCATATAATAGGACCACAATGTCCTCAGTCTCCTTCCATCCTCGGCTGCCACCTCCTCCACCACCTCCTCCTCCACCACCAGTCTCTGGTCCCACCTGCGGTCTCACATCAAGAGGCCAAGGGCATATCATCGATTGCCACATCCCAGGCTTTTCCCAACAATGTGTGGCCAGCTGTGTCTCCAGGTTCCATTCCAGCTCCTGGGCTCTCACGGGGACCAAAGTCCTTGTGAGAGCTTGGGAGGCAGAGGACCAGCCTGGATCATCATCCCAGCTTGCCTCAGAACTGCTACCCATCTCTTGCACTGCCATTTCTTTGAAAGCTGATCACTAAGCCACTAACAAGCACCCGATGTTAGGGATGCCAGCCTCCAGGTGGGACCTGGGGATCCCCTGGAATTACAGCTCATTTCCAGACTAGACAGATCAGTTCCCCCTGGAGAAAATGGATGCTTTGGAGAGTGGTGGACTCCACTGAGGTCCCTGTCCTCCCCAGGCTCCATCCCCAAACCTCTAGCAGTTTCCCAACCTGAATCTGGCAACCCTACCCTTCCATCCTCCACCAGGGGGGACCTGGCAGCCCTAGATCCATAAATTTGGAGTCTCGAAATGCCTGCCGAGTTGCTAGAAGTTGTAGTGGGAGGTTCAGGAACAACACATGTGCCAGCAGCTGCACATGACCCGCTGGGCTATACATTCGACACTGAACTAACCAGGTTGTACTCCACCACACCCATACTCTGGTCTTGTCATCCCACATCAGAGCGGTGGGAGATACTATAGGAGGGGGAAAGAGTTGTGTGATACCATGGTGTCACTTCCAGGTGTGACATCCAGGTGTTATGTGACACTCTAGGATTTCCCCTAATCTCTATGAAACACACCATAGAGACTGGGGAAATTCCTAGAGTTTCATGGGATGTCATTTTCCCCAGCCTCTTACAACTAACTGCCCCCACCCACAAATGCTCTTGGCCGACTTGCACCCCTGCCCAAGAAGCTCAGGATAAGCATATGTGGTTCCCCCTCCATTTTTTGGTACTTTTTCGTATACATGTGTGTGTGTGCACATACACTTGGAAGTCATGGCGACCTCTGGTGACTGGGGGCCTGGAGGATACTCAGAGAGGTGGCTGAATAAAGCCTGCCCCCACCTCCCAACTGCTGTTATTCCAAGGAGGTCTCCCATCCAAGTCCTTGCCAGAGTCAACCCTGCTTAGCTTCCGAGATCTGACGAGATCGGGCTTGCCTGGGCTGTCCAGGTCAAGGCTCCCCCTCCCTTTTTTTAATCCCCACAGCAATCCTGTGTTAGACTGAGAGGGATGAGAGAGACAGAAGTTTGAATCCCCACTTGTGCCAGAAGAAGAAGAAGAAGAAGAGAAGAGATTGGATTTATACCCCGCCCTTCACTCCCCAAGGGAGTCTCAGAGCGGCTTACAAACTCCTTTCCCTTCCCCTCCCCACAACAGACACCCTGTGAGGTAGGTGGGGCTGGGAGAGCTCTTTCCCAAGCTGTCCTTGAGGGAACAGCTGGTACAGAGCTACGGCTTGCCCAAGGTCATCCAGCCAGGTGCAAGTGGAGGAGTGGGGAATCAAACCCGGTTCTCCCAGATTAGAGTCCGCGCACTTAACCACTACACCAAACTGGCTCTCCTACTGGCACTGGGTGAACTTAGGCCAATCACATTATCTCAGCCTACCCTACCTCACAGGTAGTTGTGAGGGTAAAGAGGAGAGGGGAATGGTGTAAGCCACCTTGGGTCCACATAGGGGAGAAAGGTGGGGCAGAAGGAGAAAGAGAAGAAGGACGAGGAGAAGAGGAGGAGGAGGAGGAGATTGGCTTTATGCCCCGCCCTTCACTCAGAGTCTCGGAGCGGCTTACAATCTCATTCCCTTCCTCTCCCCACAACAGACACTCTGTGAGGTAGCTCTGAGAGAACTGGTCTTGAGAGAACAGCTCTGAGAGAACTGTGGCTTGCCCAAGGTCACCCAGCAGCTGCGTGTGGAGGCGTAGGGAATCAAACCCGGTTCTCCCAGATTAGAGTCTGCCGCTCTTAGCCGCTACACCAAACTCTACCAGATGGGCCCCATGAAGAATCACGGCCCTGGAGTCTGCCTCCTACTGATAGGAACAGGCAGGTCATCCTTTCGGGTTTTTACTGAAACTATGCAAATGACTTGCACTGATGCAGGCAGCCTCCTCATTACCCAATCTGACTTTGAAGGCATGGTATACATTTAGCGGAATTTCCCCCCTGCCTCCCATAGAGACCAAGCTTGAGTCAGCATCCATCTGATTTCACTTAAGTCCTTGTGGCTGTCTTGTTTGAAGTGGTTCCTTTCCACACTGGCTCATCTCCTCTAAGTCGTTCACTGATGGAATGAGCTCCCACCCACGGATTCTCCCGTTATTGATGGGGAGGAAAGGAAGGCCCGGAGAACAGCAGGAGGTGGCTGAGGGAGAGAGCTGCAAAGCTGCTGACTCATGTCTTTGGCTGGCTTGGTTGCCCAAGGATCTGCCGGTTTCCCGATGGGGTGGGAGGAGAGGGGTTGGCAGCTGGTTAGAGGAATAGACTCCCATTTCGTTTCAATACAAGGAGAAACCTCAATTGTTCTACCATGTATTTGGGCCTGCCATCCGATGGCTGGCACCGGGTGGGAGATGGGGTGGGCGGGGACATGGGGGGATGCTACCAGTGATGGTGTGATATCACTTCCAGAGAAAACCCAAAAGCAATGTCTTGCCCCTCTAGGAATTGCCCTAAACACTATGGTTTTACTATAGAGTTTCTGGTGATTCCTAGAGAGGACCGATGTCCCTCCTGGGTTCCCCCCAGAAGTGATGTCACACCTTTGGCCCAACTGTAGGGTTTTAAAAAAAAAAAAATTCCTGCCATAGTTCCAAGTTGCCGTGGGAAAAGAGGGTTGTGTGCAGGAGGCCTCCTACTACAGTATATGATGTAAGCATTATATAAAACTGTGAATTAAGTGATGTGGGTGGGTCATGTTCTCAGGAAGAAGAAGAAGAAGAGGTGGTGGTGGTGGAAGAGGAGAAGGAGATTGGATTTATTACCTCGCCCTTCACTTGGAGTTTTAGAGTGGCTTACAAACTCCTTTCCCTTCCCCTCCCCACAACAGACACCCTGTGAAGTAGGTGGGGCTGAGAGAGCTCTGAGAGAACTGCCCTTGAGGGAACTGCTCTGAGAGAACTTGTGACTGACCCAAGGTCACTCTAGCAGCTGCATGTGGAGAAGTGGGGAATCAAACCCAGTACTCCCAGATTAGAGTCCGTGCTCTTAACCACTACACCAAACTGGCTCTGGAGTCGTCTTACTTAAGGGGAGAGTCTTAGCCTTTTTATCAGTGGGTCAGAGGTGAAGTTGAGTGGTTTAAGGGTAGAACCCAACATCTTCCTTTTATCTAAAAAAAAAAAATCTGCTGGAGAAAACACTATCCCTTTCCCTTAGCTTTCTGACAATTAGTCTAAAAACAAAAGGAGAAGAAGAAACACACAAGGCACCTTGGTGTCCTGCTGGTGTCCTGCTTATCTGGTCGAGTTGCAAGCCCTAGTGGGAAAAAAAAACCTTACTCCTTTAACAGAGACTTAATGAGATGTTATTGTTCTAGCTGTGAAGCAATGCATTTTTGCTTTGGAGGTTTGAAATGAGCAAAACCTTCATGTTGAGTTTTTTAAAGTTTTATTTTTCTCCCTAGGCAGAGAACAGGCAGGAAGGGGGGAATCAATTCAATTCCTTTACAGACTTACCTAAGCCCACCTTCATACAAATGCTAATAGGTCTAGTCAATGGGATGGTCAAGCTCCCCCCCCCCCCCAAAAAAAGCAGAGAACAGAGACTTGGAGGAATTAAGACTAGGAAGACTTCAGGAGACATCAGGAAAAGCTTCTTCAACCTGGCCTGACTGGCTCAGTGGGAGGGGAGAAGGAGAAGATAAAACTCCTGGAAGCAAGGCGGAAGATCTCTTTTGTGCTGAGTCCATCAGAGCAGACAGAACTCTTAACTGAGGTCTGGAGGAGGTGGCCATTAGCCATGTGTTGGCTTGGACAGCTGAAGGAAGCTTCAAGGTAAAGGTGACTCTGTAGAGATCTGTAACTTCCTAAGTTTAAGGAGCCTGTCCTATATTTTAACATCTGTTAGGGCATGTATAGAGAGAGGGACAGAGGAATTGCATTTTATGCAATTCTTTTTAATCCCTTGCTCATTTGGGTGCTGTGCTAAAAGTATGTGTGTAAACATTTTCTCTTTAATAAATTCTTCATAACTCTGGATGCTGGTAGTGGTTCTCTGTACCACATTGACCTCCACCATCTTGGACATGCTCTTTTAAAAGGAGCACCAGGGGAAGGCAGTCAGTTGGCAAGTGGCTATTCCTCCAAGGATGCACAAGGCAGCAAACAGTCTCCATGGTGACTAGGCGCTGGGCAGTGGGGAGACACAGAGGCAAGGCCATTTCTTCACAGTAAGCCTCTGTTAAAGGGGCAGGCCATTATTTTCTCCAGGCTGCTGGCAACCCTATCTTCTGGCCATCCTAAATGTGCTGATCGTTGCTACTTAGGTTCACTTTAAAGCACCTTTTTGTGCCGAAGTGAATTACAGTTAAAGAGGGTCAGCATCAGTGTTCCCTCTAAGCTGAGTTAGTGTGAGCTGGCTCACAGTTCTTTAGCCTCCGGCTCACAAATTTTTGCCTTAGCTCAGGAAGGGATGGCTCCAGAGCAAACTAATTTATGCAGTAGCCAAATCACTGGCTCACAACTTTAATGCCAATAGCTCACAAAGTAGCATTTCTGCTCACAAGACTCCACAGCTTAGAGGGAGCATTGGTCGGCATTCATTTTCTACCACGGCACAATTCTTCTTTGTTTTTTCCGCCCTGCTCAACCCTGAACTGACAACAGGAAAGGTCGTGCGGGTTAGGCTTAGCTCGCTGCAAATGCCACAGCACATTACTGGAGACACAGAATATAATTGTCTTTTTACAAGCAACAATTAAGGGGAATACCTCCCATCACTTCTGTTTAGAATTCAACATTGCTAATGTACTGGAAGGTGACAGATTGCACCTAGGAACACTAGAGAACCCAAGCAACACTTGGATCCATTTCCAGGTACCCCTGCTTTCCTTCCTGAATAATAGTTTAACATCTATGAAGTCTAGGAAGGCAAAAAAAGAAAAAGAAATTGCATGGTGATCCTTAAGAAATATTTTTGCTCATTTATCCCAGTGCTTGCTACTTCTTTTATTAATAATTTGCTTTGTGGGGGTATTTTTTGCATTTGTGTGTGTGCCTGTGCCTGGAGGTCATGGCGACCTCTGGTGACTCCTACTGGGACATGGAGGACGTTCAGAGAAGTGGCTTGATAATCTACCTCTGTCTTCTGGCCCTGGTATTTCCTGCACTGAGCCGGGGGTTGGACTAGATGACCCTGGAGGTCCCTTCCAACTCTTATTCTATGATTCTACCCACCTGAATCTATTTTCAGAAACAGGGTAAGTCTCCAGAGCTCTCTCATCTAGAAGAAGAAGAAGAAGAGATTGGATTTATACCCCGCCCTCCACTCCCCAAGGGAGTCTCAGAGCGGCTTACAAACTCCTTTCCCTTCCCCTCCCCACAACAGACACCCTGTGAGGTAGGTGGGGCCGAGAGAGCTTTTTCCCAAGCTGTCCTTGAGGGAACAGCTGGTACAGAGCTATGGCTTGCCCAAGGTCATCCAGCCAGGTGCAAGTGGAGGAGTGGGGAATCAAACCCGGTTCTCCCAGATTAGAGTCTGTACCACTATACCAAACTGGCTCTCTACAAAGGGAACCAAACCAGGTAGGTGCTTGTAGACCTCCAGGTGGGCCATGGAGTGATCTGACAATTACATCCAGTCTCCAGAATGTAGACACCAGCTCCCTTGGACCTTTGGAAAGTGGACCCAGTGCCATAACTCCCTCCCCTCCCCAAATTCCACAGTCCCTAGGGACCACACAAAATCTCCAGGAATTTCCCAAGCCATAGATGAAAACCCTAGTTACTGTTGGCAGAGTTTAAATATGCAAGGAAGTGGAGCACTGACTCTTTAGAGAAAAATCGGTGGGTCTATTAAAGAAGAACAAACTGTTATAGAAAAGAGAGAACCTTCACTGTCTAGCCTAACTGCTGAAGGAGGAGGACCAAGAAGGAAGCTCTACAGGACCAGGAAGTCTCCAGAAGAGCCAATCAGAAGACAGGGAGGACATGATTTGAAATTGTGGGCAGTCCCTAATCTAACTTTGCTAACTATCAGTCCTTCAGCTGTCCCCCCCTGTAGGGTGATCTTCTGATCTTCTTCATAAGGCTGCACTACAAACCTTGCATATTCCAGCAGTGACATCTGGAGGGGGCGTGGCTTCATGGTAGAGCATCTGCTTGGTGTGCAGAAGGAACCCAGGTTCAGTCTCCAACAATTCCAATAGGGCTGCCAGCCTCCGGATGGGGCCTGGAGTTCTCCTGCTATTTCAAAGTGATCTCCAGACCATAGAGATCTGTTCCCCTGGAGAAAATGGCTACTTTGGAGGGTAAACTCTATGGCATCGTAACCTGCTGAGGTCCCTCCCCTCCCCAAACCCTGCCTTCCCCAGGCCCCACCCCCGAAATCTCCAAGTATTTCCCAACCCAGAACTGGCAGTGGTGACCCTAAACTCCAGTTAAGGATCTCATAGTAGGTGACATGAAAGACCGCTGTCTAAAGCCCCGGATGGTTGCTGCCAGTCTTAATAGACAACACTGATTCTGAGGGACCAGTGGTCTAATTCGGTACAAGGCCATTTCCCATGTGTTATGGAGCATCTCGCCCCCTGGAGGATGGGTGGGCATATGAGAATGTCTTTTAGTTGGTGCTGAAGAGCTCTCAGCTGGCTCACCAATAAATATTTCCTTGTCTTTGATTCCGTTTTCTCCATAGGTTTCTGCTAGCCCTTCCCCCCCCCCCCCCATGAGGCTTTGCTTCACTTAACAGTCTCTGGTTACAATTGTTTGCACAAAGTACCCTTGAAGTAGGAGAGCCGTGGGCTGGTTCAGCTAGGGCTAGGCCATGCTTTAATAACCTGATCATATCCAGATAGGGAACTGGCAGCATATTTCTTTCAAAGAGTATCTGGTGAGAATTGTCCCCCGCCCCCCTTTCCTCCTCCCGTTATTTGTCTCAAAGCTACAAGTGCCCTTTTGATGGATGGCGAGTGAAAGGCTGGCTGTCACTCTCCGGTGATTTTTTTTTCCTCTTTTTTTACGAGGAAACAAAACCCTGCTGAGTTTGTCTGTCTCAGACATACGGCTGGGGGTGGGAGGCGCACAACCCATTTAGTGCGGAAAAAACGAAGTCTCGAAGGACAAAGGGAGAAGATTCACAACAAGCCTTCTCGAATGTGAAAACGACCAGAGAGGCACAACCAGGGTCCAAGGCTGTGATTGGCTTTAACGTTTAAAGCCCTACAAGCGCAGCAAGGGGCTGTGGCTCGGTGGTAGAGCATCTGCTTGGTATGCAGAAGGTCCCAGGTTCAGTCCCTGTCATCTCCAGTTTAAAGGGTCTAGCAGTGGGTGATGTGAAAGACCTCTGCCTGAGACCCTGGAGAGCCACTGCCAGTCAGAGCCAGATAATATGAACCTTGGTAGACCAAGAGTCTGACACAGCAGAAGGCAGCTTGGGCGATACAGCTTCTGCTTGGCATGCAGAAAGTCTCAGGAGAAGGAGGGGGAAGCCAGTAAATAAATAAAGACTCTTCTTGAATGGTTGGACCTCGACTGTGGTTTGGGTACTGAGCTGCCACTGGGCCTGTGGTAGATCCCAAAGGCTGGAACATTCCCCTTCAGTTGGTGCCCCCAAATGTCCATTCTCACTTCCTGTACAAAATTGACCACCAAGAGCTAACAGAGAGACTGCCTTAATTGAAGGCCTTAATTGAAAGAAAACATACCAGCCAATCCGAGGTTTAAAGATGAAATAGCAAAGGCATTGATATTCTTTTCTTATTCTTTTTTCAGAAATGCGGTCCAAGGGTAGGGGGGAGTGGGCAATCTCATGACAAAGCTGTTATAAAATAGCCACCATGACGATCCAGAGTTCACCCCCCACACACAACACCACCACAATCCTGTTCCCAGTGTCTTAATGGTATTTTCACATGGGATTCCAGGAAAGACCACTGGAGAAGGAAGAAGCAATTGCATCTGGCGAAACGAGTAAATCTGCCATTTCTTTTGTCAAGCCCGGTCAGTGTGTTTGTCCCAGGAGTGTTATAAGCAAGACAAGACCGAGCAGGTGGCTGTCATTGCCACGCCGTGTGCGCAAGCATTTTCTATCCTGTGGATTACGATGGAATTTTACCCGCTCTCTTGAGAGACGCAAACATGAACCATAAGCCTTTTCAGACCCTTCTGATAAGCCTTTCTATCAGCAGTTTCTCAGCCCAACGAACCTGTTCTCTTGTTCTTAAAAAATAATAATAATGAGCAGGATGAGGAGGAAACGGGAAGCAAATGCAAGAGGATTCTTTTGAACCCTGGCGGGCTGCCTGCCGCACACAGTTGCAAGCGGCTATGAGTTTTGCAAGTCACAAATTCTGCAGGCCAGAACGGAGGGAACGGATACCGAAATGTTAACTCATGTTGCGTTGGGGACAGCAGAAACAATTGGAGGCCCTTTTACATGTATTATCGATTTTATTGTACACACACATAAGGAATTCTTATTGTACACACACACACATGGACACGCACATGAAGCTGCCTCATCAGACCATCAGTCCCTCAAAATCAGTATTGTCTATGCTGACTGGCAGTGGCTCCCACGGTCTCAGACAGAGGTCTTTCGCGTCACCTAGTACATGATCCTTATAACTGAAGAGGCTGGGGATTGAACTTGGGATCATCTGCAAACCAAGTAAATGCTGTACCACTGAGCCATGGCCCCTTCTCCTATCAGGTTCTGTTTATACCAAGTGATACGCTCTGGCTAGCAGTACTTGATGGTAGTAGAACTGGAGTCTCCGTCGTAGGCCTCCCATGCCCACAGTATGGGTTCTCTGGATGCATTTCCTCATTCGTTGACGCTCAGCAGTGGTAGAATCATAGAATCATAAAGTTGGTAGGGACTTCCAGGGACATCTAGTCCAACCCCCTGCACAATGCAGGAGCATTGTAAGTTGGTAGTTCTTCTGTGCCCTGTTGTTGGCCCTCAATAGTAACCTGGTTGGCCAGTGTGTGAGACAGGATGCTGGACTAGATGGACCTCTGGTCTAATCCAGCAGGGCTCTTCTGGTGTTCTTATGAAGGCCTCAGCCTCTGTGCCCTGTTGTTGGCTGTCCAGAGAAACCAGTTGGCTACTGTGTGAGACAGGATGGTGGACTAGATGGACCACTGGTCTAATCCAGCAAAGCTCTTACATTCTTATGCTCTCCAGGAAGATTCTACAAAGGCCTCCATTGCTAACTCTGAGTTGGGAAATACCTGGATTGGGAAATACTCCATTGGGGATACTGGGTTGGGAAGTATCTGGAGTTTTTGGGGTGGAGCATGGGGGAAGACAGGGTGTGGGGAGGGACCTCACTGGTATATAATGCCATGGAGTAAACCCCCCAGCATAGCCGTTTCTTCAGGGGAACTGATCTCTGTCATCTGGGGATCTGCTGTAATAGAGACAGATCTCCAGGCAGCACCTTGAGGCTGGCAACTCTATCTGCGGCCCACTTAGTCCTGCTTGGCTATACCCCTCTTCCCAGATAGTTCACTTCTGAGGAGGCAACAAAACAGGACTTTTATGAAGCCTGTGATTTCCAACTCTGGCTTTGTGATACTCTCTTCCCCTGCCCGCCACCCCAAGTACATCTGCGATGAGTTTAAGGGGCATCACATGATTTAAAAAATAAAATCAAATGACTCTCAATCAATGCTCCCTCTAAGCTGTGGAGTCTTGTGAGCAAAAATTCTACTTGGGGAGCTGCCGGCAATAAAGTTGTGAGCGAGCAATCTGGCTCCTGCATAAGTTAGTTTGCCAGTTTGGTGTAGTGGTTAAGTGCGCGGACGCTAATCTAGGAGAACCGGGTTTGATTCCCCACTCCTCCACTTGCAGATGCTGGATGACCTTGGGCAAGCCATGGCTCTGTACCAGCTGTTCTCTCAAGGACAGTTCTGAAAAGAGCTCTCTCAGCCCCACCTACCTCACAGGGTGTCTGTTGTGGGGAGGGGAAGGGAAAGGAGCTTGTAAGCCGCTCTGAGACTCCAAGTGAGTGAAGGTCGGGATATAAATCCAATCCCCTCCTCCTCCTCCTCCTCCTCCTCTTCTTCTTTTTCTCCTCTGGTGCCATCCTTCCTGAGCTAAAACAAAAATGTGTGAGCCGGAGGCTAAAAAAACCTGTGAGCTAGCTCACACTAACTCAGCTTAGAGGGAACAGTGCTTCCAATTCACTGTCATTCACAAAAGCCATGCCATGGCTTACGTTTTTTTTTCCTGGATGGTTTCCGGGTTCAAAATTGCATTGATGAGGATCCTAAGGAGTCTTCCTATTGTGCAAACTGAATTTCAAGGAGCCCCAGGAGTTGGATTTCATGGAGTACAACAGGCTGTAGCAGAAAGGAAAAGGTTAGGAAGTCCTGTTCTACAAACAGAGCTCCGTGGTATTGCCATCTTGTCATTTCAGTTGCAATAATGCAGGGACGTTGGGGCTCTGAACTGATTTGATACAGGGATGTTGGGGCTCTGTACTGTCATCATCGTCATCATCATTCTATGGCATTGTGAGCAGAATAGCCAGGAGATCCTAAGATTGTCTGGCAGCCACAAGTTTTAGCTTTTTAATTGTGTCATGAATGTGATTGTTGCTTAAACACCTGGAACGGCCTTATGTCGAGTCAGACCATCAGTCTATTAAACTCAGTATTGTCTAACTTGGGAGGGAAGGCAGCATGGTAGAGCCTGATCTCATCAGATCTCGGAAGCTAAGCGGGGTCAGTATTTGGAAGGGAGACCTCCAGTGAAGACTGCAGAGGAAGGCCATGGCCAACCACCTCTGCTTCTCACTTGCCTTGAAAGCCCCTTGCTGGGGTCACCATAAGTCTTGGATGGCAGACCACTGAGGAATACCCTGCAGGGGGTGGCAATGGCTGACCATCCCTGCTTCTCACTTGCCTTGAAAGCCCTTTGCTGGGGTCACCATAAGTTGGAAGCTAAGCAAGGTCAGTACTTGGAAGGGAGACCACCAAGGAAGACTCTGCAGAGGAAGCCAATGGCTGACCATCTGTGCTTCTCCCTTGCCTTGAAAGTCCCTTGCTGGGGTCACCATAAGTTGGATGCTAAGCAGGGTCATTACTTGGAAGGGAGGCCACCAAGGGAGGTTCTGCAGAGGGAGGCAATGGCTGACCATCTGTGCTTCTCACTTGCCTTGAAAGCCCCTTGCTGGGATCACCATAAGTTGGAAGCTAAGCAGGGTCAGTACTTGGAAGGGAGACCAACAAGGAAGGCTCTGCAGAGGAAAGCAATGGCTGACCATCTGTGCTTCTCCCTTGCCTTGAAAGCCCCTTGCTGGGGTCACCATAAGTTGGAAGCTAAGCAGGGTCATTACTTGGAAAGGAGGCCACCAAGGGAGGCTCTGCAGAGGAAGGCAGTGGCTGACCATCTGTGCTTCTCCCTTGCCTTGAAAGCCCCTTGCTGGGGTCACCATAAGTTGGAAGCTAAGCAGGGTCTGTACTTGGATGGGAGACCACCAAGGAAGGCTCTGCAGTGGAAGGCAGTGGCAGACCCCCTCTCCTTCTCACTTGCTAGGAAAGCCCCTTACTGGGGTCGCCATAAGTCAGCTATGACTTAAGGACACTTTACACGTACATGTTGTCTAACTTTGATTTGCACTCGCTCCCCAGGGTCTCAAGTAGAGGTCTTTCATGTCACCTGCTACCAGATTGTTTTTTTAAAAAAACCAAACTGGAGATGCCACAGATTGAACCTGGGATTTTTTGTATGGAACCAGATGATCTGCCCCGGAGATGGCCAAGCCACAGCCCAGTTGTGCTATGTGTACATTCAAGTGTGTTTATTTGAGATCAAGCAATGATAGCATGCCATAAATCCTAAACGTCTGGGAATCATTAGAAAGGGCTGGGACACCATCCAACTCAGCTGATGGACTGCATTCAGTTTGGCAGGTCCTCTCCAGTGTATCATTCCCTGGTCATTTTACCAGCCAGGACAAAAATGAATGGTGATTAGAACTCACTTCCCATCAAGCAATCGCAATCTGCTCAGAAGTCCGATTGTTTCAGTCCCGCGTTTTAAGCCTTGTTCTTACGCCAGCTGCTAAAATAGATCTGTCACTGGCAGCGATATGAAGCAGATTTAGACCATTTTCTGAAAGGATTAATTGAATGGCGCTCCTGTCTTATCCCTCCAGCTGGGCATGCAAGCAGCAATAGTAAAGCCAGCCATTTCCGCTGGGATTGGTAATTAGGTTTGCCTTGCTCGGAGGAGATTAATTTCTCCCCCGAACAAACAATTACAGCGCAAGACCTGTATCCACGGACAAACTCAGTCCGTGGATAGATTTCAATTAGAGAAGTTAAGCCATACCCGATTTAGCCCATGTACAGTGAAAAGAAAGAGCAAGAGAGATAACAAACAGGATTATTGAATTACTCTTACAATCATGGAGACATCACCAATGATTCTCAATTCAGTTCCCCGCACCCACGGGAAACAATAGCAAAGATCACTTCTCTCTTTTATTATCTATTATTCTCTATTATTATAATAATAACTGTATGAAAGGAAAGATTTGGGATGTGCCACCTTCTTTACTATTTACTTCTCTCTCCCCCCCCCCCCCACAGCTGGTCTCTAAGGCTAAAAATTATTATATGGATTTCCAGGCTGGACATTGAGCCCGATGGCTCCTGATAATGATAATTTTATAGACATGGAAAAAGTCAGTACAAGATAGATGAAATGGGTTGCACTGAACCATTTTACTCAGCTAACCGAACCAGTTGCCTCTAGCAAAACCTTCCTCTGGAAGCAAGATGCTCTTCCACTGATAAAAGATAGGGATGGGCACAACCCCCGAAATTCTGGTTCGGTTCCGGGTGCTTCCTGAAATGAAACCCGAACCGAGCAAAAAATCCCCAAACCGAACTAGCCAGTTCGGGTCTCCTGGGGGATCACCTGGGGTCACCCGGAAATGTTTAAATGTCTGGTGGAACACACTTCCGAGAGAGTTCGGGGCCCTGTGGGACTTGTTATAATTCTGCAGGGCCTGCAAAACAGAGTTGTTCCACCAGGCTTATGGTTGAGGCCAGCGACGGGCTCCTTTCTGACAGGTTTCATCTATGACTGGCCTCCCCCTCCTCCTTCTCTCTCCCCTCCCATTCCCCTTTCCTTCTCATCAGACAATTTATATTGCCCCTCCATAGGATTTTGCACCATCTTTTAGCTGTATAGTGAATGTATCTTATGTATCTTCTCGTATATATTGCAGTTATTACAGCTATTATAACCTTCAGTGTATTTATTGTGTTTCTTAATGTTTTAGAATGCTGTATGTTTTATAAATCGATGTTACCCACTCTGAGCCAGTTCCACGAGTACCAGTAGAGTGGATTATACATCCAGTAAAATAAACAAACAAATAAATGGCAGTTGTGGGTCAAATTAATCCCCACTTCCTCCAAAACATGAAATGTGGCATTCCCATATCCTGATATCAGCTTGGACCCTACCTAGATTCCTGGCAGTGTAAGAAACGGGCAATTTTCACCAATGACTCTCCCATGAAAAACATCTGGTTCCCCCAAGCTACTTCTTTGGGTGCCCCATCTTTCAGCAGCAGTGTTTTGGAAGGGTGTTTGTGGTTGCTGTGGGAAGGGAAACACCAGTAAAAATGTCCCTACTTATGCATCTGTGGGAATACAGCTTGGATCTAACACACTATCATACTTGGTAATTCCCCACCAGTGGTGGCCAATGATGTGGAATGCAAGAAATTTACACCAGGACATGGGTAAGTTTCTATGCACGTTACATGGAGGGGGGGTGTTGGACAAATCAACAAAGATCAGCGGATAGCTGAGTTGGTCTGCAGTAGAACAGCTATATTTGCATCCTGTCACACCTTAAAGGCCTGACCTGGATGGGCAGGCTGGCCCGATCTCATCAGATCTCAGAAGCTAAGCAGGGTCAGCACTAGTTAGTATTTGGATGGCAGACCACAAAGGTAGCCCAGGGTGGCTATGCAGAGGATGGCAAACCACCTCTGTTTGTCTCTTGCCTTGAAATCCTTTCGGAGGTCACTGTAAGTGGGCAGCGACTTAAGGGCAGTCTCCACCACCCCGGCACCTTAGAGTCCAATGAGAGTTTGGGGATATATGCTTTTGAGAGCGAAAGCTGACCATTCGTTCCATTTTATGAAGGAAGCGTTGACTCTCAAAAGCTCCTCCACATGCCGCCAGCTGGGTGACCCTGGATCAGACACAGTTCTCTCAGAGCTGTTCTCTCAAGAGCAGTTCTCGAAAGAGCTCTCTCAGCCCCACCCACCTCAGAGGGTTTCTGTTGTGGGGAGAGAAAGGGAAGGAGATGGTAAGCTGCTCTGAGACTCCGAGCGAAGGGCAGGATATAAATTCAACTCCTCCTCTTCCTCTTCCTCCTTCTTCTCCGAAAATCTCATTGGTCTCTAAGGTGCTATGGGACTCAAATCTCATGTGTCATTTTTGTTTCTTTTAATTTTAATCTTTGCTATCTTCACTTTATTTTGTTACATTTCCCTTCAGTTTTCATTCCCACCCATTTTTACAGAAAAACAAATTTCTGCCAATGTTGGATCAGGCCAGTGGCCCATCTAGTCCAACACTCCAACACACAGTGGCCAAAAACATCAGGTGCCCTCAGGAGGTCCAGCAGTGGGGCCAGGACACTAGAAGCCCTCCCACTGTTGCCCCCCCCCCCCAGCCACCAAGAATACAGAGCATCATTTGCCCCAGACCGAGAGATCTATACCTTGTGGCTAATAGCCACTGGTGGAACTCTGCTCCATATGTTTGTCTGTAAGTTGTCCTGCCATCCAATCAGGCTGGAATTTTGCAGAGACAGTGCCCCTTGTGACAAACTGACCTCCAAGACCAGGATGTTTAGAGAGCTGGGAGATTAGGGGTTAATGCCTCACTGTAAAGCACTTTGATTGACAGGCAGCTGCCTGTGTGCATCCCCTTCTCTCTGATGGGTCAGCGCCAGCTGAGGAATGTTTTCAAAACTCTTGTTAGGCTTGCCAGAGGGAGTCAGTTGTGTTTGGACTTTGGCTTGGCAGATGCCAGTCAGGAGAGGGAAACAGACAAGTCACCTGAGAAGTGAAAGGACACAACTCCTTGCCCTTACTGTGTACCAACAGAAATTGAGGAGAAGTTAAAAAATCAGAACTAAAAGTCTAAGGGTCAGCCGTAGCTGAATTCCGTTTATTCACAGCCTCCAGAAGTGGAGTTTAGGCTTGACAGAAAAGACTGGACAGCAGGTTGAAATGGCCAGTCTTGCCAAACAGCAAAGGATTATTGGTCCTAGAAAGAGGAGGATATTTGTTACCCAGATGTTCAGTGGGTTCAACTCGGAAAGGACCCCTGGTTTGTGTGGAAAGGGGAACAGTCTTAGACTCCTCAAGAGTGAAAAGGGGAAAGTTATAATCCCGCAAGGGAAGTATTCAGATACAGGAAGGAAGTACTAACTTCCAGGAAACTGAGATAGTTTTATGAAACTTTATTAAGACACATTGTTGCTGAAAGAAATCTCCAAGACAAACAAACTTCTCACAGTTAAGAACTAAGTCTCTAAGAATATAAACTTCAATTATACTCTGTCGCCTGTTCAAAATATTCTAATTTGTGTAATCAACAACAGTTACCTCAACTTATCTTCCCCTGCCCTATTCCTGATTGAACTGTGTCTATTCAATAAAATTAACTGTTTTTGTTTTAACTTTATGTTGTGTCAAGTGCCATTTTCAGAGGGTTTTATAAGAGGGCTCCTGCTGAGTTGCAATAAATCTCTGGCTTGGGCAAAAGCCCAAATAACTTCTCTATCATAGGGTGGGACATGGAGAAAATTATAATTCTGTAACAGAAACACACTACTAAGAGGCTGCTCAGCCAGAGTGGGGAATGAAGTTTTGGGCATGAAAATCTGCCTCACAGAGACGAAGCTGGGGTCTGTAATACCCCTCACCTCAGAGATCCTCCTCACCAACTTTCAGACAAAAAGGCAGGCGATGGGCATCCATTTTAGAGGCAATTAGAATTCATTCTTTTAAAGCAGGCACAAGGAGATACGATATCAACGGCCAGGGAATTTTCCTTCCCTTCTAAAATTCTCAACAGTTAGCAGGCCCGCATTCTACTTTTCAGCAAACCAGGGCAAGAGGAATTAAACTTTCCACCTTGCCCTTTAACCATGCTCCACTCCGTTGAGTCCAATATTTTCCTCCCAGCCTGGCTCTGATGCTGTAAGATATTGACTAACATCACAATCCTAGGCAGGCTTACACCCTTCTAAGTCTGTTGACGTTAATGCACTTAAAAGAGGGTAACTCTCCTTAGGATATCATGGTAAACGATGCAGGATAAAGTTCCTCTCACCTGTGGTTCCTGTTTTTCTTTAAAAATAGACCTCGTCCCTGCTTTCTTTATCCATAAACGGGAGAACTCATGCTTGAGGACAACTCCACTGACTCAGAAAAAGTTCCGTGCAGTCCTAGTATCTTTCTGTTAGCTGCCTCTCAACATGCTCATGTTTCATCTCTGTTCCACCCCACCTGCAGCGTAAGAGGAGGAAGGTAAACACGATGAAAAAACTGAGTTTGTACAAGGGGATTCGGAATATCTGAGCTTTACTTCAGGTGCTGGGTGAAGTTTGAAGTCATATCTCATTGTTTTATGGACCACTTCTCCTAACCTTGATGTCAACCGAACTGTGAAAGCGGCAACATTCGCACACATGTTCAAATGAATATTTGATGTTCTCGCTGCTAGACACTGCAAATTGCAGTGTTTTCCATCTGCAGTCACCAGAAAGCTGTAGACGGCTAGAAAAGTGGAGGGCACCTCATAATCAGCCTAAATAACAAACCAGCCGAAACCAAACATTAGCCCCTTAAAACACCCCTTATCCTAGAACGAATCAAATACTTGAGGATTAAATGATCATTTTAATGCAAGAGTTTTGATGCAGGAATGAAATTACTAGAGATGCCTTAATTACCTCCTGTTCAGTTTGAGAATTATCCACCAGATGGAATCAACACAACTGAATTTTTTAAAAGAATGTTTGCCTGGGTTTGTACAGTTTATATGAGTGTGCAAAGAAACTCTGGCTGAGGACAGACTGGCAATCTCGGTCGCTCTGCCTCCGCTTCAAAAGTGGAGGCAGAGCGGCCGTTCAGACGGCCGTATCTGCCCCGAGGAGGCGGCCCGGACACATTGCGTCCAGCGCCGCGCTCCTCCTGCAGCAGCCGAGCACCACTTCAAAGTGGTGCTTGGCTGCTGCGGCGCACGTTCCACCCGCCGGAGCGGGTGTGAACGCGCACTGGGAGGGGGAGCCGCGCAGCGTCCGCACGCCGCTGTAGGAAGCCGCCCGCAGTCTGAATGCTGCAGGCAGCTTCCTTCCGGCGGCGTGCGAATGCCGCACCATGGGGGAAATTCCCCCCGCCTTAGTCTGCCACGCCGTGGAGGCACGGCAGACTTTCAGTCTGTCCACAGCCTCTGATTGCACATGTTTCTTTCCCATGGCATCCCTTTGCTTCCACGACTTCTTCCCCATTTGCTGTTCACCGCATTACTCAGATACACAGAATACTAACATTTCATGGTCGAGTGCCTTACAGATGTGAAGTGTCTGTGCCGCTTTTGGTGTTCCATGATGGCAAAAGCAAGCAAATTGTTCAGATGCGGAATAATTCATGCATGTGCATTGTCACTGTGCCTCATGGGCATTGTAGTTTTTTTTTATGCACTCCCACTGTAGGTCATTTCAACAATATGTCCTGACTCGCAGACACAAAGGGGGGGGGGGACTTGCCAGTGATCTTTGCTTGAAAAGTAGGTCACTTTCATGACCCAACCATGACCCTGGGGGATTCGTGCCTTTGCTGTTCAAGAATATTTTGCCCAGTGATTGCATAGGCAGAACATCGACCATAAGGTACAAACACATAAATTACAAATGTAGCTCCTCTACCAAGGTATGACTTAACCGTGTCCCCAGAACATATGCAGCTTCTTATGCAGGACATCCTGTAGAAAGCAGCTACTGTGCAAGCTCAAAATACCTTGAGAAACTGTGGCTCAGTGGAAGAGCCTCTGCTTTGCATGCAGAAGGTCCCAGATTCAATCCCCGTCATCTCCAGTTAAAAGGACCAGACAGGAGGTGATGTGAAAGACCTCTGCCTGAGACCCTGGAGAAGCCACTGCCAGTCTGAGTAGACAACACTGACTTTGGTGGACTGGTGATCTGATTCAGTATAAGGCTTTGTGGAATTTTATGCACCATTTTCTGTATTGTTATGACCTACGGTCAACACAATAAATTACTACTACTGCTATAAGTATAAGGCAGCTTCGTGAGTTCATGTGACATGCATCTGACTCAAACGATGAGCAAAACATTGATGTGATCCAGTGAGAAACTTGACTTGTATGTAATGAGCAAGATGGGGCAGCTGATTTATTATCGAGAGCAAACAGCTTTGTACCTACTACATTGTGGCATTTTAAGAACTCTGCCTTGGTTGCCCCTGTGGGGTAGGCCTGTGCTTCAGTGGTAGAGCATCTGTTTTACATACAGAAAGTCTCAGGTTCAAATCCCAGTATCTCCAGTTCCAAGGATCATGGAGCAGGTAATCTGAAAGACTTTGACTTGAGCCCCGGAGAGCCTCTACCAGCCAGAGTAGACCATGCTAAACTGGATAGAGTAGTGGTCGGACTCAAAACAAAGCAGCTTCATTTGTATACCTGCAGGACCAATTCTCCCAATATATCCTCTGTGATGCTGCAATTTCTCCGAGCATGATCTGTCCCATATTTTATTTACGTTATTTATAGTCCACCTTTCTCATTTGGACTCAAGGCAGATTACAAAAGAGTAAGTCAATACAATCGATGGATGGGACATTCAGGAAACTACGCAATAGGATTCGGGTTGCAGAACCAACCAGATGTTTAAAAACAGAAATGAAGCACAGCATAAGTATTACCATGACACATTAAATGATGCAAAATGGAGGAGGAGGAGGAGGAGGAGGAGAAGAGTGAGCAATGTAAAATAGAGAAGAAGAAGAGAAGATACTGGATCTATTTATTTATTTTTGTATTACAGCAATTCTTAAACATTCCAGCCACATTAAACTAAGGTTAACTCTAGAGTTACTACTGTTTATGTTGGACATCAGTGACCAACCTTGGAACTAAGCTGAGAAAAGGTGGGTTTGCTCCTTATAAAAAGAGATATATGGAGGAGTTGTTTGCCCAGGATTTTGGGAGTGTCGCATCTTTACTTTCAGAGTGTTTGTTGATGATAGGGTACCATTTGAGCATTGGGTTTTTGCGGGTGTCGTTTCCGTAAAGATCTTCTGTTCTTTCAGTTGTTTTATCGAAAATAAAATAGTCCCATACCTTGGCTAGCCACATGGAAATTGGTGGGCTGGAGGGTTTTTTCCAGTTGACTGCTAATGTGTGTTTAGCTGCTGTTATAAGGACTTCTACTAATTCTCTTGTTACTCTGGGAATCTTTGTCTTAGGCCATAAGTTGAGTAGAATCAGAGCCGGGTCGTAAGGAATTGGATTTATAAGGACATAAGTCTCAGAGCGGTTTACAAACTCCTTTCCCTTCCCCTCCCCACAACAGACACCCTGTGAGGTAGGTGGGGCTGAGAGAGCTCTTTCGAGGACTGCCCTTGAGAGAACAGCTCTGAGAGGACTGTAACTGGCCCTAGGCCATCCAGCAGCTGCATGTGGAGGAGTGGGGGAATCAAACCCATTTTTCCCAGATTAGAGTCCGCCACTCTTAATCACCACACCGAACTGGATCTTGCAGATGTGTTAGGCCAGTTGCAGTTCACACATGAGGCTTTTCCGTGGTGGGGTCCTACAACCCGGAGTCCACTATGCAGAGAAGGGTAGGATTTAAAAAAAAAAAAATCTTTCAGACAAACAGTCTTTTTTTTTTTAGTAAATTTTTTTTTTATTTTTCCAAACATTAAAAATAATACATTTATCTTATACAAATCCATTTTTCCATATTATATAACATTTTGTTCTGTTTGTATAATCTTGTTTTTATCTTATATTAACGGTTTCCCACCACATTTGAAGCATAACACATTTTCCACTCTATCCAAAATAGTAATACTTATATCTATGTTTACATTTCTGGTAACGGTCATATTTCTTAAAAATACTTATACATTAATTCTTACTTTCTGTATTCTTATATAATTCTAAAATAAAAAACAACTTCTTTGTCTCATTATCCTTAATACATTCATATACTCTAATTCTATTACTTTATATTATTATAACCATGTATAAATGCAGTTTTTCATATCCCAGTATTTTTCAACATATTCTTTCAAATCCTTCCAATCTTCTAAAAAGGTCTCTGAGTACAGATCGTTCAATTTTCTAGTCCATTTATCCATTTCAGCCATATGTAACAGTTTTTTCAACCATTCCCACACCTCTGGTATTTTTTCATTTTTCCAATTTTGTGCATACACCATTCTTGCTGTTGTTATCATATACCATATTATTGTCCTTTTTTTTACATTTATCTCTTCTAGTTTAAGTCCAAGCAATAACATTTCGGGCAACTTCTTAAATGTACATTTCAAGATTTTTTCCATTTCTGCATGTATTTTTGACCAATAAATCTTTGCTTTATCACAAGTCCACCACATATGATAAAAAGAACCTTCTTTCTTTTTACACTTCCAACATTTGTTAGACATATTCTGACCAATATTTGCAATTTTTTTTTTGGTGTCATATACCATCTATACATCATTTTAAAACAATTTTCTTTTAAGTTATAACACGTAGATATACTCATAGCATTTTTCCATAAAAATTCCCAAGATTCCATTTCAATGTCTTAGTTAAAATTTATCGCCCATTTTACCATTTGTTCTTTTACCATTTCATCAGCGTTAAACCATTTTAGCAAGACTTTATACATTTTAGAAATCATTTTTTTCCCACCCTCCCAAACTTGTTCTATTTCATTGTTTTTTCCCTAAAACCGTGTTTTTTATCACTTCTATACATATCATATATTTGTCTATATCTTAGCCAACCATAATCAAAGTCCATCTGATGCTGCTCCTTCAATTTGAAGTCTTTACCATGTCTTGTTAATAAGTCTCTATACTTCAACCAATCTTGTCCTTTGTACCGTGATGTTGGATGCAAAACTTCTGCGGGTACAATCCACATAGGTATCTCTTCTGAAAAAAAGTTTTTATATTTCAGACAAACAGTCTGATCATGGTATGTGCAAGTGCTAATCACATTCATGTCAACACATGAACAGACATGAAGCCGCCTTCTACTGAATCAGGCCCTTGGTCCAGCAAAGTCAGTATTGTCTACTCAGACTGGCAGCAGCTCTCCAGGGTCTCAGGCGGAGGTCTTTCACATACACCTACTGTCTCACCCTTTTTAACTGGAGATGCCACGGATTGAACCTGGGACCTTCTGCACAGCAAGCGGAGGTTCTACCACTGAGCCATGGCTCTTCCCCCAACATTTGTTCCATACCTAGAAACAAGCTCCCAAAAAGATACTTCCTAAAGACAGATGCTGTTGTGCTGGCCTTCAACTTCCTTTCCATTCCTCTTGCTTTTGCATATGGGGGTGGTAGGATAGGATACCAAGTCGCAGCCAAATGCTCAAATGGTACCCTATCATCAACAAACACTCTGAAAGTAAAGATGCGACACTCCCAAAATCCTGGGCAAACAACTCCTCCATATATCTCTTTTTATAAGGAGCAAACCCACCTTTTCTCAGCTTAGTTCCAAGACTGGTCACTGAGGTCCGATATAAACAGTAGTAACTCTAGAGTTAACCTTAGTTTAATGGGACTGGAATGTTTAAGAATTGCTTTAATCCAAGCTAAGTCTCTCACTTTGTATTCCAATATATTATTAAGTATCTCTAATATGTAACACACTTTTTACTGCTTGTACCCTTTGAATCCCTTCAATACAGAAAAAAAAATAATAATAATAATAAAGTCGCAGCCAACAGATGGCAACTCCATAGGGTTTTCAAGGCAAGAAATGAACAGCGGTGGCTTGCCATTGGGCTTTCAAGAGCCTTTTGACAAGGTGCCTCACCAAAGACTCCTTAGGAGTCATGGCAGAAGTGGATGGGTCCTCTTATGGATTGAAAATTGGGTAAATGACAGGAAGCAAAGCAATCAATGGACAGTTGCCATGATGGAGGGAAGCAAGCAGTGGGAAAGGGACTGCAGTGGCTCAAGTGGTTAAGACGCTGAGCTGCAGACCAGAAGGTTGGTAGTTCAGCAGTTCGAGACCTGAGTGCCATGTGACGGAGTGAGCTCCCGTCTCTGGCCCCAGCTCCTGCCAACATAGCAGTTCGAAAGCAAGAAATTGCAAGTAGATAAATAGGTACCACTTCAGTGGGAAGGTAACAGCATTCCATGCGTCTTGGCATCTAGTCATGCCGGCCACATGATCACAGAAACATGTTTGGACAGCGCTGGCTCTTCGGCTTGGAAACGGAGATGAACACCGCATCCCTAGAGTCGTATTCGACTGGCTTTCGAGCAAGGGAAACCTTTACCATTACCTAAGCAAGCATCGGTTCTGGGGCTGGTACTATTTAATTTGTTCATAAATTATCTGTGACTAGGGCTCTTCTTATGTCCTTATGCAGGGGTCATTTCGTAGAAAAAGAGGTGCAGGAGCTCATTAGCATAACTTACTAGCATAACTTATTTGCATATGCTATACCACCTGGCATCACCCGAAGTATGTCAGAAGGCAAGGGAGGGAGGGAGGGAGGGAGGGAGGGAGGGAGGGAGGGAGGGAGGGAGAAAGAAAGAAAGAAAGAAAGAAAGAAAGAAAGAAAGAAAGAAAGAAAGAAAGAAAGAAAGAAAGAAAGAAAGAAAGAAAGGGGACAGCTACTAATCCAAGCCTCAGAAATACCACTATTCTGGGAGGATAGCTTCAGTGGTGACTGAAGCCTTCAGAAGGCTGGTCGGAGGAACAAGGACCTTTCCAGTAGATGGGGTCATTTTGCTGCAGCCATGACACAAGCAGGCATTCCCCCGCCCGTGGGGGGGGGGGGCTGGCACCAACTCCTGGAGCTGCGCTCCCCCGAGCTCCTGCTCAAATTGACCCTCGCCCATATGCCATCACCTGCCTCTGCCTAGCAACCCTGGACTTCCTTGGTGGTCTCCCATCCAAGTACTGACCAGGACTGACCCTGCTTAGCTTCTGAGATCTAACCAGATCAGACTAGCTTTGGCCATCCAGGTCAGGGTCTCTTGCATGTATACAACCACAGAGTTCGGCCAGAGTTCAGTGTAGGCAAGAGAGAGAATGGATTTGCCAGATCTTTTGCATCAGATTCCTCATCCAAGCAGGAGCAAATGGCTTGACTTGAGCCAGCTCTGACATAAAAAGAGGCTCCGTTTTGAAATGAATTGTGGGAAAAGGGTTCCCCCTTCGGTAGGGTTGGCAAAGTTCAGCCAAATCATCATGGAGAGACCGAGCTCCAAATGAGTAAGATGAGAATGTGCATATGTACGTAACTGAATCCAACATAAGAAGAGAAGGGCTTTTTTGCGGTTATAATGGAAGGCCCCTGCTTTGTTTTTCAAAGAGGGTGGGAAGACGGTGCAAAATTAGGGCTTGGATGATGAATGAATTCCTTATACTAACGTTTCCAAGGCATTTGGAGGGAAAAGACTGATGGCTATGCAATCGGGCTGTGGAAACAGGGCAAAGGGTTTGTAACAATTAAACAAAATAGCAGTCTGTGCTGTGTAAATGCCATTGATTGGTACAGGTTAGTTCTCATGGCCCTTTCTTACGCACCCAGGGAAATGCCAATTGCCACTTTTGGGTCAGGAAGCAATTTCCTCCAGGCCAATTTGGCCAGGGAAATGCCAATTGCCACTTTTGGGTCAGGAAGCAATTTTCTCCAGGCCAATTTGGCCAGGGATCCTGGAGGGCCCCCCCCCCCCCATCTTCTGGGCATGGAACAGGGGTCACTGAGGGTGTGGAAGAGAGGAAGTTGTGAATTTCCTTCATTGTGCAAGAGGTTGGACTAGATGACCCTGGATGTCCTTTCCAACTCTATGATTCTATAATTCATGCAATGTCCAGAACTGCCTTTTTCCAGCTTTATTCAGGTCAAGACTGATTCCATGTTTTGATGGAGACTGAAAGAGTTTTCAGCCCCCCCCCCCCCAGTCTCCTCCACCAACATCACCCTCACCTTCAGTTTGGTGTAGTGGTTAAGTGCGTGGACTCTAATCTGGGAGAACCGGGTTTGATTCCCCACTCCTCCACTTGCACCTGGCTGGATGACCTTGGGCAAGCCATAGCTCTGTACCAGCTGTTCCCTCAAGGACAGCTTGGGAAAGAGCTCTCTCAGCCCCACCTACCTCACAGGGTGTCTGTTGTGGGGAGGGGAAGGGAAAAGGAGTTTGTAAGCCGCTCTGAGACTCCCTTGGGGAGTGGAGGGCGGGGTATAAATCCAATCTCTTCTTCTTCTTCTTCTAGGTCCTACCTGGCTGCTGGTGGCGGGGGGGGGTTTCCCGATCCTTCCTGGACCGTCCTGGCGCACAAAGCACATGCCATGATGATGTCACCTGGAAGTGATGTCACTGTGTTTCCGACGTTGGGGGCAACGCTCTAGGTTCTGGGCAAAACTCTATTGGGTTTTTTTTACCTCAAACATAGAGTTTTGCTCAAAACCTAGAGCATTGCCCTTGACATGCAAAGCATGATGATGCCACTCCTGAGTGATGTCATCGCACCACCGCTCGGCGGGCGCTTCTTGGTGTGGGGCTATTATAGCAAGGATATTATAGCATTGGGAAAAGTGCAGAAAAGGGGAACTAGAATGATGAAAGGGTTGGGACACTTTCCCTGAGAGGAAAGGTTAAAGCACCTGGGGCTCTTTAGCTTGGAAAAACAATGGCTGAGGGGTGACATGATTGAGGTTTACGAGATTATGCATGGGATAAAGCAGGTAGAGAAAGAAGTCCTTTTCTCCCTTTCTCACAATAAAAGAACTCGTGGGCACTCCATGAAACTGCTGAGCAGTTGGGTTGGAATGGATTAAAGGAAGTACTTCTTCACCCAACGAGTGATTAACACATGGAATGCACTGCCACAGGAGGTGGCAGTGGCTATGAGTATGGACGGCTTCAAGAGGGAATTAGATAAACATATGGATTAGAGGTCCATCAGTGGCTATGAACTGCAAAGTATAGATAGTCTGGGGCATGTGATGCTCTGTATTTTTGGTGCTTGGGGGACCACAGTGGGAGGCCTTCTGGAGTTCTGGCCCTGCTGGTGGACCTTCTGGTGGCATCTGGTATTTTTGGCCACTGTGTGTTGGACTGGATGGGCCTTTGGCATGATCCAACACTGGCTTCTCTTATGTTCTTATGATTTTCCCTGCCAGCCAGCTGGGTTGCGGTGGATTGGTGTTCCCGAAATCAGGGAATCCCCTGGCCCCATGGGGGAACAACAACCCTAGTGTGGGGAAAGAGCCAGCAGCAACAGGCCCTGCCAGAAGCCATGGGCCCTGGCACATACCCTACCTCAGGGTCTGCTGACACCAGCCCTGCTTCCAGCCCCCTTCTTAGACTCAGCCAACCTGGCCACACCGATCCATGTGACAGTAGCCTTGAGATCTGACCATTGCCATGTGCTCTGCATGAAGTTGCTCTAGAAGACAATCTGGCAAAGTTCAATTGTTGGAAAATGCAGCAGCCAGTTCCTCTGGAGCAATCCGCTATATGCACTTGGTGTTGGCTACCTATATGCGTTCAATACCATGTGCCCAGCACTAAACTTCAAAGCTCTTTGTTGCCATACCCTGAGCCACCAATCAGCTGGCCGGTGGTGAGGGTTTACCGGAAGAAAGAAGAAGGCCTAGGCCTCATGGCTGGCATTGCACAGGAAGTGATGTCATCACACCAACAACATCCAGTTGACACTCTGGTATTTTATCAAAAATTCTATGGTAGAAGCTGGTTTTACCATAGAGTTTTTGCCCAAATACCAGTGTTGCCTGAACATCACTGGCATAATGATGTCACTTCCTGTGTGATGCCGGCAACGATGCCTAGGCCATTCTCTTTTTCCTTATAAGTCCCCCCCATCCTCCACTGGTTTCCAGGAGGGGCCATGGTACCCCTAGTGTCACATTATCAAGTGTCGAAAGTAGCCTCGTCCATTGATTTTGATTCTGAGCACTGTGTCCCCATGCTCTCTCAATCTGACCTCAGTCTATCCCCTCTCAAGGCTGGAATCTTGGTGATCACCTTCTTCCATGTGCTCTTCTGATATGAGAAGAACTTTGAGTGAGGCCATGCTCTGCCGTTTGCCTTTGGACCATGATGCCCTCACTCTGGAATGAACTTCATTCACGTGACCATGGAGACTTTGCCTTAGTAATTTCCAGGCGAGCTGACTAAGTTATCTTTATTATGCCAGGCTTTCAAAGATGATTCACAGACAGCAGTCTTATACTCCTCAATTGGCCTGAGTAGCTTTTAAAAGAATGGTTTGATCGGCTGGTTTTATGGATCTGTTTGAATTGAATTGTTCTGGTCTGTCTTTTGTAAGCTGCTTCAGAGTCTATTTGTGGGGTAAAACTTAGGAGAGACAGAGAGCAAATCTATAGATGCCTACTATCCTACCAACCTCTAACAAGAAGCGTATTAGGTTGCTCTGGACTGATGTTATTTGCCGCTGCCATCTTGCTTTTATTTAATCGGTCTTTCATTGTATATTTATTGTTTTATCTTTGTTGTCAGCTGCCCTAAGCCCGTCATGGAATAGGGCGAGATATAAATTAAATAAATAAATAAATACCTCAGTGATCAAGGTTACATTTGCATATGCAAATGACATATCTTATGCAAACCAGCAGTGGGTAAGACAATATCCTAAAAGCCACATTCGAGACTGACTCAAGTTTCTGGGCCATTTTCAAAGGCAGCCCCACATACAGAACATTCCAGTAATCTAAACTTGATTCTTATCACGGCATGGATCGCAGTGAGAAGATCACGCTTTTCAAGGAATGGCCATAGCTGGCAGGCCTGCCGAAGCTCCCAAATGGTTATGTGTGCCACGGAGGAGACCTAAGCCTCCAGTCATAGGCAGGGATCCATCAGCACCCTGAAGCTATGAACCTGCTGCTTCATGGAGAGGGCAACCCCCTCCAGAACTGGCTGATGCCATAATTCTCAAGCCATGTCTCCATTAACTAACAGCACTTCAGTCTTGTCTGGACTAAGCTTTGGTTCACTGGCCCTTCTCCATCCCATGAGCACTGGGACTTCCACAGACCCAGCTGTCGAGGAGAAATAGATATGTATGTCATCCACATACACACATGAAACTGCCTGATACTGAATCATACTATTTGTCCAGTATTGTCTACTTAGACTAGCTTCCAAGAAGGAACAAGTGGCTGAGTAAGTAAGACACTAGAGTAGTTCAATTATACATTATATTCAAAAAGTTACAGCAAACATTGCTTAAGAACAAATAATAAATTACAACAATAAAAGCTGATATCAGCACAATAAAGCAGTGATAATACAGTAAAGCGGTAATTAATACACAGTGGTTAATACAGCAAGGCAGTAGCTGACGAAGAATCCGGATTATTTTTCTCCATTTCGTTCTTAATACTTTTTCAAAACTGTAAACACAAACCACATATTCATCGAGGCCAGTCTTGTCTACTTAGCCTGGCAGAGCTCTCCAGGATCTCAGGCAGAGGTCTTTCACATCACCTACTATGTGGTCCTTTTTAACTGGAGATGCTGCCAGGGATTGAACCTGGGACCTTCTGCGTGCAAACCTGAGGCTCTTCTACTGAGTCACAGCTCATATTGGGGGCATCTCACTCCGAATCTTGGACAGTCGCTCTCAGTGGTTTCATGGAGGCACTGTGGTTGTGGTTGTTTTATGACTGCGTTATTAGTACAGACAGCCCTGCGCAGACTTTCATAGGTTATTACAAAGAGGTTCCTGCCTCCAGGGGACTTAAAATCTAAAATAGACAAAGGAGAAAGGCACGAAAGAAAGTGAGGGAGATAGAAGATTAGGGAGGATTGACCTCCGTGATCTATGTTCTCAGTTTGGGGGGAAAGAATTCAGCGACATCCAGTTAGAAAAGGTTGGCTTTGAGAAATAATTGGATCCTCTTTGTTACCCTTATGAAGCCTTTTCTCTTGAGAGAGCCCAACTGGTGTCAGTGGAAAGGAATTGACTGCCATAGGTAGACCAGTACAAAATGCTCCGTCTTAGCCTTGGTCTGTACATCAGAAGAACATTTGCAGAACTGAAACTCATTAAGGCCTATGCATTTAAAAAGTCTCCCGACTCCTTTTGCTGGGTAAAATGTTCATTTCTCCTTTGGCTAGTTAAAACTGCTCTCCCATTCTCTGAATTGTAAATTCTGCTAAGGGGTATTTGTCACTGCCCCATAACTGCCTGATGAAACCACTGGTTGGTTCTGTTTAACAGAGATGGAGATTGCGGTGTGTTCCCAAAGCACTTTCCCAATACCCCGGAGGCCTATAAACTGTTATACCTCATCAAGTCACTCTAATTGCCAATTGCGGTACTAAAGCCGAGGGAAGCAGTATTCAGAAGAATCCGGAGCTCCTAATGTGTGAAAAAGAGAGAGGGAAAGAGAATGACAAGGGAGCCAAGCAGTCGCCCTTTCAGCTGTGTGGTCTCCTTACTGAGTCAGCGCATGAGGTTCTCAGTGTGCCAAACTTTTCTCATTACCTTTTTTCCCCCCAAAAGGTTGATGCCTGCCAGGTAAGTGAATTGTGCTGCGAATCCATGCAGAACCAGTCTATTTGGCAAGCAGAGGAGATGGAGGGAGGGAGGGAGGGAAAGACCTTTCCACAAAGCAGTATCTCATGCAACTGGTTTCGTCGGGCTGTCTTCAGTACATTGACATGTGCTCCTCACATCCCTGAGCACAGAGGAATGGCACAAGAGGTTTTATTTCCAGTGGTCACTCTTTCTCAGGTTTCAGGGTTTTGTTCTTGTGGCCCTTTCTTACACGGCCAGGGAAAGGCTGATCGCCTCTTTGAGGTCAGGAAGCAATTTTTTCTCCAGGCCAGTTTGGTTGGAGATCCTGGAGATTTTTTGTCATCTTCTGAGTGTGGAACAGGGGTCAGTGGGGGGAGGTATTTCTGAATGTCCTGCATTGTGCAGGGGGTTGGACTAGATGACCCTTGAGGCCCCCTCCAACTCTATGATTCTATGCGATTCTCCAAAGAAACCCTTCGAATGATGCAAACATCGTATTGCGTTCTTCCTCGTCACCAGTCTTATCCTTCTCTGATGCAGTTTTGGTGCCACTGGAGTATTTTCACCTGCCCAGGAATAGTCAAGTGAGTCATCCTACCCAACAAGGGATGATGTAGGTGTGATGGATACATGGGTTTGGGAATCTCTGAGACAGTCTCCACTAGGATGTCATTGGGGCCAAAAAAAAGCCAACTGAAATGCGAACAGTGTTTCCGGATCAGCATTGCCTCAATGGGTGGACCATTTTTGACCCCTTTAGAGGAACCCTTTAAAAAATCACGTCAGTGGAGAGCTCTTTCTTACTCTGACGAACGTTTGAGTCAAAACTGCCCAATTTCTTCCACCTTATCCCTGTTGATGTCTTCAGACGAGAGAATACCAGTGGCATTGTATTGGGATGGGGGGGGGGTACCTGCCTGCTTAGAAACGTACACATTGAGCATGAATGAACACACAGGAACCCAGAGGGCAAGCACATCAGCAAGCAAATGAGCACCAGCTCACGGAAGATCTAGCAAGATCCATTTGAAGCCCACCGCAAATCACAAGACTGTCACCCGCTCCTCCACCGGCTACTCTTCTGCTCCATAAGGTGAGGGGGGAGAAGAAAAAGAGAAAGAGGAGAAGGAGGAGGAGATTGGATTTCTACCCCACGCTTCACCTGGAGTCTCAGAGCAGCTTACAGTTCTTTCCCTTCCCCTCCCTAGGTGGGGGTAGGTGGGGCTGAGAGAGCTCTTCCGAGGACTGCCCTTGAGAGAACAGCTCTGAGAGAACTTGTGACTGACCCAAGGTCACACCAGCAGCTGCATGTGGAGGCGTGGGGAATCAAACCCGGTTCTCCCAGATTAGAGTCCGTGCTCTTAACCACTGCACCAAACCTGGGGAGCCAGCAGTGCTCAGCACCATGGCCAGCTCACTGAGAACCACATGCTAGACCAGGGGTGGGCAAACTTGCTCAGCGTAAGAGCCACATAGAATAAACATCAGATGTTTGAGAGCCACAAGACATGAGCAAATATTACCTGCTTTTATTGAAAAATAAGCAAATTTGCTTTTTATTAACATTAAATGAGACTGCCAGAAATAAGAACAAAAGGGGTAAAAGCAGATATTGATAATGATATTAATTTGTCCAATGATATTTGTTTGCTAATGATATTTCGCTTCCCCAGCCACCCTGCTGGGAGCCACATAATACATGTGAAAGAGCCGCATGCGGCTCCTGAGCCACAGTTTGCCCACCCCTGTGCTAGACCAATGGGAGCAAAAATAACATTGCTCAAGCACTGGTCAGGAGCAGGGCCTAACCAGACGTATCGTTTTCCATGTCTACTCTTCAAGTCACAGTCACCTTAGGGTGACCCCATGGGGTTTCCAAGGCAAGAGATGAGCAGAGGTGGTTTGCCATTGCCTGCCTCTGTGTAGCCACCCTGATCTTCCTTGGCGGTCTCCCATCCGAGTACCAACCAGGGCTGACCCAGCTTAGCTTCCAAGTTCTGAAAAGAATGGGCCAGCCAGATCAGGGCTTACTGCAGCACAGAGATATTTCAGCACAGATAAAACTGCCTTGCTGGGGCAGTGGATAAGAACGGCTTGGAGGAGAAAAACAGAAGAAGTAGCCATTGAATTAAATTATCCTCTAACCATCCCTTCTGCACACCAGTATAATAGTTGCCACAGCTCATATATTGTCTACAGGAGAAGCACAGAGAATTGCTTTCTTTGGAGCTTTGTCTCTCTCCCCCCCCCTTTGTGTGTGTGTGGGTGTGTGGGTGTGTGTGTACTTGCAAGCCTGGAAGTCATTGTGACTTCTGACGACTGCTAGTGGGGCTAGGACATTTCAGAGAGGTGGCTTGATAACTTGTCTCTGCATCCTGGACCCTGGTATTCCTTGGAGGTCTCCCTTCCAAGTACTTGCAAGGGTCAGCCCTACTTATCTTCCAAGATCTGATGAGATTGAGCTTGTCTGGGCTATCCAGGTCAGGGCTCAGCTTTGGAGCTTTGTCAAACTGATGAGAAGAACTGGAATTTACTAGCTGGTCAGTTTCAAGCTTTTACTAGACCAGAAAGATAACATTCCTTAGAGCAGTTAGAAGCCTGCTTAGAGGACTCTGTATTCCCAATAAGAACATAAGAGAAGCCAGTGTTGGATCAGGCCAGCGGCCCATCCAGTCCAACACTCTGTCAATGTTGGATCAGGCCAATGGTCCAACACTCTGAGTCACACAGTGGCCAAAAATACCAGGTGCCATCAGGAGGTCCACCAGCGGGGCCAGGACACTAGAAGCCCTTCCACTGTTGCCCCCCACCCTTCAAGCACCAAGAATATAGTGCAGGGGTGGCCAAACTATAGCTTGGGAGCCACATGCGGCTCTTTCACACATATTGGGTAGTTCCCAGCAGGCCAGCTGGGAAAGTGAAGGGAAGCCATGCTCTTCCTTCCTTCCTTCCTTCCTTCCTTCCTTCCTCCATCCCTGTAATATTTGTTCATGTCTTGCGGCTCTCAAACATCTGTCATTTATTCTATGTGGTTCTTACACTGAGCAAGATTCATCATCCCTGATATAGTGCATCACTTGCCCCAGACTGAAAGTTCCTATCCATACTTTGTGGCTAATAGCCACTGATGGACCTCTGCTCTATATGTTTATCCAATTCCCTCTTGAAGCCGCCCATGCTTGTAGCCACCACCACCTCCTGTGGCAGTGAATTTCATGTCTTAATCACTCTTTGGTTGAAGAAGTACTTCATTTTATCTGTCCTAACCCGGCTGCTCAGCAATTTCATGGAGTGCCCACGAGTTCTTGTATTTTGAGAAAGGGAGAAAAGTACCTCTTTCTCTACCTGCTCTATCCCATGCATAATCTTATAAACCTCGATCATGTTGCCCCCTCAGCTGTCATTTCTCCAAGCTAAAAAGCCCCAAGTGCTTTAACCTTTCTTCATAGGGAAAGTGTTCCAACCCTTTTATCATTCTAGTTGCCTTTTTCTGCACTTCTTCCAAAGCTATAATATCCTTTTTGGGCTGTGGCGACCAGAACTGTACACAGTATTCCAAATGAGGTCGCACCATTGATTTATACAAGGGCATTATGATACTGGCTGATAATGGGATGGGACATTCGAGTTTTTACTGTTCTACAAGCACAAATATATGCTCATATGCCTTTCTGGAGTGAAAGCTGGGATCACCACATCATGCAAATCCAGGCTATGTAACACATTAGTATCCCACTCGGGTCAATGTGTTAGCTCATTTTATCCTCACACTATCACTAGGAGGTAAGTTAGAGAAATAACGACCAACCCAAGGCCACCTAGTGAACTTTACGTCCAAGAGAGAACTTCAGCAGAGGTCTCCAGTTCAAGCAAAAACCTAACCCTCTATCCCTTACATCTCACCGTCTCTCTGTGGCGAAGTGCTGGCATAAATATTTATTTTGATGCAGAGGTCAACTGAGGCGGTTGGGGAGAGACCAGAAGGGAAAAAAGTCAACCATATCCGATAGTCTTGATCCCTGTTTTTGAAAATTAAGTAAGCATAGGAGGAATACTGATGAAGGTTAAAGCAGAAAGGGCCGGAGCAAGATTGCAGCTGAACATCAAGAGGACAAAAGCTATGACTCCTGGGGAATTACACAGCTTTGAGGCTGATGATGAAGAAACCAAAATTGTTTTTATTTCTTGGTTCCATCATCAACCAAAAGGGAGACTGCAACTAAGAAATCAGGAGACCGAAACTGGGACGGGCAGCCAGGAAGGAGCTAGAAAAGATTATCAAGTGGAACGATGTGTCGCTGGTGACTGAGATCAAGTTAATTCATGCCATAGGAACTCTCGGTCTGGGGCAAGGGATGCTCTGTATTTTTGGTGCTTGATGGGGGGGCAACAGTGGGAGGGCTTCTAGTGTCCCAGCCCCACTGCTGGACCTTCTGAGGGCACCTGGTGTTTTCTGGCCACTGTGTGACAGAATGTTGGACTGGATGGGCCACTGGCCTGATCCAACACTGGCTTCTCTTACGTTCTTATAGTATTTCCCATTACTATGTATGGGTGGGAGCATTGGATAATGATGAAAGCTGTCAGGAAGAAAGTTGATTAATCTGAAATGTGTCGTTGGAAGAGAGTTTTATGGATACCTCAGACCGCCAAAAAGACAAATCAGTGGGTTCTAGATCAAATCAAGCTTGAATTCTCCCTAGAAGCTAAAATGACTAAACTCAGGTATGACATGCACACACATACGTCTGCTTCCCTCCTTCAGAGGCAAGATCTTCCCTCCATTTTTCTTTCCCTTTACTGACTGAGCCACCCTAGTGTTCTTCTCTGCTGAAGGACTTTGGCTGTCTCACCGTGTCACAGTATGATATTTTGGCTGTTGGCTCAGTCCAGGAACCTGAAGGAAGGGTCAGGATCACCCTTTAACTTAAACAAATGGCACTCGGGGCATTTTGAAATTTTTATATATATATATATATATATATATATATATATATATATATATATATATATATATATATATATATATATATATTATTTAACATAGTGGGGAAAGGTCAGGTGAAATCAGGGGTTGAAAATTTCTGAGGTAAAATTAGTACATGCACAGACTTTAGTTCTTATGTTTCAGGTTTCTCAAGCTTTTCATAGTGACTTAAATCTTTACGTTGAGAGGCTTTTGTTCCAGTGTTTTCCCCAAACATTCCAGTACGCTTTCTTTGAGTATTCTCTGACTCTTTTGGATTCGAGTAGGCTGGTATGTTTTTTTTCCAGTACCCAAACTCCTTCTCTTGATACACCAGTATTCATCTTGATTTTTTAACTGATTCTTCAGGTCTCTAAATGCAGTTTCTAACCACATCAGACTAGGGATTGCTGCAGTCTTCAGAGCTAACTCCCTGTTTGGCTGGGTAGGGAATTTTCGTTTCTCTCTATCTCCTTTCCTTGGCCCAAATGGGAGTCTTTGCCTACTTCCCAAACTTCCTTGCCAACTTTTCCCCAGTTCTCTGTTTGCATTAAACTGCTCTCAACTAAGGCTGAAATCAGACTCAATCCTCCTCGGCATCCAGTTCAGAAGTCTTTCTCTGCTCAGCTGATGCTAACCAATCAGTTTGCTTGGAGCAGCCTGTCACTCAAGGCTCTCTGGCTCTGTGAAGAATTAACCCTTCACAGTCCTTTATCTGTTTACTCAGCACTTATAAGTGTTTAAAAGTGCAGTCCATCTCATGAGGCTATACTTTGGTCACATTATGAGGAGGCAAGAGTCACTGAAAAAGCTGAAGGCAGAGGAGACCCAACAGAAGATGGGTTGATTCAAGCAAGGAAGCCCTCAGTTTGCAAGACCTGAACAAGGCTGTTAATGATAGGATGTTTTGGATGTCATTGATTCATAGGGTCGCCATAAGTTGGAAGTGACTTGATGGCTCTTAACACATACCTAGAGGATCAGGGGATGGCAAAACATATCACACTTTATGACATGAAGGGCCTTTTGTCAGTGGTTGCGAACGAAGGTGGGCTTGCCATTTTTTAATGAAAGTTTGCAGACCTTTTGTATGATGGTCTATAATGTGAATATCACATTTGTTTCTCAGTTTTATATTATTTGAAATAAGGACACACGTTGAACTTGGACTTTGCAGTCTCTGAATTTGGACAGGCCTAAGAAAGGTAGGTTTTCAGCCTCAAGCACTTGAACCAGTATGGGGTAATGGTTAGGATGCTGGACTAGGGCTGGGAATCTCCACTCTGCTAAGAAACTCACTATGTGACATTGTGCCAGTCAGCCTCTCCCAGCCTCTCCCAGCCTGTCACAGGATGGTTGTGAGGACAGAATAGAGGCTGGGAAAATGAAGTATGCTGCACTGGGATCCTTGGAGGAAGAGAGGGATAAAATAAATAAGGAAGAAGGAGAAGAAGAAGATGAAGAGGAGTAGGAGGAGATTGGATTTATACCCCGCCCTTCACCTGGAGTCTCAGAGCAGCTTACAAACTCCTTTCCCTTCCCCTCCCCGCAACAGATGCCCTGTGAGGTAGGTGGGGCTGAGAGAGCTCTCTCAAGAACTGCCCCTGAGAGAACAGCTTTGACAGAACTATGGCTTGCCCAGGTTCACCCAGCAGCTGCAAGTGGAGGAGTGGGGAATCAAACCCGGTTCTCCCAGATTAGAGTCCATACACTTAACCACTACACCAAACTGGCCTATAAATTTATGAGCTTCTCCCAAAACAGCTCAACACAGAAGGCTATGCAGATGATTACTGAGGATCTATACCATGTGGGAAAATCCTCTATGGTGAGGATTCCCAGCTTTGTTGAACACGGGCATACTTTGGAATTTTAAAAACCGGCAATGGGTGCTATATGGGAGGGAAGGAAGCATGGTATGGCCCAGTCCCATCAGATCTCGGAAGCTAAGCAGGGTTGGCACTTGGAAGGGAGAGCACCAAGGAAGGTTCAGTGGAGGAAGGCAATGGCAAACCATCTTTACTTCTCACCTGCCTTGAAAGCCCTGGCTGGGGTCACCATAAATTGGCTGTGACTTGATGTCACTTCATACACACACAATGTGTGCTATATGGGAGGGAAGGCAGCTTGGTATGGCCCAGTCTCATCAGATCTCAGAAGCTAAGCAGGGTGGGTATTTGAATGGGAGACCACCAAGGGAGGTGCAGCAGAGGAAGGCAAGGGCCAGCCGCCTCTGTTTCTCACTTGCCTTGAAAACTCCTTGCTGGGATCACCATAAGAAGGTTGTGACTTGAAGGCACATACATATACAATGGGCACAACAATAAAATGGCTGCCATGTGGGCCTTAACTAACCATAAAATGGCTGCCATGGAATCAGTAGCAGAATGTTGGGAGATTCTAAGCCAGGAATTGTCTTAGGCAGAAGGTATCTGTTTCTGAATGGGTGGTCCCTGCAGGTATAGATTCATCTTGTGGTTTTCTGAAGTGCTTCCTGTTCCAATGAGGTGTGAAGGAAAGCCAGGGTTGGCTCTTTGCTTCAGGGGAAAAGATGCTTGGCAGAAGAAGGAAATAGACACCACTGGAAGCACGTTGGTGGGCCATCACAAGCTGGTGATGACTGCTGAAATTCATTAGAACTGAAAAGGGATGGATTTGTGTAACTTCAAGAATAATTCCCTGGCTTGGACCTTTGTGCCCAGCAACTTATAAAGTAAAAACTCACCTATGTCCCAGAGCAAGTTACCCAATTATGTCACACAGTGGGAAGTATGACATTGGCCATTTTGGACATAGCAGTACATCTATTTTTTAAAGAGAAAATTCTCTCCAGAGCAGGCAGATCAATTCAGTTTGGTGTAGTGGTTAAGAGCGGTGGACTATTATCTCGGAGAATGGGGTTTGATTCCCCACTATTTCATGTGAAGCCAGTTGGGTGACCTTGGGCAAGCCACAGTTCTCTCAGAGCTGTTCTCTCAGAGCTCTCTCTCAGCCCCACCTACCTCACAGGGTGTCTGTTGTGGAGAGAGGAAAGGAAATTGTAAGCCACTCTGAGACTCAGTGGTCAGACGTGCCTTTAGATCCAACTCGGCTGTGAATGCTGGACAGATCTAAAGGGCATGGTCAAACTGCAACATCTGGGAAAGATCCTGCAGTCATCGGCACCCTATGCTGCTCCACCATGGAATCAGAGTTAAAAGACACCGGGGAAAGTCCAGTCCTAATGCTTGCTAACGGGTATGGACAGACTTTCCCGTCTGATCACTCAAGCACACTCTCATGCCGTCGGGATGGTCTGCTCATTCCATCCTGACTCCATGCCATTTCTCCCCCCCTTAGCAGTACGCGCATAACCACATACTCCATAGGGAACCCTCACTGCAGAGATCTGATTCCTTGTTTATGCTCATGGGAAACAAAAGGTCAAAAAAAACCCCACTCACCTGAATGTGCCGTCTGATCAGGCAGTGACGGGCTGAACCTGCAGCTACAAAGGATGTGTGATCTTGTAATGCCATGCCAATTTCCGCTGGGGGGAATAGGCTCACTTCCCCTCCACACCAAATGGTGCATGTGACTGCAGCCCAAGTGAAGGGCAGGATATAAATCCAATTTCTTCTTCTTCTATTTATCCCTCCTGAAATGCAACTACGCATACAGACAAAGAACATGAGGCAATTTGGGATGCTTGTGTGGGGAGGATGAGCACCACTGGGGGAGGTTGTGGCCCATTGCTTCTTGTACAGAGCATGGAAAAGAGGCTGTAACCAGGAAGCCCCTTGAAGAAGACCCGCAATTATCCTCATCTGCTATGCACAGAACAAGATGTGAGGGGTGGAGGTGGTGCAGTTTAATTTTTTCCCTAAGACAGCAAAAGAGCTTTGGCCAGTCCCAGCTTCACCACTAAATATCTGTGTATATCACTCCCACTATTTTGATTCATGGACTTGTACGTAGTCCAAGATTCTGTGTTCCTAAATATAGCATTCTCTCTCTCTTTCTCTCTCTCTTGCCTACAGGATGAATCTATTTTAGTGTGCGTCTTTTTTCCAGCATTGCCCTCAATATGAATTCCATCTTTGTCCTCCTTGGAATGAAAGCCGCTGTTTCTGAGGTTAACACAACACAGCTTCAAAACTGGGCCAGTAGAATCAACCAACTTGGCAGGGGAAAAAGCAACCCTTGATGGTGATGAGCCAGCCAAGTTATCTTCAGCTTGATTAGTGCTTCCCAAGAGAAAGGCCGGTCTTTCCCCCCACCCCACCCTTATGTAAAACAAACACACCCAGATTCACTGGTGCTCTTTGACTTCATTTCTGGAACACTTCTTTGGAAATGTTGGGAGAGAGATTTATACTGTAGGCTTTGAAATCTCTCTGTGCTTTCCCAGTCTTCCACTTTCCTCTAGTGGGCAGAAACCGGTATCGTGGCGAATGAAGATCCCATGATGTCTTCCTCATTCAAAACTATTTGGGGCACTAATTGCCAGCTGCTATTAATACTTGAACAGGAAACAAGCAGAAGTCAATGTATCCTTATTGCTCGGAAGGAGATAAGCCAACTGGTTGTCTGCTGTGTGGAACAAGAGGTTGAACTACATGGACTAATGGTTTGGTCCATGGGACCACCTGGCAAACTGGTTATCCACGGTTTGGAACAGGATGCTGGACTAGATAGACTAGTGGTCTAATCCATCAGAGCACCTGGCCAACTGGTTGTCCATTGTGTGGAACAGGAGGCTGGTCTGATCCATCAGAGCACCTGGCCAACTAGTTGTTCACTGTGTGGAACAGGAGGCTGGACTAGATGGACTAATGGCCAGCTGGTTGTCCATTGTGTGGAGCAGGAGACTGGTCTGATCCATCAGAGCACCTGGCCAACTGATTGTCCATTGTGTGGAACAGGAGGCTGGTCTGATCCATCAGAGCACCTGGCCAACTGGTTGTCCATTGTGTGGAACAGGAGGCTGGTCTGATCCATCAGAGCACCTGGCCAACTGGTTGTCCATTGTGTGGAACAGGAGGCTGGTCTGATCCATCAGAGCACCTGGCCAACTGGTTGTCCATTGTGTGGAACAGGAGGCTGGACTAGATGGACTAATGGCCAGCTGGTTGTCCATTGTGTGGAACAGGAGGCTGGTCTGATCCAACTAGTTGTCCACTGTGTGGAACAGGAGGCTGGACTAGATGGTCTGACGGTTTGATTGATCAAAACACCTCATAATTTTATTCAGCCTTTCTTCTAAGGAGTTCAAGGAAGTACCAAGGGTTCTTCCACTTCATTTTTACTATTGCAGAAACCTTGAGGTGTAGGTAAGACTGAGAGAGAATGAACGGACAGTATCAGTTTAAAGACATGGTGGTATGTGGGATATCACTGAATTGGTATAGTAGTGCCAGACTGCATTTGAATTCCGTAAGAGGACATAAACAAAGCAGCTTCCTGTTTCACATGATGGCCATCCAGATGGACCCGGGAGGAACTTCACAAGCCAGTCACTCTGAGCAGAAGACTTCTTCCTTCTATCCTGATCTATTGCCTATTAATCTAATTGGGTTCAGGGGATTTGTAGTACTGTGGGAGAGGGTGGGGAAGACCACTCTACCTAGCCTGATCAGGTGGCAAGGCTTTGACATCAGTTGTGTGCTGCAAGGCAGGCTGGGAGACTAGACATGTCTCCGGTAGGGAGGTGGGGAAAGAGTGACAACCCCAAAGCAAGGATTTTGCCAAGCCAAACCAGGATTCAGTGAGCATGTGTGGACTGAATCCTGGTTTCATGTTATGTCTAAATCATGCCATGTATGGAACAGCACCAGAGGGCCTCAGACAGAGAACTATGCTATTATTGATAAGCTACTGCAGAACCGGCTGCTTGCACATCAATCAACAGGAGAATGCCCGTCTGCTGCCGAAGCTCCTGTTTTCTCCTAAAAGAAAAGGGAGGGGCTGTGGCTTAGTAGAAGATACCCCTCTTGGCATCCGGAAGGTCCCGGGTTCAATCCCTGGCATTTCCAGTTAAAAGGACTAGATAGGTGATACGAAAGGCCTCCCCTGGAGAGGAGGAGGAAGAACATTGGATTTATACCCTATCCTTCATTCAGAGTCTCAGAGCGACTTACAATTTCTTTCCCTTCCTCTCCCCACAACAGACACCCTGTGAGGTATATGGGGCTGAGAGAGCTCTGAGAGAACTGCTGTTGAGAGAACAGCTTTGAGGGAATGTTGACTGACCCAAAGTCACCCAGCAGCTGCATGTGGAGGAATGGGGAATCAAATCCGGTTTTCCCAGTTTAGAGTCAACCACTCTTAACCACTACACCAAACTGGCTGCTGCCAGTCAGAGTCGACGATACTGGACGTGGTGCACCTATGGTATGATTCAATTTAAGGCAGCTTCATGTGTGCTCAAGAAGACCCAAAAATGTTTTCCCCCCATCTAGGCTGATCCTGTATTGAGCAGGGGGTTGCATTGCCCGACAGGACTTGATGGCCTGTACGGCCGCTTCCAACTCAGTGATTCTATGATTTTAAGTGTGCATGCACATGAAAGCTTAGCCCTCAACTAAAAGAAGAAGGAGAAGAGACTGGATTTATACCCCGCCGTTCACTACCCAAAGGAGTCTCAGAGTGGCTTACAATCTCCTTCCCCTTCAATCAGGGAAATGGGTACAGTCAGGAAAACTGCACTGGGAAGAAGAACCTGCCCCTGAGACTGGAGTCTTTTAAGCATTAGTTTAGCTTTGTGGGTTAACCTAAAGGTTTATGGAAATATTGAAATTGCAGGCGGTCGTAGCCCCTCTGTATACTGCCTTGGTCAGGCGGCACCTTGAATTGTGTGCAGTTCTGGAGGCCGCACTTCAAAAAGGATGCAGACAAAATCGAGAGGGTGCAGAGGAGAGCGACGAGGATGATCAGGGGCCTGGAGACTGAGACCTACCAGGAAAGGCTAAGGGCCACGGGGATATTTAGTCTGGAGAAGAGGAGATTGAGGGGGGACAGGATTGATCTCTTTAAATATTTGAAAGGCTGCCGTTTGGAGGAGGGCAAGGAGCTGTTCCAGTTGGCAGCAGAGGATAGGACCCGAAGCAACGGGTTTAAATTACAGGCAGAAAGGTATCGGCTGGATATTAGGGGAAACTTTTTCAAGGTCAGAGTGGTTCACAGGTGGAATCAGCTGCCCAGGGAGGTGGTGAGCTCCCCTTCACTGGCAGCTTTCAAGAAGAGGCTGGACGAATATTTGTCAGAGATGCTTTAGGCTGGTCCTGCATTGAACAGGGGGTTGATCTAGATGGTCTGTATGGCCCCTTCCAGCTCTATGATTCTATGACTAACGGTTGGGGTCACACTTGAATGCCTTTACCATGTGGCATCGGTCAGTTGCAAAGGTACTGACCGGGCAACCAGCATGGCTTATTAAGGAATCTCCTCCATGCTGAATTAAGCGCCTAATGCACAAACCCAGGGGTGGGCAAATTGCGGCCCGGGAGCCACATGCGGCCCACCACAGAGTTTTTTGCCGCCCGCCAAGACAGTCGGCCATGTGGTGTGATAGGGTACATTTGTCTCATTAAACTGATTCTAAAATTAAATGTGCTTGCCGCTACAGATGATATGAAATTAGCACAAGAAATAAATTGAATAAAACTACCACTATTTTATTTAATTTATATTTATTGATTTTTAGGATACAATTTATGCCTTTTTTGAAATGCAAAGTTAAGTAATGAATGCAATCATTTTAAAAGGTGCGGCCCTCCGCTAACCCCCGCTCCCACAAAGCGGCCCCCGTGCCAAAACAATTGCCCACCCCTGCACAGACCCATCCTGCAGTTTGCTTTGCTGGCAAGCGTTTCCTTTGTTCCTGCAATCGTCTCAAATGTACCAGACCCTGCTGTGGAATACCCCGTTCTGTAGCCTGCTGTTCTTTCCCGCCGGGTACGCTCTCTCTTATGGTTCTGCGGTCACGGTGAGATTGCATCCGTTTCCGAGATCAGACAATTACGAAGTGTTCCCTGTGAATAGTTTTACAGGAGAAAGAGTCAAAGCCCTCGATTTTGTCAGGAAGGAGGAAGGCAAAAATGCAAGGCGAGGGGGGCAGGGGAGAAGCATGATGAAGCAGATTAGGAAGGATAAATTCACACATCTGATACCAGAGATCTGGAAGGAAACAGCTGTCCCTTAACAGATTAGTCGCTTTACATGGATCGTGCTGCCGACACTCCTCCTGCCACCTCAGCTTCACCGTTAGCACCATGATCCTATTATTCTCCGGCTAGAACCGCTGCACAGAAATCAGAGGATGAAAAGGAGCTATTTATTTGCTGACGCAACTCCCGGCAACATCTCATCAAACAGCATTCTCCACGGTGCGCAGCACCAATGAGTCCGAGGGTGGGAGGCGGCAATTAAGTGCTCTCTTCCATATTCCCTGAAAGTGGTGGAATTATGCCAGCTGTCCAAGTCTGCTTGTTTGTAGGTGTCGAAGTGTGTACTTGTGTGGTCTTGTAGAACGGATATTAGACTATTGAACATGTGGGTTTAGATCTGTGGGTTCAGATCTGAAATTGTCAGAAGGCCCCAATTTGCCTTTTGTGAGATCAGAACTATAATAATTAACTGTATTCTTGGGAGCAGTGTTCCCTCTAAGCTGAGTTAGTGTGAGCTAGCTCACAGTTTTTTAGCCTCCAGCTCATCCATTTTCGTCTTAGCTCAGGAAAGATGGCTTGCACACAAATTTAATGCCAGTAGCTCACAAAGTAGAATTTTTTTGCTTACAAGACTTTTAGATGGTCTGTGTGGCCCCTTAGAGGGAGCATTGCTTGAGATTTAGGGTAATATAGTATCATATATTTAATTCTGAATCAAATCAAGGAGTGCCTTTTTAAATTAAATAACTTTTATTATAAGAAAGTTATTATCAATAACAATGATTTTTTTTCCCGCCAGCAGTTGTGAATTGTGTCAAACTGTGCATAGCCGAATGCTTAAAAATATATCCCATTAAAATTATATATATAGGAGAACTAAGGGAGTGTTGATTAATAGACCCACAAAATGGAGCCAAGGAAAGATAGTGGGGTTTCTGTGCACACCTGCAAGAAGTCCCAGGTTTACAAAAACAAAAAAGAAATCTTAGAAAAGTATATCGGGGGATTAGAACCCCCACAAACAACAGGAATAATTTCTTTAGCTTTAAGAAAAGAATACCCACTAAGCTCTCAGCCACTAGTTTGGAGGTTGCTAGGCAACCACAACAGTATTGCTGAGCTTTCCATGGGTTGGTTTCTAGAAAGCAAAGCCATGGAGGGGACTAGAGGTGGACCAGGAGACCAAAACAGACCCAGAAAGGGTTCTGTCCCCTTCCTGTCATATCCTCTGATAGGTTGCCGGGGCCCAGGCTAGACCATCAGATCCTGGAAGCTAAGCAGAGTCAGACCTGGTTACAACTTGGGTGGGAGACCATCAAGAAAATCCAGGTTCACTATACAGAGGCAGGTAGTGGTAAACCAACTCTGTCTCTTGCCTTGAAAACCCTACGGGGCATCATAGGTTGGCTGACCTGACAGCACTTTCCACCAGTCTAACCACTACATTACATCAAGCTTGCACCAGTCTAAAATTCATCATGACCGTAGTTCTCATGGTTGAGCCTTAACTCCATTGTCTCTGCCACGTGGACAAGATAAGAGGCCCTCGTTAAAAGTTCATCATGGCTTGTTCCCATCCAGAGGAGTGCCCCAAAATGGAAGAGAGCTTCTTCCTCATTTCTTGAGAATTCATAATTTTCATTGGGGAGACTCTGTCCCATCTGAAGGTCCTTTGGATCTCCCTGCCCCCAAAGAAAGAGTTCATTCTAGACATTTGGCTCTTAGCGGTCTCTGCCCCTTAGCTATTGTTCTGCTTCAGCCAGAGCCATTAACGTAATTAAGAGTTTGAGGGCTCTGTCTGTGCTTGGCGCATGATGCCTCCTTCCTTCAGCCCCCTCCCCTCTGGCAGCCACTAGTCTGCAACTGAGCTCCTGTTAGGGTTCTCACCCTCCAGGTGGTATCTGGAGATCTCCCGCTATGACAGCTGATCGCCAGGTGGCAGAGATCAGCTCCCCTGGAGAAAATGGCCGCTTTGGAAGGTGGCTTCTGTGGCACTGTACCCCGCTGAGGTCCCTCCCCTTCTCAAACCACGCCCTCCTCAGGCTCCACCCCCCAAAATCTCCTTGTATTTCCCAACCTGGACCTGGCGACCCTAGCTCCTGTACAAAGATAGAGAGTAACCACAGTAATTGAAATTTTGGGGCAAATTCTTTGGTGGAAGGCATTTCTCCATGGATATTACTTTTAGAAAAGGAGGAAGGAGAAATCTTCCAAAACTTTTGTTAGAAACGGGATTTGTAGAGTACTGGAATAGTGATTTTGTGATTCTGTGAAACTATCTGTGTCCTGACCTGACCTGACCTAGCTTGATCTTGTCAGATCTGGGAAGCTAAGCAGGGTTGACCCCGGTTAGTACTTGGATGGGAGGCCACCAAGGAAGTCCAGGGTCATTATGCGGAGGAAGGCAATGGCAAACCACCTCTGCTTGTCTCTTGCCGAAAACACTACGGGGTAATGCTCCATCTAAGCTGCGGAGTCTTGCGAGAAAAAAATAATATTTTGTGAGCTACTGGCATTAAAGTTGTGAGCGAGCGATTTGGCTGCTGCATGAAATTAGTTTGCTGTGAAGCCGTCCTTCCTGAGCGAAAACAAAAAATGTGTGCACCAGAAGCTAAAAACTGTGATTTAGCTCACACTAACTCAGCTTAGAGGGAACACTGCAGTAGGGGGTTGGAATAATTTGGCTGCGGCACTTTTGTCCACCAAGACTTCCTGTATTTACTTTGATACAAATTTGTTGAAAAGTAATTTTAAAAAAAAGAATGATTGAATTCTGTGCCATAATCACACTGGCAGAAGGCTTAAGAAAAGTTACATGTTGCGGTCATCAGCAACCAGCCTGGATATCCACCCACCCCTCAGGTTATTCTTCTCCGGTGACCGGTGTAAAGATCAGGTACCTCCTAGGAAATTAATGAATGCTGGAAAACATCATTGCGTTTTAAAGTGAGCCAATATTCCGTAATGCAAAGTGGCGCTTTTCCTAATGAAATAAGATAATTGCACTAATGGCATGACCAGGGATGTGAAGTTCACGATGTACAACTTGTAATGAGGCTCCCCAATCAATAAGTCTCTCTTTCCCTAGTCACACTGGGCACACCAGTCTAGAATGTTTTCAAGAAGATTAAAGGCTTTTGGAAATTGTGGGGAGTTAACCCTGGAAATCCCAGAGCTGTCCTGTCTATTCTTCTAGACTAGCTTGTTGTTTTTAATGACTGTTTCTTACTGATAACTTTTCCTGTTGTTTTTATAGTTTTCTATTGAACCAATTTAGTTTGTGAGCTGCCACAAGCAGATCTACGGAAAGCATAGGCGTAGAGTACGGGGGGGCTCGAGGGCTTGAGCCACCCCTGAAATTTCCCGGGGGGGGGCTCAGCCACTCCCGGGAAAACGGAGTGCCTGCCGCCGCGCCTCCCCGGGTCCTTCCAAGGCCCGGCGGCCGCTGCTGGAGAGGGAGAGGGAAGGGGTGGCGGGGGGGAGAGAGGCACCGGCAGCAGCGGCTGGCGGGCCTTGGAAGGGCCCAGGGAGGCGGGGCGGTTTCCTGGAGGGGGGGAAGAACATCATCCCAGCGAGCGCACGCGCTTTGCGCGTGCGCTAAGGAGCCCCCCCCCCAGGATTTCCAAAACTCTATGCCCCTGACAGAAAGACAATATATATGCATGCGCCATCGAGTCACAACCGACCTATGGAGATCCCAGCAAGGAGTTTTGAAGGCAAGTGAAAAGCTGAGGTGGTTGGCCATTGCCTTCCTCCACAGAGTTTTCCTTGGTGGTCTCCCACCCAAGTACCAACCCTGCTTAGCTTCCAAGATCTGATGAGATCAAACTATACTATGCCATTCCATGTCTGAGATGACACAGAAATGATCTAAATAAACAAACCTTTCCTCAACAACCAGTTGCATGCTCTCTGTCCTACTTCACTGGGTTGTTGCAGCATGGGGAAAGGAGAAAGTACCCTGAGCGCCTTTGGGTAACAGCTGGATAAATACGGGCTAGAAAAATATGTGCCCCCCCTCCCACCAGGATGGCCCAGGTTAGCCTGGTCTCATCAGATCTTAGAAGCTAAGCAGGGTTGGCCCTGGTCAGTATGTGGATGGGAGACCACCAAGGAATATCAGGGTCACAGCACTTAGGCAGGCAATGGGAAACTACCTCTGAATGTCTCTTGTTTTGAAAACCTTATGGAGTCGCCATAAGTCAGCTGCGACTTGACGGGACTTTCCACCACCAGAAAGATGGGCATGCAATGAAGACTTAGGCCCTTTCCACACTTTCCTTTTAATCAGGGCTCATTTCGTAGCAGGAGCTCCTTTGCATATTAGGCCACACACCCCTGATGTAGCCAATCCTTCAAGAGCTTACAGTAGCCCCTGTAAGAAGAGCTCTATAAGCTCTTGGAGGATTGGTTACATTAGGGGGTGTGGCCTAATATGCAAAGGAGCTCCTGCTACGAAATGAGCCCTGCTTTTAATCCATGTTCACCGCCATGTCCTCCAAGCAATTCTGTACTAAAACTGAATTCCACCTTTTTATTCCGTTGTTTTCCCCCCATTCTGCACTAAAAGAGAATTCAACCTATTTATTCTGACACACACACCATTCTCCATTACCTTACCTCCCTTCAGTGGCCATCCCACTTTCAGCCCTCTGTTGCCCTGGATTTTTTGGAGGCTGTTTTGCCACGGACTTAAATCACCTCGACTCGAGCGCTGAGAAAATCCAGAGTGGCAGGCACATGCAGAAAGAGTCTTAGTTCTGCTCCCCATCTTTGTTAGCTGTTGTTGCCATCATCAGTGCAACCAGAGTCAAGGGTTGGTACTGTCCACAAAGAACCTCTGAAAGGTTCATTGCTCTCTGTTCTCTTGTACTGTGTACATGAACATGTGAAGTTGCCTTGTACTCCATCACTCTGGTCCATCCAGGTCAATATTGAATACTTCTGATCAGGGGTCCGTTGGAGCGGGAGCGCACAGGAGCACAGCTCCAGGAGTGAGAAGCCCAGGGGGCGGGCACATGACCAAGCCCCGCCCCCTCCTCGGCTTCCCCGAGCAGTGCAGAGGCGCAGCGCCCCAGGGAAAGCCCTGCTAGTGTCTTTATTGTTTTTAATGTTTTGTTTTAATATTGATAATTTTTCATTGTTCCTTTTATGACTGTGTACTGCTTTTCCAGAGACTTGCTCAAGGTGGCAGATACATTTTCTAAGTATACCATTTTTTTATCTGGGCACATGGCACATAAGTACTGGAGAAATTTCACCAACCCTTCAGCAGCTTCCACCCCATCAGTTTGGTGTAGTGGTCAGGAGTTGGGCTCTAATCTGGGAAAACCGGGTTTGATTCCCCACTCCTCCACATGCAGCTGCTGGTGCGACCTTGGGCCAGACACAAGTTCTCTCAGAGCTGTTCTCTCATGAGCAGTTCTCAAAAGACCTCGCTCAACCCCACCTACGTCACAGGGTGTCTTGTTGTGGGGAAGGGAAGCGAAAGGGATGGGTGGTGCACATGTCCTGGGTATCTCAAGTCTACTTGAAACCTGGTGGTTTCACGGGAGCAGGAAGAGAATGAGGGTGTGTTCTTGACGCTTATTTTTATTGCACAAAGTATTGGATGGGGAAGGGAATGGAGGAAGAGCCAGTCAGTTTCACTCACCTGTGGAGGGGAGCCTGAGGGGTGGCTGTTGCCTTCTGACACACTTCCGGTATGTTAGGGGGTCCGGTATATGCAAATGAGTTATGCTAATGAGCTCCTGCACCTCTTTTTCTACGAAATGACCCCTGCTTCTGATGCTTTTAACTGGACATGCTACGGACTGAACCTGTATATTTTCTGTATACTCGATTATTGAGCCATCACCCCTCCTCAGACTCATCCAGGGCTGTGTCAGCATATCATTAGCTATTGCACTGTAGTTTCATTACAGCAGTCCTTTGCAACTGGATTCTTTCTGTGCGGACATGTCTATTTATTTGGGGATTATCGCTGCAGTGCAGCGATCACAATACCAGCCGGTGTGTGGATTGATTGATTGATTGATTGATTTTATACCCTGTCCTCCCTGTTGGTTCTGGTCCGACCTTCTGGGGCAAGAGAAAACAACTCCACACCCTCCTCCATATGACAGCCCTTCAAGTACTTGAAGATGATTATCATATCACCTCTCAGTCATCTCCTCTTCAGGCTAAACGTACCCAGGTCCTTCTACCTTTCCTTATAGGACTTGGCCTCCAGACCCTTTCCCATCTCTGTTGCTTTCCTCTGGACATGTTCCAGCTTGTCTATATCCCTCTTAAATTCTGGTGCCCAAAGCTGAACACAATACTCTAGGTGAGGTCTAACCAGAGCAGAGTAAAGCAATGCCATCATTTCGCATGACTGCAACAGTATACCTCTATTTTTTTGTAGAAAAAGCCCAGCAGGAACTCATTAGCATAACAGGCCTCACCCAACAGCAGAAACACATTAGCATATTAGGCCACACCCCTGACAGCACAGCTCCCTCCCAGGATTGGCTTCTCCAGGTGCCCCATGGCTTGCAGGGCACACGGGGAACCCAAGGGAAGGAAGGCAGTTTCTGGATTGGCGGGGTGCCTGGGGAACCTGAGGAGGGAGACAGTTTAAACTACCTTCCATCCCTGGATTGGATTGGCTTCCCCAGGCACCCCGTGGCTTGCAAGGCACCTTGGGAACCGGGGGGGGGGGGGAAGCTGTAGCTGTGGCCAATTCAGAAGCCAGCCGGAACTCCGTTCCTGTGTGTTCCTGCCCAAAAATAGCCCTGCCTCTACTGATACAGCCCCAAATAGCATTTGCCTTTTTAGCCACCGCATCACACTGCCAACTCACGTTCAGTGGATGGTCCACTAAGACCCCTAGACCCTTTTTGCACATACGACTGCCAAGACAAGTCTTCCCCATCAACAAGCAGCTCCTTGGGGTGGCTCGTGTGATGCTGTAACAGCAAGTGGGAGAGGTTACGCAGAGAAGAGCTGGTGTATATCCTGGGAGGCATGAAACTTCCATCACACATCTGATGCCAACCAGTGTTCAGTGTTCCCTCTAAGCTGTAAACATGAGCAGATGCCCATTAACCCAGGAAGCCCCTGTAACGATGTCATGTTTTGATGTGTATGTTCCTTTAAATGTTTAGCGTGACTGCAGTAATGTTATGAGGATGATAGGGGGAGACAAGTGTGATTTGATTGGGTGATGACTGAGGATGTGGGAGGAGATGTTCTGAGAGGAATCTGTGTGGGGATGTCTATGAAGGATTCTGTGCGTATGAAGTTGGAAGAGTGAGCATAGTCTGTGTGACATGGGGATTTTCAGTCCTTTTCTGAGTGATTTAAACCAAAAAGTTAGTCTGTGTGATTAAGAGAGTTGATTCTGTTCTGTGTGAACAAAACAAAGAGACTAGACTGTGTGGCTATATATATATGAGAGAGAGAGAGAGAGATTATAAGAAATTATACTGAGTATATGAGCCTGTCAGAGTGGGTTTTGGAGACGGAGAGACTGTTTGTAGCACCAAGCTTTGCCAGTTATATTTACAAGTTCGTTTCTTCAGCAACTGTTCAAAATAACCAGAAACCTATTTTGTTCTTTTATTAAACAAATCAATTTTTGTTTAAACTTATCCCAGGAATCAGTACAGTACTTCCTCAGGGCCACATAGTCCTCTGAAGTGTCCAGATCCTAGGTTATACTACCAAAAGAGAGATTTGGAATGTTTAATTCCTGGTGGCAGCAGAAAACTACCAAGTTTATATACACAGAGAGTGTTTAAAAGAGAATCAGTCTCCCCAATAGCAAGAACTTCACAGCCCCGCTCAGCAGCAATTCGGAGCCGCACAGGGTCTTGTACTGCCCATTGCCCATTTTAAGATTACAGCCATTATATTCTGCGCAGGATGTGAACTGCTCTGTGGGTGGGGGGATTTAGAGGGAACATTGACCAACTGCTCGTGTCGTTCCCCCAACAAACACGAAGACTTTGTAATGTGAAGATGAGCTGAGCTACAGTTGAGGCAGTACACAGGTATAGCTGCCACTCCCTGCTTTCTCTCTTTGTCAAAATAAGGAGCAGACACACCAAACAGTGCAGGCAGTTGCAACGGTGGCCTCGGTGCACTGCACGTGGGACCCCAGACAGTATTTTGCCTGCAGCCTGCCAAAACCTGGAGGCCGCCTTGGCCGCCCTGCACTCTAGAGGAATCTCGCCTCCCTCCAGCTCTGTTTTTCCTGACTCAGCCCTTCCCATGGACTTGCTAGTCTATAACCATCCTCCATTTATTATTTACAAATAGCAGGTGCTGTTTGGCCCCCAAAGCAAGGAAGTCCTCCCCTCCCCCACCCCGATGCAGAGCCCTAAATTAATCATAATGCCCTGTGCCGGAACGCAGTTTGGTACAGCCGTCATGACTGTCGAAATGATTGTATTGGTTTATAAACCGATCTTTCATTATCTTTCGATCACGGGGAAGAGACAATCGGTCGGGTATCGACAGCCGGCCGCTTATTTGGCGGATTTGATTTCTGCCTGGTTAAAAAAAAAAAATCAATCTCAATTTATTATACTCGTTTCCTTCCATTTGCGATGTGGGTCTGTCCGTAACTGAGAGCTACAGTGTAAGCCCTGGGAAAGCATCACGCTTGGGTTTTTTTTTTTCAAAAAAACAAAAATCTGCAGTCTTGTTTAAATTCTGTCCTCTAAATGGTGGTATCAAGTGATATTTTCTTTTCCCTTCGAAACTACTTCGTCCCCTCCCCCCACCTGCATTCTTTGCCTTTTGAGCTCTTGCCAGATAAATAGATTAATGTTCCTGATAGCTCAAATCAAAGCACTGAGCAAGCATCCCCTCTTCGAATGCTTTCAGGTGGACTCATTCTGATTGGCTACGGAAATCCACTGCTTCTATCCCCATGGCAACCCCCCCCCCCAAAAAAAAGAGGTTGCACCAAGCAGATACTTTCGATAGGAACAGCTCGGAGACAGACTGTAACAGTTCGAGAAGGCTATTCTGCTGCCAACATTTTAAAACAGAGAAGACACGATCAATCCTTCCAAGATTTACTCACTGAGATTGGGGGGGGGGGGGGCTTTACGAGATTGTCACAACTTCAGCCCGCCTTTACCACCTTTGCCGTTGACACAGGCTGGAACAAGATGTGACTGGTGATATACGGCAGCCGCTGAAAACAGCCATCCAGCTTCTCCCCGGATAATGTCTCGTACTGAAGTGATGTGACAATCGAGGGATTGGATCACCTTCCTTTATGAGGAAAGGCTGAGGAGTCTGAAGGTGTTTAGTCTATGGAAAAGCTGACTAAAGAGGGGTACAGCATGAGTGTTAAATGCCGTCAAGTTGCTTCCGACTCATGGCGACCCTATGAGTTGAGGACCTCCAGAACATCCTATCATGAACAGCCGTGCTCAGGTCTTGGAAACTGAGGGTGGCGGCTTCCTTGACTGAGTTGATCCTTCTCATGTTGGGTGTTCCTCTGAATCCCAGAGCCAGGAGGCAACGTCAGGGGAAGGCCTCGGCTTCTCTGCCCTGTTGTTGGACCTCCAGAGGAACTGGTTGGCCACTGTCTGAGACAGGATGCGGGACTAGATGGCCCACTGCTCTGATCCAGCCGGGCTCTTCTGATGTTCTTGTGTCCCTCTTTCCTGCTGCCTTCAGCTTTTACCAATGCTGTTGTCTTTTCTCATGAATTTTGTCTTCTCATGATGTGACCAAAGTACAATAGCTTCAGTATGGCCGTTCTAACTTTTACGGAGAAGTCAGGCTTGCTCTGATCTAGAAGCAGAGAATAACAAGATTATGTGCAGGGTGGAGACGCTGTGGAAAAGGCTTTGACTTTTTATCCCTCGGCCGCAGCGCTAGAATTGGCCCAATGAGGCTGACGAGCAGGAGATCCAGGTCTGAATTTCCTCTCTGCCATGGAATCTTCCTGGGTCACCTTGGGCCAGTCACACACCCTTAGCCTAACGTACTTCACAGCAGGGGTCCGATGGAGCGGGAGCGCACAGGAGCGCAGCTCCGGGAGTGAGAAGCCCAGGGGGCGGGCACATGACCAAGCCAGGCCCCCTCCTCGGCTTCCTCGAGCAGTGCAGAGGCGCAGCGCCCCGGGGAGAGCCCTGCTAGGGTCTTTATTGTTTTTAATGTTTTGTTTTAATATTGATAATTTTATCATTGTTCCTTTTATGACTGTGTGCTGCTTTTCCAGAGACTTGCTCAAGGTGGCATATACATTTTCTAAGTATACCATTTTTTATCTGGGCACATGGCACATAAGTACTGGAGAAATTTCACCAACCCTTCAACAGCTTCCACCCCATCAGTATGGTGTAGTGGTCAGGAGTTGGACTCTAATCTGGGAGAACCGGGTTTGATTCCCCACTCCTCCACATGCAGCTGCTGGTGTGACCTTGGGCCAGTCACAAGTTCTCTCAGAGCTGTTCTCTCATGAGCAGTTCTCAAAAGACCTCTCTCAGCCCCACCTACCTCACAGGGTGTCTTGTTGTGGGGAGGGGAAGGGGAAGGGATGGGTGGTGCACATGTTCTGGGTATCTCAAGTCTACTTGAAACCTCGTGGTTTCAAGGGAGCAGGAAGAGAATGAGGGTGTGTTCTTTACGCTTATTTTTATTGCACAAAGTATTGGATGGGGAAGGGAATGGAGGAAGAGGAGGTCAGTTTCACTCACCTGTGGAGTGGAGCCTGAGGGGTGGGTGTTGCCTTCTGACACACTTCCGGTATGTTAGGGGGTGTGGCATATGCAAATGAGTTATGCTAATGAGCTCCTGCACCTCTTTTTCTATGAAATGACCCCTGCTTCACAGGGTGAAAGAGAAGAAGAGGAGGAGGAGAAGGAGGAGATTGGATTTATACTCTGCCCTTCACTACCCGAAGGTGTCTCAGAGTGGCTTACAATCCCTTTCCCTTCCTCTCCCCTCAACAGACACCCTGTGAGGTGGGTGGCGCTGAGAGAGCTCTTTCAAGAGAGAGAAAAGAGACATTTGGACATTTCAGTTCATGCACAGTGTGGACAACCTGCTTGCCTAATTATGTCTCACACTTGGCTTGTCCAGCAGAGCCCACGTGAGGAGGCTGGCAGGAAGAAACAGAGAAAGAATGGAGCTGGGGGGAGAGGGGAGTGCTGACTGTGTGCTGGAAAAGCAGAGACATGGAGTAGGGTCTAGGGCAGGGGCCCCCCCCCCCGACATTTTTGAGCCTGCAGGCACCTTTGGGATTCTGACAGTGTGGTGGATACAGTCACAAAATGGCTGCCTGGCTTACCTTCAGTCACACAGTGAAGATCCTTGTGCTGTGGTGGCAGGTGCAGCTAACACAATATTTTTAAAAGTTTTCACAGCCAGTCAAATCTCCAGTGGCCAATCAGAAGTCTTGCTGGCCCCGCCCACATTCTAAACACACTTGGCAGGAACCAGGAAACGTGTCAGTGGGCGCCATGTTGGGCATTCTGGCCTAGGGAAACGCCTGGGGTTGGCTGGAGGAGGAAGTGGCTTCTGTGGGGAAAAAAATACGAGAAAGGGAAATGGAGAAGGGTCCAGGCTGGACTGGAGAGACAGGAAGAGGAGGAGGAGGAGGAGTAAATTGGATTTATATCCCACCCTTCACTACCTGAAGGCATCTCAGAATGGCTTACAATGTCCTTTCCCTTCCCCTCCCCACAACAGACAGCCTGTGAGGTAGGTGGGGCTGAGAGAGCTCTTTCGAGGACTGCTCTTGAGAGAACAGCTCTGACAGAATTATGGCTTGCCCAAGGTCATCCAGCAAGCTGCAAGTGGAGAAGAGAGGAATCATACCCGGTTCTCCCAGATTAGACTCCGCACTCCTAACCACTATGCCAAACTGGAGGGACAGCTTGAGAGGAGTCTTCAGAGCAGAGCATCTAGCCAGGGAGCAGGAGAGCGAAGGGCTGGTGCTACAAAGGTGAGAGAGGGGGGACAAGTGATGGAGGAAGAGGCTGGAGCTAGACAGGGAAATCCTAAGCAAGATGCCTGCTTTGTAAGCCCATTCACTTCAGCAGGTTTAGAAGGGTGTGCCTCTGCTTAGGATGGTGATTGTAAGTCACTGGTCGCCTGATCCAGCAGTGCAACGGTTGTCCAAAGGTCATGGAAGGGAAGGGCAGCTTTTGGGGAGAAGCCTCAACCAAAACCGACCAGTCTATATGTTGGTCTACATTTCTTGGATTTCTAGGACATTTGATAGCCACAACATAAGCCTCCCCCTGCACAGCTGTTAATTCTTGAGAATTACCCTTGTGAGGGAAGGTGGCATGGTATCAGGACTGTAAATAGGCAGGGGGCAGTGCCCCCTCCTGAATTTTCAATGCCCCCCCTATCCCAGTCCCGATCTCATCTCATCTTGGAAGCTCTGTAGGATCAATATTTGGATGTAAGACCACCAAGGAAGGCTCTGCAGAGGAAGGCAGCGGCAGACCACTTCTGCTTCTCACATGCCTGGGGGGGGCCTTGCTGGGGTTACCGTACGTCGGTTGTACCTTGACTGCAGGCCAACCCTCACCAGATCTGTGCTAATTGTGTCAGGAAAGGGTCCGATCTTTGCTGATGAACTCAGGAAGTAGTCTTAGGCTGGGAATGCCTCAAGTGTTCTTGAGGGTTACCGAGTTTCTCCAAAGCACTGGCCATTGGGTTTGGAGTGATCTCATGTAGTCATAAGACGAGCCCCGGGGCAGGGATGAGGTTGGCTGTGCAGTTCCTGTGGTAACCTTGTTGTCTCATAAGGGCAAAACGTTTTACGGCTGTTATTTCCTACTGCATGATTCATTGGCTCGATCTAAGATGGAGTCTGCCTAAGGCTTTTGGCATCCTAGGCCCCCTGCTTGTAGGGGTTCCGGAAATACCAGCAGGGAAAACATATTGTATGATGTGTGTATATGTGTATGTGTGATATTTATACCTACAGTGTATGTATAACGAGATGCAGGGCTCTTTTTCTAGCAGGAAATCCTTTGCATATTCGGCAACACACCCCTAATGTAGCCAATCCTCCAAGAGCTTACAGTAGCCCCTGTAAGAAGAGCTCTGTAAGCTCTTGGAGGATTGGCTACATTAGGGGTGTGTCACCTAATATGCAAAGGAGTTCCTGCTAGAAAAAGAGCCCTGACGAGATGTATAATGCATAGGGTTGCCAGGTCCCTCCTGGCACTTGGTGGGGGGGGTAGAGAAAGCCAACAGAGAAAAGCCATTGCCACTGGCACACAGGAAGTGACATCATCATTCTCCTGGCACTTGGTGGGGGGTGGAGAAAGCCAACAGGGAAAGGCCATTGCCACTGGTACACAGGAAGTGACATCATCATTCCAGCAACTTCTGGGCAACACTCTGGTATTCGGGCATTAGGAACACTCGGTCTGCGGCAAGTGATGCTCTGTATTCTTGGTGCTGGGGGGGCAACAGTGGGAGGGCTTCTAGTGTCCTGTCCCCACTGGTTGACCTCCTGATGGCACCTGGTATTTTTGGCCACTGTGTGACTCAAAGTGTTGGACTGGATGGGCCATTGGCCTGATCCAATATTGGCTTCTCTTATGTTCTTATGGGCAAAAACTCTATGGCAAAACAGGTTTCTATCATAGAGTTTTAGCCCAAATACCAGAGCATTGCCCAGGAGTTGCTGATGTGATGATGTCACTTCCCATGCTATGCCAGCAACATGGCCTGGGCCTTCCTTTTTCAACTGGGATCTGGCAACCCTAATAATGCATAGTGTTGATTTCTTGATGCAAGATAACATTGAGGGGAAAACGTGTACATCTTACCCTAAAAGAAAAAAAAAAATGGAACCAACATGAATGATGTGTCCAATATCACACTAAGGGAAACAAAATCAAAGCTGAGATTTTCATGCTGGAAAAGTAGAGATAAGAAATTTGAATGAATTAGTTGGCCTTCCACTTCCCAATGAATCTGTGATGGTGGAAAAGGGACATCTGCTAATTTTGCCCGATTCCACTTCCAGAGAGCCAGTTTGGTGTAGTGTTTAGGAGCGCAGTCTCTAATCTGGGGAAAATGGGTTTGATTGCCCACTCCTCCACATGCAGCTGCTGGTGTGACCTTGGGTCAGTCACAAGTTCTCTCGGAACTGTTCTCTCACCAGCAGTTCTCGAAAGAGCTCTCTCAGCCCCACCTACTTCACAGGGTGTCTGTTGTGGGTAGAGGAAGGGAAAGGAGATTGTTGCTCTGACACACCCTCGGGTAGTGAAGGTCGGGGTATAAATCCAATCTCTTCCTCCTCCTCTTCTTCTCCCCTCCTCAAAACCACCTCTCCAGGCGCCACCCCACCCAAATCTCCAGGAATCTCCCAAGCCAGAGCTCGCAACCCTGTTCATGGGATCTGACCTAATGGAACGTCCCATAAGCACTGCAGCCACCATAACACCAGTAGGGGTTGACGGATCCCATCCCAGTGACATCCACGCTTAAAAGAAAATCAAACGAAAATCAAACTCTAGAAGCCTGAGTGGGAAAGAAGAGCATTTCCTTTGGTTTTTAATTTAGAAACTGGGCGTATAAAAATAGAACATTGGCGGATGAAAAGGACAGCTATTTTGTCGGGTTGTGACAGTAAATCCAGCCATCGATCGAAAAGCCTGGGAGCCCAGCCCACACATACATACATACAGAGAGAGAGAGAGAGAGAGCACAAAGTGAATTCATTCAGCTTTTATCACGCGGCTCTTGTGACGATAAAACATCTGTATGTGCCGGAAGCCCAACCACTCCCCCTTTTGCCAAACGCATGGTAATTTAATCACAACTCGGAGCAATTTATCTGCAACGAGGAACGGCTTCTGTTTCTCCATAATGAGCTGATTATATCTTGTCAGAGGGGCCTTAGACCCATCAGATCTCAAATGAATTACACCAAACATATTATTTTCATAGCAGCTGGGGATGACTAACGAGCAAAACAGAGCCCTCCATTGTCATATCTCATTGAGAATGATAGCCTGCAGCCGGTTAAAAGGGGGAGCGCGTGACACCAATTCACGTAGGTCACCAATTTCATAAATATGATCTTGATCATTTACTCAAAGATTGGCTCCAGATTCGCTCAAGGGGGAGGGTGCGTATGTGTGCGAGAGATATTTTGTCTCTCTCTTTACAAAAGTTGATCCACGCAGAGAAAATTTCTCCCCTCCAGTCCTCAGGGAGGCCAAGTTCTCACTCAAAGCAAGAGTTTGGTCAGTCCAGGACGGGATAACTTCAAGGCAGGGAATCACATGTCTGAAAGCTTTTTCGCATGACAAAAAAATCTCCTTGTACGTAAAAAAAATTCCACATATAAGAGAGAAAGTTGGCCTGGAGCCAGTCTGCCTCATCTCTCGATTTGTAGACATTTTTGTAGAGAGCATTGACTTGTAGTCCAAAGTGGTATAGCTGAGAAACAATGAGACAGTTTGATGTAATGGTTAGAAGACTGGGCTAGGACCGGGGAAATCCGGGATCGTAAGAACATAAAAGAAGCCATGTTGGATCAGGCCAATAGCCCTTCTAGTTACACTCTGTGTCACACAGTGGCCAAAACCCAGGTGCCATCAAGAGGTCCTCCAGTAGGGCCAAAACTCCAGGACCCCTTTCAAAGTTGCCCCCCCCAAAAAACCAAGAATGCAGAGCATTGCTCCCCTGGACATAGTGTTCCATCTATACCTTGTGGCTCATTGCCACTCATGGACCTCTGCCCCATATGTTTATCCAGTCCCCTCTTGAAGCTGTCTATGCTTGTAGCTGCCACCACTACGAGGAAAGGCTGAGGGACTTGGGAATGTTCAGTCTGGAGAAGAGGAGGTTGGGGGGGGGGGCAGGATGGCTCTCTTGAAGTCTTTGAAGGGCTGCCACTTAGAGGAGGGCAGGGAGCTGTTCTTGTTGGCAGCAGAGGAGAGGACTCACAATAATGGGTTGAAATGAAGGGTAGGAAGGTACCAGCTGGCTTTTAGGAAAACCTTTTTGACAGTCAGAGTTGTTCCACAGTGGAATCAGCTGCCCAGGGAGGTGGTGAGCTCTCCCTCCCTGGCAGTCTTGAAGCAGCGGCTGGATGAACCCTTGTCAGGGATGCTCTAAGCTGATCCTGCATTGAGTAGGGGGTTGGACCAGATGGCCTGTCTGGCCTCTTCCAGCTCTGTGACTCTGTGATTCACTTCCTGCCACGGTGAATTCCACGTGTTAATTACTCTTTGGGTGAAGAAGTAAACTGAACCCCCACTCTGTCATGAAGCTCCCTGGGTAACCTTGGGCCTATCACCATCTTTCAGGGTTGTTGTGAGGATAAAATGGAGGAGAGGAGGACCACAGTAGCCACTTTGGGTCCCCATCAGGGAATAAAAGTGGGGCATAAATGAAAAAAAAATGAATAAAATTCTATCCATTCCTGCCTCCAAGGTGGTTAGGTGAATACGTAGGCTGCCATATATATATATATATATATATCCCCAGTCTCCCATCTTCTTCTTGTAAGGACCATGAGAGTGCTGGAAAGCCCTAGAATGGGGGTCTCCAACATGGTGCCCGCTGACACCTTTCCTGGCACCCACGGAGTGGTTATAGAAAATGGGTGGGGTTAGGTGGGGCTTTTGTCCAGCAGGGTTTCTGAATGGCCACTGGAGATAATGATTTGCTGTGCAGAATTTTAAAAAAAACAAACTTGCTTTGGCAGCAGCTGCTACTGCAGCCACAAAGATCTTCACTGTGTGACTGAAGGGAAGCTGTATGTCTGTGGTAAAATATTTTTAAACAATATGTTCATTTAAAAAGTCATCCTGTTGAACAGGACTCCTGCCTAAAATGAGAAGAAGAAGAGGAGGAGGAGGAAGAGATTGGATTGATACCCGCCCCTCACTTGGAGTCTCAGAGCGGCTTACAAACTCCTTTCCCTTCCCCTCCCCACAACAGACACCCTGTGAGGTGGGTGGGCCTGGGAGAGCTCTGACAGAAACTGCTCTTTTTCAAGAACAGCTGGTACAGAACTACGGCTTGCCCAAGGTCATCCAGCAGGTGCAAGTGGAGGAGTGGGGAATCAAACCTGGTTCTCCCAGATTAGAGTCCACACACTTAACCACTACACCAAACTGATAAAAAGTTATTATTAAATATATTCACGTGGGGGAGCTGTGTTGGCCTGAAGCAATAAAACAAAGTTTGAATCCAGTGGCACCTTTAAGACCAACACAGTTTTATTCGGGGTATCAGCTGAAGAAGTGTGCATGCGCACGAAAGCTTTATTTCATTTATTATTTATTTACTTAAATGTATACCCCACCCTCCCCACCGAGGCTTACATAAAATAACACACAAATAACAGTTAAGATCCACATAAAATCAGCTAAAAACAGTTCAGTTAAAACAGCTCATTATCATTAGGTGCTAGCGGTGGCTAATTAAATACTTAGCGGCAGTGGACTGTGTGAGTGCAAGCAAGATCTTACAAGATGTTCTGCTCAATGACCTTTCTGATATAAGCAGCAGCACAGGCTGTAGATGTCAAAGCCAAGGACCGGGGCTCTATAATTACAATGCTGATGGGATGATGGTGGCGGCCCCCTAACTAAAAGCCGGGTGGAAGAGCTCTGTCTTGCAGGCCCTGTGGAACTGCAAAAGATCCCGCAGGGCCCTGATCTCTTCTGGAAGCTCATTCCACCAGAGTGGAGCCATCACCGAAAAGGCCCTGGTAGTAGCCAGTCTAGCATCCTTGGGACCAGTGTTCCCTCTAAGCTGAGTTAGTGTGAGCTAGCTCACAGTTTTTTAGCCTCCAGCTCACACATTTTTGTCTTAGCTCAGGAAGGATGGCTCCAGTGCAAACTAATTTATGCAGCAGCCAACTCAGTCACTCAGAGCTTTAATGCCAGTAGCTCACAAAGTAAAATTTTTGCTCACAAGTCTCCATAGCTTAGAGGGAACTTTGCTTGGGACCCAGGAGGGCTAATCAGTTTTGAGACCTCGACCGTAGTGCTCTCTGGGGTATATACAATGAAAGGCAGTCCCTCAGGTATGTCAGACCCTGGCCATATAGGGCTTTAAAGGTAAGAATCAGCACCAAGAAGTGAAATTGGTATGCTGTCGGTAGCCAGTGCAATGACTTCAGCACAGGCACATGGGGCAACCCATCAGAAGCCCGGCCACAGCATTCTGCACTAGCTGCAGCTTCCAAATTTGCAACAAGGGCAGCCCCATGTAGAGAGCGTTACAGTAGTCTAATCTCGGGGTGACCATTGCATGGATCACTGTTGCAAAGTTGTTGCGGTCAAGGAAGGGAACCAACTGCCTGATCTTAGCAGTGGCTGCTACCTTGGCCACCATTGTTAAGGAGCCATCCAAGAGCGCTCAGTCTAAGCCAACCAGCCATGGCTTGTAATGCCCGGTCCAGATCTTCCGAGATTTGACCAGACCGGCTAGCCTGGGCTATCCAGGTCAGGGCGCCAATCATCTGACTTAGTAGAAGCCAACTATATGTTTTCGCTAAGAATGATCACATGGTAAATTTGATGGGTTGGATCCTGTAAGTCAGTTCCACTGAAAGTAGCATTTTCCTCCATGCTAGAAGTCTTCTGTTGGCATCAGTGGAAGGATCCTTGGAGTGGAAGAAAGCACAGTTGTTAACAGAATGGATCTATGGGATCCAACATCCTGAACTGGATGGCCCAAGCTGGTCTGATCGTATCAGATCTCAGAAACTGAGCAGGGTCAGCCCTGGTTAGTGCTTGGATGAGAGACCACCAAGGAAGTCCTGGGTTGCTACACAGATACAGGCAATAGCAAACCACCTCTCACTCTTCTTTTTCCATGAAAACCCTATGGGGATGCCATAAATCAGCTGCTGATCCTGCATGGGGCAGGGGGTTGGACTAGCTGGCGTGTATGGCCCCTTCCAACTCTGTGACCGATTTCCCACAGCCGCTGCTCCACCCCCACTCCTCCCTTTGCCCCGATCGTGTCAATTTCCCACTATTTGCCGCGTGGCCGCATTTTGCCCCGGAGCTTCGCCCGATTTCCACCACGTCTACTCGATTTTCAAAAAACAGGATTAAGTAGATGCGGCGAAAATCAGGCGAAGCTCCGAGGCAAAATGCGGCCACACAGCAAATAGTGGGAAATTGACACGATCGGGGCAAAGGGAGGAGTGGCGGCGGAGCAGCGACTGTGGGAAATCGGTCTGTGATTCTAGGATTCTCTGACTTGACAGCACTTTACAGATATGGGACCCAACCCAATATGTTCACGACTTCTTTTAATAAGAGCTATCCCAAGTCCTACAGTAATTGTAATTGCATTTGTTGGATTTTTAAATAAAAATAGGAGAATATAACTTCAAATTTTTACAAGCCGATGCGAGTGAAGAGCATTTTATTCGCAACGCATTGCGTTCACAAACCTCATCGCTGTTGCAGCCATTTACAACCCCCTGCTGTCGACTGTTTTCATCTGCTCACTGCACCAGAACTAATCTTCCACAATTCCTTTTTAAACAGCCTCCCCATGCTTTTGTTTACTGATACCGACTGTGTATTTCATGCATCTTACATGTGTGTGATGGATTATTTTAAACATGATTTTATTCCTCTGTCTGTGATGGCATTGACTGACTGACATGTAACTTTGATACGTGTATTCTTCTGGGAAGGCAGTGATGCTGTCCCATAGTAAGCAACTAAAATTCTTTGAGGATAACTCAATATTTCATGTGGCATCTCCTGTGGGGCCTCAGTGGTCCCAGGCTGCGTATGGACTGTGTAGCAGTAGAAAAGAGTAAGAGTCCAGTAGCACCTTAAAGATTAACACAGTATGTGGCAGGGGATGAGCTTTCGTAACTGCTCACTTCTTCAGATACAGCTAGAATGGGAGTCCATCAGTCCTATTTATTGGAAAGTGGGGTGATTTCAGATGCCGAATGACATTAGCAGGAAAATGACAATTCCTAGGCAATCCCCCCCCCTTATCCTGGCCAAGGAGAGCCATGGCTGGGAGAGAAGGGAATAGAAAGCCCCTTCCTAGGCAATCCCCACTGCCTTTCACCCAGCCATGGTGAGTAGAGGCCAGGAGGAAGGGAGAACCAAACTTGCCAGACTGGTTCAGTTCATGGGGAGCCAGCTCAGTTTGGTTTGGGGTTCAGTCTGTGAGCTGCCCAGGACCCCGAACCGAACTGCCTTTTTTAGCTTTGTGCCCATCCCTCTTCAGGAGACAGCAGGAGATAACAGAGCTGACATCTAAGTTTTCCAACCATCAGTCAAACAGATGTTGCAACTGAACAGGTTCAGTCAGAGATAAGAGGTAGGCAAAAGAGTCAGAACAGCAAATATGGAATGACACCTGAGCTTTCCCTATGAGACCAGGGTAAATGAAAATGAGTTTAAAAAAGGAAATGATGACGATCATGAAAAGAAACAGCAGCCCTGAAACTAAAACTAAAACATTCCCATCCCTGCTACTATTACATGGAAACCTGAAACTGTGTGCTGACAAATGATTTTTTTAAAAAGCAGAGTTGAAGCTTTTAACCTTTTACGCGACTGCTGTTTCTCTACTCCAAATCTCTCCCCAAAGCAATTATCCCCACGGAGGATCTCAAAAACATGTTTGCTACAATAAACGTGTCCGTGGAATGTTTGGGGGAAGTGTGGCTATATAGGGATTTCAAATTCTCATGCTGTAGTTTGGGGAAGGGGGTCATGCTATGAATCTGACTGGGAGTAGAAGGAAAATAACGCTGGGGGGTTTCAGTATTGGTCAGCACCTGTCAGCACCACAGCCCCCAGCACTGGCTGAGATTTTTGGACTTCACGGAATGTTCATAAGTATTCCAATTGGTATCATGATTTTTTTAAAAAAAAAATCAGTAATCTTATATATTTATTTATTCAAGCATGTATACCCATATTTGGGGGACTCAAAACATACTATAAACCTCCCAACAGATAGAGCGGTTCCTCAGAGGAACAGGCTTTCTCAGGAGGTGGTGGACTCTCCTTCTTTGGAGGTTTTTCAGCAGAGGCTAGATGGCCATCAGACAGCAATGCTGATTCTATGACTCCGTGGGAATTTAGGCAGATTGCGAGAGTGAGGGCAGAAATGGATGAGCCAGTGCTTGGCTTTCACGGCCCTTTCTTACATGCCCATAATTGCCATTTTGGGGTCAGGAAGGAATTTTCCTTGAAGCCAGACTAGCCCACAGATCCAGGAAGTGGTTTGTTTGTTTTTTTGCCTTCCTCTGGTCATAGAGCAGGGGTCACTGGTTGAGTTGGGGGGGAGGTAATTGTGAATTTTCCTGCATTGTGCAGGAGGCTCAGCTAGATGACCCTTCAGGTACCTTCCAGCTCTATGTCTCTAAATACAATAGAATGGTTTTCTCTTTTGACTCAGGAGACGTTCAGCATGGGAAAAGAACACAGCCCGCTAGTTAGAAGTCTAACCAGGTTCTCAGATAAACGATCCCTGGGCCCCTCTGAGCATCTGTGCAGCTTTTATTGTGGCATTGTGATTTTTATTTCTTCTGATGCTCAGAATTCTTCGTAAACTGCTTTGAAGGCTTCTCGGGGTCCCAAAGCAGGAGATAAGGACAGAGAGCGAGACGGGGGCTCATTAGGTGAATGGAATTTCCACTTATCCTGAATTTAAAGATGGGGGGTTTTTTCCCCTGTCCCTCCCTTCCACTTTCATTCCATTCCTTCTCAGCACCGTGCATGATAAAGCCATTCCGGCACTCCCCCCCACCGTAAGTGTCGGCTGCACTTGTAGCCGATGTCTGCTAGAGTCTCAGGAAGAGGTATTGCCAACAGCTGGGGCCTGTAAAATGTATTATTCCTCCAACGCTGGCATCATGAATGAATTAGATCCCACCCATTCGGGAGCCCATATAATCTGCTGTACTTGTGTGCCCATAAAAGGCTTTAAAATGGGAAGAGGCTGAAATAAAAAATGAGTGTAATTGCACCTGTTTCTATGCGCTTTCCCGTTCCTCTGTGCCATTTCTTTCTTTTCTTTTCTTTTTTTTTAGTGCCATTTAAAATGATATGGTGTTTAATTGATAAGCCCAGAATTGCTGGTTGCTGCTGGAATGCAGCTCACTCAGGGGCGGAGGGAGGGCATCGTTTCTTGCTGTGGTTTGCCAATGTAACAGCATCTGTGTCGGGTTTGAGAGCACACAGACGGAACACCTGGAGAACCAGACTCAGGAGATGGGATAAGAATTACCATGTTGAAATCTGACAAAGTGTTCATCTAGCCTAGAATTCTGTCACCAATAATTCCCAGTCAGATGCCAGTAGGAGCAGGGCAGTGAGGGCAGGAAAGTGAAGGCAGGAAAGTGAAGGCAGGAAAGCGAGGGCAGGAAAGTGATGGCCATGCCGTGTTCTTTGTCCTAACAACTGCTACTCAGTCTGGCACTAGGTTATGTCACTCATCTCCTCCCCCTGTATCCACCATAAAGTCTGCCTGACATGTTTTGTGTGAGATCCACTTTATTTATTCATAGTATTTCCAACACAGATCTTCAAAGTGTAAATCAACTTCATTTTCTATACTTTTGCACGCTGCAAATAAGAACAGCTCGAAATATATCAATTAAGAAAAATGAGACATGGGGTTGGTTCAGGTTGCCAGGAGTCACTCTGCGGTGGAAGGCCTCCCACTGATTTTCGCTATTGCCGCCTGTCATTCCAAGTGGCAGCAGGACAAAACTAAAGAAAAAAAATGCTGCTGGCCTCCAGAAGTGACAATGGGTAGCTCTGGGAATCACAGGAAACTCTATAGTAAAACAAAAGCTATCCATCGTCACTTCTGAGTTGCACCCAAAACTGATGTAGTGACATTTGAAATGTTGGCAACATCACATGTTCCCCATGTCATTGCCCAAGGGTTGCCAACCTCCAGGTGGCACCTGGGGATCTCCCACTAGGAAACCTGATCTCCAGACAACTAAGATCAGTTCCCCTGGCCAAAATGGCTGCTTTGAAGGGTGGACTCTATAGAATTATACCCTGCTGAGGTTCCTTCACACCCCAAATCCTAGCTCCACCCCCAAAATCTCCAGGTATTTACCAACCCAGAACTGGCAACCCTACATTGCCCCCTAATACCCCTGCTGGAAACCCTAGATGTCATATTCAACCTGTGTGAAAGCACCCCAAGTTTGAAAGAAAAATCCCCCAAAACTTGTATTACTTCGGGATGCTTCCTATCACCTGGAAGTGATATTACAAGCAACCAACAAGAAGACAGAATCTGGAGAAGCAGAATGGTTTCCAATTGACAAAGGTGTCAGACGAGGATGTATTTTATCTCCCTGTCTCTTCAAACTATATGCAGAACATTTCACAAGAAAAGTTGGATCAGCTTTAGATGAAGGTGGAGTGAAAACTGGTGGAAGGAACATTAACAGTTCGAGATACGCAGATAACACCATGTTACTGGTAGAAAAGAGTGAAGATTTGGAAGGGGGAAACTACTAATGAAGGTTAAAGCGGGAAGTACCCAAGCAGGATTACAGCTGAACATCAAGAAGACAAAAGCAATGACTCCTGGAATATTACACAGCTTTAAGGATGATGATGAAGAAACTGAAATTGTTCAAGATTTTCTATTCCTTGGCTCCATCATCAACCAAAGGATAGCTGCCACCAAGAAATCAGAAGGAGACTAAGACTGGGAAGGGCAGCATGGAAGGAGCTAGAAAAGCTTCTTAAGGGTAAGGATGTGCTGTTGGGGACCAAGGCCCTTTCTGCACCCGTATTTTGCCTTGATTTCTGAATGTATCCTATACTTCCATTCTGCATTCCCTCCCACTCTCACTTCTGGTTTGTGTCTTGGCTTTTACTTGTTTTTGCATTTGTTTTATAGGAAGCTGCATTCAGACCGCTTCCAGCACAACGTTGTCCCGCAGTTACCAAAACTCCTTTTGCTGTGATTCTTTGTTCTCATCTGCTTTTGAATTGCTAATCTTTTCTAAAGTAAAATTGTTTCTGCAGGTATTTAAGTGCTGCCCACTGCCCTCCCCCATTTCTGTCTCTCTCCCTCTTTAGGTTGACGCTCCCTCCCCACTCTGTTTTCTTTCCCTACTGCTCCGAAGACAATAAGAGGACGTGTCCTCCCACTCAGTCAAACTTTTAGAAAGCCAGAGAGAGCATAAGAAGGAATCAGTAAATAGAAAGGACGAGGGGATTCCCTGCTCCCCAATGTGTCAGTCTTGCATGTGGGACTGGATTTCTCCCTCCCTTCCCTTTCCTTTTGCAGAATCACAGAGGGAGGGAGGGAGGGAGGGAGAGAGAGAGAGAAGGGTTGGGTTTACAGTTAATAGTTTTGATAGATGTTTGCCTTTCTCTTAATCTGAGACAAAGAAGTTAGCTCAAAAAATGCAGGTTTTGCTTGTAGATGCAGCATGCATACAGAATACATGAATAAATAAACCGGATAGGGAAGAAACAGTGCAGAGGGAATGCATGCGACTGCGAAGTCAATCCTTAAGGCTTGACTCCTTGGACTCTCTGGAGCAAGCTGTCCATGCCGAAAGGGCCCAAGATCAAGTTAATTCATGCCATAGTATTCTCCATTGCTATGTATGGCTGTGAACATTGGGCAAAGAAGAAAGCTGACAAGAAGAAAGTCCATTCATTCGAAAAGTGGTGTTGGAGGAGAGTTTTGTGGATACTGTGGACCGCCAAAAAAGACCAATAAGCTGGTTCTAGATCAAAACAAGCCTGAACTCTCCCAAGAAGCTAAAATGTCTAAACCAAGGCTGTCTTTCATACTTTGGTCACGTTATGAGAGGCCAAGACTCACTGGAAAAGGCAGTCACACTAGGAAAAGTGGAAGGCAGCAGGAAAAGAGGAAGACCCAACCTGAGATGGAGTGACTTAGTCAAGGAAGCCACAGGGCCCTCCGTTTGCAAGGCTGTGAACGACAGGACGCTTTGGAGGACATTAATTCATAGGGTCGCCGTAAGTTGGAAGTGATTTGACAGCACTTCACACACACACACACACACACACACAGAGTGAGAGGATATTTGTAAAGATCCATAGCCTTTCAAGGACCATAACTCAGTGGTAGAATACACGCTTTGCGTGGCGAAGGTTCTGTGTTGGATCCTTCGTATCACCGACAAACAGCAAGGCTGAAGAAGAGCCGAGGAAACCTTTCCAATGGGAACAGGAAGCGCCAGGCAATTTAGAGAAGTGGCCGGACTCGCCATAAAATAGCTTAGACTGTTCACATGAGCCAGAAGCCATCCCTGGCGATGTGAAGTGCTCAAGGCGCATTGCAGCTGCCCGCATAGTAAACAAAGGAACGAGCCATTTGTTACACAGACTTTATGGTCTGAAAACTGATCTGGCTGAGCGACAGAATAATCCAGCAGAACAATTCCCCTGAGGCTGATTATCACAGGCATTTAAACTGGCTGTGCCACCTCTTCTTCCAGACCAGAATTCCTTGCTTCCCACAAACCTCACCCTTCCCTTGTGTCCCTCCTCACTCCGTCCAGCCTTCTCTCCCTCTCCGGCTGGCAGTCACCCTGCTATTGAGGCCTGATTACAGGGTACGTTTTTGCACAAGTTTGGTCAGGGGTTCCTCATTTTGACTTTCAGGGTCTGTCTACACAAGGGGTCCCCAACCTTTGTGAGCCCGCGGGCTCTTTTGGAGTTCTGACACGGGGTGGTAGGCTCAACCATATAACTGCTGCTATAAGTGGTGGAACCTGCCACAAAAGGTTTTTTTCTCATCTTCTGGGTGTGGAACAGGGCTCACTGGGGATGTGGAGGTATTTGTGAATCTCCTGCATTGTGGTGGGGATTGGACTAGATGACCTTGGAGGTCCCTTCCAACTCTATGATTCTATGAAAATGTCTGCCAGGAGAGGCAGAGCCACGTGCACAGAAGAAGCCTGAGGGCAAAGGAGTAGGGGGGTGATTTATAAAATACACGGGAAAAGAAGAGTAAGAGAAGAAAACCAACATTGTGGTTTCAGAAGCCGCTGAACCAATTTTAATTTTATTCTGCCCAACCAGTCAGCTCTCCAGTGGCTAATTAGAAGCCCTGCTGGGCGATTGTCTCACCTGACCCCGCCACTGTATAAGGACATCAGAAGAGCCCTGCTGGATCAGACCAGTGGTCCACCTAGTCCAGCATCCTGTCTCACACAGTGGCCAACCAGTGGCCAACAGGACACAGAGGCCAAAGCCTTCCCCTGACGTTCACTCCTGGCTCTGGGATTCAGAAGATTAGTGCCTCTGAATGTGGGATAATAGAATCATAGTGTTGGAAGGGACCTCCAGGGTCATCTTGTCCAACCCCCTGCACAATGCAGGAAACTCACAGATACTTCCCTCTCCACACCCCTAGTGACTGCTGTTCCACACCCAGAAGATGACAAAAAACCTTTTGTGGCAGGTTCCACCTCTCCAGCCAAACTGACCTGGAGAAAAATGGCTTCCTGACCCCAAAGTGGCGATCAGCATTTCCCTGGGCGTGTAAGAAAGGGCCACAAGAACTAAGCACTGAGGCGATCCTTCCTGCCCTCCCTCTCGTGATCTGCCTAAGTTCACAGAATCAGCATGGCTGTCAGATGGCCATCTAGCCTCTGTCTGAAAAGCCGAACCAGGAGGGGGAAGGCAGGAGCTGCCTGTCGGTCTCTGCAGCTGCCGACCAATGTGCTACCTCCTCCCCCTCCCCCCTCTTCATTGCTTTGCCAGGGATGGAGCCCTCGTGGGCACTACAGGGGGGGCCCTGGCCTCCTGGCACCCTCCGTCCTGCCGGGACTATGAGGCAGAACTCCAGGGTGGGAGCACCCCTGCTGGCCCCCACGCCCCCCATGTCAGGTGGCGGCGGCAGCAGCAGATTAAGTGTCTTTTGGACTGCTTCGGGTGTTCTTCCAGCAGTTGCCTCTGTGCCCATCATGTCTGGCTGTCCAGGCTGCCTGTTGGCCCCCATCTCTGTCCCCCGCTCTACACGCCCCCATCTAACAACTTTGTCCGCTCCCCCCCCACCCCACTATCCCATGGGGAGCTGTGGCCAAATCTGGCTTCTCCTAGACAAGACAAAGGTGGCAGACCAGCTGCAAAGTGGTAAAGATGCCTGGTGCTGAACAGCTGAGTGTGGATGCAATTGTGTTCCCCTGCAGTTGTATCTGAAGCATAAGCCAAACCAGTGTTCCCTCTAAGCTGAGTTAGTGTGAGCTAGCTCACAGTTTTTTAGCCTCCGGCTCACACGTTTTTGTCTCTGCTCAGGAAGGATGGCTCCAGAGCAAACTGATTAATGCAGCAGCCAAATTGCTCGCTCACCACTTTAATGCCAGTGGCTCACAAAGTGGAATTTTTGCCCACAAGACTCCACAGCTTAGAGGAAGCCTTGATCCCAGCTATAATTTTCCACAGAATTTAAGGTCTTAACACCCATCATTATATGATCTAATTTTTCTTTTACAATACTGCTTATTTATACCAATGCCCCAGTGTTTAGATCAATATTTAATGGAATTAAATGCATCTGCTGAACTGTTTAGCATACTTTATTCGGCAACGCAAATCTACACAAGCATTTCACTGCTGTAGAAGTAAAAATAAATGGGCCAGATGTCGATTTAAAAAAAAAGAAAGAAAAGAAAAGAAAACTTGAGCAATATACAACAACCACCACCTTTACTGGCATATCAGATGAAAGAAAAACAAACAGAAGGAAAATGAAATCCTAATACATATATCTCCTTCTAGAAGCCAGGTACAGAAAATTCGCCACCATTTCAATAATTACAGCATTTGGGGTGGAAAGAAAATAGAGGGTCTTATGTTCGTCAGACTGGCCTATTAGATCCAATAATAAGCGATCTAAATACATAGTACAAATGTCAGAATAGTGGGTACACTGCAAAAAGACATGCACTTGAGCAATATAAGAACAGCAAATGCATGGCTTGGGAGTGAAGGCTTAACGCAGAACTAGACTGATTTCCCATGAGGCACTGCTCTGCCGTCGTTCTTCCTTTCCCCCAATTGTGTCCCACTATTTGCCCCACGCTGTATTTTGACCCGTGGCTTCACCTGTTTTCCCCCGTGGCATCACAATCCTGTTTTTTTGTGGATCACGAAGCCACAGGGGGAAACGGGTAAAGCTGCGAGGCAAAATGCAGTGCGGGGCAAATAGTGGGAAATTGACATAGGCAATCGGGGGAAAGGGAAGAGTGATGGCGGAGCAGCGCCTCATAGGAAATCGGTCCTGATCTTGAGCAAAAGAGATATGAACTTGCAGTATTCTTATACGCCTAAGAAGCTTTAGGAATATCTTTAAAAGTTTAAAGGGTAGCCATGTTGGTCAGCGGTGGAACAGTTCAGTTTGAGTCTAGTACCATCAGAGAGATGAACAAGATTTTCAGGGGGAATCAAACCCAGTTGTCCAGACTAGAGACCGCTGCTCTTAACCACTATACCACACTGGCTTTACACATATTATACTTTTTGTACATTTAATAGAATGCATCTATGTTTGAAAATTGGGGGGGGGGGCTCTCTCCGGGGGAAGCGCCAAAAGGTAAGAACATAAGAACATAAGAGAAGCCAACGCTGGATCAGGACAGTGGCCCATCCAGTCCAACACTCTGTCACACAGTGGCCAAAAACATCAGGTGCCCTCAGGAGGTCCAGCAGTGGGGCCAGGACACTAGAAGCCCTCCCACTGTTGCCCCTCTGAAGCACCAAGAATACCGAGCATCGCTTGCCCCAGACTGAGAGCTCCTATCTGTACCTTGTGGCTGATAGCCACTGATGGTCCTCTGCTCCAGATGTTTCTCTAATTCCCTCTTGAAGCCGTCCATGCTTGTAGCCGCCACCACCTCCTATGGCAGTGAATTCCACGTGTTAATCACTCTTGGGGTGAAGAAGTCCTTCCTTGCACACTAGCCTCCCCTAGTGTGCAAAAACACCTGTCACCTGCACACGGATGACCTTGACTGAGTCCATCCATCTCATCTTGGGTCTTCCTCTTTTTCTGCTGCCTCCAACTTTTCCTAGCATGGCTGTCTTTTCCCGTGACCCTTGTCTGCTCAGAATGTGACCAAAGTACGATTGCCTCGGTATGGTGGAATGGTTACGATACTGAACCAGAACCTGGAGAATCGAGTTCAAATCCCCGTTCTGTCAACCGAAACTCATCGGGTGACCTTAAGTCAGTTATTCCCTCTCAGCCCAGCCCATCTCACAGAGTTGTTGTGAGGATAAAATGGGGAGGAGCAGAGAATGGTGCTATAAGAAGAAGATTGGATTTAAACCCCGCCCTTCACTACCCCAAGGGAGTCTCAGAGCGGCTTACAGTCTCCTTTCCCTTCCCTTCCCTACAACAGACACCCCGTGAGGTAGGTGGGGCTGAGAGAGTTCTCTCAAGGACTGCTCGTGAGAGGACAGCTTTGAAAGGACTTGGGACTGACCCAAAGTCACGCCAGCAGCTGCATGTGGAGGAAGAGCGGGGAATCAAACCTGGTTCTCCCAGATTAGAGTTTGCTCTCTTAACCACTACCCCAAACTGATGTCGTAAGCTGCTTTGGGATGCCAGTGGGGAGAAAAGTGGAGCATAAATGAAGGTAAAAAATAATAATTTCTCTGATAGGATGCTGTTTCCTAATACAGCTGGATCTTTTGTTCACGTGCACTGAATAAGGCTAGATGGCTATCTGATAGCGATGCTGATTCTATGACTTTTTTGTCAGATAGTGAGAGGGAGGGCAGGAAGACGTAGGCCAGTGCTCCGTTCTTGTGGCCCTTTCTTATATGCCCAGGGTCATGCAGATCACCACTTTGGAGTCAGAAAGGCATTTTCCTCCAGGCCAGATTCACCCAGGGGCTCTGGAATTTTTCGCCTTCCTCTAGTGATAGAGCCTGGGGCTGTGGTGGCTCAAGTGGTTAAGACACTGAACTGCAGACCGGAAGGTCGGTAGTTCGGCAGTTCGAGACTCGAGTGCCGCGTGACGGAGTGAGCTCCCATCCCTGGCCCCAGCTCCTGCCAACCTAGCAGTTCCAAAGCAAGAAGTTGCAAGTAGATAAATAGGTACCACTTCGGTGGGAAGGTAACAGTGCTCTGTGAGCCTTGGCGTCTAGTCATGCTGGCCACATGACCACAGAGATGTCTTCAGACAGCGCTGGCTCTTCGGCTTGGAAACGGAGATGAGCACCGCAACCCTAGAGTCGGATTCGACTGGCTTTTGAGCAAGGGAAACCTTTACCTTTAGTGATAGAGCAGGTGTCAGTGGGGAATGTGGGAAGGAGGTAGCTGTGAATTTCTTGCATTTTGCCCACGGTTAGGCTAGATGACCCTTAGGGTACCTTCCAGCTCTGTGTTTCCATTGTGTGTGTCAAGCACGCTCATATGAAAATCACTCCTCATGTAGAAAGTTTACGTATCAAAAGGCCAGTTTTCAAACGGTTCTGAAATCGGGCGCGGCACAGTCACAGAGGAAAGGACTGTACCACACACGAACACCAAGAAGAGCTTTCCTAGATCAGGTCAAGGGCCTGTCTAGTCCAATAGTCTATCTCTAATAGCCAGTTGCTTCCAGGACATTTTGTAACTTTAAAAATGGTCGAAGCGTTATATAAGCGGCTATCATGTCGGAAAGGATATTCCAAGAAGACCCGGGGGGGGGATCTTTGGCAGGCCTGCGATGTGCTTTAAGATCAAGCTTCTTTCTAACCACCTGACAGTCTGATGCATGGACATCCTGCGGATAAATTATCCCTCCCACCACCTTTTCCTCACCTCTTTTAAAGCTTTTTTTTAATGTCACTCGGAATGTGCCTGCCTCATGTCATTTAACAGCGGTAAGTATCTCATGATAAATGGCTGCCGTTTGTCGGTGGCGCGCACCACCACTTCTCAGAACCATTGTGGGGGAAGAGCTCAAATTGCCTTTGTTCCGGGGGAACTCGGTAGCTTGACGCTTCCTTAACAGGTGTCTTCCTCATTACCTCCCTGTTTATTTTAGTGGTTTCATGCGGTTCGGTGAGAGGCAGACTTACATGATGGTGTCTTATAATTTCACACGGTCATCAACAGAACTAAGTCAAGGAGCAAACAAGAAGAGGAGGAGGAGGAGGAGGAGGAGATTGGATCTATACCCCACCCTTCACTCGGAGTCTCAGAGTGGCTTACAAACTCCTTTCCCTCCCCCTCCCCACAACAGACACCCTGTGAGGTAGGTGGGGCTGAGAGAGCTCTTCCGAGAACTGTCCTTGAGAGAACAGCTCTGACAGAACTATGACTTGCCGAAGGTCATCCAGCAGATGCAAATGGAGGAGCAGGGAATCCAACCCGGTTCTCCCAGAATAGAGTCTGCACTATTAACCACTACCCCAAACTGAAATAGGCCAGTTCCCCCAAAATATCTCAGTGCCACCCATGCAGTGTTCCCTCTAAGCTGAGTTAGCGTGAGCTAGTTCACAGTTTTCTAGCCTCCGGCTCACACGTTTCAGTCTTAGCTTTGGAAGGATGGCTCCAGGGCTCCAGGGCTAATTGATGCCATAGCCAAATCGCCCACTCACAACGTTAATGCCCAGTAGCTCACAGAGTAGAATTTTTGCTCTCAAGACCTCGCAGGTTCCATTTTGCCTACGGTGAGGAGGTTTGTGCATTGGTCTTGGAAAGCGCCTTCAATTCACAGCTGATTGACAGGGACCCTGCAGGGCTTGCAAGGCAAGAGATGAGCAGAGATGGTTTGCCTTTGGGTAGCAACTAGTGTTCCCTCTAAGCTGAGTTAGTGTGAGCTAGGGTTGCAATGCTCCCTCTAAGCTTGTGAGCAAAAATTCTACTTTGTGAGCTACTGACATTAAAGCTGCGAGCGAGCGATTTGGCTACCGCATACATTTGTTTGCTCTGGAGCCATCCTTCCCGAGCTAAGGCAAAAATAAATGTGTGAGCCGGAGGCTAAAAAACAGTGAGCTAGCTCACACTGACTCAACTCAGAGGGAACTCTGCCACCTAGCCTCACAACCAGAACACAGTGTGTGTGGGGGGGGACTATTCGGAAGAATTTAATGATTCCAAATGCTAAGTGCTTAGCACAAATCTACCGTTATTGCTAAATCCTCGTGGAACAGAACAGAGGCAGCTTGACTCCTATTTATTTTAAAATAATGAAAAGATTTTTACTGGCTTTAGGATTCCCCCCCTCCCCTCTTCCAGTGCTTGTAATTGCAAGGATTTTTTATTGGGCGAATGATTTGCAACACCCAATAAGACACAACCCTCTTTTATCTTCAGAGCAAGGCCTGGCCTTAATGATGTTTACGCTTGTAAAATAAAGCATTGTGAAAATGCGGAGCGGTAGCAGGAAGAGCTCCTTCCTAACAAATCACTTCCAACAGAACTGCAAGAGCCCTCCCAAAAAGCTCTCTTTTAGTTAACTTACGGAGCTCACTGCCACTAGGTGTGCCGATGACCACTTGGCTTGGGCAGCACTGAAGATAGACTAGCGAAACACCCAATATGTTGTTCAGTAGCTAAGTGGAGCATCGATGTTTGGGCCCAGAATACCACTGCGTCTCAGTCGTTCATGAAGCAGCCTTGTACAAAATCAGATCATGGGTTCATAAAGGTTAGTATTGTCTACTCAGATGGGCAGCAGCACAAGAAGAAGAGCTGTTTTTAATATCCCATTTTTCTCTACCCTAAGGAGTCTCCAAGCAAACTTATAATCGCTTTCCCTTCCTCTCCCCGTAACAGGCACCTGGTGAGGCAGGTGGGGCCGGGAGAATTCCGAGAGAACTGTGACTGGCCCAAGGTCACCCAGCAGGCCTCATGGGGGGGAGGAGTGGGGAATCAATCCCAGCTCTCTAAATTACACTTTAAAAAAAAAATTCTTTATTGAAGGGATTCAAAGGGTACAAGCAGTAAAGAGTGTGTTACATATTGGAGATTCTTAATAATATATTGGAATACAAAGTTAAAGACTTAGCTTGTATTACAGCAATTCTTAAACATTCCCGTCACATTAAACTAAGGTTAACTCTAGAGTTACTACTGTTTATATCAGATATCAGTGACCAGTCTTGGAACTAAACTGAGAAAAGGTGGGTTTACTCCTTATAAAAAGAGATATATGGAGGAGTTGTTTGCCCAAGATTTTGGGAGTGTCGCATCTTTACTTTCAGAGTATTTGTTGATGATAGGGTACCATTTGAGCACTGGGTTTTTGCGGGTGTCGTTTCCATAAAGATTTTCCGTTCTATCAGTTCTAATTCAGTTCTTTCAGTTCTAATTCTCTTGTTTCTCTGGGAATCTTTGTCTTAGGCCATAAATTGAGTAGAATCAGAGCCGGGTCGTAAGGAATAGAGACTTCAAGCATCTGTTCAATTTCTGAGAGAATCTTTTTCCAGAATGTAACTATGAGAGGACAGGACCACCAAGCATGGTAGAAGGTCCCAGTAGAGTCTAAATTACACTTCACCACTACACCACGCTGGCTCTCCAGGGTCTCAGGTAGAGGTTTTTCACATCACGGGCCATCAAGTCCCAGCCGACTTATGGAGAGCCCATAAGGGGCTTTCAAGGCAAGAGAGAAGTAGAGGGGGTTGGCCATCGCCTTCCGCCGCAGAGTCTTCCTTGGTGGTCTCCCTTCCAAGTACCGACACTGGGGCCGATTTCGCACTGGCCAGTTGCCTCTCGTTCTCTCCGGAATTTCCCCTCCCAGTTTCCTTTGGAGTATTTTCCTCATTTTCCCACTTGGAACCTCAGCCCTTTCGATATAGTGTGACGAAAGGTTTTCTCCAAATAAAATTAGAAACTCCCACAATGGGGCGGCCCTGATGAAAGGCAGGCGAGTGGGCGTGTTTTCATTTTGGGTCCTCCCCTGGAGCAAACAGGAAAATCCTCTAAAAACAGGATTTGTTTGCTCCAGGGAAACTCCGGTGCAGCAGGGCGATACTCCAGAGCAAAACGTGAGCCGGGAACAAATGGTGTGAAATCGACCAGAAGCTCCGGTGCAAGCATGAGGGCAAACCTGGGGCAAACACTAGTGCGAAATCGGCCTGGGTAAAACTCAAGAATCCTAGAGTTTGCCTGACCTGGATAGCCCAGCCTAGCCCGATCTCATCAGATCTCAGAAGCTCAGCAGGGTCAACTCTAGCAAGTACTTGGGATGGGAGACCTCCTTGAAATGCCAGCGGTCAGGAGGTGGGGGCAGGCTTTCATAGACTCAAAGGCCGAGGACAGACTGGCAATGTAAAGCGGGGCAGGCACGCTTCGGAAATGGAAGAAAGGAGCACGTTCAGACATGCGCATCTGTCCGTCGGCTCAGTTTCGTACTTACCCATCTCCCAGTCGCTTTCCATCCGCTTTACCAGAACACCGGGTAAAACCGGTGTTCAGGGGCTGTCCTCCGCATGCCTCCCGCTTCCAAACAGTGTGAACCAGAAGAAGCGGGAGGCATCCGGAGGTGGCAGTGTGAACGCTCCGCACAAAGTTATGTGCATGTGCGCATGTGCGCAACACATCAAAGGAAAATAAAAAAGCGCAATGGCGCGCTCGAGCCACGTGCGCTGGCTCCGCGGCAGTCTGAACGCTCTGTATCGGCACCACTGCGCATTGCTCTGGCCAGTATGAACGGCCAGCTCCATGGTGTTTTTCCCCCGCACCAGTTCCCTCCGCTTTGCCTCCGCTTTAGATTGCCAGTCTGTCCTCGGCCAAAGAATCAGAGAGTTGGAAGGGACTAGGGTCATCTAGTCCAACCCCCTGCACCATGCAGGAAATTCACAAATACCTGCCTCTCTCTCTCTCTCTCTCTCTCTCTCTCTCTCACACACACACACACACACACACACACACACCCTGTTCCATGCCCAGAAGATGACCAAAAAAAATCCTCCAGTATCACTGGTATGGAGAAAATTGCTTCTTACCCAAAAGTATTTTCCTGGGCGTGTAAGAAAGGGCCACGAGAACTAAGCACTGAGGCAACCCTTCCTGCCCTCCCTCTCACGATCTGCCTAAATTCACAGAATCCGCATTGCTGTCAGATGGCTGTCCAGCCTCTGTCTGAAAACCTCCAAAGAAGGAGTTTTTAATTCAGCCACCTCTCTGAATATCCTCCAGGCCCCCAGGGGTCAGTCACTATTAGACACAGCAGAAATGGATAAGTTAACAAATAGTTTGCAAGGTAAAAAGGATAATATATTTGAGAAATCTTGGTCCAGAGATATATTCATGGACTGAAAGATATACTAAGGAAACATGTTAAATATTTAATTCCAATTTGTTAAACGAGCTGTATACAATTATGCAGGGGTCCTTTTGAGCAGGAGCTCGGGAAATCGCTGCTCCGGGAGTTGGTGCCAGCCTCCCCCCTCCACGGGGGAATGCCTGCTTGTGTCATGGCTGCAGCAAAATGACCCCGTCCCCTGGAAAGGTCCTTATTCCTCCGACCAGCCTTCTGAAGGCTTCAGCCACCACTGAAGCTATACTCCCAGAATAGTGGTATTTCTGAGGCTTGGATTAGTAGCTGTCCCCTCTCTTTCTTTCTTTCTTTCTTTCTTTCTTTCTTTCTTTCTTTCTTTCTTTCTTTCTTTCTTTCTTTCTTTCTTTCTTTCTTTCCTTCTTTCCTTCTTTCTTTCCTTCTTTCTTTCTTTCCTTCTTTCTTTCTCTCTCTCTCTCTTTCTCTCTCTCTCTCTTCTTTCTTTCTTGCCTTCTGACACACTTCTGGTGATGTCAGGGGGTGTGGCATATGCAAATAAGTTATGCTAATGAGTTATGCTAATAAGCTCCTGCACCTCTTTTTCTACGAAATGACCCCTGCAATTATGTGCAATAAGGTTTAAAAAATGTGTATAAATGGGATGGTATATCTTTAATATATATGTAACTAAGCTCTCACTTTTGTTAATTGTATCATAATGGATGAAATTAATAAAAAAGACTTTAAAAAAAGGGAGACAGTCACCAGAAGTTGCCACGACTCCTAGGTGCACACACTCACTCACACACACACACATACGGACACATGAAAAAGACAAAAAAAAAGAATCCTGAAGTTTGGTTTGCAGACAGGAGAGATGCAATTGAAATGGCAGTTTTTTAGGGAGAAAACAGCGGGGATGAGAAATTCTAAGTCATCCTTAATATTCCTTTCTTCAAGTCTGCCTGTCTGCCAGTATGTAACACACCAGCCGTTTGCTACAATTCTCTGCCGTGACTTGTTATAACCCCCTGTTTTGCTGCCTAGAGCTCCAGGCGATCCTGGGGAAATTCTCAGGCACCTGAGCCATAATAGAAAGGCTGGCGGAAGTGTCACGGCCCTGTTATGTTTTGTCAGCTCGCCTGCCGCTGCCCCGGTTTCCAAGGTCACTTTGGCAAAGCTGTGTTTCCCTTCTTAGCGGTTTGACCCCTCATTCCCTCCCCCCTCCCAGGACCAACGAATGAAGTCCAAGGGACTCAATCTCTTGCCTTAAGTGAGACTTCTCATTATGTTTCCAGAAGGAAAAGGGCAGCCGGGTTGAGCTTCCTGACCTCTGACTTCAGCCGTAGGAATTCAAGATAGGTGCCCTTTGCTTAGATCTATATTTGTTCGTGGGGGGGAAATGTATCTTGACACAATGGGGGGGGGGGAATAGGTAAGATCGGACATGTGGCCTTTGTATAGACCCAGAGGCTTACATATCAGTATCAGAAGAGTCCTGGAAGACTTATATGACCTGTCATTGCGATCTGGAAAATGGCCGGTTTGTGCCTTTCCATAGGGAAACCCTCCAGTTCCTTCTCAATGAAACTGCTGAGCAGTTGGGTTAGAACGGATAAAAGGAAGAACTTCTTCACCCAAAGAGTGATTAACACATGGAATTCACTGCCACTGGAGGTGGCGGCAGCTACAAGCATGGACGGCTTCAAAAGAAAATTAGATAAACATCTGGAGCAGAGGTCCATCAGTGGCTATTAGCCACAAAGTATAGATAGGAACTCTCAGTCTGGGGCAAGTGATGCTCTGTATTCTTGGTGCTTGATGGGGAGGGACAACAGTGGGAGGGCTTCAAGTGTCCTGCCCCCACAGGTGGACCTCCTGAGGGCACCTGGTGTTTTTGGCCACTGTGTAACACAGAGTGTTGGACTGGATGGGCCACTGGCTTGATCCAACATTGGCTTCTCTTATGTTCTCTTATGTTCTTAAGATGCTTCTGTAGATGGAAGCTCCCCATGGTAACCATTGATGGACCTCTCCTCCATGGATCTATCCAACCCCAATTTAAAGCTGTCTATTCTCGCGGCCATCACTACCTCCACTGGCTGTGAATTTCAGTGCTGACATTGGACCATGCAAGCCATTCATGTGTCTCTGAATTAGTCTTGGATTCTTTTCCTCGTTCCTCTGATTCTCTGATGTTTTGGACCAGAGATGCCATAAATTTTGTCATGCACAGGCTCAGCTGCTGAACTAACTGAGTTTGACTGTATTGATCAAAGGTGAACAGATCAGCTGGCGGGCTTGATTCAGGACTGAACGACTCGAACACCTGACAGACGTGTTAGCATTAGTTACTTGCAAAGCCACACATGCGCGGACAGGCTGCCAAAAAGATCAGCAGCCATTAAAGTTGGGCAACATTTATTTGCGAGTGATTCATTTGTGACTAATTAAACCGTCAATCTGAACAATTTTCTGCCGACTGGAACAGTGGTGCTGTGATAAGGAGGGGTGTAGCATTCAATCGATGTGCATGAGAACATACATACATGAAAAGCCAATTGCACTGTACTGCACTCGGAGGATGGAATAGAGCTGAGGTTTCCAGCTTTGGGTTGAGAAATAGCTGGAGGTATTTGGGGCCTGGAGCCTTGGGAGGGCAGGATTTGGGAAGGGGAGGGACCTCAGCATGATATAATGCCACAGAATCCACCATCCAAAGAAGCCATTTTCTCCAACGGAACTGATCTCGATTGTCCGGAGATCAATTGTAATAGCGGAAGATCTCCAGGTACCACCTGGAGGTTGCCAACCCTAAATAGGGTGGATCATCCTGCTGGATAGCCATGAATGGGCAAATGTACATATGAACAATTACAATGGGCTAACAGGACATGAGCCAAATTGCTGTGTGTTTGAACTTCCCTATTTTGGACTAGCTAAACATGGCATTTTCAAAAGGATATGCAGACTTACGGTGACCCCAGCAAGGGGCTTTCAATGCAAGGAAGGAGGAGGAAGAGATTGGATTTATACCCTGTCCTTCACTACCCAAAGGAGTCTCCGAGCGGCTTACAAACGCCTTTCCCTTCCCCTCCCCACAACAGACACCCTGTGAGGTAGGTGGGGCTGAGAGAGCTCTGACAGAAACTGCTCTTTTTTAAGAACAGCTGTGCCAGAGCTATGACTTGCCCAAGGTCATCCAGCAGGTGCAAGTGGAGGAGTGGGGAATCAAATCCGGTTCTCCCAGATTAGAGTCTGCGCACTTAACCACTACACCAAACTGGCAGAGGCGGTTTGCCATTGTCTCCCTCTGCACAGCCTTCCTTGGTGGTCTCCCATCCAAGTACTGATCCTTCTTAGCTTCCGAGATCTGACAAGATCGGCCTAACCACGCCCCCTTCCTTCCCACATTTAAAAAGTACATTGAATAAAATATCTTCTAGACTTAGCTTCTCTCCCTGTCCGTACACATTTAGCTATCTACAGTTGCAGATTGGGAACCAATTGAAATTAACCACGATACGATCATTTATTGGCGTGTACTAACGATGGGGTTTGAAAGCAAAACCTCGGTGCCATGGCCCGTTAACGAACTTGAGATTTATGAATTTATCAGGACTCCCGAAACAGGCGTATTTAATTGCCCTCTTTATTAATGCTTCTAAGAAAGCGTTAGCATTTTGCTGGCATTTAAATGTGAGTTTTGACAGGATGTGGTATCAATTAATGGTCTTGTTAAAAGTCAGGCGGCATTTCTTTTCTTTTCTTTTTTACAATGCTAGCCTGATTCCCTTTTGCTTCAGTGGATAATCTGCTTTTTTTCTCCACCAGAAGGCTATGAGAGGGCACGGCTTTCGTTTGGAAGGAGAGTGAAGGCTGGGGTGTTCTGCCAGTACTTTTCAACAACAGACACCCACCCCCATTTTTTCTTCTTCTCAGGGCCCAAGTTACACATGACTCGGAACATCGAGTGTGGCCGGCTCACGTGTCCTTTCCCTGCTGACAGTTGAAGACAGGCAGCACCGAAGGAGGGGTCCTTATTAACCTTTTGCATCTCGCAGGGTTGTTGTTGTTTTTCCCCTGATGAAGATTACCCCCAGCTGCCTTTTACCCTACTAAAGAAAAGCAACTGGGTGGAAGAGAGTGGTTTCCAGCAGAAATAAAAAAATGCTGGCAGTGAAAGGGTTAAAGGCACCCACACTTCAAAGGGTCCCGGTACCCCATTACAGAACACCTCCTGCAGCACACAAGAGAGAGTAATTAAGATGTGGAATTTGCTGCCAGGTCTAAATAATTTTGTAACTATATGTAATGTGCTTTGTAGTAGCTGTTTGTACGCCTGGCTTAAGACCTTTGGTCAATGAAGCTAATAAATAAAAGGAAAGGAATTTGCTGCCAGAGGATGTTATGATGGCCACAGGAATAAACAGCTTTAAAGGGGGATTAGATAGATGCATGGAGTTAAGTGTATCAGTGGCTACTAGCCATGGTGGCTATGGGGAACCACCATATTCAGAGGCACTGGACCTCTGAATCCCAGAGCCAGGAATCAATGTCAGAGGAAGGACTCGGCCTCTATGCCTTGTTGTTGGCCCTACAGAGAAACTGGTTGGCCACTGTGTGAGACAGGATGCTGGACTAGATGGACCATTGGTCTGATCCAGCAGGGCTCTTCTGATGTTCTTATGAAGGCCTCAGCCTCTCTGCCCTGTTGTTGGCCCTCCAGGGGAACTGGCTGGCCACTGTGTGAGACAGAATGCTGGAATAGATAGACCACTGGTCTGATCCAGCAGGGCTCTTCTGATGTTCTTATGAAGGCCTCAGCCTTTCTGCCCTATTGTTGGCCTTTCAGAGGAACTGGCTGGCCACTGTGTGAGACAGGATGCTGGACTAGATGGACCACTGGTCTGATCCAGCAGGGCTCTTCTGATGTTCTTATGCAGGCCTCAACCTCTCTGCCCTATTGTTGGCCTTTCAGAGGAACTGGCTGGCCACCGTATGAGACAGGATGCTGGACTAGATGGACCATTGGTCTGATCCAGCAGGGCTCTTCTCATGTTCTTATGCAGGCCTCAGCCTCTCTGCCCTATTGTTGGCCTTTCAGAGGAACTGGCTGGCCACCGTATGAGACAGGATGCTGGACTAGATGGACCACTGGTCTGATCCAGCAGGGCTCTTCCTATGTTCTTATGTTCTTAAGCCACGGCTCCAGCTGAGAGGCAAACCACATGATAGGTTTCTTCATTCCTTTGTACTAGTTTGCCCATTTTTCCCTGTAGCTCCTCAGCAGCTATGGGGAACTGCTTTTTCTTCTTTTTTTAAAGGAGAGCCCCAAATGGCACCATAGTGAGAGGAAGAGCCCCTCCTTCCCAGTAGTTTTCTTGTGCAAAAACCATGTGGGGGAGGGGGAGTTATTTTATCATTTTTCCTGCTCCATGTGCACAGACACTCCATATGGAGCAGCAAAATTGATTAGATAACTCTTCCCTGGCATGCTTTTTGTATGAGAAAACTGGTGGGGGGAGGCAGGAGTCCTCCCCCCAGCACCATGCTGAGCCTGGACTCTCTCTCTCTCTCTCTTTTTGGTTTGCTTTAGAAGGCCTTCGCCACCATCGCTGGGTAGCTGCAGGGAACACATGCAAGCCAGTGTAAACTAGCAAAGAAACGTATGGTGTTGTTTGCCTCTGAGATTTGTGACAGAAGAAAACATTGGAGAGGAGGAATGCTAGGGAATTGAACTTCAAGTGGGATTTAGGCCCTTTCTGCACTGACAGCTTGCTCCGGAGAGTCCGAGGAGTCAAGCCTTAAGAGTTGACTTTGCAGTCGCACGCATTCCCTCTGCACTTTTTTCCCCCTCCAGTTTATTTGTTTGTGTATTCTGTATGCATTCTGCATCTACAAGCAAAACCTGCATTTTTGAGCTAAATGCCAACCCCTCCCTCCCTCCATGATTCTGCAAAAAGAAAGGGGAGGGAGGGGAAAACCCAGACCCACACAGGCAAGACTGACACACTTGGGAGCAGAGAATCCCCTCGTCCTTTATATTAACTGATTCCTTTATATTCTCTCTCTGACTTTTTAAAAGTTTGCCTGAGTGGGAGGACTTGCCCTCTTTTGTCTTTGAAGAAGGAGGGAAAGAAAACAGAACAGGGAGGGAGTGTCAACCTAAAGAGAGAGAGAGGTGGAAATGTGGGGGGGGAGCAGTGGGCAGCATTTAAATACCTGCAGAAACAATTCTACTTTAGAAAGAATTAGCAATTCTAAAGCAGATGAGAACAAAGAATCGCAGCAAAAGGAGTTTTGGTAGCTGCAGGGCAACAGTGTGCTGGAAGCAGTCTGAATGCAGATTCCTGTAAAACAAATGCAGAAACAAGAGAAAGCCCTGAAACAAAGTGAAAGTGACAGCGGGAGGGAATGCAGAATGGAAGAATAGGAAGCGCTCAGAAACCGAGGCAAAATACAGGTGCAGAGAGGGCCCTAAACTCCAGTGATTAGGAATGTCTCTTGTGTTGGGAGTGCAGGTGGACGGTGCCAGCTCCCAGCGATGACCAAGTCCAGCACTTTGCAAAGGACCCATCCATCAAATCACTGTTAAGAGCCAGGGTCTGTCTGAGCTATTTAGCCATGCAAGCAAGATATCTTTCCTTATTATATAAAGCCGTTTTCAAGTGGCAAGATTCCATGGGGCACCAAAATCAGTTGGCTGAAAGGACTGCCATTCAAAAGGGGGTCCCTTGCCACAGGCTGCATTCTCTCACTGCTTTGCCTCAGCCCCACCCGAAGGTCAGGGCACTCTCCCAGAGCCTCTTTCTACAGCCCGTTATATTTATTTCCGCAACGGGCCTTATTCCTAGTTTATTTATTTATTAATTTGATTTATATCCCACCTTCCCTGCCAAGGCAGGCTCATGTTGTGTCACCCTTGGGTGCCTTGGCTGGAGACCAATGATGTACCTTAAAGGAGACCTTGGGCCAGTCATTCTCCCTTAGCCCAACCTACCTTGCAAGGTTGTTGTGAGGTTAACATAGTGAAGGGGAAGAGCTACAAAACTCACTCTAAGTTTCTTAGAGAAAGGATGTGAGGGTGATCTGGCTGCAACATCCATCATCCCATTGACCGCCAAGGTTGATCTGACTGATCTAGCTGGCTAGGTGGGTGTCCCTCACCGCTCCATGTGTGTCCGCCCCGAAGCTCTGCACTCGGTGGAAGAGGACAACCATTCGAGATAGGAGTGTACCATTCTTCAGTCAAGGGTATATGATTTGAATATCTGATACACAGATAGATGGATGAAAGGACTTCTGAGATACATAGAAATGCTTAAATACACTAGGGATGCTAGGCCTTTGCTTGGCAATAGTAGAAGGTCTGGGGGAGGGATATGAGGAGGTGGAACCATCATAAAGACCATAGAGACTGGGAGAATTCCTAGAGAGTTGCTTGACGTGGTGATGTCACTTCCAGATCTTCAGGCAGAAGTGGCATGGCTGCATTGCACAACACCTTCCACCACCACCCATACATCCCTCCTCACTGCTCCATTGAGTGCTAGTGTGAGACAGAAGGCACCAGTGGGAGATTTCCCACCATTAGTGGGCCAATAGCCAACCTAAAGTATACAATGTTCATATTAACACTCTCTGGGATGAGCACTTCTCCTCCGACCCTATGGCAGAGGTGTGATGAAAAAAGGAAGTGTGAAAGCATCCACACAGGCCAAAGCCTGGGAATGCCAGATTAAAGGGGGGCATGTGCTCACTGGTAGATAGGGTTGCCAACTCCTGCTTGGGAAATTCCTGTAGATTTGGAGGCGGAGCCTGGAGACCATGGTGTTGGGGGGGGGGGACTTCAGCAGGATAGAATGCCACAGAGTCTACCTTCCAAGGCAGTGTTTTCCTTGGGGAAACTGGAGATCAGTTACAATACCAGGAGATCTTCAGGTACCACCTGGAGGGTGTCAACCAGTGTTCCCTCTAAGCTGAGTTAGTGCAAGCTAGCCTACAGTTTTTTAGCCTCCGGCACACACATTTTTGTCTTTGCTCAGGAAGGATGGCTCCAGAGCAAACTGATTGATGCAGCAGCCAAATCGCTCGCTCACACAACTTTAATGCCAATAACTCACAAAGTAGAATTTTTGCTCACAAGACTCCACAGCTTAGAGGGAGCATTAGCTAGAGCACTTGCTTGGTACACAGAAAGACCCAGGTCCAGTCCCCAACATTTCCACTTAAAAGACTCTGGTATTGTTGATGTGAACAGCCATGATTCAGTGGTAGAGCATCAGCTTGTGTCATGATCTGTGCCAGGCTGGAAGACAGGCCTAGTGCGGCCTGGGCCCAGGAGATACCTGTGCTGGGGGTAGAGGGCTGTCTGCCTACAATTCCCATGATGCTTGGTGGCAGTGGTAGCCAATGGGAATTTGGGGAATATGTGAGGTGACGGAACTTTAGGTGTGTAACTGACAAACTGTTCTTTTTCTCTCTACGGCAGTTTTTCCTCTGACAGAGAGTCAAGCTGAGGGGAAAGTCTGGGCTGGGAGAGAAGTCCCTCAGTGGGATGGAGTAAGAACAGGCAAGAGGCCTGGTATAAGAGGCTGTAGGCCTTAAGTAGTACTAGTTGAGGAAAAACAGACCAATTTCCCACGAGGCGCTGCTCCAGCGTCATTCTTCCCTTTGCCCCAATTGCGTGCTTGAATTTCCCACTATTTGCCCCACGCCACATTTTGACCCACAGCTTTGCCCGAATTCCCCCGTGGCTTCAGTGATCCTGTTTTTTGAGGATCACTGAAGCCGCGGGGGAATTCGGGCAAAGCCACAAATAGTGGGAAATTCAAGCATGCAATTGGGGCAAAGGGAAGAATGACACCAGAGCAGTGCCTCATGGGAAATCTGAGTATCATTAGATACATTTTAGTTTACCTTTAAAACACTGTTATTGAGTACTGCACCTTTTCTTGTTTTCCCTGCCCCAGTACTGTTTAAGGTCAAATTTACATCTGACTTTCCCACTAGAATCATTCTAGTTTCAAAAAAACCCTGTCTATACCTGTTTCTAGTTTCAAACCATACTTGTTCTAGTTTATAAATTACTGTTTACATTCGTTAATTGCCCTCCTGTGGTCAAGCTAGCATTATACTGCTTTAAACAAATGCTGTTGCTTAGTACTCTTCAGACCCCCTGGAGTGAAATTTGAAACCAGCGTGAAATGAGCTTGGGAGAAGACAGCAGTCAAACTACTTCAGAGGGGAGGTGTAAATTGGGCCTAAATAAACCCTGTTGTTTAAGTGCTCTGCCTGGTCATTACGCCTCATGTTTCTCAGTTAAAAGAGGGCATTTGGTTGGGCTTGAGAGGGTACCCTGGGCCTTCTCAAGAGACCCTAAGTCCAGGGTGGTGGCAGCAGAAGGTGGCAACCCCCAAGGGGTCATGACAGCTTGGCATGGAGACGGTCCCAAGTTCAGTCCCCAGCATCTCCATTCAAAAGGACCAGGTAGGAGGTGATGTGAAAGACATCTGTCTGAGACCCCAGAGAGCCACCACCAGTCTGAGTAGATCATACTGATCTTGATGGACCAATTGTCTGATTCACTATAAGGCAGCTTCATGCGACCCTGGAAAACTTCTGGCAGCAAGAGAAGACAAACCAGACCTTAACAGATCAATGGTCTCCCTCAGGAGAAGGCAATAACATCATGTGCTCGAAGGAAAGAACAGGTCTGGTTCAGACCTTGCAGAGGAGCCTCTGGCTGGAGTCCAGTTGGATCATTACAGCAGGCTCTCTCCCTTCCCTTCCCTCTTGCAGTTGTATACAGATCTCCTCTCGCATTCAGGCTCCAGGCCTGGCCTACAGCCTCACACACAACAACACAGCTGGAAAAGTCAGGCTGTCCTGACTCGGCGCTGAGATTTCAGCCTCCTGCCAGACAGCACTATTTCACCGGCCCTGTGGTCAGCATGAACTCGGAGAGCTCTTCTCTCCGAGCCAAAGAGGCAGGCGAGACCCGGGAAGCTATCATTATCGATGCTCTTTCAGAAACTGCCTCCCAGCAAATTAGAAAGAAGAGCAGAGAAAGCTCTGAGGCGGCTATTTTTCGCGAGCCTGTTCATTTGGGATCCGCAGAGCGGAGCCTCCTTGCAGGTAGAGAAGTCGTCAGAGAGAGCCAGTTTGGTGTAGCAGTTAGGGGCGCGGACTCTAATCTGGGAGAACCAGGTTTGATTCCCCGACTCCTCCACATGCAGCTGCTGGTGTGACCTTGGGTCAGTCATGATATTCTCTCAGAGCTGTTCTCTCAAGAGCAGTCCTCAAAAGAGCTCTCGTAGCCCCACCTACCTCATAGGAAGTGTGGGGAGGGGAAGGGGAAGGAGATTGTAAACTGCTCTGAGACTCCTTTGGGTAGTGACGCGCAAGGTATAAATCCAATCTCCTCCTCTTCTTCATCTTCTTCTTCTACTACTACTGTGAGTGAATGCCCTTTGCCAAGACTGCTAGGCAATGCCCAGGAAGAGGCACTGGCTCAGGAGTAGCCCAGGCAGATGGCAAAAAAGCAGACCATGCTGTTGATGGCAGTGTGATGTAGTAGTTAGAGTTTCAGACTATGACCTGGGAGACCCAGGTTCCAATCCCTACTCTACCCAGAGAAGCTTGCTGGGTGACCTTGGGCCAGTCACGCATTCTCAGCCTAGCCGACCTTCCAGGGTTATTGTGTGGATAAAATGGAGGAGAGGAGAATGATGTCAGCCATTTGGGTCCCCACGGGTGAGAAAGGTGGGATTTAAATGAAGTAAGTAAATAAGTAATTAATGTACCATGCCCTATTGCAGCACCCCTAGCATTGGTCAATCGGGATTACTATTCCGACATCGCAGATGTGTGACACAAGCTGGAATGATTATTGCACTGTCTGAATGGTCCTGCCCCAAGGAGCTTACAATGTGCAATTCACCGCTAGGGAAGTGGAGGCAGGGGGAGAACATGCATTCATCCCTGTTGAAGACATTTAGGTTCTGGTGGGGATGAACATATGAAGCTGCCTTTTACTGTCTCAGACCAATTGATCTATCATCGTCGGTATTGTCTGCCTTGCCTGGCAGAGGTTCTCCAGGTCAAGTCTTTCACATTCTCTATTACTTGAACATTTTAATGAGAGACTCTGAGGACCAAACCTGGGATGTTTTGCATGCGAACTGGATGCTTTCACACAGAGCCACAGCCCCTCCCTGATCAACAGAAAGCTTCAGGAGGGGACTGGATAAACATATGGAGCAGGTCCAGGGCTCCGTTGGGGCCGGAGCGCGCCGGAGCGCCACTCCGGAAGAGAAGGGGCTGAGGGGCGGGCACATAACAAAGCCCCGCCCCCCGGCAGAAAGCCTCCCCCGTTCACCCCCTCCCTCCCCCAGTCGCCTTCCCCGGGGCCGCGGCTGGCCGCCGGCCCCGCCAAAAAGCCCCGTCCCTCCCCCAGTCGCCTTCCCCAGGGCTACGGGATCGAACGGCAACGAGGCCTTGGACTTATCAGCCCCTGCAAAAACTTTGAGGTCGGACTTGCTGTAGTCAAAGGGGGTGAAGGACTTATGAGCCTCTTGTGCCTCTGGCTTCTGGGAGGCTTTGGGCTTCTTCTTCTCTTGCTTGGGTGTCTCCAAGCCTGGCTCGCTGGCCACTTGCTCCCTCTTTTTGCTGGCCTGCTCTTGTGTGGCAAGCTGGCACACGGAGGCCGTGTTGGCGGCTTTTTCTCTGCACTCCTTCTCAGCAGCTTCCCGCGTTGCTGCTGCTGCTGCAATTTCTTTGTAGGGTCCTTCTTGGCTGCTTTGTAAGGTCCTTCTTGGCTGCCAGCCCCGCCAAAGAGCCCCGTCCCTCCCGCAGTCGCCTTCCCCGGGGCCGCGGCTGGCCGCCGGCCCCGGGAAAAAAGCCCTCCCTCCCCCAGTCACCATCCCCGGGGCCGCGGCTGGCTGCCGGCCCCTTCCCCGGGCCCAAGGGAGGGAGAAGCCGGGCCTGAGTGGCTTAACGCCACTCAGGCCCAAGCAAGGGGGGGAGGGAAACGCCAGCCCCAGTGGGGGGAGAAGCGCCCCTCCCTTCCTTCCTTCCTTCCCTCTCTCCCCCCACCTACCTACCTACCTACCTGTTCCTTCCTTCCCCTCTCCCTTCCTCCCTCCCTCTCTCCTTTCTTCCTTCCTTCCTTCTCTTTCTCTCCCCCCACCTACCTACCTACCTTCCTGTTCCTTCCTTCCCCCTTCCTCCCTCTCTCCCCCCTTCCTTCCTTCCTTCCTTCCTTCCTTCCTTCCTTCCTTCCTTCCTTCCTTCCTTCCTTTCTTCTCTCTCTCTCCCCCCAACTACCTACCTACCTTCCTGTTCCTTCCTTCCCCGCTTCCTCCCTCTCTCCCCCCTTCCTTCCTTCCTTTCTTCTCTCTCCCCCCCAACTACCTACCTACCTTCCTGTTCCTTCCTTCCCCCCTTCCTCCCTCTCTCCCCCTTTCCTTCCTTCCTTTCTTCTCTCTCTCTCCCCCCAACTACCTACCTACCTTCCTGTTCCTTCCTTCCCCCCTTCCTCCCTCTCTCCCCCCTTCCTTCCTTCCTTTCTTCTCTCTCTCTCCCAACTACCTACCTACCTTACTGTTCCTTTCTTCCTTCCTTCCCCTTTCTTCCTCCCTCCTTCCTCCCTTTCTTTCTTCCTTCCCCCCTCCCTCCTTTTCTTTCTTTCTTTCTTTTCTCTCCCCCACCTACCTACCTACCTTCCTTCCTGTTTCTTTCCTTCCTTCCTTCCCCCTCCCTCCCTCCCTTCTTGCCTTCTGACACACTGCCCATGACGTCAGGCATGTGTGGCCTTTTGCCACTTCCGGTGACGTCAGGGGGTGTGGCATATGCAAATGAGTTATGCTAATGAGCTCCTGCACCTCTTTTTTTACGAAAGGACCCCTGAGCAGGTCCACCAGTGGCTATTGGCCACAAGGGATAGATGGACCATTCTGTCTGGGGCAGTGATGCTCTGTATTCTTGATGCTTGGGGGGGAGCAACAGTGGGAGGGCTTCTAGTGTCCTGGCCCCACTGGTGGACCTCCTGATGGCACCTGGTATTTTTGGCCACTGTGTGACACAGAGTGTTGGATTGGATGGACCACTGGCCTGATGCAACATTGGTTTCTCTTATGTTGAGAGCCAGTTTGGTGTAGTGGTTAAGTGCGTGGACTCTAATCTGGGAGAACCAGGTTTGATTCCCCACTCCTCCACTTGCAGCTGCTGGATGACCTTAGGCAAGCCATAGCTCTGTACCAGCTGTTCTCTCAAGGACAGTTGTCTCAGAGCTCTCTCAGCCCCACCTACCCTCACAGGGTGTCTGTTGTAGGGAGGGGAAGGGAAAGCAGTTTATAAGCCGCTCTGAGACTACAAGTGAAGGGCGGGGTATAAATCCAATCTCTTCTTCTTCTTCTTCTTCTTCTTCTTCTTCTTCTATGTTATGTTCTTAACATGAACACATGAAACTGCTTTCTGCTGAATCCCAGAATCCTAGAATCACAGAGTTGGAAGGGGCCATCCTAGAATCACAGAGTTGGAAGTCCAACCCCACCGCTCAGTGAAGGATCAGCCTAGAGCAACCCTGACAAGTGCTTGTCCAGCTGTTGCTTAAAGACTGCCAGTGAAAGGAAGCTCATCATCTCCCAAGGCAGCCGATTCCACTGTATAGACCCTTGGTCTATCAAGACCAGTATTGTCTTCTCTGACTGGCAGCGGCTCTCCAGGCTGGGCCCTTTAAACTGGAGATGCTGTGGATTGAACCTGAGTCCTTCTGCATGCCAAGCCACCACAGCATCAACCCAGAGCCACAGCCCAATCCTGGAGGTATTAGTTTGCTGAGGACTTGCCGAGGTTCATAACAGAGACCACAGATGCTCAAATCCAGGACTACTCTCCAGGAGAACCCCTGAGCACTTAAGTCAATCCTTAGATTCCTATCCCAGCAGCAATACTGATGTTCCAATTTCTCCTCCTCCTCCTCTTTTCAGGCTCTGATTATATTCTTGTCAGATCAATAGCCCATCTCCTCTTATTTTTTTAGTCTTGTTCGAGCACTCCCCATATTAAATTAAAACAGATGTGATCAGGCTTCGGTTAATCTTTGCCCAAACAAAACGATCCATAAACCTCCTACAGATCTTCTGCGGAGTGGATTATCTCATGCCAGCGTGCTACTGATCCTCCTGGGACATTGTTAGCACATTTTATAATGCCAGATTACACTCTTTATTATCAACTATTGTACGTGACAAAACACTCTATTTGTTCTTGAACCGAGGTAGACTTTGGCTAAACGTGTTTGAGCATATTGGGGAGATCATGGAGGTGTATAAAAATGAACCGTTTGGGGAAAGGGATTTTTTTTTTCTCCCTTTCATTCTGGAATTTGGGTTCGCCCTGTCAGTGTCACCCGCTAGACATGTATCAATATGCATTTTCCCTATGAAGAGAGGTGAAAGAGGTCAGGGCTCTTTAGCTTGGAGAAATGACAACTGAGAGGTGACATGATCGAGGTTTACGAAATTATGTGTGGGGCAGAGAAGGTAGAGAAAGAAGTCCTTTCTCTCCCTTTCTCACAATACAAGGACTTGTTGGACAATCAATGAAATTGATGAGCAGTAGGCTTAGAACAGATAAAAGGAAGTCCTTCTTCACCCAAGGGGTCATTAACACATGGAATTCACTGCCGCAGGAAGTGGTGGCGGCTATAGACAGCTTTAAGAGGGGACTGGATAAACATATGGAGCAGAGGTCCATCGGCAGCTATTAACCACAAGGTATTGATGGAACACTGTGTCTGGGGGAAGTGATGCTCTGCATTCTTGGTGCTTGAGGGGCAACAGTGGGGGGGCTTCTGGAGTTCTGGCCCTGTTGTTGGATCTCTTGAGGGCACCTGGTATTTTTGGCCACTGTGTGATGCAGAGTGTTGGACTGGATGGGTCACTGGCCTGATCCAACACTGGCTTCTCTTCTTTTCTTATGATGCCCTCTATCCAGAAGAGCGCATATTTCCCATACGCTGCTTGCCACAGGGATGCCAGAGCAGTCTTCCATCACCATAACTGTCACAGCATATCTCATCCCATAATAGTGCCTTACGTTGCTCTCCTGTCCCTCATTTTATGCTCACAACAACCATGTGAGGCAGGTTAGCCCGAGACTGTCCGGCAAGCTTCTGTGGCAGAGCAGGGCTTCAAACCGGGTTCTCCCAGATCTTAGTCCATCTCTCTCCACCACAAACATACTCACCAAAAAAAAAAAAAACACCTGTCAGTTTCCAATAGCTCATTGAGAAGAGAAGAACATAAGAGAAGCCATGTTGGCTCAGGTCAATGACACATCCAGTCCGACACTCTGTGTCACACAGTGGCCAAAATCCAGGGGCCATCAGGAGTTCTACCAGTGGGGCCAGACCTCCAGAAGCCCTCCCACTGTGCCCCCCCCAAGCACCAAGAATACAGAGTATCACTGCCCCAGACACAAGAGAAGCCATGCCGGATCAGGCCAATTGTAGAGATGCTTTAGGCTGGTCCTGTATTGGGCAGGGGGTTGGACTAGATGGTCTGTAATGGCCCCTTCCAACTCTATGATTCTATGAAATGCCAGCATCAGGGTAGGGTTGGCATAGTCCACACAACAGACAAAGCAGGTCTGGATCAATAGTGTGAACCGATTCCCAAACAGAGAGCTGTGGATTTTTCCCCACTCCTCCACTTGCACCTGGCTGGATGACCTTGGGCAAGCCATAGCTCTGTACCAGCTGTTCCCTCAAGGACAGCTTGGGAAAGAGCTCTCTCAGCTCCACCTACCTCACAGGGTGCCTGTTGTGGGGAGGGGAAGGGAAAGGAGTTTGTAAGCCGCTCTGAGACTCCCTTGGGGAGTGGAGGGCGGGGTATAAATCCAATCTCTTCTCTTCTTCTTCTTCTTCTTCTTCCTTGTTGTCCAGGGAGGAGGGGTGACAGTTTGCCATCTGAACTTCAATGGAGAGACTTTGCAATCGGCTTTACACCGCCGAATCGTCTGCACTTCTATTACGGCCCCAAAATGGATGCCTGCAATGAAAACTGGCGGGGTGAACTCTCCCTTTGTCTAATGTGTCATGTCACCACCACTGATTTCCTTACCTCAGTTTTTGGAAATTCTCCCTTGTCTTTTGAAGAATCGCGACCTGTCATAGGTGACCTAGCAACAATGACAGGAATGTGAGAGGAGAAACTTCTGTGGCCCATTCAGGCCTAAAATTGATGGGTGTTTCCAAATTCCTTTCCAAACCTCCTTTCCAAGTCTCCTTTCCGAATTCCACCCTCTCCAGACTCCACCCCCCAGATCTCCGGGAATTTCCCATCCTCCGGATGGCAACCCTACCACGGTGGGAGATTTTAAAGCAGCGCTGACGCTGCCAGGAAGGATTCTGCACGTTCTTTTCCCACACTCGTTTCCTCCAGCCAGGGGACACACAGGCTGTGAGACAATTAGCAAACGCAGTAACTGGATCAGCAGCCGAGTGGCGGTTTTCGAACACAATGAGCCAAGCGTGTACCCTCCGCATTTCCTGGAGGGACTTAAATAATTAGTTTTGGATAACTTTGGACTCGCTTCACACAGCAGTTCCCCACCCGGGGGACTCCCACCAACCCCACTAAATTTGGATAAGTAGGACAGCCTGCCAAGAACCAGTGCAAGACTACAGCCTGGGGCCGAACGGCATAATATCGCCAAGCTTGTTCCTGAGGCTGAGCTGTTCTTTCCCGGATAACAATCTGGGCTCTGAAAGACCCTACTGGGGTGTGGGTGGATTGTGAGAATGTGAAGTGGTTGGCGACTGTGATACACAAATCTGTGCCTGTGCAACCCCTTGGCTGAACTGGAATCACACAGTCGGAGTCCAATGAGTTAGATGAATATCTGTTTAATAAATTCATAACAGGGAATAGAGGGCTGATAAATGCCTTAGCACTCCAGCCATTCCAAAGCTGTATTCTGCCACAACCAGGAAGGGCAGAATGTCTTATACCCCAAATGACATCACATATAGTTTACACATTGAAGAATCTCTAATTGGTATCAAGCAGTTACCATCATACAAGCATTATTTTACTTTAAGCCTTACTACTGGTCTCTCCTTATACTGGTCAGTTATGTCACTGGTTGTCTTTTCTTATCTGGTTTCCAGGGCAATAAGAAAATTAGGGACCAGTGGGTTCCTTCCTGACCTGCATACGAAGGGCTAACTGATTGGGGGTTATGAATCCCAGACTGATTTCCCATGAGGCGCTGCTCCAGCATTGTTCTTCCCTTTGCCCCAATTGCATGCTTGAATTTCCCACTATTTGCCCCACACCGCATTTTGACCTGCGGCGTCACCTGAATTCCCCTGTGGCTTCAGTGATCCAAAGCCACGGGGTAATTCGGGTGAAGCCGTGGGTCAAAATGCGGCGCGGGGCAAATAGTGGGAAATTCAAGCACACACTCGGGGCAAAGGGAAGAATGACACCGGAACAGCACCTCATGGGAAATCGGTCACAGTAAACTTGCTTGCAGCATCCTTGCAGCCTATGCATTCCATTCCTATTGCATCCTAATTCCATCTACAGAGGCTTTTACTGGTGCTCCTAGGGAGAGGGAGGTATGGTGATCAAAGTGCAAGGGAAGGAGACAGAGACATAAGCGGTCTCGGTCTCCATCTAATCTGCATCCCATCCTAAAGGTAACAGGTGGTGGGGCTAGGAGAATTAACCCCACTCCAACATTGCTGCTGTGCAGCGCCAGGTCCATTAATAATAAAACCAGAACCCTGCACGACTTTGTGGTTGAGCAGGATGTGGACCTGGCGTGCGTGACTGAGACCTGGGTGCGAGAGGGAGAGACTGTAGCTCTCTCCCAACTGGCTCCCCCGGGTTTCTTGGTCCTCCACCAATCTCAGACTCAGGGGTCGGGGGGAGGAGTGGCTCTGCTCATCCAGGAGGGTTACACCTTCAGGACACTCCCACTGCTGAATCCTGTGGGCATAGAGTGTGCCGGCTTTGTCTGGGAGGCCGGGGAGAGGTTGGCTGTCTGGCTCGTGTACCGACCACCCAACGCAACGGTGATCAGCCTGCCATCCCTGCTGGAGGCTGTATCAGGCTGGGCGCTTGAACACCCACAATTGTTAGTCTTGAGTGACTTCAACGTCCATGCCAAGGACGCAACCTCCACGCAGGCAATGGACCTGGTGACATCCATGGCTTCACTGAGGCTCTCTCAAGTTATTTCGACTCCCACGCACAAGGCTGGTCACACACTTGACTTGATTTTTGTGGCGGGGGTTACGGTGGACTGGACTACGACCCCGGTCATACCATGGTCATACCATCATGCCCTGAAGGCCCGGGTGAGCATATCACTTCAACCCCGTTTGGGTGGCGAGCAGATTTTAGCTCACCTGCGGAGCTTAATGGATCCAATGTGATTCCAGGTGGCTTTACGGGATCCGAAGCCCCCTGGCAGCTCGTTGGATGACTTAGTCGAGGACTGGCACAGCCGGCTCTCGGCAGCCATCGACGAAACTGCTCCCCGGCGCCCTCTGCGACCCTGCTCATGACTTGCCCCATGGTATACACGGGAGTTGAGGATGATGAAACAGGAACTCAGAAGGTTAGAGAGACGGTGGCGGCGTGTTCCTGACGAAGCAACAAGAACATCCTATAGGACATTTATGAAATCCTACGAGATGGCAGTCAAGGTTGCAAAAAAAGTTTTCTACATGGCCACGATTGCATCTGCAAATTCCCGCTCAGCCTAATTATTTAGTATAATTCAGTCTCTGATGACATTACCACAGTGTGGCCCGAATGAGAGAGAATTGGAGATTGGCTGTGAGGCTTTTGGGAACTATTTCACAGATAAAATCTTACTGCTCCACCAGGACCTCCCTGCCGCAGTTGATTCAGTAATGGAACTTGAGACTCCACGCACGTCTTCTAGTCATGTTTTGGATTATTTTGATCCAGTCTGCCTAGAGGAGGTTGACAAGTTGCTCCTTTCAGTTCGCCCAACCACCTGTAGTCTCAATCCATGCCCATCACGGCTGGTGAAAGCCAGTCGTGATGGGCTGCGAGGGGCCTTAATGGATATCATCAACATGTCCCTCAATGTTTCCAAAGGCACTGAAGGGGGTGGTTGTACGTCCCCTCCTAAAAAAGTCATCAATGGATCCGGCCAAATTGGCCAACTATCGGCCGGTGTCCAACTTACCCTGTTTGGGTAAATTAATCGAGAAGGTGGTGGCGAATCGGTTGCAGGGCTTCTTGGATGATGCCTCTATATTAGATCCCTTCCAGTCCGGCTTTCGGCCAGGCCACGGGACGGAGATGGTGCTGGTTGCCCTCACAGACGACCTCCGGAGGCATCTGGATTGGGGCAGAATGGTAGTGTTGGTGTTGTTGGACCTGTCGGCGGCATTCGACACGGTCAACCACCAACTACTGGCCCACCGCCTTGGCGACTTTGGGATCCAGGGGTTGGCCTTACAGTGGCTTTCCTCATTTCTCCGAGATTGGGCACAGAGGGTGGCATTAGGAGAGCAACTGTCCCAAAGGCACCTGCTAGTATGCGGGGTGCCACACGGTGCAGTGCTCTCCCCGATGTTGTTTAATATCTACATGCACCCCCTCACCCAGATTGCTCAGAGGCATGGGCTGGGTTGTCACCAGTATGCTGATGACACCAGCTCTATCTGTTGTTGAGTGGCTAGATGGACTCTAGCCTGGTAGATCTGGACCTGGCGCTGAAAGCCGTGGCTGGTTGGCTTAGACAGAGTCAATTAAAATTGAATCCAACGTAGATGGAGGTCCTATGCCTGGGTCAGAGTGGACCAAGATTAGGGATCCCTCTCCCGACCTTCGATGGGGCACTACTGGTGCCAGTGCTGGAGGTTAGGAGTTTGGGAGTGCTCCTGGACCCCTCATTAATGATGGAGGCCCAGGTAGCAGCCACTGCAAGGTCAGCCTTTTTCCAACTACGGCTGATTAAGCAGTTGGTTCCCTTTCTCAAACGCAATGACCTGGCTATGGTGATCCATGCGCTGGTCACCTCAAGATTAGATTACTGTAACGCTCTCTACATGGGGCTGCCCTCGTCCCAGATCCGGAAGCTGCAGCTAGTGCAGAATGCGGCGGCAAGGCTGATGTTGGGACTCCCTAGGAGGGAACATATTCAGCCTGCCCTAAAGGCACTGCACTGGCTGCCTGTAGCATACCGGATCCGGTTCAAGGTGCTGGTGCTTGCCTATAAAGCCCTATATGGCCAGGGACCTGTGTACCTGAGGGACCGCCTCTCCCCATATGTTCCCCAGTGAGCACTTCGATCAGGTTCCCAAAACCGCCTGGTTCTACCCAGGGATGCCTGACTGGCGGCAACAAGGGCCAGGGCTTTCTCGATGGCGGCCCCGTTCTGGTGGAATGAGCTCCCGGAGAACATCAGGGCCCTGTGGGACCTTTTACAGTTCCGCAGGGCCTGCAAGACGGAGCTCTTCCGCCAGACGTTTAAGTAGGGGCCGCCGCCATGTTTTTATAGCCTTGGCCCAAACAACGAAGACTGCCGCTGAGATCATCGGCACCAGTTGACGCTGTTGGGATGCTGGTGAAGTAGCGCCATTTAGTAGGGAAATTACTGCACACTGTTTTGGATGTTGTATGTTTTTAATTGAATTGTAAATTGTATTTTATGGTTTTACTGTTTGTCAGACAGATTGTTAGCCGCCCTGAGCCTGCCGAGAGGCAGGGAGGGCGGGATATAAATCTAAAATAAATAAATAAATTTTAATGATACTTTTGCTTAATATGGCTTCTTAAACAAAAAATGCAAGTACAAATTATATATGTTCTGCTATAACTTTCTCTAATCAGAAGCTTCTTGGTTACATACCAAGCTCTGGATCTGTTATGATTAAACTTTTGAAGGCACAGTGACAGCTGTCAATATATATATATATATCAAGGAGGAAGTGTCAAAAATCACATTCAGAAATCACATTCTTTTTCTCTTGTCTTACAATTGGGGATGTCAGAATGGATAGATGAAAGGAAGGGGGTAAAATGGGAAAAAAAGCTGAACAGATATGGAAAATCGGACAGCTTGGGAAAGAGCTCTCTCAGCCCCACCTACCTCACAGGGAGTCTGTTGTGGGGAGGGGAAGGGAAAGGAGTTTGTAAGCCGCTCGGAAACTCCCTTGGGGAGTGGAGGGCAGGGTATAAATCCAATCTCAAAATCTCAAAGTACTTGGGATGGGAGACCTCCTTGGAATGCCAGCGGTCGGGAGATGGGGGCAGGCTTTATCCAGCCACCTCTATGAATATCCTCCAGGCCCCCAGTAGGGGTCATCACCAGAGGTTGCCATGACTTCCAGGTGCATGTGCGTGCACAGGGATCCACCCCCACCTCCATGCACATATATAAAAAAGAACTTCTGGTCAGTGGCCACCATGCAAATGTAGAGTCATGCAAAGGCCTAGAGCCGGACTTGCTGGCTAGGTGGGGTATAAATCCAAATAAATAAATAAATGTAAGGGATGCCATAAGAAGGTTAATAGCTGTCTTAGTTATTAATTGTCACACTAGTGACTTCTAGTATTTTCTGAGACTACTAGAAAATTAGTGGAAGTTGATGTGGGTCGCTTGTGTCTAAGGACATCAGCTGTGCCAACTGAGCCATTCGCTGTCAAACCAAACAGGCACGGTGATCGGCTCACGTCTGATCAAGTCATCACAAGCCATCAAGTCATTTGCTGAGGAATTCGTGGCATCCCAAGTTCTTTGCCTGCAGTGGTCTATCAAGCCCGAATTTATTTCCCACCAGGGCGCATTTCGTAGCAGGAGCTCCTTTGCATATTAGGCCACACCCCCCCTAATGTAGCCAATCCTCCAAGAGCTTACAGAACTCTTCTTACAGGGGCTACTGTAAGCTCTTGGAGGATTGGCTACATCAGGGGGTGTGGCCTAATATGCAAAGGAGCTCCTGCTACAAAATAAGCCCTGCTTCCCATGGTAGTTTTCTGGGCTACTTCTGAATCCCCTGACAGATGCCCTGGTAATCCCTGATGTGTCCCCAGATTTCTATGGGGAAGCCCAATGGAATCATTTTGGAGTGTATTTTTAGCCTCAAAACTGTTAAGCTCATTTTAAGCCGCTTGCTGTGTTGTGTTTTTATTCCCTGGTTGGTTTTTTATTATTATTATTATTGCTGGCTTTTAATTTCCAATTTTCAGTGTTTGGGGGTTTTTTTCTTGTTTTTTTTTTTCTTTTTTAAAAATTAAATATTTATTCAATTTTAGCAGAAAAATACAAAATGGAAAAGAAAAAAAATATCGATACTTCATCAACCATTAAAGGCTCACCTAGACCTCACCAAGATTAAGGACACAGGAATGGCAAATATAATTTAAAAGTATAACATTTAACTATAAAATATATATCAACATGTCGGCGCGATCACAAGAGAACATCTCTCAAGTGTCCTGCACCCGATGGCAAGCCTTTTTGCTCGGCTGGAGAAGCGGAGTAAAAATACACTGGCAAAACTCCGGTATCAAACAGGTTGCTACGGGCCACAGACAGACTTTCCCCATGTGATCGCTCCAGTGTGCACTTGTGGCGTCGGGGATAGTCTGATCAGGGTATCCCGACGCCATTCCGTTGTTTTTTTCCCCTTCTCAGTGTGCGCATCATCGCATACTGCCATTGGAAGCCCTCAGGATGGAGATGTGATTCATCGATCCCCTGTTTAGGCAAATCGGAAACGAACAGCAACAAAAAAAATCCAACTCGCCCGCGGTTGAATCTGATCACGCAGTGGCAAGTTGCGCCCACAGCTTCACAGACCTGTGTGATCATGCAACTGTGGGTCAAATTACTCAGGCGCAAATAGCTTCACTTCCCCCCCCCCTTTATCTTGCGCGTGTGACCGGGACCAATATTAAACATAACAATGATATAATTCCTTTGGAATTTCCTTCTGATTAGAAAGATAAGTTAAGATTGCTGAGCAAATTTTCTTAAACTCTAAGAGGGCTCCAGTTGATGTCTATGTTTTATGTTTTTATTGTGTTCATTCATCTGTGGGCAGGCATAACTCATCAGAAAATAAAGCTAGGAGTCTCAAAATTGACCACCAGGATTTTGAGAGTTGCAGTGCCCAACGCAAAAGGGATAAGAACCTCATTAGATCCAGAATCCCCAATTTGAAGCTGCCTTCTACTGCATCAGACCCTTGGTCCTTCAAGGCCAGTATTGTCTACTCAGACTGGCCACATCTCTCCAGGGCCTCAGGAAGAGAAGGTCTTTTACCTCAGCTCCTATCTGACCCTTGTGCATGGGTTTATATCCATGTGCATATGAAGCTGCTTTGTACTGAATCAGACAATTGGTCCATCAAGGTCAGTATTGTCTACTCAGACTGGCAGCCGCTCCCCAGGGTCTCAGTTTGTGGTCTTTCATATCACTTGCTACTTGAACCCTTTAAACGGAGATGCCATGGATTGAACCTGGGACCTTCTGCATGCCAAGGAGACTGCCACTGAGCCACGGCCCCTCCCAAAATCCCTCTGCTCTTTATAATGAAGCAAAAGGTTTACTCAGAAGAAGCTAAGAATGTATAGACAGACCAGACAGGGCTAGGAAAAATTCCCTCTGTTATAAGACAAAGGAGGTTTGGCAACCTCCCTGACTTATTTGAGCCTGTGTGGTGTACTGGTTAGAGTGCTTCGCTAGCATCTAAAAAACCAAGTTTGAACCCCCCCATTGCGTGATGGATGTTCATCAGGTGACCTGGGCCAGTCACCTATTCTCAGCCCAACCTGCCTCACAGGGTCGTTGTGACAATAGAATGGGGGAGCGGAGAACAATGTCAGCTGCTTTGGGAGATAGGTCGGGTGTAACATTTGTTGAATTTGCACTTCACAACAAGAAATGATTGTTCTTAGCATTGCTTTACCTGATATTGCTACAGCTCTGTCGGCAGGAAGTAAAAATTCAGTATTCAAACTACCCGTAAATATCACAAGTGCGGCAAACTATGGGGCTGGTGAGTACGTAAAGGTAAAGGTTTCCCTTGCTCGAAAGCCAGTCAAATCTGACTCTAGGAAGCAGTGCTCATTTCCATTTCCAAGCCGAAGAGCCAGCGCTGTCCAAAGACTTCTCCATGGTCATGTGGCCGACATGACTAAATGCCAAAGCGCACGGAATGCTGTTACTCACTCTATCACGTGGCACTTGGGTCTCGAACTGCTGAGCTACTGACCTTCCAGTCTGCAGCTCAGCATCTTAATCTCTGAGCCACCATAGTAAATAAATAAATAAATAAATAGATGATAGGTAGGTAGGTAGACGATGATGATGAAGAAGAAGAAGAGGAGGAGGAGGAGGAGGATGGATGGATGGATGAATGAATGGACGGACGGATGGACAGATAATCATGTCACACCCATTTGAAACTGGCTTCAAATTAGTTTGTATCTGTAGTGGAGAAAGAAATTATAATCTCATTCCATCACCACATACAAAATTTAGGGTTGCCAGCTCTAGATTGGGAAATACCTGGAGATTTGGGGGGCTGGATCCCGAGGAAGGCAGGGTTTGGGAGGGATCTCAGCAGGGTAACCATGTTATAGAATCCACTCTCCAAAGCAGCCCTTTGCTCCAGGGGAACTGATCTTTGTAGTCTGGAGATCTCCAGGCCCCGCACAGAGGTTGGTGACCCTAATAGAAATGGATCTCTGTGATCCACGGCACCTTTCGTAACTCAAAAGGTGGCCCTATAGGCAGGGGTCATTTCGTAGAAAAAGAGGTGCAGGAGCTCATTAGCATAACTCATTTGCATAACTCATTTGCATATGCCACACACCCCTAACATACCGGAAGTGTGTCAGAAGGCAACACCCACCCCTCAGGCTCCACTCCACAGGTGAGTGAAACTGACCTGCTCTTCCTCCATTCCCTTCCCCATCCAATACTTTGTGCAATAAAAATAAGCATCAAGAACACACCCTCATTCTCTTCCTGCTCCCTTGAAACCACCAGGTTTCAAGTAGACTTGAGATACCCAGGACATGTGCACCACCCATCCCTTTCCCTTCCCCTCCCCACCACAAGACACCCTGTGAGGTAGGTGGGGCTGAGAGAGGTCTTTTGAGAACTGCTCATGAGAGAACAGCTCTGAGAGAACTTGTGACTGGCCCAAGGTCACACCAGCAGCTGCATGTGGAGGAGTGGGGAATCAAACCCGGTTCTCCCAGATTAGAGTCCAACTCCTGACCACTACACCAAACTGATGGGGTGGAAGCTGCTGAAGGGTTGGTGAAATTTCTCCAGTATTTATGTGCCATGTGCCCAGATAAAAAATGGTATACTTAGAAAATTTATATGCCACCTTGAGCTAGTCTCTGGAAAAGCAGCACACAGTCATAAAAGGAACAATGATAAAATTATCAATATTAAAACAAAACATTAAAATCAATAAAGACCCTAGCAGGGCTTTCCCCGGGGCGCTGCGCCTCTGCACTGCTCGGGGAAGCCGAGGAGGGGGTGGGGCTTGGTCATGTGCCCGCCCCCTGGGCTCCTCACTCCCGGAGCTGCGCTCCTGTGTGCTCCCGCTCCAACGGACCCCTGCCTATAGGAGCTATTTCTGACCCCACATTAAGGCAAGAGTGCCAATCACAACTCCATATGTCTGTGAAAAGACAAACAAAAGCATGTTGAAAGCAGATTTTTCCCCCTGCCCACCAAGGGATTGTTCCATGCATGCAATCCACCTATCCGGAATCAATAACTGCAAGCCTGCAAATGTGACTGTCAGAAGGTCGCCCAGCATGGTTGGACGCAGGTGATTAATTGGTAACGGGCTCTGCTTGAGTGTACACAGAATCTCAGGCAGAACACTTCGCTGTGGCAACAATTAGTCTGTTCGGAATCGAGATTGCTAATTCCTGCAGACCCAAAGGGTAATGCTAAAACGGAAAAATATGGATCAGAGGGAGTGCAGTTAGCTCTTCAGCCAGGGTGACAATGTTCGAGATGGTTAGAATTTAAGGAGCTGTTCCGTGATCGTATGAAAGCAGGAAGATAAACAGAGAACACATCCAGTTTGGACGTGTCTGTGAGAGTCCTACAGAGTCAGTCAGCAACAAGTGTCTTTTAACAGGAATACTTTATTGAGAAAGGTATGCTATGGGCATCTGCACTTCTTGTGTTAGTAATGGCAGGCACTATTAAAACCAGGGCAGTTATACAGAATTCAAAGAGATGTGAGGCAGTGTATTGTAACCAATCATCGGATAAAGAAAAAGGCGCTTAAAATACTGGTTTGCAGTTCCCAGGAAATGAGCGGGAAGACTTATAGCTAGACAGGAGAAAAGAAACATAAGCCAGCACCAACACTCCCTCAAGGTCAGAGTAGCAGGGAGAGCGATAAGCATGCCATGAGAACTATAACATAACATTCTACAGTATTGACATCACGGGTCAACCATCCCACCTTAGCTGACATTTATTCAGAAATGGCTCGAGTCAAATAACATTCAAAACACAGAAAAGAGCAAGAGTCCAGGAGAACCTTAAAGACTAACAAAATTTGTGGCAGGGGATGAGCCTTTGTGAGTCACTGCTCACTTCTTCAGAGCTGAAGAAATGAATCTGAAGGAGGTATCTGAAGGTGCCGCTGGACTCTTGTTCTTCTCCATCTGAAGAAGTGAGCCGTGACTCACGAAAGCTCATGCCCTGCCACACATTTTGTTAGTCCTTAAGGACTAACTGGACTCTTGCTGGACTCTTGCTGTTTTCAATGGGCGGCCGTGTTCGTCTGCCTGCAGCAGGAGGAAAGAGCAGGAGAAAAGAGTCAGAGTCCAGGAGCACCTTAAAGACTAACAACATTTGTGCCAGCGTAGGAGCTTTCGTAAGTCACTGCTCACTCATCCCCTGCCACAAATTTTGTTAGTCTTTAAGGTGCTACTGGACTCTTGTTCTTTTCCACTGCTACAGACCAACATAGCTCCCCATGAATAAGAATTCAACAGTGTGATCCTTAGTTAATTGAAGGCATTGGGCTTAGAAGAAGTCAGGCTAGCTCAGTCTCATCACATCTCAGAAGCTAACCAGGGTCAGACCTGGTTAGTAGTAGTAGTAGTAGAAGAAGAAGAAGAGGAGGAGGAGGAGATTGGATTTATACCCTGCCCTTCACTACCCAAAGGAGTCTCAGAGCGGCTTACAAACTCCTTTCCCTTCCCCTCCTCACAACAGGCACCCTGTGAGGTAAGTGGGGCTAAAAGAGCTCTGAAAGAACTGCTTGTGAGGGAACAGCTCTGAGAGAACTGTTACTGACCCATGGTCACCTAGCTGGCTGCATGTGGAGGAGTGGGGAATCAAACCAAGTTCTCCAGATTAGAGTCCGTGCTCTTAACCACTACATCAAGGATAGTTTGAGCAATGGGAAAATCCAGCAGATGTCAGCAGGTATTGGCTAGCGCCCATTCTTTCACCTCCATCACCACCCTATTCCCACTGCAGTTTTGTAACTCTTTTTTGGAAAGATGGTGGGAACTGCTATCAAGTCACAGAGGACTTATGGCAAACACCCCTCCCCCCCAGGGTTTTCAAGACAGGAAGCAAACAGAGGTGACTGACGATTGCCTGCCTCTGCGTAGTGACCCTGGACTTCTTAGAGATCTCCCACCTAAGTCCCAAGTGAGGCCAATCCTGCTTTACTTCTGTAAACTGATGAGAAGAACAGCTCACCTGGACTCAGGATGCGGGGGTTGGGACACCTCCTGGAAACACAGAGTGTGGTTCTCCAGTCCAGCACTGGCCTGGCTGGTATGTCTGCCTGCATCACCAGTAACACAGCAGGGTTCACATCAAGGGTGCAGCACCCTCTCTGGCCACCCTTAGAACGCCTCGTCTGTCTTCCCCCTTAGGAAACAGCGCCGCAAAAGAAGCAACAGCTCTGGAAAAGAAGATTTCCAAAATTAAGGAAAGTGCGCCATCCAGAGGGCAAGGAGGCCAAATAAATATTTCAGTCACCCAAAGGGGGAAGCACAGTTTTAAATGGACATTTACAAATGGGCCCATGTCCACCTTCCTGTTCTGTTCCGTTTCATTCCTTTGTCGTGATCTGCTGTCTTTGTGTTAGTCTTTGTACCTTTTTGGTGCATCTGTGTTTCCACCTGCCAGGAGGCCTTCCCCTGATGTTGCTTCCTGGCTCTGGGATTCAGAGACTTGGTGCTTCTGAATGTGGAGGTTCCCCTCAGTCACTGTGGCTAGTAGCCATTGATCGATTTATCCTCAATGAATCTGTCTAATCCCCTTTTAAAGCTAGTTTGGTCTAGTGCTTAGGAGCGCGGACGCTAATCTGGGAGAACCGGGTTTGATTTCCCCCCTACTTCACATGCAGCTGCTGGGTGATCTTGGGCAAGTAACAGTTCTCTCAGAGCTGTTCTCTCACAAGCAGTTGTCTCAGAGCTCTCTCAGCCCCACCTACCTCACAGGGTGTCTATTGTGGGGAAAAGAAGGGAAGGAGACTGTAAGCCACTCTGAGACTCCGAGTGAACTTTAGGGTATAATTCCAGTCTCTTCCTCTTCCTCCTCCTCCTCCTCTTTTTCTTCTCTAATATCATGTCCCCCCTTCATTGTCTCTTTTGTAAACTGTTATGTCCGCTGACCGCCACAGGGTACCAGTGACATACAGCCTGAGCTTGACTCCTGGAAACAATAAGAGTCAAGGATCCTTGGCCACCACTAGCCCTCCAATAAGAACTCTGGTGGGAGATTCAAACCCGCCAATAGGACTTTGGGGTGTGTCCTAGGGACTGTATAAAGTTGGCCCTCATGGCCAGTATTGCGTGCTTAGTTGTGTACTCAATAAAGAATGCTTATCGCTACGTCGTAGTCCGGACTCTTCATGCAACGAACCCAGTACACTATCTATATATCTAATTCCCAAGTACCCTCCCCCGTGTGGATACCTAAATCCGCGCGGGGGGGCAGTTGGGGGGTGGGGTTTCTACACATGGGGGGCACTCCCCCCATGTGCAGAAAAATCCTAAATGTTTAAAAAACTTTTTGGGGGATCTTTAAATCCCCCGAAAAGTTAAAGCGTTCTCCGCGCATGCACAGAGAACGCTGTGGCCGCTGTAGGGGAGGGGGTGGGAGTGGTGTGAAGAGGACTCGCCGCTGCCATTTGCGGGGGGGGAAGGGAGGGAAGAGCCTCTGCGGGCGTCAGGTCTCTATGCCCCCGCCGCCGTTTTGAAAGCAAGGAGGGAGGGGGGGAAGTCTCAGTGGATGGCAGGTGTCCCTGCTGCTGCCGCCGCCGTTTTGAAGGCGGGGGGAAGCCTCGGCAGGCAGTGGTCTCCCTGCCGCCACCGCCTTACAGGGGGGAGCCTCGGCGGGCGGCTGTCTCCCTGCCACTGCCGTCGTTTTGAAGGCGGGGGGGAAGCTGCCTGGAGGGGGGATGGGGGGAAGGAGCTGTCAGCTTCTCCCCCCCCATGAATATCGCGGGGGGGGGGCCTTGTATAAACTGAAACGTCCCAGATTCTTCCGTCTTTTCCTCATAGGGAAGGTGTTCCACAAGCAGGTGGGTCTATAAGTGGGCTGGCAGGAAGGCACAGTGAGAGGGGGGCCCTGATGGTGGTCAGAGGAGAGGGGAGCCCTGGGCACTCTCTGTCCAGCCCCCACACCAACCCCGAGCCTGGAAACAGCCCTGCTGCAGATGACCAGGAAATCATGCCGAGGTGGGTCAGAGCGAGTAGGGACATGCCTGGGGTCCCTTCCAGTGCAGTGAGTCAAAGTGTGGGGCATGCTCTGCCCCTGGCTCATGGCTGCCCAGGATCCTGTTGGGAGTTCCAGGTGCGATGTCCCTGCCTCAGCCTCCAGACTTCGCGGCAAGAGAGACTAGATAGCTAGATAGGCACACTGACTTTTCTTCTGCCATTGTCCCCTTTGGATTGTAGATTCGGTTCTCGGGGACAATTCCCCTTCCTTCCGTTCTCTCTCAGATAAAGATGAACTCTCTCCCTGCACACACCAAGAGGGACAACATGCTGTCCTCTCTTGGAACCATGAGGCAGATGGGCCTCTCACCATCCGACTCCATCCTTTAGCTAGTAAGTTAGTACTCTATCATGTCCCTACTCTTTCCTATCCAAAGTGTACTTCTCAAATAGAGAAGTATTTCTCTTCTAAACTTGCAAGACGCTCTGTGTAGCTTTGTAAACTGAGTAACCTGGTAAAGGGACGCTGCTGGGTTTGCAGCTTTATTTAAGCACTCTGTTTAACTAGCGGGAACTGGACTAACCGTACCAGTTAACTCCACTAGATCTCAGGTAGAGCTCTTTCGCATCACCTCTTATCGGCTTAGGTTTCCGTGGATGAGGGAGTGTGACTGTCGTTTTTTACCCAAACATAGGAGCTGTAAGGAATCCTCTCTGGATGGTGCTGAATTAAAATCGACAAGTCGATTGAACAAAAGCTGAGTTCGATCAATCGCTTTTCTGTCCAGCAGAGCGCAAAATCTGATGCCAGTGGAAGATGTAGGGAGCAGTCGAAAGGAAACCTTCATTTCCACGTGTGGGACTGTGCTTTAACTCCAGGTCTGATTAGGTGATATGTTGGACGCTAGATGGGTTGAGGGAAACCCCCACTCAACTCAGTTCATGCAGAACATGAGACTCAGCACTCAGAATTAGTGTATGGGGGCAAATCAGCTCCCAAGCATGCGCACTGGCCAGAGTGGCTCCATCAGTCCCTCCTTTCCATCCTGTGCACTTTCGCTAGCAGAAAAGGCCTGCTTGTGATGGGCTGTTTGTCTTACTGCTGGTTCCATGCGTCTGCCCACCCCGACATCCTTTCCCTGCTAGAGAGCCAGTTTGGTTTTTAGGAGCACAGACTCTAATCTGGGAGAACCGGGTTTGATTTCCCACATGCCCTTCAGGAAGGCTTGCCAGCCTCCAGGTGGGGCCTGGAGATCTCCTGCTTTTACAACAGATCTCCAGCTGACAGAGATCAGCTCCCCTGGAGAAAATGGTGCTTTGAAGGGTGGACTGGATGGCATTGTACCACACTGAGGCCCCTCCCCTTTCCCAAACCCCACCTTCTCCTGGTTCCACCCCCAAATTCTCCAGGTATTTTCCAACCCAGACCTGGCAACCCTACCTTCAGGGTAGCAGTCTACCAGGAATTTTCCCAATAAGTTTAAGGGCCAGTCTGCTCCTGTCTGCGCACATGTTCAACCTCCAACAGAGAATTCTCAACGCTGAACTACAATTCCCAAGATTCTTTGGGGAGGGATTGAGGTCGCTCAACTGGATAAACTTATGCAGGGTTGAGGTAACCCCAAAGCGTCAACTGTGTGGAATTAACTTTATTAATGTGAGATGGAAGCTTCGGATTAATGTTGATTAAAATGGCATTCATGGTATTAGAAAACTCGAATGAATGTTTTTATTCACTGTTATGAGACAGCCAGAGCTTGGAGGGTGTGAACAAAATCAGTCTTTCTCAGCATCAGGGTCTCCTCCAGTGAGTGCTCCCTTCTCATTTGGTGGCCAAAGTATTTGAGCTTCAGCTTCAGGATCTGGCCTTCTAGGGAACAGTCAGGGTTGATTTCTTTTAGGATTTCTTTTAGGATTGATTTCTTTTAGGATTTCTTTTAGGCAAATGTTTAGGGTTACCAAATGTCTTCTTTTAGAGGACATGTCCTCTTTTTTTGGTGTCTGTCCAGTTTGGTGTAGGGGCTAAGTGCACAGACTCTAATCTGGGAGAACAGGGTTGGATTCCCCACTCCTCCACATGCAGCTGCTGGTGTGACCTTGGGTCAGTCACAGTTCTCTCAGATCTGTTCTGGAAAGAGCAGTTCTCAAAATAGCTCTCTCAGCCCCACTTACCTCACAAGATGTCTGTGGTTTGTGTTTTTTTGTAATAATTTTTTATTGAGTTTTTATAAAGGAAAAGAAAAACAAGAAAAAACATACAAAGATAAAAACATACTAACTGATACGGAGTCCATACTATATATATATATCTGTATTAACATTTCTACTAGGATCAATTTCTAATTCACCAAATTAGCTTATCACAATTTTAGAGGAGCATACAGTGAAAATTAGTTCATTTTTTAAGATATTCTTCTAACCATTCATAAAGCCTTAACCAGTTATTTTTGAAGATTTCATCTCTTTTATCCGCTAATTTCAATGTTAAATTGTCCATTTCTGCGGTCTCCAATAGCTTATAGATTATTTCCTCCTTAGAAGGAACTTCTTCTCCTTTCCAGTGCTTTGCATAAAGAATCCTGGCAGTAGTTAGTACATGAATAATCAGATATTTATCTAGTTTGTTAAAAGCTTCTGGAATCATATTCAACCCCAAAAAATTCTGACACAAATGGGATAGTCAAATGCAACATATTTTGCAATATTTCATGAATCCAGGTCCAATATTTTGTACACATTTACACGTCCACCACATATGAAAAAAAAAAGAACCAACAGTTTGTTTACACTTCCAACATCCATTCGGCATATTTGGATACCACTTTGCTAAGTTCTCGGGTATCATATACCATCTATAAAACACCTTATAAAATATTCTCTTTAAACACCATACACTTTTTTTCATACTTTCAACCATTGATTTCATTGAATATTACAGCTCATATTTTGTGCCCATTTTATCATAGCAGTTTTTACTATTTCATCCTGCATTCCCATTTCTAGTAGCAGTGTATAAAATGCTTTTATATATTTCACATCGTGTGCCAAGAATATTTTATCTACCTCACAGGGTGTCTGTTGTGGGGAGGGGAAGGGAAGGAGATCGTAAGCCGCTCTGAGACGCCGAGTGAACGGCAGGGTATAAATCCAATCTCTCTTCCTCCTCCTTCTTCTCCTCTCTTTTTAAAAAACCTATGAAAATGTCCTCTTTTTGGCTTGGAAGGTTAGGAGTATTCCTGGTTAGTAGCAATTATCACAGCTTAAACAGTAGGGGCAGGGGTCCTTTCGTAGAAAAAGAGGTGCAGGAGCTCATTAGCATAACTCATTAGCATACCTCATTAGCATATGCCACGTCCCCTGACATCACCGGAAGTGTGTCAGAAAGGGAATGTCAGTTTCAGCCCCATTATACCCTATGGGCCATTGAAATCAATGGCAAAAACTCATAGGGTATATGAGGGGCTGGAGGAAAGGGGGTTTGAGGGAGAGACTCCAAACTTGCAGGGTAGCTGCTGGAGCCTCTCCTCGAAATACCCACCAAGTTTCAAGAAGATTGGACCATGGGGTCCAATTCTATGGGCCCCCAAACAGGTTGTCCCATCCCCTCCATTGTTCTCTATGGTGGGAAAAAATGCTAACTTTTTTCCTCCCATAGAGAACAATGGAGGGAATGGGGGCAACCTGTTTGGGGGCCCGTAGAATTGGACCCCCTGGTTCAATCTTCTTGAAACTTGGTGGGTATTTCGAGAAGAGGCCCCAGCAGCTACCCTGCAAGTTTGGAGTCTCTCCCTCAAACCACCTCCCCTCCAGTTGCTTTTAAAGTTGCCGCCGAATTTTGGCGGCAATTCGGCAGCGGGCTGAATCAGATTAGAGAATCTGATTCAGCCCGCGGCTGCCCTAGTGGCCAATCCTGAGCTGGCGGAGCTTTGCTCCGCCTCGCTCCAGCCCCAACGGACCCCTGAGTAGGGGTATTTAAAATGAGATCTGTCATAGTGGTCACTTGTTTGAAGCAGTCAGTCAGAAAATACATCCTTTTTTTTTTGCTTTTCAAAATATAGCATCCCTACACACGTTAGACAAACTGGATTACAAGCATGGCCGTATCTGGGGCAGAGGACAGGCAGTTCAGGTCCAGGAACCCAGATATCAGGGAAGCCACTGTTCAAAGCAGACAAAAGTTTGTGCAAGACCTGACAGTTACGACCCATGTTGCATTCGCCAGTCACATGCCTAAAAGAGACACAGTCTCCCAGATGCAAAACACGAACTAACCCCATTCACTTTTCTCCCTCTTTAGATCCAAGCGTTACAGAGCAGCTTGCATCTGCGTGCTCCATTTTAAAATTCTGAAGTCCCCTCATGGTCACAGCCCTGGCTGTTGGACTGGACTGGAACCGCACAGCATATTTGGGTGAATTTACAACGCAATCCTAAACAAAGTTATGTCCTTCTAAACCCATTGACTACAAGTAGGGTTGTTAAAGAAGAAGAAGAAGAAGAGATTGGATTTATACCCCGCCCTCCACTCCCCAAGGGAGTCTCAGAGCGGCTTACAAACTCCTTTTCCCTTCCCCTCCCCACAACAGACACCCTGTGAGGTAGGTGGGGCTGAGAGAGCTCTTTCCCAAGCTGTCCTTGAGGGAACAGCTGGTACAGAGCTATGGCTTGCCCAAGGTCATCCAGCCAGGTGCAAGTGGAGGAAAGGGGAATCAAACCCGGTTCTCCCAGATTAGAGTCCGCGCACTTAACCACTACACCAAACTGGCTCTCATGCCTGACAACTGACCATGCCTGACAACTGACAGGAGCTCAGAAGGCAGGGACCGGGGGGGGGGGGGGCAAGGCATCACATGCAACATGACATCACTTCCAGGACAACCCGAAGTTACAGTGGGTAGCTCTAGGAATTGCCAGAAACACTAGGGTAATATACTATGGTTTCCCCCAAAAGTGAACACATGAATCTGCCTTGTACTGAGTCAGACCAATGCTTCATCAAGGCCAGTATTGTCTACTCAGACGAGCAGTGGCTCTCCAGGGTCTCAGGCTGAGGTCTTTCACATCACCCGCTGCCTGGTCCTTTCAAATGGAGATGTTGAAGACTGAACCTGGGACCTTCTGCATGCCAAGCACACAATACCTACTTTTAAAAAGATTTTCTCCCATTAGAGTGGCCACAGGACAATGGCCCCACTGCTGGACCTTCTGGGGGTACCTGGTATTTTTGGCCACTATGTGACAGAGTGCTGGACTGGGTGGGCCACTGGCCTGATCCAACATTGGCTTCTCTTAAGAACACTGGCTTCTCTTACTGCAAAAGGGGTAAATCTGTTTAGAATTGCAGCGTGAATTGTCTCTTCTGTGATAGTGACCTGCAACAACCCTATTTCTGAACTCTTCTGAGCGCCACGAGCTAGGTCTGGGGGCTGCACTTTTCAACAATAGGATCAGTATAATGACTCTTGGCTATTCTGTGTCGCTGTCTTCTCTGTTTAAAAATGTTAATTACAAAAAAACCTGCAGATGGTGTGCATTTTTAGATCTGAATGAACAGCCAATGATTCGACCAAAATAGCATTTTTAAAATTCTTTCTGTCTCTTCCCCCCACCCCTTCCTTTTCTTTCATACTTCTGCCTCTCTCGTTCTTTCTCATTCCCTCCTTTGGGTTTCCTGTCGTTTTTCTTGTTTAAAATGAAACTTCCAGAAATGACTTTCTGTTCAGCTTTTGCAACTTCCCCTGTAAACGACGCCTCTCCCACTGCTCCTCACCCACCCTGATGCTGGCCAGGATCTTATCCCACATTTCTTTCAAAAATTTCACCTCAGCAGCACAAAACATCCTTCCCAGAAGGAAACGCAACTCATAAAACATGGCTGCGGCCTTCCGTTTTGGTCTGGCTTTCTTCAGACTTCATTCACAAAAAAAAAAAAAAAGACAGTTGATTCACAAAAAAAGTTGTAAACAGTCAACGGCAGGTGGCAGCGAATGGAGGGTCAGTGTGGCGTAGCTCTGAGCAGTGTGCTTTGTACTTTGTACTTGACAAATCAAAATGGCTGCTGGGCCTTTTACCAGTTTGTGTCAGGACATTCCCAGGTCCGTATCTGACAGAGACGCTTTTACTAAACGTGTCAGGGGGGAAAACACAGTTCAGACTTGAATTCTTTTCAGTGGACAATTTCTTCTGGGCTGGTCAATGGATTTAGAGACTTTTTAAAAAAAATATCTGACAGTATGGTTGCCAACCTCCAGGGGCCACTTGGAGATCCCCCACTTTTCCATCTCATTTCTGGACTACTGAGGTCAGTCCTCTTGGGGGAAAATGGCTGCTTTGGAGGGTGGGCTCTATGGCATTTTACCCTGCCAAAGTTTGTCATCTTCTGGGCATGGAACAAGGGTCATTGGGTGTGGGGGGGAGGAGGTATTTGTGAATTTCCTACATGGTGCAGGAGGTTGAAGAAGAAGAGGAGGAGGAGATGAGATTCATACCCCGTCCTTCACTATGTAAAGGGGTCTCAGAGCGGCTTACAAATTCCTTTCCCTTCCCATCCCCACAACAGACACCCTGTGAGGTAGGTGGGGCTGAGAGAGCTCTTTCAAGAAATGCCCTTTCAAGGACAGCTCTGACAGAACTATGGCTTGCCCAAGGTCATCCAGCAGGTGCAAGTGGAGGCATGGGGAATCAAACCCGGTTCTCTTAGATTAGAGTCCGCGCATTTAACGACCACACTAAACTGGCCTTCCAACTCTACAATTCTATATTCTATTTAGAAATCCTGTGAGAGACAATGCCTCGTTCCCACTTAAGCCTTAAAAGAGAGCTGATGTTTAAGCTGCTGTTTGTGAACAGTAGAAAAGCTCTTCATGGGAGGAGGTGATATCTTGAAGTGCCATGAACTTCATAGCGGAAATGCTGCATTTGAGAGCCAAGATCCCTTTGCTTCAGTTCTCTTCACCTCGCTGATGTCCCCCTGACGCTGCAGCAGTATGGTAACCGTGGCCTTGGAGTTTCATTTCTTTCTCCCCTGCAGCCACTTCTCCATCTGTGCAGTAGATGAAATGCGACTCTCTCCCGGAAGGTTACGGAGAGTTGGGTCGGGTAATTAGATGCCATGCGTGGGAGAGGGGAATACGACTTCCACAAGGCTGTGCAAAAACACACATTTGCAAAACAACATCGCTAACACAAACTTAGATAAATATCCAATAATATGAGGGTTGGGGTTTTTTTTAAAGAATCCAGTGTTTAGAAATCACTGACTGCCTGGTTTATTCACGCTTTATTTAAACAATTGGCTGCCGAATGGCAAGGACAGTCCTGTGGGAAGCTAGGACCTCCACTGGGTTGTATAAGAACATGCATACGAATACAGAGGCACTGTGGTTCAATGGTAGAGTATCTGCTTGGCATGAAGAAGGTCCCTGGTTCAGTTCCCAGCATCTCCAGTGAAAAGATCTAGTAGTGGGAGATGCAAAAGACCGTTGCCTGAGACCCTGGAGAGCCACTGCCAGGCTATGTAGACAATACTGACCATGATGGACTGATGGTCTGATCCAATATAAGTCTGTTTCATATGTTCATATGTCTTCATGCAGGAAATCCTGCTGTTTGAAAAGATGTGAAGGTGATCTGTGGAACAGGTTCGAGCTAGTCATGAACAACTGAATTGCTTGATGAAAAATTGGCTCTCTGCTTGCCTCTGGTGAGCAGAACATGATCAAAACCAGTACAGCATCCTTTTACAGGACTAGGATGTCATCTTCTTGCTCTTAGATATTTCTATCGACCACAAATAGTGTGGCTGTTTACACTATGGAAAGCAGAACCAAAAGGAACTGTGGGTCACTCCAACATGATTTCATAGAATGTGGTTCTCCTGAATGGGGGGAAATAGCTGTGTTAATTTTCCTTGGGGGTGATTTCGAATGTCTCATCCCTGCTTTGTCAACCTGAACCCCTTTGTTGATTTTGTTTCTTTCTCATGTGAATGTGATCAATGGTTCTTTGTCTTCATGTCATTTTCTGTTCCCTCATGCAGAACCTTCCCATCAAATGTATCCACAAAGCTTTCTGATCAAATGTATTTTCAACATTTTTGTGCATCGTTCAACCAGCGTCTTACTAAAAATCATATGTTATATGCATAAACACTGTATCAGTTACAGACAAAGATCATACAATGTACATATTCAGTACAAAGGAATCTACCAAATCAGGTGTGAAAAGTGGAGAACCGAAACAGATGACAAAAAATAACAAGGATTATAAAAAGCAACAAAATAGGAAACGTTGTCTCATCCCTAGTTCCTGGTTTCAAATATGTTGTGAACAAGCCAGTCGTGAACAGTAAGTAGCACAAGCCATTTATGATATGCTAACCCGTGTGGTATGCCAACCCCTTTCAGTCTCACACACGGGAACAACTAACTGTGAGGAATTTCACACAGCCAATATGTTCCATTTCAGGAACTCTACAGTAATTTCACACAGGACCGTAGTAGTACCGGTTCCCTAATGGAACATATTGGCAATTTCAGACAGAAACGTGCCTCTCCCATTGGGGAAACGTTTCTGAGCCGGTTTACCTTGAAACCTCCTCCCAAGCATTCTTCTGTTCTTCTCCCGGTCCTGAAGCACTACGTGGGTGCTGTGTGAAATGCCCCCGAAGCCCCCAATGACAAGTGTTTTTGTGCCTCTTATCGCCTGCGCGGGCAATCTCCATCATTTTTTAAAGAGCCACTTTAGAGCACTATCGCGCTGTTTCAATGTCCTGTTACAGTGGCATAGCGCTCTAAAGCGGCTCTTTTTTTAAAATGATGGAGATCGCCTGCACAGGTGAAAAGAGGCGAAAAAAGAAAGCAGCCATCTGAAATGAAGAACCGCTTCGCAGACGGCTCCAAAAAGGTAGGGGAAGGGCTGTGTGAAACGGCCGTCACTGTACTGGTTTTTTCCAAGCCGGTTCAGTACCGTTTTTAAAGGTGCTGTGTGAAATTCCTCTGTATGTGCAGCCTTTTCACTACAAAACCCATCATGCAGTGCTAGCACACGCCTACGAAACCCATCATGCAGTGCTTGCACGCCCCTGCTAAATATTAAAGGAATGGAAGCAGAAAATGAGCTAGACCAAATTCAGATAGGCAGGTGGTGATTCTACAGAGACTTGCTGTGGAGAGGCAAGGAGGAGGCAGAATCAAAAGTGGGACTCCTTCAGTAGGTTTCACATATGCCTGGCAGCCGGTGACAGAAAATATGCTGAATACTAAACAGCGGTAGTTGCATTCTCCACCCTGTGAAGACGAAACCCTCTAACTCAGCAGCCCAAATGAATCTGTGCAAGCACAAATTTCCCAGGTCCTAGCTGTGACCGCGTAAAAGCTGTCTTTTTTCAAAAAAGAAAAGTACATGAATGAACGGGCATCATTCACTTAGTGTTTTCAGTCATCTTCTAGTTTCCATTGAGAAAAAAAATATAAACTGATTATCGGGTGTTTGTCATTCAGGAGGTTATTGCTCAGCAGGCGGCTGGTGGAAGTGCTTTATTTTTAAATGACTTCAAGTCTTCCCACTGCGTGTGAAGGTTACTTCCCAGCCTCAGCACACACACTGTGAATGAAAAACAGAAGCTGTCTGGTCTCAATGAAACCACTTCTTATTTTCCTGTGTTCACAGCTCCCGGGTTACAACGTCCTTCAACAGGATTTGTGTACACAAAACTTTCCTTGCATGTTTGAAATGCCTCTCCCGTGGCAGGAAACTGGGGGGGGGGGGGGGGTGTTCCCTCTAAGCTGAGTTAGCGTGAGCTAGCTCTTAGTTTTCTAGCCTCCGGCTCACACATTTTTGTCTTAGCTCAGGCAGGATGGCTCCAGAGCAAGCTAACCGATGCAGGAGCCAAACCGATCACTCACAGCTTTAATGCCAGTAGCCCACAAAGTAGAATTTTTGCTCACAAGACTCCACAGCTTAGAGGGAGCACTGGAGGGGCGCCCCCCCCCCCCAGGGCCATTTCCCCAGAGCCATTTTGGAAAGGGAAGTAGTACATTCCCAATATGAACTTTGACTTATCATTTGAGCTGTAGCGTTTTGTTGATTAGTTGGTTAGAGGCTCAGCGGTAGAGCATCTACAACAGGCCTCCCAGTTACCTAAATCTAGCCCCAGTTGCCCCCAGCCTGGGAATTGAGGACCGGGGGGGGGGGGGAATGACCTCCATGTAGTGATGCTCTAGGAATTTTCTTTAGTCACTGTGTTAAAGACCACAGAGACTAGGAGAGGAGCCTAGAACATCACCCAGAAGAGACATCACATCTTCTCAAACTCCATCCCCCCCAGGCACACATGCACGCACCGAATTTCCTGGCATATATCCCGCCTTTCCCCAGTGCCCAAGCTGTATCCAGAGGATGCAGAAAGGGTTGCAGAGCTCCATGCTATATGCTCAAGCCCCTTGGCATGAAGACCAGGGCATGGAGGAAAAGGGGAAGAAGGCACCGCACTGGCATGCCTCACCGATCACTCATCCCCTGCCTTTTAGATCCTCTGTGGTGATTAAAGAGCAGCACGGCCCTTTCGAGTCTTCAAAACCCTGCCCCCCGTTTGCATTCGGCACCGGCATGAAACACAGGGGAAGTGTAACCCGAGGATTTCAAGAAGAGATGCTGGAAAACTGAAGTCTGAAGGGTGCTTCTGTGCCACAGAGTGAAAGTGGTTTTGTCAGCATTCTCTTCCCGCCAGCTCTTTGCTGCAAGGATCGCTATCAGAGAGAGCTTGGCCTTGTCACTGAACTACAGTTCCCAGGGTTCTTCAATAGGAAGCCATGGAGAGCCCAATGAAGTGTGTAACTATGACCGACGTGCGTGTATGTGTGCATTGCGGGTCTGAATGCTACACAAAATAACAACAACAATACATTCATACGTACATCAGTGCTGTCAAGTCACAACTAACCGATGGCGACCCCAGCAAATAAGAAGCAGAAGTGGTTGGCTGTTGCCTTCCTCTGCAGGGTCTTCCTTGGTGGTCTCCCATCCAAGACTTCTGGTGACCCCAGCAAGGGGCTTTCAAAGCAAGTGAGAAGCAGAGGTGGTTGGTCATTGCCTTCCTCTGCAGAGTCTTCCTTGGTGGTGTTCCATCCAAGACTTATGGTGACCCAGGCAAGGGACATTCAAGGCAAGTGAGAAACAGAGGTGGTTGACCATAGCCTTCCTCTGCAGAGTCTTCCTCGGTGGTCTCCCATCCAAGACTTATGGTGACCCCAGCAAGGGGCTTTCAAGGCAAGGGAGAAGCAGAGGTGGTCAGCCATTGCCTTCCTCTGCAGAGTCTTCCTTGGTGGTCTCCCATCCAAGACTTCTGGTGACCCCACCAAGGGGCTTTCAAAGCAAGTGAGAAGCAGAGGTGGTTGGTCATTGCCTTCCTCTGCAGAGTCTTCCTTGGTGGTCTTCCATCCAAGACTTATGGGGATCCAGGCAAGGGACACTCAAGGCAAGTGAGAAACAGAGGTGGTTGACCATAGCCTTCCTCGGTGGTCTCCCATCCAAGACTTATGGTGACCCCAGCAAAGGGCTTTCAAGGCAAGGGAGAAGCAGAGGCGGTTGGCCATTGCCTTCCTCTGCAGAGTCTTCCTTGGTGGTCTTCCATCCAAGACTTATGGTGACCCAGGCAAGGGACATTCAAGGCAAGTGAGAAACAGAGGGGGTTGGCCATTGCCTTCCTCTGCAGAGTCTTCCTTGCTGGTCTTCCATCAAAGTACCAATCCTGCTGAGCTTTTGAGATCTGACGAGACTGGGCTACACCATGTTGCCTTCCTTCCCATAATATTGTACTGTTTTTAGAGTGTAAAACAGAATGCAGCTCAACCATCTGGCAACCAAAGGATTGGTACAGTAGAAAAGAGCCAACAGTCCTGTGGCACCTTAAAGACTAACAAAAATTTGTGGCAGGGTATGAGTTCTCATGAGTCACTGCTCACTTCTTCAGAGAGAGCTAGAACGGGAGTCCATCTGTCCTTATATCTTGGAGAGTGGAGTGATTTCAGATGCCAAATGACAACAGCAGGCAAATGACAACAGCAGGTGAATGACAACGGCAGGCATGATTGGATTTGGTGCGATATGTAGAGAGGCGGTAGGAGTGGAGAAATCAGCACTGGTAATGAAACAGGAAGCCTAGGTCTCGATTCAGTCCAGGAGGATGCATTGTCTTAAGCTTCATTATCAGTTGCAATTTTAAAAAATTTGGTAGTCTGAGAAAACAGAGAGAAGGCAGAGATGCTATGGTAACATGGGAAGAACACAACTGAATACAATTAGATAGATGCCCTGTACACATAATAGACACATAACTCCCTTTCTGACTTTCAGTTGTGGTACACCAACCAACCACACATCACAGAAGTTTGTGCTACTTTTGGTACTCCTGATACGCACAGTCACCATTGTGTGTGAACAGGGCAACACACATATTTACCAGCTTCTGAATGTGTGAACGGAACGCCGGAGTCCTGAGGGTATGCATTTGCATATACCAAAGCTGCACGTACATGGCAAAATGTGCACATGGCCCTATGCACCAAAAATAGTGACCACTGGAGGACTGCAGGTAGCACACACTTCCATTGACATGTAGTTGGTACATCAGAATTGAGTGCCTGCATTTCTTCTTTGTCTATGCATTGAGCATTCTTACATTATGCTCAGTTCATGTAAAACAGAACATGTGATTGAAACCCCAAATTTAATCCAAGATGGGTAGCTGTGCTGGTCTGTCTGTAGCAGTAGAAAAGAGCGAGTCCAGTAGCACCTTAAAGACTAACAAAATTTGTGGCAGGGGAAGAGCTTTCATGAGTCACGGCTCACTTCCTCAGATACCCGAAGTGATTCACAAAAGCTCATCCCCTGCCACAATTTTTGTTAGTCTTTAAGGTGCTCCTGGACCCTTGCTCTTTTCTACATTTAATCCAGGTACTGATCCCAGTTTTATTTTTCATGAGAACACACACTGACTCCTTCTTAAAGACAGACATGTGTTTCTATATTCAGGATGTACACATATTCCCTGGAATGGGTGAACAGCAGGGGTCATTCGTAAAAAAAGAGGTGCAGGAGCTCATTACTATAACTCATTTGCATAACTTATTTGCATATGCCACACCCCCTAACATACCGGAAGTGTGTCAGAAGGCAACACCCACCCCTCAGGCTCGACTCCACAGGTGAGTGAAACTGACCTGCTCTTCCTCCATTCCCTCCCCCATCCAATACTTCATGCAATAAAAATAAGCGTAAAGAACACACCCTCATTCTCTTCCTGCTCCCTTGAAACCACCAAGTTTCAAGTAGACTTGAGATACCCAGGACATGTGCATCACCCATCCCTTTCCCTTCCCCTCCCCACAACAAGACCCCCTGTGAGGTAGGTGGGGCTGAGAGAGGTCTTTTGAGAACTGCTCATGAGAGAACAGCTCTGAGGGAACTTGTGACTGGCCCAAGGTCACACCAGCAGCTGCATGTGGAGGAGTGGGGAATCAAACCCGGTTCTCCCAGATTAGAGTACAACTCCTGACCACTACACCAAACTGATAAGGTGGAAGCTGCTGAAAGGTTGGTGAAATTTCTCCAGTGCTTCTGTGCCATGTGCCCAGATAAAAAATGGTATACTTAGAAAATTTATATGCCACCTTGAGCAAGTCTCTGGAAAAGCAGCACACAGTCATAAAAGGAACAATGATAAAATTCTCAATATTAAAACAAAACATTGAAATCAATAAAGACCCTAGCAGGGCTTTCCCTGGGGCGCTGCACCTCTGCACTGCTCGGGGAAGCTGAGGAGGGGGCGGGGCTTGGTCATGTGCCCACCCCCTGGGCTCCTCACTCCCAGAGCTGCGCTCCTGTGCGCTCCTGCTCCAACGGACCCCTGGTGAACAGAGACGGAAAACCAGCATGGTCTCATGCTTTGAGAGTAGGCCTGGGACACCCAAGTTTACATTCCTTCTCAGCCAAGGTACTCATTTAATGAGACTGGGTTGAACCCCTATCCCTTAGCCTTATCTACCTCACAGGGTCGTTGCAGCGCAAAATAGAGGAGGCTGCCACCACCCCTCCCATCCTGAGTTCCTTGGGAGGAGGGGGCAGGAGACCAACTCAATAGACAGATCTAGGGTTTGAGACCAGGCTTCTGCTTTGCTAATGTTGGTGCCTTCCTGTTGTGCCGCATTATTAACTCTGCATTTACATAGAAATCCCAACATTCCCTGGGGTTCAAGGACCCCTCTTTCCCCAGAGCACACCTTGCACGTTGACAGAAGGCTCCCCTGCTAGCAGAGCAGAACTGCATCGAGTCTGGGGGAGGGAACTAATGGTTCCTCGGAATAGGTAATAAATATCGTGTGGCCTTTTGCGTAGTATAGTCAGGAGATCCTAAGATTGTCTGGCAGCCAGAAGTTCTAGCTCTTTAGCACTATGCACCACCAGGTGGCAAGCTGGACTTGGTTTTTAGGCACGTAACAAATCAGGCCGGGCCTTATTTGTAGCCTCTCCTTAATAAGTGGATAAGAGTGTTGTCTTTGCATGCACAGACAACACAAATGTATTGGGGGGTATTTAAACCCCTCTATGTACTTTAATGATTTCAGATTGTTCTGCAAACCCGGGGAGTGCCTCAAATTTGCAGGGGGAGAAATCTGCTTCACCTCTCTGCAGCCACAGATTTAGTTATCTGCAGATGGGGGCCACAGGTGGCTAACAGTTTATAGATTATCTCTCTCCTAGAGTTCAAATGGACTAAATATGTTGGCATTTGCTCTGACCTGAATAGCCCAGGCTAATCTGATCTCATCAGGCTAGCCCGATCTCTAGCCAAGGGTGCTGACATGGAGTCAACATAAGTCAGCTGTGTGACTTGACAGCAAAACCAAAAGTTGACATTTACCTTAAGAAAACTGCTCACTTGCTTTTGGCTTCTTTGTACCCCTTCTTGAAGTCATGAGTACTATTCCACCAAACTCATTTTTGTTAGGGGATTCCACTTAAACTCTCTGAGCAATGCTGTCGTTGAATACATCTGCTGCAGGGCTTGCTTTGCGTTGAGAGGTTTGCGTTTCAGGAGAGGCGTCATCACACCACATGAGCTTAGATGGCTACATGGTGCATGCGCTGGCGGAAAGATAACCTGCTATTTCCACGGGCAGTGCTGCTACAGAATTTCTGTGGAAACTCCTTTGAATCTCTAAGCCACCCCAGAAAAGAAAAAGAAAAACAGGCTTCCATTGAAGTGCCTGGACTGGTACCACATCGTCAGCTTATCTAACGGAGGGTGGCAATTCCTGCTTGAAAATCCCCCAGGGGCTGATTCGGAATTTCAAACCATAAGAGAAAACACACCAGGTTTTAGCAGGAGCCTGGGTTTCTGGAGCAACAGCGCCCCCTGGTGTTTATGTTTATACCTTGAGCCAAAATCCCATTAAAAAGCTTGACCCAGACACAGAAGCCCCAAGTTACTGACAGTTTCACGAATGCATCTTCGTACATAAGGACAACAACCTCAAGAAATAACCTGCATGTGTGACTAGGAGCCAGATTTGGCATACTTGCGATTACTGCATTGTGTTTTGTTATTGGATTGCATTTTTATTCATTCATTTGTTTGTTTACACCCCGCCTTTCTCCCTAGTGAGGACCCAGAGTGGCTTACATCATTCTCCTCTCCAGTTTGAGAGCCAGTTTGGTCAGGAGTGCAGGCTCTAACCTGGAAGAACTGGGTTTGATTCCCCACTCCTCCACAAGTCCTCTTGGAGCTGTTCTCTCAAGAGCAGTCCTTTAAAGAGCTCTCTCATCCCCACCTCCCTCGCAGCCCGGTGTCTGTTGTGGGGAGGGGAAGGGAAAGGAGATTGTAAGTTGCTCTGAGACTCCTCCAGTATAAATCCGATCTCTTCTTCCCTCTTTCATTTTATCCTCCATTTTATCCCCACAACAACCCTGGAAGGTAGGTTAGGCTGAGCGAGTGCGGCCCTCGGTCATCCAGCAAGCTGTGATGGCATGAATGGGGATTCTTCTTCTTCAAATGGCCACCCTAGGTCCAGGGTTGCCAGCTGCCTGGAAAGAGAGAGAAATGTCCTGTCCCATTAATGCAGGTTTAAGGGGATGTCACTCACCAGGTGACACTGTTTACTTCTGTCATGAATGGCTTCAGCTCCCCAGTTCCCAGTCTGAGGTTGTAGTTAAAGTGTCGAACCAGGATCTGGGAGACCCCCTGTTCGAATTCATTATTTGTGTCATGTAAGCTTGCTGGGTGACCTTGGGCCAGTCACATGCTCTCAGCCTCACCTCCCTCACAGGGTTGTTGTGAGAATAAACAGAGGAGAGGCGAATGATCTCAATGCCCCCACTGGGGAGAAAGATGGGCTATAAAGCTGGCAAATAAATAATAAACCTTAAAAATGCTTCTCTTTTTCCCAGGAAACAACACCTTGGATAGTTCGCTATCACAGGGAAATTCAAACCTGCATTACCAAAAGGGGGGTGGGAGGAAGACCCCCACGGCGGAAGGTCATCGGGGGTATCAAAGGCTTGTGGCTGCCCAGAGGGACTGGTTCAGGTCCTTGAAAGGGAGAGAGGAGGAATGCCAGGGTAAACAAAGCCAGGGGGAATGTAAACCGAACCCTGTCAAATTGCAGGGCTTTGGGAGGGGGGGCCGGTCTGCCTGGTGAATTCCAGGCTGCGCCTCCACAGCTGGAAGACTTCCCCCTAAGAAGCACAAGGAAGGAATCGCCTGCAATTATTTCTGATCACAGCAGCTCAGCCTTTGGTTACAAGATAAAACCAAAAGCTTTCACTCTTCAGAAAGATCCCAAGATGGACCGGGGGGGGGGGGGGTCTGTCTGGTACTTAGTCACTGTGATGGAGGAATGGGGGGTTAAGACTTACCAAAATGCCACCCCAGTTGGCTATACTGGGAAGAGGAAGAGAAGAGATTGGAGTCTCAGAGCGGCTTACAAACTCCTTTCCCTTCCCCTCCCCACAACAGACACCCTGTGGGGTAGGTGGGGCTGAGAAAGCTCTGAGAGAACTACTCTTGAGGGAACTATGGCTTGCCCAAGGCCATCCAGCAGCTGCAACTGGAGGAGTGGGGGATCAAACCCGGTTCTCCCAGATTAGAATCCACACACTTAACCACTACACCAGTACACCAAACTGGCTACACCAAACTAGAGCAATGTCATGGAATGTTCTTGGATTTCCCGGGGGGGGGGATAGAGTTGGAGGGGGGAGAATCCTAGAGTGCCCCACAATGCAATGACATTACTTCTGGGTCTGCATCTGGAAATGACATTGCAGTGTCACAGGAATCAGGGTCACGAAAGCTCATCCCCAGCCACAGACTTTGTCTCTTTTTAAGGTGCTATTGGACACTTGCTCTTTTCCACTGCTTCAAGTAGGACAGTTTTGTTTCTCGGTTGCCAAGAGCCATCGTGTGCCTCCAGAAGAGAATTTCCTCTGGGACCCCCCCCCCCTCGCAACACACACACACACACACACACCTCCCGACACCGAGAGCCAAATGAAGCATTCTACAGACACAAACTGCACGATATTCTGTTGTCAAGAACTGGCTAGTCACTGGCTCTCTCTGGGTACTTCATTCCTTTCCATTCCATTCCTCATAGTTACATCCCCGCTTTCTTCAGCGGTCGTTTATTTGTCCCTTCCCATTTAATCCACACAAGAAGAAGAAGAGAAGAGATTAGATTTATACCCCGCCCTTCACTCAGAGTCTCAGAGCGGCTTACAGACTCCTTTCCCTTTCCCCTCCCCACAACAGACACCCTGCGAGGTAGGTGGGGCTGAGAGAGCTCTTCCGAGAACTGTCCTTGAGAGAACAGCTCTGAAAGAACTAGGCTTGCCCAAGGTCATCCAGCCAGGTGCAAGTGGAGGAGTGGGGAATCAAACCCGGTTCTCCCAGATTAGAGTCCACTCTCTTAACCATTACACCAAACTGGCTCTCAACTACGCAAGGTAGGTTGAAAGCGTAGGACTGGTCTAAATTCACCTTTCCCACATCCCTTCTCTCAGTAAAGGAACCACTGAGATCCTTCAGAGGCAGTTTGGTCGGCTCTTCAGGCCCCCCCCCCCAATACCCACCAAAATTTACCCCCCACCCTGCCCCCTCCAGTGACACTCTTTGGTTTTTATATTGGGATCAATGGGTAGGTTGTCACCAAATGGAGAAGGGGACAATGTTGTGATCCCTCTGGGGGGGAAAGTTGGGTACAAATGAAGTGAACGGATGAATAGAATGAATAAATTACTTATTTTACTCTGTTTGGTTGACTTCATTTCTATCCTGCCTTTCCCCACAATGGGCACCCAAAGGTGGCTTACACTGTTCTCCTCTCCTGCATTTGATCCTCACAACAGCCCTGCGCGGTAGGTTAGGCTGAGAGTCTGTGACTGGCCCAACATCACCCAAAAAAACTTCCATGGTAGAGTGGGGATTCGAAAAAAAGAAGAAGAAGAAGAAGTTGTTTTCACTACCTGAAGGAGTCTCAGAGCAGTTTACAATCATCTTCCCTTTCTCTCCCTACCACAGGCACCCTGTGAGGTAGGTGGGGCTGGGAGAGTTCTGAGAGAACTGTGACTGACCCCAGGTCATCCAGCTGGCTGCATGTGGAAGAGAGGGGAATCAGACTCAGTTCTCCGGATTACAGTCCGCCACTCTTAACCATTACACCAAACCGGCCTAGCCTCTCCACCACCCCGACTTTCCCATCATGCACCATTGTTGAGAGTTGCAGCCAATGCTCCCTCTAAGCTGCGGAGTCTTGTGAGCAAAGATTCTGCTTTCTGAGCTGCTGGCATTAAAGTTGTGAGCGAGCGATGTGGCTGCTGCATAAATCAGTTTGCTCTGGAGCCATCCTTCCTGAGCTAAGGCAAAAATGTGTGAGCCGGAGGCTAAAAAACCGTGAGCTGGCTCACACTAACTCAGCTTAGAGGGAACACTGGTCGCAAACCCGTGTTTCATCGCTTGGGAGCTTTTTGCCTGTGCGATTTCCCGCGGGGGGGGGAGAAAAGGGGGAATGGGGGGTTAATCAGAAAGCGCCACCCAAGCTTCCCCCTCCAGCCCTTCATTCACAAAACTGCTGTGTGTAAACCGTGTGGTTACTGAAGTTCTTGGATAAGACCATTACAGTAATCCTCACCACAATGGACAAGGTGCACAGGGAGATTGGAGGGAACTTGTTGCTTTCCGTTAGAAACCACAGGAGTTCCTTCTTTTTTTGTTAATGATTCCTAGAAGAGGTGATGCTTATACGTTGGGGGGGGGCAGAACATGTCGGGATGAAACCGCCCTTCTCCCACATCAACCTTAGTGTAGTGATTAGCGTGTCCTGACCAGGACGGCTGAGGCTGGTCAGACCTCAGAAGCTAAGCAGGATCCACCCTGGTTAGGACTTGGATGGGCGGCCACCAAGGAATACCAGGGGTGTGATGCAGAGGCAGGCCATGGCAAACCAGCTCTGCTCTTCACTTGCCTTGAAAGCCATGTGGGGTAACCACCAGTGTTCCCTCTAAGCTGAGTTAGTGTGAGCTAGCTTGCCGTTTATTTTAGCCTCTGGCTCACACCTTTTTGTCTTAGCTCAGGGAGGATGGCTCCAGAGCAAACTAATTGATGCAGTAGCCAAATCACTCGCTCACAGCTTTAATGCCAGTAGCTCACAAAGTAGGATTTTTGCTCACAAGACTCCACAGCTTACAGGGAGCATTGCCCTGGATGGCCCAGGCTAGCCTGATCTGGTTAGATCTCAGAAGCTAAGCGGGGTCGGTCCCAGTTAGTACTTAGATGAGAGACCATCACGAAAGTCCAGGATCACAACGGGGCTGGGGCTAGATAGGAAGTTGGGGGGCCTTGCCAGTAAGTCGGAGAGCCTAGCCCCAAGATGCCCCAGTGTAGCTACAGACTTGACTAGCAGGCTCAAAAAGTTGGCGGCAACAGTGGGAGGGCTTCTAGTGTCCTGGCCCCACTGCTGGACCTCCTGAGGGCACCTGGTATTTTTGGCCACTGTGTGACAGAGTGTTGGACCAGATGGGCCATTGGCCAGATCCAACACTGCCTTCTCTTGTGTCCTTATGTTATCTCTCCTATATCATAAAGCTGTTTTCAAGTGGCAAGATTCCATGGGGTGCCAAAATCAGTCGGCTGCAAGAACTGCCACTCAAAAGGGGTCCCTGGCCACTGGTTGCATTCCCTCACTGCAATGCCTCAGTCCTGCCCACAGAGCTGCCGGCCAGTGTCTCGGCCTCAGTCTGGAGGAAGCCAGCAAAGGGGACAGAATGGGCACTGGGTCTATTCTTCTCCTCCTCCCACTGCTGGGTCAGGGCTTCAGAGCACGGTGGAGGCTGTGGGGGGGAGATGGAAAGTTGAAGAGTGAGGTTGATGATTGGCTGGGGAGGAGATAGGGTTGCCAACTCCATTTGGAAAATTCCTGGAGATTTGAGGGATGGAGCCTGGAGGGGGGGGACCTCAGACAGCTACAATGCCATAGACTTCACCCTCCAAGCCAGCCATTCCCTCATGGGGAACCATTGTTGCCAGTCTCCAGGTGGGGGCTGGAGATCACTCAGAATTACAACTGCTCTATAGGAGGGAGGGGGAGGAGATGGGAAGCTGAAGCCATAGGGGAGATAACAATACATGATGGTTGGCTGGGAGGCAGACAGGGTTGCCAACTCCAGGTTGGGAAATTCCTGGAGATTTGACGGGTGGACCCTGGAGATGGTGAGGTTTCAGCAGGGGTGGGACCTCAGACAGGTTCACTGCCATAGACTCCACCCTCCAAACCACACGTTCCCTCATGGGGAACCATTGTTGCCAATCTCCAGGGGAGGGATGGAGATCACTCTTCAGTGGAAAACTGCTCTTCAGATGGCAGAGATCTTCCCCTGAAGAAAATGGTGGACTCTGTGTCATTATACCCTGCTGAGGTCATCACAGCAAAATGACACTGAGTGCCCAGGGCCAGGGCACTCTCCCAGAGCCTCTTTCTAGAGCTTGTTGTATTTATTTCCACAACAGGCCTTATTCCTAGTGTTCTTAATAAAGCAGGATAACAAGCAAGGTAAAAGATCTCTCCCACCCAGCCACCCATGTGCAGGGGAAGTGTACCTGTGATTAGACAGATACCACAGCCAGACTTCAGGGAACATCTGTCACTTTCCTACCTTTCTTTTCCCTCCCTTGAAACATCTGGCTAGCGAGGGCTGTTGAAGACAGACTGTTCGCCTAGATGGATGTTTCACCGAGTTATCATATGCTATGCTCAGGATTGTTGGATGTTGGGGGAAGACACCTTAGCAAGAAACACGCTCCTTAACAGCCAGCCGTGAATGACACATCAACAAAGCCACATAACGATTCAGCCATGTCAGTGTCTCAGTTACAGAAAAAGGCATCTGCTCCGACAATCTATCATGGGGGAAAGAGGGATCGCATAAACAGGGGGTCGGACATGAAATCGAGTTCTGCTGTATTCATCAGACTTCCACAGGGGAGCGATACAAAAAGACTGCAGGACAGAGTAGGACATTTCCGTGCCTTAGATCCAACTTGTTTTTACCGTTTTATTAAGCACCAGAAACACATTAAAGAGCCTTCTGGCGGACCCACCCAATCCAAGTTCGGAACTCAGACATCTCCCCCCCACCCACAACCAACAAACAGATTTTCTATCCATGAAAAGAGAAGCTGCAGCATTCCGAACTTCCCAGAAAGAACTTCGCGGGCAAGATTACATCTGCATTTGGGAGATTAGGAGAGGAACATCCCTGTGAGGAAGGGGGGCAGGCGAGCTCTTCTGGAGTGGACAAGGCAGATAAAGGGGAGTGACTCCCATGGCTCTAATCAGCAGTGTTGTGTGGCGCTTTCACACCAGGGGATCTTATCCAGTGTCTTTGTCTGAACTTCAGGGTTTGTTTGCTCTGGGGAGGCCGATAGCCGGTGGGTGGGAGGCTTGCGGTGTACGGGTTCAAACAGCTCTTCCATCCCACTCCCTCTGCTCAGTAAACAAAGAGGCGCACAGAGGAAAACAACTAATGCCAGACTACTGGACCTGTTGATCCTGGAGTGAAGTGACTCGGTAGGCTTGCTATGACCGGATGGTGGGAACAGAGAATCTTAAGAACATAAGAGAAGCCAATGTTGGATCAGGCCAGTGGCCCATCCAGTCCAACACTCTGTCACACAGTGGCCAAAAACACCAGGTGCCCTCCGGAGGTCTACCAGTGGGGCCAGGACACTAGAAGCCCTCCCACTGTTGCCCCCCCCCCCATGGGTGGCTTCAAGAGGGAATTGGATAAACATATGGAGCAAAGGTCCATCAGTGGCTATTAGCCACAAGGTATAGATAGGAACTCTCAGTCTGGGGCCAGTGATGCTCTGGATTCTTGGTGCTTGCGGGGGGGGGGGCAACAGTGGGAGGGCTTCTAGTGTCCTGGCCCCACTGATGGACCTCCTGAGGGCACCTGGTGTTTTTGGCCACTGTGTGACACAGAGTGTTGGACTGGATGGGCCACTGGCCTGATCCAGCATTGGCTTCTCTTAAATGTTTTTATGGCTGCCTCTGTGTAGACGCTGGACTTCCTTGATGGCCTCCCATCCAAGAGCTAGCCAGAGTGTTACGTCTTGAGCCCGGTGGCGATTCTGCAGGCGCTAAACAGAAGGGCCTTTTCCTTGTCATTGTCGGTGATGCCCTGGAACAAGATGAAGTATTTCAGCTGTTCCACCCAGGTCTTCCACATGTACAGGTGTGCAGGGTCGAACTCCAGTAGGTGACAACCTGACGCAGCAGCCATAGTCTCTGGAACGGTAGCGATGCGCGGTGCTTGGAGGCTCATTCCTCGACACGGTGCTGTCTGCTGGAGCTGACTTGCTCATCAGCTTCATCACCAGTGAAATATAGTGGGTTCGTCACGCATTTAGTGATCAGCTCATAGTTTATTGCAGGGACATAACACAGAAGAGCAGGGCCCACTCTGTTTAAATCCCTCCGCCAAAACACACACCCCACACACCCACTCCCCATGATAGGCCATTTGCAGTGCTACTCCTGGTCTATAGGTTCCTTCCAGGATCCGAGTTCCCTATTGTTCCCTGGTAGTAAGTTCGACGCATCGCCACTGGGCTCAAGACATATGTTATGTCCGCTGACCGCCACAGGGCACCAGCGACATACAGCCTGAGCTTCACTCCTGGAAACAATAGGAGTCAAGGATCCTAGACCACCACTAGCCCTCCAATAAGAACTCTGGCGGGAAATTCAAACCCACCAATAGGACTCTTGGGTGTGTCCTAGGGATTGTATATAGTTGGCCATCTTGGCCAGTATACTTGTTGTGTACCCAATAAACTAGTGCTTATTCCTATGTCGTAGTCCGGGCTTCCGTGCAGCAAACCCAGTACACAATAACATAACACAGGGCCAACCCTACTTAGCCTCCAAGATCTGGTGAGATTGGGCTAGCCTGGGCCATCCAGGCTAGGGTGGCTTGATGGGCAAAAATGGCCCCCTGCATGCAAGCCAGCTTTGGCTGACAGCTCGACCGTGGCTTCCCACCAACGTGGCGTGTGAAACCATTCACTCTACTAAGCTTCCCGCCTGCTATCTTCCCTTCACCCGAAAAGCCCTCTTGGCAAGTCGGCCAAAAATGGTTCCTTTGTCTCCCCTAGATATTACGACTGATTGCGGTCTGCCCTCTCTGGTTTGACGCCTGCCCCGACCAGCCTGTTCGTACGGTGCCAGAGCTGAAGGGGGGGGGGGATCATGGGGCACTTGGGAGAGAGGGGAGGGGGCAGCGTCCTCCCAGTTCAGTTAAACGCTTGCAGGAAGTGGTTTGCCAGCCCCTGCCTGAGAGATGATACCCCTTCTCAGAAATGAACAGGCAGTTCTCTAAAGATAGATTGCGCAAATTCTAAAGAAAACCCACCGGGGGGCCCGCGGGAACCTACAGCTGCAACAATTCCCCAAGCAAGGAGACCCGCAGAAGGCTCTTTCCCCGCAGCCCCCGGCCTGGTATTTGGCACAGCTGCCTCGAAGACTCTGGTGATGCACGCCAATCTGAGCAGCCTCTTGTGCAAGGTCTCTTTGCCAGTTTCACATCTGCAGCGCCCACGTTTTGCTGAAAGCCGGGCAGCTGCGCGCAGCCCCCCTAACCCCGGCGTGATCGTAACCGTAACTTCAAACGAGGGCTCCGTTTCCCAAAGACTGAGATGGCAATGGGCCATCCCCTGGAAAGATGGAGCTCTGAGAAAGCTCCTGCCTTTGGTTTTGTAAAAACAGGTGTCTAAAGGCAGGAGGGGGGGACACAAAAGAAGAGGGGGATCCCTCCTGAAGGTCTTAATTGAGGGAAGGAGGTCACGCTGGTGGACCTCCTGAGGGCACCTGGTATTTTTGGCCGCTGTGTGACGGAGTGTTGGACTGGATGGGCCTTTGGCCTGATCCAACATTGGCTTCTCTTATGTTCTTATGGTCTTAAGAGTCTGGACAGCGGTCTGAACTCACAACCCAAAAAGGATTTCAGGAAATACATGTTCTTATGGTCAGTAGCAACCGGCCCTGTCCCAGTTTATATCTCAACAGTGCAGTCCTCCACCGCCTTCAATGGAGCTAGAAGGGTGTAATGTTGTTTAGGATTGAGAAGCAGTTTGGTTACGAGTGCGGACTGTAATCTGGGAGAGCCGGGTTCGATTCCCCACTCCTCCACATGCAGCTGCTGGGGTGGCCTTGGTCAGCCCCAAGTTCTCTCAGAGCTGTTCTCTCATGAGCAGTCCTCGAAAGAGCTCTCTCAGCCCCACTGACCTCACAGGGTGTCTGTTGCGGGGAGGGGGAGGGAGAAAAGTGCTTCTTTCTCTGCCGTCTCGTCTTATGCATAATTTTGTAAACCTCTATCATGTCACCCCCTCAGTCCTCATTTCTCCAGAGTTTCCTTACATGAGAAAGGCTTAAGCTTGAAGCATGAAAGTGTTGCTCATTTCCCCCCTCCTTTGCATGGTTAAACCCTACACCATCTCACAAAAAAGACCTTTGCAATGTCGGTGGAGTTCCAGAGGTGGCTGACCATGGGGAACAATGGGCATAAACCCAAAGGCACCTTTCATTGTGCAGGACTCATGGAAAGCGCTGGCAGTTTACAGCTGACTTATGGCAACGCCACAGGGTTTTCGAGGCAAGGGACCAAGAAGGCCTGCTTCAAGAGGGGGTTGGATAAACATACGAAGCAGAGGTCCGTCAGTGGCTATCAGCCACAAGGTGTGGATAGGAACTCTCAGTCTGGGGCAAGTGATGCTCTGTATTCTTGGTGCTTGGGAAGGGGGCAACAGTGGGAGGGCTTCCAGTGTCCTGGCCCCACTGCTGGACCTCCTGAGGGCACCTGGTATGACAGAGTGTTGGCCTGGATGGGCCATTGGCCTGATCCAACATTGGCTTCTCTTTATGTTCTTATGTTCTTAAGAAGAAGAGATTGGCTTTGTACCCCGCCCTTCACTACCCGAAGGAGTCTCAGATCAGTTTACAATCTCCTTTCCCTCCCCCCTCCCCCACAACAGACACCCTGTGAGGTTGGTGAGGCTGAGAGAGCTCTCTTGATGACTGCCCTTGAGAGAACAGCTCTGAGGGAACTTGTGACTGAGCCAAGGTCACACCAGCAGCTGCATGTGGAGGAGTGGGGAATTAAACCCAGTTCTTCCAGATTAGAGTCCGCGCTCCTAACCACTATGCCGTACTGGCTATCCTACACCAGCGGAGGTGATTTGCCGTTGTCTACTTCTACATAGCAACCCTAGACTTCCTTGGCGGTCTCAGTACTAACCGCAGCTGACTCTGCTGAGCTTCCAAGACCTGACGAGATGTGGTTAGCCTGGGCCGTCCAGGTCAAGGGATCATTGTGTCTGCCATGACACCAAATCATAAACCACTAGAGTTGAAAAGGGTCTTGTGGGTCATCTAGTCCATGCAGGAAAGCCAAGCTAGGATACCCTCAGTAGATGGGAATCCAGCCTCTGCTTGCGAGGATAAACCCCCTCCAGTCCAAGTAAATTGTCCTCACGAATAGGAAGCTTCTCCCCATGAAATACACCTTTCTGTAGCTTAAACCCATTGGAATAGGAGAGAAAAATTCTTTATCCTTGTCTAGGATTGCCAGGTTCTCCTTGGCTACTGGTGGGAGATTGGGTGGAAGGGTACCCAGATCCAGGCTAGGAAACTCCTAGGAATTTCCCACTATTTGCCGCAGGGCGCATTTTGACCTGGGGCTTCCCACGATTTCCTCCGATTTCCTCCGTGGCTTCGGTGATCCTGTTTTTTGAGTGTTGTGTACTAAGACCACGATCGCCTGGTCTCCCGTAATGGCGACTGCCACGAGGTCAACGCACATGGTCAGAATCTACCTGAGCTTCGGCCAGGTAGAACAATAGCCAGTTGGATCCTGAGTGACCACCAATTACGAGCCTAGGTCTCCCGCTGAGGGACCTATGAACTACAACCACGGACTTAAGGTCCTATCAGGACCTGTGGGCGAGGTCGGGGTGTTGTCTCCGGCCGGCATAAAAGAGGGCTCTGAGCCCGGGGTTCCCCATGTTCCATCTGACCCACAATAAAGAGCTTTCCTATGAAATCACTACCACCCGCCTCCCGACTCCAATACTTTCCATTGAGGATCACCGAAGCCGTGGAGGAAATCGGAGGAAATCGCACAAAACCACAGGTCAAAATGTGCCCCACAGCAAATAGTTGGAAATTCAAGCAGGCAATTGGGGCAAACGAAGGACCCAACGCCGGGGCAGTGCTTGTGGGAAATCGGTCCTGGAGATTTAGAGGTGGATCCTGGGGAGGACTGGGACCTCAGTGGAGTACAATGCCATAAAGTCCACCCTCCAAAGGATCCATTTTCTCCAGGGGGAACTGTTTTCTGTAGTCTGGAGATGAGCTGTAATTCACTTGTACCTGCTGGATGACCTTGGGCAAGCCAAAGCTCTGTACCAGCTGTTTTCTCAAGGACCGTTGTCTCAGAGCTCTCTCAGCCCCACCTACCTCACAGGGTGTCTGTTGCGGGGAGGGGAAGGGAAAGGAGTTTGTAAGCCACTCTGAGACTCCAAGTGAGTGAAGGGTGGGATATAAATCCAATCTCCTCTTCTCTCACACCAGGACTCAGGAAGGCCACTCTTTGGAAGGCCCTGATTTGAACCCTTTTCATTTTAATTTCAGTGCCCCTTGAATTATTTAAAGCCCCCCCCCCCCATTTAAGAAATCCTGGCTACAGGCCTGGCACTAACCAAGGCCAACCCTGCTTAGCTTCCAAGCTGTGATGCGACTGGGCTAACCTGAGCCATCCAGGTCACAGTTTCAGGCACTTAGGGGTGCATTATACTATATGCACAGAGGGAGAGTTAATTAATTAAATCCTTGGCGCACAGGTCTATTGCCCATGCTAGCTGAATGGAACCTCCCTATCTAGAAACAGCATACTTCTAAAAAGAAGAAGAAGAAGAAATTGGATTTATACCCCACCCTTCACTCAGAGCAGTTTACAATCTCCCTTCCCCTCCCCTCCTCCACAACAGACACACCATGAGGTCGGTGGGGCTGAGAGAGCTCTTTCAAGGACTGCTCTTGAGAGAACAGCTCTGAGAGAATTTGTGACTGACCCAGGGTCACGCCAGCAGCGTGGAGGAGTGGGGGATCAAACCCGGTTCTCCCAGATTAGAATCCGTGCTCCTAACCACTACATCAATCTGGCTCTCTCTCTAAAAAGGTCAGTTTCTAAAGGACAGATCAAAGGCATAAAACTCTTGCCTTCTCGCCTTGTAGCACTTCCTTGTATTATCAGCCGTACCCCTACCCACCATCTCTGATTACGTACTGAGTCTTTCATCTGGGACCTCCAAAGTCCCAAATATGTCAACCCCCATTGGGCGAAGCCACCTGAAACGGACCAAGAAAGCTGTTCGGGATTGGCCGAATCAGAGTGAAACCTTTTCCGCATTTTTGACATCCCCCGTAACCAGCAAGGGGGCTGGTCTCACATTCCTCCTTTGCCCGAAATTCCCACACTGGAATCCTGTTATATAATTCGGCAAGAGACAGAAAGAGAGAAGAACTCCCTCCCCCTCCTCTGTGCAATGAAGAGTTGGCCACACAGCAAGAGAGGAAATGAGCAACATCTGGGCAGCTTCCTCTCTCTCCGGTCAGCATCGCAAAGGAACAGCTGTGTCTGGCATTTCATAGACCGCCGGAATCCATCATGCCGTATTCCCTTTTCACCACACCCCTCATCCCTAGCATCTAGAATAAGGCCCCAAGGGACTTGATGGCCTGTATGGCCCCTTCCAATTATGTGATTCTACGGTTCTATGAGTCATCAGAGTATTTTTATTCCCTTCGAGGGGCCCTGGAATGGGACTCGGTGCGAGAGACACAGGCTCGATGGTGTTCGCGTCAGCCAGTTACAAAAAACGTCAAATAAAAAATGTTGGGAATTCAGCTGCCCACCCCCACCCCTGCACGTTCTAGTTCACAATTCAAAAATCCAAACCTTGCTCTCCTTTCATCCATTTGTGTAGTTTCAGAGGACGGCATCTCAGTCTGCGGCAGAACAGCTCGATTCGAGTCCCAGTAGCACCTTAAGAGACCGACGAGATTTTGAGGTAGTAGAAAAGAGCAAGAGTCCAGCAGCACCTGAAAGACTAACAAAATTTGTGGCACGGGAGGAGCTTGCGTGAGTCACTGCTCACTTCTTCAGAGGTAGTCACTGCTCACTTCTTCAGTGACTCACGAAAGCTCATTCCCTGCAACAGATCTGGTTAGCCTTTAAGGCGCTACTGGACTCTTGCTCTTTTTAAAATTATTATTATTATTTATCAAATTTACTAAATGCACTATCCCAGCTTGTGCTGGTGTTATGTAGCTCCACCAGTGACATTACTCCTCTACTGTTCTTCCTTCTGATCCCTATGGTTTAGACTCTTAAAGGAATCTAAACCTTGCTTCAGATAGGGGAATAACCTTGCCTTGAAAGTCACTGTCAGGATTGAGTTGGCACAGCACAACAGACAGATTTTTGGACTAGGTTTCTGGGAGACCTGAGTTTAAATTCACATTTCTACCACGGAAGCTCGTTGGGTGACCCTGGCCCCATCACAAACTCTTGGCCTGGCCTGCTGTAGTGAGAGAATGGAGGAGGGGAGGACAGTGTACCAAGCCACTTTTGTGTCCCAGCTGGGAAGAAAAGTGGAATATCCTGTCCTTATATAGAAAAAGGAATTTTGAGGGGCAACATTCTATGCCCGCCAAAATCAGTTGGCTGCCTGATGTGTCACTCAAGTTGTCCCTATCCACTGGCTGCGTTGCTTGAGTCTTGCCTCTAACATTCTAAACAGTTTGCTGTTGCTGTTGGGTCACTGAATGTGCCCTGAGGTAAAATACATATCCCAATCTTCCCTTAAAAGGTCCCTGTGGGGCCTGGAGATCTCCCAAAAATCACCATGTTCCCCAGCCACAGCACGTCCCTGCTGAGGTCCTTCCACATCCCACACCCTGCCCTCCCCAGGCTCTACCCCTCAAATCTACAGGTCTGTCCCTCCCCTTAATATTGCCAGCCTCCAGGCAGCACCTGGAGATCTTCAAGATCAGTTCTCCTGGAGAAAATGGCTGCTTTGGGCAGTGGACTCTATGGCATTATACCCTGCTGAGGTCCCTCCCCACCCCTGCCCTCCCCAGGCTCCACCCCTCAAATCTACCCCCTACCCCTCAAATCCCAACCCAGAGTTGGCAACCCTGTAACTGGCTATGGAAACGTTTTCCAGACCCTTGGAACCCAGAAGAAATGGCATAGGAGGAGGTGCTTTTCTACCTTAACTGCCACTGCATAACCCCAAATCAACGTAAGTCAGGGGTGGAGGGAACCATACCTGTTACCATGCGGCTCCCCTCCCATACTACCCACTTGGGGCAGCAAACTGACTTGAGACAGCCCTGCCTTATAGCTAAGCAGAAGGAAATAAACATGGCTTACCTCCTTCTATTTTCCCCTTCCCTCTGCCGCCCCACCAGCCACAGCCTGGACACTCACCTGGAGCTTCCTTCTAGAGCCCATTGTGTTTCTTCCCACAACAGGCCTTACTCCTAGTAAATAAATATATGCAAATGGATATACCACAACTCCAAGCTACACAGACATCTCATGAGCCTCACTTAGCAGAGGGACATAGATTTTGGGAGATGTATGAATGAGTTTCTACACTGGCTTCCCTCCAGAGCAATTTGCACACCCCCAAGTGATGAGAGACACATGGCTCTTCAGACTGGTTCGCACAGTGCAGATTCAAAACAGAGCTTGCAGTGAAACCAAAGGACACTGTTTTGTTTTATCTTAACAGTCATCCGGTCGCAGCCAACTTACGACTGCCCTGTAGGGTTTTCGAAGCAAGAGTGACCAGAGATGGTTTGCCATTGCCTGCCTCTGCCTTCCTTGGTGGTCTCCCATCCAAGCACTAGCCAGGGCTATCCAGGTTATGGAAGAGGTCAAATGCCTCCACCGAATGTTGGGGAGTAGTCATATGTATGTCCTTTCCTTCTCTCATCAGAACTTGGAAGCTAAACAGGGTCAGTTCTTGAAAGAGAGACCACCAAGGATGGCACTGCAGAGAAAGGCAATGGCCAATCCAACTCTGTGTCAGCTGATGCTGCCATCTCCTGCCCGGGAGGTGGGATGAGTGAACCCTTGACGTCGGGACTGTGGAATGTTATGTTATGCTTCTCATGCCATGCTTATCGCTCTAGGAGCTGCTCCGACCTTGGGAGACTGTTAGTGCCTGTCCATGTATCTTTTCTCCTGTCTGACTCTGATGCTTCCCACTTATTCCCTGGGAACTGTTAACCAGTATTTTAAGCGCCTTTTCTTTGACACGGTGATTGGTTACATTGCATTACCAGACCCCCTTTTGAATTCTGTATAACTATCCTGCTTGGGGCTGTGTCCGCCATTACTAACACAAGAAGTGCAGATGACCATAGCAGACTTTTCTCAATAAAAGCATTTCTGTTTAAGGACACTTGTTGGTGACTGACTCTGTAGTACTCTCACGCTCTGCCTCTCTATTGCCTGGAAGTCCCTTGCTGGGGTTGCCTTAAGTCAGCTGCAATTGGATGGCACTTGACACATGCCACCAAAGCTTTCGCTGGTGACAGTGGTGGAAAGTGCCATCAAGTCACAGCTGACTTATGGTGACCCCCGTAGGGTATTCAAGGCAGGAGGCAAACAGAGGTGGTTTCCCATTGCCTGCCTCTGTGTAGTAACCATGGACTTCCTTGGTGATCTCCCATCCAAATACTGACCAGGGCTGGCCCTGCTTAGCTTCTGAGATCTGATGAGACTGGGCAGACTGGGGCCATCCAGGTCAGGGTGGTGACCCCGTTGAGTTTTCAAGGCAAGAGATGGACAGAAGTGGTTTGCCATTGCCTGCCTCTGTGGAGTGAGCCCAGTAACCAAAGCTGACCCTGCTTATCTTCCATGATCTGATGAGATTGGGCTAGCCTGGGCTATCCAGGGCTGCAGACAGACTGGCCACTCAGAGCGATGTGGCGCCACCTCTATTTGTGGCAGTTTAAATAGTTGCTGGAAGTTTTGATCAGACATCCCACCCTGAACCGGCTACACTTCACACTCACCCCATGGTTGATCGATCAGATTGTTGCAGGATTCTCTCTCTCTCTTTTTGTCTTTCACCCATGCACATAAGTGTGTATCCAAAGCTCCAGTTCCTTTTTGGCAGCTCCACAATCTCTCTGTCAAGAACTCTGGCCCCTCTCAGCCTCCTTTCCTTCACCCCTCTTCCGTGGAATACATGGCGGGGAGGAGTGCAGATTTAAATGAGAGCAGAGTGGCTCAAAGTCTAAGACACCAAGCTGCAGACCAGGAGGTTGGTAGCTCAGCAGTTCGAGACCCAAGTGCCGCATAACGGAGCGAGCTCCCGTCTCTGGTCCCAGCTCCTTCCAACCTAGCAGTTCAAAAGCAAGAAATTGCAAGTAGATAAATAGGTCCCACTTCGGTGGGAAGGTAACAGTGTTCCAAGTGCCTCAGCGTTTAGTCATGCCAGCCACATGACCACAGAAAAGTCTTTGGACAGTGCTGGCTCTTCGTCTTGGAAACGGAGATGAGCACGTCCCCCTAGAGTTGGATTCGACTGGCTTTCAAGCAAGGGAAACCTTTACCTTTACCAGTCTCATTGACTTCAGTGCATTTACACTTGGGATGCTCTCAAACAGACACTCTGATGCAGAAACAGGAGAGAGGGGTTTTGGGGGGGATTGTTACTCAAAAACAGCTCCCCCAGGGACTCCCGATCCAGAATGACTACTTGGCCGCAGTGATTGACAATTGTGGGGCGCTTATGCGCTTATGCGTGCATAGCTACCTGATTTTAAAAAAGGAAATGGAAATGGAAGGGACTTCCCAAATGGCTTGACTTCACAAGAGGGGAGTTCAGACATCCAGAAACGTGGGATGAATGCACGGGGATCCGTTAGCACCAGAATTCAACTACTGTCTGTTTACTTCATCTCCAACTCTTCTTACGACGGGGTGAGTATGACTGGGGAGCAGCTGCCAGATGGGGCTGTGTGAAGTAGCTGGTTTGATCCATTAGGGAGAAGCAAATGTATCGGGCCAAACTGCCCGTCTGACTGCAGCCCAGGTCAGCACAAATACCTGGGTGAAATACAAAGAGGTAGTCTGATTGCAGCCAAGTTAAGTCTGAGCACAAATAGACAGAATCAGAAGTCTCTCTGGACACGCATACATGAAAGGCTACTGCTGAATAATAATTTTGTTAAAATCTATATGATAGGAACCACATAGTACATAGCCTTAAAGATTTCCGAATGCGGACAGACCCTCCATATTGAAAGGTTTCAGGAAAACATTTCAGCATACTGCTGTGGTGTTGCATTATATCATCTAATGAATTAAACATTCTCTCTTACGGGCTCGGAGGAAGTTTTTAACTCGCTGGGCGAACATGCATTCATCACATGGGAGACGGAGTGTATCTGGTTTGTGAATCGTCTCAAGAAAGTAAACAAGGCTCGCAGTGATAAAATATGCTTTCCTACCCACTCAGACTCCGATCGCATCATCAGAGAGGGAGCGGGCGGGGAGCCGGGTAATCTAAAAAAGCTGCCGTCAGTTCTGTTTCCCCCCCTGAACTGTGGCAGAGGCAGAAACAGAACACAAAGCAGGAGGGGAGGGGATGTTTTGAATTCCCACAAGGAACTCAACTTGGAGCGCTTCCTACCTGGAAGGGAAGCATGGATTTGTTCCGGAACATCCCAGGGTGCATCAGACATTGGTAAACCTGCACATTGTTGGGTGTATCAGGCTTTCATGGCAGCATGATAATTATAGACCGATTTCCCACGAGGCGCTGCTCCAGCATTGTTCTTCCCTTTGCCCCAATTGCGTGCTTGAATTTCCCACTATTTGCCCCACACTGCATTTTGACCCGCAGCTTCGCCCAAATTCCCCAGTGGCTTCAGTGATCCTGGTTTTTGAGGATCACTGAAGTCACGGGGGAATTCGGGTGAAGCCGCGGGTCAAAATGTGGCGCAGGCAAATAGTGGGAAATTCAAGCATGCAATAGGGGCAAAGGGAAGAACGATGCCAGAGCAGCACCTCGTGGGAAATCGGTCATAGTGTTAAAGCAAGAAGAAAAAGGAGAAGGAGGAGGAGGAGGAGATTGGATTTATATCCCACCCTTCACTTGGAGTCTTTGATTGGTCTCTGACCAGTGGTGGACCTACATTTTTGGGACCCTGAAGCTTGAGCTGTTAAAGGGGCCCCTTCTCAACCTGGAACAACAGGGCAAAATTCAACAAGGTCCAAGGGGCCCTGCTGCCCTTGAAGCCCCCCCAATGGCAGAGAACAGGTATTAGAGCATATTCAAAGGTCAGTATTAAGAACTTCAACCCACTGGCTTATGATTCTGCCACTAAAATAGCCTTATTTTAATAACAAACACTTCAAAAAAACTCCATTCATTTTGTTGAATTATTCAGTCATTAAAAAAAAAAAAGTTGCTTCTGGATCCCTCCAGGTGGGGCTGAGAGAGAACTGTGACTGACCCAAGTCCCAAAGTCACCCAGCTGGCTACATGTGGACGAGTGGGGAATCAAACTCGGTTCTCCAGATTAGAGTCTGCCGCTCTTAACCACTACACCAAACTGGCTCTTTGTGACATCTCTTACAGGGAAAATCCAAAACTGGTGTCAATCCCCTCCCCAGGAATCGTTAAAAACTCTATGGTTTTACCATACGGTTACCCACAATTCCTAGAAATGTGTGACATCATTTCTGTGTTTCCCCTCAGAACTGACATTAAACCATCACTGGCAGTACCTTGCCTCCCCCCCCTCTCCCGGATTCCTACCGGTTGCCAGGCATTACCTGGGTGCTCCGGGTCTGTAGAGAAATAGCCCCTATCTGTACTTGGCCCCATTCTCTGGGGGTTTTTAATCCACACAGTGGCCAATTGTCAGAATTAGACATAGAAGCCACCCTGAGCCTGTTCACGGGAAGGGCGGGGTATAAATATAATAAATAGATAGATAGATAGATAGATAGATAGATAGATAGATAGATAGATAGATAGACAGACAGACAGACAGACAGATAGATAGATATGAGACAGATGGATGGATGGACAGACAGACAGACAGATGATGGAAGGATTAGCTATAGAAGAAGAGAGAAGAGATTGGATTTATACCCCGCCCTCCACTCCCCAAGGGAGTCTCAGAGCGGCTTACACACTCCTTTTCCCTTCCCCTCCCCACAACAGACACCCTGTGAGGTAGGTGGGGCTGAGAGAACTCTTTCCCAAGCTGTCCTTGAGGGAACAGCTGGTACAGAGCTATGGCTTGCCCAAGGTCATCCAGCCAGGTGCAAGTGGAGGAGTGGGGAATCAAACCCGGTTCTCCCAGATTAGAGTCCGCGCACTTAACCACTACACCAAACTGGCTCTCATCTCTAGAGATGATGATGATGATGATAGACAGACAGACAGACAGATGGATGGATGATGGAAGGATGATAGATGGATGGATGGATGATAGATAGTTTAGTGACATGAGTGAATGTTTGACTGCTTGTAGGACCAGCTGTCCTCCAATGTCTGATACTTCTTCTGCAGCTTGCAATGGCACAAGAGAGCGAAGGGTCCCAACACTGATTTGCCACAGGCCGATAACAGGGAGAATGGGGTGAGACCAAAGGTCCTTCTGGTCCAGCATCCCCTTGCTCAGAGCGGCTCGCCAGGAGGGCCCACAGTAGGCATAAGGGGACCACAAAGGCCTGTGCAGATCCACAGAAGACCTTGGAGAGGTGAAAAGAGGTCACCGGGGGGTGGGGGGGGTGGGGAGAGACATTCGTCTTCCTTACTAGGCCTACACCACAGCTGCTGCTCATCACAGGATCCGGGTGCCAGTTTGTCAGTGTTGCGTAACCAAGGCCACCCATGCCAGCGCCCGAGATTACTGAGAAGGGTTGGTACAGCCGCAAGGCACCACAGCACTTTCAGTTCCGCCCAGCAGCGAGAGACCTGCAAAGCCACCAGCTGGGAAATAGGAAGCCCCGACTTCCGTCAATTGACACATTAGGGCATTATATAATGTGCACACTGTTGTGGAAGTGACCAACGACCAAGCCACAGAACGGTGCAACCCTGACAAGGGAATTTATGTCTTTCTCCCTCTCCTTCCCTCCCTCCCTCCCTCCTTTCTCGGGTGCTAAATGGGCTTCGTTTCCAGTAATATCCACTAAGCTCTTTGCTTCCCCCTCCCTCATCCAGTTCATAGGACCGAGGGGCCTGTCCATATCCTTTTCCTATGGAGACCCCTTTTGATGATGATCCTTGGGAAGTGATGCATGCTGCCCTGACCTGGATAGCCCAATTTCATCAGATCTCGGAAGCAATGCAGGGCCAACCCTGGCAAGTACTTGGATGGGAGACCTCTGCCGGGAGGCAGAGCCAGGCTATCAAGCCACTTCTCTGAATGTCCTCCATGCCCCATGGCACCAGAATGTCCTCCATGCCCCATGGCACCAGAGGTCACCATGACTTCCAGGCATGGGTGCATGCCCACTCACACACGTACACACACAATACGAAAATGATGCACATTCTCTGGTGTACAAGGAGGACGTCTGATCTTCTGGTGCTGATGAGGCACACCAGTATGGAACACCAGAGCTATCTTTCCAGGTTTGCGATGTATTCCCTCGGGTTACTTACCCATTCATAATATTTCCAGATTGTTGCTACTTCAGCAGCTCTGTCCTGAATGGGAACGCAGCCCAGTAAGAACGTAAGAACTTGGACCAAAGGTCCATCTAGTCCAGCATCCTGTTTCCCACGGTGATCAAACAGGTGTGCCCGGGAAGCCCAAAGTGGGTCATCGTAAGGGGACCAGTCATCCACTGTCATGTGATTCCCCACTTCTAGCGAACCTGAACATGGGAGCTCCATTTAGATGGGATGACTACTGCTGCATGCAAGAGTGGGCTCCTTTGTCTGGAGCTGTGTAGGTGATCCCGCCTGGACTATCAACCATACATGAGGCTGTTGTGCCTTGGTCACATTGTGAGAAGACAAGAGTCACTGGAAAAGACAACAGCGCAAGGAAAAGTTGAAGGCAGCAGGAAAAGGGGAAGACCCAACATGAGATGGATAGACTCGATCGAGGAAGCCATGACCCTCAATTTGCAAGACCTGAGAAAGGCTGTTAACTATAGGGCATTTTGGAGGTCAATAATTCATAGGGTCACCAAAGTCACTGGCAGGCTTTGAGCAGCAACTGGAGAAACCCATGTCAGGGATGCTCTAGGCCAGGGGTGGGCAATTGTTTTGGCTCAGGGGCCACTTTGTGGGAGCGGAGGTTAGCGGAGGGCCACACCTTTTAAAATGATTGCATTCATTAGTTAACTTTGCATTTCAGAAAAGGTATAAATTGTATCATAAAAATCAGTAAATATAAATTAAATTAAATAGTGGTCGTTTTATTCAATTTATTTATTGTGCTAATTTTATATCATCTATAGCTGCAAGCACATTTAATTTTAGAATCAGTTTAATGAGACAAATGTACCCTATCACACTTTTCTACAATTTTTTTTGAAATCAGGAGTGAGATTGCTTGTTGAGATTCTCATCACAGCCTGCAAGTTAATGTCTGTCAAGGGTCTGTGAATGTCTATATTTACTCTTGTTGATCTTCATGCAAGAAAAACTTTGCTGACAAATATATGTAGACCCAAATACAGAGAACATTTTCCCAGCAAATTTCTTCATTCATGGAAACTTTTCAGCAGACAAAGATTTGTAAAAGTCAACTAATGTCACAGCATTAAACATTTCTTTCACAGTGTGATCTGACTGCATGTCAATAAGTTCAAGCTGCAGCTCCTCAGGTGCTGACAGTGGCCAACTGTCTTGGCGGGCTGCAAAAAACTCATGTGGCCCCCGGGCCGCCATTTGCCCACCCCTGCTCAAGGCTGATCCTGCATTGAGCAGGGGGTGGGACTAGATGGCCTGTGTGGCCCCTTCCAATGCCATGATTCTATGATTCTACTTTTAATGGGTATTTGAAAAGGAGATCTCTGTTATAGCCCCCCCCCCAAAAATCCTACAACCATACCCAATTCAGAATTCAGCAACGAATTCCATTTTATTAAGGATTATCTTCTCCCAGAGAATCCACCCGTGTGCTCTTTCAAGAGTATCTTCCTGGGCTAGAAACATTTATATATATATATATATATATATATATATATATTATAAAGGAGGTTTGGATTACAAATGCTGGCAACCTGTTCAGTTCGGCTAAATGGGAATCTGAATTCTCCCCAATGATCGGGACTTCGAGTTCTGCATTTCTCCAAATATGGAAATCGGAATAACGCGCAGAATTTGGCATTCTTAGAATGGCAGCCTTCATTTTTAAAAACACAATTAAGCTTCCGGCCCATATGGTTCTGAAAAGAAACATCAAAGTGTGTGGTCAGGATTTCCAGTACCCCTCTGAGTTTTTTATCCTTCTCCATGGCTTTCAAAAGTGGAAGAAACTACCATATGGATGCAATTTTTGATCTTTACTTAGGTGTGTACAGGTTGCTGAAGGGCACAGGTTATTGGCTGGTTCTGTCCAGATCTGGTTTTTGCACTGATTTTTGCCCCCCTCTATCTCAGATGAGCTCAGGGAAGTATGTATGGTTCTTCCCTCCTCATTTTGTTCTCATGACAACCCTGTGAGGTAGGTTCAACTGAGAGAGAGAGAGAAAGAAAGAGAGAAGGGCCCACAATTAGCTTTCTGGCTTCATGATTTAGGGATGTGTGACACTTGTATGAGCTGGAGATACTAGCTGCCCAGGAGTAGCCAATATCTCATGCCTTCCAGTGGACATCTGGTCAGTCATTCTGTAAACCAGGATGCAGGATTGGATGGACCATTCCTCTCATCCAGAGCAGATGTCTCCAAGTTCTTTGGAGGCTTCGGCCCCAAAGGGAACACAGAGTGTAACATTAACCACTGACACTATGTTATGTCCTATTGGCAACCGCACATGCGGTCAGAGAAACACACATGGCCGGGCTAGCTACCGGAGCTCCGCTTCGGGAGATAATAGCCCAGCCGGATTGGAAATTAGACCAAGCGGCCACCCAGGTTCCACCAGGGGACCTCTGGTTTAAGGTAACTTATGACTAATCCTATCAGGGAGTAATCCTATCGGGGAGTTTGGGCAAGGCCGGGGGTGCAGTTTAAACGTGTATTTAAGCAGACCTCCAAGCCCCATTCAGTAGCCTCGAATTGTACCATCAATAAACTTATGAGCTGATTTCACTGCAACGCGTCTCTGGACTCAATACTTTATATACTGCATTGTCTCTCAAGAAGTCCCAGTTCTTTATTTTAGTGTGCCCCCCCCCCCCCCCCGGTTAGCACTTGGATTGGAGACCACTAGGGTCTCTACGCAGAGGCAAGTTTATAACAAACCACCTCTGTTCATCTCTTGTCTTGAAAACCCTACGAAGTCACCATAAGACAGCTGCAACTTGATGGCACTTTCCACCCCCACCGCCACAGTCCCCTGAGAGACAAGCCAGTACAGAGTCGCTGCCACCCACTGTGGCCCATGTTCCCTGGACAACCCACCAGAGAACCACGGCTACTTTGGAGACTGAGTGTTCCCAGCTTGCTGGCGTCTCTCACAGGTCAGAGAAAAGGATAAGATCCGCTGTGGTTCTACCAGCTCTCAGCCGCCACCCCCACCCGGATTCTCTAGACTCTGCTGCCATCTACTGACTCTCCAGCCTTCCAGGTGAACTCCTGTGACTGGAATGTGTTTGAGATGAGCACCCCCTCTCAAAATCTTGGGCTCAGGAGATGTTTGGAGCATGGTGAGGTTTAAGGAAAAGGGGGTGTGAAAGATCTCTGCCCGAGTTCCTGGAGAGCAGCTGCTGGCCAGAGAAGAAGAAGAGGAGGAGGAGGAGGAGGAGATTGGATTTATACCCCACCCTTCACTACCGGAAGGAGTCTCAGAGCAGCTTACAATCTCTTTTCCCTTCCCCTCCCCACAACAGACACCCTGGGAGGTAGGTGGGGCTGAGAGAGCGTTGAAAGAGCAGTGACTGACCCAAGGTCACCCAGCTGGCTTTATGTGGAGGAATAGGGAATCAAACCCGGATCTCCAGATTGGAGTCTGCTGCTCTTAACCACTACACCAAACTGACAACATCCAAGGCATCAGAACCCTGCTAGAAGTGGAGGAGGAGGAGGAGATTGGATTTATACCCCACCCTTCACTACCCAAAGGAGTCTCAGAGCGGCTTACAATCTCCTTTCCCTTCCCCTCCCCACAACAGACACCCTGTGAGGTCGGTGGGGCTGAGAGAGCTCTTTTGAGAACTGCTCGTGAGAGAGCAGCTCTGAGAGAACTTGTAACTGACCCAAGGTCACCCCAGCAGCTACATGTGGAGGAGTGGGGAATCAAACCTGGTTCTTCCAGATTAGAGTCCTCACTCCCAGGGGTCATTTTGAGCAGGAGCTCAGGGGAGCTCAGCTCCGGGAGTTGGTGCCAGCCCCCCCTCCAGCAGGAGGAATGCCCGCTTGTGTCATGGCTGCAGCAAAATGACCCCGTCCCCTGGAAAGGTTCTTGTTCCTCCGACCAGCCTTCTGAAGGCTTCAGCCACCACGGAAGCTGTCCTCCCAGTCCTCCCTCCCCCTCCCCCCCTCCCTCCCTCTCTTTCTTTCCTTCTGACACACTTCCGGTGATGTCAGGTGGTTTAGCATATGCAAATAAGTTATGCTAATGAATTATGCTAATGAGCTCCTGCCCCTCTTTTTCTACGAAATGACCCCTGCTCACTCCTAACCGCTAAACCAAACTGATTCTCCAAGCCCTCAAAAATACACCTCCCTTCCCTTCTGAGCCAAAACCGAAGGGAAGTTTTCTTCGCCAAGCAGGCAGAACCAAGGCAGATATTTGCCAGAGCCCGAAAAGCGGGGGAGGATTCTAGATATATTTATTCCACATTCAGGACAAAAATAAAATGTGAACCTATAAGTAGCTTTTGCATTGCTAAATGGAGATCCACGCGTCGGGTGGGACAAAAATAGCTTTTGACCTACTTTTGTATTGATCTCTGGGCTCCGCTGAAGTCGTGCCAAGAAAATGTGCATCCAGGAATCCATGGGATTCACCACTTAGTTCTCCAGTACTCGGTAACCCCAGATATCTGTCTTGTGGCTACTGATGTTCCATCCCCACATACACATTTATTTTTATTTCATTCTGTTTAATTTGTTTGACTTCTATCCCGCCCTTCCCACGAGTGGGCTCAGGGCAGGTAACAACAACAGAACACATCCAACAATTAAAACAAGTTACATAAAGCAGTAATCGTTAAAAACAGTTCAAAGGAGAAAATCTCAGTCTCATTAGCAGCAGTTCATGGATCTCACGACGCTGAAAAACAAGCAACGCAAACAGGAAACCGGCCGACCGAAGGTGCCGAGGGTGGGTCTTTCACATGGGCAGATTTCATAGGGCAAGTTCTCATCGGCAGTCTTCCCTCTAAGCCGACTTAGTGTGAGCTAGCTCACAGGCTTTTTAGCCTCCGGAGTCCTAGCTCAGGAAGGGATGGCTCCAGAGCAAACTGATTCATGCAGGAGCCAAATCGCTCGCTCACAGCTTTAGTGCCAGTAGCTCAGAGAGCAGAATTTTTGCTCACAAGACTCCACAGCTTAGAGGGAGCATTGCTCATAGGGCAAGGTTATAAAGGAGAGCCCACCTGCGCTTGAAACTGGGACATCTATCTATCCGTCTGTCTGTCTGTCCCTGTCTCTGTCTGTCCCTCCATCTAGTTGAGGGGGGGGGGGAACAGATATGGGGGAATCACCTTTAAAGCGGACAGTAACAAATGGGAAAGCGATTTCATCACACACACACACACACACACACACACACACACACACTGGAAAGTACTGGAGTCGGGAGGCGAGTTGTATGATGATCATAGCAAAGACTTTATTAGTGAATCAGCATGTGCAGGAGATGGTCAGATCAAGCATGCAGCCAGGGCTCCAGGGCCCTGCTTATATGCCGGCCGGAGCCACACCTCTGGCTGCACCCAAAATACCTGATAGGGGCTTCGCATATGCGCATAGTTCTGATAGGGCCTTAGGTCTTAAGTTGTAGTTCATAGGTCCCCCGCGGAAGACCTAGGCTGGCTATTGGTGGTCGTTTTGGATCCGACTGTCTATTGTTCTACCTGGCTGAAGCTCAGGTAGAATCGGGCCATGTGCTCTGACCGCATGGCGGTCGCCATTTCGTGACTAGTACACGACACACACACACAAAACCCTTCATCCACAAGACCTTATTTAAACACCTTCCCCGGTTTGCTTTCTGAGCAAAACTGACCAGCTACTGCCATCTAGTGTCATGAACCAGTATTCCCATAAGAGAGAGAGAGAGAGGTTGAATTTATATCCCTTCACTCACTTGGAGTCTCAGAGCGGCTTACAAACTCCTTTCCCTTCCCCTCCCCACAACAGACACCCTGTGAGGTAGGTGGGGCTGAGAGAGCTCTGTCCTTGAGAGAACAGCTGGTACAGAGCTATGGCTTGCCCAAGGTCATCCAGCAGGTGCAAGTGGAGGAGTGGGGAATCAAACCCGGTTCTCCCAGATTAGAGTCCGCGCACTTAACCACTACACCAAACTGGCTCTGGAGTGGAAAGGAATATTCAAAACTCTCTGAAAGGGGTTGCCATTTTGTAACTAAGGTTTCCCAGAGAATTTTTGCAAATGGATTTTTTCCCACCCACTTTCTTGCTTTCCCCTCCTTCTCCAGACCGAAACATCACTCCTCGGGCCGGGGGGGGGGGGCATTTAAACATATCCTCTGCCAGTACTGTGAAGTGGGAAGCTCTATTCTAACATCTCAGGATTCTTCCATAAGAACATAAGGAGAGCCCTGCTGGATCAGACCAGTGAGGGTCCCTCTAGTCCAGCATCCTGTCTCACACAGTGGCCAGCCAGTTCCTCTGGATGGCTAACAACAGGGCAGAGAGGCCGAGGCCTTCCCCTGATGTTGCCTCCTGGCTCTGGGATTCAGAGGATTAGTACCTCTGAATGTGAAGGTTCCCTTCAGCCACCAGGGCTAATAGCCACCAGGACTGTTTATTCCTGTGGCCCTCATGACATCCTCTGGCAGTGAATTCCACACTTTAATCACTCTCTGTGTAAAGAAGGTATTTCCTTTTGTCCGTCTTGAACCTATTGCCCCTCAGCTTCATTGGATGCCCTGGAGTTCTAGTATTTTAGGAAAGGGGGAAATGTTCTCTTCGTTTACTCTCTCCGCCCCATGCATAATTTTATAAACCTCTATCATGTCCCCCCCCCCCCCATAAAACAAAGTTAGAGTCCGGTGGCATCTTTATGACCAACAAGGTTTTATTCAAGGTATGAGCTTTCATGTGCATGCACACTTCCTCAGATACCTTGAAGTGGAAGTTAACAATTCATACACACACACACACACACACACACAAAGAGAGAGAGAGAGAGCTGCCTCTACACAGGTGAGCAGAAAATTAGCATACAACTTAATTAAGATGTTTTGACATATGCAAAGGCCAAACAGCAATAACAAGCTAAGTCACCAAGTCACCACCATTTATTTGGGTTTAATTGGGGGAGGGGGCCACATAGTAATAAACAGGGGTCATTTCGTAGAAAAAGAGGTGCAGGAGCTCATTAGCACAACTCATTTGCATAACTCATTTGCATATGCCACACCCCCTAACATGCCGGAAGTGTGTCAGAAGGCAACACCCACCCCTCAGGCTCCACTCCACAGGTGAGTGAAACTGACCTGCTCTTCCTCCATTCCCTTCCCCATCCAATACTTTGTGCAATAAAAATAAGTGTCAAGAACACACCCTCATTCTCTTCCTGCTCCCTTGAAACCACCAGGTTTCAAGTAGACTTGAGATACCCAGGACATGTGCACCACCCATCCCTTCCCCTTCCCCTCCCCACCACAAGACACCCTGTGAGGTAGGTGGGGCTGAGAGAGGTCTTTTGAGAACTGCTCATGAGAGAACAGCTGTGAGAGAACTTGTGACTGGCCCAAGGTCACACCAGCAGCTGCATGTGGAGGAGTGGGGAATCAAACCCGGTTCTCCCAGATTAGAGTCCAACTCCTGACCACTACACCAAACTGATAAGGTGGAAGCTGCTGAAGGGTTGGTGAAATTTCTCCAGTACTTATGTGCCATGTGCCCAGATAAAAAGTGGTATACTTAGAAAATTTATATGCCACCTTGAGCAAGTCTCTGGAAAAGCAGCACACAGTCAAAAAAGGAACGATGCTAAAATTATCAATATTAAAACAAAACATTAAAAACAATAAAGACCCTAGAAGGGTTTCCCCCAGGGTGCTGCGCCTCTGCACTGCTCGGGGAAGCCGAGGAGGGGGTGGGGCTTGGTCATGTGCCCACCCCCTGGGCTCCTCACTCCCGGAGCTGCGCCCCTGTGCGCTCCCGCTCCAACGGACCCCTGGTAATAAAGATGTCAAAATAGGAGACAAATGTGTAAGGTTATCTTTCTTAATTGTCCCCCCTTTGTCCTCTCTTTTCTAAGCTGAAAACCCCCAGCAGCAGACTCGAATCTGGAGAACTGGGTTTGATTCTCCACTCCTCCTCCTCATGAAGCCTGCTGGGTGACCTTGGGTCAGTCACGGTTGCTCTCAGAACTCTCTCGGCCCCACTTACTTCACGAGGTGCCTGTTGTGGGGAGAGGAAGGGAAGGTGATTGTGAGCCACTTTGAGACTCCTTCAGGTAGAGAAAAGCAGAGTTTAAAAACCAACTTCTTTTTTCTCCAGAATGCCAGAAGTGCAACCAGACACAAGAGCTGGGTCTCAGGCGGAGGTCTTTCACATCATCTCCTGCCTGGTCCTTTTAACTGGAGATGTCGGTGATTGAACCTGGGACCTTCTGCATGCCAAGCAGGTGTTCTACCACTGAGCTACAGTCTCACTTCATGCTCTCCAGGGTCTCAGGCTCAGGTCTTTCGCATCATCTCCTGTCTGGTCCTTTTAACTGGAGATGTCGGTGATTGAACCTGGGACCTTCTGCATGCCAAGCAGGTGTTCTACCACTGAGCTACAGTCTCACTTCATGCTCTCCAGGGTCTCAGGCTCAGGTCTTTCGCATCATCTCCTGTCTGGTCCTTTTAACTGGAGATGCCGGGGATTGAACTTGGGACCTTCTGCATGCCAAACAGATGTTCTATCTTCTGAGCCACAGTCCTATCCGGTGGTGACATCTACTCATGAAGCTGTGTAATACTAAATCAGACCAATGGTCCATCAAGTTCAGTATTGTCTACTCAGACTGGCAACAACAGTCCAGGGTCTCAGGGAGAGGTCTTTCACATCACCTCCTGCCAGCCTTTTTAGCTGGAGATGCCTGTGTTTGAACTTCAGGCCTTCTGCATGCTAAGCAGATGCTCTAACCACTGAGCCACAGCCCCTCTCATTAATGCTCTACCGCATCGTTTCCACCTTGCTCTGTTGGATGTGTAGAACGGGGCTCACAAAACCTATCCACGTTTCATCTATTTTCCGGGGTCATGAGAATTAGCCCCATGTGGTATAGAATTCGAGAACTTGACACTTCTCTGGGCTAGCTGAGCCGCTGTGGGAAATGCGGAATTAGTCACAGAGTTGTGATGCTGGCACCGCATCCGTCACCAAAGCGGCCACCGTCTCCCAGCAGATTTCGGATTCCAGCCTCTCATGAGTGCGTCTCAGATGACTTTGCCAGCGGGAATGCCTGCGGATAATCAGAAACGAAGCAATGCATCTCAGGAGGGATTTAAAAAAAACCCATAGTCTTCTGTGTGAGTGAAACCTGGGGATACGTGCCGTGGTGTTTCTGAACGCAAACGCATTCCAACGCGGATGAAAGATTTGCAAAAGCTGCTGCTTGTGCTCTGCCGAAAAGCAGGGGAGAAATTAAGGCATTTTGTGTCTGTGGTTGGTGGGAACGTGGGCGAGGGAGGGGCTGTGGCTCAGCGTTGGAGTCCTTGCTTGGCATGCAGAAGGCCCCAGGTTCAATCTTTGGTATTCTCCAGGTAAAGGATCAGGCAGTCGGTGATGGGAAAGGCCTCCACCTAAGTCCTTGGAGAGCTGCTGTCAGTTTGGGTAAGCGACACTGACCCGGGCGGACCAAGAATCTGACTCAATAGAAGTCAGCTTCAGTGACAGAGCTCCTGCTTGGCACGCAGAAGGTCCCAGGAGGGCTGGTTTGATCCTGAGCTCTGCTGAGGAGGGGTAGAGTTCACCTTCCAAAGTAGCTGCTTCCTCCAGAGGGATCTTGGTCATCTGGAGATCAGTTGTAATTCCAGGAGTTCTCCAGGCCCCACCTGGAGGTTGGCATCCCTAACTTGGTGGCCGCTCTTGGCTTGATGGGGAACAGGTTCTCTGGCTTCTGGCAGTCCCAGTGTGAGCAGAAGGTCTTTATCAACAGCTGCAAACTTTCACCAACAGTCCTTTCTTTCCTTCTCAGAACTCTCCTACGTAGATTGCCTCCGCAGGACACACCTTCTTTCCCAGCAGCGGTTCTGTGAACTCATCACCTCATTCAGTTATCTCCTTCGGCCCAGAGGGTCCCTGGCTGGGGCTGACAGTGGATCTGTAAAAAGATCTGTTGAGTTCTAACTGCTCTCATTTTGATCCCATGCTTTCTCCAAGGAAGTCAAGGTGAAATCCAGAGTTCTCACGTTCCATTTTCCATCTCCTAACCTTTTTGAATGGGGCTGCGGTGGATCAGTGGTTAAGACGCTGAGCTGCAGACTGGAAGATCAGCAGTTCAGCAGTTCGAGACCCAAGTGCTACGTGACAGAGTGAGCTCCTGTCTCTGGCCCCAGCTCCTGCCAACCCAGCAGTTCAAAAGCAAGAAACTGCAAGTAGATAAATAGGTACCGCTTCAGTGGGAAGGTAACAGCATTCTGTGTGCCTCGGCGTCTTGTCCTGCCAGCCACATGACCACGGAGAAGTCTTCAGACAGCGCTGGCTCTTCAGCTTGGAAACGGAGATGAGCACCGCCCCCTAGAGTTGAATTCGACTGGCCTTCGAGCAAGGGAAACCTTTACCTTTAACCTTTTTGAGCCTGCAGGCACCTTTGGAATTCTAACACATGGTGTTGGGCGCAACTACAAAATAGCTGCCGCAGGTAGAAGAAGAAGAAGAAGAGATTGGATTTATATCCCGCCCTTCACTCACTTGGAGTCTCAGAGTGGCTTACAAACTCCTTTCCCTTCCCCTCCCCACAACAGACACCCTGTGAGGTAGGTGGGGCTGAGAGAGCTCTGAGACAATAGTCCTTGAGAGAAAGCTGGTACAGAGCTGTGGCTTGCCCAAGGTCATCCAGCAGGTGCCAGTGGAGGAGTGGGGAATCAAACCCGGTTCTCCCAGATTAGAGTCTGCGCACTTAACCACTACACCAAACTGGCTGGAGACAGAGCCAATCGCAAAATGCAAGGTGGGGCCGGAGATCTCCTGGAATCATAGCTCATCCCCACACTGCAGAGATCCGTTACCCTGGAGAAAGGGGAATCAGAGTTGTTAGGTGACGTGAGAGACCTTGACATGAGATCCTGGAGCGCCATTGCCACTCTGAGTAGCCACTGCTGACCTTGATGGACCGCTGGTCTGATACAGTATAAGGCAACTTCCCATCTGTTCACATTGGCTAACAGTTCCTCTTACAAAGGAATTCCAAAGCAAAAGGCATGGAACTGAGTTACGGCCTTGCCTAGCAAGGGACACGTGTGTGTGTGTGTGTGTGTGTGTGTGTGTGTTGCATTCCTGTTTGGCATGAGATTGCTCAAGGCACAGGGTTGCCAGCTCCAGCATGGGAAATTCCTGGAGATTTGGGGGTGGATCCTGGGGGGGGGGGACACGGTTTGGGGAGGGACCTCAGCAGAGTATAATGCCATACTCCAATGCTCCCTCTAAGCTCTGGAGTCCTGTGAGCAAAAATTCTCTTTGGTGAGCTACTGGCATCAAAGTTGTGAACAAGCACTCTGGCTACTGCATAAATCAGTTTGCTCTGGAGCTACCCTTCCTGAGCGACGACAAAAACGTGTGAGCCGGAGGCTAAAAGATTGCGAGCTAGCTCACGCGGACTCAGCTTGGAAAACTGGAGTCCACCCTCCAAAGCAGCCACTTTCTTCCGGGGACCCGATCTCTGTCGTCTGGAAGTTGGCAACATTAAAGCCCCTGCCCCTTCATTAAAGAGCCGGACCAGAGGCTTCGGCCTCAAGGGCCGCAAGCATTGCTATCAAGAGGCGGACAAGCCCTTCTGTCTGAGGAAGATTGCTGCGCTTCCGAGAAGCCTTGTCCCTATCAGGGGAGTATCTACCACCAACACAATGGAGGTGAGGAAAGACAATTCTTAGCACTGGGCAGTTCAGTAGAGTTCAGACTGAGGGCAGGCGGGGGGGGGGCATCGAAGTTACAGGAAGCCGGCCTTGCGCTCCCTCCTGGAAGTGCCGCACACACCCGTTTAACAGCCTCTATCTGTTCTCTGGCATAAATGGCTGCTCCCAATCCAAGCAAGGGGGGGGGGTTCCAAATGCTTAGGGTCAGGGCTCATTTCGTAGCAGGAGCTCCTCTGCATAGTAGGCCACACACCCTTGATGTAGCCAATCCTCCAAGAGCTTACAGTAGCCCCTGTAAGAAGAGCTCTGTAAGCTCTTGGAGGATTGGCTACATTAGGGGTGTGTGGCCTAATATGCAAAGGAGCTCCTGCTACGGAATGAGCCCTGCTTAGGGTACTCACCTACACAAAGGTCTTGGGGAGAGAAAAGGGGGCAGTTTGGGGGGAGGGGACACAGGGGCAGCTTCCCAGATGGGTGACAGCCTTGGCAGTCCGGGGGACACCGCTGAGGGCCTTCGGGGATCCATCAGCTGCCCAGACTGCCACAAAGTAGACCGAGGGGGGGGGGGGAGGAAGTATAAAGAGGAGGAGGAGGAGAGATTGGATTTATACCCCACTCTTTACTCAAAGTCCCAGGGCAGCTTACAATCCCCTTCCCTTCCTCTCCCCACAACACACAAACCCATGAGATAGGTGGGGCTGAGAGAGCTCTGAGAGAACTGCTCTTGAGAGAACAGCTCTGAGACAACTGTCCTTGAGAGAACAGCTCTGAGAGAACTACAGCTTGCCCAAGGTCACCCAGCAGCTGCACAGGGAGGGGTGGGGAATCAGACCCGGTTCTCCCAGATTAGTGTCCGCACTCCTAACCACTACACCAAACTGGCTCTCTAATAAGGGCTGACCTTCCTTAGCTTCTGATAAGACCAGGCTAGCCTGGGTCATCTAGCTCAGGGCAAGAACAAGACTTAAGGGGGCAATTTGGATGACAGAGAGAGGCAGGAAAATTGAACAGACACCCTGTGAGGTAGGTGGGGCTGAGAGTCCTGAGAGAACAGCTCCTGAGAGAAATGTGGCTTGCCCAAGGTCACCCAGCAGCTGCAGTTGGAAGAGTTGGGGAATCAAACCCGATTCTTCCAGATTAGAGTCCGTGCTCTTAAACCTCTACACCAAATGCAAGCTACTCAGGAACCCGAATCCTGTGCCAAAAAGATGTGCAGAGCTGTAGCAAATGTACAACCTTGTTTCCTCTGTCTCAGAAGACAGAGTTAGAAGGCAGGAAGACTCCTGAAGAGCCATCTCACCCCCCGAGACAGGATTATATTTATTTTGGTTTCATTCCTACTCTATCGACAAATCCAGGAGAATTCTGCCTTTTTCCAGCAGCAAGTTGAACTTCCCTCTAACAAAGCAAGACACAGTGGCGGGAAGTGTCCTGAAGTCACAAGTGACTCACAGTGACCTCGGAAGGTTCTCAAGGCAAGAGACATTCAGAAGCAGGTTTTGCCGTGGCCTGCCTCTGTGCCTGCCTCCAGCAAGGACCCTGGGCTTCCTTGTTGGTCTCCCATCCAACTACTAACCAGAGCTGACCCGGGCCAGCCTGGGCCACCCAGATCAGGAAAACCAACACTTACCCAGCTAATATCCACGCAACACAGAGGGCATACCTCAGACCACAGCCGAACACCAGAAACATCTGAGATGGATTTCATGTGGCTATCTCTGTTTCGGGATATGGGCCCCAGTGTAAAAACAAGCAGAGAATGACGACAGGGAAACGCCACCCCCTGGTGACATGACCTGTAAAAATACCCACTGCAGAAATCTGACAAGTCGTTAATGTGCCAGTGACTTCCTCAAGGCCAAACGTTTTTCTCCTTCGCACTGGTGCATCCTGCAAGCATGCTTAGAAGAGACCATCGGGAAAGTGAATGAGTTAATTCCTGCTACAGCTTTTTGGCTTAAGAACACCGGAAGAGCCTTGCTGGATCAGACCAGTGGTCCACCTAGTCCAGCATCCTGACTCTCACACAGTGGCCAACCAGTTCCTCTGGAGGGCCAACAACAGGGCAGAGAGGCCGAGGCCTTCATAAGAACACGAGGAAAGCCCTGCTGGATCTGACCAGTGGTCCATCTAGTCCAGCTTCCTGTCTCATACAGCGGCCAACCATTTCCTCTGGAGGACCAACAACAGGGCAGAGAGGTCAAGGCCTTCTCCTGATGTTGCCTCCTGGCTCTGAGACTGAGAGGCTTAGTGACTCTGAATGTGGAGGTTCCCCTCAGTCTCCATGGCTAGGAGCCACTGATAAGACTTATACTCCATGAATCTATCCAATCCCCTTTTAAAGCTGTTTATTCCTGTGGCCTAGATTTTAACACTGGCTTAATGATTTGTTTCTTCAAGTGTTGGTAGCTGGGGTCCACGGAGCTGTTGAAGGGGTACCCGAAAGCCTGGGCATGTCCAGAGGGTTTTATTTTTCTGAACCACAGGTCTGTTGCTACCCTCACCTCCTCGATGCCAAACCAGGCTGCTTCGAAAAGACGCCGCATTCCCAAATCATAAAAGATGGTGCCATTTGGGATACAAAAAAGACCAAAACCCTGCTTTGCACACGGCGCCACATTATGTGCTGTTCTTTGGAACCTGGTTAAGATTTTACTGTAAACATGTTTTCTACCAGCTTTGATATGCTAGGAAGTCAGCAAGAAAATCTAAATTACTAGTTGTGGTGATAAGAACATAAGAGAAGCCAGTGTTGGATCAGGCCAATGGCTCATCCAGTCGAACACTCTGTGTCACACACTGGCCTAAACCCAGGTGCCATCAGGAGATCCACTAGCTGGCCCAGAGTTCCAAAAGCCTTCCCACTGTTGCCCCACAAACACCAAGAATACAGAGCATCACTGCCCCAGACAGAATGTTCCATCTATACCTTGTGGCTAATAGCCACTGGTGGATCTCTGCTCCATATGTTCATCCAATCCTTCTTCAGGACGTGGCGGGCTGGCTTAGGCTGAGCCGACTGAAATTGAATCCAACGAAGACGGAGGTCCTGTGCCTGAGTCGGAGTGGACCGGGGGTAGGGATCCCACTACCGGCTTTTGGGAAGGGGCGCCATTGGTGCCAGCACCGAGGGTCCGGAGTCTGGGAGTGCTCCTGGATGCCTCCTTAACCATGGAGGCCCAGGTAGCAGCCACTGCCAAAGCAGCCTTTTACCACCTACGGCTGATTAGGCAGCTGGTTCCCTTCCTCGAGCGCAATGACCTGGCGACAGTGATCCATGCTATGGTCACCTCAAGGCTAGACTACTGTAACGCTCTCTACATGGGGCTGTCCTTGACTCAGCTCCGGAGGCTGCAGCTAGTGCAGAATGCCGCAGCCAGGCTGTTGATAGGCCTCTCAGTGAGGGACCACGTCCAGCCTGTGCTGAGGGCGCTGCACAGGCTGCCTATAGCGTACCGGATCCAGTTCAAGGTGCTGGTTTTAACCTTTAAAGCCCTATATGATCTGGGGCCTGCCTACCTAAGGGACGGCCTTTCCCCATATACACCCCAGAGAGCCTTTTCCCCATATACACCCCAGAGAGCACTCAACATCACCTGACCCTTCCGGGCCTGAGGGAGGCCAGGTTGGCAACCACTAGGAATAGGGCCTTCTCGGTGGCGGCTCCCCACTGGTGGAACGAGCTCCCGGAGAACATCAGGGCCCTGCGGGACCTTTTGCAGTTCCACAGGGCCTGCAAAGCGGAGCTCTTCCGCCAGGCTTTTGGAGCCGCCGGCGGAGGGAATGGCCCTTAGTCACCCTAGAACATCTGTGGTGGAAGCCTCCTGGCCGGAAGTAAGTAGGATGCTGTCTTTGGTGTTGGTTTAGTATTCGCTGCCATCTGCTTGATTTCACTGTTTAGCTGTATTTTAATGTGGTTTTAAATTTTATATGTTGCTTATTTTTTATATGTTGCTTATTTATATGTTGCATATTATATATGTTTTCGATTTTATGTTGTTAGCCGCCTAGAGCCGGCTTTGCTGGCTAGGCGGGATATAAGTCAAAATAAGTCAAAATCAATCAATCAATCAATCAATCAATCCCCTCTCAAAAGTTGTCTATGCTTGTAGCCGCCACCACTTCCGGTGGCAGTGAATTCCACACGTTAATTACTCTTTGGGTGGAGAAGGACTCCCTTTTATCTGTTCTAAACCTACTGCTCATTATGAGAATAGTGGAAACTTTTGAGACCGTGGATTAGTAGGTAAGGCACAAGCTGCATTTAAATGTCCAAACAAAGCAAGGTTATTTAGAGAGTCGGCATGAACACAGGCTGTTGCCATCCTTGTGGCTTCCCTCACTCCTCCCACCTCTTCATCTGGTCTTTGCAGTTCGGTCTGGATTCAAAATGTCCTTGTTTTCAGCACCATCTCGTGTGCCTGCATTCAGAGGTCATGACGAACTGGGAAACGGATCAAACCAGGAAGCTTTGCTCTGTGAGTGGAGGCAGCAGGGAGTTGGGAGGAGGGATCGTGCAAGAGCAACAATAAAATAAAATTACCTGTTAATTGTTGTTCATTGAGTGTCTTCTGTGCAGGCACACATAGGGGACTCCACACGTGAGTCGGCCTGCCACCAGAGAGGGTCTTTACAGCTAAAAGCCTCCAGAGGGTGCTGTGCTCCAGAGGCAAAAACTTGTTCTATCCCAGGGACCATGTGCTCCCGTGCAGCAGCACCTCTAGCACCGCCAAAGCCAGAGCATGCAGCAGGGCAGGAGGGAGGGTATGGAGAAACGACGGCTGAGGGGTGACATGATCGAGGTTTGTAAGATTATGCCTGGGATAGAGAAGGTAGAGAAAGAAGTCCTTTTCTCCCTTTCTCACAATACAAGAGCTCATGGGCACGCCATGAAATTGCTGAGTAGTCGGGTTAGAACGGATAAAAGGAAGTCCTTCTTCACCCAGAGTGTGATTAACACGTGGAATTCACTGCCACAGGAGGTGGTGGCGGCTACAAGCATGGACGGCTTCAAGAGGGAATTAGATAAACATCTGGAGCAGAGGTCCATCAGTGGCTATTAGCCACAAAGTATAGATAGGAACTCTCAGTCTGGGGCAAGTGATGCTCTGTATTCTTGGTGCTTGGGGGGAGGGGGCAACAGTGGGAGGGCTTCTGGTGTCCTGCCCCCTCTGCTGGACCTCCTGAGGGCACCTGGTGTTTTTGGCCACTGTGTGACAGACAGCCACTGGCCTGATCCCACATTGGCTTCTCTTCTGTTCTTACGGCAGCAAGAGAGGAACTGAGGGTGGGGGTGCTGCCATGCAGGAGCACATGGCTCCCGGGAGGGAACAAGTTTCTGGCTCTGGTACACAGCGTCCCCTGGAGACATTTAGCTGTAAAGACCTCTCCGACGGCAGGCCTGTTCGTGCGCAGTCCCCCCATGTGGGACTGCACAGAAGATCGATAATGCAGCTGCATTCCTGCCCAATTTGAAAGTTTCATCGTAGCTTCTTATGATGTCCGAATGCAGACAATGGTTTTCTGAAACGAGTTGGAGACTCTAAAGCACAGCCAGGTAAAGTCAATCGTGATTAAGCTCGATTAAATGCAAGAGAAGTTAAGAATAAAATTAGATTAATAGGCAGTGCCATATGGCTGTTTTGGAGATCGGGGGGGAAGGGGTGTTTAACTCTTTCCCTTCATCTCTCTTTGTAAACCGCACCTTTCCCGAGTTACAATCAACTCCACATGGGGGGAAAGAGACGCTTATTCCTGTCTCCCTCCTCCTCTCTCCTGTGAAGGGAACATAATCTTCGGGGGGGAGGCCTGGGAAGAAAGGGTTAAACATACACACCTATTCCGTCTTCAAAGCAGCCCCATGGCGCAGCTGTTTTAAGAAAGCAGGAGATCTTAACCATGGATTCCTCAAGGTTCATTGAGCTTGGCCTCAAGTTAGGTGTGACTCTGCTGTTCTTTTCGTTTCGGAAGTACTTAAGTCACTACTAGGTTTAGCTGAATTAGATCTAAGAACATCAAGACGGCAATCTTCGGCGTTCTCATTTTTGGTGGCTGTGTCTCCCCACAGCGCTGCTTTTTTCTTTTCCAGATGTGTTTTGCTCCCTCTAGTGGTCGATTCGATATTACATCGCTATATTCCAGCATATGTCCCTGTAGATTTAAACAGCAGCTTCTTGTGACAGGCAGAAAACAATGTAATACCAAATCCATCACTAGAGGAAGCAAAACCCAGGGGGGGGGGGGGGGGGGAAGAAACAAATAACCCAGAGCAATAGGGACACACAGGTGACAAAAATGAGAATGCAGAAGAACCTCATATTTACCTGAGAGTAAATCTCACTTGACATAGGGGGTACAGAAGTTAACAGCCATGGGCAATTAACAGTTGCAATCCTACGTAAAATTACTCCAGCCTAGCCCACTGAGATCAATAGGCTTCGGCTAAAGTATAGCATAGAACTTCAATGTGCATCTTATTGAGTCTTCCGTTCAGCCCCATAACCAGAAATTTTGGGTTGGTGGGGCATAGGGAAATTTTGTGGGGCAGCAGCAGATGGGGAGGAAGGAGGGAAGGAAGGAAGGGAGGGTAGAGGGGCAGCCACACACCTTCCCTGAAGTCCAAGCGGAGATTTAGCCACTTGGAATTTAGGCACGGGCAGCCCCCGCTTGAAAAACCATTTAAAGGGAACCCGCATCTGAACTCCAAGCAGTTAAATTGCCGCTTGGATTTCAGGGAAGGCATGCAGCCAGCAGCCACCCCTCTCCCTCCCCTCCTGCAAGATTTAAAGGGCCCACTGATCAGCTGGAGGAGACTTTTAATGTCACAGGAGGGGGGAGGGGCAGCAGCTGTTGTGGGGTGTGCCTCACATTTGAGGGGGTGGAGCCCCAAAATGCCCCACTGTAGCTACAGGCCTGCTTCTGTTTTAAAAACCTCTAAATGGTGTAACACAGGGGTGGGCAAACTTGCTCAGCGTAAGAGCCACCTAGAACAGGGGTGGCCAAACTTGCTTAACGTAAGAGCCGCATAGAATAAACATCAGATGTTTGAGAGCCACAAGACATGAACAAATATTGCCTGCTTTTATTGGAAAATAAGCAAATTTGCTTTTTATTAACATTAAATGAGACTGCCAAAAATAATAACAAAAGGGGTAAAAGCAGATATTGATAATGATATTAATTTGTCCAATGATATTTGTTTGCTAATGATATTTAGCTTCCCCAGCCGCCCTGCCGGGAGCCACATAATATATGTGAAAGAGCCGCATACGGCTCCTGAGCCACAGTTTGCCCACCCCTGGGGTAACAAAAAGCATCGGACATCAGGCTCCGCAATCAAATACTGGTGAAACAAACCACACTTAGAAAAATGAAAGCTGATTTTTATTGTTGTCTCCACAGCCAATCATTTGACACGAACATGCATACGTAATTTGGCTACGCACACACCACTTTTCTTTTTTTAAAACGTTAGTTATTAAATGTACAACATACATCCTTACAAAAAAAATGAGTCAAAATGCAAACTTAACTTTTTAAAACAAACAGTTTTTACTCAATTCTTTTTTTTTCTTAAAAAAAGTTTGTGTTGGGTACCATTTGTACAAACACAGTTAATTTAAACAAACCTTGCTCTTGAAGTTTCTTCCTGTTGCACATAAAAAAGCTGCAATAGAAAATGAAGTCACCAAAGTTTCTTTTTCTTTCTTTTTAAATAGCAGAAATAGGCAGTTTTGCCATGCACAAGAAGCAATATTAAATATTAGTTTTTCAAAAAAACAAAAGGAAAAAAAAAACACGTTTAAAAAATATTAAGTTCAAGTCACAGAAATTTCCCCAGTGCAGAGAAATCCAAAATGCAACGCAGAAATTAGCTGCCACGTAAAATGGCCGTTCTGAAAAGTAGCAATTACCTTCCAGAATCGATACTTTTAATTGATTTTGGCACAGAAATAAGAAGTTATCAGCTTACTCAAGGATGAGAACGTGATTTTTTTAAAAAAGGGGGGGAAGAGAGGATGAGAAGAAAAACAATCGAAAACCAGACCGAACAAGATAGTAGTTGCAATCACTTAAAATTAAAATAAAAAATAAAAATCTGTGCATCTCAGTCATTGCAGAATACTGTCTTCTGTATACAGCAGGGTACAATTTCCAGATAACCGTTATTGCAACATAGATTTAATTTGCTTGGAGGTAGTCTCATCATTCAAATGTTTTGTTGTGTACCTACAAAAAGAGGGGAAAGAAGTCAGTAGTGGTTTCTTGCGCGGACAAATTATATGTCGTCACCATCATGCATTGACGCTGGTGAGATTTAGCATGCTACCATCTGTACTCCAGTCAGGAAGACATAGAAATATTCCATCTAGTTGTAAATGTTGACCTTGCTCCGACCTTATCCTGTTTGGGATAACACCCTGAGATGCCTGTTTCTCTGCAACAAGCAGCGCAACTAACAAGCAGTTCCTCACCAGCAACACTGGCAGCCTTGGCCAACGAGCCAGAAGCCCAGGGACCAAGCCTTCAGTCACTCGCAGTGGCGCTTCTTCCGTGCCAGGAGAGAGCCAGGAAGTCCTACAAAGTGCTGCGCTCAGACGCTTGCGGTGCCAACAGGTGCCACTTACCAGGCACACCATCACTCGGCCACGAAACGGGAGGGGAACTTGGAACCGTCCCACGCTAAAGAGTCAAGTACCTGAGAGCATTTAGGAGGCCTTCGACACTGTTGGGAGGCTGGTCTTTGAGAACCTTGATGCACCCTTTCATCTGGAAATCAAAAGGGGGAAGAAGTTACTGGTCTGGGGGGGTGAAACCATTCCACGGCCTGCAACTCCAACACATACTTTAAACCAACATTTCACTCCTCTGGGACTCCCTCAGTTCCCTTTGCCTTTACAAAGTGACACCCACCCCCACAAAAAAGCAAAGACCGCTGTGCAGAGACCCATCTGACGGGGAAACGACAGTTGGCACAAACGTCTCCGGCAAGCCCTCAGTCTGGGGACAGCCGCAAAGCCCTCGTGTGAGGGTCACATAATTGGTGTGTTGGCCCGAAGTAGGAACAGGTCCACTGTATGAGCATCCGAGGACAGGGGCGGAGACTTTTGTAAAATCCAGGGGGGGGGGGCTCTTTAGCGCGCACACTTTAAGGCGATGTTCCCCCCCCCCGCCGGGAAACCTCCGCGCTTCCCCGGGCCCGCCAGCCGCTGCTGTCGGGGCCTCTCTCTCTCCCCCCCCCACTCCTTCCCTCTCCCTTCGCCAGGAAAAGAGGGAGGGAGAGGGAAGGATGGAGGGGGGGGGGGAGAGGCACCGGCAGCAGCAGCTGCCGGCCTCGGAAGGGCCCCAGAAGGCGCGGCGGCAGGCGCTACGTTTTCCCGGGGGGGGGGCTCAGTCCCCCCCGGGAAATTTCGGGGGAGGCTCGAGCCCCCCCATAGTCTACGCCTATGTCCGAGGAGTCCTTCTTATTGCTGCCCATCTGAGTCCACATCATCTCCTCCGAGTAGCAGCAGTTCTCGAGAGGCTCAAAGGCTGCCGGAAAGCCTTTTCCGCAGGAATGCCGGGAACTTAATCCGGGGTCTTCGGCGTACAAAGAATGCACGCCAGTCCTCAGCTGCCCCAGCACTAACTCTCAGAAGCTCTCCTGGTGCAGCGGTAAATATTGAGATCTTCTCCGTGGCTGGGGACGACCCATGTGTGTGGGAGAAACGGAAAAGGGATTTGTGGAACCACTTACATCGATTTTTGAAGTTTTAGCAAAAGCGCCGACTGGGTGCACGTGGTCATAGAGGATGATGACGCCAACCATTACCCTCAGACAGAACGATACCGTCTGCTCGTTTGTGAACCGGCTTCTGTATTCCCTGCAAATTTCCATGCAAGCGTAAGGACAAGAACCTGGTTACCGGCAGCGGAATTCTCAAGCAAACAATCCGTTAAACTTATTACAGTCACAGATCAGCAGAATAAAACATACACACGTGCAATCTCCCACTGGACGTACAAAAAAAGCCATCTCTGACCTGGATACCCCAGGCAAGCTCAATCTCCTCAGATCTCGGAAGCTCAGGGCCGACCCCGGCAAGTCCTTGGGTGGGAGACCTCCTTGGAATACCAGAGGCAGGAGGTGGGGGCAGGCTTTATCCAGCCACCTCTCTGAATATCCTCCAGGCCCCCAGTAGGGGTTAGTCACCAGAGGTGTCCATGACTTCCAGGGGCACACACACTCTCACACACACATGCACATATGAAAAATACAAAATAAAAGTATAAAAAAGCCAATTTGCGCCACTAAATCAACATTATACCTCTGTAGACTGTGGCAGCTATACAGAATCTGGTCGCTCTAGCCGGGTTCCAGATTTAAAGTTTGCGGGAAGGAAGGAAGTATACCATTCCTCCGATCTTCCCAGGAGTCTTTTGAAAATGGGTGCAATAAATACATATCTGTGATCACTAAAGAAGGGATCGTGGAGCAGCTCATGAACAGCCTTCCCGATTTCCCCAGTATTGCAAGGGCATAAATGCCCACGAAGCGGCACACCGCAGGGTCTCCCTTCTGACAAAGCAGACGGAAGGACATTGAGACGGGCCGGAGTGAGCTCGGGAATCAATACACTGGCGAAATAGTTTGATGGCACCAGTTTCTTGTTCCTGAAGTGAGGGGAACTACCAAGAAAGCTTCTTGTATCAGCACCTTCACAGTTCCAGTGGAGCCCCCCCCCCCCCAAAAAAATACTGGCTTTCTCAGAGAAAAGTTCCATCGTCCATAAGAGACTTGAATACAGAGGAGGAGGAGGAGATTGGATTTATACCCCGCCCTTCACTCGGAGTCTCAGAGCCGCTTACAATCTCCTTTCCCCTCCCTTCCCCACAACAGACATCCTGTGAGGTAGGTGGGGCTGAGAGAGCTCTTTCAAGGACTGCTCTTGAGAGAACAGCTCTGAGAAAACTTGTGACTGACCCACAGACACCCAGCTGGTTGCTCATGGAGGAGTGGGGAATCAAAAGACTCAAACTTGGGTCATTACGGGCTGCTGCCTGAAAAAAACTTCTCCTTGCAGCGCCGCACAACAGGACATCTCTTGCTCAAACCATTGTGATGACTAATTGCCCCGTACCAGGTCGGAGCAGGTTTGCAGTCACAGATTTCTCAAGCCACAGATCCAACTGCGTTCAGCTCCAGCGCAGCAGAGGCTGCGGCGGCCCTGACCCACCCCTTCCGATCCTGCTGTGAAGGGAAGGGGAGAGCTGCCAGCACGAGACGAGGCTCCAGCAAGGTACTTGCTTGTGCTCTGGACAAATATACACACCGCTCTCCCATCTTCCTGAATTATGCATGAGAGAAAACCCATTTGCAAAAACTACGGAGAGGTCTTCCGATAAACTCCGTTCTTAAAATATTAAATAGTCGTCCCGTGAGGGCCGGCAACGTGCCGCCAGCCCAGCTTAATCAGATATATGCAGAACACCACTAAATTAGCAAAGCGGGCGGTTACAGATGCAGGATTTTAAAGCCTGATCTCTGTAATAAGAATGGGGTTCTCTGTTTGTTACATCTGAGAAGCACAGTAGGGCAGCCACGCAAGTCTGCAGTAGGAAAATACGCCTGAAGTCCTGTAACAGGTAAAACCCCAAACGAGCCCCTTCCCCAGCTTGGCTTCAGACCCGTGCCAAAAAGTAAGGTGTTACAGAATCACAGTTGGGAGGGGCCGTAGACAGGCCATCTAGTCTGACTCCCTGCCCCACAATGCAGGATCGGCCAAAAGCATCCCTGACAAGTGTTCATCCAGCTGCTGCCTGAAGACTGCCAGTGCCGAACTACTGTTAAAAAATTCTTCCTGATAGCCAGCTGGCGTCTTTCTGCCCGCGATTTAAACCCATTATGTTTGAAGGGGCCTTTCTACTTACGGCGTTTCCAGCATGACTCGGCAAACACTGGCCATGGTGCTTAAGCAGTCTGTGGTGTTTTCGATGGGCAAGTTTTTGTTCTGTAAGCACAAGGGGGGGGGGGGGGAGCCGTTACTGAAGTGCAGACGATTCCGCAGTGTTTACCTGGTTTGTCCTAAGATCAGGACGGATGATTATTACTTCCCTTGTGTCGGTCAGGAATGGAGGCTAAGAAAGAGGGCAAGAGGTCCTATATGATACACACAACGGAAATGGTTCTTACAGCTGTGTTCATACAGCGTCCTCGTTGGCTAGCTGGGTATTAGAGGACGCATTCCCCTCCTTGCTGGGGCCAATTATGAAAGGGGGCAGAGCAACAATCCCATTTCACGGGTTATTGCATGCCTCTTCCTGTTATTTATATCGTCTCACTCCACGAGATCTGCCTTGAGCCCCAGTGAGAAGGGTGGGCTACATATAACATCAATGAATAAATTCAAAAATTAACACATATTTGAATTCGCTTCATACTGTCAGATCACTGGATCATTCAGCTCAGTGCTGTCTACTACGAGGGCAATGGCTCTTTGGGGGTCAGGCTGTGACTCTGATGCTGTTTTAACTGTTGTATTTATTGTTTTATGATATCGTAATCCTGTTAGCCGCCTTGAGCCAGCTTGTCCAGCAAGGTGGGATACAAATTAGGTAGGCAGGTAGGGAGAGAGAGAGACAGAGAGAAAGACAGACACAGGAAGGAAGGAAAGAAGGAAGGAAGGAAGGAAGGAAGGAAGGTCTTAAGGACATAAGAAGAGCCCCGCTGGATCAGACAGGTAGTTCATCTAGTCTTTCTCAAAACCTGCTAAAATCTTTTATGTGGAGATTGACTGAACCAGGAAACTTCTGCATGGGAAATGGAAGTTCTACCGATGGACCACACATCTCTTCTCGAAATTACAGCGATCCTGAAGATAGATTCAGGTGGGTAGCCATGTCGGTCGGAAACAGCAGAACAAAGTTCGAGTCCAGTGGCACCTATAAGACCAACAAAGTTTTCCTCAAGGTCTTAAAGGTGCCACGGGACCCAATGCTCCCTCTAAGCTGTGGAGTCTCATGAGTAAAAATTCTGCTTTGTGAGCTACTGGCATTAAAGCTCTGAGCAATTTGGCTGCTGCATAAATTAGTTTCCTCTGGAGCCATCCTTCCTGAGCTAAGACAAAAATGTGTGAGCTGGAGGCTAAAAAAAACTGTGAGCTAGCTCACACTAACTCAGCTTAGGGGGAACACTGACCCAAACTTTGTTCTAGTGATCCTGAAGTTTATGAAGACTTAGCAAGATTCCCCAAACGTTATCCCAATAACCCTGGGAGCTCCACACTTTACCACATTTCCAAGTTTTGACTGGGATACTTCACAAAAAGTCAATACAGAGATTCACATTAAAGACTCTAAATTAGAGACTCCGTGGTATTACGCGCCTGACTTCTGGCAAAGCAAACTTGTCATTTCAGACAAGTTACCGTCCCTAGGAGAGACTGTTCACACACTAACCTCTGAAACAAATTTTGTGGTGGCATCGCTTAAGGTTTTCAGCATGGGTGTTGCTTCCGCGTAAAATAAAGACATTCGGTTGGCCAATTCATTGTTTACTTCGTTTTCTCCTTCCGCCTACCATAACAGAGAAGACAAAAGATCCCACAGTCTCCACTGGGTCCGAATAAATGGATGAGCGGAGAAAAGAACGACAAAGAAGCACTTTCTTCACTTGAACAAAGAGGTTACCTACTGGAACGTTATTGATTCGCATACGACTCAAGGTTCTTCTGTAATAGCTGAAATCGTTCTGTATCGCAGGATTTGTCATCTGGGAATGGAAAAGCAGGAAGATAAATACGATCTAACCAGCATATAATTTCGATTTAGATATTCTGCCTTATTCGGAAAGGGGGGGGGGGGTTGCTTGTAAGATCCCACAGGCCTGAGACGGTGGGGGAAGCGGAGCATCATTTGAGCCCTTTGAAAGAACTGCGCACAAACAAACCCTGCTTTGACAGTACTATTGAACCCGAAATTGAGACTGAGCAACAAAGAAGACGTGCTGAAGGGTTGCACCGGGAAAGCAGGGTCCAGGACCCAGCCTTATACAGCGCTTAACCTGGGGGCAAGTTTTAGACAGCTGGAACGCTGTAGGTGAAGTCAGACAAGACAAAGCGTCTTTAAGACCTCCATTAAAGATGCACGGGACTCTAATGCACATTGGAGCCAGAGGGGAGGAAGGGGTTAATGCTTGCATCCCTGCCTGGATTCGGTGTTCATCTCCCCCCCACCTTGAAAGTATAACAACAGCAGTGTAGGTGGGGATGAGAGACAGACCCTGATTAGCAAAACCAGGCAGGGATGTAAGGATTGGATCCTTGTTCGGAACAGCTGTAATTGCACTTTTGAAGGCAAACAGAGAGTCGTGATCCCGGTGGTCTAGTAGATGAATCATCCCCCCAAATTCATAAAGGAAGACTGCAAGTGATTCCATGTCCTTTCCAAGACAGCAACTGGCCACGGCAGGCAGACCCGGCTGCACACCAATAACCACCGACAGTGGGACAGGCAGCTCGCCGGCACGATGGAAAGGACGGCCGCCCTGCGCGAGGCAGAGACCTCCAGCAGCCTCTGCTCGTGGGAGCTGGTGAGTCAACCAGCCTGCGCCGGCAGCTAGGTGGCTCTGCACTGGATTGATCCTGTGCCCCCCTTCCCCGGACGCTGCTCAGCAACGGCGACCGATACATCCCCCACGGATTCCCTGCCAACCTGACTAAAGGTCTGATGACTGACCGTGGGTCACGCATGCTCTGTGGCCATCCAACTGGGCAAGCAGCATTCACAAATTATTTGTTCAGGAAGAGTGTTTTCATAAAGGGGAAAGGGCTGTCGTGCAATGGAATGGTCACACAGGCACAGTAAGCTGCCTTGAACTGATCCAGACCATTGGTCCATCTGGGTCAGTGCTGGCTACTCTGACCAGCAGCAGCCCTCCAGGGTCTCAGGCCGAGTTCTGCCACGTGAGCTGTTGCCTGCTCCTTTCCACAGGAGGGTGTCGAAGACTGGACCTGGCGCATTTTCCGTGTAAAGCAGGGGCTCTTCCACTGAGGGGCTGTGGCTCAGGGCTACGGCATCTGCTTTGCGATCAGGAGGGCCCCAGGTTCAAACTCCAGCATCTCCAAACTGAGAGGATCGGTTAAGTGATACGGAGGACCTGGAGATCAGAGCAGCCTGCCAGTCTGGGTAGACAATACTGATCTTAGAATCACAGAGTTGGAAGGGACCTCCAGGGTCATCTAGTCCAACCCCCTGCACAATGCAGGAAATTCACAAATACCTCCCACACACACACACACCCCGCAGTGACCGCTGCTCCACGCCCAGAAGATGACAGACAACCCTCCAGGATCTCTGGCCAAACTGGCCGGGAGAAAAAATTGCTTCCTGACCCCAAAGTGGCGACCGGCATTTCCCTGGGCGCGTAAGAAAGGGCCACGAGAACTAAGCACTGAGGCAACCCTTCCTGCCCTCCCTTCTCATGATCTTGATGGACCAATGGGGTCTGGTTCAGTATAAAGGAGAAGGAAACCATACCCTGCTTTTCTCTACCTAAAGGGGTCTCAAAGCAGCTTACAGTCTCCCTCCCTTCCCCGCAACAGGCACCTTGTGAGGCAGGCGGGGCTGAGAGAGCTCTGAGAGCAACCGAGACTGGCCTGAGGTCACCCGGCAGACTTCATGAGGAGGAGGAGGAGTCGGGAATCAAACCCAGTTCTCCAGACCGGAGTCAGCTGTCCTTAACCATTACACCATACTGGCCGTTTTCAGGTGTTCATGGTTCCGGAGGACGCTTCTCTAGAAAGGATCAGGACTGTCATTGACTTCAGGGTTTGCTGTATGTTCTATCCCACTCTTCCTGCATTCCCTTCTACTTGTTAAATTCAATTTTCTACATTATTTATGACAGGATCTTGTCTGATCCTCCCCCACCCCCTTCTGTGCTGTTTTACGAACTTTGGAATCCTACTCCAATTGCCTTCTTTATGGGATGTCTGATGCTGTCTAACTGCGTTGGTCATACCGTGTGATCCGCCTTCAAGACTCAGAGAGCCAGTCTGGTGTAGTGGTTAGGAGCGCGGACTCTGATCTGGGAGAACCGGGTTTGAGTCCCCACTCCTCCACATGCAGCTGCTGGTGTGACCCTGGGCCAGTCACGTTCTCTCAGAGCTGTTCTCTCAAGGGCAGTCCTCGAAAGAGCTCTCTCAGCCCCACCTACCTCACAGGGTGTCCGTTGTGGGGAGGGGAAGGGAAAGGGATTGTAAGCCGCTCTGGGACTCCTTCGGGTAGCGATGGGCGGGGTATAAATCCTATCTCTTTGTCTTCTTCAGTGAGAATGGCGGTCGACAAATAAAGGAAGTAAATAAATAAAATATTCTGCCTTCACCTTCAGCTCGTCAAACCGGAGTGTGAAATGAAGTATTTCTGCAAACTGCTTGGCAAGAGCCTGCTCTCGCTCCAGGTGCTGCGTGGGAGAATACGGGGTGCTGGTCAGGGCCCCCAGAAGACCTCGTAATGCAGCTTCTACATACAAACAGGGGAAGCAAGAACCCACACAGAACAACGTCAGTCCATCAAATGCCCTGCTGCATTGAACGGCTACCAAAAAAACAGGACACGAGTATGTGCTGGATATCATAATTTCAGGTGCCAGTGGACTGCCGAAGCAAAGAACCTTCTGCAAAATGCAGCCAGTAGTGGTAACTAGATCATGATAGGGCTGGAAATTAAGGGACAGAATTGCAAACGGCAACATTTCTGCATAGGGGAAGCCGCTCCGTGAGACTCAAGTGCTAGTTTCACCAGCTCTGCCATATTAGAAGTTATTCAACAGCTTGGGAAACCACCACAATATACCTTCTGAGATACTATACAGAAGGTCCACTCACTGGCTGCCATTGATACGTACCTAATCTCTGAGAAAATTCATAGAATTTCTTTAGATTGCCCACTAGAGGAACAACCGCACCCCACGCTTTCTCCTGGAGCCTCTCGTCACTGGGATGCTGTATTGCCTGTAAAACGGAACATAAGTAAGTACAGATCAAGACGGGGAGCCGTGTTGGTCTGTCTGTAGCAGTGGGAAAGAGCATGAGTCTAGTAGCACCTTAAGACTTACGAAATTTGTGGCAGGGGATGAGCTTTTGAGAGTCATGGCTCACTATTTTAGATAGAAAAGAGCAAGAGACCAGTAGCACCTTACAGACTAACAAAATTTGTGGCAAGGGATGAACTTTTGTGAGTCGCTGCTCCCTTCTTCAGATCAGGCGAAAAGTCACAGAGGCTGACATTATCCATATGGCGACAGATCAAGATGGGTGGCTGTGTTAGTCTGTCTTTGGCAGCAGAGAAGAGTAAGAGTCCAGGAGCACCTTAAAGACTCACAAAATTTGTGGCAGGGTGTTAAGCTTTTGTGAGTCACTGCTCGTTCCTTCAGAATCTGAAGAGGCGAGCAGTGACTCACAAAAGCTCATATCCTGCCACAAATTTTGTGAGTCTTTAAGGTGTTACTGAATTCATACATGAGGATGCTAGGTCAAAATATGAGACTTATCCTTTGTTCCAGACACACCTAACCAGTGTTCCCTCTAAGCTGAGTCAGTGTGAGCTAGATCACAGTTTTTTTAGCCTCCAGCTCACACGTTTTTGCCTTAGCTCAGGAAGGATGGATCCAGAGCAAACTAATTTATGCAGTAGCCAAATCGTTTGCTCAGAACTTTAATGCCAGTACCTCACAAAGTAGAATCTTTGCTCACAAGACTCCACAGCTTAGAGGGAGCTTTGCACCTGACACGGGATGGCCCAACTGTAAGAACACAAAATAAAGACACTGGTTTTTTATGCCCCTGAAGGCTAAGGCTGTGCACCTGGAGGAAGTCAAGAAGAGAGAGGGGTACCTAGGTGAGGTCTTCACGGAACAAACCCTCACTGGCACACCTCAATAGTGCCTGTGGGGAGAATGAAGATCATAGAGAGAGGGGTCACAGACGAAGGGGCTTAAAGCTGCTAACCAACAGGGCAGGAGAGACTCCCAAAGATGCTTTATATGGATTCAGACCAGTGGTCCACCTGGCTCAGTGCAGCAGGAGACTGAACTCAGGACCTTCTGCATGGCGTAACAGTTACAACAAATCAAACAGAGATCAACAAATCCCAGGTGCCAGGTCGCCATGGCACCTAGAAATTTCACTGTGGCACCTAGTACTTCCAGCAGTGATTTTATTATGAGGTTTTTATTCTTATGACAGCCAGAGTAACCCCCATATGTCTTTATTTATACTAAAATGCTTTTGCCATAATATAGCTTGAACAAAATTATGAGAAACTGTGATATGACTAGTAGCAATGTTTCATGAGCCTCCTGCCTACATTTTCGGGCTGCCTCCTATGGCCAAGGGAAACTTGTCGAGGCCTGGGTTAGGGTGCCAGACTAGGAGCCAAGTTCCAATCCCCACCCAGCCACGGAAGCTTGCAGGGTGACCTGGGGCCACTCCCACTCTCTCCGACTAACCTACCACGCAAGGTTGCTACAAGGATACAATGGAGACGGGGGGGGGGGGAGGGGATGTCGTAAGCCACTTCACACTCTACCACTGACCTATTTCTTCCACTACCCTCCCCCCAAATACTTGTACGTTCCACGGAACAGCAGAATGTAGGGCCCTGTATCAATATCTGAATGCCAAGAAAATGCAGTCGCTTGAGAGAGATGCAACTCCGAGAAGGGAGCGAGGATGCCGTGCAACAAACAAGAAACAGGTATGATGCACACACACATTAACTGATTATAAAGAAAACCACAGTGACCTTCTTTAAAGGGCAATCTAGATAAAGAATGTAACACACTTCACATGCTGAATTGGCTATAGATTAGAACTAATTCGCCCTGACCTGGATAGCCCAGGCAAGCCCGATCTCATCAGATCTCGGAAGCTCAGCAGAGCCGACCCGGGCAAGTACTTGGGATGGGAGACCTCCTTGGAATACCAGCAGTCAGGAGGCGGGGGCAGGCTTTCTTCAGCCACCTCTCTAAATGTCCTCCAGGCCCCCAGTCACCAGAGGCTGCCATGAGTTCAGGTGCACACAGTCACCAGAGGTCACCATGTCTTCCAAGTGCATACACATGCGCACGCACACACACACACACACACACACACACATTACATATAAGATTAGAACTAATTCATTGTGCCTGTATGGCTCTGTGATTCTATGATTCTATGGCCAAAAGCTGGCTTTTGAGCTATCAGCCTAAGAACCACAGACATCAGGGTGCAGAATCATCCAAAGTTGGCTTTTTTAAAAAAATCCCCCAAATCCCACAATGCTTTACCTCTCGTATTTCATGACCGGCTCCTCGGTAGGACTGCAAGTCTTCCAGGATTCCTTCCGCATCCTTTAATACTACGTTTACCTGATTGTAAATTTCTTTTTCCGATTCTGTAGGCTGAGCATCTAAACAACAGAAGAGCAAACTATGTCATCATACACGTACCACGGAATACACTCCTTACTGTGGGGCTTACACACCTATGCTTTCGAGAAGTTTTGGAACAGCTCTGGATAACTCCACAAACCTAAGGTTTTCCCCCAGCACCGCATTTGCAATTGATGTATGACACAGCCACACGCTTGGAAAACATGCAACTAGGTTATACCTCGACCTTTTCATTTGCAACACCCAACAGCCCCACTATAAAGCATGACACTTGCCCTCTGCAATAACATGATGCCCGCTGACCTCAGCTGGCACAGAGGGGCAATGGGAAGACATGTACTAAACATACACGAAGCTGCTTTGTACTGAATCGGACCATCGGTCCATCAAGGTCAATATTGTCTACTCCGGCTGGCAGCGGCTCTCCAGGGTCTCAGGCGGAGGTCTCTCACATCGCCTACTGCCTGAGCCTTTTTAACTGGAGATGCCGGGGATTGAACCTGGGACCTTCTGCATGCCAAGCAGGAGCTCTTCCACTGAGCCACAGCACCTCCCTACTGCCCCTCCCATGCCCACAGACACAAGCTGAAGCTTGTGAGTGCAGCACATAAATGCACAGGCTCCACTCCCATGATCGAGATCACCCCTTTTTTGGAAGTCCATAATCACGGTGCTTGCGCCTGGACCTGCTTTGTGCATACTGACTTCAGCCCGTGTAATGTCGTCTGCGGAGGGATGCTGCGTTCCACGACTCAAACAGTGACGACAGTCATAATAACAGTGAGGATGCCTGTTTTGCAGCCTGGCAGAGACCTTCCTTATTCCATGAACATTACCACCTGCAAACTACTGTATTTTTTGCTTCATAAGACTCACTTTTTCTCCCAAAAAAAGTGGGGGGGAAAGTGTGTGCGTCTTAAACCCCCCTCACCTTTCCCGAGCCATGGCACTGAGCAGAGCTAGGTGCGTCTTATGGAGCGAAAAATACGGTAATACCTGCAGCAAGTAAGATGTGTTTTGCTTGTGTGCTCAAGCAAGAGAGTCTGTTTATACAGTCTGCTACCCTGGGGTAGTGTCGCTCCTTCAAAACTCACTCCAGCATCTGACTTGATTACATGTTCGCAGTGTGAGGCAACTGAAGGGAGACGGAAGAGGACTACCTCCATAACAGCAAGGCGCTTTGTCTGAATGACCCAAGACTCCCATGTGACACTGTATGATTGCCTGAAACACCTTTGAATGGCTTGTTCGAGTACCTGGGACCATTTGCTCGTAGCAATCACCCCTGAAGTAAATTCAAGCAGATCATGCAAGGGGAGGAAGGAAAGGATGAGCCAGGGTGTGGCACTTGTGGCCCTCTCTCATGCGCCCAAGGTAATGCTGATTGCCACTGGGGGGTCTGGAAGGGATTTTCCTCCACGCCAGATTGGCCCAGAGATCCTGGAGGGTTTTTGCCTTCAGGGGTCACTGGACAAGTGGGTGGGAGGCAGCTTTGAATTCCCTGCATTTTGCTGGGGGTGGGGCTCTATGTTTCTAAGTGAATGGTAGGATGTGGGGAAATAACAAAGGGGAGACTTATAGCTTTTCTGCTGGTGCAAGGGGCCCTTTTTGATCCCCAAAGAGGCTACAACGGAGATTGTGGGATTCACAAAAGGCCACGCAGACCCGTGCTGCAGTGGAGAGAAGGACTGGGTGAATATGCCCTCTCTTCTCTTGTGCCAGTGCAGAAGTAGAGCGGATCCAATTTCTGCTAGGAAAGAACAAAATTGCTTTTCCAAGAAGGTGGGCCTAAGGGGCTTTCTAACTGTGAGCAGCGCTTTCCAAAAAGCATGACGTGAATATTTGCTCACTGACGCCACAAAGCACCTGCACCAGAGGTGGAGATGTGCTCCAGAGGAATAGCCGTGTTCATTTGGCACAGCCAAAGCAAAGAAAGGGTCTTGCAGCACCTTGAAGTCAGAAACTCTGTGGCAAAAGCTGTCATGAGACAGAGAGCACCATCCATGGGAGATATCGATGGACTGAGGATCAAGCTGACAAACGCACCACCCAAGGGTAGCTCCCTGTCCTTGTTATGATCAGCAGAAATCATAGCTAAAATGTGGTGTGTTAGATTTCTAGAGCAGAGGGTTGTGTTGTTGTTGTTTTTTTAAAACAAGAGGCAATCCTCATTTTCAGAATTCCCTGGAAGTAGTACTTGCAGTCAATGTTCCCTCTAAGCTGAATTAGTGTGAGCTAGCTCACAGTTTTTTAGCCTCCGGCTCACCCATTTTTGTCTCAGCTCAGAAGGTATGCCTCCAGAGAAAACTAAGTGATGCAGTAGCCAAATCGCTTGCTCACAACTTTAATGCCAGTGGCTCAGAAAGTAGAATTTTTGCTCACAAGACTTCTCAGCTTAGAGGGAGCATTGCTTGCAGTCAATACTTCCTCTAAGCTGTGGAGTCTTGTGAGCTAAAATTCTACTTTCTGAGCCACTGGCATTAAAGTTGTGAGCAAGCGATTTGGCTACTGTGTACATCAGTTTGCTCCGGAGCCATCCTTCCTGAGCTAAGACAAAACATGTGTGAGCTGGAGGCTAAAAAACTGAGCTAGCTCATACTAACTCAGCTTAGAGGGAACACTGCTTGCAGTAAATAACGTTTATATGGCAGAAAATTTATCTGAGCACCCATGCACCCGTTAGGACTTCATCTTTTACTTTACGGCACAAGTGCAGAAACTAACGCCAGGTGCACAGTTTGGTAACTGCAGAACTAGAAATTGCTTGTTCTTAAAAGCAAACTTTCTGTCCTTTAAGGCTGCACAGATTGGCTAGGAATTCTGACTCTTAGTTTGCATTAAGACAAAAAATTGGAAAGTTGAGAAAATCCCTTCAAGAGAGGATTTGATACAAAAAGTGTTGGATCTGGCGGAGATAGATAGGTTAAGTTTAGCATATTCAGATAGAGACAAGGAGTTATTTTGGAAAAGATGGTCATGTGTATATGAATGGATAGAGAACAAAGTGTAAAATTAGACTCGAATTCTATTATTACATGCCAAGATAGGACTGTGTGTAATGTATTCTATGATAACTGATGCATGTAAACATTAATGTATAGTTTGCGTTAAGAGAGCTTCTGGTGCCTTCCGTGTCCTGGGAGAATAAGAAAGCAAAAGCGTCTAGTAGGATAAAGGTTCACACGTACTGTTCATAGGGCAGCGGTGAAGAACTATGAGTGAAAACCGGAGGCTAGCAAGGTGAGAGTCTGAAGCTGTTCCAGTCCATTTGAGCACTTCAGGCACTATGGTAACAACATCAGTGGCCCTTGCTGAGCCTCTGGAGTTCGCACTGCTTTAACAAACCTCCTGGCACTGTCTTCTGAGAGTTGTAGTTACTGCTATGGAACAGAGTCCTTTTTAAAGGGGGGAAATTAGGTATCGGGGTCATTTCGCAGAAAAAGAGGTGCAGGAGCTCATTAGCATAACTCATTAGCATAACTCATTTGCATATGCCACACCCCCTGACATCGCCAGAAGTATGTCAGAAGGCAAGAAAGAAAGGAGACAGAGAGAAGAAAGAAAGAAAGAAAGAAAGAAAGAGAGAGAGAGAGAAAGAGAGAGAGAGAGAGAGAGAGAGAGAGAGAAAGAGAGAGAAAGAAAGAAAGAAAGAAAGAAAGAAAGAAAGAAAGAAAGAAAGAAAGAAAGAAAGAAAGAAAGAAAGAAAGAAAGAAAGAAAGAAAGAAAGAAGCTGGCAGAGAGGGGACAGCTACTAATCCAGGCCTCAGAAATACCACTATTCTGGGAGGATAGCTTCAGTGGTGGCTGAAGCCTTCAGAAGGCTGGTCGGAGGAACAAGGACCTTTCCAGGGGGCGGGGTCATTTTGCTGCAGCCATGACACAAGCAGGCACTCCCCCGCGGGGGGGGGGGGGGGCTGGCACCAACTCCCGGGGCTGCACTCCCCCGAGCTCCTGCTCGAAAGGACCCCTGTTATGTATGGATTCTCGGCAGACTCTCTCACTTAAAATGAAGGGAGTTCAAGTTAGGAATGGGATTCGAGGCTAGCAGCACCTTCAAGACCGACAAGATTCCCAGGGTCGAGGCTTTTGAGAGTCAGAGCTCCCTTCTTCAGATACAAGTGAGACTGGAGACCCCTGAGGCCTTTGATCCCAGTCAGAAGGACCTGAAAGTAAGCTCATGAGTATCCAGTGCTCAGCAACCTGCACTGTCCACAGCGTGACTGCTGAAGACAACTGAAGGAAGACTCCACCAGATGCCGCCGTGCATGAGTTCCCAATCCGTTTTTTCAAAGTGGTCATTCAGGAACTCGGGGTGGGGGGAAAAGGGAGCTATAATCTTTCCCTGGAATGACCATGCAGAATTACATGGGTCCCTATACAAATCCTTACGAGGATTTGTGGTGGAAATAAGCTGCTTCACAGTGGCATTTCGGCTCAGGAAAATGATACAAGGAATAAGCTTATCTTTCCCACCCGAATCTGAAACGGGGGAGGGCATGAACCTTTAAAAAAAAAAAAAAACCTTGAGGGAGCTCATTCATGGTGCATTCAATCCCAAGGCCCCTTTGGAATGGATGCTAGTGCCTCTCCCCATATATAGTCTGTCCAGAAACGTGGACACATGAAGCAAGGGAGCAGCGGCAACAAGCAAAGGTTGCCGGTGAAGGGACTTAAATGGCCAGTAAGGCTCTCCAGAGACTACAGCTCAGCTGGGCAAAGCTGAGATGTCCAACCAGCATACCATGGAAACAGGAACCCTACCGTGGACCGAAAGAAAACACACACCCAGACATGCATTTCATATGCAAGTTCTTACTTTCAAAATCAAGGAAAAAGTTTGGTCCCTGCTCGAGGTCTGTGCACGTCAAAACTTTAAGAAGGTTCCCCATGTTAAGACACCTGTGGGAAGAAGCAGAGAAAAGATGGCCTGTTTAAGGCGCCACAAGGAAGAGCGAGTCGAGAAAGAGTTAGCGGGATAATTTCGGGTACCTGTGCCAAGTTCCTCAAAACCGAAGTATTACCCCAACTTCCCCCATGTGAAAAATGGCTCTCCCGTTCAATGGGACCTCCTTCAGAGAGCCGCCAAGAAAGCCAGGCAGTGTACACATCTCCAGCCACACTCGCAAGTTATCGGATTCCTGCAGTGTTCACTGCTCACCAAACTGGCATTACAAAACTCTGGATCTGTGGCAGAGAGGCTTACGCCCAAATCCCATCCCTTCCTGATTTCACATTAAAAGATTTATGGCTTGAAGAAAGGTCTGATAGCCTTTTCCTGTAAAATCATGATTGTGTATTCGGCATAGTTAGAAAACAACACGCCCAAGTCCCTGATGAACCTTCTGGACAAACACTTTGGTTCGTGGCACACAACAACCAACAGGGACATGAAAAACTTCCGCTCATATGAAGAGAAGAAGAAGAGATTGGATTTATATCCCGCCCTTCACTCACTTAAGAGTCTCAGAGCGGCATACAAACTCCTTTCCCTTCCCCTCCCCACAACAGACACCCTGTGAGGTAGGTGGGGCTGAGAGAGCTTTTTCCCAAGCTGTCCTTGAGGGAACAGCTGGTACAGAGCTATGGCTTGCCCAAGGTCATCCAGCCAGGTGCAAGTGGAGGAGTGGGGAATCAAACCCGGTTCTCCCAGATTAGAGTCCGTGCTCTTAACCACTACACCAAACTGGCTCTCAACACATATAATGGGGTGGCAAGGTCACAAAACAGTCTCATATGTATATAACGGGGTGGCAAGGTCCACTGCAAGGCCCTGATTCTCACTGAGATGGTGAAACCTGGGTCTGGACTACATCACAGCACACTATAGATGGACATCCCCCCTCCCCCCAATGACTGAATGCTCCATCGTACAAAACAAAGATTCCCTCCACACAGAAAATGAAAAATGAAGGTGAAAGGGTTCCAGTCTGGCTCTCTCCCTGACATGCTAGGTTCCTAGGTGTGTGAAGCCCTTCGTATTCCAACCCTGGGAGCTCCACCTACAGTCTGAAAGCATATAATCAAGATAACCGTTTTACCGCTTCAGTGAGGACCAGGCCTACCTGAAACAGAAAGATTCTCCAGTAACACCCAAGTGAACTACCAGATCTGGTTCAAGGTGCTGGTGTTAGTTAACCTTTAAAGCTCTATATGGTCAGGGGCCTGCCTACTTGAGGGACCGCCTTTCCCCATATAGGCCCCAGAGGTCACTGAGGTCAGGCACTCAACATCGTCTGACTTGCCCCGGTCCGAAAGACGTTCGGTTGGCCTGTACCAGGGCCAGGGCTTTCTCGGTGGCGGCTCCCCACTGGTGGAACGAACTCCCGGATGACATCAGGGCCCTGCGGGATCTATTGCAATTCCGCAGGGCCTGTAAGACGGAGCTCTTCCGCCAGGCTTTTAACTAGGAGCCGCCACCAGGGGGGAGAACTGATCTGATAACGTCGCCCTGGTCCTGTTGGTCACACCCCTTGCTGCCTCTGTTGCCATGAGAACTCTGAAGTCGCCATCTGTTGTTGTATATTGTGTGTAGGATGTGGAGCCAATTTTAACTGTCTATTTTATATTGTAAACCTTGATGGTATTTTTATGATTGTTAGCCGCCTTGAGCCGGTCCGCTGGCAAGGCGGGATATAAATATAATAAATAAATAAATAAACTTCCCCAATGGGAACAAAAATACTTTCGGTCCTCCCTGTATCTTCTCGACTACCCGGCTTGACGTTTAGCTTTTCCTTACTGCTCTTCAGAAGCTTGCAAGCTCAAGGTCTTTACTAAGAGCTCCGTGATAAAGACCTCACTGAAACTGTGAAAAATAAGAGGCTGCCTTATCCACATGTCAAAGGTCTGAAGGGAGCTCAGAGACATCCGTAATCATACAATGGGTTGGATCCAACCGGCTTTGCCAGAGGCAAAAGAGGAAGACGGGCTTCTCTCTGACCAACCCGAAGGGCAGCGCTGGAGTCATGGGACTTGTATGGCCAAAAGCAATGTGAGGTGGGAGGTGAGTGAAGAACGAAACTGGGTGAGACTGAGTGAAAAAAAAGTTGGCTGGATAAAGCCCAATGACAGGATGTTGCCATTCACAGACTGTGATTCAGCGATTTTCCTACCCTTTGCTGGGGTGGGGGAATGTGTAGACCATCACCCTTCCAAATTCTAATTAGGGTGCTGAAAGGGGAAGGCCTTCATCCACCTCCCCCACCTTTCCCACTCACGATGGGCCAGTGGATATGGGAATCAGATCAGTCAATCCTAAAGGAAATCAACCCTGACTGTTCCCTGGAAGGACAGATCCTGAAGCTGAAGCTCAAATACTTTGGCCACCAAACGAGAAGGGAGCACTCACTGGAGGAGACCCTGATGCTGGGAAAGACTGAAGGTACAAGAAGAAGGGGACGGCAAAGGACGAGGTGGTTAGACAGTTATCGATGTAACAGACATGAAATTGAGCAATCTCTGGAGGGTGGCAGAAGACAGGAGGGCCTGGCGTGATGTGGTCCATGGGGTCACTCGACTGTGCAAATGAACAATATATCTCCTTGATATATACAATTATGTTATATAATCCCTCTTCTCCTTTTTGTATCCCCTCTATACTATTACTTTGTTTTGAATTCTATTGATATTTGAACTCATATAGATGGCAATTGAGTATCGACTTATTTTTAGATATTTGCAGACCATTTATAGAACCTTATGTGTAGATCCGCCACCACTGTTGTTAAATTTTCATCTTATCTTTACGTATATCTTTTTTTTTCCTTTTTAAATCTTACTTAGCTGCTGGATTGTAAGGTTTTTTTCCCTTGTTTTCCCCCCGTTTTTGTTTTGTTTTTTGAAATAAATGAATAAAACCAGTCCAAGAATCCTGTCCACATCTTCAGACTGGACAAAAGCTGAAATGTATACCACACAACTGGACAATTGAGTTCCCCTGGAACCATCTGATCCTGTCACTGATAATACAGAGTTCAAGTTGAAACAGATGCAAGAGATTTTCTCCACAAAGAGTTGAACAAAATGATTACAGCAGTCGGCGGCGGACAGCCCACCTCATCTCACAGGATGGAACTCAGTATGCCCCTGGCTATTCAGAAGAGTTCCACAGGTTTACACTGTGCAAATACAACGTTAGCACATAAATATTGTTTCTTCACTGCCATCTGCACCCGGAGTACGCTTTAAAATGAGCTCCAGTCTGTGCCTTGTCCAATTTGTCACAAGTCTTCCTCCGCTGCTGCTCTAGCCGTCTCCCTTGCCTTTTCACCACACACGGCCCCTCAGTAAACCGAGGAACAACTGCCAGGGCTCTCAGATCTGAGAGAGAGTGCCTAGGAACAATTATGTCAATTGCCTGGGTCATTTCTTCATTCCAAAGGTCAACTGGGGCATCAGCACAGATGTTGACCATATCAACAGGGAAATTCCCTAATGTCATCTGAAAACTAGTTGGATCCGTCAGGCTGGGGCGGCAGATCGTCTTAATTGATCCCCCACCAACTTCAGTGTCTTGGGATCCTTGTAAGCAGGTAGTGGTCTGTCCATGACAAGGTGAACATCTTCAATTCCTCCCCCTCAGGTTTACCTTTCCTCCTGAACAGAGCAGAACACTAGATCAAGAGTGTAACCTGTACACTGTGGGGGGGCCTATTATTACCTGAGACAAGTCCGTGGTTATAATGGATACCATGAAATCCTGAGCTGCCCCCTGTGAAGTAGCCACAGCTACCCTGGTGGGTTTTACAGAAAAACTGTGTGTCTCAGAAGGCCACTCTCTGCTCAAACCACAGCATCTCCAGCTCTTCAACCCTGAGACAGATTCCAAAAGTTTCAGCAGAGTTCTCTCTGCCTGGCATTTGTATTACCCAGGACCAATACACGATAAAATATTAACAACATTGACTAAATAAGCTGTCAGGCTTGGACTCGCCCACCTTGCGTCCGCCGGCTTTACCCGCCACCCTCCTGGATTCTGCTCCAGACTCAGAGCAGCCTTCTTGGAAGGTAGGGGGTTTACGACACTCTCAGCCTCCTGGTGTAGTGGTTAAGTGCGCAGACTCTAATCTGGGAGAACCGGGTTTGATTCCCCACTCCTCCACTTGCACCTGGCTGGATGACCTTGGGCAAGCCATAGCTCTGTACCAGCTGTTCCCTCAAGGACAATTGTCTCAGAGCTCTCTCAGCCCCACCCACCTCACAGGGTGTCTGTTGTGGGGAGGGGAAGGGAAAGGAGTTTGTAAGCTGCTCTGAGACTCCCAAGTGAGTGAAGGGCGGGATACAAATCCAATCTCTTCTTCTTCTTCTCTTCTCCGGCTAGCACACTTGCCTGCTGCCGGCCAAACCAAGAGCCAAGGTACATGTCTTCTCCCTGGCCAGCCTGGGAGATCCCCGTTTTATTCCCCTCTCTCTGTCCCCACTGGTGTCTGCTCCCCTCCATTACCTCGGCTGTCTCCTCATTGGCTCCTCCTGGCCCTCTCTCACCTCCTGTCCTCACCCTTACCAGCTTCCTCCCCTCCAGGGAGGGTGTTGTCTCTGGGCCCAACACACTCCTGTGCCTCTCCAGTCGACTGCCCCCAGTCACTGGTGCCTCCACTGGCATGCTACCCTGTACAGCCCAGTTAATCTCAGCCGCCAGGCTCAAATCATCACACAGGCTGTCTGTCAACATGTCACTTCCGGGCCTGCCTCTCAGTGTGTCCAGCTTGGGGGCCCAACTGAACGTCATCTTGCTCGCTGCTAAGTTTGGCGTTCTGCCTGCCTCCAGGGTCCCCCTCATCGCACCTTGGCCAGCCTACAGGCTCCTCTTCACTTCCGTGCCCATCGCTGCCCCCCCCCCCCCCATTCCTGGGCTGGGTATGTTGTTGGGACCCTTTCCCTTGGGGGTTGCTGAGTGCTGTTTCCCCTTCCCCCAGTCGGGGTTGCTGGGGCAGTCTGGGAGCATCACTGCTGGGCCCCGACACAGGCTTATTTAGAAATTTGCTTTCTAGGTCAGTTTTCTACACAATAATTACAGGTAAAATTAAAAGCTTATTGGATTTTTGGTAAACATAAAATTTTAATCTAACGTTTTGGGGGGAATGGCAGGGGATGATCCCAGCCGCCACCACGCTACACTAGTCACATCTGTCCAAAGTTGCTTCATTCCACCCACCTCTTCTAATGCTGCTTGGAAGACTTCAGCAGTGACTTGGTGCACTTGTGATTTAATATGGCATCCCTCTAAGGCAGGGGTGGGCAAATTGCGGCCCGGGGGCCACATGCGGCCCGCCACAGAGTTTTTTGTGGCCCACCAAGAAGATTTCAGGACTTCAAGAAAATTGAGCCTAAATTCAATTTGCTCTCTTATCCCATCACTGCTGATAGTGATACAGCACCTGAGGAGCTGCAGCTTGAACTTATTGACATACAGTCAGATCACACTGTGAAAGAAATGTTTAATGCTGTGACATTAGTTGACTTTTACAAGTATCTTTGTCTGCTGAAAAAATTTCCATGTATGAAGAAATTTGCTGGGAAACTGTTCTCTATATTTGGGTCTACATATATTTGTGAGCAAAGTTTTTCTTGCATGAAGATCAACGAGAGTAAATATAGATGCTCTTTGACAGACATTAACTTGCAGGCTGTGATGAGAATCTCAACAAGCAATCTCACTCCTGGTTTCAAAAAATTGTAGAAAAGTGTGATGGGGTACATTTGTCTCATTAAACTGATTCTAAAATTAAATGTGCTTGCAGCTATAGGCCATATGAAATTAGCACAATAAATAAATTGAATAAAACGACCACTATTTTATTTATTTATATTTATTGATTTTTATGATACAATTGATACCTTTTCTGAAATGCAAAGTTAAGTAATGAATGCAATCATTTTAAAAGGTGCGGCCCTCCGCTAACCTCTGCTCCCACAAAGTGGCCCCCGAACCAAAACAATTGCCCACCCCTGCTCTAAGGGAATGAGCTGTGACCCCCTCTGGTGGAACCGACCCTTGAACTTTGTAGGCCTGAACAGTGCATCTTCTTATTCACCTACTTAAGGTGGAGGCAGACACATGGTTGCCTTTCTAAGGGAGACAAACAGGGATTCAGTCCTCCTCCACCCCTGAGTCCTATCCAAATAGAAACTCAAAGCCCTACACACGTCCAGATTGTGCCAGACCTTCTCCTCCTCATGCGTAGGGTTTGGGCAAAAGGATGGTGACACAATTTCCTCTGACCTATGGAAGCAAGAGTTGACTTTTGAATGAACGCTGGATCTGGGCGAAGGACAACCCTGTCATTATGGAAGGTACACAGGTCCTTATGAATGGAGAGAGCTCTGAGACCCTATGTGCTGACGTGATCCCCACTAGGAAGACCGTCTTCAGCATAAGCTCTCTCGGGGGGCATGAAGACATGGGCTCAAAGGGTTCCTGACACAGCACTCTAAGCACCGTATTCAGACTCCATGTCGGGAATCTATGTGCCTGTGGTGGGTTAAGCAAGGAGACACCATTCAGGAAATGTCTTACATGCAGGTGACTGTAGAAGGATTTACCTTTTCCCGCTCCTCTCACCGCGGAGAGAGCCACCACCTGCCTTTTTAGTGTGCTGATACTCAGCCCTTTCTCCAGGCCCTGTTGGAGGAAAGCTAGGACCTCCCCCACCTGCGCTTTCATCGGGTCTAACCCCTTAAGTCCCACACCATTCAGAAAATGTCTGCCAAGTCCTATTATAGGTTTTGCTGGTGGGGACCTTTCTGGAGGCCAATAAAGTTGAGACCACCCCTGTCTCGTAGCCCATAGCTACTAACTGCCGCCTCTCAATCTCCACGCTGTGAGTTGTAGCATGTCCAGTCACGGATGGACAGTCCTTCCCTGAGCTAACAGATCCCTTCTGATGGGAAGACGCCATGGGTCCACTATCGACAGTGGTCCTGGAACCACACCTTTCTTGGCCAGAAGGGCACTACGAAGATCAAGTCCGCTCTTTGCTCTGTTACACACTGTATGACCTGAGGAATGAGGGTCGGGGGGGGGGGGGGAAGGCATAAAGCAGAGTCCTTGGCCACTGGAAGTTCAAGGCATCCGTCCCCAGTCCCCCCTCCATGTGTGTTTTGGACATGAACTTTTTTACTTGAGAATTCCCCCTTGACGCGAAGAGATCCACCTCTGTGTTTCCGAACCTTTCGCTGATTCGTAGAAAAACATCCCTGTGCAACCTCCGCTTGGCTTGATCTACAGTCTGCCTGCTCAGCCAGTCCGCCAGCCCGTTCTTCCTTCTGGCTACATGAACTGCCTTTAGGGATAGCACCTGCTTCTCTGCCCATTGCATCATCTGTACCACCTCCTGGTGCAGGCACTTGAAGCGTGTGCCTCCCTGTCTGTTGAAACAGGCTTTCACCATCATATTGTCCATCTGCACCAAGATATGATGGCCAGACAGTTGACTCTGGAGCCAAACTAGTGCTAGCTTTATACTTCTGAGCTCCAGGAAACTGATTCTCCTCGAGGTCTCTGTCTCCAACCATATTCCCCAAGGAATGCATTCCCCACCCGAAGAGACACGCATCTGTTGCTAACACTGTCCTCTGGGGTTCCATGAGCGATATCCCCTTGGAAAACTGAAGTGGGGCGAGCCACCACTGTAACTCTTGATGCACATCCTGCGGCAGTTCCTCCTCCTTGACCATCTTGTGTGCTATTTCCTTCTGGTATCGAAGAAGAAATCTCTTTAGTGGTCATGTGTGGAACCTGGCCCAAGGTAGCAGGTCTTGGCTTGACACCAACATCCCCAGGAGACAGGCCAGAGTTAGGACCTCCAGGCTTTGTGTTCCCAGGACAAGCCATAGAAGATGTGTAAGTTTGTCCCGCCTCTTCATCGACAGGAAAACCTTGTCCCATATTGTGTCTATCTGTACTCCCAGGTGAGTGAGTATCTGAGTCGGTTTTAGCGTATTCTTCTCCTGGTTTAACACAAAACCGTGGTTCTGCAGAATCTAAATTGTCAAGTCCAGATTTTGGCATGCCCAGAGGCATAAGTCCACCTTATCAGGATGTCATCCAGGTAGGGAAATAATGCCATGCCTTTCATCCTCAGGAAGGCCACTAGCGACGCTAGCACCTTGGTGAAAACCCTCGGCGATGACTTCAGACCAAATGGAAGGGCCCAATACTGGAAATGATTGCCATTGTATGCAAACCGAAGAAACTGCCGATGATTGGCTCTGTTTGATATGTGCAGGTAGGCTTCTGCCAAGTCTATGGAAACCATGAAGTCCCCTGCTTGTATGGATGATAGGACATACCTCAGTGTTTCCATTTTGAACTTTCTCGCTCTGACGAGTCTGTCGTTCTCTGAGGCTCTCAGCTCTCAGGAATGGAAGGGGGGTAGTTTTACCTTCCCTCGTTCCCTCTGTCATCCTTCTGTTCAGCTTCTCTCTTTCTCTTCTTCGTTTTCTGTCTTCCAGGATCTTCGTGCTCTTTGGAGCCCAACCAGCATGTCCTGGTTGGAAGACAGGGCTGGTCAGACTGGGGAGTCAGAGGATAAGCCCCTCCCCTTCGGGATCAAAGATCGCTGGCCCTGCCTTTGGAAGAGAGAGGTGCTTTCCCAGGAGTAAGGAGTCAAGGACTGCCCCACTTCTGGACCACTGGAGAATGACAGGTACCAGCATTCTATTGACTGGATTGTATTGATTCTAGATTTTGTTGCATGCGTTATTTGATGTAAGCTTTCTTGAAGACTGATGTGGTTTTGATAGGGCGCTATAACTGGTTTAACCAAACACAGAAATCTGAAAATCCACGCTTCATGTTAGAAATAAATGGACAAGTTCTAACATCCAAAATTCATAGAATTTACCTGTATTATATCAAGAAGGATTCAGATGGTATGACTGTCATGGAACAGGGAAGGTGACTTACAACTGACAATAGATCTCTTGGCAAATTGTCTTATAAATAGATCATTTTAAAGTGGCTGCCATTCACAGTAGTTGTCACAGCAGCTAACTGAATTTACAATGGTACCGCTGCCCGCAAAACTACAGCAACTGTGCTGTATTTTTACTATGAACATTCAGGTTCTGTTGTTTTTGGTCTTTTACACATTTGTGGCGGTTAGACCTTTGCATTTTTATAAAGTTACAAATACTCAGCACTTTACCCAAACTGTAAAGTATGTGACAAATGCATATCTTCAAATCACATTCAATTATATAATCAGGCAAAACAAGCTGGGTATCAGAGGAAAGCAGGAAATCAAACAAGCATAGATCTATTTGTCTGTTTCTAATCAGACGGAATAGCGGTTTACACCTATTCATCAATAAAGAGTAAAGGGTAAAAGATACTTTAATGTTACATAGCAAAATTCAACAATTTTCCCTACATAGCTTTTAAGAAATGCTTTTTTTCCCACTATGTAGAAAAAAAATGAAAAGGGGGCTTATTTTTCCTCTGCACACTGAAAATAAACCTACCAACTTTAATCATTTACTTTTGTCTATTTCTATGTCCTTCCTTTCATGCCGATGTTATTTGATACATGAACTGCAGGTTTAATGGCTACAGCCATGTGGGGGTCACACTACTAGTCATACCCAATTACTCTACTAAGCATCCCTCCCGGCATCTTAAAAAATAAATAAAACAAAATGCCTTTTGCCAGCATCTGCTTTGAATTATTGGGTTCTGAGCCCTGTCCTTGCTAAGGGTCTCATAATCCGTCCCAGCATTTTCTAAGGTATCTGCGAAGAGGCTTCTTGGGCCCAGCGGCCCAGGTTGTGGGAAAACGACAGAGGCTGGCCGAGAAACACAGTTCCAAACTTGACCTACTTTCTCAGAGGAAGACATACGGAACGCCACATTTCATTACAGTGACCTGGCCCGTAAACAGCCCTTGTGGGGTCGTCTGATGCTGAGTGCCATGTCAAAACCAGACAGGCGGAAAGCCGAGACATATTTTCAAAACAACATCTGCACGCATGGCCCTTCGTGCTGAAAACATCCCCGACACATTTGGGGGGGGGGGGGGGGGATAGCCTGATCCGGAGAAAAATGCAACAGAGATACACAATGTAAAAACCAACTACCAGAAATAGTGTCCCGAGGGGAGGGAGAGTACACTAATAGCTATTTTGTCTACAACCAGTGAACAAGAGACTTGGACCGGTACGCTGCAGCCCCCCCCCCTTTCAATATTTATGGGGGGTGGGGAGGGCAGATAAAGAATTCCTCACAGCCTAAAACGACTGAGGTGGAAAATGATGGTGCTTTTTTCATTTGGAGGAGCTACAAAGAGGAACAAGGAGACACACACGGGCAGGGTGAGAGTTCTAAATAATAACCCTACAGAAATGCTTCTAGAATCCCCCTTTTTCTTATTCCTTCTCAACTGATGGGTCTTCAAAAAGGCATATTTTAAAAAATGAATGCTGTTCCTCCATCTTCTCCAGACACATGGCATCACATTCAGAAAAAGATCAGTGCACACACAAGACAGACGCGCCCAGGGAGACGGCTAATGCTTTTGAAGTAGGGAAGAACCCCTGAAAGTTCTGACGTAGCCTTGAACCCAGGACACGCAGTGCACCAGCAGGTGGTTTCCTTTCTACACACAGGAAAAAATGCACCCAGCTAATTCAAGTGCAAACTACGCTGACCTTTTTGCCAGCCAGAATGAAGATGAAGCACCATGAAAGGATGGGCAACTACTTACAACTGCTTTTCCAACTGAAAGAAGAACTGAATTTACTGCTTTTGTTCGGCATTAGTTAAAACAAAATATAGGGACAGTCGCCATTCCCAAACTGAAGCCAGGTTCACATGTGCGAGTCTCCTTGGCTTGCGTCATTTATTCCAAGGAACAGCAGCATTTTTAGCACAAAATTCCAAGCCGCTGGACTGCACAAGAAGGAAAGAGCACGGTCCACAAATACACAATAGACAAGGCAATCTGAATATGGAAATGACAGGGATTAACGGCCAAGCATTGGGGGGGGGGGGGGGGGTTGAAGAAAAAAAACTTGGCGACACTCTCTTTTTAGCAGGCTGAATATTTTTATCTTCCCCCAACACAACTGGGAACTGCCAGCAAAGAGATCCTTAATGCTGATGAGTCTGGCAATGAGGCCCTTAGCAACAGATGACACCACAAACTCAGCAGCCAATCGGATCACGCTATGCCTTCTTCAGGTACCAAAGCATACGGCCTTTTGAAAGCAACCCAAGCGAAGCAGCCTTCCAGAGTCGACAACCGGCGGTCCTCCTATCTTAGCGGCTGTCTTCCACACTAGGAAGAACTAATAATTTCAAAGGCCGGAGGTCCAGTTCTTTACGGTACCTCACTCCATAAACAGAAAAGCAGATGGTACAGAAACATCTACACGCCCCAGCTCACCCTGGGACGTCCGCTCCATCCTCACATTATTGGAAGTTGCTGACTGGAGAACTCTGCTGTTGAGCTAATGTCTGCAAAATAATTAAATAGCTGCATGCACGAACAGTGGGGGTCAGCTCTTGGGGCAAGCGGGCCCGTCAAAGTTGAAGGACGGAGAAAAGGCCACTCCAAATTATGTTAACAGTTGTGCTGCTGCTTTTCAGTGAAAGGGCTCTAGTTACTGACCGAGGTCTTTTAATTGTGATTTCAAGACTTCGAAGTGGAGTTCGGCTTCTGGCCGTTAAAGGAGGACTAAATATTATGAGGAGCGAGCTTGCCTCTGGTCTCCTGTGACTCTGGTTCACGTTTATTCCACCACGGGGAGGCAGGACGGAAGGTAGACCGGACTATCCCCTGATTAGGTCGCCTCTGGCTCTCCGGAGCTGGATCCCACGGAGCTGTTCTTCTAGCAGAGGGGCTTTCAGCCAGTCCAAGGTGCCACCCCTGTTGCAAGAGGCTCCTTGCGCCTGTGGAAAGCACCACTGGGAATGGAACAGATCAGCGGGATCCACATTATGCTGCAGACGCCTGATGCCCGTGCCACTCGAGCTGCAGGCTGCCAGCGACGATATGCACAGCGCACTCCAAATACCCAAAGTGCTTCACGCATGACTCACAATGCAATCCCGTACAGAATCACGCCAGTCTAAGCTCCCTGGAATCAAAACGGTTAGATTGGAGTGACTCTGCATAGGACTGCACACACAGTAATCCTTTGCAGTTCCCAGACCTGTGGGTATGGTGACCCAAGCGGTCTTTTGGCACCCGAGGTGGTCCCGTCTAGTTCAGCGTTCCAGTTTCTACAGTGGCTAACCAGATGTTTTTGAGGAACCAACAAACACTTCAGAAAGAATGCAGCTGCCCCTACAATGAACAAGGGGCATTCCCGACAGACATAGGGAGGCTTACATTCTGGCCTCTGACCATCCTCTCCTTCTCCATTACTTGTTCCAATCCCCCCTATGATTCTAAGCAACTCACTCTAGTAACCATCAGGACACGGTTTACTTGATCATCATGTATATGCAGTGTGTGGGGGGGGGGGGGAATACCAACTCATGTATGACACGGAAGATACTGTTTCCAGGGTCAGATCTTGGTTTCCAAAATACAGAACAGAGCAATAGAAAGGGGGCAAGGATGGCCACTAGGGAAGGATGGCCACAACCCACTTTCAGAGGCTTCACGAACCACTTGTGGGTCCCAACCCACAGGTCAAGAAACACTGCCCTTGGAGGAGGAGGAGGAGGAGGAGATAGGATCTATACCCCGCCCTTCAATACCCAAAGGAGTCTCAGAGCGGCTTACAATTCTCCTTTCCCTTTCCCTTCCCCTCCCAACAGACACCCTGTAAGGCAGGTAGGGCTGAGAGAGCTCCTTTGAGAACTGCTCTTGAGAGAACAGCTCTGGGAGATAAAGTGACTAACCCGAAGTCACGCCAGCAGCTGCATGTGGGGGAGTGGAGAATTAATCCCAGTCCTCCCAGATTAGAGTCCGTGCTCCCAAACCACTACACCGAACTGGCTTTGAATATTAGCTCCTTCAAGGCCACCCAGGGAGTTCCCGGCTGAGGAACGATTTGCTCACTTCACACACTCAGCGACTAACTGGTAGGTATGCCTGCAGATACCCGTGCATGCCAAACAAAGAAAAACAGGGGAAACACGCCAAAGTAGGGAATGCAGATATGCTTAGTATAGTCACTGATTTCCCTTTCCTCAGCTCAACGTAGCTGGAGACAACAGACCAAGGAAACGACTTATGGGAGATTAATGCCCACGTATGACTAAGACTGGAAGGAACCAAACCAAACATAAATATATAAGATCATGGCCTCAGACTTGTTTTGACACCCCCGCCCCCTTTTCTAAACATCCAGCTCGATAAAGCGTTCTGGAGAAATCCAGATCTTGCAAACTGTTCTGTGTCATTTTGTTTATTAACAAAAGGGAATTACTTTGCTTTTGTTTTTCGGAGAGTCAAGGGAGTATCACAGGCGCTGAAAATATTCTTCTCAAGTCCTTTTAACAATCCCACCTCAATTTGTAGTCTCTTTTCCACTGCTGACATCTAGTGGTGGATTTTTAGCATGCCACCTTACATCGGCAAAAAAGACAAGAGATGCAAGGACAGTAAACTCCGGATTGTGGTCACACAGTCACTTTGATCGGGTTTCACCGCTGTTCCCTCTCGCATTTAAAATTGCTGATCAGACACCTACATCAGTCTCCCGCACCAAAGTGGGCTCACTCACACAATCCTCCCGGTTCCCTAGCGAGTTTTCCTACCCCTGAAAACCAAGTACTTTCCAGGTATTTGCCCTTTGAATCCGCGATTTCGCCTATCTGGACAGCTATCTCTCGCAATGATCGCGATTAGGCCATCTGAACGTCCTTCTTGCAATGTTCCCCCCCCCCCCCCAGCTTCTGTCGTTGTGCGCCTGAGCAATCCTGAATAAATGTGCTGAATAAATTCAATGTAGAAACATTCGAGCGCACATATAGACTCCAGCGCTTGGTTTATGTCGCTTGTTAATTTTGTTCACTTTTGAGGCGGGGGGAACCTACAAGAACAAGGGAGTACGGCGAGTCTCAGTGGGAGCGGTGATTCAGCCATGTGCATATGCGCATGTGCAAAGCCAATTCTTTTTTAAAAAACAACCAATGCCACCCAAGTGGCGGCGCGGCTATTTGGACGGTGCCCAGAGCCTCGTCCCATGATGCAGGCGGTTCAGGGAAGGATGTGTGGTCATCCCAACCTGAACAAAAATAATCCCAGTCAAACCTATAGTGGGAACAAATTGGGATAAGCTTGCTGTGTGACCACAGCCCCTTGTTAGCTTGTCTTCTTCAGAAAGCTGTCAAAAGTGACCATTTGGTGGCAGTGGCTGTTCATTCAGAAGTTCTTCTCATTTTACCTGGCAATATTGACACAACGAAAATAACTCAGGAGAAGTACAGGGAGGAAAAAGACTGTGGGGAGGACACACTTTCACTGAGGTGCAAATCAACGTTTGCAGGAACACAACCCTACTTAGCTTTATCACTTAACTCAGTTAAGCAACAATAACTACTTACAGTGGAGGGGGAAAAAACCGTTTTAGTCATGTTGCAGTCACTGTCTCCTATATAAACAGCAAGTACAGAGAGGTCACTATTGTGTAGTATCGGTACAGATTAAAGCAATCTCTCGTTCATAATGAAAAAAGAATGTTTTCTTATGTAACATGGTTCGCTGCTACTTCCAGTGGAGTTATCACACAACAAGGAAATATCTCACAAAGCTCTCTTATGCTGGCTCCTGGGTACCATCTAGAACAAAACATTTTATTCCTTAAAAATCAATCTAGGGCAAGAGATGTGTCTAGAAAGTAAAACAATAAACACACACCACCTCTTGCGTTCCACTCAAACGAGAGTACCGCCTTCTGTCGGAGCCGAGGTCTACACTTAGCTGAGCGGCAGAATAAAAAAAACTCATCACAACATGCAAGCAGGCAATCTCGAATTCGCCCCAAACTGAACGTATGTGTTGATTAGGCCCTAAAAAGTAGGAAAAAACACACAAGCAAACCCTGAGGCATTAGAGGAAATCAGCAGAGAAACTGTAATGTGTAAGGAAACGAAGTCCCATACCTGTCATCTAAACAGAGACAGATTTAACACACACCTCCCCACCAAACCTTAGGAGAAGCAGGGTGCATTTACGGTAAGCCTGATTAAAGAATCGTTACTAAAGAATGGGTTTCCACGCTAGAAGCAAGCGGTCTCTCTTAACTCAATTGGCCGCTGTTACATCACATGCTAAAAACCCCAGAGCAGGAGCTGTTTCCCTGTTGCTTCTTCTTGTATTTCCATGGCAATGGAAACTGGGATCTCACAGCAGCACCAGTTGCAAAGGTTCCTCCCATCTAACCATTGCCTGGCCTAGGGAGAGAGCACCGACTGGTGCGGGGGGGGGGGGGGGGATTTGCACAGTTCGCTCTGCCCAGGCTTCCTCCAATGGCTGGAGAAAAGCAGCACTCTGGCCGCTCTGGTGACATCCAAACAGGTGCTTAGGAATATTCTATCATACTGTTTAGACACTGATCCAGTACAGGCTGTCTTTGGAGTAAGGTCAGTTAAGGGCCAAAGCACAGAATCGAGCTGGTGTGTTAAAAATGTGCCTTGCACAGAGCTGAAGAGGTGGCATGACTGCAGAGTGCGCACATCCTCCGTGTTTGCCACGACACTGTTAAGCCCACCTTTGGGGCTGATGTGGCTACCGAGAGCTTAACTGCAAGACAGGCTTGCAATACTGCAAGCACATGAAAATTTCAGTACTCTAAAGGCCAAGCTTGACTTTGCGGCATGCCAACGTGAACAGACATCACAGAGCCAATACACATGTGGAGCTGATTCTGAAGGTCATTTGCCACCAGAGAAAAAGGAATTTCTGCTGACCCCCCCCCCCCCCACACACACACATATTTCTTGCAGGCTACCACTAGTCCCACCGCACTATTCTCAAAGGTTCAATGTCCCCCCAAGAGCTCTGTGGGTGACAGCAGGAAGGGGGAGGCAGGAAAGTTCGGCAGGCACGAGTGCATTACCGTGGGGGGGAAACACAACCTTAGGTACAGCCCATTATGTCTTCAGAGGTAACCTGCAAAACATTCCAGTTCCCTGAATGATGAGCATGCATTGTAATTTAGCCAGGCGCTTCATGCAGGTAGTTCTGCCGGGGATCTACCTGTGCTCCTTGTGACATACAAAACAGACACAGGACAGTGGAAAATTCCTGTCCGCCACAAGGAATGACCCTTGGCCAGAGGAATACTGGGCGGGCAAACTGGTGCTGATTTGCAGCCATTAAGGGTCGACTCTGAAGCCGTACGACCTTCCTTCGTTTCAGTAGGATTTGTCTCATTCCCCATGAAAACCTCCTCTGAAACAAAACGGTGATGGTGTACAGCAAGGACTTATGAAAGACAAACACAAATTGTGGGTGTGATGCACATCTGTACACGCAAACAAAATGAGATTCTTACCTACAGCCAGCGCTGCTCTGTTGCTGTTCCCAATCTAAAACAAACAAAACAATTACGCCAATAAAAGAAATGAAACCATCTGCAATCAGATCTTAACAAAACAGTTCATGCTTGAAAATATATATCGATGAAAATACGTATATAGATGACCTCATCACTTAAAAAAAACATAAGTCTTGCTGAAATCTAAAAATGATAAATTCCATGTGGGCAACAGGTATATTTGTTTGACGCTTACATGTAAAGAAAGCTTTGAGCCCTTGTAGTTATAAGAAATGCTCAAAACATGAACTCATTGGCCCCCTTGTACTGGCGTCCAATTTTTTTGGTCTATTTCAATGAACTACTGTTTGCAAATTTACATAGTAGATTTTCCAATATTCCACGTGCACAAAGGACATGCCCATGTGGGTCTCGGGTGCCTGAAACCCTAGTACAGGGGTGGCCAAACTCATTTAATGTAAGAGCCACACAGAAGAAACATCAGATGTCTGAGAGCCGCAAGACATGAACAAATATTACACACAGGTTTTTATTGGGAAATATGCAAATTTGCTATTTTAAAAACATTAAATAAGACTGCCAGAAATAAAAACAAAAAGGGGTAACAGATATTGATAATGATATTTAAAGAGAAAAATGCTTTATCCAAGCCAGGGGGTGGGGGGGCTTTGAGAACACAGTTAAAGTTACTTTCTTTCCTTGCCCCCCCCTTCAATCCTACCCAGGGAGGGGAACACTGGCTGGGGAAGGGAAGACTGGTCGGGGAGGCATGTCTCCCCTTCGCTTCCCCAGCCACCTTGCCGGGAGCTGCACAATATATGCGAAAGAGCCGCATATGGCTCCCGAGCTGCAGTCTGGCCAACCCTGGTCTAGTTTTTTTTTTTTAATTCGCACGGATTCTATGGCAATTTAGGAACTTTTCTGGCAACCCCCCTTTCTTGTAATATTCCCCAACCATTCGGATGACTCATACAGACTTATTCTCCAGTCTGGGAATGAAAGCTCTACTTCTCTTGCTGTTGCTAAATACATCTAGTAGCTCTGAAAGTTCAGTGCCATTGCATCAGCACTGGAATAACCGAGAAGTGTGACTAAAGACTGGTGGAGTCTTTATGGAGCCAACATTACTCTCAAATGTTGTGAGCCGCCTAGAGCCGCTTTGTGCTGGCTAGGCGGGATATAAATTCAAATAAATAAATATTAGTAAATCTCTATTTTTTTTTAATGTTGGGTCTCTTGTTCTTGTGAATTTTCTTTTTCTTTCTTTTTTTACCCTTACTTTTTGTCGGGGGGGGGGGGGGGGGCTCTTTCTACCTTTTTATTATTTCAATCCAGGTGAACGATTTTGGCAACACACTGTGATAAAAGCCAACCTGTATCCGACTGTTACTAGTGACCCTGATGCCCACTGACAGCAGAGTTGCTATCTTAATCTTTCTTATATTGCTAAAAGCCAATATTATAGATTTCTGAATCGACAGGACTGAATGGGATTCACTGTATCCATTGAACTCCTTTCCTCAAAATGCAGCCGTTCTAGATGGGGAGGAAATGGGCACACACAACAACAGCAGAACAACTAGATTTGAGTCCAGTAACGTATCAGAGACCAACAAGATTTTTGAAGCTGTAAGTTTTCAAGAGTCAAAGCTTTTTTTGTCAGATCTGACAAACTGTGTGCCAGAGCTTATAACCCAGAAATATCTTAGAATCATAGAGTTGGAAGGGATCTCCAGGGCCACATAGTCCAACCCCCTGCACAATGCAGGGAATTCATAAATACCTCTCCCCCACACACACACACACCCAGTGACCCCTGCTCAATGCCCAGAAGATGACAAAAAAGTGCCAGGATCCCCGGCCAAACTGAGCTGGTGAAAAATTGCTTCCTGACCCTAAAGTGGCGATCAGCATTTTCCCTGGGTGTGTAAGAAAGGCCCACAAGAACTACGCACTGAGGCAACCCTTCCTGCCTTCCCTTTTAGTGATCTGCCTAAGTTCACAGAATCAGCATTGCGGTCAGATGGCCATCTAAGCTTCTGTTTGAAAACCACCCAAGAAGGAGAGCCCACCACGTCCCAAGGAAGCCTTGTTAGCCTCTAAGGTGCTACTGGGATCCAGCTGTTCTACTGAAGACCAACTTGGCTATCCTCTAAGTCAGCGGTTCTCAACCTGTGGGTCGCAACCCCCTTTTGGGGTCGAACGACCCTTTCACAGGAGTCGCCGGCTGGCATTCGAGCCCGCCCTGCCCCTCCCCGCAGGCAGGAAAGGGCCCCGCGCTCAATTGAGCGCGAGGTCTGGCCTCCCGGCTCTTTGCCCTCAAAGGGAGCTTTCCCTTTAAGGGCAGAGAGCATGGGTTGGTTGGGGCCGGAGCCCTGCCGCCTGCTTCCTGCAGCCCTCAGTGGGGCCACGAGGAGGAAGAAGCCAGCAGGAAAGGCAATGGCCGCTTCCCCCTGCCCCCCGTCTTTCCTGGGCTCCGCATTTCGGCGGGGAGCCCAGAAAAGAAGGCTCCAGCTGCCCCCCGGTCTTTCCTGGGCTCTGCGCTTTGGTGGGGAGCCCAGGAAAGGAGGCTCCAGCCGCCCCCCGGTCTTTCCTGGGCTCTGCGCTTTGGTGGGGAGCCCAGGAAAGGAGGCTCCAGCCAACCCCCCGGTCTTTTCTGGGCTCCCCACCGAAGCGCAGAGCCCAGGAAAAGAGGCTCCAGCCACCCCCTCGCCCCCACCGCCGTCTTTCCTGGGCTCCGAGCCGAAGCACAGAGCCCAGGAAAGAAGTCTCTTTCCTCCCCACCTGCCTTTCCTGGGCTCCAACAACCTCTTCCCTCCCACTACCTTTCCTGGGCTCCACGCCAAAGCCCAGAGCCCAGGAAAGGCTGCAACAGGCTTCCCCACCACCTTCCTTCCTTCCTTCCTTTTTCTCTCTCACTTCCCCCCCACCTACCTACCTACCTACCTACCTACCTACCTACCTTTCTCTCTCTCTCTTCATTGTTGTTTGGCAGAACACTTCTGTTGCTTGGGGGACTTTAGGAGACATCTGCAGAGAAAGAGTCCAGTGCATCCACAAACCTAGGGTTCTTCTGCCAGTGAAGTAGGGTTGCCAACTCCAGGTAGAGGAAATCCCTGGAGATTTGGGAGTGGAGCCTGAGGAGGGTGGGGTTTGGGGGAAGGAGGGACCTAAGCAAGGCATAATGCCATGGAGTCCACTTTCCAAAGCAGCCATTGATCTGATCTCTGTAGTTTGGAGCTCAGTTGTAATTTCAGGAGATCTCCAGACCCCACCTGTAGGTTGGCAACCCTAAAAATTCATATTCAGTGTACTAGTTCTGCAGGAAGGCAAGCTGATTGCCATGGGAACCTAACCTTTAGGAATTGATTCCAATCCAGTGTGGGAATAATGGTTGGACATAAGATACTGGTTCAGGCAAGATTTTGTATAGATGGGACAGAAAATAATGTTTTCATTGGCTTTGTCAAAACCGTTTGGACAACACAACAAATAATGTTATGGTTGGGGGTTACCACAACATGAAGAACTGTATTAAAGGGTCGCGGCATTAGGAAGGTTGAGAACCACTGCTCTAAATCAACAGCATTTAATCTACTAGTCGGGGGGGGGGGGGGATCTCCTCAAGATGGATCCAGTTCTAAGCATGGCCCTATGCCAACAAAATAATTAGCAGTAATTTGTTTTTCCCATAGACAGACAACCTGAATACCTAAACAATGGCTAAGGAAAGAAATGAGTTAACTCCAATATTATAAGGTGGGGCTTAAAATATTTAATTTTTACAGGGCAAGGAGCGCTTTTGCGCCCCAGAACTGAGAGTTCAGCTTCTTGGATCCTTAAGAAAGAAAGTCAGCCTGGCCCTAAAGGTATTCTTTTCATCAGAGACCAGCGCCCAGAGAAAAGAGAACAGGAAGGACCAAAGAACAGGGCTTCTGCGCAGGCTTCTGCACTGGAATTCCCAGTATTTCCTTTCACTCTAAAAAGCAACTGGGGAGAAAACATAAGACCTGGCTCAGCATGGGGGAGGGGGGTTTCCTTACCCCTCCACCATTGCCCAACAGAAATTACATCTCCTCTGACTATTTGTAACAATAAGGGGGAGAGAGAATACCCTCCACCCAATCCAATTCACGCACACACACACCCGGCAAAATCTTCCACAGAGGAAATGAACGTTGCCAGCCCAAAGCATTCAATTTCTAGCCATGCAGCTCAGAAGTGCATTCTGTAAACATCCTATGGACTATTGGTCTGATCTCTCTGACGTCCTTAATAATGACTTGTCTAGTCAGTCACCGGTGGCACATATGGATCTGCTTAGAAGCGATCGGGCCAGGAGACTGGAGTAACCCTCTAGTCTGTTTTCCTACTATACAGTGCAGAAATGGAGGAGACGCTGAAGAACTTTACAGACCACATAGCTTCTTCTATGCCCCTGTTTACGGCCAAAGCTGCATGGCTGCCTGAGTCCTTGGAAAGTTCTATGGGTTTGGGAGAAGGAGGCAATTCAAGGATTCTCACAAACACTAACAACTGTTCCCCAAAGTCCCAAAGAGTCACCACCAGGCCAGCTCCACACCGCTGTGGTTCTGGCATTAACCAGCATCCTTCCTAGCTGCTTGCCCTCTCTCAAAGAAACTGAATCCTGTCTTCTCTATTGCTACAGGTGTCTTTACTTGCTGTGTCTGAAGACTCTGAACTGAAATGGGATTCTTTTGTGTGTTGTTTTGGGGATGCAGGGTCTGAGGAAGGAAGGAAGGAAGGAAGGAAGGAAGGAAGGAAGGCAGGCAGGCAGGCAGGCAGGCAGGCCACCAGCTGGAGAGCTGGGCATGTAGGAACTGACTTTCTATCTCCTCTACTGTGGTTCGGTTGGGAAATGTTCTTGGCAACTCTGGCTTCAATCTACAGGCTGCCTTTATCATTAGGTGGAGAAATGTGTCCAGAGAGGAGGGGAAATCCTGTTCTAGCAGACGATCAGAAGTTTCATTTCTTCAGCTGATTTGTCCTCCTTTTCCCCATACGAGAGTGGACTCAGACCAGGCACACGTTAATTTCCGTGCTCTCATGAGCATTTTTCCTTCCCTGGCAGTGTTCACCTAATTTTGGTCTGGGTTCTTCAGAATCCCCCATCTCCTTGGAAGGGGACATGTTTGCTGGCTTGAGGACCTCTTCTGCTCTCCAAACAGACTTGCTATGGTGCATTAAGAGTTTTTTGCTTTAAATTAATGGATGGGAGATTGTTTTGTGGTAGAGGCTCGGCCAGTGGGGTGGCCACAAACAGCATCAGCGTCCTCTCCACAATCGCTTGGGAGCTAGAAGTGCCAGCAATGTGATCAATTCTCATATCGTTTCTATCAGGCCTCAAAGCCAGCAGGGGCAAGCATGAGAAATGCAAGGAAGAGGATTTTGGGGAACACCGCCACATCCACTTTGTATATCTTCCACTGTATTCTTACAGCCACCCTAGATATGCACCAGAAGAAATTCAGGGATGGAGAAAAAGCCAGTTTGGTGTAGTGGTTACGAACAACGGACTCTGATCTGGGTGAACCGGGTTTGATTCCCCTCTCCTCCACATGCAGCTGCTAGTGTGACCTTGGGTCAGTCACAAGTTTTTTCAGAACTGTTCTCGCAAGGGCAGTTCCTGAGAGAGCTCTCCCAGCCCCGCCTACCTCACGGGGTGTCTGTTGTGGGGAGGGGAAGGGAAAGGAGATTGTAAGCTGCTCTGAGACTCCTTTGCATTGTGAAGGGCAGGGGAAGGAGGAGGAGGAGGAAGAAGAGGAGACTGGATTTATACTCCACCCTTCACTCTTCTTCTTTTCATAAGAAAATATCTCTAGCCCTGATAGGAGACAACTTCCAGTCTTTCCTGGCTCCTGAGATTTTTTTTCTCCCTCTCCCATAAGACTAGAACCTGGGGTCATCCGCTGAAGCTGAAGGGTGGGCGATTCAGGATAGACAAAACGACGAACTTCTTCATACAGTGCATAGTTACATTGTGGAACTTGCTGCCACAGGATGTGGTGACAGCCACCAACCTTCTGTGACAGCCACCAACCATGCCTTAGACTTAAACTTAATGGTCACTCTCTTGCTCTGAGGAACTCAAAACTGTGGCTCTGTTAGCAGGCTAGCGATTTAACACAGGGGTGGGCAACTGTTTTGGCTCGGGGGCCGCTTTGTGGGAGCGGAGGTTAATGGAGGGCCGCACCCTTTAAAATGATTGCATTCATTAGTTAACTCTGCATTTCAGAAAAGATATAAATTGTATCATAAAAATCAATAAATATAAATTAAACAAAATAATGGTAGTTTTATTCAATTTATTTATTGTACTAATTTCATATCATCTATAGCTGCAAGCACATTTAATTTTAGAATCAGTTTAATGAGACAAATGTACCCTATCACACTTTTCTACAATTTTTTTGAAATCAGGAGATTGCTTGTTGAGATTCTCATCACAGCCTGCAAGTTAATGTCTGTCATAGAGCATCTATATTTACTCTTGTTGATCTTCATGCAAGAAAAACTTTGCTCACAAATATATGTAGACCCAAATATAGAGAACATTTTCCCAGCAAATTTCTTCATACATGGAAATTTTTCAGCAGACAAAGATTTGTAAAAGTCAACTAATGTCACAGCATTAAACATTTCTTTCACAGTGTGATCTGACTGCATGTCAATAAGTTCAAGCTGCAGCTCCTCAGGTGCTGACAGTGGCCAACTGTCTTGGCGGGCCGCAAAAAACTCTGTGGCGGGCCGCATGTGGCCCCCGGGCCGCCATTTGCCCACCCCTGATTTAACAGATATAAACTCCTTCAACTCACTAAAATTCCCAGAATTGTTTGAGGACAGTCATCATGGTTTTATACCTGTTAAACAAATTAACCTTTTGTAGAGTGGATACGCCCTTGGGAATTACTAGTGCGGATACAATAATCCTCCTGTGGGAATTTCTGGTGTGGATACCCCCTGCAGGGGGTAGAAGGAAGGAAGCATAATCTTACCTTCTTCTAGTAGAACTACATGTTATACTTCCTTATTTTACTTACTTTAAAAAAAAAAACAGCAGATGCAGAGATTGCTATTTAAAGAGGCGGTGTCATGGGGGAAGAAAATTTTTCCCTTCACCCCATTTCCCTCCTCCTCCTGCCACAATCTAGTTTAACCCCCAGAGGAGAAACTCTTCAACTCTCCAAGCTTTCTACAGTAATGTGAAAGCAGTTGGAGGACCACAATTTCTAATGGAAAATGAGGCAAACAGAAGGATTTAACAGCCCCACTCCCCCCCCCCCACTTCAAACTACTGCCCCAATGATTGCATTCTGCCAAAGGGATGGGGGGATGTAGAAGAGGATCCTGGAACTCAACATAAGGCGTAGTTCTATGCTAACTGTCTACAGTTAAGGCAGTATATTTAACCTGTAGTTTTGAGCAGCGAAAATAGAAATCACTCATACCAGGAGGGGAGAAATGAAGATATTTATAGGCACGAGCACTGCACAAATACTTACCGAGTGACAATACCGTCTTGAAGCTTCTGTAGATGATGACGCCTTATAATGCAAATGCAACAGCTTTTCTATGAAACCTGGAGAGATGAAAGAACAAAACACAGTGGAAATGAGATTAGATCACCTGAGGCATGTTGTTATGTGTCACCCGTTAAAAACAAGTTCAACCAATTCCAAGTGGCTTCACCTAATCAAACGCTGGAGATATCCCAAAAGCCAGAGCAACCAGATAAAAACACATTTAGGTAGTATTTCCCTGTGGGACTGGAGACAAACTCATCTCTCACACGTTGCCTTCAGCTTTTCCAAGATTTACGAGACAGCATAGTGAGAACACTTGTGTTTAAAATAAAGACTACTAAATTCTGAACAAGACATAGAAAAGCCCAAGCATTACCAATTTCTAATTTACTAATATAATTTACTTGGGGGGGGGGTGGTACTATGCCCACTTTTATGCACCCAGCCATCTCCCTCACATTGTAGCTTCAAGGTAGTAAAGGTAAAGGTTTCCCTTGCTCAAAAGCCAGTCGAATCCGACTCTAGGGGACGGTGCCCATCTCCGTTTCCAAGCCGAAGAGCCAGCGCTGTCCGAAGACTTCTCCGTGATCATGTGGCCGGCATGACCAGAAGCCAAGGCGTATGGACCGCTGTTACCTTCCCACCAAAGTGGAACCTATTTATCTACTTGCAATTTCTTGCGTTCAAACTGCTAGGATGGCAGGAGAGCGTCAAGGTAGGATATTGCTTATCAGTAGCCCCCGCCCCCCCCCCCCTCAACAGAATGCTCTTCAGCAAGAGGTCCAGAGAATCAACCTAAGCAAATTTGGGATAATACTTTCCATTGCTCAGACAACAGGAAGCTGTAGTTAAGCACAATGCATGCCTTGGACGTGTGTAGGAAATGAGGGCCAAACTAGACATGCAGTGGCCACAGGTCCTATCCATGGCCGCTGATGCTATTTTAGAGAAGATTTTGACCATTTTAAGAATGCAGTAAGGGGGACCAGGTGATCTTGTCTGCCCCACACCTTTTCAAGTACTGAAACAGTTTTTCAAATGGACAAAACCTTCTGTACAAAGGCCCTGGAAGCTACCTGTTGGACCTGTGGCTCTGTGTCTTTTAGGTAACTGTGTATCTGATGAAGGGACCTTTGACTCTCCAAAGCTCACACCCCAAAAATCTTGTTGGTCTCTAAGGTACTACTGAACTCACATCTAGTTCTCTCAGGTTACTACATCTGATGGACCTGAAATACACGGCTCTGCTGTAGGGCAAGACACAAGTTCATAAGAACACAAGAGAAGCCATGTTGGCTCAGGCCAAGGGCCCATCCAGTCCAACACTCTGTGTCACACAGTGGCCAAAACCCAGGTGCCATCAGGAGGTCCACCAGAAGACGTGCCATCTGCCACCAATCCCTTCCCAGCAATGGAGTGACACAAACTGGGGCAGTTGGGGGGGGGGGGGGCGCGGAGATGCAAGAGATATCAGTTGCCTGGGTAGGCAATACTTTGGTTTGAAAAGCCGCCTCTTCCCCCTCCAATCGTAGAACACATTTTCACATCCTAACAGAGCCCCATGAAAGCAACGGCAGAGGGCTTAGAATACCCCCCATAACGTTTTCCCCCAACAGATTCCAGAGTCCCACCAAAGGGAGACACTTCCTTTCCCTCCCCCGGGAAAAGCACTCCCTGTACAAACACACAGAACTGAGCTCTCTCCCACCTCCCCTGCCCAGGCAGTACAGCACACAAACTGGACACAAGAGGATGTCTATGGGCATTTTTTAAAAAATGAACTCCTCTGATGGAAGTTCATTATTTGTTCTGCAGCAGATTGAAAGGACGCGCTGGTCAAGAGCTTGGAAAGTACCTTGTCCAAAAAAAGGTAACAGAGTCATGATTTAATAAAGACGGGCTCTCAGGGACTCATCAAACAAAGGCTGCCTTAGAATCATAGAGTTGGATCCCCAGGGTCATCTAGTCCAACCCCCTGCACCATGCAGGAAATTCACAAATACATTCCCCTCCACACCCCCAGTGACTGCTGTTCCATGCCCAGAAGATGACAAAAAAAACCCTCCAGGATCTCCAGTCAAACTGGCCTGGAGAAAAACTGCTTCCTGACCCCTAAATGGTGATCAGCATTTCCCTGGGCGTGTAAGGAAGGGCCTCGAGAACTAAGCACAAGAACTAAACCTTACCCCCAAGGTCAGGTGAAGGAAGCATCAGGTAACGGATTAGGGTGCCACTACGGGTGACAGGGTTCCATTGTTCGTTTCAACGGAACCACAGCCAGTGGCCCTTCCAACAGATCATGCCCCCCCGCTAATGGTTGGGAAGCAGGGCGGATCTTTCACCTGAGGCACCAAAATGCTCACAATAAATGCATCTAAAATCGTGTGGATTTTGAACCATATGCCCCTTGGAGAAAAGGAGAAAAACTTACTGCCAATTGCAGGCTTCTTACTCCCGGGGGGGGGGGGGGGGATGGTTGCGCCTGGCCGGGCAAATGGGGTGGCTAGAGCGAGGGAGCGGTGCTGTCGGCAGCCGCTCGGAGGGGCTGGAGTCTGAACCTGGGCTCCCCTCCTCCACGCCTGGGCAGGTGGAGCCTCCCAAGGGTGCGGCGCTGGCACGACTTCTCCCGGATGGGGCTCGCTGGGCTACTGCACGGTGGCTGGAGGCGCACATGGGCTGCTGCTTGCAGGTAAGTCGGCGCAGAGGGGCAGCTTCTCCCCAGTCCATTCGGTCAGATGACCTCCTCCCTGGCTCTTTCCTGAGCTGGGGCTGGGGTCTGGCTCGCGGGGGGGGGGGGGGGTCAGAGGAGAGATTTCAGGAAGGAGGGGTTATACAGGAAGTTTCCTGGTTCCAGCAGTTTAGAAGAGACTACTGGAAGGGGGGGGGGGGGCTGACAGAGGTTACCCATGGGATGGAGACAGTTGACAAAGAGGACTTTTTCTCCCTCTCCCCAAAAGGCTTAAAACTGAGGGGACGTCCAATGAAGCTGGTGAGCAGTAGGTTCAGGACGCACCAAAGGATCTACTCCTTTGCAGAGAAAGTGATTAAAATGTACACTCTGATGCCAGAGGATGTAGCGATGGCCACAGGAACAAAAGGCTTTACAAGGGGACTAGATAGGTTGATGGAAGGTAGGTCTGTCAGTGGCTACTAGCCATGGTGACAGAGGGGAACCTACAACCATAGAATCACAGACTTGGAAGGGACCTCCAGGGCCATCTAGCCCAACCCCCTGCACAATGCAGGGATTTTACAAATACCTCCCACACACACACACACAGACCCAGGGACTGCTGTTCCACACCCAGAAGATGACAAAAAACCTTTTGGCTCTCCTGCCAAACTGGCCTGGAGAGAGATTGCTTTCTGACCCCAAAGTGCTGCTCACCATTTCCCTGGGCGTGTAACAAAGGGCCACATTAAGTGGCACTAAACCTCTGAATCCCAGTGCCAGGACGCAACATCCGGGGAAGGCCTCAATCTCTATGCCCCTGTTGTTTGACTTCCATATGAACTGCTTGATCACCATGTGAGACAGGATGCTGAACTGGATGGTTCTGATTCAGCAGGGCTCTTCTTATCCTCCTTATCTATAATCCTCATTTCAAGAGGTGTCATGAATTTGGACCAGTGACACACTTCCAGCCTAACCTACCTCGCAGGATCATTGTGCAGATCAAAAGGAAGAGAGGGGAATGATGTAGGCTGCTTTGGTCTCCACTGCAGAGAAAGACTGTACTTTTCCTCCTGGGGAACCATTGCTGCCCATCTCCAGGTGAAAGCTGGAGATCACTCATAATGGCAGAGATCAATTCTCCTGGAGAAAATGTTGGGCTCTGTGTCATTATACCCTGCTGAGGTCACCACAGCAAATTAACACTGAGTGCCCAAGGCCAGGGCACTCGTCCAGAGCCTCTTTCTAGAGCCTATTGTATTAATTTCCACAGCGGCCCTTATTCCTAGGATATATATAATTCTCTTGAAGCATTGGCCATTTCCAGCTCTCTCACTGGCTGTGCTGTGCACTCCATCAGCCATTGGTCCATCAACGGCCACTCAAGAGTAATTGCGTGCCATTGACTGGGTGCTGGGTCCACTCCTCTTCCCCACCCACTGTCTCCTCAGCCACTGTTCCTGTCAGAATAACTGCTAAAACATCTGTCTCTCCTGGCTCCGCCATGGTTGGCAGGCTATTGAGGTGGGCCAGTGGCCGTCAAACCATTCTTTTCAACCCCCTGTGTGGCTAACTTTCCCCAAGGATTGCCCATCTCCAGGTGGGACCTGGAGATCTCCCACTGTTACAATTGATTTCCAGATGACAGAGATCAGTTCCCCTGGAGAAAATGGCTGCTTTGGAGGGTAGACGCTATGGTATTATACCCTGCTGAGTCCTTCCCCTCCCCAAACGCTGCCCTCCACAGGATCTGCCCCTCCCCAAATCTCCATGTACTTCCCTACTCAGAGCTGGCAACCCTACTTTCCCCTCAGTGCCTATTGCTAGGCAACAAAGCTTGGTTCTGTCAGTAAAAGGTGGGGGGAGGAGACCTTTTCCATGCCTATTTTGGCCTTTGATAGAAAACTCATTGGGATTGCCAGCTCCAGGTTGGGAAATTCCTGGAGATTTTATGGTCTACAGAGTCTACAGAACCCAGAGTTTAGGGAGGGGAGCAGCCTCAGTTGAACAGAATCCCATAAAGTCCACCCTCCAAAGCACTTATTTTCTCCGGGGGGGGGGGGAGAGATCTGTTGTCTGGAGTTCAGTTGTGATACCAGGAGATACCACAGCCAGTGTAGTGTAGCAGTTAGCACTTCAGAACAGAGTCTGCCAGACCCAGGTTCTTGCTGTGAAAGCTGAGTGGCTGATTTTGGACTAGTCAGAGACTTTCAGCTTAACCTACTTCACAGGATTGTTGTGCAAGGCAAAAGGGGGAGAGGAGAATAATGTAAGCTGCTTTGGTCCCCATGGTAGAGAAAGACTACTGTTCCTCCTGGGGAACCATTGCTGCCAATCTCCAGGTGAGGGCTGGAGATCACTCAGAATTAAAACTGCTCTCCAGATGGCAGAGATCAGTTCCCAGGAGAAAATGGTGGACTCTGTGTCTTTATACTCTGCTGAGATGGCCCCTCTATGACAGCCAGTGTGACGTAGCAGTCAGAGCTTCAGAGCAGGGTAGAGGCTGTGGGGGGGAGAGATGGAAAGCTGAAGTCAGAGGGGCAAATAAAGGTAGGTTGATGGTTGGCTGTGAAGGAGATAGGGTTGCCAACTCCAGGTTGGGAACTTCCTGGAGTTTTGAGGGGTGGAGCCTGGAGATGGTGAGGTTTGAGGAGGGGTGGGACCTCAGACAGGTGAAATGCCATAGACTCTATCCTCCAAACCAGCCATTTCCTCCTGGGGAAACACTGCTGCCAATCTCTAAGGGATGGCTGGAGATCACTCAGAATTACAACTGCTCTTCAGATGGCAGAGATCAGTTCCCCTGGATAAAACAGTAAGCTCTGTATCATTATATTCTGCTGAGGTCACCACAGCCAATTGACACTGAGTGCCCAAGGATAGGGCACCCACCTAGAGCCTCTTTTTAGAGCCCATTGTATTTATTTCCACAGTGGGCCTTATTCCTAGTTTAAAATAAACACACACACATACACAGATAAACACATACATATATATAAGCTGCTTAAAGGTAAAGGATTCCCTTGCTCAAAAGCCAGATGAATCCAACTCTAGGGTCACGGTACTCATCTCCATTTCCAAGCCGAAGAGCCAGCGCTGTCCGAAGACGTCTCTGTGGTCATGTGGCCAGCATGACTAGACGCCGAGGCGCATGCAACGCTGTTACCTTCCCACCGAAGCAGTACCTATTAATCTACTTGCAATTTCTTGCTTACCTATATCTTAAACCGTAACCGAATTTGGGGAGAAAATCTGATGGATGTTCACTACTGTTATTTATTTAAACCATTCCTATCACATACCACCTCATAGTCATAAGGCTGAAATCTATTCCAAACGACTGAATTCAACTTGCCTTTGCTCAGGAACACTCACAGTTGAAAACAGCTAGGGCTGGCCAAATTTATTTAAAGCACTTATTCCTTGCCCATCCATGAGTTCAGGAATGGCTTGCTGAACAATAAAATCAGCTATCTTAAAGTAGGACCTAGTTACAGTCAAACAGCTGCAAAAGCATTCCCAATCATAAGCCATTCCCCCCCCCCCCCCCCAAAAAAAAGGCCTTCGTCATTACAGCCCTTCTGAGCAACTGGGTCTCACGTTGCTATTCAAAGACCAGGACTGGGGGACACAACTGCACAGCTTGTGGTTACTCCACAGCCACAATTTAAAGGAGGGGGGACTTTGTTCCTTCCTACAACTGTATTATGCAACTGGGGCGGGGGGGGGGGACATACAACCCTGACTGTTCACACAAATATGAAGACTGGAATTACTTTAGCTGTCTGGAGCTAAAAAGTGAGCAAGAACTGAACAACTATTTCCTTCCATTACCAACCATCCCAGCAAACCACAGAACAGCCATTCACTAACCCCAGCTAGCAACACTGATCAGTTTCAGATCTGGTGCTTGCTGACTTTCTGTTCTGCATAATGAAGAGCTCTGCATAAGCAGGCAGCTTGCGTAGTCTCTTATCACCCTTTGCTATTATGTATAATATGCTGCTTTCTCTGGAACCAGCCGGGACCGTAGCTACAGTGGGGCTATTGGGGGCTCTGCCCCCTTCCTTAACGGGCCTGTTTCTTAAAGGGCCCCCAATTTTTCTCAAAAGCATATAAAGGGACCCTTTAAATTGTTTTGAGAAGAAGCAGGGGTGGTGGCATATGTCCCTCCCCCCCCCTACAAGATTTAAAGGGCCCTCCAGCTGATCAACGGGCCAAGTGCTCCCTGCCGATCAGCTGAAGAGCCCTTTAAATCTTGCAGGGGGTTGGGAGAGTGGCGCATCATTATGGAAAATAATGGCAGCCCCACCAGAAAAAAATTTGCTCCACAAGGCACAAGATCCTGACTACGGGGCTGCGGGCAGCTCCTGAAAAACAGGCCTCTCTTCAGAGGTCATGGAAGTAACTATAACTGATGACAATCCTGAGCCGAGAATACAGAGACTACATACTCCGAATGGTGTGAAGACAGTGCAGTGTTGGCTGGGCTGTTACAGGGGAACTGTGCTGTGTGGGGGAAACCTGAAGTCAAAAGCAAAAAGCTTCCGGAAGAGGTCAGGGACCTGCAGGACATTTTACAGTTCCGTAGGGCCTGCAAAATGGAACTCTTCCGCCAGGCCTTCAAATAAGGAACCGCCGCCACCACCACTAAACAACAACTGGAAGACACAGAGCCCTGAAGATATGGCTCCCTGGTTTCTCCATCTACAGTCTGTGCCTGCCGCGTATTTATGGAAAAGATAACTGAGCTGACCATCAAGACCAAGGGTGGCCAAATTGCGGCTCAGGAGCCGCATGTGGCTCTTTCACACATACTGTGCGGCTCTCAGCTGGGGAAGCAAAAGGGAGGAATGCCTCCCCAATCAGTCTTCCCTTCCCCAGCCAGTGTTCCCCTCCCAGGGTAGGCTTGAGATGGGGGGGGGGGGGGGGAGGCAGAGAAAGAAAGCAACTTTAATTTTAATTCCTTCTTTTGCCGGCAAGCTTGGAGAAGGCATTTGTCTCTTTAAATCCCTTCTCCAAGCCAGCCGGCAGGGGGGCAAGGGGGGATCTTGGAAGATGCCTTTAAAGTTATTTTCTTTCCACCTCTCCCTCTCTCCCCGCCATCTATTTTCTTTCTTTCTTTCTTTCTTTCTTTCTTTTTCTTTCTCCCTCTCTCTCTTTCTCCCCCCCCTTTCTTCCCTCCCTCCCCATCTAAAGTTAAATATCATTATATCTGTTTTTACCCCTTACGTTTTTATTTTTGACAATCTCATTCAATGTTAATAAAAAGCAAATTTGCATATTTTTCAATAAAAATGTGTGGGTTGTATTTGTTTATGTCTTGTGGCTCTCCAACATATGACTTTTATTCTACATGGCTCTTGCATTAAGCAAGTTTGGCCACCCCTGGCCAAGACAGACCACAGACTATATTAAGATGACTGTTATCACCATCCTCAAGCAATACTACTACTATAGAACTTGCTAGCACTTTATAACACTGAATGGTTTTAGAAGCTTTTATGAGGTTATAATTGTTATTTATCTGTTTTATCTTTTCTGTAAACCGCCCTGAGTCTGCTTCGGAGGGGAGGGCGGGGTATAAATTGGACAAATAAATCAAAGCAAAAGGCGATGAAACAAGACGAGAAAAAATGATAGTAAATATCCGGCTCAATGACGGCTTTGTTCAGAAAACTTGAAGGAAGTTAATTGTGTTTTCAGAAGACTGTTTGGTGCACAGCTGACATTTGCCAGGCTGGCAGTGCCAAACTAGAAATAATGGTTTAAAATAAGAGAAACCCCCGGATGATACACTTGAGTGAATTCAAAATCAAGGCAGAACCCAACACCATAAAAACTCAGAGCGGCACAAGTTATTGTTCTTCTGCACCTTCTCATGATGGAGAGGGGAACTTCCTCAAATGGGAAGCTGACAACTACGCTTTGCAAATACAGGAAAGGACTGAAGACATACGATGCAGGTCTGTTGCTGAAATTGACCTAAGGCCAAAAGTGGAAGGAGTCAAAAACCAGAGTGAACATTTCACAACTGTAGACTGTCTGGACTGGGGACCGCCTAGATAGTAAACTGTTCTGAGCTTCAGGAGTCCACGCATTTGAGCTGGTTTTGTTAAGCCGCCTCCCCGCCTTCAAATCCTACAACACATGCAGAAGATTTGTGGTCAGCCCTTTTCACTGGCCTTTGCAGGGCACCTCAACAGAAAGTGCCTTCAAAGCAGGAAGCTAAAAAAATCACCAAGTCACTCCACTGTCATTATTTGATGGCACTCCAAAACAACACAAGAGATTTTGGCGGCTTTACATTCCCTGCAACCATGACTTGGAGAGAGGAGGCTAAATTTTTCTCTCTCCATGACAGAGGTCTGCCTAACAGAAAAATGAGAGCTCTCTCTGAGTCCTACTGGAATACACAATGGGAGAAGGACAGAAATAAGGGGTGTCTTTTGGTATGCCAAGACAGGGGCAGGCAATTATCAGGCAAAGATGCATAGTCTCCAAAGCAGCTGCATTTGTGGAACCTTGAATATGCACAGTAAATCAAGGAAAGCATTCCCCTCCCCCCCTTTTCCCCAACAATTTCAGAAAGCAACACCTGGTCTCATTTTTATAGATATGTATATACAAAACTCTGAATGCATGTATTTTTGGATGTGTCATTGTATAATAAGGAATATTGACCACGGAGGAAGGCCCATAGGGGCCAAAACGCATATGGTCCTTAGGTCAAAAGTTTTATCCATCAGTTTGATGTGTACTGTACTCAGTTCCTAATGAACCAAGTTTTAATTGTCTGATATTTAGACTGTCTCTTTTAATTTTATTATGTTTTATTTATGTGCACACCCTAATACATTTTTGTATTTCTTATAATAATTATTTTGTTAGCTTGACCCTTTCAGTTCGCAGCTATTTTTTGGGTTAAGTCCCCCCCCCCTCCTTTTGTTTTGCTTTGTGTCTTCTGGTATGCCAAGACGGGGGCAGGCAATTATCAGGCACAAAGTCTAGATGCATACTCTCCAAAACAGCTGCATTTGTGGGACCTTGAATATGCACAGTAAATCAAGGAAAGCAGTTTCAAAGAGCGGAAAGATGAGCTCTTTTGAAGGGAGCACTCTGCTAGAGACTATTTTAAGTCCTCAGATAAAATACCAGGAACGTCCGAGGGAAATTACCGAAACCACTGCAATACATTAAGTGCAGGACTTGCTGTGCTTCCAAACTGAAAACCAGCTCAATCACTTCTTGGCACACGGGTGGTGCACAAGCATCTTTCCTATACCTTGCATACTGAGTCAGCATCAAAACTTTTGTGGGCACCCACAACACTCTCCACGTAGAATTGACACTGCAATCTTATGCAGAATGACTCCAGTCTGGACCCATCAAACTCAATCGGATGAGACTGGAGATCTATGGAGTAACTCTAAAAAAGAAGAGGAGATTGGATTTATATTCCGCCCTTCACGACCCGAAGGAGAGCGGCTTATAATCTCCTTTCCTTCCCCCTCCCCACAACAGACACCCTGTGAGGTAGGTGGGGCTGAGAATGCTCTCCTGAGAACTGCCCTTGAAAGAACAGCTCTGAAAGAACCTGTGACTGACCCAAGGTCACACCAGCAGCTGCATGTGGAGGAGTGGGGAATCAAACCCGGTTCTCTCAGAGTCCGCACTCCTAACCCACTACACCAAACCGGCACTATACCAGTACACAAAGCTTCACTGTGCCAGTCCCATCTTAAGCAAAGCTGATGCTGGTGGAAAGTGCTGTCAAGTCATAGCTGACTCACGGTGACCCCCCAGGGTTTTCAAGACAAGAGACATTCAGAGGTGGCTTGCCATTGCCTGCTTCCATGTCACGAACCTGGTATTCCTTGGAGGTCTCCCAACCAAATACCAGCCAGGGCCGACCCTGCTTAGCTTCCGTGTTTGGGCTAGCCTGGGGTATCCAGGTCAGGACAAGCAAAGTCACATCTTCCCAAACCCACTGGGTTAACCCTGCTTAGGATGGCACTCTGTGTCTTGGTTCAGCTTCTGCAAAAATGCAAAGGTAACGAAGTGATAGGCCTCCTGAAAACGAAAACTCAGTCACGTTTGGAAACGGCAGAGACGGTCCCCGGCAAGCCGGTTTAAGGGGAAGTGAAGACCGGCAGCCTTTCATACAGTCTACTATGGGGAGGCGAGCCAGACAGAGAGGCAGCATGGCACACAGTACAATCCGCAACTTGCCACTTCTTTCTCTCTTTCTGCACAACCTCTTTCATTTCCCACTTCTCCATTTATCGTCTTCCAATTACACTATAAGAGCAACAACACACAAAGAGGCATTTTGGTCACCGACTGGGTGACTCATAGAGATGACTGTTCTGCTGGACTTCCACAACAGGGAGAAACCAGAAATTGGGCTCACAGGCACCCATTTACTAGCGAGGTCTCCAACAAAACTTTTTGATAAACTGCAAACGCCAGTCCATTGTCAGTGGTCAGAGCTGATCTTCCCCCAGTCAAAGGATAGCTTGAGTGTGTGGACTCATTTGCGAGAGGCTTCAACAGCCAAGATGCTCCATGCCAGGCTTGGCGAACCTTCCAAGCATAAAGCGAAGACACAGAGGTTTCACCTACACTGACATGCAGTCCTTCGCATAAAGATATTCATTAGTACGTTTGTACTGAATGGAGGGAGGTGTCCAGTGGGGTGCAGAGCTCAGTCCTGGGCCCGATACTTTTCAAGATTTTTATAAATGATCTGGATGAGGGTGTGGAGGGGCTACTCATTAAATCTGCAGATGTCACCAAATTGGGAGGAGCAGCGGACATACCAGAAGACAGAGATAGAATTCAATGAGATCTGGACACACTGGAAAAGTGGACGGATGTGAACAAGACGAAAGTTTACAAGGTTAAGTGGTGAGTTCTACATCTGGGTAAAATGAGAAACAGGCATACTGGATGGGGGATACATTTCTGGGCAGCGGTAAGTGTGAACAAGTGGAGTGTCAGTTAAATACGAGCAGCCGGTGTGATGTGGCAACAAAAAAGGCTAATGCGATCCTGGGGCAAGATGTCATAGTCCCGCTGTACACTGTATTGATTATGCTGCACCTGGAGTATTGTGTGCAGTTCTGGAGGCCTCAATGTGGACGGAACGGAGCGGGTGCAGAGGAGAGCGACCAGGATGATCAGGGGCCTGGAGACCAAACCCTGTGAGGAAAGGCTGAGGGACTTGGGAATGTCCAGCCTGGAGAAGAGATTGAGGGGGGAACATGATTGCTTTCCTGAAGTATCTGAAGGGCTGTCACTTAAGAGGAGGGCAGGGAGCTGTTCCTGTTGGCAGCAGAGGATAGGGCTCGCAATAATGGGTTTATATACCTATCTGTTCAACATCTCTATGAATGCATCAGTGGTTCTGCTATTTATTTTTTAACTGAAAATTATTTTCTCTGCTTGCAGCTATTCCTTAGGGTCCTCAACTTCCAATATAGCTTTTGGGGGAGTCCGGGGCGGGGGGAGAGAGGCTACGGCAAGGTCTCAGAAGTCCTAGTTCCTATGTGAAGCCATCACAGAATTTTAAAAATATAGCAGGGAGAGGGGGATGGAAACCTATAATGCAATACCACTATGAATGAAAACCTCAGGTGAGATTTAAAACGTTAAGAGACTGTTTCGAATTCTCACACGCCCACGCTTTCCATTCAGCTGTGAAAACGGAAGGGAAGCAAAGCCGTATCTTTATCTACGGCAGAATTAGGCTGCTTGGAAAAAGAAAGTGCCTTTAGGCATCTGCAAGCAGAATGCCTCACTACTGGGAGCAATACACATTTGGGCATTATGTGACCCCCTCAGATTCTTTGGAGAGAGGGAACCCCTGTTTGGGAACCATCCAAGGTAGCCAGCAGTCATGTCAAATATCGCAGAACTCAAAGGCGGGTGAGAAGCAACCCAATAAGGAATTATAATATTACCAAGGGCCATATTTGTTAGATAGGAAGTCCACAATATTCTCATACTTAAAGAGAGAAGCTCGATAATGTAATGCTTTAACTACAGAACAATTCAAAGAGGAAAAGCAGTGCTTCTCAAGCAGATCAAAGCCATCGAGCTTCACAGATTTGCATTTCAAAGTCTTCCAGCTCTGCCGCGTGTTCCGTATCGAGGCGAGCTGTTTCAGAAGAACACCCTAGAAGCGCAACACGGCTATCAATTATATTCATGAAAGTGACAAATTAGGTTAATGACATGCAACTGGAAAATATACAAGAGCGGCTCATAACGCATTTTCCAATATGGCTCTTGGCGAGGGAGAAGGTCACCTACCGCTGCACTAAGCAGTCGCCTGATGTACTGCTGGCAAGGGGAAGATTTAGGCTCTGCAAGCAACAAAATGTGTTTGCTAACCACTTGCAGTAGGTTTGTTGCAGGCTCCGACAGCATTCAGTTAGGGCTTCCTTCCTTCTACCGATTTGAGTCATATCCTCAAGTTTAGTTTCTTTTAGAAAAGGGAAACAAAATACATTAAGACGCCAGGGGATGCAACCTGATGCACATTTTCATGGGAGCAACACGCTTTCTAAATGCTTTATAGATATGATCTCAACAACCCTTAATAGTATCTATAAAGTATTGCTGGCATTATCGTCCACGGATTACGGCTGGGGATTAAGAGCTAGTTGAATCAGCCATGGAATTTGGACTCTGGACATCCAGTGAACAGTCATCCGTCTTCTCTGGTTAGTTCTCTGACATCCAGTGAATTGTCACCAGTCTTCTCTGACATCTACAATGGCTTTCATCCTGTATTTGGTTAGTGTAGTCACAGATTTCCTAAAGAAACCTAGGGGTGCTGAATGAAGAATGAACAAACTGTCCCTTTACCCATTAAGCACAACTGAACGAATAGTGATTAGAAGCTTCCCAGAGAAGGTAATCATTTGATTTGTACCACAAAAGACTTAACCCCACCCAGCCCGTTTCAGTTTCCATCTGCACACATACCAATATTTCTGCACAGCCTTAAAGACTAGAAGCCACACCTCTCAACAATGCACAGAATAATGAATTCTACACCCAACGCTGTAGAAAACACCGGTTTCAATGTGAGTTTTAATGCAAACTACTAACCTGCCCGAGTACTTCTTTGTTATACAGAGCACAAAATGAGACACGGATATGTTGAGTCAGATCCTGCAAATCTTTTCTGCTAGCAGCAGAGGAGCAGGAAAATGCTTCTGTTAGCCGAACAGATCTATAGCACCCAGCTTCTTGCGTGGCTGCCGGAGACCACATTTGTCAAAGAGGGGAAAAAAAACATTTAAAATGTTTGCAATGACAGTAATTCTGAGGCCACATTAGCTTCTTACTAGCAGACTCCAAAAAGGGAAGTGAGAGTCGTATGCTGTTGATTTTAAAAAAAATAATTAAAAGGGCTATATTCAGAAACTATTCTAGGACCACTGTATTAAATGTTTTATTTTTACAAGAGCTTGGGGTGAAAAAAACAAACAAACAAACGGGCATTCTGCTCATGTTAATTTTAGTATTTCCTCTTTCTTTAAATGTGGGGAATTAGGACACTGTGAAAATGTTAACCCTTAGCCATTTCCCAGGTTGCTCAGAGACTAGCAAGATCGGCCAAATGTGAATATAGGTTAGAAGTATTTTCTGTTATGTCCTAATCTACAGTCGGAGATTGGACTAGAAATCAGCATGGTGTCACTGCTGGGAAGAGACCAGAGACACGGTGGGGGTTCCTCCATACAGAAACACTACAACTGACTGGTGGGAGGAAATCTTGCTGATCCAGCACTAGGTCGGGATTTCAACTGGCCAACCGGGGGCCTAATGGTGGAGAACTCTGGCCAGTTTTTGAACAGAATGCAGGCCCAAGGAAGTACCGCCCTGGAAGGTGAGCACAGCACAACGCTCTTCTGTACTATCACAGGGGGACATGAAGATCCCTGCAGAACTCGTAACCCCCACTATATGGTCATCCAGTTATTCTTCCTTCCTTTCCACCACATTTCCAGGTTCTCGGAACACAGCTCGGAGTTCTCACCTCCAATACTAGGGGAAGTCAGTTGCTCTGCCTCTTCTTCACAATGGAAAAGCCTGTCACATTCAGGAGTAAATGCAAGACAGGCAAAATTGGCAAGCCCTAAACCCATGGGGGGGGCTGGGGGGGCTCAGAAGTTAAGACGCTGAACAGCAGACTGGAAGATTGATAGTTTGGCAGTTCAAGACCTGAGTGCCACGTGATGGATTGAGCTCCCGTCTCTGGCCCCAGCTCCTGCCAACCGAGCAGTCCGAAAGCAAGAAATTGCAAGTAGATAAATAGGTACCGCTTCCATGGGAAGGTAACAGCGTTCCGTGCGCCTTGGTGTCTAGTCATGCCGGCCACATGACCACGGAAACATTTCAGACAGCGCTGACTCTTCGGCTTGGAAACGGAGATAAGCACTGCCACCTAGAGCTGAATTCGACTGGCTTTCGAGTAAGGGTGCTTGGTGCTTCTTGATGCTTTGGGGGGGGGCAACAGTGGGAGGGCTTCTAGTGTCCTGGCCCCACTGGTGGACCTCCTGATGGCACCTGGTATTTTTGGCCACTGTGTGACAGAGTGTTGGACTGGATGGGCCATTGGCCTGATCCAACATTGGCTTCTCTTCTGTTCTTCTGTTCTTAAGGGAAACCTTTACGTTAAACCCACTAATTATTCTTACCAGAGTTCTGATTTATGTTGTGCTTTAAAAAAAGAATAAACTGCTCCAATAGAAAGTGAATTTTACCCGTGTACATGAGGAAATGCATGTCACCTTTTATCCAGCATAAATTATTCCAGTTTTGCAAATCATGGGGAGGGGCAAAGAGCAATGAATGGCACTAAAGCTGTATTCCCAAGCACCAGAAATCTATTCCAGCCATCCCTCTGGCTTCTTTTAGCAGTTTCAAATCTAGCGTCGCAGCCATAAGGGACAGGTGTCTGCTCTGTAAATCCAGCAATTACCGCATTCCTTCCCATAACCTAATCCCAAAGGAGTGATGGAGGCCAAACATGACTATTGGGGGTGGCAAGGAAGGGAAGAAATCCTACATACAGTTTTGGGGGAAGTGACCCCCAATTCTCCAGAAGCTCTCAGTCTCTGGACTGTATCATTGCTTGGGTTTCCTCAAATTCTGATAAGGTTTATATCCCCCACCTCCCCAGCCTTCCTATATGGGAGAATTGTACAATTAAGATGCAGGACAGAAAAACCCAGCATCCACACTGCTGAGCGATAAATCCAACTCGTGTCATGCTGAAAGACACCAAACTGTGAATTTAATGAAACTTCAGATTAGAATTATGAGGTTATGAATGAATCAACGCTCTTCATGATGGGTATATGTGCAACGTATAAATATGAAACACAGTCTTGCTAGTACAGAATCTTCCTTTCATGGAAGTTCAGGGCAAATCTATTAATACACGTAAGAGGTAACAACTGGGACTTGGATGCCTCCATTCTCTTCGGTGCAGAGTTAGAGCCACGCAAGCATTTCTCTGTATGTGCACAACAGCCTGAAGCAAAGAGAAAGGGCCTTGAAAGGAAGGGGGAGCTCCAGCCAGTCATCCCTAGGTCATGGCAAATGAATTTTAGTTGCGTAATATTTTTTTTAAAAGAGGTAAACTCTAGCACAGTGTAACCCTTCACCCGTGTTGGTCTGAAGCAACAGAACAAAGTAAGAGTCCAGTGGCACCTTTAAAGCCACAAAATTTTATTTAAGGTGTGAGCTTTCGTGTCCACGCACACTTCGTCAGGCAATGAAATGGAACTACTGATCATAGTTGTATATAGAGAGGAGGGCTTGTTAAATTAGCATGCAAAACAGAAAAAAGCAGGGCTATTTTTAGGCAGGAGCGCACAGGAACGGAGTTCCGGCTGGCTCCTGAGCTGGCCACACCCAGCAGGAACTCATTAGCATAACAGGCCACACCCAACAGCAGAAACTCATTAGGATTGGCCGCATTAGGGGTATGTGGCCTAAAGCGCAAATTAATTCCTGCTACCAAAAAAGCCCTGGGTTTTGACAACAAACAAGGTAAACAGAATAAGAAGCAAACAGTGGGTGTGGCTGGATGACCACTCTTCTGGTTACACAGGGGCGTGGCCTACTATGCTAATAAGCTGTGCTGTCAGTTGTGTGGCCTACTATGCTAATGAGTTTCTGCTGTTGGGTGTGGCCTATTATGCTAACGAGTTCCTGCTGGGCTTTTTCTACAAAAAAAAGCCCGGGATAAAAGGAATGACAAGCTTGGTTTCTGGTTATCATCTATTTGGGGGGACCAACGTAGGTAATAAATACGTCAGAACTGGAGAGCGATGTACCCTAAATTGTGAGAATTCAGTCATGAGATCCCATCCATCTCCTTTCTAGCATGGAGGCAAACTTTAAAGTATCTTGGCTGTGTATTTTTCTTGTCCCCAGAACAGAGGGTTGTTAAAAAAAAAAAAAAACCCTCACTATTTTGCATGCTAATTTAACGAGATACTCTCTCTATATCCAACTATGATCTGTAATTCCATTGCATTGTCTGAAGAAGCGGGCGTACACACGAAAGCTCCCACCTTGAATAAAACTTTGTTGGTCTTAAAGGTGCCACCGGACCTTTGCTTTGGTTTATAAATCACTCCCTGGGCTGAGCAGTCACACTGTCTGACCACCTCCACCTTTTGCCTGCGCTCTGCATGTCTTAGATGGCGTATGGACAGGGGTTTGCACACAGCAACGAGTTCAGCATCTTAGACCGAATCGTAGCAATGGAAATACCCTTTTGGTGCTCAATGACTTCTGCCCTGAGCTAGCGCGTGGCTCACTGTATTTCCTGGCTGGAACTGAGCTGGAGAATGAATACCAGATTGGGTTGGAAGCTGACAAAAAGGAGGATATGCCCTCAGGCCCTATTTCAGAGGGCGCCGGATTCTCCAAACTCCAGCTGGAAGCAAAGTTTGCTTAAGCAGGACAGGCTTCTATTTCCTCTCCCATTACTTATTTATTTATTTACGGCATGGCAGAGTTACACTCAGGAAGCATATAATAGCATAAGACATGCAACCGAGCAGATACAATGGTATCTATTTATATATAATATAATATAATATAATATAATATAATATAACATAAAAGTATAGTTATCTGCATTCCCAAGGCCAACTGCTCCTATCTCACACTCAGTGTGATGCTGTAACATGTTGGTTTTAATCCCCCCGTCACCCACCCAAAACAAGTTTCACCGCTTTTCTCCTGAGGTGTTTGAAAATCCAACTGCCCGGACAACAGTTTTGAAGAACTGAGAGCAAAGTCTGCTCACAAACTCTGCAAGTGCAACCTTTCGAACACAGCACCCAAGGAGGAAATCTACAAGCAGAACAGGAGAAGAGGGCCTCCTTTGCCCAAAACCTTCTGGAATTCACGACCGCAAGGTGTGGAACTGGGCACTAGCTCGGGGTGGCTTTTTAACAACTATTCAGCACTCCTATGAAGGGTGTGCCTTTTTTTAAAAACACAATAAGCTATGACAGATAAACAAACGAAGGTCTGGGTTCAGAGGAACTCAACTGTGCATCTAGCTGAGCGCAGAAGATTGCTGGCCTGACTCAACAAGTCTTATTATGATCCTCAGCATTTCTGAAGGACTTCATACACATTACCACAGGAATCTTCGTAAGGTACACTGGTGTTACCCTGAGGTTGAGAATGGTTTGCCCACTGCCATCTAGGTGAGATCTGAATCAGTGATCTCTGGAACACAAGTCAGTGTGTCTGTGTCTGTGTGTGTGAGAGAGAGAGAGAGAGAGAGAGAGAGAGAGAAATGCTATCAAGTAGCAGCCAACTTGGTGTAGTGGTGGAGAGCCAGTTTGGTGTAGTGGTTAAGTGTGCGGACGCGGGCTCTAATCTGGGAGAACCGGGTTTGATTCCCCACTTCTCGGCCCTGATCACATGCAGAATTAGCTGCACGATAGGCACGAATGCCATGCGGATTTTAAGGGTGCGATCACACCAGAACACCTGGCAAGCGTCCCACACCCATCGGCAACCCGTTTCTCTCCGCCAAAGAAGCGGAGTTAAAAGACACTAGGGAAAGTCTGGTATCAAACAGGTTTGCTATGGCCAAAGATGGACTTTCCCCGTGTGATTGCTCCAGCGCGCACTCATGGCGTTGGGGATAGTCTGATCAGGCTATCCCCATGCCATGCGGTTGTTTTTCCCCCTTCTCAGTATGCGCATCATCGCATACGGCCATAGGAAGTCCTCAGGGCGGAGATGCAATTCATCGGATCCCCCATTTAAGTGCATGGGGGGGGTGGGGAATGGCAAAAAAAACCCAAAACACCTGACTCACCTGTGATTGCGTCTGATTACAGTGGCAGGCTATGCCTGCAGCTTCGCAGAACTGTGTGATCACGCAACTGCGGGTCAAATTACTCTGGAGGAAATAGCCTCGCTTCCCCCCCCCCCCCCGGATTATCTCGCTCGTGTGACCGGGACCCTCCACTTGCAGCTGCTGGATGACCTTGGGCAAGCCATATTTCTGGAACAGCTGTTCTCTCAAGGACAGATCTGAAAAGAGCTCTCTCAGCCCCGCCTACCTCACAGGGCGTCTGTTCTGGGGAGGGGAAGGGAAAGGAGTTTGTAAGCTGCTCGGAGACTCCTTCAGGTAGTGAAGGGCGGGGCATAAATCCAGTCTCTTCTTTTATGGAGACTGCAGTCGGGTTTCCAAAGCAAGAGATATTCAGAGGTGGCTTTGACATTGCCTGCCTCTGCACAGCAGCCCTGGACTTCCTTGGGGGCTTCCCATCCAAATACTAACCAGGGCCAATCCTGCTTAGCTTCCCAAATCAGGCTAGGCTGGGCCATCCAGTCAGGGATCAATACATCTCGTACTGGGTCTTCCTCCTTTATACCCCACATTTCTACTATAACAGATCCAAGGGAGCTCCGATGAGTATTAGGTCTTCAGTTCTAATACCACCCAGAGACAGTACTCTGGAGGCAGCTAGCCACCATGCTTTCAAAATGGATGTCAAACTTCACTGGTACGAAGCACCTGATTTGGCTTATCTGTGTGCCTTCTAGAGGTCTGTGAAACACGCATTCTATTGGATGCTGATAAACCTTATTTTTGGTTGTTATTCAGAAAGGATGGTAAATCGGGGGGGGGGGGGATGTATTGCTAGATCCCTGGCACCAGATTTGGTAACTTGAATCATTAGAAAACATTAGGAAGAACTTCCGGACAGTTAGAGCGGTTCCTCAGTGGAACAGGTTTCCTCGGGAGGTGGTGGGCTCTCCTTCTTTGGAGGTTTTCAGACAGAGGCTGGATGGCCATCTGACAGCAATGCCTATTGTGTGAATTTAGGCAGATCATGAGAGGGAGGGCAGGAAGGGTTGCATCAGTGCTTAGTTCTCATGGCCCTTTCTTACATGTGTAGGGAAATGCTAATTGCGACTTTGGGGTCAGGAAGCAGTTTTCACCAGGCCAGTTTGGCCAGGGATCCTGGAGGTTTTTTGTCATCTACTGGGCATGGAGCAAGGGTCACTGGAGGTGTTTGTAGGGGGTGGTATTTGTGAATTTCCTGCATTACGCAGGGGTTTGGACTAGATGGCCCTGGAGGTCCCTTCCAACTCTATGATTCTATGGATCATGCCAAAAATTAACAGACTGCCGGTTTTCATAGCCTTCCTTGCCTCCGAAAGGGAGCTGTCACGGCTAGGTGTACAGATAACAGTTCTCGCTGGCCAAAGCTTGCTACCATGTTTAAAATGCAAGCGGTGCCTCGTGAAGATTGTGCTGCACTGGCTCCAACTTTGCAGTGCGGAAATAAGCACAGCTATTAAGGCGAACGCTGTTACAATGGCAAAATCAGAAAAGAGCATATAGGAAACAGGAAGATGTCAGAATTCACCGTGTCCCTTCGTAACCTGTTGTGTAATGAAACCTTTATAAATGCCGTTCTTCTTGAATGACAATACCCCAACTATTTAAGGAAGCCTGCCCTGCCAATCACATCAACAAGGCAATGCCGTAGCCCAGCTCCTACTGGATAAATATAGCCTTTCACACTGGTTCCCAACCACCGACTGCCCACGCCTGCTTAAAACCCGCAGCAGGGAGGGCAAATCTTTCACAGAACGGAGGCCCTGCTGTTCCTTCGCTATTCCTTCTAAGATGACAAGGCCGAGGACGAAGCTATAAAACCTCCTGGCGAAACCAGCGGGTGGGAAGTTTTAGTTCTGTGGGGTGTGTCACCAAAAATTTGCTGTAGAATTTAAGCAGTGGTATGGGAAGGGGGGGGGGGGGAATAGGCTGGATGCCTTGAAGAACCAGCTCTGCGATACAGGAGCATTTTCATTCTAACCCAGTGAGTCCTTGAGAACAGGAAGCTCTCACACAGGCAGTGCTTTCTCCATTTCCTATTCCAGACACTAAACTGCTCCAAACAATGGAATACATAGTCTAGATCAATGAAGGCCCACAGTTTAGATTCAGGAAAATTCATGAAACAAGCATAGCAAGCAGACATGGCCAGTGTTCCCTCTAAGCTGAGTTAGTGTGAGCTAGCTCACAAGCCTCTGACTCACACATTTTTGTCTTAGCTCAGGAAGGATGGCTCCAGAGCAAACTAATTTATGCAGCAGCCAAATCACTGACTCACAATTTTAATGCCAGTAGCTCACCAAGTAGAATTTTTGCTCACAAGACTCCACAGCTTAGAGGAAGCATTGGACATGGCCACTAAATGGAACTGTAAAGCCTTTGAGCAACATGCATTAACTTAGGAGTGTTCCAGATATGCTAAAAATTGCCATTGTTGAATCAGCCAGATATAGTAGAAGTACTTTTATTACGTTTGAAGATATTCAAATTGTTGGTCCACACCTGATGAAGACTGTTGGAAACGAATGTATCTACTGGATGTTTCGTTGTTGATAACTTTGGACCCCCCCATCACTTATTATATTAATTAATTATATTTTGCAATAATTTTTGTATGTTTTTTGGAAATTTTTGATGTATATGCCTTAATAGGAGAGTGTGTTGTTACAGCTGTATGATTCTCTGGTCTTAACACTAAATGGAACCTCCACTGACACAGGCAATATCTATGCAATAGCGTAGTGTGGCCTCTATTTGCAGATATCTAAATCCGCAGATTGGGAACACACTGACGCTGGAAACTTGGGAGACCCCCCCAGGTATGCAGAAAAATCTTTTTAAAAATTGCATTGGGGTGCTTATTTGGGGTGCTATTCTCCCCAAATAAAAAAGTGTTGTCTGTGCATGTGCAGATAACAAACTTACCTTGCTTCTGCACAGCTGGAAGAGGTGGATACTGGGAGCAGCTCTTGGCCTGGTGGCTGCTCTGGGCTGGGACTGGCTTCCCAGACATGACTGCCACTGCTGCTGGGCTCAAAGGTGGGCGGGGGGCCTGAAGCCATACTGGGCATACCAATGGGGGGAGATGAGATCCCCCCCCATGAGTCTCATGCCCCCCCCACTTGTACACATCTAATTATCAGATGCTGAGAGACAGACAACAAGGGAAAACCCATACTGGGAAAGCTCAGAGGCATCTGGGCGGCCACTGGGTAAACCCCTGGTCTGAGCCAGAGAGGAATGGTCTGTCTGTACATCAAAAATCTACGGATCAATGAACCAGGCTTCTGATCTTCAGGACACAGCATATAGAATAGAATAACAGAACCACAGAGTTGGAAGGGACCTCCAAGGGCCATCTAGTCCAACCCCCATGCATGATGCAGGAAATTCACAAATACCTCCCCACACACACACACACAGTGACTGCTGTTCCATGCCCAGAAGATGACAAAAAACCTCCAGCCAAACTGGCGTGGAGAAAAAATTGCTTCCTGACCCCACAGGTCCCCAAAAGTTGATAGCCAAACAAGTCCTTCCATTTGTCCTTCCCAAACACTCATTACAGAAAGCAACCAAAGACTGATTAAAGGAAAACCAATGCAAAGTAGCTTTCCTTTTGTCCTGTGAACAGAAGGCTGGAGTCTTAAGACCAAAACATAAAAAGGGCAGTGGTCTGCCAAAAAGACACAAGTGAATAACTACCCTGTGTGTATTTTTTTTTTTTACAGATCTCATGACTTCTGAGCTCGCTTTGTAGTCTGAGGCATCTCAGAGTAGTCACACCAAGCTCCAGGTCACCCTGATCAGATGGAAGGCGGGGACTGGAGCTGTGCTACCGCTGAATCCGGGCAGCCAACCTGTTCATTAAAATCATTATGTTTAATTTGAAAAAAAAAATTAAAACAGAGAGAGGTGAGTGTATCTAAGCCCTACAGCTCAAAAGTGCCTTTTCATGTGGCTCAGTCAGACTTCCCCTTAAATTCTCCACCCTAGTTTGCATCAAGGAAACTGAACTTCTCAAATATAGTCCAATGCACAGTTTCTCTTAAACCACAACTCTGCCCTTATTAATCAACACTTCTCAATTCAGCTGTACTTTCCCTGCACTGGCTAGAATCTTGCCTGCAAGCCAGTTCGGCTGCCTTAACTGCTCTGTACCAAGGCCTGCAAAATACATTAGATACAGAGCTGAAAGGGCAAGCATTCTAATTCTTAGGCACCCAAAGCACATTTGTAAGTGACCTGGCTAACTGGGATTTTTTTTTTTAAGCCTCAGTTAAAAAACAACAATGGGAATTACCAAACTGCACCTAAGAGTAAGACTTAGCATTTATATGGGCTGTACCCAACCAATTTAATTTAATTTATTTGCTTTATTTATTCCCCACCTTGCTTCCCAATGGGGACCCAAAGCAGCATACGTCATTCTCACCTCCTCCATTCTATCCTCAAGACGACCCCATGAGGTCAGTTAGGCTAAGAGTCTGTGACTGGCCCAAGGTCACCCAGCGAGTTTCCATGGCATGAGTCGGAATTCGAACGCAGGTCTCCCAGTTCCTAGTCCGACACTATAACCACTACACCACACTGGAACTTTCCTCCCTCCCTCCAACTGCCACAACCCACAACACCCAGTCCCCAGAGTTCAGGGACCCCATGGGGCAGTTCTCAGCTCTGGGAAAGGTCAGCAGTGGTAAGAGGAAAATAGGCAAAAATCCCCACTATCCAATTGACAGAAATGCCATCCCAATTATTAAAATGACAACTGGATATAATCCCACTGCATTTTACAGTGTTTAAGACTCAGAGCCAATTTGGTATAGTGGTTAAGAGCACGGAATCTAATCTGGGAGAACCGGGTTTGATTCACCACTCCTTCACATGCAGCTGCTGGTGTGACCTTCGGTCCGTCATAAGTTCTTTCAGAGCTGTTCTCTCATGAGCAGTCCTCGAGAGAGCTCTCTCAGCCCCACCTACCTCACAGGATATCTGTTGTCGGCAGGGGAAGGGAAAGGAGATTATAAGCCACTCTAAGACTAAGGGCAGGGCATATATCCTCCATCCTCCTCCTCTTCACATTTATTACTTACAACCCTTCACAACCTGGGACCCACACATTTGAAGGACCACCTCCTTCCCTATGTCCCTGCATGCCAACTACAGTCATCAGGCAGCCACCTGCTGGATATCCCATCACTGAGGGGGGCCCATCTCGCATCAGCCAGAATCCGGGCCTTTTCCACCACGGGTCCAGCTCTGTAGAATGGGCTCCACTAAAAGGTGAAGGGGCCCCTCCTTGGAGTTCTTCAAGGGGGAGAGGAAGGGGAATTTGAGGTCTACTGTTTTATTTTTGCTTTCTCATTTAAATGGTTCTGTTATTGTGAGCTGCCTTGGACTACGAGGAAAGGAAGGATATAAATATTTTGATAAATAAGTTAACTAAAACAGTCCATCAGGTACTGTCTATTATCCTACACTGCAAATTGGAGGGGACTGAGGCAGGGAGTTCACAGTGCCTACAGCTGCCTAGCAGGCGGATGGCAGAGACTCAACTCTGGAACCACAGACTTCCTGGTTCACAGCTCGAGTCTCTTCTCCGCTACGCTGCTCTGGCAACAGATGCTTACCAAAATAGTAACCATTACCCCCAAAAAGTCTGAAAAATCAAATTCAACGTTTACATCCGATCACAAGGCCGCCAGGATCTGACGCCTGAGAATACCAAGCAAGGCAGATGTTGAAACGGAAGACATTCTGGGCCTGGCAGATGTTGAAACGGAAGCCATTCTGCATAAATTCAGATGAGACTCCAAACCCGGCCCAGGCTGGATGAGGCAAAGGCATGCAGGTACCTCGTGCCAGATGGCTGGCGCTCAGGAAACGGCAACTGTCACACTGATGCTAATCAGGCTGGCAGGAGGAGCGGTCGCCTCTGCTGCGGGGTATGCACACCAGGAGAACAAGAGGGAAGCTGGACCCCATTCAGAGCACAGGCCACAGCAGATTTAAACAGAGCTCGCGTGCAAGAGAACGTCCCAAGCAAGGTACTTAACGCTTGATACGAGGAATAAAAGCTATAGGACTAATGTTTATAATTGCTGGAAATGTAGGTCCCGTGAGGCCGGTTTTACACTTCTATGGCAGAAAAACCTTTACGCTGGAAAAACTGGGAAAGATCTTGAAGACTATAAAATGGCAGGCTGCTGTTAGAACATCACGCTATTCTGTTGGGCTTCCAGAAGGACTTTGGGGGGGGGGGGGGGGAGACAGGAATTTTATTGCACATCTACTTACCGTATTTTTCGCTCCATGAGACGCACCTGATCATAAGACGCACCTTGTTTTTAGAGGAGGAAAACAGGAAAAAATGAAACAGAAAGAAAGAGACAGAGAGAGAGACAGAGAGAGAGAGAGAGAAAGGAAGGAAGGAAGGAGGAGGAGAGAGAGAGAAAGAGAAAGGAAGAAAGAAAGGTGAGGACAGAGAGAGAGACAGAAAGACAGAACAGACAGACAGAAAAAAGGAAAGGAAGGAAGGAAGGAAGAAAGATAGAGAAAGGAAAGAAGAGAGACGTCGGCATGCCATGCAAAGCCAGGCCTTTCTGTGCAAAGTAGCCACGGAGCTTAATCTGTGGGCGGGGCTTTCTGCTGCTGGCTGTCTTAAAGGGGAAAAGCACTTAAAGGGAAAGAGTACTTAGCCTGGTGGGGTTTTTTCCTGCCGTTTCCCTTTTAAGTCTTAACAGCTCAGGCCCAGCAGGGAGGGGCGGGGAAGGCTGGGATGCCAGCCTGAATGGCGTTCCCCTGCGTTCCTGCTGAAGAAAGAGCCCTGTTACAGGTAAGAAAAGCTCCATATTCGCTCCATAAGATGCACACACTTTCCCCCCACACACTTTTTTGGGGAGGAAAAGTGCGTCTTATGGAGCGAAAAATACGGTACTGTAAATTGCCTACAGCAGCAATGGAGAAACGGAGATGAACCCAGCAATCATACTACCGAATCCGGCTCCGGGTCCCAAAAGTTTGTGTCTCGATAAATTTATTAGTCTTTAAGGTGCCACCAGACTGCTGTTATTTGGGGGACGGTAATTATGTTCTGACAGGACCAGCCCAACCATGAGGCAAACCTAGGTAACTGCCTAAGGCACCAAAAATGCGAGGGGTGAGGCTCTTCTCCTGGCTTGAAAGGAAGCCTGGTCAACGTTCCCTCTAATTTCCCCCCTCTATGGAGTGAAATATAACTGCTATGATCTTAAAATGGGCAAAGGGCAGTGCAAGCCTCTGAGCAGCTCCAGATTGCTGCTGAGCGGGGCTTCCTGTGTTAATGAGCAGCCGCTCACGCACACAGAGCTTAGAGGGAACACTGAGCCCCGCATCAACTGGTGTCTGGAGTCTCCTTATCTGTTGACTTTGGTCTTTTATAGCTGCCATGATAGAAAATGGAGAGATTCTGAAGAACATATCAATTTTTATTTTACACTGTTCATTCTGAATGCCCAGTAAGTAAAACATTCATTCTAGAGTTCCATTTTTCTTTCTGTTGAATGGGGGGGTGGGGGTTGCTTAGGGCACCGAAATATGATGGGCCAACCCTGCATTTTCACAACACGCGAAAGATTTCTTTCTGCCTTTGGGAACTAAAACTGTAATGGCTATATCCAGTGTTCCCTCTAAGCTGGGTTAGTGTGAGCTAGCTCACAGTTTTTTAGCCACCAGCTCACACATTTTTGTCTTAGCTCAGGAAGGATGGCTCCAGACCAAACAAATTTATGCAGTAGCCAAATCACATGCTCACAACTTTAATGCCAGTGACTCACAAAGTAGAATTTTTGCTCACAAGACGCCACAGCTTAGAGGTAGCATTGGCTATATCAAGCCACATTTCTTGAATTTTTAGGCATTATGCCATATAAAAATAAAACAATATCTCAGGCAAAGTTAGGACCATGTTGCCACAGATGCAGAACCCAGGAAGAGATGAAAGTGTACATAGATGCAATGATTGTGGTTCTCAGCTGAAAAGGGGGGGAAATCAATATACTAAAGTACATCACATCAGTCGAAAACTGAGCAGAGACAATGTCAGAAGTAGGAACTTTCCACAATCTGGTTTGCTTGAAGTGCGATTGTAGGCTAGTTTAATACTCTTCCACTGTACCTGGACATCTGCACAACATCTAAAAATGTGTGGAAGTACAGACCGCAAACAGGGAAGGTAGCTGCATGTACCCTGATGATCAGAGCAGGATTGTCCATTGGTCGCCACCACACCTCAGAGCAGTTACGTACTCATGTGCACCACTGAAGGAAATTAAAATGAAACTGACACCCCTTCTATGCAATCACTAAAACCACAATAAAGTCACACCCCCAGTATTATGGGCCTTGTTTCCACTGAGAGCGCAAATTATTCAGGATTGATTTATTCCCAAGAGGAACACAGACCAATGCAAAACTCTTCATCATCCAGCTTTCCCCCCCTAAATCTGGTTCAGGTTCTGATTAACCTGCCTCAGGGACTGAAAGGGCTTTGTCACAAAGGTAACTGCTTCAGCAAACATGCCCCAAGGACCAGTTCAGCGACAACTCAAACTGACTCAGTCAACAAAGGGGCTAATTTGCAACCTGAAGACAGATATCCAGGAATAAGTTCCAATAATTCCAGCAGATCTCGCTTCCTAGTGCACTGGCTTAGGTTGGACCACACAGCCACACAGGTAACCTCTGAACTAATAGTCTCTGAAACCACAGGATCTTTTTGTTGCGTTTTTATCAGAGCCCAAATTAAAGTACACGACATAGGTAGGCACCACTCTGGGCATGAAGATTTTAGCTGACTGTCAGGTGCCCAAACGTTTTTGCCTAACAGCTGAGACTGAGAACCTGTGCTTGGACCACACACTGACCATCAGACAAATCCCCCAGACACCAAGGTATTTCATGGGCCGGTTTCAGAGAGGACTCAAGACAGTAACTATCATTTTATGCGCACGAGATGCAGACAAGTCCATATTCAAGCAGATGTCTTGGTGCAGACGGCACCCCATACCGACTCCCTAAAAGATTCTCAACTGCAGCATTCAGTCACTGACAAATAATTCTTTTTCAGGACGATGAGACTGCCCCTGGGGGGCTGAGCATATATGTGCACAGGGCCAAGATATCTGCACGACACCATCTTCTTGAGAACAATTCAGATGAGTTACTGGCCCACTTGCCCATACATATGTAAGACATTTGCAGCTCGACGACTGCCTAGAGACTGCCAGCTGAGTTGACAAGAACTGTCCTACCTATCCAACCCCAAAGGATCTGATGATCAACTGTTTACAAGCCTGTTAAAATGGTATACCAACAGGTAAGGTCAGTGTGACAGACAGGCTGTCCTGCCCCTGAAGGGGAGACCGACCACTCACTTAAGCCTACGGGAGTACTGCTACAGCACTGATCACCTTTGAGAAGGGGGAATGGAACACTGGAGGGAAACACAGCAGGAGATGAGTTCAGATCCTCCTCAGGGAGAGAGCAGTGAGAGCTCAGGTCTGGCTCAGGACAAGAGCAGACAGAGAGAAGAGTGGCTCTGCCTGGTAGAAGAAGAGAAGAAGAGAAGAGACTGGATTTATACCCTGCCTTCCACTACCCGAAGGAGTCTCGGAGCGGCTTACAATCTCCTTTCCCTTCCCCTCCCCACAACAGGCACCCTGTGAGGTAGGCGGGGCAGAGAGAGCTCTGACAGAAACTGCCCTTGAGGGAACAGCTGGTACAGAGCTATGGCTTGCCCAAGGTCATCCAGAAAGTGCAAGTGGAGGAGTGGGGAATCAAACCCGGTTCTCCCAGATTAGAGTCCGCGCACTTAACCACTACCCCAAACTGGCTGAGTGGTTCGACTCGAACTGAGTGCCCGATGGTTAGGCCCGTCTCTGGCAATGAGCAGACCTTGTGCCATGTAGCCTGACTCTGGGGAAAGGGCAGGCTGGTGTGGGTGGAATCCCATGTGTGTATTGGGATGTAAGCTAGTGACTAATTGGTAAAAGCCTGTTTATGCTTGAAATTATTAAAGAAAACTGAAACCGCTCCCTACATGAATGTGCCTCAGCCGGGTTTCTCTGGTGCCTACTGGAAGTCCTGTGCTGCTGATCTGTTCCTGGAAACCAGGCTGTAAATACATAGATCCAGGTGGGCAGCCGCCATGCTGGTCTGAAGCAACGGCCCACGGTTGGCGTCCAGCGGCACCTCTGAGACCCACAAAGTTCGATCCTGGGTAGAAGCTTCCGTGTGCGCGGTATCGCAAGAAGTGTTTGTGCTCACAGAAGCGTCTGCCCAGGATTAAGCTTTGTGGTCTTAAAGGTGCCGCTGGACTCCCAACCTTGTTCTGCAAATAAACAAATCTTCTTTGTGGTTAATACACAATTCCTGCTTCAGCGACCTCCCTATTCTACCTGCGCATCACAAAACTTATCTCACAGCAGCGAACCCAAAGCCTAGACACTCGCTACCTTTAGAACACCTGGTATAAGAACGTAAGAACAGAAGAGAAGCCAATGTGGGATCAGGCCAGTGGCCCATCCAGTCCAACACTCTGTGTCACACAGTGGCCAAAAACACCAGGTGCCCTCAGGAGGTCCAGCAGTGGGGCCAGGACACTAGAAGCCCTCCCACTGTTGGCCCTGCCCCCCCCCCCCGGTCAAGCACCAAGAATACAGAGCATCACTTGCCCCAGACCGAGAGTTCCTATCTATACCTTGTGGCTGATAGCCACTGATGGACCTCCACTCCATATGTTTATCCAGTTCCCTCTTGAAGCCCTCCATGCTTGTAGCTGCCACCCCCTCCTGTGGCAGTGAATTCCACGTGTTAATCACTCTTGGGGTGAAGAAGTACTTCCTTTTATCCGTTCTAACCCGACTGCTCAGCAATTTCATGGAGTGCCGAGCTCTTATATTGTAAGAAAGGGAGAAAAGGACTTCTCTCTCTACCTGCTCTATCCCAGGCATCATCTGATGAACCTCGATCATGTCACCCCTCAGCCGTCGTATCTGGGAGGAAGGTTTACAGTTGAAAATAAACCTGGCTCACCCCGTATCAGAGGAGGCTGAGTGAGACCCCTCAGTTGACAGAAAAGGCTTGTCACACCTCCATTCTTTCTCTGGGGGAACGAAGCGATGTAGCACTGCAATACCAAAAAGCCTAAAGGGAGGCCATGATGCCAGCCAGAGCCTAAGCGGCTTTCAGCAGAAGCGACTTAATTCTATAGCCCAATCTATGAATGAGCCCTTCGCGCTAAGGACAGGAGATCCTGAGAGACGGTGGAGCCAGGTTCCTTTTCATCTTTAACAGAAAGCACAATTATATATCGCCTCGTCTGAGAACATCCATGCCTCTTCTAAGACTAAACAGGTCGTCCAAAACCTGGAGGTGATTTATAAGCAGCGATTGCTTTAAAGACGGAGGAAGAGCGGCTGCAGAGCTCCTAGAGGCGGAACTAATCTTAAAAAGGGAGAGACGCGGCACCCACCCCAGGTACGACTGTGGCCTCTAGGCTGTGAGTCACGTAAATATATGGCATGAAGTATAAACGAACAGCTTACTCAGACTTCCCTGCTTATAAACGCCTTGTGTTTTAGCTCTTTCAAGTGTGCAAAGCCCTTTGTAGGTCTCTGCTCCTCCCTGATTGTAATCCTGTTTTGGCAGGGGAGAGAAATGAGGGTAGGGCACCATTAAGGGCCGGCGCTGCCCAGGGTTCACCACTCAGCTGGAAAGCTGATCCAAGAGTCCAACGATGACTGACATCGGCAGAGTGACAACAGGCAGAGAAATGGGCCAACTAAAGGCCTAGGGAGGCACCTGGGAAAAGATTACAGGCCAAGCAGAATGAAGGGGGGGGGTGTCGAGGAACAGAACAGGGTGTGGTCCAGAACAATGATGGGAAGGAGAATGGGTGAAGAGGACAGTTCCATGTCGTCTGGGGCACACTAAAGATGAGGGCAGCTGAGGTTTAGGTAGTGGCTTGAAATAATCAGCCAGACTCCAGGAGCTCCAGCAGCCAATTGTAACCAAACTGATGGCTGCTGAACTTCTCAATGGGGGCTCAAGCAGAGGGCTTCTCATGTAAGGCATAGATGGCAGCTCCCCATATTGTCCTTTGTTACCTCGGGTTTTTTTAGTCCTTCAACTCGGCCAGTTGCCCTTGTTCCCTTTCTCACATTCTCCACCCACCCCTTCCAGCATCCTTGTCTTCCGCCAGCATCTTCCGCCAGCGGGTGAGGACTTTTGTTTTGCCTGGCAGCTTATTAACCCTTCCTCCCCTTCACGTGTTTTGACTGCTTTTAAATATTTATATGAGATTGTAATATTGTTTTAATGCTATTTGTTTGCTGGCTTAAGAACCCAAAACTGGGTGGAATGGTGACGCACGCATTTCCTCCAGAATTCTTTTTTTTTTTAAATCCCCTATCATCCCCTGGTCTTTGGACGAGGACCAGACCGGCACACAAAGCTACTTCTGTTGTCATCGAAGACACAACAATAATAGCAGCGCTCGGCTCTCGCCGCCTTCCCCCTAAAGCATCGGGCGCTGCCACGATGGGGCGCTGACGGGGGCAGACGTGTGCCACTGGAGAAGCCAGGTGGATTTGTGCACAGAAAGGTCTGCAGCAAGATTTCGTCCTCCTGATTAGCGACCTGATGTTCCGCATGCAGTGCTGGGAAAGAACGTGCCCCAAATCATACAGGGGGGCGACGCTGAGCCGGACTTTGAAACACTGTCTTCCTGTTTGCCTGGGTTGATGAAGCCATGCTTTCCTGCGCTGCAAAAAAGTGTGGTTCTCATCCTCTTTCAACCCACAGGTTTTCACACTTTTAACCCCAGCTCTCCCCTAGAAAAGTCACTGTGGGGTCCCACAGCCTCCAACAGGTCACGCTTGCTTGCTTTCCAGAATACTGCAGCTTCAACAATGCGACTTCAGCCATTTGTTAAGCCAGTGTGTCGGGTGAGTAACAGAAGTGCATAGTGCCAGTGGAATACTGGATGGACTGCCGGCCTCATCCTGTAGGTTCTATTTGTGTTCTCATGTACAGCTTGCGGGCTACCTGTAAGGCTGCCCTGGTTGTTTTTCACTGGCCCAGGGAGAAAGCAGCTCAAGGGGTCTTAACTACACTGGACATGTTTTTAGCCTTTATTGCAAGGTGCCTTGAACCAAAAGGTGGATATAAATGATTTATAAATGAGAGCCAGTTTGGCGTAGTGGTTAAGTGCGCGGACTCTAATCTGGGAGGACCGGGTTTGATTCCCCACTCCTCCACTGGCACCTGGCTGGATGACCTTGGGCAAGCCATAGCTCTGTACCAGCTGTTCCCTCAAGGACAGCTTGGGAAAGAGCTCTCTCAGCCCCACCTGCCTCACAGGGTGTCTGTGGTGGGGAGGGGAAGGGAAAGGAGTTTGTAAGCCGCTCTCAGACTCTAAGTGAGTGAAGGGCGGGATATAAATCCAATCTCTTCTTCTTCTTCTTAATAAATACCCTTTCTTGAGCCACACAAATGGTTTTACCAAATGGCTTTACCCATCTACCCACTTGCTTTCAGCATCAGGCTCCACTGGTTTGGTGCATCCCCAGCCTCTTAAGTTCTTCGGTGGTGAATAGTGCCAACAAGTCCCATAGGGTTCTCAAGACAAAAGAGACGAACGAAGATGGTTTGCCGTTGCCCACTTCTGTATAGCAACCCTGGCCTTCCTCGGGGGTCTCCCATCCAAGTACGAACCAGGGCCGACCCTGCTTAGCTTCTGTGAGTTGATGAGTTCAGGCTAGCCGGGGCTATCCATGTCAGGGGGCCTCAAGTTCCCCGCTGTGCTAATTTACCATCTGGACGAGGGTCATCAGTCCCCTGGCAGATGTGTAGAATATCCTTCCGGAAGTGAGACACCGAGCTTGATGCCCTTTGGGTCCTTTCCCATCCCATGATTCCATGGGTCTTCTTCGATTCCTTCTAGTGGCAAAGAACGGATAACCTGCGCTTCAGACCTTTGTCATCCGGTCCTCGTAGTTGATGAAACAGAGAAATTCTGAATTATCCTGCGTCTCTCTACGGTTTACTGACGCACCTGAATCACACATGAAAATTACAGCTTTGTGATGATTCATAGTTAGCAGATATTTATTCCTCTCTGTGTGTACTATTTCGGCGACGATAGCCTGAGATGAAAGCCCTTATACACACTACCCATAAAACCAGGCAGAAATCTATAATGAATTACTACATGAGCCAATGTGAAAGGACTCAGGGCAATTATTAGGAAAAACAATGTGTCACCTGGAAGGGAAACCGGCAAAGCAAAGGACCCCAAATACTACTCACCCCCCCCCCCAAAAAAAACCCAAACAACATTAACACCATCACACAGTGGGAGAACAGCAGCATGCGGGGCCGGAAAAATATTCACCATCTTTCTGAGGGCGAGCGCTGAATGTTAATATAAGCCAACACCAACCTGTAAGGGAATAACCCACTCCAAATTCCCGAGTAGAAACATTAGTTCTGAACATACGAAGCTGTTCTATACTAAGTCAAACAACTGGTACATCTCGCTTTGTATGATCTGGGTAGCAGTGTTTGTGAACAAGATCTTGTGGACAGTAAACTAAATATGAGCACTCAGTGTGATGCAGCAGCAAAGAAGACTGATGTGGTCTTGGGGTGTATCGACAGAGGCATAACATCCAAATCGCAAGATGTCATGGTCCACTTGTACACCACATTGGTCAGGCCGCACCTGGAGTACTGTGTGCTGTTTTAGAGGCCTCACTTCCAAAACGATGTAGGCAAAATAGAGAGGGTGCAGAAAAGAGCAACAAACAAGATCGGGGCCTGGAGACCAAGCCCTACGAGGAAAGGCTGAGGGTCTTAGGAATGTTCAGTCAGGAGGTTGAGGAGGGACATAACTGCTCTCTTTAAGTATTTAAAAGGCCGAGGAGTTCCTGTTGCCAGGAGAGGACAGGAATCACAATAATGGGATTAAATTACAGGTGGAAAGATACCGGCTGGATATTATTTTTTTTTACAGTAATAGTAGTTCCGTGGTGGAATTGGCTGCCTAAGGACGTGATGAGCTCCCCCTTACCGGACAAACACTTGTCAAGGATGCTTTGGGCTGATCCTGTGTTGAGAAGAGGGTTGACCTACATGGTCCCTTCCAACTCTATCATTCTATCAGATCTGGCAGTGACTCTCCAAGGTCTCAGGTGACGGTCCTTCCCAACCCTGGCTTCGCACTGGTGGAAGGAGCTCCCGGAGGACATCAGGGCCTTGCAGGATCCTTTACAGTTCTGCAGGGCCTGCAAGACGGAGCTCTGCTAACAGGCTTTCGATTAGGGAGCCGCGCCCAAGAAACCATAGCCCTGGCCCAACACTGTCATTGGCAACAGCCAATTGACCCGGACTATGATGTTTAGCGGGCTGCTGTTTGAGGATGCCGCTATGCCCGCCATCTGAAACTGATATCCATAACTGTACTGTTCGGATTTTATCTGATTCTGTTTTAATTGTTTTATATTTTTATGTAAGCCACCCTGAGCCTGCTTTGGTGGGGAGGGCAAGATATAAATTAAATAAATGCTCAAGGTTCTTTTTAACTGGTGATGCCAGAGACTGAACTTAGGGCCTACTGCACCACACCGCTACAGTCTGAACCAAAGTCACTGGCCAGAGAGATATCCCAGGTCCGGGGGCAAGGACTACTTACAGGGGCGGCCATCTGGGAAACCCACATAGTTAGAAGAGGAGTTATTAATGAAGCAATAAACAGGGTTTTTAGTTGCCTGAAGCCTAGGATTTTTCTTTCCCTGCCATAACCTCAATTGACAGGAAATATAATGAACAGGGCAATAAAGAACAGCTCATGGGCCAGAATTAAAGGCTGAAATCTGCACAACTCAGCTGCTGAGTGTTATCAATCACACTCGAGGAAATATTGTCTTTCAGCTGTACTTAACAGGAAGGAGAAACAGAATATTTGAAGCAGCAATTCCTAGCTTTGCTTGTAGGATTTTTTTTTGACAACAGCAGCCAACGAAAGTCATTCGATCCTACAAATGCAAAATAAGTCTTTAGCCGTTTGACCGAAGAGTCAAAAATATCGGTTTATATTTAGAGGGCGGCCGGGACAGAGCAGCCACCTGCGGTGACTCCTTTTAACACAACCTCAAACTGCAAGGTGAGCTTGCACACGGAGACTTTTAGGTTGTGGTAGCAGACAGATTAAGGGTTGAACGGCTGTTCACAGATGAAGGAAGAGAGAGTGAGAAGAAAGGGAGGAAAGGGTGCTGATTATATCGCAAGAAACTCACAAGAGAAACTGAGATAAAAGTGACGGAGAGGTTCCCAGGGAAGTTAATTGTTTCAGCAAAGGGATCAAGCAATGGTAAGATTAAAGCACCCAACTTCAAACGGGAAGAAAGCTTGAGTATAGTCAACTGGGCTAGTCGGCAGATTCAGGTGGGTAGCCGTGTTGGTCTGAAGCAACAGAACGAAGTCTGAGTCCAGTGGCACCTCGAAGACCAACAAAGTTTAATTCTGCATGCACATGGAAGCTTATATCCAGAATTAAACTTGGTTGGTCTTAAAGGTGCCACTGGACTCCGACTTCGTTCTGCTAGCGGGCAGTCAGTGTGTCAGCCCAAGGAACAAGTGGGCAAACAGGTGGAGATGGAATCCAAAGTGGATGCAACTGGAAAAGAAGCCAGGAATATTCTGAAAAGAACTTCAGAGGAGCTGAGCACAGCTTAATAGAAAGAAGTGGGGGGAAATTACACAAAGCAGCGTCAAAATAACATGAATACATGAAACTGCCTCATACTGAATCCGACCATTGGCCCCTATGGTCAATACTGTCAATTAAGACAGGAAGTGGCTCTCCAGAGTCCCAGACTGAGGTCTTTCCCATCACCTCCTGCCTGGTCCTTTTAACTGAAGATGCCAGGGATTGGACCTTCTGCGTGCCAAGCAGATGCTCTACCATTGAGCCAGAGTCCCTCTGCTAACCAAACAAAATATCCGTAGAAGTGGAATATAAACCTTTAGGTCGAGGAGCTCCCAAGACCCACTCTAAAATCCTCAGCACCACATTTTCAGCAAGTCTGCTGAGCCCAGTTTGTTGGGAGTAATTGGCAAATTTCTTTACTCATTCAATGCCATCCATAGATATGACATGCGACAGAACATCACAGATTATCTGAGGAGCATCGGGTTGAAAAGCTGCATATAAGTGGGCTTTGGCCGTCACATAAAGCAACCTTGTTCCAAAGAACTTTTTTCTGGAGGCTGAAGCTCTGTTGCAACAGAAAGTAGGCAAGAGGCCTTGAGGAGGTTTCTGTTTGTGTTTGACATGCAAGTTTTTGACTGTGTGGTTCAGTGCTTGGTTTGAAAATGTAAGATGGGCAGGGCATAAATATTTAATACATGAAATTAAAAATACAGATGAAAGGCAAGTCCTTGTCGAGGAGAACATAAAATCTAACTGCACAGAACACACATAAAGAGTGATGTATATGGTAGAAGGTCCACAATTCAAAAAGTGAATTTATAAGAACCATCTTGTTGGATCTGATCACATCCATCTTTGCCTCCAACTCTGGTCAGCTGCATATATGAGTGTTACCTGTCAGAATGATTTCAATATAGAACACAACATGTTGTTTTTACGTGGTACTGCACTGTTCACTGTTACCCATCCTGTTTCCAGTTTGTATTTCATCCAACTCTGGCCAGGCTGAAAAGTCCCTTTCCAGGACATTCTGTAACTATTTGCTTTTAGCTTCTAACAGAGTTATTTCTGAATAACCCACAACCACTACTAGAGCTACCCTCCGTGAGTTTCTTTTCCTTTTTCAAAAGCCTTTGCAACTAGCAGCCAGCGTCACATCACACGGAAACAAATGAAGGAGGGGCGGGGTTCAGAACTGACCGGAGACCACTTGTTGTTCTATTTTCTGAACATTCTGAACGGACCCCCCCCCCCCCACGGCTGGCACTAAATAAGACTGAAATAACAATTAAATAACAGGAGCTACAGAAAACCAATGTCTTCTGGCTATTCGTTTCCGCAGCGCATTCCAACACACCACAGGCTTGGTCGGTTTTTGCCTTACCTATTTTCACAACAGGGCACCAGGGTGCTAACAAGAAGAAGGAGCAAGAGACAGACCCTGCCTGAAGTTAATGGAGGAAGAGAGAAGGGAGCAAACAAAACGAATCGGGTGCACAAGGTGGGGGAAGAAGGAGAAACACACACAAACACGCAGAGAAGACGCCGCACTTAGGTAGAAGAGACGCAGACTCCTGCAAATGAAAAGTGAGGAGGGCAAACCTGGGGCAGAGGAAGCGAAGGAGGGATTGCTTCAGATCAGAAAACAGGAAGTAGCATTGGGGGGGGGGGAAGAGTGCTGAGTCAGATCTACCTGAGTAGGGGACCTGCCGTCCCCAATTCTGTGTCTATTTGCCCTTTAAGGCATGGAAGTAAGGAGACACAGGGCCTCATATCTCAAGAGACAATAGCAAAAGGGGATCGGGCATGAGAAAAATTGTGGAAGAGGAAGTATTAGAGGGCTGGTAGCTGGGAAATTATTTCACAAAGAATTATTTTGCAGAGTACTGATTCAGAGACTGGGGGGGTATAAAGCTACTGGAGTCAACAGGAGGAGGATTGGGAGGAAGGAGAACACTTCTTTTAGGAAAAAAAGAATGTATCAGGTCTATGCAGAATACCACAAAGAGAGGAAGAGGAAGCACCCATCCAAAATAAGTCCACGCTGAAGCAGCAACAGAGGAGAAGGGCAGTTACAGGGTAGCGGGCGATGAAGAGTCAAAAAAGGAGGGTCTTGAAAAGATGCAGGTCGAATGTAACATTTTGCACATGGAAATAAAAACAACGGGGGGAGCAGAGAAGGTTCACGAGGAAGAAGCGAATCAGTGAAAGAAAGGACCATGACAGAGGGGGAAACTTGCCCAGAATGAGGGCAGAAGATCAAGAAGAGGGGGGGGGGGGAAAGCAGGCAGTGAATGAGAAGAGGAAAACAATCCTACGTGCCTAGGGAAGGGTCGAAAGGTTCAACGAAAGAAGGACACCTAAAAGGAAGATTGGAGGAGTGCAGAGTCCAAAAAGAAGAATGAGATCAAGATTAGGGGGAGGGCAGCCCGGGTTCAAAAGGATGCTGTTGTGAAAGGAGACCTGTTCCATTCCAGTCCAGAGAGACCAACAAGCAGTGTTCCCTCTAAGCAGAGTTAGTGTGAGCCACCTCACACTAACTTTTAGCCTCCGGCTCACACGTTTCTGTCTCTGATCAGGAAGGATGGCTCCAGAGCAATTTAATTTATGCCGTAGCCCAGTCACTCAGTCACCACTTGAATGCCCAGTCGCTCACAGAGTAGAATTTTTGCTCACAAGGCTTAGAAGGAGGGCTGCTTGGGAGCATAAGCTTTCGAGAGTCAAAGCTCCCTTCGCCAGACAAGAATATTTCCCCACTTTGGTGTCCGGTGAAGGAAGGTTTGACTCTTGAAAAGTTTATACTCCCCCAAGATCTTGTTGGTCTCTGCGGTGCTGCTGGGCTCGAAATCTCACGGCCCTAAGTGCAGACTCCGCCCGGCTGCCCTCTGAAACTATCAAGTCAAGGGAGGGGGAAAAAAAAGATTATATTGGAGGAGAGCACGTTGCAAAAGAGAGAACCAGACAAGATCCCAAAAGAAGCAGCGATCAGGGACCGGAGGGGGGGGGGGGTCACGCATATTAAGAATACAAGAATATACAAGAATATGAGGGGAGGGAGGGGAGGGAGGGAGGGGAGGGACGAGAACCCCCACCTTCCCCCCACCCAAATCCAAAAGATGAATGGATGCAATGAAAAGGGTGGAGGGGGGATGGGAGGCGAGTGGAGATGACCGAAATAACCCATCGTTTTGCGGGGCGGGGGTGGAGAGGAGAGAAGGCTGTTTTGCAGAGAGCGACAAGGGAAGCGCCCGGAGAGGGCAAAGCCTGGAGCCGCCGGCCCACGTGGAAGGCAGAAGAGGGACGACGCGGCGGCGCGAGCCGGGGGCAGGCGAGGGAGCAGAGGGCGGTTTCTATGGCGACGGGGAAGGTGCGCGTGGAGCAGGGGAGGGGGAGGCTCCGGGAGAGGCGAAGGGGGCAGGGCGAGTCCATGTGCCGTGGGCGGCGGGGGGGGGGGGGGGGGTTCCACAGAGCGCCTCAGGCAGCCTCTTCCATGAGAACGCGGGGGGGGGGTAGTGGAGAGTGACAGACAGTGGGGGGGGGGGGAGAAGTCAGAGGGCGGGGGTGGTTGTTTTTTTCTTAACCCTCCTCCCCCCCCCGGTGGTACTCACCGCGCTGCCCCCTCCCCCGAAGCTGAGGGGAGGGACCGACCTGGGCAGCAACGCCGGAGCCGCCCGCGGGGACCAGGCAGCCGTGAAAGAGCCGCCGCCGTCGCCACCAGGGAGACGACGACCGCCGCCGGGCGTGCGTAAGGCGCGTGCGTGCCAGTGACCCGGATGTACCGGGTAAGCGCGAGCCCTGCCAGTTGGAGCGCGGCAGGGCGGTTGCTGGGGAGGCGGTTGCTGGTGGAGGCTGGCCAAGCAGTGCGCATGCTCCCTTGGCAGCGACGCGTGTGGGGGGGGGGGGGGGAGAGAGAGAGATAATCTTCTGTTTCACGAATCGTAGGTGAGGTTGAAAATGGAGCGGGCGGGCGGAGAAAGTGTCTTGGGAAAAGGGGATGATTCCCCCACGGAGCTGCGATCCTCAACGCACGTCTCGGGAACACAAAACCCCTTCGGCTTCGGTCGTTTCGTTTCGCCTTCCCTTGCCCAAGGCAGCTTGCGGCATTGCCCCCTTCCCGCCGTTTTTTGTCCTCACAACAACCCTGTGAGGTAGGTTAGGCTGAGTCTTCTGGTCTCACACGCACACACTCGGCCTAACCTGCCTCGCAGGGCTGTTGTGAGGATAGAATGGCAGAAGGGATGACGATCAGTGACCCCTTCTCAGCTGTGGAGTCGTGTGAGCAAAAAAAAAAGTCTACTTAGTGAGCTGCTGGCATTAAAGTTGCGAGCGAGCGATTTGGCTGCTGCATCAGTTAGTTTGCTCTGGAGCCGTCCCTTCCTGAGCTGAGACAAAAATGTGTGAGCCGGAGGCTAAAAAACTGTGAGCTGGCTCACACTAACTCAGCTTAGAGGGAACACTGACTATGATGTAAGGCCAGCCAGCAAGAATCCGTAGCAGAGCAGGGATTCGAACCTGGTTCCCACCCCCCAAGAGCCTAGTCCAACATGCTAACCAGTACATCCCCATGGGCTCTCAGACTGACAGATCCATCCCATTAAAAGATGCTCTAGATTAGACTGTAAAATGCAGAATTTAAGCACCATTTCCCAGGCTGTCTTACTTGGAATGCTCTGGACAAGCGCTGCCTTCTGCCTGCTGGAGAGATCTCAATCGGAGCAGCAGTCCCTGCTGGCTGCGCCTCATTGCATTAGCTTTATTGCTTAATTGGAGACAAAAACTGCTGGAACTTGATCAGTTGTACGAAACTGGGCTCCCCTTTCCCACATTTAGCTTGCAGGGAGGGGAAGGAGGCAAAAAAAAAAAAAGAATCCTGAAGGTTTTTTGCTGTTGTACTTTCATGCTATTCTAGGGTTGCCAAGTCCAGGTTGGGAAATACCTGGGGACTTTGGGGGTGGAGCCAGGAGAGGGCAGGGTTTGGGGAAGAGAGAAACCTCAGCATCATATGCCATAGAGTCCACCCTTCAAAGCAGCCCTTTTCTCCAGGGGAGCTGATCTCTGTCAGCTGGAGATCAGTTGTAAAAGTGGGAGATCCCCAGGCCCCACCTGGGGGCTGGCAACCCTAGGCTATTCACACAACCTCATTCATTTTCTGTGCTACAACCTGCGCCTTCTACCCGGATTTGAAGGTAGGGAGACTATCTCCCCTTGGAACAATCAATGCAAGGAAATCACAGAACAAAGTATGAGTCCAGTGGCACCTTTAAGACCAACAAAGTTTAATTCTGGGGATAAGCTTTCCTGTGCATGCACACTTCTTCAGATACATGGGAACAGTTAATACCCAGAATTAAACTTTGTTGGTCTCAAAGGTGCCCCTGGACTCATACTTTGTTCTGTTGCTTCAGACCAACACGGCTGCCCTCTGGGATCTGTCTTCAAGGAATTCACAGACTGAGTTTAACTTCAAAAGAGCCTCACCTAAGTGACAGACCTGCAAAAAGGGCTCTGTTAGTCCTCCAGGTAGGGCTTCCCTAGAGACATCTAGAAACGCAATCCCCACACGTGGGAAACCACCATGTCAGGGAGGAGAAAGGTTGCCAACATCCCGTTGGGGCCTGGAGATCTCACAGAATTAGAACTGATTTCCAGGCAACAGAGATCAGCCCCCCCCCCCAGAAAAAAATGGTCTCTCTGGAGGACGGACTCTATAGTATTGTACTCTGCTGAAGTCCCTCCACTCCCCAACCCCCCCCCCTCCCCAGGCTCCACCCCCAAATCTCCAGGAATTTCCCAACACGGAGTTGGCAAACCTACATGCTAGGCTAGAACATGACTTCCCAGTCCTCTAATTTTCTCTGTGCAGGGGATCTCTGAAAGAGGAACATTCAGTCCTATAAGACCCACAGATGCAACTGATATATGGAGCAGATCCAAGTTTACCATTGGGGGTTTCCAGTCCTGGGTGGAGAAATACCTGGAGGTTTGGGGGTGGAGCCTGGGGAGGGTGGGGCTTGGGGAGGGGAGGGGCCTCAGCAGGGTACAACACCACAAAATGAACCTTCCATGGCAGCCATTTTCTCCAGGGGGACGGTTCCCTAGCATTTGTAATAGCAGATAGCATTTGTAATAGCAGATCTCCAGGCACTACCTGGAAGTTGGCAACCCTTACCGACTCTGCAGGCAAGACGCCTGAGCCGCAAGAACAGATTTTAATCTTGATATTTCTTTTCGTGCCAATGCCTTAAGAACTTTCGCACGCAAGACAAAAAGAGGAACAGAACAGAAGGGGAGGGAAGTACCCGAGCAGGAAAATTTCTCTAGTTTCCCATCCTAGAGTTTCGACTACATTGTTTTGCCCACAACACTGAGTAGCCAACAGGTCTTTTATTGTCTGGATTCCGCCAGCGCTACCCCACCCTTGGCATAGAGCAACGAGTATCCAGTTGGACAGCCTCCTCCCTTTGAACGCCAGGTGCCTCAACGCTCCCATTCAGGGGTAGGGCTGCCAGCCTCCAGGTGGGGCCTGGGGATCTCCCGCTTTTACAACTGATCTCCAGCTGACAGAGCTCAGCTCCCCTGGAGAAAATGGCTGCTTTGAAGGGTGGACTCCATGGCATTGTACCATGCTGAGGCCCCTCGCCTCCCCAAACCCCACCTTCTCCTGGCTCCACCCCCAAAGTACCCAGGTATTTTCCAACCCGGACTTGGCAACCCTATTCAGGGGTCATGACACTGTGTTTTCCTCCTAAGCAGAATTCAGAGGTGGGGGGCATTCATGGCGACTGGCAGTCGGGAGAGGGGCACGACAGTTTCCCCCTGCCTCCAGTTCTCCTGACCCCGACCTGGATGGCCCAAGCTAGCCTGATCGCATTAGATCTCAGAAGCTTAAGCAGGGTCGGCCCTGCTTCCAGTTTGGTGCCATGGTTAGGAGCGCGGGCTCTGATCTGGGAGAACCGGGTCTGATTCCCCACTCCGCCACATGCAGCTGCTGGGGTGACCTTGGGTCAGTCACAAGTTCTCTCAGAGCTGTTATCTCAAGGGCAGTTCTTCGGAGAGCTCCCTCAGCCCCACCTACCTCACAGGGTGTCTGCTGTGCGGAGGGGGAGGGGGAGGAGATTGTCAGCCGCTCTGAGACTCCTTCGGGTAGTGAAGGGAGGGGTATAAATCCAATCTCTTCTTCTTCTCTTCTGCTTGATGGGAGACCAGCCCCAAGGAAGTCCAGGGTCACAATGCAGAGGCAGGCAATGGCAGTCCACCTGTTTGTCTCTTGCTTTGAAAACCCTACGGGGTTACTGTTGAAGCAATGATGAATTGACTGCACTTCCCTCCACCACCATCAATTCTCTCCTCCAAGATGTACCCCCTCACAGTTTTAAATCTTTCTCACCCAGCTGGCTAGGGTTGCCAACTCTGAGCTGAGGAATTCTTGGAGATTTAGGAACAGAGCCTAAAGAGTACAGCGTTTGGGAAGGGGCCTCAGCAGGGTACAATGCCATAGACCCCCCACTCCAAAGCATCTATATTTTCTAGAGGGACTGACCTCTACAGCCTGGAGGTCAGTTGTAATTCCAGGAAACCTCCAGGCCCCACTTGGAGGTTGGTAACCCTAGTTTCTTGCATGCCATTTCCCCTATTCCAAAGTGGCCCCAAGGGACTCTCCAGCCACCCTGGAAGAATCACAAAAGCTTGTTTGCCTGCACAGACAATGCAAACAGGGAACGTAGGTGTGGAAGGGAAGGGAGGAGCATCTGAGAAGAAGACGAGGAGGAGGAGGAGACTGGATTTATACCCCGCCCTTCACTCAGAGTCTCAGAGCAGTTTACAAACTCCTTTCCCTTCCCCTTCCCACAACAGACACCCTGTGAAACAGGCGGGGCCAAGAGAGCTCTTCGAGGACTGCCCTTGAGAGAACAGCTCTGAGAGAACTGTGGCTTGCCCAAGGTCATCCAGCAGCTGCATGAGGAGGAGTGGGGAATCAAACCCGGTTCTCTCAGATTAGAGTCCGCGCAATTAACCACTACACCAATCTGGCATGCCCCTATCCTCTCCTTCACAATTTCACTTCCTAAAATGGTGTTTTTTTGAATGTAGCAGGCACCTCTTCCATAAGACCTTTGACCGTAGCCTCAACCCTTCGGCAGTCACTGAAAGAAACATGGGCAACTTGGTCTCCATTCATCCTGGCTATCACCTTCCACCCTAAATTTAGATCTCAAGGTCCTTGGGGATGTTTTGCATGCTTTATTCTGTAAAATGCCACACCCACGGATGGCTGTCTAAAAATAGTAATGTATATCTTTGGGTCTGTAGGCTGTAATATCTGTGGATACATCTGGACCACTCATTCACATGCATGCAGAATGTACCGGCAGATGCAAGGTGGCCTTTTTTTCCTGTTCCTTTCACGGCTGCAGGATGGGCTAAATCAGGGGTGGGCAAATTGCAGCCCGGGGGCCACATGCGGCCCGCCACAGAGTTTTTTGCGGCCCGCCAAGAAGATTTCAGGACTTCAAGAAAATTGAGCCTAAATTCAATTTGCTCTCTTATCCCATCACTGCTGATAGTGATACAGCACCTGAGGAGCTGCAGCTTGAACTTATTGACATACAGTCAGATCACACTGTGAAAGAAATGTTTAATGCTGTGACATTAGTTGACTTTTACAAATCTTTGTCTGCTGAAAAAATTTCCATGTATGAAGAAATTTGCTGGGAAAATGTTCTCTATGTTTGGGTCTACATATATTTGTGAGCAAAGTTTTTCTTGCATGAAGATCAACAAGAGTAAATATAGATGCTCTTTAACAGACATTAACTTGCAGGCTGTGATGAGAATCTCAACAAGCAATCTCACTCCTGATTTCAAAAAAATTGTAGGAAAGTGTGATAGGGTACATTTGTCTCATTAAGCTGATTCTAAAATTAAATGTGCTTGCAGCTATAGATGATATGAAATTAGCACAATAAATAAATTGAATAAAACTACCACTATTTTATTTTATTTATATTTATTGATTTTTATGATACAATTTATACCTTTTCTGAAATGCAAAGTTAACTAATGAATGCAATCATTGTAAAAGGTGCGGCCCTCCACTAACCTCCGCTCCCACAAAGTGGCCCCCGAGCCAAAACAATTGCCCACCCCTGGGCTAAATCATCAACAGGTGTAACTTCCCACTAGGATGGAAATGCAATAAGTGTGGAGCAGTGGAAAATAGCAAGAGTCCAGTAGCACCTTAAAGATTATCAAAATTGGTGGTAGGGGATGAGCTTTCCTGAGTCACTGCTCACGTCTTCAGATACAGCTAGAATGGGAGTCCATCTGTCCTATTTACTGGAAAGCGGAGTGATTTCAGATGCCGAATGACATTAGCACGCAAATGACAACAGCAGGCGTGATTGGATTTAGGTGAGATATGCAGAGGGATAGGAGGCATGGAGAAATCAGCATTGGTAATGAGACAGGAAACCTAGGTCTCTATTCAGTCCAGGTGGATGCATTGTCTTGAGCTTGATTATCAGTTGCAATTCAGCAGTCTCTCTTTCTAATTGCCATTTGAAATTCCTTTGTAAGAGAACTGCTACTTTTAGGTCAGCAACTGAATGTCCTGGAAGGTTAAAACGTTCCCCCACTGGTTTTTGAATGTTGTGGTTTCTAATGCCAGACTTATGTCCACTAATTCTTTGTCAAAGAGTAGTGGTTTGTGTGGCAACCTTTGGCCAGTCACTCTTTCTCAATCTAAAAGTGCCCAGACCTGTATGGCCCAAACGAGCCCATTCTCATCAGATCTCGGAAGCTAAGCCAGGTCAGCCCTGGCTAGTACTTGGAAGGGCGACCTCCAAGGAATACCAGAGACGGGTGTGATGCAGAGGCAGGGAATAGCAAACCATCTCTAAACTTAAGAACCGAAGAGAAGCCAATGTTGGATCGGGCCAATGGCCCATCCAGTCCAACACTCTGTGTCACACAGTGGCCAAAAATACCAACTCTTACCTTAAAAACAAGTCTAGTTTTCCACCTAGTGGTGCATAACGCTAAAAGAGCTACAACTTCTGGCTTCCAGACAGTCTTAGGATCTCCTGGCTATACGACACGCAAGGCCATACAACAACAACAATAATAGTCTAAGCGTTATGGGAAACAGCAAGAGTCCAGTGGCACCTTAAAGACTGGTTAATTTGTGGCAGGGTAGGAGCTTTCGTGAGTCATTGCCAGTGCTCCCTCTAAGCTGTGGAGTCATGTGAGCAAAAATTCTACTTTGTGAGCTACTGGCATTAAAGTTGTGAGCGAGCGATTTGGCTACTGCATCAATTAGTTTGCACAGGAGCCACCCGTTCTGAGCTAAGGCGAAAATGTGTGAGCCGGAGGCTAAATAACAGTGAGCTAGCTCACACTAACTCAGTTTAGAGGGAACACTTGGTCGGTGCTCATGTCTTCAGACACCCTGTCACAGATTTTGTTAGTCTTTACGGTGCTACTGGACTCTGGCTCTTTCCTACTGCGACAGACTAACACGGCTGCCCACCCTGATCTAAGAGCTACGGGGCTATTATTGTGACAACAGAACAGAAGAACAGAATAAGCAATACTATAAATTAGGGTTGGGGAATTCCTGGAGACTTTCAGGGTGGAACCTTGGGAGGGAAAGATTTGGGTAGAGGAAAGGACCTCAGAGGAGCGTATAATGCCACAGCGTCCACAGAAGAAGAAGAAGAAGAAGAGATTGGATTTATATCCTGTCATTCACTCACTTGGAGTCTCAGAGAGGCTTACAAACTCCTTTTTCTTCCCCTCCCCACAACAGACACCCTGTGAGGTGGGTGGGGCTGAGAGAGCTCTGAGACAACTGTCCTTGAGAGAACAGCTGGTACAGAGCTATGGCTTGCCCAAGGTCATCCAGCAGGTGCAAGTGGAGGAGTGGGGAATCAAAAACCCGGTTCTCCCAGCTTAGAGTCTGCGCACTTAACCGCTACACCAAACTGGCTCCCAGAGCAGCCAATTTATCCAGTGGAGCTGATCTCTGTCATCAGATGAGCTGTGATTCCAGAAGATCTCCAAGTCCCACCTGGAGGTTGGCAACCCGATGAGAAACAGCTCTGGGTTCCCATTGCAAAGCAAAATATCCTGTTGGTCAGCCATGTTGGTGTGAAGCAGTAGAACAAATTTAGAGTCCAGTGGCACCTTTAAGACCAACAAAGGCATATTCAAGGTATGCATGCACACGGAAGCTCATACCTTGAATAAACCTTCGTTGGTCTTAAAGGTGCCACCGGACTCTAGATTTGTTCTGTTCTGTTGCCAAGTGAGGCATAAATAAACAGACTGCAAACAGAAAAATAAAAATCACGGCAGCAGCTTGCCCAGTTGAGTTTCAGCCTATCAGTCAATGTTACAGGAGTCCTGCTAGGGAACAGAAAAGGGGCCATCTTCAGTTCTCCTCTGAAGCAGCTGTTGCAATAATAAGCAAGAAAAGCCCAGATCAAAGCTACTGATTTCAAATCATGCAGCTAGCAGGAGAGGATGGTTCCTGCTGACCAACACAATGCCCTTCTGTGTTCGGACATTCCTGCTCTGAAAGAAATCCCTGCAGAAGGATGTATTAATGTATGATGCTGGCCTGTAGTTGGGAAATTCCTCTTTTTAAAAAAAGATTTTTTATTAGTTTTCAAAAAAGAGACAAAGACACAAAACAAGAGAGAAAACAACCATACAACATGTATGGAGCCTGTACTATCAGGATCTAAATAGATTTTCCTAACCAAAATCATTTTTTTTTATTTATTTCTTCGATTTATACCCCGCCCTCCCCGCGAATGGGCTCAGGGCGGCTTACATGGGCACACAGCCAAGAATAATACATTAAAATAGCTAAAACAGTTAAAAATTCCTATGACAAGTAACATTGCTAACAGCTTCCTGTAACATATTATCAAGTGGCGACCCAGTGGTAGGTCTCCAAATCCCCCCTGCCACCAGCAAGGGCCATTCCGGGCCGGTTACATCATAGATGGTAAGCCTGATGGGTGGAATCCTCGGTGGCGGCTCCTATTCAAAGGCCTGGCGGGAGAGCTCCGTCTTGCAGGCCCTGCGGAACTGCACAAGGACCCGCAGTGCCCTGCTCTCTTCTGGGAGCTCATTCCACCAGACAGGAGCCGCCACCGAAAAAGCCCTGGCCCTTGTTCTGGTGAGCCTGGCAGCCCTAAGGCCCGGAATCTCTAGTCGATGGGTTGACCCCGACCTCAGTGCCCGCTGGGGTATATATGGAGAAAGGCGGTCCCTAAGGTATGTTGGACCCTGGCCATACATTTTACCTGGCATAGTTTATAAGTTCTACTTAGCGCTTACATGTTTAATACAGATTTATTTATAGTTTATTTAAAATAATTTTCCAACCATTTGTAAAATCTTGTCCAATTGTTTTCGAAAATTTCTTCTTTTTTATCTAAAAGCGGCAAAGTTAGTTTGTCCATTTCTGCCATTTCCAGTAATTTGTAAATTATTTCTTCTTCAGATGGGCCCTCTTCTCCTTTCCAATATTTTACATATAGAATTCTAGCCATAGTAATTACATGTACAATCATATATCTATCTGGTTTTTTGAATGTCTCTGGGATAATGTTCAGCAAAAGTATTTCTAGAACAAATGGTATAGTCAAGCCTATTGTTTTTTGCAGTATAGCATGGATCCAAACCCAATATTTTTTTTGTCACACTACAAGTTAGGGTTACCAAGTGGCACCTTACCTGTAGCGGGGGGAGTCCTCGCCGCTCCGGGAGGGTCCTGGCGTGCGTGCGAAGTGCGCTCACCGTGATGACATCACCCAGAAGTGAGGTCAGTGCCTCGGACACGTTGGGGGCGGGATCTCAGTAATTTGAGGGAAAACCACAGAATTTTCCCTCGAATTACAGAGCGCCCCCTTCCCCGAAACGTGCCCGATGCGATGACGTCACCTCCGGGTGATGTCATTGTGCCGGCATGTCTCCTCAGCCTGGCAATTTGGGGGTGGGGTTTCCCCCACGGCCCGATCCCGGCCGGCGGGCAGCGGGCCACTGGAGTGGGGGTTTCTCCGCCCCTAGGGGGACTTGGCAACCCTACTGCAAGTCCGCCACATATGGAAAAAAGAACCATTATTCTGCTTAGAAGATAGTTTGGCTTCAGACTCATATTTAAAGGGGACACGCCTTCTAATTCACAGCACATTATTTACAAATAGCCAGAGCGATCCAGCTCTTGGTTAAGCCCTGGAGGGTAAGGCGTGCGAAAACGATGAATCCAAAATGCCTCATGTTGCGTCAATGTGAGGCATTTTGGATTCATCGTTTTTGCATGCGTTACCCTCCAGGGCTTTAAACATGAGTGGTTAGTATGGAGGCTTATCAGCCATTCCTACTTATGAAGTTGTTCTCCAGCGGAATGTTAAGCTGTTGGCCCATCATTAAAACGTATTAGTAGGTAAGGCATGCAAATGACTGAGGCTCTAATTTATTAAGATTTATCAAGATTGTATAATGGGCAGGGCTATTTTTGGGCAGGAACGCACAGGAACGGAGTTCCGGCTGGCTTCTGAGTCGGCCACGCCTACAGCCTCTCCCCCCCCCCCCCAGGTTCCCCCTCAGGGAAGCCAAGCTGATCCAGGGAAGGAAGGCAGTTTAAATTGTCTCCCCTCCTAGGGATCCCCAGTCACCCCGCAGCTGGGGTCAGGGGCGTAGACTTTTAAAATCCCCGGGGGGGCGGGGGCTCTCTCATGCGCGCGCGCCCTCCTCCTCCTGGCGCCGTCTGCAGGCCGAGCGGTGGCGGGTCTGGGGAGCGAGCGGGCCGGGGAGGAAGGGAGGAATTGGCCGGCCTGGCTGGGGGGCGGGCGAAGGGAACCCTCCCCCCGGGCGCGTCTCCGTCCTGGGGAGCCCCTCGGCGGTGTTCTCTCCCCCTGGGGAGCCAGCGTGGCAGACGACGGGCCCGCTCGGGGCCTCCCCGGCTAGCTTGCGGCGGGCGGCAGCCCGAGTCGGCTTCTCGTAGGAAGGAACCGGAGGCGGGCCGGGAGGGGGTGTGTGGCTCGCGCGCCGAAATTTCCCGGGGGGGGGCTCAGCCACCCCCGGCAAAATGGAGCGCCCGCCGGTGGCCAGTCAGCCGGCCGTCGCCGCCTCTCTCCCCCCCCCCCCCCGCCCCAGGGAGGCAGGAGGGCAGGCCGGGGGTGGGGGGAAGGAGAGGCGGCGACGGCCGGCTGACTGGCCACCGGCGGGCGCTCCATTTTGCCGGGGGTGGCTGAGCCCCCCCCCCGGAAATTTCGGGGGGGGCTCGAGCCCCCCCGTAGTTGACGCCCATGGCTGGGGTGCCTGGGAAAGCCGATCCAGAAACTGCCTTCCTTCCTTCAGGTTCCCCATGCGCCCCACAAGCTGCGGGGCACCTGGGGAAGCCGATCCTGGGTGGGAGCTGCGCTGTCAGGGGTGTGGCCTAATATGCTAACGAGTTTCTGCTGTTGGGTGTGGCTATTATGCTAATGAGTTCCTGCTGGGCTTTTTCTACAAAAAAAGCCTTGATAATGGGTATGGGGGCTTATGTATATTTGGTTTTTCCTTCGGACTTTTGTCCACGTCTTTGAAAATTTATTAGAATTGAAGCATACAATGCAATAGGAAGCATTATTGTATAGTAAATATGGTTATTTGGATTTTCTTATAGTATTATTTCAATTGTACAGGTTATAAGTACTGTTATTTTGCTTTGTATAGTCACTTTGGACACCCGCAGTGCAAATAGGAAGCGTTTTGTATGTCACTCTGAAGAAGGACTTCGAAACGGAGTACATATCCAGAATTCTTCGTTCCTTATTTGTGACTTCTTAAGTTGTTTCAGCTTTGCATGATATTTTGTGCATTGTATAAATTTATTCATGCATGGTTTAATTTTGTAGCATTGTTTATTACACAGGTGTTTCTCTGTATGACTTTAAGCCCACTGTGTATTCCGCCGGTATCTACAGACGTTAAAGTGCTACTGGACTCTTACTCTTTTCCGCTGCAGTAAAACTTTGAGACTCTTACGTTTCGGAGGAAAGTTCATCTCTGTGGAAAAGCCCAGACAGCGACTGTCGTTGCCACGCATCACTCTAAATTTTTCATCTTAAAGGCAACCAAAGGAATAATAGCCAGGAAGGGTTTTAAAAATAACAGGGCAAAAGGACGCAGTGGGGGAGGAGGGAACCAGCCCTTAGCACAGAGCGATTTCAGCTAGGAGTATCTCCTCTTGACAACTGCGGTCTCTGCCAGCTAACAGATCTGAAAACGAGCCAAGGACACTTTTGACCCACAGCGACCGGCTGCTTGGATTGTTAGCCGGTGTAAAAAGAAGAGAGGCCTGGCTTTGCGCGACAAGATTGTAGACGGGGAAGGACGGAAAGAGAATTATACTCTGCTGACGGGGAAAGACGGAAAGAGAGTTACACTCTGCTGATTTGGCTCCCGGCATCTTCCCCAGCCAATTCCACGGCTTGATTAGTTCTTTCTCTTTGATCCCTACAAATCCAATCTCATCCCTGACATATGCAGCGCTAAGAAGTCCCCCGCTGGGAGAGCGCTGCCTCTCAGGAGCTTTCTCTTGGCTTATTGAGAGCCGGCGTAGCCGAGATGAGGTGGGAGAGCTGTGAGATGGCAGGGCCCCTGGTTCCAGTCTCGCCTGGATGGCCTTTCCGGCAGACCTCTCTTTTTCACGGCTTCTGCTCTTCAGCCACAGCCACTGTGGCCTTGCACGCAGTCGGGAGACTTGGGGTGTTAGAGGATGCCAGGACTGCCGAGAGGGCCTTGAGGCCTTCCCCACATCTTGGGGGCCCTTCCTTCTGTGCCTGCCCTAGGGCTGCCAACTCTAGACTGGAGAATTCCTGGAAGTTTGGGGAGGGAGTCTTAGGGAGGGGAGTAGGGTTGCCAGCTCCAGGTTGGGAAATACCTGGAGATTCCAGGGGTGGAGCCTGAAGAGGCGCAGGGTTTGAAGAGGGGAGGGGCTTCAACTGGTATAATGGCACAGTCCACCCTCCAAAGCGACCATTTTCTCCAGGTGAGCTGACCTCTATTGCCTGGAGATCAGTTGTAATCCCAGGGAATCTCCAGCCACAACCAGGAAGTTATAACAATCTTGATACAGAGGTATAGTAACACCAACAATACGAAGATAGAAGCACGTTACCCTTAGGGGAAAACGGCTGCTTTGGAAGGTGGACTCTATGGCATTGCGCTCTGTTGAGGCCCCTCCCTTCCCCCAAACCCCACCCGCCTCAGGCTCCCCACCCAAATCTCCAGGAATTCCCCAAGTTGGAGTTGGCAACCCTAATAAACACGTCCTGGTGTTAGGGATACTGCCTTTGTATCTGACAGAGTTATGAACGCTCAGAAGCCCTATTAGAAACCCACTCAAAATGCACATAGAGGGTGGGGAGAGAGTTAAAAATGGCTTCAGATTATAAAGCCTCCTTCACCTACAGGTATAACGTATCCAGAAAATCTGAAACCATGGGGAAAGCCCAGTTCCCCCCCCCCCCCCAATGGGGAAAATGAAAAATGGGGGGAAAGCAGAAATATCCAGTAATTACTCTATCCAACCCAAATTTTTATTACACCTTTAACAACATAAAATGCAGACTGTATAACCTAAGAGTGCATGCATACTAAAGCTTCTAACCAGAATTAAATTTTATTGGTCTTAAAGGGGCCTCTGGACTCTAGAACTTTGTTCTAATGAACAATTGTCCTACTGGACAAATGTATGGGATTTAAGAGTAAAAATGACTGACTGTGTGATCCTAAAATGTACTACATACATATAGATGGCTGGCAATATAGGTCTCCAATAAGGCACAAACTTTCCATGCAAAGTAAGAGGCAAAGTCAATCATTTGATTCCCGCCCCCCCAGTTTCCTGAAGTGAGAGATGCAAGCACGGCAGCCTTTTTATTTTAAAAGGGGGGGGCACCCGAGTATTTGGATAAATTCATCATACACTCCACGTTCGTTTTAACCTTCCAGCCAACCATTTGCAAATGCAAATAGGTAAATCAAGAAATAAACAGAAATGCTGTACAAATGCCCAGAGGGATAAGGTAGAACTGGTACCTTCAGAAGCAAGCCTGGGGGGACATTTCAAAATCAACCACCCTAGACTCTATAGCAGCCCTTTAGCACCAGTGTTCCCTCTAAGCTGTGGAGTCTCGTGAGCAAAAATGCTACTTTGTGAGCGACTGGCATTAAAGTCATGAGTGAGTGATTTGGCTGCTGCATAAATTAGTTTGCTCTGGAGCCATCCTGCCTGAGCAAAGACAAAAATGTGTGAGCCGGAGGCTAAAAAACTGTGAGCTAGCTCACACTCACTCAACTTAGAGGGAACACTGTTTAGCACCTATTAAGTATTGAGGTGGAGGCGATGAATCCAACAAACAGGCTTTTATTCATTACATCGTACAGCTCTAAGAGAGCGGCACTCTAATTTATACAGTTTCAACAAATAACTTACAACAGTGTAACTATATACAAGCGATGTTATTGGACCCAAGCAAGGCTCAGCGATTGGGTACCTAGACTGGCTTCAGGACCAATGGGAGTCTTTATTAATCAGCCAATGAGAGATGGAGCATTAGGATACCAGAGCCCTTTCATAGGTAAACCATAGTTGGTAATGCAACATAATTCAAGAATACAAACACAACAGCACTCATTTGAGGAGCAATCCACTTTCCTCTTGTAGCAAAATGACCACTCAGCATTGCTTTTAACCGGCATGTGCTCGAACTCGGAACGCTGCTGACCGCACGCACCCTCTTCCACCCCTTTCACGCAGAGAATCCCCCATGCAAACTAACTCCCATTACCTGTGACTTACAAATGCAGGTTAACTTGTGTTTGTTTCTCTCTTCCTCAGTGTGCGAACGCAGACTGGGTCTCTAAAAGCAGAGCTGAACAAGCCAGGTTTGTGCGCTTGCCGTTTTAATTCGGTTAGACGGGAGAGGCACGCACCAATCAGCGTTTCCTACAGCGATACCGAGTTAACCATTACCTCTCGGTCATTGACTTTTTGTGTCGGCACTCGACGAGGCTCTATTGCTGGCATTTGGCAGGCAGGCCCTTCAATCTCTGCCCGAAGAACACTCTATTAGCTGTGTTTGGCTCACCAACGATACACTTATCTGCTGCCCTCACCAGAGGAGGCCAAATGAGCTTTGGATCGTTACTGCCCTCTGACAATGTATTCATTGATCGGGGGGGGGCCAACTCTGAATACCTCAAGGCATCACAGTGCTGTCTGGAGGAGCAGGCCCAAAAAGATTTGGGATCCACCTGAAATCAGGCCTTGCACTGTCTGTGATGCACCTCTGCAGGGTATAATGCCATAGAGTCCACCCTCCAAAGCAACCATTTTCTCCAGGGGACCTAATCTCTATAATCTGGAGATCAGTTGTTTAGGGATGCCAGCCTCCAGGTAGGACCTAGGGATCCCTCGGAATTACAGCTCAGCTCCAGGCTACAGATAGGGTTGCCAAGTCCTTATGACTTACCGGCGGGGGGGAGTCCTCCTGAGGCCGGGAGCTTCCCTGGTGTGCGCGCTTGCTCGCGCGCCGCGATGATGTCACCCGGAAGTGACATCATCACGTTGGGGGTGTTGCCAGGGCGACGCTCTGGCAATCGTCCAAAAACTCTATGGTACCATTTTGGGGCGATTGCTAGAGCGTCATCCCGGCAACATCCCCAACGTGATGACGTCACTTCCGGGTGACGTCATAACGCTGGGGAAGTCGACGACTTCGGGGGTGGGGTTCCCCCTGCCGGCCGAATGCTGGCCGGCGGATCGGGAACCCCTGTAGTGGGGGATCCCCCGCCCCCTGGGCTGTCTTGGCAGCCCTAGCTACAGAGATCAGTTCCCCCTGGAGGAAATGGCTGCTTTGGAGGCTGGACTCTACGGCCTTGTACCCCACTGAGATCCCTGTCCTCCCCAGGCTCCATCCCCAAATCTCCAGGAGTTTCCCAACCTGAAGCTGTCAAAAACACACACACACCCCATGCCCCACCAGTGGCCGAGGTGAAACTGGGAACCTTACCGACTAGGCTCACATTCAAAGCAGGCCTCTTTGGTGTAGTGGTTAAGAGTGCAGGCTAGTCTGGGAGAACCGGGTTTGATTCTCTGCTCCTACACATGCAGCTGCTGGTGTGACCTTGGGTCAGTCACAAGCTCTGTCAGACCTGTTCTCTCACAAGCAGTTCTCGAAAGAGCTCTCTCAGCCCCACCTACCTCACAGGGTGTCTGTTGTGGGGAGGGGAAGGGAGAGGAGTTTGTAAGCCGCTCTGAGACTCCTTCAGGTGGTGAAGGGCAAGGTATAAAGCCAAGCTCCTCTATTCTTCTTCTTCAACTAAAACTATTTCTATCTAACAGCTGACTTTGCTTTCCTCTTACTTACAACTGAGCCCTTTTGTGTTTCAGTAAGAACAGAGTTGCCAGGCTCCAGGTGGGGCCTGGAGATCTCCTGGAATTACTATTAGCCAAGTTGCCTTGATTTCTTATCAATATTGGTGAATTATAGCTTCTTAATTAATTGGCAATAGGCAAAAAGGGGTCACCACCAATATATACAGAGGTCCCACCTCTTCCAGAAGCACCGGAAATAAACAAGGAGGCTGGCTTTAGTAATAAAATAGTTTCTTTACTAAAAGGTTCTTACTCAGGCAAATAATCTAGTTCCACTCGACTTTCAAAGCACTTTTGAACTGCATTTTGCCAGTTCATGAAGTAAAATCCAGTCGGAAAGTGCACTGAAAGTTGATTGGAAGTGGATTATTTAGTGTGTGTGACCACAGCCCTAGTTACCATGAAACTCATAGAAATCAACTTAATTACAGAATTACGGAGTGAGTCTAACCTCACAGGTTCAGAGGAGTTAGCCGTGTTAGTCTGTTGCCTCAAAACAATAAAAAGCCCAGTATCACCTTTACGACTAACTATATATCTCTGGCCAGTTCCTTCATACCCTCCATGCATCTGACGAAGAGAGCTGTGTTTCTCGAAAGCTTGTGCTACAATAAAGTTTGTTAGTCTTAAAGGTGCTGCTGGGCTTTTTACTATTTTACCCTCCACAAGGTCATTGCAAAGATAAAACGGAAGAGAGGAGAACGGTGTACATTGGCCTCAGTTCCTTCGAAGGAAGGGCCAGATAAAAACACAGAGACGGAAAACAAGCTTTTCTTTTTTCGTGGCCAAGGAGACTTCTTTGTTGGCGTGGAAAAAATGACAAAGAGCATCATCTGCTTCAACTCTGCCTTTAAGGAAAAAAGGTAGAGGGCGGAGGGCGGCTAACGAAGAGGCTGGCAGCCACGCTTTCCTTTCAAGTTCATCAGCTCAGCCCAGGAGGGAGAAGGAGAGAGGGACATCAAGGTATCCAGTAACTGGATTCCAGAGACATTTGCTCCGGGCGCTGTGAAGCTGACGCACGCTGATCCGTTATCTTGTGCTGCTGGTGGCGCTTTCTAGAACAGGCGCAGTGTCATGTTTTGGAATCAGGTTATGCCGCAGCGAGCAAAAGAGTCTGTCTTTAAAGGCCAATTTCGATAATGCCCTTTCCATGCACAGGACAGCATTACGATGAAAAAGTGAGTTTTGCAGTTGCGGCACTGAATTTCCCCCCCAAAATTTTTGGAATGGGCCCAAAGGTCCAGGAAGGTTGGGGACTCCTGATCGACTTGCAGTACCCCTCCAGAGTCTCGGGAAAGGATCTCTAGGGTTGCCAGGTCTGGGTGGGAAAATACCTGGAGACTTTGGGGGTGGATCCAGGAGACGCGGGGGTTTGGGGAGGGGAGGGGCCTCAGAATGGTACAATGCCATAGAGTCCACCGTCCAAAGCTGCTGTTTTCTCCAGGGGAGCTGATCTCTGTCAGCTGGAGATCACTTGTAAAAACAGGAAATCTCCAGGCCCCACCTGGAACCTGGCAACCCTAAGTGTCTCCCCCCAACTTTCATGTCTTAGCTGCAAATGGCAGGGACTGAACTCTGGACTTCAAGTTCCCCTCCCAGGATTCTGTCGCCAAACAGGAAATGTTCATCCACAAGTGTATACAGGGCTATTTTGAGGCTCCCCCCAATCACCATGACTAGTAACCAATGATAGACCTCTTGTCCATGAATCCATCTAATCCCCTTTTATAGCTGTCTACGCCTGGGGCAATCACTACATCCCCTAACAGCAAAGTCCACATTTTAATCACTCTCCACGTAAAGAAATATTTCCTTTTGTCCTTCCTGAATCTACTGCCCATCAGCTTCATTGGAAGCCCGGGCGTTCTAGTATTTTGGGAGCAGTGTTCCCTCTAAGCTGAGTCTGTGTGAGCTAGCTCACAGTTTCTTAGCCTCCAGCATTTTTGTCTTAGCTCAGGAAGGAGGGCTCCAGAGCAAACTAATTGATGCAGCAGCCACATTGCTCGCTCACAACTTTAATGCCAGTAGCCCACAAAGTAGATTTTTTTGCTCACAAGACTCCACAGCTTAGAGGGAGCATTGGTTGGGAGAGGAAGAAACCATTCTGCCTGTCAACTCTCTCTGCCCCGTGCATAATTTTATAAACCGCTATCATGTCCCCACCCCCAGTCATCTCTTTTCTAAGCTGAAAATCCCAAGGCTCTTCAGTCTCTCCTCATAGGGAAGGTGCCCCAGTCCCCTAATCATCGTGGTGACCCTCCTCTGTATTTTTTCCAGCTCTGCAATGTCTTTTTTTGAGATACAGTTATTCCTGAGATTATCGTGTAGTGAGATGCTGTGCATTCTGTCCCAAGAACCCTCATGCCCTCTTCAGAAAAGCTACAATTCAGGGAATGGTTCTAAAACCACGGCATGTCCATAAAGCGGGTGGGCCCGCTGTTAATCATAAAGAGCTCAACAAGACACATGGAGAAGAGCTGTCTTCAAGTAGAAAAAATATACCACTCGGGGAGGCTAAAAATAAGCTATCGGACAGGTTGATGACAGTGTAGAAGTGTGGATTTTCACAAGTTCACATCATTAAAATTTAAATTATCTCAGCAGATGCCCTGAGAGAGAGATCGAGGGAATTTTCTTGATAGCTCTTTAAGAAATTACGTGTTTAACATCTGGGGTTAATCTACACACAGCAAATCAAAAATTCCTTTATGATTTTAAAAGGGGATTAGATAGATTCACAGAGGATGAGTCTATCAATGGCTACTAGCCATGGTGACTGAGGGGTACCTCCACATACAGAGGCACTAATCCTCTGAATACCAGAGCCAGGAGGAAACATCAGGGGAAGGCCTCGGCCTTTATGCCCTGTTGTTGGCCCTCCAGAGGAACTGGTTGGCCACTGTGTGAGACAGGATGCTGGACTAGATGGACCACTCGTCTGATCCAGCAGGGCTCTTCTGATGTTCTTATCAGGGGAAGGCCTCGGCCTCTCTGCCCTGTTGTTGGCCCTCCAGAGGAACTGGTTGGCCACTGTGTGAGACAGGATGCTGGACTAGATGGACCACTCGTCTGATCCAGCAGGGCTCTTCTGATGTTCTTATCAGGGGAAGGCCTCAGCCTCTATGCCCTGTTATTGGCCCTCCAGAGGAACTGGTTGGCCACTGTGTGAGACAGGATGCTGGACTAAATGGACCACTCGTCTGATCCAGCAGGGCTCCTCTTATGTTCTTATCAGGGGAAGGCCTCAGCCTCTATGCCCTGTTATTGGCCCTCCAGAGGAACTGGTTGGCCACTGTGTGAGACAGGATGCTGGACTAGATTAGGGTTGCCAAGTCCTACTTGCATGATGCAGGGGGGACTCCTTGCCCGCCTGGGAGTCGTGTGGTGCGATGACATCACCCGGAAGTGACGTCATCAAATCAGGCACGTTAGGGCGGGACCTCTGACATTCGAGGGAAAACCATAGAGTTTTCCCTCTAATTACAGTGTCCCCCTCAAAATGTGCCTGACACGATGATGTCACTTCCGGGTGATGTCATCGCGCTGGACACGTTGCAGCAGCCCAGCAAATTGGGGGTGGGGTTACCCCCGGCGGCCCAATCTGGGCGGGTGGGGAGCAGGCCGCTGGAGCGGGGGCTTCCCCGCCCCCCAGGTCAACTTGGGAACCCTAGACTAGATGGACCACTGGTCTGATCCAGCTGGGCTCTTCCGATGTTCTTATGAGGGGAAGGCCTCAGCCTCTCTGCCCTGTTGTTGGCCCTCCAGGGGGACTGGCTGGCTCCTATGTGAGACAGGATGCTTGACTAGATGGACTATTGGTCTGATCCAGCAGGGCTCTTCTGATGTTCTCTGTTTTTTTCTTATATTTCCCTCTCTCTCTTTTTTGCTAACTAACAGCAAAAGAGAATCTTATATTTGCATAAAAACTGGAAGCCATTGCCCAAGTTACTTGCTGGGAAACTGGCATAACAAACTGACAGAACACTTCCCATTAGATTGTTGTGGAATCTGGAATAGTAATGTAGTTCCCCTTTGGGAAATATTCTTTTTTTTATAGAGCAGTACCATTTAAGGCTACTTTGTGAAGCCAAGCTGAGTGATTCAGAGGCAGAGGAGGAAGTAGAGGACAATGCCGTGTTAAGCAGCATTACACCCAATGTTCCCTCTAACTTTCCCCCCTATTGAGCAGAGCAGTTCGCATCCTAAGCAAAATACAATGGCTGTGATCTTAAAATGGGCAATGGGCAGTGCAAGACCCTGCACGACTCTGGATTGCTGCTGAGCGGGGCTTCCTGGGTTAATGAGCGGCCACTCACACACACAGCTTAGAGGGAGCCAGGGGTCATTTCGTAGCAGGAGCTCCTTTGCATATTAGGTCACACCCTCCTAATGTAGCCAATCCTCCAAGAGCTTACAGAGCTCTTCTTACAGGGGCTACTGTAACCTCTTGGAGGATTGGCTACATCGGGGGGGGTGGCCTAATATGCAAAGGAGCTCCTGCTATGAAGTGAGCCCTGGAGGGAGTGCTGGTCACACCTATGCTTTAAATGAATGAATGAAAACAAGAACTCATGGGCACTCCATGAAATTGCTGAGCAGTCGGGCTAGAATGAATAAAAGGATGTACTTCTTCACCCAAAGAGTGATCAACGTGGATTTCACTGCCACGGGAGGTGGTGGCAGCTACAAGCATGGACAGCTTCAAGAGGGAATTAGATAAACGTATGGAGCAGAGGTCCATCAGTGGCTATTAGCCACAAGGTATAGATAGGAACTCTCTGTCTGGGGCAAGTGATGCTCTGTCTTCTTGGTGCTTGACGGAAGGCAACAGTGGGAGGGCAACAGTGTCCTGGCCCCACTGCTGGACCTTCTGAGGGCACCTGGTGTTTTTGGCCACTGTGTGACAGAGTGTTGGACTGGATGGGCCACTGGCCTGGTCCAGCATTGGCTTCTCTTATATTCTTATGTTCTTAATGTAGTTGTTTTAAAATAATTTTCTAGGTATGTTCTGTCTCTGGTTTTAATTGTTTTAGTGATGGGGAGGTTGATTGAATAGTTTTCAAGATGGGATTTTCTTATGTGTGTTTTAAATTTCTCAGCTGCCTCATGAAAGCAGTAAAGGGGTATAAGTTTTGTAAATAAATACATCAATAACCTCAACCAACAGCCTGTTGAAGGGGATGCTGTTATGACATGGAAACAAAGAGCTTATCTGTCGATGCCTTCTGAAAGAAACACCCTAGATTTTGGCCACTGTGTGACACAGAACGTTGGACTGGATGGGCCATTGGTCTGGTCCAGTATAGCTTCTCTTGTTGTTTTATGTTCATCTGCAGAAGTAGAGAGCTGTTACTGAGTCGGCAACTTTTCCACCCGTGTCCTGGATAGCCCAGGTTAGCTTGAGCTCATCAGCTCTCGGAAACTAAGCAGGGTTGGACTAAACCGCTAAGGAAGTCCAGGGTTGCTATGCAGAAGCAGTCAATGGCATACCACCTTTGAACATCTCTTGTCTTGAAAACCCCACCAGAGGTTGCCATAAGTCAGCTGTGACTAGATGGCATTTCCTACCACCAACCTTCATTTCTAATTGATTTCTTTGTCTCCCAAAGTGGTTCACATGAAGCAAGACACACGAGCTCCAGTCCTCAGGCTGACAAGCTAAAACAAAAACCTGACACCACAACGATGACAACAAAGAAGAAAAAAAGAAGACTCTCTCCAGAACTGTCCTTGAGAGAACAGTTCTGAAAGACCTATGTCTTGCCCAAGGTCATCCAGCAGCTGCAAGTGGAGGAGCAGGGAATCAAACTTGGTTCTCCCAGATTAGAGTCCGTGCACTTAACCACTACACCACTGGGGAGTGGAAGGAGATGAGCATATGAGACTGCCTTATACTGAGTCAGACCACAGGTCCTTTCAGTTCAGCGTCATGAACAAACGTGAGCTCATGACCACATGAAGCTGCCTTACAATGAAGTAGACCGTTGGTCCATCAAGGTCAGTATTGTCTAGTCAGACTGGCAGAGGCTCTCCAGGGTCTCAGGCAGAGGTCTTTCACATCACCCACTGCTTGGTCCATTTAAATGAAGATGCCGGGGATTGAACCTGGGACCTTCTACATGCCAAGGAGATTGTCATAAGTCAGCCAGGGCTCAAGAATAGCTAGGGTTCCTCAGGATAAGAGGAGCCCTGTGTAGCCCAGCCTTGAGTCAATAGAAGCTGACCAGCAGAAAAATGAGCCACAGGCTTGTCAGGATTCACAGCCAACAGCTGGTGCAGAGCCATTGACACCCTCCAGCCCTGGTTCAGCAGGTGAACCTCAGCTGGCCATTCCCAGCCCACCAGTATCACCTACACCCTTAGAGCACTGCAGATGGAGGCTGAGAAAAGAGCTACAGGCAAGACGGCAAACTGCACGTCTCCTGGCCCAATGCCAGCTGCTTACTGATAACAAAGATGAGTACTTGCAGGATTGCTTCTGAGCAGCTAGCTGCAAGCCTAGGTGTGTGGCTATAAACCAATCAAGAGAGGCTGTTAGGTGTATACGCAATGTGAAAGATAGATGTTAAGCCACTGACTCTGCCTTGCCTGATTCTTGGAACTTGACCTTGGACTGAACAACCCTGCCTTGCCTGATCTTTGGCACTCGGAGTCTGCAAATCAGCACACAGATGCTCTATCAGTGAGCCACCGCAGCCCTCCAAGGTCTCAGGCAAACACTTTAGCACCTGGAGTGTAGCGTGGTGTAATGGTCAGAGTTTCAGGCTAAGATCTGGGAGACCCACTTTGACATGGAAGCTTGCTGGGTGACATGGGGCCACTTGTGTGCTTTCAGCCTAACCTACCTCACAGGGTTGTTGTCATTAGGAAAAAATGGAGGAGAGGAGAACTAAGTAAGCCTATTTGGGTCCCCACTGGGGAGAAATATGGGGCACAAATGAAGTAAATACAAGTAAAAGAGAACCGGTTTGATGTAGAGGATAGGAGCGTGGACTCTAATCTGGGAGAACTGGGTTTGGTTCCCCATTCCTCGACATGCAGCTGCTGGCGTGACCTTGGGTCAGTCACAAGTTCTCTCAGAGCTGTTCTCTCAAGAGCAGTCCTCAGAGGAGCTCTCTCAGCCCCACCTCCCTCACAGGGTGTCCGTTGTGGGGAGGGGAAGGGAAAGGAGTTTGTAAGCCACTCTGAGACTCCGGGAAGTCAAGGGCGGGGTATAAATCCAACCTTTTCTTCTTAAACAAATAATCCCTAGTTTTAGCTACTTGCACAAGGTTGTAATATTTATTCTTTTATTTACTGAACTAAATCGTTCATGCTCTGCCTTCCTCCCCAATGGGGGGCCCAAAACAGCTTACATCGTTCTCCCCTCCTCCGTTTTATCCTCACAACAACCCTATGAGGTAGGTTAGGCTGAGAGTAGGTGACTGGCCCCAGGCCACCCAACAAGCTTCCACTGGACAAGCAGGGATTTGAACCTGGTTCTCCCAGATCCTAGCCTGAGACGCTTAACCACTACACCATGCAGCAGGCACCCGGAAGGCATCGTTTCTGTGTGCCACATGTTCTGGAGAAACTCGAGAGGGAGGAGCAAGGATTGGAGGGGCAACCCGAAGAGGATGACAGCTCTGGAGCATCTGCCCTGCGACAACTTTCGCTAGCAGTTCTGGCCATTTTATATCTACATGCAATAAGCTTAAAGCTGGCTTTACAATAAACCTCTTAAGAGTCTCTGTTCTCGGAGAGCAGAGCAACCTCCCGCCCGCCTCGCTGCCCTGGTTTTAAGCCCAATTAGCTCTGCTCAGTCATTCCTTTTCAAAACTGCATTGCATGAGACTTCCCCGGCTCCTGGAATTAATAATACTGAGTGTGTAGATGTTCAAGCCATATGGCGTGCCTCGTCTCAGCGATCTCTTTTTCAACGGCTCTGTCAAAGAAGCCAGCCATCGCGCCTCCCTTTGAAAACATGGAGCAGAACCTACAGATGTGAGATCTGTCTTCAGTGTGCTGCTGAAGCGAGATTCAGAACAGGGTCTGCCTAGCTTTTTGCAGCAACGCCACATAATTCATTCATGGCCGCAACACGTGCATATCCAACATGACTGCATAAAAGCTGAAGAGACTGCGGAAGCGTTTCCTGGAAGAGGGAAGTGGGGAGGGGGTTACTAGTCACCCTGGTCAATTTCTCCTTTTTGTAAAAAGTTAATGACCACAAAGGTTTATAAGGATATTCCTAACCACACAAAACACTAGAGAGCCAGTTTGATGTCATGGTTAAGAGTGTGGACTCTCATCTGGGAGAACCAGGTTTGATTCCCTCCTCCTCCACAGGCAGCTGCTGGGGTGACCTTGGATCCATCACAAGTTCTTTCAGAGCTGTTCTCTCAAGGGCAGTTCTTGAGAGAGCTCTCTCAGTCCCATCTACCTCATAGGCAGTGTTCCCTCGAAGCTGTGTTAGTGTGAGCTAGCTCACAGGTTTTTAGCCACCGGCTCACACATTTTTGTCTTGGCTCAGGAAGGACGGCTCCAGAGCAAACTGATTTATGCAACAGACAAATCGCTCGCTCACAGCTTTAATGCCAGTCGCTCACAAAGTAGGATTTTTGCTCACAGGACTCCATAGCTCAGAGGAAGCATTGCTCACAGGGTGTCTGTTGTGGGGAAGGGAAGGGAAAGGAGACTGTAAGGTGCTCTGAGACTCCTTCGGGTAGTGAAGGGCGGGGTACGAATCCAGTCTCTTCTTCTTCTAGAAGAACAATCCTGTGCATTTGTACTTGGATGTAAGCTTTATTATATTCACTGGGGGCTTGCTCACAAGTAAGTGTGCATAGGATTGAAGTTGAAGAGACCAGAGTGAAAGAGAGAGATTCTGTGGCTTCTTCATACATTATGGAGTACTCAGGCTGAGTCAGAGTCCCCCACCCTGTGTCAGAAACAATCCAACTACACACAAGCTGTAGGTTTTCACCAGTTATTGCATGCACTGCACCCAGTTAGGATCAGAACCACAGTGCATTTGGAGAAAGGGCTTCCACCTTCGCCTTCCACCATTGTACCAGCCCAAAAGATCCGGGAGGCATTATCAGGGAAGCCCACAAGTATCCCAGATAATACATGGATCTTCCCATGTTTCCAAAAGAGTTGGAATTAATTCGCTTCTGATCTGAAAATTCCTCCTCTGTGAGAGTTGATTTCCAGGTATTTTCTGAATATTCATATCTTTGCAAACTGGATTTGGCATTGCAGGATATCTGATTTGCGTATTTATGCTGGGAAAGACCAAATCCCAACCGCATTTAGCATCTTGCCACCTATGAGAGTTCTTGAGCGATTCAGCTGATATCAAAGGTAAGGTGGCAACCAGTGTTCCCTCGAAGCTGAGTTAGTGTGAGCTAGCTCACAGGTTTTTTAGCCTCCGGCTCACACAGTTTTGTCTTCTCTCGGGAAGGAAGGATCCAGAGCACACTAAGTTATGCGGTAGCCAAATTGCTCACTCACAACTTTAATGCCAGTAGCTTACACAAGTAAGATTTTTGCTCGCAAGACTCCGCAGCTTAGAGGGAGCATTGGTGGCAACATAACTAAAGAGGTCAAAACCCAAGGGAAAGATTATGTTCAGATTTGCATTCCTGAATATTAAAACGTTTCACTTCCAAAGACATTTTTTGCAAACTTTCCCAATGTTTTCAGGTGCTTCAAAGATAGAGTTACCGGTTGTGGGTTGGAAATACCCAGAGATTTTGGGGGTGGAGCTTGAGGAGGGACGGAACTTCAAGGGGGAATGAGGCCACAGAGTCCACCTCCCCAAGTGGCCATTTTCTCCTGCTGAACTCTGTCATCTGGAAATCAGTTGGAATAGCAGGAGATCTCCAGCCACCACTTGGAGGTTGGTAACCTTAAGAGTATGGCAAGACTGGTGTCGGGAGGGTGTTTAGGGTTGCCAGCTCCAGGGTGGGAAATACTTGGAGATTTGGGGGGTGCAGTCTGAGAAGGGCCAGACTTGAGGGGTGGGGACTTCAGTGAGGTACAATGCCATGGAGACCACCTTCCAGAGCAGCCGTTTTCTCCAGGGGAACTGATCTCTGTCGCCTGGAAATCCGTTGCAATCCCAGGAGATCTCCAGCCACCACCTGGAGGTTGGCAACTCTATCTGAAGAATGTGTGCTCATGCAAGAGCTAGAATGCAGACCCACTCTCGGACGCCCTGAATTTCTTTACACCGGCCAGCCAGATCCGGGCTCAGTAGGGAGCCTGAGCTGCAAGACGGGGCTGCCCTCAACAGGTGCACAGTTTGCATCAACAAAGCGAGGCTGGATATTCCCGGGGCCGGCATCTGTTCGGACATAAGGGGATAATCTGCGCTTATTCAAATGAAATCTCGCCGGCTGAGCCCGTACTAAGTGGCCCAGCACGCAAGCGGATGCCCACACTCCGTTAATTACAGCCTGCCGTCCTAAAATCATTCCCTGGAATGTGTGGAAAATAAATTCTGTAAACGCTCGTGGAGATGGTGCATTCCAGGTGGGTGCCCAGCCCCCTTCGGCTTCCGTCTCCTCCTTTTCCAGCGTAGTTCAGCAACATTTTGTAAATGGAAGGCATTCGCAGAGCATTTGCGGAATCCGTTGCAAGGCAAGGAAACATGAAATGCATCATCGGCTTTATGGAACTTAAGACTCTTGGGCGGCGCCTGCTTTCCGCTCATCCTTTGGTTGGTTCATCTGCCGTACAATACTGGGTTTGCATTAAGGGTAATGTAGAGGTTTCCAGTGAGTAGAGACTGGTAGCTTGTGAGCTGCTGCAACGTAGCTTGTACGTTACCTATAAGACCAGGGAAAAGATACAACGGTGTTGCGCTTCCTTGTAACTGTTGTTCATCATTGTCTTCTGTGCAGGCACGCATCCAGCCTGCACATTCCTGATGTGGGACCGCCTAGAAAACCAATGATGAACAAAAAAAATCTGCTCTAGGCTTTTTTTTAAAAAAACCCCAACAACAACAACTTTCATTCATAGGATTTTTCTGTGTGCTGCTTAGCCAATCGATTCCCTTCTCTTCCAAGCCCTTGTTCTGTCTCTAAAAATAAAGGTTTCCCTTGCTCCAAAGCCAGTCAAATCCGACTCTAGGGATGTGGTGCTCATCTCCGTTTCCAAGCCGAAGAGCCAGCGCTGTCCAAAGATGTTTCCGTGGTCACGTGGCCGACATGACTAGACACCGAGGCGCACGGAACACGGTTACCTTCCCACCGAAGCGGTACCTATTTATCTACTTGCAGTGTCTTGCTTTCAAACTGCTAGGTTGGCACCACCGGTAGGTCCAAGTGTCCATCAAAGTCTTTGTATTGGACCCGGAACTTGCCCCACCCCTTGATCACTATCGAATTCTTTTGGAAATCCCGTAGCGTGAGTCCCAGGAGTTTCTGTAACGGGGGTCCCACTTGCAGGCAAAACTTCTGCAACGTGTCCGCCGAAATTAACGAGAACAAGGACCCAGTGTCAAGTTCCATATCGCAGGGGGACCCTTCTACCCATACAGTTAAATGGATTTTGTTAGGGGTATCCCGGGACAAGTTTATTACCTGGTGGTGGGAGGCTGAAGTGGAACGCAGGTCGGCTGCTTCCAGGTGTGCTGCTTGACTGCAGCGAGAGTTTTTGGAGCGACATACCCGGGTGATGTGTCCCGTCTTGCTGCAGGACCGGCAGGTCGCCTCTCGGAAACGACAGCTCCTCCACTCGTGGTTGTCTCCGCAGCTAGTGCACGACGTCGGGGCAGTGGGGCGCCGGTCGGTCCACCTGGGGGTGGTGGCAGGCCGGGGCAAACGATGGTGATCAGGGCGTTGTACCTGGAGTATGTCTTCCTCATCTGAGGTCAAGGGACTGGTGGTGGCTGCCACGCGGTGTGTGGTGGATCCTTGGCGATCCCTCTGGGCCTTCTCAAAGGCGGTGGCGATTGTGAACGTGGACTTGAGTTTGAGGTCCTCGATGGCCACCAGTTTGTGGCAGAGCTTCGACTCCCAGACACCCCAGACGAATTGGGTGTCCTCGACCGAGGGGAACTCGCACCCCACCACTATGCGGAGTAGGTCCACCAAGAAGTCCGGGGCCGCTTCACCAGATTTATACCCTGCTCTTCACTCTTGAGACTCAGGGTGGCTTACAATCTCCTTTCCCTTCCCCTCCCCACAAGAGACACCCTGTGAGGTAGGTGGGGCTGAGAAAGCTCTTTCGAGGACTGCCCTTGAGAGAAGAGCTCTGAGAGAACTTGTAACCGACCCAGGGTCACATCAGCAGCTGCATGTGGAGGAGTGGGGAATCAAACCCAGTTCTCCCAGATTAGAGTCCGTGCTCCTAAGCACTACACCAAACTGACAAGCATTAGAGTTCACCATAACTCTTCATCGGCATGACCCAGTGGGCCACCAAGCTGACCACAACCAGTGCTGAGGACCGAACTGCATGGTACGGCAGAGGCTGTGGATAATTTTGGTTCCTACTTTAAAGCAAGGAGGGGGTATGTGTGTGAACTCTTTCTCTTGGTGCTATTTGCTGGATCTCTCACTCAGATCGATTGTTCAGTCCTTGCCAGCCCCGCAGGGGAAATGCAGACACTGAAGGAAGGCCAGAAAAAAAGGAATTCCGTCCTGGCAAGTGACAAAGACACCGCTGGTGAGAGATACACTCAGCTCGGGCTAGAAGTGCAGGCTACAGCGGCCAGTTCTGCGCTTAAATCCCTTTCTCGCTGACGGCGCTTTTAACTCCGCAGCCAAAAAGAAATGAGGTGTTTGTGGCTGCAGAGATCCTCCTCTGGCTTGCAACAGGCTTGGGGGTGGAGGGCTGATGAGGTGGCTTTAGAGCTGATCTCCCTTCCTCTCCCGCCCTTCTGCCTGCAAATCCTAGGGTTTGTAAATCTCAGAGCAGTTTTGCAGGCCAAACACCGCCCTCTGCTGTTCAGAGGTGGGGATGGGACGCAACCCAGCCTGAGACGGCAACAGAGGGCAGAATTCCCGTGCCCACAAAAGAAGGGTGGGGAGATTTGGCAGGGGCCCAAATCATGGTGCTGGAAAGGGCTGTCTGGTCACAGCTCACTTATGGTGACCCTGTAGGGTTTTTAAGGCCAGAGATGTTCAGAGGTGGTTTGCCATGGCCTGCCTCTGTATAGTGACCCTGGTATTCCTTGGAGGTCTCCCATCCAAGTACAAACCAGGGCTGACCCTCCTTGGTGTCCAACAAAATCAGGCTACCCTGGTCCATCCAGGTAAGGGTGGCCTCCATCCGATCAGTCCATTGAGCAAAGTTCATTGCACCCTGACCTGGGTAGGCCAGGCAAGCCCGATCTCGTCAGATCTCGGAAGCTAAGCAGGGCCGATCCTGGTAAGTATTTGGATGGGAGACCTACAGCGAATACCAGGGCCGGGCGGCCGAGGCAGGCTATCAAGCCACTTCTCTGAATGTCCTGCGCGCCCCAGTTGGAGTCGCCAGAGGTCACCATGACTTCCAGGCAGGGGCGCACACACACACACACAAATGCAAAAAATACCAAAAAAAGAAAGGCAGAGTTAATTGCATTCCTCCCATTTAAGGAAGCTGGGGGAACTTCCAGTGAGCAAGGGTGAAGAAACAGCACCAGGCAGGTAAGAATTCTTCCTTATGGACAGTTATTGAGGTTATAATTGTTGGATACTGTAACTCCGCATGCAAGAGGATCTGGGAGAGAAAGGGTTGAGAGAATTCTATTTTGGGGGTACACTTGGCAGTTGGCCCCACCCTCTCATCCGTTAAATGTTGAGCCTTTTTGGCCCTTGATGGTCTTCAGTCTTCATTTTATATAGGACCTCTCTTCTTCTCTTTCTTACCCAGGCTTGGAGCTGAAGCAAGTTAACCTTTTTGACATTAACTTGTTCCCAATAAGTTAAATGTACCTGCATGAACATGTCGTGTAAGATGTGCTTCTACTTGTAAGTAAAATTTCTTTCTCTTGTTACCATTGGAGTCGGATCATCTTTGTAATTTGTTTGAACATGATTTTTCCCCCTTAACCAGGAAATGTGGAGGGTCAGGGGAACTGCGATTTTTTAAAAAAAAAACTTTTAACCCAATACCAGTAACTCTGTCTCCACAAGGTAAGGGGATGAAAAGCCCCCTTCCCCAGATTGTCCAGAGGGCAGGGCTAGGTTGTCATCAGTACACTGATGACACCCAGCTCTATCTGATGTTGGGTGGCCAGTCTGGCTCTGGACCAGACAATCTTGACCGGGCATTGCATGATGTGGCTGGATGGCTGAGGTTGAGCAGGCTGAAGCTGAACCCGGTGAAGACAGAGGTCCTGTGCTTGGGTCGGGGCGGGCCATGGTCGGAGCTCCCACTCCCAGCCTTCGATGGGCACCATTAGTGCCTGCGCCGGTGGTTAGGAGTTTGGGAGTGCGCCTGGATCCTTCCTTGACTATGGAGGCCCAGGTAGCAGCCACTGCCAAGTCGGCCTCTTACCATCTGAGGCTGGCGCGGCAGTTGGTTCCCTTCCTGAGCCGTGCTGACCTGGCTACAGTTGTTAGCCGAACTGCTTTAATTTAAGATGAGCAATTGGCAGATTACCGGTTCACAGCCAACTATACCAGGGTCCCGCCCCTTCCAGAAGTTCTCAGGAAATAGGCATTGAGACTGAGGTCAAGTTTAAATGATGTTTACTATGAAATGTTGTTCAAGCATACACAAAACAGAATCTCACACACAAACACACAGGTCTAAGGAAATTTAGATAGAAAATAGCACTGCTGCATTAGCAGGAGTTTCGTTGAGGGGTGATACTTTACCTATCCTGGAGATGGATCCTCGTTCCAACAGAAGACAGAGGGGTTGAAAAGGAAAAATGGGGAGCGTGATCTAAACCTGCAGATACACGCTTCTTCCTGGCTGTGCAAACCAGGGATTAAAGACGGAGGCAAGGTAGTGGGATAGCAAGCTGGACATAAGGGGGTGGGGTAAAGCAGATAGTGGAAGCTCAAGAGAGTGATTGTATGCTGTGCAAGGTCTTTTATTAGGTGGTCTTGGGGGCGGGCTGCGCTAACCACATCCTCTTGACACACCTTTCAGGTGGTCCGTCCCTACAAACCCTACCATTGGTCCAAGTAAAAAGAGGAGGGGATGCAGAGGGGTGGGCAATATTGCAGTACTAAAGTCTAAACAGGAACTGACACCTGGGCAAAGTCCGATGAATCACCGGGGCCATTCTATTGTCTCTTTAATGGCCCTAGCAGGCCACTTGATGGGCGGAAGATTAGTTGCCAGGTAACCTCACTTAGCATAATCCGTGCAGGTATGTTGGAGGGGGCAGGGGTTGACCAGCGCGATGTAACAGAAAGAACCCTTATGCAAGGGGGTCCTTGCTTCTGTCTTAGTGAACCATAGAGGTTGCCAGCCTCCTGGAGTTGACTGGAGCTTCTCCCAGCAATGGAGAATGCCTGTAGTCCTTGCAGCATAGCAACCCAGGTTCAAATTTATGAATATTAAAATCCATAAGAGCACTTTGCAGTGCCTTGCTGGCCAACACAGTGATCCATGCAACAGTCACCTCAAGGCTAGACTATTGTAATGCTCTCTACATGGGGCTGCCCTTGTCGCAAATCCGGAGGCTGCAGCTGGTGCAGAATGCCGCGGCGAGGTTGCTGATGGGTCTCTCTGATGGAGAGAGGTTGCTGATGGGTCTCTGATTGCTGACGGGAGCACATCTGACCAGCGCTGGTGGCACTGCACTGGCTGCCTATAGTGTACCAAATTCGCTTCAAGGTGCTGGTACTTGCCTTTAATGCCCTAAATGGCCTGGGTCCGACCTACCTGTGGGACCGCCTTTCCCTGTATATACCCCAGAGAGCACTATGGTCCGGGGCCCAACACCGCCTTGTTGTACCTGGCCCCAGAGAAGCCAGGCTCGCTGCTACTAGGGAGAGAGCCTTCTCGGTGGTGGCCCCTTCCTGGTGGAACGAGCTCCCGGAAGGGATCAGGGACCTGATGCAGTTCCGCAGGGCCTGCAAGACGGAGCTCTTCTGCCAGGCTTTCGAATAGGGGCCGCCACCCCCTCTTCTTCTCCCCCATGTTATTACCATCAACAAGGGGCCTGAGAATACCATCTGGCTCCTTGACATTGCTGCTTGTCATCGGGGCCTGGAAAGGCTGGGGTAGAATGTTCATCATTTAACTCTACTGAGTGCTGTATGAATACTGCTAGGTTTTATAATGTTTTAATCTGTTTTAATTTTTATTGTATTTATTGTATTTATGAATCTTGGCTTGCCCAAGTCTTCAAAGCCGCTCTGGGCCTGCAGCAGCGGGAAGAGCGGCCTAGAAATCAAATAAATAAATATAGCTGTTCCCCTTTCCTAGTTTATCATCTTCCTTTTTTGAGCATGGATGAGAGTTCGGGCAGCCCACTGCTGCCATGAGTAGCTAGAAGTGTGTGTGTGTGTTTCTGTGCGTGCATGCACACACACACATGGTGTTAGATCAAGATGGGTAGCCATGTTAGTCTGTCTGTAGCAGCAGAAAAGAGCAAGGGTCCAGGAGCACATTCAAGACTAGCAAAATGTGTGGCAGGGGGTGATCTTTTGTGAGTCACTTCGGGTACCTGAAGAAGGCAGCAGTGATTCAGGAAAGCTCATATCCTGCCACAAATGCTGTTATTTATTTATTTATTTATTTAATTTGGCTTCTAGGCCGCTCTCCCCACATAGCAGGCTCAGAGCGGCTTACATAATTAGGTGAACCTTGTTCACAATAAAACAGTTAAAAACAGTTAAAACATTACAACATTACATAAAACATTATTACATAATACAGATATTAAAGTGCTCAATGCTATCTGATGGCGTACCAAGTGATGTTACCTACAATCTGATATTGGGAGCATACAGGGTCCTCAGCGACTAGATGGTAGTAGTTATGTTGCGCATTGGTAGTCACTGGGTGACAAGGGGGGACAAAAAAGAGGGCGGCGGCCCCTATCCAAATGCCTGGCGGAAGAGCTCCGTCTTGCAGGCCCTGTGGAACTGCATCAGGTCCTGCAGGGCCCTGATCTCCTCCGGGAGCTCGTTCCACCAGCTAGGGGCCGCCACCGAAAAAGCCCTCCCCCTGGTGGCAGTGAGCTTGGCTTCTCTTAGGCCAGGTATGGCCAGGCGATGTTGGGCCCCGGACCAAAGTGCTCTCTGGGGTACATATGGGGAAAGGCGGTCCCTTAGGTAGGTCGGACCCAGGCTGTTTAGGGCTTTAAGGGTGCTGCTAGACCCTTGCTCTTTTTTACTGACACAAGGTGTTGGTGCTAACCTTTATAGCCATCAATGGTCTAGGACCCTCAGTTCTTGGAAGAGCTCTCTCAGCCCCACTACCTCACAGGCAATGCTCCCTCTAAGCCGTGGAGTCTCCTGAGCAAAAAAATTCTTGGTGAGCTACTGGCATTTAGGTTGTGAGCGAGCAGTTCAGCTACTGCATGAATCAGTTTGCTCTGGAGCCATCCTTCCTGAGCTAAGACAAAAAATGTGTGAGCCAGAAGATAAAAAAACTGTGAGCTGGCTCACACTAACTCAGTTTAGAGGGAATACTGCTCACAGGGTGTCTGCTGTGGGGAGGGGAAGGGAGATTGTAAACCACTCTGAGACTCCTTCAGGGTATAAATCCAGTCTCTTCTCAACCTGAAGAAGTTTGCATGCACACGAAAGATCATACCCAGGATTAAACCTGGTGTTTTTGGCCACTGTGTGACAGAGTGTTGGACTGGATGGGCCACTGGCCTGATCCAACATTGGCTTCTCTTATGTTCTTATGTAAACTTTGTTGGTCTCAAAGGTGCCACTGGACTCAAAACTTTGTTCTGTTGCCTCAGACCAACATGGCTACCACCTGAGTCTAGTTAGATTTGAGTCCCGTAGCATCTTGGAGACCCAACAAGAATTTCAGGGTTTGAGCAAGAGACGAAGTTCCCTTTGCCAGTGAATGACAAAAGGAGCTTTGACTCTGGAAAGGTGATAACCTAAAACTCTGGCTGGTCTCTAAGGTGTTGCTGGACTCGAACCTTAACTAATCACTACAAGGCTATGCCTATCAACAATCCTTATGTAGCATTTCCTATTTCTGTAACAGGTATCTCCACTGAACTTCCTGAGAGGACGCTCCTACAGAAATGTCGCTATAACCTGAGGGGTGACATGATCGAGGTTTATAAGATTATGCACAGGATAGAGCAGGTAGAGGAAGAGGTACTTATGTTCAACCTATCATTACAGCACATGTAACATAAGGCCTTATCCTACTTTGACTGGGAAGTTTCGAGTTCTGAAGTCAGAGCTGCATGCACACACACAAGCCCTCCTTTATCATACCATAGAAGACGATCCACAGTTCATATTTCCTCCCTAGCTTTGTATTCCCAATCACGGTTGGGAGTGATTCTGTAAGCATTAAGTGAAAGCTGGAATATATGAGTGGAAGAGATGACTAGCCACAAAATGAAGACTGCCTCTCGAACGTGTACCGAGATGTTCTCCAGCCACCAGCAAGGTGGAATATCCCAGCAGGAGGTCACATGCTGGTTTTGATACTCAAGCTAGAATGGAAACCTTGTGTCTAAACACAAGACTCTTCTATGCTCCCTCAGGTACCATGGACGTGTCTTGCACACGAGGTGGCAGGTGGACAGCACAGTTTGTAGCATGTTTCGAGTAAGGTGCCTTATATAACACGCAATTTAGAAGATTGCTTTGAACTCTGCGCATTGTAGCAGCCACGGAGGAACTCTCAAGTTGCCTACACTTTCATTTCAGTGCTTTTATAGAACTGCCAGCCACTCAAGACAATGCACAGGGATCGTTTGTTCCCTCCCACTTAAGACGAGGCCTTTTCATAAAGATCGTAGTGCATTTGTAAGTTATGCTGGGCCAGATAAAAGCCACCCAACTGGGAAATAAATCGCCCACGACACACTGAAGTGCGTCACCTTTAAGATTGCCTTATGAAGCTGGACTGTTGCCAACTGCATTGTGCCTGGCTCAGTGTGAACGCAGTGTGCTTGCTCAGATGTGCCATAAAAGCCAAACTCCTCCAAAAAATCCCAGTCCTGTTTCTGGATGGACAGCCGCCAATATCCTTGTGGCACTGGCTTAGAAGTAAAGGGGGTCTGAGAGATGATGTCTGGAGTCTCCACCTATCAGCCCCATCTGCCTTTCCTACGGGTTGAGTGTGAGACTGAAGGGTTATTTATAGTAGGCAAGACTGCGAAACTGTGATGAGGCGCCTTCATCTAGCACCAGCTAGAACCGAGCTAGAGAAGTTACAGGATGAACTCATTGTCTAAACAGACTGCTACAGAGAGAACTTTTTGGTCACCAAGAGTCAGAATGCACATCCTTCTGTGAAGGGAGGAAGGAGGGGCTGAGGCTCGGTGGTAGAGCACCGCTTGGCACACCGAAGGACCCAGGTTCAATCCCTGGCATCTCCACTTAAAAGATCTGGCAGTAGCTGATGTGAAAGACCTCTGCTGGGAATGCCACTGCCAGTCTGAGTAGACAATACGGACTCTGACGGACCCTTCTTCTTTGACCTTCCATCTTTCCCAGCATCAGGGTCTTCTCCAGTGAGTGCTCCCTTCTCATTGGGTGGCCAAAGTTCTCTGGAGTTTGCTCAGTTTCATGTTCGTTGCATCGATGACACTGTCTAACCATCTCGTCCTTTGCCCGTCCCCTTCTTCTTTGACCTTCCATCTTTCCCAGCATCAGGGTCTTCTCCAGTGAGTGCTCCCTTCTCATTGGGTGGCCAAAGTATTTGAGCTGCAGCTTCAGTATCTAGTTAGAAACACGCCAATTAAAGAGGCTATCACATGAAAACCCCAATAATCATGCAGAAAACATGGTCCTGTGAATTCGCCCAAATGACTATTTTCTTATTAGCTTGATAGGCAATAGTTTGATTTTTGCACAGATCCACAGAGATTGCAAGACCTTATGCAATGCACGAGAGTTCTTGGTAAGGACCAAGAGTCTAGAATTCAGTATTGTCACTATAGCTAACAGGAGACTGGATGGCCTCCATGCAGACAGCCTTAGCCACAGAATTAGGACACCCACAGGCAAGGTAAGAACATAAGAAGAGCCATGCTGGATCAGACCAATAGTCCTTCTAGTGCAGCATCCCATCTCACAGAGTGGTCATCCGGTTCCTCTGGAGAGATGACAACAGGGCACAGAGGCCGAGGCCTTCCCCTGATGTTGCCTCCTGGCTCAGGGATTCAGAGGCTTAGTAGAGGTTCCCCTCTGTCACCATGGCTAGTAGCCATTGATAGACTTATCCTCCATGGATCTATCTACCGAATCCCCTTTTAAAGCTGTTTATTCCTGTGGCCATCACTACACCTCTGGCAGCAAATTCCACATTTTAATCACTCTCTGTGTAAAGTAGTATTTCCTTTTGTCCGTCCTGAACCTACTGCCCGTCAGCCTCACTGGATGCCCTCAAGTTCTAGTATTTGGGAAGAGGAAGAAAAAGTTCTTTGTCAACTCTCTCTCCCCCCATGCATTTTATAATTTTATAAGCCTCTATCGTGTTCCCCCTTTGTCGTCTCTTTTTCTAAGCTGAAAAGTCCCGGACTCTTCAGCCTTTCCTCAGAGGGAAGGTGCTCCAAGCACCCTAACCATCTTGATTGCCCTCCTCTGTACTTTTTCCAGCTCTGGAGTGTTCTATTTGAGAAGGGTTAGAAGGGTCTTTAAATACTAAAGGTGAAAACTCCAGACAGAGACAGATATGACCTTGTAAACTAATCAAAATAACCAAAACCCCAAAATGTCGCCTGGTGGGGAGTCAATGTGCTCCAGAATGGATTTGACAGAGAGCTGCTCAGAGTTAAAAGGAGAGGGGGGGAAAGCTCTTCCTCTTGGAAGCCACAGATCTTGGTCAGAAATGGTTTCCCGAGGCTCTCAGCCAGTACTCAGCCATCAGTGAATGCTGTAGCTCCCAGCGTCATCGGAGGGACCCAGAAACATCTGTTTGTGCATATGACTGAGGGCACCTAATGAGCATGACGGTCTCCGTTGTATACACAGAAATGGCAATTCCCGTTTTAAGCTCCACAGAGCATTGTGAGGGGCCCTGGGTGCCAGTATCAGAAGAAAGGATGGGCACAAATGCTTCAAACAAACAGGTGCGTGAATAGATCAGTGGATTAACTTGTATGCTTATCTTGTAGCCTCTTCCTTTATTATGGAGTGTCCTGGCCTACTAAATAAATATGCACAAGGTAAAATCTTAGGCCAGCGAGACCTACTCTCCCCTCCGACAGAAGGCTCTAGCTCATAAAAGGACATTCAGATGTGTTTTGGGATCAACTGAATACATTTATTTAAAAGCAATTTTAAATATTAAAAAAGTAGAAATTAACACATACAGTACTCAAACTGTCACATTAGACACATGTGAGGAGACGAGGGTACTGGTGTGATGATGACTGCGACATTCAAAGGAGACTTCGGTGTCTAACTAAGTGGGACTACCAGATCTGCCTTCTAGCCACGCTGAAGCACTGGGTTATAAAAAAATAAATAGCCATTGCTGTTCAACAGTAAAACGACGCGCCTTTTGCGGAACGTACTTCCCTCTTCTGGGGGAGGGAGGAAAAAAACAAACAAACAAAAAACCCCAAACAGACTCCCCAAATATGCCATGTACAAAATTGCAGATAGTGGCTCTTTTGAGTTCAAATATAATAGCATACTTAAAACTCAACCTATATATCATACATCGTTTCTTAATTCTCCTACGGACTCTCAAATCACCCGGAATAGTCAGCTCTTGTTCTTTTATTATTATCATTTTTTTTTTTAGAAAAAAGTCATATTATACTACTTCAAAAAGCATACAAAATAATAGACATTTGACTCTACATCATTTTACACATCTCAGTCTTCTTTATATGGTTTGCCTTCTTTCTTTCTTTTTTTAACGGTGGATTTTTGAAATCGTTGTAAGATATACTTGACGAAAAACAAAGGTAGATCAGCTTTGTCCTTTTAATGCACCTGAAGCGCACTGCATCGATGAGCAACACGGAATGCGAAGTCATTTGAGTTCTGGCCTTCGTATAAACAGCCTGTGTCTGGAAACACTGAAACCGGTAAGACGGCGGAGGCGCTGCCAGTCAGCTCTCGTTCGCACGCTAATCTCTTTCAGCAAAATGCGTCATGAAGGAAGCAATCTTTTTTTTAAAAAAAACCCCCACTTTCCAATAATGGCTGATAAATATTTTCGCTATTCTTCATGCACGACTTCTTAAATTGATTATGTTTTTTTTTCCTTTGCATGTTAACCAGTTAAATAAAAATAAATATTCACTGAGTACAGGTTTGTAAAGATGTCGAAAGCGAAAGCCTCGGAAAGATTAATCTGAACTTGTGCTTTAGTGACAGGAAACACTTTGACGCGGAGTCACAGACAGAATCAGTTTCAAAGTAGAAAAGGAAAGAGAGATGTACGGTTGCCAAAGTAATATTGACTTTAAGCAATATCATATTGCTGGGTGAACCCAGCAGGATACACGGAGTCACACAACAAGCCGCGCCCGTTGATCATAAACCAAAAGATGGCATTCGGCTTGGGTCATGATCAAAGAGCAGACTGAACAACAATAAATAAGTGACAGCCTATCGGAAATGAATACGTCCTTAATACATTAAGAGTCTTGATTAGGATAAAGAAAGGGCTGAAGCTGCAAGTAATAACATTTTATAACTATCAAGCTTCCACAGGTCACAACACATCCTTCCAAAGTGATCAGCTTTGTGGTTCCATGATTGGTGGCGGATACTCAGAGCTCAACCCTTAACCATAATTAGGATTCAGTAAACTGTAACTCCCCAGTGACATATTTGCTCTCTGATTCCTCTAATTAACAGCTGCCAATTTGCAGGAAAGGTTATATTTCACTTTCATTTCCAAAACCATTTAACACATTTTCTATTTCCCCATACTAAGTGAACATCATAAGTTAATATCCTTCAATGAGTCAAAGATTATTGGGGAAGGGGAGCCCTCTTAAATCCCCCACAGCCAAATTATTGTCTAGGGGAGCCAATTAGTTAGAAACAAATGCGTCAGCTCGTCTTTCAACCAACCAAAGCATCCCCAGGTCGTATTGCTCAATGTTAAGGGCTAATATAACATTCTTGCATGAACACAGATTGCAAGAAAAGAGCTGAATTCATAAATAGACTCTTTTTCTTGTGTGTCCCTGGTTCAGGGAAAGGAAATCTCCAGCCAAAAGTTCCTGATGCTTTCCTTCATTAGATACAAGTTCTTTTGTTTCAATTAGACACTTACAGATGGTGTTAAGTGAGGTAAACATCATGAAGGGAAGGAACTGCAACTATATAATACAAACATGATAATGCTGTTTACACACACTCTGCCAATGACTACTGTTTTATCTGTAGCGTCAGTGAATATGTCTTTTGCTCGATGCATACATTGAACACTTTCAACAAATACTGAGGAAGTGGATTTCACAAGCTGTCGACTGGGTACATTGGTAGCTGTAAACTGGGCTGGAAATGAGCCGAAGCAGTTCATTCTGAGAACTGAATCTAGATTCTCCGCTACTGGTCTATGTTTAAAAGAATACTGGTTTACTCGGAATGGCGATTTCTGTACAGCTAAACAGAACGGAATGAGACCGGCCGTATTTTAAAGAGGTGGTAGTCCATCCAAACAAACAGACAAAGAGATGTAAGTGCTTGATGCCGAGGACGGCTTGAGCACACCCGAGGAAGGCGCACCAGGTTCCAGGGCTACCATAATACTGGCAAAGGCAGAGGAACACCGTCTATTTACAAGACGAGGGTAAGTCACCTCACAGGGTGAGCCATAAACAAGTTCTCGCTCTGTAACAGCCGTTATATATATATACATGTATATCCACAATTGTGCACAGAATTACAGGGAGGCAGCAGCTGTTTGCTTCATGCTAAAAAGTCCGTCTTTTACAGGAAGGAGGTGCAACGCTCCAGTTTCCGATTCAACTTAATCAGACAAAATGTGGACAAAGGATACCGGGAAGACGCCTTTTCTCTCCGGCTGTCCTTCAATGTGGCCGATCTGCAACAAAGAAAATACGATGTTGGGTGTTTTTTTGGGGGGGGGGGGGGCAGTGACACTGTGGTGTTCTGAAGCACGTATTCTTGCACTTGTTACCCACAAAGACGGTTTAAGGTATTTGCACACTACACATCTTCTATGTATTAGCTGGGCCGACAGCAGGAATAACTTAAGTGCCTACCTTAAGTTCAGTCACGGACCTGACTTCGTTACAGTATATAACCTCCAGGTCCGTCTCTTGCCTTCAGAAAGCACAGAGGACTACTGGCAAGGGACAGGTATCTGCTCCACCCTGACCCCAGTTCATATCAGCTCTGTGATTAAGCTAGTTTGAAACTATCCAGGATACTTTTAAATAACAGAAGTTTCAGAAGCCTTCTGGCCCCTCTCCTCCCCGTTGGGGATCATTAACTGTACAGATATCATCATCATCATCATGTTTCTAGACCAGTGTTTTTCAGCCTTTTTCGAGCTAAGGCACATTTCTTTCACTGAAAAAATCCCGCGGCACACCTGACAATATCTCACGGCACAGTGGTTGAAAAACACTGAAATACAAGATAAATGGGTCATTAGTTGCCTCAGCTCAAGTATCAACTATGACAGTATTACAAATACACGTAATAGCCACTCAACTTGAAACCGTAAGTTACAGATCCAAAGTGTAAAGGCTCCTTCCCATAACAGTGACCTGAGTTTCAGAAGAAATATAATGTGGATGTATTTTAATACTGCGATTCTGCTAAAGTTTTTCAAATAGAGAGTTTAAACTCTTACTCTTATGTGAACGGCATTCCGCTGACCATAAGTGATTTGAAGAGAAGCACAGTACACCCATTCTTCGCTGAGGGACAGTTACTGATTTGAACCCCACCCTGACAGAAACAGCTAGCTGTTACCATCAAACATATTCATGTTTACTGGAATGTCTTGGTGCAAATCACCCTACCTCAGGCCGGCCACAGAGCGTGCGAGCGGAATCAGCGAGACCGCGCCACTGTTCTTTCTCGCATGCGCAAACGCGTCCCGGAAGGTCAGCCCGGAAGGCACATTTCTTTCATTGAAAAAATCCCGCGGCACACCTGACAATATCTCGCGGTACACCAGTGTGCCACGGCACAGTGGTTGAAAAACACTGTTCTAGACCGCCCTCACCCATAGAACAGGGCTCAGGGTGGTGTACATCAATATAAACAACATTCATACAATAGATTCATGGTTAAAACAATGCTTCTGTTCTTCCTTTCTGCTCTTGTCTTCGCCTTGCAGATATCTACAGTCACAGCCCTTCATGATACACTGGTCAACTGGAATCCCATTTTTAACTGTCACCCAGCAGTCCGTATCACCCATGGTCCTCAACGCTCTGTGTTCATATCGTACGGAGTGTAAATACTTGTGCAGGCACAGTGGGAGGTCTTCTCTTTCTGTTTTTGTCCCTTTGAATGCCAGGTGTTAATGGCATACAATAAACTGCGGCTGAAGCTTTCAGAGTTTCAAAAACACTTCGCTTCAGACCAACATGGCTACCTAACCTGAATCTATGTGGGGCTATTTGCTTTTTTTATTTTTAAAGGGGGCGGGGGGAGCCTTCCTGTCTCCTGAGCATCTCAGGACCCAAAGTGGATAACGACGTGGTAAAACTACTGCAAAAGCAGACGTTAACATTGACCCTGCTGACCTTTCAAGATCTGATGAGATCAGGACAGCCTGGCCTAAATAAGCATTAAAAACTGGTTTCCAAAACCCCTTGGGCTACCCGCCAAGCAGGCTGTTCTCCCTTTACCTAGCTCCTGGCCGTCCAAGAAGTTCTCTGAGGAAAAACTCAATTCTGCCGTCCCGCTGGAAAGCCAGGAGGGCAGGACCCCCTCTGATCTCTTCTGGGAGGCTGTTCCAGAGGAACACGGCAGCCACTGAGAAAACTCGGGCACAGACTATTGCCAAACACGGCTTAGACAAGGAGGAAGGCATTCCTGACAGTAAACTTTGCTGGGAAAGAAGAAGAAGAGAAGACTGGATTTATATCCCACCCTTCACTCACTTGGGAGTCTCAGTCTCAATATTTATTGAGATATAGATCAGAATGTTTGAGGTAGCAAGCAGTTACTGTAGATGAGTTTGATCTAACTGTCAAACCTAGCTGTCATAATAGTAATGATGTAATTACAGACAGGTGCTTCTACCAGGTGTTGCTCATTCTGGTCTTGTTAGTCTTGTTAAGGATTACATCAGTTTACTAGGGATTGGCTAATATTTAGCATGATAGCTGTCTGCTTAGTAAACTATGGGGGGTTCAGCTCTCAGAGACTAAGGCCAAGCAAGCTGTTCGATGACTTGGTAAATATATGTATATTTTCACCTTTATAAACTCTCTGCACTTTCATACCTGGTCAGTCTCCAGCTTCTTATTTCCGCAAACCCAATAAGAGCGGCTTACAAACTCCTTCCCCTTCCCCCTCCCCACAACAGACACCCTGTGAAACAGGCAGGGCTGAGAGAGCTCTGAGACAACTGTCCTTGAGAGAACAGCTCTGACAGAGCTATGGCTTGCCCAAGGACATCCAGCAGCTGCAGGTGGAGGAGTGGGGAATCAAACCCGGTTCTCCCAGATTAGAGTCTGCGCACTTAACCACTACACCAAACAAAACTGCCACGCAGGGACATGTAGGGAGACGTGGTCCTTCAAGTAAGCAGGCCCCAGGTCATGAAGGGCTTTGTCCTAAAAATACTGTCCAAAATTTCATTAACTGCATAACGCTGCTTGCACGGCACTTTGGATTTTTGTCCTAAATACCCATTTTTTAATCATTACACCATATGAGGGGGTTCCTAGTTGTGATGACAGGACCTCGCTCCTTTCTTTCCACTCTCTTTTGATGCAGAAAGCCGTGGCGTGGGAGTGTCCTCAACTCCTGCTCCGGTGCAGTTTTGGGGCCTCCTGCTGCATCCGAGTTATTAGTCTGACTCAATCCTGTACTGTGCCCAGGTTTACAAGGAGCGTAAAATGCACGCCAATTAGATTTTCTAATCTTTCATCTAAGTTACACACAAATTTTATGGCTGTCTTATTTTATCTATCTGTCATAGTCACAAAATTCTTAAATTTAAGTATGCCACTGTCGGTTTTATCATATTTATTAGTCAAATGTTTTTATGTGAAACGATTTGAGTGCACTGATCATTGACTGTAACAATAAATGTGATTTGATCTGAATCCTGTACTACCACTGGAAGGAAACTTATGTCTGACCCTGCTCCAATTTTGCCTTACGGAGCAGCTCACTGGATACAGCCATTCTCCTACTGAAGCTAATGATAAGACCTCTGGTTGGTTCTACAGCCCAAACCCCAATTTCATTGTTTCTTGAATGTCCCATCTTGTTGTCTGCACCGACACACTCTGAGTAATCTTTCATGAGTCATCTGAAGAAGGGAGCAGTCAGGGCTTTTTGGTAGAAAAAGCCCAGCCGGAACTCATTAGCATAATAGGCCACACCCAACAGCAGAAACACATTAGCATATTAGGCCACACCCCTGACAGTGCAGCCCCCTCCCAGGAGCGGCTTCCCCAGGTGCCCCGGGGCTTGCAGGGCTCATGCGGAAACCGAGGGAAGGGGGCTGTAGGCATGGCCAACTCAGAAGCCAGCCGGAACTCTGTTCCTGCGCGTTCCTGCCCAAAAATAAGCCTGGGAGCAGTGACTCACGGAAGCTCATCCCCTGCCACAAGTTTTGTGAGTCTTTAATGCGCTCCTGGGCTCTTGCTCTTTTCTGCTGCTACAGACAGGCAAACACGGCCACCCATCTTGATCTAGAAGTTCTCAAGCAAAACATGACAAACAGTTAGCAACAGGGGAACATTCCAAGGCAGCACTGCTTCCCCGTGAGGCAACACAAATATATCACCTCAGTGACTGCTGGGTGATTCTTCTTTTACAGACGATCCGTCTTACTTTTTTTGAAAAAAGCAAAATGCAAAAACAATACCTACCCACCACTCTTGGTCCTCTTCACCAGTTACAATGATAATCTCTCCTTCGACAAATGTCAGCTCGTCGTCGTTGTCTGCTTGGCAGTCATAGATTGTCTTCACTCTCCTAACTTTGTTCTTCCCCTTTAAAAAAAATAATAACCTTATTTTAGTTCAGAGAGGATTTTTTTTAAAGAATGGGAAAATGTCTGCTATTTATGTAAGGTCTGATACGAGCAAACCGCTGACAAAGCAGCAGGGTTTGTGCCCTTGTTTAAGAATATCCCCCCAAGAAAACTTTTTAAAACAATCAATGTCTTTTCCTAGGTAAAACACTTCTTTTAGCCTTAATTAAAGTGAACAGTCTAATTCTTTCTACAGCTTATAACTTTCAGACGTCTGAAAAGAACTGTGCACGTTTCCTGAAACGCTTTTTAAAAACTGCCGCTCTGAGAAGCGGCGTAGGGCTCGGGGCACCCGGCTGCAGCGTCAGGCCCACAATGTCAAGGGCACAACCTGGGGGTTCGTATGAGAACCTGGACAAGGTCTCTCTCTCTCTCTCTTTCTCACACACATACAGCTTCTCTCTAACCCCCACCCCACCCCAATTACTTAGCATAATCTTGTGCACGCAGCACATCAGATCCATTCGTTCAGAGTATCTGTAACCTAACCCTGTGGCACGGGCTTTGAGTATTATATCAATCTTTATTTTCTGCTGAACTGCAGAAGAATTTATTTACGTAGATTTAGAACTTGTGTATTCTGTCTTTCTCCCCTTAAAAAACAAAACAGAAACAGAAAACAAAGAGGCCCAGGAAGTTGGGACAATGAGAGAAAAACATTTAAAAATTCCAAAAATCTGAAACTGCCCTGAACGTTGCCTCCATTCAGATTTAAGTCCAAAACTTCTAATCTTGTAATAGATATTACTGGTATTTTGACCCATCCATCGTGCTCACAGGGAAGACCAAACACAGAGAATTTGCTTAGCACTTTTCATGTATAAATGCTGTGAAAAATTGTTCAAGTACCAATGAATGCCAAACCCTACAATATTTAATTTTGTCTCAGATGCTAAATATAGACCTGTTGCTAGTAAACAAAAGGACTCTTTATAAATGTATAACTAATGCAAAGTGGAATATTATTTACTCCTGTACAATTACATCAGAAGGTATCCGAAGAAGGAAGCTTTGACTCTCAAAAGCTTTATTATCTTCGTTGGTCTCTAAGGTGCTACTGGACTCAAATCTAGCCCTTCTACTGCAGACCAACACAGCAGAAACAAGGTCTTCACTGTACATTTGCAGGCAGGGATTCTACTTTATGTCCATGTGGCTACAAGCATGGATGGCTTCAAGAGGGAATTGGATAAACATAGGGAGCAGAGGTTCATCAGTGGCTATTAGCCACAAGGTATAGGTAGGAACTCTCAGTCTGGGGCAAGGGATGCTCTGTATTCTGGGTGCCGGGGGGGGGGGGCAACAGTGGGAGGGCTTCTAGTGTCCTGGCCCCACTGGTGGACCTCCTGAGGGCACCTGGTGTTTTTGGCCACTGTGTGACAGAGTGTTAAACTGGATGGGCCATTGGCCTGATCCAACATTGGCTTCTCTTATGTTCTTATGTATCCTATCTAATAACCGAACAGGAGGTAACATCAGTAATTCGCAGTCTATAAAACAGCCACTGGGTGTTTGCTTACGGGTTATTTGCCTCAAGTTGGATACTGTTGGGAATTGGATTTTTTTTCTTGCTTCCCCACAACATTTTGGTGCATTCATGTATCTCTCAGTGTTTCCTTAGCTTTTCTCCAAACTTTCTCAAACCAGCTTCGCTCCAAAGTTTTGGGAAAGATTGCAGCAAAGCCTGGATGGCTGTTGTGTGGGTGTGAAAGTTCAGATTTTCTCATGGTAACTATTTCCTCTCTCTACTGCAAAAGGGCTATTCCCCCCCCCCCCAGCAGTTCAATAGCACTATTATCAATATACCGTTATACCAAAATATGCATCAAGGTCTCTGAATTCTTAGCGTTCATTTTTTAAAGTCTCCATCTCTTTTGTTTGAGGAGACATATGGGAAAAGACAGATCTCCTGAAAGAATGGGCCAAAGACTTAGCTTTCTGGAAGGAAGGAAGGAAGGAAGGAAGGAAGGAAGGAAGGAAAGGAAGGAAGGAAGGAAAGGAAGGAAGGAAGGAAGGAAGGAAGGAAGGAAGGAAGGAGGGAGGGAGGGAGGGAGGGAGGGAAGCTAGCTGGGAATTTGCAGAACCAAATGCATATTTTAGTATAGTGGTATACTGTTATAGTAGTATATTGATACAACGCTATTAAATCACTGGGGGGAAAAACCCTACTTGTACTAGGGACACCTGCTGCGTGGAACTCCTGTTGCCACTGCCCTGAATTACCAGCCCCGGGGAGTCTAAAGAAGCCTGTTGCCACGTGGGAACTACTGTTCGTCGAAGCCACCATGGTGCAGTGGTTAGACTGTGACTGGGTTCAGAGGTTTGGGCCAGTCACTCTCTCTTAGCCTAACAGAGTTGCTGTGAGGATCTCTCCTCTCCCCTGCTCCTTGGAAGTTAGGAGAAAAAGCCGTGTTCCTCCCTTTGCAGAGAGTCCACTGGGGTCCTGGCCTGGAGTGTGGTGCCAGGGAAGAAGCCAGGACCTCACGGGAAACCGTGGTTAAGTCTAACCATGGCTAGAAATACCAGATTCAAACCACGGTTTCAACTGCAGGGTTCATGAAGCCCAGCTAACCAAAATTAGTGGAAAGGTCTGCTTTTGGATGACCGCACTAACCGCAGTCCAATTAAACCAAGCCTAATGAACAACACATATAATTAATATATATTTGAAAAAAAAAAACATTTATCTGAATAACACTGCTTGAAATGTCTGGCTAGCACCCCCTATATATGTTACTCAATAGGCTTGCAGCTTTATGATTTGCGGCTGACTTTCAATGTCACCATTCATCAGTTCTTTTGTCATTTCCTCTTTCATGTTTTCTTGTGAGTTGTCATTGGATTTTCTTGTATTCTGATGTATATATTTCTTCTATGTAACTGTATACGCTTTCCAAATAGGTTTTTCATTGTTAGTGGGGAGTTGTCCCCCCTCCCCCCTTGTACTGTGGTAATTTTTTAATAGGTTGGTTTGCATGAAACAAGCCATTAAGTATAAGCATTTATGAGAGTTTGGTTTTTGGTATGTAGATCATGCAGATGTGCTAGGCTCACGTGTGGCAAAGCCATACAAATATCGTTTGTTCGGTGCTTACAGATCACCGTTTCATTGTGTTTTTCTTGCTGCTAGGTTGATTGTGCCCCAGGCTGGAAAGCCCAGGCTAAGCACAAAAAACATCAGATCTTGGAAGCTAAGCAGGGTCGGTCCTGGCTGGAATTTGGATGGGAGACCTCCAAGGAATACCAGCTTCATGGCGCAGAGCCAGGCAATGGCAAACCACCTCTGAATGTCTCTTGCCTTGAAAACCCTAAGGGGTCGCTATAAGTCAGCTGTGACAACCACAGCAAAGGCTGACTGCATCTCTTTCAGCTTCCCTGAGCATAATCACTCTTAAGGCGTAATCACTCTTAAGGCGGTTACTGCTTTCATCAGTTTGGTGAATTATGACATTTGTTGTTTTTGTCATCAAGTCACAGCTGACTCAGGGCACCCCCCTTAGGGTTTTCAAGGCAAGGGATATTCAAAGGTAGTCTGCCATTGCCTGCCTCTGTGTAGCTACCTTAGACTTCCCTGGAGGGCTCCCATCCAAATATTAGTTATGGCCAACCCTGTTTACCTTCCAAGAGCTGACAAGATCAGGCTAGCCTGGGCTATCCAGAAGGTGATTAATAATTTTAAAAGAGAAAGGAATTAATATTTTGCTGTGCTGGGAAACCTTCGGCTTTGTATTCTGTACTGATCGTTGGTTTAAAGCTGTGATGGCGGGTGTGTGCAGGGGAAATTAAAATGTACATTTTCCAGAGATCCACCATATAGGATTGCGCAAGTCCTAGACAAATGTGGACAGCAGCAGCAAAGCCCTTCTGCAATACAAGAATAAAAATTCTACATACCGTGTTTATCTTTCTAGGGAGTGGCACTGGGGTCTCTGGCAAAGCATGTGTTACATCATTGGAGTCTTCTGATGCTTGCTTTTGGATGGTCTCTCTAGACTGTACCTTTGGAGAAAGATCCACAGAATGAGATTTTTGATTTACCTCCAAGGCCTGAGGCTTTGGCGATACTTCTCCACCTTGAATCTTAGCCAAAGCATCTCCCAGCTGAGGCTTTGGAGGAAGGTCCTTCACTTGTGGCTTGGGAGGTAAATCTGCTAATTGTGGTTTTGGTGGTAGATCGCCTAGCTGAGGTTTCGGGGGCAGTTCTCCCGGTTTGGGGGGTAGGTCTCCAATTTGAGGTTTCTGGGGGATCTCCAGAGGCTGCGGCTTGGGAGGCAAGTCTCCTGGTTGGGGTCTCTGTGGCAGGTCAATAGAAAGCGAAGCTGACTTCTGGAAGATTTCCAAATGGGAGGGCTTGTCGATTGAAGGAAGGTGAACGGTTTCTATTTTTCTTAGTGCCACTGAAACAGAAAGCAAACTGCAGTTATCAGCCTTAAAAAAGAAAACTACTTCATACCTACGGCTCACTCTCATTCTGTCGCTGCTAGTTACACACCACTGTGGGGTGATCTCAGATACCCATCAATGCCCAAGTATCAGAAGCAGAAACGAAGACCTACACACAACCAAGCAGTTCTGTAACAAAACAAATCGGTGCAAACACGTGGCACCCACGTTGTGTCCCCTAGCCTATGTGCCAATTCATGGAAACAAAGGGTGGCCCTATAGTGATTCCTTTCATGGCTATCTCATTCTTTCAGCTAGCTCAAGAAGCATGCATGAAACCTTCATATAAATACAAGGCAGCACTACAGGGCTTCTTCTGTCTTCCTCTAAGGCTGCAATGTTAAAAAACAACAGACAGACTTTACCCCACATCAGGCAAGTCGATTACAGTTAGTTACCATTTCCTTGCACGGATTTTTATTTGCCTCTTTCCCTTCTTCCAGATGAAATTCTAAAGCATAGGCAACAGATACACACACTGAATAGCCCTTACCTTTTTGAGGTAGTTTAGGAAGAACTCTTGGGCCCAGTGCAGTCTTAGCAGAACTGGTGCTGATGGACAGAGATGTACATGATTACAACTTAATCCTGGCACTGAAATACCCAGACGTTTCATATATTTAGACTACCGGTCATCAACTTCGTCAGTGCAAATATTTCCCATAAAACAGATCAGATACCTCAGTCACGCTGATAAGCGAGCTTGATATATTCAAACATAAGGAAAAAGATTAACACACCTTCTTACAGTATAACAGCTGCCCATAAGGTGTACTTAAGTATGTCTGCATGTATGTAAATTTAGAAAAGGAGTTAGTGCAAGAACTCTGGAAGAGGTTGTCTTGAACTGTCCATACAAGAGACCATAAGAACTCAGAACACAAAAAAATGGCACTGGAGCAACAGAAAAGAGCGAGAGCCCAAGTTGCTCCTTAAAGACTAACAAAATCTGTGGCAGGGTGTGAGCTTTTGTGTTCACTTCTGCAGAACGGTGAGCACTGACTCACGGAAGCTCAGGCCCTTCCACAAATTTTGTTAGTTTTTAAGGTACAACTTGACTCTTGCTCTTTTCTACTATGACGGTCAGACTAACACGGCTACCAATCTTGATCTAGCTCTACTGGAGCAAGTTCTTTGGATTCCGGCAGCTGGACACAAGCCTGTCAAAGGCAGGATCGACGGCCACAAATACATACAGGCTTTATCAGGAACTTCAGCACCTGCCACGAGAGCTGGCATGGCAAGGTGGGGAGGCCCCAGGACTTTTTTTTGGTTCCCTTTGGTTTTATTCTTAGGTTTTAGTTACTTCTGGTTTTGTGGCTTGAAGTTTGGAGGGGTTTGTTACTTGTTGTTTGGGCCTGGTGGCTGTATGCATGAGGGGTGAGGCCAAGGGCCCTTTGGCTTTATTCTTAGGTTTTAGTTTACATTGTGATTTTGTGCTTGACATCAGTCCTGCTGAGCTGGCATTTGCCACAATGGCATTGGATTCTGCTGCTGCACTACTAAGTTGACACTGGGTTCTGCTGCTGGGCACTAGTTGGTTGGCATTGGGTTCTGCTGCTGGGCACTAGCACACTGCACTGGTTCAGCTGTCCTTGCAGAAATACCCCCTCTGGTTCTATTTCAGAGATTCTCAGATTTGACCCAAGTCCTACTGGGTTTTGTCACTGACACAGTGGCACTGGTTCTATTGAGCATGCTGCACTGGTTCTGCTGCTGGTCTTGCAAAAGTGACCCCCCCCCCCCTTCACTTTCTACTGCAGAGATTCTCTGGGACATTCTGCTGGGCTTGTATTGCCTTGCTATCCCCCCCCCCACTGGAAACAACGGAGGATGGGGGCAATTGCTCCCTCTAAGCTGTGGTGTCGTGTGAGCAAAAATTCTAGTTTGTGAGATACTGGCATTAATGTTGTGAGCAAGGGATTTGGCTACTGCATAAATTAGTTTGCTCTGGAGCCATTCTTCCAGAGCTAAGACAAACATGTGAGAGCCGGAGACTAAAAAACTATGAGCTGGCTCACACTAACTCAGCTTAGAGGGAACACTGGATGGGGGCACCTTTTTTGGATGCCCATAGATTTGAACCCACTGGTCCTATCGTTTTTTAAAACTTTGGGGTTCTTTTGAGGAGAGGCTACAGCAGCTATGCTGCAAATTTGGTGCCTCTACCTCACCCCGCCCCCAGACCACTGACTACACCCCATGACAGATTAGCCATTGACTTTAATGGTCCCCATAGGATATAATAGACCCCCCAAAATTCAGGATGCCCAAATATTACCCAATCTGAATACCATACCGGTACTGGAATTTGGGGATATCGGGAAATACCAATATTTCTTGGATCCAATACACCCGAATCTGAGGGGGGGGGGGGGGGGGTTCTTGCACACCCCTAGTAAAAACATAAAAACTTTTTACCTGTCATTCACTTCCCTACATTTAATCATGGTTTGTGAAACAGCAATGACACATTTAATCATCTGCAAGGTGACATAATGAGGATGGGCAAAGTGAAGCCTCAGTGCTGCGTTTGCCCTGCCAAGACTCCTTGCTATGGAAAAGTTTTCTCCCCCGCTGTTCAAAGGACGTATCCAAATGGGGGGAGTGGGGAAGCAGGGAAGTGCAGACATGGCCTGTGAGCTTTATATTACCTGCTACCCAAAACATGCATCCAGCAATAGCCTATGCCAGGGGTGGGCAAATAGCGGCCCGGGGGCCACATGCGGCCCGCCACACAGTTTTTTGTGGCCCACCAAGACAGTCGGCCACGTGGTGTGATACGGTATATTTGTCTCATTAAACTGATTCTAAAATTAAATATGCTTGCAGCTAGAGATGATATGAAATCAGCACAATAAATAAATTGAATAAAACTACCACTATTTTATTTAATTTATACTTATTGATTTTTATGATACAATTTATACCTTTTCTGAAATGCGAAGTTAACTAATGAGTGCAATCATTTTAAAAGGTGTGGCCCTCCGCTAACCTCCCCTCCCGCAAAGTGGCCCCCGGGCCAAAACAATTGCCCACCCCTGGCCTATGCAAACTAGTGAAATGACATAGCCAATCAAGAACCAAATATGAGTTCTATTCCAAATAGGTATACTGATTTTCTACGAATCCATGAAAATCTAGCCACACACAGATTAATAATTTTGCATAGCTATAGTGAACATTAAAGATAATATAAAATCTTACCCTGACTGTTGAGACATGCCTTCAAACTTGTTTGCAGCCTTGGTTGCCGGGGGACCCAAATCATTACCTAAGTAAACAATAAACAGTTTTCATTTTAAACTTGAAAAAGCAGCAGACAGCACCATAAATTGCATAAAACAGCATTTCTAGTGAAATGTACTTATTCTTTCCATGCGTAACAACGTCAAATCAGAAGGGATACTTATGCTCTATGAACCAGAGCATCTTTCTGAACAAGTAAAATCAGATATTACTGCATCTACATAATTCCTTCAAGCTCCTCAGTGTTCCTACTGGTGGTATGCGCAGATGTGTATTTGCGGTGAAGGTACTATGAAAGAAGTTGAACAAAAGGCAAACTTCTTGATTGGATGTGGATCAAAACTTAATCCACATTTGGAAATCGCAATTTCTGTAAGGATTCCACTAATTGATTTACCAAATTGTGCTCAAACGCTGGTAGGAGATATGCTTGAATTACTACTTCAGCAGAGTGACAACAACAGTAAAGATTTCAGTTTCTGGAGAATACTAAATACTCTCACCATTTTTGTGTGTGAGTTTTTCACATCACTTCCTTTTACTACAAAACAAGGAATCTACAGATCACAAGAAGTACTATTTGCAAAGCCAGTTAGCAATAAATCCAGCCTTTCAGGAAGGAATTTAATGAGATCCTAGCAAACAAGGACAGGAAGGTACTACATTTAGGCCTCATGCACAAAAAAAGCATAATGGTTATCTAGAATGCCACTACAAAATGCAGGACCACCATATAAAAATGTCTGTAGCCATGCAATAAAAAACCGTGAGATGCTGCAAATTGCTTAAAACCAAAACAGCAGATTGCAGGGCATCCTCAATGTTTGTTCCACTCCAAACCGATGCTTATTTGTGCAAACTAGGCCTCACATAAATCAATGACATAAAATAAAAGACATGTCCTCGATAAGAAATAAGGGCTAACACTATGGGCATCCTAAGACAAATGAATTTAAATACATAAAGTATATTCCCTGATACTAATCAGAGTAAGCATTAGGCACAAATGAAAATCAGCAAAATGATGCTAATAGCAAACATGGGTAAGAGAAAAGGTGATACTAGAACAGAGTTAAAAGAAACATCTGATCTCAGGAAAGGAAAGCAGCAGTCTTAGCCAGCCGCCCAAATATTTAAACAATTTAAAAGCAAATTAAGTGGGGGTAATCTTGGGGGGGGGGGGGGGGGGGAACGACACACACAACATTAGTGCAATGGCAATTTTAGTTTTATTTCAAAGCCAATAAAAACCTCCAGAGCTCTCTCAACAGACACAAAACCACTTTGGTTTTCAAATCAGAAGCAGCCCACAGATGTGAAAGTACAAAAAAAAAGTGCCCAACAAAAATGGTGAATAAAAGCAAACTACAGGTATTTCCATTTGTCATACAACAGCAGGTGACTTGCTAACATAAATCAAACAACTAAGTCACATTATGGCCCTTGGCTGGGCCTTGAGAGGAAAAAAAAAAGAACAGGTTTCAAATGGTGCTGCCAGCTCTGCCCAAGATTCCTGGGACATCTGAGACACGCCGGAGGAACACTATTACATGCCATCTTTGTAAAAGGTTACTCCGTTTGGCCAGAAGTATTTAATTTATAATTGAGGGGTGAGTGAGAGGTAATTTTCTATTTTCCCCGTTGATAACATTTCATTTCTTTATATCCTATGATGCTTGACTCATCATGCAACATGCTTGGGCGTGTATGACTAGGTTCTCATCAGTTGACACACAGAGGTTTAAAAAAATACCAATTTTGATCTGTAAGCCTCAGCTTGTCTCACGATAATATCTACATCTACTAAGTTTCAGAGCTGCCATGCAAACCCTTCTGCTGTTTTCCAAAATGCTGAGTACCAGCCCAGCAGGGGACTGTATTTCATTCCTCAGAGAAGCGTGACCCTTTTCACTAAGTCCAACTAGACAGGTGTTTGGGTTTTTTTTAAAAAAAATTTACTGAGTCAAAGTCACCCTCACGCCCTTGGTGCACTTGCAGAGGTATAAACTGTTTAAGAATTGTCCTACAAGGCCAATTTTGGCACACAAAAACATCACATTTCCCCCAAGGAATTTAACCAACGCTGGGCTTCAGAAGCCAACAAATTTCTTCGGTGAAATACACAGAAAAGACTTCTTGCTCTCTACCATGGAATCTGGGGCATTTTCAGCAGACATGACAAAGATATAAGGCAGCAAGGAAGGGACAGCCGTCTCAAGATAGCAGCGCTCCCCCAGCCACCTTCAAAAAACTTATTCGGAGTTCCTCAAGAAAGTTCATGTGAATATTTACAACTCTGTTCAGACTCGGATAAACCTCAAGAAGGTTCATGTGAAGATTTACAACTCTGCGGACCAGCTGAACTTCCCATTCTTCACTACAAAGAGAAAATTCTCATTAAACTAAACAAAGCTGTGCCGCCAAAATTCTACTACGCAGATAACATGATTTCCTTCTGTGTCCTACAACTGGCGGAAACAAATGGAACTCTGATTCTTTGGGCTAGCACAGAAAGCCAGCAGGTTTGTCTGGTGGAGCGGGCAATTTATAATCAGCAGCTATTCGCTCAATTTAAATGCAATGCCAAACCACCTTCCGTTCTAATGGTGTAGGGTCAAACCATGGTTTCCTCAACTGTTTTGGCAAACCACAACTTAGATCTGCTTGTTTGTTTTCACTTCCTATGGGCTGAATACTCTACGCTCTATTTGCAGTGGCCTCTGGCGTGAAACTGGAACTGTGCTGAAGCTATTCATGATATTCACATATACAGACACCACTAACAAGATCTATCTACATAACAATATCTATGTATACACACACACATATATTTATACACCTCTCCAAGTTCTCTTTCTGAAGTGTTTTAAAACTCACCCCAAGGAATTTGGCCCTTATTCTGGGGTCCATGAGGTAGTGGGCTTGGTGGGTCAGAGAGGGTTCTTTTGTGTCCAGGGGGTGGGGGAGGGGGCCTCTTCTTAGACAGGGTGGAGCTGCCGCTAGTGGTTTGAGTGCCTAAAGGGAGGGTTGAAGGTGGGCCGGATGTACCTGTAAAACCAAACAAACAGCTGCTTACCAACACAAGGATGAGTTAACACCAAAGCAGCATGGAAGGAACAACAAAATCACACCACAGTAAAGGCATGGTAAAGCACTGAAAACAAAACAAAAATAAGCCATTCCAAATTTCGGTACAAAATATCAGCACCGCTCTCGAAATTAACAAGGTACGCCTTTCTGGCTATGCAAGCAGTGTGACTGGAACTCCACGCACACACACAGGCAGGCAGAAGCGACTGCAAGCTAGCATTAGAGCTTAGTATTTAGACACAACAAGAAGCTTAAATTACTTAATCGTTACAAATTTAAAATTACATGGGACAGAACAGCTGCGGCTTGGAAGTTACTATCTATAGAACACACCGCTATTGAAATCAAATATTGTTGGAGATGGCTTTCTGCGCAACAGATCCAGCAAATCCCATAATTGCTGATTTATTACATGTTTACAGATTTCATTTATAAAAAAAACATTATTTAGGAATGCAACTACTCATATCTCTAACTTGCGGCAATTTGTCATAAATAGTTCACGCTTAGTTCAAAGTATGGCACAGTCAAGAGTCGATGGGGAAGCATGCTAGACTTCCCTTTGCACTGCACAAAACAGATCTTGGATCTCGGGGGTACACACTCTCCCAGCCTCACCCCCCCCATCTAATATCCAAGGCTAAAAATGCAAACCTACTTTACAGGATTATTGTAAGAAACATAGTCACCTTGTGGAGCAATTTGAACTATACTGGCATAGGGCTCATGTCGTAGCAGGAGCTCCTTTGCATATTAGGCCACCCCCCCCCCCCCAAATGTAGCCAATCCTCCAAGAGTTTACAGAGCTCTTCTTACAGGGGCTACTGTAAACTCTTGGAGGATTGGCTACATCAGGGGTGTGTGGCCTAATATGCAAAGGAGTTCCCGCTACGAAATGAGCCCCGCGGACTATACTGGAAAAGTGACTTCCGGTGAGGACGGATCGAGTTTTTTTGTTAAGACAAAGTTTTCAGTGCTAGGTCAAAATTTAACCATTCTGAATGCCTGTTTTCAATTTAAACAACCTGTGATTAAAACATTCTCACACTGAAATAAATCATATGTTTGTAATTTCTTTTTTATACATATATGTGAACACAAAGGGGAAGGTAAAAACAAGCATGCTAGGGTCATGACACATTTCAGAAAACAGCTTTCCATACAAGGACAATGCATTTATAAGCTCCGGAAAACAACAGGGCAGGGTTGTTTGACCTGCAGCCGAAGATGTGGACAAGACCTTCCGGGACTGGCTAGGACGGTCCTGCTCCTGTGCTGACAGCTCCTCTGCTCTCATGAAGAAGGAGGATTTTGAGTTGTGAGGGGACCAGGATGAGAAGATGACCCCTTGAGACCAGGGGTTCCCCCATGTGCACCATGACGCCTGCCGACAATTTTTCTGGACCCTGCCAAGTGTTTTAAAGGAAGTACATAGAAGCAGGTAGGGCTTTTGCCTAGCAGGGCTTCTGATTGGCCATTGGAGACTGCATTGTGCAGAGTTTTTAAAAAATGGCTTCAGCAGCAATCATCCTAGCACAAGGATCTTCATGGCATGACGGAAGCTGTGTGTGTGTGTGTGTGTGTGTGTGTGCAAAAACATGTTTTTAAGAAACAGTTTCATATTAAAAGGCATTCTTTTAAACATAGCTTTTGCCTGGTTTTTTTATAATTACTCTTAGCGTTATGCATGATCTCTCTCCCTGACAATGTGGTTGGCCCCGCCTCCTGCGGCAGTCATTTTGTGGATTGTTCCACCTCCTGCAGCAGCCATTTTGTGGTTATGCCTACCATCCCGTGTCAGAATTCCAAAGGTGCCCACAGGCTCAAAAAGGTTGGGTGGACCCACCTTAAATTGTGCCCATGGATGACAAATGAATATCCTTTCACACTGAGGATACCCTCTGGGTATTTGGGAGGAGACAGGCTTTTGGTAGTAGGAGATTCGATTTTTAGGAAAATAGAAAGTGGTCCTGTGATGGGTGCATGATGAGCTTGCCAGCCGGGTGCAGGCGTAACTTTATATACTTGGATTTTCAAAGACCTTTGACAAGGCATCTCTCCAGAGACTCCTGGGTATACTTAGGAGTCATGAGATAAGAGGACGGGTTCTCTTATGGATTACAGATTGGTTTAAAGACCGGAAATAGAGAACAGGAATAAACTGACAGTTTTCAGAATGGAAAGGACAAGCAGTAGGGTCCCCAAAGGATTGGTAAAGGGACTTGAACTATTTAATTCATTCATAAATGATTCCAAATTCTGGGTGAGCAGTGTAGTGCTCAAGTCTGTGGATTATACCAATTTATTTAAGAGGTAATACCGAATGATGATGTGGCAAATGAAATTCAACATAGGCAAGCGTTGACTGAACTTATAAATATAAATTGATGGAATCTGAACTGGTGGAGATGAAGAGAGGGTGTAAACAGATACCTCGATGAAAATGTTGACTCACTGTGCAGCTGCGGGGAAAAGGCAAACTCCATGCTATGGATTACCAGGAAAGAAGTGAAATCATAATGGTCAGTATCGTAACATCCCAAAATCTATGGTGTGGCCTTACATGAAATACTGTGTACAGTTCTGGCTGCTGTATCTAAAAATAAATAAACGGCAGGGTGGGAAAAGGCACAGAAGAAAACAGCCAAGATGATTTAAGACATTTGAGCACTCTTCCTGTGAAGAAAAGCAAAGAAGCCTGGGGTTATTGAATTAGAAAAAAGACTACTAAGGGGGGTCATCACAGAGGCTCATAAAAACGATTATCAGTCTTTTCTTACTCTCCCAAAATACTAGCACTCAGGAACACCTAACAGAGTTGACGGGCAATAGATTCAGGAAGTATGCACGGAGTACTTTTCTAAGTCATGGTGACTGAAGGGAACTTCCATATTCAGAGGCAGTAAACTTCTGAATGCCAGTGCTATGAGGCAACATCAGGGAAGGGCTTGGCCTCTGTATCTTGTTTGTTGGTCCTCCAGGGCAACTAGTGGCCCCTGGGTGAAAAGGGATACTGTACTAGGTGGTCTGATCAAACAGGCTCTTATGTTCTTACTAGGAATAAGGTCCGTTGTGGAAATAAATACAACGGGCTCTACAAAGAGGCTTTGGGTGGGTGCCATGGCCTTGGGCACTAACCATCAATGTGCTGTGGCGACCTGAGCAGGGTATAAAGACACAGAGTCCAGCGTTTTCTCCAGGGGACCTGAACTCTGCCGTCTGAAGCGCAGTTGTAATTCTGAGTGATATCCAGCCCTCACCTGGAGATTGGCAACAATGGTTCCCCAGGAGGAAAAGGCTGGTTCTCCAGGAGGAAATGGCTTGGGGGTGGTGGAGTCTATGGCATTGTACATGTCTGAAGTCCCACCCCTCCTCAAACCCCATCCTCTCAAGGCTCCACCCCTCAAATATCCAGGAATTTCCCAACCTGGAGGTGGCAACCCTATCTCCTCCCCAGGCATACTATTATCTGCCCCTCTGACTTCAGGTTTCCATCTCCCCGCCCCCCCCCCCCTGCAGCCTCTACCTAGGAAAAGTACAGTCTTTCTCCGCAGTGGGGACCAAAGCAGCTCACATCATTCTCCTCTCCCCCTTTTGATTGGCACAACAACCCTGTGAGGTTGGTTAGGCTGAAAGTCTGTGACTGGTCTGAAATCACCCACTCAGTTTCCACAGCAAGAACCTGGGTCTGGCAGACCCCGCTCTGAAGTGTTAACTGCTACGCCACACTGGCAGTCCTAGGGGGGCTGCTGCTGGTGAATAGGAGCAAGCAGCTATGCCTAGTTAAGTCATGTCAGTCAGGTGCCATCAAGTCACCCAGAGGGTGTTGTCAGGCCTAGGGTTGTCAACCTCCAGGTGGAGCCGGTAGATCGCCTGGTATCACAACTGAACTCCAGGCAACAGATTTCTCTCCCCCTGGAGAAAATAACTGCTATGGAGGGTGGCTATGGCATTCCATTCAGCTGAGGCCTCTCCCTTCCCCAAACTCTGGCTTCCGTAGACTCCACCACAAAATCTCCAGGAAATCTCCCAACCTGGAGCTGGCAACCCTAGTCAGGACTGGCCCCAATGAGTTCCCCACAAAGGCCAAAGTAGGCCCCTGCCTGTTTACTGACATGACCAAGCTTGGTTGCCTAGCAACAGTCACTGAGGGGAAAGTGAGCCCCAAAGCAGGAGGAGAGAATGGTTTAACGGCCAGTGGCTCACCTCAGTAGCCAGCCAGTAGCCAACCAGCTGCAGAGGAGCCAAGCAGGAGAAGAGTCTTCATCAGGAGAGACAGCCATTTTGGCAATTTATTCTGACAGGGAAGAGTAGCCAAGCCGGCAGTGAGCAGGGGAGAGGAGTGGACTCAGCCCCCAGCCAATGGCACGTGAGTACTCTTGAGAGGCGGTTGAGGGGCCAGTGGCTGATGGAGCACACAGTACAGCCAATGGAAGAGCTGGAAAGTGCCAATGCACTAGGGCACTATATAGGGTACAGGTCACTAGATCAGACAAAGAAGCAACTTCATCTGATCCCACAGAAAGACAATAAGGGTTCATGTGCTTTTGTCATCTTCTGGGTGTGGAACAGCGGTCAATAGGTGTGTGTATATGGGGGGGGGGTATTTGTGAATTTCCTGCATTGTGCAGGGGGTTGGACTAGATGACACTGGAGGTCCCTTCCGATTCTATGATTCTAAGTGTACCTACATTGCAGCTGTTGAGAGATGAGGCTGTTACTGACATTGTGGCTATTAAATAAATAACTAACTTGAATTTCCTCCCACTGATAACCATATTTATGATTTTAACATTAGACATAGTTAATCACAGTTCTGAGCTTTATTTGAAAATTACACACTTCAATGACATACAGCTAATGTTGTGTATCATTTGCATGAACATGATGATCTGCTAATGACAGAGACCATCTACTGTGACATTCTGAACTGGGAATTAACACCACCACAAATGAAAATGTTTGGCCTCATTCAGAAATGAAATCATTGTATGTTCTCAGATAACCTTAACCATTTGCAAAAACTATACTCCATTCAGATGTCACTATGGTTTGACTGGGAGCAATCTGCGGGCTCCCTTGCAAAAGTATTCTCGTCTCTCTTTCTTGGGTTGCTCGGCCACAGTGTGTCATGAAACCAAACTACGATTAGTACTACCTAGGATTGCCCCTAAACAATTACGTGCAAACCTACTTTTAAGTATGGATTCAGCGCTATTTTTTGCTCCTTTTGGATGTCAAAACAACAAAATGATCAAGGAATCCATGAATAAGGAAAACAAAGTTATACTTACCTGTAACTATTGTTCATCGAGTATCTTCTGTGCAGGCACACATGGGGACTGTGCGTGAGCAGGCCTCGCCATCAGAGAGGGTCTTTACAGCTAAGTTTCCAGGGTGGATACTGTATACTGAAGCCAGGGTGCATACTATATACTGAAGCCGGAAATTTGTTTCCACCCAGGGACGTGCTCCCGTGCAGCAGCACCCCCACTCTCAGCATCTCTAGCGCCGCCAAAGCATGCAGTGGGGCAGGAGGGAGGGTATGTGCGCCTGCACAGAAGATACTCATGAACAATAGTTACAGTTAAGTGCAACTTTGTTTTCATCATCGATCTTCTATGCAGTCCCACACGTGGATTCTAGCAAGCTACTCACCAGGCAGAGGAGCATGCTCTCCTCGCTTCAACAGTGAATGAAATACTGCCTTTCCCACTTGAGCTTCTCGCCTTGCCTGCAGATCTAAAGCATAGTGGCACATGAACATGTCTGCTGACGACCAAGTAGCAGCTCGGCAGATCTCCGTCAACGGTACTCCAAAGAAAGCTGCCGATGACACTACAGGTCTAGTAGAATGGGCATAAATGTTTAGCAGGCATGGCAATCTGGCTAAACCACAGCATTACCTAATGGTTGAGAGAACCCATTGGGACAAAGTTTGAGAGGTAAGCTCTCTTTCCTCTATTGCATTTCCTCCGTCATCAGAGAAGACGGTAGGGGAAGAGTAATTAAATAAAGGGCTTCTTCTTGATTCTGTAAAAATATTCTACTCCTCTAGATGTGGGTTGGAGGGATGCAGGCTTCTTCCACAGCTCCTGCGTAAGGTCTCCAAGACCCTCTAACACTAATGCCAGGGGACTCCAAATAGAGGTGACTCTATATCTTGTCCTTTAGTTTGTGTTCAGAAGTAATGACTTCTGATTCAAGGGACTGGGCCATACTGATCATCTACTCCCCATAAATACAGAGGACTTCCGTAGGAGAGGCCAGAGAGAGTTCACCCACCCTCTTGTCCGGACTCAGATCCGATGTGATGTCGGATCCAGTGGCGGCATCCTCTCCCCTCAGAACAGGTATAGGAGAGCGAGGCCTACATGAAACCATTGCTGAAGGTGGATACAATGAAGCTCAATGAGGGTAGGGATATAAATTTGTATCCCTGAAGACACCATGTATGGGTGCGACAGCCATCGCATAAGCGGTTGAGGCTGAGACCATGGAACTGTTGCCATTTGCTCTGGTTCAGAGTCACGTGGGACTTGACCCGCTGGTAAGCCTGCTTCTACTTCTCCATCCAAGATTGAAACTGGAGGGGATTTTGGACCCAGGGACAGAGTCCTAAGCTTCTCCTGAAGAGCTGGAGTAGGCTCAGGAGTGCAGACAGGAACACCCTGTTGAGACGCAGATTTGTGTTTGTCCTTATCCTTGGACTCTGCCCTCTCAGCTGGTGGCTCAGAAGAGGCACGATGAGCTGGAAGGGAGTATGACCCAGATTGGACCTGTTGTGACATGGATCTTGAAGGTGGAGCTAACCGTGTCAATTCTGGGGATGTGGCAGTGGACGGTTTTTCTGGGGCTGACTTGGACGACGGCTCCGAAGCTTTGAGGGCTTTCTCCCACAACGCTGCTTTAAGTTTTGATGACCTATCCCCTTGAGTTTGGGGGGGGGGGGAGCATTGGCAGACCTTACATGCGGGAACATTGTGCCCTTCATCCAAACAAAACAGACACAGGTTGCGTTCATCAGTTTGGGTCATCTTCACCCCACATTTTTTGAAAGGGGCTTTCTGAGCCATAGTAAGTCAGAACAACCCCAGTGAACTGGGGAAGCAATTCCTCATCGATGCGAAAAACCGGAAACTCCAAAAGACAACTATGACGGACCCCAGCTTTTTCTTTACTGTGAGGCAGCTTTTCCTGCCAAAACACTGTTCCCTGCGCTGACTGAGCAGTCCCTTAATAGCATATTATAATAACAGGATTATAACTTTCTGCATGTCCCACCCTGTGACAGAGAAGTTATTTGGCTTTTGCCCAGGCCAGAGACTTATTGTAGCTAAGCAGGAGCTCTCTTAGAATTCTCTTTGTAAATGGCACTTGACACAAAGTAAAGTTCAAACAGGAATGTTGATTTTACGGAACAAGCACAGCTGGGTTAGGAATAGGCAGGGAATGAGAAACTGAGGTGAATTTTGTTGTTTATCCAAATTATAATAACATTTTGAACAGGCAACAGAGTATAGTTGAGACTTATTTTCTTAGAGACTCAGTTCTTAACTGTGAGAGGTTTGTTCGTCTTGGAGATTTCTTTTAGCAACAATGGGTCCTGATAAAGTTAGAGATAACTATCTTAGTTTCCTGATGTTAGTACTTCCTTCCTGTATTTAAATACGTCCCTTGTGGGATTACAACGTTCCTTTTGACTCTTGAGGAACCTAAAACCGTTTCCCTTTTCACACAAATCAGGGGCCCCTTCTGAGTTGAACCCACTGAATATCCTCCTCTTTCTAGGACCAACAATCCTTTTCTGTTTGGCGAGACTGGCAGTTTCAACCTACTGTCCAGTCTGTTCTGTCAAACCTAAACCCAGTTCTGGAGGCTGTGAATAAACGGATATCAGCTAGGCCTGACATTTAGAAGTTAAGTTCTGATTTCTGAACTTTTTCTCAAATGTGATGGTATACAGGAAGGGCAAGGAATTGTGTCCCTTTACTTCACAAGTGAGCTTGTCTGGCTCCCTCTGACAGAAACCAGTAACTCCACTTGTCTGGCTTCTGACACGCCAGAGATGAAGCAAGACGAAAAAGACCCTTTTTCCCCTCAGCACTCAGTTGTTCTTAAAGCTCTCCTCAGTTGGCGCTGACCAATCAGAGAGAAGGGGGGGTGCATGGAAGCAGCAGCCTATCAAACTGTGTTTTACAGTGAGGCATTAAACCCTTATGTCCTAGTTCACTGCTTCTGATGCGCCAAGCATCCTGGTTTTGGAGGTCAGTTTGTCTCAAACACCTTTTTCTTTGGTGGCAAAAGATGAACAGAGGGTGGGGGCGCTGCTGTGTGGGAGCACGTGGTCCCTTGCCCAGGAACAAGTTTCTGGCTTTTGCGTGGCAGTGCCCCCTAGAGATCTTTAACTGTAAAAACCTCTTGGACGGCAGGCCAGCTCATGCGCAGTCTCCATGTGGGACTGCACAGAGGATCGATGGTGAAGATGGAGGAAACAAAGGAGCACGGCCTGCGAGGAGCTCCTGATAGCTTATAACAGCTTGGTGACTGGTTGCTGTAACACTTCAATAGACTCTCTGCATTAAGTCTTCTGGCTAGCTCATCCTAAATCCCTATAAACCGCTCAGAAACTGCTCGTGCAAGTGCTGTTAACCGAGCCTTATTGCAGCCTGTAAATCATATTTTTACTATGTTGCATAAAACAATAAAGGGTTCATGCAAAATGAGAAAAATGTGCTAGTGATGAGTTAATTAAAATAAGCTGAATGCGATCACATTTTACTAGTTATCTCAAAACATGGCAGTTATTTTGGGACTGATATTTCCGTGACATTTGGTAACTTTACCAATGCATCTGCTTTACAGGTGGGTAGACAGAGACACCAAAAGGCAGTTCTTCGCTAGATTAGTTAAGTGGACACAGTTGGAAAGAATCCAGTAGTGTTGACAAACGCTCCCTTGTTAAAACCAATGGAGGAATGATATATTTACTAAAAAATGTTCTATGAAACAACAAAAAAAACACTGTAAGCAGAACACTGGAGGATATGTTCTGAGCATTACTTGATTCTAGCCCATAAAAGGATAGTTCATCAGGACAGGAAAAAGCATCAGCTGTAAACCCAAAGTGTGAAAAGAATAACTGAACGCATTTTGCAGAGATGACTGCATATGCAGTGCAGAAAACAATGCTATCTGAATTGTAAAATAAACTTCCCTACTAGATAATATTGATGCATTTCCCTATGCTACACCTATCGAACGTGGTGTATTAATTTCAGAATTTTGAAACCTAACAGTCTACTTAATTTTAGCACAGGTGGTGATGAATCTCTAGTACCAGAAGGAAGAGCGATTTTGTTAAAAATAGTACTTTAATAGCATCTGTGGGTTTACTGAGCTTGAGGAGACATAAATTGTTCATTGATACTTCAAAAGAGACCGGTACAGATTTCACCTCTGTGAAAGATTGCAGAACTGTGCATGTCAGAAATCTAATTTCTATTTAGCAACAGAACAAATCTCATTAAATGCCATTTGTTCATATCACAAATTCGCCCAATGGAACGTCTTAAGGGCAGCTCTTTGAGCTATCAAAGCAATATAGCTGGGGCTGTGCTGAAGGTTCTTGCGTTTTGATTTTTGACGGGCCTGAAATATTTTGGAAAAGCAAACAAAAAACCCAACCACATACCGTATTTTTCGCTCCATAAGACGCACTTTTCCTCCCCAAAAAAGTGGGGGGGGGGGGAGTGTGTATGTCTTATGGAGCGAATATGGAGCTTTTCTTACCTGTAACAGGGCTCTTTCTTCAGCAGGAACGCAGGGGAACGCCATTCAGGCTGGCATCCCAGCCTTCCCCACCCCTCCCAGCTGGGCCTGAGCTGTTAAGACTTAAAAGGGAAACGGCAGGAAAAACCCCACCAGGCTAAGTACTCTTTCCCTGTAAGTGCTTTCCCCCTTTAAGACAGCCAGCAGCAGAAAGCCCCGCCCACAGATTAAGCTCCGTGGCTACTTTGCACAGAAAGGCCTGGCTTTGCATGGCATGCCGACGTCTCTCTTCTTTCCTTTCTCTATCTTTCTTCCTTCCTTCCTTCTTTTCCTTTTTTGTCTGTCTGTCTTTCTGTCTCTCTCTCTGTCCCCACCTTTCTTTCTTCCTTTCTCTTTCTCTCTCTCTCCTCCTCCTTCCTTCCTTTCTCTCTCTCTGTCTCTGTCTCTCTCTCTGTCTCTTTCTTTCTGTTTCATTTTTTCCTGTTTTCCTCCTCTAAAAACAAGGTGCGTCTTATGATCAGGTGCGTCTAATGGAGCGAAAAATACAGTACATCCTGAACTGTGAGCATGTTTGCTGCTGTTGTTTATACTATTCGCTACTACGTTGGTGCTGTTTCCCCACCTCCCCTTCTCATTACTCCATCATCATCTTCCTTGTCACTCAGATCAAGACCCCAGCCAGTCAGGGATCATGACGTGAATGGGCTAATGTCACAACGCTTTATATCCCAGTCAGATGCAACTATTTCACAATATCACTGAGAGTACATTGCAGCAAAGGCAATGCTGGGTTCATGTGGGCAACCTCAGTCAAGTGGGAACCACACAACGAAAGGGGCGGTGTCCTCACACTACATAACCAGATCTGTTTACCTGCCAACATTACTAAAAGTGGATTACACCAATTCAGGGTACTTAAATGCATCCTGAACAAACAATCCCTAGGGAGGAGACACCCCCCCACACACACACACACTGAAAGGCATATGTATGCTTTCTGCTACTGCTGAAAAGTGACATCCTACCCCATTCTTAGCTCAGGCCTAGTTTTGGCTGCATTCTCTAGAGAGAACGTTCAGCTACCGAGTCCTGATGCAATTTCTAGGTGCTCTAGTGCCACCATTCTCCTGTGTCTCTGCTCTCACTTTGCAGACCATGGATTAGGAGAGATGATAGCCAGTGCACACATATAGGTAACGCTCAGTAGGTTTCATGCTTTTGCCTGCCAGCGCAGCACCAGTGAAACCTTTCTTAAGTCACTCATTCTTTACACAAGTAGTGAGCCTATGAGAGATGCTGCTTTAAAGAAAACATGGCTGAATGAATGGAGGGTCCATCGTCTTAAAAAAGGGGGCCTTCTTTAAAATGTAAAGACCACAATAGGCTCTGTACACAGGAAAGGACTAGAGTGGAGGGGAGGGTCACTATAAGCTGTGGAGACTGGTGAGCAACAATTCTACTTTGTGAGCTGCTGGCATTCAAGTTGTGAGCGAGCGATTTGACTACTGCGTAAGTTAGTTTGCTCTGGAGCCCTCCTTCCTGAGCTAAGCCAAAAACGTGTGAGCCGGAAGCTAAAAAACTGTGAGCTAGCTCACACTAACCCAGCTTAGAGGGAACACTGGTCGTGACATCTAATAGGGCCTGTGAGTTTTGTACAACATTACGTGCAGCAATTGTGAAACCAATGGACTAAATGGAATACTCTCATAACAGAATGTACTTTGGGGTGGGGGGGGGGAGAACAATAGGCAGGCAATCTCTCCCCAACCCACCCCCCAAAGCCATAGCTTCACAGGGGTAGCTGTGGTGGTCTGCCGTAGAAGAGCAAGACTTGATCCCAGCTGCACCTTAGAGGCCAGCAACATTTCCAGGGTATAAGCTTTCAAGAACCAAAACTCCCTTGGTCAGATACCAGAAGCCTCCTTGGCCATATACATTTTGCAGCAAATGCCATAGTTTTTTCCAGCCCTCACAAATCCTTTTGAGGTAGCTATTCTGGTAGAATGATAAGGAGTCAGATTATTTTGCAATTTGCTAAGGCATTCAAGAACCATAGCTGTATTTTTCTTTCACGTTTGCTAATGGCACGACAGTCATTCTGTAGCCCTCTCCTGATGCTCTGATCTCTTCTCCACAGTAATTTACAAAGTGTCAGCCTACGGCATGGTATGTGCCATATAAAAGTTCTCACAACCTGTTTTTTTGGTTTATGGTCAATTTTATTATTAAAAGGCAAAACTGGACACACACACACACACACACACACGAGATGCTGGGAATGATTGAAGGTAAAAGAAGGGGACAGCAAAGGATGAGATGGTTAGACAGTGTTATCGATGCGGTGAACGTAAAGCTGAGTGGACTCCGGGGGGACGGCGGAGGACAGCAGGGCCTGGCTTGATGTGGTCCATGGGGTGGCGAAGAGTCGGACTCGACTGTGCAACTGAACAACATCATGGTTTTTGCCTATATTATAGTTATTACATGAGTTGACAAATGTGTTTCAGTTTGAGTGGTGACGAACACAGTATTCCAGAAAGCTAAATCACTTAGAACATTTGTAGAAGAGGAGGGGAAAAATAGTGAATCATGGCAGGGAATATAACAAATGCTTACAAACACTTAGCAACATACCTTTGCCAGCATTTCTGGGAGGGAGTGGAGGGGCATCTGCTGCAGTGGGGGAAGTTGCCGAGTCCATGCTTGCAGAGACAAAAATCTGATTGGGAAAAGCTCCATAGGAGAGTCTTTGTTTGTCCCTTGGAGTGCTGAGACCAGGAAGAGCCATTTTGTCTTGGGGAGAAATACTAGAAGAATGGCAAAAGCTCTGAGGTCTTGGAGAGCGTTCTTTCTTTATTGGACTAGGCTGCAGAAAGATTTAATACAGTTATTAATATGTGCCAGGTGGTTCCACTAAAAACAACTGTGAAACAGAAACAAGCATGAACTAATAATTTTGGATTGGATCCTGCACAGGACTTCCCCAAGTGGAGGGAGGGGGGGTTACAGACTTCTAACTCCCTACTTCCCTAACTTCCTACTTCCTGGGGTTCCTCTGTGTCCCGTGTCCACCCCCCCCCCCCGGCAATATTTCAGGGGGCATTTTGGGATGCAGTGAGAGGTGAAAAAGACATGCTTCCATTGATGAAAACCTCTTCTTTCAGAGAAAATGTTCTGCAAGGTCCGAGCCTTTGAGCATTGTAGTTTCCTCACGATTATTCAAAGAGGAATCAGTCCCATTTGGAAAACTGTATTAATGCACACACCAAACATGTACATATGCCTCTAGTGTACTCGGGAGCTTTGTTGCCCAATGACAGAAGCAGCTTTGCAGTACATATGCAAATCTGATACTAGCAGCAAAATGAATCGGGGAGATTCCTAAGTATATGGGAGGCCCCCATAAGCACATTGGCAATTGCAAGCGTCTTAAGACAGGAAATGCAATTTTACCCAGTACTCAGCTACAACACACTTTGCGTTGAGGAAGTCTGAGGGTGGGGGAGAAAGATTAGAGAAACAGCTTTCCCCATCTGTGGTCCAAAATATGTATTAAGAGTTCTGTGGAGGTTACGTTCCCCCCTCCCCAATAATTATACTGTCAAAGTGCTTCCCAAAGTTCCTCTTTTAAAAAAAATGGCACTGATGCTCTATTAGCATTCCACTTAATTATGGAGTCATTCCCTTAGGAAGCCAGTTTTCCTAGAAGAAGAAGAAAGAAGAAGAAGAAGAAGAGGAGGAGGAGGAGACTGGATTTATACCCCGTCTTTCACTCACTTGGAGTCTCAGAGCGGCTTACAAACTCCTTTTCCCTTCCCCTCCCCACAACAGGCACCCTGTGAGGTAGGCGGGGCTGAGAGAACTCTTTCCCAAGCTGTCCTTGAGAGAACAGCTGGTACAGAGCTACGGCTTGCCCAAGGTCATCCAGCCAGGTGCAAGTGGAGGAGTGGGGAATCAAACCCAATTCTCCCAGATTAGAGTCCACGCACTTAACCACTACACCAAACTGGCTAGATGGATGTGTAAATGTGACAGAGCTGCGAAGCTGCACAGGATGGTATTTCCACATCTGAGAAAGACAGTTATGAAGACAGGGATTGACTTCCAAAGGGTAGAGAGAATCTTGCAATTATTTGGTGGTGGGAAGTGCCATCAAGTCACAGCTGACTTATGGCAACCCCATAGGGTGTCTCTATATTTAGAGGTGGTTTGCCGTTGCCTGTCCCTGTGACATAACCCCAGTATTCCTTGGTGGTTTCCCATCCAAATACTAGCCAGGGGGTCAACCCCGCTTACCTCCCTAAGATATGACGAGACCAGGGGAGCCTGGTCTAGAAAGGCAGGGCCCAGCAATTATTTACCAGTTATCAAGATTGCAAAATTTGTTCTCTGTGTGTTTTATAAAGGAGTAAATACCCACTCAACAACCGAAATTAAGAAAATCTGAATATGTTATGCCCATTCTTATTCAGTGTACACGCCGGCTTGCAAACTACGGGACTTTGAGAAGCACCTGGTGGATTAAGACCATTTATCATCTGCTCTCACGATTTCTGTGTAATGGATGCTTGTATATTATTTATAGTTGGCCTATTTCACAGGGACTCAAGGTGGATTACATGTGCCAATAAATTCAATAAATCATACATCACCCGACTTACTTAATGCAGCACCTAAAGTAGTTTACAATCCACAAAACCGTACAGCGACATGGCATAACATCAAACAAACATTTTAAAGAGCCCTGGGAATTGTCATTCCATTCAGTCGCCCAAAGGCTTTCCAGAACAAATACATTAACATGAATCACCAATGTATAAACACTAAGAAACAATACGACTAACACAATTAGGCACACAGAGCTGCTTAACCCTAGTTATGATTGTTCTTTGAATGCTTAGCAATTTTAATGGCTTAAATCCAATCCCTATTTTTTTTTTCCGTTCAAGCCCTGCTTCTAAACCTTCGCCTTTTGTCCCACCACCCCATCCCGCCATTTAGCACCGACCCATCTGTTCTACTGGCAGGCATCTGGAGACGATTCAGCCATAAATGCATTTGGAGACATTCAGCTGTAAGTGCATTGGTGTAGCCTACTGCCATTCATGACTACCAATGCATTGGGGCACTTACCTACCATTAATTACATTCTACAGCTGAAACTAGACAATACCATGTCCCTGAGTCCGCCATGGGCATATGCACCCTTTTAGAGCCTTTTAAAAACTTTTAAAATCACCACCCCCCCCCAATGTTTCAGCACTTGAAAATGGGGAGGGGAGGGGACAGGAGCCCCTCATCTCCCTCAAAGCTGTCTCCACTAGGACCCACCACCACTGCAATTTTAAAAGTTAAACAACAGGCTCTTCAAAGGCAGACTCAGGGGCATGGTATTGTCTAGCTTGGCCCTAAGGAGGACACACCTGACTTCCTTCTAAAACCACACACAGGGCTACATCTTTAGGACGAAGCAGCAGCTCTCCTAAGCTTCAGAGATCAAGGTGGAAAGATGGAGGCACTGAAGGCGGAAGTCACTACTACAAATCCAATATGGAAAACGGTCACCCAAAGCTCCTCTTTACCTTGTCATCCAAGTCATCATCACTTTCATCAATTTCTTCCTGCCGGAGATTCCACTCATACTCTACATGTACATGTGGGTTTAGCTTTCCGGCTTTGGCCTGAGAAAGCTGAAAAGACATAACTTGGAAATGTGAATCTTACATCCTAAAGGAAAAACTTACTTTATTTTTCCACATTTAATGTATGGGTCACCTGGCTGTACACAAGAGGTCTAGAGTACTGATCTAGGTAATTCTGAGAACAAATCAGGAACCTTACATTGAAACATAACTTAACCTCTAAAAACAAGGAAAGCTAACTTATCTCCTTGTAAAAGTAGCGCTTCAGGGAAACAGGGAAGTTTTGTGCTGCTGGGGGGTGGGGGGGGGTGAAGCAAAGTTTCGTGGGGCATTGGGGTGGGGAATGGATGAGTTGCAAAAATGCTGTGTGACTAATACAAGACAGGTGGCCACCCATGCTCCCTCTAAGCTAGGGAGCCTTGTGAGCAAATATTCTATTTTGTGAGCCACTGGCATTAAAGTTGTGGGCAACTGATCTGGCTACTGCGTGAATTAACTTCCTCGGGAGCCCTCCTTCCTGACCTGAGACAAAAATGTGTGAGCCGGAGGCTAAAAAACTGTGAGCTAGCTCACACTAACTCAGCTCAGAGGGAACACTGGTGGCCACTACCTAAACGCAGGTTGCTTACCTGTAACTGGGGATCTTTGAATGGCCATCTGTGCATTCACACCTCTGGGATATAGTGCCCCTGCGCCGACCCCGGTCGGTATCTTCTAAAGCGAAAGGGATTTTCACGCCCTCTCCCCGGTCACGTGCAGGGCTCGTAATGGGTAATGCATCAGTCTCAACGGCATCGGTGTCGACTGGCTGGCATCATGCACCGGAGGAGGAACGGCGGGTTTGTGCTTCCTGCCTATCGGCACTGATGGTTGCGGCCACACGAATCCCGGCGTCGGGGGGTGCTCTTGGTACCGAGACAGGCGGGAGGATGTTGATTGGCAGTCCCAACCTGCCAGGGCGCACGGTGGGAACCAGGGCACAGTAGGCATGGGATAAGCCCCATAGAGGTACTGCCACGGACGTCTGTCCCACGGAGCCAGGGGGTAGTGCCCAGATGATCGATCCCGATCCTCCAATCGATGCAGAGAGGCGGCTGGGGTGCCGGTGTCCCTGTCTAGGTGCCGACTTTCGACACTGGGCAGTCGGGGCACTTGGGTTAACTCCATATCCAGTTCAGAGTCTGTGAGATGGACGGGACGCAGCAAAGGCGGGTAGCTGCCCAAGGCCCGCAGAGTCGAGCACCGTAGCCCCCGCAGGGGCTGTGTCCGACGTGACGTGCGTGGACGAAGCAACTTTGGTAAGGGTACCCTTCTTGTGTTTACTCTGCCTATCGTCCTCACCCTCCTTGCGTTTTTTGGCAGGAGAGTGGGCTTTGGATTGGGAGGTCGACATCGGTTGTTTCGGCACCGATCCGTTGACATCGATGACGCTCAGCGTCGGAGAGAGCGCAGTCGTTGATCCTGAAGCTGGGGTCAACAGCAGTGGCCGGATGTCTCTAGCGAAGACGCCATCGGAGAGAGCGCCTGTTCCAATAAAGCGACGCGGAGTCTCGTGGCTCGATTCTTCTTCGTCTGCTTTGAGAACCTGGCACAGTAAGCACAGGAGTCCACCTGGTGGGCTTCCCCAAGGCACAAAAGGCAAAGCGAGTGTGTACCGGGGGGAGGGGGGGTGATTTTGCTGCCGCACTTTAGGCACCATTTGAAGAAGCCCCATCGTTTGGCCATAGGCGGGAGGTGAAGTGAAGGGGGGAGTAAACTGCTGTGGCAGAGTACTCAAAGTCAGTTCTGTCCAAAACTAGTAAAGGTCTTTTCACTTTCAGGAAAATCCAGGAGAAAAAGGAAGAAAGAAGAAGAAGAAAATACCGACCGAAGTGAAGAGGGTCCTACCAGCGCAGCGGTCAGAAGAGAACTGGAGGATTGTCGTGCCCCTCCCTTGGTCATGCGCACTGGAGCCCTGCATGTGACCGGGGAGAGGGCACGAAAATCCCTTTCGCTTTAGAAGATACGGATCGGGGTCGGCGCAGGTGCACTATATCCCAGAGGTGTGATACATAGAGACCACGAAGAAGATCTGTCCTCATGCTCTTTGCAAATGAAAATTCAGAATTTTGCGTTTTGGTGCTTGATACACAGGGTTGAATCCTAAGCGATGAGAGCAGAACTGCAACCTCCCTCCCACCCCCTTCCTATTACAGCCTGCTTTGCTTCCTGAACTTCAGCTGGGAGGGGTCAGTGGGCCCTTGTGAAAAGCAGAGGAACACAGATTCTATACTGAATTGCCCTGCAGATTAGATATTCCTCTATCATCTTAATCCCACAACTATAACCTAACATGTATGGTGTTTTCTATGTGGGGATGGGCTTGGAAGCTTTCTCTACCGCCACTGAGGTTGTTGATACAGTGCAACAGCTATGGGGTTTCCTGCCCCATTCCCCCAGGGCAGCCACCCCATGTCACTGGGAGCTTTCTCTCTCTCTCTCTCTCTCTCTTTTTTTTCAAATTGGCAACTGACATATTATTCTAATGATTTTTTTTGGCTAGATCCTCCAAACTCTCACCTTTGATTTAAACAAAGAAATCTGCAGCCTCTTTTGTTGCGGAGATATAAGGGGAAAGGCATTATCTCTACAATGAAATGGGCTTTTTTTTCAATACTGGCAGTTCAGAGAAACTAGTAGGCAGTTATAATGCTATAACAATATGTGAACTGCGGATTTTAAAAAGCCTTCTTCTTAAAAACCTTCTCCTAAAAAGCATATAAAATGGCTTCCTTGGGGCCTGGGGCAGAGAAAATGGCCCTGATGTGAGGACTGCCCACACGGTAGTCACCCCAGCTTTTCTTAAAATACTGCAGCAAGGCAGGTTTGGGAAAGTTTGCGAGAAAACTGAGGAAAACCCAGAGGGCACATGAGAGCACCGCAATGCTGTGGGAAAGTGGGGGGACCCCCAGCTTCCCAACAGCATCCTGTGTGTGACTGACTTACGCTTCCATAATAAATTTATATCCTGCACTCTCAGCCCACATAAGGCAGCTTCCAACATCAACAAAAAGGAATACAAAATAAAGAATAAAAATGACACACACTACAGCATGTCAAAACCAGTCATAAATCAAAATGGACTGTGCCACTGAAATAAAGCCAGCCATAAAATCCAACATCTGAAAACACAAGACCCGTAAGATGAATCACCCAGCACGGATAAAGAAGGAAATGACAATGCTATTTTTTTCCCTTACCAAATCTTCACACTGGGTCGCTTTCAATCGCTTTGCCACATCCAGAGGTGTCTCTCCAGTTTGGTTCACTAGTACATTTAAATAAGTTAAAACGATTATTCAAACTGTGCTGCAAAATGTTAATGAAATTCAGTATTCTGAAAAACTAACTGAAAGGAATAAGATGAAATGAAGATCAAACTATGGTGAAACACAGGCTAATGTTCCCCAAGAATAATTTGGCTGTATTATCTGATTCTTTGCAGCTTCAAGTTAATTCAGAAATAAAACTACTGATCAACAAGAAGAATTCAAACGTTACGAAATTACCATGATTAAAATTCTGGTTTCAAAGAGACAAGGAACACTCATTTGGGCCGGCCAATTTACAGAATGAAAAAGAAAAACCAAGGGTGGTAGGTGTATAGGTTTGGAGCCGCATTCAAGATGAGATTTGTTCTTCTCAGGTTGTAGACAAATAGGGATGGGTAGGGTAGAAATGGATTGCTCTGAGCATCACGGATCCAGGAAGAGCGCTGATTCTGTCTTGGGAATAAATACTACTGGGGTGCTGCTGGCCATTCCTCTATCTGCAAGATTTATGGGTTTTCAGGGGGGACACTTCTCCTAAAAAGCATATAAAATGGCTTCCTTGGGACCTGGGGCAGAGAAAATGGCCCTGATGTGAGGACTGCCCACATACACACAAAATTGACCTTGCAGAGGATGCCCTGAATTTTTGCTATCTGGGAAAGCAGGGGGAAAATGGTGATTATTTTAACAAACTAACATCAAAGACAAAATAGCTGAGCTCGATCATCAAAGGCGGATATTACATATGAAAAAAAAATGCAGATCAGGAATCACCAAGAGATTTGCACTAAGGAAGAAGGTATTTTTTAATTACCCGAGAAAGATTTTTTAAGTGCTTCAAGCTTGTGATCCAAGCTGAAAACGCTTCCTTTAAATAAACGACACAGCAATACACTTATGCAATGAATTCTAAAATATCAGTTTAAAGCCAATATCCCTCTTAAAAACTTCCTCTATTGCATTTTTTTTAAAATATCCCATAGAAGCAGACTTGCTCACCTATATCAATAGTCGGCTTGCCCTTCAAAAGCAGTTTCAAACATTCAGGCTTATTATAAATACTGCAGTAGTGCAGAACTGTATTTCCCAATGCTGCCTGTTTGTCCAGGTTACCACTAAAATCAAAGCGGGAAAACAGTATTAATCCACCATGACAGATGATACATCTTCACATTGTGTGTTCCTCATAGTATACTTGGTCTCAAGAGCACATGGACTTTTTACTCTATAAAGAACAACAGTTAAGGAAAAGAAATATTGACTTGAATCAACCATCTGTGTGCAGAATGCAGATTTTTGCTGTATTTCTCTCCTTCAGAAATGCCATTCCTGGGGTTGGGGGATCTGCAAAGAGGAATCACTGTGCAGGTCAGAGGGCTTAAATGGGGAAGGACAAGGAAATCAAAATTGTTCCTCCTTCTTCCACAAGCGCAGCTCTGTTGAGGGGCGGGGACGATTTCATCCCCTCATGTCTCCTCACTCCAGCTCGCTGGTCCATGCAACTTCTCTCTGTGCAGATCCTGCAATCCCAGGAATTATCATTCTGTGTATTAGAAGGGGCTGCAGGAATGGAAAGGAATATTTCATTTATTTATGTATTTCATTCAACTTATAGTTTGCCCTCTCCCGTATACAGGGCTCAGGGTGGGAAACGTTTCCGATAACTACTTTCACAGTTGGTTTAAAATTCCAGACTTAAAAGAAATAAAATAAACTTAATAATTTAACACAGATGGCGCATAAAACAGACAATTTAGTGTCCTTTTCCCCACATGGAGGGAGAAGGAAAGGAAGGAATCAGTCTAGATGGAAAAAACCGTTGCAGTCCTCAACCATAGGCCTGGCAGAACGTCTCTGTCTTACAAGCCCTGTAGAACTGCATTAGGTCCAAACGATGGATGTCGTTTGGCAGAGAGTTCCACCAGGCCAGCGCCAGAGCTGAAAAAGCCCTGGCTCTGGTTGAGAACAGCCGGATACTTTTTGGGCCAAGGATCGCCAGTGAGTTCTTCTCCCCCATAGGCATCAACTACGGGGGGGCTCGAGGGCTTGAACCACCCCCGAAATTTCCCGGGGGGGACTGAGCCCCCCCGGGAAAACGGAGTGCCCGCCGCAGCGCATCCCCGGGCCCTTCCTAGGGCCACCACTGTCTCTTTCTCTCCCCCCCCCCCGGCCTGGCTGCCTCCGTCCCTCCCTCCCTCTGTCCGTCGAGGGGCCAGCTAAGCAAATACCCAGCTGGCCCCTGGACGGATGGAGGGAGGGACGGAAGCAGGAGTGGCCAGGCCGGGGGAAGAGGCAGCAGCAGTGGGGACATGGTCCCGGTGTGCGCGTGCAGTGCACGCGCACGAGGCCCCCCCCCCCCCCCGGGATTTTAAAACTTGACGCCCCTGTTCTCACCTGAGTGTAATGCTGTTTGGGGGATATACCAGGAGAGGCGGTCCCATAGATATGTTGGTCCCAGACTGTTTAGGGCCTTAAAGGTTAGTGCCAGAATCCTGAATCTGATCTGCTACGGGAATCTGATCCAGAACCTTGAATCTGATCTGGTATGGGAAAACTGCACAGATGGTCAGCTAACACAGTAGCAGGAGCTTCGCTGACCCTCTGAGATACAAAAGTAATGGTATCTTCACTACTCTTCCACCTTATCCGCCCCAGAATTCATCCCACCATTCTGGCCTTCTCCCAGGTAGAATATTACACAGAAAATCTTTTTGTTCCCCACACTTGGGGAGAGGCATGTATGCATTTCGAACTCTGTCAAAACTGAAGACAGGTTTCTGAGGTCTGTTGATTGTTGCAGTGGCAGAAAGGGGCAGGGGGGTACTGTGCCCAAACCTGAAAAGTGACCATAGAGATTTCCGGAAATTTTACCTCTCAACTTCTGAGAAGCATGCTGAGAAAAAACTAGATTACTGATTAATATAAGAACATCAGAAGAGCCCTGATGGCTCAGACCAACAGCCCACCTAGTCCAGCATCCTGTCTCACACAGTGGCCAGCCAGTTCCCCTGGACAGCCAACAACAGGGCATGGAGGCCGAGGCCTTCCCCTGGTGTTGCCTCCTGGCTCTGGGATTCAGAGACTTAGTGCCTCTGAATGCGGAGGTCGCTATGCCTGGTATCCACTGACAGACTTATGATCTAGCAGAGCTCCTCTTATATATCAATTCACTCCGAGATAGATTAGATATTGTGCCTATCAGGGAACAGATTCAGCACTTTCAAAAACAGAATATAAGAAAATTATATTTACCAGTTTTGTACAAGGAAGTCAACCAGATGGAGTGAGGTCTGGTCAGCTGACCGGACTGCTACATGAAGGGCAGTTTCGCCTGGCTCCTAGAAACAAGACAAGTGAGTCTAAGTTAGTAGAAATAGTTATGATATAAACAACTCTTCTTTCAGACAGAGTACACTAAAGACAGTAACAGAACTATTCAAACCCCTCCCCCCATCGTTATAAATTTAGGAAGCCAGCACGCCGGCATTCCTAATGTAAATTATTTCTGGACAAAAGAATACAGAGTGTATCAGCAGCACACTTTGAGATAAGTTAAATTGTTCTGATGCAACTTACGTACATCTTTCTAAACCTTCTCTGAACTGCTATACTTCTTAGGTAACTCACCTGTCCAGGTTCCAGCAGTGGCTCCATTAGCTCCACCCCTTCTGCATAGACTTGTATTAGTGCAAGTAAATCCCTGGATTTAATAGCCTCAAGTAGTTCGTTCAGTTTAGCTGCTGCAGATGCACAGGTCTTCCTGGAGAACTTGTGATCTACATACTTAGCGGTAATAAATTCTTTACGTGCAGTCCTGAAGATGAGGAATATACTGTTAGAAATCACACAGGCATCAGCGGGCGGTTCTTACCAGAGAACAAATTAGCAGTACAGCAGTCTGTCCATTTTTTTTTTTTTGCTGTTTTTACTAAGAGCATATGGTATAGAAAAAAATGTTCAATCCCTGTACCATTTAAAAATGCAAATGTCTAGCCAGCGAGGCCAAATGAAAGTACTATCCTGGGTAAGGAAGATAAATATGGATAGTATTTTCACTTTTTCAAAAAGTATATATCCATGCCCTTGGAGGAATGAAGAAAACCTTGACAAGGTGGCTAGACATGGAGCCCTAAGCAACATTTCTCATATTCAGGCAATACAGCAAATGCAGCTGGGTCCTGCCTTATGCAAGGGGCCTATAATTGCGTGCACATCATGTGGAAATGCTAGAAGGGATGAGCGAAAGCATGACAGAAGACAGGCGTTAAGACAGACACAGGAAGCATTAGGGGTACAAACAAGTCAGGTACAGGTTAAGTGGTGGCTGGAGGCAACGGAAGACCACAGCATTTTTTGGGAATTCAAAACAGAAGGTGTTCCTTTGAACTTAAGTGGTGCTGTAGCCAGAAGCAGGGCTCAGCACGTAAGCAGACACGCACGGATAGCTATAATATTTTCACATCATGAGACACGATCCAGGAAGCATTAGCTACTGGGATTTTTAGTTAGCTAGTAAAGACGTTAGCCTGCAAACCTAGTTTGTCTTTAATGGATACTTGAAAATGACATCATTTCTTTACACAAGTCAGTCAAAATCACCTGGCAGAGGTGACAAGAGTACACTCACTAGAAAAACTATCTAAAAATTTGATTTAGTGCCATATGTGGAGCTCTGTGAATTCACTGGACACTGTGAACCAATGAGGATCTTATTTTCCTGTGTATGAAATCATGGGAATAAACATCTACAAAAAAGCAATATCTGAACTGGCTCTGAATGTCTATAAATAGACATTCTATATATCCATATAGAAAGGTAAAGGTAAAAGTTTCCCTTGCTTGAAAACCAGTCGAACCCGACTCTAGGGGGCGGTGCTAATCTCCATTTACAAGCCAAAGAGCCAGCGCTGTCCGAAGACTTCTCCATGGTCATGTGGCCAGCTTGACTAAAGGCCAAGGCGCACAGAATGCTGTTAGCTTCCCACTGAAGCGGTACCTATTTATCTACTTGCAATTTCTTGCTTTTGAACTGCTAGGCTGGCAGGATCTGGGGCCAGAGATGGGAGCTCACTCCGTCACGCGGAACTAGGGTCTTGAACTGCCTTCCGGTCTGCAGCTCAGCGTCTTAACCTCTGAGCCACTGTGGCCCATATCTCTATATAACAGTCTTTATATATTCAATCCTTTCCTTTCCCTTTGTCCAGTAAAAGCTCTATGGCTCAATACCTTGCCAATAATACCTTTATAGTCCAAGCAAGCATCTTCACTCATCCCGATTAGGCTACAGGGTTAAACTACTTATTTAGTAAAATCATGACATCAGTACTACTTGGAGACTTCTTCTAGCAATGTTTCTCCAGTCTTATTCCACTGCATGAGTATAACTTCAACCAAGTGAAACTAGTAGTTAGGGATTTTTTAAAAATCAAGAAGAAACAAACCTCTAGATTCCTTGAGGAATGCCATCTGAAAAGCTGACATAGAAGTTTGTTAGCTACATGAATTTCTCAGTTTGATTTTATGCTGGCCCTCCTGATCCAGGGATAAAAGGCAGCCGTTTTCAACTTAGTTTTTACATACAGTAAAAGCTTTGTTACTCTGCACTTGAATATCCAGAAAACTCTTTTAATCAGCATCGCCCTGAGGGCAACTTTCTATCTCTTACCATACAGCTGCATTTTGGGGCACGCACACCCTGCCCCCTCCTCTCCAGCCTGGGTTACTGTGGGGCTTTTGATAGCTGGGGCTGCTAGCTGACACCATCTGCTGCTGTCCTGCCCGCTGCTTAGTGCAGCTCTGTGACATTGGGGGAAGCATTAAAATCCTGCCAGGAATGATGATGGTTGCCACAGATGGTGGTTGCCACAGGGGCTGCGGTCACACACACTAAATAATCCACTTTCAATCCACTTTCAATGCACTTTCGAATTGGATTTTGCTAGTTCATACAGTGAAAATCCAGTTGGAAAGTGGATTGAAAGTGGATTGAAAGTGGATTATTTAGTGTGTGTGACCGCAGCCAGGGTTTGGCCGCTGTGGTTTTCTTCAAGTACGGGGTAAGGCCGAATAATAAGCTCAAGTATCCAGAACCTCAGATTAACTGGTAACACCCACTCCCTGTGACTGAAGGGTAACAAAGCGTTTACTGTATCACGTTTATTTCATTACTTACATATCACTTGATGGAGTAGGTTTTGGAGAAGGACTCGGTAAATTCCCTTCCATAATTTCATTAAAACTATTGTTTCCTATATTCTTGGCCAGCTGTGAAGGGGACAAAAGAGGGTGTCATTAGGAGCTTGCTTTTGGTATAGATTTTCAAAGCAGCATTTTGAAACTTAACTCATATGTTTAACATCTTATAATACAGGCCAACCCACAGAACTACAGAAGAGACATATGAGACACCCTTTCCTTAAGAAATGCAACATAATGTCACTAATAACTTCACATGTAGACTATTATAGACTCAAGATCCCTAAAAAAGCATGTATATTGAAAGAAAAGAAAAGAAAATAACAAATTACTTTTACCATTAGTGGTAACAGCCAGTTCTAAAGGTAGCCATATTTAAACATTGCTTACCAAGAGTTCAGACGTTCCTAATTTGTCTAGTTCTAAAGACTGGATTCGAGAAATATGAACACCCATTTCTCTGTGAATTCCAGAACACTCTATACAGGTTAAAATGCCCAGGTTAGTTGAAAGCCATGTTGGATCTGAACACAAAAAAGGAAAGGATTAAAAAAAAAATATGTGAAGTTTAAAAAGTATAATTTTTCTTGTTGTTCAGATTGTTTTGATAGCTATTTTGCTGCACCAAGACAATTACTGATCAGTGTTCCCTCTAAGCTGCGTTAGTGTGAGCTAGCTCACAGTTTTTTTAGCCTCCGGCTCACACAAATTTTGTCTTAGCTCAGGGAGGATGGCTCCAGAGCAAACTAATTTATGCAGCAGCCAAATCGCTCGCTCCCAACTTTAATGCCAGTAGCTCACACAGTAGAATTTTTGCTCAGAAGACTCCACAGCTTAGAGGGAGCATTGCTACTGATACCAATCTATTTTTATCCTGTCCTTCCTCCAACAGGCTCAGAGTAGAATATATGGTTTGCCACTCCTCCATTTTAGCCTCAAAACAACCCTATGAGGTAGGATATGTTAACAGAGAGTGACTAACACAAGGTCTCCCAGTGAGGTTTGGGGAGGGGCTGTGTCTCAGTGGCAGAGCATCTGCTTGGCATACAGAAGGTTCCAGGTTCAATCCCTGAGATCTCCAGTTAAAAGGACCCGGCAGTAGGTGATACAAAAGACCTCTGCCTGAGACCCTAGAGCGCCGCTGCCAGTCTGAGTAGACAGTGCTGACCTTTGATGGACTAATGGTTTGATTCAGTATAAGGCAGATCCATACGTTCATGTACGTTCAGCTTCATGGCAGAATGGGGATTTGAACCCCTATTTCCCCAGTCCTACTAAGGCGATCTAACCACTATGTCATACTGAATCTACAGATCCCTCGATTTCTGTGTGAAAACTCTCTGCAATTATGTCACCTAAAACACATTTACTGCACATAAAATACCTGATGATCCACAATCACAGCAGACATCGTTTCCAGGTAATCTCTGTATGTCATCAATAATGGCTTTTGTAAGATCCTCTAAACTATTTTCGCCTGCACTTTGCTCTCCACGGAATGCCATATTTAAAGCTTCTTCTTTGCTGTTGGTCAATACGGATATCCATCTAATATAAAAAAATACAAAGGTTTTAAATGTAAAGTTATTTTTCTAATACCACAGTCTAGGAAAGACAAGTGTCTGAAGAAGCTGCAGCAGGATTATCAGCAGGTGTGCTGATAATAAAGACTTGAAACAATGCACCTTAAGGACTAACAACCTTTGAGGCGTGGTATGAGCTTTTGTGAGTCACGGCTCTCTTCTTCAGATACCTGAAGTGACTCATACCCTGTGTGACACCTCGCTTACTGGAGAGACTGTTTCTCCTTTAAAACACACTCTGTGTACATGAACTTAGTAGATTTCTGCTGCCACCAGGAATTAAAAACTCCAATTCTATTTTCATAGAAAGACCCAGTGTCTGGGCGCTTCAGAGGACTATGTGGCCCTGAGGAAGGACTGATCTGATTGCTGGGATAAGTTTAAACAAATAAGGATTTATTTATACAAAAACAAAATAGGTTTCTGGGGCCCCGTCCATATGAGCGAGATAAGCCGGACGGGAATCGACACAAATTTGCGCAGGCGCAATTTGCACCGCTTTTGCAGGATCACACAGGTCCATGGATCTGTGAGGGCAAACGGCTGCTGTGTGATCACATGCAGCCACAGGCAAGTTTTTTTTTTCCTGGCTGTTTTCAGTGCGCTTATTCACTTCTACAAGGGATCGATGACTTGCCTCTCCACCCTCGGGGTCGTCCGATGATGCACACACTGGGACGAGGGGGGGGGACCAAAAAGCCCGCTCCACGACGCCTCTTGTTTGCGCTGGCGTGATCACACAGGGAAAGGCCGGTTCTGGGCCGTCACAAACCATACCTTTTCACTGGTAGCTAAATAAGCCGATTCCCCGCCGGCTCAAAGCGGTTTGCGACAGTATGACACCAGCTGCAGGATGCTTCCCAGATGTGCTTGTGTGATCGTGCCACTTTGAACCGGCGGGGAATCGTCCTTCTTGTGTCGCAAATGGGTGCGTATGATTGTGCCCTGGGTATTTTTGAACTGTTGTTGAGGAAAGAAAATATAACTGACAAAGCTTGGCGTCACACACAGTTACTCAAACACTAAAACTCAACTCTGACAGGCTTAGACACTCAGTCTAAACTCTCTTTCTCATATAGCCACACAGGCTGAACTTTTGGTCTCTCTTAGCCACACAGGCCAGACTCTTATATAGCCACACAGGCTAAACCTTTTCCACACTCGTCTCTTCAAGAACACAGAATCACCTCAGAGACATCTCTCCTGCCACACTCACAGTCATCAGCCAATCACATTACACTTGTCTCCCCCATCACTCTCCTTATATTACTGCAGTCACACTAAACATTTAAAGAAACACACACACCAAAACATGAAATCATTATACCCTGCCACAAATTTTGTTAGCCTTCAAGGTGCTACTGGACTCTTGCTCTTTTCTACCAATGTAGCTGTGTTGCAGACCAGAGACGTGCATTCCTGGAATTACCTGATTAATATTATTCTGAAAAATCTTTTTCACTGTGATGGCTGGGAGGAAGATAACAGACAGACCAGTTTTCCTGAAAGAAAAATCCTGTGAAGGTTGATTCACCAAGTTCCATGCAAGGTTCAAAGTCTGCCATGATCTTTCCCAGGGATGTCGTGGGTTTAGACAAAATAATAATAGAAAATCCTGAAAATGCTGAGTGAGTGAGCTCACCCTCAGCATGGAAGTCAGGCCTCAAAGCAACTTCATCCTTACAGAAGATACAAAGTCCCAGTTGGACTGATAGTACCCCAATTCTAAGATTCTCCATGAAGGTGTGAGAGCACTACTACCTGGAAGAGCACTTTTAGGGTTGTCTCCCTGGACACATTCCAGACTCCACTGGGACAGTCTTGAGATCTGGACCACACACTTCCAGGTAATACCACTGCAATATGATGGAAGCGCCCACTGTATCATCCTGGTGTGATATTGCATGCAATGAAACAAGTTGATGCAAGTCACCATTGGCCCACGGAGATCAACTAAAATACTACCAGCTGACGTCAAAGAGTCTGCTAGTCTCACTGCCTTCATTACCTCCCCTTTCAGACTTGGAGAAGAAGGAAGCTTCTCTTCTGTGGCACCACCCAGCTGCTGGAAATGCTGAGTCACAATCATGGGGCTCTTTTATTTGAGAGATGACGGATACCTGACAAACAGGTATTAGGCTACCATCATCACTTCTTCTGTTGCTTGTTCCCTGAATGGGTATCTCAGTAGCAAACCATCCAGACAAGAACGTCTACGTGTAGCAAGTCTCTGTGTGGGTCACCATGAGCTTGGTGAAGATGCCTGGCATGGAAGCCACACCAAATGGTAAAACCCTGAACTGAAGAGGTTATTGGTTGATGTCTTTCTGAATCTTATTTATCTGAATGGCTTTATCCAGAGCTGCTGGCGCTTTATGAATAAGATGCTATACTGCTCAACTGTCCATGTTGTTCTTGGGGACGGTAAGTAACATGAAGCCTGTTCTGAATTATCCTTCATGTAATGGCATCAGCGCCACGCTGCTTTAGCAAATTCCACTCCTATTTCCAGGGAACCCATGGGATGCCTGCTACACTCAATCCCGTCTGGAAAACTGGCGGCAGATCGGGCTCCTCCGGCATTTGTTCATGCCAGAAAGGGCTTTTGGTGTCAAGATGAGCCAATCCTCAGCGTCCAAAATAGGGGTCTTGAGGCTCTTGGCCCTTGCCTGGGACTCTACTATGCTGTGCGGTATGGATGAGGCCTTGGTGGGGCACGCTCCCTTGAATGAGAGACGCCCTAGAAGAAAATCTGGACTAATCATGAGACTGTCAGGCCAACATAGCCTCCACAGAGACAGCGTAAACAGGTGCAGCCAAGGGGAATATTCTGCTTCTCTTTTTAAATACTGAAGAGAAATCAAAGAGAAAAAAGATGGCTTGAATAGAATGGGAAGGCCTACGCCAAGAACACCATCAGGACAGTGCCCTTCACACTCCACATTCTCTGTTCCAAGGTTGGAAATGAACTTGAAGGAGAGTACCCGCCCACCGGTGGAGGCAGAATGTTGGAAGTTAGCCTCAACTTCATGCCCAGAGGAAGGATTGTCTGGATGTTGTTCTCATCTCAGTGGGAAGGGCAAGAAACACAGAAAGCCAATGAAGAGGAGAGGCAGGAAATGTGTGTGTGGGGGGAAACGTTTCTTTCCATTAGGAAAGACCAAATAAGTCTCAATTAATGCTCTGCAGCAAGTTGCTTAAACTAGCCACACTACTGAAATACCTCAAGAAGGGGTAACAGGGTCACATTTGTTGGGTGTTAAGCAGTCAAGTCAGAGAAAGCCTTCAAAGGGGAACCTGGAATCAAGACTTCACAGACGTAACAGTTCTCATGCGGAAAATATCATTTTGAATTTGAGATCAGATCCTGTAATTGAAATTTTCTTTTAAACTATTTCCTTAGAAAGATACATGAAAAAGTACCAAGCAAAAGAATGCAAGAAAGTCTAAATACAAGGGGCCCCTAGAATCAGTGGACAGCAACTTCTGACTAGATAAAAGAGTTTGCCAGCATTTTTCCACTTCGTACACTTCAGACTTAATCCTTAAAATATCATTTGCAAATGTTATTAAGATTTATTATTAGTCACCAAGCAAACACATATTTATGCTTTATTTTAATCTCTACATTTTAGCTAGCGTATTACTTCATGAGGCAGATCCTGACGTGTTTAAAATTGCGATAAGAGCCATTCACTGCCAACCAATACATCAAGCACACTGCAAACCAAATTAGCAATGTCTCACAGAGATACATGATGCTATGTGATTAATTTATAAGTAATTGCCTGAAACAAAATGCATTTGAACAAACAGCACTACAACAATTTGTAATGCCTGTTTAAATTTCTATGACAGGAAAAGTATCATTAGCGTTCATTAATTTACAGCAGGCATCAAAGTTCTATTTGCAGACTTAAGAAATCCAATTTAGCATTGACAGTATTATGCTCTTAGCAGCAAACAGATTCCTAGCCACTGAAACATTACTTTGTTCTCTTGGGCTGTAGCTGATGGGGAAAGGAGCCACCATTTCCCACCACCGCCACAAGACTGTGCTGCTCCTTAGCTGTACTAGAAACACATCAAGTGCTCAGTTGGCTCCCACATCTCTTCTTGCTCATACAGTATCCAGGAACTAGGGAAAGCAGAGGTGCAGCTAAGGTCTTCTGTTTGGCATGGTCATAATGTGTAAGACCCCTCACACAAAAACCTGCCTGGGAGCAAAGGATGGACAGGCGTCCTGCAGGCAAGGTAAATTATTGCATCTCCCCCCTTCCCCCCCGTATGATAGTGAACAGTTTAGAAGGGACAAAACGGTTCTTTCAAGGCTGGCTTTGTCATTGCAGCGAAGGGGCAAAGAACAGAAATCGCCCAAGGCATTCCACCTTGTGAAGTCCCATTTTTATGACCTATTATGGAGAGGGACTAAAAGAGAGAAAAGTAAAGGCAAGGGAAGGAACTGCAGCCAGGTGTTTCAATGTAGAGCTGATTCTCTAGGCACCTGCTATGGAAGATCCCACAACCTGTAGCACAAGGGAGGTCGACTGCACTAGCTCCCAATTTGTTCCAGCACAATTCAAGTTGCTTCTGGGGGCCACATTGCACTGGTTCTGCTGCTGCTGGCCTCAGTTTATGCTGCAGAGATTCTCTGCTTTGAACTGAGTTCTGATGGGTTGGCACTGACTGGCACAGTGGCACAGATTCTGCTGCTGGCCTGGGAGACATGCCCCCTCAAACCACCACCACACCTCACTTATTTTCATACAGAGAGATTCTTGGGGAGACACTGTCTGCTGCCTGCCTTTTCCCCATCCCCATAGGAAACAATGCAGAGTTGGGGGCACCCTCCTTGGATGCCCCTGAAATTGGATCCCCCGGTCCAATCTCTTCCAAACTTGGGGGGGGGGGGTCTTTTGGGCAGAGGCCCCAGCAGCTACAGTGCAAATTTGGTGCCTCTACCTCAAACCCCCTTTCCTCCAGCCCCCTGGAAACGTTTTACAAGATTTTTACCATTGACTACAATGGATCCATAGGATATAATAGACCCGAATTTTTCGGGAATCACAATTTTTTGGGGGTGATCTATACAATACCAGTATTGGTATTTGGGTTTTTTCGGGTTTCCCCAAAAAATTCGGGTTCAATGTATCCAAATGGTTTTTTTAATGATCCCCCCCCCCCCCCGGCACACCCCTATGCTGGGGTTGGCCTTCAAAGGCTTGTATGGTTTGGGACCAACATACCTGAATGACCACCTACTCCCTCAGAAACCCGGCCTACCACTAGGGTCACCTTTGGAGGCCCTGCTTCAGGTAACCCCGCCTTCTGAGGTTAGGCAGATGGCAACTCAGGAGAGGGTCTTTTTGGTCATGGCACCAAAGCTCTGGAACTCTCTCCCCAGAGAAATACATTTATCTCCTTCTGTGCCATCCTCTGCCAGTGGGTGAAAATTCTTTTTTTTGTTTTGTTTGGGGACCCTTCAGTGATCCATCCTTCCTGACCAACATAATAATTGCTGTTTTTATTCTGTTGTACATATTTTAGCTCTGTTCTAATTGTTTTAATGATTCATTTTTGAGGGAGATTAACTTTAATGACTTTGAAATGTGATTTTTATCCTGTATGTTTTAATTTGTAAGCTGACTTTGTGGCCCTTGTGATGGCAGGAAGATGGAATATAAAGTTCGTAAAACATTAAAAGAATAAAACTTTTGATAAGTGGGCAGAAATTCTCCTCCCAGAACTGAATTGCTGATCAAATTATGCCTACAAATCACAAGAGGAGGCATGACTCATTTCACATTAGGCCAAGAAAGAACATGATTTTAGTCTCTTTAACAAGAAAAAATAAAAATGATCTACTGCAAATATGTTTGAGCTCCGTGATTCATGTTTTATATAATACATTGCTGATTGAATAGTGTAAGGAGAAGAACTTACTATGTCTCAGAAACAGATTTTAATTTTATTTATTTTTTTTGGTCAGCATTTAGCTGTACAATTAACAGGATACTTCTCATTCAAAACCTGGGTAGCCAAGCCAGTGCTAAATTCTGAAGGGCAAAATTAATTATGTCATCTGATCTATTGTGATCTCCGGCCTCAGATGAATGCTTCCCCCCAAAAGCCAAAACTCCATACACTGATTAATTTATCGGACAAAGGGCATGTGGGAAAGAAAAATCTGTAGAGCAATCAGTATCAGTCCTCATTTGCATGGCTATATCAAGAAAAATATTTGATCACTGTCTCCAGTAGCAGGAAATTAACCTTCCCAGTCCCCACAGAAATGGTTATAACAATGAAGACGGAGAATCTGTATATAAGGACAGTGTTGTATATTATGGAAGTGCAAACATCTTGTTCACTGTGGACATGTTTTGAGGGGATGCAGCCAGACCTAGCTCTTAGTCCATGTGCCTGTTCAACACTCCTATCTGCAAATGAGCTTGCCGCAATTATATTTTTGCATTGAAACTGATGGGCAGTAGGTTCAAGCTGGACAAAAGGAAATACTACTTTATACTGAGTGATGGCCACAGGAATAAATAGAGGATGCAGGGATGGCCACAGGAATAAACAGCCTTAAAAGTGTATTAGATTCATAGCGGATATGTCGATCAATGGCTACTAGGCATGGCGGCTGAGGGGAACCTCCGCATTCAGAGGCACCATACCGCTGAATCCCAGAGTCAGGAGGCAACATAAGGGAAGGCCTTGACCTCTATGCCCTGTTGCTGGCCCTCCAGACGAACTGGTTGGCCACTGTGTGATACAGGATGCTAGACTAGATGGACCACTGGTCTGATCCAGCAGGGCTCTTCTTATGTTCTTACACAAACACATAAAAACTGGCCATAATGCAAAGCACTGCAGGGGGGTGTCACTGTTTGATGCTCTCCTTCTTCTGGCGACAGTTCCCCAAAGCCTTGGAAAGACTCCTGAAGACTGGCAGACCCACTGGAGCAGCACTCCAAGAGGAATGGGAGGCTGCAACTGGGCAAGAAAACAGGGAAGCCACCAAAACCTGCACGCAGGCAAAAACACTGGGATTGAAATAAGTGCTTTCCCAGGGCTGTTTCAGCCTCTCAGACAACCCGCTAAGCCAGGGATGGGCAAATTGCGGCCCGGGGGCCACATGCGGCCCGCCACAGAGTTTTTTGTGGCCCACCAAGACAGTCGGCCACGTGGTGTGATAGGGTACATTTGTCTCATTAAACTGATTCTAAAATTAAATGTGCTTGCAGCTATAGATGATATGAAATTAGCACAATAAATAAATTGAATAAAACTACCACTATTTTATTTAATTTCTATTTATTGATTTTTAGGATACAATTTATACCTTTTCTGAAATGCAAAGTTAACTAATGAATGCAATCATTTCAAAGGTGCGGCCCTCTGCTAACCTCCGCTCCCACAAAGTGCCCCCTGAGCCAAAACAATTGCCCACCCCTGCGCTAAGCGGTTCTACTCCCAGGAAGAAGGATGGCAAGCTCACTCTACTTGCAGAGACCATACTAGATTTATTCCTGTGGTTTCCCTGAGAACTGTTTTCAGGTAAGCATGAATGGATTTTCAGTGTGCAAATTTTATTAGAAAAGTTTATTAATATTACGTTTAGAAAAGAAAAATATAAAATTGACAGAGAAGGCTAGCTGGGTGGTATTATGTAGTGGTTGGAAGGCTGGTGTCCTGTGTCCTTCCAACTAAAGACGATGGGATTATGGTTGAGGGGTGGCTGGGATCTTTCCAGACTGTTTCAGCCTCTCAGTCCATCTTTAAGCAGGTCTACTCAGATGAAGAACCCAGACTCAATCTACCTGCAGAGATCATATTAAATCCATCCCCTCGTTCTTCTAAACCCATTTCTAGTTTTATGGGTAACCGTAACCGCTATGCTTAGCTCCTCTGCAGAACAGCTAAGCTGTAAGCAATAAAACCATGCTGGCCGGTTATACACAGAATTCATGAATGAGAACAATAAAAGGTAGAATCTACTTCATAAGTAATTCATTTTTGAGGACAGATTTAAACATGCTTGCTGAGAAAACGATAACATTTGGATGTCAGAAAGGTCAGTGAGCGCAAGCTGTTGTGTCGCCACCCCCCACCAGTGAATGGCTTGCTGATCAGCTGATAAATAAGTGACCTGTTTGCACTTGGTGATTATGAGGGGATCCAAACCCACCGGAGTTTGAGCGTTTCTAGTAATAACATGCGAAGTGGTCCTAACCGACATTAGTTCCACAAGCATCACAAGTATTAAAATACTCTTACGCTATGTAGTCTTGCTCATCCTCTGCTTGAAAGTGGTATGTTCTGTTATCTGGAACGCAAACACATGATCTTCAAAATACTGAACACGTATAACGGATTTTATATTAAGCTGTTTCAAAGAATTCAAAACGTTGATTATTAAACATATTTAGTTAACTGTGAACATATGCTGAAGTGAATCAGCAAAGCCACCGAATATCTATTTTCAGCAGGAAGCATTTTAGTTGCATCGAGGATGGATGATATTAAAGTTGCTTATAAAAATATCTAGCAAAGATGGTGATGAAATAAACACTTGATTTAGACTTATCATCCCAAACTCCTAAAGCTTCTCAGCTTGGGACAGTGACTCCCTGGCTGGTCAGCATCCTAAGCCTTTCTAACCCTGGCTAAGAGTTACAGACCTCCACGGAACACAAGGAGAATGGAAATACAAGCCCCCTCCCCAACCTGCCGCTTCCTCAATCCCATGCCAAGCTCTAGCACAGCTTAGGATACCGACTAAATCTGAAGGCAACCACAGTCCTATATAAATCCTAGTTAAGGCACTTATAATGCTGGTTAACAGGGCATGCATAATGGGGTGCACTCTCTCTCTGGCCTCCTGTCACACATAGTTGAAACTCACATGGGGAGGGGAGCTTTGGTGATAGGAACTCCCTAAAAAGAAGAAGAAGAAGAGAAGAGATTGGATTTATACCCCGCCCATCACTCACTTGGAGTCTCAGAGCGGCTTACAAACTCCTTTCCCTTCCCCTCCCCACAACAGACACCCTGTGAGGTAGGTGGGGCTGAGAGAGCTTTTTCCCAAGCTGTCCTTGAGAGAACAGCTGGTACAGAGCTATGGCTTGCCCAAGGTCATCCAGCCAGGTGCAAGTGGAGGAGTGGGGAATCAAACCCGGTTCTCCCAGATTAGAGTCCATGCACTTCACCACTACACCAAAATGGCTCTTTGCACAAACAGGTAAGGAGAATAGACATTGCAGAATATTGCTAAAACTCCTCTGCTCAGATTTAAGATGGAGAATCTATAGATTGGGGGGGGGGGGAGACTCACTCCTCCTACTGGGAGTACATACAACCTTCATCAGGAAATCAAGAGAAGGAAACTCCCTGGCTTAAACTGCTAACTGCAGGAACTCCCTACAAAGGATGTGTTAAGTACTGGCTCAGTGGCTACATTATGCCCCCCCCCCCATTCATCCCACCACGTGGGAACCTCCGAGGCAGAGGGGGAAGCTGAAGAATCTGCAAGATCTACCCGATCTTTCCTGCTACTGCAGATGATCACTACTTATTGTCCTTGTCTTTGTTTAAGCTCTCTGAAGGCAGCCATCCAACAGAGGAAGAGGCAGAAGCCAGAATGGGCTGCACGCTAAGTGAAAAGCCAAGCCTATAAAATGTCCAGCGGTTGCAGTGGCCAGTGTGCTTCCAGCTGCCCTGTCACGGGGTTGCCAACATGTCTGTCCTCACCTAGCTCCTGCACCTTTGCAAGTTGCGCCCCCAGATCACTGCTGCATCGGAGAAGCTATGCATGATTCTGGGGGAGAGGGGGCGGTGTGGACAGAGGGCAAAGGTTGGTGAGATGAAAAGGAGAGGGTGGCAGTAATGAGCCACCTCTGCTCCAGATTTAGAAGGGAGATGACACGCGTGGGATTGCCAGCCGAAGTGATGAACATGTAGGGCAGCTAACCGGCATGTTCAGCCCATCCCAGGTCCTTGTGTTCAACTGTACCTGGGAGGGTTGTCTAGGCTTTTTAGCCACGTGCAGGGCTTGAACCAGGGACTATGGGTATGCCGTGTCTGGGCCTCCCCAATGTAGTGCGGGGAGGGCCCCCCCCCCAAACTTACAGTACATTTATACGGCTGTCATCAACACCTCAGTGTCTGGGAATGTCAAATGCCCCATTAAACATGTTTCCCCTTTGCTCCCTCCCTTGCTGCGTTCTGTGTATGGGTGGAGGTCTTAATGTCAGGGTTTGTGTGGCCACATCAGTGTGTCCCGGTTTGCTGTTCCTCCCTGCCTGTTACAGCAGCATCACTGACATGGTGGCGGAAAATGCAGTCGAGCTGCAGCTGACTTATGGTGAACCTGTAGGGTTTTCAAGGCAAGAGACAAACAGAGGTGGTTTGCTATAGCCTGCCTCTGTGTAGCTACCCTGAACTTCCTCGGTGGTCTCTCATCAAAATATTAACCAAGGCTGACCCTGCTTAGTTTCTGAGATCTGGTGAGATCAGGATAGCCTGGGCCATCCAGTTCAGGGCATCAGTGGCATACTGATCCATGGTGGATGGCTTGCAGCACAGTTGCTATGGACTCCGGTGCAACGGTATGCTGTTTGCACCTTTCAGAGGGGTCTCTTCTCCGTATTTACCCCATGCTTAGCAAGCACAGGGTATCAGGGTACTGGCACTAGCATTCAAGGTCTTAATGCCCGCTTTGCAATAATCTTTGGATGGCCAATCCAATGGCCACATTCAGTGAAATGCTAATTAACTTTAAAACGCAACGTACGTGATATGAGGTCGAAAGATTTCTTGTCTTCAGCGTTCGGTTTCACCTGGCAAGTTAGCAGATTCAGTTTAGCAGGCTGCCTGTTTGACTAAAAAAAGGAAAATTAATTTTACTCGTCGCACTCTTGATTCTCAGACAATGTATCACAGATGTCTGCTTCCTTCCACTATTGCAGTTTTTGTGTTCCCATTACACGAAACAATTTATCTACAAGCTGATGTTACCGCCACTCCTCATAGAAAAGTGACCCGTTCCCGATGATACTAATAGAAGAAGAAGAAGAGAATAGATTGGATTCATACCCCGCCCTTCACTCACTTGAAGTCTCAGAGCGGCTTACAAACTCCTTCCCCTTCCCCTCCCCACAACAGACACCCTGTGAGGTAGGTGGGGCTGAGAGAGCTCTTTCCCAAGCTGTCCTTGAGAGAACAGCTGGTACAGAGCTACGGCTTGCCCAGGGTCATCCAGCAGGTGCAAGTGGAGGAGTGGGGAATCAAACCCGGTTCTCCCAGATTAGAGTCCGCACACTTAACCACTACACCAAACTGGCTCTTCAGAAGCAGCACAACTAGGTAACCCACAGGTAAGGCAGGGGGTTCTACATACCCAGGGTACTCCCCTGGAACCCCAAGAAATGTTAATTTATAAATTAACCAACAGAGGGAGGAAATTAAACAAAAACAGGACCTCAGGAGGACTGAATATGCTCCAGGAAACACAGAACGTTGAAAACACTTAAGAGTCAGTTAAAGGAAAGGGTGGCGGAGGACTGCCTGCTGTAGACTTCTGAGAACTTAGAATTTGTGAAGAGCAATATATTGAGTGTGGAGTATTTCTCCCCTCCAACGATTCCTTACAGATCCCAACCTTGTGTGTCCCTTATTATGAAGTAGAACGACTGCCCTTTTGTTCACTGATAATTTAAAAATGCTTGGAATTAGGAGTTTCTTCAAAAGAAAACTTATTTTGATTCAAAGTGCTAAGCAGGGCAACCTATTGGTTATCATTTGCGGCGTTGTTGTTCTTCAGAGATACTCCAGGGGTTGTATGCCAATAAAGGTTGTGTATTGTGTGATACTCCAGGTATTCATCTCAGGAAGCTTCTGCTAACTAGCACCTAAACACATGATGCACAGATGCCTGGAAACAAGCAACGACAGCTCCCCCCCCACCCCCATGTCCATTCCAGTGAAAGCAAAAGGAAGCCTAGGCAGAGCTCTCTAACAAGCCCTGCTCTCTTGTCCAAGGCAGGAAACAGACTGAAGGAAGAGGAGGATACCTCCCAGTGTGGAGACAGGAAGCTACAAGTTGCCACTGCTTCCTGCTCCAAGGGGAAGAATCACCCATCTGTCACTGATTCCTGTCTTAAGGAGAAAAACTGCTTTGGCAAGGCTGGAATAGAGGGTGAGAACTGCCACTCCACTTCAAATGGCTCCCCCTCACAAGCATCTTTTCCTTAAATTTGGGGGGAGGGCGGTAGCTATCAGTACTCTGACATATGGTAATGGGTAAGACCCTGAATAGTTCGGTGGCATTTTCAGAATGCGAAGAAAATCAGCTAAGAAAGAAAATCACCCAAACGTGGTCGCCGTGTTGGTCTGGAGCAACAGAACAAAGTTTGAGTCCAGAGGCACCTTTAAGACCAACGGAGTTTAATTCTGGGTATCAGCTTTCGTGTGCATGCACACCGTCAGTGGGATGAAGTGTGCACGCATACGAAAGCTTATACCCAGAACGAAACTTTGTGGGTCTTTGTTTGGACTGAAACTTTCGCCTACACATGGTCATGACTGGAGAGACTGAGAGCTTGAACACAAGGGGGCAATGTCGACTGAAGGTTCAGAGATCACAAGGTAGCTTAAGGAGGCTTGTAATCCTGTCCTCTGACTTCATATTTTCCCTTGAAGAAACTCACTCAACTGACTCTTTACTCCAACTCTCCCAAACCCTACTGAAAGCCAAGTTCAGAATTTTGGACCTCCAGGGCCAAATCAGTACCGTACCTCTACAAGTGTAGACACATCTAAAAATGTTCTCTTTATGAGGGAAAAAAATGTTTCTGGGTACAGCCTAAAAAATGCATGGGGTTAGAAGGGCAGAGTTCTACTGTTCATCCTTTCATATAACACAAAGGCCAATAAATCCACTAGTTTCCTAGAAACTACACTTATGGATTTGATTCTGCTTTCCCACAAAATCCAGTAATCTTTGACTTCATTGCATAGATTAGTTTGTCCACCCCCAGCTATGTAAAACGAAAATCTGTTCCCCCAAATGTTCATTTGTTGGCAATACACATCTTTACAAATAAAAAGACACTGCCAATTTCTTCATCTAACACTGTAAAGGGAAGCATTTATTTGTGCCCCATCTAGGATTTTTGGAAATCTGGCTCCCCTGAGAATCAAGGTATGACAACATTAGGTTATTCTGTCTGCAGTGATTTCCAGGTTCAGTAAAGATTGTAGTGTCCCTTTAATACAGAGCCATTGTTTTAAACTGACTCAGTGGGCAAAACCTCAAAGTACTACATCTGCCTATAGAAACAGACTTTTGCTTGCGAAGTGACGACTTCCCTCATGCAGTCTGTTTCTGCAAGCTACCTATGTCAGCAAAAAAAAATCAAGCTGCATCCAAAGACCGCCTTTTGTGCATGGACGCACAACTCCTTGCACAAGCCGTATGTCCACTTCAGCTAGCTGAGCATACAACTTGTGCTAGGTCTGGAGCATCCTCATGCATAAAGGGCAAGCAGATTTTTTTGCTCACAGGTCACCAGACTGCAGCCAATATATGCTCCAATGCTCTTTGGTATGGCCTTTAGAAGATAGTCTCTATATGGTATGGCCATATAGAAGATATCTGAATCAATTAGACAAGTCGAAAGAAAATAGAAATAACGGATAGGCACTGACGAAGAGCAAGGACACTGGAGTTTCCACACTTAAAACATCACATACAAAACTAACCTGAGGCATTTTTACAAATCTTTTTTTCTCCAGTACTTCCGGGGGCTAAAGAAAAGGTCGTGTTAGACTGGGTCAAATTGACTTATGATGTCACAATATTACACTGCATAAAACTGTGCCAAGGAGGAAATCAGAGCAGTGTGGCATAATCAATACTTACAAGTCCATGCTGGCTTCTAATTCACCATTTTGTCTATTAACAGTACAGCAGAGCCGGGGGGGGGGGGGGGGGGCGTTGTGAAACAGTTTGCAAGCTGCAAAAAGAATATCCTCATTTGGGAGCTCCTTCACTTTTCCCAGCAGAGGTCAACATTATCCTCTTAACGCCAGCAGCCGCTTAACAGAGGCGACTGGACAATGGAATCCATCCACCTGCTCTCTTGTTAAGATGGAGCTGAAATTCACATTAGAGGGAAGACCAGCACCAGCCAAAATGTGTGAACTCATGATTTTAGCCTAACCACTCTGCGCTTGTGCAGCTTAACAGCTAAGAGACTCAGCCTTCAGCCGGGAAGCTTCGGGAATCTCATCACTACAAAATGATAAAACGTGCACTATGTCAACCTCCTTGCAGGCTATCAGATTCTTCTAAAAGTAGCTACTACAATATTAAACCATAAAATCAACAACAGCTGAAACTGCTGCCTTCCTCAGTAGCTCATGTATTCAATTCAAACTCAATTATACAGCATACTTGGGAACCTCCCTGACAGCCATACAGGTATTCCTCTTGACCCGTGGGGCTAACGGCAGCTGAGGGAGCAATTTAGATCAGGGAAATGTCATGAGAGAAAAGAGTTAAACACCTGATCTCACAACACAGCTTCTCTGATTAAATTAGCAACCCCCATGGCATTGCTTTGAACTAAAATAAAAACAGTATACACATAGTCTTACAGGTTCCCGACTTGAATTGTAGTTGAGACGTTAGAGCAGGGACTAACCTTTAAAAGTATTTGTTGCCCTGCACATCTCCAAACAAAGCAAGAGGAAAGGATGGTCTTCATCCTTCCTTCCAATGGCATTTTTGCCAGGAGAAACAGCCATTTGGGGGGGGGGGGGGAGCTGTTGGCCCTTCCCTCCGGCAGTGTTTGGAGCTGGGCAGGGTGACAAAGATATTTTTAAAGGGCTGTCCTCGCTCTAAGTTGGGTTGGGCACCCGTGTCCTGACACATGGCAAACATAACTGTATTTCAGCTTTCAGTCCTCTAGACACGCTATTATTATCATCTATAAGACAAAGATCTTAACTGTATCGGGTGTACTTGCTGTAGAGAATTAAAATCAGAACATAAATGTTACATTTCAGAAGAACAAACTGATAAGCATTTAGGATTCTCAAAAGAAGAAAACTGGAGAGAGAGAAAATCCTTCAATTTGTGCAAGTGCCAGAGCGGGCCACCTTGGAACAGCTGCAACACTCTTTCGTTTTCAGCACAAAAATAACTCTCTCTCAAAACAGTGAACAATTATATTATCCACAAAAGCAAGTGATGAGCCTTTCCTTTATCTTTGCACTAGGATGCACTGGGGCCATTAAAAAGAAAGCTCACTCAGGAGCTCTGACCAGAGCCATGACTTCTGTCTGGTGACTACAAAAGCTGTCAGAAAAAGTAGCTTCAACGATTTTTTAATAAATTTTTTATTCCCACACTTCCATTTAACAAGCTCAGAACAATGTACATGTTTTTTCTTCTTCCTCACTGGATCCCCACAACTGCCCTGTAAAGTAGGCGAGACTAAGAGCTGGGGACTGGCCCAGCGAGCTTCATGACCGATTTTAACCTAGTTCTCTCAGATCCTAAATCCCATACTCTAACCACTGTACACGCACTGGCTCTGTACACGACCATCTGAAGGCTTTCAATCACACAGGGGCTCCATTTAGGGGTTGTGGGTGCATGTTCATACATTTAGGTAATTCAGGCCCAATATTCTTTAAAAACAACAACAACAAAACACTACACTTGTATCAAAAAGACTGCTGTTACAGTGTGTGCCCCAAAATGAGAAAGGGTCCTGTTAACACATTAAAACCTACAACTTCATTGTGATGTTAAGATTTCTGCAGGCCACTTCACCAGATGCACAAAAGTTACTTAAACAAGGAGATTTTATTATTATTTACTTCATTTCTACCTTGCCTTTCTCTCCAACAGGGACCCAAAGTGACTTACACATTGCTCTCCCCCACCTCCATTTTATCCCCGCAACAACCCTGTGAGGTGGGTTAGGCTGAGAATGCTTGACTGGCCCAAGGTCACCCAGTGAGCTTCCATGGCTAGGTGGGGATTTGAACCTGGGTCTTCCAGACATTAGCCCAACATTCTAACCACTGTACTACACTGGCTAAATCAAGGGTGTAGACTTTCCAGTTTCCCGGGGGGAGGGGCTGGAGCTGGGCCAGAGACATCACAGGCCATTGTCTCCGGGGGAGGCTCAGCACTTCCTGGAAAAGTTCCGGGGGGGGGGGCGCTCCAGCTCCCCAGCCCCCCTGAAGTTGACGCCTATGGGCTAAATCAAGATTTTTAACAACGCAAATTTGCAAGCTTCTGTTCCCCAAAACCCTCCATCAGAATGGATGGAGAGCAGGGAAAAACCGGCAGAGGCCAAAGTCTCTTGTGTGTAACTTCCTTAAACTTGAGACCAGGAGGTGTCCTAAGAAAAAGTTATGGCACTACTGTCTTTGGATTAGTTCCATGGATCCAGTGTGGCTACCTACAATTTAACTGAGAAATGATGGGAGAGAGAAAGAAAGGTGATTCTCCTTTAAATAAGCCAACGCCTACGTGTCATGCCAAGAGTCAGCAGAAAAGCAGAAACAATGTGATTCCAAGCAGAGCACAAATGAACTACAGAATCCCATCAAGTGGATACAAGATTCAGCCAGCGTCAGCAGGACCAAACTAGTCTCTGCTTGTTTGGAGCAGCAACATCCATTTCATAAACATTTGTAACGTGCCCAAATATCACCACAGCTGGTCACATACTCAAGAAAGGAGTGACGACCAAAAACAAGTCAAAAACGCCGAGTTGTGCTGGAGAGAACAAGGTGGCAGAGATGAGGCACAAGCTAAAACAACGTGTACTGTGCACTGTTTGGTTCATAATCTTTTTTAAAAACTCTATTTGCGGTACAGTTTAAATGCTTAAAACGGCAAAGAAAACTGTGAGGCTTCTGATCAAAGTAGTCAAGGATCAGATCTTTGTTGATGAAACACAGTTCTTTATTTCCAGTTTCTACATTGGTACAGGTCCTCGGATTATTGTCAGAGATGACGCATACAATAGAAGCAGGTCTAATATACCCTCCAGCACAATTTGAATTGCCCATAGGTAACCAATCAACAAGGGGGGAAAACCGCGGGCAAAAGGTTCTCTGGCAGTTTGCTTCCCACAGGAAAGAAAGTGAGGTGTGAAGCAGTAAATTTCCCTTCCCAAACCAGACCCCTCAGATGTAACCATCTTCACATAACAAATGTTTTCCCCAAGGCTTTCGCACGTTGATAAGAAATGGTCCCTGTCCTCCCCTGTCTTCCCAGCCTGGAGGAATGGAATGCGGAGGCAGGAGTGTGAGAGGCCCATTGTTCTCATGCTTTGAAGTTGTCATTCTCCCGGGCAACCAGATACATAGACCAGGCCTGGTCAGAGCCATAATCCTGGGGTCACAGAATATACATTCACAATTGTCAAGCTAATAGCAATAGGCATGATTACATAGTTGGTACAGGAACAGGTTTGCACAGCATAGCAAAGTCAGGTTACAATATATAGCATGAGATCCCAGAAATCCTTGTTAGAATCTGCAGATTCTGACAAAAACATGGTGAAAGAATGACATTTTCCTGCTTTGACATTTAAATGACCATTTGCTATTTTTACATCCCTTAAAAGCCTGCCCTGATACAATTTTTTAAATTCTCCTTCCAGCCTCTACACCTGCCAGCTTTCATCAGATTTAACATCTCTTTTTGCATTTCGTTTTACATTTCAATTTGACTCATGAAAGTCAAGTAGTTACGTAAGACTGAAGGGATGAGATATTAACATTCCTACTGCTCTCAAAGAGAGCAGTAGGGTTAAGGTATGCATCTAAGTGACATTTCACACGTAAGGAGGGAAAGAGAAGCAAGGATTGCGTGCCGCTATTTACTGAAAAACGACCAAGGAACCTTTTTGGCTCAGCTCATCCATCTTCTTAACACAAGTCTTCTGAGTTTGTGGGATTTGTTAAAAATCTATCATGACAGTTTCTGAAGGCCATGCAAAAGTTACAGGCACCTACAGCAAAACACACAGCCTTGCGATGGGCATTCTTGTTAAACATCACTAGAGATGTGAAGGCCCGGGCAAAAAAATGGAAAAATTCGGGGGGGGGGGGGTTCTGGTTTTTTTCCTGAAGCCTTTTTTGGTTTTTTTCTGAAAAATTGAAAAAAGAAAAGATTTTTTTTTATTATTATGGAACGTTTTATTTTAACATGATGAATAAAATATTTGTAGAAAAGGTGTTCAAATATTTTCCAAATCATTTCTAAAAAAACATGTATGGTATCAGATTAATCCGATTTCTGGGCACTGAGGACAAGCAAGTCCTAGGTTACAAACTGAACTCTCCAATGCAAGAAGAAGATGCATTTCTTCCTTTAGGAGGTGCTATTGTCACAAGAAAAGAAAAAGGTTTCAGTTTTGTTTTTGCATGAGGGTGGGTATACTGGCACTCAGGCTTCACTGGGCCTCAAAGCATTGGAAGAAAATACAGAGCAACAAAAAGCACCTGAAAGTATAGTTTTTAGAGGTCCATAATAACTGTGATAATGACAGACCCAACAGAGTAGCTGCAGAAGCAGAGACTGAAACTGATAATTACAGCTCAGAAAATGATTCTGATTAAATTTCATGCCCATTCATTGAAACTTAGTCCCACACTCCCTTCTATACACTTCTCCCCTCTTCAATTCTTTTTATGAGAGTGGTTTTTTAATTTAATACTGTGGAGAGGAAATATGAATAATTGTTACTTCTGGATTTTTAAAAATTGTTTTGTGGAGGGGTTTTTTGTCTGTTCCACATAAACTAGTAAACAGTTCAGGAGATTGTTGCTCCATTTGTTATAATTACAAATAAATGTTATTTAAAAAGTAAATTCTGTTTGTAATAATTGTTTGGATACACTACATTTTCAATATGCTAGCTGTGATAATTTCATGCCAAGTAAAATTGTCCATAGACATAGTTTATGTTCCTAAAGTAACGAATGACTTTCAATCTGGAAAAGAAAAAAAGAAGTGCTAATGTAGCATTTTTTCCAATTTCCCCCCAAAATTGCATTTTTCCTGGGGGGAAAAAATGGAAAAAACCTGGGAGGTCTTCCGAGCTTCAAAATTTGCGGAAATTTTACATTTCTAGGCATCACAATAGAAAGGGATTTTTAAACACAAGTCTTAAAAACACCCCAGGTTTCAACAGCTTTGCATTGCAAATGTAGACCTATAATAATCAGGTTTTTCATTCACCTCACGAATGTCTCTCTTTGGCTTTAACAACAATTACAAGTTAATGCATGACATGGTTCATTTAGGCCTTATTTACAGAAACCCTCTAATGTTGCAGCATGCATTATTAAAATATCTGAACTTTCACACATCTCCAGCAACTAGGGTTGTCGGTCTCCAGGTGGGGCCTGGGGATCCCCCGCTTTTACACCTGATCTCCAGCTGAGAGAGATCAGCTCCCCTGGAGAAAATGGCTGCTTTGAAGGGTGGACTCTATGGCATTGTACCATGCAGAGGCCCCTCCCCTCCCCAAACCCTGCCCTCTCCTGGATCCGCCCCCAAAGTCTTTAGGTATTTTCCAACCCAGACTTGGCAACCCTACCAGCAACACTAGGTCAAGTTCAAGGCAAATGCAAGTAAGCAGAACCTATCATGATGTTTTGGACCATATTACATCACAATTCATACAGTAACGTCAGTGTCCAGCAAAGTCTCTCAATTATTACACGGCATCCATAGGAGACATGGGATTTTGTCTATTTTGTAGATGACTCCAGGAATAAAATCTCTCAGCATTGAAGTTCAAGGTGTAAACTCTATGAATGCTTTTCAGACATTTTGTCTGCTGGTTTAATGATGCTTGAGTCAGTGGAATGGCACTTCTGTTGGAGGAGGGTGGCAATTTTTGCTCCAATCCTTCACTTTTGTTCTTGTGAATGAAAATTCCCCTGATACCCCAAAGCAGAGTTTCAGGGAGCTCAAATGTCAGGGATTGAGGATGGGAAGAGGCAAGAAAAGTCCCATTCAGTGAGCTTCCTTCCACATGCAGATCTTTAGCCCAAACCCATGATCAAAGAACCATGGCATACAAGAGCATGAAAGATGACATAGAGAGAAGAGTTGTTTTTATACTCCACTTTTCTCTACCCTAAGGAGTCTCTTACCATCACCTTCCCTTCCTCTCCCCACAACAAGCACCTTGTAAGGTAGGTGGGGTTGAGAGAGTTCTGAGGGAACTGTGACAGTCCCAAGGTCATCCAGCAGGCTTCACGTGGGGGAGTGGGGAATCAAACCCAGTTCTCCAGATTAGAGTCCGCCACTCTTAACCACTACACCACACTGGTTGATGCCTCATCCATAATCACAGATTAATACGGTTTAGAGTAGATAGTGTATTTCCTGATCTCTTTAGGATGGTTAAGATGTCAGAACTCCCTCTCGGACCTGTGTATTTCTTCCAATCAGATCTTCCCATTCCTTCTCTTTTTAGGGCTACACTTCTGCACTAGTTAGCTATAAACTAGAGACTGAAAGCTGCATCTGACCATAATTTAACCACGGTTAGCATTCATAGATGTAACACTAGCCATTGTTCTTGCTAAAGATGGAGGGGAGGAAGAATGCAAGTGGGAGAATGGAAACAGAAGGAGCACATGAGTTTCAAGAGGCAGTTCGAATCTTGTAAACATGTCTAAGAGATTAGTAAATGTTTTATTAATAGCGGGGGTCGCATGATGCCAAGAAACTATTTAGATGGTCAAGAAAGTACAGACTGAAACTCAAAAGTATTCGGTATTACTTCTGAACACATATTCTAATTCCTGAGGCCACTTATGCACTTCCCTATTAAAAAAGAAAAAGGATGATTAATCTAAAAATTTATCTAACAAACAAAGCATTTACCTAGTTAATGTGAAACACTGCTCTCAAGCAGACTTCCATCTACCTCTGGTGAAAGCAAAAACAAAAACAAAAAGTATTTCTTATGATGTTTAATGCAAATTATGTACTTTTGAAATAAACTCAAAAGTTAGCTCATTTCCCCTTCAGTCTGGCAAATTCACCAGCCTGTACGATTCAATGGTCAGGAAAACAAAACCATTATCTGTGAAATTTACCTCTCGATCTTCAGAATTAAGAAATCTGTAATAATAACATGAGGGTTTTTTTTTTCTTTTCTAAAACCACAAACGTTTTGAAAACAAATGCTGACACCTGACATTTCCTTGGTACAGTGAGCAGAACCCATTTAAGAAAAAGTTAAAGAAACAAATCAATCTGTAGGGCAGGGCTATTTTTGGGCAGGAACGCACAGGAACGGAGTTCCGGCTGGCTCCTGAGCTGGCCACACCCAGCAGGAACTCATTAGCATAACAGGCCACACCCAACAGCAGAAACTCATTAGGATTGGCTGCATTAGGGGTATGTGGCCTAACATGCAAAGTAATTCCTGCTACAAAAAAAGCCCTGGGTTTTGACAACAAACAAGGTAAACAGAATAAGAAGCAAAAGGTGGGTGTGGCTGGATGACCACTCTTCTGGTAACATGGGGGTGTGGCCTAATATGCTAATAAGCTGTTCTGTCAGTGGTCTGGCCTAACATGCTAATGAGTTTCTGCTGTTGGGTGTGGCCTATTATGCTAACGAGTTCCTGCTGAGCTTTTTCTACAAAAAAAGCCCTGCTGTAGGGTATCGGTGGTACGGGGAACCAAACACTGTGCAGTCAAGGAAAAGATTCCTGGAGATAAAACTGGTACTTTTGAAGGTCACACGTAAGCAAGAACCCCATGATGAGCATTTTAAACCTTTCACATGACGATTCCTTTCATATGCACAGTTTATTTGCCATGGCAACAGTATCATCTCCACACATTTCAGATGAGACAGACTTGTGAAACCACAACTCACTGTGCTTGTTCACTTACTCCATGACTACAGTCCTATATGTAACAATTTCCTGTGAATTTAAGTGTTTGTCGATTTCTATAAATACCCTCTGATCTTATTTTCTGTCAGTTCTATGGCTTTTTTCCCTCTGCTGTTTGCCTGTCAATTGCGCTATCCTCCCATTTCGCCTTTTCTAGGGCCGAGGACAGACTGGCAATGTAAAGCGGCAGGAATGCGGAGGGAACTGGTGCGGGGGGAAAACTCCACGGAGCTGGCCGTTCATACTGGCCAGAGCAGTGCGCAGTGGTGCCGATACGGAGCGTTCAGACTGCCGCGGAGCCGGCTCCGCAGCTTGCGCGGCCCCGTTGCGCTGATAGCGCATATACGAAACGGCAAGAGATGGGGACAATGCTTTCTTTCATCTGTGTTTTGTATATGCGCACATGCGCATAAATTAGTGCCGGCACGTTCACACTGCCACCTCCGGATGCCTCCCGCTTCTTCCGGTTCACACTGTTTGGAAGCAGGAGGCATGCGGAGGACGGCCCCTGAACACCGGTTTCTCCCGGTGTCCTGTTAAAGTGGATGGAAAGCGACCGGGAGACGGGTAAGTGCGAAACGGAGCCGATGGATAGATGCGCATGTCTGAACAGGCTCCCTTCCTCCACTTCCGACGCGGGGCTGTCCCGCTTTACATTGCCAGTCTGTCCTCGGCCTAGGTTTTTGCAAAGTCTCTTGAGGCCGTTCCTTTTTCAGCATATCCCTTTCTCCTCAAACAGTTTAAGAAGAGCTGTACCGTCTTAGAGACCGCCTTACTTTACATGGCTGTTGTCCGATTTGGGTGATAAATGCTTTGAACACTAAAAGTGTGACATAAATGGAAGTGGAGAAGAACAGAGGGAAGCACCAAGACAGCCCATTTCTAGAAACCCCAGTAGGAGGACAATGTAAAAGAACAAATATGGATGTTCTGCCTCACAATGGTTGCTCAGAAGACAAAGCAATGATCCCACCAATGTCCCTCCCCCATCACTTATAGAAAATATGTAAACGCATGCTTGCGCCACTTGTGCTGTGCCAGTGTGGTGTGGCGGTTAAAGTGTGGGACTAGCATCTGGGAAACCTGAGTTCAAATCCCGACTCTGCCATTAAACCTGCTGGACCAGTCATTCATTCAGCCTTGAATATCTCTCAGGGTTGTTGCAAAGATAAAATGGGGAAAAGGAGATTCATGGTTATGCCCCTGAACTCCACGGAGAAAAGGTGGGATAAAACTGTGATGAACATGAAAATTAGCAGATGCACACAGTCTGGTTTCTATGCAATTTTTTTTGTTTTTAGGGTTTACCAAATTGCGCCAAACAGGCCAGTTCATGCAGCATATCTAATTAAATAGCCACCAAAAAGTGGCCACAGATAAAAGGATGTGTAACTGTGTCTAATTACAGTAACATTATAAAATCATACAGATTGAACAGATTATTTTATAATACCTTGTCGTTATGGATACATGCCAATGGCATCTAAATAGGTGCTTAAAGTTGGTCTCCATATACAAACTATTACAAACATTTACTGCTAGCCCATATTGCATATTTAAAGAGGAAAAGAAAGGTAAGTGGTAGGAGATAGCTGGGCTTGTTCAGAAGTTCCTTATTTGACTGCAGTGTTCGGGAAAGCATTCTCCCCTTCTCTTCATTATAGAAACCTGATTGGCAAGTCCACTGTCCTGAACAGTATCTGCTCTCCACCCTTCACTGTAGACAAACAGGAACAGCGGTGGCAGGGCCCATGTGCATTCTTTTTCATTTGCAGCCTGCTCTCCTAGGAAAAGCTGCCCCCAAATGTAAAGGACCCTCCCTCTCCTTCCGCATTCAGATGAGATTGCAAAACTGAGGGTTTTTAGAACCTTTGAGATTCCTTGACAGTCTTGAATCTTTTTCCGGGGACAGAGTTTTGCAGCACAGGCACTGTATTTTGAAGTTTTAATATATGCTGGGGGGGTGTTATATACTGGTAGAAATGTGGTTTTAATTCATTGTCATGCACCTTAGGACCATCTATTAAGTAGAAAAGTGGATTGTACATATTTACCGTATTTTTCGCTCCATAAGACGCACTTTTCCTCCCCAAAAAAGTGTGTGTGTGTGTGGGGGGGGAGTGTGTGCGTCTTATGGAGCGAATATGGAGCTTTTCTTACCTGTCACAGGGCTCTTTCTTCAGCAGGAACGCAGGGGAACGCCATTCAGGCTGGCATCCCAGCCTTCCCCGCCCCTCCCTGCTGGGCCTGAGCTGTTAAGACTTAAAAGGGAAACGGCAGGAAAAACCCCACCAGGCTAAGTACTCTTTCCCTTTAAGTGCTTTTTCCCTTTAAGACAGCCAGCAGCAGAAAGCCCCACCCACAGATTAAGCTCCGTGGCTACTTTGCACAGAAAGGCCTGGCTTTGCATGGCATGCCGACGTCTCTCTTCTTTCCTTTCTCTATCTTTCTTCCTTCCTTCCTTTCCTTTTTTCTGTCTGTCTGTCTGTTTTTCTGTCTCTCTCTCTCTCTGTCCCCACCTTTCTTTCTTCCTTTCTCTTTCTCTCCTCCTCCTTCCTTCCTTTATCTCTCTCTCTCTCTCTTTCTTTGTTTCATTTTTTCCTGTTTTCCTCCTCTAAAAACAAGGTGCGTCTTATGATCAGGTGCGTCTTATGGAGCGAAAAATACGGTAAAATAAAAACATAAAATACTGCTTATCTCTTTGGCTATTTTGATTAAATGAGTGAAGTGTAGAGATTATCAAGGAAAAACAAAGCCCTTCTCAACTTAAAAAATAATAATAAAAGAATGTGAAGAACAGTAGCTGTTATAAGACTTTTACCCTTAATGAGGATTAGATGTATACTCTTGAGTACAAAATTTTAACTTCTGCACTGAAGGATCAATGAGTAACACATAACTCAAGCTGATGCTATTTCTAAAAAAATCAGTACCCCTCCCTTCCAATATAATATAAGTAGTTTGTTCCTTTGGCAGATTTAGCTACCAGATTCTAGTTGAGTACACTAAAACACCATCTATTATTCCAAGCAAGAGTGAGAGGGCTGGCATGTCTTATACCTGGATGAATGAAGGATAGAGGGATTTTTGCCAGGCAAACTGCAAAGAAAGCAAAGAATTCTGTCTCTTCACACGGTGCCCAATTACCTTGTGGTGAAAAGTCACCAATAGTGCCAGCCAACACTTTAAATAATGCTGATTTCAGTACAAGAAACATGCCAACGCAGCATATTCATCTCTTTATATACATGGGAATGTTAAATTTGAATATAAACACTACTTACGGTTGCATGTGAGATTGTCAGAATACCATTTTTGACAGTGCATTTTCTTCTTTGCCATACTTTTCTTAGCCTAAACATTAAATGAAGGGACAATAAGCCATATTTCATACTCCATAGTTAAGAGTCATGTTGGTTAACCTCCTCTGAACAAATTAAACATACTGGTTCTATGACAGGTTCTAAAGAAACATAGCACATTTATGCTCATTGGCATAAATTAGGGTCAATCGTGATTTTTTTTTTACTGGGATGGGTTTTGCGACCGAATGTATACCTCTCCCTGAATTTTTTTGAATCAACACCTGATCGATGGGTGTTTTGAGGGTGGGTTTATATACTGGGGATGTGTGTTTCCCATTCCTCTTCTAAAATCTATGCATTTTTACGACCCTAAAATTTAGGAACCCTAAAAAATGTACACTTATGCTTTGCAATATAGAAAATAACTCCTTTAAAACTAGCCTGCTGCCTGCGAAACAGAATTTTAAAGCTTTTCAGTGTGCCAAGAAAAACAGCTTTTTGTTGTTCTACATTTCCCTACTATTCCCGTATCTCAGATTCACTGAAGTACAACCTTCTAAATTTAAAGTTTCCCTGATAGCTGCAGACACATAGGAAATGGGGAGCAGCAACATCCCCTTTCATCCATAGGTTCCACTGCTCTAATTTCTACAAAATTAGATAGAAATTGGAGAGAGTGAAACTACAGGAACAGGGAGTTGGGAGAATCAGCTCATCCATAGTATAAATATACACGTACTTCAACTGCATATAAATCTTGTCTTGCCTTTCTGTTGTTCTGGTTTGGTTATTGTATACTGAGGTATCTGGCGAAATGAGCTTTGATTTGTGAAAGCTCATCCCCTCAGTATCTTGTTGGTCTCTAAGGTGCTACTGGATTCGAATCTCGCTGTTCACTTAAGCTGAAATCAAGACTGTTATCCTTTATTTCCTATACAGTTTATTTCAAAATAATTCCATTCCAAGGAAATGCAATAGCTGCATACAGGGCTTTTTTTGATAGAAAAAGCCCAGCAGGGACTCATTAGCATAATAGGCCACACCCAACAACAGAAACTCATTAGCATATCAGGCCACACCCCTGACAGCACAGCTCCCTCCCAGGATTGGCTTCCCCAGGTGCCCTGTGGCTTGCGGGGCTCATGCAGTACCCAAGGGAAGGAAGGCAGTTTCTGGATCGGCTTCCCCAGATGCCCCATGGCTTGCGAGGTGCCTGGGGAACCTGGGGGGGGGGGGGGGGAGGCTGTAGGCGTGGCCAACTCAGAAGCCAACCGGAACACCGTTCCTGTGCGTTCTTGCCCCAAAATAGCCCTGGCTACACATATGTTTTGATGTGCACTGGGTAGCACTGAAAGAGGGAAAATTGGATTATTTCTTCTTCTTCAATGTTTCGAAATTCATATTTCTTCAGAAAAGCCATTAGAATTAAAGCTTTCTATAGTGCATCTCTTGAAGGACAAAGTGCTCAGCTAGTACCACTTTTTCAATATTGCAGCTTGGCTTATCGGCACTTTATTCATGTAAGTGGAAATCCCACATGCAGTTATGTAGTCCCACTGCTTTCAGTGAAAGTTTACACAGGTGAAGAAGCAAAGTCAATCTTTCGACAAACAGAAGCAGGGACTAAGGGGTTTTTTTTTGTATTGCTTTGTTTTTGTCCACCAACTAGCAGCTGACTTATGGTGACTCTGTAGGGTTTTCAAGGGAAGAAACGTTCAAAGGTGTTTTGTCATTGTCCTTCCTCCATGTCATGACCCTGGTATTGCTTGGTGATCTCTCACTCAAATACTGTCCAGGGCTTGACCCTGCTTAGCTTCTGAGATCTGATGAGATTAGGTTAGCCTGGGCTTACCCGGGTTTGAGCAAGTACTAAGATTAGATTTATGCAAATATAAAAGCACAATTTTAATTGCACAAGTTAAGTCTTTATAGGCACATGAAACGTAATGGCCTAGCAGAATAGAATTTTCAGTTCTGCCACAAAATCTTGTAAAGATAGCCATCGTTATCTATGGATATAGCCAGGGGTCATTTTGTAGAAAAAGAGGTGCAGGAGCTCATTAGCATAACTCATTTGCATATGCCACACCCCCTAACATACTGTAAGTGTGTCAGAAGGCAACATCCACCCCTCAGGCTCCACTCCACAGGTGAGTGAAACTGACCTGCTCTTCCTCCATTCCGTTCCTCATCCAATACTTTGTGCAATAAAAATAAGCGTAAAGAACACACCCTCATTCTCTTCCTGCTCCCTTGAAACCACCAGGTTTCAAGTAGACTTGAGATACCCAGGACATGTGCACCACCCATCCCTTCCCCTTCCCCTCCCCACAACAAGACACCCTGTGAGGTAGGTGGGGCTGAGAGAGGTCTTTTGAGAACTGCTCATGAGAGAACAGCTCTGAGAGAACTTGTGACTGGCCCAAGGTCACACCAGCAGCTGCATGTGGAGGAGTGGGGAATCAAACCCGGTTCTCCCAGATTAGAGTCCAACTCCTGACCACTACACCAAACTGATGGGGTGGAAGCTGCTGAAGGGTTGGTGAAATTTCTCCAGTACTTATGTGCCATGTGCCCAGATAAAAAATGGTATACTTAGAAAATTTATATGCCACCTTGAGCAAGTCTCTGGAAAAGCAGCACACAGTCATAAAAGGAACAATGATAAAATTATCAATATTAAAACAAAACATTAAAAACAATAAAGACCCTAGCAGGGCTTTCCCCGGGGCGCTGCGCCTCTGGACTGCTCAGGGAAGCTGAGGAGGGGGCGGGGTTTGGTCATGTGCCCGCCCCCTGGGCTCCTCACTCCCGGAGCTGCGCTCCTGTGCGCTCCTGCTCCAACGGACCCCTGGATATAGCCATTACTTCCATAAACACTCATACAGACACAGAAAAGTAGAAAAATATTTTACAAACACATCAACATCCAACAACCACAGAATAATAAGTGTTTGTTCAGGTATCCTATTTATATAATTGTAAACATTCCCATCAGATCTCGGAAGCTAAGCAGGGCTGGTACTTGTATGGGAGACCACCAAGGAAGACTGCCTCTGCTTAATCACTTGCCTTGAAAACCCTATGGGGGTCAGCTGCAACTTGCCAGCACTTTAGGTAAAGGTTCCCCTTGCTCAAAAGCAAGGTGAAAACGACTCTAGGGATGCGGTGCTCATCTCCATTTCAAGCCAAAGAGCCAGCGCTGTCCGAAGACTTCTCCATGGTCATGTGGCCGGCATGACTATATGCCGAGGCTCATGAAACACTGTTACCTTGCCACTGAAGTGGTACCTATTTTATCTATTTGCAATTTCTTGCTTTCGAACTGCTAGGTTGGCAGGAGCTAGGGCCAGAGGCGGGAGCTCACTCTGTCACACGGCACTCGGGTCTTGAGCTGCTGAACTACCGACCTTCTGTCTGCAGTTCAGTGTCTTAACCACTTGAGCCACTGCAGCCTCTGACAGCACTTTACACACACAAAAATACTCCTATACAAAATCTAGCTCAAAGCTAGGTAAAAATTCATTGGGGAAGCAATATAAGTTTATCGTAGCCTACTTTATATTTATGCATATATTGAATTTTTATAAAGATGTTGACCTTAAATGCTGAAGTAGTCACCAAAACATGCCTTCCCTGGAGATATTTTTACTAGTTTTTAAATGTAATTGAATTGTGGAAGATCTCATAAGCTAAATTAAAATGCATTGCAAGATCGATCTGTGACACGAAACGAATTCATCACCTGTTTAATAGTAATAGGTAGCTCCCCACTTAATATTATACGTTTTCTAGAGTACGTACCCATCACTTTTCTTTAAAAGATATCCTTTCTTCTCACTGCCGTATTCCTTATTTCCCTGAAGCTGGTGCATGCTGTAGCCTCCTTGCCTGCTCTGCGAATCCTAGAAACAAAGAAAGGAACTTTTTTTTTTCCTTTTCCAAGTTGTTTTTAGAATACCCCGCTTTGCATAAAGTCATTATATGGATCTTTTTCAACAGTAAAAAAAAAATCAAGGCATGTTTGGAGCTGATGATGAAGACTTTAAATGAGAATTATGGAATATTGTAATAAAAATAAAATGACAAGGATTTGGAGGAAACAGTCAACAGAAACAAGTAAGCTATACATGCAGCATGATATGTATATAATTACCTTATTTATTTAGGTTTACTACAGTAAGCCACTGGGTTTAGTTTATGGTTTTTAAAAAATGGAATGAAATCCCATATACATGTGTGTGCAGGCCTATGGGGCACACGGATGCGTGTATACAGACAGATGGAAACACAGAGAGCAACACCTGATGAAAGAATGCAGCGACTAAATGGCCTGCAAATTCATTATAAAAGCAATGATTCATTAAAGCATTGACTTACTCTCCTAGACTTCGATCAGGAAAGGCAAAGGCAACATAGGAAGAAAAAAGTAGAACATTTTAAGACAGCATTATTTGATAATAGAGGAACATTCGTGCTCATTTTGCAGCCTCTTCATTTGCACCATTTACACTGTCGCAACATCGAGTAACAGCGGCAAGGAATAGGCATGCTTTGATAGTCCATAGCCACTGAATGCTGAGTAATGGCTTGCATTTTACATCACTCCTTTTTGGAAAGGGGGAGAAGGGAAGGGCCAGTGACGGCAAATAATGAATGGCAACCATTTGGCAGCATGAATTGTTTTGATGCACCTGTCCCTGTTTCTGAACCAGGTGGTCCCTGCCTCCCCAGCTAATGCCTAACACCTGTAAATTTACTGTTTACTCCTTCCCATTTTTTAATACTTGCAACTTAATTAGCAGAATGGGGATATGGTGGCCAAGTCTGGGTTGGAAAATACCTGGGGACTTTGGGGGTGGAGCCAGGAGAGGGCAGGGTTTGGGGAGGGGAGGGGCCTCAGCATAGTACAATGCCATAGACACCACCCTTCAAAGCAGCCATTTTCTCCAGGGGAGCTGACCTCTGCCAGCTGGAGATCAGTGGTAAAAGCAGGAGATCCCCAGGCCCCACCTGGAGGCTGGCAACCCTAAATGGGGACCACAAATAAAATTGTTCTGGAAGGGTAGCTATGTTAGTCTGCTGTAGCAAAACTTATCAGGCTGGTTTTTCCACCCTACCTACAGAAGTGCCGTCAAGTCACAACTGACTTATGGCGACTCCAGCAAGGAGCTTTCAAGGCACCTGAGAAGCTGAAGGGGTAACACCGTGAAAGACTAAACGGTTTGATCGTTTCATGAGTCAGAGCTGAGAGCTCATTTCCTCAAATACACAGAAATGTACATCTACATCTATCAGGCTGGGTTAGATAGCAGGAGTGGGGAGAAGGTGGTGTAAAAACAAGATCTAATCAAAATAGAAATCAGTTCAACTAGAATAGGTGTGAAATATTTCCAACAAACAAAAACAGATCAGAATGAAATCCTGTCTAAAGCTTACTGTATTGTTAGCTGGGCTCTTACTCATGGAAGCTCATGCTGGAGCAAATTTTGTCAGTCTTTAACATGCCACCAGACTCTTGTGCAGTTTAAATAAAGAATAACGTATTTCAGGCTGCATATAGTCTTTTAGGTCCTATTCGTACATTCTACTCTCCCTGGATAGAATTCTGTAATGGTAGGCAAAAAGTAATTCCTGAACAAATGAATCCAGGACCGTTTTTGTTACTGAATGCAGTCTGCAAGCCAGAGTCCCAGTACGTTCTTTGCCCCTTAAAATTTTACTTGTGGTAGGATTGCCAGCCTCCAGGTGGGGCCTGGGGATCTCCTGCTTTTACAACTGATTTCCAGCTGACAGAGATCAACTCCCCTGGAGAAAATGGCTGCTTTGGAGGGTGGACTCCAAGCCACTGTACCATGCAGAGGCCCCTCCCCTCCCCAAACCCCACCCTCTCCTGGCTCCACCCCCAAAGTCTCCAGGTATTTTCCCACCCGGACTTGGCAACCCTAACTTGTGGGCACAGTCAACTCAAGATTGCTTATAAAAATTAAGCAACACTGGGTGAAAAAGGCATCTCCTTACAACTGTTTCCAGTGACTTAGTTCTTAGCCAATTAATGCAGCAATCACCTTCCAGAATTTAGTGCAGTGTTTTGCAACTTGTCTTCTGAGCCCTAAAATGCAGGATTGAAACTTTTGACAGCATCTCTGTAACGTGTGACTTTTTGGCATTTCCAGGAAACCCTCCAGGTAACCTTACAGGCACTTATTCCTTCCAGTTTTTGTTTACTACCGCTGTTAGATGCATATCTGCACATTTTATAATGTTCATATCACAGTGGCCTATTCATGTCACAGTGGCCCATCTTGAGAAAAAAACACCACTAATGCCAAAATAGTTTACTTTAAAATGACCAGCTTTTGTCACATAAGTTTAGAATTCTACAGAAGGCACATGGCAAATTCTAAGAGTAGAAGAACATTCATATTATTTTTATGAACAAGACTGATGAAGTCAATACTGTACAAAAACACAAGATAATTTTCGTACTTTAATATACACATTCTGATTATTAGACTTCGGAAAAACAAAATTCTATCCTACCATTCTATCCTACTAAGATTTCCTCTCAGGAAAGTCGATACTGCTATAATCAATAATGCTATTTTGGTTTTAGCTTCATTTAAAAAAAATAATAATAATCCTGAAATGAACTTCTCACTTTCCTTCCAGCTAAGGAAACATGTGGGCACACAACTATTATATTCATTGTAAAGACTGATATCTCAGGCACAAATAATTATAGCATTTAACATATTACAAGAGTTCAAATGCTTCTACCTTACAGGAACTCAAGACAGCGGGGGGGAGAGGGGAATGGGAAATCTGGGCCAGCTGAGGAAGAATAGTTAAGTCTTAACCTCTTCTCCAGGTATTTCAAGCCTATAATCTGGCAGAGGCGCAAACCAAAAGGCTCTTGTCCTCTTACTCTTCATTTGTGACCCTGCATAGTCTTAGAGACTCTGGAGATCTTATCAGGATTTGGAAGGATGTAGGAGAAAAGAATCTGTCCCCCAGGCCAGAAAGTGCCATTGCCAACTCTGTTAGGAAATATCTGGGGGTAGATAGAACCTGGCGAGGGCGGGGGATTGAGGCGGCCCTGGACCTCAGTGCAATAGAGTCCCTCCTCTAAAGCAGTCATCTTCTGCAGGGGAACTGATCCCTGTAGTCTGGAGATCAGTTCTAATTCCGGGCAATCTCCAGCCACCACCTGAAACATGGCAACCCTACCGCAAACTGTATGTGTGGATTCTTCCCATGCCACTCATTTCCATAATTTGTGTGTGTGTGTATTGATGTATTTTATATAAGTCTCAAGTGTATCTATAAATGTATCTATAAATGTATAGGTGTAGTGTATCTATAAATAATGTGACTGAACGTTAATTGATAAAGGAAGGAGCTCTTTAAAATGTAATTTCAAATTAGCCGAGCAACAATCTAGCTATTCTGCTATTTTACATGCCCAGGGTCCAGACACTCTCTTAAGTGCGTGCACATTCACCCACACTTCTCCCTTTTTTGTTCAAGCTTCACTTTAATGCACTGCGGTGGAGGTCAGCAGATGCACAGAACCATCTTCAAGAAGTACGTCACAGAAGCACCACTGTACATAAAGTACTGTCCAGGGGCCCTTTGGATCCTGGTATTTGTGCATGGTACTAAAAAAGGCTGCTTTATTAAAATATACACTTTTGGAATACTGAGATTTTTAATGCTTTTAAAAAGTACGACCAGAACTTGTTCTACTGAAACTTCCCTGCCAGGTGTTCTTCGAACACACAAATGAGAGAGTCATCCAGACCCCCCCTCCCTGTGCTGTTCGGGGGGAGCCCCTTATCTTCAGGAACAGCATGCTGAGCCACAGTGAGCAGGGCAGGTAGAGAAGTCCCATTCTGCAGACAGAAATCTCCTCCATCTGTGGAAAACTCCAAGGAACTGAAGCCACTGCTGGCTACTTTAGACAAAGGAATATTAAAATGTGGTACTGTAGACAAAAATATAATATTATATGAAGGGTATTATTAAAACATTATATGATAACTAAAATGCACCCTAATTATGCTAATTTATAAAGGTTAGAGAAACTTCAGCTTCCTACTACAAAATGTACATAATTATGTTCCTTAATGCACGGCTGGGGACAGATATTTGCTAGCTTCTCTTCAAGGTACAATTTTTATGGTTTACTAAGCAGACCATCTGCTGCAGCTATAATTAGAAATTTATTTCCTACAGAACCAAGCAATATGCATTTTAGATATTCTAAAAGGTGCCTTTTAAAGAAAGACATTATTTAGCATATTTTATTACAAGTTGGAATCAAAAACAAAAGTTAACTTGTCATCTCACTTTCTTTGTTAACATTTCAGTTGATGTCATATTGGAACTAAAGTGTAGAAGTTCACATCAATGCTTCTGCCTGAGGCAATTTTTTTTCATGTTCCTTCCAGGTTACTTGCAATGTAACAATGTGCCCAAATAACATCAGGAAATCCAACCTGCTTTTAAGAGCTACACACTGTAACTGGCTTAATGAGTAGATCAATCAACCAAGAAGCATTTCAAAAGGTATACATGCATCTTAATTGGCAGAGCTACAAGTTAAGGCAGTTATTTTTTTAAGGCTACAATAAATTCTGGTACGTGACATTTTTCCCCCTCTAACAATGGTAGCTTTTGTTTGTTAGATTCCATTATTTCACACTTCTCTCAACATCTCATGGTGGCACATGTACCGGGGTTTTGAAAAAGAGCCAATTTATTTAAAAGCAACTAACTAGTTAAAAGAATTTGGGGGGCGGGAAATCAGCAATCATGAGATGGTCGAAGAACAAGAGAGAACTCTCTGCCTCGGCTTTCGTGTCCTCCCCTCTTTTTCCCCACCTTCCCATTGCAGCTTGTCTCTCTTCTTCCTTGATGCTTCCTCAGCAGCCAGAGGCTTGGGACGGAGGGCATGCAGGAGGCAGAATGGAAAGTGTATCCCATTCAACCTACGCTCCAAGCCACCACTGCTATGGGGGGGGGGGGCGTTGGAGGGGAAAGCACCTCTGATCCATATACCCCATCAGCTGGGTACTGCATGAAGAGGCTTGGAGAAAAAGGGCAGATAGTTTGCATGAAGCAATGAGACTACAGCAGGGAGCCTTTTCCCTCCCCAACCACCCCCTTGGAGCTGCAGTTTATCTCTTCCCCACCTATTCCCCATTCCCCATTCCTAGCAGGACTGCCTCTCTCTCTTGTTTTTGGCCACTGTGTGACACAGAGTGTTGGACTGGATGGGCCATTGGCCTGATCCAACATTGGCTTCTCTTATGTTCCTCATACTTGCCCCCATTCCCTCTCTCTTTTACTGACACGGTCGTGCGCTCTCTCTCTCTCTGTATAGTTTCTTATCCCAGCCTTCTATCACACTTCTGCTGCCATGCTGTAGTATTTCTTGCTGGGGTTGCTAGGCAACCCGTAATGATGGCTGAGATCTTAAAATATTATGCTGCAGGGTCTCTTTTTAAAAAAAAAACTTTTACATCTTTCGCACCTTTACTGTCTTAGTGTTTTTTTGCAACCCAGGGAGCTCCCTGAAAAATCCTTGCTCTCTGTACGCAGCCCTAACGTGTGGATTTAATAATCCACATCTAAGGCCATTTTCTGAATTAGACATAATGACGTTGGTGTCCAGTGAGAACACACAAGAAAAGAGGATCATAACATCTGAATCAGGTCTTTGCCCAACCACACTGAATGCAGTCCACTGGCTATTCACTGTGATCTGCTCGACAGCCCCCTCTCCCCATTTTTAGTGTTAGACAACAAAACCCGGAGATTTATTCAATCCCCTGTGAGCTGCATTCTTGGTGCAGCTGATGGCTCTGTTTTGCTCAGTGAGGCACAAATGTTCAGGCCTGCCTGTACACAGCTGCTTTAGTTCAAGAGTTGATGAGCTTGTCTTCCCTCATTTTCAGTCATTTATTTTAAGTTCTCTCACCCATATTTAGGGATCAAATTAGGTTATACCACATATCCCGACAAACTGAAAGGACAATTGCCATTAAAGTCTCAGAAACTTAAACCTAACCCTAGCCACCAAAACTCAGTCAGTCCACATTAAAAATGTCTGATAGAACTCCCAAGATGTTGCAATATTCCCTTGAGGTCTAGAGTCAGAGACATTGTGACAGGACCCAGAAGAAGCAGCACCTCTAGTGGTGTTTTCCTAAGCATCATGTATTACACACCAGCAAACATCACACATATGGCAAGGGGACATGGTCAACCTAAATCACATATCCGTAACGCAGGGGTGGGCAAATTGCGGCCCATGGGCCACATGCGGCCTGCCACAGAGTTTTTTGTGGCCCGCCAAGACAGTCTAAATTAAGCCTAAATTCAATTTGCTCTCTTATCCCATCACTGCTGATATTGATACAGCACCTGAGGAGCTGCAGCTTGAACTTATTGACATGCAGTCACATTGCACTGTGAAAGAAATGTTTAATGCTGTGACATTAGTTGACTTTTACAAATCTTTGTCTGCTGAAAAAATTCCATGTATGAAGAAATTTGCTGGGAAAATGTTCTCTATATTTGGGTCTACATATATTTGTGAGCAAAGTTTTTCTTGCATGAAGATCAACAAGAGGAAATATAGATGCTCTTTGACAGACATTAACTTGCAGGCTGTGATGAGAATCTCAACAAGCAATCTCACTCCTGATTTCAAAAAAACTGTAGAAAAGTGTGATAGGGTACATTTGTCTCATTAAACTGGTTCTGAAATTAAATGTGCTTGCAGCTACAGATGATATGAAATTAGCACAATAAATTGAATAAAACTACCACTATTTTATTTAATTTATATTTATTGACTTTTATGATACAATTTATTCCTTTTCTGAAATGCAAAGTTAACTAACCTCCACTCCCACAAAGTGGCCCCCGAGCCAAAACAATTGCCCACCCCTGCCCTAACGTATCAACACAGTTGAAAGCACATGCTTATCGAGTGTGTACACTACACATGTAAAACATTTTAAGTGTATGCCTTTAAAATATGTAAAGTGGCGCATAAACTTTCTGCTTTAAATTCTTACCTCCTTCTGATCAAGTTGTAGTGAAGATTTTATCAAGTCTCTGAGTGCCGTGAGCTGCTTCTTTTCTTCATCTTGTGTCTGCTTTATCTAGAGAGGCAAAACCATGCCTATTTACTTTAATATTCTAAAGCTCCACTCTTATTTATTCAATACATGTCCTTGAAGTTAAATGGAAGTATCAACTGACCATTTTGATAGATTCAAGTGGGTAGCTCTGTTGGTCTGAAGCAAGAAAACAAAATTTGAGTCCAGTGGCCCCTTTCAGACCCACAAATTTTAATTTTGGGTATAAGCTTTCGTATGCATGCACACTTCATCAGGATTCTGGGTATAAATTTTCATGAGCATGCACAGTTCTTCAGAAGAAGTGAGCACGCACATGAAAGCTTGCACCCAGAATTAAACTTTGTTGGTCTTAAAGGTGCCACGGGACTCAAACTTTGATCATTATGTATGCTTTTATTCTATACTGATATACAGAAATTTAAGAGAAATTTAAATCAGAAGAGGCAAGAAACAATCTGCAGAAAAGACATTTCTTTGGCCTTTTTCACGACATGCTCAAAGCAGGCTAGCCTGAGAAGTCTGCTCCTTTAGTTCCCTAGAGCAGCCAATCAATACCAGCTTCATGAAGCTGGCTTATCCTATCACTTGACTACAAATTACAAAATTTTACAGGGAAATACAGTCTTCCCTAACCACCCATTTTTAAATTCAGGGCCTGCACCAGGGACTCTCAAGGTGGCTGGGTAAGGGGTGGAAGGTTTAAATTATGTACAGCAGAGAAGAAAGTTGGCTCATGTTGCCCTTGGGGCAAGCTTTTCTCTTCTTCATAACAATACCTCTTTTGGGACATGAAAGAAGTTACAGTGTAAGTGCCGGAGCTCTGAACAAAGCTTGTGGGCACAACTGAACAAGCACTGAGAAAATTTAGGAAACTACACAGCTATTGGTGCAGAAGTTGGAAAGGAGGAGTGGGAGGGCAGAGAATCAAATTCACATTAGAATTTCACATCCTCGGGAGGTTAGTGTTAATGCAGAGTTCTTGGTGTAGATTAAAAACCAGAAAACAGAAAAACTGTGGGTTGATTCAACAAGGCCAGCCTGATTTTGGTTTTTAAAAAGTTGTTTGAACATTACAACTACTGTGACCACAATTGGGGGGGGGGGTCATTTTTTTTTTTAGCGAAGCAAACAGTGTCTTATCAATGATCATACGCTAATTTGTAACTTGACATACAAGTCTTCATTTCATTTCTATTTTAAAGGTACAAAAAGATTTCTCATAAACTCCGAATACAAATATCAATAACAACAGTGTGCTGTTAAGTCACAAATTCAAAGTACAAATATCAACAAATCTATTAATAAAACATAAATATGCCTCTTCAAATGCAGAAATCGTAGGCAAGCTAGAATGTAATGCTTCATTTTAAATGTTAATGCAATTCAGTGATCTGTTACCAGATACATAAATCCATATAAATACATCAATGGATTTCCCTTGTCTATTTGTTTATAGTAAGATTAGTAATTTTCAGAATTTGCCAAGTCTTATTAAGACACTGAAAGATGTTGTTTTTTCTAATCTCTAGACAGCCAGTATATTTTATTTGTCAAATAAATGTGATATGCCGCTCATAAAAGGACAAGAGAAAGCAGTATCTCTGGGCTTCAAGTTGCAATCTTCAAACCATTCCCTTCAAACTAATCCAGTGGGACTTTCTGATTTAATTGTATAAAGAGTGTATTCTCCAACAAAGACAGGATTTTTTTAAATTCAAACAACTAAATCTTTCCTTTACCCTTTAGTAAGAATCCTCAGAAAAACAGACAATATACCCAGAGCATAAGTTACTTACATTATATAAATCAGCAGCCAATTTTTCAATATACTGTTTTAGTTTATCAGCTGTTTTCAAGCCATCTTGGAAGAAACTATAACGGAAAACACCTGTGATTTATCAGCAATATATGAGTTCAATGTTTTTATAAACCACCAGAAAGAAAACTGAACATCTCAATAAAAATGTTAAGTATACTGCCCATATGCCCTCCCCTGCAAATATACAAGGTACAATAAATATCTGAATATCATTTACAAATCATAGTCATTACTTCAGATAATTAAAACTTTAATTCTTATTCACTCATACCTTTTCCTCGTAAGTATCACCTCACTGGTAAGTGACTCAGAGAGGCACTGATTTTAGCCTTCAATATTGATTCAGAGCTTATGACTATACAAAATATTCAGAGAAACATGACAAATGTATGTGCCCAGTGAAAATATATATCTTCATAAATCCCCTAGGATACGATAATGTGATCTTGAGGAATAAGTTTGTATCATCTCCACATTTTTTGTACTTTTAAAATCAGTATTAAGGTGAGCTTGTATGCTCACTCACTTCATGGACAAGAGCACATGACCCTAAGGCAAAACACATAGGGCTGTATGGGGGAGCAGCCGCTCATTAACACAGGAAGCCCCACCCAGCAGCAATCTGGAGCCGTGCAGGGTCTTGCCCTGCCCACTGCCTATTTTAATATTACAGCAGTTATACTTGGCTCAGGATGTGAACTGCTCTACTGAGTAGGGGGGGGTGGAAATTAGAGGGAACATTGATGGGACAAAGTACTGTTTGATATGACAGGGGCTAAATTGTTCCAGCCAGTTATCAACCTCTTCTACAACTATCTATATGCCTTCTGACCAACCTGTTTCACTGGAAGGCTACATTTCCCACCTCCCCCATTTGTCTTTCCAGAATGGTTCCCATTATCCTATACAAAGCTGCCAACATTTCAGCTGATACTGACAGTTCTCTGGCAAACCAAATCTGTGGCTCATCAGCTGAGCTTCTGTTTTGCATGCAGAATGTCCGTCATTCAATCTCCGTCATCTCCAGTTAAAAGGATCAGTTAGTAGGTGATATGAAAGACTCCGCCTGAAATCCTGGAGAGCCACTGACTGAGTAAAAGAATACTAACTCTGATGGACCAATGGTCTGGTTCTATATAAGGCAGTTTCACGTATCAATGCGTGTTTGTTAACAACTATAGCCTATATGAAAAGGTAAAAGCTGGCCTTCCACATGAAGAACTAAGCACCACTTATTAATTAATTTGTATTGAATGAAAATAACTTTGGGGCGAAAGAAAGATTAAGCAAGGCTCTGCCAGAAGGAGAAAAGAAGGTGCTTTTAGTTTGAAAATGGAAGGAATATTAAAACTTTGCGAGCATACACAGTTGACGTCATAACATTTTGGTCCATCATAGCTCATCTATTCTTCCAGTGCAAGCTGCCTTCCACTAACACAAACTGGCCTCATGTCAAGGCAATAATGTATTTGGTCAACAGAAGTCACCAAACACCAGAGGAACACAAGGGCACTGATGGAACAATATAATAAGATCCAACACCCAGTACATAGGAGGGACAGTATCACATCAAAGAATAAAAGATACGTTACGTTTTAACGTATTGCATCTGAATTGCAAAGTGATTATTCTGTGTATGTTTACGTGCTCTAAATTCAATTTTATAATTTTAACTGTATTATAATTGTTTAAATGTTTTAATGTGTTTTTTTTTTTAATTAACTGCCTTGTGGACCCTGATTGGGTGGAAAGTTGGAATTAAAATGTTTTAAATAAATAATCATACTTACTTGCACTGTGCATGATAATATTTAATAAGGTTCTGTAGAAGGTCCACACCTTTCTTTGTTTTAATTTCATTAACCTTAATGAGATACTGTAGAAAGAAAAAAAAGCAAATCTTAATAGATAATTATATATTGGTACCTCAGCTGTGTTCAAATATAGGTTCTGTTTCAGATCTGTTGAACAAATTCGGCAATTATCTCAGAAGTTGCCTTGCAGCTGACATCTAAAGCATTCTAACAATACAGTGATTTAAAAATTGCGTAAAGAATAGATTAACATTTCACAGTAAACCTGCATTTATTTGGAAGTAATTAAAACAAGGAAAACAGGGAATAAATTATTTCAGCTGTACCTTTTTCCTACAACCCATCTTTCGAAGTGATTTCTGAGAAGCATCACAACAATGCAATCACTGATGGAATTATCAGACATTATTAAAGGTCCTCTTCAAATGCTTCCCTTTTTTACATAAAACATCATGAGCAATAAATATATTGCCTTTTGATCCCAAACATCTAGCAATTATCAGTTTTCTTCATTTATATAATTTATTCTACAATAGTCTTAGGCCTGGTCCATCCTGATTCTACTTTGTAAATTTTATTGTTATTAACACTTCTATCTCCTGTCCACCAGAGACAGTAATAGCCATCTTCTAACAACACGTATCAATTTATAAACAAGTAGTGGTCATGGACCAGAAAGACCTAGGATCACATTGCCACTCAGCCATGATGTTTGCTCACTGAGTGATCTTGGGCCACTCATATTCACTCAGCCTCAGGGGCGTAGAGTTTAAAAACTCCCGGGGGGGGTTCTTCCGTGTGCGTGTGCGCCATGTTCCCCCCGCCGCCTCTCCCCCCCGCCTGACCACTCCTGCTTCTGTCCTTCCAGGGGCCAGCTGGGCATTTGCTTAGCTGGTCCCTGGATGGACGGAGGGAGGGTCGGAGTGGCCAGGGGGGGGGGAGAGAGAGACTGCAGCAGCAGACCTAGGAAGGGCCGAGGGAGGCGCGGCAGAGGGCGCACCGTTTTCCCGGGGGGGGCACACAGTCCCCCCCGGGAAATTTCGGGGGGGGCTCGAGCCCTCGAGCCACCCCGTAGTCGACGCCTATGCTCAGCCTAACCTACCTCATCTGGTTGTTGTGAGGTTAAAGGTAAGAGGGGGAAGGTCCTGGCCTCCTTGGGATAAAACATGAAAGACCATGGACAAAGTGTAAAGTACTGGAGACCAGGAGCCAACGGGTATGGAGAATGCTTCAAGGGTTGAGCTCCAGCAAATCAAATTTGTATCAAAAGAGATATATTTATTCTATAGTGTACACAATAATATAATTAAAAACACAGGGCCTGGATATCAAGCTACATTAAGAGTCATCAGGAATGAGCCTTACACAAACTGTTAGAATTTCTTATACAAAGTTGATGATAAATATCAAATGACCAATATAGGACCATATGTGTTTTGGCCTCAAAGGCCTTCCTCTGTGGTCAACAGTATATGACATATGTCTAAAAAACAACAACACACATCCAGAAAATAAACAATTATAAATCAATCAGGTGGTGTTATCTGATATTTCATATTTATCATCAATTTTATATAGGAAATTGTAACAGCTTATGTAAAACTCATTCCTGATGACTCTTAATGTAGCTTGATATTCAGGCTCTATGTTTGTAATTATATTACTGTGTACACTATAGAATAAATATATTCTTCTTGATACAAATTTTATTTGCTGTGGCTCGACCCTTGAAGCATCCTCAGTACATTTTGTGCTACGTTTGCTTCCCCTTTCTCCTTTGTTTGCCAACTGGCATGGATCACGAAGCAGGCCGAAAAGGTGGTATGAACAAATGTGGCCTATACCTGGGTAAACAGAGATGCCGATGTTTCAATGCAATATTATATGGACTCTAAAAGGTGATCAGCAGTAGAAAAATTGGGAAAAACTGGATCTGCTTATGCATTAAAGCAATTGCACAACTATTTTACCACCCAAACTTGGCTTACATTCATTTCAGCCACATCTTACTATGTATGAGAATCAGCTCCAAGAGGAACCAGGAAAGATTAAAAAAACTAGATCTTTACTCGAAGCAAAAGCAATGATCTTCAAATATTGCTTAGCAGTCAATATACTATTTCCTTCCAAAGAAATTTCTTCCCCAGGACTGACAGAGCAATTCACAGGAAGTAGGATTAAAAACACCATAAAGCTACAGTGATTACTTACTTCACACATCTGGAGCTGAAATAGTCGCCTTTCTTTTTCCATTTCTTCTGCTATCTCTGCCCCCGTGATCTCTGTTCGTATCATCCCATGTTGTTTCGCATGTTCCCGTTTTTCCTTTTCGATTTTTGTACTGTAATTGTAAGAAAATGAATTCTAAAAAGGTGGATGTGATTTCAATAAACCTAGGAAAATAGTAATTCTGGCAATACAGAAAGTGAACCTATTTCACAAATGATAAATATTTTATCACAAGTTTCTGCAACAGAGAACTCTTTCCCATGCCATCCCTATTGTCATGGGATTGATCTGCAGTACTCTTCTTGGGGGGGGGGAACAACAGCAATCCTTCCTTTTAGTCACAGCAGTCAAGAGTTGTGCAACTGTGGAATCAGCTGCCTAGGGAGGTGGTGAGCTCCCCCTCACTGGCAGTCTTCAAGCAGTGGCTGCAGAAGCATATGTCAGGGATACTCTAGGCTGATCCTGCATTGAACAGGGGGTTGGACTAGATGGCCTGTATGGCCCCTTTCAACTCTGTGATTCTATGATTCTATCTCTCGGACTCCCTTGTTGTCTTGAAGGTGTATGGAGGCAAGCCAAATATAATAGGAATATAGTCACAAGTGATATAACTAGGGATGTTCCAACAGCTGCTACTTCAGCTCACTTCCCATTCACCAGCAATGATCAAGCAGCCATTTATTTTGTTTACTTTATTTATATGCCGCCTTTCTCCCCAATGGGGACCCAGAGCGATTTAAACTGTTTTCCTCTCGTCTATTTCATCATCGCAACAACCCTGTGGGGTAGATTAGGCTGAGCGTGTGTGACTGGCCAAGGTCACCCAGCAAGCTCCCATGGCTGGTCACGACTTGTTTGTATGTTTTCCACAACAGCCAGCTACTTGCAGCCATCAGCAGCCAACTCACAGCTGATGCAAAATCCTGCTGAGAAAATTCTGTTCTTGGGGGGGGGGGGGGGGGGGAGATTGCAAGCCAACTCCCAGATGATCACCTGGAATTCGAGCTCTTGTGAGATGTAGCAAATTTGGGGTGTGTGTGTGAGTGTATGTGTGTATGTATGTATGTATGTATGTATGTATGTGTGGGTGTGTAAAATGTTGTGATCAGAAACCTAGATGATCTCTCTTCTCATCCTACCACATCAAGCTATCGGTTTGGGCTCCAGAGAAAAAAAGAGACACAAGCTCTTTTCCTCTCCCTTTTGCAATGCAGTGATCAATAGCATTCCCAGCCTGGAGGGAAATGAAGTGAAAGGAGCTCATCTCCCTTTTGCAACTTCACCAGGTACCTACTTAGCTGAATGGATGGTTCAGAATCAGACTCTCAGTTGATTCCTTAATGATCAGCTATGGGTTGGCTTCTGACCAGTGTTCCCTCTAAGCTGAGTCAGCATGAGCTAGCTCAGTTTTTTAGCCTCTGGCTCTCACACACTTTTGTCTTAGCTCAGGAAGGATGGCTCCAGAGCAAGCTAATTTAAGCAGTAGTCAGATCACCTGCTCACAACTTCAATGCCAGTAGCTCACAAAGTAGAATTTTTGCTCACAGGACTGCATAGCTTAGAGGGAGCATTGCTTCTGACCAATAGGCAGCTGCAATTTTGGGTTCGACACCTGGTTTAAATTGCTCGGTGCAATCCAAACATATCCCTGATTGGAGCACAGTCTGATCATGAGAGCTGAACAAGGTAAGCTCAACTGCCAAACAGGTTTGCTAAGAAATTCATGGCATTCCTGATTATATCAGTGGGAAAATAATTAATATAGATATATATTTCTTAAACGAAGATAGGGTAAGGAATAAATGGTCAATTCATTGAAATAACATGCCAAACTTTAGAGGGGGGAAACATTTATTTTTAGGAAAATTTATATGCCTCTTCTTCAGAGAACTGCTTGCGGCAACACACTGTTTAGTACAGGTCACTGGCATTCTGAAAGTGCAGACAAACTGGCCTCAACCCATAGGGAAATATACCTTGCAATTCATGACTACACCCTACTTCCTGTTTTTAACATAATAATAAATGCTCTACCTCATTATTTTGTTAGAAATGACTCACAGAATAGGTCAAATCAAGCAACAGAAAGCATAAAGAATGCAGTAGAAAATACAAGAATTTCAACATGTCACTTACTCCAGTTTGTCATACCAAAGTTTCATGAACTGAGTCAATGACTAAGCAAAACCTAGCTCCGACCTCCCTGCAATACTAATATACAGCACTTGAAGAAAGACACAATAGCAAATGATGCTGCTTTTGAGAATCTGTAAAACACTGCTCCAAACTATATTTTTCAGAGTAGTATTGTTTTTGCATATACTGCAAATGTGTAAGATACATGTAACTTACACAGTAAAATACAAAATGATAGAATACCTTAATTATTTGCACATGCAGGGACAGTGATTTCACATACCCACAAAAAGTTGTGTCAGCCTGCAGTTTATCTATCATACTTGAAATGAGAAGAAGAAAAAGAAGAAGAGGAGGAGGAGATTGGATTTATATCCCGCCCTTCACTCACTTGGAGTCTCAGAGTGGCTTACGAACTCCTTTCCCTTCCCCTCCCCACAAAAGACACCCTGTGGGGTAGGTGGGGCTGAGAGAGCTCTGAGACAACTGTCCGTGAGAGAACAGCTGGTACCAAACTATGCCTCACCCAAGGTCATCAGCAGGTGCAAGTGGAGGAGTGGGGAATCAAACTCGGTTCTCCCAGATTAGAGTCCGCGCACTTAATCACTACACCAAACTGGCATACCAGACGTGCACTATAAAAGGTATTTGCTAACTGAAACTAACCCTGGGTCACGCACAGTTCTTAACCAGCAATTCAACCTCGCCCTTCCATGCAGTACAATTATGTTTTAGTACATTCTATGATTCTAATACATCTGAAGCAGTATGATAACAATCATTAGAAGCTGTTTATGTCACAAGAATGTTTGCTAAATGACGAACAAGCCTTAGGAAGCAACAATGTTGACATCTATCTACACAAAGATTCCTGTGTGAGCCTAAAACATTATTACATTATTTCACTTTATTTTCCTCGTTAAGTAGTTACAAATAATCTACTGAAGCTGAAATAAGCTGCAGACAACCCCAGGACAACTTAATCATCAAGGCTGGAAAGACAAAAGGTCACATGTTTTAATGCTGTGTAAATGTTCACCCAACAAAATGAACAATACTTACAATTTCGTCTCATAATCCTTCCAGGCTTTGTCAAAAGGCTTTTTAAGGTCCTTAGGAAAGAGAAAAATACATTTAAAAGCAGGTTTATAACGATGCTATGTTAAAATGTATACACTTAAGATACTAGTCCAAGATTAGGGGAGGAAAGGGGAGAGGAGGGGAGGGGAAAAGGCAGGGGAGGGAGGAATTTTTTTAAAATCTAATTATTTCTTCCCCATGGATTTTAAAGTAACATATCTCAAGCTTTCGAGATGGAACATGACATATAAGTGTTCAACTATAGTCAAGTTGTACATGGAATTCTCAAGCAGATGTTCTAGTGCCGCCACAGGAATACTGAAGAGAAAACAGCTGAAGGCCATAAAACAGTGCTACTGTAGTTCACAAATTATCTAACACTTACCCCTTTAACTCCTTTCAAATCTCCCTTTAAAAGGGAATCTAATGTGAAGATGACATTGTGGCTCAAACCTTGGAGCTAAGGGAGAGAAAAAAAATCAAGATTATGAATTTTCACTACAGATATCCATTACCATTTTATTTCTACTCGCTCAGAGGCACTGAAAGCAATAATTAAAATTATTCTCCCAATTAGCAGCTTACCATAATTCTCATAAATCTTCAGACAGCACTAACATGGGAGATGAAATTCTGGAGTCAATTTTTATTTTTTTCTAAATGAAAGCTTGAATTAGCAGCAGCAGCAGAAGTGGTAACAACTTGAAACAATGCCACAGGCAAACACTAGGCAAGGTACTTTGTCAAGGACCAAGAAAGCTGCACAGATTCATGGCAAAAAAAAGAGAGAAAATGTTCCAGCTGCTACAGATGGATATATTTTTTTTTTAATGGCCTGGAGCATTTTGAGCCTTACATTTCGTTTTGAATAGTATTTTTCTCTGTCGACGTTTTCTTTTCTCACTTGTTTTCTGCCCCTACTCATAAGAACATAAGAAGAGCCCTGCTGGATCAGACCAATGGTTCATCGAGTCCAGCATCATGTCTGGATGGCCAATAACAGGGCATAGAGGCCAAGGCCTGCGCTTGATTTCGCCTCCTGGCTCCGGGATTTAGAGGTTTAGTGCCTCTGAATGTGAAGGCTCCTTGTAGTCACCATGGCTAGTAGCCACTGAGAGACCTATCCTCCATGAATCTAATCCCCTTTTAAAGCTGTCTAATCCTATGACCATCAATACATTTTCTGGCAGCGAATTCCACATATTAATTACTCTCATGTACTGATTAGCAAAAAGAAAAAGAGCTTTAAGGGTTGAAACAAGTTGGAGATTTTCAAGACCTCTAAACTTCCAAAACAAACATCTGACTATTTTCTTCTTTCTGTTGAGGTATTTTATCCAACTGCAACCCTGTGCAATGGCAGGCAGCAGTGTTCCCTCTAAACTGAGTTAATGTGAGCTAGCTCACAGTTTTTTAGCCTCTGGCTCACACATTTTTTCTTGGCTCAGGGAGGATGGCTCCAGAGCAAACTAATTTATGCAGTAGCCAGTTCACTCACTCACAACTTTTGTGCCAGTAGCTCACGAAGTAGAATTTTTGCTCACAAGGCTCCACAGCTTAGAGGGAGCATTGGTAGGCAGACAGAGAAAGGAAAAGGGGAGTCATCCTATGTTGAACTGGGTGCAAGAAATGGATCTTTAACAGATGTTCCTGAGCAGTTCAGACATCTGCATGAGTGCAAAAGTATCATCCTGGCCACTATTTTTTTTTATAAATAATAAGAACACTCCTAAAGATGATCAGGTATATTTAAAGGAATAGTGCATTTCTTTGGTGGCAGCTTTGCACTGCCTTTGCACCAGAAGTATTCAGTAATTCCTTGGAAGCGCCTGTGGTATTTTAAATGCTTTAATTCAATAGTTCATTTCTAATTTAAGTCATCTCTGTAGAACAAGGGGGGAAATCAAACATAACAGCGCATGCATTTATCTACAGTGCAATCTACTTTATCAGACCTCCACATTTCACCCACTCATTAGATTCAGGATACCAACATCCAGGGGCCTAGACTTCTTTATGAATTACAGCAGCCTTCGGACTACAGACATCAGGTCCCCTGGAGGAAAGGGCAGCTTTGGAGGGTAGACTCCATGGCATCACATCCCAATGGCGCTCCCTCTCCTCATCAAACCCCACCCTCCCCAGGCATCAGCCCCAATCTCCATGAATTTCCCAAACTGGAGTTGGCAACCCTACTTTAGATCATGGCTGCCAATTTTGATTGCAAAATTTCCAATAGTGCACCTACAGAGGAAGCGTGGAACAAATCTAGAACAGAGCAGCTAACAGATCTAGAACAGATAACAACAGTGGCTTGGATGCTATGCAGCTTTAGCAGAGGTGCCCTGCAGAGATGTCGGCTGCTCCCCCTCACCATCTTCTATGACTCCTGAAATTGTGGTCCAACAGATGAATGCCCCATGGGAGTTCTGATGGGAAATCCCCTTCCCTCTCTTAGGCAAGTGAAAGTACCTAGTATAGCATTGCCAGCTCCCTGCCCCCAATCAGCTGACTAGTGGGGGGGGCTTACTGACAGGGGAGGCAGGCCTAGGCTGCTGTCACCAGCGATAAGGTCTAGGCCTCTCTCCTCCTCCTGGTCAGCCCCCTTCATCCCCACTGGTCGCCAGGACGGACTTGGCAACCCTAACCTAGTGGGAATGGAATGGGAGCCATTGGCCTGATCCAACATGGCTTCTCTTATGTTCTTAGGATCTGAGCCAAAAGCTTTCTGCTTGCTCTCTGGGGTGATGCTGACACAGATGGGGCTCAGCCTGTGGCTTTGGTGTTAGTGCACGGTGAAAAGCCTGCATAGAAAAATGTTGAGAGCTGCCTTTGCCAAGCAGATACATTGCTCTGTGACCACCCACTCTGCCCCCCCTCAGCGCAACATAATCCACAGAAGGAGCCACACACATGCACACACCCCTGCAGTCTCTCATGAAGGATTCCGTGAAATGGTGCACTGGAAGTCAGCTCAGCAACTGCTCTTTGTAATTCATGGACTTCACAGGTCAAGCATGCATACTAAGCTAAAAATGATAGTGCTGACTTTCCCTCATCAGTGCTGGCAACCAGCCAAAAATCCAGGCTTAGATACCCAAATTCTGGCAACTGGCCCAGGGGTTAACAGAAAGGCTGGACCTTTCCCTACCCCCCCCCCCCCACACACACACACATTCCTTGGCATACATAGCTAGTTTAGACTCAGGCTTTAAACAACTTCAGTTTTAATGGCAACTATAATGGTTAAAACTAGCACAGTGCTGTATTTACCCGGTCTGTCCTTATCCCACATAAAACAGTCACACAGCACCAAAATGACACATATAAGCTAAAACTAAACAGAATGAAATCCAGTGCCGTAAGATGTATCCAGTTCAGAATTCTGTTTTATAACTCAACATCAGAAAACATCTAAGGCCTCAAACTGATGCCCACTTCCTCAGGAGTAAACCCTAATGATCTTTCTTGGATTTTCTTCTGGGTAGCACACTGCAGAGCGGAACACACATGAAGCTGGTGTTGGTTAAACCCAACTGGAATATTTAAAATCCATAAAATATATGAAAAAGGACATGGTAACTGAGATGAGTGCAAGGAGGCCTCTAGGATTTGTTTGTTGCTTCTCCAGGGAACCCGGTTAGTTACTGTGAAAAGGGACACTGGGACAGGCAGACCCACTGGTGCAATCCAGCAGGGCCTTTTAGGGTATTATCATTCTCAAAAATATTTATTTACAACTCAGAAGTCACCCTGTACATGCTGCAGCAAATTCTGAGCTGATTTTAAAAAAAAACCAAAAACTGTAAAGGATTCTTACCATGCATAGTTAGTATCAACAGGAATACATGTTCTTGAACAGCATGATGCTTCACGTTCCATCCACAGTTCATGTAAGTTTAACCACTACAGAAAATCTGTAGTTTTATTACCTTTGCTTTCTGATGCCACTGAACATTCATTATTCATTCACCAATAATATATGAAGCTGGTCTGAAAGAACTGAAGGGTTGCCAGCCTTCAAGTGGGGCCTGGGGATCTCCTGCTTTTACAACTGATCTCCAGCTGACGGAGATCAGGTCCCCTGGAGAAAATGGCTGCTTTGAAGGGTGGACTCTATGGCGTTGTATCATGCTGAGGCCCCTCCCCTCCCCAAACCCCACCCTCTCCTGGCTCCACCCCCAAAGTCTCCAGGTATTTTCCAACCCAGACTTGGCAACCCTAGAAAGAAGTCCGTGATGGGGCAAGGCCCCATGTCCCTCTGCATATAGTTTCAAAGCACATTGTTGTCAGGCCTCAGTCAAGTGCGCACGAGCATTTTTAACCCATTCAAGTCATATAGCTTCTTACATATAGCCTGTGTAAATTCCACTGCAGAGAATTATTGTTATAACTCAAGTATTTAAAAAAATATATAGGTTCAAAGGGCTGGAAAAATCTCCGGCACCCCAATATGCAGTGTTACGCCCAAGAAATGCTGCGTTTCCTCCACATTCTTGCACACAGCTGGTACCTAAACTTTAATGCTGGATCCCAGAAATTCAGAATACATTTTTTCTAGGTGGGGTCATTAAATAGGAATATGCAGATCAGCATTTCTATAAGAATCCATTAAAGAAAACAATACTGGTTTAAAATATTTGAACAAGAGAAGAGCATTAGAAACCCCTTACCAGATTTTTCAGCAGCGTTGACAATTCTTTAGTTAGAGTGGAAAACTTTACAAAAGCCGTTCCCAGGTCTGGATTATCCCTACTTAAGAAATTACTTCCAAATTTATCTAGTACTTGTGCATAGTTCTCTTCGTTTTGAACATGTTCTGTAGAAGAAAATGTACACAATAAATGTTGCAGTAATCAGTAGTATTCACAATGACAGACAGAAGCATTTCTCCAAAAGAACAAATATTTTGAAAAGGCCTTGGGTGTTTCAAGATAAGAACACTCCTATCAAGGGTTCTGTCGTCTTCTAAATCTCTTGGGAGATTATCACAGTTCCTTTGGCCTGGAAATGAGGATTGACATTCACCAAGTTAATTTCAGAGCAGGAATTTAAGGAATGGCTGGCAAGTAAGAACCTAATGCAAAAGTGACACGTCACCACAAGAATCTCTTGTAATGATATCGTAGTTTCATCAGAACAAACTAAATGCCATTGCTTGTTGATACAATCAGGATGTTAAGAAAAATCCACATGTTTTGATGTGACAACAGAATAAATGTGATCAACTTTCTTTGGATAAATGACTTTACAGAAGAAAATGGCTAAAAATTGCTATTTGGTGTCAGTGACACCTAATGAGAAGGGAGCACTCACTGGAGAAGACCCTGATGCTGGGAAAGACTGAAGGTCAAAGAAGAAGGGGACGGCAAAGGATGAGATGGTTGGACAGTGTTATCGATGCAGCAAACATGAAATAGAGCAAACTCCAGAGCACAACAGAGGACAGGAGAGCCTGGCGTGATGTGGTCCATGGGGTCGCAAAGAGTCGGACTTAAGTCAGTGACAGATGGGTTACCTACAATAGTAGTGGGGTCCTTAGTGGTGTTTGAACACTGGAGGAGGACATGACCTTCAAATCTCAAGGTGCAAAAAAAAACTTTAACCCCCCCCCCACACACACACACACACCACATCTATTTTTTGACTACCATGGTAAGAAGTAACTTAACTGACACAAGCATTCTTGGATCGATTTTATTTTGGCTTTCAATCCCTTTCCCCCCTCACACCCTCTACACTGTACTTTAAAGCCCTTAAATATGCAACACATATAATTAAGCGGAACCAGCTGTAGTTCTCAAGTAACCTAGCAGACACGATGGATTGACTTTTTTTATTCAAAACTTTAGAAAACTGACAGTTCCATCCTAAGCAGAGTTATATCCTTTTAACTCCACTGAGTTCAATGGGCTTAGAAGGATTAAGATGGCACTGCTGTTTATTTCCTTTTAGAAACAGTTATACTTTCTGCTAATTTTAGATCACATATTTTGGAAGTAAGACTTGAAATGTGCTAAATATTACGGTATTTCAATTTGCACACAGAGATTCATACAAACATATGACACCCCCTAATAAAGGCCGTGGTCACACGGCCCTTTAATGCAGGAGGAAGTGCTGTTTCCTCCCACATTTAAAGGGACCAATCAGACAGGCCACGGCTAGTTCCGCGTCTAAGTGGGCTCAATTGCAGGTTCCTCCCGTGTTTTCCGATCCCAGGAAAATCAAGTATTTTCCCAGTGGTCGCGTGAGGAATCCGCAATTGAGCCTATCTGGACAGCCCTCTCTCACAATCATTGCGAGAGAGGGCTGTCCAGATCATCCCTCCCATTTTTTCCCCCTTTTGCACTTGGGCGCTTAGGCACTCAAGTGCCCAAGTGCAAAAGGGGGAGAACCCCGGTCTGCTCCACGCCCTGCCGGCCGCCGCTGCCTTCCCCCCCTTCTACCTAAACTTACCAGGCAGCCGGCGGGGCTCAGGGAAGGGTGCCTCCCCCAGCCACCGCCTCTGCCCGGCGCCACACACCGCTGTCTTCCACCTCATGCCTCTGCCACACACCGCTGCCTCCCGCCACCGCCAGGGCTTGGGGAAGGGTGCCTCCCCCGGCCGCCACCGCCACACACCACCTCTTTCTCCACAGGGGTTGGGATGTGTAACCATCCCAACCCGGAAAAAAAAAACGGTTGCTTTAAATCTGGGAGGGCTCCCGGATTTAAACAACCGTGTGACCACGGCCAGAGACTACCGATTCATTCAAATGGCAGTAGCACTACCATGAAGTGGAGTTTCCCAGCCTTGATGAAATCCTTTTATTCAAAACAGTGACCTCTAAGAGTATTGCATGAGTGTGATCACTTTTATTCATTTTCAACACTAGGGAGAATTCTGCTCATTCATTCAACGTATGTTCCCAGCTGCTTTAAGCGCACATGTCAACCCTCTCACAGGTTGGAATCCCTGTTCAAATCTTTATCCCAGGAAAATGTGGCATAGCCCTCACCTCAATGGTCCAGTCTAGCCCACTCTCATCAGATCTCAGAAGCTAAGCAGAATCAACCTGGGTTAGTACTTGGATAGGAGACCACCACAAAAGTCCAGGGTCTATATGCAGAGGGAGGTAATAGCAAACTGCCCCTATTCATCTCTTGACTTGAAAACCCTACTGGGTCACCATCTGCGACTTGGCGGCACTGTACACCACCAATGTGACATATGAACTGAACATGAATCTCTTCTGAAACACACACTTTTAATAAATACTCTTTACTATTTTATAACTCTACAGTTCTCAGTGATGGATCTGAACTTTTGTTTTGCTTCAGCTTCCTACAATATTGTATATACTTGTGCATCATCATGGAATTAAAAATCAACTTATGAAGAACTAGCACATCTATGAAGAACAGCAAGGCTTGCCACTGTAAGTTTTGAATTTGCAGCTGCAAACAATGTCAAGACTAAAACCATTAAACTCATCAACTACTGAAATGCCAAATTACTTTTGGGGGCTCAATACATCTAGCTGATTTTAAACCGGCATTAACAAGCACCATTTTTTGAATGGCACTGAAGAAAAAAAATACAACAGACGTCTCTCCTGATGATACTCAGGAAACAAATGCTAGGAATCTTAAACTCAGTCACAGGTGCCTTTCATAGGCAAAAAGGGTGTGGGGGGGACACTATTTAGCCTTCCCAATTGAGTACTAAAGACAGATGAAGGGTTGGACAGACCAAAGGAAAAAAGCAGGGTCATGTGGGTCTAGAACATGGCCTGGTCAATTTGTGGAAAAGACCAAAGTGACTGGCAGAATTATTTCCAGATATCCTCTGGCTTCCTGTTATATCCCCGTAGCCCCCTTGGTTTATGGATGAGTTTGAGACAATGAAATGGATTGGCCGAAATCTAGAATACAAAGAGAGGAAAACTCACAGTGGACATAAGCAAACACTGTCCAGGGCATATCAGAAAAGAAGCTTAGATGTTCCAGCTTATGCATCTCTAATATGAAATATTAGACATTTTACTATGAGCTTAGCTCAACGGACAGAATATTGGAAGAGTCCTACTTAATCAGACCAGAATCTGTCTAGTGCAGCTTTCTTATTTCCCATATTTATAAAAAAGAATTCCTAGAAGGCCTACAAACAGAGCTTGGAAGCTAAAGTATCCATCCCTCTGTTGCCCTTTCTCATCCCACTGTCTTTGATCGCAGAGGTTTCATTTAGTCATAATGATTAATAGTGACTGATGGACCTATCATTGATAGCATGCTGGCAAACTAAGGGTGCAATCAGTGGATTTTTTTTTTGAAGTAAAAATTCATGGATTTAGTAGCTAAAATTCCAGCAGCCAGAACAGTGGAAAGCAAATAGAACTAGGAAAAAATTATAGCAGCAGAGTAAGAAATGGAAAGTAGGTAAAAATATCCTTCACTGGATCAGATATCACTGTACCTACTACATATCACCCATTCTTTGGGCCCATCATGCCAACCAGCAGCTATTGAACTAACAGCACTGTAACACATGAACAAAGTGAAGGGGAGAGACTTCCCCCCCCAAAAAAAATACACAAAAAACTTCTAGCAGAAAGGAATAAAAGCAACACTGAACCAGGCCACCCAAAAGATGGCTGCATCGGCTACTTCAGGGGTGGGCAAACTTGCTCAGCGTAAGAGCCACCTAGAACAGGGGTGGCCAAACTTGCTTAATGTAAGAGCCGCATAGAATAAACATCAGATGTTTGAGAGCCACAAGACATGAACAAATATTACCTGCTTTAATTGGAAAATAAGCGAATTTGCTTTTTATTAACATGAAATGAGACTGCCAAAAATAATAACAAAAGGGATAAAAGCAGATATTGATAATGATATTAATTTGTCCAGTGATGTTTGTTTGCTAATGATATTTAGCTTCCCCAGCCGCCCTGCTGGGAGCCACATAATATATGTGAAAGAGCCGCATGCGGCTCCCGAGCCACAGTTTGCCCACCCCTGGGCTACTTCATCCTCTACCTCTGTCCTTTTTCTGCTGTTCCTTGCACCAAATGCTTATTGTTTGGCAGGATCTCTTATCATACTACTCTAAACAGGAAAGGGAAACAATAAATCAGTAACTTTTCTTTATATGACAACTAAACTTGCTCAGTGCTCATACAACTGGCCCATTATTCATGAAGTCAGAGTAACAGCATCAGATTTCTTCATTGTTAACAGGATGGAGAAGTTCTGCAAAACCACACACATTTTTTTTAATGTGGAGGCCAAACATTAAACTCAAGTGCAGAGCAGCCCCTATGTTTAATATGTGTGCAATGGTTACTGCCTCTGGTTGAACTTGTACTGAAAAATGAACATTTAGTTTCAATTTACTGAACTGAGTGTTCTCCTATAAATGTATTTGCATATCCACATAATACTGCCAATTTCACTTTCTGGGTGTATTGCTCATGTAGTCCTGAGGGGAGGACTGCGGAGTCTCACTGACCACTCTCTCACCACTTCCTGCAAGAATCATTGAGGATTTTCTACTTGTTCCAAATATTTGTTCTCCTGCCTAAACAGAATGCATAACTGCATGTATAAAAACCATGCAAAACTAGGAAGCTGCTAACAATAGTTTGGTTCCAAAGCAATATGAGAAGACCTTTTCATGCAAAGGGACTTTCCTGCTTCCCCCTTCCTACATTCCCCAGAAGCCAACTCAGAGGACCAACGATGCTTCAGGAACTATATGCGATATGGCACACATCGGGGGGCGGGGGAATGTCGCTGTGCAGAAGTCAGGGGACCCCCTCTTCTATACTGGAAATGCCCTCTACTCACAGAACACAACCTTTGGATTCAATCTACACTGTTTACTCAACCCTGCTGGGGCTACAAACATATAAAGAGGAAGCAAACAATAAAAAGGTTAAAATATAAATTCAAAACCATGATGATTGCCCTTCTGCCATAAAAATCTCTAGTTAAAGCTGAAAGCCTAGATGGGGAAAAAAGTATTAACGGTGTGTCTAAAAGTTAGTAGCAAAGGTCGGCACCAGCCAAACCTCATCTGGGAGTTCATGAGCAGGCAACACCACAGAAAGGTTTGCTCACTCAGCCAGTTTGGTGTAGTGGTTAAGTGCGCGGACTCTAATCTGGGAGAACCGGGTTTGATTCCCCACTCCTCCACTTGCACCTGGCTGGATGACCTTGGGCAAGCCATAGCTCTGTACCAGCTGTTCCCTCAAGGACAGCTTGGGAAAGCGCTCTCTCAGCCCCACCTACCTCACAGGTGTCTGTTGTGGGGAGGGGAAGGGAAAAGGAGTTTGTAAGCCGCTCTGAGACTCCCTTGGGGAGTGGAGGGCGGGGTATAAATCCAATCTCTTCTTCTTCACTTGGTGTGAAAACGTTGGGGACTCCTGATTTGGGACTCTAGAGGTAACAACAAGGAAACTGAATTTACCAGAGTGTCTTCCCTGTAGGAAGCTCCAGATACTAACCTGGCTGCAGCACTTTTTAACCACCTGAAGTTTCTGAACCGGGGCCCCAATCTGGCAATCATCCAATTGAACTGGGCCCCAACTGCATGGCAATCATCCAATCTGAATGTCATCAGAACATGAACAGCTGTAGCCAAATTGTGTCTGCTGAGGAAAGGCCACAGCTGGCAACCAGCTTAATAAAATCATCAGGGCAAGATGTAGCAGTCATTTGACAACACAGAAAAGTTCCGCTGGATTGCTTCTCATGGATGCAGAGGGGGCAGCAAAGCAGGCATGCTTCACTGCCATCGTGGCCACAGAACAAAGATGAAGACCTGAACTGTGCTTGGTTACGGTCACCACATTTCTTCCACTTTGCACTCTAGCTGACTGTCAACGCATTTCATTCAGTGAACTAGGAAGCCAAATGGTCTCCATGGGTTTGGAGGGGACACCTAGGAGTAATCAAATCACTGAGTCATGTCTGTACTCCAAAGATAAACTAGGCCTTCAACAGGAGTACTAAATGGGTTTTTAACTTCTAATTGGGGGGCAGCAGTGGAAGGGCTTCTGGAGTTCTGGCCCCGCTGGTGGACCTCCTGATGGCACCTGGGTTTAACCACTGTGTGACACAGCGTGTTGGACTGGATGGGCCACTGGCCTGATCCAACATGGCTTCTCTTAAGGTCTTATGTTCTTATTAATTTTTAATTAACTTAATCAGAAACAAGCAAAATTCCTAACAAAATCGAGTAATGAAGTCTACAGATAAACATGTATAAAAGATTTCCAAATATCTAAAAATACATCCATGTGCCATTGTTGTCTATATGCCATATGTTCAAATGCTGATAAGGTTGCAAGGTCCACAATCCACTTGATTACTGGAGATGTTGTAATACTAGTCTTTTAGCAATAATAGGGCATGAAGGATCCATTTTCATTGACTATCAGCATCCAGGAGACAGGCCAATAGTTTACATAAGCATCCTCAATGATAAATGAATATTCTAATACAAAATTGATATGAGTAACTACTTCCTTCCCAAAATACCAAATAACCGGACAAGCCCAAAGCATGTGTTTAAGATATATATCTTGTAAGTTACAGCAAAAGCAAATAAGCAACTGGCTTAGTCCTTCACTAAAAAACATACTAGGGTATCCTGTATAACATAAACAATTTTTGGGCTGAGTAAGTTGCAGCTTAAAACCTACAGAAACAGCAGATATAACATTTAGAGCTATATCCCATTGCTTTTGGGGGGAAAGGCTACCTAATTCCTTATTCCATACATTTCTGATACTCTGCATATCGTACTTATTGATGAAATTAAACATTTAGAAACAAATACTGTAGGTTTCATTTTCAGCACTGATTCAATGAGAGTTTCCAAAAGTAGGAGTACTAACCATGTTGAAAGGGAAATTCCCCAGCATTCTTAGCAGTCTAGATGCTATTAAACATTAAGCGGACCACATGAAGCTGCCTTTTACTGAATCAGAACATCAGTCCATTAAGGTCAGTATTGTCTACTCAGACTGGCAGCGGCTCTCCAGACTCTAAGGAGAGGTCTTTCACATCCTCTACTGCCTGACTGTTTCAACTGGAGATGCCAGGGATTGAATCTTCTGCATGCCAAGCAGATGCTCTATCACTGAGCCATAGCCCTTCTCTAATAGGTCCCCTACTCCTGTAGAGAATGCAACCCACAGTGATGTTCTGTCTTTCTCCTCCATTTCCTTATCAATATAACAGCATAATTCTAGCGTATTTTTTTCACATCATCATCTCTTTGCTGTCCCATCCTCCACGGTGGTATAGCTCACTCATGGATTCTGAAGAAGTGAGCAATGACTCATGAAAGCTCATACCCTGCCACATATTTTGTTAGTCTTGAAGGTGCTCTTTTCTACGGCTACAGACAGACGAACACGGCTACTCATCTCCATCTATCTCCATGGATTCTCTTGACAGCAACCTTAACTTTATGAAATGCGCTCACTTTGGAGGCCAGTATATCTACATGAGAGGCATGTAACACACTTTTTATTTAAAGGGGTTGCTGTTGTTGATAGCAACTGGAGCCTGTTATTGCTTTTGTATTATACTTGCTTACTGTGGCTTTTAACTAGATTTTTTTTTTGTTATAGCTGTTTTATTGGCATTTATTGAGAACAAGGAGTCAGTTTGGTGTAGCAGTTAAGTGCGCAGACTCTAATCTAGGAGAACCGGGGTTGATTCCCACTCTTCCACTTGCACCTGCTGGATGACCTTGGGCAAGCCATAGCTCTGTACCAGCTGTTCTCTCAAGGACAGTTGTCTCAGAGCTCTCTCAGCCCCACCTACCTCACAGGGTGTCTGTTGTGGGGAGGGGAAGGGAATGGAGTTTGTAAGCCGCTCTGAGACTCCAAGTGAGTGAAGGGCGGGATACAAATCCAATCTCTTCTCTTCTTTTTCACATTTTTGTAAGCCCCCAATGGAGAGAGGGAAAGCAAGATAAAAATACTTCCTTACATAGATAAAATACTATATTTTTATTTAAGGTTTCCTAGAAGTCAACATTAAGGCTTGGATCCTATGGTGGCACAAAGTTAGGGCAGCAGGAGCTCCTCCACCATAATGATTGTTCTGTGTGCAGAGAAGGGGTGGGCAACTTCTGTCAATTTCCCCCTCCTGACCCAGATTCCCAGTTTGCTCCTCACAGCATTCCTTTATGTCCATCCACGTAAAGAAGAACATTTTCAAGAGGCAAAGAAGCCAACAGTAACTGGGAGGGGCCTTCCTCTAGCATAACTCTACTTGTGCTGTTAAGGATCCAAGCCAAGATAACTGATTTGGTATTCTAAAGTTACTGAGAGCTATTCCCATTGTAACGTACTTAATTTTTGTGCAAAAGGCTCACTCCTAGACCCTCTCTCCTGCTTATCTCGAGCTCCAAAAGCGGACACTCAGTTTGGTAATTAAAATTCTGCATCACAGTGGGACGAGAACAGCAGAAGAATTCTGAAAAGGGGGACTTGAAATGATGTGATCTGCTTATAAGGAATATAAGCAAAAGTATGTGAAAACAGCTCACAAACAAACTATGCCAAACTTTTTAAAAAGAGCCCTTTTAATTTAAGTGTACACATTAGCAGTTATTTTCTTTGGAGGAATTCATACTTTATGAAATAAGTTCTTGGTATGTCCTCTGTTTTTCCTACGATTCTGTGCAGGCTTCTCCTGATTCTAATGTCATACAATGATTTTTTTGAGAAAAATAAAAGGGCAATTGCAATATTTCATAGACTTTTTTTGAATCGTGACCAGGCATTTATTAGCATAGGAAAATGTACTGGGGGGAAAGAAATGGCAGATGTCTATCAAACCATGAGTGAATATGGAAAAATGATTCATTCACAAAATGCAAACTCATGTTCATTCACTGAAAAAAGACAAACACAAAGAGCATTACTACCAAAGGAACTGCATCTTTGCACAATGCAAAATCAACCCATTAACTCATCGCCACACTGGAAAATGACAGTTGCACAAGTAATGTTTAGCAAGAATAAATCCATGGGAACAGGTCTGTCAGTGGTTCCAAGCTGTGATGATAATATATTACATATTATTTTTCAAAGGTCTGGTTTGGACACAACGTTGGAACCAGTTTAAAATACAGATTCTTGAACGCTGCTTAATAGGAAATCAAACATGTTTCTAATCTCACTTTGACAAACCAGGGTCTCACAAACAGTTTAGGTGCTCTTTTTAATTAGACCTAGCAGCAGTCACACACAATGCTGAACCCAAACAGAGGGGGCCAGGGGACAGAAGGCCTGTGTGGCTATGAGAAGAATTTTGTGGCCTGTTTCTTGTTCCTATTTCATATTGTTTGGGCCTAAGAGATTAAAGATTTCTCATGTTATTTTTACACTGATTTTATAAAACTAGCCGACATTACTATTCCCACATAACATACTGGGAACTGAGAGTGGTTTGCCTAAGGCAGGGGCGGCCAACCTTGCTTAATGTAAGAGCCACATAGAATAAACGTAAGAGCCACATAGAGATGTCTGAGAGCCGCAAGACAAGAACAAATATCACACACACGTTTTTATTTTTTAAAATATGCAAATTTGCTTTTTATTAACGTTAAATGGGACTGCCAAAAATAAAAACAAACGAGGAAAACCTGTTATTGATAATGATATTACTTGTTTGCTAATGATATTGAGAGAGAGAGAGAAAAAGAGAGAGATGGAAAGAAAGAATTAAAGAAGTGGAAAGAAAGAGAGAGAGAGAAACTAGGAAAGCAAATAGATGGGAGGGAGGAGGGAAGGAAGGAAGGAAGGAAGGAAGGAAGGAAGGAAGGAAGGAAGGAAGGGAGAAAGAGAGAAAAAGCATGCCTCCCCTTTGCTTCCCCAGCCGCCCTGCCAGGAGCCGCACAATATGTGTGAAAGAGCCGCATGTGGCTCCCGAGCCACAGGTTGGCCACCCCTGGCCTAAGGTAACTCACTCAGTCTATAGAAGATACAAGAGTTGAACTAGGAATTTCCAGGCTCAAAATGTGTGCTCTTATCCCCTATGGTATATTAACTCTCTCGGCAGCCATATGTGACAGTTCCACTTTTAGAGAAAACATATCCCTCCCAGCAGAACTGATTATAGGAGATGAATATCACCATCATATTCTGGCTTACAAACTTCCCTAAGAGTTCTGCCTGGCCATTGCTGATAGACAGGATCCTGATAGCACAGGATATACTACTCAATTACAGGATTACTACTCACAGGATTACTACTCAACAGACTATTTTACCTTCTCTAGGAATTATGCACATGAATTTAATGTTCTGGTAAGTAAATGTCCTGTTAGCAGTTAATTATATATCCAACAAAAAAACAAAATAATCTATCAAGAAAGATGCCAAGTAATTTTTAAAACCTGCCACAAAATTTAGATTTACCTTGTGCGTTGTTGCTATAACCCTTCCGCTCAATTATGCTTCTGCTGTACAAAGAAAATTTACTAGCTGTGAACTGACAAAAGCAGCACTGAAGACTACTTAGGACAAGTGGGTTGGATCCAACCAACTTTCCTGCTGGTGAAAAAGGTTAATCAAAAAAGGCTATGCTGGGGCTTAGGCAGCTTGCATGTACAAAAACCATGTGGGATGGGGGCTGTAGTGGTGGTGGTGGGGATCGAATGACATTGAGTGAAAAGTTGGCTGGATCCAACCCAATGCCTTCCAATTAGATTCATTCTTCAAAGACAGTTAAGAGCTAACTCTCCCTTTGAAAACTGTTTGGAAGCTTCAACGGGTCTAGAATGTGATTGGCTAGGCTGCTGGTTAAGTCTATGTTACTAGGACTACATATCACCACCTCTAGAAGACCTTCACCACCTACTGGTTTGCTCTGGGTGGCAAGGACCTGAAAGGCACCCTTTTCCCATTCAAGCCCCCCTTCCAACGGAAATCCTCATCAGAAACCCTGCTCTGTGTGCCACCACAGCTTAAGGCACAGTAGGTTAGCACCAAGGACAGAGCACTTTTGTTGCAGTGTCAGCACTTTCAAGTTCCTTCCCCACAGGGGCTCATCTGGGACTGGACTGACTGACTCTTAGATTCCAGATAAACCCTTTTAATTAGCTCCACCTAATTAAAACCTTTGTGGCCCTTCCATCAGGATACTATTTTATTTTATTTTTATTGCACAGAATTTAGATCCCACCTTTCTGCCCTCACAAGGGCCACCAAGGCTGCTCACTATTAAAACATTTGCAGTAAAATTGCACTTTGAGACCAATAGAAAAGAACAACAAAACATTAAAACAATTAAAGCCAGAACTAAAAAACATACAAAAACATAATACGACAATTGAAACATCAGGCAGGAAAGAGGAACCACTGGGGGAACACCAGGCGAAACAAAAAAAAAAGTCTTCACTCGCTGGCAGAAGACGGCAACAGAAGGAGACAGATAATTCTCCCTGGGGAGACAGTTTCAGAGTTTAGGTACCGTGACCAAGAAGGCCCTTTCCCAGGTTGCCACCTGCCTAATCACAGAAGGTGGTGGCACCCAAAGCAGGGCCTCCGGAGATGACCACAGAAGTCAGGTAGGTAATCCACCTCTGATGGAAGAGACACACATCCAGACACACTGTTACCAGAACAATTTGGAGAGCATGTGCAGTTACCATGACAGATTATCCATGACCTACTGTGTAAACTTTTAGCAATTGCACATGACATGAGAAAGCAACACCTGGCTTCAAAGAAAATCTTTTTTCATATATTTATTTCTGGATGTGTGTTGTTTTACAATAGTAATATTGACCACTGAGGAAGGCCCTAAGAGGCTGAAACATTTATGGTCTACTGGTCATAAGATATACCCATCAATTATATATGTAAAACTATCAGCTCTATGTGTAAAAAGTTTTAAGAGTCTGATATTTGGAACATTTTTTTAACCTATTTTATCTTTTACTAATGTGTACACCATAATGAATATTTGTATTTTTACAATAACTTATTTTGTTAGCTTGACCCCTCATATATCACTGCCATATCTTGGGTTGAGTTCCTCCTCCCTTCTCAGTTTTTATATAAATGTTTTAAACAGAATAAAGAACATTACTTAAATGTTACACTACAGCAAAGACCAACAAAAACACGGATAAATAGTTCTATTGTGATTTAGAGAAATAAAGCTTACCTTGCCCAGAATTATATATCGCTTTTACGGATTTTTTCACTTTCTGTAATGCCGTTCTGTCCTGATCTAATGCCTGTTTAAAAACAAAAATGGGGAGGGGAGACATTGCCAGGGTCAGGCCAACTTCTATTTTCAGTTCTGCTCTTGAACACCAAACATGAGACTCTTGTAAGCAAACACAGAATACTTCCAGGAGTGGTAAGCACTGAAGAACCACTCTGGGTATTATTCTTTGGGTAGATCTTGAGACTCTCAGCCCCTTCAAGTCAATTAAAGAAGTCTGATCTGAAGGGCTCTCAAGGTAGATGTTGGGAAATGGTTGTGACAGAACTAGAGGAAAATGCAGACTAAATTCAGCTTGAAATCTGATAAACACAAGTTTGTAACGGTTTCACATGTTATCCTTGCTGAAACTGTCCTGGTATCCAAGTCACATTTTTCTTACAGTTTTTTATATTCAGTTACTTACAAGGCAGACCTGTAAAAGCAGGGTAAAAGTCAATATAGACACATAGGCCAGTTTACAATACTATCTTTCCTGTATACAGAAACAACATTAAGGGAAAAAAGTTGGTCTAAAAACCAGGTGCTAGGGCAGCCTGACATCACTGTGACATCTTCAGCAGTTATTGTACTGTTCTCTTGGCAATCCTCAGCAGAAGTACAAAGTTTATTTATCATTTCACATCAGAATACATTTTGCTGCATGACACAGAAATATACTTACATGAAGTTCTCGTCACTGCTTGTTTATATGTTAACTATATACCATAAGATGGTAGTATGTGAATTTATTTCTTGTTTTCTATACTGGCTCTAATACTTAATTGAAGGGAGCTTTTTTTAAAAAAAATTAGTTCATTTATTTAAAAATTTCTATCCTGCCTTATCTCCACGAACTTCAGGCAGCAAACAATGCAACAATCAAGTTGCAAGGACATAAATTATAATAGTCCAGGTACCAAAATTAAAACAGATTAAAACACGCAACTTGCAAATTTAAAAGCACTCAAAACTACGGATGGGCATGAACCTGCAGACTGACTAAAGTTCATCACAAATTTTGGCTGGTTCACGAAGCAATGTTTGCAAACTAAAGAACCGCCACAATCTTCCATTGATGCAGTTCATGAAGAGGAGAAACCAGAGGTTTGCCCATGCTTTCCACTCTTTATGAAAAACAGTTGAACTCAGTTGTTTGGTTTAAATGTTTGGTTTAAATGGCAGTTCCTGCTCAGCTGTTTGAAAACCCATGCTTGCTTGCTTGCTTGTTTATTTATTTATTTATTTAGATTTCTAGGCCCCTTTCCCCACACAGCAGGCTTTCTGCTCTTTGGGGCTTTTCACAGGGAGCAGAAAGCAGGATTTAAATGGCTTGGCGCCATTTAAAAAAAAAAACCGAGCAGCCAGCTGCTTGGAAATCCCTGATTTCTGCTCCCCATGAAAAGCTGTGGGCAGCCGAAAGCAGGGTTTAAATGGCTCCAAGCCATTTAAACAGAACGGCTGAGTGGCAGTCTCCACTGCTCAGCTGTTTGGAAACCCCTGCTTTCTGCTCCCCACAAAAAGCTGTGGGGAGGAGAAAGCAGGGGTTTAAACTTTAAATGGCTCACAAAGTAATATGAACCACAAAAATGCTGTTCATGCCCATCTCTATTCAAGACATACAGCTTAACACACACAGGATCAACACATTCACAGCCAGGTCAATTAAAGCAATAATGAAATTAAGAGAAATCAGAGAGAGCTGGGTTATGATTAGCGGTTAGCTTTTTTGTTGTGGTGATGATAACCACTGTTGCCATAGCTCTAATAAAATTAATGAGAAGCTTTGAAGAGCTTAGAATCATCAAGCAATAAGTAAAAACAGGGAAGTTTCACAAATGGGAAAACAGGCTGATTATTATATACTTGCTTACAGACAGTATAACAGAACAACAGTCTCCAGTTATCTTCATGTTAAGCCTTTCTAAATTAAGAGATCAATTATTTGAGCTTTCTCACTACGCTAACTAGGAGAGTTTTCTAGCCTTGCAAAAATTATTTCTGTGCTCAGTCTAAGGTGATCTTTTACAAAGCAATTACCCTGCTGGATAATCACCTTCATATAGCGAAGCAAGTGAATTTAATTTATATTTTTCTAAAATGGCCTTTGCCCTTTCAGCACATTCTGATTATCATTTCTAAATAAATACACATTTCGGCTGATTTTGTGGAAAGGCTGTTTCTCAGGGTACATCCATTGTTTAAAGCTACGTTTACAGGAATCCAATAATATATTTAAATGCAAAAGACTGGTACTGTAGTAAAGACTTAATTTATGGTAATACTAGATTTCACCAGTTTGAAACAACAGTATGTAGAATGTAACTAAAAGCCAGTTAATCCCTGGCACAGAAAATTAAGACCGGGGTATATTTTCAAAGTTAACATATTATGAATTCCTGCAATATCAGTAACACTTTCATTAAGCAACAAATAAATTCTGTTTGATAAAGTACATATATTTTAAAAACCTCTAATACTTTTGCAGTTTTAGCAGCATGTGGCAGAAAGCAAAAGAGCAAATATTTATGCAAAACCAAACAGAACACACAATATGACCCCAAGTATAAGCAAACACAATTTTGATTCTCATTGACTGTTCAATTCTGTTTGGCATCTTATGGGATATATTAATGGGACAGACAAGCCTTTCACCTCTAGGTCACTAAACTAATCCGGTTCAGGTCAACAGCTATTTGCAAATGTTACCATCTGTTGGGTGTCTGGTGACAGGGATAAAGTGACTTAACACTTTCAGTTCATTTCAACTGGTAGTAAAATAACCGAAGCTGAAATGAGGCATCTTTGTGGACACTCAGCTGAGGCTAAAACATCAGCAAACAAACAAATGATCATACTATGATGCTCTTCGCCACTAGAAATTGTCTGGCCATTTCCCGGGTTTTGAATATGAAGTTTGGTAATTCTTTCCCAGAAGTATAGAAAAAACGAATTACAGCCATATTTTGCATTATGGTAGTGGTTTAAAGTCAGATGGTTCAATTATTTTAAATCAAATGTTTAAGAAGTGCCTTAGTTTTAAATCTGACCATAAAAGGCCATAAAACTCTTTGCTGTTTTTGAAGCAACAGACTACTGCAGTTTCCCACCTCTAGACAAAAACTGCAGGTTAGCTAAGTAGTTTTGGTCCAGAGGAAAATTCTAAAAATGGAACATTTTATTACGATCAAACAAAATTTCACAATGCAAGCAAACTTTCAAATTCCCCAGAACTGTTCATCAGACTGGATGCTCAGTGCAAAAGGAAACAGAGGAGGGATCCAAAACAAACAGTTCTGAGACAGTTTGGTTGGCCTCATCACCATCATTTTAAAAAATACTGCTGGATTTTGAGAATTACATTCTGAATTAGTTAACTGCTTGTTTAGTACATGAGTAAGCTATGTAAGAAAAGAGAGGAAGGGTTATTTTAATGGTTTTAAAATGTGTTTTTTATCATGCATCTTTTAAATTGTTCGCTGCCTTGGTGGCCATTGTGTGGGCAAGAAAGGTGGGATACAAACTTTGTAAAATAAATAAATACTATATAAAATTTGAACAGGTTATGTATGTATATAATCATGTTCCTCTGTCACTCTCTTTTCTGGAAAAGAGAAAGACAGAGAAAAGAACCTGCAGTCCATTTCTATGCCATATATACTGATATAACATTTTAATCTGGAAGTGACAATCCCTTAAATTTGGCCTAGTTTTCCATAGAGCAGGAAACATCATCCCTAGTGGATACAATGCCGATCTTGAATTAAACACTGGGATTTACTACCAAAACAAAATCTACTTAAGCCTTGATGTGGCTCTGGAAATCTGCAAAATTTCAAAACAGCAAAACAGTCATCCTGTAGAATGGCATACTGGTCATTCAGGAAACAGGAAAAGCAAATCTCTCGAACAGAAATCTGCCAAAAACGTGGCATGAAAGGCTTTTAACAAATACTTCTAAAAGGAGCTAGATGTGAAAGTGTGACACTGAAAGCTACTTCTACAGTGTAAACTATACATTGTATTTTAAAGTACGTTAATGTTTCTGATTTTAAAAAGCTGGATCAGAAAAGAGACAGAAAGAGAGAGGCATAATAGAGGCTTATAAAATTATACATGCAGTGGAGGAAGTGACCCCCCACACACCATACACTTACATACAATACTACAATGTGAGGCATCCAATGAAGATAACAGGCACCAAAACCAGGACAGAGAAAAGGAAGTACTCCTTTAGTCCGTAAATAATTATATTCTGGAATTCACTGCCAGCAGATGTAGTGATGGCTACGAGCATTACAAAAGTAGATTAGACAGATAGTTTATTTATTTAGTGTATTCCTGTGCTGCTGGCTGGAGGTGACCTGTTCAGGTTAAAGATTCTAAGGCTGATTTTAAGATCGAAGACGGAAAGCCTACTCCCTAGCTGCTCTCCCTGTTGAGGCAGGAAAGGCTACTGTAATCTTGGGATGTATCAACAGAGGAATAACATCCACATCACAAGATGTCATAGTCCCACTGCACACTGCATTAGTCAGGCTGCACCTGGAGTATTGTGTGCAGTTCTGGAGGCCTCATTTAAAACAGGATGTGGACAGAATGGAGGGGGCACAGAGGATGATCGGGGGCCTAGACACCAAGTCCTATGAGGAAAGGCTGAGGGACTAGGGAACATTTAGTCAGGCAAACAGGAGACTGAGGGGGGACGTGACTGCTCTCCTTAAGTATTTGAAGGGCTATCACTTAGAGGAGGGCAGGAAGCTGTTCCTATTGGCAGCAGAGGATAGACTCACAAAAATAGATTTAAATTAAGGGTGGGAAGGTACTGGCTGGATCTTGGGGGGGGGGGAGTTTATAGTAGGAGTTGTGCAACACTGGAATCAGTTGCCTAGGGAGGTGGTGAGCTCCCCCTCACTGGCAGTCTTTAAGCATCAGCTGGACAAACCCTTGTCAGGGATGCTCTAGGCTGGTCCTGCACTGAGCAGAGGGTTGGACTAAGTCTGTATGGCCCCTTCCAACTCTGTGATTCTACGACTCTATAAGAAGGTGACTCCCACAGGCTAGAGACAGAAAGTTGAAAAAATTGTTCCTGCCTCCCTGATTGGACAGTGAGAATCACCCTTCAAGATGTCCTCCGCCTCAGAGGGAGAACTTCTGAATACCAGTGCTATGAAGAACAATTTAGGCCTCTGTAAACTCTGTTTGCTGGTCCTCCAAGGAAACTTATTAGCCAGTGTGTGAAACAGGATACTGAATGTGATGGACCAATGATCCAGAAGGGCACTTCTTATGATCTTATGTACCAAAGCCGCCAGACACTTTGGAATTTGATTGTTTTGAAGATGTGGCTGCTGCTGAAAACAACAGTCACGCGTCTCCTCCTTCTCTCTCTCTTACAGTAACAGACTAAAACAATACATGTAAATAGGGATGGGCACAAACTGAACCACAAAGCAAAATTTGTCATGAATTTTGTTCCGTTCGTAGTTTGCGAACCAACGTCTGTGAAAGGTCTACCACCATGAACTTCCATGAACTTTGTAAGCAGTTTGTGGCGGTTCGTGGACAGCAGGGGTCTTAAAGGAACTCCAAGTCCCTTTAAACCCCTGCTTTCTGTTCCCCGTGAAAGCCACAAAAACAGCTGAGTGTTGGGGAGCAGCCTGCTTTTGGCTACTAAGTCGTTTTTCGCACTTATTGCAAACCCCGTTTAAAGGGACTGCAGTCCCCTTCAACCTGATTTGCAGGGCCACAAACCACACAACAGTTTGGTTCATGAATGAACCTCCCAGTTCGGGTCATAACTTGGCCATGAGCCACAAACCGACATGAACTGAATTTTTCTGGTTTGTGCTCATCCCCTACATGCAGCTTGACTTAATCATGCTCCAAACTTTCCTTTTCCTACCTCATTTCATTCATTGCAGCTTCCAGGGCTGAGGAAACATGGAGTGCAACGAGCTCATGTGCTTTCTTTCAATAACAGACATTACTAAGCAAGGAAGAGGAGAAGACTCAGAGCTGTTTTCAGAGGTAGTCATGTGTCTCCCAGCACACCTAATTCGTACCCAAGTGACTTCTGTAAATTGCTATGATTTTCTATCCAAATCCGGCATTGCCTTCTGAAAGTAATTAATTTTAGCCAGCAAGTGGACCATGCAAGTAGGTATTTTCTCTCTCTCTCTCTCTCTCTCTCTGAGGAACTGCACATTTATACAAAATATTTTTATCCCGCTTCTCCAAAAATATGCTTCAGGCAGCATACAACAAAACAAAATACCATTAATAACAGGGCCGCCAACTGCCTGGAGAAAAAAATCTCTGCCCCTTTAACAGAGGCTTAATATGATGTTATTTACCAGCAGATTTTATCCCAAGCCATAAAAAGCGTACCTGCTTATTTCTACACATTAAGCCTCTAGTTAAGGGACAGAAAATTCTTCTCCAGGCTTGTGGGCAACTGTAATTGCTGGATATTTAACAGAGTGAATAAAGGGCAGCAGAATATTGCATTACAGACATGTGTGTGTTTAGCTTCTAAGGAAAAGTTTGCTATAAAAATTAGGGAAGAGTTGCATGGGAAGAGAAAAACAACAACAGCCTATCTAACTGGTCTTTCTAGTTCTGACCTCCATCTTTGTTCCCTCACCTTTTTTCTCTCACACATGCTAACCCTAAGAACAAAGAAGTGGAAATTTCTGCCCAAAAGCTCCACCCCTGGTGTACATGCAGAATGGCACAAACTATCTCCAATATATTGATTAGCCAATAGTCAATCTTAAGGTCACCTCATTAAGACTAAAACGTTCCCTTCTTTGGCAGGAAGAATCTACTCGATAACTAATTGGTTCTATGCTAACTTACTATCATTCGCTCACAGAAACTTCTGCTTAACCCTTTCAAGACTGAAGGGATGACACTTGCAAAACCCAACAGTAATCAACAAAAAGTCCTCAGCATAAAACAGTCAAATAATAAAATTTAAAGGTAAAAGAGAATACTAGCCAAATGACTGACCAAATTCAACTGCCACTGAAGAAGACCAGAAAGGGGGACATACAGACAACCAAAGGGAGGCAGTCTGAGGGGAGGGGAAGAATCAGCAGAAAATGTTTACTCTTTCATGGCAAATCTCACTTTACATCTCTGTTTCACAAAAAAAGGACACAGTGGGTAGCCTGCAATGATGATGGAGAGGAGAATGATGTAAGCTGTTCTGCATCCCCACCGGGGAGAAAGGTGGGGTATAAATGACATAAACAAAAAAAACCCCGATATCTGTATATGGGCAGCCTGGCGATAGACCATAATGGGTTTTGCCAGCCAAAACCAGCACTTTGAATTGGGACTGGAAACAAACTAGTAACCAACTTAGAGCTTTTAAGGTTTATCTATTTACGAGATTTTTATTTCACCTCATCAGAGTTATGCTCCAGGTAGCTTACAATTAAAATAAGTTATCAATACAAAAACAACAGGCCATTAAAACATGATGATAATGAAGACAAATGCCATCTCTCAGCAAATTATCAGGCAGCTATGTTCTGGATTAATTGATGCTTCTGAACAGTTTTCAAAGGCAGTCTTTACCGTACTGTAATCTGGAAGTGATCTGTGCATGAATTACTATGGCTAGATCCCACTTCATAAGGAAAGGCCACAACTGGCGAATCAGCAGAAGCCGGAAAACAATGCTACAGACTACAATGGAAATTTGCATCTCCATCTGTCGGTCTGAATCTCCCTGCATGCCAAAGCTGTGAACCTGCTCCTTCACGGGAGTGCTACCCAATCCCCAATCATTACTCACATCAATGCATAAGCACCTCCAGTCTTGTCTGGGTTGAGTATTAGTTTCCTGACTCTCATCCAGCCCATTATCACTTTCAGGCACTAGGGTCCAGAAAATCCAGTGCCTCTCTTGATCCAGCTGGGAGTGAGAAATACAGTTGTGTACCATATCAGCATACTGGTAACACTGAGCCCCATCAACTGAAACCTCTCTCAGTGGTTTCATGTAGATCAGGGGTGGGCAATTGTTTTGGCTCGGGGGCCGCTTTGTGGGAGCGGAGGTTAGCGGAGGGCTGCACCTTTTAAAATGATTGCATTCATTAGTTAACTTTGCATTTCAGAAAAGGTATAAATTGTATCATAAAAATCAATAAATAGAAATTAAATAAAATAGTGGTAGTTTGATTCAATTTATTTATTGTGCTAATTTCATATCATCTATAGCTGCAAGCACATTTAATTTTAGAATCAGTTTAATGAGACAAATGTACCCTATCACACTTTTCTACAATTTTTTTGAAATCAGGAGTGAGATTGCTTGTTGAGATTCTCATCACAGCCTGCAAGTTAATGTCTGTCAAATGTCTGTTAATGTCTATATTTCCTCTTGTTGATCTTCATGCAAGAAAAACTTTGCTCACAAATATATGTAGACCCAAATATAGAGAACATTTTCCCAGCAAATTTCTTCATACATGGAAATTTTTTCAGCAGACAAAGATTTGTAAAAGTCAACTAATGTCACAGCATTAAACATTTCTTTCACAGTATGATCTGACTGCATGTCAATAAGTTCAGGCTGCAGCTCCTCAGGTGCTGACAGTGTCCAACTGTCTTGGCGGGCTGCAAAAAACTCTGTGACGGGCCACATGTGGCCCCCGGGCCGCAATTTGCCCACCCCTGATGTAGATAGTATACGACATAGGGAGGAGAATAGGCCCTGAGAAACACAGCAGCAAAAGTAGCATAAGCCAGTCCTGAAAACAGTTGAAAACAGATCCCACTCCTCCCACTTTGACCCAGGATTGCAATTTAGTAAAGAGTGATTAATAAACTGCTTTAAAAAAATCACTTCATAATCTAATTTTCGATGCACAGTTAACGTCTACATTTAGATCCTGAGGAAACGATCCGGAAAGGATTTGGTGGAATTGATCTTTAGCTTGTGCCACTTTCCCCCAGGACCCTGTTTCATGTCCTGAAAAATCCTGAGGCTCAGGAGATCCTCATTAACAAAGTACACGATGGCACTAGATTATGGTACAAGGAATTAGGTGAAATCGACGCTAAGATCAATAGCAGAACTTTGAATTGTGCCTGGAAACAAGCTGGAAGCTTCTGAAGATCTCTAAACTCTAATGATCCTGGGGTCACCATGAGTCAGTTGCAACTTGAGGGCACACAGTTATAAATAATGAAATATACACACTGCTAACCTGCTGTTGTATTCTAGGCAAGCCCAGCTGATAATGCATTGTAAGTCTCGCCTGGACTTATTACTAAAGCATGGGTAAGTGTGACAAGATTTCCAGGAGGCATCGCAGCTGATGTACCAACCATCACTCACTCAGGATTTTCAGAATAAACAGAAGGCTGCTGGGTGAAAGTTGGCTCCACCAGCTCCTTGTATAAATTTTTCTGAGCAATCAAACCCATGTTCTAGTAAAAGAGGTATGTGAAAGAACTGCTTCACTATAGAATGCAAAAAAGTTGGAGACCGTCCCACTGCTAATTCTCCATGGCATGATGTACAATTTTCTTCTACTATAACACATACCATACATTCCCACTTTCAGCATCTTCCAGCATTTTATACCGTACTGCTGACACATAGCACAATTATGTTTCAGCTATAAAGGACAGGAAGAGAGACAATGAACCACACATGTGGGGCTGGGGAAAAGATGCAGTTGACTGGTTAACAGACTTAAAGATATAGTTTATAACTTTATGACATGAATGCTCAGTAGCATATCATACACAATATGGCATTAATTGCGGATAAAATAAGAATAAAACTGTATCCTTTCAGAAATACTATGGAACCTTTGGATTTTTCTACTAAAATACATTATATAATACTAGAAATAAGGCCCATTGTGGGAATAAATACAACGGGCTCTAGAAAGAGGCTCTTGGAGAGTGTCAAGGCCTTGGACACTCAGCGTTAATTTGCTGTGGCAGCCTCAGCAGGGTATAATGACACAGAGTCCACCATTTTCTCAAGGGGAACTGATCTCTGCTACCTGAAGAGCAGTTGTAATTCTGAGTGCTCTCCTGCCCTCACCTGGAGATTGGCAGCAGTGGTTCCCCAAGAGGGAATAGGTGGTTTGGAGGGCAGAGTCTATGGCATTGTACCTGTCTAAGGCCCCACCCTTCCTCAAACCTCACCCTCACCAGGCTCTACCCCACAAATCTCCAGGAATTCCCCACCTGGAGTTGGCAACCCCATCTCCTTCCCAGCCAAGCATCAACCTACCTTGCTCTGAAGCCCCTCTTATAAACACAGGTAACTGCCATTTCGTTTCACCTACTAACAGCCACTGAGGTAACAGTTAATCCCCCCACAGGAAGGAAGCTGGAGAAGTGTCTTCGTCAAGAGCAAAAAAAGTCTGCCAGGAATTCTGACAGGGCACAGAGGCTGAAGGAGTGGGCAGGGAAGAGGAGCAGACCCAGCCAATGGCATGCGAGTATTCACAGCCAGTGGATAGGGACAGCTTCTGATTGACAGGCCAGGGGACCAAAGGCTGGGGTGGCGTGTGGAATGTTCTGGAGAGTGCCACCACCATCAGAGAACGACCAGTGGTTACTTACCGTGAGGGGTCCTTCTCCTCTGAGGGTTGGAGGACATCTTGTGGGTGATTCCCACCTATCTCTAGGGAGGCAGGATTAAGTCAAACTTCTTCCTGTTTCCTGTGGTGGGCGTCACCCTCAACCCAGTTCGGGTGCTCCAAAAGCTGAAGAAAACTTAGTCACACATTAGAAATAGCATAGGAACAGAAAGAACAGATATAACAGGAAGAATGAAAACAAAATAGGAACTGTTTCATAAACCAAATTTTTGCGATTACGTGAGGTTAATCGCTCAATCCAATATAAATTCAATAAACAAACAAACCTCTCTCCAACTCCACTCTCTCTCTCCTTTTCTTAAGAAATTCTGTAATGGTCAGTCGTATGTAACGCATTTTGACGATCCGGGAGGGCCAAGATGTCCTCCAACCCTCAGAGGAGAAGGACCCCTCACGGTAAGTAACCACTGGTCGTTCTCCCTCTGAGGTGGAGGCCATCTTGTGGGACCTCCCAGAGCAATGGTCCTAATCGATGGGTGGGGGATCGTCATCCTCTTGTACAATTGATTGGAGGACCCTACGACCAAAGATAGCATCAGCTGAGGCATAAGCATTGATCTTGTAATGCCTAATGAAAGTAGACAGGGATGACCAGGTCGCCGCTCTACAGACTTCATCCACTGAGGCTCTATTAGAAAATGCCGCATTAGTGGCTGCGCTGCGGGTAGAGTGAGCTGTGATACCTTCTGGAACTGGAAGGTGCAGAGCTTTATAGGCTTCCATAATGCAGGACCTTATGGCCGAGCTGATAGCTGGAGTGGACATCTTTTTCCCTAAATGAGGAGGTGAAATATTAATGAACATAGCTTCCGTCTTCCTAAAGGGCGCTGTCCTGAGAATATAGCCTTTAAGAGCCCGACATACGTCCAGTGTGTGCCAGATCTTTTCCTTAGGGTGTGATGGCTTGGGGACGAAGGAAGATAGAAAAATCTCCTGAGATCTATGGAAATTGGAATTGATTTTTGGGCAAAAGGACGGATCTGTGCGAAGGACGACTTTGTCCTTATGGAATACACACAGGTCCGATCGGATGGAGAGGGCCCCCAGCTCTGAGACCCTTCTGGCCGTAGTAATGGCTACGAGGAATAGTGTCTTCATACGGAGGAACTTAATTGAGATGCTTCTGAGGGGTTCAAAAGGGGTCTTTGTCAATGCAGACAGGACTGAGTTAAGTTTCCACGTATGGAATCTATGGTGTACTGGCGGATCACTGTTAGAGGCTCCTTGGAGAAACCTGCGTATATGAGGGTGTCGTGTAATAGGTAAACCTTTGTAATAAGGCAAAACCGAAGCTAGCGCCGCCATCTGTCTCCTGAGCGTGGATGCCCTGAGGCCCACGGACCTGCCGTCTTGAAGAAAGGCTAGGACTGAACGGATCTTGGGGTGCAGAGGATCCACTTTCTTTCTCCTGGTCCATCTAACGAAGGCTTTCCAGGTAACGTTATAGATCCTGTTCGTGGATGGTTTTCTGGAATCCAGAATAGTGTTGATGACAGAATCGTGGTAACCTAGTCTGAGGAGCTTCTCCCTCTCAATCTCCATGCGGTCAGATGAAACCATCCCGGATCTGGATGGCAGATGGGACCCTGTTGAAGCATGTCTACTCGGACTGGCAGACGGAATGGTGGTGACACTGCTAGTTCCTGTAGAGAAGTGAACCATGGCCGTCGAGGCCAATACGGAGCTATGACTATAATTTCTGCTCTCAGGGCCCTTATCTTGCGCAGAAGACGAGGGAGTACTGGTAGTGGAGGAAAGGCGTAAAGTAGACCCGCCGGCCATGGAGCCAGGAGCGTGTCTGTCTGTTCTGCTGCCGGGTGAAAAAAGCGAGAGAAGAACCTGTCCAGTTTGGCATTGTTCGGAGTTGCAAAGAGGTCTAGTAATGGCGTCCCCAGCTTTGAAGCGATCAGCAGAAAAATGTCTTGGTGAAGAGACCACTCCCCTTCTTGGAGGATCTGTCGACTGAGCCAGTCGGCCTGGGTGTTGATCGACCCTTGTATGTGCTCCGCTTGAAGGGATGCCAGATGAGTTTCCGCCCACGCCAAGAGTAAATTTGCTTTTCTTGACAAGGCTAGAGATCTCAGACCGCCTTGTTTGCTCAGATAAGCCTTGGCCGCAATGTTGTCCGTGCGGATAAGAATGTGTCTGTCCTGTATCTGAGGTAGGAAATGCAGTAGAGCCAGCCGGATAGCTCGTAGTTCCAACAAGTTGATAGGTAGGGAGGTTTCTGATGGTGACCATGTTCCTTGAGTCGGTTGATGATTGAGGGTCGCCCCCCAACCTGTCAGACTGGCGTCGGTGAATATCTGGATCTGTTCCTGACTCCAGAAGGACTTGCCCCGACATAAATTGGAAGTTTTGGTCCACCATCGAAGGCTGGACTTCACGTGTAAAGGTACTTTCAGAAATCTGTCCAATTTTAGCGTAATGTAGTTCTGAAAGGGTCGTAATAGGGCCTGAAGAGGTCTTGAATGAAATCTTCCCCACTGAAGAGCATCGAATGTGGAAACCATCATCCCCATCAACTTGGTGAGTAGGGAGAGGGACGAGGTGCGAGCCGTGATTATTTGGGTTGCAATCCTTTTGATCTTGAGGATTTTTTCCTTTGGCAAGAGAAGTTTTGAGGAGTGAGTGTCTATCACGACTCCTAAATGCTCTAGACGCTGAGACGGTTGCAGATGACTCTTTTTCCTGTTTATCAGAAAACCGTGTTCTTCCAGGACTTGAATGGTCTTGGCTATATCCCTGTAAGCTTGCTCTTTTGAGGACGACCGGATCAGCAGGTCGTTGAGATAAGGGTGAATGTGAATCCCCAGTTTTCTGAGGCAGACGACAGGATGGACCAGGACCTTGGTAAAGACCCAAGGGGCTGAAGAAAGACCGAAGGGAAGTGCTCTGAACTGCCAATGCGCTTCCCCCGTGCAGAACCTCAGGAATTTTTTGTGCTGGTGGAAGATTGGCACGTGCAAATACGCCTCCGTCAAGTCTACTGAGGCTAGAAACTCTCGGGGCTGAAGAGACTCTGCGATAGACCTGAGGGTTTCCATTCGAAAGTGCCTGAGTTGTACATATTTGTTTAAGTATTTTAAATCGAGGATTGCTCTCCAATCCCCGTTTCTCTTGGGCACAGTGAAGAATATTGAATAAACACCGGCCCGCTGTTCTTGGTACGGAACCGGTTCTATTGCACGAGTCTGACTGAGATGTTTGATTGCCGTCAACGTCCTGTCCCTCTTTTCCGGATTCCTGTGGGTCGGGGAGGTAAGGTAGCGTGGTGGGGGTAGAGTTCTGAATTCTATTTTGTAACCATTGGTGATGATGTCCGCTGTCCATGTATCGGTTTCTGGGCTTAGCCACCTTTGATTGAAAAGGAGAAGGCGGCCTCCCACCGGAACGTCTGCATAGTCACGCCTTGGAGGGCTTGGAGTCCATGCCCTTGTCTGCTCTGTTGTTGAAGTTCCTGTTGAATCTGTTGGCGTTTCGATAGCCGCCTCTGCGAAAGGACTGCTTATTTTGACCCCAGGCTGGTCTTCTATTGTCTTGGCGAAACCGGTATGATGTGTTATAGGGACGAAAAGATGTTGATGTGGTTGGTCTTTTGTCCCCCTGTCAGATCGTTCTGGGTAAGGTTTTCTTTTTGTCTCTGGTTTCGACCAAAATCTTCTCTAGAGGTTTCCCAAATAGTTTATCTCCCTGGAAAGGGTAAGCTGATACCATGGCCTTAGACTGATAGTCAGCTGGCCAGGACCTCAGCCATAAGGTGCGACGTGCGGCTGCTGACATGGAGATGGCTCTAGCTGAAAACACCATAGCATCCAATGTCGTGTCAGCGGTAAAGGACATGGCCTTTAACAGCCTGTTGGCCCCTTCAAGTAGCCCACGATTTCCTTCGGGCAACATTTGGATGAGTCTCCTCATCCAGACTATGGAGGCTCTGGAGACTGTGGATGCTGCAGATGATGCCCGAATGGCTAGGGCATTGGCCTCGTGTGCCCTGCGTAGGGCGAACTCTGCCCTCTTGTCTAGATTATCCCTGAGGGTGCCATGACCGTCCTCTGAGACCACACCAGAGGACTGGAGTGCTGCTACTGGTGCGTCTACCCCTGGGACCTGTAGTAAATCATAAGCTGAAGAATGCAGAGGATAGAGCCTTTTGGTAGAACCTGGGAAAGGTTTTGCTGTGAGGGGTCTCTCCCATTCTGCTTTTACCTTTCTCAAATAAAAGCTCGGAAAGGGAAAGGCTATTTCAGCCGGGTCCACCGGGGGGAAGAACTCATCAAAAATCTCACTTCCCTCTCCTTGTTCTAGTGAGGAAGGGGTATGCTTATCGGTTTTTTGACTGCTTTGCACTTGCAGTACAGCCAGTGTTTTTGAAAGCAAGTAGTGCAAATCCTCTGGCTTAAAAAACCTGAAAGATTGTTCTTTAGCAGAGGGGGGTTTTGGATTTGCATCTGCTTCATCCTCGTTAGAGGAAAATTCTCCCTCCTCCTTATCACTGGCAGATTGGGAAACATCGTCTAAGTCCGGATACTGGGGCCCTGCAACATGATGAGCCATCTGGCTACTCTTTTTGGCTGCTTTAGTGGGCCATGTACCCCCTGAACTCTGATGCTGGGTAGAAGGGGGAGGTGAGGGAGAGGACCCCGGTCTAGGTGTGGTATGCCCCCCTGAGGCACAGAAACGGAATATCTCGGCCCTCATGGCCCTTTGAAAAAAGGCCATGGCTGCAGCGGAAAAGGGAATGGGGTCGTCATCTACATTACCCTGGTCGTCTTCTACCTCGTCCTCCTGCGCCTCTCCACAAGCGAAGCTTTCCTGGATCATCCTCACTTGTTCTTCCCCGGATCGGCTAGATGCCCCGGGGGTATCAGAGTGCGGGGGGGGCACAAAAGGCCATACCCAACTTCAGAATCGCGGCCGTGTTCAGTCAAAATGGCCGCCGCTGCCGCCAGCCTCCTCGAGCCTTCGGATGAGGGAGGGCGGACCGATTTGGCGCGCTTTTTACCACTGGCGCCATCGCCGCGAGGCTGTGTCCCGATCGTGAGGGACTGGGCGTTTTTTCGGCGCGCGGTCACGCCGCTCCTCTGAATGCCCAGCAGACTCCATAGAGTGCAATCGGGCTGTTCCAGATCTCTCACCTCTGCGATCGGCAGCGGGTGGGGGGGTATAGATAGAGGCTATAAGGAGAGGAGGGAGGAGAGGGTTCTTTTGTTTTTGTTTTTTTTTAGTTTGGAGAAGAATGAAGAGAGGAAGTTTTGAAAGGAAAAAATATAGTTTGAGATGGTAGTTTGGTGAAAAATAGAAGAAAGGGATAGGCAGAGCCAATACCCAGCTGCTCTCCCTTCAGAGGCAGGAAAAGAACTGGGTTGAGGGTGACGCCCACCACAGGAAACAGGAAGAAGTTTGACTTAATCCTGCCTCCCTAGAGATAGGTGGGAATCACCCACAAGATGGCCTCCACCTCAGAGGGAGAATAGAGAGATACTGAACCAGTCTTCACTGTTAGATACGCAAAACACAAAAACAGAAAGTTTCTGCTTCCAGAAGGAACATATTGGAGACAACCACAATAAGGAGATTTCTCTGGGATTGTTCCATATGTGAAAGTGCTTCCTTCAGCATGATGCTACCTATAAATTTTTGATCTTTTAACAATCATAGGATGAAACAATTCTTATTCATTGTAATTAGAGGAAAGGAAAACGGGAGGAATTTCTGTTATGTGTCAAGAGAGGAATAATCCATTACAGAGTGACAACTATCTGTTTCTTAAAGTGCTAATTTGAGAATCTATAACCAGTTTTTTCTTAATAAAATTAGATCGAAGTGAATCTACATTGACCTTGACAATTCAAGCATAAGCTACCATGTATTGTTAAGAGCTCCATGCAACTCAAATACAGTTGATGCAGCAGCAAAGTCCAGCCACATTCGTCAGGTACCATTCTGTTCTTTCCGCACAGAGTCCTGGGTACAAGCACTTCTGCTCTTTCTGGTTCACAGCATGCCAACTCATGCCAGAAACGGAAGTAAGTTCTGAGCATGGACAGGTGCTTGAGCGGCTTGTTCTCTCACAGGGCAGAGTGAAAACCAAGAAACAGGACACTCGCCTGCTGAGAGGAACGAACAGACTGGGCTCCCTAATTTTTACCTGTCCTCTACCTCACCACTCAAATAATGGGTGCTTATGGGCGGAGGAAACCTTCACTGTTCGACAAAGAAGTATAAGATAAAGAAGTTGTGTATCACAAGAAACAGATACAAGGGAACCTGGAAATCGCATTTCAAAGTCTACACTGTTATGTTTCTGGTCACAGAGAACAGCTGTTGTATTTATTTATGGCATTTATTCCTTCTCTCCCTGCGGGGGCCCAAAAGAGGCTCACAACAAGCACTCCCCAAAGCCAATCAATTTAATCATATACAACAATACACAACAGAAACAAACAAAGCAAGCAAGGACTGATCCTAGCTGATGACACAGTCCTACATGGACCCTAGGTTGTCAGCCCTGCCTTCTGTCCAGGCTATTAATTCTTACAGGAAGGAGAACAAACTTATCCAACATGTAATTCAGCTGATGCCAGCAAGGCATTCCTTACTTCTCCCCTGCCTGCCTTCACTTTACCTGAAAAATCTCTATTGAGAAGGTTCTCAAATACATGTGGGCCTTATTAACTAGTCTCTCAAATTTTTATCTTCAGCCCTTCTACTCCCAAGGAGGACAGGCTAATAGAAGTATAGCTCAAGTAAGGAACACACTTCTTCCCCCAATATTTAAAATGCCCAATGCCGTAACTCTCTTTTTCATGACATGTATGTCAGTTTCACTTCTGCTGGTACCTTCTACTGACAGAAGCTACAACTCAAAGGTTTGTGAATATGGATCTCACTCTTGGGGTGGCAGGACCTGTGTGGACTACTAGCCGCATAAGTTGGGAGGCTCCAGCAGGCAGAGAAAAGGGGCAAGCCCACTGGATTTCTTCTTTCCTTTCAGCAGAGCAGAGTATTTGTAAAGCAAGCGATAGTATGTGCTGCTCCATTTCAGTGTGGAGAGCTGATGGGGACAAGCGGCTAGTCTTGCTGGGGGAAAGTGCCTTCTTGATACCCACTGCAATCCTGTTGGGAGGGAGGCTGATTCCCTTGGCCCTATTAACAACACGGTATCAGTACACTTCTTATGGCCAGTTTTCCCTATGAATAGTCTCAGATATAACAGATAGCAGAAGAATAGCAGTGGGACTGAAGAGGTATAGCTTGAACTGGGCCTACTTCTCAAAACAGGCTTAGGGAACTAAAACAGCTACCAGAAACTGTTAATAATTCACATTGATGTCACAAAATAAGAACTCCAAAGCATGTTAAATTAGGATCACAGAAGAAAAAACCCAGACACAGTGAACCCATTCAGCTGGCAAGAGTGCCCACACTTTGTCGCTCTGTGATTCCTGAACAATAACTGGGTTGGGAAATCATTTATAACAACCACCATAAAATACCCAAGTGTTTAGAAATTTGGCAGGAAAAAAAGGGATTTAAAATAAAGGCAATTTCTGATCAAGGTCTGTTACCACAAAGATTGATCTTATTTCATGACTGCAAAGCAAGATGCTAAGGCTGAGTCTTAAGGCATACATAATGTAAAAAAAGTGTCACAGAGAAGTGACAGCTATAATCCAAAGCTCCGCTGGTCTTCAAGCAAGTAGGGGCAATCACATTCTCCTCAACATCTGGAAAAGTTTAGCATGCAGTTTGAAAGAATGTATGCTGACTTCTGTATGCTTAGTGGAGATTCCCATGTCCACTGAAGCCAATTTTGCCTCAAGTTTTACTTTAAATCTCAACACAAACACGCACATTTTCAGATGACCTCACAATTACTAGGGAAATGAACTGCTCATGTTTATTGAAAACCATTACTTTTAGACTTCTAAAAAGCACAGATGTTTCTGTTCCTTTCCTCTACATCCAGCTGCCCAAAAAGGACAGCCAAACTGAACAAGAGACATTATGAAGTCGTTGCCCCCCCTCTACAGTTTCATATTTTATGTATTTCTCGATACATAATACTTAACCAGGCCACTTTGCCTCACATTTTAATTTTAAATGTTTTTAAATAGCAATGTACAAGCTGACTTCCTGGAGTCAGAGACTAAAGAAAATGAAAAGAGACAACATTATATTTCCCTAATTTTCTCTGTGGTGTCTTTTCAGCTGGTATCATGTTCAATGAAATCCATAACATTTTATTTATTATATGATTTTCATTGGGATCACCTCCCACAATAGATCAGCAAAATTATATACATGGTGGGAGGTGAGGGCTTAAGTAGTAGGTTCTGGTAATGATGAATTCCCCTACAAAAATGGCAAGCTTTACAACAAAGATATCAACATCTGATTATCAGTTTACTATAATAAAAAAAGATCCAGATCTTCATCCACTCATGGCATGCATAACTCAAAAGTGGCCACCAACTTTAGGGTGATCATGAGAGCTGCACTTCCAAAAATGGAAGGGTATTGGGGCATCCTGGCCCAGATTATCCCTTGCTGGGTGAACCTGGGCCAGTCTCACACACTCAACCTAACCTACCTCATAGGTTTATTGTTGTGAGGATAAGATGGAGAACAGAAGAATAATATAGTCTGATGGGTGAGTGGCCCCTGTTCCTGGGGTTGTCACACGACAGCAAATAATTATTTTGCTCTTTTATTTCCATAAGTAATTGTTTGTTACCTAATATTTGTAATTTACTTCTTGGTCAGTTGTTATGACTCTTTACTGTATATATGCAGATTAACAATATAATCATTAATTTCATTTATAGTCTGCCTTTCTCACTGAGACTCAAGGCGGATTACAAAATATGAGAAAAAACAGTTCAGTCAAACAGCAAAGTTCTCTACTGAACAAACAACATAATGGGGCTGAACTGGAAAACAACAATGCAAGCAAAAAAGATAACTGTCAAAAGTCAGAGATAGGTAAAATGGCTGAATATAATGATTACATAGATCAGTATATTGTTGAACCGAACTGTTGCGTTACATTCTACACCAAAACTATGTAACATGTGAACGACCAGTGGACTTACCGTGAGGGGTCCTTCTCCTCCGAGGGTTGGAGGACATCTTGCGGGTGATTCCCACCTATCTTCAGGGAGGCAGGACTAAGTTAAACTTCTTCCTGTTTCCTGTGGTGGGAGTCACCCTAGGCTCAGTTCGGGTGCTCCTAAAGCCAGATAAACCGTAACTATGTAGAGTATATGGAAAGGGAATAACTCAGAAACGCGGTTAGTAATAGTAATAGGAAGTGGAACAGGAAGAAAGAAGAACAGCTAATATATCTCTCTCAACTATATACAATATTTTTAATATAATGAGCATCAAATGACTCAAATCTTAGTGGTCTCTCTCTGTTTCTCTCAATTTCTCTGTTTATATTGATGTTTAGCCACCCTCTTATTTTCTCGAGTGGTGAGAACTGATTGTTGTGTAAGGATGGATGACGACCCAAGAGGGCCAAGATGTCCTCCAACTCTCAGAGGAGAAGGACCCCTCACAGTAAGTCCACTAATCGTTCTTCCTCTGAGGTGGAGGCCATCTTGTGGGACCTCCCATAGCAGTGGTCCTAATCTTCGGGTGGGTGGTCATCATCTGGTGAGAGAATTAATTGTAAAACTCGACGGCCAAATGCATACGCGTTGATCTTGTAGTGGCGTATGAACGTGGTTCGTGATGACCAGGTTGCTGCTCTGCATACTTCTTCTATGGAGGCCCTGTTAGAAAAGGCTGTACTTGTGGCTGCACTTCAAACGGAGTGGGCGGTAATGCCCTCTGGAACTTTAAAGCTCATACTTTTGTAGGCTTCTAGAATACATGTCTTAATGGCATAGCCTATGGATGACATGGACATTTTCTTTCCTGTGTGAGGTTGTGAAACATTAATGAACATTGCTTCTGTTCTCCTGATGGATGAGGTTCTGAGTATATAACACTTCAGGGCTCCTCTTACGTCCAAGGTATGCCACATCCTTTCTTTTGGATGGGAAGGGTTTGGAGAGAATGATGGCAGGTAGATTTCCTGTGTTCTATGAAACTTTGTGTTTATTTTTGGACAGAATGAAGGGTCTGTTCTAAGAATCACTTTGTCCTTGTGGAAAACGCGAGGTCAGACCGAATAGAGAGTGCGCCTAATTCTGAAATTCTTCTGGCTGAAGTAATAGCTACCAAGAATAATGTTTTCATCCTCGGAAACTTGATGGGTACATTTTGTAAGGGCTCAAAAGGCTTTTTGGTTAGTGCTGTAAGGACGGGCTTCTCTGGAGAGAGTCGTTGAGTCGTTGATCGAATGCCCCCTTGCTTGCTCAGGTAGCCTTGGCCAAGATGTTGTCCATTCGAATGAGGACGTGCTTCTGCTGTATCTGAGGAGCAAAGTGAAGTAAGGCCAGGCATACTGCCTGCAGTTCCAGGAGGTTGATTGGGAATGTTGACCCCCAGCCGTGTAGGTTGGCGTCTGTAAATATTTGGACCGGGTTCTAGATCCAGAACGATTTGCCTTGAAATCAGGTTGGACTTCTTGGACCACCAGCGCAGGCTTGCCTTGACAGCTAGTGGTACTTTTAGTGAAAGTTCCATTTTCAACGCAATGGAGTTTTGAAAAGGTCAAAGAAATTTCTGAAGATCTCTGGAGTGGAAGCCAATACCATGAGGCCCATCATCTTGGTCAGAAGAGAGAGGAATGAAAATCAGGCCTTGATGATCTGCAAGGCTATCCCTTGGATCTTCTTTGCCTTTGACACTGGGTGGAAAAGTTTTGTAGAGTGTGTGTCTAATATTACACCCAGGTGTTCGAGTCACTGAGTAGGGTTCAGGGAACTCTTCTGTGTGTTAATGAGAAAGCCAAGATCCTGCAGACACTGAATGGTCTTGGTAATGTCTCTGTGGCATTGGGTTCTTGATGGTAAGTGTATCAGCAGGTCGTCCAACTAAGGGTGGATATGGATGCCCTGCTTCCACAGAAGGACCACGGGCTGTATCAGGGTCTTTGTGAAAACCCTTGGAGCAGAGGAGAGGCCGAATGGAAAGGCTCTGAATTGTAGGTGAGTCTCTCCCACACAGAAATGCAAGAATCTCCTGTGCTGGGGAAAGACTGGAATGTGGAGGTATGCCTCTATTAAGTCTATTGAAGCCAGAAACTCGCCTGGTTGCAGAGATTCCGTGATAGGTCTTAGGGTTTCCATGTGGAAGTGTTTTAGGTTCACAAATTTGTTTAGGAATTTCAGGTCTAGAATGGCTCTCCAGTCTCCGCTCTTTTTGGGGACGGTGAAAAAGATGGAGTACACACCCGTCTGTTGTTCTTTCAAGGGCACGGGTTCTACAGCTTGGATTTGGATCAAATGTTTCATGGCTGCCATTGCTCTGTTTAGTTTTTCTGAGTTTCTTCAAAGAAGTGAAGCTAAGAAACGTTGTGGGGGGAGAGACCGAAACTCAATTTTGTAGCCTTCTGTAATGATGTCTATTGTACAGACATCAGGTTGAGAGGTTAGCCAGGCATGTCTGAAAAGGTACAGCCAACCTCCCACTGGTAGTCATGCTTTGAAAGGCTTGGGGTCGGTGCCCTTGTCCGGTCTGCTCCCGGTGTTCCTGTTGAATAAATTGTTGTTGAATCCTCCTCACTGAAAGGGCTGTCTGTTGGAATTCCAGGATGAGTGTCTATAGTCTTGGCGTGGACGATAAGAGGAGTTGTAAGGTCGAAAGGAAGAAGTTGATGGTGAACCAGCTGGTCTCCTATCTGCTGTGCGGATTGTTTTGGGCAAGGTTTTCTTCTTGTCGCGCATCTCTACGAGGATCTTATCTAAGGAGTCCCCGAACAGCTTCCTTCCTTGGTATGGATATGCTGATACTGTAGCTTTGGACTGGTAGTCTGCAGGCCAGGACCTTAGCCACATTGTATGGCATGCCGCTGCAGCTGTGGACATCGCTCTAGCTGAGAACACCATGGAATCCAAGGTGACATCCACTGTGAAAGAAATTGCCTTTAGGAGTCTGTTGGCTCCTTCCAGTAGTCTACGGTTATTTTCTGGTAACATCTGGATCAGCCTGCGCATCCAAATAATTGATGCTCTGGATACTGTAGACGCTGCTGAAGAGGTCCTGATGGCTAGGGCATTTGCTTCGTGGTCCCGGTGTAGGGCAAACTTAGCCCTCTTATCCAGGTTGTTGCGTAGCATGCCATGGCCATCTTCAGATACGAGGCCGGATGACTGTAAGGATGCCACGGATGCGTCCACCACCGGGACCTGTAAGAGCTCTGTAGCAGAGGCATGCATTGGATATAGCCTTCTAGTAATACTAGGGAAGGACCTAGTAGTTAGTGGATTTTCCCATTCAGCTTTGACTTTCCTGACGTAGAAACCAGGAAAGGGAAAGGCTATTTCTGATGGGTCCACAGGGGGGAAGAATTTGTCAGTAATTTCTGAGCCCTCCTCTTGGTCTTGCGGGTCAGGAGCCGGGTTTGGGGACTTAGGGCCATATTTAATATGTAAGGCGGATAGAGTCTTAGTGAGTAGTAAATGGAGGTCCTCTGGTTTGAAAAAACGAAAGGACTGGTCCTTAGGTGGAGTAGGCTTTGGGGCCGTATCTCCCTCGTCTTCAGCATTAGAAGAGAATTCACCCTCCTCCTTCTCACTGGAGTCATGAGAAATATCATCCCCCTGATAGCTCTGGGTTCCATAGGTATGGTGCTTTTTTGCTGAGCTCTTCTGAGCAGCCTTGGTGGGCCACTTCCCTTTGTTCCCCTGTGGATGGCGAGGGGGGGGGAGATGGAGAAGGCGATGGGGAGGAACGAGATCTGCTGGACCCATGCCCCCAACCTATGGAATAGGGCGATTTCCTCCCTCACGGCTTTCCTAAAAAAGGCTATAGCTGCTCTGGAGAAGGGAAGGGGCCCCTTGTCTACATTACCCATCTGGAGATTGTCTTCATCCTCCTCGTTATCCTCGTCTTCCTCCTCTCCATGGGCGAAACTTTCCTGGATCAGTCTGATCTGATCCTCCCCGGTGTAGCCAGTAGCCTCGGGGTTCGCCATGTGTGGGGCTAGGCACTGGGAACCATCCCTGACTTGCGAGAAATTGCAGCGTGGCTGCTCTAAAATGGCCACTGCCGCTTTCTTTTTCGGGCATTCTGCGGTTTCACTGTGTGCCGATTTGGCACACTTTTTCATGCCACCGCCGCTGTGCCCCCTCCGGGCTCATCAGGCGCCAATTGCCGTTTGCATGTGCCAGAGTCGTTTTTCTCGGCTGCGGGCTCCGTCGCATCCATAGCGGCTGAAAAAGGCAGGTTTGGCTGCGGGTTGCAAAAATTCGGCCCATCCTCCAGAGGCAGAGACGCGGCTAACTGTTCCCCCAGGCGGGGGGGGGGGGGAGGCAGATCGGAGAGGAAGAGAGAGAGAGGGGAGGCTTTTTTTTTTGGTTGGAGAGAAGTAGAATGAGATGAAAAGGGAATAGGTTGAGGTTCAGCTTACTATGCTAGAAGTTGGTGTTGAGCAGGATCAACACCAAGCTGCTCTCCCTACTGAGGCAGGAAGCGAACTGAGCCTAGGGTGACTCCCACCACTAAGTTTAACTTAGTCCTGCCTCCCTGAAGATAGGTGGGAATCACCCACAAGATGGGCTCACCTCAGAGGGAGAATGAGTTAACATCCAAATGCTGCATGTTGTTGAGTTCAGTTTTTTTGTTTTTTAAAAAATATTTTATTAAGTTTTTTACGGTTTAACAGTTTGACACTTATTATCATTATTATATACAAAACAGACCCAATTATTTCAAATACAAATATAATTTGGACCATGTTGATGTAGGATCCACCTTATTGTCCATGTTCACTAAATAGCTCAATTTATCCATTTCAGCCCACACTAGCAATTTGTTAATTAATTCTATTTTACCCGGTAATACAGAATTTTTCCAACATTTGGCCCGGAGTATACGCGCTGCGGTCAATATATATGCCATCAATTTTAAGTCCGATTTCTTCATCCTCTCTGGCAACATATTCAGTAAGAAGATTTCTGGTTCCAGCGGTATTTCATACATCGAGATTTCAAAAATCAATTTGTTTACCATTTCCCAAAATTTTTGTAATAGGTTTCGTAATAGGTTTTGTAATAGGTTTCTTTGACGGAAGATGTAAAGGCCAAACAGCCTAAACTTGCTTGCCTGGGCAGGCACCAGAAGTTTGGGGAGCGGGGAAGAACATATTTTTGCCACCTGGGAAAGAACTGGTCTGAGCTTCTGTCCCTACTCTGTTCCTGGTATTTAGCCTGGTTGTGGCCAAAGGCGCAAGCCAAATGGCTCCTGGCCCTTTGGCTCTCAGCCAATGCCAGCTGAAATAAGAATATCAAACAAGAATAGTTCTCTTCAGTGGTTGAATATGATTTCTTCTCAACAAATAAAGATGACAGCAACTACAGGTGGGGTTTTTTATGCCTATATTATTTAGCAGCAGAAGTCCCAGTCAAATCATCCGCTGAGAACATTTATAAAATTGTCAGAGGACGTCAAAAAACACCACTGGCGTTTTCCGTGCAACAGGCACTCTATGAATTAACTCTTGTCAGCAGCTCTCACAATTTCCTCGGACTACAAGAACATGCTATTCCAAAGACAGACATGAAGTAAAAGCTAACAGAAGCTTTTCACCAGGTGTATGGCGTAAGTATCTAAGTAGCTAAATAACATTTGAGATACTTTATAAATTTAAACGCTGACTCCTTTTAAAATACTGAAAAATATGTAATTAGTTGTACTTTTTTGAACCAGCTCAGTGGCTGAATAAACAATATAGAGACCTGTAAAATTAGAAGACTGGAATGCTCTTACAACCAAATTACTATATACTCTTCTGTCCGACGGTGCCAACTCAGCAACCACAGACTGCTCAATATCAAAGGTTTCTCTGGTTCTGAAAGGCCATACGAGTGTACCATATGTACTTATATTTATTCAAGGACAAACATTTCAACAGTGCATCACTTTAGAATACAGGAAGATAAAAAAAAGTAGCTTTCCTAGAAACTATTTTGACATCAGCCTCCTCTGTTTAGCAATACAGCATATTTCTGAAGATGCCAAATCTGGTGATGCAGTTTACAGGAAAATCATATTTAGATTACAGTGTTAAACTGCTCACACCAAAACAAGTCATACACTACCCACAATCTTTTATTGCCACTGGCAGGAATGTTCAGCTGGGAAGACTGCCTTGATTATTATTGTTGCCACAGGTGCAACAACAGTCCAGATTTCTATTTAAACACTGAATTTAACTGTTTAAACTCCGTACCATATCTCTCTATATTATATTTCAAATTTGGGGTGGCCACCGTGGCCACGTAAAATGCACTCCCTCAGGCGTAGGCTGCATGAACCGCCACTCAGCACAGGGACCGTTGGCCATTGGCTGAAGCAGCGCCAGGGCGAATGTGCCCCGCAGTCCCGCCCACCCACCCAGAGAGCCGCCGCCGTGGGTTGAGATGCCAGAAGGACGGAAGACGAGGATGGAGCTCAGGCCGGCGAGTGGGAAGAGGATAAGGACTGGCACAGCCTCCAACGAAGGCTGGGGGGGGGGGGGGGGGACGAAGCCAGGTGGCCTGGGAGACTGTAGTTGGCAAGTGGTACCTACTTTGAAACAGCTGCTTCCAAAGAAACAAGTGAGTCGCAGGCCCCATGCCAGGGATGGATATAAAGTTGGCTCTTTTGGTTGATGGTAACTGCAAATGGGAGCCACAGAGTGAGTACCACTGGCCTAACTTATAAGGGAGATGCACTCAGAGCAGTGCCTTGGATGCAGTCTTTCGGCAAATTCATTTTCTGTACTTTATTTATTTATTTTATTTATTTTTGGGATTTATATCCCGCCCTCCCCGCCATACAGCGGCTCAGGGTGGCTCACAACAAACACACAAAAACAGATAATGTCTTAAAAACATTAAAACATATAAAACGGCTAACACTATACAGATGGCATATCTTCAGCTCAATATAACGTAGCAGCGCCCAGATGTCATCCTTATGGACGATCACAATAGGTTGGCGGATAAGGTCGAATAGTCAGGCCAGGGCCAAGATGAAAGTGTTGGGCGGCCACTATTTAAATGCCTGGTAGAAGAGCTCCGTCTTGCAGGCCCTGAGGAATTGTAAAAGATCCCGCAGGGCCCTGATGTTATCTGGGAGCTCATTCCATGAGTGTGGGGCCGCCACAGAAAAGGCCCTGGCCCTTGTTACCGCCAACCAAGCCTCCTTTGGCCCTGGGAGGACCAGACGGTTTTGGGATCCGGACTGAAGTGCTCGCTGGGGAACACATGGAGAGAGGCGGTCCTTCAAGTAGATAGGCCCCAGGCCATAAAGGGCTTTATAGGTAAGCACCAGCACCTTGAACTTTATCCAGTATGCTATAAGCAGCCAGTGCAGTAATTTTAGGGCGGGCTGGATGTGCTCCCGCACAGAAAGGCCCAACAACAGCCGCGCCGCTGCATTCTGCACCAGCTGCAGCTTCCGGATTTGGCACAAGGGCAGCCCCAAGTAGAGAGCGTTACAGTAGTCCAATCGTGAGGTGACCAAAGCATGGATCACTGTAGCCAGTTCATTACGTTCAAGGAAGGGAACCAACTGCTTGATCAGCCAAAGATGATAGAGGGCCGATCTCGCAGTGGCTGCTACTTGGGCCTCCATCGTTAACGAGGGGTCCAGGAGCACTCCCAAACTCCTAACCTCCAACACTGGCACCAACGGCACCCCCTCGAAGGTCGAGAGAGGGATCCCTACCCCTGGTCCGCTCTGACTCAAGCATAGGATCTTTGTCTTCGGCGGATTCAATTTCAGTCGGCTCTGCCTGAGCCAACCAGCCACGGCTTGCAACACCAGGTCCAGATCTCCTGGGCCGGAGTCAGACTGCCCACCCAACAAGAGATAGAGCTGGGTGTCATCTGCGTACTGATGACACCCTAGCCCATGCCTCCGGGCAATCTGGGCAAGGGGGCGCATACAGATGTTAAACAACATAGGTGAAAGCACTGCTCCCTGTGGGACACTGCAAGTCAGCAGATGTCTTTGGGAGAGCTGTTCCCCTACCGCCACTCTCTGTCCCCCATCTTGGAGAAACGAGGAAAGCCATTGTAAAGCTAACCCCTGGATCCCAATATCGGCGAGGTGGCGGGACAGTAGCTGATGGTCGACCATGTTGAACGCCGCCAACAGGTCCAACAACATCAGCACTGCCATACCGTCTCGATCCAGGTGCCTTCGGAGATCATCTGTAAGGGCGACCAGCACCGTCTCCGTCCCATGGCCTGGTTGGAAACCGGACTGGAAGGGATCTAACACAGAGGTGTCATCCAAAAAACCCTGCAAACTGGTCCGCCACCACCTTCTCGATTAACTTACCCAAGTAGGGCAAGTTAGATACTGGTCGGTAGTTGCCTAATTTGGCTGGATCCAATGATGATTTTTTAAGGAGGGGGCGTACCACAGCCTCCTTTAGAGCATTAGGGAACACCCCTAGTGCCCCTCATACCCCCTCATGGCTAGCTTTAATTAGCCATAATGGGCACGGATCAAGACCACAGGTGGTTGGACAGACCAGAGAGAGCAAATTGTCAACCTCTTCCATACAGAGTGGACTGAAATAATCCAAAATATGACAAGAAGACGTGCTTGGAACCTCAAGTTCTGCTACTGTATCAACTGTGGCAGGGAGGTCTCAGCGGAGCGACAAGATTTTATCTGCGAAAAAGTTCCCAAAAGCCTCACAGCCAATATCCAATTCCCTATCATTTGGTCTGCTCGCCGGCAGAGTAATCAGTGACCGAATTGTCCTAAATAATTGGGCTGGGTGGGAACTCGCCGATGCTATCTCAGCCGCAAACAACCCTTTCTTTGCAGCCTTGACAGCCATCTCATAGGCTTTCATAAACGTCCTATAAGATGATCTTGCTGCTTCGCCGGGAGCGCGACGCCATCGTCTCTCTAGTCGTCTGAGTTCTACTTAAATTAGTTTTAAACCCAAGTAGTTCTACTTAAATTTGTTTATTCTGCCACCTACCACACATACACATGTGCAAAATGATCAATTCCGTTATGAACACTTGTTTACTTATCACAGTATACTTGGTCACGCTCCCTTAGGAAAAGCATGCAAACTGTGACCACACTGAGCAGCTAAATCACAACGCATACTCTTGTCAATGAACTGCCAGAAAGCATGCCGAAGCATATCAGGGAATATTGTGCATGTTGTGCTAGTGTCAACAGATAACCTTTCTTTTACAAATATTTAGAAAACAATGTCCTAACAAAAGGCTGAATGTGTTACTCTCCTTCTCTTTACATGGGTAAACTCGGCATAGCAAAGCATATATAAAATGTAAAATATGGAGGGGCAGTATGCAGACCAAGCAATATACTGAAATGTTCAAATGCACAAAAATCATCTCTCTGCAGGAAAATACCCAATGTGAACTTATTTGTCACACTTTGCACTCCAGTCTCTTATCGCTTTCAATAGAAAACCCTCCATGAAAAGTCTCAAATGACTTCCCTTGTAAAGAAGATGCTCTAACTTCTTGATCTTTTTAAATTACCTCCTCCATTACCTTTACCAGCTCTGTGATAACCTTTGGAGATGAGACAATCAGAACCATCCAAAGTATCCCACATGCAGTAATACCACAGATTTAAAATACTAGTCACTTTAAGTTTATTTCCTATCCTAATATTTCTGACCATGGAACTTACTGTTGCTAGACACTGAGCTGACATTTTTACTGAGCTGTCCACATCATCTTTTTCTTTGTTATTCCCAACTAATTCTGTTGCCACAGCGGCTAGAAAAGCTCTCTAATGGCTGCCACCACTCTGGTATGGGTCTCCTTGGGAGGGCCCCAAACACCCACCGTACCCCTTTATATACTCCTTTTCCAGCAGATTTCCCTTATAAGTGAATGAATGAGGTGTCAAGCCCCAGACAGAGTAACAAACTATTTTTATTAAAAAGATTTAACAATAACTGCAATCCAAAAACATGTAGAAAAATTGAGCACAGTAAAGGTAAGTAAACCAACAAAATAAGAAACTCTGATGCGTCCGACTATACTGTACCTGACCTTCTCTAAGTCTTTGGCCTCAAGCTGACTCACCCCTTTTGGATGAGGGATCCTCCTGCAGCGGCCTCACCTGCCCTGCTCCCTGGGAGTGAACCACCACCCACTTTGGGGCAAGGCCTTTTATTCCTTCTTCTACTCTGCTAGTGTAAGTTTTCTCTCCAAATCCCCACTTAGCCAGTCACAGGGTCCAGAGGGTGCCTGAGAAATGTTGGACCCAGACTCTTGACCATTTGCACTGGTGTTAAAGGCGCATGGTCACAAGTTGGCACCCCAAACCCGAGTCTCCCCCACCCAGCCAGAGAACCTTCATCTTTGACAGATTCAGCCTCAGCCGACTCTGCTTCAACCATCTCACCATGGACTCCAAACCCTCAGCCAGCTTTCCTAGGGCAGTGTCTGCCCGGCTGTCCATCAGCAGATACAGCTGGGTGTCATCAGCGTACTGATAGCAACCATGTCCAAAACTCCCCGCCAGCTGGGCAAGAGAGCACATGTAGATGTTAAACAACATCAGGAAGATGATAGCCCCCAACTGACTGCAGAGATCGTCCGTGAGGGTGACCAGCAGTCTCCGTCCCATGACCAAGGTGGAAGCCAAACTGGAAGGGGTCTAAAGCCAATGTTTCCTTCAGGAAACTCTGAAGCTGCTCAGCAGCCACTCTCTCAACTACCTCACCGGGTCTAAGAGGCAAGTGAATGGCTTCACAGCCTTCAGAATTATGTCAACATCGGCCTCGGAGAGCCAGCAAAAGTTGTCAAATACTGAATCCAAAGATGAATCCAAAGATTGAATCCAAAGATACTGTATCAATGCTGGCAGGCAGGTCATGGTGGAGCAACATGACTTTCTCAGCAAAAAAGCTCAAAATATGCCTCACAGCTTATGTCCGAATTACTAATCTTTTTTATTCTCTCAATGAGAGATGTTAGTGTCCTAATTGCCCTAAACAACTGTGCCAGGCAAGAGCTAGCAGATGTGATGGAGGCTGCATAGAATTCCCTCTTAGCAGTCTTCGCCGCCATCTCACAGGATTTCACAAACATCCTGTAAAATGCTCTTGAGGCTTTGTTGCGAAACCCTCGCCAAAGTCACTCTAGTCTAAGATTCCACTTCATCCCTCTGAGCTTCATGCTTTTTCAGGAACAAAATGTAGACAGTATCTGACTACTGAAAACTGGTGCATTCCCAACTTCTCCCTCTGCAGCTTTCAAATTTTTAAATTTTAATATGAAGATGAATAAAGTTATACTGAGGAACTAGAACATTCGCTTTCCATGAATTTTGTGTTAGCAGCACACACATGTATCTGTATCTAAAACCTGTTGTGCTAATATGTGCTCGTTCGCTCAGAAAACTAGTGTAAAATCTACAGATTTGGAAGAGTTTAATACACATTCATCTAATGCTCAGAGATTAACCTAAAACAGTCTCTTTAGTCACAGAATAGACTACAGGATCAAGAGGGTTTTTTCTTAAAAATCCAGCCTACAGTTTGAGTCATGAGGATGACAATTCATTTGTTTTATTAGCAGATTTATGCCATTCCTTTCTATTTAAAAATACTGGTGATGGCTTTACAATAAAATCCATATACCAGTTAAAACTAGATAATAGCAGCCGTCAAAACTCCCACACACTGGGCATGAAAACGCCTTCCAGAATTTTCAAAAAGTTTCCAATTGACACTGGTCAGCCTTTTTTTCAAAAAAGGAATCATCTGCCACCACAAGGGGGTACAAGTTCCAAAGAGCTGGGATGCCTGCTGGAAATGGGAATAACCAACAAGGCTGTCCTAAATACAGTAAAAAGACATTTAATTAATTCCCTAGGAACCTTCCAGAGTGAAGAGACCAGAGCCTTCCACCAAGCAGTGGGCCTAATGGTCCTTGAATGAGGGAACAGGTCTTTTTGGTGGCAGGTGGGAAAATCTGACTTGGAAAATGAGAAACTCCAACTATTTGTGGAGAGATTCTTACAGAAACTAAAATTTGGCGTAACACGAGGAAAGATAGTTTCAAGCATGTGACTTAGAAAACCAGCACAAAAAGATGGAAACTCAAATTGGGCAACCTTGAGACCTAAGGAAATAGGACTGCATTTATTCATCCTCATCTTCTTTTGCTCAGTATTTAAGACAATCTCACTTAAAAATATATTTCCTGTAATTAATTATATTAATTTTAAGAAGTCACGACTTTTTAACAGCTTGGATGTTACTAAATTCTGCACGCATATAAAAGCCCAGATTGACCTACACAAGGTACAAGGAAGCGGGGAATCTGAATTACAGCAACAGGATAGACTCCCAAGACTTGCCTCTATGAACAGGATCGTTTGGAGTTAGTTAAGAAAATGCCTTTGAGCAACAAGTGAATCACAGTACTTGGAAGTTTTTTAGTTAACAGAAGATCTAAAAACAAACATCCCTACTTGCTTCTATAGTCTTGGCTAATGGCCCGGCTTCCTTGATGGACAGGTGGGTATCACCTATGTCAAGATGTTCCTCCTTCAGAACAAGAAGTCTTGTGGTCTCTTTAAGCGTAGCCATCACTACTTTGAGATGTGCCATACCATGCTCTTGCTAGAAGAGAGGCATGTATCAGCAGCAAGCCACAAAAAAGACCCATTTTGGGAATATTTAAACCAAGTTTGTCCTGCGGATAATACAGGCACACATACAAAAAGGAAACAGCACAACAACAAAAAAGCATGGCCTACTTGCCTGATTGAAATAACAATGGGAGAAATGTTTCTTCTCAAGAGGAAGCTGCATTAGACCTGAATGCGATGAAATGAACGTGTCTGATCATACAGGATCTTCAGGTTTGTAAACTTTTTGATTTCATACTTTTAAGTATTGCTTGTTTTCCTTCTTGACTTTTCTTGTCTAAGCAAAAAACATGGCTGTTGGTCTATGGTATTTTTGATGCAGCTGAAATAGGGAGATTTTTCATTTTCACTTTTACCTTTAAAAGTAGTACTGGGCATCAGTTAATTCAGTCAGTAATTCATAATAGGTAGTATGGTAACAATACACAAACAACTGCACTGACTTAGAGCGTTTAGAAGAATCCATCATGAACATATGGGATTCAAAAGACTATCCACTTTCAAGATCACCATTCATTTCCTATAGTTTCAGTTATCTGCCAGTGATAGTACTCCGTCCCCATCATCCAGAAACAACCACAGATACAGCAGTGATGCCAGCTTACAAAACAGATAACTGATGGGAAAAAATGCCCATTTTGTTATGCAATGAGCTCTGCGTATGACTGAGAACTCACACTCCATTAAGATGGTTCAGCCATTAAGACCAGGATCCACCAAACAGAGCAGACAGCACAGTCAGATTGCTGGACAAATTGTATGAAAGAGAAACTGAGCAGTATGCAAACAGTCTAGATGGTAAAAATGGTTTAATAAGGGGCTTAAAAGGTAGAACAGTGTCCACAGTGACGCTTTCATATGCACTTCTGTGGCAGCAGAAGGCAGCAACGTTTTCCTTCAAGAAATGCACACTCATCAGGAGACTTACAAAAATCAGCACTGAAAAACAAAGAATAACAAACAGTGGAAACAAATTCAATATAGTTAACAGCTTGGTCACAGACAATATTGCAGATGTACCCAAGATGAGAAGAAATTTAGAAGAGAGCAAAGGGAGTCCCAAGCATATGGATGCAGTGACTTTTTTAATGCTCTTCCTAGCCAAAGACATCAGTGTTCTAAAAATAAAGGCTACTGTTAAACTTGCTGCTCTGAAAAAAGGACAAGGAACCAAGATAAATCGCCCACAAGACATGCACTGGAGTGTTCTGAGAACTACATCAAGAACTGGCCTACTCTAATGACAGTCTGTAAATAAAATCGGGGGGGAGGCACGGGGATAGATGGCACTGCTACAGCCAAAGCTGTCAACATTGTTCTGAATAGAAATGCTAGACACATGCTGAGTATCCCTGAAGCCTATTTCTGTAGCCTTGATCAAAATGCAGAGAAATGGCTGTTTTATTGCTGATGGTACTGAAATTTGGAAGAAACTGTGAGAGACCTCTAAAAAATAAATATGTAATGACAGTTAAATTACAAGTATTACAAAATAAATGGGACAGGAACCATCTCCAGCTCATTTACTTGCAAATATTCTCAATACTTGGAATCAGGAGCAAACCTTAATAAATGAAGGAGGAGGAACTGGTTTTGAAAAGGACATTCATCAATCATCCCTCCATAATGCTAACTATAATAAATTTCAGAAATAAAGGTGAACCATTCAAGAATCATATCTTTGCTGCTAATGTTAAAGAAATATACACTGGTGAACTGGTGGAAGTCACTTAAGCAACTGGCTTCCGAGATGGCTGAAATGATAACCTCTCTTTTGACAGCTGTAGATTCTTCTTTTCCATAACGAATATTTTCTTTCTTGGGCCTCATTCTTCCAAACTTAAAAATTGTTTGGGACACGAAAAAGCAGGAAAGCTTATTTTCTTTACCAGAATATGAACAAATAGGAAAACGAAGGGAAATATGATTGCATTGACTACATAAGCCAATATTTCAAGTTTCTCTTGTTGAACTGGCTGACCAGTGTTTTAAATTAATTTACAAAAACACAACAAATTGTAACAAAAATGTTTAACTAAATTAAAAAATGTATATGCTTGCTGCTGAATACCCAACGATGCTGTTAAGCTAAATAAAACAATTTAAATGTCTGGTATGCTTACTCATAACTTTCTAATGCAGTATGGCAAGAAAAGGGAGATGGCTAGAGCAATAGTGGAGGAAGACTTGGAACAAATCCAGTAAGACAGGCAAAAGCTCATTTTAAGGCATATTCCATGGCAGTGATAGAAGCAAAGAAACTACGCATTCCCTCCATCACTGTCTCTACACAGTGTAGGCCACCAGAAATGTTCCCAGTGGGCAGAGGCCTGTTGGGATCTGGCCTACAGGAGGACCGGGACTGTTCAATGTCCTGCTTGGGACTGTTTTGCTCAGCACTTTGCAGATAAAATTTCTTGCATCTGTTCCAGTGGCAGGGTCAGATGCTGTCAGGGAGCCGACTTGTCCAACTGTGTGGGATACTTTTCAGTTTATTCAGTCTGAGAATGTGGATAGGATCCTTGAAAGTTCAAAGCCTACCACCTGCCTGTACGACCTTTGCCCTTCCTGGTTACTCAAATCTATGGGAGAAGGGGGCTGGCTGGCTGGGTCTGAGAAGTAATTAATGCTTCCTTAGAAGAGGGGGTGGTCACCCCAGTCTTGTAAAGAAACATATCTTAGACCCAGGAGATCTCAGCAATTATCAACCAGTCTCAAATGTTCCATTCTTGAGCAAGGTGATTGAACAGGTGACAGCTGGACAACTTCAAGTTTTCCTGGATGAGGCAAATGGTTCAGATCCTTTCCAGTCCGGGTTAGGCCTCGTTATGGCACTAAAAGAGCTTTGGTTGCCCTGGTGGATGACCTGTGCAAGAAGGTAAAGAGGGCAAGTGCAACTCTGTTGATTCTCCTGGACCTCTCAGTGGCTTTCAACACCATCCTTCTGGATTGCCTACCTGGGCTGGAATTGGGAGGCCCTGTTCTTTGGTGGTTCTGGTCCTACACCTGGAGGGTAGGTTTCAGAAAGTGGTGCTGGGGGACTGCTGCTCAGCACCTTGGCCTTTGAGGTCCCACAGGGTTCCATCTTGTCCCCTATGCTCTTCAACATCTACATGAAACCACTGGGTGAAGTCATCCAGAGATCTGGGATGGGCTGTCACCTATATGGGGATGACACTCAGATCTATTTTGCACTTCCAACTGATCCCAGGGAGGCTGTAGAAACCCTGAACCGATGCCTGGACATAGTTTTGAAGTGGATGTGGTCTAATAAACTGAAGCTTAATCCCAACAAGATGGAAATGATACTGATGAGCAAAAGGACTGACCTGGGATTTAAAGCTTGAAGGAACAGGTCCTCAGTCTGGGGGTGCTCTTGGACCCAGGGCTCCTTCTGGATAAGCATTTGGCAGCAGCTGTGGCCAAGAGTGCTTTTACCAGCTTGGACTGGTTAGCCAGCTGCAGCCTTTCTGGGACAGAAAAGATCTGGCCACTGCGGGGCCACTGCCCTAGTCACAGCTAAATTAGATTACTACAATGTGGGGCTGCACTTGAAGAGTGTTTGGAAACTTCAATTGGTACAGAATGCTGCAGCCAGAACGTTGACTGGCATGGGTTGTAGGGACATATCATTCGAGTCTTGGCCCAACTATACTAGTTCCCAATTTGCTTCTGGGCATAATTCAAGGTGCTAGTGTTGATTTTCAAAGCCCTGTATAGTTTGGGACTAACATACCTGAAGAACTGCCTGTTCCCTTATGAACCCACCTGACCATTATGGTCATCATCAGAAGCCCTGCTTCAGTTACCCCTACCTTCTGAGATTAGGCAGGTGGCAACCAAGAAAGGGCTTTCTTAATTGCAGAACCAAAACTCTGGAACTTTCCCACAAGGGAGATTCCTCTGTCATCTTTGGTTATCATGTTTCGCTAATGGGTGAAGATTTCCTTGTTTTGTCTGTCATTCCCTCAGTAATCCTCTCTTTCTGCCCAATGTTTTGTTCTTTTTATATCATTATATTTTAGTTCTGCTTTTAACTGTTTTAAAGATATGTGGTTTTGGGGGGAAGTGGTTGGCCTTAAACAGTGATTTTATTATGTAGGTTTTAATTTCTTAGCTGCTGGCAGGATATACACATTTTGTAAATAAATAAATGAATAAATAAATACCAGAATCTTCCAAATATTCATGATTAACCTGCTGAATTGGACATAATTTACCACCTCATGACTTAATAAATATCCGGTAAATTAAATCATCAAATCACCTTTCCTATTTCTGATATAGCTGTAAAACTAATCTGAAAAGAATTCAAAACAAATAATTGTTTTATATATATACAGCTTTCTAAAAATGAACCTACATTCATGCCTGAGCTGTGAAGAATATGTGAGGTTTTTAAATGATTTTTCCAAGCTCTCCCAAGTCTTGATCCTTATGTGCTGGCCAACTCCACTCAACCAGAGAGAGCGATCCCTCAGGAACAGCCCAGAGAGGACCTTCAGAGGAAGGAGAACATTGAAGAAGAAGAAGAAGAAGAAGAAGAAGAAGAAGAGATTGGATTTATACCCCGCCCTCCACTCTCCAAGGAAGTCTCAGAGCGGCTTACAAACTCCTTTTCCCTTCCCCTCCCCACAACAGACACCCTGTGAGGTAGGTGGGGCTGAGAGAGCTCTTTCCCAAGCTGTCCTTGAGGGAACAGCTGGTACAGAGCTATGGCTTGCCCAAGGTCATCCAGCCAGATGCAAGTGGAGGAGAGGGGAATCAAACCCGGTTCTCCCAGATTAGAGTCCGGGCACTTAACCACTACACCAAACTGGCTCATTGGTGGAAACTGAAACAACTTTTTATATGTGTGTGTGTGTGTGTGTGCATGCACACATATAAACAAAAGGTACTGGCCCTTTTTTCATAAACACAAAAAGGACTGAGAATATGTATTAAGTTTATAACAACCAGCAGGAATCCACTTTTAGATACAAAACCAAGACGAAATAGTCTTCTCAGTGATTTAAATAAAATCTACACTGTACTCAACTGTTAATAGTGATATACGATTCCACAGGCACCAGGGTGGGGGACTCGTCACCAATACCTCCCTCCTGTGTCAGCTGAAAACACACTTCAGAAATGTTTGTTGCTCTTGCAGAACACGGGACCCCCAGGAATAGCTTGTACCCATGGAAATCCAGGCAGGATCTAAGTCGCTGTCTTTTCACACAAGTCCCTCACATGTCCAAAAGAAAATATGCTGAGAAGGACATTTTGGCCTCTTCTGTAGCTACTGGACTGCCCCATGGGCTGAGGTGGACCTGAAGAATCAGACCTGGAGGAAATTCCCTATCCTCTTCCATTGTGTGTGGTGGAGTGGGGTGGAAAAATACGAATTTTTACCACATCTAAACTTATCTTACTACTTCAAACAGATGGCAGTCAAATTCCAGTGGTGCTACTGCCTTGTGGGGAAGAGGGGGGTGTCAGTCAGGTGGATGCTGTTGCGGTTCTCAACCAAATGCCTGGCGAGACATCTCTGCCTTACAAGCCCCACAGGGCATGGATGTTATTCAGCAGAGAGTTCTACCAGGTTGGGGCCTGGTCAAGGACAACTGGATATCTCTTGGGCCGGGGACCACAAGCATGTTCCTATCAGCTGAGTGCAATGCTCTTTGAGGAGTATACTGGGAGAGGGGGTCCCATAACGTTTAACTAGAAGAACTTAGAATCTAAACACATGCTAACAACTTTGCACATAAAATAATACTGGGGTGGATCCAATGCCACATTTTGATGGACACGATGACCTCTGCCCAGAGAGAACAAGTTTTTTTTTGGCTCTCCCCTTCTGCAACAGCATAAATGCCCTCTCCCTCCAATTCCAGGGGCCATTCTGGGCTGCTGCAGAAGGAAGGAGCCAAGAAAGTCACACTCCAAAGGCTAAAGTCCTCATTTCTGCTGCTGTGGGACCCACCTCTGGGTTTGGTCCATACGTAAATTTCCAAAGTACAAACGCCTTTGTTTTAAAAAAAGCAGTAATTACGAAGATAACAATGTTAAAGACAGAACTGCCAGCTGCTCTGTGCTGAGGTACTTAAGTATAGCTGCATTTGCCAGTGGAAACTGGAACAAAATAAAATTTGAAAACAGAAACTGTTATGGACTGATACCTCTATTTATAAAAGACCTGTCCTGTTTTGAGTTTGTGAAAGAGCACAAAACCTCCACTTCACAGACTGACATAGCATGTCAACATTTCAGATGGTGTGTGGGAGAAAAACAGAATACATACCTTGCTTTGGAAATCTATCACAGCATCTTGTCAATTTGAGTGAGGATGTGAATCAACTGAGTTTTTTCCTGCCCTTCCTTTTTGCACCCTATGCATAAAATACACTAGGATTCTAAGCAAAAACGTTACTGGTCAAAGTCTCCTTTGGTGGGAGGTCTAAATTGGCAACCAACCTTTTGATGGGCCAAAAGGGGAACTCCCTGCCCCAAGCACGGGCATCAAGTTTTAAAATTCTGGGGGAGCGGGGGCTCATGTTCCTGCCGCCACTCCCCCCCCCCCCGGCCTAGCCACTCCTGCTTCCGTCCCTCCCTCCATCCATCCAGGGGCCAGCTGGGCATTTGCTTAGCTGGCCCCTGGACAGATGGAGGGAGGGAGGGACGGAGGCAGCCAGGCCGGGGAGGGGGGGAGAGAAAGAGAGAGAGGGAGGCAGCACCGGCGGCCCTTGAGCCCTCAAGCCCCCCCATAGTTGACACCTATGGCCCCAAGAAATACAACTTGGAAAGAAGCAGGCCTTTGTTGTGTTTTGCCAAGGCCAGGTATCTACTGGGGTGACAGCATGAGCAGGAATACAGATGTGAATATATGAGAGTGCTTCTATCCAAGTAATACTTTTGTTCACCACAGAATTTGTTCTCTACCTTCAATCCCCACCCCCCACCAGGCAAAAAAAAAATAAGGAACATATATTATCATAGCATAGGGTGCAGTAGTTTGTAACTTCTTATGCATTAGGTACACTTGCAATTTTTCTTATAAAAAATGAAGGCATTTATACTTTTAAATTACATAAATAGTACCTTTTCATATGTTAACCAAGTTACAAATGTTGTGTTTTATGTTGTTAAATCAGTAAAATAAGAGTAATTCTCTGTCAGTGACAGATTTGCAGAGAAGCTCCTTAAACATGGATACAGTGCAAACCCATCAGTGAATCATTGTGGTATAGGGTTGCCAGCCTCCAGGTGTGGCCTGGAAATCTCCCACTTTTACAACTGACCTCCAGCTGACAGAGATCAGCTCCCGTGGAGAAAATTGCTGCTTTGGAGGGTGGACTCTATCACGTTGTACCCTCCTGAGGCCCCTCCCCTCCCCAAACCCCACCCTCTCCTGGCTCCATCCCCAAAGTCTCCAGGTATTTTCCAACCCAGACCTGGCAACCCTACTGTGGTAAATTCTAGGGCAAAGGGCATTTGTCCAGGTCTTGCTTTTTAAGAGATTTGGAGATTGTATGAAAAATGCCAAAATGTTTTTGGAGCAACACTTATTCTACAGTCATATTTTGATACGCAGAAATTAAGAACGGGAGAGCGATGTTTACCCACTTAGCTCCTGAAAAAGGATTTTTTAAAAGTTATATGCAGAAATAATAATGGGAGGAAACAAAAACTAATTATGTCTCTAAAAAGTTACCACTTTTCTCCAGTTGTTCAGCCAGTCCCGCACTTATTCAAAAGTACATACATGAATCATGGGGTGGGAGACAGAAAAATTCACAACACATGCTGGGTTTAAATGTAACTGGCTTAGTACATAATTAGCATGCTGTCATGTACAAGTGGTAGAATAATTCTGGTGCTTTACAAAAAGAAACTGAGACTCAGGATGCAAGCAAAATTCTAGCGATGCATCGGGAAGGTGGAGAAAGGAATTCTCAGAATGGTCATTTGAAGTCTGTAATTCATTTGGACCAAAAATGAAAGATTATTAGCATGTAGCTCTATATTTATTTGTTTGTTTGTTCAACTTTTATCCCGCCCTTCCAGCAAGGCTGGCTCAGGGTGGCTGATATTTAGGAATGGGGAAAAAATGTAAACCCAAACTCCCTTTAGAAATTATTTATATTAATAATATAATATAGCATTCTTTACTTGCAATATTCTGCTGCCACAATTCAGAATCAATTTCTTTAGACCAGAGGAATGCTTTCTTAGTTACACTGGAACTTTCTGCTTGAAGCAAAGTTTTCCCTCCTCAACAGTTCAGATCATACATACCCAAAATTTGTTGAGCTATTTTTTCCTCCTTCTAACACTAACCACAAGAACTGGTATAATGAAAGACTGCTACTGGAATGTACTGAAAGCTGCAAAGTCAGGCAGGGGTTTATGCAGTTCATCTGCTACCATGTTCCTTTACTTCACTATCACATCAAATTACAATTTCATAATTAAAACACACAAATGAAGGTTGCAGGGAGTATGTTTTTGTAGAAGAAATTTACTCCCCGCCCCTTTATATGAGAAAGGTCAGGGCTCATTTCGTACCAGGAGCTCCTCTGCATATTAGGCCACACACCCCTAATGTAGCCAATCCTCCAAGAGCTTACTGTAGCCCCTGTAAGAAAAGCTCTGTAAACTCTTGGAGGATTGGCTACATCAGGGGTGTGTGGCCTAATATGCAAAGGAGCTCCTGCTACGAAATGAGCCCTGAGAAAGCTTAACGTGAAAACAAAACAAAACTTTCACCTCAGACAGACCTTCCAAAAAGAACATTGTTGTTTTATAACCAAAATTAAAATGAGGAAAACACATCACCTCAATATAACAAGTTACATTCAATACTCAGTAATACTACAAGATACATCCAAGTGATGACAGCATTCCTGTGCTGTACCTTCAAACACAGGAAGGTAAGGTTAGGGAGAAAACCACACTATATTCTAGAAATCCTGTTTTCCACTGACAGCTAGAGTCAACGCACTAGCCCGTTTTAAACCATCATTCTGTAAGGGTGGTCCTTCCTCTATGACAGACATGCAACTTCCTCTTGCATGTGATGTAGTGAAACTGCTCCATTTTGCTTTCTGAGGCATCTGAGAGCCAGCAGCCATCCACATCTCTGCCTGGCAACATGCCATTCTCCGAGCTTTCCTGAACCTTGGAGGGTTTTTCTCTCCCTTTTCCAGTACTCCCCCTGCCACCACCTGGCCTTTGTAAAAATTATCCACTAAGAGGGCCAGGGCTCCCAGCTACTCTCCTCTGTGTTACTGTTCAAAAGCCCCGCTCTGTGCCAGCACCTCCCGCTACCCAGCAAGGGTTACTACAGGGACAGCTTACTGCACTTGTACATCACTGGGGTATTAGCACCTTGCCAATGGAATGACTGCCCCCTACACTCTGCCTAGTGTTCATTTTTAAATGGTGGATGTCTGCATGGTTCAGAAAATAGCTACCAGCACTAAAAATTATAGAACACCTATTAAAAAGAAAATGTCCACACATAGCCTCAGCACAGCAACAGATTGGGCAAAGGATCCAAAAGTATAAACACAATTCCTCCACCCCTCACTCTGTACATGCCCTAGCTGATCTTATTCTAGGGCAGGTTCTTTAACTTAGAAACTGCAGTGTTTTAAAAACTACTGTGACCTTGGAGTCTTTGTTCAGGTCTGCAGCCCTCTACATGGCAATGGTGGCCTGCAGGAGCCACCTAAACGAAATCCTCCTAAACGAAATCAGCCAAAAAAAGAGACCCTTCCCTCTGCCAAGGGATTATCTCTGTTTGCCCACCCCCCAAGGGTCAAAGAAACCTTTTCCGAACTCAGCAAGAAGATACATTCTATCTCAGACCTCCCAAACCAATCTTCCCTGCCAGGTATCAGCTTCTAGGCAGAGCACAGTCTCCAGGCCAGAAGGCTGTTAACGTTTTTAAAGACTGACTAGGTGAGGTTCAACTTCCTTCTCCTGCCTGTTCTCTTCTAACACGAAGGAAACTTTTGAAAACGCAAGGCGAAAAGTTTGTTCATTCCAAACTTCCAAAGTAAAATTCATTTATCCACAGACAAAAACAGTATTGTGGGCAGACAGACAATCCTGGTTGCAATTACCCTTAACTAAGATCCATGTGTGATTTCAAGTTAATGAAACAATCGAGCATACTTTGGACTTCCAAGCCAAGATGGTATCACAAGCTAGAATCTAGCTACTACATTTCTGCAGTCAAATCCAGACCGGATTGAAGTAGTGATGTATAAAAACAGAGCTAAGCAAAGAATGAAGATCCAGCTTGTTTTAGAGGGAATGCAACCACATCTAAAGAAACAGGTTCACAGGTCAGGGTTACTGTAAAATTCGTACCTGCAGATGAACATTCATATCTCAACGATGATATGTAGTGCCTTTAAATAATGTAGTTGGATTGCCAGCTGCATCTCTTCTTGGAAAAACAAGCTATGGCCACAACCATCCATACTTTGATCTCCATGTTTGATTATTGCAATCTACATGGGACTAACTTTGAAGAACATTCAGAAACTTTAGTTTGGATGATCCAGAATGCAAATGTTATACGACCAACTAGTTCAAGTTCACAGGATTATCTCACCATGATTTCTAAGCACAGTCAGTGCTAATGCTTCATTTAAAACCCTAGGCCAGGGGTGGCCAACCTTGCTCAACGTAAGAGCCACATAGAATAAACGTAAGAGCCACATAGAGATGTCTGAGAGCCGCAAGACAGGAACAAATATCACACACACGTTTTTATTTTTAAAAATATGCAAATTTGCTTTTTATTAACGTTAAATGGGACTGCCAAAAATAAAAACAAACGAGAAAAACCGGTTATTGATAATGATAATACTTGTTTGCTAATGATATTGAGAGAGAGAGTGAAAAAAACATAGAGATGGAAAGAAAGAATTAAAGAAGTGGAAAGAAAGAGAAAGAGAGAAACTAGGAAAGCAAATAGATGGGAGGGAGGAGGGAAGGAAGGAAGGGAGAAAGAGAGAAAAAGCATGCCTCCCCTTTGCTTCCCCAGCCACCCTGCCAGGAGCCGCACAATATGTGTGAAAGAGCCGCATGTGGCTCCCGAGCCACAGGTTGGCCACCCCTGCCCTAGGCAGTCAAGGCACTTTAAGGATCCCATTCTCTTGTATAAACACGACTGACTGTTAAGAACATCCTCAGAAGCTCTACTCTGTGCATCATCTTCTTTAGAAGCAAGATAAGCAGGGACAGAGAAGGGCTGACGGTAATCCCTCCCTGAGGTTATTCACATGTAGCTGATCCTTCTGAGCTTTAGGCACCATCAAACTGTTTTATTCTCCTGGGCATTTGGTGAGTATTTATATTTTAATTAGTGTTTTGGATTGGATGGCCTCCAATTCTTATTTTTAATTATGCGATTACTTTTACATCCTAACACGTTTTACTATCGCGTGGCTGTTTTTATTACTCCACTTGAAATTTTAGAATTGTTTCAGTCTTTTGTTTCAGCTAGACTGTATTGCACTGTTGTTTTATATTTGATTTTGGAAACTAAGTACCTTCGGCTATGAAGCATTCAGTATTTTAAATAGTTATAAATTTGAATTCTCACATAGTTTAACTTTCTACTTCAAGTATGAACCACTTGGCACAAGGAGACCACTGGAAACAAAACAGAAAACAATTTATTGGAAGCACAACATCATGAAGCATACTTGGAAAGTGATGTCAAATGCATGAAGTTGACAATGTTAAAAGATTTTTCAGCCTCAGAAGAACTTTCTTTTTGCTTACCGTTAGAAACTGAATTGTTTCACTTGGATTTCATCTCTGCATCTGGTTCATGATCTCCAGCACTGTGCCGTATCTATTTCCAGTGTTAATACTGGTGCATTAAATTCCCCAAAGACTTAAAAAACCCTCTTTAATATGTAATTTATTTAAAAGATGTCCACTCCTTTCCTCTATAGAATCTGCCTGAGGCAGCAGTGAATGGTAATTGCATCTGTGACATATATGCATTATATATTTAAAGTTATGTGTTAATAATTATTCACAAATCTAGCCAGTTTGAATAAATATATCATGAATTATCATACACTTGAATAGGTATTTGAACTCAGGTCTGTTGCCTGGATTTCAGTGGTGTCTTTAACGTAACACTGTGAGTAGTACCTACGTCTATTCAGTAGCAAGGGAACATTAACTTGCAAGTGAATCACTGCCCATTATACTTTAGGTCAGGTATACATCACTCTTACAAAACAGATGACTAAAATAATTGTGAATATAGTATAGTACGGTCACAATGCCAAGGAGCTTGAAAATAATGGGCCCGTAACTTAAATTTCCTCTGCTTGTAATGCTTTTTAAATTATGAATTGATCCCCCGTCCTCAAATTTATGCCCTAAATTAAATTTTAAGAACAGACACATTTAATTATCCGGCTCTTTACTGCACAGTTGTAATTCGCCAAGACTAGACAGCCAAAGACATCAAACAGTTTTGATACACACTCAGAAGTTCACTAGCGGTGCAATCCTGAGCAGAGCTACACCCAAATAAATTCGGCTTGGAATTCCACCACAAGACAACTGTACTTGGCCTTGATGAAAACTGGCCCAATCCCTGAAGCTGACTTCAGATTTTTGTAGATGTAACTATAAACACTGCAGCCTCTTCCTGCTCTGCCAAAAGTTCCATGCTGATAAGTACACATCATGTGGCAAAGCATCATGCTGACACATGCTTTATACTGACAGAAAAAGTGCATGGCTATCTAAGCCACGGATCCCCAACACGGTGCTCGTCAACACCATAATGCTCACTAGTACTTCTCTTGGTGCCCAATGAGCTTTGCAGAAAATGGATGGGGCCACTGTAAGGCAGGGCTCATTATTGGCTGCCCTCATTCAAATGAAAGCATTTCCCACCAGAGGATCAGGAGGACTGGGAAGCACCTAGGCTTTCCTTACTTAGTGTGTGGTTCCATTCTCCCTTCAGGCCTTTCTTCTTCCCAGGAGGTGTAAGGAGGGAGGTATTCCATTTCGCTCTGCCTCCTGCAACAACCATTTGGGGGGGGTGACTCTGGCCTCTTGTGGAAGTCATTTCTGGGGTTGTGCTGACCACCCCCTTTCAAAATTCCAGATGTGCCTGCAGGCTCAAAAAGATAGAGGAGACCCCCCCTGATCTAGGCAATGTGGTTTCTTCTCACACCAGTTTCCAAGCCAAAGAGCAACAGTACACCAAAATAAATAAATAAATAATTAAGAGTCGATTTAGAATTTGATTTTAAAAAATACTCCGAGCATTCAGAAACACCATCCATATTTGCCAGTCCAGTTCACCTATCACAACAGTGAGACCCACAAAATGATTTTAAGCTGAAAAGCAGGAGTTGCAACACAGCTTTTTACCAGGTATATCTCAAAATGGAACGATAAGGGAACAATATACAGGAACATTCTAGTTATTTCACCTCGCAAGAATCATTGTGCAACATTTTCTCCAAAATAATGGTTCTAGAACACAGCAGGAATAATACTGCATGAAGACAAGACATATCTCCCCTTCCACAGTATTCACAGGCCAAAGGTTCATCAGATTTTTGAGGATACCATATGTTTTCTTTAAAAAAAATACTCTTAACTGTCATAGGTGCAGGAAAAAAATGGGGGAAGATTTAGGAACAAAAAGCAAGACAGAAAAAAGGCCCAATGTTTTCTGGGGGGACAGAAGAACAGAATAACCTATACCTGACAGAATTACACACTCCTCGTTTCCTGACCCTGCTTTTGCTCTTGGAGGCGAGGGATGGAGTGGGGACTGAGGCAGTCCCCATGCAGGACTCACCAGCCACACTGGCTCCCGGAACCTCTGGACAGGCCCAGAAGTGGGTTTGTGACCAGGCTAGATGGAGTGCAGCCAGCGTTCCAGGCCACATCCAGGCCCAGAGACCAATGCAGCAGGGTAGAGCAGAGGAGGAACTAGAGGGGAGGAAGGAGAGACTAAGGAGCCAATGGGATGCGGGGGAAAGGGTGAGTGACAGGGCAAACAGCCAGCCCTTTTGCCAGGGTGGAGCTGGGCTGCGAAAGATAAAAGGGGGAAGACACTGAGGCCTGGGAGGAGAAATCCTGGAGTCAGCGCCAGAGAGAGGGATGATTCCAGGCTAAGGAGACAGAATAAGGTGCAGTAACATTGGTTCCTTCCTTATCTGAGGCCTCCAGCAACCCAAGTGTCCCTGCGCTGGTCAGATCCCTCCCCCCAATATACATGAAGCTGCCTTATACTGAATGAGACCCTTACTCCATCAAGGTCAGCAGTGTCTACTCAGACTGGCAGCCACTCTCCTGGGCTAAGGTGAGGGGTCTGAGGACCAAGTCCTATGAGGAGGGGTTGAAGGAGCCGGGTATGTTTAGCCTGGAGAGGAGACGACTGAGAGATGATACGATAACCATCTTCAAGTACTTGAAGGGCAGTCACATAGAGGATGGTATGGAGTTGTTTTCTCTTGCCCCAGAAGGTCAGACCAGAACCAGTGGGTTGAAACTAAATCAGAAGAGTTTTCAGTTAAACATTAGGAAGAACTTCCTGGCAGTCAGAGCAGTTCCTCCGTGGAACAAGCTTCCTTGGGAGGTGATGGGCTCTCCATCTTTGGAGGTATTCAAACAGAGGCTAGATGGCCATCTGATAGCAATGCAGATTCTGTGAACTTAGGCATACCATGAGAGGGAAGGCAGGAAGGGTTGCCTCAGTGCTTAGTCCTTGTGGCCCTTTCTTACATGCCCAGGGAAATGCTGATCACCACTTTGGGGTCAGGAAGCAATTTTTCTCCAGGCCAGTTTGGCTGGAGATCCTGGAGGTTTTGTGTCATCTTCTGGGTGTAGAACAGCAGTCACTGGGGGTGTGGAGGGGGAATTTCCTGCATTGTGCAGGAAATTCCCTGGATGACCCTGGAGATCCTTTCCAACTCTATGATTCTAAGGTAAAGGTCTTTCACATAATTGACAACCTGAGACTTTTAAGATGACCCTGGAGATCCTTTCTAACTCTATGATTCTAAGGTAAAGGTCTTTCACATAATTGACAACCTGAGACTTTTAAGTGGAAATGCCGAGAATTGAATCTGGGACCTCCTGCAAGCCAAGTAGATGCTCTACCACTGAGCCACATGATAAGTAACTTCCTCCAACATGATGAGTAACTTAAACAATTTTCCTGTACCATTCAGACTTGTTAAGTCCATCAAAGCAAACTATAGAAGGTAGTCGACAATCCATGCCCAAGGACACTAGATAACAGCAAAAGGCCAACAAAAACAGATACACGGAAGAAGCAATTGTTGTCCACTTTTCATTTTTTCAAATGTATTTTTAACTGACTACGTCCATAAGCTTTCCCCACCTACTAACAAAGGATTTGACAAATGTTCTTTGGTTTTAAGAGCTGACACAAAAATTTAGCAGCCAGGCTTATGTTTCGGCCTTCAGTTTTGCATGCTAATGATTATATTTTCTAATTATTGCTACCACAATGAACCTGCTAGCAGTTTCTTCTAATTTTATTCAAGCTATAACAAAAGTGTTGCAGCATAATAGATATAGGGGGTAACCATGGTTAGCATCAGCACAACAAAAGAGTAACCTCTAACTATTGCCTAACTTCTCCAAAATTTCTCATAATTCAATTATTGCTTTTAAAAACGCTCCATTTAATTGCACACTGGAGCCAGCATAGAAAGCAACTGGTTAAGTAATGAATTCCTCCACTACCACTGAATGTTGTAAAGCTAAGTTGACATATAAACAAGCAATGACAAGAATTTTATTTTTGTGTCATACAACAAAACATTCTGATGTGAAATCATAAACAAGCTTCGGGTTGGACTGAGCCAGCTTTTCCACTCATTCTCGGTCGATTCCCTTTCTTATTGCAACCCCTATTCCCATGGTTTTTGTCCATGCAAGTCTCATGAACCCAAACACCCTTTTTGGTGGGCAAGCTGGACCCTTTCATCCCATTTTCACCTGAGAGAAACTGGTTGAATCCAGCACTCTGTACTTCCACCAAGACTTGCTGAGAGTCGGTAGAATTAAATAATTGCTGAAAATACTAGAAGCAGTAATGATCTAGCACTTGGAATTTGCGATGCCCTGGATTAACATACTCCGTAGAGTGCAAAGAGGAACATACAAGAGGAAAAAAGCCTAAATGATTTAAAAAATTGACCTTTTGCTGACCTGTGCTACATGATCACATATAAAGAGAGAGAAGAACTAACACTGCATTTAATTTTCTCAAGTACAATTTCAGTTTGTAATTTAAGAGCACTTCAGGCTCTCTCTTGTTTCTAATGTTTCCTTTCTAAATAAGATACTGGTACTTTTTTTATTAGACCCTCTTTTAAAAGCTTGCCACAGGGGGACAATTTATTTGCCTCAACCACGCAGTACAAATATCCACTTCAACCTTTTCACTAAATACAATCACTAGAAGGCCATCCCAAGGATTTTCTTTCCTCCAGCAAACTGAGACACAGTGGTTAATATTATATAAAGTCACAAGGACGTCAGTACAGAATCAAGCAATCTGGTTTACTTCTTGTTTTTTTTTGGGGGGGGGGGGAGGAAACCACAATCAATAAACCTAATAAAGTTTATTGCCTCTTGTCCCCACTAAGAATTCATTTCATTAGCTATGACATGAAAACAAGAAATTCACATTTCTCCAACGCCTTTTTAGCATTAAAAAGGAATATGAAAAAATGCTCTGTTTTTTTCTCACAGTCCTAATGAAAAGCAGAATGCTGATTCAAATGACTAACTGAAGAATAGGATTAAATTGTCTTTGGAAGCACTGAACTGGTCTCAACTGGTCTGGTCCTTCTACTGTAGATTAACAGGAGTTTGGGGTTTTTTAACACTCTTTTGGTAGTTTCTCTATAAAATTAACACATTTTTTACTCTTGTGAATTTATTTTAAATTTTCTCCAGTATCTGAATACACAATAGACATATGGACTCCTTATCCCACTTCTTATCACGATTTACTTCTCAGTAATTTATTAAGAACAGCAGTATTAAAAGAATTACATTTTGACAATTAAGCAGTCTGTCTCCTCCTCTTAGATCTAGATCATTAGAAGAACAGGGGCTGAACCCAAATTATGAAGATTGCTGTTTATACAGGAAAAAACCCCCGACAAGAACTGAAGACTTTCAAATATTGATCACCTTTAGAAAACTTTTTACCAAGATATTTTATTTTCAGAAACTTCAGTACAAAAACATCAAAACTATACTTAAAATATAATTGACAACAGAGTGACAGCCTGCATTGAGCTATATGAAAGTGGCATTAGATGTCTGTCCCATGATGTGCTAAGTAATCCAACTGCCTGCTGGAGCCCATGGGGAGGCGGCAGTGGGGCTCATTCCTTGTGCTCCTCCTCCAGCTTCACAGGACAGAACTCCCTGCCACTTGACTGGACCTGAGAATCCAAACATGGTGGCAGCAGCGACTGCTTCCATGTCAGGCTGCAAGAGGGTTCTGACTTCCTTCTTCTTTAGAGGGATAATTAGACGTTTAGGCAAAATCAAGTTTGAAAGAACAGCTGTGACTGGACACTGCGATGCCAGGTTGTACACATGCCCTTCTGACTTCTTTAAACAGCAACCTGGAGTTAAAGAGCCAGTAACCCTTGGGGCAAAAGGAACTCAGGGCTGAATGAAGAGCCGGCTGCGTTCTTGAGCCAGGTGATAACCAGCAGCAGTACTGGGCTGACTAAAACAGCAACTAGAGAAACGTGCACATCAGGGGGGCTTGTGAAGGGGCAAGTACCCCTCACTTCAGGAGAGTGGCAAACGGAAAGTCTGAATTAATGGCACTCCAAAACCAAATGAGATTTTCCACACACAACTGGTCTAATCCTCCTATTCTATTATCTAATTACTCAGAAGCACTGAAGTTGTCAATATACAAGAACTACCTTTAATAGGAAGGTAATTAAAGCTAATCTTTCAAAATGTCGTTTTCTGCTTCCCCTAAACAAAAAGAAAAGGCCATTTAAAATTTCATTGTCCAGGAAAACTAAAAAATACTCTCAGAAACACTTTCCTTGTTATAATTGGCAAGGACACCATTACATTATTAGCTTCAAGTGATGACTATGCAATGAATACCAGAGATTCCGCTTCATATAAGGATCCACGTAGAGATGGCATGCATAACAATATGCATAATCCTTCAGTTTCTTTTAGTATCAGTTTAACCACTTCTGTAAACAAGCCTTACATTCAAAATAAATAAATGCAAAGCTGAAAATACTAGTTTCTTCAATCAGAGTCCATTCTGTATCATATAAAAATAGGCAGATAGATACACCCACATCCACACCCACACCCACACAATGTCTGTTCCAGATTCAGAATAAAAATGACACATAACTGCTACCATTCAGAAAGAAAAAAGTAATCAGGCTAAGTTGATCAGTGCTACAAACTGCCAGCCTCACTGCATCACTGGAATTGCCTTCGTTTATCATCCTCCAACCACTGATCAGTTCCTCTACCACAGCATACCATTTGAAAGTGATCTCCGAGGCTTTGCTGCTTAATTCTCTATTGCTTCATCGTATCTGACACACTAAGCTCTGCTTACTCTGTATAACCATTTCCTTTATAAATACATCACCAAACGCTTCTGCCTCTGCCGCATCTGCTATTACCATGACATGGGTAAAAGGGCACAGACAAAACACTCATTTAACAATCAAACCCCCTACGAGTTCAGAGACACAAGGGACCAAGAATTTCATACGGTAATTATCTGAGAGCACACACGCTACAAATATGAAAAAAGGTGGGCCATTACGTCAATTGCCCCCACCGACACACAAGCAGCAGAGGTGACAAGTGTTTATTTACCTCTTCTAGCAGCGTGACGGTATTCCTGCAGTTCTGCAGCCGGGTAGTAAAGCTGGATGTTGTTGGAGAGTTGTAATCCTCTGTGGTCTCAGAAATAAACTCCGACACAGTGATCTGGTCCGGCATGATCCTGCCCAGCGGAGAAAGACGATCACGGAGAAAGAAGAGGAGAGATAGAGTATTAAAGACAAGGCATGGCAGCACCCATACGCTTTAGGGGAGGGAGGAGTGTCATGAGAACGTATTTCTTCATTCTGCACCCAGTTTGTCTTCTAACCACTCTGGCACCCTGGTTGGGAATGAAGGAAAGCGGAGATGCCCTTCATATCCTGCGGAAGGGAGCCGGCAGAGATATCTTCATTGGGCAGGTTCAGCCCCCACCAATGCTCTTCTTTTGGTGGGGTGGATGACCCTTTCCACCTTACAGCTCAAGAGCGTTTCTCCTTGAAGGTGCCAGGGGAACAGCGTCCCTTACAGGCACTGTCCTTGCCCCTCCTTGGATCCCTTCCTTAACTAAAAGAGGACATCCTTTTCCTCCACCACTGCCCATCCGAGCCCCCATTCCATGTGCCCGCCCCCCCCAAAAAATAAGGAAACGTGCTCTCCAGCTTCACAGCATCCTGGGTGAGAACGGACCAGGAATTGGGAGTGCGACATCCAGAAGAGACTCTTCCCCCGCCCCCCCCCCAACAGATTCATAAGGAGGATAACCTTCAGACACATTCCCCGAAGACCCCCACCAGAAAACCACCCCCTTATAAGAGGGTGCGTCTCCAGCACCTTCCGCCCTTCCCCTTATGAGCTGCGGAACATCTCGCTTCCTACCTCCCAGGCTTTTTTTTTTTAAAAGCAAATTTCTGACTAGTTCTTGTATCTCCTATAAGCAGAAAGAAACGGGGGGGGGGGTGGAAGAAAATAATTCCTCAGCATTTCTCAGGAGAGGGAACCAGAAACACACACCCCCACCCCACACCCCCTGCCAAAAATCACACCCACCCATACCTGGTTGGGGGGGGGCAGAAAGGTGCCTGCAACTTAGACTTCCCCGACCCTTTCCCATAGGCGGGGGGGGGGGGGACCAGTGTCCTCACCCCCCTCCCCGGAGCCAATTTCCCCTCAGAAACCAACTAGCAAAAGAGGTCCTGTGTCTTCACTTCTCACCAGCCTGTCGCCCCTTTCTCTTCCCCCCACCACCCCCCAGCTGAAAATGGGAAGGAAAGAGAGAGCCAAGGAGGTCTCCACCCCCCCCCCCCAAATTTATCCTCAGACAAGTCACTCCTTCCCTCCCTTCCAGTTTTTTTAAACCTCCCCCCCCTCCCGCGCCCGCCCGCCCGCCGCCCCTCAGAGTACTAACTTGCGCAGGCGGGCCCCCCCCCTCAGCTGCGCCCCCCAAGCCGGAGTTAGGGGGGGAGAGGGAGGGAGGGCGAAAGAGGAGGAGGAGGAGGCAGAAGAAGAAGAAGAAAGGAGGCGGCGGCAATTCCAGGACCCGGGGCAGCGAGACTCCCTCTCTCGGTCTCGCTCGCTCGCTCTCACTGGCTTGCCCGCTGGGCCGCGCGCTCCGCCGCCCGCTCGCTCGCTCGCTCGACTCGGGCTCGCTCCCGCGCGGGCTCCTGCAGCCGCCTCCGCCTCCTCCGCGCCGCCACCCACAGGGCAGGCCAGGCAGGGCGCGCGCACGCAAGGGAGGGAGGGAGGGAGAGGGGCCCACGCGCACTGACAGCTTTTACTGGCGCGAGGCAGCACGCGCTCGCTCCGCTGAGAGAACCCGACTCACCCCTCTCTCTCTCTCTCTCTCTCTCTCACACACACACACACATTCACCCCCCCTCCCTTTTCCTGCTGCGTCACGTGAGGAAAACAAGGAAGTGGCTGTGCGCACGCGCTCCGCGCGTACACACTTTCCCCTCTCATCTCAAGCTTCCCCCCCCCCCCCCGCTCCAGCCGTCAGGCGCGCGCCGGCTGCAGATTCCATGCGCGCCTCTCGCGCCACTCTTTCCCTCACTCCCCCTCCCTCCGGAGGGGTGGGGGGGGGTCGTCTGCTCGGCGGCCGCGACAAATGGGAAGAGCGGTTCTATCTCCCTTTCTCCTTCTTCCCAAGTCACCGGCATTGCCATTGGCCGGCGAGCATTCCGGGACGCAGTGGGGGTTTTTTTCCTCCTGCTGCCCCAGGAGGCGAGAGCACCAGTCGGGAAGGATTCTCGTGTCTTTACTGGATCTTTATGCGGATATATATATATATGTGTATGTGTGTGTGTGTTTGTACACATGTGTACACTAGTGTTCTCTCTAAGCTGAGTTAGTGTGAGCTAGTTCACATTTTCTTAGTCTCCGGCTCACGTTTTTGCTCAGGAAGGAGGGCTCCAGAGCAAACAAATTCATGCAGCAGCCAAGTCGCTCGCTCACAACTTTAATGCCAGTAGCTCGCAAAGGAGAATTTTCGCTCGCAAGACTCCACAGCTTAGCAGGAGCATTGGTGTACACCAATGCTCCCGCTAAGCTGTGGAGTCTTGCGAGCGAAAATTCTCCTTTGCGAGCTACTGGCATTAATGTGTGTGTGTATAGCGATAGATAGATAGATTGATTGATTGATTTTGGGTTAGGGCAGTTGTGAATGTGGTTCTTATGTTATCCCCACAACAACCCTGTGACATTTTCTAGGGCAGGGGTGGGCAAACACTGGCTCAGGAGCCGCATGCGGCTCTTTCACATATATTTTGTGGCTCCCGGCAGGGCGGCTGGGGAAGCTAAATATCTTTAGCAAACAAATATCACTGGACAAATTAATATCATTATCAATATCTGCTTTTACCCCTTTTGTTATTATTTTTGGCAGTCTCATTTAAAGCTAATAAAAAGCAAATTTGCTTATTTTCCAATAAAAGCAGGCAATATTTGTTCATGTCTTGTGGCTCTCAAACATCTGATGTTTATTCTATGTGGCTCTTATGCTGAGCAAGTTTGCCCACCCCTGTTCTAGGGTAAGGTCACCCACAGTTCATATGTTTGCCAACCTCCAGGTGGGGCCAGGAGAACTTGTGGAATTACAGCTTACACCCATATAGAGGACAGATTAGTTCAACTGGAGAAAAAATTGTTTGTTTATTTATTTCATTCAGCTTTTATCTCGCTCCTTCCCCAGCAACTAAGGACAATTAACATAAATACGAAACATACATAAAATACAAGTAGATTCAAGTGCACAGCCGTGTTGTTCTGAAGCAACAGAACAAAGTTTGAGTCCAGTGGCAACTTTAAGATCAAGATGGGTTCAGCCGTGTTAATTTGTCTTTAGCAGTAGTAAAGAGTAAAGAGTCCAGTAGCACCATAAAGACTAACAAAATCTGTGGCAGGGGGATGAGCTTTCGTGAATCTATCTTGGAGAGGGGAGTGATTTCAGATGCCGAATTACAATAGCAGGCCAATGACAATCTTGTCTTTCAGCATCTGGAATCACTTCACTCCCCAAGATATAAAGACAGAGGGACTCCCATTCTAGCTGTATCTGAAGAAGTGAGCAGTGACTCACGAAAGCTCACACCCTACCAGAAATTTTGTTAGTCTTTAAGGTGCTACTGGACTCTTTTCTACTTTAATACCATAATTATCCCCAGAATTAAACTTTTTTGGTCTTAAAGGTGCCACTGGACTCAAACTTTGTTATAAAAATACAAATAGTTTCTAGAACAGTTGAATGCACTGGCACTTTGGCATGGTGATCATACAACCTGATAGCAGGCCCAGTAAGACTGCCTTAATGGAATGCCTGGAGAAATCGTTCGGTCTTCCAGGTCCTGCAGGGCATGAGTCTTTGCAGACAGAGCATTCTTCTAGGCTGGGGCCACGACTGAAACAGCCCTTGTTCTGGCTGAAGTCAAACAAACTACCCGAGAGACATGCATCACCAGAAGTCTGCGTGAAGTTGAACGGCGGCTTTGGAAGGTGAACTGCTTGGCATTTTACCCTGCTGAGATCCCTCCCCTTCCCAAACCTCACCCTCTAGAAGCTCCACCCTCAAATCTCCAGGAATTTACCAACGTGTAGTTGGCAACTCTATGAAGTCCTCAGGTCTGAGCTCATTGGTTCCAAACAAGCATAAATAAACTTTGCATGGGAGGGACTCCACTGCCATCAAGATTCATGCCAGAGGAGGGAATCAAACCAAAGTCTCCCCCTGCCTGATCCAACTGGAGTTGTGAACTCTGCTGGGAAATTTCTGAAGATTTGGGTGTGATGGCTGGGGAGGGACTTTAATTTTTTCTAGGCTCTATGGCGAACCATAGAACCCACCTGGTGAAGTTGCAGTTTTCTCCAGGGGGACTGACTTCTGTGGTCTGGAGCAGTGTTCCCTCTAAGCTGAGTTCGTGTGAGCTAGCTCACAGTTTTTTTAGCCCCCGGCTCACACATTTTTGTCTTCGCTCAGGAAGGATGGCTCCGGAGCAAGCTAATTTATGCCGTAGCCGATTCACTCGCTCACAACTTGAATGCCAGTAGCTCACAAAGCAGAATTTTTGCTCACAAGACTCCACAGCTTAGAGGGAGCAGTTGTAATTCAGGGAGGTTATCAACACAAACACCAACTCACTGACCACCTACTCTGATTTCCCTCCAAGGAGCAGGCCTTGTGAGATAGGTAAGGCAGGGCAAGCACAGGACTCTTCCAAAATCATCTAGTGAGCTATGTGCCAGGGGGCTGTGTGTGTGTGTGTGTGTGTGTGTGTGTGTGTGTGTGTGTGTGTGTGTGTTCAGCGCAGGCTTTTCCAGGCATATGCCAGCATTCCAACCATTACACCCAGCTGTCTGCTTTCGTCTCTCAACAACCTTGTGTGGTAGGTTAAGGTTGAAAGAGAGTGGCTACGCCAAGGTAATCTAGTGAGTTTGAACTGCACGGGGATTTGAAATCAGTCTTCTCTTGAACCTAGTCCCGCAATCTGTGCTATATGTTACAAGCTCAGGTTTATCAACTGCACGCCACAGCACATGAAGGAAGCCGCAAGTCACCTCCTTCCCTGTCTTGTCTGGACTCAGCTCGAGCTGAGGAAGAAGAAGAAGAAGAAGAAAAAGATATTGGATTTATACCCCGCCCTTCACTACCCGAAGGAGTCTCAGAGCGGCTTATAAACTCCTTTCCCTTCCCCTCCCCACAACAGACACCCTGTAAGATCGGTGGGGCTGAGAGAGCTCTTTCTCAAGAGCTGCTCCTGAACGAACAGCTCTGAGAGAACTTGTGACTGACCCAAGGTCACACCAGCAGCTGCATGTGGAGGAGTGGGGAATCAAACCCAGATTAGAGTCCGCGCACTTAACCACTACACCAAACTGGCTCCCGCCTTCCAGAAGCTACAGTAAAGTGGCTAACAGCATCAAACTAAGACTGAAGAGCTATGGATTCAAATCACCTACATGGCCACAAAGACTGCCTTGGGCCAGTAAAGTAGTAAAAATCCCAGTAGCATAAGCTCTTGAGAAACAGAGTTCTCTTGGTCAGATGAATCTTTTGTATTATGCATTTTGAAATTGTATCTTGAGTAAATTTGTTACACAGTATATTTCATATATTGTTTAGCATCCTATACAGCCCCTCTGTTTCTTCTGTCGACCATCAGGCCATAATTATATGGTAAAGCTGAACATACATACCCGAGAGCTCTACGGTCGGGGTTACAGCATCAACTAATTATTCCAGGCCCCGCAGTTACTAGGGCCAGGGTCTTTTCAGTGGTGGCTCTTTACTGGCTCCTTACTTATGAGCCCACTGCTGGCCGGCAGGGGAAACCCCACCCCTAAACAGCAATATCACTGCACGACATCCCCAAATCCAGAAACCCCAAAAGCCAGAAGTGATGTCATCACATCAGGGATGTTGCATGGTGACGCTCTGGTCAGAGGGCAAAACTCTATGGTTTGAAGCTGGTTTTACCATAGAGTTTTGCCCCAAAACCAGAACATCGCCCCGGATGTTGTCAATGTGATGATGTCACTTCCAGGTGACATCATCATATTGGGGACATTTTGGAATGCCCCCCCCCGATCTCCCCACTGATGTGACCCTAGTTGCCAGGTTGACTTATCTGGCCAGCGGGGGTCTCCCGGCATCCTTCTGGGCAGGGCTCTTTTTCTAGGAGGAACTCCTTTCCATATTAGGCGACACACCCCTAACGTAGCCAATCCTCCAAGAGCTTACAGTAGCCCCTGTAAGAAGAGCTCTGTAAACTCTTGGAGGATCGGCTACATTTAGGGGTGTGTGGCCTAATATGCAAAGGAGTTCCTCCTAGAAAAAGAGCACTGCTTCTGGGAGATCAGAAGTGAGGTTGGGCATTTTCAGGTAGGGTTGCCAAGTCCAGGTTGGAAAACACCTGGGGACTTTGGGGGTGGAGCCAGGAGAAGGTGAGGTTTGGGGAGGGGAGGGGCCTCAGCATGGTACAATGCCATAGAGTCCACCCTTCAAAGCAGCCATTTTCTCCAGGGGAGCTGATTTCTGTCAGCTGGGCATCTGTTGTAAAAGCGGGAGATCCCCAGGCCCCACCTGGAGGCTGGCAACCCTGTTTTCAGGCCTTCTTGCGGTGTTGGGCCTACTTCCAGTAAGGGTTGACATTCTGGTTTTTGGGCAAAACTCTATGGCAAAACAGCTTTAAACCATAGAGTTTTGCCCAAAAGCCAGAGCATCACCCCCAACCGGAAGTAGGCCTGAAACTAGAAGTAGGCCCAAAAAGGTCAGTTGGGGGCAGGATTTCCCTTCACCAGTCAGCTGGCTGGCAGCAGGCAAGAGCCTCAGAAAGCAGGGGTTCCCCTGCTCCCACAGCGGGGGATGGGGGTGGCAACCCAACTGGCAACCCTATCTCCAGGTGATAGATAAGTTCACCTAGAGAAAATGGCCGTTTTGGAAGGTGGACTCTATGGCAGGGGTGGCCAAACTGCGGCTCGGGAGCCATAGGTGGCTCTTTCACACATGTTGAGCGGCTCCCAGCAGGGTTGCTGGGGAAGTGAAGGGGAGGCCGTCTTCCCTTCCCCAGCCAGTGTTTCCTTCCCTGGGTAGGCTTGAGGAGCAGAGAAAGAAAGCAACTTTAAATGCATTCTCAAAGCCCCCACCTCCCTGGCCGGCAGGGAGAAAACATTTGTCTCTTTACGTATCATTATCAATATCTGTTTCTACCCCTTTTGTTTTTATTTCTGGCAGTCGTATTTAATATTAATGTTGATAAAAAGCAAATGTGCATATTTCCCAATAAAAAAACGTGTAATATTTGTTCATATCTTGCGGCTCTCAGACATCTGATGTTACTTCTATGTGGCTCTTACGTTAAGCAAGTTTGGCCGCCCCTGCTCTATAGCATTATACTGCCATAGTATTTCTCCTCCCCAAACCCCACTCTTCTCAGACTCCACCCTCCAAAATCTCCAGGAATCCCCCAACCCAGAGCTGGCAACCCTCGTTCTGGGACATCTCCATTCCCTGCCTGAAGATTGGCATCCCTGTGCAGAAATGAGATACCACCATTCTAGGGTTCCCAAGTCTTAGGGACTCACCGGCGGGGGGAGTCCTCCTCTGGCCGGGAGTTTCTCCTGGTGCGTGCGCTTTGCGCGCGCTCCCAGCAACGCCACCGGAAGTCACATCAGCACGTTGGGGGCGTTGCCAGGGCGACGCTCTGGCAATCGCCCCAAAACTCTATGGTATCATAGAGTTTTGGGGCGATTGCCAGAGCGTCGTCCTGGCAACGCCCCCCAACGTGCTGACGTCACTTCCGGTGACGTCATTACGTCGTCCTTGCTGGACGACTTCGGGGGTGGGGTTCCCCCCGCTGGCCAAATGCTGGCCGGCAGATCGGGAACCCCTTTAGCGGGGGATCCCCCGCCCCCCGGGCTGACTTGGCATCCCTACACCATTCTTGTACTCGATTTGGGGCCACCTGAGTACACAGAGAAGAATACAACTTTAGCCTTCCCTCCTGTTGTTAGGAAAAAGGAAAGCATTGTGGAAATGTCAAGAGTTTGGTTTAATTTGGCCGGGAGAGCGAGGCAATAGATATATCCTTCCGTTAATGCCAAGAGAAAGCGGGAGAAGGTGCTGGCTTTCCCTTTTGATTGTGAACAATTAGATCTCTTTGTTCCGTTTTGTTTTTTTTTAAAGAAAAAGGATCATGCTAGGAGGAGGGCAGGGAACAAGATCCGTACTCACAGTTGTGTGTTTTTTTAAAAAAAAAACATCTTGGCCTGGGGTCAGTTCTTACGGAAGGCAGCCTACTGGTACATTCTTTTGGAAGAAAAAGACCAAGAGATCGCTTTCCTGTTTTACTTCCCCCCCATTTCTGTCACACCACATTATTTTTAAAGAAAAGGAGCCTGACCCACATTTGCTTTGCAGATTTGTTCCTATCCTTTATTGTTGAATTACTGGGTGTGTTTTTTTTAAAGTTTTTTTTTAAAAATACCCAAACTTAGAGTCATTCAGCCAGATCTATAACCTCACTAAGCTGAGCTACAAGGATTGAAAGAATCTGGGTAAAAGTCAAGCTGGTCTTAGCTTCAACTGCAGTAGCTTTTTGCGGTATTAATTTGCAAGCCCTTTACACTGCAGCTCCTCTGAGCTATGCAAACTGCACAGAAAATGTAAAGGAATGCAAGTAGCTGCAGGGTGACCCTCCTATAGATGGGTGCCAGTTAGAAAATAGGAGTTTATATATGTAGTTTAATTATACCCCACTTTTCTCCCCCATAGGGACCCAGTCACTGCTATTACAGTTGATCTCCAGATGGCCAAGATCAGTTCCCCTGGAGAAAATGGCTGCTTTGAAGGGTGGGATCTGTGGCATTGTACCCTGCTGAGGCCCCTCCCCTCCCCAAACCCCACCTTCCTCAGGCTCCACCCCCAAAATATCCAGGTATTTCCCAACCGCAGAGCTCGCAACCCTACTGAAGTCTGTCATCTGCCACGTTTGAGTCCAGTAGCAACTTAGATACCAACAAGACGAAGCTGTCTAGTGAAGAGAGCTTTGACTCCCGAAAGCTTATACCCCCAAAATCTGGTTGGTCTCGAAGGTGCTAGTAGACTTAAATCTGGGTCTTTGACTACAGACCAACATGGCCGCCCTCTGGAATTATCATCTGTCATGTATCCAATGACATTGGTTCTGGCTCACAAAAGGTAATGCCCAGGGGTCATTTCACAGAAAAAGAGGTGCAGGAGCTCATTAGCATAACTCATTAGCATAACTTATTTGCACATGCCACACCCCCTGACATCACCAGAACTGTGTCAGAAGGCAACACCCATCGCTGAGGCTCCACCCCAAAAATCTCCAGGTCTTTTCCCAACTCAGAGCTGGTAAGCCAGCTTTATACTTTGACTAAAGACACTTTAGGTTTCCTTTGCACTTGCAGGGAAGCTACCCTACAACAAGCACGAAACCACAGATCAAGTTAGTATGTCTTTGCTTTTCTTCCACAGCGCATCACCATATGTGCCCACTCCTGGGCTTGTTACTCCCGGAACGGCGCTCCTGTGCGCTCCTGCTCGAAATGACCCCTGGTAATGCCACAATAAATATGTCAGTCTTTAATGTGCCACGTGTCTCTGTTTATCTGTTCTAATTGATAACATTTCAGAATTTATGTAAAACACATTTATTTAAAACATCTGTATGCCACTGTCCACCCAGTTTGGGCCCCTCAACACAGCAAATGTACGCGCACAAGCTGTATGTGTGACTAAAGCTATCCCCAGTAAAAGAGAGGTACGCTCAGTTGTTAGGTCTCTTGGGATTACAACTGATCTCCAGGTGAAAAAGATCAGTTCACCTGGAGAAAATGGCCGCTGTGGAAGGTGGACTCTGTGGCATTATGCCCCACTGAAGTGAGAGCCAGTTTGGTGTAGTGGTTAAGAGCATGGACTCTAATCTGGGAGAACTGGGAGAACTGGCTGTGATGCCCCACTCCTCCACATGTAAGCTGTTGGTGTGATCTTGGGTCAGTCACAAGTTCTGTCAGAGCTGTTCCCTCAAGGACAGTTCTCAAGAGAGCTCTCTCAGCCCCACCTACCTCACAAGGTGTCTGTTGTGGGGAGGGGAAGGGAAAGGAGATTGTAAGCCGCTCGGAGACCCCTTCGGGTAGTGAAGAGCGGGGTATAAATCCAGTCTCCTTTTCTTCATACTTTCAGTGGTACTATTACCAGGGCTGCCATCCAGAAAGGCCTTTGAAATCGTGTTCTTTAGCACTAAAGGGCAATTAATTTCAACGGGATGTAAACATAACTACTATCCTTGGGTCCCTATCTGTTTTATGATTGTTATGTTCTGTCCTAGAAGCCATGCACACCGTCGACCAAACACGTGGCCAGGCAAAGCCGTTGAGCTTCACATCTCGAAACAATAGACCCAGCAGATTCTAGCAGGGACCAATGGGGAAGCCTGCTTCCATACACTGACCACTAGGATGCAGGGTCACTGTAAACAGCCAATCACGGGGGCTGGGTGTGTGCATGGGTGCGGTTGAGAATGGAGATATAAGCGGACCTTCGAGTCCAGCAGGGAAGCCTTGTTCCAGCCTTCAAATAAACTATGAGTTTTGATCACTCAACGAGTCTCCGAACCCAGTACTTTACAATGATGCAACACAAAAGTCACTATTCTGGCAGTGAGGTGTTTAATTTTGGCATGGCGACCACTCATTGTTTGGCCATCCGAGAACCAGAGGAAGACTGCCTTGGCACTGCCAGGACCACAGATGTTCACCAGATGGGAGTTAAGTCAGAAAGTGGGAGCGACTGCCCAGCCAGCTCTGCTAAGATGAAAACAGGCTGCCCAGCAGTGATGCTGGGTGGATTGCAACCCAAATGTATTTGCCAAAAATGAGTTACATAAAGGATTTCTTAAGAGCTAACGTAGCATTGCTGGCGATGGGCGCCCTCGGCTTCTCACATTTCATTTGGTGCTTTAATTGCTCCGATAAGCTCTTAAGATGTGTTTTGAGCAAATAATTTTGAATTAAAAACAAAATCATTTGGCTGCCTCTGAAACGAATGGGGAAACACGATGCAATAGGGTTTAGGGTTGCCAGCCTCCAGGTGGGGCCTGGGGATCTTCCATTTTTGCAGCTGATCTCCAGCTGACAGAGATCAGCTCCCCTGGAGAAAATGGCTACTTTGGAGGGTGGACTCTATGCATTGTACCATGCTGAGGCCCCACCCCCCCTCAAGCCCCGCACTCTCCTGGATCCACCCCCAAAGTCTCCAGGTGTTTTCTAACCTTGACCTGGCAACCAATGCTCCCTCTAAGCTGCGGAGTCTTGTGAACAAAAATTCTATTTTGTGAGCTACTGGCATGAAAGCTGTGAATGAGCGATTTGGCTGCTGCATAAATTAGTTTGCCCTGGAGACATCCTTCCTGAGCTATGACAAAAATGTGTGAGCCAGAGGCTAAAAAAACTGTGAGCTAGCTCACACTAACTCAGCTTAGAGGGAACACTGCTGGCAGCCCTAATGGGCAGGGCTCATTTTGTAGCAGGAGCTCCTCTGTATATTAGGCCACACACCCCTGATGTACCCAATCCTCCAAGAGCTTACAGTAGCCCCTGTAAGAAGAGTTCTGTAAGCTCTTGGAGGATTGGCTACATTTAGGGGTGTGTGGCCTAATATGCAAAGGAGCTCCTGCTACAAAATGAGCCCTGCTAATAGGGTTGCCAATTCAGGGTTGGGGAAAAACCAGGAGATTTGGGGGGGATGAAGCCTGAGGAGGGCAGAGTTTGGAGTGGGGAGGGATGTCAGTGGGGTATATTGCCATACAACCAACTTTCCAAAGCAGCCATTTTCTATCGCCTAGAGATCAGCTGTAATAGTGGGAGATCTCCAGCCCTCACCTGGAGTTTGGCAACCCTAGTGATAGCATGACTGGTCTCCCCCCCCCCCCCTTCCCTCCAGATAGTTGCCAAATAAAGGTGTTTTTTTTCTCTCTCTCTCTCATACAATGGGGGGGGGGTAGGATAAATGCCAGGTTTTTAACAGTTTAGTCCCTTTCAAATCAAAGGAATATGCAGTGTTGTTCCTTTAAGATGTTTGCAGACCTATAATTCAACTGCCAGATTTCAGCCCAAACTTTTCCATGCCCCAAAAGCAGCTCCTCTAAACACTGTGGCTATCTTGGGATGCCTTTTCTGTTACCCTGTCCCTGCTGATAGCTCCCCAGCCAGAGACAGAGTGCTGTACCTTAGATGAATTGATATTTTTGTCGGTTTTGTTTCCTTCACTCTGTCTCAGGAAACCTAGGCTCCACCCCTTGACCCCATTGAGCTCCGTCTCTTGATCCTGCTAATCCATAATTCTTAGGGAGTGGACTCTGTGGAACTCTGCCCCTGGGTGGAATCCACCCCTTGCCTTCTGAGAGGTGCTAGTTCAAGTCATTATGTGGGTCTCCTAGCATCTCTAGTTATGCCCTAGGTGGCTCTTACGCTGAGCAAGTTTGCCCACCCCTGCCCTAAGATAACAACGCCTGTAAACCAGGAAGTCCTTAATTCAGATCTCATCTCATCTCTGCCATGAATTTACGAGGAGGCCTTAGAGCAACCCATGCTTTCCCATCTTTACCTCTCTTGCCATGTTTGGTGTGAGGAATCATACCACCCTACCTTGCTGGGTTATTGTAAGATGACTAAGCTCATGTATATAATGTTCTCTGAATATCCTAAGAGCTCTTTCTGACTAATATGGTATGTTGCCAGCAGCAGCTTGAAAACTTCCGTGGGGCACAGCTGCCCTGTTTCTGAACTTTCCATCATGAGATGGAAAAGTGACACTTGCGTTTTAAGGCTGAAACCCAGTTCTGACAGTGCAGTGATTTCCATCACATCTGGCACCACAGCTTCCTTTGAGAGGAGCGATATCAGCACAATAATACTCTATCCATTCAATCTGAAACCATGAGCAGCAGTGACATTATCTATTTCAAAGATGTGGTCTAGAGCTGATTCACAAATCTCACATCAATGAATTCAAGTGCTTTCCCCCACCACCCCAGTCTCTCTCTTTTTTGACTGCAATCCTATGAATATTTTCCTAGGTGTAAGCCCCACTGAACAAAATGGGGCTTACTTCTGAGTCTTCCTGTTAAATAGTGGGTTCCACGGAGCAGCAGACTCGCTACTAGTGATCAGCTCTACTTTACTAGTGATTTCAGCAAGCACAAGACTGCACTCCAGGGACCTAGCCCTGTTTAAATAGCAAGCAGTTGCCACACCCAAACACACCCCACTCCCAGCAACTGGCTATTTACATAACATTACTTCTTGATTGGTTACTTCCAGAGTCCTGGTGGGCTATTGTTCTTGGGCTCCAAGCTCAGCCAGTCTCTGGTACAGCAGTCCTGGAATTTTTTAGTCCCAATACATAACACAACATGTTTAGGATTGCCCTCTGTTTACATTCTTGGCCAGCGCCGAATAACCGTTGCAGTGTCAGGCTAACCTCTAGGACACCCAGGTTCAAATGCCCACTCAGCTTGGTGGGTGACCTCGACGGGCACTCTGTCTCTCCATCTAACCTACCCCACAGGTGGTGTGAGGATAAAATGAGAAAGGGAAAACCATGTATGCTTCAGGATAGGGTAAAAAGGTACTAAACAAGTCACTAAGGGCAGGATACGAATGTGGTAGAGAGAAAGATAGGTAGGCCTTCCTGGGTGAAGACAACAGATGCTTCCGTTGTTTCCATTTCCCCCACAGGAACGGAGTTCCGGCTGGCTCCTGAGTTGGCCATGCCTCCAACCAAAACCTCTGGCAAGCGTGGCTACAGAGCCCTCTGCCCTCCCCACATTACACACAAGAGGGAAAGGCGGCATGTTAAAATGACCTCTTTCCCTCTGGGGAGCCCCTCTGGATTTCCATGTCAATTTCACTCCCAGCCAGTCAGCTGAGAGTGAAATTGACAAGGAAAAGCCTCTCTCTGCCTTCCCTTCTCTAGCTGACATGTGGCAGGCAAGTTGAACATGCCTTCCTTTCCCAGCCCCCCCGCCTAATATGCTAATGAGCTGCGCTGTCAGGGGTGTGGCCTAATATGCTAATGAGTTTCTGTCATTGGGTGTGGCCTGTTATGCTAATGAGTTCCTGTTGGGCTTTTTCTATAAAAAAAGCCATGTGTGTGTGTGTACGCGCACAACTATGATCTGTAATCCCATTTCATTATCTGACCAAGTGTGCGTGCACTCGACAGCTCACACCTTGACTAAAACTTTGCTGATCTTAAAGGTGCCCCTGGACTCAAACTTTGTGCCATTGCTTCAGACCAACATGCTGCCCACCTTGATCTATGCATGGGAGCTGCAATAATTGAGCAGAGGATTTATACGTAGCTTATCTACTACTTCCTCTGTGTGTGTGTGTATATGTGTATAAAGGGTGTGTAGTCCACCTTGAGTCTCCACGAGAAAGGCAGGCGATAAATAATGTAAATAAATGTTTAAATCAGGAGAGACATGGCCTTTAAAATTCATTACACCATCTCCAAAGGAAATACAGAGGAAGAAGGGTGTGGAAGCTAATTTAGAGGTTTCCATATTTGCAGTTTCCATGCATTACTGCTCCACCCTTTCCTGGATGGCTGTCTCTCACCCCTTTGATTAAAGTGCTCATTAAATTGCTCTACTTCTGCCACCTTGGCATTACCCTGTTTCTTGGGGTGGTTCAGAGAAGAAAAAGAAGAGGAGGGGGGGTTGGATTTAAATTTCACCCTTCACTGCCTTTCCCCTTTACTGCTTTTTGGGTAGCAAGACCAAATAGGCATGGTATGTTTACAGACTTCAAACATTCAAAATATAAGAAAGGTTAATAAGCAAGAATAAAAATATTACACACTGTCTGCTCAAGCCTCAGGCTGAGCAAGGATACAAAGAAAATATGCAATATTCTTACCCTAAACTCAATACTTATTCAAGCAGTGGAGTTGCTAGAATAGAGAAGAAGAAGACAAGATTGGATTTATACCCCGCCCTTCACTCGGAGTCTAAGAGTGGCTTACAATCTCCTTCCCTTCCTCTTTCTACAACAGACACTCTGTGCGGCAGGTGGGGCTGAGAGAGCTCTGAGAGAACTGCTCTTGAGAGAACAGCTCTGAGATATCTGTGATTTGCCCAGCAGCTGCATGTGGAGGAGTGGGGAATCAAACCTGGTTCTCCCAGATTAGAGTCCACACTCTTAACCACTAAACCAAACTGGGCCAGGGGCACTGAAAAATCACACCTTGCAAAGTACTCATATATGTCACGTGCTCTGCAGATCAGATGTACTCTGAGAGTTCCATGCTGAGAATGTCATTCCAAGGTCCGTGCTGGCCTTATTCAGGTCAGGGCCATCATGCATAGTGAGAAGGGGCTGAAGCCTTCCCCTTGGGCTGTTTTCCCAACTCGAAATGGCCCCATTGGGGAAACTTATGTGTAGCCCTTCAGTACATGTGTATTCTCCAACAGGGCGAATAGCAGTTCCCAAGGATATTGTGGGTTGGGAAAATAACACAGGGGGAAGGCTTAATCCCCTCCGCTCCTGTGCATTACAGTCCAGTCCAATCTGAGTCTGTACATGCATGGGAATTTAAATTCCAAGCACAGAAATCTGACAGGACATCTATGAGTACATTTGATCTATGGAACCCACAGCAAATCTAAGGACTTTCTAATGTGTGAATTGCAATTTCTGCTCCCTCCTATGGAAGCTGCATTACCTTGCTGCTTTCGGGGGGGGGACGGGGGACCAGTACATAAGAACATAAGACAAGCCAATATTGGATCAGGCCAATGGGCCATCCAGTCCAACACTCTGTCACACAGTGGCCAAAAATACCAGGTGCCCTCTGGAGGTCCACCAGTGGGGCCAGGACACTAGAAGCCCTCCCACTGTTGCCCCCCACCCCCCAAGCACCAAGAATACGGAGCATCACTTACAGAGCATTGTTGCCCCAGACTGAGCGTTCCTATCTGTACCTTGTGGCTAATAGCCACTGATGGACCTCTGCTCCATATGTTTAGCTAATTCCCTCTTGAAGCCATCCATGCTTGTAGCCGCCACCACCTCCTGTGACAGTGAATTCCAGTTTGGTGCAGCGGTTAGGAGCACAGACTCTAATCTGGGAGAACCGGGTTTGATTCCCCACTCCTCCACATGTAGCTGCCGGGTGACCTTGGGTCAATCACAGTTCTGTCAGAGATGTCCTTGACAGAGCCGTCCTCGAAAGAGCTCTCTCAGCCCCACCTACCTCACAGGGTGTCTGTTGTGGGGAGGGGAAGGGAAAGGAGATCATAAGCCTCTCTGAGACTCCTTCGGGTAGTGAAGGGTGGGGTATAAATCCAATCTCCTCCTCCTCATCTTCTCCTCCTCCTCTTTTTGTAAAGAAAGACCTCACAGCAAGATCCCTATGCAAGTTCCGTTTGTAGGACTTTTCCTTGTCCTCTGACTTAGCACCATTTTTATCCTGCAAGGACATGTACTCCAGTAATTCCAAGCCCTGAAAGTACCTTTGGCACAGTACTGACACGAAGGGTGTTTTCTAATGAGGCTCTTTAAAAAGTTTATGTCACAGGTGAATGACGTTAATGCGGAAGAGAAGGTTGAAGGTAATTCAATTGCACACTGCTGGTTTTACAGTCACTTTACAAAGTGCTGCTGCCGCCTCCCGTACTCAGTGCCCTTCCGTGGTGGCTATCCAACAAATATGTAGCTGAACTGACACTTGAATGGGGGATTTCCATGCCAGAGACGGTGCTCTTGACTGGTTATGCTACACAAAGTCTGCAGTAAGACATTTTTTTCCCTCACGTTTTTTTAGGGTTAACTCGTGAAAGGGATTTAAGAATAGAACTTCCAGTCCAGTGACGCCCATATACAAGTTCCAGGTGTGGCATTATTTGGAATACTGCGGGCATTTCTGGTTGCCACATCTCAAAAACAGAACTGAGACACATCATAAATAAGCATCCTGAATCAATACTTCTAAATCTCAGATATGAAAATGATTTGTCCAATATACAAAGAAAAAGAATTGCTTTACAGTTGTTTACAGCAAAAACAACTATAGCATCGAAATGGAAATCAGAAAGTAAACCAACCTTCACTTTATGGTATAAGAAGTTCTGGAATTTATACATAATGGGAAAAATACCAGACGTATTGAAACCAACTAACACTATTGGCAAGTACAGTGAACTTACCAGTATATGGCTACCTATTTTAGCCTACCTAGTTTCTCCAGAGATAATACCAGACGTAATAGACAACCTTCATCTGTGGTAAATGTCGACAATGTGTTAATACTAAGTTTATGAAGGATAGAATCTTCTCTTTTAAAGGGTTAAGCTGATGTATTTTTATCTGTGATTAGAATGTTCACTTGTAAGTGATCAAGTTGATGTATACTTATCCTATATAATGTTGATATCATTTATTGTAAATGGATAATGGGAAAATGAATCAATTATAGTTTAAAAAAAAATAGTACTGAGGAGTTGGCAGAAGTGCAGAAAACGGCAACTAAAATCACCTAGGCCTGGAGTGCCTGTTCTGTGTATAAGGCTAAAGCCTCTCTGAAAGTCTGGAGTAAGAACAGAGTATCTGGGACCTTTTAGTTTAGAAAAAAAGATGACTAAGGGTGGGACATAAATGGGTTGCTACCACCCCTGGTAGGGCCAGCGAATCTCCTGCCCTCAGCAACTTTAAAGATTTTTCTTTTTTGGTAAGAAGAAGAGCTGGATTTATACCCTGCCCTTCACTCAGTTTGGCTTACAGTCGCCTTTCCCTTCCCCCTCCCCACAACAGACACCCTATGAGGTAGGTGGGGCTGAGAGAGCTCTGAGAGAACAGCTCTGAGAGAACTGTGACTGACCCAAGGTCACCCAGCTGGCTGCATGTAGAGGATGCAGCCATTGGGCCAATGCTGTGACATCATTTCTGGGGGAAACCTGGAAGTGATGTCAGTCCTCTCTCTAGGATTCACCAAAACTGTGATGGCATGGCATCGCTGATGGCCACCCCCCCCCCCCATGTTCCTGCCCCCACCCCCAGTCTTCCAGTAGTTGCCAAGCTGGGTCTGGTAACACTTAACATGACAGAAGCTTATAAAATGGGGTGAAGAAAGTGGACGATAGAGGGAGCTTTTCCTCTCCCATAACACTAGGACTGAGGGTCATCCGGTTACGCTGAGGGGCAATAGATTCAAGACGGACAGAAGGAAATACTTCTTTACTCAATGTGTAATTAAATTGTGGAATTTACTGCCAGTCGATGTAGGGAAGCCATGAGCATAGATTGCTTTAAAGGGAGATAAGACACGTTCAGAGAGGGTATGACCCTCAGCGATGCCTAGCCCTGAGTTTAGACAAAAATGTGTGAGCCGGAGGCTAAAAAACGGCGAGCTAGCTCACACTAACTCAGCTTAGAGGAAATACTGGATATAAGTATGCAAGAGAAACAGACAATGGGGGGGGTTGTTTCTGGAGGGGGGGGGGCGTTATCCATTTAGGAATCTCTGCTGGAAAAGTCCCCTTGACCCCATCGTGTCAGGCAGTCCTGGGTCGAGAGCAGAAGACAGAGAAATCGGTGGTAATATTCATTAATGTCAATCCTAGGCTGATGGGAAGGAGTTATAATTCATTTGTCCCTTCGGACCCAGCTGGGACCATCCATTTCCTCTCGGGCGGGTCAAACAGTCAATAGCCCCGCAGGTCAGTCGCAGGCTGCCATTACTAGATAGCACACCCGTCCTGCGTTGAGGGCCCGCTTCTCCCACCCAGACACGTCCGCTTCGCTTAAATCACAGCTCCCCAAAGTTCATAGCACAAACCCCTGACAATTGAAGTGGGGGGGGGGGATCTTCGTAGTCTGATGGGTGCCAGGAAAGGGTGGTCATTGTGTCAACTCTTTCATTCTCCGAAGGATACTGCACGCTCACTATTATATACTGCTCCTTCTAGTCCTCCCCCAGGAGTGACCGGGGTCGACGTTCCGTTTTGAAAAGGCGCTGAGGGAAAAAAAGCACTTGTTTGTTAACAGATGGAGACAAATATTTAAGGAAGGAGCTTTTCAACGTTTGCTACGCTGGCTTCCAGTGGAGTGCCGAGTCAGATTCAAGGTGCTGGTATTGACCTTTAGGGTTGCCAGCCTCCAGGTGGGGCCTGGAGATCTCCTGCTTTTACAACTTATCTCCCCTGGAGAAAATGGCTGCTTTGAAGGGTGGACTCTATGGCATTGTAGTACCATGCTGGGACCTCTCCCCTCCCTAAACCCCGCCCTCTCCTGGATCTAGAAGAAGAAGAGAAGAGATTGGATTTACGCCCCGCGCTTCACGTGAAGTCTCAGAGTGGCTTACAATCTCCTTTCCCTTCCCCTCCCCACAACGGACACCCTTGTGAGGTAGGTGGGGCTGAGAGAGCTCTTTCGAGAGTTGTCCTTGAGAGACCAGCTCTGACAGAACTATGGCTTGCCCAAGGTCACCCAGCAGCTGCAAGTGGAGGAGTGGGGAAATCAAACCCAGTTCTCCCAGATCAGAGTCCGCCCACTTAACCACTAAGGGGAATGCAGTTATGTCCTTTTGCATTTTCCATGATAAGAGCTTACTATATGTTATTTCTGTATTCAAGACCTTACTACCTGGCTTTCTCTCTGCCTCCTTCCCTCGCCTCTGAGGAAATGTCCTGCTGGGTCAGAGCGAGTTTGGGAGAAGGTCTGATCACCCTTTCAGCTCATCTGCACTGGGTCTGGGCTCGTTTTGCCCTGACACTCCCTCCACCCAAAAGTGAAGTCAATAGTACCATCACGACAGGCCTTCCCGAGAAAGCAGAAAGCATCTTTGCCATGCAAGGCCTTCGACCTGACAGATCAAAAGCTGGTGGTGCTTTTTCCTCTGTTATTGTACCATTGTTTTCTGCATCCGCTGTCTTTTGGGTATTGCACATGCAGTGTTTTAACCAGTTTGATGTCAAGACTGCGAGCTGCCGTGGGTGCCCTAATCAAGTTAGAAAGGCAGTATAAAAATGTTGCCTCATAAATAAACGCAGCATGGTGTGCATTGACAACGATAAGTCACATGTTGACATCAGTGCTAAGTTACTAAGGAGACCTCTATCATAACTCAAAACGCTCTTTCCTATCATGAAACACATCAAATGTACCTGTGAGTGCCTGTGTGTCCCTTGGGGAACCCATTTTTCAGGGAGCTAACAGGGAGATGATTTTGCGACGTGCCGTCTGTCAACCCGTTCGTGGTGGTTTAGCATTCCATCCTATCAGTGCAGTGCATAACAATTGGTTTGTTGTGAATATGCATTGTTTTGTAGCCCAGTGCGATTCTGTCCCACTTCCACTGGGCCACTGCTTTTCTCTGCAGGCAATTATTTAAATACTTAATTGTTGTTGTTCTTGTTGTTGTTCAGTCGCACAGTCGAGTCCGACTCTTCGCGACCCCATGGACCACACCACGCCAGGCCCTCCTCTCTTCTGCTGTGCTCCAGAGTTTGCTTAATTTCATGTCCGTTGCATCGATAACACTGTCTAACCATCTCATTCTTTGCCGTCCCCAGGGGTCATTTTGAGCAGGAGCTCGGGGGAGCTCAGCTCCGGGAGTTGGTGCCAGCCCCCACCCCCGCGGGGGAATGCCTGCTTGTGTCATGGCTGCAGCAAAACGACCCCGTCCCCTGGAAAGGTCCTTGTTCCTCCAACCAGCCGTCTGAAGGCTTCAGCCACCACTGAAGCTATCCTCCCAGAAGAGTGGTATTTCTGAGGCTTGGATTAGGAGCTGTCCCCTCTCTGCCAACTCTCTCTCTCTCTTTCTCTCCTTCCTTTCTTGCCTTCTGACATACTTCTAGTGATGTCAGGTGGTGTAGCATATACAAATAAGTTATGCTAATGAGTTATGCTAATACACCTCTTTTTCTACGAAGTGACCCCTGGCCGTCCCCTTCTTCTTTGACCTTCAGTCTTTCCCAGCATCAGGGTCTTCTCCAGTGAGTGCTCCCTTCTCATTTGGTGGCCAAAGTATTTGAGCTTCAGCTTCAGGATCTGGCCTTCCAGGGAACAGTCAGGGTTGATTTCCTTTAGGATTGACTGATCTGATCTCCTTACAGTCCAAGGGATGCTCAAGAGTCTTCTCCAGCATCAGAATTCAGAAGCATCTATTCTTCAGTGCTCTGACTTCCTTATAGTCCAACTCTCGCAGCCATACATCAATACTGGGATAACCTCACATAATTGAGTCATAAACAAATACTTGATAGTTTCAAAAGGGTGTAGGGTTGCCAAGTCTCACCGTAAAGAAAGCGGGGGAGTCCTGGTACCATAGAGTTTTCAGGGCAATTGCTAGAGCATCGCCCCGGCAACGTGCCCAGCGTGATGACGTCACTTCCGGGTGATGTCATCACGCTGGGCAGTCGGCCTGATCAGGCCACTTTGGGGGTGGGGTTCCCCCCAACGGCTGAATCCAGACCAGTGGATTGGGGACCCCTTTAGCAGAAGAATCCCAGCCCCCTGGGGGGACTTGGCAGCCCTAAGAGGGTGGCCATGTTGGTCTGCAGTAGAACAGCTAGATTCAAGTCCAGTAGCCCCACTAAGACCAACAAGATTTTCAGGTATAAGCTTTCAAGAGTCAAAGCTTGTATCTGATGAAGGGAGCTTTGTCTCTTAACAGCTCACCCCCCCAAAAAAAATCTTGTTGGTTTCTAAGGGGCTACTGCAGGGGTGGCCAACCTTGCTTAACGTAAGAGCCACATAGAATAAACGTCAGATGTCTGAGAGCCGCAAGACAGGAACAAATATCACACACACGTTTTTATTTTTAAAAATATGCAAATTTGCTTTTTATTAACGTTAAATGGGACTGCCAAAAATAAAAACAAACAAGGAAAACCGGTTATTGATAATGATATTACTTGTTTGCTAATGATATTGAGAGAGAGAGAGAGAAAAAGAGAGAGATGGAAAGAAAGAATTAAAGAAGTGGAAAGAAAGAGAGAGAGAAACTAGGAAAGCAAATAGATGGGAGGGAGGAGGGAAGGAAGGAAGGGAGAAAGAGAGAAAAAGCATGCCTCCCCTTTGCTTCCCCAGCCACCCTGCCAGGAGCCGCACAATATGTGTGAAAGAGCCGCGTGTGGCTCCCGAGCCACAGGTTGGCCACCACTGGGCTACTGGACTTGAATCTAGCCATACGGAAAAGCTGTGTGTGTTGTTTTTAATTACCATTCGATGTTTGTCTAAGTAGTCCTTGGTGACATTAATAGCGGGTTTTGCACAATTTTGCACAATTTTGCACCTGCGCAGGTTTGCAGAACCCAGCACAAACCTGTTAGGCAGGCATTGGAGTTTTTGGGTGCCAAACTGAACGGACTCAGGGAGTGGCTCCCATCTGAGACTACAGCTGAGTACAGAAAGTTCAGAGGCCGATCTTGCTCGGCAAGAAATTTGCAGCATCCTGACTTCTATGGAAGAAAATTTGTGCACTTGGGGGGGGGGGGGGGGGCGGTCATCAACTGGGGCAGGGGCTAAATTATGGTCCAGGTGGTACTGTTCGGCCCACTGGAGAATCCTGCATGTGCACTGGGGTAAATATGGGTCTCCCTAGGTTGGGAAAACAGTGTGAGGGGGAAAGCTGAAGCCCCTTGCCTGTGTGTCCCGTGGTTATGATCCAAACTGGGCACTGTGTGCACAGGAATTGAGGAGAATTTGCAACTCACATTTATGTGTTATGTAGGGTGGGGCTCCAGTCCCAACTAGGGCTGCCATATCCCCCAGGGGGGCAGGGTTTGCCCACTTTGAGGGGCCCCCATCCACCAGCCCAAATCCAGCCAGTGGGGGGAACCCACCGCCCCCAAAATCTTGGGATTATGCCAACATCCTCGGCGCGATGATGTCACTCATAGAGTTTCTGGCCTAATGCTAGAGCGTTCCCCCAGCGACATGCCTAGGGCAATGATGTCACTTCTGGGTGGTGACATTTGTGGTGCACGCTATGTACGCACACCAGAAAATCCCAACTAAGAGCCAGGAGTCCCCCGCCGGCAGACGGCAGGGACCTGGCAAGCCTAGCCCCAACCTGTGTTCTCCATAATATTCCAGTCACCTACTGGATGGCCCAGGCTATCCTGATCGTGTCAGATGTTGGAAGCTAAGCAGGGACATCCCAGGTTGCTATTTGGATGGGAAACCACCAAGGAAGTCTAGGGTCATGGCGCAGAGCCAGGCAATGGCAAACCACATCTGAACGTCTCTTGCCTTGAAAACCCTACAGGGTTTGCTATAAGCAGGGGTCCGTTGGAGCGGGAGCGCACAGGAGTGCAGCTCCGGGAGTGAGGAGCCCAGGGGGCGGGCACAGGACCAAGCCCCGCCCCCTCCTCGGCTTCCCCGAGCAGTGCAGAGGCGCAGCGCCCCGGGGAAAGCCCTGCTAGGGTCTTTATTGTTTTTAATGTTTTGTTTTAATATTGATAATTTTATCATTGTTCCTTTTATGACTGTGTGCTGCTTTTCCAGAGACTTGCTCAAGGTGGCATATAATTTTCCTAAGTATACCATTTTTTATCTGGGCACGTGGCACATAAGTACTGGAGAAATTTCACCAACCCTTCAGCAGCTTCCACCCCATCAGTTTGGTGTAGTGGTCAGGAGTTGGACTCTAATCTGGGAGAACCGGGTTTGATCCCCCACTCCTCCACATGCAGCTGCTGGTGTGACCTTGGGCCAGTCACAAGTTCTCTCAGAGCTGTTCTCTCATGAGCAGTTCTCAAAAGACCTCTCTCAGCCCCACCTACCTCACAGGGTGTCTTGTTGTCGGGAGGGGAAGGGAAAGGGATGGGTGGTGCACATGTCCTGGGTATCTCAAGTCTACTTGAAACCTGGTGGTTTCAAGGGAGCAGGAAGAGAATGAGGGTGTGTTCTTGATGCTTATTTTTATTGCACAAAGTATTGGATGGGGAAGGGAATGGAGGAAGAGCAGGTCAGTTTCACTCACCTGTGGAGTGGAGCCTGAGGGGTGGGTGTTGCCTTCGGACACACTTCCGGTATGTTAGGGGGTGTGGCATATGCAAATGAGTTATGCAAATGAGTTATGCTAATGAGCTCCTGCACCTTTTTTTCTACGAAATGACCCCTGGCTATAAATCACCAGGGACTACACTTCCCTCCTCCACCACCACCAACTGACAACATTTTAACAAGCTATCTGCAAAATGCAAAGACAGGGACCGTGATTTATCCGGGGAAAAGACCAGGAAATAGAGTAAATAAGGACAGTTTAAGTGTTTGCAGTTCATCTTGCTAGAGCCATGTGCCACAGAAACATTATTCTTTCTCTTTTGCAGTGTGCGCTTATTTTAGATACACCCACCAGCTGATTCTGGAATTAAAGCAACTAGGAGCTCCGATCTGAAGGGGACCGGGGGCGGAAAGGAGAGGTGAACAGGGAGGGTTCGGCACTTAATTAGATGCGGAAACACAGGCAAACTATTTTGGAAACTGCAGTGATCAATGGGAAGTGTTTGTTGTAAACTAGCGTCAGGAATAAAAGACCCATTTAACATCCCCCCCCCCAAACACTCGCACACACTATTAAAATGGTGGCAAAGGACTAGAAAAAGAAACGATTGTTTCCTTATGATACATGACATTTTGCTAATGCTAACGTTTTAACACTGTAAGTGCCAACTAGGCAGAAAAGTCTGCTAGGGAACAGTAGAGGCAGAAAGGGGACCTCAAGAGGAACAATAGGCTGTGTCATGATATTAAGCCTATAGTAGAAGAGAAAGGAGAAAAGAGATTGGCTTTATACCCTGCCCTTCACTACCCAAAGGAGTCTCAGAGCGGCTTACAAACTCCTTTCCCTTCCCCTCCCCACAACAGACACCCCGTGGGGTAGGCGGGGCTGAGAGAGCTCTGAGAGAACTGCCCTTGAAAGAACAGCTCTGACAGAACTATGGCTTGCCCAAGGTCATCCAGCAGCTGCAAGTGGAGGAGTGGGGAATCAAACCCTGTTCTCCCAGATTAGAATCCGTGCACTTCACCACTACATTCAACTGTGGCTTACAGGCTCTAGGGAGGCCTAGTGGCTCCAGGGAAGCCTGTACTAGAGTAGCTACCAGGGCCTACATTTCCCAGGTCTCCTTTGGACCCTGTGATTGGCTAACGGGATCTGGAGGGAACATTTACTCCAGCAGCACAGTAGAGGGTGTTACCAGGGGAGAAGGGGGAAAAGGCCTTGCCCAAAGTGGGAGGGGGCTCACTCCCAGGGAGCAGAGCTGGTGTGAAGTTGCTGCAGATGGAGGGATCCCTCATTCCAAGGGGGGGAGTCAGCTTGAGGCCAAATACCTAGAGAGGGCTAGGGACGCTATAGCCAGATGCATTAGGCTTTCTTATTTTGCTGGTTTCCCTACCTTTACTGTGCTAAACATTTCCTACATGCTATTGAATTACAGTTGTTGTTAAACCTCTTTAATAGGGTTGTGAGGTCCCTATAGGGTTGCCAAGTCCCTCGAGCTTACCGGCGGGGGGGGGGAGTCCTCTGCCAGCTGGGAGCTTCATTGGTGCGCGCGCCAAGCGCGCACGCTGGCTGATGTCACCCGGAAGTGACGTCAGCACATTGGGGGCGTTGCCAGGGTGACGCTCTGGCAATCGCCCCAAAACTCTATGGTATCATAGAGTTTTGGGGCGATTGCCAGAGCGTCGCCCTGGCAACGCCCCCAACGTGCTGACGTCACTTCTGGGTGATGTCATTATGTGAGGGAAGTCGTCCAGGCTGGATGACTTCGGGGGCGGGGTTTCCCCTGCCGGCCGAATGCTGGCCAGCGGATCGGGAACCCCTGTAGCGGGGGATCCCCCGCCCCCCGGGCTGACTTGGCAGCCCTAGGTCCCTACCTCTTGTCCAGCAGGGGGGAGAAGCTCCTTGTCCGGGAGTTGTTGTTTTTTTGCACGCGCACCACGATGACGTCACCTGGAAGTGACATCATCGCGCTAGGCACGTCACCGGGACGCTCTGGTGTTTGGCCTGAAAACTCTATGATAAAACTCCTCTTCCTCCTCCTCCTCTTCTGCTCCATCTGCCCCCTCCCCTGCATGTGCGCACAGACAGGGTACATGACCGCCTTCCTGAGGTTGGTTTCATCAGGGCTACAGGGGGCCAGAAAGACTTATTCCTCTGCTATCTCCAATGTGTGTCTGGCTAGGAAATGGGAGATCTTCCCAGAAGCCCTCATGCCCATGCACCAAAGCCAGGAGTGCACCTCTCAGTTAGGTGGATCATTGAGCTTGACTGGAGCTATGTGGGCTGCCCCATGGAATTTCCTGTCGCCATTAAGACCCATGTAACTGAGGGGAAGGGGTGCTAGAATGCTGCCTTTCAGTAGTCGCCCTGCTGAGAGGTGGTGTTCTGACCCCCTCCTCCCCACGTACACACGGAAAATTTCCCTGTTGCATGCTGGGTACTTGTGTTTCTAAAGGAAATTTCCCTGGGAGGAAGAGATCAAGATGGGGGCCCTTCTTCTGCATTGCCACAGCCTCCTGCCCAGCCCTTTCCTTAATCCTTCCCTGCCCTCCACACATCATCCCTGAGTATTATGTTGGGGTCCTGCTACAGCTGTCTCCTGCAATGGAGAAGAGGGGTGTTGCCGTGTGTGTGGCGTGCACGGGGCTCCCACAGTAAAAAGCTGTTGAGTGCGCTCTCTCCTGTCTCATTCCCCCAGCTGCCACCTCCATCCATGGGCTGTATGTTGCGCACCCAAGGGCCAGACGCTTCTTGTCAGCAGCTGTGGGCCTTGGCAAGTACCCGGCAATACCAAATCTGGATACCGTCCCCGGTTCAAATAACCACTTGCCTGTGAAGGTCACATGAGTGCCTTTGAGCCACTCAGGTGTTATCACTTCCTTGGCAGGGCGGTTATGAGGATAAAACGGAAGAACCTTATCGGATGCCACCCTGAGCTTGCCAGGTGAAGGCCAGGTTAGAAAATTAATCAGCATACAGAGGGAGGATGAATGTATAAGCACAACAAAGTTCTGCCTTTTTGCAAAGGTTCTGTGGAGTAGCAGGTCTTGCTTGAGATTTGTCAAAGTTAGGTAGACGGTGCCTGGGATGAAATGCCCAAGCACAGTATTAAGCATGTTAAAGAAGATGGAAAGCTACCCCTAAGCCTCACGTGTGTCTAAAGTGACATCAAGCCACATCCGACTCCCGTTGACCCCAGGCAAGCAAGAAGCAAAGATGGTTTGTCATTACCTTTCTCTGCAGGTAGATTCAGGTGGGCAGCTGTGTTGGTCCAAAGCAACAGAACCAGGGCTTTTTTTGGTAGAAAAAGCCCAGCAGGAAGTCATTAGCATAATAGGCCACACCCAATGGCAGACACTCATTAGCATATTAGGCCACACCCCTGACAGTGCAGCTCATTAGCATATTAGGTGGGGGGGCTGGGAAAAAAAGGCATTTTCAACCTGCCTGGGTTCCCTGCCTGCCCTTTTCCAGCTGGGACAGGTCAGCTAGAGAAGAGAAGGCAGAGAGAGGCTTTTCCTTGTCCATTTCACTCTCAGCTCACTGGCCTGGAGTGAAATTGACATGGAAATCCAGGGGGGCTCCCCAGAGGGAAAGACAGCATTTTAACATGCCACCTTTCCCTCTTGTGTGTAACATGAGGAGGGCAGCGTGCTCTGTAGCCACGCATGCCAGAGGTTTTGGTTGTAGGCGTGGCCAACTCAGGAGCCAGCCGGAACTCCGTTCCTGTGCCTTCCTGCCCCCAAATAGCCCTGAACACAACAAAGTTTGAGTCCAGCGGCACCTTGAAGACCAGCAAAGTTTAATTCTGGGTATAAGCTTTTGTGTGCATGCATGCTTCTTCAGAACACACACAAGCGTTTTTGTTCTTTGTTTTTCTTCCTCTGCACAATCTTCCTTGCAGGTCTCCCTTCCAAGTAGCGATCCCTGACCATTTCTGCAGTCGTGAAATTTCCCGTTTTTAAAGCTGTGGTCATAGATCAAGAGGAGTTAGCTGTGTTAGTCTGTTGCTGCAAATAAGTTTTTTGCTGTTTTGCACCTTTAAGCACCTTTAAGGTGCTCCTGGACTTTTTACTATTTTAAAGCTGTGCATTATGTGACATTTCCTGGAATAGATTTTCCCTCGCCAGGCGCAAACCTGAAGTTTTCTCATCCTTACCCAGCATTTTCAGAATCCCCAGTTTTAGCAAGTTCCGAAAACGCAGGGTAAGAAGGAGCTTCCGAGATCTGACAAGATCAGGCTACGCCATGTATCTTTCTCTCCACCCCCAAAGCCTCATACAGACTTTAATTGGCTTTGGATGCTTTTGTCGATAAATATCCATGCTTCCGGTCTCTCTAGAAATGCATTTTACCAAAGAGCTTTGCCTAGTGTTCAGTGGGCAATTTTGGAGAACTGGGAGCGATCCCACCATGTTCCGGGGGTCAAAAGAGGAAAACAGGCAATGACAGCCCAGTAGAGGAGGCCACCCATCTTTTGTGGCGTGTTGTCTGGATTTCAGGGGTACCTTTTAAAGGGCTTTAAAAACCTCCAGCATCGGGACCGCATTCTTAGCAGGCTGCTGAAAAAGCAGAGTCATCCTGTTGACAGGGTTGCTCACAACAAGCTGTCTGAAATTTTTTTTGCCGCAACACACACACACACACACACACACACACACACACTCACAAACAGCTAGCCCGGAAAACTAAGCCAGGCGCACGCGGCGCATGATAAAGCTAACTGATGTGCTGATTCAGTTTTGCCTTTGTTTTTCGATGTTGTCATGCAAGAGCAAGTCACGCTGACAAACACATTCTGGCCTTCCAAGCTCGCAGGAAGAACAATAAGCAATGAGGCCCAGACTTTGGAACCGCTGCATCCGGCGAAGAAAGAGAAAGCGCAGCAGATCAGAATCTGGGGCCAGGCCGGGAGGCCAGAGGAGCCATGCTGGAGAGTAGAGCTGCTGTAAACGATAACTGATTGGAAAGTGTATAGGGATGCCAGCCTCCAGGTGGGACCTGGGGATTCCCTGGAATTACAGCTCATCTCCAAACTACAGAGATCAGTTCCCCTGGAGAAAATGGATGCTTTGGAGGGCGGACTCTGTGGCCTTGTACCCCACTGATGGCCCTGTCCTCTCCAGGCTCCACCCCCAAATCTCCAGGAGTTTCTCAAGCTGGAGATGGCAACCCTCCCCACCATCCCCCACCAGGGACCAGGGGGGACCTGGCAACCCTAATTATTGTGCAACAGACCACGAAAGTTTTAATAATGCATAGCAAAAGTGGCCGTACCATGAAGACAAGGTGTGACCAGAATGTGTGAATGCCAGTGTAACAAGAGTCAGGAAAATGTTCCTTCTTCGTTGCTTTCTGCTCCAGGCACCTGTACCCCTCCCCAGCCTTCCCCACTCCTCCAGCGACATTGGGCTGGAGTCCAGGGGGAGGTGGGGAGATGAGGGGCAGAGAAAGCTCGACATGACATCCTGGGGAAACATCATGCCTTTCTAGGAATGGGCAGAAACTTGGTGGTCTTATTATAGAGTTTCTAGCAGTTTCTAGAAAGACGTGACTTCATTTCTGAAGTTTCCCAGAAGTTACATCACACCATCACTGAGGGCGATTTAAGTGCCTTCCTTCCTTCCTTCCTTCCTTCCTTCCTTCCTTCCTTCCATTTATACCTTGCCCTCCTTGCAAGCAGTCTCAGGATGGCTGGATACCTCCTTCCTTCCTTCCTTCCTTCCTTCCTTCCTTCCTTCCTTCCTTCCTTCCTTCCATTTATACCTTGCCCTCCTTGCAAGCAGTCTCAGGATGGCTGGATACCTCCTTCCTTCCTTCCTTCCTTCCTTCCTTCCTTCCTTCCTTCCTTCCTTCCTTCCTTCCTGTCTCTTTCTCTCTCTCTTTCTCCCAGTGGCTGCTGGAATGCTAATGCGCAAGGTCTAATATGGGCAGGAAATCTCCCTCCTCCAGTGGGCACAAGGCAACCCTATATTGCGTAGCAGTCCACAGAAAAAATCCATTGATGGAAAAGTGGGATGATTTTGCCCTCCTTTTGCAGATCACACATGTCCTCCTCACGCTTTTCCTGTGCCCTCCTCCCTTCCACCAGGACGAGCATTGGGGGGGGGGGGCATTTGGGGGTGCACCAGATGGGGGGGGCAAGGAAACTCTGCTTCGCTGATGGAAATTGCTTCAGTCAGCAGAATTTTTTGCTGGATTTTTTTGTCCTCAGTCTACCTAGATAAACTGAGAAGAGCGGAAGAGGAAAGGAAGTCCTCTCACCCACATGCTATAGGTGCAGCTACTTGGGAAGGGCAGAGCTAGAAACGTCCTTTGCAACAAAAAGCACTCCTGGAAGTTACTACAAGTGAAGTAAAGCAAAAAATAAAGCCACCGCTTTGCCAGCCTCCAGGTGCGGCCCGGAGATCTAGAATTCCCACAGACTGCAGAAATCGGCTCCTCTGGAGAAAGTGGCTGCTTTGGAGGGTGGACTCTATGGCATTATACCCCACTGAGGTCCCTGTCCTCCCCCAACCCCTCTCCCCAGGCTCCACCCCCAAATCTCTAGGAAGTTCCTAACCCTGCCATTCATCGGCCCCCAGACTGTTCTGACACACTTGCATTGGACATGCAGAACTGCTATGTCTCCTGCCTGGTCTGCACTGAGCCATCCTGAACTCTCATATATTTGCAAATGTGTGTGCAAAATATTTCATTTTTTGTATGGAGGCCTTTAATTTCCATGCATATATGTCAGGGCTGCCAGGACTCCAGTGTCCGAAAAACCAGAGGATCATGGAAGAGGGCTGCTGATGTAGCACTGTTAATGTTGAAGCCAGTGGAGGTGATTAAGTCAACGCTGTGTAAAAGTCTAGAGGTCGGGCACAATGGATGAAACAAGAGAAAGGCATTTGGGGGATAGGAATAATGAAGAAGAAGAGAAGAGATTGGATTTATACCCCGCCCTTCACTATCCAAAGGAGTCTCAGAGCAGTTTACAACCTCCTTTACCTTCCCCTCCCCACACCAGACACCCTGTGAGGTAGGTGGGGCTGAGAGAGCTCTTTCCCAAGCTGTCCTTGAGAGAACAGCTGGTGCAGAGCTATGGCTTGCCCAAGGTCATCCAGCAGGTGCAAGTGGAGGAGTGGGGAATCAAACCCGGTTCTCCCAGCTTAGAGTCCACGCACTTAACCACTACACCAAACTGGCACCAAATGATGGTTGTGTTGCCAGCTCTGGTTTTGGAGGTTCCTAGGGATTTGGGAGGTGAAGCCTGGGGTGGGGAGGGACATCCAGAGGGGCATAATCCCATAGACCCCACCCGTTGAAGCCGTCGCTTTCTCCAGGGGAACTGATCTCTGTAGCCTGGAGATCAGATGTAATTCCAGGAGATCCCGATTCTTGAGCCACCAGTCAGAGGTTGGCAAGCTTAATCTATGGACAAACAAAAAAAAATGCAAAAACCAATAAGAGTTATAACGGAAAATTGTTGGAAATGTCAAAGTACCGATGCAACGTTTTGTCGTATGTTATGTACATGTAAGAAAGCAAGGTAATATTGGATAAAGATCCATGAAGAGGTATAAAAGATATTAAAATTTAAGTTTGTGATGGACTTAAAAAACATGCTATTAAATATTTTACCAAGTAATATTACAAGAATAGATAGTGAACTATTGAGAGCCAGTTTGGTGTAGTGGTTAAGTGCGCGGACTCTAATCTGGGAGAACTGGGTTTGATTCCCCACTCCTCCACTTGCACCTGGATGGATGACCTTGGGCAAGCCATAGCTCCGTCACAGCTGTTCTCTCAAGGACAGCTTGGGAAAAAGCTCTCTCAGCCCCACCTCCCTCACAGGGTGTCTGTTGTGGGGAGGGGAAGGGAAAGGAGTTTGTAAGCCGCTCTGAGACTCCCTTGGGGAGTGAAGGGCGGGGTATAAATCCAATCTCTTCTTCTTCTTCTATTTAAATATAGGGTCATGGCGGAAAGTGTGACATTTGTGTTTAAATAGAAGGCGGGGAAATGCCCAGAACTGACGGAACGGAAGAACAAATTAATTGAGTATGTGACAATGGCAAAACTAACATCTTATTTACATAATAGATCGAGCTCAGCATTTCAAGAAAAATTGAATGAATGTTTTTCCTATATAGCTGCAATTTAGGATTGAATTGTTAAAGTGGAGAGTGATGAAGCGATAGAGTCAGGCAACACATGTTTGTAATAATGAAATGCTAGATATGAAGCAATGAAGAAAAGATAGAATAAAGATAGAAGAGTATATATAAATAAATTTTATGTTTCCAAGTAAGTTCTGATTGACAACTGTTATAAATATTGTAGTATTGTTGTTTATGTAGGAATTGGATATAGTAGATAAAGTAGGTGACCAGAAATGATTCTGTGTTCATGTCTGTGCTTATGTCTCTGTTCATATAAGACAATCGTCTACATTACATCTATAACTGTAGCAATGTATTGTATATTTTTTTCTGTTTATAAAAATAAAAATTATATTAATGAAAAATCCAAGGGCAACAGTTGCCTTTTTCTTCATCTTGAATCTAAGGGTGAACAGTTCAGATGAACAACCCCCAGTCACAAAAATATGGGGTTAGAAATAAGGGAAGAATGTGCTTTTAATTATGTTTTATTACATTTTAGTTGCATTTTTATTTTGGCTTTGCTGTCATGCTAAATGGTGCCGCCCAAAGGACGATGGGAGGTTTATGCAATTAAAATGAATTCATTTGGTCTGGAAACCATAAGCTCAGACCATGTGTAAGATGTGAATTATAGCAAAAAGAAATTTAAGTGGTAAACATTTTTTTTGTATACTACATATATAAGTGGTAAACAAGTTATGTAAGCAAAGATGCAGTTAGCTCAGACCTCTGGACCACTGACTGAGCAGAAGAAGAAACTTTAAAGAGAGATCTTCAAGATGTGGAGAAAAGGGCCCGCTTAATCCTATACGGTTCTTTCATCACTTCCATGCAAGAACAACAACATTTCGTAACATCTACCAATAGCAACAATGTTAACACGAGGGATTAATTAATGAACATTTTAATTAACATTCTCCTGAGTCGGGATAGCTCACCCTTTGTTAATTACAAAAATGGTAGCAATGATTTTGCCTGGAGGTTCAACACGAGGAATTGTGGGAGGGGCTGTGGCTCAGTGGAAGATCCCCTGCTTTGCATGCAGAAGGTCCCAGGTTCAATCCCTGGCATCTCCAGTTAAAAGGACCAGGAAGGAGGTGATGTGAAAGTCTTCTGCCTAAGATCATGGATAACTGCTGCCAGTCTGAGTAGACGGTACTGCATTTGACAGACTCAGTATAAGGCAGTTTCATTTCACCCCGGGGGTAGAGCTGTGGATCAGCGAGGGAGCCTCAGCTTGGCATGCAAGAAGTCCTAGATTCAACCCCCGGCATCTCCAGTTAAAAAAGACTAGGCAGTCGGTGATGTGAAAGACCTCTGCCAGAGACTCTGGAGAGCCGCTGCCTGTCTTAGTAGACAACACTGACCATGATGGACTAAGGGTCTTACACAGTAGAAGACAGCTTCATGTTGGTGTTCATGTATGTTCATTGTGGAAGATACTAAAGTTGCTGGCAGGCTGTAAGGGCAGCTGGTACATGAGGATTACGCAGCGGAGGAAAACTGAGATGGCTCATCAAGCCGTGTTGCAAATATTTCAATATTTTCGGTCTCCCGAATTTCCCATCTGTATCCAGGAAAATCTCCAATTGATGCACACCCAGCTATGGCACTTCAATTACCAGTCTTGTTTGTTCATGTGTTTGGTCTGGGTTTTTTGGTTTTTTTTTTTTTTTTAAAAATACTGCTTTTCTGAGTATCTCAGCTACAGACCGTGGCGACAAAGTGACTAAACACAGTGTCAGAGTTCCAACGTTGTGTTAAACCATGACCCAGGATGTCTAACCATGGTTTTATGTGATTTGGGGAATTAGAAGACCACGGTGTGGGCTTGGCCAGCAAACTCGAACCAAGAACTATAGCGGCAGAGTTCCAACACTGTGTTAAACCATGACCAAGGATGTCTAACCATGGTTTTATGTGCTTTTGGGAATTAGTAGACCATGGTGTGGGCTTGGCCAGCAAACTCGAACCAAGAACTATGGCTTGAAATGGGCTGGTGATCTTCATGGTTTGGCATGTGATCTGCATTGGCGAAACATAGTTGGGGCTGTTGTTCCACCTCTGGAGGCCCACCAAACTAAGCTGAGAAAAAAGAATCAGAACAGACAGGTAGCTGAAAACTGTGGGTTGCATGAAAGCTCAAACCATGGTTTGGGTTAAAGCTGAAGATGGGGGCTGGTGCATTATCTGAGTGAACGTTGGTCTGTACTTATCTGTAAGGTAAACAGAGATCACTTTTTCTTAGATATTTGACTTGACAGACAAGACAAAGATGGAAATGAGCAACAAAAGAAATAATAGCAGAAAATAAAGTATGTAATAGGGAGAGAGCAATGTGATCAGGGTCCCAAAACTGATGGATCCTCCCCGGACCCAAGGATGCCAGGCTGGCTATGACCAGGGCCAGGGCTTTCTCGATGGCGGCTCTTCTATGGTGGAATGAGCTCCCAGAAGAGATCAGGGCCCTGCAGGACCTTATGCAGTTCTGCAGGGCCTGCAAGACGGAGCTCTTCCACCAGGCCTTCAGTTAGGAGCCACCCCCGATAGAGAACTTTGTTCCCCGAAGTCATCAGAACAGCCTGTGCCAGCTCCACAAAGATCAGATCTATGGGCTGACGGCTAGGATGGAATGTGAAGTCGGCTGCCATCTTTTTAATTCTTTAATTCATTTAATCATTGAACAACTTACTAGTATTATTAACGTTAGCACCTTTTAATGTCGGAATGTTTTATACAGAATGTTTTAGGACAGGGGTGGGCAAATTGCGGCCCGGGGGCCACATACGGCCCGCCACAAGAGTTTTTTGCGGCCCGCCAAGACAGTTGGCCACATGGTTTCTCAACAAGCAATCTCCTGATTTCAAAAAAATTGTAGAAAAGTGTGATAGGGTACATTTCTCTCATTAAACTGATTCTAAAATTAAATGTGCTTGCAGCTATAGATGATATGAAATTAGCACAATAAATAAATTGAATAAAACCACCACTATTTTATTTAATTTATATGTATTGATTTTTACGATACAATTTATACCTTTTCTGAAATGCAAAGTTAACTAATGAATGCAATCATTTTAAAAGGTGCGGCCCTCCGCTAACCTCCGCTCCCACAAAGTGGCCCCCGAGCCAAAACAATTGCCCACCCCTGTTTTAGGATTATTTAAATTGTCTAACTGTGTGTTTCTATTCTTTCCGTAAGCTGCCCTGAGCTGGCCTCGGCCGGGAGGGCGGGGTATAAATCTGATAATAAATAAATAAATAAATAAAACGCCGGAAGATAAAATAGGGGAATGGTACAGGCGGACAGCTTCAATATATAAACTAAAGCTGGCTCTCAAAGAAAGTAAATAATCCCTGAAGGCAGGGAAGCTGGGAGCCCTGACTTCCCAGTGGGCAGTTTCTCCAAAGGTCTGGTGGTGGCAGTGGCTGGACTGAGAGGGAGAAAGGCCCCTCCAGGTGATGGGAAAACTCAGGCGGGCAGGGTGGAACAGGGCCTGGAGGCCAGAGCAGGACTGTTCCGCCACACACATTATGAGAAGACAAGAGTCACTGGGAAAGACAGTAATGCTAGGGAAAGCTGGGAGCCGCAGGAAAGAGGAAGCACCCAGCAGGAGATGGATTGACTCAGTACAGGAAGCCATGGCCCACAGTTTGCAAAACCTGAGCAAGGCTGTTAATGATGGGACGTCCTTGAGGACATTTATCCATCGTGTCACCATAGTGTCGGAAACAACTTATCAGCACTTCTCTCTCTCTCTCTCTCTCTCTCTCTCACACACACACACACACACACACACACACAGAGCTTTCTTCCCTAAGCTGATCTGCAAAAATTAACTAAAAGCCAAACAAAAGCCTGGCTAAGCTGATGCTCCTTTCCAGAGCCACAGAATCCCTATCCAAAAGTAAAAAAGGTTTCTTCACCCTTCTTATGCTGAGTCTGGCTCACCCACTCCCATCCAGTGGAGTTCCATGGGCTCTGATTGGCCGACAATCTCTTGCGTTTGCGTGAAGCCACAATCACAATGATTGGTTCAGAGCTCGGGAGGCAGATGTGGGAAGAATAAGTGTCGCTGAAACAGAAATACAAGTGAGGGAACAAACTTCCTAGTTCGTATTTTTGTTTCAGTGACACTACGGCCGCGGTCACACGGCCCCTTAATGTGGGAGGAAGGGCTGCTTCCTCTCACATTTAAAGGGGCCATCTACATAGCCCCGCAGCGAGTCCCGCAGCGAAGCGGGCTCCAATGCGGGTTGTTCCCGCTTTTACCGACCCCGGGAAAAACTAGTGTTTTCCCGGGAGTCGTGGGAGGAACCCGCATTGGAGGTTATCTGGACAGCCCTCTCTCGCAAGCATTACGAGAGCAGGGCTGTCCAGATGGCCTCCCCCCTCCATTTCCCCCCCCCTTTTACACTTGGGCGCATGGCTATTCATGCGCCCAAGTGTAAAAGGGGGAAAAAAAACCCACAACTTACCCAGGCGGCTGGCGGTCCTTGGCCGCCACAGCCGCCTCTCCTGCTGCTGGGGCCGCCTCCGCCGCGGCCGCCATTCGCTCCGTGGCTGCCGCCTCTTCAGCGGCCGCCGCCGCTTCCGCCGCGGCCACAGCTGCCGCGGCAGTCGTTCCCACCGCGGCCGCCTCTTCAGCGGCCACGGCTGCTGCTTTTGCTGCTGGTGCTGCCGCAGGGGTTGGGATGTATGGACATCCCAACCTGCGGTTGAAAAATGCGGCCCCTTTAAATCCGGGAGCCCTCCCAGATTTAAAGGGGCCGTGTGACCGCGGCCTTATTTTCTTCCTCACGTCGTTTTGGTGGCAGAAGTGGGATTTTGCCAACGCGGACTGTGCTCCAGCCAGGGAACTGGGTCTTCTATTTTGTCCTGTCTTGCAAGTTCTGTGACCACATGCAGTTTTTTAAAGGGTCTCTACCCTTTCTTGTCTGGTGGAAGGGGATGGGAGGGAGTCTGTACCACTGAGCTGTGATAAGGCAGAAAGCCCCCCCCCCCCTTCCTCCCAGGGAAATCTCCCATTCCCGCCCAACCTGGTTCTTCCCTTACAAGAGAAACGACATCACATTAGGTGTCACTTCGTTTCTCCACCCTCTGTCTCTTTTAGTACAAGCTCTGGCACTCAGCTCTGGGAATCCCTGATCTAGAAGCGACAGCTAGCTGCCCTTGAGAAACATGGAAAGGGCAGTGTGCCTCAGTTTAGTGCCAAAATTTGTGCAAAGCTGTATTTGGTAAAGAGAAAGGAGTCTCGAGAAACAGTCAACTGTAAACCAAATGTTTAACTCATTTGTGAACTCAGGGAGACATGCCTCGTGAATGCATGGCTCAACCTCACCAAATGCAGACATCACAATCAATGCTCCCTCTAAGCTGCGGAGTCTTGTGAGCAAAAATTCTGCTTTGTGAGCTACTGGCATTAAAGTGGTGAGCAAATGATTTGGCTACTGCATAAATGAGTTTGCTCTGGAGCCATCATTCCTGAGAAAAGACAAAGATGTGTGAGAGCTGGAAGCTAAAAGAACTGTGAGCTAACTCACACTAACTCGGCTTAGAGGGAACACTGAAGATTATGGTTTTCTTTTAAACAAGGAAACCCTCAATCATGCATGAGAGGAAGAAGGAGGAAGCCTGCAAGGTTGGGAATAAACAAGGCTCATTCCAGCCGGAGGCTGTATTCAGATACAACCTTGTGAGTGTGTCTGAATACAGCTTTAGGCTTGGGAAGGACACAGCACAAAACCACTGTTCATTTTAACTATTGGTTAGTTTTCAGTCCCAGGAAACCAGCGAGGATTAAACCAGGATGTCCGAATGTGTACACCGTGCAAAATCATAAAACTCACTGTGGTTAATAAGCTTCAAATTATGGCTTTAGATCTTGGCTAGATGGTCCCTAGCTAGGGTTGCTTGAGTCCTCCTGGAATTTAACTGAACTAAACCATGGTTTTGCGAGACATATGAACCAAGCCTTAGCCATCTCATACGGCAACAGAGCTAAGGCATCTGTGTTAGTCCCAAAGGACAGGACTATGCCTTTCACTGCAGGCGAGCTTTTGAAGTTGCCATAACCTTCCATCGTAAATGCTGCACTTGGATTTAGTCGCCCTCCAATCCCACCCTCGGTGCTTCAGCTGTGGTCAAGTCAGTTCAGGATTTCCATGTTAGCTCAGTTGTAGCTTTTTGTGGTTTTGTAAAAGTACACTACAAGCTTTAAAATAGCACTTGGGCAACCGCTGTTTGCAGGGTGAGCAAACAGAAAGTTTACAGAAGGCAACCGTGGGCCGTTCCGCATTCTGCCTGATTGCATGGGGAGGGAAAAAATGTGCTCCGTAAACCACCCCTCCCCCCTTCCATGCTCTCCTAACATTCCCAGCGTCGTCTCACATGACTCGCATTGTGATAAAGAATGTGTATCTTTTTAGCAGATTGAATGGACGTTTATTGTGGCGTGTTTTGATGCCAGAGAAGGAAATCTGGTTCTCGTTTTCAGCCACACGAACCAAACGTGGCACAGGCGAAATGTGAGACACAGCAACTTTAACTGGCCCCACCAATGGCCCTTTTGGCCCTGTTTTATCTCCAGGAGGGGTCAGAACCCAGTGTGGAGTAAGCAGGGTTTCCAGGTCCCCCCTAGCCACCGGTGGGGGATGGGAGGGTAGGGTTCCCAGATCCAGGTTGGGAAGTTGCTGGAGATTTGGGGGTGGAGCCTGGGGAGGACAGGGACCTCAGTAAGGTACATTACCATAGAGTCCCCCCTCCAAAGGATCCATTTTCTCCAGGGGAACTGATCTCTGTAGTCTGGAGATGAGCTGTAATTCTGAGGGATCCCCAGGTCCCACCTGGAGGCTGGCATCCCTTGCATGGAGTATCTGGATAGTGCCCTGACCTAGATGGCCCAGGCTATCCCCATCTCATCAGACCTTGGAAGCTAAGCAGGGTCGGCCCTGATTAGAATTTGGATGGGAGACCTCCAAGGAAGTCCAGGGTCGCTACACAGAGGCAGGCAATGGCAAATCACCCCTGAACGTCTCTTGCCTTGAAAACTCCTACAGGGTTGCCGTAAGTCGATGACGACTTGATGGCAAAAAAAAGAAAAAAAGATTGTGTGGTACACTATCGGGGAATTATTTATTTATTTTAAACGTTTATTAGCCGCTTCTCTGTATCTGATGGAACTCAAGGTGGCTTGCCATGTAGATAAAATACATAAAACAGAATACATAAAAGCCCCCCAGATTTGAAACTGCCAGTAAATTAATCAAATGCGTCCTAAATAAAACTGTCTTCAACTGCCTGCTAAAAATTGAAAGTGAAGTGACCATGTGTACCTCCCTGGGGAAGTCAAGTGATGTGTACTGTATTAGGGTCGGGTCTGGACAGTATGACGAAGGCCCAGAGAGCATCTTTGGGGTAGGGACGCCAGGCCTTCTGCTATAGCGGGAGGCCTCCTGTCATCCAGGCTCATTGCCCACTGGCACCTGAAAAGCTGGGCAGGAGAAAATGGGGGCGAGGAGCATGCTCTGGCATTGTGCTGGCATCCTTGTGTCACTTCTGGCAAAACCCGGAAGTAATATGGGGACACTCTAGCATTTTACCCCGCCCCCCCCAAATTAAATGGTTTTACCACTGACTTCTTCTAAATCCTAGAGCATCTAAAAACATCTTCTGGGTTTTACGTTGGGTTGCCAGGTCCTTCCTGGCAACCAGGTGGGGACGGCTTACCAACAGCTGAGGGAGGCCTCGGATGGCATCGCTGCGATGTCTCTGGTGATACGGCAATGCCACTTCCTTCCTGCACCAGAAGTGATCATCACATCACCAGCGATGCCAGCAACTCTGGTATTTGGGCAACATTTCTATGGTAGACACCATAGAGTTTCTCCCCAAATACCAGAACATCCCTCAACACTGGTGATGTGATGATGTCACTTCCTCTTTTTCCTGGAAGTGGTGTCACCGGCAACATTGCTGCAACCCCAGCTTAGGCCTCCCCCACTACCAGTAAGTCCCCTTGGCAGCCAGCTGATTGGCAGTGAGGGGCAGCAGCTGGGACAAGAGATAACCCGCCCCAGTTGGGTCCTGACAGCTCTGGCCTTACCAGAATTGACATCAGACCCACTATCATTGCCAGCTCCAGGTTGGGAGATTTGGAGGGTGGAGCCTGCGGAGGGTGTGGTTTGGGGAGGAAAGAGACCTCAGATAGGTATAGACTCCACCCTCTGAAGCACCCATTTTCTCCAGGGGAACAGATCTCTGTAGTCAGGAGATCAGTTCTGATTCTGGGAGATCTCCAGGTCACACTTGGTGGTGGGCCTCCCTTGGCTTCACACCCCCATTTCTCCCAGGAGTTGCCTGGTAGTGTTGCCAGGTCCCCCCTGGCCCCCAGCGTGGGATGGAGAGGGTAAGGTTGCCAGATCCAGGTTGGGAAACTCCAAGAGATGTGGGGATGGAGCCTGGGAAGGCTAGGGACCTCAGTGGGGTACAAGACCCCAAAGTCTAAAGCATCCATTTTCTCCATGTGAAGTTATCTCTGTAGTCTGGAGATGAGCTGTGATTTCAGGGGATCCCCAGGTCCCACCTGGAGACCGCCATTGCTAAATCCAGGTCTGGGGCCCAAGGTGGCTCTCCATAATCTTGTCCCCAAACATATAAAAACACAGATCAGCAACAGTTAATTTTGAGCGAGGGCTGGAGCCGGCTCTATACTTGTGGGCTGCCATAAATGTGACAAACGGCCCAGCTCCAATTCTGTGGGCTTGCAACACATCCCGCCCAAGCTCAGACAGCCCCTCCTGTTTTTTCCCCCTCTAGGCCTCATTGTCATTGGCTGTAAAATGGGCACAATAATGACCACTTTGACTGAGATGCTGTTTGTAAGGGCTGCGGAGCGCTTTGCAATTAGAACTCCCAAAGCCTCGACTGAGCCCTTCCTTTGGCCTATATACCGTCTCCTCGTTACTTCCTTACCGATTCCATAATGAATCCCTGGAGGAGAAGCTCGAAAGCCGGGAGGCCGATGACCTCATGTCTCATCTGTCACCACAAGAAAGCTACCTGCATACAAAAGAGGGGGAACAGAGCGAGAATGGCATTAAAAAGTGCAGGGAGAACAGAGAGCGCGCGCACACACGAACACGGCGTCGCAAAGTTGCTCGTTCCGTCACCGAACAAGCAGGAACAGTGTCTGAAGCAGAGGAATGTGATGGTGCGAGAAATCCCTGCCAGACAATCTGACAAAACAGTGACTCTGAAGTAAACAGCTGAACTTCTTCCACTGTTGTTGACGCACTGATATGCAGCATGGTGGGGCAGCCTTGGTTCAAATTATGCCAGGGAGTCTACCAACTAGGAACACCATCTTTCAGGTGGGATATGGAGATCCTCTGGAATTCCAGCTCATCTTCAGACTACAGAGGTCAGTTCCCCCGGAGAACATGGATGCTCTGGAGGGTGGACTCTTGTGGCATTAGACCCCACTGAGATTCCTGTCCTCCCCAAATTTCCAGGAGTTTCCCAACCTGGATCTGGCAACCCTACCTCCCCCCCCTCATCCAGTCGCAGGTGGCCGGGGGGGCGTGGCAACCCTATCACCAACACTACGAAGAAAATTGTGAAAGTAGCATTGGAATTTGGTGAATATCCATTCCTCCCTAGGACCTGTACTTCTAGGAAAGAGGCAGCTGATCTCTGTATGATAACATCTCCTATAAAGTTGCTTTCAGAACACTGTTTTATTACAGATTTCCATGTTGTAGGGGGTGGAGGGGGCTGCCTTAGGGTTCCCAAACACTGTGTCAGCAAATACCAGGAGACCGGGGGGGGGGGGGCTGGGAAAAGTGGAGTTTGTGGTGGATACGATGTCACTTCTGGGTAATGTTCTAGGAATTTCCTCGGATTGCTGTGATAAAGACCATAGAAACTAGAGGAAATTACTAGAGCGTCGCTATGGAGGTAATTCCCCCCCTCCCACATAGGGTTGCCAGACTCCAGGTGGGGCCTGGGGATCCCTTGCTTTTACAACTGATATCCAGCTGAGAGAGATCAGCTCCCCTGGAGAAAACGGTTGCTTTGAAGGTGGGGCTCTATGGCATTGTACCCTGCTGAGGCCCCTCCCCTCCCCAAACCCCACCCTCTCCTGGCTCCACCCCAAAGTCTCCAGGTATTTTCCAACCCAGACCTTGTCAACCCCCCTCCCACGCACCAATTTCTTAAGGGGAGGAGGCTGGGGGGCTAGGAATTCTTCACTCAGAGCCCAGGCAATTGAGAAGCCTGGGACTGGCCAGCAGTTCTGTGGCATAATGGGAGTTGTGGGGCTGACAGAGAAGGGGTGCGTTCAGACGGCATGCTGGAGCCGCTTTAAATCGCCCCGCTTCGATGTGGCTTTTTTAAACTCCAGACAATTGCATTCACACAGGAGTGTACGTTGGGGTTTTTTTCCCCCCTAAGTTTGCGCACACGCATAGGCCCTCATCTGGAGATCTGAAAAACTAAACCCTTGCGCATGTGCAAAAGCAATAGAGCAAATCCTGTCAAAGTTCCACAAACACTGTGATTTCACCGCCGTGACAGAACACGTCCCTTCAAACTTTTCCCCTGAAACTGGCCTCCTTGGGATCCCGAACTCAAAAATAGTGGCCATTTTGTTAATAGATGCGTGGGCGGAGCAGCGCTTATGAGTATATTGCCGCCGCAAAAATAAAAATGGCGGGCGAAAAGCAGAAGACAGAGGCTTCCGTGTGTGTGTGTGTGTGTGTGTGTGTGTGTTAAAGACTCGGAGCAAACTCGGAGCAAAGTGTGTGTTAAAGACAGTGGAGCAATCACACAGGGGAAACTGCACTTTCAACCGGGAGAGCTGGAAAACACCACTTGGGACCTGGTATCAAAATAGTCCGGATGGAAGGGGAATTTGCTCTGGAAAGCGACGGCTGGGGACAGGAGGCAGCTGCTGCCGTCTGAATGCGCACATTTGATCCGTTTTTGAAGTGCGTCGAAGCCAGATCAAACGGCGCATCTGAATGCACCCAAGGTGTGTCTGGAGTCTGCTACCACCCCAGAGGAACATGACCGCAGTAGGGTTGCCAACCTTCAGGTGGTGGCTGGAGATTTCCTGGGATTACAGCTGATCTCCAGGCCATAGAGATCAGTTCCCCTGGAGAAAACGGCCACTTTACAAGGTGGACTTTATGGCATTACACCCCAGTGAAGACCCTCCCCTCCAGAAACCTCACCCTTCTCAGGCTCCACCCCCCAAATCTCCAGGTATTTCCCAGGCTAGAGCTGGCAACCCTGCAGGCTAGGTGGCAGCTCCGAACTTGCTCTGTGGTCAGCGTCATCAGCTGGCTGGTCGGCGTGGCTGTTATCACTCCTGGCGCTGGTTGGCATTTCTGACCAAGGCCGGGGTCTCTAACTCTAGTCTGACATGTCTTCTGAACTGGCGAACTGTAGCTAGCATTTAGCCTGCAAACTGTGATTTGCAATCACAGATTGTAACGGCTGCAAATCATGGTAGAGAGGCAGTGCTAATCTCAGTTTCCCAGTTTGAAAGTTATGGCAAAGTACGGATTGAGCAAGCCAGAAAACAAGGGAGGGGACCCACGGGCAAGCGGAGAGGAGGGAAAAGAAAAGGGCAAATCTCCCAGACCACAGAGGACTGACAGACTGATTTTCATGACATCTGAATGAGAAGACAGTAATCTTGCCAGCCTCTGTCTGAAAGCTTGAAAGGCCCTAACTGGCAATCTAAGTATAATACGGTCCTTCCGATGTATAACTTGCCAGATGTTGTCCATGGAGCCTTTCAGGCTGATTTTGATGGCAAGGTGCAAAGATACACACACAATGCTGGTCTAGACGGAGAAGTTATACTAAGAAATAAATCATCTCCTTGGTATAAATCAGAGGTTCCCAAATTTATTTGGCCTACCGCTCCCTTTTCAGAAAAGAAATTACTCAGCACCTCCCCTCCCGGAAATCTACCTTCAAGTGGTCAAAAAGATGCCACGATCCACGCAGCCAGGCAGGCCAAGGCAGGCACAGAGCAGCAGCAGCTGAAGGCCTGAAGCCAGAGGCCAGCTGCAGCCGCCACAAAAGAGCCCAGCAGCAACACCTAGGGTTACCAAGTACTTATGTTCTTTCGGCGGGGGGGGGGGGGGGGAGTCCTCTCAGCGCCGGGAGTTTCTAGGCACGCGTGAAAAGCACGCGCACCATAATGATGTCACCGGAAGTGACATCATCACGTTGGGGACATTGCCAGGGCGACGCTCTGGCAATCGCCCCAAAACTCTATGGTACCATAGAGTTTCGGGGCGATTGCTAGAGCGTCGCCCCGGCAACGTGCCCAGCGTGATGATGTCACTTCCGGGTGACATCATCACGCTGGGGAAGGTGTCCTGAACGGACGACTTCGGGGGTGGGGTTCCCCCCGCTGGCCAAATCCGGGCCGGTGGATTGGGGACCCCTGTAGCGGGGGATTCCCTGCCCCCCCCGGCAGACTTGGCAGCCCTAGCAACACCAGTCTTACAAAGGTGCACATGCACTTGCAATTTGCAAGTCCATGGCTGTGATTGGCTGTGGGGACCCCTCTTCACCTCCCCCTCCCTCCCTCCCTGATCCCAGGGAGGACCAGGAAAAGGCTGCTTTAGATAGGTTCTGGACTCTTCTTTTTTTATGCTTCCACCGCCGCCTTATTTTTTTCCAACGCCCCCCCCCCAACTGCATCCAAGGCTCCTACCACTCACCTGGATTGTTCCAGTGCCCCCCAGGGGGCGGTATTGCCCACTTTGGGAACCTGAGGTATAAACTGATTAAAGTGGATCATTGCAGGGCACATTACTTGACTAAAATTGCTTTCCTCAACTTGAGTTTAGCTTCTGCATCCCTCCGCTTCCAAACCATGCAAACATCAGGGCTCGAAGACCGATACACCAAAATACCAGCAACTGAGCGCCTTTGCATATGTGGTGGCTCAGACCCTGACGATCTGTGTCGTTACCTGCTCGATTGTCCACTCTATTCATCCCCCAGAAAGATGTTTCTTGACACGATCTTAGATGAATTGGGCCCCTGCTCCACATCTGGGGAAGTTATAACTTTACTTGCAGAAGTGGAGCCAGCGTATTCGTACAAGGTCGCCCTTTTTGCACTAGTGGCAAAGAAAATTAGAATCAAGTTGACTGAATCTTTGCCTGCTAAATAGCCAGAACTATGTTAAGGTATATAAGGCCCTTACTCCAAACCCTATATTCATTCTGTAGTTTTAGTTTTTTTAATCTCATATTATTTTAAGAATGTAGCCAGTTTTATGCTTGACACACAATCCCTATGTTTCAATGCAGATTTTATTCTGTATTTTATAGCTTCTATTGTACCGTATTTGTAGCGGCCATTGGCCATATGCAATAAATTGGAATTGGAACTGGAATTAGGTGAGAGAGTGCACAATCCTCACCGAACTACAATTCCCAGAATTCTTTGAGCCTAAAGCAGGGTTCAAAGCCAGTATAGATCTGCCGTACAGCTGTGGCCATAGTACGGTTCCTCTTTTTTTTGGTCAGTTTGATGGAAAGCCCAAGTTCAAATCCCAGCTTAGTCATAAGACTCATTGAGTGGCCTTTAGCGAGTCGTCTTCTTTTTAGCTTGACCTACTTTACAGGGCTGCTGTGAGGATAAAATGGGCTAACTCTGTCAATGCCACCCAAGGGTGCTATGAGGAAAGGCCGGATATGAATAGGATAATTAAGCACGTTCTTGTTTGTTTCGAAGGCATGGGTGGAGGGACTTTAAATTCTTATGCACTAACTTCCCTGGATACTAGGTAAACATCTCTGAGTCAGAAAACATGAGTCAGCTAAATGGCGTAGCTCATCTATTCATCACAGTTTAAAATGTGGATTTCAAATTCACTTTTAATTAAATCGTTCGTTAAAGGCTGCTCAGTGCTAAAGGTATTATTACGAGAGATCTATTTACATCTCATTATTTGAGTAAAGCATCTCAGGTGCTTCTCCTACCGTGTTATTTGGAGAAAGCTGTTATCTTTGTTGGAGAAAGCAATGATCCCCCTTAGCTATCTTCATGCAATCTTCCCCATTGCCACATTCTGTATGTTTAATCTAGCTGGGTGAGCTTGCAACTAATTGGCTGTCAGGTAAGGCCTTTAACCAATTCGAGAGCTTTTAATTGGCTTCTGAACCTGGTGCTCAGAATGTATGGGGCGTGTGATTTTGAAAGGTTGGGTCTCGTGTTCAGCGCTCAAAGGTTATTATCCCGGGGCTGTTATCCCAAGACAACAGTCATCTGGCTATAAATGAGCAATACCTAAAATGGCACCCACTGAAGAATTCCCCGGAGTCCACTTGCTTTTTGCATCAGTAGAAATGTAGTGGAGTATAATGCCCAGAACACACAAAGGGATGGTAAGACTTTGCTCTGGTTAGACCCCACTTGGAGTATTGTGTTCAGTTTTGGGCACCACAATTTAAGAAGGATATAGTCAAGCTGGAATGTGTCCAGAGGAGGGCGACGAAGAGGGTGCGGGGTCTGGAGACCAAATCCTGTGAGGAAAGGTTGGAGGAGCTGGGTATGTTAAGCCTGGAGAGGAGATGACTGAGAGGAGATATGATCACCATCTTCAAGGACTTGGAGGGCTGTCATCTAGAGGATGGTGCGGAGTTGTTTTCTGTTGCCCCAAAAGGTTGGACCAGAACCAATGGGTTGAAATTAAATCAAAAGAGTTTTTGGCTAAACATTAGGAAGATCTTCCCGTCAGTTAGAGCAGTTCCTCAGTGGAACAGGCTTCCTCGGGAAGTGATGGGCTCTCCTTCTTTGGAGGTTTTCAAACAGAGGCTCGATGGCCATCTGACCGCCATGCTGATTCTGTGAACTTAGGCAGATCATGAGAAGGGAGGGCAGGAAGGGATGAGCCAGTGCTCGGCTCTCATGACCCTTTCTTACGTGCTGATAGCCACTTTGGGGTCAGGAAGGAATCTTGCTCCCGGCAAGATTGGCCCAGGGATCCTGGAGGTTTTTTGCCTTCCTCTGGCATAGAGCAGGGGTCACTGGGGGAGTGGGGGTGGGGGAAGGTAGTTGTCAGTTTCCAGTGCTGTGCAGGGGGTTGACCCTTGGGATCCCTTCCAGCTCTGTTTCTGTGTCTCTATGACTCTTCATGATAAAATCCACCGGGTTTTGAAAGAGAATAAAGAACATAAGAGAAGCCATGCTGGATCAGGCCAATGGCCCCTCCAGTCCAACACTCTGTGTCATAACAGTGGCCAAAAACCCAGGTGCCATCAGGAGGTCCACCAGTGGGGCCAGAACTCCAGAAACCCTCTCACTGTGCCCCCCCCCAACAGCAAGAATCACTGCCCCAAACACAGCATTCCCTCTATACCTTGTAGCTAATAGCCACTGATGGACCTCTGCTCCATATGTTTCTCCAACCCCTCTTGAAGCTGTCCGTGCTCGTGGCCACCGCCCCTGCCTGCCGCAGTCAATTCCACGTGTTAATTACCCTTTGGGTGAAGAAGGACTTCCTTTTATCTCTTCTAAAAGCAGAGAGCTTCAGGTACTTCCCTATAAGCTGACTGACTAGCAAAAGCACTTCTAACGATATTTTGGAACCTCCAAATGGTTCGTGATTGGCTGTGCCACTGGGGCAGCCATTTTTTTATTGACCCACCTCTGACTGTTGTGATTTATGAGAAGCAACTATTTTGAGGTGGGGGGGGCGGGGCTTTAGTCTATGATGAGACAAAAATCTCAGGGTGTTCCAGAGAAATTGTTTTTGGTGACAGCTGCCACCACAGCACAAGGGTCTTCACAGTGTGGATGAAAGTAAGCTCTGGCAGTGATTTTGTGTCTGGCTCCACCCTTTGGGGCAGCGGTTTGGTGGTGGCCATTCGGTGGCTGCTCCCACCATGGTGTGTCAGACTTCGAAAGGTGTCTGCAGGTTCAAAGAGATTCTAGCAATACCCCTGGGTAAGGGAGGGGAGGAAGCTCCTCTATGTTTGAAATGTATCGAGCCCTTTTTAAAAAATCCAGCCAGACATAGGGTTGAGAGCAGTGCTCCCTCTAAACTGTGGAGCCTTGTGAGCAAAAATTCTACTTCGTGAGCTACTGGCATTAAAGTTGTGAGTCAGCGGTTTGGCTGCTGCATGAATTAGCTTGCTCTGGAGCCATCCTTCCTGAGCTAAGACAAAAAAATGTGTGAGCCAGAGGCTAAAAAACGGTGAGCTAGCTCATACATAACTCAGCTTAGAGGGAACACTGGTTGAGAGATTCCTGGAGATTAGCAGATAGATCCGAGGGAGGGCTGGCTTTGAGGAGGGAAGGGACCTCAGTGGGGTATAATGCCACCGAATCCACCTTCCAAAGCAGCCATTTTCTGCAGGGGAACTGATCTTCATGATCTGGAGGTGTGTGTGTTACATCTTTTTTCTCCCAGATTTCACCTTGAACTGCCAGCTTTCTGAGCACGGCTGAACAGGAATTTGCCAAAAAGAAAGAAAAGAAAGCTGGCATCCTGCACATTGTTGCTACAATAGTTGCATGCAGTACAGCAAAAAATACCCAACTCCCTTTTATCCCTAAACAATAGACTGAATCACAGAGTTTTGACCTTGCTATGAAATGCAAGCAGAGAGTAATTACAGCTCTCCTTTCTATGTAAGCAAACAATTCCGTCTGCGGAGTTTTCAGGGCTGCTGGTTTGCCCTAGACTTCCCCAACAAACGTCTAGGAGAAAAGATACAGTGGTTCTTTTTTCTCCACCACGAGGGTGTCAGAAAGTAAGAGTGTGAAAATTTCGGTGGGGAGAAAATATTCCTAGTAGCATTAGCTAAGGAGAAGGAATGTACTGGTAGTATCTGGCACCATAAGACAGCCAGTCTGGTGTAGTGGCGAGCGTAATGCATTAGGATCTGTGCAGCCCAGGTTGAATTCTCTGTTCTGCCACGAAAGCTCACTGGGTGACCTTGGGCCAGTCAGATACTCTGAGCCTAACCTACCTCACAGGGTTGTTGGGAGGAAAAATGGAAGAGAGGAGAGTGACATTAAGCCATTATAGGGTTAACATATTTGTTATGATTCTGCCAGAGACCTGACCTGGAAGTGCAACCTGGCTCAGAGCCAATCCTGTATGTTAACTGGTGTCTTTGAGAAACTGATTGGATGGTTTTAATTTACTAGTGTTTGCGTTGGCTAATGAGCTTCCTGTTAAGGTTCTAGAAGAGGGGTTACTTACTCAGCAGCCTTGCCCAGGTTTTTACCTTTTCCTTTTAGAGACTCAGGCCCATAGGTTCAGTGGGGCATCTTGGGGCCCAGCCCCCCGACTTACCACCCACACCCTCTGACTTCCCATCCACCTGGTTTATTTTATATGTGTACCATGGCCATGTTGCACCCTGCCCTCCCTGTGGGCACCCTCGCACCTCTCTCTCTCTCTCGTCACTTAAAAATTTTTTTTTTACTCTCTTATCTCTCCTGACACAGCCTGGTGTGTGTGTGCAGGGGAGCCCCCCGACTTATTTAAATGCCCCACAAAGTAAAAAAAATCCTGGCTACAGCCCGGTAGAGACTTGTGCTATGTATTAGCCTACTTTGCTGTATAAATGTCTTTTAGGACTTTGTCATTTTATTAGAACTTTCCCGTCCCCCTCCCCAATACATTTAGATAAAGAACCTTATTTTGATTAACAGCTCTCGTCTCCGTGCTTCATTTACCCGACAATTCTCACCTGCAGCTCTCTCACACAAAATGTTCAGGTTTACGAAAGCAAATTTCTCAAATATTATAGCACAAACATGTGCATTGCCGCGCTAGATCAGAGTCTTTGGTAGGTAGGCCTCATTCATATCGAATGCCCATCGTAAAACATGGCTTATACATTTAGAAACCATAGTAATCATCACGCATCAATGTTCTTTTCCCCCCTTGCTGAAAACAGAGTGAAATCACGTGGCCCTGATGCGAGCAGATGTTTTCGTGGTCGATGGAACAATTCTCAAAATCCTCTCATTTCATCATCTAACCCACTAAAGAATGTTCTTCTCTCTCTGAGTCGCAACCATTAACTCAAGGGAGGCAGGAAAAGTCAAAAATGCAAAGGGGGAAAAATTCAAAAGGGGAATAATGAAGTTAAGATGTCAAATCTTATAAAATCAGTGTGTTGCCAAAATCAACATTTTGAACGGCATCCATAAAATGTAATTACAAAGACTACCTAAAGACATTTAGCTTGCATTTTCCACACCCTCCCCAAAAGAAGCTTATTATATCACCCCACCCTCCATTTTAACAATCATTTAAGGCAGGAATTGACCCAAAATCTGCTAGTGGGTATCTTATTGGAATGCTCTAGCAATGCTACTTTGACTCACATTGTTTGCCGGGTAGGAACCAAGAGCCATTTTTTTGTTAGACAGTTCCACTGTTTATGAGCAACTCAGTTCCATTTGGCGAGTTACTTTCCACATATTTAAGCAGTACCATGCCATCAGCAGCATTCCACACGTGAATTCCTGCAAAACTCAGTAGAAGTCCTAGTCCCCCCCTCCCCCCAGGACTTTCATGTCTGCTCAGTGCTCCACAGCCCATTATTTAAATGGCAAGCAAATTTATTTAAATAGTAAGCAAATGGTTATTTGCTGCCATTGTGTTGTTTTAAAAAGTCTTCCTATGTGTTAGTTATCTGTATCCATGTTAATCAGTGTTAATTCTCACATGTGCAGACTTATGACTGTCATGGCTCCCCAGCTTGTCATTTCGTGACCTGACCCAATCATCCATGAGCCAGGTGGAGAACTGAATCCACTTACAGATGGCCCGGAGCTAGATGGCTTAGGCTAGCCCAGTCTCATCAGATCTTGGAAGCTAAGCGGGGTCAATTCTGGATCAGAACTTATATGGGAGCCCACCAAGGAAGTCTGGTTGGTACCCAGAGGCCGTCTCTTGTCTTGAAAACTCTATGGGGGAATGACCATATGTTCAGCTGCAACTTGAGGGCACTTTCTGCCACCAGTTTTGTTAGAATGAATGTCCATTTCACACCAGATTCTGTTGCCTTACTGTGCTAAGTAAAGGCAACCTTTGCCTCACAACCAAAGCAGAGAACACAACAGTTTGGATGACATTGTACATTTTCTCTTGTGCTCCAGTTAAAGACTAAAATTAGTCCGCGAAGACCAATCCCATTGGAACTGATTCTTTAGCCATGCCTAGCTGATGTTAATCAGAACTGCCTTGGAATGTACAATGCGCTTTTGGATCTTGCATTAAAGATTAAAATAATGATCACATTTTCCTCAAACTAGGCAGTGCACAGTTCTCCAGTCTAATGTTTACTGTCCTTTTGACATCGCCCTCTCTCTCTCTCTTTCCCTCCAGATCCTCATTATGTCAACTTTTATTTTGGTCGTCTCTGTTTGGCAGAAACAGACATGGAGGACATTTAGTTCCTGCAATTTGAACTTTGACCCTGGCCTGGTCATTCTGATTGGCCGCTCATGCTGGCTGAGCAGTATGAAACATACCAGTTATCTGCATGGGATTGCACCGTTAATTTGCATTCCCAAGAATCATGCGGCGAATTTCCAAGAATCATGGGGGGGAAGTCCAATACATTAATTCCAAGTCATGAGGTTTTGGCAGTTTCAGGCTGCGATTATACATACAATTAGCCCTGACATAGGTGCAAATGCTGGGTGGATTTAAAGGGTGCGATCAAACGTGAACATCTGGGAAGTGCCCTGCAGCTGGCAGCAACCTGTGTCGCTCTGCCGCAGAAGCAGAGTAAACAGGCACCAGGGAAAGTCTGGTAGTAAATGGGTTGCTACGGGCCATGGACGGACTTTCCTCTCTCTGATCACTCCAGCGTGCTGTCATGACATTGGGATGGTCTGATCAAGCCATCCCAACTCCATGCCGTTGTCCCTCCCTGAAAAGTACTGGAAGCGGAGTCTGGTTGCAGTGAAATCAGCATACATTTTATTGATCAGGATCAGACGAGGCATGCGGGATGGTGGTCAGGGGTCCTGCTTAAATGCACAGGCAAGCTGCACCCCTGACCTTGCCCAAACAAGGTAATAGGTTCAGGTTCCCACCAGAGGCTGTCATAGGACCATTTGAATATCCTAAGCCTCTGACAGGGTGACAATCAGGATCCTAGTCACCTATTGTTTCCCGTCCCCAAGCTCAGGTCCAACCTGGCCATATGCTTGGTGGTGGCCATGTGGCCGCCGCCATTATGTGCATTGCATATATTATACCCCCCTTCTCAGTATGTGCATCATCGCACACTCCTTAAGGAGCCCTCAATGCAGAGGTTCGATTCATCGATTCCTTGTTTAAGCACACTGAAAACAAATGGTAAAAAAAAAAAGACTCACCTACAGTTGTGTCTGATCACACAGTGACAGGCTGCGCCTGCAGCTTCAAAGAACTATGTGATCACACAACTGTGGGTCAAATTCCTCTGGAGGGAATAGCCTCACACACTCCCCCCCCCCCCATTTTATCTTGCACGTGTGACCGCAACCTCAAACATGTATTCCACCATTTTGGCTCATGCCCTGGAGGCAGCATTGTGAACTCTGAAGATGGGCTTGGATCCTGCTGTAAATCTCTGCTAGTGGAAGACATTTCCATCTCTGCTAGTGGAAGACATTTCCTTCCTCGCCTCCCCACTTCTGAAATATTCCCTGAAATATTTCTCCCCCAGGAACAGCACGGGGGGTGAACTGAAGGTCGGTAGTAGGTGGGAAGGATCGACAAAAATCTCCCCACCTTCCATTATGGGAAACGCACAACAGGATCCAGTCCATGGTTTGGCACTAAAATATCCTGCAAAAGCAAGCGCCACAAAAGCACAACATTGCCGACAAGCTGACAGCGATGGAAACTTTTCGTTCCAGAATGAGCATGTTGAGGATTTGTTGAAAGCAAGATGGCATCTGACATCAAAGCAACAAAATTCACTGCAGATTTCACTCTTTGCAGTTTTTGGCATCCGATCACCCAGCCACATCATTTCTTCTTCGCAGAATTGAAATAAAATCTCATGTATACAGCCCTCATCTGACTTTGGGAGGATCAACAACAACACCCTGTTGTGTGCATCTTCCATTCCTTGGATCCCAGATAGAGATCTCCTTTTCTTGGAAGCCACGTGGAGGAACTTGGTTTCCTCTCCTTCAAGCCTCGAAGAGCTCTCGATTGAGCTTGAAAACGTTGCCTTTTCTATGTTATCTTGTATTTCTCGCCATCGGCAATCCAAGAGATTAACTTCAACTAACTTGCAATTCAACCTCAGACGTCCCCAAGGGGCAGACAACACACCCAGCTGTTTCCAAGTCATCAAGGCAATTGATCCCCCCCCCCCCCCCCGCTGGATCTATATAGCAAGGCCTCGTAGGACTGAACTTCTGTGTTAGGAACACATGCGCAAGGAGGAAGTCTGGCGAAATATGGCTCTTCTGCCAGCATGACACTTGTAGCCATAGAGTTGGAATGGCATCGTGATTAGAGTGTAGGATTAGAACCTGGGAGAACCAGGTTCAAATCTCCATTCCAGCTGCCAGCTCCACCTTGGGAAATTAAGAGAACATGAGAAGCTAAAGTTGGACCAGGCAAATGGCCCATCCAGTTCAACTCTTTGTGTCACACAGTGGCCAAAAGTACCAGTGGAGCCAGAACTCCAGAAGCCCTCCCACTGTGCCCCCCCAAGCACCAAGAATACAGGGTATCACTGCCCTAGGCATAAGAACATAAGAGAAGCCAATGTTGGATCAGGCCAATGGCCCATCCAGTCCAACACTCTGTGTCACACTGTGGCCAAAAACACCAGGTGCCCTCAGAAGGTCCAGCAGTGGGGGCAGGACACTAGAAGCCCTCCCACTGTTGCCCCCCCCCCAAGCACCAGGAATACAGAGCATCACTTGCCCCAGACTGAGAGTTCCTATCTGTACCTTGTGGCTAATAGACACCGATGGACCTTTGCTCCAGATGTTTATCCAATTCCCTCTTGAAGCTTTCCATGCTTGTAGCCACCAACACCTCCTGTGGCAATGAATTCCATGTGTTAATTACATGGAGATTTGGGGGCAGTGCAGAGTTGCCACCTCTGGGTTGAGAAACACCTGGCAATTTTGGGGTAGAGCCTGGAGACAGCAGGGTTTGAGGAGGGGAGGGACCTCAGCAGGGTATAACGTCAGGCAGTCCACCTTCCAAAGCATCCACTTTCTCCAGAGGAACTGATCTCTGTCATTTGCAGACTACTTGTGATTACAGGAGATCTCCAGCCACTGCCTGGAGTTGGCAACCTACGGCAGTGCCTGCAGAAGAAGGAACTCAGCATGGAAGTGATGCCATAAAGTCTGCTCTCCAAAGCTGACGTTTCCTCCAGGGAAAGGGCTCTCTGTAACCTGGAGATCAGATTTAATTCCAGGAGAACTCCAGGCCTCACCTAGAGGTTGACAACCATAACCCCCACTCTGCCACATAAGTTTGCTGGGTAATCTTGGGCCCATCACATTCTATTAGTGCTTTTAGTTTTGGAACACTGTCTGGGGCAGCGATGCTCTGTATTATTGGTGCTTGGTGGGGCCACAGTGGGAGGTCTTCTGGAGTTCTGGCTCCACTGGTGGACCTCCTGATGGCACCTGGGTTTTGGCCACTGTGGTCCTTTCTGCATTCGCCTGCCACTCCAGACTTTCTCAGCGTTCGAGTCGAGGCACGTTAAGTCCACAGCAAACCAGCATCCAAATAACCCTGGGCAGCAGCAGGCTAAAACCAGGCTGACCACTGAACGGGACGAAATTTAATGCAGAATGGGGGGGGGGGGGGGACAGAATAAAAAGAAGGTTGAATTCGATTTTAGTGCGGAATTGCTTGACGCAGAAGAAAGTAAACAGGGAGAAGAAGTAGAACCGAAAAATGGGTGCCCCAATGTTTAACTCAGTTTTGACCTCCGCATTCTAGCCAAGAAACTGTATTCCAAAAGAAAAATCAAGTTGCTCAGAACGCCAAGGGCTGCCTCGAGTTTTCCCTCCATCGAAACGTTTTTGGAATAATTCCCACGGAAGGACAGATGTGAACAGTTTTTTATGCAGAATGGAAAATGCATTGATTTTGCAGGAAGGATTTGCAGGCAGGAGCTACACGGGATCCCATTTCTGGCCGGCGAACCTTCTCCACTAAATCCTTCCTGAGGTCAGGAAGGGGTTATGTTTCTCCTCCTGCCCCTCCCTCTGGAGGACCAAAATTAGAGACAGGATGTTGGGAGGTGAGGAACTGAGTCCAATAAAATTGTCTCGAGACAATATGGAGAGCTGGTTTTGCTTGCCTTCCGGGCTGCTGCTGCTGCTTGTTAGCATGCAGCTGCACCGCGCATTCTACAAGTACAGTGCTTGCATTTCAAATAGATACACACTGCAGAGCATTTCCATCTACATATGGAACAGTGCCAGACAGTGCCAGAGCTCTGGCCTATCTAGCTTAGTGTTGCCTACGCCACTGATCTCCAAGGCGGCAGTCATGGCTGCCATGGTACTCGCTTGGTTTTTGATTCTTGGGGATAAAATCCAAACTGAAAAGAAAAATAAGAAGACGCTTTGGGTTGCTCTCTACCCACTAAGCTTGCTGTTTGTACGACCACGGCAGGTAACCCCGACCCTTGGCCCCAATCTCATGCTCTCAAGAAATTGAGGCGAGTGTGCACATGGAGGGGGGAGAATGGCCAGGAAATGGCCTCCATACTGACACTCTAGAAGTTTCCCCATGTCTCTATGGTCTTTACCATAGAGATGTGGGGGAAATTCCTAGAGTGTTACTCTGGAAGTTGTTGGAAAAATTGGTAAAAATAGATATTCAGAGCTTGCAATGAATCTTTAATTACTGGAGAGAAGGCATATTCTTTCTATGTAAAAAATCTTTACTTCTAAAGGGAAAGGCACATGGGAAATCTACAAAACAACAAACACTTAAGACTTCATCTGTACTGTTACAACAACAGACTGACTGACCACACAGTTGGTAATGGAGATTCTTCTTTCTTCTCGACCCTAGAAGGAAATCGCCTGAATACATTAACCAATGATTGTTAGTAAAAAGGCTCCCATTTCCTGGGCTTTCTCCCCATTGGCTTTGGGCCAGGTTACCTTCCAGGTCAGGCTAAACAGCACACAAGGTCAACACATTAACCCTCTCATGACTGAATTTAGACCTTGCCACACACCTATTTCCAACAGAAGTGACGCCACATCCTTCCCAAACTCCACCTTCCTCAGGCACCACTCTCAAAATCTCTGTGGATTTTCTGAGGCAGTGCTGGCAACCCTATTACCAACTGACTGCAGGGTTGCCAGACCCCTGTCAGAGGTCGGGGAACCCCTGATTTTTGCAGGGAGCTTCTCCACTGCCAGCCAGCTAGCCAGTGGGTAAATATCCTGCCCCCAAATGGCCTAAAAGGCAATGTGATGTCACCCTGAAGTGACATTATCACATCGCTGACATCGCATGGCAACACTCTAGTTTGGTGTAGCAGTTAGGAATGCGGACTCTAATCTGGGAGAAGCGGGTTTGATTCCCCACTCCTCCACTCGCAGCTGCTGGAGGTTGACAACCATAGAGTTGGGAAAGCCATCGTTCTGTCAGAGCTGTTCTCTCAAGGACAGTTCTCAAAAGAGCTCTCTCAGTCTCATCTACTCACAGGGTGTCTGTTGTGGGGAGGGGAAGGGAAAGGAGTTTGTAAGCCACTCCGAGACTCCTTTGGGTAGTGAAGGGCGGTGTATAAACCCAAACTCCTCCTCCTCCATCTCCTCACCAAAACTCTATAGTAAAACAGCTACAAACCATAGAGTTTTGCTCAAAAACTAGAGTGTCAACCCCCCTGATGGCGGCAACATGATGATGTCACTTTTGGGTAAATTAGGGCTGCCAAGTCAGCCTGGGGGGCAGGGGATCCTCCGCTACAGGGGTTCCCGATCCGCCGGCCAGCATTTGGCCGGCGGGGGGAACCCCACCCCTCTTCCCCAATGTAATCATGTTGGGGGCGTCGCCAGGGCGACACTCTGGCAATGCCCCCAACGTGCTGACGTCACTTCCGGGCGACGTCGCCAGGCGCGTGTGCTTTGCATGTGCACTCGGAAAACTCCCGGACGACGGAGGACTCCCCCCCGCCGGTAAGTTAAGAACACTTGGCAACCCTAGGGTAAATAAATAACTAAGCCCTGGCTTATCCTCCAAACAAGACAGCAATAGCAGCAACGCCTTCTGTCTCATCACAGTGTTAAAAGCAAAGTTTGCACCAACCTGGCTACCCACGCCTTCTGGTGGCAGAGGAAACCTGTTGAATTTCTGCCTATCTGACAGTTCTGGCAGCACAGCCTGACCAATCCCATGCTGTACCGTTCATCTAAGGCTGTTCAGGATCTCTTGAGCACAGGATGAGAAACGACTCCACCGAGGGGTAAAACTTTGCTTTCTCCAATCAGGATTTCCCCTGACTTTGAACTGCTCTCCACTTCCTGTGGCCCCACTTCCTCTTCTTCTTTGTTGTTCCCCAAACAGGTTGCCCTGGTTTTTCCTGAAGAGATGAGGGCAGCTCAGCTGTGAGCAGAATCCAAAAGATGGTCCCTCTGGGAATCCTCCTTTCTAGGCAGGGATGCTGCTAACAGATGCCGCTTCAAAGGCAAACAGGGCAGTTAAAAGGGAATGCAGGATCAGTTGCTGCTGGGTTTTTTTGTTGGAAAGGTCATGCTCATTGGTACATGATGGGGAGCTGATGGGGGGGGGGGGCAAAACACTTCGGCAGGGAAGATGCTTGCCAAAGCTGAGAGTCATTGAGAGTCATGTAGCGGTTAGGAGCACGGACTCTGATCTGGGAGAACCGGGTTTGATTCCCCACTCCTCCTCTATAAGCAGCTGCTGGAGTGACCTTGAGTCAGTCATAAGTTCTCTCAGAGCTGTTCTCTCATGAGCAGTTCTTGGGAGAGCTCTCTTAGCCCCACCTACCTCACAGGGTGTCTGTTGGAAAGGGAAGGGTATTGTAAGCTACTCTGAGGCTTTTTTGAGTAGTGAAAGGTAGGGTATAAATCCCATCTCCATCTCCTCCTCCTCCTCTTCTTCTTTCTTCCTCTTCTTCTTCCACAGTTTGACATTCTGGAACAGGACCCTGTTGTGCACTTCTCTGTCTGCTTGTGAGGTGTTTTGGGATTGGGGCCAAATGCAGCAAGCAAGGAGTGGAGAGGGGAGTAGGAAATGGCCGTTTGGAACTTCTTAAATCGCACATAGTCCAGTCCTATGCAGGACTGTGTGTGTGCGCGCAAAGTGCCATCAAGCCGCTTCAGAATCATGGCGACCCTATGAATTAATGACCTTCAAAAGGTCCTCTTGTTAATAGCCTCACTCAGGTCTTTGCAAACTGAAGGCCGTGGCTTCTTCGAGTCAATCCATCTCATCTTGGTTCTTCCTCTTTTCCTGTTGCCTTCCACTTTTCTTAGCATGATTGTCTTTTCCAGTGGGTCTCGTCTTCTCATAATGCTACCAAAGTACAATAGCCTCAGTTGAGTCATTTTAGCTTCTGAGGAGAATTCAGGCTTGAGAACCAGGGATGCCAGCCTCCAGTTTGGTGTAGTGGTTAAATGCGTGGACTCTAATCTGGGAGAACCGGGTTTGATTCCCCACTCCTCCACTTGCACCTGCTGGATGACCTTGGGCAAGCCATAGCTCTGTACCAGCTGTTCTTGAAAAAGCAATTTCTGTCAGAGCTCTCTCAGCCCCACCTACCTCACAGGGTGCCTGTTGTGGGGAAGGGAAGGGAAAAGAGTTTGTAAGCCACTCTGAGACTCCCAGTGAGTGAAGGGCGGAATATAAAGCCAAACTCTTCTTCTTCTTCTTCTTCTTCTTCTTCTTCTTCTTCTTCTTCTTCTCCAGGTGGGGTCAAGGGCGAGAGATCATGGGACAGGCTGAACTTCGTGAGAAAAACAACCGTGATCTGATAATGAAGTTGTGTTTAGAGAAAAATATATCTTCTCTCATTATCCACTGAGTAACAAATCATTAAAGTTGTTTCCTTTGAAGTAAATTGGTCTCAGATCTTTCTGATGTACGGCGCTCAATAGACCGTTTCACTCAAAGGTTTCATCGGATGAGACCTTACACCTTTTCGTATTTTTTTCTGTAACTTTTTCCTGCTCCCTCCTTCTTTCTAACCTACATTGTTTTTGTGACCATAGAGTTTTTAGCTGAACGCCAGAACTTCCCCTGTAGAACGTGCCCACACCCTGCACTCACTTGTTCCTGACAACTCAAATGACGGGCAGAAATCCAGAAGATGACAGTTTCACTTTTACTGAGTTTCCATGCTGGGGATGAGAGAACATCACCTGTTGAATCCCCGCCTCGCCTAGATTTATTAAAGGCCCAAGAACACTACCAGAAAGCAAAATGGCTCCCGTACTTCAGCCTCTTAGGCACTCATTGGGACTACTTTTCATGCATAAAACTGCCTGGGTATTGAAGTCAAAAAAGTGCCCCTCCTTGCAGGAGGTTGGTTGATTGGGACCCCCGGGGGGGGTTTCTTTCCACAACTGCCCCCCCCAATTTTGTCATTTCTTCCCCTTAAAGCTGACCATGTACCATCCCCCTTGTCCTAGAAAAAGTGAAAGAGAAAAATTCAAACCCAGTAGCACCTTGAAGACCAACAAGACTCCCAGGGGGTAGAGGTTTCCAAGAGTCAAAGCTCCCTTCGCCAGATACGAGAGAAAAAGGTAATGCCAGTTTGTATTCTACAAGGTCTTTGAGCTAAACTGAGAAAGGGAAGTGGTGCTGCTCAATTGACATCTGCGCCTGCTGGGTTTTAATTTTCGTTCATTATTTTTAAGTGTCGTGATTTAAACATTTTATTATCATTAAACTGGATTTTTACTGCTTAATTAGTCACTTTAGGGGGCTTTGCAAAAAAAAAAACAACGCCAAAAAAGCAGGCTATAAATACTTATAAAAACTTGAATTTGGCCAAACCTTGTTGTTTCTGTGACAAGAACTGAAAATCTCTGCAAAGACGGGTCTTCTACCTTCCAGTGAGTCTCCTAAGGTTGTCAGGTGGTAGCTGACAGTCCCCCAGGTACATTTAGAGGGCGGGTGCTGGCATGCCAGTGACACGCGGTGTTCTAACAATACTTCCTGTTAAAACTGGAAGTGACATCATGGGATGCTCTAAGATTTGCGGAAACTCTGTGGTCTCCCACTATAGCAAGACAAATGGCAACCCTCGAGATTCCCCAGTTTTCCAACCGGCTTGGCAGTGACGAGAAGGTGCTAACCCTCTTCATCTCCATGTCGAGAAAACTCTCCCCACCCAATTTCCCGAACAGCGAGGCATAGCTCCAGAAACTTATTGAAAAACTGGCAACCTTGTCTTCCAGGCTGATCTGCATTACTGATCTTATTAATGTATAATGGGTTTATATTAACTCGCCCCAGATCAGATACTTGCAATAAAATACCTTTTATTGTATACAACATGAATTATAAATGTGGCTACTCTTTCAAGGCTCCCACCTTCCCTGTGCAGCAGGGAATTTCGGGGACTGTTTCTTTGTGAGGCATGAGCAACCCTATTCAGATGTCACAGAGAGCCCTGGGAATGGCAAACCCTACTGTCAGGATCCTGGTTAAATCAGTTCTCAACAGCAATCACTTCGAAGAAAGCTAACTTTACTGAGACATTGATAGATACCATACTGGACACGAGCTATTGTTAGGACTGAAGTTGAACATGTGAAGGTGGCAGATATATTGTGGTCGAGTAAAGGCACTAAGGATCAGGACCCAAGCACCCCACGGTATTTGCCCGCCAGAATTAACAGTCAACTACCCCCCATACACACACTAAGCACGTACCCTTCCCAGAGCAGCCCTCTCGCCAGAATTAAGGATTGCCTAATCCCTCCCCCCCCCCCCCCCGTGTAGGACTGTGTTGGCTCAGTGGTTAAGACACTGAACCACAGACCGGAAAGTCGGCAGTTCGAGACCTGAGTGCCATGTGACGGAGTGAGCTCCCATCTCTGGTCCCGGCTCCTGCCAGCCTAGCAGTTCGAAAGCAAGAAACTGCAAATAGATAAATAGGTACCGCTTCGGTGGGAAGGTAACAGTGTTCCGAGCACCTTGGCATTTAGTGATGCCAGCCACATGACCACAGAAAAGTCTTTGGACAGCGCTGGCTCTTCAGCTTGGAAATGGAGATGAGCACCGCCCCCTAGAGTCAGACTCGACTGGCTTTCGTGCAAGTGAAACCTTTGCCTTTACGGTTTCTGCAGAACTGTAGAAAAAGATCTGCAGTTTAAGATTCCTAAGATATCCTGGGGTTCGATGCATCTTGACAATTGCTTTGAATATAAAAGAAAAAAGTCTTCCAAATGGCATGCAATACTACCTTGTACCTTAGAAATTAGTACACACACACACACACACACACACACACACACACACACACGCCAACCCAATACAAAACGGACAAGCAGAAAGATTGCTGGTTTTGCCTTTACGTTATGGTTATGCCTTTATGCCCCCAAAGCAAGTTATTTCTGGAAAAAAACATTCGTAGGGATGCCAGCCTCCAGGTGGGACCTGTGGATCCCCTGGAATTACAGGTCATCTCCAGACTATAGAGATCAGTTCCCCTGGAGAAAAAGGGATGCTTTGAAGGGTGGACTCGATGGCATTGTAACCTGCTGAGGTCTCTGCCCTTTCCAGGCTCCATCCCCAAATCCCCAGGAAGTTTCCAACTTACACCCCCTTACCCCGCTGGTGACCAGGGAGGACTTGGGAACCCTAGTCACAGTAATCAAAATTATATCAGAAATGTTAAGCATATAATTAACATCAGATCCCCTGATACATTTGCTTAATTGTGTACAATGTGCGTTGAACAAGCTAGCAGAGTTGACGGTATCCCAGCTGAGCTATTCAAAGACTTAAAAGATGATGCTGTTAAAGTGCTGCACTCATTTTGCCAGCAAATTTGGAAAACACAACAGTGGCCACAGGATTGGAAAAGGTCAGTTTACATTCCAATCCCAAAGAAAGGCAATGCCAAGGAATGTTCAAACTACCGCACAATTGCACTCATTTCACACGCTTGCAAGGTCATGCTCAAGATCCTACAAGCTAGGCTTCGGCACAACGTGGATAGAGAACTGCCAGAAGTACAAGCTGGGTTTTGAAGAGGTAGAGGAACTAGAGATCAAATTGCCAACATCCGCTGGATTATGGAGAAAGCAAGGGAGTATCAGAAAACATCTCCTTCTGCTTCATTGACCATGCTAAAGCCTTTGACTGTCACAACGAACTATCACAACAAACTCTGGCAAGTCCTTAAAGCAGTGGTTCTCAACCTTCTTAATGCCGTGACCCTTTAATACAGTTCCTCATGTTGTGGTGACCCCTAACCATAAAATTATTTGTTGTGTTGTCTAAACGGCTTTGACAAAACCAATAAAAACATTATTTTCCGTCCCATCTATACAAAATCTTTCCTGAACCAATATCTTATGTCCAACCATTATTCCTACACTGGATTGGAATCAGTTCCTAAAAGTTAGGTTCCAATGGCAATCAGCTTGCGTGGGGCCCTTTTCTGCCGGCGGGGCGGCCTTGGACGCCAGCTGGCGACCCCTGTGAAAGGGTCGTTTGACCCCAAAAGGGGTCCCGACCCACAGGTTGAGAACCACTGCCTTAAAGAGATGGGACTACCAGACCACCTCACATGTCTCTTGAGAAACCTGTATAAGGGTCAAGAAGCGACAGAACTGGGTATGGAACAACTGATCGGTTTAGCATAGGAAAAGGAGTACGACAAGGATGTATGTTGTCACCTTGCTTATTTAATTTATATGCAGAGTCCGTCATGCGAAATGCCGGCCTGGATGAATCACAAGCCGGAATTAAGATTGCTGGGAAAAACATCAACAGCTTCAGATATGCAGACAATACCACTGTAATGGCAGAAAGTGAGGAGGACCTCAAGAGCCTCTTGCTCAGGGTGAAAGAGGAGAGCGCAAAAGTTGGCTTGAAACTCAATATCCCTAAGATCATGGCATCCGGCCCCATCTCTCCTTGGCAAATAGAAAGGGAAGTCATGGAAGCAGTGACAGACTTAACCTTCCTGGGATCCAAGATCACTACAGTTGGTGACTGCAGCTGTGAAATTAAAAGACACCTGCTCCTTGGAAAAAAAGCAATGGCAAACCTAGACAGTATAACAAAAAGTAGAGACATCACCCTGCCAACAAAAGTCCGTATGGTCAAAGCCACGGTATTCCCAGGAGTGATGTATGGCTGCAAGTGTTGGACTATGAGGAAGGCTGAACACCAAAGAATAGATTCTTTTGGTGCTGGAGAAGACTCTTGAGAGTCCCTTGGACTGCAAGGAGATCAAATCAGTCAATCCTAAAGGAAATCAACCCCGATTGTTCCCTGGAAGGCCAGATCCTGAAGCTGAAGCTCAAATACTTTGGCCACCAAGTGGGAAGGGAGCACTCCCTGGAGAAGACCCTGATGCTGGGAAAGACTGAAGGTCAAAGAAGAAGGGGACGGCAAAGGATGAGGTGGTTAGACAGCGTCATCGATGAAACAAACATGAAATTAAGCAAACTCCAGAGCACAACGGAAGACAGGAGGGGCTGGCGTGATGTGGTCCATGGGGTCGCAAAGAGTCGGACTCGACTGTGCCACTGAGCAACAACACAACAACATGTTGAACCAGGACGACTGCATGAAATCTGTTCACAGCAGCTGAAAGGCTGGTCTTTGCTAGATAGCGAAAAGTGCAAGTATGTCCTCTTCAACGGGAAAGGTTACCAAATGTGTGGGAGTTAAGGCCCCCCTTGTCACATTAACTGCTTATCAACAGATCTCAAGTTAAATGTATAACATTAAGAGAAGTTTGAAGCCCACGAAGGCATAATTAACGAATCACACCCCACCTCCGGGGATGCTTTAGAGTGGTTGGATTTAGGCTAATCATCGGGAATGTGGATGCTTTATATTTAGACATGACACTGTGAGAAATTTTTTTCTCTGTCAGTGATCGCTCCGTCTAAAAACAGACTTGGGCCGTTTTCGCTCATGTCCAAATCTCCGCACCAGCGTTCTTAATTCATCGATGTTTGTCACACGTTCCGCACAACTTCTGGCTGTTTGTCTTAAGTGTCTGTCAACAGTGCAGTCAAATGGGTCCATAGTACTAGGGTTGCCAACCTGTGTTGGGAAATTCCTGAAGATTTGGGGGTGAAGGGATCGGGAGGGACTTCAGCAGGGTAAAATTCTATCAAGGAATTGCAATTCTGGGAGATCTCCTAGGGTTGCCAGTCTCCAGGTGGTGGCTGGAGATCTCCTGGGATTACAACTGATCTCCAGGTGACAGAGATCAGACCCCCTGTAGAAAATGGCTGCTTTGAAGGGTAGACTGTATGGCATTGTACTGCCTCAGGAGGTGGTGGCACCTACAAGCACAGACGGCTTCAAGAGGGAATTGGATAAGCATTTGGAGCAGAGGGAATTAGATAAACTAATTATCCAGAGGTCCATCAGAGGCTATTAGCCACAAGTATAGATAGGAACTCTCAGTCTGGGGCTAGTGATGCTCTGTCTTCTTGATGCTTGGGGGGGGCAACAGTGGGAGGGCTTCTAGTGTCCTGGCCCCACTGCTGCACCTCCTGAGGGCACCTGGTGTTTTTGGCCACTGTATGACACAGAGTGTTGGACTGGATGGGCCACTGGCCTGATCCAACGTTGGCTTCTCTTAAGTTCTTATGTCTGAGGCAGTGATACTCTGTATTCTTGGTGCTTGGGGGGGGCACAGTGGGAGGGCTTCTGGAGTTCTGGCTCCACTGGTGGACCTCCTGATGGCAGCTGGTACTTTTGGCCACTGTGTGACTGGACTGGATGGGCCATTGGCCTGATCCAACATTGGCTTCTCGTTTGTTCTTATGTTCCAGATGATAGAGATCAGAGGGAATTGGATAAACATTTGGAGCAGAGGTCCCTCAGTGGCTATTAGCCACAATATAGATAGGAACTCTCAGTCTAGGGCTGGTGATGCTCTGTCTTCTTGATGCTTGGGGGGGCAATAGTGGGAGGGCTTCTAATGTCCTGGCCCCACTGGTGGACCTCCTGATGGCACCTGGTATTTTTGGCCACTATGTGGCTGGACTGGATGGGCCACTGGCCTGATCCAACATTGGCTTCTCGTATGTTCTTATGTTCCAGATGATAGAGATCCGATCCTGTGGAGAAAATGGCTGCTTTGCAGAGATGACTGAAGGTATTACACTAGGACTGTCAACATCCAGGTGGGGGCTGGAGATCTCCCCGGAATTCCAGCTGATCTCCAGATGGCAGAGATCAGTTCCCCTGGAGGAAATAGCTTCTTTGGGAGGTGGGCTCTATGGCATTATACCCCCGCTCCCTTCCCCAAACCCTGCCCTCCCCAGGCTGCACCCCCAATCTCCAGGAGCTGGCCCCCTACCATATAGCCTGCTGAGGTCCTTCTTCTCCTGAAGCGAGGGTTGCCAGCTCTGGGTTGGGAAATAGCTGGAGATTTGGGGAGTGGGTGGAGCCTGGAAAAGGGGAGGGACCTCAGCATGGTACAAAGCCTCCCTCCACCCTCCAAAGCAACCATTTTTCTCTAGGGGAGCAGATCTCTGCAGTCTAAAGATTAGTTGTAAAATGAGATCTCCAGGCCCCACCTGGAAGTTGTCATCCCTACCTGAAGCCCACCCTCTCCAGGCTCCACCCTCAAATCTCCAGGAATTTCCCAGACTTGGCAACCCTACTTGCAGACATCCCAAAACAACCGTAAGTTTTCATATGGCGCATTATCCTTTTGTTAAAGACTTTTTGGTGTGCAGCTCTTTGCCGTGCACCTTCTATACTGAGTTGCCATTTTGAATTCGAACTTGGAACCTTTAGATCCGTGGCTCTTTGCCAGGCACCGTCCAGTCGCAAGCCGTCCTTTTGATCCCTCTTTTGCAGATATGCAAACAGCTCGCTTAAAAAGAAGTGGCCCAAGGCAAGATGACTCATCGCACCCGTCTGCCTTGAGAAAGGTTTCAGGAGCTTCTTTGCTGATATTTTGCTTTCCGCGGGCGCACCACCCCGGAGCTGGGCTTGCTACGCTTGGCCACATGGCTCTGCTAAAAGATTGGGTTACCGCCTTTGGCAGGGATCAACAGAACACCTGCTGGCCCATTCAATTATTCAAAGGAAATGTAACTGAGATATGCATCTTTCGTAATGCGCAGATGGCCACGTTCCGCTGCAGTTGCTTTGACGGGGCGGTCCCCTCCCATATTTGGGCTGGTGTCCGTATGCACCTGCCAGTGTTTTTAGGCCATGCAAAGAACCAGGGTTGCCAAGAGTAACCACGCCTCCCTGCTAGGGTTGCCAGCTCCTGGCTTGGAAATTCCTGGAGATCTGGAAATGCGGAGGGCAGCGTTTGGGGGAGGGGAGGAAGGAACCATTAGTGCCATAGAGTCCACCCTTCAAAGCAGTCATTTTCTCCAGGGGTACTGACCTCTTGACCCTCTGGAGGTCAGCTGTAATCCCAGGAGTTCTCCAGGCCCCACCTGGAGGTTGGTCAACCCTACCCCCTCCTCATGATTTCTTCCAGGCTCCTGCTTATCCTACTCAGATCCAGCAGAAACATTGCATGAAAGCAAATAAGTTATCTTGTTCAGTTCTGGAGGAGGAGGAGGAGGAAGAGATTGGATTTATACCCTGTCCTTCACTACCCAAAGGAGTCTCAGAGCGGCTTACAAACTCCTGTAATGTAACAAAGAAATACTGGATATGGATACATGAAATGTTACAAAACATGATGCCCACGACTATACCATTTATACCAGAATTGTTTTTATTATTTTTCCAGAGTCATTAAAAAAACTAGATACGTATATGATTGTACATGCTGTAACTATGGCAAGGATTTTGTATGCAAGGTATTGAAAGAAGGAAGAAGTCCCATCAAAAGAAGAAATGATTTATAAGTTATTAGAAACAGCTGAAATGGATAAATTAACTCTACTGTTACAAGAAGAAAAAGAAGAACCCTTTGGGGGAAAAAAAACAGTGCAAGACTATATAAATGGTTGGAGGAATACTCTAATACCTAAGAACTGAAATATAAGCTCATATTTTTAAACTTTCAAACTGATAAATAGGTGTATAAGTTAGATTCTATTTAGACAAACCTATTTTGTTACTTGAAGTACAGACTCTGTATATGTTGTAAGCTGTAAGTTGATCTCTTTTTTTCTTTTTTCTTATTCTTTTTACTTTTGAAAATAATAAAACTTTCTTTTTTAAAGAAATCTTCTTTCTCTTCCCCTCCCCACAACAGATATCCTGTGAGGTAGGCGGGGCTGAGAGAGCTCTTTCGAGGACTGCTCGTGAGAGAACAGCTTGGAAATAACTTGTGACTGACCCAAGGTCACACCAGCAGCTGCATGTGGAGGAGTGGGGAAATCAAACCCGGTTCTCCCAGATTAGAGTCTGCACTCCTAACCACTCCACCAAACTGGCCCCAAAGGTGAGAAAGACCCCTGGAATTTTATCTCCTTGATCCACTTTCTTCTTCTTCTCTTCACTTTCTTGGCATGTCATAGGAGGGAAGGATGAACCCTACCATTTCAGGCTAGGGTAGCGTTGCCAGCGGTGGGTTGGGAAATACCTGGAGATTTGGGGGTGGAGCCTGAGGAGGGCGGGGTTTGGGTAGGGGAGGGACTTCAATAGGGTATAATGCCAAAAAGTCCACCTTCCCAAGCGGCCATTTTCTCCAGGTGGACTGAACTCTGTCATCTGGAGATCAGTTGCAATCCGATGAGATCTTCAGCTACCACCTGGGGGTTGGGAGCCCCAGACTGGGGTTGCCAACTCCTGCTTGGGAAATACCTGGAGATTTGGGGACGGAGCCTGGGGAGGGTGGGGTTTCAGAGGGGGAAGGATTTTGGTGGGGTATAATGCCCAAAAGTCCACCTTCCAAACCAACCATTGTCTCCAGGTGAACTGATCTCTGTCATCAGTTGTGATTCCAAGAGATCTCTAGCCCTTACCTGGAGGTTGGCAACCCTACTTCTGGATAGCAGATGACATGGTGGGGGGAGTCACATTTTAGATGCATGGATTTTTTTAAGGAAGTAAACCACCTTCCTCTCAGTAGGAAGCTAGCCATGTGGGAAGGGTTAGAATTCATCTCTCTGACGCACTGGTTTTCTACTTGCAGGAAATTACAGAGGAAATACAGGCTTAAGAACCCTTCTTTAGAACTTTGAATCCTGCCAAAATCCTTGCTTGCCTTTTTTTTTTCTTGCTACAGCAAAGCTGGGATGCCAGCCTCCAGGGACCTGGAGTTCTTCCGGAATTAGAGCTCATCTCCAGACGACAGAGATCAGTTCCCCTGGAGAAAATGGCTGCTTTGGAGGGTGGGCTCATGACACTGTATTCCATTGAGGTCCCTGTCCTCCCCAGGCTCCACCTCCAAATCTCCAGGAGTTTCCCAGCCAGGAGATGGCAACCCTACCTCCCCATCCTCTACCAGTGGCCAGGGGGATCTGGCAACTCTAAGCCAAGCTGTGTGCAGACTTGAATCAATGTGAACCGCCCTCTTAGTATTTCAGCAGGGTGACTTGTTTTATCTGCTGCTGATACAGGCAAAAAGGGAAGGGGGGAAGACTGTTAAAAATAAAATCAAGATCCAGGGCATTGAGCCAGCCCATCGGAGTTCCTCTCCTGTAGGAAGTGCTTCTTCATCCTCGCCGGCAGGAGCACAGATAAACGCCGCAGATGGAGCAGCAGGTGCTGGAATGAATGACGGAGACGGTGCAGCAGGTTGGCAAATGAGCTGAGGAGTTCTTGATGTCCGAAGAAAGAGAGAATCAGCAGGGGGGAAGGAGAACATAGGAAACGCTCCAGGCGTTTGCAGCAGTCGTCTTCAATGGTAATATCACGTGAATCCCTGAGAGCATAAGTATGAGCCCAGTGACGCCTTTAAGACCAGCAAAATTTAATTCTAGGTGCAAGCTTTCGTGCGCATGCACGCTTCTTCCAACATGTGTGCATGCACACGAAAGCTTACACCCAGAATTAAACTTTGTAGGTCTTAAAGGTACCACTGGACTCAAACTTAGTTCTCACAGCTGTCTGTTAACTCTTTTATTTGTATGTGAATTTGCTGCTATTCACAGGTCTTACCAACTGTGTTGATCCAATCTTAGCTATACTTATTGCTCTGTTATGTATGCATCTTGACTCGAACTAGCCCTTCCTGGCAACTAAACCCCCTCTCTCTACCTATGTGTAAGGCTTGAGAAAAACCATTTCAGTGTAGAAGAAGAAGAGAAGAGATTGGATTTATACCCTGCCCTTCACTCACTTGGGGTCTCAGAGCGGCTTACAAACTCCTTTCCCTTCCCCTCCCCACAACAGACACCCTGTGAGGTAGGTGGGGCTGAGAGAGCTCTGAGACAATTGTCCTTGAGAGAACAGCTGGTACAGAGCTATGGCTTGCCCAAGGTCATCCAGCCAGGTGCAAGTGGAGGAGTGGGGAATCAAACCCAGTTCTCCCAGATTAGAGTCCGCGCACTTAATCACTACACCAAACCGGCTCCGTATCTGAATAAGTGCGCATGCACATGAAAGCTTATACCCAAATTTGAACTTTGTTGGTCTTAAAGCCAGTTTGGTGTGGTGGTTAAGTGCGCGGACTCTAATCTGGGAGAACCGGGTTTGATTCCCCACTCTTCCACTTGCACCTGGCTGGATGACTTTGGGCAAGCCATAGCTCTGTACCAGCTGTTCCCTCAAGGACAGATGTCTCAGAGCTCTCTCAGCCCCACCTACCTCCCAGGGTGTCTGTTGTGGGGAGGGGAAGGGAAAAGGAGTTTGTAAGCCGCTCTGAGACTCCTTTGGGGAGTGGAGGGCGGGGTATAAATCCAATCTCTTCTTCTTCTTCTTCTTCTAAAGGTGCCACTGGACTCATACTTTGTTCTGTTGCTTCAGGTCAACACGGCTACCCACCTGAATCTGAGAGCATAAGTGTAGACCATGTGAGATGGCATCAGAAGAAGAACCTCTGGCTCATTAGGAGAGCATCTCCTTCAAATACTAGGCCTGGAGAAGACCCTTGCCTGAGACCTTGGATCTCCACTCTGGACAGTACCAACCTAGTTGTCCCAATAGGAAGAAAGCTTTCTTATGACCTGTGGTCGGTTTTTCAGCCCTTGCCGATCTTCCTGGAACGGGGCCTGCCTGTCGCCATGACTACAGCACTGAGTCATTTAAAACGATGATCTGTTGAGCAGTTGCCCCAGGATCCCAGCCAAAAAGTGGGCTATAAATTACAGAAATTAGAAACAACAGCAACATATGATTCAGAGCACAGAGCCGCCTGTGCTGTGAAAAAACTCGAAATTGGCGTGGCTGACTTTGCGCTGGGGAGGCAGAACAGAAAGTGTGGGACAAATCTCCATGAGCCCTGCCCGTAGTAACTTGTCGAAAAGAGCAAGAGTCCAGCAGCACCTTAAAGACAAACAAAACTTATGGCAGGGGATGAGCGTTCGTGAGTTACTGCCACAGCTAGAATCTGAGGAAGTGAGCAGTGACTCACAAAAGCACACGCCCTGCCACAAATTTTGTTAGTCTTTAAGAAGAAAAAGAAGAAGGAGATCGGATTTATACCCCGCCCTTCACTACCCAAGGGAGTCTCAGAGCGCCTTACAAACTCCTTTCCCTTCCCCTCCCCACAACAGACACCCTGTGAGGTCGGAGGGGCTGAGAGAGCTCTGACAGAAACTGCCCTTTTTCAAGAACAGCTGTGCCAGAACTAGGGCTTGCCCAAGGTCATCCAGCAGCTGCAAGTGGAGGCGTGGGGAATCAAACCCGGTTCCCCAGATTAGAGTCCGCGCACTTAACCACTGCACCAAACTGGTTCTACTGGACTCTTGCTCTTATCTACTGCGACAGAGAAACTAACGTGGCTACCCATTCTTGATTTATCTCCATTCAGAGGTGGTTTGCCATTGCCTGCCTCTGCGTCATGATCCTGGACTTCTTTGATGGTCTCCCATCCAGATACTAGCCAAATCCCACCCTACTTAGCTTTTGAGATCTGATGAGATCCGGCTAACCTAGGCCATCCAGGGCAGGGTGTACTGGTCCAGTCCTCCCAGGAAGCAAGTGCTGGTACTCAGCAGGGCAGCCCAAGGGCAGCGATTACAGAGAGAGAGAGCAACTGAAGTCCAGTCCAAAGTCAGGGGTTACAGAGAGCAGGTTAACAAAGTCCAATCTAGGATCAGGGGATCCAGGCAGTGTTCAAGTCCAGTCCAAGGTCAGGGATTCCAGAAGAGCTGGTTGTCCACATCCAGTCCATGGTTCCAAAGTTCAGGTATCAGTAAGGTCAGTGGCTCAGTAGTCAAGCATACTAGTTGCATCCACAAGCAGCTGCTTCTCTTGGCTGATTTTATAGCTAAGGTCTTAATGAGCCATGCTTACAGCCAATTACTTTGCAGCCATTCCAGAACTACTCATCTATCTCTTCAGTTGACAGCTGGCGACAGGCCAGGAGATGTGTGCTCTTTCTCCTTGCCTGCAACTCTACATGCTGCTGACAGTGCCAGCACTACATGGGTGTGGGGGAGCCAGGTGGGCTGGGAGTTGCCTCTGCAGGCTTGTTTCCTGATTCAACACTGCAGGGTGTTGGCTCAGCGGCAGCTGTGGGCTGGGAGTTACGATCAGTTGGGAACTCAATCTCTTGTTGCTCATCTGCTGGCTCAGAACCAGCTACAGCCAGGTCTGAGGAATCCTCGCTGTCACCAATTACAGGCTGAGTTATGACACTGTGCCACTAAAGCGAACTCAAATCTAGCAAATCTCCAGGGCTTTTCCAACCCGGGATCGGCAACGCTACCTGAGCAATCTGGAGCAGCTCCGTATAAGGTACATTCATATGTGACATAATAAGGCATCTTTAGGCATTTGCTCAGGCTGTACAGGCAAAGCCTGTATTAAATCCGGGCATCCTTGCCGTTCACTCTCATTAGGTCCTGGGTAACGTCACAGCGAAGTCGCATCTGAAGAACTGAGCGGTGACTCACGAAAGCTCATCCCCTGCCACAAATTTGATTAGTCTTCAAGGCTCTGCTGGGCTCTTGCTCTTTTCTACTGCTACGGACAGACAAACGCAGCTACCCATCTTGATCTGTCTCCGTGGTAGTAACCTGGTTATTGTGTACTGGATTTTTGTTGTTCTCGCCCAAGCACAGGCTGCAGGAAGATACTACAGCTTAGTCAACCTCCAAGCAGTGCCTGTTTTCATGTTAAAAAAGGAGAGCCAGTTTGGTGTAGTAGTTAAGTGCGCGGACTCTAATCTGGGAGAACCGGGTTTGATTCCCCACACCTCCACTTGCACCTGGCTGGATGACCTTGGGCAAGCCATAGCTCTGTACCAGCTGTTCCCTCAAGGACAGCTTGGGAAAGAGCTCTCTCAGCCCCACCTACCTCACAGGGTGTCTGTTGTGGGGAGGGGGAAGGGAAAAGGAGTTTGTAAGCCGCTCTGAGACTCCCTTGGGGAGTGGAGGGCGGGGTATAAATCCAATCTCTTCTTCTTCTTCTTCTTCTTCTCTTCTTTCCAGACATTATTGTGGCATTCTGTTCATATGGTATAGGCAGGGCTGGTCCCTAAACCATGTCAAGTTTAAGAAGCCCAACAGCACTACTCCAAAAACACACAATCCAATAATTGTTATTAACTTTTAAATATATATATATTTAGAAGTTCCAGGGTTGCCAAACTCCAGGTGGTGGCTGGAGATCTCCTGGAATGACAACTGACCTCCAGAGGACAGAGATCAGTTCCCCTGGAGAAAATGGCTGCTTTGGAGGGAAGGCATCAGGCCCTTTGGGAGTTGTCATTATGTCCTGTTCAGGCCCTGCCCCTACCCAAAATGCTACCCTCCCCAGGTTCCGCCCCCAGAATCTCAAAAAATCTCCTAACTCGGGCTGCGGTCACACTGGAGGCTTGCTGTGATCTGGGCGCACCTCTAATTGCACTAGTTCAAAGTGTGGTGGGGCAGACCAACCAGATGGTACACCCTTGAGTGGTTTCCCCATGTGCTCATCTGGTAGTTGGGTGTTCACATCACTGCAGCGCCTCAGCCAAGGAGCTCGCAGCCTGGTCATTTTTGTTTTAATGGAGGCAAGTGCATGCACCTATGCATATGTAGGCAGACTGAAAAAAAAGTGGTGAAAATGGATCTGGGGGGTCAGAGTTCCCTTCCGAGTTCCTTTTGCAGCAGGACAGTTGAGACATGTGGTAATGAGGAAGTGCTGGCATCCGTAAATACCAGACTTTCCCTGGTGCCTGATTACTCCACTTCCAAAGTGGAGCATAACGGGGTTGTAAAATACTAGGTTCTAGATGCCTTGCAGTGATCAGCTCTAGTTTATTCAGTGATTTCAGCAAAGGACAAGACTGGAAACCTGGCCTTGCTGCCCTTTTTATAAAGCATGCAAAGACCACAGCCCAGCACACCCCACCACCAGCAACTGGCTATTTACATTACAACTATTATTAACTAATGTAAGCCGCTCAAAGCCTGCTTGTGGGGAGGGTGGGGTGCAAGTTAAATAAATAAATGAATGAATAATTTCCTATTCTATAGGTCCATTCCAGGATCATGGCCAGCTATTGTTCTGTTGGAACAAGCTCAGCCAGTTTACACCCAACACATACCCACTCCCAGGCTATTTACATCACACTGCTTATCTATAGGTTAGTTTCTGGATCCAAGCTAGCTATTGTCTTCGAGAAGCAAGCTCAGGCCATTCTAGTTACAGCTAGAGGAAAGGCATAGGCTCAATACATTACAGGGGTGCCAACGACTGGGGCACAGAAGGCAGATGTTGCTGTCTGATCCTACTCTTTAAATTCACAAAGGTAACACTACTATATCACGGCAAACTGCTCATGTGACCACAGCCTTTTGGGTTGGCAACCTGACCTATAACCTGTGGGCCTAAATTGTAGAGAGAGGGTGGGGGTGGGGGTTAGTTGCCAAGAAGGGCTTTAGAGGCAACTAACCCCCCACTTCCATCTATATGTAAGACTTGAGGAAGTCTGCTTCAGTGTATCTGATGAAGTGTGCCTGCACACGAAAGCATATACCCAGAAGTTAACTTTGTTGGTCTTAAAGGTGCCGCTGGACTCAAACTTCGTTCTACCTGGAAGGAGTCGTCCTTCTTAGAGCCGTCGAGCAGCACTAGTCGAAAACTCTGCTTGCCTCTTCCCCCCGTTTTCTAGGGCGGGGTGTGACCCAGAGAGGAAATACCAAAATACCACCAGAAAGTCAATTCCCACAGTGCGCCTGGACTAATCTGAACCAGAAGGCTCTGGCATTGTCCCCGAAACGAGCAGTTTCTTGCCAGAGCTGCCGATCAAAGAGAGTCAGACAAAGGCCAGATATTTAGCATTCCTTCCAACTGACCCACCAAAGGGATGCCATTTTTTTGTGTGTGCTAGCAATAATGGTTATCCAAGCACTATTGCAGCTCTCCAGTTCTACAGCATCTCTTATTTTATGATTGCCAGCGCTACTTCCTGGCTCCTATCAGAGCAGCTCGGCCATCTCGGCCCCTTGTGCTTTGAAGGAGCTCTTCTATTTCAACGGAAACAAAACCCACTGTCTGACTCCCCAGGTGGCAACTGTATTGGCAGACCTGCCCTCAGTCCTGCGGAGAGCCTCTGCATGTTCTTCTGGATCAGTGCTTAATTACAGAAACGCCAGACACCGAGCCTGCCAGGAAGTGTCACTGCACGAATCCGCAGGCAGAGCGGTGGGATTGTTCTGAGTGGCATGTTCTCTGTACATGCTCAGAAGCACCTTCTTGGGGCTTACTGGGTGATGGAATGTGCTGTCAAGTCGCTTCCGACTCATGTCAACTCACGGGTTTTCAAGGCAACAGATGTTCAGAGGTGGTTTGTCATTCCCTGGCTCTGCGTAGCAACCCTGAACTTCCTTGGTGGTCCCCCATTCAAGTACTAACCAGAGCTGACCCTACTTAATTTTTGAGATCTCATGAGATTGGGCTAACTTGTGTAGGGTTGTCAGGTCCTTACTGTGTTCCAGTGGGGGGCCTCCTGTCTTCTTCCTGGAACCTTTGATGACGTCACCCGGAAGTTACCATAGAGTTTTTGCTCAAATGCTAGAGTGTCCCCCTGTCACCTCTGGGTGACATCATCCTGCTGGGCACGTTGGCAAGGATGGGGCTGCAGGGGGCGGGACTCCCATGCTGGCCAGCTGAGTGGTGGTGGATTGGGGCCCCAGAAAGTATGGAAACTCCATTGGGGGGATGGCAACTCTAAGCCTGTGCCAGTTTACACATTACAAAATCCTTGTGTTAGTTGAGTGACATTGTGAGGACAACATGTGAGTTTGGGAGGCACAAAACTCATATCAATCAGATGTTCAGTAGGAGTTTTATGCCTCCCAGACTCATGTGAGCCCTTTTCTCACTGTGATCTGGGCAGAAACAACCACAGCCTTCCCTCCTGTGCTCTTTTCTCCTCCTTAAACTGCCCCACGGAGTTGCTGTTGGCTCCTTCGAGGCACAAAACTCCCACTGAAGTCTTGATTCAGATTCCTCGTGTCATCACTCACCCTGTAAGGGCTTTGTAATGTATGTTCCCTATAGGGTCCCAGAAGGCTGGAAAACCCTGTGGCCATCCTGGGTCACTGTCTGGTGACAATGCCCCTTTTCCTTACTCCCGGGGGTTATCAAACTTCTTAAAGGGTATTAACAGCTGCCACCAGCAGACCTGAGCATATCTTCTGCTGGATGGATTTGCACACCTAGCACTCTGTCTGTGCATTGCTGTTTAGAGGCTCTACCTAGCTGCTGCCCCTCCAGCTTCACTCTTACACGCTAATGTGGGAATGATCTATTTCACTTTCAGACTTTCAAGCTATTTGTGCTAAGGGATGGTGAGCTCACCCACTGCCTTTCCCCTTCACTGCTTTTCAGGTAGCAAAACCAAACAGGCGTGGTATGTTTACAGGCATTATGCATTCAAAATATAAGAAAGTTTAATAAGTAAGAATAAAAATATTACACATGGTCTGCTCAAGTCTCAGGCTGAGCAAGGATACAAAGAAAACATGCAATATTCTTACCCTAAACTCAATACTTATTCAAGCAATGCAGTTGCTAAAACAGAGAAGAAGACAAGATTGGATTTATATCCTGCCCTTCACTTGAGGTCTCAGAGTGGCTTACAATCTCCTTTCCCTTCCTCTCCCTACAAGAGACACCCTGTGGGGTAGGTGGGGCTGAGAGAGCTCTTTCAAGGACTGCTCTTGCGAGAACAGCTCTGAGAAAATCTGTGACCGACCCAAGATTTCCCAGATGGCTTTATGTGAAGGAGGGGGGAATCAAACCCAGCTCTCCCAGATTAAATTCCACTGCTCTTAACCACTACACCAAACTGGCTTTCTCAAGATTAGTCAAACTTGCAGTTGAGGCATTTAAAAGCCCAACATTACTTTTGCTTTCAGAGTTGGGACTTCTTCATTGTCTCATGACACGGGGTCAAGATGAAGTCCCCAGGTAAGGACTTAGTCCTTCAAGGTTTATGGCTCTCTGGTTACAATAACAGCAGCATTATTTTTGATTCTCATAATCCCCAACATGGAGTTCCCCCTTTTTTACTGATTCAGGACACTAGGTCAATGCTTTCTTCAAGTTATCCCCTACCACTCCAAGAGCAGCTTAATCAGCTGGGCCAGTCACTATTTCTCAGGCAAATTCACCTCCCAGATTTGATAGGGGTAAAGATCAGGTACAAAGGAAGAAGAAGAAGAAGAAGAGTTTGGATTTATACCCCGCCCTCCACTCACTTGGAGGCTCGGAGTGGCTTACAAACTCCTGTCCCTTCCCCTCCCCACAACAGACACCCTGTGAGGTAGGTGAGGCTGAGAGAGCTCTTTCCCAAGCTGTCCTTGAGGGAACAGCTGGCACAGAGCTATGGCTTGCCCAAGGTCATCCAGCCAGGTGCAAGTGGAGGCGTGGGGAATCAAACCCGGTTCTCCCAGATTAGAGTCCGTGCACTTAACCACTACACCAAACTGGCTCTTGGTGCACCAAAGGAAGACAAAGGCAAGTAATAACCCAGCTCTTTTTGGACTATCCAGCTGCTGATTCAAGGTAGGGAACTGATACCCAGCTCTATCTTTCTTTCCCACCTAATTCTAAGGATGCTGCTGCTGTTGTGCTGAACCAGTGTTTGGCGTCAGTAAAGGGATGGATGTGGGCGAACAAACTGAAAGTTAATCCTGACAAGACAGAGGTTATGTGGGTAAGACAAAGACAAAGGCAGACCCGGGACTTGAGAGCTCTCCTGTCATAGATGGGGTTATACTTCCCTTGAAAAGCCAGGTTTGCAGCTTGGAGCACTACGCGACACAGCAGTCACTTTAGAAAACCAGGTAGCTACTGGGGCTTGGAGCATTTTTGCCCAGCTTCAGCTGGTGCATCAGCTGCACCTTTCTGGTCAGCCAGATCTAGCTACAGTGATCCATGCTTTAGTTACATCTCAACTGGACTACTGCAATGTACTCAGCTTGGGGCTACCCTTGAAGAGTGTTCAGTGGCTGCAGCTAGACTGCTGGATGGGGCCAGCTATTGGGAACTGCTGGATGGGGCCAGCTATTGAGGGACCGCCTTTCCCCATATAGGCCCCAGAGGCTACTGAGGTTGGGCACCCAAAACCGCCTGACTTGCCCCGGTCCAAAGGATGCCCGGTTGTCTTGTACTAGGGCCAGGGCTTTCTCGGTGGCGGCCCCTTACTGGTGGAATGAGCTCCTGGATAACATCAGGGCCCTGCGGGATTTGCTGCAGTTCCGCAGGGCCTATAAGACGGAGCTCTTCCGCCAGGCTTTTAAATAGGGGCCGCCGCCGGGGAGAAAGCTGATTATACCATCTCCCTGGCCCTATTGATCGCACCCCATTGCAGCTACTCACCGGAGCGCGAAGAAGTCGCCATCTTGTGGTATTTATTTAGAGTTGTTTTAAATGTTGATGTTTTAAATCGTAAATCTGTTTTTATGATTTTATATGTTGTTAGCCGCCTTGAGTCGGTTGTATAACTGACAAGGCGGGATATAAATGAAACTAATAAATAAACAAACAAACAAACAAACAAACAAACATGTGACCCCAACATTACAGCAATTACACTGGCTACCGATTCACTTCCAAGCCCAATTCAAGTTGTTGGTTTTGACCTTTAAAGTCCTACATAGCTTGGGGCTGGGATATCTGAAGGACCATCTGCTCCCATATGTTCCTGCCTGGGAATTAAGGTCGCAGGAAGAGACCCTCCTAACTGTCCCATCAGTGAAAGAAGCTCGTTTGATGGGTACATGAGAAAGGGCCTTTTCAGTGGCAGTCCCATGATTGTGGAACAACCGCCCCAAAGAGGTATACCTGTCTCCCTCACTTCTGATCTTTAGGAGGCAGTGTAAGCCAGTTTTGTTTAGGACCAAATTGGGTTAGGTTTAATAGGAGTCCTGACGTCTGAATTTACATTTTGGTTTTATGTCCTTTCTGTATTTTATTTTATGTGTTTTATCTATACTATAACCTTCCTTGAGCTTCATAAGGAACAAAGGTGGCTAATAAATGTTTTGAATTATATATAACTTAGAGCTACCCTTGAAGAGTGTTCAGAGGCTGCAGCTAGACTGCTGGTCAGGACCAGAGATAGGAAGGAAGGAAGGAAGGAAGGAAGGAAGGAAGGGAGGGAGGAAGGAAGGGAGGGAGGAAGGAAGGAAGGAAGGAAGGAAGGAAGGAAGGAGGGAGGGAGGGAGGGAGGGAGGGAGGGAGGGAGATGACAGACAGACAGATATAGTGTGGCCTCGGATGGAGTGGGCTGTGGTCCATGGAAGTTTCTGCTAGAATAAAACTTGATAGTTTTGAAGCTGCTAAAATCTCCTGTTTATTTTTTTTACTCTAACAGCATTGAACTTGTGGAGGATGACCTCCTATGCACAGGAAGAGTTTCTATGGCTGCGATCATACGCACAATTAGACCCGGCATAGGTGCGAATGCCAGGCAGATTTAAAGGACACGATCAGAGAACAGCATCTGGGAAGCGCCCCACAGCCGTCAGCAACCCATTTTGCTCCACTGCAGAAGCGGAGTTAAAAGACACCGGGGAAAATCCGGTAGTAAACGGGTTGTGATGGGCCACAGGCAGACTTTCCCTTGTCTGATTGCTCCAACGTGCTCTCATGGTGTCAAGATGGTCTGATCAGGCCATCCTAACTCTGTGCTGTTGTTTCCCCCCCCCTTTACAGTATACGCATCATTGCAAACTCCATAGGGAGCCCTGGGTGTGGAGGCGGGATTCATCAATCCCTTGTTTAAGCACATGGGAATAAAATGGGACAAAAAACCACTGACTCACCCACAGTTGTGTCTGATCACACACTGACGGACTGCGCCCGCAGCTTCAAAGGGAGGTGTGATCATGCAACTGCGGGTCAAATTCCTCTAAAGGAAATAGCCTCTCTCCCCCCCCCCCCATTTTATCTCACGCGTGTGACCGCAACCTATATCACATAGAAGGTAGAAGGTAGAAGTCCCAGTGAAATAGGGACCTAGAAGTCCCAATGAAATAGATTCATGTGGGTAGCTATGTTGGTTTGAAGCGGCACAACAACATTTGAGTCCAGTGGCACCTTTAATACCTTGAATACAACTTTGTTGGTATTAAAGACGTAAACTTTTGTAGCACTGTTATTGAATCCACAGTGTAGTCATTACACCCCTGCGTATGAGTGGATGCCCATACTTTCTGGCAACACATTATCCTTGAGGTTTAGCCCAGAACTGGGAACGAAACACCCCACATTGTTTAAATTGGCTCTTACTGAGGCACCAAGAACACGCCTTCTGCAGAGCCCCCGCGGGGCGATGCACATGAGCGAAGATCCATATGTTGTATTAAGCCGCGTCTGGCTTCACTGCAAAAAATGAATCTCAATTTTCCATATCTAAAGCTCCCGACAGCTTTCTTTTTCCTCCCTGTAATACATCAGCAATAAAAATGGCATCGAAACAAGCTTGTGGGAAGGAAAAGAGCTTAAATTTGCAAGCCACGCTCTCTTTCTCTCTCTTTTCCTTTAGACATCATATGCTGAACCACAGCAAGGAAATGGTTTCAGATGACCTGGTTTGGTAGGCTTTTTAAAGCTCCTTGGGTACATAAGAGAAGCCATGCTGGATTAGGCCAGTGGCCCATCCAGTCCAACACTCTGTGTCACATAGTGGCCAAAACCCAGGAGCCATCAGGAGGTCCATCAGTGGGGCCAGAACTCCAGAAGCCCTCACACTGTTGCCCCCGAGCACCAAGAATAAATACAGAGCATCACTGCCCCAGACATAGTGTTCCATCTATACCTTGTGCCTAATAGCCACTGATGGACCTCTGCTCCATGTGTTTATCCAATCCCCTCTTGAAACTGTCTATGCTTGTAGCTGCCCCCATTTCCTGCAGCAGTGAATTCCATGTGTTCATCACTCTTTGGGTGAAGAAGTACTTCCTTCTATCTGTTCTAAACCTACCGCTCATCAATTTTGTTGAGTGCCCACAAGTTCTTGTGCTGTGAGAAAGGGAGAAAAGGCCTTCTTTCTCTACCTTCTCTATCCCATGCATAATCTTGTAAACCTCTTATCACCTCTCAGTCGTCGTTTCTCCAAGCTAATGAGCCCTAAGCTCTTTGTCTTTTCTTCATAGAGAAAGTGTTCCATCCCCTTAATCATTTTAGTTGCCCTATTCTGCACCTTTTCCAGCGCTATCTTTTTTGAGGTGTGGTAACCAAAACTGTACACAGTATTCCAAATGAGGCCCACCATAGATTTATACAGGGGCATTATGATACTGGTTGATTTGTTTTCAGTTCCCTTCCTAATAATCCCCAGCATCGCATTTGCCTTTTTAAAATTTCAGTCACATACTGAGCCAACATTTTCAGTGAGTTATCTCCCATGACTCCAAGATCTTCCTCCATGTTAGTTACCGCCAGTTTGAACCCTATCAACATGTATTTATAGCTGAGATTTTTGGCTCCAATATGCATTACTTTGCACTTGCCCACGTTGGACCTCATTTGCCACATTGCCACACACTTGTCCAGCCTCAACAGATCCCTTTGGAGCCCCTCACGGTCCTCTCTGGTTTTCACCACCCTGAACAAGTTAGTGTCATCTGCAAACTTAGCCACTTCACTTCACGTCACTCCACTCGAGAATCACTCACTGGATGTTTTTGCAAAAGGAAGAGAAGCTCATGTGAGATCGCATAGCATAGTGACTTTGAGAACAAGATATGATCTAGGAGGTCCTGGGCTAAAATCACATGTCTGCCCCAAACTCACTAGGTGGCTTTAGGCAGTCCTCCCTCTTGCTCTCTCCCTTAGCTCTCCCACCCCAAATCTGCAATACTAGCCTATCCTGAAGGACTGTCCCCACCACTCAGCTCTTTTGGGCTATTTTCTGCAGTCCCTTTAAACTACTGCAGTTTAAAGAGCTGCATGGCAAGCTGCATGGCAAGAGCTGTTTAAAGAGTTTAAAGAGCTGCATGGCAAGAACACCTCCCCACCGTGCAGCTGTTTTTCGCCCTGTCTTCCGCAGTTCTTTTGAAGTTTAAAGGGACTGCACAAGACAGCCCAAAACAGCTGAGTGGTGGGGAGCCTCTGAGTCCCTTTAAACCCCTGCTTTCTGCTCCATACATGAACCACATGAGCCACTCTAAAAGTTTGTGGAAGTTTGTGGTGGTGAACCCATAACGAACTTTTGTTTGTGAACCACAAACAGGGCAAAATTCGTCATGAATTTTGCTTCATGGTTCAGTTTGTGCCCGTCCCTATGTAAGAACCCACATGCACAATGAGTGCAATTTGGGCACTCTACTCAAGGAGGGAATACATTGAAGAAACCTGATGAACATCCACATGCCGAGGAAGAGAGGAACAGTTTGTTGAAACATCAGCTCTGATTGTGAGCTGAACTGATGGGGGTTGGGTATTCCTAATTAAATTAAATTAGGTATACCTAATTAAATGTATAATGTTAATAGCAGAGCAGGGAAGCCAATTTTCAATAGAGAAACAGAGCAAACTTTTGCATAGCAAAACTCAGTTAATGGTCTTTTTCTTCTGCATGGGCCCAAGGCAAACTGAGGCTGCAAGAATGCATGTTGCATGTTCTGCATGGAATGAGATCTTTGTTTCATTGATGTGAGCCCTTCTTGAGCCCTGCTTCTTGAATGATGTGGCCCACTTTGGAAGGCCATGGCATTGCAGCTCTGCTGTCACCTCCCAGCACCCAACCTTCCCCTCCCACTGGACGGGGGTTGAGATATTGCCTATCTCCTATCCCAGAAGCCAGTGCTGCTCCAGATGTTTGTTCAGCTGGGGAACAGCTAGCCTGTGATGCAATCCCATCACTATCTGTTCAGCACTTCCCAATACCATTTCCTTTATTGCCCCTACTTTTTTTGCCACTGAAACTGACACCGAAGGGTCTTTTTAAGGGAGAGGAGGAAATCAGAGTTGGTGAAATTGACAAGCATTTCCCCAGGTCTTGTCCGTTTCACCAGCTAGCGGAAATGGGGGACAAGGGAAGAAAAGCCCGTTTGCGGGGAGGGCAGGGTATAAATCGAATAAATAAATAAATAAATAAATAAAATCTGGATGTGAACTAATTAATGCTTTCCCCTCAATCTCCTCGGTTTTACCTGAGAGCAGAGAAAGGGAACCCCTAAAGAAAATCCATATGGGTGCAATTTATAGGGCTTGGGAGTCCGTTTTGGTGGAACTTAGAAAGTTTCCACACTATACTCCCATGTTGGGAGAGAAGGCCGAAATGAAGAAAAGAACTCTTTTCTCATACGAATATTTTCTATGGGGAAAAAATGATCCTCATATTAAAATGTATTATTTATTTATGCTGTTTTTACATTTAGGAGCTTTATATTCTACATTTCCCACTCTTGGCTGAAGGCAGCATACAAACATTAAATTGAAAAAAATTAAAGAATTAAAATACCTAAATAACAAATCCCAAACATGCAGATGAAAGAAGCAGTAAAAGTAAAACCATTAAAAAAAATGTATACCAATCATAAAAATCACTCATAAAAGCAATCTAGCCAACAGTATAGATTAAAACAAAAAAACCAAGATGACTGGGGAAAGAGATAACAGATATTTTTGCAAGTAGATTTATATGCCTCTCTTTATTATTATTTATTATGTTATTAGATATGTATCCTGCCCACCCATGCATAGCATATACAAAACAGTTGAAAACAATTACAATACATCAAATAAAATGCAATTACTAATTCCATATTTCTAACCGAAGCCTCAACAGATGAGGTCTACCACAGTTTGGGTTTCCGGATGATTACACAGATCCGATCCACTGGAGGGAGGGGCTGTTAGAGGGAGGATGCCTACCGCCTCAACTAAAAGCCTGGTGGAAGAGCTCCGTCTTACAGGCCCTGCGGAACTGTAAAAGGTCCTGCAGGGCCCTGATCTCTTCTGGGAGCTTATTCCACCAAAATGCACGAAAATTGAAATGGAACTGAAAATCCACTTCCCTCAAGGCCAACAACTGATTTAAAATATCTACTAGAAGCACATTTTAGATTAATACATGCATGCATACATGCCTTTCACACATGCAGGAGAGAGGCTAAAAAAGCACTTTGAGCAGCATGGGTTGAAATGGGTTCTGCTCTCTGGTTAGTGTGTTTTCCACTTTACAGTACAATGCCAAGCAGAGCTGGTATTGTAGGGATGCTGGTGGGGATGCCAACCTCCAGGTGTGACCTGGGGTTCCCCTGGAATTACAGCTCATCTCCAGACGACAGAGATCAGTTCCCCTGGAGAAAATGGCTGCTTTGAAGGGTGGACTCTGTGGCACTGTACACCACTGATTCTTCCTGTCCTCCCCAGGCTCCATCCCCAAATCCCCAGGCGTTTCCCAGTCTGGATCTGGCAACCCGAACCTCCCATCCCCCACTGGTGGCCAGGGGGGGACCTGGCACCTCCAGTATAAAATCTGTTCAGGGTTGTCCTGCTAGTCTGAGAAGGCTCACCCAACAGTAAATGGAGGAAAGTGCATCTTAAAACCAAATGTGCATTCTAACTGGCGTGCATTTTAATTTTGAACTACAGATGCCGGGATTGCAAAAACCGAGTTAACTGCCTCTTGTGGAAACAGCCTGTATTCTGTTAACTGGGTGGAGTAAAATATTGCATAATCAGGAATGAGCCGGATCCACTTCCATTTAAAATTCAATCCAGATAATTTTTCACAGGGACGGCCTCAAGTTTTTCTGTTAAAAGGGGGTCTTTCTGAACTGAGACCACCATGTTCTCTTTCACAATGATTTGCTTCAATACCCATCTTGCTAAAGAGCACTTCACCCTCATAGTCGGACTGAAGGATTAACTTTTTGCATACTTTTTCTACTAGCATATTGTCAGCTGGGGGGGAAAGGGGAAGAACCCTGAGGATAAAGTTAGCCTTTTCTGTGTCCCTTGCATTTCTTCCAACTTCCGCTTGAAGCCTAGAAATATTTGAGAAGAGCCGCAAAAATGGGGGAAAAAGGGCATGTGTCTTGTTCTAAATGTAAAAAAAACTAAACTGATGATCTGCAGTGGGCCTTCGAGGAATGGAAATATCATTCAGCCGCAAAAATCCAGTTATTGGCGGGGGACACACAACAACCCTAATCTGAATTAAGAGTTTTTCTGCCCGTACCAGAGGCGACAGAACTGAACATTTGGCTTCTCAGCAAACCCTGTTCTGAAAAACTTTGCTCAGCAGAGAAGTTCTTCAAAACGAGTGGCATTTTTTCCCCATGAGTAGGGCTGATTCATGGGCCGGGTATGCATGCGCAGAGAGAAAGAGAGCCTTCTTGTGCAAGCGGCACTGAGAAAGAATTCTGTGCAAGGGAAAAAGCATGCATTTAGAGGCAACTGAAATGGGAAACAGTATAGCCACTTCTGGTTTCTAATTTGCATCTAGTGCAACAGTCTTTCCCCCCCCCCCCTCCCTTTTGCATTATGAACCATATGAAAAAAGCAGCACTGGGAACTCACCGAGACTTGTCCACTTTGAACTCCCATTCCAAAAGTGTCCGCCAAGTCAAAGGCCATCATTCCATTGTTTTCAAACAAATGTGAAAATTCTTTTTTTCCCCCCACTGGCAATTTCTTTGGGAGGGTGGGGGAACTGGCCACACTTCTCCTTCCCACCAGGAATGTGTTAATATTGACTGGCTGCTCTAAAAGAAAAGACAATCCAAAGTCCAGCGGTGCACAGATGTTCTCAGGGAGCCTAATAGTGGCAGTAAACTGCATCCATAAAAGCTCTGGCTGGCGAGGAGACACAAACAAAATTGGGAAGGCGACCGGAAGGAAAGTCTACCCATGTGAGCAGAGAGGGGGTTAAAACGAAAAAAGGGCCCCTCGCTGGACACCCCCTTGGACTGATAGAAGAGATTTCAGGAAATCCAAACACTCAACAGGAAATCTGAACGCTGGATAAACATTCCATAATCTTCCACTGTTAATGTGCAACCTCTCCGGTTAACCCTTCCCCTGCTCTGTGCAATAGGGGGAACTCTGTGGAGCATGGCTTGTTGTAACTGGATCTGCCTCACATTTCACAATGTGCTGCTCTGAGTCTCAGTGGGATAACCCCTGCTCTGGAAAAGGTCCCACCCCCACCTCCCCAAAACATTGGCCAACATCTGGAAGGATCTGAATGTTCCCCCCCCCTCCCATTGTTCCTAATCTCTACCTGGCAAGGTTTTAGTTAAAAAAAACTGTGGCAATTTTCTCTGGTTAATAGAACCAGCATGCTTATAATGTAGGCTTGCAGGAGAAAGGGAAAGGCATGCCTGGTTATTAACTATGCAATCCCCCCCTTTGTTTCCATTCTGTGGCTTTCCTAATATTATTTATCTTCATATGTCTTTCTGTTTCATTTATATACTCGGGGTATTATCGGCCGATAGATTTCATTATCTTTCTGGCTGGCTGTGCGAAGGTAAGGAAGAGAAGATAGGAAGGGTTTTAAAAAAGAAAACAGAGAGGGTATTTGAAAGACTAGATTCTCTGGTCTCCTTTCATTGTTTCCATCTTGCAAAATCTTCTAGGGACTCTGGGTAGGAAACTCGAGATTACTTTTAGCTGCCTCAACAACCCTGGTGTGATGTAAAAGAGCAAGAGTCCAGGAGCACCTTAAAGACTAACAAAATTTGTGGCAGATCCAGGTGGTCAGCCGTGTTGGTCTGAAGCAGTAGAACCAATTTAGAGTCCAGTGGCACTTTTAAGACCAACAAAGGTTTATTATGGCAGTGCGTGAGCTTTCATGAGTCACTGCTCACTTCTTCAGATCAGGCAAAAAGTCACAGAGGCCGACATTATCCATATGGCGATAGATCAAGGTGGGTAGCCATATTAGACTGTCTGTAGCAGCAGAAAAGAGCCAGAGTCCAGGAGCACCTTAAAGACCAACAATATTTGTGGCAGAGTGTGAGCTTTTGTGAGTCACTGCTCACTTCTTCAGATCTGAAGAAACGAATCTGAAGGAGATATAAGAACATAAGAGAAGCCAGTGTTGGATCAGGCCAATGACCCATCCAGTCCAAGACTCTGTGTCACAGAGTGGCCAAAAATACCAGGTGCCCTCAGGAGGTCCACCAGTGGGGCCACCAGTGAAGAAGTGAGCAGTGATTCACGAGAGTTCATCCCCTGCCACAAATTGAGTTAATCTTTAAGGTGCTGATGGACTCTTGCTCTTTTCTGAGAGCCAGTTTGGTGTAGTGGTTAAGTGCGCGGACTCTAATCTGGGAGAACCGGGTTTGATTCCCCACTCCTCCACTTGCACCTGGCTGGATGACCTTGGGCAAGCCATAGCTCTGTACCAGCTGTTCCCTCAAGGAAAGGTTGGGAAAGAGTTCTCTCAGCCCCACCTACCTCACAGGGTGACTGTTGTGGGGAGGGGAATGGAAAAGGAGTTTGTAAACCGCTCTGAGACTCTTAAGTGAGTGAAGGGCGGGATATAAATCCAATCTCTTCTTCTTCTTCTCTTCTTCTTCTACTGCGAAAGACAGAATGACATGGCTACCCATCTTGATCTATCTCCTAGTATGGTACAGTAAGGTGACTTACTGGGGGCAACCCCACGGTAAATCCTAAGCAGAGTTACACACCGCTAAGCTCATTGACATCAGTGGACTCAGGAAGTGTAACTCAGTCTGTTTAGGATTGCACTGCTGTGCAGATTACAATTGTCGGCCCTGCTTTGCAAGGTGGACTCTGTGGCATCATATACCAATAAGGTCCCTCCCTCCCCCAATTACCACCCTCCCTAAGAGCCATCCCCTAAATCTCCAGGAATTTCCCAAACTTGAATTGGCAACCCTGATGCAGATCCATGGGTGTGGAATTTGAACCTGGGTGTCCCAGTTTGACTGGCTAGCCAAGTTACAGGGCAATCCTAAACAGGGTTACACCCTTTTAAATCCAAAAAAGTCAATGGGACTTAGAAGGGTACAAGAAGGGGGACCCGCGATACTTGCGGGGGGGGGGGGAGTATTCCCCACAGCTCCCGGCCTGCAGAAGTTGGAGGAGCTCCACAGGAGGACGAAGCGACACCAGGTAAGCCTGCTCCCCCCTCCCCCCCCCGGCACCAGTGAGGCTGAGCGGCTCACAGCTGCCGGCTTGCCAAGCCTTTCCCCCTCCCTCTCCTCCCTGACAGCAGCGGTGGCGAGGCCTGCCGAACCTTCTCCCCCTCCCTGACAGCAGCATCGGCGGTGAGGCCTGCTGCCCGCCAAGCTTTCTCCCCCCTCCCCGACAGCAGCGGTGGCAGTGAGGCCCGCGGCCTGCCAAGCCTTCTCCCCCCTCCCCTCCCCGACAGCGGTGGTAGTAGCAAGGCCCGCTGCCTGCCGAGCCCCTCCAATGGCCAAAGCATTCTCTGTGTATGTGCAGAGAACGCTTTTACTTTTCGGGGAACTTAAATATCCCTCCAAAAGTTTTTTTTAACTTTTAGGATTTGTCTGCACACGTAGGGTCCCCCACATGTGTAGGAAAATGTCCCTGCCCCCCAAGTGCCCCCCCGCGTGGATTTAGATATCCGCATGGAAGGGGCCACTTGGCTATTAGATGTAAAGAAACCTCTGTTTAGGGTCACACTGCGGATTTAATAGATTTGAATTATTGTGTTGGAGGCAAGCTGATTCTATTTTGGTGGAGTCATCTCTCATAAGTAACAGTTCCAGGTGGTCAGCTGTGTCGGCCTGAAGCAGCAGAACAAATTCAGAGTCCAGAGGCACCTTTAAGACCAACAAAGGTTTATTCAAGGTATGAACTTCTGAGTACACGCACACGTCTTCAGATACATTGGGACTGAAGGTTAAGAGCTCAAATTTACAGACGGGCTGAGCAAATTAACACGTAACATGATGAAGATGTTTTAAGATATGCTAAGACAAAACTAAACAACAAGCCAAGTTTATAAGGTCAACAGTTTTGATTTAATTAAGGGGGGAAAACAGTAAAGCAATAAATATGTCAAAAATAGGAGATAAATGTGTAAAGGTATATTTTCCTAATTGTGGGAAGTCAACTGAGACTCTCCATTTGGATCCATACCACCACCACTTCCTGCAGCAGTGAATTCCACCTGTTAATTACTCGCCCCCACCCCACAGTCTTTTCTTGATGTGCAGGTAACCAGGACTAACATTCCTCCTACTTCCTTTTGAGTAAAATATTTGACTGGTGCCCCAACCTTGGAGGGCTGAAGGAATTTAACGCCCAATATGGGTGTGCTGTTTCCTGCTTGACACAGCTATGGCTGTTCTATAGTGCCTAAAGTCCATTGCAGGAGTCAGTAAAATGAGTCCGTTTTCCTTCTTTATATCATGGGCATTTTGTTGTCTGTCACCAGGTAGCAAAACTTGGGCCCCATTTGGCTCCTGCATAAATCAGTTTGCTCTGGAGCCGTCCTTCCTAAGCGGAGACAAAAATGTGTGAGCCTAAAAATGGGTGAGGCTAAAAAACTGAGCTAGCTCACACTGACTCAGCGTTGAGGTCTGTGGGGTAGGTGGGGCTGAGAGAGCCCTGAGAGAACTGCTCTTGAGAGAACAGCTCTGAGACGACTTGTGACTGACCGAAGGTCACCCCAGCAGCTGCATTTGGAGGAGTGGGGAATCAAACCCGGTTCTTCCAGATTAGAGTCCGCGCTCCTAACCACTACACCAGACTGGGGCTGCCAACTGCCTGGAGAGAGAAAAAAGGCCTGTCCCTTTAACAGAGGCCTCATGTCATCTTATTTTCTAGGGGATGTTGTTAACCTCTGTGCCATGAAAAGTTTCAGCTGCCCATTTCCACACAGCCTCTAGTAAAGGGACCGGGCATTTCTCTCTCTCCAGGCGTGTTGGCAACCCTGCCAGTGGTGTGAAAGTGAACTATTCTTCCCACAACCATTCATTTGCCTTAGCATGGATAACAGCAGGGGTCCGTTGGAGTGGGAGCGCACAGGAGCGCAGCTCTGGGAGTGAGGAGCCCAGGGGGGCGGGCACATGACCAAGCCCCACCCCCTTCTCAGCTTCCCCGAGCAGTGCAGAGGCGCAGCGCCCTGGGGAAAGCCCTACTAAGGCCTTTATTGTTTTTAATGTTTTGTTTTAATATTGATAATTTTATCACTGTTCCTTTTATGACTGTGTGCTGCTTTTCCAGAGACTTGCTCAAGGTGGCATATTCTAAGTATACCAATTTTCTAAGTATACCATTTTTTATCTGGGCACATGGCACATAAGTACTGGAGAAATTTCACCAACCCTTCAGCAGCTTCCACCTTATCAGTTTGGTGTAGTGGTCAGGAGTTGGACTCTAATCTGGGAGAACCGGGTTTGATTCCCCACTCCTCCACATGCAGCTGCTGGTGTGACCTTGGGCCAGTCACAAGTTCTCTCAGAGCTGTTCTCTCACGAGCCATTCTCAAAAGACCTCTCTCAGCCCCACCTACCTCACAGGGTGTCTTGTGGTGGGGAGGGGAAGGGGAAGGGATGGGTGGTGCACATGTCCTGGGTATCTCAAGTCTACTTGAAACCTGGTGGTTTCAAGGGAGCAGGAAGAGAGTGAGGGTGTGTTCTTGACGCTTATTTTTATTGCACAAAGTATTGGATGGGGAAGGGAATGGAGGAAGAGCAGGTCAGTTTCACTCCCCTGTGGAGTGGAGCCTGAGGGGTGGGTGTTGCCTTCTGACACACTTCCGGTATGTTAAGGGGTGTGGTGTATGCAAATGAGTTATGCTAATGAGTTATGCTAATGAGCTCCTGCATCTCTTTTTCTACGAAATGACCCCTGGATAACAGAAACAGGCTGGTCTTCCTTGACTGACATTTCACAAACCCCACCCCCTGCTGTTACAAGGTATTGATTTGACCCCATCGCACAAAGTGCCCCTTTCCCTAATTCTAAAGATTTTTCCTTGTTAAAGGTCAGAAATGACCCAAGAGATTCATTCCGGAGTTCCTCTGGAAGAATCTGTTGCTAGGGGGAAGCTTCCTCTTCTTGCTTCTTTGCTCTTGGACGACTCATCGTTTGGGCTACGGAGGTTGGCTGCCTCTCTCCAGCGTTCTTGAATATAGTCTGGGGAAATGCATTTTGATACTTAGAACTCATTAAGTCCAACAACTCTGTTCTCTAGCCTTGCTCCCAGAGCCGCTTAGAAATACAGCTTTTCTTTTCGATAGACAGCTGCAAGAGGGGACTGGACGAACATACGGAGTAGAGGTCCATCAGTGGCTATTAGCCACATGGTATAACAGCATTTCCTGTGCCTCGGAGTTTAGTCATGCTGGCCACATGACCACTGAAACGTCTCTTTGGCTTGGAAATGGAGAAGAGCACCGCCCTCAGAGTCGGATTCGACTGGCTTTCGAGCAAGGGTAACCGTTACCTTTACATAGACAGAATACTCTGTTTGGGGCAGTGATGCTCTGTATTCTTGGTGCTTGGGGGGGGGGCACAGTGGGAGGGCTTCTGGAGTTCTGGCCCCACTGGTGGACCTCCTGATGGCACCTGGGTTTTGGGCCACTGGAGGGGCCATTGGTCTGATCCAACATAGTTTCTCTTACGTTCTTATGGTTTTTATCCCAAGTAGAGTTGCCAGTCTCCAGGTGGGAGCTGGAGATCCTCTGGAAACTGATCTCCATACTACATAAATGATGTATTCATTTACAGTTTTTTTAAAATTTAACATATTTATTCCACTTCTCCTGGAGACAACGGCTGTTTCGGAAGGTGAACTACATGGCATGATACCCTACGGACGTCTCTCCCCTCCTTCAAATCTCCAGGTATTTCTGAACCCAGAACTGGCAACCCTAGTCCCAAGTGAGGCGACAGCTCAGAGGTGATATGATAACCATCTTCAAGTACTTGAAGAGCTGTCATATAAAGGATGGCGCAGAGTTGTTTTCCGTTGCCCCAGAAGGTTGGACCAGAACCAGTAGGCTGAAATTAAATCAGAAGAGCTTTTGGCTAAACATTAGGAAGAACTTCCTGACAGAGCGGTTCCTCAGTGGATCAGGCTTCCTCGGGAGGTGGTGGGCTCTCCTTCTTTGGAGGTTCTCAGACAGAGGCCAGATGACCATCTGGCAGCAATGCAGGTTCTGTGAACTTGGGCAGATCACGAGAAGGGAGGGCAGGGAGGGTTGCCTTAGTGCTTCGTTCCCGTGGCCCTTTCTTACACGCCTAGGGAAATGCTGATGGCCACTTTGGGGTCAGGAAGCAGTTGTTCTCTAGCCCGGTTTGGCCAGTGATCCTGCAGGGTTTTTTTTGCCATCTTCTGGGGATAGAGCAGGGGTCACTGGGTTGTGTGTGGGAGGTATTTGTGAATTGCTTGCATTATGCAGGGGGTTGAACTAGACGACTTTGGGGATCCCTTCCAGTTCTATGATTTGATTCCCTAATAACGAAAGCCAACTTGCCCCTGGAGTTGAGCTATTCATACTTCCCTGCACCTCCTCTTCTAGAGCACAGGGGACTAGCTATTTTGTTGTTTTCTTACGAATGTTTGTCTGGTTTTCCAAGGGGGAAAAAAAATGAGGCCGTTCCAGATGTCCAGAAGGCTAAAATTGGAAAGCCTGTTGGGATTGCTGGCAGCCCATTACGACAATGTTTGTGGTTTTGTTTTGAAACGGTAGCCAGGGAAAGGCCTGAGGATGTAGAGTCAAGATAGCAGTGAAGGCTCCTTCACAAGCCCAGCCATGTCAAAGACCCAACAGGTAAAACTGACAAGGCCTGGCCCGGTGTCAGCATGACCCTAGAGATCCCTTCCAGCTCAACGATTCCGTGTTGCTGGTGTACCCATTGCCAAAAAAGGCTCGGCTGCACCTCTGATCCACTCCATCACCTGGCCTCCATCACCTGAGTCAGAGAGTTCTGCCTGTAGACCCCATTAGGATACTAGAATGTTTCATTGGAATGGCTGACAAGACAGCAGACCCTCTATCACTAGCTCCAAAATCTAGCACAAGGGTAGGGGGAACGTCGTGGTTCAGCGGCAGAAGATCTTCCTGGCATGCAGAAGGTCCCAAGTTCAATCCCCGACACCTCCAGTTAAAAGCATCACCAGTTAAAAGTGGGCTATGTGAAAGTCCTCTGCCTGAGTCTCTGGAGAGCTGCTGCCAGCCTGCGTAGGCAATACAGATCTTGGCGGTCCAGTGGGCTGATTCATTACCAAGGCAGCTTCCTGTGTGGCATGCAGATGGTCCCAAGTCCCGGCGTCTCCAGTTAAAAGGAGCAGGCAGTAGGTGTTGTGAAAGCCCTTGACCTGAGACCCTGGAGAGCGGCTGCCAGCCTGGGTAGACAATACTGACCTTGATGGACCGGTGGCCTGACAGTATAAGGCAGCTACGTGTGTACATGTAGGGGAAGACGCCAAACGAATATTTTGTCTCGAACTTCCAAAACAGCTCACTCTGCCCTTCGGAAACTGGGTAGGACGCGCCAGCTGATTGTTTTGCTTCCTAGACGAGACATGCTCCGGGGTGCCCTTGCTTTTCAGAACAATACGTGCCACAACCGCTGTCACCAGACTGTAGCAGCTGTCCGACTGTGTAGAGTAAATGCCACACAACAGTTTGGGAACAGAAGCGGAAAAGACTGGCGCCAAAGGAAACAGCAGGACGGTCGGCAGAACGACTCAGACTGAAACGTATCTGATCCTCCGACAGCTAAGAAGCCTGCTTTTTGCGGACAGGACAACAACCGTCAAGTGTGACAACAACTTCCAGTGTGTCAACTGAAACCTTCTCCTCCTTGCTAAACACAGAAGAGAACCAGTGAGAAAGTCCAGGCACCACCTGATTAGCCATAAACCAATCAAATATTTCTGGTTTTCAGTGTGAATGATTGTTCGGACTGGATAAGGAACTAAAAGGTGCTTATCGATACACCTAAATTGGTGAGCCCTGGTGCAAATAGGGGAAGTGACACTGTGGGGCCACTCCCACCCACGGGAGGGATTTCTGGTTCCCCACGGGAACCCTTGGGGACGGAGGAAAAACGACTTTGTAATTTAACGAAACGGAACCATTAATGGGAAAGAAGGGGGAGGGGAGAGAGGAGAGGAGAAATCAGCCCACTCAAGTCCTCTGAAAGCTTATGTAATTCTAGCGCGGTAGGATTTCCAAATTGTTCCCCCTCCTGTGATGCCCTGCATCTCTTACGGCGGCTAATAGTAAAGTAACCGGCCCTCGTTATGCTAATGAACAGCAGCAAAACTGGACCACCCACAGAATGTAGGAGCTCTTATGTATCTAGGGGACTGGCTAGGCTTGGGGTGAGGAATGACTTTGTAAATTAACAAAAAGAAAAGAATTCTCCTGCCGCAAAAAAAAGAAAGAGAGAGAGAGAGAGAGAGGCAGAGAGACAGAAAGAGAGAGAGAGAGAGAGAAAGGGAAGGAAAGAAAGAAAGAAATCTCCCTGGTGAAGACTACGTAGGCTTCAGAAGGCCTGAGAGAAGCTGAGTATTAGTTGCATGGAGAAAAGGGAGGAAGGAATCAACCCCCCCCCCCCCGACAACTTTTAGGATACTGTACAGGGAGATTTGGAGGAGGCTGGGTTTCCAAATTATTCCTTCCACTTCTGGTTTTCCCCCAGGCCCTCAGGTTGTATTGAAGGAATGTGCATTACTTTTTAGTCCTTACCAAGTCCTGCTCAGAAGATACAATCCCAAATCTAGGATCATGTCCCCTGGGCATCCTAAATGCTTGATTCCATAGTAATAAGGAATTGGTAAAATGGAATTAGCTCAGTTTGCAATCTCCCTGGCCATAGAGTTGCCAGGTTCCTCCTGGCAATGGATGGGGGACTTACCAGGAGAAGGGCCCAGGCCATGGCATTGGCATCACACAGGAAGTGACATGATCATGCCAGCAACTTCCATGTGATGCTCTGGTATTTGGGCAAAAACTCTATGGTAAAACCAACTTCTGCCATAGAGTTTTTGCCTAAATGTCAGAGTGTCACCCGGAAGTCACTGGCATGATGACATCACTTCCTATGCGACACCAACAACAAGGCCTGGGCCTTACTCTTTCTTCTCATAAGTTCCCCCACTGGCCAGCTGATCGATGGTTGGGAGGCACAGCCTGGTGGTGGGTGACCCCCGCCTCCACTAGGGGGTCTGACAACCCTAACTAGCCCATGTACACCTAAATGAGAAGGCACAAAAAGTACAATTGATCCTTGAACCTGTAGCTCAAGGCAGCTACTGTGCAGCCTTCCAGCTGTTTGCCTAAGTGTTTGAAGAGGTTCTTGAACAACACCTTCAAGTCAACCCCATCTGGGATTAGACTTGTGTGTAACAGAGGCCCAAACACCACATTACAATTTCAAATCTGTATCTGGGGCTCCCCCCAACCTGGCTTCGACTCAGACAGTCAAATGTCAGCTGCGACTCAGTACACATTAGGATTGCCAGGCCATAGCTGGCAACTAGTAGGAAACGTGGGAGCAGGGACATGGTGTGTGTGTGTGTGCGCGCGCAACATCCTGTGCACTGCTTCATCACTTCTGAGGAAAACCTAGAAGTCACATAGGACCGCTCTAGGAATTGCTGGAAACTTTATGGCAAAACCATACAGTTTCCAGCAATTCCTAGAGCTACCCTAATGCCATTTCTGGTTTCCCCCGGAAGTGACCTAGACACACAGAAGACACCAGCATTTTCTTTTTTAAAAGTTCTTTAGTTGCGCGGAACCCTCATAAAGACGCAGCCTGCCAACAGGGTAAATCGACCTGGCCATTTTGGCTTTAGGAAATGGCACGGGGAAAAGGTGGAAGCTGGAGAGTTTGATCAAGGGAAATTTGCCAACTGATTACCTTTGTGGTAAAGTTCTCCAGCACGCCTTTTTATCACTGAGCAATACTCTGGGCTAAATGACCCACTAGGGATGCCAGCCTCCAGGTGGGACCTGGGGATCCCCCAGAATTACAGCTCATCTACAGACTAGAGAGATCGGTTCCCCTGGAGAAAATGGACACTTTGGAGGGTGGACTCTGTGGCACTGAACCCCACTGATTCTCCCTGTCCTCCCCAGGGTCCATCCCCAAATCTCCAGGAGTTTCCCAACCTGGATCTGGCGACCCTATCCCACCATTCCCTGCTGGTGGCCGGGGGGGACCTGGCAACCCTAAGCCTCCCAGGTCCCTTCGTACTCTATGACATCATCACTATGTCCAAACAGCAAGGCCCCATTACACATCCCTACGCCAGTTAGGGTTGCCATCCCCCAGGTGGAAGTGGGGGATCCCCTGATTTGGCAGGTTCCAATCTGCTGCCAACCAGCTGGCTGGCAGAGGGAAGCCTCACCCCCAACACCCACCACCCAGCCCAACATCCTCAACATGACCTCACACGGAAGTGACATCATTACGCTGGGGACACCACCCGGCGATGCTATAGTATTTTGGGCAAAACTCTATGGTAACCAGACCTAGACACACAGAAGACACCAGCATTTTCTTTTTTAAAAGTTCTTTAGTTGCGCGGAACCCTCATACAGACGCAGCCTGCCAACAGGGTAAATCGACCTGGCCATTTTGGCTTTAGGAAATGGCACGGGGAAAAGGTGGAAGCTGGAGAGTTTGATCAAGGGAAATTTGCCAACTGATTACCTTTGTGGTAAAGTTCTCCAGCACGCCTTTTTATCACTGAGCAAAACCATAGAGTTTTGTCCAACATGCTAGAGTGTCACCACACGGTATCTGCAGTGTGATGACGTCACTTCCACATGATGTCATCATGCTGTGGACGTCACATGTGGTGACATTGCCCTGCCCCCACACTCCCAGAGAGCTTCCTCCCACCCCCTGTTGGGGAGTGAAGAGGACCATGCTTTGACCCTGGCCACATTACTTTTGTGAGAGGAAAAGAACACAAATCTCCCTTTCACACCACTCTCAAAGGTTCACCCATCCTCACAGGCAACACCTCCGTTTTCTCTTGTTTCAGCCTTCAGATAGGAAGTGGTTCACAAACAGAGCACTTTCGTTCATTGTTCACATAGGCTATTTCGTGGGCGGTTGTGAATTTGTCGACATTCCCATATCGAATGGTCTCATTATTTTAACACGATCCCTTAGGGTGGAAGCCTTTGCTTTAGTTTCGCTTTTCACTTGTCCTGTTGGTTGCTGTTTCGGCCTTAGGAGGGCCCACACCAGGCCTTGCTTATGCTCTAATAAACTTCTGTTCTTTTTTGGCACCGTTGCTGTGGAGTACGGCGTATTTTAAAGCGTACCTGTAGACCCACCAGGACTAGAAGCTTGGTGTGTTTGTTTCGGGGAAAAGAAAGCTGGCATTCTCAGGGATCCTGAACTTGGCAGCCAATATCAAATTCTTGCACTTTTGGAATGACAGGACGGACGCAGCCTCCCCTAAGGGTGTCCTTTGTCAGCATATTGTGGAAGAAGGAAGAATGCCTGGCAGTCCACGGAGTTGTTTACTGGACGTTGGGGCTGACCTTTCTTGCGGGATCTCCTTGTACTGGCAGTGTCTTCTCATTGTCTTTCCACTCCTCCCTTCCCTCCATACACAACAGCAACCCTTGAATCTCAAGACAAAAACCCCAAACAGAAATAGCTGCGCAACACGACAATACCGTATGCATACTCTTCCCCGGAGCAGAAGAGGGGGAAAGAAAAAACGGCCCTTCCTCTAGCAGATGTTTCTTCCAGTCTCTTGATTCCGATGTACTTCCCAACATTCCCACAGTGACGAAAAGCCAGCATGGCTCTCTCCCGTCGACACTGCAACTCTGGGCTGGATTTCACAATGACGCAGAATGCGGGTTGGCAAACAACTGCTGGAATGACTCCATACACATACGGCGAAGCGCAGTAAACAGCGACAGCCCTTTTATTGCTGAAGCAGCACTTGAATCCCCAAGTCAGGCACTTGATTGCTTGCTGGGTTTCAAAGACTGTGGGTCTGTCCCCATTCTTGTGGGGTAGGGATGCCAGACCACTGCCGGGGGATATAGTGATGGCCGCAGGAATAAGCAGCTTTAAAAGGGGATTAGATAGATTCATGGGGGATAAGTCTGTCAGTAGCTACTAGCCATGGTGACTAGGGTTGCCAAGTCTTCTTCACTTACCGGTGGGGGGGAGTCCTCCATCATCCGGGAGCTTCGCACGCGCACCCACTGACGTCACCCGGAAGTGATGTCAGCACGTTGGGGGCGTTGCCAAGGCAATGCTCTGGCAATCACCCCAGAGCGTTGCCCTGGCAACGCCCCCAATATGATGACGTCACTTCCGGGTGACGTCACTACGTTGGGGAAGTCGTCCTGGCTGGACGACTTCGGTGGTGGGGTTCCCCCCGCCGGCCGAATGCTGGCCGGCGGATCAGGAACCCCTGTAGCGGGGGATCCCCACCTCCCGGCTGACTTGGCAGCCCTAATGGTGACAGAGGGGAACCTCCACATTCAGAGGTAGTCAGTCTCTGAATCCCAGAGCCAGGAGGAAACATCAGGGGAAGGCCTTGGCCTCTATGCCCAGTTGTTGGCCCTTCAGAGAAACGGGTTGGCCAGTGTGTGAGACAGGATGCTGGACTAGAAGCACCACTGGTCTGATCCAGCAGGGCTCTCCTTATGTTCTAATGAAGGCCTCGGCCTCTATGCCCTGTTGTTGGCTGTCCAGAGGAACTGGTTGGCCACTGTGTAAGATGGGATGCTGGACTAGATGGACCTCCGGTCTGATCCAGCAGGGCTCTCCTTATGTTCTCATATCAAACATCTTATACTGCTAATTTTTAGTAGTGCAAGAAAGCTGGAGATATTGTGGGGCTGCGAGCCACTAAGGACCTCTAGACAAAGGTTCCCTTCAGGCCCATTCCTCAGACCTTACCCACATGGATCGATTGCGGGAATTCATTTATCTAATCCTCCCACTAGGGAGCTCAGAGCTACAAAGGTTGCCCTTCATTTCATCCTCACAACAGCACCGTGAGTTAGGTTAGGCTGAGAAAAAGGTGACTTGTCCAGGGTCACCCAGCAAACGACACTGTGTACTCACTCTGGTGTTACAAACTTTCAGTAATGGATAGGGTTGCCAGGTCGGGGTTGAAAATACCTGGAGGCTTTGGGGGTGGATCCAGGAGAGGATGGGGTTTGGGGAGGGAAGGGGCCTCAGTATGGTACAATGCCTTAGATTCCACCTTCCAAAGCAGCCATTTTCTCCGGGGAGCTGATCTCTGTCAGCTGGGGATCAGTTGTAAAAGCAGGGGATCCCCAGCCCCCTCCTGGAGGTTGGCAACCCTTGTAGTGGAGCCACCACAAACACAGGAAGCCACTTTAAACTGAATCAGATTCTTGGTCCATCAAGTCTACTCTGATGGCAAAAGCTCTCCAGGGTCTCAGGTGGAGGTTTTTTTACATCACCTGCTGCCTGCTTTTAACTGGAGATGCTGGGGATTGAACCTGGGACCTTCTGCGTGCCAAGGAGATGCTCTGCCACTGAGCCACATGGCCCCTTCTCAAACAGACTCCTTTGCAATACAGACTATTTTGAGCGCAGTCCGGGGGAGCCAGAGACCTGAATGTCAGAAGCTTCTTATTCAACCGAGCATGTGTCTGTTCTGACTCAAACATAACTGGTGCTGATAGTCGCCTTCAACTGGTTTCCGTGCTCGTGTGCACATTTCTGCATGGCCTGCGCATGGCGACGCTGGCTCATGGAAATGATTGCTCCCGGTTATCTCCTTGCCCTCCTCTATCCTGAACTCTGCAAAAGCTATTTTGTACTCGCGAATCCAGGGAGAGGAGGGACAAAAGAGACAAAGACCAACCGGATGCTGTTGCTCGGGATTTCTGCCCTGGTTTTGTCAACTAATTGGTTCCCACTGTGGAACCATTGGTAGTGATTTCCGGGTGCTGAGTCACCCTGGAAGACAGGGACAAAAGACTCGAGTTTGTTCCAGCCTTTAATTAGGCAGCCTTTTAACACTCGGTCAGAAGGGGGATACCGGTGTACCCACGGAGATGGGGAGGATTTGTGTCTGGAAACACTAAAATGAGACAACTTGAGTGGAAAGTGGTGGTCACGTGTTCCCTGTTTCCATGAGTAGCGTAACAGTTCCATGAGTAGTGTTACAGTGGAGAGAGAACCAGCACAGGGCAGCTGCTGTAATATCGTAGAATCATAGAGTGTTAGAGCCGGAAGGGACCTTGCAGGTCATCTAGTCCAACCCCCTGCACTCTGCAGGAGCATAGCCGAAAGATAGCCCTACAACATACCTGAAAGTTGGTTGTCCAGCCTCCACTTGAAAAAGTCCAGCGAAAGAACATCCACCACCTCCCGAGGCAGTCTGTTCCACTGCTCAACCATTCTTACAGTTAGGAAATTCCTCCTAATATTTAGCCGGTATTGACTCCCTCGTAATTTCCACCCATTAGATCTAGTCCTGCAATCCAGAGCAAGAGAGAAGAGATCTGCTCCATCTTCTACATGACTGCCCTTCAAATATTTGAAGACTGCAATCATGCCCCTCTAAAAGCCTTTCTCTTTTCCAGGCTAAACATACCCAACTCTTTCAGCCTTTCCTCGTAAGACTTGGATTCCAACCCTCTCACCATCCTGGTTGCCCTCTTCTGGACACGCTCGAGCTTGTCAACATCCTTCCTAAAATGTGGTGCCCAAAACTGGACACAGTACTCCAGGTGAGGCCTAATCATAGCAGAATAGAACGGAACTGCCACCTCCTGTGATCTGGACACAACGCTTCTGTTATATGCTTCTTCCTTTACGAGAATGGATTGCAAAGTAGGTTTTATAAGAGCCTGCCAAAATGACCCAAAACATTGTGCAATTTTTTATTCATTGGCAAAATTCATATCCCACCTTTCTGCCCTTCCAAGGGTCACCAAGGCAGCTAGCCATCTGAAAGCTCACCAGAACAATTTAAAGACTCATCGGAACAATTTTGAGCTCGTTAGACCTCTTCTAGCCAGTTTGGTGCAGTGGTTAAGTGCACGAACTCTAATCTGGGAGAACCGGGTTTGATTCCCCACTCCTCCACTTGCAGCTGCTGGATGACCTTGGGCAAGCCATAGTTCTGTCAGAGCTGTTCTTTCAAGGGCAGTTCTGGGAAGAGCTCTCTCATCCCCACCAATACCCACAGAGTGTCTGTTGTGGGGAAGGGAAGGGAGAGGAGTTTGTAAGCCACTCTGAGACTCTTTAGGATTGTGAAGGGCGGGGTATAAATCCAATCTCTTCTTCTTCTTCTTCTTCTTCTGGCAAGATGTTACAAAATAGCCAGCACAGTGTAGTGGATAGAGTGGCGGACTTGGGACCCTCGGTGATCCAGGGTTCGAATCCCCACTCCAACCATGGTCATAGATCCAGAGGAGTCAGCTGTGTTAGTCTGTTGCTGCAAAACCGTAAAAAGCTCAGTAGCACCTTTAAGACTAACACACTTTATTGTAGCATAAGCTTTCGAGAAACACAGCATTCTTCGTCAGATGTGTTTCTTGAAAGTTTATGGTACTGTAAAGTTTGTTAGTCTTAAAGGTGCTTCTGGGCTTTTTACTATTTCACCCCAACCGTGGAAGCTCATTGGGTGACCTTGGGCCCATCACGAACCCTCTGCCTGGCCTACCTTGCAGGGTGGTGGTTGAGAGAAAACAGAGGAAGGGAGAACGAGGGTCAAAGCCACTCAGAGTCCCAGCTTGGAGAGAAAAGTGGGATATAAAGAAAGGCATGCAAATGTACCGTAATTTTTTTAAGCAGTGAAGAAGGGGGAAAGCAGATTTTCCAGGTCAAGATCTTAGGACCCTCCCCTGCCCTGGGTAGCCCAGGCAAGCCCAATCTCATCAGATCTCGGAACCTAAGCAGGGCCGGCCCTGGCAAGTATTTGGATGGGAGACCTCCAAGGAATACCAGGGCTGGGAGGAAGAGGTGGGCTACATCAGCCACTTCTCTGAATATAAGAGAACATAAGAGAAGCCAGTGTTGGATCAGTCCAGTGGCCCATCCAGTCCAACACTCTGTGTCACACAGTGCCCCAAAAATACCAGGTGCCCTCAGGAGGTCCAGCAGTGGGGCCAGGACACTAGAAGCCCTCCCACTGTTGCCCCCCCCCCCAAGCACCAAGAATACAGAGCATCACTTGCCCCAGACTGAGAGATCCTATCTATACTTTGTGGCTAACAGCCACTGATGGACCTCCGCTCCATATGTTTAGCCAATTCCCTCTTGAAGCCGTCCATGCTTGTAGGCGCCACCACCTCCTGTGGCAGTGAATTCCATGTGTTAATCACTCTTTGGGTGAAGAAGTCCTTCCTTTTATCCGTTCTAACCCGACTGCTCAGCAATTTCATGGAGTGCCCACGAGTTCTTGTATTGTGAGAAAGGGAGAAAAGGACTTCTTCCTCTACCTGCTCTATCCCATGCATAATCGTATAAACCTTGATCATGTCACCCCTCAGTCGTTGTTTCTCCAAGCTAAAGAGCCCCAAGCGCTCCATCCTCCACGCCCCAGTAGGAGTCGCCGGAGGTCGCCTTGACTTCCAGCCATGGGCCCATACACACACACACACACACACAAAATGCAAAAATAACCCCTGCAAAGATCTTAGGACCCTACGGTTCCCAACGCCCTCTTGAGAAATACCTGGAGATTTGGCGGTGGAGGTGAGGTGAGGTTTAGGAAGGGGAGGAACATCCACAAGGTATGCTGCCATAGAGCGTCCCCTACCCACAAAGCACCATTTTTCTCCTGGGGAGTTGATCTCTGTAGTCTGGAGATCAGCTGCAGTTCCAGGAGATCTCCAGGCCCCACCTGGAGGCTGGCATCCCTAAGTTGATAGAGTTTCTGGGGTTTTTTGCTTAATATTTGTGTGTGTGTGTGTGTGTGTGTGTGTGTACACCTGGAAGTCAAGGTTGATTTCTGGTGACCCCTAGTGGGGCTTAGACATTTCAGAGAGGTGGCTTATTATTGCTTGTCCCTGCCTTCCAGCCCTGGTATTCCTTAGAGGTCTGCTTAGCTTCTGAGATCTGACGAGATCGGGCTTGCCTGGGCTATCCAGGTCAGGCGTTGATAGTATTTCCATTGACGGCCGTTTCACGGGCCTGTTCTCTTTCCCTCTCTCCTTACTCGTGTGCCGTGCTCCGCTTCTGCTTGTCTTGCAGCCAAGGCAAAAGAGAAGGCGCTTGAGGACCAGCCGTCTGTGGCGTGTCTCCCCAATATATCTCTGTGCGCGCCAGCTGGTGCTGTGATCACGCTGAGAGCCGAGACCCGGCGGCCCACGCAAAGCATGTGTGCCACTTGATGGTATGATGTGAGGCTTGCAAACACAGTGGAGCGTTCTGCCAGTGACACATCTCTGGGAGTGATGCAGCATGTGCCTGGAGGAAGAGCGAGGGAGAGAAGCATCATTTCAGAGCACGTCATAAACTGGGAATGGAGAGCAGTGGGGAAGAATCACTCGGAGAACGCACTGGAGAATCTCAAAGGAAGAGCAGCGTGGTGTGGCTGGCTGGAGTGTTGGGCCAGCTAGGACTTGAAGACACACAGACACATGAATCAGAGCACTGGTCCTGTTGGAAGTTCCAGATGGGATGTCCCCTGTCTCAGAGCTCCAGACTGAGTGGCAAGAGAGACTTGATAGCTAGAGAGGAACACCGACCTTTCTCCCTGTATCTACTCTTCTGCCACTTTCCTCTTAGATATGCAGACTGTGTTCTCAGGGACCAATTTCATTTTCCTGCTTCTCTCTCTCTCAGATGAAGACTTGCTCTCTACCTGCAGGCACCAAGAGAGGGATGACATGCGGTCCTCTCTTGGCACCACGAGGCAGATGGGCCTCTCGCCATCCACCCCCATCCTTTAGCTAGTAAATTAGTAATCTATCAGTCTCTCCTCTTTCCTATCCAAAGTGTACTTCTCAAATAAAGAGAGAAGTATTTCTCTTCTGAACTTGCAATGTGGCTCTGTGTAGCTTTGTCAGCTGAATAACTTGGTGAAGTGATGCTCCTGCATTTGTAGCTTTATTTAAGCACTCCGCTAACTAATGGTGACCGGACTAACCACACCAGTTAACCTCAGTATGGTCCATCGAGGTCAGTGTTGTCTACTCAGACTGGCAGCAGCTCGCCAGAGTCTCAAGCAGAGGTCCTTCATATTACCTACCACCTGGTCCTTTTAACTGGAGATGCCAGGGATTGAACCTGGGACCTTCTGCACACCAAGCAGATGCTCCACCACTCGGTCACAGACCCTCCCCACACATTGGCTGCCTTTTACTGAATCAGACCGCTGGTCTATCAAAGTCAGTATCGTCTACTCAGACTGGCAGTAATTCTCCAGTCTTTCACATCATCTACCGCCCGGTCCTGTTAACTGGAGATGCTGGAGATTGAACCTGGGACCTTCTGCACACCAAGCAGGTGCTCTGCCACTGAGCCATGGCACTTCCTCTTGATTTGACCCTAGAATCTCTACTACCCTGGAGAATGTCATGGTCAGCTATGATTCAGGCTCCAGACTGGCTCCGTGACAGGCAGGTTGCACTGACTTCCAGTTAGGCCTTGTGTGACTTCCAGTTAGGCCTTTGCTCTGGTGTGCTGTGGTCATAGGATGGAGTGCACCATTTCAGACTGCAGGGGGGCTTCAAAGTTCTCCCATGTTAATCATCCCCCTACAAGCAGGAAGGGCTAAGCCATTACTGGCTGGTACCATCTCACAGAGGGGCAGCTGGTTTTCTACAAGGAGGCAATGCCGTGCACCCTTCTTATGAAAATCGCTCCAGATAGAAATTAAATTTATCTCACTGCCTGGCCTAGGAATGACCCCACAAGGAATGGCAGGCACGGCCTGGGGAGGGGGGGAGCTATCTGGAAGCTCATCAAAGGAGGCTGGCTTGCTAATAGTTCTCCTAATAGAGAGGCAGTTTGGTGTAGTGGTTAAAGATCAATGGACTGTAATCTGGAGAACCGGGTTTGATTCCTCACTCGTCCACATGAAGCCAGCTGCGTGACCTCGGGTCAGTCTCAAGTTCTCTCAGAGCTGTTCTCTCAAGAGCAGTCCTCGAAAAGGCTCTCTCAGCCCCACCTACCTCACAGGGTGTTTGTTGCGGGGAGGGGAAGGGAAAGGAGATTGTAAGCCCCTCTGAGACTGAGTGAAGGGCAGGGTATAAATCCAGCTCTTCTTCTTCTTCTTCCTTCTCCTCCTCCTCCTCCTTCTCCTCCATCCTTATGTAATCCATATTTTACAGTCCTGGGGTTTCTCAGGAAAACTGCATCACACCTTATGGTAACCTCTTTTATCCCCATCGGTGGTTCTCCCATTTGTCCACTTAAGATCTTTACAACACCTGGAAGTTCCTCTTCATCCTGCAGACCAAGGGGCATCCACAGATATTATTGGCTCTGGGAAAGCAACCGGGCTCTCCCAGTCACTTTGTTCTCCCTCCGGGATAGCTATTAACCATTTGTCCAGGTCTCTGGGAACCTTTCAGTAAACACTGTGTGAGTGTATGTGTGAGGGAAAGGTATTTGTGGATTCCCCACACTGTGCAGGCGGTTGGACTAGATGACCCTGTAGGTCCCTTCCAACTCTATGATTCTATGATTCTAAACCCCACCCTCCTTAGGCTCCAACCCCCAAATCTCCAGGGATTTCCCAGGATGGTGCTAGTAACCTTCGCTCTACGGCATTCTATCTTCCTGAGGCCCCACCCCTCTCCAGGCTCTACCCCCAAATCTCCAAGTAGGAGTTGGCAACACTTCGCCCTGCACAGAAGAAAGGCCTGTCCTGGGAACACCCTGATTTAAAAGCCAAAATCCAATGTATTTATGAAGGAATCTATATATATATCTCCTTCTGACCGCTAAAGCCCAGAACCAGCATTACATTAATGTTGTTTTCCAAAGCGTGACTGTTCTTTGATGCTACATAGATTATGGAGATACTTAAAAAGCTATAATTGCTGATCACATAATTGCAAAGATTCTCAGTGAGGCATGCAAAGGAACTGGCATAAAACATATTCTCTTAAATGAATGTGCCTCTCCCCCCCTCTCTCAGAGATTTCTTTCTGAAAACTTCAATATGCAATGCAAATTGGGAGCGTTTCTGTACTGGCTGCCCCCCCCCCCCCCGCCCCCGCGACAGCCGATTCAGAATGAGAAAGTAAGTGCTGTTTCCAAGAGACAAGACTTAAGAAAAAGGTAAGTTTGGATCAGGAAAGGGGCTTTCTTCAATTACACTGTATTGATAGCACATTCTGTAGGTTTGGCAGCTGTGGATTGGGAAATGCCTGAGAGATTTTGGGGGTGGAGCCTGTGAGGTTCTTGCTATTGGGGAGACTGTTTCTCCTTTAAAACACTCTCTATGTATATAAACTTGGTAGATTCTGCTGCCACCAGGAATTAAAAATTCCTAATCTCTCTCTTTTGGTAGAATGTCAGTGTGTGGGTGAATAAGACCAACAGTTTTGTTTAAACTATCCAAGGGAACTAGGGTTGCCAAGTCCCTCGAGCTTACTGGTGGAGGGGAGCCCTCTGCCAGCCGGGAGCTTCACCGGTGCGCGCGCAAAGCGCGTGCACCGGCTGACGTCACCAGAAGTGACGCCAGCACGTTGGGGGCGTTGCCAGGGTGATGCTCTGGCAATCGCCCCAAAACTCTATGGTATCATAGAGTTTTGGGGTGATTGCCAGAGCGTCGCCCTGGCAATGCCCCCAACGTGCTGACGTCACTTCTGGGTGACGTCATTATGTGAGGGAAGTCGTCCAGGCTGGAGGACTTCGGGGGCGGAGTTTCCCCGCCGGCCGAATGCTGGCCGGCGGATCGGGAACCCCTGTAGCGGGGGATCCCCTGCCCCCCGGGCTGACTTGGCAGCCCTAAGGGGAACTGATCTGGATTGTCTGGAGATTAATTGTAACAGCAGGAGATCAACAGGTGCTACCAAACCTTGCCCTCCCAGATTCCAAGAAATCTCCCGGAATTTCCCAACCTGGAACTGGCGACCTTTCTCCTGAAGTATTCTCTTCAGACAGTTGACCTTGCTAGAAAATGCCCTGTCAGACTCTATTCTGTCTGTGCAAAATCCTGACCTGTGGGGGGAATAGGCCTCTCCCTCTACAATGAGCAGGAACTTTGAGAAAGAACCATGGCAAAGAGGAAGGCAGGACAGAGCCAAAATCAAGGGCCAAATAGTGATTGCCCTTTATTCACTCACATTCCTTCATATTTTATTTATTTATTTATGGGATTTTTATTTCGTCCTCCCCGCCTCATGGCAGGCTCAGTGTGGCTACCAGCGTAATACATAATACAATAAAATTCGGTAAAACAGTCACATTAAAACATACAGAATAAACTTTAAAACTGCATTCCAAGATGGCACTTCTTCGCCCCCACCCAGGCGGCGTCACCGGGTGCTCTTCAGTTGTCGCTCGGTGTTGATGATCCTTGGCAGGCTTCAATAATTGGGCCAGGGTTATGAGATCGAGGCGGCCCCTACCTGAAGGCCTGGCAGAAGAGCTCTGTCTTGCAGGCCCTACAGGACAGTAGAAGGTCGCGCAGGGCCCTGATGTCATCTGGGAGCTTGTTCCACCAGTGCGGGGCCACCACCGAAAAGGGCTTGGAGCACATGAGTATCAATTGGAAAACTGTATGTGGGAGGTGGAGAGATGCTTCTGTTTTTAATGTACGTTATATTTTAACGATTCTCTGTATTATGAAGACTCCTGTAATATTCCAGGGTTTTTTTGGGGGGAAGCATCCTTATCTTAATTGAACAACATTTCTAAGAAATGGTGGAATTGGTAGCTGGTAAGTTAGGCAAAGAGCACTGTTATCTTTTTTAAAGTGAGGACTTGCAGTTTTTTTCAAATGGCAACATTTTCCCACCCGAAAAAACGTTGGCCTTGAAAGCAGATCTATTTTGTGTGGTGCAGATAATACAAAACGTGTGTTTCTGGCATCATGACATGCAGGATTTTTTCTCCCATAAACGACCGAGCTTTTCAAAATGCAAAAGTGATCGTGGTTAGTGGGGCAGGCAAAGGGAAGCGTTTCTCGGAGGCCATCCGATGATAATAAAACAAAGATGTCAGAAATTTCAGATTAATGGAGCATTTGGCGGAATCCGTCGCAGGGTGACTCACAGCGATACAGATGGACGCCTCGTTTGGGAATCAGAATTCTAGGAATGCTGTCCCTTTCTAATTAGACAGAAGCCACAGACGAGCGGTGTGGTGCATGTTGCGCCTGAAGAATGTCTTGGGTTCAAGCCCACAGCGTCACTTGTTTAGAGATATGTCAGGAAGAAACGCTGGGAAAAGCCAGCGCCTGCAACCTTGAAGTCAAAGAAGACAGGACGAAGCAGCGATAGAGCATGTACTTCCTGTGTTTTTTTGTAGTCCAGTTGCGCAGTCGAGTCCGACTCTTCGCAACTCCATGGACCACATCACGCCAGGCCCTCCTGTCTCCTGTCGTGCTCCAGAGTTGCTCAACTTCATGTTCATTGCATCGATGACATTGTCTAACCGTCTCATCCTTTGCTGTCCCCTTCTTCTTTGACCTTCAGTCTTTCCCAGCATCAGGGTCTTCTCCAGGGAGTGCTCCCTTCTCACTTGGTGGTCGAAGTATTTCAGCTTCAGCTTCAGGATCTGGCCTTCCAGGGAACAGTCAGGGTTGGTTTCCTTTAGGATTGACTGATTCGATCTCCTTGCAGTCCAAGGGACTCTCAAGAGTCTTCTCCTGCACCATAATTCGAAAGCATCTGTTCTTCAGCGTTCGGCCTTCCTTATAATACAGCTCTCGCAGCCATACATTACTACTGGGAATACCATTGCTTTGACCATATGGACTTTGCTTTGTGTGCTACCCTATACCGAACCAGGCCTTTGATCCATCAAGGTCAGTACTGTCCACTCAGATTGGCAGCGGCTCTCTGGCTCTCAGGCTGATGTCTTTTCACACCCCCCCCCCCCCCCACCAGAGCCTCTTAAACCGGAAATGCTGGGGATTGAATTTGGGATGTTCTGCATGCAAAGAGAGCCAGTTTGGTGTAGTCGTTCAGTGCGCGGACTCTAATCTGGGAGAACCGGGTTTGATTCCCCACTCCTCCACTTGCAGCTGCTGGATGACCTTGGGCAAGCCATAGTTCTGTCAGAGCTGTTCTTGAAAGGGCAGTTCTTGAGAGAGCTCTCTCAGCCCCACCCACCTCACAGGGTGTCTGTTGTGGGGAGGGGAAGGGAAAGGAGTTTGTAAGCCGCTCTGAGACTCCGAGTGAAGGGTGGGGTATGAATCCAATCTCCTCCTCCTCCTCCTCCTCCTCCTCTTCTCTCTACCAGTGAGCCACATGCCTTCCCCATCTTAATCCATGACAAAGCAGTTCTGTCCCAAGGGTTGTAGGAAAGGGACGTCCATGCCTGGTATTCTCCTCCTTGATCCCAGGACCTCGTATAGACAACCAGTGATATATTGGCTGAAGACAAAGGAAGACACTTATCTGGACTTCTCAGAGTGAGTTTGGCACTCCTTGCCTTCACACAGAACCTTTAAATGGGGACTGGAATTTCTTGGATGTAGAAGAAGAAGAAGAAGAGATTGGATTTATATCCCGCCCTTCACTCACTTAAGAGTCTCAGAGCGGCTTACAAACTCCTTTTCCCTTCCCCTCCCCACAACAGACACCCTGTGAGGTAGGTGGGGCTGAGAGAGCTCTTTCCCAAGCTGTCCTTGAGAGAACAGCTGGTACAGAGCTATGGCTTGCCCAGGGTCATCCAGCAGCTGCAAGTGGAGGAGTGGGGAATCAAACCCGGTTCTCCCAGATTAGAGTCCGCGCACTTAACCACTACACCAAACTGGCTCTCTTTGCATGCAGAACATCCCAAATTCAAGGATAGTTTGCAGTTAGGTCCTGTTGACAGACGCAGCTCTAGAAATGTGGCAGAGACGATGACTCATCCCCATGGGACGATCCCACACAGTGGCAACCACACGGTTGCTTAACGAAGCCTATCCACGAGGGGTGAGTGTTTTGTTGGGAATAACTCCCCTGTCTCCCCATCTGTTATCGCCAGCCTCTCCTTGTGCGCCTTCGTGCCATTCCCTCATGGGTGACTGCTCATTTTCTACATTTTAAATTCTCCAAGACTGAATTTTGGGGTTGTCCCCCCCCCCTTCTGTTTCCTCTAGTAAAGGTAAAGTTTTCTCTTGCTCGAAAGCCAATCGAATACGACTCTAGGGATATGGTGCTCATCTCCGTTTCCAAGCTAAAAAGCCAGCGCTGTCCAAAGACTTCTCCGTGGTCATGTGGCCGGCATGACTAGACACCGAGGCGCACGGAACGCTGTTACCTTCCCACTGAAGCGGTACCTATTTTATCTGCTTGCAATTTCTTGCTTTTGAACTGCTAGGTTGGCAGGAGCTGGGACCCGAGACGGGAGCTCACTCTGTCAGGCGGCACTCGGGTCTCGAACTGCCGAGCTACCGACCTTCCAGTATGCAACTCAGCGTCTTAACCACTTGAGCCACTGCAATCCCTTTCTGTTTCTTCTGCTAGATATATATCTATTCCTCAAGCCTGGGGTAATCTTTGAGAATCTATAATCCGTGGACCCAGCCCACACTGAGAGAAAGGAGATTTTTCTCCAAATTTGGGGGACCCCCCCCCCCAGGTTTGCAGAAAAATCTTAAGATGTTTTGGGGGGTTTAAATCCCCCCCAAACAAAAACAATGTCTGTGCATTCACAGAGTACTTATTGGACAACATGGCTCCTGACAGCTGGGGTGGGGGGGAGAAATGGGGTGGGGGGATCAGAGAGGATTGCCAGAAAAGGGGGCGGGGGAGAAAGAGAGGGAAAGACTGACATTGAAGGGGTGAGAGGAGAAGGGGGTGAGGGGAGATTGATTGATAAGGGGTGGGGACAGAAAAAGAGAGGGGGGACACTGACAGAGTGGGGGGGGGGAGAGAAGGAAGTAAAGGAGAGGGATTGTCCATCATATGCTGTCTCCTGAGATTGCAATGTCAATTATCCAAATCCTATTTCTCATTTTTTCTACAACTGTGATATCAGGGGTGTGATGCTCCAGGTGTTTATTTGATTGTAACTGGAAGCCCCAAAAGAATCGTTGTTTCATCACTTTCCATGATCTTGTCTGGTTTGTGATCCTGGTTTGTGCCTCCTCCTCCTCCTTTTCCTCATTTCAGATTGAACTTTAGGAAGAGAAGAAGAGAAGAGATTGGATTTATATCCTGCCCTTCACTACCCAAAGGAGTCTCAGAGCAGCTTACAATCTCCTTTCTCTTCCCCTCCCCACAACAGATACCCTGTGAGGTAGGTGGGGCTGAGAGAGCTCTTTCGAGGACTGCTCTTGAGAGGACAGCTCTGAACCAACTTGTAACTGACCCAAGGTCACACCAGCAGCTGGATGTGGAGGAGTGGAGAATCAAACCTCCAGATTAGAGTCTGCGCTCCTAACCACTACACCAAGAGGATACCACACTAGGTCTAAATTTTGTCATTTTGCATTGTTTGTTGGCTGTTGCGTGCAGTTGGATTTCACCGTCCTACACTGTGTAATCTGCTTCGGGTCTCCACAAAGGAGACTGGTTATAAATCTCTGGCCTTCAAGTGACTAAGAGTGCAGTCCTTAACAGATTCATACCCTTCAAAGCCCATCGACTTCAGTGGACTTAAAAGGGTCCAGCTCTGTATAGGGTTGCGCCATCCCAGAGCTGGTCTCCACTTTCCAAATAATTACAGTGGCGCCCCCCCCAGCACAGAATTAGACCCATTAGATTCCAGTCTTCCTTCAGCGTACATAAGCCCGCCTTGGACTGTAGCCCACGTCTGTTGCAACCATCTCGCTATTTTCCCCTCCCACCCATCTGCTTGATTTCCACCGCCAGGCCAAACCAGGAAGCAAGCCAGCGGCGTCAGCTACTTCTCCTCTACAGATCAGCAGGGAAACAGAGCCCCGGATTGTAACGGGAGAGATCTTCCGCTGCAAAGAATTGGCATTCGGCTCAGCTAATGTGAGGCGTGAGTCGGTAACACATTGAAACGTTCATCTGTTATATATATATATATATATATATAAAAAGCTGTTAGGGAAGAGAGGCGAAACAAAGGCCAACAACAGCACTCCCAGGGAGCCTCGGCTGATAGAAAATATCTCCCTGATGAGGTTAAAGTTTAAAAAAAAAAAGAACTCGGCCAGAATCACTTATTGTCCAGAGCAAACAACAGGATGGTTCTGGGATTGGACCTCTGACCTCTTTGTCTGCCGTTACAGCTACTTGGGATGCTGATGCTGCATTTTGCCTGCAGCTGGGTCAGACCGGAGCCTGAAATATGCATTATGTCTGCTAGGAAGAAGGAGGAGAAAAAACAAGGTTTTAATTCAGCGTCAGATTTTCTTTTCTTTTTTGCAATGGTAGGAAGATGCTTGTGGAATCCATGTTAAAGAGCTGTATTTTGAGCAACAGTAAGAGGAAAGATCGGATAGAAACAGCTGCTGAGAAGGGGCCGTCTAGGATTGCCAAGTCCTGCCGACCACTGGTGGCGGTGGGGGGGGGGTAGAGTTGCCAGGTCCAGGTTGGGAAACTCCTGGAGATTTGGGGAAGGAACCTAGGGAGGACAGGAACCTCAGTGGGGTACAATGCCACAGAGTCCAGCCTCCAAAGCATCCAATTTTCTGCAGGAAAATAGTCTGGAGATGACCTGTAATTCTGGGGGATCCCCAGGTTGCTCCTGGAGGTTGGCATCCCAGTGAGCATGACATTCCAGGGACCAATGTGGATCACAGTCTCAGAATTCCCTCCTTTCCTGTTTTTCAAGGTAAGTCTCCAGCCCTTTCCATTGTGAAAATATCTCGCATTTTCCGTCTCCACAATGGAAGCTGTTAGAGACTTACTGGGAATTCAAAGGACTTAATACACATATAAGAACATAGAGACGCCAGTGGCCCATCTAGTCCAGCACTTTGTGTCACACAGGGGCCAAAACCCAGGTGCCATCGGGAGGTCAGGGCCAGAAGTCCAGCAGCTCTCCCACATTTGCCTTCCAGGCGCCAAGATTATGGACCATCACTGCCCCAGACAGAGAGGTTTCCCTTGCTCGAAAGCCAGTCAAGTATGACTCTAGGGATGCGGTGCTCATCTCTGTTTCCAAGCCGAAGAGCCAGTGCTGTCCAAAGACGTTTCTGTGGTCATATGGCCAGCATGACTGGACACCAAGGCACATGGAACACTGTTACCTTCCCACCGAAGCGGTACCTATTTATCTACTTGCAGTTTTTACTTTTAAACTGTTAGTTGGCAAGAGCTGGGACCAGAGACGGGAGCTCAGTCCATCATGCGGCACCAGGGTCTCAAACTGCTGAACTACCGACCTTCCAGTCTGCAGTTCAGCATCTTGTGGCTAGCAGCCACTGATGGACCTCTCCTATATAAATAAATAAATAAAATAAATATATATAGTTATCCAATCCTTTCTTGAAGGTGTCTGTGCCCATAGCTGCCACCACTTCCTGGAGCAGTGAATTCCACCTGTTAGTCACTCTTTGGGTGAAGAAGTCCTTCCTTTTATCTGTTCTAAACCTACTGCTCATTTATTTCATTGAGTGCCCACGAGTTCTTGTACTGTGAGAAAAGGAGAAAAGTACCGGTACTTCTTTTTCTACCTTCTCTATCTTATGCATAATTTTGTAAGCCTCTATCGTGTCACCCCTTAATCGTTGTTTCTCCAGGCTAAAGAGCCCTAACCTCTTTAACATATTTGTTATAACAGAATAGCAATTTAATGGTATACTAGCACCAATTAAAAATGTAGTCTCCCGAGGCAGGGGGAGGAAATGGTCGCTATGGGGACAGTCTGGGAAAATCTGACAGAATCAGCTATCATGCCTCCTCCCTCTGTGGAGGACACAACTGGCAGTTCATATCTCCCCAATTTTTCTTCCCATTTAGCATCTTTATGTTGTTGCGAGCTTGCTTTTTAGTTTGGGGGTAAGCAGAAATATTTTAAAGTATTTTTTCAGTTGAGCACTTTTTGAGAGACATTGAGGTCTCATTTCATTCACTGTGGCGCATGCCCATGAAGTGTTTGTCTAGGGTTGCCAACTTGCAGGCGGAGCCCAGAGACCTCCCGCTTTTATGGCTGATCTCCAGGCAAGAGATCAGCTCTCCTGGAGAAAATGGCTCCTTTGGAGGGTGAACTCTATGGCACTGTACCCTGCTGAGGTCCCTCCCTTCCACCAGTCCCCACCCACCCCCAGGCTCCGTTCCCAAATCTCCTGGTATTTCCCAGTCCAGTGTAGCGATGGGCACGAACTGGGAAAATGCAGTTCGGTTTGTAGTTCGTTGTGTGTCCGGTTCGCGAACTGTAAATCACCCTGAACGTCTGGAGGCCAAACAAACTGGTTTGGTTCATGAAAGGGTACATTTCCAGACAGACTGTCTTCACTCAATCTAAATGTTTGCAAAACTTCAAAGCAATAGGGAGGGGCGGAACTTGGAGGCTATGTGGAGAAGCATGGGGGGGGGGGGGGAGGTCCCCTGTGACTTTGATGTCTCTAGCTTGCACAGGATCTATTCTGTACACACCCTGAACCTGTCATCCCCCCTGAAAGCACTTTCCTGGGGGCATCTTCTTTGGGGGCCTGTAATTCGGACCCCATACATCCAATGCTCACCAAACTTGGAGGGCAGGTCGAGGAAAGTCAGCTGGCGATCCCCTGTGAGCTTGGTGACTCTGACTTGCACAGGATTTGTTCTGTATGCTCCTGAACCTGCACCTGTCAAAATGGCTGCCCGTCATTGACATCAAAGACATCAAAGTCGTGGTGGACCTCCCCCAGATGCTCCTCTACATTTCCTCCAGTTCCCCCTCCCATCACTTTGAAGTTTTTCAGACATTTAGGCTGAGCGGAGACAGTCTGTTTGGAAATGTATCCATTCACGGAACAGCTAGTAAGTTTGTGGAAAGTGTGTGCCGGTTGACCGGCCACAAACTTCATTTCATGAACCAGCCAAAATTCATCACGAACTTTAGTTCGTGAGCCTGTTTGTGCCCATCCCTTGTTCAGAGCTGGCAACCCTATGTGTGTCTCATCTGTATTTAATTTATAGTGCACTTCAGTGTTCTAGATAGGTCCCTTGGCTGGGCAGTCTTTCTGATGCTACTTTTGTGTGTGTGTATCCAATTGCAACCTGAATTTGGTTTGAATCGGGGTCATATGGGGAAGGCCCAGGTGGAATCATTGTCTGGAGGTCCGTGCTGGTTCTTGAAAGCCCTGCATAGGATCCTAACAGAGTATGACAAACTAAACGTAGATGTCTTTGGTATGTTCGTATGAGCCAGCATCCTCAGGTTAGGTACCCCAATCATGGGAACAGAATGAAATCTCTTGCAGGCCACCTACCTTGTCTTCCTCATTACTGATGTCTGGTTGGCCGTGTTCCTTCAGAGATTTTTCTCTGGCCAACCCACTGTTATGTCCTAATGGCAACCATGCACGTGGTCAGAGAAATGCACGTGGCCGGGCTGGCTACCAGAGCTTTGATTTGGGAGACAATAGCCCAGCCGGATTGTAAATTAGACCAAGCGGCCAACCAGGTTCTACCAGGGGACCTATGGTTTAAGGTAACTCATGATTAATCCTATCAGGGAGTTTGGGTATAATCTTATCAGGGAGTTTGGGCAAGTCCGGGGGTGCGGTTTATATGTGTGTTTAAGCAGACCCTCGAGCCCTGTTCAGCAGCCTGGAATTGTATCATCAATAAACTGATGAAATGATTTCCCTGCAATGCGTCTCTGGACTCAGTACTTATACCCACCAAACACTATGTTGGGGTGGCACCACAGGGGTGGCAACACTGTGTTGAGGAAAGCACCAATGCACCTGTTCCAGCCATCATCCCTGTTATTAGTGGCATGGGAAAGGACTAGCAGCTCCGCTGGGCCCACATTGTGCAGCCAGCACAGGTAACTGAACATGGATTGTATTTGGCTTAGCACATGATAAACTCTGGCCCACCACGTGAGCATGAAGAGATGAGCTGAGACTTAGTTGAGCTTTGAGGAGCAGCTGTGGCTCAGCAGAAGAGCCTCTGCTTGGCATGCAGAAGGTCCCAGGTTCAATCTCTGGCATCTCTAGCTGAAAGAATCAAGAGGCAGGTGACGTGGAAGACCTCTACCAGAAAACCTAGGAGAAAAACAGCCAACCGACAGCACTGTGAATAATGGCTACTAAGTACAATGCACACTTACAAAGTTTCACAACAATTTATTCAGTAACAGAGATGTCCCCACAATAGATGTGAACTGGTAGTAAAACTAAGAAAAGTCCCAGCCTTGTAATATAGCAAAACAGCTTCTGCAAGGAGTCCCAGCCTGATGAGCATCCAGGTATAAGCCCGTTTCATGGTGAATCTTCCTCGGGAATTGTTCTTAGTTTGTCCTCCTCTGAAGTAATATCCTCCTGTTTTTTTTAAATTTTGGCGACGGTCACACGTACCTTTAAATCCGACTCAGCTGCGAATGCCTGACAGATTGAAAGGGCATGATCAGACAGCAATATCTGGGAAAGGCCCCACAGCCATCAACACCCCGTGTTGCCCGGCCATGGAAGTGGAGTTAAAAGACACTGGGGAAAGTCTGGTCCTAATGCTTGCTGACAGGCTACAGACAGCCTTTCCCCCGTCTGATCACTCAAGCAGGCTCTCATGCCATCGGGATGGTCTGCTCATTCCATCCTGACTCTGTGCCGTTTCCCCCCCCTCACTTAGCAGTAAATGTATAACCGCATACTCCATGGGGAACCCTCAGTGAAAAGGTGTGATTCCTCGTTTATGTGCATGGGAAACAAAAGGCAAAAAAACCCCTCCCACTCACCTGAATGTACCGTCTGAATGGGCAGTGATGGGCTGAGCCTGTAGCTACAAAGGATGTGTGATCATGCAACGCCGTGTCAATTTCCACTGGGGGAAATAGGCTCGCTTCCCCTCTGCACCAAATGACATGTCTGACCGCAGCCTTTGTTTTCATAAAAGGAGCAGGCCAGTCATTTAAAATTATGTTGATATGGTGCAAAGCCTACTGATTCTAACAATGCTGGCAAAAGCTCTCCAGGGCCTTCCCTGGATGTTGCCTCATGGCACTGCTGTTCAGAGGTCTACGGCATGAACAGGGAGTTTCCCCCCAGTCACTAGGGCTAGTAGGCTAGCCACGGGTGGACCTCGACTCTGTATCACGTCTAATCCGCTTTAAAGTCATCGCTACACCTGCTGATGGTGAGCTGCACAATTTATTTATTCAGTGAGCAAAAAAAATTATTTATTTTTGTCCATCCCGAGTCCATTGCCTATGGGCATGATCGGATGCTCCTGAAGTTCTACTAGTTTGAGAGAGAGAGAAAATCTTTTAAATCCACTTTCTTCACCCTATGCATGATTTTATAATTGTTCACAGTTCAAGGATGGGATGGAAGGCAGGCAGGCAGGAAGGAAGACCTCTAGAGCAACTGGTTGGCCACTGTGTGAGAGAGGATGCTGGACTATATGGACCACTGGTCAGATCCAGCAGGGCTCTTCTGATGTTCTGGAAGGAAGGAAGGAAGGAAGGAAGGAAGGAAGGAAGGAAGGAAGGAAGGAAGGAAGGAAGGAAGGAAGGAAGACCTCTAGAGCAACTGGTTGGCCACTGTGTGAGAGAGGATGCTGGACTATATGGACCACTGGTCTGATCCAGCAGGGCAATTCTGATGGGAAGGAAGGAAGGAAGGAAGGAAGGAAGGAAGGAAGGAAGGAAGGAAGGAAGGAGCACAGAATTGTTCCTGAAGGGTATGCCAGGCAGCAAGGGGCAGCAAGGAGATATTTAAGAGTACAGGAGACTTTTGGATGGTGGAGAATGGCAGAGCGGTGAGGGTGAACATCACTGGAGGTATCCAAAGCTCATTTGAAAACATGAACATTCAGCTACGTTTGCTGCGTGTATTTTATTATTTATTTATTATTGGGATTTATCTCCCGCCTAGCCAGCGTTAGCATTTCTGCATAAAGCATTAATTACAGGCGCATCTGCTAGACCTGCTCTGAGTTACATCCTGTGTGGTCATAAAATGGTAGCTTCCAGCTCTCCTATGGTGGAGCTGTCGGGGGCGGGGGGGGAAGAGCAAATAACATGTAGGAGAGGATCTTCCAAACAGTGTATGTCATTTAAACTGGAGAGGGGGGGAGGAATCACCTCCCCTCCCCCAGAAACTGATCCCAGGCAAATTCCCCCACAGGCTCATATTGTAGATGGATGGATGCTCGGCGTGCCATTTGTGCTAAAACTAACATGAGTTTCTTTGGATGCGAATGAAGGGAAAACAAAAAGACGAGTTAAATTAGGAAGCAAAGCATACCAAGTGGATAAATGTGGCACAAAAGTTATTTGAGAAGGGAAATGAGTACGGCCAGCTTGTTGGCCACAGTTCCTGAGGAGACGTTTTCCAGCAAAATGAAACCTCCAGATTGCTCAGACCAGTAAGCAACCGTGACCAGGAAGCATTTTGAGTACTTCCTGGCCCTCTCCAACCTTATGGCTGGCCTCCCTGTGGTTTTCTCCTTTAGCCAGAGCCAAAATGGTTGTTCCCAAAGTAAATCATTGCCTCAGGACGAGGGTAGCCAGGCACCTTAGAGGCAGCCAGACAGTCTATCTGGAGACAGACAGGCTGTGAGTAGGCCCCATTCAGTTGCCAACATTAATAGCCAATGATAGGCCTAGAGTTGCCAATCTCCAGGTGGAGCCTGGTGATCTCCTGGAATTACATCTCATCTCAAGGTAATAGAAATTAGTCCCCTTGGAGAAAATGGCTGTTCTGGAGGGTGGACTCTGTGGAATTTGACCCTGAAGAGATCCCTCCACTCCTAAAACCCCTTCTTCCCTGGACTCCACCCCCAAATCTCCAGGAATTTCCCATCCAGAGTTGGCAACCCTAAAATAGGCCTATTTTCCATCAATCTGTCCAGCCCCCTTTTAAATCCATCTATGGTGGTCACCAGCACCACATCTTGGGGCACTAAACTCCACACGTCAATTACTCGTGGTGTGAAGTAGCATTTCCATGTACACTTAACAGAATGACGTTTCAAAAACAAACCAAACCAAACCAAACCAAACCAAACTGATTAATCTTTACTGACCATGGAAAGCAACAGTAAAAGGCATCAAGTGCAGTTAGGTGAAGAATAACTAGCCGAAAGGACTTCTAGTGCTTCTTTATGGAACTACAGTTCCCAAAGTTCTTTGGTTTGGAGACTGGTGAGCATTTTTTTTTTTTTTGTAAAGAAATTTTATTTTTCAAAAAAAAAAAATCGAAAATAATACATTTAACCTTACACAAATCCCTTTTTCCATATTAAATAACATTTTGTTCTATTTGTACATTCTATTTTTATCTTGTTTTGGTGGTTTCCCACCACATCTGAAGCATAACACATTTTCCATTTTATTCAAAATAGTAATACTTATATCTATGTTTCGTTTCTGGTGACGGTTATATAGCTTTAAAATACTTATACTTATACACCAATTCTTATTTTCTATACTCTTATGTATTTCTAAATAAAAACAGTTTCATTGTCTAATTTTAACTAAAACTAAAACATTCATATAATATATTTCTATTCCTTTATGCTATTATAACCATGTATAGATATAGTTTTTCATATCCCAATACTTTTCAACATATTCTTTCAAATCTTTCCAGTCTTCCAGAAAGGTCTCTGAGTAAAGATTATTCAATTTTCTAGTCCACTTATCCATTTCAGCCATATATAACAGTTTTTTCAACCATTCCCACACCTCTGGTATTTTTTCATTTTTCCAGTTTTGTGCATACACCATTCTTGCTGTTGTAATCATATACCATATTATTGTCCTTTTCTTTACATTTATCTCTTCTAGTTTAAGTCCTAGCAATAACATTTCAGGCAACTTCTTAAATGTACATTTCAAGATTTTTTCCATTTCTGCATGTATTTTTGACCAATAAGTCTTTGCTTTATCACAAGTCCACCACATATGATAAAAAGACCCTTCTTTCTTTTTACACTTCCAACATTTGTTAGACATATTTTGACCAATATTTGCAATTTTTTTTGGTGTCATATACCATCTATACATCATTTTAAAACAATTTTCTTTTAAGTTATAACACGTAGATATACTCATAGCATTTTTCCATAAAAATTCCCAAGATTCCATTTCAATGTCTTTGTTAAAGTTTATCGCCTATTTTACCATTTGTTCTTTTACCATTTCATCAGCATTAAACCATTTTAGCAAGACTTTATACATTTTAGAAATCATTTTTTTCCCACCTTCCTCCCAAACTTGTTCTATTTCATTATTTTTTTCCCTGAAACCGTGTTTTTTATCACTTCTATACAAGTCATATATTTGTCTATATCTTAATCAACCATAATCAAAATCAATCTGATGCTGCTCCTTCAGTTTGAAATCCTTGCCATGTCTTATTAATAAGTCTCTATACTTCAGCCAATCTTGTCCTTTATATCTTGATGTTGGATGTAAGACTTCTGCGGGTACAATCCACATGGGTATCTCTTCTGAAAAAAAGTTTTTATATCTTGTCCACGTATCCATTAGTGTTCTTCTCAAATAATGATGTTTAAACATATTGTCCATTTTTGTTTTGCCATAATACAAATATGCATGCCACCCAAATCTACAATCATGACCTTCCAGGGACAATAACATTCTGTCTTGTAACATAGTCCATGCCCCTACCCAGGTCAAACATATTGCATCATGGTATAACCTTAGATTTGGTAGTTGAAACCCTCCTCTTTCTTTGGCATCACACATTATTTTCATCTTAATTCTTGGTTTTTTCCCTCCCCACACAAATTTAGACAGCTCCTTCTGCCAACCTTTGAATGTTTTTACATCTTTCACAATTGGAATAGTTTGAAACAAAAACATTAATCGTGGTAACACATTCATCTTGACCACCGCAATTCTACCCAGCAATGACAAATTCAATACATTCCACTTTTTAATATCCTGCATAATTTGCAACCATAATTTTTCATAATTATTTTTATAAAGATCAATATTTTTCATAGTTAGGTTTACACCCAGATATTTTGTCTTTTTCACCACCTCACATTCTGTAAGTTTTTGTAACTCGTTTTGTTTCTTATTTGACATATTTTTGCACATTACTTTCGATTTGTTTTTATTTACATAAAATCCTGCTAAGTCACCAAACTCTTTTACTCTCTGTAACAAATGTGGTAATGTGGATAAGGGGTCTTCCACTATAAACATCACATCATCTGCAAAGGCCCTATATTTGAAAGAAAAACCTTTAGTTGTTAAGCCTTTAATATCTTTGTCTTCCTTCACATTTAACAGTAGAACTTCTAAAATCCAAATAAATAGCAGCGGCGAAAGCGGGCATCCTTGTCTTGTTCCTTTTTCAACTTTAAAATCGTCTGTCTTTTCAGTATTAATTATTATTGAGGATTTCTGTTCTTTATATATTGCTTTAATGAAGTTAAGCATATATTCACCGATCTCAAGATGTTCTAAAACTTCAAACATAAAATCCCAGTTTAAATTATCAAACGCTTTCTCCGCATCTAAAAAGAAAAAGCCCACTTCCTTTTCAGGATGTTTGTCGTAGTATTCTATAGCGTCCACTACTACTCTTAGATTGTCCCTTATTTGTCGATTAGGTAAGAACCCTGCTTGTTCTGTTTGTATAGTCTCTTTAAGGTGCTCTTTTAGTCTATCCGCTATAATCTTAGCAAAAATCTTATAATCATTATTCAGTAAAGAGATCGGTCTATAATTCTTAACATTGGTCAAATCCTGATTTTCTTTCGGGATCAGTGAGATGGATGCATCTTTCCAGGTTTCTGGTACCTCTCCAGTAACTCTTATATCGTTCATCAATAGCAGTAACACCGGTGAAACTGACTCCTGTAACGTTTTGTAGAACTTCGCTGTAAATCCATCCGGTCCAGGTGCTTTACCTAATTTTGAGTCATTTATTGCATTTTTGATCTCTTGTAATGATACTGGATTATTAAATAGTTCTTTAATTTTCTCTGTTGGTTTTGGTAGCTTTAATGTTTGCAGGTATTCTTTAATCTTTCTTCTGTCTTTGTTTTCCTTCTTAAAAAGTTTTGCGTAGTATTTAAAAAATTCTCTTTTTATTCCTTTGTTATCTATTATCTCAATATTATCTCTTATCACTTTAGTGATAAATTTATTTTCACGTTTTTTCTTTAATTGCCATGCTAAGTATTTTCCGGGTTTATTTGCACCTTCAAATGCTTTTTGTTGAAGTTTTTTTAAGTCCCAGTACATCTCCTGGTTCAAAATGGCTTTTGCTTGGTCTTGTAGCATCCAAATTTCCTTTTGCAGTTTCTTTTTCCCTGGTTTCTTCTTCAGTTCTTCTTCCTTTGTTTTAATGGCTTGTAAAATATTTTCATATTGCTCTTTTTTCTTTTTATTATCTTTAGCATTTAACGATATCAATAGTCCTCTCATCACTGCTTTATATGCATCCCATACGGTTTGAATTTTAACTTCTTTCTGCATGTTTACTTGGAAGTATAGGTCTGTTTCTTCAAGTAATTTTTTAATTATTTCTTGATTATCTAATAAGTCCTCGTTTATTCTCCATCTCTTTTGTTTTTTAATCTGCCCAGCTGTCCATAAACACGGATTGTGATCTGAGATTATTCTGGGTAAAATTTCCACTTTTCTTGTCTTGAAGGTTAGGTTAGTAGTCATCCAGATCATGTCAATTCTTGAATGTGAGTCATGTCTGTTAGAGTAAAAGGTAAAGTCTTTTCCTTGTGGGTTAGCTTTCCTCCAAATATCTTCCAACTTTTCTTGTTTTATCAGTTCAAAAAAGTTTTTTGGAAGCTTCCCTAACGTCTCATCCTTTCTTTTAGAGCGCCTGTCTAGTTTATTATCTACAGTTCCGTTGAAATCTCCTAACATCATAATTTGATCATAGTTTACATTGTCCAATTCCATTTGAAGTTCTTTAAAAAAAATTTCTTTAGCTCCATTCGGAGCATAAATGTTCACAATCAAAGTTTTCACTCCTTGCAGTAAAATTTCAATAGCTAAATATCTTCCATCTTTGTCTTTGAATATTACTTTGGGTTCCAAATCTTTTTTGACATATGTTACAACACCATTTTTTTTGTTGCTTGCTAAAGAATAAAATTCTTCTCCCAATTTTTTCCTTATTAAATATTTATGGTCTTGGTTTTTAAGATGAGCTTCTTGCAAGCAAATTATATTACATTTTTGTTTTTCCAACCAATGACCTACCATTCTACGTTTTTGGGGTGAATTTAGTCCATTTACATTCCATGTAAGTATTTTGTAATCCATTTTGATATATTCTTAAATATCTCCAAAATCATCTTTATTCTCTCCCAGGAATGCATACATTTCTTCTGTGCTTTTAATCACTACTCTGGATTTGCCATAATAAAAACTTAGTCCTTGAGGTATTTCCCAACGAAATCTGATTTTTTTCTCCTTCAGTTTATCCGTCAGACGCTTGAATTTTTTCCTTTCTTGCAGTATTGCTCTAGGCAATTCTTTCATTACTATGATTTTCTTTCCATCTATTACAAAGGGGTCAGTAAAGCACTTCCTGTAGATTTGTTCTTTTGTTCTTTTCATTGTAAATTGGACAACCACGTCTCTTGGTATGTTTTTGTCTCTTGCATATGTAGAATTAACTCTATAAACAAGATCCATGTGTTCTTTAACAACTTCTTCCTGTTCTTGTAAAAAATCTGCTATTGCTTCTTGCATTCTTGTAAAAATATCCTCATTCAGTTTTTCCTCAATCCCTCGAAATCTCAAGTGGTTTTGCATATCTTTATAATGCATCATCTTTTCCATCCTCTCGTTCTCTCTCATTGTCTTATGGGTGTTTTCTTCCAGTTCTTTTACTTTAGTTTCTATATCTTGTGTTCTTGTGGATAATTTTTGAAATTCTGCTTTTAATTCCATGCAATTTTTATCTGCTTGAGCCGCTATATTATTCATTTTAACATTTACCTCTCCTATAGCGTCTAACATTTTCTTTTCCATTGCTTCCATAACGGCTAGTAGCTCTTTTTCTTTTTTTGCTGCCATTGTAGGAGAGGACCATGTGGCTGCTCTCGATCTTAGTCCGCGGTCCGTTTTGCCTCTTTAAAAAGATCGATTTTATCTTGTCTTCCAAATCAAACACCAATTAGTGCATTCAAACAAGCTAATCTTGCCAAGTCAAATTATGTTGGTTTCAGCCTTCTACATTATATAATCTTTGAGATATTGCAGTTTAAAAATTTTATAAATCCAAAATGGCGGCCGCGACTTCTCTATGGTTAATGTCAAAGGTTATAGTCTTTTTACCTTGCTTCTGGCTTGCCGTAGTTTCCTTTTGTCCCTTCCTTTTCTTTACTTGTCTGCTCTCTGCACGTCACTTCCTGTTATGGTCTTTCTGGTCCGGCAGTATTTAGAGTCCCCTTTCTGGTCCGGCAGTATTTAGAGTCCCCTTTCTGGTCCGGCAGTATTTAGAGTCCCCTTTACCTTCTTCCGGTTCTTCTCCTTTTTCCTTCTTGTCTGCTCTTCTAGCCGTCACTTCCTGATTCAGTCCTCACGTCTTAATCTCGCGATGCTTGGTTCCCTTCTCCCTCTTTGTCTCGCGATGCTTGGCTTCCCCTCCCGACTCCTTTTAACCGCAGGAATGTTAAACAACTTGTTTTTTTGGCTTTTTAAGTTCAAATTCGGTTTTTTAGCACTTCAAAACTGCTCTCATCCAATCAACATCAGTCTATTGCTTCACCCGATCTGTTTTTCATCTTTCAAAACGCGGCAATGGTAAGGCAAAAAACTTTTTTCCGTTACCTTTTGTTGTTACTTCGCTTCAGATGTGGTCCCAACGTTTAAACTTTGTCTTCTTTGTTAAGGAATCAGGGGAATTGGAGGTTTTATGCTGAATTTTTCAGCTCAGCTCGGCTCCTTAGAGATACTCGCAAGAATCCTCTTCGGCTGCAGTGCTCAAGGTGTCGGAAAAGTCTCCTCCGAGACTTTCCCTTCACCGAGGTTGCTCAAACCTGGATTATATTGCTTGCTGGTCCTCACACTACCTGTGTGAGGTTGCGTCGGGTGGATTAACCCACCCAAGCTGTCAGGAAGAGCCGCTGTCCGCCTTGCACATTTGCAAAGCATGTCAGACCTCCATTCTCCCAACCGGAAACTCTCGAGACTGGTGAGCATTTTTAACAGTATCTAGCAAAAGATGGAATAGGTGTAATGAGGGAACTGATAGGAATTGCTGGGTGGCGGCGGAGCAGTGCTGTAGATCTAACCTTCCTTCTTTGGTGCCAGATTGTAAGGTAAAGGTTTCCCTTGCTCGAAAGCCAGTCGAATACGACTCTAGGGATGCGGTGCTCATCTCCGTTTCCAAGCCGAAGAGCCAGCACCGTCCGAAGACATTTCCGTGGTCATGTGGCTGGCATGACTAGACGCTCTGGCGCACGGATTGTACATCTCTGTATTAATTGCTTGGCCTCTGTCTCTTGGAAATAAAGAGGTGGATTTGTTTTGTTTTGTTTTATCAACTCGAACAATTCCAGCATGATCTCCTGCAAAATGACTGTACAAAGACAGCCATGCCTTTCGTTACTCAGGGGGGTGCGGTGGGGGATTACAACAATGTAATGCTTAAATTGCCTGAAAACGTGAACATAATTCCTAGGGATAGGAAGCTATGCATATTTTCCCCTCTGTGATTTTTTTAAAAAATCCCTACAAGTGTACATACTCTAATCTGGGAGAAGCGGGTTTGATTCCCCACTCTTCCACTTGCACCTGCTGGATGACCTTGGGCAAGCCATAGCTCTGTACCAGCTGTTCTCTCAAGGACAGTTGTCTCAGAGCTCTCTCAGCCCCACCTACCTCAACGGGTGTCTGTTGTGGGGAGGGGAAGGGAAAGGAGTTTGTAAGCCGCTCTGAGACTCCAAGTGACTGAAGGGTGGGATATAAATCCAATCTCTTCTTCTTCTCTTCTAAACCGGTGTGATATTCTTCTTCTACAATGCTTTGAAAGAACTCATTTTCATAGCACTGAAGCATGGTGCAGGATGATGCTTCAGCTGCCAGAAAGAAACGTGCATCATGCGCTTGCATCAAGAATGCTGTTGGGGATTTCCGGTGGATGTGTCAGGACAGCAGGGGCCCGGAAAAAAAAGGGAGGCAAAGTAGCTTTGTAAATAAAAGCTGGACTGGATGTATTTAAAAAGCATTCACCTTCCAACCAATCAACTGGAGTGGCTTTTTCTGTCCGCACAGGACTGGTGAACCCTGTTTCCCCCCATTCCCCCCCCCCCCCCAGAGCTTTCATGTGTCCAGGGGCACATCAGCAACGGTCCCTCTAAGCTGTGGAGCCTTGTGAGCAAAAATTCTACTTTGTGAGCTACTGGCATTAAAGTTGCGAGCGAGCCGTTTGGCTACTGCATCAATGAGTTTGCTCTGGAGCCCTCCTTCCTGAGCGAAGACAAAAACGTGTGCGCCGGAGGCTAAAAACCTGTGAGCTTGCTCACACTAATTCAGCTTAGAGGGAACAACGCACACCAGACATGTAAAACTCATGCTGCTGTTCACAGAGACTCTGTGATATTTCTTTGGCAGAAGTACCACTGCTCACCGGGATGCTGAGGCTAATGGAAATCCCAGGAGGAAATTCCCTGCCAAAAGGGGGATGGGGTGGGGTAGATCAGTGACCCCAGCATGGTGGTGTTGTTCCCAGCATGATCTGGAAATGACATCATTATGCTGGGTAGTGTTCTAGCATTCACTCCAAACTCTATGGTCTGGCCTCTGGTCCATGAGGGCAAAGGGCTTCTCAGTAGTGGCCCCCGTCCTGTGCCTGGAGATATGCACGCCTTGTGGGACCTCCCTAGGTTCCACAGGGTATGTAAGACTGCTCTTTTTCGGGTGGCCTTTGGGTCACTGTGATCCACTAGTAGGGTTGCCAGCCTCCAGGTGGGGCCTGGGGATCTCCCGCTTTTACAACTGATCTCCAGCTGACAGAGATCAGCTCCCCTGGAGGAAATGGCTGCTTTGGAGGGTGGACTCTATGGCATTGTATTATGCTGAGGCCCCTCCCCTCCCCAAACTCCACCTTCTCCTGGCTCCACCCCCAAAGTCCCCAGGTATTTTCCAACCCAGACTTGGCAGCCCTATCCACCAGGCAGCTGGTGTGCTTCAGCTGTGTCTTCACCATCCATGCACCCTGCCCTGCTGAATAGTGGATAGATTTTAATGGGGATAGATTTTAAATGGTTTTGTATTTTTAAAGTTTATTCATTGTACTTTTGTAGGGGTTTTTTTGGGGTGTATTTTACATGCTGCTAGCTGCCTGGAGTCCTGTTTGGGGGAGAGGGATATAAATTTTAATAATAATAATAATAATAATAATAATAATAATAATAATGATAATGATAATGATAATAATAATATGCTAGAGCATCTTCCTGATACAATAACTTCACTTCCGTGTCATGTCAGAAGCAACATCATTGCACTGGGGATGCTGATAGCCCCACCCTGTTGGAAGTAAAGGACTTGGCCCTGTCTCTTAGCCTCAGACTTCAGAGGGGGACTGTAAGAGAGGCCAGTACACTGATCATCCTCCCCTTCTACTGCTCTGATACTATCCCTTTGATGTGTAGATTGCTACTCGCTGGGAATCCTCCTTCCTTCTAGCTTGACACCTTCTCTCCACACTATGCATCTCCACCTTGGCACCAGGAGAACAGGTCGTTTTTCCTGCCTCTCTGTCCAACCTAGCTGGTTAGACTAGATCAGAACCCTATCTAGAGAACCCTAGAGAGCCAGTTTGGTGTAGTGGTTAAGTGCGCGGACTCTAACCTGGGAGAATCCGGGTTTGATTCCCCACTCCTCCACTTGCACCTGGCTGGATGACCTCGGGCAAGCCATAGCTCTGTACCAGCTGTTCCTTCAAGGACAGCTTGGGAAAGCACTCTCTCAGCCCCACCTACCTCACAGGGTGTCTGTTGTGGGGAGGGGAAGGGAAAGGAGTCTGTAAGCCGCTCTGAGACTCCAAGTGAGTGAAGGGCGGGGTATAAATCCAATCTCTTCTTCTTCTTCTATCTCTACTCTACCCTGTCTAGAATGGTGTTCCTTACAATAAAGGACTCGTATTAGTTTTGCAAAGATAAAGAGGCTCCATGTGTAACTGTGTTTCTTGTCAGTACACACAAATCAGACCCTGCTGTGTTATATGGCTTGAGCAGTCTGCTAACCAAATAATCCTTCACACCCAACCCTCAGTCCCCGCCTTCCCCGTTTCCTGCTAGTTTCCAGGTCCTACTGGCAATCCTAAATGAGCATCAGTACCTTAAATTGGACCTGGGAATGAATAGGCAGCCAGTGAAGACACTTTAAAGTTGGCAACTGATAGCAGATGGCTAGCTGCTTCTTGGATCATTTTAAAGGGCAGCCCCTTGTAGAGACTATTACAGCAAGGTAGGATGTCTCACTTTCCCTTCCCCTCTCTGTGAGGTTTTTGGTCCTTTCCTGTCCAATTGAGCAGAGCCTGCTGTGCTTCTAGCTTGGACAGCTGACTGCAAAAACCCTCACCTGGAAAATGTTTTCCAGCTAACGAATCCTGAACTCTGTTGGATTCCTGGTTCAGCTACTTATGGCCCAGCCCAACCCCCCCCCCCCCCCCAAGAGACTGTGGGAATGTGGGCTTCTGCAGAAACACAATCAAAGCACAATTGGCTGCGCATCTTGAGCCTAACTCGAGAACAGAAGAGAAGCCATGTTTGTCACGAGTGCCTCTGGGGATCTGCCTTCTGTGGATCTAAGTGAGGTGGAGGATCAGCTCCCAGCTCCAGAGGAGCTCCACCTGAGCCGGATGAGGCTCAAGCAAGCACCTTCCAGGCTTTTGCCCCAGCACCAGCAGCAGCTGAGCCACAGCTAAGTTCAAGCCCACCTGGTTCACCTCCTCGGGTGGAACGTCTAAGATCCCGATGCAGGCAAGACCTAGCTGTGAGAAGGAAAGAGGCACGCCTGTGTGGTCGCAGATCACTAAGCCCTGAGTTTCAGTAGGAGCCGGGACCTCACTGCCAGCTGCTAACTAGCGCAGGAAGTGGCTGGGTATTTAGGCACAGCACAGAGACTACCAACTCGTGCTAGCAACAAGTCTTCTTGGCTAAGCTCTGCACCCATTCGGCTTGTGACTGGACCTGTTTCTGGAACCTCTGGCTTTTGACTCTGGACCTGCTTGACTTCGGCTCTGTTGACTCCTTGGACTGGTTTACTTGTGAGTTTTCCCGCTTTGACCCTGGCTGGGACTGACTCTGCTTCTGGCTCAGTGTTTTGGACTTGGCAATTGGTTCCTGCTTTGGTTTGACCTCGGACTGTCCCAGACTTCTGCTTGACTCCTGGCCTGTTGGCACCCAGCCTGTGACAATGTTGGATCAGGCCAATGGCCCATCCTGTCCAAACACTCTGTGTCACACAGTGGCCAAAACCCAGGTGCCATCAGGAGGTCCACCAGCGGGGCCAGAACTCCAGAAGCCCTCCCACCGTTTCCCCCTCCAAGCACCAAGAATACAGGGCACCTCTTACCCCAGACTGAGAGTTCCTATCTATACAGCCACCGATGGATCTCTGTTCCACATGTTTATCTAACCCCTCTTAGGCCCAATTTACACGGTATTCTAAAGTTAACAATCTCTCTGTTTTTTGGCGGGGGAGGGATACAGTTTTGTTCAACCTGTTAATTTACAGAGAAATTATTTTTAAAGGGTAATTAAAAAAATACTTGTCGATGTTCAAAAGTTCACTTGACAGTAAGAATATTGTCATTTCAATGTTTGACTGTACATGTTCCAAAATACTTGGAGTATGGTATTTCTTCATATAATGCATGATGCTTCTCCCTGTCTAGACATTTAATAGTATGTTCATGAATTGTACTTTACTTGTTAATTCAATAAAAGTTTGTATTTTTTAAAAAAATTAACACCTCCCCTTTGAAGTAGTTTGATTGCTGTCTTTTCCTAAACTCACTGCACGCTGGTTTCAAATTTCACTCCAAGGGGGTCTGAAGAGTACTAAGCAACAGCATTTGTTTTAAACAGTATAATGCTAGCTTGACCACAGGAGGGCAATTAACAAATGTAAACATTAATTTATAAACTAGAACAAGTATAGTTTGAAACAAGAAACAGGTATAGACAGGGTTTTTTTTTGAAACTAGAATGATTCTAGCGGGAAAGTTAGATGTAAATTTGACCTTAAAGCTGTCTATGTTTGTAGCTGTCACCTCTTCCTGTGGCAGTGAATTCCACACGTTAATGACTCTTTGGATGAATAAGTGCTGGTAAACTGGTGAAGAATCTCTGCCCTCTAGCATTCAATGACTTTCCCCATATCCAAGGAGCATTGTCGTCAGCATCCAGATCATACAATATCTTCTTTTTTATTTGGACCACGCAGACCTATTTCACTGTCTGTGTTTCTGGCACCGGAGAAGATTCTCTAATTCAATTAATTAGATTTATTCACCAGCAACCTACGAGGTCGTTGGCCTTCCAGTTACCATCTCATCCGTCACACTGAAGCGATGTAGTTATGAGCAGTAAATCTATTTATCCTTTGCATGGCCTTCCTTTGGGCTGGCAGTATCCGGTTTTTTTAAAAAAAATGGGTGGTAAATGGAACATTGGCCGTGAACCAGCATCCCTCTGGTGATATCATCTCAGCCGGTGAGATCATTTCTCTTTGACTTAATGGTAGCGATTCGTTCCATACGTACATACAAGAGGATCCGGCAGTGGTCTCAGCTGACAGAAAAGGTGTGGTAAACAGGATGCTAACCTTGGACTTGGGAGATCTGTGCTTTTATCTCCTCCTGTTTGTTTATCCCACTGGCGGACCTCCTGAGGGCACCTGGTGTTTTTGGCCACTGTGTGACAGAGTGTTGGACTGGATGGGCCATTGGCCTGATCCCACATTGGCTTCTCTTATGTTCTTATGTCCTTATCTCATGACCTGGCAATCACAGAAGGGCCTCCCTTCAAAATGGAGGATCTGTTGTTTGTAATCGTGGTGCATAGAGCCAGTGTGATGTCGTGGACAAAGAATCAGCCGAGACTCGAATCTTGGTCTTCTGCTTCAGCTCAACATGGCTGAAACTTGGGCACCCAATAAGTGTTGTCATGAGCATCCAGATTATCCAATATCTTTTTTTTTACTTAGGCCACACAGACTGATTTTATTGTCTATGTTTCTGGCACTGAGGGAAATTCTCTAATTCATTTAATTAGATTTATTCACCAGTGACCTGCAAAGCCTTTTGCACGGCCTTCCTCTGGGGTGGCAGTTTGGGAATGGCTAGACTAGACACACCTTCTTTTTGAGGGGTGCGTTCCGACAGTGTGCTGGAGTTGGCTCAAATGGCCCGACTTCGATGAGGCTTTTTTTTTTACTCCAGACAATCGCTATCACACGGAGTGTATGTCAGGTTTGTTTTTTTCCCTAAGTTTGCACATGCGCATAAGCAATTATCTGGAGCTACAACCTTGCGCATGCACAAAAGCAGGAGAGCAAATCCAGCCATAGTTCCACAGGCACCGTGATTTCACCGCCGTGACAGAACATGTCCCTTTAAACCTTTCGCCCGAAACTGGCCTCCTTGGGATCCCAGATAGTGGCCATTTGACACGGGGGTGGAGGAGCACTTATGCGCATATCGCCGAGGCAAAACTAAAAATGGCGGGCGAAAAGTGGAAGCCAGAGGCTTCCATGGGGGGGTTGGCTCAACAACAGCTTCGTGATCACACAGAGGAAACTGCGGCTTTAACCGGGAGGGCACAGAAAACACCACCTTGAGACCTGGTATCAAAATACTACACTTTGCTCCGGTATTTGCTCTGGAAAGCATGGCTGGGGATGGGAGGCAGCTGCTGCTATCTGAACATGCACATTTGATCTGTTTTGAAGTGTGTCGAAAGCTGGATCAAACGGCGCGTCTGAACGCACCCTTTATGTTCGTCGGGGGCTATGTCTGGTCCACAGAGACCAACTGGCCATACCTGACTCAGCCATCGCAGCATTTTCCTTGCCAGAATTATATGATTCTGCCTGATGTTTCCAGCTGTTCCTTCACCAGAGACATGGTAAAGACATGAATAAGGGGTTATCAAACTGGTACAAGCAGACTCGCGACTGGTGTCTTTTGAGGCATTTTAAAGCCATTTCAGATGCTTTCTGCTGGTGCATTTTCCTTATGTTGTTTGGAAGGAAGAGGAAAAGTGTAATAAGGAAGAATGGGGCGCAGCTGCGTGAACAAGGAGAGTGCTTTAAACAAACTCCTTTCGGGGAATGTGCATGTTATTAAACGTTTCTATAGTCCTTTAATGGCACAGCGAGCTCTTTTATCCTTGTTTCGTGGTTCCAACATTGGGTGGTGGAAAATGCCATCGATTTGCCGCCAACTTACAGCGACCCTGTAGGGTTTTCAAAACAAGAGACAAACAGAGGTATTTTGCCATTGCCTTCAGCGAACCTTGGATGGGACACCAAATCAAATCAATTTGGATGCGTGGGTCATCATACCAAAAGGGCTGCTTTAGAAGAGTTATCACAATGCTCCCTCTAAGCTGTGGAGTCTTGTGAGCAAAAATTCTCCTTTGTGAGCTACTGGCATGAAAGCGGTGAGTGAGTGATTTGGCTCCTGCATAAATCAGTTTGCTCTGGAGCCCTCCTTCCTGAGCCGAGACAAAAATGTGTGAGCTGGAGGCAAAAAAACGGTGAGCTCGCTCACAGTCACTCAGCTTAGAGGGAACACTGCTCCCATTCAGAAACAGGAGCTTCCCTTAGCAAAAGATACTTAGCTTAGAATCATAGAGTTGGAAGGGACCTCCAGGGTTATCCAGTCCAACCCCCAGCACAATGCAGGAAATTCACAAACATCCCCCCCCCCCCCGTGCACCCCCAGTGACCTGTTGGGATGTCCCAGTGACTTGCAACATCCTAACGTTTTGTGATCAGTCCCAGCCTTCAGGGGAACCATTTGGAATTTGCCACCCTCCATGGCAGCCATTTTGTGGTGCACCCCTTACCTGTTGTCAACAACCCAATAAGGCCCAAAGACTTGAGCATGTTCCTGTAGATTCCATAGGGGTTCCAGGCCTTTTCCAGCTGCCTAGAAGAAGAAGAAGAGGAGATTGGATTTATACCCCGCCCTTCACTACCCAAGGGAGTCTCAGAGCAGCTTACAAACTCCTTTCCCTTCCCCTCTGTTAGCCTGACTGCTCCTTTATGTTATCAATATTTGGGGGAATATTAGCACTTATCAATATGCAGCAGACTTATGGGACCTTTCACCAATGTATACAGAGGCGACGCTAAACGATACTTCTGAGGAACTGACACAGACTGAATTTAAGATGTAGAATAGTTCATTTACTAAAAATATAAAGGTTATACAAGACACTGCAGTTCTGTCATTCATACACACATACAGTACTAGGAAGTTAGATGGAAGTTATAGAGACTAGTGCATGAGCAGGTAATCACTGGTTTCCGTCGAGGGTGATATTTACCTCTATAGAAGCAGTGGAATCCGGCTGGAAAATGGGGATGAGAAATCCTTTGAGAAGGAGATACAGGATCGTGGCTCTGAACCGGCAGAAGACCACGTAGCAGAGCCCAGTGGTGCACCCAGGGGTCCGTGAGGGAGGGCAGGAGCTGGGACAGGAACTAAGAAGCAGCTGAAAGGAACAAGGGCTAGAACTACTTTGAAATCTCGGGGAGCAGCTTTTATTGGGAGGTGGTACCTGGGAGGGGAGGTGGTATCTGGGAGGATGGCCTGATATGATGCCATCCCTAGAAACACCTATAGAAGGTCCGTTTGCTATCACTAGCCACTAAAGGGGTGCTAAAGGAGTGGTCAATATTCAAATCTATCTGATGGTCAGGGCAGGATGTCGCTGCCAGCAGGATCTGGCACTGATCTTCTGGATCACAGGAATGCTGGCCATGGGAACCGATCTTCAGGAAGCATCCCGGTGTCTTCGCACCCAGGTGTGAAGTCCTTTGATGTAGCAAATGGAGATGAAGGCTGGCAGGAGGGGTCACAAGCAGGCATACATGCAAGGAGTGTATATCTGCATGGAGTTGCTGGTGTGAGTCTGTAACCTCATGGCTTTGTATGAGAGAGTGTCTTTGTTCTCTGTGACAACCTCCCGCCTGGAGGTGGCAACCTCAGAAAATGGTACTCTGGTCCTATAGTGTAGGCATCTATTCACACCTTCCCACTGGTCACCTAGTGTACTCTCATGTCCCATACAACTGATGGCATAGTCCATACGCTGCCCCTATAAATCAGAAAAGTCCATAAAGATGCTGCGCAGCCTTACACCTCCCCACAACAGACACCCGGTGAGGTCGGTGGGGCTGAGAGAGCTCTGACAGAAACTGCTCTTTCAAGAACAGCTGTGCTAGAACTGTGGCTTGCCCAAGGTCATCCAGCAGCTGCAACTGGAAGAGTAGGGGAATCAAACCCGGTTCTCCCAGCTTAGAGTCCGCGCACTTAACCACTACACCAAACTGGCCTATAATAATTCTCTCTCTGCTTCTTTCTCTTCCTCCAGGAAAACTGGGTTTTTTTGGTAGTAGAAATAACTTGGTCAGCCGCCAAAAACAAACCAAGGCAAGGCTCCTCTATTTGTGGGGCTATTAATCTTCCTCAGCCTGCCTGTTTTCACATCCTCTGTGAGCTAAGCCAACAAATGTTAATCAAGCTAAGTGCTCCTTCTCTCCCATTAGTCCTCACCTCTCCTGCCCACCCTCTCCCTCCCCACATTAAGCAGAACGGGGGTGAAAAGTTAAAACAGCCAAGCGATGTTGTAGGTGATCCTAGAAATGGGCCTGACAAGAGCTGATGGATGAGATCCATTTTGGCTCCAATTACATCATTTTTTTTCAAGGATAACATCAAACGCAGCCGCACACTTCCTAGCTGACCAAAGGGGCCCAATGCACTTCTAAGGGCATCTCTCCCCCTGCACACAATTTGTTTGCACTGGGCACGATCCACCAGGAACATCTCCTGCACGAATCCTCACTGTCCGCTTTGAAGGAGTGTGCGTGGCAGACATTCCTAGTAAATTATTATGTCTGTCCAGGGGTCATTTCATAAAAAAAGAGGTGCGGGAGCTCATTAGCAAAACTCATTAGCAGAACTTATTTGCATATGCCACACCCCCTGACATTGCCGGATGTGTTTCAGAAGGCAACACCCACCGCTCAGGCTCCACCCCCAAAATCTCCAGGTCTTTCCCAACTCAGAGGTGGCGAGCCAGGTTTACACTTAGACTAAAGACACTTTAGGTTTCCTTAGCTCTTGCAGGGAAGCTACCCTGCAACAAGCATGGAAATACAGATCAAGTTAGTACGCTTTTGCTTTTTTCCACAGTGCATCACCATATGTGCCCGCTCCTGGGCTTGTTACTCCCAGAACGGTGTTCCTGCATGTCCCTGCACAAAATGACCCCTGTGTCTGTTTCACATTGATTGTAATATTTTTATGGATGTGACTCAGAAAGTGAAGAAGCAGTGTTGGTTTTTGAGAAGTATTGGAGTCGGGAGTCCATAGAACAGTGAAACAGCTAGATCTTTATTGCTGGTCCAGATGAAGCATACAACCCAGGGCTCCGAGCCCTCCTTTTATGCTGGTCAGGGATAATCCCCTGACCTCGCCCAACTGGCCTGATAGGCTATTATCAGTCTATTTACATCTCATAGGTTCCCGGGGAGAAACCTAGGTACAGGATTGGAATCCACCTGGCCTTTGTTCTACCTGGCTGAAGCTCAGGTAGTTTCTTGGCCATGTGCTCTGGCCACATGGCGGTCGCCATTACTGGAGCACATGGCGACCGCATGGTCAATACATAACAGTTTTATACCCCGCCCTCCACTACCTGAAGGAGCCTTGGAGCGGCTTACAATCATCTTCCCTTCCTCTCCCTCCAGCAGACACCCTGCGAGGCAGGTGGGGCTGAGAGAGCTCTGAGAGAGCTGTGACCGACCCAGGGTCACCCAGCTGAGTCTAATCTGATGAACTGGGATTGATTCCTCCACTTCTCCACATGAAGCCAGCTGACTGACCTTGGGTCAGTCAAAAGTTCTCTCAGAGCTGTTGTCTCAAGAGCAGTCCTTTAAAGGGCTCTCTCAGCCCCACCTACCTCACAGGATGTCTGTTGTGGGGAGGGGAAGGGAAGGAGATTGTAAACTGCTCTGAGAGACTCCAAGTGAAGGGCGGGGTATAAATCCAAACTCCTCCTCCTCCTCCTTCTTCCCCCCATCTGTCTACACAACTCAATAATTTAAGTCACACTGCACATGACTATGACAAAAGGATATTTGATGATTTACAGCTGGAAAGAAAAGCAACCAAAGCTTTTGGCAGCCATTTTGTCTGTTTGTTTGCTTATGCTGTTTATAGTCCGCCTTTCTCTCTTGGACTCCAGGTGGATGACACAGAGTGAGTCAATACAACAAACTGGGGCCATCAGTAAACAATGCAATAGGATTAAGGTTGTAGAACGAACCACAAGCCTGAAAAGCAAACGGAAGCAAAGCTTAAGTATTAACATAGCGCATGAAACAATGCAAAATCCCACCGTAGGATCCTAGTTTCAGCAAGCTATATGCAGCATAGACCCCAATCCCTAATAATTCTTCTACGTAACTTTGTGAATCGTTTAGTACAGGACAACTCTGTCGCCTGCGTAGAAAGTTCGCAGAAAGCCAGGAGGGCTTCCTGAGCTTCTCAGGTAGGCCATTCCACGAGGCAGGTACTGGGATATTTGCAGGGGTCATTTCGTAGAAAAAGAGGTGCAGGAGCTCATTAGCATAACTCATTTGCATAACTCATTTGCATATGCCACACCCCCTGACATCACCGGAAGTGTGTCAGAAGGCAACACCCACCGCTCAGGCTCCACTCCACAGGGGAGTGAAACTGACCTGCTCTTCCTCCATTCCCTTCCCCATCTAACACTTTGTGCAATAAAAATAAGCGTCAAGAACACACCCTCATTCTCTTCCTGCTCCCTTGAAACCACCAGGTTTCAAGTAGACTTGAGATACCCAGGACATGTGCACCACCCATCCCTTTCCCTTCCCCTCCCCACAACAAGACACCCTGTGAGGTAGGTGGGGCTGAGAGAGGTCTTTTGAGAACTGCTCATGAGAGAACAGCTCTGAGAGAACTTGTGACTGGCCCAAGGTCACACCAGCAGCTGCATGTGGAGGAGTGGGGAATCAAACCCGGTTCTCCCAGATTAGAGTCCAACTCCTGACCACTACACCAAACTGATGGGGTGGAAGCTGCTGAAGGGTTGGTGAAATTTCTCCAGTACTTATGTGCCTTGTGCTCAGATAAAAAATGGTATATTTAGAAAATTTATATGCCACCTTGAGCAAGTCTCTGGAAAAGCAGCACACAGTCATAAAAGGAACAATGATAAAATTATCAATATTAAAACAAAACATTAAAAACAATAAAGACCCTAGCAGGGCTTTCCCCGGGGCGCTGCGCCTCTGCACTGCTCGGGGAAGCTGAGGAGGGGGTGGGGCTTGGTCATGTGCCCGCCCCCTGGGCTCTTCACTCCTGTGAGCTGTGCTCCTGTGCGCTCCTGCTCCAACGGACCCCTGGATATTTGGTTAACACGGCAGAGTTTTGCCCAGTCATAGAAGCGTGATGCAGAGTGCAGTCAATAGATCTCCCAAGAAGTGTACAGCAAAAAAAGGGGCAAACTTACATTTATTCAAGTAGATCCAGTTCACATTCAGGTTGCAGTCGAAAGGAGAGAAAGAAACCTAATCTGAAGAGCACTTTCCCTATCACAGATGGCCAGCATCATCCAGCATCATGCATGAGGGCATTGTCTGGACAGGAGAGACCTGCAGAGATTTGTGTCTCCATGGAAGGCCATGTGAAGGGAGGGAGAGGACAAAGTGAGAGAGAGGAGGTCAGAGGGCAGCTCCCAGGTTAAGAAAAAGAGAGGCATCCCATTCAAGGAGATAGTACCTATACACCCTTAGAGTGATGTAGCGCCCCCTATGTCCAGGCATGATGAGTCGCTCACTTCAACAGTGGGGCCCACAACAGAGAAGGCACATGTACGGGCAGTTGTTGATTTTGCCCATTTGCAGGTTGGCACTTCCAGTAGACCCTTCTCTTTCCCGCTAACTCCTCAGTATAGCAACAACACAACAACAACAACAACAAAAACGCTGAGAAGAATCCGGCAGCCAAAACCCCCAGCTTGCATCAACTCGTCAAATATGCACTGGAAAAGACGCCAGTGCGTGGCTCGTGACAAAATTTATACAAAGCATGTGCGTGCCTGCGGCAGGGGATCTAGAGGAGTAAACGCCAAGGAAGCCATCCAGAATGTACAACCAGCACTGAAGTCTATGGACCCCAGCGACCAGCATGTATCACAAAGACAAATGTGACCGTCACAGGCTGGCATATGTGCAGGCTGTCGGACCTGTGGCGCAGTGAACAGTCTTCCAGAAAAACAGAACTCAGTGGAATACAGGGCCTTCAAATGAACGAGCCAAGGAGGAAGATTAGCCTCTGAAGCGTCCATTTTGCTGTTTGATTCCATGCCTAAGGCAAACTTCTTTAGCATGCATTTTTGCAAATCTTTACAAAGACTTCGGGTTTGGGTTTTTTTCCCACCCGTCTTCTGAATCTTGTCTCAGAGCTGCTCAAAAAGGCTTTATGGACTCCGAAACAAATATCCTGTAGGCACCTTTCATACCATCCAGGTCAAACCCAAACATCATATGGAATAGGGTTGCCAAGTTCCAGGTGGTGGCTGGAGATCTGCTATTACAGCTGATGTCCAGGTGATAAAGATCAGTTCCCCTGGAGAAAATGGCCACTTTGGAAGGTGGACTCTAGGGCATTATACCCCACTGAAGTCCCTCAAACCCCACCCTTCTCAGGCTCCACCCCCAAAGTCTCCAGGTATTTCCCAACCCAGAGCTGGCAACCATAATATGGAAGCAAATTGTGTGACTCTCCGGGTTCCATGAGCCCCAAGGGAGACCAGGGCACCCATATAATTGTCCCTCCAAGTCCCCACTGCCCTGACTTGGATAGTCCAGAACAGTCTGGTCTGGTCAGCTCTTGGAAGCTAAGCAGGTTCATTCTTGGTTAATACTTGGATGGGAGACCACCAAGAAGAAGAAGAAGAGATTAGATTTATACCCCACCCTTCACTCACTTGGAGTCTCAGAGCGGCTTACAAACTCCTTTCCCTTCCCCACCCCACAACAGACACCCTGTGAGGTAGGTGGGGCTGAGAGAACTCTTTCCCAAGCTGTCCTTGAGGGAACAGCTGGTACAGAGCTATGGCTTGCCCAAGGTCATCCAGCCAGGAGCAAGTGGAGGAGTGGGGAATCAAATCCGGTTCTCCCAGATTAGAGTCCGTGCACTTAACCACTACACCAAACTGGCCAGCAGGGAAGTCTGAGATTGCTACACAGAAGCAGACAATGGCAAACCATCTCTTTATCTTTTGCCCTGACCTCGGTGGCCCAGGTTATCATGATTTCATCGGATCTCGGAAGCTAAGCAGGGTTGGCCACCAAGGAAGTCTGGGGTTGCTATGCAAAGGCAGGCGTCTCCCCATCTCTTGCCTTGAAAGCCCCATGGGGTCACTACCTTGACCTGGATGTCCCAGCCTAGCCTAATCTCATCAGATCTCGGAAGCTAAGCAGGATTGGCCCTGTTTAGTACTAGGATGGGAGGCCACCAAGGAAGTCCGGGGTTGCTATGCAGAGGCAGGCATCGGCAAAACACCTCTGTTCGCCTCTTGCCTGGAAGACCCTATGGGGTCACCATAAATTGGCTGTAAACATGGCACATTAAAAAGGTCCCCATTCTCAGCAGCTCCACCATCAGTTCTTCTCCTTCACCTTCTCCCAGGGCTTCTTTCCTGAGCGCTCCCTGGCAGGGTTTCCTTTCTTCCCTGCTACCTCAGTGCCAGGCCTGAATGAAGGCATGATGTTGCCCCAAGCAAGACACGTCCGTGGTCTCCTCCCACGCCATCTGCCAGGTCTAAGTGAAGCCTGCACAGCTCCGAAGGGGCTCTGCATTGATTCTGTTGTGACTGATGCAGGTTCAGGAGGTGAGGCCCATGACTTCCCATGCAAAGGATGTCCGGGAACAAGCCAAGACCCTGTGGTATGTGAATAATCAACACCCTCCAGATAGTGTTAAGGGGGGTAACTCTGTTGAGGATTGCACCATTGGCCAGAGAACTTGCCCTGAACTCTCTGGCCTGTTCAGGAGAGACACACCAGTTTCTCTGTTAGAAACAGAGAAAATGGACTGGGAAAGGAAGAGTGAAATCCCAGTTTGGTGTAGTGGTTAAGTGCACGGACTCTAATCTAGGAGAACCGGGTTTGATTCCCCACTCCTCCACTTGCACCTGGCTGGATGACCTTGGGCAAGCCATAGCTCTGTACCAGCTGTTCCCTCAAGGACAGCTTGGGAAAGAGTTCTCTCAGCCCCACCTATCTCACAGGGTCTGTTGTAGGGAGGGGAAGGGAAAGGTGTTTGTAAGCCACTTTGAGACTCCCTTGGGGAGTGGAGAGCGGGGTATAAATCCAATATCTTCTTCTTCTTCTTCTTCTCCTCTCTTTGCTCCATGGTCTGGATTTGAATCAGACCCCCTGTAGTCATGGATCTTCCATCATCTACCTGGTTGGACCTTTAGCATCGTCATGGATCTTCCATCATCCCACCTGGTTGGACCCTTAGCATGTATTGACCCAAATGGTTTTTTTTATTTTAACCCTCTCCTTGAGCTAGCTGTCCTTGCAGATTCATAGAATCCTAGAATCACAGAGTTGGAAGGGACCCTACAGGCCATCTAGTCCAACCCCCCGCTCAATGCAGGATCGGCCTATAGCATCCCTGACAAGGGTTTGTCCAGATGCTGCTTAAAGACTGCCAGCAAGGGGGAGCTCACCACCTCCCGAGGCAGCCGATTCCACTGCTGCACAACTCTTACTGTAAAAAAGTTTCCCCCAATATCCAGCTGGTACCTTCCTGTCCTTAATTTAAATTCATTCTTGCGAGTCCTTTCCTCTGCTGCCAACAGGAACAGCTCCCTGCCCTCCTCAAAGTGACAGCTCTTCAAATACTTCAAGAGAGCCATCCTGTCCCCCCTCAGCCTCCTCTTCTCCAGACTGAACATTCCCAAGAACTCCCTCAGCCTTTCCTCGCAGGGCTTGGTCTCCAGACCCCCAATCATCCTTGTCGCTCTTCTCTGCATCTGCTCCATTCTGTCCACTTCCTTTTTGAAGTGAGGCCTCCAGAACTGCACACAATACTCCAAGTGCGGTCTGACCACTGCAGTGTACAGCGGGACTGTGACATCTTGCAGTTTGGATGTTATGCCTCTGTTGATACACCCCAAGATCGCATTTGCCCCCCCCCCCTTTTTGCCACGTCCTATCACCTCTATCTATGTCTTTGCCCTGATTCACAACCTAACTAAACCATAGACCTAAGCTGATTTATGGTCCATCCCTCACACTTGCTGCGCAAGCAAACAAGCACTTAGGACAAGCACAGACTGACTGCTGCGCCAGCACATCCTTGCAAAAGCTGATGCTCCATTTGTGTGTTGCCAGCAGAATTTCAGGAGGGGTGGTAGGACAGAAATATCCACTCAAGAACCAAGGAACTGAGGGGTCATTTAAAACCACGGAGTTGGCAGGGATTAGAAGAGTGTCCAGTTCATGCACACCTCCCCCCATTTCAGCATTCCAGGACAATCAGTTGCTGACCTAAGGGTGGCAGTTCTCTTCCAAAGGAAGATTAGAAAGAGAGACTGCTGAATTGCAACTGATAACGAAGCTCAAGACAATGCATCCTCCTGGACTGAACAGAGACCTAGGTTTCCTGTCTCATTACCAATGCTGATTTCTCCATGCCTACTACACCTCTGCATATCACACCTAATCCAATCATGCCTGCTATTGTCAGTCACTCACCTGCTATTTTCATTGGCCTGCTATTGTCATTCAGCATCTGAAATCACTCCCCTCTCCAAGACAGAAGGACAGATGGACTCCCATTCTAGCTGTATCTGAAGAAGTAAGCAGTGACTCAGGAAAGTTCATCCCCAGCCACAGATTTTGTTAGTCTTTAAGCTGCTACTGGACTCTTGCTCTTTTCTCTTGCTAGAGCCAGACTAACACGGCTACCCATCTCGACCTTCCTCCCCCGAACCCCAATTCGGTTACAGCCGAAGCAGTTGGATTTAAGCACATTACTCATCCTGAAGGCCTGTGGGATCAATTGGCTGCTTCCCTTTAACTAGGCTGCGGGATTGGATTGGGCTGACAACTCAGTTTCTGTTAAGTGCTTGTTATTGGCCTCCAGGATGCTCTTTGAGAACTGATGTGTCATTAAAGGAACACGCTTCTCTCTCCCCCTCTGTGAGCTTCATTGCAGCAGGATGCTGAGATGGGCTCATTTAGATTTTAATTTCCTGCGAGTTGCAGATCTCAGCAAGGCATCCGGGGAGCCTCCTGGATGCTGGGATGATTTGCATCTTCTTGTGTCTCTGGGCAAAACGAAGCCTTTTAAAAAAAAAGATAGAATCATAGAATCATAGAGTTGGAGGGGACCTCCAGGGTCATCTAGTCCAACCCCCTGCACAATGCAGGAAATACCATCCCCCCATCTCCAGTGACCCCTGTTCCATGCCAGAAGATGATGAAAACCCTCCAGGATCCCTGGCCAAACTGGCCTGGAGAAAAGTTGCTTCCTGACCCCAAAGTGGCAATCAGAAGGGGGTCCATTGGGGCTGGAGCAAGGCGGAGCGAAGCTACGCCAGCTCCGGAGGGGCCACTAGGGCAGCCACGGGCCGAATCAGATTCTCTAATCTGATTCAGCCCACTGCTGAATTGCCGCCGAAATTCGGCAGCAACTTTAAAAGCAACTTGAGGGGAGGGGGTTTGAGGGAGAGGCTCCAAACTTGCAGGGTAGCTGCTGGGGCCTCTTCTCGAAATACCCACCAAGTTTCAAGAAGATTGGACCAGGGAATCCAATTCTACGGGCCCCAAAACAGGTTGCCCCCATTCCCTCCATTGTTCTCTATGGGAGGAAAAAAGTTTTTCCCACCATAGTTTTTCCCACCAACATTTTTCCCACCATAGAGAACAATGGAGGGGATGGGACAACCTGTTTGGGGGCCCCTAATTGGACCCCGTGGTCCAATCTTCTTGAAACTTGGTGGGTATTTCGAGGAGAGGCCCCAGCAGCTACCCTGCAAGTTTGGAGCCTCTCCCTCAAACCCCCTTTCCTCCAGCCCCTCATATATCCTATGAGTTTTTGCCATTGATTTCAATGGCCCATAGGGTATAATGGGGCTGAAACTGACATTCCCTTTCTGACACACTTCCGGTGATGTCAGAGGATGCGGCATATGCTAATGAGGTATGCTAATGAGTTATGCTAATGAGCTCCTGCACCTCTTTTTTTACGAAAGGACCCCTGGCAATCAGTATTTCCCTGGGCATGTAAGAAAGGGCCATGAGAACTAAGCACTGAGGCAACCCTTCCTGCCCTCCCTCTCATGATCTGCCTACATTCACCGAATCAGCCTTGCTGTCCGATGGCCATCTAGCCTCTGTTTGAAGACCTCCAAAGAAGGAAAGCCCACCACCTCCCAGGGAAGCCGGTTCTACTGAGGAACCGCTCGAACTGTCAGGAAGTTCTTCATAATGTTTAGCTGAAAACTCTTCTGATTTAATTTCGACCCATTGGTTCTGGTCCGACCTTCTGGGGCAACAGAAAACAACTCCGCACCATCCTCTGTATGACAACCCTTCAAGTACTTAAAGAAGGTGATTATATCACCACTCAGTCATCTCCTCTCCAGGCTAAACATACCCAGCTGTGATCTAAGAGGGTCAAGCTAACAAAATAAATTGTTATAAAAGTACAAATATGTATTATGGTGTACACATTAATAAAAGATAAAATAAGTTAAAAGAAATGGTCCAAATATCAGACTCTTAAAACTTCTGACACACAGAGTTGATAGTTTTACATATACAAGTGATGGATATATCTTATGACCAGTAGACCACACACGTTTTGGCCCCTTAGGGCCTTCCTCAGTGGTCAATATTACTATTGACCTCTATGCCCTGTTGTTGGCCCTCCAGAGGAACTGGCTGGCCACTGTGTGAGAAAGGATGCTGGACTAGATGGACCACTGCTCTGATCCAGCAGGGCTCTTCTGATGTTCTTATGAAGGCCTCAGCCTCTATGCCCTGTTGTTGGACCTCCAGAGGAACTGACTGGCCACCGTGTGAGTCAGGATGCTGGATTAGATGGACCCTGGTCTGATCCAGCAGGGCTCTTCCTATGTTCTTATGAAGGCCTCGGCCTCTATGCCCTGTTGTTGGACCTCCAGAGGAACTGGCTGGCCACTGTGTGAGTCAGGATGCTGGACTAGATGGACCACTGGTCTGATCCAGCAGGGCTCTTCTGATGTTCTTATCAGGGGAAGGCCTCGGCCTCTCTGCCCTGTTGTTGACCCTCCAGAGGAACTGGTTGGCCACTGTGTGAGACAGGATGCTGGACTAGATGGACCACTGGTCTGATCCAGCAGGGCTCTTCTGATGTTCTAAACTGTCTAAAAATCCATGAACATTAACTACGACCCTATTTCCTTGAGTCGCTACAAGAAAGACAGCTATAATTGAACATCAAAAAAATTAAAATATTTCGGAGACTTGTTATGTTTGATCTGTTTTAAAGGAAGTGTGCCACCAAGTCACAACCAACTTATGGGGTTTTCAAGGCAAGAGAGGAAGAGGAAGGGAAGGAGATTGTAAGCCCCTCTGAGACTCCAAGTGAAGGGTGGGGTATAAATCCTCCCCTTCCTCCTCCTCCTCCTCCTCCTACTCCTCCTCATGAACCTGTTCAGTTCCTGAGGTTCATGGCACAGCAGAACACCACCAACCTAGTGTGGTAGAAACACCAAACTCACAGGTGATCTCTGGCTGATTGGATTTATGGGGTCTGAGTTGTTGTTGTAAAGTCGCACAGTCAAGTCCGACTCTTCGCAACCCCATGGACCAAATCACACCGGGCCCTCCCGTCTTCCGTCGTGCTCCGGAGTTTGCTTAATCGTCATGCTCATGTTTGTTGCCTTGATGACACTGTCTAACCATCTCATCCTTTGCCGTCCCCTTCTTCTTTGACCTTCAGTCTTTCCCAGCATCAGGGTCTTCTCCAGTGAGTGCTCCCTTCCCACTTGGTGGCCAAAGTATTTGAGCTTCAGCTTCAGGATCTGGCCTTCCAGGGAACGGTCAGGGTTGATCTTCTTTAGGATTGACTGATCTGATCTCCTCGCAGTCCAAGGGACTCTCAGGAGTCCTCTCCAGCACCATAATTCAAAAGCATCTATTCTTCAGCGCCCAGCCTTCCTTCTATTCCAGCTCTCGCAACCATACATTAGTACTGAGAATACCATGGCTTTGATCATAAGGGCTTTTGTTGTCAGGGTGATGTCTCTTCTTTTTGTTATGCTGTCTAGGCTTGCCATCGCTTTCCTTCCAAGGAGCAGGCGTCTTTTAATTTAATGGCGGCAGTTCATGGCTGCACAGGAGTTACAGACCCTCAAGGAAGGTGTCCCAAGGAAAATGCTTTCTGGCTCAGGAGCTTTGGGAGTGTTTGGAACGGATCCTGTGCAAGCTGGAGGCATCAAAGGCGCAGGGGACCTCTCCCGGATTCATTCATGAATTGCTCGAAAGTTCGTGGCAAGTTTGTGCCAGTTGACCTGCCATGAACTTCCCTTTGCGAACCACGAACCGACCAAACTCAATCACAGACTTTAGCTCATGAGCCGGTTCGTGTCCATCCTCCTAATCAGGTCACTAATCAGGGCTATCCGGCTGCTTTTTCCTCTGTTTTACCGGGATTTAAATCGAGCTTCTGCTTATTTCTCTCTCCTGACCCACTGGAACGGCAGTTTACAGCTAAGATTATTCTAGACAGTGCCACCCATTTGGTACTTTAACTGCTTAATGAAAAAGGCAAGAACCTGCCCTAACGAGCTTAAAACCTGGTGAGGGTAAAAATAGAAGAAGGAGAAGAAGGGTGGGTGGGTGAGAAGAAGGGCACAAGAAATTAATTTCAGATTAGAAAAATCAAGCAGAGAAATCAGCAGGGCGCCAGATGCTTTTGAGCTCTGACTAATCTCCCTTTAAAAATGGCCTGTTCCAAACATGTCCCCCCCCCGTCTATATATACAGACATATAAAAAGGAGGACTCTCTGATTTACTCACCATTCCTTCCTGCCAGCGGATAGAGCAGCAGGGGGAGACTTTGGATGAGTCACTGAAGGACTAGCAGCTGGGCAGTGACCAAAAATAAACGTCGTTTCCCGCCCCCTCCCAGTTCCTGTGAAACAACTTCCCAGTTAGCGACTGCCATCCCAATTGTTCTGGCAAAGCATCCTCTTGCCATGGTGGCAGCATCTACTGTAGTTAGGGTTGCCAGGTCTGGGTTGGGAAATTTCTGGAGATTTTGGGGTGGAGCCTGGGGAGGGTGGGGTTCGGAGTGGGAGCTCAGCGGGGTATAATGCCACAGAGCCCACCTTCCAAAGCAGCAATTTTTTCCAGAAGAAGAGGAGGAGGAGGAGATTGGATTTATACCCTTCCCTTCACTTGGAATCTCAGAGCGGCTTACAAACTCCTTTCCCTTCCCCTCCCCACAACAGACACCCTGTGAGATAGGTGGGGCTGAGAGAGCTCTTTCCAGAATGGCCCTTGAGAGAACAGCTCTGAAAGAACTTGTGACTGACCCAGGGTCATCCAGCAGTTGCAAGTGGAGGATTGGGGAATCAAACCCGCTTCTCCCAGATTAGAGTCCGCGCCAAACTACACCAAACTGGTTCTCCAGGGGAATTGATCCCTGTTGCCTAGAGATCAGGCGTAATTCCAGGAAATCTCAAGCCACGACCTGGAGGTTGACAAACCTATCTTTAGTCCAGTGAGGCAGAAACTGTCTACCCCAAGACACAGACCTTTCTGTGTCGAAAATACAATGTCAATACGGTTGGAAGACTCCCAGGTTTCAGACCCATGTTAGCCAGATCCCTTGGAGACACCAGTCATTCTGACAACCTCGGGGCCTAAAGACATGATGCTACGGTCACACGTGCACAGGAGTTTTGTCCCATTTTATCCTCACAACAACCCTGTGAGGTAGGTTAGGCTAAGAGACAGCCCCAGTGAGCAAGGATCTGGAGTCAGGATTCCTTGGTCCAAGTCCAACGCTCTTAACTGTTGCACTAAAGAGGACATTGAGGGTTATTATGATGTTGGGGATCCATGCTCGGAACACATGTTGGGTAATTTTGCAACAACAACAAAAAGCTTTGGGGTCTGATATCAATCAGGGCTACACTGCTTCTTTGCTCCCATGCTGTTACCCTGGCTGAAAATGCTCTCTTGGACTGCTATAAACCCAGGCAGGGGAAAAAGACAGGCCCCTGTGTCCTGCCTGTCTTTTTTCTTACTCGGGAAAAGGAAGAAGAAGGAGGAGGAGATTGGTTCTATACCCTGCCCTTCACTTGGAATCTCTCAGAGCAGTTTACAATCTCCTTTCCCTTTGCCTCCCCACAACAGACACCCTGTGACATAGGTGGGGCTGAGAGAGCTCTTTCGAGGACTGCTCTTGAGAAAACAGCTCTGAGAGAACTTGTGATTGACCCAAGGTCACACTAGCAGCTGCACATGGAGGAGTGGGGAATCAAACCTGGTTCACCCAGATTAGCGTCTAACCACTGCATCAAACTGGCTCTCAACAGGATCTTAGGATGTGGTTTTGATCAAGGAAGCAAGATAGGCAGGGTGAGGGTGGGTGGGGAGAAGTTAAACTCCCTTCCTCGTTCTGTGGCCCTGAACCTGCGGTTGCGTTTCGCAATCAACTTGCACATCTGAGGAGCCGATCACAGATGCCCAACAGAGTTTGAACTTTAGCGAGTTTTTACCTAAATCAGCGTCTGTGCTTGATACGATGCCAAAAGCACAAACCCCTTTTTGCTGAAGAGAATAAAAACCGGCGTGGGTGTTCACCTGCCTTGATTGCATTTCTATAGAGACTGTGCAGTGGAAACGTGGAAGAAAAGTGTCTCTAAAATCAAGCTCTGAATGAGACAGACCGCTGGTCGGATCAAGCAGGGCATCTCTTCTGTTCTTGGATTTCTGTAGGGCTTTTTTGTTTTAAAAATACTTCAAGTGATATAGAAATACTGCAAGAAGTGTAAAAAAATCACTTTGTATAGAAGAATACAAGTGGAGCAGAGGTGGAGGCAAAGAGTTATTCCTGCAAAGAAGCACATCTTCCAGCCCATATCTGATCCAGAGAGGGGGGGACAGGGAGGGAGGGAGAAACAGAGAGGGAGGGAGGGAGATGGAAAGGGGGGAGAGGGAGGGAGGGAGAGGGGGAGAGAGAAAGAGAGGGAGGGAGGGAGAGAGAGAGGGAGGGAAAGAGAGAGAGAGAAAATATCTCCTGCATGCACGCCCTTCTGTGGATTCCGAGCAATTTCGGTCTTCTTTTCTCTGTGCCTTTGGCCCAATCTGCATCTAGCATTCGCTCCGTTGTTTTACCAAACCCCCACTGGAACAGAAAAACCACATTCAAATACCCTGGGCCAATGCCATACTGACTGCAGAGTCACCCCTGAAAGGCCATAAAACGGCCATAAATCTACTCAGACCTTCTATTTGTTCACAAACACAGTACCCACACAAATATAAACATGTACCTTCCCCTTTTATTTTTTTGAATTGATTTTAAAAACATTTATACTTCCCCTTTTCTCAGGGTTCAAGGCAACCGACAACAAGGGCTGAAAAGCGTTTCTAGTTAAAACCAGAATAAAGTTACAGACACACACACAAACATACACACACCTGATCTCGCCTCCTCCCAGATCCTCCCTGGCCAACAGTGGGGTGGGAAACTCTCCCCCCGCCACTGGTGCCTAGGCTGGGAAACTCCTAGAAATTTGGGGGTGGAGCCTGAGGAGGCCAGGGCCCTCAGTAGGGCTGCCAAGTCAGCCTGGGGGGCAGGGGGATCCCCCGCTACAGGGGTTCCCGATCCGCCAGCCAGCATTCGGCCTGCGGGGGAACCCCACCTCCATAATGATGTCACCCGGAAGTGACGTCATTACGTTGGGGACGTTGCCGGGACGACGCTCTAGCAATTGCCCCCAAACTCTATGGTACCATAGAGTTTTGGGGCGATTGCCAGAGTGTCGCCCTGGCAACGCCCCCAATGTGATGATGTCACTTCTGGTGACATCGCGCGTGCGCCGGGGAAGCTCCCTGCGCCAGGAGGACTCCCCCCCGCCGGTGAGTAAAAAGGACTTGGCAACCCTAGCCCTCAGTGGGGTACAATGCCAGAAAAATCCACCTTCCAAAGCATCCATTTTCTTCAGAGGAACTGATCTCTGCAGACTGGAGAGGAGCTGTAATCCTGGGGGATCCCCGGGTCCCACCTGGAGGCTGGCATCTCTACTGATGACCGTAGTTGGCTAACAGGGACATACGAAAGGAAGACAGTCCTCCTCAGTCGGGAGGAGTTACTTCTTCCAGGCACTGATGAGTACTTGAGAAAACAATCTGGAGACTGCCTTCTTAACATTAAATAACATGACCATTCTTTGGCTTAGGACCTGGCTGCCACTAGGCAGGGTTGCCAACCTCCAGGTGGGGCCTGGAGATTTCCTGGAATCACAGTGGGTCTTCAGGTGACAAAGATCAATTCCCTGGAGAAAATGGCAGCTTTGAATCGGAAAAAAAAGTAAAATTATAGCCTGCTGAAGTCTCCCCCTGCCCCAGACCCTGTCCTCCCCAGCCTCCACCTCCCCAAATCCCCAGGCATTTCCCCGCCCAAAGCTGGCAGCCGTAGGTGTGTCATTTTAGTAAAGGTAAAGGTTTCCCTCGCTTGAAAGCCAGTCGAATCCGACTCCAGGGTTGCGGTGCTCGTCTCGGTTTCCAAGCCGAAGAGCCAGCGCTGTCCGGAGACTTCTCCGTGGTCATGTGGCCGGCATGACTAGACACCAAGGCACACAAAACGCTGTTACCTTCCCACCGAAGCAGTACCTATTTATCTACTTGCAATTTCTTGCTTTCAAACTGCTAGGTTGGCAGGAGCTGGGGCGAGAGATGGGCACTTACTCCGTCACGTGGCACTAGGACCTAGAACTGCCGAACTACTGTACATGGTGGGGGACCAGGTTATCATAGGCTCCCATACATACTGTTGTGAGTCTGGTATCTGATTCCTGTGAATAACCATGTGCTCAGAGGTTAAGATGCTGAGTTGCAGACTGAAACTCAGGATCTTGACCTCTGAGCACAAGTTTATTCACAATAATCAGATACCAGAGTCACAACAGTATGTATGATAATCTGGTCCCCCACCATGTACAGTTTTGAAGGTTAAAACTAGTAACCTGATTTGGACCTGGAAACAAACCAGTAACCAAGGAAGTTGCTTGACAACACACTGGATATAAAGCAATACGGCTATCATAGGATTTCCTGTTTTGGTTCTTCCCTTGTCGGAAAAGATGTGTGCTCTGTCCTTGGTTGGGGGGGCGGGGGGAGATTGAGCTCTTTCACGAATGAGAATGAGGTCGGAGAGGCTCGTGGGCCCTCACTGAAATCAATGAGCAGGAGGTTTAGAACAGATAAAAAGGAAGTACTTCTTCACCCAAAGAGTAATTAACAGGTAGAATTCACTGCTGCAGGAAGTGGTGGCAGCTACAAGCATAGACAGCTTCAAGAAGGGATTGGGTAAACATATGGAGCAGAGATCCATCAGTGGCTATTAGCCACAAGATATAGATGGGACATTCTGTATGGGGCAGTGATGCTCTGTATTCTTGGTGCTTGGGGGGGGCACAGTGGGAGGGCTTCTGGAGTTCTGGCCCCACTGGTGGACCTCCTGATGGCACCTGGGTTTTCGCCACTAGGTGACACAGAGTGTTGGACTGGATGGGCAATTGGCCTAATCCAGGGGTGGGCAAACTGTGGCTTGGGAGCTGCATGCGGCTCTTTCACATATATTGTGTGGCTCCCGGCAGGGCGGCTGGGGAAGCTAAATACCATTAGCAAACAAATATCATTGGAAAATCAATATCATTATCAATATCTGCTTTTACCCCTTTTGTTATTATTTTTGGCAGTCTCATTTAACGTTAATAAAAAAGCAAATTTGCTTACTTTCCAATAAAAGCAGGTAATATTGGTTCATGTCTTGTGGTTCTCAAACATCTGATGTTTATTCTATGCGGCTCTTACGTTAAGCAAGTCTGGCCACCCCTGTTCTAGGTGGCTCTTACGCTGAGCAAGTTTGCCCCCCCTTGGCCTAATCCAACATGGTTTATGTTCTTATGTTCATAAGTGCTGAGTGCTGATACTTGCGGTGTGTGAGTGCATACACACACACAAGACTCAGCTTTCCTTGCCTTTTCAAGTACATATTAAGCTCTTTTGTATAGTATAAAAACAGAAGCATATGACACATTTCCTGAAAATACGCTTGCACTAATATAATGGAGTCCTCAACACATTGAAGGCCAACCTAGTATTCCAAACTAGCCTAATCTCATCAGAGCTTGGAAGCTAAGCAGGAAATGAGGGTTGCCAACTTCTGGGCGGGGCCTGGAGAGCTCCAAGAATTACAACTGATCTCAAGATTACAGAGATCAGTTCCTATGGAGAAAACAGCTGATTTAGAGGGTGGACTCTTGTGGCATTGTATCCCTTTGAGGTCTTTGTCCTTCCTCAACCCCACCCTAAATAAGCTCCACCTCTAAATCCCCAGGAATTTCCCATACCGGAATTGGTAACCCTAGTTTAGGGTTGAAGGCGGATGGGAGATCAATGAGGGAAACAATGACCAACCACCTCTGCTCATCTTTTGCCTTGGAGACCCCCTGAGGTGGAACTTCAAGGCATTGCCATGGTTCAGCTACAGCCTGATGGCACACTTTACCTTGCTGAAATACATCGAACGGCAGGGCTAACCCTGGCCCTCACCGCTGCTGGAATGCAGAGGCTGTTTGTAACAGCGACAGAACGACCTCATGCCAGTTTCCCCTGAACTTCATTTGCCTCAAGCCCCAGTGGCTGACAGTTCCCTCAATGCCACCAGAGGGTGGTCCTTCTCCCCACTCTTTTTAAAAAATTAATTTCTTTATTTACCATTTACCTTTCTCAGTGGGGCTCAAGGAGGACTGGTGGTGCAAAGTGCTGTGCCGCTGAAGCCGACTTATGGCGACCTTTGTCTGCAGTTTGTAGAATCGTAAAATGCAATGCAGGAGGTGGTGGTACGGATCTGACTGGAGTAGTAACCAGCGGCTTTTCCACATTCCCATTTCCCTCACTTGGATGTTCCTGTTGCTTCAGGTTCCCGGGCCTGTTGTTTATGTGTTTTGCTCCCTCTAGTGGTCGATTTGATTTTACATCCTGTAAGGGCTCATTTCCTAGCAGGAGCTCCTTTGCCTATTAGGCCACACCTCCCTAATGTAGCCAATCCTCCAAGAGCTTACAGAGCTCTTCTTACAGGGGCTACTGTAAGCTCTTGGAGGACTGGCTACATCAGGGGTTTGTGGCCTAATAGGCAGAGGAGCTCCTGCTATGAAATGAGCCCTTCATCCTGTTACATCCAGCATAAAAATCTGCAAACAAAATCAGAAAACAACCGTGAACATCAGACCCCAAAGTATCAATAATCATACAGCTTGTATATGCAATGAATAATGTCTATTTGAAATGCATCTTTTATACAGAAACAATGTCTGTTTGAAATGAAAACAATGTACAATATCATTAAAAAAAATCCCATACAGTGTTATTTCTGAATTACTGTCAACACTTCAAATGGAATTCTTTCTCAGGAAACGTCCTATACTGATCAGTAACTTTCACGCTCTTAAGATTATGTCTATTTTTCAGCAAGAGCAATACCCAATTGGGTGCTGATTGCAAAACCTTCCCAAAGTGAATATCACATGAATATCTTGTTTGGATCCCAAAAAAATGCAGAAGCAAGCGCTGAGAACAAAGTAGATGGCAAGCTGACACTAGCCACTGCAGAAGCCAGGATCTCCAGCAATGCAATGAAAACAGATATTTCGAGGCAAGGGGGAACCAGATTGAGTGCTGAGAAAATATGGAGTGAATGCCAGATGCAGAATGGACCTAAGAGTATGTGACTGGCCCAAGATCACTCAGGAAGCTTCCGTGGCAGAGCAAGGATTTGAACTCGGGCCTCCCATATCCTAAACTGACATTCTAACCATTATACCACACTGGCTCTCAGGAGAGTAACATGCATAGTGTTCCCAACCATCAGTTGGGGAATACATGGAGATTGGGAGGGGAGGGCAGGGTTTGGGGAGGGGAGGGGTGGTCAGGATTTGAGGAGGGGAGGGACCCCTTGGGGCATAATGTCATACAGCCCACTCTCCAAAGCAGCCATTTCCTTGAGGAAGATGGATCTCCGTAGCCTGGAGGCATAGGCGCCAACTACGGGGGGGCTCGAGGGCTTGAGCCTCCCCCGAAATTTCCCGGGGGGGGGCTCAGCCACCCCCGGCAAAATGGAGCGCCGCCAGTGGCCAGTCAGCTGGCCAGCTGGCTGCCATCGCCGCCTCTCCTTCCCCTCCACCCCCGGCCTGCCCTCCTGCCTCCCTGCGGCAGGGGGGGGGGAGAGAAGCAGCGGGGACATGGTCCCATGCGTGCGCGCGCTTCGCGCATGCTTCGCGCGTGTGCACAAAAGAGCCCCCGCCCACCCCGGGATTTAAAAAGTCTACACCCCTGCCTGGAGGCGGGTTGTAATTCCAAGAGATCTCCAGGCCTCACCTGCAGGTTGGCAACCCTAAGTGAACATCGGAAAACTGTCTTTGTCCAGGTGGAGAATCCCAGCTTTTCCCAATACAGGAACAAAAGACTGGAGGTAGTCATCTCGGACCCTAGAAAAATTCTAAGGACAAGAAGTGTGCAATCTCTTTAGCAACAGAAAAGAGTGAGAGTCCAGGAGCCCTTAAAAGACTAACAAAATTTGTGGCTGAGTATGAGATTTCATGAGTCGCTGCTTACTTCTTCAGACAGAAAAGAGCAGAGTCCAGGAGCACCTTAAAGAGTAACCAAATTTGTGACTGAGTATGAGCTTTCGTGAGTCACCGCTCACTTCGCATCACAGAACAGCAAGCTTTCAGATCCCCGGCACTCTTCATCTGGGTGGAAATTGTTTTTTAAAAAATCTAAAAAGTGAGAAGGGGGCTAGCCCTGAAAAGGTTACCTCCCGCCTCACTGCCATTGGCATTTTTTAAAAATTAAAACACCACCACTGAGACAGACTGAAATCTCCATGTGGCGTTTGCGGTCCTGACGAACCCTTCGAAATGTCGCATGCTTACACAACACTTGGTACAAACAGTTCCTAATTAGCTGGGGAAATAGCAGGAAATGCGTTCCTCTATGGGGGACCCAGCGACACTCGCAATTCGTTTCCCCAGAAGTTCACACAAACAGACATTGGCTGGCACTCTTCCCACAGACACGGGCTGGCAAACTCGGATTGCCCATTTCTCACTCTGTTTTCAGACTGTAACTCTGAATATTTGTTAGATCTTTCCAAAGACAGGCTGAAGATAACGGATCTTCCCAAAGTGCCAGCTTGTTGTGACCAGAACTGAATTTATCCCAGCATGAACATGTTGTTATTCAGAATTACAGTCTGAAAACAGAGTGAGAAATGGGCAATCCAAGATTGCCAGCCAATGGGCGATTCGGCATCTGGCATGCCCTCCGCATTTTCTCAACTGGGAGGAAAAAGGGCAGCTCAGAACCACATTCAAATACCCAGGGGCAATGCCGTACTGACTGCGAAGTCACCCTTGAATGGCCATAAATCTATGCAGAAGGGGCCATAAAAATCCAATGCTCAAAGAAAGTGAAAGTGACATGCAGTGCCGAGGGTACCATAAAATCCGATGATCAAAGAAAGTGAAAGCAGCATGCGATGCAGAGGGGAATTTCTGTTCCAACATGGGTTTGGTAAAAGAACAGAGGGAAAAGCCAATGCAGAATCAGCCAGTGTCTGTGATGACCCGAGGGGCAACCCTAAATGATCTCTTTAGTCGATTTCTAGGACAACAACAACAACTCTCTGAGGACGAATCCTGCAGTTCCAAAACCATGACTCTTAAAGGGTTGCCAACTTCCAGGTAGGACTTGGAGATCCCCTAGAGTTACAACTCATCTCCAGACTACAGAGGCTGTTTCCCCTGGAGAAAATGGCCATTTTGGAGGGTAACTCCCTGTTCAGGTGGGTAAGTAGTAGGCCTAAGGGGAAGACCTTAGAAACTGATGGCCCGCGTAGAGCAAGACCAATCACAAAGCATTTGGAGGTAGCAAGGGAGGCATCTTCCTACAATGGAGGTGACTGGGGTTGCCAGCTCAAGGTTAGGGAATTCCAGATTTGAGGGCGGAGCCTGGGGAGGGTGGGTTTGGGAACGGGCAGGAGCTCAGCAAGGATGTGACGTCGTAGAGTCCACTCGCCAAAGCTGCCACTTCCTCCAGGGACACTGATCCCTATAGTCTGGAAATCAGCTGCAATTCCCGGAGACTGAGGTGGGACACGATGGCTCTCCTTAAATATTTGAAAGGCTGTCATTTGGAGGAGGGCAAGGAGCTGTTCCAGTTGGCAGCAGAGGACAGGACCTGAAGCAACGGGTTTAAATTACAGGCCGAAAGGTATCGGCTGGATATGAGGAAAAACTTTTTCACGGTCAGAGTGGTTCAAAGGTGGACTCAGCTGCCCGGGGAGGTGGTTGGCTCCCCTTCACTGGCAGCTTTCAAGAAGAGGCTGGACGAATATTTGTCAGAGATGGTTTAAGCTGGTCCTGCATTGGGCAGGGGGCTGGACTAGATGGTCTGTATGGCTCCTTCCAGCTCTATGATTCTATGAGATCTCCAGGTCCTGGCAGTTGGGCACAGTGCTGGGCTTGCTGTGCCAGCAGATTCTTAAGCAAAGAGAACCAACATTTTAATTTTTAACAGCGATACTGGGTAGTGCTGTTAAAATGCAGCACATTGCCAAGGAAGGAGAACTTGCACTCTGTGTACCAGGGAAGGGCCAGACAGTTGTCTTGGGGCTAAGTACAGCGAGATGATCTTTTCATTTGAGAATTGCTGAAGGCATGGGAAGGCAATAGATACACTCAGGGTGCGTTCATACAGCTCTTTTGAGATGCGCCAGGTACGAGTGCCGGGTGGATTTAAAGTGCACATCCAGACCTCAACATCTGGGAATTGTGCTGCTTCTGTTAGTAGCCCGTTGATCCCCATTGGGGATCCGTGCTTAAAATATAGTACTTAAAGTCCGGTCTAAAACTGGCCAATGGGCCAATGCCAGACTTTCCACCGTCAGGTCATTCCACCAGTGTGCAGTCAGCCCGTAGGGATGGTCTCCAGACCATCCCAAACAGCCTCCATTTAAAAAAACTCTTAGAGATGTGCGCATAACCGCTTAAACATGCAACTTCAGCAGACAGTGAGGCACATATGCAGATATGTAGATATGCATATATGCACACATGTGCACGCACAAACAGGATTTTTTTTTTTAAAAAAAAAAGCTGACTGCACGGCTCTTTACGGTGGATGCCGTCTAGACAATCCACTGTGGAGTCACATGGGGTAAAGCGATTCACGGGGGAGCTGTCTGGTCGTGCAATGCTGGATCAAAAAGATCTAGATCAAATTACAGCCAGGCCAATGGTGGGATTGCCTGCCTGCCTGAACGCACCCTCAGTACATTAGTATAGTAGAGTAGGGAAACTTGAGAGAGAGGAAGAGAATTTGTGGCCGTGGTTCGTGGGTGTCACAAAGAGTACAGGAGAAACTACCCCTGGAGAAAAAAAATAATAATCGAAGGATGATTTCTTGCAATGTGGCTATTTATTTTACTTTTTTTTATGTTGAAGTGAGCAAATAAGCATGTTTGGACATTGGGGGGGAGCATGTGTGTGCTGCATCACTCCAAGTGTGTATAGATGTTGCCAGGGCTCATTTCGTAGCAGGAGCTCCTCTGCATATTAGGCCACACCCCCCTGATGTAGCCAATCCTCTAAGAGCTTACAGTAGCCCCTGTAAGAAGAGCTCTGTAAGCTCTTGGAGGATTGGCTACATTAGGGGTGTGTGGCCTAATATGCAAAGGAGCTCCTGCCACGGAATGGGCCCTGGATGTTACTGCCTCGAACGAGATGCCTCTCTTTGTCTTCACCTGGGAAATGCCCTCTGACCTCTCCCCTCGATGTTGTCCTCTTTTTTCACACGGCTTTCCACGTCTCTCCCATAGATACAGCGTCCTTTTACTTCCACACACATGATGCCAGACAAACTGCCGATTTTTTTGGTCCGTATTTGTGTGTGTGTGCGTGTGTGGATGAGCATGCGTGCCTGGAAATCATGGTTGACGTCTGGCGACCCCTAGTGGGGCATGGATGTTTCAAAGAGGTGACTTGCTATTGCCTGCCTCTGCATCCTGGCCCTGGTATTCCTTGGAGGTCTCCCATCCATGTACTTGAGCTGGCCATTGGTGACAGGGAAAGTACTCTGTCTATTAGGTTTCTTTCTCTTCTTTTGACTACAACCCGAATGTGAACTGGATCTACTTGAATAAATGTAAGTTTTTACCTTTTTTGCAATATACTTCTTGGGAGATTTGTTGACTGCCCTCAGTATCAGGCTTCTGTGACTTGGGAAAAACTCTGCTGTATTAACCAAATATCCCAGTAATTTATACCCCACTTTTCTTCCACTTTGGTGTAGTGGTTAAGAGTGCGGACTCTAATCTGGGAGAACCGGATTTGATTCCCCACTCCTCCACATGCAGCTGCTAGCGTGACCTTAGGTCAGTCACAAGTTCTCTCAGAGCTGTTCTCTCATGGGCAGTCCTCGAGAGAGCTCTCTCAGCCCCACCTACCTCACAAGGGTGTCTGTTGTGGGGAGGGGAAGGGGAAGGAGACTGTAAGCCACTCTGAGACTCTTTCAGGTAGTGAAGGGCAGGGTATAAATCCAATCTCTTCTTCTCTTCTTCCCAAGGAGGCAGGTGCAAGTGGAGGAGTGGGGAATCAAACCCGGTTCTCCCAGATTAGAATCCGCGCACCTAACCACTCCACCAAACTGGCTCTCACTTAACCACTACATTAGAACCAACAATGCTGGAATGGAAAATGAAGGAACTAAACAGATCCAAAGTGGTGAGTTAACTTGTTTTGCAGGATTATATATGTGAACATAAGAACATAAGAGAAGCCAATGTTGGATCAGGCCAATGGCCCATCCAGTGTCACACAGTGGCCAAAAATACCAGGTGCCACCAGGAGGTCCAGCAGTGGGGCCAGGACACTAGAAGCCCTCCCACTGTTGCCCCCTCCAGCACCAAGAATACAGAGCATCCCTTGCCCCAGACTGAGAGTTCCTATCTGTACTTTGTGGCTAATAGCCACTGATGGACCTCTGCTCCATGTGGCTTCCATTCTTCCCCCCAAAGGGAATCTGAGGTTGTCAATGGAGACAGGGATTTTTTCCCCTGCCCTCAACCCTTAATTATTCAGAACATCTAGCTGTTAATTTCAAAGAAGTGAGCCTTGCTAATTAGAAAGTATTCCTCCTCTTATGCAAAGCTCAATGAATTACACTTAATGGGACACGGAGGAGCATTTATTCCAAATAATATATCTGTTTATCTTCCTCGGTTCTTTTAAGCACTTCGAAACAAAATTGCTTTTTTTTTTTTTTTGGCTGTCGGAGTTATTTTCCAATTAGCCAGCGCCGATTTCTTAATCCCTATGTGAATCCACTGGAACTGCTGCGGGAAGTTAGCTCTTTGAATTTTTGTTTTAGTTGCAGGGAAGAACAATCCAGCACTGCAACGGTATACGCCTTCCGTTCCTCTTGGGGGGGGGGGGGGGTGAGGACACACAACACACCTCTTTGCCAGGGCATTCAAAGTTCTGCAGTCGCGCAAATCTGGCAATCAACAGGCAAAGTTCATTTCTGTCAAATGACCGAAACTGTGTTGGAGTGAGGGACTCAGCATGCCTGGACATTTGGAGGGGGGTTGCTACATCACTTTAAGTGTGTAATAGATGTTATGCCTCTCTTAACCTGGGAGCTGCCCTTTGACCCCTCCAATCACTCTGTCTCTGTTTGTCCTCTCCTGCTCTGCACATGGCCTTCCATGGAGACACAGCTCTCCTGTATATACAATGCCCTCATCCTCCCACACACGTGATGCTGGACAAGCTGGCCATTTGTGGTAGGGAAAGAAATATTTCAAAGAATCATAGAGTTGGAAGGGACCTCCAGGGTCATGTAGTCCAACTCCCTGTACAATGCAGGAAACTCACAAATACCTCCCCCTCCACACACCCCGTGACCCTGTTCCAAAAGATGACAAGAAAATAGACTAAACTTGTCTTTCTCCTTTCGACTGCAATCTGAGTGCGAACTGGATCTACCTGAATAAATGTAAGTTTACCTTTTTTGCAATATACTTCTGGGGAGATTTCTTTACTGCACTCAGTATCAGGATTCGGTGACTGGGCAAAACTCTGCTACATCAACCAAACATCCCAGTGAACTGGTGAGTTGATTTAATGATACGGAATCTCTCCTCTGGCAGCAGGGAGAAGTGCAGGGGGAAAGCAATCAGCCTGCAATAGGGTGTTACAGAAGATGAGCAGTTTAAGGTGGAACATCATGACAAGAGACACAAGGATACCACCCAAAATGGCATCCCTGTGTGACTTCGTAACGCTCACTCTGTAACTTACCTTATGGTTCCCAGCTGTCCCCAGACAATGTTGTGCATTGGGGCGTGGAAATATACGGCATGATGCTGTCAGTACATTCAGTAAGTTTTCATCCCAGAGGGGTGGATGTCTTAGTCTTCTGCAGCAAAATCAAAGATAAATCATTTGAAAGACCAACAAACTTTAATACACATTTGTCAGCGTGAACTCTGATGCATCTGATGAAGTGAGTTCTGTCACACGAGCCCTTAACGCGAGGGCATCTTTTACTCGATACAGAGGTGGCAAAGGCGAACTTCAACTCATAGCTGCCGGTTTTGATGGCAGCCCTGAGATTTTCATGGGGTGTAGTTCTGGAAAGCCCTGACTCGGATAGCCTAGGTTAGCCTGACCTTGTCAATTCTCGGAAGCTAAGCAGGGTCGGCCCTGGTCAGTATTTGGATGGGAGACCACCAGGGAATACCGGGGCCACTATGCAGAGGCCTTACTTGGATGGCCCAGACTGTAAAGCTACGCAAAGTTAGCCCTGGTTAGTACTTGGATGGGGGACCACCATGGAAGTGGCTACGCAGAGGCAGGCAATGGCCAACCAGCTCTGAACATCCCTTATCTTGACAACCCAACAAGGTTGCTATAGGTTGGCTGTGACTTAAGAACATAACATAAGAACATAAAGAGAAGCCAATATTGGATCAGGCCAGTGGCCCACCCAGTCCAACACTCTGTCACACAGTGGCCCAAAACACCAGGTGCCACCAGGAGGTCCAGCAGTGGGGCCAGGACACTAGAAGCCCTTGACATCCAAGGAAAAAAAATTCTGGAAAACCCTACTAGTTCATGCTGTGCATTGTGGGGCATGGAAATTCTAGCACAATCATTGTCAGCACATCGGGTAAGATTTACTATATACAGGAGGGCTGGGTGGGAAAAGTTTGAATTCGTGGCTGCCAGTTTTGATGGCAACCCTTTGTTCCTGATGTTGTACAGTTCTGCCAGAAGCTCAAGGTACATTCTATCAAAAACCCATGTCGGTTTCACCAGAGCAGCCAGTTCCAATTCTTGTAACAGAGGCTATGATTCAAACTGGACTCAGAAGGGAATCCCGGCCTCACTGGCAATGAACAAGACGTTGGTTTCAGCAGCTGTGTGTGCCAGCCTCCCGCTAAACCGAAAATCAGGTTGTCAAGCTTGTTTATAGCAAGTTAAAGTCCAACTTTGTTACTTACTTCCGTTGTTATTGCTTTGCAAAAAAAAAACCGCTAGCCGCGGTTGCTATGGAAAACCCAGTCTCTCTCTCTAGCTCTCTTGAGGCTTAATCACAGAACAGAAAACTTGTCGTAACAGTGAATATCTGGAAATACGTTCGCTTCGGGAGCTGCAGCTATCAAGAACTTAGAAGTGTGTTCAAACGCAGATGCCCCAGATGGGAAATGAGGTCTCTTTTCCACACATATATAATGTGGGCAAAAGGGATGACTCAGTGCTTGGAATTCCTGCCTATTCATTATACCAAAGTCGATGGAAAACAACAGAGGGCAATCGGAAAGATTTGGTGGTGTTTTGCCTCTTATGGAAATGGGGGAAGACAGAAAGGGACAAGTGAGTGATTTAAAGAACAGCAACAGTGTGCCCAAACACCCCCCTCCCTTGCTTGAATCAAGCTGATTACAATCAGTGTTCCCTCTAAGCTTAGTTAGCGTGAGCTAGCTCACAGGTTTTTGGACTCCGGCTCACACATTTTTGTCTTAGCTCAGGAAAGATGGTTCCAGAGCAAACTAATTTATGCAGTAGCCTAATCGCTTGCTCACAACTTTAATGCCAGTAGCTCACGAAGTAGAATTTTTGATCACAAGACTCCACAGCTTAGAGGGAGCATTGATTACAATAGAGAAGAAGAAGAAGAAGAGATTGGATTTATACCCCGCCCTTCACTCACTTAAGAGTCTCAGAGCGGCTTACAAACTCCTTTCCCTTCCCCTCCCCACAACAGACACCCTGTGAGGTAGGTGGGGCTGAGAGAGCTCTTTCCCAAGCTGTCCTTGAAAGAACAGCTGTGCCAGAGCTATGGCTCGCCCAGGGTCATCCAGCCAGGTGCAAGTGGAGGAGTGGGGAATCAACCCGGTTCTCCCAGATTAGAGTCCGCGCACTTAACTACTACATCAAAATGGCTCTTTCAATATACATCGTACCTCTACATCCATTACAAGAATTCTTTTGACAGTAAAAAAGAGCACGAGTCCGGTAGCACCTTCAAGACTAACAACATTTGTGGCAGGGGACGAGCTTTCGAGAGGGGCTGCAGTAGCTCAGTGGTTAAGATGCTGAACTGCAGACCAGAAGGTCGGTAGTTTGGCAGTTTGAGGCCTGAGTGCCGCGTGACGGAGTGAGCTCTCATCTCTGGTCCCAGCTCCTGCCAACCGAGCAGTTCGAAAGCGAGAAATTGCAAGTAGATAAATAGGTACCGCTTTGGTGGGAAGGTAACAGCATTCTGTGTGCCTTGGTGTCTAGTCATGCCGGCCACATGACCACGGAGAAGTCTTCAGACAGCGCTGGCTCTTCAGTTTGGAAATGGAGATGGGCACCGTAACCCTAGAGTTGGATTTGACTGGCTTTTGAGCAAGGGAAACCTTTACCTATGAGCTTTCGTGAGTCACTGCTCACTTCTTTAGATACAGCTAGAATGTGAGTCCATCTGTCCTATATCTTGGAGAGTGGAATGATTTCAGATGCCGAATGATACTATCCGAGAGCAAAAAAAGAGAGATAATCACGGAAGTGCGTGTACCAAATGAGATGAAGCTGTGATAGCCTTACTGTTTAACAATTCTTACAAGGACATTTTGTATTTTTATATATGTTCACATTCTTAAGTGGACAGTGCCACACACATAACAAGTGAAACATTATAAATGAATTTCCTAGAAAAACTACCATCTTTGTTTCTTGTTGTATAGAAATCCAAAGCCTTTGAAAAATTCAGCCATAGGGATGAAGTCCTTATATGCAGAGAATTCATCCACGGGGACGGATCTTCTTAAGGAGGAGAAGATACATTTCACACCTCATTAGTGTATCCTAATTAGAGGAACACCAGGTCCCGCTGACACAGAAGTGAGCATGAAACCATATTTCAAAGGTTTTTTCAAAGCAGGAAAAATTGAGGATACAAGATCACAGTTTGCAAGTTAATAGCAGCCATTTAAACATGAGAACTTTCTCTGACACAGCACCTCCCGGGAGGCTGGTGAGCAGAGACCTGTGGTTGGATTGATATGCAGAGGGTTAGCAGGCAAGGAGAAACCAGCATTGGTGATGAGACAGGAAACCTAGGTCTTGATTCAGTCCAGGAGGATGCATTGTCTTGAGCTTGATTATTGGTTGCAATTCAACAGTCTCTCTTTCTAACCTCCCTTTGAAATTCCTTGGGTCAGCATTCTTTATAACACCCTTCCTACCTTCTGTCTAGGATAAAAGACACAGAGAATTCCATTTCTACTTTACTGATATCTGATGAAAGGAGCTTGGACTCTGTTATGTATTGACCATGCGGTCGCCATGTGCTCTCTTCATTGCGACCGCATGGCCAGAGCACATGGCCAGAGCATGGCCAGAGCACATGGCCAAGAAACTACCTGAGCTTCAGCCAGGTAGAACAAAGGCCAGGTGGATTCAAACCGGCCACCAATCCTGTACCTAGGTTTCTCCCAGGGAACCTATGAAATGTAAATAGACTTCTAATAGCCTATCAGGCCAGTTGGGTGAGGTCAGGGGATTATCCCTGACCAGCATAAAAGGAGGGCTTCGAGCCCTGGGTTGTATGCTTCATCCGGACCAGCAATAAAGATCTAGCTGTTTCACTATTCCATGGACTCCCGACTCCAATACTTATCAGACTCTCAAAAGCTTGCACTCTGAAACTGTTGTTGGGCTAGGGTTACCAGGTCTCTCTTGGCCACTGGCAGGAGATGGGGGGGGGGTAGGGTTGCTAGACCCAGGTTGGGAAACTCCGGGAGATTTCAGGATGGAGCCTGGGGAGGCCAGGGTCTTCAGCAGGGTACAATGCCACAGAGTCCACCCCCCTAAAGCCTCCATTTTCTCCACGGGAACTGATCTCTGTAGTCCGGAGATGAGCCATAATTCTGGGGGATCCCCAGGTGCCACCTGGAGGCTGGCATCCTTATGTCGGTTTCTAAGATCCTACTGGACTGGAATCTAACTGTTCTAATGCCGACCAACATGGCTGCTCTCTGATACTAATAACAGCAAAAAATCTGGACTTGAATACCCAATAAAATGAAATTGATGGGGATTTTCAGTGTTGGAACTGATCTATTCCTGTATTTCCCATTATGCACAGGTTATTTCCCCTTTCCTTCTAATATCACCACTCCTTACTTCCTTATATCTTTCAGTCTGGATCCTCTGTCCACTCGACTTTAATGGGGGTATATTTGCCCTTCGGAGGGCCCTTTTGTAAAGGATGGGAACTGTAGTGGAATGGGGCAAGCCAGGAGGGCATCTATGTAACGGAACGAGACCGTAGCCTACCACAGCAATTATTGTATCATCCTGTTTTCACCGCATTATCTTCTACCTTTGGAATTCCGCTTTCTGCATTGCTTGTAGTATAACCTTGCTTGGGGCATTTTGTCGCCTGTATCCTTTTCTAATTTCGTAATCCCAGTGCTACAGCGTTGTGGATTGAATGACTCATACTGTACGATTGCCTTTTGGAAAAAAAAATTGCAACCAGCCTTGAGTCACAGTGAGGAAGATGGGCTCTAAATAAGGCAAATAAATAAATCTGATACATCTCAAAGCCACGTTTCCCAATTTCTTTTGCTATGGTTGCTCTTCTTCAGTTTGGTGTAGTGGTTAAGTGCACGGATTCTGATCTGGGAGAACCAGGTTTGATTCCCCGCTCCTCCATTTGCAGCTGCTGGATGACCTTGGGCAAACCATAGTTCTGTCAGAGCTGTTCTTGAAAAAGAGTAGTTTCTGTCAGAGCTCTCTCAGCCCTACCTACCTCACAGGGTGTCTGTTGTGAGGAGGGGAAGGGAAAGGAGTTTGTAAGCTGCTCTGAGACTCCAAGTGAAGGGCGAGGTATAAATCCAATCTCTTCTTCTTTGGAAAAGAAAATCTAGTGATTAGAACAGAATCTCGTGTTTTAATGGCTGTTTCCAGGGCTCATTTCGTAGTAGGAGCTCCTTTGCATATTAGGCCACACACCCTTGATGTAGCCAATCCTCCAAAAGCTTACAGAGCTCTTCTTACAGAGCTACTGTAAGCTCTTGGAGGATTGGCTACATCAGGGGTGTGTGGCCTAATATGCAAAGGAGCTCCTGCTACGAAATGAGCCCTGCAAGACTGGTTTTCACCCGTCTGCAGAGTTGCTGGCTCTGGGTTGGGAAATCCTAGAGGTTTGGGGATGGAGCCAGGGAAGGGTGGGCATTGGGAGGGGAGGGAGCTCAGTGGGGTATAATAATGCCATCAAGTCCGCTCTCCAAAGCAGCCATTTTCCTTTAGGGGAACTCGTATTTGTCATCTGGAGAACAGTTGAAATTCCAGGAGTTCTGCAGGCCCCACCTGGAGGCTGGCAACCCTATTTGAATGCCAATGTTTGTTTGTTTCTCTCTTTCTAATGCACAAATGGACAAGGAGAACTGGGTGTGGGAGATATGTTAGAGTTAGGCTGCTCCTCAAAAGAAACAGAGGAGAGAAAAAAAAGAAAATTTAATGGAGAAAATGAACATGGATGCTGTCTTCCCTCCTTTCTCTTTTGCCATTTTCCCTTCCTGTTCTCTCATTTTCCTTTCCCTCCTCTCTTCCTCCCTCCCTATATTATCTCCCTCCCTCCCTTCCTTTCTCCCTCCCTCCCTTCCTCCTCCTTATTATTAATCTTATTGTTATTTACTAGACTTATTAATCTTATGCCTCTTGTGTCATTTCTCTTTTTTCTTTTTCATACTATCACCTTCTGTGCCCCTTTTTGTCCAGTGGGAAATCATAACTGACTTCCATAGTCAGCAGAGACTCACTAGACACAATGTTGTTCCTTCACTGCCTCTTCAGAAAAAGAGTTGGTGTGGTGTGCCCACAGATTGGGGCAATGGGGCAGAGGTACCGTTGTCTTGTCTAGCTGGGAAACCAGTGTATGAATAAGAACATAAGAGAAGCCATGTTGGATCAGGCCAGTGGCCCATCCAGTCCAACACTCTGTCACACAGTGGCCAAAAACACCAGGTGCCCTCAGAAGGTCCACATAAGAACATAAGAGATGCCAACGTTGGATCAGGCCAGTGGCCCATCCAGTCCAACACTCTGTCACACAGTGGCCAAAAACACCACGTGCCCTCAGGAGGTCCACCAGTGGGGCTAGAACTTCAGAAGCCCTCCCACTGTTGCCCCACAAGCATCAAGAATACAGAGCAGCCCTGCCCCAGACATAGTGTTTCCTCTATGTAAAGATAAAGGCTGCCAGTCAAATCTGACTCTAGGGGGTGGTGCTCATCTCCGTTTCCAAGCCAAAGAGCCAGTGCTGTCCCTCTGTACCTTGGGGCTAATAGCCACTGATGGACCTCTGCTCCATAAGTTTATCCAACTCCCTCTTGAAGCTGTCCATGCTTGTAGCTGCCACCATTTCCTGCGGCAGTGAATTCCATGTGTTAATCGCTCTTTGGGTGAAGTATAAAACTTGATTGCTGAACTTCCTTTGATTTCTCACCCATTGATTGTTGCACTGGCCATGGATGGCATCAGATTTCTTGGTTTGAAAGCATGGTCTTGTTGGTTTAAAAGCGTCGTCTTTGGAGTGACGTCTATTTGCATGCATGCTACATTCATGCCTACTCATCCTCACAGGTGGGTCGTTATCCGAGAGTTGGGCAGGCCGCATATCTGAACCTGAAACCTCCTTGGTGGTGGTGGAGGAAAGTCCTGTCAAATTACAGCTGATTCATGGTGAACCCATGAGGTTTTCAAGGCAAGAGGTGTTTAGAGGTGGTTTGCCATTGCTTGCCTCCACGTCAGGACCCTGATATTCCTTGGTGGTCTCCCATCCAAATATTAACCAGGGCAACCCTGCTTAGCTTCTGAGATCTGACAAGGTTGGGCTAGTCTGGGCGCCTTAGCTGCTGGGGAATGCATTGCTACCGGACGGTTGACTGAAGGTGGGAAGAAAGTCATCCTTGCTAGTGCAGAACACTCGCCGATGCCTGATTTGCTTTCTCAGTGAGGACTAGACGTGGCCATGAATAATTCTTCACACGCAGTGTGTCAGCCTTCATTTCATTTCTGCAGCGGTGCTTCTTCTAGGCAATTCCGAGCAGAATACAAGTTGAATTATCCAGCGATTGCACAGAAGCCAATCCATTTGGGTATTGTATAAACTTGGCTGCCGAATGAACAAAAAATAACAACACTTGTGTAGCGCAGATGTTCAAAGAATGCCAGAAGAGTTACTTCAGTCATCCTATTAGATCGAGCAGCTCATGGTGTGGTGGAAGGAACAGAAAACTCAAAGTCTTGGGTTTGGATCCTTGATTAGTCAACGTTGCTTGATCTTGGGCTAGCCACCCCCCACCCCCACCCGGGTGAGGAAAAAACTGAACTATTGTTGTTATGGGGATGGGAATTTCTTTTCCAGAAATTCCCTTTTAAAGATATCACCCTCAATTCCTCGTATTCTCTCCCCCCCCCTCTTTTAAAAGAGGAATTTCTCTTTCGTTTCTCTTTGAAGAAAAATCAGTCCACTCTTCTGTAACTTCAGTCCATGTTACACCTAACAAGGTGGTGATCTAGCCGGAGGATTGGGAAGAAATTGCCCACCTCTGAGCATCTGCAGAGTGAAATTCTGTGAAGAAAGGTTAAAGCACTTGGGGCTCTTCAGCATGGAGAAACGATGACTGAGGGGTGACATGACAGAGGTTTACAAGATTATGCATGGGACAGAGCAGGTAGAGAAAGAAGTACTTTTCTCCCTTTCTCACAGTATAAGAACTCGTGGGCACTCAATGAAATTGCTGAGCAGTCAGGTTAGAACAGATAAAAGGAAGTCCTTCTTCACCCAAAGAGTGATTAACATATGGAATTCACTGCCAAAGGAGGTGGTGGCAGCCACAAACATGGAGGGCTTCAAGAGGGAATTGAATAAACAGATGGAGCAGAGGTCTATCAGTAGCTATTAGCCACAAAGTATAGATAGGAACTCTACTTTGTGAGCTACTGGCATTAAAGTTGTGAGCAAGCGATTTGGCTGCTGCATAAATTAGTTGGCTCTGGAGCCATCCTTCCTGAGCTTAGACAAAATGTGTAAGCCGGAGGCTAAAAAATGTGAGCTAGCTCACACTAACTCAGCTTAGAGGGAACACTGCTCTTGTGTATATCGTACTGAGCGAGCCAGTTTGGTGTAGTGGTTAAGTGCGCGGATTGTAATCTGGGAGAACCGGGTTTGATTCCCCACTCCTCCACTTGCACCTGCTGGATGACCTTGGGCAAGCCATAGTTCTGGCACAGCTCTTCAGAAAAAAGAGCAGTTTCTGTCAGAGCTCTCTCAGCCCCACCGACCTCCCAGGGTGTTTGTTGCAGGGAGGGGAAGAGAAAGGAGTTTGTAAGCTGCTCCAAGACTCCCTTGGGTAGTGAAGGGTGGGGTATAAATCCAATCTCCTCCTCCTCCTCCTGTGCTCAGTTTGAAGCTTTCCTCCAGTCTGAAAAGCCTTCCTACGATACAAATCACTCTTCTACCTGAGGAAGAGCCACTTCCTTTAGAGGAAGGCTTTAAGTTTCGCTGAGCAAAGGACCATATAGGATACATAACAAGATTTGTATATTGCATTTCAACCACAATGGTCTTCAGCAGGGCTATTTTTGGGCAGGAACGCGCAGGAACGGAGTTCCAGCTGGCTTCTTAGTTGGCCACGCCTACAGCCTCCCCCCCCCCCGACGCCTACAGCCTTGCAAGTCACGGGGCGCCTGGGGAAGCCAAGCCGATCCAGGGAGGGAAGGCAGTTTAAACTGCCTCCCTTCCTTGGGTTCCCCAGGTGGGGAAGCCGATCCAGAAACTGCCTTCCTTCCCTCGGGTTCCCCATGCGCCCCGCAAGCTGTGGGGCGCCTGGGGAAGCCGATCCTGGGAGGAAGCAGCGGCCAGGGGTGTGGCCTAATATGCTAATGAGTTTCTGCTGTTGGGTGTGGCCTATTATGCAAATGAGTACCTGCTGGGCTTTTTCTACAAAAAAGCCCTGGTCTTCAGAATGGAATGCAGACATGTATTTTTTAGCACAGGCATTCAGTCAGCTCTGGAAGTTCTTTATTCCTCATGCAGCCAGACTATAGAATTCCACTGGGCTGAGACTCAGCCCTGCTTTCACTTCTGGACCTGGAAGTAGCTGTTCTACTGCAGACAAATACAGATACCCTCTGAAACGGACTGGCAGCGGCTCTCCAAGGTTTTGGGTGAAGGTCTTTCACATCCTTCGCTACCTGATCCTTTTAACTGGAGATGCCGGGGGTTGAACCTGGGACCTTCTGCATTCCAGGCAGATGCTCTGTCAGTGAGCCACGGCCCCTCCCAGAGGGTAGTGGTTAAGAGTGGGCCCCTATGGAGCAACAGCATCTTCCTCATTCTGCTTCCCCCAAGCAGTTGCTTGGATAGCTTGGAAGCAGAACCAGCTCTTCCCAGCTCACTGCCTGGATTTTCCGACACAGCAGTTGCCACTCACAATGACGAGCTGTGTGCCCATCAGGCTTATTTGGTGCCAATGAGCCAGCACAGAATCTGGGTGCGCATGTCCACTGAACTCAGCATCCAGACAATCTTCGCTTTCATTAGAAAACAAAACGAAACAACATGACTAGGACTTGAAGCTGCACACTGTGTGTGTGAGAGAGACGCTGGCGGGATTTGCAGAGGCGAGGAAGAAGGGGGACTGCAGAAGATTTCCAGAGGTGGCAGGCGGCATCTCTTCCTTGCGCGGCTCTTGCTGAACTGAAGCAGAAGACATTATGCAAAGTGAGGAGGAGGGAAAAAATTGCCTAATCGATACCAGTAAAAGAATCCGGCTTTTGTTCAGTTACCTTGGCACAGATTTGATTTTGTAAAAAATGGTTTTGAGCAAGGATTTTGAGTGTGTATTCAGAATCGCCAAGATTTTGTTTTGACACAATATCCAATCTGCTTGACAGCGAAACGTCACATGTTGTTTATTTGCGTCTGGCAAAGTAATATCCTCCTATCATTCATCCCACAGTGACTACTATCCTCCTGCTGTTCCCATTTGATAGGGAGGGAATGTACAAAGCAAAAGAGAGACATTTGCCCTCAACTGATGTAGGACTGCCCAGTTTTACCACAGAGTTTTTGGTGATTCCTAGATCTATCATATATCTCTTCTGGGTTTTCCCTGTAAGTGATGTAGTGGGGCAGAGGGCGCTGAGGTTTTAAAAAACTTTCTGCCAGTCGGCGCAATGGTGGGTGATCTTTTTCTACCTCCTTGAAGCTTAGGTCAAAGATATAACATTGTCCTAGCTACGGGGGAAGTGGTGAGGAGAGGAACAAAGAGGGGGGAGAGAGTTCTCTCGGAAGAGGCCGTGGCTCCGCTGTAGAGCATCTGCTTGGAATTCAGAAGGTCCCAGGTTCAATTCCCGGCATCTCCAGCTAAAAGGACCAGGTTGGAGGTGAAGTGAAAGACCTCCACCTGAGATCCTGAAGAGCTGCTGCCAGTCTGAGTGGACAATACTGACCTTGATGGACCAAGGATCTCAGTCAGTACAAGGTAGCTTCATATGTTGGATTACAGTCAGGGGTATGGGTAAAATGGATGACTTCTTTACTGGTGTAATTAAAATCAGAGACAGGGAAGAACTTGCAATGCTCGTAATTAAGGCGAGGGTTATGAATCACTGGGATTCATCGTCTGTACCGAGAAACTGCAAACATTGATGATGTCATCAGGAATGAAGAACTGCCTTGAAGCATCAGGCTACGAATCTCTTAATTCGGGACTTTTGTCACCCGTCAGAGCCAGCCAGGTACGTCTTGGTTTTTGTATGCAGGACATGAAGTGGTAGCTGTCCTCGAATGCCATCCCCAGCAACGGGCACTTAGGGCTATGCTACCCATAAAATTGAGGTTGCCACCTAACCAGCACTTGCGGATTTCTCAGCTGTTGGACTCTGTGTCCCATCCTCCGTCCCGAGGGAGGCCTTTGAAACAGCTCACAATAACAGCAGCTATAAAGCACAAATGTATTAAAATGTCAGGGAAGAACAAAAGATCGATAACCACAATGGGTAGCAGTAACATAAAATAGCAGACAATTGCTGTCCGGAGACCAATTCTCAGAGGTTTCACTAAATGAAACTTACTGTCCCTGTGTGGTTATCAGTTGTGGAAGAGGGGGAAAAAGACAGGCAAGGAGAGGTGCCTGTCTTTTTTCTTTCTTTCCCAAAGCTGATAGGGAAAGGGTTTTTTTTTTTTTTTTAAATGAAATAGTGTATGTTGTGCGTATGATTATGTGTCACCCTAACTTACCTCACAGGGTCGGTGTGAGGATAAAATGGAGGGGAGGAGAGCAGTATAAGGCACTTTGGATCCTCACTGGGGAGGAAGGCAGACAATAAATAAATAAATAAATAGAATAAATGCTGCATTGCAGTCCAAATGCTGCATTACTGCATTGCAGTCCAAATTTATTTATTTACTCAACATTATTTGTAGTCCGCCTTTCTCACAGGGACTGAAGGTGGATTACAAAGAGAGAGTCAAAACAATCAACTAAATGGGACATTCAATGCATAACGCATTAGGACTGTAGAAGTTTGGAACCAACCAAAATCTAAAAGATAATGTGACGGACAGGAGTGATTGGATGCTGGAGCCGCACTCCTATAGGCTCAAGTGAGTGGTTGGTCTTGCCTTCTTTTCTACACTATGCTGGTTGGTGATGACTGAGAGGATGATTGCGTATAGCAACATAATGGTTTGGTGGTGCTAGCAGGATTCAAGTTGGAAATATTCCTCTTCCTGTGTTGTGCTAAATGCAGACTAGTGCAGCAGGAGGATTCGAACATGGGACAGTCAGACTGTAATTGAAAGCAGAAGAGAAGAAGAAGAAGAGGAGAAGAAGAAGAAATTGGATTTATACCCCACTCTTCACTACCCGAGCACAGCAGCTTACAAACTCCTTTCCCTTCCCCTCCCCACAACAGACACCCTGTAAAGTAGGTGGGGCTGAGAGAGCTCTGAGAGAACTGTCCTTGAGAGAACACCTCTGAAAAAACTGTGGCTTGCCCAAGGTCATCCCGCAGGTTCAAGTGGAGGTGTGAGGAATCAAACCCGGTTCTCCCAGATTAGAGTCTGTGCACTTCACCACTACACCAAACTGGAGCAGGAGGATTCAACATGAAGCTGAATGGAATATTCTTCTTATTTTTTTTAAAAATTTTTTATAAATTCTTAACTTAATTATTTAATTTTTAAGAATTTTTTAGAACTCACTTCAGGTTCCATTGCAAGTGTTTGTATTAGGAGCAAGCCAGTCTTGTCTATCAGGTGCTAAAAGCCTCTTATATTGTGCTGGCTAAAATGCTCTCCATGAAACAATATTGAATTTTATGTAGTAGCAAACCAGTCCCCTTTTATTTCTACCTGGCTCAGAAGCCTTCAGTTTTGAATGTGGCTGGCAAAATGCTCTCTACATTGAAAATGCTCTCTACATTCCATTCAGCTTCATGTTGCTTTTCATTTTAAAATACCATGGATTTCTTCCAGGATAAAATGCAGAAACTAAAGAAGAAGTTAAGCATTGGTTTGCTCCTAACAAACATTGAACTTTATGAAGAGGCTGATACCTTTCCATACAATAGGACTACTCCTGAGGATGATTGGGATGAAATGAGCTTACATCCGGGTGCTCATTGAGTATGATGGACTTTCCTTGTAATATTGTAAACTTTTATTGAGAGTATAATGAACTGTTCCTTGTAATTTTGTAAAGTTTAATCTTTAATATAACATGTTCTAGTCATTCATGTTACAGTGTTTGTTTGTTTCTTGCATTTTCCATATGGATACCTGTAACCCCTTCCCGTTTTTTTCAGATATCTAGGGTTGCCAGCCTCCAGGTGGTGGATGGAGATCACCTGGGATTACAACTGCTCTCCAGGCAATAAAGATCAGTTCACCTGGAGAAAATGGCCCCTCTGGTATTGGAGTGAGCAACTCGGCATGCCCAGAAATTTGGGGGCAGTACATCACTCTAAAGGGTGTATGGGTGTTATCTTCTTGAATGGGATACCTCTCTTTGTCTTAACCTGGGAGCTGCCCTCTGACTCCTTCTCCTCTCCCTTTGTCCTCTCCCTCTCTGCACATGGCCTTCCATGGAGACACATGTCTCTGCAGGTCTCTCCTGTAGTTACAATGCTCTCATACTCCCACACAGATGATGCTGGACTAGCTGGCCATTTGTTATAAGGAAAGTACCCTTCAGATTAGACTTCTTTCTCGTTTTTTGACTGCAACTTGAATGTGAACCGGACGTACTTGAATAACTGCAAGTTTTTACCTCCTTTTGCCATATACTTCTTGAGAGATTTATCGACTGCACTCAGGATCAGGCTTCTATGGCTGGACAAAACTCTGCTATCTAAACCAAATATCCCAATATTTGGAAGGTGGACTTTAGGCCATCCTAACCCCCCCCTCCCGAAACCCCCCCCTCCTCAGGATCCACCTTCAGAATCTCTAGATATTTCCCAACCCAGCATTGTCAACCCTGGAGATATCGAGGCTCCCCCTGGAATTTGGCAATCCTGCCTATCGGTTGGCTGTGTCGACTAAACCGTTTGCACTTTTGTGGTTGCCAGATTGCAACAAAGATAAAAGCACACTTTGGGAGGGGGGGAGGCAAAAAACCCAACTCTAATTTACTTAAGAACAGTTGGCATATTAATCACAATGTTTTGCCTTTTCTTTCCTTCCGTTCGGTGGCCTGGTTTGCTTCCAAGGCTGCTTCCTCTTTGTGCGGCGTGGGCCGTGCCTTTTACCCCAGGCTGCGGTTGTCCTTCCACTGCTGTTCAGCTTCCTCATCGCATAATAATAGCTTACAGTAGCTATCATAAGGCAAATTACTAGCTGTGGGGTATAATCGTCGAGCTATGAAGGACAGATCTGCAGGGCTCTGTCTACCGGCTTTCAAGAAATCCGAGGAAGGAGACTTTTAAGGGCTCCTTGGCCACACGCAATGGGGGAGGGGCTGTGGCTCAGTGGTAGCGCATCCGCTTGGCATGCAGAAGGTCCCATATCCAATCCTCGACATCTCCAATTAAAAGGATCACACACGAGGGGAGGGGCTGCGTCCCAGTGTTACAGCATCTGCTCGACATACAGAAGGCCCTAGGTTCAGTCCCCAGCATCTCCAGTTAAAAGTATCACACTTTAGGGGAGGGGCTGTGGCTCCGTGGTAGTGTATCTGCTTGGCGTGCAGAAGGCCCCAGATTCAATTCTTGACATCTCCACTTAAAAGGATCAGAAACTGAGGGGGGGGGGGTGCGGCTGTGGATCAGTGATACAGCATCTGCTTGGAATTAGGGATGGGCATAGACCACATTTCTGTAGTTCGGTTTGGTTTGTGGTTTGTGGCTGAACCATGAACTGAACCATAAACCCACACGAACCAATATGCCGGCTCACGAATTGAACCAGTCTGTATAGGTTTGTGAGCCATTTGAAGTTTAAAGCCCTGATTTTTGCTCCCCACGAAAGGAGCAGAAAGCAGGGATTTAAATGGCACTTCAAAGCAGCGGGGAACAAAACCAGAGGGTTAGATGGCTCCATTTAACCCTCTGATTCTGCTCCCCTTCCTCAAAGTGGTGGGGAGCAGATCGGGAGGGTTTAAATGGCTGGGAGCTCCCGGTTTTGCTCCCCACCACTTTCAAGCTCAGAGCCATTTAAACCCTCTGGACCTGCTCCCTGCTGCTTGGGGGAGGGGAGAAGAACTAGAGGGTTAAATGGAGCCATTTAACCTCCTGGTTTTGCTCCCCACCACTTCAAAGCTGTTATTTTTTGTGAAGAGCAGGAAGTTTCTCACTCTTCATGTACCACCACTAACCACATCGAAGTTCATGGCGGTTCTCATGTCCACAAGTATGGGCTCACCAACCATGAGCCGGCCAGAGTTCATCATTAGTTCATGAACTGGTTTGTGCCCATCCCATACAGAAGGCCCTAGGTTCAATTCATGGCATCTCCAGTTAAAAGGACCACACTCTAGGGGAGGAGCAATGGCTCACTGACAGAGCATCTGCTTGGCATGCAGAAGGTCCCAGGTTCAATCCCCAACATCTCCAGTCGAGGTGGGGGGGGAATCAGGAAGCAGGTCATGTGCAAGACCTCATCCTGCTGCCAGTTTAAGGTGACAATATTGACCTTGATGGACCAATGATCCGGTACAGTATCAGGAAGATTATTCAGGTTTTCAAGGCAAGAGACATTCCGATGTGGTTTTCCATTCCTCCCTCTGCACGTGGCCACCCTGGACTTCCTTGGTGGTCTCCCCTCCAAGTACTAACCAGGGCTAAACCATCTTAGCTTCTGAGATCTGATGAGATCAGGCTGGTCTGTGCCATCCAGGCCAAGGCATAAAGGTGGTGGAAAGCGCTGTCAAATCTCAGTCAAGTTACGATGACCCCATAGGGTTTTCAAGACAAGAGATGCACAGAGGTTTTTTTGCCATTGCTTGCCTCTGCATAGCAACCGTGAACTTCCTTGGCGGTCTCCCATCCAAGTACCAACCAGGGTTGACCTTGCTTAGTTTCTGAGATCTGAAGAGGACTGAAGAGTACTGGACTCAGGAGACCAGGAACGGTGAAATCATGAAGCCTTTATTGAGTGATTCAGCATGCCCAGTAGATGGTCAGATCAAGCATGCATCCAAGGCTCCAAGGCCCTCCTTATATGCTGGCTGGAGCCACACCTCCGGCCGCACCCAAAATACCTGATAGGGGCTTAACATATGTGCATGTTTGTCATAGGTTCCCTGGAGGAGCCTTTGATTGCATTGGCTCCCCAGGGAGAACCTAGGTCCCACATTGGTGGAGGCTTTCAATCCGGACGTCTATTGTTCCTCCAGATTCAAGCTCCCCTCTCTGCCTGACCATGTGCTCTGGCCATGCGGCGGGCGCCATTACCTGGGAGCACATGGCAGGCTGGTTGCTACACAGAACATACTACATTACAAGAACGCTCTAGCCTGATCCAACCCTGTCATTAATGAGGAATCTTCCACACCCTTATCAGCTACAACTTTCATGAAGCTGCCTTCTGCTAAATCAGACCACTGCTCCACCAAAGTCAGTATTGTCCGTTCAGACGGGCAGCAGCTCTCCAGAGTCTCTGAGTCTTTCAGATCTCCTATGATCTGGTCCTTTGGACAGGGCTGGCCCGTTATTGGTCAATTTTAGACTGTTGCCTAGGGCGACAGCTCAATGAGGACACCTTACTGGCTTCTTGCTCCATCCCTGGCAAGAGAGTCCCCTCTTCGCAGTCCCCCCAGACAGAAAGAGAAAAAGGTGGTGGGGGGGGACAGGTGCAGGGAACAGCCCAGGAGAACGGGAAAGTGCCGTCCGCCCTCTGCCGCCCACGCCCCCACGGTCTCTTTGGAGCTCCTTTTGCAGCCTGGCACAGGCTCCCTCCCCCCCCTTGAGAGATCCCGCCTGCCGCATGCATTTGCCGCTCACCCCCTTGGCCTGGCCACTGTGGCTCTGGCGCCCACCCCCACCCCACATTTTTTTTTTTGTCAGAATGTATCCTCGCCTAGTGAGTGGAAAAACCTGGGGCTGACACTGCCTTTGAAGATGGAGATGCCGGGGATTGAACCTGGGACCTTCTGCATGCCTATCAGATGCTCTGCCACTGAGCCACAGCCCCTCCCTCTTCAGAATCTTTTTTGGGGGGAAGAAATGATATTTAGACTGTTCTAAAGCTTGTAACAGCATATGCTTGCCGGTGCTTGTCAAAACTGCCTGAGTAATGGCGAAATTCGGAATTATTTTTTAAGTGCCGGTAATTCCAATGATGGGGGTGGTTTGAAGGCCGTACTTAAATCTCTCCCCCTAAATGCCACAATAGAAGAAAAACACACGCTTCCCATTCTTAGCCCTCCAGCAAGTGAAAATATGCCAGCCCAAGTCCTTTGAACTCCAACAACACACGACCCTGAACTGACTGAGAATGAGATGAAGAATAATGGTAAAACTATTTCTGCTGTTTGAGGTATTCGGCAGCTGGCATGCCTGCCTGCTCTTGGTGGTTAATCCTTCCAAGGTGGAAGCTGGAATGCATTTTTCAGCACTCGCCCCTCCGTTTGGTATCTTGGGAACACGCGACCCGTTTGTCTGCGTTCTCCAAAGTCTGCACAACCTGCCAGGAGAAGAGCGTCACTTATCATGGTCAAGGTCAACTCCGATTTTAATATCACGCTTGGAAAGAAGAGCTTGACCAGGGTGGGAGAACGTGAGAGGCATCAGTTTAGTGCAGCTGGGTTTCTGCATTCCTTGTCCTCGGTTCCAGTCCGTGGAATGAGGCTCTGCCTTTGTCCTTGGAGACCCCCCGCCTATGCAATTTGCAGCCTCCAGTGGGTGTTGATCTGGAGGAAATTGCAGGTTGCAGAAGATGCTCTTCAGGGTTTCTCAAGGTTGACGGCTGGTCATAGAACACAGTTGCTGCTTCCCAGCAAGACCTTTCCTAGTACTCGCAAGTTTGTGGCTCCCCGCTTCCTTGAGACAGAGTGGCAGCCGTCAAAGGGTTTCGTTCCCTTGTGAGCAGAGAGACTTGGAGGCTTGTGGTGTTCTAACATCAGTTTATTTACAAATGTACAAGCTGAGCAAAGGGCAGCGGGCGGAAAGAAAGTGCTGGTCTGTGGAGGAATGTCACCTTTGCCCAAAGCAAAGAGCATGAACATAAGAACGTAAGGGAAGCCATGTTGGATCGGGCCAATGGCCCATCCAGTCCAACACTCTGTGTCACACAGTGGCCAAAAATACCAGGTGTCCTCAGGAGGTCCACCAGCAGGGCCAGAACTCCAGAAGCCCTCCCACTGTTGCCCTACCAAGCACCAAGAATACAGAGCATCACCATCCCAGACATAGTGTCCCATCTGTATCTTACCCTCAGTGGTTGTTTCTCCAAGCCAAAGAGCCCTAACCTCTTGAACCTTTCTTCCTAGGGAAAGTGTTCCACCCCCTTAATCATTTTAGTTGCTCATTTCTGCTTGGCCGACTACGACATCATTTAGCTTTCTTGCTCCTTTCCTGACTGCACTGCAATTGCCAAACTCTTTTGAGCTCATGAGAGGAGCCACCAGCCATCAATGTCCAATGGAGCAAGAACTTCCAAGTCAACAGTGCTTGTCACCAGTGAACACAAAACTGGAAAAATGAAAAAATACCAGAGGTGTGGGAATGGTTGAAAAAACTGTTATATATGGCTGAAATGGATAAGTGGACTAGAAAATTGAATAATCTTTACTCAGAGACCTTTCTGGAAGACTGGAAAGATTTGAAAGAATATGTTGAAAAGTATTGGGATATGAAAAACTATATCTATACATGGTTATAATAGCATAAAGGAATAGAAATATATTATATGAATGTTTTAGTTAAAATTAGACAATGAAACTGTTTTTATTTAGAAATACATAAGAGTATAGAAAATAAGAATTGGTGTATAAGTATAAGTATTTTAAAGCTATATAACCGTTACCAGAAACGAAACATAGATATAAGTATTACTATTTTGAATAAAATGGAAAATGTGTTATGCTTCAGATGTGGTGGGAAACCACCAAAACAAGATAAAAATAGAATGTACAAATAGATCAAAATGTTATTTAATATGGAAAAAGGGATTTGTATAAGGTTAAATGTATTATTTTCGATGTTTTTTTTTTGAAAAATAAAAATTTCTTTACAAAAAAAAAAAAACAGTGCTTGTCACCAGTGAAAATGGCTGTTATCTCTGGACATGGAAAGTGCCGTCAATTCACAGCTGCCTTGTGGTGACCCCGTAGGGCAGGGGTCCTCAGACTTTTTAAACAGAGGGCCAGTTCACTGTCCCTCAGACTGTTGGAGGGCCGGACTATAGTTTTTTAAAAAACACTATGAACAAATTCCTATGCACACTGCACATATCTTATTTTGAAGTAAAAAAACAAAATGGGAACAAATACAATATTTAAAATGAAAGACAAGTAAAGTTAGAAAGGCACCCTTGATGGGGCTGTTTTCTTTCCCTCTCCGAAGAAACAAAGAACTCGGCATCCTCACAAACTTTTTAAGGCAGCAAGCCCCCAGCTGCTTCTCCCTGAAACTCCACTACTGCAGGCATCACGATGGGAAAGAGAAACCTCTCTCTCTCTCTCGCTCTTCCCCTCCAATTCCCAGCAGCACAAAAAGCCTGGAAAAAGACCCCCGCCCGGCTCTTGGGACTGGTGCAGGTCTCCTAGCCAGCCGAGAGGCCTCTCAGCCGGCTAGGAGACTTGGGGCCAGCCGGAGCGCCTGCCACCCCACACTTACCCTCTTCCAGTCTTCCTTTTGCCTCCTCCTGGCTGACTGGAAGCAGGGGGGCGGGGCTTTGTCATGTGGCCCGGGACGAGTCGGCTGCAATTTTTCCGCTGCTTTGTGTGCTGCTGGAAATTGGAGGACAGGCAGCGGCACACCCGGCGGGCCAGAAAAATGCACTCGGCGGGCCGCATGTGGCCCGCAGGCTGTAGTTTGAGGACCCCTGCCATAGGGTTTTCAAGGCAAGAGACATTCAGGGGTGGTTTGCCATTGCCTTGCCTCTGCATAGAGACCAAGGAGTTCGTTGGTGGTCTCCCATCCAAATATTCACCAGGACCGACCCTGCTTAGCTTCCAGTATCTGATGAGATCAGACTAGCCTGGGCCGTCTGGGTCAGGGAGGCATTCTGTTATAATTGAGGTCATTTGACACCACACGTGCTTCTTATAACTGGTTCACTTGCATCCTCAAGAACATGCATTGAACACCCCCCCCCCCATGAAACGGCCTTCTACTGAGCTAGACCATGGGTGTCTCAAGGCCAATATTGTCCGCTCTGATTGACAAGAGGGTCTCAGGAAGACATCTTCCACATCACCATCTACTGAAAACCTACCTCAGATCCTGAAAATCTTATTCAGTGACCCCCTGTGGCTTTTTAGATTTCAGCAGGTACTGTTCACATACTTTCTTAATTTACAAAACGATTCCCATGCTTCTCTCCCTGCAAGGAACCATAAGGGATAAACACTTGCAATAAAAAAAAAATCCATTAAAGCCCATTTAAAAACACGAATGTGAAATGAAAGATCATCTTAAAATCAGGTCAGGAACAGCACAGCAGATGGACTGCCACGCATTGGGTCACAACAGCAAATCAATCAACGATTTATTACGGTACGGGACCATCAAAATAAAACATACATTAACAGGAAAATCCAGAAAAGGGAGGGGGAACTTACAAAAAGCATGAATAACTCTGATTAGCCCAGGCCTGTAGCCAGGATTTTATAATTCTTTTTTTTGGGGGGGGGGGGCTTTAAATAAATTGGGGGAGGGGGGGGGAGCCTGGTAACACTAGCTCTCAATATCCCTGGCAAACCCCGATATTCCCAGGATTTTTAGGACCCATTTTTGGTATCCTGAAAAATCTCAGATATATTTGGGAGAAGAAGAAGAGAAGAGAGTCTCTGAGTGGCTTACAGCCTCGTTCCCTTCCTCTCCCCACATCAGACGCCCTGCAAGGTAGGTGGGGCTGAGAGAGCTCTTTCGAGGACTGCTTATGAGAGAACGGCTCTCAGAGAACCATGGCTTGCCCAAGGTCATCCAGCAGCTGCATGTGGAGGAGTGGAGACTCAAACCTGGTTCTCCCAGATTAGAGCCCGTCCTCTTAACCATTACACCAAACTGGCTCTTGATTATATCCGGAAAACACTGATCAAGCGTGTGTGTGTCTCTCTCTCTCTCTCTCTGTGTATATGTATAGGGCTTATATTTGGCTTGGTTATATGAATGGCTGAGAGCACATTCATAGCTGTAATTTGATGGCACGCAGTTATTGTTTAAAAGCTCCGGTGAACAGGATGCGTTTTCCTGAATGTTGTTCCGTACCCATTTTCACAAGCCACGCTTTCCCTGGGCTCCAAAGGCATCGTTATCGCAAATCCATACAGCCCGGCCTTCCAGTCTCATCCTCCCATCAACGACAGCTCAGCCCCACCTCCCAGGAGTGAGAAACGGCAACGTGAGCTGAGCTCTTGAACCAAAAAGCGAGAAGTCAGTGTTGCATCTGGCAAGGAGACCAGGACTGCTAGTAACTCACTGAGCGGGGAGCTTACCAGCATTGGCAGACCGGCCTCTGAAATCTGACACGAGAATAGGAAATAAATCCCAGGGCCATTCTGGCATGCGTTCAAAACCCAGGGGGATTTTAAAGGCGCTAGCTGCATTCTCCTGACGTATCCTGTAAGCAGCTGGATCAAGGTGGCACAAGAAGAGGTATCTCAGCTCTCCGGGCACTCGAAACAAAACCAGTCAGTTAAGGGAGAAGGTCGATGAAATCGCTGCACCTTTCCCTGCTTCCAAAGACTTCTCAAAAGCCCAGGATAGTCTTCGATATGCCCTGGGGTCAGAAGAGAGAAGATTGGATTTATATCCCACTCTTCCCACTTATACCCAAAGGAGTCTCAGAGAGGCTTACAATCCCTTTCCTTTCCCCTCCCCACAACAGACACCCTGTGAGGCAGGTAGGGCTGAGAGAGCTCTCTCAAGGACTGCCCTTGAGTGAACAGCTTTGAGAGAACCTCTGAGAGAACCTATGGTCACACCAGCAGCTGCATGTGGAGGAGTGGGGGATCAAACCTGGTTCTCCCCGATTAGAGTCCATGCTCCAAACCACTACATCAGACTGGCAAAGAGTCGTTTTCCACCCAAGTGTGGCCTGTGGAATCCCATCATGTATTTCATCCGGTTTTGCACAATAGACTGCAAACAGAGTTCTGTACGTAAGAGCCATCAGGTCGCAACCGACCGGTGGAAACCCCAGCAAGGGGCTTTCCAGGCATAGGCATCAACTACGGGAGGGTTTGGGGGTGCGGGCCACCGCTGACATTTCCCAGGGGGGACTGAGACACCCTGGCAAAATGGAGTGCCCACCGCCATGCCTCCCCGCCTTCCAGGCTCCCTTCCTAGGCCCGCTCGCCACTGCAAGAGCCTCTTCCCCCCCCAGCCAGCTCCCCTACACCCACTCCTCCCTCCCTCCCTCCCGGGGCCATCCCGGCGAATGCGCAGTGTGATGACATCACCCAAAAGTGACATCATTATGCTGGGCACGTTGCCGGGGTGACGCTCTAGCAATCGCCCCGAAACTCTATGGCACCATAGAGTGATTACCATCTAGGGTGATGGGGTAGCATCCCCCGGGGACCCAGCAGGCCCTTGACAGGTGATGGATGCCTTCTGGGTCTTCTGAAAGACCTCCTGTTTTAATGAGGAAAGGAAATCCAGGATTGGCTCTTTGCTTTGGGGAAGTGGAGTTTGGGAGAAGACGCATGGATGCACCAAGAGACACATTGGTGGGCCCGTAGGCGCCACAGCGAGGAGTTGCTGGGGTAGGCAGCGCTTCGAAAGATGACCTGTGGTTTGATATGCCACCTTCATATGTTTCAGGTTGTCTGTTGCTAGGTTCTAGGGATGCTTGAACACCTGTCAGTTCAACTCATGTCCCATGCACCGGTGCTAAACTGGTTTCTCAATCGTCACCCTGTTGGTGGTTGTTCGGCATACACGTCACCGTATCCCTTCCTAACTTTGCAGTACGGCAAAGCTGGCTTTTCGCACATATGTATTTTTGCACAGGCCAATTGAATTCTACTACTCCCCCGCCCCATCCTTGCCATTTTACTGTCCCAGTCAGCAGACAGTTGTTTAAATAGGCAATTAAATCAGTCACAAGCCATATCATTCTGTCATGAATAAATGCTGTGTTTTAGCAAAATCCTAATCTTCAGTGTCCGTCTAAGAAGACCCTAGTGAGGCTAATGGCTGCTGATTGGTTTGAATTGGCAACGTCTTTTGCACAGTCCCAGTTTTGCAAAACGTTGATGCAAACCTGTTCAGAAGGCATTTTACAGCTGTTCGACATGAACCAAACAAGCTGGGCGATTGGCTCATGGCTGTCTGACACCTTTGAACATGGTCAGTTCAACTGTCTAACACATTCAAAATCCACAGCAGCAACCCTGCTGGTGATGAAAGATAGTTCTGATGGATAAATAGGAACTTGCTCTGTTTGGTAGATACAGATTCAGATTTGGTTCTGTTGGGCTGTGGCTTTTCTTTCTTGCCACGGACACCCCGAGAATTTGAGTGGAATACAGGAACTGTACAACCGATTGCTGAGAATGGACCACGTGGCTGTGGAAAAAACGGCAAGGAAACCGTTGAGTGCAGAATTAACCTCTGAAACTAGGGAGGCTGGACCTGGGAAAAGTCCCTTTTGGGCTGTCTGCCATCCCCTTGGCTTTGGTTAAATGTGTTTATCACTTAGCATATAAAGCAGAAACAGGGTGAATGCAAAGGGAGGGGGGAGTCCCTCACACAAATAGTGTGATTTCATGGTTCAGGCAAAGGGACTTCTTTTATGGGCTCGAAACATCCAAGCCCCGATGTTATGGTATAATTGAATTAATTGAGACACAGATTGGACTCATTAGCAATGATCAGGCAGAGTCCAAAAAAGCCGGGGAGGGGGCTTAGACTGGCTATGTTAATTTGTAGTTTCAGGCAAACACATGCAAAAAAGAGAAGCAATTAAAAAAAAATTATTTCACTTAGGCAGCATCTTTTTAGTAATTGGTGACGGAAACCCCTGCAGCCCTTTGGCTAGCTAACATACCTGTGTTTGATCATTCTATTCATACCCGGAACCTCATAGAACTTTATCAGCTGGAACCTCAGAACATTATAAGCTGAGAGGCAGTTTGGTGTAGGGGTTAGGAGCACAGACTCTAATCTGGGAGAACCAGGTTTGATTCCCCACTCCTCCATATGCAGCTGCTGGTGTGACCTTGGGTCAGTCACAAGTTCTCTCAGGGCTATTCTCTCAAGAGCAGTCCTCGGAAGAGCTCTCTCAGCCCCACCTACCTCACAGGGTGTCTGTTGTGGGGAGGGGAAGGGAAAGGGATTGTAAGTCACTCTGAGACTCCATTGGGTAGTGAAGGGAGGGGTATAAATCCAATCTCCTCCTCCTCCTCTTCTTCCTCTTCTTTGTCATCTTCTAGATAAACATATGGAGCAGAGGTCCATCAGTGGCTATTAGCCACAAGGTATAGATAGGAACTCTCGATCTGGGGCCAGTGATGCTCTATATTCTTGGTGCTTTGGGGGGGGGGGCAACAGTAGGAGAGCTTCTAGTGTCCTGGCCCCACTGGCGGACCTCCTGAGGGCACCTGGTATTTTTGGCCACTGTGTAACACATTAGTGGCTTCTTCTTCCTCCTCCTCTTCCTCCTCCTCCTCTTTTTCCCCCTCCTCTTCTTTTTCCTCCTCCTCCTCCTGGGAATATGTGGGAGCTCACATGCAAGAATCCACTGGAAGTAACCAGATATTATGGCAGTGCAACCACCATCCCTGTGGTTGGCAAGGAGCCTAAAGCTTCTGTGTTGGCCAGAGCGGAGATAAATACCAGGCAGCTGATGTTCTTCCTTTTTCTAGGATCTTCTGCCAGATGTATTCCCATCATCTACTCTTGCTCCTGGCACATATCACCCTGCTCCAGCCTAAGCAACACACAGCTGGGTCCCAGCTTGGAAAACACCCATCTCCAGTCTGGATTTGGGTACAGCTGCCCTGGCGATACCCATTGTATACACTCCAGTTTATTATTACATTTCATCTTACCACTTAATTGGTATCAGTTAGGGCTGGAAGCGCTCATTGCTCCAGACTGCCGTTAAATTATTCGTTTCAACATATTGTGAGGGAAAGAAGAAGAGGTGGATTTATATCCCCACCCTTCCCTCGGAGTCTCAGAGTGGCTTACAATCTCCTCCCCACCCTCACCCCCCAACAGACACCCTGTGGGGTCGGTGGGGCTGAGAGAGCTCTGAGAGGATTGCTCTTGATAGAACAGCTCAGAGAGAACTGTTACTGACCCAAGGTGACCCAGCTGGCTGCATGTGGAGGTGTGGGGAATCAAACCAGCTTCTCCCAGATTAGAGTCCACCGCTCTTAACCGCTACACCTCTACACCAAAGTGGCTGAACAGGCAAAGTCTGAACTATGAATCTCCCATTTCAGATTTGTGAAGGGAAGTGAGCCCATGAAGAAACGCTATGAGTAATTCATTCAAGTTTTGATTCTTCTACTCTAAGAATGTTTGCCACTGGGAACTATTGAACCTTCGACCTCTTACTCGATAAAGCTTCAGTGAAACAGATTCATAGCTGGCATGCCTGTAAGAGACAGAACACACAGCAGGGACCGGCCTCTTATAGGATACTGGATGTGGACATGCAGTGTTTATAGAGACAGTATATCCAGCATCCAATTATCTATTCTGGCTTTTCTGCTACGGTCTTCAGAGGTTCCTATCTGTATCAACTTTGAAAAGGTTTTTCTTATCTTGCAATAAGTGATCGGTTCAATACTTAAATAATAAGCAAACACAGAAAATTGATTTACTTTAGTTCTCCATTATAATTATATACAGTGCAGTTGCTATTTGATTATGAAGGAAGTGGTGGCGGCGGCTACAAGCACGGACGGCTTCAAGAGGGAATTAGATAAACATATGGAGCAGAAGTCCATCAGTGGCTGTTAGCCACAAGGTATAGATAGGAATTCTCAGTCTGGGGCAAGTGATGCTCTGTATTCTTGGTGCTTGGGGGGGGGGGCAACAGTGGGAGGGCTTCTGGAGTTCTGGCCTCACTGGTGGAGAGGGTTGCCAAGTCCGGGTTGGAAAATACCTGGGGACTTTGGGGGTGGAGCCGGGAGAGGGCGGGGTTTGGGGAGGGGCATCAGCATGGTACAATGCCATAAAGTCCCCCCTCCAAAGCAGCCATTTTCTCCAGGGGAACTGATCTCTGTCAGCTGGAGATCACTTGTAAAAGCAGGGGATCCCCAGGCCCCACCTGGAGGTTGGCATCCCTGCTGGTGGACCTCTTGATGGCACCTGGGCTTTGGCCACTGTGTGACACAGAGTGTAGGACTGGATGGGCCATTGGCCTGATCCAACATGGCTTCTCTGATGCTCTTACGTTAACCCCCTGGATGCCCCAGGCTAACCAAATCTTTGTCGGGTCTTAGAAGCTAGGCAGGGACGGCCTTGGTTTGCATTCAGATGGAAGACCAGAAAAGAAAGAACAGACTAGTTGCAATCCACAGCGATGCAGGTGGCAAACCACCTCTGTTCATCTTTGCCATTAAAGAATTGTAGACCAACAAGCTTCTAAGGGAATAAAAGGGATGGGGGGGGGGAGGGGCAGTCAATAGGATTTACTTCTGAGGAAACACGGCTTGTCTTTCCTGGTCTGCAGCAGATCCAGCAGGCACCGAAGAAAGGAATATGCAAAACAGAAACTAGAAGAAGAAACTTCTAGACACCCGTTAGTTACTAGGCAACGTCACCTAACCCCCTCTTCATGGTGAATAACTTTACAACTGAATTAACCCTCTAATTACCTCTCCACTTCAATAGTGTGGGATCCACTGCAGTTCATTTTCCAATAATAAAAACAATGGTTATGGGGGGAGGGGGGACTGCTTTCCTTGTGTTAGATGATGCTTGTCCCCCGTAGAGAAAGGGACAGAACTTGTGTGTCCTCATCGTGACCTGCTAAAACATCTCCCAAATGAAGCCCTCCTCAACACACATATCATGGACTAGGTTCTGTTGAAGATTTCACTGAGACATATTTAGGATTGTTTTATAAGACTGCCACCCATTGGACACTGACTTAAGTGAGTCAGCCAGAATAAGAATATGAGAACGCTAAGAAGAGCCCTGCTGGATCAGACCAGTGGTCCATCTAATCCAGCATCCTGTCTCACACAGCAGCCAACCAGTTCCTCTGGAGGGTCAACGACAGGGCACAGAGGCCGAGGCCTTCCCCTGATGTGGCTCCTGGCTCTGGGATTCAGAGGTTGTCTGCCTCGGAGCGTGGATGTTCTCTTTAGTTGTTGGAAGTGATGGCCTTTGTGCTGCCTCTTAGCCTCAGCGTTCAGAGGAAGACTACATGAGAGTCAAGAGAGAGGGACCGGCTGGGACACTAAACATCCTTCTCGTTCTGATGTGTAGATTGCTTTGATGTATAGATTGCTACTCTTAGGCTGCAGTCACACACGCCAGTTGAAGCAGAGGGGAAGTGAGGCTATTTCCTCCAGAGGAATTTGACATGCAGTTGCGAGATCACACATCCCTTTGTAGCTGTGGACTCAGCCCATCACTGTGTGATCAGACACAACTGTGGGTGAGTCAGGGTTTTTTTGCCATTTGTTTCCCATGTGCATGAATGAGGAATCACACCTGCACAGTAAGGGCTTCCTATGGAGTATAAGATGATGCGCATACTGCAAAGGGGGGGGGGGGCGGTACCGAGCTGGAATGGAATGATTAAACCATCCTTGCGGTATGAGAGCATGCTTGTGCGATCAGACAGGGGAAAGTCCATCTGTGGCCCATCGGAACCCATTAGAACCAGACTTTCCCAGGTGTCTTTTAATTCCATTTCTGTGGTGGAGCAGCACGGGTTGCCGATGACTATGGGACCCTTCCCAGATGCTGCTGTCTGATCGCACCCTTTAGGTCCATCAGGCATTCACAGCTATGTTGAATCCGAAAGCCTGTGTGATCACAGCCTGCAGGAAATTTCCTTCCAGTCTCTCACTCTCTCGCCACACTTTGCCAGACTTCTTAGGGCTGCCAAGTCCTTCTCACCAATTGGCGGGGGGAGTCCCTCGCTGCCCGGGAGCCGCCCGGGAGTCTCCCTCCCGCGCGCGCCGGTGACGTCACCCGGAAGTGATGTCACCAGGAAGTGGCAGCCCGCCCAGAAGAGACGGGCGGGAATCGCCGCAGACGGCTGCTCTCCGGCCGCCGCTGGTGGCTCCTCGTGCGCGCCCTGCGTTGGCGCAGCTGGGCTGGACTCCGAAGGCGGGAGAGGGAGGGTTGGGGGGCCGCGTTTCTTCTCGCTCTGGCGGCGGCCGGCTTCCTCCGCGATGAGGGCGCTCTGAAGGGCAACGGCAGCAGGCAGAGGGGAAACCGGCCACCAGGCGCATTGCCTCCATCTTTCCTGCGCGGGAGCCAGGCGGAGGGGACGTCGCAGTCGTCCAGGCAGGACGACTTCGGGGGTGGGGTTCCCCCCGCCGGCCGAATGCCGGCCGGCGGGTCGGAAACCCCTATAGCGGGGGATCCCCCACCCCCCGGGGGAACTTGGCAGCCCTACTTCTCCATCTTGAAGCAGAAAAAAACAGGGATCCCTAGCATGTGAATGTAAATAACAGCAGGAAATGCTAAGGAAAGACCATCAAAGATTATTTATACTTGAAATGTCTATGTATAGAATATATTGAATAAATTTCAAGTATATACGATCCCTGATGGTCTTCCGATGGCGTCTCCTGCTGTTTTCTAGACTTCTCCTTCTTGAAAACATGAATACGGGACATGCTCTTGTATCTCCATCCATTTTAGCTACTTCACCTAGATTAGAAACCTATCTCTACTCTGTCCTGTCTAGAATGGAGTTACTAACAATAAAGGACTCGTATTAGTTTGCAACTGTACTCCATCTGTAACTTTGTTCCTAAAGAACACACACTTCAGATGGGTTTTGCTGCATTATGAACCTTGAGCACTCTGCTAATTTGGGGTCAGGAAGCCATTTTTCTCCAGGCCAGTTTGGCCAATATTGGGTACTATCTCGATGAGAGGCCACCAAGGAAGTCTGGGATTGCTATGCAGAGGCAGGCAAGGGCAAACCACCTCTGTTTGTTTCTTGCCTTGAAAACCCTACTGTGTTACCATAAGTCAGATGTGACAGCAGTTTTCACAACCAGGATAAGAACGTAAGAAGAGCCATGCAGGATCCGGCCAAAGTCCCATGAGGGCCAGCATTCTGTTCACACAGCAGCTAACCAGTCACCTCTAGGAAGCCCACGAGCTGGATACTGGCAATAGCATCCACCCCCCCCCCCATGCCCCTCAGCAACTAATTTAAAGAGGAATACTGCCCTGAGATGACAACTGACCTCTAGGCGACAGAGATCAGTTCACCTGGAGAAAATGGCCATTTTGGAAGGAGCAATCTATGGCATTACACCCCACTGAAGTCTCTTCTCCCCCCCCAAATCCTGCCCTCTAGAGAGCCAGTTTGGTGTAGTGGTTAGGAGCACGGACTCTAATCTGGGAGAACCGGGTTTGATTCCCCACTCCTCCACGTGCAGCTGTTGGTGTGACCTTGGGTCAGTTACAAGCTCTCTCAGAGCTGTTCTCTCAAGGGCAGTTTTCAAGAGAGCTGTCGCACCCCCCCACACACCTCACAGGGTGTCTGTTGTGGGGAGGGGAGGTGAAGGAGATCATAAGACACTCTGAGACACCTTTGGTTAGTGAAGGGTGGGGTTCAGCCACAATTATGTTTATTTATGGTTTCCCCTGACATTCGTGCGGGCTATTTTGACATGGAAATATCCATTCACGACTGATCGGGTGTAGTGGTTAGGAGTGGCTGGCTCTAATCTGGGAGAAGCAGGTTTGATTCCCCACTCTTCCACATGCAGCTGCTGGTGTGACCTTGGATCAGTCACAAGTTATTTAAGAGCTGTTATCTCAAGAGCAGTCCTCGAGAGAGCTCTCTCAGCCCCACCTCCCTCACAGGGTGTCTGTTGTGGGGAGGGGAAGGGGAAGGAGATTGTAAGCCATTCTGAGACTCCTTTGTGAAGGGCAGGGTATAAATCCAATCATCATCTCTTCCTCCTCCTCCTCTTCTCCTTTTCCTTCTTCTTCTCCTCCACCTTCTTCTTCTCCACCACCACCACCACCTCCTCCTCCTCCTCAGCCTCCACCCCCAAAATCTCCAGGTGTCCCCCAACCTGGAGCTGGCAACCCCAAACAGTTGCCCACCTTCAGGTGGGGCCTGGAGATCTCCTGCAATCAAAACTGATCTCTAGAAGACAGGGATCAGTTCCCCTGGAGAAAATGGGTGCTTTCGAGGGTGACTGAATGCTATTCTGTGGGCCTTCCCCCAACTTTTCCAGAAAATGTGGGGAACTTTTCCCCACATTTCCAGAAATCTACCAAGCTGGAGTTGGCAACACCAAAAAGAGCTTTCATCGTGCAGGCCAAATTCTTGAACCAGGGCGAACAGAGTTACCCAGGAATGTGACAGAGGTTGAACAGGGCAGAGACCACCCGCATGTTTTTGGACTGCAAAAATGTTCTCCTTCTGCTCTTCGAAGGCCTCCTGGTTGCCATATGTCTGCTGAGAAGCTTTGCCTTCTGCAGTCCAGCCGGGCTAATCCAACAGCCGTGGCTGAGCTCACATTTCATTTGACGACGCTGCAGGGTTTATAAGAAACAGAGCTTGAAGCCAGGGCTTGACGGTGGAGTATGATTTATAGATTTTTGCTTAAGGAGTGGGGTGGAAAACTGCTGCTTCCTGGCGGGATGCCGTGCAGCCTCCCTCCCCCCCCCCCCCCCCCCGGCAGCCTTTGAGTCGATTTCCATCATGGCAGAAAACTGAGAGAGAGAGAGACAGACAGAGAGAGAGGGGCTGACTTTCCCACTTAGGAAAGACTGGGTGCAGGCCAGACATTTTAAAATGCCGTTCTGCTGACAGGGCCTGTGTAGAGGGCAAAGCGTTTCCTTAAAGCTTTCAAATGGAATATAACTCGTCAGTACAGTCCGTCCTTTACAGCCAGCCTCTCTCTCTGTCTTTTAGAAGTGCGTTCCTGGATTTTGGCGCCCCTTAGGAGAGAAACGGAGCAAAATCTTCGGTTCGGAATGAACACATGCATCCCAAACTCTGGGTGGGGAAAAAAACGATGCCAAACATCTGTCTGCGAAGAAAGCCCGGAAACTTGCAGGTATCCGAAAGTGAAAGTGAATGTCACCAGGATTGCCAGGTCCCTCTGGGCAACTGGTGGGGGGTGGGGGACCTTACCAATAGAAAGAAGATGGACTAGACCATGTTGCCAGTTTGGATGTGACATGATCACACCAGTGACTTCTGGGCAATGCTCTAGAATTTGGGCAAAAAACTCTATGGTAAAACTGGTTTCTACCGTAACGTTTTTGCCCAAATACCAGAGCATTGCCCAGAAGTAGCTTGTGTAATGATGTCACTTCCTGTGTGACACCGGCAATATGTCCTAGGCTGCCTTTCTACTGGTAAGCCCGCCTAACGGCTGATCAGCGGCTAGGGTTGCCAAGTAACTTCCTTAAAAAGTGGGGGAGAGCTGGTCCCAGTCCGGGACATACGCGCACGCACAAAGCGTGTGTGCGCTGTGATGACGTCGCCCGAAAGTGATGTCATCACACTGGGCACATCGCCAGGCGATGCTCTAGCGATCACCTTGAAAACTCTATGGTACCATAACGTTTTCAGGCCGGTTGCTAGAGCGTCACCCGGTGACGTGCCCAGCATGATGACGTCACTTCCGGGCAACGTCTTCACACTGGACCTGTTGACCCGATCTGGCCACTACGGGGGTGGGATTCCCCCTCGGGCGGATCCGGACCGGCGGATTCAGGGCCCTTTGAGCGGGGGAATCCCTGCCCCCCGGGGGACTTGGCAGCCCTATCAGCAGCTGGGGGGCAAGGCCTGGTAGCAGGGGACCCCACCTCCACCAGGTGTTCTGGCAACCCTAAATGGCTCAAAACTCACATGACAAAATATGGAGGAGATAAGAACATCAGAAGAGCCCTGCTGGATCAGACGAGTGGTCCATCTAGTCCAGCATCCTGTCTCACACAGTGGCCAACCAGTTCCTCTGGAGGGCCAACAACAGGGCAGAGAGGCCGAGGCCTTCCCCTCATAAGAACATCAGAAGAGCCCTGCTGGATCAGACCAGGGGTCCATCTAGTCCAGCATCCTGTCTCACACAGTGGCCAACCAGTTCCTCTGGAGGGCCAACAACAGGGCAGAGAGGCCGAGGCCTTCCCCTCATAAGAACATCAGAAGAGCCCTGCTGGATCAGACCAGGGGTCCATCTAGTCCAGCATCCTGTCTCACACAGTGGCCAACCAGTTCCTCTGGAGGGCCAACAACAGGGCAGAGAGGCCGAGGCCTTCCCCTGTTGTGATTTCCAGTTCTGAATGTGGAGGTTCCCTTTAGTGGCCACAACTACTAGCTACTGAAAGACCTCTCCTCCATAATGATTTAATTATTAATTAATTGCTCTTCCAGATGATGATTATGATCCTGAGAACACTTCCCAAGGAATACGAGCCACTGAACCCGGGTATTTTCCTTACCTCAGAGCCAAGCTTCAAGGTCAGGAGAATCACATAACCTTGCTCCAGCTGGAATGCAACATTTTGAACAGGAAAACAGAAATGGAATTTTTGGAACCCTTCTCTTTAGAAAAAGCTCTCTTTGGTTTATAGAATACTTCCAAGTCAGAGGGGGGGACAGCTAAGCTGGAAACTCTCACTTTAACATGCTAACTTTCTGAGCACAGAAACTTATTTTTTTGGGGGGGGGGCACCTTCAGCTTTACAGTCTTCCATCTGCAAACAGAAGCGCCAGGGTCCAACTGGAGTTGCATTTCATGATTCTTCCATAGATACAGCTCTGTTCTAAACCGAATTCACCAAAGAAAAGCAAGGGTAGGAACACATGAATTTTCACTGCCTGATGGCTACAGGGATGCCATTCCAACAGGGAACTCTGTGAGATGTATGTTTTCTTCCCTTCTGATATTTTATCCTTGCCGCAAGACGGAGAGCAACGAACTGGACCATGGTCAGACAGTGGGCTTCATGGCTAAGTGGGGTTTTGAAGTAAGAACTCTTGAGTCCAAGGCGCTCACCCAGAAATGTCAAATGAGGGCTGGATCTGACACATACGTCACTTTGTCAGGTGGGACCATGTGTGCCATGAAATGCCAGGAATGAGAGAGATAAATGTTATAAAGGACGCAGGCAAACTCAATTAACAAAAAGATTTTTTGCTCAAAATGCAAACATGCTTAAAACATTAACACTATTACAGTATTTCCTTAAAGTATCTCCCTGATGCCCACCCCTCTGTTTCCACCACCAAATACACATTTGCACTAGGATAGAATACAAGGACATCACGCACCGCCTGTCATCTGGCAACAAAGGTAATGACCAGTTGCTCGTGGGCCAGATAACATCCGTGTATTGGGCTGCTTCTGGCCCATGGGCCATATGTTTGACATCCCTGCTCTAACCACTATACCATATTGGCTCACACCCTATAGCAGCTCTTCTTCACACCGTTTGGATACAGGCTAGAGAGTGGAGACAAGCTATTTTTTCTGGATTTATACATCAGGCACACGAAGTTGCCCTATAATGAATCAGACACTTGGTCCAACAAGGTCAATATCGTCTACTTGGACTGGCCAAAGCTTTTCAGGATCTCAGGCAGAGGTCTTTCCCATCGCTTACTACCTGATATTTTAACTGGAGGTGCTGGAGATTGAACCAGAGGCCCTCTGCATGTCAAGCAGATGCTTTCCCACTGAGCCACAGCCTCTCCAGAATGAAAGATAACCCCAGAGACTACCATAGTGTTACAGGAGTGTGTGTGGGGGGGATGATCTCCCATTTCTGTCGGAGAGGAGGACCAAGTGAGGAGAAACAGAGCTGTCATCCTTCAAGCTTCCCCCCCTTTGAAGTCTCCTTGGGGTCTGGCGACTGCTCTGACAAGGCGGTCCCCAAAGCTAATCTGCCCCCAGTCTGGTAGAACTTTCCGCACGGCCCACCTCCCTTCTCTTCAGACTGGAGGGAAAGTATATCAATTTGCCCCAGAATGGGTAGAGCTCAGAGATGAGGTGGGGGCCACCTGAAAGTCCTGCAGCACTGCCGAAGGCAAGCTTGAGGATCCCCACCTTTAGGGAGAAGATTGAAAATCAGTTGGCGTGCATGGCCATGATGTTCTACAAACTGATACAGCCGATCCCAGGTTAAGGAACCAACAGACAAAACATTAGGGTTGTCCACACTTCCTGGGCAAATGATGGGGGATTCTGAGGGTGGTGCCATGGAAGGGTGGAGTTTGTGGAGGCTGTGATGTCACATTCAGCTGACTCCCTAGGAATTCCCTTAGTCTCTATGGTAAAGACCATCGAGACACAGGGAAATTCCTCGAGTGCCACTATGGTGGCTGTTTTCTGTCCATTTTTTCTCCTCCCATTTTTCTCCCTCAGTTTCTTGATGGCAGAGGACTGAGGTGAAGGGTGGGGACAAGGGTGTAGACTTTCCAATTTCCCGGGAGGGGAGGGGGGGGGGCTGGGGCTGAGCCAGAGACATTACAGTCCATTGTCTCTGGTGGAGGCTCAGCACCTTCTGGAAAAGTTCGGGGGGGGGGCTCCAGCTCCCCAGCCCCCCTGAAGTTGACACCTATGGGTGGGGAAATAGCAAACCTGTAAAGTACTGATGCCTGTATCTGGGCCTGAATTTTATGGATAATCTTCCCAAGTCAGAAACATGGCATCACTGCTGAACGACAACCCTGTAGCTAAGAATAAGGCCTCAGTCTCACTCCACACAGTTAAAGCAATTGCTTCTGGCCTCATTGTGAAGAATTAAAAGATTTGATCCAAGTAAGGAAAAAAAATGTGGTTCTTCCTCTATTTTCGAGTTATAATTCTTTCTATTTGGGGGGCATGGTTTCAGCCACAGAGCTGGGGGTTAATGGGTTGCCGCAGAGCAAGGCTGGCTTGGGCTGTTTATTCTGAAATGCTTCTTTAATTTTCAAAACAGAAATGTAGGCAACTGTTATGTAAAGGATCCTGGACTTAAAAAAAAATAGAGATTAGCTCTCAGTGGAAAACAGCTGAGTCATTTTGGCCTGAAAAATCACTTTGCCAGCTGAAGTGATTTCAGGGCTGCTGGCTTGGCTGATTTATTTTTAGTGCTAACCCTTGCTTAAAGATGTTTTAAAGTGTACATCTGCAGTTTTCTTTACAGGGTTTTCTTTGCAAATTATACAGAGAATGCGGTTTTCTTCACAGGATCATGGCTACCTCTGATGTTTCTAGCAGGTTACTAAAATTCGTGTGGTCTGGGCATAGGCGTCAACTTCAGGGGGGCTGGGGAGCTGGAGCCCCCCTTGAACTTTTCCAGGAAGTGCTGAGCCTCCCCCGGAGACAATGGCTTGTAATGTCTCTGGCCCAGCCCCAGCATCCCCCCGGGAAACTGGAAACTCTATGCCCTTGGGTCTGGGTAGGAGTGCCAGTTTCCAGGTGGTGGCTGGAGATCTGCTGCTATTACAGCAAATCTCCAGGTGACGGAGATCAGTTCTCCTGGAGAAAAACGGCTGCTTTGGAAGGCGGACTCTATGGCATGATGCCCCATTGAAGTCCCTCCCCTCCCCAAACCTCACCCTCCTCAGGCTCCACCCGCCAAACGTCTGGGTATTTCCCATCCTGGAACCTGGCTGCCCTATGTCTGGGTATGGAAAGAGAAACCAAGAAAGTAGAAAGTGATCACGGAAGGAGGAAACATTCCTGAATGAGTTGCAGCCGAATGTGTGAATGACCTCTTTTGAAATGCCACACCTTTGAAGTGATGTTGGGGATCCAGACAAAACTCTGACTGTGGGCTGATTTGCACATCTCTGTTTAACAGGCTCTGAGAGCCAGTTTGGTGTAGTGGTTAAGTGCGCGGACTCTAATCTGGGAGAACCGGGTTTGATTCCCCACTCCTCCACTTGCACCCATAGGCGTCAACTATGGGGGGGCTCGAGGGCTCGAGCCACCCCCGAAATTTCCCGGGGGGGACTGAGCCCCCCCGGGAAAACGGAGCACCCTCTGCCGCACCTCCCCGGGCACTATCTAGGGCTGCTGCCGTCGTCTCTCTCTCCCCCCCCAGTGTGGCCACTCTGTCCTCCCTCCATCCATCCAGGGGCCACCGTGGCAGATGGAGGGAGGGACGGAAGCAGGAGTGGTCAGGCGGGGGGGGGGGGAGGCAGTGGCGGCAGGGACATAGTCCCGGTGGGCGTGCATGCAAAGCACGCACGCACGGAAGAGCCCCCCCCCCCGGGATTTTCCAAACTCGACGCCCCTGCTTGCACCTGCTGGATGACCTTGGGCAAGCCATAGCTCTGTACCAGCTGTTCTCTCAAGGACAGCTGTCTCAGAGCTCTCTCAGCCCCACCTACCTCACAGGGTATCTGTTGTGGGGAGGGGAAGGGAAAAGGAGTTCGTAAGCCGCTCTGAGACTCCAAGTGAGTGAAGGGCAGGGTATAAATCCAGTCTTTTCCTCTTCTTCTTCTTCTTCTTCTTCTTCTGTGTAGGTACACTGCAGTTAAGGAGCAGTGTCCCCTAAGGAAGCTTTCCTGACAATGTCAGAGACTGCCTGCAGTCAGCTCAAGCCTGTTTTTGTTTCAGTGCTAACCCTAAAACGAAAGAAAAGCTCTTTAGATTTAATATTTAATAACAGACACCTCCCCCGGTTTTATTTGGCAATTAATATTTCATTTGTGTCTTTGTTCTGGTACTCAGGACCAAATTTAACGCTACTGGCACGTTGGTAGCTACTTGGCATTGATATACGTATGATTAATATGCTGCCCTAAGAGTTTGAAGGAAAAACAGTAAGGACATTTCCCTCCCCGAATAAATAAATGGATGAAGAATTGTATTCATAGGTCTTAATGAGTAAGATGTTTCTCAAGACCATATCAATAATACAGCAGTTCCCAATGTGGTGCACATGGGCACCACGCCACCCACCAATTGGCTTCCGGGCACCAACTTGCTTCTTCCTTGAAGAATCTCTTCCCTAAAGCAAAGAGCTGCTTCTGGCTTTCCTCCAACTCAGTGAAGTGGGAGGCGCATGAGGAGAGCTCGGAACACATTACTTTGTGTCGGCAGAGAGCACCCGTTCAGTGACAACTGCTTCCCTCAGAGGAGGATGGTTGGTCGGTAATCTCCCAACATTGTGTGACTGACCACAGCCACCATCTGGGAGTCATTTTTGGGGTTGGCACTCAAAGGAGGAGGAGGAGGAGGAGAAGAAGAAGAAGGAAACGAAGAGGAGGAGGAGATTGGATTTATATCCTGCCCTTCACTACCCAAAGGAGTCTCAGAGTGGCTTACAATCTCCTTTCCCTTCCCCTCCCCACAACAGACACCCTGGGAGGTAGGTGGGGCTGAGAGAGCTCTTTCCCAAGCTGTCCTTGAGGGAACAGCTGGTACAGAGCTATGGCTTGCCCAAGGTCATCCAGCTAGGTGCAAGTGGAGGAGTGGGGAATCAAACCCGGCTCTCCCAGATTAGAGACCGCGCACTTAACCACTACCCCAAACTGGCTTTCCTTACTCTTCTGTAAGAGCTCCTTCCTTCTCCACTTTGTATCCCCTCCAGTCCTCCCATTAAGTCTGAATATCTCAGCAACCGTAAGAGCGGAAATTGTTCCAAAGCACCGCGGACTGATCCTTTGCAATGCAATTTCAAGCACTCCGCACTTCATTCCTCAGACCATGGCAGGCATTGGAGAGAGGGCTCGCTCTGTAACCTCCATGAACATGATCACAGAGCATCACATCTCTCCGCCAGGGTTCATCAGTCACTGCAGCGGCAGCAGGGCTGATAGCAAGGTGAACCAACACAGGACAGTTCTGTTGGCTGAGTTTGCCTTTGGGGCACGTGATGTCATTACCCCATTGGCTTCTAGCCCCGTGGCAGCTGGCCAGGCTTCTTGGAATCAATGCCGTTTTCGCACTGGCAGGAAAAGTCAGGAAAACCCAATTGGCGATATGGGATGTTCGGAAAAGTCAAGACCCTCCAAGCAGTGCTCCCTCTAAGCTGTGGAGTCTTGTGAGCAAAAATTCTGCTTTGTGAGCTACTGGCGTGAAAGTGGTGATGGAGCGATTTGCCTAACTGCATAAATTAGTTTGCTCTGGAGCCACCCTTCCTGAGCTAAGACAAGAATGTGTGAGCCGGAGGCTAAAAAAACTGTGAGCTGGCTCACGCTAACTCAGCTTGGAGGGAACACTGCCCCCAGGGCAACCTTGAATGCACTTCTTCTTGATAGCCTGGAGTATCTCTATAAGCTGTGTGGATCATTCTCTTTATGTAACAGCTAACATGAGAGCAAGAAGTAAGTGAGCGGATACAAATCACAATAAACAAATAAACCAGGATGAACAAAAAGTTACCTTTTGTTATCTTCTGGACATGGAACAGCAGACACTGTGTATGTGTGTATAAGTTATTTGTGAATTTCCTGCATTGTACAGGGGGTTGGACTAGATGACCCTGGAGATCCCTTCCAACTCTATGATTCTATGGCACACTTCTTTACACGAAGTGATTAAAATGTATAATTCACTGCCAGAGGGTATAGTGATGGCCAGAGGCATAAATAGCTTTAAAAGGAGATTAGACAGATTCATGGAGGATATGTCTATCGGTGACTCAAGAGAACCTCCACATCCAGGAGTAGTAAACCTCTGAATCCCAGTGCCAGGAAACAACCTCAGGGGAAGGCCTCAGCTTCTATGTCCTCTTGTTGGACCACCAGAGGAGTTGCTTGGTCACTGTGTAAGACAGGGTGGTGGACTACATGGACCACTGGTCTGATCCAGCAGAGCTCTTCTGATGTTATGTCTGAAGTAAGGACTTTTGTTTTTGAAAAAGGGGTGCTGGAACTCTCATTAGGGAAATGATTTTTTTTCAGTCTGTATACTGAAAACTCATGAACTTCTGAACATTTTAAAAAGAATTTTGTCAAAGCGGTTCTGGAACTCCGTTCTGGCACGTTCCCCCAGAAAAAAACCCTGTCTGAAGTCATCTCTCCCATATATGTCAACAACCGGAGAGAAATTATCACCGTAGAATAACATCTAGCAATTACCCTTTCTGTCATGCCCTTGTGACCAGTAGCTAAGGATTTTCTTCCCTTCTCCCCAAGAGGAACAATGATAACCAAAGACTTCCATGTTTACATCACAGTTTAATAGCTAAGTGAACATTCAAAAAATGGTTGAATATTCAAAATGCTTCCAACCATCAATCAATCAATCAATCAATCAAATTTATTACAGCAAGAGCCAATAAAACAGTGCAATTCTGATACATGAGAGACTAAAACAGTAGTAACATAGCAATGGTATAAAAACATTAACAGAATAAAATTAATACAATTAGTAAAATAAAATAAGAATAAGAGAATCACACATTTTATCCAGCTAAAATAAGTTTACGTTTCCTAATAGCTAAGAAACAAAATTTCGCCACAGCGTGAGTCACTGAACTCTGAACGTCTTCTAGGAAGAATTTGCACAGGACCTCTGGCCTAAAATCAAGATAAGACTGCAGAGGGTTAAATCTAGACAGAAGGGGTAGTATAAGGTGATCTCATTCCAGAACAGGAGGACATGAGTAACTGATTCCACCGTATTAGCCATGCATGGAACTCGAGTGCATTTACCTTGCAGAACAGCGGAAAGGAGTGCCTCAAAACGGGCTCCGGAAAAGGCCCATCTGGAGGGCTCATAGGTAATGTTAAATAAATAAGGGGCAGCAGTAAAATTAGGCCAAGATTTTAAATTTCTGAAGTTCTTAGGTAGCAAAGCTTCTTCATTTTGTATTTAAGACCGTAAGAACCTAAGAGAAGCCAGTGTTGGATCAGGCCAGTGGCCCATCAAGTCCAACACAGTCACCCAGGGGCCAAAAACACCAGGTGCCATCAGGAGGTCCAGCAGTGGGGCCAGGACACTAGAAGCCCTCCCACTGTTGCCCCCACCCCCCAAGCACCAAGAATACAGAGCATCACTTGCCCCAGACTGAGAGTTCCTATCTATACCTTGTGGCTAATAGCCACTGATGGACTTCTGCTCCATATGTTTATCTAATTCCCTCTTGAAGCCGTCCATGCTTGTAGCCGCCACCACCTCCTGTGGCAGTGAATTCCACATGTTAATCACTCTTTGGGTGAAGAAGTACTTTCTTTTATCTGTTCTAACCCGAATGCTCAGCAATTTCATGGAGTGCCCATGAGTTCTATGTCACGAAGCCTCTGTACAACAGCTGTTCTTGCCTTGTGTAGGCTTCCATAGAAGAGATCTTCCGGAAATAAGCCAATCTGATTACATTTTGCCCACTGCCCAGTCTCACACTGGTTTCCTGCAGGTGTCCCTGTTGCCTTCTCTGTCCACCCGAGCTTTTTCATGGTGACTCCAGCAAGGGGTTTTCAAGGCAACTGAGAAGCAGAGGTGCATTGCGATAGCTGGTTAACATAGCAGAGTTTTGCCCAGCCATAGAAGCGTGATACTGAGTGCAGCAAATAAATCTTCCAAGAAGCATGTTGCGAAAAAGGTAGACTTACATTTATTCAGGGAGATTCAGTTCACATTCAGGCGGCAGTCGAACGGAGAGAGAGAAGCTTAGTTCTGAAGAGTACTTGCCTGATCACCAGTGGCCAGCTTGTCTGGCATCATGTGTGTGGGAGCATGAGGGCATTGTCTCTACAGGAGAGACCTGCAGAGACAGGTATCTCCATGGAAAGCCATGTGCAGAGAGGGAGAGGACAAAGGGAGACAGAGGAGGGGTCAGAGGGCAGCTCCCAGGTTAAGACAAAGAGAGACATCCCTTTTCAAGGAGACAACACCTGTCCACACTTAGAGTGATGTAGCATGCCCAAACATCCAGGCATGCTGAGTCGCTCGCTCCAACAAGGTGGTTTGCCTTCTCCTGCGGAGTCTCCCCTTGTGGTCTCCCGTCCAAGTGCCTACCCTGCTTAGCTTCCAAGATCTGACGAGAGCGGGCTATACCATGCCGCTTTCCCTTCCAACCCACACAATTTACATGAAAGCAATAAAAAGGTTTTAATTTACAGAAATGGCCATTTGCTTGGTTCTCTCATTCCTACAGGGGTAGATTGGGTGGGGGGAGGAAGCTCTTTGGTTTGCCTCTTTAGTATTCCAGCCTTCCTCCTTTTCTGAGTCTTCCAGCCTTGTCCTGCCTGACCCACCCCCGAAGCCAAGAACACTTGTGTTCCCTGAGTGCTGTGAATGGGATTTGTGTTCCTGTCCTGATGCCTGGGAACCGTAGCCACCCCAACAAAACCTGAGCATGCGCCAACATCAGCCGTGCCAGGGACTGCGCCAGCCAGCACAATGCCACTTGAAATGCTGCTTTTTCACTTGCGAACAAATGGTCGATGCCTGCCTTGAAAGGAAAGGAGCATCGAGAGCAGTTCAGTTTTTGAATGTGAGAATTGAGTCGTCGTGAAAAACAACCCTGCAGACTACTTCGAGTGGTGAGAGATGGGTTAGACCAGGGGTGGCCAACCTGTGGCTCGGGAGCCACATGCGGCTCTTTCACACATATTGTGCGGCTCCTGGCAGGGCGGCTGGGGAAGCAAAGGGGAGGCATGCTTTTTCTCTCTTTCTCCCTTCCTTCCTTCCTTCCTTCCTTCCTTCCTTCCTTCCTTCCTTCCTTCCTTCCTTCCTTCCTTCATTCCTTCCCTCCTCCCTCCCATCTATTTGCTTTCCTAGTTTCTCTCTCTCTCTTTCTTTCCACTTCTTTAATTCTTTCTTTCCATCTCTCTCTTTTTCTCTCTCTCTCTCAATATCATTAGCAAACAAGTAATATCATTATCAATAACTGGTTTTCCTCGTTTGTTTTTATTTTTGGCAGTCCCATTTAACGTTAATAAAAAGCAAATTTGCATATTTTTAAAGATAAAAACATGTGTGTGATATTTGTTCCTGTCTTGTGGCTCTCAGACATCTCTATGTGGCTCTTATGTTTATTCTATGTGGCTCTTACTTTAAGCAAGGTTGGCCACCCCTGGGTTAGACCAAGGTCAGAGCAAATGAAGAAAAAATGGCTGAGTGTGAAGGACACTAACAAATTAGAGTATATTGCTAAAAAGACACACTTCAAATTAACAGTATACAATTTGTGATACTTAATACACCAGGGGTGGCCAACCTGTGGCTCGGGAGCCACATGCGGCTCTTTCACACATATTGTGCGGCTCCTGGCAGGGCGGCCAGGGAATCAAAGTGGAGGCATGCTTTTTCTCTCTTTCTCCCTTCCTTCCTTCCTTCCCTCCTCCCTCCCATCTATTTGCTTTCCTAGTTTCTCTCTCTCTCTTTCTTTCCACTTCTTTAATTCTTTCTTTCCATCTTTCTCTTTCTCTCTCTCTCTCTCAATATCATTAGCAAACAAGTAATATCATTATCAATAACCGGTTTTCCTTGTTTGTTTTTATTTTTGGCAGTCCCATTTAACGTTAATAAAAAGCAAATTTGCATATTTTTAAAACTAAAAACGTGTGTGTGATATTTGTTCCTGTCTTGCGGCTCTCAGACATCTGACGTTTATTCTATGTGGCTCTTACGTTAAGCAAGGTTGGCCACCCCTGTAATACACAATCATAAATTTAAAAAAAAAACAGCAGGAATTGTTCTTGCAGCAACGCCAGTAGTAAAGAATTTAATATTGGGAAACGACATTACCATAATATGTTGTCAATTCTATTATTTTTCATGGAATAACAACTCCATACAATACTTATGAAGATTCTATAACGATAAAAATGATTGAATTACTCATTTATCGATGTAATTGACAAATAATATAGTCCACGAACAGACAACAGAATCCATAATATAGACTAGTTAAAAAATACCTTATTTCAACAAGAATTCAATGCGTGGGCAGTAACGCCTTATGAGAGTAATCAATATTCAACTCTATAGACTGCCAAAGCCTATCAACCACACATGTACTAAATACCACGCTAGTGGTTGAACCAATTAGCCCAAGGTCACCCAGGCATTGTATACACATTAGACAGCCCCTGTGTTTGCTGGGAAAGAACACGAGGCCTTTGAATCACATAAGAACATAAGAAGAGCCCTGCTGGATCAGACCAGTGGTCCATCTAGAGCCAGTTTAGTGTAGTGGTTAGGAGTGCATACTCTAGGCTGGGAGAACTGGGTTTGATTCCCGGCTCCTCCACATGCAGCTGCTGGGCTGACCTTGGGTCAGTCATGGCTCTCTCAAAGCAGTTCTCCCAAGAGCTCTCTCAGCCCAACCTACCCCACAGGGTATCTGTTATTAGGAGGGAAAGGAGACTGTAAGCTGCTCTGAGACTCCTTCGGGTAGTGAAGGGTGGGGTATAAATCCAATCTCCTCTTCCTCCTTTTCTTCCTAGTCCATCATCCTGTCTCACACAGTGGCCAATCAGTTCCTCTGAAGGGCCAACAATAGGGCATAGAAGCCGAGACCTTCCCCTGGTTAGAACATAAGAAGAGCCTTTAAAAAGAATCTATATATCTAATAGCCAAGTGCCCCCCCCGTGTGCGGATACCTAATTCCGCGTGGGGGGCACTTGGAGGGCAGAGGGGGGGGGGTTTCTGCAGGTGGGGGGTGACCCCCCCACCTGCAGAAAAATCCAAAAACTTTGAAAAACTTCTTGGGGGATATTCTCTGCTTTTTGGGAGGGGAGGGGAGGGGGGAGGGAGGGAGGGAGGAGAGGAGGCTCGGTGCGTGGCTGCCGATTTTTGGGAAGGGAGGGGAGGAGGCTTGGCGCGCGGCCACCGCCACCGTTTTCCGGGAGGGAGGAGAGAGAGGCTCAAATGCCCCCCCCCGCGAGTATCTTACTGCCGGGAGCCTGTGGGGGGGGGGAGGGGGTGAGCGGTGGGCCCGGTGAGATGGGGGAAATGCCCCCTCCCCGGAAGTTTTTTGCAGGTCTCCCCCAAGCTGCCAAAGGGGGAGGGGGGTAGAGGATCGGCGCGCCGGGGGAGAGGAGGAGGAAGAGACTCACTCCCCCCCCCCCCCCGCGAGTATCGTGGGTCCACCGGCTTGTATATATATATTTTCATTTTTCATGTATTACAGTTATCAACTCAAAAGACATCCATATTTCACTTACAACTAAGGAGGTCAAAAACATTACATATATTCTATACCCTGTCTTTACATGTATTGTACTTTTCGATATCTAAGGCAGGGCCCGTACAAGCCACTGCCTCTAACACTCAAGTTATATATACATATATTATTATTAAGAATCTATTTTTCCTTATTATGATCTAACCATATATACAGCAAATTCCATCTTTTAATAAATTCCTTTAGATCTTTTCCCTGTAGTAACAAATTCAACCTATCCATTTCAGCCACTTCTAGTAATCGTTGTATTAAGTCCATTCTTGTTGGTAGCATCCCTCCTTCCCAATTCTTAGCCACTAAGATGCTTGCCGATATTAATATATAAACTATTAAATATCTCACACCCTTATCATAATCTTCTGTAAGCATATTTAACAGAGAAACTTCTGGAGTATTTGGTATCATTACACCCAGTATTTCATATATCATATGATATACTTCACCCCAATACTTCTGTATTTTTTCACATTCCCACCAGACATGATAATATGTTCCTATGCTTCTCTTACATTTCCAACAGTCACTCCACTAGCTCACTAGTCACTACTTATGTTGTCTGTGGCTTGACGGCATTTCCCACCATCACCAACTCTACATAGGATTGCGGGGTAACTTGCAAAACTGGAACTCATACTTCAGATTTCCATGATGCAGGTATTTCTAAAAGCTGTTGTTATCCCAGAGCTGATGTGAGAACCTGGCTCAGTTCTTCCAGACAAAACGTCAAAACAATCGATAGGAACAAGAGATCATGAATAAATAAAGCAGCGGATGCCCACCTTGGGCTTACAGGAGTGTTTTTAATCTCTCTTTCTTCAATACGAAGTATCCATTTGATTCGGAGCCAACTGGGAACGCGTCGTTACCACCGCAGCCGAAATGCGCGCAGGAAGCTTTTGTCTTTAATACCCCAGGTAGATAAAGTCTAGATCTGATATTGCCTTCACGGCAATGCTTGGCCGACTGTCAACGATTTAATTAACTTCATTGCGTGGAACATTCCCCCCCCCCTCGGTGTTATAATCACATGACAACAAAGAGGGTACCCACCTAGAGAAATCCCCAGAGAAGCTGGGACTTGCTGAATAAAGAAAAGATTAGTTTCCATGAAGCAAAAGGTTCTCTTGCATTCCCCACCTAGGGATCCCCCTTGGCCAGTGGTGAAGAGTGGGTGGGGATAGGGTGGCCAGATCCAGGTTGGGAAACTTTTGGAGATTTGGGGATGGAGCCTGGAGAGGACAGGGACCTTGAGGGACCATCTTTCCCCATATGTGTCCCAGAGAGCACTGAGGTCACGCTCACAACACCGCTTGACTCTCCCCGGTCCGAAAGACGTTCAGCTGGCCAGTACTAGAACCAGGGCTTTCTCGGTGGCAGGGAGGGAGACTTACCAGGAGAAAGAGGCAGGCCCAGGCAATGTTGCCGGCCATGTGGTAATGTCACTTTGGGCACACACAGGAAGTGACATCATCACATCGGCGGCACCCAGGTGACACTCTTCTACTTGGGCAAAAATGCTGTGGTGGAAGCCTTTTTTTAACCATAGAGTTTTTGCCCAAATACCAGAGTGTTGTCACAGTGTCTCCGAGTGAAGATGTTACTTCCTGTGCGTGCTGGAAGCGATGCGGCCACGTCACCAGCTATGATGCATGCCCCCCCCCCTCTTGACAACGCTAGACTTGAATCTCACTCTTCCAGGTTATCTGGGAGGAGTTCTCAGAAGCTCTGGACTGCCAGTCTGATTTCTTGATGCCCCCAGTCTGATTTCTTGACGCCATGTGCCCCGGGGAAAGCCTGCTCAGCTGAGCACCTGTGTTGTTGTTGTTCAGTCGCACAGACAAGTCCAACTCTTTGCGACCCCATGGACCACATCACGCCAGGCCCTCCTGTCTTCTGTCGTGTTCTGGAGTTTGCTTAATTTCATGTTTGTTGCATCGATGACACTGTCTAACTATCTTCTTTTACCTTCAATCTTTCCCAACATCAGGGTCTTCTCCAGGGAGTGCTCCCTTCTCATTGGGTGGCCAAAGTCTTTGAGCTTCAGCTTCAGGATCTGGCCTTCCAGGGAACAGTCAGGGTTGGTTTCTTTTAGGTCTGACTGATCTGATCTCCTTGCAGTCCAAGGGACTCTCAAGAGTCTTCTCCAGCACCGTAATTCAAAAGAATCTATTCTTTGGCGCTCGGCCTTCCTTATATTCCAACTCTCGCAGCCATACATCACTACTGGGGATACCACAGCTTTGACCATACAGACTTTTGTTGGCAGGATGATGTCTCTACTTTTTGTTATACTGTCTAGGTTTGCCATCGCTTTTCTTCCAGGGAGCAGGCGTCTTTTAATTTCATGGCTGCAGTCACCGTCTGCAGTGATCTTGGATCCCAGGAAGGTGAAGTCTGTCACTGCTTCCACGACTTCCCCTTCTATCTGCCAAGGAGTGATGGGGCAGGATGCCACGATCTTAGTTTTTTTGATGTTGAGTTTCAAGCCAACTTTTGCGCTCTCCTCTTTCACCTTCAGCAAGAGCACCTGTACTCAGGCACTAACCTCCTAGAGTAAGGTTGCCAACCCCCAGGCGGCACCTGGAGATTTCCAGCGACTACAATTGATCTCCAGACAACTAAGATTGGTTTCCCTGGATAAAATGGCTGCTTTGGAAAGTGGACTGTTGGAGGATCTGCAAGTTCTCTCCCTGACGTCATGAAAGAGTTAACCTGTTTGTTTGTTTATGCTAACAGGTAGTTAGTTAGTTAGAATCTATGGTGTGCCAAGTAGAAGTTCTCTGCCTAGAAGGGGAAAGGTCTATGCATCATGAACTGACCTTTAACCTGGCCATTGGTCAGTTCATAGCTGGAATATGTTACCTGGGATTTTGCATGCAGGCATTCTGGGGGCTTCTTTCCCCTTCCTCTGTTTTAGCCAGTTTGGTGTAGTGGGAGAACCGGGTTTGATTCCCCACTCCTCCACTTGCACCTGGCTGGATGACCTTGGGCAAGCCATAGCTCTGTACCAGCTGTTCTCTCAAGGACAGCTTGGAAAAGAGCTCTCTCAGCCCCACCTACCTCACAGGGTGTCTGTTGTGGGGAGGGGAAGGGAAAGGAGTTTGTAAGCCGCTCTGAGACTCCAAGTGAAGGGCGGGGTATAAATCCAATCTCTTCTTCTTCTTCTTCTTCTTCCTCTTCTTCCTCTTCTTCGAGTTCAGTAGCCAAAGTCTCTGTCTTGGAGTTAACATCAGCTAGAAAGATGTAGCTAAATAGAGATGCCCTTTTCCATGTTTTCATCCTTGCATGCAACCCTTCCTATTCTTCAGTAAACGTTTCTCTCTTAGCTAATTGACGTCTGTGTGCTGTGTTATTGTTTTCACGTGGCAAAGTGGACTCTGTGGCATTATAACTTGCTGAGGTCCCTCCCCTCCCCAACCCCCCCTCCCTAGGCTCCACCCCCCCCCCCAATCTCTAGGTATTTTCCAGCCCCGAACTCACAACCCTATCCTACAGGCTAGTGAGGAGGGCATCCTGGAGGCTGGGCCTTTTCTCATACTCTCTGCTTCTTTGCAACCATGCCAGTCAAGCAAGGATGAGCAGGCAGCCAGACGGGGCTGATCTTGAAAGCAGCCTCTCTCTCTCTCCCCCCCCCCCCAAGCGATGGAAGACCTTTGCACCTCCCTGAAGCAGCTTCGAGCTGGCCAGCTGCAAACACTCGATCTGAATCTCATTTTGCAGAGCCCCATTTCCAACAGGAAGCCTCCCAACCCCCCCCCCCCCCGCGTCTTGCCCTCCCTCCAGCAGGCAGAGGTCGCCTGAATTTCTTGTTCTGGGAGCATCAATGGGAAAAGTCAGTGTGATGGAGAGCATCGTGGAGACCTGAGCGGAGCGCTGTGCTGCTGGGCGACCCTGGGTCAGTCACCCTCTCTGAAGCGGCAGTCCTTCACACGTTTTGTGTCTGATGTGTCATCGGTTTACGGTGACCCTGTGAATTAACGACCTCTAAAGCGTCCTCTCGTTAACAGCCTGGCTCAGGTCTTGGAAGTGAAAGACAGAATCGCTGTCTCGGGTGGTGTTTCCCCAGCCCAATTTGAGAAAACACCCGGCACAGTCCTGTAGAGCAGAAAATTCTGAGAACTTCATTAATAAAGGGAGAAGTACAGGTACAACAGGGCTTTGGATAGGGTCCCCAAGTCCCCCTGGGGGGTGGGGAAACTCCCGCTCGATCGGCCTGTTCCCCACTGGCCTGGATTGGGCCACCGGGGGGAACCCCATCCCCAAATTGGATTGGGCCACCAGGGGGAACCCCATCCCCGAATGGGCTGCGGAGACGTGCCTGGCACAATGATGTCACCGAGAGGTGACATCATCACGTTGGGGACATTTCAGGGCGGGACGCTCTATAATTTGAGGGAAAACTCTATGGTTTCCTCTCGAATTACAGAGGTCCCGCCCCCACGTGCCTGACGTGATGACGTCCCTTCTGGGTGATGTCATTGCAGCGCGCCCGTGAAGCAAAACACTCTCAGACCAGCAAGGACTCCCACCCCGCTAGAAAACAGGTAAGACTTGGCAACCTTAGCTTCGGACCCTCGAATGCCCACCGGCTATCCCAAAGTTACAATGGGAGACATAGGCTTTTATACTGACTATGACACTTGCACATAAATCATAATTATCGGTTCCATAAATCATAATTATCGGCCATGCGTCTGTCACAACTTTCTGACTGGGCTCAGACCTGAGGGTTGGGCTTTCTCAAGTAAAGATGTTTCTTTTTAAGCTAAACAATGGGCCTTCTTCTTCCTCCCAGGCTATGAAGCTCTAAAAAGTATCTGTTGTAGCTGATGTGGGAACAGAGTGGTGATGTTCTTCATTTAACTAGGCTGACTGACATCAGAAACATGCGCAGTTGTCGCTGGCCAGAACAAGGCCACAAACCTTTAACAGAATAGCAGCCTGTCAGCATTTAGCCATTTCCCAGAATGCATTTAAACAATGAACCAAAGTGAATGTCCTGAATATGTATTCAGTTCGGATCATCAATAGAATTTAGCGTATCTGTTTGTCTATCTATGTCAGAAAGATGCCAAGTGTGCTTGTCAAGGCCAAACTGCTAAGTCAGTGGCAAAATACAGAGTGTATAATAGTGTTTCATAAACTGCGCATACAACACAAGCAGGAGAGTCCATTAGCACCTTAAAAACTAACAAGATTTTTGGTTTAGAGCAGGGGTGGGCAATTGTTTTGGCTCAGGGGCCACTTTGTGGGAGCGGAGGTTAGCGGAGGGCCGCACCTTTTAAGATGATTGCATTCGTTAGTTAACTTCGCATTTCAGAAAAGGTATCAATTGTATCATAAAAATCAATAAATATAAATTAAATAAAATAGTGGTAGTTTTATTCAATTTATTTATTGTGCTAATTTCATATCGTCTATAGCTGCAAGCACATTTAATTTTTGAATCAGTTTAATGAGACAAACGTACCCTATCACACTTTTCTACCATTTTTTTTGAAATCAGGAGTGAGATTGCTTGTTGAGATTCTCATCACAGCCTGCAAGTTAATGGCCCCGTCCACACTGTCACTTTTGCTGCTCATTTCTCCCTATTGCTTTGGGTTCCTCCCCCTTTTCCACATGTGTTTTGCTCCCTCTGGGACTTCTAGAAAGAACAAAACATATGGGGGGTGGGGGAACCTGAAGCAATAGGGAGAAATGAGCGACGAGAGTGACAGTGTGGACGGGGCCAATGTCTGTCAAAGAGCATCTATATTTACTCTCGTTGATCTTCATGCAAGAAAAACTTTGCTCACAAATCTATGTAGACCCAAATATAGAGAACATCTTCCCAGCAAATTTCTTCATACATGGAAATTTTTTCAGCAAAGATTTGTAAAAGTCAACTAATGTCACCGCATTAAACATTTCTTTCACAGTGTGATCTGACTGCAGGTCAATAAGTTCAAGCTGCAGCTCCTCAGGTGCTGTATCAATATCAGCAGTGATGGGATAAGAGAGCAAATTGAATTTAGGCTCAATTTTCTTGAAGTCCTGAAATCTTCTTGGCGGGCCGCAAAAAACTCTGTGGCGGGCCGCATGTGGCCCCTGGGCCGCAATTTTCCCACCCCTGGTTTAGAGGGTTCTGCGAATCAAAACTTGTAACCCAGTATCTGATTAAGGGAGCGTCGACTTACTGACGAAGGGAGCTGGACTGCACATTTACTTTAGAGGAAATCCCATTGCACACAAAGTTGCTATTGGGTTAAATATATATATTTTAAAAAATCTTGGACTTGGAAGCACGGAATCTTTACATGGTACCCATTATTCTCCACATGTTAGTAAATAGAATCCAGTTTCCCCGGCTTTCTCCCCATTGGCTTTGAGCCAAGTTACCTTCCAGGTCAGGCTAAACTCCAGCACACAAGATCTACACATTAACCCTCTAATGACTGAATTTAGGCTGTGCAACACACATATTTCCAGCATTAATTACCCAGAGTCAGAGTTCCCTCTAAGCTGAGTTAGTGTGAGCTAGCTCACAGTTTTTTGGCCTCCAGCTCACACATTTTTGTCTCGGCTCAGGAAGGATGGCTTCACAACAAACTAATCTATGCAGTAGCCAAATTGCTTGCTCACAACTTTAATGCCAGTAGCTCACAAAGTAGAATTTTTGCTCACAGGACTCCACAGCTTAGGGGGAGCATTGCCCAGAGTTACTGAGGCAAGGTGTGCGGGTGGTGCGCAGTGCTGGCAACGGCAGCAGCATTCACAGCTGCATACTCTGGCTAGTGCTGTCAGGGAAAGGTGTACAAGCGATGAAGGCAAATGGGTGGTCCCAGGATCTTCAAACAGGAGGAGGAGGCAGGGCAGATGGGGGAACGCAAGTGTGAGGGTTGAAAGGAGGGCATGAGGGAAGCTCTAGTGGTGGACAGAGAGGGGTCTGTCTGCCGATACCCCCCAATACCTGGAACCAGCCCTTCAGCCAAGCCCTTCTCAAATATACTGAATTTGTCTTGGGGGGTAGGTTTGCCAGGTGAGGCCAACAAGCAGGTGGGGGACTTACCAGGAGGCTCCAGGAGAGGGGAGGGTGGCTCTAGGAGAGATAACTCTGAAGCAAGTTCTGAGTGAGCTGCCGTCACTTTTAAAGGAACCACATTCCTTTTAAATGCTTTCCCTCCGTTGGAAATACCGGAGGATGGGGGCACCTTCTTTTAGGGCTCATAGAATGGGAACCCCTGGTACAATCTTTTTGAAACTTGGGGAGAGTTTTGAGGAAAGGCACCAGCAGCTATGCTGAAAATTTGGTGCCTCTACCTCAAAAAAACAGCCTCCCCAAGTCCCAGTTCCCATAGGTCATAATGGAGTGCTCAGCAGCTATCCTCCTGCTTTCTGATAGCCCTGAAGCAGGGGGAGGGGCTCCAAACCAGGGGCTCCAAACCAGGGGATCTTCTGCCCCCAAATGGGGATTGGCAACACTGCTTGCGGGGCCAGGTGGAGGATGGCATCCTCAGGTTAAGCTGCAGCCGAGGAGATGAGAATATTAGGCACTCGGCTTCTGATTTTCCAGAACTGCATGAGCCACATGGAAGAACAAAGGCAATAAAATATCATTCTGGGATGTATCAATGTTTAAATTCCCAACTTCTTCTCTTTCTTTTAGAATAACACGTTCTATTTTTAATTCCAGATGAAGTGCCCGGCTACTGTCGGCTGGTGCAGATGAGGCATTTGTCTTCCGGTCCAGAGCTTGCCCCCTGGATAAATTCCCGTAGATAGAGCGAACATCAGATAAATCTTCATTTTCCTGGGGAGACGGTGCACTTTACAGCTTTGAAGCTTGGGTTCTCTGTCTTCCAATAAATCCACCTGATGGAAAGCCAGTAGCCTATCCCCTCCACAGTAGCCGCATTTTAATGGTACAAGTGGGGGGCCAGAGGCCTTGACGGTGGTGTGTTTGTGTATACGTCATGCTGTTGGTACTGTTTTTGTGATGCTGCTGAGATATGAGATTGAATTCCTAAATGTCCTAAATTCCTGACCCATTTCAGAAAGAGGGAGCATCAAAGCCCAAATTTCTCTACATGGTTTTCTGCCCAGCTTAATAGGGTTGTAGGGCTGTGGTGGCTCAGAAGTCAAGACGCTGAGCTGCAGACGGGAAGGTCAGTAGCTCAGCAGTTCGAGACCCGAGTGCCCTGTGATGGAGTGGGCTCCCGTCTCTGGCCCCAGCTCCTGCCAACCTAGCAGTTCGAAAGCAAGAAATTGCAAGTAGATAAACAGGTACTGCTTCGGTGGGAAGGTGACAGCATTCTGTGTGCCTCGGCGTTTAGTCATGCTGGCCAAGTCTTCGGACACTGCTGGCTCTTCAGCTTGGAAACGGAGATGAGCACCGCATCCCAAGAGTTGGATTTGACTGGCTTTCGAGCAAGGGAAACCTTTACATTTAATAGGGTTGTACACTGTAACAAAATGGTTCAGAAAGTTAGTTGGGGAAAGGGTTGGGGACTGTGGGCTATACTATTGTATATTCCTCATGCTACCTGTTGCTGTAAGTATTGGGATATTTGGTTCATATAGCAGAGTCTACCCAGTTGTAGAAGCGTGATCCTGAGTGCAGGAAATTAATCTCCCAGGGAGTCTATTGCAAAAAGTAGAAACTTGCATTTATTCAAGTAGATCCAGTTCACATTCAGGTTGCAGTCAAAAGGAGAGAGAAAAGCCTAATCTAAAGAGTTCTTTCCCTTTTGCAAATGGCCAACTTGTCCAGCATCATGGGTACGGGAGTATTAGGGCATTTTATCTACAGGAGAGACATGGAGAGACATGTCTTCATGGAAGAAGAGAAGAGATTGGATTTATACCCCACCCTTCACTCCGAGTCTCCGAGCGGCTTACAATCTCCTTTCCCCTCCCCACAACCGACACCCTGTGAGGCAGATGGGGCTGAGAGAGCTCTTCTGAGGACTGCTCTTGAGAGAACAGCTCTGAGAGAACTTGCGACTGACCCAAGGTCACACCAGCAGCTGCATGTGGAGGAGTGGGGAATCAAACCTGGTTCTCCCAGATTAGAGTCTGCACTCCTGACTACTACACCAAACTGGCTGTCTATACCAAACTAGAAGGCCATGTTGAGAGAGGGATAGGGCAAAGGGAGAGAGAGAGAGAGGAGGGATCAGAGGGCAGTTCCCAGGTTAAGACAAAGAGAGGCATCCTATTCAAGGAGGCAACACCTGTGCACGTTTAGAGTGATGTAGCACCCTCCCCCTCAATGTCCAGGCATGCTGAGTCGCTCGCTCCAGCAGTCAGTTGGCTCTTACAATGTTTATTTATTTATTTACTTTATTCATACTCTACCTCTCTCCCCAGTGGGAACAAAAAGAAGCTTACATCATCCTCCTTGCCTCCATTTTATCCTCACAACAGCCCTGTAAGGCAGGTAAGGCTGACAGCGTGTGACTGGCCCAAGGTCACCCAGTGACCTAGCTTCCATGGCCCTAGTGGGGATTTGAAGGGCAGATAGTGAAGGGCGGGGTATAAACCCAATCTCCTCCTCCTCCTTTTCCTCTTCATGGCAAGAGGCAACAGGCAAGTGATGGCAGCTTGTGAAGTTGCTGTCACTTACCTAGAGTTGGAGTATAAGGAAGGCCGAATGCTGAAGAACAGATTCTTTCGAATTATGGGGCTGGAGAAGACTCCTGAGAGTCCCTTGGACTGCGAGGAGATCAGATCAGTCAATCCTAAAAGAAATGACTGTTCCCTGGAAGGCCAGATACTGAAGCTGAAGCTGAAATATTTCGCCACCAAATGAGAAGGGAGCACTCACTGGAGAAGACCCTGATGCTGGGAAAGATTGAAGGCTGAAGAAGAAGGGGATGGCAAAGGATGAGATGGTTAGACAGTGTTATCGATGCAACAAACATAAAATTGGGCAAGCTCCGGAGCACAGTGGAAGACAGGAGGGGCTGGCGTGATGTGGTCCATGGGGTTGCGAAGAGCTGGACTCGACTGTGCAACTGAACAACAACAACAACCTAGACATCATCCTTTAAGCAGGGGGCACGCTTACATTATTACTTCTAACTCAAGGCCTCCATTTCTCATTTTTCTTAGCACTCCTTGTTCAGTGTGAATGAAACTGCATATGAATCTTGCAGGAGACAGCTTTATTGAGGGGGGGATGCAAAGGAAGTTAGTTTAACAAGAGAGGGCTTTTAAATGGAACAGATAACTCAGACCTTCCAGGTGGGGAGAGAGGCCTGTGTCTTGCTAGCATTGGTGCGAGGCCTCGCTCTCCAGACAGACTCCGTCTACGAGTGGTGTTAAAAGGGAGCCGAGTTAATCTTCATAGAGCTGCTAGTTGAGTATATGAAAGCCACCGATCAAATCTTATTAACTCCTGTCTCTTGACAACCACCATCTCCAAGAGAGAAATTATCGCCGACGGAAATCCCACGTGTACCAGGAGCCAAGGAAGACAAAGGATGCGTTTGCAAGAACGATGAATATTAAAGTCATCCGTCAGAGAGAGGGATCTAACTATACATGAGATTGAATTTACAATGCAATGGGATTTTTTAAAAAAATAGGCTGAAAAACAACCAAGATACCCTGGGGAAACGCCATGAAGCCTGGGATGATATAAACAACAGCATAATACGTTCTTACATGTCGTAAGAATGTAGGTACCTTGATGGGACCTCTTACAGGTATGAAAGCAATAGATACTCGCAGGGCTTTTTTTTTTTGTAAAAAAAGCCCAGCAGGAACTCATTAGCATAATAGGCCACACCCAACAGTAGAAACTCATCAGCATATTAGGCCACACCCCTTACAGTGGAGCTTATTAGCATATTAGGGAAAGCACAGGGCAGGCATGGAAGCTTGCTGCTCCCCCCCGAGCTTCTCCACCCCATTTTAGCATTGCCTTTTTAGTCTCCCCCCCCCCTTGAACCAGATGGCGGGGAAAGACACTTCATCGTGGAATTTTTTTAGTACTGCCCTTTTATCCTTCTATACCTTACCATTTGTTTATTTAGAAAAGGCATAGGCTCTCTCTCCAGAGACCTGCTAGATGCAGTTGAGAACTGAAATAACATGGTGAAACTGCAAAGCCATTAGACACCAATCAGAGCATGAAAACGAAGTCTCTTAAATTTCACAGCTGGCTGTTTCGTGTCCACGACTTATCCTCGCCATCCTCTACCAGAGAGCCAGTTTGGTGTAGTGGTTAAGTGCGCAGACTCTAATCTGGGAGAACCGGGTTTGATTCCCCACTCCTCCACTTGCACCTGCTGGATGACCTTGGGCAAGCCATAGCTCTGCACCAGCTGTTCCCTCAAGGACAGCTTGGGAAAGAGTTCTCTCAGCCCCACCTACCTCACAGGGTGTCTGTTGTGGGGAGGGGAAGGGAAAAGGAGTTTGTAAGCCGCTCTGAGACTCCCTTGGGGAGTGGAGGGCGGGGTATAAATCCAATCTCTTCTTCTTCTTCTTCTTCTACAATGGGCTAAGCAACTGTTATTGATAATGACATACCTTAGGAACAACATAAAACACATTCAGGAGCCAGACTCAAGGAGACCCCAAAACATTTTTGCTGAGCATCAAAAGAATCCTGCTTTGAGACGTTTCTGTCGCATTGTCCACAAAGGGATTCGTATTCCATCCAAGCTGCCTTCCTTCACTTACCTGAGTGCCGAGGGGGTTGCTGTCCAGGGTCCTGAATGGGCAGCTAGGCATATCCATGGACGCTGCCACTCGTGGCAATGGAACCCCCCCCCCTCTCTTTTTAGGGTGCCCTTCACCTTTCATGCTAATTGGGGGCACACCCCTCTCTTAGGTTATGAAAAGTAATTCCCCTCCTAGCTGGGGAGAAGGGCGGTTAGAAATGTTTGCCCAGAATGATAAGGCAAGGAACCACCAGATCCCTCAGGTCTTCAGAGGATATTCACCCAGTGAATAGGGGGCTTGACCATGGTACAGCTGAGCAAAGGTAACAGTGGAGCAAAGAAAATGTGGTGTCCCAGTGTGCCAAAAGGCAGAGAAGGCAGCATGGTCCAACCTAGACTTGCCAGATCTCAGAAGCTGAGCAGGGTCAGTAGTTGGATGGGAGACCAAGAAAGACTCTGTGGAGATCCATAGAATCATAGAGTTGGAAGGGACCTCCAGGGTCATCTAGCCCACCCCCCTGCACAATGCAGGACATTCAGAAATACCTCCCCCACACACACCCAGTGACCCCTGCTCTACGCCCAGAAGAGGGGGGGAACCCTCCAGGATTCCCAGCCAAACTGGAGAAGAATGGCTTCCTCACCCCAAAGTGGCGATCAGCATTTCCCTGGGTGTGTAAGAAAGGGCCACAAGAACTAAGCACTGAGGCAACCCTTCCTGCCCTCCCTCTCACAATCTGCCTAAGTTCACAGAACCAGCATGGCTGTCAGGTGGCCATCTAGCCTCTGTTTAGAAACCTCCACAGAAGGAAAGTCAATGGCAAACCACCTCTGCTTCTCAGCTGCCTTGACAGTCCCTTGCTGAGTTGCAATAAATTGGTGGTGACATCATCATCATCATTTACATTTCTACCCCGCCCTCCTAGCCAAGGCCAGCTCAGGGCAGCTTACATAAAATCAACACATAATTTACAATAAAACATAAGTATAGATTTAGAGTAAAAGAAGAAGAAGAAGAGATTGGATTTATACCCCGCCCTTCAGTTGAAGTCTCAAAGCAGCTTACAAACTCCCTTCCCTTCTCCTCCCCACAACAGGCACCCTGTGAGGTAGGTGGGGCTGAGAGAGCCCAGACAGAAACTGCTCTTTTTCAAGAACAGCTGTGCCAGAACTAAGGTTTGCCCAAGGTCACCCAGCTGGCATCATGTGGAGGAGTGGGGAATAAAACTCAGTTCTCCCTGATTAGAGTCCGTGCACTTAACCACTACACCAAACTGGCAATTTGGAAACAATTTTAAAATCATTTAACAATACATAGTAAAGTTCTAGTATCATCATTTCATAATGGCTGTTGTCACTCAGTTCTCACAGTCGGCTCCTCGATCTTCTTTGGATGTTCTTTTGGCAGCTAGCTCAGGCTGTTGTTAGGAATTCCAGGGGAACAGGGCTCTCTAACTTTCGACTATCAGTTGCTGACATGTGCGTATGTGCCAGAAGATAAACACACTTCAATAAGTAACAATGAATACAATGTAACGACCTTCCAAGGTGTGCCCTGCAAGACAAATGGCTACAAAAGGCAGTGATTCTGTACAGGCATGTCTATCGGCGAGTCACTGCCAGCTTGAGAAGATAAAATGCATAAGCAGCCAAGGAGTGCTGTTCGTTGACCACCAGAGGTCTGTGGTTGTGTATGGAAATGACCCCTCACATGCTGGTAATGGTTGTGATGCTCAGTTAAGTAAACGGCACAGACATTTCTGGGCAGTAGTTAAGGGTGGCATGAAAAATGCTCCCATAAATATGGGCAAGGATAGTGAATCATGTTCCATTTTGGCCAGCCTTGAGAAAGGAAAACCAAGAGAGAGAGAAACCTAAAAGGAAAAAGAACTCTCTTGGACTGGCTCAGGCAAAGCCTAAAGAGTTGGACTGGCTGTGTAGCCATCGGTGCACGAGGGTTCGTAAATGCGTTTGGGAAGCTGAACGTTGAAGTAGCTCTTCAATAGTTCAGCTCGGCTGGACCTTGAAGAAGGGACGCGCGCGACACCTGCTTTGCCGCATATCTTGGTGGTGTCTGGAAAGAAAGCCTTCTACATTCATTCATTCATTCATTCATTCATTCATTCATTTATTTATTTATTTATTTATGGCATTTCTATCCCGCCCTATCCCATGATGGACTCAGGGCGGCCCACCACAACGATAAAACAATAAATATACAATGGTTTAGGGGGCATGCTTTGTGTCAGCGCATGAAGTATGGTTTCATCACATATCTGCGGTGGCGGACATCTGATAAAACAATGCTTCGTATACAGGCAAACTGGGTTCAAGTCGATCCAGTTCACATTCAGGTTGCAGTCAAAGGAAGAGAGAGAAGCTTAATCGAGAGTACTTTCCCTATCGCAAGGGGCCACCTTGCCTGGTATCCTGTGTATGGGAGTATGAGGGCATTATTATCTACCGAAGAGACCTGGAGAGACATATGCCTCCATGGAAGGCCATGTGAAGTGAGTGAGAGGACAAAGTGAGACAGAGGAGGGATCAGAGGGTAGCTCCCAGGCTAAGACAAAGAGAAGCATCCCATTCAAGGAGATAACACCTACACACACTTAGAGAGCGAAGTAACAGCCCCCAATGTCCAGGCCTGCTGAGTGGCTCACTCCAACAGATGTCTTCCCCCTTCCAGGCATCGATGTGGTCATTGGACCTGGGGCTTTCCTTACTGGTCATGCCTGGTCATCTCCTGATGATCCCTACAGTGATTGCAGCTGCTGGGATGGGGTTTGGGGTGCTTCTGTGCCCACCAGCAGCTCCAGTGGGCCAAATGTCCGGTGGCTGGCCCTCCTTCCCTGACTGCCTCCTGACAGACGCTGCTCCTCAGGTAAGCAAGACTCTGGCATCACTGGGTTTCGGCCATCCTGCAGGGCTCAGGTTGGGCCGAATCTGGGGGAGGGAATTCCATTCCCTGTCACGGGTCTAGCCCAGTATTGCAACAGCTGTCCAGGTTATTGGGCTGAGATCTATCCTAGATCTACCTGAGATCCTTGGGTCACTTAAGGCTTGAGAGCACTCCCAGGGCCATGCTGTGCGGAAATAAGTGTTTCCTCTAAGCTGAGTCGGTGTGAGCTAGCTCACAGTTTTGTAGACTCCGGCTCACCCATTTTTGTCTTGGCTCAGGAAGGACGGCTCCAGAGCAAACTAATTTCTGCAGCAGCCAAATCGCTCGCTCACAACTTTCATGCCAGGCGCTCACAAAGTAGAATTTTTGCTCACAAGACCTCACCGCTCAGAGGGAGCACTGGCGCAGATGCGCATGGTGTGTGCTATCATGTATAGTTCCAACTTTTTTTAAAAAAATGCTGTGTGGCAATAAAGCCATGTAGGCTGCCCATGAATGCAGCCACAAGGACCCGGCAGCTGCAGAATAGACAGTCGCAAAAGTGCAAGACCCACAAAAACGCCTACAGCTATCAGCTCCCGAGGAACGGCTAATGCACTGACTAAGAGACATTCCCGCGGGTGCTGAGAGGATTGTTTCTGGGAGGAGCGCCAAAAGCAGCCAGTGTGTAATTTTCAGGCCATAAAAGATAATTTCAGTAGTAGGACCAAAGCCAGTCTCCTTGCTTTTCTGTTTACTTGTTTGCTTTAAAGCGAGAGAACAGGACAAAAGGCCTCGTGGTGTTTTGATTATAAACCAGGCAGCGGATAGTCCTTGACTCTATGCTTGCACCGATTTCTGTATTGAATGCAGATTGACTGTCACGACTTTGTTTTCTGTACAACCGAGCTGATAGGCCAGACCTACTTATGTGGGTGACTCACGCAGAGCCTGCAATGCGCGTCCCCCTCTTATCACCCCCTCTTTGCATCCATCTGTCCCTGGGAATCTGTTACCACAGGAAGTAAGGTAAAGGTTTCCCTTGCTCGAAAGCCAGTCGAATCTGACTCTGGGGATGCAGCGCTCATCTCTGTTTCCAAGCCAAAGAACCAGCGCTGTCTGAAGACTTCTCCGTGGTCACGTGGCTGGCATGACTAGATGCCACAGTGCGTGGAACGCTGTTGCCTTCCCACCGAAGCGGTACCTATTTATTTACTTGCAATTTCTTGCTTTCGAACTGCTGGGCTGGCAGGAGCTGGGATCAGAGATGGGAGCTGACTCTGTCACATGGCACTCAGGTCTCGAACTGCGGAGCTACCGACCTTCCGGTCTGCAGTTCAGCATCTTAGCCTCTGAGCCACTGCGGCCCAGGAAGTAGAGCTGGCCAAAGACGCCAATGGCCTTAAAGAGGATGAATGCATGAAGGATGGGTCTGTCACTGTTGGATTAGAATCAGGGTTACTTCACCACCCCCCCCCCCCCCCGCATGCAGCTATTAAGTTCACAAGACACCTGGATGACTTCGTTGGACACTGTGTTACAGTCTAACCTCCATCACAGGGCTGTCGTGAGGGATAAAATGAAGCCCTTGGAGGAAGGGTGGGATAATAATGAGATGGATGTTTTGGGATATTTGGTCGATATAGCAAAGTTTGCCCAGTCATAGAAGTGTGATACTGAGTGCAGTCAATAAATCTCCCAAAAATTATATTGCAAAAAAAGGGAAACTTATATTTATTCAAGTACTTCTAGTTCACATTCAGGCTGCGGTCTCAATCCTCCCAGCACTTCATTGGATGTGACCTCCTCGTGCTTCGTGTGCACCTGGTTCCCTTTCTTACAGTATATGACTGAAAACAACTTACTGCTCCGAGACACTAGCTATTCCTCTTGGCTTCATTTCTGAATCTATCTACTTATTGCTTCTCTGTCACACTCTCCTCTAGTTATTACTACCTCAAATCCTACAAAGAAAAGGTATTATGGGAGCTTTTCTTTTCCTTTATATTTACTTAGGGTTGTGTAGATTTACCAGATTCAGGACACGTATTATTAATCTAATAGTCAAGCTTACTTGTTACGATAAATTGTTTATTTGTTGGTATTGCATCCTCACATTGTCAATGCTGATATTTGAGTACCTTTTTTTGGAAGCTGTGTTCTTCAATAAAAATTATTTTCAAAAAAAAAAAAATAAGGAGAGAAAGAAGCCTAATCTAAAAATGACTTTCCCTGTCATAAATGGCCAGCTTGTCCGGCATCGTGTGTGTGGGAGGATGAGGGCACTGTCTCTACTGGAGAGAACTACAGAGGACTCACTCCATGGAAGGCCATGTGTAGTCAGTGAGAGGACAAAGGGAGACAGGGGAGGGATCAGAGGGCAGTTCACAGGTTAAGACAAACTCTAATCTGGGAGAACCGGGCTTGAGTCCCCACTCCTCCTCCACTTGCAGCTGTGGGATGACCTTGGGCAAGCCATAGTTCTGTCAGAGCTGTTCTCTCAAGGGCAGTTTCTCTCAGAGCTCACTCAGCCCCACCAACTCACAGGGTGTCTGTGGTGGGGAGAGGAAGGGAAAGGAGTTTGCAAGCCACTCTGAGACTCCGAGTGAGTGAAGGGCGGGGTATAAATCCAATCTCTTCTTCTACTCTTCTTGGTTATTGAATATCCCATTTTGTTGATGGTTCTGACTCATGATATATAACCTGCCCTGAGTCCATGTGAAAAAGGCCAACTATAAATAATGGAAATGCATTAAAAAAAAAAGCTCACAGGATCGTTTTTCACAAGGGAGAAGCAAACTTGCAGTGGAATGTGTGAATCAAACCAACCTGAGGCATTTGGCCACATCTCTGTTGTAGAATGAAGTCAGGCGAGTACCAGTTGTCAAGTAATGTCAGGTTCAGATTCAGGTTTCAGTTTATTGCCTTTAGCCCTAGGCCATTACAACGACAGCACAATATATAATGTATAACAATAACACCTGTATGAACTTCTAAAACCAGAAGAATAAAAAACTGTTATGGCACAATAAAACATAATAATAATTCCATCTCTCCCATCCAGACTTCCGCTGGTAATTAAGCTGTGGTACTGCTACTGTTTTCTTTTGAATTTTCTCTGTGGTGAAGGCAAAGAGGGTCACCTTGTATGAAGAAGAAGAAGACGAAGACGAAGAGGAGGAGGAGGAGGAGGAGATTGGATTTATACCCCGCCCTCCACTCCCCAAGGGAGTCTCAGAGCGGCTTACAAACTCCTTTCCCTTCCTCTTCCCACAACAGACACCCTGTGAGGTAGGTGGAGTTGAGAGAGCTCTTTCCAGCTCTGACAGAGCTATGGCTTGCCTAAGGTCATCCAGCAGGTGCAAGTGGAGGCGTGGGGAATGAAACCCGGTTCTCCCAGATTAGAATCCACCCATTTAAGCACTACACCAAACTGGCTCTCGGCCTCTATGTCTGCTAGTAGAACTAGAACTTTTCCCCCGTTTCGGTTCTAGTAGCTAAGGAGGCCAAGATTGGATGTAGAAATTTCTTCCTAGGGGATTGGTAGAGTGGACAGAAGAACAGGTCATTGCACAGATCTTCTGGCGCTAGATCTCCACACAGGCAACAGGGTCAAGAAATGTCTTGCTGGCTTTGTCCCGCCATGTCATTTCAACTGCTTAAGACAAATGAAGAAATTAAGCAATATTGCTAAGTGAAAACGAAACATTGTTGGTCGGGCCTCTGAGTCTCCTCCTGCTGAGGACACTGAGTGGCAATTGCTGTAAATTAGCATGTTTAACATTGCCTTTCTTTTTTCCCTTTGGATTTTTTTTTTTTTGCATTTTTGCGTTTCTGCACTTGTGTGCGTCCGTGCCTGGAAGTCATGGTGACCTCTGGTGATCCCCACTGGGACACGGAGGATGTTCAGAGAAGTGGCTTGATCGCCGGCCTCTGCCTCCCGGCCCTGGTGTACTTTGGAGGTCTCCCATCCAAGCTCTTGCCAGGGTCGTCCCTGCTTAGCTTCCGAGGTCTGACGAGATCGGGCTTGCCTGGGCTGTCCAGGTCAGGGCAGCAAGTTTAACACTTTCAAGGCTACTGCAGAAGGAACATATTTTCCTTGAGGTGTAAAAACTTAGCCAGAGAATTACACTTGTTTTTGTGGGGAGTACAGTAAATCCACAAGGCTTTCTGTTTTTTTCCTGGAAGAAAACAAAATAACCCGGGCTGTTCTCTCAGAGCTGGAGACCGAGGGGATGGATCGGGCTGGGAAGCCACCTTGGAGGTAGCTGTTAATATTTTTTTGCAGCTCTGGGGCTGAGGGGAGGTGTGCTTGGACAGCAGAAGAGAGCAGGAAACAATCCGGGAAGCACGCCCTTACTTAAAACCTCAGAAAGCTCCTCTGTCCTCTACAAGGGCCGGTTCCAAATAGGCGCCTCTTATATGGATTTTGCACAGAGTTTATTGAACTATATGCACACAGGCTTAAAAGAACACCGTGTGCCGTATGGATAGAAAAGCTATTATCTCTTTGCTCAGTTGAGTATCACTGTGCCAATCAAATTATCAGCTCAAAGAGGCCACCTTGGTATACAGTCGAGAGCAGTACAGATCTGGGAAGAGGACGCCCAGTTTTGTAGGAGTAAGTCCAAAGTTTCCCAGGGCTTTTGATGCAGTTTTTCGTGGCAGGCATCTTTTGAGGTGGGAGGGGGAAGAGAGATGGGTTTTGTTATTCCATTGTTGAGCCAGTTTGGTGTAGTGGTTAGGAGCGTGGACTTGTTTTTTCTTTTTAAGCTCTGAAAGAACTTGTGACTGACCCAAGGTCACACCAGCTGCTGCATGTGGAGACGTGGGGAATCAAACCCAGTTCTCCTAGATTGGAGTCTGTGCTCCTAACCACTACACCAAACTGGCAAAGAGGATGGCAACATTTTTTTTCCTCCTGCCCTTGCTTGGAGATGAAGCAGGCAAAAACTGTAACGAGCAGGAGGTCTCCCACATAGGGATGCCAGCCTCCAGGTGGGGCCTGGGGATCTTCTGGAATTACAGCTCACTTCCTGACTACAAAGATCAGTTCCCCTGGAGAAAATGGCTGCTTTGGAGGGTGGACTCTAAGCCAATGTATCCCATTGAGGTCTCTCCCTTCCCCAACCCCCACCCTCCTGAGGTACCCACCTGAAATCTCCAGGTATTTCTCAACCCAGAACTGGCAACCCTAACCATTATGGATCTGGTCCACAAGAGAAGAAGAAGAAGAAGAAGAAGAAGAGATTGGATTTATACCCCGCCCTCCACTCCCCAAGGGAGTCTCAGAGCGGCTTACAAACTCCTTTTCCCTTCCCCTCCCCACAACAGACACCCTGTGAGGTAGGTGGGGCTGAGAGAGCTCTTTCCCAAGCTGTCCTTGAGGGAACAGCTGGTACAGAGCTATGGCTTGCCCAAGGTCATCCAGCCAGGTGCAAGTGGAGGAGTGGGGAATCAAACCTGGTTCTCCCAGATTAGAGTCCGCGCACTTAACCACTACACCAAACTGGCACTTAACCACTACATCAAGCAATGACATTTTGTGTAAAGGGCCATGCCCAATTTTGTGGGAACCTTTGGCTGAATTTGCAGCGCCCTGTTATAATATGGACAGGAGAACATTCAGACTCGTTTTATATTGACCCTGTCAATAGTTGTAGGCACCACAATGCATTTATTGTTTTAATAAATAAGAACACAGAACAATGCTCTGTCACACAGTGCCCCAAACCCAGGTGCCATCAGGAGGTTCCCCAGCGGGGCCAGAACTCCAGAAGCCCTCCCATGGTTGTCCCCCAAGCAAGTAACCAGATCATCATGTACACAAGCTGAGGTGGGAGAAACATCATCAACATGATAGCCACAGAAGGGAGGCAGTCCGCTAGCTTACGGGCCCAACGTGAGTCATCTTGACTTAGAAACAAGTCCTATTGATTTCAGAAGGAGATTCTTTTAAGCAATTAGAACAATGATGTCTGTTAAATACCAGTGATTTTCAGTTAATTGCATGAAAAATATGACACGTTTCAGAATTTGGAACAAAATTCTGAAGCTCTGGCAGGATGATGCAAAGCTGCTATATATGTGAACACACACGAAACTGCCTTAGACTGAGTAAGAGACCTTTGGGGTGCGTTCAGATGGGCAGCTAATCCCACCATTGGCTCAACTGTAATTTGATCTAGATCTTTTTGATCCAGCATTGCACGACCAGACAGCTCTCCCATGAATCGCTTTACTGCGTGTGACTCCGCGGTGGATTGTCTAGATGGCATCCACCATAAGGAACCGTGTGGTCAGCTTTTTTTAAAAAAAATCCTGTTTGCGCATGCGCATATGCATCTCACCATATACTTGTTTTTCCGCACATGTGCGGACTAAAATGGTAAAAGCACCACCAGCGGTACCTTCCTCTAGGTACCATTTCAGCTAATAAAGCTGATAAAGTTCACGGGACCGTCAGAAACATAAAATTGTTTGGATTGTTTGAGCGAAGCTCTGGGGACATCGCATGTTTAAACGGTTATGCGCGCATCACTAAGACTTTTTTAAAAATGGTGGCTGTTAGGGATGGTCATGAGACCATCCCTACGGGCTGATTGCGCACTGGTGGAACAACTAGACAGGGGAAAGTCCACCATTGGCCCGTCGGCCAGCTTAGGACCGGACTTTCACCACTATCTTTTAAATATGGTCCCCCTGACGGAGATCGACAGGCTAATCACAGAATCGGCCCGATTCTCAGATGTTGTTATCTGGACATGCCCTTTAAATCCACCAGGCACTCATGCCTGGCGGGGCTCAAAAGAGCCATATGAACTCGACCTTGGGCTGTCAAGGTCAGTGTTATCTAGTCTGATTATCATTTTGGAGGGTGGCTGTGGTGGTCTGCAGAAGATCAACTAGATCCGAGACCTTAGAGACCAACAGGATTTTCAGGCTATGAGCTTTTGAGAGTCCTAGAAGTTAAGTTGCTGAGTTGCAGACCAAAAGGTCTGTAGTTCAGCAGGTCAAGACCCGAGTGCTGCATGATGGAGTGAGCTCCCATCTCTGGCCCCAGCTCCTGCCATACTAGCAGTTTGAAAGCAAGAAATTGCAAGTAGATAAATAGGTACCGCTTTGGTGGGAAGGTAACAGCATTCCGTGCGCCTCAGCATCTAGTCATGCTGGCCACATGGCCACGGAAAAAGTCTTTGGACAGCACTGGCTCTTCGGCTTGGAAACAGAGATGAGCACCACCCCCTAGATTCGGATTTGACTGGCTTTTGAGGTAGAGAAACCTTGACATTGACCTTATCTGACAAACAGTGCTTTGACTCTTGAAAGTCCCCCCCCCCATTATTGGCTTAAATGTAAAAAGAAACATTGTTTGCCTTGGAAACACCAACACTTTACATGTATTCCCAGTCCTCTGCATTTCCCGGTTAAGGGGAAAATGCTGTTCAGACAAATTACAAGGGTGATATGACTCCAATGGTCACAAGAGAAAGAAATTTTACTTACAAAAATAGAAGCACAGCTTATGTGACATATTAGTGTAGGTACATTTAACGGCCGGGGACAGACTATTGTTCTGCCATGCTACAGGAGCGTGGCAGAACAAGGCGGGGGGGAACTGCCCCGCAGTGTGGCGTTCAGACGCCGCCGCAAGGAAGCCGCCCGCAGTGTCCACACTGCGGGCGGCTTCCGGCGGCAGCGGCAGAATGCCATGCGGCTCTGCCCTCGTGGCGTTCACACCCGCCAGAAGCGGGTGGAACACGCGTGCAGCCACCGGGACACCACTTGGAAGTGGTGCCCGGCTGCTGCGGGAGGAGTGCGCCGCCGGATGAGGTGAGTCCGGGGCGCCTCCGCGGGGCAGATGTGGCAGTCTGGATGCCCGCTCTGCCTCCGCTTTTAAAGCAGAGGCAGAGCGGGCCAGGCTGCCAGTCTGTCCTCAGCCAACTTTTTGTGAACAGAGTAACTTCAACAAGATCCACTTGCTACAGCTCCAAGCCCAGGTAAAAGAGAGAAGAAGAGATGTCCTGTATAAGATGAAGCACAGGAGGCAAGCAAGGGCCAAAGAGACTCAACATCTAACTGCTGAGAGGGTTGGGCCAACTGCCAAGTGGACCCAGGCGAGTGAGAATTCTCTTAACCCTTTCCCTCCACAAGATCCTCTTGTGTACAGAGTTACAATATCCAACAAAAATGTCACTGGTCTAAGGCGCTACTGAACTCAAACCTTGCTGATCTATTCTGATGGGCCCCAACTTTCCTTAGTCTCTCTGGTAAAAGTCTTTCACATCATTTCATCATTTTAACTGGCGATAACAGGGATTGAATTTGATACCTTCTTTATATGACCGTGGGCTCTTGGACCATGCTGACAACCTGTTGGTTCTGTTCAGGGAAGAAGCCGGGGCTAATTTTTGCAGAATATGTCTGCTGTTAAATGGTCAGGTGAGCATACCTTTCAGGGTTCCATTAAGGGGCTTGGTAGCAACTTTTATCAATGGGACGCAATAGATCTGTCATACCCTGAGGGGAGATATAGCTTTGAAATTACTATTTGCCTCGCCAAGTAGACAGCCTGATGGAATAATTAGTTTCTGGAGATGTTGTTGCCTATGCATATATGCTTTCCCTGCCCTGAAATCTGACTGAGGGTGAAAAATTGTTGGCGTGGAGGTCACCTGCTTCCTGCCTTCATCAATCCCGAAGGATTAATAGCTCAAAGAGCCCCATTCATATGTTTATGGAGAACTCCAAGGCAGACCTTTGAGAAATACCATAAGTCATTGCTGCGATGAACTCATTTCCATTCAAAACAGCTCTGTGCAACCCAGCTCCCGCTGAAATGACTTGGCTCGTGGCCAACGGCCCTCACAGCCGTGAGCCAGAATGTTTATTTTCCCTTCCGCTCTGCAACACGTACAACTAGACCTTAAAAAATTCATCGGAGTTCAAGAATATACAACCAAGGGTGAAGGAATTAAGAGAGTCTAGCTCTCCAGGATGGGGTAATGGACAGATCTTACCAGGTTCATAGGGAATGCATTGTTTTTAATGTCCTTATCCCATTCGATAGCAGCCTGGCTAGTCCAGGCTAGCCTCAGCTCACAAAAGCCTGGAAGCAAAGTAGGGTCAGTTATGTTTAGTACTTGGGTGGGTGACCAGGCTAGGAGACCTGCGCCAGTCCCAAGAGCCGAGTGGGGGTCTTTTTTGAGGCTTTTTGTGCTGCTGGGAATCGGAGGGGGAGAGAGAGAGAGAGAGAGAGAGAGAGAGAGAGAGAGAGGTTTCTCTTTCCCATCATGATTCCTGCAGTAGTGGAGTTTCAGGGAGAAGCAGCTGGGGGCTTGCTGCCTTAAAAAGTTTGTGAGGATGCCGAGTTCTTTGTTTCTTTGGAGAGGGAAAGACAACAGCCCCGTCAACAGTGCCTTTTTGCGCACCTCCCCCCCCTCCCCGTGCGCCTTCCCTCCCCGCAAAATAACCAAAGAACAAGCCCATCTACATAGTTTTTTTTTAAAAAACTATAGTCCGGCCCTCCAACGGTCTGAGGGACAGTAAACTGGCCCCCTGTTTAAAAAGTTTGAGGACCCCTGCTGTAGAGGAAGGCAATGGCTAACCACCTCGGCTCATCTCTTGCCTTGAAAACCCCACGAGGGGGTCACCATGAGTGGATTGCGACTTGGTGGCCCTTAATTATTTATTATCTCACCCATATCTAACCATTTCCCTGAGAAAACCAAGGCTTCATTCATGAGGCTGTCCCTTCTTACATTCACGACAAACCTGTGGGATAAATTGGACAGGTGGACCTCAGCCTATGGGTGGGGACCTTCAGGTGGGCCATGGAGTCCCCATGAAGCCGGCATGTTTCTTTTACTGCTTTTGGGGAAAGGCCTTCCGCTACACGTGCATGAACATCTGTTGGTTCACCTCATGTTCTGATCCCTGGTCGCTGTTTTTTTTTTCTGTCAAGTCACAGCTGACTTATGGAGACCGCTGGTGGGGTTTTCAAGGCAAGAGAAGTTCAGAGACGGTTTGCCATGGCCCGCCTCCACGTCATGACCCTGGTATTCCTTGGAGGTGTCCCATACAAATACTAGCCAGGACTGACCCCACTTAGCTTTTGAGATCTGACAAGATTGAGCTAGCCTGGGCTATCCAGGTAAAAAGAAAGCGTAAGCAAAGCAGTCAACCCTCCCTATTTGGTGTTTAAGTACTTGTTATCAGGATTATTTCAGACATGTGTGTTTTCACATAGTCATATGAGAATGGCTGGGAGTCTCCCCCCCCCCCCCCCGATGCCATTTGATTACTTGACCCAACCATACACAACCATACACAACGAATGGACCTCACCTACTGTGCAGAGGGGCTGTGGCTCAGTGGTAGAGCATCTGTTTGGTATGCAGAAGGTCCCAGGTTCAGTCCCCAGCTCTTCCGGCTAAAAGGAGCAGGTAAGTGGTGAGGTGAAAGTCTTCCAACTGAGACCCTGGAGAGTCGCTGCCAGGCTTAGTAGACAATACTGTCCTTGATGGACCAGTAATCTGATTAAGGATAAGGCAGATTCATGTGTTCAAAAGCACCCCCAAAGCAGAAAGAAATAAAACTCCACCACAGCAGCGCCTGCGCAACTACCAAGCTGTTCGACAGCTGTCTGGGTTGGACAGTACTAAGGTAAGGAGAAATGAGCCTCAGCTTCAGGGCTTATTTCATAGCAGGAGCTCCTCTGCATATTAGGCCACACTCCCCTAACGTAGCCAATCCTCCAAGAGCTTACAGAGCTCTTCTTACAGGGGCTACTGTAAGCTCTTGGAGGATTGGCTACATCAGGGGTGTGTGGCCTAATATGCAAAGGAGCTCCTGCGACGAAATGAGCCCTGCTCGGCTTACAAGTGATTATGGCTGTAAAAATGATATATTTGCCAGGTAAAAATGGCGGTGGTGGAAACTGTTGTCAATTCACAGCTGATTCACGGTGACCCCGTAGGGTTTCCAAAGCAAGAGACATCCAGAGGTGGTTTGCCATTGCCTGCCTCTGCACAGTGACCCCGGAATTCCTTGTTTTTCTCCCATCCAAATACTGACCAGGAATGGCCCTGCTTAGCTTTCAAGATTTGATGAGATTGGGCTAGCTTGGGCTATGCAGGTTAGCAGGGCTATTTTTGGGCAGGAACGCACAGGAACGGAGTTCTGGCTGGCTCCTGAGTTGGCCACACCCAGCAGGAACTCATTAGCATAATAGGCCACACCCAACAGCAGGAACTCATTAGGATTGGCCACATTAGGGGTATGTGGCCGAACATGCAAATTAATTCCTGCTACAAAAAAAGCCCTGGGTTTTGACAACAAACAAGGTAAACAGAATAAGAAGCAAAAGGTGGGTGTGGCTGGATGGCCACTCTTCTGGTAACATGGGGGTGTGGCCTAATATGCTAATAAGCTGTGCTGTCAGTGGTGTGGCCTAAGATGCTAATGAGTTTCTGCTGTTGGGTGTGGTCTATTATGATAATGAGTTCCTGCTGGGCTTTTTCTACAAAAAATAGCCCTGCAGGTTAGGGCATCAGCTAAAAATACTCACTGCAAAATTTGTGGGATCTCTACCTGCTGCAAGTGTTACAGCCTTCCATGGTCATTGGACTTGAGTGCCTGAATTCAGACAGAAGCAGCAGCAGCAGAAGCAGCAACAGAAGATGAGTTGGATTTATACCCTGCTCTTCACTTGGAGTCTCAGACAGGCTTACAATACCTTTCCCTTCCCCTCCCCACCACAGACACCCTGTGAGGCAGGTGGGGCTGAGAGAGCTCTTTCAAGAATTACCCCTGGGAGAACAGCTCTGAGAGAACTGTGACTGACCCAAGGTCACCCAACTGGCTTCAGGTGGAGGAGGAGTGGGGAATCAAACCCAGTTCTCCAGATCAGAGTCTGCCGCTCTTAACCATTACACCAAACTGGGGATCTATAAGCAGATGCCCATCTATATAGCCTTGAGTTGTGTTCAAAGCAGAGGTGCTCAAGTCTTTTCATCTCTGCTATTTCCACCTGAATCCACTCCCTTCCTGGTTTTTCTTATTTACTTTGGTGCAGTGCTCCCTCTAAGCTGTGGGGTCTTGTGAGCAAAAATTCTATTTTGTGAGCTACTGGCATGAAGGAGGAGGAGAAGGAGGAGGAGGAGGAAGAGGAGATCGGATTTATACCCCGCCCTTCACTCGAAGTCTCAGAGTGGTTTAGTCTCCTTTCCCTTCCCTCCCCACAACAGACACCCTGTGAGGTGGGTGGGTGCTGAGAGAGCTCTGAGAGAACTGCTCTTTTCAAGAACAGGTCTGACAGAGCTATGGCTTGCCCAAGGTCGTCCAGCAGCTGCAAGTGGAGGAGTGGGTTCTCCCAGATTAGAGTCCGCAAACTTAACCACTACACTAAACTGGTGAGCGAGCGATTTGGCTACTGCATACATTAGTTTGCTCTGAGTTAAGACAAAAGTGTGAGAGCCAGAGGCTAAAAACATGTGAGCTAGCTCACACTAGCTCAGCTTAGAGGGAACACTGCTCTGGTGTATATCGTACTGCTGTGCTCAGTTTGAAGCTTTCCTCTGGTCTGAAAAGCCTTCCTACGATATGAGTCACTCTTCTATCAGAGGAAGAGCTGCTTCCTTTAGAGGAAGGCTTCAAGTTTCGCTGAGCAAAGGATCATATAGGCTACATGACAAGATGTGTATATTACATTTCAGCCACCAGGGTCTTCAGTATGGAATGCAGATATTATTTTTTTTTAGCATACACATTCAGCCAGCTGTGGAAGTTCTTGAATGAAAACCCCTTGATCTAGAGGAAACCTCAGCTCTAAAACCCTCTCTTGTTCCGAGATGTGCTTTTTTGGGCGAGATGACAGATTTCTGGATTGGTTAGGTTGGAGTCCAGAAGCACCATACAGACCAACAAGAATTTTGGGGTATGAATTTTCAAGAATCAAAACTCCCTTCATCAGATACAAGGAGGAATGGAGGCCACAAAGTCCTTATTATCCCAGTTTCCGGAAGGTAGATGAGATATTGCAAAGAGGGGAGTTAGAAGGCAGAGGTACAATGCGCCGTGTAATCAGCTTGCTTAGAGTAGGGGAGACAGGTTGGGGGGCAAAAAAATCAGCACTGGTAGCAAGGTAAGAATCCTTTGTTTTGAATTTGTGAATGAACTCATGTTCTGCAATCTCACGCTGTAATCTCCTCTTGAAGCTTCTCTGTTTAAGGACCACAACTCTTCGGCCAGCAGTGGAATGTCCCAGATGATTAGGGTACACTGGAAGATTTCTTGATTGCTCTCCATCACGGATGGTGCAGTCAGGTAGGCGAATCCAAGCTGCAGTTATCAGGGGACAATACAATGAAGGAAATCTTCTGTACTCCTGGATTAATATTATGAGCTGATAGAGGACTTAAGAAAAACACTGCGTTCTGAATGCTCCGCGAGAAAGCTGACAGATTTTAGATTCATTTATTGGTTTGCGCTTGTTTGTCTGTTTATGCCTTTTCTCCCAAAGGAACCCCAAAAGCTTACAACAGAAAATAATAATAATAACCCGGCTTGAATAAACTAATGCACTGCAAATAACAAGAGCAAACAGTTATCTCTCAGTTTGGTCCTCTCCTCATTGGCTGGTTCTTCCAAAGACATGGGCTAGAAGCTAAATGGCCTGTTGGCTCTTGCCCTTGAGCTCACCCCCGATAGCTCACATTATTGGGGTGTTTGGCCGATATAGAAGAGTTTGCCCAGTCACAGAAGTGTGACCTTGTGCACAGTGAATAAATCCCCCAGGAAGATTGCTGAACTTGAGATAAGGGATGGGCACGAACTGCATTTTTGTGGTTCGGTTTGTGGTTCATAGCCAAGCCACTAACTGAACCATGAACTAATACGAACTGGGAGGTTGGTTTGCAAACTGAACTGGTATGTATTGGTTTTTGATGCCTGCTTTCTGCTCCCCACCTTCCAGGAAGCAGAAAGGAGGGGTTTCCCCATAAAAATGGCTGAGTGGTGGGGAGCAGAAAGCAGAAATTTAAATAGCTCAGAGCCATTTAAACCCCTGCTTTCTGCTCTTCACCCCTGCTTTCTGCTCTTCACAAATAGCCTTAAAAGGAAGTTCATGGCACTCTTCAGTTCGCAAACACAGCTTTGCAAACTGCGAACCAGCTAAAATTCATCATGAATTTTTGTTCGTGAGCTGGTTTGTGCTCATCCCTACTTGAGATAATTCACAAGCTGAGAGCATTCACCCCCCCCCCCCCCCGGTGCTAAAATTGAGTTCAGCCTTCTTTTTATTACGGGTCCCCCCCATTCTGCATTACATTATCTCCCTTCAGTGGTCAGCCCAGTTTCAGCCTACTATTGCCCCAGGCTATTTGGATGCTGTTTTGCCGTGGACTTAAATTACCTTGACTTCACAAGGTATCGATAGAACACTGCCTGAGGCAAGTGATGCTCTGTCTTCTTGGTGCTTGGGGGGCAAGAGTGGGAGGGCTTCTGGAGTTCTGGCCCCGCTGGTGAACCTCCTGGTGGTACCTGAGTTTTGGCCACTGTGTGACACAGAGTGTTGGACTGGATGGGCCATTGGCCTGATCCAACATGGCTTCTCTTATGTTCTTATGATTCTATCGGTACCTTTAAGAGCAACAAAGATTTACTCTGGGCATAAACTTTTGTGTGCCACTGGACTCAACCTTTGTTCTGCTGATTCAGACCTACATGGCTACCTACCAGAATTGTTTTACTGCAGAGCAGACCAACGTGACACACACTGCTAACAGCTTAGTGCCCTGCTGGTTTTAATTTTACAAAAACTTCAGCAGCTGGTTCGGAAATGACCTTCTGACAGAGCGACATCTTGTGGTAGCTGCGAGATACAGCAAGCGCAGATTAACTCTTTTCAGCGTTCAGTGTGAGGGCTTGACCGAAGTTTTGCAGCAGCAGTTTTGGGGGCAGGGAAAGCACTCAGTTGTTGTGCATTCATTCATTTTGAAACGATCCCTTTGAAATGAGACCATGAGCAAACTTTTTTTTAAAAAAAAATCTTGAATGTTAAAAGACTAATATTCTTACATGTATTGCCCTTTATATAAAGGTAAGTAGTTCTGTAAGACCCCTAAAACAGAGAATCCAGCTAGGGACACATAACAACTCACACTGGTGTGGATGGGCTAGCATCCATTCCGTCTGTCTGCTGAAAACAACATGTGTGCAACTGCACATACACCCACGCACATACACTCAGCTCTGTATATGCCATAAGTTATCTCACTCATGAACACATGGTAAACATCTGTGCATGTATACACATACATAGACACGACACACAAAATAAACAGATGGATGAAGAAGCTATTGAACTAGGATAGGCATCTGAAGAACTTTGAGTTAGGGAACCTATTATGATCTCGTTAAAAATGCCTTGTATGTGTCACATCTCTGACCTGGGTCGCCCAGGGTAGCCTGGTCTTGTCTGAGCTCAGAAGCTAAGCAAGTTCACAGCCCTAGTGGTTAGAACTTGGATGGGAGACCATCCAGGAAGTCCAGGGTTGCTTCACAAAGGCAGGCAGTGGCCTACCACCTCTGAATGTCTCTTGCCTGGAAGACCCTATGGGGTTGCCACAGGGGTCATTTCGTAGAAAAAGAGGTGCAGGAGCTCATTAGCATAACTCATTAGCATAACTCATTTGCATATGCCACACCCCCTAACATACCAAAAGTGTGTCAGAAGGCAACACCCACCCCTCAGGCTCCACTCCACAGGTGAGTGAAACTGCTCTTCCTCCATTCCCTTCCCCATCCAATACTTTGTGCAATAAAAATAAGCGTCAAGAACACACCTTCATTCTCTTCCTGCTCCCTTGAAACCACCAGGTTTCAAGTAGACTTGAGATACCCAGGACATGTGCACCACCCATCCCTTTCCCTTCCCCTCCCCACAACAAGGCATCCTGTGAGGTAGGTGGGGCTGAGAGAGGTCTTTTGAGAACTGCTCATGAGAGAACAGCTCTGAGAGAACTTGTGACTGGCCCAAGGTCACACCAGCAGCTGCATGTGGAGGAGTGGGGAATCAAACCCAGTTCTCCCAGATTAGAGTCCAACTCCTGACCGCTACACCAAACTGATGGGGTGGAAGCTGCTGAAGGGTTGGTGAAATTTATCCAGTGCTTATGTGCCATATGCCCCGATAAAAAATGGTATATTTAGAAAATTTATATGCACCCTTGAGCAAGTCTCTGGAAAAGCAGCATACAGTCATAAAAGGAACAATGATAAAATTATCAATATTAAAACAAAACATTAAAAACAATAAAGACCCTAGCAGGGCTTTCCCTGGGGCGCTGCACCTCTGCACTGCTCAGGGAAGCCGAGGAGGGGGCGGGGCTTGGTCATGTGCCCGCCCCCTGGGCTCCTCACTCCCGGAGCTGCGCTCCTGTGCGCTCCTGCTCCAATGGACCCCTGGGTTGCCATAAGCTGACTGCGACATGATTCAAATGTATGTGGGTGTGCATGTTAGAGTTGCTACCTCCAAGTGGGAAATTCCCGGAGATTTAGGGGTGGAGCCTGTGGAGGACAGAGTTTGGGGAGAGGGATACAATGCCATAGAGTCTACCCTCCAAAGCATTCATTTCATCCAGGGGAACTACTCTCTGTAGTCTGGAGATGAGCTGTAATTCTGGGGGATCTCCAGGTCCCACCAGGAGGACGGCAACCTTAATTGTACATGAGCGTGTGTGTTTGTCAGAGGATTAACTAATGTTTTTGGAATTTACAGTTCCATCCTTACAATGTACTAAAGTTGACTTCTTTTTTTTTTTTTGCAGTCGCAAGGCATCTCTTCTCATCTGGATTTCTACAAAATAGGGAACAGTTCCTAGAAATCTTGGAACAGAGGGAGGGAGGGAGCCCCAACGACTTCTCTTTCCACCCCATACACCTAGAGTCATGTGTTTGTTTGAGGGCACAGGCTGCAGACGAGAAGCCCAACTTCCCTCTGCTCTGTACCAGAATTATCTTGCTTCTGCTCTTCCCTGAGCAAAGAAGAGAAGAAAAAGAAAAAGAAGAAGAAGAAGAAGAGGAGGAGGAGGAGATTGGATTTATACCCCACCCTTCACTACCTGAAGGAGTCTCAGAGTGGCTTACAATCTCCTTTCCCTTTCCCTTCCCCACAACAGACATCCTGTGAGGTAGGTGCGGCTAAGAGAGCTCCTTCCATAACTGTCCCTTAGAGAACAGCTCTGAGAGAATTTATGACTGACCCAAGGTCACGCCAGCAGCTGCAAGTGGAGGAGTGGGGGAATCAAACCCGGTTCTCCCAGATTAGAGTCCGTGCTCCTAACCACTACACCAAACTGGCTTTCAAGTTCCCATGGCAGGGCTATCTGGGTCAGATGTCCTCTGGAGGAGAGGTCACTAGCAGAGTTCTGGATAAGAGAGAGAGAAAGAGGAAAAAGGTCCCCAGAGTTTTTTCCCTGAGCTTCCTGGACACCCTACCCCAAATGTACACCGTCATTCAAACCAATTGCTTTCCCTCTTTCAAAGGCACTTAATGGGTCGCTATTTACATTTCCGCTGCAGGCGACGAGTCCCGTCCAGCTTCGATGCATCCGCAGAGCCTGGATGGGGATCCTTACGTAACCTTGGCGGCTTTGATGTGGCGATGGTTTATTTATAACAGCTTGCTCTTACTGAGGAATAATTGCTGCTCCACAGCAGGGTTTTTTCTGCAGCTGCCCAACTGTCTTTTCCTGATCCTTTGGGAGAAAAAAAAGAAAGAAAGAAAGCCGACTGTTGGGGCGGGGCTTCTCTCCCCGCCCCCCTCTGGGAGACAATTTGACAACAGCTTCCATGGTATTTTTTTCTGTAGTAGTTGTGCTTGATGGAGAGAAGGGGGCATGACACTATCCGATCTTGCCAGATCTCGGAAGCTAAGCAGGGTCTGTACTTGGATGGGAGGCCACCAAGGAAGACTCTGCAGAGGAAGGCAAGGGCCAACCCCCTCTGCTCTCACTTGCCTGGAAAGCCCCTTGCTGGGGTCACCATAAGTCTTGGATGGGAGACCACCAAGGAAGACTCTGCAGAGGAAGGCCATGGCTGACCATCTCTGCTTCTCGCTTGCCTGGAAAGCCCCTTGCTGGGACCACCATAAGTCTTGGATGGGAGACAGCCAAGGAAGACTCTGCAGAGGAAGGCTATGGACAACCCCCTCTGCTTCTCGCTTGCCTGGAAAGCCCCTTGCTGGGGTCACCATAAGTTGGAAGCTAAGCAAAGTCCGTACTTGGATGGCACACCACCAAGGAAGACCCCGCAGAGGAAGGCAATGGCCAACCACCTCTGCTTCTCCCTTGCCTTGGAAGCCCCTCCTGGGGTCACCATAAGTTGGAAGCTAAGCAGGGTCAGCACTTGGAAGGGTGGCCACCAAGGAAGACTCTGCCAAGGAAGGCAATGTCCAACCACCTCTGCTTCTCCCTTGCATTGAAAGCCCCTTGCTGGGGTCACCATCAGTCTTGAATGGGAGACTACCAAGGAAGACTCTGCAGAGGAAGGCAATGGCCAACCACCTCTGCTTCTCACTTGCCTTGAAAGCCCCTTGCTGGGGTCACCATAAGTCTTGGATGGGAGACCACCGAGGAAGACTCTGCAGAGGAAGGCTATGGTCAACCACCTCTGCTTCTTTCTTGCCTTGAAACCCCCCTTGCTACTTTCACCTTAAGTCAGCTGTGCCTTGATGGCAGTTAGGTACAGGATTGTGCTCAACAGGTAACCACCAGCCCTCTAAGCAACATTGCCCATGGCAAAGGAATTCCACAACATGCTAACCCTTTTCAAATGCACACATATATGAACCTGCTGATACTGAGGCAGGCCTTTGGTCTATCCAAGTCAATGCGGTCTACTCAGACTGGCAGCAGCTCTCCGGGGCTCTCAGGCATCTTTCACACCACCTTCTATTAGGTCCTTTTAACTGGAGATACTGGGAACTGATCGGTGACTTTCTGCATGCCGAGCAGATGCTCTAGCACTGAGCCACAGCCCCTCCCCATCCAGGAGGCACCCAGGCGAAGCTCTTCCGTTCTTGATGGCATTTGCAGTGAATTTGGCTGGTGGTGTTTAGAGGTGATTTACTGCTGGGCAAAAAAAAATGAGTGAATGTGGTGAGAGAAGCTAAGTCAAAAAAAGTTGGATGGAAGGGGGAGGGGAAAGGCCTGTAAAAAACCTTCGTATTTGTAGACAAATGGTCTTTCAGGCTATTTGCATCGATTTGCAATCAGTGTTCTGAAACAGGGGACTTCACAGCAGTGAACTGGAGACTTTGCAGGAGGCTTTGCAGGAGGCTATCGTACAGTCCTGCCTAACCTGATCTCATCAAACCTTGAAAGCTAAGCAGTAAGAAATGTTTGACAACTGAACCAGTTACCTAATGGGTGGGCTGCCCTTGGTAGGAATCATCAACCAGAAGTTGGATATGCTCTACCTTTAGATTCCCCCCCCCCCCGACCAGGAATTACAGTAGGTGGCCTTCCAATTCTAGGACTCTATGACCCACTTACAGTGCAGTGTTAATGAGCTCATTGGCTTCAGTGGACTAAGTCCATTGTTTTTAATAGACATAAAGTGGGGAGTGGACTAAATGGCCTTCGAGTTCTAGGACTCTATGATCCACTCCTGAACATAGCCACTCTCTTCTAAGACGATGACTTCAATTGATCAAGCCCCTTGACTTCAATGGACATAGAGCGTGGATTGGACTAAATGGCCTTCCAGTTCTAGGACTCTATGACCCAATCCTGAACATAGTCACTCTCTTCTAAGACGATGAACTTCAATTGACTAAGCCCCTTGACTTCAATGGACATAGAGCGTGGATTGGATTAAATGGCCTTCCAGTTCTAGGACTCCATGATCCAGTCCTGAACATAGCCACTCCCTTCTAAGACGATGGTCTCCAATTGACTAAGCCCCTTGAATCAGTGGACATAGAATGTGGATTGGACTAAATGGCCTTCCAGTTCTAGGACTCTATGACCCACTCCTGAACATAGCCACTCTCTTCTAAGACGATGAACTTCAATTGACTAAGCCCCTTGACTTCAATGGACATAGAGCGTGGATTGGACTAAATGGCCTTCCAGTTCTAGGACTCCATGATCCAGTCCTGAACATAGCCACTCCCTTCTAAGATGATGGTCTCCAATTGACTAAGCCCCTTGAATCAGTGGACATAGAATGTGGATTGGACTAAATGGCCTTCCAGTTCTAGGACTCTATGACCCACTCCTGAACATAGCCACTCCCTTCTAAGACGATGAACTTCAATTGACTAAGCCCCTTGACTTCAATGGACATAGAGCGTGGATTGGACTAAATGGCCTTCCAGTTCTAGGACTCCATGATCCAGTCCTGAACATAGCCACTCCCTTCTAAGATGATGGTCTCCAATTGACTAAGCCCCTTGAATCAGTGGACATAGAATGTGGATTGGACTAAATGGCCTTCCAGTTCTAGGACTCTATGACCCACTCCTGAACATAGCCACTCCCTTCTAAGACGATGAACTTCAATTGACTAAGCCCCTTGACTTCAATGGACATAGAGCGTGGATTGGACTAAATGGCCTTCCAGTTCTAGGACTCTATGACCCAATCCTGAACATAGCCACTCCCTTCTAAGACGATGAACTTCAATTGACTAAGCCCCTTGACTTCAATGGACATAGAGCGTGGATTGGATTAAATGGCCTTCCAGTTCTAGGACTCCATGATCCAGTCCTGAACATAGCCACTCCCTTCTAAGATGATGGTCTCCAATTGACTAAGCCCCTTGAATCAGTGGACATAGAATGTGGATTGGACTAAATGGCCTTCCAGTTCTAGGACTCTACGACCCAATCCTGAACATAGCCACTCTCTTCTAAGACGATGAACTTCAATTGACTAAGCCCCTTGACTTCAATGGACATAGAGCGTGGATTGGACTAAATGGCCTTCAATTTTTAGGACTCCATGATCCAATCCTGAACATAGCCACTCCCTTCTAAGATGATGGACTCCAATTGACTAACCCCTTGAATCAGTGGACATAGAATATGCATTGGACTAAATGGCCTTCCAGTTCTAGGACTCCATGACCCACTCCTGAACATAGCCACTTCCTTCTAAGACCATTGACTTCAATGGACAAAGCCCATTGAATTTCAATGAACATAGTCTGTGGATTGGACTAAATGGTCTGCCTTCCGGTTCTAGGACTCTATGACCCAATCCTAAACAGAGCCACTGACTTCAATGGACCTAGAAGGATTTTTATTTTATATTTATATCCTGCCCTCCCCGCCATTTGGCAGGCCTAGGGTGGCTAACAACATATACAGTATACATTAAAATGTCCATTAAAACCATCCAAATCAGCATAACACCATCCAATATGACATAAAAGATGGTGCTCTTCTGCCAGCTAAGTGGGACCTCCAGGCTCCCCGCCTAGGTTTTAAAACCTCGGTTGGTGGTACTGTTGGTAATCGGGTCGGGGCCAGACACTGCAGTGGCATCCTACTTGAAAGCCTGGTGGAAGAGCTCCATTTTACAGGCCCTGCGGAACTGTAATAGGTCCCGCAGGGCCCAGATGTCCTCTGGGAGCTCATTCCACCAGCGAGGGGCCGCCACAGAAAAGGCCCTGGCCCTCATTGCAGCCAACGTGGCCTCATTAGGGCACGGAAGAACCAAGCGATTTTGGGAACCCAATCTTAGCATTCTCTAGGGTACTTATAGGGAAAAGTGGTCCCTTAGGTAAGTAGGTCCCCGGCCATATAGGGCTTTAAAGGTAAGAACCAGCACCTTGAACTGTATCCAGTATGCTATAGGCAGCCAACGCAGTGCTTTTAGGGTGGGCTGGATGTGTTCCTGCACGGGAAGACACAACAACAGCCTCGCCACGGCCTTTTGCACCAGCTGCAGCTTCCGGATGAGTCTCAGTTTAGGCCTGTACTGTTAAGCTTCATTCATGACCATTTGACTGCCGGTCATTTACGCATGACATATTTGCTGTATGGAACCCTGAGCTCTCCCCGACAATAAAGCCACGCAAAGCATGACGCTGCTTGTAATCTGTGAAAAGTCAAGACTCTCAAACAGGAGGAAACCAGAGCAGATCCTGATCTCCCACCATCATCAGGGTGTGGTCCACCATCAGAAGTCGCTCCAAAAAGCCTCCGGTGAAAAGGTCCTTTTCACAGCCTTCTGCCTTAAAACCTTGCTGAAGCAACCGCAAGGATTTTAACACAGTGGCAGCAGCCGAGGTGTTCGTGGGCGCATTGCTGAGTGTGCTTTTATTAGAAACATGCCAGAGTTACATAAAACTTAGGCTCACGATTCATCGTGTCGAGTGCCAGTTCACCTACATAAACAGTGACAAAAAGGGATCAAAGTCTAGGTGTGAAATGCTATAAATGGCCTACAAGTGACACGAGAAGCCGTGTCATCGCCCGTATATTAGCCCATCATCGATACTCCATGTAGTCCCAGAAGCCACCCTCTTGGTACCCTACTTTAAGTCCGCCCAAAGAGAATGGTGATGGAGCTAGTTGCTTATACTCTCAAAAGTTTGGATGGGATGGCAAATCAATATAGAAGAAGAAGAAGAAGAGATTGGATTTATACCCCGCCCTCCACTCCCCAAGGGAGTCTCAGAGCGGCTTACAAACTCCTTTTCCCTTCCCCTCCCCACAACAGACACCCTGTGAGGTAGGTGGGGCTGAGAGAGCTCTTTCCCAAGCTGTCCTTGAGGGAACAGCTGGTCCAGAGCTATGGCTTGCCCAAGGTCATCCAGCCAGGTGCAAGTGGAGGAGTGGGGAATCAAACCCGGTTCTCCCAGATTAGAGTCCGCGCACTTAACCACTACACCAAACTGGCTCTCAATATTTATATTTTATTTTTTTACATTGTTTGTTTGCTTTTCTCACAGGGATTCATAGTCCTGGATCCACCAAAGACTCCTGAAAAAAAATCAATAGAGAATTTTATTATTTGTGCATGTTTGAAGGAGGAGGAGGAGGAGGAGGAGGAGGAGATTGGATTTATACCCCGCCCTTCACTACCCGAAGGAGTCTCAAAGCGGCTTACAAACTCCTTTCCCTTCCCCTCCCCACAACAGACACCCTGTGAGGTAGGTGGGGCTGAGAGAGCTCTTTCGAGAACTGCTCTTGAGAGAACAGCTCTGAGAGAACTTGTGACTGACCCAAGGTCACCCCAGCAGCTGCATGTGGAAGAGTGGGGAATCAATATGCTTTTGGGGTCAATACAATCAAATACACAATTCCTTCTGTCATAAGAATGAAACAAGGTATTATTTTTAGAATTTATAATATGTGAACAGGCAAAGATATTAATCCAAAGAAGGAGAGCCCATCTCCTCCGAAGGAACAAGCTTCCTCGGGAGGTGGCGGGCTCTCCTTCTTGGGAGGTTTTCAAACAGAGGCTAGATGGCCATCTGACGGCCATGCGGATTCTGTGACCTTAGGCAGATCATGAGAGGGAAGGCAGGAAGGGTTGCCTCAGTGCTTGGTTCTCGTGGCCCTTTCTTACACGCCCAGGGAAATGCTGATCGCCGCTTTGGGGTCAGGAAGCCATTTTTCTCCAGGCCAGTTTGGCTGGAGATCCTGGAGGTTTTTTGTCATCTTCTGGGCATGGAACAGGGGTCACTGCAGGTGTGTGGAGGGGGAGGTATTTGTGGATTTCTTGCATTGTGTAAGGGGTTGGACTAGATGACCCTGGAGATCCCTTCCAGCTCTATAATTCTAATCAGAGGCCTCATTCTTGATGTTTTGCTAGCACAGTCAGGTACACTTCCCTATAGTAATAGTTCAATTGTGTGCCTTTCTCGCTTGATCAGAAAAATTCGCTGCCGCCAGGAACCCACAGTGGTGTAGAAGTGTAAAAAAAATGCCAAGGTGGTTTTTCTGCTAATGAGCGCTTGCGGCTTCTTGAACGCAAAGAAGAGAGTCCAACCCACAGTCAGAGAAGCTGCACTCCTTCGAAGGCTTTTGCACATTTCCTAACATAAAGCGTTTTGCATAAAAGAGCGATGGCATTTCGAGAGGACAGCTGACAGTCCCACATTGTTTTTCGTCAGTTTCAAACCCCCCCCCCCCCCCCACTCCCTTCCCAACTCTCAGCCCACTTTGTCTTATTTTAGATGGCTTATTTTGGCTGTGGGAGTTGTACCCCTTCTTTCAAGCTGACTCAATGCATTCGCACTGCTGCAAATAACGTTCCTCTGCAAGGCCTTGAAGAAAGGGAAATGAAAAGAAAAGCAGAGACGAAAGAAGAAAACGATCTTGTGGCTTTTACATAAGAACATAAGATGTTGGATCAGGCCAGTGGCCCATCCAGTCCAACACTCTGTGTCACACAGTAGCCCAAACCCAGGTGCCATCTGGAGGTCTACCAGCAGGGCCAGAACGCCAGAAGCCCTCGCACTGTGGCTCCCCCAAGCACCAAGAATACAGTGCATCACTGCCCCAGACAGAGGGTTCCTTGTGGCTAACAGCCACTGATGGACCTCCACTTCATTTGTTTATCCAGTCCCCCCTTGAAGCTCTCTATGCTTGTAGCCACCGCCTCTTCCTGCAGCAGTGAATTCCACGTGGTAATTACTCTTTGGGTGAAGGACTTCCTTTTATCTGTTCTAAGCCTACTTGTCATTTTGGGGGTCCCTTGACAGCCAGCTTGGGGGTCCATTGAGAGCCAGTTTTGGTGTAGTGGTTAAGTGTGCGGACTCTCATCTGGGAGAACCGGGTTTGATTCCCCACTCCTCCACTTGTACCTGCTGGATGACCTTGGGCAAGCCATAGTTCTGTCAGAGCTGCTCTTGAAAAAAGAGCAGTTTCTGTCAGAGCTCTCTCAGCCCCACCTACCTCACAGGGTGTCTGTTGTGGGGAGGGGAAAGGAGTTTGTAAGCCACTCTGAGACTCCTTTGGTTAGTGACGGGCGGGGTATAAATCCAGTCTCTTCTTCTCTTCTTCTTCTTGGTCCTAAAGGGTTGCAAAGGGTCCTAAAGGGAAGGTTCCAAGTTTTAGAGGCTCCAGGCAGAGAGTTCCCCCCCCCCCCCGCCTACCAGCAGACAGCAATGAGTGCACCTCCGTTTCCCCCTCTCGCACCTGTGGGCCCCTCCCACTTGCCCATCTGCCCTTCCCCTGCCAAGGAGCCTTCCTACCACTGGCACTCACAGCTGCACACATCACCTGCAGTGCATGCCCTGGGTCTGACGGCACGAGGCAGTGTACGTAGTTGGAGCTGCCGCCACCAGAGCTACCAGAAGCATCACTGCCATGGAGGGAGGCCAGCCTCCAGGTGGGACCTGGGGATCCCCTCGGATTACAGCTCATCTCCAAACTACAGAGATCAGTTCCCCCGGAGAAAATGGATGCTCTGGAGGGTGGACTCTGTGGCATTGTACCCCACTGAAGTCCCTGTCCTCACTAGATGCTATCCCCAAATCTCCAGGAGTTTTCCAAACCAAGATCTGGCAACCCTACCCCTACATCCCCTGCCGGAAACCCAAAGGGACCAGAAGAGGAGGAGGAGGAGATTGGATTTATAACCTGCCCTTCTCAAGGAATCTCAGAGTGGCAATAGAGAATTTCATCATTTGTGCACGAGAAGAAGAGGAGGAGAAGGATTTATCCCCCACCCTTCACTACCCAAAGGAGTCTCAGACCGGTTTACAATCCCCTTTCCCTTCTTTCCCCCAAAACAGACACCCTGTGAGGTAGGTGGGGCTGAGAGAGCTCTTTCGAGGACTGCCCTTGAGAGAACAGCTCTGAGAGAACTTGTGACTGGCCCAACGTCACCCCAGCAGCTGCATGTGGAACAGTGGGGCATCAAACCCGGTTCTCCCAGATTAGAGTCCGCGCTCCTAACCACTACACCAGACTGGCTCTGGCAAGCCTCCTAACTAGGCAACATTTGCATGCTTTTTCCCAACAGTGTTGAGCATCATGTTGAGCTGGGGACACTGGAAGTAGAACACTGATGTGCAGGTGGGAGAATGGCAGGCAGTAGGCAAGGCAAGTCCATGGGGTGGGTGTTGGAGGCCATGGGTCCCACCAGAAGCCCTGGGCCCCACCAGTTGCTCCATCCCCCCATATACTGATGCAGCCCTGGTTGCAAAATGAGATCTGTTTTACGGCAAGGGCTTGCGGCCTGATTGACCGAGGCGTTATCCAGGATCTGCACCAAAATCTTTTTTTTTTTTTAATTAATTTAATTTTTATTTTATTAATGGCGGCCAAAAACGTCATAGCACTAAAGTGGAAACGAAGTGCAGTACCAACGTTAACACAACGGGGAGAAAAGGTATGGGATATTATTGTATCTGCTAAACCGGCGACTCAACTATTAGTTTTTGAAAATCCATCAAGAGGGAATCATTTTGTGGATCAGTGGTTTCCTTTCTTTGAATATACTTCTGTAAGTAAAGAAGAGACGTATAAGTGACCAACGAAATGTAGAGACTTCCTATTTTATTAACAAGATATACAACTGTGTTTTAAGAGACTGGACGAGTCAGTTTTAATGTTTATTATTTATATTTATTTCTTAATTTTATTTATACTCTGCCCTCCCCGCAAACAGACTCAGGGCGGCTTACAAGAATCAGTAACCAGTACTGTAAAACCATATACAAAAGTTAAACTGGAGGGCCAGTTTGATGTAGTGGTTAATTGCGCGGACTCTAATCTGGGAGAACCGGGTTTGGCTGGAGACAGACTGCCAGTCTGCCGCGCCTCCGCAGCGCGGCAGACTGGGGCGGGGGGAATTTCCCCCGCGGCGTGGCGTTTACACGCTGCCAGAAGGAAGCTGCCCGCAGCGTTCAGACTGCGGGCAGCTTCCTGCAGCGGCGGGCGGACGCTGCACGGCTGCCCCTGCCTGCACGCATTCACACCCGCTCCGGTGGATGGAACGCACGCGCGTGGCACACCGCAGCAGCCGAGCACCACTTTGAAGTGGTGCTCAGCTGGTGCGGGAGGAGCGCGGCACCGGACACGATGCATTCGGGCCGCCTCCTGGGGGCTTCTGAAGCGGAGGCAGAGCGGCCGAGACTGCCAATCTGTCCTTGGCCTTTGATTCCCCACTCCTCCACTTGCACCTGGCTGGATGACCTTGGGCAAGCCATAGCTCTGTACCAGCTGTTCTCCCAAGGACAGCTTGGGAAAGAGCTCTCTAAGCCCCACCTACCTCACAGGGTGTCTGTTGTGAGGAGGGGAAGGGAGAGGAGTTTGTAAACCGCTCTGAGACTCCAAGTGAGTGGAGGGTGGGGTATAAATCTAATCTCTTCTTCTTCTTCTTCTTCTTAAAACCTTCAACATTTAAACAATCACAAGAATTCTTTAAAGTGCTAGTTTAATGTTTAATGTTTGTTTATTTTTTATTTGTCTTCATTTTTATTGAGCATTAGCTGTTACTATGTAGTTCTTGACGTATCTTAACTGAAATAGTAATGCTTGGTGATCTATCTGACATGTTAATACTACATCTTCATTTCATGTATTCCTACCCATAATGACTTATCTGCATGTCGTTTCTATAATATTGAAGAAATAGAAAATGTCATTTGCACCAAAATCTTTGTCAGTCCTCCGGCCTTGCAGTAATGACCGGGACTGGCACAGCAACATCCTAAAAATACCGGATCCGGTCTTCCAGCTTCTTTTGCCCAGACTGGAAAAAAGAAATCCCTCTGCAGGAGGCGAAAGAATGAACTCGAAGATGATGAGACGAGTTGGTTTGATGTTGCTGCGTGCCAACCTCCTCCCCGCCGTTGCGGCCTCAAACCTTCCTGCTTTTGAGGTGGATACAAATTGTGTGTGTGTGGGGGGGAAGCAGAATGAACTCATTTGTCCTTCCGGTAGGTGGGTGGAGATGAAAGGAGCCAAGAGCCTTGACTGCTTAGTCGTTTGTGCCGACTTTGATCCCACATCTGCCTCCCTTCAGACCCCCCAAAGGCACAATCGACTGATGTTCCCGGCGCACAACTTTAATGTGTTCCAGTGCGGCTTAAAAATCCATAGATTAATGATTGCATCTAAAAGTTTTCTGCAGCGAGCTTCCCTGTCTCTCTGGTGCCAATCAAGATGAGAAGAGGAAGAGAAGAGATTGGATTTATACCCTGGGCCCTTCGCTGCCCAAAGGAGCCTTAGAGCGGCTGACAGTCTCCTTCCTCTTCCCCTCCCCACAACAGACACCCTGTGAGGTAAGTGGGGCTGGGAGATCTCTTTTGAGGACTGTGCTTGAGAGAACAGCTCTGAGAGAACTTGTGAATGACCCAAGGTCACACCAGCAGCTGCATGCAGAGGAGTGGGGAATCAAACCCAGTTCTCCCAGATTAGAGTCCACGCTCCTATGCACTAAAGGTAAAGGTTTCCCTTGCTTGAAAGCCAGTCGAATCTGACTCTAGGGGGTGGTGCTCATCTCTGTTTCCAAACCGAAGAGCCAGCACTGTCCGAAGACGTCTCTGTGGTCATGTGGCTGGCATGACTAGATGCTGAGGTGCACGGAATGCTGTTATCTTCCCACCAAAGTCATACCTATTTATCTGCTTGCAAGGAGACACCACTACAAACATAAAGTCCTTAAATGCTAAAGAATCGAACTGGTCCAAAGTGTTCATAGTCGATATCAATGATAAGGAATGAAGGAAGTAGCATGACCCGGTAACTTCATTTCCTAGGTGCTTGGCTGGTGTCCACATTATTTTTGGCCAGTTACCAAACTGCCTGTCCGGTTTCCCAGCTATTTCCAGCTGTTGACGTGTCGCCGGCTGCTAACCACGTGTTCACTAATGAAGCTTTCTCAAAGCCTTCTGGAACAAAAGTCTCTTAATGTGATTTCTAAATAACATAAACCTGACGGGGAACAGCGTCTCCCATATCCTCTGATCAGTCGAAAGCCAGTGTGCCCAGTGGCGACAGGTGTAATAATTATATACCAAAGGCACAAAAGCCTTAAAGGGGCATGTCCTGTCACAAGGAACCCAATCTCAACTGGGCAAAGCCACAAGCAACAACCTGCTGGTTGCTGGTGATTCTGTACTGTGTACTTCCCTTGTTTGTGGATTTTCTCCAGGGGGGCTGATCTCTGTCACCTGGAGATCAATCGTAAAAGCAGGAGATCCCCAGGCCCCACCTGGAGGCTGGCAACCCTCCTTCCGAATGAGGCCTGAACATTTTTTTAAATTCTGTGCCACTGGTGTTCCCAGCAGCTCTTCCTTTCCTTCTTCTGTCACCTGGAAAGGCAGGCCCAGCAGAGGGCGAAGAAAGACAACCTGCCACGGTGGAACACATCTGTAGCTATTTCGGTCTGCTCTAGGTTTCGCCGAGGGTTCAGATGAGTCAACACAATTGTTCTGACACGGCAGTCACTTCTTCCAGTCGCAGGAGGCGCCTTGACACCACCTGTCACCGCAGAGCGGCTGACACAATTTCCGGAGCTGCCAAGCCTAGCATGCGCACACGGCGGAGGCTGCCAAATCCTTTCCCGCTCCCTTTGGGGAATATTTGTTTGTTTAGAAGCCTCTTTTCAGACAGCCGTTGTCTCCCAAAGTGGTTCTCATCAGTCAGGAGAGACGGGGCCCCTTGGCGGAGTGACAGTCTGTAAAATGCACACATTCACGATGGAAGAAGGCAGAGAGAGGAGACCGGTCTGACGGTGCTGGGATGAAATCGGACTTTGTGTCCACTTGGGGAGATATTGATCTTTCTTTGCTGGCTTTCTTCTTTGAACAGGGCTGACTTATCCATTAGGCACAGCAGGCACAGGGCCGAAGGGGGTTAGGTTTGCCAGGTTTGGATTGGAAAATACCTGGAGACTTTGAGGGTGGAGCCTGAGGAGGGCGGGGTTTGGGGAAGGGAGGGGAGGGGCCTCAGCATGGTACAGTGCCATAGAGTCCACCCTTCAGAGCAGCCCTTTTCTCCAGGGGAATTGATCTCTGTCAGCTGGAGAGCAGTTGTAAAAGTGGGAGATCCCCAGGCCCCACCTGGAGGCTGGCAACCGTACCTAGGGCCCAGAACACTTTTAGGGGCCCACAGTAATGTTTTCATCCCTTAAAATCAGAAGAAGAAAAATGAGCTTTCAGGGTCGAAGAAAATGTTTTATTTTTTTTCTCACAGCAAAAAATATATGAAATTTTAGGACTCATGTAAATCTGTTACATTTTCCCTAAAAGAAGAAGAAGAAGAAGATGATGATGATGAGGAGGAGATTGGATTTATACCCCGCCCTTCAGTACCCAAAGGAGTCTCAGAGCGGCTTACAAACTCCTTTCCCTCCCCCCCCCCCACAACAGACACCCTGTGAGGTAGGTGGGGCTGAGAGAGCTCTTTCCCAAGCTGTCCTTGAGGGAACAGCTGGTACAGAGCTATGGCTTGCCCAAGGTCGTCCAGCAGGTGCAAGTGGAGGAGTGGGGAATCAAACCCGGTTCTCCCAGACTACAGTCCATGTACTTAACCACTACACCAAACTGGCTCTCAGAAGAAGTGATTGGATTTATACCCTGCCCTTTATTCGGAGAGGCGTACTAACTCCTTTCCCTTCCCCACAGCAGACACCCTGTGACGTAGGTGGGGATGAGAGAGCTCTCTTGAGAACTACCCTTGAGAGAACAGCTCTGAAAGAATTTATGACTGACCCAAGGTCACCCCAGCAGCTGCATGGGGAGGAGTGGGGAATCAAACCTGGTTAAGAGTCTGCGCTCTTAACCACTACACCAAACTGGATTTATACCCCACCCTTCACTCGGAGTCTCATGAAGAGAGGAGGAGGAGGAAGAGGAAGAAGAAGAGTTGGATTCATACCCTGCTCTTCATTTGGAGTCTCTGAGTGGCTTACAATCTCCTTCCCTTCCTCTCCCCGCAACAGCCATGTAATCACAACAGATGTGTAATCATAAAACATGTTTCAGAGAAGAACAGGGATTATGAATCCAGAAAAAGTGGGTGAGAGTATTCATTCTAGTTAATTAGAACAGAAGACAGGTGTATCTACCTAATTAATACTGATTAAACATCAGCCTTTTAACTGCTGAATCATCTAATTAGTTGATACCCTGATTTACAGCTCACGATCTTGGCACAGATGCCTCTTTTGTGATATCAGAAGAGCAAAAATTGCTCACTATTTAATAAGCAAAAGGCACCTGTCAATAGCTTTAGTATCTTCAAGCACTCTTCACTTCCCAGAGGTAAGCGCTAAAGGACGTGATTTCCTTGAGATGAGTGACAAAGAAAGAAATGCACAAGAGACCTGTTTAATTCTCAATTAAATCTGAAATCTCAAAACGTAAGCAGAGCATACTGGAAACAAACGACGTCCTGAGAGGAGGCAGCAAAGCTGTTGATCCTGCATCAATTTCTGGGGAAACGACAGTGTAGACGCCTGAGATCTGCTCCCTTTCCTGGCTGTTCCCAGTCTGGCTAAACTCAAACCTCTCTGCCTGTCTCCAGATTCCCAAACTGGTGGACTTCTTGATGACAGCTGGTATTTTTGGCCACTGTGTGACAGAGGAATTTCACACAGCCAATATGTTCCGTTTCAGGAACTCTTCAGTAACGGTTTCTGTCAGGTATTTAACACAGAACCGTATTAGTACCAGTTCCCTAACGGAACAGTCTGGCCCTTTCACACAGAAACGTGCCTCTCCCGTTGGGGAAGCATTCCTGAGCCGGTTTACTTTGAAACCTCCTCCCAAGCGTTCTTCAGTTCTTGTACCGGTCCTGAAATGCTACGGGGTGCTGTGTGAAATGCCCCCGAAGCGCTTCCTCCGATGACAAGTGTTTTTGTGCCTCTTTTCGCCCACGTGGGCGATCTCCATGAATTTTTTTAAAGAGCTGATTTAGCGCACTATGATGCTATAGCGTTATAGTGACACTATTGGAATGCCTGGGCTCTAGTTGGCTCAGTGGAGCCCAGGCATTCCAATGGGGTCGCTATAGCATTATAGTGCTCTAAATCAGCTCTTAAAAAAAAATCACGGTGATCGCCCGCACGGGCGAAAAGAGGCGTGAAAAGAAAACGGCAGTCTGAAATGGCAAACCGCTTCAAAGACAGCTCCAAAACGGTAGGGGAAGGGCTGTCTGAAATGGCCGTCACTGTACCGGTTTATTCCAAGCCGGTTCAGTAACGTTTTTAAAGGTGTAGTGTGAAATTCCCCAGAGTGTTGGACTGGATGGGCTATTGTCCTGATCCAACATTGGCTTCTCTCTTATGTTCTTACCCACCACTTTTTCCTATGTCACCCTGCTATTTCAGAAAACTTGACAGCATGCCCCTCTGTATATCATAGAATCCTAGAATCCCAGAGTTGGAAGGGGCCATACAGGCCACCTAGTCCAACCCCCTGCTCAATGCAGGGTCAGCCTAGAGAGCATCCTTGACAAGTGTTTGTCCAGCTGCTGGTTAAAGACTTCAAGCAAGGGGGAGCTCACCACCGCCCTGGGCTGCTGATTCCACTGTTGCACAACTCTGACTGTCAAAAAGGTTTTCCTAAGATCCAGTCGGTACCTTCCTGCTAGGCTTGCCACGTCTGGGTTGGAAAATACCTGGGGACTTTGGGGGTGGAACCAAGAGAAGGTGGAGTTTGGGGAGGGGAGGGGCCTCAGCGTGGTACAGTGCCATAGAGTCCACTCTTCAAAGCAGCCATTTTCTCCAGGAGAGCTGATCTCTGTCAGCTGGAGATCAGTTGTAAAAGCGGGAGATCCCCAGGCCCCACCTGGAGGCTGGCAAGCCTACTTCCCGCCCTTAATTTAAACCTGTTATTGGGAGTCCTCTCCTCTGCTGCCAACAGGAACAGCTTCCTGCCCTCCTCTAAGTGATACAGCCCTTCAAAGACTTCAAGAGAGCAATTCTGTCCCCCCTTGACCTCCTCTTCTCCAGACTGAACATTCCCAAGAAGTCCCTCAGCCTTTCCTCCTAGGGCAGGGGTGGGCAAACTGTGGCTCGGGAGCCGCATGCGGCTCTTTCACATATATTATGTGGCTCCCGGCAGGGCGGCTGGGGAAGCTAAATATCATTAGCAAACAAATATCATTGGAGAAATTAATATCATTATCAATATCTGCTTTTACCCCTTTTGTTATTATTTTTGGCAGTCTCATTTAATGTTAATAAAAAGCAAATTTGCTTATTTTCCAATAAAAGCAGGTAATATTTGTTCATGTCTTGTGGCTCTCAAACATCTGATGTTTATTCTATGCGGCTCTTACTTTAAGCAAGTTTGGCCACCCCTGTTCTAGGTGGCTCTTACGCTGAGCAAGTTTGCCCACCCCTGCCCTAGGGCTTGGTCTCCCGGCTCCCCAATTACCCGGCCCGTCACACCTAATCCAATCAGGTCTGCTATTGTCATTCACCTGCTATTGTCATTTGGCAACTGAAATCGCTCCACTTTCCAATACATAGGACAGATGGACTCAGGTTCTAGCTGTATCCGAAGAAGTGAGCAATGACTCATGAAAGCTTATACCCTACCACAAATTGTGCTGGTCTTTAAGGTGCTTCTGGAGTCCTGCTGTTTTCTACAGCCTAGTGGCTTAGGGTAAAATAGGTGAGACATCACTCGTTGAATATAAAAAGCAAATTCTGCTCCCAGGCAGCCTCAATTTGCCTTGGGGACGTGCAGAGAAAAGAGAGGCTATTTGACTCTCTAGCTTCCACTCTGTTTTATTTTTTGAACTGGGGCACTCTGGCTTTCTTAACATTTTAAAAGGGGAAAAGATGTAGACGTTGAAGGGATACATCCTGTCTCCCTTCCCTGCATAGCTTCAAGGCATGCTAAAGCTTTAAAGCTAAAGGTTTCCCTTGCTTGAAAGCCAGTCGAATTTGGCTCTAGGGGGTGGTGCTCATTTCCATTTCCAAGCCGAAGAGCCAACCTCTGAATCCCAGAGCCAGGATGCAACATCAGGGAAGGCCGCTGTGGGAGACAGGATGCTGGACTACATGGACCATTGGTCTGATCGAGCATGGCTCTTCTTACATTTCCTTCCTTCCTTCCTTCCTTCCTTCCTTCCTTCCTTCCTTCCTTCCTTCCTTCCTTCCTTCCTTCCTTCCTTCCTTCCTTCCTTCCTTCCTTCCCCTCAACCTCTATGCCCTGTAGTTTGCTGTCCAGCGGAACTGGTTGACCACTGTGTAAGGCTGGATGCTGGACTAGATGGACCATTGGTCTGATCCAGCAAGACGCTTCTTACATTTCCTTCCTTCCTTCCTTCCTTCCTTCCTTCCTTCCTTCCTTCCTTCCTTCCTTCCTTCCTTCCTTCCTTCCTTCCTTCCCCATGACATCTATGCCCTGTTGCTGACCCTCCAGAGGAATTGGTTGGTGACTGTGTGAGACAGGATGCTGGACCGGATGGACCATTGTTCTGATCCAGCAGGCCTCGTCTTATGTTCTTATGAAGATGACTCCTAGTCTTCCTCATACATGTTTGGGAGCAGAATGATCGATGAATGTATAACTGTGATCATAATCACAATGAGACCTGACATAGGTATGAATGCCAGGCAGATTTAAAGGGAGCAATCCGACAGCAACATCTGGGAAGCATCCTGCAGCCACTAACAACCCATTCTGTTCCACCACAGAAGCAGAATTAAAAGACACCGGGGGAAATCCAGTAGTAAATGGGTTGTGACTGGCCACGGGCAGACTTTCCCCTGTCTGACTGCTCCAGCGCTCTCTTATGCCGTCAGGATGGTCTGATCAGGCCATCCCCACTCTGTGTTATTGTTTTCCCCAAACACACTCAGTATGTGCATCATCACAGACTCCTCAGTGTGAGTCACCGATTCCTCGTTTAAGCGCATGGGAAACAAACTGCAAACCCCCCCCCCCCAAATGACTCACCTGCAATTGTGTTTGATCACACACTGATGGGCTGTACCTGCAGCTTCAAAGGGAGGCGTGATCTCGCGATTGCGGGTCAAATTCCTCTGGAGGAAATAGCCCTTGCTTCCTCCCCCCCACTGTATCTGGTGTGTGTGACCACAACCAATGATTTATTGTATTTCTTTTCTTCCTCTCAGTGCCAAATGATTTAAGGGCAAGGTGGAACTGTGTGGTGGAACTGACCAGAAACACATCTGATCTCCCAAGGAACTCCTTCTAGTATATCTATTTAATTGATGGGGTTGCCAGCTCTGGGTTAAGAAATTTCTGGAGATTCCTGGAGAGGGTGGGGCTTCAGGATGGGAGAGACCTCAGCGGGGTATAATGCCATAGATTACATCCTCTCAAGCAACCATTTTTATCTGGGGGAATGGATACCTGTAATCTGGAGATAACTGTAATTCCATTTCTCCAGGGCCCGCCTTGTTGACTGGCGAGCCACAGTGGTTTTGAATTCTCACCTGAAAGCTGGTGATGATACTCATTGAGGGAGACAGGTATTCAGGGTCAGAGCTGGCTCAAGATCCTACTTAATAAGATCCCTTCCAGCAGCCTACAGGCACTCTTCATCAGTTTTTGATTTTCTCTCTCTCATGCTCTGGCACCCTCAAGCAACCACTGACCTTGTAAAGGTCTATCGCCTGGGAAGTGTTCCGAGCACAGCGTACTGTCGGTACACATTCTGCAGTTGCTGCTTTGACAGATCGGAGGGAAGAGCTGTCCCTGTGTGTGGCTCAGAGTTGTTCCTGCATTCTGAGGTCAGTGGGAGGTCCCAGGCGCAGCCTCCCACTTTCTAAAAACACAGGAAAGGTGTTGGTGGTACTGTGGTGCCCACGAGTGCCATGCTGGGGACCCCTGGTCTAGGTGGACATGAGAGCACCTTGTGGCTCAGGTGTCATTTGTGTCCACTCTTGCGCTCAACGATCCAGGACTGCAAAGACAGACTACTTCAGGGGAGTGAATGGCTATGCAGATTATTTCACCCAGAGGGACCGGTAAAGCTTGAGGCGTTTGCCACTCACTGGAATCCCAACGAGACCTGTAACCCAGCAATCCCATCTGCACTAGAATTAAATTTCTGTGGTGCACCCCTTTGGGAGGGTCAGTTTGGCTAGGGAAGACAAGGGTCTGGGGTATCCGATCATCTTCACTGTGAAGGCACGTGAGAATCTATAACCAAATGCCGCAGCGAGGCTTTATCCTCTTTAGAAACCGACCCGCGGGAGGAATACAATCTGTCCCGTAAGGAACAGCCACGGCGTCAATTACTGTTATCTTGATTGCAGTGGAAGAAGGTTAATTGCTGCGCATTTTGTCTTTCGTTCTGCCTTTTCATTTGCGTTGATTGTTTTCGCTGCAGACGGTTAGAATGGGTGTAACGTTAACACTCCCTAGACAATTCGAGGTCTTTGTCGAAATTTTGAAGAGTTTTCGTTCGCTCGCGGGGGGAGGATTGTGAAGCGGACGCATCGTGAAAATGTGCAATGCTGTAATTATTATTTTAAAAATATTGTCTATGTCTACCATCAGGTTGCCTGCCTCTCCACTGGAGGCGGGGGATCCCCTGCCCCCTGCCACATATCAGCTGACCAACAGGGGGATTTACCAGGCCCATGTGACATTACCAGCAACATGGTAACCTCACTTCTGGAGTGTACCAGAAGTGATGTCATCACACCAGTGATGTCCAGGTGACGCTCCGGTACTTGGGCATAAACTCTATGATAAAATCAATTTGTACCCTAGAGCTTTCCCCCAAATGCCACAGCATTACATGGATGTCCCTGTGTGACGACACCACTTCCGGAAGTGATATCGTCGCATCAGTGGCTATGAAGTCTGGGCCTCTCTCCTGCTCCTGGTAAGTCCCTCCCATCCCTGCCAGTTGCTAGGAAAGATCTGGCAAGTGACAACCAATGCTCCCTCTAAGCTGTGGAGCCTTGTGAGCAAAAAATTCTACTTTGTGAGCTCCTGGCGTTAAAGTTATGAGCAAGTGATTTGGCTACTGCATTAATTAGTTGGTTCTGGAGCCATCCTTCCTGAGCAAAGACAAAAACGTGTGAGCCGGAGGCTTAAAAACTGTAAGCGAGCTCACACTAACTCAGCTTAGAGGGAACACTGGTGGCGACCCTAGTCTGCTAGAATATTCCCAGGCAAGGCTTCTTCTTAAAAGCCAAAGATGTCGGTTTTCACCTGTGCCTCTTCTGAAGCAGCTCAGGTTGGTCCCGTTTTTACATTTTCCAACATAACCCAAGTCTGACTTTTTGGCCAGCAGCAATTCTTGATGCATACATGACCTAGCTGCTGTGTGTGCTGTGATAAGGCAGAGGTGAGGAAACGAAAACCACAGGGTTTTGCAAACCCCAGAGGACTGATAGCAATTGGCTTTTTCATTTGCTTTCCCCGAAGCCACCAGCGATCTTTCACTTAAGCAGAACTCTCCCAATTCACCTGCAGCTTAGCCGTTGATTGATTTTTCGCGACTGGTCCAACCAAGGCAACCTCCAATAAACTTGGAGACCGGTTTGTGGCTTCGAAAGGCCAAATGGCCGTATTGCATTTTCCAGTGCTTTGGATAGGACTAGGGCTGCCATAGGGGGTGACAGCTTTGGGTTGGGGAATACCTGGGGGTTTGAGGGGTGGAGTCTGGGGAGGGTGGGGTTTGAGGAGGGGAGGGACCTCAGCAGGGTATAATGCCATGGAGTCCATGGAGACCTGTTGCAATTCAGGGAGAGCTTCAGGCACTGCCTAGAGACAGGCAACCCTCAGTAGCCAGGTGCAATGTGACCAAGTTGGGAGGGAGGGCACCTATTTTAGAAAGGGATTCGGATTCTTATTCTGTTATGACTGATCATCTTGTCTTTCTTTAGATGACCAGTTTACACTAAACAGTCTCTTTGGGGTTTGTACTCTTGTGGATGGAGGATATCTGCCAGATATGAATCCTTATCAAGAAGTCAGGCACCTGTTAAGTCAGCCTGCACAACTCTTTATACACAGAAACACAGCAGGGGGTGGGATAGTTACACAGGATATAGTGTTGCTTTTTTGTATGCGGGATTCTCATTCTCCCTCTCTCTGTTGTTGTGTTTGTGTTTTGAATTATTGAAGCAGCAATAGGTTGAGAAGGCTCTGGTATCCTAAAGCTCCATTTCTTATTGGCTGGTGAATAAAGACTCCCATTGGTCCTGAAGCCAATCTGGATACCCTATCACTGAGCCCTGCTTGGGTCCAATAGTATTGCTTGTATATAGTTACATTGTTGAAAGTTATGTGTTGGAGCAGTATAAATGAAAGTGCCGCTCTCATAGAGCTGTCTTTGGAGCTGAGCAATATCACTGAATAAAAGCCTGTTGTTTGAATTCATCGCCTCCCGCTCAATACTTAAAACTGCATTAACATAGGCTGTAGTTAAATAACATTAAGTCGGTCGCAGACTGTCTTTGGTACATCGAAATCCTTTGGGATTTCACTCTCCAGTAACTATCTGTGGTTAGATAGTTGGACTTGGACTTCCTCCGTCTGGCTTTCTGAGACTGACTGGTGAGCCTATTCTAGATATTTCCCAGTCTCTTCCAGACTCCTAGTCCTTCCCTTAACCACCTCACAAGTTCCCTTGGAGAAGTGTACGCTTTGCTTTGTGACGACTGAGGAGTTCTTCAGTTTCTCCTCTCAACTCACTACCCTCTCTCTTCAGAGAGGACCAGGAAGAGCGTTATCTAGCCCCAGTTTTCCTCAGACTTAAGGCTTGCTGTATCGCTCAGCTTCAAAGGCTCCTTCCCCCTCAAGAGCTCTCCAGCTAACTCTCTGTCCCCTGTCGACCATTAACTCTCCCTTCCCGGAGAATTCCAAGCAACCTGCCCCCCACCCCTCTCAGTCATGGGACCGAGCAGCTTTCTTGCTTCGCGCCTGTTTAGCAACAATCCTTAGAGTCTGTCACACCAGGCTTCCCTATGGCAGGAAGCCTTCTACTGCCAGCAGCTTCTGCCCTCCATGGGGAGATTTTTTAAAAAACTTGGAATCCTCAGTGCTACTGCTTGATACTTCCCTGGCCACCAGCAGGGTCCACCAGGTCTTCCCTGGCCACCAGCAGAGCGTGGGGTGGTAGGGTTGCCAGAGCCAGGTTGGGAAACTGCTGGAGATTTGGGGATGGAGTCTGGGGAGGACAGGGACCTCAATGAGATGCAGTGCCATGGAGTCCACCCACCAAAACATCCCTTTTCTCCAGGGAAACTGATCTCTGTAGTCTTGAGAGGAGTTGCAATTCCGGGGGATCCCCAGGTAGGGTTTTCAGCCCTGGGTTGGGAAATACCTGGAGACTTTGGGGGTGGAGCCAGGAGAGGGCGGGGTTTGGGAAAGGGGAGGGGCCCCAGCGTGGTACAATGCCATAGAGTCCACCCTCCAAAGCGGCCATTTTCTCCAGGGGAGCTGAGCTCTGTCAGCTGGAGGTCAGTTGTAAAAGCGGGAGATCCCCAGGCCCCACCTGGAGGCTGGCATGCCTATCTCCAGGTCCCACTAGAGGCTGGCATCCGTACATCCAGGGTTTTACCATAGAGTTCCTGGTGATTACTAGAGCTATCCTACTTCACCTCCGGGTTTCCCCTAGAAGTGATGTAGAGGCACAGAGGACGCTGCCCCCCCATTCCTGCCCTCAACCCTCCTGCCGGTCACCAGGCACAGCCTTGAAACTCTGTCTCGGCCAGCTGCTTTGGAGCCCTGTGTTTCTGCAAGAGACACAGCATCTGAGGGATATCTGTGAGTGAGCCAGGCTCATAGGGGTGCCAGCTGTGGGTTGGGAATAGGGTTGTCAGAACCCCTCACCCCCAAATTGCCGGGATCACAGAGACACGCCCAGCGTGATGATGTCACCCGGAGGTGATGTCATTGCATCGGGCACATTGCTGGGGGACGCTCTATTGTTCGAGGGAAAACTCTATGGTTTCCCCTCAAATGATAGTGGTCCCACCCCCAACGCGCCTGACACAATGATGTCACTTCTGGGTAACGTCACACCTGCAGCTACACAGGGAGGCGTGGGGAATCAAACCTGGTTCTCCTAGATTAGAGTCTGTGCTCTTAACCACTACACCAAACTGGCTCTCTTGTAATATACAAGTTGCTGCCTTTAACACCCAGTGCAGTCCTAAACAGAGTTACATCTTCTTTAACGCACTGGTTTCAATGGACTAAGAAAACTGCAACACTGCTTAGGACTGTGCTGTCCCAGGCCTTTCTTGAACACTGAAGAAGTATCTGAAGAAACGTCTGACAAAGTGTGTGCGCACACAAAAGCTTATACCCAGAACAAAAGATCGTTGGTCTTAAAGGTGCCGCTGGGTTCTGCTGTTTCAGACCAACACAGCTACCCCGCCTAAATCTATCTTATTGAACGCTGATATTTGGAGGTCAGATGATCCGTTGCTCTATGGTGCGAAACCATATTCCCTTGGCGTTGGTCTTACTCATGCCCATTCATTCAGTATCTGGAGTCCAATGAGAACTGGCAAAATCCAATTCGAAAATGCTTTGAAAGTGGATTGGAAGTGGATTATTTAGTGTGTGTGATCGCAGCCCCAGTGAATTAGGACTGAAACTCTGTGGAGTCACTGTAGCTTCTTGCTCTTTTCCTTCCTCACTCCTGGCATAAGAACCATAAGAGAAGCCGATGTTGGGTCAGGCCAGTGGCCCATCCAGTCCAACACTCTGTCACTCAGTGGCCAAAATCACCAGGTGCCCTCAGGAGGTCCACCAGTGGGGCCAGGATACTAGAAGCCCTCCCACTGTTGCCCCCCCCCCCATCAAGCACCAAGAATACAGAGCATCACTGGCCCCAGACTGAGAGTTCCTATCTATACTTTGTGGCTAATAGCCACTGATGGACCTCTGCTCCATATGTATTGTTTTGCTGTTCCCTTTAAAGCAGTTTTGTGGCACTTCTATATGGTTGGTTCTGCTTTCAGGCAGAAAGGAATTGCTGTATTCTCTTCTCATAGATTTTGGAGTCTGACCTAAGCCGTACCCGTGTTTAATAGGTGCCTGCCCTGGGTCTTTCCAGAGAGCTTTGTGACTGAATAACTTGCTCCTCGTTAATTACAGGAGCCCCTCAGAATGTGTACTGCGATCACACTATATTGTTAACCCCGTGGAAGGTTACCCCGTTTGCAATCCTAGCGTCCTCTGTGCACAGTTATGACTGCCATTCCTCACCAACCCATCTGAACTGGTCTTGAGCACTTTGTCAGAGTCACCACCAGAGGGCAGTCAAGGAAAACGAAAAACGAACCCATTAAGGGCATTCAAGGATATGGATGGCTCCAACTGTGATTAAGAAGCCAAAAATAGTGACATGTTAGAACTTTGCACATTTCTTGAAGGGGGGAAAAAAAACCATGCAGTGAGAGAAGGAATCTATTAAAAATGTCCTCAGCTAGCCGGGGAACAGTTGGGAATAGTGACGGGTGAACACACCCGTACTGGACCAAAAAAACGATTCTAGTTTTTACCAGCATCCTGGTGAACCCTCTCGAACATATTCAGCGGGGGAGGTTATGAGTATTTAATATTGGGATATTTGATCGATGTAGCAGAGTTTGAGCATTTGCAAAAACGTGATACTGAGTGCCGTCAATAAATCTCCCAAGAAGTATATTGCAAAAAAAGGGAAGCTTAGCATTTATTCAAGTAGATCCAGTTCACATCCAGGTAGCAGTCAAAAGGAGAGAGAAAGTAATCGAAAGAGTACTTTCCCTATCGCAAATGGCCCGCTTGCTCAACATCATGTGTGTGGGAGCATAAGGGCATCGTCTCTACAGGAGAGACCTGCAGAGACTGTGTCTCCATGGAAGGCCATGTGTAGAGAGGAAGAGGACAAAGGGAGAGAGGAGGGGACAGAAGGCAGCTCCCAGGTTAAGACAAAGAGAGGCATCTCATTCAAGGAGATAACAGCTGTACACACTTAGAGCGATGTCGCGCCCCACCCCCCCAATGTCCAGGCACGCTGAGTTGTTCACTCCAACATTCAAGAGGACGCTTACAACATGTACACACACACATACCGGTGTCGGTCCCTCTCCCTGCCAGTTTCCCCTTCCTCAAGCCACAAACCTTCCCCTTCCCAAGGGATTTGTTTGTGCAATGGGGGCCACCTGGCCCTGGGGATTTCCTTTGAGAAGTGGAGACCCTTTAAACAGATACGCTTTGACTGGATCCAATATTTTATTGCTTCCTAATCTTGCCTGGCACGATTTCCTGCCAAGATAGACAGGAGTCATAGATTTTACAGTCTTCTGAGTTAAATTAGGAGATTTCGAAAGCTACAATTTCCACCAGTCCTGGTAATCAAGTCTGTTCTGAGCATGTGCCAGCAACGGCTACCAGCCGGCTGAGTGAGTGATAATAAATATGGCCAAGTGCCCAAAACACTTGAAAAACTGATTGTTTACAATGCGGGCAAAATCATCAGTGCAAACGAGTGGAAGGCTCAGATCCAGAGTGGGGCAACAGTGGGAGGGCTTCTAGTGTCCTGGCCCCACTGCTGGACCTCCTGATGGCCCCTGGTATATTTAGCCACTGTGTGACACAGAGTGTTGGACTGGATGGGCCATTGGCCTGATCCAATATTGGCTTCTCTTATGTTCTTAGGTAGGCTTGATCTTTGAACACGTTACGGGGATTGAAGCGTACAACATCCTCACTTCAGAAAGGATGTGGACAGAATGGAGCGGGGGCAGAGGAGAGCGGTGAGGATGATCGGGGGCCCGGAGACCAAGAAGCCCTGTGAGGAAAGGCTGAGGGACTTGGGAATTGTTCAGTCTGGAGAAGAGGAGGTTGAGGGGGGACAGGATTGCTCTCTCTTGAAGTATCTGAAGGCCTGTCACTTAGAGGAGGGCAGGGAGCTGTTCCTGTTGGCAGAACTTAAGAGAAGCCAATGTTGGATCAGGCCAGTGGCCCATCCACTCCAACACTCTGTGTCACACAGTGGCCAAAAATACCAGGTGCCATCAGAAGGTCCACCAGCGGGGCATCTCCTGTGAAAAGTACCAGGCACTGGAGATGTGAAAGACCTCTCTACCTGAGACCCTGGAGAGCCGCTGCCAGTTTGAGTAGACAGTACTGAACTTGATGGACTGAGGGTCTGATTCAGTAGAAGGCGGCTTTGTGTTCATGCGCATGAGTGTTCAGATCTGATTGTAGACCCACCTAGTTCATCATTAGGGAAGGCAACATGGTATAACCTGATCTTGAAAGCTAAGCAGTACTTGGATGGGAGACTATCAAGGAAGACTTTCCATAAACATAAGAAGATCAGAAAAGCCAGTGTTGGATCAGGCCAGTGGCCCATCCAGTCCAACACTCTGTGTCACACAGTGGCCAAAAACACCAGTTGCCCTCAGGAGGTCCAGCAGTGGGGATAGAACTCCAGATGCCCTCCCACTGTTGCTCCACCCCCCAAGCACCAAGAATACAGAGCATCACTTGCCCCAGACTGAGAGCTCCTATCTATACCTCGTGGCTAATATTAGCCACTGATGGACCTCTGCTCCAGATGTTTATCCAGTTCTTTCTTGAAGCTGTCCATGCCTGTAGCTGCCACCACCTCCTGTGACAGTGAATTCCATGTGTTAATCACTCTTTTGGTGAAGAAGTACTTCCTTTCATCCGTTCTAACGCGGCTGCTCAGCAATTTCATTGTAGAGTCCTGAGCACATGCCAGCAACCGCTACCAGCCAGCTGAGTGTGTGATAATTTCATTTTTAGAGGAAAGCAATGGCAAACCACCTCTGCTTCTCATTTGCCTAGAAAGCCCCTCGCTGAGGTTGCCAGAAGTCATTTGCAACTTGCGGGCACCTGCGCATGTACCTCAATCATCGCCAACTCACAACCGTTTTCTGAAATCTCAGGCACAGTGCTTTCACAACTCCACAGTTTGAGGTTCTTCAACTGCTTGAGCCTTTAATGTGGGAACCACGTGCTCTGTCACTGGACCCTCTATAAGGATTAGCGTTAAAGGTCCAGCTCTTCAACTAAAGGGACCCCCAAAACATGGTTTAAACCTCTGCCTTGTCGATGATTTCTCCTGTCCGGTAATCATACTCTCCGGACTTCCTTGCTGTCTTCATGCTGAACTCATCTTCCTTGAATGTAGGTGGGCAAATAATTCTTCCAGATATCTTGGTGCCTTTGATAGAAACGCTGACCCTTCTCCACCCAGATATTTACATGCTGACTCCTTTCCACTCAAAATGCCTTACCTGCGATACATCCAATCGCTCAGCTTTAAGAAAAAGCTGGATAGAATCAGAGAATCCCAGGTTTAGGATAGGAAACAAATGTGTTTCGAGCAACTGAGAAACATCTCATTTAGAATGGGTGCAGGTCCGTCCTGATGAAGACCACCTAATAACACCATCCAAAGCAGGTTTACTTAGGATCCTATTCAGAAGAAGAAGAAGAAGAGAAGAGATTGGATTTATATCCTGTCATTCACTCACTTGAAGTCTCAGAGTGGCTTACAAACTCCTTTCCCTTCCCCTCCCCACAACAGACACCCGTTGAGGTAGGCGGGGCTGAGAGAGCTTTGAGACAACTGTCCTTGAGAGAACAGCTGGGACAGAGCTATGGCTTGCCCAAGATCATCCAGCGAGGTGCCAGTGGAGGAGTGGGGAATCAAACCCGGCTCTCCCAGATTAGAGTCCGCGCACTTAACCACTACACCAAACTAGCTCTAGTCAGGTCTAGTCAGTGTGGCTTACCCCCAGGAAAGTGCTTTTATTTGCTTTATTTATATCCCTCTCCTGCCTTCCTCCCCAACAGGGACCCAAAGGGGCTTACATCGTTCTCTTCTCCTCCATTTTATCATCACAACAACCTTGTCAGGTAGGTTGGGCTGAGAATGCTTGACTGGCCCAAGGTCACCCAGCAAGCTTCCAGGGCAGAGTGGGGATTCAAACCTGGGTTTCCCAGATCTGAGTCCGACACTAAACCCAGAACACCATGCTTGCTGATCTAGGCGGGGCACTGTGTGACTGTAGATGTACCGCCATGCCACGGGCTTGGCCTGATTTTTTTTAAAGAACCAATCCAGCAAATTAAATAGGCGTTCTGGAAGACGTAACTGCTTCTGTCTCAGAAGAGGGCTTGAAAGATCGCAGGGGGTTTGGGTTGCCTAGCAGTGACTGGCAACTGGCAGGAGGGCTGTGGGCGGAGGTATGGGGGGGGGGGCAGGGGCAAGCCTGGATGCTGCATCAGATCACTTTCAGTAAAAAAAAAAAGAGGGGGGGCATAGGTTGCCCTAGGAATTGCCGGAAATGCTATGGTTAAAAAAAACAATAAGAATTTACTGTGATTCCTAGAGATACCCCTAGAGATTGCAAGAGGTACCCCAAAAGTGACAAGGGGCATCTCTAGGAATCAGCAGAAACTCTATGGTTAAAAAGCTGCAAGGGATACAAGGTAGTTCTGGGAATTGCCAGTAACTCTATGGTAAACAATAGCGCTTCTGGCAATTCCTAGAACTACCTATTGTCACTTCCACCTTTTTACCAAGGTGTCGTGATGCTGCATTAGGCGTCACGGTTTATTTTTAAAGTATTTATTTATGTTTTTATCTTTATTTACTTTATTTATACCCCGCCTTCTTCCCCAGTGGGGACCCAGTGCGACCTGCATCATTCTCCTCTCCTCCGTTTAATCCTCACAACAGCCCTGTGGGGTAGGTTAGCCTGAGAGGGTTTGACTGGCCAGAGGTCAACTAACAAGCTTCCATGGCAGATTAAACCTGGGTTTCCCAAATCCTCACCTGACATTTTAACCGCTACACCGTGCTGGCTGTTTGAGGATTGCACTGGATGACAGTAGACTCATGGCCTTGAAGTGGGTTGCTAAGCAGTCCACTGAGTTTTTAGTGCTATTTCAAGCAATATTTAAGGAAGAGGAGGAGGAGGAGGAGATTGGATTTATAGCGCACCCTTCACTTGGAGTCTCAGAGCGGCTTACAAACTCCTTTCCCTTCCCCTCCCCACAACAGACACCCTGGGAGGTAGGCGAGGCTGTGAGAGCTCTCTCGAGGACTGCCCTTGAGGGAACAGCTCTGACAGAACTATGGCTTGCCCAAGGTCATCCCACAGCTGCAAGGGGAGGAATCAAACCCGGTTCTCCCAGATGAGAGTCCGCACACTTAACCACTGCACCAAACTGTGTACTAGCTTGTGTGATGCAGTCACTCAGCCATGGGGAATTAAATGAATACTGGTTTTTTTCCCCTCCTGCCCCTCTCCTAACAAGCCAGTACTGTGTTGTGGTTGAAGTACTGGGCTAAGCCACAAGGTATGGAAACGATCGCAATCCATCCTCTTTTGTTGTTTTCTGCAGAGACTTTGACAGGCAGTCTTCGAATGGTGGCGCGGGGATGGATGTTGTCTAGCGTTCCGCCAGGAAATGCCACTCTACATTAACTAGGCTTGTACAATAATGGAAGAATCAATCAGATCTATATAATGGTGACACAATGCAGATAAATAGCCGAACGAGTGTGTGTTTTTTTTCCTTGAGAGCCTGGGGAGGGGAAACAATGGATAGTTTAGGCAGGAAACTCTTTCCCAAAGCATTTATTTATGACTGTCAGCAAATACATTTATCCATCTGGCTCTCCCCCAGCCCATCAAACCACACCACTAGCAGTGTGTGTTTTTTTGAAAACGCATCTGCAACCTGAAGAAGTGCTGACTGTTAAGAGTTGTATCACACAACGAACGAGATAATGGGCTTTTCAGAATTTCCATTTTACTGGCTGGTAGGTGTCAGAAATGTTTCATTGTAATCTGCTTTGTCTGCTTTCGTTTTCTCTGATCAAGTGAATTGCTTGTTTGCATCCTTGTCTGCCGACTCCCCTCCTCCTCCCCTCTTCACCTTGAAGTATATTGCTGTTAGGAGATCTGGACAATGTTACAGGTTTTAGGCGGGAGAGTGGCGACCCTGCATTCCTGCACGTCACAAAAAAACAAATGGCCTTCCCTCCCATGCATCCCTCCTCCCTCTTTCCGGGCCAGGGAATGTCTTATCTTATTGTGAAACCTTGGAACTCTGTTGTTGTCACCCAAGCAGCTTTTGTTGTGTATAACTTCACACATGTGGGTCACCCAGATCAAGAAGGGAATTTTTACAACTTTCTCACCTCCCTGTGGGAACCCGAACGGCCCGTTCTTATGTTCCCGAGTTTTGCATTTTAATTCTGATTGGTTTGATCTTGGGGTTCAAACGAGCGGGAGGGTATATTAATGCTGACTGTATTCTATCTGGCATCTCTAACAAACATCCGAGAACCTGTTTGCAGTATTGAAAATAAAGAGCTGTAGTTTATCAACCAAAGGTCTGATTCCTTGCTGTCTATACAGAAGCCTCACAGAAGGTTCCTGTTTCTTTGGAGGCGGGGTTCTGTTCCACCCGTGTTTTGCTCCCTCTAGTGGCCAATTCAATATCACACAGATTAATGTCCGGCATAAAAAGAAGAAGACGAACATGCAGCTGCTGGTGTGACCTTGAGTCAGTCACAAGTTCTCTCAGAGCTGTTCTCTCAAGAGCACTCCTCGAAAGAGCTCTCTCAGCCCCACCTACCTCACAGGGTTCCCTCTAAACTGAGTTAGCGTGAGCTAGCTCACAGTTTTTCGGCCTTTGGCTCACATATTTTTGTCTTAGGTCAGGAAGGATGGCTCCAGAGCAAACTAATTTATGCAGGAGCCAAATCGCTTGCTCACAACTTTAATGCCAGTAGCTCACAAAGTGGAATTTTTGCTCACAAGACTCCACAGCTTAGAGGGAGCATTGCTCACAGGGTGTCTGTTGTGGGGATGGGAAGGGAAAGGAGTTTGTCAGCCACTCTGAAACTCCTTCAGGTAGTGAAGGGCAGGGTATAAATCCAATCTTCTCCTCGTCCTCCCCCCTCCAAGCCTACAACAATCTCCCTTTCAAACTCGTGTTTTTGCCAAAGGTTTAAAGTTACACCGTCACTTCAAAGCCAAGCACATTCCCTACTGTAAAGAAGATATTTTTGGAGTTTCTCCCCGTTTTTTCCCTCAGTCCCAAAGGATAGCTCCGAGTCGGAACTGCCAGCAAGGCTTATTTGTGAAATGTTTGTCTCAGTCAAGAGGGATTTTCAAGCGATTCACTCAGCTCTTTTAACAACCAGCTACGGGGAGCGTTTAGCTTCCTGCCAGCTATAAAAGAACGAGGAGGGCCACTTAAGAGTGTCAAGGAAAGGTGTGCCAAGGGGGAAACCGCTGGAGGCCAGGCAATTGCTGCGGAGTTCAGTGAGCAAATTGTATCGCACAGGAAGCATTTCAAGCTTCCTTCCTGGGGATAACTTTCTTCCGAAAAGACCCCAGTGGGACGGCCAAATGAACTCGGATGTGACACCCCCCTTTTAAACAATGTGGTAGTCAGTCAGGAAAAAATGTCCTTTGACACGGTCTAGAAAATTTGGAGCAGTAGAAAAGAGCAAGAATCTAGTCGCACTTTAAAGACTAACAAAATGTGTGGCAGGGGATGAACTTTCGTGAGTCACTGCTCACTTAACATAAGAACATAAGAGATGGCAATGTTAGATCAGGCCAATGGCCCATCCAATCCAACACTCTGTGTCACACAGGGGCCAAAAATACCAGGTGCCATCAGGGGGTCCAGCAGTGGGGCCAGGACTCTAGAAGCCCTCCCACTGTTGCCCCCCCAAGCACCAAGAATACAGAGCATCACTTGCCCCAGACTGAGAGTTCCTATCTATACCTTGCGGCTAATAGCCACTGATAGACCTCTGCTCCATATCTATATACTAATTCCAAAGTCCCGTCCCCCCCGGTGCGGATATCTAAATCCGTGCAGGAGAGCACTTGGGGGGCAGGGAGCGTTTCTTACACACGGGGGGGGGGCACTTTCCCCCTGTGTGCAGAAAAATCCAAAAAGTTAAAAAAACTTTTGGGGGGATATTTAAATCCCCCCAAAAGTTAAAGAGCGTTCCCTGCGCATGCACAGGAAACGCTCTGGCAACTGGGGCAGCCCGGTGGTTGGGAGGCATTGAAGTCTCACCGCTGGAGCCCGGGGTGGGGAGGGGAGAAGCCCCAGGGGGGAGAAGACCCGGGGGTGGGGGGAAGCCTCACTGGGGCACTGGGGGGGGAGAGGAACCCTGGGGGAGGGGAGGAAGAGGGGATCACAGGCCTGGCAAGAGCCTCCGAGGCCCGCCAGAGCCTGGGGAGGGAGGAGGGAAAGCAGCAGGCCCAGTGAGAGCTGCCGAGGCCCTCCAGAGCGTAAGGGAGGGGGGAAAGCAGCGGGCCCGGCGAGAGCCACTGAGGCCCACCAGAGGCCCCCTGAGGCCCACCAGAGCTCGGGGTGGGAAGGGGGGAAAGTGGCAGGCCCAAGCAGCTCTTGGCTGCTCGGGCCTCACCATGGGAGCTGGGGGTGGGTGGGGAGAAGCCCCAGGGGGGAGAAGACCCGGGGGTGGGGGGGAAGCCTCACTGGGGGCACTGGGGGGGGGGAGAGGAAGCCTGGGGGAGGGGAGGAAGAGGGGACTTACCTTTCATGCTGCTTCTCTCTGGAGGCCAGGTCTATCCACCCCTTTCCACTCTATGGAGGCCTGGTCTACTAGGAGACTGGAAAGGGCTGGTAGACCTGTTCTCCGGAGGCCAGATCTATTAGCCCCTTTCTACTCTATTGGGTAGACCTGGCCTCTAGAGGTCCTATGGAAGCCAGGTCTACCAAGAGAGTGGAAAGGGCTGGGTAGACCTGTTCTCCAGAGAACAGGTCTATGCAGCCCCAGTAGCGGTTGGGGGGGGGGAATTGCCGGGGAGGGAAGAGGACTTACCTGGGCCTGTAGCCTTTAGGAATCCTCCCCCCCCCCCCCGCGAATATCGCGGGTCCCCACCTCTTGTTTATATTCTAATTCCGAGAGGGGTTTTTTTCTGTGTGGATGCTTATATCTGCTGAAAGAGAGCTCACTCTCCCCCAGCAGCTTTTCCTACATAGTCAGGCCCCTTTCTTGGTCTGCAGAAAATCTGAAAAGTTAAAAAAAAAACTTCAGGGACCGTTGAATCCCCCCCAATATCTTTTGAAATGGCATCAGCTCCAGGCATCAACTGTGAGGAGATTAGAATGTTTGGGAGAGGGGGGGAGGTTCTAACTGTTTCTGTTAGTAAAAGGCAGGGTTTTTACTGGCAGCAGTCTAGGGTTGCCAAGTACCCCCCCTGGCCACCAGCAGCAGATCCAGATTCAGGCTGGGAAACTCCTGGAGATTTGGGGGTGGAACCTGGGGAGGACAGGGACCTCAGTGAGGTACAGTGCCATAAACTCCACCCTCCAAAGCATCCATTTTCTCCATGGAAAGTTATCTCTGTAGTCTGGAGATGAGCAGTAACTCCAGGGGATCCCCACGTCCTACCTGGAGGCTGCCATCCCTAGGCAGCACCCTCTGTGTGACTTGATACCACCTGATTTGCATGACTTAATTAGGCCCAGCTGCTTTGCTACTGTTCATCAGCAGCCACCCTATGAAAGCCATTGTGATGTAACAGTTAGCGCTTCAGATTGGGATCTGCAAGACCCAGGTTCAGATCCCCATCTCGCAGTGGAAGCTGACTGGGAGATTTTGGACCAGTCACATACTTTCAGCCTAACCAACCTCACAGGGTTGTTGTGCAGATAACAAGGAGGAAATAATAATGTAAGCTGCTTTAGTCCCCACTGTGGAGACAGACTGTAATTTTCCTAGGTAGAAGGGGAGGGGGATGGAGATGGAAAGCTGAAGACAGATAAAGGTAGGTTGGCTGTTGGGTGGAAAGGAAATAGGGTTGCCAACTCCAGGTTGGGAAATTCCTGGACATTTGAGAGGTGGAGCCTGGGGAGGGTGGGATTTGAGGTGGGAGGCAGAAAGAGAGAGAGAAAGGGTGATGAGGTGGGGAGGCAGAAAAACAAAAAGAATGATGACGGGTCAGAAAGAGAGAGGAAGTAACATACATGGAGGAGAGAGAGAGAGTAAGAAAGGGGGTCAGAAGGGAGAAAGAGTGTGAGAGAGGTAAGGGGAGAAGGGAGGAAGCAAAGGTGTGAGGAATGGGATAACCATCCCACAGTTTCTTGCGGGTCCCACTTGTCTATATATCTAATAGCCAAGGTGCCCCCTGCGTGCGGATATCTAAATCCACACACTGGGAAAACCTAGGGGGCAGACAGATTTTCCTGCACACTTGGGGGACTCCCCAGGTGTGCAGAAAAATCTGAAAAGGTAAAAAAAAATATTTGAGGGATACGTAAACTTCCCCCCAAAAGAAAAAGAGTGTTCCCTGCGCATGCACAGGGAACACTCTGGGAACTGTCTGTTGCCACCACTGCAGCTGCTGCGGGGGGGGGGGGGAGAGAAGGCTTGGCAGGGTGGCCTCACTGCAGCCACTGCTGTGGGAGGGGGAGATGGCTTGGTGAGCCAGCCTCGCCACCACTGCCACGGGGGGGAGGGAGAAGGCTTGGTGGGCTGGCCTTGCCACTACCGCTGGGGGGGAGGGAAAAGGTTTGGCTGGCCGACCTCGCTGCCACTGCTAGGGGAGAGGGGAGGGGGAAGTCTTGGTGGGCCAATCTCAGGCCTCGCTGCCAGTGCTGGGGGGGAGGGAGAAGGCTCGACAGGCCCCGCGTGGGCCTTGACGTTGGTGCTGGGGGCAGGGGAGAAGGCTTAACTGCGGCTGCTTCCTTCTCCTCCACAGGCTGGTGGGCTAGTGGCTGGGAGCCATGAGGTCCTCCTGCATCCTCATGTGCTAATTGTACAATGCAGACAAGCTTTTTGTGCCAATGCTTGTCTCCCGTCTCCAAGTGACATGTGCCAGTGCTATAGCAAGCAGGTATGCGCCGAAGTCTTAAGGGAAGCCATAGACCTGCAATACGACCCATCATCAGCTCTCCTGGAGGGAAAAGTGTCTTGCTTTTGATAATACCAGGAATCCTTTGTTGATTCAATTAGTGTGCCTACATTCTTCTCTTGAGAGATATTGTAGAGCATTATACTGTGGGGAAGTGGAAGTCTGTGTTGGGGGCGGGGGAAGATGGCAATTAATCAGTGTTTTAATTGCCAAAATGGAAGATTGCTTAATTATACCTGCTTGCAAATCATCCCCTTCATCCTCGAAATTATCCCTTAATGCCAGGCAGAGAGATGAATGTGATAGCTGCGTTGGGAGGGAAAAGCACTCCGAAACTTCAACAAGGGATTCTTCTAGGCTCAGATTTGTTTGCTGCCTGTAACGGGGTCAGTTTGGTGTAGTAGTTGAGTGCACAGACTCTAATCTGGGAGAACCGGGTTTGATTCCCCACTCCTCCACTTGCACCTGGCTGGATGACCTTGGGCAAGCCATAGTTCTGTCAGAGCTGTTCTCGAAAGAGCAGTTCTCAAAAGAGCTCTCTCAGCCCCACCTACCTCCCAGGGTGTCTGTTGTGGGGATGGGAAGGGAAAGGGGTTTGTAAGCTGCTCTGAGACTCCAAATGAAGGGCAGGGTATAAATCCAATCTCTTCTTCTTCCTCGTCTTCTTGAAAGGACTGCTTTCCACATCAATCTTTTTGTCCATATGTTGGAAATGCCTTAGCTGGGATTTCCTGTACTGAACACGGGGATTGGACTAAATGCCCTGTAAGTTCCTTCTAAACTCCATGGACTCTTCTGTAATAGTGGCCTTCCTCTGTTACTAATAACATCAGCCATTCTCCCTGTGCCCAGAATCGGAAATGATCTTAGCTAGCCAGGAAGTTTGTCCTGAGCAAAGATTGTGTATGTTGGAATGCCACTTGCTTGGGGTTCATAGTGGGTGGGGCCCAGTGTCCTTTGTCTCACGTTTGTTGGTTTCTCAAAAACATCTGGTTAGCCGCTATAGAAAACAGAATGCTGAACTAGACAAGTACCAAGGGCCAGCCCTGGGTGGGTCACCATATCAAGTCTATTTGGACTAGCAGATCACCATACAGAAAAGGTTGGGAGCCACTGCTCTAGAACTTGTTAAGGTGAGTCTATAGGAATTCTGGAGTTCTACCCTCTGCTATTCACCTCTGGTGAAAACTCTGCTTCTGCAGGAATAATGGTTTGTCAAAGTGTGGGATATTGTCGCTAACGATAAACTGGCCTTGCAAATGGCGAAAACGGAGAACCCTACAAACAAGGAGTGTTTTGTGACAAAATGGTTTGAGTTTTTTGATTATGCAACAAAAACCAAGGATTGTAACACAGCCTTACCGGAAAAATTTGAGGACTTTGTATTTTACTAAGAAAAGACGACGAGTTGTAATAATTGTGTTATGCTAGTTTTATGGAAATTTGTTTGAAATGAAAAGAAAGTTATATAAAAAAAAGTTTATAGGAATTCACCCTCTGCTATTCACCTCTGGTGAAAACTCTGCTTCGGCAAGGATATTGCTGGGGGTAGCGAAATATTTTTAAACTCCGCATCTGGAATCCCAGAGATATTCATGTTTCGGTAACCAAGGAGGGGACTAGACCCTAGACAAAACAGCAGCAGGTGCCAGCTTTACACATGAAGCTGCCTTAAACCGATCAGACCCTTGGTCCATCAAGGTAAGTCAGACTGGCAGCGGCTCTTTGGGGTCTCAGGCAGAGGTCTTTCCCATCACCCACTCATCCTTTTAACTGTAGATGCCAGGGATCGAACCTGGGACCTTCTGCATGCAAAGCAGAGGCTCTTCCACTAAGCTGCAGCCCCTCCAGAATCATTTGATAACAATGCACAAGTCAAGATACTTTTCTTTTGCTTTTGGAGGCGGGTTAGTTAGAAGGCACAGAGATTGATTTCTTTTATGGGCCGTGTCTTCCCTGCTCTGGTCAACGGTCTGTTTTCATCTTGAGACAGCGGCAGCAGCTTTAATATAACATTTCAATAATAGACTGTTTTCCAATATTTCACACAAATGAGCCATGATGTCCAAACAATGGAGGCGGGATGTTTTATTGATGTATACAGCCGAGAAGAGCAGTCGAAAAGCCTCCACTACTGTACATTATTAAGAATTTTACCAAGTCTGCACACAACATTAATCACATCGTTGCGCCTTCCCTTTGTGTGTGAAATGTCTTCCCAGCAGTTCAAGCCAGGGTGCCTCCAGACAGCCTTGTTTTCAAGCTGAAGAAGAGGAGAACCAAGTATGTCTCCCTCAGCTCCTGGGGTGAGGGCCTGGATAATATTAGGAATGATGGCGGGATGGAGGGATGGATAGATGGAACTTCTGTGGGGATTTCTATTAATACTAAATAAGGAACATTTCCTAAAAGGAACAGGCAGGAAACGTAGAATCTGGTAATTTCAGAGGCCCATGAGGTGTTCCATGAGGCAAGAGGGAAGGAGCAGACATAACCAATGTGGTGCGGAAGTTCAAGAGTCGGACCAAGATGACCAAGGGTGAAATCTCCACTGAGTTCCGAAGTGTCCAAGTGAACCTTGGTTCAACCACCTCTCCTCAGCCAACCTACCTCACAGGATTGTCGTGAGGCTAATGAGTGGGGTGCAGTGAATGTGCGCTCCTTGAGAAAGGGTTGGTTATGGATGGACTTAGTACGTTTGAGCCCAACCTAGACTAGACAGCAGCATACATTTTATCCTTATAGCAACCCTGTGAGGGAGATAGGCTGAGAGGAAGTGGCCACCCCAGGGGTATCCAAGGGTGAGGTTTGTGGTAAGCAATCTGTGTACAGATCTCCTGGATTCTAGTCAGACACTCTAACCAATATACCTCATTGCCTTTCTGGGTCATATTTGGTAGAGGCCCAGGTAAGGCCTTTTTTACTACTACCCACTAGACCTTGGAATGCCCTCCCACAAGAGTTACACTTGTTTCCCTCAGATTTTCAAATATTTATTAAAGACTTAATTTTAAAAAAAGAAAACCTGGAAGGCGTTTCAATAGACTTGTATCCCTTGGTCTTCAACTCTTGATGGTTTCAATTTTTATTGCTAGCATCATGGTTGAACACAGGGCTGCCAGTCTCCTTTTGTGGTGGGAAGTCTCCCACTGGCAGCCCTCTTCATCCACAATGTCAGCATCATTGTTATGTCACTTCCAGGGAATGCCTGGGTAGCTCTAGGAACTGCTGGAAACTCTATGGTAGAACCACAGAGTTTCCAGCGATTCCTAGAGCTATACTATGTCACTTTGGGGTTCTCCTTGGAAGTGCCATAGCAACATCCCTGATGTTGCAACCCCCATGTTCCCCACCCCCAACCCTCCCACTGGTTGTCAGGCTTGGGCTGGCAGCCTTGACTGAAAATGGATTTTTGTCTGGAGCGTTGCCTCATAGAAAAACAGCATATAAGTGTTCCCAAAATGAGAAATATGGATCATTAACATCCAACCTTTGAAACATTGTTGTTCTTGGCACCCGTCTTCAGAATACAGCTGCCTAAAAATCGATCCCTCGGTTTCTGTTGGATTCAGGGACAACAAAGACTAAATCTTCTCTTTCCTTCTTAGCAATGCAGCAAACGTTTGTCTAAGGACGCTCATCTCCTGGCACCAGCTGCCTCTCAGAGTCTGACCTGGAGCTGGCGAATGACAGCCTTAATCATTTCTACTTCAACTGCCGAACCCCAGAGGCCGATTCTGGAAACTCATCTTTCCCCATCACTTGCTAAAACAGCGGACTCCCATGACTATTATGAAGGGGAGCGGCCCCGGAACTTCCACTTCGATTGACGGCTGACAGGATTAATTAGGGAAGGGATGAACTGTCAGGGCGAGATCCCTGACCCCCTTTGATGTTAAATTCTTCTTGAATATGTTAGTTTCAGAAAGAAGGAAAAAATAGACGGGCCTGAGGGGAATCATTTTTCCAATTTAATTTTTTTTTTAAAAAAAAAATTGCCCTTACTCCAGCACAACATACATTGTCTCTCATTCTTATTTTATTTTCACAACAGCCCTGTAAGGTAGGTGCCATGTCTGGTAGAGGTAAGGATGAAACTCAGCAGGCCTTAAGCATAGCTAGTTTTATTCACTTCCTCCGGACTGAAGAAGAAGAGGAGGAGGAGGAGGAGATTGGATTTATACCCCAGCCTTCACTTGGACTCTCAGAGTGGCTTACAAACTCCTTTATCTTCCCCTCTGCCACAATAGACACCCTGCGAGGTAGGTGGGGCTGAAAGAGCCCTTTGAGAACTGCTTACGAGAGAACAGCTGTGACAGAACTATGAGTTTCGGGTCTCTATTGTTGGTTGGATCTCAGAAACTGGGAGCCAGTTTGGTGTAGTGGTTAAGTGCACAGACTCTGATCTGGAGAACTGGATTTGATTCCCCACTCCTCCACCTGCAGCGGCTGGATGACCTTGGGCAAGCCATAGTTCTCTCAGAGCTGTTCTCTCAAGGACAGCTCTGGAAAGAGCTCTCTCAGCCCCACCTACCTCACAGGTGTCTGTTGTGGGGAGAGGAAGGGAAAGGAGATTGTAAGCCACTCTGAGACTCCTTTGGGTAGTGAAGGGCGTGGTATAAATCCAATCTCCTCCTCCTCCTCCTCTTCCTCTTCTTCTTCTTCTTCTTCTTCTTCTCCTTCTCCTTCTTCTTCCCTTCCCAGGAGAGTCCCTCTCCTTTTAACAAATTTCGAGTCCAGTGGCACCTTTAAGACCAACAAAGGTTTATTGAAAAACCTTAGCTTGTTTTTGTAATTCTGTTTTTGCATAGCTTAAAACATCTTCATCACGTTACTTGTTAATTTGCTGTTCGGCCCGTCTTGAAGTTTGAACCTTTCCTCCCATTTCACAGAGCCAGTTTGGTGTAGTGGTTAAGTGCACGGACTCTAATCCGGGAGAACCGGGTTTGATTCCCCACTCCTCCACATGCACCTGCTGGATGACCTTGGGCCAGCCATAGTTCTGTACCAGCTGTTCTCTCAAGGACAGTTGTCTCAGAGCTCTCTCAGCCCCACCTACCTCCCAGGGTGTCTGTTGTGGGGATGGGAAGGGAAAGGAGTTTGTAAGTTGCTCTGAGATTCCAAGTGAGTGAAGGGCGGGATATAAATCCAATCTCTTCTTCTTCTTCTCACTGTATTGGAAAAAGTGTGCATGCACACAAAAGCTCATACCTTGAATAAACCTTTGTTGGACCTAAAGGTGCCACTGGACTCTTCCCAATAGCAGAATACAAGGTAGAATTATACAGCAAAATAAGATAAGGCACCAAAAAAACAAACTGTGTAAAGAATCCACAACCCAACATGAAATCATACATGAAGACCATACTGTTTTCATAATCTCCAGAACGACACAATACTACATAAACTCCTCATGCAGTGTTCTCAAAATTGTTGTAAACACTGCATGAGGAGTTTGTGTGTTTATGTAGTATTGTGTGGTTTTGGAGATTATGAAAACAGTCTTGTCTTAATATATGATTTCATGTTGGGTTGTGGATTCTTTACACAGTTTGTTTTTTGGAAGTTTCTCCCAAGCATTCCGGGCAGGAAATCACCCTGTCTGTCAACCAACATTAGCATAGTTATGAAGCCAGTTCTACTATCCTGACAGGGTAAAAGCTAGGTCAGAAGAAACTAATGCGTGAGAAGCATGTCTGAGTAAACTGACCCCCTGCTTGGATCCACAGGAGGTTCTTCAGCACCAGAAAGATAAGAACATAAAAGAAGCCAATGTTGGATCAGGCCAATGGCCCGTCCAGTCCAACACTCTGTGTTACACAGTGGCCAAAAATACCTGGTGCCAACCGGAGGTCCAGCAGTGGGGCCAGGACACTAGAAGCCCTCCCACTGTTGCCCCCTCCCCAATATAGAGCATCACTTGCCCCAGACTGAGAGTTCCTATCTATACCTTCCAGCTCATAGCCACTGATGGACCTCTGCTCCAGATGTTTATCTAATTCCCTCTTGAAGCCGTCCATGCTTGTAGCCGCCGCCGCCTTCTGTGGCAGTGAATTCCACGTGTTATTCACTATTTGGAAAGAAAGAGTCATTGCTTCCCAGTCATCTCTCAATGGTGTCTAGTAGCATTTTAAAGATTAACAAAATGTGTGGCAGAGGATGAGCTTTAGTGAGTCACTGCTCACTTAACGTAAGAACATAAGAGATGCCAAAGTTGGATCAGGCCAATGGCCCATCCATTCCAACACTCTGTGTCACACAGAGGCCAAAAATACCAGTGCCATCAGGAGGTCCAGCAGTGGGGCCAGGACACTAGAAGCCCTCCCACTGTTGCCCCCTCCCCAATATAGAGCATCACTTGCCCCAGACTGAGAGTTCCTATCTATACCTTCCAGCTAACAGCCACTGATGGACCTCTGCTCCAGATGTTTATCTAATTCCCTCTTGAAGCCGTCCATGCTTGTAGCCGCCGCCACCTTCTGTGGCAGTGAATTCCACATGTTATTCACTATTTGGAAAGAAAGAGTCATTGCTTCCCAGTCATCTCTCAATGGTGTCTAGTAGCATTTTAAAGATTAACAAAATGTGTGGCAGAGGATGAGCTTTAGTGAGTCACTGCTCACTTAACGTAAGAACATAAGAGATGCCAATGTTGGATCAGGCCAATGGCCCATCCATTCCAACACTCTGTGTCACACAGAGGCCAAAAATACCAGTGCCATCAGGAGGTCCAGCAGTGGGGCCAGGACACTAGAAGCCCTCCCACTGTTGCCCCCTCCCCCCAAGCACCAAGAAGACAGAGCATCACTTGCCCCAGACCGAGAGTTCCTATCTATACCTTGTGGCTAATAGCCACTGATGGACCTCTGCTCCAGATGTTTATTTAATTCCCTCTTGAAGCCGTCCATGCTTGTAGCCGCCGCCACCTCCTGAGGCAGTGAATTCCATGTGTTAATCACTCTTCAGGTGAAGAAGTCCTTCCTTTTATCTGTTCTAACCCGACTGCTCAGCAATTTCATGAAGTGCCCAAGAGTTCTTGTATTGTGAGAAAGGGAGAAAAGGACCTCTTTCTCTACCTGCTCTATTCCATGCATAATCTTATAAACCTCGATCATGTCACCCCTCAGCCATCGTTTCTCCAAGCTAAAGAGCCCCAAGCGCTTCAACCTTTCTTCACAGGGAAAGCGTTCCAACCCTTTTATCATTCTAGTTGCCCTTTTCTGCACTTTTCCCAATGCTATAATATCTTTATTGAGGTGTGGCAACCAGAACTGTACACAGTATTCCAAATGAGGTCGCACCATCGATTTATACAGGGGCATCATGATACCGGCTGCTTTGTTTTCAGTTCCCTTCCTAATAACCCCCAGCATAGCGTTAGCCTTTTTCACTGCAGTCACACACTGTCTCGACATTTTCACTGAGTTATCTACTATGACTCCAAGATCTTTCTCAAGATGTGGAGGAACCCAGCAGACTTCCCAATGACTTCTTTGGATGGGCATCTAATGCAGTGCTCCCCAGTGTGGTGCGAGTGGGCGCTCAAGGTGGGTTCCACATGTACTATCATGCACAGCACTGAAGTGCTTTAAACCTGAGCTGTGGCCCATTCACCGGAGCAGATGGCCACTTCACTGTATAAGCCCTTCACTGTACCCATCCACCCAATCCTTTCCGTCCATAAAGTATCATGGCCATGCCGTAGGCTAGAGCACATGGCACAAAAGAGTTCCCGGGGGGGGGGGGGGAAACAACCCTTTGTCCTAAAAAAAATAATAATAAACCATATTTTTTATTTATATATTTATTTTCTATATAAACCCCCCCGAAATTAAAAAAAAGAAAAGAAAAGAAAAGAAACGCACACACCAAAAGATGCAGATTTACGGCAATTCTGTCTTGTCCGCGCCCTCGGCTTGGGCCGCCGGCTCGTGCCCGCCGGGACTGAGCAAAGTCCGCCGATTGTAATGTCCCTTGATGATCCCGGAGTTGTTGTTCTCATTCAGGATCTGCTTCTGTTTTTGCCTGTTGAGAGACTGCACGAGCCCTAAGACGACGGCGGCTAAGGAGTACTGTCCGGTCAGCTTCCTGGGTTGCAAGATCAAAGGGTTCGGCTGTTCTCTTCCCAGAAGAAAATAGGTTTTGATTTTGCCTTCTTGCTCGCTGATGCCCTTGACGTAGATCTCCCCCCGGTAGTCAAAGGCGAACCCCCGGTCTTTCAGAATGAGATATGTTTCCTCGGGCACCTGCATTCGCCCACTGATGCCTGTGCTGTCCATGCGGCTAGCTAAGTTAACAGTTTTGCCCCAGATGTCGTACTGGGGTTTCTTAGCACCGATAACGCCGGCTACGACAGAACCGTGGCTGATACCTGTGAAGGAAAGAGAAGAAAAGAGAATCTGAGGAGAGTACCCGGGTCAGATGTGTTGCTGGTGACCAAGACCAGGTTAATTCATACCATTGTATTCCCTGTTAGAAGAAGAAGAAGAGATTGGATTTATACCCCACCCTTCACTACCCAAGGGAGTCTCAGAGCAGCTTACAATCTCCTTCCCCTTCCCCTCCCCACAACAGACACCCTGTGAGGTAGGTGGGGCTGAGAGAGCTCTTTCCCAAGCTGTCCTTGAGAGAACAGCTGGTACAGAGCTATGGCTTGCCCAAGGTCATCCAGCCAGGTGCAAGTGGAGGAGTGGGGGAATCAAACCCAGTTCTCCCAGATTAGAGTCCGCGCACTGAACCACTACACCAAACTGGCTCTCATTACTATGTATTGGTGTGGAAGAACAATGGGCAATGAAGAGAATGGAGAGGAAGAAAATGGATTTGTTTGAAACGTGAAAGAAGAGACCCCCTCACTTCAGCAGGAGTATACCGCATACCCTGCAGTTGTGGACAGGTTTACATCGTGACCACACAACTTAGCATCCAGACAAGAATAAAAGAACACAAAAGACACTGCAGACTTGGCCAACCTGAAAAATCAGCAGTGGCTGAACATAGCCTAACTCAAACAGGACACAGAATCTTATTCCAAGACACTGAAATGCTGGACAACACATCCAGTTACCATGTCAGATTACACCAGGAAGCTATTGAAATTCATAAACATAAACACAATTTCAACAGGAAAGAAGAGAATTTAAAGATAAATAGGGCATGGTTTCCTGTCCTGAAAAACACAAAATGCTCTACACCTTACAACAGCACTACCGATAAGATTAGAGTTTTAACAGCCAATCCATATGCAAAAGAACCTCCTCAGGAAAGCTCTTCCATTAGCATGTCACAGCCTGGGAAACTCCTACAAGGTAACGACTCAGCCCTACCCCACCTTCCTGAGTAGATAAAAATTACCTGCCTACCATTTTTTTCTCACATCGACACAGAGAGTACTCCATCTTTCTGTGTTATACCTCTGAGGATGCCAGTCACAGCTGCTGGCGAAACGTCAGGTACTACAATGCCAAGACCACAGCCATATGGCCCAGAAAAACTACAACAACTAATGAACTCCAGCCATGAAAGCCTTCAACAACATAAAAGAAATTTCGTTTTTTAATACCCTGCTTTTCTCTAGTCTAAGGAATCTCAAAGCAGCTCGCAATTGTCTTGCCTTCCTCTCCCCACAGCAGGCTAGGGGAGCTGAGGTAGGTGGGGCTGAGAGAGTCCTGGGAGAACTGTGACAGGCCCAAGGTCACCCAGCAGGCTTCATGTGGAGGAGTAGGGAATCAAACCTGGTTCTCCAGATTACAATCTTTCACTCTTAGCTGATACACTATGCTGGCTCTCAATGTGGTGTTGAAGGAGAGTTTTATGGCACCTTGGTCTTGGCCACTGTGTGACACGAAGTGTTAGACCGGATAGGCCATTGGCCTGATCCAACATGGCTTCTCTTATCTTCTTATGTTCTCACCATGGACTGCCAAAAAGGCAAATCAGTGGGTTCTAGATCAAATCAAGCCTGAACTCTCTCTAGAACTGAAAGGACTGAACTGAGGCTATCATACTTTGGTCACATTACAGGAAGATACAAATCATTGGAAAAGACAATAGTGTCACTTAGAGGAGGGCAGGGAGCTGTTCCTGTTGGCAGCAGAGGACAGGATTCACAATAATGGGTTTAAATTAAGGGCGGGGAGGTACCGGCTGGATCTTAGGAAAAACTTTTGTACAGTCAGAGTTGTGCCACAGTGGAATCAGCTGCCTAGGGAGGTGGTGAGCTCCCCCTCAGTGGCAGTCTTCAAGCAGTGTCTGGACAAACCCTTGTCAGGGATGCCCTAGGCCGGTCCTGTATCAAGCAAGGGGTGGGACTAGGTGGCCTGTATGGCCCCTCCCAACTCTGGGATTCTATGATTCTATCTATTGGGAGAGATGGTCCTGCAGATACTTTGGTAGACTCCCTGTTTCAAATGCAGAATGCTCTAGCTTCAATCCCTGACGACTCTAATTAAAAGCCCGTCAGGGCTCACTTTGTGATGTAGCTTTGTCTCTGAAACGCAAGCTGCAGCCTTGTGAAGCCTCAAGCTCTGCTAGCAAAGAAGAGGAGGCTTACGTCTTCAGCCTCTGCACACTTTCCATAATCAAAGCCAGTCGGCCCCCCTGCTATTACTGACATCGCTGCCGAGAAAAGCTTCAGTGGCCCTTTCCCACGCGTTAACAGTGCCCTCCGATGCGGCGTTACACCCTTCTTTCCCCACTGAGGTGGGTAGGAAGGAGACCACTTTGCTTCGCTAACCTGCTGCAGAATCATCCTTTCCCAGTTCATTTTTAAACGAAACAATGATGCCTTCGCTTGAAACAGAACCGATTTCCCGCATCAACTGCAGATGGCACGTCTTGCGACAAATGCTTTATTTGCAAATGCAGGGGCTGAGCAGATGGAAAGCAGGCATGCACCGGGCCGCATGAGTCCCCACGCGGTCCTGCATGGCGGAAAGCGGCTTCTCCCAGCCAGAAATCTCTCACCTGCTCCAAGACTGACAATACAGTTATTGTCAAGCGAATGGCTTCTGATAAGGAAACGAAAGCCCAGATCTGTACCCGGCTGGGCTTGTAGATGGCCAAGGCCGGAATGCACAGAGAGAACTCTGCAGCTCACAAGGACATAATTTACTCCAGGTGCGCTCCCTCCAATAGTGCCGATTTTCCTGAAATGAACAGCCAAATGCTTTCCCCTTGGGCCTCCAGATGAACAAGGAACAGGCGTGGGATTCTGATACATTTTGGAACGCCGCAGCTATACGTACCGATGCGGAGTTCGAAGTTGTTAAACGAATGCTTGTTGATCTCTTGAATGCTTTCATTCAGTGCGATGGAGAAGTCGGCCAGGGCGCACAAGTGCCCCCACTTGTCTTCACATTGCTGGGGAATGAATTAAATAGAGAATCCATTTCACACATCAGGCAGGTGTCACTGGACGTCAAACAATCCTCTATTCTTCTGCCTCAATATGCCAAACTCAGAGATTTTTTTTTTCTTAACTGAGGAGGTAAACCTTCCTGTTTACAATGCACTGATTGTGCATATCAGGGGGGAAAATTACTTTAAAATATGAGGAATGTGTTTACAGAAGTGGAAGAAAAGAAGAAGAAGAAGAGATTGGATTTATACCCCGCCCTCCACTCCCCAAGGGAGTCTCAGAGCGGCTTACAAACTCCTTTTTCCCTTCCCCTCCCCACAACAGACACCCTGTGAGGTGGGTGGGGCTGAGAGAGCTCTTTCCCAAGCTGTCCTTGAGGGAACAGCTGGTCCAGAGCTATGGCTTGCCCAAGGTCATCCAGCCAGGTGCAAGTGGAGGAGTGGGGAATCAAACCCGGTTCTCCCTGATTAGAGTCTGCGCACTTAACCACGACACCAAACTGGCTCTACACCAAAGAAGCTGCTTTATACTGAGTCAGACCCTTGATCTATCAAGGTCAACATTGCCCACTCTGACTGACAGCAGCTCTCCATGGTCTTAAGGTGCAGCTCTTTTGCTCTCCTCCTTTGGAGGTTTTCAAACAGAGGCTAGATGGCCATCTGACAGCAATGCAGATTCTGTGAACTTAGGGAGGGCAGGAAGGGTTGCCTCAGTGCCTTTCGTATCACCTGATCTTTTAAGCCGGAGGTGCCAGGGACTGAACCGGAGATCTTCTGTATATAAGGCAGATGCTCTGTCTCTGAGCCACAGCCCCTTCCCTTAGGAGCGAGCTTTCATGTGGAACCTTGACAATGTGGGGATACAGTGAAAACCACACAGTTCTCAATCTGGTAAGAGAGGCTGCCCGAGAAACCCTTGTCCATTTCTCTGGGCTTTCCAAAGGAAGAGAACAAGTTTGTTTGTTTTTTAAAAAAAGATCTGTATTTGAAGTCCATCTAGCTTAATACTTCGTATCTGACTTTCCCCATCAAGAAGATGAAGAAAACTAGCCCTGACCTGGATAGCCCATGCAAGCTAGATCTCACCAGATCTTGGAAGCTAAGCAGGGCCGACCCTGACAAGTACTTGGATGGGAGACCTCCAAGGAATACCAGGACCAGGAGGCAGAGGCAGGCCATTAAGCCACTTCTGTGAATGACCTCTGTGCCTCGGTAGGAGTCACCAGAGGTCGCCATGACTTCCAGGCATGGGCACAAACACACAAATGCAAAAATGTCCCCCCAAAGAAGATGCAAGAGAACTCCACAAACAGATCGGTGGAGGACGTCCTCTGTCATTTCCCCCAGCCTTTGGAAATCAGAGGCAGACTGCCTCTGTACATGATGTCCTTCCTAACTCCAGTGGCTTTCTTCCAGGTACGTATCGAATCTTTAAAAAAAAAACCCTGTTTCTGTAGTGATTACCGCATGGTGTGAAAATAAATTCAGAAGTTAAGTATGTGCTGTGTGAAGAACTGAAGAGATGGAAGTATCTGCACTTTGGGGATGGTCTAGATACCTCTTCCTATGATCCCCGAGAGGTCCGAGAGCAACAGCAGCTCAAAGTCAACATACCTAAGATGCCCTAAGGTTAGGAAGAGACTGCATCTCAGTGGCCGAAGCTTGCCTGGCTTCCAGAAGATCTCAGCCTCAGTCCTTGGCATCTCCAGTCAAAGTACTTCAGATACAAGTACTGAGAAAGGCTTTTCTCTGTCTGAAGCTTGGAAGAGCTCATGTCGATCAACACAAGACAGTGCTGAGCTTGAGGGACCAATGCCCTGACTCAGTAAAGGGCAGCTTGGTGTGTTCTCGAAGACAAAAAATTCCTTAGGTGTAGCTAGAGGCCATCTGATAACAGCAGCCTTATTGAAGCCAAGCATGGCTGGAGAGGGACCATGTGTTGGAGGGAGACCATCCAGATGTCGATGGAGTTCCACCAAGGAGGGAAGGGTGGGATATGAAAGCTAGAAATAAATAAATGCAGGGGTGTTTTTTGCCATCAAGTTGAAGCCAATTTATGGCAGCCCTTTAGGGTTTTCAAGGCATGAGACATTCAGAGATGATTTGCCATTGCCTGCCTCTGCGCAGTAAACCCTGGACTTCCTGGGTGGTCTCCCATCTGCATACTGACTATGGCTAACCCTGCTTAGCTTCCAAGAACTGATGAGATCCGGCTCTCTGAGCTGTCCAGATCAAGATGGTGTTTTGTTAAACTGGGCAAAACTTCACCCATCGCCACTTGAGGCCACTAGATGTCTCTGGAAGATCATGAGAGTGGCCCTAGCCATTTCCTTTCTTTGTCGCCAGCCTCTGATCATACCCTTCTGGACTCACACATTATGGACTACACAAGTTGGGTTTGGGGGTCCCACCCTGTGTCAGACATGGCACTGAGATGTGAGTTGCAGATTCTCTTCAATTACTGAGTATGCAGAAACCAAACTGGGGTCAGGATCAGAGGAGGAGGAAGAGGAAGAAAAAGAGGAGGAGGAGGAGATTGGATTTATACCCCACCCTTCACTACTTGAAGGAGTCTCAGAGCAGCTTTCAGTCTCCTTTCCCTTCCCCTCCCCACAAGAGACACCCTGTGAGGTAGCTGGGGCTGAGAGAGCTCTTTCGAGGACTGCTCTTGAGAGAACAGCTCTGAAATAACTTGTGATTTCCCCAATAGGTCAAACTGTGTACATCCAGAACTGATGCAGTTTGGGGAAACAGTCCATAGGTTGGGGGACTGAAGTCCCTTTGTACATGCCATGGTCCTGATCCAAGCTGTCCATTGCATGTGCAACCGCCGAGGAGGAGAAACTGCTACTCCTCCATCTGTCACATCTAACATAGGGTGGGGACCACAGATCTAACAATGCATCCTCCAGGAATTTAATCCCTTTTAAGCCCTCTAAGCTGGTAGTCCATGGGGAATTCTGGAAGTTAATTACGAATCTTGGAAAAAAGCCTTTCAGCTGCCCTGAACATACCGCAAATCAGATTCGCCGGGGTGTCTGCAAGCTCTGCTATTATCAGATTGCATACCAATCTTACGTAACGGTATTTGGAATATTAACAGTAATAATTATCACGATGCCAGCAATCGACCGATGCACAATTTGATAAAGCAGATGTCAGACTTTTCATGGAACCCCCCCGAAATGTCAGATGAGTACAAATGCCTGCTTTCTTCCAGTTAATTCCATTCGGCACGTGTATAAAATGGATCCTGGCATCCTTAACTTCAGATCAGCAATTGGGACAAAGACATTCTATCTCTGTGCTGTTGGACTGGAATGACCCCCTCACCTGCTTTTCAGGAGATAATCCGGATACGGCCATGTACGTGCTGCCGATGGTCTTAATTTTTTCAATGTCTTGAAATCTTTCTTCGCCTAGTAACTGGGTTAAAAAAAGAAGAAGAACCAAAACAACTGTGTTATGAATTCTGCAGCTCCCATTCCAGAATGAAGCCACTGGGCCAAATCCCAGTTGGTGTTTACAGAAGTATTTTGGGTTTTGCAAGCATTCTTTTTGATCGCTTGGAAAGAGAAATAGCTGGAGAGATTTTCTGAGGGCTCCGCAGAATTGCTTGAAAAGCCAAATGGGAAAACCATGTCTTCGCCTTGGTTCCTTGATACTTTCATCCTTCCAAGAGAAATGGCACTATCTTCCTACTGTGGCTGTCAACATGTTTTCAAAACCAACAGTACCAACACGCACCTTTTTATGTGTGTTAATTCCACTATATATATCTAGCGTTGCCCATCCTGTTCATATAATAGAGCCTTAATAAGATATTGCTTGCCAGATAATGTTACTTACCTCCAGAGGTCATTTCGTAGAAAAAGAGGTGCAGGAGCATATTAGCATAACTCATTTGCATATGCCACATCCCCTGACATCACCAGAAGTGTGTCAGAAGGCAACACCCACCGCTCAGGCTCCACCCCAAAAATCTCCAGGTATTTCCCAACTCAGAGCTGGTGAGCCAGCTTGACACTTTGACTAAAGACACTTTAGGTTTCCTTTGCTCTTCCAGAAGAAGAAAAAGGAGGAGGAGGAGAAGGAGGAGGAGATTGGATTTATACCGCATCCTTCGCTACCCAAGGGAGTCGCAGAGCGGCTTACAAACTCCTTTCCCTTCCCCTCCCCACAACAGACACCCTGTGAGGTAGGTGGGGCTGAGAGAGCTCTTTCCCAAGCTGTCCTTGAGAGAACAGCTGGTACAGAGCTATGGCTTGCCCAAGGTCATCCAGCAGGTGCAAGTGGAGGAGTGGGGAATCAAACCCGGTTCTCCCAGATTAGAGTCCGCGCACTTAACCGCTACACCAAACTGGGAAGCTACCCTACAACAAGGACGGAAATACAAATCAAGTTAGTATGCTTTTGTTTTTTTCCACAGCGAATCACCATATGTGCCCGCTCCTGGGCTTGTCGCTCCTGGAACGGTGTTCCTGCGTGTTCCTGCTCAAAATGACCCCTGCTTATCTCCTTTATTTTATCTTCCACTGACCATTTCTATATATTACGGCTCAATTCAAGGGACATGACATTTCCCCTGAGCCTAGCGGCAACTCTAATTCCAGTGCTTGAAGATCTGAAGTGGCGAGCAGGTTCAGATGTTTGTTATAAGAAGAGGTGGATGGAAGGGAAGCGAGAGACTGGCATTTTATGTAATGGGTGCACTGCCAGTAAGACAAAGCTCTTATATACATACCTGTAATTTAGGGCCTAACTAGATAATTGACCCGAGAATGGGGTGCCAGACAGGGCCTGGTAACCAACGAGAGGTCTTGTAGGCAGGGAGTTGGGGCAGCAGTGATACCCACTGTGGCATCATGGCCAGAGGTCCTATAATGAGCTGAGTTAAGATTTGAATCTGGGTCTTTCTGGGTCTTTCAAGTCTTAGGCTAACACTCTAACCACTGCACCACACTGGCTCTCTAGCCCCTGCAACCATCCTGGCAGTAGAGAAATTTCGGGATGGAAATCTGCAGTGTATTCAAACCTTCGCCTAAGAAATCCTCCAGAAATGAGAGCTCACCAGAGGATATTCTTAAGGATTTTTTCTTTCTTTTTTTCTCTTGTTGGACAACACAGGATAACGTGCAGATTCGACATGATAGGAAAGATTGGCTTTTATGAATCCCTCCATCAGTTCATAAAATCTGCATTTCCCGGTACTTGATAAATGGCGGACGTGCTACAGATCGAGGACACGCTCGATCAATCCGAGCAGCGTTTCAGACTACCTCTTGGCATGCCTCCGCAGTCTGTCCTGCACTCAAGGTCACTGTGGCCCGTGCGCAGAATACAAAGCCGACCCTTCTCTTCGTGGAATTACTCAAAGTTATGAGCGGTGCAGACATTTGACATGTCCTGCAAATGAGGCCAGATCTCTGGACGGTGAAAACTTAACCACGGCAATCTATCCTTGCGGTAGGACAATAAAATGACAGCTCCAATGAGTCTGATTTCATTCGCCCCCACGCGTATCTTTGCAGGATCCAGAAAGGAAAAGGAAATGAGCCCTGAAATGGAAACAGTAATAGTACCTTATGAAAATATCAATAGTAGTAATAATGGCATGGGAGGGGGGGGGGGAAGCGAAGGAAACGGAGCTCTTACGATGAGCTTGAATAAACTCTTCAGATAATGAGGTCTCACAAGAGGAAAATTATGCTGCCTAGCTCTTGAACTTCAATTGTCTTTGGGCTGGGTGCGATCGCTGCTGTGTATTGGGATAACGAGAGTCATAGACATTTGGGCATTCTAGATATCAGGAAAGAACCATGGGGGAGCCACTGGTGGGTAACTGATCTGCTCTCACAACAGGGACTAGATGGCCTGCTGATGTATTCCAGCTCTAAGCTTCTGAACATAAGAACATAAGAGAAGCCAATGTTGGATCAGGCCAATGGCCCATTCAGTCCAACACTCTGTCACACAGTGGCCAAAAATATCAGGTGCCATCAGGAGGTCCGCCAGTGGGGCCAGGAGACTAGAAGCCTCCCACTGTTGCCCCCTCCCCAATACAGAGCATCACTTGCCCCAGACTGAGAGTTCCTATCTATACCACTGATGGACCTCTGCTCCATATCTATATATCTAATTCCCAAGTGCCCCCCCCCGCGTGCGGATACTTAAATCCGCATGGGGGGGCACTTGGAGGGCAGAGGGGGGGGTTCTGCAGGTGGGGGGTAACCCCCCCGCTTGCAGAAAAATCCGAAATGTTTAAAAAACTTTAAAGAGTTAAAGTGTTCTCCGCGTGTGCGCAGAGAACGCTGTGGCCGCTGTAGGGGAGGGGGTGGGAAGCGGCGTGATGAGGACTCGCCACCGCCATTTGCGGGGGGGAGGGAGGGAAGAGCCTCGGCGGGCGGCAGGTCTCTATGCCTCCGCTGCCATTTTGCAAGCAGGGAGGGAGGGGGGGAAGCCTCAGTGGACAGCGGGTGTCCCTGCCACCGCCGCCGTTTTGAAGGCAGGGGGAAGCCTCGGCAGGCAGCGGTCTCCCTGCCGCCACCGCCTTACAGGGGGGAGCCTCGGCGGGCGGCTGTCTCCCTGCCGCCGCCGCCGTTTTGAAGGCGGGGGGGAAGCTGCCTGGAGGGGGACGGGGTAGAGAGCTGCCGAGGCCCTCTGGGAGTCTCTGGGGGGGGGAAGGGGGCAGGGGGGAAGGAATGGTGCAGGGGGGCGGAGGGAGGGAAGGAAGGAATGGCGCGGGGGCAGCGGCGGGGGGGAGGAATGGTGAGGCCCATTCGGCTCTGCACCGGAGGGGCCTCGCCGGGGCAGGCTGCAGTGCGGGGGGGGGGAATGGGGTGGAGGAAGGAGGAGCAGCTGTCAGCTTCTCCCCCCCGCGAATATCACGGCCCCCCTTGTGTTTATCTAATTCCCTCTTGAAGCCGTCCATGCTTGTAGCTGCCACCACCTCCTGTACGAGGAGTTTGTGTGTTTATGTAGTATTGTGTGGTTTTGGAGATTATGAAAACAGTCTTGTCTTAATATATGATTTCATGTTGGGTTGTGGATTCTTTACACAGTTTGTTTTTTGGAAGTTCCTCCCAAGCATTCCGGGCAGGAAATCACCCTGCCCGTCAACCAACATTAGCATAGTTATGAAGCCAGTTCTACTATCCTGACAGGGTAAAAGCTAGGTCAGAAGAAACAAATGCGTGAGAAGCATGTCTGAGTAAACTGACCCCCTGCTTGGATCCACGGGAGGTTCTTCAACACCAGAAAGATAAGAACATACAAGAAGCCAACGTTGGATCAGGCCAATGTTGGATCAGACTAATTCCCTCTTTAAGCCATCCATGCTTGTAGCTGCTATCACCTCCTGTGGCAGTGAATTCCACGTGTTATTCACTCTTTGGAAAGAAATTTAAGGGAGGAATCAGTGCCTCCCAGTCATCTCTCAATCGTATCTTTGGCCATTTATTTATTTATTTATTTTATTGATTTCTAACCTGCCCATTACAGCCTAGGCTGGCTTAGGGTGGCTCATATGTGCTGTGTGCGTGCCCTGGAGTGTATGGGGTGATGCTGGTGTGAACAATGCAATTCATGTTACCATTTCTCTATCCCTACACAAGAATTCTCGATCGCCTGCCAGTTTCGCTCACATCTTGCTTGCCAGTCTCTATTGAGGATTTGATTGTTCATTTGGATATATCTGTTCATGGGGTTATGCACGTTTGTTGCAACTGCCACCCCTACCACTCATCTGCCCCGGCTTCCACCTCCAATCATTAACATACACAGTTAGACCTTCTGCTGGTCCCGTCTCCCTCCAGTCTTGGCACCGCCTCTTGGAAGATGATGACTTCTTTTCATTAACTTTGGCACTTCTTAAGCCCACCTTGGCTTCTCGTTACTCTTCTGGAAAAATCTCCCCTAGCTTTACATGGCCCCAATGTGTTGATTTTTAAATCCACACTCTAGGGCCATGTTCGATATTAGACCTGCAAAGGGACTGTGAGAATACTCTGCCAGTGTTGTCTTTTAGTATTTCAATATTATTTTTTCTCTACAGTTCATTGATAGGATTCGTTTTGTTTTGTTTTCTAACTGTAACGTTTTACCTTGGCCCTTTTCACATTACTGTTCTAAACTGGATGTTATCGTTGTTGGCCCAATTTTGTGTGACGTGATACAGGGACAGGGGTTTCATACAGCGAATTTCCTTCTGTTAATGAGCTGTCTCTAAAGCACTGTAGTCATTTCAAACAGTGCTACTTTTCCTCCCACCCTTTTATGGCATGTGATCTTTCTCTGACTTTTTTTTTTAGGTTCTAAGGTGAGCACTATGGCACTAAACTGCTATAGCACTGAAGTGTTATAGTAGTGCCATTGAGATGTATTGACTCAGTGGAGTCGATTGAGTAAATGCATGGCAATAGTACATCTATAGCACATCAGTGTTACAGTGGTTTAGTGCTATAGCACTCACTGTAGAATGTTATAAAAAGTTCAGAGGAAGATCATGTGGTGAAAAAGGGCAGGAAGAAAAGCGGCATTGTAGGAAGCACCCTGGTCATTTTAAACAGCACATCACAGTGATTCAGAAGCACAATGAAGGGGTTGAAAATGGGAAGAAGCAGTTTCCCTCAAAAGTGGCTCAACCACGCTTTGCTAACCCGACACAATGTATGAGTAGGTAAATAAATTCCGCTAGCAGCCAGTTACTAAAATGGAATACAAAGGCAGTTTGATAAGGGTCTTCATCTCTGCAGTTAAAATACTAATAGATTGATAGCCGGACAGGAATGTGGGCTTTCTATTCTTATACCAACAGGCACAGCTGGAGAGAACTGTCAGTTTGCCATGCTTGAAAAGCTGATAGAAAATTAGAAATATCTTTCCGCTGCATTACAGCGTAAAGTCTGTCTCATCGGCTGTTGCATTTCCAGTTCTTAAAGGGTACCTCTGTCATGCCCTAGTTTTGGAGATCTCTACAGATTTGTAGAATTGTTCAAAATGTCATCTCGAGATAAAAGTCTGCGTGGCAGGGAATGCTGTCCTGTTCAGGCTGGAAATGGAAAGCTGGAGATACTACCTGGGAAGAGATCTACTTCGGAGAAAATACTTCCAAACAACAGCCCACAGTATCCACCTGGAAGCTGATCTACTTGCAAACAGGTGCCATTCCCAGCCAGTCCAAATAGCAACCTGGAGAGCCCAACCCCTGTGTAAATTTCCTTTCAAGCAGCTGCCCAATCTTACCATTTCTCATGATAAACCCTTTTGCCCTGCATGGTTTTTTTTTCTTGGCTAATATCTGAATACCCCAGGCCAAAACAGAGACAATGAGGGAGAACTCAAAATGCAAAAATGGAACTCTGGTGGAGACAGACTTTGTGATCCTATGACCCTCTCTTCGTTTTTGGAATGCAAATGTTATTTCAGGCATAAGTTAAGTCAGCTGTATTCAGCTGTATTTGGCAGTACATGAATCAGTCATCTATATATCTCATAGCCAAGATGGCCCCGCTGTGTGGATATCTAAATCTGCACATCAGGGGCACATAGAGGGCAAAGAGATTTTCCTACACACTTGGGTCACTCTCTAGGTGTGCAGAAAAAAACCTGAAATGTTGAAAAAAACTATACGGGGGATACTTAAATCCCCCCCCCCCCCACCAAGTAAAAGAGCACTAGGAACTGTGCCTCACTGCCATTGCCGGGGGGGCGGGGGAGAAGGCCTGCTGGGCTCACCTGCAGCCACTTCCTCCACCTCCTCCTCCTCCTCCACGTGGAGCTGCTGCTGCTTCAGTGGGGGAGCCATGTGGAATACTCCCCCCCCCCACGCGAATATTGTGGGTCCCCACTGCTTGTATATGCCTATTGACCATGTTGCTGGATGGACATGATCAGAAAAAAAGATTTGGCTGCATAGCTCAAATAAATATACCTTTCAATTAAATATGACTATACCCTTCCTCCCGCACTGCAGACCATATGCACAGGCCTCTGTGCATTCTCGGTCACAGTTTTGCTGCTCTGCACAATTTCTCTGGCTGAGGATAGACTGGCAATTTGGCCCATTATAGGTCTGCTTTTCAAGCGGATTAAGAGAGCCCATTCAGACAGCCGCAGCTGCCCAGGATTGCCATGCCACACTCACCTGGGCCTGAAGCACTTTCATTGCGCTTCAAAAAGGTACCTGGTAAACCGGTGTCAAGCCATCTGGGTGCGCATTCATCCTGCTTCCTGGCAATGTGGACGCAAATAAGCCACACATCAAGCGGCGCCAGTAATGTGAATCTGCTGATCCGGCTGCTGCGCCCATGCGCCTATGCGCAGTTCAGCAAAACAGACCAAAGCCACACAGCACCATGGCAGAGCCGCGCCACCGCCGTCAGGGGCTGCCCGGCAGTGTGAACTCTCCGTTCTGTCTCCTCCCTGCTATGATCCCGCATCAGTCTACGCAGTGTGAATGGAAAGCCCCGCGACAACTTGGCCTGGGTCTTTTTGCCCCAGTTCCCTTGAGCTTCAATTTGCCAGTCTGTCCTCAGCCTCTCTCCGTCCTCCTTTCCTAGCTCCTCTGCCTCCCTTGGTGCTGGTCAAAAAGTGCTGTCCAGTTGCAGCTGACTTATGGTGACCCCCGTAGGGTTTTCAAGGCAAGAGATGTTCAGAGATGGTTTGCCATTGCCTGCCTCTGCGTCACGAGCCTGGATTTCCCTGGTGCCCGCCTACCCAAATACTAGCCAGGACAATACTAGCCAGCTTAGCTTCTGAGATCTGACCCGATCAGGCTAGTTAGTAATCCACTTTCCCAAGCTGCAGGCTTCTCCTTTTCTAGCCCTTTCCTTCCCCTACTGTCACCGTCTTGTGTCTCTCTACATATGATGTACATTTGTAAAAAAAAAATATGTAAAGTTGTACAAAGTTAAAGCAACACAGAGGTCGGTGTGTTGCATTAGGATCCGGCAGGTAAAGGTTTCCCTTGCTCGAAAGCCGGTCAAGTCCGACTCTAAGGTTGCGGTGCTCATCTCCGTTTCCAAGCCGAAGAGCCAGCGCTGTCCAAAGACGTCACTGTGGTCATGTGGCCGGCATGACTAGACACTGAGGCGCACGGAATGCTGTTAGCTTCCCACCGAAGCGGTACCTGTCTTTCTACTTGCAATTTCTTGCTTTCGAACGGCTAGGTTGGCAGGAGCTGGGGCCAGAGACGGGAGCTCACTCCGTCATGCAGCACTCGGGTCTTGGACTGCTGAACTACCGACCTTCTTGTCTGCAGTTCAGCGTCTTAACCACTTGACCTGAGTTCAAATCCCTGTTCTGAGATAAACCTCGCTCAGTGAACTTGGGACAATTTCTACTTTTCAGCTTCACCCACTTTACAGGGCTGCTGTGGCGATCTGAGAAATGTTAACAAGAGACCATTAGCATGGCAGTGGCTCAGCCAGCAGCAGCCAGAGAGTTTTCTGCCTGCCTTCTGTGACATCAGGGAAGCTTGGCCAGTCACCAGCAGGTGCCTCGTTACCAGCAGCACACGAAATCCCTTGGCACATTACAATATAGAGTGAAATAAAACCAGCAGGTGAAACTAACTTCACACTAGGGCTGGCATGAAATGCCAGGCTGTCCAATTGACATCCGTTTCTTAAACCTCCCCCCGGCACCCCTCCTCGGCCTACAGGTTCACCTCATCAAAGTCGGCAATGATTTCATTCAGCAGACGCAGGCACTCGACTCCTTGGTTGTTCATTTCCGTCTGGGAGTAGAAGTCGGCAAAGCCGGGGATGGAGGCAAACATGACACCCACCGCATCGTAGGACTGAGAGTAGAGTTCCTAGGTACATGTGAAAAGAAATTTTAAAAAGGAAATGAAGGAAGAAATGGAGTCAGGTGGTAGAAAAAGAGGTGATAAACTGTGGTGGAAGTTCATTTTCTGGGAGTTTGGTTCCTGGCTTGGACCAGCGCAGACAGCATGATGAACTGACAGAGAACAGAGGGGGTTTTAATGCTTCCTTGCTAGACCTGCCAACCTCCAGGTGGGAATTAATAAGTCTTATATCAATGCCTTTAAATAAATATTTTGAAATACCAAACGAGTGTGTAGTCTTAATATATATTCAGTTATCAATGTTTTCTTATATCAACGCCAAAGGTATTTAATGCCAAGTCAAAAACTCCAAGCCAGAGTTACGATGTAACGCATAAAGTTCCCAAACTCTCAAAATGCAACAGCCATGAGCTAGAATTCAAGGTTACAGTGTAACAGTACTCAATACCGATCAACAACTGGAAGTTATGCAGAAAAACCTCCAATTGTTGATCTTTTGGAACTTTTGGAGTTGGTATAAGAAAACTTGGATAACTGAATACATATTAAGACTATACACTCGTTTGGTATTTCAAAATATTTATTTAAAGGCACTGATGTAAGACTTGTTCTACCAACTCTGCAAAACTGAATTATTCACAAGGGGCTCTTGCATAGGAAACGGGGCTCCCCCACCCTGGCAGTCTTCAAGCAGCGGCTGGACAAACCCTTGTCAGGGATGCTGTAGGCTGATCTTGCATTGAGCAGGGGGTTGGACTAGATGGCCTGTATGACCCCTTCCAACTCTTGTGATTCTATTGTGGTACCAAAAGAAGCTTCGGATAAAGGGTTACGAATTGTCGACTATACTGCTCTGTATAATTCGTATTATCTGTTGCTGCAAGTAAGTTCCCAACGAGTGATTCTCGCATTTGTTTCATGTGCTTTACTTCGCCTCTAATTGCATCCAGATTTCTACACTCAAATCCTATTGCACTGTCTACTGGATGCTTTAACCCTGCTGATGCTACTGACTTATTCTCTGTAATCCACCTTGGGTCCCAGTGAGAAAGAAGGAGATGAAGAAAAAGAAGCAGCAGCAGCAGAAGAGATTGGTTTTATACTCCACCCTTCACTCAGAGCAGCTTACAATCCCCTTTCCCTTCCTCTCCCCACAACAGATACCCCGTGAGGTAGGTGGGGCTGAGAGAGCTCTTTCAAGGACTGCCCTTGAGAGAACAGCTCTGAGAGAACTTGTGACTGACCCAAGGTCATCCAGCAGCTGTGAGTGGAGGAGTGGGGAATCAAACCCGGTTCTCCCAGATTAGAGTCCGTGCACTTAACCACTACACCAGACTGGCTCTCACATCAAACTGAAAGATGGACAATAATAAATAAATGAAAAAAAAACCCCACTAAGACAGACTCTGCAGGTTTATAACACCAGGCAGAACTCATCTAGCCCTTAGCTCAGCTGGCCCTTAGAATCATAGAGTTGGAAGGGACCTCCAGGGTGATCTAGTCCCACCCCCTGCACAATGCAGAAAATTCACAACTACTCCCCCCGCATTCCCAGTGACATCTGTTCCTTCATAAGCTCCTGTGTAATACTGCCCTCTGGCCATCCTGAAGTGGTGGCGCTAAAGAGCAACCAGCCAACAACCCCCTTCTTTAGCATGTCACCATGATGGTATCCCCAGCTGTCCGGATCTGGCTCCTTGGACATAAGACCCTTATTGCCTTCTGCACTGTGCAGCCGATCTCAGGCACACATTTCTCCTTTCGATCCTGACCATCCTGCCATGAGATCAGGACAAAAAAATACCACTCACTTCGTTATCGCGATCCTTTTCCAGGAAGTGACGGGCGACGTGACTCGGCAGGATGTTACGCAACATGTTCTCATTGTGCTCGCGCAGCTCCTTCATCTCGTTGATTTCTTCTTTGGCCTGGCCTCGCCAGAGGAAGTCAAGCCGGGCGGTGTATTCGAGCTGCAGCGACGGAGAAAAGGGAAATCAAAATGTTGACGCTGTTTTGCTTGGGGGTGGGTGGGGTCAGCCACTTTTTATCATTCGAGAGCCAAACGGCACTGACGTTCGGAGAAAGAGATGAGCAAAGATCCTTGTGAGTAAGCCCACTTGCAAAACTGAGAATCTACAGCTTAACTTTATTGATCATCAACGTTAACTAGAAGCCCCTTAAGAACGTAACATAAGAGAAGCCAATGTTGGATCAGGCCAGTGGCCCATCCAGTCCAACACTCTGTCACACAGTGGCCAAAAACACACTGAGTTCAGGAGGTCCAGCAGTGGGGCCAGGACACTAGAAGCCCTTCCACTGTTGCCCCCCCCCCCAAGCACCAAGAATACAGAGCATCCCTTGCCCCAGACTGAGAGTTCCTATCTATACTTTGTGGCTAATGGCCACTGATGGACCTTTGTTCCATATGTTTATCTAATTCCCTCTTGAAACCTTGTAGCTGCCACCACCTTCTGTAGAAATGCTTGTAGCTGCCACCACCTTCTGTGGCAGTGAATTCCACGTGTTAATCACTCTTTGGGTGAAGAAGTACTTCTGTTTATCCATTCTAGCCCGATTGCTCAGCAATTTCGAGTGCCCACGAGTTCTTGTATTGTGAGAAAGGGAGAAAAGTACTTCTTTCTCTATCTGCTCTAGCCCATGCATAATCTTGTGAACCTCGATCGTGCCACCCCTCAGTCGTCCTTTTTCCAAGCTAAAGACCCCCAAGCGCTTCAACCTTTTTTCATAGGGAAAGTGTCCCAATGCTTAAGTTTCCTCAGCTCAAACACTGGTGGTGGTGAGTCCTTTATGAAGAAGTGGCACACGTGGTTTCTCAGAATACGAAACACACAAAGGAAGAGCCCATGGAACTGTTTGAGTCCACTGGCATAACTCTGCACATGGCTTGCACATGGATGATTGGCAGCTGTTCACCTCTGTCATTTCCCTTTGCGTAAAGCATCTCTAAGAAGCCATTCACACCCATGTAAATCTGTGCCTGCCATTCCTTTCGCTTAACTGCTTATTTTAGCATCCCACCTCACTCTCTAATATACTTAACCATAAAACATTCATTTATCTTTCTAAAGAGCCACCTTTGGCTCTAGAGCCACAGCTCTAGACACCATGACACCTCTAGACACATCTCATGACACCATGACATCATTTCCAGGTACTCACCCAGAAGTGATGTCATGGTATTGTGAGACATTGTTCCCTTCTCCCTGAGTTCTCCATCAGTGGGGAGTCCAGTGAGTCTAGTGATGCTCAATAAGCTGAATGACTGTAGGTGGACCTTAATTTCAAGCCCAGCACTCACTCCTCAGACTCAGAGCTGGAGACCTGGGTGCGCTGGAGCTGCACCGGCAGCAGGGGAAATTATTGCCGTGGGCCAGCACACACCATAGAGGGAACTGGGCTCTGAAGTGAGCCTGTGACACTCTAGCCCTGGACTTGTTACTCCTGGAAGACTGATCCTGCTTGTTCCCCCTCAAAATGACCCCTGCTTCCATGTATTTGCCCAATGCCCTTCCAAAAGCTTCTAATGTAGTGGCCAACACTACATCCCATGGCAGTACATTCCACAAGTGAAAGGGGGGCTAAGAGATGTAAACTAGTGTCGAAACTAAGACCAGAAGGGAGAACTTCAATCTTTAACCATAAGTAAACCCCTTCGGAGTAAGTTTGGTGTAGTGGTTAAGAGCGGCAGACTCTAATCTGGAGAACCAGGTTTGATTCCCCACTCTTCCTCCACATGAAGCCAGCTGGGTGACCTTGGATCAGCCACAGTTCCTTCAGAGCTCTCTCAGCCCCACCTGCCTCACACAATGTCTGTTGTGGGGAGGGGAAGGGAAGGCAGTGAAAAGTGGGGTATAAAAACCAACCTCTTCTTCTTCTCTTCCTCCTCCTCCTCCTGTGTACGGGTGGTCTTATTGGATGGGTCAGTGAGATGCCACTGAGGGCTAGAAGTCGCCCAGAGGCATTGCAACCAATGTTCCCTCTGAGCTGTGGAGTCTTGTGAGCAAAACCTCATAATTTGTGAGTTACTGGCATTAAACTTGTGAGCGAGCCATTTGGCTACTGTGTGAATAAGTTTGCTCCGGAGACATCCTTCCCGAGCTAAGACAAAAATGTGTGAGCTGGAGGATAAAAAACCTGTGAGCTACCTCACACTTAACTCAGCTTAGAGGGAACACTGATTGCAACCCATTAGTCTTCAGCTGCACTGTCACATGTTGCTAAGGTCACAACAGTACTGAAACTCGCCCCACAAGTGTTATGTCCTGGCCTGTAGCTACAGTGGGGCTATTTGGGGCTCCATCCCCTTCCTTAAAGGGCCAGCCCCACAAGATTTCCCTCTGAAAACGTTTTGTTAAAAGGCACAGCGCCTCTTAGAATTCTGAATATGCTGCTTCCTGTTTAACTGATGTAACAGGAATAAATTGAATTATTTCACGTAATATTTCACATGCATAATGGCTGCCCCACAAGAAAAAAAAAATAGGCCCCACAAGCTACAAAATCTTGGCTACGGGCCTGGTTATGTCTGTCTTCTGGAGAGGCAAGTGGAGAGAGAGAGAACTGAAAGAACAAGAGAATGGGGGCGACAGGGAGAGGAGAAATAAATGGACAAACTTGGGGTCAGACATGCCTTTGGCCAACTTTCAGCAGAAAATCTCCATGCGGTCCAGGCCTCCCTTCCATCTTGGTGTCCAAGCTGGGGAAAGCAACAGTAAACAGCCCCATCCAACTTTCGCCCCATGGCTCCTGAAAACTCCCCAGAGAGCTGGGTCTGGGTAGGATATTCCTTGCTGGGGGAGCATTTGTAAAGTCTCCATGACTGAGGACCAATGCTCCCTCTAAGGTATGGAGTCTTGTGAGCAAAAATTCTACTCTGTGAGCGACTGGCATTAAAGTGGTGAGAGAGCGATTTGGCTATGGCGTAAATCAGTTTGCTCTGGAGCCATCCTTCCTGAGCGAAGACAAAAAGGTGTGAGCCGGAGGCTAAAAAACCGGTGAGCTACCTCACACCAAACTCAGCTTAGAGGGAACACTGTGTGAGGACTGGAATTATCTTTTTTTGTGTGTCTTTCCTCTCACCCCTGATGCTGGAATACATCCAGTCTCTTGTGGCCATTTTGGATGAGAATGAATTTTCCACAAAGTGCCAGGTGCACTACATCAGAATGTTTTCGATCGGGAGAGAGAGAGAGCTAAATCACCTCTCAAGGATAAGTGTTCTTTCTCTGAAGGAAGGAAGTCGGAACAACTCAAGATGCTTCAAGAGTCTCCGGGTGAGATTTCTCCAGCTGAGGAAAGCCTCCCTCCGCTGTTTCAGCTCAAATGTTGACAGAGAAGATCAGAATGCATCTTTGAGATCACAACTGAAGCTGGTCATTGAGAAGAGCTTATTTTCTCAAGGACACAAAGCACAGCGGAAAACATTCAAGAGATGTTCTTCTTGGTATCTAGGGTTTCCACCTCTAAGTTGGGAAATACCTGGAGATTCTGGGGGTGGAACCTGAGGAGGGCGGGGTTTGGGGAGGGGAGGGACTTTAGTGAGGTACAGTGCCACAGAGTCTACCTTCCAACGTGGCCATTTTCTCCAGGTGAACTGATCTCTGTTGCCTGAAGATCAGTTATAATTCTGGGAGCTCTCCTGCCGCCACCTGTAGGTTAGCAGCCCTATATTGTATCCCAAAGCATACTTTTGCTGCAAATTCACTGCTGCACTTTGGCTTGAACCAAATCTGATCTCGGTTAAGAAAAAACAACAACACTGGGACTTTGGCTCTGCACTCTCCAGTTTGAAAGCTAGATGGATTTGTGTAGGTTAATTATGTAGGCCTCCTGTTTACCCAACCTTAGCCCCAATTTCCTGCCCCTGGACAGCAGGAGAAACAACAGTTTCCACCTAGTGCTGCTCTAGGAATTTCCCCTACAGTATAAAGACCATAAAGACAATGGTAGAACGCCTAGAGCGTCACTTGGAAATGACATCACATTCTCCCCAAACTCCACCCTCCCAGGCATCATCCCCCCAAACTCCGGGCATTTGCTGAGGCAGTGCTGGAAACCTTTTTCATAGGTCTATAGGTTTTCAATTCTTATCCCAAATATTTTTGGGACTTGATGCCTGGCGTCCATGGGCTCCCCATCCCAGCCCCTCCCCATTTGTGGCTATGTTCCTCTTCTTTCTCTGATTTCATGGCCCTCTTCCTCTCCCCTTCCCACATCAGGGCTCCAATAGTTGGGGACAATTCTATCAATTCTCCTTTCAATTATTTGTCTGTCTGTCTGTCTGTCTCTCTCTCTATCATCTCTCTCTTTCTCTGTGTCTGTCTGTCTATCTATCTATCATCATCATTATCTATCTATATCTACCTACCTACCTACCAACCAACCATCTCCCTGTCTGCCTGCCTGCCTGCCTGCCTGCCTGCCTGCCTGCCTTCCTTCCTTCCTTCCTTCCTTCCTTCCTTCCTTCCTTCCTTCCTTCCTTCCTTCCTTCCTTCCTTCATCATCTCCCTGTCTGCCTGCTTGCCTTTCTGGCTCTTGTCTGTCTGTCTGTCTGTCCGTCTCTAATCTAATCTAATCTAATCTAATCTAATCTAATCTAATCTAATCTAATCTAATCTAATGCTCTCCCCTACAGTCAGGACTGAAAGTGGCTTAGAACGTTATTCTCCCCTCCTCCATTTCCCCACAACAACAGCCCTGTGAGATAGACCAAGCTGAAAGTCTGTGATGAGCCCAAGGTCGCCCAGCAACCTTCCATGGTAGGAATGGGGATCTGCGCCGGGGTCATCCGGGTTCCTAATCCACCCCTCTCACCACTACACCACACTGGCTGTGTTCACACCCTGGAGGTAAAAGGAATGTGGAAGAATGGCCTTGCTCCCTCCAGTGCCCTACCCATCAGGAAATGGGAGACCCCTTGTAGGTCTCTGTGACATCACAAGGGACTGGGCTGGAGAAGGCAGAGAAAGAAGTACAACACAAGAACTCGTGAGCACTCAATCAAATTAACAAGCAGTAGGCTTAGAACAGATGAAAGGAAGTCCTTGTTCACCCAAAAAGTAATTCAAATATGAAATTCACTGCCACAGGAGGTGGTGGCGGCTACAAGCATGGACGGCTTCAAGAGGGAATTGGATAAACATCTGGAGCAGAGGTCCATCAGTGGCTATGAGCTGCAAGGTATAGATAGGAACTCTCGGTCTGGGGCAAGTGATGCTCTGTATTCTTGGTGCTTGATGGGGGGGGGAGGGCAACAGTGGGAGGGCTTCTAGTGTCCTGGCCCCACTGCTGGACCTTCTGAGGGCACCTGGTGTTTTTGGCCACTGTGTGACAGTGTTGGACTGGATGGGCCAGCGGCCTGATCCAACATGGCTTCTCTTAGGTTCTTGTGTTCTTAAATACAAAATGAAGAAGCTTTGCTACCTAAGAACTTCAGAAATTTGACACTCTGTCTGGGGCAAGTGATGCCCTCTATTCTTGGTGCTTGGGGGGCCACAGGGGGAGGGCTTCGGGAGTTCTGGCCCCACTGGTGGACCTCCTGGGGGCACCTGAGTTTTGGCCACTGTGTGACACAGAGCGCTGGACTGGATGGGCCATTGGCCTGATCCAACATGGCTTCTCTTCTGTTCTTTACGATCTCCCCTGACCATTTTCCATTTCCTGTTGCCACTGAGGCCAGAACATTCGTCTTTCACAGATACCCTGACGTTCTAGTGTTATACAACAGGTAGAGGAAAAAGCTCAATCTACTTTCTCCACACTCTGCAGAATCTTATAAAAGCCCTATCAGGTTTTCCCTACGCTAGGCATCCTTTCTTTTTGTCGCGCCGTCCATGCTTTCGTTTCCATTGCAGCTCGCTTATTGTCTTTTAGCATGGAAATAAAACCTCATCGTACCCTTTGGGTTTGTCTCTTTCCCCTTTGGGGGGTTAATTTTAATGTGGTTTTAACATATCTCTAAAAGCCAAAGTGCAGAGTAATGACTTTAAGAGAATATCGCATCCAGACTCGGGAATCATTGCTTTCATGTTACGTGAAATCCCCAGCTCAGATTGATCCTTAATGCCAAAGATAACTAATCAAGCTCCCACTTGCCCTTCATTTGGGGCTCCGGAGAACACATCCTCTAGACACATTGACTGCAGCAGACATAAATCCTGGAGAAACTGAGCCAACAGTCTTGGCCAGTTCAGGTTTTACCAAGACAAATTGAGTTATAAAGGAGGGGTTGGCCAGCATTAGTGTTGCACATTATTTCAGAATTTATTGGAACCCATGAAGCCTTTGTTAGCAGACCCTGCTTTCGGGAAGGGGAGTCTCTGATGTTTGCCTCATGTAGACCCCTATGGCGAATCGCAGCGGTTGATTCTCCCGCAGTGTGTTGTGGCACAAGGCAGGGGCTGAAAGCACACGGTCCAGTTCAGCTGGTGAAGGGCTGGGTGGCCTGCTTCTCGGAAGGACTCGGATGGTATATCATTTGAGAGTCCTCCGCAAATCCGGCCAAGGGTTAAACTACATGGAACAAGAGAATCCACAAGGACTCATGTGTCCTCCACTAGACATGCAAAACAGGGGGGAAGTGGGTGTCTGTTTTTGCTGTCAAGTCATAGTTGACTCATGGCGGCCCCATAGGGTTCTCAAGGCAAGAGACATTCGGAAGTGGCTTGCCATGGCCTGCCTCTCCATAGTGACCCTGGTATTCCTTGGAGGTCTCCCATCCAAATGGGAGGGCCGATCCTGCTTAGCTTCCAGGATCTAATGAGATTGGGCTAGCCTGGATTATCCAGGTGAGTGTGTATATCGGTGTGTGTCTATTTTTAACTAAGTATAGTTGAACATCCACTGGCTGGATTCATGTCCTGTTCACCAGTCATGAAAAGGGAGCTGATTTTTTAAAATAGACTTTTCATCTGTTCTTTTGACCAGTTCGTGGTTGTTCAATAGGTTGCTTTCACTATTCCTTCCCAACAACACAATACAGCCCTGACCTGGATTGCCCAGACTAGTCTGATCTCATTGGATCTCGGAGGCTAAGCAGGGTTGGCCATGGCTATTACTCAGAAGGGCAACCTCCAAGGAATACAAAGTGACGCAGAGTCAGGCAGTGGCAAACCACCTCTAAAACATTTCTTGCCTTTAAAAAAAGTCTAACCTGCCACCTGGTGGCACATAATGAAAAAAAGCTAGAACTTCTAGCTGCCAGACAATCTTAGGATCTCCTGGCTGTACTACGCACACTGTCATATGATAAATATTCATTATTATTAACCCAATACAATGCATTGGGGTTTTAGTGTGTGCATGTTTTCACACAGCTTGGCGGAGTCTGCTTCCCCCCATCTTAGCTGTGCCACTGCTATGCTCAGAAAGCATTTTTTTTTTTAAAAATAAATGAAATATCTATTTATATATTCAAAAACCAAGTTTTGGCAGTTTGGCAATACTGAAGGGCAAATGGGAAGATCAAAAAAATTAGAAGAAGAAGAAGAAGAAGAAGAGATTAGATTTATACCCCGCCCTTCACTCACTTGGAGTCTCAGAGCGGCTTACAAACTCCTTTCCCTTCCCCTCCCCACAACAGACAGCCTGGTTTAGGTCAGTCCACAGCAGAAGGTCTGTAAAAATGCAACACTGACCATGGAAGACATAACAGAGTTCTTTTAGGAAGGAATCTCTTCTGGGCACTCTTCCATTTGGCACCAAAAGGAAAAAGAAGAGAAGAAGGAGAGAAGAGATTGGATTTATACCCTGCCCTTCACTACCCAAGGGAGTCTCAGAGCAGCTTACAAACTCCTTTCCTTTCCCCTCCTGACAACAGACACCCTGTGAGGTAGGTGGGGCTGAGAGAGCTCTGACAGAAACGGCTCTTTTTCAAGAACAGCTGTGCCAGATCTATGGCATGCTCAAGGTCATGCAGCAGCTGCAAGTGGAGGAGTGGGGAATCAAACCCGGTTCTCCCAGATTAGAGTCCACGCACGTAACCACTACACCAAACTGGAGTCATCAAACATCCCAACAGGGTAAATTTGGCACATGACAAGTCCAGGGATTTTTTTCATGTCTACTGCTATTTTATGCTGATAGGATAACTCAAGGAGAGCACATATGGAGTAATGGAAAGGAATTTTAGAAATCTCCCAGTCCCTATTCTTGCAACTCTTCCCAACAAGCAATTATTTAAACAGGCTATGCAACTGGCGGCAAATCATATAAACCAGCCATAAACAAATACTGTGTTTTAAAAAAAATATCCTACCATTCAGTTTTCATCTAAATAATCTTTCACACTGTTAATGGCTGCTGTTTGGATCAACAGTGGTTTGTGTATGCATAGTCTTGGAAAACCCAGAGTCAGTTTGGTGCAAGAGCCAGTTTGGTATAGTGGTTAAGAATGGTGGACTCTAATCTAGATAACCGGGTTTGATTTCCCACCTCCCCACTTGAACCTAGCTGAGCGACCTCAGGCAAGTCACAGCATTCTCAGGCTAAAAATAAGTATAGCTTGCCACCTAGTGGTGCCAGAAAAGAGCTACAGCTTCGGCAGCCAAACAATCCCTTCTGGGATCTCCTGGCTATTTCACACCCAACGCTGTACAATAATTGAATTGTCCAGATGCAAACCTGTTTGGCTGAACCAAACAGACCCGGTGATCAGCTCTTATCTGATGGCCCCACTTGAGCATGGGGAGTTCATCTGTTGAACTCGTTTGCTGTGAAATTTGTGATTTTAAAATGAAAACAGAAGGTGTGAACCCCCGTGCTCCCAGGCCTGACTTTGAAGCGCAACATTTGTTGCTTTGTTGTCCAGCCCATCTCACTTTTACTATCAGAGCTGAGCTTGAATAAAATGCTTAGCACTACAGAGCAATTCGAGGTTAAGCAAAGGAGGGACAAGACTGTGATTGTCTCCCAATCCGGCTGCCCTCTGAAATAAAGGCAGATCACTATCTCCTGCTTCCCAAGTGAACAGAAGGACATGAACGTGGACTGTCCCATTATGTTTGTCCGCTTTGACCCTCACTTATTCTGAGGAACTGCCGAATACAAGTGAAGCAGTTATGATACAATATGAACACCGAAAACGGGAAAATCAAAGCTCTGTTCCAAAAAGCAGGCAACAAACAATAACATGTTGCTTTCAACCATTTTTTTGAGTTTGTTATTTCAATGAAATCTAATCTTTGGGAAGCTAGAAGTACCGATAGAGGAATGGAACAGATGAGCTGCTTCCTTCTCTGGCTATTTTCCCAGTAAAAATCCTTCTTAGAAGTTCTTTCACCTTCGGGGGAAAACAATATGAGAACCACACCTATTTGAATGGAATAGAAATTCAACTTGGGCCCCCCCCTCAATTTTGAATGCAAACAAAAATCACTAGAGGAAAAAGAAGAAGAGAAGACAAGACAAGAGAAGAGAAGATAAGACAAAAGAGAAGATAAGACAAGAGAAGAGAAGAGAAGAAGAAGAAGAAGAAGAAGAAGAAGAAGAAGAAGAAGAAGAAGATATTGGATTTATATCCCACCCTTCACTACCCAAAGGAGTCTCAGAGTGGCTTACATTCTCCTTTCCCCTCTCCTCCCCACAACAGACACCCTGTGAGGTAAGTGGGGCTGAGAGAGCTCTTTTGAGAACTGCTCTTGAGAGAACAGCTCTGAGAGAACTGTGACTGACTCAAGGTCACACCAGCAGCTGCATGTGGGGGAGTGGGGAATCAAACCCAGGTCTCCCAGATTAGAGTCTGCACTCCTAAACATTGCACTACTACACCACTAAACACTACACCAAAGCCCCCACCCAGCTGTTTCCTCTCAGATCAAACTGAAGAATTCCTGAGTTCCTTTGTCATTTTACAAAAAAAATCACTGGAGGAAAGAGATCTGTGACGACATGTCACATTCGGGCCTCTGCTGCCACTCAGACAGCCTCAGATCCTACAGTTTGGTTTGTTGTACAAAAGTCCATCTCTCGGCTTTTGCAGCTTCCCCCGTGCTTCCGCTTCTGAAATTCAAAATGTGGAATTAGGGGATTTTATTTGCAATGGATTGTTTGTGTGTGTGCAAAATCCTGCACGTTGGCTGCATTTGTCTATAACAGCAGAATCAGATTAATCTCAAAGTCTAATGCTTAATCCGCGAGGTGCATCAGCCTGTGAAGAATTGCTTTGGTATGTAGGTAGGGATGGGATTGTTTTGCAAAGGAGGTTTAAAAAATGAATAGACGCACCATGACAACGGCTGAGGTCCCCCCCTCCACGTGGTTCAATCAATGCAAAACAATGTAAGTCAACCCCAAGTGGCTGGTGGTTGAAGGGCATGGGCCCAGGCACACCAAACTCTTGCAAGAGAGCACTCAGTTTGCCTGAACCAATTTAAGATAACTGCATTGGCGACTCAGCTTTTTAATCATTTTAGCCCTGCTTTTTATTCTACTACATCCTCATGAGGTAGAAAAATGCTAGCATATGTTCTCTCAATCTGCTTGATCAACCAGTCAATCAGACAATATATTGTGTACCCTATCTTTCCCATCATTCCTGTGCCTGTCAATTAGCGGGATGTTTGGGGGTGGGCGACATGGGGGACCCACCAAGTCCTGTGTGCTGCTATGTCACTTCCATGGAAAACCCAGTAGTGATGTAGGGTAGCTCTAGGAATTGCCAGAAACTCTATGGTAAAACAAGAGAGCTTCCGGTGATTCCTAGAACTACTCAACATCACTTCCCAGAAGTTCACAGAATGTCATCTATCCCCTGAGAGACTAATTTCAGAGGCCTAATTGTCAGACCGCTCTTCTCGCTGAGGGGCAGTTTATAGCTAGAAAACCATAAAGACCCTTCCTAATATATCATCTCAAATATTATAAGTGCAAGACACTGCCTGGCCCAAAATGGATGGCAGCCAGAGAAAACCTGGACATGTAGTTTAGAAGTGTAAGAGTAGCTAGCTAGCTAATGACCTCCTCCCCACCCTAGAGAGACACATAATTTAGGACAAGAGCCTAGTGACACACCCTTGGACTAATCTTATCAACATCCAGCCTCACTTCTCTGCACCCATTTACCCTAATTAAGCAACACTGTTCTATTCACCAAACCTGGTAGCTTTTCCCATCTGGTACTTACAGGGTCATCAAGCATCGTTTACATCTATAGTCCAACTCAGGAAAACCCATCAAGCCTCTCCCAGATCATTGTCCACCTCCAAAAACCTCATCAAGTTATTGCTTTTGGGGTGAATATGTCAACTCGCCCCCAGGGAGCATTTTGCCTTATATCTAGCATCCCTAGCCTCCAGTACAGTGTGTGTGTTCTTGGATCGATGCTCACAAGCCCAGTCCATTGGGTCTTCTCTCCTCACTGTGAAACGCTGGTTGTCTTGCTGCTCCCTGTAGACCTCTTTCTTCAAGACCTGTAATTATAGCCTTCCTCTAAATTGCTTTCTCCCTTTCCCCCGATTTCCTCTTAGCTAGCCTTGAATGTGATCTCAGTGTGTGTTTGTATGTGTGTTTCATCCTCTTATTCTCTTTTAATAAAAACCTTTTCTGGTTGAACATCTGCCTGGTTTATTTCAAGAGTTCTCTTAAGGGAAAAATCCCCATGAACACTGGTAGAGAGTCCCAGTTACCCCCTCTCGCTTTGTCTCCTTTAAAGCTCATTTTCCCCAACTAAGGAGGAGACCTTTGGGTAATATAGCAGCCCAGTCCCTGGTGGCTCAAAGTGACTGACAGTCAGCACATGCCAAAGTGCCTTTTTCACAACATTCAAGCCATTATAATCCCTATAAACATCAATCGGCACTGCCCAGTTTGTAGGTTTCACAAGAACTGTGATCGGACCAATGAACACAGACATAGTAGCAGACCAGAGAGGAGCCATGTTCTGACAGAGGACAGATGTCCCTGCACAGCAGCCATGAAGAGATCCCATTGCCATCACGCAGCACATTCCTTTCCCCCCTGAGTCATACTCAAACAAAGACTGCTGCCCAGCCAGAAACAAAAGAAGCATTTAAGCCGTTCTGCCACCAATCGTTAAAGTGACTGCACCCTCCTTCCCTTGTCTCATACCTTCCCCAAGAGGTGTCACACCCTTATGCACTCAAGCAATAGGCAGAACAACAGCTATGTGATAGGTCAAGAGCAAAAGGAACTAATAGGTTCCCCTTTAAATGAATGTTTGATGCACATTGTACCACACTGTGAAGCTTGCTTAGCTATAGATAACCTTGTGTGAGTACCCTGTGTACGATTCCAGTATGAAAAATTGATATTGTTGGATTAGTCTGAACCTTAAAGGATTGTTTTCTTGGATGTTGTCATTCCTGAAGTCAAATGATGGCCCTCGCCTGATGAAGATTGCCAGAAACGAATATATTTACCGGATACGTCATTGATTCTTGGGCCCCTGTTTGTTGCATTAAATTGATATTTTTGCATTATTCTGTTATATGATTTATTGGTTTAGCACAGGGGTGGGCAATTGTTTTGGCTCGGGGGCCACTTTGTGGGAGCGGAGGTTAGCGGAGGGCCGCACCTTTTAAAATGATTGCATTCATTCGTTAACTTTGCATTTCAGAAAAGGTATAAACTGTATCATAAAAATCAATAAATATAAATTAAATAAAATAGTGGTAGTTTTATTCAATTTATTTATTGTGCTAATTTCATATCATCTATAGCTGCAAGCCTTGCACATAGACCTAGTTTTGCTTTGAATGATTTTACATGCTTCCACATTTCATGTGCAAACAACCCCTTTCCCTGCAATGTCACATTCAGTTCATTCAATTTCTCAAATACATCAGCTGCAAACATCATCTCATATCTCCGCTCCTCACATCCCATTTTTGTAACAAAATCATGAGATATCTCCTTCATGTCCAGAAATAAGAGGATTTCATTCTGCAATGCCCAGACTCTTTTTATCACTTTGCCCAGGCTCAACCATCTCACACTGTTGTGGTAAATTACGTCTTCATACTCTGCCTCCACATCCTCAAGAAAAGATTTGAACTGTCGATGGTGGAGTGCCCTTGCTCTGATTGTGTTCACCACACTAACGATAGGGTCTATCACATGCTTTAAGTCCAGTGCAGCTTTACAAAGGCTCTCCTGATGCAAAACGCAATGAAAAGACAAGATATCACTGAGAGACAGACAGACAGACAGAGACAGAGAGAGAGACACGGGGAACATAGGGAGAGAGAGAGAGAGAGGAAGACACACACACAGAGGGACAGAGAGAGACAGACAGACAGACAGAGACAGAGAGGGACGGAGGCCTGACTGAAACCACGTGGCCGACTGTCTTGGCGGGCCACAAAAAACTCTGTGGCGGGCCGCATGTGGCCCGTGGGCCGCAATTTGCCCTCCCCTGGTTTAGCATATATTTCAGCTATTAGTTTCTTTTGCTCCACACCCTTATGCACATCAACCCTAAATTGTCCAACTGTAGTTTCTTTTGTCCTGTCCATCCTAAGATATTATTCTTTTTGTCAACAGTTCCTGGGAACCAGTGACCGCCTGGCCCCTGCCTTGGGTCACAAATTTAGCTACTTAAGGGCAACTGACGCAGTCACACGTCTCTTGATTCTCTCTCTTGCCCTTGGAGCTCTCACCCACACGCCACCTTTCAGGTTCCATCCCTGATCAATTTGAGACCGCTCCATGTATGTTGCTGGCTGGCTCGTGATCCATTCTTTCTCTTTATTCCCCTTTTCACTGCACAGTCTACTCATCTTGCTGGACAGGTAACGTATCACCACCAACGATATTCCAACTAATGCAAAAGTTGCTGTCTTTTCCTGCCTATTTTTCCTAGATCTGTATTTCTTGTGTACGTGTGCTAGTCATATTTGTATGCTTGAGAGGTTTTAAGTAAAAGGCCAATTGTCACAGCAACCTGGCCTCCTCGTCTATTCATGGGCTCTGGGAATTCTGACTCCGGTATACAAAGCTTATGTCCCTGAACGATAGGCCAATTACCCCCAAGCTTGATAGAAACTTAGGCAATTCAGCTAACAGAGGAGGCCAGGAAGACACTCATGTTGGTATAGATTGTGACGCATGACAAATGTGGAAAAGATCCGTTTGCCTTACCTGTTGGCCATGATAAAACACAGCGAGCAGAAACATGGCCATCAGAAGCAAGGAGGCCTCCTTTGTCCCCAGGAAATCTGTGCTGGAAAAATCCAAAAGGGATAGAAGAGGGTTAAGTGAAACGTGATTGTTAATCTTTCCATACTAATTGCGACATAAGAGATTTCAGTCAACCGAACAAAAGGAAACGGCTTTTTGATTGTTGAAAAAAGACTCTATTACAAACCGTTTTCAGATGAATGACAGTGTTTCCTCCAAAATGACACTTCGAACAATAGAGACTCAGACATGTGCGTCAATGTTTTAGAATGTTTTAGCAGTGGGAGCTCTTTGTCAGGGAGATGTCCTATGATACTGCGTAAGAAACCCTCTCCCTCGGTACGAGTCCCCCTGCTGTGCTTCTTCACGAGTCACTGTTCTGCTTGCCCTTGGGCTTAGAAGGGTCCAACTCTGTGCAGAATGGCATGGTTAGCTAGCCGGACTGTTGCTGGGATGAACTGACTGAGCGGCAGCTCCTTATCTGAAGTTCTCACTTCTGCTATCAACAGTATTGGGGACCCAAAGTTACAAACATCATTACATCAGTCATAAGTTCTTTCAGAGCTGTCCTTGAAAAAGCAGTCCTCGACAGAGCTCTCTCAGCCCCACCTACCTCACAGGGTGTCTGTTGTGGGGAGGGGAAAGGAAGGGGATTGTAAGCTGCTCTGAGACACCTTTGAGTAGTGAAGGGTGGGGTATATGTCCAATCTCCTCCTCCTCCTTTGGAGTAGTTTGGTCTAGTGGATAGGAGTGCGGACTCTAATCTGGGAGAAGCAGGTTTGAGTCCCTACTCCTCCACATGCAGCTGCTGGGGTGACCTTGGGTCAGTTACAAGTTCTTTCAGAGCTGTTCTCTCAGGAGCAGTTCTCGAAAGAGCTCTCTCAGCCCCACCTACCTCACAGGGTGTCTGTTGAGGGGAGGGGAAGGGAAAGGAGAATGTAAGCCACTCTGAGACACCTTCAGGTAATGAAGGGCGGGGTATAAATCCAATCTCCTCTTACTTCTCCTTTGGAGTAGTTTGGTGTAGTGGTTAGGAGCATGGACTCTAATGTGGGAGAATCAGGTTTGATTCCCTTACTCCTCCACATGCAGCTACTGGCATGACCTTGGGTCAGTTACAAGTTCTTTCAGAGCTGTTCTCTCAGGAGCAGTTCTCAAAAGAGCTCTCTCAGCCCCACCTACCTCACAGGGTGTCTGTTGTGGGGAGGGGAAGGGGAAGGAGACTGTAAGCCACTCTGAGACACCTTCAGGTAATGAAGGGCGGGGTATACATCCAATCTCCTCTTCCTCCTCCTTTGGAGTAGTTTGGTATAGTGGTTAGGAGCATGGACTCTAATCTGGGAGAATCGGGTTTGATTCCCTACTCCTCCACATGCAGCTGCTGGGGTGACCTTGGGTCAGTTACAAGTTCTTTCAGAGCTGTTCTCTCAAGTCCTCAAAAGAGCTCTCTCAGCCCCACCTACCTCACAGGGTGTCTGTTGTGGGGAGGGGAGGGGAAAGGAGAATGTAAACCACTCTGAGACACCTTCAGGTAGTGATGCGCAGGGTATAACTCCAATCTCCTCCTCCTCCTCTTCTTCTCCATTTTATCCTCACAACAACCCTGTGAGGTAGGTCAGGTTGAGACTGTGACTGGCTCTAGGTCACCCAGCAAGCTTCCATGGCATGAGTGGGGATTCGAACCTGGGTCTCCCAGATATTAGTCTGACACTCTTAACCACCACACCGCATTGGCTCTCAAGAATATACTGTATTCCTTCTGTAGGGGAAGCAATAGTTTCTCTGAAGCTTTGCATCATTTGCCTGGATGTGTTCTCCACTTCTATGCCAGAAGTCCCTGGAGAACCTGCCCGTAATAAGAGCCAAAGATTGACACATCAAACCTCCTGTCATGTCACTTTTCCTCTCCGGGGCTCCGTAATGAGGCTGTTTTCTCTCATTGAGGCCTTGCACTTGGCGGTGACGAGATATTTCCAGCACTGCTGCAGAATTATCTTGTCTGGCTATGAGATGACTCAGGTAAAGGTCTATGTTTCTCACAGCTATTTTTTTTATTTATAAAAAAACCCTTTTCCTTGTTTGAAGAAATAACAGGCAAATGTGTGGAGGTCTGCTTATCCACTCAGCGGAATGGTAAGTCGTTTTCCAATTGGTGCCACTTCTGTCTGCAATGGGGGTGGGAGGGAGGAGGTTTCAGGCTTGGGCGGGGGGTGAGAAGACCCTCAGGGGAAGGCCTCGTTTTCTGTGCCCTGTTGTCGATCATCCAGAGGAACTGGTTGGCCGTTGTGTTAGACAAGATGCTGGACTAGATGGACCACTGGTCTGGTCCAGCAGGGCTCTTCTTATGCTTGTAGATATCCATCCTGCTAAGGAGAAGTCTTACACTGGACTCTTTTTCCTGACATGCTAGTTTTCTATGAGTGGGGAGTCTGTGATGCATCAGGCATTCAGGCATGCAACCCAAGGACCACCACTTGCAAAGCAAAAGAGTTAGGGGTTCCAGCCTCCAGGAGGGGCCTGCAGATCTCACGGACTTACAACTGATTCCCGCATGATAGAGACCTCAGCAGGTTACAGTCCACCCTCCAAAGCAGCCTGCAGATCTCACGGACTTACAACTGATTCCCACATGATAGAGACCTCAGCAGGTTACAGTCCACCCTCCAAAGCAGCCATTTTCTCCTGGAGAACTGATCTCTGTAGTCTGGAGAGGAGTCCCCAGGTGTCAGGATCTGACAATAATGCCCTGTGTATTCTGCATTTTACAATGATGTCTCTGTGCTTTTTGCATTTTGCTTTCAATTCCTTTGTTCTAGTAGACCCTTGCCAGCACCCTTTATCTGTCTCCTTCATCCTCCCTCCTAACAGCTATAAATGTTACTTTGATGTATGAGGGTTTTACTCTGGTCAATGTTGCAATGTCTGGGCGGGAGGTGGCGACCCAAATTCCTGGGTGTCATCTTTGAACAAATGGTGAGTACTCCCTTGTATTCCCTCCTCCCTTTTTCCGGGGCTGTATATGTTATCTTGTTATTGAAACCTTGAAGCATTGTTTATGGCCAGCGCCTAGGGAATGTTGTGCCTAGATTCACACATGAGGGTCACTGAGTTCAAGAGGGGAATTTATAACTTTCTCACCTTGCTGTGGGAACCTCAACGGTCCTTTCTACTTTTCCCGCGTTCACCCTCTTGCCCTGATTGGCTTAGGCTCGGGGTTCAATTGAAAACCTGAGAGTATAATAGTGCTGCCTGTATTCTATTAAGCATCTCTAACAAACATTCGAGAACCTGTTTGCAGTACTGGAACAATAAAGAACTTTGCTTCAACAACAAGGGTCTGATTTCTTGCTGACAGTACAGAAGCCTCACACCAGGTCCCACCCGGAGGCTGGCACCCCTAAATATAATGCCATGGGGTCCACCTTCCAAAGGAGCCATTTTCTCCGTAAACTGGAGGCGAGTTGCCATCCTGGGAGACCTCCAGCTTCCACCTGAGACTGGCAACCCTACCCTGCTAGGAGAAGAGCATTTATTCACCAGGATTCCTTATCTGGGACCCCTCCAAACACAAGACACGTAGGCCACATTCGGCACTCACTTACTCTCCATTGTGATTGAAGTTGTCATACTGTAGGAAGAGGGACGCGTAAATGGTCTCCGTCAGGAAGCAGTAGATGGCGATCATCAGCAGCAGCACCGCCAGTTTCAAGACGGAGTTGAGACGGAGGAACACGGCGCAAGTCACCATGGCCAGGATACCGGTGAAGACGAAATACTTAAGATAGAGATTGGGGGGGGGGGGAGAGGGGGGGAGAGGATCAGTTCCAATAGTCTGCCGCGATGCAAATCACAACTCTGCTCAGCTCATTCATTCACACCGGCCTTGGCTACGAACATCAGAAGCTTTGCAACTGTTCCCTGCATTTGGGTACCTGCTTTCGCAGCGGACTCATCGCCACAGAAAAGTGCGAAAGTCCAGGAGCACCTTAAAGGCTAATAAAATATGTGGCAGGGGATGCGCTTTCCTGAGTCACTGCTCACGTCTTCAGATAGAGCTAGAATGGGAGTCCATCTGTCCTATTTACTGGAAAGTGGAGTGATTTCAGATGCCAAATGACAATAGCAGGTGAATGGCAATAGCAGGTATGATTGGATTTAGGTGAGATATGCAGAGGGGTAATAGGCGTGGAGAAATCAGCATTGGTAATGAGACAGGAAACCTAGGTCTTGATTTAAACCAGATGGATGCCTTGTCTTGAGTGTCGTTATCAATTGCAATTCAGCAGTCTCCCTTTGAAATTGTCACTGTTGTAGGTCAATGGCTGGCTGCCACCCAGCTCACTGGTACTTTGGCTCAGTAGCGGAGTGTCTGCTCAGCATACCGAAGATCCCAGGTTTGATCCCTGGCAACTCCAGTTAAAAGGATCAGGTGATGGGAAAGTCTTCCACCTGAGTCCCTATTAGGGAATGACAGTTTGAGCAGACCAGGGGTCCCCAAAGTGGTGCCCGTGGGCTTTAAGGCACCCCCCCAACACCTTTTCTGGAGCCTGCCAAGTGTTCTTACAAAGTGGGAGGGGCCACGTGGGGCTTTTGCCCAGCAAGGCTTCTGATTGGTCACTGGAAATTTGATTGGCTGTGCAGATTTTTTAAAACTAGTGCTTTGGCAGCAGCTGCCACCACAACACAAAGATCTTCACTGTGTGGATGAAAGTAAGCTGTGGCAGCCATTTTGTGTGTGGCCCCGCCTCCTGCAGCAGCCATTTTGTGGCAGCCATTTTGTGGCTGTGTCCATCTCTCTGTATCAGAATTCCAAAGGTGCTCAAAGGTGCAAAAAGGTCGGGGATCGTTGAAGTAGACCTTGATAGAATCTGTGGTCCCACTCCGTCCCGTTCACAACTTACAGTGAACACATGTATGAACCAGCACTGCTCGTGTGTTAGCAGTAAATGCATATATCTCCTGCATGTCTAAAGGTATATCTATAAGAAAAAGGCAATGGCCTTTCACCTTATGAAAGTTTTCCTTGAGCATGTGGAAATGCTACTATAGACACAGGACTCCTGAAGGCTCAAGGGCCTTCACAGTGACACCAGTAGTGTGGACATGTCCACTGTCCCTTACCCCCCCCCCCCCGCCCCCACTGAAAATGTCAACCTGTCTCCTCTCCGCAGAGTTTTGGATCTAAGAACAGCTTGGGATGATCGATGCATTTCCAAAGTCGTCTGCTCAGACTCACCTCTGGGTAGGAGCAAATGTCCGTAAAAGAGGCAGAAGAATTGAAAGTCTGATTCTCAAAGGGCGTCCGTTTGTCAAAATCACACCATAGCTGTGGACAAGGGGGGAGGGGGACAGTTACTCTGGTGATATTTAAAACATACTCGCAGTCCTGCTCAGTCCATTGAAATTCTCCTCCTAGAGGATCAGCCCTTGAGGACAGGATGGGAACAATGTAGGGGAACTGGCATACAATGCTCCCTCTAAGCGGTGGAGTCCTATGAGCAAAAATTCTACTTTGTGAGCTACTGGCATTAAAGTTGTGAGTGAGCGTTTTGGCTCCTGCATAAATTAGTTTGCTCTGGAGCCATCCTTCCTGAGCAGAGACAAAAATGTGTGAGCTGGAGGCTAAAAAACTGTGAGCTAGCTCACACTACCTCAGCTTAGAGGGAACACTGCTGGCAAACATCACCCCCCCCTCTCTCCACCAGTAGAAAGGCACAATAGGATATAAACTACAATTACCAGCCTCCAGGTGGGGCCTGGAGATCTCCCAGAATTACAAGATGACAGAGATCTGTTCCCCTAGAGAAAATAGTTACTCCAGAGGACAGACTCTGTGGCATTATATCCCACTTTTATACCTTCCTTCCCAAAATCTCACCCTCCCCGGGTTCCACTCCCCAAATCCCCAGGAATTTCCCAACCCGTCGTTGGCAACCTTAACAACACAAACTGCAGTCTGTATGCTTTCCCCAACTGAATTTCATGCAGACAGCCCCCTTTTCTGCATAACAAACAGACCCTCTCCAGGTGGCTTACAGGAAAATAATTTTTTGAAAAAACCCACAAAATTACAAATCACCCATAAATCACTCCAGAGGCTATAAAACCTAAAGCTGCCATCATCTTTTAAATAGCAGTTTTAAAAGATCCATATGAGCCTGGACAGGACCAAGTTCTAAAGACCGCTAACACTGAACTTACCTATTCATTCTTCACCTGAAGGCCTGCTGTGTCTGCCCCCGACCCTAAGAGGTAGGCCGGTATGGGGGTGGTGTCTAACAGGCAGGGCCTTCTCTGTGGGGACACCTCTGTCATGGATCACCCCTTTTCTATTCTATATCTGGCATCCAATCTAATGTTTCTTCTTGAGCATCAGGTTACAACTTTAGTCTTTTTTGTCCCTTGTTATACACAGCCCAGTTGGTGCTATTGCTGTTCCATCTCTGCTCTTTTTAATCTGTAATGTTTTACTGCTATGTTACCATGAGACTAGTATACAGACAGTTTGGTGTAGTGGTTAGGTGTGCAGACTCTAATCTCAGAGAACCGAGTTTGATTCCCCACACCTCCACTTGCAGCTGCTGGGCACCTTGGGCACGCCATAAGTTCTCTCAGAGCTGTTCTCTCAAGGGCAGTTCGGGAAAGAGTTCTCTCAGCCCCACCTAACTCACAGGGTGTCTGTTGTGGGGAGGGGCAGGGAAAGGAGTTTGTAAACCACTCTGAGACTTCAAGTGAAGGGCGGGGTACAAATCCAATCTCCTCCTCCTCCTCCTCCTCCTCCTCCTCCTCCTCCTCCTCCTCCTCCTCCTCTTCTTCTTCTTCTTCTTCTTCTTCTTCTTCTTCTTCTTCTTCTTGTAATCAGTCAATTGACTATTGCTATCATTTCACCATGTTACCATCTCTTTTTATTTCATTCCTAGGGTATCCGGTTCACATTTAATCTTTTGTGTTTGTGTTTGTTTTTTTAAGTCGTATCTGGGATTTTTTAATTGAGATGTGTGGTAGATAAACGTACAAAAAGGAAGAAAAAACTAGTGTAGGGAACTAGTTAAGTCTGGAGAATCAGCATTATATGTGTCCCACAGAGACATCATGTCATTCTGAATCAGCTGAAGCAGACAAACTGGGTATTACTGTAGCTGTGTGTACATGTGCTTGTGTGCCTGGAAGTCATGGTGACTTCTGGCGACCTTAGTGGGGCTAGGACATTTCAGAGAGGTGAGCTTGATAACCTTCCTCTGCATCCCAGCTCTGGTATTCCTTGGAGGTTGCCCTTCCAAGTACTAGCCAGGGTCGGCCCTGGCTAGCGTCCAAGATATGACCATAGAATTCAGAAACACAGACTTCCTAGTCCTCTGGGTGTAGCTGTTTAGACATCAGAGTCATACGAGCTCAGCAATAAATAAAGGCCCTCCAGTAATTTCATCCGATCTGGATGTTATTTACGCCCGCCCATAAGAAACAATATCATCGCGGATGACTGCAAGCGGCTGGAAGGCAAGTGGCGGGTTGAACGTACAAAAAGACACACTGAATTTCTGTTTAAAACAGATAATCTTCACAAGGGACAGATCTGCCTCCAGTCGATCCCAAAACCACCTGCAAAAGCAGACTGACTTCCCCGCTGTTTGACAGCTTTGACTTCTTCCCCCTCTCCGTTTAAATCCTCCTTGATTCCAAACTACATTTGTTCGCGGCTTCTGTTGCCGAGAAAACCGCCTGTCTTAATAATTCATACATCCTTCCCCCCCCTGCCCACTCCCTTTCCGCCCACTCTCTGCCCGTCGGTGCATGGCGACTGGCTGTTCTCTTGGTGCGCTTACAATATTGATGATGGCTCCCAGGAAATTAATCATAATAGAGGCAAAGATGACGACGTTGCGGGCCAAGTAGGTCTCGTTAATCCAGCAGCAAGTTTTCCGGAGCACGAGGGGTAAACATTTATAGTCCTCGGCGGTGGTGATCAGCACAAGAGCCGAATGCAGCATGATCAGGATGGAGAACTGAATGACCATCGGAATCATCCTGTTGGCGAGAAAACATACAGACACTTTGGAATATGCGAAGCAGTTCGAAAGCAAGAAATGGCGAGTGGATAAATAGGTACCACTTGGGTGGGAAGGTAACAGCGTTCCGTGCATCTCGGCGTCTAGTCATGCCGGCCTCATGACCATGGAAATGTCTTCGGACACTGCTGGCTCTTCGGCTTGGAAATGGAGATGAGCACTGGGTCCCTAGAGTTGTATTCGACTGGCTTTCGAGCAAGGGAAACCTTTATCATTACCTTTTATGCACTAAAAGTGAGGTGGCTAGGCAAGGACATTATGAAGAGCCATTAGACTCCTTTGGATACACATTTGGGGAGGAGCTGTGGCTCAGGGGTAGAGCATCTGCTTGGTACGCAGAAGGTCCCAGGTTCACCATGACTTCCACGACCATCTCCTCTGGTATGTCCCCGAGAGACCATTACGCTCTGCTGAGAGTAATTTGCTGGTGATCGCTGTCCCCAAAGTCATCTGGTTGTCCTGGACCAGAGCCAGGGCTTTCTCAGCCCTGGCTCCGACCTGGGGGAACTCTCTGCCAACTTCCATCAGGGCTCTGAGGGACTTAATGCAATGCCACAGGGCCTGTACAGCAGAGATGTTCTGCCAGGCTTTTGGTTGAGGACGGCAATGGTATCCATCATAGCCGGCCCCTTGCTCTTTCTTCCTACCCTGCCCGCTTCGGCCTCCTCCATAACCTGCCCATGAGGTGGAAGGACAGTCCAGGGTAGGTTTTTAAGATAAGTTATAGACACCATCTGGAGACTGTGTCATTAAGATAAACGGATTGTTGATTTTAATCTGTATTTTTGTACGTTTTAACATGTTGTGAATCGTCCAGAGCCCGCGTGACGGAGTGAGCTCCCGTCCTTGGCTCCAGCACCTGCCAACCTAGCAGATCGAAAGCAAGGAATTGCAGGTAGATAAACAGGCACCACTTCTGTGGGAAGGTAACAGCGTTCCGTGTGCCTCGGCGTTTAGTCATGCTGGCCACATGGCCATGGAAAAAGTCTTTGGACAGTGCTGGCTCTTTGGCTTGGAAACGTAGATGAGCTGGAACTAGATGAGCTGGAACTAGAACTGGATTCAACTGGTTTCTGAGCAAGGGAACTTTACCTTTATCTTTAAATCGCCCAGAGCCCTGTGTACTCAGGGATGGGGTGATTAAGAAATCCAATAAATCATGATCACGGAAAAAAGTCTTTGGACAGGGCTGACTCTTTGGCTTGGAAATGGAGATGAGCCCCGCTGCCTAGAGTTGGATTCGACTGGCTTTCGAGCAAGGGAGACCTTTACCTTCACCTATGTAACCTTAAATTCAGGTTTGTCTTCCTTTTCAAGTAAAGACCGTATGTGACCTCCAACATTCTTCTCAGAAGGACCTTTGGGTCAACCTCATCCTCTGGCCACAGCCAGATTTCAGCATTTTCAGTGAGAGTTCCAACGTTTTGGGATGGACTAGCTGAGAGTATTTGCTTTGCCCCAACTCTCAGGCCGAGGACAGACTGAGCCCACTTGCAGGGAGGGCGGGGTAAAAATGTAAAATAATACTAAATAATAATAAATAAAATGAAGTGCAAGGGAAGCGGGGCAAAAAGACCCGGGCCGAGTTGTTGCAGGGCTTTTCGTTTGCACTGCATAGACTGATGTGGGACCATACTGGGGAGGAGGCGGAACAGAGCGTTCACACTGTGGGGCGGCCCCTGGTGGTGGTGCTGTGGCAGTGCGTGGCTTTGGTCTGTTTTGCCAACCTGCGCATAGGCGCATGAGTGCAGCAGCCGGATCAGCGGGTTCACATTACCAGCGCCACTTAATATGTGGCTTATTTGCATCCACACTGCCAGGAAGCAGAATGAACGCACACACAGTTGGCTTAACACCGGTTTCACCAGGTATCTTTTTGAAGCGCAATGAAAGCGCTTCAGGACCAGGTGAGTGCGACACGGCAACGCCAGGCAGCTGCAGCTGTCTGAACGGGCTCTCTTAATCCACTTAAAAAGTGGACCGATATCAGGCCAAACTGCCATCTGTTCTCGGCCTCAGTCTGCATCCAGACCCAGCATAATCCAAGAAGGATGTACAGTACATCTCTATGGACATCTTTGCCTTTACCTTGAAGACGGAAGTAAACTTTGGATGGCGGTGATAAAGACAAGGACGATGAATGCGCACACCAGGTTCGACTTGAACACTTCGTCCCTCATTTGGGAATACTGAAATAGGAAACAGAACACAAAAGAGACACACGCAAAAAATTACCGTTCATCTCCTGCGACAGCTTGGTAAAGAGAACAAGGCGGTTTTACGAGGCTTCTGGGAAATTACGGAGAAGATGCGGTAAATTAATTAGCTTCCTATGGTGAGTTTTTTCCCCCTATTTATATTTTAAAAAATCTCCTCAGAAGAAACACGCTGTGAAGGAGCCAATAAAGCAACATCTCTAGGGAAGCAAAAGCTAGCCTTTTTGTCTTATCGCTAACTTGTACTCAATTGTTCTATTGTCTAATTGGCGGCATTAAAAATTCAGTGATGGGCTATGCTCCTTGAGGACCAGGGAGAGGTTCCTGGGAAGCTGACGAGGATGATTAGATCGAAAGGACACAAGGAACAGGAAAGGGACACACACATTGTATTATTTGTTTCAGGAGGGTAGACATGTTGGTCTGCAGCAGAAGGAGGGCTTCTAGTGTCCTGGCCCCACTGGTGGACCTCCTGATGGCACCTGATATTTTTGGCCACTGTGTGACACAGCGTGTTGGACAGGATGGGCCATTGGCCTGATCCAGCATTGGCTTCTCTTATGTTCTTATCAGCTAGATTTGAATCCTGTAGCACCTTGGAGACCAACAAGATTTCCAGGGTACCAGCTTTCGAGAGTCAAAGCGCCCTTCATCAGATACAAGTCGGAAAGCTCCCTGGCAAAGGGAGCTTTGACTCTCAAAACCTTATACCTCCCAAAATCTCTTTGATCTGTAAGGTGCTATGGGATTTATGTTTATAGATATCTGACAGAGGGAGCTTTCAGTCTGGGAAGCTTATACTCCGAAAATCATGTTGGTCTCGCGTCATATTATGTAGACACAGCCAGTGGTTTGGCTTAGCCTGTAGGCCTGTAGCTAAAGTGGAACATTCTGGAGCCATGCCCCCTTAATTAAAAGCCCCGCCCCACAAATAGCTATGCCTGGAATTTTAGAAGGGCACTCAAGAGTGGCACCTTCAGTACATCTCCAATCATCTCCCTTTCTGCTAGCCCAGTCCTGCAGTATACCGCCTAGGTCATGGTGAATCATTCAAAAGCATTCCCATGAGCCTTAGGGAAACATGCAGATTTAAAGACATGTGTTCAGATTAATTTCACTGACTTTAATTTAGCTGCCCCCTTAAAAACTTAAATGCCCCCCCTAAAAACTTAAATGCCCCCCCAACAAAATTGGCTATCATGAAAGAAAACTTGGGGGTGGGGGGGTCACTGGGACTTGCTCGAGACCCTGGAGGGTTGCTACCACTCAGAGTAGACAATACTGGGCTAGACCAGAAGTTCTCAACCTTTTCAGTATGGGGACCCAGAAGTCCAAATTTACTTGGTTATGGGGCCCAAAGTTATGGGAGCTGGCCCAAAGTTTTTTTTGTTCCCTAGGCAAACTACTACCTCGGCACCCGTCTAGTTCAGCATTGCATTTTCTACAGTGGCTAACGAGATGTTTTTGAGAAACCACAAACACTGCACAAAAGGTGCGGCTGCCCCCACCATGAACCCTGAGCCGATGGCACTCCAACATACCCAGCCTTTGCATGTGGAGGTTCCATTCCAGCCTCTGACCACCCTCTCCTTCTCTATTACTCCATTACTCTGGTCTGCAGACCCTGTTCCACCCTGCCCTCTGAGGTTCCCCCAGCACCTGGAGAGGGCTTTTCTCTCACCCCAAATAACCTACCACCACCACCATCTTTGTAGGAATTGCCCACTGGGAGGGTCAGCTTAACCTTCCCATCTTAACCTTCCAAGTTCTTTTTTTTAAAAAATATATTTTTTACTAATTTTAACAATTTCAACTAATTTTAACAACACAATAGCACTGACATCTGATAGACATTCATAAAAATGTCCGACCGTAACCATAACACACCGAAGCATACAAGCAAACAAATAAGTTTTATGTTAGGAGAAGTCGAGTACAATTTACTGCTCTACATATATTCAATCGGTTAAAATAAATGAGCATTAAAACCTAGCATAAGGTATCACACATAAGGTATGGGTTGTAAGGCAGAAGACCCATCCATGCCATATAATCTAAGAGTGGGTCTAAATTCTGATTGTAATAATCTGTCTGATAAGCGTTCCATAACAAAGCAATCCCAAATTTTATCTAGCTATAGTTTTTTTGAGGGGACCTGCCCTTTTTTCCATTTTGAAGCGATTGCTAGTTTGGCTGCTGTGAGTCAGATGATTGTCAAGTGTTTTTGAACCCATGGAATCCGGTCCTCGCCCCACAGATTTTGGAGTATCCCTCAGGAGTCATTGCGATTTTCCTCGCACCTGGAGAGGCTCACTCGGGTAATCACTGCCACCACCTGACCTTTGTAGGAATTGCCCACTAGGAAGGTCAGGACTCGTAGCTCCCCTTTCAAGTTCTGAGGCCTTGCCTCTATGTCTCCCGCTGCCCAGCACCTGGTCACCACGGGGGCCATTTACTGCCTTGTTCACACCAGGAGAAATAGCCAATTGCCAACTGACTGCCTCCCCCCACCCAGCACTCCTTTTAAAATAGCATGCCCAAGACAGTGGAGGTCTGTGTGGTACAGAGAACCACTACCAGCATCCAAAGTTATAAAATATTTATTTAAAAGAAAATGTCCACAAGCATACTTTTAGCACAGCACCAGACTGAGCAAGGGATTCAAAATAAATGGGTAAAATGCAGTTCTTCCTCTTGCTATACATGCCCTATCAGATATTAATAATATAGGGCAGGCTTCTTAGCTTAAAATGTTACAGATCTCTACAGAGTGTATATTACCTTGACACTTCCTCCAGCTCTCCAGGACAGCACATGATTAAATGGCTGCCTCCTCCAGACCTCAGTTGAGAGTTCTGCCTGCTCTGATGGATTCAGCACCAAAGAGAAAGAGAACTTCCTCCATGCTTCCCTGAGTTTTATCACCTCTCTTTCCCCTCCCACTGACCCAGTCAGTCCAAGCCAAGGAAGCTTTTCCTGAACTCTCCAGAAATTTCTTCCTGAAGTCTTTCCACTCTTAATTCCTCCAAATCTCTGTTCCCTGCTTGGGGGTGGGGGAGACAGAGCCATCCAATTGTCTCTAGCTAGACCTATTAGCAATTGAATGAAGGTGGGCTGAGGTAAGTCTAGAAAACAATTGAACTGACTTCCCCTCTTCCTGCCTGTTTGCTTCCCAGAGTGGGGGGGGGGGGGGAAACCATTTAAAACTCAGAGCGAAGGTTTTGCTCATTTCAGACCTTCAGTAAAAAAACCCTCAAACATTTCTTTACACCCTCTAATCCCCCTAAGGCTTTAAGAAGCTCATGCTAGTAAACCATCAGGACATGTTTTAGTTGACTGATACGTATATACAGTGAAGAAAAAAACAACAACTAATGTATGACATGGAAGAAACTGAAGCCTACCACCTTAATTTGGCCCAGATCAATCAGATCTCAGAGACCCAGTGGCGCTGGCTTGAAAATCATGCACATACTGAAATAGTGTGACATGTTTTCTGTTTTCTTTTCTTTTCTTTTTTTTAAAAAAAAACCTATGCTATTTTTAAATTATTTTTAATTATCCTGTAAAATTCTATCTATGTCTTTTAGAATCTTACTGTGAGCCGCCCTGAGCCCAAGTGCGGGGAGGGCAGAATATAAATTTAATCAATCAATCAATCAATCAATCAATCAATCAATTAATTAAAATACTGCTTCCAGGGTCAGATCTTGGTTTACAAAAGAGAGCAATGGAAAGGGTGGGGGCGGCGATTAAAGAAGGCTGACCCCTGACCCACTTTCAGAGGCTTCCCAGACCACTTTTGGGTTGTGACCCACAGGTTGAGAAACATTGAGCTTCATGAGCCAATAGTCATCTCCAGGCTACAGTAAGGCACAGAAGCAGACCCAGGGGAAAGCTGACCAGCCCAGGAGAGGGTGAAACAAGGCCAGGTAGCCAGAGCTTAATGCAACCTGTCCCCAAGGCTCTGGCTTGGCTCTGATACCAAACTGATCCAAGAAGAAGGAGAAGAAGAGATTGGATTCATACCCCGCCCTTCACTTGGAGTCTCAGAGCGGCTTACAAACTCCTTTCCCTCCCCCTCCCCACAACAGACACCCTGTGAGGTAGGTGGGGCTGAGAGAGCTCTTTTGAGAACTGCTCTTTCGAGAACAGCTCTGACAGAACTATGGCTTGCCCAAGGTCACCCAGCAGCTGCAGGTGGAGGCGTAGGAAATCAAACCCAGTTCTCCCCGATTACAGTCCACACACTTAACCATTACACCAAACGGGCTCTTTCCAAAAAGAGAAAGAGCTAACTTTTTGTCAGCATTTCACACCACCAAGCTATCATTTGATATCGACTATTATTTTGCCAGAAACACAATCGTTATGATCTGGCCATTAGACATTGCGGTGGAGTGGTACAGAATGACTAAGCTGCAAAACAGATGGAAAAACCTACATGTTTACAGGTTGTTAGCCTTTCTCTGGAACAAAAAAAAAATCAGTTATTTCGCCAAAGCATCTTGGGTTGTTCAAAAAACGTTTGATATTTTACTGGATTAAGTACCCAGGATGTACTTCCAACAGATGAAAGCAGCAAGTGCTAAAGAAGTATGGTCTTTGACAAAGTTCAGAACAGAAAATCCAACCAAGAGGCTCCACTCAGGGGCAACGCTGTGCATCGGGAGGGCACCCCAAGATCGCTGCAGCACCCCAGAACTACCAGCCTGTGAGCGCTCTAAACTACTCAGTGCAAGCAAGGCTCCCTTTTGGAACTCTCTCCCTGATTTCACTGACAATACACTTGAAGCACCTGAACTTCAGATATCGTCACTTTTCAAAAACCAAGCAGGAAGAGTCAACATCCACCAACACAGTGAGCTTGCAAGGAAGCCATAAACACATTTGAATAAACGAGAAACACTGAACGTTTGACGCTGACCTACACTGATAGTTCCGGCACATCTGAGCAGGAAATCAAGAGGGCATATCAGCAATCTTCTATTTTTGCAGGTCATTCTCAGGTTGCTCTGTACTAGTACAGAATTCCTAACTCCACCCCCTTCATCAAGGACCCCATTTGTTGTATCCTATTTCAGCCATCTGTTTGAAGGGGGGGAGCAGGTTTTTAATTTTGAAGTGGCTGCGTCATGCCTGGTATTTACCTTAACCCTCCCACCTTCATTAGCAACCTGATTTTATTTCTCCCTCGATGTTAGCTCTGTTCTCCCTGTTTAAATCTTTTGTTCCATGAATCGGGGAGTGAAACCAATTGGGCAGCATTAGGGGGAGGCCTCCTGGTGCTAGACCTTCTGGTCTCCCCCCCCTCCCCCAAATTCTGCACCGCTGCTGGACAGGCCAGAGGGTGTGTCATTATCTGACATCATGCCAGCACATGACATCATTGTTGTGTCAGCATGATGCTCTAAGACTCGCCCAGAGCTCTATGGGTTAAACCACAGACTTTTGCATAAACCTCAGAGCACCGCCCCAACATAATAACATCACTTCCAGTTTTGTGCTATGAGTGACATAGTATATTAGTGAGGTTTTGAAGAGCTTATTCCCACCCCTCAGATTGTCTCACCAGGGTGCCAGTTATGGCTGGCGACTGTAGCTAACTTATCAAAGGATGATTGATCATGCTAACAGGCTGAATAAAGGGAATATCTTTTCTGCTTTCCCCTTTAAAACAGATCTCTCTCTCTCTCTCAGGATATTTTACTGTGACAATGAGATTTGGCTATCTAGCAGCTCAGAAAGAACAGAAGCAACATCTCTACAGGCTAAGATTTGCTCTTAGGAAAGGTTGATAAGACAACTTCTTATTAACAGGCACCCGCTTTTTATTGGTCTTACATACTACTACAAAAGGTTAGATATGATTCAGATGGGTCATTTGTATTCAGAACTTGTTCTTGTATTGCCACTGTTTGCTTCTGTTTTACCTCAGTATCTGTACGTTACTGTTGATTACTCAATAAGAATTTAAATTAAAAAAGCAATTAAATAAGGCATTTGATATTAAATAGCTAAGTAAAATATTTTTTTTATTAAAAAAAGAAAGAAAGAACAGAAGCAGTGGAAAAAAAAATATAATCACGATCTTTCAGGAGAGGAAATTATTTAAAACTTGAGATGCTGAGAGAAATATCCGATTGGTCAATTAGTTGACTCAACGAAAGCAGTTAACAACAGCAGGAGAAACGAAAAGAATACATCATTTAGGTCATTAGAAAGAAGGATTAGCTGGGGCTAGTCCTGCAGCATTAGAGTTCCAGATATCTAGACCTATGTGGGTGAACCAACATGTTTCTGGGTAGAGCTTCGAGGACATGAGTGGAAAAATACTTTTGCAAGTATTTTTGCACAGAATACTGTGCATTCCCAGGCAAAGTTGCACCCTTCTTAAGCCATTGACTCCAATGAGACTTAGAAGGGTGTGAGTTTGATTAGGATTGCACAGGCAGAATTTTCAGACATTAGTAGGCTGAAAAAGCAAGTTGAACAAGAACAGGAATTTTTAAGCTTACAAGGTTTTTACTCCCTGATAAAGAAGAAGAGGAGATTGGATTTATGACCTGTCCTTCACTTGGAGTCTCAGAGTGGTTTACAAGCGGCTTACAATCTTCTCCCCTTCCTCTCCCCAAAAGAGACATCCTGTGAGGTACGTGGGCTGAGGGAGCTCTGAGAGAACTGCTCTCGAGAGAAGAGCTCTGTGACTGGCTCAAGGTCGCCCAGCAGCTGCATGTGGAGGAGTGGGGAATCAAATCCGGTTCTCCAAATTAGAGTCCACCGCTCTCAAGCACTACACCAAGCTGGCTCTCCCTTAAAGACCATCACCCTTAAATAAAAGCAGCCTGAAGTTACCCCCCCCCCTTTCTTAGTGCATTTAGTTATGATCATGGTCATAAAAATAACAACATCACACAGCGTAAAAACTGACTGCGTATACTGTAGAAAAAATGTCTTAGAAAATCAATAACATATAAAACTAGTAACTTACAAAACCCTCAATGCAATCATTACATATACATATACAACTTGCTTAGGACCTTCAGTATTTCTCCACCATGCAAAATGTAAATACATGAATTCATTCCCAACTCTTCTGACGACTTGAATTTGAAACAGATCCAGTCCAGTTGTGTGGGGTTTTTTAACACTTCACTCTGTAATCTGTAAATGGAACTCCCACTTGCAACTCTACGGATAGCTGGTTGTTTCTCCGTTTCAAAAATTCTTTTTCAGGAATCGCTCTTCTCTTGATCTTTAATCTTCAAGTCATACGAAACGCTTTTCTTAGGGTACCTCTAGTGGGCTCTCGCCAGGACATGACTTTACAGCAGACAAAGATTCAAAACAGCAATTTAACGGAATGCAAATCTCCAAAATATCATATGAAGCTTCAAATCATTCCGACAGGGATATACCGTTCTCAGACATCTGCTCTAGATGTAAGGAACCCCGCATAACTGGACTTATCTGTTTCAAAGTCAAGTCGTCAGAATAGTTGGGAATGAATTCTTATATTTACGTTTTGCATGGTGGAGAAATACTGAAGGTCCTAAACAAGTTGTGTATGTACATGTAATGACTGTACTGAGGATTTTGTAAGTTACTAGTTTTGCATGCTCTTGATTTTCTAAGATATTATCCTACAATATATGTAGCCAGTTTTTACACGGTGTGCCTGTGTTATTGTTTGGACTTACCACCATGTCCCCTGTGTATATTAGATTACTACAAGGGGGGCCCCGCAATATTCGCGGGGGGGGGGGGGAGAAGCTGACAGCTGCTTCTCCTTCCTCCACCCCCTTCCCCCCTTCCTCTGCCCCCTCCCCCCCAGAGACTCCCGGTGGGCCTCGGCGTGCCGAGCCTCTACAGCTGCCCACTGAGGCTCCCCCCCGTAAGGCGGTGGTGGCAGGGAGACTGCTGCCTGCCGAGGCTTCCTCCCACCTTCAAAACGGCAGCGGCAGGGACACCCGCCGTCCACTGAGGCTTCCCCCCCTTCCTCCCTGCTTTCAAAACGGCGGCGGGGGCATAGAGACCTGCCGCCCGCCGAGGCTCTTCCCTCCCTCCCCCCCGCAAATGGTGGCGGCGAGTCCTCGTCACGCCGCTTCCCACCCCCTCCCCTACAGCGGCCACAGCATTCTCTGCGCACGCGCGGAGAACACTTTAAGTTTTCGGGGGATTTAAAGATCCCCTGAAAAGTTTTTTAAACATTTAGGATTTTTCTGCACATGGGGGGAGTGCCCCCCGTGTGTAGAAACCCCACCCCCAAGTGCCCCCCCACGCGGATTTAGGTATCCGCACGGGGGAGGGTACTTGGGAATTAGATATATAGATATGTTCACTGCCATAGCAGCTTAAGGTAGACACTTTCCTCCCTCGCCTCAAGCGTGACTTAATCTTGGTAAGAACATATCATGAGAACATGAAAGAAGCCGTGCTAGATCCGACCAGTGGTCCATCGAGTCCAGCATCCAGTTTCCAGAAAAGACCAATCAGACACCATTAAGAGGCTCAGGGCCTCCTGGCAACAGGCCAAATTCACCAACTGCATCCCAGGATCTGACAATCAGAGGCACTCCGCATCTGAGTCCAGAGGTCCCATATGGTTATCTTGGCTAACAGCTAAAGATATGCCTATCTTCCTTGCCTCTGGTCTTTACCTTATCATCTCCCCGCCTTCTTTGCCCATGTATCTCATCCTGGACACATGGCAACATGAAGCTGACTTATGCTGAATCAAGCTATTGGTCCATCAGAATCACTATTGTCTACTCAGACTGGCAGTGGCTCCCCAGGGTCTCAGGCAGAGGTCTTCCATGTCACCTACTATCCGGTTGTTAACTGGAGGTGTTGGGGACTGAAGCTGGGACCTTCTGCATGCCAAGCAGATGCTCCAACAACGAACCACAAGCCCTTCCACTAGAAGAGGCGGTGAGAAGTCCTACTCCCATACAAACTGACCTCACCCTTCTATCACAGTCTGTGAAGGGATGTTTGTAAACATTCCGTGTTATCTGTTTCATTTGCTCAGCAATTAGGGGCAGCCTGAACATTGCCATACAAATGTGTCTGATTACAGAAAAGGGCCTTTTTGTAAAAAAAACAAAACAAAAAAACAATGCCTGGGAGCAGAGAAGCAGAGGGCAAGGAAGGTGTACTTAATCCTTTCCCTGCCTGCTGTTTCCGGGTCCAAATCACCCAAGGGTCCCCCTCCCACACAATGTGGATTCCTAACCTGTGACTGAAAGCATCCCACTAGCTACTCCCTCACTCTAAATCAACTGTTTTCCTCCTTATTAGAGCCACAGGCTACATTTACATGCATTTGCAGTTTAATGTACTGATGGCCCTTTGAATGTTGATGAACATTCCAGGACAGGCCCTTAGAATGTTGATGAACATTCTGAGACAGGCCCTTAGAATGTTGATGAACACTCCCAGACAGGCCCTCAGAATGTCGATGAACATTCTGAGACAAGCCGTTAGAATGTTGATGAACATTCCGGGACAGGTCCTTTGAATGTTGGTGAACATTCCAAGACAGCCACCACAACAAAAACCCCTTCATATGTTGCACACTGAATTCCCCCCCCCCCCCCCCGCCACATCCAGCCCAGCAAAGCAGAGAAGCGCTGAAAGCCAAACTCTGTTCATGTTTCATTATCAGGGCATTCGCTGTCTCAGGAAAAGCTTACTCATCCAGAAGGGCTTTCCCAGTGCTGAAGCTGAATCATCACTTACACGATTACAATCGCCCCGGTGTCTGCAAATGGCTTTCAGCTCAGTCTTGGGGAGGAAACCATAAATAAGGAAAATTAAAAAAAAAAAAAGAAATAGAGGAAAACCCCGAGCGATGCCTCTTTGGCTAATGCAGCGGTCACGTTTAAGACAGTTTTGAGATGGCAAAAAAGCATCTATCAAGACCCAGCTACCTTATGCTCCAGGCTGGAGTCTTTAAACATCAGGGAGAAAGGCTTGATATGCTCTCTTCGCAATTTATCGCCACTCCGCAAGTCGATGGTGTGCTCTATTCGCTTGTTAATTTCCTCGGGCCCAGACTGGACATGCAAAGCTTGTGCAAGATGATTTGGAAGCAGATTTATTGAATTTCTCGTTAGGGCAGCCAGAGTCTAGGGGAAAGCACATGCAAACAGAATAAACCTGCTGGTCCCCTTTTGGATATAGATATATACTTAAAAATGCAATGTCGTTCTTTTCCTTTTGATTAAAAAAAAAAAAGATCATGTCGCATTGCAAAACGGTCACAGCATTCCATGCAATTCACTCACCAAAAGGACAACTGGAGGGTGTTTTTTCTTAAAAAAAATAGGAGTCTATGCTATTAAATGCATACAAGTCGTTGCTAGAACGGCGAGACGAATGCTTGTCTAAGTGCAGTGGATATTTCCTCTTTTCATGGAATGTGGTTGGGGAATATCAGTCTGTGTCACCGTAAAAATAACTGCATTTCCCTTCTGCCCCAGAGGCAACCTGAGGGTTTGATTTTGTACTGGAGGGACATCTGACTGAACACACATGAAGCTCTCTTATACTGAATCAGTTGAAGGTCTACCAAGGTCTGTATTGTCTACTCTGGTTGGCCAGCAGCTCTCGAAGGTCTCAGGCAGAGAGCTCGTTGACATCATCTTCTACTTGGTCCTTTTGACTGGAGACGCCAGAGACTGAGCCTGGGGCTGTCTACATGTCAAGCAGAAGTTCTACCACTGAGCCACAGTCCTCCCCACCATCAGTGGTCCATAATGTCACTATTGTCTACGACAGACTGGCAGTGGCTCTCCAAGGTCTCAGGCAGAGGTCTACAACGTCATCTCCTACTTGATCCTTTTGACTGGAGATGCCAGAGATTGAACCTGGGAATTTCTACATATCAAGCAGCAGCTCTTCCACTGAGCCACCGACCCTCTCCCCCAGTCACTGGTCCATAATGTCAGTACTGTCTATTCCAGAGTGGCAGTGGCATGGTCACAGGCAGAAGTCTCCAACATCATCTTCTACCAGGTCCTTTTGACTGGAGGGGCCAAGGATCAAACCTGGGACCTTCTGCATGCCAAGCAGAGGCTCTTCCTACAAGCCACAGTCCCTTTCCAACTGCTGGTATTTAGATTCTCCAAAAGAGACTGGGGGTGGATGATTTTTTTTTAACCTCCTTATCCTAGCGTTAACCTTTGATGCACCTTTATTTTGCCTCCAACACCGTCTCTCCTAATCCAGTTCACCACAGATGCTGTATTCCACATTAAGGCAGCACAAGAGGTGTAGGCCAAAAGGGAAAAGCAAAGCAAAGCAACATCTACCTGTGTAGAGGCTGGGCAGCTGGCAAAGAAAAAGGAATGCAGAGGTTGCACAGACACACAGAGCACGTACAGCTCCCTCTCTTTTTTTGCAATGGACTAAAATAACACTGCTTTAGAAATGTCACCGTGGAATGACAGCGGCTCTGCCTTTGATGCCTGCCCTGAGCAATACTGTTGCAGTGGATAAAAATAATGCAAAGATGCTTTGTGAGAAGGTCTTGGGGGAGGGGAATGAGCGCCAGCAGTGAAGCTGGCACTCTCGGAGCTATTATGATCTGTGTTCTAATTTCAAACAATTGTCGATCTGCAGGAGGGGACGCAACTTCCGGATCTTGCTGGCTTCCCTCAGCCCTTCCTCCTCCCAGCCATGATCTGAGCTCATCCCAGTGTGAGTAGATGAAAAAGAACATAAGAGAAGCCCTGCTGGATCAGACCAGTGGTCTGTCTAGTCCAGCATCCTGTCTCACACAGTGGCCAACCAGTTACTGTGAAGGGCCAACAATGGGGCATTGAGGTGGAGGCCTTCATGAGAACATAAGGAGAGCCCTGCTGGATCAGGCCAGTGGTCCATCTAGTCCTGCATCCTGTCTCATGCAGTGGCCAGCCAGTTCCTCTGGACAGTCAGCAACAGGGTAGAGAGGCCGAGGTCTTCCCCTGATTAGAACATCAGAAGAGCCCTGCTGGATCAGACCAGTGGTCCACCTAGTCCAGCATCCGTCTTACACAGTGGCCAACCAGTTACTACGGAGGGCCAACAACAGGGAATAGGGAAGAAGAAGAAGAAGAACAAGAAGAAGAAGAAGAAGAAGAAGAGATTGGATTTATACCCCACCCTTCACTACCCAAAGGAGTCTCAGAGCAGCTTACAATCTCCTTTCCCTTCCCCTCCCCATGACAGACACCCTATGAGGTAGGTGGGGCTGAGAGAGCTCTCTGAGAACTGCCCTTGAGAGAACAGCTCTGAAAGAACTTATGACTGACCCAAGGTCACACCAGCAGCTGCCTGTATAGGAGTGAGGAATCAAACCCAATTCTCCCAGATTAGAGCCCGCGCTCCTAACCACTACACCTAACGCTTGGATTCAGAGTTTTACCACTTCTGTCTGTGGAGGTTCTGCTTAGTCACTATAGCTACTAGCCACTGATAGCTCTCTCCTCCAGGAATCCTGGCTTTTGGAGTGCAGAGAGAGAGACCTGCTGTGCTAAGCTCCCATCATTCAACACACAAGCTGGAGGTTGCCTGTCTCTCCTCTAGTCATCTTCTCCACTACTCCTGCCTTCCTTTCCCTTGAACATCCAGAACGCTAAGTTCTGGAGAACACAAATGCTCACTGAGGCGTTTTCTGCAGGGGCGGTTCTCCCCGCACCTGCACTTGTATCCCTCCACTGCTTTCCATTGTTTCTGCAGATATTTTTGCAGTCCCAGGTGCAAAAATGCAATTTGCCCCCTCTTGTGGCACAGCATGGAAATTCCCGAAAACAGGGAAGTCTGATGCTGTAGCACCACAGGGGACAAACGGCATTTTTGCACCTGGGACTCTGCAGAAATGAGGGAAAGCAGCAGAGGAATACAAATGCAGGCGCGGGGAGAACCGTCCCTGTGCAAAACGTCTGATTGTTGCCTTCCTTCTTGCTTTCAAAACGTCTGATTGTTGCCCTCCTTTGCATAGCATTATGGGCACATGTGTGGAAGCACGGCTCTGTTGAACTGGCTGAGAAGCCATCCTAGGCAGAGGAGCTCCACTGATGTGCTGAAACCAATGGGATCAGAACGGAGTTCAGGGATCAGATATTCTGGGGAACTATTTACTTAATATAGGACAAGTTCACTCACACATGCATGTCCAGCCATCGATTCTTCTGCTTGATTTCAAATGGTCAGATCCCCTGCGCTCTGTCTGCGCTTTCTGTACATGCTGAGACTGCACGTATTATATGGTCACCACTCAGTGCCTGGCAACCGGGGAGGAGGGGGACAGAGTTCCAGGAGAAAAATTATGAAGGATAAGAAGGATTTGGCTGCTTACCAGAAGTTCTGACCGTGGAGTTCCTGGTGATTCCTAGAGCTACCCTAGGGCTACCGGTAATCTTAACATAGAGTTCTGGCGATTGAGAGAGCTACCTTTGTCACTTCCGAATAGCTCTGGGAATCAACAGGAACTCTATGGTTAGAACTTCCTATAAGTATATGAGGTCTTCTTTTTCTCTCCCCCCCCCCCCCCCCGGCAAGAAGATTGCACTCCCCCACCTTTGGCCTCAGTTTTTGCCCGCCTATCAGCTGAGCTTCAGCAGGGAAAGACTACAATTGGCTGGAGGTCTCCCTCCACAAGTGGGCAAATGGAAAGCCTAACACATTCTCACGACTGTACACACATTTATTCATGGATACACACAACTGCCTTATCTGGAATCAGAGCACTGGTTTATCAATGTCAGTATTGTCTACTCGGGCTGGCAGTAGCTCTCCAGGGTTTTTGGTGGAGACCTTTCACATGACCTTTCAAACTGAAGATGCCAGGGACTGAACCTGGGATTTTTTTGCGTACAAAGCAGATGCTCTGCCACTAAGCCACAGCCCTTCCCCTTTATCAAAACACGAAAACCATCAGGGTTCTAATTCTGTACGGAGGTAGTATGGACTCATGCAAAAGATCCTCAAGACCAGTGTTCCCTCTAAGCTGAGTTAGTGTGAGCCAGGTCACAGTTTTTTAGCCTCCGGCTCACACATTTTTGTGTGATGGCTCCAGAGCTCCAGAGCAAACTAATTTATGCTGTAGCCAAATCACTCGCTCCCAGATTTAATGCCAGTAGCTCACAAAGTAGAATTTTTGCTCACAAGGCTCCACGGCTTAGAGGGAACATTGCTAGACAGTGGGGAAATTCCTAGAGTGTCACAGATGTGGCAACTGGAAGTGACAGCTCTCTGTCTGTGACATCACCCTCCTGAGGGGTAAGAGATTGCCTGCCACAGCAAGACTATCTAAATGAATGGTATGCCATGTGACATGTCCCCATGATGCATCTAGATAAGGGTTGTGAGGCCAAGCCTGTCAACTAGCAGGGGGTCTAGGGGCAGGGACATGGAAAAGTGCATGGGTGGGTGAGACGTTGATGACATCATTGACATTGCTACATCACTTCCAATTATGGCTTGGAAGTGACAAAGGTTAGCTCTAGGAATAGGGTTGCAGGTCCCCTCATCTTGCCAGCGGGGGGGCGGGGGGCGGATCTGGGAGGTGTTTGAGGAGTGGGCAGGGACATCCCCGATGTGCTGACATCACCCGTCATGGTCTGGTTTTTGGGCAAAACTCTATGGTAATATCATGGTCAAACCATAGAGTTTGCCCAAAAACTAGAGCGTCCCCACATGACATCCCCAACATGATGACATCACTTCCACAGGATGTCATCACATTGGGGATGTTGCTGTTTGTGGGCAAGGTTTCCCCCACCAGCTAACCCCAGGATGTTGCAGAGGATTCTGGGAAGTATTCTAGAGAAGATACTAATTCAGGGCTCTGCCTGAGCCACTTGGTCTTCACCCCTCTTGAGCATGAAGCACACTACACACTACCTTCCAGTTCTGTGTTTTGGAGGACAACAGGAGTCAAGAGGTCTTTTCAGTGTAGCTTGTCCTTCTTTACTTCGGCTTTTTATTTAGAAAACTTAGATTTTTAGGAGCCTCTGAGTTTTTTATGCTTTGCAAGGCCAACTGAAGCATGAGGCGAAGTGATACGGTGGACTTTCACCACTACCACTACCCCTGCCTCAGCCTCAGTTTTCAAGTTACCAGTACTTCCTTGGCAAATGTCAGGAAATTTTGATGGCAGTGTCAGTGGAGGATGGAGTTGGGGGAGGATGTGATGCCATTTCTGGGTGACGCTCTAGGAATTTCCCCTAATCTCTATGGTAAAGACCATAGTGACAAGGGGAAATTCCTAGACCAACATTATGGAGGCCATATACTGGCCATTTCCCCTCCCAGTCATCAATTCCTTGAGGTCAGGGGATTAGGGACAAGGGTGGGGGTTGACCAACTGAGAGCAGACAAATGGCAAGCCTACTCACCCCCCTCCTCTGCACCAGAGCATTAATGGCTCTGGCACTTGGGTTGCCAGGTCTGCATTGGAATATTCCATGAGATCTGGCGGGTGGTGGATGGGGCCCGGGGAGTGTGTGGTTTGAGAAGGGGAAGGGCCTCAGTGGGATGCAGTGCCATGGGGTCCACCCTCCAAAGCAGACATGTTCTCCAGGGTATCTGCTCTCTGTCATCTGGTGATTGCTTATAATTCCAGAAGATCTGTAGGTGGGCAACCTTGTCTACTACAGCGGGTGGGTGGGGGCATAGGAGGGGCTGAGTCACAACCAGGGCAGTGGTAAGCATGCTCTAGGAGCTCCAGCTTCAAATCCCCACCCAGGCATGGAGTCCACTCAGTAAGTCTGAGCTGATTGCGGCCATTTCTTACACGCCCAGGGAAATGCTGATCTCCACTTTGGAGTCAGGCAGCAATTGTTCCCCAAACCAGTTTGGCTGGGGATCCTGGAGGTTTTTTTTTTTTGTCATCTTCTGGGTATGGAACAGCAGTCACTGGGTATGTGTGGGGGAGAGATATTTGTGAATTTCCTGCCTTGTGCAGGGGGTTGGTCTAGATCAGGGGTGGGCAAACTGTGGCTCGGGAGCCGCATGCGGCTCTTTCACATATATTATGTGGCTCCTGGCAGGGCGGCTGGGGAAGCTAAATATCATTAGCAAACAAATATCATTGGTCAAATTAATATCATTATCAATATCTGCTTTTACCCCTTTTGTTATTATTTTTGGCAGTCTCATTTAATGTTAATAAAAAGCAAATTTGGTTATTTTCCAATAAAAGCAGGTAATATTTGTTCATGTCTTGTGGCTCTCAAATGATGTTTATTCTATGCGGCTCTTACGTCAAGCAAGTTTGGCCACCCCTGTTCTAGGTGGCTCTTACGCTGAGCAAGTTTGCCCACCCCTGGTCTAGATGGCCCTGGAGGTCCCTTCCAACTCTACGATGCTATGATTTTCCCACCTCTCTCCACCTAAATGACCCCACGAGGTTGTTGGGAGGACAGGAAAACCCGTATCTGCCACCCCGAGCTCATTGATGCAATGAATGAACAAACTCGGACGTAAACTGGGATTACAGGTGGTGTAACAGGTGATATGATTTTTAAAAACGGCAGCCGGAAAGACCACAAAGCAGAAGGAAAGGGAAAGATATACTTGTGCCGCGTGACTTCCTACTATGAACAGGACCCTAACATCAATATATACAGAGCGTGCTACAGGGTAGGAGAGCCCTGGCCTCAATGGACCAGTCTAGCCCGATCTCATCAGATCCTGGAAGTTAATCAAGGTCGGCCATTTTTAGTCCTTGGACGGGAGCCCACCAAGGAAGTCCAAGATTGCTATGGAGAAGCAGGCAATGGCACAACCGTCTCTGTTCACCTCTTGCCTTGAAAACCCTTCAGGGTCACCATAAGACAGCTGCGACTTTAACACAGGGGACAGTGGAGTGCGGGGAGGAGGATCCATACACGCTCAAAATGAAATCACGCAGACAAACCCACATTTACCAAAGAAACGTTAGGCACGATAAAGGGAACGCCGATTGCCATGCACAGCTTCAGGTCAGGAGCAGCCAACAGCTTGGGAAAGCCGTTTCAACCAAGGACCTGGGAAAGTTTCTTACTCTGGAGCAAAACAAAACAAAACACCTGCTATGCACAGGAGAGCAAAGAAAGCAACACACTGATGTGTCAAAGCATGAATGCCAAGCGGTGTGGATGCATGACTAAGAACCTGCAGAGCGGGAGACGATACATGGGTGTCATTACGGATCCTTCCACGGAAAGGGGACAGCGACTCAAGCCAACCTTCTCCCACTGTGACTCATCCATCTTTCAGAGGCAGCCGAAAGACCGGTGTCTTAGGGCATTTTAACCTTTTTCTGCTTTGATGTCTTTAAGCAGACAGCCACCACGGGGGATGCTGCAGTGGCAAAAACTGCCCCCGTCAGATCCGACGGGGCTCATAGCAAAAGGCTGCTGAAAAGCGACACAGGCAACGGTTCTGGAAACCTCATTCTAATTTGAGTTCTGTGTTTAGCTACAAGTTCCAAAATCTTGCTCGACGAAAGTCAGTTCTCATCCGTTGGTCTTGGTCTTCCAAAGTTCCATCTCTCGGTAGGGTGACCACGAGCCCAGTACTAAACTACGCAGAGAGCGGACCGCCTTGATTCTCAGGGGTTGAAGTCACTGCTGATCACCAAGGTCAAGGAACAGGTTGACATCCCACCCCACTGGTGTCACCACAGATGCTATTGGTGTTTTCCAGATAAACCACCACAAGGGGTCATTGAAACAGACAAGCATTTCTCCTGCAAATACTCTACCTATCTTAATGACAAGGCAGGGTTAGTTAGTGGTAATCTGAGTTCCTGGGTTGTATTTTTTTAAGCTAATAATGCTGGGCCCGGACCTGGATGGCCCAGGCTAGTCCAATCTATTCAGATCTTAGAAGCTAAGCGAGGTTGGCCCTGGTTCAAATTTGGATGGGAGACCACCAAGGAAGTCCATGGTCGCTACACAAGAGGCAGGAAGTGGCAAACCACCTCTGAATTTCCCTTGCCTTGACAATCCTATGGGGTCCTCATAAGTTGGCTGTGATTTGACAGCACTTTCCACCACCAGTAATGGTGAGATGTTATCTCATAGCAGCCCAAGTAGCCCAGATTAGCTTGAGCTCATCAGTGCTTGGGAGCTAGGCAAGATCAGTCATAGTGGGAGAACGTTTGGTTGGGAGACCACCGCCACTCTCAAGGAATGGGAATCCACCAAGGGAAACTGGAGTTGCTATACAAGGGGAGGCACTGGTAACCCCTCCTCTGCTAATCTTTTGCCTTGAAACCCCCATAGTTCTGTGCTAGCCAGGGGTCCATTGGGGCCGGAGCAAGGCGGAGCGAAGCTCCGCCAGCTCAGGAGTGGCCACTAGGGCAGCCATGGGCCGAATCAGATTCTCTGATCTGATTCAGCCCGCTGCCAAATTGCCGCCGAAATTCGGCAGCAAATTTAAAAGTGACTGGGGGGGAGGGGTTTGAGGGAGAAACTCCAAACTTGCAGGGTAGCTGCTGGGACCTCTCCCCCAAATACCCACCAAGTTTCAAGAAGATTGGACCAGGGGGTCCAATTCTACAGGCCCCCAAACAGGTTGCCCCCATTCCCTCCATTGTTCTCTATGGTAGAAAAAAAGGTAACATTTTTCCCACCATAGAGAACAATGGAGGGGATGGGACAACCTGTTTGGGGGCCCATAGAATTGAATCCTGTGGTCCAATCTTCTTGAAACTTGGTGGGTATTTCGAGGAGGGGCCCCAGCAGCTACCCTGCAAGTTTGGAGCCTCTCCCTCAAACCCCCTTTCCTCCAGCCCCTCATATATCCTATGAGTTTTTGCCATTGATTTCAATGGCCCATAGGGTATAATGGGGCTGAAACTGACATTCCCTTTCTGACACACTTCCGGTGATGTCAGGGGACGTGGCATATGCTAATGAGGTATGCTAATGAGTTATGCTAATGAGCTCCTGCAGCTCTTTTTCTACGAAAGGACCCCTGGTGCTAGCCATGAATCGGTTGAGGCTTGACTGCCCACAATTGTTACGATTTCACGGGTTCTCTCACTGGTGCTTTCTGGGTTTGTTAGAAACCATGAACTTATTTGGCTGTTGACCTCAACTGAGCACATTTGTACATCTGGAGTTCAGATAATGTTCCCTCACCCCCACTTGGTTTCTACATCTTAGGAGTTGGACACGTCTCTCTCATCCCTGTGACACGTGGACCCAAGCCAGCCTCATCATGAAAATGGTTGAAGATTTCACATCAGCTAGTAAATCCATGGGATGGAAAATTTAGGGGGGGGGGGACACAGTGTCCAAAATAGGCTACCTCAGGGCTAACCTCAAGATTTTTTCAGTTGTCATGGGGTATGGAAAAAGTTATGCAACATGCCCAGTGCCCTTAAAACTTAGCATGACATCTAAAACTGTCCTGTCTTGAGACAGTCCTCTTGGTCTATTTAGCCCCCGCTGTGACTAGCTGGACATCTGGTTTGGAACATTTATAGTGTTTCCAGCCTCTCACACATCTACCTGGCCTTGTTCGTATGCCTTTTGCATTTCAGACACCACACATCAAACCTGGGACCCACTTAGGGCTGCCAAGTCAGCCCGGGGGGCGGGGGATCCCCCGCTATAGGGGTTCCCGATCCACCGGCCGGCATTCGGCCGGCGGGGGAACCCCGCCCCCGAAGTCGTCCAGCCTGGACAACTTCCCCAGCATAATGACCTCACCCGGAAGTGACGTCACCACGTTGGAGGCGTTGCCAGGGCGTCGCCCTGGCAACGCCCCCAACATGGTGACGTCACTTCCGGGTGACGTCACTAGGAGAGCGTGCTTTGCGCGCGCACCAGGGAGGCTCCCGGGCGAAGAAGGACTCCCCCCCGCCAGTACGTGAGTACGACTTGGCAGCCCTAGACCCCCTACATGCAACTCACACGCTCTGTCATTAGACCCCCCCCCCCCCAGGAAAAAAATCCTAGCTATAGGCCTGGGTACAGGGCTTCACAAGCCTTCAGAGAGAGGAGATAGCTTAATGAAAGTGTCAGCCCAGTGTGCTTCGGTGGTGAAAAAAGGCAAACTCTGTGTTAGGGATTATTAGGATAGGGACTGAGAGTAAAACAGCCAAGACTGAAATGTCCCTGTACAGATATACAATGCAGCCTCATGTGGAATGCTGTGTCCAGTTCTGGTCACCGTATCTCCGAGAGGACATTGCAGAGCTGGGAAAAGTATAGAGGAGGGCGGCCCAGATGATTAGGGGGTCGGAGCACCTTTCCTATGAGGAATGGCTGAAGAGTCTGGGACTTTTCAGGTTCGAAAAGAGACGACTGGGGGGGAGGGGGGAGCATGACGGAGGTTGATAAAATTGTACCTGGGGTGGAGAGAGATGATTAAGAGAACATTTTTCTCCGTCTCCCAAAATACTAGAACTCGAGGGCAGCCAATGAAATTGATGGGCAGTAGGTTCAGGACAGACAAAAAGAAATACTACTTTACACAGAGAGTGATTAAAATGTGGGATTCGCTGCCAGAGGATGTCGTGAGGGCCACAGAAATAAAGGGGGATTAGAGAGATTAGAGGAGAAGTCTATCAATGGCTACTAGCCGTGGTGACTGAGGGGAACCTCCATGTTCAGAAGCAGTCAGACTATGAATCCCAGAGCCAGGAGGCAACTTCAGGGGAAGGCCTTGGCTTCTATCCTCTGTTGCTGGCCTTCCAAAGGGACTGGTTGGCTGCTTTGTGAGGCAGGATGCTGGGCTAGATGGACTATTGGTTTGATCCAGCAGGGCTCTTCTTATGTGTTGTTAATACTAAATAACACTTTCAAGGATCCCCAGCTGAGAACATGGCATGGGGGTTTCTCATCTCCCCCATCCCGTGGTTCTCCCATCTGCAACCCCCCACTATTGGAAGTCACACTAGCATGCTAAGGTGCTCATATCTTCCCACCATGGAACCCTACTGGAGTCAGGAGCACAACACGAGATTGTTTTCAACCTGCCACAGCCCCGATTAGAATTTCTCACTCCTTCCTTCTCTGCAGTGACCGACAAAGCAATGGGATACCTGTTCATTGATCTCCAAGCGTCTTGTCTAGATCAGCCCAATAGTGAGGATGGGGGGGGGGGGGGGAGCCAGATGCACAGTTACGCCACGGAAGTAGGAATGGCTTACACACTCACGTTGCAGCCCTCATGAAGGGAGGAGAATACTAGCACACGAAAGGCACTGGACAACATCACACCCACCAACACTTCTGGGCACGCTCTATCAAGCCACACACAGCAGGGGGGGGTCTCTGTACCACTTCTAATGGCAGGTGTGTGTGGGGGGTCTCATTGGATCCAGCGTGCCTCTGTGCAAAAAACTCCCTGCCTACAGAGAGGTCCAAGTTCTAGCCTAGCAGTTCTCCTGATGGTTAGTTTTCTACGCTGCACGAATTTTTTTTATTGGAGATGTGTTCAGTCCCGTGAACCCCACCTGGCAGTCATGGCCAGTGTTCCCTCTAAGCTGAGTTACGTGTGAGCTAGTTTTACAGTTTTTTAGCCTCTGGCTCACACGTTTTTGTCTTTGCTCAGGAAGGATGGGCTCCAGAGCAAACTGATTCATGCAGCAGCCAAATGGCTCGCTCACAACTTTCATGCCAGCAGTTCACAAAGTAGAATGTTTGCTCACAAGACTCCACCGCTTAGAGCAGTTGTTCTCAACCTTTCTAATGCCGCGACCCTTTAATACAGTTCCTCATGTTGTGGTGACCCCCAACCGTAAAATTCTGCCAACACACACAACAATGAAGCTACTTTTTCAGATGTTTTCTCTTGCATGGCGGTTAGCACCAAACAACTTTAATACAGACTTTAGACACACATGTATTTGCAAGCTATTCCCAACAAGACACAACAAACACTCAGGCTTCAGACTTACTTTTCTTCAGCAGAAGATGCCATGAGAAAATGAAGGCAGGTGGGGGGGGAGAGGCTGTTGCAGGTAGGGAGGAGAGAGAGAGAAAGAGAGAGAAAGGTAGGGGGAGAGAGAGAGAGAAAGGGGGAAGAGGGGGGAAGAAAGAGAGAGAGAAAAGTGGAAGAGAGAGAGAGAAAGGTGGGGGAGAGGGGGGGAAGGAAGGTAGGTGGGGGGTGGCTTTTGCCGCTTTTCTTGGGCTCTGCGCCTTGGCGCAGAGCCCAGGGAAGGTAGGGGGGTGCTTTTGCCACCTTTCCTGGGCTCTGCGCTTTGGTGTGGAGCCCAGGGAAGGCGGCGGGGAGGCCCCGCCCCCTGCTTTCAGCAGCTCTTTTAGGGCTTTAGGGCACTCCGCCGTCGCCTTCCCTGGGCTCCACACCAAAGTGCAGAGCCCAGGGAAGGCGGTGGGGGATGGGTCGGCTTTTGCTGCCTTTCCTGGGCTCTGCACTTTGGTGTGGAGCCCAGGGAAGGCGACGGCGGAGTGCCCTAAAGCCCTAAAAGAGCTGCTGAAAGCAGGGGGCGGGGCTCCGGCCCCAACCAACCCCTGCTCTTTGCCCTTAAAGGGAAAGCTCCCTTTGAGGGCAAAGAGCTGGGAGGCCAGACCTCACAATTGATCAAGTGCGGGGCCCTTTCCTGCCGGTGGGGAGGGGCGGGGCGGGCTCGGACACCAGCTGGTGACCCCTGTGAAATGGTTGTTTGACCCCAAAAGGGGTCCTGACCCACAGGTTGAGAACCACTGGCTTAGAGGGAGCATTGGATAGCCCTTAGAGATCAGTTTAACATGTCAGCTGTTGTTTATAAGATCTCAGGCTAGTGACTTCACTGCAAATGAGCAGGTCGGCAGCCTGACAATTGTTGGCGGTTAGGCTAGCCAGGTGCCCATTCATGGTGGCCAAATTGCTGGCAATTCCAGCCACTGCCCACCAGTACTCAGTGGTTGGTGGGCAGAAGAAGAAGAAGGAGAGAAGAAAAAGAAGAAGAGATTGGATTTATACCGCACCGTTCACTCAGCGTCACAGAGCGGCTTACAAACCCCTTCCCTTTCTCTCCCAACAGACACCCTGTAAGCTAGGTAGGGCTGAGAGAGCTCTCAGATAACTGCTTGTGAGAGAACAGCTCTGAGAGAAATGTGGCTTGCCCGAGGTCATCCAGCAGCTGCAAGGGGAAGAGCGGGGAATCAAACCCAGTTCTCCCAGATTACAATCCGTGCTCCTAACCGCTACACCAGACTGGCTGGCCAAATGGGGGGAGCAGTCTTTGTCTCCACATGATGATGTCACTTCCTGTAAGACCCATAAGCATGGCCAGGGAGATGCTGTAACACTCAGCCCAAGCGTTTTGGGGGCAGTTCTTGAGTGTCACCCCAGCATGATGCTGGCACCTCTAGGTCATGCTGGAAGTGACATCATCAGGTGGTGACAACTGCTGCCCCCACCCACAATAAGTACCCGCCTCCTCCATCTCCTGCCATGGTGACTTTAGCAGCTCCTGGGTTTCTAACAGGCTCAGCTTTTTACGGACAACGAACCCACTGGGAGTGCTGATGCAATTAACACTCAACGGAGTGTCACATTGAATTTCAGCAGGGAGACGGGAGGGGAACCGCGGCACTTTCTGGATTCCGATACATCGCTTAATTCCGACCTGCGGCGCTTTGTTGAATCATCTGCGGTTCGTGTTGGAGAAAAGGTTAAGCAGGAATTTGTTTCCTCCGAGGCTTCCTTGATGGAGTCGTGTAAAGCATGCGCATGGAGCAGATGACATTTGGGGCGCAAAAAAAGAGAGAGAGACTTACATGCTGCTTCCCCACGATGTTGTCGAAAGGGAGTTCAGGGCTCCAGGAGCCTTCCGTGAAGGTCGCCCCACTGCTTCTCCGGTCAGAAGAGGCGACCGATTCCTTGACGATGTCCTCGGGCAGGGTCAACAGGCTCTCCTCAGGCTGTTTGATCAGATAGGTCTCAATGTTGTGCTTCCTCAGAAACTCATTGCGTTCCTTGCCGTGCCCCTCCTCAACCTTATAATCCCCGTTGAGGCAATCCAGAGTCGCCTTGGATATGTGGATTCTCCTGCAGAGGAACAAAGGAGAGATAGAGCCAATATGGATGAAGAAGAAGAAGAAGAGATTGGATTTATACCCCGCCCTCCACTCCCCAAGGGAGTCTCAGAGCGGCTTACAAACTCCTTTTCCCTTCCCCTCCCCACAACAGACACCCTGTGAGGTAGGTGGGGCTGAGAGAGCTCTTTCCCAAGCTGTCCTTGAGGGAACAGCTGGTACAGAGCTATGGCTTGCCCGAGGTCATCCAGCCAGGTGCAAGTGGAGGAGTGGGGAATCAAACCCAGTTCTCCCAGATTAGAGTCCGCGCACTTAACCACTACACCAAACAGCATGACAACCGGAGTAGATAGGTATCCACCCTCTGTTTATCTTTTCATCTCTCGTTCCATGGTCAGTTGGAATGTGGTGTTGGAGGAGAGTTTTATGGACATTGTGGACTGCCAAAAAGATAAACAAGTGGGATCTAGATCAAACCAAACCTGTTAAAATGACCATACTGAGGTTATCGTACTTTGGTCACATTATGAGAAGACAAGACTCACTAGAATAGACAAGAATGCTAGGGAAGGTTGAAGGCAGCAGGAAAAGAGGAATCATAGAATCATAGAGTTGAAAGGGACCTCCAGGGTCATCTAGTTCAACCCCCATGCACAATGCAGGAAATTCACAAATACCTCCCCCTCCACACACCCCAAGTGACCGCTGTTCCACGTCCAGAAGATGACCAAAAAATCAGTCAATCCTAAAAGAAATCAACCCTGACTATTCCCTGGAAGGCCAGATCCTGAAGCTGAAGCTCAAATACTTTGGCCACCAAATGAGAAGGGAGCACTCACTGGAGAAGACCCTGATGCTGGGAAAGATTGAAGGTCAAAGAAGAAGGGGACAGCAAAGGATGAGATGGTTAGACAATGTTATCGATGCAGTGAACATGGAATTGAGCAGGCTCCAGAGGGCGGTGGAGGACAGGAGGGCCTGGGGTGAGGTGGTCCATGGGGTCGCAAAGAGTTGGACTCGACTGTGTAACTGAACAACAACGACAATAACATACTCATGGAGGACAGGTCCTTCAACAGCTTCTAGCAATGGTGACAAAAGGGAACCTCCACATTCAGAGGCAGTAAACCTCTGAATACCTTCCAGACTCGTTAGCCTTCTAGCTGCTCCCAGAGATTTTCTACTGGATAGGTCTGTTTCTTCTCCACTCCTTGTTTTATTCCACGGAGAAGAAAGGTGGTGGTGGTGGGAACAGGCTTACCAAACTGCCCTCCACGTTGGACAATCTCCTGCCCTTGTCTCCTATCCTCTGCTGGAAGGCCTCGGCCTCTCTGCCCTGTTGTTGGCCCTTCAGAGGAACTGGTTGTCCACTCTGTGAGACAGGATGGTGGACTAGATGGACCTCTGGTCTGATCCAGCAGGGCTCTTCTTATTTCCTTATGCTGCTGCCCTTCACTCCATCAGGAGCAAAAATGGGGGATAGGAAGCACTATCACAACATCACTTCTGTTTGTGCCCAGAAGTGAGATACCATGATACTCTAGGAATTCCCCAAATCTGTGGTTTTTACCATAAAGATTGGGAAATTCCTAGAGTGCTGTGAAGTCACTTCCGGGTACAACTAGAAGTGATATCTCAAGGCTGGGTGACATTGCTCCGCTCCCTGCTTTTGCTCCCGCTGGAGCGAAGAGCCCGGCTGGCCATTCTAGGTGGAAAGGTATAGGGGAGCCAAATCATTTGTATCCCTCCCTTGCTTCAGAATCCCTGTGCTTCATTTCACTAGCCATGTAATTCGCAAGAAGTGAAGCCTGAGTCCATTTAAATTGATGAGAAGTTTCGCTTTGACTCTGTAGACCTTGCTTAAGTTTGCTTGTGACTGAAACTCATAGACTGCCATCTTAACTGGTTTCATTCAGTAGATCAAACAGAGGCAAGGAAAATGGGACATTTAAAGGCAAATGACTTCCATTAAAATGCAAATGCTGGGTTCAATCCATGACCTAGTTATGCAGCTGAACTTCGGTAGGTCATGACACTTTGGGGCCGTAAATGTTGGGGCGGGGGACGACAAATTCAATTCTACTACAAGTGCTTTGGTGATCTGGTTTGTAGATGGTCCATCAAAGTTAGTATTGTCTACTCAGACTGACAGTGGCTCCCCCAGGTCTCGGACAGGGGTCTTTCACATCACCTACTGCCAGATCTTTCAACTGGAAATGATGGGGATTGAATTGCCAACCTCCAAAGAGGAGGAGGAGGAGGAGATTGGATTTATACCCCACCCTTCACTTGGAGTCTCAGAGTGGCTTACAAACTCCTTTCCCCTCCCCACAACAGACACCCTGTGAGGTAGGTGGAGCTGAGAGAGCTCTTTTGAAGACTGCTCTTGAGAGAACAGCTCTGAGAGAACTTGTGACTGACCCAAGGTCACTCCAGCAACTGCAAGTGGAAAAGTAGGGAATCAGATCCGGTTCCCCCAGACTGGAGTCCATGCACTTAACAACTAGTTGGAGATCTCCTGGTAGGGTTGTCAGGTTCCCCCCCCCCCCGGGTCAGTGGCAGGGGATGGGGTTTGGGTTGCCAGATCCAGGTTGGGAAACTCCTGGTGATTAGGGGACGGAGCCTGGGGAGGGCCAGCAACGAGGCACAGAGGCTGAAGCCTTCCTCTGATGTTGCTTCCTGGCTCTGGGATTCAGAGGCTTATTGCCTTAGTGGCGAATCCTCTGATTGGCCCCGAAGGAGCTCACGATCTGTATGGCATGCAGATGTCATCAGTGCTAACTTCTCATTCCAAAGGTTCTCATACTCAATCGCAAAGGTGAATCAGATTTTTTTTGCCAGAGTGGTATAATCTGATTTTGCCCCTGATAATCCCCCCAAATTTATTTATTTCATTTATGCCTGTCTTGATCCCCAGTGAGGACCTGGAGCAGCTGACATCATTCTCGCCTCCTCCATTTTATCCTCACGCCAACCCCGTGGGCTCGGTTAGGCTGAGAAAGTGTGAGTGGACCAAGGTCACCCAGAAATCTTCCATGGCACAAGTGGGGATTACAACCAATGCTCCCTCTAAGCTGTGGAGTCTTGTGAGCAAAAATTCAACTTTGTGAGCTACCAGCATGAAAGTTGTGAGCAAGCGATTTGGCTACTGCATAAGTTAGTCTGCTCTGGAGCCGTCCTTTCTGAGCGAAGACAAAAATGTGTGAGCCAGAGGCTGAAAAACTGTGAGCTAGCTCACACTAACTCAGCTTAGAGGGAACATTGATTACAACTTGGGTCTTCCAGGTACTAGTCCATCATTCTTAACCATGACACCACTCTGCCTCTCTGGATGGAGGTATGTCGTTGACCAAAAAATGCCTGATGTCGTTCGAGTAAAGGTGGTGGGACCAGAAGCTTGACCTTCATGGAAGCAGAGAATGGGACCTTAGAGGTCCAAGAGCATCTCCTCTCTCAGATCTGGAAGGAAGCTCTTAAGTGGCTGAAGGACAGACTGGGGCAGGTAGTTCAGTTCACTGGTCTCCACCCCCCGCCCTCTGGGTCTCTCTCTGCCATCACCGAGAAAGGGCAATTACCCCTATGTGCCAAAGACATGAGTTGCACCTCTCATGATGTGTTGAAATACAGGCTGTGTCAGGTAGAAATAACATCTGCCCCCTCCAGGTCAGGAGGAAGCCACTTTGGATGGGGAAACTGCCAGGCTGAAATGCCCGTATTCTAGTAATAGAATGAGTGACGCAAAGGTCACCCAGAAGCACACATTAGCAACTCTCGAGTGTCATCTCGGTGCAAATGTTGCCTGCAGGGGATGTTTCTCTGAGTCTTGTGTCACCACGTTGACAGACAATAAAGGATGCGGCAGTTCGTCCAGAACTCCAGCATACTTATAAGGGTACAGGAAAGGTGGTTATTTGAGGGTGGTAAAAAACAAAGCAAAACAAAACATAGAGATTGAGGAGAGTCCTAGAGCATCATATAACATGGTGGCGTCACTTCCAGGTACTTAGAAGAAGGAGGAGTAGGAGGAGAAGGAGGAGGGATTGGATTTATACCCCGCCCTATACTACCCAAGGGAATCTCAGAGCAGCTTACAAACTCCCCACAACAGACACCCTGTGAGGTAGTTGGGGCTCTGAGAGAGAGCTCGGAGACAACTGTCCTTGAAAGAACAGCTGGTGCAGAGCTATGGTTTGCCCGAGGTCATCCAGCCAGGTGCAAGTGGAGGAGTGGGGAATCAAACCCGGTTCTCCCAGATTAGAGCCCGCGCACTTAACCACTACACCAGACTGGCTCCCTTATTTACCCGGAAGTGATGTTGTGGTGTCATGTGACACCATTTTTGTCATCTGCTTCCCCCCCAAACAGCTTCAGGTCACCAGAGAAGTAGGGCTGCTAAGTTCCCAGTCAGGATGGGGGGACCCTGTCACCCACTGCTGCTCGAAGTGGAGGAGGGAGAAAAATACCTCCCCATGCTAGCTGTTGTGTCCTATCACTTCCAGTTTAAAAAATGGAAGTGACATAGAGTGGTTCTAAAAAATGCTGGAAAGTCTATGGTAAAACTATTGAGTTTCTAGTAATGCCTAGAGCTACTGGTGACACAATGCTGCAGCTGCTGTCATGAGCCAGTTTGGTGTAGTGGTTAGGAGCGTGGACTCTAATCTGGGAGAACTGGGTTTGATTCCTCACTTCTCCACACACAGCTGTTATTTTAGCATAACTGTAGGCTATAGTACTTTGGTTAATGCAATAAAGCCAAAACCCTAGTGTGTCTGAGTTCAGTGTTCATAGGTCAAACCTTAGCTCAGCTGTGTATTACTGGCCAGCTGAGTTATGCCACAGGGGTTCCTCTGCTAAGCCAGAACTGCAACGGACAATTCCAGAAAAGCTTAACGTTATAGCTTTGTTTTGATATCTTAAATGCTGCTATTGTAACCTAATACTGCTCCACTCTATTTGATTGTTTATGGATTAATGTTTAATGTTCATTGTTTGTTTGTTGTTCATGTTATTATTAAAACCAAAATTAGAAAGTTCAAAAAGGGTTCAAATATATGCTTTGAGCATTCAGAAAAATAACACTATATAAACACTACATAAACAACAAGCACTGTTATTCTGATGTATATTATTAGGACCTCTTGTGCGGATAATTCCTGGTTTTGACATTCACAGATCAATGCCATATAGATGAGCTTTGCTAAAAGACAGATAGACTGCTTAGAATGCCAGAAATAAGAACGTATTTCCTTCTGAACAGAAAATCTTGTCAGCCCTCTAGTTCAGGTCATAAATATAGAATAATACAGGCATTATACATCACACATACATATTAATGTTACATAACCACGACAAACTCCTATCAGCTTTATACCACTGTAAGACTCCCAGCTTCCCTCAAAGAATTCCGGGAACTGTAGTTTAACAAAAGCACTGCAAACTCTTTGCTCAATATCCCTAGCCCTTGTTAACAGAGCTACACTCCCCAGAATTAGCTGGGGAAAAGCAGTGCCTTTTTAAAATGGCAGTGTAGACATACCCCAGATTGTTTTAATTCACAGGAGAGTGTTCATCAGCTGATGGAAAAGTTGATCATTCTCAGCTGAAACTCAATAATGAATTCCATCAATGCTCTTGCCTTAGACAAGACCGGATACCTGAGCTAGGGTTGCCAACTACATGTTGGGAAATTCCTGGAGCTCAGCAGGGATGTGTTGCCATAGAGTCCATCCCCTAAAGCAGCCATTTTCTCCAGGGGAAGTGATAAAGTTGGGAGATTGGTTGTAATTCCAGATTTCCAGGCTCCACCTGCAGGATGGCAACACTATATCTCACTGAAACTGTATGTTCATTCATATTAGGTGGCATGGGGACTAATATATTGAGCTTGACCAAGAAGCTGAGCTGCTCTATAGCATATGTGACCAAACAGAGCAGTACCCAAATGCAAGATGGTGAATTCAGGGTGCCATCTTGGTTTCAGTAGAATTTAACATGGCAACAACCATGTTCCACCACTTACGAAGAGGACTTATAGTGGGGTTGCTGGTCTCCAGGTGGTGGTTGGAGATCTCCTGGAATTACAGCTAATCTCCAGGTTACAGGGATCAGTTCCCCTGGAGAAAACGGCGGCCTTGGATGGTGGACTCTATGGCATGATACCTCACTGAGGTCCCTCCCCTCCCCAAAAACTGCCCTCCCCAAGATCCACCTCCAAAATCTCTAGGGATTTCCCAACCCAAAGCTGTCAACCCTGACTCTCAGCCTACCTCAAAATATGGACAAGTGAACAGGAAATGTGTGGGCAGCAGGGATCATTTTGTAGAAAAAGAGGTGCAGGAGCTCATTAGCATAATTTATTAGCATAACTTATTTGCATATGCTAATCACCTGACATCACCGGAATGTAAGTGAGAAGGAAAGAAAGGAAGGGAAGGGAAGGGAAGGGAAGGGAAGGGAAGGGAAGGAAGAAAGAAAGACAGAAAGAAAGAAAGACAGAAAGAAAGAAAGACAGAAAGAAAGAAAGAAAGAAAGAAAGAAAGAAAGAAAGAAAGAAAGAAAGAAAGAGCTGGCAGAGAGGGTACAGCCACTAATCCAAGCCTCAGAAATACCACTATTCTGGGAGGATAGCTTCAGTGGTGGCTGAAGCCTTCAGAAGGCTGGTCGGAGGAACAAGGACCTTTCCAGGGGACGGGGTCATTTTGCTGCAGCCATGACACAAGCAGGCACTCCCCCGCGGGGGGGGGGGGCTGGCACCAACTCCTGGAGCTGCGCTCCGCCAAGCTCCTGCTCGAAATGACCCCTGGTGGGCAGGAATGATTCAGAGGGTTATGCTGTTGTTAAAACCTGAAAACGTAGGGGACATGATGCTGTTGGTTAAAGACTTCGACTTACCCAGGGATCCCACCTGACTCAAGCTTGTTTGCAATATCCACGTCCCATGACCAGACATCAAACTGCCATTTCCGGAGGCCCAACACGCCACACAATACGGACCCTGAGTGTATTCCAATCCTCATGTCCACGTCGTGCTTTGTCTGGGATCTAACGTATCTGAAAAAGAATCTCAACATCTTAAAAATCTACCAAGGACATCATAAGAACATAAGAGAAGTCATGCTGGATCAGGCCAGTGGCCCATCCAGTCCAAACACTCTGCGTCACACAGTGGCCCAAATCCAGGCGCCATCATGAGGTCCACCAGCGGGGCCAGAACATAAGAGAAGCCATGCTGGATCAGGCCATTGACCCATCCAGTCCAACATTCTGTGTTTCACAGTGGCCAAAACCCAAGTGACATTAGGAGGTCCACAAGCAGGGCCAGAACATAAGAGAAGCCATGTTGGATCAGGCCAACGGCCCACCCAGTCCAACACTCTGTGTCTCATATTGACCAAAACCCAGGTGACATCATCTAAGGGTATGATTCTGAGATTACTTTTCAAATGACACAGAATGCCCTCCTATGCCATACTGTTATTGATATGGTTGCCACCCTCTAGGTGGCACTGGGAGCCAGTTTGGTGTAGTGGTTAAGTGCACGGACTCTAATCTGGGAGAACCGGGTTTGATTCCCCACTCCTCCACTTGCACCTGCTGGATGACCTAGGGCAAGTCGTAGTTCTGGCACAGCTGTTCTTGAAAAAGAGCAGTGCCTGTCAGAGCTCTTGCAGCCCCACCTTCCTCCCAGGGTGTCTGCTGTGGGGCAGGGAAGGGAAAGGAGTTTGTAAGTCGCTCTGAGACTGCTTTGAGCAGTGAAGGGTGGGGTATAAATCCAATCTCCTCCTCTTCCTCCTCCTCTTCTTCTTATTGTTGTTGTTGTTTATCTCTAGATGACCAAGATCAGTTCCCCTGGAGAAAATGGCTGCTTTGGAAGGTGGCCTCTATGGCATTATCTCCTGCTGAGGTTCCTCCCTTTCCTTCCCTTCTCTTTGCTTCCCTCCCCTTCCACTCCACAAACCCCACCCTCCCTAGCCCTCTCTGCAAATCTCCAGGTATTTTCCAACTGAGAGCTGGCAACCCTAGTTACCTAACTGATGTCTTGTTAGCACTTCCCTTGCTATTCCCTTAATAGCATTTAATGCCCAGTGAGCTTCACAGTAGGGATTTGAATTCAGGTCTCCATAGTACTATTTTATTTGCTGCATTTGTTTCCTGCCTCCCTTCCCAAGGAGGATCAAAAATGGTTTATATCATTCTTCTTTCCTACATTTTATCCACCCTAGAAGAAGAAGAAGAGATTGGATTTATATCCCACCCTTCACTGCCCAAGGGAGTCTCAGAGCATCTTACAAACTCCTTTCCTTTCCCCTCCCCACCACAGACACCCTGTGAGGTGGGTGGGGCTGAGAGAGCTCTGACAGAAACTGCTCTTTTTCAAGAACAGCTGTGCCAGAACTATGGCTTACCCAAGGTCATTCAGCAGCTACAAGTGGAGGAGTGGGGGAATCAAACCCAGGTCTCCCAGATTAGAGTCCGCGCACTTAACCACTACACCAAACTGGCTCTCAACAACCCTGTGAGGTAGGTTAGGCAGAGATTATGTGACTGGCCCAAGGTCACCCGGCGAGCTTCCATGGCAGAATGGGTATTCGAACCTGGGTCTCCTAGGTACTAGTCTGACACTCTGTCCACTAAATCCCCTTACTTCTATTGTATGGATGACATAGGCTAATAGATTACTGTATCTGTAGCTCTAATGAAAAGATCCACATTTTCAAAGCACAATAAAAAGATGCTGCATAAAAAGTTTTGCTGACTCTCCCCCCCCCCCTCCCCTGAATCATCCAGGGCTTTACAAAAATCCTGTCCACATCATTGAAAAGGAGACCATAAAAATCCAGCCCTTAAAAATAAGGTATTAACTGGGTTTGTACAATTAAGAGATAACATTCTGGGTGGGAAAATGAAATAGCCCTGAAGGGTGGATTATCACAGAACCGCTTAATTGCCGACATGCTCCCGTGGCGCACATATTAGCGCTATTACCCCGGCGCATAAGAGAAAGAGAATGATAGAGAGATTTGAATGGAAAAAGCTGAAAGGTGCACTGACCCCTCTGAACCCTTCCCCATAAAACCATGCGATGGATATTCATCGTAGCATCACCAGTGGCTTTAATCAAGAATATTTTTCTCATCTCATCTCAACTTTCAAGCCGCTAATGACTTTGGGGTTTTTTTAAACTGTTTCCCCCCCCCTGGAGTTCTGTTTTGCTGGAAATGGAATGATTTCCCTCCCAGAAGTTTTAAGTACACATTGTGAAAACAGCTTAAGAAGATAGAGTGATCAGGGGGATTGTGAGGGAAAGTGGCAAAGCATAGTTTGTTCAGCTGGGATGAGTCTCGGAGTGCTGTCAGTCAAAGTTTAGCCCTGATGGCTAAACGGCGTGAAATAATGATAAAAGACATCAGGTTGCCAACTCTGGGTGATCAAACTTCTAGAGATTTGGGGGTAGAGCCTGAGCAATGTGGAATTTGGGGAGGGGAGGGACTTCAGTGGGGAATAATGCCACAATTTATGGTAGCCAACCTCCAGGTGGTACCTGGAGATCACCTGCTATTACAATTTATCTCCAGGCAACCAAGATGAGTTCCACTTTGGGAGAAAAAGGGCTGAGGGTGGACTCTATGGCATTATACCCTGCTGAGGCCCCTCCCCTCCCCCAAACTCCCTCCAGGCTCCACCCCCCAAATCTCCAGCTATTTCCCAACTCACAGCTGGCCACCCTACCAGGGGAACTGATCTCTATAGTCTGGAGACCAACTGCAGTTCTGGAAGCTCTCCAGGCCCCAGCTGGAGGTTGGCATCCCTATAGAAGGCAGTGCCTCTGAGCAAGTAGAAAGTGCCTTTTTAAAACATGGAGTCTGGACAATCAGTCTCAATTCATCTTCTGTGTTTCTTTTCTTGGGAAGGTAATATTGTAGAGGGTGAAAACAGATGCTGCCAAATCCATGAATGGGTTTCTGGAGATTTTTTTAAAAATTGAGAAACAGAAGAAGAGGAGAAGAGATTGGATTTATATCCCGCCCTTCACTCACCTGGAGTCTCAGAGCAGCTTACAAACTCCTTTCCCTTCCCCTCCCCACAACAGACACCCTGTGAGGTAGGTGGGGCCGAGAGAGCTCTGAGACAACGGTCCTTGAGAGAACAGCTGGTACCAGGGCTCATTTCGTAGCAGGAGCTCCTTTGCATATTAGGCCACACACCCCTAACGTAGCCAATCCTCCAAGAGCTTACAGAGCTCTTCTTACAGGGGCTACTGTAGGCTCTTGGAGGACTGGCTACATCAGGGGTATGTGGCCTAATATACAAAGGAGCTCCTGCTATGAAATGAGCCCTGGCTGCTAGAGAGCTATGGCTTGCCCAAGGTCATCCAGCAGGTGCAAGTGGAGGAGTGGGGAATTAAACCCGGTTCTCCTAGATTAGAGTCCGCACACTTAACCAATACACCAAACTGGCTCTACCAGTTACATATGTAGATCGGGACCACAGTGTGGACCTCTGTGTCTGTCCCTCTGTCCCCCCAAATTCAAATTTGCTCCCATCTAGGGTTGCCAGCCCCCAGGTAGGGCCTGGGGATCTCCCGCTTTTACAACTCATCTCCAGCTGACAGAGATCAGCTCCCCTGGAGAAAAGGGCTGCTTTGGAGGGTGGACTCCATGGCATCGTACCCTGCAGAGGCCCCTCCCCTCCTCAACCCTGCCCTCTCCTGGATCCACCCCCAAAGTCTCCAGGTATTTTTCACCCCAGACCTGGCAATCCTACTCCCATCTGTGAAGTGGTATTCCCACCTGGGGTAAAAACACTGCTAACATAAGGCAACCAATCTGCATACTAGATTCCCTAAAATCTCAGGAAAATATTCTGGGGAAATGATTATCCCCGCTCCCACAGCTACGAGATTAAGTGGTTCCTCCTCCCGAGGGCTGCCATTTATCATTTCCCCTCTCCTTCATGGGAAGCCTGCTGGGTGGCCTTGGGCCAGTCACAGTTTCTGTCAGAGCTCTCTCAGCCTCTCCTATCTCACAAGGTGCCTGATGTGGGGAGAGGAAGGGGAAGGCGATTGTAAGCTGCTTGGAGATGCCTTAAAGTAGAGGACTCCCTCATGGATCACTGCCTTGACGCAGGGAGGGGGCTTGCATGGTTCGATGAGACTGTGGGCTATGCCATGGAGGGCCACCCAGGATGGACAGGCCACAGGAGAGAACTCAGACAAAACGTGATCCACTGGAGAAAGAAATGGCAACCCACTCCAGTATCTTTGCCAAGAAAACCCCATGGACAATAACAAAAGGCTAAAAGATAATGACGCCAGAAGATGAGACTGCCAGGTTGGAAGGTGTCCAATATGCTGATCCCTGAAACTATTCCTTGTCCCTTCTGGCGTATCTCTAGGAATCGTAAAAAACTCTATTTTTCCCCCATAGAGTTTCCAGCAGTTCCTAGAGCGACCTATGTTGCTTTTTTTAAACTGCACCAGCCAGGCTCACCCCCCACCCCATATCTCCACCCACAGCCCTCCTGCCGGGCACTGCCTGGCAATCCTAGCCCCCTATGATCTTCTAAGCCCTCTTCTGATACAGAAGAAGTTTGATCTTCCATGTGCCCTCGGGACTTGCGTTGTCTACAGTCAATACTCCCTCTAAGCTGTGGAGTTTTGTGAGCAGAAATTCTACTTTGCGAGCTACTGGCATTAAAGTTGTGAGCGAGCAATTTGGTTGCGGCATCAAGTAGTTGCTCTGGAGCCATCCTTCCTGAGCGAAGACAAAAATGTGTGAGCCGGAGGCTAAAAATACTGTGAGCTAGCTCCCACTAACTCAGCTTAGAGGGAACACTGCCTACCAAGGTCGGATTAAAGCCAGCTGATGCCCTAAACACAGCCCGACAGTGGTGCTCCTCGACTCTTCCATTGCTTAACTGACCAGACATTAAAACTCAGTAAGTGCTGAAGGTGAAATAAGAGATTAAAAATTAGGTTTTCATCCAGGCCAGACCCCACAACTATATTAAATACAAAAAAAAAATCATTTAACACTAAATAGCAGTAAGCAATATAAGCAAAAAAAAAAAAAAGGCTATGGTGCCCCCCTTCCCTTGGTGCCCTAAGCACGTGCTTATTTTGCTTAATGGTTAATCCAGGACTGCTGCCTACAGTGTGTAAGAGAGAGAGAGAGGAAGATTTGTTTTACCAAAGATCAACAACATTTAATTAACGTGATGGGACTGCAAGACAAGCCCTTCACCTGAACCATGCTCTCCCGTGCGTTAGGACAGAGAATGCGAAGACGGGGCAGGAATGTGCACTCTTTTATGTTATGCCACAGCTGTTACTGTGTGGGAAATTACTCAGCAGAGCCTGTTGCCCGCCTGTCTTAATGACCTTCACTGAATGTGAGACAGGATGTAACGTATCGGGAATGGTTTTGTTTCTGAAAATGATTTGTGCAGTGCGCTCTTATTAGCCAAAGAAAGCAAGACAGACCCAGCTTTTCCCGTCAGCGTTGTGGTCAAATAGATAATGATCTGGTACCGATCTCATGCCAAACATCTGGTCACTGTTTCATGTGACCAAGAAACTGAGACCAGTTTCTTGAGCCCAAGAGGGGGGAATGAGCCCAAGAGGGAGTAGATTCAGGTGGGGAGCCGTGTTGGTCTGAAAATGCAGAACAAAGTCCGAGTCCCGTGGCACCTTTAAGGCCAACAAAGTTTTATTCAAGGTATAAGCTTTTGTGTGCATCCACACAAAATGTATGTATCAGAAGAAGAGGAAGAGGAGAAAGAAAAAGAAGAAGAGTTGGTTTGTACCCCGCCCTTCACTCAGAGTCTCAGAGCAATTTACAGTCTCCTTCCCCATCTTTTCCCCACAATGGGCACTCTGTGTTCTCTCTGTCTGAGACAGCTGCTCTTGAGAGAACAGCTCTGAGAGAACTGTGGCTGACCCAAGGTCACCCAGCTGGCTGCACGTGGAGGCGTGGGGCACCAAACTTGGTTCTCCAGATTAGAGTCTGCCACTCTTAACCACTACCCCAAACTGGCTTTTGTGAGCATGCACACAAAAACTTTTACCTTAAATAAAACTTTTTGGGCTTCGAGGTGCCACTGGACTCAAACTTTGTTCGGATGAAGCGGAGATGATATGCAGGCTTGCTTTATTGATTTACTTCCTATAGCCCCCCACCTTTGGTCCATAACGGAGACCAAAAGCACCTTCTGCCATTTTCCTGTTCGCTGTTTTATCCTCACAATGTCTCTATGATACAGGTTATGATGAAGGTTTGTGACTGGCCCAAGGCCATCTGATGACAGTATCCATTAGGGTTGCCAGCTCTGGATTGGGAAATACTTGGAGATTGGGGGCATGGAGCCTGGGGAGGGCAGGGTTGGGGTAAGGGAGTGACCCCTGCAGGGTACAATGGCGTGCAGTCCACCCTCCAAAGCAGCCGTGTTCTCCAGGGGAACTGATCTCTATTTCCTGGAGATTGGTTGTAATAGCAGGAGGTCGCCAGGCCGCTCCTGGAGGCTGACAACCCCAGTAGCCATCGCAGACCCGGGTTTCAAACCTGGGTCTCCCAGATCCTAGACAGGCACTCTAACCACTTCTCAAGAGGGAAAGCTCAAGGGCTGAGTCATTAGGGGAAGAAGAGAATTAGTGGAAACTCTGTACCACAATGCACTTCTTTACCTCCTTCCAGATGAGCAAATTTTATGTATGTATGTATTTATTTATTTATTTTAAAGATTTATATCCCGCCCGCCCCGCCTTATGGCAGGCTCAGGGCGGGTTCCATCATAAAATCCACAGTACAACAAATCGACAGTTCAAGTGGTTAAGACACTGAACTGTAGTCTGAAAGGTCGGTAGTTCAGTAGTTCGAGACCCGAGTGCTGCATGACAGAGTGAGCTCCCATCTCTGGTCCCAGCTCCTGCCAACCTAGCAGTTCGAAAGCAAGAAACTGCAAGTAGAGAAATAGGTACCACTTTGGTGGGAAGGTAAAAGTGTTCCGTGTGCCTCAGCGTCTAGTCATGCTGGCCACATGACCATGGAAACGTCTTCAGACAGTGCTGGCTCTTTGGCTTGGAAACGGAAACCTTTTTCTTTACCTTTACTAAAAACCTATCTACGAGCAGTCATCAGTAAAAGACCGGTGACGTAGTGGATTTCAACAAGAATCAGTTTGTTCTCAGGTGGCCATTCGGGTCTGAGGTCACTGGAGGGGAGGCCAATAGCAGGTGGGCACCCGCTGCCTCAACTGAAAACCCGGTGGAAGAGCTCTGTCTCGCAGGGCCCTGTGGAACTGTAATAGGTCCCGCAGGGCTCTGATTTCTAATGGGAGCTCATTCCTCCAGATAGGGGCCAGGGCCGAAAAAGCCCTGGAACTCGTTGAGGCTTGTTGGACATCCCTGGGGCTGGGAACCCCCCTGGAGGTGTTGATTAATAGATCGTAAGTTCCTGCGGGGCTTCTGTGAGGTTATCATTGATAAATGGTTATCGATGATGAATGGCTATCATTCACTTCTATGGGAAAGGAGAACACTGCAATTTCGGATGCTGCTGCTGTTGCGGCAAGGCTTCAGTCTGCCAGCATCTCCAGGCATCTATGGGTACCATGAGGCAAGCTCCAGACCTACCAAGTAACAGTAGACTCTATCCAGGGAGGCACGGGAAGAGGAGAACTATAATTCTCCCCCAGTTGGACCAATCCATTTCCAGAATGGGAATGACCTGGATGGCCCAGGCGAGACTGATCTTGTCAGATCTCAGAAGCTAAGCAGGGTCGACCCTGGTTAGTATTTGGATGGGAGACCGCCGAGGAAGTCCAGGGTCACAATGCAGGGACGGGCAACGGCAAACCACCTCTGAATGTCTCTTGCCTTGAAAACCCTACGGGGTCGCCATAAGTCGGCTGTGACTTGATGGCACTTTCTACCACCCCCATCACCACCCCTGCCACCGTTCCCAGAATTCCTACAATCCCACCAGGACCCCAGGAACAAAGATGGTGTCAGGACCAAAGAGAATCATGAACCAAGAAGACTATTGCATGCCTTAGGTATATCCAGTCACCTGGTCAGGAGGAGGGAACAGAGCTCTGAATCTAGGCAACATCAGAGCCCCCAGTCAGGCTACATGACAGGTGAGGTCCTTAAATCCAATGAGATTCCTCAGCTAGGTGACAATGTTCCCGCTAAGCTGTGGAGTCTTATGAACAAAAATTCTACTTCATGAGCTACTGGCATGAAAGTTGTGAGCGAGCCATTCGGCTCCTGCATAAATAAGTTTGCTCTGGAACCATCCTTCCTGAGCCGAAACAAAAATGTGTGAGCCAGAGGCTAAAAAACTGTGAGCTAGCTCACACTAACTCAGCTTAGAGGGAACACTGGTGATGACCTATGCTGGTTCCACATTCTGCCAGACCAGCTCTTGCTCCATTCTGCCAGGACCTAAATAGCCCCCTTGCCTGCTCCCCCAGTCCCTGATCCCTATGGACACCACCGGGACATATCCATCCTTAGCCACCAGCCTGAGTAGCCTATGTCTCCTGTGTGTGTGACAACAGCAATCCGTTCAGGAATGAGACATCCCCATATTGGTTTATTGAACACAACCCAAGGGGGGCAACTGGAGATATCATTGGGTGAGTTAAGTACCATAAAAACACAGCTGACTCATGGCAACCCCACAGGACTTTCAAGGCAACGGACATTCAAAGGTGGTTTGCCATTACCTGTTTCTGTGTAGCAAGCAACCCTGGACTTCCTTGGTGGTCTCCCATCCAAATACTCACCAGGGCCAACCACAGTTCGCTTCCAAGATCCAGTGAGATTGGGCTATCCAGCACCCTCGCAGTCAGCAGGGAACTCTACCCTTCATACAAACACTGTGGATACTACTGGGACAACACAGTTCGCAGACACTGCAGTATTTTGCCCAGGGATATGTAGGGGAAATGGAACGTCTTTGTTTCCTGCCATATCAGCTGGCTGGTTAGCAAAGCCCTGGACTCTTCCAATTTCCACATACGCCCATTAAAGTGATGTGGATATTGTTAACAACAAATGACACATTTGGGAGTCTCTACAATGAGTCACATCAGCTTAGGGTTGCTAATCCCCAGTTGGGGGCAGGGGATCCCCCAGTTTGGAGCCCCTTCCCCCCACTGCAGGGCAATCAGAAAGCACAGGTTGGGGAGAAATAATGGCTGGGTACTCCATTATACACTATGGAGACTGGTCCCCATAGGGTACAATGGAGAATTGATCTGTGGGTAACTGGGGCTCTGGAGGAGCTGTTTTTTGAGGTAGAGGCACCAAATCTTCAGCATAGCTGCTGGTGCCTCTCCTCAAAACGTCCCCCCAAATTTCAAAAAAAATATTGTAGCAGGAGGTCCAATTCTATGAGACTTAAAAGAAGGTGCCCCCATCCTCCATTATTTCCAATGGAGGGAAAGCATTTAAAAGGAATTCAGTCCCTTTAAATGCAACAGCAGCTCACCTGGAACTTGCTTTAGAGTTCCCGCTCCCAGACCCTCCCTCCCCTCTTCTGGAGGCTCCTGGTAAGTCCCCCATCCGCTTCTCAGCCTCACCTGGAAACCCTTTATCAACTAATCCCCAAAGATCTCCTAATGAGAGATAAAGCCCTTTAGGAAAACTGTGACTTTCAGGCTGACTTAAGGCTTGAAGCTCGTCGCTCCAGAAAGCAGGCAGGATGTTCGCTATCATGCAATAAGGCACGAGAAAAACAAACAAACCGTAGCCCAGAGCACAGCATGGCGACAGTGGTAAAAATGAAAGGAGAAAAGAAAATTACCTGATTGTTTTGATCATGCTGAGCCCCATTTCGACGCAACAATGAGCGTGGTCTTGGCGAGGTTCTGGGAGGCCAGAAACACAGTAGTAGCAGTCCCCCAGGATCTTAATTCTAAGGCAGTGATGTTCCTGCATCCGAAAGAGAATGGGTTTCAGCAATGAGACTCCATTTGCAGGAACAAAATGTATATAATACAATGAGTGCTGGAAGAAAAACTGGAATATGCCCCAGTATGCTTTCTCCATATGCAACAAACATCTTGACTTTCTTCTAAATCGTCCCAACGTGCATCTTTATATACCTGCAGTGAAGCAGGTCCCATGATTTCTTGGAAAGTGTATCCGATTCTAAGGAGATCAAGAAACGCCACCAAGATCTGACTGTGGCAGACACACTGATGTGGTTACCCAATCCCACGTTAGGGGTCCCATTTATTAAAAATCATAAGGGACGCAGGTGCATTTGTCAGACAGAAAATGATTTGGCATGCCGAACAAAGAGGACAAGGGAAGAGTTTCCGAAAGATATGATTACAGCCCTGAGTATCGGTTAAATCGGTGAACAAACCAGTAAAGTATAGCACAGAAGTGAGGGGCAAACATCTAATATCCACCTTCCCTCCATATAGTTTTTGAAACATTAATAATTTCTGCATAGGTAGTTGCTGTGCCTGAGTGTTTGCTCCCATGCTGGTCAAGAAGTGAGAAAAATCTATCCAGTGCCATTTTCCACAAATGAGATCACTTCCATATAGCCCAATACTATTTTGTAGGGACTGCCCACCATGTGGGGTGAAGAACCTGAGTTAATGAGCATTAGAACCTATGTGGTATTTGACCAGTGATCTGCCACATGGTGCCCATTGGTGCCACGATGCCCAGCAGTGTGTTCCCATGTGCCCATTTTCTCCTTCCCCCAAACACCTCTTCCTCAAACCAAGAGGGAATACTTATTATCCTCCACCACAGTGGAGCAGGAGGTGATTCAGAAGACCATGATGAGGTATCACCTTTGGGTCTGCAGGGAGCACCCATTCAGAATAGTTGCCTCCATCATTGGAGGATCCTCAGCTTGCAACCTGCCAATATTTGGTTTTGTCCCTCCCTCAATGGCAGCCATTTTGTGGTGGCCTCTATTACCCTTTCTCAACATTTCAAAATAGCCTGCAGACTCATCAGGGTTGAGGAACTTTGGGCTGGAGGGCTGTACTACACACAGGGAAAGCCAGGATCAAACTCTTCTAGTGAAGTTCACTGAGGGACTGTGGTCCCATCCCTTTGTCTCTCAGTCTAGCCTTACCGCACAGAGCTCTTGTGAGGGCAGAATGGGAGAGGGAAACCATGCATACTACCCTTGGAGAAAGACGGGGTAAGCACCAAAACAGAACATCAGAAGAGCCCTGTGGATCAAGCCAGTGGTCTGTCTAGTCCAGCATCCTGTCTCACACAGTGGCCAACCAGTTCCTCTGAAGGGCCAACAACAGGGCAGAGAAGCCAAGGCCTTCCCCTGATAAGAACATCAGAAGAGCCCTGCTGGGTCAGACCAGTGGTCCATTTAGTCCAGCATCCTGTCTCACACACTGGCCAACCAGTTCCTCTGGAGGGCCAACAACAGGGCATAGAGGCCGGGGCCTTCCCCTTCCCCTGATAAGAACACCAGAAGAGCCCTGCTGGATCAGGCCAGTGGTCCATCTAGTCCAGCCTCCTGTCTCACACAGTGGCCAACCAGTTCCTCTGGAGGGCCAACAACAGGGCATGGAGGCCGGGGCCTTCCCCTTCCCCTGATAAGAACACCAGAAGAGCCCTGCTGGATCAGGCCAGTGGTCCATCTAGTCCAGCCTCCTGTCTCACACAGTGGCCAAGCAGTTCCTCTGGAGGGCCAACAACAGGGCAGAGAGGCCAAGTGTCAGCTATGCTGCCATGGAGAGTGTGGGAAGGGGGAGTTCTTAGCCTCGGCCTCTGGTATTCTAAATTTCGATTCTTCTGCATCTTTAATCTCCTGTTCTGACAAGGCTTGACCTTGGAGAATTGGGAGATGCTCACTGCTTTCCCACTGGGATCTAAAAGCTGTTAGTTTTAGCTAGGGTTGCCAAGTATTCACCACAGGCCAGCGGGGGGGGAGTCCTCTTCTTGCCGGGAGTTTCCCGGCATGCGCGCAAAGCGTGCGCGCTGTGATGATGTCACCAGAAGTGACATCATCACGTTGTGCACGTTGCCAGGGTGACGCTCTGGCAACCGCCCCAAAACTCTATGGTACCATAGAGTTTTTGGGGCGGTTGCTAGAGCGTCGCCCCGCCAATGTGCACAACGTGATGATGTCACTTCCGGTGACATCATCACTCTGGGGACGTCATCCTGACCGGACGACTTCAGGGGTGGGGTTCTCCCCGCCAGCCGAATCCGGGCCGGCAGATTGGGGACCCCTGTAGCGGGGGATCCCCCGCCCCCCGGGCAGACTTGGCAGCCCTAGTTTTAGCGCAAATGTAACCTGCTGCTTATTGGCTTGTATCCACCAGACGACCCTTGTTTGAACCTGGTATATCTACCCCTTCCTTCTTTTATAACGGCAATCTTAACACGAGAGCAATACAGAATACGGTAATCAATAATCTGATCCTGCTTAAGGAATGTTGTTGGTTTCTGATATCTGGGGACTCTGACCCCAAGGCCTTTCCCTGATGTTGCTTCCTAGCTCTGGGATTCAGAGGTTGACTCCCTCTGAATGTAGAGGTTCCCCATAGTCACCACAGCTAGTAGCCATCGATAGACTTATTCTCCGTGAATCTATCTAATCCCCTTTTCAAGCTGTCTATTCCTGTGGCCATCACAGATCTCATTCCTTGAGATGATATAGAATTCAACCGAACAAGCATAAAAGCTCTCCGACACCATGGTAGTTAAAGGTTTCAGGATGGCAACACTCGGGAATATTCTAAGAACCCAGAGAAAGCCTTGATGGTTTGGACTTAGATCTCGATGGCTCACTGAATACTGAATGCCACCCGACCAGTTCAAGAGAACTGCCAAAAAGAAGAAAAGCAATGCAGAAGACTGCCAAAGGGTAAAACATCCCTAGCTCAGGTGGGGGGGGGGAAGGGTCTCTTGTATGTAACTGTTGATACATTTTTTGTAGAGATGCTGGCTTCAAAGAAATACCTTCCTTTAGATCTACTGTCACTCGATGCTTATAACTCTAATCCCATTGTCGAGTGCTCCGCTGCCAGATCAGCTCCTAGATTTGACAGAGAGAAGTTCTTGTACTGGGTCTTTGCTACGGATTAGCAGGACTTCTACACAAACCCATCAGATATTAAGTAGCACTGCCTCCAGAACTATCGATGCTGCGAACATCAAGTTTCATAATCATGTTTTGATGCCACCCTTCCTTCAAGGACACCCACAAGGTATGATTTTATCCTCATAAGATTCTTCTGAGATAAGATAGGCTGAGAGAGAATGACTAGCTCAAGGTCACCCTGGAGAAGAACATAAGAATCGTAGAATCACAGAGCTGGAAGGGGCCACACAGGCCCTCTAGTCCAACCCCCTGCTCAGTGCAGGATCAGCCTAGAGCAGGGGTGGCCAAACTGTGGCTCGGGAGCTGCACGCGGCTCTTTCACACCTATTGTGTGGCACCCAGCAGGGCAGCAGGGGAAGCATAGGGGAGGCATACTTTTCCCTCCCTCCCTCCCATCTATTTGCTTTCTTTGTTTCTCTCTCTCTCTCTCTCTCTCTTTCCACCTCTTTCATTTTTTCTTTCCATCTCTCTCTTAGACAAATCAGTATCATTAGCAAATACATATCATTATCTGTTTTTACCCCTTTTGTTTTTATTTTTGGCAGTCTCATTTAATGCTAATAAAAAGGGTTTTTGTAAAAAAAAAATAAAAACATGTGTGTAATATTTGTTCCTGTCTCGCGGCTCTCAAACATCAGACATTTATTCTCTGTGGCTCTTACACTGAGCAAGTTTGGACACCCCTGCCTAGAGCATCCCTGACAAGGGTTGGTCCATCTGCTACTTAAAGACTGTCAGGGAGGGGAGGCTCACCGCCTCCCCAGGCGGCTGATTCCACCGTTGTGCAACTCCGACTGTCAGAAAGTTTTCCCTAATATCCAGCCAGTACCTTCCTGCCCTTCATTTCAACCCATGATTGTGAGTCCTCTCCTCTGCTGCCAACAAGAACAGCTCCCTGCTCTCCTCTCAGTGACAGACCTTCAGATGCTTCAAGAGAGCCACCATGTCCCCCTGTCAAGCTCCTCTTCTCCAGACTGGACATTCCCAGTTCCCTCAGCCTTTCCTCATAAGCGTTCTTGGTCTCCAGGCCCCCGATCATCCCTGTCGCTCTCCTCTGCACCTGCTCCATTCCATCCACAGCCTTTTTGAAGTGAGGCCTCCAGAACTGCACACAAGACTCCAGGTGCGGCCGGACCGATGCAGTGCACAGGGGGACTATGATGTCTTGCGATCTGGATGAGCCCTGCTTAGTCAGACCCATAGTCCAGCGTCCTGTCCTATACAGTGGCCAACCAGTTCTTCTGGAGGGCCAACAACAGGGCACAGAAGCCGAGGCCTTCCCCTGATAAGAACATCAGAAGAGCCCTGCTGGATCAGACCAGTGGTCCATCTAGTCCAGCATCCTGTCTCACACCAGTGGCCTCAACCAGTTCCTCTGGAGGGCCAACAACAGGGCACAGAGGCCGAGGCCTTCCCCTCATAAGAACATCAGAAGAGCCCTGCTGGATCAGACCAGTGGTCCATCTAGTCCAGCATCCTGTCTCACACAGTGGCCAACCAGTTCCTCTGGAGGGCCAACAACAGGGCACAGAGGCCGAGGCCTTCCCCTGATAAGAACAGAAGAAGAGCCCTGCTGGATCAGACCAGTGGTCCATCTAGTCCAGCATCCTGTCTCACACAGTGGCCAACCACTTCCTCTGGAGGGCCAACAACAGGGCAGAGAGGCTGAGGCAATTCCCTGATGTTACCTCCTGGCACTGGGATTCAGAGGCTTAGTGCCTCTGAACATGGAGATGCCCCTCAGTCCCCATGGCTAGTAGCTATTGACAGACTTATCCTCTATGCATCTATCTAATCTCCTTTTAAAGCTTATTATTCCTCTGGCCATCACTACACCCTCTGGCAGTGAATTCCACATTTCAATCACTTTCTGGAGGGGTTCCTCTTCTCCGGCTTCATCACACAGAAACAATCTCATGAATTGTGGGGAAAAAAATATTACTGAAGCATCATGAGTAGATCACCTCACTGCAGTGGGCTTGCAGTCCAAGCTTTGTCCCCTTGGTCCCCAGGAAGTGTACCTATTTGTCCCTCTCCATCACATTTGGGGCTCTATAGAAGTCACATGGGGATGTGGAATGGGACAGTATATCTAGGGTTGCCAGGTCCCTAACTTCTGCCGGCGGGGGGACCGAATGCCCTGTCCGGGATCTTCTGGTACGTGCACCACAATGACAGAACCCAGAAGTGACATCATCATGCCAGGCACATTGCCAGGGGGACACTCTAGCATTTGGCCAGAAACTCTGTGGTACTAGAATTATTAGGCCAAGTGCTAGAGTATCCCCTTGGCAACGTGCCTGGAGCAATGACGTCACTTCCGGGTGACGTCATCGAACCAGGCACATTGCTGTGATCCTGGCACTTCGGGGACGGGGTTCCCCTGCCAGCCAGATCTGGGCTGACAGATTGGGGGCCCCTAAAGTGGGTGAACCCCTGCCCACCGGGGGAATGGCAAGCCTAATTATAGCCCACTCTCACCAGATCTCAGAAACTAAGCAGAGTTGGTAAGCTCTCCCAGATGGAGGAGGGAGGCTGGACCTTGGTGTTCTCCCATCCAAGTACTGACCATGGCCAACCCTGCTTAGCTCCCAAACTCCAATGAGCTCTGGCTCATTTGGGCTTCTATGAACACGTAAAGGTACCTTATGATGACTCCTCGTATTGGGTCATCAAGCCCAGTGAGAGCATAAGAAGAGCCCTGCTGGATCAGGCCAGTGGTCCATCTAGTGAAACACCCTGTCTCACACAGTGGCCAACCAGTTCCTCTGGATGGCCAACAGCAGGGCATAGAGGCCGAGGCGTTTGTGACTACATAAGAAGAGCCCTGCTGGATTAGACCAGTGGTCCATCTAGTCCAACATCCTGTCTCACACAGTGGCCAACCAGTTCCTCTGGAGAGCCAACAACTGGGCATAGAGGCCAAGGCCTTCATAAGAACATAAGAAGAGCCCTGCTGGATCAGACCAGTGGTCCATCTAGTCAAGCATTCTGTCTCACACAGTGGCCAACCAGTTCCTCTGGAGGGCCAACAACAGGGCATAGAGGCCAAGGCCTTCATAAGAAAATAAGAAGAGCCCTGCTGGATCAGGCCAGTGGTCCATCTAGGGCAGCATCCTGTTTGCCTCAGTGGCCAACCATTTTGGAGTAGTGGTTAGGAGCATGGACTCTAGTCTAGGAGAACAAGGTTTGATTTTTCACGCTTCCACATGCAGCTGCTGGTGTGACCTTGTGTCAGTTATAAGTTCTTTCAGAGCAATCCTCGAAAGAGCTCTCTCAGCCCCAACTACCCCACAGGACGTCTGTTGTGGGGAGGGGAAGCGAAAGGAGGTTGTAAGCCGCTCTGAGACTCCTTCAGGTAGAGAAGGCTGGGGTATAAATCTAATCTCCTCCTCGTCTCCTTTCCCTGTAACTTAACAGCCTGCAAGCCATACGTCGAAGTATTTCATAAGTAATTTACAACTGCAGAGATAAATACGGCTAAATTGCATATGCCCTATTTTTTTTACCTCGCCTGACAATCCAATCTTTAGTTTCTGTTGTTTGGAAACGTTCTGTAGACGGTCAGTCCAGGGAGTATCATATTGGTTATGAAATAAGATATAACCAGGATAATTAAAAAGGATACGGGAAATTGTTCTTTACAATAAGTACAAACATGTCTCTCACGGGGTGGAGGATTCCCTACTGAAACGGCCCTTCACCTCAGCAGAAGGCAGGGCTTTTTCCCTGGGGGGACGCGCCAGAACCGAGTTCTGGAAACTCTTCAACAACATTATTTTTTTTAAATGTTTAAAAGTTAATGAGTTTTTAGTATACAGATTGAAAACTCCATTTCCCTCTTGAAAGTTTCGGCACCTCTTGGCACCTTGAAAGCCCTGTCAGAAGGTAATGCATTTCATCTAAGTAACTGGGGAAAGTGACAATAGCATAAGAACATAAGAGAAGCCAATGTTGGGTCAGGCCAGTGGCCCATCCAGTCCAACACTCTGTGTCACACAATGGCCAAAATATCCAGGTGTTGTCAGGAGGTCCAACAGTGGGGCCAGGACACTAGAAGCCCTCCCACTGTTGCCCCCCTCCCAAGCACCAACTGGAACCGTTTTGGAACTGTTAAATAAATAAATAACGGTTAAATAAATAAAACTGTTAAATAAATAAATAACGGTTAAATAAATAAAACTGTTAAATAAATAAATAAATAGACAATTCAAACCTTTTCTGATAAGATGGATGAAAGTAAATAGGGGAGCATTTCCAATCAGCTTGGCATTTTAGAATAGCCCAAACTTTTTAAAACAGTCCGTTCTATACAAAACATGGATTTTTTTTCAGCGAGTCCCTGGAATTTAGACTCCGATTGAATATGGCAAGCTTTAAGTCAATTGGGCAAAGCCAATTTCCCAACCAGGAATCAGCGGTTAATAACTGCAGTAAAGATGTCTACTACAAATGGCAGCTGCTTCCCATGGTCTAGGGACCTTCCTAACCATGCTCCCTGAATGGCTTTCACTGAAAGAAGAAAAAGCAGAGATTGGATTTATAGCCTTGGAGTCTCAGAGCAGCTTGAAATCTCCTTCCCCTTCCCCTCCCCACAACAGACATCCCGTGAAGTAGGCGGGGCTGAGAGAGCTCTTTCAAGAACCGCTTGTGAGAGAGCAGCTCTGAAAGAACTTGTAACGGACCCAAGGTCACCCCAGCAGCCGCATGGGGAGGAGTGGGGAATCAAACCCAGTTCTCCCAGATTAGAGCCCAGACTCCTAACCACTACACCAAGCTGGAGTTACTAGGGATCAAACTGCATTCAAAATGCGGATTATGCTGCTAAGTGAGGGCCACTGCCTGAAACTCCAAGCAGCTGAAGTGCCTTTGAATGATTTATACTTAAGCTTGTTTTCTTCCCCCCTAAAAAATAATAAAATGAAACTGTGGGGACTGAAAGAAAGCCCGACAAAATGATATGAAAGAGAGCCAACGGAATGAGCTTCTCAAATATCTATCCTCCCCCCCAAAAAAGGTGCCAAGCAGAAACTGCATTAATATTGCGTCTTTCCTGGGGCAGGAAAGGAAGTGATGGATTGCATTTCCGAAAATCGATGCCAAGTTATCAATTCTGCCCTCTCGGTGAGCCAACCCGGCATGCCCAGCACAGAGCAGAAGCTCCGAGCAGGCCATTCATCTCTGTTTGCAAACGAGACCACAAAAAATGATGAAGGCACACAAATGCAGAAGCCAACGACAAAAAAAAGGAACTAGGGAGAAAGACCTGTTTTTGCAATGGGAGTCCTATTGCCAAGACTGGCGAAACTCCAGCTGGAAACGAAGTACTCGGCAGCGGGTGCGAGCAGAACACAGGAGCAGAAGGGATCCATGGGTGATTGGATAAACATATGGAGCAGGGGTCCATCAGGGGCTATTGGCCACAAGGTATAGAGAGCCAGTTTGGTGTAGTGGTTAAGTGCGCGGACTCTAATCTGGGAGAACTGGGTTTGATTCCCCACTCCTCCACTTGCAGCTGCTGGATGACCTTGGGCAAGCCATAGCTCTGTACCAGCTGTTCTACCAAGGACAGCTTGGGAAAGAGCTCTCTCAGCCCCACCTACCTCACAGGGTGTCTGTAGGGGGGGGGGAAGGGAAAGGAGTTTGTAAGCCGCTCTGAGACTCCAAGTGAGTGAAGGATGGGGTATAAATCCAATCTCTTCTCTTCCTCTCTTCTTAGAGGGAACACTATGTCTGGGGCAGTGTGGTTCTGTATTCTTGGTGCTTGGGGGGAGCAAAAGTGGGAGGACTTCTGGAGTTCTGATCCCACTGCTGGACCTCCTGAGGGCACCTGGGTTTTGGCCACTGTGTGACCCAGAGTGTTGGACTGGATGGACCATCGTCCTGAACCAACATGGCTTCTCTTCTCTTCTTCTTCTTCTTTTGGTATTTTGTGTGTGAGTGTGTGTGTGTGTGTGTGTATGTCAGTGCTTCCTCTGAGCTGTGGAGTCTTCTGAGGAAAAATTTTACTTTGTGATGATGAAGAAGAGGAGACTGGATTTATACCCCACCCTTCACTCACTTGGAGTCTCAGAGCGGCTTACAAACTCCTTTCCCTTCCCCTCCCCACAACAGACACCCTGTGAGGTAGGTGGGGCTGAGAGAGCTCTTTCCCGAACTGTCCTTGAGAGAACAGCTGGTACAGAGCTATGGCTTGCCCAAGGTCATCCAGCCAGGTGCAAGTGGAGGAGTGGGGAATCAAACCCGGCTCTCCCAGATTAGAGTCCGTGCACTTAACCACTACACCAAACTGGCTCTTCTGGTGATCTACTGGCATTAAAGTTGTGAGCAAGCGATGTGGCTGCTGCCTAAATTAGTTTGCTCTGGAGCCATCCTTCCTGAGCTAAGACAAAAATGTGTGTGCCGGAGGCTACAAAACTGTGAGCTAGCTCACACTAACTCAGCTTAGAGGGAACACTGGTTTAAGTGTGTGTGTGCACCTGGAAGTCATGGAGACCTCTGGTGACTGACCCCTACTGGGGGCCTGGAGGATATTCAGAGAGGTGGCTGAATAAAGCCTGCCCCCACCTCCTGACTGCTGGTATTCCAAGGAGGTCTCCCCTCCAAGTGCTTGCCAGATTTGACCTTGCTTAGCATCCAAGACCTGATGAGACTGGGCTTGCCTGGGCTATACAGGTCAGGGTGGCTTCTCTTATGTTCTTAATGGGTGAAAAGTTTAAAGGTAAAGGCAGGGGCGTTGACTTTCTAAATCCCCGGGGGGGGGGCAGGGGCTCTCTCGTGCGCGCGCGCGCACGGTACCATGTCTCTGCCGCTCCCTCCCCCCCGGCCCAGGGAGGCAGACCCGCGGCGGCAGCCAGCTGGCCGGGACTGCCGCCCGCGCGAAGCGCGCGCGCGACTATGTCCCGGCCGCTCCGTTTCCCCCCCCCCCCGGCCCAGGGAGGCAGACCCGCGACAGCAGCCAGCTGGCCGGGACTGCCGCCTGCGCGAAGCGCGCGGGCGACTATGTCCCCGCCGCCTCTCTCCCCCCCCCCCCGCCTCAGGGAGGCAGGGCAGGCCGGGGGTGAAGGAGAGGCGGCGACGGCCGGCTGGGCGAGCATTTTGCCGGGGGTGGCTGAGCCCCCCCCGGGAAATTTCGGGGGAGGCTCGAGCCCTCGAGCCCCCCTGTAGTTGACGCCCATGGGTAAAGGTAAAGGTTTCCCTTGCTTGAAAGCCAGTCGAATCTGACTCTTGGGATGTGGTGCTCATCTCCATTTCCAAATTGAAGAGCCAGTGCTGTCCAAAAATATTTCCGTGGTCATGTAACTGGCATGATTAGAGGCCAAGGTGCATGGAATGCTGTTACCTTCCCACCGAAGCAGTATCTATTTATCTACTTGCAATTTCTTGCTTTCCAACTGTTAGGTTGGCAGGAGCTGGGACCAGACACGGGAGCTCACTCTGTCATGCAGCACTCGGGTCTCTCAAACTGAACTACCGACCTTCCGGTCTGCAGTTCAGCATCTTAACCACTTGCGCCACTGCAGTCCACTGCAAAGTTTAACATCTTGTCAATTGCACTTAAGCTGGGTTCCACGGACCCTTAGGAGGTCCACGGATGGTCTTCAGGAGGTCCATGAACCAGGCACAAAAGTAATTTTCTTCCTCTGATTTTCTTCCCGTGACTTTGAAAATTATCTTTGTTAAAAACATCTTTAAGTATATTATTATATTGATGTTTGACTCCAAACAAATGTAGGAGGGTGTGAGATGCTACTGTACATATTCAGGTAACACAATAATCATCCTTGCCTCGTGAGGACATTTTTTTTCTGGGGTGGACGTCCATAGCTTTCATACGATTCTCAAAGGGGAGTATGATCCCCACATTTTTAAGAACCACTGATTTAAGGTCTTTCCCCTCTCTCTCCAAGGAAGTATCTGTGCTGAATTCTGAATATGTGTTGAGTTGTGCTTCCCAAAATCTCAGAAGCTGAAGGAGGTTGAGTGGGTCAGATGAAGTAAGGTTGAATAAGATGAATGATGGAGACTGAGCTACTATTGTTCACACTGTGTCGACACCCAGCTTAGGCTACTGAAGTGTGCTGTCCATGGGGATGACCAGGAAGGGGTTTGCATACTGTAGCTGGTATAGGAAGCCTTTAGCACACTGAGGCTGCAATCCTAACCACACTTAGAAACATAGAAATATAGAGCTGGAAGGGACACCTGGGGTCATCTAGTCCAGCCCCCTGCACACTGCAGAAAATTCACAGCTACTCCCCCCACGCACACGGACACTGCTTCCCAATGACCTTGTCCTATTTCTACAGGGAGGCAAAAAACAGAATCCTTAGGCCAGTGGTGGCAAACCTATGGCACGTGTGCCAGAGGTGGCACTCAGAGCCCTCTCTGTCGGCACGCACGGCATCACCCCAGCACAGAGTTCGCAAGACTGGACAGCAAAAATCACATTAATTGTTCAAAAGCATGCCAAATGCAAACTTTTACCTTTCAATAAAAATGTGCTTGTACCACTGAAAGCTCTGTTACTGTGTTTTCTTTTAAGACAAAAGATGGTAATGTATGAGTTGTTTTTTTCTAAAACGAAAACCTCAGTATTCAGGTTAAATTGCCATGTTGGCACTTTGCGATAAATAAGTGGGTTTTGGGTTGCAGTTTGGGCACTCGGTCTCTAAAAGGTTCACCATCACTGCCTTAGGCCAATCTGGCCTGAAGGAAAATTCCTTCCTGGCCCCAAAGTGGCGATCAATGTTACGCTGGGCATATAAGAAAGGGCCATGACAGCCGATCACCGGCTCATTCCTTCCTGCCCTCCATCTCATAGAGTGACCAAATTCAGTCAGCATACAGAATTGGCATGGCTGTCAGATGGCCATCTAGCCTCTGCTTAAAAACCTCCAAAGGAGGAGAGCCCGCCACCTCCCGAGGAAGGGAAGCTGTTCCCTGATAGAAAGGTGTGTTCAGCTTTGCTCTTTTTCTGAAATGTATTGAAAGTAGGGATGCCAGCTTCCAAGTGGGAATTCGTGGGACCTGGGGATCCCCTGGAATTACAGGTCATCTTCAGACTGCAGAGATCTGTTTCCTGGGGGGGATGGATGTTTTGGAAGGTGGATTCTCTGGCATTGCGACCTGCTGAGATCCCTGGTCCTCCCCAGGTTCCACCCCCAAATCTTCCAGAGTTTCCCAACCTAGATCTGGCAAGCCTACCCCTCATCCCCCGCCAGTGGCGGTGGGGGGCCTGGAACCCTAGTAGGCAGGCAGATCTAGTGAGCTCTAGATCTGCTACACCCAGTATAGTCGGCTAGAATGAGGGAAATAATTTTTAATACGGAGGTAGGAATTTGCAAGGTGAAGGAATTGACTGTGAAGGGTGGGGCCATTATGTCTGCTAAACCATATTCCCAATCCAATCTGGATTCTAGGAGAGTCAACATGAAATGATGCTGACAGTTAAAGTACAGTCTACGAAATCGTCGAACGGTCCAGAGAATGCGCGCATAACGCAGAAGGCTGCGGTAAGCTGTCATCGATGTATCTGCAGGGTGGGGCCATTATATCTGCTAAACCACACTCCCAGTCCAATCTGGATTCTAGGAGAGTCAACATGAAATGATGCCGACAGTTAAAGTACAGTCTACTAAATCGTCGAACGGGCCAGAGAATGCGCGCATAATGCAGAAGGCTGCGGTAAGCTGTCATTGATGTATCTACAAGGTGGCAAGGAAACGTACCATGCAATGCCACCCGCATAACATTTTTGCAAGGCAGTTAATCCTTCCCTTGATTGAGCAAGTAAATGAAGACACCAGGTGTGTGTCTGGGTGCATGGGTGTGTGAGAGGAGGAGGAGCAGGGCAGCAGATTTTCAGTGCTATCAATTACCCCTAAGTGTGCCGCTTTGGTTCATGTCTTGCTCACTGGCTGTGGGCACAAATCCGCTCTTGGCAAGCTCTTTGGATGAGTCCAGATGGATATGGAGGTATTCATTTCCCATGTGGGGAGGGGCTGCGGCTCAGCAGTAGAGTATCTGCTTGGCATGCAAAGATCCCATTCAGTCCTCAGCATCTCCACTTAAGGATCAGGTCACAGCTGATATCAAAGACCTGGGACTGTCGTGGACCAGCCAAGTCCAGCGGAGCAACAAGATGGAGAGGGCTCTTCTGAGGCGGAGGTAGTCAGCAGACCTGACCCAAACCCACAACCTGTGGCAGAGGTACTGCCAGAGGCGGCAGTCACTGAAAGGCTGGACATTGATCGTCAGCCAGGAACCAACACAGTGGCCCCTCAGCTTTCCAGTCATGCGCTGGCAACAGAGAGCCAGGTTCCAGCCCCTTCACCCCTTCCATTACCCTTAGGAACACCATCAGAGGGAGATAAGGAGAGACCTTCAAGCCAGAAGGCGCAGTGCCCATCTAGAAACACAGCACTGGCCCAGCTTCAACAATGAGGATGAGGGCTTACAGGAGTAGGACTGAGGCAGCTGGCGGGTGCATGATACCCTACAGGTGGTTTAGCAGCGTGAGGCTTAAAAGCACCAGAAAAAGGAGTAGGTGTGTGGAAGTAACTTGTCTGTTAGCTGCTGACCTTGTTGCCTGTATCCTGGGTCGATTGCCTTGTCTCTGACCATGGCCTGTATCTAGAAACCTTGATATTGGATTCCCCTTTGGACTCAAAACTGTGAATGTCATCTAGCCGGTATCTGGGCCTTGGAACCAGACTCAGACCAGCTCTGATGTCTAGAAACTACCTCTGGGTGCTTGCTATATGCCAGCAAACAGGACAGAGAACCTAGTGAGCCACTGCCAGTCTGAGTAGACAATACTGACTTGGATGGACTGTGGGTTGGATCCAGTATAGGGCAGCTTCATGATTACACTGCTTCAGGGGTCATTTTGTAGAAAAAGAGGTGCAGGAGCTCATTAGCATAACTCATTTGCATAACTCATTTGCATATGCCACACCCCCTAACATACCAGAAGTGTGTCAGAAGGCAACACCCACCACTCACCTCAGGCTCCACTCCACAGGTGAGTGAAACTGACCTGCTCTTCCTCCGTTCCCTTCCCCATCCAATACTTTGTGCAATAAAAATAAGCGTAAAGAACACACCCTCATTCTCTTCCTGCTCCCTTGAAACCACCAGGTTTCAAGTAGACTTGAGATACCCAGGACATGTGCATCACCCATCCCTTTCCCTTCCCCTTCCCCTCCCCACAACAAGACACCCTGTGAGGTAGGTGGAGCTGAGAGAGGTCTTTTGAGAACTGCTCATGAGAGAACGGCTCTGAGAGAACTTGTGACTGGCCCAAGGTCACACCAGCAGCTGCATGTGGAGGAGTGGGGAATCAAACCCGGTTCTCCCAGATTAGAGTCCAACTCCTGACCACTACACCAAACTGATAAGTTGGAAGCTGCTGAAGGGTTGGTGAAATTTCTCCAGTACTTATGTGCCATGTGCCCAGATAAAAAAGGGTATACTTAGAAAATTTATCTGCCACCTTGAGCAAGTCTCTGGAAAAGCAGCTCACAGTCATAAAAGGAACAATGATAAAATTATCAATATTAAAACAAAACATTAAAATCAATAAAGACCCTAGCAGGGCTTTCCCCGGGGCGCTGCGCCTCTGTACTGCTTGGGGAAGCCGAGGAGGGGGCGGGGGTTGGTCATGTGCTCGCCCTTTGGGCTCCTCACTCCCGGAGCTGCGTTCCTGTACGCTCCTGCTCCAACGGACCCCTACACTGCTTTCTTGTAGCTGTTGCCCCCTCTCTGCAATCAACTCCTCCTCCGCCTGTGTAAACAGGGGGAAGAAAGCTTGTCTGAAATTTTTTAGTTAGGACCATGGCTATTTTTGGCCAGGAACGCACCGGAACAGTGTTCCGGTTGGCTTCTGAGTTGGCCACCCCTACAGCCAAAACCTCTGGGCATGCGTGGCTACAGAGCACGCTGCCCTCCCCACGTTACACACAAAAGGGAAAGGCGGCATGTTAAAATGCCCTCTTTCCCTCTGGGGAGCCCCTCCTGGTTCCCTTGTCAATGTCACTCCCCGCCAGTCAGCTGAGAGTGAAATTGACAAGGAAGAGCCTCTCTCTGCCTTCCCTTCCCTAGCTGACATGTGGCAGCTGGAAAAAGGGCAGGCAGGGAACCCAGGCACGCTGAAAATGCCTTTCTTTCCCTCCCTCATCTGCGGGAGGGAGAGAAAGGCATTTAACCATGCCCCCCCCGCACTTCCCCGAGTCTCTCTGCAATAGCAGAGAGGCTCAAGGAAGAAAGGGGGATGTGTGCATGGGGAGGACAGGGACCTCGGTAGACTTCATTGCTGTACAGTCCACCCACCAGAGCATCCATTTCCTCCGGGGGAACTGATCTCTGTCGTCTGGAGAGGAGCTGTAATTCCAAGGGATCCCCAGGTCCCACCTGGAGGCTGGCCTCCCTATAAGAGCCCTCCACTAAAGATCCTGGCAGTGCTGAGCTTGACAGACCAAGGTTCCGACGGTCTAACTCAATCTACAGGCTCATGCGGAAAATGAAATGGCAAAACTGTCACATTCTTATCAAAGGCATCAGGGTGACTGAGTGGGAAAGCAGCCGAGGAAAAAAGGCAGACTGTTTTTGTGTGGAGGAAGGAAGAGGGAGGAAATGCGCTCTCGCTCTTGCTGACATCAAAGCTGGAATGTTCATCCCATCCTGCAGATACAAACCAAATGAGATTAGTCATTCCCTCCCCCACTCTCAGGATTTCGGATGCGGCGGCACAGAAATACCGGCAAAGCTTCTGCCTTTCCACGGAGTGACATTTGAGGAGCTCCTTGCTTTGGCTCGCTTTCCCACCTATTTGTTTGGCACTTCCCGGTTGCCACGTGGGTTGCCATGGACCATGAAAGTCTTTTAGGCATGCCTGGAAAATGGGCGAGGGAGGGCCGTTTTGCCACCACATGTTATGGCAGGAGATGGCCCTAGATACATAAGTAACCTAAGCATCAGAAGGCAGCATCAAGAGAAATTCTGGATTATTAATCCTGGAATATCAATCCTGGGAGAGCCAGTTTGGTGTAGTGGTTAAGTGCACCGACTCTACTCTGGGAGAACCGGGTTTGATTCCCACTCATCCACTTGCACCTGCTGGGTGACCTCAGCCGAGCACAGCTGTTCTTGAAAAAGAGCAATTTCTGTCAGTTCTGGCACAGCTGTTCTTGAAAAAGAGCCGTTCCTGTCAGAGCTCTCTCAGCCCCACCTCCCTCACAGGGTGTCTGTTGTGGGGAGGGGAAGGGAAAGGAGATTCTAAGCCGCACTGAGACTCCCTTCGGTACTGAAGGGCGGGGTATAAATCCAATCTCCTCCTTCTCCTCCTCCTCCTCCTCCTCCTCCTCTTCTTCTTTTAGGTTACAAACCAAGTGAAGGAGGCGGTAAGGACGGTTTCTCTCTTGCCAAGTTCAAGCTATATATTTATTGTTGCATATACCTGTACCAAGCTAGAAACTGCTCAATGGATCAATGAGGAAAGTGTCAGTTTCACAGGACAAACCGTAGTGTACTTTCAACCACAGGCGCGTGCCTTCTGGTTGTTTCCTGCCATCCTGCATTCAGCTGTGCAACGGGCCACTGCACACGAGACGGAAAAGTCAGATAGAGAGCGCTATCAGAACTATGGTGGGGGAAACATGATGTGTGTTTTTGGGAAACAAGCACGTGGGATGTGCAACAGCCATTCAGCTCTGCTTCTCGTGGACACATGAAGCCGCCTTCTACTGAACCAGGTCCTTGGTCCATCAGGGTCAGTATTGTCTACTCAGACTGGCAGCGGCTCTCCAGGGTCTCAAGTAGTGGTCTTCTGCATCACCTCTTCCCAGAGCCTTTCTAACTGGAGATGTTGAACTTGAGAGCTTCTACATCCAAAGCAGATGCTCTACCACTGAGCCACAGCCCCTCCCACAAACCTGGTATTGTCTACTCAGACTCGCAGTGGCTCTCCTGGCTGTCAGGCTGAGGTCTTTCACGTCACCTCCTGCCTGGTCCTCTTAACTGGAGATGCTGGGGATTGAACCCGACACCTTCTGCATACTAGACAGACACTCTACCACCGAGCCACAGAACCCTACAAGCATCACATGACTGCTTCTGCTCATAAACACATGGATGTGTCTTCACCAACGTGTGCGTTGTGTTCTAACGGTGACCGCCATGCAGTCTGGCCATATGGTCTGGGGCAAGCACATGGCCGGGCACATACAGAGCTTTGCTCAGAACACAATAGACTGGCCAGATCGTAAGTTAGACCTATCAGTCAGCCAGGATGCAACTAAGGACCAATGATCTGGGGAGACTTAATTGTAATCATAACAGCTTGTTTGGGCGAGGCCGGGGGTGCAGTTTAGATGTGCATATGAGCAGACCCCTGAGCCAGCTCAGACATGTTTTCCAGAACCTCCTAATAAACCAGGAGCTGATTTCACTTGAAGGCGTCTCTGGACTGAGTACTTCATACTGGCGACGAGGATGGGATCCCACTGAGCGTGGGATGGCGCAAGTATCCATGGAAATAAAGACTGGCGAATTTTGCACATTACTAAAGTAATGCTGCAATCGTAAGCAGAGACACATCTTTCTAAGCCCATTTGGCTTCGGTGGACTTGGCGACGGCAGCAGAAAATGCCACCAAGTTGCAGCCAACTTATGGCAACCCCTAGTGGGGTTTTCAACACAAGAGACATTCAGAGGTGGTTTGCCATCGCCTTCCTGTGCATACCAACCCTGGATTTCCTTGGTGGTCTCCCACTGAAATACTAACCAGGGCCGGCCCTGCTTAGCTTCCGAGATCTGACGAGATCAGGCTAGCTTGGGCCATCCAGGTCCGGGCTGAGTGGGATTAGAAGGGTGTAAAACTCTGTTTAGGACTTCCTCCTCAGTCTTTCAAAAGATATCTCTTGAATGCAATGGCCAGTCCCTTTCGATTCTGCTAGCATAGTAGATTGTAAACAGAGGTCCCCCGGTCCAACGACAAATGCAGCTCAGAAACCGTAAGGAGGGGCTGACGAAACAGCATCTTCCTCCTCGACTTTGAAGGCAAGCTGAGGACAGCCATAGTGCTTGGAGATGGCTGCAGCAGACCAGGAATCAACAGGTGGCAGTACAGAATCCCACAAAAGAGCTTTGCGAGCCAAACACTATATCCCCCAGGCAATCAGGGAGGGCATCCTCTTATCCTCAAGAGCCTGCAAATACCGCCTTCCAAGAAACCAAAGGCCTTGACGTCTCTTAGCTGCTCTTGTAATAGTGACATGCTTGCCAGCAGCTTTAAAAAAGGCTCGAGTGATTTGGGGGCAGCCCGTGTTGTCTCGCATAGCTGAGATCCAGAGGCAGTAGGTATTACGACAACATAGAAGAAAAATTATTAGGGAATCAGAACAGAAAGTCATGTACAGACCTTCAGAGAAAATCGTAGGAAAAGATTGCATTTCAAGACCGACCTTTTATTTTTGCGGTTAAGAATGGGCAGTGCCACCTGACAAGACACAAAACACCACTAAAAAGTCCGTTCCCAAATCTGGTTCTACACATGAAGTGATCTTCTACTGTGTACGACTCCTGGTCCATCAGGGTCGGTATTATCTACTGTAGAGGCGGCCAAACTTGCTTAACGCAAGAGCCACATAGAATAAACGTCAGATGTTTGAGATTCACAAGACATGAATAAATATAACCCACATGTTTTTTATTGAAAAATATGCACATTTGCTTTTTTATTAACACTAAACAAGACTGCCAAAATAAAAAACCGAAGGGGTAAAAACAGATATTGATAATGATTTTTAACTTTAGATGTGGGGGGAGGGAGGGAGGGGAGGAGGGGTGGAAAGAAAGCAAGGGGAAGGGAAGACCGATCGGGGAGGCATGCCTCCCTTTTGCTTCCCCAGCTGACCTGCCAGGAGCCACACAATACATGTGAAAGAGCTGCATGTGGCTCCCAAGCCACAGTTTAGCCACCCCGGATCTACTATAATGGGAAGTGACTCTACAGAGTCTCAGGCAATGCTCCAGTTTGGTGTAGTGGTTAAGTGTGCGCACTGTAATCTGGGAGAACCAGGTTTGATTCCCCACTCCTCCACTTGCACCTGATGGAAGACCTTGGGCAAGCCATAGTTCTGGCACAGCTAATCTTGAAAAAGAGCCGTTTCTGTCAGAGCTCTCTCAGCCCCACCTACCTCACAGGGTGTCTGTTGTGGTGAGAGGAAGGGAAAAGGAGTTTGTAAGCCGCTCTGAGTCTCCTTTGGGTAGTGAAGGGTGGGGTATAAATCCAATCTCTTCTTCTTCTCTTCCCTCTAAGCTGTGGCATCTTGTGAGCAAAAAACCTACTTTGTGAGCCCCTGGCATTAAAGTGGCGAGCGAGCCATTTGGCTACTGCGTGAATTAGTTTGCTCCGGGGCCATCCTTCCTGAGCTTAGAAAAAAGTGTGTGAGCCGGAGGCTAAAAAAACTGTGAGTTAGCTCGCACTAACTCAGCTTAGAGGGAACGCTGGTCTCAGACTGAGGTCTTTCACTTCACTTACTACCTGATCCTGTTAAATGGAGATGCCGGGGATTGGGACTTTGGGCAAGCAAAGCACATGCACTGAGCCACGGCCCCTTCTAGTATGGAAGCGGTCAGAATTGTTCAAGAATGAGTACTGAATAACAGAAAGAGGAAGTAAACAGCATCTGTCCCATGCACAGGGCAGCCACGAGTCTTCCTAGCTGTCAAATCAGGCTGAATCCCTGGTATCTCTAGTTAGAAGATCTCAGGTAGCTGGTGATGGGGATGACCTTTTTTGCTTGACACTCTGGAGAGCCACTGTCAGATGGAATAGATAATGAAGTCCTAGACGGACCAAGGGTCTGAGTCAGTAGAAAGCAGCTCCACGTGTTCAACATCTAATAGGGGGAAAAAACTTCAAGACTGCTAAAGGATGACTTTCCGCCTCCTATGAGATGTCAGATCAGATGACTGCAGGAGGCAGGGCTTGTGATGACCTAATCCAGACATTTCACTCTTGGTCAGGTTTCCCACCTCCCATGCAACCGCAGGCACCTGAGGGAGTTCATTCCCTACTGAATACTCTAGTTGTGAGACATTTGAGTCAGCCATCAGGGGTAGAAAAATCGATTTTTCATCTTCCCTGAAGGAATCAAGAAAGAGGGGAAGTGCCAGCAGTTATCAAGCTGGTATACGGAAAATGAAAAGGGAAGCCACAGGGATGCATGTAAACAACAAAAGAGGATTTTGTTCCCCAGACAAGAAGGATTTGTCCCCTAGTCATGAATGCACAATTCACAGTATAGGTGATACAGTCCAACGCCCCGACTCAGGGTAGGGAATTGAAAGCTAGTTCATCCTCAACAGCCACCACTCGAAGACCTCCAGTTAGAGTTGTCAGTCCCCAAGTCTCAGTGGGGATTTCCCTGCTCTTTGGGGCTTCTGCCCACCACCGGCCAGCTGGCCAGTGGGAGAAACCCCACCCCCAAACAGCCATGTCTGGGTGCAACATCCCTGATGCGATGACCTCACCTGGAAGTGACATCATCATGTTGGGGGTTTTATGTGCAACACTGTGGTCTGAGGGCAACACTCTATGGTAAATTTGGCCTCAAACCATAGAGTTTTGCCCATAAACCAGAGCATTGCCATGCGATGTCGCCGACGTGATGATGTCACTCCTGGGTGACATTATCGCATCAGCGACATCCTGGAACGCCCCCCAAATCCCTCACCACACCTGGCAACCCTGCCTCTAATGACGGGGAGCAAACGTACTCCATAGGAAATTGGTTTCATTTTTGGACCACTGTGGCCATTAGGAAGTTTCTCTTCCCTCCTGTAACTTATGGATTGGAAACGACTGCCTTGTAATTTCAGCTCCTTGAATCTGATCTTGCCTCCCAGAGGAGGACAGAACAACTCTTTGCCCTCATCCGTGCGCCAGCCGAGCCGAAGGAAAGCCATCGCTCATGCATGGCACCATAAATCTACCAGCTCTGCTGTCCAGCTGGTACTGTAAATACACGCCAAATCACAACATGCAGGGGTTAGCCTACATTCAGTCTGGAGAGTCACAGATCCTGCAGACTGTCGCCACAGTCTTTGTGACGTACAGAAAAGGACTAGGCAACTCGACTCACGTGCGCGAGGCGATCAAATCTGGCAAAGAGTTCATTCAGCATCCGGACCAACTCCTGGGCCGATAATGTCGTGGACAGGTTAGTGAACCCTTTCACGTCTGCAAAAAGAATACTGAAGACACAAAGGGAAAAGGGAATTGGTACCTCGCGTCGTTACAGAGGACTTTCAGCACAATCGATGCAAACACCCGACGCTATACATGGAAGAAGAGCCAGGAGGAGGGCCACCCTGTGGGTGGGGCCTGGGGATCTGCCAGAATTACAACTGATCGCCAGAGGGCAGAGATCAGTGCCCCTGGTGAGAATGGCTGCTTTTGGAGGGTGGACTTTATGGCCTCACAGCCTTGCTGAGCTCCCTCCCCAGACTCCTTCTCTGAATCTCCATGGATTTCCCAACCCAAAGTTGGAACTCCTAGCCACAGCCTGTGCCCTTTGCTAGAGGAGGCCACCATATTTCCAACTGAGATTTCAACATAAATAAATGGAGAGAATCAGTGAATTGCAAACTTCTAGCATCCTATCACTGAGCACTTGGGGTTACATGCTCTCTCTGTGTGTGTGTGCATGAGTGTGTGTGTATAAGAAGCACTGTCAAGTCACTTCCAATTTATGGTAACCCTATGAATGAATGTCCTCCAAAATGTCCTCTTGTTGACAGCCTTGCTCCTGTCTTTCAGACTGAGGAGCCGTGGCTTCCTTGATTGAGTCCATTCACCTCATGTTGGGTCCTCTTCTTTTCCTTCTGCCTTCAACTTTTCCTAGCATGATTGCCTTTTCCGGTGACTCTCGTCTTCTCATGATGTGACCAAAGTACAATAGCCTCCGTTTTGGTCATTTTTAGCTTCTAGGAGAGCCCAGGCTTGATCTGCTCTAAGGTGGGAGTGATGGTGGGAAAAGCACAGCTTCTAGCTGATGCGAGGTGGGATACCCGAAGTGGGTTGGACATCTACCAGGTGACCATCTGAGGTCCACAAGTGGCGCACAGAAGGACGTGGTCCTTCATTCAATGTTCTCGTCCCTTCAACCGCACTCAATAAAATGCTGCGTCTAGGCTAGATCAAGGTCACAGGAGTTGAGGAAAATCTATTCAGACTCAATGGAGAGGGGAAAGCTTATTTACTTCACTGGCCCTTATTTACTTTCCCGACAAAGCTTTGTTTCATAGCCCCGTGCTAGCTTTCCCCCACGTACCTTATTAAGGGGAGGCTCATTTTTCAACTACTTCCACAACAGCCATTTGATTACCGGCAACATCTCGTTTTGTAAGCAATGAGCGAAACAGCCCTTAAAAGCTAGGTCGTGATGCCCAGGGCAAGGAGATAATCAAGATAATAGGACACCTTGAGAATAACGATAAATCTTGCTAAGGCAGGGCACAGCCAAAAAGGTGCAGTTTGGCACTTATAACTTCACATGGGCGCATTTGAAACAAATGGGACTTGCCAGAAATACCTGTGTGTTGGACGGTAAGCTTGCTCAGACAGGCCTCTGGGCAGGGCTCATTTCGTCGCAGGAGCTCCTTTGCATATTAGGCCACACACCCCTACTGTAGCCAATCCTGCAAGTGGTGCTCGGCTGGTGCGGTGCGCCCCGCGCGCGCGTTCCACCCGCCGAAGCGGGTGTGAATGCACGCGGGCAGGGGCGGCCGCGCGGCGTTCGCCCGCCGCTCCAGGAAGCCGCCCGCAGTCTGAACGCTGGGAGGCATGGTGGCCCGGGGAGGCGCGGCAGAAAACCAATCTGTCTTTGGCCTGTGATGCAGAAGCAGCAGCAGAATTGGAGAAAGAAGCATGGGATAGCCAGTTCCTTGCAAGCTGGAAGGGAGCCCTCTGAGGTCCTGATACAGCCTGTGGGCCGCATGTTTGACACCCCTGCCCTATGGTATACTATAAAGTCTGCCTTACAAAGCTGCCACCTCCTCCAGGGAAAACTCCAAATATTACCTCAAGGTTGGTAACACCCTGTTGTAGTGTTTTGGAGGCTCCTAGCTTGTTGCCTGAATGAACAGAATTCGTATTAAAATCATTGTTACTGTATTACTGTATTTGCAGTTTTTGCATTCTGCAAAGGAACACTTAGAAACAGGTCCCTGGGGTAACCAAAATGGCTGCCACCACTTGTACTACACTGCCTACGTATGCAGTAGAGCTGGAACTGCCTGCACCAGACAGATAACAGCCTAATCCTAATCATATCTACTTGGAAGTAAGTCCTACTAATTCCAATGGGACTCAGTAGGATTGCAGTCGGCATGGACTGTGTGATAAACTGGCATGTCAATGTTCACATGACTAGAGGCGGGGGACACAAATCAGTTCCCCGTTTCCATCAAAAAGAAGCAAGCAGAATCCAAGTCCGGGTGACAGCTGAGCGGTCACCAGGTTCCTCTGATGAACTGGAGAAAAACTGTCTGAAATACTCATTTGCTAATGGGGGAGAAAATAAACAAACGTCTTCCAAACATTGCAAATCGGTGATGGATGAACTGATCAAAAGATGGCACAGAAAACCCTGTTGCTGACATTCAGCAGAGGAGATCGTTAAAGTAGCAGGCAAACAAACAAAAAAAAAAGATATCTGAAGCGCAAACTCACCTGACATTCTCGTAGCGGTGAATATAGATCTTGTGGAACTGATGCTGCAAGTGCTCGTCCTCCACATTCGTCATGTCGTTAATCATTTCGAGCACGACAAACCGGGGTAACACGGAAAGAACCAGCCGCTCCTGGTAGAAAGAGACAGAGAGGGGAAGATGTGGCTAGGCTCGAGAAATGCCCACTGGTGGCAGGAGATTTCCTGCTGCCCATGACCGCTGACCACTGCTGGTCAGCAAGATGGCTCGAGGATACTGTCTGGCGAAATGGGTGTGTGTGTAATTATCGTTCCCATGTGGCGATGTAACTTCTGGCACGAGATGAAAGTGATGTAATTGCAGTTTTTTTTGTAGAAAAAGCCTAGTAGGAACTCATTAGCATAACAGGCCACACCCAACAGCAGAAACTCATTCGCATATAAGGCCACACCCAACAGCACAGCTTACTAGCATATTAGGCCACACCCCCATGTTACCAGAAGAGTGGTCATCCAGCCACACCCACCGTTTGCTTCCTATTCTGTTTACCTTGTTTGTTGTCAAAACCCAGGGCTTTTTTGGTAGCAGGAATTAATTTGCATGTTAGGTAGGCCACATACCCCTAACGTAGCCAATCCTAATGAGTTTCTGCTGTTGGGTGTGGCCTGTTATGCTAATGAGTTCCTGCGGGGTGTGGCCAACTCAGGAGCCAGCCGGAACTCCGTTCCTGTGCGTTCCTGCCCAAAAATAGCCCCGATTGCAGTCCTGGTGTGATGATGTCACTACCAGGTCATGCCAAAAGTTGCATCATCATCACATGGAGCCAATGATCATGTCCCGCCTTGTTAAGTTCCTGCCTCCCCCTATCTCCTGCCAGCTACTTGGTCATGCCTCGCAACCCTGGATGTGGCCCTTGGAGCCTATCAAATCCCTTTTCTACTTAATCATCTCTTTGGCTTTCTGGGAGCCTTGGGGGGAAGAAACCATTCTCTTGTAACAGTTCTTTGCCTGTTCTCAGCCTGTGTGAATGGTAGGTATACACAAGAATCATGCCATCAAATCCTTTCTCCAAAGCAGCCATCTCAACCTTTAACTGCTGCAAAAGGCAAAAATGGGAACAGTGAATTGCCAGAAACAAGGTCACGAAAATACAGCTCTTCCCTGTACTCCTGAAAAAAAAAAGTTCCTTAGTGCTCTTCTCAGATATGGAGATGGGGTTGCTAGCCTCCTACTGGAGGTGGGGTATCCCATGCCCCCAGGTCCCGCCCCTCCACCGCTGATCAGCTGGCCAGCGGGGGAATTTCCAGGAACAGGAGGGAGGCCCAGGCTACATTGCTGGTGATGTGGTGATGTCACTTACAGCATGCACTGGAAGTGATGTCACCACACTGGCAATGTCACAGTGACACTCTGGTATTTGGCCCAAAACTCTATGGTAGAAACCATTTGTACAAGAGTTTTGGCTCAGATCTCAGAGCATCACTGTAGCAACGTGATGATATCACTTCCGGTGCATGCCGGGATGGATGTTGTCACATCACCTGCCCGCTCCTGGTAAGTCCCCCCCTTCACTCCCCGCAGTTGCCAGGAGGTACAACCCTAAGTGCAGAGGAAGCATCAAACAGAACTCCTTGATTTCACATAAGCAAATATAAAATCCTGTAATATAAAACACTTTGGCCAAGGACAGACTGGGCTTCTGGAGCGCCTGCCTCCACTTTAGAAGCGGAGGCAGAGAGGGTGTCCAGAAAGCCGCAGCTGTCCCCCATCGCGGACTCACCCATCCGCGAGGCGCCGGCATGCCGCTTCAGCCGGAGACGCCTGGGAACTGGTCCCCAGGCGTCTCCGCGCGCATCCCCAGCGCTTCCGGCGGGTGTGAACGAGCCGAAGACGCGTTGCACACGCCGCCGGAAGTCTAAACGGCAGCCGTGGCTGCACATAGCCACAGCTCGCCCAGGCAGCCGGCAGCTGCGCTCCGCCGCCCCTTGCAGCCAGTGTGAATGGGGCGGCCCGGGCAGCTTTTCCCGCGGGGCTTTTGGCCCCGCGGCTGTGCCAGGACAGATCTCCAGTCTGTCCTTGGCCTATGATTTACATTCCTGCATCACATTTAAAAAACCCATTTAGCTGCAATCTGATACATTTTAATTGTAAAGCAAACAATTAATACTCCAGTGCGTTCAATAAATAAAGCTGGAAACGTTTTTGGGGTTTCAGGATTTTTAGGTCTTGGGGGAACTAAGACCATCATTTTCTCAGACTAAACTATCTCCTTATGAGGGTATTTTTTGGGGGGTTTTTTTTGGTACTTTATGATCCAACGATAATTCTCTGAAGCATATTTATTAATATTGAGTTAATGCTAAGATTCATGCAAATACATATGAGGAAAAAATTACTTAGGAATCAGAATTTGCTAGAAAACCTGGGTTTCAGTCAACAAAATCAATCAACAAAACACCATGAAGTCCCTCCGCCCTTAGAGAAATGCAATGTGAATGGCTTTATCTGTGATCTTTAACATTCGGTGTTCTGAATAGGGTGCTATATTCCGATTGATTCAAGGCTTGGAAATATTTGGAAGCTCAAGTACACTTTTTACACTCTAATCAGGCTAAATGCCCCTGAATATTATGGGCTATTTCTCAAGTTATGGCCTAGCCTGAATAATGGCCTAAAACTATACTACAAAGCTTCTTGGATGAGAATTATCCATCTTCTTCTTGGTGATTTATTATTGATTTTTTTTGTTAGCTGTTTAAATTGAATTTGATGCTGGAGAAAGCCTGTAATCCCAACGTTTGAATGATCCATATTAGTTTCATTTTTATGTTACAGTTTTGCCAATGTTTTTCGTTCTCTGCTTTTTATTGTTTAGATTCATTTCCTGTATGAATGCTGTGTGGCCTTTACTTCAACATTCATTTGTTTGTTCGTTCATTCATTCATTTGTTCAGCAGAAAAAGAGGAAGAGTCCAGTAGTTAGTCTTCAGCATTTTTACAGGCCAGTCAGTCTGATGTTGATACCGGGTAAATTGGTGGAAACTGTTATTAAGGAAAAAATTAGTAGGCACATTGATGAACAAAATCTATTGAGGAAGACTCAGCATGGGTTCTGTAAGAGAAGATCTTGTCTCACTAACCTGTTAGTGTTCTTTGAGGGACTAAACAAACATGTGGACAAGGGGGACCCAATAGATGTTGTTTACCTTGACTTCCAGAAAGCTTTTGATAAAGTTCCGCATCAAAGGCGCCTAAGTAAGCTCAATAGTCATGGGATAAAAGGGCAAATCCTTTTGTGGATGAAAAACTGGCTAATTAAAAGGAAACAGAGGGTGAGTATAAATGGGCAATTTTCTCAGTGGAGAGGGGTAAGCAGTGGGGTACCACAGGGATCAGTACTTGGTCCGATGCTTTTTAACTTGTTTATTAATGATTTGGAGCTGGGAGTAAGCAGTGAAGTGGCTAAATTTGCAGATGACACAAAGTTGTTCAGGGTGATGAGAACCAGGGAGGATTGTGAGGCACTCCAAAGGGATCTGTTGAGGATGGGCGAGTGGGCATCAACATGGCAAATGGGGTTTAATGTGGCCAAGTGCAAAGTGATGCACATTGGAGCTAAAAATCCTAACTATAAATACACATTGATGGGGTCCAAACTGTCGGAGACTGACCAAGAGAGAGATTTTGAAGTCGTAGTAGATAACTCAATGAAACTGTCGAGACAGTGTGCGACTGCAATGAAAAAGGCCACCGCTATGCTGGGGGTTATTAGGAAGGGAATTGAAAGCAAATCAGCCAGTATCATAATGCCCCTGTATAAATCGATGGTGCGACCTCATTTGGAGTACTGTGTACAGTTCTGGTTGCCACACCTCAAAAAAGATATTATAGCATTGGAAAAAGTGCAGAAAAGGGCAACTAGAATGATAAAAGGGTTGGAACACTTTCCCTATGAAGAAAGGTTGAAGCGCTTGGGGCTCTTTAACTTGGAGAAATGACGGCTGAGGGGTGACATGATCGAGGTTTATAAGATTATGTATGGGAATAGAGCAGGTAGAGAAAGAACTCCTTTTCTCCCTTTCTCACAATACAAGAACTCATGGGCACTCCATGAAATTGCTGAGCAGTTGGGTTAGAACAGATAAAAGGAAGTCCTTCTTCACCCAAAGAGTGATTAAGACGTAGAGTTCACTGCCACAGGAGGTGGTGGCGGCTACAAGCACGGACGGCTTCAAGAGGGAATTGGATGAACATACGGAGCAGAGGTCCATCAGTGGCCCCTATTAGCCAACAAGGTATAGATAGGAACTCTCAGTCTGGGGCAAGTGATGCTCTGTAAACTTGGTGTTTGGGGGGGGCAATAGTGGGAGGGTTTACTGCCCCACTGCTGGACCTTCTGAGGGCACCTGGTGTTTTTGGCCACTGTGTGACAGAGTGTTGGACTGGATGGGCCACTGACCTGATCCAACATTGGCTTCTCTTATGTTCTTATGTTCTTAACGTAAGTTGTTGCAGGGTATGAGTTTTTGTAAGTCACTGCTCACTTCTTTGAATATTAGGGTTTTCAATCCCCAGTTGGTGGCAGGGGATCCCCTGGTTTGGAGCCCCGCCACCTCAGGGCTGTCAGAAAGTGTGGGGGTGGCTAATGGGTGCTCCATTATACTTCTATGGAGAGTGATCCCGATAGGGTATAATGGAGAATCAATCCATGGGTACATGGAGGTTGGGAGGGGCTGTTTTTTTGAGGTAGAGACACCAAATATTCAGCATAGCTGGTGGTGCCTCTCCTGAAAAAAAAAAAAAAAACAATCCCAAGTTTCAAAAAGATTGGACCGGGGGGGGGGGTCCAGTTCTATGAGCCCCCAAAGAAGGTGCCCCCATCCTCCATTATTTCCAGTGGAGGGAAAGCCTTTAAAAGGAAAGGAATGCTTAAATGGGATGGCCAGACCTGGCTTGTCGGTTTCACCTGGCAACCCTGGCTCCACCCCAAAGTCTCCTGACTCCACCCCCAAAGTTCTGAGATATTTCCTGAGTTGGACCTGGCAACCCTATCAGCTATCTTAATTAATTAATTAATTGAAATATTTTACATCCCCCCTTTCCCCTTGGTCCAAGGCAACTTACAGTAATCGTTAAAACATCCCCTGCTAAACCCAAAGATAAAACAACACGCCCCAAATCCCTCCCTTCTCCTCTTAAAAGATGCCTCCCCATTCAAACCCCCTCCAAGGCTCTGGCAAACAGGCCAGCCTTGCAGCACCTCCTGAAGATCTCCCAGGAGGGGGCCCCTCTCACATCTTCATGAAGCCCGTTTCACAGAGCTGAAGCCGTGATGGAGAACATATGGAAGGAGACAGCCCTTCAAATTTAGGCGGTATTTTATATATGTACAGTGGGCATCATTGATAATCTAAGTCTTGTGCTAGGTTAGTGGTGCTAGGTTAGTGGTGGCCGGGGTGTGTGTGTGTGGCAACCCTAGTGGGCAAGGTATAAAAAAAGAAACCAGACTGCTCTTCAAACTTTCCAATGTGTATTTGAAACCAGGGCTCTTAGTCACAGGGGAATTTTTTTTAAAATATAGGGATACACGTGAAATTCTCTCGTTCCTCCCGATTTCTCTTCGTTGCAGCCCGAGACTAAAATGCTTCCCTGCATGAAAGGATAAATATTGCATTCCCACATCTGAGCATCTGAAGATCTACTTTCCCTGTATGGGCTTCTTATGACTTTTAAATAAGCGTTTTCAAAGCAGGCGCGACTGCTGCTCGATCCCGTCCCTTGTTCAGTGCATAATGTTATCCCTTTCCTGCTAGGCCGCTGCTGGATACTGCCGAGATAATTTTTCAGCATCAGTTTCTTTGAGTTAAAAAGGCAAGGGGAACATCCGGCGCACTTTGTTAATGGATTGCATAGAGCTTTTCCCGATCAGCTCCTTGCTGGAATAGCAATTTCTTCCCTCCTCCGGCGCCTGGTCTTATGAGCAGGGATACACAGTACGGCTCGGATTCTGTGTGAATCAGGAACAGAGAGAGGTCACGGAGATGACGGGCTCCTCTTCTGCCTGAAGGCTTCTGCATCTCCAAAAGCTGATCTTGAGGGTCAGGAGTAGGGTTGCCAACCTCCAGGTGGCACCTGGCGATCTCCCACTTTTCCAAGAACAGCTGTGCCAGAACTATGGCTTACCCAAGATCATCCATCAGGTGCAAATGGAGGAATCAAACCCGGTTCTCCCAGATTAGAGTCCGTGCACTTAAACACTACACCAAAATGGCTAAATAGCAATGAACACATCACAGTTTGCCAAACTGGTGCCTTCTGTCAACGTGACCCCAATTTGTGGATTTAAGTATCTGCAAATATGCCCACCGTCGACTGTTAGAACATATGGTTGGATGAAGCAACCCGATGAATAGGCAGAAATGGGTCAATGAACAGAAGAAAAGCCCACTGAAAACTCAGCTCTCTGCTTGCGACTGGCAAACGGGATGTGTGCAGAGCGAGGAGGTGTGCAAGGATGATCCCTGAAAATGATTACAACGATGAGGGCTCATCTCTAAGGAAGATGTGGCCTTATTTTCCCTTTATTTGTCCCTGGAGGCTGTCCTTGTTCATCCAGACAAGCAACTCAACTGCTTCCATGTCCTTCGTCCACCCCTACGGAGGGTTCTTTGATTTCAGCACGCATGCGGTGTCCCTCGAGTTCCTCTTATCCCGTTCCTGAAAGCATCCTCTGAAACTGGGTGATAAGCAGATTAAAAGAGCTGCCGCAGCCCTTCTTTGCACGCCCTGATGTATTTCATCATCTCTCGGACAGATTCTCGTCAGGTCGCCAACGAGGTACAGTGAAATAGAGTGAAATAGCATCGCCGCCCCGTACCATAGATGGAAGGTGTCAGGCTGTGTCTCTAATTGGTGCAAGCGGTGCAGAGGTTTCAAAAGAGACTGGCGGTCCGAATCACGTCCAGGGAGGATTGATTTGAATCAAGGAAATTTAAACCATTGATTCAAACCACCAATAGGGACAGCAGCTTTACATGTCTGATTTAAACCAAGTGTCCAGCCCTTTGATTTGTGTTTGTGTGTGTGATTGCATTATGCATCTGTGTTGTATCTGTTCTTAACTTGTTGTATGCTACCTTGGTATTCCCAGCCGTGATGTATGGCTGTGAGAGTTGGACTATGAGGAAGGCCGAGCACCAAAGAATGGATTCTTTTGAATTATGGTGCTGGAGAAGACTCTTGAGAGTCCCGTGGGCTGCAAGGAGATCAGATCAGTCAATCCTAAAAGAAATCAACCCTGGCTGTTCCCTGGAGGGGCCAGATCCTGAAGCTGAAGCTCAAATACTTTGGCTACCAAATGAGAAGGGAGCACTCCCTGGAGAAGACCCTGATGCTGGGAATGACTGAAGGTCAAAGAAGAAGGGGACGGCAAAGAATGAGATGATTAGACAGTGTTATCGAAGCAACAGACATGAAATTAAGCAAACTCCGGAGCACGACAGAAGACAGGAGGGCCTGACATGATATGGTCCATGGGGTCGCGAAGAGTCGGACTCGACTGTGTGACTGAACAACAACAACAACAGGCCGCCTTGAGCCTGCCTGGGCAGGCAAGGCGGGATATAAATCGAAACCAATAAATAAATAAATAATAAATGTATCATGTCCCCTCCATAGTTGTCTCTCTTCCAAGCTGCAAAGTCCCAGGCTGCGGCCACACGGGCCTTAAATGCAGGAGGAAGGGCTATTTCCTCCCGCATTTAAAGGGGCCGACCACACGGCCCCCACCAAGTCCCGCGCTGAAGCGGGCTCAAATGCGGGTTCCTCCCGCATTTTCCGACCCCAGGAAAAACAACAGTTTTCCCGGGTGTTGCGGGAGGAGCCCGCATTTGAGGTATCTGGACAGCCCTCTCTCGCAAGCATTGCGAGAGCAGGGCTGTCCAGATAGTCCCGCCGGCTATTTCCCCCCCCCCCTTTTACACTTGGGCGCTTGGCCACCCAAGCGCCCAAGTGTAAAAAGGGGAAAAAAACCCCAAACTCACCCAGGTGGCTGGCGGGTCCTTGGCCGCCACCGCCGCTTCTGCTGCTGATGCGGCCGCTGTTGCTGCCGCTCCCGCCACCGCCGTTGCTGCCGCGGCCGCTTCCACCGCGGCCGCCGCTTCCGCCACCGTCGCCTCTTTAGCGGCCGCCTCTTCAGCGTCCACCATCGCCATTCCCACAGCGGCCGCCTCTTCAGCGGCCGCCAATGCCGTTCCGGCCGCCGACGCAGCCGCCGACGCTGCCGCAGGGGTTGGGTAGACATCCCAACCCGCGGTAGAAAAATGCGGCCCCTTTAAATCCGGGAGCCCTCCCGGATTAAAGGGGCCGTGTGGCCGCAGCCCCAGACTCTTCAGCCTTTCCTCATAGGGAAGGTACTCTAACACCCTCATCATCTTGGTTGCCCTCCTCTGTCTTTTTTCCAGCTCTGCAGTGTCCTATATGTGAAAGCTTCCCTCCCACGCCGGACCAATGAGCATGTAAACATAGCCTTAAAGGATGTACTGGCTCAGGATGGCTTCCAGTGTCTCCTCCCCAAAATACTTGTTTCGATTTTGCTTCTCCCTTTTATTTCCATGCCTCTTTCTGTTTCCCGGCACCAGATTTGTCGGGTACTATGTACACATTGTTTCCACATTGGCACGTATCCTATCACCCGGCCCAGCAACGTTGGAAGCATTCCTCTGAAAGAAAAGCTTTTCCCTCTGGCAGAAGAGCCATGTATTCTCGTAGAAGGCTCCCAGCTCTGCTGAATGGAGTGGAAGGATACCAGCCGTTGTTCGCGCACGCCATCAGTATTATGCAACGTACAGATGAATGATGGATTTGATGTACAAGGTCTCTATACAAGGCCAGGGAAGCAGAGAAACAAAAGGATTGGCAGCGCCGTTAATGAATGGTAGCGGAAAGTGATTGTCAAGTCTTGGCTTGTTACTTAACATGTGGAATTCACTGCTGCAGGAAGGGGTGGTGGCTACAAGCGTAGATAGCTTCAAGAGGGGACTGGATAAACATATGGAGCAGAGATCCATCAGTGGCTATCAGCCACAAGGTATAGAGGGAACATTATGTATGGGACAGTGATGCTCTGTTTTCTTGGTGCTTGGGGGGCAACAGTGGGAGGGCTTCTGGAGTTATGACCCTTGCTGGTGGACCTCCTGATGGCACCTGGGTTTTGGCCACTGTGTGGCACAGAGTGTTGGACTAGATGAGTCATTGGCCTTATCCACAATGGCTTCTCTTATGTCAGGGGCAGTGGTGCTCTGTATTCTTGGTGCTTGTGGGGGGGACAGTGGGAGGGCTTCTGGAGTTATGACCCTTGCTGGTGGACCTCCTGATGGCACCTGGGTTTTGGCCACTATGTGGCACAGAGTGTTGGACTGGATGGGCCATTGGCCTGATCCAGCATTGGCTTTTCTTATGACTGGGGCAGTGATGCTCTGCATTCTTGGTGTTTGGGGGGCAACAGTGGGAGGGCTTCTGGAATTTTGGCCCTGCTGGTGTACTTCCTTATGGCACCTGGGTTTTGGCCACTGTGTGGCACAGAGTGTTGCAGTAGATGAGCCATTGGCCTGATCCACAATGGCTTCTCTTATGTCAGGGGCAGTGGTGCTCTGTATTCTTGGTGCTTGTGGGGGGGACAGTGGGAGGGCTTCTGGAGTTCTGGCCCCGCTGGTGGACCTCCTGATGGCATCTGGGTTTTGGCCACCGTGTGACACAGAGTGCTGGACTGGATGGGGCATTGGCCTGATCCAGCATAGCATCTGTTATGTCCTTAACTGATGGCAACCCCATAGGGGTTTCAAGGCAAGAGATGTTCAGAGGTTGCCTGCCTCTACATAGCAACCCTGGACTCCCTTGGTGGTCCCCCATCCAAGTCCTGACCATGATTGATACTGCTTAGCTTCCAAGACAGGGTTACCCTGAGCCATCCAGGTTAGGGTGACATGAATGAATAGATGACTATAATTTTGTTTGATATGAAAGAAGCTCTTGTGACTCGTCTCCTTACCTGTCTCTGGTTTTCGGTTTCCAGCCTCAGCCGAGCTTCCACACATCTCCGGGTCTCTAAGAAGGCTTGGCGTTGGGCTCGGTCTGATAAGTAGCTAATGAAGATCCCAGCGGTGTTCATGCACATAAATATAACCGCTTGAGCTGCTATCTGGAAGAAACAAGGAGAGGACTCATGAATCAAATGGCCCTCAGGGCAGTGTTACACAGCTACTCCAATCTGAATCCGTAGTGGACTAAGAGAAATGTAACTCTGTTCAGGGTTTAGTCATCATGGTGAGTAACTTTCAGTGGATATGTTTCCCATGCAGGTTTCTGCTTTGACTGTTCCTTCACATTAAGGTTGCCAACTCCAGGTTGGGAAATACCTGAAGATTTTGGGGGTGGAGCTTGGGGAGGGCAGGGTTTGGGGAGGGGAGGGGCATCAATTGGATATAATGCTATAGAGCCCGCCATCCAAAGCATCCACTTCCACCAGGTGAACTGATCTCTGCCGCCTGGAGATCAGTTGTAATCCTAGGAGATCTCCAGGCACCCCCTGGAGGGTGGCAACCTTACCTCACATTAAAACCAAAACGCTCCATGCAAATAGAAAACTTGTATAGCAGAGGAAAAAAGGTTATCTCTGGTCTCTTTGTTAGTTTTGTAATAACTCCACAGCTAGGGTTGCCAGCCTCCAGGTGGGGCCTGGGGATCTCCCGCTTTTACAACTGATCTCCAGCTGACAAAGATCGGATCCCCTGAAGAAAATGGCTGGGTGGACTCCATGGCATTGTATCATGCTGAGGCCCCTCCCCTCCCCACCCCAAACCCCGCCCTCTCCTGGATCCACCCCCCAAAGTCTCCAGGTATTTCCCAACCCAGACCTGGCAACCCTATCTTCAGCTGACAGAGATCAGCTCCCCTGGAGAAAATGGCTGCTTTGGAAGGTAGACTCTATGGCATTGAACCATGCTGGGGCCCCTCCCCTCCCCAAACCCCACCCTCTCCTGGATCCACCCCCAAAGTCTCCAGGTATTTTCCTGGAGACCTGGCAACCCTGTCCATAGCACCCAGTACCCAAAACAGAACAGAACTTTATGCAATGCAGGCAAGGCCTGTGTATTTAGAATAAAACTTAGCTCATCTGTAATTTTTGTTTTATAGATTATAATATCAGTGGATGATTTCTGTGTGAGTACAGTTAACATCTGAAAGGATCCATGGCCTGCTTAGGGTTGCCAGCCTCCAGGTGGGGCCTGGGGATCTCCTGCTTTTACAACTGATCTCCAGCTGACAGAGATCAGCTCCCCTGGAGAAAATGGCTGCTGTGAAGGGTGGACTCTATGGCATTGTACCACACTGAGGCCCCTCCCCTCCCCAAACCCCACCCTCTCCTGGATCCACCCCCAAAGTCTCCAGGTATTTTCCAACCCAGACTTGGCAGCCCTAGGCCTGCTGTACAGGCTAATGTCAAACCACACAATATACAAAGGAGAATGTTTTATTTTTGTCACCGTTTTCAAAAAAAAATTCAATACAGCATTCATAATGCTTATATTATAACAGTTTAGCTTCCCGCCCTTTTCTCTCCACTTCTGTTTTTTCAATAAAAAAAGTTTTATTTTTTCAGAAAGAAGAAACAAACAAAGAATAACATAAACAAGAAAGAGAAATCGACATACAACAAATATGGCGTCTGTACTCATTTCTCGTTTACATTTGTCTAAATGGAATCTATACTGGATACACAAGTTTCATTTTTAACTTTCTACGTTCAGAGCTTTAACCTATTTTTAACGTTTCTTAAGATAGTCCTCCAACCATTTATAAACACTTGGCCAGTTCTTTTCAAATCCTTCTTCTTGCTTTTCCTGTAGTTGGGAGGACAGTTTATCCATTTCTGCTGTTTCCAATAATTTATAGATTATTTCTTCTTTTAATGGGACTTCTTCCTTTTTCCAATATTTTGCATATAAAATTCTGGACATGGTTAGTTAGGGCTGCCAAGTCAGCCCGGGGGGGCGGGGGATCCCCCGCTAAAGGGGGAACCCCACCCCCAACGTCGTCCAGCGAGGACAACGTAATGACGTCACCGGAAGTGACGTCAGCACGTTGGGGGCGTTGCCAGGGCGACGCTCTGGCAACGCCCCCAACGTGCTGACGTCACTTCTGGTGATGTCACTGGGCGCGTGAAGCATGCATGCCAGGAGAAACTCCCGGCCAGAGGAGGACTCCCCCCCGCCGGTGAGTTTTGAAGACTTGGCAAGCCTATAGTTAGTACATGTATAAGTATATATGTATCTGGTCTCTTAAATGTGTCTGGTACTCCCTTCTGTATTTTCAGATAACACCACCTGGTCAGTATTGATTTGTATTGTTTTTTTTCCCAGATGTGTTTCTAAAAACTATGTTATATACTATTGGCCACCAAGGAAGGCCTCTGAGGCCAAAAAGCATCTGGGCTTGTGTTGATCATTTGGTATTTATCATCAACTTTGAATGGGAAAGTATAACAGTTTATGTAAAGCTTATTCTTGACGGCTCTTCATGTAGCCTGGTGTTCGAGCCTTATGTTTTTAATTATATTGTTCTTGTACATGCCAGGATATTTATGTATTATTTATTTCCCCAACTTTATACCCCGCCCCACAAACGGTCTCAGGGCATCACAACAAATAATTAGGCCATGTGGCATCCCAAAAGCACAATAATAAATAGTTCATGAAGAAGAAGAAGAAGAAGAAGAAGAAGAAGAAGAAGAGGAGGAGGAGGAGGAGGAGGAGGAGGAGGAGATTGGATTTATATCCTGCCCTTCACTGACTTGGGGTCTCAGAGCAGCTTACAAACTCCTTTCCCTTCCCCTCCCCACAACAGACACCCTGTGAGGTAGGTGGGGCTGAGAGAGCTCTGACAGAAACTGCCCTTTCAAGGCCAGCTCTTGTCTGAACTGTGGCTTGCCCAAGGTCATCCAGCAGGTGCAAGTGGAGGAGTGGGGAATCGAACCCGGCTCTCCCAGATTAGAGTCCGCGCACTTAACCACTACACCAAAGGTGTCACTGGGCCCAAACTTTGTTCATCTGATGTCGGCTCTTCTTTCCTGCTGCCTTCAACATTTCCTAGCATTATTTTCCCTTCTAGTGACTCTTCTCATAACGTGACCAGAGTACGATAGCCCCAGTGGACTTGTTTTTTAGCTTCTAGGGAGAGTTCAGGCAGTAGCAGCTACTTCCTGCTCCCTTTTAACGCCGTGAACTGGACCCAGAGGCCTTTTAATCGGCTCTCCTGGAAACCGCATCCAGTCTGCTCTTGTGACAGAGACACCCATAGCGCAGTGTTCTTCCAGAGCTCTGCTGTGTAATATAATACCTTTCCTTATTAGTTCCCTGTTTGCCCGATGATATTTTGCTGTCACATTACATTATGTGCCCCTGCAGGATTCGCTGAATACCGACATTTGCAACTTTTTGAGCATATGTGTTCCCCCCCTTCCCTCCTGGAGCGGCTGTTTTCAAGGTCGCACACTCCTTCTGCATAGGACTTTAAAAAAAAACCAAACCCTCCAGTGACAACACACCCGCTGTGGCTCGATCTATCACACCCCTCTTGCAACTGGGGCTGGCTTGCCATAACAGAAGAAGAAGAAGAAGAAGAAGAAGAAGAAGAAGAGATTGGATTTATATCCTGCCCTTCACTGACTTGGGGTCTCAGAGCAGCTTACAAACTCCTTTCCCTTCCCCTCCCCACAACAGACACCCTGTGAGGTGGGCGGGGCTGAGAGAGCTCTGAGGCAACTGTCCTTGAGAGAACAGCTCTGACAGAACGATGGCTTGCCCAAGGTCATCCAGCAGGTGCAAGTGGAGGAGTGGGGAATCAAACCCAGTTCTCCAAGATTAGAGTCCATGCACTTAACCACTAAACCAAACTACTACACCAAACATCAAAACAAGGAATATAAAAACAAATTGCACCAAATATGGCACAGTCTCCGATGCTGGTGCCTCTGGATTCTAAATTGGTTTAAGCCAGGCCGCGTAGATATAAGAATAAATATATTTCTTTTGATGCACATTTTATTTGCTGTAGCGTGACCCTTGAAGCGTTCTCTGGGCCATCGCCAGCCCCAGCCAGAAAACCACAACACAAGCGGACAGTGAAGCAAAAGCAAAGGCCCTAAAGAGACGGTGTTAAAATAATAAAGATCCCTAAAGAGATCGTGTTAAAATAACTATACCATAAAATAAGGGGATGTCAACAAATGTGCAACTGCCCACTATATAATAAGTTGTGCTGGGTTTTTTCCCTCTTTTCAGGGCGTTTTCAGCAGAAGAAGGCACCCCCAAATGAGTGGTGCAGTCCATTCCCTGACTTCCGGTTTCTGCTACATCATTCAGTGTGAAACTGGTCTGATTTTTCTACACTGAAAGAGGCCGTACAAAGAGGGTGAGTAGTAGCATCGCCAGGTCTCCTGCTAGGGCTGCCAAGTCCCCCGGGGGGCTGGGGTTTTCCCCACCGAAACGGCCCCCAATCCACTGGTCCAGATCAGGCCAGCGGGGGGGAACCCCACCTCCAAAGTGCCCGGTTCGGCTGACGTGCCCAGCGCAATGACATCACCTGAAGGTGACATTATCGTGCCTGACACGTTGCCAGCTGACACTCTAGTAACCAGCCTGAAAACTCTATGGAACCATAGAGTTTCTGGGCTGATTGCTAGAGCGTCAGTTGGTGACATGTCCAACGTGATGATGTCACGGGACCAACTCTCCCCCACTGCGCCAGGTAAGTCACTTGGCAACCTTACAGGTCCCTCCTGGCAACAGATGAGGAATGGGGAGGACTTACCAAGAGCGGGAGGGGGGGCCCAAGCAACATCACCAGCAACATGGTGACATCACATCTGGCATGTACCGGAGGCGACATCATTGCGTTGGGACATGCTGGTGATGCTCTGGTACTTGGGCAAAAACTCTATGGTAAAAATGGCTTCTACCACAGAGTTTTTGCCCAAATAACAGACTGTCACCTGGTTGTCATTGACGTGATGATATCACCTCCAGTATATGATGGAAGGAATGTCACCACATAGCCAGCAAGGTAGCCTGGGCCTCTCTCCTGCTCCTGTGAAGTCCCCCACCATCCACTTGATCGGTAACAGGAGGTGGGGCCCTGGGGTGGGGGATGCCCCGCCTCTGGAGGGGATGGCAATCCTATTTCTTGCTGTGGCAGGAGACCTCCCGCTGCCACCCCCCACTGCCTACCTCCGCTCTGTCTACTGGCGGGCAAAAAATAAAATTTAAAGATCATTGTCGGCCTAACAGCATTCTGTGATTTCCAGGAAGACCTAGAACGGGAGTTTCCAGTGATTCCTAGAGAGGCACAACATCACTTCCAGGTTTCCACCAGAAGTGATGTAACACCGTCATGAGGATGGTATATCCACCATGTCCGCCCCTTCAGGCTCTCGTCACTTGGCAGCCCCTAGCTAGCAAAACTAGTGAGTCCAAAAGCATTTTCATATGAGATAGATAGATAGGCCGAAGACAAACTGGAATTCAATGGGGCGGGGAAATTTCCCCCGCCCCGCGGTATTCCCACGCTGCCGGGAAGGAAGCCGCCTGCAGCGTTCAGACTGCAGGCGGCTTCCTGAAGCGGCAGGTGGACGCCGCGCGGCTGCCTCGCCCCCACGTGTTCACACCCGCTTTGGCGGGTGGAACGCGCGCATGGGGCGCACTGCAGCAGCCGAGCACCACTTTAAAGTGGTGCTCGGCTGTTGCGGAAGGAGCGCAGTGCCGGACCCGATGCGTTCGGGCCGCCTCCTGGGGGCAGATGCGGCCGTCTGAATGGCCGCTCTGCCTCCGCTTCTGAAGCGGAGGCAGAGCTGCCGAGACGGCCAATCTGTCTTCGGCCCCAGATAGATAGATAGATAGATAGATAGATAGATAGATAGATAGATAGATAGATAGATAATGTGGGTGAACTCTGGAATTGTGCCAAAGTGCTATTCCTTCTCTGTCAGTCACACTGGTGGTTCTTGCATATAACAGGGCATCCCAGTGAAGTTCTTCCAGTAAACCAGTCTTATTGTCAGACTATAAATCTTTCTCTCTTTAGAATCACCTTCACCACTGTTTCCCTGCTGGCATTATTCATAGTGTTTACAGATTCTTATCTGAAATACTTTGAAAAATCAAACTCCCCCCCCCCCACAATTACTTGGGCATGGGAATTCTTAATCCAATTAACAACCCATCTCTCCAGATCCAGTTCACATTCTTTCATCTCTGTTTCTGTGATGGCAAAAATTCCGCCCACAAAAGGGCCGCACCTCCAGTATCAAGAATCGCCAACCCCATCCTTTCCCCAGTGTGCAGTTAACTTAGGGTTGTCAGGTCTTGCGCTAGGGCTGCCAACTCTGGGTTGGGAAATCCCTGGGGATTTTGGGAACAGAGCCTGTGGAGGATGGAGTTTGGGAGGGACCTCAGCTGGGTATAGTACCATAGAGGCCACCCTCCAAAGGAGCCATTTTCCCCAGGAGAACTGATCTCTGGAGATGAGTTACAATTCTGCCCTGACTTGGATAGCCCAGGCTAGTCTGATCCTATCAGATCTTGGAAGCTAAGCAGGGTCAGCCTTGGCTAGTTTTTGGAAGGGCGACATCCAAGGAATACCAGGTCGTAACGCATAGGCAGACAATGGCAAACCACCTCTGAAACATTTCTTGCCTAAAAAAAACAAGTCTAGCTTGCCACCTAATGGTGCATAACACTACAAGAGCTAGAACTTCTGGCTGCCAGAAAGTCTTAGGATCTCCTGGCTATTCTACACACGAGGCCAGATGATGATGATGATAGTAATTCTGGGAGATCTCCAGGCACCACATAGAAGCTGGCAAGCCTATATCCCACTATAGCGCAAGGCCTCCCACCAGCACACTTTCAGACACATTTTCATCTGCTCCGACACATCGAATGCTTCCTGCTAACAGAAATAAAGACGGAAGTAGATGGACCACAACCACTCTCCCTTCCCACTTTTTTCACATGCAGAGAGCTTTGTATAATTTGTGGGAGCAATTCAGAGGCGACTCACACGCTCCCATGAGCTGAAGCGGCACACAACGCCGGTCTCTGTCCCCTTATTGACAGGGTTGCTAACCTCCAGGTGACCCCTGGAGATCTTCCAGAATGGCAGCTGATCTCCAGACCACAGAGATCCGCTCCCCTGGAGAAAAATGGCTGCTCTGGAGGGTGGCCTCTATGGCCTTGTACCATGCTGAGGCCCCTCCCCTCCCTAAACGCCGCCCTCCGCAGGCTCCACCCCCCAAATCGAGAGGGGCAAGCTAACAAAAGAATTGTAATGAAAAATATAGACATTTTTTCATTATAAATCTTTTGTTGGCTTGACTCTCTCGGTTCGCAGCTATTTGTTGGGTTGAGTTCGCCCCCTTTTTTTCCGCCTTTTGTCTACCCCCCCAAATCTCCAAGTATTTCCCACCCCGGAGCTGGCAACCCTGCTTATTCAGTTGCATGTGCACCGGGGCAGTCTTCACCAATGGGTAACAGGGGGAGCTTCTCTGGCCCCTGTGCTGGAAGGACCCCAAACAACTATAGTTGCCAGGTCCTACCTTTAGACCAATGGGGAACTCCGGGGCTCTTCTACTGAATGCGCTTTGCACACGGGACACAGTCATGCTGCCTATGTTGGGGGGTGACGCTCTAGCTTTTGGGCAAAACTCTATGGGGTTTTTTTGCCATCAAAACCATAGAGTTGGCCCGAAAACGAGAGCACCACCTCTCGACGTTGGTGATGTGATGACATCACTTCCGGGTGACGACATCATGACAGGGAGAGACACTGCACCGCAACGTGCCTATCTGAGGGTGTGGCTTCCCCCACTGGCAGCGGGATTGAGCCCTGGGAATTGGGGGAAACCCTGCCCAGACTGGGGGTCTGGCAACCCTACCAACCTGAGGGAGCAGGAGGAAAAAGAGCAGGCTCCTGCCCCTGCCACCCACGCCCATCTCGTCCAAGACTCAGGCCATCTGCTGGTCTTGGCAGTCACTTGTGCCCAGCCTGTCCAGGTCTTGCGCAACTGCCGGTCCCCGTTCTGTCCGAGCCTCAGGTAGCCCGCTTCTTGTGATGGTTGCCACCCATATCAAATGGGGCAAGGGCTGCCCTTTGCTAGGCGCCAGCAGAGGAGGCTGGTGTGGGCCAGCAGGGATTCTGGGACCCCCGGAGCTCTCCTGCGAGTACAGCGGATCACCAGATGACCAAGATGACCAATGTGTTAGGACTTTTGTCCAATAATCAAGAATATTCAGGGTAATGGATCTTGCTTTTCTGGAAAGAAGAGATTGCTTCTTTTCGTTTAAAAGAAACTTTATTGCTAAAGGGAAAAGGGAAACGGGATTAGCTACAAAATAAACAAAACATGCTTCCTAAGCAGCATTGTGCTGCGTCTGCACACTAAGACATCCTACTAGAGAGTGAGAGAGATATTACAGTGGAGGATCTCTCCTTCTTCTTGACCCCTGAAAGGAAACACCTGATATCAGTAACCAATTAGCACAATAGTAGACTGCTAGGTTTCCCGGGCTTAGAGTTAATTGGCCAGCCACCAGGTATCACTTCCAGGCTAACAAAGGTAAACAAACAAGTTGCATAGGTTAACCCTATAATGACTGAATTTCTCAGGCCTTGTGTTACATACTCATTTCTCCAACACAATGAAGTTGACAGGCAGTACGCTCAGGATGGAGCTTTGACTTTCAAAAGCAGACACCCTGAAACGCTTGCCGGTCTCTTAGGTGCGACTGGATCCGAATCGAGCTGCTCGACTGCAGACCGACATAGGTATCCTCTGAGACTGTCACTGAAGCAGGCAGCGCTCCCTCTGCAACTGGAGGATGGAAAAATGTGGGAGTCGGGGGCATTCAACTCTTGCTGAACCGCAGATGATATTTGCAAAAGCTGAGTCACCGGGCTGGAGTCAGGAATGGTTAGAAGCATAATTAGTCATCCCTGTCTATCTGTATCTGTGTGCGTTTATATAGCAGCCCTTCTTTTGAAACAAGCAACGACGGGTCACATTTTCGTGTAACAGAAGAGCTGGAGAAGAACTTGTACATTTCAGTCGGCGTTGGTCGTTTTTATTCTTGTTCTCGCCACCAGATTCTTCTTCTTCTTCTCTGTGAAGTCACATTTCGCACTTATATTTTCTCCCCTCTGGTTTGTTTCTGACTCTATTCCTGTGACAGCTCCCTCTCCCCTGATTTGTTTTCAAGCTGTGCTCGGAGAGGGACACGTTCTGCCATTGGATGCAAGTACAGGAAAGCCACCGTCATCACTATCAACCACAAAGACGCAAGTTGCCCGTCCGTATGGGCTCAAAACGAGGCTTGAAGGTGTGTGGTGTTGGAGGCAATACCTGGGGATATTTCAGTGTCAGAGGGAGTCCAGGTGGATTTTTACTGGTCAAGGATTTTGTCATTCCACCAAGAACCTAAGGGAGAAATGTTTACTTATTTAGCAAAATATTTTATCATGCCTTTCTCCTAGTCAAATGGAAGAAGAAGAAGAGGAGATTGGATTTATACCCCTACCCTCCACTCCCCAAGGGAGTCTCAGAGCGGCTTACAAACTCCTTTTCCCTTCCCCTCCCCACAACAGACACCCTGTGAGGTAGGTGGGGCTGAGAGAGCTCTTTCCCAAGCTGTCCTTGAGGGAACAGCTGGTACAGAGCTATGGCTTGCCCAAGGTCATCCAGCCAGGTGCAAGTGGAGGAGTGGGGAATCAAACCCGGTTCTCCCAGATTAGAGTCCGTGCACTTAACCACTACACCAAACTGGCTCTCAAGGCAGCTTACAAATGCAGCCAGTTTGGCGTAGGGGTTAAGTGCGCAGACTCTAATCTAGGAGAACCGGGTTTGATTCCCCATTCCTCCACTTGCACCTGCTGGATGACCTTGGGCAAGCCATCTTTCTGAGTCGAGCTGTCCTTGAAAGGGCAGTTCTGGAAAGAGCTCTCTCAGCCCTACCTACCTCACAGAGTGTCTGTTGTGGGGAGGGGAAGGGGAAGGAGTTTGTAAACCACTCTGAGGCTCCAAGTGAAGGGCAGGGTATACATCCAATCTCTTCTTCTTTTTCTTCTTCAAATGCAGATGTGAGTCAAACTGAGTTATAATATTAAAATATCACTGAAAACTACGCTGTAGTTGTGGACGTATCTATGTGTAGATGTATGAATGATTCAGATGACCGTACAATTGTAGTTCATGTTTTATGCCTTTATGTCTGTAAGTTTATTAATTGAAATTTAAAAAAAATCTTTAAAATTCAATAAAATGAAATAAAAACCCTTTCCAAAAGATAAGGCATCTCTGCTGTATGGGGTTATTTGCCCAAACTTTGTCGAGCCAATTTCTAAAAGGGTATAGTGCCTTCAAAAATGGTAATTCTTGCCCTGACCTGGATCGCCCAGGGAAGTTCGATCTTGTCAGATCTCGGAAGCTAAGCAGGGCCAACTCTGGCAAGTACTTGGATGGGAGACCACAGTGCAATGCCAGAGGCGGGAGGCGGGGGCAGGCTTTATTCAGCCACCTCTCTGAATATTCTCCAGGGAGGGGTCAGTCACCAGAGGTTGCCAGGACTTCCAGGAGTACACACATGCACTTACTCACACGTGCGTGCGCATGCACACACGCCCACATGAAAAAAAACCAAAACAAAAAAAGAAAGTGGTAATTCTTCTCCCCTGTACATGAGTAGAAAGTGCCATTGTTGAGAAGTCTATGGCTAAGCCACGGCTAGGGTTGCCAACCTCCGGAGGGTGGCTGGAGATCTGGGATTACAACTGATCTGCAGGCCACAGAGATCAGATCTCCTGGAGAAAATGGCCACTTTGGAAGGTGGGCTATATGGCATTATACCCTGCTGAGGTCCATCTGCCTCCCAAACCCCACCCTCCTCAGGCTCCACCCCTAAGATCTCTAGGTATTTCCCAACCTAAAGCTGGCAACTGTTGTCATGGCAAATCTAATGGATTTCAAGGATGGGGGGGAGCACTCCAGATAAAACCCTGGGAGGAACTGAACTCGTGCACAGGCTCATCGCTGAAGAGATGGTCCGTCAAGGGTGTGTGTCTCAAGCCAGGTAGGCCTTTACAGGTAAGAACCATCCCCTTGGATCTGACCTGGAAGCAAACAGCCAGCCAGGGGACACAACAAAGAACTGGGGTCCGTTTGAACCTTTGAGCTCTAGTCAAGAAATGAGCAGTTGCATTCTGCACCAGTTGAAACTTCTGAATTGCCTTCAAGGGGCAGCCCCGGAGAGAGCTCATTACAGTAGTCCAGTCTTGAAGTTCAGGAGGGATTTCGTTTGTTTGTTTATTGGCATTTTTTTATAGTTTGCCCTTCTCAGGGTGACTCGAGGCAGGTTGCATAGAGTCGATACAATCACCAAAATGGGGCATTTAATAAATGATGAAATAGGATTTAGGTTGAAGAATCTAACCAGAAAACTTTTAAAAAACAACAACAACAAAACGGAACTGAAGCAAAGCAAAAGTATTAACGTGACACATTAAGTGATGCAAAATTGGGATCCAACTTACAGGAAACCATGCACAGTCATACAGGCAGCAGTCCCTGATCCTTTTATTTGCTTGCCTCAAATATTTCTATACTGCCTTATCTCCTTCTAATGGGAACTTGGGGTGTATCAACAGAGTCACAACATTCAGATTGCAAGATGTCATAGCCCCACTGTACACAGCATTGGTCAGGCCACACCTGGAGTATTGTATGCAGTTCTGGAGGCCTCACCTCCAAAAGGGGTGTGGACAGAACGGAGCATGTGCAGAGGAGAGCGATGAGGATGATCGGGGGCCTGGAGACCAAGCCCTGGGAGGAAAGGCTGAGGGAACTGGGAATGTTCAGTCCGGAGAAGAGGAGGTTGGGGGGGGGGGGATGGGGACGTGATTGCTCTCTTTAAATGTTTGAAGGGCTGTCACTTAAAGGAGGGCAGTCTATGCCAATAAAAAGTTCTGTTGTTGTTGTTGTAGAGGAGGGCAGGGAGGTGTTCCTGTTGGCAGCAGAGGATAGGATTCGCAATAACGGGCTGAAATTAAGGGCGGGAAGGTACCGGCTGGATAGTAGGAGAAACTTTTTGAGAGTCAGAGTCGTGCAACAGTGGAATCAGCTGCCCAGGGAGGTGGTGAGCTCCCCCTCCCTGGCAGTCTTGAAGCAGTGTCTGGACAAACCCTTGTCAGGGATGCTCTTGGCTGATCCTGCATTGAGCAGGGAGTTGGACTAGATGGCTTGTATGGCCCCTTCCAACGCTGGGATTCTATGATTCTGTGACTTAACGATGGTTAACGAAGCAACAGTAAGTTGTGAAGAGATAAAAAACCCATCTAAACTTCAGTCAGCAAACCTTACCAACAAAATCATGACAGCAGTGTTAGATCTTGCACCCCACCCAACGCCCTTTGAAGCGCGACTGTTTTACCAGCCTTCTTGGATGCCAAAAGGGAAGGTGCCCTCTGCGCCCACTCTGATGAGCCATTCCAAAAGCTGTTCCTCCCACAGAAAAAGCCTTTGACCTGACTGTTGTCAAAGACAGGGATGCCTTGAAGACAGGGCATCTCAAAGGAGACGGAAGAAGGAATAGCTGTTGCATCGATGCTGCAGTCTCACCTTCAGCACAACACTCAGATTTGCCTGAAATTCTATGGTTTTATGGCTCAGCTCCGGGAGTTGGTGCCAGCCCCCCCCCCCAGAGGAATGCCTGCTTGTGTCATGGCTGCAGCAAAATGGCTGCCCCCTGGAAAGGTCCTTGTTCCTCCGACCAGCCTTCTGAAGGCTTCAGCCACCACTGAAGCTATCCTCCCAGAATAGTGGTATTTCTGAGGCTTTGGATTAGTAGCTGTCCCCTCTCTGCCAGCCCTTCCTTCCTTCCTCCCTCCCTCCCTCCCTCCCTCCCTCCCTCCTTCCCTCCACAAAGGGAGATAGTTGGTGGTGTAGCACATGCAAATAAGTTATGCTAATGAGTTATGCTAATGAGCTCCTGCACCTCTTTTTCTACGAAATGACCCCTGGTTTTACCACAAAGTTTCAGGTGAGTCCTAGAGTGTCATGGTAACATGGTGACATCACTGCCACAAGCGTGAGGCCACTGGTTGGGAAACTGTCTCCGCCCCCTGTCCCCCACAAATTGCTAGCCTTGAGCCGGCAATCCTCCCGAGGAGTGTGGATAGTTCAGGACATCAGCACGGACAGATGGGCAGAGTCGACCTAAGGAGCAATGTTCCACGTGAAAGGCATGGGAAAGAAGGCTGTTCTCTCCCAGTTGGAAGTACATCGGTCACCTTCCATCCAGGGCTCACCCTACGCTGTGGAGACTTGTGAGCAAAAATTCTACTTTGTGAGCTGCTGGCATTAAAGCTGTGAGTGAGCGATTTGGCTACTCCATAAACTAGTTGGCTCTGGAGCCATCCTATCTGAAAATGTGTGCACCCGAGGTGAAAAAACGGTGAGCTAGCTCACACGAACTCACCTCAGAGGGAACACCGCTTCCATCTATTTTTTGGACCACCGAGAGTTCGGCATGATGACTAATTTTTTAAAAATAGCAGTTATCTGTGTGGGCATCGAGAAAGACAGTGCCCAATAGTTGGGGCAGCGAAAGGCTGGGAGATGCCCAGGAAAACCCTCAGAATTACCCACAAGAGAATACTACAGCTGGTTTTGCCAGCTCCTGGGAACTGGGGGTGGTGAGACCTCAGCTGGGTAGAATGCCATAGAGAAGAAGAAGAGATTGGATTTATACCCCGCCCTTTACTACCCAAAGGAGTCCCAGAGCGGCTTACAATCCCTTTCCCTTCCCCTCCCCACAACAGACACCCTGTGAGGTAGGTGGCGCTGAGAGAGCTCTTTCGAGAACTGCTCTTTCGAGAACAGCTCCGAGAGAACTCCCAAGGTTACACCAGCAGCTGTATGTGGAGGAGTGGGGAATCAAACCCGGTTCTCCCAGACCAGAGTCAGTGCTTTTAACCACTGCACCAAACTGGCTCTCACCCGCCAAAGCAACCATTTTCTCCGTGGGAACTGGCCTCTGTTGTCTGGAGATCAGCGGTAATCCTGGGAGACCTCCAGGTCCCACCTGGAGGCTGGCAACCTTTTGGGCCACCTTCAGCAACAAGTCATGAAACTAGGGAAGAGGAGAAGATGGGTGAATGTTATATCAGTCAGTACTTATGAGATCAGGCTGCGAAGCCTTGCTGTTGGGTGTTCTCCCTTAGTCTTGAGAGATGAAATTCTTGAGAACAACCGGCCCAAAGGCGCCTAGTGATCACCATGGCAGAGTGGGGATCTGAACCTGCAGCCTCTGGTCTGCTAGTCTAACCACTGCGCCACGCCAGCCCCAAAGTCCAAGCCAAACTGGTTTCCTTATTTCTTAAATTATCTATGAGAACCTGATCTTGTTCCTGGGCTGCCTGACTCACCACCATTCCTTTGGATGGGACCCGACTATACTCCTCGAATAATATGCCTAGCCAGCCAGCCTTCATTCCCAAGACCTACAAAACTCTGGGGCAGGGATGCTCTGTATTCTTGGTATTTTTTTTGGGGGGGGGGGGAACAGCGGGAGGGCTTCTGCAGTTCTGGCCCTGCTGGTGGACCTCCTGAGGGCACCTGAGTTTTGGCCACTGTGTGACATAGAGTGTTGGACTGGATGGGCCACTGGCCTGATCCAACATGGCTTCTCTTATGTTCTTATGTTTGGGGCAGGGATGCTCTGTATTCTTGGTGCGGGGGGGGGCAACATTGGTAGGGCTTCTGGAGCTCTGGCTCCACTGGTGGACCTCCTGATGGCACCTGGGTTTTGGCCACTGTGTGACCCAGGGTGCTGGACTGGATGGGCCACTGGCCTGATCCAACATGGCTTCTCTTATGTTCTTATGTTTGGGGCAGGGATGCTCTGTATTCTTGGTGCTGGGGGGGGGCAACATTGGTAGGGCTTCTGGAGCTCTGGCTCCACTGGTGGACCTCCTGGTGGCACCTGGGTTTTGGCCACTGTGTGACCCAGAGTGCTGGACTGGATGGGCCACTGGCCTGATCCAACATGGCTTCTCTTATGTTCTTATGTTTGGGGCAGGGATGCTCTGTATTCTTGGTGCTGGGGGGGGGCAACATTGGTAGGGCTTCTGGAGCTCTGGCTCCACTGGTGGACCTCCTGATGGCACCTGGGTTTTGGCCACTGTGTGACCCAGAGTGCTGGACTGGATGGGCCACTGGCCTGATCCAACATGGCTTCTCTTATGTTCTTATGTTTGGGGCAGGGATGCTCTGTATTCTTGGTGCTGGGGGGGGGGGCAACATTGGTAGGGCTTCTGGAGCTCTGGCTCCACTGGTGGACCTCCTGGTGGCACCTGGGTTTTGGCCACTGTGTGACACAGAGTGCTGGACTGGATGGGCCACTGGCCTGATCCAACATGGCTTCTCTTATGTTCTTATGTTTGGGGCAGGGATGCTCTGTATTCTTAGTGCTGGGGGGGGCAACATTGGTAGGGCTTCTGGAGCTCTGGCTCCACTGGTGGACCTCCTGATGGCACCTGGGTTTTGGCCACTGTGTGACACAGAGTGCTGGACTGGATGGGCCACTGGCCTGATCCAACACGGCTTCTCTTATGTTCTAACTCCAGCACGAAAAACAGTGCCAGTTACAGGTTCCAGCTTTGAAAATACCTGGCCATTGGAGGGTAGAGCATGGGAGAATGGGGTTTAGGGAGGGACCTCAGAAGTGTATAATGCCATGCAATCCACCTTGGGGAGGGGAAGGGAAAGGAGTTTGTAAACCACTCTGAGACTACAAGTGAATGAAGGGCGGGATATAAATCCAATCTCCTCCTCCTCCTCCTCTTCTTCTTTTTCCAAAGCAGCCATTTTCTCCAGGGGAAGTGGAAGAAACGTTTTAAATAACTAATAAATAAATAAGTGATTTATACAGTCAAGAGATCGGATTCAAGGCGATCTCCAGCCCAGATGTGGAGGCTGACAACCCTACTTCACGCTCCCAGCTTTCATACCAAACTCTTTGTGACAGCCCCCCACCTCCAATCCCCTTAGGCCATTCCCGTTCCTGCTTTATTTCTACAGATTTTCTGCAGAGGCAGACAAACTTCACCATCTCAACCCTTCTACCCCTCCGCCCCCTGGTCTACTTCGTACGAGCACCCGTTCTTTATGTAGTCATAAAGCACACAAGATGGAATCACGAAATGATTTGCAGAAACGCTTGAGGGACCCTTGGGGGAATTTAGTCTTAAATACGGCGCAATTTTAAAAGACAAAACGGAACAGAACCAAGAGAAGTTGCGCTCTCAGCCCTGAGAAGATTCCGTTTTATGGCTCAGGTTTATGCGTTCCTCATTAAACTTCAACGCAATTCATCATCTCGCCTCCGTTGCCAAACGCCCCTCCTGCCTCCCCCGCATCTTTAAATGGGTAAAATAAACATTAATTTGATCCTTTCCCCCTAATTTAGGGCCGTCATGCAGGCACGGAGCTATGTGAGGTATAAATAGCTCTTTATTACAGCATGTCTGAGACTTGGGCTCTCCGGCCTAACAGGGACATTTATCATGTATTCATTGGAACAGAGCGAAGACAAAGTACGCTCTAAAGCAGGCGATATTTGATTGCATTTCGGGTAGATCCAGTAAACCATCCCGGCTCCTCAACTGAGAAAGGGGACAGACTGGTCTGGAGAGAAAGGAAAGCAGGGGTGTGTAAGGCTATCGCTGAACCTAGGTCGGTGTGAAGGGTAGCCTTATTTCTTCAGGGAATTTTTATGTCACCTCTCCAGAGGGGTGGGGTCAGAACAGGAATAACAGCATCCAGGTAGGACCTGGGGATCTTCCGTCATTACAGCTCATCTCCAGACTACAGAGATCAGTTCCCCTGGAGAAAATGGCTGCTTTGGAGGGGGGACTGTATGGCATTGTACCCCACTGAGGTCCCAGGCTCAGTCCCCGAATCCCCAAATCTCCAGAAGTTTCCCAACCTGGATCTGGCAACCCAACCCCTTCCATCCCCTGCCGATTGCTTGACAACCCTGGCATGGAATCCCCTGCCCTGCCACTTGTTTCCAAGACTGCTTCGGTCGATGGTGGGGAATGTTTCACGGGTGAAAGAAACCTCCAAGTTATGCCATGCCTCTCTAAGAATTGCCAGGAGCTCTATGGTAAACCATAGAGTTTTTTTTGGAGATTCCTAGAGAGGACTGGTGTCACTGCCAGGTTTCCCTCAGAAATAACTTCACACTGTCATCAATGGAGACCAATTATAGGAGGCTGGTTGTGGGTGGGGCTAGTGCAACTCAGTGTTTTTGGGGGGTCCCAGCACACCTCCCCTCCAATGTGTAGGGTTGTCAACCTCCAGGGAGCACCTGGAGATCTCCTGCTATTGCAGTTGATCTCCAGACAACCCAGATCACTTCCCCTAGATAAAATGGCTGCTCTGGAGTGTGGACTCTATGGCATTATATATATATACCTTGTAGATGTCCCTCCCTTCCCCAAATCCTGCTCCATCCCCAAATCTCCAAGTATTTCTCATCCCAGAGCTGGCAACTCTACCTGGGGCAGTTCTGTTGGTTGCCCTGTGGCAACCATTTGAGGCAACTTACAGGGGAAAACAACACCATAAAATCATCCTAAATTATCCATAGAAAAAACAAGAAAAGCCATTAAAAACAAGAGTGGGACGTGAAAACAACAACAACAAAATCCACCAAATAAACCTCAGACCACCAGAAGCAGACCACAGAAGAGCTAACAAGATTTCAAAAACAAACCCCCCAGTTAAAAATCTAGGCTCTCCAAAGACAGTGTGGTTGGCATCAGGCAAGCCGCAAGGGAGAGGGCACCCCACAAGTGAGGTGCCACCACTGAAAAGGCCCTTTCTGTAGAGGCTACCTGCTCACAGGATGTCTGTTGTGGGGAAAAGAAAGGGAAAGAGATTGTAAGCCGCTCTGAGACTCCGAGTGAAGGGAGGGGTATAAATCCAACTCTTCTTCGTCATCTTCTATGCCTGCCAGATTCCTAAATAGGGTTGCCAGACACACACACACCCAGTTGGAGGTGAGGATAACCCATCACCAAGCCCTGGCCCCTAGCTAGGGTTGCCAGCCTCCAGGTGGGGCCTGGGGATCTCCTGCTTTTACAATTGATCTCCAGCTGACAGAGATCAGCTCCCCTGGAGAAAATGGCTGCTTTGAAGGGTGGACTCTATGGCATTGTACCATGCTGAGGCCCCTCCCCTTCCTAAACCCTGCTCTCTCCTGGACTCACCCCCCAAATCTCCAGGTATTTTCCAAACCAGACTTGGCAACCCTACCCCTAGCCACCATTCAGCTGTCCGGTGGGGGACTTACCAGGAGAAAAAAGACGGTCTAGGCCAAGTTGCTGGCATCACACAGGAAGTGATGTTATCATACCAGCAACTTCTGGGTGATGCTGTAGTATTTGGACAAAAACTCTATGGTAGAAGCCAGTTTTACCATAGAGTTTTTGCCCAAATACCAGAGTATCACCTGGAAGTAGCTGGAATGATGACATCACTTCCTGCGTGGCACCAGCAAAGTGACCTAGGCCTCCCCATGCCCCGCCAGTTGTCAGGAAAGACCTTGCAACCCTATTCCTCAAGTATATCCTTGTAGAACCAGTATAATACAGGGTTGCAGAATAGGGTTGCCATTCTCTAGGTGGAGCCTGAAGATCTCCTGGAATTACAACTGTTTTCAAGACTAGAGAGATCAGTTTCCCACAAGAAAACACCCTCTTTGGAGGGAGGACTCTATGGCATTATAGCCTGATGAGGTCCCTCTCATCCACAAACCCCTCCCTCCCTAGTCTCCACCCTTAAATCATGAGGAATTGCCCAACCTGCAGTTCACAACCCTAGTGCAGAGTTGGGGAAGTATAGCGGGGCAGAGAATAATAAACTATGAGTATGGATGTTTCTGGTTTAAATCTTGCCTTTGTCTTGACCGGACATGTGGTCTTCAGTAAACCAGCGGCATTTATAAGCTCTTTTCAGACATCTGATATGTGTGCAAAAGGAGTATGCCCTGCGCAGGTCCCTCTTGACATACACAAGTATTTATTTAGATTATATTTATGCTGTCTTGGCATAGAGTCTGCTCAAGGCATTGCAAGGACCAATACTTCAATACAAACCTACCTGCTCACTATAGGTGTCTTCCGAGGCCCTGAATCAGGTGTTTCTTTTGTCTTTTAAGTTTAGGCAGGTGGCAGCCCAAGAGACAGTCTTTTCAGTGCCAAGACTATCGAACTTCCTCCCCAGGGATATTCTTCTGTCCCAATCTATCCCTTGTCTTCCACCAGCTGATGAAAACTTTTTTTTGCTTTGTCTGCCATTCCCACAATTATTTCCCTCCCTGCCCTGTGTTTTAAATTGATATCTAGGCTTGCTGGGCCCCCACTGAGAGGGTCTCCAGGGCCCCTGTCCCTAGAGTTGATCAGGGGGCAGGCGGGAGACTTCCTGGCAGCTGAGGGAGGCCTAGGCCAACATCACTGACAACATGGTGACCTCACTTCCAGCCCACACCAGAAGTGACATCATCCTGCCATTGGTGACGCAGGGAGGCATGGGTCTTTGGGCCAAAACTGTGTGGTAAAAATGGTTTCAGCCTTGGAGTTTTGTCCAAATGGAAGAGAGTGCCCATTTTTAATTAATTTTATGATGTGGTTTTATGCTTCTGTTCTTACTTGTTAGTCTTCTCGGTGCCCTGACCTGGAGAGCCAAGGCTAGCCCGATCTTGGCAGATCTCAGAAGCTAAGCAGAGTCAGTCTTGGCTAGTATTTGGAATACCAGGATCATGCCGCAGAGGCAGGCAATGGCAAACCACCTCTGAAATGTCTCTTGCCTTAAAAAAACAAGTCTAGCCCACCACCTAGTGGTGCCTAATGCTAAAAGAGCTAGAACTTCTGACTGCCAGACAATCTTAGGATCTCCTGGCTATACTACACACAATGCCATATGAGAACTGTTACTATTAGTCCTTTTGGTGGCCTGGGTTGGGCTGAAAGGTAGGATGTAACCCTTTTCAATGAAGAACATTAAATAAATCGTACAGAGTAAAACCTAATCTTTCTTTCATGATTTAACTATCGGATGACCCAGCAGTCTTGGACAGAACCAGTTTTACAAATACCACCCTCTTTTTCCATCCTCACATAGCATCCACAGCTGCTAGAAATTCAACCACAGCGAAAGTGACACCAGGGTCAGCAGCAGCTAACCAGGAAGACGTAGAAACAAGAGAAACACTTGAAGCTATCACTGGAACAAGCCACAGATTTCTCAAAGGGGCGCAGCCAGAGAAAAGATAGCCTAAACTTTCATTTGCCCTAGACTCACCTGCATGTCATCTATCTGAGTGTCAAACATCATAAGAAAATCCACACCGTAAAAATGTAGCAATTAATGAATCAGTAAAGCACTCAGCATTAAAATCTCCGTATGAATGGAGCATCACACATATTTTCTATACATGCAGAGCTCTGGTACGTGCAAACAGAACCCTGGATTTTTGAGGGGATGCATTCACGTGTGCTCAAGTTCTATGTGCGTGGAAGACACACATGTTGGCTGATTCTAGGGGCCATTCCGTAGAAAAAGAGGTACAGGAGCTCATTAGCATAACTCATTAGCATAACTAATTTGCATATGCCACACACACACACACACACCCCGACATCACCAGAAGTGTGTCAGAAGGCAACACCCACTGCTCAAGTTCCACCCCCAAAATCTCCAGGTCTTTCCCAACTCAGAGCTGGCAAGCCAACTTTACACTTTGACGAAAGACACTTTAGGTTTCCTTTGCTCTTGCAGGGAAGCTACCCTACATCAAGCACGAAAATACAGATCAAGTGAGTCTGCTTTTGCTTTTTTCCACAGCGCATCACCCTATGTGCCCGCTCCTGGGCTTGGTTACTCCCGGAATGGCGTTCCGGTGTGTTCCTGCTCGAAATGACCCCTGGCTGATTCAAATAATATGGTCACCATGTGTATCAGAAGAAGTATGATTGCCAGGTCCCTCTTGGCAACTGGCAAAGGGCAAGGGGGACTTACGAGGACTGGGATGAAGGCTTAAGCCTTGTTGCTGGCAATGCAGCTAACGTCACTTCCTGTGTGTACTGGAAGTGATGTCATCATGACACTGGCAACACTGTGGCCTTTGGGCAAAAACGGCTTCTACCATAGAGTTTTGACCCAAATAACCAGAGTGTCACCGATCACAGCAGCCTGCCTTTCCTGCCATGAAGTTCCCCCACTGTCAAACTAATCTGGGGGGCCGGAGCCCAGGGGTGGGGATCCGCCACCCCAGGTAGCGGGCTGGCAACTCTAACAGGAAGGGTTACACATTGTGTGTGGTCTTATTATGTGCAGCCGGGATGCCAAAATCAAACATCTGCAAAGGACTCTGATCCGTCTGAATTTGGGGGGGGGGGGGGGGGGGTTATCAGCACTGACTATGTTCCCGGGTGATTCTTAGAACTGCTGTGAACTATTAATGGGTGAAGTGCTCCGCACAGTCCAAAGGGCTCAAAACATTATTCATTCCACTTTGAATCTGTTTGCCAATGACTGGATTCGGGGAGGCGGGGGAGAGAACTTACAAAGGTAGAAATAAAAGGATTTGCTTTAGCGAATCAATCATTCATGCGCTTGCACTTGGCTAATGCATCATTCATGCTCCTGGCCCATTAATCATTCATGCTCTTGCCTTAAGACAAGAGGAAGCGAGGTTCTTTGGCAACCTGTGCCACAAGTCAAGTCACGAGCGTGCGATAACAGGCAGTCCGGTGTGCACCGTTGTATGCTTCCTGCTGCTCTCTCTCTCTCCCCCCCCCCCCCGGTGCCTTCGGAAGGTTTCATAAACTGGAATGGTGAGTGCTCTGTAGTGCAACCTTGGAAAAGCAACCAGGAGTGCAGGCCAGACTTCTTGCCTTTGACTAGCGCAAGAGGAACCATGGCTGAGTGGCAGAAGATCATTCTTGGTGTTTAGAAGGTCCTGGTATCAAGGCTGTCTGCCTAAGACCTTGGAGAACCACCACCAGGCATAACAGACTGTTTAGAGCTAAACTGTGCAGTCCTGTGCCCGTCGAAATGAATAGGGTTAGCCTGGAGTAACTCTGAAAAGGTTTGCACTACATACGTCTGATTCCATATGTTTAGAACTCCTGTGTTTGACCAGTTTAGAGCCATGCACTGGTTCCATTTGTCTTACCAATATAAAATACTAGGAATAAGGCCCGTTGTGGGAATAAATACAACAGGCTCTAGAAAGAGGCTCTTGGAGAGTGCCAAGGCCTTGGGTACTCAGCGTCAATTTGCTATGGCAACCTCAGCAGGGTATAATGCTGTGTGATACCGACTGTTGGACTGGATGGGCCATTGGCCTGGTCCAACGTGGCTTCTCTTATGTTCTTATGATTCTGGGAGGTGACAACAAGTGAAGGCACCACTCCCTCTTCCTTCACTAACCATCTTCTGCTGATTTGACCCTCCAGCTGGCTACCTGGGACACTTGGGTGGTGAACCCATCCTGCTCCTAGGACCTTAGGGTACACCAGAGGTTCTCCTCCCTCCTTTCTCATCTGATCCTTGTGGATCCTTCCAAGACAAAACCAGAGACATTCACTTTGTTCTTCGTTTTGTCATAAATATAGGCCGGCATAGCTATTTGTGAAACCATGTCCAGGAGCGTTAATAGAAATGAAATAAATTGATTAAGTTGTGTTATCAGTTCTCTGGGAGGTAAAAGCTTTTATCTCTTTCGAATCCACAAAGAAGCCAAATGACAGATCCAATCGCATTTGCATTTATGAGATATCCTTCGTGCCAGGACTTTAGGGCACTCAGAAGTGTCAGTACCAGAAGGGATTTTTAAAAAAGGAAGCACCAAAGTCAACCTCATGCGAGTGAACAGAAGTTAAAGTAAGTAAGGCCATTGCGGATTCAAAAATGGCCTTTAATCCAATACAGTTTCCTTTTATCTGTTGCCTCTCACACAGCCATATTAAGGACTCTGCTAGAAGAGATTTTAAAAAATGGGAACAGTGGTTGGAATATGTTAAAATGCAAATGCAAAAAAATGACACCATGACATGGACACGCATCTCCTTTGCATCTGATGATCTGTTTCCCAGTACATGAACACATGAAGCCACCTTCTTCTGAATCAGACCCGTGGTCCATCAAAGTCAGTATTGCCTACTTGGACTGGCAGCGGCTCTCCAGGGTTCCATCCAGAGAGCTCTTTCACATTACCCACTGTCTGGTCCTTTTAACTGGAGATGCCGGGGATTGAACCTCGTAACCTTCTGCACGCCAAGCAGATGCTCTGCCACTGAACCATAACCTCTCCCATCCTACGCTCTGCCAGAAAGATGGCCAAAACATTCAGATGTGCTTGGCAGGGGAAAAGAGAGAGTTCTTCCACAATACTGTGCATACAAAGAAACTCGGTGCGGCAGGGTGTGTGTGTGTCTGTTAAGGTTGTCAACTCTGGTTTGGGAAATACCTGGAGATGTTAGGGGTGGAGCCTGAGGAGGAGGGGCGGGGTGGAGCCTGAGGAAGGTGGGGTTTGTGGAAGGAAGGGACCTCAATGTCCCATTTTCTCCATGGGAACTGATCTCTGTCACCTGGAGATCAGTTGTAATCCTGGGAGATCTCCAGCCGCCTGAAGGTGGGCAACCCTAGTTCCAGTAAATAAAAGCCGTAGGCTTTTTCAGTATGATTGCAAACAGAATACAGGGGAATGCTATCAGACTGAGGCCAACCATTCCATAAGTAGAGACAGCCACTGAATTTTATAGCCGCCAAAGCAATAAAAGTTCGGCATAATTATAATCACCTATTATGATTCACATCAATTCTTTCATTTTTTCTCTCTGCAACAAGATTTTGTCTGAGAAAGAAAACCACGAGGAATAAACACAGGGCTCCGTTGGGGCCGGAGCGAGCCGGAGCGCCGCTCCGGGAGAGAAGGGCCCGGGGGGCGGGGGCGGGCGGGCCCCGTCCCGCCCCCGTCCCGCCCCCGTCCCGCCCCCGTCCCGCCCCTGTCCCGCCCCCGTCCCGCCCCCGTCCCGCCCCCGTCCCGCCCCCGTCCCGCCCCCGTCGCCTTCTCCGGGGCTGCGGCTGGCCGCCGCCGGCCCCGCCGAGGAGCCCCGTCCCACCCCCGTCACTTTCCGCGGGGCCGCGGCTGGCCGCCGCCGCCGAGGAGCCCCGCCCCGCCCCGTCGCTTTCCGCGGGGCCGCGGCTGGCCGCCGACGGCCCCGCCGAGGAGCCCCGTCCCGCCCCCGTCGCTTTCCGCGGGGCCGCGACTGGCCGCCGACGGCCCCGCCGAGGAGCCCCATCCCGCCCCCGTCGCTTTCTGCGGGGCCGCGGCTGGCCGCTGACGGCCCCGCCGAGGAAGCCCCGTCCCGCCCCCAGTCGCCTTCCGTGGGGCTGCGGCTGGCCGCTGGCCCCGGGAAAAAAACTCTCCCTCCCTCAGTCACCCCCAGAACCCCCCCTCCCTCCCGCACTCAACAGTTCTCCGGGCCCAAGGGAGGGAGAAGCCGGGCCTGAGTGGCTTAACGCCACTCAGGCCCAAGCAAGGGGGGGGAAATGCCAGCCCCAGTGGGGGGGAGAAGCGCCCCTCCCTTCCTTCCCTATCTCCCCCCACCTACCTACCTGTTCCTTCCTTCCCCTCTCCCTTCCTCCCTCCCTCTCCCCTTCCTCCCTTCCTTCCTTCCTTCTCTCTCTCCCCCCAACTACCTACCTACCTTCCTGTTCCTTCCTTCCCCCCCTTCCTCCCTCTCTCCCCCCTTCCTTCCTTCCTTCCTTTCTTCTCTCTCTCCCCCACAACTACCTACCTACCTTCCTGTTCCTTCCTTCCCCCCTTCCTCCTTCTCTCCCCCCTTCCTTCCTTCCTTCCCCCTCCCTACCGTCTTGCCTTTTGACACACTGCCCATGACGTCAGGGATGTGTGGCCTTTTGACACTTCCGGTGACGTCAGGGGGTGTGGCATATGCAAATGAGTTATGCTAATGAGCTCCTGCACCTCTTTTTTTACGAAAGGACCCCTGAATAAACAGTTGTGTATTTCCCCACACATAACATATTAAGTCTGTGAGCCCCAAAGCATTGGTCACCATGGCAATTATTGCTTAATTAAACTTGAAGCAGCATTTTGATCCCTCTTTTGCTACTAAGCTAAAAATACATTCTTTTCTTGAGTGGGAAGCCCATGGAGGGGGAGGGGGGGCTCTTGAATTTGGTGACTGGGAGTTTTAAATTTGCGCTGATTCTTTAATAACAGCTCAAAGAATAGTTTGGCAATAATTCCACTGATCAGAAGTGAATTTCATTGGGTCGTGGAGAGACACGCCTGCTTGGTCATTGCCTGATTGAAAGCAACCCAGTTTGTGCAAAACAGGAACTATTCTGCCTCCCATCCACCAGGGGGAGCTGAAGCAAAGAATTTCTCCCTCAGAACTTGAGCATCTTCTGGGCATTCTGATGGGACATTTTTGTTTCCAGCGCCTTCCCTGGGCTAAAGGGACAAGGGGGAATGGAAACATTGTATGGGCAAGGAGGACTGAAAACAATGATAAATTTGAATCAGATATCTGTTTTATTATGATGGTTTATGACATATTCTGCCAGCCAAATTTAAAATTGAAAGCTTCCAGACGGGTAGAAAAAGAAGACTGGTTTGCTACTACTATAAATATAACTATAAATATTTTTATAGTGTTCACGGAGAGCATATAAACCAGCATAATTTAGAAGGCTTTTGCACCTAGTTAAAATAGGCAAGACTGGCTTGCTCCTAATATAAACACTTGAAATGGAACCAGGAGATAATTTGCAGAAAATAATGAAGAAGTTAAGCATTGGTTTGCTCCTAATGGAAATTGAGCTGTATCAAGAGGCTGACATCTTTCAATACAATAGGATTACTCCTGAGGAAGATTGGGATGAAATGAGCTCGTATCCGGGTGCTCACTGAGCATGATGGAGTTTTCCTTGTAATTTTGTAAACTTCATTTATAATATAATGAGTATGATGGACTCTTCCTTGTAATTTTGCAAAGGGTTATTTATAATATCATATGATCCTTACTAAATGTCCTCATTATTCATATCACAGTGTTTGTTTGTTTGTCGTATTTCCTATATGGATTCCTGTGAACCCTTCTTGGTTTTTTCAACATCCAGGGGGTGGCTGGAGATCCCCCACTATTGCAACTGATCCCCAGGTGACAGAGATCAGTTCCCATGGAGAAAATGGCCATGGAGAAAAGTGGGGTTTGGGGAGGGCAGTATGTCAGCTTTGGCTGCCATTCCCGGCCAGGAGGTGGCCCATTAATCTCCTCCACATCATTCCTTCATACCCCCACCTTTGGGATGTATCTCTGCTCTCACCACCAGCAGCTTATCTCACTGTGCCTCCCTAACCTTGAACGTGTTGCCTTTCACAGCATCTTAGCCGCTTCTCTTTTGCAGGTGCTAACTGTAACTCTTTTCCCACTTTAAGCCTGGGAATGAACCGTCCAGCGTATCTGAGCACCTTTTTCTCTGTTTAGTGATTGGAGGTTTCACTTTGCATTACACTGTTTGAATACACTGTATCTGTACCCCTCTAACCCCTTCCCAGTATTACTGACTCAGGATGTGTAGACGACTATCAGATCCACTGACAATAAAAGACTTTCTGGTTAAGAACTTCTGGTTGCCGTTTGAAATCTCTTAGACTCTCACATATGGCTATGGAAGCCATAGAGACGAGGGCTAGAGTGACAGCTGGAGGCTTGCCACTTGCTAGAGTCCAGTTCCCTCTATGCTGTGTGCTGGCACGCATGATGATTTTCCCCAGCGCCGCTCCAGCATACAGATCTCCGCTGACTGAGTGCTGGGCTTGGGCTATCAGCAGCAGCAGTGCAGCAGCCTCCTTCTAAGGGCACCCCAGCTCCCAGCAGTCCTCTTGCCCCTTGGTCAGGTGGCGTGGTACTGGCTGGGCATCTGCTGCTTGTCTCTTGCCATCTAATCGTCGCCCACGTGCGTCCCTCTGAGGTGCTGTGAGCACTCCCTCTGGAGCCAGCTGATGGTCGGAACTCAGGATAGGAGCCCGAATCTCCCAGCAGCAGCCTCTTGCCAGGAAAGAAAGGTTTGGGTGGGCTGGGGCTCTCTCAGGGTTGTTGCCAATTCTCTCTCTCTCTGCTCCCCGGCCCCAGGGCCATATGATAGCTATCGGTGCTCTGCGTGGGCCAGGGGGGCAGTGCTGGTGGGTCCTCGCCCTCAATACAATTCATAACCAGTGCTCCCTGTAAGTTGAGTCATGGGCACTGGGCACACTGATTTCCGATGCCCAGCGCACCTTTTTCCTTCTCAGCGCAAGGGTAGTGTGTGGGCCCCTCGCCTGCACTAACTATAGAAGGCAGCCAAGAACGGAGCGATCTGGGAGCTGCCGCCGCTGAACCCCAAGCATCCTTCCAGTTAACAATGCTGCACCCACCCAGCCGCCCTGCGAGTCCAAGTGGGGGAGGTGGAAGAGCCGGGATAATGTGCATGGCTGCCAGTTGGCGGGGAGGGGAGCTGGGCAAGACTGGAGGTAGGGGAAGGGTGGGGAGAAACTTCCTCGGGTGCCCAGTGCCATGAGCGAGTGGCTTGCTTTCTCCTGCAGCCCCAGGAACTCTTGTGCTGCACGGAGCACATTGCTCCAGCACACAGAAAATCCCGGACTCACTTTCTCCTGTAGTGGGGGGGGGGGGGGGCTGTGCTCTCTCTCTCGTTCTCTTTCTGTTCCTCTCTCCATTTCTGTTGAGGTTTGGTGAAATAGCGGAGCAAATGCTCGATGCAGATTCTCTCTAACCTACACTGCAGGGCTGTTGTTGTTGTGAGGATAAAACGGAAGAGGTGGGATGACCTTGTAAGTTGCTTTGGGTCACCACTGGGGAACGAAGTGGGGTGTGAACAACTAAACAAACGAACAGGTGTGGAAGTTTGCAAGGGCAGCGTCACCTCCAGTGGTTCCGTTCGCCTTTGTTTAGAAGCTAACCTAGTTTAGTAGCCTTTTTGTATGCAAAACAAGCGGCGGTGTAATTACATGGAACAGAAGGCACCTGCCATTTAAAGCCATGGGAGGGGGAAAAAACCCATCCGGCTGATTATAACAGAAGTATTTTTTTTAACCTCCACTTTCATCTAGGGTGTCTGAAGGACAGGATCAGGGGTCTATTTATTATATAGTGTACACAATAATGTCGTTAAAAACATAAGGCTACATTAAAAGGAATCCAGAATCAATTTTACATAAGAACATAAGAGAAGCCAATGTGGGATCAGGCCAGTGGCCCACCCAGTCCAACACTCTGTCACACAGTGGCCAAAAACACCAGGTGCCCTCAGGAGGTCCAGCAGTGGGGCCAGGACACTAGAAGCCCTCCCACTGTTGCCCTCCCCCTCAAGCACCAAGAATACAGAGCAGCACTTGCTATTGTATTATATTCAGCTATTATAAATTCCTCAAAATTGATGATAAATACCAAATGACCAACACAAGTCCATACGCATTTCAGCCTCTTAGGCCTTCTTCAGTGGTCAATGATATATAACATAGCTTGTAGAAACACATTCGGAAAGTAAACAATATATATTTTAACCCTGATCAGGTGATGTTATCTCATATATTGTGTGGTTTGATGTTAGCTTATAGAGCAAACCACAAGTCCCGTCACATGGTAACTCTGCTCACACATAAACCATCCATTGGTGCTATAATCTTGTAATGTAGTATGCTCTGTGTAGCAACCAGCCTGCCATGTGCTCCCAGGTAATGGCGCCCACCGCATGGCCAGAGCACATGGTCAGGCAGAGAGGGGAGCTTGAATCTGGAGGAACAATAGACGTCCGGATTCAAAGCCTCCACCAATGTGGGACCTAGGTTCTCCCTGGGGAGCCAATGCGGCCAAAGGCTCCTCCAGGGAACCTATGTCAAACATGCGCATATGTAAAGCCCCTATCAGGTCTTTTGGGTGCGGCCGGAGGTGTGGCTCCAGCCAGCATATAAGGAGGGCCCTGGAGCCCTGGAAGCATGCTTGTTCTGACCATCTACTGGGCATGCTGAATCATTCAATAAAGGCTTCATAATTTCACTGTTCCTGGTCTCCTGAGTCCAGTACTCTTCAAATCTGGTACAGAATTTCAAGTATTTCCAAATGCATGTGTGTCATCAACTAGCAATAAGATACAGAGGCCGTATCTGCTGTAGCTCAGCCTTTGAGAAATTCTCAATACATTTTCAGCCGAGTTTGTTTCCCCCTTCTCCTTTAGAAGAAGAAGAGGAGAGATTAGATTTATACCCCGCCTCCGGCTCACACATTTTTGTTTAAGATCAGGAAGGATGGCTCCAGAGCAAACTAATTTATGCAGTAGCCAAATCGCTCGCTCCCAACTTTAATGCCAGTCGCTCACAAAGTAGAATTTTTGCTCACAAGACTCCACAGCTTAGAGGAGGCACTGCCTATGCGATAAACTAGCAGAGAGAGAGAGAGAGAGAGAGAGAGAGAGAGAGAGAGAGAGAGTGTCACTCTTCCAGAGTCACTCATTGGGCTTTATAGCTAAATGGGGGTTTTAACCCAGGTTTCCCAAATCCTAGGCCTCATGGCAATCGCTGCCATTGCAGGGAAAAATTAAAATTGCCAGCATCCTCTGTGCTACACGACACTTCCAGAGTGTACTCAGTGGAAGAGTTCTAGGAATTGCCGGGAACTATTTTTACCATAGGGTTTCCACCAATTCCTAGAACTACCCACTGTCACTTCCGGGGTGTACACAGAGGCGATGCAGGGATTCGAATGACATCCCCATATATTTCCACCCCCAATCCTCCCGTTGATTGTTAGGCTTGGTCGGCTACTCTACGGAAATGATAAAACTGGACATGCATTGTTGTGGAAAGATCCCCATGTTTTAGGAAGACCTTTCATGTGCTGGGTTTCCCGTTGCCTACAAAGACAGAGAGGAGAAAAGCCTTCTCAACTAGCCTGTCTCATACCTGACATCTGACATAATGATCCATCAAGTACCAACTGGGGCAAGGGGAGAATCAATGGAACATTTTCCCTTGTCTGCCATCCATGGATTCCCCTTTGAGAGCCAGTTTGGTGTAGTGGTCAAGTGCGCGGACTCTGATCTGGGAGAACCGGGTTTGATTCCCCACTCCTCCACTTGCACCTGCTGGATGACCTTGGGCCAGCCATAGCTCTGGCACAGCTGTTCCCTCAAGGACAGCTTGGGAAAGAGTTCTCTCAGCCCCACCTACCTCACAGGGTGTCTGTTGTGGGGAGGGGAAGGGAAACAAGATTGTAAGCCGCTCTGAGACTCCGAGTGAAGGACGGGGTATAAATCCAATCTCTTCTTCTTCTTCTTCTTCTTTGCATCCCATTCACTACTTTAAACTGTGCCCCCCCCGCCAAAAAAGAAGAAAAAATTGGATTTATATCCCACCCTTCATTACTCAGAGGAATCTCAGAGCGGGTCACAATCTCCTTTCCCTTCTCTTCCCCACAGCAGATACCCTGCGAGGTCGGTGGGGCTGAGAGAGCTCTGAGAGAACTGTCCTTGAGAGAACAGCTCTGAAAGAACTTGTGACTGACCCCAGGTCACACCAGCAGCTGCATGTGGCAGAGTGGGGAATCAAACCCGGTTCTCCCAGATTAGAGTCCGTGCTCTTAACCAGTGCACCAAACAAAGGTATGTCCAAAGAGATCCCGGGACCCTACAGAAAAAGTATATTGCTGAAATCTTCTTTTAGCAGGAGTTTTGAATGAACCTCCCTCCACCCCGTAATTATCTGACTGCACCAAAAAAGGAACTCCCTGCTCCTGAGGAATTCCTTGAAACATGGGTGAGACAAGGATCAAACCTCTGTCACCCTTTGCCAATTGTAGGGTGTGCTGCGAAAAAGGTGACACATCTTCTAAGGGGGGGGGGGGGGGACCCATCTGAAATTTTGTGTGTTTTAGGCAGAAAGTAAACGTCTCGGTAGCCTGACTTCCCAGGAATATTGCAGTCAAGAGTTCAGGCCTCTGGTGGGGCCAGATAAAATAGCTCTAGAACTGCTCAGGGACAGCCTCTTTATGAATGATGATATCCCTTTGCAAGGGTATTCCTGAGCAAGGGTGGACCTGAGAGTTGCCAGCCTCCAGGAAGGGTCAGAAGATATCTTGGAATCAAGAGAAGGGAGGGCAGCAAGGGTTGCCTCACTGCTTAGTTCTCGTGGCCCTTTCTTACATGCCCAGGGAAATGCTGGTTGCCACTTTGGGTTCAGGCAGCAATTGCTCTCCAGGCCACTTTAGCTGGAGATCCTGGAGCCCCCCCCCCTCTTCTGGGCATAGAGCAGGGGTCACTGGAGGTGTGTGGGGAGGGAGGTATTTGTGAATTCCCTGCATTGTGCAGGGGGGTGGACTAGATGACCCTGGAGGTCCCTAATCTTGAAAAAGCAGCTCTTGAAAGAGCTCTCTCGGCCCCACCGACCTCACAGGGTGTCTGTTGCGGGGAGGGGAAGGAAAAGGAGTTTGTAAGCCGCTCTGAGACTCCGAGTGAGTGAAGGGCGGGCTATAAATCCAGTTTCTTCTTCTCCTTCCTAATTACAACTGATCTGTAGACTACAGAGATCAGTTCCCCTAGAGATGGACTCTGTGCCATTATACTCCACTGTGGTCCTTCCCTTCCCCAAACTCCGCCCTCTCTAGGCTCCACCCCCAAAGCTCCTCACCTTGAGCTGGGAACTCTAATGGACCAACTTATATGCATGGATGGATAGAAGCCTGTTTCTTTGTTCCGATCATCCTTCACTAGATTGGGGACCAGGTAGTTTGTTTTTCCCATTCCCTGAAGCCTTCTTTTCCTCGATGGCTGCATGCAACTGGTGAACCGTTCATGCTCACCGGAACCTTTGACATCAGAAGCCATTTACAGCTGACTGCCGGTCATTCCCATAGAAACCTTCCACATTGTTGGAAAACATTAGCAGGCTGCCAGCTATCGATTTCCAGCAATCTACCTGCTTCCCTTTTCAACTCACGGTCTCAGACACCCGAAGTGTATGTATTATGCATCCATTGTTGATCTCTGTTCGGAAGCCGTTCAAATTTGATTCCCAGACATGAAGTAATGACTATGTCAATGGCGTTTCTCGCACATTTCCATCGCGTGCCTTTCGTGAGCTCCAGTTAGCATGAATGCCTCTTCCATCCCCATTTTATCACGATGACTCTGTGAGGCAGGTTGGGCTGGGAGAGAGTGACTGGCCCCAAATCACCCAATGAACTTCATGACCATGGAGGGATTTCCCAGATTCTGTACCCACACTTCAACTCACTATACCACAATGGACTTGTTATTGAGGACATTCCCAATGTCAGCTGTGGTGTAGTGGTTAAGAACAGTGGACTCTAATCTGGGGAACTGGGTTTGATTCCCCACTCCTCCTCCATATGAATCCAGCTGGGTGACCTTTGGCAAGACACAGTTCTCTCAGAGCTGTTCTCCCAACAGCAGTTCTCTCAGAGATCTCTCAGCCCCACCTACCTCACAGGGTGTCTGCTGTAGAGAGAGGGAGGGAAGGAGATGGTAACCTGTTCCAAGACTCCTTTGCGTAGTGAAGGGTGAGGTATAAAACCAACTCTTCTTCTTCCTCCTCTTCCTGTTTCTGAAAAATCATTAACCCATTTCTCCGGGTTTTGGGGACACACATAAAGCCGCCTTCTACTGAATCAGACCCTTTGTCCATCAAGATCAGTATTGTCTACTCAGACTGGCAGCTGCTGTCCAGGGTCTCAGAGAGAGGTCTTTCACATCACCTACTGCCCTGTCTTTTTAACTGGAGATTGAACCTGGGACCTTCTGCCTGCCAAGCAGAGTCTCTCACTGAGCCACGCCTCATCCCCTTTGGGGACAGCATTAAAAATGGTCGTTGGGCTAATGACCCTCCCCACAAGTTAGAAGTTGATTCCAAAACACAGAGACATTTTGAACTCCTGAAGATTTCCTAGTTCCACCCTCACTAGGCTTACCAACTGCCAGGTGTTGTCTGGAGACCTCCCGGGATTACACCTCATCTTTCTCCCCAGTGGGCACCTGAAGTGGCTTACATTCTTCTCCTCGCCTCCCGTTTATCTTCACAACAACCCTGCAAGGTAGGTGAGGCTGAATGTGTGTGACTGGCCCAGGATTACCCAGCACACTTCCATGAAAGGCCACTGTTCTAATCGCACTACCCCAAGCGAGGTGACACTCTTCTCAGCTTATTGAATGGGTGTAAGTCTGCTTGGAAGAGCACTGCAAAGGCTCTTCATACTCCCCCCACCCCCGTCCTATGCCTTAGTTCTTCATCATCTAGCCTGATGAAGAGTTCTGGAGAACATCAAGATGGGTAGCCATGTTAGTCTGTCTGCAGCATTGGAAAAGAGTAAGGGTCCAGTAGCAACTTAAAGACTAACCAAATTTGTGGTAGGGTACGAGCTTTTGTGAGTTACTGCTCACTTCCTCAGATACAGCGAGAATGGGAGTCCATCTGTCCTTCTATCTTGGAGAGTGGAGTGGTTTCAGATTTCAGAAGAAGAAGAGATTGGATTTATACCCCGCCCTTCACTCACCTGGTGTCTCAGAGCGGCTTACAAACTCCTTTCCCTTCCCCTCCCCACAACAGACACCCTGTGAGGCAGGTGGGGCTGAGAGAGCTCTTTCCCAAGCTGTCCTTGAGAGAACAGCTGGTACAGAGCGATGGTTTGCCCAAGGTCATCCAGCCAGGTGCAAGTGGAGGAGTAGGGAATCAAACCCGGTTCCCCCAGATTAGAATCCGTGCACTTAACCACTACACCAAACTGGCTCTCCATTTCAGAGAGGTAGTAGGCATGGAGAAATCAGTTCATAGAATCATAGAATCAAAGATCATTGGAAGGGGCCACACAGGCCATCTAGTCCAACCCCCTCCTCAATGTAGGATCAGAGCATCCCTGGCAAGTGTTTGTTCAGGCATTGCTTAAAGACTGCCAGTGAGGGGCAGATCAGAGAGTGATGAATTGCAGCTGATTAGAGACCGATGCAGTGCAACTGATAACAAAGCTCAAGACAATGCATCCACCTGGACTGAATCAAGTCCTAGGTTTTCTGTCTCGTTATCAATGCTGATTTCTCCCCACCTACTACCTCTCCACATATCACACCCAGTCTAATCACACCTGCTATTGTCATTTGCCTGCTAATGTCATCTGAAATCACTCCACTGTACAAGAGGTAGGACAGATGGACTCCCATTCTAGCAGTATCTGAAGAAGTGAGTAGTGACTCACGAAAGCTCATACCCTGCCACATATTTTGATAGTCTTAAGATGCTACCAGACTCTTACACTTTCCTAGAGAACATGGGAGTTTGCTCACTGCTTTGTGTCATTCTGGTTGATTGTAATAAATGGATTGGGGGGGGGGGGGAGTACCATATTTTGGAAAGCAAAAAAGAGGACATGTTTCCCGACTGACTACTTCAAACAAGTGATCACTATGACAAATCTCATTTTAAATACTCCTACTCTTTAAGCTGTGATCATTGCTACTGTAGGACAAGGGGGAAAGAATGTAATTTCTGAATGTGATTTCTGACGCTCTCTCTCTTTGCTATATATATTGACAGCTGTCACTGTGCCTTCAAAAGTTTAATCATAATAGATCCAGATTCTAGTATGTAACCTAGAAGCTTCTGATTAGAGTAACTTATAGCAGAATATATATATATATATAAAGAAGAGGAGATTGGATTTATATCCCACCCTTCACTCACTTGGAGTCTCAGAGCAACTTACAAACTCCTTTCCCTTCCCCTCCCCACAACAGACACCCTGTGAGGTAGGCGGGGCTGAGAGAGCTCTGAGACAACTGTCCTTGAGAGAACAGTTGGTACAGAGTTATGGCTTGCCTAAGGTCATCCAGCAGGTGCAAGTGGAGGATTGGTTAATCTCCCCAGTTCTCCCAGATTAGAGTCTGCGCACTTAACCACTACACCAAAATGGCTCTATATGTATTATAAATGCATTTTTGTATAAGAAACCATGTTAAGCAAAAGTATTATTAGAAGCCTCTGTAGATGGAATTAGGATGCAATAGAATGGAATGCTATTTAGAAGTTGCAAGAACACCACAAGCAGAGTTTAGTATGATTCACAGCCCTTATCAGCTAGCGCTCCACTTTGCAGCTGCTGGATGACCTTGGGTCAGTCACAAGTTCTCTCAGAGCTGTTCTTTCAGAGCAGTGTCTCTCAGAGCTCTCTCAACCCCTCACCTCACAGGGTGTCTGTTGTGGGAAGGGGAAGGGAAAGGAGTTGGTGAGCCGCTCTGAGACACTGAGTGAAGGACGGGGTATAAATCCAATCTCTTCTTCTTCTAGAGTTGGAAGTGCATCCCGCATTAAAACCAGTAGAATCGGCTATCAAATTGCTTTCCCTGATCTGTCTAGCCTTGCTTCTGATATTAAGGCACCCAAGATTTTAAACTGACATGAGAACCAAATCCATTTCTGTGTATGTGTATGTGTCCACCTCCTCAGAGTACGGGAGCAAGAGGCAGAGGCGAGAATCTGAGAAATGAGATTCTCCAAACCTTGTAGGAACTTGGACAGACAAATCAGAACTGATGTGCCAATAGTTTCATGTTTGGAAACGCTGGGTTCTCTTTTCTGATATACCCGAACTAATTATCTTAAAACAAGCATGTTTCGATGGTTACTTTATCCCTAGAAAACTTTGGCTTGATAAGGACTGTAGGAAACGAAAACCATTAATTAGGCAGAAGCAACGCGCATTTTGTAATTATAATACTAGAAGCAATCTGGACGAGCTGTTACAGTTCAAGAAGGATTTTAAAATTTTAATTGCAAGAAAGAAAAGAGAGGATATGATTCATGGCTTGGGGAGATCTTGCATAAGGATGCAAATGCACCTAATTTATGGGGGCTTTTCCCCCTCTGGTGTGTCCACCTCCAGCTATACTCTGGTCAGGAAGGCAACTGTTTGTTCATAACTTAGTAATCCCATTGCATATAATACATGTGTATGAGCTGTCAAGTCACAACCGACTTAGAGCGACCCCCACAAGGGGCTTTCAAGGCAAGTGGGAAGCAGAGGAGGAGGAGGAGATGAGGAAAAGTAGAAGGGGAAGGAGGAAGAGGAGATGATGAGGAGGAGGAGACAAAGAAGGAGAAGAGAAGGAGAAGGAGAAGAGGAGGAGAAGAGGAGGAGGAGACAAAGAAGAAGAAGAGGAGGAGGAGAGGAGGAGGAGGAGAAGAAGATGAAGAGGAGGAGATGAAGAAGCAGAAGGAGAAGAGGAGGAGGAGGAGAAGATGAGGAGGAGAAGGAGGAGAGGAGGAGGAGACAATGAGGAGGAGGAGAAGAAGAAGGAGGAGAGGAGGAGGAGGATGGGGAGAAGAGGAGGAGAAGAGGAGGAGGAGACAAAGAAGAAGAAGAGGAGGAGGAGATGGAGAAGCAGAAGGAGAAGAGGAGGAGGAGACAAAGAAGAAGAAGAGGAGGAGGAGGAGGAGAACAAGATGAAGAGAAGGAGGAGATGGAGAAGCAGAAGGAGAAGAGGAGGAGGAGAAGATGAGGAGGAGGAGAAAGAGGAGAAGAAGGAGGAGGAGAGGAGGAGGATGGGGAGAAGAAGAAGAAGAAGAATGGATTTATTTCCTGCCCTTCACTCAGAGTCTCAGAGCGGTTTACAATCTCCTTCCCCTCCCCACAACAGACACTCTGGGAGGTAGGTGGGGCTGAGAGAGCTCTTTCAAGGACTGCACTTGACAGAACAGCTCTGAGAGAACTCGTGACTGACCCAAGGTCACCCAGCTGGCTGCGTGTGGAGGAGTGCGGAACCAAACCCGGTGCTCCCAGATTAGAGTTTGCCGCTCTTGACCACTACACCCCAGCTGGCTCTTTGCTGCTGAGGTGCTTTGCTATTGCTGTCCTCTGCCGAGGGGGCCTCTCGTCCAGTCACAATAATCACCCTACCTTTGCGTCCTTACAGGCATTCTTTACAACACCCCTCCCACCTTCTCTCTATATATGGGATATAAAGGCCCAGAGATCTCCATTCCTACGTATGTCTGATGAAGAGAGCGTTGACTCTCGAAAGCTTATACCCTGAAGACATGGTTGGTCTCTAATTGCTACTGGGCTCAAATCTAACCCCCCAAGTACCAACTCGGCTTAGGATTGGCAGGTCCTGGTTGGGAAACTCCTGGAGATGTGGGGGTGGAGCCTGGGGAGGACAGGGACCTCCGTGGGGCCCAATGCCATAGAGTCCACCCTCCAAAGCATCCATTTCCTCCAGGTGAACTGATCTCTGTAGTCTGGAGATGAGCTGGAATTCTGGGGTTCCCCAGGTCTCACTTGGAGGCTGGTGTCCTGAACTCTGCTTTGCTTCTGAGATCTGACAAGATGGGGCTACAACGATCGGCCTTCCTTCCCCTTATCATGTTACATATCCAGCAGCAAATTTATCATACGGTGATAAACAGCTGATGAGTCATGCATGGACCCCACGGGGTTGCTTTTGTTATAATCGCCGTCCTCGTCATAGTAAGTCGTTGTGTGTAGTCTAGCCAGGAGATCCTAAAATTGTTTGGCAGACAGAAGTTCTAGCTCTTTTAGTGTGATGCACCACTAGGTGGCAAACTAGACTTGTTTTTAAGGCAGAGGTGGCTTTTAAGTTTCAGAGGTGTGTTTGCCAGTGTCTGGCTCTATGTCACAACCCCGGTATTCCTTGGAGGTCAGCCCTCCAAATACTAGTCAAGGCTGACCCTCCTTAGCTTCTGAGATCTGATGAGATCGGGCTAGCCTGGGTGGGTCTTGTCAGCTCTAGAGCCAACATTGCAACCACATCAACCAACTCATGTAGACCTCAGCCTTCCTGGTAAATGCAGGCAGTTTATTCTTCAAAGGTGGAATTCACCTTCAGCTCTCGACAGAGATGAACAGAGTCCCAGGATGGCTGGTATTTCTAGAGAAATGTCGAGCACTTGTTAAAATGGCAGCCAAGGTGACTTTCCCCTTATTTTCCCTCCTCTTCCTAGCTCAGAAACCGAACGGGCAAAGGCTCCGATCCAGTGAATAACTTATTTCGATGTAACGTTTTCCTGGAAATCTATCAGGACTTTGTGGAAGGAAGAGGCTTCAGTGGTGTATAACCCCACAGAGTCCACCCTCCAGAGTGGCCATTTTCTCCAGGTAAACTGATCTCTGTCATTTGGAGCTCAGTTGTGATCCAAGGAGATCTCCAGCCACTGCCTGGAGGTTGGCAATCCTAGTCAGGATGATTCATAACCCTTTTTGGAATCTGACCACTTTGGGAGTCCTTCATGAGACCTTTGGAGAGCTCTCTGGGCTAATCCAGTGTCTTGTATGAATCTGAATGTTATTCCATGAATACATTGCTATCTCTATGGCAATCTATAGGGAATCTATCTAATGCCTTTTTATCCTGCCTTCCTCTAACAAGCTTGGGTTAGTGTAAATAATTCTCCTCCCCCCCCCCCATGTTATCCTCACAGAAATCCCACAGTTTCCATCACATCTTCACCCAAAGAGTGATTGACACATGGAATTCACTGCCACAGGAGATGGTGGCGGCTAGAAGCATGGATGGCTTCAAGAGGGAACTGGATAAACATATGGAGCAGAGGTATAAGGTATAGACAGGAACTCTCGGTCTGGGGCAAGTGATGCTCTGTATTCTTGGGCTTGGGGCAACAGTGGGAGGGCTTCTAGTGTCCTGGGCCCTTTGGTGGACCTCCTGAGGGCACCTGGTATTTTTGGCCGCTGTGTGACAGAGTGTTGGACTGGATAGGCCATTGGCCTGATCCAACACTGGCTTCTCTTATGTTCTTATGTTCCTCAGGAAGTCTGTGAGACCATACATTATTAATACCCCCGGCTATGTCCGTGATAACCAAAGACTTCCTGAGGAAACTGCAGTCCATTGACCATTCCCCAGAAAACAGCATTCTAACCCCCATGGATGGTGAGTCTCTGTACACCAACATCTCCCAGCAGGATGGCAGTTCTTGCCACTGAACTCGGCATGTTTTTTCTCACCCATAACTACTTCAGGTTGGGTGAGAAGTTATACCTTCAAATTAATGGCACAGCCATGGGCACCAACGCTCCCTCTAAGCTGTGGAGTCTTGTGGGCAAAACATTCTATGTTGTGAGCTACTGGCATTAAAGTGGTGAGCGAGCCATTTGGCTACTGCATGAATGAGTCTGCTCCAGAGCCATCCTTCCTGAGCCGAGATGAAAATGTGTGAACCGGAGGCTAGAAAAACCTGTGCGCTAACTCACACTAACTCAGCTTAGAGGGAACACTGTCCATGGGCATCCGCACAGCTCCACAGAATGCCAGCATTTTCATGGAGGATCTAGAACAGCATTTTCTGAACTCCTACCCACTGGCACCTCTCCTTTCCTTGAGATAGGTTGTGGCCACATGCCTGAGATAAAGCGGGGGGGGGGGGGGGGAGGCTATTTCTTCTGTCGGAAGTTGACCCGCTGTTGCAAGATCACACAGATTTTTGTAGATGCGGGCACAGCCCGCCACTGCATGATCAGATGCAACCACCGGTGAGTCATTTTTTTTTTTGCCGTTTGTTCCCGATGCGCTTACACTAGGGATCGATGATTCACACCTTTCCCTATGGAATGTGGGGGGGGGGGGTGTTAGTGCGCTGATGCACGTACTGCACGTACTAGCCTGATCAGACTATCCCAATGCCATGGGAGCACGCTGGTGTGATCAGACGCACGAAAGTCCATCAGTGGCCAGTAGCAACCCATTTGTTACTGGACTTTCTGATGTGTTTTTTTACTCTGCGTGCGCGGCGGAGCAAAACGGGTTGCCGACGGCTGTGGGGCGCTTGCCAGATGTTGGCGTCTGAACATGCTCCTTTAATCTGCCCGGCATTCACACCTATATCGAGGCTAATTGTGCAAGTGACCGCAGCCATATATTTGTTTTATTTATTTATTCATTCATTGTATTGTCTGGACCCAGGGCTATTTTTGGGCAGGAACGCACAGGAATAGAGTTCCGGCTGGCTTCTGAGTTGGTCACACCTACAGCCTCCCCTGCCCTTGGGTTCCCCAGGCACCTCGCAAGCCGATCCAGAAACTGCCTTCCTTCCCTCAGGTTCCCCATGCGCCCTGCAAGCCGCGGGGTACCTGGGGAAGCCAATCCTGGGAGGAAGCTGCACTGTCAGGGGTGTGGCCTAATGTGCTAATGAATTTCTACTGTTGGGTGTGGCCTATTATGCTAATGAGTTCCTGCTGGGCTTTTTCTACAAAAAAAGCCCTGTCTGGACCCATGGCAAATAAGCCCTCCAGGCTTTCCAAAACTTCCACCCCACCATCAATCGAACTATGAATTACCCTACACAAGAAATAAACTTCCTGGACACCACAGTACAGATACACGAGGGGCACATAAGTACCCCATTATACCGGAAACGGACAGCTCAGTGAACATAGCTACTTGCCTCCAGCTACCACCCCAACCACATCAAACAATCCACTGTGTATAGCCACGCCCTACGCTATGGTCGCATCTGCTCCAACCCCTCAGACAGAGGCGCTCACTTGAAGGATCTGCAACGGGCATTTTTGCAACTACAATCTCCTCCTGATACGGTGAGGGAGATGATTGGAAAGGCCAGAATGATACCCAGGGGCAGCTTGCTACAAGACAAGCCCAAAGAACACCACTGGCGGTCACCTACCGCTCAAAACTCTAGCTACTTCAACACATTATTAATGACCTTGGGAGGTGGTGGACTCTCCTTCTTTGGAGGTTTTCAGGCAGAGGCTTGATGGCCATCTGACAGCAGTGCTGATCCTCTAAATTTAGGCAGATCATGGGAGGGAGGGGAGGAAGGGTTGCCTCAGTGCTCAGTTCTCGCGGCCCTTTCTTCCACACCCAGGGAAATGCTTTGGGGTCATCCCTTTGGGGCCAGGAAGCAATTTTTCTCCAGGCCAGTTTGGCTGGAGATCCTGGAGCATTTTTTGTCATCTTCTGGGCATGAAACAGTGGCCACTGGGGGTGTGTAGGGAGGAGGTATTTGTGAATTTCCTGCATTGTGCAGGGGGTTGGACTAGTGGACCCTGGAGGTCCCTTCCAACTCTACAATTCTATGATCCTATGACCTACAACCCATGCTGGATAGTGACACTTCCCCCACAGAGGTACGGCAGGCTGGCCTCTTCTTGCTTACAGAAAACTTGCTAACCTAAAACAACTTCTCACCCAAAGTGATCAACCACTTAACAGTAACACGGACTCTGGTACCAAGGCCTGCAACAAACCCAGATGCCAACTTTGCTCTCATATAGATCCAGCAACACCATCAGTGGACCCAGCAACCTCAGCCAGACCATCTCAGGTTCCTACTCCAGCTCACTGTCTACTGTGATTATGCCATCATGGGCCAGCAATGCCCTTCCTTCTACTTTGGACAAATAGGCCATCCCTTTGACAAAGAATCAATGGATCTAAGTCTGACATCAGAAACCACAACATTAAAAAAACCAGCGGGGACACATTTTAACCTTCCAAGACATTCAGCTGAGGACTTTAAAGTATCAGTTCTCTGACAAAGAAATTTCAAAGGGAGATTAGAAAGGGAGACTGCTGAATTGCAACTGATAACGAAGCTCAAGACAATGCATCCTCCTGGACTGAATCAAAACCTAGGTTCCCTGTCTCATTACCAAAGCTGTTTTCCCCATGCCTACTACCTCCCTAAATATCACACCCAATTTAATCACACCTTCTATTGTCCTTTGCCTGCTAATGTCATTTGGCATCTGAAACCACTCCACTTTCCAATAGATAGGACAGATGGACTCACATTCTAGCGGTATCTGAAGAAATGAGCAGTGACTCACAAAGGCTCGTACCCTGCCATAAAATGTGTTAGTCCTTAAGCAGCTACTGGACTTTTGTTCTTTTCTACTGCTACAGACAGACGAACATGGCAACCCATCTTGATCAACCTCACAGGATGTCTGCTGTGAGGAGAGGAAGGGAAGCCACTCCGAGACTCCTTTGGGCAGTGAAGGATGGGGTATAAAACCAACTCTTCTTCTTGTCCATTCAACAAGGGGGAATGGAGCCTGGAGAAGGGGGGGGACCTCGGTGGGGCACAGTGCCGTAGAGTCCACCCTCCAAAGCATCCATTTTCTCCAGGGGGATGGATCTCTGTAGTGTGGAAATGAGCTGTAATTCCAGAAGATCCCCAGGCCCCACCTGGAGGCTGGGAGCCCCATAAGCAAGCTGCATGAATGTAACATGCAACTTGCATAATGCCGTGTCACGTCTGGGTGAGGGCTGAGTGCGGTCAAGTCCCTTCTGACTTAATGGCAACCTTATGAATTAATGACCCCCCCCCCAAAAAAACATCCTGTCGTTAACAGCCTCGGCCTGCGGCTTCCTTGATTGACTCCATCAATCTCTCGTTGGGCCTTCCTCTCTTCATGCCACCTTTGATTGTTCCTCGCAAGACAGACAGACATCTCATTTCAAACGATGTTTGGCATTCCTTCACCACTCCACTGAGAATGCCGGCTGCTTTTAATAAACCCTGCCTCTTCTGAACCGTGAGCCTACACTTCCAGGCAGTTCTTGCTTATCTGTCTCTTCGAATATTAGTTTCCGAGAAGCTTTAAGCCCTTGGAGACTAGACTCAGAAGCCTATCCCCCAAAGGGTAGCCTCACAGGCTCCCAGAATCAAGCAATGTTCAAGAGAGAGCTTTGGCAGGTCTCTTTTCGCAATATACTGAAAGGGCTCTGGGAAATTTTACTGAAGGTTTCACCTGACGCTGGGATCCTGCATCTCGGAAGTTCTTTGGCAAGCATAATGAATCGTAGAATCATGAAATCATGGAGTTGGAAGGGACCTCCAGGGCCATCTAGTCCAACCCCACGCACAGTTCGGTGTGGTGTAGTGGTTAAGTGCACGGACTGTAATCTGGGAGAACCGGGTTTGATTCCCCACTCCTCCACTTGCACCTGCTGGATGACCTTGGGCCAGCCATAGTTCTGTCAGAGCTGTTCTTGAAAAAGAGCAGTTTCTTCAGAGCTCTCTCAGCCCCACCTACCTCACAGGGTGTCTGTTGTGCGGAGGGGAAGGGACAGGAGATTGTAAGCTGCTCTGAGACTCCTTCGGGTAGTGAAGGGTGGGGTATAAATCGAATCTCTTTTTCTTCTTCTTCACAATGTAAAAAACTCACAAATACATCCCCCACAACCCCCAGTGACCCCTGTCCCATGCCCAGAAGATGACCAAAAAAACCTTTTAGGATCCCCGGCCAAACTGGCCTGGAGAAAAATTGAGTAGACCTTGAGTTTTATAAAATTATGAATCGGGTGAAGAGAGGTGACAAGCAGAACGATCCCGCCTCTCTCAAAATACTAAAACTCGAGGGCATCCAATGAAGCTGATGGCAGTAGGTTCAGGACAGACAAAAGAAAATACTTCTTTACACAAAAGGTGACTAAAATGTGGAATTCACTGCCAGAGGATGTCATGATGGCCACAGGACTAAACAGCTTTAAAGGGGGGTTAGAGAGATTCATGGAGGATAGGTCTATCGATGGCTCCTAGCCGTGGTGGCTGAAGGGAACTTCCACATTCAGAGTACTAAGCCTCTGAATCCTAGAGCCAGAAGGCTGCATCAGGAATAGGTCTCGGCCTCTCTGCCCTGTTGCTGGCCCTCCAGAGGAACTGGCTGGCCACTGTGTGAGACAGAATGCTGGACTGGATGGACCACTGGTCTAATCCAACAGGGCTCTTCTTGTGTTCTTATCAGGGAAAGGCCTTGGCCTCTATGCCCTGTTGTTGGCCCTTTGGAGGAACTGGTTGAGGCCACTGTGTGAGACAGGATGCTGGATTAGATGGACTACTGGTCTGATCCAGCGGGGCTCTTCTTATGCTCTTATGAGGGGAAGGCCTCGGCCTCTCTGCCCTGTTGTTGGTCCTCCAGAGGAACTGGCTGGCCGCTGTGTGAGACAGGATGCTGGACTGGATGGACCACTGGTCTGATCCAGCAGGGCTCTTCTGATGTTCTTATGAAGGCCTCGGCCTCTATGCCCTGTTGTTGGCCCTCCAGAGGAACTGGCTGGCCACTGTGTGAGACAGGATGCTGGACTAGATGGACCATTGGTCTGATCCAACAGGGCTCTTCTTATGTTCTTATGAAGGCCTCGGCCTCTCTGCCCTGTTGTTGGTCCTCCAGAGGAACTGGCTGGCCACTGTGTGAGACAGGATGCGGGACTAGATGGACTACTGGTCTCATCCAGCAGGGCTCTTCTTCTGTTCTTATATGCAGCAGAGGGAACAAAGGACTCACAAGTAGACAGTGGAAGGTGGGGGGGGGTGCAGGAATCAGAGGAGATCTCTGCACAGGGAGTCGGCAGCAGTGCGCCCCACCAGAATCCATGGGCCCTGCATCCAAATGTGCATAACACCACTGCAGCCCCATTGCTAGGACCAGCTCACTATGAAACCAGCTAATACTGCGGGAGGGTTTCCTGCTATCCCAAAAGCAAGCAAGAAATCAATACTCCATACAAGGGAGGCAATGTGATCTGAATGCTGAGTCACTCTTTCACTGCAGTGCCTAATTGAAAAGAGTATAGAAAACAGACGAGTCACGTTTACGAGGCCCTGTGTTTTCAGACCCACCGAGATGGAGCAGTTTGATAAAGGAGCCGTCCAAGACCAATCATCTACGTATGTCAGTATTACATATCCATAGTGTCAGTGTTTCCCAAGGGAAGGTGGAACTCCCTCCCAGTCCTGCTTCTGATATTCTTTAATGGGAGGTGCCACAGACTTGAACTTTGGGTATGCCCTCTACCACTGAGCTATAGTTCCTCTCCGTTTTCCTGGATGTAAATAAGCCTCAGAAGAAGACATGTAATGGAGACATTGTGTGGTATCAAACTGGGAAATGGTGCAGGCTCTTCAATCTCAGTTTCTGGATGCAATGCTCAAAAATGACAGAAGAAGAAGAAGAAGAGGAGGAGGAGGAAGAGGAGGAGGAGGAAGAGGAGGAGGAGGAGGAGGAGGAGGAGGAGATTGGATTTATACCTCACCCTTCACTTGGAATCTCAGAGCGGCTTACAATCTCCTTTCCCTTCCCCTCCCCACAACAGACACCCTGTGAGGTAGTGGGGCTGAGAGAGCTCTTTCAAGAACTGCCCTTGAGAGAACAGCTCTGACAGAACTATGGCTTGCCCAAGGTCATCCAGCAGCTGCATGTAGAGGAGTGGGGAATCACACCCGGTTCTCCCAAATTAGAGTCCGTGTTCCTAACTACTCCACCAAACTGGCTTGCTTGCACTAGCCAAGTATGCTTACACCATAAACGATTGCATTAAGGGAAAAGAATAAATCCGAGCAGCCGGGTCAACCGCCATCGCACATATATTTCATATACAGTAGAAAAAAGCAAGACTCCAGTAGCACCTTAAAGATGAACAAAATTTGTGGCAGGATGTGAGCTTCCGTGACTCACTGCTCACTTCTTCACATATGCATTTCGTATACTTCATTCTTCCTTTTAATAAGAGTCTGGAACGCCTTCTCTCTCTCATACAGGGATTTTGAAAGTCAAAAAACAAACAAGCAGAAAATGTGCCCATTCATTCTGCCGAACCTTGAATGCAGTCGAATGCAGGGCCTCTCTAATAATATCTTTCTGCAAGTGAGCATTTCTGTTCGAGCAGGTAAGAATACAGAATCAAGCCCCCAAAAAGAAAGAAAAGAACTGCAAAGCATTTGCATTTGAAAGGCATTGCAAACCACCAGAGGGAGCCAAATGAAAGTGTTCTAATGCTCCTCTACCTCTGGAAAGAACAGAGAAAGGTCAAACATTTCAGCACCAAGAGCTGTGGACAGTTCCCAGTATAGCCAACCGCTTGAGTGAACAATCCTGGAAGATGTAGGGGTGATTTCAGCCAGCCCTGCCTGAAAAGCCTGAACATAAACTAATCCCTGCTTACAAAACTTGTAGCTGTTATCATCCACAAAAATGCCATCCTCCCGTATTACACTGCTCTCAAAAGCAGCCCATACATTTTGAACGCTATTCACATAACTGAAGCAATGAGATGGCAATATCGCCAAACGGATACCGCGATCGTGAGATCACAACAGTGCTACATAATACAGACTCCACTGGCCATATACCTCTCAGAGCAGCTTACATTTATACCCAGAGCTAACACAAAGACTTCCGAGTGTTTTGTTTGCTCTCTCCTGAAAAGAAAATCCAGTTCTCTCTAGGCAGGGAGACGTAAGGACCATTTGCTGTTATTTGTGTTTTCCGATGGAATGTCACTGTTTTATTGCTTCTTGCTCGTAAAAGAGCCAAGCGACCCTGGATACAAGCTTTCGCTCTGCATCTAACATTTATAACCCAACACAGAGTACACCAGGATTTTCCAGCGTGTCCCAAATATTCTTCCTTTTCCTATTTTTTTAAAAAATTGTAGTTTTCAGCCTGAAGAAGAGTTGGTTTTTAGGCCCCACTTTTGTCTACCCTAAGGAGGCTCAAAGCAGCTTATATAATCACCTTCCCTTCCTCTCCCCACAACCTGTGAGGCAGGTGGGGCTGAGAGAGTTCTGAGAGAACCGTGACTGGCCCAAGGTCACCCAGCAGGCTTCATGCGAAAGAGTAGGGAATCAAACCCGGCTCTCCAGATCAGAGTCCTCCATTCTGAACCACTGCACCACACTGGCTGAAGAACTCAGCAGTCTGCGCTCTGTGCCATTTGGTCAGTCCAAAAGGGATTGCGTGGTTGTGTTCTGTACAAACAGAGAGATCCCACTGGGAGGTAGACACAACTGCAACATTGTGAGAAAGTATACAATCCTGCAGAGGGGAAATGAGAAAAGAGCAAGAGTCCAGTGGCACCTTCAAGACTGCCACCATTTGTGGCGGGGGATGAGCTTTCTTGAGTCCCCGCTCACTTCTTCAGATAATCCAGAGGAGAAAAATAGGTTGCATCTAATTGCAGTTAAGTGTGGACGGACAACCTACTATTTAAATATATGAACACACATGAAACTGCCTTCTACTGAATTAAATCATCAGTGTCTGTATTGACTCCTCAGACTGGCAGCAACTCTCCTGGGTCTCACCCAACTCTTCACATCACCTACGGCCAGATCCTTTAGCTGGAGATGCCAGGGATTGAACCTGGGACCTTCTGCATGCAAAGCAGATGCTCTACCACTGAGCCAATCCTCTCACTCCCCAGTGCTCCCAAATACTGACATTCATTTAGAAGAAGAAGAAGAAATTGGATTGATACCCCGCCCTTCACTCGGAATCTCAGAGCACCTTATAGTCTCCTCTCCCTTCCCCTCTCCACAACAAATACCCTGTGAGGTAGGTGGGGTGAGAGAGCTCTGAGATAACTGTCCTTGAGAGAACAGCTGATACAGAGCTATGGCTTGTCCTTGAGAGAACAGCTGGTACAGAGCTATGGCTTGCCCAAGGTCATCCAGCAGGTGGGAGTGGGGGAGTGGGGAATCAAACCCGGTTCTCCCAGATTAGAGTCCAGGCTCCTAACCACTACACCCAACTGGCTCTAGACTGTGCTCACTAGATGGTGTTCACATTACTATCTGTTGCTGTTTCCCCCATACACAGTCCCAATTTCCTCAGTTACTCGCCTCTTCTTTCATCTACCAAATGAACAGTCCAGTGCATCCAGTACAGGAACACCCGTGAAGTTGATCTATACTGAAACAGACCATTGGTTAATCAAATTCAGTTGCATCTACTCTCGGTGGCACCAGCTCTCCAAGGTCTCAGGTAGACGTGACCTACTGAATGGTCCTTTTAACTGGAGATGGTGGGGACTGAACCTGGGACCTTCTGCATGCTAAGCAGGGCTCTAACCACTGAGCCATGGCCTCTCCCAGAGAGACTATTGTGCTTCCAACAACTGTAAGTAACAGCATCTTATGCAAAGTGCCTCCCCCTGGATCCTCTTGGATTAGGACTGGCTGTAGCTATTCACTGGTAAATAAAACAATGTTCTGTGTATTCTCAGAGACACACGTTTCTCCAGGCAATCTACATACTGCAGAGCAAACAGTGTGACCTGGAAAGATCAGTTTCTCTGGGGCCATGACAACCTCTTCAGAAATAGATTCGGGTATGTTTTTGTACTGCACTATCCTGTCACTCTCATCAGCAAAATCTGAAGCCTTCTTCTAGCTTCAGTGGTGTTTCTCCCTCCCAAGGAAGAAGTTCTCCATGCAGCAGGAGGAGTTGGAAACAAACCTGGGGAGGGGCCATGGCTCGGTGGTAGCGCGTTTGCTTGGCATGCAGGAGGACCCGGGTTCAGTCCCTGTCTCATTTGGCCTCATCTGGAATACTGTGCTGGAATTCTGGTCGCTGTATCTCAAGAAGAACATTCCAGAGTTGGAGAAAGTGCAGAGGAGGGCAACTGAGATTATTAGGGGCTTGGAGCACCTTCCCTATGGGAAAAGGTGGAAGAGGTGACTAAGGGGGGACGTGACAGAGGTTTATCAAATGGGGTGGAGAAAGGTGACAAAGAGCACTTTTCCTCCCTCTCCCAAAACACTAGAACTCGAGGGTGTCTGATGGGCAATAGATTCAAGATGGAGAAAGGGAAATACTTCTTTACACAGAGAGCTGCCAGAGGGCAGGCATAGACTGCTTGAAAGGGGGATTAGATAGATTCATGGAGGATGAGTCCATCAGTGGCTACTAGCCATGATGGCTGAGGGGAGCCTCCACATTCAGAGGCACTGAGATTCTCAGTCCCAGAGCCAGGAGGCAACATCAGGGGAAAGCCTCAGCCTCTATGCTCTGTTGTTGGCCATTCAGAGGAACTGGTTGGCCACTGTGTGAGACAGAATGCTGGGTTAGATGGACAACTGGTCTGATCCAGCAGAGCTCTTCTTAAGTTCTTATGAAGGCCTTGGCCTCTATGCCCTGTTGTTGGCTCTCCAGAGGAACCGGTTGGCCATTGTGTGAGACAGGGTGCTGGACTAGATGGACCCTTGGCCTGATCCAGCACGCCTCTTCTTATGTTCTTATGAAGGCCTTGGCCACTGTGCCCTGTTGTTGGCTCTCCAGAGGAACTGGTTGGCCACTGTGTGAGACAGGGTGCTGGACTAGATGGACCACTGGTCTCATCCAGCAGGGCTCTTCTTATGTTCTTATGAAGGCCTCGGCCTCTATGCCCTGTTGTTGGCCCTCCAGAGGAATTGGTTGGTCACTGTGTGAGACAGGATGCTGGACTAGATGGACCCCTGGTCTGATCCAGCAGGGCTCTTCTTATGTTCTTATGAAGCCCTTGGCCTCTACGCCCTGTTGTTGGCTCTCCAGAGGAACTGGTTGGCCACTGTGTGAGACACGATGCTGGACTAGATGGACCACTGGTCTAATCCAGCAGGGCTCTTCTCATGCTCTTATGAAGGCCTCGGCCTCTATGCCCTGTTGTTGACCCTCCAGAGGAACCAGTTGGCTACTGTGTGAGACAGGATGCTGGACTAGATGGACCACTGGTCTAATCCAGCAGGGCTCTTCTGATGTTCTTATGAAGGCCTCAGTCTCTATGCCCTATTGTTGACCCTCCAGAGGAACTGGTTGGCCACTGTGTGAGACAGAATGCTGGACTAGATGGACCACTGGTCTAATCCAGCAGGGGTCTTCTTACATTCTTACGTCTTTAGTTAAAAGAATCATGTAGCAGGTGATGTGAAAGACTTCCGCCTGAGACCCTGGAGAGAGGCTGCAGCTCTGAGTAAACTATACTGACTGGTGATCTGAGTCAGTATAAGGTAACTTCTTGTGTTCATGAATGTGTGTGTGTTTTTGTGTGTGTGTGTGTGTTCAAGCTCTGAGTCCAGAGGCTGCTGATGAATTTGCCTAAAGAGAAACTCCCACGCATATTTTGAGGTACTTCTTCAGGAAAACCTGACATTAAAATTCACAGTATTGAAAAACTAGCCAGTGAACATTTTAATAGTCCATGACATTCTGTTGCTAATCTAAAGGTTACAGTTGTCTGACAAAAGGAACTTCAAAGGGAGAATGCACTCAAAAGCGCAGCATTAGGATTCATAAACAAATCCAAGGCAATATACCCCCCAGAGCGTAAGAGGGAACCGAGGCTCCTAACTCACTGTAGGTACTAATGTCTTGCACATCCAACCCGTATAGATCTTAATTACTTCTTCTAAACTGTCCATAATTTCCTATTGTATCTGAAGATCTCATTTCATCCTGCACTAGGTTTTACATTCACAAATCCGACAACAGCTGGCAACGTTTCACGCCCCTGTTGAGCGAACTGATTATTCTTCAGAGTGGATTCTGCTTTGAACCAGCCTCCCTTTGTGGCCCGTGTGGATGGCCCAGGCTAGCTCGATCTTGCCAGATCTTGGAAGCTAAGCAGGGTCGGTCCTGGTTAGTACTTGGATGGGAGACCATCACGTAAGACCAAGGTCACTACATAAAAGAAGGCAATGGCCAACGACCATTGTTCCTCTCTTGCCTTGCAGACCTCATGATGGGGCCACCATAAACCAGCTGCAACTTGGCGGCACTTCCCGCCACCATCACTCCTTGTCATATCTCCCCTCTTTCTGTTGTGCATATAAGAACAGAAGAGAAGCCAACGTTGGATCAGGCCAATGGCCCATCCAGTCCAACACTCTATCACACAGTGGCCAAGAACACCAGCTGCCATCAGGAGGTCCACCAGTGGGGCCAGGACACTAGAAGCCCACCCACTGCTGCCCCCCAAGAATACAGTGCATCACTCGCCCCAGACTGAGAGTTCCTGTCAATACCTTGTGGCTAATAGCCACTGATGGACCTCCGCTCCAGATGTTTATCCAATTCCCTCTCGAAGCCGTCCATGCTTGTAGCCGCCGCCTGTGGCAGTGTGTTAATCACTCTTTATCAGCCTGATGGATTTACCTTCGAGTACATCTGATGAAGTGAGGTCTGGCTTGGAAAGACTTATGCTGGAATAAATGTTTTTCTAATACAATCTAGGAGTGTGCATTTGGCATAAACCAAGCTGAAAAAATACCTGGAAAACACCTTACCGGTATTTTTGGGGTATTGATTAAGCTGAATACAGAACAAAAGAACTGATTCGGTGACCAATATAGCTGAGCCTGAATAAACACCTTTTTTTTGGGGGGGGGGGAGTTATTCAGGTATATTCAGTATACCCAACCAGCCAAGGTGGAGTGGAGCTCTCAGCTCCCACCACCTCAGCTGATCTTCCCAGCCAGGTCTGCATGTGGCAGGGGCCAGCTTCTACGGCAGTGAAGTTGTGCTGTAGAAGAAGCTACCAGTATTTTTCAGTATGGGTCTATTGGATCTGAAAAAATACAGGATTTCTGAAAAATCCCAGATCCCAATACCATAGTAGCAGGGGTCCTTTGGGGCCGGAGCGAGGCAGAGCCCCGCTCCGCCAGCTCAGGAGTGGGCAGTAGGGCAGCCACGGGTTGAATCAGATTCTCTGATCTGATTCGGCCCGCTGCTGAATTGCCGCCGAAATTCGGTGGCAACTTTAAAAGCAGCTGTAGGGGAGGGGGTTTGAGGGAGAGACTCCAAACTTGCAGGATAGCTTCTGGGACCTCTCCCCCAAATACCCACCAAGTTTCACGAATATTGGACCAGGGGGTCCAATTCTACGGGCCTCCAAACAGGTTGTCCCCATCCTCTCCATTGTTCTCTATGGTGAGAAAAAAGTAACTTTTTTCCCACCATAGAGAACAATGGAGGGGATGGGCAACCTTTTTGAGGCCCCATAGAATTGGACCCCCTGGTCCAAACTTCTTGAAACTTGGTGGATATTTTGGGGAGAGATCCCAGAAGGTACCCTGCAAGTTTGGAGCCTCTCCCTCAAACCCCCTCTCCTCCAGCCCCTCATATACCCTATGAGTTTTTGCCATTGACTTCGATAGCCCATAGGGTATGTTAGGGCTGAAACTGACATTCGGCTGGTTATACTAATGAGTTATGCTAATAGGTATGCTAATGAGCTCCTGCACCTCTTTTTCTACGAAATGACCCCTGCATAGTAGTATTGGAATCCAGTATTTTGGGGAGATACCAAATTTTTCTCCGGTCCAACAGACCCGAACTGAAAAATATCAGGGTATTTTTTCACGCCCTAACCCAATCCCTCTTCCTTCGACCACTGTCATGGACATGAGCACACAATCAGGTCGAACGAACCAGGCAGGTGGCCCTTTAAATATGCTGTGTGATAACCACTGCCAGATATTTGGCCACCTGTACAGTAACTTGTACAGCTGAGCGCTGAAGAATAGATGCGTTTGAATTATGGTGCTGGAGAAGACTCTTGAGAGTCCCTCGGACAGCAAGGAGATCAAATCAGTCAGTCCTAAAAGAAACCAACCCTGACTGTTCCCTGGAAGGCCAGATCCTGAAGCTGAAGCTCAAATACTTTGGCCACCCAATGAGAAGGGAGCACTCCCTGGAGAAGACCCTGGATGCTGGGAAAGACTGAAGGTCCAAGAAGAAGGGGACGGCAAAGGATGAGATGGTTAGACAGTGCTATCGATGCAACAAACATGAAATTAAGCGAACTCTGGAGCAATACGGAAGACAGGAGGGCCCAGCGTGATGTGGTCCACGGGGTCGCGAAGAGTTGGACTTGACTGTGAGACTGAACAACAACAACAGTAACTTGGGTTTTTTATATCTTTTAATAACCAAGACATTTTATCTTCTGGGGAAGCAAATCCAGCTCCAAGTCATGAGAGAATTAAGGTTGAACTTAAATCTGAGACTACAGAACAATCTAATACTATGTGGTCGATAGAGTCTGTTTTAAGGTGCCACCAAATGACTGTCTTATTTGGCTCAGGCAAAACATCCATCAAGGCTTAAGGTAGGTGTTGGGATTTTTGCTTCAAATCAGAGACTAGGTGCACAGACAAGGAGCCAGATGATGTGCTTAAAAGGGACATAGTTTACTGAAAATTAGGGAAGGGAGATCTTTGGGTAAAATTAAACGAAAAATACATCCGAGCTACTAGCTAAATCCTATTAGACACATTGCTGAAAAAAGGAACGGCAGCCCTTCTCTGTCCTTCTTGCCCAAAACCAAGAACCTTAAACCTGGGAAGGCATGCATACAAGATCAATGCATTGTCTACAAACAAGATGCTAACTGACCAATAGAAAAGGTTCCAGGTCCCTTCATTAGGATAAACAGCTCCCAGAATTTCCCACCTTGACTAAACACTACCCCTATGTAACATCCTGTTAACTAACAACATTTAACTCCATAATGCCTGAAATGTAAGCAACATGCCGATTCCAACAGGAGGCCTAAGGGGTATTTAGAAAGAGTTCTATACAGTTGGGAGGGAGCAGACGGTGTAATGTGAGTTCTTTGAATCATGCCATCCATGTACACTTAGCACAAAGAGAAGAAGAAGAAGAAGAAGAGATTGAATTTATACCCCGCCCTTCACTCACTTGGAGTCTCAGAGCGGTTTACAAGCTCCTTTCCCTTCCCCTCTCCACAACAGACACCCTGTGAGGTAGGTGGGGCTGAGAGAGCTCTGAGAGAACTGCTCTTGAGAGAACAACTGGTCCAGAGCTATGGCTTGCCCAAGGTCATCCAGCCAGGTGCAAGTGGAGGAGTGGGGAATCAAACCCGGTTCTCCCAGATTAGAGTCCGCGCACTTAACCACTACACCAAACTGGCTCTCTGCCTGAATCAAGACAACTTTTAGAATTTGCTAAGCGGTTTCCTTTGCTCTCTTTTGAGAAAACAATTTCAAATACAAAATGTGACTTTCCCCCTAATTTTGTACGGATGTTAAATCGGGGAGTTAAACTGTACCCAAGTGGTGAAGGTCATTAATCTAGATTATCTTCACCATTGGGAGGGGAGGCAGCATAGTGCAGCCCAATCTCATCAGATCTCAGAGGCTAAGCAGGGAAGGAAGAATCATAGAATCACAGAGTTGGAAGAGGCCATACAGGCCGTCTAGTGACTTGTCCAGCCCCCTGCTTAATGCAGGATCAGCCTAGAGCATCCCTGACTAGGGTTTGTCCAGCTGCTGCTTGAAGACTGCCTCTGAGGGGGAGTTCACCACCTCCCTAGGCAGCTGATTCCACTGTTGCACAACTTTTACTGTCAAAAAGTTTTTCCTAATTTCCTAATCCCTGTATCTAAAGAAGTGAGCAGTGACTCACAAAAGCTCCTCCCCTTCCACAAATTTGGTGAGTCTTTAGGTTGCTCCTGGGCTCTCGCTCTTTTCTGTCTGAAGAAGTGAGCAGTGACGCACAAAAGCTCACCCCCTGCCACAAATCTGGTGAGTCTTTAAGGTGCTACTGGACTCTTGCTCTTTTCTACCGTGACAGACAGACAGACAGACATGGTGACCCATCTTGATCTGCTGCAGACCTGTATGTCCACCCTCCGCTTCTGTCCCTTTAGGAGATGCTTAAATGGCTTGTTCTTTACCATGTGACTTTCTTTATCTCCATGCCACAGGAAAAAGCTTCATCTCCCCATTTCCACACATTAAGCCTCTGTTAAAGGGCGTCGGAATTTCTTTTGGCCACCCTAAGCAGGAATCTGACTCAGCTGGGGGGTGGGTGGGTGCTGTCTTGGCTGGTGGCCACAGAGACTACACCCTGTAAGCTGGAAACACAGTCTGGAATCAAGGTAAAGAAGAAAGCCAAAGGTCAGATAGCCAGGCAGTCAATGCAAGGTTTCAAGGACAAGGAGCGGCTGCCACACACACAGAAGCAGGTCTGAATGTGCAGAGTTGCTGCCACGCTGAAGCAGGTGCATGGAGTGTTTTTGAGCAGGTCCTCCCTTCCCTGGGAACTGAGTCTGCAAAGGCTTACAGCTCCTCCCCATTGCCTTCGCAGGAGCTGCAGTCTGGCACTCCTTCTTCACTCCTGCAAAGTCAGCCTCTGGCGTGCCCTCCATCTGGGGCTCTCAGGAGAACTAGGTGGGGAGTCTAGACTCGGGGTGTCTGCAACTGGGGGTGCTGGGCCATTCGGTAACGCTAACTTTCAGAGGCAGCAAAGAGTCTCCAGCACAGCAGAGGATAATTGCTGCTCTCTCCCCTAAGTGTCGAGCCGCATATCAAACACCATCTCCCTCCCAAACAGCAGCAACGGAAAGAGCCTGACAAGGAAGGACAGGCCAAGCAAACTAACCAGAGGCAGTCAATGGATTGTGCAATCAGAGACAGCGAGAGAGGAGGCGAGAGAAAGAAAGAGGGAAACAAGGCTCCACAAGAAGGATTCGGTGACCATGAAGTCAAGGGTGGATGAGCACTTAAAGAATAGCAATACTCTGAAAGGACCCATAAATCCAAGAACACAAGAAGGGCCATGCGAGATCACAGCAGGGCCCAGAAAGTAAGAGAAGCCATGTTGGATCAGGCCAATGGCCCATCCAGTTCAACATTCTGTGCCACACAGTGGCCAAAACTCAGATGATATCAGGAGGTCCACCAGCGGGGGCCAGAACTCCAGAAACTCTCCCACTGTTGCTCCCCCCTCAAGCATTGAGAATACAGAGCATCCCTGCCCCAGACGGAGTGTTTCATCTATGCCTTGTGGCTAACAGCCACGGATGGACCTCTTTCTCTAATCCCCTCTCAAAGCTGTCTATGCTTGTAGACACCTCCACTTCCTCTGGCAGTGAATTCCACGTGTTAACTTCTCTTTGGGTGAAGAAGGACTTCCTTTCATCTGTTCTAAGCCTCCTGCTCGTCAGTTCCGTGGAGTGAATTCAGCATCCAGTGAGATAGCGTTGAAGTCTTAGGCTGCCTGCTCCGGCCGTTGATGTTTAGAGGTAATTCTAAGGTCCATTTAGCTACAATTGTCCATAACTGTCAACAGATTTTTTTTTCTGTGTGTCTAATGAAGGGAGCTTTGACAGCCGAAAGCTTAGACCTTGAAACTCTTGTTAGCGGTTAGACCCCTCCTCTCACTGTGGGGCAGTTTATAGCTAGGACAACCATAAACACCCTTCTTAAAATATCACCCCCAAATAAGGTTTCCCCAGGTCTGGGTGGGGAAATCCCTCAGTTTTGGGGGGATTCTGATGCCGCCGGCCAGATGGCCAGTGTGGAAAACCCCAGCCACAAACAGCAACGTCCCCATACAACATCCCAATGAACTGGCATCACCGGAAAGTGACAGCATCATGTTGGGGACGTCACGTGACCACTCTATGGCTTGGCCATGGTTTTACCATAGAGTTTTGCCCAAAAGCCAGAGTGTTACCCCCAACATCACCGACACAATGATGTTGCTTCTGGGTGACATCAGCACATCAGGGACATCCCCACCTACTCTTGGAACAACTCCCCCCCCCTGGATCCCTCCCCTGGCAAGGCGAAGGGAGCTAGCAACCCTACCCCCAAATCATAAGTGCAGGACAAAGAGTTGCCACATCCCAGCTTCTCCCTGGCAGGGGGATTTGGGGGGCATTCTGAGACGGGGAGGGGCCATCCCCAACATGGTGACATCATGCAGAGTGACATCATTGTGTTGGGGATCCAGCGCCACATAAGAACATATGCGAAAGGGAGCCTTCCCTTTAAATGGTTGGGTAAAAAGCGGGCACTTCATGCACCTGTCCTGCAAGCTGAGAAGGTCTCACTTGCAGGGCAGGGGTGAGTGGCCCCCACTCAAAAAGAGCCTGTGGGCAATGTTCCCTCTAAGCTGAGATAGTGTGAGCTAGCTCACAGATTTTTAGCCTCCGGCTCACACATTTTTGCCTTCGCTCAGGAAGGATGGCTCCAGAGCAGACTAATTGATGCCGCAGCCAAATCGCTCGCTCACAACTTTAATGCCAGCAGCTCACAAAGTAGAATTTTTGCTCACAAGGCTCCACCGCATAGAGGGAGCACTGCATGGGGGGCAAGCATGCATGGCACCCTCTCTTTTCAAGCGGGTCCGCAGATGACTGTTGGGGGTGGGGATTTTCCCACTGGCCAGCTGGCCGGCATCTGGGGGGAGGACCCCCAAAGATTGGGGCAGTGTTTCCTCTAAGCTGAGTCAGTGTGAGCGAGCTCAGTTTTTTAGCCTCCGGCTCACACATTTTTGCCTTCGCTCAGGGAGGATGGCTCCAGAGCCGATTAATTTATGCAGCAGCCAAATCGCTGGCTCGCAACGTGAATGCCAGTCGCTCACAAAGTTGAGTTTTTGCTCACAGGACTTAGAGGGAGCATTGGATTGGAGGATTCCCTCCCCCACCTGGGGACCGGCATCCCTTCGCAGGACACTGCCTGGCTCAAAATGACACAAAATGGATGCCAGTCTGAAACATGCCAGGAAATGGAGTTTAGAAGTGTCAGTAAGAGCGGCTGACTGTCTACTCCCCCTCTACTCCTTGGAGAGAAGCATAATTTAGGACAAGGGGTCTCCCCAAAACCCACTGACTCACCCTTGGACTAATCCCATTGATGCCCAGCCTCACTTCCGTGCACCCATTTACCTTAAAGTTGTTATCGTTCAGTTGCACAGTTGAGTCCGACTCTTCGCGACCCCATGGACCACATCACGCCAGGCCCTCCTGTCTTCCGTCGTGCTCCAGAGTTTGCTTCATTTCATGTTCGTTGCATCGATAACACTGTCCAACCATCTCATCCTTTGCCGTCCCCTTCTTCTTTGACCTTCAGTCTTTCCCAGCATCAGGGTCTTCTCCAGTGAAAGCTCCCTTCTCATTGGGTGGCCAAAGTATTTGAGCTTCAGCTTCAGTTGTTGTTCAGTCGAGTCCGACTCTTCGCAACCCCATGGACCACATCCCACCAGGCCTTCCTGTCTTCCATCGTGCTCCAGAGTTTGCTTCATTTCATGTTATTACATCGATAACACTGTCCAACCATCTCATCCTTTGCCGTCCCCTTCTTCTTGGACCTTCAGTCTTTCCCAGCATCAGGGTCTCCTCCAGGGAGTGCTCCCTTCTCATTGGGTGGCCAAAGTATTTGAGCTTCAGCTTCAGGATCTGGCCTTCCAGGGAACAGTCAGGGTTGATTTCGTTTAGGATTGACTGATTCGATCTCCTTGCAGTCCGAGGGACTCTCAAGGGTCTTCTCCAGCACCATAATTCGAAAGCATCTATTCTTCAGCGCTCAGCCTTCCTTATAGTCCAACTCTCACAGCCATAAACCTTAGTGAAGCAACAATTAATTCTATTCACCTAACCCATTAGCCTTACCGGCCATGTACTTGTAGGGTCATCAGACCTCTCACACATCATTGCCCACCTCAGAAAAGCCCATTAAGTTATTTTTTTTTCTGGCAAATGGGTCATACCCACTCAAGGGCCCATTTTGCCCTACAATTCCCACAATGCTACCCCAGCAGTTTGTGTGTGCTGTGCAACCACATATGCCTCCACGTTGTAGTTTCTTTTTCTCTCCTGCACAGAAGAAAATGGTGGCCATTTTGCTCTTCAACTTCCTCTTTCGACAGACTGGATCTTCAAGATTGGTAATTACCTCACTTCCCCAAAAAGCTTTTCCTCTCCCCTCCCTGATTCCCTCTTTGTTAGCTCTTGTATGTGTTTTTAGTCTGTCTATCTGTGTATGCATTATTTTCCATTTCTATTTTCTTTTAATAAAAGAAGGAGAGACCAAGAGATTGGATTTATACCCTGCCTTTCACTACCCAAAGGAGTCTCAGAGAGGCTTACAATCTCCTTTCCTTTCCCCTCCCCACAACAGACACCCTGTAAGGTAGGTGGGGCCGAGAGAGGTCTCTCAAAGACTGCTCATGAGAGAACAGCTCTGAAAGAACTTGTAACTGATCCAAGGTCACTCCAGCAGCTGCATGTGAAGGAGTAGGGAATCAAACCCGGTTCTCGCAGATGAGCGTTCATGCTCCTAACCAGTCCACTAAACTGGCTCTTTCTGGTTGACATTGGTCTAGTTTATTTTGAGAGCTCTCTTTTTTGGTATTTTTGTGTGTGTGTGTATGAGGAGGAGGAGACTGGATTTATACCCCACCCTTCACTATCCGAGAGAGTCTCAGAGTGGTCTACAATATCCTTCCCTCCCTGCAACAGACACGCTGTGAGGTAGGTGGGGCTGTGAGAGGTCTTTCGGGAACTGCTTGTGAGAGAACAGCTCTGAAATAACTTGTGACTGACCCAAGGTTACCCCAGCAGCTGCATGTGGAGGAGTGGGGAGTCGAACCCGCGCTCCTAACCACTACACCAAACTGGCTCTCAGCTCCCCAGCCTCCTAGAAGGGAGGGGTTACGAGGGGATGAGGGGAGTACTTGAAAGTGCCAAGGGTCATACTGTCCCATCGCTGTCCTCAACCGAATGCCTGGCGGAACATCTCAGCCTTGCATGCCCTACAGAAAAGTAGTAACTCCAGCAGGGCACAGATGGTTTCCAGCAGAGAGTTCCACCAGGCGGGGGCGAGGGCTGAAAAAGCCCTGGCCCTGGTTGAGGACAGCCGGATCTCTTTCGGGGCAGGACATTTTTCTCCAGGACTGTTGGCAGCCTCACAGACCAAGTGGGCTCATGCTGAGGAAGCCGCCGGATTTTGAGGCTTTCCTGTATTTGAGGTTCATTGTCCTTTCATCCCTGCCCTTCATGCTCTCGTGGTAATCTGCTCAGGAAGACTGGTGGAATTGAATCATAGCACAGGGTATAAATAGAGAGCAATTTCCCCAAGTACAGGGGGGTGATTCTGAACTGCTGCATTCTGGAAGTGGGAGAAAAATAAAAGAGCAAATTCCCCGGCTCATGAGGAGCTTTGACAAGACTCACGGACCTAGCAAAATGAAGAAAGAACCCCCAAATCCAGTTTCAAAAACAGAGAGTTTGGAGATCAAAAACCTATGCAGGAACCATATCTTGCGAATCTGGGGAAAAAAACCCCTTCCATCTTCTAGAACAAAGTTTGAGTCCAGTGGCACCACACGCAGCTGCTGCTGTGATCTTGAGTCAGTCATACGTTTTTTCAGAGCGGTTCTCTCAAGGGCAGTTCCTGAGAGAGCTCTCTCAGCCCCACCTGCCTCACAGGGTGTCTGTTGTGGGGAGGGGAAGGGAAAGGAGATTGTAAGCCGCTCTGAGACTCCTTCAGGTAGTGAAGGGCAGGGTATAAATCCAATCACAGAACGCTGCAGCCAGGCTGCTGACGGGTCTCTCTTTGAGGGACCGTGTCCAGCCTGTGCTGCGGATGCTGCACTGGCTGCCTATAGCGTACCGGATCAAGTTCAAGGTGCTGGTGTTAACCTTTAAAGCCCTTTATGGTCAGGGGCCTGCCTACTTGAGGGACCGCCTTTCCCCATATCGGCCCCAGAGGTCACTGAGGTCCGGCACTCAGAATCGCCTGACTTGCCCCGGTCCAAAAGAAGCCCGTTTGACCTGTACCAGGGCCAGGGCTTTCTCGGTGGCGGCTCCTTACTGGTGGAACGAGCTCCCGGATGACATCAGGGCCCTGCAGGATCTATTGCAATTCCGCAGGGCCTGTAAGACGGAGCTCTTCCGCCAGGCTTTTAAATAGGAGCCGCCATCGGGTGGAGAACTGGCTATTAACACCGCCCTGGTCCTGGGGAAGGTACCCCTGCTGCCTTCGCTTACCGGGTAACTCTGAAGTCGCCATCTTGAAAATTTTATTGTAATTTTATTGTAATGTTTTTAACGGTTTTATATTGTAAACCTTCATGGTAACGGGTTTCTGTTAGCCGCCTTGAGCCGGTTCGCTGGCTAGGCGGGATATAAATTGAACAAACAAACAAATAAATAAATAAATCATCTCCTCCTCCTTCTGACCAACAAAGTTTCATTCTGCATGTAAGCCTTCGTGTGCATGCACTCTTCTTCAGACCAACATGGCTGCCCAACTGAATCTACCTCCTCCCTTCTGATTAGGATAAAGGGGGCCAGATGAAGGGAACTTTGACTCTCGAAAGCTTATAACCCGACACTCTTGTTGGTCCCTAAGGTACCAAAGGACTTAAATCTAACCGCTCTAATGCAAATCAACTTGGCTACCCTCTGAAACTATCTTCATGGAATGGCTGGATTACTGCAATATGCCCTGCATCAGGGTGCCCTTGAAGACCTATCCTGAAACTTCAGCTGTGCCATAAAGCAGCAATCCGACCACTGTCAGGGCTAGCTGATGGGTGCATATGTTGTCCATTTGGAAGACGTTGGCTACAGCCCTGACCTGGATAGGCCAGGCTAGCCCGATCTCATCAGGTCTTGGAAGCTAAGCAGGGTTGGCCCTGGTTAATATTTGGATGGGAGACCAACAAGGAATACCAGGGCCGGAACGCAGAGGCAGGCAATAGCAAGCCATCTCTCTGAAATGTCCAAGCCCTCCTAGAGGTCACCGGAAGTCACCGTGACTCAGGGGCATAGACTTTTCTGAAGTCCAGGGGGGCGGGGGCTCTTTAGCGTGCGTGCTTCGTGCGCGTGCTCGCTGGGGCGATGTTTCGGGCCCCCCCCCCGGAAAACCTACCGCCAGCCGCTGCGCCTCCCCGGCCCTTCCGAGGCTCACCAGCCAGTGCTGCTGGTGCCTTTCCCTCCCCCTCCACCCTGGCCACTCCCTCCCTCACCCCTAAAAGAGGAAGAGGGAGAGCTAAGGAGGGAGGAATGGCCAGGCCTGGGGGGGGAGGGAGAGGCATCAGCTGGCGAGCCTCGAAAGGGCCCGGGAGCGCGACATTTTCCCGGGGGGGGGCTCAGTCTCCCCCCCCTGCTCCTGCCTCTGTTCCTCCGTCCAGCATGCTGGGCATTTGCCCAGCTGGTTCCTGGACGGAGGGAGGGAGGAACGGAGCAGGGGGAGATGCGGTGGCAGCGGCAGCCGGCCAGCCAGCCGGCCTGGGTGCTCCATTTTCCCAGGGGTGGCTGAGCCCCCCCCGGGAAATTTCAGGGGTGGCTCGAGCCCTCGAGCCCCCCCGTAGTTTACACCTATGCCGTGACTTCCAGACACACAAGCACACACACACACAAAGAAAATACAAAAAAAGAAAGAAAGAAAAAAGGGAATGCGTTGCCTATCAGCTTGTTTCTGAGTTCAGTTCAAGGTGCTGGCTATGACCTCCACAGGCAGAACCTATGTATCTGAAGGGCCACCGCCTGCCTCCTGTTCCCGTGGACCAACTACAGCCTCCAGGCTGCCACCTGCTGGCTGTTCCCACACCTCCCATCCAGAAGAGCCCACGCTTTTTCACTCACGGCCCCTGCTCTGTGCGATGGGCTCCCTGAAAAGGTGAGGGGTGCGCCATCTTCGGGGATCTCTTGGAGGCGCTGTAAGGCCAATTTCTTTGCCAAGACTTCAGACAGCCTATGGAAAGCAGGCATCTTCTCGGGAGGGGGGGGAGAGGTATTTGGGAGGGTTGTTAATAGTATTTTGGTTTCCAGGTGTGAATTTTTAGTGATTTCTGTAAACCACCGTGAACCAAGAGGAAAAGCGGCATAAAAATATGCTAACGGATAAGCCAATCAACTCCACCACAATGAGGTGTCATGCTGGCCCTAAAGGGAAGTGGTCAGATTTACAGAGAGCCGGTCCAACGTTGGAAAAGAAATGTGATTGTGTGTGTCTGTGTATTAAGTACTTTCAGGTTGCTTCCACCCTATGGCGACCCTATGAATTAATGGCCTCCAAAACATCCTATTGTTAAATGCCTTACTCTGGTCTCTGAGAAGCTGTGGCTTTTTTTATTGAGTCAGTCCATCTCTCGTTGGGGCTTCCTCTTTTTCCACTGCCTCCAACTTTCCCTAGCATTATTGTCTTTTCCAGTGACTCTCGCCTTCTCATAATGTGACCAAAGTACGATAGCCTCAGTTTAGCCATTGTAGCTTCTAGGGAGAATCCAGGCTTGATTTGATCTAGAACCCCCTGTCTTTTTGGCTGACCACTAGGGGTGTGCATTCAGTTCGTTCGAACCAAATGCGCCCCCCCCCCCAATTTTCCCACCATAGAGAACAATGGAGGGGATGGGCAACCTGTTTGGGGGGGCTGTAGAATTGGGCCCCATGGTCCAATCTTCTTGAAACTTGGTGGGTATTTTGGGGAGAGACCCCAGCAGCTACCCTGCAAGATTGGAGCCTCTCCCTCAAACCCCCTTCCCTCCAGCCCCTCATATACACTATGAGTTTTTGCCATTGACTTCAATGGCCCATAGGGTATAATGGGGCTGAAACTCATATTCCGCAGGGAATGACTCCCTAATTGGCTCGCATTGCTGAAACTGTCATGCAGGCGTCATTGGGCAGCTGGAACAGATGCAGCTTGATTCGACCCAATCCGAATCAGGCTGAATTCTTTTTTTTGTACATCTCCACTGTCTACAGTATCCGAAACAGAAGAAGAAGAGATTGGATTGATACATGACTCTTCACTACCTGAAGGAGTCTCAGAGCAGCTTACAATCCCTTTCCCTTTGCCTCTCCACAACAGAACAAATTTAGAGTCCAGTGGCACCTTTAAGACCAACAAAGTTTTATTCGAGGTATAAGCTTTCATACCTCAAATAAAACTTTGTTGGTCTTAAAGGACTCTAAATTTGTTCTAGCGCTTCAGACCAACACGGCTGCCCACCTGGGTCTACTTCCCCACAACAGACACCCTGTGAGGTAGGTGGGGCTGAGAGAGCTCTCTCGAGAACTGCCCTTGAGAGAACAGCTCTGAAAGAACTTATGACTGACTTAAGGTCATCCAGCAGCTCCATGTGGTGGAGTAGGGAATCAAACCCGGTGCTCCCAGATTAGAGTCCACACTCCTAACGACTACACCAGGCTGGCTCACCTCCAAAACCACATTTCCAAGGAAGCCACTTTCTTCCAGTCATCCTTCTTCATTGTCCAACTTTCACACCAGCACATAGTAATGGGAAATGTTATGATCAATGCTCCTTCTAAGCTGTGGAGTCTTGTGAGCAAAAATTCTACTTTGTGTGTTACTGGCATTAAAGTTCTGAGCAAGCGATTTGGCTACCGCAGAAGTTAGTCTGCTCGGGAGCCATCCTTCCTGAGCTAAGACAAAAATATGTGAGCTGGAGGCTAAAAAATGGTGAGCTGGCTCACACTAACTCAGCTTAGAGGGAACACTGGTTATTATATGTATTAAATCTCAGTCACCAGCGACACATCATTACACTCAAGAACCCCTTCTAGTTCTTTCACGATTGCCCTTGTCTCCTTCTGATTTCTTGGTCGCAGTCCCTTTTTTGGTTGTGGCTACATTTTGAGAAATCTGACAGCATCTGCAAAGACTGTCAGTTTGCAAAGCACTGGAAGCAAACTAATATGCCAGCTATTGAAGTTTGGGTTAGAAGATGTCAGTTGATTATCGTTATGGATAAAATATCGATCTGCGAACAACTAAGACGGGGTAGGGGGGATGCACCAACTTTGTCTTTATAAACTATTGGGATAAAATCAAGTTGGAGGAGGTCACTAAGCTCGCAGCCATTAGTCGTATCTCACTGCTTATGGACCATTCATAATATCTGTAGATGGAAGAAAATATTTAGAGTCACATGCAATGCTCCCTCTAAGCTGTGGAGCCGTGTGAGCAAAAATTCTCCTTTGTGAGCTGCTGGCATTAAAGTTGTGAGTGAGCGCTTTGGCTACTGCATAAATTAGTCCCGGGCTGATTTATCCATTAAGTACAGTAGACACAGTGCCTAAGGCCCACAGTACTTTTAGGGGCCCACGAAAATGTTTTCATCTTTTTTAAAATCAGAAGAAGAAAAATAACTTCTGGGTCAGAGGAAAAAACGGGGCCCACAAAAATTTATTAATTCTTTTGCCTAAAATAGAGAAAAAATGCTGAAGAATTTAAAGTTAAAAATAATTTTAATATTCTTATGGAGGGACCCATGAAGGCAAAAATGCCTAGGGTCCATGAAAGTCAAAATGCGGCCCTATTTGGAGCCACTGTTTCAATGGACAAGGTTTATCCTCAACCTCGGCATTTTACTATGTAGAAACGTTCTTTGTTCACAGTGTGGTCGAGTTGTTGCTATTTATGGGAACTGTTTGTTTATAGATATCTGTTGTTTGCTATTTACAGGTTGCTATTTATTTATATAGGGCCGCAGTGGCTCAGAGGTTAAGACACTGAGCTGCAGACCGGAAGGTCGGTAGTTCAGCAGATCGAGACCTGAGTGCTGCATGACGGAGTGAGTTCCCGTCTCTGGCCCCAGCTCCTGCCAACCTAGCAGTTCGAAAGCAGGAAATTGCAAGTAGATAAACAGGTACCGCTTCGGTGGGAAGGTAACAGCGTTCCGTGCGCCTCGGCGTCTAGTCATGCTGGCTACATAACCACGGAAACATCTTTGAACAGCGCCGTCTCTTTGGCTTGGAAACGGAGATGAGCACCACCTCCTAGAGTCGGATTTGACTGGCTTTCGAGCAAGGGAAACCTTTACTTCAGTTTATTTATTTATGGATATTTGTCAATCTTTGTTTGTTCTAATAGAATAGTAGTAATAAAGAGAGCAGGCCCATCAGTGGGTATTAGCCGTGGTGAATAAATGGAACCTTCATGTTCAGGGTGACTTCTACACTGCCTTGAGTCTCTTCCGCGAGATGCAGAATAGAACAAAGAAACTAAATAATTCCCGCCACCCCCAGACTACCTTCTTTAGGGGATGTGATCACGCTGCTTTTCGTTCTCTGTTCTCTAGCTGTGTAATCGACTTTTGTTGCATTGTTCACAGTATGTAGTTATTGATCTTTGACTATGGTTTCTGATTTGGTAATCTGCCTAAAGTCACAGGTCCTTTCTGCATTTGCCTGCCACTCCAGAGCTGAGGACAGATTGGCAATCTGGACCGCTCTGCCTCTGCTTTAAAAGCGGAGGCAGAGAGGGCATCCAGATTGCTGCAGCTGCCCAGTGGAGGCGGCCCGGACTTACCCCGTCCGGCGGCCCGTTCCTTCCGCAGCAGCCGGGCACCACTTACAACTGGTGTCCCGGCGGCTGCACGCTCGTTCCTCCCGCTTCCGACGGGTGTGAACGCGCGCCGGCATGCAGAGCCGCCCGTCATCCTGCCGCCGCCGGAAGCTGCCCACAGTGTGGATGCTGCAGGTGGCCTCCTTGCGCTGGAGTGTGGATGGCGCGCTGCGGGGCAGTTCACCCCAGCTTGTTCCGCCACGCTTCTGTGGCACGCAGAACTCTAATCTGTCCTCAACACAGGTTTTCTCAGTGTTTGAGTTGAGGCAATGGAAGTCCAGGGCAAAACAGCATCCAAATAACCTGGGGCAACAGCAGGCTGAAACCGGGCTGACCTCTGAAGGGAGATGGGGTAATGTAGAATGGGGGGGAGAAGAAGAAGAGGAGGAAAAGGAGATTGGATTTATACCCCGCCCTTCACTACCCAAGGGAGTTTCAGAGCGGTTTACAATCTCCTTTCCCTTCCCCTCCCCACAACAAACACCCTGTGAGGTAGGTGAAGCTGAGAGAGCTCTGACAGAAACTGCTCTTTTTTTCAAGAACAGCTCTGACAGAACTATGGCTTGCCCAAGGTCATCCAGCAGCTGCAAGTGGAGGAGTGGGGAATCAAACCCGGTTCACCCAGATTAGAGTCTGTGCACTTAACCACTACATCAATCGAGGTTGAACTCCATTTTAGTGCAGAATGGGGGGGGGGAACCTGGATTAAAAATAAGGTTATATTCAATTTTAGTGAAGAATTACTTGGAGGACAGTGCGGTGAACATGGATTAAAAGGAGAAGGCAGAAAGGGCCTCGGTGAGAAAGGCAGGTGAAAGATGAAGTTAAATAAATATATCAGTTCTATATACAATTACCAGCCTCCAGGTAGAACCTGGAGATCTCCCAGAATTCCAGCTGATCTTCAAGCTACAGAGATGAGCCCCCCCTGGAGAAAAACAACTGCTTTGGAGGGTAGATTCTAGGGCATTGCACCCCACTGAGGTTCCTGTCCTCTCCAAGCTCCATCCCCAAATCTAGGTATTCCCCAACCCAGAGCTGTTAGCCCTAGTTCAATAAAACGGTTTTTGTGTGGGAGAGAGAGTTGCTGTTGTTTAAGCGCACTTCTAGCCACTGTAGATGGTTGTATATTCCTAGCCATGGGTTGAGTGGCCAGCTGCCTGGAGGGAAAAAAAGGCATGTCCCTTTAATAGAGGCTTAATGGGATGTTGACCAGACCTGAATGGTCTAGGCTAGCTTGATCTCATCAGATCTGGGCTGCTAAGCAGGGTTGGCCCTGGCTAGTACATGGATGGGAGCAGGGCTTTTTTTGTAGGAAAAGTCCAGCAAGAACTCATTAACATAATAGGCCACACCCAACAGGAAAAAACTCATTAGCATAATAGGCCACACCCCCGACAGCACAGCTCCCTCCCAGGATTGGCTTCCCCAGGTGCCTCGTGGCTTGCGGGGCGCATGCGGAACCCGAGGGAAGGAAGGCAGTTTCTGGATTGGCTTCCCCAGACACCCCGCAGCTGCAGGGCACCTGGGGAACCTGGGGGGAGGAGGCTGTAGGCGTGGCCAACTCAGAAGCCAGCTGGAACTCCGCTCCTGTGCGTTCCTGCCCCAAAATAGCCCTGGATGGGAGACCACCAAGAAGTCCAGGGTTGCTGTAGTTTGGTGTAGTGGTTAGGTGTGCAGACTTCAATCTGGGAGAACCAGGTTTGATTCCCCACTCCTCCACTTGCAGCTGCTGGATGACCTCGGGCAAGCCATAGTTCTGGCACAGCTGTTCTTGAAAAAGAGCAGTTTCTGTCAGAGCTCTCTCAGCCCCACCTACCTCACAGGGTGTCTCTTGTGGGGAGGGGAAGGGAAAGGAGTTTGTAAACCACTCTGAGACTCCCTTGGGTAGTGAAGGGCGGGGTATAAATCCAATCTTCTGTACAGAGCAGGCAACGGCAAACCAACTCTGTTCGTCTCTCACCTTGAAAACCCTAGTGGGTCACTAATGCTGCATTCACACACACTAAATAATCCACTTTCAATCCACTTTCAATCCACTTTCAGTCCACTTTCTATAAACTACTGAGTCCAGAGATGCATCCTTGTGAAATCGCTCATCAGTTTATTGACGGTTCAGGAACACACATCTGAATGGGGCTCAGGGGTCTGCTTATATATACCTTTAAACCGCGCCCCCGGCCTCGCCCAAACATACTGATAGGGTTGCTCGAGGGTTACCCTAAACCATTGGTCCCCTTTTGAATCCTGGCTGGCTGATTGGTTTACTTTATGATCCGGCCAGGCTATTGTTTCCCGGAGCGAAGCTCTGTATCTAACCTAGCCCCAGGCATGCCCCTGACCGCGTGCGCAGTCGCCATTAGAACACAACACTTTCCAACTGGATTTTACTGTGTGAACTGGCAAAATCCACTTGGAAAGTGGATTGAAAGGGGATTATTTAGTGTGTGTGAATGCAGCCTCTAAGTCAACCGGGACTCGATGGCATTTCCCGCCCCCACTAGGAATATCGTTGACCAGGTGGTGTTCTTTACCTCCACCCCAGGCAATGCTTTATTTGAGATCAGGATATTGTCCTCTTGGCCCATACGGTTCTCATCGGTCATCGTGTTAACGACCAGGGCTTTTTCTGTAGAAAAAGCCCAGCAGGAACTCATTAGCATAATATGCCACACCCAACAGCAGGGACTCATTAGCATATTAGGCCGCACCACTGACTTCACAGCTTATTAGCATATTAGGCCACACCCCCATGTTACCAGAAGAGCGGCCATCCAGCCACACCCACCTTTTGCTTCTTATTCTGTTCACCTTGTTTGTTGTCAAAACCCAGGGCTCTTTTTGTAGCAGGAATTTATTTGCACGTTAGGCCACATACCCCGAATGTAGCCAGTCCTAATGCGTTTCTGCTGTTGGGTGTGGCCTGTTATGCTAATGAGTTCCTGATGGGTGTGGCCAACTCAGGAGCCAGCCAGAACTCCGTTCCTGTGCGTTCCTGCCCCAAAATAGCCCTGTTAACGACATATTTCCTTTGGAAATTGCAGAGGTGTTGTGTGTTCCTTTCTGGTTTGGGTAGGGTGTCCTTTTTAAAAAAATAAGTCATGATTCTGCTTCAAGGGCATATCAGCTGATATCCTGGTCACGCTTCGCTTTTTTAAAAAAAGTGCTTCAGTAGAGAACTTATTCAGAGCCTGATAACTGCTACCAAAACAGCAATCGCGCAGAAATGGAAGTCACAACCACCCCCATCCATGACACTTTGGCTAACAAAAGGATGGAACCAGTTTCTAATGGAAAAGATAACACATTATTTATTTATTTATTTATTTCCTGAGATTTTGATCCTGCCCTCCCGGCCAAAATGGCAGGCTCAGAGCGGCTCACCACAAGAGTTAAAATTACAATCAATTTAAAATAAACACACGTTCCACACAAGATCGGCAGCATAACAAATTGACCCACAGGTGGATCCACGCAGCATTCGTATATAATCCCTGTGCGAATATACACAGGCTGGCAGATAGAATTGCCGGCAGATGGAACTGAGCCAGGGCTAAGATGTTTGCCCTAGGCGGCCCCTACCTACAAGCCTGGTGGAAGAGCTCCATTTTACAGGCCCTGCGGAACGGCATCAAAACCACACAACATACATAAAACAGAAATCTTTCCAAGAACCACTAACTTTGTAGAGAAACGGTATCCCTTTTACGAATTCACCACCTCAAACAACCTTACCCCAAAACAGGTTCTACAGAGATCTAGAGTTAATATCAACACAACACCTGTCAACTAAACCAACATGTTGTACTATGAATGAATGTTTCATTTCTCAGCTCTGTTGATCAATAATCTACCGACGAACTCAAGCACCATTCACTGATTATTAAGTTAGAACTCAAACGTCAATCAATTAAAGCAAACATATTTTGAAAGGATGTTCACAGTAAGGCATCAACTTGATTGTAAAAGTTATACATGAAACCAGGGGTCCGTTGGAGTGGGAGCGCACAGGAGTGCAGCTCCGGGAGTGAGAAGCCCAGGGGGCGGGCACATGACCAAGCCCCACCCCCTCCTCGGCTTCCCCGAACAGTGCAGAGGCGCAGCGCCCCGGGGAAAGCCCTGCTAGGGTCTTTATTGTTTTTAATGTTTTGTTTTAATATTGATAATTTTATCATTGTTCCTTTTATGACTGTGTGCTGCTTTTCCAGAGACTTGTTCAAGGTGGCATATAAATTTTCTAAGTATACCATTTTTTATCTGGGCACATGGCACATAAGTACTGGAGAAATTTCACCAACCCTTCAGCAGCTTCCACCCCATCTTCCACCCCAGCAGCTTCCACCCCATCAGTTTGGTGTAGTGGTCAGGAGTTGGACTCTAATCTGGGAGAACCGGGTTTGATTCCTCACTCCTCCCCATGCAGCTGCTGGTGTGACCTTGGGCTATTCACAAGTTCTCTCAGAGCTGTTTTCTCATGAGCAGTTCTCAAAAGACCTCTCTCAGCCCCACCTACCTCACAGGGTGTCTTGTTGTGGGGAGGGGAAGGGGAAGGGATGGGTGGTGCACATGTCCTGGGTATCTCAAGTCTACTTGAAACCTGGTGGTTTCAAGGGAGCAGGAAGAGAATGAGGCTGTGTTCTTGACGCTTCTTTTTATTGCACAAAGTATTGGATGGGGAAGGGACTGGAGGAAGAGCAGGTCAGTTTCACTCACCTGTGGAGTGGAGCCTGAGGGGTGGGTGTTGCCTTCTGACACACTTCCGGCATGTTAGGGGGTGTGGCATATGCAAATGAGTTATGCAAAGGAGTTATGCTAATGAGCTCCTGCACCTCTTTTTCTACGAAATGACCCCTGCATGAAACACGTTGCAACCCTTGTTTCATTATTTGTAAAAAAAGGCAACAGCAATTTCAACAAAATACATTTTTAAAAAAAGATTTCAAATGCCTCCGGAAGGCAGTCCGTTTTAGAAAACAAAACATAAAAAACCTAATCCACTTCATTAAAAAAAAAAAGTGCTTCCAAACCCAAGCTTTCGGTCCCAGGTGCCAGCCTCACACAAAGATGCCTGTCTGACAAATGGGGACTGGCAAGTCTTCATGTGAAAATTATGCCTTTAACACTTTTTTCTGCATCTGCAGCAATTAACAAACAAAGTGGGACAGATCCCGAGGCTGTGAAAATCTTCGCTTGCCAGTTCTCACCGGACTGGCTGAAAAGTTATGCGGAAAAGGAGCTGAATCAGACACACCTCTCTGTCCCCAAGTTCACCCTCCCCTCCAAGCAAATCACGTCCTCTCCTCAAGACAACATCATCCAGTGTCCGTGGCTTGAAGGGGCTTCCCATGTCTTTGTTGGATATCATAACTCCAAATGCAAGAGGATCTGGGAGGGGAAGGGTTAAGAGAATTCTCCCACTTGGGTACGCTCAGCAGTTGACCCCACCCTCTCATCGGTTAGATGCTGAGCCACTTTGGCCAACACTTGACTTCTCTTTCATCTTATATGGGACATCTCTTCTTCTCTCTTACCTGGGCTTGGAGCTGTAGCAAGTTAACCCTGTTTGAAGTTAATCTTTTCATGATCAGTTAAATGTGCCTGCACGAATATGTCATGTCAGATGTGCTTCTATTTTTGAAAGTAAAAAATTCTTTCTCTTGTTACCACTGGAATCAGATCACCTTTGTAATTTGTTTTTCCCTTAACTGGAAAATATGGCAGTTCAGGGATACTGCATAAAGCTTCTGTTCTTTCAAGACAAATGACTTTTTTTTTTACATTTCACCCAATAGTTTTTAGAGCTGGTAGTCTGGAAATGCCCTGACCTGGATTACCCAGGCTAGCCCGACCTTATCAGATCTCAGAAACTAAGCAAGGTCAGCCATGGCCAGTACTTGGATGGGAGCAAACCACTTCTGAATGTCTCTTGGCTTAAAAACCATATGAGGTAACCGTAAGACATCTCTGACTTGATGGCAAAAACCAACCAAAAAACCTCTGGAAACAAAACTGTATTTCATTGTGTGAGGTTTCTGAGCTAACAGCAATAGATCAGACCTTTGGGTTTGAAGCAAAGTTCTTTATTTCTAATACTGGAACAGATACATCGTTGTTTGTTAGAGATACCGGAAAAGAAATAACATGGGTTAATATACCTTCAGGCAGAGGGGCATAAACATAAGGAACCAATCAGGATGAATACAGAAAAGTTGGTCCTCACCAAAAGGGGAGAAAGTTATAAAAATTCCCTTCTTGCCCTGAGTGACCCAGATGTGCGAACTCTAGGCTAAACATTTGGTCAGCAACAATCAACCAGTCTGCAAGATTGAAACAACTTTGATAAAATACTTCAAGCTTGAAAGGGGAGAGGGGGCGGACAGGATGAGATAGCTTGGTTGTTTTATGTGGCGACCGAGAGTGGGGCAGCCCATCCTCCCGGGAAGAAAGTAACCTTAAGCAGGGCAGCTATTTCTACTTCAAGGCAAGCAATAAAACAATTGGTTACAGTGTGGCACGAAGAAACAGAAAGTAACAGAAAGTAACAGCAAGCCACCCATACTATTGTCAGATTCTGACACCAGATTCTGACACATTGCCTCTCTTAAGCCAACAACGTTCCTCTCTTGTTAAACCAAGTTTGTTTATTCGAACAAACGTGCGCTTTCAGAACTGCACCAAATACACGTCTGGGAAATGGGGAATCGAAGTAGGCCGAACATCTTTCAGAGTTTGGAAACCAAAAGCAAAAAGAAGTGAGACGGCCCATCGACTATCACTGTAACTATACGGAGGCGATCGCTGTTTCCTACTTTGGACAGTTACCCCCCAAAACATTATGAATTGGAGGGAAGAGCATAGCAATTAATAGTCACAAACTGGCATTGCCCCCTGAGTAAATAACCTCTTTGTTTAAATGGCAAACAGGGAAGATTGAGACGCCACTAGTTCCAGAGGGTAGCTGTGTCGGTCTGCAGTAGAACAGCTATGTTCGAGTCCAGGAGCACTTTAGAGAATCATGGAGCTGAAAGGGACCTCCAGGGTCATGTAGTCCAACCCCCTGCACAATGCAGAAAATTCACAAATACCTCCCCACACACACACCCAGTGACCCCTGTTCCATGCCCCGAAGATGACAAAAAACCTCCAAGATCTCCAGCCAAACTGGCCTGGAGAAAAATTGTTTCCTAGCCCCAAAGCGGAGATCAACCTTTCCCTGGGCATATAAGAAAGGGCCATGAGAACTAAGCACTGAGGCAACCCTTCCTGCCTTCCCTTCTCATGATCTGCCTAAGTTCATGGAATCAGCATTGCTGTCTGATGGCCACCTAGCCTCTGCTTGAAAACCTCCAAAGAAGGAGAGCCCACCACCTCCCGAGGAAGCCTGTTCCACGGAGGAACCACTCTCACTGTCAGGAAGTGCTTCTGAATGTTTAGCTGAAAACTCTCCTGATTTAATTTCAACCCATTGGTTTTGGTCCCACCTTTTGGGGCAACAGAAACCAACAAGATTTTAGAAGAACAAGATATCCGAAGAAGAGAGCTTCAAAACCCTTGTTGGCTTCTAAGGTGCTGCCGGACTCGAATCACCCCTAAAGTTTTGTGAACCTAAGCAGTGTTGCATCTGTCTAAGCCCGCTGCCTTCACCCAAGGATCAAACTCTTTTTAGGATCGCCATGCAACAGAACCCAACCACAGTCTCCGTTCAATCCATAACAACAGCAAAGCTGTCTACAAGCAGGTCGCAAAACCAGCCTAAACAGATTAGCAGACATCCTTCCGATGCTCAGGTTGAAATTTTAATCCCTCTGCTGACTTTGCAGGCAGCCTTGAGAACAGAGTTCCATTTCACTCCCCCTTTAAACTGCATAAAATCCAAAAAAAAAAAATACTGGAAGGGGTCTAGTGCTGATTGTAGAACTCCCGAGAAGGTGCCCACAGACATGATGAAGACACAGGCGAGCGTTTAAATTGATACAGTGCCAACTTGGAGGAGAAAACAACATTCCCAGGACGCATTTCAACAAGAGACAAGCGGCGAACTGGAAACAGATCCAAGAGAACCTACCCAATTAAAGCAGTTCTCAATATGTGATTAAGCTTCATCGACAAACTCAAAAGACAAAAAAACAGCTTTGAGGGAAGACCAAAAGTATGCATTTCACAGCGTTCACGTGCACACACCGGAGGGATGATTCTGAAAGCGTCCACAAGCATCCAACAGGCCTTCCTTCCCCTTTTATGTCCTGCCTCTATCTGAAATGGAGAAGAGGCCGTGGCTCAGTGGTAGAACATCTGCCTGGCATGCGGAAGCTCCCAGGTTCAACTCCCGGTGTCTCCAGTTAAAATGATCTGGGAGTAGAGGATGTGAAAGACCTCCAACCTGAGACCCTGGAGAGCCGCTGCCAGTCTGAGTAGACAACGACTGACCTTGATGGGCCAAGGGCCTGATTCAGTAGAAGGCGGCTTCATGCATTCATGTGAAACCTTTAACCCTGGCTCTATTGAGGATCACACCTGATACTGCAAGCAAAGGACGAAACTGTGAAATGTGAGTTTCTTGATGTAGTAGTCCCTGTCATGTAGCAAAGAGGCTGATGGACTAGAAGCAGGACTTCCTGGGTTCAACTCCTGGCCCAGCCGTCACGTTCACAGGGCGACCCAGGGCCAGTTAACTCTCTCTCGACCTAGCCTACCTCGCAGGGTTGAGAGCCAGTGCGGGGTCACGGTTGCCATGTCAGACTAGGCTCTCAGAGACCTGTGCCTGAATCCCCAGTCTGCCATGGAAGCCTGTTGGGTGACCCTGGGCCGGTCACAGGTTCTCAGCCTAACTTACCTCGCAGGGTCATTGTGAGGATAAAAGGGAGAAGGGAACTCAGTATTGGGTCCCCTCTGGGGAGAAAGTTGGGATATAAATGAAGTAAGGGGAAAAGAAAGGATAAAATGAGATACCTTAACGAGTGATTAAAATGTGGGGTTCACGGCCAGGGGATGTACTGATTGCCACAAGTATAGACAGCTTTCAAAGGGAATGAGACAAATTCATGGAGGATAGGTCCATCAGTGGCTACTAGCAATAGCGATGAAAGGGAAACTCCATGTTCAAAGGCAGGAAGCCTCTAAAGACCAGTGCTAGGAAGCAACATCAGGGGAAGGCCTCAGCCTCTCTGCCCTGTTGTTGGCCCTCCAGAGGAACCGGTTGGCCCCTGTGTGAGACAGGATGCTGGACTAGATGGACCACTACTCTGATCCAGCAGGGCTCTTCTTCTGTTATTATCAGGGGAAGGCCTTGGCCTCTGTGCCCTGTGGTTGGCCCTCAAGAGGAACTGGTTGGCCACAGTGTGAGATGGGATGCTGGACTAGATGGACCACTGGTCTGATCCAGCAGGGCTCTTCTCATGTTCTTCTGAAGGCCTCGGCCTCTGTGCCCCGTTGTTGGCCCTCAAGAGGAACTGGTTGGCCACCGTGTGAGGCAGAATGCTGGACTAGATGGACCACTGGTCTGATCCAGCAGGGCTCTTCTTCTGTTCTTTCGAACGTACTAGGTGCCGTGCCCAATCAGACCAATGGTCCATCGGGTCCCTCACAGCGACCAATCAGTTCCACTGGAGGACCAGCAAATGGGATATGCAGCCAGGGCCTTCTGCGTACATTGCTTCCCAGAAACAGGAGACAGGAGACATTTGCGACATGAGCGCTTACATCGAAAGAGCGAGAAGTTCTTTCTGAAAGGTGCATTCATGTCTGTCATCCTGAGCTCCTTGGAGGAAGACCAATATAGAAATGAGATAAACACGACCAGAGCTCCAAAAACGTGACTTGTCAGTCCTCTCAGCTCTTCTGTCTTGGACCCCATCTGTATCCTTGCTTTCACCTTTCTTGGAGAGCTGCCATTTCTGTGACCCAGTTGGCTGCTCACGAAAAAGCACCATCCCTCTTGTTTCTAGCAACACAGTGATAGCTTTTGGAGCGCCGCTCAAAGTGCCAGCAGTTCCCTTTAAAGCCCTAAGTGGTCTGTGGCTCTAGAGATTCAGAGATGGGAGCAGTTTTGTGAAATATCTCAACCTCTTGCCGGAAGAAAGGCTATTGTTGAAACTCAGACGAACACACACGAAGCTGCCTTATACTGAGTCAGACAACTGGTCCATCAAGGCCAGTATTGTCTACTCAGTCTGTCAGCCGCTCTCCAGGTTCTCAAGAAGAGGTCTTTCACAACACCTACTGCCTGGTCCTTTTTAACTGGAGACGCTGGGGGATTGAACCTGGGGCCTTCTGCATGCCAAGCAGATGCTCTGCCACTGAGCCACAGCCCCTCCCACAAAGTTGGTATTGTCTACTCAGACTGGCGGTGGCTCCCCTGGGTATCAGGCTGAAGTCTTTCGTATCACCTCCTGCCTGATCCTAGGGGCACAGCCAAAAATTTTTGGGTGGTGGGCAATGCTCCCTCTAAGCTGTGGAGTCTTGTGAGCAAAAATTCTACTTTGTGAGCTACTAGCATTAACGTTGTGAGCAAGTGATTTGGCTGCTGCATAAATTAGTTTGCTCCGGAGCCACCCTTCCTGAGCTAAGATAAAAATCTGTGAGCCAGAGACTAAAAAACTGTGAGCTAGCTCACACTAACTCAGCTTCGAGGGAACATTGGTGGTGGGGCATTGGGAAATCTGGGGGCTGGGGGCAGAGAAGCGGGAGAGAGAGAAGACCTACCCCCACCTCTCTGACTGTCAGAGAGGTGTGGGCTTGCTGGTTTTTTCCCCTTGCATCTGCATCCAAAGTCGGCTGCCGAAGCAGGAAGAAGACCTTCCCCCGCGCCTCTCCAACCTCTCCGAGATGTGGCACCCAAAGTGAAATTTATTTTAATTCTGGCAGCAGGACTCATGGGGCATGGGTGTTGAGTTAGGGGGCATAGCCCCATGGTGCCCGACCGTCGCTACGCCCCTGCCCGGTCTTCTTAACTGGAGATGCCGGAGACCGAACCGGGCGCCTTCTCCACCCAAAGCTGAGGCTCTTCCCCTGAGCCGCAACCCCTCTCCAAAGGAATGCCCCAAAGGATAGGTTTGTTTCATCCCAACGACAATGCCCAGCGCCGCACCATCAGCAAACCTCCAAGAGAAAGGACCCAGCAAGCGACCAACCCCCCAGGTGACCCAATACAGAAGAAGCCCCAACCGGCGATCGGCCCGAGACAGAAAGAGGAATGAACCCGACGGGCAATACCTGGTTGGTGGAGATCACAGCCAGCCGGGGGATGACTATTTGCATGACGAGCTGCAGGAGGGAGGTGACCAAGCCGGCCAAGATGGCCCAGGTGAGGGGCAGAGGCAGCATGCTATAGGTGACAAAGAGGGTGAAGAGCACATAGCCGATGCCGTCACCCAGGAGGCCACAGCCCAGGCCGGCAGCCAGGATCTGGGTCGCCATGGCCACCCAGGTGACCACTCCGCTGTACTGAAGGTAGGTGTAAGAGGTCGTGTCCTTCCTGACCACCACTAAGGCACAGATGACCACCTCGATGCCCGTGAAGAAGCCCAAGAGGATGCCCTTGATGGGGTCCATGGGGGCCAAGGCCAAGGTGAGGTGGAGCAGCAGGAGGGTCAGCTTAGTCAGCACGTCCAGGATGTTCACCACCACCTCCGACTTGCGCCTCTGGCCCAGGAAGTAGCGCTGGTAGAGGCGCTCCAAGTCCCGCGACTTGAAGGAGTTGCGCAGGGTGGGGAAGATCACCCCCCGGTAGGTGTAGCCCCAGTTGAGGAAGAAGTCCGAGTTGCTGGGCGCGCACTCCAGGTGCAGGAAGCCCAGGTCCCCGCTGCTGCTGGTGCGCTCCGGGAAGACCTTGGTGCCCCCGTTGTTGTGGCCGCTGAGGCCTTTGCCCGCCGACTGGCGCCGAGGGTGGTGGGAGTGGTTGGGGCAGCAGGCCTCCTCGGAGCTCAGCCCCTTGACGTGCTCCTGGATGAAGCGCTGCTCGGTGATGTGGCGCACGGCTGTCTGCCACAGCAGGCGCTGGGAACGGGCCCCGCCACTAGGGGGCGTCTGGTTGATGGTGTACAACTCGTCGCTGTCACTCAGGCAGCGCACCTCGGAGAGCTCCATCATCGGGACCGGGCGGGGCCGGGCGGCGGGGTGGTGGAAGAAGGCGTATCACATCGAAATTTGGCCCGCCGCTGACCCCCCTGCCCCCCTGGGTGTGTGGGGGAGGGTCAGTCGGTTATTTCAGAAGCAAAGCGTCTCCCCCACGCCTCCTTTGGCACTGTATATCCCTCGGCACGGGTCGCCGGCTTGGGAAAGGGCATCCCTGTCCCCCCCCAGGTATCACAGCGGGGGGGGGGGGCAGAACAGGAGGGGTGGCGAGGCCAGTCAAGTGAAATCAAAGCTCATTGGCCCCCGCTCGGCAGCCTGGAGTCCGGAGGCGAGGAGGGAAAGGGGGCGACAGGCGAGCGAAGTGTCCCCCTGGGATTCAGAGGTCCGGCCGTCCCAGCTGGGGCCCAGGCGGTAGCATCCATCCCGCAATCCGCAGGCACGACCCGGAGGCGGACATAGGAAGGCGCCTTATATCAAACCAGAGCATCGGTCCAGTGTCCAACCAGAGAATCCAGCCCGGCCTCGGCGACGCAGCCTGGAAGCGGCTCTCCGGAGCTGCAGGCACGGCTCTTTCTCCTCCCCCGCCCCAAGCCCGGCTACCTGAGCTCCTTGTAACCGGAGACGCCAGCGGGGACCGCCTTCCTGGACTCGGCGCAGGCGGTCTCCCCCTGAGCCGTAGCCCCTCCGAGGACAGCGCGGGGCAAGCTTATCTAATCGATATACATCGATGTGAGAGGAGATGATATAGTTCACGACCAGAGCATGCAACTTCTGCGGAGCCGGAAGCCTCCAGGACAAGGGAGGGGAGAGGGAGGGAGGGCGCGAGCGGGAAGCTTCAGGAAACAGGATTTGCGGCGTTCAAACAGGTACCTATTATCTGTACAGATTCAGCTGGGCGGGCTGGCGGAGTTCTCCGGCTGGGTGTATAATCCTCGAGGAAGTCTCCGATCGAGGCGCAGCCATCCGTGCAAAGAGGAGAGAGAGGGGGAGAGAGGGAAAAAACCCGAAAGGTTTTTTGGTTTTTTTAAAGAAAAAATAAATAAACCCAAGGCAAGGCGGAAGAAACTCGCTCCAACGGGGGGCGGCGGGGGGACGTTCGGCGGGCGATCCCTTCTCACTCGCGCCACTGAGACGGCGGCCGGTGGTCCAGGCGGAAGGCCGGGCGTGAGACGGACAAGGTCAACGAAGCCGGAGGCTGTCTCCGTTCGGCCGCGTCTCTCCAAGCGCGCACGGCCAGCGACCCCGCGAGTGGCCGAGAACTCCAGCTGCCGGGCGGGAAGCGCGGAGTTTTCCTTTTCTTTCTCGAGATCGGCGACTTGGGGCGATACATGGCCGGCGGGGGGGGGGGGGGGGAGGAGTGGAGGGGGGGCAAAGCAGGCAGCAGCCGAGAGAGAGAGAGGGGGGGGTGCTCAGCTCTGGGTCTCTTCAGCCCGGGGCGGGGAAGGAGAGGCGCTGCAGGCGGGCTCCATTCGACTGCCTCGAACGATCTGGCCGAGAGGCGACCCTCCTCCTCCTCCTCCTCCGGGGGCGCGAGCGCTTCCCACGCCGCTCCCGGGACGGCTCCGACCTCCCCCCGCCGGCCCCTTTTCCAGGGAGGCGATCCGGCCGGCCGAGCTGGCTTCCCTCCGCGGGGGTTTTAGGGGAGGCGAGGCGGGCGGGCGCGCCCTTTGGCGCAGCGGGCCCGGGCCGGCCGGAGTTGGGAGCTGCTGGGCGCCGACGCCTCTCCCGCTCCGCGCAGCCCGGCCATCCGCGCCCTTCTTCCCCCGCAGGTCGGCTGGGCTAGCCAGCCAGCATCGCGCCCGGGCTGGCTCGTGTCGGTTTCCGCGGCGAGTTCCAGACGCCGGGCCAGGCGCAATCACCGCCCGCCGCCAGGATGAGCCCGGGCGCAGGAGCCGCTGGCGCGACCCACTCACTCTCTCTCTCTCTCTCCCCCTTGCCGCCGCTTCTACTGGGAAAGGCAGAGCCCGGCTCGGTCAGCTGATGGCCCAGTGACGTCAGGCTCGAGTGCGCGGCCCCCCCTTGGCGCCCACTTAAAGAAGAACCGACCCCCCCCACCACCACCACCCCCCCGAGCCCAGCGGTTCCATCTAAGCGGAGTCAGGGTGAGCGAGCTCACGGGGTTTTAGCCTCCAGCGCGCACAGTTTTGGCTTCGCTCGGGGAGGGGGGGACTCCAGAGCCAGCTCGTTTCCGCAGCAGCCCGATCGCTCGCTCGCAACTTGAATGCCGGCGGCTCACCAAGCAGGATTTTTTGCTTACAGGACTCCGCAGTTTACAAAGTGTGGAGGAGACGCAGGGTGCGTCCCCAGCAGCCAACGGATTCCTTCGGGGGCTGAGAGAGAGCCGCCGAGCTTGCAATAAACTCCTTCCCGAGGCGGGCTCGCTCTCAGGTAAACCCCACGCCGCGACTAGCAGGAGGGAGAAAGATGCCGCTTGCAGAAAAGCAGTTGGGGGGGGGGGATATGAGACAGGGGGGGGCTTGGTTTGGTTTGTTCTCACCGACTGTCTTCTATGCTACTTTCCCTATGAAGAGCTGCGGCGGACGTGATTTCCCCGAGCTGCTTTGGCAGTCTGGAAGGGTGCGCTTAGACCGACCAGGCGACAGCACAGGGAAAGGGCAGATCTTCAGAAGCCCTCGGTTTCTTCGAGGCCAGAGGGCTTTGACTAGTTGCTCTAGGCCAGGGGTGGGCAAACTTGCTCAGCGTAAGAGCCGCATAGAACAGGGGTGGCCAAACTTGCTTAAGGTAAGAGCCGCATAGAATCAGCATCAGATGTTTGAGAGCCACAAGACATGAACAAATATTACCTGCTTTTATTGGGAAATAAGCAGATTTGCTTTTTATTAACATCAAATGAGACTGCCAAAAATAATAACAAAAGGGGTAAAAGCAGATATTGATGATGATATTAATTTGTCCAATGATATTTGTTTGCTAATGATATTTAGCTTCCCCGGCCGCCCTGCCGGGAGCCACATAATATTTGTGAAAGAGCCGCACGTGGCTCCCGAGCCACAGTTTGCCCACCCCTGCTACAGGCCATTCGGAGTTTCCCAGAGTTGTTGAAGGGAGTTTCAGGAAGGTCGCAGCTGTGTTGGCCTGCAGGCAAAGGGCCAGATTCGAATCCAGTTTAGCACCTTAGAAACCAACAGGAATTTCAGAGTATACTGCTTTGGAAGGTCAAAGTTCTTTTCAACTTCCTGCTCCTATCTGATGAAGGGAGGGTCGGTTCTCGAAAGCCTGGAAATCTTTGTTGGTCTTTAAGGTGCTGCTGGATTTAAAGGGAGGACCAACTATTAAAATCTGTTTTAAAGACATCAGCAACAGAGCTCCTCTGTTGGGGGTGGGTGGGTCCTGGGTTCGAATTCTTGCTCTGACCATGAAATTAATTGCTGCTTTTGAGCCAGTTGCACCGTTGCCCTCTCTCTCTCTGTCTCTCTCTCTCTCACACACATTCAACCTACCAACCTCACAGACATACAAGAAGAAGAAGAAGAGAAGAGATTGGATTTATACCCTGCCCTTCACTTGTAGTCTCAGAGTGGTTTACAATCTCCTGTCCCTTCCCCTCCCCACAACAGACACCCTGGGAGATACTTGGGGCTGAGAGAGTTCTTAGACAACTGTCCTTGAGAGAACAGCTGGTACGGAGCTACGGCTTGCCCGAGGACATCCAGCAGGTACAAGTGGAGGAGTGGGGAATCAAACCCGGTTCTCCCAGATTAGAGTCTGTGCACTTAACCACTACACCAAACTGGCTACAAGGTAAGATCACCTTCTTAGGACACACCAGGGTGAACCCCTTGAAGGACCTGTCATCTATCAATGATAAATGAAACAAAACACACCACGGAGCAAATGGCTAGCAGAATGACAGCTCTAGCGACAGTCCTGCTGTGCCCAAGACCTAGGTTCGAAATCACCACTTCGCTTTTGAAAAGTCTGCTTCTCCCGTGTTCGTGGGCCTCAAGCACTTGCAAGGTCAGATCTTTGGATGAGGAAACCAGGGGAGGCCGTTGCCAAAGGTGTCCCAATCTCTTCGTGGCTGGGAAGAGGCTTGTAAGAGTGCGCACAAATGGAATTGTTGTACCAACAAAGCCGCTGGACGAGTGAGGGCCAAGACACACCTTCAGGAATTCAGCCTACCTCTTGGTAGCCAGTTTGGTGTAGTGGTTAAGTGCGCGGACTCTAATCTGGGAGAACCGGGTTTGATTCCCCACTCCTCCACTTGCACCTGGCTGGATGACCATGGGCAAGCCATAGCTCTGGACCAGCTGTTCGCTCAAGGACAATTGTCTCAGAGCTCTCTCAGCCCCACCTACCCCACAGGGTGTCTGTAGTGGGGAGGGGAAGGGAAAAGGAGTTTGTAAGCCGCTCTGAGACTCCCTTGGGGAGTGGAGGGCGGGGTATAAATCCAATCGCTTCTCTTCTTCTCTTCTTCTTCTTGGGTGCCTCCTTGAAAACTGTTCCTAATCCAGCAACATCGACCAGGGACTGAGTATCCGGCTCAGAGGTGCCAGAACAAAACCTTGGGGTTAGAGGAAACCAATCAGCCAGTATCATAATGCCCCTGTATAAATGGATGGTGCGGCCTTATTTGGAGCACTGTGTACAGGTCTCGTGGCCACACCTCAAAAAAGATATTATAGCATTGGGAAAAGTGCAGGAAACGGCAACTAAAATGGTAAAAGGGTTGGAACACTAACCCTAGGAAGAAAGGTTGAAGCGCTTGGGGCTCTTTAGCTTGGAGAAACGACGGCTGAGGGGCGACATGATTGAGGTTTACAAGATCATGCATGGGATAGAGCAGGCAGAGAAAGAAGTCCTTTTCTCCCTTTTTCACAATACAAGAACTCGTGGGCAATCCATGAAATTGCTGAGCAGTCAGGTTAGAACAGAGAAAAGGAAGTCCTTCTTCACCCAAAGAGTGATTAACACGTGGAATTCACTGCCACAGGAGGGGGTGGCAGCTACAAGCATGGACGGCTTCAAGAGGGAATTAGATAAACACACGGAGCAGAGGTCCATCAGTGGCTATTAGCCACAATAGGCACCTGGTGCTTTTGGCCGCTGTGTGACAGAGTGTTGGACTGGATGGGCCACTGGCCTGATCCAACATTGGCTTCTCTTATGTTCTTATGTTCTTAAGTGCTTCAAGAGGGCTGCCTGGTGGATACAGGGTATCAATACAGCTTCCCATAGGGGTCGGTCTTTTGGGTGTGAATCCCCACTTGGCCACGGAAGCTAGTTGGGCAACCTTGGGCTGGCCACTCACTCTCTCAGCCTAACCTATCTCACAGGGTTGTTGTGAGGATAGAACACAAATCAAGAGAATGATGCTGTAAGTCACTTTGGGGGCATTGTGTAAAAAAAGGGATAGGCAAAGGTAAAGGTTCCCTTGGCTCGGAAGCCAGTCGAATACGACTCTAGGGATGCGGTGCTCATCTCCGTTTCCAAGCTGAAGAGCCAGTGCTGTCCGAAGACCTTTCCGTGGTCATGTGGCCAGCATGACTAGATGCCGAGGCACATGGAATGCTGTTAGCTTCCCACTGAAGTGGTACCTATTTATCTACCTGCAATTTCTTGCTTTCAAACTGCTAGGTTGGATACTGGACTATATAGACCAGGGGTGGCCAAACTGCGGCTCAGGAGCCACATGCGGCTCTTTCACACATATTGTGCGGCTCCCAGCAGGGTGGCTGGGGAAGCAAAGGGGAGGCATCCCTCCCTGATCGGTCTTTCCTTCCCCAGCTAGTGTTCCCCTCTTTGGGTAGGCATGAAATGGGGGGGGGGAACCAAAGAAAGGAAGCAACTTTAACTTTAGATGCATTCTCAAAGTGCCCGCCCACCCACCAGCTCAGAGAGGGGGACAGCGGACGCATTTAATGTTAAAGTTGCTTTCTTTCCACATCTCCCTCACTCACTCCCCCATCTATTCCCCCCAGAATTTGCTTTCTTTGTATCTCTCTCTCTTTCTGTTTCTCTCTTTCTTTCCACCTTTCCTTCATTCTTTCCACCTCTCCTTCCCTCTCTCTCTCTCTCTTTCTGTCTCTCTTAGACAACTAAATATCATTAGTGAACAGATAAATATCAATGGACAAATAAATATCATCAATCTCTGTTTTTACCCCTTTTGTTTTTATTTTTGGCAGTCTCGTTTAATGTTAATAAAAAGCAAGTGTCCATAGTTTCCAATAAAAAACGTATGTGTAATACTCGTTCATGTCTTGCGGCACTCGAGTATCTGATGTTTATTCTGTGTGGCTCTTCTGTCAAGCAAGTTTGGCATCCCTGATATCGACTGTTAGTGTGATTCAGCAGGGCTCTTCTTATGTTTAGTTCAGTGGTTTGGTGTTGGCAGAATCTGTCAATTCAGTCAATGTATTATTGCATGCTTACTATGTACCAGTATAATCCTTATGTATTGGACCTGTATTTAACCTGTTTGGGCCGGGAGGGTGACAACCCCGAAGGGTGAGAACAAGGAGGCCTCTCATCCCTGCCTCCGCATTCCAGCTGCTCCGGCAGTAACTTCAAGGGGAGGAAGGCTCTCATCTCTTATCTATGCTAAAGAACCTTGGAGCCATGAATTGTTATGTGAACGGAGGGGTCTGGTTTGGGAAGGGAAATTTACTGCTTAACACCTCACTTTTTTCCTGTGTGAACCAAACGGTCAAGACACCTTTTAGCCCGCCAATTTTCCCTACTGGGGATTGGCTACCTATGGGTAATTCAAGCTCCTTGGAATGGTATAATAGACCCGCTTGTATTATTTGTCTCATCTCTGACAATAACCCGAGACGCTGTACCAATGTAGAAATAGGCAATAAAGAACTGTGGTTAACCAACCGAGATCTGATCCTTGACTACTTTGAGCAGGACTCTCACAGATTGTCAGAGATCCGTGACTGGGACTCAATCGTTCCTGACCATGTCAGAAGACGACCTTGTCCCCCTCAACCCTACTACTCCAGAGGAGACTCCCGTTACCCCGGCGGATCCGGGGAACGGGGGTGGTGGCGGCGGAGGAGGTCCCGAGGTGCCGGTGACCACGAGCCAGGGGGCTTACTACATTCCGCGCCGCCCGACTATCCATCAGAGTACGACCCCCCAGTACACCTGGAGCCACTTCGGAGGCCGACCCGTGACTTCATGGGTGCACGACAGGAAAGGGGTGAGAGTTCCGCTCACCGGAGACCAGCCCGATCGAGGGAGACCGAGCTACCTAGGAGACGACCGCGAGCCGATCTACCGTGGAGGGCCGCGTCGCCCGCCTCCCGAAGAGGAGGGATTGGATCTGTATGGGCCCGATCCGTATCGCGAGGAGCAGACGGTCCCGCTGGATCAGATGAGGGGAGACCTACGGCTTCAACTCACCGCCGAGCTCCGCGAGTTGGCCCTCGATCTCCAGCACCAATTTCGCGACGCTATGGTGGCGATGCAAGGCGCCCTCCTCGGTCAAGGAGTCGGAGCCCCACAGCAGCAGCAAGCACCCGGAGGGGTTCCGGCTCAGCCGCAGGCGCCCGCTCTACCGGCGCAACCAGCCCCGCCGGCCGTCCCAGCTCCAGTTCCGGGGCCCGTTCCCGCGCCGGCCCCAGCCCCAGCCGCGCCGGCCGCTCGCCCACCCCCTTCCGACCCGTTGACGACTACTTTCGATGGGGACCCCGAGAAGCTGCGTTTCTTCACGCTGGAGATCGGGAGATTCCTGGACAGTTGGGGTCACCTGTACCCTACCGAGAAGGATCGCATCGGCTACATCGGGTCCAAGCTGAAAGACACCGCCAGCGATTGGTATGTGAGTCTGCACGACAACCCTGGCCCTGAGTTGCGCTCACTGAACAATTTTATGTGGGCCCTCCGGCATCAGTTCGAGGACCCGCTGGGTGAGGAAAAAGCCCGGAACCAACTGAGGAAGCTGTTTCAAGGAAGGTCGTCAGTGAGGGAATACACTGACAAGTTCCGGCGTATCGCTGCCAAGATCCATGGATGGCCGGAGGAACTCTTCATGGAGAAGTATTGGGAGGGCCTGAACCCGGAAATTTACGAGACAGTGCTGCTAGGGGGTCGTCCGGGCACACTGAACACCTGGATGAGGGCCGCTACCGACATGGAAGAGCGCTTCGCCCTAATTAAGATGGGAGCGTCCGCAACGGCAGCCAGCAGAGCGGGCCCTCGAGCGAAGCCCCGATCCAATGTGCAAGACGTTCGCGATGCGAGGTTTCGACAGGGGTTGTGTATGAAGTGTGGGGAGAGTGGCCACTTCGCCTCAGCATGTCCCCGAGGACAGGGGAAAGGCCCGAAGACCTCAACCCCCGGACCGGCGAGCACCCCGACCCGGGGGAAAACTCCAATGAAGCCCCGGGCTTTACAGCTGGAAGGAGTGGCGAGCGATCAGGGAGAGCTGGAGCTGATGGAAGCGCAGATGTCGGGAAACTCCAACGGCCTGCAGTGAGCGGCGCAGAGCTGCAGGTCCCCCGCCAAGAAGCGCCATCTCCGGTGAGCGTCCCTGGGCCCCTGTTATATATGGTAGTGACGGTGGTGACCCTGGGATCAGGTACCCACATGAGGGTCCGCGCTCTAATTGACTCTGGGTGCGCGCGAGACCTAATCAGCCCCCTGGTAGTGGAGGGGTTGGGACCCAAAGTCACCCCGTTAGCAGAACCCCTGAAGTTTACCCAGATGGATGGGTCCGAAATGAAAGAGGAGTGTATAGCAGAGACTGAGAGCTTGATTGTGGGAACGGGAGAGCACTGGGAGAAGCGAGCTTTTGTCATCACCCCGAATGCCCAGTTCCCCATGGTGTTGGGCAGCCCTTGGCTCGGCGCACACGACCCGTACGTAAAATGGAGCGAGGGGAAGATTTCGTGGGTAGACGAACGCTGCCAGAGCCACCGATGGGACCCAGGATGGGGCCCCGGACCTCCCAGCCCGCCTTCTCCCGCGCCCGCGCTCGCCCTTGCCCCGGCCATGGTGCCTAAAGAATATAGAGACTTGCTAGAAGTGTTCAGTGAAACTGAGGCGGACGAGTTGCCCCCCCATCGACTGTCGGACTGTGCCATAGAGCTACTCCCAGGCGAGAAACTCCCGAAGGGTAAATTGTATTCCATGAGCCCGGCAGAACGGGAAGAACTGCGGAAGTTCTTGGACAAAAATCTAGCAAGGGGGTTTATCCGCCCAGCCAAGTCCCCTTTTGCGGCGCCCGTGTTGTTTCGAAAGAAAAAGGATGGAGGCTTACGATTGTGCACGGACTATAGAGGGCTAAATGCAGTCTCCACCTCTAATGCCTACCCCCTCCCGTTGATAAAGGACCTCTTGGCGGAGGCGGCCAAGGGGAAGATTTTCACCAAGTTGGATCTGCGAGATGCCTATTTCAGGGTGCGCATAAGGGAGGGGGATGAAGCTAAGACTGCCTTTAACACCCCCTTGGGGCAGTTTGAATACCTAGTGATGCCGTTCGGCTTAAGTGGCGCGCCCGGGGTCTTTATGAGTTTAATCAATGAAGTGTTGCACAAGCACCTGTTTAAGGGCGTGTTATGTTACATAGATGATATCTTGATCTATTCTACTGATAAGAACGAGCATGTGACTCTGGTCAGAGATGTTCTTTCAACGTTACTAAAAAATCAGCTTTTTGTGAAACTGTCTAAGTGCGAGTTTCACCGTGAGTCTGTGGACTTCCTGGGCTACCGTATTTCTCAGAAGGGGTTGGAAATGGACCCGGGAAAAGTGGAGGCGGTGGTGCAATGGGAGGCTCCGCGAACGAGAAAGCAGTTACAGAGCCTCTTAGGATTTTGTAACTTCTACCGGACCTTCATCAAGGACTTTGCTAAAGTCACCCTCCCCTTAACGGACTTGTTAAAAACCAAGGGGAGAGGGCCCGAGGCGGGAAAGCCGGGAGAGAAACTGGCATGGAATGGGGAGTGTCAGAAGGCGTTTGAGACTTTAAAAACTCTTTTTACCTCTGAGCCCATTCTGGCCCACCCGGATGAGACGAAAGACTTTATAATCCATGTCGATGCCTCGGATGTAGCCATGGGGGGGGCCATCCTACAAAGGGACTCGGAGGGGAAACTGCACCCCTTAGCTTACATCTCAAAAAAGTTTAACGAAACAGAAAGAAATTGGTCGGTGTGGGACAAAGAAGCAGCGGCCATTAGATTGGCGCTCACTACGTGGCGCCATTGGTTGGAAGGAGCGCAAACTCCGTTCGAAATATGGACGGATCACAAGAACCTAGAGGCTTTGTGCACGCAACGGTCCCTCAATGCAAAGCAGCTGCGCTGGGCTGATTTCTTTTCAAAGTTTAACTTTGTGTTAAAACATTTCCCTGGGAAGGCTAACTCCCTGGCAGACGCGTTGTCCAGATTGCCCCAACATGAAAGCGTGAAAGAAGAGGTGTTCGATTCCATGTTCTCCCCCCAACAGCTGGGAGGGGCGGTTGTCACCCGGAGTAAAACGAAAAAAACCGAGCTGACCACCGGGAACTGCCAGTGGGGGGGGGAGTATGCTCCTGAAGAAATAGAGGAATTGGAGGCGGTGGGAGAGTGTTCCAAAAGAGAGGACCAATGTTGGCTACATGGGGACAAATTAGTGGTCCCTAAGACCAAACGCAAGGAAATTTTACTAAATTGCCACTCCTCCAAGCTCGCCGGCCACTTTGGGTTCCTAAAGACACTTAACCTGATCCAACGTCAGTTCTGGTGGCCGCGCATGCGCCGAGATGTCTCGGACTTCGTTTCAGCATGTCAAACCTGCTTAATGTGTAAAAAACGGGGGGGCAAAGTCCCTGGATTGTTGCACCCCCTACCCACTGCCTCCAGACCCTGGGAAGACATAGCCATGGATTTTATTACCAATTTGCCTCCATCTAAGGGAAAAACAGTGATCTGGGTAGTAGTGGACACTTTCTCCAAGCAAGCCCATTTCACTCCCTTCAAGCAATTACCCACTGCCAAAGGGATGGCTAAAGCTTTCTTCAACCACGTGATTAAATTACACGCTTTTCCCAAAAGGGTGGTATCCGATCGTGGAAGTCAGTTCGTTGCCACCTTCTGGCGGGAGCTTTTGAAACTAATGGACATAGAACCTGCCTTAAGCTCGGGTTACCATCCAGAAACCGATGGCCAATCCGAGCGAACTAATCAAATTCTGGAGCAGTTCTTAAGATGCTACACAAATTACCACCAAGATAATTGGGTGGAATTACTACCCTTTGCAGAATATAGCTACAATAATGCAGTGCACTCCTCCACTGGGGTTTCACCTTTCATGGCGGTGGGGGGCTTTGAAGGTAAACCACTTCCTACCCTCAAGGAAGACCCCCAGACCCCCCCCTCGGACTTTAAAAGTTGGTGGTCCAGCCTCCAAGACTCCTGGCCATTAATTGGGAAAGCCTTAGACCATGCCAAAGAGGACTACAAGAAATATGCCGACCGGGGGCGAGCACCGGGATGGGACCTTCAACCTGGGGACTCTGTGTATCTCTCTACAAAAAATATCCATGGGCTGCAGCCCAGCAGAAAATTGGGATGGAAATATGTTGGACCTTATAAAGTGCTACGTAAAATCTCTGATGTCTCCTTTGAACTGGAACTTCCTAAATCACTAAGTTCTGTGCACCCTGTGTTTCATTTCAGCCTGCTGAAGAAAGATCCTGGGCCGAATGCATGGCATCCAGTTCCTCCAGTTCCTCCTCCACTGATGAAGGAGGGGAGTCCACACTACGAGATAACTGAAATCCTTGACTCCAAGATGAAAAGGGGCCACTTGTATTACTTAGTTAGATGGTTAGATTTCGGCCCGGAGCACAATGAATGGATTCGTTCTGAACATGTTCATGCCCCCAAGTTAACCAAACTATTTCACAAAATGTTCCCTGAGAAAGCTAGGTGAAGGGAATTATGGGGAGGGCAGGGTGTCAGAATCTGTCAATTCAGTCAATGTATTATTGCATGCTTACTATGTACCAGTATAATCCTTATGTATTGGACCTGTATTTAACCTGTTTGGGCCGGGAGGGTGACAACCCCGAAGGGTGAGAACAAGGAGGCCTCTCATCCCTGCCTCCGCATTCCAGCTGCTCCGGCAGTAACTTCAAGGGGAGGAAGGCTCTCATCTCTTATCTATGCTAAAGAACCTTGGAGCCATGAATTGTTATGTGAACGGAGGGGTCTGGTTTGGGAAGGGAAATTTACTGCTTAACACCTCACTTTTTTCCTGTGTGAACCAAACGGTCAAGACACCTTTTAGCCCGCCAATTTTCCCTACTGGGGATTGGCTACCTATGGGTAATTCAAGCTCCTTGGAATGGTATAATAGACCCGCTTGTATTATTTGTCTCATCTCTGACAATAACCCGAGACGCTGTACCAATGTAGAAATAGGCAATAAAGAACTGTGGTTAACCAACCGAGATCTGATCCTTGACTACTTTGAGCAGGACTCTCACAGGTGTAGTGGTTCCTCCTCCTCCTCCTTCTCCTTCCCAACTGCTTTAATCCAATCTCAGCTACACTTATCACCCAGTTACTTAAGAACAGAAGAGAAGCCAACGTTGGATCAGGCCAGTGGCCCATCCAGTCCAACACTCTGTGTCACACAGTGGCCAAAGACACCAGGTGCCCTCAGGAGGTCCAGCAGTGGGGCCAGGACACTAGAAACCCTCCCACTGTTGCCCCCCCCCCCAAGCACCAAGAATACAGAGCATCACTTGCCCCAGACTGAGAGATCCTATCTATACTTTGTGGCTAACAGCCACTGATGGACCTCTGCTCCATATGTTTATCCAATGCCCTCTTGAAGCCGTCCATGCTTGTAGCCATCACCCCCTCCTGTGGCAGTGAATTCCATGTGTTAATCACTCTTTGGGTGAAGACGTACTTCCTTTTATCCGTTCTAACCCGACTGCTCAGCAATTTCATGGAGTGCCCACAAGTTCTTGTATTGTGAGAAAGGGAGAAAAGGACTTCTTTCTCTACCTGCTCTATCCCATGCATAATCTTATAAACCTTATACATCTTGACTCTAAGTAGCCCTTCCTGGCAACTAACCCCCCCCCCCACGCGTAAGGCTTGAGGAAGTCCGCTTTAATGTAGAAGAAGAAGAAGAAGAGATTGGATTTATATCCCGCCCTTCACTCACTTAAGAGTCTCAGAGCAGCTTACAAACTCCTTTTCCCTTCCCCTCCCCACAACAGACACTTTGTGAGGTAGGTGGGGCTGAGAGAACTCTTTCCCAAGCTGTCCTTGAGGGAACAGCTGGTACAGAGCTATGGCTTGCCCAAGGTCATCCAGCCAGGTGCAAGTGGAGGAGTGGGGAATCAAACCCGGTTCTCCCAGATTAGAGTCCGCACTTAACCATTACACCAAACTGGCTCTCTGTATCTGAAGAAGGGTGCCTGCACACGGAAGCTTCTACCCAGAATTAAACTTCGTTGGCCTTAAAGGTGCTGCTGAACCCAAACTTTGTTCTATTGCTTCAGACCAACACAGCGACCCACCTGGATCTATCTCCTCCCTAAGTTCTCCCCTTCTTTGAGAGAGGAAAGGAATTAGCAAGTCGTTCAAGAGAAGGCATGATGACTCTTTCCGTATTCATGTTTTGTTACTGGGCCCAGCATTACAATCCGCGTGACTCTTGGTGAATCATTGTGGTTCTGTCTGGCGGCTGTTCTGCTGAGGAATAATGGCAGAGCATTGGCATGAAGGTTAGTTCAATCCTATCCTTTCAAGAACAGTTGAATTTTAAACTAGGCTTCAGCACTGCAAATCTGGTTTGGGTTCATGCTTCATCATTTCTAACCTTTAAACATTTAAAACAAACAAACCCTGAAGCGATGCTTGGTGGATTAGACCAAGGCTGCATCTAATCCAGCAACCTGCTCCTAGTTAGATCCTTCCACAAGACGGCATTCAGCCCAAGATTTACCACCTCTGAATATGTAGGTTCAAGTTAGCTGCTTGGCTCACAGCTATTAAGAACATAGGAACGTAAGAGAAGCCATGTTGGATCAGGCCAATGGCTCATCCAGTCCAACACTCTGTGGCACACAGTGGACAAAACCCAGGTACATCAGGAGGTCCACCAGCAGTGCCAGAACATAAGAGAAGCCATGTTGGATCAGGTCAGTGGCCCATCCAGTCCAACATTCTGTGACACACAGTGGACAAAAACACCAGGTGCCATCAGGAGGTCCACCAGCAGGGCCAGAACATAAGAGAAGCCATGTTAGATCAGGTCAGTGGCCCATCCAGTCCAACACTCTGTGTCACACAGTGGCCAAAACCCAGGTGCCATCAGGAGGTCCACCAGTGGGGCCAGAACATAAGAGAAGCCACGCTGGATCAGGCCAATGGTCCATCCAGTCCAACACTCTGTGGCACACAGTGGCCAAAACCCAGGTGCCATCAGGAGGTCCACCAGTGGGGCCAGGACTCCAGAAGCCCTCCCACTGTTGCCCCCCCTAACACCAAGAACACAGAGCATCACTGCCCCAAACAGAGTGTTCCATCTATCCCTTGTGGCTAACAGCCACTGACGGACCTCTGCTCCATATGTTTCTCCAACTCCCTCTTGAAGCCGTCCATGCTCGTAGCCGCCACCACTTCCTGCGGCATGGAATTTCACCTGTTAATCACTCTTTGGATGAAGAAGTACTTCCCTTTATCTGTTCTAAGCCTGCTGCTCATCAGTTTCACGGAGTGCCCACAGGTATTGCGAGAAAGAGAGAAAAGCACTTCCCTCTCGACTTCCTCCATCTCGTGCATAATTTTGTAAACCTCTCTCATGTCCCCCCTCAGTCATTGTTTCTCCAAGCCAAAGAGCCCTAGACCTCTTTAACCTTTCTTCATAGGGAAGGTATTCCACCCCCTTAGCCATTATAGTTGCTCTTTTCTGTACCTTTCCCAATGCTATAGTATCTTTTTTGAGGTGCGGTCAATAGAATTGAATCACTGCATGGATGAATCCCACGAGGCAGCCATTATTCCTCTTCCTTTTTGTTTTTTCTGAACCTACTATAATTCAATTTCATTTAATTTTTTTCAGATTCTAATAATGGACTGGGGTGTGTGTGTTAAGGCAAGTCAAGAACCCATGATCTAATTAAACTATGTTTAATGCAGTCTTTCAGATATGGGACGCTTCATTATCTAGGGTTTGTTAGCATTGGTCAAAGCCAGGTTTGAAACCCATGGGTTCAAGTGGATTTATTAACCATATTTACTCTTAATGAATGAGGCTCAGTGGTTAGAGTGTTAGACTAGGAATAAGAAGAGCCAGGTGTGAATCCCCACTCTGCCAGTTCGGGATAGAGGTTAAGTGCATAGACTCTAATCTGGGAGTACTGGATTTGATTCCGCATTCCTTCACACGCAGCAGCTGGATGACCTTAGACAAGCCACAGTTCTGTCGGAGCTGTTCTCTCAAGGGCAATTCTCAAAAGAGCTCTCTCAGCCCCACCTACCTCACAGGGTGTCTGTTGATGGGAGGGGAAGGGAAGAGAAAGATGACGATGAAGAAGAAGAAGAACTGAATTTATACCCTGCCCTTCACTCAGAGTCCCAGAGCAGCTTACAATCACTTTCCCTTCCTCTCTCCACAACAGCCACCCTGTGAAGTAGGTGGGCCTGAGAGAGCTCTTTCAAGAACTTCTCTTGAGAGTTGTTATGTATTGATCATGCGGTCGCCATGTGCTCCAGTAATGGCGACCGCCATGTGGCCAGAGCACATGGCCAAGAAACTACCTGAGCTTCAGCCAGATAGAACAAAGGCCAGGTGGATTCAAACCGGCCACCAATCCTGTACCTAGGTTTCTCCCAGGGAACCTATGAGATGTAAATAGACTGATAATAGCCTATCAGGCCAGTTGGGCGAGGTCAGGGGATTATCCCTGACCAGCATAAAAGGAGGGCTCGGAGCCCTGGGTTGTATGCTTCATCCGGACCAGCAATAAAGATCTAGCTGTTTCACTGTTCCATGGACTCCCGACTCCAATACTTCTCAAGAGTACTGCTCTGAGAGACACAATGACTGACCCAAGGTCACCCAGCTAGCTGCAAGTGGAGGAGTGGGGAATCAAACTTGGCTCTCCCAGATTAGAGTCCGCCGCTCTTAACCACTACACCGAACTGGTTTCGGACTGGAATTCTAGTCTGAGCCGGATCCCAGTTTCGCAAACTAACCACAATGAGAAGCCAGCTTGCTTTTGTATTACAGCTGAACTCAGCTCCAGGAGGGGAGGGGAGAGGGGGAAAATGTTCCCTCTGTCCATTCCATTCATAATTGACCCCCTCAGGCACCTTTTTATTTAACGAAAAGATCCCAGGCATTTCCCTTACAGAAAAGGTGCTCCGTCCTTCCTTAGCAATCATTTCTCTTTTCCTCTCCCTTCCTCGGCAATATCCTTGAGCGGAACAGAATGGAACGCAGGATTCCAATTGCAACCGTGCCACAGGTTTATATAAAAGCGTGCCTTCAGCTCCATTCCTTTATCTCTCTCTCTTTTTTTTGGTGAATAAATTCAAACGAGGAGGATATTTTTTTCCCCTGGCTCCAGCAGGGATCCTGACAGGACACGCCGGGAACAAAGCAATTTCCGAGAAAATCAGGGCAAGTTTTTGAGCAGTGGAGGCGTTCTAGTTGAAGCCACTCCACCGGTTTTACCAATCAGATCCCCCCCCCCCATGGGTCCCTGGTGTCATGCTTGATCATTAGCATTGCAATCCTGTCTCCCCCCCAGTTTTTGTCAAGTGTGTTTTCCCTATGAATGTTCTTAAAGCAGCCAAGGAACTTCTCCCTAGCATACAACCTAAGAAGGGTAAAAACAGGACTGTTTGTATGACGGCTGCTATATTGACTTCTTTGTTTTTCCTTTGTCTGCCTTTCTTCCTGAAACTCAAGGTAGATTATGCAGTAAAAGCAAGGCAGGAAGAGAAGTACAATAGATTTTTTTTTTTAAAAAAAGATGCAAATTTATTTCTTAGTTAAATTTATATCCTGCCAGTTTGGTGCAGTGGTTAAGTGTGCGGAGTCTAATCTGGAGAACCGGGTTTGATTCCCCCATTCCTCCACATGCAGCCAGCTGGGTGACCTTGGGTCAGTCACAAGCTTTCTCAGAGCTGTTCTCTCAAGAGCCGTTCTCGAAAGAGCTCTCTCAGCCCCACTACCTCACAGGGTGTCTGTTGTGGGGAGGGGAAGGAGTTTGTAAGCCACTCAGACTTCGAGTGAAGGGCTGGGTATAAATCCAATCTCCTCCTTCTCCTCCTCCTCCTCCTCTTCTTCTTTGAGCCACTTTTTTTGCCTGTGATGTAGATCACTTTCCCATTGCAAGCATGCTGCTCTTTTTTTTAAAAAGAAGGGAGCCAAATATATCGACCCAGGTGACTGCCATTCACGACCGAGGCAGGAGAGAGATGTAAATGGGGAAGGTGGCCTAACAGTGGTCTCCCACTGAGGGAATAATAAATGCCCCAGATCCTGGGGATGCTGGCGAGCGGCTGATTTTGAGCAGCGGGACTTCTCCCGCACCAGATTGCGCTTTGATTTCATCAGCTGGCTTTTAACTCGCCGCCCACCCATCAGAAGCCACTGGGGAATCTCTCGCAGAGGATGGGCTCCTTTCTGATAATCCCTTCCTGAACTGGAAACGGGCCTCGCTCATGGGAAGGTATCAATTGCCGAGGACAAGGATCAGGGCTCATTTCGTAGCAGGAGCTCCTTTGCATATTAGGCGACACACCCCTGATGTAGCCAGTCCTCCAAGAGCTTATAGTAGCCCCTGTAAGAAGAGCTTTGTAAGCTCTTGGAGGATTGGCTCTGTAAGCTCTTTGGAGGGCAGACTCCACTGCATTGGAGAGAGCCAGTTTGGTACAAGAGCCAGTCTGGTGTAGTGGTTAGGACTGCAGACTCTAATCTGGGAGAACCGGGTTTGATTCCCCACTCCTCCACGTGCAGCTGCTGGTGTGACCTTGGGTCAGTCAGAAGTTCTCTCAGAGCTGTTCTCTCAAGAGCAGTCCTCGAAGGAGCTCTCTCAGCCCCACCTACCTCACAGGGTGTCTGTTGTGGGGAGGGGAAGGGAAAGGGGATTGTAAGATGCTCTGAGACTCCAAGTGAAGGGCGGGGTATAAACCCAGTCTCTTCACTTATACTTCTCTTCTTCATACCCAGCTGAGGTCCCTCCCCTCCACAAACCCTGGTTCCACCTCCAGGTTCCACCTCCAAAACCTCCAGGTATTTCCCAACCCAGAGACAACAACCCTAGGACTTGCAGCTGTCTTAAGGCAACCTTGTAGGGGCAGACTCCCAGGAATACAAAGGGTGCATGTATTGGGCCACCGCAGAAGGGGTTGGATGGGTTGGAAAATCATGCCCCATGGGCAGAAATCCTTGCACCCAGTGAAATGCTATTCTGGACCTCAGCCTTTGCTTCTAGATCACTGAGCCTTTGGGTGTCTTGAAGTCATCTATTAACTGGATATTATGCCTCTGTAGGGTCAGAAGTCTTTACCCAACCCAACTTATAAACAGCTACATCTTTTCCCCTCTGTAATCAAGAATGACTTGTTCCAAAGTTGTTATTGTTGGTGATGGTGGTAGAAAGTGCTGTCAATTTACAGCCAACTGAAGGTGAGCCCGTAGGGTTTTCAAGGCAAGAGTGGTTTGCCATTGCCTGCCTCCTCATAGCAAACATGGAATTCCTTGGTGGTCCCCCATCCAAGTCCTCACCAAGGCTGACCCTGCTTAGCTTCCAAGATAAGATGAGATGGGGCTGGCCTGGGCCATCCAGGTATGGTGGCGACCCAGTAGTTTGTTTGAGGCAAGAGATGGGCAGAGATGCTTTGCCATTGCCTGCCTCTGCTTAGGGACCCTGGACTTCCTTAATGGCTAGTCCTGTTGAGATGCCAAGATCTGATGGGATTGGGCTAGGCTGAGCCCTCCAGGTCAGGGCCATAAACCCCTGCAAAATAGTCTGGGAGGCTTATAAACTAGCATATACTTTTAAAAGGCAAACCTAGACAGCGTAATAAAAAGTAGAGACATCACCCTGCCAACAGAAGTCTGTATGGTCAAAGCCAGAGGTCATTTTGAGCAGGAGCTCGGGGGAGTGCAGCTCCGGGAGTTGGTGCCAGCCCCCCCCCCCCCGCGGGGGAATGCCTGTTTGTGTCATGGCTGCAGCAAAATGACCCCATCCCCTGGAAAGGTCCTTGTTCCTCTGACCAGCCTTCTGAAGGCTTCAGCCACCACTGAAGCTATCCTCCCAGAACAGTGGTATTTCTGAGGCTTGGATTAGTAGCTGTCCCCTCTCTGCCAGCTTTCTTTCTTTCTTTCTTTCTTTCTTTCTTCCTTCCTTCCTTCCTTCCTTCCTTCCTTCCTTCCTTCCTTCCTTCCTTCCTTCCTTCCTTCCTTCCTTCCTTCCTTGCCTCGCCTCCTGACATACTTCCAGTGATGTCAGGTGGTGTAGCATATGCAAATAAGTTATGCTAATGAGTTATGCTAATGAGCTCCTGCACCTCTTTTTCTACGAAATGACCCCGGTCAAAGCAATGGTATACCCAGTAGTAATGTATGGCTGCGAGAGTTGGACCATAAGGAAGGCCGAGTGCCAAAGAATAGATGCTTTCGAATTATGGTGCTGGAGAAGACTCTTGAGAGTCCCTTGGGCTGCAAGGAGATCAAATCAGGCAGTCCTAAAAGAACTCAACCCTGACGGTTCCCTGGAAGGCCAGATCCTGAAGCTGAAGCTCAAATACTTTGGCCACCCAATGAGAAGGGAGCTTTCACTGGAGAAGACCCCGATGCTGGGAAAGATTGACGGTCGAAGAAGAAGGGGACGGCAAAGGATGAGATGGTTAGACAGTGTCATCGATGCAACAAACATGAAATGAAGCAAACTCTGGAGCAATACAGAAGACAGGAGGGCCTGGCGTGATGTGGGCCATGGGGTCGCGAAGAGTCGGACTCGACTGTGCGACTGACCAGCAACAACACTTTTAAAAACACATAAATAGGCAATGAGGCTGACTGAAGGAGAGGACGTTCAGGAAAAGACCCCAGGGTACATCTCCAACTGATCACTGAAAGAGTCAGTAAGGAGAGACAGGTGATATGAGAGTCAGTATAGTATTAGTGGAGAGGTTAGCATGCTAGTCTTGGATGCAGGAAAACCCTGTTTACAATGAAAACTGAACTATGAAACTCGTCTCTTGGAGCAAGACACAATTTTCTTTGGGAGGGTGGTTCGCACAGTGCAATGGAATGGAAGGTTTAGCCTTCCTCCCCATGCCATTTTCACAGTGTGAAACAGCTCTGGAGATCGACTCTTTCTCCAGTGGACCATGTATACAAGTATTTTGTGTGGGAAGGGAAGGATTAAATGCCCTTCACCTGGTGGTATGACCCTAATCAGAGTCACCGCATTGTTTTTTAAAGGAAAAAATGTTGGCGCCTCTGTTCATGGAGCTCTTAGAGTCTCATGTAAGTCTGACCACAGTCTAACCTACCTCACAGGGCTGTTGTGAGGATACCTCTCTACGTTTGAATCCCAGTGGACCTGTGTTTGTTCTTTTCTTCATGCATGAAGACTGCTTGGAAAATTAGCTTAATTAGAATGTTCCTGAAGAGCTTCATTCCAGTCTTCACAAAGCCATGACCCAGAACTTGTTTTTGAATGCTAAGGCTGAACTGTAGAATACTTGACAGTTCATATTCTAGTTGTATCTGGAGGAATGGACAGTGGTTCAGTGGAAGAGTCTCTGCTTGACATGCAGAAGGTCCCAGGTTCAATCCCTGGCATCTCTAGTTAAAAGGACCAGGGAGTAGGTGATACAAAAGACCTTTGCCTGAGACCCTGGAGAGCTGCTGCTGCCAGTCAGAGTAGATATACTGACTTTGATGGACCATTGAGCCTGTTTCAGCATAAGGCAGCTTCATATGTCCTTGTGTGAGTGCTCCTGAGCCTATGTGCATTTTAAGAGGTTCCCATATGCTCTGACACACAGAAATGAACTGGTACTAAAGTGATAGATCAAGATGGGTAGCTGTGTTAGTCTGTCTGTAGCAGTAGGGAACAGCAAGAGCCCAGGAGCACCTTAAAGACTAACAAAATCTGTGGCAGGCTATGAGCTTTCATGAGTCACTGCTCACTTCTTCAGATACAAATAGAATGTGAGTCCATCTGTCCTTATACCTTGGAGAGTGGAGTGATTTCAGATGCCGAATGACAATAGCAGGCAAATGACAATAGCAGGTGAATGTCAATAGCAGGCATGATTGGATTAGGTGTGATATGCAGAGGGGTAGTTGGCATGGAGAAATCAGCATTGGTAATGAGACAGGAAACCTAGATCTCAATTCAGTCCAGGAGGATGCATTGTCTTGAGCTTCATTATCAGTTGCCATTCAGCAGTCTTTCTTTCTAATCTCCCTTTGTAAGAGAACTGCTACTCTTCAGTCAGCAACTGAATGTCCTGGAAGGTTAAAATGTTCCCCCACTGTTTTTTGAGTGCTGTGGTTTCTAATGTCAGACTTATGTGGATCTTCTTCCCTTCTCTTCTCAGGGTTGCAGAATGATGAACCAGTGGAGTATCCCAGAAGTCTGTGAAAACAGAATACCATCAGACGAGCAAAGAAGACTTCTTTGACATGGATCGTTGCTGTACATAAAGTCGCAGGAAAGCAGGAAGCTGGTGCTCTGCAGCGCTGTATATTTTTGCCCTCCATATGGAATGACGTCAGAAAAGCCCTGAGGATTTTCTCGGAATGGCTCTTTCCCTGAAAGCAATTGAGAAGAATGAGGAACGGCGAGCGAAAATCACATTAGCATCATTTTTATGCCAATCTAACTTTCCTTCTTGGAGACATTATGTGTGTTTTGCAAGAGGAGCGCTGGATGCCCAGAAGAAACGCTCTGCTAAAAAATCAAAAAGAGCTCCTTGGATTTTTTTTTTTTGTCTGTTGCAACATTCTGTCTCGATATTATCCAGTTCTTTCTCCAGTATTTGATCCATTTCAATATTACCCTGTTCTTTCTCCAGTAATGACGTTCTCAGCTCCTTCACTTGACCCTCACGACAACCCTGTGAGGCAGATCAGGCCAAGCAAGAAATGACTGGCCTAAGTTCAGTCATAAAGTGGGCATTCGAACCCAGATCTCCCCTGAGGCAAGCCTAATGCTCTAACCACTACATCAAACTGGACTGATGACTCTACTGCTTCTTCATACAGAGGGATGTTGGGGGGGGGGGGACTGTACACAAGAAGCTGCTTTGTACTGAATTAGACTCTTGGTCCATCAGGGTCAGTATTGTCTACTCAGACTGGCAGCAGCTCTCCAGGGTCTCGGGCAGAGGTCTTTCACATCACCTGTTACCTGATGCTTTTTAAGTAGAGATCATATAACAGAATAATGCAAAAATCTCAATTTAATGCAGCAAACAGGGGTCCAAGAATCAACGAAGTATCCGGTAAATATGTTCGTTTCTGGCACTCTTCATCAGGCGAGGAGCATCATTTGATGTCATGAATGACAAGTGGAACAACATCCAAGAAAGCAATCCATTAAGGTTCAGACTAATCCAACAATATCAGTTTTTCATACTGGAATCGTACACAGGGTACTCATACAAGGTTATGCCTAGCTAAGCAAGCTTCACAGGATTGTTTTCTTGGATGTTGTTCCACTTGTCATTCATGAATTCAAATGATGGTCCTCGCCTGAAGAAGATTGCCAGAAATGAATATATTTACCGGATACTTTGTTGATTCTTGGACCCCCGTTTGCTGCATTGAATTGAGATTTTTTGCATTATTCTGTTATATGATTTATTGGTTTAGTGTATATTCCAGCTATTAGTTTCTCTTGCTCTTGACCTATCACATCGCTGTTGTTCTGCCTATTGCTTGATTTTAAGTAGAGATGCCAGGGGTTGAACCTGGGAGTTGAACCTTCTGCATGCCCAGAAGATGCTCCACCACTGAGCCACAGACCCTCCCGTTAATACTGATTGACACCCTGTGGAATTATCTCACTCGTATTCAATGTGCACATGAATCCTACATTTAGGATAATGGGGCAATGGCTTGAATCTTTCCCAGTGGATATTCATACACATAGGCTGCAGTCAGATGTGCAGTTCGATCCGCTGTTGCCCCGTCTCTTACTCTGGTGTTATATATAAATCTACATAACCTCAAAAAAACCCCTCTAGTTGTGTATATAGATCACTTACTGGTATCATCTCATTATCTGTCAAATATTGAAGCACCGGAAACCAAACACTAGCAAACGTAGAGGATGACTGATTCTTTTCTGACAGATTTAACGAACGAGATAGTTTTGCCATTATGAAGTGCTCCCAGAGTTTGTCGTGCCACCGGGAGATTGAGGGACAGACTTGATCTTTCTATTTAGCAGAGACAGCGAAGGCAGCTGTTGTAAGCAAAATAGCAATTAATTCCCGGGTCGAATTCTGTATATGTAAATCAGGCCAACAGGGTAGAAGAATTGCCTCAGGAGTAAAAGGAAGATCCACGGGTGTAATCATTTTAATTTGAGAACAGATTCCCAGCCAAAAATTCTGTATCTATCGGCAATCCCACCAGTGTGTGTGTGTGTGTGTGTGTGTGTGTGTATTTAAAAAAAGCATTTTGGAGCATTCCATCATAACAGTTCTTAGTGGCTGCCTGAAGTTATGTAGAATTTCACTGTAGGAATGCATGGTGCAAAATGGTTCACGAATTTACTAGGATCAAAGTTTGGGCTGGTGGTCTATACTGCTGTGTAGAGCTTGCTGTAAGTTTGATCCTACTAGGTCATTTTTGCGGTTTCCGATTGGTTGCAGACTTCTAAAGTCCTACTGCATTCATGAATGATCATCCCACTTTGTTGATTGTACAGACTGATGACGTATAATCCGCCTTGCATCCTTGTGAGAAAGGTAGACTATAAATAACATGGATGGATGGACGGACTGACTGACTGACTGAATGAATGAAGGTCAGAGTCAAGAACATAAGAAAAGCCCTGTTGGATCAGGTCAGTGGTCCTGTCTCACACAGTGGCCAACCCATTCCTCTGGATGGCCAACAACAGGGCATAGAGGCTGAGGCCTTCATTAGAACATAAGAAGAGCCCTGCTGGATCAGACCAGTGATCCATCTGGTCCAGCATCCCATCTCACACAGGGGCCAACCAGTTCCTCTGGATGGCCAACAACAGGGCATAGAGGCTGAGTCCTTCATTAGAACCTAAGAAGAGCCCTGCTGGATCAGAACAGTGGTCCATCTGGTCCAGCAGAGCAAAATGAAGAAAGCACGCTTGTGTATCAGCTTTTAAAAAGGAAAGGAAAAGGAACGGAGAGTTTAAAACCATAAACACCCAATCTAGCTTTTCTAATCTACATTTTGTCTCTTCAACATTTGCCTTCTATCTGAGCCTCAGGCGAGAGTTAGAACAAAAAGCAGTAAAACTTTCGAACTCTCTGCTCCTGGCGACATCTTCAGATCTATTGATCAGCCAATAGACAATCCCAATACTGACTCATTATGCAGATTATCTCCTAGGGGCTAATGGGTGTATTGGTCCTCAGGCTATCTGACTAGGAAATTAGCACACACAAGTAAAGACATTAATCCTTTCATCACACCAGGAAAGGGACTTGATCACATATCCCAACAGCAACTCCCCTTTAGGTGTCTCGTTTTGAAGCTGAAAAGCTCCAAACTCTTCAGCTTTCCCTCATCCGGAAGGTGCCCCAACCCCTTAATCATCTGGGTTGCCCTCCTCTGTGTTTTTTCCAGCTCTGCTGGAGAGACAGTTTGGTGTAATGGTTAAGTGCGTGGATTCTAACCTGGGAGAACTGGGTTTGATTCCCCACTCCTCCACTTGTAGCTGCTGGATGACCTTGGGCCAGTCGTAAGGTTTTTTTAAGCTGTTGTCAGAATCTGACAATAGCATGCCTGTCCTTTTCATAGTATCTCTGTCTTTTTGCAGCTCCTTTGTATCTAATAGTGATTTACTGCTTGCCTTGAAGTATATTATCTGTCCTGCTTAATGTTACTTTTCTCTGGTCGGGAGGATGGCGTGTCACATTCCAAGACGTCACATAAACAACTGGGGCTATCACGTCCGCCCGCCTTCCCCCTGGCCTTTGAGGCTCGGAGAATGTTATCGGGTTGTTACAACCTTGGGAATTGTTTAATTGTTTCTAGCCAAATGTTTAGCCTATCATTCACATGGGAGGGACACCCAGGGCAGGAAGGGAATTTTTATTACTTTCTCACCTTCCCTGTGGGAACTTAACGGTCACCCTGTTTTCCCGCTTTTATGTAATGAATCTGATTGGTCCTTTACCTGTACCCTGGTATGGCTGAAGGTATATTAACCCATGTTGCCTATTGTCATGTATCTCTAACAAACATCAAGAACCTGAACCATTATTGGAATAAAAGAACTTTGCTGCTAACAAAGGTCTGGTCTGATAGTGTCTGCTCAGAAGCCTCACAGCTGTTCTCTCAAGATCAGTTCTCCCAGAGCTCTTGCAGCTCTGCCTACCTCACAGGGTGTCTGTTGTGGGGAGGGGAAGGGAAAGGAGTCTGCAAGCTGCTCTGAGACTCCGAATGAAGGGTGGGGTATGAATCGAATCTCTTCTTCTCTGCTTCTTCTCTGCAGTGTCCTTTTAAAGATATTTAAGATTTTCAAGGGAATTTGGTAAATGTATCTTTTGTGTGATTAAACCACAGGACCGTAGTTCTTATTGGGCTGGAAATGCAAAGAAGAAGAAGAGGAAGAAGAAGAAGAAGCAGAGGAGGAGAAGATTGGATTTATACCCCGCCCTTCACTACCCAAAGAAGTCTCAGAGTGGCTTACAATCTCCTTCTCCTCCCTACAACAGATACCCTGTGAGGTAGGTGGGGCTGAGAGAGCTCTTTCGAGGACTGCGCCTGAGAGAACAGCTCTGAAATAACTTATGACTTACCCAAGATCACATCAGCAGCTGCATGTGGAGGAGTGGGGACTCAAACCCAGTTCTCTTAGATTAGAGTCTGTGTTCCTAACCACTACACCAAACTGGCAGGAAGTTGGTAGTACTTAATCTGACCTACCTCACAGGGTTGTTGTGGTAACCCTGATGAGCTTCCTGTTGGAAGAATAAGATAACGGTGTAAAACAATTCCCAGCATTTTCCTTAATATCACATAGTCACTCCTTTCCTTAGACAAACAGGGTATTTGAACCATGGCAAGAACGCTTCCCCCACTTTCCCCAGATGTGTCCGCAGGATAGAGTGGGCCTACGGTTTTCAGATGAACGACTGTAACAAACTTCCAGGCCTATTAACTCCAGAATTAAATGGGTACCTCTGTAGATGAACATTCGTTTTCTTTCATTTATTTAATTATGTTATTTATTTTCCTCCTTTCCCCCTGGGACTCAAGGACAATTATGCGGGATAAGTCAAAACGGTCAATAGACAACACAATAGGGGTTGGTTTGTAGAAATCTGGAAAGCAACCAGAGGTGGGGAGGGTCCGTGGCTCAGTGGATGAGCATCAGTTTGGCATGCAGGAGATCCCAGGTTCAGTCCCTGGCATCTCCACTTAAAAAGGATCAGACAGTAGGTGATGGGAAAGACCTCTGCCTGAGACCCTGGAGAGTAGACAGCACTGACTTTGATGGACCGAGGAAACAGTGTGTGTGGACAAGATTTTGGAGTACAGGTGACCAAAAGTCAAATATGAGCAGCCAGTGTGATGTGGCGACAAAAAAGGCTAATGCGATCCTGGGTGTATCAAGAGAGGCATTACATCCAAATCGCAAGCTGTGATAGTCCCGCTGTACACTGCACTGGTCAGGATACATGAAGTATTGTGTGCAGTTCTGGAGGCCTCACTTCCAAAAGGATATGGACAGAATGGAGCGGGTGCAGAGGAGAGCGACGAGGATGATCGGGGGCCTGGAGACCAAGAAGCCCTGTGAGGAAAGGCTGAGGGACTTCTTGGGAATGTTCAGTCTGGAGAAGAGGAGGCTGAGGGGGGACAGGATGGCTCTCCTGAAGTATCTGAAGGGCTGTCGCTTAGAGGAGGGCAGGGAGCTGTCCTTGTTGGCAGCAGAGGACAGGACTTGCAAGAATGGGTTGAAATTTAGGGTGGGAAAGTACTGGCTGGCTTTTAGGGAAAACTTTTTGACAGTCAGAGTGGTGCAACAGTGGAATCAGCTACCTAGGGAGGTGGTGAGCTCCACCTCCCTGACAGTGGCTAGAGGAACCCTTGTCAGGGATGCTCTAGGCTGATCCTGCATTGAGCAGGGGGTTGGACTAGGTGGCCTGTGTGGCCCCTTCCAACTCTGTGATTCTCTGATTCTAAGGGTCTGGTTTTGGCGTAAGGCAGCTCCGAGTGTTCACATGATGCTCAGAGTAAGTAGTAACATGACACATTCAATGACGGCGAAAAAATGGCCTTCCAGGAACCTATTGTGGTTACGCTTCCGAAATATGCCTTTATTAAAGGTTTTTTTTTTTTTTTTTTTGAGAATCTCAACTCTGGGCATCTCTTCTGCGATGGCGACCATCTCGGCAAAAGGATGCATCGAGTGCATTAAGGATTAATTAATTGCTTGAGTCCCGTCTCTAGCGCTGGATAGACAGATCCCCGACGACAAGCTTGCTAACCTGCCTTTTCCCCCCACGAAGACTCTTCCTCGTTTATTTTCATTTGATTAGTTCTTAATACGTTCCCTCGGGGCCAATTATGTCAACTAAACACAAATATTAAGGTCGTTTTATTTCAGAGTAAGTGCCTGCAGCTCAGGAAACCGAGACGGCTCTTCTGCCCAGCAGGTGGCCGGCTTCAGCCCCCAGTGGGAGCGTCAGCTAGCGCCCCCCCCCCCCCATAATAATATTGTTTCACATTCATTTCTTATCACTCCTTTATTATTTATGGAGATATTTATACCCCACTTCTCTCTCCAGGGGAGACCCAAAGCAATTTATACAACAGTCTTCTTTGTTCCTTGGTTTTGTATTCACTTCTACCACCCTGAGTCCAGTGGCACCTTTAAGACCAACAAAGTTTAATTCTGGGTCCTGACCTGGATAGAACAGGTAAGCTCGATCTTGTCAGATCTCGGAAGCTACGCAGAGCAGACCCTGGCAAGTGTTTGGATGGGAGACCTCCAAGGAAGTCCAGGGTCGGGATGCAGAAACAGGCAATAATAAACCACCTCTCTGAAACACCCAAGCCCCAGTAGGGGTCGCCAGAAGTCACCGTGACTTCCAGGCGCACGCACGCACGCACGCGCGCGCGCACACACACACACACACACACACACAAACACAAACCAAAAAAAGTTTAATTCTGGGTATAAGTTTCAGATACCAGGCACACAAAAGCTTATACCCAGAATTAAACTTCGGTGGTCTCAATGGTGCCACTGGACTCAGTCTTTTTTTTATTATTATTATTTTTTTTTATAACTTAATTTTTTATTTTCAATTAATATCTATAACAACATTAAACAAAACATAATATTCAGGTTAAATTCAACATTCAATATTTTCAATATCAAAACATTAACAATAGCTATTTTCAATAAAATACAAAGTCAACATATTTCTTGGGTAGTTTGCCTTGCTGTGGACATTTTTTACTCATATAATCAAAAAAGGGGTACCACTTTTCCATAAAATCATTATTTAGTTTGGGTGTCTCACTTATTACTATTTGGATCGCCAACTTATCCATGACAGCTAGGTCCCATAATTTTGTGAACCACTGCTCTATTGTTGGGGCATTTTTTGATTTCCAAAGTTTTGCTATGAGTGTTTTAGCTGCTAATAAAAACAAAGATGCCATCTCTCCCCGCTGTTTAGTCATTTGGATATCAGGCCAAAAGTTCAAAAGAACAGATTCAGGTGTAAATGGTATAGATATCTCTAGAATACTTTCAGTCCATTTTAGGACTTTACGCCAAAATGTCTCTATATAAGAACACGACCACCAACAGTGCAAAAAAGTACCCGGGTTGCCACACGTTTTCCAGCACATGTTCGTTGGTATAGACATCAAATGTGCTATTCTTTGGGGAGTTAAATACCATCTGGTGTACAACTTATAATTTTGAAGCCTAATGTTTGTTGAAGCCGTTGAAAATAATTTATTAAACCATATTATTTCCCATTGTTCGTTATTCAAATTAATACCACAATCCTTGTGCCATGCCAGTTGCACTGTAGATATACAATTCCATTGTTTATTGTTTAACATTTGATAGATTAAAGAAATTAACCCTTTCATCGAGTGTTCAGTTTTAATATACAGTTCGAATTTTGTTAGTGGTCTATTCAGTAACGATATGATATTAGGGCTATATATCAAATGGTGTAATTGTGTATATAACAACCAAGGGATCTCAATATTGTATTTGGTTTCTAATTGCTGTTTAGTTAACATTTGTTGTTTATTACATAAATCACTCAAACACATAAAACCTTTTTGCCTCCATAATTTAAAATCATCTGAGTTTCTACATGGCATGAACCAAGGTTGGCCCAGGAAAACTGTCAATGGTGAAGTCGATGGGCACAGTATTGCATGATATTTGTCCCAGATTTCCAGTGTATACAATAGAAAAGGATTTTGTGTCAAATTCTCTAAATCTCTAGACTTAGGGTGGTTCCATATAATTTCATAAAGGTAGCCTGTTTTCAAATTGTTTTGCTCAATTGAGAGCCAATCTTTTTGACAGGATGGTTGTGCATAATATACAATATTTTTAAGCTGTGCTGCTACAAAATAAGATTCAAAAATCGGTAGTGCTAAACCTCCTAATTTAACTGGTTTAGTCAAAATTGTATATTTAATCCTGGCTTTTTTGTTGGACCATAAATATTTTAGTATTGTTTGTTGCCAGAGTTTAAATTTACTCCCTGGGATTTTAATTGGCAAATTTTGAAATAAAAAAGAAATTTCGGGAAAAGAAAAACTTTTATTGCTTCCACCTTTTCTAATCACGTCAGATTCAGTTTCCCCCATTTTTCTAGAGTAGTTTTTAATTCACTAAATAAGGGTCCATAATTAACCTCAAATAAGTCTGTCAAGTTAAGTGGGAAGAGTATACCAAGGTATTTCCAGTTATCTGTCACCCATCTAAACGGGTAACGTTTCTTCAACATCGATTGTAGGATTGGAGTGACAAAAATCGGGTATATCTCTGACTTAGAAATATTGATCTTGTATCCCGATACATTACTGAAGTTGGCTATTTGAATCATAATATGTGGTAATGTTAGTTCTGGTTTTGTTAAATAAAATGCTGCATCATCTGCGAAGAGACTCACCTTGTGAGATGAATTACCTATGTCAAAACCTTTGATCAGTTTATCTGTTCTAATGGCTTGGGCTAAGGGTTCTAAAAAAATTGCAAAAAAAATGGGGGAGAGGGGGCAACCCTGTCGGGTACCTCTTGTTAACTTTATAAATTCAGATCTGTAATTATTGGTGATAATTTGGTCTATAGGATTCCGATATAAGGCATTAAAGGAATTTAAAATTTTTCCCCCAAATTTCATCCTCTGCAGGACCGATCTCAAGTATGGTATTTCCACCCAGTCAAACGCTTTCTCAGCATCCAACGCTAAAATAAGAGAGTTGATTTTATTGTTCCTACCATGAGTAATGACATTCAGTGTTCTTCTAATATTGTCCATGATCGATCTATTAGGGATAAATCCCAATTGGTCAGAGTTAATGTAATTTGCTATGATGTGATTTAATCGAATGGCTAACAATGATGAAAAAAAATTTGAATCGTGATTTAAAAGTGATATTGGCCTGTATGAGGCCGGGTCTAGTTTGTCTTTGCCTGGCTTATGTATGATTATTATTTTGGCTTCCGACCAAGTTTTGGGCATTTTACTTGATGCCATTACTTCATTACAGGTCTCTACTAAGAATGGTAATAAATTTCATTGAAATTTGCGATAAAATTCAGTAGGTATGCCATCAGTGCCTACTGCTTTGTTAACTTTTGCCTTTTTCAAAATATCTGATATCTCTTTAACTGAAATTGGTTGCTCTAAATACTCCACGTGTTCCTTTGATAGTGTTGTATTATATTTAATAGAATCCAAATAACTATGAATAGCAGTTGCCTGGGGACCTTCTGAGGTATACAATTTTTGAAAAAAATGCAAAAATGTAAAGTTAATATCTTTTGACTTAGTGTGTGTTTCTCCATTCGGACTGCGAATTGTATGTATCAAATTTGAAATATGTTTTTGGTTCACCCTTCTTTTAAGGAGGGCAAGTGATCTGGGCGTTTTAGTAATGAATTTTTGTTTCAAAAACAAAAGTTGTTTTCGAACTGCAGAGGTTTCTAGTAGTTCTAATTTTTTCCTTTCGCAATTAAGCTTTCTCAGGGTTTCCCCCCCCCCAAATTTGCTATGTTTGTCTTCTAGAATTTTTATCTGTGAATATAGTTCTGAAATAATTGTTTGTCTCTCTTTTTTATAGGAGGAGGCCAAAGATATTAATTTGCCTCTAATTACCGCCTTAAAGGCATCCCAGACTGTCTCTGTTGGAACTCCAATCTAAAGAATTCTTCAATTGTAGTACTGATTTCTTCACAATATTGTTGTTTTTGAAGTAATAGTTTGTTAAGTGACCAGTTGGGTCCTTTACCATCAGTGTTTTGTTGAGTCATCAAGATTGTTACCCAAGAATGATCAGAAATTGTTCTCGGGCCTATATCTGCTGATGTAATCTGATTTAATAAAGTTTTTGATACTAACAAATAATCTATTCGTGTGAATATATTGTGTACTGGTGAGTAATAGGTGTATTGTCTGTTTCCTGGATTTACAAGTCTCCAGGTGTCTGCTAATTGGTAATGTTCCAAAATATTATACAATTCAGTATATTGCTTTAATTTCTTCGATTTTTTAGAAATCTTATGTGTTTTGTCTAAGGTTTGATCTATAATATAATTTAGGTCACAACCAAGTATAATTGGACCTTCTTGAAAATTTGAAAGTAATTGTAGTGTTGTTCTAATAAACTCAAGTTGGTTTTGGTTTGGAGCATAAATTGAGGCTATTGTCAGGGGGGAGCCATCCAATTCCCCCTTGACAAAAAGAAATCTTCCTCTTGGGTCTCTTTTAATTTCCTTATGTTTAAAAGGGGTAGATTTTGAGATTAAAATAGCCACGCCTCTTGCCTTGGAGGAGCCCAATGCCTGAAAGTTCTGATCAAACCAATTGGTTTTTAAAATACGTTCTAGTGGTTTTCTAAGGTGAGTCTCCTGCAAACACAAAAAATTTGGTTTTTCTTTATACATCACATTAGAAATACGTTTCACCTTAATGGGGTTGTTTAATCCACAGCAGTTCCAAGTAATTGTTTTATAATGATGGGTCATTTTATAGCTATTCTTAACTAAAATCAAATACTAACTATCTACTAACACTAATTAAACACACTAAACTTTACAAACAATAAAACAAACTTCTATTCGCCCTTTTTAGGGCTTTAAACCAGTATTTCCCCCACTTATATTTGAAGGAGAAAGGAAAGTATTTACTCTCCCTTATTAGTTCCACTACTACACTTAGAGGGGGTCAATTTTAGCAAATGCACTTACAAAATTATTCCATTTCCCTTTCCCCACTCCTTTTAGAATTAATAACTCAAAGCATATTAAGTGATCATTGTTGTCTCACTTTTTTCATTATCTATTATATATTATACCAATAACAGTTCTTATATCTATGTCTAACATTAATAATTCTTACACTCCATTTACTATCTTATGGTCTATAATAGTATACTTAAAAGTTTCTATCTTAATTTCCTATCAACTATATTTAACTATCAATTACTTCAACAATATTAAACTGAAAAATTTATTCTCTCATGTTTCACCATAATAATTCTTATAGGAAACTCTAAGGAAACTTAAACATACAAATATTCTTATTATATTAATTCTTATATAAGACTTAATACCTCCTACATTTATTAAGTAAATAAATAATAATAAATTCTATGGCTTATAATAATTCTTACTATATCTAATATCTAAATACTATGAATTAATAACTATAGTAAATTGACTTAAATTATTAAATTATTTAGCTCTCTAACTATACTAGTCTTAACCTTAATATAACCATCTTTTATAATATTTCCTATTGTAGTTATAGCTTCTTATAAATTGTTAGCTCCAGCACTTTATCATATCCTTAATAAATCAAACAGTGTCTTAAACCAAAGAATTGAACAGCTGTCTTCAGTTGTCTGTGTCTATAGATAGACCCAAGATTTTGAGCAGTGCTTTTCCCGATTTCTGGTCTTTGACTTGGTGTTGAAGGCCGTCTTTGAAGACCAGGATATCGGAGACAGGGTTCCATCGAAACCGGACTTTTGCTTCGAATAGTGCTGTGGCAAAGGGTTTTAAGTTCTTTCTCTTCTCTAGGGCTTCAGCCGATAGGTCTAAAAGTACAAGAATTTTTTTCCCGTTGTATATGAGGGATCCCTTAAGTTGAGCTTCTTTTAAAATCTTGTCCCGGCATCTAGGATATAAAAACTGTGCTAAAACGTCTCGAGGCCTTTCCTTGCTTGCTCTCGAGAAGGGGCCTAAACGGTACGCACGCAAAATGGCGGGGGCAATTCCGTCTTCAAGCTCTAAGGATTGAGCCAGCCAAGTCGAAATAAAGGTAGCTAGCTCTATATTTTTTTCTGCGCCCTCTTCCAGCCCTCTAAATTTCAAATTATGTTCTCTCCACCGATTTTCGATCGCTACCATTCTGTCTGTTAGTTGTGTCTCTTTAGAACGGAGTTTTTTTTACCTCGTCTTGTAGTAGTTGGGTTTGTTCCGAGGTCGCCTCTGCAAACGTAGAGATATCTTTTATTTCAGTAGCTAGCTCGGTGAGTTGAGCGCATATGGGTTGAATCGATTCAGCTACTGCCGTTGTAACCGACTGGTGTAGCAATTCCCAAATTTCTTTGAAGTCGCGCCTTGTTAGGGGTGCGTTGTCGTCTTCTTCGCTGGCCGGAGCCGCTGGGATCGCTGGGCTTGTTACCGCCGCCATCTTAGGGCTTTGCTGGTCGTCTGGGCCCGATTTTCCCAAGGCTTTCCCCAGTGTAAAATATTGCTGTACTGTTGTGCCGTCTGCTTGCTTCGGTGGGGCTTTGAGTTTAGAGTTTTTGCCCATTGTTTTCAAGTAAGTTGGTTTTGTCGTAGGTCGTTTTTTGGGTGGTTTTAGGAGTAAGGAGTGGGAGCTCTTCTATCCTGCGTCCGCCATGTACAAGCGATGCTCCGCCCCCCCTCTGGACTCAGTCTTTTTTGTGTTGCTTCAGACCAACACAGCTACCCACCTGAATCCATGTGAAACCTTGTGAGGAAAATGAGGCTGAGGCTCAGAGGTTAAGATGCTGAGCTGCAGACCGGAAGGTTAGTAGCTCGGCGATTCGAGACCCGAGTGAGGTAGCTGGGGTGGAGAGAGAGCTCTTTCGAGAACTGCCCTTGAGGGAAAAGCTCTGAAAGAACTTATGACTGACCCAAGGTCACGCCAGCAGCTGCATGTGAAGAAGGGGGGGGGAATCAAACCCGGTTCTCCCAGATTAGAGTCCGTGCTCTTAACCACTGCACCAAACTGGCTCTCCCATCAGCAGTGAAATATTTAACGAATTAGTGAAATATCCAAAAAAGTGTTTGGTCAGCTGCACCTGAACATTGGAAATCAGTCTGTTTATGTTAGGGAGGCCAAGAACATAATGTGGCTGGCAAACACACCCTTTTCATCACCTTGTGATCATCTGTGAGCGAAGGCTCAGAGTGCTTTCTCTGTCTGGCACTATGTCGAGCAGGTTTGTGGCTGCGCAGTAGCGGTGATGGTGGCATTTCCTTCCCTTCCGCATTTTTCCTGCTTTTGCACCTGTGCAGCAGTTGAAATTCTTTTCATTTATTCTTCATTCAAACAACAGGTGGTGTGTAGTGAGGCAGCAGCGGCAGGCGGGGTCCGAATGTACACTATTGTATTGCTGCACGCACAGAGAGCAGCCTGGCAAATGGACTCAAACTGCTGGCAAGCTACCGAAACTGCTCATTAAACAACTGGTGCCCAGCTCAGAAAGGGCGAGCAGACTGCGAACCAGAGTGTGCTCAAGCCGTTTAGATTTGGAATATTTACTATACTACAAATGGGGCCTTGTTCAGGACCGATCCCGGTTAATAAATTTCTGTGCATCAGCCCTGGTCTCACGCCACTGAACTACAAAAATATTACTCATTCACATGACACATATTTATATCATTGGCTTACCTCTCCTGGCCAGGACAAAGGCTCCACACAATAATTTACTCTTTCCCCCTGCAAATTAATACTCTTGGCACGCAGCTTTCCCTGCAGGGTACTTCCTTGTCATTTCACTGTTCGCATTTTCCATAACTCTGTTCCAAGTATTCAAGCTTTCTTTGTTTCCCTGTTGTTTCTTCTGCTAGGCTGCACGTAACGTGTGCCCTTGGTTCCCCCCCCGCCACCCTTTTATTAGCTTCTTTCCAACAGTTGATCTAAACGGATTGCCAAAAGAATATGTGTCCCCTGTCCACAGAAGACACACTTAATTCCAGGAGCCCAGACCAATGCATGTGGTTTTGCTTCCACATTTTAAGCCTCACAACACCCTTGCAAGGTAGGTTATGCGAAGTGAGCATGACTGTCCCAACCCCACCCAGAAAGCTCCTTTCAGAGTAGGAATCTGAACACAGGACCCCGAGAGCCTATTCTCATGCTCTAACCATTGCACCAGGCTATTCCTGCTCACCATTTGGAAGGAGGAAAGAAAGAAAGAAAGAAAGAAAGAAAGAAAGAAAGAAAGAAAGAAAGAAAGAAAGAAAGAAAGAAAGAAGACAAGGAGGAGGAGGAGAGTTGGATTTATACCCTGCCCTTCACTTGGCATCTCAGAGTGGCTTACAATCACCTTGCCTTCCTCTCTCCACAACAGACACCCTGTGAGGTAGGTGGGGCTCTGAGAGAACTTGCTCACGAAAGAACAGCTCTGAAAGAACTGTGCCTGACCCAAGGTCACCATGCCAGCTGCATGTGGAGGAGTGTGGAATCAAATCCTCCAGTAGCACAGTGTGGTCTAGAACGGGCAGAGGCTCCTCAGGATTCCTGGCCAAGAAATGTCTCTTCAGATACCAGTTATCAGAGTTTCTTTAGCTAGAGATGCCAGGAATCAAATCCAGGGCATTCTGTATACACTCAAGCTCCAGTGTGGTGTAGCTGGAGATTAGGATTGCCAGCCTCCAGGTGGAGCCTAGAGATCTCCCAATTTACATCTGATCTGCCGCTGACAGAGATCAGCTCCCCTGGAGGGAATGGCTATTCTGAAGGGCGGACTCTATGGCCTTGTACCATCCTGAGGCCCCTCCCCTCCCTAAACCGTTGCAAGACGGGAAGGGAGAGGAGTTTGTAAATCGCTCTGAGACTACGAGTGAAGGGCAGGGTATAAATCCAATCTCCTCCTCTCCTCCTCTGCCTACAGGAATCCTGCATTCCAGCACAGCCAGGTTATGGTTATGGTTATTCAATAAAGGTCTTCCTTCCCTTCATTTCCAGACGCTAAATTTAAATGGGTCTTCATACAGCGAGGTCTGTGTTCCAGGAGACGTACTGAAAACGAAAGGTCTCCTTAATGGGGGTCAAATCAAGGTTCATTCTGTGAAAATAATAGGGGAAAGGAACTTCAAACCTCCCCCCCCCCCCAGCAGACATGAACCAGATAATTAAACTGGGGGGGGGGGTGCACTAGAGCTGGTCTCAAACATCATAAGAATGGCTTTTAAATGTTTTAGCCATAACAAGTGGCAAGATGGAAGGAAGCATTTTTAGTCAGTTTGGTGTAGTGATTAAGTGTGTGGATTCTAATCTGGGAGAACCGGGTTGGATTCCCCACTCCTCCGCTTGCAGCAGCTGGATGGCTTTGGGCAAGCCAGAGTTCTGTCAGAGCTGTTCTTGAAAAAGAGCCATTTCTGTCAGAGCTCTCTCAGCCTCACCTACCTCACAGGGTGCCTGTTGTGGGGAAGGGAAGGGAAAGGAGAGTGTAAGCCGCTCTGAGACCACTTTGGGTAGTGAAGGGTGGGGTATAGATCCAATCTCTTCTCCTCTTCTTCTTCATTTCTCTGTGAGCTATAAAAGGAAATAATAGAGATCACAACAGTAAATACCAGTGGTCTGGTTTTGCAGTCAATGACAGGAGCATCTTATCAGTGTCGGGACTATTTCTTTGCCATCAAGGTTCTCTGCATCCTCCTCATCCCCCCCGGCAAATTAAGAACACAGATGTTGCCTTGCCGGATCGAGCCATCTAGTCCAGAGGTCCGTTTCCCAGCCGGATCCTTCATAAAGATGACGGGGCTGCTGTGGCTCAGCAGTAGAGCATCTGCTCGGCATGCAGAAGGTCCCAGCTTCGATCGAGGCATCTCCAGTTAAAAAGGACCAGGCAGTAGGTGATGGGAAAGACCTCTGCCTGAGACCCTGGTGAGCCGCTGCCAGTCTGAGTAGACAATACTGATCTTGATGGACCGAGGGTCTGACTGAGTATAAGGCCGCTTTGTGTGTTTACTTGTGACAGGCTATCCCTCAAAGTGGCTCTGAGCCACTGCACTGTAGCAGATAGATGAAGAGGAGGAGGAGGAGATTGGCTTCATACCCCGCCCTTCACTCGGCGTTTGTAAGCCACTCTGAGGCTGATTTTACATCGGACTTTCCCGCTGGAATCATTCTAGTTCCAAAAAAACCTGCCCACACCTCTGTGCGGTGTGAAACCGTGCTGCTACTGAAATGTCTACATCTACTAATTGCCCTCCTGTGATCAAGCTAGTATTATGCCGCTTTATTCTGCTTTAAACGATTGTGGTTTCTTAGCGCACTTAGACCCCCTGGGAGTGAAATTTCACACCACTGTGAAATCAGCACAGGAAAAGACAGCAGTCAAACTACTTTAGAGGGGAGGTGTAAAATCAGCCTGAGACTCCAAGTGAAGGGCGTGGTAGAAATCCAATCTCTTCTTCTTCTCTTAAAACCCAGTCAAGAAACGGTTCCGCAAACTGGTCCTTAGCTTGATGAAAGGAGTAAGTGGATAAAAGCTTATTTGTTACTTGTACTCTGCCGTGTTTACCCTTTTAGAAGTCAGCGTTGGAAACAGAAGGCCATTTACTTGGGAGCACAACTCCTGTAACTGGCAATTTGATTTTATTTTCAAATCAATAGATACCTCGGGGGGGGGGGGGATTAACAGGTGGCTGTGTCTCCCTGCCCCCCTCCCTTTAAAGGAAAATTAAGCTGTCTTAGATTTCTTCTTCTGTTAATTCTGCTGAAATCACTCCTCACTGATTCGGAGATAAAAGCCTCAGGAAAGGGGGAGAGGCAGGCAACTTTGATGTGCAAATTCCCAATAATCTGCTTGGCGGGAGCCATGAAGTGGAGACAAGACCTTTTCTCTAGCCTTCCATCCTGATGGTTATGGAAGTGCTTTCCTCAGTGGGTACCAATGGCTGAAGACTTTTCTCCGATATTTGTGGATGGCTTGTAAGGACTAGTTACAACCTCCGCAGGCCTATAGCACTGCCGGAAAGAGAAAGGTGATTCAGCTGGTGAAGGAAATGGAGATCTAAGCTGGTCTGTCTGTCATGGGGTGAAAGGTAGTTCACTGAACACATGAAATAGTCCTATATCGAATCAAACCCTTGGTCTGTGTTGGGTGTAGCAAATTAAAACACTTCAGTGTATCTACCGGGTTGCTGTTGTTCTGTATTGGTCGTAGTATGTCACATGTTTGTTTGTAACCAATCTGTATGCACAACTGTTTGCCCGGGAAGTTTGTTACATTCCTAACTCCCTGACTGGAAACCAGGCACTAAGTATTTGCATTTCTTCTCTCTGCTCTTTGTTCTTGTTCAGAGGGAAGATGCCATCTCCTCTTGCTGTTTGGATCTCTAGCTGTAAAGATGTAGGAATCTAGCTCTGTTGTTATTTTGTATCCCGTTTACCTTTTCCCAGGGGTCCGTTCGAGCGGTAGCGCACAGGAGCACAGCTCCGGGAGTGAGGAGCCCAGGGGGCGGGCACATGTCCAAGCCCCGCCCCCTCATCGGCTTCCCCGAGCAGTGCAGAGGCGCAGCGCCCAGGGGAAAGCCCTGCTAGGGTCTTTATTGTTTTTAATGTTTTGTTTTAATATTGATAATTTTATCATTGTTCCTTTTATGACTGTGTGCCGCTTTTCCAGAGACTTGCTCAAGGTGGCATATAAACTTTCTAAGTATACCATTTTTTTATCTGGGCACATGGCCCATAAGTACTGGAGAAATTTCACCAACCCTTCAGCAGCTTCCACCTTATCAGTTTGGTGTAGTGGTCAGGAGTTGGACTCTAATCTGGGAGAACCGGGTTTGATTCCCCACTCCTCCCCATGCAGCTGCTGGTGTGATCTTGGGCCAGTCACAAGTTCTCTCAGAGCTGTTCTCTCATGAGCAGTTCTCAAAAGACCTCTCTCAGCCCCACCTACCTCACAGGGTGTCTTGTTGTGAAGAGGGGAAGGGGAAGGGATGGGTGGTGCACATGTCCTGGGTATCTCAAGTCTACTTGAAACCTGGTGGTTTCAAGGGAGCAGGAAGAGAATGAGGCTTATTTTTATTGCACAAGTATTGGATGGGGAAGGGAATGGAGGAAGAGCAGGTCAGTTTCACTCACCTGTGGAATGGAGCCTGAGGGGTGGGTGTTGCCTTCTGATACACTTCCGGTATGTTAGGGGGTGTGGCATATGCAAATAAGTTATACTAATGAGCTCCTGCACCTCTTTTTCTATGAAATGACCCCTGCCTTTTCCCATGATAGGTGTATAGTAAACTTTTACCTTTTAAATACACATGGACTCAGATTCTCAGACTCTCAATCTGTACTCAGCTGATGCTTAGGTATTTCTCTCTGCTGGAATATATCCCCTAACAGGAATACCCAACGGTCTGTCAAGGTCGGTATTGTCTACTCAGATTAGCAGTCGCTCTCCAGGGTCTCGGGCTGAGGTCTTTAGTAGGGACGGGTATGGAATTGCATTTTTGCAGTTCGTTTAGGTTCGCGGCCGAACCACGAAATGGTATGAACTGGGGGTTGGTTCGTGAACTGATCCGGTTCACAGAGGTTTGTGACCCCCTGCTTTCTGCTCCTTGCCACTTTTCGCGGGGAGTGAAAAGTGGTGGGGAGCAGAAAGCAGGAGTTTAAATGGCTCTGAGCCATTTAAACCCATGCTTTCTGCTTCTATTGAAAAAAAGCTGAGTGGCGGATAGTGGGAAGAAGAAGAGGAGGAGGAGAACGACGATAACGACGATGATGACGTATATCCCACCCTTCACTTGGAGTCTCAGAGCAGCTTACAGTCCCTTCCCCTTCCCCTCCCCACAACAGCCACCCTGTCAGGTAGGTGGTGTTGAGAGAGCTCTTTTGAGACCTGCTCATAAGAGAACAGCTCTGAAATAACTTGTAACTGACCGAAGCCCCAGGGTAGTATAGGATCTTTCTGTCTGGTGGTCTGTAACTATATAATAGATGATTATACGGCCCAACCTTGTCAGATCATGGAAGCTAAGCAGGATTGGCTCTGGTCAGTATTTGAAAGGGAGACCTCCAAGGCATACCAGGGTTGTGATGCGGAGGCAGGCAATGGCAAACCACATCTGAACATCTCTTTCCTTGAAAACCCTATGGGGTCACCAGAAGTCAGCTGTAACTTGATAGCAACCCCCCCAACCCCCCCCCCCCCCAAAAGGTCTGGCATGTGCCACAATACACATTTAACTTCTCCTGGAATTGCACAGAAAACCACAACGTTCAAGGTAATTGGAATGATGTGTGTGTGTGTGTTAACTGTGCCTTTCGAGCTCTGCCAATCCATTGGATGAAAGCAGGGGTCCTTCTGAGCAGGAGCTTGGGGGAGTGCTGCTCCGGGAGTTGGTGCCAGCCCCCCCCCATGGGGGAATGCCTGCTTGTGTCATGGCTGCAGCAAAATGACCCCGTCCCTTGGAAAGGTCCCTGTTCCTCAAACCAGCCTTCTGAAGGTTTCAGCCACCACTGAAGCTATCCTCCCAGAAGAGTGGTATTTCTTAGGCTTGGATTAGTCTCTGTCAGCCCTTCCTTCCTTCCCTTCCCTTCCCTTCCTTCCTTCTCTCTCTCTTTCTTTCTTTCTCTCTCTTCTTTCTTTCTTGCCTTCTGACATACTTCTGGTGATGTCAGGGGGTGTGACATATGCAAATAAGTTATGCTAATGAGTCATGCTAATGAGCTCCTGCACCTTTTTTTCTACGAAATGACCCTGGATGAAAGTCCCAGGCTGGGCTTCTGACATTTCTCCTTATTGCTGGGAAGAAGATTTCTTCCCCACTTCCATCAGTGCTGCAGCTGTAATCTGCTGTCTCTCCGAAAGATTACAGCTTCGACATCAAATGAAATCTTTATCTGTAATAAGGGGAGGGAGGGGATAAGCTTGAATGTGTGTGTGTGGTGTGTGGTGTGTCTCCTGGACAGCTGCACGACGCCTGATGTCTTTGTAAAGAAGACTGAGAATTGCACATGTATTTGAGGCCAGGATATCTCACGGCCAGCCACATGGGATCGCAGAGCGCCACATCCTTAATGCTCCCCCATGGCCGACTGGGGAAACTTTGCTCCTGAAATGGTCTTACAATTTCCATGGGTAGCTAATCATTGCTATTATAGCTTTGTCTTTCTGCAGCTGGCTGGGCTAAAAATGGAAGGTGGAGGGTCGGGGCCATGCTTGAGTGCATGTGTGTGTGTGTGTGTGTGTGTGTGTGTGTGTGTGTGTGTGTGTGTGTGTGTGTGTGAGATCCTACTGCTTGCTGTGAGCCCGGAGATCCACGCAGCGGCCAAGCTGGCATGGTTAGAGCGGCAAATCTGCCAACACTTTCCCAGATGGACCCTCCTTCGTCTATCTGAATAGCACCCAAAAGATGACAGGCTTCTTCCGCGGTACGGCATGGCCTCCCCTGACCCGCCCGCAGGCTTGTGTTCATACACATACGGACATAAAAAAGTAAGAGGAGCTCTGCTGGAGCAGACCAGTGGTCCATTGAGTCCAGCATCTTGTCTTACACACATAAACACACACACACGTTCATGAACATGGGAAGTTACCTTATACTGAATCAGATCATCAGTCAGTATTGTTTACTCAGAGCTGCAGCCTCTTTCCAGGATCTCAGGCAGAAGTCTTTCACATCACCAGCTACATGATTCTTTTAACAAAAGACATAAGAACGTAAGGAGAGCCCTGCTGGATCAGACCAGTGGTCCATCTAGTGCAGCATGCTGTCTCACACAGTGGCCAACCAGATCCTCTGGAGGGTCAATAATAAGGCAGAGAGGCCGAGGCCTTCATAAGAACATCAGAAGAGCCCTGCAGGATCAGACCAGTGGTCCATCTAGACCAGCATTCTGTCTCACACAGTGGCCAACCAGTTCCTCTGGAGGGTCAATAATAAGGCAGAGAGGCTGAGGCTTTCATAAGAACATCAGAAGAACCCTGCAGGATCAGACCAGGGGTCCATCTAGTCCAGCATCCTGGCTCACACAGTGGCCAACCAGTTCCACTGGAGGGCCAACAACAGGGCATAGAGGCCAAGACCTCTCTCTGAAGTTGCCTCCTGGCTCTGAGATTGAGAGGTTTAGTGCCTCTGAATGTGGAGGTTCCCCTGTGGCACGATGGCTAGTAGCCACTGGCAGACCTCTCCTCCGTGAACATCACATGATGGCTGGCTGCTGAATGGAGGAGCTGACTCTGTTGGGTGTCCAGAGACAAGCTGGGTGCTCTGGTCTGTCATTTTTATACCTGAGCCATTCCATTTACATCATTGCTTCTTCCTTTGATACTGAGCACAGAATATTTGGTGCCGCCTTCCTAGGCTGCTAGGTCAGAACTCCTGTTCCTTTTCTAGTATAGATGAGAGCCAGTGTGATGTAAAGGCTTGAGTGCTGGACGAGGAGCTGGAAGACCCAGGTTCAAATCCTCTTCTGCCATGGGAACGTGCTCAGGACTTTCGGCCAGTCTCAGCATAACCTACCTCACAGGGTTGTTGCGAGGCCAGAGTGGAGGGGAGGAGAATGATGTAAGCTGCTTTGGGTCTGTCGGGGAGAAAATCGGGGTATGAATAGTCTTGTATCCACAGTTGGTATGTTTAGTAATGACTCCACCTACCCCAAACTTCTGGTGTCTTTCTATATTTTATCCTGGCTCCCTGCATGACGCCAGACGCCAAGCCGTGAGTTTCCAGTCAATAGCGCAACCGATATTCTTGGTCTCATCAACAACTAGAATCAGAGAGGTGGAGTATAAAGAGTTCAGTTTAAAAGGCCTCTGAACAAGATGTCAAAGGTTCTCTCTATTCTTGACCCTCCCAGCAAATGGTATTCAGAGATAAACTGCCACTGAATATGGAGGCTCAGTTTAACTATCATTGGTGCCACTGATGGACCTATTCTCCATGTATTTGTCTATTTAAAAACAGACGAACAAGCAGCCCACCAACCAATCATCTTTTTTAAAAAAACAAAAACAAAAACTAGCATCACCAGAAATCTGGATTCTAGGCCTAGAAAAGCTGGATTCTCTGAGAGGCAGAAATTCTACAAACTGAGCACACTTGCCATTTTTTTCTTGGCCCGCTTGGCTAGTTTTGCTATCTAGCATATATTTCGTATTTATTTATTTATTTTCCGTATTTATATCCCGCCCTCCCCGCAAGCGGGCTCAGGGCGGCTTACATGGGCCATAGCACAGTGGCGACAAAAATTAGCCATCATTTGGAAACCAGTCAGTTTGAAATTTAACCTCTGCTACATAAACTGTTGGCCGAATTGCTTTAATTTACGTTTAGCAATCAGCGAAATACACGGGTTCTTGCCAACTATACCAGGGTCCCACCCCTCCCGGGAGATCCCAAGGAAAGAGGCACGTGAGGCAGCTTCCAAGTTCAATGTTGTTTACTGGATCATGTAATCAAGCATACAAAAATCGTAATCACACACACAATCTTACAGGTCTAATAAAATAAAGAGAGAAAATAGCACTTTTGCATGAGCAGGTTTCGTTGGTGGGGAAAGCACATTACCTTCGATGCGTTGTCCGATGTCAAGATGAGTTGGATGGGGGAAGAAAGGTATAAAAGCTATGGGGCCACGAGGCTTGAACCAGCAAAACCACGTGGTTCTCCTGGATCGCGAGTCCAGAGAGAGAAAAAGGGTTCAAAGATGGAGGCAAGGGTTGGGGACAGAAAGCTGGACTGAAGGGTCAATAGGTTAGATAGAGGGCGACGGCTCAAGAGGCCGAGTGACTCTCGGTTTGGACTTTTATTGGGGGTCTTGGGGCGGGCTTTGCAGACCACAACCCACTAACACTCCTACTAGGCGGTCCGTCCCTGTTGGACCTTGCTATAGGTTAAAGGTGAACAAAGGGAGGAGGTCCAGGGGTTTGGTCAGTGTTGCAAGAGTATGACCTCACCAGGAAACAGACACTGGGGTCCGATGACTCACCTGGCCATACCTATTGTTAGTTGATGGTTTTAGCCAAGTATCTGATGGCTGGCACATTAGTTGCTAGGCAGTCTAGTTAGCATAACTATCCAGATGTATAGTGGGGAGTGGGGGTTAGCCAGCGGATGTCTGACATAAGAAAACCTCATGGCAAGAGGAATCCCTTATCTTTGTCTTGGGTGAACTGTTTGGGGTGTCAGTCTCCTGGCTTGGGCTGGAGCTGGCTCCTATTTCAAGAAGAAAGCGCAAGACCCTACCACTGTTGGTGACACAGAGTTCAAACTTATGGATATGAAAATCCATAAGAGCACAGAAAAGTGCCTTGCTGGCTAACAAAACTCCTAGGAGAGGCAGTGTCGTGGTATTGTCAGATCTTGGAAGCTAAGCTGGGTCAGTACTTGGATGAGGGACCACAAAGGAAGACTCTGTAGAGGAAGGCGATGGCAAACCCCCCCTGCTTCTGACTTGCCTTGGAAAACCCCTTGTTGGGGTCATCAGAAGTTGGAAGTCAAGCAGGGTCAGGACTTTGAAGGGAGACCACCAAGGAAGGCTCCGTAGAGGAAGGCGATGGTGGAACACCTTTGCTTCTCACTTGCCTTGAAAGCCCTTTGCTGTTGCTGGGGTCACTGTACGTCTGCTGTAACTTGACGGCACTTTACACCCACACATGTGGACTCAAAATAATGGGGTTAAATTAAGGGTGGGAAGGTCCTGCCTGGATCTTAGGAAAAACTTTTTGACAGTAAGAGTAGTTCAGCAGTGGAATCAGCTGCCTGGAGAGGTGGTGAGCTCCCCCTCACTGGCAGTCTTGAAGCAACGGCTGGACCAAAACTTGTCAGCGATGCTCGAGGCTGATCCTGCACTGAGCAGGGGGCTGGACTCAATGCTCCCTCTAAACTCTGGAGTCTTGTGAGCAAAAACCCTACTTTGTGAGCTCCTGGCGTTTTAAGTTGTGAGCAAGCGATTTGGCTACGGCATGGATCAATTTGCTCTGGAGCCATCCTTCCTGAGCTAAGACAAAAATGTGTGAGCCGGAGGCTAAAAAAACTTTGAGCTAGCTCACACTAACCCGGCTTAGAGGGGACACTGGTTGGACCAGATGGCCTGTATGGCCCCTCCCGACTCTGTGATACTATGATTCTACAAACTCCTTACAAACCATTGTGCCTTAACCCCCCCGGGGGGGGGGTCATAGTGTTGCTACCGTGGGTAACAGCACCATTTATTCATAACCACTATTATAATACAGGTCAGAGTCCATGCTCCTAGCCACTATACCAACCTGGCTGCCATTTTCTCCAGGTGAACTTGTCTCCGTTACCTTGAGATCATAGGCGTCAACTACGGGAGGGCTCGAGGGCTCGAGCCACCCCCGAAATTTCCCGGCGGGGACTGAGCCCCCCTCCCGGGAAAACAGAGCGCCCTCTGCCGTGCCTCCCCGGCCCTTCCTAGGGCCACCACCATCTCTCTCTCTTTCTCCCCCCCTCCGGCCTGGCCACTCCATCCCTCCCTCCCTCCCTCCATCCATCCAGGGGCCAGCTAAGCGAATGCCCAGCTGGCTCCTGGATGGACGGAGGGAGAGACAGAAGCAGGAGTGGTCAGGCGGGGGGGGGGAGGCGGCGGCGGCGGGGACATGGTCCCGGCGGGAATTTAAAAACTCAACACCCCTGCTCGAGATCAACTGTAATCTCAGGAGTTGTAATCTCAGGTGCCACCTGGAGGATGGCAACCCTAATTTCCCCCATATCCATCCCAAGAGACTGAATGGGGTTGGGTACATATCCACGCCCGGTAAGCAGCGAGGCGCATCAGCTTTTATTTGCATACCATTTGGGAGCGTACATCCGTCATCCCTTTTCCTTCTCGGAAAGCCAAGAATAACTCAACGGCCTTTGTGGATGGCGTAGTCCCGGGACACCTGCCGCTTGTTTGGGGCGCACCTTTACATTCCCCCTAATGGCAGAAGCCACACAGGCCGTTCTCCACCAGTCTGGGGAACCTGAGCGGCAGCGAAGTCATCGAGCATGTTTATGAACTACCTCGTCTCTTACGAAGCCCCACAGACTGTTCTCCCATCTGCTCTGTTCCTCGCGGAGCTGTGAAAAACCAGCATGGAAAAGCTGCAAAAGAAAAAAAACAACACCACCACAATACCCTGACAATAGCAGCATTTTTGCAGAGGCTGGGCATACTGGAAACGAGCACCACAACGGACGACGCTCCCACACATGTGGGGTTTGGCAGCCTCTCAGATTTCAGGAGCGTGATTCAGTCGGATGGGTCTTTTCATTTTGTTTTGTTGACATTTGGGGAATGTTTTTCTCAAAAGATCTGCCTCTAGCCTTGGAGGCTTTTGAAACGGGGGCTGGAAGTTAAAGAGCTGTGGAGCTAGTTCTACGAGCCCAGCGTTAGAGGATTGGTTCCACGGTCCGGGGGTCATTTTGTAGAAAAAGAGGCGCAGGAGCTCATTAGCACAACTCATTAGCATAACCTATTTGCATATGCAGGGGAGCATGTGCAGAACAGATTTGGCAATCTAAACCCACAGATCCATTCTGCTGCTAGAGAGGGGTTTTTTTTTTTAAAAAAAAAAATGAGTGTGCATGCACATGAGCACACGAGTGCATATATACGCACTTATGCGCACTCATGAATTTTGAATTTTTTTTGGCAGTGTGCTCCATGGCTGAGGTGCTGCAGTAATGTGGATGTCTCCGTGGGTAACCCACAGCAGGGTGTACTGTGTGGCTGATACGTCCCACAACACTTTAAACCGGTTCAATTAGAGGTGGCACCATATCGTGCCAAGCCGCCAGTGTGACCACAGCCCAACTTTTACTCCTCGTTTGGCCTGCAGGGGGATTTTTTTAAATTGCCAGGGTCACGTGCAATGTGATGTCACTTCCAGGGGAAAAAACCCCAGAAGTGACATCGCATCACTCTAGAAATCACTGGTAACCCCATCGAGTTGCTGGTGATTCTTAGAGTGACATGGGCTGTGGTCATGGTGGAGGCTTGGCGCGGTCTGGGTTTGCCTCTAAGGCTGCGGTCCCCCACGCTAAATAATCCACTTCCAATCCACTTTCAGTGCACTTTCCAACTGGGTTTTATTGTGTGAGCTGGCAAAATCCAGTTGGAAAGTGATTGAAAGTGGATTGAATGTGGATTATTTGGTGTGTGTGACTGCAGCCTAAGCACAGTGGTTCAGATTGTTGCAGGAAGGACCAACCAGACAGCACACCCTGAGGTGGTTTTCTCATGTTCTTGTCTGATGAGGAGGCATCCACATTACTGCAACATCTCAACCACGGAGCATGCTGGCCAGTAAGTTTCTTTTAAAAACAGGTGGGCACATGTGCATAGGCACTCGTCTGCTTATGCAAATATCCGCAGCTACTTTTTTTTAAAAAAGGAAGAAACGGATCTGCCAGTTCAGAATTCCTATCCGACTTCAATTCAGGACAGGGGTTCAGATGGCCTCAGAAGTGGAGTGGAAGTGCTGGCATCGGTAAAGACTGGACTTTCCCCAGTGCCTGGTTGCTCTGCTTCCAAAGTGGGGCAAAATAAGGTGACCACGACTGGGGCATGGAAGGCAGATGTTGCTGCTGGATCATGCGCTTTAAATCTGCAAAGGTACCACATTGATATTGCTGCAAACTGCTCATGTGACCACAGCCATGATGTCTCTTCCAGTTTTTCCCAAAAGCAGTGTTATGCTGCATGCAACACCAATACCCCCATGCTCCCCTTCCCCATCTCCTTCCTGATGTCAGCCTTTGGCTGCTAACCCCTCCCTGCCCTTGAGAAACTGAGCGGGGGGGGGGGGGGGAATGGCCTCTAATACTATACTCTAGGAACTTATGCTTGTCTCTCTGGTTTTTACCAGAGAGATAAGTTGTAGTTCCTAGAACATCTCTCAGATGTGACATCATACCCTCCTCAAACTCTGTCTTCCTCAGGTACCACCTCACCCGAATCTTGGTGTCAGCCATTGGCTGCCACTCCCTACTTGCCCTTGAGAAACTCAGGAGGAAAAAAATGGCCTCCATTACTATACTCTAGGAATTTCCGGTAGTCTCTCTGGTCTTTAGCATAGAGATACGTTGTAGTTCCTAGAATTTCTCTCAGATGATACTCTGTATCCTCCCCAAACTCCCCAGCATAGGCGTCAACTTCAGGGGGCTGGGGAGCTGGAGCCCCCCCCCAACTTTTCCAGGATGTGCTGAGCCTCCCCCGGAGACAATGGCCTGTAATGTCTCTGGCCCAGCTGCAGGCCACCTGCCTGGGAAATTGGAAAGTCTACACCCTTGCTCCCCAGGTGACCCCCCCCCCCAAATCTCCCAATGTCTGTCTAGGCAGAGTTGGGAACACAAAAGGGAGGTGAGAAAAAACAGAGAAGCAAGAAAAAAAATAACTCAGCATAAACTAACAGACGGGCTATGTCACGGGCTGGGTGCCAGTAGGTCAGGAGCCAAGTCGAAGTCCCAGACAGTCCAAGGTCAAGCCAAATCAGGAACGAATTACCAAGTCCAAAACACAAGCCGAAAGCAGAGTCAGTCCAAGCCGAGGTCAGAGAGGGAAACTCACGAACAAACCAGTCCAAGGAGTCAACCAAAAGCCGAAGTCAGACAGAGCCGAAGTCACGAGCCAGAGGGTCCAGAATCAGGTTTAGCTGATGTGAGCCAAGTGGGTGCAGAGCTTAGCCAGAATGACTTGTTGCTAGCACAAGTTGTTGGTCTTTGTGCTGTGCCTAAATAGCCAGCCACTTCCTGTGCTTGTTAGCAGCTGGCAGTGAGGTCCCGGCTCCCTCTAAAACTCAGGGCTGAGTGATCTGCGACTACGCATGCGTGCCTCTTTTCTCCTAGCAGCTAAGTCTTGCCTGGATCGTGACCTTAGCCGTTCCGAGGAGGTGAATCAGGTGGGCTTGAGCTTGGCTGTGGCTCAGCTGCTGCTGGTGCTGGGGTAATGCCCTGAGAGGTGCTTGCTTGAGCCTCCTCTGGTTCAGGTGGAGGCTCCTCTGGAGCTGGGGACTGATCCTCCACCGCACTTAGGTCCACACTTAGACCTGTCTTCAGAGGCACTCCTGACAGGCTAAGCTAAAAAGCTAACCCTAAGAAGAAGAACCCAGTAAAGAATGCTACCTTAACAAGGCAATCCTAGAACAAATTTTGAGACAAGTGGCACCTTTAAGACCAACGAAGTTTAATTCTGGGTATAAGCTTTTGTGTGCATCCACGCCTCCTCAGATAATAGATGCATGCAAGCACACAAAAGCTTATACCTTTAATAAAACGTTCTTAGTCCTTAAAGGTGTCACTGGACTCACACTGTTGCTTCAGACCAACCTGGCTGCCCAGCTGAACCAATGCAATCCCAAGAAGAGGTAATGCCCTTCTAAGTGCACTGACTTCAATAGATTTAGAAGGGTGTACCTCTGCCTAGGATTGCACTGTAAAGTCTAATTTATGACTATGGGGGGATTTGAACTCAGGTCTCTCCAGCCTACCATTCTAGCAAATCCTCTAATGCCTGGGTGGTCTCCAAATGCTCTGGGTGCCCTGCTTTGCTACAGTACCAGATTCCGATCCACCCACCCCCCACACGCACTTCTCTCCTGGTCTGGAAGCAATTGACCAAGGCGGCTGCCTCTCATCTGCCTGCCACTAATCTTCCCAAGATCTAACTGTTATCCTTGAACAGTGAGCGAGGGCTGACCTCAATCTGCCATCCTCCCATTGCTCACAGGACAGACGTTGATTGGCAAGCGTCAACCAAGGGAAAAAAAACAACAACTCGCTGTTTCCTGAAGAGGGCTCGCAAAGGACATTAATAATGTCAATGCCCATAGACTGAGCCGAATGCTGTCTTTCAGTTTTTTGCTTCCTCGGAGCAACCGGAGCAGTGAAGAATGGATTTATTTGTGTCACCTCTGCGTTGCTGATTTAAGAATGCCTTCCAGCTGTTGGATCAGGAGAAATAATTATGCAACACCAAGACAAATAAACATAAGATTAATCTGTACTTAGAGAACCGGCTATTTGGGAGACAAATATACGCTTTTACGGGCGAATGGGAGTGAAAGAGACCAGATTGCTAGGCATCCAGCAGGCGGAGTAAATTATGAAAGGAAGTTGCATTTAGTTTCTGGGGTTTCCTTTCACTTTCCCTGCCCAGTTCAAAAAGCTGGCATAGGCAGTTTGACCTGTTGCCCTTGCTTTTCCCTTACGGATTTAAAGTGTACAATCAGACAGCAACATCTGTCTGTCGATCCCCAGTCGTCCGAGCCCCCCCCCCCCCCCCCGGCTGCGTGTTTCTTTCATACCTGACAAAGTCTAGTTTTGTTGGTCTGAGCTGGTTCCAAAACGGATTTCCCAATGTCTGCTCACACTCTTTCACACCCAAGCCATTAGGCAGGTCTGACTGATCTTGTTTTCCGTCTCCCATTTTGAAAAAAAGTAGTTAGCGAAGTATGCACAACTGCTTATTCGCACCTCTCCCCCCCACAGGGGCTGCTCAAAACTCTGTTTTCTTTTTTAAAACTCCAAAAGAAAGATGCATCTTTTCTTCAGCTTTTTTCTGTCCTTTGGGGAAGGGGTAAGTTGAAAAGATTAGAGGGAGGATGGCAGTGAACTCCATATCCCAGCATGCTCAGCAAGCGCTTGTGCGATTGCTCAGAGGGCAAACTTGTAAAAAAAAAATGGCTGACAGCCCCACAAACTACATATCCCAGTAGGCTCATCCGTGCTTGTGGGCATGCTCCAAGGACCAACTTTTTGAAAAAAATGGCTGATGGGCTGATGCCAGTGTTCCCTCTAAACTGAGTTAACATGAGCTAGCTCACAGTTTTTTTAGCCTCCAGCTCACAGATGGCTCCAAAGCAAACTAATTTATGCAGCAGCCAAATCACTCGCTCACAACTTTGATGCCAGTAGCTCACAGAGCAGAACTTTTGCTCACAAGACTCCACAGCTTAGAGGGAGCATTGTCCACCAGTGGTGCTAGGACACTAGAAGCCCTCCCACTGTTACCCCCCCAAGCACCAAGAATACAGAGCATCCCTTGCCCCAGACTCAGAGTTCCTATCTATACCTTGTGGCTAATAGCCACTGATGGACTTCTACTCCATTTGTTTATCCAATTCCCTCTTGAAGCCATCCATGCTTGTAGGGTGCTTGAAGCCATCCAAGCATCCACCACCTCCAGTGGCAGTGAATTCCATGTGTTATGTTAGAGCTTTTCTGTTATGCGGTCTTTACATGAGACATCATTCGGTGTTTAAGTAGTGTTGTCAACCAATGCATGGATTTTTATTTCATTACAGACACACATACGAAGCTCTCTTATACGGAGCCAAATCATAGGAACATCTAGTCCAGTACGATCTACTCAGAAAGGCAGCAGCTGTTTAAAGTATCAGGATAATGTGTTCCCCATCTCTAATACCCAACACTGAGGTTTCTTTTTTTTAAAAAATCTGCAGATGTCAGGGATGGACTTTTATAATCAGCCGCCCTTTAATGGGCTCTTCACCTACAATTATATGCCTCTTAAATAATGAGCAACGGATTAAATTTAGATCACTTTCCGTATTACCAAGATCTCAAGGGAGGCGACTGCTGCTGCTGTTGTTTTTCGGGATAATGATTTTTGAGATAATGAAGCAAGGATGGGATACCATCTTGACTGTTATCAACATATTTTCAATTAACTGGCAACTTTGCGTTCTTGCTTGTTTTATTTTTTTTAAATCACTTGACAGAAATCACCCCTGGTTTTCCTGGCGCGTTCCTAGGGGTGAGTGCATCTTCCCCAATCTGTTAACTGACAGTTTTAGAATTTTGCTCAGTGCTGCATTCCATTCTCCTGAATCCTCATATTTAACTAGATGCACTCCTAAAATTCACTGACACTGGAATCAGAGCTTAATCAAGTGAGATCCAGTTCTTCTTTCTTGAGTTCACCTGTCTCTGTTTCATGAATGCTTATGCATGCTTTGATAAAACACTGCAAATAAAGCCATCTTATCAGGGCTTTTTTTGTAGAAAAAGCCCAGCAGGAACTCATTAGCATAATAGGCCACACCCAACAGCAGACACTTATTAGCATATTAGGCCACACTAGTGACAGCACAGTTAGCATATTAGGCCACACCCCCATGTTACCAGAAGAGTGGTCATCCAGCCATACCCACCTTTTGCTTCTTATTCTGTTTACCTTGTTTGTTGTCAAAACCCAGGGCTTTTTTGGTAGCGGGAATTAATTTGCATGTTAAGCCACATACCCCTAATGTAGCCAGTCCTGATGAGTTTCTGCTGTTGGGTGTGACCCATTATGCTAATGAGTTCCTGCTGGGTGTGGCCAACTCAAGAGCCAGCTGGAACGCCGTTCCTGTGCGTTCCTGCCCCAAAATAGCCCTGCATCTTATACATAAGAGCGGTTGCGTCAATGTTCCCTTTAAACTGTGGAGTCTTGTGAGCAAAAATTCTACTTTGTGAGCTGCTGGCATTCAAGTTGTGAGCAAGAGATTTGGCTGCTGCATCAATTAATTTTGTTCTGGAGCCATCCTTCCTGAGCTAAGATGAAAATGTGTGAGCTGGAGGCTAAAAAAACGGTGAGCTAGCTCACATTAACTCACTTTAGAGGGAACACTGGTTATAATGCACATTATTTTACTAGTGTGTCTATGGACCTGAATCTTGATAAAACACCACACAAAAATACAACTCCAGATCGCAAGATGTCATAGTCCCTCCGTATACTGCATTGGTCAGGCCGCTCCTGGAGTATTCTGTGCCATTCTGGAGGCCTCACTCCAAAAAGTGGACAGAACAGGTGCAGAGGAGAGCAATGAGGATGATTAGGGCCTGGAGGCCAAGTCCTATCGGAAAAGGCTGAGGGACTTTTTGGGAATGTTCAGTGTGGAGAAGAGGAGGCTGAGGGAGGGGACAGGATTGCTCTCTTGAAGTATTTGAAGGGCTGTATCACTTGGAGGAGGGCAGGGAGCAGTTCCTGTTGGCAGTACAGGGTTGCCAAGTCTTTCTTACTCACCAGCGGGGGGAAGTCCTCCGTCGTCTGGGAGCTTTCCCGGCGCGCCCGGTGACGTCACCCAGAAGTGACGTCAGCACGTTGGGGGCGTTGCCAGGGCGACACTCTGGCAATCGCCCCAAAACTCTATGGTATCATAGAGTTTTGGGGCGATTGCCAGAGCGTCGCCCTGGCAATGCCCCCAACGTGCTGACATCACTTCTGGGTGACGTCATTACGTTGGGGAAGTCGTCCTTGCTGGACAACTTCGGGGGTGGGGTTCCCCCTGCCGGCCGAATGCTGGCTGGCGGATCGGGAACCCCTGTAGCGGGGGATCCCCCGCCCCCCGGGCTGTCTTGGCAGCCCTATGGCAGTGGAAGACAGGACTCGCAAGACTAGGTTTAAACTGAGGGCAGGAAGGTACTGGCCGGATCTTAGGAAAAACCTTTTGACAGTCAGAGTCATGCAACAGTGGAATCAGCTGCCTAGGGAGCTGGTGAGCTCCCCCTCACTGGCAGTCTTCAAGCAGTGTCTGGACAAACCCTTGTCAGGGATGCTCTCTGCTGATCCTGCATGGAGCAGGGGGTTGGACTAGATGGCCTGTATGGCCCCTTCCAACTCTGTGACTCTGTGATTCTGTACTGTACTGTGATTCTGTACTGCAGACTAGACACTGCAGACGGCGACTGCAGCCATGAAATTAAAAGATGCCTGCTCCTTGAGAGGAAAGCGATGGCAAACCTAAGTAGCATGATAGAAAGTAGGGACATCACCCTGCCAACAAAAGTCTGTATAGTCAAAGTGACGGTATTTCCAGTAGAAATGTATGGCTGCGAGAGTTGAACCATAAGGAAGGCCGAAGAATAGATGCTTTTGAATTATGGTGCAGGAGAAGATTCTTGAGAGTCCCTTGGACTGCAAGGAGATCAGATCAGTCAATCGTAAAAGAAATGAACCCTGACTGTTCTCTGGAAGGCCAGATCCGGAAGCTGAAGCTCAAATACTTTGGCCACTAAATGAAAAGGGAGCACTCACTGGAGAAGACCCTGATGCTGAGAAACACTGAAGGTCTGGTCTGGGGCCTGCCTACTTGAGGGACTGCCTTTCTCCATATGTACCCCAGTGAGCATTGAGGTCAGGGTTGCAACATCTCCTGACTGTCCCTGACCCGAAAAAAGCCAGGTTGGCTACTACGAGAGCTAGGGCCTTTTCAGTGGCAGCCCCATACTGGTGGAATAAGCTCCTGGAGGATATCAGGGCCCTGTGAGACCTTTTGCAGTTCCGCAGGGCCTGTAAAACAGAACTCTGAGACTACAAGTGAAGGGCAGGGTATAAATCCAATCTCTTCCTCTTCTTCTCTTCACATGCACATTCTCAGCACCTCTACAGACCGAGAAAGGGATCCCTCCCTCTGTACATGCCCTGGTGGATGTTAAATATAAGCCAGGCTCCTCAGCTTAGAGGTGGTTCTACAGGGTTCCCACTACCTTGAATCCTCTACTCAGGTGTGCAGTCCTGCACATGGCAATGGCCACCTCCAGCAGACCTCAGGTAGGAGCTCCGTCTGCCTTGACAGAATTGGCACAAAAGAGACCCTCCTCTTCAAGCCCAGGAGTTTTACCATCTCTCTTTCTCCTCCCACTGACCAGGTCTGACCAGTTCAATGAAGCTTTTGCCGTAGCCTCCAGGATTGTCTCCCCTGAACTCTTTCTAGCCTCTTAAGTCCTCCAAATCTCTGTTCCCTGCTAAATATCACATGTCTAGGTGGAGAGTGTGACTGATATCCCACAAGCAGCTGTGCTGCCCTCACTCTTCAATTTCACACTCTTCACTGCAGGGCCACATTTTGACCCGCATCTTCCCCCGATTTCTTCCGCGTCTTCTTGATCCTTGTTTTTTTTTTTTTTTTTGTGATCTGGAGCACCAGGTTTGATTCCCTGCTCCTCCACATACAGCTGCTGGTGTGACCTTGGGTCAGTCACAGTTCTCTCAGAGCTCTCTCAGCCCCACCTGCCTCACGAAGTGCCTGTTGTAGGGAAAGGAAGGGAAGGTGATTTGAGACACACGAGGCCTGCTGGGTGACCTTGGGCCAGTCAAAGTTCTCTCAGAGCTCTCTCAGCCCCACCTGCCTCACAGGGTGTCTGTTGTGGGGAGAGGAAGGAAAAGGAATTGTAAACTGCTCTGAGACTCCTTCGGGTAGTGAAGAGTGGGGTATAAACCCAGCTCTTCCTCCTCTTCTTCGTCTTCCTCCTCCTCCTCCCCCTGGGTCTCCCAGATACTGGTCTGACACTCTTTACTACTTCACAATACCGGCTGTATTGTAATGATTTTAATGCCGTCAAGTCTTAACTTTTTTGGACCATGGCAGATTGTGCGCGGCCCACTGTGCAAAAGACATGACGCTAAGAAACTACCACTCACTGTTAGGCTGGGAAATCACATTAAATATTTCCTTTTTCCATTTGTACGACACTGGCAAACCGGAACAAAACATCCCACCGAGCAAAACCCAAGCGTGCCCTTCAGTCTCGCTCATCAAATCAAAATTTCCCTTTGCTGATTAAAATTGTCCCCCATGCTGATTAATCAATCAGTCAATTAAATGGGCGGAAGCTTGTGGCTCCAGGTTTTCTCTCTCTCTCCATTTCCCAGAAATCTAAGTGAGACTCTAGAGTCATTGCAGTGCTTTCGGCACAGGGAGAATGTTCGCCGCTTAATATTAACATGAACGAACTTCAAAATGCTCCACGGACACATTATTCTTCTTTAGGGTGGTTAAAGAGGATTGCATAAAATCATACTAAAAACAGAAGGCTGGATCTAGCCCCCTTTTTCATTCCATCGCAGCCTGTTCCTTTCTGCTGCTTCCGTGCCCCATTGCTTTTATCCCATGACCCCGTTTAGTCTTTGTTGGGTGGTCAAAGGCTAATTCTCCATCAGCAGCCTAATTCTCCATCAGCAGAGAAGCTGGTAGGATTCCCCCCTCCCCAGATGAGCTGTTGGGTAACAATCACCAAATTATACCATGGGGCTATTTTGGGCTCCATCCATTATCTTTTCTGCTGTCCCTGTCATAAGAAGAGCCCTGCTGGGTCAGACTAGTGGGCCATCTAGTCCAGCATCCTGTCTCCCACAGTGGCCAACCCATTCCTCTGAAGGGCCAACAACAGGGCATAGAGGTCAAGGCCTTCATAAGACTATATGAAGAACCCTGCTGGATCAGACCAGTGGTCCATCTGGTCCAGCATCCTGTCTCACACAGTGGCCAACTAGTTCCTCTGGATGTCCAACAACAGGGCACAGAGGCCAAGGCCTTTCCCTGATGTTGCCTCCTGGCTCTGGGATTCAGCAGTTTAGTGCCTCTAAACATGTCATTGTTGCTAGTGGCCACTGATAGACCTCTCCTCCATGAACCTGTCTACTCCTCTGTTAAAGCAGTCTATGCCTCTGGGCATCACTCCATCCTCTGTCAGCCATTTCCACATTTCAAACACTCTCTGTGTAAAGAAGTACTTCCTTTTGTTTGTCCCAAATCTACTGCCCGTCAGTTTTCTTGGATGCCCTTGAGTTCTAGTATTTTGAGAGAGGGGGGGAAATTGACTTTGTCAATGCTCTTTACTCCGTGCAGAAGTTTTAAGAACTTCTATCATGTTCCCCCTTAGTCGTCTAATTATCTTTACCTTGTGATTCCCTTTCTGTATTGTTTATAGTATAGGTAAAGGTAAAGGTTTCCCTTGCTTGAAAGCCAGTTGAATACGACTCTAGGGATGTGGTGCTCATCTCCGTTTCCAAGCCAAAGAGCCATTCCAAGCCATTTCCAAGCTGTCCAAAGACGTTTCTGTGGCCATCTACTTGCCATTTCTTGCTTTCAAACTGCTAGGTTGGCAGGGGTTGGGACCAGAGACGGTAGATCACTCCGTCATGCAGCACTCGGGTCTCGAACTGCTGAACTGCTGACCTTCCGGACTGCAGTTCAGTGTCTTAACCACTTGAGCCACGACAGCCCTGTTTATAGTATACCTGGCCTTAAATAGTTTCAAAGCGCAGGCATGTTGGTCTGCAGTAGAACAGCTAGATTGAATCTGGGAGCACCTTAGAGATCACAAGAGTTTCAGTCTCCATTGCTCGTGTCTGACAAAGAGCTCTTTGACTCTTGAAAGCTTATATCCTGAAATTCTTGCTGGTCTCTAAAGTGCTACCGGATTTGAATCCAACTGGCCCTAGGTAGATTCAAATGGATAGCTGTTTTGGTCTGAAGCAGTGTGCCTGCGCACAAAATTAAACTTTGTTGGTCTTCAAGGTGCCACTGGACTCATACTTTGTTTTATGTCCCTAGGTAGTTTGTGGTTCTGATTGCACTCTAATTCTGTGCTAATCCTAAGAAGGTAAAGGTTTCCCTTGCTCAAAAGACAGTCAAATCCGATTCTAGGGGCCAGTGCTAATCTCCGTTTCTAAGCCGAAGAGCCAGCGCTGTCCGAAGATGTTTCTGTGGTCATGTGGCCATCATGACTAGATGCTGAGGCGCATGGAACGCTGTTACCTTCCCACTGAAGTGGTGCCTATTTCTCTACTTGCAATTCCTTGTTTTCGAACTGCTAGGTTGGCAGGAGCTGGGACCAGGGACGGATGCTCACTCCGTCACACAGCACTCGGGTCTCGAACTGCTGAGCTACCAACTGTCCGGTCTGCAGCTCAGTGTCTTAACCTCTGAGCCACAGTGGCCCTTTTGGGCTCATCCTAATACTAGTTTATTTCTTTATCACCTGTCTCAGTAAGACTCAGGATGGCTTACAGAGCACAGGAAGAGGGGGGAAAGTAATCAAACAGTACAGGACGTCCCATGAACAATGTAACAGGACTCGGTATTCAAAACTGAGGCAAACTTCTTGTGCTGCTTGATGCAACCGATCGGGTGATCTGGGCAGAGAAATTGCCCTGGCAAAGATACAGTTCTGTCAGTTCATTGAACCTATGTTTGTAACGGCCAATAGGTCAGTTGCTTTGAGAACAAAAGTTGGTAAAATCTTTTTCTGTAAACCTGGTTTACAGACAACCAGCGCTATGGCCTGCAGATAGATTACAGAGTTGCCAGCTCCAGCTTGGGAAATACCTGGGGGATTTAGGGATGGAGCCTGAGGAGGGTGGGGTTTGAAGAGAGAAGAGACCTCGGTGGGTTATATTACTATAAAGCCCACCTTCCAAAGCTGCCACTTCCTCCTGGTGAACTGATCTCTGTTGCCCAGCTGGAGATCCGTTGTTATTCCAGGAGATCTCCAGCCATCACCTGGAGGTTGGCAGCCCTTAGACAGAACTCCCTATAAAGATTTTTTGGGGGAGGGGTCTAATATGGAGCCCATTCATAAGATCTTGGATAGGCTGTAGAGATAACAAGGGGCACCTGCTTGATGTTTTATGATGAGTGTTCAAACATTTAAACTGCTCAGACCTGGTATAATCTCATTATATCGTTCCATGTGGAGTTTTTAAATATATGTTACAATGTGATCCAGTTTTAGAATTCCACTTCAGTTTATTTCCCCCACACTGCTGCTTAAGCCCGTTGGCTCTGGCAACCCCTGCGATTGTTTGCAAAGACGTGAAAACCTTCCGATCAGATGTAGATGTCCTTGACAAAATCATGGGAGGGGCTGTGGCTGACTGCAGAAGGTCCCAGGTTCAACCCCTGGTATCTCCCGTTCAGTCCCTGGTACTTCCAGCTCAAAGGACCAGGCAGTAGATGTTGTCAAAGACCTCTGCCTGACACCTTGGAGAGCTGCTGCCAGTCTGCATAGACAATACGGACCCTGACAGACCATCTATCAGTATAAGGCCGTTTGATGTGTTCATAGGGATCATCCCAGCCAATTGGATTAAATGCAGGGGTCATTTCGTAGAAAAAGAGGTGCAGGAGCTCATTAGCATAACTCATTGGCATAACTCATTTGCATATGCCACACCCCCTAACATACCGGAAGTGTGTCAGAAGGCAACACCCACCCCTCAGGCGCCACTCCACAGGTGAGTGAAACTGACCGGCTCTTCCTCCATTCCCTTCCCCATCCAATACTTGGTGCAATAAAAATAAGCGTAAAGAACACGCCCTCATTCTCTTCCTGTTCCCTTGAAACCACCAGGTTTCAAGTAGACTTGGGATACCCAGGACATGTGCACCACCCATCCCTTCCCCTTCCCCTCCCCACAACAAGACACCCTGTGAGGCAGGTGGGGCTGAGAGAGGTCTTTTGAGAACTGCTCATGAGAGAACAGCTCTGAGAGAACTTGTGACTGGCCCAAGGTCACACCAGCAGCTGCATGGGGAGGAGTGGGGAATCAAACCCGGTTCTCCCAGATTAGAGTCCAACTCCTGACCACTACACCAAACTGATGGGGTGGAAGCTGCTGAAGGGTTGGTGAAATTTCTCCAGTACTTATGTGCCATGTGCCCAGATAAAAAATGGTATACTTAGAAAATTTCTATGCCACCTTGAGCAAGTCTCTGGAAAAGCAGCACACAGTCATAAAAGGAACAGTGATAAAATTATCAATATTAAAACAAAACATTAAAAACAATAAAGACCCTAGCAGGGCTTTCCCCGGGGTGCTGCGCCTCTGCACTGTTCGGGGAAGCCGAGGAGGGGGCGGGGCTTGGTCATGTGCCCGCCCCCTGGGCTCCTCATTCCCGGAGCTGCGCTCCTGTGCGCTCCCACTCCATCGGACCCCTGATTAAATGTAAAGGTGGGCAAATGAGACCATAGACCACAGACCACATAGATTCCCAAAGTGGGCAATACCACCCGGGGGGGGCACTGGAATGATCCAGGTGGGCGGTAGGGTGCAGTTAGGGGGCAATGAATAAAAATAAGGGGGCAGTGGAAGCACAAAGAAAGAAGCAGCCGTTTCCTGCATTCTTCTGGTCTTCCCTGGGATCAGGGAGGGAGGGGGAGGTAAAGAGGGGTCCCCACAGCCAATCACAGCCATGCATTTGCAAATTGCCAGTTTGGTGTAGTGGTTAAGTGCGCGGACTCTAATCCAGGAGAACCGGGTTTGATTCCCCACTCCTCCGCTTGCACCTGCTGGGTGACCCTGGGCAAGCCATAGCTCTGTACCAGCTGTTCTCTCAAGGACAGTTGTCTCAGAGCTCTCTCAGCCCCACCTACCTCACAGGGTGTCTGTTGTGGGGAGGGGAAGGGAAAGGAGTTTGTAAGCCGCTCTGAGACACCTGGGCAAGCGTCCGATGAGTCACCGAACCATTCCATTTTTCTTTGATGGCCCTAGCCTGGCCAGTTGATGGGCGGAAGATTAGTTGCCAGGTAACTTCATTTAGCATAATCCAAATAGGTATGTTGGAGGGGGTTGAGGTTGCCTAGCGCAAGGTGACAGGAGGGTCCTTGTGCAATGGGGTCCTTGTCTCTTGTCTTTGTGTGAACCATGTCGGGTGCCTGCTTCCTGGAATGGACTGGAGCCTCTTACAGCAACAAAGAGTGCATGTAGTCCTTCAAAGCATAACAACCCAAAATTCAAATTTATGAACATTATGAGTCCATAAGAACAGGGGTCTGTTGGAGCAGGAGCGCACAGGAGTGCAGCTCCGGGAGTGAGGAGCCCAGGGGGCGGGCACATGACCAAGCCCCGCCCCTCCTCGGCTTCCCCGAGCAGTGCAGGGGAGAGCCCTGCTAGGGTCTTTATTGATTTTAATGTTTTGTTTTAATATTGATAATTTTATCATTGTTCCTTTTATGACTGTGTGCTGCTTTTCCAGAGACTTGCTCAAGGTGGCATAGAAATTTTCTAAGTATACCATTTTTTATCTGGGCACATGGCACATAAGTACTGGAGAAATTTCACCAACCCTTCAGCAGCTTCCACCCCATCAGTTTGGTGTAGTGGCCAGGAGTTAGACTCTAATCTGGGAGAACCGGGTTTGATTCCCCACTCCTCCACATGCAGCTGCTGGTGTGACCTTCGGCCAGTCACAAGTTCTCTCAGAGCGGTTCTCTCATGAGCAGTTCTCAAAAGACCTCTCTCAGCCCCACCTACCTCACAGGGTGTCTTGTTGTGGGGAGGGGAAGGGGAAGGGATAGGTGGTGCACATGTCCTGGGTATCTCAAGTCTACTTGAAACCTGGTGGTTTCAAGGGAGCAGGAAGAGAATGAGGGTGTGTTCTTTACACTTATTTTTATTGCACCAAGTATTGGATGGGGAAGGGAATGGAGGAAGAGCAGGTCAGTTTCACTCACCTGTGGAGTGGAGCCTGAGGGGTGGGTGTTGCCTTCTGACACACTTCCGGTAAGATAGGGGGTGTGACATATGCAAATGAGTTATGCCAATGAGTTATGGTAATGAGCTCCTGCACCTCTTTTTCTCCGAAATGACCCCTGGCTGTGACCTTTGGTGGTGGAAAAGGCTGTCATTGCAACTGACTTAACGGTGACCCCAGAGGGTTTTCAAGGCAAGAGACTTACAGAGGTGATTTTCCATTGCAATTGTCCACAAAGTTACCCTGGACTTCTTTGCTGGTCTCCCATCCAAATATTAACCAGAGCTGACCCTGCTTAGGTTCCAAGATCTCATGAAACTGGACTAGCCTGGGCTATTCAGGTCAGGGCCCACGATCGGTGTGCTCCTCTGAATTCCCAAGTTTTATGAAGCACACACACACACACACACACACACAAAAGTGAGTCTTTAACTGTTTTAATTGCATGGAAACGTGCATAGCAAAACCCAGAAAACTCAGCGATTGTGGCAAGAGAAGGTTATAATTTTAAAGCACTTTATTAATTTATCATTCAATTACAAAGCAACACAAAATGAATTTAAAATTAGTTATAGAACATTTCTCAGACGCCACTGAATATGTCAACAGCCGTCGCCCATTGAGACTGCAGTGTTTCAAAGTTTTCGTTTCTGCGGAGGAAGGTAAGTTTTAACAGGAGGCACACGACCACGGAAACATCCTCGGACAGCGCTGGCTCTTCGGCTTGGAAACGGAGATGAGCACCGCATCCCTAGAGTCATGTTCGACTGGCTTTCGAGCACGGGAAACCTTTACCTCTAAATCTTTATTCTGTGTAGCCATTCAAGTATATATGGCATCGCCTTAGATTTCTAGTAGAGTGCAAAGGTTAATAGACCATTATAATTTCATTACACTATAATGCAATGGCAGTTACCAGTGTTTAAAACACCCTGAAAAAGCTTTCAGTGTTGTGGTGGGCTAAATGAGCCATCTTTGAAGAGGAAAATTGTACCTATGTGGGCAGAACTTGTAGAAATGTCTGGTTTCCAGACCATACAGCTTGCTGATATGTTTGTATTGGGGTCTTTGGTTAATATAGCAGAGCTTTACCCAGTCATAGAAGTGTGATACTGATTGTAGTAAAGAAATCTCCCAAGGAGTATATTGCAAAAAAAGGTAAAATTACATTTATCCAAGTAGATCCACCCTATTCAGTCAAAAGAAGATTTGCAGTCAAAAGAAGAGAAAGAAGTGTACTTTCCCTCTCACAAATGGCAAGCTAGTCCAGCATCATGTGTGGGGGTGTGCGGGGGCATTATCTCTACAGGAGAGACCTGCAGAGATGTGTCTCCATGGAAGGCCATGTCAAGCGAGTGAGAGGGAGAGGACAAAGAGAGGGAGAGAGGAAGGGTCAGAGGGCAGCTCCCAGGTTAAGACAAAGAGAGGCATCCCATTCAAGGAAATAACACCTATACACAGGGCTTTTTTTTTTTGTAGAGAAAGCGCAGCAGGAACTCATTAGCATAATAGGCCACACCCAACAGCAGAAACTCATTAGCATATTAGGCCACCCCCCCCCCCCCGACAACACTGCTCATTAGCATATTAAGTGGGGGTTGGAAAAGCCCAGGGCAGGCATGGAAGCTTGTCTCTCCCCACCTCCGAGCTTCTCTACCCCACTTCAGCATCGCCTTTCTAGCCCTGCCTATACACACTTAGAGTGATGTAGCAAACCCCCCCCCCCATGTCCAGGCATGATGAGTCGCTCACTCGAACAGATTGGACTGCATTCTTTCCAGAAAAATTGACTGGATTCAGTTTGAGGACAGGGCTGGCCCAGCCCAAGGCAAACTCGGTGGTTGCCCAGGGCACCAGGATTTAAGGGGCACTAAGCTAGACAAAAGTGAGTTTCTTTTTTCTATCTTTAAAAATATACTAACAACGTTTTCTCTCAATGTACTTTGTTCTATATCGAATGTGCCTGGGGGATGGCAAGTTTAGAGTTTGCCTAGGGTGCAAAAAACCCTTGGGCTGGCCTTGTTGGAGAAAGAATGTTCGGAGGATAGAAAAAGCTCCAAGAGAGATTTGTGTGCGTGTCAAGGGCCATCAAATAGCTTTCAGCTTATGGTGACCCTATGGATTTGTTGTTGGAATGAGCGACTCTGCATGCCTGGACATTAGGTGCGCTAGATCACCCTAAGGGTGTACAGGTGTTATTTTCTTGAATGGGATGTCTCTCTTTGTCATAACCTGGGAACTGCCTTCTGACCCCTCCTCTCCTTTTCTGTTTGTCCTCTCCCTCTCTCTTTGCCCTCCCTTTGTCATCTCCCTCTCCCTCTTTCTTCACATGGCCTTCCATGGAGACACATGCCTCTGCAGGTCTCTCCTGTAGATACAGTGCCCTCATACTCCTACACACATGATGCTGGAAAAGCTGGTATGATCTTTGGCTCCTAAGCACAATGTCTACTTGTGGAGAAAGTGTCAGTACACATGCTCCCTCCCTGCGATCAGCAGTGTTTGGAGAGCAGCACCAGCAAGCCACTGATGTACCTGTAGACACTTCCTCTCCTCATAGGTTATGAGCTGGTGTTCTCGTACAGAGGGATTGTGGCCAGAGGACTCACGCTGGCTGCTTTTACTGTCTATGCATTCAGTCAATGCACAGATGGGTTGTCTGTACAGGGTAACTGATATCCTCTGTTGAGGGGGGAACATGAAAGCTCTTGTAAATCAAAATAAAGATCCATGTGACCAGTGGTCCATCTTGTCCAGCATCCTGTTCTTTTCATTGGGCAACAAGATGCCCTAAGAATCTTTGTAAAGAACTCTAAGAGGAAGCAGCATTCTAAAGAAAGCTAGGCATGCTTCAATCCTTTCGAATCAACAGGACAAAGTATTCAAGATGAATTAAAATCCCATTAAATCTAACAGAATGCGAGGGATATTAATCCGATCTGCTTGAACACGGGCCCATTTAGCTTACATACTGCTTGCTTGTCGAGAGCACGAAGGTGATCATTTGATGAGCTGTTTGGATGTGTCTGAAAGAATCTGGATATATATTTTTTTCATGCTTATGCTGCTTTTGTATATAAATATAGGGTGTTCCCCCCACACCAGCCTTCATTCACCACTCATTTGTCACTGCCTCCATTTTAAAAGGCTCACAGCTTAAAAAAAAAATCCATTTGAAATGAGACTTGCTACTTTGGTGCCTCAGTGTCCCTCAGCTGTCTGCTTGTTATGACCACGAAGTTGTTTCCCCCCTCTGTTTACTGGTGCTGGCAGAAATAAATTTGTCATAATTGTTTTACTCAGTTTGAACTCATGTGCTCTGTTACTCCATGAAACCAGGAGTATGGTCTAATGGTAAAAATGAGGTAAAAGTGGTGTGTTTTCCAGGTTTTTTTTTTAAAAAAAAAATACTGACCATGGAAGGTCAGATAGTAATGGAATGCAGACCATGAAAGCTGTCACGGCCTGGTCTTATAAATAAATTGCTGCTGAGCAGGTGGAGAACTTCTTGACATGAAGGGCGACAATGACTGTCGAGGCAATTCATTTGGGAGCTCATCTTGAATCTACTTGAGGGAATTGCGAAAGCACACTTGGCCTGCTCATTCTGCCACTGAATTATTCCGGCTCATTTTAAAAGTCTTTAAGAAAGAAAAACTTCCCAGGACACTGTGGCTCTGTGTCCCCAGTAACTCTCTCCTTTGCTCACCTCTGCTGAGAGCACAGTCCTGCCTATAGCAAGTACTTTCAGTTCCCATTGATTTTGGCTGCAGAATTAAAGGTACGATAATCTCTCCCAGTCTGAAATGTGGATCTTAACATCGGCTGGGTTGCACGCAAAAAAAAAGAAGGGGGGCTTAAATTCCCTTTAACTTTTGGAAAGGTGTTTGGGAGATGTAGCTCTTCTGAAGAAAACACAAATAGTCAAGATTCTTCGGCAAGGTCCCAGTATTCAAAAACAATTATATCTCTGCATTTAAAAAAAAAATCAAGGAAATCTCCTCCCATTGAGAGTCACTGTGGTGAAGCGGCTAGAGAGTCAGACAAGGATCTGAAATGATTAAGGGGATGGAACACTTTCCCTATGAAGAAAGGTTGAAGCGCTTGGGGCTCTTTAGCTTGGGGAAACGACGAATGAGGGGTGACATGATCGAGGTTTACAAGATTATGCATGGGATAGAGCAGGTAGAGAAAGAAGGACTTTTCTCCCTTTCTCACAATGCAAGAACTTGTGGGCACTCCATGAAATTGCTGAGCAGTCAGGTTAGAGTGGATAAAAGGAAGTACTTCTTCACCCAAAGAGTGATTAACACGTGGAATTCATTGCCGCAGGAAGTTGTGGCGGCTACAAGCATAGACGGCTTCAAGAGGGGACTGGATAAACATATGGAGCAGAGGTCCATCAGTGGCTATTAGCCACAAGGTATAGCTAGGAACTCTTAAAAACTCTTGAGAGTCCCTCAGACTGCAAGGAGATCAAATCAGCCAATCCCTGACTGTTCCCTGGAAGGCCAGATCCTGAAGCTGAAGCTCAAATACTTTGGCCACCAAATCAGAAGGGAGCCCTCACTGGAGAAGACCCTGATGCTGAGAAAGATCGAAGGTCAAAGACAAAGGGAACAGCAAAGGATGAAATGGTTAGACAGTGTTATTGATGCAGTGGACAGGAAACTGAGCAAACTCTGGAGCACGACAGAAGACAGGAAGGCCTGACGTGATGTGGTTCATGGGGTTGCGAAGAGTTGGACCTGACTGTGTGGCTGAACAACAACAAATAGATAGAACACTCTGTATTCTTCGTGCTTGGGGGGCAACAGTAGGAGGGCTTCTGGAGTTCTGGTCCCACTTATGGCACTTGAGTTTTGGCCACTGTGTGACACGGAGTGTTGGATGGCATGGGCCTTTGGCCTGATCCAACATGGCTTCTCTTATGTTCTTATGTCTGGGGAAATGATGCTGTCAGTGGAACTGTCATTTCCCGGCCTGGAGATGGCATGCAGTACCTAAGGGAGAGCATCCTCCCCCCCCCCTTTGGAATGCGGTCTTCTCCCACGCGGCCCCTGCTTTGCCTCCTGCTTATCTGCGACCTTGGTAGCTCGTAGCTTCTCATAAACTTTGTTTTTAATGGGATTTTCCTCCAGGTGCTAAAGATCTCCTCTCCCGCCTTTAGCCTGGGAACCACTCTCCCGCCTTTAGTCTGGGAACTAATGGGTCTAATGTCTTAGGCGCCTTTTTATTCACCTGGTGATTGGGGGGGGGGGTTCTTTTATGACAACATTGTTCGAATATACTATAATAGCTCTGCTGCTACTCTAAGCTTTCATTACTGACTCAACAAGTGTACCCCCGATTGAGCCCTTCAATAAATAAGCTCTTGTTTAAGAACCTTTGTTTGGAGTTGAGATCTCTTCGGACTCTCACAGACGCTCTGTATTCTTGGTGCTTCGTGGGGGGCAACTGTGGGAGGGCTTCTGGAGTTCTGGCCCCGCTCATGGACCTCCTGATGACACCTGGTATTTTTGGCCACTGTGACACAGGGTGTCAGACTGGATAGGCCATTGTCCTGATCCAGCATGGCTTCTCTCATGGTCTTATGGGAGACTTGGGTTTGAATCCTCACTCTGCCATGGGAGCTTGCTGGGTGACCTTGGGTCAGTCACACACTCCCATCATAACCTACCTCCCAGGGTCATTGGGAGGTTACAGTGGAGGAGATGAGAATGATGTAAGCCCTTTAAGAACATGAGAACATAAGAGAAGCCAATGTTGGATCAGGCCAGTGGCCCTCAGGAGTTCCACCAGTGGGGTCAGTGTTAGGACTTTTGTCCAATAATCAGAAAAATCAGAGTAATGAATCTTGCTTTTCTGGAAAGAAGAGATTGCTTCTTTTAGTTTAAAAGAAGTTTATTACTAAAGGGAAAAGGTAAACGGGATTAGCTACAAATAAACAAAACATGCTTTCTAAGGAGCTGCATTGTGCTCCGTCTTCACACTAAGACATACTGATAGAGAGTGAGAGATTGTAATGGAGGATCTCTCCTTCTTCTTGACCCCTGAAAGGAAACACCTGATATCATTGACCAATTAGCAAGACAGTACACCTTTAGTTTTCCCGGGTCTACAGTCAATTGGCCAGCTGCCAGGTATCACTTCCAGGCTAACATAGGTAAACAAACAAGTTGCATAGTTAACCCTATAATGACTGAATTTCTCAGGCCTTGCATTACATGCTCATTTCTCCAACACCCCTTCTCAAGACCTGAAATGCAAGTCATTATACATGTATACACAAAACATTATTGAACATTAGCATCAAGCATATTCAACATTTCACGAAGTCTTTCAAACTTGTCTTTGGTCAGTGGCTTAGTCAGGATATCATCCACCATCTCTTCTGTACGACAATGCTTAATCTCTATCAACCTTTTCTGGTACAAATCTTTAACTAATGCACATTTAATACCAATAGATCTACTTCTAGCAGTCGTGCTCTCTTCCTTACATATAGTTATACAAGCTTGATTATCCTCTAACATAAGTATAGGTACAGGTTCAATTATTCCAAAATCTTTCAACGTCTCAAAGATCCATTCAAGTCTGCTGCAGGCACTTGCTGCTGAAATGCACTCAGCTTCTGCTGTGGATTGCGCTACAACAGTCTGTTTTCTACTAGTCCAGTCCATCAGTCCATCTCCATAAAAGAATAGGTATCCACTGGTAGACTTGTAGTTGTTCATCTCTTCTCCCCAACTGGCATCCATGTAGCCGACTAGTCTTAGTTGTTCAGTTGGTGCAATTTTTAGTTTTAAGTCCATTGTTCCTCTTAGGTAACGTGCCATCTTCTTTATTGCACTCCAATCATGATGATTTGGCGAACTTACTTTTCTACTTAGAAATCCAACTGCCGCTGTAATATCTGGACGCGTTGATTTGCTCAGGTACAAGAGCTTTCCGACAGCCTCTCTGTATCCTCCTATGTGCTTTAGTGGTGTGCTGTCCTTCTCCTTCAGATATCCAGGTTCAAGTGGGATTGTTGAAGCTTTGCAGTTCTTCATGCCAACAGATTCAATAAAGTCCATAATCTTTCTTTTCTGGCATAAAAGAAAAGTTCCATCCTCGAGTCTCTCAATTTGCATTCCAAGGTATTGTTGAACATCTCCTAGCTGTTTGACTTCCACTTCCTTATTCAGTCCATCAGCTATTGCTTTGATGTCTCCTCTGTTTTGACAAGCCACGATCAAGTCGTCAACGTAAACAAGAACATACTGGTATTGTCCATTTCTGATTCTAGTGTACAGACAAGGTTCAGCTTTCCCTTGCTTAAAGCCTTGCTTCTTTAAAAGTTCAGTAAGTTTGTCATACCAGGCCTTTGCGCCTTGCTTTAGGCCATAGAGTCCTTTATTAAGTTTGTAGACTAAGTTTTCTTGACCTTTGACCTTGAAACCTTCAGGTTGTTCCATGTAGATTTCTTCAGATAGTTCTCCGTTGAGAAAAGCAGTCTTTACATCAAGATGCTCTACTATCATGTTCCTAGATGCTGCAACACTTAGAAGTGTTCTGAATGTTGCTTGGTCAGTAACTGGAGCAAAAGTTTCAAAATAGTCAGTCCCATATTGCTGTGAGTAGCCTTTAGCTACTAGGCGTGCTTTGTATAGCTCCACAGTTCCATCTTCCTTGTGCTTTATTTTGAAGACCCATTTACATCCAACAGGGTTTCTGCCTTGAGGTAGTTGAGTGAGAGTCCAGGCCTCTTTTTCGCTAATGGATAGCAGCTCCTGTTCCATTGCTTCAAGCCATCTGCCTCTTTCACTCGCAGGTAAGTTGCAAACTTCCTTCCAGTTCTTGGGTTCCTTTGCAGATTGCACAAGTTCACAAAATCCATATTTCATTGGAGGTTGTCCCTTAGTGCTCCTTTCTGATCGCCTCACACTGGGTGTGGGTTCTGCTGTGGGTTCTGCCGTGGGTTGAGCCGCTTCCTCTGGTGTGGCCCCTGCTTCCCCTTCTGTTTCAGTAGTTTCCTCAGAAGGTGGACCTGCTGCTTCACTTGCCAGTTCCCCAGCCAGTTCACCAGCAGTCACTACAGGTAGCCAAGCAACGAACTCATCAGGTGCAGTCCCAGGCATCTTTGGATCAGCTGCAGTGGAAACACTAGGCAATACAGTCTCATCAATAAAAACAACATTGCGTTCTTCTACTGTGTGGGTTTGGGGATTGTATATCCTGTACCCTTTCCCACCAACAGGATAGCCTACAATAAGTCCAGTTTCAGTTCTGGAATCAAGCTTTCCCCTCTTTTCCTTTGGTATGTGTGCATACCCTTTTGCGCCAAAAGCTTTGATATGTCTTAGACCAGGCTGTCTTCCAAACCAAGCCTGAAAAGGGGAGGTTCCAGTAATCTTTGAGGGTAATCTGTTGTGTAAGTACACTGCTGTGTTCAGGGCTTCTGCCCATAAACCGTTTGGCAGTCCAGAATGCATCAGCATAGCTCTGCACATCCCCTGCAGTGTTCTATTTAATCTCTCAGAAGCTCCATTTTGCTGGGGTGAATAAGCAATGGATACTTTATGTTGAATTCCTTGCTCTTGTAGAAATTGTTTGAATTCAGCATTACAATATTCACCACCTCCATCTGTGAGTAAGCTTTGAGGTGCTTTGCCAAATTTATTTTTAACAATAGCCACATAATTTTTAAATCTACGCAGTGTTTCATCCTTACTTCTCAGCATATACACATAAGTGTATTTTGTTTTATTCTCTGTGAAAGTCACAAAATATTTGCTCCCACCTAGGGATGCAGGTAAAGGCCCAACAAGATCACTGTATACAGTTTCCAAAAATTCTTGATTTTGTGCTGGAGTTTTCCCAGAATAACTTGGGGCATCTCCCTTTGCTCTGAGGCATGTCTCACATCTAGTTTCACTCTTTTCACAATGCACAACAGGTATTCCACATTGCTTTAACAACTGCTCAACAGATTTCAAATTTCTATGTCCCATTTTAATATGCCACGAAAATAAACATTTTTCATGTTTACAAGCATCCTTAGTCTGGCAAATCTGTTCCTTATCATCAACAGTCTCTATTTCCTCATCACGATCAACATCAAAAGTTTCTGTCTCCTCATCATCACAAGCTACAAAGTAATGAAAGCCATTTTTCTCTTCCACTTTAAATTCAAGCTCTCCATCCTTGGTAGAGACCTTGCTTCCTTGCTCTGGTTTGAGCACTACAATATGTCCAGTATTCATGAGGCTTTTTGTTGAAATTAAGTTCTCAACAGCTTCAGGCACATAAGCTGTATTTTGCAATTCAACTTCAATTATTTGATTATCTGTAGTAGACAATTGTAATTTTACAGTCCCAACGCCTTCCACATTCAATAATTCCCTGTTAGCTTGGTAAATTCTTGGTTTGTTCGCAACATCTATGTTACTAAACCAGGCTTTTTCTCTACACACATGTGTGCAAGCGCCAGAATCGATTAAAAATATTTTCTTATCATCTGTGTTAAAATCATCAGTGATCCTAAAAGCATTGCCTTTGCTCTGTGTCTGTGCTGCAAACTTCTTTCCTCTGTGCTGTGCGTGTGAAACGTGACCTCTGCTCCTCCCATAATGGCTTCCCCTTCCACTGGCTGGTTCTTTGTTACTGGAACCATGTGCTCCTGTGGCTCTTTGTTCTTGGGGCTCATCATTAGGTGCATTCTTAGAAGAGCAGTACTTTGCAAGATGATTTTTCCCACATATAAAACACTCTATTTTCCTTTTAACTCTCTGTCCATGTTTTAGACTCAAAACAGACATCTCATCAGACAAACTTTCTTTCAAATTTCTAGAATCATATTCCTCAGTTAGTGCAGAAAAAAGACCTTCTAAAGTCAGATCATCTTTCAGTCTAATCATACTGGTTACAGACTTATAGGAGCCAGGCAGACCCTTAAGAATTGAAGAAATCATGTCTGTATCAGAGGGTGCTTCATTCAGGTCTTTAAGCTGTGTGTAAATGCCCATTAATTTGTCCATCTCTTTGGGAAGGCAGTCTCCCTCCTTCATCCTGAAATCAAAAATCTTTCCCTTGAGGGAATAGATTTTACTCTTGCTGTGTTTATCAAATTTGTCCTTTAGCTTTTGAAGCATCAATCTGGACGTGGCTAGCCCTCTTAATCCTGGTACCTCTGTGTAGGGGATACTCCCTAAAATCAGGGCTTTAGCAAAACCATCCATCATAAGGAATTGTGTCTTATCAGGGTCAGATTCTGGAGGATTTTCAGTTGTTAATACTTGAAGGGCATTGTGAGTCTGCAGGCGACTCTTCAAATACTCCTCCCACCACTGATAGTTAGCCCTTGTAAGTCTGAGGTTTGGCATTTCTTGGGATGGGGCATTAAAAGCCATTTTGTTACTCACGTCCCTTTGGATTTGAGGTAGAAGCACAGGTTGAGCCTCTTCACTGGAATCTGGCTCGCTCATCTACTCCTCCAGGAGCTGGCAGGGTTAATCTTTCTTTCTCTCTGCAGCAGCAACAGCACGAAGTTCAAAAGCTCCTTTGCCTCGCCTTCCTTTGTTCTCCTGGCAGCAGCGTCTCTCCGGTGCTCCAAGGCTCAGCTCCACTTACAGCAGGCAAAAATTAATCCAGTCAAAAAAGATCCTTTGCTCCTGGCAAACTACAATCCAGCATAGGTTTTCCCCTGATCAGCAAGGAAACAGGGTTGGGCCTTTCTGGCTGCAAGATTGCTCTGAGAGCAGGAAGGAAAAAAAGTGGTCGTTTTAAAAATCCAAGCCTCTAGCACTTATTCCCTATTTCTCTTTCTCAATCAATCCAGAAAGCTTTTAGAAGAACCATGTTTTAAGAACCATGCTCTCTTGCTACCATTTGTTAGGACTTTTGTCCAATAATCAGAAAAATCAGAGTAATGAATCTTGCTTTTCTGGAAAGAAGAGATTGCTTCTTTTAGTTTAAAAGAAGTTTATTACTAAAGGGAAAAGGTAAACGGGATTAGCTACAAATAAACAAAACATGCTTTCTGAGGAGCTGCATTGTGCTCCATCTTCACACTAAGACATACTGATAGAGAGTGAGAGATTGTAATGGAGGATCTCTCCTTCTTCTTGACCCCTGAAAGGAAACACCTGATATCATTGACCAATTAGCAAGACAGTACACCTTTAGTTTTCCCGGGTCTACAGTCAATTGGCCAGCTGCCAGGTATTACTTCCAGGCTAACATAGGTAAACAAACAAGTTGCATAGTTAACCCTATAATGACTGAATTTCTCAGGCCTTGCATTACATGCTCATTTCTCCAACAGCCAGGACACTAGAAGCTCTCCCACCGTTGTCCCCCCACCCCCTAAGCACCAAGAATACAGAGCATCACTTGCCCCAGACTGAGGGATCCTATCTATACCTTGTGACTAATAGCCACTGATGGACCTCTGCTCCATATGTTTATCTAATTCCCTCTTGAAGCCGTCCATGCTTGTAGCTGCCACCACCTCCTGTGGCAGTGAATCCCACGTGTCAATCACTCTTTGTGTGAAGAAGTACTTCCTTTTTTCCGTTCTAACCTAACTGCTCAGCAATTTCATGGAGTGCCCACGAGTTCTGGTATTGTGAGGAAGGGAGAAAAGTCCTTCTTTCCCTGCCTCCTCTATCCCGTGCATAATCTTGTAAACCTCGACCACGTCACCCCTCAGCCGTCGTTTCTCCAAGCTAAAGAGCCCCAAGCGCTTCAACCTCTCTTCACTGGGAAAGCGTTCCAACCCTTTTAACATTCTAGTTGCCCTTTTCTGCACTTTTCCCAGCACTTTCGATTCCCACATGGGAGAAACGTGAGGTATTAGTGAAGTAAAATGAAATAAATAAACTTTACAGCCCGACAGCCATTCCCCTCCATATTGCTGATGAAAGAGAGCCAGTGGGTTGTAGTGGTAAAACAGTTGTACTAGGTTCTGGGGGAGCCAGGTTCAAACCCCTCCGTTCTGCCATGGAGACTTGCTGGGTGACCTTGGGCCAGTCTCATGCTCTCATCCTAGCCTACCACACGGGGTTGCTGTGAGGATAAAATGGAGGGGAGGAAAACGAAGTACGTTTCTTTGGGTCCCCACTGGGAGACAGGTGGAATATAACAAGAAGAGAAGACTGGATTTATATCCCACCGTTCACTCACTTGGAGTCTCAGAGTGGCTTACAAACTCCTGTCCCTCCCCCTCCCCACAACAGGCACCCTGTGAGGTAGGCGGGGCAGAGAGAGCTCTGACAGAAACTGCCCTTAAGAGAGTAGCTCTGACAGAACTACAGCTTGCCCAAGGTCATCCAGCCAGGTGCAAGTGGAGAAGTGGGGAATCAAACCTGGTTCTCCCAGATTAGAGTCCGCGCACTTAACCACTACACCAAACTGACGTAGAAATCCATAGAAACATAGAGTTGGAAGGGACCTCCAGGGTCATCTAGCCCAACCCCCCGCACAATGCAGGAAATACACAACTACCTCCCCCCCCCCACGCCCCCAGTGACCCCTGTATCATGCCCAGCAGATGGCAAAAAAACAAACAAACAAAATAACCCTTCAGGAACCCTGGCCAAACTGGCATGGAGAAAAATTGCTTCCTGACCCCAAAGTGGCAATCAACATTTCCCTGGGCACATAAGAAAGGGCCACGAGAGCTAAGCCTTGAGGCTTAAACATTTCCCTGGGCAACCCTTCCTGCCCTCCCTCTCATGATCTGCCTAAGTTCACAGAATCTGCATTGCTGTCAGATGGCCACCAAGCCTCTGTCTGAAAACCTCCAAAGAAGGAGAGCCCACCACCTCCCGAGGAAGCCTGTTCCACCGAGGAACTGCTCGAACTGTCAAGAATTCTTCCTGGGAGCCAGTTTGGTGTGGGAGCCAGTTTGGGGTAGTGGTTAAGTGAGTGGACTCTAATCTGGGAGAACCGGGTTTGATTCCTCCACTTGCACCTGGCTGGATGACCTTGGGCAAGCCATAGTTCTGTACCAGCTGTTCCCTCAAGGACAGCTTGGGAAAGAGCTCTCTCAGCCCCACCTACCTCACAGGGTGTCTGTTGTGGGGAGGGGAAGGGAAAGGAGTTTGTAAGCCGCTCTGAGACTCCAAGTGAGTGAAGGGCGGGGTATAAATCTAATCTCTTCTTCTTCTTCCTAATAGTTAGCCGAAAACTCTTTCAATTTAATTTCAACCCGTTGGTTCTGGTCCGGCTAGACAGAACTGAAGCAAAGTTAAATAAACTTTATGGACCTGTAAAAACTCCCCTCCAAACCGCTGATGATAATGCATTCGCTTTCCCGATGTGATATCAGTTTTTCTACCCATACCTTGCTTGACAGCAGGGTCCTGTCTAAGAGATCATATTGTTGCTCAACACTGAATGTCTTTCTTTCTCCGCCGTCTTGATTGCGGCGGAGATTTGCATAAATGCAAACCTCTTTTGTATCTGGAGTGTTTGCTTACACACCTGATGACTTAATTGTCTGTTTGCCGTGTTGCAATTGTGTCTGTTTGCCGCGTCGCAATTGCTCGCAATCCGGCAGTCGGCAGGAAACCTGAGCCAAGTTAGCCGCTGCGAGAACAGAGATCAAGGGTTTCTGCTCCAGAAATGAGAATCTGTCCCTTTCAGGGCAGCTATGCAGAAGAAGGTGACAGCAAACCACCTTTGGTCATCTCTTGCCTGGAAACCCCACAAGGTGGACCATCATGGGTTCACCATGAGTCAGTTGTGACGCAAAGGCACACAGAAGAAGATGAAGAAGTAATAGCGACAGCGGAACTTATACCTCACCCTTCACTCGGAGTCTCAGAGAGGCTTACAATTTCTTTTCCCTTCCTTTCCCCACAACAGGGACTTTGTGAGGTAGGTGGGGCTGAGAGCGCTCTCACAGAAACTGCCCTAGAGAGAACAGCTCTGCGAGAACTGAGACAGACCCAAGGTCACCCAGCTGGCTGTATGGGGAGGAGTGGGGAATCAAACCCGGTTCTCTGGATTAGTGTCCGCTGCTCTTAACCACTACACCAAACTGGCTCTTTACTGACTTACTGGTTTATTGACATATTTATTTAGAATGTTTTTGTGCATTTTTCTTTAGAACTTCGTATTTTTCATCAGGAAGATCAGGAAGCTATGCAGAGCATGGCCATGGAGTGTGTACCGTGTCCATCTCTGGGTTGGGAAATTCTTGGAGATTTTGGGGTGGAGCTTTTGGGGAGGGCAGGACTGGGGAGGGGAGGGACTTCAGCCAGATGTAATGGCATAGGTAGATATAATACCATAGAGTACATCTTGACTCCACCACAGCCCCCCAAAGCCCCACCACAGCTACAGGCCTGAAGCTATCCCGTTACACACATGTATACCCCACTGGGTACTCCGCATCGTGATGACCGTTGCAGTCAGCAAGTGGCGGAAGGAACTTAACAACCCCATGCCCTCGAAGAATGGGTTAAGCTTACACACGGCACAGGGAAACAGCGAGGGGATGCCATTTTCAGAGGCAGCTCTGTGTTTGGCATAATGTGCCACTCAGCTGTTTGTGCAGGATCGGGGCCCATCGGCAGGAAGTTAATGTGAGGGCATTGGAGTTTGCAGTGCCACATAACTGCCTTCAAAATATGCAGCTGGTAACCGCCAGTGGGGAGGGAGGGTGATATGGTATAGTCGACTCCAGGGGTCATTTCGTAGAAAAAGAGGTGCAGGAGCTCATTAGCATAATTTATTTGCATATGTCACACCCCCTGACATCACAGGGAGTGTGTCAGAAGGCAACGCCCACCGCTCAGGCTCCACCCCCCAAAATCTCCAGGTCTTTCCCAACTCAGAGCTGGCGAGCCAGCTTTACACTTGGACTAAAGACACTTTATGTTTTCTTTGCTCTTGCAGGGAAGCGATCCTCCAACAAGCATGAAAATACAGATCAAGTTAGTTTGCTTTTGTTTTTTTCCACAGCGCATCACCATATGTGCCCGCTCCTGGGCTTGTTACTCCCGGACCGGCATTCCTGCGCGCTCCTGCTCAAAATGACCCCGACTCTCATCAGATCTCCGAGGCTAAGCTACTTGAAAGAGAGACCACCAAGAAAGGCTCTGCAGAGGAAGGCGATGGCAAATTAGCTCTGCTTCTCATTTGCCTTGCTTGGGTCACCGTGCTTAGCTCATCATGAGCCAGTTGCGACTTGATGGCACTTAAATGCGTAACCAGTAGTGAAATGTTTGGCCCTGCCTGTCACTGAGCTCTGGCACCATCTGTGCTTCTGTTCCAAATCATCATAAAGGGAGGCCAAAGGAGGACACTGAATACCCTTTCCTAACCTCCTTTTGTCTCGTCTCAAATAGGCCTGCATAGATTTGCGCCAATCATTCCACCGTGGACTGGCAAGATCCTTTTTTGAGAGCTGATGGGGATGCATATCCACACCCATTCCCCACCGTTCGTTCATTGTCACTTGATCCATGACTTATTTTTCTGGAAAGGTATCGATATATTGTTCAGAAAGACAAACGGTTTTGCCTGCAGCAAGTTCTCATCCTGGGATTTCTTTACGTTGGATTTCTCTTGGCTGAACCCCCGAGTCTCCCGCTCCATAACTCTCTTGCTGACGCACTCCAGGCCTCTCTGACGTCAAAGCAACGTTCGCTAACGGTGTTTAACAAGGAGCCGTAAAAATGCCAAAAGTAGGACTCTGTGCAGCAGGGAAGAAAAGAAACGTGTTTTGCTAATGAAAATCATGGACAATTTCGCTAGCCTTTCTAAGCTGCTGAAGGTGTCACGAATCAAGTCAACTGTCATCCTATCGGTGGCGGGTGATGAGTGAGCAGGGACTGTCTCAGGTAGTAGGTGACAGGGGCAATTGTCCTGGTCCCTGTGCTGGAAGGGGGCCTGGCCCCCTTGGTCCCCCTCCCAAAGGAGAGGGCAAAAATAGAGGAATCTCTGTCAGTTTCCACTAGTGCCTTTTGCCGTAGAGAGCCAGTTTGGTGTACTGGTTAGCAGTGTTCCCTCTAAGCTGAGTTAGTGTGAACTAGCTCATAGTTTTTTAGCCTCCAGCTCACACATTTCTGTCTTAGCTCTGGAAGGATGGCTCCAGAGCAAACTAATTTAGCCAAATCGCTTGCTCACAATTTCAATGCCGGTAGCACACAAAGTAGAATTTTTGCTCACAAGACTCCACAGCTTAGAGGAGGCATTGGTGTTTAGGAGTGCAGACTCTAATCTGGGAGAACCAGGTTTGATTCCCCACTCCTCCACATGCAGCTGCTGGTGCGATCTCGAGTCAGTCATAAGTTCTCTCATAGCTGTTCTTTTAAGAGCAGTCCTAGAAAGGGCTCTCTCAGCCCCACCTACCTCACCGGGTGTCTGTTGTGGGGAGGGGAAGGGAAAGGAGTTTGTAAGCCATTCTGAGACTCTGAGTGAAAGGCGGGGGTATCAATCCAATCTCTTCTTCTCTTCTCTCTTCATTCTCGTCTGGGGCTCAGGGGCCAGGCTTGCAGTAGTGGCCTCTTGCACTTGCTGCTTCTGTGGTTTCTGGTCGCAGCAGCGGCTCCCACCCATGTCAGGTGTGGCAGCCAGCAGTGGGGTGGCAATGATTTTGGGGGTCCATCCTGGGCTTTTGTCCAGGGCATCCAAACCCCTGTGAGAGAGTCCAAGTCAGGCTTCAGGGTTTTGTGGACAGCTGGGCAAGAGGCAGGGCTGCTGGGCTGCCCATTATGGCAGCCCTCTTTTCCCACTGCCACTTGGAATGGTGGTAGGAGAGAAAATAAGATGCCCATGTTGCGACCTCACTTCTGGGCAAAGTTTGGAAGTGACGTAGGGTATCTCTAGGAATTACTGGAAACTCTATGGTTAGCATAGAGTTTCCCAGCAATGCCTAAAGCTGCCCTACATCACTTATTAGTCTTCTCCAGAAGTGGTTGGATATTGTAAACCTGCATGCAAGAGAATCTGGGAGGGAAAGGTTAAGATAATTCTCTCACTCTGGGCAGTTAGCCCCACCCTCGCATTGGTTAGATGTTGAGCCCCTTTTGGCCTTCACTTCCTTCTGTTTCATCTTACATAGGACCTTTCATCTTCTCTCTCTTACCTGGGCTTGGAACTGTCGCAAGTGAAACCTTTTTTTGAAGTTAAGTTCATGTAGACACATCTACAATAAGGTAGATGTGTCTAGATGAATATGTTATGTCAGATGTGCTTCTAGTTTCCTAAGTAAGATTTCTGTCTCTTGTTACCATTGGAGTCAGGTCACCTTTGCCATTTGTTTGAACACCGTTTCCCCCTTTATCTGGAAATGTGGACAGGGATACTGAGAAAAAGCTCCTGTGCTTCCAAGACAAATGATTTTTTTTTTACATTTAACCCAACAGAAGTGAGGTTGTGATGTACTGACCCTGCCAAAGTCACATGCCCCCCCCCCCGGTGTCCCCACCAGTGTTCCCTCTAAGCTGAGTTAGTGTAAGCTAGTTCACCATTTTTTTAGCCTCCAGCTCACACATCCAGAGCAGACTAATTGATGCAGCAGCCAAATTGCTCACTCACAGCCTTAATGCCAGTAGCTCACAAAGTAGTAGATGCTCTACCCCGAGCCACGGCCCCTCCTCCTAACATGCTGATGTCACTTCCAGATTGACAATGCCATGATGCCTGTGTTGGACTGAGCGACACAGCTTGCGTGAACATTCGGGGGGGGGGTGCTACATCATTCTATTTATAGGTGTCATCTGTCTTAACCTGGGAGTTGCCCTCTGACCCCTCTTCTCGCTTTCTCTTTCTCCTCTCACTCTCTTCACATGGCCTTCCATGGAGACACATGTCTCTGCAGGTCTCTCCTGTAGGCACAGTGCCCTCATCCTCCCACACCCAGGATGCGAGACAAGCTGGCCATTGGTGATAAGGAAAGTACTCTTTAGATCGGGCTTCTATCTCTCCTTATGACTGCAGCCTGAATTTGAACTGGATATACCTGCATAAACGTAACTTTCCCTTTTTTGCAATATACTTCTTGAGAGATTTATTTGCTGCACTCAGGATCACACATCTGTGACTAGGCGAAACTCAGCTGTATTAACTGAATATCCCAATAGCCTGTCCCCACCTCCCCCCACCCCTGCTGCTTTACCAATTGGTAGCGCCACACCTCAAAAAAGATATTATAGCCTTGGAAAAAGTGCAGAAAAGGGCAACTAGAATGATCAAAGGGTTGGAACACTTTCCCTATGAAGAAAGGTTAAAGCGCTTGGGGCTCTTTAGCTTGGAGAAACAACGGCTGAGGGGTGACATGATCGAGGTTTAGAAGATTATGCATGGGATAGAGCAGGCAGAGAAAGAAGGACTTTTCTCCCTTTCTCACAGTACAAGAACTCGTGGGCACTCCATGAAATTGCTGAGCAGTCGGGTTAGAACAGATAAAAGGAAGTACTTCTTCACCCCAAGAGTGATTAACACATGGAATTCACTGCCACAGGAGGTAGTGGCAGCTACAAGCATGGACGGCTTCAAGAGGGAATTAGATAAACATATGGAGCAGGGGTCCATCAGTGGCTATTAGCCACAAGATATTGACAGGATCCCTCAGTCTGGGCAAGTGATGCTCTGTATTCTTGGTTCTTGGGGGGGGGACAACAGTGGGAGGGCTTCTAGTGTCCTGGCCCCACTGCTGGACCTCCTGAGGGCACCTGGTGTTTTTGGCCACTGTGCGACACAGAGTGTTGGACTGGATGGGCCACTGGCCTGACCCAACATTGGCTTCTCTTACGTTCTTATGTTCAGATACCTGGGCAATCCTATCATGATGTGATGAAAGTATGATAGCCTGAGTTTAGTCATTTTAGCTTCTCGGGACAATTCAAGCTCGATTGGAACTAGAACCCACTTATCTGTATTTTTGGTGGTCCAGAGTACCAATAAAACTCTCCTCCATTGCCACAGCCCCCTGAGGTCCCTGGAATACTGCTCGTGGGGGACTGGGGGCAGCAAGGGGGGAGCACAGTGGGAGATGTATGTCAGAAGGGGGAAACTGACAAAAATTGACACCTAAACTAGCTTTCTGGGAACTCATTTCTGACCCATTTCCTTTCCCCCCATCCCTATGAAGTGGAAATGGAACTGAGAGGTCCTAAATTGTCCTCATTGATGGTAACCGTTTCATCCGCACCAGATCCTGGATTGCGCTTGGCTGTACTTCTTCATGCCCTAGTTAAGTCATTTCTATAAAAGAAATGTAGATGTACAAAACTCAACATTACCATAATAGTTCCCCCCTCCCCTTTCCTCTGGAGTTCTCCGCATGAAACAAAGCCCAAACAGTGAGCAAGGCCACTGGCTGCAGGTAGAGGTGACTTGTATCTCTTGGGCTTCAGTGCTCATGGTTGAGATCCGAAGTGTCATTAGATATCAGGCGTCAAACTCAGGGAAGTTTTCATACGTGACAGTTCTGGCTTGCTAGGCCTTTGCCACTGGCCAATGATCTAGTTCAGTCACTTCCTGTCAAGAGTCACAACACCACATTCCAGTGACAAAACTTGGGTTTATTATTATCATTGGATGCTTCGGTGGAAGGAAAGTCTAGGCCTTCTGGATCTGAAGTGATAGCAGTGGAAGAGATGTATCTGACCGAGACAGATTCATGGATCTTTCAGCGGTTGCTAGCTATGGGGACTAAAGGGAACCTCCGCATCCAGAAGCAATAGACCTCTGAAGACCAGTGCAGGGAGGCAACATAAGGGGAAGGCCTCAGCCTCTCTGCCCTGTTGCTGGCCCTCCAGAGGAACTGGTTGGCCATTGTGTGAGACAGGATGCTGGACTAGATGAACCACAGTGCTGGATTATATGGTCTGGCCAGCAGGGCTCTTTTTATGTTCTTATGGTCTTACTTTGGATGAAATCCCAGGCTTTGCTCATGACAGAACAATTCTGCAAATTAGACAAGGTTCCATGTCTGTTCTAGATAATGCATTAGAAGGAACATTGCTTCAGATTTTGGTGACGGCCATAAGATTTCACAAGCGTTTCAAGGAAGATACTTGGCCTGAGAAGCGGAGATCCACTGCTTATTATTTAAGGATAATTTTGAGTTTCTCGTCCCTGATGTTTTGGCTCCCAAATCTTCTCTTCCATTTTTCTTTTCCCTTCCTTAAGAGCATTAGAAGAGCCATGCTAGGTTAGATCCGTGGTCCATCTAGTCCAGCATCCTCTTTTACACAGCAGCCAACCAGTTGCCTTGTGTGAATCAAAAAATGCGACGCTTTGTTTTTGTGCTATTTGCTGATTCCTCATGCTTAATTTTTTCAGTACTTTTGCGTATCAACTGACAAGTATTATATATGTACTAATGATATGCTTTGTATGTGCATTCCACAGATTGAACATAAAGCATGATATAAAGCATGATATAAATCCACCTACCCAATCAGAAGTCAAAAAGCAGAGAGGAGAAGTAGTAGAAGAAAAAGAATAGGGTTGCCAGCCTCCAGGGGGGGCCTGGAGATCTCCCGCTTTTACAAGTGATCCCCAGCTGACAGAGATCAGCTCCCCTGGAGAAAATGGCTGCTTTGGAGGGTGGACTCTATGGCATTGTACCATGCTGAGGCCCCTCCCCTCCTCAAACCCCGCCCTCTCTCGGATCCACTCCCAAAGTCTCCAGGTATTTCCCAACCCAGACCTGGCAAAGAAGAAGAAAAAGAAGTAGAATTGCAACCTACACATGGAAACCCCATTGCCATCGCCTTCTTCCACTGCAACCCCTGTCTTGCTTGTTGGTCTCCCACCCAAATACTGACCATCAATGCTCCCTCTAAGCCATGGAGTCTTGTGAGCAAAGAGTCTACTTTGCAAGCTACTGGCATTAAAGTTGCGAGCAAGCAATTTGACTTCTGCATAAATTAGTTTGCTCTGGAGCCATCCTTCCTGAGCTAAGACAAAAAATCTGTGAGCCGGAGGCTGGAAACTGTGAGCTAGCTCACACTAACTCAGCTTACAGGGAACACTGCTGCCCATGATCAGTCCTGCTCTGAAGTTGTGAAGGCCAGGCTAAGCTGGGCTGTTTGGGCTGCTAGAGCCCCCAAACCTACTGATGGAGAAGTCTCAGAAGAAATTAAGAAGGAAGCATTCGCTCCTCTCCCTATATCTTTAAGTTGCAAATAGGCAGCATCTTTAGAATGTCTTTGCAATTCTGATAGGTGCCCCTGAGGTTGAACCACTGGTGGCCTTTAGAGAAAGGTGGTCCCCCTTCCCGAAATCAGATACAGGTGAACTAGAGATTGCCCCTTGCCCTCCTGACCTGGGTGGCCCAAGCGAGCTCGATATTGTCAGGTCTTGGAAGCTAAGCAGGTTTGGCTCTGGTTAGTATTTGGATGGGAGACCACCAAGGTGTATCAGGGTCACTACGCAGTGGCCATGGAAAACCACCTCTGAACATCTCATGCCTTGAAAACCCTACCAGGGTGGGTGGGGGAGATCACCATAACTCAGCTGCGGTTTGTTGGCAGTTTACACACGGGTGCACACACATGCACACATCCTGGCAACCATTGCAGGCGAGCAGTAGCCATTCCAGGCTCCACTTTGGAGACCACCCTGGATTCCAGCATCCATTCCAGATTCCAGTCCACTTTTGCAGTTCGATCCAAAACGAACGCTCTCCAAGTCGAAATGCAGCCGCTCAATCCGTCTCTGAGGTCTGCAGTGGGAGATGTTGCATGGCTGGGTATGAAGCTGACCGCATGCGGGATCTGTGTACCTTTCGGAGTTGGCGGACTCTGGCATCCAGACGCGTCAGGCCTTGCCGCTGCTACTGAGAACATGAAGTCTCAATGGGACCGCCAACCACTGAGCCTCTTTGGTGTAGCGGTTAAGAGTGCGGACTCTAATCTAGGATAAACGGGTTTGAGTCCCCACTCTTCCACGTGAGGCTGCTGGGGTAACTTTGGGTCAGTCACAAGTTCTCTCAGGGCTGCTCTCACAAGAGCAGTCCTCGAAAGAGCTCTCTCAGCCCCACCTACCTCACAGGGTGTCTCTTGAGGGGAAGGGAAGGAGATTGTATGCCGCTCTGGGACTCCAAGGGAAGGGCGGGGTATAAATCCAACCTCCTCCTCCTCTTCCTCCTCCTCCTCCTGTCTATCCTTTCCCAGTACAAGTCAACATCATTGGATGATCCCTGAATTACACATGAATACACATGAAGCTGAGGCCTCTTGGCTCTAGGATCCAGAGGATCAGTGCTTCTGAATGAGGAGGTTCCCCTCAGGGACCATGGCTAGTAGCCATTGATAGGTTTATCCAGGGCTTTTTTGGTAGACAAAGCCCAGCAGGAGCTCATTAGCATGATAGGCCACACCCAACAGCAGAAACACATTAGCATATTAGGCCACACCCCTGACAGAACAGCTCCCTCCCAGGATCGGCTTCCCCAGGTGCTCTGTGGCTTGCGGGATGCACGGGGAACCCGAGGGAAGGAAGGCGATTTCTGGATTGACTTCCCCAGGGGCCCCACAGTTTAAACTGCCTTCCCTCCCTGGATCGGCTTGGCTTCCCCAGGTGCCCTGTGGCTTGCGAGGTGCCTGGGGAACCCGGGGCGGGGGGGGAGGCTGTAGACGTGGCCAACTCAGAAGCCAGCCGGAACTCCGTTCCTGTGCGTTCCTGCCCCAAAATAGCCCTGGATTTATCCTCCATGGATCGATCCAGGGGTCATTTTGAGCAGGAACGCGCAGGAACGCCATTCCAGGAGTAGCAAGCCCAGGAGCGGGCACATATGGTGATGCGCTGTGGACAAAAAGCAAAAATGCTCTAACTTGATCTGTATTTTCATGGTTGTTGTGGGGTAGCTTCCCTGCAAGAGCAGAGGAAACCTAAAGGGTCTTTAGTCAAAGTGTAAAGCTGGCCCATGATGAGCTAAGCACGGTGACCCAAGCAAGGTGACCCAAGCAAAGCATATGAGAAGCAGAGCTAATTTGCCATCGCCTTCCTCTGCAGAGCCTTTCTTGGTGGTCTCTCTTTCAAGTAGCTTAGCTTCAGAGATCTGATGGGAGTCGGGGTCATTTTGAGTAGGAAGGCGCAGGAACACCGTTCCGGGAGCAGCAAGCCCAGGAGCGGGCACATATGGTGATGCGCTGTGGAAAAAAGCAAAAGCAGACTCACTTGATCCGTATTTTCATGCTTGTTATAGGGTAGCTTCCCTGAAAGAGCAAAGGAAACCTAAAGCTCTGAGTTGGGAAATACCTGGAGATTTGGGGGGGGAGCCTGAGCGGTGGGCGTTGCCTTCTGACACACATCCGGTGATGTCAGGGGGTGTGGCATATGCAAATAAGTTATGCTAATGAGTTATGCTAATGAGCTCCTGCACCTCTTGTTCTACGAAATGACCCTTGGATTGATCTAATCTCCAAGGTTGGTCTTAGTTAGTACTTGGAGGCCACCAGGAAAATCCAGGGTTGCAACACAGAGACAGGCGATGGCAAACCACCTTTGAACATCTCTTGCCTTGAAAACCCCACATGGCCACCCTTCGTTGGCTGCGACTTGATGGCCGTTTCCACCACCCTCTTTAGGATAAGGGAATCAAAGCCTCAAAAAGTGGCAGTAACCTAAGTAGACCGCTGTAGCCCAGTCTGAGCAACTTCAGTGACACTCGGTAGTATGTCCTTATTTGACATACGGTCACAGAGAAAGACTTTGCCAATATGCTGTTCAGAGTTCTTTGACCGACAGCCAATTTTTCTCCATCAACTCACATTGTCAGCCAATGTTTCATACTGTAGCCCGTAGCAGGTGTGACGGTTATGCTGTTTTTGGGTCTTTCTTCTAACTGCCAATCGCTCCATCTTCCACAGATCGCGCCAATCCCCTCGATGGCTTTCGAAGACGTTTGCTGTTCTGATGTCTTATGATAGTTAATCCTGTGTATGAGATGTGGACTGGTACAATATAGCCTGATTTCACCAGCTCTCATAAGCTAAGCAGGCTGGGTACTTGGATGGGAGACCACCAAGGAGGATTCCGCAGAGGAAAACAGTGGCAAACCACCTCTGCTTCTCACTTGCCTTGAAAGCCCTTTGATCGGGTTGCCATAAGTCAGTTGCAACTCGATGGCACCTGTGTACGTCCGTAGGCATTTCATGAAGAAGCACTTTCTTTTAGGAGAGGGGCCGTGGCTCAGTGGCAGAGCATCTGCTCGGCACGCAGAAGGTCCCAGGTTCAATCCCTGGTGTCTCTAGTTAAAAGGACCAGGTAGGAGGTGATGTGAAAGACCTCCACCTTAAACCCTGGAGATCCATTGCCAGGTAGGAGGTGAAGTGAAAGACCTCCACTTGAAACCCTGGAGATCTGATTCAGTATAAGGAGCTTCGTGTGATCATGAGAGCCAGTTTGGTGTAGTGGCTAGGAGCACGGACTCTAATCTGGGAGAACCGGGTTTGATTCCCCATTCCTCCACATGCAGCTGCTGGCGTGATCTTGGGTCAGTCACAAGTTCTCTCAGAGCTGTTCTCTCAAGGGCAGTCCTCGAAACAGTTCTCAGACCCACCTACCTCAAAGTGGGTATGCTGTGGGGAGGGGAAGGGAAAGGAGATTGTAAGCCGCTCTGAGACCCCTTCGGGTAGTGAAGGGCGGGGTATAAAGAAGAAGAAGAAGAGATTGGACTTATATCTCGCCCTTCACTCACTTGGAGTCTCAGAGCGGCTTACAAACTCCTTTTCCCTTCCCCTCCCCACAACAGGCACCCTGGGAGGTAGGTGGGGCTGAGAGAGCTCTTTCCGGAGCTGTCCTTGAGAGAACAGCAGGTACAGAGCTATGGCTTGCCCAAGGTCATCCAGCCAGGTATATTCTATATTCTGGAAGAGCTGGGTCGAAATCCCCACTCTGTTGTGAAGCTCCTGGATGACCTTGGGACAGTCAACCTATTTCAACCTAACCTAGCCTAAGATAGTTATGAGGTTGCAATAGAGAGCTGGAGTCTAAGTATGCTACACTCCGGGCACCTTAGAGTAAGCGGTGGAGCCTACCTCAAGCAGGTTCTCTGGACAGGGGGCAGAGAAATTTTCTAAATAAGTGAATCAAGTCTCTCTCTGACAGATCAATGGGATCCTTCCATGCTCAGAGACAGAAGACACTCTGAAGCCCAGATATTCAGAAGAGACAAGAAGGGTGGGTCACGTGTCCTATGTTGGAAACATCTGGCTGGCTATCGTTAGATACAAAACCATAAGATGATCAAAAAGTTGTGTGAACGCACTATTGTTTATTTATACAAAAATATCGTGATTACGACAAATATTATTATACAAAATCTAATAGGATGAAGAAGTCCTCTCAAGTTGTTTTGACGGAATTTCCCAGAATATGCTCCCGTTTCGATAATACTTCTTCTGAATCAGGACCACTTCGCTTTTATAAAATTTTTACACAATATTAGACAAATAGAAAACAACTTGAGAGGACTTCTTTGTACTATTAGATGATTCATTCCGTATAATAATTTTTGCAATCACGATATTTTTGTATACGTAAATAATAGTGCATTCAAACAACTTTTTGATCATCTTACAGTTTTGTAGCTATCTGGGTTGTGATTCTCTAACTTTGTAACTGGCTGTCTTTAGAAGCAGAATGTTTCCCTAGATAACATCTCAGTTGGTTGCAGGAAGGCGCTGCTGACATTTTTTGTATATTTGGGCACACAAGTTGGTGTGTTTTTGTCCCGGGTGTACCTTGCTTTAAGTTGACTCAGGACTGTTTGAGTAGATTACGCTTCATGTTACTCAAATAAGGAACGGCAAACACGAGAAAGTTCTCCAGAAGTGAAAGACAATGGGCTGTTTGATTCTCTCTGCTTTCACATAAACCTAAACATGAGCTGAAATCTTTCCAAACGAGCACCGGAACTTCTAATCCTACCCAACTGTCCCCCAGAGGGTTTTCAAACTAGGAAGCCATCATGATCGTGTCTTGCATTAGAAGCTAATGAATTCTGTCCTCCTGGGCAATAGATTTATGGCTAGAGTGTCCCTCATTCACCGCCAGAGCATTTCTCTGTCTGGGATGCTGTGACCTGGAGAACACAACTTTGAAGGGAGACGGGAGAGGGATGGAGAGGTTTCCAGCATTCAGGGGGGTTGAAGGAAAGATTATATAATACAGGAGTTTGCAGGTGCTGATGAGCACAGTAAGATAACATGGAGGAAGGGCTTGGGGCTCAGTGGTAGAGAGCAGGGGTCCTTATGTAGAAAAAGAGGTGCAGCAGCTTATTAGCATAACTTATTTGCATATGCCACACCCCTGACATCACTGGAAGTGTGTCAGAAGGCAATGCCCACTGCTCAGGCTCCCCCCAAAAAATCTCCAGGTATTTCCCAACTCAGAGCTGGCGAGCCAGCTTTACACTTGGACTAAAGTGTAGGAGAGCCAGTTTGGTGTAGTGGTTAAGTGCGTGGACTCTAATCTGGGAGAACCGGGTTTGATTCCCCACTCCTCCACTTGCACCTGGCTGGATGACCTTGGGCAAGCCATAGCTCTGTACCAGCTGTTCTCTCAAGGACAGCTTGGGAAAGAGTTCTCTCAGCCCCACCTACCTCCCAGGGTGTCTGTTGTGGGGAGGGGAAGGGAAAGGAGTTTGTAAGCCACTCTGAGACTCCCTTGGGGAGTGAAGGGCGGGGTATAAATCCAATCTCTTCATCTCTTCTTCTTCTTCTAAAGACGCTTTAGGTTTCCTTTGCTCTTGCAGAGAAGCTACCCTACAACAAGCATGAAAATACAGGTAAGTTAGAGCAAGGATCATTTCATAGCAGGAGCTCCTTTGCATATTAGGCCACACACCCCTGATGTAGCCAATCCTCCCAGAGCTTAGAGTAGCCCCTGTAAGAAGAGCTCTGTAAGCTCTTGGAGGATTGGCTACATCAGGGGTGTGTAGCCTAATATGCAAAGGAGCTCCTGCTACGACATGAGCCCTGAGTTAGAGTGTTTTTGCTTTTTTCCACAGCACATCACCATATGTGCCCGCTCCTGGGCTTGTTACTCCCGGAACGGTGTTCCGGTGCGTTCCGACATGAAATGACCCCCTGGAGCCAAGACTGAACATAACATGGAGAATGAAACTAACCCAAACATGAATATGATATGGATTGCTTCCATAGCTTAATATTCAATTTGTGACCCTTTTTTTCTGGTTTTGTTCCCGTCCTTTTTAGGTGTAATTGTTGGTACGATCCACAAATTCTGTTTGTACTGCAGTTGGGATACAATGGGGAAAAGTAGACATCATCTTCAACAACAGGGAGGGTCAGCATTGTGTGGTAGTTAAGAGTGTCAGATTAGTATCTGGGAGACCCAGATTTGAATACCCACTGTGCCCTGTAAGGTGACTTGGGCGAGTTGTAAACACTTAGCCTAACATACCACATTGGGTTGTTGTGAGGAAGAATTGACAGCAGAGAAAGGAGGAGGAGATTGGATTTATACCCTGCCCTTCATTACCCGAAGGAGTCTCATGAGTGGCTTACAATCCTTTTTCCCTTCCCCTCCCCACAACAGACACTCCATGAGGTAGGTGGGGCTGAGAGAGCTCTCTCAAGAACTGCCCTTGAAAGAACAGCTCTGAAAGAACTTATGACTGACCCAAGGTTACTCCGGCAGCTGCATGTAAAAGTGTGGGGAATCAAACCTGGCTCTCCCAGATTAGTCCTCCACACTCTTGACCACTACACCAAACTGGAGACTGGTGGTCTCCCATCCAAGTTCTAACCAGGGTCAACTCTGCTCAGCTTCCAGGCTCTGTTCAGCTCAACTTTTAGTTGAAGTTTCTTTCCCATTTCTACTTTCCTGATTGTCACAGTCAAGCATCTGAGCGGCTTGGCTAAAAACAAGTCAATACCATCTTGTGAAAATAGCATTACCACGCAAATAACAGCTTTTCCCCCAATAGGGCATTTCTAATTGTCATCCCTTTTTGTGAGCTATAGCTCACAGAATGGAAATTCATTACTTTGCACACTAATTGTTTAAAATAACCTGTTAAAGAAAAGGGGAGGGAACCACGTCTGCTGCGATAACTGATCGTGCAATTATAACTCTGTTAATCTTCTGGAAAGACGGTGTCTCGCTGTCAAGGACGTATCCTGTATCTGAGAGCTGTTTATGTAGGCAAGGATCAATTCCCATTTTAATTTTAGAATGGAGCGTTTAAATAATGTTGGGAAGGCACGTTTTTTTAAAAAAAGATTGATTCACTATATGCTCCAAGCCATATATCACGGGGGTCTTACTGACACAGGACTCGTTTTGCCAACTGTAGGCTAATGGAGTCATTAGCAACTCTTTCTTCTCATGGGGATAATATTTAATTTACTATTAGAAGGTTCCGTTTTTATCACCGCATGCAAAGTATCGACCCATTCCATTTCAGTTTCCTCCCATTGTTCTGAAATAAGTCACACGGCACAGCCGGCTCATTCTGCGTCTCTCCTGGTAGCAGTTTACCTGGTTTCCAAAAAAAAAAGAACCCCTGAAATGCAGATTGCTACATAAAAAGAAGATCATCCCAAAGTCAGGCTATTAATAATTCGGTGCCTGGCAAGGGCTCTCTGTATCTCCTGCAGGGTCCAAAGCGAATGTTTCTGGAGTGGGTTCAAATTGTGATGTACGCCCTTTCCCGAGTCAAGGGGAAAAAGACCTTATTTCGGAAATGACTTTGTATATGCTTATGAGGCTCCTCTGAGCTTTACGCTGGCCAGACTGAACCGTCTCTCTACAAGAGAATCACACAGCCGGGCGTTGCAAGCTGTTGCTGGTTGGCTTAGGCTGAGCCAGCTGAAGCTGAATCCAGCAAAGACAGAGGTCCTGTGTGTCAGGCGGGGCGGTCTGGGGGTGGGGACCCCTCTCCCGACCTTCAGTGGGGCGCCACTGGTGCCAGCGCCAGAAGTTAGGAGTTTGGGAGCACTCCTGGATACCTCCTTAACCATGGAGGCCCAGGTAGCAGCCACTGCTAGGTCGGCCTTTTACCACCTCTGGTAGATCGGGCAGTTGGTTCCCTTCCTTGACTGCAATGACTTGGCCACAGTAATCCATGCGATGGTCACCTCGAGACTGGACTACTGTAATGCTCTCTACATGGGGCTGCCCTTGTTGCAAATCCAAAAGCTGCAGCTAGGGCAGAATGCCACAGCCAGGCTTTTGATGGGCCTCCCTAGATGGGGGCACATCCAGCCTGTGCTGAAGTCATCGCACTGGCTGCCAATAGCATACCAAATTCACTTCAAGGTGCTGGTTCTTACCTTTAAAGCCCTATATGGCCAGGGTCCGACATACCTGAGGGACCGCATTTCCCCATATATACCCCCGAGAGCACTACGGTCGGGGTCGCAGAACTGACTGACCCTCCCGGGTCCCAAAGATGCCAGGCTCGCCATCACCAGGGCCAGGGCCTTCTCAGTGGTGGCTCCATATTGGTGGAATATGCTCCCGGAAGAGATCAGGGTCCTGTGAGACCTTGTACAGTTCCGCAGGGCCTGCAAGACGGAGCTCTTCCACCAGGCTTTCAACTAAGGAGCCGCCCTCACTAGTACCATCAACGAGCCCGGCCCACAATTCCAACAGTGGGTCTACTCCATCGTGACTCAGGAAGGCCGCTGAGATGGTGAAATGTCTGTAAGCACTTTTGAAAGCGATATCACGCCATCTTATGGAAATATTACTAGCACCTTGATTTTATTGACCTTATGATTTTATTGTATTGAATTATCTAAATGCTTTTAATGTATCTTAATGGTACCTGTGTACCGACTTTGTAAGTTGCCCTGAGCCTGCTTGCGGGGAGGGTGGGGTACAAATTGAACCAATAAAATGAATAAATAAATAAAGCAGATGTCCAAAATGGAAACACTCAGAAACCTGTGTTGCCACAGATTAATACACCTACCCACCTGGAACCATTCTAGGAGTTCAAGAGAATTACTTGTGTGGATACATAGAATCATAGAACCATAGGATCATAGAGTTGGAAGGGGCCATATGGACTGAAAAGTATTGGAGTCGGGAGGCGAGTGGTAGTGATTTCATAGCAAAGCTCTTTATTGAGGGTCAGATGGAACATGAGAAACTCCGGGCTCAGAGCCCTCTTTTATGCCAGCTGAAGACAATGCCCTGACCTCGCTTCCAAGACCTGATAGGACCTTAAGTCCATGTTTGGAGTTCATAGGTCCCCCAGCGGGAGACCTAGGCTTGTAATTGGTGGTTGCTCAGGATCCGACTGGCTATTGTTCTACCCGGTTGAAGCTCAGGTAGATTCTGACCCTGTGCGCTGACTATGTGGCGGTCGCCATTACAAGAGACCAGGCGACCGCAGTCCTAGTACACCACACGGACCATCTAGTCCAACCCCCTGCCCAATGCAGGACCAGCCTAAAAGATCTCTGACAAATATTCATCCAGCCTCTTCTTGAAAGCTGCCAGTGAAGGGGAGCTCACCACCTCCTAGGGCAGCTGCTTCACTCTGACCGTGAAAAAGTTTCCCCTAATATCCAGCCGATACCTTTCTGCCTGTAATTTAAACCCGTTGCTTCGGGTCCTATCCTCTGCTGCCAACTGGAACAGCTCCTTGCCCTCCTCCAAACGGCAGCCTTTCAAATACTTAAAGAGAGCAATCCTGTCCCCCCTCAACCTCCTCTTCTCCAGACTGAACATTCCCAAGGCCCTCAGCCTTTCCTCTTAGAGCTTCTTAGTCCCCAGGCCCTGGATCCTCCTCGTCGCTCTCCTCTGCACCCTCTCAATTTTTTCCACATCCTTTTTGAAGTTAGGCTTCCAGAATTGCACACAGTACTCAAGGTGCGGCCCGACCAAGGCGGTATACAGAAGCAGTATACATCTGAATAAACACAAGCTCTCATAGGCACGATCTGGGAATCTTTCCCTATTTTTTTAGGATAGGGGATCATACAAGAAGGACTCCATGCACAAAAAGTGTTCCTGTACCAACTACCACCATGCCACTATCTATTGGGGTACAAAGGGACCCCTGAAAAGAATGGCAGTTTGTTTTGGGGTGCATAAAATGGCCACTCTGCTAGAGGAGAAGGAGATGGAGGCGATTGGATTTATACCCCACCCCTCACTACACGAAGGAGTCTCAGAGTGGCTTATGATCCCTTTCCCTTTTCTCAACAGACACCCTGGGAGGTAGGTGGGGCTGAGAGAGTTCTCTCAAGAACTGCCCTTGAGAGAACAGCTCTGAGAGAACTTGTGACTGACCCAAGGTCACACCAGCAGCTGCATGTGGAGGAGTGGGGAATCAAACCTGGTTCTCCCAAATCAGAGCCCGTGCTCTTAACCACTACACCAAACTGACCTAGATGCCTCAGGCTAGCCCGATGTCGGAAACTAAACAGGATCAGTCCTGGTTCTACTTGGACGGGAGACCGCCAAGGAAATCCAGGGCTGCTACACAGAGGCAAGCAATGGCAAACCGCCTCTGAACAGCTCTCACCTTGAAAACCCCGTGGTTTGCCATCAGGCTGAAACTTGACGGCATTTTCCACACTCATTCTGCTCGCTGGAAATCTTCAATCATCAGGCGGATTCCTTTTGCAGGGAGGAATATTCCTTGGATCTTTTGAGAATCCCCGTGTGCCCTTTCCCACAGTAGGAAGGAAGAACTTCACCCCCAGCTCATCATGAGAGCATCTCTGTGATGAAACCCTTGTCTTTTCAGAGCCCTCTACTGCTGTTCAGAATGAATACTCAAATCGCCTTAGTGGAGAGACGGGCAGAGAACAGAATATTCTCCAGCAGAGAAATAAGAAGCCAGCCACAGATCTCAGCTCTTCCTTATGATGGGGAATGACCTATAAATATGGCACATCCAAGACACTTGTCAATTTAAACAGAGAGAGAAAGAGAGAGAGAGAGAAAGAGAGAGAGAGATCTGAATGCCAGGAAGATGGAATAGAAAAGCAAAGTATTGGATTAAATGTTAAAATATACATACATCATTTTCCTTGGAAACACAGAAGCTTTTTTGCAGTTCCTCCATGTTTCCTGGTGAAGGGCAACCGTTGTACAAACAAATGACAAAGGTGACCTGACGCCAATGATCACAAGAGAAAGAAATTTATTTGGTTCAATTTGTATCCCTTACGAAACTAGAAGCACATCTGACGTGACCTATTCCTGTAGGGACATTTAACTTATTGTGAACCGCTTAAAAAAAAGGGTTAACTTGCTGCGGCTCCGAGCCCAGGTAAGAGAGAAGAAGAAGAGAGGTCCCATATAAGATGAAAGAGAAGGCAAGCGAGGGCCAATGAGGCTCAGCATCGAACCGATGAGAGGGCGGGGCCAACTGCCAAGTGTCCCCCAGTGAGAGAGAATTCTCTTAACCCTTTCCCTCCCAGATCCTCTTGCAAGCAGTGTTACAATATCCAACAGAAAGACAGGTAGAGCAAAAACAAAAATTGAAATGAGAGAAACCAAGTAAGACAAAGTGAAGGGTGGCCAGGATGCCTGCTGTGGCCGCCCACCATGGGGCAGTAGGGATTCCAGGTTCAGGTGGGGAAATTCCTGGAGATTTGGGGGTGAAGCCTGGAGAGGGCAGAGTTTAGGGAAAGGAAGGAGCGCAACAGAGATGGGATGGCAAGTCAGTGATGGTAGCAAGGGGAGGGGTGCCAGAGAAGAAGAAGAAGAAGAAGAAGAAGAAGAAGAGAAGAGAAGAAGAGGTTGGATTTATACCCCGCCCTCCACTCCCCAAGGGAGTCTCAGAGCGGCTTACAAACTCCTTTCCATTCCCCTCCCCACAACAGGCACCCTGTGAGGTAGGTGGGGCTGAGAGAGCTCTGAGACAACTGTCCTTGAGAGAACAGCTGGTACAGAGCTATGGCTTGCCCAAGGTCATCCAGCCAGGTGCAAGTGGAGGAGTGGGGAATCAAACCCAGTTCTCCCAGATTAGAGTCCGCGCACTTAACCACTACACCAAACTGGCTCTCTGAAGGCTCCCTGAAAGCATTCTGCCAAAAAAAAAAAATTCCCTTTGGAATTTCCTCTGGCTTCCAACACACACCTGGGTATTGTGAATAACTAAGTATGCATGAGCTTTGTGGGAATGCTCTATTATTGTTGATGCAGTTATTGCTGTTAAAAATATACCCTGCCCTATCCCACAAGTGGACTCAGGGTGGCTTATAACCCAAGATTCATAAACCAATAAAAGTGATAAAACCAATAAAACACCCAGTAGTAATGCATGGCTGTGGGAGTTGGACTATAAGGAAGGCTGAACGTCGAAGAATAGATGCTTTCGAATTATGGTGCTGGAGAAGACTCTTGAGAGTCCCATGGACTGCAAGGAGGTCAAATCAGTCAATCCTAAAAGAAGTCAACCCTGACGGTTCCCTGGAAGGCCAGATCCTGAAGCCGAAGCTCAAATACTTTGGCCACCCAATGAGAAGGGAGCACTCCCTGGAGAAGCCCCTGATGCTGGGAAAGACTGAAGGTCAAAGAAGGGGACAGCAAAGGATGAGATGGTTGGACAGTGTTATCGATGCAATGAACATGAAGTTAAGCAAACTCCGGAGCACGACGGAAGCCAGGAGCGCCTGGCGTGATGTCCATCAGGTTGTGAAGAGTCAGACTCAACTGTGTGACTGAACAACAACAACAACCACAAACGCAAGGGTGGTGACATTGAAGGGGGTCCCAGAGCCCCTCCGGCTGAATTTCAAACCCCTTCAGAGTAGAGCTGTCAACTTAGGGTTTGGAAACACCTGGAGATTTGAAGAAGAGAAGAGCTGTTGTTTTATACCCCACTCTCTCTACCCTAAGGGTTCTTAATTAGATTACCACTAATCCGATTGGCAAATAATCTAATTAGTGGAGATCTAATTAAAGGCCAGCAGGGCATCCAGCGGCTTTTGGGCAGAGCAGAGCGCCCGCCGCAGTGCCATCTTGCAGGGCCACAGGGTCCAAAGTGAGCCCCAAGCCAAGGACAGACAGGGCTGGGAGAGCTCCCAGAAATGGCTGCCTGCCTGCCTTGCTTCACCCCTCTCATGGGGTCAGAGAAGGGCAGCAGTGGGGAAAGCTTATCCAGGCTTGGGGGTCTGCAGTAACTCAGGTCAGCTCCTCCCTAGCCAAGTCTTTCTGGGCTGCAGGACTCTGGCTCGGCCGTGGGGGAAGCACAGGGTGGGCAGGGATCCGTCCTGGACCGCTCCATGTGGGCTGCCCCCTCCCTGCTTCCCTTCCCTTCCCTCCCTCTCACCTGTCTCCCCATTTGGGTGGCCGCCCCTCTCCCTCCTCTCCTGCTCAGCCACAGTAGCAGCTCCTTACACTGGTGGGCAGTCACCACACGGCTTTGCCAGGTCTTCCTGCTTCCAGCTGAGGTGGAGCAGGAGGGGAGGGTGGGAGGGTTTTGAGAAGCTGGCTGTGGAAGCAGGAAGTCCTGAGGAGGCTGTGAGGAGGCCGCCTCTCCCCCTCCTCTCCGGCTTGGCCGCAGCTTCAAACTGCTGGGCCGCAGCGAAACTGAAGTCCTCTCACCCACCCGGGTCTGTGTGTGTCTGGCATCCTCCCAGAGGGGGCTGACCACATCTCTGGGGGGGCATGGCCCCCCTCATGGTCTGGCTAGCTACAGGCCTGCTGAGAGAGTTCTGAAAGACCCTTGACTGGCCCAAGGTCACTCAACAGGTTTCATGTGGAGGAGGAAGGGGGAATCAAACCCGGTTCTCCAGATTAGAGTCTGCCACTCTTAACCACAATGCCATAAGGGTGAAGGCTGGGAGTGCAGGACTTCGAAGAAGAAGAGATTGGATTTACACCCTGCCCTTCACAACCCGAAGGAGTCTCAGAGCGGCTTACAATCTCCTTTCCCTTCCCTTCCCCACAACAGACACCCGGTGAGGTAGGTGGGGCTGAGAGAGCTGTGAGAGGACTGCCCTTGAGAGAACAGCTCTGACAGAACTATGGCTTACCCCAGCTCATCCAGCAGCTGCAAGCGGCGGAGTGGGGAATCAAACCCGGTACTCCCAGATTAGTATCCGCGCGCTTAACCACTGTGCCAAACTGGCTTAGGGAGAGGAGGGACCGCAGTCGGGTATGATGCCATGCAGTCCACCTTTGAAAGCAGCCATTTTCTTCAGGAGAAATGGAACAAATGCTTTAAATGAATCAGCTAGTTATGTAGTCTGGAGAAAAGTCGTAGTTCCAGGCAATCTCCAGTCCCCACCTGGAGGTTGGCAACCCAACTCTAGAGCCCTCCCACCTTTTGAAAAGATTTACTGCTATCATGCATGCATACCAGCCAAAGAGTCTGCAAAGACCAGCAAGATGAAGATAATGAGGGTCGAATCATAGAATCATAGAGTTGGAATGGACTTCCAAGGTGGTGGATCACTCATCGGTGGAGAGGATTATTTCTAGGCAGCCACCTCTTGGTGTAGTGTTGTGGTGCAGTGGTTAAGTGCGCGGACTCTAATCTAGAAGAACCGGGTTTGATGCCCCACTCTTCCACTTGCAGCTGCTGGATGACCTGGGGCAAGCCATAGTTCTGTCAGAGCTGTTCTCTCAATGACAGTTGTCTCAGAGCTCTCTCAGCCCCACCTACCTCACAGGGTGTCTGTTGTGGGGAGGGGAAAGGAAAGGAGTTTGTAAGCCACTCTGAGTGAAGGGCGGGGTATAAATCCAATCTCCTCCTCCCCCACCACCACCACTATCTCCTCCTCCTCCTCCTCCTCTTCTTCTTCTTCTTCTTCTTCTGTCAAAAGACTGATGCCATGTGACTGTGATGTCACTTTACGTTCTTTAAAATGGAGCTCAGTGGGCCCTCTGCTGCCCCCTGGGGGTTAAAGATTGTTCACATTTCTGGAAAGGCTGACGATCAGTCACTGCCCTCTCTGACCCAGCTTCTCGAGAGGCCATCCAGAAATGCCACGTCATCTTGGCTGCATGGTGAATGATCCCGTTTTGCTCCAAAATGAGGTCAGCTGCCAGTTCCACAGTGCCTCCTCCTTGCCCATTTCTTGCGCTGCTGATCTCACAACGCCACATACCTGCCCGGCTTCAGACTTCCCAAAAGAGAATTAATCCACCACCACCACCCTTTTTAACACAAGGATTGAGTCAGCAGCTGTGCATTAACAGGAGAGGTGATAATTAGATCATAGCAGCAGAGAAGAGGTGATGCGCATGTTAAACCGACTCCGCAAACAGAGCGCAAGTGAGCAAAACAATATATGGTGTGTGTGCCCAGCCGAGGGGAAGATTTCTGAGCATTTGTCAGCACCGACTCTGCATGGTACCGAATGCTAAAGCACAACCCCCCCCCCCCAATTCCTCTTGCATGCATTTTATAGGAGGGAAAAATGTCATCAGGAACCGAAAATGTCATGACAATAAAAACAACAAGTTTGATTTGTGCAAGGGAGACCCAAAATCAAAACGTGGACTTTCCTGTCAAAATAGAAGGGATGAGAAAATGGTTCGGATGAGTAAAGCTATCTCACCTTGGGAGTGACTCTTATTGAGCTCAGAAGCTTACTTCTGTGTAGGAGTACACTGTTTGGGGTAGTGGTTAAGTGCGTGGACTCTAATCTAGGAAAAAACAGGTTTGATTCCCCACTCCTCCACTTGCAGCTGCGGGTGTGACCTTGGGTCAGTTACAAGTCCTTTCAGAGCTGTTCTTTCAAGGGCAGTTCTGGAAAGAGCTCTCTCAGCCCCACCTACTTCACAGGGTGTCTGTTGTGGGGAGGGGAAGGGAAAGGAGTTTGTAAGCCGCTCTGAGACTCCAAGTGAAGGGCAGGGTATAAATCCACTCTCTTCTCTTCTCTTCTCTTCCCGTCTTCTTGTTATAGCAAGGCAATTGCTTACGTGGCTGGTAGGAGGGTCAAGCTACAGTTGAATACTCTTTTGCCTTTTAAGGTGTTGTAGCAATGAAAAACAGAAAGTCCTCATCCATCATTTTTTAAGCTAGTAGAAATCTGAAAACAAACCTTTCAGTTTGTGCATCCACTGAAGCTTGACATTTACTTAGGTTATGCATGACAGCTGGCATTTGTATGTGTTACTTTCAAGATTTTCTATGGCCTTGCTGATTTGATACACACGCAGGGAAAGCCAACCTCTGCTGCTGAATGGCTTCTAAACCTGCTACTTGCTTTTAAATGGTTCTCTTATTTTGCTGTCAAGTTGCAACCAGGTTATGGTGATCCTGTAGGGTTTCCAATGCAAGAGACGTTCAGAGGTGGTTTTGCCATTTCCTGCCTCTGCATCACGACCCTGGTATTTCTTGGTGGTCTCCCATCCAAACACTAGCTAGAGTTGACCCTGCTTAGCTTCTGAGATCTGACAAGATCACGCTAGCCTGGGCTATCCAGGTCAGGGCATAATTAGCTAGTTAAATAGTTACCATAGTTAAATAGCTGCATTTTTTTTAAAACAGGAAGTTGTTTAGATTCATGATTATAGAATCATAGAGCTGGAAGGGACCTCCAGGGTCATCTAATCCAACCCCCTGCATAATGCAGGAAATTCACAAATACCTCCACCCACACCCGCAGTGACCCCAGAAGAGGTCTATGCCCAGAAGATGACAAAAACCTTCAGGATCCTTGGCCAAACTGGCCTGAAGATAAATTGTGATCAGCATTTCCCTGTGCATGTTCAAAAGTAGATGATTCTACACCATCTACTTGCAATCAACTCATGGCCACCCCCTGGAAAACAAATCTAAAAATTACCAAAGCAATTTCATATAAAGAAAATATTTACAAAATGTTTTATAGATGGTATATGACTCCAGATAAACTAGCAAGGTTTTATCCTGACTTACCAAATGATTGCTGGAAATGGCAAAAGACGGTTGGTACATTTTCTCATATGTGGTGGACATGTGATAGGGTTAAAAAATATTGGTCTTGGATCCATGAAATGTTACAAAAAATGTTAGAATGTACTATACCATTTATACCTGAACTATTTTTTATTAAATATAATACCAGAAAATTGTAAAAAAAACCAGGACTTTTTTTTATTATACATGTAGAGACTACTGCACGAATATTATATGCTAATTATTGGAGGAAAAAATGATAAATAAAATTCTTGAAATGACTGAGATGGACAAACTAACTTTAGTTTTGAGAGGACAAGAGGAAGGAAGATTTCATAACACATGGTCAAGATTTATAAATGGCTGGAAGATTACAGTAAATGAACAATACTGACAATCATTTTAGAAGAAACTACAGAATACATTTTTAAATATAATGCAGAATACTTAAACAAAAATAGATGGTGATAACAATGGTTAAAATACAAACAGGTAATGTAGGAGGTAACAGATGAAATATAACAAAGATGTATACGGAACCCCTAAACTTATATGTATTTATGTTTGTTTTGTTTGTTGATATAAAATAAAAATTCTAGCGTTAGATTGATAGAGAGATCAGGACGCAAGGGATCCTCTCTCTTGCCACTCTGCTGCTGTCCTTTCGATATGTAGAAGAAGAAGAGATTGGCTTTATACCCCGCCCTCCACTCCCCAAGGGAGTCTCAGAGCGGCTTACAAACTCCTTTTCCCTTCCCCTCCCCACAACAGACACCCTGTGAGGTGGGTGGGGCTGAGAGAGCTCTTTCCCAAGCTGTCCTTGAGGGAACAGCTGGTACAGAGCTATGGCTTGCCCAAGGTCATCCAGCCAGGTGCAAGTGGAGGAGTGGGGAATCAAACCCGGTTCTCCCAGATTAGAGTCCGCGCGCTTAACCACTACACCAAACTGGCTCTTTGTAGACATGTAGACTGATGCTCTTAGGGACCTTCCTTCTGCCTCCTTTTATAGCTCTCTCTCCTACCCCATTGCCTCTCCCATCTTGGCATCATGAGAGCAGGGCACTTCTCTAGCTGTCCAGCTAGTTAGAAGAGATTCAGAAAACTATCTCTACCCTTTCCTATCGAGAAAGGGAGTTCTAGCAATAAAATCCTGATGAGTTTGGAAAGCTGAAGAAGTCTCCAGGTATCTTCAGCTTTCATGCTTTCACACACACACAGCCAGAGCAATTTAGCCTTGCTGCGTTTAAGCTCTGCTAACACACCAAGAATCCCAACATCTAGGTCAGATAGTGACCCTCTAGGGCTTTCAAGGCAACCAGGGCTTCTAGTGTCCTGGGTGCACTGGTAGACCTCCTGAAGGCACCTGATATTTTTGGCCACTGTATGACAGAGTGTTGGACTGGATGGGCCGTTGGCCTGATCCGACATTGGCTTCTCTTATGTTCCGTTATGATGAGCAGAGGTGGCTGGCCATTGCCTTCCCCCGCAGAGCAACCCTGGCCTTTCTTGGTGGTCTCCCATCCCGTATTAACCATAGCGAGCCCCAGGGGTCCTTTCGTAGAAAAAGAGCTGCAAGAGCTCATTAGCATAACTCATTAGCATATGCCCCATCCCCTGACATCACCGGAAGTGTGTCAGAAAGGGAATGTCAGTTTCAGCCCCGTTATACCCTATGGGCCATTGAACTCAGTGGCAAAAACTCCTCGGGTATATGAGGGGCTGGAGGGAAGGAGGTTTGAGGGAGAGGCTCCAAACTTGCAGGGTAGCTGCTGGGGCCTCTCCTCAAAGTACCCACCAAGTTTCAAGAAGATTGGACCAGGGGGTCCAATTCTATGGGCCCCCAAACAGGTTGCCCCCATTCCCTCCATTGTTCTCTATGGGGATATTTCGAGGAGAGGCCCCAGCTACCCTGCATGTTTGGAGCCTCTCCCTCAAACCCCCTCCCCTCCAGTGGCTTTTAAAGTTGCCACTGAATTTCAGCGGCAATTCAGCGGCGAGCTGAATCAGATTAGATTTATACCCCACCTCACTCCGGCCCCAATGGACCCCTGGCGAGCCCTGTTTAGCATCTAAGCTGTGATGCAATCAGTCTAATTAGGGCTATTCATTTTAATTTTATTTATACCCCACCTTTCTCACAAAGATACTTACACGTAGTGGTTAGGAAGGTGGACTCTAATCTGGGAGAACCGGGTTTGATTCCCCAGTCCTCCACATGTGGCTGCTGGTGTGACCTTGGGTCAATCGCAAGTTCTCTCAGAGCTGTTCTGGAAAGAGCAGTTCTCAGGAGAGCTCTCTCAGCCTCACCTACCTCTAGAAATGTAAAATTTCTGAAAATTTTGAAGCTCGGAAAAAATACCCTGTTTTCAGGGGAAAAAATGGAAATTTTGGGAAAAATTGAAAAAAATACTACATTAGCCTTTCTTTTTTTCTTTTCCAGATTGAAAGTCATTCTATTACTTTAGGAACATAAAATACGACTATGGACAATTTTACTTGGCAAGAAATTATCACAACTAGCAGATTAAAAATATAGTGTATCCAAACAATTATTACAAACAGAATTTACTTTTTTAAAATAATATTTATTTGTAATTGCAACAAATGGAGCAACAATCTCCTGAACTGTTTACTAGTTTATGTAGAACAGACAAAAAACCCTCCACAAAACAATTTTTAAAAATCCAGAAGTAACAATTATTCAGATTTCCTCTCCACAGTATTAAATAAAAATAAAAAAACATTCTCATAAAAAGAATTGAAGCAGGGGGAAGTGTACAGAAGGGAGTGTGGGACTAAGTTTCAATGAATGGGCGTGAAATTTAATCAGAATCATTTTCTGAGCTGTAATGATCAGTTTCAGTCTCTGCTTCTGCAGCTACTCTGTTGGGTCTGTCATTATCGCAGTTATTATGGACCTCTAAAAACTGAAGGTTTGCCTGGATTGAAACAGAAACTAGACTAATCTGATACCATACATATTTTTAGAAATGATTTGGAAAATATTTGAACACCTTGTCTTAAAATATTTTATTCATCATGTTCAAATAAAGTGTTCCATAATCAATTTATTTTATTTTATTCAATTTTTTCAGTTTTTTTGGGGAAAAACAAAAAAAGGGTTCAGGAAAAAAGGGGGGACGGACGGACGTTTTTTTCCCTGAATTTTTCCGTGTTTTTTTCCCCTGAGCCTTCACATCTCTACCTACCTCACAGGGTGTCTGTTGTGGGGAGGAAAAGGGAAAGGAGATTGTAAGCCGTTCTCAGACTCCTTTGGGTAGTGAAGGGTGGGGTATAAATCCAATCTCTTCTTCTTCCAATTTTATCCTCACAACAACCCTGTGAGGTAAGTTAGGCTGAGAGAGTGTGATTGGCCCAAGGTCACCCAGTAAGCTTCCATGACATGAGTGGGGATTCGAACTGGGGTCTTCCAGAACCTAGTCCGACACTCTTAGCCACTATACCACCAAGGTGATAAGGAAGGCCTGATGACATGATAGCTTTATCGGAACGGAAATGCTTGTCTGTAACACTCTGATGTTCTAGAGAAAAAGAGACACAAATAGGGCTCATTTTGTAGCAGGAGCTCCTCTGCATATTAGGCCACACACCCCTGATGCAGCCAATCCTCCAAGAGCTTACAGTAGCCCCTGTAAGAAGAGCTCTGTAAGCTCTTGGAGGATTGGCTACATTAGAGGGTGTGGCCAAATATGCAACGGAGCTCCTGCTACAAAATGAGCCCTGGACACAAAACATACACAGAGGCTAGATGGCCACGTGGCAGCAATGCTGATGTTGTGAACTTAGGCAGATCATGACAGGGAGGGCAGGAAGGGTTGCCTCAGTGCTTAGTCCTTGTGGCCTTTTTTACAGGCCCAGGGAAATGGTGACCACCACTTTGGGTTCAGGAAGCAATTTTTTTCCAGGCCAGTGTGGCCGGAGATCCTGGAGGTTCTTTGACATCTTCTGGCCTTGGAACAGCAGTCAGTGGGGGGTGTCTGTGAGGGTGGGGGGGGGAGGTATGGAGACCTAGGTCACCACTCCTGCCAGGTCTGCCTTTTTCTATCTAAGAACATAAGAGAAGCCAATGTTGGATCAAGCCAGTGGCCCATCCAGTCTGACATTCTGTCACACAGTAGTCAAAAACACCAGGTGCTATCAGGAGGTTTAGCAGTGGGGCCAGGACACTAGAAGCCCTCCCACTGTTGACCCCCCCGAAGCACCAAGAATACAGTGCATCACTTGCCCCAGACCGAGAATTCCTATTTGTGGCTAATAGCCACTGATGGACCTCAGCTCCATCTGTTTATCCAATTCCTTCTTGAAGCTGTCCATGCTAGTAGCAGCCGCCACCTCCTGTGGCAGTGAATTCCATGTGTTAATCACTCTTTGGCTGAAGAAGTACTTCCTTTTATCTGTTCTAACCTGACTGCTCAGCAATTTCATGGAGTGCCCACGAGTTCTTGTACTGTGAGAAAGGGAAACAGATCAGGCAGTTGACCGCATATGTCACTCCCCAGGACCTAGCTACATTGACTCATACAATGGACACTTCCAGACTGGTCTACTGTAACTCTCTCTATGTGGGGCTGCCCTTGACTCTGCTTCGGAAGTTGCAAGTAGTGCAGAATGCGGCAGCCCGGGTGCTGACAGCAATGCCTGTGCGGGCTCGTATCTACCCAGTGCTACCTGAACTGAACTGGCTGCCTATTGATTTCCAGATCTGTTTCAAGGGGCTGGTGTTAACCTTTAAAGCCCTACACGGACACTGGCTGGTATACCTTCGAGACTGCCTCTCCTCACATGAGCCCCATAGGGCACTGAGTTCCACAAATCAATGTTTCTTGGAGGTCCCCGGTCCCAGGGACATCCGATTAGTCCCAACCAGTGCCAGGGCCTTTTCAGTCCTGGCCCCCACCTGGTGGAATGAGCTCCCGTATGAGATCAGGACCCTGCAGGACTTACTGCAGTTCTACAGGGCCTGCAAGACGGAGCTCTTCCACCAGGCTTTCGATTGAGGCAGTGGACCGTCCCCCTTTCCTCATCTTTTGGCCAATTTCCCAACAGTGGCCTGGACCTGAATAGACATCGGGGCACTCACCATTGTATTTTAATCAAACTGACTGGACATCTGATTTCTCTGTTTTTGCATGGGATTCTATGATTTCATCCTGCCTAAACTGTCGTTTTAACATGGTTTTAATTGTTTTGTAAGCTGCTCTGAGACTTCGAGCGAAGGGCGGGGTATAAATCCAATCTCTTCTTCTTCTTCTCTTCTGTATTATACTAATTGATGTAAACCACCCTGAGCCCGTTTACAGGGAAGGCGGTATATAAATCAAATAAATAAATACATTTCCTGCAATTGTGCAGCGGGGTTGGACTAGATCGCCCTGGAGGCCCCTTCCAACTGCATGAATCTATGATTCTATATCCAAGTTTGCAGGCTGTAGAACAGCAGAGACATCGGGGTTTTGCACCAAAGAATCCCTTCTCTCCATCACCCCCCCCTCCCCAATTCACTGCTGGGTTCCCAAGCTGTCATTGGCTCATTCCAATGATTTCCTCCTAGCTCTGCTGCAGTGCGGTGGCATCTCCTCTCCTCCTGCCTGTAGCTCCAGCGTCTGTTCGGTCAAAACAAAAACAGCCCAGGAAAGGAGGATGGGAGGTGGAAGAGGAGGAGGAGGAGGAGAGGGAGGGAGGGAGCAGGAGGCCCCACTCGCTGGGCTCTGCTGACGTCAGTCGGCACTGCTGCAGATTTTCATTCAAGGAACAGGCCGAGCACATGTGACCCCAAAGTCTCCTCTTGTTGCCGGGAGAAGAGGATGCTCCAGTGCCTGTCTCCCTCCTTCCCTCCCTCCCTGTTGCAGGAAAGCCTGTGGGGTGATTTCCTTGAACAAATGGACTCAGAGACTTCAAAACAAAAGGAGGGGGAGATACAGAAGAAGCTATGGAGGAGGAGACAGAGTGGAAGAAGAGGAGGAGGAGGAAACAGAGAGGAAGAAGAGGAGGAGGAGGAAACAGAGATGAGGAAGAGGAAGGAGGAAGAGGAAAAAACAGAGAGGGAGAAGAGGAGGAAGAGGAAACAGAGGAGAAGGAAGAAGAGGAGGAGGAAACAGAGAGGAGGAAGAAGGGGAAGAAGAAGAGAAGGAGGAGGAAACAGAGAGGAAGAGGAGGAGGAGGAAGAAACAGAGATGAAAAAGAAGAGGAGGAGGAGGAGGAGGAAACAGGAGGAAGAAGAGGAGGATGAAACAGAGAGGATGAAGAAGTGGAGGTGGAGGAAGAGGAAACAGAGATGAGGAGGAAGAGGAAGAAGAGGAGGAGGAGGAAACAGAGAGGAGGAAGAAGGGGAAGAAGAAGAGAAGGAGGAGGAAACAGAGAGGAAGAGGAGGAGGAGGAGGAAGAAACAGAGATAAAAAGGAAGAGGAGGAGGAGGAAGAGGAAACAGGAGGAAGAAGAGGAGGATGAAACAGAGAGGATGAAGAAGTGGAGGTGGAGGAAGAGGAAACAGAGATGAGGAGGAGGAGGAAGAAGAGGAGGAGGAGGAAACAGAGAGGAGGAAGAAGGGGAAGAAGAAGAGAAGGAGGAGGAAACAGAGAGGAAGAGGAGGAGGAGGAAGAAAGAGAGATGAAAAAGGAGGAGGAGGAAACAGGAGGAAGAAGAGGAGGAGGAAACAGAGTGGAAGAAGAAGAGGAGGAGGAAACAGAGAGGAAGAGGAGGAGGAAGAGGAAACAGAGAGAAGGAGGGAGGAGAAGAAGAAGAATGGGGTATAAAACCTCCTTCTCCTCCTCTTGCCTATCTTGGCCAGAAGAGTAAATTAAAAAACAAACAAACTATAAAATGGTTTCTTTGAATGAGTAAACCCTTCTCTTTTATACCAAGAAATCCTTTGCTGCTTTACCACAAGCGCAGCGGGAGAAATAAGTACAATTTATCTAAGAAAAAGCTTGCTACTCCAAAATGCAAATCAATATAGTTAGAAAGGAGTAATTTATAAAACAAATGGTAGGGCTCAAAATGGTAAGATTTCACATTTACTATTTATTTCCTTACTTCATTTATGCTTCACTTTCCTCCCAGGTAGGTGTACAACATTCCCTCTTCTGTTTTATCCTCACAACAAACATGGGAGGTAGGTTAGGCTGAAGCGTGTGTCTGGCCCACGGTCACCCAGCTAACTTCCATGGCAGTGTGGGGACTGGAACCCAGGTCTTTCAGATCATGCTCTGACAATGTCTCTTAAGAACTGCGCCTTCTTAAGGCTTCACAGCTTAAGAATGCAGTTGTGGGTAGACAGATCCCCTGAATTCAATGAAAGAGGTGGGGTCTTGGGTGGGCATGAGGAGAGCTCAATTTAACATTCACCTTTGTCTGTGTGTCCCTTCCTTGGGAGGTTAGGAGCATAGGCGTAAACTACGGGGGGGCTCGAGGGTTCGGGCCACCCCCGAAATTTCCCAGGGGGGACTGAGCCCCCCTGGCGAAACAGAGTGCCTGCCGCCGCCTCTCCCCCCCCCCCCCGCCTCCCCGGGCCCTTCCTAGGCCTGCTGGCTGCCGGCTGGCCAGCCACTACCGCCAGAGCCTCTTTCTTCCCTCCCCAGCTCCCCTCTCTCCCACCTTCCCTCTCCCTCCTGGGGCTCTGGGCAAATGCCCAACGTGATAGCATCACCCAGCTATCACGTTCAGCATTCACCCGGAACCCTGGGAGGGAAAGGAAAGGAGGGAAGAGTGGCGGGCGGGGGAGGAGAGGCGGCAGCAGCATCGTTTCGAAGTGTGCGCGTGCTTCACGCATGCATGAGCCCCTGCTTATTTGTATAGGCCAGGGCCCACCAGCTTTTTTTGAGCCTTCAGGCACCTTTGGAATGCTGACAGAATGATGGGCACAACCACAAAATGGCGGCTTCAGGAGGTGGGGACAAGCGCAAAATGGCTGCCACCAGAGGCAGCACGACACACAGAGACAAAGCCAAGTGCAGGGGAGAAGAGGGGTAATTTTAAAAAATACACTGGAAAAGAGGAACATGAGAGAATAAAACCAACACTGTGTTGGCAGCTGCCTCTTAAACAATGTCATTTTGATCTGTCCAGCCAATTGGATCTCCAATGGCCAATCAGAAGCCCTGCTGGGCCCCACTTAGCCCCACCCACTTTCTAAAAACACTTGGTGAGCATCAGGAATAAGAACATAAGAGAAGCCAATGTTGGATCAGGCCAGTGGCCCATCCAGTCCAACACTCTGTCACACAGTGGCCAAAAACACCAGGTGCCCTCAGGAGGTCCAGCAGTGGGGCTGGGACACCAGAAGCCCTCCCACTGCTGCCTCCCCCCCCCCCCCAGCCACCAAGAATATACAGCATCACTTGCCCCAGACTGAGAGTTCCTATCTATACTTCGTGGCTAATAGTCACTGATGGACCTCTGCTCCATATGTTTATCTAATTCCCTCTTGAAGCCATCCATGCTTGTAGGCGCCACCACCTCCGTTCTAACCTGACTGCTCAGCAATTTCATGGAGTGCCCACGAGTTCTTATATTGTGAGAAAGGGAGAAAAGTATTTCTTTCTCTTCCTGCTCTATCCCATGCTTAATCTTGTAAACCTCGATCATGTCACCCCTCAGCCATCGTTTCTTGAAGCTAAAGAGCCCCAAGCGCTTCAACCTTTCTTCATGGGAAAGAGTTCCAACCCTTTTATCATTCTAGTTGCCCTTTTCTGCACTTTTTCCAATGCTATAATATCTTTTTTGAGGTGTGGCGACCAGAACTGTACACAGTACTCCAAACGAGGTTGCACCATTGATTTATACAGGGGCATTATGATACTGGCTGATTTGTTTTCAGCCACCTTCCTAATAACCTCCAGCATAGCATTGGCCTTTTTCATAGCAGTCACACACTGTCTCGACATTTTCATTGAGTTATCTACTACAACTTCAAGATCTCTCTCTTGGTCAGTCTCCGCCAGTTTGGACCCTATCAATGTGTATTTATAACTAGGATTTTTGGCTCCAATGTGCAACACTTTGCACTTGGCCACATTGAACCCCATTTCCCACGTTGATGCCCACTCGCCCATCCTTGACAGATCTCTTTGGAATGCCTCACAATCCTCTCTGGTTCTCACCACCCTGAACAACTTCATGTAATCTGCAAATTTAGCCACTTCACTGATTACTCCCAACTCCAAATCATTAATCAACAAGTTAAAAAGCATCGGACCAAGTACTGGTCCCTGTGGTATCTCGCTGCTTACCTCCCTCCACTGAGAAAATTGCCCATGTATACTCACTCTCTGTTTCCTTTTAATTAGCCACTTTTTGATCCACAAAAGGACTTGTCCTTTTATCCCATGACTATTGAGCTTACTTAGGAGCCTTTGATGAGGAACTTTATCAAAAGCTTTCTGGAAGTCAAGGTAAACCACATCTATTGGGTCCCCCTTGTCCACATGTTTGTTTACTCCCTCAAAGAACACTAACAGGTTAGTGAGACAAGATCTTCCCTTACAAAACCCATGCTGAGTCTTCCTCAAGAGATTTTGTTCATCAAAGTGCCTACTAATTTTTTCCTTAGTAACAGTTTCCACCAACTTACCCGGTATCGATGTCAGACTGACTGGCCTGTAATTTCCCGGATCTCCTCTGGAACCCCTTTTAAAGATGGGAGTGACATTCGCTACCTTCCAGTCCTCAGGAATGGAGGCAGATTTTAATGAAAGGAATGGTGCTGGTGGGGCCCACCTGGGGGACCTCCAATGTAGGCATTAATGCTGCCCCTAATGGAAGGATCCACATCTTGATTTTCATCTTTTCTTCACCATCTTGAGCTGCTGCTGCTCTATTGAGAAACGTGGGATAGAAATGCTTTAAATAGTTTAAACGCAGTATCCTGTATAAATAAAAGCCCAGCATGTTGGCACTTTCCAGCTCTCCCATTGGCTGTGCTGTGTGCTCCATCAGCCACTGGCCCATCAACTGCCACTCAAGAGTACTCACATGTCATTGGTTGGGGACTGGGTCTGCCCCCTCCCCTGCCAACTGCTAGCCTGGCCACTTCCCTGACAGAATAAACTGCCAAAATAGCTGTCTCTGCTAATGAAGACACTTCTCCTGCTTGGCTCCTGTGGGGCTAACTTTTCCCTCAGTGGCTGTTGCTAAACAACCAAGCTTGGTTCTGTCAGTAATGGGGAACCATTGCTGCCAATCTCAATGTAAGGGCTGGAGATCACTCAGAAATACAACTGCTCTCCAGATGGCAGAGCTCAGTTCCCCTGGAGAAAATGGCTGCTTTGCTGGGTGGACTCTGTGTCATTATACCCTGCTGAGGTCACTTCCCTCCTGCTTGGGTCTCCACTGCAGAGAAAGACTGCAGTTTTCCTAAGAAGAGGCTGCAGGTGAGGGGGGAGATGGAAAGCTGAAGTGAGAGGGGCAGATAATGGTACGCTGATGGTTGGCTGGGAAGGATATAGGGTTACCAACTCCAGGTTGGGAAATTCCCAGAGATTTGAGGGGTGGAGCCTGGAGAGGGTGGGGTTTGAGTAGGGATGGGACCTCAGACAGGTACAATGCCATAGACTCCACCCTCCAAACCAGCCATTTCCTCCTGTGGAACCACTGTTGCCAATCTCCAGGGGTGGGTTGGAGATCACTCAGAATTACAACTACTCTTCAGATGGCAGAGATCAGTCCCCCAGGAGAAAACAGTGGACTCTGTGTCATTATACCCTGCTGAGGTCACTACAGCAAATTGACACCGAGTGCCCAAGGCTAGGGCACCCGCCCAGAGCCTCTTTCTAGAGCCTGTTGTATTTATTTCCACAACAGGCCTTATTCCTAGTTTTAATATTTATTGTACCTATCCAAATTGTTGGGAACTGTTCTCTTTTGAAGAATCTTCCCATGGCTGGGAAAGATCAAGGGAGCCACTCTTTAAAACAGCCGGCTGGCTTTCTTCCTTGAGGAAAACAAGATCTTTGAGAATGCTGTCGGAGGTACTTAGTGGTTTACCTGAAGTTAAAATTCACAGAGCAGTGCCCTGGCGGGTATTTGTGTGTGTGTGTGAAAGCTTTTGATCCGTCAAGATCGAAATGCCTGTAACTTGGCCTGTTTTCCCAGGTGACTCCTCTCTCCCTCCTGCATTCTCTTCATTATGAAGAGAAAAAAGGAATAGGTTGACTGAGGTAGATAACAGCAATCTTTTTTTTTTTTTAAGTCATATAATCCCTTTCATTTGGACTAATCCTCCAGAACTCTTCATCAGGCAGGATCCCAAAAGGGGACCGGGGGGAGGGGAGGGGAATAGTATTGTCACGAGGAAGGGGATTTCTTTTTTCTGAAACTCCCTTTTTAGACATAGCCATTGATTCCTCTTATTCTCTTTTCCCGCTCTCTCTTTTAAAAAGAGGGATTTCTCGTGGTACAGAAATCAATGCCCCCCTTTGGAAGCTGGAGCTTCAGCCCTTGCCGTTGTTTTATGTTACACCCAACAAGGTTTGGAAAGACATGGCCTGCCTCTGAGCAACTACTGCTGGGGTCTCCAACATGGCGCCTGTTTGGTGTCACGGTTAAGAGAACGGACTCTAATCTGGGAGAACTGGGTTTGATTCCCCACTCCTCCACATGCAGCTGCTGGTGTGACCTTGGGTCAGTCATAAGTACTTTCAGAGCTGTTCTCTCAGTCCCACCTACCTCACAGGGTGTCTGTTGTGGGGAGGGGAAAGGAAAGGAGTTTGTAAGCTGCTCTGAGACTCTGCGTGAAGGGTGGGGTATAAATCCAATCTCCTCCTCCTCCTCTTCTTCTTTTGGAGAAGGAAAAAGCACTCCATTTGGGGAAAGTATGCACTCGGGGTGGGATGGGAACCCATCCTCTAATGTTGACAGAGTCCTCGTGCACATAATATGTACCTATGTAGGAGACATTATTCTCCTACATAGAGCCAGTTTGGTGTCGTGGTTAAGTGCGCGGACTCTAATCTGGGAGAACCGGGTTTGATTCCCCATTCCTCCACTTGTACCTGCTGGATGACCTTGGGCAAGCCATAGCTCTGACACAGCTGTTCTTGTTCAGAGCTCTCTCAGCCCCACCTCCCTCCCAGGGTGTCTGTTGTGGGGAGGGGAAGGGAAAGGAGATTGTAAGCCGCTCTGAGACTCCCTTGGGTAGTGAAGGGGTATAAATCCAATCTTTTTCTTCTTCTTCTTCCTGTAAATTGTGCTTCTCAAAATATGGGATATTCATATTGGAGTGGCAGTATTGCATGTATGGACAACGTCCTATCCCGTCTTTGAAAAAGCTTTCTGGAAACGGATGTGTAAAGGCCGGCAGGCTCCATCAGAGGTGGAACGACAGTGTCCTTTCTACAGTCTCCAGGCACACACTTTGAAACTGCATTCTTTGAAAGACTTATCTGCTATATTTGAAAAACAACGAACTGATATTTCGAAAACAGCAAACTGCCAATATTTTTTAACACAGACACTTTATTCCTTTAGACAAATTGGACGAGAATGGAAATGGTTACGGATGAAAAATCTATGTATGAGACTTTGGAACTGTTGTATGAAGAAGAGTACATGGATTTTGGTGCCTTTGTTGAATATTTATGATATTGTTTCTTGTAATTTATTCACAGTTTTTTTTCTTGTATTTATAGAAGAAGGTTAGATTTATACCCCGCCCTTCACTGCTTGAAGGCGTTTCAGAGCGGCTTACAGTCTCCTTTCCCCTTCCACAGCAGACACCCTGTGAGGTAGGTGGAGCTGAGAGAGCTCTCTCGATGTCTGTCCTTGAGAGAACAGCTCTGAGAAAACTTGTGACTGGCCCAAGGCCACAACAACAGCTATATGTGGAGGAGTGGGGAATCAAACCCAGTTCTCCCAGATTAGAGTCCATGCATCACTACACCAAACTGGGTCTTTCCATGAATCTCTTTTTGCTTATTTGACCTCCAGTTGAGGGCTGGAGTTTCCCCAGAATTGTGATTGCTCTTCAGACTACAGAGATCAGCACCCCTGGAGGGAAATGGCAGCTTTTGGGGGTGTGGATTCTATGGCATCACATCCTTCCTCGGTTCTGCCCCCAAACCTCCAGGAAATTCCCTGCTTGAAGATGGCATCCCTAGCTCCTTCACACACTCCAGGTGAGATCCCTGCAATAAATGGAACCTCACCGTGTGTACACTCTGCCGTCACAGTACTGCGAAGTTTGCTAGTAATAAAATAATATTTGAAATCCAGTTAGGTTAAGAGACTCATATTCCTCAAACCGAAATGAAAAAGCAAAAAAAAAACCCCAACAACAACAACAACAAACCTTATCCGAGTCGGGGACAGTGTAGGCGGCGCTTGTCATTTCTGCAAAAGCAAATGAAATGAGATCTGAATGTTACAGCAACAATATTTCGACTGGATTGTCTCCCTCTATATATTAATAATGAGTCATGCTCTCGTGAAAGATGTACGGAGGCTGGCGCCCCTTTCCCAAAGAACAGGCCCGCGGAACGCCAGAAGGCAATGGGGCAAGACGTTTCTTCCCGCTGAGGGTGTTTTTATGGGCAGGGGGCTTTGAAGCTGCTCAGCAATGGATGTCAAAAAGGGTTCGGCAAATCAACTTTGGCAAGGGGAAAAACATTCCGTTGGGATTTGAAGGCAGAAAGAGAAACAGGAGGACAAGTTCAAGAAGCAAAAGACCCGGAAATGATTAAGGATGCAGAGGAGAGGATGAGGATGATCGGGGACTGGAGACCAAGAAGCCCTAAGAGGAAAGGCTGAGGGACTTGGGACAGTGTCCCCTCTAAGCTGAGTTAGTGTGAGCAAGCTCACAGCTTTTTAGCCTCTGACTCACACATTTTTGTCTTTACTCAGGAAGGAGGGCTCCAGAGCAAACTAACTGATGCAGTAGCCAAATCGCTTGCTCACAGCTTTAACGCTAGTAGCTCACAAAGTAGAATTTTTGCTCAGAAGACTCCACAGCTTAGAGGGAGCACTGCTTGGGAATGTTTAGTCTGGAGAAGAGGCGGTTGAGGGAGGGCAGGAGTGCCCTCTTGAAGTCTTTGAAGGGCTGTCCCTTTGAGGAGGGCAGGGAGCAGTTCCTGCTGGCAGCGGAGGAGAGGACTCGCAAGAATGGGTTAAAATTAAGGGTGGGACGGTACCGGCTGGATCTTAGGGGGAAAAAACTTTTTTGACAGTCAGAGTTGTGCAACACTGGAATCCGCTGCCTGGGGAGGTGGTGAGCTCTCCCTCACGGGCAATCTTTAAGCATCCGCTGGACAAACCCTTGTCAGGGATGCTCTAGGTTGATCCTGCATTTAGCAGAGGGGAGGACTAGATGGCCTGTATGGCCCCTTCCAACTCTGTCATTCTGCGAGTCACACATGCTAAATCATGCTGCTTTAATCCACTTCAGCAGCCGTTTGCAAGTGGATTTTGCCATAGGCGTAGACGATGGGGGGGCTCGAGGGCTCAAGCCTCCCCCGAAATTTCCCGGGGGGACTGAGCCCCCCCCCCAGGAAAACATAGCGCCTGCCGCCATGTCTCCCGGGGCCCTTTCAAGGCCGGCAGCTGCTGCTGCTCCCACTGCCTCTCCCCCCTCCGCCTGGCCACTCTTCTATCCTTCCCTCTGCCTCCCGCTTTTCCCAGTGAAGGGAGAGGGAAGGAGTGGTGGTGGGGGGGAGAGGCCCCGGCAGCAGCGACTGGCGGGCCTCGGAAGGGCCCTGGGAGGCGCGGAGGTTTCCCGGTGTGTGTGTGGGGACATCGCCCCAGCGGGCGCGCGCACTTTGCGTGCACATTAAAGAGCCCCCCCCCCCCCCCGGAATTTACAAAAGTCTATGCCCCTGGATTTTGCCATTTCACACAGTAAAATCTAGTTGCAAGGTGCATTGGAAGGGGATTGAAAGGGTGCTATTGAGTCTGTGTGGGAAGTCACAGCATTTTCCGTTTGGTTCGAGGGGGGAGGGGAGGGGAGGGGAATCACCCCATAATAGTGAATTGGCTGCCCCCCCCCCCCCCCCGCCCGGCAGATACTGAAATCGGACTACCTACCAGGAAACTAGGAGTCGAAATATTCCAGAGACTCCACAGAGATGATAGAGACAATAAAGGCAGTCAAGTTTCCTCTGATTTAACAGTGACCTTACAGGGTTTTCAGGACAAGAGACATTCAGAGGTGATGTGCCATTGCCTGCCTCTGCGTAGCAACCCTGGACTTCTTTGGTGGTCTCTCATACCAAGTACTAACCAGGGCCGACCCTGCTTAGCTTCCCAGATCTGATGAGACTGGGCTAGCCTGGGCCATCCAGGGCAGGCCTCACAGTTAATGTCTGCATTTGTTTTATCTTCCTGACAACTCTGAGAGGTACGTTAGGCTGGGAGAGAGAAACTGGTCCACGTTCACTTGCGGAGCTTAAGTTTGGTGTAATGGTTCGGTTCAGTTTGGTGTAGTGGACTCTAAGCTGGGAGAACCGGGTTTGATTCCCCATTCCTCCACATGCAGTTGCTGGTGTGACCCTGGGTCAGTCACAAATTCTTTCTCTCAAGAGCAGTTCTCGAAAGTGCTCTCTCAGCCCCACCTACCTCCCAGGGTGTCTGTTGTGGGGAGGAGAAGGGAAGGTGATTGTAAGCCACTCTGAGACTTCTTCAGGTAGTGAATGTTAGGTATAAATTCAGTCTCCCCTTCCTTCCTTCCTTCCTTCCTTCCTTCCTTCCTTCCTTCCTTCCTTCCTTCCTTCCTTCCTTCCTTCCAAGAGAGTTTGGTGCAGTGGTTAAGTGCGCGGACTCTAATCTGGGAGAACCAGGTTTCATTTCCCACTCCTCCATTTGCAGCTGCTGGATGACCTTGGGCAAGCCGTAGTTCTGGCACAGCTGTTCTTGAAAAAGAGCAGTTTCTCTCAGAGCTCTCTCAGCCCCACCTACCTCACAGGGTGTCTGTTGTGGGGAGGGGAAGGGAAAGGAGATTATAAGCCGCTCTGAGACTCCCTCACGTAGTGAAGGGTGAGGTAGAAATCCAATCTCTTCTTCTTCTCCTTCCTTCCTTCCTTCCTTCCTTCCTTCCTTCCTTCCTTCCTTCCTTCCTTCCTTCCTTCCTTCCTTCCTTCCTTTCCTTCCTTCCTTCCTTTTCCTCCTCCTCCTCCTCCTCTTCTTCTTGCTCTTCGAGTGGGGATTTGAACCCAACCCTTCTCAATCCTAGTTTGCCATTCAAAGCATTACATCATACTGTCCCATCCTACTCTTCCTCTGGCATATATAGGGGATTCTCTAACCCTACACATTTTGCCGGCTCCCTTGCTTTACTCTGGGTCAAGATCATTGTTTAGGGCTGCCCTATTTGGATTGCTTGTCTCACTGTCTCCCACTGGGCTGACTAATGCAGGAGAACAAGACACCTCCCATCTCCCATGACTCCCTGCCTATTTCACCCATCACGGACCTCACCACCTTTGCATCTGGTGGCTCCTGCAAGGTATGTATGCCCTTGGATCCATTTGGGGGCCCTGGCTCAGTGGCGGAGCGTCAACTTTGCATGCAGAAGGTCCCAGCTTTAATCCCCAGCACCTCTAGTTGAAAAGCTCAGGTAGGAGGTGATGTACCCTTGCCTGGATAGCCCAATCTTGTCAAATCTCAGGCGCTAAGCAGGGTTGGCCCTGGCTAGTATTTGGATGGAGACCTCCAAGGATGTCCAGAGTTGCTACATAGAAGCAGGCAATGGCAAACCACCTCTGAACTTGAAAACCCTACAAGGTCATCACAAGTCAGTTGTGATTTAATAGTGCACACACATACAGTAGGTGATGTAGAAGACCTCTGCCTGAGAGCCACTGCCAATCAGAGTAGACCATACTGATCCTGATGGGCCAATGTCCTGGCTCAGTATAGGGAAACTCCATGGATTCCTGTGTATGTTCCAACCCAACTCTTCTCCCACACTCTTCCACCCTCTATATTGGACAAACAGGCCAGTCCCTTCGACAAAGAATTAATGGGCCTAAGTCTGACATCAGAAACTACAACATTCAAAAACTAGTGGGGGGACATTTTAACCTTCCAGGACATTCAGTTGCTGACTTAGGAGTAACAGTTCTCTTACAAAGGAATTCCAAAGGGAGATTAGGAAGAGGGACTGCTGAAGTGCAACTGATAATGAAGCTCAAGACAACACATCCTCCTGGACTGAATAGAGACCTAGGTTTCCTGTCTCCTCACCAGTGCTGATTTCCCCATGCCTACTTCCCCTCTGTATCACACCTAATCCAACCACCCCTGCTAACTGTCATTTGCCTGCTATTGTCATTCGGAATCTGAAATCACTCCATTCTCCAAGGCAGGATGGCAGATGGACTCCCATTCCAGCTCTATCTGAAGAAGTGAGCAGTGACTCATGAAAACTCATCCCTTGCCACAAATTTTGTTAGTCTTTAAGGTGCTGCTGGACTCTTACTCTTTTCTACCTGGGCTTTGAGAATTGTTCTGCAGGCCAGAACCACTATGGAATTCAAAAGCCTCCTTTCTACTTTTCAATTGCTCCTTCAGTCTTTTTGTCTTTCTTTAAAGAAGTCCTAGCGCAGTGTACAAACAAGGAGAAGGAATGAGATCAGTCCGGAGAGAAAGGGAGCAAACCAATTTACAAAGCTATAAATATACTTCTCGGCGAGGCCCAAAGGAACATGATGGGCTGTGAGATGAGAATTCTCTCTCTCTCTCTCTCTTTTTCCGGAGCAATAAAGTGGTGCTTCCCAATAATGCATCTTCAGCTGCCTGGAGGCTGGTGCAGTGGAAGAGCCTGGAGGCAAAAACGGCTAACTATTGCTTCCCTCCCCATCTCCTCTGCTGAACTTTGGTGCCAGTAGGTGGGGCTGTTGAGCATCAGACGGCCTTATAGACATTGTGTCCAGCTCATGCTGGTCTCTCTTTATTTCTGCATCATATAGGCCGTTGCAAAGGAAACGTGGAGCTGTCAAGTACTTTAGGGGGAAAGGATATTTTAAAAGTCCACAGGTTGTCGTTTCCCACGTGAATGCGGCTCAAAAGAGATCCTGCCGGGCTCCTAATTACCCGCCTCCTCCAAAGACACAAGCGTTGCGGGATGGTTAACATGCGCTCCTTTCCGTGCCAAAAGCTAATTAAAAGATATGTTAATTTAAGTGGGCTGGGACGCTCAGGGGGATTGGTAATTATTATTATTTACCGGGTCCTATGGTGTTTATTAGGATGCCGCAGCAGCTCGGCAATTTAGGTACTGCCGCTCAGACGCAGAAGGCAAAAGAGCATTTGGATCCAAATAACAGGTTGCTTAAACGCTTGAGCCGGCAAGGAAAGAAGGCAGGGCCTCGCGCGAAGACAGCATGCTGAGGAGGGACCGTGCGAGCATGCCCGCTTTCATTCTTTGCTTTTTCGCGGTGTCTGTAGAGATCAGTTGCACGCATTTTTGTCCTGCCAGTTTCTCTTTGACAGATTTCTCACAGCCGCTGCTTCACCCCTGCTCCGTCCCTGCTCCTCCCTTTGCCCTGATCGTGTCAATTTCCCACTATTTGCCGTGCGGCTGCATTTTGCCCTGGAGCTTCACCCAATTTCCACCGCATCTACTCGATCCTGTTTTTTGAGGATCGAGTAGACACGGCGGAAATCAGTCTTTGTATATTTCCCCCTTTTCATCTAGAAGAAGAAGAGATTGGATTTATACCCTGCCCTTCACTACCCAAGGGAGTCTCAGAGCGGCTTACAAATGCCTTTCCCTTCCCCCTCCCCGCAACGGACACCCTGTGAGGTAGGTGGGGCTGAGAAAGCTCTGACAGGAACTGCTCTTTTTTGAGAACAACTGTGCCAGAATGATGGCTTGGTGCAGGTGGAGGAGTGGGGAATCAAACCCGGTTCTCCCAGATTAGAGTCCACGCACTTAACCGCTACACCAAACTGGCTCTCTGTTGCCTTTATGGCATTTGTAAATAGCTTGGAAATGCAACAACATTAATTTTACTTTCATTTTTCACTATTATGGATGGGGTAAAAAGACCAATGCTCTGACCTGGATGGCCCAGCCTAGGCCAATCATGTCAGATTAGAAGCTAAGCAGGGTTGGGCCTGTTAATACTCAGATGGGAGACCAGTAAGGAAGTCCAGAGTTGCTATGCAGAATTAAAGGTAAAGGTTTCCCTTGCTTGAAAGCCAGTCGAATCTGACTCTAGGGGGCGGTGCTCATCTCTTTTTCCAAGCTGAAGAGCCAGCTCTGTCCGAAGATGTCTCCGTGGTCATGTGGCTGGCCTGACTAGACGCTGAGGCGCATGGAAGGCTGTTACCTTCCCACCGGAGCGGTACCTATTTATCTACTTGTGATTTCTTGCTTTCAAACTGGCCCTTCCTGGGCCGAAACATGCCCGACTGGTCTCTACCAGGGCCAGGGCCTTCTCAGTGGTGGCTCCATACTGGCGGGATGAGCTCCCAGAAGTCATCAGGGCCCTGCGGGACCTTTTACAGTTCCGCAGGGCCTGTAAAACAGAGCTCTTCCACCAGACCATTGATTAGGAGCCGCCACCAATAACACCAACAACATCGAGAACAACTTAGGCCAGTGATATTTTGGACATTAACTGCGGCCACACTTTATTGTCATACCATCGCGGTCGAGTCAGACATTATCGTTGCCAGCCCTTTATTGACATTTTATCTATGACTATGAACTGCTACTCTTATGGGTTTTATTGAATGATATTCTGTTCTAATGTATTTTATTTTCTGATGTAAGCCGCCCTGCGTAGAGCTGCCAAGTCAGCCCGGGGGGCAGGGGATCCCCCGCTATAGGGGTTCCCGATCCGCCGGCCGGCATTCGGCCAGCGGGGGGAACCCCACCCCTGAAGTCGTCCAGCCTGGACAACTTCCCCAGCATAATGATGTCACCCGGAAGTGATGTCACCACGTTGGAGGCGTTGCCAGGGCCCCATCCATGCCCCATCGAAACTGGCACTTCGGGATCCCCAGATCCCGCCCTCCCGAGCAGATTTTTACCGAGTTCCTCTCCCAGCACCGCTTCCCTTTCCCCAGCTGCTCCGGAGTCGCATTCGCTTGCCAAGCCTGGCTGCGCCTTTTCCCTTCCCCGCGCTTGGCAGCCCTAGATTAAGATAAGGGGGTGGGGGCCTGAGTGGGGATTGCTTTGGCTGGGCGGGACTAAAGAGAAAATGGTAGTGGGAGGGTTTTTTTTAACGGGATGAGATTAAGAGTGGGTGGGGGCGGGAGGGGGATGAGGGAGAAGAGCAACTTGGGGGGAGGTGGAGAGGTTGGCCCTGCCCCCATTCATGGCTCCCCCAACCTTACCCAATCCCAGACCCCACCCCACACACTTCAGACCCTTTCCCCCCCCCTCAATCCCCCCAATGTGGTGATGTCACTTCCGGGTGACGTTCCCGGGCGGCGAAGGACTCCCCCCCGCCAGTGCGTGAGTATGACTTGGCAGCCCTAGCCCTGAGCCTGCTTCAGCAGGGAGGGCCGGATATAAGCCAAACAAATAAATAAATAAACCTAAGACTGGAGAGCAGCCGCCAGTCTAAAGCAGGCAATACTGCGCTGATGGACCTGCGGTCTGATTCAGTACAAGGCAGCTCCATGCGCATTAAAAAAGATGTCTCTCCAGCAGCTTCCTTATTACAAATAGCTTCAACTTCTGCTTTTACAGACTCGCACCCAAGTTTTAAAATGACAAATGACCCAAAGCCTAGTCTGTCATTTGTTTTAGACATTCTAACTATACTATGCACGATCTTAATTTTCTTCTTCCGTCTTCAAAACAGGAGGTCTTCAGAGATTGTTTCTTCCCTTGGGGGATCTTGTTGTATTCCCCCCCCCCCCCGAACACGAATGAGACAGTGATTATGCTGTTATTTTCCAGGAGAGTCGGGGAACAGAAGTTAATAATGCGGATCAGTGTATCGTGCAGTTTTAGATTTGAATGTGTCTGAGACAAAGAGGTATTAGGCATAATGTAAATAGAAATACATTCATACTGATGGGGGGGGCTTTGAAAAGTTGTTATCAAGAAGAAGAAGAAGAAGAAGAAGAAGAAGAAGAGATTGGATTTATACCCCGCCCTTCACTCACTTGGAGTCTCAGAGCGGCTTACAAACTCCTTTCCCTTCCCCTCCTCACAACAGACACCCTGTGAGGTAGGTGGGGCTGAGGGAGCTCTGAGACAACTGTCCTTGAGAGAACAGCTGGTCCAGAGCTATGGCTTGCCCAAGGTCATCCAGCCAGGTGCAAGTGGAGGAGTGGGGAATCAAACCCGGTTCTCCCAGATTAGAGTCCGCGCACTTAACCACGACACCAAACTGGCTCTCATGACAGGGATTATTTTTTAAAATGACAGGGATTATTTTTTTAAAAAACTTCTTACTCGTTTACCAAAACACTAAGAATTTCTGTCCAGAGCTTTCCAGAGCTGTCCAGAATTTATTTCCTCTAGCAGCAAATTAACACTTTTTCTTTTGAATTTATACTTCTAATTAATTTCAACAATTTCAGCACAATGCAGTAGTGCTGACGTCGGACAAACATTCATAAAAATAACCGACCGTAACCATAACACACCTAAACATGCAAGCAAACAATTGTGTTTTATGTTAGAAGTTGAATGCAACTTATGTTAGAAGTTGAATGCAACAGTGAGCATTAAGACCCTAGTATAGGACATAGGTGTAGACTACGGGGGGGCTCAAGCCTCCCCCAAAATTTCCCGGGGGGGACTGAGCCCCCCCCCCCGGGGAAACGTAGTGCCTGCCCCCGTGCCTCCCGGGCCCTTCTGAGGCCGGCAGCTGCTGCTGCCGGTGCCTCTCCCCCCCCCCCCCGCCTGGCCACTCTTCCATCCTTCCCTCTCCCTCCCTCTTTTCCCGGCGAAGGGACAGGAAAGGAGTGGGGGGGGAGAGGCCCCAGCAGCAGCGGCTGGCGGGCCTCAGAAGGGCCCGGGGAGGCTCAGAGTTTTTCCGGTGGGGGGGGACGACATCACCCCAGCAAATAGCCCCCCCCCCCAGAATTTACAAAACTCTACACCCCTGGTATAGGATATCACACATAAGGTGTGGGTTGGTCCAGGTGGTCAGCCGTGTTGGTCTGAAGCAGCGGAACAAATTTAGAGTCCAGTGGCACCTTTAAGACCAACAAAGGTTTATTCAAGGTATGAGCTTTCGTGTGCAAGGCACACTTTTTCAAATACATTGGAAGGAAGGTATGGGTTGTAAGGCAGAAGACCTGTTCATACCATATACTCTAAGAATGGGACCACTGTTCCACAACAGTAATGATCGAGTTTCGATTCTAACAATCTGTCTGATAAGCGTTCCATAACAAAGCAATCCCAAATTTTATCTAGCTGTAGGTTTTTTGTGGGGACCGCGTCCCTGCTTTCCATTTCAAAGGTATTGCTAGTTTGGCCGCTGTGAGTCAGATGATTATCAAGTGTTTTCAGAGCCCCAATTAACACTTTTTCTTCATTTGGAAAAGTAGTACTGATTTTGAGGATTGCTTCAGAACTAATCAAGGAACTCCATCGTGCTGAGGCTAGATTCGAGTCCAGTAGCTCCTTAGAGACCGACAAGTTTGTTGGGGGTATGAATAACCTGTCAAGAGTCAACACCCCCTTTTGTCAGATAAGTATCTTCTTGTTTTCCAAGGTGTTCCTGGACTCAGAACTTGCTGTTCTACAGCAGACTAAAACAGCTACCAACTGAAACCACCTTACTGTGAAATATACGGTATAGTGTCAGTCTTTTAAAATGGCTAGATGGCCATCGAACAGCAAGGCTGATTCGGTGAATGTAGGCAGATCATGAGAAGGGAGGGCAGGAAGGGTTGCATCAGTGCTTAGTTCTTGTGGCCCTTTCTTACACGCCCAGGGAAACACTTATTTCCACTTTGGGGTCAGGAAGCCATTTTTCTCCAGGCCAGTTTGGCCAGGGATCCTGGAGAGTTTTTGTCATCTTCTGGATGTAGACAGTCACTGGGGATGTGGAGGGAGAGGTTGTGGATTTCTTGCATTGTGCAGGGGGTTGGACTAGATGACCCTGGAGGTCCCTCCCAACTCTATGATTCAATGATTCCAAATGTGTGTACCATATGACACAGCAGTCGTATGGATACACGGTAGGGTTGCCAAAATGGGGTTGAGAAATTCCTGGGCCGATTTCGCACTGGCCAGTTGCCTCTCGTTCTCTCCGGAATTTCCCCTCCCAGTTTCCTCTGGAGTATTTTCTTCATTTTCCCACTTGGAACCTCAGCCCTTTCGATATAGAATGACAAAGGGTTTTCTCCCCCCAAAAAAATTAGAAATTCCCACAATGGGGCGGCCCTGATGAAAGGCGGGCGAGTGGGCGTGTTTTAATTTTGGGTTCTCCCCCAGAGCAAACAGGAAAATTCTCTAGAAACAGGATTTGTTTGCTCCAGGGGAACTCCGGTGCAGCAGGGCGATACTCCAGAGCAAAACGTGAGCCCGGAGCAACTGGTGTGAAATCGACCAGAAGCTCCGGTGCAAGCATGAGGGCAAACCTGGGGCAAACGCTAGTTCGAAATCAGCCCTGGAGATCTAGGGGTGAAGATTGGAGAGGACGGGGTTTGGAGCATGGAGGGACCTCCGCAGGGTATACTGCCTGTTAAATAGTGGGTTCGATGGATCAGCAGACTCACTGCAAGTGATCAGCTCATCTTTATTTGTGATTTCAGCCAGAGCAAGTCTGAAGAACAGGGCCAAAGGCCCGGTTTAAATAGCATGCAATTGCCACACCCAAACATACCCTACTCCCAACGATAGGCTATTTACATAACATTACTTCTTGACTGGTTACTGCTAGAATCCTAGTGGGCTATTGTTCTTAAGCTCCAAGCTCAACTAGTCTCTGGAGGCACAGTCCTGCAATGTTTTGGTCCCAGTACATAACACTGCCATAGAGTCCACCCTCCAAAGTAGCCATTTTCTCCAGGAGACCTGAACTCTATAGTCTGGAGAGCCATCATAATTCCAGGAGATCTCCAGGTCCCACTTGGACATCGCCAGCTCTGTAGCACGGTGCCATTGCAGGAGCCTCAGTCCCTCTGGTGCCATCTGTTGATGGCCTCCGGTAAAGACAATACATCCTCTTTCCCCTTCAGGAGTACTCAGCGGCAGCAACTACAGTACTTCACGTGACTTCCAGTCCCCGCCCCTATGAGCTGCTTTCAGTACAAGCCAAAATTCAAAGAATCGAATGTCGACAGTAACAAATCTCAGCATAATAGAGACACGGTGGAAGGGCTTGTGGGGGAGGGGGAATCATTAAATTTAATGAGGATGCCGGTACCAGCAAGCCACCAGACGAGAAGCGAGAAGCAATTTATCTCCTGCGTCAATGCGACAATGGAGAGTGTTAAAAATAGTTATTAGCAACATTTCTTGAGGTGAAACAAGCCAGCTTCGTCCTCTGGCTTTGAAAAAAAATAGAGGTGATGCAATGTTATACTCCTCATTCTGGGGGCAAATGTAAGAAGGATCGCAAAATAGGCGCAAGGCGTGCATTTTGATGCAGCAAGGTTTCAGTGTCCTCGTGGACTCCCTGTTTTCTGCTACCGGGGCTGCCCCTACAGAAGCCGAATGGAGTGTTCCGTCTGTTATCCAGTCCGTAAATCTTCTGCAAAATTGGGCTTCGCCGCAGCCGCACATAAAAGGTCAGTCCACAGAGAAAGGAGGACCTCCTTTGGGTTGAGAATGAATTACAGCACCTCATATTAGCGGGGGAGATTTGATCCTCCAATAACTTCCAGATCGCAAATCAGTGCGACGCCACCGTTCTCTTTCTTTAATCCTTCTGCTCACAGAACAAAAGCGAGGGAATGCTCGTTAGATTAAAGATACGAGATCCAATAAATATGCACAATTAAATAGTGGGGAGATATTAGATTTTATTTTATTTTATTGCCTGTATCTGTACGGTCTTGCCACCGGAGACACAATTAATGCAGGATTTTTTTTGAAAAAAAAACTTATTTTAAACAAAGTAGAACAAAGGCCACGAGCAAAGGTCGCATTCTTTGATAATTAAACGGCAGACGCCGCATTGTTCCGAAATATTCCCTGAAACCCAAAACCATCGGCACCGGTGGGATCGTTCCATCGCGTGCGTCTCCCTCAAGCTTCCTCTTGTTTTCAACTTGTATCTCTCTCTGTCATGGAGTCCCCCCCCCCCAAACTCTGGGAACTGGAGCTTCAAAATGGAGATAAGACTAAGTTACTATTTAAGGAAGATGCGCACACAGGAGTGAGAAACTGGGGGAGGAGGAATTCCCCCATTTCTTCCCTCCCCTCAGTTCTACTTGCTTTGCCACTGAAACAAAGCCCATGGGGAGTTTTTGAAGATGCCCTTGAGGGTGATGTGGTAATTGTCCTCAGCAGGGCTTTTTTTCGTAGAAAAAGCCAGCAGGAACTCATTAGCATAATAGGCCACACCCAACAGCAGAAACTCATTAGCACATTGGGCCACACCTCCATGTTACCAGAGGAGTGGTCATCCAGCCACACCCACCTTTTGCTGCTTATTCTGTTTACCTTGTTTGTTGTCAAAACCCAGGGCTTTTTTTGTAGCAGGAATTAATTTGCATGTTAGGCCTCATACCCCTAATGTAGCCAATCCTAATGAGTTTCTGCTGTTGGGAGTGGCCTGTTATGCTAATAAGTTCCTGCTGGGTGTGGCCAACTCAGGAGCCAGCAGGAACTCCGTTCCTCTGCGTTCCTGCCCAAAAATAGCCCTGGTCCTCAGGCATCTGTCTTCTGACCTCAAATACCACCCCTTACTAAAGCACGTTAAGCTATTCTGTCCCCTTTGGTGTCGTGGTTAAGTGTGTGGACTCTAATATGGGAGAACCAGGTTTGATTCCCCATGCCTCCATGTGCAGCTGCTGGGTGACCTTGGGTCAGTTGCAGTTCTTTCAGAGCTGTTCTCTCAAGAGCAGTTCTCTCAAGAGCTCTCTCAGCCCCACCTACCTCACAGGGTGTCTGTTATGGGGAGGGGAAGGGAAAGGAGATCGTAAGCCTCTCTGAGACTCCTTCTTGTAGTGAAGGGCAGGGTATAAATCCAATCTCCTCCTCCTCCTCCTCTTCTTCTTCATCTTCTTCTTTGTGTGCTTATAGGATTGCCAAGTGGGGGTGGAGGGTTGCAGTTCCAGGTTGAGGAACTCCTGGAGATTTGGGGGTGGAGCCTTGGGAGGACAGGGACCTCAGTGGGGTACAATGCCACAGAGTCCACCACCCTCCAAAGTATCCATTTCCTCCAGGGGGAACTGACCTCTGTAGTCTGGAGATGAACTGTAATTCTGAGGGATTCCCCAGGTCCCACCTGGAGGCTGTAGCAACCCCAGCTTTGTAGGCATTATCATGACAGTCCCTGATCCTACGTAATACTTCCAAGATGGGGACAAAGCCTTGTCCTGCCCAGTTCTCTGAAGTTCTGCACTATGAGGGCATCTTCTCAGTGTCCAGGCTGAACTGGCCCTTTTACCTAATTTGAAAGCTCCCATTGGGCCACTGGCCCTGGGCACTGAACTCTCCAACTCCGTTCCTCACCGCCGGCTATAGGCTGTTTGCTTCTCTTCAGTTTCCGGGTCACCAGGCATATTCTGATGGTCCAACCTACGTTGGTTTTCTCAGAGTTTACAATTTCGCAGAGCTGGCAACTGTTAGCCCTTGGAAGGGAGACCACCAAGGAAGACTGGGGGTGCTATGTTGAGAAAGACAATGGTAATCTCTGTTCACCCTAATGCCCTTGGGTCACCCAGAGTTGCTTGTAGGGTTGCCAGGTCTTACCTGGCTTACAGCAGGGGGTTCTGGCTTGCTCCCGGGAGTTTCTTTGCATGCGCGCTGCGATGACATCACCCGGAAGTGACATCATCAAGTCGGGCACTTTGGGGGACGGGACACTGACATTTGAGCGGGAAACCATAGAATTTTCCCTCAAATGCTAGAGCATCCCACACAATGTGCCCCAGCATAATGATGTCACCTCCAGGTGATGTCATCACACCGGGGCACGTTGCCGCAACGCTGGCACTCTGGGGGTGGAGTTCTCCCCGGCGGCCAGTTCCAGGGGACCCGGCAGCCCTAGTTGCTTGTGACTTGATGGCACACAATTATTATTATTATTAGGCAGAGTCTGGACTTGTTCCTAAGCAGAGACATCTACAGTCCTGTATCTTCTTGACGGTGGCCAGGTTGATTTACTGCGAGAGCTGCTTCAAGGCCTCTAAATTCTGTGCCATTCTAGACCAGGGGTCCCCATCTTTTTTCATCCCACGGGAACCTTGGGACGTCTGACACAGTGTGGTGGGCGCAGCCACAAAATGGCCACCACAACATGTATAGCCAGCCACAAAATATCTGCAGGAGGAGCTTCAGTCACACAGTAAAGATCCTTGCTCAGTGGCGGCCATTTTTGAAAATCTGCACAACCAATCAAATCTCCCAGTGACCAACTGAGACCCAGTTTGGTGCGGTGGTTGAGCGCAGAGTCTAATCTGGGAAAACCAGGTTTGATTCCTCACTCCTTCACATGCAGCTGCTGGTGTGATCTTGGGTCAGTCATAAGTTCTTTCAGAGCTGTCCTCTCAAGGGCAGTTCTCGAGAGAGCTCTCTCAGCCCCACCTACCTCACACGGTGTCTGTTGTAGGAAGGGGAAGGGAAAGGAGATTGGAAGCTTTTCTGAGACTCCTTTGGGTAGTGAAGGGCGGGGTATAAATCCAATCTCTTCTTCTTCTCCAATTAGAAGCCCTACTGGGCAAAAGCACTTTGTACAAACACTGAAAACTACTGCATTGTTGCTCCAGTCAGCAGGAAATTGTTCAAATGGATAGTTTAAACTGTCACAAATTATACACATCAGTTTTAAATCAATGCTGTTTGTTTGTTGTTAAAAACCATACAATTCAGTGTTCATCTAAGTAGTCCTCAGTGACATTAGTGGGTGCCAGTATGTTTAGATCAGCAGCATTTCCGCACATGCATAGTTTGGGAAAAGCCCAAACTTTACCAGTTAGGCAGGTGTTTGAGTCTTTTGGCATGAACTCAACAGCCTTTTTGCCCAGCTCAGACCTGATTGTCACAGTCCAATACAATAAGTCGAACCATCAAATAAAGTGTGTGCCGAAATTCAAAATGGCAGGCCTAGAAATAAAACTATGTACACTGTCGTGGGTGCGATATAAATGCGAGACACAGAAGTCACATAAATATTAAACATCACGGGAGGGCCATGGATCAGCAGTAGAATAGCTGCTTGGCGTGCGGAAGGTCCAAAGCAGTGTCTCCTCTAAGCTGAGTTCGTGTGCGCTAGCTCACCGTTTTTTAGCCTCCGGCTCACGCATTTTTGTCTTAGCTCAGGAAGGATGGCTCCAGAGCAAACTGATTTACACAGTAGCCAAATCACTCGCTCACAACTTTAATGCATATGGAGCAGAGGTCCATCAGTGGCTATTAGCCACAAAGTATAGATAGGAACTCTCACTCTGGGGCCAGTGATGCTCTGTACTCTTGGTGCTTGGGGGGGTGGGCAACAGTGGGAGGGCTTCTAGTGTCCTGGCCCCGCTGCTGGACCTTCTGAGGGCACCTGGTGTTTTTGGCCACTTTGTGACAGTGTTGGACTGGATGGGCCACTGGCCTGATCCAACATTGGCTTTTCTTATGTTCTTATGTTTTTAATGCCAGCAACTCACAAAGTAGAATTTGATTCTCCACTCCTCCACATGCAGTTGTTGGAGTGACCTTGGGTCAGTCAGAAGTTCTTTCACAACCAGGGGTCCGTTGGAGCGGGAGCGCACAGGAGCGCAGCTCCGGGAGTGAGGAGCCCAGGGGGCGGGCACATGACCAAGCCCCGCCCCCTCCTCAGCTTCCCCGAGCAGTGCAGAGGCACAGCGCCCCGGGGAAAGCCCTGCTAGGGTCTTTATTGTTTTTAATGTTTTGTTTTAATATTGATAATTTTATCATTGTTCCTTTTATGACTGTGTGCTGCTTTTCCAGAGACTTGCTCAAGGTGGCATATAAATTTTCTAAGTATACCATTTTTTATCTGGGCACATGGCACATAAGTACTGGAGAAATTTCACCAACCCTTCAGCAGCTTCCACCCCATCAGTTTGGTGTAGTGGTCAGGAGTTGGACTCTAATCTGGGAGAACCGGGTTTGATTCCCCACTCCTCCACATGCAGCTGCTGGTGTGACCTTGGGCCAGTCACAAGTTCTCTCAGAGCTGTTCTCTCATGAGCAGTTCTCAAAAGACCTCTCTCAGCCCCACCTACCTCACAGGGTGTCTTGTTGTGGGGAGGGGAGGGGAAGGGATGGGTGGTGCACATGTCCTGGGTATCACAAGTCTACTTGAAAGCTGGTGGTTTCAAGGGAGCAGGAAGAGAATGAGGGTGTGTTCTTTACGCTTATTTTTATTGCACAAAGTATTGGATGGGGAAGGGAATGGAGGACGAGCAGGTCAGTTTCACTCACCTGTGGAGTGGAGCCTGAGGGGTGGGCGTTGCCTTCTGACACACTTCCGGCATGTTAGGAAGCGTGGCATATGCAAATGAGTTATGCAAATGAGTTATGCTAATGAGCTCCTGCACCTCTTTTTCTACGAAATTACCCCTTCCCTTCACTACCCGAAGGAGTCTCAGAGCAGCTTACAATTCCCTTCCCTTCCCCTCCTCACAACAGACACCCTGTCAGATAGGTGGGTCTGAGAGAGCTCTTTCCCGAACTGCCCTTGAGAGAACAGCTCTGAGAGAACTGTCCTTGAGAGAACAGCTCTGAAATAACTTGTGACTGACCCAAAGTCACACCAGCAGCTGCATGTGGAAGAGCAGGGAATCAAACCCAGTTCTCCCAGATTAGAGTCTGCGCTCTTAACCACTACACCAAACTTGGGGACCCCTGGAATAGATAGTACTGGTCTTGATGGACCAATGGCCAGATCCGGTATAAGGCGACTTCTTGCATTCTTGTGTGTTCAAAAACAATCCAAACCAAACAGGCCTTTTTACAACAGGCCGTAATACATACCGGCTTTGATTTTTTAATATACCTCGGAATGCCAGAAGGGATCTTTCAATTGCTCCCCTGTGAGAGCGGGTTGTAATTCCGAACCTCCGGCCAAGGCGTGTTAAAGAGGAAGGCGCTGTGGCCAGTGGGTCAGCCTCTCTGTGAGGCTGATTGACGTGTTTGTCCCCCGGCGGAGCCAAGCAAGGGAACTGTGGGACTGCAGCCATCAAACGTGACAGTGTGCCTGACCCAAAGAAGCACTGGGAAGCCACCGCTGGGCTCGAGGGTTGGTGGCGGAAGCTGACCCCAACCGGTGCGCTAATTTCAAGAGCCTCCGAACGGCAGGCATTATCATCGCTGAATATTATTATAATGCTATAAAGGTGAGCAGGGAGCTTGCAATGGAACGTGCCTTCTGCCGGAGCCAAAAAGAGATATTGTACAGTTGTCTGCCATGGTGCAGGTGTGTATCTCACCTGTTTCTGTCCCACTCTCTTTTGTCCTCATTCTTTTTCAACCCCCCCCCCCCACACACATCCTCTTTTTTAAATAACTCAATACCAGCTTCCTCTCTGAAGTCAGGCTCAAGAGTCATTTTTTTCTGCGCCCTCCGTGTGATCTCTAAATATATATATATAACCCGTGTTTTTAATACAAAGAGACTTGTCAATCCTCTTGTGGTTTCGGCACATGGTATTGTGTCCATGGGTGGGGGAAGGCATCAACGCCACTGCGCCGTTCTCTGCTTTGAACGGAAGGATTTCTCTCTTGCTCTCTCCGTGGGATATGATTAATATAGTACATTAATTTGTGAAGGGCTTTAACTATCACGGCGGTAGCTGGGGCATGTTGGACCAAGAGCGGAACTGGATAACAATCCAAAATGTCTATGATTTAGGCTCTCTGGTGGTTTCTTCGAAGGGGAAACAGCTGTCGGCGAAACCAGGGAGGGGATTCATAACAGGGTTGAAGAACAAGGAGAGATTTGTAACACTCTCCTTCTCCTCCTCCTCCTCCTCCTCCACCTCCTCCCTCTCCTTCTTCTTCTTCACCTCCTTCTTCACCTCCTTCTTCTTCTCCTTCTCCTTCTCCCAGGCCATTCCCCAGATCTCTGCCTGCCCCTTCCAAAGGTTTTTTGCTCTGCAGAGGAAAACAGACAGGTACCATTGGGGTACCTGCATACTTTCTGCTACAGGGAAAACAGTATTGGAGGGTATGATTAAAGACAGGGGTCCGTTGGAATGGGAGCGCACAGGAGCGCAGCTCCGGGAGTGAGGAGCCCAGGGGGCGGGCACATGACCAAGCAGAGGCACAGCGCCCCGGGGAAAGCCCTGCTAGGGTCTTTACTGATTTTAATGTTTTGTTTTAATATTGATAATTTTATCATTGTTCTTTTTATGACTGTGTGCTGCTTTTCCAGAGACTTGCTCAAGGTGGCATATAAATTTTCTAAGTATACCATTTTTTATCTGGGCACATGGCACATAAGTACTGGAGAAATTTCACCAACCCTTCAGCAGCTTCCACCCCATCAGTTTGGTGTAGTGGTCAGGAGTTGGACTCTAATCTGGGAGAACCGGGTTTGATTCCCCACTCCTCCACATGCAGCTGCTGGTGTGACCTTGGGCCAGTCACAAGATCTCTCAGAGCTGTTCTCTCATGAGCAGTTCTCAAAAGACCTCTCTCAGCCCCACCTACCTCACAGGGTGTCTTGTTGTGGGGAGGGGAAGGGGAAGGGATGGGTGGTGGTGCACATGTCCTGGGTATCTCAAGTCTACTTGAAAGCTGGTGGTTTCAAGGGAGCAGGAAGAGAATGAGGGTGTGTTGTTTACGCTTATTTTTATTGCACAAAGTATTGGATGGGGAAGGGAATGGAGGAAGAGCAGGTCAGTTTCATTCACCTGTGGAGTGGAGCCTGAGGGGTAGGTGTTTCCTTCTGACACACTTCTGGTATGTTAGGGGGTGTGGCATATGCAAATGAGTTATGCAAATGAGTTATGGTAATGAGCTCCTGCACCTCTTTTTCTACAAAATGACCCCTGATTAAAGACATTGCAAAAAAAAAAAAAGTGAGGGTGGGACGGGGGAGCAATGCTCCCCCTAAGTTGTGGAGTCTTGTGAGCAAAACTTCCATTTGTGAGCTACTGGCAGTAAAGCTGTGAGCAGCTGATTTGGCTGCTGCATAAATTAGTCTGCTCTGGAGCCATCTTTCCTGAGCTGAGGCCAAAATGAGTGAGCCAGAGGCTAAAAAAAAGCCGTGTCAGCTAGCTCACACTAACTCAGCTTAGATGGAACACTGGCGGGGAGAGAAAGGGGTTAACCCCATCCAAGGATGCAGTTCCAGCCTAAACACCCCATGGCTGCTTATAGTAGTAGTAGGAGGAGGAGGAAGAGGAGGAGATTAGCTTTATACCCCACCCTTCACTACCAGAAGGGAGTCTCAGAGCAGCTTACAAACTCCTTTCCCTTCCTCTCCCCACAATAGACACCCTGTGGGGTAGGTGGGGCTGAGAGAGCTCTTTCAAGAAATGCCCTTTCAAGGACAGCTCTGACAGAACTATGGCTTGCCCGAGGTCATCCAGCAGCTGCAAGTGGAGGAGTGGGGAATCAAACCCGGCTCTCCCAGATTAGAGTCCACGCTCCTAGCCACTACACCAAACTGGCTCTCTCTTAAAGGTCTGTGAAAAAGCCCTTAGGCTGGGGGCTAGGGTTGCCAACTCCAGTCTGTAAAATTCCTGGAGATTTGGGGTTGGGATCTGGGGAGGGCAGGATTTATGGAGAGGAGGAGCCTCAGCAGATTATACTGTCATAGAGCTAGGGTTACTAGCTCTGGGTTGGCAAATTTCTTGAGATTTGAGAGTGGAGCCTGGGGAAGGTGTCATTTCGGGAGGGGATGGATTTCAGTGGGGTATAATACTGAGGACTCCACCCACCAGTTTGGTGCAGTGGTTAAGAGCACAGACTCTGTTCTGGGAGAACTGGGTTTGATACCCCACTCCTCCACATGCAGTTGCTGGTGTGACCTTGGGTCAGTCACAAATTCTTTCAGAGCTGTTCCCTCAAGGGCAGTTCTCTCAGAGCTCTCTCAGCCCCACCTACCTCACAGGGTGTCTGTTGTGGGGAGGGGAAGGGAAAGGAGGTTGTAAGCCACTCTGAGACTCCTTCGGGTAGTGATGGGTGGGATATAAATCCAATCTCTTCTCTTCTTCTTCTTCTTCTTCTTCAAACCTGCCATTCTTTTTTGCCAGAGGAACTGATCGCCATAGTCCAGAGATCACATTAAATTCTGGGAAATTTCCAGGCCCCACCCGGAAGCTGGCAAGCCTACCAGGAAGGCCTCAGTTTAGATCCTCGATTCCCCCGCCCCCCGATCATGTACCTTCACGGCTGTCTCATTCATAGTATTTAAGCTGATTCTCTGTGTGTCCGTGTTAGGCTATTGTTAATGGTATGGAAGCAGGGCAGTTTTTCCAAAAGGTGCTGATCGCAACTGACATCTCAGCGTTCGAAACAGAAGGAAATTTCCCAGAATCCCTCACGGTCGTCATTTGATTGCCTCGGGCCGCATTACCTCACCGGCAATCACATTTGCCGCTGCGGAAGCATCTGCTGTGTTGGAATCTTCTCTCCCTGCTCTCCAAGCACTATTAATATGTTGCTTAACAAACACTACTGAGCGTGTGACTCTGTCAGGAACATTTTGAGGGGGGAAAGAAAAGTGCTATGCTTCCCACTCTGCTTTCTCACCATCAGTTTCCCCTCTGAGAATTCAGTCGAGATTGCCTCCCTGCCCTGAATATGGTTCCTGAGCAATGCTCCCTCTAAGCGGTGGAGTCTTGTGAGCAAAAATCCCACTTTGTGAGCTACTGGCGTTAAAAGTTATGAGCGAGCGATTTGGCTTCTACGTGAATTAGTTTGCTCTGGAGCCATCCTTCCTGAGCTAAGACAAAATATGTGTGTGAGCCAGAGGCTAAAGCCCTGTAAGCTAGCTCACACTGATTCAGCTTAGAGGGAACACTGTTCCTGACAGTGCCGAGGATCAGCTTTGTGCATGATGGATTTCCTCTCTTGCTAGCAATTTCCGTGTAGGATATGACAAGTCCACACAGGTGTAAGGGGGGCACATTTGGGGTGGTCTTTTCTGAAATCTGCATTAGGAACATACACCTTTGATTTTTTTTACAGAAGAAAAGTTCATATTAGAAGAATCAAGATGGGTAGCCATGTTAGTCTGTAGCAGTAGAAAAGAGCAAGAGACCAGTAGCACCTTAAAGACTAACGAAATTTGTGGCAAGGTTATGCGCTTTCGTGAGTCACTGCTCCCTTCTTCAGATACAGCTAGACAGCAAGTCCATCCGTCCATCTGTCTTGGAGCGGAGTGATTTCAGATGCCGAACGACAATAGCAGGTGGATGAAAATAGCAGGCATGATTGGATTTGATGTGATATGCAGAGAGTGTGTGCAGAGTGGTAGTAGGCATGCAGAAATCAGCATGGGTAATGAGACAGGAAACCGAGGTCTCGATTCAGTCCAGGAGGAAGAATATTCTTGAGAGTTTTCGTTTTTAAAAGTGTACTATTTTTAACTATTTTAAAAGTGTACTATTTTTAACAAGTGCTAAACACCCAGGAGTAGGGTTGCCAGCTCTGGGTAGGGAAATACTGGGAGATTTTGCAGGAAAAGCCCAAGGAGGGTGGAGTTTGGGGGAGGGAGGGAGCTCAGCTGGGTATGATACCATAGAATCTACCTCTCAAGCAGTCATTTTCTCCAGGGGAACTGATCTTGGTCATCTGGAGATCAATTGTAATAGCGGCATATCTCCAAGTGCCACCTGGAGGTAGACGAACACCTACTCAGGTGTGCCTCCCATGAAATTTTAATGTTAGGAAAATCTCACCATGAGGTGATGCTCTCATTCCAGATGCTAACTGGGTTTTCCGGTGGTAGCCAAGCCAGCTAAAAAACAAACAAACCCAAGTGTGCTACCTTTAAAACCTAGAGCATGAGGTATGATATTTTCATAGGTGGGGAGAGGCCATATCTAGGAATGCTGGGGATTTCATGGCCAATGTGTTTGACTGTCAAATGTACTGTGTCCTGATGAGATGACCCGGCCACGGTGGCTCAGAAAATGAGTTGCAGGCCGGAAGGTCTGTAGCTCGGCAGTTTGAGACCCTAGCGCCGCATGATGGAGCGAGCTCCCGTCTCTGGCCCCAGCTCCTGCCAACCTAGCAATTTGAAAGCAAGAAACTGCAATGGAGAAGGTCCCAGGTTCAATCCCCGGCACCACCAGTTAAAAAGAACCAGACAATAGGCGATGTGGAAGACCTCTGGCTGAGACCCTGGAGAGCGGCTTGCCAGTCTCAGCAGGCAGTGCTGACCTCGGTGGGCCAAGGGTCTGATTCAGTCTAAGGCAGCATCATGGGGAGGTCCATGGCTCTGTGACAGAGCATCTGCTTTGCATGCAGAAAGTCCCAGGTTCAAGCCCCAGCATCTCCAGTTCAAAAGCCGGCTTGCTGGCTAGGCAGGATATAAATCGAAATTAATAAAATAAAATAATAAATAAATAAATAAATAAATAAATAAATAAATAAATAAAAGGACCAGGAAATAGGTGATGTGAAAGATTTCCTCCTGAGACTCTGGAGAGCCGCTGCCCATCTGTGCAGACGATACTGACCTTGATGGGCCAATTGCAAGTAAATCAAATTACTGTTTTGACCAGGGGTGGTGGTGGGCAGTGTTCCCTCTAAGCTGAGTTAGTGTGAGTTAGCTCACAGTTTTTTAGCCTCGGGCTCACACCTTTTTGCCTTAGCTCGGGAAGGCTGGCTCCAGAGCAAACTAATTTAAGCAGTAGCCAAATTGCCTGCTCACAGCTTTAATGCCAGTCGCTCACAAAGTAGAATTTTTGCTTACAAGACTCTACATCTTAGAGGGAGCATTGGGGGGGGGGGGGAAGGGGAAGCAAACCTACCAAGAACTGGAGACGAAAATACAGATGGCTGGGAAATTGCGTCACCTTCTTTTATGACACTGTGTAATAACATAACTGCAAGGCTTCCATGAAGCAGTTTTCCTTCCTTCCAATTTTGTAATCGTGGTCTCCTTTCCTTCTTGAACCACAAAGTGGAGAGAGAGACATTAATGAGCAGAAGGCTGTCCCACCTTCTGAAGGGGAAAACAGCCACTCGCTGAAGCCTACAGGAGTGGTGCTCCAGCATCCGATCATCTTTGAGAAGGGGGGATGGAAAGGTGGAAGAAAACATGGGCTGATTCTGCACTGGCCTTTCCCTCCGTTGTCTTACCAAACCCACCTTGGAACAGGAATTCCCCTCTGCGTTGCGTGCCTCCTTCACTTCCTTTGACCTTCGGATTTAATTGTAGCCTCCACACTCCACGCCGCTTTCACTTTCTCTGATCTTCGGGTTTTATGGTATCTTCAGCATAGATCTACGGCCGTTTTGTGGCTGTTTGGGGGTGACTTTGCAGTATTTGAATGCGGTTTTGAGCCACACCTTTTCCTCCCACCTGAGAAAATGTGGAGCGAATGCTAGATGCAGAACTGGCCACAGAGGAGCTGAGTTCAGATCTACCTCAGGGAGAGCACAGGGAGAGCTCAGGTCTGGCTCAGGAAAAGAAGAAAATAAAGAGCCGCGCCAGTCACAGTAAAAGAGCAGGACAGAGTGAAGGGTAGCTCCACCTGGTAGTGTGGTGGGGTGGTTTGGGTCTATCTCTGGCTGAGAAGAGTTATGTTATTACAGAGAGCCAGTTTGGTGTAGTGGTTAAGTGCGTGGACTCTAATCTGGGAGAACCGGGTTTGATTCCCCACTCCTCCACTTGCACCTGGCTGGATGACCTTGGGCAAGCCATAGCTCTGTACCAGCTGTTCCCTCAAGGACAGCTTGGGAAAGAGCTCTCTCAGCCCCACCTACCTCACAGGGTGTCTGTTGTGGGGAGGGGAAGGGAAAAGGAGTTTGTAAGCCGCTCTGAGACTCCCTTGGGGAGTGGAGGGCGGGGTATAAATCCAATCTCTTCTTCTTCTTCTTCTTCTTCTTCTTCTTCTTCTTCAGTGTCATAAAAGAAGGTGACGCAATTTCCCTATCGTTAGGCCTGTCTCTGGCAATGAGTAGACCTTGGGCCATTGAGTTTAGCAATCTCTGTTTAGCAGTCTCTATACCTGTGGTCATTTTTCTTCTCGTCTTCTTGAAGAATATGTAATTGCTGAAGTTATGTAGAAGCTGTGTTATTTGCTTGTGGGATTAATTTCATGCCCAAGAAATTGGAGACCTTTTGATATTGTGGTCTACGTTCCAATGAAGTTTCCTTCGAAACGAGGACCCATTCCGGAGACTTTCGTCAGCTTACCAGTTGTTTCTATGGGCCATTCCTTCGATGTTGTTTATGCACTCTCTCTTTAATGTTTGCACGTATGCTGTATTAATTGAATAGATAGCGTTTTCCTGCCATTTCCTCTGGTCTTTTGCTTTGTATTCGGATTGAAGCTAGGGGCTAACGGGTAAGCCTGCTTATGCTTAAAAGTATTGAAGAAAACTGAAGCTACCCTCTAAATTAACGTGCCTCAGCCAGGTTTCTCTTGGGTCTGTCTGGAGACCTGTGCTGCAGATCTGTTCCTGGAAATCAGGCTGGAAATAAATAAACCTTCTTTGTAGTTAATGTACAATTCCTGCCTCAGTGCTCCCCCCCCCCCATATTCTTCTTTTGAGCCACTAAACTTACAGCAGCGAACCCAAAGCCTAGACCAGTGATGGCGAATCTTTTAGAGACCAAGTGCCCAAACTGCAACCCAAAACCCACTTATTTATCGCAAAGTGCCAGCACGACAATTTAACCTGAATACTGAGGTTTTAGTTTAGAAAAAAGAACTCATACATTAACATCTTTTGTCTTAAAAGAAAAACGCAATAACAGAGCTTTCAATTATACAAACAACTTCTTATTGAAAGGCAAAAGTTTGCATTTGGCATGCTTTTGAACAATTAATGTGATTTTTGCTGTTGTATGCATGCTGATAATTTGTCTAACCTTGGCTCATACGTTGTAAGTCTGAGAGCAGCCCAGCCTCGAGTCTGTGTCGTCTTTTTCCTTTTAGAGACTGAGTGCCCAAACTGTGTGCGTGACCACAGAGAGGGCTCTGAGCGCCGCCTCTGGCACGCGTGCCATAGGTTTGCCACCACTGGCCTAGACACTCGCTACCTTTAGCACACATTTGGAACATTTAGGGGAGGGGCTGTGCCTCGGTGGTAGAGCATCGGCTTGGCATGCAGAATTTCCCAGGTTCATTCCTTAGCATCTCCAGTTGAAAGGACCAGGTAGGAGGTGATGTGAAAGACCTCCGCCTGAAACCCTGGAGAGCTGCTGCTAGTTGGAGTAGACAGCACTGACCTTAGATCCAGGTGGTCAGCCCTGTTGGTCTGAAACAGTAGAACAAATTTAGAGTCCAGTGACCCCTTTAAGATGAACAAAGATTTATTCAAGGCATGAGCTTTCATGTGCAAGGCACGCTATTTCAAATGCGTTGGAATGGGAGATGTGGTTCTAAATTTACAGACAGGGGTTTAACAGCAAATTAAGATTTAACATGATGAATAACAAGTTAAAGTCATAAAGTCAACAGTTGTAAAGCAATCAGAAAGTCAAAATAGCAGATAAATGTCTAAAGGTGTTTTTTTCTAATTGTGAGAAGTAACAGAATTTTGATGATCTCCTCTCAGGCGTGGAGGGCACTTAACAGTATAGTTTGAGCTGGATGTAATGTTGTCAGCAGACACCCATTCAGGCAGTTTGGTGTAGTGGTTAAGTGCGCGGACTCTAATCTGGGAGAGCCGGGTTTGATCCCCCACTCCTCCACTTGTACCTGCTGGATGACCTTGGGCAAGCCATAGTTCTGGCACAGCCTGTTCTTGAAAAAGAGCAATTTCTGTCAGAGCTCTCTCAGCCCCACCTTCTTCCCTGGGTGTCTGTTGTGGGGAACAGAAGGGAAAGGAGTTTGTAAGCCACTTTGAGACTCCCTTGGGTAGAGAAGGGTGGGGTACAAATCCAATCTTTTCTTCTCCTTCTTCTTTTCTAATATACTATTCTAAAAAAGAAATACGCTTAAATACAGAGTACTGACGTAGGAAAAGATAACATATAACATATAACAGAAACTTTTCCAAGAATCGCTAACTTTGTAGAGAAATGGTATCCCTTTTACAAATTCACCACCTCAAAAAACATCTTACCCCAAAACAGGTTCTACAGAGATCAGGTTTTCATATAAACACAACAACTGTCAACCAAACAAACAGGTTGTACTACTAATAAATGTTACACTTCTCAACTCAGTCACTTAACTACCCATGAACTCATGCACCATTCCCTGATTATTAATGTAGAACTCAATTGTGAATCCGTTAAAGCAAACATATTTTTAAAGGATGTTAAGAGTAAGGTATCAACTTGCTTGTAAAAGTCATACATGAAACATGTCGTAACTCTTGTTAAATTATTTGTAAAAAAGTTAACAGTAATGTCAATAAAAAACTTCAAAAAAATACAGAGTACTGACCTTGATGGGCCGGTGGTCCGGTTCTGATTCAGGAAAAGGCCGCTTCAAGTCTGTTCATATGTGTGTAGCACTTGGTATCTGAGGGGAAGGTTTATAGTTTAAAATAAACCTGGCTCCCCAAAACTCAAAGGATGCTGTCCCCTCAGTTGATCGAAATGGCTTGTCCCAGGGGCACCAGCCAAGAACCCGTGTCTGCCTCATTTTCATTCCCTCCCAAGGGCAGATGTGCTCCTTTGACCTTGTCATCGCTAATACTGGCTCTCAGTAGCAGACTGTAAAACAGGGCTGGGGCAGCTGTGCCAGATAAAAGTTTCAGCTGCCTGGGAAGCTCTTCCCTGGGGAGCGGAAGTGAGAGAGCAGTGGCGGTTCACGCAAGAGACCTCATCCATCATATTGCTTCTCATCCTCTTTGTCACGCAGCTAAAGAGGTCCAGCACTTGCAACCTCCTCTCATAAAGTATGTCTAACCAGCTTCTCTCGGAGTGTCATGTTCCCCAGGCCTTCGGAGGGCATGTTAAAAACAGGTTGCCAGTAAAATTGCTCCACTGATTATACAGTATAACTCAGATCCTTAGCCATAGGTAGGAGATGGTGGGGGGGAGAGACACAAAGGACCATCAATCTGGTTTCACAAGTCTGGAGCACTGGGAGAACCAAGACAGTGTTAGGTTTAGGAAGGCAGATTTTATTTATTTTATTTTATTTTATTTTTTCGCATTTATATCCCGCCCTCCCTGCAAGCGGGCTCAGGGCAGCTTACATGGGCCTCAGGCCTGATCAATACATTGACCTATAAAATCATTTAAAAACATTACCATAAATACATTAAACATATAAATAATCATAAAAGCTTCCATAAAACAGCGTTCGATGGCAACCAAGTGGCAGGTCTGCCCCCCTCCCCCCCAATCGGCCATCGCCGAGACCGTGTTGGACCAGGGCACATCAGATGGTTACGATGTCAGATGGTATCCTAGTCTCATCGGTGGCGGCTCCTATTCAAAAGCCTGGCGGAAGAGGTCCATCTTGCAGGCCCTGCGGAACTGCATCAGGTTCCGCAGGGCCCTGATCTCCTCCGGGAGCTCGTTCCACCATACAGGAGCCGCCACCGAGAAAGCCCTGGTCCTTGTTCTGGCCAGCCTAGCGTCTCTGGGGCCAGGAACACGTAGCCTGTGTTCAGACCCCAACCGTAGTGCTCCCTGGGGTTGATATGGAGAAAGGCGGTCCCTAAGGTATGTTGGACCCTGGCCATATAGGGCTTTATAGGTAAGAACCAGCACTTTGAAGCGAACTCGGTATGCTATAGGCAGCCAGTGCAGCGCCGCCAGCACAGGCCTGATGTGATCCCGCCTTGCGAGTCCCATCAGTAGCCTGGCCGCGGCATTCTGCACCAGCTGCAGCTTCCGGATTTGCACCAAAGGCAGCCCCATGTGTTGGTCTGCAGCCAAAGAGCTAGATTCAAATCCAGCAGCACTGCAAAGACAGACAGGAGGAGGAGGAGGAGGAGGAGAAGAAGAAGAACAAGAAGGGAGATTGGATTTAAGCCCAATACACCAGTTTGGTGTAGTGGTTAAGTGCGCAGACTCTAATCTGGGAGAACCGGGTTTGATTCCCCACTCCTCCACTTGCAGCTGCTGGATGACCTCGGGCAAGCCATAGCTCTGTACCAGCTGTTCCCTCAAGGACAGCTTGGGAAAGTGCTCTCCCAGCCCCGCCTACCTCACAGGGTGTCTGTTGTGGGGAGGGGAAGGGAAAGGAGTTTGTAAGCCGCTCTGAGACTCCAAGTGAAGGGCGGGGTATAAATCCAATCTCTTCTTCTTCTACTACTACTACCCTTCCCTTTACTTGGAGTCTCAGAGTGGTCACAGCCTTCGACAACATATCGAGGGTCACAGTCTTTGGAAGATATGGAAAAATATGTGACACTGGGTATGATAGATGTATACTTAAGAGAAATCTAGTTTGTGTGTTTTTTTTTTTAAATTTCTATACTACTATATAAATATTGGTGTCAAGTATTACCAAACATAGGTTTCACCAAAAGAATACATCAAGGTGCCCGTTTACACTATGTTCAAACATTCAAGGTAAAGGTAAGGGTTTCCCTCGCTTGAAAGCCAGTTGAATCTGACTCTAGGGTTGAGGTGCTCATCTCCGTTTCCAAGCCGAAGAGCCATCACTGTCCGAAGACATCTCAATGGTCATGTGGCCGGCATGAGTAGACACCAAGGTGCATGGAGCACTGTTACCTTCCCTCCGAAGTGGCACCTATTCATCTACTTGCAATTCCTTGCTTTCGAACTACTAGGTTGGCAGGAGCTGGGACCAGAGATGGGAGCTCACTCTGTCATGCAGCACTCGGGTCTCGAACTGCCGAACTACCGACCTTCCGGTTTGCAGTTCAGTGTCTTAACCACTGAGCACCTCAAAAAATAAAAAGCACAAAATAGATCTACCTTAAGCATACATCCTTTCCTTTTATTTATTAGCTTCATTGACCAAAGGTCTTAAGCCAGTAAAGCAAACATCTATTATACACAATAGTCCTTTCCACACTTGGATCTCCGGTTTCATCAGAGTTTGGCTTGCAACACAATACCTTGCATTTATCCCTGGTTAAAGACAACATCTGTTTCCATTTATCCTGGGACAAGTTTGGGGCGAAACCGGGGTGACCTTAGTGTAATGTGGAAACAAAAAATATCCCGAGATAATTACAGGGGTGAACTCGAGTGTAGTGTAGAATGTAAGTTCGGGGACAGGGTTGAACCAGGACTTAAGCTCTAGTGCAGGATCACCCCGTGTCATGTATTTTCTCATACCAGCTGGAGACTGGTAACCCAACTCACTGGCCTTCTTGTAATCAAACTGCTTTAAATTGCTAGTCCTCAAGCACTCAAAGGGACAGCAGGCTCATTGTTCCGTCACTGAAGGATGCCTTCCCTATATGCTAATGAAACAACGAGGAAAGGTCATTACTAGACAGCTCCCAATGTGGATTCAATTGAATTTATATTGCAATAATATCTACGGATATAATGGAGATTTACAAGCTACAAGAGTGTGCTTCATTTGCAGCGGCATTGATGAATCTAATTGCTTTTTCAGGGGGGGGATATTACATGTACGGATGGAAAAGGCAGAGCGGTGAAGATTTCTCTTTCTTTCTTTCTTTCTTTGGGGGTGGGAGGGAGAGCTCAATTATAATCTGAAAAAAAGCCAGGCTCCGCCAAGGGAAAGCCACCAACCAAATTGACCGAGCCCATTTCGAGGGAGAGCGTTAGATAATTAAATTAATAATTATCGACGAGATTCGGGGGAGTGGGGGGAAGGAACCGAGGAAAAGGCCATGCCTGGCTTTTCCGGCTAGGCAAGATGCCTTCCAGACTGAGGAAGACGAGGAAACTGAGGGGTCATGTCAGCCATGGCCATGGTCGTATTGGCAAGCACAGGAAGCATCCTGGAGGACGTGGTAATGCTGGAGGCATGCATCACCACAGAATCAGTTTTGACAAATATCATCCTGGTTACTTCGGGAAAGTTGGTATGAGGCACTACCACTTGAAGAAGAACCAGCACTTCTGCCCTATCATCAATCTAGATAAACTCTGGACGCTTGTCAGTGAGCAGACGAGGCTCAGTTATGCCAAGAATGAAGCCGGGTTGGCACCCGTCATTGATGTTGTACGCTCGGGTTACTACAAAGTCCTGGGCAAGGGGAAGCTGCCTAAACAGCCTGTAATTGTGAAAGCAAAGTTCTTCAGCCGGAAAGCGGAAGAGAAAATCAAAGCAGTTGGTGGCACCTGCGTGCTAGTGGCATGAAGGACTTTCATACGTGCTCAGGTTTAAAGAAACCTTATTTCAGAAAAAAAAGAAGAAGAAAAGGCCATGCCTGGAGTGAATTTTTTTTAAAAAAAAACAACCCCGCAAACTGGGCTTTGTTTTATTACAGCCATAAATCATGGTGGCGGTTGAGGACCTGGACAATGGAGACCAGCAGTGATTTATCTTGTCTTGTCCGTGGGTTTGAAAGTATAACTGGTTTTCACCGGGCTCGTTTCATAGCAGGAGCTCCTCTGCATATTAGGCCACACACCCCTGATGTAGCCAATCCTCCAAGAGCTTACAGTAGCCCCTGTAAGAAGAGCTCTGTAAGCTCTTGGAGGATTGGCTACATTAGGGGGTGTGGCCTAATATGCAAAGGAGCTCCGGCTATGAAATGAGCCCTGAGATTAGGCAGCCTTATCCAATTGGCTGGACTTATTTTTAATCTTCTTTCTCTAAAGAGCTCAAAATAGCATTTTGCCTTCACTGGTAGCCCCTTGACAAGGTAGTCCTGTTTACAAGCACAATAAAATCAGTGGGCTTACTTTGGAGTTACTGTGCATGGGGCTGCTGGAAAAAGTACAGAGGAGGGCAACCAAGATTATTAGGAGGTTGCAGCACCTTCCCCATGAGGAAAGGCTGAAGAGTCTGGGACTTTTCAGTTTAGAAAAGAGATGACTAAGTGGGGGACATGGTAAAGGTTTATAAAATTACATAAGGGGTGGAAAGAGGTGACAAAGAGAAAATTTTCTCCCTCTCCCGAAATACTAGAGCTTGAGGGTGTCCAATGAAGCTGATGGGCACTAGGTTTAGGACGGACAAAAGGAAATACTTCTTTATACAAAGAGTGACGAAAATTTGGGATTCGCTGCCAAAGGATGTAGTGATGGCCACAGGGATGAACAGCTTTAAAGTGGGGTTAGATAGATTCATGGAGGATAAGTCTATCAATGGCCACTAGCCGTGGTGACTGAGGGGAACTTCCACATTCAGAGGCACGAATCCTCCGAATCCCAGAGATAGAAGGCCACATCAGGGGAAGGCCTCGGCCTCTATGTCCTCTTGTTGGCCGTCAAGAGGAACTGGTTGAGGCCACTGTGTGAGACAGGATGCTGGACTAGATGGAATGCTGGTCTGATCAAGCAGGGCTCTTCTTATGTTCTTATGAAGGCTACAGACTCTCTGCCTTGTTGTTGGCTCTCCAGAGGAACTGGTTGGCCACTGTGTGAGACAGGATGCTGGACTAGATAGACCACTGGCCTAATCCAGCAGGGCTCTTCTTACATTCTTATTAAGGCCTCGGCCTCTGTGCCCAATTGTTGGCCCTCCAGGAGAATTGGTTGGCCACTGTGTGAGACAAGGATCGCTTCAGAACTGTGCCCCCCTCTCCCCGCAGCCATTTCTTTATTTTCGCATTTTCGCTCAGTCCAAAGAGAAGCAGACACAGAGGGATTCAAATTCTTCTCGAACTGCCAACACTGCGGGCAGAACAATTCCTTTTTGCCAGTCCAGTAGTTTCTGGAGTCTCTTCGGAAGAAAATAGATTCCACCCCCACGTTCCTGCCAAAAAAGAAAAGTATGCCGTTTCTTAAATCAAATCAGAGAAATAAACAGACATTTAAGATCTGCTTGGGAAATGTTCTTCGGAGCGAGCTGCTAAAGACAGGCCCAAACAGTTTCCCACCCACGCGGTCTGTCCGTTGCCTTTGTAGATGTACAATTATCCAAGGAGTGCTGAGATACAGAATGGCAGGTGCTTCGGCAGTGAGATAATCTGCTGCAAGTGGAGGCACTGCACCGACTGTGCTCAAGGCCAAGATCTCTGCTGGTCAGCTGAATGCTAGAGTTGGCAGCCCCCCATTGGAGGTGGGGGATCCCCCGGCCTTCACTGCCAATCATCTGGTCACTGGGGTGACTTATCAGGAGCAGGAGGGAGGCCCAGGCTACATCTGGGAATGTGGCAACGTTATAAGAGAGCCAGTTTGGTGTAGTGGCTAGGAGCATGAATTCTAATCTTGGAGAGCCAGGTTTGAGTCCCCACTCCTCCACATGCAGCTGCTGGAGTGACTTCGGGTCAGCGACAAGTTCTTTCAGAGCTGCTCTCTCAAGAACAGTTCTCGAGAGACCTCTCTCAGCCCCACCTACCTCACAGGGTGTCTGTCGCGGGGAGGGGAAGGGAAAGGAGATTGTAAGCCACTCTGAGACTCCTTCCGGTAGTGAAGGGTGGGGTATGAACTACAGAAAGCCTGTGTGCGCCAAGTAAGATTGATAAGTTGGAAATGAACAACATATGGAATGCAATCACGTAGCAATGCCACTGTTACGACACCAGAACAACATCGCTAGCACTTTAATATTTAATACTGTAATGTCTTAATGAATGGTTTTAATGTTTATGATGATTTGATTGTTTTAATGTGTATTTTATGCTGTGTAAGCCTGCTGTGGCGGGGTAGGACAGGATATAAATGAGAATATAAATAAATAAATAATCAAATTTCTTCTTCTTCCTCTTCTACTTCTGACATGCACTGGACGTGATGTCATCATGTCAGTGACATCCAATTGGTGCTCTGGTATTTGGGCAAAATCTCCATGGTAGAAGCTGTTTTTACCATAGAGTTTTTGCCCAAATACCAGAGTATCGCTGGGATGTCCCCAAGAGATGACATCACTTCCGGTACATGCTGGAACTGATGCCACCGTGTCACTGGTGACATAGCCTGGGCCTCCCTCCACCTCCTGGCTAGTCCCCTCCATCCCATGCTGGTTGCCAAAACGGACCCGGCAATCCTACTGAATGAGTTGCTCATTCTGAATGGTGTAAACCATAAGAAAAGCTGTGGAGTAGGACACTGGTCAAAGCAAAAGCCTAGAAGCTTTAAAATAAATAACACTTTTAGTGAAATAGAACATGCAGCATACATTTACAGAAATTTCATAAAGTGCACGTAAGTACAGGAAGTACTGATGAATATAAGTAGGTACAACGAAGATTCCGGATATGAGCTTCGTTTCGACTGTCTTCTTCAAAGATGCTTACATAGTAGCACAATTATTGCATTCATTCATTTGGATCAGTTTTCAGTGTTCAGTACAATTCTTGGATTTTCAAAGGATTACAATAATTGTGAAATGGGCAACCAGTCACAAATTTCAGAAAAACCATTCTATGAAATTACTAAGCACCATCTTACAATAATCGTGCTAATATGTAGGAGAAGAAGAGGAGGAGGAGGAGGAGGAGATTGGATTTATACCCCGCCCTTCACTTGTAGTCTCAGAGCGGCTTACAAACCCTTTACCTTCCCTTCCCCACAACAGACACCCTCTGAGGTAGGTGGGGCTGAGAGAGCTCTAAGACAACTGTCCTTGAGAGAACAACTGGTACAGAGCTATGGCTTGCCCAAGGCCATCCAGCCAGGTGCAAGTGGAGAAGTGGGGAATCAAACCCGGTTCTCCCAGATTAGAGTCCATGCACTTAACCACTACACCAAACTGGCTCTACACCAAACTACTACACCAAACTGAAGAAGAAGCTCTCACTGTCATGGAAGCTTGCTGGGCCAGTACAATCTCAGCCAAACCCACCTCACAGGGTTGTTGTGAGGATAAAATGGAAGAGAGGAGAACAACATAAGCCATTTTAGGTCCCTACTGGGGAGAAAGGTGAGGTATAAATGAAATAAGCTAAGAGAGAAGAGAAAGAGAGAAGAGTTTGGATTTATACCCCACCCTTTACTACCCAAAGGAGTCTCAAAGCGGCATACAATCCCTTTCCCTTCCCCTCCCCACAACAGACACCCTGTGAGGTAGGTGGGGCTGAGAGAGCTCTCCCGAGAACTGCCCTTGAGAGAACAGCTCTGAGAGAACCTTTGACTGACCCAAGGTCACACCTGCAGCCGCATGTGGAGTAGTAGGGGAATCATACCCAGTTCTTCCAGATTAGAGTCCGTGCTCCTAACCACTAGAGCAAATAAATGTTCTCCCTTGAAGCTATGATAAAATCTGGTCACAACAACAATCTGTGCAGTGCAGTGTTGAGCATGTCGGACTAAAACACATGAGATGCTGGTTCAAATCCCTGTTCACCCATGATAGTTCAACAAGATACCTTGGGTTAATCAGCTGAGCCTAGGGTTTCCAGGTCCTCCCTGTGGGACACAGTGCCCTGGAATCCACCCTCCCAAAGCATCCATGCTCTCCAGGGGAACTGATCTCTATAGTCTGGCAATGAGCTGTAATTCCGGGGGGTCCCCAGACCCCACCTGGAGGCTGGCATCCCTAGTCGAGCCTACCTCAGAGGATTGTTGTGAGGCTAAGCTGGAAGAGGTGAATACGGAACTCCTCGCAGACAGAATGGAATAAAAATGTGGCCAATGGCCAATGCAGTGAGCCCAGGCCTGAATGGAACAGAATTTTGGGTGAAGAGTGTTCAAAACAACATTCAGAGCTTCAGGATCTGTACTGACAACAAGGAACACCAGACTGAACAAGGGGAAAAAACCAGACCTCCTATTTGTGGAGGTAGGTGGGACGTCACTGGAAATGTGTCGAAAGAAAGAAAGAGAGAGAGAGAGAGAGAGAGAGAGAGAGGAAGGGAGGGGGGAAGGAAGGAAGGAAGGGAACAGGAAGGAAAGTAGGTAGGCAGGTGGGGGAGAGAGAGAGAGAAGAAAAGGAAGGAAGGAAGGAAGGAACAGGAAGGTAGGTAGGTAGGTGGGGAGAGAGAGAGAGAAGGAAAGGAAGGAAGGATGGAAAGAAAGAAAGAAAGAAAGAAAGAAAGAAAGAAAGAAAGAAAGAAAGAAAGAAAGAAAGAAAGAAAGAAAGAAAGAAAGAAAGAGTGGGAGGGAGGGGGGAAGGAAGGAAAGGAATAGGAAGGAAGGTAGGTAGGTGGGGGGAGAGAGAGAGAAGAAAGAAAGAAAGAAAGAAAGAAAGAAAGAAAGAAAGAAAGAAAGAAAGAAAGAAAGAAAGAAAGAAAGAAAGAAAGAAAGAAAGAAAGAAAGAAAGAAAGACACATAGGAGGTCTGATTTCACAGACTTTCAGATTCCTTTGGTTCTGGAAAGGGGTGGGCAGCCAGGACTCAGGAGTAAGCTGTATTTATCTAGTTATGCACAGTCTCTGATTCTGGCTTCTTCTCCTTCAATTATTTGCCGACACCCTCCGTCCCCTTTGAAATCAACAAGCTGTAATTAAACAGGAGAGCACCGAGGACAAACAAATCTAAATGTAACACCCCCCCCCCCAATAAGGTCTGGAGGTTGAAGCGTTCGTTTGAACAGGTGTCAACCCAGCTGCTCCTTCATGAGTTGTCCTTTTGGAAATGAACCCGGAGGCGTCACGAACCGAAGAAGACCTGACTTCAAAGCGCTGCGTGGCCCTTCAGACTGGGATTCTAGCGCCTCAACGTTTTGATGAGGACCACAAATCATAACGTCCAGGGCTTTTTTTGTAGAAAAAACCCAGCAGGAATTCATTAGCATAATAGGCCACACCCAATAGCAGAAACTCATTAGCATATTAGGCCACACCCCTGACAGCATAGCTCCTTACCAGATTTGGCTTCCCCAGGTGCCTTGCAGCTTGCAGGGCACCTGGGGAACCTGAGGGAAGGAAGGCAGTTTCTGGATCGGCTTCCCCAGGCACCCCACAACTGCAGGGAGCCTGGGGAACCTAAGGAGGGGAGGCAGTTTAAACTGCCTTCCCTCCCTGGATCGGCTTGGCTTCCCCAGGCGCCCTGTGGCTTGTGAGGTGCCTGGGGAACCAGTGGGGAGGCTATAGGCGTGGCCAAGTCAGAAGCCAGCTGGAACTCCATTCCTGTGTGTTCCTGCCCAAAAAATAGCCTTGGTAACGTCCAAGATTCTGCAAGCAGAGAAGTTAGGAGTCAGCTCCCTTGGAGAAAATGGCTGCTTTGAAAGGTAGACTCCAATGCTAGGGTTGCCAGACCCCCTGGTTTGGTGGGGGTTACCCACTATTTCGTGGGCTTTACCCACGGGCGGGGGGGGGAAGAAAGTTACAGTTCAATAGAAGTGGACAAGAACCAAAGGAAAACTGCATAAAAGGAGCGCTAATAAGAAATGAGCAGGGGTCATTTCGTAGAAAAAGAGGTGCAGGAGCTCGTTAGCATAACTCATTAGCATAACTTATTTGCATATGCTACACCCCCTGACATCACCGGAAGTATGTCAGAAGGCAAGAAAGAAGAGAGAGACAGAAGGAAAGAAAGAAAGAAAGAACTGGCAGAGAAGGGACAGCTACTAATCCAAGCCTCAGAAATACCACTATTCTGGGAGAATAGTTTCAGTGGCGGCTGAAGCCTTCAGAAGGCTGGTCGGAGGAACAAGGACCTTTCGAGGGGACGGGGTCATTTTGCTGCCGCCATGACTCAAGCGGGCATTCCCCCGCCGCGGGGGGGGGGGGGCTGATGCCAACTCCCGGAGCTGCGCTCCCCCGAGCTCCTGCTCGAAATGACCCCTGGAAATGAGTAATGAAAATATAACACTTAGCAAAAGCGATTATATGATTTTGTATCAATAGATGAAAAAATAGGACCATGCAGTATGACAATATACAACAGTGAATATCAATATAGTGACGTTATTAAGATAACTGTCACATACAGTGAGGTAGCAAGTTAAGGTTAACGAAGGTTTCCGGAATAAGTCTTTGTTTCATGGAGAGACTTCATCTGAACCGGATTTTTCAGTCACTGTTTCCAATTGTTGTTGTTTTTTCAAGCTTCTCAGAAAGAAAGCAACAGGCACTGAAGCATCTACAAAGTTACAACATTATGCTTTACATCAGAGGATACAGGAATTCAACGGGCAAAACAAGAATTCAAGCCTGATGGAATCTTAATTACTTCACAATATTGATCCTCACTGCGGTATATTGTTATACTGTATGGTCCTATTCCTCATCTATTGATACGAAATGCTATAGTTGCTTTCACTAAGCATTATATTTTCATTACTCATTTCTTATTAGGGCTCCTTTTATGCAGTTTTCCTCGGGCTCGACCCACCGCCTGGCCAGCTGGACGGCGGGGGAAGCCCCGCCCCCAAGCCCCAACACTCGCAGCAAACCCTCCCCCTTCTCTCTTAAAAGAGAGGAAGAGGAGGGGTGGCTGTGGGCTGCACGCCCGATCTCCAAGCAGCATTGCCACTCAGAGATCAGGCAGGCGGTGTCCTCCAGCTGCGGGCACTTAAAGGGGTCCCTTTAAGTGCCTGCACCCGGAGGGCCCCACGGGGGTGGGCCTTGGAGCCGTGATATCCCCAACGTGACCTCACCAAGTTGGGGATGCCCTGCCGCCTCCTGGAACGCCTCCCAACATTCCCCACTGGGGACGAAGATGGACCTGGGCCTAAGTCCTTGTGGCTTCTCTCGTCATTTCCGTTGCAATGTTTTTCAATTTTGTAACCTGCCTTGAGTCTCAGCAAGAAAGGAGCACTGCCAAATCAACTGACCAGGTGTCTTATCAAACTCGTGATGGACTTCTACACATGCCCAGAAGCCTGCGTTCATCTATGCAGGTCTCTCTCTCTCTCTCTCTTTTTTACTGCCACGGTGATGCAGTTTAATTACGTGGTCATGAGTTCCCAAGGCCCAAAACACAAGCTGTGTGAATCCCACCTTTAATGTGGCACCATCGCCGGTCTGTAAAAACCCTTCCTTCCAATCCACACACCCACACAGCAAGCTGATCCATCACGTCAACAGCAGGGGGGTTGTTTTTCCTGAGAAGATATACAGAGAAATCTACTAATTGCGGATGCGTCGACCAGCGTGGGTCAACCGCGAGGACAATCGCTCCCATGGGCATAAGTGTTCCTTTTGCAATAACGGGAGCCACACTGCTCAGCTCTGACTGCCATTTGCCTTAATAACGAGTTCCAGGCTTCCTAATTAATTGGCACTTTAAACAACTGGCACTTTTTAGGAGCAGAAATGAGCGGGATCAGCGAGCGTCTGATTATGCTGTCAATGTGTCCTCGGACAGCGGCGTTCCCTCCCCCTTTCGATTCCTTCGCCATTCAGGTTGTGTCAAATAACTCCTGTTCCGTGTCTTCCCCCATTGCTTCGTGAAATTACCAGATTATCAGTCATACCACTGAGCCACCCTTCGACGCCCATTCAATCCCGTAGCACGTACAGAGCCTTTCTTACTGTTTCCGTTAAGGAACTGTGTACATTCATGACTACTGATCCAAGGGATTTTGTTGTCTGTCTTTCCTGTGCCCATGATGTGGGAGTGCCAACCTCCAGGTGGGGCCTGGTGATCTCCTGGAATTATAACTCATCTCAAGGCAATAGAGATCAGTTCCCCTGGAGAAGATGGCTGCTTTGGGGAGTGGGCTCTGTGGTATCACGCCCTACTGAGGCCCCTCTCCATCCCAAACTCCACTCCATAGAAACAGAGAGCTGGAAGAAGAAGAAGTGATTGGATTTATACCCCACCCTTCGCTTGGCATCTCAGAGCGGCTTACAATCTCCTTTCCCTTCCCCTCCCCACAACAGATACCCTGTGAGGTAGGTGGGGCTGAGAGAGCTCGTTCCAGTACTGCTCTTAAGAGAACAGCTCTGAGAGAACTGGTGACTGACCCAAGGTCACCCCAACAGCTGCATGTGGAGGAGTGGGGTATCAAACCCAGTTCTCCCAGATTAGAGTCCATGCTCTTAACCACTACACCAAACTGGCTTTCTGCACCAAACTGGCTCCAAAGAAGGTACTACACCAAGCAATGTACCCCAATGTACCCCAAGGTCATCTAGTCCAACCCCGTGTACACTGCAGAAAATTCACAGCACTCCCTATTTCCGCCAAAGGAAGGCAAAAAATCTATAGGGCCAAACTGGCCTGGAAGAAAATTCCTTCCTGAACTCAAAGTGGTGATCAGCATTTATCCTGGGCGTGTAAGAAAGGGCAACAACAGCCGAGCACTGGCTCACCCCTTCCTGCCCTCCCTCTCATGATCTGCCGAAAACCATATTAATCCCTAAGGTCAAAGAGGTTGGGGTCTGGAGGATGTGGGGAAAGGTTTAAAGACCTCTGCAGGGGGGGGGATAAGCCAAAGGAATATGAAATATACTGGGTTCAGATTCTTGGAATGATCAGCTCATTGTTTATTAGTGATTACAGCAAGGAGAAAAGAAAACTGGCTATCTCTGGCCGAAGCCTGTTATTTATGCCTGAAAAGGATCACACCCAGGGGTCCATTGGAGCGGGAGCGCACAGGAGCACAGCTCCGGGAGTGAGGAGCCCAGGGGGCGGGCACATGACCAAGCCCCGCCCCCTCCTCGGCTTCCCCGAGCAGTGCAGAGGCGCAGCGCCCCGGGGAAAGCCCTGCTAGGGTCTTCATTGTTTTTAATGTTTTGTTTTAATATTGATAATTTTATCACTGTTCCTTTTATGACTGTGTGCTGCTTTTCCAGAGACTTGCTCAAGGTGGCATATACATTTTCTAAGTATACCATTTTTTATCTGGGCACATGGCACATAAGTACTGGAGAAATTTCACCAACCCTTCAGCAGCTTCCACCCCATCAGTTTGGTGTAGTGGTCAGGAGCTGGACTCTAATCTGGGAGAACCAGGTTTGATTCCCCACTCCTCCACATGCAGCTGCCGGTGTGACCTTGGGCCAGTCACAAGTTCTCTCAGAGCTGTTCTCTCATGAGCAGTTCTCAAAAGACCTCTCTCAGCCCCACCTACCTCACAGGGTGTCTTGTTGTGGGGAGGGGAAGGGGAAGGGATGGGTGGTGCACATGTCCTGGGGATCTCAAGTCTACTTGAAAGCTGGTGGTTTCAAGGGAGCAGGAAGAGAATGCGGGTGTGTTCTTGACGCTTATTTTTATGGCACAAAGTATTGGATGGGGAAGGGAATGGAGGAAGAGCAGGTCAGTTTCACTCACCGGTGGAGTGGAGCCTGAGGGGTGGGTGTTGCCTTCTGACACACTTCCGGTATGTTAGGGGGTGTGGCATATGCAAATGAGTTATGCAAATGAGTTTTGTTAATGAGCTCCTCTTTTTCTACGAAATGACCCCTGGTCACACCCCAAACACACCCCACTCCCAACGATAGGCTATTTACACTCTATTGTTTCCCAACTGGTTTCCTCTAGGATCCCTGTCTCCCTACTGGGCCATTTTAGGATCCTAGCGATCTATCGTTATGCGTCCCAAGCTCAGTCCTTTTGCAAGTAAGTTCAGGCTCCATACATAACAGGATATTTGAAGGCCAAGTGAATCTGAAGGATACCGAGTAAACATTTCTTCTGCAATACGTCAGCAAGCCACCTGTAAGGAGAGCTGTCAATAAATCATTGCCCATTTTCCATCCTGTGCTTTTTCCAGAAACAAAAAACTAGAAGGTGGGGTGGGGGGGTGGGAATCCAGAATCAAAAGGTCTGGAAGAAGACTAGATTACATTTGGTTGTGGTGTCAATGGACATCAAAGACTGAATTTTCAGAATGACATTGACCAGGGACATCCGATGACCCTGTTGAGATAGACCACTGGTCCATACAGCTCAGTATTGTCTACTCTGATTGGCAGGGGGGGAGAGTATTGTCTACTCTGACTGGCAGGAGGGCTTGGTGGTGTTTCTGGCAGAGAGGGATCTTTCCCAGCCCCTTTTATCTGCAATCCTCTAAGACAGGGGTCCCCTTTTTGTCTGCAGGCACCTTTGGAATTCTAACATAGCATGGTGGGGGTGGCCACAAAATAGCTGCCCAAAAAACGGTGGCCAAAGATTACCTTCAGTCACACAGAGAAGATACTTCTGTTGTGGTGGCAGCTGATGCCAAAGTGATGTTTTTAAAAAGCGTGCACAGACAGTCAAATCTCCAACCGCCAATCAGAGCCAGTTTGGTGTAGCGGTTAGGAGCACGAACCCTAATCTGGGAGAACCGGGTTTAAGTCCCCACTCCTCCTCATGTAGCTGCTGGTGTGACCTTGACTATTACACTTGATGGAAGTGACATACATCCTGAGGAATGGGACATCTGATACCAGATTAATTTGGAGAATATGCACAGCTACCACAGACTCATTTTACTAGTTGTAGCAAATACATAGCATTTAAGAAAGCAACACCTGGTATCATATATATATATATATATATACACACAAATACAAAATTCTGAATGCATGTATTTTTGGATATGTGTCACTGTATAATAAGGAATATTGACCACTGAGGAAGGCCCATAGGGGCCGAAACGCATATAGTCCTTAGGTCAAAAGTTTTATCCATCAGTCTGATATGTACTGAAATCAGTTCCTAATGAACCAAGTTTTAATTGCCTGATATTTGGACCGTCTCTTTTAATTTTATTATGTTTTATTTATGTGTACACCCTAATAAATGTTTATGTTTTTATAATAATTCTTTTGTTAGCTTGACCCTTTCAGTTCACAGCTATTTTGGGGGTTCAGTCCCCCCCCCTTTTTTTTTTTTGCTTTTTGTGACCTTGGTTCAGTCACAAGTTCTCTCGGAGTTGTTCTCTCAAGAGCAGTCCCCGAAAGAGCTCTCTCAGCCCCAGCTACCTCACGGAGTGTCTGTTGTGGGGAGGGGAAGGAAAAGGAGATTGTAAGTCAGTCTGAGACTCTAAGTGAAGGGCGGGGTATAAATCCAATCTCTTCCTCCTCCTCCTCTTCTTCTTCCTAGGAAAAAGCCCCACCTCCCCTCACCCACTTTCTAAAAACACTTGGCAAGAAACAGGAAAGGTGTTGGCAGACTGTGGTGCACAGAGGCAAATGGCCCTTGGTCCTAGGAAGCCGACACCTAGCTTCCCCCCATCTCTCACCTCTCCCTCTGTAACGCCACCCGGTGGGATCTCTTTCAAAGCTTCGGTGAAGGAAAGGGACAGGTGGAACCGTCCCTTGGTGTTCTTCACCATCTTATAAAGCTCTAACTGCGGCAGATGACTCAGACAAAAGAAGATTCCCAGATCATTTTCTTCCTCCCTCAACAATCATGTTTCATTTGACTTTAAAAAATGGCACCTAGGAAACACGGAGCCTTGTGATACCTCATTTGGATAAGTAGGGCTTTAACCAGGTATGTCACTGATTGTTTCCCATCTAGCAGCTAGACTTGAAATTTTAAGGTCTCCGACCGTTCCAGATTCCCTTAAGTGGTGTTGTCTAGACAAAGGATTAGTGCCTGCCAGGAGGGGAGGTGGGATCGTCTATCGAGGACGGCCTTTGAAATCAGACTCTTTCTTTTTGTAAACAGAAAGGAGAGGGAGAATTTAAAATAATGTGCCTTGTTCTAGGCATCTACTCTGAAATGCAATGAAATGCAACAGCATTTTTCAGACACGGCCGGTAGAGAGCATGGAAGTGCACTGGAGGAACATAGAGGGTGCGTTCATATGGCTCTTTTGAGCCACACCAGGCACAACTGCCTGGTGGATTTAAAGTGCACGTCCAGACCTCAACATCTGGGAATCATGTCGCTTTCGTTAGTAGCCCGCTGATCCCCGTCAGCAGGGGTCCATTGGAGCAGGAGCGCACAGGAGCACAGCTCCGGGAGGGAGGAGCCCAGGGGGTGGGCACATGACCAAGCCCCGCCCCCTCTTCGGCTTCCCCGAACAGTGCAGAGGCGCAGCGCCCCGGGGAAAGCCCTGCTAGGGTCTTTATTGTTTTTAATGTTTTGTTTTAATATTGATAATTTTATCATTGTTCCTTTTATGACTGTGTGCTGCTTTTCCAGAGACTTGCTCAAGATGGCATATAAATTTTCTAAGTATACCATTTTTTTATCTGGGCACATGGCACATAAGTCCTGGAGAAATTTCACCAACCCTTCAGCAGCTTCCACCTTATCAGTTTGGTGTAGTGGTCAGGAGTTGGACTCTAATCTGGGAGAACCGGGTTTGATTCCCCCCTCCTCCACATGCAGCTGCTGGTGTGACCTTGGGCCAGTCACAAGTTCTCTCAGAGCTGTTCTCTCATGAGCAGTTCTCCAAAGACCTCTCTCAGCCCCACCTACCTCTCAGGGTGTCTTGTTGTGCGGAGGGGAAGGGGAAGGGATGGGTGGTGCACATGTCCTGGGTATCTCAAGTCTACTTGAAACCTGATGGTTTCAAGGGAGCAGGAAGAGAATGAGGGTGTGTTCTTGACGCTTACTTTTATTGCACAAAGTATTGGATGGGGAAGGGAGTGGAGGAAGAGCAGGTCAGTTTCACTCACCTGTGGAATGGAGCCCGAGGGGTGAATGTTGCCTTCTGACACACTTCCGGTATGTTAGGGGGTGTGGCATATGCAAATGAGTTATGCAAATGCTAATGAGCTCCTCCACCTCTTTTTCTACGAAATCACCCCTGCCCGTCAGGGATCCGTACTTAAAAGATAGTGGTGAAAGTCTGGTCTAAAGCTGACCAACGGGCCAATGCCAGACTTTCCCCCATCAGGTCGTTCCACCAGCACGCAATCAGCCCGTAGGGATGGTCTCCAGACCATCCCGAACGGCCGCCATTTTAAAAAACTCTTAGCAATGCATGCACATGCGATGTCCCCAGAGCTCTGCTCAAGCAATCCAAACAATGTTATATTTCTGACGGTCCCCTAAATACAGTTAGCTTTATTAAGTGAAACGGTACCAAGAGGAAGGTACCGCTGGCGGTGTTTTTACCATTTTTAGTATTTGCATGCGTGGAAAACTAAGTATGTGGTGAGGCGCCTATGCACATGCGCAGACAGGATTTTTTTTTTTAAGTCGACTGCTCGGCTCCTCGCAGTGGATGCCATCTAGACAATCCACCGCGCAAGTCACACACGGTGAAGCGCTTCACAGGCAGGCTGTCTGGTCAGGCAGCGCTGGATCAAAAAGAGGGGAGGGGAAGGGAAAGGAGTTTGTAAGCTGCTCTGAGACTCCAAGTGAGTGAAGGGCGGGATATAAAAGATCTAGCTCAAATTACAGCCAGGCCAATGGCGGGATTAGCTGCCTGTCTGAACACACCCAGAGAGAGTCTGTTATGTACTGGGACTGAAACATTGCAGGACTATGCTACTAGAGACTGGCTGAGCTTTGAGCCCAAGAGCAATTGCCCACCGGGACTCTGGCAGTAACCAATCAAGAAAAGAGCTAGTTTGGTGTAGTGGTTAAGTGTGTGGACTCTAATCTGGGAGAACCGGGTTTTATTCCCCACTCCTCCACTTGCACCTGCTGGATGACCTTGGGCAAGCCATAGCTCTGTACCAGCTGTTGTCTCAAGGACAGCTTGGGAAAGAGCTCTCTCAGCCTCACCTACCTCACACACTGTCTGTGGTGGGGAGGGGAAGGGAAAGGAGTTTGTAAATTGCTCTGAGACTCCTTCAGGTAGTGAAGGACGGGATATAAATCCAATCTCTTCTTCTTCTTCTTCTAATGTTACGTAAATAGCGTATCATTGGGAGTGAAGTGAGATATGAATTTATGCACAAATGAAATATGTATTTGTTGAAAGAAAAAAAACACAAGTAAATATTGTTTCTTTATTATTTATCATTATAATTTATTAGCGTTTACATGCATACTTGGTTGTATTCTGGCTTCTGAAGATCTGACTGTGTGATTTGCTTGTTATTTCTGTTATACTGAATCAGACCACCAGTCCATCAAGATTAGCTTTGGTCCATTCTGCATCTGGCATTCGGTCCACATTTTCTCAGCACTTGACCTGGGCCCTTTCTGCGCTCTCCTTTTAATCCATGTTCACTGCGGTGTCCTCCAAGCAACTCTGCCCTAAGGTCGAATTCAACCTTCTTTTTAATCCAGGTTCACACACACACCCTGCCTCAATCTGCACTAAAATCAAGTTCAACCTTCCTTTTATTCCGGGCTTTCTCTCCATTCTGCATTATTGGTGATTCCACATCAGCGTACTGAAACCGGCGCAGACAGGTCTCGAAAGACGCAGAGCAAAACTGTGACAAGACCGCTCTGGGGATGGAGTCCTGATGAATGCAGGCAGAAGTAAAATTCAGCTGCGGGGCAAAGAGGGAGTGATGACGGAAACCGATGCAGAAGGCAGGACTTGGATGTGCTCTGAATCCAGGGCAAAACACAGGTGCAGAAAGGGCCTGTGTCACCTCCCTTCAGTGAGCAGAAAAGAACAAAAAGGACTGTACAGAACGCTGAATTATAATTTAAATATCATAATAAACATATGACAATACAAAGATATATAGTACAAAAGTCCAAAATGTGTAAATGTTTGCAGTAAAGGATAATGAGGAGGTTGTCTGGAATATAATCTCGTTTCATAGACACTTCATCCAAACAGGAATATATGATCTTTTAGAAGAAAGTACACATACATAATTAAAAACACGAAATCACGGGAGAACAGGAATATAAAATACACACCAAAGGCTATACATACTTGCATATGAACGCATACTTGCAGAATGCATATGAACGCATATGAACTTGCTGAACACATACAAGAAGCAGAGCATCCATTTCAATAGATCAAAAATCAGTCACATAGTACTACAGATCTGAAAGACATATGAAAAAATACAATAGATGGAGGCATCCAAAAACAATTGAAAGAAAGTTGCATGAATAGAGAACAAAAAAAGGGGGGGGGAGCTTACCACTTATGAAAGAGACATATTGAGATGACGGCTAAAAGATCATATATTCCTGTTCGGATGAAGTGTCTACGAAACAAAATTATATTCCGGAGAACCTCGTCATTTATCTGAAAGATCTACTGTAAACATTTACACATTTTGGACTTTTGTATTTATCTGAAAGATTTATTGCTAACATTTACACATTTTGGACTTTTGTATTTATCTGAAAGATTTATTGCTAACATTTACACATTTTGGACTTTTGGACTGTACAGCTTCATACTGTCACATGTTTATTAGGATTTTTAAATTATAATTCAGCGTTCTGCATAGCCCTTTTTGTTCTTTTCTGCTCACGTCTTTTGGGGTTGTGGTTCTCTTGTTTGTACCTCCCTTCAGTCATCAGCCCGGTTTCAGCCTGCTGTTGCCCTGGGTTATTTGGATGCTGTTTTGCCCAGGACTTAAATTGCCTCGATGCGAACACTGAGAAAATCCAGAGTGGCAGGCAAATGTGGAAAGGACCAAAAGGTCAGCATTGTCTACTCAGACTGGCAGGAGGTCTTCCCCAGAGGGCTTTGACATCATCTCCGGCCTGGTCCTTTTTCTAACTGGAGATGCCGGGGATTGAACTTGGGACACTCTGCATGCCAGGCTGATGCTCCCCCACTGAACTACAGCCCTACCCTAACAGTGAACTCTATTCATGAAACTGCCCAATATTGAATCAGGCTATTGGCCCGTCAAGGTCCGTGTTGTCTATTCAGACTGGCAGCAGCTCTCCAGGGTCTCAGGTGGAGGTCTTTCACATCAGCTCCTTCCTGGTCTTTTTCACTGGAGGGGCCAGGAGGTGGGGACCTGGGAACTTCTGCATGCAGAGCAACGGCTCCTCTACCCAGCCACATTCCCTCCCCGTGCTCTGCCCTCCCAATCATAGCCTTCTGCTGGATGATATAATTCAAATTTACACCCATGCTAGAACACACACCTGTGTTTCTTTCTGTGTCACTGGGTACTCTGGAAAAAAAATCCTCAGTATGTGCTCATCCGTGCAGATGTGTATATGGAGAGGTTCTATGGATACATTCCAACAGATGTGCATAGCTTAGGGGTGATACTCTCCCGCCAGTAAATCTCCACTGATGGAGTGGGCCTCCGTTGGGGGACTTTATCACCTCCCTCCTCCTGCCGAACGGATGGGATGTGCTGCCAATCACAACCGAGTTATGGTGATGACCGCATCAAGGGATTTGCAAGGCAAGAGATGGACAGAGTGGTGCCATTGCAAGACTACTGAATTTGAATTCATTTACAAATTCAGAACAATGGATGCCCAAGGGCTGAATAGGGACATAGAATTTTTATCTCACTACAGGTGCTAATTTTCTGCCCCAGCCCTGAGCATCTCTCTGACCTGACCTGGATACCTTCAGCTAGCCCAATCTTGTCAAAGCTCAGAAGCTAAGCAGGGTCAGCCCTGGCTAGTCTTTGGATGAGAGCAGGGTTCCCTCTAAGCTGCGTTAGTGTGAGCTAACTCACTGTTTTTTAGCCTCCGGCTCACACCTTTTTGTCTTCGCTCAAGAAGGATGGCTCCAGAGCAAACTCATTTATGCAGTAGCCAAATCACTCACTCACAACTTGAACGCCAGTCGCTCACAAAATAGAATTTTTGCTCACGAAACTCCACTGCTTAGAGGGAGCATTGGATGAGAGACCTCCAAGGAATACCAGGAATGCAACACAGAGGCAGGCAATGGCAGACCACCTCTGAACATCTCTTGCCTTGAAAACCCTACAGGGTCACCATAAATCAGCTGTGACTTGACGGTATTCTCCACTACCAAGCATTTCTCCCCTGTTCTATTCAAGCATTGCACCTCTGCATCCTGACTCCCTTCTTCACAATACCACCTCCTACAGTCTGACTGGGACATAAAGACACAGGGATCTCCATTTGTTTCTGTCTGTGACAAAGGGAGCTTTGACTCTCGAAAGCTTATACCCCGACAATCTTGTTGGCTTCTAAGGTGCTACCAGAATCGAATCTACCTGTTCTGAAGACCAACAAAGCTGCCCTCTAGGACTCATCTTCCTGGGTGGTCCCCCATCCAAATACTAACCATGGATGACCCTGCTTAGCTTCTGAGATCTGACAAGACCCAAGTGGCCTGGGCTACACAGACTATCATGGAATCATAGAATCATAGAGTTGGAAGGGGCCATATAGACCATCTAGTCCAACCCCCTCTCCAATGCAGGACCAGCCTAGAGCATCTCTGACAAATATTCGTCCAGCCTCTTCTTGAAAGCTGCCAGTGAAGGGGAGCTCGCCACCTCCCTGGGCAGCTGATTCCACCTTTGAACCACTCTGACCATGAAAAAGTTTTCCCTAATATCCAGCCGATACCTTTCTGCCTGTAATTTAAACTCGTTGCTTCCAGTCCTCTCCTTTGCCCTCCTCCGAAAGGCTGTTAAGGTTCTCCCAGATTAGAGTCCGCACAGTTAACCACTACACCAAACTGGCTCTCTTTAAACAGAAAGAAAAGAAAAGAAAAGAAAAGAAAAGGAGAGAGAGAGAGAGAGAGAGAGAGAGAAAGAAAGAAAGAAAGAGAAAGAGAGAAAGAAAGAAAGAAAGAAAGAAAGAAAGAAAAAGAAAGAAAGAAAGAAAGAAAGAAAGAAAGAAAGAAAGAAAGAAAGAAAGAAAGAAAGAAAGAAAGAAAGTGCATTATTTAGTGTGTGTAATGGCAGCCTAGGTCCCTGAGATTTTTCTTCTTGGGGACGGGGGTCTGCTAAGAACAGCGTGGTGGGATTGGAGTTTTTAAGCAGGAGGAGGGAAACAGGTGAAACTGTATCGATTCCCCTTTGTGGATTTCCCCCCTACAAACTCTACCCCATTAATTCAACACGATCGCTTTCCATGATCACTTTTTTGCATACCTGTGTAGTAGGAAGCATTCTCTGGACCAGGCCCGGAAAAGCACAGCTGATTCTGTGGTTGGTTTGGCGCCTGCACGGCGCACATTTGTGGGCCTGCATCTGTCATCCCCACTTCCCTCCTGCTGGCAAGTTCATGCAAACAGGCGGCTGAGCAATGCGTCTCACACGGAGGAGAGTTCGGTCACATTCCACTTCACAGAGCCTCACTGCTTGCCATTTGCAGGGCGATACCTGTCTCCTTGTGACCTTACCTGTCTAGCAAGGTCTCACCTAGGACCAGGCATGCAGATCATAGGTGTCAACTTCAGGGGGGCTGGGGAGCTGGAGCCCTCCACCCCCCGAACTTTTCCAGGAAGTGCTGAGCCTTCCCCGGAGACAATGGCCTATGATGTCTCTGGCCCAGCCCCCCCCCCCCCGGGAAATTGGAAAGTCTACGCCCTTGATGCAGATCATAGAAATGTGGATTTCATTGGGCCTTTATACCATCTAGTGAGGGGGGAAAAACCTCTGCACTTTCCCCTTTGAACCACCAATCCATTTTAAAAAACGTTCAGAGCAAACAGCCAGTTTTCAGGTTCTGGATTTGAATGAGGGTCACTTCCAGGCACGCTTAAGGAATCCTGGAAAAGGGGAACGGTGGAGACTTTGGAGAATACGCGCTTACAGTGTTCTCTATCCTACCCCAGACACAGGACGCAGCCATGGTGGGGCAAGAAGGGGCTGGGCCCCTTCAATCATCTGTCATGCCCCTCCAATCAGCACTAGGGGCTGGTGCGAAACCTGTCAGAAGTCTTTCAATTGTAAATTCTCTCTCTATATATATAAAAAAGGAACAAATTGAGGTAGAAAGGCATGAATCATGTCATAAAGCTCCAAAGGTGAATTCTCCATGCAATTGGCTAGAACAGAATTAGCAGTTAGCTGGGCTGAATAGTCCTGATTTTAAAAGTCTAGGGGGGCAGAGTCTGGGGAGTAACTTCCCGTTGGAGTAAAACAGAGAGAGAGACCGATTAAGGAATGAAAGAGTAAAAATGGTGTTGGGGCAAACTCAAAACTGCGTATAGCGTTGTTTTCATATTTTTTTGTAATTCCATTTTCTGCATTGCTTGACATAGAAAGGTACCAAAAAGTGTCAGGCATGCTAAGTTTTGTAATCATAGTCCTATGGCACTGCTTATTAGATCTCTCGTGCTGTTTGATGACATTGTTTGATGCCATTGTAATCCATCTTTAGTCTCAAGTAGAAAATTGGTAGGTAAATAATAAAGTATAAATATGCAACAAAGTCAACAGAAAAGAGCAAGAGTTCCAGTAGCACAGGGGTGGCCAACCTGTGGCTCGGGAGCCACATGCGGCTCTTTCACACATATTGTGCGGCTCCTGGCAGGGCGGCTGGGAAAGCAAAGGGGAGGGATGCTTTTTCTCTCTTTCTCCCTTCCTTCCTTCCTTCCCTCCTCCCTCCCATCTATTTGCTTTCCTAGTTTCTCTCTCTCTCTTTCTTTCCACTTCTTTAATTCTTTCTTTCCATCTCTCTCTCTTTCTCTCTCTCTCTCAATATCATTAGCAAACAAGTAATATCATTATCAATAACCGGTTTTCCTTGTTTGTTTTTATTTTTGGCAGTCCCATTTAACGTTAATAAAAAGCAAATTTGCATATTTTTTAAAATAAAAACGTGTGTGTGATATTTGTTCCTGTCTTGTGGCTCTCAGACATCTGACGTTTATTCTATGTGGCTCTTATGTTAAGCAAGGTTGGCCACCCCTGCAGTAGCACCTTAAAGACTAACAAAATTTGTGGCGGGGTGTGAGCTTTCGTGAGCCACCGCTCACTTCTTCAGATACAGCTAGAATGTGAGTCCATCTATCCTTATATCTTGGACTGAATCGAGACCTAGGCTTCCTGTCTCATTACCAGTGTTAATTTCCCCCACACCTACTACCCCTCTGCATATTACATCTAATCCAATCACACCTGCTATCGTCATTCTCCTGCTATTGTCATTCGGCATCTGAAATCACTTCATTCTCCAAAACAGAACAACAGATGGAATCATGTTCTAGCTGTATCTGAAGGAGTGAGCAGTGACTCACGGAAAGATCATCCCCTGCCACAAATTTTGTTAGTCTTTAAGGTGCTACTGGACTCTTGCTCTTTTTTTCTTTTTTGCTCTTTTCTACTGCTTCAGACATACTAACATGGCTACCCATCTTGAATAAAGCACATAAATAATGATGGGCTGAACACTGAGAGGTGAACCAATGGTGAACCACTCTACTCATTTGCTCCCTATGGAACCCCAGGTGTGACCTAGCCAATGTGGTGAGTACAGAGGGACTATATGACATCTTGGGATCTGGATGTTATGCCTCTGGGACACTGAGAGCCAGTTTGGTGTTGTGGTTATGAGCACAGACTCTAATCTGGGAGAACTGGGCTTGATTCCCCACTTCTCCACATGCAGCTGCTGGTGTGACCTTGGGCCAGTCACAAGTTCTCTCAGAGCTGTTCTCTCAAGCGCAGTTCTCGAAGGAGCTCTCTCAGCCCCACCGACTTCACAGGGTGTCTGTTGTGGGGAGAGGAAGGGAAAGGAGATTGTAAGCTGCTCTGAGACTTCTTCGGGTAGTGAAGGGCGGGGTATAAATCCAATTTCTTCTTCTACTTCTTCTTCTTCTACCTGCCAAGCAGATGCTGTGTCTCTGGGCCACAGCCCCCTCTCAAACATGGAACTGCCTAATTCTGAGGGGCAATCCAGGTACAATGTTTTTAGATACTGATTTTCCCCATGGCCACAGAGCAGCTGCAGGGAATTAAAAAACCTCACAGAGAACCTTCTACCTCCTCCCAAACGCCACTTCCCAGAACTGAAATTGCCCCAAGGGCTATCATTTGACATGTTTTGAAGCGCTGCTCGTGAACAGAATACTACAGAGATCTTCCGCACCATGTACAACCTGATCTTTTTCAGGAGGAGATGCTGAGGATTGAACCTGGGACCTTCTGCATTCCAGGCAGGCGCTCTACCCATTCAGCCGGCCTTCCAAAAAGGCATGGAGGACTACAGACTGAATATTCTAAGCAGCCGGGGGGGGGGGGGAGAGCTTTTTCCCTGTGTTTTTTCCATCTTGCTGACAGCAGAAGGAAAACTACAGTCAGGGCTACAGAGAAACGTGACGAGGATGCCCAAACAAGAGAGAGGGGAACAGATGCTGAGTTGCAAATTGACAAGGCGGATGTAGGATACACCGAAGTTTGTTCATTGGGCCTGGAGATGTTTTCACTTCTCATGCAAGACTTTGTCAATCATTGCGAAAGAGAACACAGTGAGCGTGGATCCAGTCTTGCTGAGATTGTTTTGCCCTCCTTTGGCTCTGAGACAGGGAGGAGGCAAACCAGACTAGACACTAGCTGAACATCTTGTAACTGTTTTGTAAGTAGTTTAACTGTTTTCAACTCTCCTGAAAACTGGTTGAACGATGTACGTTTGGGCAGGGGGGGCTGATTTTAATGGTTTTATAATGTCATTTTATCATTTTTTAATAATAATGATCAAGGTTTACAAGATCATGCATGGGATAGAGCAGGTAGAGAAAGAGGTACTTTTCTCCCTTTCTCACAATACAAGAACTCGTGGGCACTCCATGAAATTGCTGAGCAGTCGGGTTAGAACGGATAAAAGGAAGTACTTCTTCACCCAAAGAGTGATTAACACATGGAATTCACTGCCACAGGAGGTGGTGGCGGCTACAAGCATGGTCGGCTTCAAGAGGGAATTGGATAAACATATGGAGCAGAGGTCCATCAGTGGCCATTAGCCACAAAGTATAGATAGGATCTCTCAGTCTGGGGCAAGTGATGCTCTGTATTCTTGATGCTTGGGGGGCAACAGTGGGAGGGCTTCTCATGTCCTGGCCCCACTGCTGGACCTCCTGAGGGCACCTGGTGTTTTTGGCCACTGTGTGACAGTGTGTTGGACTGGATGGGCCATTGGCCTGATCCAACATTGGCTTTTCTTACATTCTTATGTTCTTAATAGTTTTATAAATGGTTTTGTCATGGTTTTATAATGTCATTTTATAATGTCATTTTATCACAATGCATTGGTCAGGCCACACCTAGAGTGTACACTGCATTGGTCAGACTGCCCGGTAGGGTTGCCAGGTCTGGGTTGAAAATGCTTAGAGATTTTGAGAGTGGATCCAGGAGAGGGTGGGGTTTGGGGAGGGGAGGGGAGGGGCTTCAGCATGGTAGAATGCATAGAGTCCGCCCTTCAAAGCAGCCATTTTCTCCAGGGGAGCTGATCTCTGTCAGCTGGGGATCAGTTGTAAAACTGAAAGATCTCCAGGCCCCACCTGGAGACTGACAACCCTGGTCTCTGGAGTGTACACTGCATTGGTCAGGCCGCACCTGGAGTATTGCGTGCAGCTCAGGAGGCCTCACTTCAAAAAGGATGAGGACAGAACGGAGCGGATGCAGAGGAGAGCGACAAGGATGGAGACCAAGCCCTATGAGGAATGGCTGAAGGACTTGGAAATGTTCAGTCTGGAGAAGAGACCATTGAGGGGGAACAGGATTGCTCTCTTGAAGCATTTGAAGGGCTGTCACTCCAAGGAGGGAGCTGTTCCTGTTGGCAGCAGAGGAGAGGACTTGCCAGAATGGGTTTAAATTAAGGGCGGGAAGGTGCCGGCTGGATCTTAGGAGAAACTTTTTGACAGTAAGAGTAGTTCAGCAGCAGAACCTGCTGCCTACAGAGGTGGTGAGCTCCCCCTCCCTGGCAGTCTTTAAGCAGTGGCTGGGCGAACCCTTGTCAGGGATGCTCTAGGCTGGTCCTGCATTGAGCAGGGGGTTGGACTAGATGGCCTCTCTGGCCCCTTCCAACTCTGATTCTATGATTCTATGTATGGTTTAGATCAGGGGATCCCAACTTGGTGCCCACTGAGTGTTTTTGGAAAGCAGGTGGGGCTTTTGCCCAGCCAGGCTTCTGATAGGCCACTGTAGATTTGATTGGCAGTTTTGTTGTTTTGTTTTGTTTTAAAAACATTGTTTTGGCAGCGCCTGCCACCACAGCTGAAGGGTTTTCACTGTGCAACTCAAGGTAACCTTTTTGTAGCTGGCTGCACCTCCCAAGTGCAGCTATTTTGTGGCTTGCTCCCACCACGCTGCTTCAGAATTCCAAAAGTGCCTGCAGGCTCAAAATGTTGGGCACCATTGTTTCAGACTGTTAGCTGCTTTGGTGGCTCCTGTAAGGGCTGAGAGGGGGGATACAAATTTTGTAAAATAGATAAAGAACTAGATAGATCTTTTCATCATGAATGAAGGGTGATAGCAGCTGCACAGGGCACCCATTCAGACTGGGGTTGCCCTCTGGGAGGACATGAAGGATTTGCCCATTTTTTTTCATGGGTTTCATTACTCAGCCTTAACCTAGTTGCCCTGGTCTTGGCTCCAGAAAGGAACAAGCACAAAGAAGATGCTTGTCTTTTTAACCCCTCTTTTGGGCTACTCATATGGTAGTGGCGTGTGAGAGATTCTTGATCCAGTTTGGTGTTGTGGTTAGGAGTGTGGACTCTGGGAGGGTTTGATTCTCCACTCCTCCACATGCAGCTGTTGGAGTGACCTTGGGTCAGTCAGAAGTTCTCTCAGAGCTGTTCTCTCAAGAGCAGTCCTCAAAAGAGCTCTCTCAGCCCCATCTACCTCTCAGGGTGTCTGTTGTGGGGAGGGGAAGGGAAAGGAGATTGTAAGCTGCTCTGAGACTCCAAGTGAAGGGTGGGGTATAAATCCAATCTCCTCCTCCTCCTCCTCCTCCTCTTCTAAATAAAGGAATCCATGAATAATACCAAAATATGGTTATCCTTCAGGACAGTGGTCCAAAGGCCTCAAAGGGCTCCATCGGTTTAAATCCAAGGCCTTTCATTTAAACCGACAGCACAGAAGGCTATTCGACTTGTGTTTAAATTACATTGTAAAAACTGCTCAGAAATAACTTACGGGGGGGGGGGGGGGGGCCCTGTGGCAATTCCGGCGAAAGTTCCAGAATTAATTTAAAGTCTAATTGCTGCCATGTCGGGTGAAATTCCCCATCTTCTTTCATAGACGCAGCATGGGGATTTCTCTGCAAAGAGTGACATTGATCAGTGCTCCAGGCGCCGCTAAACGCTTTAACAGTGTGTGCCACATCGACTGAGATGAGAAAACAAGCATGTGTGCCGGTGAATGATAATTTTTTTTTGATGTGACGTGGCGTCGCTTGTCGGCGATCAAAGGCTGCGCTTTATCTAGTTCAGACGCCACCGAGAGGACACCGAAACTCCTTGTTATTGACGTGTTGCTGAGAAAAGCAGAATGACACGGTTTACTCAAAAGATACTTTGAGTCAGCATCGGCCGCATCGGGGGAATCGGCGTTACAGTTTCCTTCAAGCAGACAAAGGAGGAGAGGAGAATCAACACGCTGTTTAGTGTCATTCTTCGATTGTTCGCTACTGAGGCGGCAATGAGATGTTACACTCAGCTTGGCTCAGGGCTGCCGTAGAAATCAGCAGCCCTGCATTAAGTTTTTCCCGGATTTCTTTCTCCTAGAATGGTTAGGCATGCTTAGCCCTGTCATGAACTCGCTATGTCTTTTCATTTCCAGAGCCCTACTAGCACTAGAACTAGAAAACATTCTTGACTCAGGACTGCTGCTAGGGTTGCCAAGTCTTGCTTGGAAAATACCTGGGGACTTTGGGGGTGGAGCCAGGAGAAGGCGGGATTTGGGGAGGGGAGGGGCCTCCGCATGGAACAATGCCATAGAGTCCACCTCCAAAGCAGCCATTTTCTCTAGGGGAGCTGATCTCTGTCAGCTGGGGATCAGTTGTAAAAGCAGGAGATCCCCAGGCCCCACCTGGAGGCTGGTAACCCTAACGGCTGCTGAAAACAGAAGCTCCATCGTCAAGGTTTTCCTTAGAAAAGAGCAAGAGTCCAGTAGCACCTGTGGCAGGGTATGAGCTTTCATGAGTCACTGCTCACTTCTTCAGATACAAGACAAGCTCAAGACAATGCATCCCCCTGGACTGAATCAAGACCTAGGTTCTCCTGCAGCCTATTTAAATTTTCTTGAATCCAAAAATTCAAGAAGGGCATTCACGTTAGCCAGAAGCATGTCCTTGCCGTCTGCAGTCTTAGAAGGGAGGTTTAAAGGGACCCCTTACTCACTGAGGTTCTGTTCCTGCCCCCTCCATGAAATAGACTCTCAAGAACACATATTTTTCCAACTGCGTATTCCATAGGGGGATCTGTATGGAGACTATTAGTCTGCGGTTAGAAAGGTTTCCTGGCAGATCAAATAAAATTAAACTTGATTACCTCCTGTCTGACAGGGACTATCAGACAACAAGACAGGTGGCTAGATTTTGTACCGTTTTCAAGGAGTTGATCCTCTGGCCCACTGTTAGGTGGAGGAGGATGAAGAGGAAGAAGAAGAGGAGGAGGACGATGACAAGGAAGAAGAAGAAGATGAAAAAGAAGAAGGAGAAATGCCATGAAGCTGCAACCAACTTATAGCCACCCCTCAAGGGGTTCTAAAGGCAAGAGATGAAGAGAGGTGGTTTGCCACTCCCTGCCTCTGCATAGAAATCCTAGACTTCCTTGGTGGTCTCCCATCCAAGTACCAGCCATGACCAACTTTGCTTTGCTTCTAAGCTCTAATGAACTCAGGGTAGTCTGGGCTATTCGGGCTACTGCTCTTAGGCTGAGGACAGACTGGCAATCTGGAGTGAGATGAATGCAGAGAAAACTGCTGCGGGGGAAAAACTCCCCGGGGCTGGCCGTTCACACCGGCCGGTGTATTGCGCAACGGTGCTGATACGGAGCATTCAGACTGCTGCGGAGTGGCCCCATGTGGGCCGGGCTCCGCAGCTCGTGATAGGGCTGTTTCGGCAATTTGCGCATGTGCGCATGTGCGCTCATGCGCAAACTGGCAAAACGCCGCGTTTGCACTGCCGCCTCCGCTTGCCTCCCGCCTTCTTCCGGTTCACACTGCCTGGAAGCGGGAGGCAAGCGCAAGACGACCCCTGGACACCGGTTTCTCCCGGTGTCCTGTTAAAGTGGATGGAAAGCGAGTGGGAGACGGGTAAGTGCGAAACGGAGCCGACGGACAGATGCGCATGTCTGAATGCACTCCCTTCTTCCACTTCCAACGTGGGGCTGTCCCGCTTTACATTGCCAGTCTGTCCTCAGCCTTAGTACACACGTATGAAAATCAAGAATGCAGTTTTAAATGCACTTGTTTCAGTATCTATAGGGAGAGGATTTATCATCTGTCTTGTGAGCTCTGCTGTATAATGTTCAGGTCTGAAGCTGCTTCATGTCCTAGAGAAAGGCAGTATATTTTAATAAGTTAATTTAATAAGTTAATTAAAGTACCAGGGTAGCTTTGACACCAATGTGTTACCAGTGCAGGGAGCGCTGGAATGAAGCTGTTACAAAAATGCACATGTAAAATCAGCCTAACTCTGTAGAGGTGAGTTGCCTATTGTAGATGCTTTGTCTCCTGTAGCAAAATTTCCTCTGAAAAAAGGTTGATTCCGTAGTGAGGAGTCAAATTGAGTGAGCTTTTCCTTGATCAGTTAGTCTTGAAGGCGCTACTGGACTCTTGCTCTTTTCTCCTGCTACAGACAGACTAACACGGCTACCCGTCTTGTTTTGGAAAGACATTGATTTTTTTGACAACTACCCCCCCCCAATCAATGATCAATCAGAACTCTAAGCCTTACCACCCGCTACTGCTAACAAATTCAGGTTTTTAATATAAGAGAACCAGTGAGGTTCGGTGGGTCAGCAAGTTTGTTACACAAATACATTTCCAAGCCAAAATTAAATTGAAGTAACAATGAGGAGGAAAGTTCTTTCTGGTATTTATTGCAAGGAATACCGGGGAAACAGTCAGGTCAAATTAGCCTTCTAAAAATTAACTACTTTCTCCATAATATCAGGAAGTATATGAAGTTTTATACCCAACATGACATAGAGAGATGAGGTGCAGTGATCATAATTGGTCAAAAGGGTATAGAGTATCATCTGAGCAATCATACATTCGTTGGTTAGTTACAGAAAAAGGCATGGCTACGTAATATCTTAAATGTTTACTTAACCTAACCTTAATAATACTAATGAAGGCTCCTTCCTACCCATACAAAAGTTATTCTTTTCTGATATGAAGCTAAAAGCCCTTTTTGACCCAGACACTGCAGAGTTTCACCCCAAACTAGAAGAAGAGGAGGAGGAGGAGGAGGAGATTGAATTTATATCCTGCCCTTCACTCACTTGGAGTCTCAGAGCGGCTTACAAACTCCTTTCCCTTCCCCTTTCCCCAACAGGCACCCTGTGAGGTAAGTGGGGCTGAGAGAGCTCTGAGACAATTGTCCTTGAGAGAACAGCTGGTACAGAGCTATGGCTTGCCCAAGATCATCCAGCAGGTGCATGTGGAGGAGTGGGGAATCAAACCCGGTTCTCCCAGATTAACCACTGCACCAAACTGGCTCTCTAAACCCATGATCTCTGTTCTTCAAGCAAATACTTCTATGCTGTACCAGCATCTCTACACTGAAAACCTGTTAAAAAGAAAACTAAAAGAGACACCAGACAGCTAGATAGCCATCCCATCCAAACAACCTGAAGAGTGGAAAAGACTGTTGCTTCTTGTCTACTGGCATCAGCTAGAAAGGCACTTTAACCTACAAAAGAGAGGCTTTATCATTTAATAGGCCTTTACTAAATCCTAATAAAATCGGAATATAAAAATCCATAAGGAAACCATAAAAAATATAAGAATATGAGTAATCTGAATTGCAAAAATCATTACGTATTCCCATCCATGCTACAAATTGGACTAGGATCTGGATTCAAATCCCCATTCTGCCATGGGAGCTCATGGGACAACCTTGGGCCAGTCACTCTTTCAGCCTAACCTACCCCAGAGGGCTTCTTTTACAGAGATAAAGTAGAGGAGGGGAAAACAAATGTGTAAGGCACTTTGGGTCCCTGCAAGGGAGGGGGGGGGGAAGCAGAATATAACTATCTAAATAGAGTGGCATTGGCCATCCTTGGTTTCTGCTGGGATGTAGCAGAGTGCCCAGAATTATTTTTAAAAATAGTTTACCCACGCAAGCAAAAAAAAAAAAAAAAACGTGCAAAGAGCAAGGATAAAAGAAGCAAGGTGGTGAAAGGAGAGAGGGGTGAAAAAGCCCTTTCCCATCTTGCTTCCTATTCATTAGGCTATGGATACTGCTCAAATCCCTCTCTGAAGGGATCTACGTGGTAAGCTCTCTGAATCAGTTCTCATAATTAGAGGGACTTAATCAAGCACCAAACTATGTTAAATAAAACATCAGGAACAAGTTATAGACTTCCTTTCCTTAATCACATTGTCGAGGTTTGAAATGCCAAAAGGCTTTGGCTGCCAGACATAAAGGCAGTTCGGGAGCTGAATATGAAATAGAGAATCACTAAGCCTCCCTTCCCTTAAATTAATTACAGTCGACGAGTTTTTCCTCGGTTAGCTAGCTGCAGAGATGGTACTTGGATGCTGCCATCTTTATACAAGGACTTCTTGGAAGCAGAAGTCTCCTCCTGTAGAGGATCATGAATTTGTCCTATTAAGCATGCAAATGTCCCCGATTTTCGCTTTGAACAAATGAATCTGCCCAATAATGAATCAGGCCGCTGGTCCATCAAAGTCAGTATTGTCTACTCAGACTGGCAGCTGCTCTTCAGGGCCTCAGATAGAAGTCTTTCACATCATCTACATCACCCGATCCTTTTAGAAGAAAAAGAAGAGTTGGTTTTTATACTCTGCTTTTCTCTACCTTAAGGAACCATATCAAAGAATTGGGTCGGAAGGGTCCCTACAGGCCATCTACAGCCAGTTTGGTGTAGTGGTTAAGTGCATGGAGTCTATTCTGGGAGAACCGGGTTTGATTCCCCACTCTTCCACTTGCACCTGGCTGGATGACCTTGGGCAAGCTATAGCTCTGTACCAGCTGTTCCCTCAAGGACAGTTGTCTCAGAGCTCTCTCAGCCCCACCTCCCTCACAGGGTGTCTGTTGTGGGGAGGGGAAGGGAAAGGAGTTTGTAAGCCACTCTGAGACTCCCTTGGGTAGTGAAGGTCAGGGTATAAATCCAATCTCTTCTCTTTTCTCTCTTCTCTAATGAATAATTATCATTCAGGGTTATGTGTGGTATAGCCAGGAGATCCTAAGATTGTCTGGCTGCCTAAAGCTCTAGCTCTTTTTACCATTATGCACACTGACTGACAGACTGACCAACCACATCAGATGCTGTAGAATGACTTAGAGATTAAAGGGATCATTCTAGAGCCCCTGGTCAGTTTCTTTCACTGGCCAATGCTTTGTGGAAAGCTATGGAGTCAAATGGATTACATCTCACCTCCCCTGGAAAGTCTGAGGCCTCCTCCCAGCTTCAGGAACCTTTCTCTGGAAGAGCAGTGTAGGGATTTCTATAATGAGCCTTCCTCTTTTCCCACACAGGTTACTCTGGGAATGTAAGGTTATCAAAACACACTGGAGGAGCCAACATTGTGTTCACTTTCTATGCCAGTGTTGCCCTGCCTAGGGGGTCAGCCCTTCGCATGCTGTGGTGGAACGTGCTGTGGGGAGGGGCTGTGGCTCAGTGGTAGAGCATTTGCTTGGAATGCAGAAGGTCCCAGGTTCAATCAACGGTCTCCAGTGAAAAGATCTGGCAGTAGGTGATGCGAAAGACCCCTGCTTGAAAACCCTGGAGTGCCGCTGCCAGTCTGAGTAGACAATACTGACTTTGATGGGCCAAGGGTCTGATTCAGTATCAGGCAGTTACATGTGATTTCATGTGCCATCAAGTCATAGCCAACTAATGGCGATCCCATAGGGTTTTAAAAGCAAGCGATGTTCAGAGGTGATTTGCCATTGCCTGCCTTTAGTGTGGCGTGGTTCAGAGCTCTGGGATTCCTTAATACAGAGAAAAGCGGGGTATACAAGCCAACTCTTCTTCTCCACATCATGACCCTGGTATTCCTTGGAGGTCTCCCATCCAAATACGAGGCAGGACTGACCCTGCTTAGTTTCTGAGATCTGATGAGATCAGACTAGCCTGGGCCATCCAATCAGGGCTACTTGGCCTGTTACATGAATAGAAACACCCCTCGCCAACCTAAAAATTCAGTCTGCATGTGGTTTATTCAGGAGTCAAGGAACTGATTTCAGAATAGAATTCTGCATCCCTGTTATGGCAGCCTAAAGAATCGGGTCTTATTATTAAAATTTATAACAATACACGAATCATAGTTTATAATTACTCCTCTACTGTGGTGACTTTTTATTTAAAAAAATTTCCAGAAATTGCATTTAGTAATAGAACATTCAAAGTCAACCTGCCATGCATGAAATACAGTAATAAAATGGAGGGTCTGTTCTGTCAGGCAAACACAGTGGGCAAAATGTTTCTATTAACACCTGCTAGTATATGAAATACAAATTATTTCTTAAGTGAAAAGGAATTGTAAGAACACAAGAGAAGCCATGTTGGATCAGGCCAATGACCTGGATCAGGCCAATGACCATGTTGGATCAGTCCAAAACTCTGCGTCTTCCAGGGGCCAAAACCCAGGTGCCATCAGGAGGTCCACCAGTGTGGCGAGAACTCCAGAAGCCCTCCCACTGTTGCCTCAAGAATACAGAGCATCACTGCCCCAGACATAAGAACACAAGAGAAGCCATGTTGGATCAGGCCAATGACCCATCCAGTCCAACACTTTGTGTCATCCAGTGGCCAAAACCCAGGTGCCATCAGGAGGTCCACCAGTGTGGCGAGAACTCCAGAAGCCCTCCCACTGTTGCCCCCCCCAAGCATCAAGAATACAGAGCATCACTGCCCCAGACATAAGAACACAAGAGAAGCCATGTTGGATCAGGCCAATGGCTCATCCAGTCCAACACTCTGTGTCATCCAATGGCCAAAACCCAGGTGCCATCAGGAGGTCCACCAGTGTGGCGAGAACTCCAGAAGCCCTCCCACTGTTGCCCCCCCCCCAGCATCGTTGGTGGGGTTTTCAAGGCAAGAGACGTTCAGAGGTTGTTTGTCATTCCCTGCCTCAGCGTAGCAACTCTGGACTTCCTTGGTGGTCTCCCATCCAAGCACTAACCAGGGCTGATCCTACGTAGCTTTGAGATCCAATGAGATCAAGCTAGCCTGGGCCCACCAGGTCAGGGCATAAGCACATGACAGGAAGTCATTTGACATTAATCATGTGACAGGAAGGGAGGAAATACAGCCTTAGTAGTCCCAATGCTTTCTCCTAACTTTCAACTTCTCTTGTGCCCTTGACTGGGAATCTCTTCCAGTTGCTTAAAGGACAGATGTGAAACAGCAAGTCAGTTCATGCTCTGATGGGGGGAAAGTGATTAAACAACAGCTCAGCTCCGAAAATAAAAGCAAATCGATCAGCGCTCTGAACACTGGATGAAGCTGGGACCATTATGCTAAGATGCAAATTGGCAGACAAAATAATCATTTGGAACATCATATCCTTGTAGAAATTACCTTTCTGTCCTGGGGATAAATGCCGGGAACGTTTAATGCCATTTTTTAAAAAAGTAAAATATTCACAAAAGAAGCCCATCAAGCCATGCAAACAGAAGTTTCGTCAATGTTCTTTTCGCAACATGCAATCAACAGCCAGAGAAGTTATGCAAATGTTTAAGGCAAGTCTGACCTGGAGCTTCAATGTATGACATTGACCTACCCAGAGTTGGATCCTGCCAATAATTTCTCCACATGAGGGTGTGGGGTGGTTTGATGTTCACCAGTCCCGTCCCCCCACCTTCCAGCAGCAGATCTGACCCAACCATTCATGACCCTGGGGGAGGACTGATTTCATCTACTGCTCAGGAGCATGCAAAACTGCAAGCTAAAAGGACATGAAAGTGACCACCACCGCAGCTGTTGCGCAGCTGCAAAGCTGTTTGACAGTTCCCTTCCGGGTCGGATGGAAGCAAGGGGAGATCTGGGGCTTAGCTCATGGGAGCAGCCAAAGCTGTTGGAAACAGTAAATTTGCCTGCTGAATATGTTCACCATGAAGCTGGCAGCACCTGTACTTCCAGTCCTTTTGGATGCCTAGCATTATACGATAGTGAGATTGGGGAAGACTCAGTGGGGTGAAGGGGAAGAATCTCAGAGCGTACGCTTTGCTCCGGGTGTCCAGCAAATGGCATACTTTCAAGTGCTACCAGCTGTCTGGTACAAGCCCTTTTCTGGATGGCTCAGGCTAGCCTGATCTCATCCAATCTCAGATGCTAAGCCAGTTTGGTGTAGTGGTTAAGAGCGCCGACTCTAATCTGGGAGAACCGGGTTTGATTCCCCACTCCTCCACATGCAGCTGCTGGCGTGACCTTGGGTCAGTCACAAGTTTTCTCAGAGCTGTTCTCTCCAGAGCAGTCCTTGAAAGAGCTCTCACAGGGTGTCTGTTGCAGGGAGGGGAAAGGAAAAGAGATTGTAAGCCATTCTGAGGCTCCTCCTCCTCCTTCTTTTCCTCTAAGCATGGGCCCCTTCTGCATCTAGCATTTGCTCCATTGTTTTACCAAACCCACACTGGAACAGAAAAAGATGCGGCTCAAAACCACATTCAAATACCCCAGGCCAATGCCATACTGACTGCAGAGCCACCCCTGAATGGCCATAAAACGCCCATTAAGTCTATGCAGATGGTACCATAAAACCAAGAGATCAAACCAAGCGGAAGCGGCATGCAGCCTGGACACTGCCATAAAATCCGACAGTCAGTCAAAGGGAAAGCGGCATGCCATGCAGATGGGAATTTCTGCTCCAGTGTGGGTTTGGTAAGACAGCAGAGCAAATGCTAGATGCAGATTGGGCCATAGTCAGTCCTGGTTAGTTTGAGAATGGGACACCACCAAGGAAGTCCAGGGCTTGCTACGCAGTGAAGGGGGGAAAAGAGAGTTAGAGTTCAATAGAAGTAAGACAAAAACCAAAAGGAGTGCTGAAGAATGAAAAAAAATATAATGCTAAACAAAAGCAATTATATAATTTTATCAATAGATGAAAAACTGGGACCAAACAGTATAACATATACAACAGTGAATATCAATATAGTGAAGGGGTCATTTCGAGCAGGAGCTCAGGGGAGCACAGCTCCGGGAGTTGGTGCCAGCCCCCCACCCCCACCCCGCGGGGGAATGCCTGCTTGTGTCATGGCTGCAGCAAAATGACCCCATCCCCCTGGAAAGGTCCTTGTTCCTCCGACTAGCCTTCTGAAGGCTTCAGCCACCACTGAAGCTATCCTCCCAGAAGAGTGGTATTTCTGAGGCTTGGATTAGTAGCGGTCCCCTCTCTGCCAGCTCTCTCTCTCTCTCTCTCTCTCTCTCTCTCTCTCTCTTTCTTGCCTTCTGACATACGTGCAGTGATGGCAGGTAATTTAGCATATGCAAATAAGTTATGCTAATGAGTAATGCTAATGAGCTCCTGCACCTCTTTTTCTACGAAATGACCCCTGAGTGAAGTTATTAAGATACAATCACATATAGTGAGGCAATAAGTTCAGGTAAATAGAGGTTTTAGGTAGGTAACAAGTAGAGGTTAACAAAGGTTTCCGGAATAAGTCTTCGTTTCGTGAAGAGACTTCATCTGAACCAGATTTTCAGTCAGTGTTTCCAACTGTTTTTCCGTGCTTCACAGAGAGAAAGGAACAGGCACAGTATATCTACAGAGTTACAACATACTGCTTTACAACATACTGTTCCTTTCTCTCTGTGAAGCTTGGGGAAACAATTGGAAACACTGACCGAAAATCTGGTTCAGATGAAGTCTCTTCACGAAACGAAGACTTATTCCGGAAACCTCCGTTAACCTCTACTTGCTACCTACCTGAACTTATTACCTCACTATATGTGATTGTATCTTAATAACGTCACCATATTGATATTCACTGTTGTATATTGTTATACTGTTTGGTCCCATTTTTTTTTCATCTATTGATAAAATTATATAACTGCTTTTGTTTAGCATTATATTTTTTTCATTCTTTATTAGCGCTCCTTTATGCAGTTTTCCTTTGGTTTCTGCTACGCAGTGGACAGGCAATGACAAACTACCTCTGGACATCTCTTGCCTTGAAAACCCTATGGAGTTGCTGTAAGTCAGCTGCAACTTGATGGCCCTTTCTACCACAGCCACCACCTGATACAAATGTAGACCTTGCACTGCCTATAGCCCTCTCTGTGTTAAAGAAACCTTGGCTAGGTCAGTTTCATTGAGGAAAGTTGATGATTGTCTCCAGGCAGCTCCACCCCATGTATGCTGGTTTCTCAAGCAGTGGGAAAGCAGCAGGAAGTGAGGATTAAAGAATCATATCAAGATGATGGATCTCGAGTTCAGATCAGCGGGGTCCCAAAGTGGCCATGGACTTCTGACCGTGACATGACATTTTGTGGGTTGAAGGGTGCTGGGTGAATCTCAGAGCGTCAGGGTTTCTCTCCTTGAGTTTGTCTTGCACAGTGTTCACTCTTCCAGTGCTCTTTACATTATCAAAGAATCATCAAACAATAGTTTGAGTAGGACAGATGAAACGCACTTGATGACTCATCTGATCAAATCTCCTGCCAGTGATGAGAACTTTCTCTTAAACCTTCTGCCTACAAAATAAGCGATGAAAAGGATCGTCCCGCTCCAGAGAGAGATACCTTAGGATGTAAGGCCACTGTGTGACAGAGTGTTGGACTGGATGGGCCATTGGCCTGATCCAACATTGGCTTCTCTTATGTTCTTATGTTTTTTGGTAGTTGACCTTGGGCCAGTAACACCCTTAGCCTAGAGTAACTACCACCACCACCACTACTACTACCTTACTTACTCCTTCATCTTTATAGCCCGCCCTTCCCGGAAGTGGGCTCAGGGCGGGTAACAATATATCATTTATACAAAATATATTAGTTAATATAATAACATTAAAATTTAGAACATCATCATAAATATTAAAATGGTTGACACAGCTAATAACAACAAAAAATATTTCTGGTTGTGGGAGGTTCCTGGCCATAGCCAGTAGTTGTTGATAAACACCTCAGGGAAGCCATGTATGGACGCCCGCTGCCTCAGCCAAAGGCCCAGCGGAACAGCTCTGTCTGGCAGGCCCTGTGGAATTGAAGAAGATCCCTCAAAGCCCTGCTCTCAATAGGGAGCATTTTCCGCCAGGCTGGGGCCAGGGCAGAGAAAGCCCTGCCCCTGGCTGAGGCAAGACTGGCGTCCTTCAGGCCAGGGACCACTGGGAGGTGTTAATCTCTCAAGCGTCACACTCTTCAAGGCATACATGGGAAGAGGCGGTCCTTTAGATATGCTGGTCCCAGGTCGGGTAGTGGTAGTAGTATAGTACTAGTAATAGTTACTCTTAAGTGGAGAGAAATAGTAACAATGTTAATTAGCAAAATAGCGTTAGTATTGCTACTCTGGTACAAAAGTAGTACCACTATACTCAGGAGGACTACCATGACTATAGTCCTAAACAGGGGTCATTTCGTAGAAAAAGAGGTGCAGGAGCTCATTAGCATAACTCATTTGCATATGCCACACCCCCTAACATACCGGAAGTGTGTCAGAAGGCAACACCCACCCCTCAGGCTCCACTCCACAGGAGAGTGAAACTGACCTGCTCTTCCTCCATTCCCTTCCCCATCCAATACTTTGTGCAATAAAAATAAGCGTAAAGAACACACCCTCATTCTCTTCCTGCTCCCTTGAAACCACCAGGTTTCAAGTAGACTTGAGATACCCAGGACATGTGCACCACCCATCCCTTTCCCTTCCCCTCCCCACAACAAGACACCCTGTGAGGTAGGTGGGGCTGAGAGAGGTCTTTTGAGAACTGCTCATGAGAGAACAGCTCTGAGAGAACTTGTGACTGGCCCAAGGTCACACCCACAGCTGCATGTGGAGGAGTGGGGAATCAAACCCGGTTCTCCCAGATTAGAGTCCAACTCCTGACCACTACACCAAACTGATAAGGTGGAAGCTGCTGAAGGGTTGGTGAAATTTCTCCAGTACTTATGTGCCATGTGCCCAGATAAAAAATGGTATACTTAAGAAAATTTATATGCCACCTTGAGCAAGTCTCTGGAAAAGCAGCACACAGTCATAAAAGGAACAGTGATAAAATTATCAGTATTAAAACAAAACATTAAAAACAATAAAGACCCTAGCAGGGCTTTCCCTGGGGCACTGCGCCTCTGCACTGCTCGGGGAAGCCGAGGAGGGGGCGGGGCTTGATCACATGCCCGCCCCCTGGACTCCTCACTCCCAGAGCTGCGCTCCTGTGCGCTCCCGCTCCAACGGACCCCTGGTCCTAAATATAGTGGTACTACTTTTGTAGCAGAGTAGCAATACTAACACTATTTTGTGAATTAACATTGTCACTACTTCTGTGGTGGCGTAGAAGTATGGTAGTGTTGGCTGGAGGGAAAGCATCCCATTTCCTTTCCTTTCCACAAATCGTGAACTTACCAGCCTGTTTTCCTCTGCTTCATACCCAGGACTCATTTCGTAGCAGGAGCTCCTCTGCATATTAGGCCACACACCCCTGATGTAGCCAATCCTCCAAGAGCTTACAGTAGCCCCTGTAAGAAGAGCTCTGTAAGCTCTTGGAGGATTGGCTACATCAGGGGTGTGTGGCCTAACATGCAAAGGAGCTCCTGCGATGAAATGAGCCCTGCGATATTACTACAGCCAGCACTCCTGCCTCTTCCCCAAGTAATAGTAGAAGGAGTGGATGCACAGGCCCCCATCTTATTTTCTCCCCTCTCCCTGTGATCTTAGAAAAGATGCTACTCGCTCTGCGGGGTGCTTTTCTTCAGATCTCTTTTTCTCTCTTTCTCTCTCCCCTTGTTCTCCATGGTTCTTCCACTGGCTCCTCTTGGGTTGACAAATTGCCAAATCAGACAAAGCTTCAAGTTTGCACTGATTTCACACTCCAGCAGGGAAACATTTAGTGACCTTTCTCCATCAGCCTCCCCCATACAGCTGCAACAGAGATTTATTTATGGGTATATTGGTATTCTCTAGTTGTCACAGGCATCCAGGAGACAAAGCCTCTGAGTGAAATATTAGATAACAAGCATTGCCCGACAGGGAGAGTATAAGATTGAGGGCTGGATTGCCAAGTGTTCCTAAACTCGGGCGGGGCAGAGCCCGTCCCTTCTGCAAGGATGATCAAGGTAAAGGTTTCCCTTGCTCGAAAGCCAGTCGAATCCAGCCCTAGGGGGCGGTGCTCATCTCCATTCCCAAGCCAAAGAGCTGTCTGAAGACATTTCCACGGTCACGTGGCCGGCATGTCTAAATGCCAAGGTGCATGGAATGCTGTTACCTTCCCACTGAAGTGGTACCTATTTATCTGCTTGCAATTTCTTGCTTTCTAACTGCTAGGTTGGCAGGAGCTGGGGCCAGAGACGGGAGCTCACTCTGTCACGCGGCACTCAGGTCTCAAACTGCCGAGCTACCGACCTTCCGGTATGCAGCTCAGCGTCTTAAGATCGATCAGGGCATGATCCAGGCCAAACCAATCCTTTAAAATATTACCAGTTTCATAATGAAGGAGTAACGAATCTGTTTTACTTTAGCAGGATGTGCCCACCACGTAGACTTATTTCCAGGGATCATTTCGTAGAAAAAGAGGTGCAGGAGCTCATTAGCATAACTCATTAGCATATTTGCATATGCCACACCCCCTAACATACCAGAAGTGTGTCAGAAGGCAACACCCACCCCTCAGGCTCCACTCCACAGGTGAGTGAAACTGACCTGCTCTTCCTCCATTCCCTTCCCCATCCAATACTTGGTGCTATAAAAATAAGCGTCAAGAACACACCCTCATTCTCTTCCTGCTCCCTTGAAACCACCAGGTTTCAAGTAGACTTGAGATACCCAGGACATGTGCACCACCCATCCCTTCCCCTTCCCACAACAAGACACCCTGTGAGGTAGGTGGGGCTGAGAGAGGTCTTTTGAGAACTGCTCATGAGAGAACAGCTCTGAGAGAATTTGTGACGGGCCCAAAGTCACACCAGCAGCTGCATGTGGAGGAGTGGGGAATCAAACCTGGTTCTCCCAGATTAGAGTCCAACTCCTGACCACTACACCAAACTGATGGGGTGGAAGCTGCTGAAGGGTTGGTGAAATTTCTCCAGTACTTATGTGCCATGTGCCCAGATAAAAAATGGTATACTTAGAAAATGTATATGCCACCTTGAGCAAGTCTCTGGAAAAGCAGCACACAGTCATAAAAAGAACAATGATAAAATTATCAATATTAAAATAAAACATTAAAAACAATAAAGACCCTAACAGGGCTTTCCCCGGGGCGCTGCGCCTCTGCACTGCTCGGGGAAGTCGAGGAGGAGGTGGGGCTTGGTCATGTGCCCGCCCCCTGGGCTCCTCACTCCCGGAGCTGTGCTCCTGTGCGCTCCCGCTCCAACGGACCCCTGCTTATTTCTATATGACTCCCCCTTTGCCATTTCAAGGGGTTAGTTAATAGGCTTTTTGGCTGCCCCCATATCACAAACTTGTAGTGGATAGAAATATTCATTATACTGACCTATCCTTCCCAATCAGTTCTTCTGCCTACCACAGGATTGCCATCCTTCAGATAGTGGCTGGAGATCTCTTGGGATTACAACTGATCTCCAGGTGACCGAAATCAGTTCACCTGGAGAAAACAGCTGCTTTGGAAGGTGAACTCTTTGCTGTAGTGTCTCATTGAAGTCCCTCCCTCCCCCAAATCCCGCCTTCCTCAGGCTCCACCCCCAACATCTCCAGGTATCTTTGAACCCAGAGCTGGTAACCCTAGCCTACCAGCACTTCAAAATGGTTGGTTTTAATTTGGTGGTTTTTATGTATTTTATTGTGTTTTGTTGCTGTTAGCATTGTAAACTTCCTTGATGTTCCAGTAATGTAGAAAGGTGGCCAAACAGAGAAATAAATAATCTCTGGCTACCCACTTTGAACAAACACATTTATAATTTCTCAAAAAGGCATGCAGGGTCTAGCTCTGAGAAGTCTCCCAAGGAGGAGGAGGGAGGAGGAGGCAGTGGTGGAGGAGGAGGAGGTTGGATTTATACCCCGCCCTTCATTCAGAGCCTCAGAGTGGCTTACAACCTCCTTCCTTTCCTCTCCTCACCACAGACACCCTGTGAGGTAGGTGGGGCTGAGAGAACTCTGAAAGAACTGCTCTTGAGAGAACAGCTCTGAGAGAATGGTGTTAAATTCTGGGTTCAAGATGCATTGCAGTGAAAAGGCTCTACTTTATTAAGTGAATTTAGGAACAAGACTAAAACCTCAGGGCAACAGCCCTGTTTAAATAGCATGCAAAAACCACACCCAAACACACCCCACTCCCAACTACAGGCTATTTACATAACATTAGTTTCTCATTGGTCACTTCCAGAGTCCTGGCGGACTATTGTTCAAGAGCTCCAAGCTCAGCCCATCTCTGGTAGACAGTCCTGGAATGTTCCAGCCCTAATACATAACAAATGGTGACTGGCCCAAGGTCACCCAGCAGGCTTCACATGGAGGAGGAGTGGGAAACCAAACCCAGTTCTCCAGATTAGAGTCTGCTGCTCTTAACCATGACACCAAACTGGTCAGTGTTGAGGGAGGACACTCTCCTTGAAGAAGTAGCTCTCTTCTTGCCGTAACTTCCTGTGTCATTTTCTCAGACGTCAGGCCTCACCAATCCTTCTTTTAGGTCTTACCTATCCTTCCTTGACCCTTGTCTCTCAACTCCCTGCCCCTTCAGTGTCCTTCTTTCCTCAGGCCTCTTCTCAGTCTTCGGTGGCTGCCTCTTGAGGAGCATTGATCCCAGCCAAACAGACAACTTTCCTTTCCCTCCCAGGAGCTGGACTGCAAGCCGTTAAAGTAGCTTGAGCAACCAAACTCTCCAAGCCTTCATTGCAGCTCAGCCGATTAATCCCTGAAGCCCAGTTGCCACGAGGGTAATACAGATGCTTGATAGCCAAAAAAAGAGGATAAAATATTCCCCCCCCTCAAGTAATAAGTTCAGGCTGTGCATTGATAAGAGGAAAGACTGGTTTGGACCACGTTTTACTTTAGCTTCGAACAAAAAGGTGGAAGAGCTACCGTCTTCCCTCTAAGGCCTTCAGCTACCCCTTATATGGTAATTCATTTTGTACTGTTTCCTCTTGTCTCACTAGACAGCCAAAGGCCATTTTTTACAGCTCCCAGATCATCCAATTTTCATTCTGTAGGGAAAAGTCAGGCTATTTAATAAGGACTTCTCTTTATTGTAGTGCACTGGAGGAACGGGGGGGGGGGGGCATTACTGTGGTTCTGTTGAACCCCTTGAAGCAGAACAGCAGAACAAAGTTGAATAAGAAGCGTGGACTATATAAATCGTAACGACGAATGGCTCTCCTTTGGAAGACAGAGTTTGCCATCGTGAAGATCTGACCATGGCGTACATTAGAAGCAATTATTTCTTGCTGGTGGGACAAATGAGAAGCGCCGATGTACTGTTGTCGACTTCGAGCAGAGTCGGGCCATGAATTCAACTTAAACATACATGACTGGAAGGCCAGGGAAGGATCGGAAGTGTACAGCTGCTAAGATAACTGCTTTTTTTTGAAAACAGAGGTTTCATGGCGAGCCAAATCCATCTGATTACAGACCTAAGGTGATCATTTACGCCTTCCCTTCCGGTGATGTAAATAACTTGAAATCAGAATTGTTTGTGGTGTTTTTTCCCCCCTGCTACTGCCATAAGGATTTTACCGGGTTGTTTTTTTTAAAGAATACTATTGACTGCAGTGATTTTAGAATGCAGTCTTACATTTGATTGGGTCTTCATGAGCCGCTTCAATCCATTTTTATCGGAGAAGACAGCTAACAACTGCCTCAAGAAAATAAATAGTAAACAGTACACAAAAGGCGAGGCGTTGAAAAGGGACTGGTGACTTTGCTTAGCTTACACATTCGGAGCTGTGTCCCAGCTAAGGATGCAAGTCTCCAGGTAGGACCTGGGGAGCCCCCAAAATTGCAGCTCATCTCCAGACTACAGAGAAGAAGGAGAAGAAGGAGAAGAAGGAGAAGAAGAAGAAGAAGATTGATTTATACCCCACCCTTCACTACCTGAAGGAGTCTCAGAGCGGCTTACAATCTCCTTTCCCTTCCCCTCCCCACAGCAGACACCCTGTGAGACAGGTGGGGCTGTGAGAGCTCTTTCAAGGACTGCTCTTGAGAGAACAGCTCTGAGAGAACTTGTGACTGACCCAAGGTCACACCAGCAGCTGCATGTGGAGGAGTGGGGAATCAAACCCAGTTCTCCCAGATTAGAGTCTGCGCTCTTAACCACTACACCAAACTGGCTCTCCAAATCGGGAGAACAGCCCCCCTGGAGAAAATAGATGCTTTGGAGGCTGGACTTTATGGCATTGTATTCCAATTGTACCCCAATTGTACCCCTGCCCACCCCAGGCTCCACCCCCAAATTTACAGGAGTTTTCCAGCCTGGGTGTGGCAACCCTGCCCACCCATGCCCTGCCAGTGGCCAAGGGGAAGCTGGCAACCCTAGCACATGCTAAAGACTTAAGGTTGGATCCGAAGGTCATTTTTGACAAACAGAAGGCATTTCCATCAATGAGGCAAACCTTTCCAGCTTCACCCCACCAGCTGTAGCCCGCTGACTTCCTTCAGATGTTGCTGGGAGGGGACACTCAGGAACAGCATGAGGGAGCAAAGGGTGGATCAGCAGCAGGGCTAAGTAGAGTTCCCAGGTCCAACTCAGTAAATATCTGTGGACTTTGAGGGTGGAGCCAGGAGACTATGAGGGTGAAGCCAGGAGGCAGGATGTGACATCACTTTTGTGATGTCACTAGGGTTGCCAGGTGAGGCCGACAAGCCGGAAGGGAGTTCTGGCCATCACATTTAAAGGGCCCGCATTCCTTTTAAATGCTTTCCCTCCATTGGAAATAATGGAGGATGGGGCACCTTATTTTGGGACTCATTGAATTAGACCTCCTGGTCCAATCTTTTTGAAACTTGGGGACGGGGGTTCAGGATAGTCACCACCAGCTATGCTGAAAATTTGGTGCCTCTTCCTAAAAAAAGAAAACAGCTTCCCCAGAGTCCCAGATACCCATGGATTGATTCTCCATTATACCCTACTAGCCTTATACCCATGCTTTGCTATGGAATTTAAGTTCCATAAATCCAGTTATAATACTGATGATGATGTGTTCTCAGGGGTTGACTTAAGGGTAGTGTTTCTCAGAAATCTCTTCGTAGTGGGGGTTGGCATCATGGAAGGAATGCACTCCCCTTATTTTGGGTTTGTTTGTACAGGGGTTTGGCCTGGGCATTGAATTGGGGGGGAAGACATCCCCCCCCTTTTTTTTTTACAAAATTGCCTCTCATTTATGTTACATTTAAGAAGTGGGACATAACTACGTATTCAAAACACCATCCGGGCAATCAGATATTAAGCAAGTTCATACGAACCAATTTTCTAGAACCCACACTGTGAGAAGTTAAATAACCTAATAAAGGAAACCAGTTTTCTACAAATGTGGGGTATATTTCCATTGTGGGTGGGAGTGTGGCTAAGCTGGGCCAGCAGCATCACTAAGGTGATCCTGCTGGGGCGGCGTCCCTGATGGATTAAAATACCCTGGTCCTGCTCCTACACCTGACAGACACCCACCTGTCTGGTGTTGAGGGGGATTATGTTTAAAAGAATACAAGAGGCTGGGCCAGCAGCAGGACTAAGACAATCCTGCTGAGCAAACCTCCCTGATGGCTGTAAGCATCCCCCCTCCCCTCCTACACCGGACAGACAGCTGCCTGTCCAGTGTAGGAGGGAGAGGGGGAGGAGTATTAGAAGCCACTATGGAGGTAGAGCTGGCAGGATCACTAAGGGGTTACTGCTGGGGCGGGCTCCCTCGTGGCTTTAGGCACCCTGCAACCGCTGATTCACCTGACAGACAACCACCTGTTATGTGCAGGAGGTGGGGGGGGGAGTGTATTGGAAGCCAGCAGAGAGGCTGGGAGAGCAGCATCGCTAAGATGATCCTGCTGGAGCGGCATGCTTGATGGATTACAGTACCCTGGCCCTGCTCCTACACGTAACAGACACCAGCCTGTCTGGCATTGGGAGGGGTTGTATTTAAAGGCATCCAGGAGGCTGGGCCAGCAGCGGGGCTAAGGCAATCCTGCTGAGCAAACCTCCCCAGTGGCTGTAAGCATCCCACCTCCTCTCCTACACCTGACAGGCAGCTGCCTGTCCAGTGTAGAAAAGGGAGGGAGAAGGAGTATTAGAAGCCACTGTGGAGGCAGGGCCAGCAGGATCACTAAGGCACTACTGTTGCGGTGGGCTCCCTCATGGCTTTAGGCACCCTGCAACCACTGCTGCACCTGACAGACAGACAGCTGCCTGTCAGGTGTAGGAGGGGGAGTGTGTTAGAAGCCATCAGAGAGGCTGGGCTATCAGAGAGGCTGGGCCATCAGAGCATTACCGCACCTCACAGGTGGTTGTTGGCCATTCCTGATCTCCCCAACTGCCGTTAGCTCTCTGTAGTCTCCTGTAACTGTTTTTTTTTTTACCTCAGAATGCTGATCTCTGCAGCTGACTAATCAAAGAGTGTGTGTGTGTGGTGGGGGTGAACATAAGAACATAAGAGAAGCCAATGTTGGATCAGGCCAGTGGCCCATCCAGTCCAACACTCTGTGTCACACAGTGGCCAAAAACACCAGGTGCCCTCAGGAGGTCCAGCAGTGGGGCCAGGACTCCAGAAGCCCTCCCACTGTTGCCCCCCCCCCGGTCAAGCACCAAGAATACAGAGCATCACTGGCCCCAGACTGAGAGTTCCTATCTATACTTTGTGGCTAATAGCCACTGATGGACCTCTGCTCCATATGTGCAAGTAGGGAGCAGCCTGGAAGCCACATAGAAATCAATGGGAAAGCACATTTTCCCCCTTTTGATCCACTGAGGGGTCGAATTTCTAAAAATCCCTTCTTAGTGAGCACCAACACCATGGTAGGAGCGCTCTCCCCGAATTTGGTGTTTTTAGGTCCAGTGGTTTGGCCTGGGCATTGATTTTACGGTGAGGGGACTTTCTTTTATATACATAGATGGTGCAGAGTTGTTTTCTGTTGCCCCAGAAGGTCATAGCAGACCCAACAGGTTGAATTAAATCAGAAGAGTTTTTAGCTAAACATTAGGAAGAACTTCATGAGAGTTAGAGTGGTTCCTCAGTGGAACAGGCTTCCTCGGGAGGTGGTGGGCTCTCCTTCTTTGGAGGTTTTCAAACAGAGGCTAGATGGCCATCGGACAGCCATGCAGATTCTGTGAACTCAGGCAGATTATGAGAGGGAGAGCAGGCGGGGTTGCCTCAGTGCTTAGTTCTCATGGCCCTTTCTTACATGCCCAGGGAAATGCTGATTGCGACTTTGGGGCCAGGAAGCAATTTTTCTCCAGGCTGGTTTGGCCAGGGATCCTGGAGGGGTTTCTTTGTCATCTTCTGGGCATGGAACAGCAGTCACTGGGGGTGTGGAGGGGGTATTTGTGAATTCCCTGCATTGTACAGGGGGTTGGACTAGATGGCCCTAGAGATCCCTTCCAACTCTATGATTCTATGATTCTATGAATTTTGTCATCCGGAAATCAGTTGTAATAGCAGATCTCCACATGCCACCTGGAGGTTGGCAAACCTAGTCAGCGGTGGATGGGGAGAGGGAGTCAACTCAACCCCCCTTCCCTTTCCATAGTGAAAGGTAAGCTTTAGATTCAACCTAAACTACAGAAATGCTTGGAAATACCAGCGTGTGGCTGTAAGGAAGTTAAAGGCAGCCCTGTAACCAGGAGAGCTGGTTCCTGACAAACAGAAAACTGGTTTCCATCCAGTGTTTATGCCTGTGGACGGGTTTGTTCTTCTTGTTGGCCAAGCTTAACCTGAGGGCCGGACCGTGTTGCTAGGCAACGTCTGAGAAAAAAAGGTTAACTTCCTGGTATGTCTCAAGATCTCATCCAAAACGCTATTGATTAACTGCTCTGCTAATTGTTTTTGGTTGGCTACACAAATATCTGGTTGAGGTTTCCTGTCTCACCAGGGTTGGCCCCGGAACAAAGCTTCTGGAACCAGGTCACCACCCGCAATGAAGTCATGGGAAATGGTCCCTAGGTGAGAGATTGGCTGGCAAGCTGCTTTGTAGCTACTCAGGTGAATGCTGGCTCTCTCTCTAGTAGGGTTACCCCCTCCATGGGCCTTTGGCAGGGGATGGAGGGGTGGGGTTGCCAGATCCAGGTTGGGAAACACTGGGAGATTTGGGGGTGGAGCCTGGGGAAGGACAGGGAACTCAGTAGGGTACAGTACCATAGAGTCCACCCTCCAAAGCATCCAGATTCTCTAGGGCAACTGATATCCATAGTCTGGAGATGAGCTGTAATTCCAGAGGATCCCCAGGTCCCACCTGGAAGCTGGCATCCTTGTTTTCTAGATGGGGCCATATTGGAAGAGCAGTTCCCCCACCCACCTCCATCCCTCCCTTCGAGTTTAAGATCACACGTAACCATCCCCCGGAAGTGTCTCCATCTTGGCCTGTTGTATAGTCCTAAAAAGAGAGACAGGAAAGATGCAATGGATAACAGCCAGAAGAAGGAGGAAGAGGAGGAGGAGGAGACTGGATTTATATCCCACCCTTCACTCACATGGAGACTCAAAGCGGCTTACAAACTCCTGTCCCTTCCCCTCCCCACAACAGACACCCTGTGAGGTAGGTGGGGCTGAGAGAGCTCTGAGACAACTGTCCTTGAGAGAACAGCTGGTACAGAGCTATGGCTTGCCCAAGGTCATCCAGCAGCTGCAAGCCGAGGAGTGGGGAATCAAACCCGGCTCTCCCAGATTAGAGTCTGCGCACTTAACCACTACACCAAACTGGCTCTCAACTAAGAAAGACTCCGAGGAAACTGTTTACAGCGTGCTTAAATATACTAGCCATGTTTGTGCGATCTGCCCATTCAGAACACTATGATCAGAAATGTTGTCACAGTCTGAGCTTCTTAGGATTCGTCCCTTTTGATATTGTTACTTACCTGTTGTTATAAGAGACTATGAGACAAGTTTTTGTCGCAAGGTTCCCATTCAGAAGACGTCCCAATGAAACGATACATCATTCCGGAGAGCTTCGTTAACTATGAACTATGGAAGACTGGATTCTTTTTACACTTTTTCTGTACATTCTCATTATTGTAGAGTATATTGGATTATATGTATACTTAAGCACACTGCAGCAGTTTCCTTGGAGTCTTTCTTTGTTGGTGCTAAAAAGAGAGATAGTCTAGAATATTTTGCCCCCAATTGAAAAAGTGCCCTAACCTAGATAACCCAGGCCAGCCTGCTCTCAGAAACTAAGCAGGGTTAGCCTTGATTGGTACATAGATGGATAGGGGTATCCTGCTTTTACAACTGATCTCCAGATGACCAAGATCAGCTCCCCTGGAGAAAATGGCTGCTTTGGAGGGTGGACTCTAGGGCAATATATCCTACTGAGCCACTCCCCTCCCCAAACCCCACCCTCCCTAGGCTCCACCCCCCCAATCTCCAGGTACTTCCCAACCCAGAGCTGGCAGCCCCTCTTCCAGCCATTAAAAAAATCCATTTACTCTTTACAAGCATATCCAGGCATTTTTCAAAGAATGTCTCAGCCTTCTCAATGGAACAATGGCTTTATGATTTCTTGCCCTGCCAAATGTCATGGAGGCCAATTCGTCAAGTCTGCCCAGACAGTGAAAGCCCTAACAAGATAATAAATATCAGCAGAGGACTGGAGTGAAGAGAGGAATGGCAGAAGATCAGCATACAGCAGCAGCCAGGTCTGCTGGAGGCTCGGCTAGAGGACTCGACCTGAACTCTGCAGGGTTGGAACAATGGTGAATGTACAACCTTCTCCGTTTCCGATGCATCAACCACTGAAGGATGTCCTCTTGGCATAAGAGGAAAGGGTTGTCTTTGCTTAGCAAGAATGGCTGTTCTCTTCCCGCAGTCAAATTGTTTCAGTGGAGACCGTTATCTGAATGAAGCGCTGCTGGGTTTACTTGTTCGTTTAATTGAGTACATTTTATCCCACTGTTTCTCCAAGGAGCTCAGGGCCGTGCCCCATGAAGGATGAGTGAACACTTGATCCTCAAAACTCTGGGACATATGACCCCTTTCCAAACTGCCTTTGTATTCCATTTTAGTAACTGGTTGCTAATGGATTTTTTTCTGCCTTTTCAGACAGACCTGTTTTAGTAAGTGGCTGCTAGCGGAATTTGTTTACCTGTTCATACAAACCTGCATGCATCAGGTTAGCAAAGCATGGCTGAGCCGCTTTTGAGGAAAACTGCTTTTTCCCATTTTCAACCCCTTTGTTGCGCTTCTGAATCACTGTGGTGCAATACTCCCTCTAAGCTTCAAAGTCTTGTGAGCAAAAATTCTACTTTGTGAGCTACTGGACAGCTTCAAGAGAGAATTGGATAAACACATGACGCAGAGGTCCATCAGTGGCTATTAGCCACAAGGTATAGATAGGAACTCTCAGTCTGGGGCAAGCGATGCTCTGTATTCTTGGTGCTTGGAGGGGGCAACGGGGGGGGGGGCTTCTAGTGTCCTGGCCCCACTGGTGGACCTCCTGATGGCACCTGGTATTTTTGGCCACTGTGTAACAGAGTGTTGGACTGGATGGGCCATTGCCCTGATCCAGCATTGGCTTCTCTTATGTTCTTATGTAAAGTTGTGAGCAAGCAATGTGGATACTTCCTAAATCAGTTTGCCATCTTTCCTGAGCTAAGTCAAAAAATGTGTGAGCTGGAGGCTAAAACACTGTGAGCTAGCTCACACTAACTCAGCTTAGAAGGAACGCTGCATGTGGTGTGCTGTTTAAAACATCCATAGCGCTTCCTGTAATACCGCTTTCCCCCACTTTTTTGCTGCACGATCTTCCTCAGACTTTAAAAAAAAACTTTCTACAGTGAGCGTTATAGTGCTAAAACGTCATAGCACTTCAGTGCTATAGTAGCACCATTGAGATGCATTGACTTCAGTGCTATAGCAGTTTAGCACTATAGCATTCACCTTAGAACATTTTGTTAAAGTCTAAGGAAGATTGCACAGTAAAAAAAGAAGGGCTGGAGGGGAAGCAGCACTGTTTGAAATGACCATAGCACTTTAGAGATGGCTCATTAACGGGAGGGAATTTGCTGTATCACTTTAGTTGAAATTGGGCCAACAACTAATAACATCCAGTTTAGAACAGTAATATGAAAAGGGCCATATTTTAGGCTTTGGTCTAAGAAGAAGAAGAAGAGAAAAAGAGCTTGGATTTATATCCCGCCCTTCACTCACTTGGCGTCTCAGAGCGGCTTACAAACTCCTTTCCCTTCCCTTCCCCTCCCCACAACAAGCACTCTGTGAGGTAGGTGGGGCTGAGAGAGTGCTTTCCAGAACTGCCCTTGAGAGAACAGCTCTGACAGAACTATGGCTTGCCCAAGGTCATCCAGCAGGTGCAAAGTGGAGGAATAGCCTGATTGCTTCCGATCTTGGAAGCTAAGCAGGATCAGCCCTGGCTAGTGTTTGGATGGGAGACCTCCAAGGAATACTGGGGTCATTACATGGAGGTAGGCAATGGCAAACCACCCCTGAACGTCTCTTGCCCTGAAAACCTCATAGGGTCTACATAAGTCAGCTGTGACTTGATGGCAAAAACAACAACACAAGGATGCCAGCCTCCAGCTGGGACCTGAGGATCCCCTGGAATTACAGCTCATCTCCAGACTACAGAGATCAGTTCCCCTGCTGAAAATAGATGCTTTGGAAGGTGGACTCTGTGGTATTGGACCCCACTGAGGTCCCTGTCCTCCCCAGGCTCCACCCCCAAATCTCCAGGAGTTTCCCAACCTGGAACTAGTAACCCTACCCCCCCCCCCCCATCCCCGCCAGTTGCTAAGGAGGACCTGGCATCCCTAGGAAAAGGATATTTTAAAAGACAGCAGTGTGGCAACCAATAGTAATCGGTGGAAAGTGCTATCAAGTCTCTCTTTTGACCTTGTAGGGTTTTCAAGGCAAGAGACAAATGGAGGCGATTTGCCTTTTTCCTGCCTCTGCATTATGAACCTGGGCTTCCTTGGTGGTCTCCTATCCACGTACTAACCGGGGCTGACCCTGTTTAGCAGCCAGATCGGCCCAGCTTGGTTTACGAACCGGCTGGGGAAAACACATGTTTGGGTCACTCAGCAACTGTAATATCCCCTCTTCCTTCCGATGCCTTTGGATGTGAAGCATGGCTGCCATTTACCCAATGCAAGGCCGTTATGGTAAAGACGCAATATGCCTTCTGGGTGTGCTAACCCTGATGCCAGCTGGGCCGAGAAGCAGCAGTTCTAGAGCTGGCAGGACATGCCAAAGTATTCTGCAAGAGTCATTTGGCTTCAGAAGTCAACCAAACTGAACTGAACTGAATAATAGGAGCGTGGCAGCTGAGCATCTGCCGAAGATCTGTCCATGCTATCAATCACCTCCAAAGCTGCCAGAGGAACTGACGGACTGCTACCGTGGTTTTGAGAGCCAGATACCACCCTGGGAGGAGAGGGTCCATGTGCCAGCGACGGGCATGAAACCCTTGCAGCTCTGAACCAGGAACAGATTGGCCTCAGTAATGGACTTATTTGGACAAACTGGAGAAATGAGATTGGCCGGCCTCGTATTAATGGAGGTGGTTTTAATCTTTGACTTGATGGCCAGAAAAATCCAGCTGGGAAACACAAAGCAAAGTTGAACGCCCATGCCTTTTGAAGCAGAATATCTCACTGCTTAAGTCTTTGTGGTTGCGTTCAGACGGCTCTTTAGAGCCATGCCAGGCATAAGTGCCTGGTGGATTTAAAGGGCATGTCCAGACATCTGGGAAATGTGCCACTTCCGTGATCAACCTGTGAATCTCTACCAGGGAGCCATACTTAAAAGATAGTGGTGAAAGTCCGGTCCAAAGCTTGCCGACGGGCCAATGCCGAACTTTCCACCGTCTGGTCGTTCTATCGCGCAATCAGCCCGTTGGAATGGTGTGACTCCAGACCATCCCAAATGGCCACAATTTTAAAAAAAATCTTAGTGGTGCGCACATAACCGCTTAAACAAGTGACGGCTGCAGAGCTCCGCTCGAACGATCCGGACAGTTTCATGTTTTTGAAGGTCCTGGGAAATTTATGAACTTTGTTAATTGACATGGCACCTGGAGGAAGGTACCGCTGGTGGTGCTTTTACCATTTAAGTCTGCGCATGCGCGGAAAAACAAGTAGACAGTGAGGCACATATGCGCATGCGCAAACAGTTTTTTTTAAAAAAACAAACAAACCCAGCTGCACGGCTCCTTAAGGTGGATGGCGTCTAGACAATCCACCTTGGAGTCCGCATGCGGTAAGGCAATTCACGGGGGAGCTGTCTGGTCATGCAACACTGGATAAAAAAGATCTAGATCAAATCAGAGCCAGGCCAATGGCGAGATTAGCTGCCCATCTGAATGTATCCCATGATAGACGAGGAATTTGTTGTCTCTGGGCACTTTCATAACACACTAAATAACGCCATTTCAATCCACTTCCAATGTACTTTGCAGCTGGATTTTACTATGTGAAATGACAAAACCCACTTGCAAAGGGTCGCTGAAGTGGATTGGATAAGCATTATTTAGCATGCGTACATGGCAAAATGGGTAGGCACGAGTTGCTAGGGCCCTCTAGTAAAACCAGCCAGTTTGGTGAAGTGGTTAGTAGCACGGACTCTAATCTGGTAGAACCAGGTTTGATTCCCCAGTCCTCCATATGCAGCTGCTGGTGTGTCCTTGGGTCACTCACAAGTTTTCTCAGAGCTGTTCTCTCAAGGGCAGTTCTTGGGAGAGCTTTCTCAGCCTCACCTACCTCACAGGGTGTCTGTGGTGGGGAGGGGAAGGGAAAGATTGTAAGCCGCTCTAAGACTCCTTCGGGTAGGGAAGGGCGGGGTATAAATCCAGTCTCTTCTTCTTCATCACACACACACACACAAACACACACACACACACACACACACACTTATATATATGACTAAATTAATTACATTAATAACAATATGTAAAAAAAGCCCTATCAATGCAAATGTATGAAAAGACCATGAAAAGATGTGACTTGTAAGGAATGGATTCTTTTTCTTTCCAAAGCTACAATAGATGTTTGCTTTTTTGGAATGGCAAATGTACCTTGAGGCTAAGTAATATTAAGAGCATCTATTAGGAATCCATTGAGCTGATGAGCCAGTGAAGAATCAACACACCCTGGAATGGCTCCCTGGTGTGAGATTAATGACACGCAGTTGGGTTGACAGGTCCCGCACGCTTCTTCCCCATTACACATTTCTGAAAGCCGAGGATGGTCTCCAATAGCTCAGGCGACCAGGAAGATGATTCTCCCCTCCCTTTCCTTCTCACAACAATCCTGCGAGGTTGGCTAGGCTCAGAAAGAGTGAGTGGCCCCAGGTCATCCCGTGAAGTCCATGGTAGTGTGGGATGAGAATCCGGGTTCCTTAGTCTAACACACCACCCTACACTCATCATCTGCTTTCAGGGATATAGAACGGTTGTAAAAGTAGCATGTACATACTGTATTTAAAAAACACTTATCCACTGTTTTGCTGTAAAGTGAAGAAAGGACTGGGCAGCGGAGGATTTAGAGCTCACTGAGGTGGGCCCCCCAAATTATGAAATAAATATCATTTAAAAAATCCTACCCAGTTCCTAAACCCACAGAGACTGCTGACCAGGCCTGTAGCTACATGGGGCTTGGGGGGGGGGGCTCTGCCCCCTTTCTGAAAGGCACAGCCCCACAAGGATTTCTCCTGTAAATGCTTTTCCCCAATCATTTTAAAACATTTGTTTAAAGGCGTGCTCTCCTTTAAGCAGGCTGGGGAGCTGTAGTTGACTAATTCCCTCACTGAGCAAGGGGGTTGGAGTAGGTGACCTCTGGGGTCCCTTCTAACCCTGTGTCAAGAAACTGGTCTCTCCAAAGAGAGTTTTTCTGCCCCCACCTGCAGCTTGTTCTCAGAATAGTTGCTTCGGCTGGCAGAAGTGATTAACTTGCAGCAACTGAGAACTGTCATCTAAACTGACAGCTTGCAAGTTAGAGATCTTTCCTGGTAGCAGTTTACTATTGGTTAAACGGCTTTTCTTTCTGCACTGAGAACTTCAGCCCCACCAGAAAAATTTTTTGGCCACGAGCCACAAAATCCTTGCTACGGGCCTGCTGCTGACTGTGCAAGAGGAGGAGAGATATGCCCTGCTTTGGGTGGACGGATTTTGTCCAGTGGGACGCCAAAATCGTAAAAGCATTTTCCCATTGGGAGAGCTTTTTGCTTAGCTCCTTTGCCTCGTGTCCCAGCTCCCACGTATTTGTTTCAAAAAAATATGAAACCCTTCAACAGTACAAAGTTTCCACTCATTCATGAATGCCAGTGGCAGGGGATTCAAATACATATTTTAAATGAATACGTCAGTTCAGACTGAGAAGAGAAGTGCGTCTTATCTCTAAACGGTAACTAGGGATAGGGTTGCCAGGTCTGGCTTGGAAAATACCTGGAGACTTTGGGGGTGGAGCCAGGAGAAGGCGGGGTTTGGGGAGGGGAGGGGCCTCAGCATAATACAATGCCAGAGAGTCCACCCTCCAAAGCATCCATTTTCTCCAGGGGAGCTGATCTCTGTCAGCTGGAGATGTGTTGTAAAAGCGGGAGATCCCCAGGCCCCACCTGGAGGCTGGCAACCCTAACTAGGGAAGACATTAAGTGAGGGGGGAGAGCCCTTGGAAACCTCACAAAAGAATGAGGAAAGGCTTGCTGGATCAGATCAAAGTGTAGCGGTGTCAAGACTAGGATCTCGGAAGCCCTGGTTCATATCCCCATTCTACAGCTGACTTTGGAGATTAGTTCCAGTGCTAATGACCGGTTGCCCGTTAGTAAGGTTTCAAGATATATGACATGAGTGTTGTATTTCTCACAGGTTTTATATTGTTAAATTACATGGATTAGATGAGAATATATAGTGATAGTAATTGTATTTTTATAGTGTTCTACCCAGGGGTCCTTTCGTAGAAAAAGAGGTGCAGGAGCTCATTAGCATAACTCATTAGCATATGCCATGTCCCCTGACATCACCGGAAGTGTGTCAGAAAGGGAATGTCAGTTTCAGCCCCATTATTCCCTATGGGCCATTGAAATCAATGGCAAAAACTCATAGGGTATATGAGGGGCTGGAGGAAAGGGGGTTTGAGGGAGAGGCTCCAATCTTGCAGGGTAGCTGCTGGGGCCTCTCCTCGAAATACCCACCAAGTTTCAAGAAGATTGGACCAGGGGGTCCAATTCTACAGGCCCCCAAACAGGTTGTCCCATCCCCTCCATTGTTCTCTATGGTGGGAAAAAGTGTTATTTTTTTCCTACCATAGAGAACAATGGAGGGAATGGGGGCAACCTCTCCCTCAAACCCCCTCCCCTCCAGTCGCTTTTAAAATTGCTGCCGAATTTCGGCAGCAATTCGGCAGTGGGCTGAATCAGATCAGAGAATCTGATTCGGCCTGTGGCTGCCCTAGTGGTCACTCCTGAGCTGGCGGAGCTTTGCTCCGCCTCGCTCCGGCCCCAAAGGACCCCTGGTTATACCACTTGTGTTAGATAAGAGTATACAACGATAGCATATATTTTATGTATCCTCTTATAGGAGTTGTATTTGATAGGAAATAACCCAGAGGTCGAGGAGAACCTATAAATTTATCTACGTTTCCTCCTTGAAGTCTCTTTTGTGGAAGGTATGGGGTAGGCTTCCTTTTTTGTTTTCACAGTTTATAACACTTAATGGGATTGTTGGCACCTTTATATATATTTTTGTTCATGAAGTCTCTCCATCTTCAGGAGAAGTCATTTTCTGAAGAAGAATACAAAATGAAGAGCAGAATCTAGAGCCTTCGTCTGTTTGTATTGTTTGTATTTAAACCAATATTTTGTGTGACTCTGTACATGCTCAGAGACTTTTTTGCTTGTATTTAGAAACTTTGTGAATCCCAATTGTTATTAAGTGCGTACTTATTATAGTACGCTTAAAGTTCTAATGTGCATATAAACTTGGTGTTCAGTACAATTGTTGTCTGTGTCATTTTCAGTGCTTTGTCTTGGACTTTTGTGTATACTGTATTATCACTTTGTTATTGTTATTGTTATCACCCCATTCTGCCATAGAAGCTTGCTGGGTGACCTTGGGCCAGTCACACGCTCTCAGCCTAACCTGTCTCACAGGGCTGTTGTGAGGAGACGAGGAGAAGGATGCAAGCCACTTTTGGTCCCCATTGGGGAGAAAGGCGGGGTATAAATCAATGCGTCTAGTGCTGTGTCCTGTTCCCCACAGTGGCCTACCAAATGCCCCAGAAGGTTTAAAAGTCCGGGTATGCAGAACAAGGTTTCCTCCTGTTATCCCAAGATATACTGCCTCTGAACCGGGAGGCTCCATTAAGCCCATGCTGTTCACCACCACTGAAAGACCAATTTTCCTTGGCTCTCTCTGTCTTTAAGAGCATAAGAAATCTTTCCTTTTAAAATAATTTGTTTTTTACACGGCACTAACTGTGATGTTTCTTAGAAATTGTACCTTTAAACAAATGAAGAAGAGAAGAGCTTGGATTTATATCCCACCCTTCACTCACTTGGAGTCTCAGAGCGGCTTACAAACTCCATTCCCTTCCCCTCCCCACGGCAGGCACCCTATGGTGGGGCTGAGAGAGCCCTGACAGAAACTGCTATTTTTCAAGAACGGCTGTGCCAGAACTAGGGCTTGCCCAAGGTCATCAAGCAGGTGCAAGTGGAGGAGTGGGGAATCAAACCCGGTTCTCCCAGATTAGAGTCCGCGCACTTAACCACTACACCAAACTGGCTCTCCACACCAAACTGGCTCAAAAAAAGCGACACGTGTGTAAGCCAGCAAGGCATATTATATGCTCTTATGAACTTTAAAATCATAAGTTTGACCTTTGGGGTTGGTTTTCTGCCTAAGGCAAAGGCACTCTCTATTGCTATGAGAGGCTCCAGCCCACAGCGGGAGACTTCCTTCAGAGTTCACACTTGCATGTAGAGCAAAACTCCATATCAAAGAGCTCTTACATCTACTTCACATGCACCCACCATCAAGGAAGCCAAGACTCCATTTCAAAGAGTCCTTTTCTCCTTTATGCTGGCCCCTTCACACCTGCCCCCAACAGTTCCAGTAAGAGATTAGGTTGCCCAGCAACTAATCGCCGACCATCAAGTGACCTGGCCGAAACCATCACGAGACCAGAGACTGGCGCCAAGAAGACCGACCAGATGGCCCAGGTGTTAGATCCTGATTAGCACCTAGATTTGCAATATTGTCCACTCCTTCCTGCCCCCTCCTCACTATGACACTGACCAATAGAAAGACTAGTAAGGACGGACAACCTAGTGGGTGTGACAATGGGATGTGGTCAGCGCAGCCCGCCCCAATGCCACCTGATAAAAGATCTTGCACGACAGAAACAGCTAGCTAGCCTGCCCTCTTCGACCTCTATCTTCTTACCAACCTCTCATGTCCAGCTTGCTATACCCAGTACCTTGCCTCCATCTTTAATCCCTGGTTTGCGCAGCCAGGACAGGAGCGTGTAGCTGCAGGTTCAGATCTCGTTCCCCCTATTTTTCTCATTCATCCCTCCTTCAATCTTCTCGTGGAAGTGATTCACCCACTATCAAGACAGGTAACGTAACTCCCCCTCAACGATACTCCTGCTCATGCAACAGTGCTATTTTCTGTCTGATTTCCATAGATCTTGTGAGTATGTGGTTTTATTATTATTCCTTGTATGCTTGAACAACATCTTTCAGTAAACATCATTTAAGGAAACCACTCTGCCTCCACGCCTATTTACTGAGAACTCCTGGAAGGGGCGGGACCTCGGTATAGTTGGCAAGAACCCGTTATTACGCCAATTGCTGAATGTAAATCAAAGCAATTCAGCCAACAGGAGGCTTAAAAGAATATATCCCCACAAATTATGATGAGAGAGACTGCAGGTAAGAAAAAATATATTGACTAAAGTTCTCCTGTGGAGGAAGAAATGCCAGCCAATCATGGCTGGGATCGCATATCGCTCCTGCAGAGAGAAGGTTTTGGGTGGGTCTGTGTTTGTGGTGGGGAAGGCAGGCGGTTATAATTAACACTAGTTTTACATGCCGCCCAAGTGACTTTTTTTTCACTTCACAGCTTCGCAAGGTGGCATGTGTGATATTGAATGAATACCTTCACAGCCAGAGTGCTTTTTAAAGTAAATCAGGGTCTACGCTTTGCAAATCTGATAAATGCCTGTTCTCAGGGAGAGACCAAGATGGCTTCTCTTCCTTTAACATTTTTATTCTGTCTTGCTACAAAGACCCAAAGTCTGCTGCCTTTAAATCAAGTAGTCATCAAAGACATGGTTTATTTACTTCATTTATACCCCACCTTTCTCTCCAATAATGGAAAGTGGCTTCCATTATTCTCCTCACCTCGGTTTTATTCTCAACCTTGGGAGGAGGAGGAGGAGGAGATTGGATTTATGCCCTGCCCTTCACTACCAGAAGGAGTCTCAGAGCGGCTTACAACCTCCTTTTCCCTTCCCTTCCCCACAACAGACACCCTGTGAGGGAGGTGGGGGTGAGAGAGCTCTTTCGAGAACTGCCCTTGAGAGAACAGCTCTGAGAGAACTTCTGACTGACCCAAGGTCACACTCACAGCTGCATGTGGTGGGGTGGGGAATCGAACTAGGGTTGCCACTTCTGGTTTGGGAAATACCTGGAGAGTCTGAGGGTGGAGCTTGGGGAGGGAGTGGTTTGGGGAAGGGCTGGACCTCAGTGGGGTACAATGCCATAGAGTCCATCCTCCAAAGCAGCTACTTTCTCCAGGGGAGCTGATCTTTGTAGTCTGGAGATCGGTTCTAATTCCGGGAGACCTCCAGGCCCCACCGGGAGGATGGCAACCCTAATTACAACTGAACTTCAGAAAACAGAGATCTGTCCCCCTGGAGAAAATGGCTGCCAGTTTGGTGCAGTGGTTAAGTGTGCAGACTCTAATCTGGGAGAACCGGGTTTGATTCCCCACTCCTCCACTTGCACCTGCTGGATGAACTTGGGCAAGCCATAGTTCTGGCACAGCTGTTCTTGGAAAAAAGCAGCTTCTGTCAGAGCTCTCTCAGCCTCACCTACCTCACAGGGTGTCTGTTGTGGGGAGGGGAAGGGAAAGGAGATTGTAAACCACTCTGGGACTTCTTTGGCTAGTGAAGGGCGGGGTATAAATCCAATCTCCTCCTCCTCCTCCTCTTCTTCTTCTGAGGGGGGAACTCTGTGGCAATATACCATGCTGAGGCCTCTCTCCTTCCCAAACCCACTCCTCAGACTTCACCCCAAAATCTCAGGGAATTTCCCAACCTGGACCTGGCGATCAGAGTCAGGCCTCACCCCAATGAATTCCCTCAAAGGCCAAAATAGGCCTGAAAGGCCTTCTCCCTCCTCCTGCCATGTTGCTCACAAAAGCCCAGGCTGGAATACTGTAGTTGCTAGGGTTGCCAGCTCTGGGTTGGGAAGTACCTGGAGATTTTGTGGGTGGAGCCAGGAGTGGGTGAGATTTGGGGCAGGGAGGGACCTCAGCAGGGTAGAATGCCTTAGAGTCCACCCTCCAAAGCAGCTACTTCCTCCAAGGGAGCTGATCTTTGTAGTCTGGAGATCGGTTCTAATTCCGGGAGACCACCAGGCCCCACCCGGAGGATGGCAACCCTAATTACAACTGAACTCCAGAAAACAGAGATCTGTCCCCCTGGAGAAAATGGCTGCCAGTTTGGTGCAGTGGTTAAGTGTGCAGAATCTTGATTGTCTGGAGATCAGGTATAATGGTGAGAGATCCCCAGGTGCCACCTGGAGGTTGGCAATCCTAGCACCTGCCCAGCAACAGCCATTGAGGGAATACATTTTTTTTAAAGCTACAGGTGCTCCTTTTATCATTTTCAGATTTTTTTAAAACTCCCCAATGGTTTTTTTAAAAAAGATTTCACATTTTTCTGCAAACCTAGGGCCCTTTTTAGGTTTGTAGAAAGATCGGTCCTGCCCGTTCACAGCTACAGCCACTGGAGTTAAGCATCCAAAGATTTTCCAGTTTTGCTATTAGAATGTAAGATGACTTTGCATTCTTCTGGGTATCCCCCCCCCACACCCCCCCAAGTCAATGCTGCATTGATGATTTGTGTTTTCCCCCAGGATTAATGAGACCCAGTCATCCAGCGGTGGCGGCTTCTTCATTCATAAATCTCCCAGTGACTCGGCTTTTGCCAAAAAAACATGTTCCCTGACAAATGCAGGGCAATCCTCATGACTCACCAGGATCTCTGGATATTTATAGAGTGCCTTTGTAGGGTGACTCATGAGATGTTCTCGAGAAACCATCTTGCCAAGACGGCATGGGTTGTCCCCGGAACTTGCAGGAATGAAGGGGTAGGATCGGAAACTTTAAAAAGCAAAACAATGCCCCCCCCCCCCAACTAAACTGAGTTTCTTGATAAATCTCTAAAGGCTACGTTACTAATCTCCAGATCTGCCAATGAAAGTCACAACTGCAATTCAGCGGCCCAATCTGCATCTAGCGTTGGTGCTGCTGTTTTACCAAACCCAGATACGCAGCGGTGGCTCAGTGGTTAAGATTCTGAGCTGCAGACCAGAAGGTTGATAGTTCAGCAGTTCAAGACCCGAGTGCCGCATGACGGAGTGAGCTCCTGTCTCTGGCCCCAGCTCCTGCCAACCTAGCAGTTCGAAAGCAAGAAATTGCAAGTAGATAAATAGGTACCGCTTCAGTGGGAAAGTAACAGCGTTCCGTGCACCTCGGCGTCTAGTCATGCCAGCCACATGACCATGGAGACTTCTTCGGACAGCGCTGGCTCTTCCGCTTGGAAACGGAGATGAGCACTGCCCCTGCAGAGTCGAATTTGACTGGCTTTTGAGCAATGTTCCCTCTAAGCTGTGGAGTCTTGTGAGGAAAAATTCTACTTTGTGAGCTACTGGCATTAAAACTGTGAGTGAGCAATTTGGCTACTGCATAAATTAATTTGCTCTGGAGCCATCCTTCCTGACCTAAGACAAAAATGTGTGAGCCAGAGGCTATGAAACTGTGAGCTAGCTCACACTAACTCAGCTTAGAGGGAACACTGCTTTCGAGCAAGTGGAACCTTTTACCAAACCCACACTGGAACAGAAAAAGATGTGGCTCAAAACCACATTCACATACCCTGGGCCAATGCCTGTTGACTGCAGAGTCACCCCTGAGCAGCCATAAAATGGCCATAAATCTATGCAGACAGCCACCATAAAACCGAGAGATCAAATGAAGTGAAAGCTGCATGCAGTCTGGACACTGCCATAAAATCTGACAGTCAGTCAAAGTGAAAGCGGCATGCAATGCAGAGGGGAATTTCTGTTCCAGCGTGGGTTTGGTAGAACAGCGGAGCAAATGCTAGATGCAGATTGGGCCAGCTTCTGCCCTCCTGTTACTTCTGTTCAAAATTGTAAAAACAGCATCAACAAGGTGGAGGGCTGAAGTCCATCTGAAACCAGAGAATATGTTAGTGAAATGCACAATATTTGGAATGTTCTGGCAAAGTTTGGGAGTATGCACGCATCGCATGGCATATATACCAATGCATTTCAGAGGAGGCCACAAATATTTATTTACTTACTTACTTATGCGATTTATATCCCGCCCTCCCCACCTTACAGCGGCTCAGGGTGGCTACCAACATATACATTACAGTAGCATAATTAAAACATTTAAAACACAGGAACTGCACAATAGCACAAACAACACATTTACAAGACGGTGTATCTTCATTACGGGTAGCGTCTTAGATGTTAACACATGTGGGCGGTAGGGGATTGTTCAGGCTAGTGGATTCTAAATCGGGCCAGGACCAGATGTAAATATTGGGCGGACCCTACTTGAAAGCCTGGTGGAAGACCACCATCTTGCAGGCCCTGCGGAACTGTAATAAGTCCCGCAGGGCCCTGATGTTATCTGGGAGCTCATTCCACCTGTGTGGGGCCACCACTGAAAAAGCCCTTGCCCAAGTGGCCGCTAACTGGGCCTCCTTTGGCCCTGGGAGAAGCAAGCGATTTTGGGATCCCGATCGAAGTGCTCGCTGGGGAACATATGGGGAGAGACGGTCCCGCAGGTAGATAGGTCCCAGGCCATATAGGGCTTTATAGGTAAGCACCAGCGCCTTGAACCTTATCCGGTATGCTAGAGGCAGCCAGTGCAGTGCTTTTAAGGTGGGCTGATGTGCTCCTGGACGAGGAGACCCATCAACAGCTGTGCTGCCACATTCTGCACTAGCTGATTTCAGCTCTAGTTCAAAATGGATCCAGTTCCAGGCACAAGCTGATGCTATATCACAGCTGTCTACTAGAGTTTGGAGGCCAAGGTCCCAATGTAACCTTCAAACATATGGAGCTGGATGTAGGGACAGACAGAAGGCCCTCTTTTTCTCCCATTCCTCAACTTCTCATGGGCGAAAGACTGAAACTGGGGGTACGGTAAGGTTGCCATCCTACAGGTAGTGGATGGGGATCTCCTGGGATTACAACGGATCTCCAGGTGACAGAGATCAGTTCTCCCAGATTAAATGGCTTCTTTGAAAGGTGGCCTCTGTGGCATTATATTTTATTTAGTTAGTTAGTTAGTTTGATTTTTATCCCGCCCTCCCTGCCGAGGTTTGGAACCTCCCGTTTGGGAAATTCCTGGAGATTTGGTGGGTGGAGTCTGAGGAGGGCAGGGTTTGGGGAGGGGAGAGACTTCAATGGGGTTTAATGCAATAGGGTCCACCTTCCAAAGCAGCTATTTTCTCCACTTATATATATAATTATATATCCACTTAGGGTTGTCATCCTCCAGGTGCTGGCTGGAGATCTCCCGCTATTACAAATGATGTCCAGGTGGCAGAGATCAGTTCGTCTGGAGAAGATGGCTGTTTTGGAAGGTGGGTTCTATGGCATTATACCCCACTGAAGACCCTCCTCTCCCCAAACCCCACCCTCCTCAAGCTCCACCCCCTCCAAATCTACAGGTAATTCCAGTGTCATGGTTAAGGCCGTGGTCACACGGCCCTTTAATGTGGGAGGAAGGGCTGTTTCCTCCCGCATTCAAAGGGGCCGTCTACAACGGCCACAGCAAGTCCCGCACCAAAGCGGGCTCAAATGTGGGTTCCTCCTGCATTTTCAGACCCTGGGAAAATTGACAGTTTTCCCGGGAGTTGCAGGAGGAGCCCATATTTGAGCTATCTGGACAGCCCTCTCTCGCAATCATTGTGAGAGCAGAGCTGTGCAGATGGTCCCGACGGCCATTTTTTTCCCCCTTTTACACTTGGGCTCTTAGAATAAACAAATTTTGGAGAGCTGCAAGACATGAACAAATATCACACACACATTTTTATTTTAAAATATGCACATTTGCTTTTTAAATTAACATTTAATGAGATTGCCAAAAATAAAAACAAAAGGGGTAAAAACAGATATTGATAACGACATTTATTTGTCCGATGATATTTATTTGTTTGCTAATGATATTTGTCTTAAGAGAGAGAGGTAGAAAGAAAGAATGAGAGAGGTGGAAAGAAAGAGAAAGAGAGAGAGAGAAAAACAAGGAAACAAATCGATGGGAGGGAGGGAGGAAAAAGTATCCCTCCTCTTCGCATCCCCAGCTGCCCTGCTGGGAGCCACACAACATGTGTGAAAGAGCCGCATGTGGCTCCCGAGCCACAGTTTGGCCACCCCTGCCCTACCCCATTGTTCTTTCACAGTGCCTCAGCCAGCCCTTCTTTAACTGCACCTGCATGTGCGAATGCCAGAAAAGGAACTGAAAATCCAAGAGCAGCTTTTGCCAAGGTCTCCTTTGAGGAGTCACTATCAATGTCTAAGCCTTGTATACCAAGCCTGAAAATTACCTTCTTCCTGTGATTCATAGCTTGTTGATTCAAATAGCCTTTTGGATGGAACCGTTCCCCGTGGTGCCACAGATCATTAGGTAGAGAGCCAGCGGAGGAGCAGAACGTGCCAGCTCAGTTCATTAGGAAGACTCATAATTCAGAGCACCAACAAAGAAGAGAGAAATAAAACTTGTCTCGCTGTCAAATTAGCTAGGCCCTGATGGGGAAGGAGTTAAGACCAATGAGGCCTGTATTCTAACTTTGGAAGGGATGATCCAACTCAAGGATTTGACAGACGGGGGGAAAACTTCAGTAAAAGAATTATAATTGAATTGTCTGTGTGGCCTGTTCCGGCCTGTAGAACCTGTTCCACCCAGCCCTCCAAGGTTTTTCTTACCACCCAGAGAGGCTTTTCTCTCTCTCTGGTAACCCATCACCACCACCTGACCTTTGTATGAATTGCTTGTTAAGAATCGCCTGTCAGGACTCCCAGCTTCCCTTCCAAGTTCTGAGGCCTTGGCTCCATGTCTCCCACTGCCCAATGCCTGGTCAGCACAGGGGACAGTTTACTGCCTTCGGTGCCCCTGGAAGTATAGCTTCTCGCCAAATGTGGGCCTTCAACCTGGCAATATTTTTAAAATGTCCAAGATGGTCTATGTGGTACAGAGAACCACTACCAGCATCCAACGTTATAAGGTATTAATTTAAAAGAAAATGCTCACAAGCATACTCTTAGCACAGCACCAGATTAAGCAAGGGATTCAAAAGAAATGGGTAAAACACACATTCTCTGACCCTCTCTCTATAAATGCCCTATCAGATGTTGAATTATAAGACAGGAAATTACAGATCTCTACAGAGTATTCATTACCTTGAAGCTTTCTCCAGCTCTTCCAGGCCAGTTCATGGTCAGTGGCTGCCTTCTCCAGATTTCAGTTAAGAGGATGGACTCAGCACCAAAGAGAGAGAGCTTCCACCTCAGTCACATGAGTTTTATCACCTCTCTTTTCCCTACCCACTGACCAGGTCAGGCTGGTCAGCAGAGAAGCTTTTCCTGAAGTTTCCAGAGTTTTCCTTCCTGAAGCCTCTCTAGTATTTAATAACTCCAAATCTCTGTTCCCTGCTTGAAGGGCCAGGGAAGCTTGACCATCTCATTGCCTAGACCTATTAGCATTTGTATGAAGTTGGGCTGAGGTAAGTCTGGAAAGCAACTGAACTGACTTCCTCTCTTCTTGCCTGTTCTCTGCCCGGGGAGGGAGCTTTTTAAAACTGAGAGTGAAGGTTTTGCTCATTTCAAACCTTCAAAGAAAAAAAATCATTTCTTCACAGTCTGCTATATGATTGGAGTCACATCTCCCTTTGGAAGATCCCAGAAGCACAGCAGAATCAGAAAACAGCAGTAGGCAAAGTAGAAGTCTGGCATGGGATCTCTGTCTTGGAGTTAAAAGGATTTACCACCAGGCCTGCTCTGACCTTTTGCTGCTTCTTATACATTCACACAGGGGCGTAGAGTTTAAAAACTCCGGGGGGGGGGGGCAGGGCTTTTCTGTGCACGCGCACTTCGTGCACGCACCTGCCGGGACCATGTCGCCGCCGCCTCCCTTCCCGCCTGACCGCTCCTGCTTCCATCCCTCCCTCTGTCTGGGCATTTGCTTAGCTGGCCCCTGGACTGACAAAGGGAGGGTTGGAGTGGCCAGGCAGGGGGGGAGGAGAGGCGGCGGCGGCCCTAGGAAGGACCGAGGGAGGCGCGGCAGAGGGCACACCATTTTCCCGGGGGGGCTCAGTCCCCCCCGGGAAATTTCGGGGGTGGCTCGAGCCCTCGAGCCCCCCCGTAGTTGACGCCTATGCATTCACACATGAATCTGTTTTATACTGTCCACCTGTCCATCAAAGAGGGGTTGCAGGTACTAGGGGCACGAACCAGCTCATAAGCCAAAATTCGGGCCTAATTTGGGCCAGTCCGGGGTTCAGGAAGTGATGTTCAGGGGAGATATGCTTCCTGAACATTTACAGAACTTCAGGCTGTTCAGTTCAGCTGTTCGGTCTTTCTCTGCTGGCTCAGATGTCTTGGGCTCCCTTGTGCCGCCCCTTTAAGGAGCCCGAGATCGCTGGACCAGCAGAAGGGGAGTGAAATGCCCCCTGGGAGGCACTTCAGCCCCATATTTAACCCTCTGGTTTTGCTCCCCACCCCCTCTTGAAGCAAAATGGAGCAAAACCAAAGGTTTAAAGGGCTGCCACCTCCTGGAGATTTGGGGGTGGAGCCTGGGGACCACAGGGACCTCAATAGGGTGCAATGCCACGGAGTCCATCCTCCAGAGCATCTGTTGTCTTTAGGGGAACTGATCTTCATAGTCTGGAGATGAGCTGTAATTCCAGGGGATCCCCAGGTCCCACCTGGAGACTGGCACCCCAAATTAGAGGTGACAGCCTCCAGGTGAGGCCTGGAGATCTCCCAGGGTTCCAGCGGTTGCATTGGAAGGTCGACTGTATGGCATTATACCCCACTGGGGCCCCTCCCCAAATTCTGCTGTCTCCAGAGTCAAAACCCCCTATTTCCAAGAATTTTCCAAAATGGAGCTGGCAATCCTAAGGGAGATCTGCCAAGTTTTAAATTTCATTGTAAGGAAATATTGCTTACATAAAGCAAGAGGTGGGTTCTAGGTAAAGTCAGGGGTCATTTCGTAGAAAAAGAGGTGCAGGAGCTCGTTAGCGTAACTCATTAGCATAACTTATTTGCATATGCTACACCACCTGACATCACCGGAAGTATGTCAGAAGGCAAGAAAGAAAGGAGAGAGAGAGAGAGAGAGAGAGAGAGAGAGAAAGGAAGGAAGGAAGGAAGGAAGGAAGGAAGGAAGGAAGGAAGGAAGGAAGGAAGGAAGGAAGGAAGGAAGGAAGGAAGGAAGGAAGGAAGGAAGGAAGAAAGAAAGAAAGAAAGAAAGAAAGAAAGAAAGAAAGAAAGAAAGAAAGAAAGAAAGAGAAAGAAAGAAAGAAAGAAAGAAAGAGAGGGGAACGCTACTAATCCAAGCCTCAGAAATACCACTATCCTGGGAGGATAGCTTTGTGCAGGATCTCGGGGGAGCTCAGCTCCGGGAGTTGGTGCCAGCCCCCCCCCCCATGCGGGGGAATGCCTGCTTGTGTCACGACTGCAGCAAAATGACCCCGTCCCCTGGAAAGGTCCTTGTTCCTCCGACCAGCCTTCTGAAGGCTTCAGCCACCACTGAAGCTATCCTCCCAGAACAGTCATATTTCTGAGGCTTAGATTAGCAGCTGTCCCCTCTCTTCCAGCTTCCTTCCTTCCTTCCTTCCTTCCTTCCTTCCTTCCTTCCTTCCTTCCTTCCTTCCTCTCTCTCTCTTTCTTTTTTTTCTTGCCTTCTGACATACTTCCGGTGGTGTAGCGTATGCAAATAAGTTGTGCTAATGAGTTATGCTAATGAGCTCCTGCACCTCTTTTTCATCAAAATGACCCCTGGGTACAGGATTTGTGATCCAGCCATTGTTGCCCCATAGAAATGTAAGGGGCGTTTGCATATATCAGAAACTCCCTGCCTATGGGAAGCTAGTATATCGAGGGAAAAGGGTTGACATTCAAGCATTCTATAGTTGGGAATATGCATAGATATTCAGATATACAATGCCCTGCCTGCTGAAACCAGAAAGGACACGGTTCAGCATTCAGAGTCCAGTCCATTCCCAGAAAGGGCATGCCACAGCCCTCCCCCACGTTAAGATCAGTTTTCCATTCAGTTCTAACGGATTATAAAAAATGACTTAAGTATTCCTCAAAGGCAATTTGATTCACACCACACTCCCCAGCATTGACTCAGCTGCCACATGGCTTGCGTGCAAAAATATCAAGACGATAATATTTAGCATTCCCAAGATCAGGTCGCGCAGATGCGATCGATAGTAATAAAGAAAATATGACACATCAATTCTTATTTGTTCTTCTTTTTCGCCTGACATTTCTTACACAGCTGAGATTGACTTTGTGCTTATGGTATCAAAGGAAGCTCCGACGGAGTTGCAATATTCAGCTAGTACCGAAGTGGAAGGTACTTGAGTTTCCAAGTGCTCTGTGGCATTCCACCAAGATCCCAGACACAGCAGGTTTTGAACTGGTGATTTGGAAGATAAGGACCTAGTGTACATAGCATCGGCCACCTTCATCCGAAAGCACAAACTGTGTGAAGAAGAAGAAGAAGAGAAGAAGAAGAAGAGATTGGATTTATCCCCGCCCTCCACTCCCCAAGGGAGTCTCAGAGCGGCTTACAAACTCCTTTCCCTGTCCCCTCCCCACAACAGACACCCTGTGAGGTAGGTGGGGCTGAGAGAGCTCTTTCCCAAGCTGTCCTTGAGGGAACAGCTGGTACAGAGCTATGGCTTGCCCAAGGTCATCCAGCCAGGTGCAAGTGGAGGAGTGGGGAATCAAACCCGGTTCTCCCAGATTAGAGTCCGCGCACTTAACCACTACACCAAAGGTCAGCTATACCCACTAGGCTTACCATTCGCCCATCAGGGTGAGAGATCTCTTGCCCTGGGCTCCTGTTGGCGGCAGCTGATCCAAGCAGTAGGGCAGGTGGGGGGTTAAAAAACAGCTGTGTTGTGTACACCATGACATCATTTCCCTGGGAAAACCCAGAAGGGACTCAATAGCTCTAGGAGTCACCAGGGACTCTATGGATTTACCATAGAATTTCCAGTGATTCCTAGAGCTATCTACTGTCCCTTCTGGGTTTTCCCAGGAAGTGATGTCGTCATACCCACAAATGCCACCCTGTATGATGTCCCCACCCCCACCCCTCCCACTGGTTGCCAGTTTCAGCCACCTGTAATTGTATGTCTTGTAATGCAATTACACACGTCGTAATTTTTTTGCACTTTGCTTAATAGCTAATCTTGTAATAACTATAAATATTGTTGCAAAAAACGGATTTTGTTTACCTCTTTCAAAATTGCTTCTGTATGTTTCGTTGATGTTGTTATTCTATGGCAGTCTTAAAGTTACAGTGTGCTATCAGTCTTCCACAGCCGTGAGACTATTGTCAGAACTGCCTGTCCCTTGTTAGCGCCACGTGGCAATGGTGGTCAACCAGATGGATTCAGCCAAGACGGACCTCACAAAAAGAACCTGCAGAAATGAAGCTCGTTCTTGTCATTTACAGGAAAGAGACGCCATCTTGTATATGGCAGCCCCAAGTCTCTGTCATCTCCTAGGTGTCACATTCCTGCCAGGGCATGAGATGGCCCTTGGACTCTTCTCTGTTGGCTTAGAATTATTTGCATAAAAAAAGGCTTAAGTACTGGGCGCTTGAGTCCAGTGGCACCTTTAAGACCAATCTCTTTTTGGCGGCTCCATCACACAATTCTTCTGAGGTGTGCAAGCACACAAAAGCTTGGTCTTAAACAGGGCTTTTTTGTACAAAAAGCCCAGCAGGAACTCATTAGCATAATAGGCCACACCCAACAGCAGAAACTCATTGGCATATTAGGCCACACCCCTGACAGCTCAGTTCCCTCCCAGGATCGGCTTCCCCAGGTGCTCTGTGGCTTGCGGGATGCACCGGAACCCGAGGGAAGGAAGGCAGTTTAAACTGCCTTCCCTCCCTGGATCGGCTTGGCTTCCCCAGGTGCCCCGCAGCTTGTGAGGCACTTGGGGAACCTGGGGAGGGGGGGGAAGGCTGTAGGCATAGTCAACTCAGAAGCCAGCCAGAACTCCATTCCTGCCCCAAAATAGCCCTAGTCTTAAAGGTGCCACTGGAAACAAACTTTGTTTTGTCGCTTCAGACCAACCCACCTGAGTCCACTGGGTGATTGTGAGAGACGGCAACAGGATGGAGGTGTTTGAAAGCAATTAACCAGTTCCTTTCCTTGCACCATCAGAGAAACTTCTTGGAACACATGTGGGGTTTTGCAGCATCAAAACACTCAAGAAGAAAAGAAGAAGAGAAGAGATTGGATTTATACCCCTTCATTTGTAGTCTCAGAGCAGCTTACAAACTCCTTTCCTTTCCCCTCCCCACAACAGACACCCTGTGAGGTAGATGGGGCTGAGAGAGCTCTTTCCCAAGCTGTCCTTGAGGGAACAGCTGGTACAGAGCTACGGCTTGCCCAAGGCCATCCAGCAGGTGCAAGTGGAGGAGTGGGGAATCAAACCCGGCTCTCCCAGATTAGAGTCCACGCACTTAACCACTACACCAAACTGGCTCTCAATCATGTGATGTAGCTCAAACTACAGTGCATTTGTCCACAACATCATATGTTCGTGGAAAGCCAGAAGTATTTCTGTAAAACAAGTGAGAATGTTTTCAGACGGATCCTTCGGGAGTGTTCCTTGGACATTCCCTCTAATGAAGTCCGAAGGTTCCTCTAGAGGCAAAGCTTCTGAAGGCATTTTGTAGGACGCCAAAAGAGTTTCTTGAATAATGTTGAAACTTCTCAGGTGAATTTTGGAGATCTGTAAATAGACCTAATTCTCACATCCATTTTCAGAGGTGTCTACAGTGGCTTTCTTTGTGCAATGCGGCAGCCGAGAAGAGATTTACTTGACGCATTGTGCCATCCAGAAAGCAATACACATTTCTGCTGAGAGACCTCTCCATCACCAACCAAGCACACCTCTGCAGTTCATGTAATTTCCCAGATGTGCCTCGAGAAAATGAGACTGCTATCTAGAGCCATGCTTTTCCCCCTATGAGTAACTATCAAAAATGACACTAACATTCCATCTGACGTGCACCCTCAGCTTGTGTCATCAACAGTTGCTTTGAGTTTGAGGAGCTGAAATTCCCAAACTTTGGCTGGAAGAATATGTGTCCACTGTCCTCTGTCACGAAAGGCCAAGCTCATGGTGGCCAAATAATCAAAACAACAATCAATCATCTTGAGCCAGTTTGGTGTAGTGGCTAAGTGCGCGGACTCTAATCTGGGAGAACCGGGTTTGATTCCCCACTCTTCCACTTGCACCTGCCGGATGACCTTGGGCAAGCCATAGCTCTGTACCAGCTGTTCCCTCAAGGACAGCTTGGGAAAGAGCTCTCTCAGCCCCACCTACCTCACAGGGTGTCTGTTGTGGGGAGGGGAAGGGAAAGGAGTTTGTAAGCCACTCTGAGACTCCCTTGGGGAGTGGAAGGCGGGGTATAATTCCAATCTCTTCTTCTTCTTCTTCTCTCATCAGATGACCATGGATGGTCCTGCTGTCTTATAGGTCGTCATGATTCTAAGCCTACAGTAGTGTGGCCTACAGGCTCCAGGGAGGCCTGTGCTAGAGTAGCTAAGTTCTCCACCGATGGTATCTTACCCCGGCAAAGCTTTCTAAAATCTATCCAAACACCTCACCACTATGTTGGAAACAGTGTGGAAGCAAAGCAACGTTCTTCCACAGCTGGTGGGAGTGCCCAGCAATACACCAATGTTGGACCCAAATCAAGCAACAAATAGAAACTATCATCAATTGTTCCCTACCTCTTGAGCCATCGTTGTTCCTTCTACCCCTTTGGCCACTCAACAGTCCACCTACAACAACTAAACAATTGGCTAATCTGCTGCTAATAGCTGCCAAAGTTGTCATTGCGCAATCGTGGAAATCACCCCCTCCCCTACAATTCAAATGTGGCTTTGTAGGATGTGGGATTTCTTTTTCCTAGAAAAAATGTTTATGATCACAAGCAAGGGGTGTGATCGGAATGATTTCTTTGACCCTTTAAACTTATGCAACCCAGTTGTAGAAAATCTAAAGATTGACGTAACAGATGACAGTAAACTGGCAGAACTCAAGTTTAAACTTCTAATATATTGATAGTTAATGATTTTAGCTTCTAGCGCAACATTTGTTCGTATGTTCGATAAGACTGTAACCTACTTTTCAGCTTTGTTTGTAACCACTATTAAAATATACTCCGCAATGGAAAAAAAAATATTAATGCTTATAAACTTTCCCTTGCAGTTGCAATACCTGAGCCCAGGGCTTTTTTTGTAGAAAAAGCCCAGCAGGAACTCATTAGCATAATAGGCCACACCTAACAGCAGAAACTCATTAGCATATTAGGCCACACCACTGACAGCACATCTTATTAGCATATTAGGCCACGCCCCCATGTTACCAGAGGAGTGGTCATCCAGCCACACCCACTTTTTGCTTCTTATTCTGTTTCCCTTGTTTGTTGTCAAAACCCAGGGGTTTTTTTTGTAGCAGGAATTAATTTGCATGTTAGGCCACATACCCCTAATGCAGCCAATCCTAATGAGTTTCTGCTGTTGGGTGTGGCCTATTATGCTAACGAGTTCCTGCTGGGTGTGGCCAGCTCAGGAGCCAGCTGGAACTCTGTTCCTGTGCGTTCCTGCCCCAAAATAGCCCTGCCTGAGCCAAGGTTGCTGTTTCTCATTTTCTTTCTCTCTTCAGCTCTCTTATTGTCATTACAAACCAAGCTGTCAGGGCACAAGGATTCTGTAAGCACAGCCAACACTGAACAAAAAAAGGCAGCCAATAGTTCCTGGTGCTTCTTCTCTGAAGTAGCTATCGATTTTTGCCAGAGGTGTTCACAAAGAGCCAATCCAGAAGTTAAGCACTTTTATAAAACAGATTCTCAATGAAAATCCCTCTTGAGTGGGGGGGGGGGGACACACACACACACAACTGTTCATTTTGCTATTGAAGCTAAGAGTGAGTAAATGGATGCTTCCAAGCTATTGCTTTGCAAATTCTCTGAAGTGTTTCATAAGGAGAGACGGTCGATTCCCCCTCACCCAGATGTAGTCAATAAATGTCACAGATGCCCCATAGAAACCAGACTTGATTCAGGCTTAATAGTACTGGGCTCCCGAACTTTTTTGAGACTATGGGCCGGTTTGGTGTAGCGGTTAGGAGCACGGACTCTAATCTGGGAGAACTGGCTTTGATTCCCCACTCCTCCACGTGCAGCTGCTGGAGTGACCTTGGGCAAGCCATAGTTCTGGCATAGCTGTTCTTGAAAAAGAGCAGTTTGTGTCAGAGCTCTCCTAGCCCCACCTACCTCACAGGGCATCTGTTGTGGGGAGGGGAAGGGAAAGCAGATGGTGAGCTGCTCTGAGATTCCTTTGGGTAGTGAAGGGTGGGGTATAAATTTAATTTCCTCTCCTCCTCCTTTGAAATTTCAACACACCATGGTGGGGGCAGCCATAAAATGGCTGCCATATAATAGCTGCTGGCCACAGGACATGGACCCCATCACAAAATGGCTGCCGCAGCTTACATTCAGTCACACAGTGAAGAGTCTCCTGCTACGGTGGCAGCTGCAGCCAAAGCCATGTTTTTAAGAATCTGCACAGCCGGTCAAATCTCCAATTGCCAATCAGAAGCCTTGCTGGGCAAAAGCCTCACCTGGCTCCGTCTTCTTTCTAAAGACACTTCGTGGGTGCCAGGAAAAGCACTGGCGGGTGCCGTGGTGACCATGGTTACCACACTGGGGGCCCCTGCAACAGTAGATCCAGATCACAAAATCTTTCATGCCCATCTTATCATGACACCAACTTTGTGCCCAACAGAGCTACAAGGATGAGGAGGAGGAGATTTTATACCCCACCCTTCACTACCCGAAGGAGTCTCAGAACAGCTTACGATCTCCTTCCCTTCCTCTCCTCGCCAAGGTCACGCCAGCAGCTGCATGTAGAGGAGTGGGGGAATCAAACCCACTTCTCCCAGATTAGAGTCCACTGTCCTCTGTTTTGAGAGACAAAGCTCATGGTAGTCAAATAATCAAGCCTCGATCTGGCAACCCTAGCATAGCTTACTCAGAAAGTTATCAAAAATAAAGCTGCCCTAGACCAATAATCTAGATAAACATTACCCGTTCTGACCAGTAGGAGTTTTCCAGGACCTGATGCACAGACATGCCTCTCCTATCTCCTTAGAGGCTTTAAATGGAGGAGACAGGGATTGAACCTAAGACCCTCTGCGTACAACACAAGTAGGGTTGTCAAGTAACTTACCTTAAAAAGCGGGGGAGAGCTGATCCTGGTCCAGGACATTCGCACATCCACAAAGTGCGCCACGATGACATCGCCTGGAAGTGATGTCGGGCACGCCGGGCACGTCACCAGGCGATGCTCTAGTAATCACCCTGAAAACTTTATGGTACCATAGAGTTTTCAGGCCGGTTGCTAGAGCATCGCCCAGCGACGTGCTCAGCATGATGACGTCACTTCCAGGTGATGTCACCGTGGCACGCTTTCCGGCATGCCCAGCAACATGCTCAGAGTGATGATATCACTTCCGGGTGATGTCATTACACTGGGCACGTCAGCCTGACCTGGTCACTACGGGGGTGGGGTCCCCCCCACCAGCTGGTTCCAGACTGGCAGATTCAGGTCCTTTGAGTGGGGGAATCCCTGCCCCCCAGAGAGACTTGGCAGCCCCAAACACAAATGCTCTACAGTTGAGCCACAGCTGCTGTACGCTGACACCTTTCCATATGACCGTATAGATTTGAGTCAAACAAGATTTGGGGGTGGGGTATAAACTTTTCAGGTTCAAAGCTCCCTTTGTCAAATTCTTCTCCTGCAGACCAACATGGCTGCCCTCTGAAACTTTCGTACGAACATATGAAACTGCCTCACACACATTCAGACCATTGTCCCCTTCAGTTCAGCTTTGGTCTGCTCTGGCTGGCGGGGTCTCTCCAGGCACAGAACGGCTAAACAAACGTCCTGCGATCCTTTGACTGGCTGCGACAATGACTGTACTGGCCCTGTGCCGCGTCAGAGAGTTCTACAGGAAGTAGCTTCCTTTGTTCTCAGTGGCGCTGTTCTGTAGACCGGGGTCCCCCACCTTTTTGAGCCTGTGGGCACCTTTGGAATTCTAACACAGCTTGGTGGGGGCAGCCACAAAATGGCTGCCATGTAGGGCTGCCAAGTCAGCCCAAGGGCGGGGGATCCCCCGCTACAGGGGTTCCTGATCCGCTGGCCAGCATTCGGCCAGCGGGGGAACCCCACCCTCGAAGTCGTCCTGTCAGGACGACGTCCCGACGCCGAGCAGCCACCAGAGGGCTCTGGCAGTTGCTGAGGGTCGGGAGATTGCGCGCTCGCCTCTCTCTTTGTCTCTTGGCACGCCGCCGTCCTCAGGATGAGTTTCCTGTCTCTGGTGCTTGCTGCATCCAGAGCAGCAGGAGGCAGCCGCTGCTTCCTAGTAGTGAGCCCAGGGGAGCCGCGTCGCCACGGCTGGTGGAGAGGCAATCCTGGCAACGCCCCCAACGTGATGAGGTCACTTCCGGTGACATCGTCATGGTGCGCACGCAAGCGCGCGCGGCGGGGAAGCTCCCGGTGCCAGGAGGACTCCCCCCCCTGCCGGTAAGATTTTAGGACTTGGCAACCCTACTGCCATGGGAGGTGGGGCCACCACAAAATGGCTGCCATGAGAGGTGGGGCCAGACACAAAATGGCTGCCATGAGAGGTGGGGCCAGACACAAAATGGCTGCCCTAGTTTGCAGCAGTTGCCAAAGCAATGTTTTTAAAATTCTGTAAAAGGTAAAAGTAAAGGTTTCCCTCTCTGGAAAGCTAGTCGAATCCAACTCTAGGGGGCGGTGCTCATCTCCGTTTCCAAGTCAAAGAGCCAGTGCAGTCTGAAGACTTCTCTGTGGTTACGTGGCCGGCATGACTAGATGCCGAGGCACAGGGAACGCTGTTACCTTCCCACTGAAGCGGTACCTATTTCTCTACTTGCAATGTCTTGCTTTCAAACTGCCCCAGCCAATCAAATCTCCAGTGGCCAATCAGAAGCCTGGCTGGGCAAAAGCCTCAGTTTGTCCTGTCCACTTTCTAAAACCACTTGGCAGCCAGGAAAGGTGTCAGCGTGCGCCATGGTATCAAGGGCACCATGTTGGGGAACCCATCTGCAGCCAATCAGATTTGGTGACACGATGTCATTGGTTTGCCCAGGACAAAGGAGATAAGGAATCGCATGGAAGCAAAAGCTGACTGAACTCACGAAGGAGAGCAGACCGGAAATAGAGAGGAAAGGTTTTCCAGGACGATCTGTTCCAAAACCTTTCGTTGCAAACATTCTGCAGGGCCTCGCCCAGGGCGCTGGAATCTGATCCAGGAATCCACAGGGGTTGAATACTGGCAGCTATTTAGAAAAGAGAGAGAGAAATGAGACATCGCAGAATTTCTAAATAATCAAGAGAGGCAGTACTGGTCTCGCCTCCCGATTCAGTGACACAGTCGAGTTCTTGAGAGCCAAGCAGTTCCTCCGTTAGCTACTCTTGCTCTGTAGACAGCTATTGCTGGCAGTCATTCAAGCAGAAACGTCAGGGCATTAAGCCTGCTCTTAAGGCATGGTTGCCAGTCTCCAAGTGGGGGCTGGAGATCTCCTGGAATTACGTCTCCAAGGAAAACTGACAAGTTCCCCTGGAGAAAATGGCTGTTTTCACTACTCCTTCAGGTAGTGAAAAAGCAGGGTATAATACCAACTCCTACTACTACTACTCTTCAGTGGCATTAAACCCCACCAGGGCTCATTTCGTAGCAGGAGCTCCTCTGCATATTAGGCCACACACCCCTGATGTAACCAGTCCTCCAAGAGCTTACAGTAGCCCCTGTAAGAAGAGCTCTGTAAGCTCTTGGAGGATTGGCTACATTAGGGGGGTGGCCTAATATGCAAAGGAGCTCCTGTTACGAAATGAGCCCTGAACCCCACGGAGGTCTCTCTGTCTCCCCTCCCCAAACCATGCCCTCCCCAGGTTCCACCCCCCAAATCTCCAGGAATTTCACAGTCCAGAGCTGACAACCCTATCCTGTTCCTCCTAGCAGCAACTGGTTTTCAGAGGTATGCTGTCCCTGAACATGAAGGTTCCATTTGTATATAGCCTTAGTCCTTTCTCCCCTGAAATTTTTCCAAACTTCTTTTTAAAGTAGAGATAGTCCAATATGGCCATTTGGTTGAATCCTGGAGATCCATTTCACTGGCTTCCCCCTGATCTGAGAGGTGCGGGACAGATTAAAGGAAATGTTTCTTTACACATAGAGTAATTAGATGGTGGAATGCACTGTCAGTGAACGCAGTAATGGCCATAAACACAGATATATTCAGAAAAGGATAGGATCCGTCAATGGCCACTAGCTATAGTGATTAAAAGGAACCTCCATAGTCAACAGTCATAAACCCCTGAATACCTGTGCTACTAGAAGGAGAAGAGGAGGAGGAGATGGGAATTATACCCCGCCCTTCACTCAGAGTCTCAGAGCGGCTTACAAACTCCTTTCCCTTCCCCTCCCCACAACAGATGCCCTGGGAGGTAGGTGGGGCTGAGAGCTCTTTCCTGAACTGTCCTTGAGAGAACAGCTGTGCCAGAGCTATGGCTTGCCCAAGGTCATCCAGCAGGTGCAAGTGGAGAAGTAGGGAATCAAACCTGGTTCTCCCAGATTAGAGTCCACGCACTTAACCACTACACCAAACTGGCTTGCCAATTCCAGGTTGGGAAACTCCCAGAGAGCTGGGGGTGGTGACTGTGGGAAGGGGAGCTAGAGAGGATTTTGTCTAGAATCTACAGTATACCAAAGAGTCTGCCTTATAAAGTGGTCATTTCCTCTAGGGGAACTGATCTCTGTAGTCTGGAGATCACTTGTAATTCTGAGGGAACACCAGGCCCCACCTGGAAGTGGGGTTGCCTACTCTGGGTTGAGAAATTCCTGGAGATTTGGGGGGGGGGGGATAGCCTCAGAAGGATAGAGTTTGTTGAAGGGTGGAGCTCGTGAGGGATGTGGTGTGGCTCAGGTTCAGAGCCAAACCTCTGAAACAGCCATTTCCCCCGAGAACTGATCTCTACAGGCTGGAGATCAGTTGTAGTTCTGGAAGTACTCCAACCACCACCTGGAGGTTGGCAACTCTAGCTAGGAGACACCATCAGGGGAAGGCCCCTGTTTGTTGGCCCTCCAGAACAACCAGTTGGCTGCTGTGTGAGACAGGATGCTGGACTAGATGGACCACCGGTCTGATCCAGCAATGCTCTTCTTATGCTCTTCTCATAGTGAGGCTCCCTGATGCAGGGGAAACCAACACTGGTCGATGAATGGATTTCTGGGCTCCAACTCATTTTCAGTTCTTTTTCTCTTTGCGTGTGGTCACTGACACTGAGGGAAGCCATCACGGTATAGCCCGAACTCGTCAGATCTCAGAAGCTAAGCAAGGTCAGTATTTGTAAAGGAGATCTCCAACAAAAGCTCTAGAGGTAAGGAACGGCAAACCACCTCTGCTTCTCACTTGCCTTGAAAAACCCTTGCTGGGGTCACCATAAGTCTTGGATGGGAGACCACCAAGAAAGACTCTGCAGAGGAAGGCAATGGCCAACCACCTCTGCTTCTCACTTGCCTGGAAAGCCCCTTGCTGGGGTCACCATAAGTCTTGGATGGGAGACCACCAAGGAAGACTCTGCAGAGGAAGGCAATGGCCAACCACCTCTGCTCCTCACTTGCCTGGAAAGCCCCTTGCTGGGGTCACCATAAGTCTTGGTCGGGAGACCACCAAGGTAGACTCTGCAGAGGAAGGCAATGGTCAACCACCTTTGCTTCTTGCTTGCCTTGAAAGCCCCTTGCTGGGGTCACCATAAGTCTTGGATGGGAGGCCACCAAGGAAGGCTGTAGAGGAAGGCAGTGGCCAACCATCTCTACTTCTCATTTGCCTTGAAAGCCCCTTGCCTGGGTCACCATAAGTTGGCGGCAATTTGATGGCTCTTTACACACACACAGGTTTCAGTTTGCCTGATTTTCATTCCTGCTCTTGGCAACACTTTCATTCCTTTTGTGCCATTTTTTTTTATGCCATCGATACAAAAATAGCATTGGAAATTACAGTAATTTCAACTGGGGAGCAATGAAGATGAAGAAAGAGAATCCAAAAATAAAGAGTCTCGGGTTCATTTCTTGCAAGGAAGGAACTAAATTCAGATAGGGACAGAATGGGGATTTGAACCTGGCTATCCCAGATCTTAGTCTGACACTTGAATATAAGAATGTAAGAACATAAGAGTAGCCAAGCTGGATCAGGCCAGTGGCCCATCCAGCCCAATACTCTGTGTTACACAGTAACCAAAACCCAGGTGCCATCAGGAGGTCCACCAGCAGGGTCTAAACTCCAGAAGCCCTCCCACTGTGACCCTCCCCAAACACCAAGAATAGAGAGCATCACTGCCCCAGACATAGTGTTCCATCTATACCTTGTAGCTAACAGCCACTGACGGACCTCTGCTCCAGATGTTGATCCAATCCCCCATTTCCTGTGGCACAGCTAGACAGTCATTGCTTTGTTTTTCCAAGCTTGCTTTCAGCTTACACCTTTTTTATGTTGAAATTATAAAAAACAACTCCTTTTATTCCTGTACAACTGAAAATGTCAACCATGCATATATCTGGGTCATACTTACGCCATGGCCGAATACATATGAAGCTGCCGTATACTCAGTCAGACCCTTGGCCCATCAAGGTCAATATTGTCTACTCAGACTGGCAGCCGCTCTCCAAGATCTCAAGTAGAGGTCTTTCACATCACACATTGCCTGGTCCTTTTAACTGGAGATGCCAGGGGTTGAACCTGGGACTTTCTGCATGCAAAGCAGAGCCTCTTCCACTGAGCCACAGCCCCTCCCCAGATATAATTACAATAATGTCCTGAAAGTCCATTATTGACCAAACAGTCAAATTATCAGGGAATGATTGGATTTATGGCCAATGTTCTGATTGACTGAAAGGTTGAATTGCAGGATAAATTAATTAGTGGTTGCTTTTTAATTAAAATAGGACTGCTAATTTCTCTATAATTGTGAGCGAAATGTGCAGGGGGGAGGATGTTATGGATTTGTACCTAGATATCTTAATTGGGGGGGAAAGTTTATTAGCCATTAATGATGGAAGGCAGGTGAGTATTGAGCAGAGACAAAAAAAATAAAAAGTTCATTTGAAAGTGCTGCAATAGGAAAAGCAGCAGATCCTGGCAGACCATTTGAATTACGTGGAGTTTTCAATATAGTCTGTCAGCCAGTGATTTGGGAGCAGACAGGTGATCTGTCCTAGCAGGTACACTGAGGGAAAGCTATTTCCACCCAGGACATGACAGGATTTTAGAGTTAACGGACAACCTTACAACACAACACAGTTTGAGTCCAGTAACACCTTTAAGACCAACAAAGTTTAATTGTGGGTAAAAGCTTTCGTGTGCATCCACACTTCATCAGATACATTGAAACAAGACTTCTTCAACCATTACATATAAGTAGAGAAAGGGTGTGGGGGGGGAAGGTTCGTTGCCAGGAAGAGCTGATTGGAATCAATGCATAAGTAACTGAGCAATAAGGATAGCTTAGATTGGATTAAAGCAGTTGGTAAGACCTGTGAATATCAGCAAAATAGCATACGGATAATAAAAGGGTTAACAAACAGATGTGAGAACTAAGTCTGAGTCCAGTGGCACGTTTAAGACGAACAAAGGTTAATTCTGGGTATAAGTGAGAACTGAGTGATTTAGCATGTATAGTGAGATAAGAACCCCATATCTCTGTTAAGCCCTGGGAGTTCCATTGTCCTGAGTGTTGTAATTACCTGTAATTTAGCAATCTCCTATTCCAATCTGTTTCTGAAATTCCTGTGCAATAAAACAGCTACTTTGAGGTCCCCAATTGAGTGCCCTGGGAGGCTGAAATTGTTTATTGGTTTCTCAGTTTTGTGATTCTTGGTGTCAGATTTGTGTCCATTCATCCTGAATCTGTCAGCATTATTGTCTTCTACACATACGGCATGTCTGCATCTGGCATGGCCTGTCATTCAAGTAGAAATGCATCTGCCAGATTGGACCCTAGATCTCCAAAATGGGCCCGATCCATATTGCACGAGGCAGACATGCACGCACAAGAAACCACAGGCAAACAGGAATATGCAAGGAATTTCTAGAAGGAAGAAAATAAAATAAGGAATACATTTCTTCTCCTTTTTTCTTCCTGTGGGAGACTGATACCCAGAGCAGGGATGGGGCTTGGAGAGAGCAAACACCCAATTTCTCCATCCAGTTATTGATTCCTCCATCCAGTCATTGAATCATAAATCGCCCTGGTGGAATACTCTCCCTGCTGAGATCTGGGCCCTGCGGGACTTGATGCAGTCCCTCGGGACCTGCAAAATGAAGATGTTCCATTAGCCCTATGGGTGAGGCGGCGGAAATCTATTTATTTTGGCCTCCCCCTCCGGGCATTGCCTGCTTTGCTTGCTGTGTACAGCCTATTTTGTCCTTCGTCTGCCCCATCAGCGCTGATAAGTCATCCATCCACACACTTGTGGGGAATCTATACGGGAACAATCAGATATGGAATAATCATTGACACCATCAATTGTTATAATCATTATTTTGGGGGGGAAGTTTTTTATTGGTTTTATGACTACAACAACTAAAAACTCTACTATAACTAAAACTCTAATCTACCCTATGGTATACAGAAGTCGTAAAAAAAAGGCTAATAAACAATCTGCTTCATTCTTTCAAGGAAAACTAAAAAAAAAGGCTTAAAAAAGCTAATAATACTAGAAGAAGAAGAAGAGATTGGATTTATATCCTGCCCTTCACTCACTTGGAGTCTCAGAGCGGCTTACAAACTCCTTTCCCTTCCCCTCCCCACAACAGACACCCTGTGAGGTAGGTGGGGCTGAGAGAGCTCTGAGACAACTGTCCTTGAGAGAACAGCTGGTACAGAGCTATGGCTTGCCCAAGGTCATCCAGCCAGGTGCAAGTGGAGGAGTGGGGAATCAAACCTGGTTCTCCCAGATTAGAGTCTGCATACTTAACCACTACACCAAACTGGCTCAGAAGATGACAGGAAATCCTCAAGGATCTCCAGCCAAACTGGCCTGTAGAAAAATTGCTTCCTGACCCCAAAGTGGCAATCAGCATTTCCCTGGGAATGTAAGATAGGGCCACGAGAACTAAACACTGAGGCAACCCTTCCTGCCCTCCCTCTCATGATCTGCCTAAGTTCACACAATCAGCACTGCTGTCAGATGGCCATCTGGCCTCTGTTTGAGAACCTACAAAGGAGAGCCCACCACCTCCCAAGGAAGCCTGTTCCATTGAGGAACCGCTCTAACTGTCTTGCTGCCAGAAACTTATTGGGGCAGCAATGAAGGGAGGTCAGGGTGGGTCTTAGCAGGACTAGTAGGCTACACAATAATAACCTGCTGGAATTGGGATTAGTAGTTTTTAGGAGGGAGTGGTTCTGGTGGGGCGTAGGTGGCATTGGGGAGTGAGACCTCTTCTGGGCAGCTATTGGCGCTGTCTGGCCTGTGACCAGTATTGTGCTGTGTGAAGGCCTTCAGCGTCAATGACATCTGGACTGGGGATTCCAGTGCTTCTGGGGCAGGGGAAATATAGCGGTGGGAGCAGGCGGGTGGTGCGGAGAAGGAGGCGGAGAAATAGAGAAGCTCGGCCTCCTTCCAGCCTGTGTCCCATCCCGAGAGTGACCGGCAGGGAGGCTGGGAAGGACCGTCCTCCATCATTGGTGCTGTGTAACGCCAGGTCTATTAACAACAAAACCACAACCTTGCAGGAATATCTTGTAGAGCAAGGTGCTGACCTGGCATGAGTGACCGAGACCTGGGTGCGGGAGGGGGAGACAGTAGCTCTCTCCCAGTTAGCCCCGCCCGGGTTCTCGGTCCTCCACCAATCGCGGACTGAGGGCCGGGGAGGAGGAGTGGCACTGCTCGTTCGGGAGGCTTACTCCTACAGGGCACTCCCACCGTTGAAGCTTGCGGGCATAGAATGCTCGGGCCTGGTGTGGGAAGCTGGGGAGAGGTTGGCTATTTGGCTGGTGTACCGGTCTCCCAACGCACCAGCCGATAGCCTGTCCTCGCTGGTTGAGGCTGTGTCGGGCTGGGCCTTGGAGCACCCAAGGCTTGTAGTCTTGGGTGACTTCAATGTCCATGCCGACGATGCGGCCTCTACTCCGGCGAGGGATCTGGTGTCTTCCATGGCGGCACTAGGGCTCACCCAATTTGTACAGGTTCCTACGCATCAGGCCGGGCATACGCTCGACTTGGTCTTCGCGGTGGGGGTTACGGTGGGCCAGTTGACTGCCACGGCAGTGCCATGGTCTGACCACTATGCCCTGAAGGCTCGTCTGATGGTGTCTCCCCAACTCCATTTGGGTAGCGAGCGTATTTTAGCTCGCCCGCGGAGCCTGATGGACCCTCAGCGGTTTCTGGCGGCTCTGCGGGATCCCAGGCCTTCCAGTGACTCATTAGATGGATTAGTCGAGGACTGGAATGTTCGGCTCTTGATGGCCATTGATGAGATCGCTCCCCGACGCCCTCTGTGCCCCCGCTCTAAGCTGGCTCCCTGGTTTACCAGGGAGTTGAGACTGATGAAGCGGGAACTCAGACGGCTAGAGAGATGGTGGCGACGATCTCGCGATGAAGTATCAAGAGCATCTTATAGGACGTTTATGAGATCCTATGAGATGGCAATCAAGGCCGCTAAGAGACAGTTCTATGCGGCTGAGGTTGCATCTGAGGTAGCTCTCGCCCGGCCCAATTATTTAGAACTATTAGGACTTTAACTGAAGTGCCTCAGAGCACACAAAATGATAGGGAATTGGAAATTGGCTGTGAGGCATTTGCAAGCTATTTCGCAGATAAAATCTTGCTGCTCCACCGTGATCTCCCGGCCACAGTTGAAACAGTGTGTGAACTTGAGGCCCCATGCACGTCTTCTGGTTCTATCTTGGATCATTTCAGTCCCCTCGGTCTTGAGGAGATCGACAGGTTGCTCTTGACTGTACGCCCAACCTCGTGCAGCCTTGATCCGTGCCCCTCGTGGCTTATAAAAGCTTGCCACGAGGGGTTGTGTGGTGCGCTTCAGGAGATTATCAACAAGTCCTTCTCAGAAGGGCTGTTCCCGGAGGCACTCAAGGTTGCGATGGTCCGTCCCCTCCTTAAAAAACCATCTCTGGACCCGGCTGTATTGGCCAACTATCGGCCGGTGTCTAACCTACCCTATTTGGGCAAGGTATTAGAAAGGGCGGTGGCGGCCCAGTTGCAGAGCTTCATGGATGACACCTCCATGCTGGACCCGTTTCAGTCTGGCTTCCGACCGGGTCATGGGACAGAATCTGTTCTGGTCGCCCTCACAGATGACCTCCGACGACATCTGGATCGAGGCGGTACGGCGGCACTGGTATTGTTAGATCTGTCGGCGGCTTTTGATGTGGTCGACCACCAGTTGCTGATCCACTGCCTCGCCGATGCGGGGATACGGGGGCTCGCCTTACAATGGCTTGCCTCCTTTCTCCAAGACTGGGGACAGAGGGTTGCGCTCAGGGAACAGACCTCCCAGAGGCACCCACTGGTGTGTGGTGTTCCTCAAGGGGCAGTTCTGTCCCCGATGTTATTTAACATCTATATGCGCTCCCTCGCCCAGATTGTCCGGAGGCATGGGCTAGGGTGTCATCAATATACGGATGACACCCAGCTCTATCTGTTGTTGGGCGGCCGGTCCGGCTCTACCCCAGATGACCTGGAGCGGGCGCTGCAGGAGGTTGCAGGCTGGCTTAGACTGAGTCGACTGAAATTGAATCCTTCGAAGACGGAGGTCCTGTGCTTGAGTCGGACCGGGTCGGGGTTGGGGCATCCACTTCCACCCTTCGGTGGGGCACCATTGGTGCCAGCTCTGAGGGTCAGGAGCTTGGGTGTGCTCCTGGACTCCTCTTTGTCGATGGAGGCCCAGGTAGCAGCCACTGCCAAAGCAGCCTTTTTCCACCTACGGCTGATTAGGCAGTTGGCCCCCTTCCTCGAACGCGAAGACCTAGCTACAGTGATCCACGCTATGGTCACCTCTCGTCTTGACCACTGTAACGCTCTCTACTTAGGGCTGCCCTTGTGCCAGATCCGGAAGCTGCAGCTGGTGTAGAATGCGGCGGCCAGGCTGCTGACGGGTCTCTCTTTGCGGGAACACATCCGGCCTGTGCTGCAGGTGCTGCACTGGCTGCCTATTGCGTACCGGATCAGGTTCAAGGTGCTGGTGTTAACCTTTAAAGCTCTTTATGGTTGGGGGCCTGTCTACTTGAGGGACTGCCTTTCCCCATATCGGCCCCAGAGGTCACTGAGGTCGGGCTCTCAAAACCGCCTGACTTGCCCCGGTCCAAAAGACGCCCGGCTGACTTGCACTAGGGCCAGGGCTTTCTCGGTGGCGGCTCCTTACTGGTGGAACAAGCTCCCGGATGACATCAGGGCCCTGCGGGACTTAATGCAGTTCCGCAGGGCCTGTAAGACGGAGCTCTTCCACCAGGCTTTCAAGTAGGGGCCGCCATCGGGTGGAGAACTGATTAACAACACCGCCCTGGCCCGGCTGGTTGCACCCCTGTTGCCTCGGTCTGCTGGAAAAAATTTCTGAAGTCGCCATCTTTTATAACTTTTGTAACTTTTGCAAATTTGGTAATTTTGTAATGTTGTAATTTTAACTTGGGTTTTATGGTTTTATTGTGAACCTTTATGGTATCTTGTATTGTTAGCCGCCTTGACCCGGCCTTGCTGGCAAGGCGGGATATAAATAAAATAAAATAAATAAAAATAAATAAATAAACTGTTGGGAAGTTCTTCCTAATGTTTAGATGAAAACTCTTTTGATTTAATTTCAATACGTTGGTTCTGGTCCAACCTTTTGGGGCAACAGAAAACAACTCTGCGCCATCCTCTGTATGACAGCCCTTCATGTACTTGAAGATGGTGATCATATCCCCTCTCAGTCATCTCCTCTCCAGGCTAAACATACTCAGCTCCTTCAACCTTCCCTCATGGTCTCCATAAGAACATAAGAGAAGCCAATGTTGGATCAGGCCAGTGGCCCATTCAGTCCAACACTCTGTCACACAGTGGCCAAAAACACCAGGTGCCCTCAGAAGGTCCAGCAGTGGGACCAGGACACTAGAAGCCCTGCCACTGTCCCCCCTCCCCAAGCACCAAGAATACAGAGCATCACTTGCCCCAGACTGAGAGTTCCTATCTATACCTTGTGGCTAAGAGCCACTGATGGACCTCTGCTCCATATGTTTATCTAATCATATCCAGACCCCCCACCATCTTCGTTGCCCTCCTCTGGACACGTTCCAACTTTTCTATATCCTTCTTAAATTGCAGTGCCCAAAACTGAACACAATTCTGAGTCCCCTCCCCCTATCCTGTCCTCCTCGGGCTCCAACCCAGATCTCCAGGAATTTTGCAATACAAAGTTGGCAGCCCTAAGTGACCCTGGTCTCTGTGCTATTCCTGCAAATGAATTTCCCATTCGAGAAGCATCCAAAGTTACTAAGAAACATCAACTTTTCTCCTTCCATGAAAGGCCTTGATCAGTCATTCACAGTGGTTAAGCTAGATAAATTTGCGACAATATAGATATTGATTCTTTCATCTCTTATGTAGCTATTCGCCCAGTTTTGGAAAGAGACACAGGGCTATAAATACAAAATATCTCATCAAGTCTTCCCTTCAAAGGCACTAGGGGTGATGATTTCTCTGGTACGTGGTCCTATGATTAGGACATGTCAAGTGAATAGTAATGCGGGAAAGCTGTTTTTAGAATGAGCAGCCGCCCCTCTGTTGTTGATTGCAGCCAAATTGAACCTCAAAGGCAGAAGCATGAGACGGCTGCGTTTTCCAATCTGAAATATAAAGGAAATGCAAATTCACTCTCTGGGAAGAGAGAGCAAATTCTAACATCTGGTTTAATGGCGAAAAGAGAGAGAGAAATTGAGGTCATTCATTCTAATACATCGTTCAAAGTTAAAAACATTTTAAAGACAAACTGTTGCCCAAAGTGAAGCTAGCATAGGAAAAGGCTTAGGCATTCTTTGAAAAAAGCATTTCTGTTGAACAGAGGTAGGGGCTTTCGATGTCGAAAATTTGGACATGGAGCATGAATAAAACCATCTCTGTTGAACAGAGGTAGGAGGCTTTCAATGTCGAAAATTTGGACATGGAGTATGAATAAAACCATCTCTGTCGAACAGAGGGAGGAGGCTTTGATGTAGAAAATTCAGAGATGGAGCATGAAGATGAACATCTCTGTCAAACAGAGGTAGGAGCTTTCGATGTTTAAAATTCCAACATGGAGCATGAATAAAAGCATCTCTGTTGAACCGAGGTAGGAGCTTTCAATGTCGGAAATTTGGACATGGAGAATGAATAAAAGTATCTCTGTCAAACAAAGGTAAGAGCTTTTGATGTCGAAAATTCCAACATGGAGCATGAAGACACACATCTCTGCCGAACCGAGGTAGGAGCTTTCGATGTTGAAAATTTGGACATGTGTGAGGCTTCTGAGCTGACACTATCAGACCAGACCTTTGATCAAAGCAATGTTCTTTTATTCCAATAATGGTTCAGGTTCTCGATGTTTGTTAGAGATACATGACAGCAGGTAACATGGGTTAATATACCTTCAGGCACAATTGAATACAGGCATTGGACCAATCAGGGCAAGTACAAAGAAGCGGGGGAAAATGGCAACCGTTTGGTTCTCACAGGAGAGGTGGGAAAGTAATAAAAATTCCCTTCCTGCCCTGTGCGACCTAAATGTGTGAACGATAGGCTAAACATTTGGTTAGAAACAATCCAAGAGCCTCCAAGGTTAGAATAGCAAGATAACATACTTCGAGCCTCAAAGGCTAGTGGGAGTGAACGGATACGATAGTCCCAGTTGTTTATGTGACGTTCAGGAATGTGGCACGCCATCCTCCCGGCAAGGGACAGTTACATTTAGCAGAGCGGCTAATATACCTCAAGGCAAGCAGTAAATAACAAATGGCTACAATAGAGATTACAGGGCACAGAAAAACAAGCATACTATTGTCAGAACCTGACACATGGAGCGTGAATAAAACCATCTCTGTTGAACAGAGGTAGGAGCTTTTGATGGCGAAAATTCAGAAATGCAGTATGAATAAAACCATCTCTGCTGAACAGAGGTAAGAGCTTCCCAACTCAGACAAGGAGCATCTCTGTCAAAGAGAGGCCGCGGTTCTGTGTTGAAAATTTGTCCGTGGAACAAAGGTACAGCCTCTGTGGCCAAGGGAGGTGTTTTTTGACAATCCCCAAATGTCTCTCCCCCAACCTTTTTCTTCAATGTAAACTGTAAGTGCTCATGCCTGCAATCCAGACTGGGGACATCGAAGGAGAGAAGAGGGATTTAATCTTTTCCCTCCCATGTCCCCAGTTCATTGTATAAAACTGGGAGATAAAATAATGAAACAAGGAGGTCTCCCAAGACTTGCGTTTCTCTTTGGAAACAAGACCACGCAATTTGGAACTCCAGATTCCTGGGAGAGGAGCTGTGGCTCAGCGGCAGAGCTTCTGCTCAGCATGCAGAAAATCCCAGGTTCAGTCCCCGGCATCTCCAGCTCAAAGAGCAGGTGGTGTGAAAGATCTCTGCCTAACAACCTGGAGAGCCACTGTCCATCTGGGTAGATAGTACTGAACTTGATGGACCGATGGTCTGATTCAGTACAAAGCAGCTTTATGCGTTCTATGCCAAGAGAGCCAGTTTGGTGTAGTGGTTAAGAGGGGCAGACTCTAATCTGGAGAGCCGGGTTTGAGTCCCCACTCCTCCACATACAGCTAGCTGGGTGACCTCGGGACAGTCAAAAGTTCTCTCAGAGCTGTTCTCTCAAGAGCAGTCCTCAAAAGAGCTCTCTCAACCCCACCTTCCTCACAGGGTGTCTGTTGTGGGGAGAGGAAGGGAAGGTGATCGTAAGTCGCTCTGAGACTCCAACTGCAGGGTGGGGGAGAAACCCAATTATTCTCCTTCTCCTCCTCTTCCTGTCAAGTGAAGGACTGGAGAACTTGATGGGAGTTTGCAAAGATTTAAGATTCCTGGTAACCTTTGCTCGATCCCTTTCCCTTCATTATCTGCACATGGATTCAGCTCTGATCCTGACCATGAAAGAGTGACAACGTTTTCCACTTGGCACTTGATTTGACAGTAGTTATTTCCTTTGTTGGAGAAGAATAAAGAGGTCTGTGCTCTTGTTCGGCGAGCCCTTTCATCAAAGTTTGACAACAACAGCTTTAATCTTTCATATTTGAGACAAAAGGTCTCGCCCTGGGAACATCTTGGAATCTAAAACAGAAGTGGGGGGAGGGAATCCCTGCCAAGAAGAAAAGGAGGAGTCCTGTTCACCATATATTTTTAGTAGAAAAAATAGTCTTAAATGCAAGATGATATGCAAGGCCATACAGTAACTCTCTACCAAGGACTTGAAGGGCTGTCATCCAGAGGATGATGCGGAGTCGTTTTCTGCTGCCCCAGAAGGTCGGACCAGAACCAGTGTGCTGAAATTTAATCAGAAGAGTCTTTGGCTAAACATTAGGAAGAACTTCCTGACAAAGCAGTTCCTCAGTGGAACAGGCTTCCTCGGGAGGTGGTGGGCTTTCCTGGAGGTTTCCAGGCAGAGGCTAGATGGCCACGTGACAGCAATGCTGTGTCTGTGAACTTAGGCAGATCATGAGAAGGGAGGGCAGGAAGGGTTACCTCAATCCTGAGTTCTTGTGGCCCTTTCTTACACGCCCACGGAAATGCTGATCGCCACTTTGGGGTCAGGAAGCCATTTTTCTCCAGGCCAGTTTGGCTGGGGACCCTGGAGGGTTCCCACCACCACCTTCTGGGCATAGAGCAGGGGTCACTGGGGGGGCTGTGGGGGGCGGTATTTGTGAACTTCCTGCATTGTCCTGCAGGGCTAGATGACCCTGGAGGTCCCTTCCATCTCTATGATTACTTCTCCAGACCTTCCATGCCTAACAATCAAGAGAAAACCCAAAGGTGGCTTCCTCCACCTTTTGCCTCCCGTCTTTAAATGCTTGCCATTTGTTCCTCTCCCCTACTGTTCAAGGCCTTCCATTCCCCGTGTCTCCACTGCCAAGCCAATAAAGGTGTGTCTCCTTCTAGCAGGCTTCCCAATATCCATTGCATTCCAGCATTCCTAGTTGCTGTGAAAACAGGAAGTGGAGTCCCTCACCATCATGTGGACAACTTAGGGTTGCTAGGTCTGGGTTGGAAAATACCTGGAGACTTTGGGGGTGGAGCCAGGAGAGGGTGGGGTTTGGGGAGGGGAGGGGCCTCAGCAGGGTACAACGCCATAGAGTCCACCCTTCAAAGCAGCCATTTTCTCCAGGGGAGCTGATCTCTGTCAGCTGGAGATCAGTGGTAAAAGCGGGAGATCCCCAGGTGGAGGCTGGCAACCCTAGGACAACTTCCTGGTTGCCCTGAGTTTAATTTGACAACCCAGAGGACCGGCATTCCTGTCCCTGCTTTAGGCACAAGTAGTCATGGTCTGAAGGCCATGGTGTGACTTAGGACACCTCCCACAATCACTGGCATCCATAGTTTTTCCATCAAGGCCAGTGTTGCCTAGTTCTCCAGAGTAGAGGACTTCCATATCACCTCCTACCTGAGCTTTTTAATTAAAAATGCCGTAGCTTGAACCTGGGACCCTCCGCATGCCAAACTGGTTCTACCACTGAGCCACAGCCCTTCTCCTAATCAATTATTTCTCTGTGCACACCTAAAGCGGGCTTATATTGAGTCCAGATAGTGGTGTATCAAGGTAAATATTGCCTACCTTGATAAGCTGTCAGTCTGCTGTAGTGGTTAAGGGTATGGACTCTAATCTGGGAGAACCGGTTTTGATGCCCCACTCCTCCACATGCAGCTGGTAGGGTGGCCTTGAGTCAGTCACAAGTTCTCTCACAGCTGTTCTCTCACAGAGCAGTCCTCAAGAGAGCTCTCTCAGCCCCACCTACCTCCCAGGGTGTCTGTTGTGGGGAGAGGAAGGGAAAGGAGATTGTAAGCCGCTCTGAGACTCCTTCGGGTAGTGAAGGGCGGAGTATAAATCCAATCTCTTCTCCTACTCTTCTTTCCCCCATGTTCTCAGGCTATCTTTCACATAATCTTCTGTTCAGCCCTTTTAACTAGACATGTCAGAGATTTATGGATGCTTGTCTCCCAGTGGGACCTGGGGATCCCCTGAAATTCCAGCTCACTTCTGAGATCAATTACCCTGGAGAAAATGGAAGTTCTGGAGGGTGGACTCTATGGCATTTTACCCCTCTGAGGTCCATCCAACCCACACTCCATCCCCAGATCTCCAGGAGTTTCCCATCCTGGATCTGGCAACCCTATCCCCCCCCCCATTCCAGGGTGGCCATGGGGGACCTGGCAACCCTACAAAGATTGAACCTGGGACCTTCTGTGTACAAAGCAGATGTTCTGCTATTGAGCCATAGTTCCTTCCTACCTGCCAACCAGAGTCAAACCATTCATCTATTAAGGTCAGTATTAGCTTTTCTGACAGGTACCAGCTCTCCACAGTCTCAGGGTCAGGTTTTCCACACGGAATTGTAGAATCACAGAGTTGGAAGGGGCCACACAGGCCATTTAGTCCCACCCCCTGCTCAATGCAAGTTTAGCCTAGAGCATCCCTGACTAGTGTTTGTCCAAACACTGCTTGAAGACTGCCAGGGAGGGGTAAGCTCACCACCTCCCTAGGCAGCTGATTCCACTGTTGCACGACTCTGACTGTCAAAAAGTTTTTCCCAAGATCCAGCTGGTACCTTCCCGCCCTTAATTTCAACCCATTCTTGCGAGTCCTCTCCTCTGCTGCCAACAGGAACAGCTCCCTGCCCTCCTCTAAGTGACAGCCCTTTGAATACTTCAAGAGAACAATCCTGTCCCCCCTCAACCTCCTCTTCTCCAGGCTGAATATTGCCAGTTCCCTCGGCCTTTCCTCCTAGGGCTTGGTCTCTAGGCCCCCGATCATCCTCGTCACTCTCCTCTGCACCCACTCCATTTTGTCCACATCCTTTTTGAAGTGTGGCCTCCAGAACTGCACACAGTACTCCAGGTGCGGCCTGACCAATGCAGTGTACAGTGGGACTGTGACATCTTGTGATTTGGATGTTATGCCCCTGTTGAGACACTCCAAGATCGCATTAGCCTTTGTTGTCGCCGCATCACACTGGCTGCTCATATTTAACTGACGGTCCACCTGTACCCCAAGATCTTTTTCATATGCACTGCTGCCCATAAGTGTATCCCCCATCCAGTATGTGTGTTCCTCATTGACATCACCCACCTCCTGATCCTTGCTAACTAGAGATCCTTAGGATTGAGCCTGGCACCTTCTGCGTACAAGCAGATGCTCTGCCACTGAGCCACGGCTCCTTTGCCGATAGACCTAAGAGAGCCCCTCCCCCAGAAATGGATCTTGCTTCCAGAATCTGCACCTACAGCATCAATTTCTCGAGCAACCCAAAGGCAAAAGCACAGCCTCCGCCAGCGTTCATCACTTTGATTTCATGCTGACTTCACAGAGAGCTTAGCATCTGGAAACTTTTTGCAATCGATGGCTTTCCTTCCCAGCTGAAAACCACTAATATAATTGTAGGGAAATGCTCTTAACAGTTCCTTCTTTGAGCTTGGCAAGGAACACGCTGAATGATAAATATTGTCTTGTGTACCCAGGCCTGGTTCATACAGAACCTGTAATTGTTTCCAAAAAATTACCTCTTCCAAGACTGCTCTTTGAAAAGCCAAGTAATTTCCCGGTGCTGTCAAACCAGAACAATTCCAAAAAAGAACATTGCCTTACTTTTTGTTTAAGAAATTGCCCGTTTAGAACATGCTGCTTGATTGGGAAATCTTCTGTTGGTTTTATTAACATGCTAGTCTTACCTCGTGCTGTCTGACTTATTTTATGTATCTCCGCGATTTCCAGTACCTGGACTTGCTACTGGTCCGAGGAACGGAAATTATGAAGTATTTGGAATGACTTTTTGTCCTGCGTTACCAACTAACTCCAAGCGGAGAGCCAGTTTGGTGTAGTGGTTAAGTGTGCAGACTCTAATCTGGGAGAACCGGGTTTGATTCCCCACTCCTCCACTTGCACCTGCTGGATGACCTTGGGCAAGCCATAGCTCTGTACCGGCTGTTCCCTCAAGGACAGCTTGGGAAAGAGCTCTCTCAGCCCCACCTACCTCACAGGGTGTCTGTTATGGGGAGGGAAAGGGAAAGGAGTTTGTAAGCCAGTCTGAGCCTCCAAGTGAGTGAAGGGCGGGATATAAATCCAATCTCTTCTTCTTCTCTTCATCTCCTGCTATTGTAGTTGATCTCTGGGCAATAGATAAGAGTTCACCTGGAGAAAAATGGCCACTTTGGAAAGCGGGCTCCATGGCCTTATACCTGTGAGATTGTGCCAATAGATATAATCCACAACAGGTCTCCTTAAGCAGAAAGTCCTTTATTTGTAGAAAAGATCTTGTTGGTCAAACACTTTTCCTGTTAGTAATGCCCAAGCATAGAAATACAATTACAATTATACTTGATATGAAATATGGCCCCCTTACCATCCACCAATCAATTGGACGAATTATTGGTGCCCAAATATACCGGCCCACTGTTCCCAAGGAAAGTGCAGCAAACTAGGTTCTCAGGGAAAAATACTGTTAGGATTTTTAGAGCAAACGTTCCCAAGGAAAACTTAAGCAAAGGAATACATAACACCTGTGATTCTTATAACACATAACGGGAGGCTTTTCTTCTCAAGGCCGTTTAGCAAGGGAAAGGGCAAGCTAGAGATAAGAGAGGAGGAAAAACCAATGAGCAATAAGCATGCGCAAAGCGAAGCAGGCAAGCAAGATTCGCATTCCAAAGGTGGGAGTCCGTTCACCGATGCTATCTCCCGGGTGGGACCTAGAAGAGTCGAAATAAGACTATAACGACAGCCTGGCCATCAGAATAGATGGTAACACAGTAGGCATTGATACATAAGATACGTTCAGCAACCTTATGGATGTGGACAGTCAACAAGACTTATGGCAGTGCTAACTGACAATACCCCAATGAAGTCCTTCCTCTACCCAAACCCCGCCCTCCTCAGGCTCCACCCCACAAATCTCCATGCATTTCCCAACCCAGAGCTGTCAACCCTGCTTTCCTCCCTCGAGAACTTTTACAGTGTTGATGATCAGAGGGGGCATGGATGAGGGGAGACACCCCACAGCCTCTCCTTTCCTTCGCTGATCATCAGTGCTGTGACAGAACTATAGATGACTGCAGTGTCCACTGGGGGCAAAAGGACACCATACCTGGATTCCATGGGGCCTCGAGTTTATGAGCCTCGCCAATGTTTCCTTATGCAGGTTTCTTTATTTATCAATCCAGACCCCAGCAGGCAAGGTATACTTCATCCACCCTCAGGATTACACGGCATTATACTGGAGATGAGACACAGCGCTGCAACCGGCCTCCGACTTTGGCCGCCTCCTTCACGCACTTTAATCTGGGAGATCTGGGTTTGATTCCCCAATTTCCACGTGCAGCTGCTGGTGTGACCTTAGCTCAGTCACAGGTTCTTTCAAAGCTGTTCTCTCAAGGGCAGTTCTCGAACGAAGTCTCTCAGCCGCACCTACCACACTGGGCGCCTGTTGTGGGGAGGGGAAGGGGAAGGAGATTGTAAGCTACTCTGAGACTCCTTTGGGTAGTGAAGGGCGGGGTATAAATCCAATCTCTTCTTCCTCCTCTTCCTCCTCCTCTTCCTCTTCTTCTGCCAGTCCCCTCCCATTTCCCCCTTCCTCCCTTTTTATAGCTCCAGCATTTCACACCTTGCCGTTGAGTTAAGAGCTCCACCCTCTTTTCCTCTGTTTAGGGTTGCCAGCCTCCAGGTGGGGCCTGGGGATCTCCTGGTTTCACAACTGATCCCCAGCTGACAGAGATCAGCTCCCCTGGAGAAAATGGCTGCTTTGAAGGGTGGACTCTATGGCATTGTACCATGCTGAGGCCCCTCCCCTCCCCAAACCCCGCCTTCTCCTGGCTCCACCCCCAAAGTCCCCAGGGATTTTCCAACCTGGACTGGGCAACCCTACCTCTGTTCCCCGCCTGGCCTCAGAGATACCTGGGCCCAGAGACCCATTGTTCTTTCACTTGGGTCTGCTCACCCCCCCCACCCCACCCTTTGAGTTTCCCTGGGCCAGGCTGCAAAGATTACCCTGTGGCTGAGAGCACTGCATCTGCACTGCCTGGGCTATCCAGGTCAGGATGATAACTTAATCACAATATATGGAAAGCTAATATATTTGGGGAGGACAAAGCCAGAATCTTCCTGCCTTGCAAGTGGGAGGTCGACAGAGAATCACTCAGTCATGCAATCCTCCACATTCTTTTTCTGCATGCACAATGCGCCCCTGGCCCTTTCCTGCCGCAACCTCAGATCATTCCTGTTGTTGAATCCCTGATATTGGAGGTATTGGGGAGCCCATTGGTTCAGTGTGGGGCTCCCACCCTCCCCTAAATACAATGCTGACATTATTCTGAAGAGTAACCGGGGCACCTATGGGCACGCATGGTGGCAATGCGATTTAGTTCAACAATTTTGGGAAAAAGTTGTTTTAATTAATAATGATATCACTTTGGTTAAAATTCCATTAGATTTAAAATTTTTGGTTTTGAATATTTGGCCAGCTTTCGATTGCATGACAGGCACAAAGACCCTGTTAGAGTATTTGTGTGCAGCTGCACGAATGACTACAGCTAGATCTTGGGAAAGTGTTAAAGTTATTTCAGTTCATACCTGGATCTTAAAAGTTTGTGAGTTATGTATGCTAGATAAAATTACGGAATCTCTAAAGCAAAAGAACGATGATCATTATCAATCCAATTTTGTCGCAGTATGGTTTCCCTTTCTTCAGTATTTATCGAATAATGACGAATATAGCTCTTCAGTTAATGCATTTATTATAGCTTAATGATAAATAATTGGATTGTATTTTTCTTTATGTTAGCTTTTTTAAGATTTAATGGTTATTTACTAGTTTTGTAGCATGTTGAAACTTTTACCATCAATAAAAAACTTAAAAGAAAAGAAAAGAAAAGAAAAAAAAAGAGTAACCGGGGGTTGGGGGGGGGGGGGAGAAGAGGAGAGAGAAAATATTTTGCCACTTCCAGTTCAGATTTTGGGCATAACTGGATGGCTAGAAACAGACTTTCAAAAACACTCTATGCCATCTTCTGTTGTGATACAGCGTAGGGGCGGTCCCCTTCATTCTAGGATTAAAAATATAATGTTGCTTTGTCTACTCCTACCACTTAGGCAGACCCATGAGGGGGCATTTGGGGGCAATGCCCTCCACAGATGAGTGGCATCCCATGAGAAAAAGTTCAGAAGAATAAAAAACCCAAACATATTTTTATATCATTTATTTATTTTCAATTTTGTGACATCACACCCCACCAGTGCTACCGGTGCCCCCCCCCACACACACTGGAGCATTTATCAAATGCATTAAAACAGGTTGTGGGTTTATTTACATACAGAAGAAGAAGAAGAAGAGATTGGATTTATACCCCGCCCTTCACTCACTTGGAGTCTCAGAGCGGCTTACAGACTCCTTTCCCCTCCCCTCCCCACAACAGACACCCTGTCAGGTAGGTGGGGCTGAGAGAGCTCTTCCCCAAGCTGTCCTTGAGAGAACAGCTGGTCCAGAGCTATGGCTTGCCCAAGGTCATCCAGCCAGGTGCAAGTGGAGGAGTGGGGAATCAAACCCGGTTCTCCCAGATTAGAGTCCGCGCACTTAACCACTACACCAGACCAGAAGAAGAAGATTGGATTTATATCCCACCCTTCACTACCTGAATGAGTCTCAGAGCAGTTTACAGTCTCCTTTCCCTTCCCCTCCCCACAACAGACACCCTGTGAGGTAGGTGGGGCTGAGAGAGCTTTTTCCCAAGCTGTCCTTGAGGGAACAGCTGGTCCAGAGCTATGGCTTGCCCAAGGTCATCCAGCCAGGTGCAAGTGGAGGAGTGGGGAATCAAACCCGGTTCTCCCAGATTAGAGTCCGCACACTTAACCACTACACCAAACTGGCTGTCATACAGGAGAGGAAAAGAGACCAGGGCGGAGGAGAGGGACAGACAGTAGGGCTCTGCCCATCAGCCTGCCCAGCCGATTGGCACCTGACTCCTCCCCTTTCAGACAGCACCAATAGACTGCCACCCTGCAGAAGGAGAGGGACAGAAAGCAGGGCTCCGCCCATCAGTCTTTTCAGCCAATTGGCACCTGGCTCCTCCCCTCTCAGGCAGCATCAATGGACTACCAGCTTGTAGAAGGAGAGAGAAAATAAGTTCCTGTACTAGAGCAGAAGCTGGAATCATAGTTGTGTGCTGCTGGAATTATCTTGGCGACATTTGAGAGCCAGTCTGGTGTAGTGGTTAAGTGCACGGACTCTAATCTGGGAGAACCGGGTTTGATTCCTCACTCCTCCCCTTGCACCTGCTGGATGACCTTGGGCAAGCCATAGCTCTGAACCAGCTGTTCTCTCAAGGACAGTTGTCTCAGAGCTCTCTCAGCCCCACCTACCCCACAGGGTGTCTGTGGAGGGGAGGGGAAGGGAAGGGAAAGGAGATTGTAAGCCTCTGGAAAACAACAGGATGGGAGTTCCAAGGTATAAAGCCTTTGCGTGATGCAAGGTGATACCGGAAGAGTGAGGATGAGAAGGAAATGTGGATGGCCACCTCACAATTGCGACGTCCCATGCTTTGTTCTCCTGAGCTCTTCATGGGGAGCTTGTAACAAAAACAGTCATGGAGCGAATGCTCTTCCTCTGATCGGGTCAGAGGTCGATCCCAAGTTGGGAGCATCACCTGTCCTGCAAACACCTTTTTTTTAATGACTTTTTTGGATGAGCATTCTAAATTGTATGGTGAATGCTTACACATGTGTGTTCTTGGATTACTTTCCCGGGCTGCCCCTATCTTTTCCACAATAACAGAGGAGGAGGAGGAAGAGGAGATTGGATTTATACCCTGCCCTTCACTCAAAGTCTCAGAAAGGCTTACAGTCTCCTTCCCCTTCCCCTACCGACAACAGACACCCTGTGAGGTACTAGGGGGGGCTGAGGGAGCTCTTCCGAGAACTGCTCTTGAGAGAACAGCTCTGAGACAACTTGTGACTGACCCAAGGTCACACCAGCAGCTGCATGTGAAGGAGTGGGGAATTAAACTTGGTTCTCCCAAATGAGAGTCTGCGCACTTAGTCACTGCACCAGACTGGCTCTCTTTGGTGCTTTCTTTGATTGTCTTAAGTTGCCCGGGTAAAAAGCATGTTACTTTTTATGTAAGCCATCCTGAGCCTGCTTTGGCAGGAAGGGTGGGATATAAATTGAATTGATTGATTGACTGATTGATTGATTGAATGAATGAATTAATATGGTGTGTGTGAAAACAGGATTAAAAAGTTACAAGTTTGTTTCTCAAACCAACAAACTGGGCTTGCCCATTCAAAGTTTGGAAATTCCTGGAGGTTTGGGGCTAGAATCTGGGGAGAGTGAAGTTTGGGAGGGAGGCATCTCGGTGGGCCATTTTCTCCAGAGGAACTGATATCTCTGTTGTCTGCAGGGGTCCGTTGGAGCGGGAGCGCACAGGAGCACAGCTCCAGGAGTGAGGAGCCCAGGGGGCGGGCACATGACCAAGCCCCACCCCCTCCTCAGCTTCCCCGAGCAGTGCAGAGGCGCAGCGCCCCTGGGAAAGCCCTGCTAGGGTCTTTATTGTTTTTAATGTTTTGTTTTAATATTGATAATTTTATCATTGTTCCTTTTATGACTGTGTGCTGCTTTTCCAGAGACTTGCTCAAGGTGGCATATAAATATACCATTTTTTATCTGGGCACATGGCACATAAGTACTGGAGAAATTTCACCAACCCTTCAGCAGCTTCCACCGTATCAGTTTGGTGTAGTGGTCAGGAGTTGGACTCTAATCTGGGAGAACCGGGTTTGATTTCCCACTCCTCCACATGCAGCTGCTGGTGTGACCTTGGGCCATTCACTAGTTCTCTCAGAGCTGTTCTCTCATGAGCAGTTCTCAAAAGACCTCTCTCAGCCCCACCTACCTCACAGGGTGTCTTGTTGTGGGAAGGGGAAGGGATGGGTGGTGCACATGTCCGGGGTATCTCAAGTCTACTTGAAACCTGGTGGTTTCAAGGGAGCAGGAAGAGAATGAGGGTGTGTTCTTTACGCTTACTTTTCTTGCACCAAGTATTGGATGGGGAAGGGAATGGAGGAAGAGCAGGTCAAGTTTCACTCACCTGTGGAGTGGAGCCTGAGGGGGGGGGGGTTGCCTGCTGACACACTTCCGGTATGTTAGGGGGTGTGGCATATGCAAATGAGTTATGCAAATGAGTTATGCTAATGAGCTCCTGCACCTCTTTTTCTATGAAATGACCCCTGGTTGTCTGGAAACTGGTTGTAATTTCAGGAGAACTCCAGACCCCATCTGCAGGCTGGCAACCCTGCAACAAACTGGCGGAGGAGAATACAAGAGCCCTGCTGGATCAGACCAGTTGTCCATCTAGTCCAGCATCCCGTCTCACACAATGGCCAATCACTTCCTCTGTAAGTCCAACCAACAGGGCCCAGAGGCCGAGGCCTTGCCCTGATGTTGCCTCCCAGCACTAGCGTGTTGATAATTAGAGTTGCCAACCTCCAGGTGGTGGCTGGAGATCTCCTTGGATTACAATTGATCTACAGGCGGCAGAGATCAGTTCGCCTGGGGAAAAAGGCCACTTGGAAAGATGGACTCAGCGGCATTATACCTCAATGAAGTCCCTCCCGTCCTCAAACCGTGCCCTCCTCAGACTCCACCCTCCAAATCTCCAAGTATTTCCCAACCTGGACTTACCAACCTTAAGTTGAGGATGTTGCCCCTTGGTCCTGGTCTCATCCCTAGCTAAAAACTTCTGCATCCTTTGAAACTAGTCCCCACCTTCAGAAGTAAGATGGGTTGTTACCAGAGATACAACCTTCTTTCTGATGGCACCTTGCTTCCTGAACTCTAGCTCCTCAGAGAACTCTCTGGTGTCAAACCTGATGAACCCGTTCCTTTTTGTCTCATGCCTTCAACTGAGGGGCTATGCTTCTCTATGTCTTCTTCCCGGCTTTGTCTCTCTCCTCCCCGCCCCAGGTTTTCTGTTTCGCTTTATGCTACCATTATTACGCTGGCTTCATGATGCTGTAGACTTTTAATGGCGATATTCAGCTGCTGTTTTTACTATCAGTTGGCTTTACGGCTGTTATATTATCAAGGTATCGTGCTCGCTGATGGTTTTATGACGTGAATATTCTTTCTTAATATATCGAAGGCTTGCCTCGAGAGCTTTCTCGGGCTGAGAGATCGCAGGGGAGAAGCTGCTTCAGAAAGTAAATAATACATTTAAAAACTCAAGTCTCTGTGCGATTGTCCTCTTGGTTGCGTCCAGATTCTTTCTGTGGGGTGTTTCGTTGGAGCATGGAGCAGTTAAACACTGCACAAAACGACTCTTGATACAAGTGAGTGTAAAACCAGGAGAGGGTTGCTTAATTTCTTTTGGTGTTTAAGTTGGGGCAGGGAGAACGAAATAGCGGAATAGGAAGAATGTCAATCTGCCGCAAGCTCCACACACTCTGATTCCAGAATTAGTTTAAGAAGGTTTATAGGTTCAATCAGAATTCAGAAGATATGTTCACAAGGGCAAGACTGCAAATAAAACAAAAAGAAGAGGAGATAGGATTTATACCCCGCTCTTCACTACCTGAAGGAGTCTCAGAGAGGCTTACAGTCTCCTTTCCCTTCCCTTCCTCTCCCCACAACAGACACCCCATGAGGTAGGTGGGACTGAAAGAGCTCTTTCGAGAATTGCTCTTTCCAGAACAGCTCTGAGAGGTTTTGTGACTGACCCAAGGTCACCCAGCTGGCTGCATGTGAAGGAGAGGGGAATCAAACCTGATTCTCCCAGATTAGAGTCTGCGCACTTAACCACTACACCAAACTCAGTGTAAAGGTGGGGTATAAATCCAATTGCTTCTCTTCTTCATTATTTGCAAACCTTCCCATGATTTCAGGGGACCTGCCCTCTTTCTCCTTTCCAGCAGCAGTGTATAACATGCTAGTTTCCCTGTGAGATACTGTATCAACCCTTTTTTCCTCTAGTCCACTTACTGAGCTTTCTTTGCCAAAAAGGTATAGAGAGGAATGAGAGGGAAGGCAGCACGGTATAGACTGATCTTGTCACATCGAGGAAGTTAAGCAGCATCAGTACCTGGCAGAGAGGCCACCAGGCCCGTAGCTATGGTGGGGCATTTGGGGGCAATGCCCCCTCACTTGTGTCCCATGCCCCACCACCCCCGCCCAAAAGGCCAGCTTGGGCTGGAGAAGGAGAGCTGACCAGAATGTGCTCAGCATTTGTTATCAAGGGAAGCTAACACTAAATGGTACTCTTTGGGGTAGGGTTAATAAATTTCTTGTACTACTGAACCTCCCCCTCCCACACACACACACACACTTTTTATCTGCACTCCTCATGAAAAATATTCACCGGTTTGTGTACAGTGCCCTCACTTGCTCTCGCTCTCAGTTACTTTTACTTGCCGTCAGTGACATCATTAGCCTTCGCGTTGTGATGTCATCCCATTCACAATATGAGCACGGATTGGGAACCGTCAGCTGTGTGCCGGTCAGACAGCATGCCGCTCTGGCTCTCACTCGATTGCCATCAGTTTCCCTCCACGAGGTCATCACACAGCCCAGTCTGACAGGCCATGTAATTACACCCTTACCCATTCATGACATTGTACTGATTTTCACGGAGACAAGGGGCCGGCAAAGAGAAGCAATCAGTTGTGGTTGGGGGGGATGAAAGGCCGTTGAAGCAGCAAATGCCAGAGAAGAGAATAGCACCAAAGAGGATTGCAAAATGTACATATCCTCCAGAAGGGAAAGTTGCTACCTAACAAAACTGCTAGTTAAGAGATGGAAAAGGGGAGTGTGTTAGGTGTGTTTCAAAGCATCAATATGGTAACCGCAGGCCTCTTGTAGGTCTTGTTTTCCTGAAAATCTGCCGCCACCTACAGGGGAATGTGAAAGGACCAGAAAAGGAAAGAATGATCCCTTTGGGAGTGCTTTTCCAGTCTCTTGGGGGAGGGGGGGCAGTGTTCCCTCTAAGCTGAGTTAGTGTGAGCAAGCTCACAGTATTTTAGCCTCCGGCTGACACATTTTTTTTGTCTTAGCTCAGGAAGGACGGCTCCAAAGTGAACTAATTTATGCAGTAGCCAAGTCGCTCGCTAACAACTTTACTACCAGTAGCTCACAGAGTAGATTTTTTGCTCACAAGACTCTACAGCTTAGAGGGAGCATTGAGGGGGGAGGGGGAATCAAATCAGCTTGGTGTAGTGGTTGTAGTGGGAATCAAATCAGCTTGGTGTAGTGAGAGCCAGCTTGGTGTAGTGGTTAAGTGCGCGGACTCTAATCTGGGAGAACCGGGTTTGATTCCCCACTCCTCCACTTGCACCTGGCTGAATGACCTTGGGCAAGCCATAGCTCTGTACCAGCTGTTCCCTCAAGGACAGCTTGGGAAAGAGCTCTCTCAGCCCCACCTACCTCACAGGGTGTCTGTTGTGGGGAGGGGAAGGGAAAGGAGTTTGTAAGCCACTCTGAGAATCCAAGTGAGTGAAGGGCGGGGTATAAATCCAATCTCTTCTTCTTCAGTCGTCACCCAATCACTGCTCCACTACCATCTTCACCTAAAAGTGACCCGGAGTGATTGTCCCATGGAAACCACAGGCCTTTTCTGCACTCTCCTTTTAATCCATGTTCACCGCGGTGTCCTCCAAGCAATTCTGCACTAAAACTGAATTCAACCTTTTTAATCCAGGGTCGTTGTCCCCCTGGCCCCCCTGCCGAATTCTGCACTAAAATCGAGTTCAACCTTCTTTTTATTCTGGGTTTCTCCCCCCCCCCCCCAAATTCTGCATTAATTCCCTCCCTTCCGTGGTCAGCCCGGTTTCAGCCTGCTGTTGCCCCGGGCTATTTGGATGCTGTTTTGCTGTGGACTTAATTGCCTCGACTCAAACACTGGGCGTTTTCTCACTAGCTTCCCCCGCGGTTTACACCGAAGCTAGCACCGGAGCTTCTGGTCAGTTTCCCACCATTTGCTCCTTGCTCACAATTTCCTCCAGAGTATCACTGCACTGCTCCGGAGCTTCCCTGGAGCAAGAAAATCCTGCTAGGAACAGGTTTTTCTTGCTCCAGGGATACTCCAGAGCAGTACAGTGAAACTCCGGAGGAGTTTGTGAGCAGGGAGCAACTGATGTGAAACTGAGCAGAAGCTCCGGTGCTAGCTCCGGTGTGAGCCCCAGAAAAAAGCCAGTGCGAAAACGCCCACTGAGAAAATCCAGCGTGGCAGGCAAAATCGGAAAGGACCACAGTTGTGCGAGAAAGTCTCTGCAGGCAGATTTTAGAAGCAGCTGGATTTAGAGCATCCAGCTCTGCCTTGGAAAATCCCTGGAGGTTTGGGGGCAGACCCCTGGAGAAGGTGGAATCCGGGAGGTAGGGTTGCCAGCCTTCAGATGGGGCCTGGAGATCTCCTGCTTTTACAACTGATCTCCAGCGGACAGAGATCAGCTCCCCTGGAGGAAAAGACTGCTTTGAAGGGTAGACTCTATGGCAGGGGTCCTCAAACTTTTAAAAAAGGGGGCCAGTTCACTGTCCCTCAGACCGTTGGAGGGCCGTAACAAGGGATGCAAGTGGGCCTCAGTTAGTCTAGATCTGTTTGGAGATTTCGGATGTTATTTTGCGGGTAGGGAAGGCGCACGGGGGGGGGGGGGGGGGTGCGCGCGCAAGCAAGGCACCCTTGACGGGGCTGTTTTCTTTCCCTCTCCGAAGAAACAAAGAACTCGGCATCCTCACAAACTTTTTAAGGCAACAAGCCCCCAGCTGCTTCTCTCTGAAACTCCACTACTGCAGGCATCATGATGGGAAAGAGAAACCTCCCTCTCTCTCTCTCTCTCCCCCACCTCCGATTCCCAGCAGCACAAAAAGCCTCAAAAAAGACCCCCCCACGCCCGGCTCTTGGGACTGGCGCAGGTCTCCTAGCCGGCTGAGAGGCCTCTCAGCCGGCTAAGAGACTTGGGGCCAGCCGGAGCGCCTGCCACCCCACACTTACCCTCTTCCAGTCTTCCTTTTGCCTCCTCCTGGCTGACTGGAAGCAGGGGGGCGGGGCTTTGTCATGTGGCCCGGGACGAGTCGGCTGCAATTTTTCCGCTGCTTTGTGTGCTGCTGGGAATTGGAGGACAGGCAGCGGCACACCCGGTGGGCCAGAAAAATGCCCTCGGCGGGCTGCATGTGGCCCCTGGGCCATAGTTTGAGGACCCCTGCTCTATGGCATCATACACTGCTGAGGCTCCTCCCCTCCCCAGGCCCCTCCCTCTCCTGGATTCATCCCCAAAGTCTCCAGGTATTTTCCATTCATTCATTCATGCATTCATGCATTTATTTATTTATTTATTTAAAATTTATACCCTGCCCTCCCCGCAAGCAGGCTCAGGACCTGGCAACCCTACCGGGAGAGGAGAAACCTCTGTGGGGATATGATTCCATTTTGCTTGCCTGCTGAAGTGGCCATTTTGCCCAGGGGAAGAAATCTCTGTAAATTGGAGATTAGTGGTGATTTGTGGGAGAACTCTAGGCCCCGCCTTGAGGACGGCATCCCGATGCTGAAAGCAAACTACAGTGTAAAGGTAAAGGTTTCCCTTGCTTGAAAGACTCTAGGGGAGCGGTACTCACCACTGTTTCCAAGCCGAAGAGCCAGCGCTGTCCGAAGACATTTCCGTGGTCATGTGGCCGGCATGACTAGATGCAGAGGGGCACAGAATGCTGTTACCTTCCCACCAAAGTGGTACCTATTTATCTACATGCAATTTCTTGCTTTCGAACGGCTAGGTTGGCAGGAGCCGGGGCCAGAGACGGGAGCTCGCTCCGTCACGTGGCACTCGGGTCTCGAACCGCCGAGCGACCAACCTTCCGGTCCGCAGCTCAGTGTCTTAACCTCTGCAGCTCTTCAAACACCTTTCTTCCTTTTTGTTATCTCTGGGGTTGCCAACCTTCAGTTGGTATCTGGAGCTCTCTTGGGATGACAGCCCATCTCTGGATGACAGATAGCAATTTATCTTGAGAAAATGGCCCCTTTGGAAGGTGGACTTTGTGGCATTATACCCCACTGATGTCCCCCCCCCTCCTCAAACCCTGCCTTCTGCAGTTCCACCCTCTAAATCTCCAAGCCTTTTCCAACATGGAGCTGGCGATCCTAGTTATCCCCCCCACACAGCTCACACTATGGAGAAGATCAAATACTGCAAGCTTGCTAGTTTTGATTTCACTTCTCCTCGATGGGAAACAAATCTTTGGGTTGGATCCAGCGAGCTTTTTCGCTCCAGCTCACCCAATCCTCCTCCTCCCTACAGTCCCCAGTGTGGGTTTTGTCCCTGCAGGTCCTAGAACATTTTGACAGGGGGTCAAAGCTGGTACCCTTTCCCTTCCTTTCTTTCAGCAGAGGAAAACCAGGTCGGATCCAAATTTTTATTTCCCTACCATTGCCTAATGCTTTAATTGAGATTTTTTTTTCTCATTTAAAAACAAATTGATTTGGTGCCGACCAAAGAATGGCATTAAAAAGGGGATCATTAAAAGCCTGTGAATGGCATTAAAAAGGGGATCATTAAAATGTCACAAAAGAAAGAGAAGAAATATAAGCGGGCAGGGCTCATTTCGTAGCAGGAGCTCCTCTGCATATTAGGCCACACACCCCTGATGTAGCCAGTCCTCCAAGAGCTTACAGTAGCCCCTGTAAGAAGAGCTCTGTAAGCTCTTGGAGGATTGGCTACATTTGGGGGTGTGGCCTAATATGCAAAGGAGCTCCTGCTACGAAATGAGCCCTGCAAGTGGGGGTATTTTGGGGATTCGGGTAGCCAACCTCCAGGTGGTGGCTGGAGGTCTCCTGGGATTAGAATTCATCTCCAGGCAATGTACTGCTGGAGAAAATGGCTGCTTTGGAAGGTGGAATCTATGGCATTATACCCTGCTGAAGTCCCTTTCCTTCCCCAAACCCTGCCATCCCCAGACTTTAACCCCCCCCAAAAAAAACTCTTCACCCCCCCCAAAAAAAAACCTCCAGGAATTTCCCAGTCTGGAGCTGGCAACCAACACTCCCTCTAAGCTGTGGAGGCTTGTGAGCAAGGTGACGTAGTCTTGTAAGTAGGCCGGGGGTTGTAGATAAACATATGGAGCAGAGGTCCATCAGTGGCTATTAGCCACAAAGTATAGATAGGAACTCTCAGTCTGGGGCAAGGGATGCTCTGTATTCTTGGTGCTTGATGGGGGGGGGGGGCAACAGTGCCCTGGCCCCACTGCTGGACCTCCTGAGGGCACCTGGTCTTTTTGGCCACTGTGTGACACAGAGTGTTGGACTGGATGGGCCATTGGCCTGATCCAACATTGGCTTCTCTTACGTTCTGATGTCGAGCCATTTTGCCCCTTTGCCTTCCAAAATCCCAGGTAGTTTAGAAAGAGAGGGGAGAACAGGGACCTGGCGGAACAGGAAAACTTTGCCTGTGCCATTAAAGGGGCAAGTAAGGCAGAGTGGGTGAGTCCGTCTCGGGGACAGCACAGGCGGCCTCTGCAAAACTGGGACCAGCACCGAGAGGTATAAGGCGATGCCGTCTTTTTAAACCAGGCAGCTCTTACTGTCGCTCTTTCCGCATGCTAAGTGCTGTGCTATTTTTATCGCAGTCTGCCTTGCAACAGAGCCGGTCCAAACCTAACGCGGTACCCACTGGAACATCATATGCTGTGAAGTTGCCGATCGGCCAGTATTTTGCTGGTCCAGAGATGGGGGGGAGAGATGGAGATGCTCCTTATAGAATTTTTCTGTTCTGGATGACTCGATTTTGTTTCCCAAGTGAAGCCGATACATTAGGAGTCCTCCATCGTTCTGTTTTCATTTAAGCTCCAGGTTTTTTACGTGGTGCGTGCATACAAAATTGCAGCACGTACAAAATTTGGAGGTCAAATGAAAGAAGAACAATGGAGAGTTCCTAATGTATCAGCTCCGCTTGGGAAACGAGATACTGCAGCAGAAATCTTCTGAAACTCACAAGCAGGAGGAATCTTATGAGTGCATGGGAATCCATGTCCGTGGCTTGCCACGTGGTTGCTAAAGAGGCCTGGGGGACCAAACAGGTAAGGAGGATGGTCTCTTCTGGCTTTACAGACAGGCAAACACAACACAGGTGGGCAGCTGACTGTGGAGGGTGGGATGCACGTGATCACACATGGATATCATGGAGCAATGGTCTAGTTCAGTATATGGCAGTTTCATGAGCAGGGATTGCCAAGTGAATATGGTTGCCAACCTTCAGGTGACACCTGGAGATCTCCCACTATTACACTTGATCTCCTGACCACCAAGATCAGTTCCCCTGGAGAAAATGGCAGCTTTGAGACAAACTCCGTGGCATTTATACACTGCTGAGGTCCCTCCCTTCCCCAAACCCCACCTTCCCCAAGCTCCACCCACCAAATCTCCTGGTGCTTCCCAACTTAGAGCTGGCAACCCTAATACTGAACCAGACCTTCAGTCCATCAAGCTCAGCATTGTCTACTCAGACCGGTAGCATCTTTCCAGAGTCCAAGGTGAAGGCCTATCACATCACCTCCTACATGGTATTAGAGTCTAGGTGCAAGCCAAGTCCAGAAGGTCAATTACTAGAGAGCAGGGTCCAGAAAGCAAGGTCTGGCAGTCCAAAATCATATAGAAGAGCAAGCAGGTCCAAGTCCAAAACTGATCCAAAGGTCATTGGAGTGGAGCAGAGTAGGAACAGAGCTATGGACACTGAGCCAACCAGGTGATTTACATGTTGCTTCCACACTGAGCAGTCTCCCTTGACTGGTTTTCATAGGCCTCTATTGGAAGGTCTTACTTGCAGCCAGCTGCTTGGGAGTAACCCTGCAGCTACTCATTGTCAGCAAACAGCTGGCGCTGGGCCAGGAGACGTGTGCTTTCTCTTCTCTCTTGGAGCTCCATTCTAAGCCTTCATCACCAGCGCTCAAAGGGTGTGGGTGAAACTGGGGGGCTGGTAACGACCACCTGGGTTTCCTCTGTTGGAATGGGGCTGGAAGGTGCTGGTGGCTTTCTATCAGCTGTTGGCTATGAACCCTGACAAGCCTGCAGTTCATCTTCCCGCTTGCCGGCTTCAGTGGCTTCTGAGCTGGCTACACAGGACTCTTTTTCTCCTGAGGAGTCCTTCTCTCCTGACTGATCCATGACATGTGGTCCTTTTAAAGCTGGAAGCACCGGGGATTGAATCTGGGACCTTCTGCATGCCAAGCAGATGCTCTACCACTGAGCCACAGCCCCTCCCTGATGCTGGACCATGAGGATGCAACCCATCGATCTCTGCTGCGTGAAGCAGTTGGCTCAGATTGCCTCATTATAGAGCCAGCCTTACACCCTGGGCTCCCTCCTAGTCTTCCCCCGAACACACAGCTTTATACTGAATCACACCAATGGTCTATCAAGGTCAATATTCTTTACTCAGACTGGTCGTGGCTCTCCGAAGTCTCAAGTGGAGGTCTTTCACATTACCAGCTACCTGATCCTTTTGACTGGAGATGCCAGAGATGGAACCTGGAACCTTCTGCATGCCAAAGCAGATCCTTTACCACTGACCCACAGCCCCTCTTCTGTTGCTCCCCACCCCAAAGTCTGGAATACCTCTGGTTTGGGGCTAGCATTCGTCAGGAGTTACAGAAGCGGTTGGTTGGTGCGGGCTTCCTTGACTTATTCAAGGGCACTGCAGTGCCAAAAATCTGTGGAAAGCAAAGCTTGTTAATTCTTTTTTATCCCCTGCTGTATACGAGATCTCATCAATGTAATTTGTCGGGGGCTGAGTCACTTTCTGCATTTCCCCCCCTCCACCTAGAAGCGGCTGGACTTCCTTCGTTCTATCCCCAAAGAGTGCTAATGAGCAGCCGCCCTGGAACTCGGAGACCCCTGCTAAAGTTTTGACCCCAGAGCGGAGTTTCTAAACTCATTCATGGCTCTTGGAGAAAAGCGAGAGAACAAAGCCAAATGCAAACTGGGGCAAAGCCGAGCATCTAATCAGCACATCTTCCTTCTGAAACCGGCAAAAGGGGGGTGGAATGGGGAGGTTTTTGAGACCTTCTGCCTGACCTTGATGCCTACAGATTCTCCCTTGCAAATGCAGCTCATTTTCCCCCCGCAGATGGCATCTGAGCAGGATTGCCAACCTCCAGGTGGTACCTGGAGCTCTCCTGCTATTGCAATTGATCTCCAGGCAGTCAAGATCACTTGCCTTGGACAAAATGGCAAAGGAGGAGGCGTCTCAGAGCAGCTTATCTCCTTTCCCTTCCCCTCCCCACAACAAACACCCTGTGAGGTCAGCGAGGCTGAGAAAGCTGGTGAGAGAACAACTCTGAAAGAACTTGTTACTGACCCAAGGTCACCCAGCTGGCTGCATGTGGAGGAGGAGTGGGGAATCAAACTCGGTTCTCCCAGCTTAGAGTCCACGCTCCTAACCACTACACCAAACTGGTTTAGAGGGTGGAGTCTACTGCCTTATACTCCACTGAGGTCTCTCCCCTCCCAAGGTCTCACCCCCCCCCCAAAAAAAAATCTCCAGGATTTCCCAACCCATGTTTGGCACCCTTACTTGATGGGGCGGAAGGTGGAAACTACAGCTTTGTACCCTGATGAGGTCCCTCCCCTCCCCAAGCCCTGCCCTCCCCAGGCTCCACCCCCGAAATCTTCCGGTATTTCCCAACCCAGAGATGGCAAATCTATCTCTAAGCTGTGGGGGGGGGGAGTATTTTTTAGGGATGGCTGGGGGGAGATTGAGAGTTCCTATCTATACCTTGTGGCTAATAGCCACTGATGGACCTCTGCCCCGTATGTTTATCCAGTTCCCTCTTGAAGCCGCCCATGCTTGTACCACCTCCTGTGGCAGTGAATTCCATGAGTTCATCACTCTTTGGGTGAAGAAGTATTTACCATGCCCTCTTCCCTCCCCACAAATTGTGTATGCCTAGCCTATACCAATGAAAGTCTATCAGAATTCTTAAACAGCCGTGTGTCCTCTTTGGAAATAGGTATTATTCCCCCCACCACCACCCCGCTCCCTTAAAATATAGAGAGTTTTCTGTCCCTTTCAGCATCAGACTCGGAAAGCTCAAGCATGGGTGGAGATTGCACCATCAAGGTAGGCAATTAGTTTCCGATGCCACTCCCAAATTGGCCCCGATAGAGCCGCTAACTTTGTCTGGAGTCATGTTTGCCCATTAGCGCAGCCCCTGCAGATGTTGTGAGCGCTCTCTCCCAGCGCTGGCTATGTAAAAATAATACAATGCCGTCGCGAGGCAAAGAAGTGCCCTGTCAATAGAGAGCAAAAAAATAATTGGGCAAGCCAGAGCGCTTGAGCTCATTATACATCCCCGCCGAAGGAAAGATGCGTCTAACCACTTGATGCGCGCCCTCGGCAGACTTTTGTCGCTGCAGGCAGCGAGTCTCCGTTGGAGAGCCCGAATCCTTTTTGCATGCAATCGGGGTGATGACCTGGCGTGTTTCAGAAGAAGCATGCAGTGCTGGTACGATGTCCAATGTCCCCTAAGCAGAATGTTTTTTTCCACCCACATTAATGGATATCAGCCATTCACTCTTTCGGATTCAAAAACTATCCTTGAGCGCTCGAGTATCGGGAGAGTGTGGTTAAGCAACTACCACTTGCCATTTGAAGGCAGTCTGCAAACTTGGAGCAAAAGGCAATTGCTTGGCTATCGGTGGGCGTATCTGTGAGCGCATACTAGCCGAGCCCCAGGCGTTTGGAACCATAGAATCACAAGTCACAAAGGATCATCTAGTCCAACTCCTGAACAATGCAGAGAATTAACAATCCATAGAAGAATCTGGGACCCTGAAGTCCAAATAATCCAGGCCGGTGTCGGGGGTCCTTGTTCCCTCTTTTCCCTCGGCCTTAGATATGTACACCATTTTGGTGTAGTGGTTAAGTGCATGGACTCTAATCTGGAAGAACCAGGTTTGATTCCCCACTTCTCCACTTGCACCTGCTGGATGACCTTGGGCAAGCCATAGCTCTGCACCAGCTGTTCTCTCAAGGGCAGTTGTCTCAGAGCTCTCTCAGCCCCACCTATCTCACAGGGTGTCTGTTGTGGGGAGGGGAAGGGAAAGGAGATTGTAAGCTGCTCTGAGACTCCTTTGGATAGTGAAGGATGGGGTATAAATCCAATCTCCTCCTCCTCCTCCTCTTCTTCTTCTTCTTCTTCTTCTAACAGTATGGCACAATACTTTTCCAACTTGGTAATCCCGCTGCAATGCAGAGCCTTTATGTTAGCCAGATTTTATGTTTTTTCCTTCATCTTGGGTTTCAGGTAGATATAGAGGTATCCCGAAATGTGACAGAATCTGTAATTGTTCATCTAGAGAACCTGACACTTTAGATCATATTTTAGTATGTTGCCCCCTTCGCTCACATCTCCGATTCCTTTTGACTAAGCCCTTAACTGTCTAGGATTAACTTTGACAATGCAACTAGGTACCTTCTAGCTGATAAGTCACCAGAAGTTACTGCACAGACTGCTGAATTCTTGTCTAAAGATTTCTGCAGCAAGGAACCACTTTAAGTATTGATGTAGAGGGAGGCACCTTAAGAGATAAGAGGAAATTCCTAGAATGTCATTATCAATGACATTTTTTTTCTTCCACTCCTGAAATTATTGAGAGCCGGGGGGTTGAGGGCAGGGTTAGGGGATTGCCCACTGCCTGCATGCAAACGCCCAGCCTTTGCTTAACACCTCTACTGAAATCAATCAGACTTCGAAATGTGTACTTTTGCCTGGATCTTGCTCCTGGTTTTCATGACTCCCAGTGTTGAAATACCAGCTTAATTGTAGGAAGAGAGATGGACCTAATGGAACACATGAATCAATAAAACCTTTCTTCTGCCCGGTCGAACTTCTGTGGATTTATGAATCAAGTCACGCTCGATTCTAGATGTTTTAAATAAATACAGCCGAACTTCTTTGAGACTGGCAGCTGAGGAATGAGTCCCAGTGCTATGAACACATTCGTTTTACTGCAGCAGACAATAACATGTTTATGGGATATGAGTCTCCCTGCAGAATTGCTTTGCAATAACGGAGAACCCATCAAGTTTACTACAGAAAGATAAGTGAAATGCACGGTCGATGGGACAAGCATTGCCAGCTTTAGGATGGGAAACACCTGGAGATTTGGGGGGTGGAGCCTGAGTAGGGTGGGGTGTGGGGAGGGGAGGGGCCTCAGCAGGGTACAAGGCCATAGAGTCCACCCTCCAAAGCAGCCATTTTCTCCAGGGGAGCTGATCTCTGTCAGCTGGAGGTCAGCTGTAATAGAGGGAAGTCTCCAGGCCCCACCTGGAATCCACCAACCCTGACAAGCGACTGAATAATTGCAGGATTACTCAGGAGTTAAGCCCAATGTGATTAATGAGACTTACTTCCAGGTTAGTACGCACCACAGGACTGCAACCAGGGACCCCTGACAGCTGTTCATTCGAGCACTTTATGTCACACTGTCTCATTGTTTTCATAGTGATCCTCTACTGCAGGGGTCATTTCGTAGAAAAAGAGGTGCAGGAGCTCATTAGCATAACTCATTTGCATAACTCATTTGCATATGCCACACCCCCTAACATACCAGAAGTGTGTCAGAAGGCAACACCCACCCCTCAGGCTCCCCTCCACAGGTGAGTGAAACTGACCTGCTCTTCCTCCATTCCCTTCCCCATCCAATACTTTGTGCAAGAAAAATAAGCATAAAGAACACACCCTCATTCTCTTCCTGCTCCCTTGAAACCACTAGGTTTCAACTAGACTTGAGATACCCAGGACATGTGCACCACCCATCCCTTTCCCTTCCCCTCCCCACAACAAGACACCCTGTGAGGTAGGTGGGGCTGAGAGAGGTCTTTTGAGAACTGCTCATGAGAGAACCGCTCTGAGAGAACTTGTGACTGGCCCAAGGTCACACCAGCAGCTGCATGTGGAGGAGTGGGGAATCAAACCCGGTTCTCCCAGATTAGAGTCCAACTCCTGACCACTACACTAAACTGATGGGGTGGAAGCTGCCAAAGGGTTGGTGAAATTTCTCCAGTACTTATGTGCCATGTGCCCAGATAAAAAATGGTATACTTAGAAAATTTATATGCCACCTGGAGCAAGTCTCTGGAAAAGCAGCACACAGTCATAAAAGGAACAATGATAAAATTATCAATATTAAAACAAAACATTTAAGACAATAAAGACCCTAGCAGGGCTTTCCCTGGGGCGCTGCGCCTCTGCACTGCTTGGGGAAGCCGAGGAGGGGGCGGGGCTTTGTCATGTGCCCGCCCCCTGGGCTTCTCACTCCCGGAGCTACGCTCCTGTGCTCTCCTGCTCCAATGGACCCCTGCTCCACTGGAACCATTTCAGCTGCGAAACAGGGACTGTGAACTCAATCAGTCTTCCTGTTGCGCGGCCCGAGGTGTGACACACATCGGATTGCTGGCTGAGACACACAATTAGTCTGATTCTATCCGATATGGCAATTTATACGTCTGCCAGATTTACTCCGAAATGATCGGGAGTCATACATGAATACAAAGAGAGGTAGACAATTTGGGTCCCGACCTGGATAGCTCAGGTTAGCCTGGTCTCGTCAGATCTCGGAAGCTAAGGAGAATCGGCCCTGGATAATATTTGGGTGGGAGACCACTAAAAAAGAAACAGGGTTGTGACTCAGATGAAGGCAATGGCAAACCATCTCTGAACAGCTCTTGACTTGAAACCCCTACAAGGTTACCATAAAGATCCAAGATGATTAGGGGGCTGGAGCACTTTCCTATGAGGAAAGGCTGAGGAATCTGGGATTGTTTAGTTTAGAAAAGGGAATATAAACAGGGAGATATGATACGGGCTGATAAAATTATGCATGGGGTGGAGAGAGTTGAAAAAAGAAATTTGTCTCCCTCTCACAAAATGCTAGAACTCCAGGGCATCCAATGAAGCTTATGGGCAGTAGGTTCAGGACAGACAAAAAGAAATACTACTTTACACAAAGAGTGATTAAGATGTGGAATTCGCTGCTAGAAGATGTAGTGATCAGAGCACTAAGCCTCTGAATCCCAGAGCCAGGAGTCAACATCAGGGGAAGGCCTCGGCCTCTATGTCCTGTTGTTGGCTCTCCAGAGGAACTGGTTGGCCACAGTGTGAGACAGGATGCTGGACTAGATGGACCACTCGTCTGATCCAGCAGGGCTCTCCTTATGTTCTAATGAACGCCTCGGCCTCTATGCCCTGTTTGTTGGACCTCCAGAGGAACTGGTTGGCCACTGTGTGAGACAGGATGCTGGACTAGATGGACCACTGGTCTGATCCAGCAGGGCTCTTCTTATGTTCTTATGAAGATCTTGTCCTCTATTCCCTGTTGTTGGCCCTCCAGAGGAACTGGTTGGCCATGGTGTGAGAGAGGATGCTGGACTAGATGGACCATTGGCTTGATTCAGCAGCAGATGGACCATTGGCTCTTCTGATATTCTTATATCCTCCTCATCAGAGTCCTTCTCTTTATGCTCCTGAATTCTAGGAGCAGGAGGTTGAATGTCTGGGTCTCTTCTGTGATAGCATCTAGGCGTAGAAGAGGCTGTCCAGACACGTTTTTCAGGTGCCTGTTCTGTTGAATTTTAGACCCCAAGTTAAAAAATAGTGTATTTGCCTGAGCTTTAAATGGATTTGAGCAACTGCGCACTGATGTTTTGACTTTGCTGTGTTCATTCTGCTACCGAAGCCAGCTTTGGCCAGATTGACGGAGAGCAGACCAATCGGTAGCTAGCGGTAGCTGTTTTGCTCCACCATGGTAGCTAAACCCATGAACTGCCATGTTCAAAGGCAGTCTCTTTGGGGAGGTCTATTTCTTTATTTGGAGCACTGAGCTTTGAAAACAGCTATGAAAAAACAAACGAATGGCAAGGGCAGGGAAGAGTCATTCAGGTAGCCTTCCATTCTCAAATATCAGTTTAGAGCAGAATTCACTAGGAAGTTTTACCATAGAGTTTTGAGTAGTTCCTAGAGCTACCATTGTCACTTCTGGGTAAGGTTGCCAATCTCCAGGTGGCACCTAGAGATCTACTGCTATTACAGTTGATTTCCAGATGACCAAGATCAGTTCCCCTGGAGAAAATAGATGCTTTGGAGGGTGAACTCAATGGTATTATGCCCTGCTGAGGATCCTCCCCTCCCCAAACCCTGCCCTCCCCAAATCTCCAGGTATTTCCCAACCCAGAGCTGGCCACCCTACTTCTAAGTTGCAACATCACACCCTCCCACATTCCATTCTTCACAACCCACCCACTAGGAAGTTTTTACCATAGTTTCCAGGTATTCCTAGAGCTACCATTGTCACTTCCGGGTTGTCCCCCCATGTTCCTGCCCCCCCAATCCTCCTGCTGGTTGCTAGCAGTTCAATCCTACAAAAAGGTCCATTTCGCACCTGGATCTCATCCCTGCTTTTATCAGAGTTCAACTCTCAACACAATACCTTGCATTTATCCCTGGTTATAACAGCATCCATTTATCCCAAGTATGGGGCAAAACCAGGGTGACCTCAGTGTAATGTGGAAACAAAAAATATCCCAAGATAATTACAGGGGTGAACTCCATCTGTAGTGTAGAATGTAAACTTGGGGACAGGGTTGAACCAAGATTTAAGGTCTAGTGTGGAAAGGACCAGAGTTATCCCCTTCTAAGCCCATTATAGGGCCCGGGTGGCTCAGGTGGTTAAGACACTGAACTGCCAACCGGAAGGTCGGCAGTTCGGCAGTTTGAGACCTGAGTGCCATGTGAGGGAGTGAGCTCCCGTCTCTGGCCCCAGCTCCTGCCAACCTAGCAGTTTGAAAGCAAGAAATTGCAAGTAGATAAATAGGTACCGCTTCGGTGGGAAGGGAACAGCCTTCTGTGCTCCTTGGCATCTAGTCCTGCCGGCCACATGACCACGGAAAAGTCTTTGGACAGCGCTGGCTCTTCGGCTTGGAAACGGAGATGAGCACCGCCCCCTAGAGTTGGATTCGACTGGCTTTCGAGCAAGGGGAACCTTTACCTTTACCTTAAGCCCATTATCCCCTTATACTTTAGTGGGTTTAGAAAGGTGTAACTCCGCCTAGGATCCATCAAAAACTTAGCCAATTCACCGGAGACACAAGACCGTATTTGCTTTTTGTTCTGCAATCTTGTTTTTTTTCCCCAAGTGAGAGAGAGCCCTTTGGTTTGTGTTTTCGAGCGGAAAGCACTGGCGCCGCGAGAACAGTAAAAGTGCTAATAACATTGCCTCCAATTCATCCCTCACGCAAAAGCATAAAAGCCAGTAAGGATGATGCCGTCCTGTTATTAGTGGCATCTCAAGCAACCTCTTTTATTGGCATTGATTTCCAATGCGGCCATCGTTTATAGCGCCATAAAGCCAGGCAAGGGGGGAAGGTGCTCGTCTCGGGTACCGATAAAGAAGAGAGGAGCCGAAATACAGCTGGATGCATCCTTTGTTGAACATCTGTGCTCTGCTGGAAGGTGGCTGCTTGAGCTCCTGCAGTGTGGGGGGTCCTTGACGCAGCGAGAGCTGATCGAGAGGAGCAAAAGCAAGGCCAAGTGGAGCTTCCTGCATCGCTCCGGCTTCCTGCTTCAGGCCATCCAATCGGACAGCTGAGCCGTGTGATTTTGATCACAAACACCAAAGCAGATGCTGAGGCTCTTGGAGCACAGGAACCAGGGGTCCGTTGGAGCGGGAGCGCACAGGAGCGCAGCTCCGGGAGTGAGGAGCCCAGGGGGCGGGCACATGACCAAGCCCCGCCCCCTCCTCGGCTTCCCCGAGCAGTGCAGAGGCGCAGCGCCCCAGGGAAAGCCCTGCTAGGGTCTTTATTGTTTTTAATGTTTTGTTTTAATATTGATAATTTTATCATTGTTCCTTTTATGACTGTGTGCTGCTTTTCCAGAGACTTGCTCCAGGTGGCATATAAATTTTCTAACTATACCATTTTTTATCTGGGCACATGGCACATAAGTCCTGGAGAAATTTCACCAACCCTTCAGCAGCTTCCACCCCATCAGTTTGGTGTAGTGGTCAGGAGTTGGACTCTAATCTGGGAGAACCGGGTTTGATTCCCCACTCCTCCCCATGCAGCTGCTGGTGTGACCTTGGGCCAGTCACAAGTTCTCTCAGAGCTGTTCTCTCATGAGCTGTTCTCAAAAGACCTCTCTCAGCCCCACCTACCTCACAGGGTGTCTTGTTGTGGGGAGGGGAAGGGATGGGTGGTGCGCATGTCCTGGGTATCTCAAGTCTACTTGAAACCTGGTGGTTTCAAGGGAGCAGGAAGAGAATGAGGGTGTGTTCTTTACGCTTATTTTTATTGCACACAGTATTGGATGGGGAAGGGAATGGAGGAAGAGGAGGTCAGTTTCACTCACCTGTGGAGTGGAGCCTGAGGGGTGGGTGTTGCCTTCTGACACACTTCCGGTATGTTAGGGGGTGTGGCATATGCAAATGAGTTATACTAATGAGCTCCTGCACCTCTTTTTCTACGAAATGACCCCTGACAGGAACACACCAAGCTGCTGCCTCGTACTGGGTCAGACTGGCTTCATTAGTGACCCCCCAGTGCAGTGCCCATAATCCTGGAGTCCGCTTCCTTCTTTCCCAAAGCAATCTCTTCCTTAAAGCAAAGAACCCATCCTGGGCTTGCCTTCTCCTCGCTGGAGCAGGAGGCGGTTCACGAGACCCCAGGAGACATCGCCTTTGAAACTTCGGGGATCCACCCATTCAGAAACCAGCTGCCCCCTTCATGGGATCACACTACGGTTGCCAGGTCTGAATTGGAAAATACCTGGAGACTTTGGGGGTGGAGCCAGGAGAGGGCGGGGTTTGGGGAGGGGAGGGGCCTCAGTGTGCTCCAATGCCATCGAGTCCACCCTTCAAAGCAGCCATACGCTGATCTCTGTCAGCTGGGGATCAGGTGTAAAAGCGGGAGATCCCCAGGCCCCACCTGGAGGCTGTAGTGTGGTCTAGGGTTGCCAGCCTCCAGGTGGGCCTGATCACAAATATACACTGAAATGACGAACTGCTTGGCAGATGGTTCCAAAACGGTAGGGGGAGGGCTGTGTGAAACGGCCGTCCCTGTACCGGTTTATTCCAAGCCGGTTCAGTACCGTTTTTAAAGGTGTCATGTGAAATTCCCCATTGCATGACTGTTACATTCTTACCATGATTATATTCATACAGGGGTCCGTTGGAGCGGGAGCGCACAGGAGCGCAGCTATGGGAGTGAGGAGCCCAGGGGGCGGGCACATGACCAAGCCCCGCCCCCTCCTCAGCTTCCCCGAGCAGTGCAGAGGTGCAGCGCCCCGGGGAAGGCCCTGCTAGGGTCTTTATTGTTTTTAATGTTTTGTTTTAATATTGATAATTTTATCACTGTTCCTTTTATGACTGTGTGCTGCTTTTCCAGAGACTTGCTCAAGGTGGCATATAAATTTTCTTAAGTATACCATTTTTTATCTGGGCACATGGCACATAAGTACTGGAGAAATTTCACCAACCCTTCAGCAGCTTCCACCCCATCAGTTTGGTGTAGTGGTCAGGAGTTGGACTCTAATCTGGGAGAACCGGGTTTGATTCCCCACTCCTCCACATGCAGCTGCTGGTGTGACCTTAGGCCAGTCACAAGTTCTCTCAGAGCTGTTCTCTCATGAGCAGTTCTCAAAAGACCTCTCTCAGCCCCACCTACCTCACAGGGTGTCTTGTGGTGGGGAGGGGAAGGGAAAGGGATGGGTGGTGCACATGTCCTGGGTATCTCAAGTCTACTTGAAACCTTGTGGTTTCAAGGGAGCAGGAAGAGAATGAGGGTGTGTTCTTTACGCTTATTTTTATTGCACAAAGTATTGGATGGGGAAGGGAATGGAGGAAGAGCAGGTCAGTTTCACTCACCTGTGGAGTGGAGCCTGAGGGGTGGGTGTTGCCTTCTGACACACTTCCGGTATGTCAGGGGGTGTGGCATATGCAAATGAGTTATGCTAATGAGCTCCTGCACCTCTTTTTCTACGAAATGACCCCTGTATTCATATATGATTGTTATATTTATTTTTCATCAATAGATTGTTCTTGATTGTAACATTATATTATTGCTTTTGCATATTACTTAGCATCTGATTCAACAGCTTTTTCTATTTTCTTATATCATGTTGAGGACGTTACGCACAGTGATGTCACTGCCCCCCCCCAAACTTTCCCTCCCACCCCCTGCCAGCAAGAGGTAAGCACCTGGGAACCCTACACTCGGCTTGGAACCTCCCAGCATTTTAAGAGCATAAAAACAACCCTGCTGGATCAGACCAGTGGTCCATCTTGTCTAACAGCCTGTTTTGCACAGCAACCAAACACTTACCCTGGAGGACCAACAAACAGTGCACAGAGGCCAAGGCCTTCCCCTGATGTTGCCTCCAGAAGAAGAAGAAGATGAAGAAGAGGAGGAGGAGGAAGAGGAGGGGATGGGTAGCCTGTGAGGCTGTGAGGTAGCCTGTGAGGTAGGCAGGGCTGAGAGAGCTCTTTCCAGAACTGCCCTTGAGAGAATAGCTCTGACAGAACTACGGCTTGCCCAAGGTCGTCCAGCAGCTGCAAGTGGAGGAGTGGAGAATCAAACCCGGTTCTCCCAGATTAGAGTCTGTGCACTTAACCACTACACCAAACTGGCTCTCTGTGTGCCTTTTAACAACGGGAGGCAATGTGGGGATACAGAGGCTGCAAGAATCAGACAAACCAACACAAACTCATTTGGATGCAGCTGAACAGTTCAGCAAACCTTTGACTTCTGGGCTGTGACAAGGGATCAGGATACAAGTTGAACTGGCCATTGATTTAGCATAACTAATTCATTATATCGGTACAACCCGGAAGTGACAATGGTAGTTCTAGGAATCACTGGAAACTCTATGGTGAAACTTCCGAGTGAATTCTGTTCCACATTGGTGCTTTAGCATAAGAATCCCTGGATGGTCCCCCAGCTTCCATAAGCAGGTGTTGGAGGGGAGAGCTTGCAGAGGATGTATTGAGAAGGGGACGAGAAAGCCTATATTGCTTTATTTCCAAGTCAATGTTGCTCTTATTTGGGGGTCAAGAACATGGAATGCATTACCTGTCCCATTTCTGCATTAGGGAATGGAGGGGGGATGTTTGGTTCACATGAGGTTTTTCCCAGGAAATCCACACTGACAATGACACCCAATTAATGGGGCCAGTTGACATGGAAGAGGAAGCATTTGAGGAAGATAATTAGGAAACCCAGATTCCCACACTGGAGACAATCTAATGACTCTTCGGAGAGAAGTGAAACTCTCGGATTTGTTCTATGCTAATTAAGGGAGAATGTCAAAAGGAACTCAGTGAGAAGATGGCCTCCTTTAAGGAAAATCTCCAACAGAGTAAAGACATTTGTGTTTATGTCACGGGGAGTGCAGTCTTGCAAAAAGCTTGCTTTGGTTTAGGTCCAGCAAAATTCTGAAGCCGAGGTCGTTTATTATTGGTTTAGTTCATAAGGCCTGACACCAAGTAAAGAATTATAACCAGGGGTCATTTCGTAGAAAAAGAGGTGCAAGAGCTCATTTGCATAACTCATTTGCATATGCCACATTCCCTAACATACCGGAAGTGTGTCAGAAGGCAACACCCACCCCTCAGGCTCCACTCCCCAGGTGAGTGAAACTGACCTGCTCTTCCTCCATTCCCTTCCCCATCCAATACTTTGTGCAATAAAAATAAGCGTCAAGAACACACCCTCATTCTCTTCCTGCTCCCTTGAAACCACCAAGTTTCAAGTAGACTTGAGATACCCAGGACATGTGCACCACCCATCCCTTTCCCTTCCCCTCCCCACAACAAGACACCCTGTGAGGTAGGTGGGGCTGAGAGAGGTCTTTTGAGAACTGCTCATGAGAGAACAGCTCTGAGGGAACTTGTGTCTGGCCCAAGGTCACACCAGCAGCTGCATGTGGAGGAGTGGGGAATCAAAGCCGGTTCTCCCAGATTAGAGTCCAACTCCTGACCACTACACCAAACTGATGGGGTGGAAGCTGCTGAAGGGTTGGTGAAATTTCTCCAGGACTTATGTGCCATGTGCCCAGATAAAAAATGGTACAGTTAGAAAATTTATATGCCACCTGGAGCAAGTCTCTGGAAAAGCAGCACACAGTCATAAAAGGAACAATGATAAAATTATCAATTTTAAAACAAAACATTAAAAACAATAAAGACCCTAGCAGGGCTTTCCCCGGGGCGCTGCGCCTCTGCACTGCTCGGGGAAGCCGAGGAGGGGGCGGGGCTTGGTCATGTGCCCGCCCCCTGGGCTCCTCACTCCCGGAGCTGCACTCCTGTGCGCTCCTGCTCCAACGGACCCCTGATTATAACTTTGTTCATGTTTCACCTCCAAACTTCAAGGCTGCACCTCTGGGCTGGGAACTGTGGATAATATTTTTTTTCTGGGTGAATCCTCCCAATGCGTCTTTACCTAGAATCCCCCCCCCCACCAATTCTGCAATGATTACACAAGTGAGTTTCTCATTCAAATAGGTTTCTCAATGCTCCCTTCTAAGCCATGGAGTCTTGTGAGCAAACATTCTACTTTGTGAGCTACTGGCATTAAAGTTGTGAGCGAGCGATTTGGCTACTGCATAAATTAGTTTGCTCTGGAGCCCTCCTTTCTGAGCTAAGGCAAAAAAATGTCTGCGCTGGAGGCTAAAAAACTCTGCGCTAGCTCACACTAACTCAGTGTAGAGGGAACACTGGTTTCCATCACATCACATTCGGTTGCATTATTCTTATCCTGCACTTCCTCCAAGGTGTTCAGGGTGACATACCTGGTTCTCTTGTCTCCCATTTTGCTATCGCAACATCCTGGCCCAACAGATTCAAGGACCAAACTGGAATAACAAGTTTAGTTTCTATGGTTACCATTTGTTTGGGTTCCATTTTGGGGGGGGGAAACATAGTGAAGGAAATAAATATGTCAAAATTGGAGATGGATGGGTAAACGTATCCTTAAGGATACATATATATTGCTTGTTGCTTGAATCTGTTAAACAGCTTCATTATGCTGTATGTTAATTTACTGCTCACCATCTTCCTATGTCTATGGACTGGTAACTTCCATTTCAAAGTATGTGAAGAAGTGGGCGTGCACACGAAAGCTCACACCTTGAATAATGCTTGGTTGGTCTTAAAGGTGCCACTGGACTCAAGCTTTGTTCTGCATCTTACTTGTGTAAGGGTTATCATGCTGTGCTTGCATGAAAAACTCCCAAGACTATCAGCATGGCATGTCTCATCAGATCTTGAAAGCCTCATCAGATCTTGAAAGCCAAGCAGGTTTGGTACTTGGAAGGGACACCACCAAGAAAGACCCTACAGAGGAAGGCAATGGCCAACCACCTCTGCTTCTCAAGCCCTTTTGGTGTAGTGGTTAAATGTGCAGACTCTGATCTGGGAGAACTGGGTTTGATTCCCCACTCCTCCACTTCCAGCTGCTGGATGAGCTTGGGCAAGTTGCAGTTCCATCAGAGCTGTTCTTGAAAGAGCAGTTCTTGAAAGAGCTCTTTCATCCCCACCTACCTCATAGGGCAGGGGTGGCCAAACTCGCTTAACATAAGTGCCACATAGAATAAAGGTCAGATGTTTGAGAGCCTCAAGACATGAACAAATATCACGCACAGGTTTTTATTGGCAAATATGCAAATTTGCTTTTTATTAACATTATAAATGAGACTAAAATAAAAACAAAAGGGGTAAAAACAGATATTGACCATGGTATTTATTCATCCAATGATATTTATTTCTTTGCTTATTATGATATTTATTAATCAGAGAGAGAGAGAGAAAAACAAAGAAACCAAATAGTTGGGGAGGGGGAAGGAAGGAAGAGGAAGAGAGAGGAAGGTGGAAAGAAAGCCAATAGATGGGGAGGGAGGAAGGAAAGGGGTTAGAGAGAGAGAGAGAGAGAGAGAGAGAGAGAGAGAGAGAGAGAGAGAGAGAAAGAAAGAAAGAAGAAGAAGAAGAAGAAGAAGAAGAAGAAGAAGAAGAAGAGATTGGATTTATACCCCGCTCTCCACTCCCCAAGGGAGTTTCAGAGTGGCTTACAAACTCCTTTTCCCTTCCCCTCCCCACAACAGGCACCCTGTGAGGTAGGTGGGGCTGAGAGAGCTCTTTCCCAAGGTGTCCTTGAGGGAACAGCTGGTACAGAGCTATGGCTTGCCCAAGGTCATCCAGCCAGGTGCAAGTGGAGGAGTGGGGAATCAAACCCGGTTCTCCCAGATTAGAGTCCGCACACTTAACCACTACACCAAACTGGCTCTCCAGAAAGAAAGAAAGAAAGAAAGAAAATAGATGAGGATGGAAAGAAAGCAACTAACTTTAAATGTGTCCTCCAACAAACACACCCCGTCCCCACACTGGCTTGGCTTGGTGAAGGGATTTAAAGTGGCAAATGCCTTCTCCAAGCCGGCTGCTGGGTGTGTGTGTGGAGAATGCATTTAAAGTTATAGTTGCTTTCTATTTCTGCTCCCCCACACACACAAATACCTCAAGCCTACCCAGGGAGGGGAACACTGGCTGGGGAAGGGAAGACCGATTGGGGAGGCAGGCCTTCCTTTCGCTTCCCCAGCTGCCCTGCCGGGAGCCACACAATATGTGTGAAAGAGCCGCATGTGGCTCCCGAGCCGCAGTTTGGCCACCCCTCCCATAGGGTGTCTATTGTGGGGAGGAGAAGGGAAAGGAGTTTGTAAGCCACTCTGAGACTTTGAGTGACGGGTAGGGAATAAATCCAATCTACCCCTCCTCCTCCTCCTCCTCCTCCTTCTCCTCCTCCTTCTTCTTCTTGTAAGTCCCTTGCTGGGGTCTCCATAAGTTGACTGTGACTCGACAGCACCCTATCCACACGATTGCACTATGCATCTCCTTTCGTTTTTCATTGGGGTCCCCTAGCCCCTGATGCTTCCACATAGCATGACCCCAAGAAAATATTCCCCTCTTTTGCCGGAGGGAGTCATTGGTCAGCGCAATAAACTCAGCTGCTGCTGGAATTGCTACCGAAGCAAATTACTTACCTGGCCCTTAGAAATCAATAGGACTTAGATTGACCAAGTCCTCCCTCTCCCCCATCTCTTGGAAAATATAAATAGGATACCAGTGACCAGCAAAACAAACAGTCTCCTGGGAAGATAAATAACCTGGCAAGGAGGAAAGTGTAAGCGCTAGGAAAAGCTCGGGGGGGGGGGGGGAGGCTTTCTCATTTAGCTTCCAACGATAGGAACAACATCACCAAGAAAATTGCTTTTGGGAAAAGTGGCTGCCAGCTTGGAAGGAGAGCAGTGAATGAGGAGAGCTTTCTTTCCGCCCTCTTTCACCTACACTGATCCATGGGTCAACGAAGCGCCTGGGCTGGGCTCCAGTATGAATGTTAAGCATGTTCTTTGATAACTGAAATATCCAGCGATCACACGCATATGTGAATCACCTATCACAGATCACAGTTTAGGGATGCTATTTTCTGGGTCGGTGCCCTCAGACTAATTTAGGGCTGCCAGCCTCTGAGTGGGGCCTGGAGATCTCCTGGAATGACAACTGATTTTCAGACTACCGATGTCAGTTCCCCTGGGGAAAATGGCTGCTACGGAAGGTGGCAGGGCTCATTCCGCAGCAGGAGCTCCTTTGCATATTAGGCCACACACCCCAGATGTAGCCAATCCTCCAAGAGCTTACAGAGCTCTTCTTACAGGGGCTACTGTAAGCTCTTGGAGGACTGGCTATGTCAGGGGGTGTGGCCTAATATGCAAAGGAGCTCCTGCTATGAAATGAGCCCTGGAAGGGGGACTGGGTAGCATGGTGCCCTGCTGTGGTCCTTCCCCTTCCCCAGACCCTGTCCTGCTGAGGCTTCATCCCACTAAAAGCCAGTTTGGTGTAGTGGTTAAGAGTGACAGACTCTAATCTGGAGAACCGGGTTTGTTTCCCCACTTCTCCACATGTAGCCAACTGGGTGATCTAGGGTCAGTCACAGTTCTCTCAGAGCTGTTCTCTCAAGAGCTGTTCTTTCAGAGCTCTCTGTGCCCCTCAGGGTGTCTGTTGTGGGGAGAGGAAGGGAAGGAGATGCTTTGAGACTCTGAGTGAAGGTGAGGTATAAATCCATCTCTTCTTCTTCTTCTTCTTCTTCTTCTTCCCAATACAGAGTTAACAACCCTAACTGCAGAATGAATGGATGACATACAGAGTATGTAACGTTACTCGGTATGAAACTGGGATGTTAGAAGCAGTGCAGGGAATTCACAAATACCTCCCCTTCCACACCCCCAATGCCCCCTCTTCCATGCCCAGAAGAGAGACGTAGGTACCCATCCAAACACCATTATTATTGTCATGATCTCTCCACCGCAGATAACTCCCTGGCTTGTGTTTTCCAGGACAGAAGAGTGTAACTTCCTTCACTTCATTAAAAAGCTACACTGAAACTGGAAAGACCAGTCCGTGGGGACAAGATTTAAAGGTCGGGGGTATACTTTTATGACCTGAATGACACGCTCTGGGGAGAAAAAACTTCCTAACACCATGATCGTTTGCCGGATGGTATTAATTAACCTAGATTAAGTCCCTGTTATGTGTGGAATCAAGTCCATTTGCATGCAGCAGCATTAGGAAATGACGCTGTCGAGAATTAGGACAGGATCCTGCTATTCAGCCCACAAAGTAGGGGTGTAAGGGATGAGGGCTGAATAAGTCAATAATTTGATTCACCCCAACGATTGGGAGAGGGTCATAAGTTGGGCAGGATCTTACCTGGGGGGGGGCAGAGGGATATAGCTCGGTTGAGGCGAATTGCCAGCAGCTGCAAGGTTCTGTTACCAGAAGGAAGTGGCAACAGTCCAAAGACTTTCTTTTGTGTTTCTTTTCCCTTCCTTTGGTGGGGCTAGCGCTGCTGTTAAATCCACAGACGGGACGGAAGTATGTTCGGCACTGAAATGGTAAGCCGCCTCGAAAGATGGAATGGGCGCCCATTTTAGTGTGCTTTAGGCCCCTTCTGCATCTAGCATTCCCTCCACCGTTTTAGCAAGCCCACACGGCGTTCACTGCTTTTTCCAAGAAGAAATCATTCCCTGGAGCAGCACATCCCTCCACTCGATGACGTGGGGATACCAGGGCATGGCCGGTTGCCAGAAGGCCTGAAGGGGGGGGGCGGGAATGTCCTGTCCCTTTAACAGAAGCTTGTTTTGCCAGGTGACATCACTGATTTCCATTCTGTGAAACTCTTTAGTGGTCCATATCCACTAGGGCTGCCAAGTCAGCCCAGGGGGCGGGGGATCCCCCACTAAAGGGGTTCCCGATCCGCCGGTCAGTATTTGGCCGGCGGGGGGAACCCCACCCCCGACGTCGTCCAGCAAGGATGACGTAATGACGTCACCGGAAGTGACGCAGCACGTTGGGGGCGTTGCCAGGGCGACGCTCTGGCAATCACCCCAAAACTCTATGAAACCATAGAGTTTTGGGGCGATTGCCAGAGCGTCACCCTGGCAACGCCCCCAACGTGCTGCATCACTTCCGGTGACATCGATGGGGGCGCGCGCCAGAAGAAACTCCCAGCGGGAGGAGGACTCCCCCCCGCCGGTGAGTTTTCAAGACTTGGCAGCCCTAATATCCACACACTGAAAAGCCAGATCATTTCTCGCCAGGCCGGTTGGTAACTCTAATGGCTGTCCTAAGCCCAAAAGATCACATGCGTCAGGCCATTGGTCTATCCATGCCACTGTTGTATAATATTAGCAGCATCTCTCCAGTGCGCAGGTTGTGGTCTTTCATATCACCTACAAACATAAAAGAAGCCAATGTTGGATCAGGTCAACGGCCAATCCAGTCTAACACTCTGTGTCGCACAGTGGCCAAAAATACCAGGTGCCCTCAGGAGGTCCACCAGCAGGGCCAGAACTCTAGAAGACCTCCCACTGTTGCCCCCCTAGCACCAAGAATACAGAGCATCACTGTCCCAGACATAGTGTTCCATCTATACCTTGTGGCTGATAGCCACTGATGGACCTCTGTTCCATAACTTCAACAAATCCCCTCTTGAAGCTGTCTGTAGCCGCCACCACTTCCTGCAGCAGTGAATTTCACATGTTGGGTGAAGGACTTCCTTTTATCTGTTCAAAGCCTACATTAATTTCATTGAATGCCCATGAGTTCTTGTATTGCAAGAGAGGGAGAAAAGTACTTCTCTTTCCGACTTCTCTATCCCATGCATAATGTAGTAAACCTCTCAATCATGTCACCCCTCAGTCATTATTTCTGCAAGCTAAAGAGCCCTAACCTCTTTTACCTTTCTCCATAGGGAAGGTGTTCCATCCCCTTACCTGGTGCTTTTAGTTACAGAACCTGGGACCTTCTGCATGAAAAGCAGATGCTCTACCACTGAGCCACGGCCCTTCTTCCATCGGAACCCTCTTCTGACATTACTTCTATGGCAGATTCTTCTGTGGAGGCTTCTTAATCTAGGGGATCCGGTTGTGTGGGGAAGGTTTGGCAGCATTAGAGGTCTCCTGAGCAGCCAAGTCTTCAACACAAGAGAAGGTCCGTTCCCAGGTCTTCTTGGTCTCTTTCAGATAAGGTGTTTTTCCCAGAGTCCATCAGTTCAGGGATCCTGACACTGATCATTGTTTGGAATCTTGGAGATAAGGATGGAACCCGTCAGAAATGAGAAGCTAAGCTGGTGGCCCTGTTTAGAGAATCAGAGCTATTTAGCACAGCAATCTTCCCAACAAATCCTGTTAAAAATAGGCAAGGGTGCAAGGTCCCTCTAAAGTTAGACTAAATTGGTGTAAAAATCTCCATAGTAACCAGTATCCAGAAGCATGGGAGGTGAAGGATGTGGGGAAGATGGAATGCTAATCAGCAGTCAACTGAATTGTACATCTGATGATCAGAAACTGGAGCTACAGGAGAGTACTGTGGTCTTTACCTCCCGCTGGTAGACTTCCTGGAGGCATCTGGTTTGCCACTGGTAGGTTGCATCCGGTTTGCCACTGGTAGGCTGCATCCACTTTGCCACTGGTAGGCTGCACTAGCGCTTTCATTTATCCCCCATATTTTTCAGTCTCTATGTCAAGCCCATAGGACAAATCATTCATAGTTTGGGGGCTGGTTGTCATCAATATGCTGATGATACTCAGCTCTATATATTTTTATCCAAATGACCTGGTGATGTGGTTTATTGTCTAAAAGTGAACAAATTGAAACCAAACCCTGAAAAGGCAGAGGTAATGCTGGCTGGAAAGGTGGAAGTCTTAAAGGACATGGTTCTCAACAATTTTGGTGGAGTTTACACCAAACTCAAACTGGTTCCCACAAAATCTACTCTAAGGCTGATTTTACATCTGTCTTTCCCGCTGGAATCATTCTAGTTCCAAAAAAACCTGCCCATACCTCTGTGCGGTGTGAAACCGTGCTGCCACTGAAATGTCCATATCTACTAATTGCCCTCCTGTGGTCAAGCTAGTATTATACCGCTTTATTCTGCTTTAAACAATTGTGGTTTCTTAGTGCACTTAAAACCCCCTGGAGTGAAATTTCACACCACTGTGAAATCAGCACAGGAAAAGACAGCAGTCAAACTACTTTAGAGGGGAGGTGTAAAATCAGCCTAAATGCAAATTAACCTGGGCCCTTTTTTCTGCAATTTATGGCGGATAACGATCTTTTCCCCTCCACTATCAGTTCCCATACATGGCTCCACCTATACAACGCCCTTTGGGGAAAGCTACTGTTGAGACCTCTCCTGGTTAACGGAGTTACTATGCCCAGTATTACTTTCGTTCCTTATCTGTGAATATTAAATGACACACTCTCTTGGTGACGCTTAATTTGATGTATCTTTGGATACTGCACTGCATTCAAACCTAGCAGTTTGAAAGCAAGAAATTGCAAGTAGGTACCACTTCGTTGGGAAGGTAACAGCATTTTGTGCACTTCAGTGTTGAGTCATGCTGGCCACATGACCACAGAAAGTTCTTCGGACATCAATGGCTCTTTGGCTTGGAAACGGAGATAAGTACCGCCTCCTAGAGTTGGATTTGATTGGCTTTCGAGCAAGGGAAACTTTTACCTTTACTATTTTTACATTCTGCACTCCACTCGAGTTCACCCCTGTAATTATCCCAAGGTATTCTTTGTTTCCACATTAGGTTGAAGTCACCCTGGTTTCGTCCCACACTTGTCCCGGGATAAACGGATGCTGTTATGACCAGGGATAAATGTAAGGTATTGTGTTGTGAGTTGAAGTCTGATAAAACCAGGGATGAGATCCAAGTGTGGAAAGGATCTCTCTCTCTCTCTCTCTCTCCTGCCTCAGCCCCCACAGTGGTGGGGAAGCTTGGGAGGGAAAGGGAAGCTGCCCTGTCAGTGCTGGTCTACCTCCCCATGTGTCCCCCACGTGTCCCCCCCACCAAAAAATTCTGGCTACGGGATTGGCCAGGGCAGACCCTGCTTAGCTTTCAAGATCTGACAAGATCAGGCTAGTGGCAACCTGATAGCACACTTATCAATTAAGAGATATCCCAGACCACAGTCAGAAACCTAGAGGTAGATTCACCCTCGAGCACAGGGTGCATAAGTCCAATACAGCCATTGTTTTCTGGGCCCTCTGAGATAGCGTCATCAGCAAGAGAGGTCATGAAAAAACCTGGTTGGTTTTGTTGCAGAAAAGAAACCCTGGTTGGTTTTGTGAAATGCCTTACATTGTGGGACATTTTTTTTTTAGTGTGTCCGTAGAGCATCTTCAGTGATTTTGCCTTGGAATGCAAAGCCAGGATTGTCCTGGCCGGCCCTTTCGCCACACTCCCTCCCATTCGCTCTCCGAATTAGCAGTGACCACCACTGTTCCCTCTAAGCTGAGTGAGTGTGAGCTAGCTCCCAGTTTTTTAGCCTCCTGCTCACACATTTCTGTCTTAGCTCAGGAAGGATGGGCTCCAGAGCAAACTAATTTATGCCGTAGCCCAATCGCTCAGTCACAACTGCAGTGCCAAAAGCTCACAAAGTAGAATTTTTGCTCACAGCTTAGAGGGAGCATCGGTGACCACCCAGAAATATGAAACAGAAAGGAAAGTCAATGGCAGCTTGAGAGACAGGAATGGCTTTGGGGGCTAAGCAGGGTCAGCCTTGGCTAGTATTTGGATGGGAGGACCACCGAGGAATACCAGGGCTGGGACACAGAGGTAGGCAATGAAAAACCCCCTCTCAGTGTCTCATGCCTTGAAAACCCTACAGGGTCGCCATAAGTCCACTGAGACTTGACAGCACTTTCCTCCACCACCAAGTTGCTGCTGACTCATGGTGACCCCAGGACCGTGGGCTTTTCAAGGAATCCGGCCTCAATCTGAGGGAATGAATAAAATTCTGGGATTTGGGAAGGGGAGGGAGGAGGAATGGGTTGAGGGCTTTTAATTTCCGCTGCAGCATCGGCGCCTGCCACTCTCAAATGCTCCGGCCCCATTACAGGAAGGAACGACTTGCTATTTTAAGCCTGCGAAGAACCGCTATCAAAACATTTCCGGATCTTAATTGGCATTCTGCTTTTCACCGCGCGGGTTCCTCTCAGACGGCAGGACGAGCATTATCTACTCTTCCCCCCCCCCCCCAATAAAGGCCTCTTTAATCTTTAAAGTTGCACCTGTATCTCTTTCGTTAATTAACACTGGGAACTCATAATTAGAGAAAGGTTTTATGCCCCCAACCGCCGGGGGCTTCTCTGCGTCGTCCCAGGCAGGGACATTTTAATGATGCACCCACTCGTTTCCTTTCCATGCGCTGGTGTGTTCGTTTGCCCTGGAGATCTCCTCACATAAGATTTCATCCGGAGCTGTAGAACACAGAGGCCGATTTCGCACTAGCGTTTGCCCCAGGTTTGCCCTCATGCTTGCACCGGAGCTTCTGGTCGATTTCACACCAGTTGCTCCAGGCTCATGTTTTGCTCTGGAGTATCATCTTGCTGCACCGGAGTTTCCCTGGAGCAAACAAATCCTGTTTTTAGAGGATTTTTCTGTTTGCTCCAGGGGAGAACCCAAAATGAAAACACGCCCACTTGCCTGCCTTTCATCAGGGCTGCCCCACTGTGGGAGTTTCTAAATTTTTTGGAAGAAAACCCTTCGTTGTGCTATATCGAAAGGGCTGAGTTTCCAAGAGGGAAAATGAAGAAAATACTCCGGAGGAAACTGGGAGGGGAAATTACGGAGAGAACGAGAGGCAACTGGCCAGTGCGAAATCGGCCAGAAATTCAGAAATGGAGACAGCAGCGACCGAGGCATCGTCCCCCTAGCCTGACTGAAGGCGTAAGACAGTTGCTAGGAGTAGAACTCCTCCCTGGACTAAGAAGATTGAGGTATATCCTGCCTTTATCCTTCAACTCCACAGAGCAATGATTATTCATTTATTCATGTATTCATTAAAATAGTCAGACTCCACCCTTCCTTTTGGCTGAAGTTTGACGTCTCTGGCATCTTCTCCCAGTCTCCTCCAACTGAAGTGGTTTTTCCCTCGGAAGAAAAGGCTCTGAAGCAGGAGGAAGGCTACTTCAACCAAAGAAATGTGGAAGATCTCGGCTGGTACGTGCCACGAGAGACAGGTGTCCCACGTACCCCACCACTAGAAGCGGAAGGAGCTGAGCCCAAGGCATGCCAGATGCTGCGGTAGCAAAACAAATAAATATCCGCCAGCAGGTACCTACCTGGGGGCCATCTGTCTGGGAGTACTACGGATCTGGTAGGGAGGCGAGGCTGACCCAGTTTGCATTGATGGAGGGAAGGCATCTGTGTCAGAACACACACAAACATCCACACCAGGGGGCCAGATACGGTGCTAAGGCCCTTCATTTCTTGTCTGTACTTCAATGGCCAGTGAGGGAAATTAGGGGAAATGGGATGGGTTAAAGTAGAGCATTCTGGGCAAATCCTAGAGCACTGCCCCCGATGTCATGACGTCACTTCTGGTTTTGACAGGAAGTGATGTCACACACTTGCAATGCTGGCATGCCTGTACCTGCCCCCCCCCCAAGTACTCTTGGCCTGGGATCCCTAACACACACACATGCACAGGCGGTAACTATGCTCATACTCAGAAATAAGGAGCAGAGATACGATCTTTTGAGTTTCAACATTGGGCCACCTCTTTGTTATGATTTAAGCAACATATAATAAGGGGAAGAGAGCTGTTTAACACTTTACTTCCCCCCATCTCAGCTCTCCAGGAGCATTTGCAGGGTGGAGACACCTTGGAAGTTTCAAAGCCAAAAGTAACATCATGATGCCGCGGGAATGTCCGAGTCTCGAAGGTTTTACCACAGTGGTTTTGAAATTTCTAGAGCATCATGCTGTCTGTTCCTGTTCTGAATCAGGAAGTGAATCCTTGGTGCTCTCTCTCTCCCCCCTTTTCCTCCCATTGCTCCGTTAAGTGAGGAAGGGGAATAGAGAGTGTCACCGGTGGACCAGCGGTCCCTCCCCATTACTAGGTAAGCAGTAATGCTACTGGAGAGGAATGGTGGCCCCAGCTCATATGTAGAAAGCACCAGAAAGAGGGAGGGAGGAACCAGGAGGCGCAACCCCCTCCCCTTTCCATTTTGATGCCTGGTAGTTCGGCAGTTTGGACCTGAGTGCCGCATGACGGAGTGAGCTCCCGTCTCTGGCCCCGGCTCCTGCCAACCTAGCAGTTCGAAAGCAGGAAATTGCAAGCAGATAAAAAAGGTACTGCTTCAGTGGGAAGGTAACAACGTTCCCTGCGCCTCGGCATCTAGTCATGCCGGGCACATGGCCATGGAGAAGTCTTCGGACAGTGCTGGCTCTTCGGCTTGGAAATGGAGATGAGCCCCGCGTTCATATTCGTATAGAGTCATATTCGACTGGCTTTCGAGGAAGGGAAACCTTTACCTTTTTAAGCCTTCACTGGGTCAGGAGTCCTAGGGTCGCCATCTCTGGATTAGAAAATTCTCGGGGGTAGAGCCTGGGGAGGACAGAGTTTGGAGTGGGGATGCGCCTCATCGGAGTATTGAGTCCGCCCTCCAGAGCAGCCATTTTCTCCAGGGGAACTGACCTCTGTGGTCTGGAGATCAGTTGTAATTCTGAGAAAGCTCCAGGCAGCAAATGGACAAGATCGCGGTGGGCAAGCCCACCAATTTAGCCCAAGGGGAGCGCCATACGATGGATAAAAATTGTATGGGCTGGCTAGAACAAGGTGGTTCCAACCACTGGTGAGTCTTGCCTCTTTAGAGATGAAGAACCACAGGAGAAAAGAGTCAGTGTAATAGCCCAGGCTGGCCAGATCTCGCCAGATCTCTGAAGCAAAGCAGGGCTGGCCCTGTCTCATATTTGGAAGGGAGCTCTCCAAGGAATACCAGGTGTGTGACACAGAGGTAGAAGAAGAAGGGAAGAAGAGGTTGGATTTACACCCCGCCCTTCACTCGGAGTCTCAGAGCAGCTGACAAACTCCTTTCCCTTCCCCTCCCCTCAACAGACACCCTGTGAGGTAGGCGGGGCTGAGAGAGCTCTTTCCAGAACTGTCCTTAAGAGAACAGCTCTGAGAGAACTTGTGACTGACCCAAGGTCACACCAGCAGCTGCAAGTGGAGGAGCAGGGAATCAAACCTGGTTCTCCCAGGTTAGAGTCCGCGCACTTAACCAGTACACTAAACTGTAGTGGCCAATGGCCGAGCACCTCTGAATGTCTGTTGCCTTGAAAACCCTACGGGGTCCATATAAGTCAGCTGTGATTGGATGGCACTTTCTACCACCACAACCAAGCTTCACCACAACCAGGCTTCACTTTCTGCCCCCACAACCAGGTTTCACAATGTAAACAAGAGGACTTCCAAGGAGGATCATGTTGTTTATCCACACGGCTCTTCCGGATTGGAAGATCTTTCGAGCATCTCTCTGCGGCTGCAGAGCTTTTGCTCCAACCAACCCTGCCGCCATTGGCTCTCTTCTATTAGCAGACCCATCAGGAAGATTTAAGAAGAAAAGACTCTTTCTCTCTCTCCCCCACCCCGCTTAACGAGTCAAAATTATTCTCTCCATCATGGGCTTGTTAGCCTTTTAGTATTCTAATCCTCCGGGAGGTCGTTCCATTATTTTCAGAGTGACCCTGATAGGGTACTTCTGTGTTTTTTTTTAATTTCCCCTTTCAGCTTTAAAAACCTGCCCTGGAAATTATCATCTGACTGATGTTTCCAACTTTCCCTTTGCTCCGAGGATATCTTCCCCGTCCGTGTTCACCCAAGCTAGCGTTTATACCTCTCTCTCTCTCTCTCTCTCTCTGTTCTGTCATCTGTGGAAAGCTGAAAATAGAAACCTTTAACGCAGTCAGCCGGAAAGATAAAAAAAGGAGACTCCGTATGTGGATGGTGTACAAAGAAGAACCGGCTGGGGAAAGAGATGGATAGTCTGTCTTTCTCGATGCAGATGTTACAGCTGAGTCAAAGGAAGGTTTTGAACACCTTGTTCATGGGCTGTGAAGTGAGCACCCCCTCACAGAGATTTGAATCGGGGGCGGGGTGAAAACTATTGGGATATTTGGTTTATAGCAGAATTTGGCACAGTCACAGAAGCATGATACTGAGTGCAGTCGATAAATCTCCCAAGAAGTATATTACAAAAAAGGTAGAAACTTACATTTATTCAAGTAGATCCAGCTCACATTCAAGTTGCTGTCAAAAGGAGTGACAGAAGCTGAATTTAAAGATGAGTTTCCCTATCACCAGTGGCCAACTAGTCCAGTGTCATGTGTGTAGGAGGATATGGGAATTGTCTCTACAGGAGAGACCTGCAGAGAGATGTGTCTCAATGGAAGGCCATGTGCAAAGGAGGAGAGGACAAAGGGAGTGAGAGAGGAGGGGACAGAGGACAGCTCCCAGGTTAAGAGGAAGAAGACGATGACAACAAAGAGGAGGAGGAGTTGAATTTATACCCTGCCCTTCACTACCCAAAGGAGTCTCAGAGTGGCTACAATCTCTTTCCCTTCCTCTCCCCTCAGCAGACACCCTGGGAGGTAGGTGGGGCTGAGAGAGCTCTGAGAGAACTGTGACTGGTCCAAGGTCACCCAGCAGGCTCCCCATGGAGGAGTGGGGAATCAAACCCGGTTCTCCAGATTAGAGTTCTCCGCTCTTTCATGGATAGCTTCAGGAGGGAATTAGATAAAGAAGAAGAAGAAGAGAAGAAGAGATTGGATTTTTACCCCGCCCTTCACTCACTTGGAGTCTCAGAGCGGCTTACAAACTCCTTTCCCTTCCCCTCCCCACAACAGACACCCTGTGAGGTAGGAGGGGCTGAGAGAGCTCTTTCCCAAGCTGTCCTTGAGGGAACAGCTGGTACAGAGCTATGGCTTGCCCGAGGTCATCCAGCCAGGTGCAAGTGGAGGAGTGGGGAATCAAACCCGGTTCTCCCAGATTAGAGTCCACACTCTTAACCACTACACCAAACTGGCTCTCCATAAACATATGGAGCAGAGGCTATTAGCCACAAGGTACAGATAGGGACTCTCAGTCTGGGGCAAATGATGCAATGTATTCTTGGTGCTGGGGGGGGGGGCAACAGTGGGAGGACTTCTGGGGTTCTGGCCCCGCTGGTGCCTGAGGGCACCTGGTGTTTTTGGCCACTGTGTGACACAGAATGTTGGACTGGATGGGCCACTGGCCTGATCCAACATTGGCTTTTATCTTCTTATGTTAACCACTGTACCAAACTGGCTCCTAGTCAAGGAGATAATACCTAGACACACTTAGTGCCCCCCAGTGTCCTGGAATGCTGAGACGCTCACTCCAACAAAACCTACAGGAGGCGATCATACACACATATACACACACATTTACCCACACTGTCCCAAGGCACCGTTTCCCCCTTAATTTTTTTTTTAACCCCATCAAAAGTAGAGCATCGCTTGCAGTTTGCATGCATTGTTTGGTCTCGGGCATTGTGGCTGCTTGTGCTCCCAGCTTAGGTCCAGAACATCTGAGCATCTTCCTTCAATGTACTCTGAGAGCGCCAGGATCTCCAAGGACAGTTTTCAAGGGTCGCCATGTTGGTCTGCAGTGGAACAGTTGGATTCAAATCTAGTGGCATCTTAGGCTGTTTTTACATCTGACTTTCCCGCTGGAATCATTCTAGTTCCAAAAAAACCTGCCCACACCTCTGTGTGGTGTGAAACTGTGCTGCTACTGAAATGTCCACATCTACTAATTGCCCTCCTGTGGTCAAGCTAGTATTCAACCGGCTTTATTCTGCTTTAAACAATTGCTGTTGATTAGTGCACTTAGACCCCCTGGAGTGAAATTTCACACCACTGTGAAATCAGCGCAGGAAAAGACAGCAGTCAAAATACTTTAGAGGGGAGGTGTAAAATGACCCTTAGAGGCCAACAAGAGTTTCAGGATTTAAGCCTTGGAGAGTCAAAGCTCCTTTTGTACCTCTCCTACTCATGTCTGATGAAGGGACCTTTGAATCTAGAAAGCTGGGACTTTTATTGGTCTCTCTACTGCTACTGGACTCAAATCTAACTGACCGCTAGAGCCAGTCTGGTGTAGTTGTTAGGAGTGATGGACTCCAATCTGGGAGAACCGGGTTTGATTCCCCACTTCTCCACATGCAGCCGCTGCTGTGACTTTGGGTCAGCCACAAGTTCTCCCAGAGCTGTTTTCCCACGGGCAGTTCTTGGAAGAGCACGCTCAGCCCCACCTACCTCACAGGCAATGCTCCCTCTAAGCTGTGGAGTCTTGTGAGCAAAAATTCTACTTTGTGAGCTGCTGGCGTTAAAGTTGTGAGCGAGCAATTTGGCTGCTGCAGAAATCAGTTGGCTCTGGAGCCCTCCTTCCTGAGCGAAGGCAACCATGCGTGAGCCGGAGGCTAAAAAAAGTGTGAGCTAACTCACACTAACTCAGCTTAGAGGGAACACTGCTCACAGGGTGTCTGCTGTGGGGAAGAGAAGGGAAAGGGATTGTAAGACTCCTTCGGGTAGTGAAAGGCGGGATATAAATCCAGTCTCCTCCTCCTCCTCCTCCTTTTCGTCCTCTTCTTCTTCTTCTTCTTCTTCTTCTTCTTCCTCCTCCTCCTCCTCCTCTTCCTCCCTCAGTTCCTTGCTGTTCCTGAAAGAAAAGGTGGACCAACATAGTTCTAAGAAATGGAACCTTCACTAACACTACACTATCATCTCCAACATAGGCGTAAACTATGGGGGGGCTCGAGGGCTCGAGCCACCCCCGAAATTTCCCAGGGGGGGGGCTCAGCCACCCCTGGGAAAAGGGAGTGTCCAGGCCGGCTGGCTGGCCGGCTGCCGCCGCCACCGCCTCTCCCCCTGCTCCGTTCCTCCCTCCCTCCATCCAGGAACCAGCTGGGCAAATGCCCAGCGTGCTGGACGGAGGAACGGAGGCAGGAGCAGGCGGGGGGGAGGCGGCGGGGATATGGAACTTGCGGGCTGCCGCCTCGTTTGCCTGTCCGCCAGCTGCTGCCGCCGGCGCCTCCCCCCCCCCCAGAACTGGCCTGGCATGCTGGGCGCTTGCCCAGCTGGCCCCACGGAGGCAGGAGTGGCCAGGCTAGGGCAGTCCGGGGGGGGCGGCGGGGACATGGTCCCAGCATGCGCGCGCATGAAGTGCGCACGCACAAGAGCCCCCGCCCCCCCCGGGGATTTTAAAAGTTGACGCCTCTGATCTCCAATGTGCCGTTCGAGACAGCCACCTAAGGTTACCTAGAAGCAGTTCCCATTGGCATACCGAAGACACAGTATACAAGGGAAGCGGTAATTGGAATCTCTACTTTTTTTTTAAAAAAAACACCTCACTGAAAACATAAGGGTAGAGATGTTTGCATCATGAATATTTCAGCTCTGCGGCATTATCACGGCTCAGAGACAGTGGTTGATGAAAATAGCGAGCCTTTTTTTTTTTTTGGTCTCATTTTCTCCACGGAGCAAAAAATCTTATTGGCATTTAGATGCAAAAACACTCTACGATTTGTGCCACGATAACTGACACTGAGATTCAGTACGGGCATGGTCAGGCTCTGCTAAAGCCTTGCAATTAGAGATGCTCCCCCAAATTCTCTCGATTCATGTTTCTCTGCAGATCTAGGAGCTCGGCTTTCCCCAGGGCTTATTCCCAAAGTAGAAGGGACGCGTTAGGACTCCATCACTGTTCCCTTGTGTTTGCACTGCGGATGGGACAGTAGGCACCTGTCATTTGAGACTGATTTCCAGGGCCAGCGAGAGGTATTTCTTTATTTATTATTTATTTTTGTTATTCAATTGGATTTGCGAGGCAGACCTTCCCTACAAGTAGGGCTCAGGGTGGCTTGCTACAAAAGAATATACCAATTCTCAAGCTGAAAGCGAGTTGAAAACCAACCAATCACCAACAGGGGATAAAAACAGCATACAGTTTGGTGTAGTGGTTAAGTGCGCGGACTCTAATCTGGGAGAACCAGGTTTGATTCCCCAGTCCTCCACTTGCAGCTGCTGGATGACCTAGGGCAAGCCATAGCTCTGTACCAGCTGTTCCTTCAAGGACAGGTGTCTCAGAGCTCTCTCAGCCCCACCTACCTCACAGGGTGTCTGTTGTGGGGAGGGGAAGGGAAAGGAGTTTGTAAGCTGCTCTGAGACTCCAAGTGAAGGGCGGGGTATAACTCCAATATCTTCTTCTTCTACATAGACATTCTGAGGTGGCGGAAAGAATTTCAGCTCCCCAGCCTCCCTGGGCAGGAGGGGTTACAAGCGATGAGAGCGCCAAAAAAGGTGGTAGCTCCCACAGGGCACGGGTGTCTTAAGAACATAAGGACATAAGAGAAGCCAGTGTTGAATCAGGCCAATGGCCCATCCAGTCCAACACTGTCACACAGTGGCCAAAAACACCAGGTGCCCTCAGGAGGTCCAGCAGTGGGGCCAGGACACTAGAAGCCCCTCCCACTGTTGCCCCCCCTCCAAGCACCAAGAATACAGAGCATCACTGGCCCCAGACAGAGAGTTGTATGCCTCTATGCCCTGTTGTTGGCCTTCCAGAGGAACTGGCTGGCCACTGTGTGGGACAGGATGGTGGACTAGATGGACCACTGCTCTAATCCATCAGGGCTCTTCTGGTGTTCTTATGAAGGCCTTGGCCTCTCTGCCCTGTTGTTGGCCCTCCAGAGGAACGGGATGGCCACCGTGTGAGACAGGATGCTGACTGACCACTGCTCTGATGTAGCACGGCAGAGCACCCTCTCTTCATCCGCTCCGCCCCACCCTGCACCCTGCTTCATGGAGGACCACATACCAGGGAGCAGGGCTATTTTTGGACAGGAACGCACAGGAACAGAGTTCCGGCTGGCTTCTGAGTTGGCCACACCTACAGCCTCCCCTTCGGGTTCCCCAGGTGCCTTGCAAGCCACAGGGCACCTGGGGAAGCCAAGCCGATCCAGGGAGGGAAGGCAGTTTAAACTGCCTCCCCATTTTGGGTTCCCCAGGTGCCCCGCAGCTGCAGGATGCCTGCGGAAGCCAATCCAGAAACTGCCTTCCTTTCCTCGGGTTCCCCATGCGCTCCGCAAGCCACAGGGCACCTGGGGAAGCTGATCCTGGGAGGGAGTTGTGCTGTCAAGGGTGTGGCCTAATATGCTAATGAGTTTCTGCTGTTGGGTGTGGCCTACTATGTTAATGAGTTCCTGCTGGGCTTTTTCTACAAAAAGAGCCCTGCCAGGGAGTATGATAACCATCATCACAGGTGCCATCTGTTCTTTCTTTTTTCCTGTTCAGCATACCTAGCAGGTCTTGCGTTTTAACACTGCCACATGGGGGGGGAGGGAGGAGAAGAGTTATTAATGGGACCTGCATGCTCCCAAGCTCAGGAAATGTACACAGTTAATGATGTGGAAAGGGCAGGCGGGGAAATGAGGCCGGGGCGGCTGGCAGCCCAGATAACAGCATGACAACAGGGCAGTTGTCTGTTGCGAAGTAGATCTCAGACAGGGTGAAAGGTAATTTAGAAAGGTGGGGCTTTTAGAGAGTGGAGGGGAAACATCTGGGGGAGGCAGACACCCAAGCTAGAGACTGGAGATACCTTCTTTGCAGGGTGGAAAAGCAAGCCCACACCATCCAGCTCTGTACTGGGTAGCACAGTGCCACTGGTAAGATATGGACTCATGAAGACAGCTCTCCTGCTCTTAGAGTAACCAGCTCTGGGTCGAGGGAGGAGGAAAGGTAGGAGCCCTTCTTCCCCCTGTTTCACAGTCCTAACCCAAACAGCAGGGCCGCGGTGGCTCCATGGTTAAGGGTGCGTTCAGACAGGCAGCTAATCCCACCATTGGCCCAGCTGTAATTTCATCTAGGTCTTTTTGATCCAGCGTTGCATGACCAGACAGCTCCCCCATGAATCGTTTTACTGTGCATGGCTCCACAGTGGGTTGTCTAGATGGCATCCACCGTAAGGAGCCGTGTGGTTGGGTTTTTTTTAAAAAAAAAACCCTGTTTGCGCATGCGCGTATGTGCCTCATTAACTACTTCTTTTTCTGCCCTTGCACAGACTTAAATGGTAAAAGCACCGCCAGCGGTACCTTCCTCTAGGTACTATTTCAGTTAACGAAGTGCATAAATATCACGGGACCGTCAGAAACATTGAATTGTTCGGAAAGTTTGAGCGGAACTCTGTGGACGTCGCATGTTTAAGCGGTTATGTGCGCATCACTAAGATTTTTTTAAAATGGCGGCTGTTGGGGATGGTCTGATTGCACGCTGGTGGAACGACCGGATGGGGAAAGTCCGCTATTGGCCCATCGGCCAGCTTAGGTCCAGACTTTCACCACTATCTTTTAAGTATGGATCCCCAACAGGGATTGACAGGCTGATCCTGGAAGCGGCACGATTCCCAAATGTTGTTGTCTGGACATGCACTTCAACAGGCACTTGTGCCTGGCGTGGCTCAAAAGAACCATCTGAACGCAGCCCAAGACACTGAACTGCAGACTGGAAGATCAGTAGTTCAGCAGTTCGAGACCCAAGCTCCCATCTCTGGCCCCAGCTCCTGCCAACCTAGCAGTTTGAAAGCAAGACATCAAAAGCAAGACAATAGTGTTCCATGTGCCTCGGTGTTTAGTCCTTCCAGCCATGTGACCATGGAAAAAGTCTTCAGACAGCGCTGGTTCTTCAGCTTGGAAACAGAGATGAGCCCCATCCCCTAGAGTCAGATTCGACTGGCTTTCAAGCAAGGGAAACCTTTTCCTTTAAGCCAAATAGGGAGGTGGGCATGGCTCAGTGGTAGAGCATTTTCTTGGCATGCAGAAGTTCCCAGGTTCAAAGGGCCAGGTAGTTAAAAGGCTCAGGTAGTCAGTGACGTGACAGACCTCTGTCTGAAGCCCTGGAGAGCTGCTGCCAGTCCGAGTAGACAATACTGACCTTGATGGGCCGATGATCTGATTCAGTCTAAGTCAGCTTCATGTGTTCATGTGTTCAAATCGGGCTCATGCAAACTTCAGAAGAGACATTCCCTGCAGCTCCTGTGTGACACTGGCTGATTCTGCACCCAACTGTTTCCTTGCAGGTTAATCTCCCTCTGTACTGCATGCCGCTTTCACTTTCTTTTTTCATTGGGTTTTATGGCACCTTCTGCATAGATTTATGGCCATTCAGGGGTGACATCGCAGTCAGTATGGCATCACCCCGGGGTGTCTGAATATGGTTTTGAATGACACCTTTTCCTTCCTCTGCTGTTGATTTGGAGGGAACAATAAGCAGACAACTTGACACGGCTTCACTGATCTCCATCAGTTCCCCTGCCCCCATTTCCGCCTCTGTATTTATCACTGCATCATGAATTACTTGGTTCAGGCAGCTAATGACTGCTGAGGCAAGTACCGACACAGGAAAATCTGCATACCGATGCAGGAGCAAGCGTTGAAAACAAAACAGAAGACACTAGCCAATGCAGACACCAGGATCCAAGGCAGTGCAATGAAAACAGATGTTCTGAGGAAAGGAGGAACTGGATCGAGGGCTGAGAAAATGTGGAGTGAATGCCAGATGCAGAATTGAACTGTCTTAACTTGGCAGAAGTGTAACACGTAGTATGGCCCTCCACTGTTATGAGCTCAGCCTGTTGCCCCGTGGAGCCCTCGAGGGCCATCATTCTAAGGTAGCCCAGGAAGTGGCAGAGCTCTCTGGCATCGTTTGCAGTGACGAGAGAGGGATCCAGGGGGCAAGGAGGTAGGCCTCCGGGGCGCAAGATGGCGGCTTGCCAGAAGGCAACCCAGGAGCTCACAGATGATGCAAGATTGGGACTGCAGCCATGTGGTGACTTCTAATGGTCATGGTTATGGTACACGGCCTCACAACTTAGAAGGTTTTGGAGACAATGCAGACAACATGATCCTCAGGATGGGTGACCTTTTTATTACCTGAAAAACGGGAAAATCTGCCAGTGGATCTTTTAAAGTGTTATTTGGGCGAATTAGTTTGCTCCCTTTTCATGCTGCTCTTTGCACCCGGGGAGAACTTTCCCTCTCCTTAAGTGCGCGGACTCTAATCTGGGAGAACCGGGTTTGATTCCCCACTCCTCCACTTGCACCTGCTGGATGACCTTGGGCAAGCCATAGTTCTGGCACAGCTGTTCTTGAAAAAGAGCAATTTCTGTCAGAGCTCTCTCAGCTCTCCCAGGGTGTCTGTTGTGGGGAGGGGACGGGAAAGGAGTTTGTAAGAAACAGGTCTGAATCCCCACTCTTCCACATGCAGCTGCTGGGTGACCTTGGGTCAGTCACAAGTTCTTTCAGAGCTCTTCTCTTGAAGATCAGTTCTCGAGAGAGCTCTCTCAGCCCACCTACCTCACAGGGTGTCTGTTGTGGGGAGAGGAAGGGAAAAGAGATTGTAAGCCACTCTGAGACTCTGAATGAAGGGGGGTATAAATCCAACTTCTTCTTCTTCTTTCCTTCTTCTTCGCAAGCAGAAGATCACAGGTTCTATCCGTGCCATCTCCACTTAAAAGAATCAGGCATTGAGTGATGTGAGAAACCTTTGCCTGAGACGCTGGATAACCACGGCCACAGAGGACGCAACCCAGACTTTGGCTGGTTTTACATCTGCCTTTCCTGCTGGAATCATTCTACTTCCAAAAAAACTCACCCACATCTCTTTCAAGTGTGAATCTGCATTCCTTCTCAACTGTCCATATCTGCTAATTGCCCTCTAGCTCTCAAGCTGGCTTCACACCTCTGTAAAGAAATCCTGTTCTTAACAGCACTTCAAAAGAATGACCCCTTTCACTCCAGTTCAATCAGATGTGGGCATTCCCCTACAACAGCTTTGACACCAATGTGTTACCGGTGCAGGGAGCACTGGAATGAAGCTGTTACAAAAATGCACATGTAAAATCAGCCTTTGACAGGCCATTCTTTTGACTCCGTCTAAGGCAACTCGGCCTCTTCATCCTGATCAAATAGATCTGACTGTAAAGAAAAGAGATGCAATTGCAGCCCGGTTCGCCCTGATATCAAATTAATAAAGTGGTTTCGGCTCTCCTAGCAGGCTTCCCCCCGTTTCTTAAATAGACCGAGAGAGGGGGAATAAAAAACTATAAACACTATTGACATTTACAGAGGGTGAGGAATCGGAGATGCAAACCAAATGGGCTCCTTCCCCGCCCCCCCCCCCACATCCTCTAGCAACGTCACGCTGTCATACGGTAAGACACCATCTAGCAAAGGCATGATATCGCCTGAGAGGGAAGCTGTCACAAAGACACGCCTGTTTTCAAACAAGGGAAAAGGCTACAATTAGCGCTGAGCGATCGTCTCCACAACAACCCGAAAGGAAGGGGGGTAGCGGAAATTTCGTTGACTGGGCCTAGAGTTCAGGGAGGGATGCGAGGTCTGGGAAGGGAAGCTATAAACGGTTTCAAATCTCCCATGACAGCCACGTCGCGTCTGCAGCACACTTTTTGAGATCGCTCCTGCTGCAGGGCTTGGAGAGTCACACTCCGCATCATTTCCCTTTCCTTCTGAGACAGCCTTACCGTGGGGGCCGGTATAGTCTTGATTGCCCTGATCCAAATGGCCCAGGCTAGCCAGTTTGGTGTAGTGGTTAAGAGCACAGACTCTAATCTGGGAGAACCGGGTTTGATTCCACACTCGTCCACATGCAGCTGCTGGCGTGACCTTGGGTCAGTCACAAGTTCTCTCAGAGCTGTTCACTCAAGGGCAGTTCTTGAGAGAGCTCTCTCAGCCCCACGTACCTCACAGGGTGTCTGTTGTGGGGAGGGGAAGGGAAAGGAGATTGTAAACCATTGAAACTCCTGGGGCTAGGTTTGCCAGCCTCCAGGTGGGGCCTGGGGCTCTCCTGCTTTTACAGCTGATCTCCAGCTGACAGAGATCAGCTCCCCTGGAGAAAATGGCTGCTTTGGAGGGTGGACTCTATGGCATTGGACCGTACTGAGGCCCCTCCCCTCCCCAAATCCCACCCTCTCCCGGATCCACCCCCAAAGTCCCCAGGTATTTTCCAACCCAGACCTGGCAACCCTAACTGATGTCCATTCAGCCCCAAAGTGACAAAGACCTCCAGAATTTTGGTCCCTGATCTCACCCTCTTTTTCGGTTAGCCAACAACCTGGAGAAAAGATTGTCCCGTGCCCTTTAGAGGGTGGAAATGGGCAAGTCAAGCTTTTCACAGCCTGGGGGCAAATGGGGGGCAGGTCTTTTGTTTGTTTGTTTTCTTCCAGGCTGTTGGCAACTCTCCCTCAACCAGGGCCCAGGCGTTTTCGGCCCCGGCCCCCACCTGACTGAACTCTTTGAAAAAAGACATGAGATAGAGCAGGTAGAGAAGGAAGTACTTTCCCCCCTTTCTCACAATACAAGAACTCGTGAGCGCTCCATGAAATTGCTGAGCAGTCGGGTTAGAACAGATAAAAGGAAGTCCTTCTTTACCCAAAGAGTGATTAACACGTGGAATTCACTGCTGCAGGAGGTGGTGGCAGCTACAAGCAAGGACAGCTTCAAGAGGGAACTGGGTAAACTACAGGGTTCATTTCATAGAAAAAGAGGTGCTGGAGCTCATTAGCATAACTTATTTGCATGTGCCACACCCCCTGACGTCACCAGAAGTGTGTCAGAAGGCAACACCCACCGCTCAGGCTCCACCCCAAAAATCTCCAGGTCTTTTCCCAACTCAGAGCTGGTGAGCCAGTTTGACACTTTGACTAAAGACACTGTAGGTTTCCTTTGCTCTTTCAGAAAAGCTACCCCCTACAACAAGCATGAAAATACAGATCAAGTTAGTACGCTTTTGCTTTTTTCTACAGTGCATCACCATATGTGCCCGCTCCTGGGCTTCTTACTCCCAGAATGGCGTTCCTGCGCGTTCCGGTTCAAAATGACCCCTGGCTGTACCATACTTTTATGTCAAGGCATTAAGATAATGGATTAATTCCCGAAATTGCTTTTGCTCCTTTCACTGTTTAGTGCACTCGCACTGACGTTTTCGTTGAGCTGTCCCCCATGCTCCAAGTTCTCTTTCTTGCAGCCAGTTCAGATTTCATCAACAGATATGTGAAGTTTACAGTTTTCTTTTTTTAACCCCGATGTGCATCCCTTCCCACGACTGGAGAGCCCACTGTGTCGACTGAAACTTTTTAAAAGCACCTTTTGGTGGAAGGAACATTCCTTTTGTCACCTCGGATGGAGACATTTGTGGCAATGCGCTGGGCCATTCATCTGGATGAATAATTTCTCCTTGTGTAATTGCTTGCCATTAACTCTCTTTTGTGTTATTCCAGCTATTTCTGGCACCGCCTTCCGTTCCTTTTGTGGTTTCTTTGGGTACTCAAACGGACAAACATAAGGTATGAATTGGATGATCAAGGACTGAGCTGGCAGCCGTTCACATCTTTGAAGATTCCTGCTGTTGGGCATGAGAAGGCATTTTACTAGCTGGCTGCACAGTTTGAAATATCGCCCTTTTCGATTTGGGTTTCTCCTAATCAGAAATAGAAAGAGGAGATTGGATTTATACCCCACCCTTCACTACCCAAAGGAGTTTCAGAGCGGCTTACAATCCCCTTCTCTTCCCCTCCCCACAATAGACACCTTGTGAGGTAGGTGAGGCTGAGAGAGCTCTTTTGAGAACTGTTCTTGAGAGAACAGCTCCAGAAGAACTGTGGCTTGCCCAAGGTCACCCAGCAGCTGCATGTGGAGGAATGGAGAATCAACCTGGTTCTCCCAGATTAAAGGCCATGCTCCTAACCACTAGAAGAAGGGGAGGAGGAGGAGATTGGATTTATACCCCGCCCTTCACTCAGAGTCTCAGAGCAGCTTTCCCTTCCCCTCCCCACAACAGACACCCTGTGAGGTAGGTGGAGCTGAGAGAGCTCTGACAGAAACTGCTCTTTCAAGGAAAGCTCTGACAGAACTATGGCTTGCCCAGTGTCATCCAGCAGCTGCAAGAGGAGGAGTGGGGAATCAAACCCGGTTCTCCCAGATTAGAGTCCACACACTTAATCACTACCCCAAAAGAAATTTTAAAAATTTGTTCAGTGACAGCTACAATAACAAGGTGGACCATGGCAAATGGCCATGACATCAGATGTGCTTTCACAGACACAAAGGTCACATTCATATGGCTCTTTTGAGCAGACTGCAACATCTGGGAATCGTGCCGCTTCCACGATCAACCCGTTGATCCCCATTGGGGAACCGTACTTAAAAGATAGTGGTGAAAGTCTGGTCCTAAGCTGGCCGATGGGCCAATGGCAGACTTTCCCCCACCTGGTCATTCCACCAGTGCACAATCAGCCTGTAGGGATGGTCTCCAGACCATCCCAAATGGCAGCCATTTAAAAAAATTCTTAGCGATGAGCGCATAACCACTTAAACATGCGATGTCTGCAGAGCTCCACTCAAATGATCAGGACAATTTAATATTTCTGAAGTTCCCATGATACTTATGCACTTAGTTAACTGAAATGGTACCTGGAGGAAGGTACTGCTGGTGGTGCTTTTACTATTTTAAGTACGCGCATGTGCAGAAAAACAAGTAGACGGTGAGGCGCACATGCGCATGGGCAAACAGGATTTTTTAAAAAAGTCGACTGCACAGCTCGTTAAGGTGGATGCCATCTAGACAATCCACTGTGGAGTCATGCGCAGTAAAGCAATTCATGGGGGAACTGTCTGGTCGTGCAATGCTGGATAAAAAAGATCTAGATCAAGGGGTCATTTAGTAGAAAAAGAGGTGCAGGAGCTCATTAGCATACCTCATTTGCATAACTCATTTGCATAACTCATTTGCATATGCCACACCCCCTAACATGCCGGAAGTGTGTCAGAAGGCAACACCCACCCCTCAGGCTCCACTCCACAGGTGAGTGAAACTGACCTGCTCTTCCTCCATTCCCTTCCCCATCCAATACTTTGTGCAATAAAAATAAGCGTAAAGAACACACCCTCATTCTCTTCCTGCTCCCTTGAAACCACCAGGTTTCAAGTAGACTTGAGATACCCAGGACATGTGCACCACCCATCCCTTTCCCTTCCCCTCCCAACAAGACACCCCGTGAGGTAGGTGGGGCTGAGAGAGGTCTTTTGAGAACTGCTCATGAGAGAACAGCTCGGAGAGAACTTGTGACTCGCCCAAGGTCACACCAGCAGCTGCATGTGGAGGAGTGGGGAATCAAACCCGGTTCTCCCAGATTAGAGTCCAACTCCTGACCACTACACCAAACTGATGGGGTGGAAGCTGCTGAAGGGTTGGTGAAATTTCTCCAGTACTTATGCGCCATGTGCCCAGATAAAAAATGGTATACTTAGAAAATTTGTATGCCACCTTGAGCAAGTCTCTGGAAAAGCAGCACACAGTCACAAAAGGAACAATGATAAAATTATCAATATTGAAACAAAACATTAAAAACAATGAAGACCCTAGCAGGGCTTTCCCCGGGGCGCTGCGCCTCTGCACTGCTCAGGGAAGCCGAGGAGGGGGCAGGGCTTGGTCATGTGCCCGCCCCTTGGGCTCCTCACTCCCGGAGCTGCACTCCTGTGCGCTCCCACTCCAACGGACCGCTGTCTAGATCAAATTACAGCTGGGCCAATGGCGGGATTAGCTGCCCGTCTGAACGCACCCTAAATAATGCAGTCTCATTCCACTTCAGCAACCATTTGCAAGTGGATCTTGCCTTTCCACCCAGTAAAATCCAGTTGCAAAGTGCACCAAGGACCCTTCTCACCTAAAGAACCCCCACCACTGGTCGAATCGATCCGGGATCAAACCAGGCTCTGGCACAATTGGATGAGGCCCTGTTGACAGGTTATATAACTAGGTCTACACGTGACTTCTTGCTGTCGTCTGAAAATAGAACTCCGTTGTTTTATCTTTGACCTAAGATCCATAAGGAGGTCTGGCCAGTTCCTGGTAGACCCATGAGCTATGGCTTGGTCCTAGAACCACTGGCGTGTTATTGGGATGATTTCCCAAAACCTTTTATTCCCAAAATTAAGCACAGATCATAAGTAAATTGGGTTTGAGGTTCCAGGGTTTTCAATAGAAGAACTCGCCATTCAGTGTTTGGTCATCAAAGCCAGTATCTACCCCGTTTTATGAGACAGAAGCCCTGAACTGACACATCCAATGCCTTGATGCTGCTAGTACCAATTCACACACACACACACACAACAGAGGCATTTTTCTCTGTGTAATCTTTCCTGCGAACACCGAGTACAAGATGTCTAGGCGGAAAGTCTCAATTCCTGATATCCTCCGAAAGCGATGACCCCAGGTGTTCTTTTGCCAGCAGGAGAACTGTCAAATCCCATCAGAACAGAGAGTGTGCTTCCCTTCTTAAAATGTAACACTCGGCAGGAACAGGCCGGAGAGGACCCAGAGATTTCCTTCCCAGCCTTATCATTTACACCTTGCACCCCTGCCACTCACATTTCTTCCGCCCGCCGTCCTGTCCGATCAGTGAGTGTTCATGTCTCGTGTCAAATGTTGAATTCCCCGTAGTGGGAACTTTGCCCAAACAGACAAAAATCCATCAGTAACCCCACGGGCTCTTTCACAAGTCGAGGGCCGTCTCCTTTGATTGTATCACAGCGCAAAGGGGGACTGAAATAATTCTCACCGTCAGCGAGACAAAGCGATCATTTAGATGGGTTCTTTGTTTCCAGACAGGGGGGCAGCAATCTCCAAAGCCGATACATCTGCCAAGCATCTGGATTGGGCGGTCACTCCCAATTATTGTCAATGAGCATGGCCATTAGTCATGGGCTCATTGACGCCTGCTATCGGAAAGACTCACTAGCACTGAGCTAGTGGAGAGGGTTTTGAGGAAAGATGGCTTAACGAGTCTGGTATGAAATAATTGGAAGGTGTTCGGCACTTTCATAATGGATTCTAGGGGTCAGGACTGGAGTTGGCAGTAGCAGTCTTGAGCCGGCGACTGCAAGGAGGGTGAAGCAGGCAGGTAGAGGAAAGGTAGTGGGGAGGAACATAACCCAACAAAATTTAATCAAGTACCTGAAAGGTAAATTAAAAAGTAAAAGCAGGGCCAAAATCTAAAACAAAATATGAACTAGGGGTGCGTTCAGACGGGCAGCTAATCCTGCCATTGGCCCGGCTCTAATTTGATCCCAATCTTTTTTATCCAGTGTTGCATGACCAGACAGCTCCCCCGTGAATTGCCTTACCACACGTGGACTCCACGGTGTATTGTCTGGACAACGTCCACCTGAAAGAGCCACGCAGTTGGGGGGGTTAAGTTCTGTTTGCACATGCGCATATGAATCTCACCGTGTACTTGTTTTTCTGCACATACGTGGACTTGAATGGTAAAATCACCACCAGTGGCACCTTCCTCTAGGTACCATGTCAATTAACAAAGTTTATAAATTTTGCGGCCCATTCAGAAATATAAAATTGTCTGGAACGTTTGAGCAGAGCGCTGCGGCCATCACACATTTATGTGTTTATGCGCATATTGCTAAGAATTTTTTTAAATGGTGGCCATTTGGTATGGTCTGGTGTCAGGCCATCCTAACAGTCTGATTGCGTGCTGGAATGATCAGATGGGGGAAAGTCCGCCATTGGCCCATTGGCAAGCATTAGCCCAGACTTTCACCGGTATCTTTAAAGTACAGCTCCCTGGCAGGGCTTGACAGGCTGATCATGGAAGCAGCACCTTTCCCAGATGTCGTTGTCTGGACATCCCCTTTAAATCCGCCAGGCACTCGTGCCTTGGTCGGATCTAAAGACCCATCTGATCGCAACCTAGTTATACATAAAAATACATGTGTTTATTACAAAGACATTTAAAAACGTATCAGGGCCCAACCCAAGCCTCATAATATAGTCCAAAGTAACGTGTGTCCAAGAGAAAACGGTAATGACCTAATGCGTTTCGACCCAACTGGGTCTTCTTCAGAGGTCTAACAATAGAAGGTACAAATAGGCTGTTATTACAATCAAAAGACAATGCACAAGTAGATATAGGACCAAAACGGGAGTGCTGTTAAGGAAGAAAAGAATAATATTTCCATAACAATTTAAAGTGCTATGTCTGATAGTGACATATATGACCTAAAAGGCCAAATTTATTAAGCCAAATCTATTGCACTTACTTCAAAAAAAAAATCAAAAAACACATAGAATCATAGAATGTTAGAGTCGGAAGGGACCTTGCAGGTCATCTAGTCCAAACCCGCTGCACTCGGCAGGAGCATAGCCGAAAGATAGCCCTTCAACATACCCGAAAGATGGTCGTCCAGCCTCCACTTGAAAATATCCAGCGAAGGAGCATCCACCACCTCCCGAGGCAGTCTGTTCCACTGCTCAACGATTCTTACAGTTAGGAAGTTTCGCCTGATATTTAGCTGGTATCAACTCCCTTGTCATTTCCACCCATTAGATCTAGTCTTGCAATCCAGAGCAAGAGAGAATAGATCTGCTCCATCTTCTACATGACTGCCCTTCAGATATTTGAAGACTGCGATCGTGTCCCCTCTAAGCCTCCTCTTTCTCAAACTAAACATACCCAACTCTTCCAGCCTTTCCTCATAAGACTTGGACTCCAACGCTCTCACCATCCTGGTTGCCCTCTTCTGGACATGCCTACTAGCATCTAGCCATGCATCAAATAAAGCTCTGGGACTGACTGGCCATTGCCACCTGTGGGACTTTTCCCAATGGGAAGATGGCCTCTTCCTAGAATTGCCAGTTCTGGGTTGGGAAATACCTAGAGATTTCGGAGAGGTGGAGCCTAAGGAAGGTGGGATTTGGGGGAGGGGAGAGACCTCAGCAGGGTATAATGCCCTAGAGTCTGCCCACCAAAGCAGCCATTTTATCCAGGGGAACTGATGTTGGTCGTCTGGAGTTCAATAGTAATAGAGGGACTGATCCCCAGTATGGTTCAATGGTTAGTGCACTGGACTGCCAAGCAGGACCTGAAATGCCCACTCAGTCTTGTCTGCTGTCCTGACCTTCTTGGAGAAGGAGGCAGTGCAGATGGGCAGTAGGTTCAGGACAGACAAAAGGAAATACTACTTTACACAGAGAGTGATTCAAATGTGGAAATCGCACCCTGACCTGGATAAGCCAGGCAAGCCCAATCTCGCCAGATCTCAGAAGCTAAGCATGGCGAACCCTGGTAAGTATTTGGATGGGAGACCTCCAGAGAATACCAGGGCCGAGAGGCTGGTGTCAAGGGTCTGAACCAGCTGAAGTTAGCGAATTAGAAATACAGGAGCCTCAAGATTCACTGCCAGCAGCTGACCTTGACCCACCCACACATAGCTCTGCAGTAGCCGATGAAGCACAGCTGCAGGAAAGTAGCCCACCAGGCTCCCCTTCTTTGATTGAACAGTGAAGGGTAAGGCTCCGACAAGACTTAAGGACACGCAGGCAGAGTGCTTGCCTCTTGGCTCGGTGCCAGCTGCTTAATGCCAGCAGTTCTGAGTCAGTGCAGGAGGACCTCCAAGCAGATGGCTGCAGACCAGGCTTGCTAAGGAGTGCCTATATGAATCAGACCTGGGGAACTGCAGATTGTGGAAGCAACTTGTCACAACCCAGTGAACTGTGTGACCACAACTCTGGAACCTGCCTGCCTCCTGAGTGACCTTTGGACTGACCCTTGACTCTGCTTTTTGGACCTGCCTGAACCTTGCTGATCAATGACCTTGGACTGCCTTGGTTTAAGAAGTGGTTTGTTGTCATTTTATGATGTTATGCTTTTTGCTGTTAGCCTCCTGAGTGGCCCTGACTGGGCAGAGAGGTGGAGTGTACATTCTGTGGATAAATAAAAAATAAGATCCAGCAGAAGGCCCCTGCAGTTCCTCCCTGTTCCATTTTCCTGTTTCCTGTACCCGCTAAGCCTGCAAGTCAGGTTCAGAGGATAGTCATGTTAGAATCTAGAAGACCAAGATTTGAGTCCAGTGGCACCTTAAGGACTGTTATGTATTGAGCCTAAGCCCTTCCTCTAGCTCAGGGGTGGGCAATCGTTTTGGCTCGGGGGCCGCTTTGTGGGAGTGGAGGTTAGCGGAGGGCCGCACCTTTTAAAATGATTGCATTCATTCGTTAACTTGGCATTTCAGAAAAGGTATAAATTGTATCATAAAAATCCATAAATATAAATTAAATTAAATAGTGGTCGTTTGATTCAATTTATTTATTGTGCTAATTTCATAGCATCTATAGCTGCAAGCACATTTAATTTTAGAATCAGTTTAATGAGACGAGTGCACCCTATCACACTTTTCTACAATTTTTTTGAAATCAGGAGTGAGATTGCTTGTTGAAATCCTCATCACAGCCTGCGTTAATGTCTGTCAAATGTCTGTTAATATCTATATTTACTCTTATTGATCTTCATGCAAGAAAAACTTTGCTCACAAATATATGTAGACTCAAATATAGAGAACATTTTCCCAACACATTTCTTCATACATGGAAATTTTTTCAGCAGACAAAGATTTGTAAAAGTCCACTAAGGTCACAGCATTAAACATTTCTTTCACAGTGTGACCTGACTGCATGTCAATAAGTTCAAGCTGCAGCTCCTCAAGTGCTGACAGTGGCCAACTGTCTTGGCGGGCCGCAAAAAACTCTGTGGCGGGCCACATGTGGCCCCCGGGCCGCCATTTGCCCACCCCTGCTCTAGCTATAACTAAAATGGGCTGAGCTTGCTTCTCAAAGACAATAGCTTGCCTGGATCCAGGAAATAACCTATAGATAAGCAGTATAATGTTAATAGCCTATCACTGGGAGTGATTGTGTGTTGGGTGTGGTGTAAACTGGCTGAGCTTGTTCTACCAGAACAATAGCTGGCCAGGATCCTGGAGTGGACCTATAGTGTAGTCGTTGTAATGTAAATAGCCAATTGCTAATGATGGGGTGTGCTGGGCTGTGGTCTTTGCATGCTTTATAAACAGGGCAGCAAGGCCAGGTTTCCAATCTTGTCGTTTGCTGAAGTCACTGAATAAACTAGAGCTGATCACTGCAATGCGTCTAGAACCCAGAATTTAACAAGGACCAACAAGTTTTTCAGGGTAGTAGCTTCCGAGAGTCAAAGCTCCCTTTGTCAGCTCCTTCCATCACTACTGGACTCGAATCTAGCTCCTCTACTGCAGACCAACACAGGTGCTCTCTGAACCCATCTAGCTCAAGGGTGACCAAATTTGCTCAGCGTAAGAGCCGCATAGAGCAAACGTCAGATGTTTGAGAGCTCATGCAAGGCATGAGCAAATACTACACACATGTTTTTTATTGGAAAAATATGCAGATTTGCTTTTTATTAACATTAGATGAGACTGCCAAAAATAAAAACAAAGGGGGTAAAAACAGATATTAAGAACAGAAGAGAATGTTGGATCAGGCCAATGGCTCATCCAGTTCAACACTTTGTCACACAGTGGCCAAAAATACCAGGTGCCCTCAGGAGGTCCAGCAGTGGGGCCAGGACACCAGAAGCCCTCCCACTGTTCCCCCCCCCCCAAGCACCAAGAATACAGAGCATCACTTGCTCTAGACCGAGAGTTCCTATCTATACCTTGTGGCTAATAGCCATTGATGGACCTTAGCTCTATATGTTTATCCAAGTCCCTCTTGAAGCTGTCTGTGCTTCATTATATATTGATAATGATATTTATTTGTCCAATGATATTTGTTTGTTTGCTAACGATATTTATCTGTCTAAGAGAGAAAGGTGGAAAGACAGAATGAAAGAGGCGCAAAGAGAGAGAGAAACAAAGAAAGAGGAAGGAAGGAAGGGAAGGAAGGAAGGAAGGAAGGGAAGGAAGGAAGGAAGGAAGGAAGGAAGGAAGGAAGGAAGGAAGGTCTTCCCTTCACTTCCCCAGCTGCCCTGCTGGGAGCTGTACAATATTTGTGAAAGAGCCGTATGTGGCTCCCGAGCCACAGTTTGTCTACCTCTGACCTAGCTGTTACTGCTGTAGAACACCCATGCTGATGGGTGACTCTTGGGAGGAAAGACCACGCAAGTTCCAGAGAGGAAGTAAGTCCCATGTGGATGAGCATGGCATTTCTGAGCCATGAGTCACGATGCAGTGGAAGCCAGCAACAGCCAATATATACGTCTAAAATTAAGCTGTATGGATTTTGTGCTTTTACAAGCAGGTGATTGCATTTTACAGCCGTTGTTTCAGCCCCAACAAATAGAACTGCTTCACATCGACACCGTTACCCTTTGTAGAAGCCGAGCAGAATAAATCCATGAGAATTAAAGCCAGATCCACGGCAAAAGCTATTTTCGTTCAAGTAATTGAATCTGAGTGGATTGATCCCAGTGACATCGGTGGGACAAAACCAGCTTAAATACAAATCTCTTAGCCATAACTCGCTTGTAGATCAGGCAGCTAGAAAGTGGGAGATTTAGATATACCCGTTTTTTAAAAAAATGAAATATACCCTAAACCGATTACGGTTTGGAATCCACCACCCAAATCATAAGCAAAATATGCTTTTAAATGCTCAGGAGTAATTCTTGATGACCGCGATACTGTTTTGAGAAGGCATTTGTTTCATTGTGCCATCCGTCCATCTTGAGCCAGGCTATGCCCACCGTGAGAAATAAACTTGCTAATTTTCTATAGGAATTGGAGGAAGGGAGCAGAGGCAATTAGCTACCGAGGACAAACCAGATCCACAGAGATTACAAGATAACCATTCCTTTCGTCTAGACATCTGCTCGATGTGTTAACTCTCTAAAGCTTTTTAAATTCCCTTATTTATTTATTTCATTTGTTCGTTTATTGAATTCATTCATTTGCACCCTGACTTTTTCCCCAATGGGGACCCAAAGAGGCTTATGACATCATTGTCCCCCGCTCCATTTTATCCCTACAACAACCCTGTAAAGTAAGTCAGGCTGAGCCATGGATCAACCATTAAGCAAAATAAGCACATGCTTAGGGCACCAAGGGAAGGGGGGAACTACAGAGCTCATTCCTCTAGCTAGCATGCCCTTAACTCTTTCATCACCACACTCAACAGGTATTTACTGTTATATATATGTGTGTGTGTGTATATATATAGTTCACAGAATCATAGAATCAGAAAGGACCTTAAGGGTCATCTAGTCCAACCCCCTGCACAATGCAGGAAATTCACAAATACCTCCCCCCCACACCACCAGTGACAGCTGTTCCAAGATGACAAAAAAAACCTCCAGGATCCCTGTCAGAACTGGCCTGGAGAACAATTGCTTCCTGAACCCAAAGTCGCAATCACATTTCCCTGGGCGTGTTAGAAAGGGCCACGAGAACTAAGCACTGATGCAACACTTCCTGCCCTCCCTCTCATGATCTGCCCAAGTTCATACAATCAGCATTGCTGTCAGATGGCCTTCTAGCTTCTGCTTAAAAACCTCCAAAGAAGAAGAGCCCACCATCTCCGGAGGAAGCCTGTTCCACTGAGGAACCACTCTCACTGTCAGGAAGTTCTTCCAAATGTTTAGCCAAAAACTCTTCTGATTTAATTTCAACCCGTTGGTTCTGTTCCGACCTTCTGGGGCAACAGAAAACAACTCTGCTCCATCCTCAGAAAACAACTCTGCTCCATCCTCTGGATGACAGCTCTTCACGTACTTGAAGATGGTTATCATATCACCTCTGAGTATATTATATTTAATATAGTTGTGGGGTCTGGTCTGGGGAATGGCCCTGGAAGAAAACTGAACTTTTAATCTCTTCTTTCACCTCCAGCACTTATTAACGTCAGTTAATGAATAGAAGGGCCAACGGGCACCTTTCTTGGGCTGTGTTTAGGTCATCAGTTGGCCTTAATCCAGCCCTGGACTGGCCCAAGGTCACCCAATGAACTTCCATGGCACAAGTGGGGATTTGAAACTGGGTCTCCGAAACTAGGTCTCCCATATTCTACTCTGACGCTCGTAACCACTACATCCCAGGGGCTCTGTTTTTTACCTTATCCTTCTTCCAAGGAGGTCAGAACAACGTCCACGGGGGAGTGGGCATTTCAGCTCCAACATCCCAGCCCAACACACTAACCATTAAACCATACTGGGGATTATTTGGGAGCGCCTAATATTTATCTGCTGGTATTTATTTCTGGACAACGAAGAAAGCTGACCAGAAGAAAATGGATACTTTTGAAATGTGGTGGTGGACATCTTGGCTGCCAGAGGGTGTAGTGATGGCCACCGGCATAGATGGCTCCTCAAGGGGATTTCGACAGATTCCTGGAGGAGAGGTCCATCAATGGCTATGGTGACCGAAAGGAACCTCCATATTAATTCGGAGGCAGCAAATCTCTGAATATCAGTGCTAGGAGGTAACATCAGGGAAGGTCTTAGCTTCTATGCTCTGTTGTTGGACCTCCAGGGGGACTGGTTGGCCACTGTGTGAGACAGAATGGTGGACTAGATGGACCAGTGGTCTGATCCAGCAGGGCTCTTCTTACATTATCAGGGGAAGGCCTCGGCCTCTGTGCCCCGTTGTTGGCCCTCAAGAGGAACTGGTTTGCCGCTGTGTGAGACAGAATGCTGGACTAGAGGGACAACTGGTTGAATCCAGCAGGGCTCTTCTGATGTTCTTATGAGAGTGTTACCGAAACCATGGACTGCTAAAAAGACAAATAAGTGGGTTCTAGATCAAATCAAGACTGAACTCTCCCTAGAAGCTAAAATGACTAAACTGAGGCTAACGTACTTTGATCACATTATGAGAAGATGAAAGTCACTGGAACGAGACAATAATGCTAGGAAAAGCTGAAGGAAGCAGGGAAAGAGGAAGACCTGACATGAGATGGATTGTCTCTTTAAAGGAAGCCACGGCCCCTCAGTTTGCAAGACCTCAGCAAGGCTGTTGACGATAGGATGATCTGGAAGTCACTAATTCATAAGGTCCCCATGAGTCAGAAGCAACTTGATGGCACATCTCCCTCTTCATAGATATCCACTGCTGTTATTTGATTCTGTTCCTCGTTTGTTAGTTTAATTTCAGGTGCTGCTGCTTTGTTCTGCACCTTTAAAAAAAAACAACTGGGTTGCTTTAATTTTAATCATGTTAGGTTAGACAGGTTAAGGCTTGGGGGCTGTATTGGTTTGCCAACCCTCCCCGGTGGTGACGTCATCATGCTGGGCACGTCATGTGGGGGGCGCTCTAGCATTTGGGTTAAAACTCTATGGGGACCATAGAGTTTTTTTTAACCTAAATGCTTGAGTGTCCCCTGCCCGACGTGCCCGGGACGATTACATCACTTCTGCCAGAAGACTCCAGGAGCCGGGCCAGAGTCCTCCACCAGGACACAGGTAAGACCTGGCAACCCTAGATCTGTAGGGTACTGCTATGAGAACTTTTGTTGGGCATGTGGTGGGCTCTCGCAGTGGCTTTTCTTCCCTGTGGTTTCCCTTTCTCAACCTTGTCTCTGATGGGTCGTGGTGGGAAGGATGGGTAGAGATGCAGCTGATGGATGGTGCGCAGTGAACCTTATGACACTTCACAAACAAAAATAGGAGAGATGTTTGTAGCCGTCCAGTTCTCCTAGCACTAATCACTGCCTGACCTCCCCTACCCCACTCACTGCAGAAAACTTTAAAGGGATATGGTTTCCCTTCCCATGGCAGAGCTGTTAATTTGCCTGTGATCTGATCGCTGGCTTCCTTGAAGTTCAAATCTATTAGAGCCAGTTCGGTGTAGTGGTTAAGTGTGTGGTTATTAAGTGTGTTCCGATCTATTAGAGCCAGTTTGGTGCCATGGTTAAGTGCGCGGACTCCACTCTGGGAGAACTAGGTTTGATTCCCCCCTCTTCCACTTGCAGCTGGCTGGATGACATTGGGCAAGCCATAGTTCTGACAAGAGTTGTCCTTGAAAGGGCAATTCTCTCAGAGCTCTCTCAGCCCCACCTACCTCACAGGGTGTCTGTTGTGGGGAGGGGAAGGGAAAGGAGTTTGTAAGCTGCTCTGAGACTCCAAGTGCAGGGTTGGGTATAAATCCAATCTTCTCCTCCTCTTCCTCCTCCTCCTCTTCTCTTCTTCTTCTTCTTCTTCTTCTTCTTCTATTATCATGCTGAGCATTACACAGTGGTGGTGGAAGGTGACGTCAAGTCTAAGCTGACTTCTGGTGACCCTGTAGGGCTTTCAAGGCAAGAGACGTTCAGAGGTGGTTTGCCATTGCCTGACTCTGTGTAGCACCCCTGGACTTCCTTGGTGGTCTCCCATCCAAGTACTAACCATGGCTGACCCAGCCAGGTCTTCCGAGATGAGATTGAGCTAGCCTGGGCCATCCAGGTCAGGATGGTGACCACATACGGTTTTCAAGGCAAGAGACGTTCAGAGGTGGTTTGCCATTGACTGGCTCTGTGTAGCAACCCTGGGCTTCCTTGGTGGCCTCCACTCCAAGTTCTAACCAGGGTCAACCCTGCTCAGATTCCCAGATCCGATGGGGTTGGGCTAGGCTGGGGCATCCAGGTCAGGGCAGGTGCTGCTTCTATAGGATTTCCTGCATAACGTCTTTCATATGTTTCAGGATCACGAACCTGGGAAGTAGGTGTGAGCATGGAAGACAGCCAGTTGGTCGTGATTCAGGATAAGCATCTTGTGGGTGTCTAGGGGACCTCAAAAAAATAACAACAATGTAAGAATGCAGATATGCAAAATATTCCTGATCTGGACAGTTCAGCTGCCTTTCCCAATCAAAAAATTGCACTCTGTGCCTGTGGATTGGCAGAGGAGTGGAGCCATACAGCTTCAAGGTACCTCTTTTGTTAGTGAGAGAAACTTTGAAGAATAAGAATTTGGCATATGCGGCTTGAGGCCCGGAGAGAAGACGGCATGCATGAATTCATCCAGATTCAGACAGTTCGTCTGCCTTTGGCATTACTGAATGCCAAGTCAGACAGCCATAGGGGATGCAAACACAGCTCCCATCTGTAAATCACTGAGTAGGCAATGTGATTTTCTTACTTTAAGAACACGGCCAACTGCAGTAAGGGAGATTGCAGTCGCTGAGGGGGAAGCTGGTCGGAAAGCAGTGTGCGATCAGGAGTGACACTCCGCTTTTTTTTAATGCAATGGAACCCATTTGAACAGTTTGAACCTGGGCAAACTGTTAGTTGAATCTTCTGCTGGTGAACAGACGAGGAGCACCCAATGAAGCTGATGGGCAGATGGATAACAGTATGAGATCATGCGTGACAGTTGGCTTTTGTAGTGCAATGGAACCCGTTCGAACAATTTGAAGGCAGGCAAACTGTTGGTTGAATCTTCTGCTGGTGAGCAGACCAGGAGCACCCAATGAAGCTGATGGGCAGTAGATTCAGGTTGGACAAAAGCAGGGGTCATTTTGTCGAAAAAGAGGTGCAGAAGCTCATTAGCATAACTCATTTCCATAACTCATTTGCATATGCCACACCCCCTAACATACCGGAAGTGTGTCAGAAGGCAACACCCACCCCTCAGGCTCCACTCCATAGGTGAGTGAAACTGACCTGCTCTTCCTCCATTCCCTTCCCCATCCAATACTTTGGGCAATAAAAATAAGCGTAAAGAACTCACCCTCATTCTCTTCCTGCTCCCTTGAAACCACCAGGTTTCAAGTAGACTTGAGATACCCAGGACATGTGCACCACCCATCCCTTCCCCTTCCCCTCCCCACAACAAGACACCCTGTGAGGTAGGTGGGGCTGAGAGAGGTCTTTTGAGAACTGCTCATGAGAGAACAGCTCTGAGAGAACTTGTGACTGGCCCAAGGTCACACCAGCAGCTGCATGTGGAGGAGTGGGGAATCAAACCCGGTTCTCCCAGATTAGAGTCCAACTCCTGACCACTACACCAAACTGATGGGGTGGAAGCTGCTGAAGGGTTGGTGAAATTTCTCCAGTACTTATGTGCCATGTGCCCAGATAAAAAATGGTATACTTAGAAAATTTATATGCCACCTTGAGCAAGTCTCTGGAAAAGCAGCACACAGTCATAAAAGGAACAATGATAAAATTATCAATATTAAAACAAAACATTAAAAACAATAAAGACCCTAGCAGGGCTTTCCCCGGGGCGCTGCGCCTCTGCACTGCTTGGGGAAGCCAAGGAGGGGGCGGGGCTTAGTCATGTGCCCGCCCCCTGGGCTCCTCACTCCCGGAGCTGCGCTCCTGTGCGCTCCCACTCCAACGGACCCCTGGACAAAAGGAAGTAATTCGCTCCGCAAATGAAGTGAAACTCAGCTCCAATGGAGGTAGTGATGGCCACTGGCACGGATGGCTTTTGAAAGTGGGGTCAGGCAGATGATGGAGGACAAGTCCAGCCGTGACTAACAATGATGACTAAAGTGCAAGGAGGTAATGTCGATGGTGAAGTTGCTTTGTTTGCTGGTCTTGGGGCAGCTGCATGAAACAGAATGCTGGACTAGATGAATCCACAAGAGCACCTCGCTGAGGGGGAAGCTGGTTGGAAAGCAGTGTGCGATCATGAGTGACACTCAGCTTTTTTTAATGCAACAGAACCCATTTGAACAGTTTGAACCTGGGCAAACTGTTGGTTGAATCTTCTGCTGGTGAACAGACATGGCTTGGTTCAGTATTTATTTATTTATTTATATGGGGCGCTGTGAAAAAATGCCTTTTGTCTTTGGAAGTTTGAAATGAGTAAAACCTCCACTCTGAATTTTAAAAGGGGGTTTCCCCCCTCTTTGGGTAAAGAACAGAATGGGAGGAGGAGGAGGAACAAGTCAGTTCAGTGGCTTTCTAGACATAGCTCAGCCCACCTCCATACGAATGCTAACAGATCTAGCTGAAGAGATATTGGTCGTAGAAACAACCGGAAGTCGAAAAAGAAACAGAACCGAAGCAAAGCATTAAGTGTCAACACGGCACGTTAAATGATGCAAAATTATATAATAGGATCCAACGTATTGCAAACCGTACCCAGAAGTTTAGATCACAGTCCCAAATAATTTGTCCGAGTACCATCATGAAGCGTTTTGTACAGGGCTACCCTTTTGCCTGCGTAGAAAATTCAGTTTTGCATAGTTTGTGGAAAGCCAGGAGAGTGTTAGCTTTCCTGACCTCCTCTGGCAGGCCATTTGCCAAAGCGGGGGCCACAACAGAGAAGGCAGTGTATGGCCAGTTGGTGATATTGCCCCTTTGCAGGCTGGTATCTGCAAAAGGCCCTACTTGGACACAGAGCACAGTGGTGGTGGTGGTGGGGGGAGAGATATGCAGATCTGGGGCCATAAAGCGCTTTGCATATGACCGCCAGTACTTTTAAACTGAACCAGCTTCAGGTTCATAATGCCAATCCACCCCTGCTTGTTGTTCAATTTGGGGAGATGTTTATTAATTCATGCTCAATAAAAAGGCGCGGCGACATAAGCATCCAAACTAATTGTCTGATTTGTTTTTTAATCAGCTCAAATAAAATCACGCTCCACTTGTGTTGGAATTTTCCATCCCTTTTGTCGCCCGCAGAAGAGATTTAATAGGAGCAAAAGAAAACAAACCCGGCGCTCTAATTCCTCAGCCATCTACATCTTCAATAATTCAGGAGAGAAATCCACGTGGGTTTCCGACTCTGATTAGAGTGGGAGGCAGCAGCTAAGCCGTGCACCTCCCCTGTTTTTAAAAGCCGGGCTGCGGAGTCGGCTATTTATATCCTACCGATCTCCACGAAATAATGCAGTGAAACTTGTCGATCTCCTTCCAGCACCATAAAACAGATGAGATGGGAGCCTGATAAATTACTCGGGAGTTGTAATTCAGTCCTGGGGTTCTAATGAGCTCGTCAATCAATCAAGGCTTGCCGGCTCCAGTTCATGATATCATCTCTGCCCTTCCTATTGAATTATGTCAACTCTCACCTTCCAAATTATCCTTCCTCTGAATACACTTCTTTGTTAGAGCTGTGGTTGGCACGACAGCTGGGATTGGTCTCTGCCCGCATTTCCAGGACAAACCTTCCCTTTTGCACGCCGTTGTGGTTTATAATAATAACGGTGTGCCATCAAGTCGCAGCTGACGCAGGGTGATCCCAGGACCACGGGGTTCTCAAGGAAGGAGATGCGCAGGGGTGATGCGCCGTTGCCGTCCTCTGCGTAGCACAAGGATCTGAGAGCCAGTTTGGGGTAGTGATCAAGTGTGCGGACTCTAATTTGAGAGAACTGAGTTTAATTCCCCACTCCTCCGCTTGCAGCTGCTGGATGACCTTGGACAAGCCATAGTTCTGTCAGAGCTGTTCTCTCATGAGCAGTTCTGGACAGAGCTCTCTCAGTCCTACCTACCTCACAGTATGTCTGTTGTGGGGAGGGGAAAGGAAAGGAGTCTGTAAACTGCTCTGAAACTTCGAGTGAAGGGCGGGGAATAAATCCAATCTCCTCCTCCTCCTCCTCCTCCTCCTCCTCTTCTTCTCTGTGTCACTGAAGGTAAGCTGCGTGTGTACAACAAAGTATTTTTACATAAACAGGGCTTCTGAGGGAAACATTGAAGAATTATTATGAGACCTATGCATAAGGTTGCCAACCTCCAGGCAGAACCTGGAGCTCTCCCGCTATTACATGTTATCTCCAAGCAACCAAAATCAGTTCCCCCAAAGAAAATGGCTGCTTTGGAGGGTATACTCTATGCCATTGTACCCTGCTGAGGCCCCTCCCCTCCCCAAACTCCACCCTGCCCAGGCTCCACCCTCAGAGTCTCCAGGTATTTCCCCACCTAGAGTTGGCATCTGTAGTTAAGTCTGTATTGAGAGAGGGCTGTGGCTTTCTGGCAGAAGGCCCTGGTTCAATCCCCAACATCTCCAGTGAAAAGATCTGGCAGGAAGAGATATGAAAGACCTCCACCTGAGACCCTGGAGAGCCGCTGCCAGTCTGAGTAGACAAGACTGACTTTGATGGACCCGTGGTCTGTTTCAGTAGAAGACAACTTTATGACCTCCCCAATGCTCCCTCTAAGCTGTGGAGTCTTGTGAGCAAAAATTCTATTTGGTGAGCTACTGGCATAGGCCTGTTGCCGGGATTATTTAATTCGGGGGGGGGGGGCTTTAAATAAGTTAGGGGGCACCCTGCACACACCCCTGCGTGCACACACACACACAAGCAGCATAAATGAAATTTAAAAACTGTAAATCGGGGGACCTGGGCTGGATGAGAAGTCAGGGGGGCCTTGGTGGTAAGTTGGGGGGCTGGGCCCCAAGAGACCCCACTGTAGCTATGAGTCTGTACTGGCATGAAAGTTGTGGGGGAGCGATTTGGCTACTGCATAAATCAGTTTGCTCTGGAGCCATCCTTCCTGAGCGAAGACAAAAACGTGTGAGCTGGAGGCTGAAAAACTGAGCTAGCTCACACTGTTAGGACTGCCTCTGAGGACCTGCCTCCTGCGGACCTAAGTGCGGTGGAGGATCAGTCCCCAGCTCCAGAGGAGCCTCCACCTGAAGCTGAGGAGGCTCAAGCAAGCACCTCTCACGGCATTACCCCAGCACCAGCAGCAGCCGAGCCACAGCCAAGCTCAAGCCCACCTGATTCACCTCCTCCGGTGGAACGGCTAAGGTCACGATCCAGGCAAGACTTAGCTGCTAGGAGAAAAGAGGCACGCATGCGTGGTCGCAGATCACTTAGCCCTGAGTTTTAGAGGGAGCCGGGACCTCGCTGCCAGCTGCTAATGAGCACAGGAAGTGGCTGGGTATTTAGGCACAGCACAGAGACTTCCAACTCATGCTAGCAACAAGTCATTCTGGCTAAGCTCTGCACCCACTTGGCTTGCATCAAGTAAACCTGATCCTGGACCTTCTGGCTCATGACTCCGGCTCTGTCTGACTTTGGCTTGATTCTGGACCCTCTGGCTCGTGACTCCGGCTCTGTCTGACTTCGGCTTTTGGTTGACTCCTTGGACTGGTTTGCTCGTGAGTTTCCCTCTCTGACCTCGGCTTGGACTGACTCTGCGTTTGGCTTGTGTTTTGGACTTGGTAATTCGTTCCTGGTTGGGCTTGACCTTGGACTCCCTCGGACTTCGGCTTGGCTTCTGACCTACTGGCACCCAGCCCGTGACACACACTAACTCAGCTTAGAGGGAGCACTGGCACCTCCCACTCTGATGTTTTGTGTTTGGCTCTGCCTCCTGTGGCAGCCATTTCACGGCTGCACCCACCAGCCTCTGTCACGATCGCAAAGATGCCCACCCGCTCAAAATTTGGGGACCCCTGCTGCATTTATTTAATTAATCTGTACCCCCCCCCCTCCCTGCAAAGCAGGCTCAGGGCGGCTTACAGGTAGTTGGTACACAAATAACAATTAAAATCCACATAAAATCATCTAAAAAAACCCAGTTCAATTATGAATAAAATCATCATAAGGAGCATCGTGGAGAAACACACCTGAGCACAAAAACCACACTATCGGGGCAATCCTAACAAGAGTTTCCTGGGAGTAAGCCCCACACTGAGTAGACTTTGGTAGGATTCTAAGTACACATGCTGACAACTGCTCTCTAAAGGCTAAAGCGAGGAAGGAAGACATCAAGCTCGATAGCAGGGGTGTCAAACATAAGGCCCGGGGGCCAGAACCGGCCTATCCAGGGCTTTTTCCTGGCCCGCAAGCAACTGGTGTGTATAGAAATGTAAGGTACTCTCCCTTTTATGGTACCCCTTGGGAAAAAATCTAGTCTTGCATAGGGTTACATACATTTATTGGGGTTTTTATGGGCTCCCCAGTAAATCAGTTGCTGTCACTGCAAGGAATCAATTGCTTTTGTTTGTATTTTGAGTAAAAACTGGGTTTGCCTGTGTGTTCCCTGGTACTTGGCATTACATTTTATGGCACATGTGGCCCAGCCCAACAAAGTGACATGCCAGTTCCGGCCCTTGCAGCGAATGAGTTTGACGCCCCCTGCTCTATAGGGCTGAAGATAGGAAACCTGGAAGCCCGATATTTCTCCTAACATCATCTCTGTTGCACAAAATCTACTGAGCTTCAGACAGCGGGCAAAAGCTTTATCTCCCGACATGTTTTTTCCATTCATATTCTGTTGCCCACTGCTGTTCTCTATCCGTCTACTAGTCAATCTGTTTAGCCCGGCGTTTTCTCACCGTTTTAACTCCTTGCCCTGTTTTGTAGACCATTTCTTTAACGGTCAATGCATCTCATAGGTTATTCCGTCACCTGCTGTTCTGGCATCATTTCCACTATTCAAGCTGGATTTTGATGTCTTTTTTTGTTACTAATGTTTCACTGCTCCATGTTCTTAAAGGATTGTGTGCTTAAGTTTCCTTGCATGCCCAAGGAATGACAGGAGATACCAGAATGTGGGTTAAGCTTGGTTTCTTCACGGCATTAAAAACATAAGAGGAGCCCTGCAGGACCAGACCAGAGGTCCATCTAGTCCAGCATCCTGTCTCACACCATGGCCAACCAGTTCCTCTGGAGGGCCAACCACAGGGCATAGAGGCCAAGGCCTTCATTAGAACATAAGAAGAGCCCTCCTGGATCAGACCAATAGTCCATCTAGTCCAGCATCCTGTCTCACACAATGGCCAACCAGTTCCTCTGGCATACAGCCCAGGACCTTCCCCTGATGTTGCCTCCTGGCCTTGGAATTCAGAGGATAAGAAGAGCCCTGCTGGATCAGACCAGTGGTCCATCTAGTTGAGCATCCTGCTTCACACAGAGAATCCTACAAGATCTGAACACCCTGGAAAAGAGAACATCAGAAAAGCCCTGCTGGATCAGACCAGAGGTCCATCTAGTCCAGCATCCTATCTCACACACTAGCCAACTGGTTCGTGTGGACAGCCAACAGCATGAACGCTGAGGCCTTCCCTTATGTTGCCTCCTGGCACTGAGATTCAGAGAATTAGTGCTTCTGAATGTGCAGGCTCCCCTCAGTCACAATGGCATTACTAGCCACCGATAGACCTATCCTCCATTAATCTATCTAACTCCCTTTTACAACTGTTTATTCTGCATCACTAATCTCCAGGAGTTTCTCAGCCAGTATCTGGCAGCCCTACCCCCCGTCCCCCACTGATGTCCAAGGGGGATGTGGCAACCCTAATAACTACTGATAGGTGATCCACAAAGGCTACCAGCATTTGGGTAACTCTAGCCCGACTCCAAACTTTGCTGGTGCACCTGCTGGCCTTGTTTATTCAAGCCTTGCTCATTAACTGAACTGAGAGGTGGCAAGACTCATCACTGCCTGCTAACATGCCACTTAAATAACCAAGGGATAGGCGGAAATTACTCAGCACCAACGGAGTCCCCCTCCCTGACATACCCCCCCCACAAGCCCATAATTGTGCTCCCCAATTAACTTTACTTCCACTATCGCAGCCTTCCCCAGCTGGATCTTATCAGCTCTTGGAAGCTGAACAGACTCGGCCCTGGTTCATTTTTGGATGGGAGCCCGCCAAGGAAGTCCAGGGTTACGATGCAGAGGCAGGCGATGGCAAACCACCGCTGTTTGCCTCTTGCCTTGAAAATCCTACAGGGTCACCACAAGTTGGCTGTGACTCGACGGCACTTTATACACACACAAAAGAACATAAGAACATAAGAGAAGCCAACGTTGGATCAGGCCAGTGGCCCATCCAGTCCAACACTGTCACACAGTGGCCAAAAATACCAGGTACCCTCAAGAGGTCCAGCAGTGGGGCCAGGACACTAGAAGCCCTCCCACTGTTGCCCCCCACCTCAAACACCAAGAATACAGAGCATCACTTGCCCTAGATTGAGAGTTCCTATCTATACTTTGTGGCTAATAGCCACTGGTGGATCTCTGTTCCATATCTTTATCCAATTCCCTCTTGAAGCCGTCCAGGCTTGTAGCCGCCACCACCTCTTGTGGTGGTGAATTACATGTGTTAATCACTGTTTGGGTGAAGAAGGACTTCCTTTTATCTGTTCTAACCCGACTGCTCAGCAATTTCATGGAGTGCCCACGAGTTCTTGTATTGTGAGAAAGGGAGAAAAGTCCTTCTTTCTCTACCTGCTCTATCCCAAGCATAATCTTATAAACCTCGATCAGGTCACCCCTCAGCTGTCGTTTCTCCAAGCTAAAGAGCCCCAAGTGCTTCAACCTTCCTTCATAGGGAAAGTGTTCCAACCCTTTTATCATTCTAGCTGCCCTCCTCTGCACTTTTTCCAATGCTATAATATGTTTTTTGAGTTGTGGTGTCCAGAACTGTACATAGTACTCCAAATGAGGTCGCACCATCGATTTATACAGGGGCATTATGATACTGGCTGATTTGTTTTCAATTCCCTTCCTAATAATCCCCAGCATAGCATTGGCCTTTTTCATTGCAGTCATAAGGGGAGCCTAAGGCTCTGAGAGCCAGCTTGGTGAGTGGTTCAGAGTGGTGGACTCTAATCTGGAGAACCGGGTTTGATTCCCCACTCCTCCACATGAAGCCAGCTGGGTGACCTTGAGTCAGTCACAGTTCTTTCAGAGCTCTCTCAGCCCCACCTTCCTCACAGGGTGCCTGTTGTGGAGAGAGGAAGGGAAAGGAGATTGTAAGCCGCTCTGAGACTCCTTTGGGTAGTGAAGAGTGGCGTATAAAAACCAATTCTTCGTCTTCCTCCTCCTCCAGAAGGGTATGGCCACATCAGTCCACTGCTCCAATCAGAGTAAACTTGGTTATTCATGTTCTGTACCAGTTTCTAGCCAATTGTCAACAGCATAGCTTTTAAGAACGATCATGCCCCTGACACAGTAGTAAGTTTCCCAACTTTCTATGACCAATCTCAAGTGGGAACTTGGGTGATTGTTTGCAATTGTTTTTTTCTTTTGCATTTACATTCTACCACTCAGGGCTCATTTCGTAGCAGGAGCTCCTCTGCATATTAGGCCATACACCCCTGATGTAGCCAATCCTCCAAGAGCTTACAGTAGACCCCTGTAAGAAGAGCTCTGGAAGCTCTTGGAGGATTGGCTACATTAGGGGGGTGTGGCCTAATATGCAAAGGAGCTCCTGCTACGAAACGAGCCCTGCGTACTACTCATGGAATTCTCTCCTCTGAGATTTCTGCGCTTATTTTGACCTGCCTACTGAGACAGCCTACTGAGACAGCCGAAACTGATGGTTTTCGTTGCTCTCATTTCACCGCCTACAGACTGATCAAGTGAAATGCACATTCAAATATGTGTTGCAGGGGAACCCTGTCTGATTAGCATTCAGTCATCCAAACACATACGAAATGCCATATCAAAGAGCAAAGCATAATATGTATTCAAATATGTATTCTGGCTACAGCGGCTTCAAATGTGGTAGCCCCACCATTTGACCTGAAAATTCCCCTTTCAAAGTTGCTTTTCCCCTGTGCAAATCTAATGTGTGATCCCCCCCCCACACACACACAAACACACAATTTTTCTATTTCTGTGTTCCAAATATTGGATTGGCTCCAGTCAGCTTTTCTGCTGTGAGAAAGAGAGGGGGGGTCTCCTTTGACACCCCCCCCCTGTGGTGGGGATCATGGGCTCAGCATGGACAAAAGCCCACACTGCTTGGGAATGGTAGGAAGGAGCAGAATTGACTGAGTTTGACTGAGTTTGACTTTTATAGAGAGAATGTTTACACTTCTTGTATTCCTGTGGCCCTTAAAGTATTTTACTATAAAATCTGTGCCAAGTTGTTATATGGTGTCCCAGTCTGGATTCCCACCTTCTGCACATTGATGGAACGTGTTCAAGCCAAGATCCTGAGGGAAATCTTAGGGCTCCCAACCTGCGTATCTTATGCAGCCACATTTTTGGAGCTGAATCAGAGACGGCTAGTTACAAAGGCTTGAATTATAACCATTAAATTTTGGCTATGCCTCTGTCTTAGATGCGATCCTAACAGTCTCCTTATACATATGCTTTCTGAATCTCATCTATCTGATTGGTTGACCTATATTGCGGAGAAAATTTCAGTAATTGGACTTAACACTAATGACATGGTTTTGCCCTCAGAGAAGCAGGCTTTTGCCTTGGTTCAGCAAAGATGTACTGATATTGAGAGGCAAGAATTGAAAAGTCTGGCTTTTGGATGTTGTTCCCCAGTGCGCTGGGAGCTTCCATCTGGCCCTTCCCTTCCTGAACGCCTATCTTGTTTGTGTGATCCTCATCTGTGTAGGGCGTTTATGTTAGCCCAGGGCTCATTTCGTAGCAGGAGCTCCTTTGCATATTAGGCCACACACCCCTAATGTAGCCAATCCTCCAAGAGCTTACAGAGTTCTTCTTACAGGGGCTACTGTAAGCTCTTGGAGGATTGGCTACATCAGGGGTGTGTGGCCTAATATGCAAAGGAGCTCCTGCTACGAAATGAGCCCTGTGTTAGCCTGTTTTAATGTTCTCCCATCTATGGTGTTACATGGGAGATTTAAGAAAATTCCATAGACAGATAGGCTGTGTCCATCTGAGAGGAGTGAGACTGAAGAGAGCGACTCATAGCTTGAGCTTGGCTCCTGGAAATAATAGGAGCCAAGGATCCTAGACCCCCACTAGCCCTCCAATAAGAACTCTGGCGGGAAATTCAAACCTGCCAATAGGACTTTTGGGTGTGTTCCAGGGACTGTATAAAGTTGGCCCTTGCAGCCAGTATGGCATGTTAATTGTGTACCAATAAAGAATGCTGTTTGCTACGTCGTCGTGCGACTAATCTATGTAAGGAACCCAGTATACAATAAGCACCTTAAAGACTAACAAAATTTGTGGCAGGGGATGAGCTTTCGGAAGTCACTGCTCACTTCTTCAGTGACTCACGAAAGCTCACCCCCTGCCACAATTTGTGTTAATCTTTAAGGTGCTCCAGGACTCTTGTTTTCTATGGCTGCAAACAGATTTAACACAGCTACCCATCTTGATGCTTCAATGGTATGCCCCAAGTGTTTAAAAACCATTATTCACTTCCTTTGATCATCAGATTTTATGGTACCCTCTGCATTGCATGCTGCTTTCACTTCCCTTGATCGTCGGATTTTATGGTACCCTCTGCATTATATGCCCCTTTCACTTCCTTTGATTGTTGGGTTTTATGGTACCCTCTGCACTGCATGCCGCTTTCACTTTCTTTGATTGTCGGGTTTTTTCGTACCTTCTGCATAGATTTACGGCCATTCAGGGGTGACTTTGCAGTCAGTACAGTGTTGCCCCGGGGTATCTGAATGTGGTTTGAGCTGCCCCTTTCCCTCAGAGTTCAGAAAATGTGGGGCAAATGCCGGATGCCGACTCACCCCAAGTAACAGCGAGCCCCTCTCTTTTCTGTTCCCTCACTGCTCTTGATCTCCCACAGGAAGAAGTCTGGGAGACCTGGCCAGTAGCGCCTTTCACCCATCTGCACCTAATACCAACCCAACTAGAATAGCCACAGTAAGAAGTGAAGAGTCTTCAAGGTTGAAAATCTGACTGTCCTTATTTTGGGGACAGAATGCCCGAACAAAATCGATACGGAAGCTGGTGAAACAGAACACCTGTGCAGAGATCACCAGAGAAATGAGGGTGGAATGGAGCCATGGGAAATGAAGGGGCTCAGACCTGCCCGGTGTTTATTTTTAAAAGCGCTCTTTCTCAAAACCTTAGGGGCGCATCGAAACGACGTGACATCAGAAGTAATGCTCACATTGCTAGCTTCCAAAGCATATTGCAAAGAGACTTTTGAAGACCCCACCTCTGAGTCCCCCCCACTGGGAAAGTATGATTATTTTCTTTAAAAATCACATCATTGGAGTGGGGGAGAACCTCCCAAACAGGCCTTCAGTGTCCAGGAAATTGCATCTGGGACGCCTCTGAGCTGCGACAGAACAATACAATGAATTACTTTCTTTGTGGACGAGGTATGATTAATTAAACTCGTCTGAGTGAGTTTAATTCCTCTTGAGCCCTTCCTTCTATTTTTAGAGCATGTAATTTTGGAAGTGCCACTTCTGAAGAATCAGAGGCAGTTTCTGGTGAGGGTTTGGGGGTTTTTTTACACTCCAAGGCAAGAAGATTTTTGCATTTTATTTTACTTTCCGCAATGAGCGCTGCACAGAGATTCGAAAACAATTTGGAGCCAACAAACTTAATGCACAGCCTGAATCCCACGGATGGAATATTGGACGGCTGGATGTGGAATTCTCCCAACTCTGAGCCATGAACAAACTGCTAGAGGGCTAACAGTAATACATTATGAAATTATCTCGAAATCCTTAGCCAAATGTTTCACCCACAATGTGCTATAAATACCACGGCGGTTTGAGAACTAGTACATAGAAGCCTGTTTACCACTGATCAACTGTGATGACTTACTAGTATGAACCAGGCAGTGACTAACAGACTTCTCATGTCGCCTGATGGCCAGTTGGAACGCAGAACCCTTTGGTGGAGAGGATCCACTCATCTGAATTGGTGCTTTTCATAAACTCACCTGTCAGAACGTATGCAGAGACTTCCACAAGATCTGAACACCACTGGGAAAGAGAACATAAGAACATAAGAGGAGCCCTGCTGGATCAGACCAGTGGTCCATCTAGACCAGCATCCTGTCTCACACAGTGGCCAACCAGTTCCTCTGGAGGGTCAACAACAGGGCAGAGAGGCCGAGGCCTTCCCCTGATAAGAACATCAGAAGAGCCCTGCTGGATCAGACCAGTGAGGGTCCATCTAGTCCAGCATCCTGTCTCACACAGTGGCCTCAATTAGTTCCTCTGTAGGGCCAACAACAGAGCATAGAGGCCGAGGCCTTCCCCTGATAAGAACATCAGAAGAGCCCTGCTGGATCAGACCAGTGGTCCATCTCGTCCAGCATCCTGTCTCACACAGTGGCCAACCAGTTCCTCTGGAGGGTCAACAACAGGGCAGAGAGGCCGAGGCCTTCCCCTGATAAGAACATCAGAAGAGCCCTGCTGGATCAGACCAGTGAGGGTCCATCTAGTCCAGCATCCTGTCTCACACAGTGGCCTCAATTAGTTCCTCTGTAGGGCCAACAACAGAGCATAGAGGCCGAGGCCTTCCCCTGATAAGAACATCAGAAGAGCCCTGCTGGATCAGACCAGTGGTCCATCTCGTCCAGCATCCTGTCTCACACAGTGGCCAACCAGTTCCTCTGGATGGCCAACAACAGAGCATAGAGGCTGAGGCCTTCCCCTGATGTGTTGCTTCCTGGCTCTGGAATTCAGAGGCTGGAGTTTCCCTTTAGTCACCATGCCTAGTAACCAATGTTCCCTCTAAGCTGAGTTAGTGTGAGGTAGTTCACAAGTTATTTTGCCTCCAGCTCACATATTTTTGTCTTCGCTCAGGGAGGATGGCTCCAGAGCAAACTAATTTATGCAGTCACCAAATCTCTTGCTCACAACTTTCATGCCAGTAGCTCACAAAGTAGAATTTTTGCTCACGAGACTCCACAGCTTAAAGGGAGCTTTGCTAGTAGCCACTGATAGTTCCATTGAGGATAAGTCTATCTACTCCCCCTTTAAAGCTGTGTATTTCTAAAAGAACATAAAAGTGGGCAGATGTGAACCGGATGCAATTCAGCAAGGGAAAGTGCCGAGTTCTGCATCAAGGTAACAAAATGAAGAAGAAGAAGAAGAAGAGATTGGATTTATACCCCGCCCTCCACTCCCCAAGGGAGTCTCAGAGCGGCTTACAAACTCCTTTCCCTTCCCCTCCCCACCACAGACACCCTGTGAGGTAGGTGGGGCTGAGAAAGCTCTTTCCCAAGCTGTCCTTGAGGGAACAGCTGGTACAGAGCTATGGCTTGCCCAAGGTCATCCAGCCAGGTGCAAGTGGCGGAGTGGGGAATCAAACCCGGTTCTCCCAGATTAGAGTCCGCGCACTTAACCACTACACCAAACTGGCTCTCAAAATGAGAAACATGCATACTGAATGGGGGGGACACTTCTGGGTAACAGTGTATGTGAGCAAGATCTTGGGGTACGGGTGGACCGTAAGCTAAATATGAGTAGTCAGTGTGATGCAGCAGCAAAAAAGGCTAATGCAGTCTTGGAGTGTATCAACAGAGGCATAACATCCAAACTGCAAGATGTCATAGCCTCACTGTGCATTGCATTGGTCAGGCCGCACCTGGAGTATTGTGTGCAGTTCTGGAGGCCTCACTTCAAAAATTGGACAGAACAGGTACAGAGGAGAGCAATGAGGATGAGCGGGGGCCTGGAGACCAAGCCCTACGAGGAAAGGCTGGGGGACTTGGGAATGTTTCATCTGGAGAAGAAGAGGTTGAGGGGGACTTGATTGCTCTCTTTGAGTATTTGAAAGGCTGTCACTTAGAAGACCACAGGTAACAACAGGTGGAAAGGGATCCCCTGAATATTAGGATTTTTTTTTACAGTCAGAGTTGTTCCGCAGTGGAATCGGCTGCCTAGGGAGGTGGTGAGCTCCCCCTCCCTGGCAGTCTTCAAGCAGCGGCTGGACAAACCCTGGTCAGGGATGCTCTAGCCTGGGCCTGCACTGAGCAGGGGGTGGGACTAGATGGCCTGGATGGCCCCTTCCAACTCTATGATTCTATGAAATCCAATCCTCACCAAACTTGGAGGACAGGCAGAGGAGAGTCAGCTAAAGATCTATGAGTGTGGTGATTCTAGCATTTGTCAGGGAAGCTCTAGGCTGGGCTAAACCTGCGTTGGACTAGGTGGCCTGTATGGCCCCTCTCAGCTCTATGATCCTGTGAGCTATGAGGAGGCGTTGAAACATGCATAACTCTAATAGTAACGCCTCAACATTTCAGGCAGAAACTCAGTTTAACAGGCTGCCTTTGAAAAGGGGCCTATTGTTTCAGAATGCCTCCCTGCACAGACACAGTTTCAACGCGCAACCGAATGTAAAATCCTTGCTCTGTGCTGGCAGCTGCTGCCAAAGCAACTTTAAGGGGGAAAAAATCCACACTGCCAATCAAATCTCCAGCAGCCAATCAGAAGCCCTGATGGGCAAAAGCCTGCCCCCCGGCCCAGCCCGCTTTCTAAAAATAGTTGGCAGGCCCCAGAAAAAGGTGTCTATGGGCTTTAATGCAGGGATCCCTGCTTTACTGCATACACCCTCATGTTATGTCCCTAAAATGTCTGGTTAAAGGATCGCTGGGAAGTGATTGAAGGAATTTTGGGTTTTCTCCCCAACTAAAAAATCTTTTATTTGTGTAATAGAACAACAATTTACAGTAGCACATAGTCTTAGGAAACCGCAACAATAACAACATAATTACAAACACAAAGAGCAATAAAACCAAAAGCAATAAAAAGCGCAAGAGCAATAAAGAAGAAGAAGAAGAGATTGGATTTATATCCCGCCCTCCACTCCCCAAGGGAGTCTCAGAGCGGCTTACAAACTCCTTTCCCCTCCCCTCCCCACAACAGACACCCTGGGAGGTGGGTGGGGCTGAGAGAGCTCTGAGACAATTGTCCTTGAGAGAACAGTTGTTCCAGAGCTATGGCTTGCCCAAGGTCATCCAGCAGGCGCAAGTGGAGAAGTGGGGAATCAAACCCGGTTCTCCCAGATTAGAGTCTGCACACTTAACCACTACACCAAACTGGCTAAACCCAAACAGCTATTCAAGATATAGCTATAACCTTCAGATTATCAGAAAGTGCCTTCTTAAGCTTACTGCGTCTTTCCATATACTCAAGAAAAGGGAACCAACGTTCCAGATAAGCGGAACGAAAGTCCAGCTTCTCCGCCAAGGAAATAACATCTGATATTTTGTCCATGACCAGGTATTCCCATAACTTATTGAACCACATATCTGATGAGGGTCGTATACTATTTTTCCAATGCCTAGCCACCAGTCTTGGCTGTCATCAACATAAAAGGAATGAGATCTTTCCTGACAGCAGGAACATCTACCCCCTCCTATAAATTAAGCAAGACAAGTTCTGGCCTCCTAGGGATATTGTGCCCAGTAATGTCATTCATCAGTTTAAGAAGAGTGGCCCAGTATTTCACCATAACAGGGCACGTCTATCAGCGGTGAATGTAAGAACCAGGCTGTCCACATCCCCGCCAACAGTTGGGGCTATATGAGGTATTTTGGAGAGCCGCAAGAAGTCATTCAATGGACTTGATGAGCCACTGACCCAAACGAAGAAAGCTTCTTTTACCGTACATCAGATGGGGCCGCGGCTCGTTTAATTGATTTGTTTGTTTCAAATGTATGACTCAGATTCTCACCTGACGTGATATATAACACCAACAGCAACACAACTGATGAAACCATCAGAAGAAAGGGGGAAGACGTGTAGGATTTTTGAGTGCAATCCAGAGCAAACGATGCCATCTGCCTAACAGAGGGTATAATGTGAACATTAGCGAGATGGCTGACATTTGTCCTTAATGCAAATTTGCCAGGCGCATAAGACTTTGTGGTGTTATGAACGGAATGGTATTGCTTTAAGAAGGTGTTTTTCCCCCTCCAACGCAGAAGGAAAATTAGATTCTGTGGATTGGTTGTGAAACACGACGAAAGGGTTCCAGAGCTTCCCTGGTCTTGAATGCAGACCCCCGGAGACACAAAAACCACTTTGGTGGAAGGTGTTCTTAGTGACCTTTCTAGCAGCCCTAATAGCCAGAGTTACCAACCTCCAAACTGGAAAGCCAGTTTGGTGTAATGGTTAGGAGTCTAATCTGGGAGAACTGGGTTTGATTCCCCACTCCTCCACGTGCAGCTGCTGGTGTGACCTTGGGTCAGTCACAAGTTCTTTCAGAGCTGTTCTGTTCTCTCAAGGGCAGTCCTCGAAAGAGCTCAGCCCCACCTACCTCACAGGACATCTGTTGTGGGGAGGTGAAGGGAAAGGAATTATAAGCTACTCTGAAACTCCTTTGGGTAGTGAAGGGTGAGGTATAAATCCAATCTCCTCCTCCTCCTCCTCCTCCTCCTCCTCCTCCTCTTCTTCTTGTTCTTCTTCTTCTTCTTCTTCTTCTTGTTGTTCTTCTTGTTCTTGTTCTTCTTGTTGTTCTTGTTCTTCTTCTTGTTGTTCTTGTTCTTCTTCTTGTTGTTGTTGTTCTTCTTGTTGTTGTTCTTCTTCTTGTTCTTCTTCTTCTTCTTCTTGTTCTTCTTCTTGTGAGGTCTGGAGATCTCCCAGAATTATAACTCTAGTTTCCCGACAACATAAATCTGTTCCCCTGGAGGAAATGACTGCTTTGGAGGGCGGGCTCTATGGCCTTATTACCTTCAGATGGCTCTCTCCTCTCCAAACCTGACTCTCCTCAAGCTCCACCCCCCCCCCCCAATCTCCAGGAATTTCACAACCCAGAGTTGGCAAACTTCCTAACAGCCCAGACTAGCCCAATCTCACTGGGAAATTAAGCAGGATCAGTGCTTGGACGGGAGACCAGCAAGGAAAACTGGATGGCAATGAAGCGGTACCCTGACCTGGATAGCCCAAGTTAGCCCATCTTGTCAGATTTCAGAAGCTAAGCAGGGTCGGCCCTGGCTAGTATTTGGATGGGAGACCTCCAAGGAATACCAGGGTTGTGATGCAGAGGCAGGTAATGGCAAACCGCCTCTGAACATCTCTTGCCTAGAAAACTCTATGGGGCTGTCCTACGTTGGCTGTGACTTGACGCGACTTTCCACCACCACCAAGAAGAGAGAGGCAATGGCAAACTACCCCTGCTCATCTCTTGCCCTGAAATCCCCATGAGGTGGAATGTGTAAACTGCCATTAAGTCTCAGACCACTTATGGCAACCCCAGTAAGCAGGGGCATTTACTTTTAGATTTCTCGGGGGGGGGGGCTCTTTGGCTGAATCATTTTGGCTGGTGCCACAGAGTTTCGGGGCGATTGCTAGAGCGTTGCCCTGGCAACGTGCCCAGCGTGATGGCATCACTTCCAGGTGATGGCATCACGCTGGCCAGTCGGCCCGATGGCCCCCAGAGGGAAAAGTGTGTGGAGGCTCTGGTGGCGGGCGGGAAGGGGGCCTGGAAGGCGCGGCAGGGAGGTGCGGCAGCGGGCGGGCGCTCCATTTCCCCCCCTGGGAAATTTCAGGGGTGTCCCGCGCCCTCGAGCCCCCCCGTATTTGACGCCTATGCCAGTAAGGGATTTTCAAGACAAGCAAGAAGCAGAGGTGCTTTGCCATTGCCTCCCTCTGCAAAGTCTTCCTTGGTTGTCTCCAATACTTCCTCTAAGCTGTGGAGTCTTGCGAACAAAAATTCCACTTTGTGGGCCACTGGCATTAAAAGTTGTGAGTGAGGAATTTGGCTGCTGCATGGATTAGATTGCTCCGGAGCCCTCCTTTCCGAGCGAAGACAAAAACGTGTGAGCCCGAGGCTAAAAAACCGTGAGCTAGCTCACACTAACTCAGCTTAGAAAGAACACTGGTGGTCTCCCTTCCAAGTACTTAGCTTCCCAGATCTCAAGAGGTCTGGCTATATTTTTAAAATTTTATTTTAAATTTATTTTATCCAGATTTATATTCCGCCTTCCCTGCAAACAGGCCCAGGGCGGATCACAATATAACTGACGATTCGGCAACACAAAACCATCATCAATACTTAATTAAAACATTTTTAAAAGCATTTACCGTGCCACCATCCTTCCCATTCCAATATCTAAGTCCGATGTCTCTAGACCGCACAAGGTTCATTCTATAGTGCCAGTTTGGTGTAGTGGTTAAGAGCGCGGACTCTAATCTGGGAGAACCGAATTTGATTCCCCACTCCTCCACTTGCAGCTGCTGGATGACCTTGGGCAAGCCGTAGTTCTGGCACAGCTGTTCTCTCAAGAGCAGTCCTCGAAAGAGCTCTCTCAGCCCCACCTACCTCACAGGGTGTCTGTTGTGGGGAAGGGAGGGGAAAGAAGATTGTAAGCCATTCTGAGACTCCGGGTGAAGGGCAGGGTATAAATCCATTCTTCTTCTTCTTCTACACACTCTTGAACCCCCTGAACCTGTGCCTCTCTTTTCCCCAGAAAACCCTGGGAAGTCTCCCATCCAAATACTACCCAGAACCGAACCACCTCTGACAAGATCAGGCTAGCTTGGGCTCTCCAAGTCAGGACTTCCAATAAATACATGGCACTTAAAAAGAAAACATTTTTTTTTTTTTGTAAAGAAATTTTTATTTTTCAAAAAAAACCATCAAAAATAATACATTTACCTTATACAAATCCCTTTTTCCATATTATATTACATTTTGTTCTATTTGTACATTCTATTTTTATCTTGTTTTGGTGGTTTCCCACCACATCTGAAGCATAACACATTTTCCATTTTATTCAAAATAGTAATACTTATATCTATGTTTCATTTCTGGTAACGGTTATATATCTTTAAAATACTTATACACCAATTCTTATTTTCTATACTCTTATGTATTTCTAAATAAAAACAGCTTCATTGTCTAATTTTAACTAGAACATTCATATAATATATTTCTATTCCTTTATGCTATTATAACCATGTATAAATGTAGTGGGAATGGTTGAAAAAACTGTTATATATGGCTGAAATGGATAAATGGACTAGAAAATTGAATAATCTCTACTCAGAGACCTTTCTAGAAGACTGGAAAGATTTGAAAGAATATGCTGAAAAATACTGGGATATGAAAAACTACATTTAAAAAGAAAACATTTGATCACCCTCTTCCCCTTTCAAAAGTACCTGCTTCCTTTGACGGATGAGTTCTGACATTGCTCTGAGCATCAGCTAACCTGGGCAGCCCCCGGTAGCTTAACCCTGCGTCATCTCCGCCGACTTTCCAGTTCACCCCTTAGGAAAAGGCAAGCAGGCATTCTCCATCGACGGACTTCAGAAGCAGCTGCAGAGTGAAAGGGGGGCCTCTGGGGCTTGTCTGTAAGGATGTGCGAATCTTCAGCATGACACATCTGGTCTGCACGCTTTTGGTCTTCTCCACAGTTCGGAATGTATACACACAGACACACATTCTGACACGTATTTACACCATTCTATGGCAAAGTTTCAGATCCAGCTGGGGGAGATCCCACTAGCCTTCGTCATGTACATCAAAGGAGTTTCTTAAGGGCCACCGTTTCTCAAATGGGCCTTCCCCCAGGCAAGAGCTGGGCAGACAGAAGCTATTTCTCAGCTCTAAGTGATGATTCACTTTTTCTCACCCTATCCCTCGCACTTAGGATTTTTATGTTGCTGCTGTGGTTCAGTCACACAGTCCAGTCTGACTCTTCGCGACCCCTTGGACAACCTCATGCCAGACCCTCCTGTCATCTGCCGTCCCCCGGAGTTTGCTCAGCTTCATGTTCATTGCATCGATAACCAGGGGTCATTTCGTAGAAAAAGAGGTGCAGGAGCTCATTAGCATAACTCATTTGCATAACTTATTTGCATATGCCACACCCCCTAACATACCGGAAGTGTGTCCGAAGGCGACGCCCACCCCTCAGGCTCCACTCCACAGGTGAGTGAAACTGACCTGCTCGTCCTCCATTCCCTTCCCCATCCAATACTTGGTGCAATAAAAATAAGCGTCAAGAACACACCCTCAGTCTCTTCCTGCTCCCTTGAAACCACCAGGTTTCAAGTAGACTTGAGATACCCAGGACATGTGCACCACCCATCCCTTCCCCTTCCCCTCCCCACAGCAAGACACCCTGTGTGGTAGGTGGGGCTGAGAGAGGGCTTTTGAGAACTGCTCATGAGAGAACAGCTCTGAGAGAACTTGTGACTGGCCCAAGGTCACACCAGCAGCTGCATGTGGAGGAGTGGGGAATCAAACCCGCTTCTCCCAGATTAGAGTCCAACTCCTGACCACTACACCAAACTGATGGGGTGGAAGCTGCTGGGTTGGTGAAATTTCTCCAGGACTTATGTGCCATGTGCCCAGATAAAAAATGGTATACTTAGAAAATTTATATGCCGCCTTGAGCAAGTCTCTGGAAAAGCAGCATACAGTCATAAAAGGAACAATGATAAAATTATCAATATTAAAACAAAACATTAAAAACAATAAAGACCCTAGCAGGGCTTTCCCCAGGGCGCTGCGCCTCTGCACTGCTCGGGGAAGCCGAGGAGGGGGTAGGGTTTGGTCATGTGCCCGCCCCCTGGGCTCCTTACTCCCGGAGCTGCGCTCCTGTGCGCTCCCACTCCAACGGACCCCTGTCGATAACTCTGTCTAAGCATCTCATCCTTTGCCGTCTCCTTCTTCTTTGACCTTCAGTCTTTCCCAGCATCAGGGTCTCCTCCAGTGAGTGCTCCCTTCTCATTGGGTGGCCAAAGGATTTGAGCTTCAGCTTCAGGATCTGGCCCCTCCAGGGAACAGTCAGGGTTGATTTCTTTTAGGACTGACTGATTTGATCTCCTTGCAGTCCAAGGGACTCTCAAGAGTCTTCTCCAGCACCATAATTCAAACGCATCTATTCTTCGGCGCTTGGCCTTCCTTAAGGTCCAACTCTCGCAGCCATACATTACTGTTGGGAATACAATCGCTTTGACCATATGGACTGTTGTTGGCAGGGTGATGATGTCTCTACTTTTTATTATCCTGTCTAGGTCTGCCATCGCTTTCCTCCCAAGGAGTAGATGTCTTTTAATTTCATGGCTGCAGTCACCGTCTGCAGTGATCTTGGATCCCAGGAAGGTGAAGTCTGTCACTGCTTCCACGACTTCCCCTTCTATTTGCCAAGGAGAGATGGGGTCAGATGCCATGATCTTAGGGTTTTTTTGATGTTGAGTTTCAAGCCAACTTTTGCACTCTCCTCTTTCACCCTTAGCTAGAGGCTCTTTAGTTTTTTTAAAATAGATTCTATTTAATGTCTTCTCAAAGCACTATACCACCAATATCAAAAAAGGCTCATACAAATACATAGTTTGTTGGCAGCATGGGAAGACACACAAAAAAATCAACCAAAGTCTCCACAGGAACTGATTTCTATCATTTGGAGATTGGTTGGAACTCCAGGAGATCTCCAGGCCCCACCTGGGGGTTGGCAACCTGGGGAGAAAGAACACGTTCTTTCAAGCCACTTTCTGAAGCCCATGCGCAATAAGGTTCTGACTCAGCAGTTCACAGTTCCCCCCTTCCAGGGGGCATGAGTCAACAAATCCCCCTCCATATATCTTTGAATGAGAAGTTTCTCTTCCAAGTGGATGCTGGGCAACCCCTTAATCATTTATCTCTAAGTGATGGACCGTGACTATCACTGACCCCCATGAAAAATTGGGGCAAGGGGGATTTGCTTAAAAATGTTTCTTAATCGTCTAACTGTGATGTGCAATTGCTCGATGAGCTTTGCTGCAGCACAGAAAAAAGCCGAAGAGATACTTTTAAAAATGGGAAAGAAAGGTTGATTCAGTCCAAGCAACAGATAAATTTGTACTGAATGGAATGTTACGCAACCCCAACTGGGTGGTGGGGTGAAATGTCTATGCCCAGCAAGGCGGAAAATCCAAGAGAACCATTGCTCCTTGAAATAAATGAATCTTACCACTGCCTACAGCAGAAATCGTCAACAGAAACCTGGTAATCCAAAGTCACTTAACGTGAATATCTGGATCAATCAGTCTTAAAGTTTGCTCTCTGTGGAATGTCTGAGAAGCAGCGAAGAACTGATTAACTCTTTGTTTTCAGGACTCGCAGTGGAAAGACTCATCCAAGTGCTTCTCTTTCCAGGAGTCAGTACAGGATAGTGGTTAAAGCTGGGATTCTCTGAGAAGTGGAACTGGCCCAGGAGTAAGCCAGGATGAGTGCTTCTTTGGTGCTAGGAGTCAGCATGGCAGGGGCTGCTCAGCTCAGACCTGATCTGTCATACTGACAATAGGTTGTTGGGTCACCCACAGCCCCCTTCTACAAACTGGTGGCATTGCAGAAAGAAACAGAAGGTGACATGAAACCAATCATTGTTGTTCTTGAAGGTTCTGAGCCAAGTGGCACACAATAGGTTGGCAGAGATGCAAGGGCTTAGATCAACTTAGCTCCGTCTCCCAGTATCCCACTGAGAACATAAGAAGAGCCCTGCTGGATCAGGCCAGTGGTCCATCTATTCCAGCATCTTGTTTCACACAGTGGCCAACCAGTTCCTCTAGACGGCCAGCAAGAGGGCATAGAGGCCTTCCCCTGATGTTGCCTCCTGGCTCTGGGATTCAGAGTTTTAGTGTCTCTGAACGTGGAGGTTCCCCTCACACACCATGGCTAGTAGCCATTGATAGACTTCTCCTCCATGAATCTATCTAATCCCCCTTTAAAGCTCAGGCAACACAGCCAGTGACTCAGGCAACATAGCCCATGAATAGGGGCAGCTTCTGGGTAACACATTATGGAGCCAACTGATTTAGGAGCACATGGAATGTTCAGAAAGTGCCACCCCACTACTCAATTATATGTAAGGAGAGAGAAGAATATAAGAAAAGCCTTACTGGATCAGACCAGTGGACCATCCAGTCCAGCATCCTGTCTCATACAGTGGTCAACCAGTTCCTCTGGATGGCCAACAACAGCATAGAGGCTGAAGCCTTCCCCTGATGTTGACTCCTTGCTCTGGGATTCAGAGGTTGTCTGCCTCTAAATGTGGAGGTTCCCCTCAGCCACCACGGCTAGTAGCCATTGGCAGACTTCTCCTCCATGAATCTATCTAATCCCCTTTTAAAGCTGCCTATTCTTGTGGCCATCATGACATCTTCTGGCACCGAATCCCACATTTTAATCACTCTCTGTGTAAAGCAGTACTTTAAGTGAGGTTGAGTCCAATCCACGCACACACCCACACCCACAACCAGTAGGAGAAATAGACCAGGGCAGGTGAAACCTAGCTTCAGATTCTCTCTCTGCCATGGAATTAGCACATAAATGCAAGAGGTAACAAAAAGATGTGAGAATGAAGCTAGAGTCCAGCAGTACACCTCTTTGTTGCTAACGTTTGCGTCTACATGCTAAGTTGCTGCTATCCACTGATCTTACGGGCCATCTGATCCAATTTCAGCTCTGCACCTGTATCTTGGCTCTGAGTGTCCTCTCCTAACAGCTGCCCCCCTTCCTTCTTTTTTCTTGCAAACAACCCTGGAGGAGATTTCGTTTCATTTGCCGGAAGAAGTGCGCTTTGCACATGAAAGCTTACACTTTAAATAAAACTTGTCTGGTCTTGATAAGTGCCACTTGGACTCGCCCTTTGTTCTACTTTGAATAAAACTTGGTCAGTCTTAAAGGGGCAACTGGACTCAAACTTTGTTCTACTGTACATGTCTTTAGTTGGTAGGATACTCAGCAGAATGGCAGCACCCTGGACAGCTCCATTTCTCTGCTGATGCTGTCCTTGGTGCTGAAATAGAAGTGGCGATCATAGCTTCGGTCACAGAAGCGATCATTCAATCCCACCCCCACCCTGGTGTGATATTATGCCACACTGCCTTTTCTCTGCTGTATCTCTAGAGCAGTGTTTTTCAACCACTGTGCCGCGGCACACTGGTGTGCCGCGAGATATTGTCAGGTGTGCCGCGGGATTTTTTCAATGAAAGAAATGTGCCTTCTGGGCTGACCTTCCGGGACGCGTTTGCGCATGCGAGAAAGAACAGTGGTGCGGTCTCGCTGATTCCGCTCGCACGCTCTGTGGCCAGCCTGATTTGCACCAAGACATTCCAGTAAACATGAATATGTTTGATGGTAACAGCTAGCTGTTTCTGTCAGGGTGGGGTTCAAATCAGTAACTGTCCCTCAGCGAAGAATGGGTGTACTGTGCTTCTCTTCAAATCACTTATGGTCAGCGGAATGCCGTTCACATAAGAGTAAGAGTTTAAACTCTCTATTTGAAAAACTTTAGCAGAATCGCAGTATTAAAATACATCCCCATTATATTTCTTCTGAAACTCAGGTCAATGTTATGGGAAGGAGCCTTTACACTTTGGATCTGTAACTTACGGTTTCAAGTTGAGTGGCTATTACGTGTATTTGTAATACTGTCATAGTTAATACTTGAGCTGAGGCAATTAATGAGGCAACTATCTTGTATTTCAGTGTTTTTCAACCACTGTGCCGCGAGATATTGTCAGGTGTGCCGCTGGATTTTTTCAATGAAAGAAATGTGCCTTCTGGGCTGACCTTCCGGGACGCGTTTGCGCATGCGAGAAAGAACAGTGGTGCGGTCTCGCTGATTCCGCTCGCACGCTCTGTGGCCGGCCTGAGGTAGGGTGATTTGCACCAAGACATTCCAATAAACATGAATATGTTTGATGGTAACAGCTAGCTGTTTCTGTCAGGGTGGGGTTCAAATCAGTAACTGTCCCTCAGCGAAGAATGGGTGTACTGTGCTTCTCTTCAAATCACTTATGGTCAGCGGAATGCCGTTCACATAAGAGTAAGAGTTTAAACTCTCTATTTGAAAAACTTTAGCAGAATCGCAGTATTAAAATACATCCCCATTATATTTCTTCTGAAACTCAGGTCAATGTTATGGGAAGGAGCCTTTACACTTTGGATCTGTAACTTACGGTTTCAAGTTGAGTGGCTATTACGTGTATTTGTAATACTGTCATAGTTAATACTTGAGCTGAGGCAATTAATGAGGCAACTATCTTGTATTTCAGTGTTTTTCAACCACTGTGCCGCGAGATATTGTCAGGTGTGCCGCTGGATTTTTTCAATGAAAGAAATGTGCCTTCTGGGCTGACCTTCCGGGACGCGTTTGCGCATGCGAGAAAGAACAGTGGTGCGGTCTCGCTGATTCCGCTCGCACGCTCTGTGGCCGGCCTGAGGTAGGGTGATTTGCACCAAGACATTCCAATAAACATGAATATGTTTGATGGTAACAGCTAGCTGTTTCTGTCAGGGTGGGGTTCAAATCAGTAACTGTCCCTCAGCGAAGAATGGGTGCACTGTGCTTCTCTTCAAATCACTTATGGTCAGCGGAATGCCGTTCACATAAGAGTAAGAGTTTAAACTCTCTATTTGAGAAACTTTAGCAGAATCGCAGTATTAAAATACATCCACATTATATTTCTTCTGAAACTCAGGTCAATGTTATGGGAAGGAGCCATTACACTTTGGATCTGTAACTTACGGTTTCAAGTTGAGTGGCTATTACGTGTATTTGTAATACTGTCATAGTTAATACTTGAGCTGAGGCAATTAATGAGGCAACTATCTTGTATTTCAGTGTTTTTCAACCACTGTGCCGCGAGATATTGTCAGGTGTGCCGCTGGATTTTTTCAATGAAAGAAATGTGCCTTCTGGGCTGACCTTCCGGGACGCGTTTGCGCATGTGAGAAAGAACAGTGGTGCGGTCTCGCTGATTCCGCTCGCACGCTCTGTGGCCGGCCTGAGGTAGGGTGATTTGCACCAAGACATTCCAATAAACATGAATATGTTTGATGGTAACAGCTAGCTGTTTCTGTCAGGGTGGGGTTCAAATCAGTAACTGTCCCTCAGCGAAGAATGGGTGTACTGTGCTTCTCTTCAAATCACTTATGGTCAGCGGAATGCCGTTCACATAAGAGTAAGAGTTTAAACTCTCTATTTGAAAAACTTTAGCAGAATTGCAGTATTCAAATACATCCCCATTATATTTCTTCTGAAACTCAGGTCAATGTTATGGGAAGGAGCCATTACACTTTGGATCTGTAACTTACGATTTCAAGTTGAGTGGCTATTACGTGTATTTGTAATACTGTCATAGTTAATACTTGAGCTGAGGCAACTAATGACCCATTTATCTTGTATTTCAGTGTTTTTCAACCACTGTGCTGTGAGATATTGTCAGGTGTGCCGCGGGATTTTTTCAATGAAAGAAATGTGCCTTAGCTTGAAAAAGGTTGAAAAACACTGCTCTAGAGCTCTGCATTTCTCCTCCCTGCTGCTCGTGTTGCTGCATCCCTGCTTCCAGCCTCGTGTGGATAGACCTCTTGGCTTTATCCTGGCTTTGGATTTACTTTATTCCTCTCTTTCTGTCGGCTGACTACATGCTTCTGCTTCCTTTTGGGTGCGTAAAGTCCCGCCAACCTGCAGTCAACTGATGGTGACCAATGCTCCCCCTAAGCTGTGGAGTCTTGCGAGCGGAAATTCTACTTTGTGAGCTGCTGGCATTAAAGTTGTGAGCCAGCGATTTAGCTGCTGCGTAAATTAGTTTGCTCTGGAGCCATCCTTCCGGAGCTGAGACAAAAATATGTGAGCCCGAGGCTAAAAAACTGTGAGCGAGCTCACACATAACTCAGCTTACAGGGAACGCTGATGGTGACCCCAGCAAGGTGCTTTCAGGGCAAGTGAGAAGCAGAGGGGGTTTGCTATTGCCTTCCACTGCAGAGTCTTCCTTAGTGGTCTCCCATCCAAGTACTGACCCTGCTTAGCTTCCAACTTATGGTGACCCCAGCAAGGGGCTTTCAAGGCAAGTGAGAAGCACAGATGGTCAGCCATTGCCTTCCTCTGCAGAGCCTTCCTCGGTGGTCTCCCATCCAAGTACTGACCCTGCTTAGCTTCCAACTTATGGTGACCCCAGCAAGGGGCTTTCAAGGCAAGGGAGAAGCAGAGGGGGGTTGGCCATTGCCTTCCTCTGCAGTCTTCACTGGAGGTCTCCCTTCCAAATACTGACCCCGCTTAGCTTCCAAGATCCATTGAGATCTGTCTATACCTGCCCACCATCCCTCTCTCTGCTTCCTTAGCTTCCCTGTGAAATGTCTCCTAACAGTCCATCCAAACGCTCACCCAAACCCTGCCAGAAGTCATATCCCCTCTGAACAGCTAGACTTCCCCAACAACCCACTGGGGATGGGGGACATTTGTAAAGTAGATGAGAGTTGATCCTCTCTTTTTTCAAAGTTTCCAGTCACTCATGTGACTGGAATTATTATCATGATTAACCGTGCAGTCCTAAGAAGAGTTACACCCTTCTATGTCCATGAACTTCAGGGGACTTAGAAAGGTGTAAGTCTCCTAAGGACTGCACTGTGAGTACGCTGTAATGTGTGCTTTGGCTGAGCTATCAGAAGTGGTCAGACGTGAATAAATTCTTGGGATTTACTTTGACACAATTTTTCTTGTTGCTTTAGTCAGAGGCCCTGATTTAATTTTGTTTCCTTATTTATTGCTATTGCTTGGGGGCCAGTTTGGTATAGGGGTTAAGCGCACAGACTCTAATCTGGGAGAACTGGGTTTGATTCCCCACTCCTCCACTTGCAGCTGCTGGATGACCTTGGACAAGCCATAGCTCTGTCAGAGCTGTTCTTGAAAGAGCACTTCCTGTCACAGCTCTGTCAGCCCCACCTACCTCACAGGGTGTCTGTTGTGGGGAGGGGAAGGGAAAGGAATTTGTAAGCTGCTCTGCTAAGTGAAGGGCGGGGTATAAATCCAATCTCTTCTCTCTCTTCTTCTTCTCTTCTCCTTGTGCTGATATTTAATCCTTATGTCATTTTCCCTTATCTGTAGTTTTGGTGTGTTTTTTTAAATAAAGTAGTTTGGGATCCATTTGGTCCCTTGGGTTGGCATACTCCTACAAAAGAAACTCCAGTTTCAATTGTACAGCGATTCAAGGTCTTGTTGACAGGAATCAAAGAATGAGTGAAAAACCTTGCATTCAATGGACCTATGATTAAAAGGGGATTAGACAGATCTATGGAGGAAAACTCTATCAATGGTTACTAGCCATGGTGATTGAGGGGAACCTCCACATTTAGAGGCACTAAACCTCCAAATCCCAGATCCAGGAGACAACATCAGGGGAAGGCCTCAGCCTCTATGCCCGGTCATTGGCCATCTAGAGGAACCGGTTGGCCACTGTGTGAGACAGAATGCTGGACTGAATGGTCCACTGGTCTGATCCAGTAAGGCTTTTCTTATATTCTTATCTCTCTTTATATATAATTGAGCAGTGGGGTGGCACTTTCTGAACATTCCATATGCTCCTAAATCAGTTGGCTCCATGATGTGTCACTCAGAAGCTGTCCCTATCCACTGGCTGTGTTGCCTGAGTCTCACTTCCAACATTCTAAACAGTTTGCTGTTCCTCTAAATAGTTTGCTGTTCCTCTCCTCTCAGAACACAGAGGTCATTTGCATATGCAGCCTGATTGGCCTTTGCCTCTAACATTCTAAACAGTTTGCTGTTGCTGTTGGGCACCATTGAATGTGTCCTGAGGTAAAATACATATCTCAATCTTTCCTTAAATGGTCACTGGAGTTACCAATCTGTGAGGCCTGGAGATCTCTCAGAAATCACCATGTTCCCCAGCCACAGAACATCATTTCCCCTACAGAGAGCCAGTTTGGTGAAGTGGTTAAGTGCGCGGACTCTAATCTGGGAGAACCGGGTTTGATTCCCCACTCCTCCACTTGCACCTGGCTGCATGACCTTGGGCAAGCCATAGCTCTGTACCAGCTGTTCTCTCAAGGGCAGCTTGAGAAAGAGCTCTCTCAGCCCCACCTACTTCACAGGGTGTCTGTTGTGGGGAGGGGAAGAGAAAGGAGTTTGTAAGCCGCTCTGAGACTCCCTTGGGGAGTGAAGGGCAGGATATAAATCCAGTCTCTTCTTCTCTTCTTCTTCTTCTACTGAAAATTTCCCAGCAATTACAACTGATCTTCAGATGACCAAGATCAGTTCTCCTGGAGACAATGGCTGCTTGGCTCCACACCCCAAAACCCACCCTCCACAGGCTCTACCCCTCAAATCTACAGGTATTTCCCAACCCAGAGCTGGCAACCCTGTAACTGGCTATGGAACCGCTTTCCAGACCCTTGGAACCCAGAAGACATGGCGTAGGAGGAGGCGCTTTTCTACCTTAGCTGCCACTGCATAACCCCAAATCAACATAAGTCAGGGGTGAAGGGGACCGTACCTGTTACCATGCAGCTGCCCTCCCATACTGCTCACTCGGGGCAGCAAAAGGACTTGAGACAGCCCTGCCTTATAGCTAAGCAGAAGGAAATAAACATGGCTCACCTCCCTCTGTTTCCCCCTTCCCTCTGCCGCCCCACCAGCCACAGTCAGGACACTCACCTGGAGCTTCCTTCTAGAGCCCATTGTATTTCTTCCCACAATGGGCCTGACTCCTAGTGCTCCCTAGTGGGAGCCAGTTTGGTGTAGTGGTTAAGTGTGCGGACTCTAATCTGGGAGAACCAGGTTTGATTCCCCACTCCTCCACTTGCACCTGGCTGGATGACCTTGGGCAAGCCATAGCTCTGTACCCGCTGTTCCCTCAAGGACAGCTTGGGAAAAGAGCTCTCTCAGCCCCACCTACCTCACAGGGTGTCTGTTGTGGGGAGGGGAAGGGAAAGGGGTTTGTAAGCCGCTCTGAGACTCCAAGTGAGTGGGGGGCAGGGTATAAATCCAATCTCTTCTTCTTCTTCTTCTAATTGATAAAGATATAATGACACATAACATTTAACCAGCCCCTTAGGGGAAGGGCCACGGGCTTTCCTCTGAAGCAGCGCTATGCCGAATGCTACCTTTCAGAGCATTTGCTGATCTCCACACACTTCTGGAGAGCTAGTCAGAAGCCAAGCGCAAGTGAGTCATGGTGTCGAAGTTGTGCCGTGCGTCACCATGTTGATGTGACGCTGTGAGTCATCCCTGTTCTCGGCCCACTTCATTGAGTTGTACCGATTCCTTTGATCCATAAACAAAGAAAGAAAGAAAGAAAAAGTAGGCCAGTCCACCAACCACACTGCACCACTCTGCAAAGAGGCCTGGATCACTGGGGGAGGGAGGAGCCAATGTTCCCTCTAAGCTGATTTAGTGTGAGCTAGCTCACAGTTTTTTAGCCTCTGGCTCACACATTTTTGCCCCAGCTCAGGAAGGATGGCTCCAGAGCAGTGTTCCCTCTAAGCTGAGTTAACGTGAGCTAGCTCACAGTTTTTTAGCCTCCGGCTCTCACATTTTTGTCTTAGCTCAGGAAGGACGGCTCCGGAACAAACTAATCTATGCAGTAGCCAAGTGGCTGGCTCACAACTTTAAAGCCAGTAGCTCACAAAGCAGAAGTTTTGCTCACCAGACTCCACAGTTTAGAGGGAGCATTGGAACCGAGCCCATTCCAATCCTTCAGTGTTTGGCAGTTTCTCTCTGAACTGCCTTCCTCTCTTCTTCCATACCGTTTTAAGTACCATAATGTTGAAACTTAATTCTGGAATGGGTGCTTCTCCTGCTTCTGTGTTATCAATGCAAACTTTTAAAAATTACTTTTAATATATACTGTATTTTTCGCTCCATAAGAAGCACCTGATCATAAGACACACCTTGTTTTTAGAGGAGGAAAACAGGAAAAAATGAAACAGCAAGAAAGAAAGAGAGAGAGAGAGAGATAAGGGAAGGAAGGAGGAGGAGGAGAGAGAGAGAGAGAGAGAAAGGAAGAAAGGTGGGGACAGAGAGGGAGACAGACAGACAGACAGACAGACAGAAAAAAGGAAAGGAAGGAAGGAAGGAAGGAAGATAGAGAAAGGAAAGAAGAGAGACGTCGGCATGCCATGCAAAGCCAGGCCTTTCTGTGCAAAGTAGCCACGAAGCTTAATCTGTGGGCGGGGCTTTCTGCTGCTGGCTGTCTTAAAGGGGAAAAGCACTTAAAGGGAAAGAGTACTTAGCCTGGTGGGGGTTTTCCTGCCGTTTCCCTTTTAAGTCTTAACAGCTCAGGCCCAGCAGGGAGGGGCGGGGAAGGCTGGGATGCCAACCTGAATGGCGTTCCCCTGCATTCCTGCTGAAGAAAGAGCCCCGTTACAGGTAAGAAAAGCTCCATATTCGCTCCATAAGACGCACACACTTCCCCCCCCCCTTTTTGGGGAGGAAAAGTGCGTCTTATGGAGCGAAAAATACAGGGTTTTTTTCACTTTGAAATTTTTGAGGGAAGACAGAATAAAGAAAAGGGGTCAGGGAAAAGAAGAAAAGGCAAAATGACCAAAACATAGTACAAAGGGCATTTTATTGCAAATATAAAGGACAATCCTTGATTGACATACCTGACTTTTTAGAAAAATTATATGACATAATAACTTTTAAAAACCGCCATAACAGCCTACTCGACACTGTAACATTTTCTCATAATATATTAACATTTTTATGCTATCTTATAAATCTTATTAGTTATAATGATAAACCATGAATAACCTCAAATGCAGGAATTTTTTGGTTCTTCCCCTCTTTTATGTGCGTGCGTGTGTACGTGTGCCCATGCCTGGAAGTCATCGCAACCTCTGGGGACTCGTATTGGGGCATGGAGGACATTTCAGAGAAGTGGCTTAATACAGCCTGCCTCTGCCTCCTGAACCCTGGTGTTCCTTGGAGGTCTCCCATCCAAGTACTTGCCAGGTCGGCCCTGCTTAGCTTCTGAGATCTGATGAGATCTAGCTTGCCTGGGCTCCCCAGGTCAGGGCTAATGCAGGCATATTGAAGAGCGAGATTCGAGTCCAGTAGCACCCAAAAGACCAACAAGTTTTCCAGGGTCCAAGTTTTTAAGTCAGAGAATATCAAAACTCCATTCTGAAATTGGATTTTGCCCAGTTTCCCCCGCTCCTACCAAAGGAGGCATATCGAAGAGCAAGATTCTGGTCCACTGGTCCTTTAAAGACCCACAAGATTTCCAGGATATGAGGTTTTAAGTCAGATACTATTGAAACTTCATTCTGGAATGGGATCCTCAGGGCCGGCTCTATCACTAGGCAAACTAGGCGGCCGCCTAGGGGTGCAGCTGGCAAACGGGGCGGCGGAGAGACATTCAGGGAAGTCTTTTGCAGGTGAGAGTTTTCCAGACTTATACCCCAGTGCTGTCATGCCTGCCCCTGACTTAGCCCCAGACCCAGTGCCTGACAGCCAAGGACAGGAGGACTTGGCTCAGTTAACTAAGAAAGACGTAAGTCCTGCAGAGGATCCACAGCCAAGTTCTCAGCAAGGCCCACCTGAGGCTGGTCAGGCAGTTGCTGGACCAAGCAATTCACCACCAGACTCGCCTCCACCTGTCAGCAGGCTCCGTGAAAGGAGCAGGCAAGAGCTGAATAGGCGACGCAAGGAAGCACGCAGGCAGGGGCGAAGATCATTAAGTCCTGAGTACTGACATAAACCAGGACTTCACACAGCAGTGCTAAGGGGTTAATGAGCAGGAACACTACTTAACAAGGCTGCCGGCAGGTAGCAATCCATGCTGGCAACATCATTGTCAGAGCCCTCCGTCCCGTGAGTACCTTGCCTCTGATCCTGACTGATTCTCTGGCTTCCGATCCGGCTTGCTTCTTGGACTTCTGACCTCTGCTTCCTGATCCTGGACCCCGGCTTTTGACCCTCGGCATTCCTTGACTCCAGCTTCAGCTCTGCTCCTGACTGACCTCGGCTTGATTTATGGACTCTGACCTCCAGTACGTTTTGATTACGCCTCTGCTTTGAGATTGGGACTTGCTGCAACACTCTGCTGACTTTCTCCATCCAAGCCACACCCAGGACGTGCTTGCCGGCCTGTCTGCCCAGCCAGGCTACCAGGCTCTGCCGTGACAAGTGCACCGTTAAACATAGATGGAAGCGAGGGGTTTCCTTTGCAGAGAATGAAAAGTGAGATTCAATACGCTTTGTGCATTTGTTTAATCTTGGAATGCACTGACTGTTTCCGACTGCGCCGTCATTCAGCTGTATTTCATTTAACGTGACAGATTTAAATCATCTTTGCAAGAGAAAGAAGAAGCAAGCTCTCTCGCTTAATGACACTTCAATGGCGCTTCTAACTCAGATTTGGCACCGTTTGGTTTCCTCGTTTTGTCTCAGTTAAATTTATGAATTCAACACATTTACTGGTTGACACGCATACTCCGAGGGAGGGGAGAAAGAGGGAACGTTTCAGATAAAGGAGTGTCAGAAATATGGATGAGTATCAGCTGCATATAAATAGAATACCGAGCTAGATGGGCAGGTGAGTCAGACCCAGAAGGATTTGTAAATGAAGAAGAATGAGAAACCAAGAACAGCCCACGGAAAGAGCCAATATTTGAGAATCTGGTCTGGGATATGATGACCTTACAGTCCATTCCAATTCAGCTGTAAAGTGACAAATGGACTAGCTCAGGGTTACATCTCAAATAAGTTATCTTGAGGCACCCTCTGGGAAGGAGGGACCATTGCCTAGAGCTAGGGCAGTTGCTTTGCAGGCACCCATTCCCATGTTCCACCGCTGGCATCTTCCATTAAAAGCAGGGCTCATTTTGTAGCAGGAGCTCCTTTGCATACTAGGCCACACACCCCTGATGTAGCCAATCCTCCAAGAGCTTACAGAGCTCTTCTTACAGGGGCTACTGTAAGCTCTTGGAGGATTGGCTGCCTCAGGGGTGTGTGGCCTAATATGCAAAGGAGCTCCTGCTACGAAATGAGCCCTGGTTAAAAGGATCAGGTAGTAGGTGATGTGAGAGACCTCTGCCTGAAATCCTAGAGAGATGCCGCCAAACTGAATAGAATCACAGAGCTGGAAGGGGCCCTACGGGCCATCTAGTCCCACCCCCTGCTCAGTGCAGGATCAGCCTAGAGCAGAGGTGGGCAATTGTTTTGGCTCGAGGGCCACTTTTTGGGAGTGGAGGTTAGCGGAGGGCCGCACCTTTTAAAATGATTGCATTCATTAGTTAACTTTGCATTTCAGAAAAGGTATAAATTGTATCATAAAAATCAATAAATATAAATTAAATAAAATAGTGGTAGTTTTATTCAATTTATTTATTGTGCTAATTTCATATCATCTATAGCTGCAAGCACATTTAATTTTAGAATCAGTTTAATGAGACAAATGTACCCTATCACACTTTTCTACAATTTTTTTTGAAATCAGGAGTGAGATTGCTTGTTGAGATTCTCATCACAGCCTGCAAGTTAATGTCTGTCAAAAAGCATCTATATTTACTCTTGTTGATCTTCATGCAAGAAAAACTTTGCTCACAAATATATAGAGACCCAAATATAGAGGACATTTTCCCAGCAAATTTCTTCATACATGGAAATGTTTTCAGCAGACAAAGATTTGTAAAAGTCAACTAATGTCACCGCATTAAACCTTTCTTTCCCAGTGTGATCTGACTGCATGTCAACAAGTTCAAGCTGCAGCTCCTCAGGTGCGGCATCAATATCAGCAGTGATGGGATACGAGAGCAAATTGAATTTAGGCTCAATTTTCTTGAAGTCCTGAAATCTTCTTGGCGGGCCGCAAAAAAACTCTGTGGCGGGCCGCATGTGGCCCCCGGGCCGCCATTTGCCCACCCCTGGCCTAGAGCATCTCTGACAAGGGTTTGTCCAGCCGCTGCTTCAAGACTGCCAGGGAGGAGGGAGCTCACCACCTCCCTAGACAGCTGATTCCACTGTGGAACTACTCTGACTGTAAAAAAACCCCATAATGGTCAACTGATCCCTTTCCATCTGTAGTTACCTGTGCTCTTCTAAGTGACAGCCTTTCAAATACTCAAAGAGAGCAAGCATGTCCCCCCTCAACCTCCTCTTATCTCGACTGAACTTTCCCAAGTCCCTCGGCCTTTCCACGCAGGGCTTGGTCTCCAGGCCCACGATCATCCTCATCACTCTCCTCTGCACCCGCTCCATTCTGTCCACATCCTTTTTGAAGTGAGGCCTCCAGAACGGCACGCAGTACTCCGGGTGCGGCCTGACCAATGCAGTGTACAACGGGACTATGACATCTTGTGATTTGGAGGTGATGCCTCTATTGAGACACCCCAAGACTACATTAGCCTTTTTTGCTGCTGCATCACACTGACGGCTCATATTTAGCTTAGAGTCCACCCCTACCCCAAGATCTTATTCACACACCCTTTGTGCTCCAAGCATCTCTGCAAATATGTATAGCTTCTCTGTTTCCACCATAATAATAGATATTTCCCCACTAATCTTAAATGAACAGGGGAGTGCCAATTGGCAAGATTTTAAAGGAAAGATTACCACCTTGATAGATGAGTCATATACAGATGGCAATGTCTACACGCTAATTTTCAGTCTCACGGTTGTAAAGTCAAGAACTGCTTGTTAGACACGATGCTGGATGTTTCTGGGGTCGTGTGTTGCTGGTGTGGAAACGTATGTGGTTAGGAAGACCTCACGGTGACTTGGATGGCCCAGGCCAACCTGATCTCATCAGATCTCAAAAGCTAAGCAGGGTCGGCCCCGGTTAATACTTGAATGGGAGACCATCGAGGAAGTCCAGGGTCTCTACATAGAGGCTGGCAATGGGAAACCACCTCTGAAAGCCTCTTGCCTTGAAAACCCTACGGGCTGTATCTTGATGACACATCTCACCACCTAGAAGACCTCATGGCGAGCGGCATTAGCCCTTACAGCCACAGCATGGAACTTCTGAAGTCACAAATGGTCCCCGATAGGGTTGAGGGTATATGTCAAGAATCTGCAGAGCTAGAACAGTATAGCAATGGCCCGTATCTTACCACTCTGTTCCAGAAAGTTTAAAGCCTTCTTTCAGCATCTGGCAGAAGAGCCGCTTTTTAGAGGAGGGCTCTCTCAACTTGAGGAAGGCTTCAGACTTGGCTGCAAGAAGGACTAAGATCTAGGTCATTGCCGGTGGCTCAGTGGTAGAGCACCTGCTTGGCATGCAGAAAGTCCCGGGTTCAGTCCCCGGCATCAGGTTCTGTGAACTTAGGCAGATTGTGAGAGGGGAGGGCAGGAAGGGTTGCCTCAGTGCTTAGTTCGCATGGCCCTTTCTTACACGCCCAGGGAAATGCTGATTGCCACTTTGGGATCAGGAAGGAATTTTGCTCTAGAAGAAGAAGAGAAGAAGAGATTGGATTTATATCTCGCCCTTCACTCACTTGGAGTCTCAGAGTGGCTTACAAACTCCTTTCCCTTCCCCTCCCCACAACAGACACCCTGTGAGGTAGGTGGGGCTGAGATAACTCTTTCCCAAGCTGTCCTTGAGGAAACAGCTGCTACAGAGCTATGGCTTGCCCAAGGTCATCCAGCTAGGTGCAAGTGGAGGAGTGGGGAATCAAACCCGGTTCTCCCAGATTAGAGTCTGCGCACTTAACCACTACACCAAACTGGCTCTCTAGGCCAGTTTGGCTGGAGATCCTGGAGGTTTTTTGTCATCTTCTGGGCATCAAACGGGGGTCACTGTGGGGGGGAGAGGTATTTGTGAATTTCCAGCATTGTGCCGGGGGTTGGACTAGATGACCCTGGAGATCCCTTCCAACTCGATGAGTCTATCTCCAGTTAAAGAGATCAGGCAGTACTTGATGTGAAAGACCTCCACCTCAGACTCTAGAGAGCCACTGCCAGTCTGAGTAGACAATATTGACCTTGATGGACCAATTATCTCATTCAGTAGACGGCAGCTTCAAGTAGTCCCCAGTGCCTTCTTCCAGGATACTGACCTTTCATTGTAAGAAGAAGAAAAGAAAAACAAGCTTGGAGCTTGTAGAGAAACATAAGAACATAAGAGAAGCCAATGTTGGATCAGGCCAGTGGCCCACCCAGTCCAACACTCCGTCACACAGTGGCCAAAAACACCAGGTGCCCTCAGGAGGTCCACCAGTGGGGCTAGGACACTAGAAGCCCTCTCACTGTTGCCCCCTGCCCCCCGAAGCACCAAGAGTACAGAGCATCACTTGCCCCAGACTGAGAGTTCCTATCCATACTTTGTGGCTAATAGCCACTGATAAAACATCTGAGAAGCAGGTAGGTGATTTCTTGCTAAGGTTGAAGCATGCCTGATTCATCATCTGCTGATACCTGCTCTTTAGGGATAAGCTACCACAAGCCAGGAAAGGAGACGCAGCCAAAGGTTACTTTATTTACTCATATCTGAAATCCCACAGGGGGAGGCATAGTATGGGAAGACAGTGTGAAGCAGCAGGAAAAGAATAAAGCACTTCCTCGCCTTTTCTACTTCAACCCTTGTCGAAGCCTTTGCACAAAGCAGGTGTCAAAATTCCAGTCCGCGTGTTCACAGGTGAGACTGATCAATCAGATGGTATCCTTTCTTCCATCCAAGGGGCTCAGAAAGAGATCCAGGATTCTCCCTTCCACCGATTTTGTAATCATTAGGTCCTGGGGATAGTAGCGGACTGGCGTTCTATCAAAGGCCTTTCTGCTCACAACTGCTTTTCTAAAGCGGGCACAGCTTAAAGGACATGAAAGCAGGAGTGGAATGTTCCCGAACAAATGGCTTCTATTGAGGACGGTGCCCAGATGAAATGACTTACAGTGCAAACCGGGGGTCCATTGGAGCAGGAGCGCACAAGAGCACAGCTCCGGGAGTGAGGAGCCCAGGGGGTGGGCACATGACCAAGCCCCGCCCCCTCCTCGGCTTCCCAAGCAGTGCAGAGGCGCAGCGCCCCGGGGAAAGCCCTGCTAGGGTCTTTATTGATTTTAATGTTTTCTTTTAATATTGATAATTTTATCATTGTTCCTTTTATGACTGTGTGCTGCTTTTCCAGAGACTTGCTCAAAGTGGCATATAAATTTTCTAAGTATACCATTTTTTATCTGGGCACATGGCACATAAGTACTGGAGAAATTTCACCAACCCTTCAGCAGCTTCCACCCCATCAGTTTGGTGTAGTGGTCAGGAGTTGGACTCTAATCTGGGAGAACCGGGTTTGATTCCCCTCTCCTCCACATGCAGCCAGCTGGGTGACCTTGGGCCAGTCACAAGTTCTGTCAGAGCTGTTCTCTCATGAGCAGTTCTCAAAAGACCTCTCTCAGCCCCGCCTACCTCACAGGGTGTCTTGTTGTGGAGAGGGGAAGGGGAAGGGATGGGTGGTGCAAATGTCCTGGGTATCTCAAGTCTACTTGAAACCTGGTGGTTTCAAGGGAGCAGGAAGAGAATGAGGGTGTGTTCTTTACGCTTATTTTTATTGCACAAAGTATTGGATGGGGAAGGGAATGGAGGAAGAGCAGGTCAGTTTCACTCACCCGTGGAGTGGAGCCTGAGGGGTGGGTGTTGCCTTCTGACACACTTCCGGTATGTTAGGGGGTGTGGCATATGCAAATGAGTTAGGCTAATGAGCTCCTGCACCTCTTTTTCTATTAAATGACCCCTGGTGCAAACCTAAGGGAAATTATATGTCAAATCCACTGGCGATAATGGACTTAGAAGGGTGTAACTGTGCTTAAGACTGCCAGTTTGGTGTAGTGGTTAGGGGTGCGGACTCTAATCTGGGAGAACTAGGTTTGATTCCCCAGTCCCCACTCCTCCATATGCAGCTGCTGGTCAGTCACAGTTCTCTCAGAGCTGTCCTCTTGAGAGCAGTTCTGGAAAGAGCTCTCTCAGCCCTACCTACCTCACAGGGACTGAGGACAGACTGGCAAAATAAAGCGCAAGAGAAGCGGGGCAAAAAGACCCGGGCCGAGTTGTCATCGGGCTTTCCATTCGCACTGCGTGGACTGATGTGGGACCATGCTGGGGAAGAGGCAGAATGGAGCATTTGCAGTGTGGGTGAAAAGTATTGGAGTCGGGAGTCCATGGAATAGTAAAACAGCTAGATCTTTATTGCTGGTCTAGATGAAGCATGCAACCCAGGGCTCCGAGCCCTCCTTTTATGCTGGTCAGGGATAATCCCCTGACCTCGCCCAACTGGCCTGATAGGCTATTATCAGTCTATTTACATCTCATAGGTTCCCTGGGAGAAACCTAGGTACAGGATTGGTGGCCGGTTTGAATCCACCTGGCCTTTGTTCTACCTGGCTGAAGCTCAGGTAGTTTCTTGGCCATGTGCTCTGGCCACATGGCGGTCGCCATTACTGGAGCACATGGCGACTGCATGGTCAATACATAACAGTGGGGCAGCCCCTGGCAGCAGCGGTGTGGTGGCGTATGGCTTTGGTCCATTTTGCCGAACTGCATGTAGGTGCATGGGCGCAGCAGCTGCAGCAGCGGGTTCACATTACCAGCACCGCTTGATGTGCGGCTTATTTGCGTCCACACTGCCAGGAAGCGGGATGAACGCGCACCCAGACGGCTTGACACCGGTTTCACCAGGTACCTTTTAAAAGCGGGTTGAAAGCACTTCAGGGCGGGGTGAGTGCGGCACAGCAACGCCAGGCAGCTGTGGCTGTGTGAACGGGCTCTCTTAATCCGCTTGCAAAGCGGGCCTATATCGGGCCAAACTGCCAGTCTGAACTCGGCCAGGGTGTCTGTTGTGGGGAGGGGAAGGGAAAGGAGATTGTAAGCGGCTCTGAGACTCCTTCGGGTAGTGAAGGGCGGGGTACAAATCCAGTCTCTTCTTCCTGACCCCAAAGAGGCAATAGGCATTACCCTGGGTTCATCTCTTGCCTTGAAAACTTTTCATTTGTCCGCCACAGTTACACACCGACACCAGGATCGCCGCGATAGCCAGTGGTAACAGTTCAGCTTCTTGCTGCTGTAGACTGAGCTGTTATATTTCACAGATCAGCTCGGTGTGCTATTTTGCGGTAGAAATTGAGAGGTGCGATTCACAGCAAAGCATGACTGAAGGCCGATCCCCTGCTATGGTCTAGCTGAGCATCCCCACCTGAGAACACCTGGAGTGCCTAATTTGGGCTGGTGCTGATAAGACCGACCTGGTGGGGGGGAGATGAACGGAACAACCCAGCAGGGATAGTAACAGATGTGGGCCGTTATAGACTGGAGCAGGGTGGGGGGAAATATTTTTTGGGTTCACAGAGTAAGAATGGTCAGGATCGGATGGAGCCAGTCCAGAGGCTGTCTGTTTTTTAAAAATAAATACAAAGGAAACAAAGTAAGGGATTATTTGCTCATCTCTTTTCACAGCTGGTACACTTCCCCCCCCCCCAAAAAGAGGAAAGGGTCTGACAAAAATGCTCTGTACGTTCAACATTCTCTTCTCTGCAGGAAAAAACATCTCTCCAAAAGCTTCCCTGACCTTCCTCTCATGAGGGACGCCGAACACAGAAATTTTATTGCTAAATATTGATCCATCTAGGTTTCAGTGGGGGGGGGGGGGAGAAATGTGCTGTGTTCATTATCCAGATAAACATTTAACTGGAATCGTTCTCATCAGGGGTCATTTCATAAAAAAAGAGGTTCAGGGGCTCATTAGCATAACTCATTAGCATAACTCATTTGCATATGCCACACCCCTTGACATCACCAGAAGTATGTCAGAAGACAAGAAGGGAGGGAGGGTGGGAGGGAAAGAAAGAGCTGGCAGAGAGGGGACCGCTACTAATCCAAGCCTCAGAAATACCACTATTCTGGGAGGATAGCTTCAGTGATGGCTGAAGCCTTCAGAAGGCTGGTCGGAGGAACAAGGACCTTTCCAGGGGACGGGGTCATTTTGCTGCAGCCATGACACAAGCAGGCATTCCCCCGCAGGTGGGGGGGGGGGCTGGCACCAACTTCCAGAGCTGTGCTCCCCCGAGCTCCTGCTCGAAATGACCCCTGGTTCTCACTACAAAATTGGTTGAAACTGGAAATGCATGAAGCCATAGTTCTTTAAAGGCTCAACTATGTACCATAAGAACATCAGAAGAGCCCTGCTGGATCAGACCAGTGGTCCATCTAGTCCAGCATCCTGTCTCACACAGTGGCCAACCAGTTTCTCTGGAAGGCAAACAACAGGGCAGAGAGGCCGAGGCCTTCCCCTAATAAGAACATAAGAAGAGCCCTGCTGGATCAGACCAGTGGTCCATCTGTTCCAGCATCCTGTGTCACACAGTGGCCAACCACTTCCTCTGGACGGCCAAAAACAGGGCATAGAAGCTGAGGCCTTCATAAGAACATAGGAAGAGCCCTGCTGGATCAGACCAGTGGTCCATCTAGTCCAGCATCTTGACTCACACAGCAGCCAATCAGCTCCTCTGGAGAGCCAACAACAGGGCAGAGAGGTCGAGGCCTTCCCCTGATGTTGCCTCCTGGCTCTGAGGTTCAGAGGTCAACTGCCTCTGAACACAGAGGTTCCCCTCAGTCACCATGGCTAGTAGCCACTGATAGACCTATCCTCTATTAATCAATCAAATCCCCCCGTGAAAGCTGTTTATTCCTGAGGCCATCACTACATCCTCTGGCAGCGAATTCTACATTTTAATCACTCTCTGTGCAAATAAGTATTTCCTTTTGTCCATCCTGAATCTAGTGCCCATCAGCTTCATTGGATACCCAGAGTCCAAGTTCCTCCTGAATTAATCACCCAAAAGCATGAATCTAAGTCTCCCTGTCCTGCTTAATCTTACAACTACTTTGGAATCCAGCAGCACCTTAGAGACCTACAAGAGCTTCAGGGTATCAGCTTCCAAGAGTCAACGCTCCCTTCGTCACACAACTATGAATGGGGATCTCTGAGGCTTTCTACCACAGTCGAACTCTTCTACTGCAGATCAGCTTGGCTACCATCTGAATTTAAGCTTGCAATGCAGTCCTAAACCAAGTTATACCTTTCTAAGCCCATGGAACATACAAACATAAGGGAAGGCGTGCTGGATCAGGCCAATGTTCAACACTCTGTGTCACACTCTGGCCAAAACCCAGGTGCTCATTGTTGTTGTTGTTCCGTCACACAGTTGAGTCCAACTGTTTGCAATCCCATGGACCACATCTCGCCAGGCCCACCTGTCCTCTGTCGTGCTCCAGAGTTTGCTCAAGTCCATCCTCATCGCATTGATAATACTGCCTAACCATCACATCCTTTGCCGTCCCCTTCTTCTTCGACCTTCAGTCTTTCCCAGCATCAGGGTCTTCTCCAGGGAGAGCTCCCTTCTCATTTGGCGGCCAGAGTATTTGAGCTTCAGCTTCAGGATCTGGCCTTCCAGGGAACAATCAGGGTTGATTTCTTTTAAGATTGTCTGATTTGATCTCCTTACAGTCCAAGGGACTCTCAAGAGTCTTCTCCAGCACCATAATTCAGAAGCATCTATTCTTCGGCGCTCGGCCTTCCTTATAGTCCAACTCCCACAGCCATACATTACTACTGGGAATACCCAGGTGCCTATTATTGCCCCCCAAACCCCAAGAAGAAGAAGAAGAGATTGGATTTATATCCCGCCCTTCACTCACTTAGGAGTCTCAGAGAGGCTTACAAACTCCTTTCCCCTCCCCTCCCCACAACAGACACCCTGTGAGGTAGGTGGGGCTGAGAGAACTCTTTCCCAAGCTGTCCTTGAGGGAACAGCTGGTCCAGAGCTATGGCTTGCCCAAGGTCATCCAGCCAGGTGCAAGTGGAGGAGTGGGGAATCAAACCCGGTTCTCCCAGATTAGAGTCCGCGCACTTAACCACTACACCAGACTGGCTCTCTATACAGAATACAGAGCATCACTTGCCCCAGACTGAGAGTTCCTATCTGTACCTTGTGGCTAATAGCCACTGATGGACCTCTGCTTCATACATTTATCCTATCCCCACTTGAAAGTGTCTGTGCTTGTAGCCACCACCGCTTCCTGCGGCAGGGAATACCACATGTTAATCGTATTTTGCTTGATCGTCCCAAATTTTCAGCTCTAACAGGTGAACTGATCTCCCCTTTATCTAATCAGGACTTCCTCTTTCCAGAAGCGAAATCATCCTGGTTACTTAGAGACGGAAGACAAACAAACGACCCTGCGTGTGGCAAAAATTTCCAGCAGCTGTTGTCAAATCAAATGACAACTCTTGCCGTTAGCAGCCTTTAAATTCTTCCACGTTTTCGGGCGGAACAAGGTTCACTGCAGGATGAGGGTTTGCTGTTTATGACTTTGGTTGCAAAAGCAGTAAAGACAGTAAATAAATAATTCCTCTTTGGTTGAAGATTGATTTCAGTGGATTTCGAAGGGCGGACTCTGCTTCAGATTGCACTGTCGGTCAACTATATTACATCTTTTTTGTGCATTTCAGTTTCAGTCTTTGGAACGTTTTAACTGGTCTGCCTATAGCCTATATAGCCTGTTCTTTGGCTCACGTTTTATGGCCCATTGCTCAACACAATCCTCTGTCTGATTCAGTGTAAGATAGCTTCATGTATTCATGTGCATTTACACATAACACAGTCCACGTGGTTGTTGGACAACAACATGAGGACTTTATTCCACATGTGCAATGGGAGTTCTGTGCCTCTGGCTTTCTGGAAGAGCCTCTGCTTGGCATGCAGAAGATCCCAGGTTCAATCCTTGGCATCTCCAGTTAAAAAGGACCAGGCGCTAAGCTGTGGAGCCTTGTGAGCAAAAATTTTACTTTGTGAGCTACTGGCATGAAAGTTGTGAGCGAGCAGTTTGGCTGCTGCATCAGTTTGCTCTGGAGTTGCCCTTCATGAGCTAAGACAAAAATGTGTGAGCTGGAGGCTAAAAAACTGTGAGCCAGCTCCCACTAACTCAGCCTAGAGGGAACACTGCCAGGGAGTAGGTGATGTGAAAGACCTCTGCCGGAGACCCCGGAGAGCCGCTGCCCTTCTGAGTAGACAATACTGACCTCAGGAGACGAAGGGTCTGTTTCAGTACAAGGCAGCTTCATGTGTGTGCTCATTTAGTCCCACTGCATTTTACTGAATGTACTATGAGGACTAAACTCAAGAGTTGTGAGGCTGCAGTGGCTCAGAGGTTAAGACGCTAAGCTGCTGACTGGAAAAACGGCAGCTCAGCAGTTCGAGATCCGAGTGCCCTGTGATGGACTGAGCTCCCGTCTCTGGCCCCAGCTCTTTCCAGCCTAGCAGTACGAAAGCAAGAAATTGCAAGTGGATAAATAGGTACCACTTCGGTGGGAAGGTAACAGCATTCAGTGCGCCTCAGCATTTAGTCATGTGACCACAGAAAAGCCTTTGGACAGTACTGGCTCTTCGACTTGGAAACGGAGATGAGCACCGCCCCCTAGAGTCGGATTCGACTGGCTTTCGAGCAAGGGAAACCTTTACCTTTACTGTAAGGAAAAGGCGCACAGGATGGAAGCCCAAATCTTGTAAATTCAGACGTTGATTTAAAGATTTTATTGTACTTTTTTACTCAAACGGGTCTCTGGAGAAGCAGCGTATAAATCCTCTCCCCAGCCATCATTTCCATTCAGTCGTAAAGTCTCCTGATGTACAAACTGCATCAGCCCCCTCCATTCTTAGAAGGAAGAATATATTATTGGGGGATATTTCTGACTGTTTTACAACTGGTACGGAAGCATCAGCCAACATCCTGAGTCATTAGAACAAAGAAGGATTCGGAACAATAGGCATCAGCAGCTACAACTGTTCCAAGAATCCTAAAAGGGATGGTGATATTATCAAAGGAAAAGACAGATGGAAAGAAGGAAGCACCTTCCCTATGAGGAAAGGCTGAAGGGTCTGGGACTTTTTGGGTTGGAGAAGAAGTGACTAAGGGGGAACATGATAGAGGTTTATAAAATAATGCATGGGGTGGAGAGTGCTGAGAAAGAGAAAGTTCTCTCCCCCTCCCAAAAGACTAGAACTCAAGAGCAGCCAGTGACACTGATGGGCAGTAGTTTCAGGATGGATAAAAGGAAACACAATTTTACACAGAGAGTGGGCAAAAAGTGGCATTCGCTGCCAGAGGATGTAGTGGTGGTCACCAGAATGAACAGCATGCACAGGGGATTAGATAGATTCGTGGAGGATAGGCCTATCAATGGCTACTAGACATAGTGACTGAAGGGAACCTCCATATTCCGAGGCAGTCAACCTCTGAATCCCAGAGCCAGGAGGCAACATCAGGGGAAGGCCTCGGCCTCTATGCCTTGTTGTTGGCCCTGCAGAGGAACTGGTTGGCCACTGTGTGAGACAGGATGCTGGACTAGATGGACCATTGGTCTGATCTAGCAGGGCTCTTCTAAGGAAGGAAGGAAGGAAGGAAGGAAGGTTGGTTGGTTGGTTGGTTGGTTGGCTGGTTCCACAGAGGAGGGTGAAGGGTTTTATAATAAGTCTGCCAACTCCAGCTTGAAAAATATTTGGAAATTTGGAGGAGGTGCCTGAGGAAGGCAGATTTCGGGGAAAGGAAGGAGATCAGAGGGGATGAGATGTCACTCTAGGACTTCTGTTTCTCCTGTACTCTATGGGATACTGTACAGTACATCCTCTGAAGCTGCCATTTCCTCCAGGGGAACTGATCTCTGTAGTCTGGAGATCAGTTGTAACTCCAGGAGAACTCCCGGCCGCACTTTGGGGTCGGAAAGCCCCAGTTCTACCCTGTCTGCTGTGCCGTCTAAGTATCAGTGTGGTGGAATTCCTTTCTGAGGAAGAATGCTCAATAATATCAGTCACAGCCTTCAGTCTGTTCATCTCCCAGGCTGGTCTGACACTGCCACAGCAAGAAGCCAAAGGAGAATCAGATAAAAGCAATACTTCCACTTGAAAAAGTAAAGGGAACAAAGAGGAAGTCCAATGAATTCTGCTTACAGTCCAGACGCCTGTGGGTCTGGTTCTTTGTGAAGTCATAAGAAATGTCTCTGGGAAGGATGCGTTCTTGCCTGCAAGGTCTTTTCTGTTGATCTTCTCCTACACAACGTAAGTCATACAGAAGGGGTGGGCACATTTCGAGCCCGATTGTCAACTCAACAGTAGAAAACAGGAAGAGTCCAGTAGCACCTTAAATACTAACAACGTGAGCTTTTGAGCTTTTGTGAGTCACTGCTTGCTCCTTCAGAAACAGCTAGAAGGGGAGCCCATCTGTCCTATTTATTGGAAAGTGGAGTGATTTCAGATGCCGAATGACAATAGCAGGTGAATTGCAATAGCAAGTGAATGACAAGAGCAGGCGTGATTGGATTAGGTATGATATGCAGAGGGTTGGTAGGCACAGAGAAAACAGCATACCACACCTAATCTGATCCCTGAAGTTTGGGCCAGTCACTCGCTCAGTTTAACCACCCTCGCAAATTTGCTGGGCAGATAAAATGTTGACGATGTTGGGTATTATAAGAATAGAGGCTAGGATAAGCCTCAATTCAGTTGTCACCTGACTCGAGCTAAATCATCGTCCAGCAGATATTACTTCCTTAATTCTGAAGGACAGGCACAGTTCCTGCTGGATTAGAGCTATACATCAGAAGCTATCCATGCTTGGCTTCTCTCCTGAGTCCTAGCAGATAATGGCCATAAATCAAGCCAGGGCCCTAGTTAAGCAGAGAATATTTGATGTAGAGAGGCAGAATGACATCGCCAGGGTTTTAAATTATTTTAGCCTCACCTCGAACAAAATATATTGTCTCCCCAGCTTCATACTTGTCAAACCCGGATATTCTGTCTCATCGAAGGGCCTTTTCTATAGCCCGTTGTGATATTGTCCCCTCAGAGGTGGTAGTGGGCCGCTACAGAAAGACACCGATGGCTGAGCATGTCTGCCTGTGCGGTACTGGAGAAGTGGATACGATCACACATATTCTGCTTAGTTGTGGGTATTACAGTCAAATACGAGCTAGATTTATTCAGCCTATACAGGAAAGATTTTCAGGTTTCTCGAATACTCTAACAAGCAATATGCTTCTATCAGATTCTATCCCAGAGATCACGTTGGCATGTGCAAAATTTTTAGCAGTAGCCGACAGAATTCATAAACATTATGTAAAGGTGTGATATAGATAGAGATTGTATGATATTTCATTCTAATTACTTGTAAATGCTTCTGTTTTGTTCTCTGTCTACATTAGTATCTAAATTTCATATTATTATAGTTATATTTTGATATCCAGTTTTTGATATATCTGGACTGTTTTGTGCTGGTTACAAGCTGTAATAAAGCAATGATGATGATGATTATAAGTCTCATTGGTTAGATGCTGAGCCTCTTTGGCCCTTGCTTGCCTTCTGTGTTTCATCTTATATAGGACCTCTTGTCTTGTTTCTTTCACCTGGGCTTGGACCTGTAGCAAGTTCACCTTTTTGAAGTTAATCTGTTCACAATAATTCCAGGTGGTCAGCCATGTTGGTCTGACACAGTAGAACAAATTTAGGCTGAGGACAGACCGGCAGTCTCCGCCGCTCTGCCTCCGCTTCAAAAGCGGAGGCAGAGCGGCCGTTCAGACAGCCACATTTGCCCGGAGGAGGCGGCCCAGACGCATCGCGTCCGGCGCTGCACTCCTCCCGCAGCAGCCGAGCACCACTTCAAAGTGGTGCTCGGCTGCTGCGCTGCACGTTCCACCCGCCGGAGCGGGTGTAAACATGCGCGGGCAGGGGGAGCCACGCGGCGTCCGCCCACCGCCGCTGCGGGCGGCTTCCTTCCGGCAGTGTGCGAATGCTGCACCACAGGGGAAATTCCCCCCGTCCTAGTCTGCCACGCCGCGGAGACGCGGCAGACTTTAAGTCTGTCCAGGGCCTTAGAGTCCGGCAGCACCTTTAAGACCAACAAAGGTTTATTCAAGGTATGAGCATTTGTGTGCATGCACACTTTTTCAAATACACTGGAATGGAAGATAGACTTCAAACTTATAGACAGGCTGAAGAGCAAATTTACATGTAACATGATGAAGTTATGTAAAAAAAATCCCCAAAACTAAATAAAACCTTAGCTTGTTATTTAGTTTTGGTTTTTTGCATAACTTTAAAACATCATCACGTTACATGAAAATTTGCTCTTCAGCCTGTCTATAAGTTTGAACTCTGTCTTCCATTCCTGTGTATTTGACAAAGTGTGCCTTACACACGAAAGCTCATACCTTGAAATAAGCCTTTGTTGGTCTTAAAGGTGCCACTGGATTCTAAATTTGTTCTACTGTTCACAATAAGTTACACGGACCTACATGAATATGTGATGTGAGCAGTGTTCCCTCTAAGGTGAGTTAGTGTGAGCTAGCTCACAGTTTTTTTAGCTTCCAGCTCACACATTTTTTTCTTTGCTCAGGAAGGAGGGCCCCAGAGCAAATTATGAGGGCACTCCAGGGCACCTCTTTCCCCAAATCAAACAACAGATCCTGGATTTCTTTCACCTCATTGGATCAGGAACTGCTTCAGAAGATTCCAGGAGGCATCACCTTTGGAAACAACTACAGGAAGTGCCGATTCAGAAATAGCTGCTCTCATCGTAAGAGGAAGTTTGGGGGCATAACATTTGCATACCTTTGCCCAGCTAGGATTGCCCAGGATTTCATAGAATCCTAGAATCACAGAGTCAGAAGGGTCCATACAGGCCATCTAATCCAAACCCCCTGCTCAGTGCAGGATCAGCCTAGAGCAGGGGTGGCCAACCTGTGGCTCGGGAGCCACATACGGCTCTTTCACACATATTGTGCGGCTCCTGGCAGGGCGGCTGGGGAAGCAAAGGGAAGGCACGCTTTTTCTCTCTCTCTCCCTTCCTTCCTTGCTTCCTTCCTTCCTCCCTCCCATCTATTTGCTTTCCTAGTTTCTCTCTCTCTCTTTCTTTCCACTTCTTTAATTCTTTCTTTCCATCTCTCTCTTTTTCTCTCTCTCAATATCATTAGCAAACAAGTAATATCATTATCAGTAACTGGTTTTCCTCGTTTGTTTTTATTTTTGGCAGTCCCATTTAACGTTAATGAAAAGCAAATTTGCATATTTTAAAAAATAAAAACGTGTGTGTGATATTTGTTCCTGTCTTGCGGCTCTCAGACATCTGACGTTTATTCTATGTGGCTCTTATGTTAAGCAAGGTTGGCCACCCCTGGCCTAGAGCATCCCTGACAAGGGTTTGTCCAGTCACTGCATAAAGACTGCCAGGGAGGGGGAGCTCACCACCTCCCTAGGCAGCTGGTTCCACAACTCTGACTGTAAAAAAGTTTCCCCTAAGAGCCAGCTGGTACCTTCTGGCCCTTAATTGGAACTCGTGATTGTGAGTTCAATGTCCTCTGCTGCCAACAGGAACAGCTCCCTGCCCTCCTCTAAGTGACAGACATTCGAAGACTTCAAGAGAGCCATCCTGTCCCCCCTCAACCTCCTCTTCTCCAGACTGATCATTCCCAAGTCCCTTGGTGTTCCAGGTATTTCTTGGTGTGGCATCAAGGCTATCTTTGCCACAGATTACTGAAAACTCCACATGCAGCTTTCAAACTGAGACACTATTGCACAGGCTGGGCAAAAACCCAGATATGAATGCATATTCCTATTGAAATTAAACCCCTAAATGAATGACAAAGAATACACATTTCGAAAAAGACGATGGGTCTTTTCATCCCGTGGAGAGTCGACCGCTAGCCAGTTGCCAGAATAGTGTAGAAAAGTTGACTTCAGGGACCTATCGGGTTGTATGTTTCTGCTCGCCAAAGCATACAGAGAAGACGTTAGTTAAACTCCTTTCTGACTTTAAGCACATAAAGGACTCTCCACGGCGCGGTAATCCGAGACTGGCGCTGGCGTCGGGCTGCAGACTGCTGAGCTGTTCAGCGTAGCAGCTGGCATCAAAGAGCTGTTTCTGCCATAGCAACTCATATGCCATGTCTGCTCTTGCCAGACATTGTCCCTGAACTCCAAAGCTCCCAGTGGAAGCCATCTTGCCTGGTGAGATCTTAAGCTGAAGTACACCGAAAGGTGAACCAGTTGATGCCTGGAGGCAGTGAGGGAACCCCTGCTGGGACCTAGAGACTGTGAAGGAAGGCTCATAGGAAGCTGTGTACAGTGCGCTAAGTACTTATATATTCAGGGCTCATTTCGTAGCAGGTGCTCCTTTGCCTATTAGGCCACACCCCCAAATGTAGCCAATCCTCCAAGAGCTTAGAGCTCTTCTTACAGGGGCTACTGTAAGCTCTTGGAGGATTGGCTACATCAGAGGTGTGTGGCCTAATAGGCAAAGGGGCTCCTGCTACAAAATGAGCCCTATATATGTTACAGAAAATGAATAAACATAATACAACTGCAGATAAACAAATGTGCAATAATAGTAAAGAAAGTCCGGTTGGCCCGTGATGTTGTTAACGACATTTTCCGGAATGATGTACCGTTTCGTTGACACTGCCTCTGAACAGAACTTTGTGCCCTTATATTATTAATAAATGCAAGAATACAGAACCTCATGCATCAATTGTCTATACAAACCCAATTTTTTTAAAAAAATGTTTTACTATATATATGGACAAAAGCTTGTGTGCTGATTCCTTATAACATCAGCATGGCGTCTAAGAGAAATATCTTCAAGAGATCTCTACCGAAAAATATCACAATGCATTAGCTAAAATACCAATCCCTTCTGCTCCTGCAGAGGGCAGGGGGTTGGACTAGATGACCTGCAAGGTCCCTTCCAGCTCTAACCTTCTATGATTCTATAATTCTGTATTATACAGTAATGAATACAGAATGCTAAATACAAATCACATACACTCACCCGACTCCCAACACAGACACTCAACACATACACTCAACTCCCAACACATACACTCACCCAATGCCAAGAATTGATCTGTCCACACAGAATGCCATGACCAGAAACTTTGTTAAAGTTTCTGGTCATGGCATTCTGTGTGGGCAGATCAAAGCAAACTGGCTAGCCTTAACAGGTGAATCTCATTACAACCCGTATATACTCTCACACAATCTAACTGATATGGATCTGTACACCACTTACAACAACAAGCTACTCATAAGTAATACATGTTGACCTAGAGCCTGGCAAGCCTGATGTTACCGTGTTAATTCTCCTGAACTTCTTGATGGTTTTTGATACTGGTATCTTTCTGGATCGGAACTGGGAGGAACTGTTCTGAGGTGGTTCTGATCCTGCCTCGAGGATAGGTTTCAGAGTGTGGTGCTGGGGGACTGCTGGTTTATCCCTTGGCCTTTGGCCTACTGGGTCCCCCAAGGTTCCAACTTGTCCCCCATGCTTTTCAGCATCTATGTAAAGCCCCTGGGAGAGGTCGTCCAGAGGTTTGGGCCAAACTGCCACCAGCACGTCTATAAAGAAGGAATGCTAAAACCCACCTAAGAGTCTACAGCAGGAGAAGAGTGTGTCCCATTCAGAAGGAAGCTCTCTAGTAGTTTTGCCTGGGAAATTCTCTAGGAAATATCGGTTGTAAAATCAGAGCGATTCTTGAAGAAGAGGAAGCTGAAACAGGAGGATATCCCAGCTCCCTGTTGGGTCACTGGATTCTTTAAGCATGGGTTTTGATCGTCATACAGCCGAGACGTGTTGAAGTCTTATACCTCAGACATCACTGTTAGTGAGAATTTATTCTCAAGGGGGTTGTGTGCGATTCTACAAAAGAGAAACTACAGAATGCTGGATTGTAAAGACACCCCAGAAATACTGTGCTACAATTTATTACTGTGAGGATTTCAGTTAGCAAATAAGTGACATAGTTGCAAGAGCCTCAAATACACGATGAAAACCTGGAAATCAGAATTGTTAACTTAATGTAATGTGTGCCCTGGATACGTGTATACTTTTGGTAGAATACATTCATCATGGGGAGTGTTGTTCCTTTGCAGTTTAATCCACCGCGAACCCGGTTTTGTTAATTTCATTGCACAAATAGGCCTACGGCACGCAGCTCTATCTCAAACTATCAGTTGATCCCAGGGAGGCTATAGAAACCATGAACAGGTGCCTGGAGGGAGTCTTGGAATGGCTTACAAGCCGAAGCTTAATCCTGACAAAACAGAGGTTCTGCTGTTGAGGGGGGGACTGGCCTGGGAAACAGGTTATCCCCTGTTCTGAACGAGGTCACACAATGCTCCCTCTGAGCTGTGGAGTCTTGTAAGCAAAAATTCTACTTTGTGAGCTACTGGCAGTAAAGTTGTGAGTGAGCCATTTGGCTACTGCATAAATTTGTTCGGTCTGGAGCCGTCCTTCCAGAGCGAAGACAAAAAGGTGTGAGCTGGAGGCTAAAAAACCATGAGCTAGCTCACACTAACTCAGCTTAGAGGTCCCAGTCCCAGTAAAGGAGCAGGTTCGTAGCATGGGGGTATTCCTGTTGGATATGCAGGTGGCAGCGGTGGCCAGTTTGCCTTTCAGCAGCTTTGGCTGGTGAGCCTGCTGCAGCCCTTCCTGGAGATAATAGATCTTGCCACTATGGTGCATGCCTTGGTAACATCTAGATTAGATTACTGCAGTGCATTCTGCATGGGGCTACCCTTGAAGACTATCCAGAAGCTACAGTCGGTACTGAATGCTGAGGCCAGAATGCTGACTCAGAGAGCCAGTCTGGTGTAGTGGTTAAGTGCGCAGACTCTAATCTGGGAGAACCGGGTTTGATGCCCCACTTCTCCACTTGCACCTGGCTGGATGACCTTGGGCAAGCCGTAGTTCTGGCACAGCTGTTCTCTCAAGGACAGCTTGGGAAAGAGCTCTCTCAGCCCCACCTACCTCACAGGGTGTCTGTTGTGGGGAGGGGAAGGGAAAAGGAGTTTGTAAGCCGCTCTGAGACTCCAAGTGAGTGAAGGGCGGGGTATAAATCCAATCTCTTCTTCTTCTGACTCGATTGGGTTGTAGGAACTGTATCACTCCAGACTCGTCCCACATACACTGGCTTCCAATTTGCTTATGGTATCAATGCAAGGTGCCAGTACTGACCTTCAAAGCATTGAACAGCCTAGGATCAACATACCTTAAGGACTGCTTTCTTCCTGCCCGCTCACCTGGTCATCCTCAGAGGCCCTCTTTGGTTGCCCTCGCCATCCGAGGATCAACGAATGGCGACCCAAGAAAGAGCCTTCTCCATCACTGCACCAAAACTTTGGAACTCCCTTCCCAAGGAGATTTGTCTGTCTCTGTCTATTGATAGACTGAGGTGGGTAGCTGTGTTGGTCTGGAGGAACAGACCAAAGTTTGAGCCCAGAGCCATCTTCAAGACCAACAAAGTTTAATTCTGAAGAAGCATGCATGCACACGAAAGCTTCTACCCAGAATTAAACTTTGTTGATCTTAAAGATGCTAGTGGACTCAAACTTTGTTCTGTCTATTGGTGTCTTTCACCAGCAGGTGAAGACTTTTTTTGCTTCATCTTGCATACCAGGTTTGGTGTAGTGGTTAAGTGCGTGGACTCTAATCTGGGAGAACCGGGTTTGATTCCCCACTCCTCCACTTGCAGCTGCTGGATGACCTTGGGCAAGCCGTAGTTCTGGCACAGCTGTTCTTGGAAAAGAGCAGTTTCTGTCAGAGCTTTCTCAGCCCCACCTACATCACAGGGTGTCTGTTGTGGGGAGGGGAAGGGAAGCCGCTCTGAGACTCCCTTGGGTAATGAAGGGCGGGGTATAAATCCAATCTTGTCTCCTCTTCTTCTTCTTCTTCTACCTCCAGTAGCAGTTATGGGCTCCCCTTCCAGTACTGTTTCTTTATGTGTTTTTAATTGAATTTTATATTCTAACTGTATTTTAATTGTTTTAATGTTCACTGCCTTGGGGACTCTGACTGGGTGCAAAAAGCAGCATAAAAATATTTTAAATAAATGACATAAATATACCATGGAGGCTAGGAGAAACAGACTGTCCTAGATTGACATCCCATCTATTCTGAACCCCTTCCCCTTCCCAAACTCTGCCTTCCCCAAGGCCTCCTCCTTTACACCCTGTTGTTGGCCCTCCAGAGGAACTGCTTGATCACTGCATGAGACAGGATGCTGGAGTAGACGGACTATTGGTTTGATCCAGCAGGGCTCTTCTTATGTTATTATGCCTTGTAGCTCGTCAGAACATGGATCCATAAGAACATAAGTGAAGCCATGTTGGATCTGGCCAATGGCCCATCCAGTCAATCACTCTGGGTCATACAGTGGTCAAAACCAAGGTTCTCTCAGGAGGTCCACCAGCGGGGCCAGAACTCCAGAAGCCCTTCCTCTGTTAAGAACATAAGAGAAGCCAATGTTGGATCAGGCGAGTGGCCCATCCAGTCCAACACTCTGTCACACAGTGGCCAAAAACACCAGGTGCCCTCAGGAGGTCCACCAGTGGGGCAGGACACTAGAATCCCTCCCACTGTTGCCCCCCACCTCAAGCCCCAAGAATACAGAGCATCACTTGCCCCAGACTGAGAATTCCTATCTATACTTTTTGGCTAATAGCCACTGATAGAACTCTGCTCCATATGTTTATCTAATTCCCTCTTGAAGCCGTCCATGCTTGTAGCCACCCCCACTTCTTCTTTCTCTACCTGCTTTATCTCATGCATAATCTTATAAACCTCGATCATATCACCCCTCAGCCATCATTTCTCCTCCTCAAGCACAAAGAATGCAGAGCGTCACTTGCTCTAGACAGAGTGTTCCATCTACACCTTGTGGCTAATAGCCACTCATGGACCCATACGTTTATCCAATCCTGTCTTGAAGCTGTTTGTGCTTGTGGCTGCCACCATCTCCTGTGGTAGTGAATTCCATGTGTTAATTACTCTTTGGGTGAAGAAGGACTTCCTTTTATCTGTTCTAAGTTTACTGCTCAGCAATTTCAGTGAGTGCCCGCGAGTTCTTGTATTGTGAGAATTAGTGACCTCCAAAATGCCCTATCCTTGGCAGCCTTGCTCGGGTCTTGCAAACAGAGGTCCGTGGCTTCTTTTGTAGTCAATCCATGTCATGTCAATTCTCCCTCTTTTCCTGCCATTTTCAACTTTTCCTAGCATTATTGTCTTTTCTGGTGCCTAAAATAACCCATTTGTTTGACACACTTCACCAAGGGATATGAACAAAGGCATCATGACTCATCCTAGGGTTGCCAGATCCAGGTTGGGAAATACCTGAAAATTTGGGGGATTGTCACGGCAGAGCCCAGGAGCCCGGCTGGGCAGACAGGCTGGCAAGCATGCCCTGGGTGTGACTTGGCTGGAGACAGTCAGCAGAGTATTGCAGCAAGTCCCAATCTCAAGGCAGAGGCATAGTCAGAACATACCAGAGGTCAGAGTCCATAAATCAAGCCGAGGTCAGTCAGGAGCAGAGCTGAAGCCGGAGCCAAGGAATGGCAAGGGTCAAAAGCTGGGGTCCAGGATCAGGAAGCAGAAAGCAGAAGTCCAAGAAGCAAGCCGGGTCGGAAGCCAGAGAATCGATCAGGATCAGAGGCAAGGTATACATGAACGGAGGGCTCTGACAACTATGTTGCCAGCACGGATTGCTATCTGCCAGCAGCCTTGTTAAATAGTGTGCTGGCTCATTAACCACTTAGCACTGCTGTGCTAAGTCCTGGCTCCTGTTAGTACTCAGGACTTAATGATCTTTGCCCCTGCCTGCGTGCTTCCTTGCGTCGCCTAGTCAGCTCTTGCCTTCTCCTTTCACGGAGCCTGCTGACAGGTGGAGGCGAATCTGGTGGAGAATTGTCAGCCCCAGGTGGGTTTGGTCGAGGACTTGGCTGTGGATCCTCTGCAGGACTTACGTCTTCTGCAGTTAACTGAGCCAAGTCCTCCTGTCCATGGCTGTCAGGCACTGGGTCTAGGGCTAAGTCAGGGGCAGGCATGACAGGGATGGAGTGAGAGGAGAGTGGGGTTTGAGGAGGGATGAACTTTGATGGGGTATAGTGCCATAGAGTCCACCTTCCAAAGCAACCATTTCCTCCAGGTGAACTGATCTCTATCACCTGGAGATCAGTTCTAATAGCAGGAGATCTCCAGCCTCCCCATGGAGGTTGGAACACCTGTTCATTGGTGTCCGTAAAGCTTCCTTCTAAAAGAAGACGTGGACTACAGCAGCTAGACCCTTTAGATCAAGCCCATCAGGATTTGAATGCTAAGCAAGGTTAGCCACAGTTGGATGAGAGACCACCAAGGAAGACGGGTTGCTACACAGAGGAAGGCAATGGCCAACCTTTACATGGAACACCCCATGGATGGAGTTGGCATGAGTTGGTTGCAACTCAACAGCATCTTCTTCAGCATCTTCTTTAAAGAAGATGTGGATGACAGCAGCTCTTCTCCAGCTGAGGGAAAGGAACAGAGTATGTCTTCCAAACGTTCACTTCAGATATTCAAGAGACAGACACCCCTCTCAAAGTGGAGACCTTGCGGAAGAACAAATGCTACGTAGGATTGCCCCTGCTCTTAAAGTGAGACTTCAGCACCACAGACAGCTCCTTCGCTCAACTCATTCTGCGGCTGTTTTAATGCAGAATTTAGAAGTTGTGATGAACAACTGGCAGATGTTTTAATAAAAGTCTCATCACTTGCAGTGAATGATTACAGAGTCCAGCTCACAAAATGAGTTGTGCTAATCTCTTTTTATTACCACTGCCATGGATTTTCATTTCTAACACCTGTCTGTAATTTACTGGAAACTATCTGCAATCTCGAACTTTCTTTTCGGTGATATCTGCATATAATTTACATGTCTTTTCTGAAGGGCTTGTGAAAACAGTAAATCAAACATGCGACTAAGCTAGGTCAATAAAGGTGAACTGATACCAATGATCAACATGACTATAGTCTGATAGCAAACTCAGCTGGCAGAGTAAAGGGGGAGAGATCAATTAGCCACATGGACGGTCACACGGTCAAAATCTCCTCTGTTTTCATGCTTTGTAACATTATTAACTGCAACACTGAGAGTGGAATAATTCTAATACATGTGTTGCTGAAGTGAGCACTGAGCTCAGAATCAGAAATTTATCGAATCGGAAGTTTATTGAAAGGAATAATATTTGGGCTGAGCGACTAGCAAGCAGTCAACATAATTGCAAGCCTTCACTGTGATATACAGCAGTAGATCAAGATGGGTAGCCATGTTAGTCTGTTTGTAGCAGTAGAAAAGGGCAAGAGTCCAGTAGCACCTTAAAAGACTTAACAAAATCTGTGGCGGGTATCTCAAGAAGTCGGCAGTGACTCAGGAAAGCTCAGACCCTGCCACAAATTTTGAACCTCCACATTCAAAGGCAGTCAACTTCTGAATCCCAATGCCCAGAGGCAACATCAGGAGAAGGCCTCTTCTTGGCCGTCCAGAGGTTGGCCGCTGTGTGAGACAGGATGCTGGACTTAGACGGACCCCTGGTCTGATCCAGCAGGGCTCTTCTGATGTTCTTTTGGAAGTAGTGAGTGATACAGCTGCCCGTTCCTTGATATCTAAGCAGAGACCCAAACATCAAGGAAGAGTTCCAAGTATCCAGGAAGCCACCTATCCAAAGGGGGAGGGAGAAAGAAGGGTGGATGCTGTGTATCAATGCACACTCTGCTGCTTACAAGAGAAGAAGAAGAAGAAGAGATTGGATTTATACCCTGCCCTTCACTCACTTGGAGTCTCAGAGCGGCTTACAGACTCCTTTCCCTTCCCCTCCCCACAACAGACACCCTGTGAGGTAGGTGGGGCTGAGAGAACTCTTTCCCAAGCTGTCCTTGAGGGAACAGCTGGTACAGAGCTATGGCTTGCCCAAGGTCATCCAGCCAGGTGCAAGTGGAGGAGTGGGGAATCAAACCCGGCTCTCCCAGATTATAGTCCGCGCACTTAACCACTAAACCAAACTGGCTTTCAAACCTGGGGTAGTCCGGAGGAGGCAAATCTTCACATTGAGGAGGGATCTTGTTTCCCATTGTACAATAGCCAACAAAGTTTAGAAGCAGAAGCAGAAAAAGCAGAGGAGGAGGAGGAGGAGGAGATTGGATTTATACCCCGCCCTTCACTCAGAGTCTCAGAGTGGCTTATAGTCTCCTTTCCCATCCCCTCCCCACAACAGACACCCTGTGAGGCAGGTGGGGCTGAGAGCGCTCTGAGAGAGAACTGCTTTTTCAAGGACAGCTCTTGTCAGAACTATGGCTTGCCCAGGGTCACACCACCAGCAGCTGCAAGTGGAAGGGTGGGGAATCCAACCTGGTTCTCCCAGATCAGAGTCTGCGCTCCTAACCACTACACCAAACTGGCTCTCAGGGAAAGACTGCTTGGAGGAAAAAGTGTGGGCCAGGGGGGACTTGACTGCGTGAAAGGAAGTAGTATCTAGTTAGGGGTGCTGTGTGTGTTTGTGTGTGGAAAGTCCTCTCAGGTCGCAGCCAGCTAATATCTACCCTATAGGGTTTTCAAGCCAAGAGACAAACAGAGGTGGTTTGCCATTGCCTGCTTCTGTGCTACGGTCCTAGTATTCCTTCTTCCTTCCTTCCTTCCTTCCTTCCTTCCTTCCTTCCTTCCTTCCTTCCTTCCTTCCTTCCTTCCTTCCTTCCTTCCTTCCTTCGGCAGCCTCAGCCTCCACACTCTGTTGTTGGCCCTCCAGAGGAACTGGTTGGCCACTGCATGAGACAGGATGCTGGACTGGATGGACCACTGGACTGATCCAGCAGGGCTCTTCTTACGTTCCCTCCCTCCCTCCCTTTCTTCCTTGGAGAGCCTCAGCTTCCACACCCTGTTGTTGGCCCTCCAGAGGAACTGGTTGGCCACAATGAGAGACAGGATGCTGGACTAGGTGGACCACTGGTCTGATCCAGCTGGGCTCTTCTTACGTTTCCTTCCTTCCTTCCTTCCTTCCTTCCTTCCTTCCTTCCTTCCTTCCTTCCTTCCTTCCTTCCTTCCTTCCTTCCAGAGCCTCAACCTCTCTGCCCTGTTGTTGGCCCTCCAGAGGAACTGGTTGGCCACCGTGAGAGACAGGATGCTGGACTAGGTGGACCACTGGTCAGATCCAGCTGGGGTCTTCTTATGTTCTTGCAAAGTCTTCCCAATCGAATGCTGGACTAGACGAAACACTGGTGTGGCCCAGCTGTTATTTCTTACATTCTTATGGTACGAGAGCAAACCACATGATCCTCCCAATTTACATTGATCTCCCCTCCTAGTCTGGCCTCCTTCTAATCTTCTTGGGAAGCATTCTTCAGAGGGGGAAATGCAGCCCTTATTAAAACACTTCACCCGGCTGCTCTTTAGAAGTCTTGCGATACGGTAATAAAAACGGGATTCTTGGCTCCATCCTGGTGGTTCTTTCTCACTTCAGTATGAGTCTGATGGAAATAGTTGCAAATGAAATCATTAAATTACTTGAAGGGAGAAAAACTGAGACTTCTGCATAGCGGAGAGCTTGAGTTTCAGATTATCCCATTCAGCTAATTGCACTCAGATCAAAGCACGGCGGCTTATTCCATCATAAGCGTGTGTCAAGGAGTAACGGTTAAGAAAATTGGTAATTACAGACAGCTAATGGAGGGGCCATGGCTTAGTGGCTGAGCTACTGCTTTGCAGGCAGAAGGTCCCAGGCTCTGCTGCCAGCATCTCCCATCGAAATGTCTTGCACAGTGGACACTGGGAAATATATCTCTCTGCAGGAGACTCTGAAGAGCTGCTGCCAGTCCGAATAGTCAATACTGAGCTAGATGGGCCAGTAATAATAATGATTATTGTACGGCATTGTGCAAAGAACAGCCAGGAGATCCCAAGATTGTCTGGCAGCCGCAAGTTCCAGCTCTTAGCGTTATGCGGCACCTGCCAACCTAGCAGTTTGAAAGCAAGAAATTGCAAGTAGATTAATAGGTAGTGAGGTGGGAAGGTAACAGCCTTCCATGCACCTTGGCATCTAGTCACGCCAGCCACATGACCACAGAAAAGTCTTCGGACAGTGCTGGCTCTTCGGCTTGGAAACAGAGATGAGCACCGCCCCTGAGAGTCAGCTTCAACTGGCTTTTGAGCAAGGGAAAACTTTTCCTTTACCTTTTAGTGGTGAGCTAGACTTGATTTTTTAGGGCAGGAACGGATTTAGTACGGCAGTATACATATTGCAGTTGCCAGGGCTTTGGCATTAATATCAGGTTGAACGGCTGTGAAACGAAACCAAGACATCACACAGCCTGCTTCATGGTGCTGTAGTTGCTGGAGCTTCAACCGTAAAATGATACCAGAACTTTGGGTGGAATTTGATTGGATTCATAAAGTATGTGAGAGCTTTCCTTCTTCCATTAGAGGCAGGCTCCATATTTAGCTGAGTAGGGTGGGAGGACACCATCTCTTATCTCAGTATTCCAAATTCTGAACATGGCCCCCCCCGAATGTGAACATAAGAACATCAGGAGAGCCCTGCTGGATCAGACCAATGGTCCATCTAGTCCAGCATCCTGTTTCACACAGTGGCCAACCACTTCCTCTGGAGGGCCAAGAACAGGACATAGAGGCCGAGGCCTTCACTAGAACATCAGAAGAGCCCTGCTGGAGCAGACCAGGGGTCCATCTAGTCCAGCATCCTGTCTCACACAGTGGCCAACCACTTCCTCTGGAGGGCCAGCAAAAGGGCATAGAAGCCAAGGCCTTCCCCTAATTGTTGCCTCCTGGCACTGGGATTCAGAGGCTAACTGCCTCTGAACTTGGAGTTTCCCTTCAGTCACCATGCCTAGTAGCCACGGATGGACCTATCTTCCATAAATGTGGCCATCACTCCATCCTCTGGCAGAGACTGACTGCCTCTGAATGTGGGGGTTCCCCTCAGTCACCATGGCTAGTAGCCATCGATAGACCTCTCCTTCATGAATCTATCGGCTCCCCTTTTAAAGCTTTTTATTCCCGGTGGCCATCACTACATCCTCTGGCAGCGAATCCCACATTTGAATCCCTCTGTGTGTGAAAAGGTATTTCTTTTTCTTCTTTGATCGAAGAATCCACAGGAAAGAACAACGTACAGAGAAGGGGGGGTGGTCTGAAAACCCAGGAGAACCCCCTCCCCCGATTTGCAGGGAAATCCCAAACGCTTTCGTAGGAGGGGGACGTTACAAGAGCCCTCCAAAACCGGAGAAGAACTGTCTGCAAAAGCACTGAGAACGTCAAAGAAAAAAAAGATTGCATGACGCTCGGCCACCATTTGAAGGTTTGCATGGCGACCCCAATAACCACTGATAGGGGGGGTCAGGGGTCCAATGGAGCGGGAGGGCACAGGAGCGCAGCTCCGAGAGTGAGGAGCCCAGGGGGCGGGCACATGACCAAGCCCCACTCCCTCCTCAGCTTCCCCGAGCAGTGCAGAGGCGCAGTGCCCCAGGGCAAGCCCTGCTAGGGTCTTTATTGTTTTTAATGTTTTGTTTTAATATTGATAATTTTATCATTGCTCCTTTTATGACTGTGTGCTGCTTTTCCAGAGACTTGCTCAAGGTGGCATATAAATTTTCTAAGTATACCATTTTTTATCTGGGCACATGGCACATAAGTACTGGAGAAATTTCACCAACCCTTCAACAGCTTCCACCCCATCAGTTTGGTGTAGTGGTCAGGAGCTGGGACTCTAATCTGGGAGAACCGGGTTTGATTCCCCACTCCTCCACATGCAGCTGCTGGTGTGACCTTGGGCCAGTCACAAGTTCTCTCAGAGCTGTTCTCTCACGAGCCATTCTCAAAAGACCTCTCTCAGCCCCACCTACCTCACAGGGTGTCTTGTTGAGGGGAAGGGAAGGGGAAGGGATGGGTGGTGCACATGTCCTGGGTATCTCAAGTCTACTTGAAACCTGGTGGTTTCCAGGGAGCAGGAAGAGACTGAGGGTGTGTTCTTTACGCTTATTTTTATTGCACAAAGTATTGGATGGGGAAGGGAACGGAGGAAGAGCAGGTCAGTTTCACTCCCCTATGGAGTGGAGCCTGAGGGGTGGGTGTCGCCTTCTGACACACTTCTGGTATGTTAGGGGGTGTGGCCTATGCAAATGAGTTATGCAAATGAGTTATGCTAATGAGCTCCTGCACCTCTTTTTCTACGAAATGACCCCTGGGGGGGGGGTGGCAGTGAAGGTGGCCGACATACTGGGCGGGCAGAGACAGGGGCAGCCATGCAGGGCCGGCCAGCTGGCCACAAGGGCAGAACACGGGAGGTGGCAGAGGAAGCCAGGCCAGCAGCGTCAACACGAATGACAGCAAACTGACAACCCGAGCTAAAAACCAACAAGTCCCCATTCAGGCTTCCACCGAGGCAGAAGTCAAGTCCCTCCACCCCAGTAGTCCTTGTTCCAGTTTCCACAAATGTTAGAGAGAGAGTTCTGTCTCAGACAATTTTTAAAAAACAAGATAATAATAAAAAAGAACGCAAAAAGAAAAAGGGGATTGCGTATCAGGAAAGCAATTATATCCTCAACCATATGTATCAGGAAATATTACAGATGACAAGAGGTATCCAACGTGACATGATTATTCTTACTCCCCAATCTCCTTCACCACAATTGTTAGGACAGTTTCTTTAGAGTACACGATTGCGGATAACGTATCGACATAAATCTAAACTACTATATATATATTCCCCTGTAAGTAAAGGTAAAGGTTTCCTTTGCTCGAAAGCCACTCGACTCCGACTCTAGGGGGGCGGTGCTCATCTCTGTTTCCAAGCCGAAGAGCCAGCGCTGTCTGAAGACTTCTCCGTGGTCATGTGGCTGGCATGACTAGACACCAAGGCGCACGGAACACTGTTACCTTCCCACCGAAATGGTGCCTATTTATCTACTTGCAGTTTCTTGCTTTCAAACTGCTAGGTTGGTAGGAGCCGGGGCCAGAGATGGGAGCTCACTCCATCACACGGCACTCAGGTCTTGAACTTCCCAACTACCGACCTTCCAGTCTGCAGTTCAGCGTCTTCACCTCTGAGCCACCGCGGCCCTACTATATTGCCCTGTCGGCATATTAGTATATTTTTCAACTATCTTAAAATAAAAAAGAGTCGTGCTACATACAATACGTGACATAATACGATAACCATTATAGAATGCATATTTATTTATTTATTATATTTGACTTTTATACCACCCATTCCCCAACAGGGCTCGGGATGGTGCACAACAGAACCCAAATCATATTGTACAGTTTAAAATGGATAAAAATCACAACGGGATTCCAGGATGACAAAATTCTTCAATTCCGTAAGAGCAACAGAGTTTAAAAAACAGATGGGGATCCAAGTTCCGGTTCTGGAGATTTGCTGTGCTGCTTTATCTTAAATACACTGAAAGGTTTTACCAGTCTTCATTTGTTGGGGGGGGGGGGCTAAGTTCCCCACTGCTATCAGACCTAGTCGGGGCAACATTCTCATTCCCTACAAGTGGATGACATCAGCACCCCATGGCAAGCCCCCCCCCCAGTTCTGAACCCAAACCACAACTTCTCGATACAAACAAAGCAGACTTGTATTATTAAGAGGTACCAGATCAACTCTCATCTGAAATCACCTGACAGCAATAGACACTGGTACACTGTATTAACTAGAATCTCCACTGACATGCGGGGAACAAAAATTAAACAAAACCGTTGTATTTCGCAAAAAAAAAAATCCTTTTCTGCTACCATCTTGGGTGGGGGGAAGAGATGAGAGATGGACACCATCACTGTTTGGTGTAGTGGTTAAGTGCACAGACTCTAATCTGAGAGAACTGGGTTTGATTCCCCACTCCTCCACTTGCGGCTGCTGGATGACCTTGGGCAAGCCATAGCTCTGGCACAGCTGTTCTCTCAAGAGCAGTTCTCTCAGAGCTCTCTCAGCCCCACCTACCTCACAGGGTGTCTGTTGTGGGGAGGGGAAAGGAAAGGCGTTTGTAAGCCGCTCTGAGACTCCTTTGGGTAGTGAAGGGCGGGGTATAAATCCAGTCTCCTCCTCCTCCTCCTCCATCTTCTTCTGGAGGCAACATCAGGGGAAAGTCTCAGCCTCTATGCCTTGTTGTTGGCCATCCAGAGGAACTGGTTGGCCACTGTGAGAGACAGGAGACTGGACCAGATGGACAATTGCTCTGATCCAGCAGGGCTTCATCTAGGGTTGCCCAGTCTCCTCTGGACACCAGCAGAAGATCAGGGGCTACAGGTCCCAGGTTCAGGTTGGGAAACTTCTGGAGATTTTTTGGGGGGGCAGGGGAGTCTGGGGAAGACAGGGTTTGAGGAGGGAAGGAACTTTAGTGGGGTATAGTGTCCTCCAAAGCCTCCATTTTCTCCCGGGGAACTGATCTCTATGGTCTGGAGATGAGGTGTAATTCCTGGGGATCTCCAGGTCCTACCTGGAAGCTGGCCCCCCTGGCACCTAAGCCATATCAGAAATTACTTTTGCTCTTGTTTTACTTGATGATGTCCCAGCATTGTAGTGGTATTTTCAAAGGATTGCTATTTTATGTTATATGTTTATATAGTATATAGATTTTAACTGTATTTTTATGAAACGTTGTATAGGCCACCCAGAGCCCGCCTTGACGGGGAGGGCAGGGTATAAATTGAATCAATCAATAATGGTCACTTGTAGCTCCAGTCCGATCTCATCAAGAGGGAAGCTTGTAGTTACCTACAACAAGGATTACCTCTTTGGACAAGAACCAGGAAGTACAAGCAGAAGAAGAAGAGAAGAAGAGATTGGATTTATACCCCACCCTTCACTACTCAAGGGAGTCTCAGAGCGGCTTAACAACTCCTTTCCCTTCCCCTCCCCACAACAGACACCCTGTGAGCAATGTTCCCTCTAAGCTGTGGAGTCGTGTGAACTAAAATTCTACTTTATGAGCTCCTGGTACTAAGGTTGTGAGCAAGCAATTTGGCTGCTGCGTAAATTAGTTTGCTCTGGAGCCACCCTTCCTGAGCGAAGACAGAAATGTGTGAGCCAGAGGCTAAAAAACTGTGAGCTAGCTCACACTAACTCAGCTAAGAGGGAACACTGCCTGTGAGGTAGGTGGGGCTGAGAGAGTTCTGACAGAAACTGCTCTTTTTCAAGAACAGCTGGGACAGAACTCTGGCTTGCCCAAGGTCATCCAGCAGGTGCAAGTGGAGGAGTGGAAATCAAACCTGGTTCTCCCAGATTAGAGTCTGCACACTTAACCACTACACCTAACGCTGTGCCCAAACCCCTTAGCCATGACCCCTTGTCTCCCTTCGTTACACACAGACCGCTTGCTCTTTCCTCCTACGTCATAGTTGCCCCGGAAAGAAGAGCGTGTGGGAAGGTCTTAATGCGGCCCTACCAAGTGAAGCAGTAAATGGTATCTGTCGGAAGAGAGAACACCATTAGCTTGATAAAATATTTAGGCTCCGGTAAAGTGTGCCCATTAGCAGATTCTGGCTTCCTTTGTTGTTGCTGCTGCTTGGTAAAGCTGGCGCGATTTCCCCCTCTCCCCTTTTATTCCTTTTGCAATCGATGTGACGGTGGTAATGTGGTGGTTGCTGCGGCGCAAGCTGCAGTGCACTATTCAAAGCCTGGATTCGGGCCCCATTAGGAGCAGCTGAGAATCACTGACTCGTCCCAGCGCAGAGGTGCATTTGCAAATCCCTGGCTGGGGACCCTTGGCAGGAACTCTGGACAGGGGTTCCCATTCTAAGCCCCACTGAAACAATGAGAAAGGATATAGCCAGCAGAGCTCTGGTATAATTACGAGGAGGGAGAGCATGGACTCCAATGACGCTGGACAGCTGAGTCCTACTCAAGGGCAATGCTCCCTCTAAGCTCTGGAGTCTTGTGAGCAAAAAGTCAACTCTGTGAGCTGCCGGCATTAAAGTTATGAGCGAGTGGTTTGGCTGCTGCATCAGTTCATTTGCTCTGGAGCCATCCTTCCTAAGCGAAGACAAAAATGTGTGAGCCGGAGGCTAAAAAACGATGAGCTAGCTCGCACTAACTTGGCTTAGAGGGAACACTGCTCAAGGGCCATTTTGCCCAGCTGATTCTCTGCCTGTTTCTTCCTTGCCCTTCTCCATGAGATATTAAAGACCAACACAACAATAATGAGGGGGGGGATACAAACCCAACCCAACAATCTGGGAAGAAGAAGAAGAGGAGGAGGAGGAGGAGATTGGATTTATACCCCACCCTTCACTACCCAAAGGAGTCTCAGAGCAGCTTACAAATTCCTTTCCCCCTCCCCACAACAGACACCCTGCGAGGTAGGTGGGGCTGAGAGAGCTCTGACAGAAACTGCTCTTTTTCAAGAACAGCTGTGCCAGAACTACGGCTTGCCCAAGGTCATCCAGCAGCCTCAAGTGGAGGAGTGGGGAATCGAACCCGGTTCTTCCAGATTAGAGTCCGCGCCCTTAACCACTACACCAAACTGGCTCAGTGGCAGAGCATCTGCTTGGTATGCAGAAGGTCCCAGGTTCAATCCCCAGCATCTCCAGTAAAAAAAGACCAGGTAGGAGGTGATACGGAAGACCTTAGTCTCAAACCCTGGGAGCCGCTGCTGGTCTTAGTAGACAATGCTGACTTGGATGGACCAAGGGTCTGTTTCAGTATAAGGCAGCTTCAGGTGTTCAACTAGATAAAAAGTTGAGAAAGAACCATGTTAAAAACTAATTAACCTCTCCCCACCCAAAAAAAATCAATTGATTTATAGTGCATTTAAAATACACATTTAAAACACAGGCTTTGAATGTAGCCTCTAGGGAGAAACTACTGGACTAATTGATCTTTGGTGTACATTACTTAATACAAATCAATATCTGCAGGTTGATGGCGTACAAATAAGACCAGAAGCACAATAAACAGGACCAGATGTGTTTCAACCTCACGGGCCTTCTTCAGTGGTTACTAGTACAAAGATACTAGTGGCCAGAGACCAATCTACCTAAGGGACCGCCTTTCCCCGTATGTACCCCAGCGAGCACTACGATCGGGCTCTCAGAACCGCCTGGTTCTTCCAGGGCCTAAGGAGGCCTGGTTGGTGACAACAAGGGCCAGAGCCTTCTTGGTGGCGGCCCCACACTGGTGGAACAAGCTCCTGGAGAACATCAGGGCCCTGCAGGGCCTTGTACAGTTCCTCAGGGCCTGCGAGACGGAGCTCTTTCGCCAGGCTTTCAAGTAGGGGCCGCCTCGATCCCACAGCCCTGGCCCAACCACCGAAGTGCACCAATCAGGACCATCTGCACCACCACTGGCCGTTCAGAAGTTTGAGGAAGACTTGCTGACACCACTCAGATAAGGGCACTGAAGATCGCCGTCTTGTATCGTATTTTAAAGTTTGTACTGTACGCTTTTATATTATTGGTAGTTTTTATGGGATTTCATTGTATAGAAATTGTGTTGTTAGCTGCCTTGAACCTGCCAAGTGGCAGGGAGGGTGGGATAGAAATCTAAATAAATAAATAAATAAATAAATAAATAAATAAATAAATAAATAAATAAATAAATAAATACAGATACACACCAAAAAAATGGTTGGTATGGAAAGCACGGTAAATAAACTAATCACACCGCCGCCCGAGAAACTGACCCAAAACCCCTATGCCCATTCTGCTATCTTTCCATCAGTTCACTGATCCATTAATTATTCATTAAGGATCCGTTAATACATTAACGAATTCTTTAAGAACATTTCCATGCTGCCTCTCCAGCGTCCTGCTAGAGGCAGCTTCTGATTAAAATCCCGTGTATATATATTTTAATTGATTTTTTTTCAACTTGATACAAAACGAAGGGACATACAAACAAAACATACGAATCCAGGTTGTGTTAACATGTTGTTTTTTCCCGCAAATACACTTCATAACTCTCAACCACCCGGTCCAGACGGGACCGCGACTTTGCAAACTTCTTGCTCCTCATCAGAAAGGTAAGTCTTTAACCGCCTTTATCGAACCATGGCTGTATACTTGGAGAGGCTTTTGGTTCCCAGGATCATGCAAAATTCAATGTAGCTGTTGTTAATCAGAAGTCATTAGACCTAAGCTGTGTGAAAAACCACACCATGTCTGGGAGAATATTCCACAGTGCTGGAGCAATGGCAGTCAGTTTGGTGTCGTGGTTAAGTGTGCAGACTCTAATCTGGAGAAGCGGGTTTGAGTCTTCACTTCTCCGCATGCAGCCAGCTGGGTGACCTTGGGTCAGTCACAGTTCTCTCAGAGCAGTTCTCTCAGGAGCAGTTCTCAAAAGAGCTCTCTCAGCCCCACCTACCACACAGGGTGTCTGTTGTGCTGAGGGGAAGGGAAAGGAGATTGTAGGCTGCTCTGAGACGCCTTTGGGTAGTGAAGGGTGGGGTATAAATCCAACCTCTTCTTTTTCTTCATTGATAAACAGGGCCCTATTCATAAAGAATGCAAACTTTGCCTCAGCAAACAATGATGCCAAAACCAAGGCCACTCTGGTAGATCTTAAAGCTCGAAGGGAAGGATGGGAGGCTCCATCAGATGCTGAAGACCTCGACCATTTAGGGCTTCAAAGGTCAAGATCATACCTAGCATCAGTTTGCGAGCCTATTATTTGCCTGGCCAATTGCCAATCCTTTCCACTCCATTAAAGGAGCAAACAGAGCTCTCGATCAAACGTTTCAGCGCAGGAAACCATACCGGTGTTTAGTGCGCTTCTCACTGCAGCGGCAGTAAACAGTTTACATGCATCTCGTTTCATGCATCACCTCGGGTTCTCGTGAGGAATGGTGTCCAACTGACATCCTCTCATTCATTTAAAAAAAAAAAAAAAAAGGGATCCCGCTGCAGTGGAAATAGATGGCAATGATTAAATAAGCCTGTAGTGAAAATGGTGCGAGGCTAACAGCTTCCACAAAGGGCAAAGAACAGACCTGCTGGCGGGATAAAAGAAGGAGAAAAGGGGGAAGAGCGAGAGGCGATGAGAAGCAGAAGCCAACCGGGTTCCTTTGTGCAAGACAGAGCCGTGCCGAAGGTTATATATTGACTGTAAATTTAGCACTGAAGCTTTTCATGGTGGAGAGTCTATTGACGGGAGCCGCGTCTTTCCCAACCCATCAGCTCTCCAGGCGGCTGTGGCTTTGTTTATCTTCCAACTGCAGACACCGGCCCTCGGGCAGGCTCGCCACTGTTGGAACTGTGCTACAGACGATGGAAAAACTGGACTTGGCATCAAACTACAGTTAAAGGCGCAACTTAGGAGCCGTTAGGCTCTATAGCTACAATTACCATGCTCCATTTATGTCCCAGGAATCCGGGGATGCGATCGGCATAATTGTGCCTGGAGGTAATAAACCTAACACTTCGGCTTTCAGGGGACTGAAACTCTCACAAAGGGCAACTGGCATTTAACGTGTCTACCCACCCCACCCCATTCTTTGCTATCAGGGAGCATGGGTCTCCAACCAGGAGCCTCATTCTCTGGGATGCGGGGACGGTTGGTTAGAAACACGACCTGGAAACAGTTCAACCTGGGGTTGAGCCAAGGGTGACTTGTCAGGGATTATCACAAAAGTGCTGCAGAGGTGTTCTTTTGGGGATCCGTTATGGATCAGACACCCTGACTGGGATGGCCCAGGCTAGGCTGATCTTGTCAGAAGCAAAGCAGAAGACTCCAGGAGACCTGGAGACCCAACCCCAAGAGGAAGGGCTGAGGGACTTGGGAATGTTCAGTATGGAGAAGAGGAGGTGGAGGGGGGACAGGATTGCTTTTTAACAACTAGACACTCCCACCACATATATATTAAAGTTCCTCTTGTAACCTATGGATCAAGCCTTGGATCAGTACCCCCAGATGTAGCTGGGACTCCTCTATATATCCTCGCTAAAAGGCAATGCATTCTTTTTTTAAAAAAAAAATGTTAATTGGGTCTTCCCTGAGCATCGGAAGATAGAAGGGCAAATAGCCACCTGGGAGGCCAGGGAGATCTCAGCGTGATCCAGCATTTTTGCAGCTTCGAAAGAGGGGAAAGACAGCAGTGAACAGTTTGCCTGAGAATAGACACGTCAATCCACACATCCCGTCCATCTGAAGCAATAGCAATGTGTCAGTTAATTGATTTCTGCATAGCCTAAATACACAACAGGATCTGTCAGATGTTTAACAGTGACATGTAAACACATCCATCTCTCGGGCTGATGTTTTTAGTCATTTGCCCTGTCTTTTCCTGGAATTCAGTCTTGACAAATGGTGACAGCATAGCTCGGTTTGTTATTCTGTTTGGGCCGTAAACCCCACGAAAGAGACGTCAGAATCCCTAAAATCCCCTTTCTTGAGAAATACTTCCCTACCTAACCGTTATTCTCCTGATCTCCCAATGAGGAACTTCTGGCTCTAATACAATCTAGTTTGAAGAGAATCCTCTACCCTAACACTTGTTGAGAAAAGGATTGCCCTGGGAATCCTAGTGTGGTATGGGAATGTCCATGTGAGGCTGCATTGCCCCAGTCATCAGCACCCCTGTTATGTATTGAGCATATGCCTTTCCTCTAGCTGTAACCAGGGCATTTTCTGGAGAAAAAGCCCAGCAGGAACTCATTAGCATAATAGGCCACACCCAACAGCAGAGACTCATTATCATATTAGGCCACACCACTGACAGCACAGCTTATTAGCATATTAGGCCACACACCCCACGTTACCGGAAGATTGGTCATCCAGCCACACCCACTTTTTGCTTCTTATTCTGTTTACCTTATTTGTTGTCAAAACCCAGGGCTTTTTTGGTAGCAGGAATTAATTTGCATACCCCTAATGTAGCCAATCTTCATGAATTTCTGCTGTTGGGTGTGGCCTATTATGCTAATGAGTTCCTGCTGGGTGTGGCCAACTCAGGAGCCAGCCGGAACTCCGTTCCTGTGCGTTCCTGCCCAAAAATAGCCCTGGCTGTAACTAGAACGGGCTGAGCTTACTTCTCGAAGACAATGGAAGAAGAAGAGGAGGAGGAGGAGGAGGAGGAAGAGGAGATTGGATTTATACCCCGCCCTTTACTATGCTAAGGAGTCTCAGAGCGGCTTACAATCTCCTGTCCCTCCCCCTCCCCACAACAGACACCCTGTGAGCAATGCTGCCTCTAAGCTATGGAGTCTTGTGAGCAAAAATTCTCCTTTGCAAGCTACTGGCATTAAAGTTGTGAGGGAGCGATTGGGCTACTGCCGAAATTACTCTGCTCTGGAGCTACCCTTCCTGAGTGAAGACAAAAACCTGTGAGCCGGAGATTAAAAAACTGTGAGCTAGCTCACACTAGCTCAGCTTAGAGGGAACATTGCCTGTGAGGTAGGTGGGCCTGAGAGAGTTCTGACAGAAACTGCTCTTTTTCAAGGACAGCTGTGCCAGAACTATGGCTTGCCCCAGGTCATCCAGCAGGTGCGGAATGGGAAATCAAACCCAGTTCTCCAAACTAGCTTGCCTGGATCCAGGAACTAACCTATAGATAAGCAGTATAATGTAAATAGCCTATCACTGGGAGTGGGGATGTGTTGGGTGTAAATTGGCTGAGCTTGTTTCACCAGAACAATAACTGACCAGGATCCTGGAATGGACCTATAGTGTAGTAGTTTGTTTGTTTGTTTGTTTGTTTAACTCACACCCCGCCCTCCCCGCAAGCAGGCTCAGAGCGGCTTACATTGGTTAATAATAGTTGTAATATAAACAGCCAATTGCTGGTGGTGGGGTTTGCTGGGGTGGGGTCTTTGCAAGCTTTATAAATGGGGCAGCAAGGCCAGTTTCCAGTCTTGTCGTTTGCCGAAATCCCTGAATAAACCAGAGCTGATCACTGCAAGGCATCTAGAACCCAGTATTTTACAACCCCGTTATGCCCCGCTTTGGAAGTGGAGTAATCAGGCACCGGGGAAAGTCCGGTGTTTACGGATGCCAGCGCTTCCACTCGGCATTTCTGGCTGTCTGAGGCTGCATCTAGCATTCGCTCCACATTTTCCCAACTGGGAGGGGAAAGGGCAGCTCAAAGCCACATTCAAATACTTCGGAGCAAAGCAGTACTGATTGCAAAGTCACCCCTGAAGGGCCATAAAATGGCCATAAATCTATGCAGAAGGTACCATAAAATCCGACGATCAAAGGAAGTGAAAGCAGAGATGGATAAACTTACAAAGACGTTGCAGAGGAAAAGTCAGGGAATATTTGAGACATTTTGGTCTAGATTATACATTTGGCTAGAAAAGATGGCTAATGTAACGACCCAATGATTATCATGTCAGATGTATTAACTGGATTGATATGATGACTGGTGGACTCTCTTAAGATGTAGATCAGCATTGATTTGTGATATCTGAAATTCCAATTTTTTAAAAAAAGGAAGTGAAAGCAGCATGCAATGCAGAGGGGAATTTCTGTTCCAGTGTGGGTTTGGTAAAACAATGGAGGGAAAAGCCAATATAAAATCAACCTGAATTCCCCTCTTGCGAAATCAAGCTGTTTGGGAAGTCTGAACCTTCCCTTCCATTTCTGCATAATCACCCCTGGCAATGTCAATCACTGTGGCCGAGTAGTCATTCTGGATTGGGAGACCCCAAGGGAGTAGTTTTCAAGCAGCAAATCCCCCCCCCAACCCCTCTCTCCTGTTTCTGTGTCAGAGTCTGAGAGCACCCCATGATTGACATAAGGGTAAATGCACTGAAGACAATGGAACTACTCTCAAGGAAATCTGCCCTTTACTGCCCCCCCCCCCATGTATTCCATGGAAGAGAGGTGAAGGGAAGGAGGCTGAGAGGGGCCAGAGTACTTGGCAGAGAGATTGTGCAGCTGTCAAAAAGAAACCGAAGCCTCGGATACACGCTTATGCGCATAGGTGAAAGACAAAAAAAAAAAAAAGAATGTCGCAACAATCTGAATGACTGACCATGGGGTGAGCATGCAGTTTAGCCGGTTCAGGGTGGGATGTCTGATCAAAACATCCTGCATCTATTTAAACTGCTACAAATAGAGGCGCAGCCAGATTGCGCCAAGACTCCAGTGTGACTGCAGCCTGAGATTTTGTTCCCATTTCTCTTTTTCCACCACTGCTTCTTCATTCCTTTCCACTGGAACTTCCTAGACTCCAAAAAGACAGTTGTATTGGAACACTCATGAATTTTTCAAAATGGTGTGCACTTTTGCCTCAGCAGTACTTTTATTTCTACAAATGTGACAGGCCAATCTGTTCTGACACAGCTGATTGTACGCTTTGCATGAGAGGGGAGGGCGCAGCACTGACATTTGCCAATTGGCGCTTGCATTTGTGATCGTTACAGGCAGCCAATCTAATTACACATGTGGAGGCTTCTTTTCAACATCGCCGGAGCTATTTTTAGTTCCTGCTGTGATCTCGGATCAGATGTTTCAAGCTTAATCCATCCCCGGCTATCTGCGGACGAATCACACTATAAATCATCTGAAAGCTAATGCATGAGTCTATCAAAGGCAAAACATGCCATTGTTCAGCATTTGCTTAAAGGCTGACTAGGATTGCCAGCTCTGGGTTGGGAAATACCTGGAGATTTGGGGAGTGGAGCCTAAGGAGGGTGGGATTTGGGGAGGGGAGAGACTTCAATAGGGCAGGGGTGGGCAAACTGTGGCTCGGGAGCCGCATGCGGCTCTTTCACATATATTATGCGGCTCCCGGCAGGGCGGCTGGGGAAGCTAAATATCATTAGCAAACAAATATCCTTGGACAAATTAATATCATTATCCATATCTGCTTGTTATTATTTTTGGCAGTCCCATTTAATGTTAATAAAAAGCAAATTTGCTTATTTTCCAATAAAAGCAGGTAATATTTGTTCATGTCTTGTGGCTCTTAAACATCTGGTGTTTATTCTATGCGGCTCTTACGTTTAGCATGTTTGCCACCCCTGTTCTAGGTGGCTCTTATGCTGAGCAAGTTTGCCCACCCCTGCCATAGGGTATCACGCCATACAGTCCACCTTCCAAAGTGGCTATTTTATCCAGGGGGAGACTCACCTCTGTCACCTGGAGATCAGCTGTAATAGCAGGGGATCTCCAGCCACCACCTGGAGGTTGGCAACCTTTCTACTGACTATGGTAGTGCGTCGCTTCCACAAGCATGCTTTTGCAATGATTCTCTCAAGTTCTGGAAGTGAACCTACATGTGGATTTGACACAAAAATCTGAAGACAACAGGACTATGGTGTGATCGAATGGGCAGGGATCCTACCTGGATTTGGGAGGGGCAGGACTAAGGTGAGACCGATTTCCCACGAGGTGCTGCTCCAGCGTCATTATTCCCTTTGCCCCGATTGCGTGCTTGAATTTCCCACTATTTGCCCCGTGCTGCATTTTGACCCGTGGCTTCGCCCGATTTTCCCCGCGGCTTCAGCGATCCTGTTTTTTTAGGTTCACTGAAGCCACGGGGGAATTCAGGCGAAGCCGTGGGTCAAAATGTGGCATGGGGCAAATAGTGGGAAATTCAAGCATGCAATTGGGGCAAAGGGAAGAACATCACTGGAGCAGCGCCTCGTGGGAAATTGGTCTGAGTGTAGTGTAGTGTTAGGAAGGGGAGATGGGGGCTGCGGTCACACACACCAAAGAATCCACTTTCAATGCACTTTCCAACTGGAATTTGAAATCCAGTTGGAAAGTGCACTGGAAGTGGATCGAAAGTGGATTCTTTAGTGAGTGTGACCACAACCCTATTTTCAGATGAATTGGCTGTATTTCCCTGGTCTTGATCTGGGTGGTGCAGGATAGCTGAATTAAACTTCGTTGGTCTTAAAGGTGCCACTGAACTCAAAGCATGTTCTGTTGCTTCAGACCAATGTGGCGACCAGAGCCGGTGCTACCATAAGGTGCGGTTAGGCGACCGCCTAAGGGCGCAGAACCTTGACAGGCACCGAGGCCAGCAAGCGGGGTGAGGACGATGGGGAGAGCAGCCCTGACTACAAGCAGGAATCCTCGTCTTTGTGTTTTTCATTCTTCCTAAAATGCATTTATGTTTGAAAATCGGTGAGCACACGGTGGAGGGGGTGCCAGAAGGTAGCCTCGCCTAGTGTGCAAAAAAGCCCGGCACCGGCCCTGGGGGCGACCCACCTGGCTGGCCACTGTGCGAGACAGGATGCTGGACTAGACGGACCACGGGTCTGATCCAGCAGGGCTCATCTTCTGTGCATGTTCTAACATTTCTGCATGCAAGAGAAATGCTGTTGTGCGCGCCAAGTGCGTTGTTCTCTCTGTGCGCTAAGCTATCTCCCGTCCATGCCAACCTGCATGTCGTTTAATATTTTGCTGCAAAAACCCAAAGATTCTCATAACCAAATTAAAAAACAAACAAACGAGGGATCAGAAAATGTTCCTGATTATTTCTATTAGGAAACGGTTCACTGGAATCATCCGGTTGGGGGAAAACAATTAGACTCCAGAGCTGAATATCACACCGTGGAGAACAGTAGAGGAGACACTCGGTCAGAATGAGCCTCTTAGGCTGGCTTTTTAAAGTCATGCTAATATCATTGTTGCTGACCTATTAGCGGTGAGAAGCCCACCTGGAATTTGATCAGCTGCTTTAGTGAATTTCAGAAACTATAGCAGGGGTGGCCAACCTTGCTTAACGTAAGAGCCACATAGAATAAACGTCAGATGTCTGAGAGCCGCAAGACAGGAACAAATATCACACACACGTTTTTATTTTTAAAAATATGCAAATTTGCTTTTTATTAACGTTAAATGGGACTGCCAAAAATAAAAACAAACGAGGAAAACCGGTTATTGATAATGATATTACTTGTTTGCTGATGATATTGAGAGAGAGAGAGAAAGAGAGAGAGATGGAAAGAAAGAATTAAAGAAGTGGAAAGAAAGAGAGAGAGAGAAACTAGGAAAGCAAATAGATGGGAGGGAGGAGGGAAGGAAGGAAGGGAGAAAGAGAGAAAAAGCATGCCTCCCCTTTGCTTCCCCAGCCGCCCTGCCAGGAGCCGCACAATATGTGTGAAAGAGCCGCATGTGGCTCCCGAGCCACAGGTTGGCCACCCCTGAACTATAGGATGCGAAGACACTGCGCTGACTCGAAATCTAGTCGGGGAGAGATTTACTTCACTTTAGGACTGTTCTTCCTGGGGAAAACGCTGTGCATATGTTGTTCATGTCTTATGTATAATTAATATCCATTTTAAGAGTCTTCGTTGAAGTGGGTGCTTTCAGAACACTAATGCTCAAACTGAAAATTAATATTTTTATGTATGCCCTGAGAGCCAGTTTGGGATAGAGGTTAGGAGTGCAGACTCTAGTCTGGGAGAACTGGGTTTGATTCCCCACTCTTCCACATGCAGTTGCTGGGGTGACCTTGGGTCAGTCACAAGTTCTCTCAGAGCTGTCCTCTCAAGAGCAGTCCTTGAGAGAGCTCTCTCAGCCTCACCTACCTCACAGGGTGTCTGTTGTGGGGAGGGGGAAGGGAAAGGAGATTGTAAGCAGCTCTGAGACTTCTTTGGGTAGTGAAGGGCGGGGTATAAATCCAATCTCCTCCTCCTTTTTCTCCACCTTTTCCTCCTCCTCCTCCTCCTCTTCTTCTTTTCATTCATTCATTGGGTTGCCTTAACTCAGAAGCAACTTGAGGCCCCTTAATGCACACCAGACGCAATCTGCGCTAGGATGATGCTGACCAACATTACAGGGTTGTTATACAGTTTCCTAAAATAATTATATTGTTATAGCCGATTCTCTGTTGATTGCTTGATTGGGGTGAACAGCCGCTTCAGCTCTACTGACCTACAGTGCAGTCCTAAACCTAGTCACACCCTTCTCTAAGCCCATTCACTTTATTGGGCTTAGACCGGCACAACTTTGTTGAGGATACTACTGCTAAGGTAAAAGGTAAGGTAAAGGTTTCCCTTGCTCGAAAGCCAGTCGAATACGACTCTAGGGATGCGGTGCTCATCTCCGTTTCCACGTCAAAGAGCCAGCACTGTCCAAAGACGTTCCCATGGTCATGTGGCCGGCATGACTAGACGCCGAGGTGCACAGAACGCTGTTCCCTTCCCACCGAAGCGGTACCTATTTATCTGCTTGCAATTTCTTGCTTTCAAACTGCTAGGTTGGCAGGAGCTGGGGCCAGAGACGGGAGTTCACTCTGTCATGCAGCACTCAGGTCTCGAACTGCCGAACTGCGGAACTGCCGACCTTCTGATCTGCAGTTCAACGTCTTAACCACTTGAGCCACCGCAGCCCCTACTGCTAAGGTACAAGGAGCCAAAACCCAATCCACCAGGCTCCCGGCTGGCCCTGGGGCTGCGCGGGTGAAACATGGAAACAAATCTTTGCAAATGTGGTACATCTTGTTTCCAAGGGAGGAGGGGGGGGGAACAACACGCTTCTTGCAAAGATAATGTGATACAGCCAAGGGAAATTATGAATTAATTGTTGTAATTTCAGCATACAAGAGCGCTCCAGAGGATTGGTGTCATGGGTTGGCAGAAGATAAAAATAACAACAAAAGTCCTTGTTTAAAAGAATGTTTTGCTTTTTTTAAAAAAAAATTAAAAGGGAAATTCATGCGAATGGGGGAATGGGTCCATGGAGTAGAGCGGAAACTCATAAGCCACACACAAAGCTTGGGGCGATTTTGGTCCTGGGCTGTGAATAACACTTGGCCACACCCAAAGCAGGGCTGCTTGACCTGCTTGACCCTATCTCATCAGATCTCGGAAGCTAAGGAAGGTAGGCCTTGGTCAGTATTTGCATCAGAAACCACCAAGGAAGTCCAGGGTCACTGCACAGAGGCAGGCAAAGTATTTTTTGTCATTTTCTGGGCATGGAACAGTGATCACAGGAGGAGGAGGTATTTGTGAATGTCCTGCATTGTGCAGGGAGTTGCACTAGATGACCCTGGGGGTCCCCCCCCAACTCTATGATTCTATGACCACCACACAATGTCTCTTGCATTGTAAACTCCGTAAGGGGTTGCCGTAAGTCAGCTGACTTGATGGCCCTTCCCATCACCACCACCAAAGTACTGCTGCAACCTCTTGTCAATGGGGAGTGGTGCCTGGAGAAAAGGTTGAATTGGCCTGTAATTTCCTGACTGGCCTGTAATTTCCCAGCTCTCACCTGGAACCCTTTTTTAAAGATGGGAATAACATTTGCTACCTTCCAGTCCTCAGGAATGGAGGCAGATGTCACGAAGTCCTATACCACGACCTATTATACCACGACCACGGAACATGGCAAATGTATCCTTAATCGTGGGGTGCTGAGAATAATTAACTGAGACCCTGCCATTTCCATCTGTCTCCTTTCAAGCAAGGAGGCAACCTGACAGCATCTTCTTCTTTGAAGTCTCTCCTGTCCCCAGACCAGAGAAATGCATTCCAATCTACCATTCCAAATTACATTACATTCCACTGTTCATGACATTGCATTACACAATCTACCATTCTGATCTATTATTCCAAATAAAATAAAAAGGATGTATGGCCTTTTGGGGGGGACTGGTGAGAATATAGATGTAAGGGTTGAATGAATTTAGTATATGTAGTGAGATAATAAACCAATATCCCTGTTAAGTCCTGGGGATTCCATTGTTCTGAGTGTGGTAATAACTGGCAACTCAGCAGTTAGTCTGTTCCTGAAGTTCCTGTGCAATAAAACAGCTACTTTGAGGTCACCCATCGAATGTTCTGGAAGGTCGAAGTGTTCTTTTACAGGTTTCTCAAGCCTGTGATTCTTGATGTCAGATTTGTGTCCAGCCAGAACAGTCTTCTGTTCAAGTCTCTAATGCAGAGGTGTCCAGCCTTTTCGAGCCTGTGGGCACATTTGGAATTCTGACACAGCATGGTGGGCACAGCAACAAAATGGCTGCCATAAAATGGCTCCCGCAGGAGACGGATCTGGCCACAAAATGGCTGCTGCAGGAGGCGGAGCCAGCCACAAAATGGCTGCTGCAGCTTAACTTCCATCACACAGTGCAGATCCTTGTGCTGTGGTGGCAACTGCTGCCCAAAGCAACATTTAAAAAAAAATCTGCACAGTCAATCAAATCTGCAATAGCCAGTCAGAAGGCCTGCTAGGCAAAAGCCCTACCTGGCCCCACCCACTGCCTAAAAACACTTGGTGAACGCCGGAAAAGGTGTCAGCGGGAACCACAGTCCTCATAGACGCCAAGTTGGAGACCCCTTCTCTAATGCCTCCACCCAAGCCCCCATTCATGTAGAGATTGGTTCTGCTGACTTCTCCCTCCTTCCTCTTGCTTTATGCCAAGATCTTTCCCTGCACCTGTATCGTTTAGCATCCCTTTTGCGCCCCCTCCCCCATCTAATGTATTTTTTTGTCATTGTTGTTATTTCCGACTCACTCTGGAATGAGCTAGAAGAAAGTTACACCTTCCAACGTTCCCGACTGTGTCGGGCCATCTGTTTAGAGAATTCGGCAAGAAATGTTCTGTCCCTCCTAATGGGCCAAAATGGCTCTCTTATGCTTTTGGGAGCTTTTTCTTCCCCCCGTACCATTTTCCTCACTGCCCTGCCCTCCCTCCCTCTCTTCCCTCTTTCTCTCTCTCTCTGTCTCTCGTTTGTGCAAGGGAGCCATCGAAAATGCCATTACAACCGGAGTGTCGCTGAGCATCGTTTGCTGGCTGCTTCGTGTTGTTTACAGCTCCGAAGATGAGTTTTTCAGGCCGGTTTGCGCTTTGACCACGTCTCGCTTTTGGCAATCTCGCCAGTAAGACGGGTTTCCTGTGACATCTTGCTGCCGCTCGGGCGCCAGCTAAAGTGGGGAGGGCGTGGAGAGGGAAATATATTTTCTACTGAGGAAATAAGAAAAGATTATTTTGTGCCCTGTTGCATAAACAAAAATAGATCAGCCCTCGTCCTCCACGAATTTACAATATTAATGATGACCATGAAAATCTCGACTGGAAAGAAGAGGTCACTGGGGTGCTGAGTTAGCTCTGAGAGGCCTGGGTTCCAATCCCTCTTCCGCCATGGTGTTTTCTGGGAGACCTTGAGGCGGTTCATCTCTAGCCCAAGGTTCCCCAACATGATCCCTACGAGCACCATGGTGTTCACCAGTCCTTCTCCTGGTGCCCTTTCAAAGATTGGATGCAGCTACTGTAAGGCTACTGTAAGGGGGGACTGTGGTGGCTCAGAGGTTAAGACGCTGAGTGTCATGGGCTGGGTGCAGGCAGGGCGAGAGGTGAAAGTCCAATTCCAGTCCGAGGTCAGAATCAAGGGGTAGCAAGCAGGAGCCAAGAGAACAGAATCTGAAGTACAAACCAAGAGCGTCTTTGATGGAAGCTGGAGTCAAGGAGCCAAGAGTTCAAAGCACGAATCAGGAATCAGGACCACGGGCGAGGGAGGTGCAGAGCGTCGTCAAACTGACTAGCTGCTGGCACGAGAAACCAGCATTAGGAGGGGAAGCTATATACCCTTCAGGTGCTGGGGTTAGTTAGTGCTCAGCGTGTGCATCCCGGCTTCTGTTAGAACTCAGGGCTGAGGGACTGCCTACTGCACAGGCATGCCTCCTTCCACCGGGACGCTAAGTCTTGCCTGAGCTGGTTCCGCAAACACACCGTCGGAGGAGGCAAGTCAGGGGGGGCTGCCTGTCAGGTGTTGTTCCTCCACCGCTGTTGCAGGGACAGGTGGTAGGGATACACTGGCGAGCTCCAAGGTTTCATCAGGGTCAGGTGTGGGCTCTGCTGAAGCTCGGAGTATGGGCTCAGCTGGAGCCAGGGCCGCAGCCTCAGCAGGACTCATGACTGCTGAGCTGCAAACCAGAAGGCTGGTAGTTCAGCAGTTTGAGACCCAAGTGCCACGTGACCCAAGTGCCTGCCAGCCTAGCAGTTCAAAAGCAAGAAATGGCAAGTAGATAAATAGGTCGCACTTCAGTGGGAAGGTAACAGCATTCCAGGTGCCTCTGCATTTAGTCATGCCAGTAACATGACCATGGAGACATCTTCAGACAGCGCTGGCTCTTCGGCTTGGAAACGGAGGTGAGCACCGCAACCCTAGAGTCAGAGTCGACTGGCTTTCGAGCAAGGGAAACCTTTACCTTTTTACTGTAAGGCAGGGCTTCTTTTCAGCTGCCTCGTTCAAAGGATCAGGTTGTAGGGGGTGTGAAAGACCTCTGCCTGAGACCCTGGAGAACCTCTGCCAGACTGAGTAGACAACACTGAACTTGAGCCAGCTTGGTGAAGTGGTTAAGAGTGGCAGACTCTAATCTGGGAGAACCAGGTTTGATTCCCCACTTCTCCACATGAAGCCAGCTGTGTGACCTTGGGCCAGTCACAGTTCTCTCAGAGCTCTCTCAGGATACTGGACTAGATGGACCACTGCTCTGATCCAGCAGGGCTCCTCTTCTGTTATTATCAGGGGAAGGCCTCGGCCTCTGTGCCCTGTTGTTGGCCCTTCAGACGAACTGGTTGGCCACTGTGTGAGACAAGATGCTGGACTAGATGGACCACTGGTCTGATCCAGCAGGGCTCTTCTCATGTTCTTCTGAAGGCCTTGGCCTCTATGCCCTGTTGTTGGCCCTCCATGGGAACTGGTTGGCCACTGTGTGAGACAGTGGACTAGATGGACCACTGGTCTGATCCTGGACTAGATGCTGGACTAGATGGACCACTGGTCTGATCCAGCAGGGCTCTTCTTCTGTTATTATCAGGGGAAGGCCTCGGCCTCTGTGCCCCGTTGTTGGCCCTCCAGAGGAACTGGTTGGCCACTGTGTGAGACAGGATGCTGGACTAGATGGACCACTGCTCTGATCCAGCAGGGTTCTTCTCACGTTGTTATAAGCCTTATATTCCTTAAGCATCCCCCTCCCACTGGGCAAACCAGCTCTTAAACAGTCACAAGAACCCCATAAAGGTCGATCCAGGTGGGCAGCCGAGTTGGTCTGAAGCAACAGAACAAAGTTTGAGCCCAGTGGCACCTTTAAGCTCAACAAAATTTAATCCTGGGCATGCACCCGAAAGCGTATACTTTGCTCAATTTGCTCAACCAGTTTGGTGTGAGAGCCAGTTTGGTGTGGTCAGGGCTATTTGGGGGCAGGAAGGCACAGGAACAGAGTGCCGGCTGGCTCCTGAGTTGGCCACGCCTACAACCAACACCTCTGGCCTGCGTGGCTACAGAGCCCGCTGCCTTCCCCATGTTACACACAAGAGGGAAAGGCGGCGTGTTAAAATGCGGTCTTTCCCTCTGGGGAGGCCCTTAGGATTTCCTTGACAGTTTCACTCCCCACCAGTCAGCTGAGAGTGAAATGGACAAGGAAAAGCCTCTCTCTCTGCCTTCCCTTCTCTAGCTGACATGTCACAGCTGGAAAGGGGCAGGCAGGGAAGCCAGGCAGGCTGAAAATGCCTTTCTTTCCCTCCCCGCCCCACTTCAGCAGCACCTTTCCCTGGCCATCTGGTTGGGGGTGGGGGTAGACTAGAAAGGTGATACTGAAGTGGGGCGGAGAAGCTCCGGGTGGGGGGAAGAGGCAAGCTTTCATGCCTGCTCTGTGTTTTCCCAGCCCCGCCTAATATGCTAATGAGCTGTGTTGTTGGGGGTGTGGCCTATTGTGCTAATGAGTTCCTGCTGTTGGGCGTGGCCTATTATGCTAATGAGTTCCTGCTGGGCTTTTTCTACAAAAAAAAGCCCTGGGTGTAAGGGTTAAGTGCGCGGACTCTAATCTGCGAGAACCGGGTTTGATTCCCCACTCCTCCACTTGCACCTGGCTGGATAACCTTGGGCAAGCCGTAGCTCTGTACCAGCTGTTCTCTCAGGGACAGCTGTCTCAGAGCTCTCTCAGGCCCACCCACCTCACAGGGTGTCTGTTGTGGGGAGGGGAAGGGAAAGGAGTTTGGAAGCCGCTCTGAGACTCCAAGTGAGTGAAGGGCGGGATATAAATGCAATCTCTTCTTCTCTTCTTCTTCTTTCTTAAACGTGCCACTAGACTCAAACTTGTTCAAGAACCCCATAACATTGACTTGTACGGTTTCCGGCACAGCAGCTGAGATATAAAGAGCCAGCTCACTCTTCCCTGGAGCAGACAGACAACAATGGAGGGTCCATTCTCATTCTCCTCTTCAACTGCTCTTTTCTAGGCTCTGCTTGCACAAGAAGAAGAAGAGGAGGAGGAGGAGGAGAAGATTGGAGTTATACCCCGCCCATCACTACCCAAAGGAGTCTCAGAGCAGTTTACAATCTCCTTTCCCTTCTCTTCCCCACAACAGACACCCTGTGAGATAGGTGGGGCTGAGAGAGCTCTCTCAAGAACTGCTTGCAAGAGAACAGCTCTGAAAGGACTTGTGACTGACCCAAGGTCACACCAGCAGCTGCATGTAGACTAGTGGGGAAATCAAACCCAGATCTCCCAAATTAGAGTCCGCACTCCTTAACCACTATACCAAACTGGCTCTATATCCGTAAAGGTGATGGAGCTCTGGCAGGAAAACTGAGCAAGTATAGCTTTTGTTGTTGTTGTTTCTATTCGGGTTACAGCTATGGTTGCCAGCCTCCAGGTGGAGCCTGGCATTCTGGAATTACGGCTGATCTCTGGACGACAGAGATTAGTTCCCCTGGAGAAAACAGGAGCTTTGGAGGGTGGATTCGATGGAATCACATCCCTAATGAACTCCCTCCCTAAACTCTGCCCTTGCCAGGCTGTTTCCCTAAATCTCCAGGAATTTTCCAGCCCAAAATTGCCAACCCCAATGGCAGCACAGATTACATAAAACCAGCCCAGAGTTAGCAACCCCAGTGGCAGCACAAATTACACAAAACCTGTGCAAAATTGAACAGGGAAAGCGTATTGCCTTACAAATACTTGGTTTAATTCAGGCATCAAACGAGGGCTACCGTTGGTGATTTCCCCGTATTTTTCTCTGGGGTTAATTATTCATGGTTAGTGTTTGGCAACACAAAATTTGGAGGTTATAAAAGTCAATTTCCCCTCCCCCCCCCCAAAAAAATCTGGTAATAGAACTTTCTTGCATATTAATTTGCTGCAAAACAAACCTAAAATCTGAAGAGCAAATGAACCACTGGGATTCGTTGCAGCCTACAGATGATTTTTCTTAATTAAAAAAGGCCCAATTTAAAGAATGCATTCTTGTGGATAGACAATTAGCAGTGTGTGTACACTCCAGACTAGGGAAGTAATTTAGTAGATTAATCCAGTTACAGTACCAATTGCAGAGCCAAATGGCAAGAGCAGAGACAAATTTCTGATTCCGGGGGGAGGGGGGTGTCGATGAAAACACAATCTTATGCTAATTTTATGCACTACACCCATACCCTATCATTTAATCAAAGGAAGGGTACCTCAGTAAGATCCTTTCTTCTTTAAAAAGCTAGTCATAGGCTGCAATCATACACACAGTTTGACCCAACATAGGCACGAATACCGGGCGGATTTAAAGTGTGTGATCAGACAACAACATCTGGGAAGTGCCCCGCAGCCCCCGGCAACCCGTTTTACTCTGCCGCAGAAGCGGAGTTAAAAGACACCCGGGGAAAAACCAGTCATAAACGGGTTGTGATGTGTTACAGATGGACTTTCCCATGTCTGATCACTTCAGCGTGCTCTCATGGCGTCAGGGTGGTCTGATCAGGCCATCCTGACTCTGTGCCATTGTTTTTTTCCCCTTCACAGTATGTGCATCGTCAAACACTCCCTCACACTCCACAGGGAGACCTCAGTGCCGAGGTGCAATTCGATTCCTCGTTTAAGCACATGCGGCAAAAAGCCCACCTGACTCACCTGTGGTTGCGTCCGATCATGCAACCTCGCTTCCCCCCCCCCCCCCCCCCGTTTTATCTGGGGTGTGTGTCCGGAACCACAGATTGGGGGAGCTGGTTGCAAACAAAAAAGAAGCGGAGGTGCAGGGGTTAAACATCCCTGCATGGCTCCAAGACAAACTGAGGCTGCAGAAGCCTTCCTTTGCTTGTTATGAGCCTCTGCATAAGCGTAAATGGCAGGCATCTGCAACCTCACGTTGAGATGCCCTTAGAGGCTCCACACTACACAGATGTGTTCCACTGGAGAACACAGATGTGTTACCCTGATTGCTAGAGTGTTGGGCAGCGACATGCTCAATGTGATGATATCGCTTCTGGGTGATTTCATCGCGCCGCACGTGTGCAAAGCGCACGTGCACGTGAATGTCCCAGAATGAGACCAATGTGACTTGGCAACCCTAGCTGGAGGTAGGGTCTGGCGGCAGGGATCCTCCACCTCCACCGGGGCATCTGGCAACCCTAAAATCTCCCAGAATTACAATTTATCTACAGACAACGAAGAGCAGCTCCCGTGGAGAAAATGGCTGCTTCGGAGGGTAGACTCTATAGCAATAATCCTCCCTCAGGTCCCTCCCCTCCCCAAATCCCACCCTCCCCAGGCTCCACCCCCCCCCCCCAAATCTCCAGGTATATCTCAATCTAGAGTTGGCAATCCTCTGTTTATGTCCAGAATGAAATTCTGAAATTTTTCAAAACCTCCCTTCCTGCCCCTCCTCTTTGAGAACTTCTGTTTGGATCAAAACACAATTGGGTCGAAACAGACTCCAGATTCTCAAAAAAGAAGAAAAGAAATGGATGGTTGGATTTCAGGGAGAAACTGGGGGGGGGGGGCGTTAACGAAGAGGATTCCTCTTAACGACGCTGCTCAAAGATCACCGGTTCTCATCCAGATGTGCCGATCACCAAAGGCCATCAACAGAGATCCCTTTCCGAAGTCTCTCACAAGCTTTCTCTTCACCTCATTCCCTTTGGGACAGAGTTAGGATCGCCAACCTCCAGGTGGGGCCTAAAAATCTCCCAGAATTCCAGCTGATCTCCAGAAGACAGAGATCAGTTCCCCCAGAGAAAATGGCTGCTCTGGAAGGAGCAATGTATGACCCTATGGCCCAGGTCCCTCCCCAAACCCCGCTCTCCCCAGCCTCCACCCCCCAAATCTCCAGGATTCCCCCAGCCCAGAGCTGACAACCATAGCACAGAGGCATTAGACTAAGGAAATGATTAATAATAACTTCATCCTTCCCCCATGTCATGTGGGTGGTTCTGAATTTTCCTCAGCCCTCCGCTGATCTGCGCATTAATCCCCAATTTCTATGCGTACCTGCACAGGCCTCCATTAACAATCCTCCGTTATTTTGTTTAACCAGCAGTTTGCAGGTAAACAACAATGCCACTTAAGCCATTTTTGGCTCTTAGCGAGGGGTGTTGACGTAAAACCACCGCCTTGTCCAGAACAGGCCTGTCATTTCGTAGAAATAAGAAGTCAAAGGAGTCTTCAGAATTAAGCTGAAGACTATATTTGCGTGTGCCTCTTGTAGCGGCACACACACACACACAAAATCCCGCAACAGCAGCAGCTGTGGAAAGGCAATTTGCAACTGCTTGCTTATTTCTGCAATTATCTTACCCAGAGGAACGGTTAGAAAGGGATTATGTATATTTTGGTATTTAAAGCTCAAAATCTGTTGACTTCCAGCACTGGTGGGAATGTTAAAGAATCATAACAACACGCAGCACGGGGTGGGAAACAGTGGACTCTTAGGTCTGTTCCTTCTGCCCTGGGGTAGGATGCCTGTTATTTGGTTTATCTAAGGGTCATTTTACACCTCCCCTCTAAAGTAGTTTGACTGCTGTCTTTTCCTGTGCTGATTTCACAGTGGTGTGAAATTTCACTCCAGGGGGTCTAAGTGCACTAATCAACAGCAATTGTTTAAAGCAGAATGAAGCCGGTTGAATACTAGCTTGACCACAGGAGGGCAATTAGTAGATGTGGACATTTCAGTAGCAGCACGGTTTCACACCGCACAGAGGTGTGGGCAGGTTTTTTTGGAACTAGAATGATTCCAGCGGGAAAGTCAGATGTAAAAACAGCCTAAGATGGACACTGATCGAGGGTTGCTGACTATGACTTGGAAAATTCCTGGCGATTTGGGGGGCAGTGCCATGGCAGGGCAGAGTTCGGGGAAAGGAACGAGCTCAGTAGGCATGTGATGTCGCTCTAGGATGTCCATTTCTGCTAGACTCTATGGTAGACCATGGAGTGTGCCCTCTGAAGCTGCCATTTCAGCCCCGTAGCCAGGATTTTATGGCTTGTGGGGCAAACATTTCTTCTGGCGGGGCTGCCATCATTTTCCATAGTGATGCGCCCTTCTCCCTCCCTTCTGCAAAATTTAAAAGGCCCTCCAGCTGATTGGCAGGCCACATGCTCCCCACCAATCAGATGAACAGCCCTTTATGTCACGGGCTCGGGTGCCAGTCAAAGGGAGTCCAGAAAAGCCAAGGTCAGGAGCCAAGAAGACCGTGCAGCGTCCAAAGCCAAGCCGAGGCCAGGAGCCAGAAACACGGAGCCAAGTCCGAAACCACTAACCAGAAGCTTAGTCCAAAGCTGAGCCAGGGTCAGGAGCCAGGAACACAGAGCCAAGTCCAAAGTCGGGGGGTCTGAAGGTCTAGGTGCAAGAGCTGAGGTGGATGCAAGCAACACTCCGTCACAGTGGCCAAAAATACCAGGTGCCATCAGGAGGTCCAGCAGTGGGGCCAGGACACTGGAAGCCCTCCCACTGTCGCCCCCCCCCCCCCAGCACCAAGAATACAGAGAACCACTTGTCCCAGACCCAGAGTTCTTATCTATATTTTGAGGCTAAGAACCAGTTTGGTGTAGTGGTTAAGTGCGCAGACTCTAATCTGGGAGAACCAGGTTTGATTCCCCACTCCTCCACTTGCACCTGCTGGATGACCTTGGGCAAGCCGTAGTTCTGGCACAGCTGTTCTTGAAAAAGAGCAGTTTCTGCCAGAGCTCTCTCAGCCCCACCTACCTCACAGGGTATCTGTTGTGGGGAGGGGAAGGGAAAGGAGTTTGTAAGCTGCTCTGAGACTCCCTTGGGTAGGGAAGGGTGGGGTATAAATCCAAGCTCTCGCTCTCTCTCTCTCTCTCTGTCTGTGATGGACCTCTGCTCCATATGTTTATCATGTGAGCAAAGCCTTCTGAAGGTACCACCCTGCAAACAATTAACACTGGCAATTGTCCATTCATAGGCACTGTCTATGTTGGCTCCACCACTGTGGACAGGTCTGCCCCATGGCTTTTTAGGAAGCCCCCCACGTTCCTGCCACTTTGCAAAACAGAATTGTTCGGGAGGGCTTGGTTGTCGAAGGAGCAAAGCTGCAGCAGGACAGTTCCGCATCAGAGACGACTTTTACTATGGGACAAAGCCTTCCCCCTGCCGTTGGTCTTGCTCCTAAAACAGATACGTTGGCATGCCTTCTGCCCGCCTGCCCCCCCCCCCCCCAATTCTACGATCCTAGCCCAACTGCACTGTTTTGTCTTATTATTAGGAATTTTTGCTGTGAGAGGCAAATGTTATCTTAGCTTGTAATCCGCGCCCTGACTGTCTGATGTAATTGTGTTTTGTAATCCGCTTCGTGATTGACTGGAAGTTTTTAACCATGCTTGTAATCCACCTTGGGTCCCAGGGAGAAAGATGGACTATGAGGATCATCATCATTATTATCAGGGGTCCGTTGAAGCGGGAGCGCACAGGAGCGCAGCTCCGGGAGTGAAGAGCCCAGGGGGCGGGCACATGACCAAGCCCCGCCCCCTCCTCGGCTTCCCGAGCAGTGCAGAGGCGCAGCGCCCCGGGGAAACCCCTGCTAGGGTCTTTATTGTTTTTAATGTTTTGTTTTAATATTGATAATTTTATCATTGTTCCTTTTATGACTGTGTGCTGCTTTTCCAGAGACTTGCTCAAGGTGGCATATAAATTTTCTAAGTATACCATTTTTTATCTGGGCACATGGCACATAAGTACTGGAGAAATTTCATCAACCCTTCAGCAGCTTCCACCCCATCAGTTTGGTGTAGTGGTCAGGAGTTGGACTCTAATCTGGGAGAACCGGGTTTGATTCTCCACTCCTCCACATGCAGCTGCTGGTGTGACCTTGGGCCAGTCACAAGTTCTCTCAGAGCTGTTCTCTCATGAGCAGTTCTCAAAAGCCCTCTCTCAGCCCCACCTACCTCACAGGGTGTCTTGTTGTGGGGAGGGGAAGGGAAAGGAATGGGTGGTGCACATGTCCTGGGTATCTCAAGTCTACTTGAAACCTGGTGGTTTCAAGGGAGCAGGAAGAGAATGAGGGTGTGTTCTTGACGCTTATTTTTATTGCACAAAGTATTGGATGGGGAAGGGAATGGAGGAAGAGGAGGTCAGTTTCACTCACCTGTGGAGTGCAGCCTGAGGGGTGGGTGTTGCTTCTGACACACTTCTGGTATGTTAGGGGGTATGGCATATGCAAATGAGTTATGCAAATGAGTTATGCTAATGAGCTCCTGCACCTCTTTTTCTACGAAATGACCCCTGATTATTATCAATCATCATCCTGTGCCCTTTGGGCAGATGGTAGGGGTGCCAACAGCCGGTCCCTTTAATAGAGGCTTTATGGGCTGTTATTTTAACAAGTGATGTTCCTTGCCGGCATCCCATGACAAGATTCAGCTGCCCATTTCTACATAGGGAGCCTCTGTTAAAGGGCCAAGACATGCAGCTGCGGGCATGACTTCAGGTCAGTTACAAGTTCTGGAAAGAGTTCTCCTAGCCCCACCTACCTCACACGGCGTCTCTTATGGGGAGAGGAAGGGAAGGTGATAGGAAGCCACTTTGACACACATGCAGCCAGCTGGGTGGCCTTGGGCCAGTCACAGTTCTCTCATGAGCAATTCTCAAAAGAGCTTTCTCAGCCCCACCCACCTCACAGGGTGTCTGTTGTGGGGAGCGGAAGGGAAAGGAGACTGTAAACTGCTCTGAGACTCATTCAGGTAGTGAAGGGTGGGGTATAAGTCCAATCTTCTTCTTCTGGTCTGGTGTAGTGGTTAAGTGCGCAGACTCTAATCTGGGAGAACCGGGTTTGATTCCTCCACTTGCACCTGGCTGGATGACCTTGGGCAAGCCATAGCTCTGGACCAGCTGTTCCCTCAAGGACAGCTTGGGAAAGAGTTCTCTCAGCCCCACCTACCTCACAGGGTGTCTGTTGTGGGGAGGGGAGGGGAAAGGAGTTTGTAAGCCGCTCTGAGACTCTTAAGTGAGTGAAGGGCGGGATATAAATCCAATCTCTTCTTCTCTTCTTCTTCTTCTTCTTCTTCTTTTCTCCAGGTTGTTGGGAACCCTGTTTTTCACCCACATTGGCCAGGGTGTTCATTAGCATTACAAACGCCCCACCTACAGACCATCTTCTGCATGTACGATCATCGGCACAGGCGAACCTCAAAGATGATTTCACTGCGTGTGTGGCAACTGAGATGTTGGGGGAGAGAGCTTCAGAAGCTCATATTTGGTTGGAGCAGAGTAATTTTTAAAATGTTTGGGGCCACATGAATTGATTGATTCATAATATATTTCTGTACTATAATTTGTTTAAAGGGCTTCATCTGTATTATCTTGCATGACCCCTGACAACATTATTAGCTCTGTTCTTTAGACAGAGGGCTGAGCCAGCCCCTGCTTTAAGCTACTTGGGGAAATCCTGAGACTTCAAGTGAAGGGTGGGGTATAAATCCAATCTCTTCCTCCTCCTCCTCCTCCTCTTCAACTCCAGGCCTCACCTGTAAGTTGGCAACCCTTTCCCAACTGCTCTACCCAGTACTGAACTTGGGAATGCCTCCATAGCAGAACTCAGGTTGCAGGCTTGGAAAGACCCCTGCAAAGTTCTCATAAGTCACAGGAGATAATAAGCTAGTTGGAGCAAAGCTCTCACTCACTGTAAAACAGCTTCAGACATTCAAGGTATGCATCCGTCCTTTGCAGAATACACAGAATCGGGCAACAGTTCTTTACTTTCCGAATACAGAATGGCACAGAGGAAATGCTCCGATGTGCAGAAATCTACGCACTCCCCCTCCCCCCGCTGCCTTTAATCAATTTTTAACAAAACCTGTGGTTAGAAGAGGAAATGGAAGAGGATAATTAGCTTCTATTTGGGGCGGTTGATTTAACTGAGAATTCTGACATTCTCTTTACATCGGCCAGTCGCAGGGAAGGGTCACTCGCTTCAGGTCGACCTAAATAGAATACACACCACTCTGAAAGATTATAGCTGTACGGAAAGAAAACAAGAAGCTTATCTAATATGCCAGCATTCCTAAATAGGTGGTGAGGAAATTGTACCATGATTCAAAGGCAGCCAGATGTGTAGATTCCACCTGGCAGACAGCCGATGCTTAATTTACTGTCTGCAATGCTCCGCTGTCAATTGCTGAAATTATTCAAAATGTCACAGCCCTTAGCTGCAAGAGTCTTCACTGCAAAATAATAATGATTTGGTGCGGAGCAAAAAAAGAAAAGATGCTTAGAAGCCATACAGAATTCAGAAGTGACAGAGTCTCTGTGCAGGAACTTTTCTCACATGGATGGAAAGAGAAAACATGCTGGACTAAAAATTTCACATAAACCAGAGATATTTATTTATTTATTTATTTCGATTTATATCCCGCCTAGCCAGCTTTACAGCCAGCTCAAGATACAGGGTGTGTTCAAACGGGCAGCTAATCCCGCCATTGGCCCAACTGTAATTTTGATCCAGCATTGCACGACCAGACAGCCTGCTTGTGAAGCGCTTCACCATGCGTGACTCCCTCGGTGGATTATCTAGATAACATCCACCATAAGCAGCTGTACCATCGGCTTTTTTTAAAAAAATCCTGTCTGCACATGCGCATACGCGCCTCACCATATACTTGTTTTTCCACGCATGCGCGGACTAAAATGGTACCTTCCTCTAGGTACCCTTTCAGTTTATAAAGTTGATAAAGTTCAGAGGACCTTCAGAGACATTAAATTGTTCGGATCGTTTGAGCAGAGCTCTGGGACAGCGCGTGTTTAAGCGGTTATGCGCACATCGTTAAGGCTTTTTTAAAATGGCGGCCGTTCGGTATGGTCTGGAGACCATCCCTACAGGCTGATTGTGTGCTGGAGGTACGATCTGATGGGGGAAAGTCCGGCATTGGCCTGTCGGCCAGCTTTAGCCTAGACCTTCACCACTATCTTTTAAGTATGGATCCCCGACGGGGATTGACGGGCTACTCACAGAAGCGGCACGATTCCCAGATGTTGAGATCTGGATGTGCACTTTAAATCCACCAGGAACTTGTGCCTGGCGCAGCTCAAAAGAGCTGTATGAACACACCCATGGACTTGTTTGCAACATTTAGGAGCCAGATAGAGGTAGCTTCGTGTAGTGGTTAAAATGTTGGTTTAAGGTGTGGCAGGGGGGTCTTCAATGTGTTGCCTTGGGATGCCAGGGTGTCTGCTGACATCTTTCCTGGGGCCCACCAAGTGTTGTGAGAAAGTAAGCGAGGCCACGTGGAGCTTTTGCCCAGCACGGTTTCTGATTGGCCACTGAAGAGCTGATTGACAGTGCAGATTTTTAAAAAAATGTTCAATTTTATCGATAATAAACAGCATCACATAAAAAAAGATCAACAAGGCAGGGAGGTTGATATGGTTATATATCAGAGAGAACATATGAAATAGTTTGGGGATGGTCCCTGGGGAGGACAGGTACCTCAGTGGAGTACGACACCATCGAGTTCACCCTCCAAAGCATCCATTTTCTCCAGGGGAACCGATGTAATTCCAGGGAAGCTGGCAACCCTGCCCTCAAATCTCCAAGTATGTCCTAATCCAGAGCTCGTGTGAGTGAAGGTAAACTGTGTGTATGCAATATGTTTGTTTTTAAAAGCATCCTGTTAAAGAGAGCTTCTGCCTGAAATGTTGAAGACTTAATATTAGAGCTATGCCTGACCTCATTCCCTGACATTTTGTGGTTAGCTCCGCCTTTTGTGGCAGCCATTTTCTGGTTACCCCCACCACCCAGCATCAGAATTCCAGAGGTGCCTGCGAAAGGGGGGTCGAGTTTGGAAAATCCGGGGGGGGGGGCTCTTCCATGCACGCACGCTGGGACCATGTCCCCGCCTCCGCCACCTCCCCCCCCTCCACTCCTGCTTCCATCCCTCCCTCCATCCGCCAGGATGGCCCCTGGACGGAGGGAGGACGGAGTGGCCAGGCGGGGGGGGGGGGGAGAGAGAGAGGTGGCAGCGGCCCTAGGTAGGGCCCGGGGAGGCACGGCAGAGGGCGCCCCGTTTTCCCGGGGGGGGGCTCAGTCTCCCCCAGGAAATTTCGGGGGTGGCTCGAGCCCCCCCGTAGTTGACGCCTATGGCCTGCAGGCTCAAAGAGGCCTGGGGCCCCTGGTCTAGGCCCTGAGAATCCCAAGTTCAAATCTCTTCTGTGCCACGGAACATGCTGGGCCAGTCATTCTCTTTCAGCCTAATCTGCCTCACAGGGCTGTTGTGAGAGTAAAGTGGAGAAGGAGGAGAACTGTGTGCCCTGGGTTTCTGAGAGGAAGGGTGGGATAAAAAGGCACCAAAGAAATGATAACAATGTTTATGGAGCCAATTTGGAGGGAAGGCAAAGATCTTAATGCATGAGTGAGCTGTGGCACCAGTTGGGAAAAGTTTCTGTGCATCTTCCGTTTTCCTTTTGTGTGTGTGTGTGAAAAACAGATGCTTGCTCACCAAAAATTTGTCATAATCTCCTCTTACAACATCCTTTTCTTTAAAAAGAACTCTTTTGGATGGCAGCAGATGGATGTGAGTCTAACTGAACTTGTCCCCTGTGAGCAAAAATTCTACTTTGTGAGCTAATGGCATTAAAGTTGTGAGTGAGTGGTTGGGCTACTGCAGAAACTAGTTTGCTCTGGAGCCATCCTTCCTGAGCTAAGATGAAAATGTGTGAGCCGGAGGCTAAAAAACTGTGAGCTAGCTCACACTAACTCAGCTTAGAGGGAACACTGAGTAATGGTGGTTGGACTCAAGAAGGTGGCTCAGCTACTAGAAGGAAGTAGATCTGTGTGACACGACCCACCCAAAACAATAGCCACGTTTAGATTATGGCTGTGGTCACACACACTAAATAATCCACTTTCAATCCACTTTCAGTGCACTTTCCAACTGGATTTTGCCACTTCACACAGTAAAATCCAGTTGGAAATTGCACTGAAAATGGATTGAAAGTGGATTATTTAGTGTGTGTGACCATAGCCTATGTAAGAGCTGAAATCAAGCCTGAATTCTCCCTAGAAGCTAAAATGACTAGACTGAGGCTATGGTATTTTGGTCACATTATGAGTAGAAAAGACTCACCGGAAAAGACAATAATGCTGGGAAAAGATTTTGTTCATCAATGTGCCTACTAATTTTTCCCTTAATAACAGTTTCCACCAACTTACCCGGGATCGACGTCAGACTGACTGGCCTGTAATTTCCCAGATCTCCTCTGGAACCCTTTTTAAAGATAGGAGTGACATTCGCTACCTTCCAGCCCTCAGGAATGGAGGCAGATTTTAAGGAAAGGTATTACATATTTTTGTCAGGAGATCCACAAGTTCACATTTGAGTTCTTTCAGAACTCTCGGATGTATGCCATCCGGGCCTGGTGATTTATTTATTTTTAAGTTGTCTATCAGACGTAGGGCCTCCTCTCTTGTCACCTCAATCTGATTCAGGTCTTTCAACCCCTCTCCCGAAATCAGTGGTTCTGGAGTGGGCAGGCACTTCTCATCTTCCACAGTGAAGACAGAGGCAAAAAAAGCATTTAGCTTCTCAGCCATTTCCCTATCATCCTTCACTACACCTTTTACCCCATGGTCATCCAAGGGCCCCACTGCTTCCCTGGCTGGATTCCTGCTTCTAATTTATTCGAAGAAAGTTTTAAAGAAAGTTTTAAGAGCGATCATGTCCCCCCTCAACCTCCTCTTCCCCAGACTGAACATTCCCAAGTCCCTCAGCCTTTCCTCATAAGGGTTCTTGGACTCCAGGCCCCCGATCATCCTCATCGCTCTCCTCTGCACCCACTCCATTCTGTCCACATCCTTTTTGAACTGAGGCCTCCAGAGCGGCACACAGTACTCCAGGTACGGCCTGATGAATGCAGTGTACAGTGAGACTAGGACATCTTGCAATTTGGACGTTATCCCTCTTTTGATACAAACCAAGATCGCACTAGCCTTTTTTGTTTTGGCTAAATACATAAATAGCAGCTATATTTATACTAAACTTTACAAGAAAAGCTTGAGCAAGGAGCTTATGACTTTAATTATAAATATCTCTGCTGTGCATGGACACTGTGCAGCTGATGAAATGAGCTCTCACTTATGGTTATTTAAGGTTACCAACTGGATTGGGAAATACCTGGGAAATTTGAAGAAGAAGAGGAGGAGGAGGAGGAGATTGGATTTATACCCTGCCCTTCACTTGTAAAGAGCGGCTTACAAACTCCTTTCCCTTCCCCTTCCCACAACAGATACCCTGTGAGGTGGGCGGGGCTGAGAGAGCTCTGACAGAAACTGCTCTTTTTCAAGAACAGCTGTGCCAGAACTATGGCTTGCCCAAGGTCATCCAGCAGCTGCAAGTGGGGAATCAAGCCCGGTTCTCCCAGATTAGAGTCCGCGCACTTATCCACTACACCAATTTGGGGGTGTTGCCTGGGGAGGGCAGGACCTCAGTGGGGTATAATGCCACAGAGTCTGCCTTCCAAAGAAGCCATCTTCTCCAGGGGAACTGATCTCTGTTGCCTGGAGAACAGTTCTAATTCCAGGAGATCTCCAGGCTCCACCTGTAGGTTGGCAATTGTGCTCACAAAACAGTTACCCTGGTGTAAATTTTGTTTGTCTTCAAGGCTGTCTTCTGTTTAATTTCCCTGCGACGGATTAATGTGGCTATTCCCTCTATGATATTTTTAGAATCTCTCCGTGTGCCTCGTTTTCAGGAACTTGAAGCAAAAAAGATTACAGAGATGACCTAAATACAATGCTTCTTCCCTGCTGCGGATGCAAACGGACATTGGAAGGAGACAGCTCCCTGCAGAGCTGGTGTGGGAACTGTCCTCTTTCTTGAATTGTTCTCTTCCACCTGACTCCCTTAAATAAGGAACCTTGTTAACTGATGAAGTTTCATAAGAACTCTGTCCTCCACCAGAAGGATGAGGAAGGAACTATAAAGACATTTACCTCTATTGATCCCTGCACTGAGTGGATTTCATAACATAAAACACAAAAATCCCTAGTCAGTTTGGTGCAGTGGGGCGGACACTAATCTGGAGAACCGGGTTTGATTTCCCCACTCCACCACATGCAGCCAGCTGGGTGACCTTGGGCCAGTCACAGTTCTCTCAGAGCTCTCTCAGCCAGTGTTCCCTCTAAGCTGCATTAGTGTGAGCTAGCTCAGTCTTTTAGCTTCCGGCTCACCCATTTTTGTCTTTGCTCAGGAAGGATGGCTCCAGAGCAAACTAGTTTATGCAGTAGCCAAAGTCGGACTCAACTATGCGACTGAAGAACAACAACAACAAGCCAAAGCGCTCGCTCACAACTGTAATGCCGGTAGCTCACAAAGTCGAATTTTTGCTCACATGACTCCACAGCTTAGAGGGAGCATGGCAGCTCCACCTACCTCGCAGGGTGTCTGTTGTGGGAGAGGAAGGAGTGATTGTAAGCTGCTGAGACCCCAAGTGAAAAGCAGGGTATAAATCCAGCTCCTCTTCTTCGTCTTCTTCTTTCACATGCCCCCAGTGTGTTCATGGGCCCTCACTGCTGGCATCTCAAGCTGTCTTGTGTAGAATCAAAGCCCTTTTCACACCTGACATTTTTAGATTACCTTTGAACATCTTTGTTCAACTGAACGGTTTGATTTGAATCCACTGGCAAGATTTCCAGGGTAGATTTCCAGGGTAGAAGATTTTGAAAATCGACCCTCCCTTCGTCAGCCACCTTTGACTCTAAACAGCTCACACCGTGAAAAATCTTTGTCTGTCTCCAGGGTGCTGCTGGACTCGAATCTAACTGTTCTAATGGAGATGAAAAACTGGAGGGATTTGAAATACAAACGAGCATCCTGACTGATATAGGTCAGACTGCAACCCAACTGAAAAAAAGCAACTTTAATGTCCCAAGAACTCACTGCAAGTCAGCCCTGGAACATAGGGTTGCCAACCTCCAGGTGGTACCTGGAGATCTCCTGCAATCACAATTGATTTCCAGACAACCCAGTCAGTTCCCCTGAGAGCCTGTTTGGTGCAGTCAGTTCACCTGAGAGCCTGTTTGGTGCAGTGGTTAAGAGCGGTGGACTCTAATCTGGAGAACCGGGTTCGACTCCCCACTCCTCCGCTTGAAGCCAGCTGGGTGACCATGGGCCAGTCACAGTTCTTTCAGAGCTCCCTCAGCCCCTAAAAACAAGTCTCGCTCACAGCTAGCATTATGCTAAGAGGCAAGCTAGAACATGTGGCCAGTGCTCTCTTGTGAGCAAATATTCTACTTTGTGGACTCCTGTGAGCAAATATTCTACTTTGTGAACTACTGGCATTAAAGTTGTGAGCAAACAATTTGGCTACAGCATAAATCAGTTTGCTCTGCAGCCATCCTTCCTGAGCTAAGACAAAAAGGTGTGAGCCAGAGGCTAAAAAACTGAGCCAGCTCACACTAACTCAGCTAAGAGGGAACAGTGCTGGAGCTGTCCTTCCTGAGCTAAGACAAAAAGGTGTGAGCTGAAGGCTAAAAAACTGTGAGCCAGCGCAATGCTCCCTCTAAGCTGTAGAGCCTTGTGAGCCAAAAATTGTACTTTTGTGAGCTACTGGCATTAAAGTTGTGAGCAAACAATTTGGCTTCAGCATAAATCAGTTTGCTCTGGAGCCATCCTCCCTGAGCTAAGACAAAAAAAATGTGTGCGCTGAAGGCTAAAAAACTGTGAACCAGCTCACACTAACTCAGCTGAGAGGGAACACTGCTAGAGCCGTCCTTCCTGAGCGAAGACAAAAAAGAGTGTGCGCTGGAGGCTAAAAAACTGTGAACCAGCTCACACTAACTCAGCTTAGACGGAACACTGCTGGAGCCGTCCTTCCTGAGCGAAGACAAAAAAAAGGTGTGCGCTGAAGGCTAAAAAACTGTGAACCAGCTCACACTAACTCAGCTTAGAGGGAACACTGCTGGAGCCGTCCTTCCTGAGCGAAGACAAAAAAAAGGTGTGCGCTGGAGGCTAAAAAACTGTGAACCAGCTCACACTAACTCAGCTTAGAGGGAACACTGCTGGAGCCGTACTTCCTGAGCGAAGACAAAAAAAGGTGTGCGCTGAAGGCTAAAAAAATGTGAACCAGCTCACACTAACTCAGCTTAGACGGAACACTGCTGGAGCCGTCCTTCCTGAGCGAAGACAAAAAAAAGGTGTGCGCTGGAGGCTAAAAAACTGAACCAGCTCACACTAACTCAGCTTAGACGGAACCCTGCCTGTGGCTGCCAGATAATCTTCGGATCCTCCACATAATAATGCCATACGATAATTATTAATTATTAACCACCCTAGCAGTCAAGAAGAAAGGCTCCGGGCCCCGGAGTCCGGGGCTAAACCCCGCGTTTCTTGAGCCTTGCTCCGATTCCTCGCTCCAGGAGGAGACGCCACATTCCCCTCTTTACGCCAAAGCGCAGCAGCAGCAGCAGCGACGGGTTGGGAGACAGGGCAGAAGGGGAAAAAACCACAACACCCATCATGCACCGCGTCGAAGCGCAGCCTTTCATAGGGCGGGCCGGGCCCAAGATGGTGGCGGTCGAGGCTCAATGCGAGATGAAGCGGAGCAGGTGAGTGCGTGTGGTACACAGGGCGGCCTCTTCCAGGCTTCAGGCTGGGGCATCGCTTCTAGGGGCGGAGTAGCGGCTCGGGTTGCAGGAAGGAGGCGGGGGAGCGGAGTGGCGCTTTCTGTCTCCGTTTCCCCCTTTTCTGCGGCTGAGTGCAAGAAGCCAGGCTGGAGGTCGCGCTCAGTGTGGGGGGAATCGATCGTGACTGTCAGCTCCCGAGTCTGCCAGAAACTCACACAGATGCAATTGGGAAAACCCAGTCTCTGGTTTATCTTTATCTATCTGCCCTGTGCGTTAGGATTTTAAAAAATTATTACTATTTTTTGCTCTCCGGAGAGGAAGAGCACCTCTGAGCATGTGCAGAGTGCACCGTCTCCTTGGGTGCTTGGTTGGAGCTGTGTTGGATTCTAGCACTGAATGTTCTTTTGTGGGGTTTAAAAAAAAAAATCAGCGCAAGCAGAAAATGAGCAGCGCAGGGAGAAAACTTCTCTTCCCCATTCACAGAATCTTAGAGTTGGGAGGGACCTCTGGGGTCATCTAGTCCACCCCCTACACAATGCAGGAAATTCAGAAATACCTCGCCCCCACACCCTCCGTGACCCCGGTTCCATGCCCAGAAGATGCTCCCCCCCCCCCCCCCCCAAAAAAAAAACCCTCCAGGATCACTGCCTGGAGAAAAATTGCTTCCTGACCCTAAAGTGACGATCAGCATTTCCTGGGGCGTGTAAGAAATCATGAATTATAGAATGAGAGTTAGAAGGGGCCATACAGGTCATCTAGTCCAACCCCCTGCTTATGGCTGGACTTCTATTTCTGAGGAGTTTTAAACCTAAGGAAGCATGTATGAACCTCTCCCTCCAGCGTATCCACCAGCTTTTCCTACCTATGTAAATATGCGGAGAGAGCCAGGGTGCTGTAGTGGTTAAGAGTGTCAGACTGTTATCTGGAAGATCCAGATATGAATCCCCACTTGTGCCACAGAAGCTCACTGGGTGACCTTGGACCAGTCACTGTGTCTCAGCCTAATATCCCCATTGGGGAGAAAGGCAGGACATAAATGAATTAAATGAACGGGACCAACACTCCCCATTTGTGACCCAAAGAGCTTTATGCTCAGCCAAACAACTCCTTCTGGTAGTCCCTGGCCGGAGAGACGTCCGTTTAGCCTCGACCAGGGCTTTTTTCTACTGACCACTTGTTGTGTCCTAATGGCGACTGCGCACGCGGTCAGGAAAACACACGTGGCCAGGCTGGCTACCGGAGCTTCACTTCGGGAGATAATAGCCCAGCCGGATTGTAAATTAGACCAATTGGCCACCCAGGATTTGCCAGGGGGCCTATGATGTAAGGTCAATCATCCTTAACCCTATCAGATTGGGCGAGGCTGGGGGTGCGGTTTAGAAGGACATTTAAGAAGACCCCCAAGCCCCGTTCAGCAGTCATGTTTTGTACCATCAATAAACTATGAGCTGATTTCAGTGTGACACGTCTCTCGACCCAGTACTTTATACTGGCGATGAGGATGGGATCCCGATGAGTGACATCGACTCCGACCAGCATCGCATCGAGCACCGATCTGCGGGCAACCGAGCAACGCCTGGCTCCAGCGCCTCCCAGCACCGCCGTCTGCCCCCCCGGACATTGCTCACCACATCACTCCAGAGTCATCGCAGCCGCTCCGGGACAGCTCACCGTCTTCGACCCCACTCGCCCCGAGCTCTGGGAAGCGGGGGTCGAACAATTAAAGTACTTTTTCCTGGTCCAGGAGACGGCTGACGCAGGAAAGAAGAAAGCCTGGCTCATCAGCTCCGGCGGCGTCTCCGTGATTCGCCTGGTGCAAAGCTTAATTGCGCCCAAGACGCTGGACAACTCATCCTACGATGAGCTGATCACTGCACTCATGACCTACTTCGCGTCAAAACCATCCAAAATGGCGCTAAGAACGGACTTCTGCGCTCGCACCTAGAAGACCGGTGAGTCTGCAGCAGACTTCTTGGCCGACCTCCGGTGCCTAGCAGTGGGGTGCGAGTTCCCGTCCGTTGAGGACTCTCTCCTGGCCCACTTTGTCTGGGGTGTCCGCGAGCTGAAGCTCCTCTGAAAGCTCATGGTGGTCGAGGAACTGAAGCTGGACTCTGCTTGCAAAGCGGCAGCCGCCTTCGAGAAAGCGCAAAAGGATCACCAAGGATCCATAACGCACCATCTGGCGACCACCACCAGCCCTAGTGGTCCACCCCAAGATTGACAGGGAACTAGACGGGCTGATCGACCAAGGGGTCCTAGAGCCGGTCCCACATGCTCGGTGGGAGACCCCCGTTGTGACCCTGATGAAGCTGAACGGGGACATTGGCATTTGTGCAGATTATAAATGCACAGTTAACAAGGCCCTCCGAGACCATTGCCAGTGGTTAGCCATGTCCTTGCTTCACTGGCGGGTGCCAAGGTGTTTGGGAAGCTGGATCTGGCGCAGGCCTACCAGCAGCTCCCAGTGGACAATGCCACTGCTGAAGCCCAGACCATCGTAAAACACAGGGGGGTGTTCAAGGTGTGGCGCTTACAATTCGGGGTCAGCATTGCCCCGGGGATTTTCCGGAATCTAATGGACTGTTTACTCAGAGGAATCCCCGGGGTCCAGCCATTCTTTGACGATGTTCTGATAGCAGCCCCAGATGTCAAGACCTTCGCGGCCCAGCTACAATCCGTCCTGCGACCCAGACCTGGTTCCTGCCCATCATATTGCCCTGCGGGAAGACCTGCTGGACCGACCCATCCAGGTGAAGGACATTTCCCGCCACACCGCCCGCGATCGCACCTTGTCCTGGGTCTCGTCCTGGGTAGGAAGGGGGTGGCCCAGGAGCCTGGGGTCCGAATTCGCTGCCTTTTCTGCCTGGTGCAGTGAACTGTCGGTGCACAAAGGGTGTGTGCTCTAGGGTGCTTGGGTGGTTGTCCCCGAGCCTCTTCGCAAATGGGTGCTCGCCGCGCTACATGAAACTCATCCCAGTATCGTAAGGATGAAAGCCCTGGCCCGAAGCTATGTTTGGTGGCCGAGGCTAGACTGGGAGATCAAGGAGCAAGTCCGACGGTGCGGAAAGTGCCAGGAATCGTGGCTTGACCCGCCCCAGGCACCAGTACAACAATGGGAGTTGTCCCACAAGCTGTGGGCTCGGCTCCACCTGGACTTTGTCGGTCCATTCCAGGGTCAACTGTTCTTTCTCCTAGAGGACAGCTACATGAAGTGGCTGGAAGCGGTTCCAGTAGCCTCCACGTCCTCACAGGCTGTCATTCGGGCTATGTGGCGTATCTTTAGCTCCCATGGCATTCCCAACATGCTGGTAACGGACAATGGCTCAGCCTTCACCTCGGGAGAATTCCAGCAGTTCGTGGACTACTATGGAATCTGGCATGTACGATCAGCCCCATTCCACCTGGCTACCAACAGCCAGGCTGAGCGCATGGTTCACACCACCAAAGAAGCCCTGCACTACATGGACGAAGGCAACTGGAACTACGAACTGGCAGCGTTCTTGTTCAGCTAACGGACAATCCCACACCACAGTACTTTATACCACTCCAGATCTTTTTAACTTAAAGCAAGATCCTGTGCTCTGTAATCATACCATTAGCCACACCTTGCATGCATTGATGGGGTGAGAGGAGAGGATTTCTTTACTTTATTTGTACCCGGCCTTTCTCCCCAATGGGGACCCAAAGTGGCTTACATCATTCTCCTCTTCTCCATTTTATCCTCACAACAACCCTCTGAGGTAGGTTAGGCAGCGAAGGTATGACTGGCCTAAGGTCACCCAGTGAGTTTGCATGCCACGAGTTGGAATTCGAACCCAAGTTTCCCAGATCCTAGTCCAACACTTTTAACTGCTACACCACACTGAATTTCCAGGCAGGTGTTTTGTGACCTTGTCAGTTCAGGCTTGCCTTCAGGGAGAAGGTAAGTCATCCTTTCTAGGCAGTTCAGGACTGCTAATCCGTTGCTAAAACACAATCATCCTTTTCTTCCTAAATTTATACCAGAGGTAATTTGTCCAGGTGTTGGCAGAGGCAGCCATTTGGGGGGTGGGGTGGGGGTGGGAGTTTCTCATGCAAGAAAATGCACCCAGTTTGTCTGCATTTTGAGGAGTGGAAAAACACAAATCGGGAATGCGGCTTTCAAAGGCACTGGGGGGGGGGGTTGTATTTTTCGTGTTTGTGTGTGTGTGCGTGCACTTGTGAGTGGCAGCACCTGGGGACTGACCCCTACTTGGAGGCCTGGAGGATATTCAGAGAGGTGGCTGGAGAAAGCCTGCCCCCACCTCCTGCCTCTGATATTCCAAGGAGGTCTCCCATCCAAGTACTTGCCAGGGTCGGCCCTGCTGAGCTTCCGAGGCCTTTCTTCTGTCTCTTAGCTGCCTCCGCTTCCACATCAGCCCTATTCGAAACAATGTGTTGGGAAAACAGGTTGGACAAAGAAAATGACCAGAGCCAGATTTGAGTTTAGCACTACTTTAGAGACCACGGAGATTTTCAGGGTATAAACTTTCAAGAGTCAAAGCTTCCTTTGTCAGAAAGCTGTGACCCTTGGAAGGTCATACCTGCAAAAGCTTGCTGGTTTCTAAGGTGCTGCTGGACTCAAATCCAGCTCTTCTCCCACAGACTAGCAGGGATACCCTCTGAAAAAACAAATCTTTGGTTTGTACAGACATGAATGGATTTGTGATTTGTTCAGCCGGAAAGGGGATCTCTCACCTTTGCTTCTGAGAGGAATTCCTTGTCGATTTATTGACTATATCTTTAATCTCGTCTTTTCTCCAAGGTGGCATGGATCAGTCGCCTCTCCTTTATTTTACCCTTACAAACAACCCTGTGAGGTAGGTTAGGCTGAGAGATTGTGACCGGTACACGGTCATCCAGCAGGCCTCCACGACTAGGTGGGGATTTGGACCCAAATATTACCTGTTTATTTAGAAGAAGAGGAAGAGGAGATTGGATTTATACCCCGCCCTTCACTACCCAAAGGAGTCTCAGAGCGGCTTACAATCTCCTTTCCCTTCCCCTCCCCACAACAGACACCCCTGTGAGGTAGGTGGGGCTGAGAGAGCTCTTGAGAGAACTGCCCTTGAAAGAACAGCTGGTACAGAGCTATGGCTTGCCCAAGGTCACCCAGCAGGTGCAAGTGGAGGAGTGGGGAATCAAACCCGGTTCTCCCAGATTAGAGTCCGCACACTTAACCACTACCCCAAACTGGCATGTGTGAAAGTGCCCAAGGTCTCCTTTGAAGACTTCTCTTAACTCATTTCGTTCATGCCCAGCCTTCTTCCCAACAGGGACCAGCATCACATTTCATTGCTCCCCTCTCCTATGTTTTATCCTCACAACAACCCTGTGAGGGAGGCTACGTTGTGAGTATATGGCTGGCCTAGGAATGCCAAGCCCATGACATCAGCTTGTCAAACAAGGCTCTGGAAACTTGAATTACCTGACACGTTGACCGATGCACTGACATCATGTCCATATTTTCCCCTGGACGTGACGTTGGTATGTCGCACGATGCTATTTTTGCCTGCTGGTGATCAGCCTGCTGGCTCGGCTCTGAGGATGGCAGGAGGGCCAGACTGCTGGAGACTGCCTGCCCAAAGTGGGTCAACAGCATGCCTGGACTGGCCCATGGTCATCCAGTGAGCTTCAGTTAGGGTTGCCATTCCCCTGAAAGGGGTGGGGGTTTGCCCGCTTTTGGGAACCTGATCCCCTGGCCCGGATCTGGCCAGCAGGGGGAACCCTGCCTCCAAAGTTCCCTGTTCTCACCAACGTGCCAGCGCAATGATGTCACCCAAAGGTGACGTCATCACGCAGGGTACGTTGCGGGGGGACGCTCTTATTGTTCGAGAAAAAACTCTATGGTTACCATGGAGTTTTTCCTGCAGAGGCCCCCCCCCCTCAACGTGCCCTACACGATGATGTCACTTCTGGGTGACGTTATTGTGGCACGCACAAAGAGATCCCGGAGGGGGGGGGGACCCCCGACCCCAGTAAGACCTGGCAACCCTAGCTTCCATGGCAGATTTGAACCTAGGTCTCCTAGAGCTCCTAGATCAGAGTTTTGCGGCCTAATCATCACTTCACACTGGTTCTCGGCAGTCTCTCCGGGTGTACTTTGCGGTTGCTGCTGACAGCAAATTGTAGTCAGGTTGCCGTAGCCCAGCGCAAACAGCTCAGCTACATTAAATTCGTCTGCTATCTGTTTACTTTAGAAAAGCCAATCTAAAGTCAAGTTCAAAGCTGTGCTGTTACCGACAGTCTTTGTGGCGACCGTGTGAGTAAGTTCATTGTCACCTCCAAGTCGTCGTTGGTTGACCTGGAGTTCCAGATCTCCGATCTCAAAAATGAGCTGGCTGACTTCGTCAGATGTCTCTTCTCTGAGCTTTGTTCTCCTGTCCCACACTGGAGTCCACGCTTGATTCACTCTTGCGGTCTGTCAGTCTGCCTAAGTTTGTTCATAGTAGTAGTAGTAGTGTCAGCTGCAGTGGCTCAAGTGGTTAAGACGCTGAGCTGCAGACCAGAAGGTCGGTAGTTTGGCAGTTCAAGACCCGAGTGCCGCGTGACGGAGTGAGCTCCCATCTCTGGCCCCAGCTCCTGCCAGCCTAGCAGTTCCAAAGCAAGAAATTGCAAGTAGATAAATAGGTACCACTGTTTGCTCACGAGATTCCACAGCTTAGAGGGAGCATTGTCTGGGGGTAAACCTTCTCTGGGCACCGCCAAGCCCTGTCCCTTAAAAACTTACAAAGTGATGAAGCTGCCTGAAGCCAAGTCAGACCACTGGTCCATATCTGGATTGGTACTGTCTTCTCTGATTGGCCGTGGCCGGGTTCTCAAGAGAGAGGCCTTTCCCCACACCTGTAACCAGGGCTCCCTCTAAGCTGTGGAATCCTGTGAGCAAAAATTCTACTTTGTGAGCTACTGGCATTAAAGTTGTGAGCGAGCGATTTGGATACTGCCTAAATCAGTTTGCTCTGGAGCCATCCTTTTTTTTTAAAAAATTATTTATTTATTTAATTCGGCTTCTAGGCCGCTCTCCCCGCATAGCAGGCTCGGAGCGGCTTACATAATTAGGTGAACCTCGTTCACAATAAAACAGTTAAAAACAGTTAAAACATTACAACATTACATAAAACATTATTACATAATACAGATATTAAAGTGCTCAATGCTATCTGATGGCGTACCAAGTGATGTTACCTACAATCTAATATTGGGAGCATACAGAGTCCTTAGCGACTAGATGGTAGTAGTTATGTTGCGCATTGGTAGTCACTGGGGACAAAAAAGAGGGCAGCGGCCCCTATCCAAATGCCTGGCGGAAGAGCTCTGTCTTACAGGCCCTGCGGAACTGCATCAGGTCCCGCAGGGCCCTGATCTCCTCCGGGAGCTCGTTCCACCAGCTAGGGGCCGCCACCGAAAAAGCCCTCCCCCTGGTGGCAGTGAGCTTGGCTTCTCTTAGGCCAGGTATGGCCAGGCGATGTTGGGCCCCAGACCGAAGTGCTCTCTGGGGTACATACGGGGAAAGGCGGTCCCTTAGGTAGTTCCTTCCTGAGCGAACACAAAAATGTGTCAGCCGGAGGCTGAAAAACTGTGAGCTAGCTTACACTAACTCAGCTTAGAGGGAACACTGCCTGTAACCGGAGTTCCTTCAAGGAAAGTGGCCAGGGATTGAAGCTGGGATGCAGAGCAGATGCTCTGCCACTGACCCATGGTCTTTTTATCGCTTTAAATTGCAGCCCCCATTTGACCCTGATTTCAGGAGTCCAGGGTGTAAAAGCCACATGGACAGATATTGTTTTATAGCCTCAGTGTTAGCAGCAATCTGCTTGCGCCATGTAAAAATAGTCCCTATTTTGAGCCAGTTAAAATGTTTTGACAGGGTTTTTTTTGTTTTTAAATGGAGAAGAAAGTTCAGTAATAAAATACTTGTGTCGCGTGGGTTGCAGAAAGCTGGTCGGTGACAGCTGTTGGCCAGAATCGTCACCAACTCCAATATTACATTTTGGACAGGAATGGTTGAGGGGAGCTTTTGTTCTCCCCTCCCTTTCCCCCGACAGTCTTATGTAACTGGAAAAACTTTGTGGGCAGCGTATCAGCAATCTGTTGGTGTGGCTTAGAATCAATTTTCTGTTGACGTTTTCCGTCGCTCGGGATTCTCTATTAGTCAAATTGTGTGGATGTACGACAATCTGTAGTCCGTGGCTCTGGAGGGGGAGACGGGAATGGGAGACTGGCTGAGGAACCCAAGGATGCCCTGCCAGAGCGATCCACCGAAAGAGGAAGGTTGTGGGAGTCATGGGGAGGGGTGGTGGAGTGGGGCAGGGTCTACAGGGGAGGGGGTTAATCTGTGTGGAAACTGCAGCTTCCTGGGCTCTTGCACAGCTTGGCACAACTGCCACGGAGGGTGCTGTTCTGTCGTTTGGCCGATATTAGCCGGAGTTCGCATCTCTCCAGCAGAAGTGAGATGTTGAACAAATGTGGAATTGGGTGGCAGATGCCAAGGTGGGCAGGCCTCCTCTGCTTTTAATAGCTGCGAAGGGGAGAGAATGTTTGAGCGGTGCACCCGTGGAGCCCGGTGGTTTGATGACGACTCCCTCCTCCTTACTAGCATCATTGCCATTGTTGTACAAGAGGAACTTATGGGAGGGGAAATCATGTCCCCCTGGATCCAGCTCTCCTTTCCTCTTTCCTGCTCCCCCACCCTGTGCTGGTGCCATCTCTGCTTCCCTCTCTGCATCGACGTTTTCCCTACCCGCTCTCACCACAGTTGCCACCTACTCCTCCCGGCCGCGGTGGCCCCTGCCACAACATGGGGTGCTGTTCGGTTGCCGCAGCAACCTGATTGACGGCCCAGACTTTGGGTTCCATGCGCGTGTGTTGTTGCTCCTGAATGTTTTGAATTCTTCAAACCCCCACACTGCCATTTTTACAAGTTATACTTTTTGGCAAAGCCGATCAGCCCCCCTCCCTCCATGTTTGCAGAACCCTAAATCTTAGTCCTTGCGTTTTAGATAGAAGGCTGCTTAGCAGTGGAGTATTCAAAGCACTTTGCTTAATTATCTAATAACCCTTTCTACAACACTGGAGACAAACCTGTTGTCCCTGTGTCTTGTCTAAGGCTGTCTAGTATCTGAAGAAGTGAGCAGTGACTCATGAAGGCTCATCCCCTGCCACATATTTTATTAGTCTTTAAGGTGCTCCTGGGCTCTTGTTCTTTTCTGCCTCCAGTGCCTGGCCACTGGTGGGATTCTGGGGCGGTGGGGAGATGTGGAGAGCCATCAGTGTGACAGCATTACACCACTTCCAGGGGAAAGGCGTGACATGCCTCTCTTAAGAATCACTGTGAAGATAGTTTTAGAGGGTACCCTCCTTGGTCTGCAGTAGAACATTTAGATTCAAATTCGTGGGGTTTTTTGGTGTGATATTAGTTTTCAAGAATCAAAACTCCCTTCATCAGATACCTGACAAATCTTGTTGGTCTCTGAGGTGCTACGGAACTCGAATCTAAGAATTGCCAGAAAATCTATGGTAAAACTCTATGGTACAACTCTATGGTGAAACCATAGAGTTTCCAGCAGTTCCTAGAGGAATGGCATCACTTCTATGTTTTCCCAGGAAATAATGTAACACAACTGAGTCGATGGCAATTTTTGAATTTATTTTTTCTCCTGCCAACCGATACAGTGGTGGTAGGCTGCAGTGGTTGCTGCTAGGTGGTCTCTCACCACAGCAAGAGACCGGGCAGTCCTAGGTGATATAAGGCCTATTTCTCTTCACCAACATAGTAAATCAGCTTTGTTCTTTGTTAAAGGGCATGGTCCTCCTGGTGCTAAGACCGAGCCTTGTCCAGAGGTTCACCTTCTGACTATCCGTTAAAGAATTTTTGAAATCCAGAGCACAATTTCACATTTGTACCCATAAACCACTGCTGCTGTTGTTTTTAAGTTAGAGAACCCTATCGGTATTTGTTTCATCTGACAGGACAGATGAAAAAAATACCTCTGTCAAATGAAAATGGGTGTATTTGGAATGGAAAGGCCTGAAAGAATACCTAGAACAACAGTGGGATATGAAAAATAATATTTTTACATTGACTAATTACTGATTTTTGATGTTTAAAAGAAGAAACAATTATGTTTAAGAGAAATATACTGAACGATTGAAATGATAAAAATAGAAACTAGAGTATATATTACAGATATCTAGATTTACTTTTAAATGTTTAAAAATTACCTTTCTTTTTTTATTGTTGTAACCAAATTTGTTACCTGTAAAAGCTAATAATTTTAAATCTTTATAAGTGCTATTAGATATATAATGGTATAGGTGAGGCGGGAAGTCCCAAAGTTTCTGAATTATAATCGGAATACATAGCTATATAGAAAAACGGATAGTGATGATAATATTTCAAAAGTAACTATGTAAAGCTTTGTAATGGAAAAAATAGTAAAAATTTGTATAAAAAAAGAAAAGAAAATGGGTGTATTTGGATAAGCCACCATGCTTCAGCCGCAACCCCTTTATAACATGGGTTGAAGTACTGGCCCGCCTCACCAGACTGTTGTAGTAGGCTTACTGTTCCCCCAGTTCCCATTGCCCACCTCTGATCTGAGCACTGGTGGGAAACAATAGTTGGCATCCTCTGAGCTGCTATGTCACGTTTAGGCAAAACCAGAAATTAATGTAGGGTAGCTCTAGGAACCACCGAAGACTCTATGGTTTTACTGCCCAAACTCTCCCGCCGGTTGCCAGGCACCGCCTGACAATATGTTGTAATGATTACAGATGATGTATCGGAAGTGCTTTGCACATGCTCAGGGCATACTACAGACTTAAAATGGTGTATTAATTGTTTCCTGTCCGCCAAGGCTCCTGGGAACTGAGGGTGAACCGAAGGACTGCTAACAAAATTCTCAGCACCCTCACCAAATTACAGTTTCCAGGATTCTTTGGAGGGATACCATGTCAGTTTAACAAGCATAAAACTAATATAAGTTTGTAACGTAGGCATAAATCCTAAACGTATTATTATTTTCTTTCCCTGGTTAGAAGGTAGGGCTGCCAAGTCCCCCGGTAGAGCGGGGGAAACACCGATTTTTAAAGCTTTCCCCCGCTTTTCCAAAATTGGCCACCGGGGGGACAAAATGGCTGCCAGCAGAGGAACCTCGGAGCCTGCCCTGCTGGCCTCTTGAACTTCTTAAAAGGGAAATTTCCCCTTTAAGAGCTGATCGAGCAAGACAGCCCCGCCCAGAGATTAAGGAGGGACTAAGCTCTTTCTACTGAAGGGCTTCCGTGCAAGGTTGCTGCTGGAGTAAGCTGCGTAAGCTGCTGGGGTCTGCGAGCTCTTTTCCTTCTCTGTCTCTCCCCCTCCCCCTCTTTCTTTTTTCTGTCTGTCTGTCCATCCACTGTGGTTTTGTCAAAGGAATAAACTGTCACTTCCAAAGAGGTAAACATCACAAGGAGAGGTTGCCTGTAGAAGGTCTGGGAGTGGGATTGTTTAAAATGTCTTGTCGTGGCTGCTTGGGTCCCCCCAATCCTCATTTCCCTTCTGCAAATAAAAGTTGGGATTCCTCATTTTTATGCCAATTTTCTGTTTCTTTCAACCATGTCCCCCCCCCCCCCCTCCGGCAGTAAAAATCTGCATTTTTAAAAGCATTTGTACATCAAGTAACCGGTATTTTAAGTTAGGGATGGGTCCAACTAGCTTTTCTGCTGGCGAAAAGGGGAGGACAAAGGTCCTCTTTAGCCACCAAAAAGCCTATGCTGGGGGGGGGGGGGGGAGAAGTTATGGGACTTACATGGACAACAGCTGGGTGAAACAAGGGCCAGAAATAAAGCCTGGGAATTGGGCAAGAGTAAGTGAAAAAGCTGTCTGTCTGTCTGTCTGTCTGTCTCTCTCTCTCTGTCCCCATCCAGCAGAGGTCTATCAGTGGCTATTATAGCCACAAGGTCTAAATGGAACCCTTTGTCTGGGGCAGTGAGGCTCTGCATTCTTGGTGCTTGGGGGGCAACAGTGGGAGGGCTTCTGGAGTTCTGGCCCCGCTGCTGGACCTCCTGAGGGCACCTGGTATTTTTGGCCACTGTTGTGACACAGAGTGTTGTACTGGATGGGCCGATCCACTGTGGCTTCTCTCCTGTTCTTATGATATGAAAATCATATTTAGCACTTGTGTAGCACTTAGGGCTTCATATTCTGCCGAGATGAGGAAAGATTCAGTAGGGCCATTGCTCAGTGATAGAGCATCTGCTTGACATGCAGGAGGTATCAGCCTCTTCAGCTAAAAAAGGATCAGGTAATAGGTGACATTAAAGATCTCAGCCTGAGACCCTGGAGAGCCACTACCAGTCTGAGCAGTCAATACTGACCTTGATGGACCAATGGCCTGATTCAGTATTAGGAAACTTCATGAGTTCATGTGTCAGCATGTGGAAGCAACATCACAGGATGTGACATCACAAAATGATGTCACTTCCTTTCTCCTGGCTCCACCCCCAAAGTCTCCTGGCTCCACCCCCAAAGTCCCCAGATATTTCCCAAGTTGGACTTGGCAGCCCTATTAGAAGGGTGGGTGGACTTTCTGCTCTGAAGGAGAGATGGTGAGCATTGATTACAAAATGCGTATCTTACTCTTTGCAAGTGAACATATTTTGCCTTCTGGTTTCGAGCTTTGCTTTTGATATACATTACCTCACGATTCTGAATTATCATCACTGAAGACTGGTTTACATGTTTGTTTTTTGGCTCCTTTCTGTTAGATTCTGCAATGAAATCCCCGAATCCAAACTTGTGGCAGTTGTCATGGCAACGGTGTCATAACACTTGCTATTTATATGAGGCCTGTACGTATCGGGTGCATGTTTTAGGCTTGTCACATGCTTTTTAAAAAATCTAATACTTTCTTTTTTTTTTTTTTACCCTGCCATCATTTTGATATGCTGTATGACTAAATATTTTCCTCAGGAACTGTTGCTGTGGAAATTGAGAGAGTGCTATTTACCTTCACGGTAATTGGACTCTGTTAGGTGTTCTTAAGCAACAGGATGTCTGAAACCTTTTTCTGAGATAGGTGAGAAGACTTGACTGAGCCAGTTTGGTGTAGTGGTTAAGTGCGTGGACTCTAATCTGGGAGAACCGGGTTTGATTCCCCAGGGTTTGATTCCTCCACTTGCACCTGCTGGATGACCTTGGGCAAGCCGTAGCTCTGTACCAGCTGTTCTCTCAAGGACAGCTGTCTCAGAGCTCTCTCAGCCCCACCTACCTCACAGGGTGTCTGTTGTGGGGAGGGGAAGGGAAAGGAGTTTGTAAGCCGCTCTGAGACTCCCTTGGGGAGTGAAGGACGGGGTATAAATCCAACTTCTTCTCTTCTTCTTCTTCTTCTTGTCTCTTGTGGATAGGAGAGATACAAGCCACACTGTGCCTTTTTTCATCCTAGTGGGGAAATCCCTTTTGTTTCCCCTATTGTTAGATCCTGGAGGTCCATTTTAGTTGGGGTTGCCCGGTTCCGCCCTAGCCACGGGATGGGGGTAGGGTTGCCACATCTAGATTGGAAAACTCCTGGAGATTTGGGGATGGAGCCTGGGGAGGACATGGACCTCAGTGGGGTACAAGGCCATATAATCCACCCTCCAAAGCAGCGGTTTTTCTCCAGGGGAACTGATCTCTGTAGTCTGGGGATGAGCTGTAATTCTGGGAGATCCCCAAATTCCACCTGGAGGCTGGCATCTGTAATTTCAGTGGAAGCAGCATTTTCTCCCCTCACAAGGAGTTGTCGGTCTTAGGACACAAGAATCTCGAAAGTCTCTTGCGTGAGGGGGTGGCTCCTTGCCCTAGAGACAAGCGCCACAATTAGATCCAGCCACTGGTGGTTTTCAAACTAGCCCCGTATATGACAAAACCAGCACTGTGCAGTGGTTACAGTGTCGGACTAGAATCTGGGAAATCCCGTCTTGAATCCCCACGTTGCCGTGGAAACTTGCTGGGTGACCTTGGGCCAGCTGCATACTCTCAGCCTAACCTACCTCACTGGCTTGTTGTGAGGACAAAATAGAGGAGGGGAGAATGAGGCAAATTGCTTTACGTCCCCACTGGGAAGAAAGGCAAGATATAAACGAAGTAAAATAATAATAATCATAGCAATAATAATAAAATATATTTGTGGGTGGGCTGGTGTAGGTAGAGACCGTTCATGCTGACCCTGACCCTTGTATGCAAGCGAACACATTGGCCCAGTGCAGTGTTGCGGGGGGGGGGGGAGTATCAGGCTAGGCCTGGGGGAGATCCAGTGTCAGCTAATGCTGCCATCCCCTGCCTGTGAGGTGGGATGGCTGTACCCGTGACGTCGGTACTGTGGAATGTTATGTTGGGAGGTTGTTGGTGCCGGTTCATGTGTTTTTTCCGACTGTCTGCTTTTGCATCTTCCCGCTTATTCTCCGGGAACGATTGACCAGTATTTTAAGCGCCCTTTTTCCGCCTTAGTGATTGGTTACTTTACACGACCAGTCCTCTCTTTGAATTCTGTATAATTGTCCTGGGTTTGATTACCACCCGCCATTACTAACACAAGAAGTGCAGATGACCATTGCAGACCTTTCTCAATAAAGCTCTCCTGTTTAAGGACACTTGTTGTTGATTGACTCTGTGGGACTCTCACATCCAGGAACTTCGATGATGTGTGCAGTTGGACCCTGAGTCTTATGCCAAGCAACGTCGAGGCACCAGGTGCTGTTTGTGAACTTGACGGTACACCCTAAAGCGTGCCCCCAAATTTTCTACGTGGGTGTAATGGCAGATACAAGAGGGTTCGTCAGCCGAAGGGAAGAATCCCTGCCCTAGTTCACGAGGACAGAATAAGCCTGGTGCGATCGATGTGCCATGGCTTCTCTGGGCCTCTCTCCAGTCTGCTGATGTGCACTGAGGGGTTACTTATTCATTAATGTTGTGTTTTTATCTTGCCTTTCTTTTCCAAAACATGCACACACTCTCTCTCACACACACACACAAACAATTACATATGACTTCGTGAAATCAGGCCCATGGTGTGTATGTGGGTGGTCTCATTGTTTCAGGCTCCCTGTTCTACAGAGTGTCCAGTAGTTATGCCACGGGTTCTTGACCACACAATATTCCAGGTGCAGCCTGACCAATGCAGTGTACAGCGGGACTATTGCATCTTGCAATTCGGATGTTATTCTTGCGATCTGGATTTACCCTTGCAGTGTGTCTGCGGAGTGGGGTGCTATTTGCGATCAATTTTTTCTGTGTGCTTACACAAGCTGAAAAGGTTGCTCTTTTCAACTGCGTGGCCTCCTAATTTAGCTTTAGATCTAAAAGTCAAAACGATTCCTTCTTAACAAGGACATAATTGGCTTTAAGAGCTAAGAATAAACCCCCCCTGGTCTCACTCCTCACCCCTCCTCCTGGCTTTCTTCCTGCAGCCTCCCAGTGGCTTCTGATTGTTAATGATAATACTTATTGTGAAAAGAGCCCGCTTCTGTATTCGGAGGCTCTTTGAAGAGCTAGCAATTAGCAGAACATTAATTCTATGTGTAAGCTAAGCGAATTTGTGTCCCGGTACGTCTGCCTAAATAAGAGCAGCTTCTGATGTGATAATCCATGTGCGTGTGTTGTGAAAGGAAACAGTAAGCTGAATTGACCTGCTCTTTCTTAAGTGAAAGAAATTTTTGCCCATCCTCTGGTGGGGCGATGTATGAGCTTTCCCTACAATGAATGGAAACATTTTTTTTTTACTTTCTAGATCTGCTCCCACCCTTTCCTCTTTCCCCCAGGCCCTGTAGCCCCAGCTAAGTTCATGGGATTCAGAGCTGGAGCACAGTTGGTAGGTGGGGAAATCGGCTCCTCACCTCAAGAACTGGACACGTGCAACCATCAGCCCCATAGCCAGAAATTTTGGATTGGTGGAGCATGGGGAGATTTTGTGGGGCAGCAGGGGAGGGAGAGGGGCTGCCGCACACCTTCTCTGAACTCCAAGCAGCGATTTCATCACTTGGAGATCAGGTGCAGGCAGCACCCGCTAGAAAAACAGCATTTTGTAGGGTTGCCAAGTGTTACCTGTCTTTTAGCAGGGGCAGGGGAGTCCTTGCTAGTCTGGAAGTGTTCTGGCACGCACCACGATGACATCTCCTGAAAGTGACATCATTGCGCCGGGCACGTGTGGGCGGGACCTCTGTAATTTGAGGGAAAATCATAGAGTTTTCCCTTGAATTATAGAGCATTCCCCCTGAAACATGCCCGACACAATGACGTTACCTCCGGGTGATGTCATCGCGCCGGGCACGTCTCTTCAGCCCGGCAATTTGAGGATGGTGTTCCCTCCAGCAGCCCAATCTGGGCCGGTGGGGAGCGGGCCGATCGAGCGGGGGTTTCCCCACCCCCCAGGGGGAATTGGCAACCCTAGCATTTAAAAGGTTCCCTCTCCCTCGCCTCCTGATCAGCTGGCAGGCCCTTTAAATCTTGGAGGAGGGTAGGGAGAGGGGCAGCTGCAGGATTTAAAGGGCCCTCCAGCTGATCGGCGAGCCACGTGCTCCTGCTGATCAGCTGGAGGGCCCTTTTAATGTCACAGGAGGGGAGGGAGGGGGGAGAGGGGCATGAACTGTTGTGGGGCATGCCTCACATTTGAGGCGGTGGAGCCTTGAAATGTCCCACCGTAGCTACAGGCCTGGCAACCATAAATAGACATAGCCCCTCTGTAGCTGTTTATGTGAGGTACACCTCTTTCTCGCGTGTAAACAGGTGGCTACCAGTTGCTCTAGTAAAGATCCAGTAGGTATAGTGCAGAAGTTTCAGTAGGTACATTTAAGTGAAGACAACACTCAAGTATTGTCTCAGTAAAGTTTGGCTTTCACAGCTGGGAACCCAATGGAACTGGTTGGCCACTGTGAGAGACAAGATGCTGGATTAGACGGACTATCGGTCTGATCCAGCAGGGCTCTTCTGATGTTCTTATAGGAACATGTTTCGGAACAGTCAACTAGGGATCTATAGACTATATCTGCTGCTTCTTTCAAGCACTCCGTTTTTTTTTTTGGCCATCAAGTCGCAGCTGACTTACAGTGACCCCATAAGGTTTTCAAGGCAAGAGACTTTTGGAGGTGGTTTGCCACTGCCTGCCTCCGTGTCACACCTCTGGTATTCCTTGGTGGTCTCCCATCCAAGTACTAACCAAGGCCAACCCTGCTTAAGCTTTCGAGATCTGATGAGATTGTGCTAGCCTGGGCTATCCAGGTCAGGGCGAGCTCCCTGCCCACTGTAATAATGGATAGTTCATTAACATATCAATAATTCTGACATGCTTTCAGTGCTGGGGAGAGGCTGTAGCTCAGTGACAGAGCTTCTGCTTGGCATGCAGAAGGCTCCAGGTTCAATCCCTGGCATCTCCAGTTAAAAGAATCAGGCAGTAGTGTTGTGAAACACCTCTTTCTGAGACCCTGGATAGCAGAGGTCCATCACTGGTTATTAGCCACAAGGTATAGGCACAGGGACTCAGAGGTTAAGTCACTAAGCTGCCGACCGGAAGGTCAGCAGCTTGGCAGTTTGAGACCCTAGTGCTTTGTGACGGAGTGAGCTCCCGTCTCTGGTCCCAGCTCCTGCCAACCTAGCAGTTCATAAGCAAGAAATTTCAAGTAGATAAATAGGTACCACTTTGGTAGGAAGGTAACAGCATTCCGTGCGCCTTGGCGTCAAGTCATACCGGCCACATGACCACAGAAACGTCTTCGGACAGTACTGGCTCTTCGGCTTGGAAACTGAGACGAGCACCACCCCCTAGAGTTGGATTCGACTGGCTTTCAAGCAAGGGAAACCGTTACCTTTTACCTATAGATGGAACACTCTGTCTGGGGCAGTGATGCTCTGTATTCTAGGTGCTTGGGGGGCAACAGTGAGAGGGCTTCTGGCCCCACTGGTGGACCTCTTGATGGCACCTGGGTTTTGGCCACTGTGTGACAGGCTGTTGGACTGGATGAGTCATTGGCCTGATCCAACATGGCTTCTCTTATGTGGCCAGTCAGCGTAGATAATACTGACCTTGATGGACCAATGGACTGATTCTGTATAAAGCACCTTCCCACTTCACTGGGTCTACTCTTGCTTCGGCCACTGTCCTCTGTTCGAGGTGGGTTGTGGGAATCCTGCTTCTCAAGATGTACTCGAAGATTACGAGAAACGAGCATTGTGGTTGGGGATTCTGGAAGACCAAATTAATGTAACTTATTCCCTGAATTCTTTCTTGTCTTTATAGATCAGGCTTTGCCACCTCGGTTGCCCACTGATCCTCACTATAACTTCATGCGAAGTGCTTACCAGCGGTGTGGAAGTCATGGTCCGGAAAGGTAAACAGCTGACAATTTTATACATGGCTGGTGCTGCAGAGCTTGAATGATAAGGTTGTGTTGTGCAAACATTTGCATTTTGTCAGGCTGTCGGGCAGAACCACTGCAAGTTCACTGAGCATAAGACCTCTTGCATTTAAGTGGCTAGCAGTCCATTCCTAAATGGAGTTAACACCCTTCCAAGCCTGTGGACTTCAGTGGGTTTAGGAGGGTGTAACTCTGTCTAGGCCCACAGTGCAAGTGTATTGGCTTTTCGTAATACAGGTGCCCTTTTGAGATACTGAAGGAAGCGCGAGAACTTACAGTTCCATACAGAGGGTATCCTGTGAGGGCGAACTTAATTATGGGCTGGATCCTATGAATCTGTTCTGCTGTTAGCAGAATCTTCCTCAGCCATAAGGATAAGGCAATGCCACAGGAAGGATCCTTGAGCTGGAAGAAGGCTCCATCATTAGTCCAGCACAGGATCCAACCCAGGATTTTTGTTTCACACAAGTTGAGTTTCGAAGCCACTGAATGGGATTCAAAATCCAATATGAATGACAGCTCTTGATTCAGAATGTGCGTGTGGAATGGATTTGAAGGGGAGGGGCTGTGGCTCTGTAGTTCACTTGCTGAAGGTCCCAAGTTCGATCCCTGGTAGGGGGTGGGCATTCAGATGTATCCAGTCCAAATATATATCTTAAAAAAAAATTGTGGGTTTTTTTTCCAGATATATTTGAGCTTCCAAATGGTGATCTGGAATCTTCCAGGGTACCAGAGAAGGGGTCCCAAAAATCCCCAAAACATCTGAGTTCAGCCTTTGACAACATATTAGCCATGAATATTGGGAGCCAGCATTTGAAGGTCCCCTGGAGTGCCCCCCCCCCCCAAGTCTGTGTCTTCCCGGGCTTGGTATTGGCTTGCTGTGTTTGTTTTACTTTGATTCTGTTATTTTGAATTGGTTTTTGTCAGGGGTCCTTTCATAAAAAAAGAGGTGCAGGAGCTCATTAGCATACCTATTAGCATAACTTGTTAGCATAACCGGCCGAATGTCAGTTTCAGCCCTATTATACCCTATGGGCCATTAAAGTCAATGGCAAAAACTCATAGGGTGTATGAGGGGCTGGAGGAGAGGGGGTTTGAGAGAGAGACTCCAAACTTGCAGGGTACCTTCAGGGACCTCTCATCGAAATACCCACCAAGTTTCAAGAAGATTGGACCACAGGGTCCAATTCTACGGGGCCTCAAATAGGTTGCCCCATCCCCTCCATTGTTCTCTATGGTGGGAAAAAACGTTACCAGAAGCTACCCTGCAAGTTTGGAGCCTCTCCCTCAAACCCCCTCCCCTCCAGCCGCTTTTAAAGCTGTTGTCGAATTTCAGCAGCAATTCAGCCGCAGGCCAAATCAGATCAGAGAATCTGATTCCGCCCGTGGCTGTCCTACTGCCCACTCCTGGGCTGGCGGAGCGGTGCTCCACCTCGCTCCGGCCCCAAAGGGCCCCTGGTTTTTGTTGGTCTTGCAATATTGTATTCTTTGCACAAGTTGGTTTGTGTCAGGTTTGTGGTGGATTCTCGGGTTTGATGTTGCCTTTGGTTACCAGGTTGCACCTTGGCACCGATTCTCTGATTTTACATTTCATGAAGATAGATTCAGGGGGGCAGCCGTGTTGATCGGAAGCCACAGAACAAGAACTGAGTCCAGTGGCACCTTTAAGACTAACAAAGTTTAATTCTGGGTAGAAGCATACCTAGAATTAAACTCTGTTGGTCTTAAAGGTGCCGCTGGACTCAAACTTTGTTCTGGTTTTACATTTGTTAGGCATGTGACAGCATTCCTAGTCTGTTTGGCATGGACGAGGACATTGGGTTGGATTCTCAGGTTGTACATTTGCCATGTTGGGCTTGCTACACTGCCCTGAGCGTCTGCCAGGATTCCCTGGTTTTGCATTGGTTCTTTGGGCTTATAGGTTCTGTCTGTTTTGAGAGGCTTCTGGGCAGGGGGTTGCTTTTGCTTGCTCTTGTGTGTCTGAGTACTCTTTGCCCAGAAGAAAGTCTGGCATTTCTTTCACCCATAGCAAGCAATGGGGGATAACTGGGGGCACCTTGTTCAGGGCCCTAAGGGTCCAATTCACATGAAATTTGGACAGGCACCCAGTGCAATTTTGGTGCAGCTTGATTTAAAAAACCAGCCCCTCCAGAAAGATTTCCCATAGAGAATAATGGAGTCAAATAATACCTCCCCCAAATCTGGACCCGAATCCCAAAACAGGTGTTTGGAACCTGGGAAACCAGCAATGCTGATGTTTTTCAGCTCCTTGATATCTGGATCTGAGAAATACCAATTTTTTTCTGAGGTACACATTCCTAATCCCTGACATCTCTAGTTAAAAGGACCAGGCAGTAGGTGTTATGAAGAATTTCTACCTGAGACCCTGGGGAGCTGCTGCCAGTCGGAATAGTCAAGATTGATCTTAACTCTGCATAAGGAAGTTTCATCTGTTCATTAGTTAAAAGTTGTTGTTGTGGCTCAGTGGTATAGGATCTGCTTGGCGTGCGGAAGGTCCCGGGTTCAATCCTCGGCATCTCCAGTGAGCAGGACTAAGCAGTAGGTGATCATAGAATCATAGAGTTCGAAGGGTCCTCCAGGGTCCTCTAGCCCAACCCCCTTCACAACACAGGAAATTCACAAATGCCTCCCACCACACCCTCGGTGACGGCTGTTCCATGTCCAGAAGAGGGGGGGGGGACCTCCAGGATCCCTGGCCAAACTGGCCTGGAGAAAAAACTGCTTCCTGACCCCGAAGTAGCGATCAGCATTTCCCTGAGCATGTAAGAAAGGGCCACAAGAACTAAGCACTGATGGAACCCTTCCCGCCCTCCCTCTCATGATCTGCCGAAGTTCACAGAATCAGCATTGCTGTCAGATGGCCATCTGGCCTCTGTTTAAAAACCTGAACCTGAGACCCTGGTGAGCTGCTGCCAGTTTGAGTAGACAGTATTGACCTTATTTGGACTCATAGTCTGATTCAGTATTAGGCAGTTTAATGCATATGTGTGTATGAGACTAGCCGTGGCTCATTTCGTAGCAGGAGCTCCTTTGCATATTAGGCCACACACCCCTGATGTAGCCAATCCTCCAAGAGCTTACAGTAGCCCCTGTAAGAAGAGCTCTGTAAGCTCTTGGAGGATTGGCTACATTAGGAGGGTGTGGCCTAATTTGCGAAGGAACTCCTGCTACAAAATGAGCCCTGAGTCTAGCTACAACGGAGGGGTGCCTGCCCTAATTCTATTGGTAGTTGAAAGCTGGAGGAGGGGCCAGTTATCCTGGGCATTTTAGAAAGCTACATAAATGACGTTTTTTGCTGTTCAGTCTACAGTATGTCTCAGGTGATATCTTCGAGTCTTGCCCTCCAAATCCTGTTTGCCCCATCCAGTGGCACGCTGGCTGCCATGTTATGCCCAGCCACAATCCCACACATACACAAAAGGGAAGTTTTAAAGCCTTGTGCTCAAAGATACGGTTCAGAGCTTAGAGACATATAAGTTTACAAGCAAGCATGGACATTTGGAACCTTTCATTCTTTAGCCCCTGGCAAACTTCAGCACAGAGATACATGCTGTTCCAGACACAGCTTGCTTCTCTGGATGTTGCTGTGAACAGAGCAATAGGAGGGGGGAATTATTTATTTTTTTTAAAGAAAGTGGACTGTTATACCAAAAGTGAGATGGAAATATTATGCCAAAAGTGAGAAGATGGTCTACGGTCCTGCTAACCTCAGTGGAGTTTGGCAGCCTGCTGAAGGGAAGAGGGGCAGGATCCCGATCAGAAAGCCAAACGGCGTTTGGAATACCTTAGTACCATTGAAAGAAATGGAGGAAAGCCTGTAGCCCTTCAGTAGTTCTCAGTCCCCAGTTTGGGTGCGGGATAGACTCCCCCCTTTGCCCCTCTCCCAATGCTGCCACCACTCAGAGCGGTGGTGGAAGAAAATGTTTGTAATAAAGGGCAGTTCTGGCTGTGGCATCATGTCACTTCTGGTTAAAAAAACAACCCCCCAGAAATTGGGTAGACATAGGGTAGCTCTAGGAATTGCCAGAAACGCCATGATTTTACCATAGAGTTTCTGGCAATTCCTAGAGCTACCTGTGTAGCTTTCAGATGCATGATGCCAAAGCAGATGTTCCAGGGCATATCCCCATTGCATATCCCCATCTACATCTTGACGGGCACTTCTTACCTTCAAGCCATAATTTATGTAATGTGTGTCAAGTCATTCTGAAGGCAGGAGGGAGGGAGGAAGGGTCTTGAAAATGTCTGAGTAGCAGAATGATTCCTCTATGGTAGAGTCATCCAAATTAGAATTGAAATGAACATTGGTGTGCTGATGATGCTTGCAGAAAATGAACATGGTGATGGGGGGAGAGTATGTGGGAGAGAGGTATGTGCTACAAGGGGCAAAATTCATGGTGGGCCCAACCTACTTAATTATTATAATTTTGAGCTCATTGTAAATCTTTTTACTTGGGTTAGATTTTCAGTAATTAACCTTTTACTGGTGCTAGGTTCATATAAACTGCAAGTGAATATTCTAAAACAATTATATACATAAATTATATTTTCGAATATTAACTTTCATTTATTTTATGTTTAAAGTTTATTTTAAGCAGAAGGTTATACACAAGCACTGCTGACTAGGCTGCAGTTAGTGGTTCTGTGCATATTTCTTCTTGTTGTTTTGGGCTTTTGACAGATGGGGCTCTTCCACATTTTCATTTTCATCACTTGTGTGTCCTTATTCCTTCAGGGTTCCCCTCCACTTTTCTGCATGTGTTTAGTTCCCTCTAGTGGTCAATGCTCTGTTACATGGCTGTATGTCTGGCATAAAAACCTGCAGTGTAAGTCTGCAGGGAGATATGCCAGACACCCAGCTATGCAATATCGAACCAACCACTAGAGGGAGCACAACACATGCAGAAAAGGGAAAAAAATGAAGCAATGGGGACATACAAGTGACAAAAATGAGAATGTGGAAGAGTCCATTGTATTAGTCTGGATTCTTGACAGTGGTAGCTTCCTGTTGTCTCTGGCAGCTGACCTTTTTCTTGAGTTAGAATTCCAGAGATGTTCCTCTCTGTGTGTTCGTCTGTGCATGTCTGATGAATTTTTCTTCATGCACCAGTAAAAAAAAATACTTGTACTAAGAACGCTCATCTGTCAGGAGGAGGTTAGGCTCCACTTCTTCTCTCTACCATCTAGTTTCCCACATCAGTGAAGCCCAAACTCCACTCACTTCAGCTGAATGTTAGCCATATTTACCCATCTTAGGAATGAACTCCAGCTCTCCTTCCATTATGCTGCACTAGCTGTCATGTTCTGGGAAATGTGCACAGCGGATGGCATATTTAAATGTCCCTGGCCTGTCACTTCCATTGTTTCTTTTAATAACGGATAAAGGGGTTCCCCTTTGTCTGATTCAAAATGAGCTTGTTGACAGGCTAACTATGAGGATGCCCCAGTGGCCTGTAATTAACACTGTTCCAAACTGGAACATCCTGTCTTCCCTGTTGCATTCCTAAGAATGCCAGGTGCACATAGGGTGTAATGTAGAGTTGCCAACTTCCTGGTGGGGCCTGAAGGTCTCCCAGAATTTCAACTGATCTCCAGACAGTGGAGTTCTGTTTTTCGGAGAGGCGGGGGGAATGGCACCTTCAGAGGGTGGACTCTATGACATCATATCCGTGTTGAGCTTCCTCCCTTCTTCAGACTCTGCCCTCTCCGGATACCACCCCCAAATCTCCAGGAATTTCCCAAACAGGAGTTGGCAACCCTAGGTGCACAACAGAGGACTGAGGCTCAGTGGTCACCCCCCTCCTGTGCCCCAAACCCTCCTTCTCTACTCCCGCACTATGTTATAATGTGTCAAACTAATACTGGAAAGAGCCAGGTCCAAGTACCGTCTCTCTCTCCCAAAGCTCATTGGGTGACCCTGGGCCATCACTTTCTCAGTAGGAGTGCCCCTCCTCATTCTCTGCCTGTGTCTCAAAGACCAGTAGCAGGAAACAGGGTTGGTGTGATGGCATTGTGCTGGTGCATGTCTTCACTTCCAGTGTTAAATCAGAAGTAACCTCATGAAGTCTGGAGGGGGTCCCTCCAGGATTTGCCAGAAATTTGGGTGAAGGTATCTGACAAAGGGAGCTTTTACTCTTGAAAGCTCATACCCTGAAAACCTTGTTGGCCTCTTAAGGTGCTACTGGACACAAATCTCACTCACAGGTTGTCTCAGGTGGCTAGCTATGTTAGTTTGCAGTAGAAGAGAAAGACCAAAGTCCGGAAGCACCTTAAAGACCAGGAAGATTTTCTGGGTGTAAGTAAGAGAGCTTTGATTTTCGAAAGCTCACACCCGGAAAATCTTGTTGGTCCTTAAGATATGACTGGACCTGAATCTAGCCCAAAACTCTATGATTTTATAATGAATGTTTTGATGAATCCCAGAGCATCACCCCTGAAGTCATGGCAACATTTCTGGTTTTTCACTGGATGTGATGTCACGTTCTGGTGCACCACCGATGTGCCTGTCTCCGCCCCCAAATCCTCCCAGGGTGGCATGCTGGGAGCCTGAAGTCACAGGGTTGCTATGTGTACAAAAACTGGGACGATAAGAGCTATGTAGGCTGGATGGGCTCAAAATGCGATAGATTATTACGTGATCCCCATGGTTAGCACTTCTTAGCTATAGATGAAAAGAGGTCTGGACCTGGAATCCTTTCCGGTGGTCTGTGTTTTGGGTGCTCCATTTCAAGTGCTTTTCAAAGCCCTGTTAGAATCTTTTTGTTAAGGCATTTTCAGCCTTGGAAGTCTATAACTGAGAATGTTTTGTAAGTGGATTTTCTCTTAGGCAATACTATGCCTCTCCTGGTATTCCAGGTGAAAATAATATCTTTAAAAGGGTAAAATGGCTTTAAGATCACACCATCAGTCCCCCAGACAGCCGGATGGCATCTCATTTTATGTCATTCTTAAACGATGGGAATTTTTTTCTTGCCATTAAAAAAACGTCTTTATACTCCATCGAAAGTCCTTTCTTTCTAAGTGTATGAAATGTTTCCAGTTGAGCGAGTCATTTGGTCAAAAGCGAAATGATGGTCTAAACAACCAAAAATGATAAAAACAAAGGAGGTTTTATTTTAAAAAAAAAAAAAACCCACTGCAGCCATTTAAGGGGGTGAGGGGGGGAGAGAGAAAGCTTTTCATCTGTGAAATCTTTGCCTTTTTATAGGTTTGTGAAGCACAAAGAGGGCTGGGGTTTTTTTTACACTGAAGGATTAGATGACCATTATAGATAACACGATTTTTATGGGTCTGCTCTGGTGCTTGCTGATGCCTGATGGACATTTCCAGAGTCCATAATGTTAATCCGCCTGAGCCAATAACCTTGGCATCACCTTCCCCGGAGCTCTCCGGCTGACTTAATTAAGGCCATCGTATATCGCTTGTGAAATTTTATGATTGTATAATCTGGCAACAACGATAAAATGCGGCCTTAGAGTGAATCCCTTTAATTGTCAGTTTAATCGAAGGCTAGCAGTGGAACCGGCTGCCTAGGGAGGTGGTGAGCTCCCCCTCACTGGCAGTCTTCAAGCAGCGGCTGGACGAACACTTGTCAAGAGAAGCTCTGGGCTGACCCTGCATTGAGCAGGGGGTCGGACTAGGTGGCCCGTGTGGCCCCTTCCAACTCTATGGTTCTAGCTGCTTTCTTTTTCTTCCTTTTTTAAAAAAAATCTCGAATGAGAAAATTTCAGTAAACAATCAGTAAATGCTCCAATCCTGGGTGTCTCTTTGCCATTTCCCGACCACCTCCAGACTGTTTGTCTGAGAACAGTTTCCATCCAACTGAGAGAACATTTCAGTAACTGTGTCAGCGGCCCCGTGTCTCCAGCTGGGAGGTGGCACAGAGGAACCGATACAGTGGGAAGGGCCATCCGGTGATGGACACAGAGAGCTTTCCCCAGTCCTGGAAGAAGGAAGAGGATGGCAGGAGAAACCAGTGGGCTGACTGTGTCCCAGGACCCATGCCAAGGGCTGCCAACTCTGGGAAGTTCCTGGAGGTTTGGGGCATGAGTCTGGGAAAGGCAAGGTTTGGGAAGGGTATGGACATCTGTGGGGTATCAGTGCGGACCCTGTGGCATCACATCCCTGCTGAGCTCCCTGTCTTCCCCAAATTCTGCTGTCCCTGGGCATCACCCCCAAATCTCCGGGATTTTCCAAAGCTGGCTTTGGCAAACGTAACAGAGGCGCCTGTGCTTGGTTTGGTGAATGCATTTTTTTTTTTTGCCACACACTTCTTGGATTACCTTGGCACAAAATTTCAAGGCTTTTCGGGGACATGACCCTGGATATGTCCCAAGCTGTTTGGCGTGTTCCATGCATGGGCACTTCTGTGTCAGGCGAGGAGGTCCTTGTTTGTTTCATCCAAAGAAGATTTTGCATAGGAAGTCTGAGCAAGCGCCCAAAATATAACAGCTGAGGCTCTGCCCATCTGAGCACACCCACCCCGATTCACATGCTGAATTTCGCTGCAGTGAGTCGGTGTTAGAAGCACAGGAGCAAGGCCAAGACAGAAAGGCGGCATTCGCAAGTCACTCGTCACTCATTTAATTAATAATGGTTAATAATAATAAATTAATAATCTAATTAATAAATAACTAAATGAGGATTAATAAATAGTTTGGCCTGGACTACAAAAGGCATGAAGTTCAATCACGAATTCAGCTTGGACTATGAAAAGTATGAAGTTCAAGGAATTCGGTCTGGATAACAGAACTTTCGTAGTCCAGGCTGAATTTTTTGAACTGCTTACTTTTAGTAGTCCAGGCCGAATTCTTTGTATTTTAACAGAACTTTAGTCATCCAGGCCGAATTCTTTGAACTTCGTACCTTTCGTAGCCCAGGCCAAATTCTTCTTGTTGGAATCTCCCACTTTTTTTTGCAGTTTCATTTGGTGCCTTTTATTTCTTCTTCTCATTGCTTGTCTGTCTTCTCTATCGTTTGCTGCCCCTCCCTAGGAGTCTGCTGTTGCTGCGCTGCGTTGCGTCCTCGTTTCAAACGTCTGGTGGATAACATTTTCCCTGAAGACCCCAAAGTAAGTGATATAATTCATAAGCCAGGTGTGCCAGAACTGTTCATAATTACCAAGGCTGATCCAGAGGGGGGGAAAAGAAAGATTATGGACTGTAGCATTAAATATTAATCTGAAGCAACAGTCTTAGAGGTAAATAGGGTGTAGAGTTAGAAATGTTGGTCTAGGAACAGGGAGACTGAGGTTTAAATCCCCACTCTGCCATGCAATTTTGCTGGGTGACCTTGGGCCAGTCATATACTCTTAGGCTAACCCAGGGCTCATTTCGTAACAGGAGCTCCTTTGCATATTAGGCCACACACCCCTGATGTAGCCAATCCTCCAAGAGCTTACAGAGCTCTTCTCACAGGGGCTACTGTAAGCTCTTGGAGGATTGGCTACATCGGGGGTGTGTGGCCTAATATGCAGAGGAGTTCCTGCTACGAAATGAGCCCTGGGCTAACCTACTTTCTGGGTTTATTGTGAAGATAAAACAGAGGCGGGGGAGGACATAGGCCATCCTTTGCCCCTTGGGAATAGTATAGATACAGATGGATAGCAGTAGGCACTTCCATTTGCTGAGGCACTTCATTCCCCCCACAGTCCTGTTGTCTTGTGGGTTTCTCTTGTAGAAATATTGGAGTTACAATTCCCAAAGTCCACAGTTGATTGTCTCCCTTTCTTCCCAGAAGTGGAATATTTTCATTCGTTTGCATAAATATTGGTCTTCAGTTGGCGTGATGCTCCCTGACACAGAAGATAGTGCAGATGGAACTCCTCTGTTTATCATTCTGTTTTAATCTCTCTGTGATTCTAAGGAGCTCAGAGTAACATACCTAGTTCTTCTAAGAGAAAACGACCACTCCAAGATCACTCAGTGAATTTTATGACTGGAAGAAGAGTTTAACCCCAGTCTCTTGAATTATGGTCCTGTTCAGACGACCCGTTCACACAGTGACTCACCTCATCTTGTCTCACTCCGTGTTGACTCAGGGTTTTCCTGGAAGTGACAGCATGCCTATCACTGGTTCCCAAAGTGGGCAATACCGCCCCCTCGGGGGCACTGGAATGATCCAGGTGGGTTGGAACTGTCCAGGTGCATCTTTTTGTCCACTTCTTGAAGGTAGATGTAGAAGAAGAAGAAGAGAAGAGATTGGATTTATATCCCACCGTTCACTCACTTGGAGTCTCAGAGCGGCTTACAAACTCCTTTCCCTCCCCCTTCCCACAACAGACACCCTGTGAGGTAGGTGGGGCTGAGGGAGCTCTAAGACAACTGTCCTTGAGAGAACAGCTGGTACAGAGCTATGGCTTGCCCAAGGTCATCCACAACAGGAGTGGGGAATCAAACTCGGTTCTCCCAGCTTAGAGTCCGCGCACTTAATCACTACCCAAACTGGCTCTCTGTACAGGGGGGCAGTGAGTAATTTTTTTTCTGAAAAGGGGGCAGTAGGCCAAATAAGTCTGGGATCCCATGCATGGCCACCCTCTCCATATACCTGCCCCACTTAAGTCTTCTGCTGGTTGCCAGGTCTGGCAACTCTAGGCTTCAAGGTCTTGATTTTCTGTGGTTTGAGAACTACTGACGGGGAGCAGACTCCTTCCAAAACCTTAGATGTTGGAAATGTTGGAAAAGGCAGCATTTGGTGTACAGAGAAGACCCTGCCTGGGGCAGCAAGAAGACAATTAGATAGGATAGTGAGGTCAGCACCTTCTCTCTCCTACTGAGTGTCATTCCTTGTCTGTCTCCAGATTGCTACTTTTAGGGCAATTTCCCCCTTCTCCTTGGAAGTGCCACACTCAGTCTTACCCTCTCTCTTAGCTAGAGATGTAGTTAGGAGCCTATCTCTGTCTATCCTCTTTCCTATCAAGTATGTTTATTCCTAAATAAACCTTTGTCTGTTCTTTAACCAGGTTGTGCACCATTGCTGTGTTAATGACTCTGCCAACTGTAAATTATTATCCTTTTGAATATCGGTGGTGACAAATGGTTCAGCCACCTTCCGTCGCTTTCTCATTTCCCCCTATGGAGTATTGTGGTTTTAATTAATTTTTTTCCTCATCTTCCAGAAGCACTCCATCAATTTTTTAAAAATTCATTGGAAGTCTATGTTATCCGCCACGCTAATTTGCATCTCCTGCATTTGCACAATTTAATTTTGCCCTGCGGGAACCTGAAATTTTTCTTTTTAATGAATACTTAGTTTTCTGTTCGGAACTAAGTCGAGCAATCAAATGCCTTGCAAAACGTGCGTGCCAGATGTATGCCTTTAATTTTCCTCTTTGTAAAAATACATTAGTTCTCCATCAGTAACACAGGTGTCTGTGGGTTGGCTCTGGAGGGTCTAGAATAGGGACGGGAGGGATAAGAGAAATTAGGACCTTAATACTTGCAGATAATTCTCTTTATTTATTTAATTGTTTTTACCCCACTCGTCTTCACAACAGGGACCCAACGTGTCTTTCAACATGGTTCTCCCCTTCTCCATTTTATCCTTGCAACTGCCTGTGAGATTGGTAGAATGTGGGTGAAAGTGACAGGTCCAAGGTCACCCAGCAATTTCCCTTGGCGGAGTGGGGATCTGAACTTGAGTCTCCCAGGTCCTGGTGGAGGAAAGTGCCGTCAAGTTGCAGCCGGCTTATGTTGACCCTGTAGGGTTTTCAAGGCAAGAGATGAACAGAGGTGGTTGGTCACTGCCTTCCTCTGCATAGCAACCCTGGACTTTCTCGATGGTATCCTGTCCAAATACTAACCAGGATTGACCAGCTTCGCTTTTGAGACTGGGTTAGCCCGGGCCATCCATGTCAGGGTGGTAGGGATTGTAAGGCAAGAGATGTTCAGAGGTGGTTTGCCATTGCCCGACTGCATAGCAACCCTGGTTTTCCTCGGTAGTCTCTTTGGAGGTTTTCAGGCAGAGGCTAGACGGCCATCAGACAGCATTGCTGATTCTGTGAACTTAGGCAGATCATGAGAAGGGAGGGCAGGAAGGGCTGCATCAGTGCTTAGTCCTTGTGGCCCTTTCTTACACGCCCAGGGAAATGCCGGTCGCCACTTTGGGGTCAGGAAACAACTGTTCTCCAAATCAGCTTGGCCAGGGATCCTGGAGGGTTCCTCCCCCTCTTCTGGGCATAGAGCCGGGGTCACTGGGGTTGTGGGGGGGTATTTGTGAATTTCCTGCATTGTGCAGGGGGATGGGCTAGATGACCCTGGATGTCCCTTCCAACTCCATGATTCTATGATTCTAAGTACTAACCAGGGCTGACTCTGCTTAGCTTTTGAGATCGGGTTAGCCTGAGCCATCCAGGTCAGGGTGGTGACCCATAGGGCTCTTAAGGCAAGAGATATTCAAAGGTGGTATGCAATTGTCTACTTCAGTGTAGCAACCCTGGACTTTCTTGGTGGTCTCCCATCCACGTACTAAGCAGGGCAACCCTGCTTAGCTTCTGACGTCTGATTAGATCGGGCTAGCCTGGTCATCCAAGTCAGGGCCCAGGTCCAAGCCACCATTATGCCATTCTGTCTCAGTGGCTTTACCCCTTGTCCCCACAACCCCCTGCATTTTCCCAGCCCCCTATATGCCGTGAGCAAGCATTCAGAAACCCCTTCTCCTAAGGCACTTGTAGTGCGGGCAGCCACTTTCAAGAAGAGTAGACAATTCTGACTTCGATGGACCTGTGGTCTGTTGCTCTGTAAGGCCGTTTCATGTGTTGATTTCACTGTCCGTGAAGCTGTTGCTAATTGATATCTAGCCGTTGCAACCGAAGTGTCAGAGAGCGCTTAGCACTGATGAAAAAGAAACTTGACTGACGGCTTTCTGAACAATTAGGATGGGCTTGTTAAAGCCGATATGGAGAAGCTGACATTCTACGCCGTTTCTGCTCCCGAGAAGCTTGATCGAATTGGCGCTTACTTAGCAGAACGACTGAGCCGGGACGTCGTCAGGCACCGTTACGGGTAAGGTTGCTTTTCTGATGCCGTCTTGCCAACTGTTTTGGAATCCTCCTGGCACAGAGCTAGAGCCCAAGTGGAAAGAAAAGCTATTCACATCTTGGGGCTTTTCCTCATTCTCATTTTACTCGCTGCTAAGTTTCTGTTTCGAGTTTTGCTCCCTCTAGTGGTCGATTTGATATCACACAGGTTTATTTCCAGCAGATTTACTGCAGGGAGATATGCTGGAAAGTAACCTATGTGGTATCAAATCAGCCACAGCAGGGAGAAAAATGCGTGGAATAGGGAAAAAAAACCCTCCCCATTTGCTCCTCTTTGGATTACCTTTTTTTATTACATCTGTATCCCAGTTCATTGCTTTGATCCATGATATATACTTGTGAGGCAACAGACAGAACAACAGCTATATGATAGGTCAAAAGCTAAGGGAACTTATAGCTGAGATGTACACTAAACCAATAAGCCATATGAAAAAGCAATGCAAAAATATCAATTTAATACAACAGACAATAAACAAAGGCCCAAGAGTAAATCAACGAAGCTTGTGAAGCTTGCTCAGCTATTTGTAACTTTGTACGAATACTCTGTGTATGATGGCAGTATGAAAAATTGATATTGATGGATTAGTCTGATCTTAAAGGATTGTTCTTTTAGATGCTGTCCTACTAAGTCATACATGAAGTCATATGATGGTCCTCGCCTGATGAAGACTGCCAGAAACGAATATACTTACCGGATCCTTCATTGATTTACTCTTGGACCTTTGTTTATTGTCTATTGTATTAAATTGATATTTTTGCATTGCTTTTTCATAGGGTTTATTGGTTCAGTGTACATTTCAGCTATAAATTCCCTTAGCTTTTGATATCTACTTGTAGAGAAGAAGAAGAAGAGAAGAGATTGGATTTATATCCCGCCCTCCACTCACTTAAGAGTCTCAGAGCGGTTTACAAACTCCTTTTCCCTTCCCCTCCCCACAACAGACACCCTGTGAGGTAGGCGGAGCTGAGAGAACTCTTTCCCAAGCTGTCCTTGAGGGAACAGCTGGTACAGAGCTATGGCTTGCCCAAGGTCATCCAGCCAGGTGCAAGTGGAGGAATGGGGAATCAAACCCAGTTCTCCCAAATTAGAGTCCGCGCACTTAACCACTACGCCAGACTGGCTCTTGTAGCTAAGATAACAAATTTTTGCACCTTTAGGTTTTATCACTCTGTCTTTATCCAAGCTATACCTCGCAGATCAGATTAGTTTTCTCTAAGCTTATAGATGCTTTTTAAATTTTGGGAGACAGTGGGATGTACTGACATCAAGAAGCTGATGTTTGCCCCAACTCTGAGCGGACCCCAGTGAAACAGTGTTAGAATAGGTTAATGTTTTAAGGTTAGAACCCCACGTGGTTGTGTAACGAGAGGTTTCACTCCTGCACCCAACTAGAGAGTCTGGACTAAACAATTGCAAAAGTCTTTGCCTATGCAAACAATTTCGTAGCGGAGTTCTCCAGGATTTATCTATTAAAGGCTGTTCATCAACCGTGAAATCTGATAATACAAATAAGTATGGTGTGAGTTCGGTTCCTTGAACTGCAACCAGCAAGCAGCAAACCTGCAGAGGTTTTATCTTTTATTGAAAAAGGAAGTAGTTCTCTTTATTATGCAATACAGTAAGAAATACAGGCATGTAAAAATTAACCTTACAATTGCTGTAAAAACAAGTTGCTAACTTTGCTGAATTGTACTATAGTGAGTAATATATTAAAGAGCAAGCCATTCAGGTTTTGTCTCACTGCTTTTACAGATTATCAAAAAGCCCAAGGAACACAGCCAGGAACCTTTCCTAATCTTCTTCCAGTTTGGTGTAGTGGTTAAGTGTTCGGACTCTAATCTGGGAGAACTGGGTTTGATTCCCCACTCCTCCACTTGCACCTGCTGGATGACCTTGGGCAAGCCCTAGTTCTGGCACAGCTGTTCTTAAAAAAGAGCAGTTTCTGTCAGAGCTCTCTCAGCTCTACCTACCTCACAGGGTGTCTGTTGTGGGGAGGGGAAGGGAAAGGAGTTTCTAAGCTGCTGTGAGACTCCCAAGTGAGTGAAGGGTGGGATATAAATCCAACCTCTTCTTCTTCTTCTGAGACTTCCACCCAGAGAAATAACCTCTCGTTGCAGTTTGATTAACTCTAAATCTACCAGTCAGTCCTCGTCCAGCGCCCGTGAGTTCTACCATAACAAGAGAGGGAACAAAAGCTCTCTTCCTCTGTTTTGTCCGCCCCATGCATAGTTTTATAAATCTCTACCCCCTCTCCTTAGTTGTCTTCTTTCTAAACTAAACAACTCTCCAGTTCCTTGAGTTCTGCTGTATAGGGAAGGTGTTCCAACCCCTTTGTCACCACGGTCACTACCACTTTTTTTTTTTCATCTCTGTGGTAGAGGTGGTGGAACCAAATCTATATGCAGGATCCAAAGTGCAGCGGATGTGTTGACTCCCTTTCTCCATCTCTTTCCTAATAACCCTGATTGCAGAGCTTGCTTCTTCTTTTTTTTCCTGTACCACCACCACACGCTGAGCTGCATTTAGATGGATCGGGGCCCAATTACGGATGCCAGCCTTCAGGTGGGACTGACTACAGAGATTAGTTCCCCTGGAGAAGTTGGATGCCTTGGAGGGTGAACTTTATGGTATTGTACCCCACTGAGGTCGCTGTCCTCTCTAGGCTCCAACCCAGAATCCATAGGACTTCCCCATCCGGGATCTGGCAGCCCTACCCCTCCATCTCCCATCAGTGGCCAGGGACCACTTGGCTACCCTCAGCCCAGTATTTTCAAGTTATTTGCTCTGAAATCAATGGTCCCAAACCTCTTCCCCCTCCCCCCCCCTACTAACTCATCCCATTGATATTAATGAGAATGAAATGTGATCTGTAACTGTATCAGGGTAATTAGAGTTAGTCATTTCCTCTGAAGTCTTGTTTTTTTAAAAAAAAAATCTCTGTGGGTATTGTACTTTGTGTGCCCTCTGTGCCCAAAGTTTTGAATTGGTTTATGGCCTGAGGCATTCCACACGTCAGGCGCAGCGCTCGGTGAGTTCTGTGAGAAAATGTATTTATCCGAATTTGTGATACGGCAGCAACAGAATGAGGGCTCCCCCCTGTACAAATTGGTCGTATAAGCCTGCCTTGTCAGTATGATAACCAGGCGTGCTTTGACAAACTGACAGATCTTGTATTTCGGACCGAGACGTTATAGCTCTGTTGACGAAGACTGTTATCTTGAAGGTTCCTTATGGCTGATTCCATACAGTTTACTTCAGGGGGGAAAATATCAGTGGATGGATGTATAAATTCTTATGCAGGGGGAAAAAAACCAGACGTTGGGCATGGTCGCTATCTCACCAAGCTAGTAAGGTTTAAGAATTGCTGCGGAAAGTGTTATTCAGTCCAAACGGTAAGAACATAAGAGAAGCCATGCTGGATCAGGCATTCTGTGTCACACAGTAGCCAAATCCCAGGTCCCATAGAGTGTTGGACTAGATGGGCCATTAGTACATGCAACTGTAAGTATGGGAGTAGTGCCCCAAAGCAAGGATACCCTAGAGCAGAGGTCCCCAACCTTTCTGAGCCCTTTGGAATTATGACACAGGGTAGTGGGCACAACCACAAAATGGCCAGTGCGTGAGGTGGAGCTAGCCTAGGGCTGCCAAGTCCAACTCCGGAAATATCTGAGGACTTTGGGTGGTGGAGCCAGGAGACTTTGGGGGTGGAGCCAGGAGAAAGGAAGTGCCATCATTTTGTGATGTCACATCCTGTGATGTTGCTTCCACATGCTGACACATGAACTCATGAAGTTTCCTAATACTGAATCAGGCCATTGGTCCATCGAGGTCAGTATTGACTACTCAGACTGGTAGTGGCTCTCCAGGGTCTCAGGCTGAGATCTTTAATGTCACCTATTACCTGATCCTTTTTTAGCTGAAGAGGCTGATACCTCCTGCATGTCAAGCAGATGCTCTGTCACTGAGCAACGGCCCTACTGAATCCTTCCTCATCTCGGCAGAATATGAAGCCCTAAGTGCTACACAAGTGCTAAATATGATTTTCATATCATAAGAACAGGAGAGAAGCCACAGTGGATCGGCCCATCCAGTACAGCCCATCTGGTACAACACTCTGTGTCACAACAGTGGCCAAAAATACCAGGTGCCCTCAGGAGGTCCAGCAGCAGGGCCAGAACTCCAGAAGCCCTCCCACTGTTGCCCCCCAAGCACCAAGAATGCAGAGCATCACTGCCCCAGACAAAGGGTTCCATTTAGACCTTGTGGCTAATAATAGCCACTGACAGACCTCTGTTGGATGGGGACAGAGAGAGAGAGAGAGACAGACAGACAGACAGACAGACAAAAGAAAGAAGGAGAGAGAGAGAAGGAAAAGAGCTGGCAGAGGCACTTACCCCAGCAACTTCGCAAGCCACTTGCAAAAGCACGTACAAAGAGCCTAGTCCCTCCTTAATCTCTGGGCAGGACTTTCTCTTGCTGCCTCTGCTCTTAAAGGGGAAATGTCTGGTGAGGCTTTTTACTGCAGGTTCTTCAGACATTTCCCTTTTAAGAAGTTCAGGCCTGGCAGGGAGAGGGCAGGGCAGGCTCTGACGTTTCCCTGCGTTCCTGCTGGCAGCCATTGCCTCCCCCGGTGGCCAGTTTTGAAAAAGCGGGGGTAAGCATTAAAAATCGGTGTTTCCCCCGCCCTCCCGGGGGACTTGGCAGCCCTAAGCTAGCCACACACAGAGGAAGCCCAAGGGTGGGGAGCAAGAGGGGTAAAAAAGATGGGTAGCCATCTGAATATAAGATATCTGGAAGCATTTTATGGTAAATTATGTTATTTATTTGTACCTTTTTTAGGTGATTTTATCTGTTTTAATGTACTGAATCGGCCTTGTGCCCGTGTAAGCCGCCCTGAGCCCGTCCGCGGGGAGGGCAGGATATAAATCTGAAAAATAAATGAATAAGTAAATAAAATGTAAAAAAGCAGACACCAGAAAGAGACTAAAACCAGCACTGAAGTGGCAGCTGTCACTGAAATGTTATTTTAGTCTTCACAGCCAGTTAGATACCCAGAAGCCCTAATAGGCAGGAGCCCATATGGCCTCACCGACTCTCTAAAATTTGTTTTTATTTATTCATTTATTTCTACCCCGCCCTCCCTGCCGAAGGAGGCTCAGGGCGGCTCACGTAAAACCAGTAAAACAGTAAAACAGTATATTTCTCAGCATAAAAATATACAAATACATCTCAGTACAAAACTACATAATAAACCATTTATATTGACGGCGGTCCACTCAGTAAATAAAGTGTGTTTTCACGCGGTCAGTTGTACTACCGCTCTAGATGACTTCTGGCTCTAGGTGGGCCCAGGGCATGGCTGATAAGGAGCAGCTCCTATTGAAAAGCCTGCCAGAAAAGCTACGTTTTCACAACCCTGCGGAACTGTGCGAGGTCCCGCAGGGCCCTGATCTCACCAGGGAACTCATTCCAGTAGGCTGGAGCCACTGCAGAAAACGCCCTGGTCCTGGTTGATGTTAACCTAACATCCTTTGGACCTGGGAGGGCCAGGCGATTTTGTAATCCTGATCGAAGTGCTCTCTGGGGAAAGGCGGTCCCTCAGGTAGGCAGGTCCCTGACCATAAAGGGCTTTAAAGGTCAAAACCAGCACCTTGAAGCGAATCTGGAACACTATTGGCAGCCAGTGCAATGCCTTTAGCACAGGCTGGATGTGCTCCCTCATGGGGAGGCCCATCAGCAGTCTGGCTGCCGCATTTTGCACCAGCTGCAGTTTCCAGAGTTGCACCAAGGGCAGCCCCATGTAGAGAGCATTACAGTAGTCCAGCCTTGAGGTGACCATTGCATGGATCACTGTCACCAGATCATTGCGTTCAAGGATGGGGAACCAGCTGCAGATGGTAGAAGACTGCCTTGGCAGTGGCTGCTATCTGGGCCTCCATTGTTAAGGAAGCGTCCAGGAGCACTCCCAAACTCCTGACCCTCGGCACTGGCACCAAGGCTGGTAATGGGATCCCTATTCCCTGTCCACTCCGATTCAGGTCATCACCAGTAAAGGTGTCAATAGGCACCATAGCGGTCTTGGGTACTGTGGTGGGGATCCCTATCGAAGACCCTCTGTGGAGTTTCTATGAATTGCTGAATCCAAGGTTCAGGAAAATATAAATTTCCATGGAACTGAAGGGATAGTTTCTCATGTCCCTGATTGCAAGTTTGTTCTTTTCAGAGTACATGCGAGGTGGTTAGGTATAGGTGCGGAACCTCAGAGAGGTCCAAGGCTTACCACTTGTTCCAGTAGAGATAGGCTGGTGTTTTCTTCTTTACGTGGTAGGGCAGGTTCAGGATGATCTGACCGTCAAGGCATGCTCTTTAAAATGCCCATACTTGCTTTTGGATTCTCTCACTTCTCTGGTTTCCTACCTGGTCGTCTCCAGAGAATGGGGATCAGTGGTTGTGGCTTCTGAAGAAGTTGGAGGGGCAGGCCTTCATGTGATAGATCAAGAGGGGAGGCTGTGTTAGTCTGTCTGTAGCTGTAGAAAAGAGTAAGAGTCCAGTAGCACCTTAAAGACTAACAAAATCGGTGACAGTGGATGAGCTTTTGGGAGTCACTGCTCACTTCTTCAGATGACCTTCAGGAGGTCGTGGCCGAGCTCCTGGAAGGGATGGACTGGCTCTTCAGGGTCAGAAGTGTTGCTGGCCTCCCAGACTGCTCTTCTCTGGTTTGGTGGCCCTTCACATCTGCCACCTGCTAATTAGAGACATGGCCTACATAAAGGTCTCAATCCGCCACTTGGTCCAAGTTTGTAGGGGAGGGGCTGTGGCTCAATCTTAGAGCATCTGCTTGGCACGCAGAAGGTTCCAGGTATAATCCCTGGCATCTCCAGTGAGAAGGACTAGGCAGTAGGTGATGTGAGAGACCTCCACTTGAGACCCTGGAGAGCCGCTGCCGGTCTGAGTAGACAACATTGACCTTGATGGACCAAGGGTCTGGTTCAGTATAAGGCATCTTCATGTGTTCATGTGCGTCTGGCTGTCTAGGTGGGGTCATGCCAATGACTTTTGTGGTCTTAATTGTCCATGGCTCAGGTATGTTCTAATCGCTATGGAGGCACTGGACCAGCTTTTGATGGCTTGCCATTCTCAGAGCATTAAACCATTTGTCGAAAGCTTCCTTCATATGGTGGCCAAACTTCTGGAGTCCGGGGAACCAAAGCTGCAAGTTCTGGGAACCAATTCAGTAAGTAAACTTAACTTTAATTAAACTCCGGTTTAAACTGATGCAAGTTGAAGTCTCCAGTAATGACTCTTAGTTCACAGAAGCCGTGTGTGACATTTTATCTTGAAGCGTCCTTTGGAAAGGAAATTACTAGCGCTTTCAGGACTGCAAGTTTATAGCAATCTTGCTCTAAACTCATTAACGGAATAGTTAGCTGATACACTGTCCTGGTATCTCTACAAAGGTATGAGTGCAGTCGCCCGATGCTTATTTGGATCTTAATTGCAGTGTCCATCAGCAGGATTTCTAAGAATCAAACTGTACAATTAGGAGAATAAGAACACAAGAGAAGCCATGTCGGATCAGGCCAATGGCCCATTCAGTCCAACACCCTTACTTACTTACTTACTTACTTACTTACTTATTTATTTATGTATTTCTCACATTTCTGCCCCGCCCCCCTAGCCAAGGCCGGCTCAGGGAGCTGTGTCACTCACAGTGGCCAAAAACCAAGTGCCATCAGGAGGTCCACCATCGGGGCCAGAACATAAGAGAAGCCATGTTGGATCAGGTCAGTGGCCCATCCAGTTCAACACTCTGTGTCACTCAGGCTGCGGTCACATGGCCTCTTTAAATCCGGGAGCCCTCCCAGATTAAAGGGGCCGCATTTTTTTTCCCTCGGGTTGGGATGTTTACACATCCCAACCCCTGCTGCAGTGGGCGGCGGCGGGAGGAGGATGAGGCAGCGGCAGGTGACAGCGGCGAACGGAGGAGGCTGCGGAGGGAGGCAGCAGAGGCGGCGGCAGATGGAGGCAGGTTCCTCCCGCAACACCCGGGAAAACTGTTGATTTTTCTGGGGTTGGAAAATGCGGGAGCAACCCGCATTTGAGCCCGCTTCAGCGCGGGACTTTCTGCGCCCGTTGTAGACGGCCCCTTTAAATGCGGGAGGAAATAGCCCTTCCTCCCGCATTTAAGGGCCGTGTGACTGCGGCCTCAGTGACCAAAAACCAGGTGCCATCAGGAGGTCCAACATCGGGGCCAGAACAGCCCGCATTTGAGCCCGCTTCGGTGCGGGACTTTCTGCAGCCGTTGTAGACGGCCCCTTTAAATGCGGGAGGAAATAGCCCTTCCTCCCGCATTTAAGGGCCGTGTGACCGCGGCCTCAGTGGCCAAAAACCAGGTGCCATCAGGAGGTCCACCATCGGGGCCAGAACATAAGAGAAGCCATGTTGGATCAGGTCAATGGCCCATCCAGTTCAACAGTCTGTGTCACTCAGTGGCCAAAGACCAGGTGCCATCAGGAGGTCCACCAGCGGGGGCAGACTCCAGAAGCCCTCCCACTGTTGCCCCCCAAGCACCACATGGAGCTTCTCTAACCAGACTCTGCCAAGGATGAGATGCATAATTACATGTTTCATAATTGGGGGAAGAAAATGCCCCTTGAGCACAAAAACCTAGCAGGCGAAAGAGTTTGGGGTGATATACTTTGAGGCCTCTGAGATGTCCCTGCATACAGCTGGTCCTGCCCGGCTTGTGACCAAGTGTGCAATCCTCTCCCTTCCTGCATACATTTGCCACATATCAGGGCAACAACTGTGTGCATGCAAGGGGTACGGGCATAGACTCCATGCCCCTGATTGGGAATGTACTAAAAGCAAAAGTGTTTCCTTTCAAGGAGAGAGCCTACGTGTGTACAAACAAATATAGACAAGAGCATATCCAGTGGTGTGCGTGTTAGTCCTGCTTCTCCCCTGCATGCATTGGCTGTTTCCATGCAACATGTCATGTGTACAGGGCTGCAGCGCAAAAGGGCAAAGAAGAAGAAAAACCTACCTGCTCTTGGTGAAAAACTCACCTGCTAGAAACTGTTGGAGAGGAAACAGGCCTGTCAGAGAGAAACTGTTACCTCCAGCTCTTAATTTGATTGGTGGCTTCATACAAGAAAGAAAGAAGCATGCTGAAGGAAAGAATAACATCTGTCTAAAGAAGACAATTCGGAAGGTCCTGCTAGCAGCCATGACAGTGGTAGACAGCACCATCAAGTCGGAGATGACTTGTGGTGGCCAGTGTTCCCTCTAAGCTCAGTTAATGTGAGCCAGCTCACAGTTTTTTAGCCTCCGGCTCACACATTTTTGACTCCGCTCAGGAAGGATGGCTCCAGAGGAAATTAATTGATGCAGGAGCCAAATCGCTGGCTCACAACTTTAATGCCGGTGGCTCACAAAGTAGAATTTTTGCTCACAAGACTCCACAGCTTAGAGGGAGCACTGGTGGTGACCCCATCGGGTTTTCAAGGGGAGAAACAAAGGTAGTTTGCCATTGCCCGGCTCTGTGTCTTGACCCCCGTTTTCCTTGGAGGTCTCCCATCCAACCAGGGCTATTTTTGAGAGGGAACGCACAGGAACGGAGTTCCGGCTGGCTCCTGAGTTGGCCACGCCTGCAACCAACACCTCTGGCCAGAGCACGCTGCCCTCCCCACGTTACACACAAGAGGGAAAGGCGGCATGTTAAAGTACCAAATTTCCCTCTGGGGATCCTGTCCAGATTTCCTTGTCAATTTCCCTTCCCGCCAGTCAGCTGAGAGTGAAACTGACAAGGAAAAGCCTCTCTCTGCCTTCCCTTCTCTAGCTGACATGTTGCAGCTGGAAAAGGGCAGGCAGGGAACCCAGGCACCTTGAAAATGCCTTTCTTTCCCTCCTCGATCTGGGGAAGGGAGAGAAAGGCATTTAACCATGCCCCTCCTGCACTTCCCCGAGTCTCTCCACAATAGCGGAGAGGCTCAGGGAAGAAAGGGGCATGAATGATGAGTGCATGCATGCCCTCCTTTCCCCAGCCTGTCCGCCGCAGTGGGCAGGCTGGGGAAAGAGGGCAGGGGTTCCCCTCCTGATCTTCTCCAGATGCAAGAAGATCAGGAGGGGAACCCAGGCACGTTGAAAATGCCTTTCTTTCCCTCCTTGATCTGGGGGAGGGAGAGAAAGGCATTTACCCATGCCCCCCTGCACTTCCCTGAGTCTATCCACAAAAGCGGAGAGGCTCAGGGAAGGAATGGGGCATGTTTGCCTGGCTGCCCTCGGTCTTTCCAGCCTGTGCGCTTTGGCAGGCTGGCTGGGGAGACCAAGGGCAGCCAGGCAAACATGGCTGCTTCCCTTCCCGATCTTTAAGGGGAGGGGGGTAGGAGACTAGAAAGGCGATACTGAAGTGGGGCGGAGAAGCTCGGGTGGGGGGGAGAGAGGCAAGCTTCTGTGCCTGCCCTGTGCTTTCCCAGCCCCTTGCCTAATATGCTAATGAGCTGCACTGTCAGGGGTGCGGCCTAATATGCTAATGAGGTTTTTCAGTTGGGTGTGGCCTATTATGCTAATGAGTTTCTGCTGGGCTTTTTCTACAGAAAAAGCCCTGTATCCAACTATTAACCAAGCCCGACCCTGCTGGGTTTCTGATGAGATCAGGCTATCCTGGGCCACCCAAGTCATGGATGATAATATGGCCATAATGTATACATGTTATTCATAAGGCTTTTAGATTTTTGATTTATGACTGACTCTTCAATGACGTTCCTCAGTTCTTCGTGTGTATCTCATTCGTGTTCGCTTGCAAATAGCCACTGGATTTTTCTGCCCCTGATATCTTCCTCTGTATAATTGTCTATCTTTTTCTCCGTAACCGTGTATGTTTTGTTAGATAGATTTTTCATACATTTTTCACTGGCAGTGGATAGTTGTGTGTGTGTCTCTCTCCCCCCCCCCTTTTGTTGGTTGTTATTTTGAGGGACTGCCCTTTTCTTTATCATCCGTGCGGGGCCACCGTGCCTTCGATCGGATGCGTGTTTCGTCGTCAGCTTTCCGTGTCACATCGAAGTACCTTCGTGAGTCAGTCAGGGAGCCGTGCCATGGGATCTTTATGCAGCTACCAGTAAATGAGGTCTGCATTCCGCAGTCATAGACGTACAGCTCATGGGGGGAGTTGCTCTGAGAATTCTGATACCGTTATCAGTTAGTGAAGTCTAGACATCGTATTTATGCACAAAATGGGCCACTTAACTCCGGACGTTGAACGCCAACCACACCGAGAAATATATTCAGACTTGTAGCAGCAGAAAAGGGTAAGATACAGAAGAAGTACCTGAAGACGTGAACCGTGACTCATGAGAGCTCACGGAGCATCACCCCTGCTACAAATTTTGTTAGTCTTTAAGGTGCTACTGGACTCTTACTCTTTTCTACTGCTACAGACCGACTGGGAGCTCATTCCACCAGTGAGTAGCCGCCACTGAGAAGGCCCTGGTCCTGGTGGCCATCAGCCTGGCCTCTCTAGGGCCGGGGAGGGTCAGGTGATGTTGGGTGCCTGTCTGGGGTATATACAGGGAAAGGCGGTCCCTTAGGTAGGCAGGCCCCTGACCATACAGGGCTTTAAAGGACTTCCCTGGTGGCCTTCCATCCAAGTACTAACCAGGGCTGACCCTGCTTAGTTTGAGATCTGACAAGATCAGGCTAGCCTGGGCTACCCAGGTCAAGATATGGGTATGCTACAAGCTTTTCACATTTCTGAAGAAACTTCATGACTTCTCTTAAAGTCATGAGAGCCAGTTTGGTGTCGTGGTTAAGTGCACGGACTCTAATCTGGGAGAACCGGGTTTGATTCCCCACTCCTCCACTTGCACCTGGATGGATGACCTTGGGCAAGCCATAGCTCTGTACCAGCTGTTCCCTCAAGGACAGCTTGGGAAAAAGCTCTCTCAGCCCCACCTACCTCACAGGGTACCTGTTGTGAAGAGGGGAAGGGAAAAGGAGTTTGTAAGCCGCTCTGAGACTCCCTTGGGGAGTGGAGGGCGGGGTATAAATCCAATCTCTTCTTCTTCTTCTCTTCTTAAAGATTCCCAGAAATCTGAGGGCACTGAGGATTCTGTTAGAGGTTCCCTAACCCTCTCCCACCCCTCAAGTCCATTTCCAGAATTTCCTGGGGATGTGGAATGACTATTAAACCAGTTTGATTCCATGGTATAGACACAGAGCTGGACTTAGAGAGATCTCCAGGAGAGATGCACTTGGAAAAGCTACAAGAGCACCTCTAAATGTTCCTTTGGTATTCAAGAATCAGCTCACCCACCAAGCTGTCCTTCATGTTGAAGTCTGAGCAAGGGAACGGCATCGAAAGTACCTTGGGTGTAACCTACACAGGTGCAAAGAGTATCTCTACCAAACATGTCAAATTGCCAGTTTGCCTTGTCTTATTCATAGTTCTCTTCAAAGGATATGATAATATCATTTCTCATATTCATGGAAGTTTTTCCCATAGCAACGCAAGAGCTGGTAATGCTGTGCAAAACCGGGGGGTGGAGGAACCACTCCAAAGTTTGCAGCTTTATAGATTATATTATACCCCGCCCCTGCCAGTGTTTTAATTTGGCTGTTTCTAGTTTGCCTGTAGTGGAGGACACATTAGGTGGAAATTAGTCAGTGATGTATTTTAAAGAGGGTGTGTGCGTGTGAGACAGAATTTTATGGAGATAACTTTCTTCCTAAAAAGTAGAATAGTCTTCGGAATATTTATAGCAGGTCTGAATTTAAGAACAAAAGAAGAGCCCGGCTGGATCTGACCAGTGGTCCACCTAGTTCAGCATCTGATCTCACATAGCGGCTAACCAGTTCCTCTGGAGGTCCAGCAACATGGCATAGAGGCCGAGGCCTTCCCCTGAAGTTGTCTCCTGGAACTGGGATTCAGAGGCGTGGTTGCCAACATCCAGGTGGTGGCTGGAACTCTCCCACTGTTACATCTGATCTCCAGATGACAGAGATCAGTTCGCCTGGAGAAAATGGCTGGTTTGGAAGGAGGAGTCTATGGCATTATACCCCATCAAAGTCCCACCCCTCCTCAAACCCCCACCTCTTCAGGCTCCACCCCCCAAATCTCAGTATTTCCCAACCCGGAACTGGCAACCCTATTCAGAGGTTTACTGCCCCTAAATGTGGAGGTTCCCCTCAGTCACCATGGCTAGTAGCCACTAGGGCTACCAAGTCAGCCCGGGGGGCGGGGGATCCCCCGCTACAGGGGTTCCCGATCCGCCGGCCGAATGTTGGCACCTCCACCCCCGAGGTCATCCAGCCTGGACGACCTCCCTCACGTAATGATGTCACCCAGAAGGGATGCCATCACATTGGGGGCGTTGCCAGGGCGATGCTCTGGCAATCGCCCCAAAACTCTATGATACCATAGAGTTTTGGGGCGATTGCCAGAGCATCGCCCTGGCAACGCCCCCAACGTGCTGACGTCACTTCTGGTGACGCCGCGCCGGGGAAGCTCCCGGACAGCATAGCTTCCCCCACCCCCCGCTGGTAAGTTTAATACACTTGGCAACCCTAGTAGCCACTGATAGACCTATCCTCCATGAGTGTAATCCCCTTTTAAAGCTGTCTATGCCTGTGGCCATCACTGCATTCCCTAGCAGCAAATCTTACATTTTTGGCACTCAAATTTAACTTCATGACTTTCCGAGCCATGAAACAGAAGGATCTGGTTTGCAGATCAACTATATAATCCTGAGTTGCACTCGGCTGAATCCATCAATTCCTTTCCCCTAAGTGAGAGACCTTCCTCCAACGAAGAGGAATGTTCCGTCAGAGGAGGGCTCCTTTCTTAGTGAGAAGCCAAAATCGGATTCAATCCAGCATGAATGAAGTACAGTTGGGAGTGGGGGCAGGATCCTCTTTCGTCCTCAAAGGTTTCTGCTTCTGAATCTCTTTATAAAACAGCCATGATTACCTGTTCTTCCCAATGGAATTGGAGTGATTTCTTTCGGCCTGGGGTGGTGGCAGCGTCATTGTACGGTTCTACAAAGACAGTATTCTCCTCCACAGCACTTACTTATTTTCAGTCCTGGATATAAGCAGTGGTTGACCTTTCCTTTTCCCAAGCTGGCGGGAGTTATTTGTCAGAAAATAACTTAAAAAAAAAAAACACCAGCTATTTCCCGCCGCCTTGCAAGCAAAATGGTGGGGGTCAAGCTTTTACTGTGTCTCTATTAAAATCTGATAGCTGCTCCCCCCCCCCCACCACCCCCAGCGGCCAGAGAGATTTGCTTTGTAAGGAGGGATGGAGAAGCTTGCTGGGTGCCGGCCCCAGCCCGGCCATCACACACAGTCCTGAGGCTAGAAGCGGAGACATCCAGCACAGATGAAAGGCAGGGCCTGTCCTCTCTCCTCGCCTTTCCCGAAAAGTCAAGCTGCGCACCAAATTATTGCCGTGCTCCTGGGACCAGATGAAATCGCTTTTGGTGGGGTGCATCTAACCCTTAAACCTCTGTAGAAATTTTTCATTCCGCTTTTCTGCAGTGCAGTCGTTGGCCGGAGATTGGGCAGCGGGGGGGGGGGGGAGGGGGGATTTACTTGAAGCCAAGGAAGCAGTGCCTTGTGTGAATTGTGAGATTTTGTGACTGGAATGCCAGATGCGAACTGTTCTTAAAAGCAGTGATGCCGCAGTGGGGAATCTAGCACCTCTCCCCTACCACACTCCGGGGCATTTATCTTCCCCCCGCCCCATTTCAGGGCGTAAAGCACTTCAGGGATTGGAATCATGTGGAGAAATCACAGGGCGTTTTTTTCCCTGGGGGAACGTGCCGGAACGGAGTTCCGGAACCTCTCTGACAAAATTATTTTTAACATGTTTTAAAGTTCATGAGTTTTCAGTATTCAGATTGAAAACTTCATTTCCCTCTTGAGAGTTCCGGCACTTCTTTTTCCAAAAAAAAAGAAAAAAAAAAGCCCAAGAAATCATACAGGGTGGGAGATAGGGCTGCCAGCCTCCAGGTGGGGCCTGGGGATCTCCCGCTTTTACAACTGATCTCCAGCCGACAGAGATCAGCTCCCCTGGAGAAAATGGCTGCTGTGAAGGGTGGACTCTATCATAGGCGTCAACTACGGGGGGCTCGAGGGCTCAAGCCTCCCCCGAAATTTCCCGGGGGGGGGGGCTCAGCCACCCCCGGCAAAATGGAGCGCCCGCCGGTGGCCAGTCAGCCGGCCAGCTGACCGTCGCCGCCTCTCCTTCCCCCCCCACCCCCCAGCCTGCCCTCCTGCCTCCCTGGTGTAGGGCTAATGTAAATCTGGCTCTGGCATAGAATGGGAGTGTACCAGGGGTGTGGTTTGTGTGTGGAAAGGAGCTGAACTGACTTCCTGAGATCCTAGCCTTCCTCCCGTCCAAGATCTCAAAGCTTCTCCCCCAAGGACTCACTTCTTAGGAAACCTTCCCGGGATCCAGCTGCTGCCAGGCTTTCCCCCGCTGCTGCTACTCTGCAGCCCTCCCAATCCTCTTCGCCTTGCGAAAGCAAACCCCTCCTTCCTCCCACAGGAAAAGCAGATTTCTTCTCCGCCCCCCCCCCCCCCGGCTTCTCTAGCAAGACGCTCGGCGGGTTTAACCTTTTCAGTGCTGCAGAGGAAGGGAAAACGCGTCCTGTCCTCTCTAGGAGGAGAGTCGCCCAGGCTGCCGCCCCATGCACCTTACAGGGCTACTCTGCCACCGCCGCCACCGAGACTGCGCTCATCTGTGCCACCCCCGCACGCCCCGAGCAAAGGCGAGCGGGAGGCGAGCGCGGGTCTGCCTCCCTGGGGCGGGGGGGGAGGAGCGGCGGGGACATGGTCACATGTGCGCGCATGCGCTTCGCGCGCTTTGTGCGCGTGCACGAGAGAGCCCCCGCCCCCCCCCCCCCCGGGATTTACAAAGTCTACGCCCCTGGACTCTATGGCATTGTACTCTGCTGAGGCCCCTCCCCTCCCCAAACCCCACCCTCTCCTGGCTCCACCCCCAAAGTCTCCAGGTATTTTCCAACCCAGACATGGCAACCCTAGTGGGAGAGTTAAATCCCCAGTGCAGCAACCCCCACCCACTTTTCCCCACGTATACTTTAAAACTGTATATCTGATCGCAGATCCTGTAGACAAAATACTGTTTTTCTTTCCCTTTGGGAACAAATCATTTAAATATTGTTCTTCGGAACCTGATTCGGTTACTCATTTTCTACTTCACTGTGTCCTGTGTTTTGTAAAATTCGTCAGCAGTCTCTTGACCCTGTTATTTCTAACCTTTCTGGCTCTTCGGAATCAGTATTTACTTGCTGATAAATCCTCTCGGTTGACGGAATTAGTGGCTGAGTACTCGGCTATAGTATTGCACAAGGGTTATCCTTTTCCAGGTAAAGCCAATGACTAACTGTCTGATTTTGCTTTTAGACATGGTTTTCTTGATATTACTCTAATTACCCTTTAAGATTGTACTTTTTAATCTGATTTTATTCATCTTAGACTCTGTCTGTATACAAGTCTAATTTATCCTCGTATGCCATTAAAGGTTTTGAATTTGAATTTGATTGACTGTTTTTCTCACTGACCCTGTGGGCACCTTTGGAATTTTGAGAAGGGGGAGTAGCCACCACCTTAAAATGGCCGCCACAGGACCCAGGGCCAAACACAAAATGGCCGCCATGGGGCAGTGCAGCCAATCACACAACGCTGGTAGGTTTCAACCAAAGCATCATCCAGTGATGAAGGCAGTTCTTTCTAAACGGGCATTCCTTGCGGACATAAAACCAGTGCCTCCTGGGCTCTTGTGAAGTGCCAGAAAACCCACACACCAGTGTGTGCCACAGTGTCTACAGGACCCGTGATGGGGGAATCATGCTTTAGATCATTGTGGCAGATGATATACTAATCTCACTCTCTCCCCATTTCCCTAGTTCGTTAAATTTGCAAACATTGAGGAAGACACGCCTTCGTACCACAGGCGCTACGACTTCTTTGTCTCTCGATTCAGTGCGATGTGCCATGCTTACCATGAAGATCCTGAAGTACAGACCGAGTAAGTAGTAACGTATTTGGAAGAAAAGTCTTGTTCAAACCATCTTTCCTTCATGCAGAGGATCAGGTTGGGTATGTTTTCAGGCATGTTGGATAACAGGGCTTAGACTAACAGATGTAAACTAGAGCAAAGGAGTTTTCGTCTAAATTTGAAGAAAGACTTCCTGATGATTGAGGTGTGTTCGACGCTGGAGTATCTTCCCTTGTGAGGTGGAAGATTCTTTGACACTGGAGGTTTTTAAATATTGATTGGATACCTACTTGTTGAAGATATTATAGTTGTAGTTCCCACACTGGAACAGGGTTAGAGTCATAGAATCACAGAATTGGAAGGGGATATACAGGCCACCGAGTCCGATCCCCTGCTCAGTGCAGGATCAGCCTAGAGCATCCCTGACAAGGGTTTGTCCAGCTGCTGCTTAAAGACTGCCAGGGAGGGGGAGCTCACCACCTCCCTAGGCAGCTGATTCCACTGCTTCAAATACTTCAAGAGAGGAATCGTGTCCCCCCCTCAACCTTCTCTTCTCCAGACTGAACATTCCCAAGCCCCTCAGCCTTTCCTCATAAGGGTTCTTGGTCTCCAGGCCCCCGATCATCCTCGTCACTCTCCTCTGCACCTGCTCCATCCTGTCCACATCCTTTCTGAAGTGAGGCCTCCAGAACTGCACATAATACTCCAGGTGCGGCCTGACCAATGCAGTGTACAGTGGGACTAGATGACCTTGGTGGACCCGTCCACCTCTGAGATTACATAAATAAATCGTACACACTGATTCCATGCTCAGTCAGGGCGGTGTGAGAAGGTTAACATTGTTAGGTCCCTATGGAAGGCCCTGGGAAGACCTGAAGCTCCAGGCTGCCCCCTGTTCTCTAGATGGCCTCTCTCCCCAGAGGTACTGAGGCCTTCCCACCCCTTTCTTCCCTCGGTATCTTGGACAGAACATCATGCATGTCCAAGAGATCTCCCATCAATGTCTCAGGAAATGGTGTATCCCCTTGAGAGTTTGAGGGCTACCCCATACAGTTGAGAGAGGGCAGTCCTCCTCTCTCCCCTCCTGTTTGACTGCATGCCACCGTTCAGCCATTTGCCTGAGTGAAGAGTAATGTCTGCTTTGGAGCAGAGAGGTCCATCTTGGAGAAAAGAGGCCAGTGCTGTTGGGTCACACAGGCGTCAACAAGCAGTGGCATTTAGGAGCTGGCAGGTGCCTTTTGCTGGCCTGCCTTCTCTAGCTGTGTCATGGTCATGCCCTGGGCTCATTTCGTAGCAGGAGCTCCTCTGCATATTAGGCCACACACCCCTGATGCAGCCAATCCTCCAAGAGCTTACAGTAGCCCCTGTAAGAAGAGCTCTGTGAGCTCTTAGAGGATTGGCTACGTTAGGGGTGTGTGGCCTAATATGCAAAGGAGCTCCTGCTATGAAATGAGCCCTGATCATGCTAGGAGAGGGCCTGTTGGACAGTGACTTCCTGAGGGCTCCCCCAGATCTGGAAATGTCCGTGTCCTCCATGTTGCTTATGAGCTGGTAATGAGTTCATTAGTACACATGCAGCGGATCTGTTTTCTAAAGTCACCTACCCAGATATGAATGACGAACAAATGGTTTACACCACATTTAAAGGGGGATGGGGGGGGGGCACAAACAAACTGCCCTCAGGGTCACCCCTCCCACCAAGCAACTGAAGCAATTGTTTGGGGGAATAGAGTTGCCAATCTCCAGGTGGTAGCTGGAGACATTCCACTATTATAGCTGATCTTCAGGCGACAGAGATTTGTTCACCCGGAGAAAATGGTTGCCTTGGACAGTGGACTGTAGGGCATTGTACCCCATGAGGTCCCTCCTTCCTCAAACCCCACCCTTCTCAGGCTCCACCCACCCCCCCCAAAAAATCCAGGTATTTCCTAACCCAGAGCTGGGAACCCTTGTGGGGGGATCATAAGAAAGGGACTCCAAAATAGCTCCCAAACTTTTTGCAAGATGAGCGGGTTTCCTGAGAGTTATGGAGATGAGAAAGAGATTTTGGTGGATCCAAAGGGGCATTCCTTGGGTCTAAAAACAAGAACAACAACTCAGAACAGCACGTTTCCCTTCAAGGTCACTTGAAATCTGTTCTTTCGTACCAGAGGACTTCTGGCAAACCAAACTTCCTGAGGTTTATTTATTTTGCATTATTTATAATCCGCCTTTCTCACTGGAATTCAAGGCAGATTATGCAGAATGAGTCAATACAAGCTACAGGACAGGGCATTCAGTGTACAAGGAAGCAGGGTTTGGGTTGCAGAACCAGCCAGAAATCGGGAAAAGCAGGACTGACGCAAAGCATAAGGGTTAACGTAATAACACGAAATGATGCAAAATTATAATTTACAGTAAAACCACCCACAGTGGTATGGAACCCAGTCCCTAATTATATGTCCAAGAACTTCGTGAAGCATTTTGAACAGTGCCACCCTATTGCCTGTGTAGAAAAGTTTTACATAATTTGGGGGAAGCCAGTAGAGTGGGAGCTTTCCTGACCTCTTCCGGAAGGGTTTCATGTAAAAAAAAAAAAAAAAGATTAACGCACACACAAAGCTAGAGATACATCACCTAGGGCTCCCAGCTCTGGGTTGAGAAGTGCCTGGAAATCCTGGGGGTGGAGGGGGTGGAGCCTGAGGAGGGCGGGGTTTGGGGTGGGGGAGGGACTTTAGTGGGGTATAATACCATAGAGTCCACCTTCCAAAGCGGCCATTTTCTCCCGGGGAACCGATGACTGAAGCCTGGAGATCAGTTGTAATAGAAGGTGATCTCCAGCCACCACCCCAGAGGCTGGCAACCCTAACATAACCTCCGAAATTCAATTGCCTCTTTCATCGCAACAATAAGTTGGCTGGCTGTATATATCCAGCAGGTCCCGTCTCGTCCCCTTCAGTGTGCCTTTTCAGCTATCCGGTTCCCTTCTGCTAAGACGGAGCCCAAAATGCCACTCTGAAGATGAAGAGACCAAAGCGGTCACCTCGGGCTCTTTCCTTCCCCCTCTCTTCAGCACCCTGCTGATAACGTCAGGTAAAAAACTTTGTCCTGCCGAAGGCATAAACATGAATGGCTGGAGTCTTGAAAAAGAAAATAATCCATCGCCGTGTTCCTCGATAAAGAACTTGCGTCCAGTCACAATGGTCTCCTGGTAGGGATTTCTCGGGCTGCAGCATGGAAAGTTCTAGAAGGCGCGGAGAGATCCGGGGTGCTTCTTCCTCCCTCCCTTCTCCGTGTGCTTAGCCACAGGGTCCACTGCGCTCTGTCTCTCTCACTTTGTTACCGAGCAGATTGCGTCTCCCATGTCGGCCTCCTGTCTGAAATGCTGTGCTCTCTTCATAACCATTCATCTCAACAGCAGTCTCTTTTCCCAAAATAAACTGGCGCAGGTCAGATGTTCCTCGGGGGCTTTTTAATCTCCACGGCTCGAATGCTGGGTGTCGCTTCAGAAAGACGGCAGCGAGGCAGCTGGTGATTTATTCTTATTAGCATGCTTTCGGCCTAAACCATGGGCTCCCGAAGCAGTTCCCAGGAACTGGAAAATAAAGATCTATTATCGTTCAACTAAAATTTTGTGTTAACTCTAGCTTAGGAAGTTTCCGGTGATTAGAGGTGGGGGGTAAGAAGAGATTGGATTTATACCCCACCCTTCACTACCCGGAGGAGTCTCAGAGCTTACCATCTCCTTTCCCTTCCCCTCCCCACAACAGACACCCTGTGAGGCAGGTGGGGCTGAGAGAGCTCTTTTGAGGACTGCTCGTGAGAGAACAGCTCTGAGAGAACTTTTTTTTACCAGAGTTCCCTTTAAGCTGAGTGAGTGTGAGCTAGCTCGTAGTTTTTTAGCCTCTGGCTCACACATTTTTTGTCTTAGCTCAGGAAGGATGGCTCCAGAGCAAACTGATTTATGCAGTAGCCAAATCGTTCGCTCAGGACTTTAATGCCAGTAGCTTCCTGTCTTCCCTCTGCCGGTGACGTTAATGGGATGCTGGAGAGGGAGAATTCTCAGCTAAACTGCTTCCTGGCCTGATGGGAGAGCTTCTGGCTGCTTCCTGTCTTCTTTCTCACAAGCCCTTTTGTTGAGATGCTGCTGGTAAAGGATTGTTAGCTGGATCTGGTTCTAGGCATGGTGAAGGGATGCCAGGTTGCTTCCTGTCTTCCCTCTGCCAGTGACGTTAGTGGGATACTGGAGAAGGAGAATTCTCAGCTAAGCCTGATGGGAGAGCTTCTGGCTGCTTCCTGTCCTCCTTCTCTTAAGCCCTGTTGTTGGGATGCTGCTGGTAAAGAATTGTTAGCTGGATCTGGCTCTAGGCACAATGAAGGGATGCCAGGTTGCTTCCTGTCTTCCCTCTGCCGGTGACGTTAGTGGGATGGTGGAGAGGGAGAATTCTCAGCTAAGCTGCTTCCTGGCCTGATGGGAGAACATCTGGCTGCTTCCTGTCTTCTTTCTCACAAGCCCTATTGTTGAGATGATGCAAGTAAAGAATTGTTTGGCAAATCTGGCCCAAGGCACGATGGAGGGATGCCTGAATGCTTTCTTCCTTCTCTCCAGTGGTCTTATTGATGGAAGGATGATGACGCAGAAGGTTGTCTATGCCAAGAGCTGGCTGGCTCTTGACTTGCTTCTTCCCTCTGAGTTCTGTATTATCCACTGCTCGGAGTCACCTGTAGAACAGAATGAATTCTGTCGGTGGTTTACCTTTGGAAGTGCGAATGCCCCAAAGTCAATTAAAACTCTTCCTGCTCACGCATCACCCCTGGGTGTGCATCCAAGTAAATCGTGAAAGGGCTGTCTCTTAAACTCACAGTAAATGTGTGTTGAGAAACCTCCATAGGAGGGCAGGATTGTAAGTGATATAAAAATTGCATGCTTGAGCTGGGGAAACGGTATGGTCTATATCTGAAGATTTGGGGTCTCCCCCCCCCCCCATGCTCATCAGTGTCAGAAGACAGAATTTCATGTTTGCTTTCTCCTAGACTTACCACTCTCTGGTCTGTAGCTCCCTCTAGTGACACGAAAAGGGTATTTTTTGGTGTGCTTACTAAAATTTAAACTCTTGAGAGTCCCTTGGACTCCAAGATCAAATCAGTCAATCCTAAAAGAAAACAAGCCTGGCTGTTCCCTGGAAGGCCAGATCCTTCACAGGGGGCATGGCTGTTTGGTGAGGGGGCATGGCAATTTTGGGAGGGGGCACTGCCCCGTTGCCCCCTGTGGCTACGGGCCTGCCCGGGTTCAATCCCCAATATTTCCAGTTGAAAGATCTGGCAGTAGGTGATGTGAAAGACCTCTTTGCCTGAGACCCTGGAGAGCTGCTATCGGAGTAGACAGTACTGATTTTGATGAACCAAGGGTCTGGTTCAGTAAAAGACAGTTTCGTGTATTCAAAATACTGTGTGGGTGGTTTTTTTTTTAAAAAAAGCTGGCTAATTGCAATAATTTTTTGGACAATGAATTCCCTCAATTGTTTTGCAGCTCTTCCTACAAATTCTAAAAGTATGGCCCAATGTAATTAACTCAAAATGATAATCCCCTTGGGGAGTTTGTGTAGATCGCACTGCATTTCTAAAAATCCCACTGAGAAATCACCTTAAATCCTCTTGTCTTCCTTTCAGTGTGCTGACAAGAAGGTTTCGCTTGCGAGTGTTCCGGCTCGGCACCTTTGTCCAACGGCCACATGTTCCCCTATCCTTTAAGACTGCAATGACATGAAAGGTCTTTACTGACCCGATAATGGAGGTTTTCCCACTAAAGGTTCAGTTAGATTGAGTTTTCTCACCTGCCACTTCAGGGGATATTTTTTGTCCTTTTCAGCGCCTCTGGGCTCTGAACCAGCAAAGTAGCGAGGGATTTCAGGTCAGAGGAAACAGCCATCCAACATGTATCGACTGGTGACTGCAAACATGAACTTTCTGGAGCCGCTTATGTATTGAATTGTTCCTTCTAAACACTGCTTCCCTTCGCTGCTGAGACCTTTTGAACCCTGAACCCCCTGCAGGTCTGTGTTTTACAAGAAACACAGAGGTGCCGCTGAAAAACCCGTCCTGGTGTTACATTCACCTTCTCTACCGCAGTAGCAAAGCTTTTGTGTTCTGGCTGTTCCCATGTTGTGCATTTCCCTATCGGGGCGAGTTTTACCTTGCTGATTTGGGGCAGGAATTTTCATGGGTGATGCCATTTCCATCAGCAGCCAGTAGTGATCAGGAGCGTGGACTCTAAGCTGGGAGAACTGGGTTTGATTCCCCGCGCCTCCACTTGCACCTGCTGGATGACCTTGGGCAAGCCCTAGTTCTGGCACAGCTGTTCTTGAAGAAGAGCAGTTTCTGTCAGAGCTCTCTCAGCCCCACCTACCTCACAGGGTGTCTGTTGTGGGGAGGGGAAGGGAAAGGAGTTTGTAAGCCGCTCTGAGACTCTGAGTGAAGGGTGGGGTATAAATCCAATCTCTTCTTCTTCTCTTCTTGAAGGGAGGGTGGCGCAAAAACGGATAAAATAAAGGCTCAGTTTTCTCTTGTCACATCCGTTGTTTCAAACTCCTTTGATCCTTTCAGGATCCGTATCGCTGGGATCCGGGGCATTCAGGGCGTGGTGCGCAAGACGGTGAACGACGAACTCCAGGCCACCATCTGGGAACCGCAGCACATGGACAAGATCGTACCCTCCCTGCTGTTTAACATGCAGAAGACGGAAGACATCGACAGGTACCTTTGGGGCCAGCATACTCGGTGGCATTCCTAGGGTTGCCAACCTCCAGGCGGCAGTGGCTGCAGGCCTCCTGGGGTTGCAAACTAATCTCCAGGTGGCAGATCCATTCGCCTAGAGAAAGCTTTGGAAGGTGGACTCTATGGCATTATACCCCACTGGGGTCTCTCTCCTCCCTAAAGCCCGCCCTCCTCAGGCTCCACCCCCAAAATCTCCTTGGATTTCCCAGCCCAGAGCCGGCAACCCCGGGCGTTTCCCACTCCAAGTCCAAAACCCAGGCTTTAACGCGTGTTCAAAAAAGGAGGCGTGCTTAACTTTGTTTGAACATTGTTGGCACTGCTACTGTTAGGGGTTGCCAACCTCCAGGGGGAAAGGAAACAAAAAACAACTGTGATCTTATTATGCAATCTATTCAGTCATTATTATCAAGCATATATTACGGTGCAAATTACAAAACACGTTCCGATGCAAAATGTAGAGGTAAATAATTCCAAATATCTGATCAAGAGGAGGAGGAGATTGGATTGGATTGGATTTCACTCGGAGTCTCAGAGCAGCTTACAATCTCCCTTTCCTTCCCCTCCTCACAACAGACACCCATAGTCCCATCGACACCAGCATAACTTTTCTTTTTCCTGGTCAAAGACAACCCTATTTTCCACCTAAACGAAAGTCTTCAGGGCTAGAGTAAAGTTGCATCATTATAGTCTGGATCTATAGTATTCCACCATTATGAAATTTTTATGTGTGATGAAGAGAAGACCGAGCCCTCCAAATAGGTTGCCAAGTGACTTGCGGTCTGCAGCGGGGGTGTGGTGGTCCCATTCTGGGACCATCGCGTGCGCGCCATGGTGACATCACCCGGAAGTGACGTCATCACATTGGGTACGACACTGGGTCACACCCTAGCAATCGCCCTGAAAACTCTATGGTACCATAGAGTTTTCAGGGTGAATGCTAGAGCGTCGCCCAGTGAGGTGCCCAGCGTGATGATGTCACTTCCGGGCGACATCACCACACCAGGCACGTCGGCCTGATCTGGCCACTTCGGGAGTGGGGATCCCCCCGCCGTCCGGATCCGGACTGGCGGATTGGGGGCCCATTTAGCAGGGGAACCTCCGCCCTCCCAGGGGACCCGGCAGCCCTACCTCCAGAAGACAGACCACGATTGCAGTAGTACGTGAGCCGCCCCCTGGGTTTGCGTGTGACATAAATCCAGAAGACAGTGTTTGTGCATTCCCGTGCCGTGGGCTTCACAGACAGCAGCCAGTGAGTTTCTCATCTGCTTTTCCTTTTAGCGTATTGTGACTCTTTGCATATGGGGGCAGCATGGAGAGTGGCTCCTTGAAGAGTGGGAGTCAGAAGTGGCAGATGGTTCCAACAGATGGCCCTCAGCGTTATAGCTCAGAGAAAGTAGTTTCTGCAGCCCCCACAGCAAGCGGAGAAGAGCATCTTATGGGAGAATGAACCTTTTGCTGCTCTTTATAATGCCCTGCTTGAATTGAATATCTTTCCCAGCATTCGTCATAAGTGAGCAACTTAAATATTAGCTAGCGTTAGCGATGCAACATATATATTGGATATGTAGATACGGGGTTTTTGCCATTAAGTCACATAGGGTTTTTGAGGAAAGAGACAGTCAAAGGTGGTTTGCCATTGCCTGCCTCTGTGTTACAACCCTGGTATTCCTTGGAAGAAGAAGAGGAGATTGGATTTATACCCTGCCCTTCACTCAGAGTGGCTTACAATCTCCTTCTCTTCCCCACTACGGACACCCTGTGAGTTAGGCGGGGCTGAGAGAGCTCTTTCCAGAACTGTCCTTGAGAGGTCTGAGAGGCCTTGTGACTGACCCAAGGTCATACCAGCAGCTGCATGTGGAGAAGTGGGAAATCAAACCCGGTTCCCCCAGATTAGAGTCTGCGGTCTTAACCACGCCACCAAACTGTATCCAAATACCGATCGAGGTCCAGTGTTCCCTCTAAGCTGAGTTAGTGTGAGCTAGCTCACAGATTTTTAGCCTCCAGCTCACACATTTCTGTCTCAGCTCAGGAAGGATGGTTCCAGAGCAAACTAATTTCTGCAGTAGCCAAATCACTCACTCACAACTTTAATGCCAGGAGCCTCACAAAGTAGAATTTTTGCTCACAAGACTCCACAGCTTCGAGGGAGCATTGCCAGGGTCAACCCTGCTTCATTCATTCTTTATTGCTACGATCATTTGACCAGAAAATACATAAAACAATTCCATAGTTTACACAATACGGAGAACTTATAAGATGGAACTTGGCCAATAAAACATAGCCCTAGTAAATGTTAAAATTAGATACATATTATAACTATAGACATGAACTATTATGCTGGTTAAAATTGTTAAAGTTCACCCTACTCTTCCGTCTAATGCTTACCCAGACTTTAGAACAGTCGTACAGTATTTCCAAACTTTAAACATATCAGTAAGGCATTAAAGAGAAATTAGAATTTATTCCAATAACGAGCTACTGTTACTAAACTAACTACCAAAGAGTTTACGTTATCTCATTATCTCCATACAGAAACCCTGCTTAGTTTCCGAGATTTGATGAGATGTAAAAATCAACCTTTTTTATTTCTTTTGGTACGTTTCCATTGGAATCCTCTTTTTCTATCTATAGCATTTTTCTCACACCTAGGCCGATTCCCCACAGGCAGCTGTGCTGCCCTTGCTCTTCCATTTCCCCTGGTTGTATTGGTCAATTTCACACGCTTTGCTGCACGGCCGCACTTTGACCTGCATCTCTCCCTGATTTCCTCCACGTCTTCTCGCTCTCAAAAAGGATCGAGAAGACGTGGGGGAAATCGAGGGGAGCTGCAGGTCAAAGTGCAGCTGCGCAGGGAAGATTGTGAAACCGACCAATACAACTGGGGCGGGGGGGGACAAAAGAGCAAGGGCAGCAGAGCTGCTTGTGGGGAATCGGTCTTAAAGTAGTTCAGCCTAGCATACATAGCAATCTCTCCATCCTCGCAGCGTAGGGTTTGCTACTTCCAGGTGGGGCCTAGAGATCTCCTGGAATTTTGTCTACACAGATCCTCTGAGTGCCAGACCTCCTGTCTCATTGCCTTGGGTACTGGTGGGAGAAATGTGGAGGGGGGGAGAGAATGTGTGCCAGTGTTCTGCTGCCACGCTTATACCACTTCCGGTGAAAAACGGTAGTGACGCGGTGAAATCTTGAGCATTTTGGAAAAAATCGATGGCAGGGCATGGTGCTGGCACACCTAGCCCCACCCACATTTCCCCCCAGGGGTTTCTGGCTGCAGCCTGGCAACCCTTCATGATCCCCAGCATAGCCTTTTGGGTTGTCAAAGGGGATCCCCTCCCTTTTCACCGGCAGAAAAAAATCGATAGGATCAAACCCACTCTGTATTAGTTTAGGGCTGACTGAGAGCAGGACGAATGGCAAATCAGTAGCAGCAGTTTTAACATTTAAATGTTGCCAACTTTGGCTTGGGAAAATTCCTGGAGATTTGGGGGCAGAACCTGTGGAGGGTGGAGTTTGGGAAGGAGAGAGCGCTCAGCAGGGACATGATGCTATAGGGCCCACCTATCAAAAGAACATTTTTCTCCAAGGGAACTGATCTCAGTAGCTAAGAGGTCACTTGCAATTCCAGGATAATGCCAGCCCCAACCTGGAAATTGGCAACTGTAGGCTGAATAATCTTCCTCTCATGTGAATACTACTAATAGTTATCACATGGCATTGTGTGTAGAATAGCCAGGAGATCCTAAGATTGTCTGGCAGCCAGAAGTTCTAGCTCTTTTAGTGTTATGCACCACCAGGTGGCGAGCTAGACTTGTTTTTAAGGCAAGAGACGTTTCAGAGGTGGTTTGCCATTGGCTGCCTCTGCATCACCACCCTGGTATTCCTTGGAGGTTGCCCTTCCAAATACTAGCCAAGAACAACCATGCTTCGCTTCTGAAATCTAATGGAATCAAGCTAGCCTGGGCTATCCAGGTCAAGACCCCTCTTGTGACTTCTCCCAGTCAGAGTCAGAAGAGGAGATCTGGCAGCTGAGCTTGTGAAAGTATTTGGATACACATGTGTGTGTGTGGCTTTGTTGGATTCCACCCACCCCCTCGTCTGGCCAGCTATTATCAGGTTGCGTTGCTGCGTTTCCAAGAGGGAGAAGCAGAGATGGAAGCCATGCAGTTGAGATACGGCAAGCGGTAGCTGATCAAATGATTGAGCTGACCGGTGGTTTTGTTTCAGCCGAGCCTGCCCGCCATCCTCACCGGGGGGAGACAAAGAGGAGAACCCATCCGTTCTGGCTGAGAACTGTTTCCGCGAACTGCTGGGCCGGGCGACCTACGGCAACATGAATCACGCTGTCCGGCCGGTTTTTGCGTGAGTAAGAGACCTGGGGGCAAAGTCACCTTTCCATTCTCTCTACCGCCTTGAGTTTGAGATTTCCTAGGAACAACAAACAAGCGGCCGTTCTGAAGGTTACAGAACCTTCCTGCATTCTCAGGAGACTCTTAGGCTGATTTTACATCTGACTTTCCCACTGGAATCATTCTAGTTCCAAAAAAACCTGCCCACACCTCTGTGCGGTGTGAAACCGTGCTTCCACTGAAATGTCCATATCTACTAATTGCCCTCCTGTGGTCAAGCTAGTATTAAACCGCTTTATTCTGCTTTAAACAATTGTGGTTTCTTAGTGCACTTATTAAACCCCTGGGAGTGAAATTTCACACCACTGTGAAATCAGCACAGGAAAAGACAGCAGTCAAACTACTTTAGAGGGGAGGTGTAAAATCAGCCTTAGCTCCCCCTACTGCTCATTTTTATTCCCCGTAGGATAGATGTTCCCCTTGTGTAAGGATTTATGTAGAAGAAGAAGAAGAAGGAGAGATTGGATTTATACCCCGCCCTTCACTCACTTGGAGTCTCAGAGTGGCTTACAAACTCCTTTCCCTTCCCCTCCCCACAACAGACACCCTGGGAGGTAGGTGGGGCTGAGAGAGCTCTGACAGAAGCTGCCCTTTTTCAAGAACAGCTGTGCCAGAACTACGGCTTGCCCAAGGTCATCTAGCAGCTGCAAGTGGAGGAGTAGGGAATCAAACCCGGTTCTCCCAGATTAGAGTCCGCGCACTTAACCACTACACGAAACTGGCTCAAAATGTAGGGTTTCGAGTTAGGGAATTCCTGGAGATTTGAGGGTGGAGTCTCGGGAGGGGAGGAAGCTCTGCAGACATGTGATGCTATGAAGTCCACCCTCGAAAGCAGGGCCCCCCAAAGTGCCTCCATGGCCCCTACCAACATCTTTCCTGGTGTCCGCCAGATGTTTTTAGGAAGTGGGTGGGGCCACGTAGGGCTTTTGCCCAGCAAGGCTTCTAATTGGCTACTAGAGATTTGATTGACTGTGTAGTTGTTGGGTTTTTTTAAAACGATGCTTTGGCAGCAGCTGCCGCCATTGCACAAAGATCTCACTGTGTGACTGAAGTTAAACAGCAGCAATCTTTTTGTAGCTGGCTCCGCCTCCTGCAGCAGCCATCTTATTGCCGTGTTGCAATTCTGAATGTGCCCACAGGCTCAAAAAGGTTTGGGACCTCTGCTCCACAGCATCTGTTTCCTCCAGGGGAACTGATCTCTGTAGTCATGAGATCAGTTGTAAATACCAGGCGCACATTAAGTTTAGCATAGGGTTGCCGGGTCCTACCTCTGATCCAGCGGGGGGGGGGCTCCTGGGTCCTGCCTGGGATCTTCTGCTGCATGCGCGAAACACACGTGGCGTGATGACATTATCTGGAAGTGACATCATTGCATCACTGATGTTGGGGGGGGGGACGCTCTAGTTTTTGGGCAAAACTCCATGGTTTTTTTGCCTTCAAAACCATAGAGTTTGCCCAAAAACTAGAGCGTCACATCCCCCGGCGGACATCAGCGATGCAATGACATCACTTCCGGGTGGTGCCATCACATTGGGGACGTCACCTGGTGATGTCCCTGTTCAGGGGCGGGGCTTCCCCTGCCGGCCAAGTGGCTGGTGGCAGATTGCAACCCCGAAAATCAGGGGAACCCCCCACCCAGAGCCAGGGATCTGGCAACCCTAAAATTATGCCAGCTGTCTCTGCAACAGGGTGCTAATATATTAATGGTCAGTTCAGGTTGGGACAATGGTATCAACGCCCCCACACATCATTTTCCAAATCTGAAATGACCCTTTTTGTCCCAGGGAACAAACATGCGCACAACATACAAATTGCCTTTGTGTTTTCCCTAACAAAGCAAATAGCTCCAGGGGCTCATTTCAGGTTGGGGGAAAATTTAATTTTCCAGCCACCCCACATTAAGAACATAAGAGAAGCCAATGTTGGACCAGGCCAGTGGCCCATCCAGTCCAACACTCTGTCACACGGTGGCCAAAAACACCAGGTGCCCTCGGGAGGTCCAGCAGTGGGGGCAGGAAGCCCTCCCACTGTTGCCCCCCCCCCAAACACCAAGAATACAGAGCATCACTTGCCCCAGACTGAGAGTTCCTATCTGTGTTTTGTGGCTAATAGCCAATGATGGACCTCTGCTCCGTGTGTTTATCCAATTCCCTCTTGAAGCCGTCCATGCTTGTAGCCGCCACCACCTCCTGGGGCAGTGAATTCCACGTGTTAATCACTCTTCGGGTGAAGAAGGACTTCCTTTTATCTGTTCTAACCCGACTGCTCAGCAATTTCATGGAGTGCCCACAAGTTCTTGTATTGTGAGAAAGGGAGAAAAGGACTTCTTTCTTTACCTGCTCTATCCCATGCATAATCTTATAAACCTCGATCATGTCACCCCTCAGCCGTCGCTTCTCCAAGCTAGAGAGCCTCAAGCGACTACATTGTAGTCCCGGACAAAATGAGTGTGGCATGCAGACGTTGTTTTTAAGGGGCACCTTAGATTCCTTACTCCTCTCCTCTGAATCTGAGCCTCTCTCAATGATAAGAGCCAAACTACTTCGCGCTGAGTCACATTCATTATATGACGCCGCTAACAAAACCTGTTCACCTTTGTATTTTGGACTATCTCTTAAAGTTGGCCAAACTGCCTCAGCTTCACATCCCCAGACTCCGTAGATCCTCGGTCAGATTTAACAGACTACCTTCGGCCTTCGTATCTGGTCATTTTCAGGGTGTGCCCTTCTCTGATAGATGTTGTCCATGCACAAACGGCCGTATCGAAACGATCCCCCATGTTTTGTTTCAGTGCCCCTTCTGTCATGCGCTGTGTCTGAAATTTCTAAACTCTATTTCGACTCAATTAGAAGTATCCTGATGGTCTAAAGACCCTTACTGTTCTTGATAATCCAAACCTTGAGATGACAGAAACTGTCGCTAAATCCTTTCCTGCTGCTTTTTCTATTCGCTCTTTATTTAATTGATTGGTCTTTTTACTGGTATTTACACAGTAATTTCTTTTACACCCAGGGGTCCGTTGGAGCGGGAGCGCACAGGAGCGCAGCTCCGGGAGTGAGGAGCCCAGGGGGCGGGCACATGACCAAGCCCCGCCCCCTCCTCGGCTTCCCCGAGCAGTGCAGAGGCACAGCGCCCCGGGGAAAACCCTGCTAGGGTCTTTATTGTTTTTAATGTTTTGTTTTAATATTGATAATTTTATCACTGTTCCTTTTATGACTGTGTGCTGCTTTTCCAGAGACTTGCTCAAGGTGGCATATAAATTTTCTAAGTATACCATTTTTTATCTGGGCACATGGCACATAAGTACTGGAGAAATTTCACCAACCCTTCAGCAGCTTCCATCCCATCAGTTTGGTGTAGTGGTCAGGCGTTGGACTCTAATCTGGGAGAACCGGGTTTGATTCCCCACTCCTCCACATGCAGCTGCTGGTGTGACCTTGGGCCAGTCACAAATTCTCTCAGAGCTGTTCTCTCATGAGCAGTTCTCAAAAGACCTCTCTCAGCCCCACCTACCTCACAGGGTGTCTTGTGGTGGGGAGGGGAAGGGAAAGGGATGGGTGGTGCACATGTCCTGGGTATCTCAAGTCTACTTGAAACCTGGTGGTTTCAAGGGAGCAGGAAGAGAATGAGGGTGTGTTCTTGACGCTTATTTTTATTGCACAAAGTATTGGATGGGGAAGGGAATGGAGGAAGAGCAGGTCAGTTTCACTCACCTGTGGAGTGGAGCCTGAAGGGTGGGTGTTGCCTTCCGACACACTGCCGGTATGTTAGGGGGTGTGGCATATGCAAATGAGTTATGCAAACGAATTGTGCTAATGAATTATGCTAATGAGCTCCTGCACCTCTTTTTCTACAAAATGACCCCTGTTTACAGCCATTCTTTTTGCAAGTATTATTTTTTGCCACTGTTGTACTTGTTACACCTGACATGAATCTGTAAGTGTTACATACCAATAAAGGTGATTGGATTGGATTTCTAAGGGGGGGCAGTGCAAAGTACTTTGTAGCTTCCTGCATCACATAGCATTAGGGTTTCCAGGTAACCTCTGGCAACTGGAGGGGCTGGGGAGTAGGGTTGCCACTCCAGGTTGGGAAACTCCTGGGGATTTGGGGGTGGAGCCTGGGGCGGACGGGGACCTCAGTAGGGTACAGGGCCACAGAGTCCACCCTCCAAAGCACCCATTTTCTCCAGGGGAATTGATCTCTGTAGTCTGGAGATGAGATGGAATCCCAAGGGATCCCCAGGCCCCACCTGGAGGCTGGCATCTCTGCATAGCTTGTTTAAGAAATCAGAATGGAGTCCCCAGTATTTCTGCTCATGCTGTACTGACTTCCTGGAACAGTTTAGATTGCCACTGTTCCAAGAATAATTACAAAAGAAGGCCTCGGGGAAAATCTCTGTGTCCTGAATTTTTAATTTTTTTTTTTAAATTTTTCATTAGGCACTTAGACCAACATAGACTCTGGGATCCCAATGAATTTGCCGTCTCCTGCTTCAAAATCATCATGTATTCTATTCAGGTATGCTTTGTTTTCTGCTTTTGCAGTTTTTTTTTTAAAAGAACTCAGCGGAATTATTCACTTCTCTGTTCATTCCTCATTTAAATAATAAATAAATATCTCCCAGGTTCCATCCCCTAGTGGGAAAAACCCAGACATTTAGCCCTGTCGCCTGCAGTTGCTCTGCTCTGTTCTCTCAGATGATTTGTGTCCCCTGAGAAGGCCAATAGCCATTTTGCTCAAGTGGTATCCGAGGAGAGTTTAGCCCCCATCAGATCAATACTTTTAGCTTTCAACAGATGCTTCACAGTCAGGTGGACTGTAATTATTTCAACTTTTGGTGTGTGTGTTTCTTTAAATGATTAGTTTGACTGCAGTAATGTAAGGAGAGGGATAGAGGGAGATGAGTGAGGATGTGATTGGCTGATGAGAGAGAATGTGGGAGGAGAGATGTCTCTGAGAAGATTCCGAATGTTTTTAGCGAGACAGTTTTTGTCAGAGCTCTCTCAGCCCCACCTACCTGATAGAGCATCTGTTGTGGGGAGGGGAAGGGAAAGGGGATTGTACGCCGCCCTGAGACTCCTGGTAGTGAAGGGTGGGGCATAAATCCAATCTCTTCTTCTTCATCATCTGCTTGTGATGGTTTCAGGTACCTGCAAATACACACAAACAGGTTGCAAACAGCCCAAAAAAAGTTGCTAGAATGGGAGTAGGTCTTCGATCCGCAAATGGAAGGAGGCTCCCAACCAAGACCTCTTGGGTGTCCGGCAAATGTCGCACGTTTATTTAAGATCGTCTTTTAATTTATAGGCGCAGTATTCTCATCACGTGATACAGGAAATCCTGGCACACCTCGACGCTCGCAGAAGGGATTTCCCACGGGTCCGAGCAGGCATCATTCAAGCCCTTTTGCAAGCTGTTGCTATTGCAGCCAAAGGGTCTATAGGTGAGCACTGTGAAATTAAAGACTCTGAAAGGTAGCCTTTTTCTATAACAAGTGCCGGGTTCGTACACGTTTCCATTTCTCTTTCATCTGTAGCCTTTCCTGTCCAGGTGTAAAATCAAATGAGAGAGGCAGCGTGGTGTAATGGTTAGAGTATTGGACTAGGATCTGGGAGATCTAGGCCAGGGGCTGCGGCTCAGTGGTAGAGCATCTGCTTGGGATGCAGAAGGTCCCCGGTTCGATCCCCGGCATCTCCAGTTAAAAGATCTGGCAGTAGGCGATGAGAAAGACCTCAGTCTGAGACTCTGGAGAGCCTCTGATGGTCCGAGTAGACAATACTGACCCTGAGGGTTTGATTTGGTATAAGGCAGCTTCGTGGAATTCACTGAATAAATTTAGGCTAGTTTTCCTGTTTGGTGTAGTGGTTAAGTGCGCGGACTCTGATTTGAGAGAACCGGGTTTGATTCCCCATGCCTCCACTTGCACCTGCTGGATGACCTTGGACAAGCCATAGTTCTGTCAGAGCTGTTCTCTCAAGGACCGTTCTGGAAAGAGCGCTCTCAGCCCCGCCTACCTCACAGGGTGTCTGTTGTGGGGAGGGGAAGGGAAAGGAGTTTGTAAGCCGCTCTGAGACTCCAAGTGAGTGAAGGGCAGGATATAAATCCAATCTTTTCTTATTATTCTTATTAATTAATTATTTATTTGATTTATATCCCTCCCTCCCCGCCAAGGCAGGGTCGGGGTAGTTTACATACGGCATATTAAAACTACTAAAAACACAAATTTACATAAAACCACAGAGTATAATAGTAAAACATCATAAAGTGCCAGTATCATTTATAGACGATGGCGGGCAATGTAGCATCTGCAGTAATCAGCTACAGCATAGTCAGGAATAAGGCAGGCTGTTAATCACCATGTTTATATTAGTGTTGGTATTAGGGTCGATTTTAGGACTGGGGCCTCAGTATTGGGGGAGGGGGGGCTCCCTAGTCGAAGGCCTGGTGGAAGAGCTCCGTCTTACAGGCCCTGTAGAACTACAGAAGGCTCCCCAGAGCCCTGATGTCATCCAGGAGCTCATTCCACCAGTATGGGGCCGCCACTGAGAAGGCCCTGGCCCTCGTTGCAGCCGTCCTGGCTTCTTTGGGGCCCGGAAGGGCCAGGCAGTTTTGGGACCCTGATCCTAATGTTCTCTGAGGAACGGGTGCGGAAAGGCGGTCCCTTGGGTATGTAGGTCCCTGTCCATATAAGGCTTTAGAGGTGAGAACCAGCACCTTGAACTGAATTCGGTATGCAGTAGGCAGCCAGCGCAGTGATTTCAATGCGGTGATTTTAACCTCTCTCAAAGGCTGCGGTCACACACACATAATACTCTGCTTTCTGTCCACTTTCAGTGCACTTTCCAACTGGATTTTACTGTGTGGACTGGCAAAATCCAGTTCGAAAGTGCACTGAAATTGGATTATTGAGTGTGTGTGTCCGCAGACAAAGGGTGGTCATTGTGAGGATAAAATGGAGGAGACAAGAACAATGTTGTAAGCCACTTTAAGCCCTTTTGGGGCAGAAAAGCAGGCTATAGAGGAGCTGTGGCTCAGTGGCAGAGCCTCTGCTTTGCATGCAGAAGGTCCCAGGTTCAGTCCCCGGCATCTCCAACTAAAGGCCCAGGCAGTAGGTGATGCGGTTCGTCATTCTCTGGCTCTTCGTAACAACCCCGGACTTCCTTGGTGGTCTCCCATCCAAATCCTAACCAGGGCTGACCCCGCTTCGCTTCTGAGATCTGATGACATCCGGCTCGCCTGAGCCAACCAGGTCAGAGTCAGTGGACGACAGTAGCAATAGAATGATCTAGGCAAGAATCCCATATACCACCTTGAAGTCCTCGGAGGAAAACCAGAATAAAACCATGATGAATATACTGTTGGATCTCCTTGAGGGGGAAAAAAAGAAATAACCCATGTTTCATTGTTCAAGAAACTGTGCAATGAAGACAGGTCCCTTTCATGCTCTTCTGATGGTGAGGGTGTACAATAGCGGGACAAAATTCAGGTCTAGTAGCACCTTAAAATGCTATGGTCACCTCGAGGTTAGACTACTGTAACGCTCTCTACATGGGGCTGCCCTTGACCCAGCTCCGGAGGCTGCAGCTAGTGCAGAATGCCGCGGCCAGGCTGTTGATGGGCCTCTCGGTGAGGGACCACGTCCGGCCTGTGTTGAGGGCGCTGCACTGGCTGCCTATAGCGTACCGGATCCGGTTCAAGGTGTTTGTTTTAACTTTTAAAGCCCTATATGGCCTGGGGCCTGTCTACCTAAGGGACCGCCTTTCCCCGTATACACCCCAGAGAGCGCTGCGGTCAGGCACTCAAAATCGCCTGACCCTTCCGGGCCTGAGGGAGGCCAGGCTGACAACCACCAAGAGCAGGGCCTTCTCGGTGGCGGCCCCCTACTGGTGGAATGAGCTCCCGGAGAACATCAGGGCCCTGCGGGACCTTTTGCAGTTCCGCAGGGCCTGCAAAGCGGAGCTCTTCCGCCAGGCGTTTGGGGCTGCCATCGGAGGGAATGGCCCTTAGTAGGCGGCGTGGTGAATCGCCGCTAGAACATCTTGGGGTGGGAGTCTCCTGGCGGGGAAAAAGTAGGCTACTGGTATCTGATGTTTGTCTAGTATCTGCCGCCATCTCTAATTTATTGCTTAGCTGTATTTTAAATGCGATTAATGAAATTTTATGTGCGTTTTAACTTTGTATATTTATGACCGTGTCGTTAGCCGCCTGGAGCCGCTTCGCTGGCAAGGCGGGATATAAATCGAAATTAATAAATAAATAAATAATAAAAGACCAGCAACATTTTCCAGGGCGTAAGCTTTTGTGAGTCAAAGTTCACTTTGACAGGTCCAACAAAGTGATCTTATCCAGCCAGCCAGCCAGCCAGTCATCTATGTATCTGTCTGTCTATCTGTCCATCCCATCCACCCATCCAATCTGTCCCACCCATCCATCAAATGTATACCCCACCCTCTCTGCCGGGGCAGGCTCAGGGCTCCTTACAACAAGTTTAAACACGTAAATAACAGTCAAAACAGTCATAGAACCTTAGAACTATCCAAATGTCTTAAGGGGCTAGTACCAATGAATCCTGACAATAGCAGTGGTGTTATCTGGTGGCAGCAGTGGCAGCTATTGATCAGTATCAATTATCCTATTGACCCGCTCCTTGTTCTCTTTCTTACGCGGCAGGCACAGGCTGATGTCAGCGGCTCCAAAGGACAGGGCCTACAATTATTGGGGAGGCTCCTTCGTCGAAGGTCTGGTGGAAGAGCTCCGTCTTGCAGGCCCTGCGGAACTGCGTAAGGTCCCGCAGGGCCCTGATCTCCTCTGGGAGCTCACTCATCTTTAACTCATGAAAGCTGGGAAAGATTGTTGGTTTTTAAGTTGCTACTGGACTCAGATCCTCGCCGGCAGTCTCCAGTCAGCAGCTGGACAAACCCTTGTCAGGGATGCTCTGATCCTTCATTGAGCGGGGGCAGGGGTCCTTTCGTAGAAAAAGAGGTGCAGGAGCTCATTAGCATAACTCATTAGCATATGTCACGCCCCCTGACATCACCGGAAGTGCGTCAGAAAGGGAATGTCAGTTTCAGCCCCATTATACCCTATGGGCCATTGAAATCAATGGCAAAAACTCATAGGGTATATGAGGGGCTGGAGGAAAGGGGGTTTGAGGGAGAGGCTCCAAACTTGCAGGGTAGCTGCTGGGGCCTTTCCTCGAAATACCCACCAAGTTTCAAGAAGATTGGACCAGGGGGTCCAATTCTATGGGCCCCCAAACAGGTTGTCCCATCCCCTCCATTGTTCTCTATGGTGGGAAAAAATGTTAACTTTTTTCCTCCCATAGAGAACAATGGAGGAAATAGGGGCAACCTGTTTGGGGGCCCGTAGAATTGGACCCCCTGGTCCAATCTTCTTGAAACTTGGTGGGTATTTCGAGAAGAGGCCCCAGCAGCTACCCTGCAAGTTTGGAGCTTCTCCCTCAAACCCCCTCCCCTCCAGTTGCTTTTAAAGTTGCTGCCGAATTTCGGCAGCAATTTGGCAGCAGGCTGAATCAGATTAGAGAATCTGATTCAGCCCGTGGCTGCCCTAGTGGCCACTCCTGAGCTGGCGGAGCTTCGCTCTGCCTCACTCCGGCCCCAACGGACCCCTGAGCGGGGGATTGGACTAGATGGCCCAAATGGCCCCTTCCAATTCTGTGATTCTAGGATTTTTCTACTGCTACCGACTAACATGGCTACTCCGATGAACTGGAGTGCAATAGTTCATTGGCGCTCCCTGCAGAGTCCAAATAATGAGCAGGAAGGAGCTTTGCTCAGCATCTGCACAATAGCTGGTAACGCTTCTTCGGAGAGCCGCAGAGAACAGTGCGCGAGCTGCAGAAATTATCCTGAGCGCATTATGCCAGTTGCAGGGAAGGTGGAAACAGGCTCAGAGGGGAAAATACGGCTCGGTTTAAGCTCCGACAGAATGCTGAGCTAGTAAACATAAACAAAGATGTTGTTTTGGTGGGAAGGGGGTGTTGTATTAAGTCCAGAAATCCTTGAAGCTGTAGTGGCAGGGCTAGATGATAAATGGTTCATTACAAAGCTGGAAATAGAAAGCAGGGAGAGAGAGCCAAGAGCCATGCGTCCACGTCAGAGACGGGCAGAGGGGGGAAAAGAAAGATCTGCTTGAGCTGCTGTTTCACAGAAAACTGTCTCCCAGCTTTGGAAGTCCGACAGAAACACGCCATCGAAAGGGGAGGCCTCCATTAGGAAAAGACGTTGATCGATGAAGAACAACGATGATAGCGGAAAGCAAAGAATTTTCTGAGTGTAGCTTTTCAGAAAACGGAAGAAAGATGTCTCCGCTATTTAACAGCGGCAGCCAATGCTCCCTCTAAGCTGTGGGGTCTTGTGAGCAAAGATCCTACTTGGTGAGCTACTGGCATTCAAGTTGTGAGCCGGCGATTTGGCTGCTGCATAAATCATTTTGCTCCGGAGCCGTCCTTCCGGAGCGAAGACCAAAATCTGTGAGCCGGAGGCTAAAAAAGCTAGCTCACACTAACTCAGCTTTGAAGAAACATTGCACCCAAAGTAAATCTTATTGGTTACGAAAGCTTCAACACTGGCATTTAAATGAAGCTACAATTCAGCACAGGGTTGTCATCTCTGGGTGGGGAGACACCTGGATATTTTGTGGGTAAAGCCTGAGGAAGGCAGGATTGGGGTGGGGGAGGGATTCCAATGGGGCATAATGCCAAAGCAGCCATTTTCTCCAGGGGAACTGGTCTCTTTTGCCTGGAGACCAATTGTAATAGCAGGAGATCTCCAGACGCCACCTGGAGATTGGCATCCCTAATCCAGCAGTATCCTGGTCTGCTCATTCTTATGGTTGCCAGCCTCCAGGGGTGACCTGGAGATCTCCTGGAATTATGACTGATGTCCGGAAGAAAAATGGCTGTGTTGGATGGAGGAGGAGGAGGAGGAATTTATACCCCACCCTTCACTACCCAAAGGAGTCTCAGAGGGGCTTACGATTCTCCTTTCCCTTCCCCTCTCCACAACAGACACCCTGTGAGGTAGGTGGGGCTGAGAGAGCTCTGAGAGAACTGTGACTGACTCAAGGTCACTCAGCTGGCTGCATGTGGAGGAGGAGTGGGGAATCAAACCTGGATTAGAGTCCTGCTGATCTTAACCACTACACCAAACTGGCTCTCTCAAGAAGTGGGTTCTAGATCAAATCGAGCCTGAACTCTCCCTGGAAGCTAAACTGAGGCTATCGTACTTTGGTCACATTATGAGAAGTCAGGAGTCACTGGAAAAGACAATAATGCTAGGAAAAGTTGGATTAGAGTCCTGCCAGTCTTAACCACTACACCAAACCGGCTCTCTCAAGAAGTGGGTTCTAGATCAAATCGAGCTTGAACTCTCCCTAGAAGCTAAAAGGGCTAAACTGAGGCTATCGTACTTTGGTCACATTATGAGAAGTCGAGAGTCACTGGAAAAGACAATAATGCTAGGAAAAGTTGGAGGCAGGAGGAAAAGAGGAAGACCCAGCATGAGATGGATTGACTCCATCAAGGAAGTCATGATGGCCCTCGGTTTGCACGATCTGAGCAAGGCTGTTAATGAGAGGGTTGTTGTTAATCAGAAGTGACTTGATGATGATGATGAAGAAGAAGAAGTTTAAACCCTGCTTTTCACTACCCAAAGGACTCGCAGAGTGGCTTACAACTACTTTCCTTTCCTCTCCCCAGAACAGACACTCTGTGAGGTAGGTGGGGCTGAGAGAACTCTTTTGAGAACTGCCCTTGAGAGAACAGCTCTGAGAGAACTTGTACCTGACCCAAGGTCACCCAGCTGGCGTCATGTGGAGGAGTGGAGAATCAAACCCGATTCTCCAGATCAGAGCCTGCCACTCTTAACCACTACACCAAACTGGCTGTCATAACATGCACACCCTCTCCAATCCTAGTCTGTATCACTCTGCTCATTGCCCTGCACTGGATCCAACTCCTGAGAAGACTGGTTCTCTCTTTGACCCTTACTACGAGACACTTTTTCCCGACTATCCCCTGCCCCTGATCGAGCTCAAACTTCTAAAAGTCACAGTCACCGGCTTTCGGTTTCTCTGCAGGCCCAACTGTCTTGGAGGTTTTCAACACCTTACTGAAGCATCTCCGTTTCAGCATCGACTTTGAATTAAGCGACCGGCGTAGCTCGGTGAGCAGCACCTGTTTTAGCACAAACGCCAAGGACAGCGACGAGCGGATTGTCCAGAACGCTATCATCCAAACCATCGGTGAGTGATTTTAAGGGTCATTTTACACCTCCCCTCTAAAGTAGTTTGACTGCTGTCTTTTCCTGTGCTGATTTCACAGTGGTGTGAAATTTCACTCCAGGGGGTTTAAGTGCACTAATCAACAGCAATCGTTTAAAGCAGAATCAAGCCGGTTGAATACTAGCTTGACCACAGGAGGGCAATTAGTAGATGTGGACATTTCAGTAGCAGCATGGTTTCACACTGCACAGAGGTGTGGGCAGGTTTTTTTGGAACTAGAATGATTCCAGTGGGAAAGTCAGATGTAAAAACAGCCTAAGAAGTAATGGGGGGGAAGGACAGAGGAGGGCAACCAAGATGGTTAGGGGGTTGGAGCACCTTCCCTGCGAGGAAAGGCCAAAGAGTCTGGGACTTTTCAGGCTAGAAAGGAGACGACTAAGAGGGGTGGGGATATTATAGAGGTTTATGAAATTATGCATGGGGTGGAGAGAGGTGACAAAGAGAAAATTTTCTCCCTCTCCCAAAATATGAGAACTCGAGAGCATCCAATGGAGTTGATGGGCCGTAGGTTCAGGACTGACAAAAAGAAACACTTCTTTACACAGTGAGTGATTAAAATATTGAATTTGCTGCCAGAAGATGTAGTTACGGCCACAGGAATAAAATGCTTTAAAAGGGGATTAGATAGGTTTGTGGAGGATAAGTCTATCAATGGCTACTAGCCATGGTGTTTGAGGGGAACCTCTGAGGCACTAAGCCTCAAAATCCCAGAGCCAGGAGGCAAAATCAGGGGAAGGCCTTGGCTTCTATCTATGCGCTGTTGTTGGCCCTCCAGAGGAACTGGCTGGCCATGATATGAGATAGGAATCTGGACTAGATGGACCACTGGTCTGATCCAGCAGGACTCTGATGATGTTCTTATCAGGGGAAGGCCTCAGCCTCCATGCCCTATTGTTAGCTATCCAGAGGAACTGGTTGGCCGCTGTGTGAGACAGGATGCTGGACTAGATGGACCACTGAACAGATCCAGCAGGGCTCTTCTGATGTTCTTTGGATATCAGAAGTACAGAGATTCATTTTAAATGGACATCTGCCTACTGTCTTAGCCCCTGAAATCAAAATAGGGAATGCCGGAGTTGTGGACTGCTTTCACCCCAAATACGGACTAGTATTGAGGGCACTGATGGCTGTTGATCATGGGGTGTCTAATAGTAAGACGTGAAGCCAGTCGTGGCAGTGAAATGACCCAAGCATTGTTCTCTGATACTTATTCTTTGCACAATTCTTCTTCTTTTTTCATACAGGGTTCTTTGGAAGCAACCTTCCAGATTACCAGCGGTCAGAGATCATGATGTTCATTATGGGGAAAGTACCAGTTCTGGGGGCAACTTCGCATACGTTGGAGGCCAACCAGCTGGGGTTTGTTCAGATTCCTCTTTGAACATACCACTCTTCAACAGGCTTCCTCTGAAGCAAGTCCCTTTGATTTCCATGAAAGGATCTTCCATAAGGCGATCTATAAGGTCACGTAGTATCACCACAAAACACTGGTCATTTTCCTAACCAGGGCTCATTTCGTAGCAGGAGCTCCTTTGCATATTAGGCCACACACTCCTAATGCAGCCAGTCCTCCAAGAGCTTACAGAGCTTTTCTTACAGGGGCTACTGTAAGCTCTTGGAGGATTGGCCACATCAGGGGGGTGTGGCCTAATATGCAGAGGAGCTCCTGCTACGAAATGAGCCCTGTAGAAAATGAATGGTTTGTGAAAATACAGTGCTTTGTATTTTGCAGAGCAAAATGCTATTTTAAAAAATGTATATTATTTACGACTGGTGGCTCGTTAGGTTGTCATCGTCCTGTATTTCTCCAGGCTCCTGGTCACTTAACAAATTGATTTGCTTCCCCGATAACGCACAGGGGAACCATCCATCCGCAGAGGAGGCCTGACCAACTCCTGTGTTTGCCTGGAAAAAGCCCCAGCCGTCTGTAAAAATAGCAGTCCTGTCAGCACTGCAAAAAGACCCTTCTTATTTAAGGCTCCATCGATCATGTGGGTTTCCGAAAGGGATCTTTTCCTCAGCGGGGTTGCGCCTACGTGGGCGCTTCTTATGAAACAGCTGAATAATTCACAATTGTTCTGTGCTAATTGGGTTTCAGAGCAAGAGACGGAGCTGCGCCGAGAAAAATGGCAGTGAATTAATTCAGATTAATTTTGTCCTAAGGTTGTAAAATGAACCCAGCAAGGAATCGTGCCAAGTGGAGGGAGAGACGGCTAGATTTTGACAAATGCAAATCGATCAGTAGTGGGGTTTTAAACATTTTGCATGGGGCTGGATCTTACTTTCCTGTTTGGTGCAGTGGTTAAGTGTGCGGACTCTAAGCTGGGAGAACCGGGTTTGATTCCCCACTCCTCCACTTGCACCTGGCTGGATGACCTTGGGCAAGCCATAGCTCTGTCCCAGCTGTTCTCTCAAGGACAGCTGTCTCAGAGCTCTCTCAGCCCCACCTACCTCACAGGGTGTCTGTTGTGGGGAGGGGAAGGGAAAAGGAGTTTGTAAGCCGCTCTGAGACTCCCTTGGGGAGTGAAGGGCGGAGTATAAATCCAATCTCCTCCTCCTCCTCCTCTTCCTCCTCCTCCTCTTCTTCTCTGGTGCCCGAGGAATGGTAGAATCCTGTGACTTCATTTTCAGATACAATCGGGCAAGTTTACCCCGTCCCAAATATTCTATCACCCCATTTATCTTTCTTAACTTGTACTCCAGGGTAACAAAATGGAGCCTCCATGTTCAGTGGCAGAGTATCTCTAAATGTCAAGTGTTAGTGGCAGCAGGAGCCAGCTGTTGCTTTCATGTCTTTATAAGAAAGGCTGTCCCCTGTTAGAAACAGGATGCAGGGCTAAGAAGACCCTCAGCCCAGTCCTGCAAAGGTGGCTTTCACACTGTTCCATACCCATTTCATACTTTAAATCATTAAAAAGTGGACAGAATTGAAAGAAAGCCTCAACTATATCAATATTTATCATACATAGATTAGAAAATGTTGCCTCCTGGCTCTGGGATTCAGAGGGTTTAGGGCCTCTGAATTTAGAGGTTCCCCTCAGTCAAAATGGCTAGTATTAGCTAGTATTCTGTATGGACATTTATTTTGACTTGTGCCAATTCTTCTACTACATTTGATAAAACTGTGCCTGCACCAGTGTTCCCCCTAAGCTGCGTTAGTGTGAGCTAGCTCCCAGTTTTTTAGCCTCCAGCTCACACATTTTGGTCGTAGCTCAGGAAGGATGGCTCAGGAAGCACCCTCATTTATGCAGCAGCCAAATCGCTCACTCACAACTTTAACGCCAGTAGCTCACAAAGTAGAATTTTTGCTCGCAAGACTTTACAGCTTAGAGGGAGCACTGGTCTGGACTACACCATTTCAGACTGCAGGTGGGAAACTCAGATGGCTAAATGCTCCTGTGACGCCCCTTGCCCATTCACACAGAGTGCCTGCCACTCTCTACAACCTCATTGCTTCAGGATATGGGTTATATATAGATCAGGACATCACAAGCTACCCTCCTTGCCACTTTTAAAATCTACAGAGAGTCATCATGACCATCTCACAGATCAGGTCCTCTGTCTGACTCCCAGAGATGTTCACAGACCCTATAATAAAGATCGCCACCCCCTATAATAATGAGCCCTCACTCCCACAGAGCTATTGGCCTGGCAACCAGTGGGACATGGGAGGAGGCGGGACTTACTGCGCAGGGGGTGGCGATCTTTGGGACCAAATGATGATGTCACTTCCTGTGTGACCCAGAAGTGCTGGCCTCGCCCTGGGGCAACGCTCTAGCACACGACCCAAATCTCTATGGAATTTCTGAGCAATGCTAGAGGGTCACTCCAGTGTGATGCCAGTGATGTCATCGTTCGGCGCCAGAGAACACCATTTTGCTGGCTTGTTTCTGCCCACTGATCAGATGAGTATCTAGGGCTGCCAAGTCTCCCTGGGGGTGGGGATTCCCCTGCTAAATGGGTCCCCAATCCGCCGGTTGTGATCCGGCCAGCAGGGGGAACCCGACCCCCGAAGTGGCCCAGTCAGGCTGACGTGCCGGGCGTGATGACAACACCCAAAAGCAACGTCATCACGCTGGACACGTCACCAGGCAACACTCTAGCAATCGCCCTGAAAACTCTGTGGGACCACAGAGTTTTAGGGCGATTACCAGAGCGTCACCCCAGCAACGTGCCCAGTGCAATGACGTCACTTCCAGGTGATGTCATCGTGGCATGCGCGGGGCTCCCGGAGAGGGACCGGGACTCCCCCGCTGTTATGAAGGTAAGACTTGGCAACCCTGTGAGCATCAGCGGGCATCAGCAACAATTGCCAGGAGTCCGCCCACCAATTAAAGGGACCTGGTAAGCCTCTGAATCAAACTGCTTTTTGCTCTGCTGGGGAAAAGAGACGGGCTTCTATCTGTCTGTGTTCTCCAGTGGGTTAAATAGCAGCTTGGGGGAAGAGGGAAATGAGGCAGGGAAAAGGTATAAGCCTTGCCTCCCTCACTGTGACAGCACCTGTCCTAAACCCCCCTCCCCATAGCTGCAACATTTTGTGCTCCGGCCCACACTTTTTTTGTTGTTGCCGTAAGAACATAAGAGAAGCCAATGTTGGATCAGGCCAGCGGCCCACACAGTCCAACACCCTGTCACACAGTGGCCAAAAACACCAGGTGCCCTCAGGAGGTCCAGCAGTGGGGCCAGGATGCCAGAAGCCCTCCCACTGTTGCCCCCCCCCCCCCAAATCAAGCACCAAGAATACAGAGCATCACTGGCCCCAGACTGAGAGTTCCTATCTATACTTTGTGGCTAATAGCCACTGATGGACTTCTGCTCCATATGTTTATCTAATTCCCTCTTGAGGCCGTCCATGCTTTTGGCCGCCATCACCTCCTGTGGCAGTGAATTCCGTGTGTTAATCACTCTTTGGGTGAAGAAGGACTTCCTTTTATCCGTTCTAACCCAGACTGCTCAGCAATTTCATTGAGGGCCCACAAGTTCTTGTATCTGTTCTTCTTTTTTTTGGAAAACAAATTTTATTGTTTTTCCAGTTACAAAACTTTACATAGTTACTTTTAAAATATTATCATCATTATCCATTTTTCTATATAACTGTGTATTCCGATTACAATTCAAGAAATTTTGGGACTTCCCGCCTCACCTATACCATTATATATATAATAGCCATTATAAAGATTTAAAGTTATTGGCTCTTACAGGTAACAAATTTGGTTACAACAATAAAAAAAAAGAAAGGCAATGTTTAAACATTTAAAAGTATTATCTAGATATCTGTAATATGTACTCTAGTTTCTTTTCTTATCATTTCAGTCGTTCAGCATATTTCTCTTGAAAATAATTGTTTCTTCTTTTAAGCATCAAAAATCAATAATTAGTCAATGCAAAAATATTATTTTTCATATCTCAGTGTTGTTCTAGATATTCTTTCAGGTCTTTCCATTCTTCTAGTAATCTTTCTGAGTCTTGATTATTCAGTTTTCTTGTCCATTTATCCATTTCTGCCATAAATAGCAATTTTCTCAACCATTCCCATATGTCTGGGGTTGTTCTTGCATCTGTTCTGAGTCTTCATATCCTACCTTGCATGTCAATATTGCCAGAAAGAAACCCAGCTATCTACTTTTTAAAAAAAAAATGTGAGAAATATCAGTTCACCTTGTGCAATTTCTCCCTTTTGTTTTTAGTGATTTGGGAACCAGGCGGTTCCAGATTATGCTGCTGAGATCATTACTTATGGTAAGGCTTTTATTATAGAAGAAATGAACGGAGATTTTCCTGGAGGGGCGGGGCGGTACATTTTCTGACACGTTCAACAGACCGAACAGGTAATTCGTCACATTGTAATCAAAAATTGCCTTCTCCATTGGTAGGTTTGCCAGTTATTGGTGATGCTCTCTGACCCCTATCCTCACTCAATGGAAGCCGTAGAAGGAAAACAGGAGGGAACAGTAGCACAGGGAAATCACTTCCTGATTCAGAATAGGAAGGGCTGTCATGATGCTCTACATAAGACCACAGAGTCTTATTTTTTGAAATTCCTAGAGCTTCATGAGGTCACTTCCTGTTTCAAACCAGGAAGTGGCTTCCAAGAAGTCTCCATCTCCCAAAGCTGCCTGGAATTGCCACCCAAGGGCTGGCATCCTTATTGGTTGGTCTAAATGGGGCTCCCAAAAAGCAGCTTACCTGATCTCTGGTGGGAAGTAAGGATCTGTTGCTCGACAATTCGCTCAGTTAGGTGCAGTACATCAGAAAACTGCCCCTTCTTTTGTGTCTTTATTGTGGCTGTAGGCAGCAAAGGTATGTGCAATGGCTTTCAGGCAGGAACCATCTACGGCTGCTGTTGAGGCCACTGAATGTGGTGGGTGAATTGTGTGCTTACAGGTAACCATCAGGAGGCTGTAGTGGAGGCAGAAGGTTGCTCTCTTAGACACAAAGAAGAAGAAGAGATTGGATTTATACCCCGCCCTTCACTTGGAGTCTCAGAGCAGCTTTCAATCGCCTTCCCTTCCTCTCCCCACAACAGACACCCTGTGAGATAGGCGGGGCTGAGAGAGCTCTGAGAGAACTGTGACTGACCCAAGGTCACACCAGCAGCTGCATGTGGAGGAGTGGAGAATCAAACCCGGTTCCCCAAACAGGAGTCCGCACTCCTAACTACCACACCAAAATGGCCCTTAATGCCAAGAAAGCATGCAGTTGCTGACTGGCTAGCTGCACTTCCTGATATCGGTGAACCACATGCTTTGCTGCTGGCCCATCAGCACTCAACATTTTCATGGTTGTTGACTACACTATTTCCTGCCTCTATAGCTGCCTTCAGATGGCTACCCATGAAGATGCGCATCCTCCAGCTTGGTGTAGTGGTTAAGAGCAGCGGACTGTAATCTGGAGAATGGGGTTTGATTCCCCACTCTGCCTCCACATGAGGCCTGCTGGGTCAGTCACAGTTCTGCCAAAGCTGTTCTCTCAAGGACAGTTCTCGAAAGAGCTCTCTCAGCCCTCACCTACCTCACAGGGTGTCTGCTGTGGGGAGGGGAAGGGAAAGGAATTTGTAAGCCACTCTGAGACTCCCTTGGGTAGTGAAGAGCCAACTCTTTTTCTTCTTCCTTCCCACTTGCTTGTTCTGCTGCAGTGGGGTAATCACCCCAGAACTCATGTCATTGTTAGCTACTGGACTCTTAGATGTTTTTGGAGGCTGCGGTGGCTCAGAGGTTAAGATGCTGGACTGCAGACCGGAAGGTCGGTAGCTTGGCAGTTCAAGACCCGAGTGCTGCGTGATGGAGTGAGCTCCCGTCTCTGGCCCCAGCTCCTGCCAACCTCGCAGTTCAAAAGCAAGAAATTGCAAATAGATAAATAGATACCGCTTCGGTGGGAAGGTAACAGCATTCCATGCACCTAGGCGTCTAGTCATGCCGGCCACATGACCACGGAGAATTCTCCATTCTGCAGACAGTGCTGGCTCTTCAGCTTGGAAACTGAGATGAGCATGGCCCCCTAGAGTCAGATCCGACTGGCTTTCAAGCAAGGGAAACTTTTGCCTCTTACTTTTACTAACTCTTCAGGACGTCTTTGTGAGGCTGAAAGATTTCTTGGGTTGGTTGCTTCATTAGACCTTCTTTTCGGACCCCACCAGGTGACTACCGGATACAGCGCCAGGACCATTTCTGCTGCTCTGCCCGCTCCTTTTCTGGATCCTTTGCTGTCTCCTTCGCTCATGGATGACTGTGAACTACGACAACTCGTCCTGGAGATCCTGCATAACCTTATTGATCGGCACGACAACCGAGCAAAGCTCCGTGGGATCAGGTGAACCATTAAGTTGAATGGGACCACAGAGGCTCTTTTCTTAATGCAAATAACCATTTGACTTTAAGGGGGTATCACAGGCAAGTTCTAAAGTCCCAATATTACAGGATCTTCATTCAACAAATGAGCTCTGTTTAAGAGAGTGGGAAGGGCACATGTCTCTACTGCCCAAAAACTTCTTCAGACTCCCGGTTCATAAAACATACAGTTTATTAAGGAGATAAAACAAACAGGGGGAGTTTGAGATAAAACAGACAATAGATAAAACCCTAACTAATCTAGCTAACTACAAACATACTGTGAGAGGTTCTTGCTTCCTGGAAATGCAATTCCCTCTTGCCTGGTGTTTAGCTTTGGGCTTGGTTTACAACTTGGACCACGCCTCCCAGAGCTTGTTGCCACCAGCCTGGTTCCAACCGTCCAAGGGATTTCCTTCGGTCCTCCTGCACAGCCCAGACTCACTTGCTTGCAGATACTTGCTATAATGCGAGCAGTCCCTGCACCCAGACAATACCTCACAGTGAGCAGTTCGGGAAGATTCTTGCCGCAACCTCTGGCTCCCTCACGGCCTCATGCAGCCTTCCTGGCATTCATCAAGCTGTCAGAAGCTCCGGTTTCCTTGCTCCTTCAAACGCGTGGACGTGTGCATCTTCAGATTAGTTCATGAATGAATGGAAAGATCTCTTCTGCCTCCAGGACTGGGTTCGTATTCTTAACCTCCCCAATCCCCGTCCTAGCTAATTAAGGATTGCTGCCTTGACCCAGCTGTTTCCCATATACTTCGATTACAGAACATACTGATTCTGACTACACTTACAGGCTCCTATGAGGAATGATTCTGTAAGTCAGTATCTCTGGTATGACGGGGGGGGGTCTCCGTAATAGATGAAATGCCCTCCCAAAGGAGAGACAAGCTGTGTGCAGCTGTATCGGACCAAGCCAGATCCAACGCCAGGGAGGAAGCGCACGTAAAACCTTTTATTGGGGCCAACCGAAATGGCACGAAACATTGTGCAAACTTTCGAGGTCCCGAAATGGCCGAAAACGTAGTGCGAACTTTCAAGCTCCGCAAAACGCTTTTATCAGACTGGATGTTACCCCCCAAAAAAAAAAAAATTAAAAATGGAGGGGGGGGGGAAGGAGTTTTTTCCAGGCCGAGATCTTAAGATCTTGTCAGCCTCTGGTATTATTTATTTATTTGTTGTATTAATTTGTCGCATTTGTACCCCGCCACCCAGCTGAGGCCAGCTCAGGGTGGCGTACATAAAAATAATACACACAAATTACCATTAAATTACAGTTAAAACGAACCGGAAACCTTCTAAAACCATCTTAGATAATAAAGTGCTAGTAAGCGTTATTATTATTTAACGATGACAGCCATTATTCAAAAGTCCGTTCTCACCAGCGGCTCGTAGCTCTTTCCTTTAGGTGGCTGGCACAGGCTGTTGTTGGAGGCTCCAGGCTGGCAGGGGCTCTCTATCGATGCTGAGAAACTCACCGTTTAATTGCTGCAGGTGTTAGATTCTGGCACTTGCATTCTGGGAAGACGAAACAAATTGTGGAGGCTCCTCTCATTAAAAAAAACAAACAAACCAGCCAAATGCTGCAAAGCTGTGCAGGCACCTTTGGGATTCTGAGAAGGGGCAGCCAGGGCCACCCCAGAATGGCTTTCATGGGAGCCAGACCCCAACCCAAAATGGCTTCCGTGGAAGCGGGAGCCAAACCCAAAAATGGCTGCCTCAGGAGGCGGAGCCAACGTAACACTTCCTTCCTCTCTTCGCAAAAGAATCACAGAATTATTTATTTAGGTATTTGCATTTGTATCCCACCCAGCTCACAAGCGGGCTCAGGGCGGGTAACGTCGTTTGAAGGAACACAATTTCAATGTAAAACATTAAACATGAAAACACGACAAAACATGAAAACACGACAAAAAACATGATAATGATTAAAACAACGGGTGCAGCTTGAAATGGCGTCAGTTGGCTATAAAGCTCTGGCCTGAGAAAGGCTAGTTGTCAGTGGGCTTGTAGACGAGTGACAGTAACCTCAGGGAGGCCGTAGCTGGGCACCTGCTGCCTCAACCAAAGGCCTGGTAGAGCAGCTCCGTCTGGCAGGCCCCGGGGAATTGAAGAAGATCCCCCAGGTCCCTGGTCTCAATGGGGAGCATGTTCCACCAGGCGGGGGCCACGACAGAGAAAGCCCTGCCCCTGGTTGAGGCAAGACGGGCATCCTTCGGGCCAGGGACCACCAGGAGGTGTTGATCTTTCGAGCGTAACCCTCTTTGAGGCGTATATGGAAAGAGACGGCCCCTTAGATATGTTGGGAACAAAGAGAAAGAAAGAAGGAGGAGAAGGAAAGGGAATTAAAATGAAGGAAAGCCTGAAGGGGGAATGATCCACCAGCCCAGGTGCTTACCAATCCTCCTTGATCCGTGGACAGCAGCTGTGGAGAACTCTTTCATTTGAGGTAGCTGATAAATCAGCACTGCCTTAAAAAGGCCACACCTGCTCCCTGAAAAAGCTTGGCAGGGGCCAGAAGAAGTCCTGGCAGCCACCGTAGGTGCCACATTGGGAAACCCTTGTGTAAAATTCATCTCTGCTCACACTGCCGCTTAAAATGTTCTTATAGCAGCTTGAACACTTCAGTCCCTCCCGACAGATGGGAAAGGCTTGGAACACGCTAGCAGAAGAAGAAGAAGAGATTGGATTTATACCCCGCCCTACACTGCCCAAGGGAGTCTCAGAGTGGCTTACAATCTCCTTTCCCTTCCTCTTCCCGCAACAGACACCCTGTGAGGTGGGGGGGCGGGGCTGAGAGAGCTCTTCCGAACACTGCTCTTGAGAGAACAGCTGTGAGAGAACTTGCGGCTGACCCAAGGTCACACCGGCAGCTGCACGTGGAGGAGTGGGGAATCAAACCTGGCTCTCCCAGATTAGAGTCCACACTCCTAACCACGACACCAAACTGGCTCTCCTACTGTGGTTTTGAGATCTTCCTGCTTCCCCTTTGCGTTTCTCACCTTCTCTGTCTTGGGAGAGGAAAGCAAGAACACAGTTTCCTAAACTGAAAAGTGCAGAGAGCACAGGAGTCACTGAAAAGGACAATCATCCAAGGAAAAGTGGAAGACCCAACAGGAGATGGAGTGACTCAAGCAAGGAAGCCAAGGCCCTGACTTTGCAAGACCTGAGCAGGGCTGTGCACAAGAGGACATTTTGGAAGTCATTAATTCGTACGGTTGCCTTTATGTCAGAAGCAACTCAACAGCACACGAACACATTCCGGCAAATAACCACCAGTTATTTCTGAGGGAAACCTTTGTGCATTTCTTGCTAATTACAATTCCGCGGGGCCTGCGAGATGGAGCTCTTCCACCGGGCTTCCGGTTGAGGCAGCAGGCATCCCCCTCCTTGGGTCAGCCCCCATCTGTAACCTGGGTCTGAGATCTTAAATTTTATAGCTCCCTGGAAAATTTAATTTCTAGTACCCTCAGCCCCTGAGGTATCTGGCTTATTATTAGAGCTGTATGGGACAGGTATCTTATTTTATATTGTGTCTTAACATGGTTTTAATTGTGGTGTATTTATACTGTTGGAACCCGCCCTGAGCACGTTAAGGGGAGGGCGGGATATAAATCCAAATAAACATATACATCTAAATCCAAATAAACAAATGTTCCCCCTGCTGTCAAGCTGCCTGCAATGTGGGACTTTCTCCTCTGATTCATATCATTTGAAGATTAGATGCTTTGGGATTTTGCTTCAGAGATTTCCCACACTGAGTTCAACTAATGAAGGTGGACAACTGACCTTACATTAGGAAGAAATGAACTGGGGGGGGGGGGGGGGACAAGTAACACAAAACAGAAGAAGAATAAGAAGAGGAGGAGATGATGATGGTGATGATGACTGGATTTATACCCTGCCCTTCACTTGGAGTCTCAGAGCAGTTTACAAACTCCTTTCCCTTCCCCCTCCCCACAACAGGCACCCTGTGAGGTAGGTGGGGCTGAGAGAGCTCTGACAGGAACTGCTCTTTTTCAAGAACGGCTGTGCCAGAACTATGGCTTGCCCAAAGTCATTCAGCAGGTGCAAGTGGAGGAGTGGAAAAATCAAACCCGGTTCTCCTGTTAGCCAAATTTCTTTAATTTACGTTCAGCAATTGGCGTAATAACGGGTTCTTGCCAACTATACCAAGGTCCCGCCCCTTCCAGGAGTTCTCAGTAAATAGGCGCGGAGGCTGAGTGGTTTCTTTGAATGATGTTTACTGAAAGATGTTGTTCAAGCATACAAGGAATAATAATAAAACCGCATACACACAAGATCTAAGGAAATCAGATAGGAAATAGCACTGTTGCATGAGCAGGAGTATCGTTGAGGGGGAGTTACGTTACCTGTCTTGATGGTGGGTGAATCACTTTCACGAGAAGATTGAGGGAGGGATGAATGGAAAAATAGGGGGAACAAGATCTGAACCTGCAGATACACGCTCCAGTCCTGGCTGCGCAGACCAGGGATTAAAGATGGAGGCAAGATGTTGGGTACAGGAAGCTGGACATGAGAGGTTGGTAAGGAGATAGGGGTCGAAGGTGGCTAAGCAATGTGTTTCTGTTGTGCAAGATCTTTTATCAGGTGGCATTAGGGTGGGCTGCGCTGACCACATCCCATTGTCACACCCACTAGGTTGTCCGTCTTTACTAGTCTTTCTATTGGTCAGTGTCATAGTGAGGAGGGGGCAGGAAGGAGTGGACAATATTGCAAATCTAGATGCTAATCAGGATCTAACACCTGGGCCTTCTGGTCGGTCTTCTTGGCGCCAATCTCTGGTCTCGTGATGGTTTCGGCCAGGTCACTTGATGGACGGCGATTAGTTGCTGGGCAACCTAATCTCTTACTGGAACTTTGGGGGCAGGTGTGAAGAGGCCAGTGTAAAGGAGAAAAAGGACCCTTTGAAATGGAGTCTTGGTCTCCCTGATGGTGGGAACATGTGAAGTAGATGTGAGAGCTCTTTGATATGGAATTCTGGTTTCCATGCAAGTGTGAACTCTGAAGGAAGTCTCCCGCTGTGGGCTGGAACTTCTCATAGCAATAGAGAGTGCCTTTGCCTTAGGCAGAAAACCAACTCAAAGGTCAAACTTATGATCTTAAAGTTCATAAGAGCATATAATAGGCCTTGCTGGCTTACACTCCCAGATTGGAGTCCACGCACTTAACCACTACACCAAACTGGCTGCCAGCTCTGGATAGAGAAATACCTGGTGATATTGGTGGCAGAGCCTGGGGGAGGGGGAGGTTTGGGGGAGGAGAGTCTTCAGTTAGGGTACAATGCCACAGAGTCCACCCTCCAAAGAAGCCATTTTCTCAGGGGAACTGATCTCTATTGCCTGGAGATGAATTGTAATAGCAGGAGATCTCCAGGCCCCACATGGAAGTTGGCACCCCTCTAAATAAACTTTTGTTAAACCAGTGGCCCCACTGCTGGACCTCCTGAGGGCACCTGGTGTTTTTGGCCACTGTGTGACAGAGTGTTGGACTGGACGGGCCACTGGCCTGATCCAACATCGGCTTCTCTCATGTTCTTATGTTAGTTATTAATAACTTTCCTACAGCTTGCTGCATTTTATTGTGTCAAAAAAGAAGAGCAAAATTACAAGGTATTGGCTGAAGAGTGCCGGGAGATTTTATCTTCCAGCTGCATCGCCCCGAATGTTAAGCAGCTTGTTTCTAGTTTAATTAAGCTTGTAATTATATTTTTGTTTTGTCCAAAACAGTTCTGTACACAGCCTCAAATTAATATCCTTGTACCTTGTTGCAATTACCTCCACTACCCTCCGTTTAAAATAGAAAACCTTCTGTCATTGTTAATCATGGGCGTGTAATTAAAATGGAAATCGCTTCCAGAATGCCTGAACAGATTAAGCACGTTTCACCGTGCGCTCCCCAAGCCTGTGAAGTTGGTAGTTTACAAATTGTTCTTATCAAAGCCGAGTTCTTTAAGATAAACTAACAGACTGCTCCGTCTCTGCCTAGAATAATACCCGACGTTCCGGATCTCAAGATAAAGCGAGACAAAATCTCAAAGCAAGATGTGAGCTTCATGAAAAAGGTAACAGCATCGTGTACGGGCACATGTAGAGGTGTTTGGCGGGATATTAGGGGCAAGGGTCCTAGTTCTTTCCCTTAGTTTTTTTTCAAGGCCAAAGCCAGGCTTACACAACCAAGATTTTTCTGGCCTCTTCTTTCTATTACAGCAGAGACCACCAACCCTTTTGAGCCTGCAAACACCTCTAGAATTCTGACACAGTATAGGGGGCTCAGCCCCAAAATGGTTGCCGCAGGAGGCGGAGTCAGCCACAAAATGGCCGCTGCCACTTACCTTCAGTCACACAGCACTTTGTGCTGTGGTGGCAACTGCTGCCAAAGAAACGGTTTTAAAATCTGGACAGCCGCTCAGTTATCCAATGGCAGCTCGGAAACCTTACTGGGCAGAAGCCCTACCTGGCCACACCCACTTTCTAGAACTCTTGGTGAGCACCAGGAAAGGCGTCAGCGGGCGCCATGACTCCCATGGAGACCATGTTGGGGACTAGAGATGCCCGGCTCCAGGTGGGACCTGGGGATCCCCTGGAATTACAGCTCATCTCCAGACTACAGAGATCAGTTCCCCTGGAGAAAATGGCTGCTCTGGAGGCTGGACTCTGTGGCCTTCTACCCCACTGAGGTCCCTGTCCTCCCCAGGCTCCACCCCCACATCTCCAGGAATTTCCCAACCTGGATCTGGCAACGCTACCTTCCTCATCCCCTGCCGGAGAACGGGGGGCACCTGGCAACCCTTTTGGGGACCCCTGTACTAGAGTCTTTACAGACACAAAAGCCATTCCTGATCATCAGGGGGGTCCTTCAGAGTGGCATCTGAGTAGGGTTGCCAGCCCTGGACAGCCAATGGGGTCCAGGGCAGGTCTCAATGGGGGCTTCAATCTGCCGCCAGCCAGCAGGGGAAACCCCATCCCCAAACAGGGATGTGGCCGCGTGACACCCTCAGCATGATGACATCACTTCCAGGTGACATCATCACGCCGGGACACTCAGGTTTGGGGGCAAACTCTATGGTTTTGAAGGCAGAAACACAGGAGAGTTTTGCCCAAAAACCAGAGTGTTGTGTGCAGCGTCCCACCCACCCCCAGAACACTGCCCAATCCCCCTACCGTCATAGCGAGGGGACCTGGCCACCCTACACCTGAGGCAGCAGGAAAGTCTGCCAAAAAAATAAAAACGAAAGCTCCTTGTGAGCATGCGCAGTGGTGTTAATCTAGTTGCCTTCTATTTCTTAAATGGTCCACAAGTCTGAGATAGACCTCCTGCTTTCTGCTCTTTGTAGCATGGACAGCAACTGTACAGACACGTCTACTTGGGCTTTAAAGAGGAAGACAACGTCCAGAAGAACTTTGAACTGTTGTACACAACTCTGGCCCTCGTTACCATTGAACTAGCCAATGAAGAAGTGGTCATTGACCTCATCAGGGTGGCCATAGCATTGCAGGTAAGGCTCTGAAGGGCATCTAGATGAGTTGGTGAACAAAATCCACATGTCAAGGATTCTGATCTGGCAATCAGAGTTTCCTGGAACCATTGCCCATCTCCAAGTTTACTGTGCGTGCTCAGTTTTTAGTACCTGGTCCACAATTTTACATCTTGAAAACCTTGCCTTTCATTTGCCTTTCATTTTCTTCCTTTTTTTTTAACTTGCTTTCTTCAGTCAAGGTGGCGTATATCCAAACAGAGTTAAAACCCAGCATTGAAACTATAAAACTGAGCAAAACTAAAAACATCAAAATTACCCTACCAATACACAACTCTTCCTTGCACAAGAAAAGACTAGATGGCATCAGTCTAAGCACGCCCTACAAAATACCGCAGCCCCGCACGCCCACCAAAAGGGTGCCTTCTGTACCATTTGCGGTAGCCCACTGCACATCCGAACGGGTGCCTCCACAGAGGAAGTGTAGGACCTCACTTGAAGAAATCTGCACTTGGTGCATGAAAAGACTCACTCGATATATTGCAATCAGTATTTGGAGTCCCTTGATGTATTCCTAATGCTCTCCTCAGGCTGGAGGCAGGCATGAACATAAGAACATAAGAGAAGCCATGTTGGATCAAGCCGATTGGCCCACCCAGTCCAACACTCTGTGTCACACAGAGGCCAAGAATACCAGTTGCCATCAGGAGGTCCACCAGTGGGGCCAGGACACTAGAACATAAGAACGTAAGAGAAGTTAATGTTGGATCAGGCCATTGGCACATCCAGTCCAACACTCTGTGTCACACATTGGCCAAAACTCTGGTGCTATCAGGAGGTCCACCAGTGGGGCCAGAACTCCAGAAGCCCTCCCATACTTGCCCCCCAAGCACCAAGAATGAATACAGAGCATCACTGCCCCAGACAGAGCATGCGATCTGCACATTGTGGCTAGTAGCCACTGATGGACCTCTGCTCCAGTGGATGGTTCCTTACAGCACTACCCTACAGCAATGTACACCATACTAAGATTCCCCCCCCCCAGCAGTTTGTCTCACTGCCTTAGAGATTCCTAAATACTGGAGAATCTTCACTCTGGTGCATTTCAGTGCTTTTCACATCTCTTATTCCAAACAAGGTTGCCCTTGTCGAATCAGAAAGGTTGAGACAATTACATGTTATTACACTGTTCCTACTATACGGGTGCACATTCCCAATCTATTATGCCAATTTTAGTAAATTTCCCAGAGCAATTCTACCCTTTCCTCCACCTGTCAGACTTCCTCCTCCTTTCCGAAATAATTCACAACCTAACGAAATTTCGAATAACGACGTGTGTTGTACGAAACCAGATGGTTAAGTCTTCAAAGATCTGACCCCCGTCTGTTGTGAAATGTGTGGCACTATACATTACTATGCCACATCGGTTCTATACTTTGGATTTAGTTCCTTGGACCAGGATTGGGAAGGTATACGTATCCCTGATGCAGTGATTTCAAATGAGGCCTTCTAAGTATATCTCTGCCTAAAGCCACAGATACTGATTAAAACGCGATTCCAACTTGGTCCGGTGTTGATTTATTATTGTAATATTTCTGCGGTGTCTGGAGCCATTGTGTATTTGATGTGCTTAGCCACTGAAGAACACCTTAAGGTCAAAATACATCTGGTCAGGGTCGCATAAGGTCCTTGAAAGTACTGTATGTTTTTAATCTAAACTGAGACTATGTTAGGACCTGTAGCTGTTTTTTTTAAAAAAGTATCTTGTAATAAATACTTGTATTTTTGTACAATTGAGGTATACTTATATTCTACATTCATTTATTTCAGTATTGGGCCTGCTGATTTGGATTCATTTAACCTTTTAGGTTCTTCACTATTCTGCACATTTAAGGTCATAAGAGAGGCCAGTGTTGGATCAGACCAATGGCCCATCCAGTCCAACAGTCACACAGTGGCCAAAAATACCAGGTGCCCTCAGGAGGTCCACCAGTGGGGCCAGGACACTCCCACTGTTGCCCCCCCCCCCCCAAGCACCAAGAATACAGAGCATCACTGGCCCCAGACGGAGAATTCTTATCGATACCTTGTGGCTAATAGCCACTGATGGACCTCTGCTCCATGTGTTTATCCAATTCCCTCTTGAAGCCGTCCATGCTCGTAGCCGCCGCCACCTGTGGCAGTGAATTCCACGTCTTAATTACTCTTTGGGTGAAGAAGGACTTCCTTTTATCCGTTCTAACCCAACTGCTCAATTTCGTGGAGTGCCCCCGAGTTCTTGTATTGTGAGCAGTGGCCAGTATCAGGATCCTAAACAAATCTTTTGGTTTTCTTTTTATTTCCCATGGAAGGATCTTGCGATCCTTAACGAAGACAACTTGCCAATGTTCCATCGTTGTGGCGTCATGGCAGTGGTGGCCGCGTACCTCAACTTCCTGAGCCAAATGATCGCCGTTCCTGCTTTCTGCCAGCATGTCAGTAAGGTACCGTAACCTCCTCAGAATCTCGCGTGGGCCAGGGCAGAGCCTGCCACTGTGTTTTGGCTAAAGCATAATCCAAAAGAAATGCTCAGGGTTGGGGGCATGGGTTGCGGTGATCAGATTCTTGGAGAAGAGGCAACTTTTTAAAAATTGTAGGTCCCCTTTGCACTTCCTGGATTTATTGTACTTGGGAGGGGGGTGTTTCCAATCCATGCACGGGAATGCACGTGCTTCCAGAAAAAAAATCTTGATATGATGTGGCACTATCAGATTGGACTTTGCGGTGTTCTGTTAATGCACGTGTGTGCATTTGTTTGTTGTTGTTTTTTTCAATTAACATTTTTATTAAGTTTTTCATAATAACATACAAAAGGTAACAGAAAGGAGACTTTCAAGATTGTTATAATATAGAACACCAATAATCAAAGTTTAAACAAAAATATAAGGAAGTTTACCGTAAACATTGGCTATTATGGAATGTAGTACAATACGGTTCTAAAGCATTTAAAAGTATATCATTTTATGGACTAATCTGCACATTTTTCCAGTATTCTAATAAGATCACTTCGGGTGACATAGGTAATGATACCCCCGTTATCGCCTTTATATTTTGTGAGATCTGTGCCCAGAATTGATTAATTTGTGAACAACTCCACCAGCAGTGCAAAAAATTGGCACGTTGGGAACACTTTCTACAGTTAGGGGGAAATTGTTTGTTCATTGTATTAGAAATAGTTGGGGGGATGTACCATCGCGTCAAGATTTTTGTTGCTTGTACTTTGATTGTTAGAATTTTTGATGTGATGCTAGGGGCTTTCCAAATTAAAGCCCAGTCTTCTTCCAAAAGTGTAATCGGTAGATCTAATTGCCATTGTTTTTGATAAAGTGTTACATTTTCTTCTGTAAGTTCACGTATGTGCATTTGTGATGCAGAGAAGGAGGGGAAGGTCCACGTGAGCAGATGGAGCCAGATGCTGCCATTCCAGAATTAGTGTTCAACATTCTCTTAGTTACACCGGGACGAGTGGAATGCAGCGCAGTAAGAAATTCTGCACCGCGACAGGGAAGTGACCAGGGAAATCTGCTCAGACTTTCTGACGATGAATGAAAGGTTAAGGGAAAACAGTCCTCTGGTCTGAACAAGTGGCTTGCCTATTTCTACATCTGCCAAACTACAGAGCAGGGGGTCCCCAACGTGAGATGAGGCCAGGCGGGACTTCTGCCCGGCAAGGCTTCTGATTGGCCACTGGAGATTTGATTGGCGGTGCAGAGAGCCAGCGTGGCATAGTGATTAAGAGCGGCAGACTCTAATCTGGAGAACCGGGTGTGGTGTCCCTCTCTTCCTCCACGTGAAGTCAGCTGGGTGACCTTGGGCCAGTCACAGTCCTCTCAGAAGTCTCTCACCCCCACCTACCTCACAAGTCTCCTGTCGTGGGGAGAGGAAGGGAAGGTGATTGTAAGCTGCTTTGAGACTCCTCTCGAGCAGGGTATAAAAACCAACTCTTCTTCTTTTTCAGATATTTCAAAAGGTTGCTTTGGTGGCGGCAGCTGCCACCACAGCAAAAGGATCTTCACTGTGTGACTGAAGAGAAGCTGTGGCAGCCATTTTTTTGCCTGGCGCTGCCTCCTGCAGCAGCCATTTTGCGGCTGAGCACACTATGTCAGAATTCCAAAGGTGCCCACAGGCTCAAAATAGGGTTGCTGGGTACTCACCATGCACTGGCAGGGGGTGGGAGGAAGCCTTCTGGGAGTGGGGCGGGGCTTCGCCCCGAACAGCAATGTCGCCAACGTGATGATGTCATGCAGAAGTGATGTCATCATGCCCGGGACGTTGCACGGCAATGCTCTGGTTTGAGGGCAAAAGTCTATGGTAGAATTGCCCTCAAGCCATAGAGTTTTGACCTGAAACCCGGGCATCGCCATGCGACGTCCCCAACGTGATGACGTTGCTTCCACATGATGTCATCACATCTGCGACGTCACTGTTGGTGGGGGGGTTCCCCCACCAGCCAGCTGGCCGGTGGCAGGCAGAAGCCCCCAAAACAGAAGGATTCCCCACCCTCACGGTGGAATGGCAACCCTAGCTCAAAAAGATGGGGGGGGCCCCCCCTGCTATAGACATTCTGACATGAGATGCAAATCAAAAACACAGTCCTGTGCTTTATTCAGGTCCGCTTGGCTTTCTGTTTGCTTCGTAGGTCATCGAAACCAGAACGTTAGAAGCGCCGTATTTTTTGCCCGAAACCATTTTCAGAGAGAAGTGCAGGTATGCAACTTCTTTAAAATAGTACGGTAAGCCTTTTCTTCCTGATCGCTTGTGCTCCAAGGCAGATAACACTGTCCAGGTGACAGGTTTGCTTGGTATCTGAATCCTAACGTCTTGGATTTAGGAACCCATAACCCAAACAACTTCACAGAACAGATCTTTTCCCCTTCCCTTACCCCTCCCCCCACCCTCCCAAGCTGCTCCTAAGAATTGAGGAGCCCTTTGGAACCAAGTTGGGTACAGGGTAGGCGACTGCAGTCCCAGGTAGCATTGGCAGAAATCCCCCCTTGGAGAGCCAGTCTGGTGTAGTGGTTAAGTGCGCGGACTCTAATCTGGGTGAACCGGGTTTGATTCCCCACTCCTCCACTTGCACCTGGCTGGATGACCTTGGGCAAGCCATAGCTCTGTACCCGCTGTTCCCTCAAGGACAGCTTGGGAAAAGAGCTCTCTCAGCCCCACCCACCTCACAGGGTGTCTGTTGTGGGGAGGGGAAGGGAAAAGGAGTTTATAAGCCGCTCTGAGACTCCAAGTGAGTGAAGGGCGGGGTATAAATCCAATCTCTTCTTCTTCTTCTTCTTCTCTTCTTGGAATCTCCTACAAGTTCTCCAAAGATCAGAGTCAGGGCCAGCCCAAGGATGGTGGGACATTTCTTCCAATTCCTCCTGCTGGCTATAGCTCCCCCCCCCCCCCCTCCATGCCATGTCCCGCTCTGTTCCTGCCGACTTATGTTGACCCCCAGCAAGTAGGTTTCAAGGCAATGGAGAAGCAAAAGTGGTTTCCCTCTGCTGAGCCTTCCTTGGCGGTCGCCCGTCCACACGAACACACGTGGAGCTCCCTTAAACTGAATCAAACCCTTGGTCCATCAAAGTCAGTACTGTCTACTCAGACTGGCAGGGGGTCCACAGGGTCTCAGACCGAGGTCTTTCACATCACCCCTACCTGATCCTTTTAACTGGAGGTGCTGGGGATTGAACTTGGGACCTTCTGCATGCCAAGCAGATGCTCTGCCAGTGAGCCATGGCCCCTCGTCATCCAAGCACCAAACCTGCTTAACTTCTGAGATCTGCTAAGCTCGGTCTATACCATACCATTCCACATGCCATATATATACTTAAGCACATATAATATCAATACCAGAGCTGGGTGCGATCTACAGAACATTTTTAGGTGCACCCCAAAGTGCTCACCTGGGGAGATTGGTATTTCCTTCTTTAAAAAATTACAGGCTGCCCAGAATTCTTTAGGGACTTAGTTTTTCAAACCTATGGCATGGTTGGGAGGCAGGGGATACAGTGAGGGTGCTGCTGTTCAGGAAAGTCTCTGTATAGGAGCTATCGTTGGATGGTGACCACATCTGACTTGACAAAAAGAATATTAAAACATTCTTAGACATGTCCATATTCTGTTATGAATACATTCTAGAAGGGGTTAGACAAATTCACAGAGAATAGGTCCTTCAGAGTCTAAATGGAACTTCCATCTTCAAGGGCAGTAGCCCTCAGAATTCCAGTGCTGGGGGCCACCAGCAGGGAGAGTCTTTAGCTTCCATGCCTTACCTTCAGGGTGTGTGAAATTTATTCATTTATTTATTTATTTATTGGATTTATATCCCGCTCTCCCCGCCAAAAGGCAGGCTCAGAGCAGCTCACAACACAAGTTAAAATTACAATCAGTTTAAAATAGACATTCCACATTAAACATTAAAAATACTTTCCATACATTCTACACAAGATTGGCAGCATTTCAATTCTACGCAGAGGTGGGTCCGAGCAGCATTCATATATAATCCCTGTATGACCACACACAGGCTGGCAGATGGAATTGCCGACAGACGGGACTGGCAGATGGAACTGGAAATGACACACTGGATGAGATGGGCCACTGGTCTGACCCACCCCAATTGTTCACATCTTTTTATTTTAGACCGCTTTTGAATTTTGAAGCTGGGAGACTAAGAAGGGCCTCAAAACTCAAATCAGATGAATAAAACATGTGGCGGAGGTATTAAAAGCAAATGTTGTTTGAAAATCATGTTGAGTAACTATTTTTCTGCTTCAATTTATCATCAATAGCCTTTGTTTCTAAATTTCCTATGGCAGGATTTGGTTATTTATACACCGATCAGGAATTACTCACGGCTGATTAATTAATAATGGCTAAATATGTCTTTCAGCCTCCCAAAGTCCCTTGAGAAAGAAGAAACCAACTTGTTTTTCCTGACCAACCAAATGGCCGAATCGCTGGGTGGCAGCGGCTACTGTGTGGAGAGACTATCGGTACCGTACGTTCCTCTTGTGACCGGTGAGTCTTTGACTTTTCACAGGTAGCCGTACCTCTTTAAAGTACACGATGCTGAATTACGTAAAACAAGAAGCACGATCGTTGGACCTGCAGGAGTGTCTTCTGAGATGTAGATGGAGCTACTTCTCTTCGTATCTTTCTTGTCAGCCACCATACCGTGTGTCAGCTCTGCTGCCATGGAGAGTGTGGGAGGGGGGAGCTCCCCTCTGGTATTCTAAGTTCCAATTTTCCTGTGTCCTTGATCTCCTGCTCTGACAAGGCCTGACCTTGGAGGCCTGGGAGACGTTCACTGCTTTCCCGCTGGGAACTGAAAGCTGTTAGTTTTAGCGCGAATGTAACCTGTTGCTTATTGGCTTGTATCCATCAGAAGACCCTTGTTTAAACCTGGTATATCTACCCCTTCCCGCCCTTGTCACAGTAGTCTTAACACAAAAAGTGTTTAGAGCAACACCGTATACTGAATCAATAAACTGATCCTGTTTAAGGAACGTTGTTGGCTTCTGATATCTGGGGACTCTGACACCGTGTGGCTAAAATATTTCAGGTCCAAGTTCTCACCAAGGTGATATACTTGTGTCGCTGAGAGTGATAGTCATGTATGATGGAAAAGTTGAATTCCCTACATATAAGAAAACTAGCATCTCAGGGGGAGGGCTTAGCTAGAACTTTTCCCCCGGATATCTAGGGTCAGACAAGATGCGATGGCATTCTAAGGATCATTGCTGCCGTTTAAGGTGATTTTAAAAATGCCACAACGGCTCAATCCTTATTGGGCCTGAGGCGCAGTGCTCTCGTCTCTCCTCCTCATGCCTTTTCAGGTCCCAAAACAGCCGTGTTGGGGGTGGCCATTTTGTCACTTGATAAGTCCCGGGGTGGGAGTGGACAAAAGGGCCTCAGTCTGCTGCACTGCCAGTCCGATCAGGATCCAGCCCTTGCAGAATTGTTAAATCGCCTTTTTATTTATTTATTAGATTTTTTTAGTGGATGCTCTCACAGAGAGTCTTACGGCGACTTATGACACTTCAGTTAAAACCAACAAAACCCAGATAACACATATAAAATATTAAGATGCATGGCTCAGCACCATACCACTATCGTACCAGCCCAGAACGTCTGGTTGACCTCCAAAAGCCAAGCTGAACTGTTCAGCCTTGCAAGTCCTGGGGAAACTAAGCGAGTCTTGCAGGCCGCGGGCGTCATCAGAGCGTGGATTCCACAGGGTAGGGGCCACGACTGAGAAGTCCCTTCTGCTGGTAACAGCTGACTGGACCATCCTGGGGCTGGCCACTTAAAATGGTGATGGCCTCCCTATGTTGGCCATGAGGATGCCTAGTTTGGCCCCTAGTTTTCTGTGTGGCCAAGAAGCTGCCATTCATGAAATGAACAAAAGCCAAGATACCCTTTTGGGGATGCACAGTCCTTAGGATCCCAGTCAAATCTTTTCAACTACCACTTTCCCCAATTTTCTAATTAATAACTGGGTCGTCCTGGATAAAGCATTCTTTTCTCTTTCCGTCCTCCGGCACCTCTTGAAATGTAGCTCTGTTTCGATACGGCAAAAAGCCTCTTAAACGCAGGCGCAAGTCGAAAGGTAAATTTTCCACCGCGGCTGCTTCTCTTCGTGTAGCTTTTCCCCCTGTTGTGGGTAGGCAGCCAAATGAGCTGTAGGCTCATAGATAGGAAGCGAACAGTGTCGTGTGGCTTGCATTTTGTTTCCTACTGTGTTCCTGCGCCAGGCAACTCCAGCTGTATTTCTTGTTCTGTCTTCAGCCTATTCTCGCTGCTTGCTTTGAACGCTTCCTACAATTCCTGCAGCTTCTGTGCATTTATTTAATGCTGGTAGAGTGCTAGCTAGGCAATGCGAGGGAATGATGCCATCCCTCCCGAGAGGGCTTCTAGTGTCCTGACCCCACTGCTGGGCCTCCTGAGGGCAGCTGGCAGGGGATGGGGGATAGGGTTGCCGGCTCCAGTTTGGGAAACATCTAGAGATTTGGAGATAGAGCCTGGAAGGACAGGGACGTCTGTGGGGTACAATGCCACAGAGTCCACCCTCCAAACCATTTTCTCCAGGGGAACTGATCTCTGTAGTCTGGAGATGAGCTGGAATTCCAGGGAATACCTGGAGGCTGGATCCCTATTTAGTTAGCAGTCCTCCTTGGATTTTCCATCCCTATCCCATTTTCAAATAATGAGCTCAGCTCAGGATCCACTTGGTACTGTAAGAAAGTTGCTCTTGAGGCAGGACTGCTTAGGTTCAAGTCCATCAGTCCCTTAGAGACCAAAGAGATATTTGGGGTGTGAGCTTTTTAAGAATCAATGCTCAACCGAAAATGGAATCATAGAATCCTAGAGATGGAAGGGACCTCCAGGGTCATCTAGTCCAACCCCCTGCACAATGCAGGAAATTCACAAATACCTCCTCCCCACACACACTCAGTGACCCCTGTTCCATGCCCAGAAGATGACAGAAAAAAAAAACAACTCCTCCAGGATCCCCAGCCTGGAGAAAAATCGCTTCCTGACCCTGTGATCAGCATTTCCCTGGGCGTGTAAGAAAGGGCCGTGAGAACTAAAACGGATGCTTTGATCCCCAAGCCCTTATGTCCCAGTCTAAAAGAGGGAGGGGTGTTGCAAAGAAAAGAGTTAGGATGCAGAGGTGCAATTCAGAACTGTCATGCGTCCCCTGGTAATATCTAGATTAGACTGCTGCAATGCACTCTACCTGGGGCTGCCCTTGAAGACGGTCCAGAAGCCACAGTACAGTACAGAATGCTGCCGCCAACTCTGAAGAGCCCGGGGTCCCAGGGAACAGAACCTTGGAAATCTTGTTTCTGGAAACTTATGTATCACGTCCCAAATGTAGCAAACAGCCCCCGTCACACATGTCTCTGACACCGCAGAGCGCAAACAAGAGCCGTATCCTGAAATCTGATTTGACGCACTTCAGTTTTGATGAACAGGGAAATACAATAATGCGGTCGTTGTTTCCGTTGTTCAGATGAGGACCGACTGTCCCGGCGGAGAAGTCTGGTGGATACTCTCTCGATCCAGGTAGACATTCTGCCTGGCTGCAACCTGCCAGAAAAGGTATCTATAACTTCTCCATGAACGAAAACAGATTCCTGGGTGGTTGTTTTTTTTTAAAGTTTGGTGTTTACTTCAGGTTTTCAGTCTTCTGTCCTTTGGGTAATAATCCTTTCCATATCAGCGTTAACATATCTGCTGAAGACCCCTATGGCTTGTAGAGAGCCAGTCTGGTGTCGTGGTTAAGTGCGCGGACTCTAATCTGGGAGAACCGGGTTTGATTCCCCACTCCTCCACATGCAGCTGCTGGTGTGACCTTTCACAGAGTCTCCTACTTGGCTCTTTTAACTGGAGATGTGAGGGATTGAACCTGGGACCTTCTGCATGCTGAACAAATGCTCTCCTTCTGAGCCACAGCCCTCCCTTGTCATGGTTTAAGTCAAGGAAAATAAGTCCAGTTTAAATAACTGCTTCCCATGTTGTAATCTTCAGTTTTCTAGGACAGGCTTACATACAAACTGCTTGCTAGAACCATTAAAATGAATTGGCTTCCCATTAAATGCTGGCTTCCAAGAGAGCCAGTTTGGTGTAGTGGTTAAGTGTGTGGACTCTGATCTGGGAGAATCCGGGTTTGATTCCCCACTCCTCCACTTGCACCTGGCTGGATGACCTTGGGCAAGCCGTAGCTCTGGACCAGCTGTTCCCTCAAGGACAGCTTGGGAAAGAGCTCTCTCAGCCCCACCTACCTCACAGGCAGTGTTCCCTCTAAGCTGAGTTAGTGTGAGCTAGCTCACAGTTTTTTAGCCTCCGGCTCACACGTTTTTACCGTTGCTCAGGAAGGATGGCTCCAGAGCAGACTAATTGATGCAGTAGCCAAATCGCTTGCTCGCAGCTTTAATGCCAGTAGCTCACAAAGTAGAATTTTTGCTCACAAGACTCTATAGCTTAGAGGGAGCATTGCTCACAGGGTGTCTGTTGTGGGGAGGGGAAGGGAAAGGAGTTTGTAAGCCGCCCTGAGACTCCCAAGTGAGTGAAGGGCGGGGTATAAATCCAAACTCTTCTTCTTCTTCTCTTCTTGTATGCAACCATTCTGCTTAGTTTAGTTTAGTTTACCTTAGTTTAGCTTAGGTTTAGGTTAGTTTAGTTTATTCGACTTACATCCCGCCCTCCCCGCCGAAGCAAGCTCAGGGTGGAAGTCTTCCTCCAATGGGAGAGGATCTCCAAGCTATTTCCATTGCAGGAATTCTCCCTAAGCTGTGGAGGAAGTTTTCAGATGCGTCTTAGCAAAACGACAGGCTACCATGTTCGTTGCAGAGTCCATGGGCACTATAGAAGAAGAAGAAGAGATTGGATTTATATCTCGTCCTTCACTCGGAGTCTCAGAGTGTCTTACAAACTCCTTTCCCTTCCCCTCCCCACAACAGACACCCGGTGAGGTAGGCGGGGCTGAGAGAGGTCTTTCAAGGACTGCTCTTGCAAGAACAGCTCTGAGAGAACTATGGCTTGCCCAAGGTCACCCCAGCAGCTGCATGTGGAAGAGGTGGGGAATCAAACCCGGTTCTCCCAGATTAGAGTCTGCACCCTTCTCCACTACACCAAACGGGGATGCGAGGATGTTCCCAATTTTGTTTCTTTTATATTTCTATTTTTTTTAAAATCTGTGGTTTATTGTCCACTTTTAAGTTAGTTTTCTAGATTTGTTTGCATTGCATATGAATTTTGTAAGGTTTTTTAGCGTGCAGTTTGTTTGGTACTTATGCCACAGGACGTCTGTGTAATGCTGATCTACCAATACCGAAATAATGCTGGGGATATGTGCATGTACGGAAATTGTTTGGTGCAAAGAGGCAGAAAATGGCATGGAAATAAGGAATCGCCATTTTGATTTCCACAAGAGAGATGCAAAATCAAAACATGGGCTTCCTGTCTGTGTGCATTGGCAGGAACCGAGAAATTCGGAGCCATCCCTTGTACACTGCCAAGGGGCCATGGCTCAGTGGTGTAGAAGAAGATTTGGGTTTTATACCCCGCTTTCCTCTCCAACCTAGCTGTTTGAAAGCAAGAAATTGCAAGTAGATAAATAGGTACCACTTTGGTGGGAAGGTAACAGTGTTCCATGCGCCTTGGCGTCTAGTCATGCTGGCCACATGACCACGGGAAAAGTCTTTGGACAGCGCTGGCTCTTCGGCTTGGAAACGGAGATGAGCACCACCCCCTAGAGTCAGATTTGACTGGCTTTCGAGCAAGGGAAACCTTTCACCTTTCTCTCCCCTAAGGAGTCTCAAAGTAGCTTACGATCCCCTTACCTTCCTCTCCCCACAACAGGCACCTGGTGAGCAAGGTGGGGCTGAGAGAGTTCTAAGAGGACTGTGACTGGCTCAAGGTCACCCAGCAGGCTTCATGCAGAGGAGGAATGGGGAATCCAACCCAGTTCTCCATATTAGTGTCCGACTCTCTTAACCACTACACTACGCCAGCTCTCATGCTTCCGGAGGAAGGCATAAGTGAGCCCCTGGAGACGAATTGCTTCTCTGATTGCTTCGACACCTTCAGCTTTAGTATTTCTTTTTTTAGGTGAACAGTACTGAAGAGATCACCTTTGAAACGCTGAAGAAGGCCATAGGTAAGGCCGATCGCCTTTCTGTAGCTGGGGAACAGCTTACAAATCTCTTGTGTAATGAAAAAATTGATTTGGTAGGAAGACTGTGCTGACTTTGCATACTGAAGGCCAACCCAGATGTCGCCGGGGCAGAGGCCCTTGTCTACGCTGCCAAACTATATTGTGTCGATACCCAGTTTAACTGTGACGGCTTCCCCCAAAGACTCCTGGGAAGTGTCGTTTGAGCGGTGAGAAGGCTGAAAATACTTTGTTCAAAAAAGCCCCCTTTCCTCACAGGACTGTGGTGTAATACATTTTATCCTCACAACAACCCCGTGAGGTAAGATTTGGGGTCAAGAAAACAGTACACGGAGAAGACAGAAGCGCCTTCACCTTAGTCCTGTTCTGGCAAAAATCCTCTCAGACGCAGTGTTGCTAAAATATGTCAGGTCTGACTACCTGTGTCACTGAGAATGATAGTCCAATAGCACCTAAAAGACCAACCAGATTTCCTGCCAAGCGTCAAAGCAGCCGTCATTGGGTACTGATGAAGGGAGCTCTGATTCTCAGCCGCTGAGGCCGTGGAAATCTGGCTTGTCTTTAGGGTGCTACCGGACTTGAATCTTGCTCTTCTACTGCAAACTAACATGGCTGTCCATGAGAAACAACCTGTGAGGTACTTTATGCTGACTGAGAGAGAACTAGGGTTGCCAGCCCCCCCCCAGAGGCGGGAAACCCCCGCTCGATGGGTCCTTTACCCACTGGTCCGGATCAGGCCACCGGGGGGAACCCCACCCCCAAATTGCCGGGATCACGGAGACGTGCCCGGTGTGATGATGTCACCTGTAGGTGACGTCATCGCATCGGGCACGTTGTGGGGGGACGCTTTATCATTTGAAAGGAAACTCTATGGTTTCCCCTCGAATGATAGTGGTCCTGCCCCCAACGTGCCCAACACGATGACGTCACCGCATCGCGCTCCCGAAGATGGCCAGGACCACCCCCCCCCCTACAGATTATAGGACTTGGCAACACTGGAGAGAACACGACTGGGCTAAGGTCACTCAGCAACCCTCCTGGCAATTTGAACCCAGGTTATCCCACGTTGTAGCACAACACTGGAACCACTAGTATAGTATATTGTATGGCATTGTGTATGTCGTATAGCCAGGAGATCCTAAGATTGTCTGGCAGCCTTAAGTTCTAGTCCTTTTAGCATTATATACCACTACGTGGTGGGATAGACTTATTTGGGGGGGGCTGAGAGAGCTCAGAGAGCTGTGACTGACCCAAGGTCACCCAGCTGGTTTCATGTGGAGGAATGTGGAATGATTGAACCCGGTTCATCCAGTTAGAGCCCACTGCTCTTAACCACTACATCACGCTGGCTGTCTTGAACCACTGCACCCCACTGACCATCAGTAGCAGTACCCTTTCGTTTTAGCTTCAGTGGTAAAGTACCTTATTCCTGCCATCGTACCTACATTTCCAACTAGTGATACGATAGTACTGTTCAGGGGTAAATCAATTCTGTGTTTTTTACATCTTGCTACTTTGGTGAAGGGAGGAAAATTGCTTTGCCCTCTTCATTCTGGCTTCTGTCGTTCTAACCTGGTTGCTCTTATTAAGTGACTTCCATAATTGTTCTAAAAAATATATCTCAATAGACAGCAACGGGCTCGAGGAACAAGAAAAGGAGAAGCGCAGGCTTGTGATAGAAAAGTTCCAGAAGGCTCCTTTTGAAGAAATTGCTGCACAGTGTGAAAACAAAGTGAGTATCTGGGCTGTGAGCCTCAATCCATTTCCTCACGTGTAGCGTCTCAGTTTTAACAGTGTCAGGCCCAAACAGAAACATTTAGCCAAGAAATTCTGCAGAAGGGGTTTACTTAAGCAAAGATTTACAGTCTCTATGCCACATTTCCATTAGGTAGATACTTCCACATTTTCCCAAGGATAATTTTGGATGCTGAAGTCTAGGAGCCTGATCAGACGGCTCTTTAGATCTGCGCCAGGCACGAGTGCCTCACGGATTTAAAGGTAATGTCCAGACAGCAACATCTGGGAAACGTCCCTCTTCCGTGAGCCTCCCGTTTTACCGTGCTTCGGAGACGTCATACAAAGATACTAGTTTAAATCTGGAGTTTTCGGTTCCCAGCGGGCCAGTTGTTTGGTGTAGTGGTTAAGTGTGCGGACTCTAATCTGGGAGAACCGGGTTTGATTCCCCACTCCTCCACTTGCACCTGGCTGGATGACCCTGGGCAAGCCATAGCTCTGTACCAGCTGTTCTCTCAAGGACAGTTGTCTCAGAGCTCTCTCAGCCACACCTACCTCACAGGGTGCCTGTTGCGGGAGGGGAAGGGAAAGGAGTTTGTAAGCCGCTCTGAGACTCCAAGTGAGTGAAGGGCGGGGTATAAATCCAACCTCTTCTTCTTCCCCCATCTGATCATTCGTTCCAGCATGCAGTCCTCTTGTTGGGATGGTCCCGAATGGGTCCCTCACGCAGTGCTTTGGTCATTCGATTCTGCGCATGCACGAATCAACAAAAATGCGATGTCACGCCTATGCGCACACGCAAACTTTTTAAAAAATAAACACCCACCATGCACGCCTCTTTCAGTGGACGCCGTCTAGACAATCCACAGCAGAGGCAGTGCGCGGTGGGATAGTCTGGCCGTGCATCGACGGATTAGAAAGACCGGGATCAAATTAGAGCCGGGCTAATGGCGGGATTAGCTGCCCATCTGAGCGCACCCTTGGTGATGGTGAAAAGTGCTGTCAGGTTGCAGTGGCATCTCTCATTGGTGAGACCGTGGTGGTTATTATTTCTCCAATACTCCAGGAGACAAGAAATTCCCAAAGGCTCTCTGTATTCTAGTCTTGCAGGCAGCTGCTTTTGCATGGGACTTGGGAATGTTCAAGTCTGGAAAAGAGGAGGTTGAGGGGGAACATGATTGCGGGCTGTCGCTTAGAGGCGGGCAGGGAGCGGTTCCTGTGGGCAGCAGAGGGTAGGACTTGCAATAGTGGGTTTAAATTAAGGGTGGGAACCAGTGTTCCCTCTAAGCTGAGCTAGTGTGAGCTGGCTCACAGTTTTTTAGCCTCCAGCTCACAGATTTTTTGTCTTAGCTCAGGAAGGATAGCTCTGGAGCAAACTAATTGATGCAGTAGCCAGATTGCTTGCTCACAACTGTAATACCAGTAGCTCATAAAGTAGAATTTCTGCTCACAAGACTCCACAGCTTAGAGGGAACATTGGAAGGTACCGGCTGGATTTTAGGAAAACCCATTTTACAGTATGAGTTGGGCAGCAGTGGAGTCAGCTGCTTCAGGAGGTGGTGAGCTCCCCCTCACTGGCAGTCTTGAAGCAACAACTGGACAAACCCTTGTCAGGGATGCTCCGGGCTGATCCTGCACTGAGCAGAGGGTTGGACTAGATGGCCTGCATGGCCCCTTCCGACTCTATGATTCTATGATTCCGTGAAACCATCAGCTAGTGAAGTCAGTCCTAGGCTGAGCTTAGCTCTCCTGCTTCCTGTTTTAGGAATCCAATCCTCCTTGCTTCGGGTGATGTTTCTCGTCTTGGAACCTTGCACTTCAGAATTTTGTTTTTGTTTTGCCACCGAGTCACATCTGACTTGCGGTGACCTCTTAGGGTTTTCAAGGCAGGAGGTGAGCAGAGGTAGTTTTGCCTTTGCCTGCCTCTGTGGAGCAACCCTTGTTTTCTTTTCTGGTCTCCCAGCCAAGTACCAACAAGGATCGACCTTGCTTAGCTTCTGAGATATGGTGAGGTTGGGCTGTCCCGGGCCATCCAGGTTAGGGCAGAAGTCTTAGTGTCGTGGAATTGTGCTCATGGACTGGAAGGAGGGAATTTATACCCCACCCTTCACTACCCGAAGGAGTCTCAGAGCAGCTCACAATCTCCCTTTCCTTCCCTTCCCCACAACAGACACCCTGGGCGGTAGGCGGGGCTGAGAGAGCTCTTCCGAGAACTGCTCTTTCCAGAACAGCTCTGAGAGAACTGTGACTGACCCAAGGTCACCCCAGCAGCTGCATGCGGAGGAGTGGAGAATCAAACCCAGTTCTCCCAGATCAGAGTCCACACTCCTGACCACAACACCCAAAGTGGCTCTTAGCTTACCAAAACGTGTTGTCCAAGGAGACCCAGGTAGCAAAACCAAGTACGACAATGGCAGTAGAACAAACTTACTGTTGTCCAGTCTTAGGCAGCCAGGAGGGAGCGCCCCATTTGGTTATCCAGCATCTCTGAAACATTTTTCATCTTTCCGTTCTGCAGGCCAACCTGCTTCACGATAGGCTGACGCAGATATTGGAGCGCACTGTACGGTAAGACTTTGAGGACAAAAGAGTTATTGAAAAAATATGCCGAGCTTAGTGGGCTGTTGTGGTTTCCTACAGGATTAACTTGTTTGTCACTTTAAAAAGAAAAAAGGATTACACTAATTTTGGCCGCCGTCCTGTTCATGCTTACTGGGAGGCAAGTCCCGTTAAAGTCAGCAGGGCTTCCTTCCAAGTAAACAAGCTTGCTCACAATGTGTTTATTCATTTATTCCCTGTCTTTTTCCCTAATAGAAACCCAAACCAACTCACATAATTCTCCTCTCCTCCATTTTATCCTCACGATATTCTGAGACAGTTTAAACCTGATCAGGTGTGACTGTCCAGAGGTCACCAAGCAAAGTTCTGTAGTACTACTGTGGAGATTTGAACCTTGGTCCTCCCAGGTCCTAGTCTGAGAGTCTGACCACTACGCCACTGTCCCCCCACTATAGTGTATATTATGGTAAAGTAAAGGTAAAAGTCTCCCTTGCTCGAAAGCCAGTCAAATCTGACTCTAGGGAGCAGTGCTCATTTCTGTTTCCAAGCTGAAGTGACAGCGCTGTCTGAAGACTTTTTCCGTGGTCATGTGGCCGGCATGGCTAAATGCTGAGGCTCATGGAATACTGTTACCTTCCGACCGAAGGTACCTATTTACTTGGAATTTCTTGCTTTCGAACTGCTAGGTTGGCAGGAGCTGGGGCCAGAGACGGGAGCTCACTCCGTCACGCGGCACCCGGGTCTCAAACTGCTGAGCTACTGACCTTCTGGTCTGCAGCTCAGCATCTTAACGTCTGAGCCACCACAGCCCCTTACACTTCAATATACAGGATCAATTAAATGAGATAACTTGGGGGAAGGGCCTTGGCTCAGTGGAAGAGCATCTGCTTGGCATACAGAAGGTCCCAGGTTCAATCCCCAGCACCTCCAGTTAAAGAGATCAGGTAGGTGGTGATGTGAAAGACTTCAACCTGAGTTCCTGAGGAGCCGCTGCCAGTGTGAATAGACAAAACTGACCATGATGGACCAATGGTCTGATTCAGTATAAGGTAGCTTCATGTGTCCAACTACGCTATGTATAAATGGGCACATTGTACTGTTTTTGGAGGAGGAGAAGATTGGCTTTATACCCCGCCCTTCACTACCCAAAGGAGTCTCAGAGTGGCTTACAATCCCCTTTCCCTCCCCCTCCTCAGAACAGACACCCTGTGAGGTAGATGGGGCTGAGAGAGCTCTTCCGAGGACTGCCCTTGAGAAGAACAGCTCTGAGAGAACTTGTAACTGACCCAAGGTCACCCCAGCAGCTGCATGTGGAGGAGCGGGGAATCAAACTCCTAACCACTGCACCAAACTGGCTCTCTAAATAACAAAAAAATCATCCCTTAACAGCTCCTTTTATAATAATTAAATTCCCTGCACTCTAACAACAAAGTCTCTAAAATCTGGTCATTTTTCATTTGGAAGCCCACTTGTAATGTCTCCCTGCACTCCAGTGTGCCGTTGAGATCGGTCCGCATGCAACTAAGCCTCTGGAAGGCCACCGTGCAGAGCCTCAAGGGCTGCTTTTGGCTTGGGTGGATCTTGCAGCCCGCCTGATACTACGGAAACAAAGCGAATACCAATTAGTTACCGTGACAGCCTCCACCTTTGCAATACGGGGATTACGATACTGACCCTTCCTTATAGGGGTAGGGTGGCTGATCCTTAAACAGCTTCCTCCGGAAGCTGCCTCAAATTCCGCAGGGTGGAAAGGCAGCTAATAAGTGTTTTAAATAAATAGATAAATAAATAATCAAACCGGGATGGGCATCTAGTTCTCCATGTAAATATTGTAGGTGCAAATTTCCATCTCTAGGAAGCCTTATCAGCATTGGCTTCTCTTCTGAGAAATGTCACCAGGCAACTCCCAAGCCATCACCAAGGATTCTAAGGCAGCTTCAAGGGTGGCCGATTCACTTCCTAGGAAGGCCAAGTTTGGGTTTCACCAGTGCCTGTTTTGAACTGCGAGAGAGTGACTCGAACGTTCTCTCGGGGCCGAATGATGCAAAAGGATAAAACATGAGCAGCAAGGGGGCCTGCCGTCGTTGGGTTTCTCTAGAGCCCGGTTGGGAAAGCCATTTTGAGGGCAAACGTTTAAAAGCAAAATAAAATAGAAGTACGAGTACATGGGGGGAGCTGATAAACAACATTTCAATTTGTTGCTCCTTTTCTCCAGGCCTCCTCCGAGCCCCTCCGGAACCACGTCAATTACCGCCGGACGAGTTCACTACCAATCCATTCCGGTCTACGAGATGAAGTTCCCAGATCTTTGTGTGTATTGAATGTCTTCTGTAGTCGTCAAAAAGGGGTTTCCAGTTTCTGGATATATTTTTTTCATTTATTATTTTATTTTACACCCCGAATCCACACTCATTTCTTCAGTTTTGTTCTTGGCCAGTTTTGCATGTTGTATTTTAGGATATTGTTTGTTTTAGACTTCATGTATATATATTTTGGAAATCATGATCTTTTTGTTACATGTTGAATATGTATATTTTTTCAAAATCTTTCCCCCTGTTATGAATATTGACAGAGCATGGGTGGCTCTTCATTCATGCAGATTGATACTTCTGTGGAATGTGCAGGGTGAGCTTTTTCTTAATGACCTGAAATCTACAGCCAAATCTACTCCACAGCTGGATTCAGACAGCAAACTAACTATGGTTAAGTTAAAATGTGCCCAAACCTGGCTTGTTGTTAAGCTTTTTTGCTCTCTTCCCTTCTCACACAGGAGAATAGTAGTCAGAAACTAACTCCAACAGTGAGATCCCAAACCAGAATTTAGTGCAGGTTTAGATCTCACTGGTTGTGCATTTCGGTCTGGATGTGGTATGGGGGAGGTGTTGTGAGTGTGATGACATCACTTCCCGGGCAGTCCTAGAAGCAACGGTGGGAGCTCTAGGAATTGCTGGAAACTCTATGGTTTACCATAAAGTGCCCAGTGATTCCTAGAGCTGCCACCATCACTTCTGAGTTTTCCCCCTGAAGTGATGTCATCATGCTCATGACACCAATGAGTTTTTACATTTTTAATTGCTTAATTTTTAACATTTCCCCCCCCTGCTGCCACTTAGAGCAGCAATGGAAACTTAGATCAGGGACTTGGCAGCCCTAATCCTTATAGACCGGAGTTCAGAGCATATGCTATGGGCTTCAAATGCTGACTTCCTCAGTGGGAGCTCAGCGCTTCTGGTGGACTCAATTCAGTTTTTCTCTTCTCCTCCATTTGCTTGTGGTGGACTCTTTTTCCCACCATTGCTGGCTGTCAGAGGGACCCACCCCCTGTACACAGAACTGGCTGGTGGCCGCAGTGTTTTGACTGAGAGGCTTCCCCTGGGAGCTTGGAAATGTGCAATATTTTTCCATGTTTAGAGGAATATAGTTTCGTACAGATCGTGATTTTTTTTTAAAAAACCAGAAGAGTATTTTGATAAAGTCAGCTTTTGAACAGTTAAGGGGAATGGAAGTTATATATTTGATAAAGGAAGAAACCCAGTCAAGGTATATGGGAAAGGACTGTTATTTAATACATGCTGAACGATGACATGGGGGAAGCAGGAAGAGTATATTGTGTGAAATCCTTCCGTGCCGTCGAGTGTTTGACAAACCCGTACGATGGTTGAACTCTTTTTTATTTATTTATGTATTTATTTATTTTATGTTAATCATCATTTCAAAGTCTGCGTGTGATATTAGATTCAGTAACTGCGCGAAATTTCGTCGGATCATATATTCGGTATAAACACGTTAACTGTACGAAGAACGCTTTTAGTGCTACAGCAAAGTGTTGTTGCTTTAAATTTGATGATTAGGAGCGACATCCCCGTTTTGTGTTCTATGACTCTGTAGACCAAACGAAGGAGGAATTGTAGCCCAGTGATTTTAGCAGCCAGATTCAAAGACTATCCCCAGGATCTGAAACGCAGTGGGTATTTCTCAACTTACCCTGCTGGCTGTACCCAATTCTTGCGCTGGATTCCTCTCCAGAAGATGTATGGGGAGGCTGCAAAGGGACAGGCAGTAAACCTCTGAATCCCAGTGCTAGGAGGCAACATCGGGGGAAGGCCTCGGCCTTAGGGGTGCCAAGTCACTTACCTGCTGCAGCGGGGGGAAGTGGGTCCCAGCCCGTGTGCGTGGCATGATCACGTCACCCGGAAGTGACATCATCCTGTTGGGCACATCACCAGCTGAAGCTCTAGCAATCAGCCTGGAAACTCTATGGTACCATAGAGTTTTCAGTCTGATTGCTAGAATGTTGGTCAGTGACATGCCCGGTGCAATGACGTCACCTCCAGGTGACATCATCTTGCCAAGCACGTCAGCCCGAACTGAGCACTTTGGGAGCGGGGTTCCCCCACCAGTCTGATCCGGACCGGCCAATTGGGGGCTGTTTTGGCAGGAACCCCCCCCGGGGGGGGGATCTGGCAGCCCTACTCAGCCTCTATGCCCTTTTGTTGAACCTCCACAAGAACTGGTTGGCCAGTGTTTGCGACAGGATGCTGGACTAGATGGACCGCTAGGCTCTGCTTATGTTTTTAAGGTGTTTTGCGATCTGACGCACCTGCCCACCCGCCTCACTGCTCTTACTGCCCCCCACCACCACCCAAGGAGCCACTGGAAAGAACCCTCGCACCTTCCCTTCCTGAGCTCCGTTTAAAAACAGCCCAGGGAATTCTCCGGGGTTTCCTCAAATCTCGGGAGATTACATCCCCTCGTGAGAGTTCCGCCACCATTTTGGTCGCCCCGGCTGAGCTCTCACGTGAAGGAGTCTCTCAAGAGTACGAAGAACTGTCCTACTGATGTAAGTCATCTTGGGGGGACTCAAGAAGGAAAAGGGGTTAACCCCTCCCCCTTGCTCCCGAATAGGGGCTGTAGTCAACCCAGTGGGGGGTGGGCATTGGGGTGGTGGACAGCAAGGAATTGTTGCTCTACTGTGGGCCTCAGCACTTTCATCTTTTGCTTCTCCTGCAATCTACACCTCTGTAGCTTTTCTGCTTCCATCACATCTCTAGCTTTCTAACTCTTGGACAAAATTGCTGCCGCGTAACTGTCATTCCCATGCTGTGACGTTGGCCAGTTGTCCAAAGTAAAAAAAAAAAAAGATGGTTAGTTTCTCTCTTGGACGGTCACAGTTTCTCGGCTTTACCTAACGAACTGTTGTGTTTTTCTGCAAAATGTAGAACACGCTTTGTGTAATCGTCTGTATTTAAGCAAATAAAGACCAAAGGAAATAACAATGCTTGTTGCCAATGTCTTCCTCAGTTGCTTCCCACCATGACTTCATGAACTGGGAGAGCCAGGGTGGTTTCCTCAGCCTGGCGTCTCTCACCACCATTTGTGGATTTTGCCATTCCTGGAGAAATATTTGCCTCTAAAGTGTGGCAGTTAAGTAGATCTGAAGCAGAGGGAGGGATTGTCGGCGAGTTCTGGTCCAAGGAGGGTGCATGTTTAAACGATCCATTGCAAGCTTCAGTCAGACTGTCCTTTAACACTAACTGGAAATAGGGTTGCCAGCCTCCAGGTGGGGCCTGGGGATCTCCTGCTTTTACAACTGATCTCCAGCTGACAGAGATCAGCTCACCCGGAGAAAATGGCTGCTTTGAAGGGTGGACTCTATGGCGTTGTACCATGCTGAGGCCCCTCCCTTCCCCAAACCCTGCCTTCTCCTGGCTCCACCCCCAAAGTCCCCAGGTATTTTCCAACCTGGACTTGGCAACCTTAACTGGAAATCTATTTACTTCATTTGTACCCTGTCCCTCCCCAAATCTCACCCTCCCCAGGCTCAACCCCCCAAATCTTCAGGTATTTCTCAACCCAAAGCTGGCAACTGGCAGTTGCCTGGCGACTGGCAGGAGGGTTGTTGGGGGAACAGTGCCTGGAAGAAAAATAAGGGCCCGGTCATTTGCAGGAAGTTGTGACCATAGTGTTCCTGACAATTCCTAGACCTACATAGAAGTGATGGGTAGCTCTGGCAATTGTCGGGAACTCTATGGCAAGAACTTCCTGTAAGTAGGCGAGACCTTGTTTTTCTTTCTTTCTTTCTTTTGGTCTCCCCCGGATAATCACATGCTTCTGCTCTTTGGCCCCGGTTTCCACCCACTGATCAGCTGAGGATCAATGAACAAGAGCTGCAATTGCCTGGAGGTCTCCTCGCATAAGCAGGCAAACAGAAACCCCAGCAAGTGCTCATGTAGTATCACAATGGTTGGCCAGCTTGGCTTCCTCCAAGGCCATTTTCACTTACCAGTCCATTCCTGCCTCTCCAGTGAAAAATTGCTTCCCTATGCAACCAGCCAAATGTGGCTTCCTTCAATGTTAGCAGAGAAAGAGGAACTCCAGATGAACCCAAGAAGCCTCCTTTTTTATAATGTTCAGACTGGTCATTTGCAGGAAGTTGTGACCATAGTGTTCCTGACAATTCCTAGACCTACATAGAAGTGATGGGTAGCTCTGGCAACTTTCAGGAACTCTATGGCCATTGCTTGCCTTCTGTTTCATCTTATATGGGATCTTTCTTCTTCTGTCTCTTATCCAGGCTTGGAGCTGTAGCAAGTTAACCTTTTGGAAATCAATCTAGAAAAGAGTGAGAGTCCGCTAGCACCTTAAAGACTGACAAAATTTGTGGCAGGGGATGTGCTTTTGTGAGTCACGACTCACTTCTTCAGGTACAGCTAGACACATCCCAGCTGTATCTGAAGAAGTGAGCTGTGGCTCACGAAAGCTCCTCCCCAGCCACCGATTTTGTTAGTCTTCAAGGGGCTACTGGAGTCTTGCTCTTTTCTGCTGCTTCAGAAGGACACGGCTACCTGTCTTGAAATTGATCTGTTCACAATCCGTTAGATGCAGGGGTCCGTTGGAGCGGGAACGCACAGGAGCGCAGCTCCGGGAGTGAGGAGCCCAGGGGGCGGGCACATGACCAAGCCCCACCCCCTCCTCGGCTCCCCCGAGCAGTGCAGAGGCGCAGCGCCCCGGGGAAAGCCCTGCTAGGGTCTTTATTGTTTTTAATGTTTTGTTTTAATATTGACAATTTTATCATTGCTCCTTTTATGACTGTGTGCTGCTTTTCCAGAGATTTGCTCAAGGTGGCATATAAATTTTCTAAGTATACCATTTTTTATCTGGGCACATGGCACATAAGTACTGGAGAAATTTCACCAACCCTTCAGCAGCTTCCACCCCATCAGTTTGGTGTAGTGCTCAGTTGTACTCTAATCTGGGAGAACCGGGTTTGATTCCCCACGCCTCCACGTGCAGCTGCTGGTGTGACCTGGGGCCAGTCACAAGTTCTCTCAGAGCTGTTCTCTCATGAGCAGTTCTCAAAAGACCTCTCTCAGCCCCACCTACCTCACAGGGTGTCTTGTTGTGGGGAGGGGCAGGGGAAGGGATGGGTGGTGCACATGTCCTGGGTATCTCAAGTCTACTTGAAACCTGGTGGTTTCAAGGGAGCAGGAAGAGAATGAGGGTGTGTTCTTTCTGCTTATTTTTATTGCACAAAGTACTGGATGGGGAAGGGAATGGAGGAAGAGCAGGTCAGTTTCACTCACCTGTGGAGTGGAGCCTGAGGGGTGGGTGTTGCCTTCTGACACACTTCCGGTATGTTAGGGGGTGTGGCATATGCAAATGAGTTATGCAAATGAGTTGTGCTAATGAGCTCCTGCTCCTCTTTTTCTACGAAATGACCCCTGGTTAGATGTGCCTACATGAATATGCCGTGTGAGATGGGCTTCTATTTCTGTAAGTCAAATTTCTATCTCCTGTTCCTGAGGCCCTCCTTGCCTGGGTGGGGGCTTCTCTACCCCTGCTTCTAGTCAGCAATAAAAGATGGTGAACACTGGACAGAGTCACATCCAAGAAGAAGAAGAGAAGAAGAAGAGATTGGATTTATACCCCGCCCTTCACTCACTTAAGAGTCTCAGAGTGGCTTACAAACTCCTTTTCCCTTCCCCTCCCCACAACAGACACCCTGTGAGGTAGGTGGGGCTGAGAGAGCTCTTTCCCAAGCTGTCCTTGAGGGAACAGCTGGTCCAGAGCTATGGCTTGCCCAAGGTCATCCAGCCAGGTGCAAGTGGAGGAGTGGGGAATCAAACCCGGTTCTCCCAGATTAGAGTCTGCGCACTTAACCACTACACCAGACTGGCTCTCCATACCAAACTGGCTCTCCAGAAGGCACCTAAGCTCTGCGCCACGTCCTGAAGAGGGCCAGGGGGCCAGGGGGGATTTTTGCCCAATTTTTGAGTCTATGGCTTTGCTCCGGAGTCTTGGGCATGGGGCAGGGGTCACAAGTTTGTGTGGGTAGGGAGGTATTTGTGAATTTCCCGCATTGTCAGGGGGTTAGACTAGATGACCCGGGAGGTCCCTTCCAACGCTATGATTCTGTGACAGTCCAACTCAGCAGAAGGCAGTTTCGGTGACAGAGCTCCCGCCTGGCATGCCGAAGGTCCCAGGTTTGACCCCCAGAATCAGGTAGCACGTGATACGAAAGACCTCCCCCTGAGACCCTGGAGAGCGGCTGTCAATCAGAGGAGACCATATGGAGCTTGAGAGATCCATGCCTGAATGCAGGATATTGAGCTGAACGGACCAGAAGTCTGACTTCCCCACTCAGTATAAGGCAGCTTTCCGTGTTCGATTTGGAGTAGGGTACAGAAAACCCCAACCGACTTGCCCATACCAAGGTGCGTGCTGCAGTTCTGGTGGTCCCCTCTAAGGACAGGGAGAGGGATCGATTTTAGAAGGGGCCGTGGCTCAGTGGTAGAGCATCTCCTCGGCATGCAGGCGGTCCCAGGTTCAGTCCCTGACAACTCCCGTTAAAATGATCAGGTAGTAGGTGATGTGAAAGACCCCCCCCCCCAGCCTGAGACCCTGGAGAGCCACTGCCAGTCTGAGCAGACAGTTCTGACCCTGTTGGACTGAAAGAACCGTAGAGTTGGAAGGGACCTCCAGGGTCATCTAGTCCAACCCCCTTCACAATGCAGGAAATTCACAAATAGCTCCCTCTCCAAATCTGCAGGGATTGCTGTTCCACACCCAGAAGAGGACAAAAAACCTCCAGGATCCCTGGCTAAACTGGCCTGGAGAAAAATTGGTCTGATTCAGTAAAAGGCAGCTTCAGGTGTTCACATTTTGCACAGTTTAGGTTCTGTTTTATTGCACCTACCCACAGAAACTCTGGCTGCCTTCACTGACCTAGTCCAGAAGCATCGCTGTCCTTAAGGGAAGGGCCACAGCCGACTGGCGGAGCACCTGTCTCCTTGCATCAGAACCTGGCTCACACATAGAATCACAGAGTTGGAAGGGACCACACAGACCATCTAGTCCCACCCCCTGCCCAATGCAGGACCAGCCTAAAGCATCTCTGATTACAGCGTCCGGGGTGATTTAGCTGGGGAAACTTCCTGCTTGCCCTTTACGAAGCCACAGAGCCAGTTAAGCCAGAGAGGTCAAGATTCTGGTGCCACAGAAGGCAGCATCCTTGGGTTGCCAACCTCCGGGTGGGGCTTAGAGATCTTCTGGATTCACAACTGATCTCCAGATGACAGCGATCACTTCTCCCGTAGTAAAGAGCTGTTTTGGATGATGGACTGACTCTATGACGTTATACCCCACTGAGGTGCCTCCCTCAAATTCTCAAAAAATCCCCAGCCTGCAGATGGCAACCCTATGTATTGTGTTGAGTCTTTTTTCCCCTTTTTTTGGGGGGGGGGGTGTGTGTGTGTGTTTTAAGGGCAGAAGTGCACTGTATAAGCCAGGTTTTTATACACACAATCACACATACATACACAGAGGGAATAAAATGTGGAATCCGCTGCCAGAGGATACGGTGATGGCCACAGAAATAAAACGGCTTTAAAAAGGGATTAGATAGATTCGTGGAGAATAAGCCTGTCAGTGGGTACTAGCCATGGGGACTGAGGGGCACCTCCACATTCAGAGGCACTGAGCCTCGGAATCCCAGAGCCAGGAGGCAACATCAGGGGAAGGCCTCTGTGTGAGGCAACATCAGGAACTGGTTGGCCGCTGTGTGAGACAGGATGCTGGACTAGATGGACCACTGGCCTGATCCAGCAGGGCTCTTCTGATGTTCTTATGAAGGCCTCGGCCTCTCTGCCCTGTGGTTGGCTGTGCAGGGGAACTGGTTGGCCACTGTGTGAGACAGGATGTTGGACTAGATGGACCACTGGCCTGATCCAGCAGGGCTCTTCTGATGTTCTTATGAAGGCCTCGGCCTCTCTGCCCTGTGGTTGGCTGTGCAGAGGAACTGGTTGGCCACTGAGTGAGTCAGGATGCTGGACTAGATGGACCACTGGTCTGATCCAGCAGGGCTCTTCTTATGATCTTATGAAGGCCTCGGCCTCTATGCCCAGTTTTTGGCCCTCCAGAGGAACTGGTTGGCCACTGTGTGAGACAGGATGCTGGACTAGATGGACCACTGGTTTGATCCAACAGGGCTCTTCTGGTGTTCTTATGAAGGCCCGGCCTCTCTGCCCAGTTGTTGGCCAACCAAAGGAACCAGTTGGCTACTGTGTGAGACAGAATGCTGGACTAGATGGACTGTTGGTCTCATCCAGCAGGGCTCTTCTTATGCTCTTCTCAGGGAAGGCCTCTGCCCTGTTGTTGGCCCTCCAGAGGAACTGGTTGGCCACTGAGTGAGTCAGGATGCTGGACTAGATGCACCACTGCTCTGATCCAGCAGGGCTCTTCTGATGTGTGTGTGTACAAAATCTTCTGTTGTTTGTTTGCTATGGCAGCTGTGAAATGGCTGTGCTCCTTAACTTCATCCCCCCCTTCACTCACAACAGCTGACTTTCTGAACAATGGTTTCTAATGCAATCAACACCCTTTCGGGTTTACTAGCCATTCAAAAACACCCTGTACAATTGCACACAATTTTTGACCGCCTGGGGAGAAAAAAAGACATTCAGGAAAGGTAAGCAAGACAAGAGAGACTTCGGTACAGGCTGCCTGTCGAACTATCTTGGCCTTTTGAAACGGAAAAGTCAGTTATCTCTCCTGCAAGAGCACCGCTCTGCGTTTTGGCCCTGGGCGGCGCGCGGCGCGCTTCGCCCTCCTCAAAATGCTCTTGGCTTCTCCTCCTTCTTCCTCGCTGCTGCTCTCTTCCTCACTGGAGGTCCTGGCCCCGATCCCATCGCTGCTGCTCGAGGGCCTTTCGTGCACCCCCCGGCGACAAAACAGTCTGTCCTCTTGGCAGGCAGGCTTGTTGGGGAACATCAAGCTTTCATTGAAGGGGGCAGTGGCCATACACTCCGCGGCCGCCCTGTCACAGGAACAGAGGAGCTTTTCGCACATGGTCCAGCCGATGCCTGTAGAAAAAAGATGGCGGACGTTATTGGTTAAATAAGCCATTCAAAACAGTGAGTGGATTCATGCCCGTTGCTAACGTGTGGATCGGGAGAATGGTTCTCAAACGTGGGGCATAATGGCTGCTCCCAGTGAATTTTGGCAAGTCGCGTTCCCGTAACCTTCGATCCCCTTCTGCAGGGTAGGCGGCTACTCTTACAAGGGTGAACGACAAAGTGGGCTGAAGGTTGAAAGGCCCAAAGTTTATGAAACCTCGAAAATCCATCTAGGGCTGCCAGGTCCCCTGGGGGGAGGCGGGGGTTTGCCCACTCAAGGGGCTTTGACCCACCAGCCCGGATCCGGCTGGTGGGGAGAACCCTGCCCCCAAAGTGCCCAGATCAGCTGACATGCCCAGCGCGATGATGTCATCCGTAGGTGATATCATCATGCTGGGCACGTCGCCAGGGGGACGCTCTATCATTCGGCCTGAAAACTCTATGGTATCATAGTAGTTTTCCAGCCGAATGCAAGAGCATCCACCGGCAACGTGCCTAGCGTGACGATGTCACTTCTGGGTGATGTTATCACGGGGCGCACACGAATGACCCGGACCAGGAGCTTCTCCCCCCCCCCCCCCCGCCACCGCTGCAATAGGTAAGTAGACCTGTCAACCCTAAATCCATCCATGAGTCATATCTCAAAAAAGGCTCAGAGTAGTTGTGGAGCAGGGAGGGATTTGAAACGGAGGTAGGAAGTGAACCCTACAAACCACGCCCCCTTAACCGGGAGTTGCGTTCGCCATGGGAGGCTGTATCGGTACCAAAGGAGCTGGGTATGGTGGTTGGATTAGAAATGGGGAAGCTCAGGCTCAGACCCTCCCACAGCCCGTGTACCCCACCTTGAAGTCCGTGTCGGAAGGGCAGAATATACAGGTGGAGACATGAAGCTGCATTACACTGGATCAGACCCTTAGTCTATCAAGGTTAGTATTGTTGCCTTGACCTGGATAGCCCGGGCAAGCCTGATCTCATCAGATCTTGGACGCTAAGCAGGGCCGACCCTGGCAAGTATCAAGCCGCTTCTCTGGACATCCTCCATGCCCCAGGAGAAGTCAGCAGAGGTAGCCATGACTTCCAGGCATGGACACACACAGACACACACATGCAAAAATATCATTAAAAGGGCAGTATTGTCTACTCAGAATGAGGGTAGCTCTCCAGGGTTCCACTGAGGTCTTTCATGTCATGTACTACCTTACCATCTATAGGAAGGGACCTCAGTAGGGCATGCCTGGTCCTTTTCACTGGAGATGCCGGGGATCGAACCTCGGTCCTTCTGCCTGCCAACCAGATGCTCTACCAATGAGCCACAAATTGATCTGTAGCTTCCCCCCCTAGGAAACAACCAGCAGATCAAGGGACAGGGAATCTAATTCAGGGACGGGCCACGGCTCAGTGGTAGAGCATCTGCCTGGCAGGCAGAAGGCCCCAGGTTCCCTTCCCCAACATCTCCGGTTTCAAAAGGATCTGGTACGCCCTGCTGAGGTCCCTCCCTTCGAGGAATCAGGTAGGAGGTGATGTGAAGGTCTTCTGCCCGAGGCCCTGGAGAGCCACTGCCAGCCTGAGTTAAACAATACTGACCCTAATGGACAAATCATCTACCTATAAAGGTAAGGCAGCATTGTGTGTTCAGGGGAGAAATGTGTTGGAATATATAAGGTCTACCGTGCACCCGCTTGAAGAAGAACAGAAGAACAGTTGAAAGATTGCGAGTTAGCATAGCTAGATTAGGGACCTCCCACAATTTCAATTTGTGTCCTTCCTGTCTCCTGATTGGCTCTTTGGTAGGGTTGCCAAGTCCTTGTGACTTACTAACGGGGGGGAGTCCTCCTGGGTCCAGGAGCTTTCCCGGCGCGCGTGCCGCGATGATGTCACCCGGAAGTGACATCATCACGTTGGGGGCGTTGCCAGGGCAATACTCTGGCAATCACCCAAAAACTCTATGGTACCATAGAGTTGTGGGGCGATTGCTAGAGCGTCGTCCCGACAACGTCCCCAACGTGATGATGTCACTTCCGGGTGACGTCATTACACTGGGGAAGTCATCCTGACTGGACGACTTCAGGGGTGGGGTTCCCCCCGCCGACCGAATGCTGGTCAGCGGATCGGGAACCCCTGTAGCGGGGGATCCCCCGCCCCCCGGGCTGACTTGGCAGCCCTGCTCTTTGAAGACTTCCTGCTCCAACTGACTCACACACACCCTTTCATTCCTGTCTCTCACAGCAGTTAGTCAGTTAGTCAGCCCTCTCTCTCATTCTCCTGTGTTCTGTTAGAGTTTATTTCTTCTTTAACAAACCGAGCTATTTTCTTTAAACAGTTGGTGCTCCGTTCCTTTGCATGTTTGAACTCTGCCAACAAAATGATGATAGTGAAAAGGTTAAAGCTCACCAACCACATGCTGTGGCTAGAGGTGCCAGCCTCCACATGGGACCTGGGGATCCTCCAAAATGACAGCTCATCTCCAGATGACAGAGATCAGTTCCTCTGGAGGAAAGGCTGCATTGGAGGGTGGACTCTATGGTATTCAACCCAACTCAGGTCCCTCGTCCCTCCCCAAACCCCAGCCTTTCCAGGTTCCACCCTCAAATATCCAAGAATTTCCCAATCCAAAGCTGGCAACCCTGGCTGTTGCCACAATCCAAAATGGGAGCTTCTCCAGCAGCGTTAAGGTTTTAGAGAGAGAGAGAAAAGGGATTGGGGGGGGGGGAAGACCCTATTGCCAGATTTCTCCGCTCGTACCTACTTGCAGCTTTTTATTTCAGTAGGAAAAAAAGAACAGTTGGTCGTTCATCCCAGCTTACACTTTGGCGTATGATCAAAACAGAGGACTTCGGCTCTTGAATTCCGATCTGGATGGCATCCCAGTTTCTTCAGTTGCTCCAGACAGCAGTAATGGGAGAAACAGCACCTTTAAGTTAAACCCAAACAGCCAAACTGTTAACCATTCTTAAAATATTCCGTTTCTCTGAAGCACAGCAGTCTTTGCCGTTCTCCCCCTAAATCTAGTTTGCTCAAAGTTTATGAATAGTTTGCTTTAGTTAAAAAAAACACACACACTAATATTAAAACACTTTCTTTTTGCTGTGAAATCTAGAGTCCATGGGCACCTTTAAGACCGACAAAGGTTTATTCAGGGTATGAGCTTTCGTGTGCAAAGCACACTTTTTCATCCCTTGAATAAACCTTTGTTGATCTTAAAGGTGCCACTGGACTCTAAATTTGTTCTACTGCTTCAGACCAACACAGCTGACTACCTGGATCTATCTTTTTGCTGTCAAGTAGAAGAAGAGGAGGAGGAGGTGATGGAGGAGGAGGACATTGGATTTATACCCCGCCCTTCACTCGGAGTCTCAGAACAGTTTACAAACGCCTTTCCCTTCCCCTCCCCACAGCAGACACCCTGTGAGGTAGGTGGGGCTGAGAGAGCTCTTTTCAGATCTGCCCTTGAGAGAACAGCTGTGCCAGAACTATGGCTTGCCCAAGGCCATCCAGTAGCTGCAAGTGGAGGAGTGGGGAATCAAACCCGGTTCTCCCAGATTAGAGTCCGCGCACTTAACCACGACACCAAACAGATGACTTATGGGTTCCCCGTTAGTTTTCAAGGCAAGATTTGAACTTGTGTCTCTCAGATCATAGCCCAGTGCTCTGATCACCAGACCACACTGGCTGTCACTGGTGGTTCACAACCCAGCAACTGCAACTCCATGAGCCACTTGAGGTTCTGACCCAATGGTTGAAGACCGCCGCTTTAGGACAGTTTATTCGTTCCCTCTTGGTTTTAATTCTTTGCAAGCCACTTTGAATAACTGGTTAAAAGTGACTGGGTAATGCGATTAGTAATATCTCAACCTGTCCAGGTCGTCTGTCGGATGGCCTTTTCCTTCCTGGCCACAGTAGCATCCGTATAATTCAAAGTCCCCTGGGCATCGGTCCGTTAAGCAGTAGAGCATCTCACCCAACTGGGCCATCTCCCTTTTCACTTCGCCGTTGTCTCGCATTTGAAGAAAGGTAAAACGGTCACACACTATGGAAAGAAGGAGGGACAAGTGTCAGATGCTCCAAAGACAATCTGTAATGAGTATTCCAGTGTAGATTAAAAAAACCAATTTAACGCATAGCCAACAGCAACTTCTGAGTGCATATTTGCATATATTGCATTACGCATTACAAATTGTCTTTCGAGTCTCTGGCTTCTAAATATACCAGTGTAAGGTCATCAATGACCAATGAAGGTTGAAGCCATGATATTTCTTCCTTGAAACTACAACCATTCTGTATGCCACCAATTGACCTTTTGGATTTCTGTCTTCAAAATTAACAGGCAGGAGGCGGACCCAGCCACAAAAGGGCTGCTGCAGTCTATCCTCGGTCACTCAGTGAAGATCCTTGCGCTGGGGTGGCAGCTGATGCTGAAGCAATGTGTTTTTTTTTAATCTGCACAGCCAATCAGATTTCCAGTGGCCAATCAGAAGCCTTGCTGGGCAACAGACCCAACTGGCACTGCCCACTTTTGAAAAACACTTGGCGGGTATTGGTGGGTGCCATGGTTGAGACCCCAGCTCTCAATCAACTGTAAGTAGAACAGAAGGGTTAACTGTCTTCCTTTCCCCTAAATTCACTAAAGAGAAGGAGGAGGAGATTGGATTTATACCCCGCCCTTCACTACCCGGAGGAGTCTCAGAGCGGCTTACAAACTCCTTTCCCTTCCCCTCCCCTCCCCACAACAGACACCCCAGGAGGTAGGTGGGGCTGAGAGAGCTCTGACAGAAACAGCTCTGTTTCAAGAACAGCTGTGCCAGAACTATGGCTTGCCCAAGGTCATCCAGCCAGGTGCAAGTGGAGGAGTGGGGAATCAAACCCGGTTCTGCCAGATTAGAGTCTGGGCACTTAGCCACTACACCAAACCACTACATGACAAATCTTTACTCGAACCACATTTGTCCCAAGCTCCTTACCCACATCTTGTTTCAAGAACATGTAATTTGTTACAGAGAGAGGATCCGCACCTTTCCCAAAAGCGTCCTCAGGTTCCAGGGTCTCCTCTGGCGCCAGCGTAGAGTAAGTTGTGCTTTCCTCTCCCGGGCCTGCGATCTTAAAAAGATTGTCTGTTGCTGCAGAGCAAACAAAATATGTTTATTTGGTGGGGAGGGTCACTCAGTTGGGGCTAGGGTTGCCACATCCCTGGTGGAGGTGGGGGTCCCCCCATTAGCAGGCTTCACCTCCCTGCCACCAATCAGCTGGCCGGTGGGGGGGACTTACCCCCCAAAAGGAGGGAGATCCATCCGATGTGCAGTGATGTACGTACTTTACTGCCCATGTGACCTGGAAGTGACATCATCACATCCGGGATGTTGGGGCTACTCTATGGCAGAAGGCAAATTTACTGTAGGGTTTTTGTCCGAACACCAGAGCTTCACCCTGATGTCCCAGGTGTGATGATGTCACTTCCGAATCACGTGGGCCGTGTCGTGGACACATCACTGCACATCGAATGGGCCTCCCTGCTGCACCCTGCAAGTCCCCGCATCCCCCGCCTTTTGCCAGGAGGGACCCAGCAACCCTAGTTACAGCACCCAACATTGGCTGTGATCACACGGGCAGTTTGGCCCAACACAGCCACACCTCCCCTCTGGATCAAATGGGCGCAGTCAGACGGCCACATCTGTCAGGCATTTCCCAGCCATACTTATCCCGTCGTAGGACGACTTGAAGCCAGGTTAAAAAGGCACCACATCACAAGTGGTGTTTTCAGTTCCCTGTGCAGTCATTGTGCACGGCCAGATGTCTGAACATGGAGGAGCACACGCAGAACAGATTTGGCAGTCTGAACCTGCAGATCCATTTTGCCGCTAGGGAGGCGGATTTTTTAAAAAAAGAATTGCCTATGTGCACACATGAATTTTGGGATTTTTTCTTTATGCACTCCGTGGCTGAGGCACTGCAATAATATGGAAGCTTTACCATGGGATGTCTCCATGGGTGACCCACAGCGGGTTGTGCTGTGTGGCTGATACGTCCCGCAACACTTTAAACCAGTTCAATTAGAGGCAGTACCATATCGTGCCAAGCCACTGGTGTGACCACAGCCATTGATTGTGGCAGAAGCTTTCCTGAGTTCTAAGAAGTCAGCTTGGAGGAACGGCAGAGTTAGAAGGTCACGCTAGTCGGTAAATGTACAGTTTAGAAAAAGACACGTAGAGATGTCTACCGAGAGTCTCCTAGGATAAGGTGAGCTATGAAGGCTGCAAAATGAATATATTAATAAATATAGAAGGCTGAAAGGCTCGGCATTATATGAGGAAACAGTCGACAGTACTATGCATAGTACAAATGAGAATGAGAGCCATCCATTCATTCCATTTATATTTGTCAGCCTTCCTCCAAAGAGCTTACAGGATTATCCCCATTTGTTTTTATCCTTGCAACCACTCTGCCAGGAAGTTTAAACGAAGAAAATTTATTTTGTGGGCACTCAGTGAAATTGCTGAGCAGTCAGGTTAGAACAGATAAAAGGAACACGTAGGATTCACTGCCACAGGAGGTGGTGGCGGCTACAAGCATGGACGGCTTCAAGAGGGAATTAGATAAACATATGGAGCAGAGGTCCATCAGTGGCTATTAGCCACAAAGTATAGATAGGAACTCTCAGTCTGGGGCAAGCAATGCTCTGTATTCTTGGTGCTTGATGGGGGGCAACAGTGGGAGGGCTTCTAGAGTCCTGTCCCCACTCCTGGACCTCCTGATGGCACCTGGTATTCTTGGCCACTGTGTGACAGAGTGTTGGACTGGATGGGCCACTGGCCTGGTCCCACATTGGCTTCTCTTCCGTTCTTATTTCATCGTGAACTTTTGTGAGTCAGAGCTCACTTGATCAGGCGCACAAAGCGTTCGCCCATCGGACAGCAGTAACCTGACGTGCAAAAATCCCTGCCAGTCACTGTGCACTGTCATCCCTTCTCAGCAAGCTGTACGAACGGAAAATGGGAATGAATTGGAGACAAAATGGCTGATCGTGTCAGAAGGGAGACATCTATGGACCTTGAAGTGACAGCAGAGAGCTGATATCCGAGAGCCTAGCAGAGAATTAATATTTATATGGATTCTCTTTGGAACGAAGGATACGTTGCCTTCATTCCAAAAGGAATCCATGGAAACATTGGTACTGCTTACCTTTGTCTGCTGATCTTCCAGAAAACTCATAAGTTGGCACCACCTCAGGCTCTATAGAATTAATATATGGTGGGGGAGCAGCGGTTGTCACTCCCTCTGGGAGGAAGACTTTTTCTGTCAGCCCTGAAAACACAGACATGATTACACACACTGCTGTTGATTCAGCCTAAAGGTTGGATTCAGCCATCTTTTTCAGTCTCTCTCACCCAATGCCCCTCACTATTACCACAGCCCCCCTTGTTCCACACGGCTTGTTCATGCTGGTCTCAGATCTTTAGCACAGCTGTTTAAGGTGGTCAAAGGTTGGTCCCTTTTTCACCAGTAGAAAGGCTGGTTGTATCCAACCCAAGAACTATTCTTTCCCAAATAATACCGATGGCTGGATGTAAAATTACGGGCCGAGTTTGGACAGTCATATTACGGGCCGAGTTTGGACGAGTCATATTACGGGCCGAGTTTGGACAGATATCCTTGGAAGCAAGAGCATGGCTATTTGCCTTCAAACGGAGATTAAAATAGCTCTGTGCTGAAGATGGTTTGTTAGCCGCTTTAAATTGGGATACCCACAAATCAGCTTGGATGAGAAACTGATGAAGGCTGGAATGTCGAATCATGGTATTTTTGAGATCGGCAAAACCAAAGCATTTTCTCCGATCAAAAAGCGAGTCCTGGCAATCGACCATAGTATGTTGATTCTGAGAGCCTGCCAAGTATGCTCACCTCTACTTTTTGGTCTTTCTTACCCAAAATCTTTACTCCCCCCCCCCATATGTAGTATTTTACCATCCCACGTTATTGCAGAGCTTTTTTGTTTGCAAGACTGAACATTATACCTACAATGGTTTTGCAAGGGAGATTTTGGAACAGGCCCTACGCTGACAGAAGTTGCCCTTGTGGCCTTAACAGGATTGATACATCCTTTCATGCCCTGCTGGAATGCAGATTTTTTTTTTTGAGAATATGAGGGATTATTATATTAAGCCTTTATTCAACCAATCGTCCCCCTGTAGTAGGGCTGCCAAGTACCGGCGACTTACTGGTGGGGGGGAGTTGTTCTCCCCCCGGGAGCTCTTCAGCGAGGTGACATCATCACGTTGGGGGTGTTGCCCGGGCAACGCCCCCAACGTGATGATGTCACCTCCGGGTGACGTCATTACATAGGGGAAGTCGTCCTCACCGGACGACTTCTGGGGCGGGGTTCCCCCCGCTGGCTGAATGCCGGCCGGCGGATCGGGAATCCCAATAGCGGGGGATTCCCCGCCCCCCGGGCTGACTTGGCAGCCCTACCCTGTAGTCTGGAAACCTGTGCTCTTTTGCTCCATGATAAAAATCCCAAGATCAGGGGCCATTTCGAGCAGGAGCTGGGGGGAGCGCAGCTCCGGGAGTTGGTGCCAGCCCCCCCCCTCCCCGCAGGGGAATGCCTGCCTGTGTCATGGCTGCAGCAAAATGACCCCATCCCCTGGAAAGGTCCTTGTTCCTCTGACCAGCCTTCTGAAGGCTTCAGCCACCACCGAAGTTATCCTCTCAGAATAGTGGTATTTCTGGGGCTTGGATTAGTAGCTGTCCCCTCTCTGCCAGCTCTTCCTTCCCTCCCTCCCTCTCCCTCTCTCTCTTCTTTCTTTCTTTCTTGCCCTCTGACACTTCTGGTAATGTCAGGTGGTATAGCATATGCAAATGAGTTATGCTAATGAGCTCCTGCACCTCTTTTTCTACAAAATGGCCCCGACTTGGCAGAAATCTCTGCCTGCTAATATCAGGGCCCAGAGGGATCTGTAATGATTCCACATAGGGTTGCCAGGTCCAATTTTGTCTCCAGTGAGGGACTTTGGGGGGGGGCATCCCCAACATGGTGATGTCACCTTGGGGACATCCAGCTCCAAGCCCCACCCCCAAGAAAAATCATTGGCAGCCATCCCTCTCCCAAACCTCCTGCGAGATTTAAAGGGCCCACTGACCAGATGGAAGGCCCTTTAAATCTTGCAAGAGGGAAGGGAGAGGGGCGGCCGGCTGTGGTGCGCCTGAACTCCAAGTGGAAATGCCTCTTGGAGTTCAGGTGTGCAGGGCCAGTCTCTGCCGGCTGAAAGCACTTTAAAGGATCCTTTCAGGGCTTCCAGGCGACAGAGCCCTGTGCGCCCGATCTCCGAACGGCATCACCGTTTGGAGACCAGGCACATGGGTCCAGTCCCCTCTGGCTGGAAGCACTTAAAGGGACCCTTCAAGCACTTCCAGCTGGCGGGGCTCTGTGCACCCACAGCCACCCCTCTCCCTCCCTTCTGCAAAATTTAAAAGCTGGAGGGCCCTTTAAATCTCTCAAGAGGGAAAGGAGGGTGTTATGTCCTAATGGCAACCGCACACGCTGTCAGAGAAACGCACGTGGACAGGCTGGCTACTGGAGCTCCATTCCAAGAGACAATAGCCCGGCTGGATTGTAAATTAGACCAAACGGCCACCCCGGTTCCACCAGGGGACCTATGGTTTAAGGCAGTGGTGGCAAACCTATGGCACGTGTGCCAGAGATGGCACTCAGAGCCCTCTCTGTGGGCACACACGGCATCACCCCAGCACAGAGTTCACAAGACTGGACAGCAAAAATCACATTAATTGTTCAAAAGCATGCCAAATGCAAACTTTTACCTTTCAATAAAAAGTTGTTTGTATCATTGAAAGCTCTGTTATTGTGTTTTTCTTTTAAGACAGAAGATGTTAATGTATAAGTTGTTTTTTCTAAAACGAAAACCTCAGTATTCAGGTTAAATTGCCGTGTTGGCACTTTGTGATAAATAAGTGGGTTTTGGGTTGCAGTTTGGGCACTCGGTCTCTAAAAGGTTCACTATCACTGGTTTAAGGTAACTCATGACTACCAGTGAGTAATCCTGTCAGGGAGTGGGCATAATCTTATCAGGGTAATCCTATCAGGGAGTTTGGGCAAGGCAGGGGTGCAGTTTAGACATGTATTTAAGCAGACCCGCGAGCCCCATTCAGTAGCCTGGAATTGTACCATCAATAAACTTATGAGCTGATTTCACTGCAATGTGTCTCTGGACTCAGTACTTTATAGAGGGGTGGCTGCGGGTGTTCGGGCTTGGGGGTGGGCTGGCTGGCCGGCGAGTGGGTTGAAGCCCCCAAAAGCGGGGAAGCTCCACTAGTCCGGGGGGTCTGGCAGCCCTAATTCCACAGGGCCTGCAAGGCAGAGCTGTTCCACCGAGCACATGGTTGAGGACAGCAGCGGTTTTTACCAACAACGGTTTTTAACAGTAATAGTTTCTAATAACCACCTGGTTCTCAATCTGCTCTCACCCCTCTTCCCACATCGCTAATGATTACCTGGAGTGCCAGAATTATAGGATGGTGCCCTATGGTTATTGGGTCTTGGAATTGTATTTTCAATTATTTAATAGATTTTACGTGTTTCATATTAATCTTTTGCGAACCGCCCTGATCCTGCTTGCCGAATGGAATAAACAAACAAACAAGATTATATTATAAAAGATAATAAAAGATTAATCTATAAAAGATTAATAAGTGCAGCTGTAAGGACAGGCAGTGCCTTTTTTCCTTCCAAAGAACCATGGTCCTTCTCTGTATACCTGGTTTTACAAGGGAAAACTCCCATATCAGCAACCAAAACTCTTTTTAGAGACGAAGAAGAGGAGGAGGAGGAGGAGATTAGATTTATACCCCGCCCTTCACTACCCAAGGGAGTCTCAGAGCGGCTTACAAACTCCTTTCCCTTCCCCTCCCCACAACAGACACCCTGTGAAGTAGGTGGGGCTGAGAGATCTCTGAGACAACTGTCCTTGAGAGAACAGCTGGTACAGAGCTATGGCTTGCCCAAGTGCAAGTGGAGGAGTGGGGAATCAAACCTGGTTCTCCCGGATTAGAGTCCGCACACCTAACCTCTACACCAAACTGGCTAACTCACCACTTGGCATCGACTCTTCATATGCGGCAAAGACACTTCCCAGGGCTTCTGCACATAAACAGACAGAAAGCAGAGAGCAGGGTTTCGCAAAGAAATCAATAAATTGTACTTTTTCTTGCAATCTGTTTCTGGGGGGGGGGGGGGTCCAAATGTGTTGCCCTTTAACAATTCAAAATAATACTTCCCCCAATTTTCCAACTAGGGAGGGATACTGGGGTGCGAAGTATACCTAGCTTGTCCAGAGCAACAAAATATAGGCTAGAGCATACGATCATAGAATCATTGGCTGCGGTTACACACGCCAAATAATCCACTTTCAATCCACTTTCCAACTGAATTTTACTGTGTGAACTGGCGTACTCCAATCCTAAAGTGCATTGAAAGTGATCGCAGCCATAGAGTTGGGTAGGGACCTCCGGGGTCAACTAGTCCAACCCCCTGCACAGTGAAGGAAATTCACAAATACCTCCCCACACACACACACACCCAGTGGCCCCTGTTCCACACCCAGAAGATGACAAAAAACTAAAGTTTGCAAATGACAAAAGTACAGTCAACCAGACTGATGTTGTTTCTACACGGTTATTGTTATGACTCTATGAAGGTGTGTCCTTTTAAGACCTATGTCGGTATGCCTTTCTAAGATGATCGTAAAACAAATATTTAAGGGCTCCAGTATAGATTTATAATTTCTTTGATATCTACATAACTATTCTCTTCGGTACATTTGTGCTCGATATGTGATACTGTCTTCTCAACCTGATGCCCTTTGACTCAGGGGCATAGAGTTTTGTAAATTCCGGGGGGGGGGGGGGGGGCTCTTTAGTGCACCCACTTTGCACGTGCGCTCGCTGGGGCGATGTTCTCTCCCCCCCCCGGAAACCGCCGCGCCTCCCCTGGCCCTTCCGAGGCTCGCCAGCCACTGCTGCCGGTGCCTCTTTCCCCCCCCCCAGCCACTCCTTCTCTCTCCCTCCCTCTTTTCCGGGCGAAATGCCCGGCACGCATTTTGCCCGAAAAAGAGGGAGAGGGAAGGATGGAGGAGTGGCCAGGCCGGGGGGGGGGGGGAGAGGCACCGACAGCAGTGGCGGCTGGGCCTCAGAAGGGCCCGGGGAGGCATGGCAGCAGGCACTCCGTTTTGCCGGGGGTGGCTGAGCCCCCCCATAGTCTACGCCTATGCTTTGACTCATAGAGATCTCACAAACTGTCTGATGGCACCTTCCCGACATCGACCATCTTTACCTCCTGCTTCAGGGGTCTTCAGCAACATGTCGCCAGACTCCGGAGGAACATCTGCTGCAGACAAACAGGAAACCATGCTGTTATACTTTGCAAATTGTTTAGAAAATGGGGAGGGGGAGTGCAGTCTTGCTTTAGCTTACGGTGTTGCATTGTCAAAAAGGAGTTCAGATTAACGTACAAGAAGAGACAGAAGAATCGACTGGGGGCACATCTCCAGCTCCTGCTTCGGGGGTCTTCAGCAGCTGGTCCCCAGACTCTGGAGGAACACCTGGTCAAGACAAAAAATGAAATGATGCTGCTACCTTGGAAAAAATTTTTTAGAAAATGGACCAATGAAAAAAGTGCAGCCCACGATCTTGCTCGTAATGTCTTCCAAAGGGTTTAAGGCCAGGGATGTTGTGAATTTCTCAGCGAACCTGCTTTGCAGATCGATTTACCTTGTTTGACACTCAGGATCAGACTGTGAGCCAATCAGGGGTACCTTGGATTGCAGCAAGCAGCTCAGACGGTTGCTGAACATGTTTGCAGATGCCTGTTGGTTAAAAGCTGGCTCACAGCTGAGGGTGGGAATCAGCTGGGAGCAGGGAGTACCCCCCCTGGCAAACAAAGGGGGTGGGGGGAACTTACTGGCAGTGGGGGAGGCCTAAGCTGGAAGTGACATCATTGCATCTCCATCAACATGGGGACACTCTGGTCTTTGGGCAGAAACTCTATGGTAGAAGCCATTTTTACCATAGAGGTTTTTCCAAATACCAGAGCATTCCTACGCTACCAGTGACACAATTGCATTACTTCCAGTGCATATAGCTTCCCTTCACTGGTGATAAGTCCCCCCACTGACAAACTGATAGGCAGTGGGATCGGTGGGATCCCCTGCCTCGGGGGGGGGGGGGCTGGCAACCCTAGCTAGGAGTTGGGTTCGTACCCACGCCACCCCCTCAGCTATATGGTGAAGATGTAAAAACAGGCTCTTCCCATCTGTCCAAGTTGGCAAGGAAAGAAGCATCACTTTTAATGTCTGCATTGCAAAAAAAAAAATATCAGCAAATAACTTGCGTAGTGTTCTAGACAGAACAGCTGCCTTGGCACCATCTTTTTTTTTTTTTTTAATTTTTAAATTATTTTTTCTACTCAGTATATGAAATAAAACCCAAAAGTTGTAACAAGTATAAATGAACCGAATTAACATTAAGTCAACCAATTAAGAAATTTGGACCATATATTAACAGGGTCCACTTTGTAGTCCATGTTCAGCAGATAACTCAGTCTATCTAATTCAGCCCACTCCGATAGTTCGTTAATTATGTCTTCTCTTCTTGGTAAAGATGGCGACTTCCATCCGGTTCCGCCCTCTTCGGAGGCAGACGTTCGGGAGTGTGCTCCAGAGTTTGCACCTCTACCTCTCAGAGTTTCGAGGCAAAATAATTGTTTGCCTTTCTCCCTTCCTGTAGGGAAGGGGGAAGCGGGGGGCTTAGGAGGACATTTGGGAAGAATTTGGCCACCTCTCTCAGCGCCATCTTGCACCGGTCGGCATTGCAAAAAGGAGAGAAAGAGCTCCTGCCTCACTTTCAAGCTGGACAGGGACAGAATTAATGCTTTTATTCATTTATATTTTTGTGTGTGAGCACCTGGACATTATGTCGACCTCTGGTGACTGACCCCCTACTGGGGGCCTGAAGGATATTCAGAGAGGCGGCTGAATAAAGCCTGCCCCCACCTCCCACCTCTGGTATTCCAAGGCGGTCTCCCATCCAAGTACTAACCACAGTCGACCCTGCTTAGCTTCTGAGATCTGATGAGATCTGGCTTGCCTGGGCTATCCAGGTGAGGGCACAATTAACACTTTTAATGTGCGCATTTGCAAGGGGGAGGGTAGAAAGATTTCATTACTCTCACCCCACCCAAACTGGGCAGAGAAAGAAGAAGAAGAAGAAGAGATTGGATTTATATCCTACCCTTCACTCCCCAAGGGAGTCTCAGAGCGGCTTACAAACTCCTTTTCCCTTCCCCTCCCCACAACAGACACCCTGTGAGGTAGGTGGGGCTGAGAGAGCTCTTTCCCAAGCTGTCCTTGAGGGAACAGCTGGTACAGAGCTATGGCTTGCCCAAGGTCATCCAGCCAGGTGCAAGTGGAGGAGTGGGGAATCAAACCCAGTTCTCCCAGATTAGAGTCCGCGCACTTAACCACTACACCAAACTGGCTCCCTAGAAAGATGCAATGCTTCTGAGTTCCCCCTTGCAAAAGGGAGATATCACCCAGCCACGTGTATGTTTCGACCGTGTGGTCAGTCGGAAACAACCAGAGAAGAAAAAGAGCTTGTTTCTCTCCTTTTTGCTGCTTCCAAGCTGACAGTCTGAGGCACAGAAAAGAGAAGGGAAATCACCTGGGCTTCTGATCCCCCCAGCCCTAAATCTGCTGCATCTCAGCAAGTCTAGTTTCCAAGACGAGCGGTTAGAAAAACCCGACTTCCAGCTGATCAGCTGAGAATGGGCCTCGGATGACGACAAGTCGCACATTTCTGCAAACACGCATGAAGAGGTTGCGGACATCTGAATGGCCCATTGATTTGTCGGCCACCTGATGGCCACAGCCAAACAGGAAGTAGGCCAAGCTGTTCAGGCATCCCTAGTAAAGATCGGTACAGGAGGAGAGATGGAAACATTAGCTCGGGACACATCTTTACCTCTTGCTTCAGGGGTCCTCAGCAAGAGGTCAGTGGACTCAGAAGGCGCATCTGCTGAAGACAAAAACGAAATGATACCGCTAGATCTGCAGAAGGGCTCAGAAAATGTATCAATGAAAAGTACAACTCGTGCTTTTGCTTCTGTTGGTCAAAAGAAGCTAAGGGTGAGGTTGTATGATCACCATCAAGTACTTAAAGGGCTGTCATCTAGAGGATGGTGCGGAGTCGTTTTCTGTTGCCCCAGAAGTTAGACCAGAACCAACAGGTTGAAATTAAATCTAAAGAGTTTTCGGCTAAACATTAGGAAGAACTTCCTGACAGAGCAGTTCCTCAGCAGAACAGGCTTCCTCGGGAGGTGGTGGGCTCCCCTTCTTCAGAGGTTTTCAAACAGAGGCTAGATGGCCCTCTGGCAGCAATGCTGATTCTGTGAACTTGGGCAGATCACGAGAAGGGCGGGCAGGAAGGATCGCCTCAGTGCTTAGTTCTCGTGGCCCTTTCTTACACGCCCAGGGAACTGCTGATCACCACTTTGGGGTCAGGAAGCCATTTTTCTCCAGGCCAGTTTGGCCGGGGATCCTGAAGATTTTTTTGCCATCTTCTGGGCATGGGACAGCAGTCACTGGGTATATGGAGGGAGAGGTATTTGTGAATGTCCTGCACTGTGCAGGGGGTTGGACTAGATGACCCGGGAGGTCCCTTCCAATTCTATGATTCTATGAGTCACGTCAAAAGGATGACGTAGACTGATGTAGCCGATGGTAGAAGTATCTGCCTGGGATCTGTCTTTACCTCCTAGTTCAGGGTTCTGCAGCAACAGGTTAATGGATTCTGGAAGACCATCTGCTGAAGACAAAGAACAGAAGCCATTTACTATCGTTTCAGGCAGCGGATAGTCTAGTGGTTGGTCTAATGGCTGCCGCCACTCTGGTTTGGGTCTCCTCGGGAGGGCCCAGAGCACCCGCCCTACCCCTCTGTACACTCCTCTTCCAGCAGGTTTCCCTTTATAAGTGACCGAATGAGGCACGAGGATCTAGGAAGAGTGACAAACTGTTTTTATTAGAGATCTAATAACAACTATAATCCAATAACATGCAGATAAACGAGCACAGTAAAGATGGGTAAACCAGCAAAATAAGAAATCCTAGCGCATCTGATTATACTGTCCTAGTATCGTGGGAGTTCTGAGGACTTACTTAGCCAACTTGTTAATTAGACAAATTGGTACACAAGTAAAACCAATGGTGCTTCGGGGGGGGGGGGGGAGCAGGGGTCTGTTGGAGCAGGAGCACACAGGAGCGCAGCTCCGGGAGTGAGGACCCCAGGGGGTGGGCACATGACCAAGCACCGCCCCCTCCTCGGCTTCCCTGAGCAGTGCAGAGGCGCAGCGCCCCAGGGAAAGCCCTGCTAGGGTCTTTATTGTTTTTAATGTTTTGTTTTAATATTGATAATTTTATCATCGTTCCTTTTATGACTGTGTGCTGATTTTCCAGAGACTTGCTCAAGGTGGCATATAAATTTTCTAAGTATACCATTTTTTATCTGGGCACATGGCACATAAGTACTGGAGAAATTTCACCAACTCTTCAGCAGCTTCCACCCCACAGTTTGGTGTAGTGGTCAGGAGTTGGACTCTAATCTGGGAGAACCGGGTTTGATTCCCCACTCCTCCACATGCAGCTGCTGGTGTGACCATAGGCCAGTCACAAGTTCTCTCAGAGCTGTTCTCTCATGAGCAGTTCTCAAAAGACCTCTCTCAGCCCCACCTACCTCACAGGGTGTCTTGTTGTGGGGAGGGGAAGGGAAAGGGATGCGTGGTGCACATGTCCTGGGTATCTCAAGTCTACTTGAAACCTGGTGGTTTCAAGGGAGCAGGAAGAGAATGAGGGTGTGTTCTTTACGCTTATTTTTATTGCACAAAGTATTGGATAGGAAAGGGAATGGAGGAAGAGCAGGTCAGTTTCACTCAACTGTGGAGTGGAGCCTGAGGGGTGGGTGTTGCCTTCTGACACACTTCCGGTATGTTAGGGGGTGTGGCATATGCAAATGAGTTATGCTAATGAGCTTCTGCACCTCTTTTTCTACGAAATGACCCCTGGGGGGGAGCATGCATTTATTCTAAACATTGCTCGCATGTACCACAGCAATCATCATGGTGGAAAAGGCATTCCCTGTAGTGTGAGGAAGAAGAGGATCTCTCTCTTCCAGGGCTAGCTAGGTCAAAGCATTTTGTCACCCAAAGCAAGCCAATTCATGACATCACCCTGTACCTTCAGTGGCCAAGCTAAGAATTAACATAAGAGAAGCCATGTTGAATCGGGCCAATGGTCCATCCAGTCCAACACTCGGTGTCACACAGTGGTCAAAACCCAGGTGCCATCAGGAGGTCCACCAGCGGGGCCAGAACTCCCGAAGCCCTCCCACTGTTGCCCCCCAAGCACCACAAATACAGAAAAGGGATGTCTGAAGATTCTTGTAGATAGATCAAGATGGGTAGCCATGTTAGTCTAGCGGTAGAAAAGAACAAGAGTTCAGTAGCACCTTAAAAGATTCTTGTGTTATGAAGAAATGGGAGCAATCCTGAGTCCCTGCAGTGCGTCAGGATTCTTCTCATTCTGCCCCCCAAAAAACAGTTGTTTGGGCAGACTGACCAAAGAACCAGCCCTGGGCTTATATATAAAAATGGACTGGATCTAGGGTTGTCAATCCCAACCTGGCAATTAGCAGGAGACTGGGGTGGGACATGGAGGGTGACCACTGGCGATGGCATGATGTCATTTTCAGGAAAAACCTGGAAGCGACATCACACTTCTCTAGGAATCACCGGAAACTCTGTGGTAAAACCAGATCGTTGTCAGAAGTTCCTAGAGAGGCATGACATCATCAGCCAGACAGTGACAGGAAACAAGAGGAGGGGGCGGGGAATTCCCCACCTCTGCTGGGGACTGCCAACCCTAATTGGACCCCAGATCCCAAAAATGAAGGAAATTTTACCAGTGCAGATCTTCCCCATGTTCCCTACCCAGCAGCCCCTGCAACCACCATAAGGTCATATCAAGTGCCAGGGACTGTCTAGGAATATCCAACATGGGGGGGTAGTTTGCAGCAAGAAAGGGGAAACAAAATCACTCTTGCTTCACTCTTTCGTGAGCAGAGCAAGCGGGACTCTGCCTATGCAAGAAGACTGATATGGCTTCCTTCCATGCAACATGGCATAAACCTTGAGTGGGTCTCTTGATCCTAGTCCTGCAAGATTAGGAGAGGAAGGAAGGAAGGAAATAGGTACTTCCATAATCTCCTGCAAGGAAACCTGGATCTGACTCAGTTACACACACACACACACACATCTGTGGCCTGACTGATCAGCAGCACCCTTTTTTAGTCCATGCATCGAGTCATCTGACTACTTGCTTAAGCCCTGTAGCCCTCCTAATGATATTTTTGTCCAATCCACTTGTGCGTGACACATAAGCAAACCCACACCCCAAATGCTTGAGACGCAAATCCTCTAACAAAAACATTGAGGGGTTTTTTGGGGGATTTTGTTTGGCTTGCAATAATTATTCTAGCTCTTGCTGCACGTCTCTGGGCTATTTTTTTCCCATGCTGTTTTTAATATTGATCGCTTGAGCATTGAACGGGGAGAACTCTGTACTATTTCTCTAATTGTTTTCACAATTTCTGCCCGATATGTATACGTACGTGTGTGCTTGTGTGTGTGTGTATCTATATCTATATATCTCTATCCAGGGCTATTTTGGGGCAGGAACGCACAGGAACGGAGTTCCAGCTGGCTCCTGAGTTGGCCACACCCAGCAGGAACTCATTAGCATAATAGGCCACACCCAACAGCAGAAATTCATTAGGATTGGCTACATTAGGGGTATGTGGCCTAACATGCAAATTAATTCCTGCCACCAAAAAAGCCCTGGGTTTTGACAACAAACAAGGTAAACAGAATAAGAAGCAAAAGGTGGGAGTGGCTGGATGACCGCTCTTCTGGTAACATGGGGGTGTGGCCTAATACGCTAATAAGCTGTGCTGTCAGGGGTGTGGCCTAATATGCTAATGAGTTTCTGCTGTTGGGTGTGGCCTATTATGCTAACGAGTTCCTGCTGGGCTTTTTCTACCAAAAAAAGCCCTGTCTATATCTATCTATCTATCTATCTATCTATCTATCTATCTATCTATCTATCTATTTCCATCAAAGGTGTTAGCATTCTGAGTCTGGATTCTGACACTTCCAACCCCTTCCAGGCTAAACATCTTCCCCCCCCCTTTCCTTCTCTTTATTCAGATTGGAGAAAAATAGGTGGGCTGCTGCCCAGAGGCTGCATTCTGTGGTTTTACATTACGCAGCAATGAGCTGTTACTCCCCCCTCCACGCAGGGCTCCACCCTAGGGTTGCCAGCCTCCAAATGTCACCTGGAGATCTCCTGCAATTACAGTCGACCTCCAGGTGACAGAGATCAGATCCCCAGGAGAAAATGGCTGCTTTGGAAGGTAGTCTCTATGGCCTTATACGCTGTTGAGGTCCCGCCCCTCCCCAAACCAAGCTCCATCCCTAAACCTCCCCAGGCTCCATCCCTAAACCTCCAGGTATTTTCTAGCTGGCAACCCTACTCCATCCCATGTTGCTGTAGTAGACGTACAAACCACGTGGGGTGTGATGGGATCCAATGGGGGGTTCCATGCACGCATCAAAGGTTCTAGATAGGGTTGCCACTGCCTCCCGTTGGGGCCTGAAAATCTCCCAGAACCACAACCGATCTCCAGACAACAGATCAGTTCCCCTGGAGAACTCCCTTCCCAGAACCCTTCACTCCAGAGGCTCCGCCCCTGGGTCTGCAGGAATTTCCCAACCCACAGTGGTCAGCCTAGATCAGCCATGGAGTATGGTGCTTCCGCACTTCTCCCTAGGCAATCCCCTCTTTTCTGGAGACCCAAAGAAAAGCCTGAACAGTGTAATCTTATGCAAAGTTACTCCTGTCCAAAGCCCACTGACTTCTAGTCCGACTAACTCTCCACAAGACTGTTAGAAACGACAAGAAATGGGGGTCTGCGATACTCTCGGGGGGGGGAGCTCCACATGGAGGAGGAGGAAGCAGCCGCAGGTGAGCTTTCTCCCCTTCTCCCCTGCCCCCCCCCCCCGGCACCAACAGTGAGGCCAGTGTAGCTCCCAGCCGCTGGACCCGCCAAGCCTTCTCCCCCCCCCCCCCGCACCAACAGCAAGGCCCACATGGCTACCAGCTGTCACGCTGCCAAGAGTTCTCTCCTGCCACCGCCCACAACAGCGGGGAGGCACAGTTCCTAGAGTGTTCTCTGTGCATGCACAGGGAACACTGTTTTACTTTGGGTGGGATTTAAATATCCCCCCTATAGTTTTTTCTACATTTCAGATTTTCCTGCGCATCTGGGGAGCGCTCCAAGTGTGCAGGAAAATCTCTTTGCCCCCTAGGTGCCCCAGATGTGCGGATTTAGATATCCGCATGCAGAGGGGACATTGGCTATTAGATATATAGATTTCACGGCATCTTTCTGAGGCAACCTCCCTGTTCCCTACAACCTATCAACAGACATCCTCTGGCAAACAAATTTGAAGTCTGTTGGTTGGATCCTGTAGGAAGGTTTCTTTTGATGCCTTCTTTACTCTATTTTCAGCTCAGACTTCGGTAAGTTACTGTTTCATATCCCTGTACAAGTGGTGGGAAATTTAAGCGTCACTTACTTTTCAGGAAGCATTAGGATCCTTGGAGTTAATCTTGTTTTAATGTACTGTTTACTTGGAGAATTTATATCCCACTTTTCCCAGTCAAAGACCTTGTCAACTCGGTTAACAAAGATCACTTAAACACTGCAGTGAAAGACTCGGTGCGATTCTGCATTGGCTTTTCCTTCCACTGTTTTACGAAATCCACCTTGGAACAGAAATCCCCCTCTGCATTGCATGCTGCTTTCACTCTCTTTGATCACTGGATTTTATGGTACCCTCCACACTTCATGCCGCTTTCACATTCTTGGATCATCGGGTTTTATGGTACCTTCTGCATAGATTTATGCCCATTCAGGGGTGACTTTGCAGTCAGTACGGGCGTTGCCCCAAGGTATTTGAATATGGTTTTGAGCTGCACTTTCCCCTCCCAGTTGAGAAAATGTGGAGCGAATGCTAGATGCAGAATCACCCTTGACTGCACATTAAAACTATCTCTCTTTTTTTGGTATCTTTACATTTGTGTTTGTTTGCCCATGTTCAGAAGTCATGGCGACCTCTGGCGATCCCTAGTGGGGCATGGAGGACGTTCAGAGAAGTGGCTTGATTGCCTACCTCTGCCTCCCGGCCCTGGTAGGTCTCCCACCCAAATGCTTGCCAGGGTCGGCCCTTCTTAGCTACCGAGATCTGCCGAGATCGGGCTTGCCTGGGCTATCCAGGTGAGGGCAACTGCACATTAAAACATGTCAAGTTTCACAGAAGGGAGGCAAAGGAGCTATTGACTCTGCCACTGATTGGAAGTGTTCACTTTTCAGCAAAAGAAGCCAGCCCTTGATTACGAGTGGGACCAGATGAACCACTCTGCTGTCTAAGTTATGGAATGCCGTGAGCTGTAGAATTAGCTATGGTCCTGCACTCCAGAATATATGCAGCATCTACTTCTGTGTAGCAGCAGCAGAAGAGATTGGATTTATATCCTGCCCTTCACTACCCAATGGAGTCTCAAAGCAGCTAACAATATCCTTCCCTTCCCCTCCCCACAACAGACACCCTGTGAGGTAGGTGGGGCTGAAAGATCTCTTTGAGAACTGCTCATGAGAGAACAGCTCTGAGAGAAGTGTGACTGACCCAAGGTCACACCAGCAGCTGCAAGTGGAGGAGTGGGGAATCAAACCCGGTTCTCCCAGATTAGAGTCCACGCTCCGAACCACTGCACCAAACTGGCTCTCTCACACAACCTTGAATACATTTACAAATGCCTAAAAAGCTCACAGACCTCCTCTGAAGATCTCCAAACCTCCATCCCTCAGCACGTCTGGGGTAACTGTTCAAAAGAGAAATAAAACAGCTTGCGAGGGGTGTAAAAACCAAGGACCCCGATAAAAGCAATGCAATGTATCCAAGCACATTAATTGCACAGTCTTGTTATGGCTGTGGAGCACTTACATTCTGCCCTAGGAGTCCATAGCATCGTATCATCAGTGGGTGGTGGAAATACTAGAAGATACATAACAAACCAGGGTATGCCTGTGAGAGTATGCAGACTTTAGGGTCCCTCAGGATTTTTTTTGGTCAGGTCAATACCCCCACATTTGGAATAACGTATTTGCAAAGAGATGCCTCCCGGGTTTCCTAAAAATATGCTGTAGTGGTTGTGGAACCACCCCCCTGCCAGCAGGTGGCGCTGTTGCACATCTGAGAGTCTGGGATGGTTCTATATCGATTCTAGTTGTTGTTCTGGGGGGAGCTGACTGCTAAGACGGTTTTAAGGTTTGTGCTGCAAGCAGTGCAGAAGACCACTCAATAAACTCTTTACCGACATTGGTTCCTTAAATAGGTGTGTTACAATGCCACAGAGACTTCAACCTGGTGACAAAAATGAGTGGCTTTCAGGTAGGGTTGCCAAGTCTTAGGGACTCACCGGCGGGGGGGAGTCCTCCTCCGGCCGGGAGTTTCTCCTGCGCCCAGCAATATCACCAGAAGTGACATCAGCCCGTTGGGGGCATTGCCAGGGCGATGCTCTGTCAATCGCCCCAAAACTCTATGGTATCATAGAGTTTTGGGGCGATTGCCAGAGCGTCGCCCTGGCAACGCCCCCAACGTGCTGACATCACTTCCGGTGATGTCATTACGTCGTCCTCACTGGACGACTTCAGTGGTGGGGTTCCCCCGCCCCCCAGGCTGACTTGGCAGCCCTACTTTCAGGTGGCCTCTGCAGCTGTCAACCAAGCACAAAGGCACACGGACTTTCAGGCGAACAGCTAGATTCAAGTCCAGTGGCGTCTTAGGTTTTTGAGAGTCAAAACTCCCTGGGTCAGATACCTGTACAAGTGATGCTCTGTATTCTTGGTGCTTCGGGGGGGGGGGCAACAGTGGGAGGGCTTCTAGTGTCCTACCCCCACTGCTGGACCTTCGGAGGGCACCTGGTGTTTTTGGCCACTGTGTGACCCAGAGTGTTGGACTGGATGGGTCACTGGCCTGATCCAACATTGGCTTCTCTTATGTTCTTATGTTCCAAGTGGCGAGTTTCCCTACATTTTCCAGTCTCCAGTACCTGCAGCACCACCCCCTTTACTACCAAGGTGCTTTTTTCAGATTTTTTTAACAAAATAATCAGTAATTGATCAATCGTTGCAGTGTTACAGTGTTAACAACAACTGGTCAATTTCCAGGTTTTTAAAAACCTGAAAAGCACCCTTCCCCTGTAGTGTGTGTAGGGGGAAGATGGTTACGATGGCATGGGGGACTGAGGGCAGGGGACATGGCACCTACGTGGGCAGGACCAGGGAATATTTGGACGTTTCTGCCCATGGAGCAGCTGGCCCCTTTTCTTCATTGGGGTATTTCACGCCTTAGACGGTTTTTGCTGCCTTAGATGGTTTTTATTGTTTTCCAGTGTGTAATTCTATCCGGCTGCATTGCTTATTGGAGGTCTTTGCTGTTTGTTTGTTTGCCTTTCATATTCTATAATCCATCTGGATTCAGTGAGAAAGGCAGCATATAGAAGAGGCGAAGAAGAAGAAGAAGAAGAAGAAGAAGAGGAGGAGGAGGAGGAGGAGGAGAAGGCAGAGGAGTCACAGTCATACATTTGACTGGTAGATGGTGTTCTGCAATTCAAGATCTAGCCAAGTTCTTTGGAAGCACATTATAATTACACTTATTATTATTATTATCATCATCATCATCATCATTGCTCTTTTGTAGCAGGAGCTCCTTTGCATATTAGGCCACACCCCCCTAATGTAGCCAATCCTCCAAGAGCTTACAGAGCTCTTCTTACAGGGGCTACTGTAAGCCTGTGGAGGATTGGCTACATCAGGGGGGTGTGGCCTAATATGCAGAGGAGCTCCTGCTACGAAATGAGCCCTGATTATCATCATCCTCATCATCATTATTATTATTAACCATCACTATCATCCCAGCTTTGCTTTTCCAAAAAGATTGTGGTAAAGAAAAAATAAAATCAAGAAATAAAATTCTGGCCCTTAACCTTCACTATAGGAATGGGGAATTGTACAGTATAGCCCAATCTCATCCGATCTCAGGAGCTAAGCCGGGTCGGAGCCTCGATGGGACACCAACAAGGAAGACTTTGCAGAAGAAAGCAATGGCAAACCACCTCTGCTTCTCACTTGCCTGGAAAAGTCTACAGGGTTGCCCTAATTACACACACAACCATCACTGGGAGCAAACTGTAACAAACTGGAATGCCACGGCATTTGTTCCCCAAGCAACTCAGTAAACACCGTTCTGTCTTATGCTCCTTCATCAGTGCTAGCAGAAGAACCACACAGTGTCTAAAAAGTTGCAGAACGTTTCTAATCAACCAGAAGGACAAGTAGCGAACAACATCTAGAGCGAGATGTCACCTCTGGCAAAAACCAGAAGTAATATCATGTCACTCTAGGAATCACTGGAAATTCTATGGCAAAACCATAGAGCTCTGGTGATTCCTAGAGCTGTGTGATATTACTTCCTGGTTGCCCCCAGAAGTGACATCATTCCACATGTGACACTGGCAGTTTTGAAAATTTTATCCAAGCAGCAGGGGATTGAAGCAGCAGGCCTGGCAACCCTAAAGAATGTGACCTGCTGTCCTGCTTTCACTTTGGCCCTACCTATCCCAAAACAATGGAGCTTACATACATACCCTCAGCCATAGCAACAGTGGTCAATGGCAAATTTTCAGTTTCCTGTTGCCGCAGCTCTGCAAAAACAAGTCCCAGAAGGGTAGTCAAGTTAAACTGCTGCTAACAAAACACCATCCTTGTGGAGGCAATACAAATACTACCGAGTTAAACTTCCGTGGGTTCTGGCCCCCGTAGATTTGGGAGTCTTTAAGATGCCACAAGACCTTTGGTTGTTTGAGCTGCAGAAAACGAGGCTGCTTTATTTTAGATAGGCAAAGCACAAGGGTTCATTTGATATAGTGTGGTGTAGGGCGCGATCATACGCACCCATTAGCCGCGGGAGAGGGATGATTCACCGGCGGATCAAAGTGGTGCGATCACACCAGCACATCTGGGAAGCGTCCCGCAACCATTGGCAAGCCGTCGCAAGCTGTTTTGATCCGCCGGAGAAGCGGAGTAAAAAACTACTAGGGAAACTCCAGTATCAAATGGTTTGCTGCGGGCCACAGCCGGACTTTCCCCATGTGATCGTGCCAGCGCAAACTTGTGGCGTTGAGGATAGTCTGATCAGGCTATCCCGACGCCATGTCTGTTGTTTTTCCCCCTTCTCAGTATGCGTATCATTGCAGGTTGGAGAGGTGATTCATTGATCCCCTGTTTAAGCGAATAAGCGAATCGGAAACGAACAACAACAACAAACCCAGCTCGCCCATGGTTGCATCTGATCACATAGTGGCGAGTTGCGCTGGCAGCTTCACCGACCTGTGTGATCGCACAACTGCAGGGCAAATTGCTCCGGGGCAAAATAGCCTCGCTTCCCCCCCTCCCCAGATTATTTCACTCGTGTGGCCGCAGCTGTAGTGTCGGACTAGGATCAGGGAAATCTGGGTTTGAATTCCCCACTTGTGTTATGGAAGCTTGCTGGGTGACCTTGGACCAGTCACGCACCCATAGCTTAACCTACCTCACAGGGTTGTTGTGAGGATAAAACTAAGAAAGGAGAATGCTGGAAGCCACATTGGGTCTCCCTTGGGGTGAAAGGTGGGATATAAACAAAGTAAATAAACCTCACAGAGACGAGGATGCTGGGAACTGGGCCTTTCCCCTCATAGGTTTATCAGAGGTATAAATTCAGGTGGGTAGCCATGTTGGTCTGAAGCAGCAGGACAAAGTTTGAGTCCAGTGGCATCTTTAAGACCAACGAAGTTTTATTCAAGGTAAAAGCTTTTGTGTACGCACACTTCTTCAGATACAATGAAATGGAAGCTACCAGTCCATACATATAGGTAGAGGGTGAACAGTAAATTAACACAGAGAACTGTGAAGATGCTTAACAGACAATCCGTTAAACATCTTCATTATGCTGTATGTTCATTTACTGCTCACCCTCTATCTGCGCTCCCTCTAAGCTGAGGAGCCTAGTGAGCAAAAATTCTACTTTGTGAGCTACTGGCGTTAAAGTTGTGAGCGAGCAATTTGGCTGCTCCATAGATTAGTTTGCTCTGGAGCCATCCTTCCTGAGCTGGGACAAAAATGTGTGAGCCGGAGGCTAAAAAACTGTGAGCTAGCTCACTCTAACTCAGCTTAGAGGGAACACTGCCTATCACACAGGGTGTCTACCTATGTGTATGGACTGGCAACTTCCATTTCATTGGATCTGAAGAAGTGTGCGTGCACACTAAAGCTTATACCTTGAATAAAACTTTGTCGGTCTTTAAGATGCCACTGGACTCAAACTATGTTCAGAGGTGTAAGGTTTGTCTGGAACATTTCTGTTTCCCCCTTTTAAAAAATATGAGAAGAATCCACAGATTTGTTTAGAAAAAATACTGTAAAGAAAAGCAAACCACCGAAACCAACCCCATCACTTTTTCTTCCCCCCGACACTTTAACCAGGAAAAGCCTTCATTTTCTGTCCTGGGAAAACATTGTTCCTGTTTTATATTTTATGAAAATATTTTGGGAGCTGCAGTTTTAAGATTCTGTTTGTGTTATGTACGCCAGACTGTCCTGGGTTTCCCACCTTAAACAGCTACCAGAATATCAAAAGGATGTTTGATATTTGATAAATGGAGAGGCAGCAGGGGGTAGTGGTTAAAGCATTATCTGAGAGACCTGGCTTCGAATCCCCCACTCATGCCATGGAAGCTCACGGGGTGACCTTGGGCCCATCACACTCTCTCTCAGCTTAACCTACCTCACAGGGTTGTTGTGGAGACAAAACAGAAAAGAGGAGAACAATTTGCCCGCTTTGGATTCCCATTCGGGAGAAAGGTGGAATATAAATATAGCAAAATTAATAAAACAAAGAAACAAAGGGGAGCACTAGCATGAAGACAGGGGCGTTGAGTTTTAAAATCCCAGGGGGGGGGGGCTCTTGCGTGCATGTCCCCGCCACCGCTGCCTCTCCCCCCCCCCCAGCCTGGCCACTCCTGCTTCCATCCCTCCCTCCCTCCATCCGTCCAGGGGCCAGCTGGGCATTTGCTTAGCTGGCCCCTGGATGGACAGCGGGACGGCGGGACGGAGGCAGCCAGGCGGGGGGGAGAGAGAGAGAGAGATGGCGGTGACGGCCCTAGGAAGGGCCCGGGGAGGCACGGCGGGAAATTTCGGGGGTGGCTCAAGCCCTCCCATAGTTGACGCCTATGCATGAAGATGTATGCCAGCGATTGTATCTGGGGCTGCCGGCATTTTAACCAGCCCCTGTTCCTTTAACACCTGGCGTCTCCGAGATCGACCGAAAACGAATGCACAATAAGCAAATGATGCAGAAATTCAAAGGCCCACCTGCTGCAAAAACGGTTGTCTGACTTTTCTCAGTAGCTGTCTCTGAAAGAGAAGTAATTTTTAAAAAAAGAAGAAAAAAAGATGAACACTATTTCAGAAGGAAGGGAGGAAGGAGGAATCAGAGCTGCATCTGACAGCCAAATGTTATCCCCTTCAAATGGAACTGTGGGCTAAATCACCATGGCATGCTCATCCATGTTGTATGCTTGATCCTGACCCAAGAGATTCAGAGAGCCATTTGACCAGGGGAGGGGAGAGGAACTGGTTGGCCACTGTATGAGAAAGGATGCTGGACTAGATGGACTAGTGGTCTGATCCAACGGGGCTCTTCTTGTTTCTGGCCCTGGACTAGGGCTGCCAAGTCAGCCCGGGGGGCAGGGGATCCCCTGCTATAGGGGTCCGTGATCCGCCGGCCGGCATTCGGCTGGCGGGGGGAACCCCGCCCCAGAAGTCGTCCGGTGAGGACGACTTCCCCCGTGTAATGACGTCACCTCCGGGTGACGTCACCACGTCGCCGTGGCGCGCGCGCAAAGCGCACGTGCCAGAAGAGCTCCCAGGGGGAGAACAACTCCCCCCCCCCCGCTGGTAAGTCGATCCTACTTGGCAACCCTACCCTGGACTCATAGGACTGCCAACTCCAGGTTGGGAAATTCCTGGAGATTTGGGGGTGGAGCCTGGGGAGGAAGGGTTTGGGGAGGAGAGGGACCTCAGCAGGGTATAAAACCTTAAAATCTGCCCTCCAAAGCAGCCATCTTCTCAAGGGGAACTGATCCCTGTAGTCTGGAGATAAGATGTAATTCCAGGAGCTTTCCAGGCCCTATCTAGAAGTTGGTAACCCTCACTGGAGGGAAACACCAGCACTAGAGGAATCCAAGCCTAACTGGCCGTTACAATACCCTTCCCAGTTTTACTTTAGTTTCCGAGACTTGCCTGAACTCTAAATATTTGACTTTTGCTTAATATTTGTTTTATGCATTAGGAACTTTGTTCAATGGTTTTAGCATAGATAGTCTCGTGAAATTATTACATGTTTCATAGAATACCCTGGGTGTTGCCCTGGGGTATTTCAATGTAGTTTTGAGCTTCACCTTTTCCTCAGTGTTGAGAAAATGGGAAGTGAATGCCAGATACAGAACCAGCCTTAGATGTGACATGACAGAAACAACCACAACAAAAATCAGTTCCAGTCCATGAAGCCTGCAGGCCAAAGCTTTTGTTAGACACAGTGGGCCTGCGGTTGCCAGAGTCCTGTGGACAGGGATAGGTGGAGGGCCTGTGATGTCACCTGCGACATCACACCACTTCTGGTAAACCCAGAAGTGACATAGGTAGCTCTAGGAATTGTCGAGAACTCTATGGTTTTACTATTATATCTCTTTCCACACCAGAGCCAGACAAAATTAATTTTGTACCACCGCATCCAGCTCAGTGGCAGTAAGCATGGTCTTTTCAGTGAAGAAATGATTGCTCAACATTTAGCTAAAGGAAATGGGGGCACCGAGAGGTATCAAGGAAGTGTGTTTCTTCCCCCCCCACACACACCCATTCTTGGATCCTCACCCGTAACCAGAGAGGGACAGAACGAAACATCCAGGTTGTGCAAGGAAGAGTTAATGCGAGAATGCACAAAGCATTCAATAGCCGCTTTGTCGCAGTTGCAGAGAATGCGCTCACAGGTATCTTCGGACTCTGGAGATGAAAAGGGAGAGAAAGAAAAAAATTAAATGCCTCCATACAAAGTCCTATTGAGGTATCTGTTTCCACCATCTGCCTTCTCTCTATAAGGTTTTGACCTGGACAAGGACATTTCGTTGTGTAGCTGGTAGAGTGTAAATGGGGCTCCTGACACCATTCAGCCAGCGTGGAACGAGTTCAAGATTCAAAGCCTTCCTCGGGAAGAGCAGTCACAGTTCTAAACACATTTGCTTTGCAAAAAAAATCTCCGTCTGCATAAAATTCCCTACATGTCTTGTTTGGTGTAGTGGTTGTGTGCGCGGACTCTAATCTGGGAGAGCCGGGTTTGATTCCCCACTCCTCCACTTGCAGCTGCTGGATGACCTTGGGCAAGCCATAGCTCTGGCGCACCGGTTCTCGAAAAAGAGCAGTTTCTGTCAAAGCTCCCTCAGCCCCACCTCCCTCACAGGGTGTCTGTTGTGGAGAGGGGAAGGAAAGGAGTTTGTAAGCCGCTCTGAGACTCCCTTGGGTAGTGAAGGGCGGGGTATAAATCCAATCTCTTCTTCTTCCTTTCAGAAGGCCGATATAGGCAGGGCTGTCTGGAAGTTACAGGGGCAAGAATCGACTGTGCCTCTGATCCTATCATCTGCTGGTTTTCTGAAACTAAAAATAGAAGTCCACTGGTACCTTTAAAGACTAACAGCTAGGCTTAGCAGCTCTGCCCTGAGAAAGTCCTGGAGATTTGGGGATGAAGACTGGGGAGGGTGGAATTTGGGAAGGGGAGGAGCCTCAGTGAAGTGTAATGGAGTCCAGCCTCCAAAGCAGCCGTGTTCTCGAGAGGAACTAATGCCTATCATCTGGGGATCAGTTACAATTCTGGGAAATCTCCAGGCTCGACTTGTAGGTGGTCAGCCCAACTAAAAACATGTATTTCAACATGAGCATTCAACAGTCAGAGCTCAGGCTGAAATAAAAGACCCTTTCCAAACTGCCTTTGTATTCCGTTTTAGTAAGAACATAGCAGAAGAGAAGCCAATGTTGGATCAGGCCAGTGGCCCACCCAGTCCAACACTCTGTCACACAGTGGCCAAAAACACCAGGTGCCAGCAGGAGGTCCAGCAGTGGGGGCAGGACATTAGAAGCCCTCCCACTGTTGCCCCCCCCCCCCCGTCAAGCACCAAGACTACAGAGCATCACTTGCCCCAGACTGAGAGCTCCTATCTGTACCTTGTGGCTAATAGCCACTGATGGACTTCTGCTCCATATGTTTATCTAATTCCCTCTTGAAGCCGTCCACACTTATAGCTGCCACCACCTCCTGTGGCAGTGAATTCCACGTGTTAATCACTCTTTGGGTGAAGAAGGACTTCCTTTTAGCTGTTCTAACCCGACTGCTCAGCAATTTCATGGAGTGCCCACGTACATGGAAGATCAAACCATCCAAAGAATTAATTATAGATGGCTACCTTCAGAAGCTACTTTCCATACATACAAGGGGGGGAAACAAAGAATTAATAAGACTTTGAAACTTAAAAGGAGAAATCAGAGAAAGAGGAAGCAATTCTACAAAAATGGCTAAAACTTTCTGGATATCTGAGACTATTCACACTTTTAAGAAAAAAAGGTCAAAAAACCCAATTGGACAAGTGAGACTTTACAGCTTTTAAGATTTTATAAACGACTGAAAAGATGGCAGAGAGGCTTGGACTTCATAATTAAATTAGACCGACATTTAACCAACTTGAAAAAATCAGGAACTTCATTTTAAACCATTTGCAAAAGAATATACATAAAAATAAGGTGCAATACAGAAAATAGATATTTGGATATTGTATGAGATACTTCACTAGATACTTTGATGACATAATGGAACCCCCCCCCCCCGATTTGTGTATGTTTGTTTGTCTTATAAAATAAAAATAAAATGTAAAAAAAAGGGGGGGGGACAATAAAGTTAACAAGAATCAAATGAGGGTGTTTAAAAAGGCAGCAAAACCCAGTAAAATCATACCAACAAGCCATTCTTCCATTTTATCCTATTGTTTTGCAATCAAAGAGTAGATATTCTCTATTCTCTTTTCTCAATCTTACCACAGGTGAGGTTTTTGGTTAGACAGCTGGTGTCCACGGTGATCTTGGAAGGATCCCACACACAATCTTCGTCCGTTGCCTCTTCATAACACTTGCGGTGTTGGAAGCAGCATCTTATTTGGGGAGGGGGGGGGAACCAACCAATCAATCAAATGAATGAACGCAGGAAGCTTTTCAGAACTTTGTATGAGACTGTAGTGGTTAAGTGCGCGGACTCTAATCTGGGAGAACCGGGTTTGATGCCCCACTCCTCCACTTGCCCCTCGCTGGATGACCTTGGGCAAGCCGTAGCTCTGTACCAGCTGTTCTCTCAAGGACAGTTGTCTCAGAGCTCTCTCAGCCCCGCCCACCTCACAGGGTGTCTGTTGTGGGGAGGGGAAGGGAAAGGAGTTTGTAAGCCACTCTGAGACTCCAAGTGAGTGAAGGGGGGGTATAAATCCGATCTCTTTTCTTCTTTTTCTCTTTTCAGTGCCACGATGCAACCTCAGGGGAGACTGCTCAGGGCATGGTCTCATTCACTCACAGGGCCAGTTCCCCTATTTCAAGTTTGTGGTGAAAATATTTCTTTCCGGCGGAATAGGGGTTAAATATTTCTGGGGGAGGGGAGTAGGCGGCCTGCAGCCAGGATTATTTTTAGCCAGGGGGCATTTAAATTTCTTAGGAGGCACTGGCTAATTGAATTAAAGGAATATCCAGCTCCTTCACCACATCCGCCACCACTCAGGGGCCCTGGGCGGGATGGGAAGTTGTGGGGCTTTGACAGTAAATTGAGAGGGCCAAGCCGCAAGGTGCCCCACTGTAGCGGAGGAGGAGGAAGAGATTGGATTTATACTCTGCCCTTCGCGCAGAGTCTCAGAGTGGCTTACAATCTCCTTTCCCTTCCCCTCCCCACAACAGACACCCTGTGAGGTAGGTGGGGCTGAGAGAGCTCTGAGAGAACTGCCCTTGAGAGAACAGCTGGAAATGGTAGAGGAACATATTTGCATATGTGGTGGACATGTAGAAAGTTAAAAGCATATTGGTTAATGGTTAAAAACTTGATGAGTGAGATCATGGAAATAGAGGTTCCCTTAGACCCTGTAATATTTCTTTTGAATCTGATACCGGATGGACTAACCAGAGAAAATCAGCGACTGTTGTCATATATAGCAACTGCAGCACGCATATTACGGGTGAAATCATGGAAATCAACGAATATGCCAATACAAGAAGAAATAATTAATACATTGTTGAATTGGGCAGAGATGGATAAGTTAGGATATCTCCTGAACCCACAAGCGAATGTGGATACGGCGGAGGTCTGGATCAAACTGTATGATTGGTTAGACTAATCGTTTGGCTCAATGTATATAATAAGTATTTTGATGTGTTGTTAAAAGTATGTAAAAATGAATAAAATATTTTTTTTAAAAAGAGAGAGAGAACAGCTCTGAAAGAACTTGTGACTGACCCAAGGTCACACCTGCAGCTGCATGTGGAGGAGTGGGGAATCAAACCCGGTTCTCCCAGATTAAAGTCTGCCCTCTTAACCACGACACCAAAACTGGCTCTCAGTGAATGTGAATCTTTTCAGTCCTTTTCACATGACTGTAAGGGATTTGTTCTCCTTAGATTCATCCCAGCTAACCAGGAATCATATAAGTTATATGATAACACCATGGTGCTTTTTACAGCATCATATGTGTCTATGTGCCACTGTCTCTGCAGGTGAACAAAGTGGGTTTCCAGCAAAGATGACTTTTCCAGGGCTTGTCTCTTGAGTTACCCTAGCCAATCAGGAATTACACAATAAACCTGAGGATGTACCACAGGCAAATGAAGCTTATTCACGGAAGCACTTCCTGGATAGGCAGACACTCTCATCTTCTTTGGGAGGCATTCCTGAAAAAACTACCTCAACTGGGTGGGGGACAATTTCAACACAGTTCATGTAAAAGTGCCCCCGGTTTGGCTCAAGCATATGTTTGTGTCAGCGAACAATCACAAGCTAACTAGAATTAGCAAGGCCTTAAGAACTGAAGGCTGAATTTCTCAAAGGCTTAAACACAACACCTAAGCCCGTTCGTGGGGAGGGCGGAGTATAAATATGATAAAATAAATAAAACATCGTCCACCCAGCGATTCGAAAGCTTCAGCAAGTAGATAAAATTGGGAACCACTGTTAAGAAAGTGGGCACACCTAATCCTCGGATAATTAGGTGTTAGTATCTGAGTTCATCTGTCAGCGCTGGCTAATTAAGTTGGAAGATCTCGCACAGGAATTCATCCAGATCTCCTGCAATGAAGCAGCCTGCCAGGCGGTGGCGGTGTGGAGCTGAGAATGAACGGAACGAACACTGAGCCGGAACATGACTTGTCAAAAAAAAGCCAACAGAAAGACTCAGTTATATGTGTTGTCTTCCCTTCCCCCACTGAATCGAATTGTTAGTCCCTTGTCTCCAACAAATTGTAAATCGCTGCGAGCCCGCCTGCGTGTGGGAAGCAGCGATCAATAAATCGAATGTATAAATAAATAAATAAATAAAATAAATAAGTGCAAGAACCAAGTGGATTTCAGCGCCCAGGTGGGTAGTCAGCATTAATATGGGAAGTATTCACAGCTAACTATTGCGTATAATGATAAACAAACCACACGTTGTGCATCCCGATCATGCAATAAAAACAGATACATGGGTGCACGAATCACTTAACTGTGCTCCCTGATAGGTTTCCCATCAATCAAACGGAAAGCACATCGTCTGCCACCCCAAACTCACCCATCTGCTTCATCTACAGGGAGGCCCTCCATCTCGTATCGGCAGGCGCAGCCGTAGTCTTCGAAATCTCTCGGACAGAGGCCGGTCACACACTTCAGTTTGCTCACAAAGGTGAGGAGGGCTGGGAAGTTAGAGAAAATGGACTGGAGCCACGTGAAGTGGGAACCCAGACAGTCTACAGGGGCAAGAACACAGAACAAGTGGTCAAGCTCAGTGAGGTTTGGGGAGTTTCAAGGCCAGAGCTCCTAAGCAATTTTTTTGAAAACTGCAGCTGAGGGGGGGGGGGTGGGGGGGTTAGATTGGGCCTTTCATACGGGGAGAAGGGGTATTTCTCTCCTTGCCTTTGCCCTTTTCCTACTGTGAAACTTGGAAGCACCGAAGCTTTACGTAGTGGCCCTGATCTTCCACATTTCCTTGTTAAAGAAGGGGACATGCTGTTTAAACAAATGACAAAGATGACCTGACTCCAATGGTAGCAAGAGAAAGAAATTTTACTTACAAAAATAGAAGCACATCTGACCTAACAAGTTCCTGTAGGAACACTTAATTTATTGTGAACAGATTAGCTTCAAAAAGTTTAACTGGCTACAGCTCTGAGCCCAGGTAAGAGACAGAAGAAGAGAGGCCCTATATGAGATGAAAGAAAAGGCAAGCGAGGGCCAAAGAGGCTCATCCTCTAACCTATAAGAAGGGTGGGGCCAACTGCCAAGAGTCCCCCAGTGAGAGAGAGAGAGAGAGAGAGAGAGAGAGAGAGAGAGAGAGTTCTCTTAACGCTTTCCCTCCCAGATCCTCTTGCATGCAGGATTACAATATCCAGGGGTTATTTCAAGCAGGAGCTCGGGGGAGCGCAGCTCCGGGAGTTGGTGCCAGCCCCCCCCCCACGCGCAGGGGAATGCCTGCTTGTGTCATGGCTGCAGCAAAATGACCCCGTCCCCTGGAAAGGTCCTTGTTCCTCCGACCAGCCTCCTGACCACTACACCAAACTGATAAGGTGGAAGCTGAAGGGTTTGTGAAATTTCTCCAGTACTTATGTGCCATGTGCCCAGATAAAAAATGGTATACTTAGAAAATTTATATGCCACCTTGAGCAAGTCTCTGGAAAAGCAGAACACAGTCATAAAAGGAACAATGATAAAATTATCAATATTAAAACAAAACATTAAAAACAATAAAGACCCTAGCAGGGCTTTCCCCGGGGCACTGCGCCTCTGCACTGCTCGGGAAAGCCAAGGAGGGGGCGGGGCTTGGTCATGTGCCCGCCCCCTGGGCTCCTCACTCCCGGAGCTGCGTTCCTGTGTGCTCCCGCTCCAACGGACCCCTGAGTAGCTGTCATTTTCTTTCTTTCTTTCTTTCTTTCTTTCTTTCTTTCTTTCTTTCTTTCTTTCTTTCTTTCTTTCTTTCTTTCTTCCCTCCCTCTCTTCTTTCTTGCCTTCTGACATACTTCCGGTGATGTCAGGTGGTGTAGCATATGCAAATAAGTTATGCTAATGAGTTACGCTAATGAGCTCCTGCACCACTTTTTCTACGAAATGACCCCTGACAATATCCAACAACCCAGGGCTTCATTTTGAAATGTGCAGAACATTAATAAAGGCAAAAATGCCCCTGAGCTTGTGCTATGTACTTTTTCTTCCCACCAGGTCACTAAAGACATCCTATTTTTGTGTGGGATGAGATGGGATTAGAGATAAGTCTTTGGCTCAAGAATGTGGGCATTGCTAAGTTTCTATGGTACTGAAATACGTCCAGAGAGACCCAGTCTGGTGTAGTGGTTAGGGAGTCAAAGAGAGACCCAGATTTGAACCTCCACTCTGTCATGGACCAGACTCACAGTCACAGTTTAACTTACTCGGGCCAGTCTCACAGTCACAGTTTAACTTACCTCACAGGGTTGTTGTGAGGATAAAGTGGAGGACAGGAGGAGGACGGGTCCCCAGGTGAGGTGAAAGGCAGGGTATAAATGAAGTAAATAAATAAACAACGTCCGCATTTCATCACAAGATCCACACTCACCCACATACACACATCTCAAGATTTCTCCCCTTCAAACAAAAACTATGAGGGGGGGGGGATTTCACTTACCAAAAAAGAAGGCAACACCTTCCGCGTTTGCAAAGGCCCCGTTGAAGAATGTCATATTATCTGAATGGATATATGTTTAAAGGTTAAAATACATTTACTTCATGTATCTATCACTAGACTCTGCTGTAGGGTTGCCAGCCTCCAGGCGGGGCCTGGAGATCTCCCGCTTTTACAACTGATCCCCAGCCGACAGAGATCAGCTCCCCTGGAGAAAATGGCTGCTTTGAAGGGCGGAGTCTATGGCATTGTACCATGCTGAGGCCCCTCCCCTCCCCAAACCCTGCCCTCTCCTGGATCCACCCCCCAAAGTCTCCAGGTATTTCCCAACCCAGGGTTGGCAACCCTACTCTGTTGTGTGGCAGAGGAAGGACCGAAGCATGGCTCAGTGTTAGAGCTTATGGCTCATATGGAGAAGGTCCCTGGTTAAATCCTGGTCACCTCTAGTTAAATAATTTCAAGAAGGCAGTGTTTGGAAAGACCCTTGTCTCTCTGAGGCCTAGGGAGCAATTGCCAATCAGAACGGACAATACTGAGCTATATGAACTAGAGTTGCCAGGTCCCCCATGGCAACTGGTGGGAGAAGGGGGGAACGTTATGTTTAGGGGCAGAAAACATATGTTCCCCAGAGAGCATTTTCCCCACATATTCCCCAGAGACCACTGTGGTCAGGGGCCCAGAATCGGCTGGCCCTTCCGGGTCTTGAGAAGGCTAGGCTGTCAACGACCAGGGCCAGGGCCTTTTCAGTGGTGGCTCCACACTGGTGGAATGAGCTCCCGGAGGAGATCAAGGCTCTGTGGGACCTTTTACAGTTCCTGTGCGTTCCTGCCCAAAAAAAGCCCTGGTAGTAGCCAATAACCGCTATACAGTTCTCAACTCACAGTCAGCTCTTAGTGTTCGTTTGGAATGTCCTGGGGAAGCCGATCCTGGGAGGGAGCTGCGCGGTCAGGGGTGTGGCCTAATATGCGAATGAGATTTTGCTGTTGGGCGTGGCCTATTATGCTAATGAGTTCCTGCTGGGCTTTTTCTACAAAAAAAAAAAAGCCCTGGCTGCTATTGTTGTATGAATATTAACAACTAGCACTTTAGTATGATTTTAGAATTTGTTAACTGCAACTTATTTTTTAATTCAATTACCTGTTTTTACGAAAGCCGCCCTAAGCCGGCTTTGGCCGGGAGGGCGGGGTAAAAATCTGAATAACAAATAAATAAATAAATAAATACTCCAGGCATCCACCCTGTTGGTGTCCCAGTGTCCATCCCTTTCTGTCGCTCACATAAGGAAATGGCTGCCATTTATTCCTATGAGGAAACGGCCAAGCCCTGCTGTTTATTGGTGGAAGAGTCAAACAGCAACCCAGGAGGTGTTGTAGCTGAGTCCGGCCAGAGCTGCGCCACCTGATTCCCTGCTTGTACAGGTCCACCACTTGGCAACTGCAAAAAAGTTGCTGCTTTCTGGGAAATAACAGGTTGTCTGAATCCATTCTCAGTCGTTCCCTGGTGCCTCATGGGTGGGGTCGTGGCTCAGTAGTAGATAATCTGTTTTGCGGGCAGAAGGTCCCATGTTTAGCCTCTGGTATCTCAGTAGAAAGGATAAAGTAGAAGGTGAAATGAAAGATGCTCACCAGAGAGAGCTGCTGCCAGTCGGAGTATACAGTAAGAATCCTCATACACAAAAGGGTCTGCCTCAGTTTAAACCAGCTTCATGGGATCAGCGAAACTCTAAATGGCACTCGGTGCAGGCAGGTGGACTGTAGGATTGCCATTCCCCAGTTCTGAGCGAGGGAGACCGCGGTTTGGGGGGGCTTCTACGTGTCACTGACCAGTTGGTTGGTGGGGGAAACTCCGTCCCCAAACAGCAACTTCACCGCATGCTGTCCCCGATGTGCTGGCGCCACATGGAAGTGACATCATTGTGTTTCGGAGGTTGCACAGCAGTGCTCTGGTTTGGGGACAAAACTCTATGGTTTGATGTGGTTTTACTGCAGAGTTTTGCCCAAAAACTAGAGTGTCACCGCATGATGTCCCCAAAACGATGATGTCACTTCCATGTCATGTTGCTCTGCCCTGCTCCCAGAAAGTTCCTTGGACCTCGCAACCCTAGTGGACTGTGGCACAGAGGTATGCAAACAGAATGCCCAAGTTTCAATCCCTGGCATCTCCAATTAAAAGCTTTTAATGATACAAGTTTGTGGGGGGGATTTGCTGGTAACCCTCTACTGGTAGTCTTATTAGACCATGTTTACCTAGATCTGATAGACCAGGGGTCCCCAACCCTTTCGAGACGGTGGGCACCTTTGAAATTCTGGAACAGGGTGGTGGGCGCAACCACGGAACGGCTGCTGTCAGAGGGGGAACCAAGTCCAAAATGTCAAGGAGTGAGAGTCTCCGTAACTCTTAACAGTAACTCTTCAACGTTTTGGACAGGAGCTGCCTTTCACAGGATGCCTTTTCGAATGAACGTATTGTTGAAAAATATTTCCTTGCATGCACTCGGCTTACCTTCACTCACACCGTGAAGGGCCTTGTGTTGTGGAGGCAGCTGCTGCTAAAGCCATGTTTTTTTAAATATATATATGCATGGTCAATCAGATCTGCAAGGGCCAATCAGAAGCCATACTGGGCAAAAACCCTGCTCCCTTCCTAAAATTATTTGGCAGGCACCAAGAAAGGTACTGATGGGCAGGGATTTTTTGTAGAAAAAGCCCAGCAGGAACTCATTAGCATAATAGGCCACACCCAACATCAGAAACTCATTAGCATATTAGGCCACACCCCTGGTGGTGTGGCTCCCTTCCAGGATCAGCTTCCCCAGATGCCCCGCAGCTTGTGGGGCGCATGGGGAACCCGAGGGAAGGAAGGCAGTTTCTGGATCGGGGCACCTGGGGAACCCGAGGAGGGGAGGCAGTTTAAACTGCCTTCCCTTCCTGGATCGGCTTGGCTTCCCCAGGCGCCCCGTGGCTTGCGAGGTGCCTGGGGAACCCAATGGGGGGAGAGCCTGTAGGCGTGGCCAACTCGGAAGCAGGCCGGAACTCCGTTCCTGTGCGTTCCTGCCCCAAAATAGCCCTGTTGGTGGGGGTCACGGTGCCTAATGGACACTATGCTGGGGACACCTGGTTTCGATCAACCAATGAGATAGCTCCGTATAAGACAGCTTCCTCTATCTGTATCTTTCGTAAAGTTTGTCATGCCGGAGAGATGTGAGACTCTTACGTGGGCCGTTTTCCGGTGCGTTGGGGAGATCCATCAGAAGAGCCGGCAGCTGTGGCCCTTGCCCGCCTTTCTCACCGGAAGAAAAACCAATGAAAAGAAACAGACAAGAAAATCAGGGGATTGCTTGAAGTCATCATAGAATAGAGACGACCAGCTCCCATATTACAGAGGCCAAATCCAGGTTTGCCACCAAGACCGTTTCTACTGTAGTGAAAATTCTACAGCAGTGGAAATCCCAAATACCAGAGCGTTGCCTGGACGTCACTGGAGTGATGACATCACTTCCTGTGTGACACTGGCAACACGGCCTGGGCCTTCCTCTTTCTCCCATTAAGTCCCCTGCCGGCCAGCTGATCAGCAGCTGGGAGACAGGGTCTGGCAGTGAGGGACGCTCGTCTCCACCAGGGAGCCTGGCTACACTGCCGTGTCCCTATGCTGGTACCTTCTCAGGCAGCATCAGGTTAAAGGTAAAAGGTAAAGGTTTCCTTTGCTCGAAAGCCAGTCGAATCCGACTCTAGGGGGCGGTGCTCATCTCCGTTTCCAAGCCGAAGAGCCAGCGCTGTCCGAAGACTTCTCCGTGGTCATGTGGCCAGCATGACTGAACACCGAGGCGCACAGAACGCCGTTACCTTCCCACCGAAGCAGTAGCTATTTATCTACTTGCAATTCCTTGCTTATGAACTGCTAGGTCGGCAGGAGCTGGGCCCAGAGCTCAATCCATCATGCAGCAGTCGGGTCTCAAACTGAGCCTGCTCGCGGGGAGGGCGGGGCATAAATCAGATAAATAAATAAATAAAACTGCCGAACGACCGACCTTCCAGCCTGCAGTTCAGCGGCTTAACCTCCGAGCCACCGCAGCAAACTGCAAACGGCAAAGCTGCAAACCTAAGATTACTTCCAACGTCCTCCTGAAATCAACGACCTTAGTAGACGAATTCAGCGTCTCAGTCTATGCATGTATTAATCCATGGTTTGGCCAGCCTGTCAGCGGTTTCATATGAGTATCATTATCACAGATATTCTACTTCTATTGTATTTTATTAGAGGTTTTTAAAAAATTCTAGGAACGTATTTCAATATATTCAGAAGATAGGCATCCGCCAGCTAATATTAAAACCCTAGAATCCTCCGCCCCGTTCACTGCCAAGCAGTTTCCTTCTTGCTGAAATCAGCCGACTTTTGTTTCCATGCAAATGTGTTTAGGATCAGGCTGGCAGCATCAAATTAAACGCGTTCCCCCCCCCCCCCCGTCTCTGAAACATGAAGAGCAGAGAATGTACAAAAGGCAGCCCAATTATTTGCGCATGAATAGATATGAATATCGTATTTTTCTTCTGAAGTCAGAAGGGGGATATAAAATCCAGAATAGCCGAGCTTTATGCATGGTAAGATCTGAAGAAGAAAGCTGAGCAACAGCGGAAGGAGAAAGAATTAGAATGCAGCCAACTTTTAATAAAACACTTTGGATAAGCTTCGTTGCACTGGCAAAATTCGCTCGATGGAAGAAAATATCGGGATCGATTAAAGAAAGGCAACCCGGCTGCAGATTTCAGAATGGTAAGAACTGAAGGCCTAATTCACAAAGCCTTATAGGTGCGAGGATTTCCAGTTTACGTGAATGGAAGGGAGGTTGAGTGGCTGCAGAAAACAGCCACTTCATTGAAATCAATGAAGACCCCTTGCTTACGCAAGTGTTGTGCGCGTATTCCAGGGAATGTATAGACTTCCTGGCTGGAATCAAGCCCAGATGGCTGAAATACAAAGAGGAGAGGCCCTGGGTTGCATTAGGCTTGCCAGTATCCTGGTGGCACCTGGAGACTGCAGGGATTAGTTCACCTGGAGAAAGCGGCGGTTTTGGGAGGTGGACTCTGTGGCAATTATATCCCGCTGAAGTCTCTTCCCTCCCCAGACACTGCCAACTCCAGGGCCGATTTCTCACTGGCCAGTTGCCTCTCATTCTCTCCGGGATTTCCCCTCCCAGTTTCCTCCGGAGTATTTTCTTCATTTTCCCACTTGGAACCTCAGCCCTATCAATATAGCGTGACGATGGGGTTTTCTCCCAAAAAGATTAGAAACTCCCACAATGGGGGCGGCCCTCATGAAAGGCAAGCAAGTGGGCATGTTTTCATTTTGGATTCTCCCCCGGAGCAAACAGGAAAATCCTCTAAAAACAGGATTTTTTTGCTCCAGGGAAACTCCGGTGCAGCAGGGCGATACTCCAGAGCAAAACGTGAGCCTGGAGCAACTGGTATGAAATCGATCAGAAGCTCCAGTGCAAGCATGAGGGCAAACCTCGGGCAAATGCTAGTGGGAAATCGGCCCAGGTTTCACCCCCAAATCTCCATGAATTTCCTAATCCACAATTGGCAATTTTAAGTTGCGCCCTGACTAAATTTTCAAGTGGCAGAATAGAACTTTCCAGTCTCCCCCCTCCCACTTCAGCCCACTTGGTGCTTGGGGAAGGTCTACAGTGGGAGGGCTCCTGGAGTTCTGCCCCCACTGCTGGACCTCCTGATGGCACCTGGGTTTTGGCCACGGTGTGACACAGAGTGTTGGACCAGATGGGCCACTGGCCTGATCCAGCATGGCTTCTGTTATGTTCTTATGTTCACTGATTTCCACAACATGCTGTTCCTGGGGAACTGGGGACCCTGAGGTCTGCAGTCAGTAAAAATTGCCGATTCAGGCTGGATCCAACCCTTCCACCGCAATCCTCAGCAGAGCTATTCAAAGCCCTTTGAAGTCAATTAGCTTAGAATGGTGTAGTTTGCTACAACTAGTAAAATGAGCCTGTGGTAGCTGTGTAAATTCTCCAAATTCGTCTGGTACCAAATGTCCCATTCGTCAGCATTGTTTCACGCAGCTACCACAGGTTCATTTTACTAGCTGTAGCAAATACACAGCATTCAAGAAAGCAACACCTGGTCTCATTTATATATGTATATACAAAATTCTGAATGCATGTGTTTCTGGATGTGTGTCATTGTATAATAAGGAATAGTGACCACTGAGGAAGGCCCATAGGGGCCGAAACGCGTATGGTCCTTAGGTCAAAGGTTTTATCCAACAGTTTGATATGTGCTGTACTCAGTTCCTAATGAACCAAGTTTTAAATGTCTGATACTTGGACTGTCTCTTTTAATTTAATTTTGTTTTATTTATGTGTACACCCTAATAAATGTCTATATTTTTCATAAAAAATCTTTTGTTAGCTTGACCCTCTCGGTTCGTGGCACAAACACATTCCCTGAAACACCCAGTGTTCAGTTCATGCACACCAAATTGGGTGGGTGGGGATACACATTGTTCAATGTGTGTATCAGGACCATCACAGTTAGCACAGGCTCCCTTTAGTTGTGTTTGGGTGGCCAAAACTGAACATCTGACAAGGGCGAAGGGAATCGAAGCATAGAAACCTCCTTGCGCATGTGGATTCCCTTACTGGACAAGGATCCATGCGTGCAACAGGGGTGCTTCCCGAACAAGTCCTCTGCCTAAATGCCCCCGTCAAGTTGCAAGGGTTTTGTAGTTCCAGTCCAAGGAACTATGTTTGCAGAACCGACACAGGGGCACCTCGGTTGGTGCAAAGGTGCTGAATGGGATTCTGCTTTCCCATCCGTCTTAGTCCACAGGTGAAAATGCGCAACTCGGCTTCTCTTATGGGCTGTTTCACAGGGTTGCTGCCAAGACGTTGCTAGTCATATACGCCATCCAGTTGCGTGCAACTCTCTGGATTGTGGCCAAGGCGACTGAGGATCGACACGTCATGTATATGGTTAGAATCATCTTCTCCGGTTCTGTTTCTTTACATTTCCACTGCAAGCGTTATTCAGACATTTTAACCTGTTGACAGTGCAGTCCTCTGAAGATCAGCTAGATCCCAGTCCTGTAGCACTTTATTACCTAACAAGATTTATTTATTTATTTATTTATTTATTTATTTATTTATTTATTTAATGCGATTTATATCCCGCCCTCCCCGTCATAAGATGTTCAGGGGATGAGCTTTCGAGCGTCAAGGCTCTCTTCATCAGACACGGCAACTTTGACTTTCAAAAGCTCATAACCCAAATTTGCTGGCCTCTATGGTGCTACTAGCCTGGAATCTAGCTCGTTGACTGCTGACCAACATGGCCACCCTCTGAATTCTATACAGAGGCCGAGGACAGATTGGCAGTCTTGGCCGCATCTGCCCCCAGGAGGCGGCCGGGATGCATCACATCCGGCGCCGCGCTCCTCCCGCACCAGCCAAGCACCACTTCAAAGTGGTGCTTGGCTGCTGCGGCGCGCCCCGCGCACGCGTTCCACCTGCCGGAGCGGGTGTGAACGCGCGCGGGCAGGGGCAGCCGCACAGCGTCCACCCGCCGCTGCAGGAAGCCGCCCGCAGTCTGAACACTGCGGGCAGCTTCCTTCTGGCAGCGTGCGAACGCCGCGCCGCGGGGGAAATTCCCCCCGCCCCAGTCTGCCACGCCGCAGAGGCACGGCAGACTGGCAGTCTGTCTGCAGCCAGAGTTAGTCCAATCTAAGCCCATTGATTCAAACAACTTATCCATGGGAAATGGCTGGTCAATGAAGTTGGAAGGAGTGTAAAATGTATTTCCACTTACCACTGTGCAACACCATCAACATATTCACCAGCAGAATGATCAGCATTGTTTTGCCGAAACTGTTGCCTAGTGAATCAAGTAAAATGTTAGGTAGGGTGTGTGTTTCCTTGAAGAGAGAACTAAACATTGCTGAGCCTTGAAGAAACAATTTATTTGTTTGGAACGAAGACTGAGTCCAGTGACACTTTTAGGACCAACGAAGTTTAATCCTGGGTATAAGCTTGCACACCGAAGCTTTTTGGCGAAGTCCGTTTCAATGTATCTGAAGAAGTGTGAATGCACACCTAAGTTGAAGCCCAGAATTAAATTTTGTCGGTCTTAAAGGTGCCACTGGACTCGAACCTTTGTTCTTCTGAACAAAGTTCATTATAAAACAATGTGACTGATGAGAAAGATGGTATTACCCTGCAGATTTGGATTTTAACACCCAAGCCTCACCACAGCCAGTTTGTCTAGAGAAATAATGGCTCGCACACAAGACAAAGACATTGGCTGAGGACAGACTGGCAAAATGAAGTGCAAGGGAAGCAGGGCAAAAAGACCCGGGCCGAGTTGTCGTGGGGCTTTCCGTTCACACTGGGTAGACTGATGTGGGACCATACCGGGGAGGAGGCGGAACGGAGCGTTCACACTGCAGGGCAGCCCCTGGCGGCAGTGCTGCGGCGCCGCGCGGCTTTGGTCTGTTTTGTTGAGGTGCGCATGGGTGCATGAGCACATAGGCACATGAGTGCAGCAGCCAGATCGGTGGGCTCACATTACCGGCGCCACTTGATGTGCGGCTTATTTGTGTCCACACTGCCAGGAAGCAGGATGAACTCGCACCCAGACGGCTTGACACCAGTTTCACCAGGTACCTTTTTAACACAGGATGAAAGCGCTTCAGGATGGGGTGAGTGCAGCACGGCAACGCCAGGCAGCTGTGGCTGTGTGAACGGGCTCTCTAAATCCACTTGCAAAGCGGGCCTATATCAGGCCAAACTGCCAGTCTGAACTCAGCCAAAGTATCTGGGCCTTTTTCATTGTAGCAGGAAAGACAGCTAAACGGGGCAAGCTGTGATCGCAGTTTGTAAAATGACGGACAGAGGTGGAGAGGAAATGTTTTTCATCTCAGCATTCTACCAGTCGTGCATCACCCAACAAAATTGTTTGGGAGTCAATTTCGGACAGAAAAAAAAGGGACTATTTCATATAATGGAGAAGCAGCTTGGGGAACTCGCCGCCACAGGAGGAAAAAGGATTTGGCAGGTTCACAGAGGAGATGGCTCAGCGACTATCAGCTAGGACAAGCCAGATAAAGCCTGCTTATTCTCTGGGTGGTTTAATACAGTTGAAATCTTATACAGTGCAGCTCATAACAGGCGCCCAAAAAGATCTCTGTATCTTTTATCCCAAAGAGTGGGTGTATTCCACAGAGATGATCGCTGTTGCTTCTAGACAATAATAGGACGTCGCTTTTATGTAGCACTTGCAACACAGAGCTTCATGAACACTCATCCTTTTCAGATACTACAATTGCGTGTGCCAGCAGCCCTTCAAGCCAGCATAAAGGGAGCATGCTCTTCCCTCAGTCCTCCCAACACGTGTAGTCTTCATGTTGTGTGAACAGGGGCAGTGTGTGTATTTATCATGCATGTGTTCTTTATTTCAAAAAATTATTAGAACCATATAATCGCAGAGCTGGAAGGGGCCATACAGGCCATCTAGTCCAACCCCCTGCTCAATGCGGGATCAGCCTAGAGCAGTGGTGGCGAACCTATGGCACGCGTGCCAGAGGGGGCACCCAGAGCCCTCTCTATGGGCACATACACAGTTTGGGCACTCGGTCTCTAAAAGGAAAAAGACACAGACTCGCAGCTGGGCTGCCACAGGCGCAAGACCAGAGTGGTGCACGCACACAAGCGCCTAGTGTCTCTCGCATGCTGCTACTGTTGCGCAAGAGTGCGCATGCCTCATCTGGAGTTTACAAACTTTCCGTCTGCTCCTTTTTTGCCCCTCCCCCATCAGGTGGCATCTCCCTTTAGTCTCCTTTTACCTGGGCGTTGGAGGGTGCCCGGGCGTCGGACAGTGGCGTGGCACGCTCTCCTTGGGGGGTTTTCAGCAGCCGTAAAGCTGAGTTACCGAAATCAGTAAAATCAATTTTACTTGATCTCAGTACGATCTACTTCTGAGTAAAGCTCAGTTATTGTGTTTTTCTTTTAAGACAAAAGATGTTAATGTCTGAGTTGTTCTTTCTAAACTAAAACCTCAGTATTCAGGTTAAATTGCCGTGTTGGCCCTTTGCGATAAATGTGGGTTTTGGGTTGCAGTTTGGGCACTCGGTCTCTAAAAGGTTCACCATCACTGGCCTAGAGCATCCCTGGCAAGGGTTTGTCCAGCCGCTGCTTAAAGACTGCCAGGGAGGGGGAGCTGACCACCTCCCTGGCAGTCCCCAGGCAGCTGGTTCCACTGTGGCACAACTCTGTCAAGAAGTTTTTCCTAAGATATTGCCTGAAATGTTATTGCTAGGACTTAAACTAGAAGAGATAAATGTAAAGAAAAGGACAATGATATGGTATATGATTACAACAGCAAGAATGGTGTATGCACAAAATTGGAAAAATGAAAAAATACCAGAGGTGTGGGAATGGTTGAAAAAACTGTTATATATGGCTGAAATGGATAAATGGACTAGAAAATTGAATAATCTCTACTCAGAGACCTTTCTAGAAGACTGGAAAGATTTGAAAGAATATGTTGAAAAATACTGGGATATGAAAAACTACATTTATACATGGTTATAATAGCATAAAGGAATAGAAAGATATTATATGAAGGTTTTAGTTAGAATTAGACAATGAAGCTGTTTTTATTTAGAAATACATAAGAGTATAGAAAATAAGAATTGGTGTATAAGTATTTTAAAGATATATAACCGTTACCAGAAATGAAACATAGATATAAGTATTACTATTTTGAATAAAATGGAAAATGTGTTATGCTTCAGAGGTGGTGGGAAACCACCAAAACAAGATAAAAATAGAATGTACAAATAGAACAAAATGTCATATAATATGGAAAAAGGGATTTGTATAAGGTAAATGTATTATTTTTGATGGGGTTTTTTTGAAAAAAAAGAAGTTTTTCCTAAGATCCAGCTGGTGCCTTCCTGCCCTTAATCTAAACCCACGATTGCGAGTCCTCCCCTCTGCTGCCAACAATAAGAGCAGCTCCCTGCCCTCCTCGGAGTGACAGCCCTTCAAGTACTCAAAGAGAGCAATCCTCTCCCCACTCAACCTCCAGACTGAACATTAGCTACCTTTCTACCTTACAGGAACTCAAGGTGGTATACAATGGCTGAGTTCAGACTGGCAGTTTGGCCCGATATAGGCCCACTTTGCAAGCGGATTAAGAGAGCCTGTTCACACAGCCACAGCTGCCTGGCGTTGCCGTGCCATACTCACCCCACCCTGAAGCGCTTTCATCCCGCTTTTAAAAGGTACCTGGTGAAACCCATGTCAAGCCATCTGGGGGCACATTCATCCCGCTTCCTGGCAGTGTGGATGCAAATAAGCCGCACATCAAGCAGCGCTGGTAATGTGAACCTGTTGATCCAGCTGCTGCGCCCATGCGCCTATGCACCCATGCGCCTACGTGCAGGTCAGCAAAACGGACCAAAGCCGCACGTCACCGCAGCACCGCCGCCAGGGGCTGCCCCACAGTGTGTACGCTCCGTTCCGCCTCCTCTCCGGTATGGTCCCGCATCAGTCTACACAGTGCGAACGGAAAGCCCCACAAGAACTCGGCCCGAATCTTTTTGCTTCGCTTCCCTTGTGCCTCATTTTGCCAGTCTGTCCTCAGCCAATGCTGCTGATGATAATAATAGTAATAATAATAATAATACCACCATAAAATGCACAAAATACAAACCACACTGATTCAAATCAATAATCTAAAACTTTGTTTAAAATTCACAACTCTGGTGCCCAGAAACGGACCAGTGAACTTCCCAGTAGGACTGCCAACCTATCGTTGGAGCTTGGAGATTTCATGGAGTTACCACTAATCACCAAATGACAGAGAGGGACTGGCCGCCTTGGAATCGCACTCCTACTCTCCCCTCCCCAACCTCTGCCTCCCAGTTTCCAGGAACGTCCCAAACCAGAGTTGGCAACCCTAGTTCCCAACTTGTTGGGCTGGGTTCCTGATCAGTGGCAGTCCCAATGTTATATAAGGCGCAAGGGGACTATTGCTCCTTGACGAGCCATTTGCTGTCCTGGGTGGAGCAACCAATCAGAGGGGTATGAGAGAAGCCATTGGACTCTGCCCTGATTTCCACAGCAAGCGTTTACTGCGAGCTGGCCCTATGGATAACACGAAAGTAGCGGATCACTTTTTAAGGGGCCGAGCAGGAATTTTTTTGGACCTCCTTCCACTTGGCCAGGAAGGGGACCTTTCCCCTGCCCGTTTTCAACTGTCCTTGGGAGCAGCAGCGGTTTTCTCTAATTGCCTTGGCCATTTGAATGGTTAGGACAGGGCTGGTATTGGCAGGAACAGTCCAACTTGCTACAGAGTAGATGGGAATCATTGCTGAGCCATCTAAGGATGGGGGGGCTGTTCCAAAATTAGCCTATCATTGGCTCGTACGCATCGGTGGGCTGGGGAGGGAAGTTCCTTGATGGATGAGCAGCATCAACTGAGCCCTTAGTTTAGGGGTGCCAAGTCTGGCCTGTTGGGGGGAGACTCCAACCTGGGAGAACCGGGTTTGATTCCCCACTCCTCCACATGCTGCTGCTGGGGTGACCTTGGGTCAGTCACAAGTTCTTTCAGAGCTGTTCTCTCACGAGCAGTCCTCCAACGAGCTCTTTCAGCCCCACATACCTCACAGGGTGTCTCTTGAGGGGAGGGGAAGGGAAAGGGAGGTAGACTGCTCTGAGACCCCTTCAGGTAGTGAAGGATGGGGTATAAATCCAATATCTTCTCTTCTCTCTCATCTGTTTGCACTGGCACAATGGACTTTTCAAGATTTCTGTGTACCAAGGCTGTATATGCATGGTAAATATTCGCACAATATGTTCGCACAATATGTTCGCACAAATGTTCGCACAATATGTTGCCTGCGCATATCAGGAGAATTGTGCGTATTGCATGCTCCTGTTACACACAGATGGACAGCCTCTGAAATACAGAGCTGTGATCTCAGAACAGGTCTACTGTCTTGTAATATTCAGTCATAACATTTTATACCCCTTGTTTGCAACAGGCAGTTCACATGTATAATGAACACCCATTATGTAGATCAATATTATTATCTTCGTACTGTAAGTGAAAACTAAGAGTACCTAGCTGAGTTTGTGGCAGGCGTGAGAGTTCCTGATGCATAGGCCAGCCTCATAGTCTCATCAGATCATAAAACCACCGAAGAAGAAGAGAAGAGAAGAAGAAGAGAAGAGAAGGGAAGAAGAAATTGGATTTATACCCCGCCCTTCACTCCCCAAGGGAGTCTCAGAGCGGCTGACAAACTCCTTCCCCTTCCCCTCCCCACAACAGACACCCTGTGAGGTGGGTGGGGCTGAGAGAGCTCTTTCCCAAGCTGTCCTTGAGGGAACAACTCTGTCAGAACTATGGCTTGCCCAAGGTCATCCAGCAGGTGCAAGTGAAGGAGTGGGGAATCAAACCCGGTTCTCCCAGATTAGAGTCCGTGCACTTAACCACTGCATCAAACTGGCTCTCAAGTTGGAAGGGGTCATACAGGCCATCTAGTCCAACCCACTGCTCAGTGCAGGACCAGCCTAGAGCATCCCTGACAAGGGTTCGTCCTGCCGCTGCTTGAAGACTGCCCGGGGGGGGGGGGGGGGGGAACTCACCACCTCCCTAGGCAGCCAATTCCACTGTTGCACAACTCTGACTGTCGAAAAGTTTTTCAGAAAGAACCAGCTGATTCCTAATATCATAGCCTCACCAAGACCACATCATTCAATCTCTTTCCAGTTCTATATCCCAGTCTCCGTTCTTGCACTTGTACCTTGAAAGCAAGCCTCTTTAATACTGAACAGATTTCCTTCCAAGCATGCAGCTTCCCACATCCACCCCTCAATGGAGGAATGGCAGTGCAATCCCAAGAACGCTTCCCTGGGAGTAAGCCCCATTCAGAGAGACTGGAGAGAAGAGGAGATTGGATTGATACCCCGCCCTTCACTACCCAAAGGAGACTCAGAGCGGCTTCCAATCTCCTTTCCCTTCTCCTCCCCACAACAGACACCCCGGGAGGTAGATGGGACTGAGAGAGCTCTCTTGAGGACTGCTTTCGAGAGAACAGCTCTGAGAGAACTTGTGACTGACCCAAGTTCACACCAGCAGCTGCCTGTGGAGGAGTGGGGAATCAAACCCGGTTCTCCCAGGTTAGAGTCCGCGCTCCTAACCACAACACCAAACTGAAGAGACATGAGTAGAATTCAGAGTAGACCTGCTCAGGGTCTAGCGCACAGGGAGAGCCCCAGAAAAAGCCATGGCAGATGAGACATTGTTGCCCTCACTGCAGAAAGTCAAAAGCGGCCACCACCCCCGTTGCCTTTGGAAAGTGACTGGGGAACGCTGTAGGCCGAAGGGTATTGTGCCTGCGCGTGCCACAGATGGGAAGCGCTGAAAGAGCACATCCAATAGCTGAATTGAGCTTCCTGGTCGTACCCCAAGGCGTCAGTCCTTACCAAAGACCTGCTCTGCTACTCCGTGGGGCTTACTTCTGAGTAAATATGCTCTGGAGCCCCCTGCACACTTAGAGCCCTGGCCCAAAAAGACCAATCCCCCGCCTATGTGCAAAGTGATCCAAATGTGTGCGTACTCAGGAGGAGGTCTCACTGCATTTGATGGGACTTACTCCTGAGCAAGCAGGCTTAGGATGGAAGCCTCACCCCGTCGCTTTCCCTGGCAATTGTTTCCACAGTGCTGGGGATGAAGGAGCTGGCCAAATTCCTCTCCTTCCTGCCACATGATCCCCCTTTCTTCTAGTCTAAAGCGCAGGCAAGAGAACTTACCTTCAGGCATATGCCTTGAAAGCAGAGAGGATGACAAAATGGGCTTTAAGAAGGCTCAGACTTTGTGATTTATAGTCACCTAGCTGTCCTTCCCCCCACACACACCTTGCCCATGTGATTTCTTTCTCCCTCAACCCCGACATCAACTTTCCTCAATCCGCCCTTTCATAAAGTTTCGGCAGGGCGCAGTGACCCCCTCCGTGGGGGTTTAACAATATAGATCACTTCTATACCTGGAGCTATATTAAATAGGCCTTTTTCTCCGGGGGACTGCGAGCGGGCATAATAACACGGGCTCCGTTGTAATTAAACCAACAATCGCCCCTCTGTTACCCATCTCCTGCGCAGTCATGTGACGCATGCATTAAGAACTTAATAAGAGGCAGCGTCCCGTGTTGAGAGACGGCTGGAAATCTAGACCACAGAATGGGGCCTGGCTTCGTCGGGCATTGAAAAGCTACCCGGCGCTGGAAAGATTCAAAGGGCGGGCAGCAGGACCTAGATTTAGGTGTCTTTGTGTCATTGGGGCACTAGTCATATGGTGACTTTGCTTATAACTATGGAGAGGCCAGAGCTGTGTGCATTTTGATGTCCTGCAAATCACATGACACAATGGCAGAAACATACGGGGCTACCAATGTTCCCTCTAAGCTGTGGAGTCTTGTGAGCAAAAATTCTACTTTGTGAGCTACTGGCGTTAAAGTTGTGAGCAAGCAATTTGGCTGCTACGTAAGTTAGTTTGCTCTGGAGCCATCCTTTCTGAGCTAAGACACAAATGTGTGAGCTGGAAGCTAAAAAAACTGTGAGCTAGCTCATGCTAACTCAGCTTAGAGGGAACATTGGCCGCGCTACCTCTTTCTCATTCATCAGTCCTATATTGATCCTACTTTTCCTTCAAGGAACTGAAGGCAGAATACACTGTTCTCACCCCCTCCAGTTTCCCTTTGCAACAGCCCTGTATCCCAGGCTATGCAAAGAGAAAAGGACTGGTCCAAGACCACACAGGAACCTTCAGGCTGAGTATGGATTCGAACCCGTGTTCCCTCTAAGTGGAGTTCGTGTGAGCCAGCTCACAGTTTTTGAGCCTCCGGCTCACAGATTTTTGTCTTCGCTCAGGAAGGATGGGCTCCAGAGCAGACGAATCTATGCAGCAGCCAAATCACTTTAATGCCAGTCGCTCGCAAAGTAGAATTTCTGCTCACAAGACTCCAACAGCTTAGAGGGAGCATTGATTTGCACACAGGACTCCCATTAAGTCTAACCCATCGACCTCTCCATCCCACTAGCTGGCCTTCTGGGTCAGTCTTTCAGCCAGGCAACTGTCTTCCTCAGCAACTGCCACCCTTTGAATGTCAAAGACGTGCTCAACCCTTGATTCTAGCAGCAATAGCAAGCATTTAGTTTTAAAAAGTCTTTTCCTAGCCCTTTCCAGGCTGTGGTGTGTGCTGCTATCAATATATGTGTTGCCAAGTGGGAAGTATGTCAGACCAGCACTCCAAGGACTTGGGTTCAAATTGTTGGAATGAGTGACTCAGTAAATCTGGACACTGGAAAGGCTCTACATCACTCTAAGGGTGTACAAATGTTATCTCTTTGAATGGGATGCCTCTCTTTGTCTTAACCTAGGAGCTGTCCTCTGACCCCTCATCTGTCGCACTTCTTCCTCTCACTCTGGCTATACCACACTGCCTTCCCACCTCGTTACAGATATACCATGCTTAAAAAAGTAAGATGCTACAGTCATGTTATTGAGAGATTTATTTTTATTCATCCCTGTTTTGAACACAGTTGACAATCCACAGCTTGCATCCATTAACAATACTAACGAATACATCTCATTATACAACACAGATACACATATAAACTGAAATTAGTTCATTACGATTAATTTGCTCGTTGGGCATTCTATTGTTACACTGTTTAATCAGGGCTTGGGAAGGGGAAACGTTCTACCCTACTCAGAAAGACTTCTTCCTTTCTCCTAAGGAGGAGGCAACAAGGATTTCTTGCAATAGGCCATGGGCTGGTATGTCTTTTTTTCTGCAAGTCTTCTTGTGAAGAGCAATTCCTCTTGGAGACTTAAATGGATTTGCAAATGCTTGTGAGACACTTTTGCTTTAACGCTGGAAGAACAAAGGGGGAAATTGTCTTAAGAATTAGCACAGACATGGTTGATCAGTGTAAGTGATGGCTTATACTTCTCCACAAAACGTTTGCTGGTTCCCTTCAACCCGCCGTCCCCCACACATACACACTTTTTCTAGCTTTATCCATCTCCCTCCTCAGACTCCACTCTCTTCACTTCTAAGGGCCTTTGAGCATATGCCAAATGCAGCATTTCTGAAACTGATACCCAGGGTCAGCTAGCCAGAACCAATCATCTGGAAAGTTGAAGAGGATCAGTGTGGCCCCATTTGCTCAGATCCGGGGGCCAATAAAGTGAAGCAGGAGATGGAACATAGGGGCTGGCCAACTCCCTATGGCAACTCTGGGTTGGGAAATTCCTGAAGATTTGGGTGTCTAGCCTGGGGAGAGCAAGATTTGGAGATGGGCCCCAGTAGGGTATAATGCCATAGTGTCTATCCTCCAAAGCAGCCGTTTTCTCCACAGGAAGTGATCTCTGTGATACGGAGATCAGCTGTAACACCAGGAGATACCTAGGTCCCACCTGGGGTTGGCAACTATGGAGCTGGAGGGTTGGAAGATGATCCCTTCAGCCGGGTAGTGATGGTCTCCTCGGCATCTTGGGAAGGAAGTGTCATGGGGAACGAAATAGATCATAGGGGGGAAAATAATGCAGGTAGAAGTTGTGGATGTCAGGTTTACACCAATTATAGGAATGAAAAGGGGGGTGGTTCAGGGATCCACTTTCAGCTGGGTTACCAGGTGGGCAATTGCGATGGATGGCCACCAGGTATACTTAAAACAGTACGACTAGTCCTGGCCTTCTCAGAAGTTATGGTGGCCAGCCAATACACTTGAGGGGGGAGGAATGAGGAAGCTCTTTCTGGCTTGCTGACGTGAGCTACCAGCAGATGAGTTCTATCCGGGCTAAGTCTGACTTCCTCTTCCTGCAGGTACTTAAAACCTGGGCAGAGCCAGGGGCCCAAGAAGACCCTGAGTGTGAGCCCAACAGCTCTTGGCTTACAGCTTAGTTCCTGTGTTGGGCAGCCTCATCCAATAGGACTAGCCTTGGATCTGTCTGCTTATTTTGTTTCACTGTATTTATTAAGTTTGTTGGTGCACAGTTTGAGGTCTGTGATCCACTTTGGGGTCCGTTTGGGTAGCAAAACTCCACACAAATGCAATCAGTCTATGGTTTGCCTCAGACTCTACTTCCTTAACTCATCCTGGCCTGGTTTGCTCACTCATGTAGACGAGATGAGAACTCGCCCCATTATTTTGGCAGAGAAAAGACCGAAAACTAACAGCATCTACTTACTGTTGGAATAGGACATCCGTTTGACTCTGTCACAGACATAGGCTGCGTTTTTCAAGAACCAGGAATAGTTTTCCATACAGTATCTAGAGATTTAATCAGAATCAGCAGATCCATAGATTTCCCCCCATTCATTCATATTAAAAGCCTTAATCTAGCATTTGCACCAGCATACAGAAGAATCCAGTGCAAACATCACATCAGAAGGTATGAAGCCTCAACAGTCATTTCAGTCTCAGCAAATTTTGCGGAATTTTATGGGCACCGTTCAGAGAAAACCAGGCTTGCTCAAATTCCACTGGTAATTAGGGTTGCTGTGCTTGGTGGGAGGATGGAAAGACAGGGAAACTGTGTACACGGAAGGTGTCACATGCTCAATGATGTCACTTCTGGGGAATATCCGGAAGCGATGGCAGTAGCTCTAGGAATCAGTGGAAACTCTATGGTTTTTACCATAGAGTTTTCAGTGATTCCTAGAGCTACTGCCATCCCTTCCAGGTATTTCCTAAATGTGATATCATCATGCAAGCAATGCTGTTGAGGTTCTTTTTCTAAAAAAAATTATATTTTATTTACTCTAATTTTTAATTTGGCAGCCCTAATGGCAGTCAAGGGATCCTTAGCTCCGACCCTCTGTTCTTCATTCCCACTCATCTGGAAAGTCAAGAACTCTCACTTTTCCAAGATTCAATCCCTTGCATCACTGGCTCCCTGTGGATCCCTTGCTTTGATCAGAATTATTGTGACGATGCCTTGTTGGTACCCAGATAGTCTTCTCCTGAACTTGGGCTTCATGAAGCTCAAAACTTTCATTACATGTTTAGCAGTAGGAATGACTTTAGGAATACAGGAAGCTGCGCCCTGACCTGGATAGCCCAGGCAAGCCTGCTCTCATCAGATCTTGGAAGCTAAGCGGGGCTGACCCCTGGCAAGTACTTGGAAGGGAGACCTCCAAGGAACACCAGGGCTCAGGACGCAGCGGCAGGTTATCAAGCCACCTCTCTGGAAAACATCCAAGCCCCCAGTAGCAGTTGCCAGAAATCACCATGACTTCCAGGCACACAAGGGCATACACACACAATGCCCCCCCCCTTAAAAAAGGAACACAGGAAGCTGCCTTCCACCAAGTCATAGTCTTGGTTTGTCAAGGCCACTGTTGTCTACTCAGGCTGGCAGCAGCTCTCCAGGATCTCAGGCGGAGGTCTTTCACGTCACCTGCTCCCAAGTCCTGAACCTGGGACCTTCGGCGTGCTCAGTGAATGCTCTCCCCATTGCTTCCCATCATCGAGAACAATGGAGGGAATGGGGGCAACCTATTTGGAGGCCCATAGAATTAGACCCCGTAGTCCAATCTTCTTGAAACTTGGTGGGTATTTGGGGGAGGGGCCCCAACAGCTACCCTGTGAGTTTGGAGCCTCTCCCTAAAACCCCCTTCCCTCCAGCCCCTCATATACCCTGTGAGTTTTTGCCATTGACTTCAAAGGCCCATAGGGTATAATGGGGCCGAAACTGACATTCGGGAATGACTCCCGAATTGGCTTGCGTTGTGAAACTGACATGCCGGGGGGGAGGGGGGGTCCATTCTGCAGCAGGAACAGATGCAGCCTGATTCGGCCTGAACAGAATCGGACCAAATGTTTTTTGGTTTTTTTGCACACCCCTGGTCAGCACTTTCTCTTTCCTGTTGAGGGTCATTCCTTGTCTGTCTCCAGATTGCAATTTCCCCCTTCTTCTCGGAAGTGCCACCCTCAGTCTTACCCTCTCTCTCCGCTAGAGATGTCATGTTCCCTCTAAGCTGAGTTACGTGTGAGCTAGCTCACAGATTTTGAGCCTCCGGCTCACACATTTTTGTCTTCGCCCAGGAAGGATGGCTCCAGAGCAGAGTAATTCATGCAGTAGCCAACTCGCTCGCTCACAACTTTCATGCCAGTAGCTCACAAAGTAGAATTTTTGCTCACAAGACTCCACAGCTTAGAGGGGGCATTGGTTAGGAGGCGATCTCTGTCTCACCTCTCTCCTATCAAGTATGTTAGTTCCTAAACAAACCTTCATCTACTCTTTAATCAGGTTGTGCACCATTGCCGTGTCAATTACTCTGCCAGCAAAGACCAGCATGGCCGCCTTCTGAAACTACAAATTCAGATTTGCATCACCAAAGACCGACCACACATTCACTCAAAGCAACCAAGGAGTCCTTGAGAGAAGCGATGGATCTTGGCAGAACAGCCCTTGTCTCTTAAAATTAAAATTATATACTCCGAAATCCAAGAGGGCAACCTTGGCTTAGTCAGAGAGAAACTTGTTGAGCAACAACTGCAGTTTCTCAATCTTTCCTTGGATTCCCTTTATTCAGTTCCCAGACAGGAAGCCATAAGAATGATTAAGAAACGGCTATTCACGCACGATTATTAACAGCACAGTCTGTAGAGCGCAATGTGCTTGTTCTACTCAATTTGTTGGTATTCTTCCACTTTGAGAACTTCCCAATTATGGCTCGTATTTGACTGTTCCTTGGTTAGGCAGGGCTCATTTCATAGCAGGAGCTCCTTTGCATATTAGGCCACACACCCCTAATGTAGCCAATCCTCCACGAGCTTACAGAGCTCTTCTTACAGGGGCTACTGTAAGCTCTTGGAGGATTGGCTACATCAGGGGTGTGTGGCCTAATATGCAGAGGTGTAAATCAGGTACAAGAATGAAGCTGTGTGGAGACTGACATGCTGTTAATATTCTTTATGTATAATAAAGGAAACTTATACCAAACTCTACAGTGTTGTTTCAACAACGAGTGATCACTAAATGAATTGTTCTCCCTGTGTGGGGCATAATATTTGAAGGGAAGCTAACACTTTATAGAAGCCTGATGTAGAGTTCCCGTCTCTTGTTCTGGTAGAAGTAGTGGCCTGGAAGAAGGTCTATAGATTCGAAACGGGAGCTCTTCCGGAGAATCTCGTCCCATCAACTCAGCTTATGAATACCAATGCAAAAACAACGGGACTGCAATCTTGCGGCTACATATTTATTTGGTTTTGTTGAAACAACACTGTAGAGTTTGGTATGAGTTTCCTCTAATATGCAGAGGAGCTCCTGCTACGAAATGAGCCCTGGGTACAGGCATGCCTTTACATTGGCATGCCTTAATGCCCGACCGTCTAGAGTTTTGCAAGAGAGGTGTCTTAACATATCACACTGATAGAACAAATGTTGAGTCCGGTGGCACCTTTAAGACCAACAAAGGTTCATTCAAGGTGTGAGTTTTCGTGTGCATGCACACTTTTTCAAATACATTGGAATGGAAGGCATCAGTTCAAACTTATAGGCAGAGACTGTTACCTTCCATTCCAATGTATTTGAAAAAGTGTGCATGCACACGAAAACTCACACCTTGAACAACCTTTTGTTGGTCTTAAAGGGGCCACCGGACTCAACATTTGTTCTACTGCTTCAGACCAACATGGCTGCCCACCTGGATCTGTACTCTGATAGAGTACGCGACTTCGGTGCAGGTAGTGTAGTCTCCCTGTATCACGTGACTTTTGAATGCAAACATTTTTCTGAGCCTAGAAATATTTTAATCCTTCCCAGGGCTATTTTTGGGCAGGAACACACAGGAACGGAGTTCCGGCTGGCTTTTGAGTTGGCCATGCCTACGGCCTCCCCCCCTTTTGGGTTCCCCAGGTGCCTCGCAAGCCATGGGGTGCTTGGGGAAGCTAAGCTGATCTAGGGAGGGAAGGCAGTTAAAACTGCCTTCCTTCCCTCGGTTTCCGCATGAGCCCTGCAAGCCGCAGGGCACCTGGGGAAGCCGCTCCTGGAAGGGAGCTGCGCTGTCAGGGGTGTGGCCTAATATGCTAATGAGTTTCTGCTGTTGGGTGTGGCCTATTATGCTAATGAGTTCCTGCTGGGCTTTTTCTACCAAAAACCCCCCCTGATCCTTCCTTTGCTCTAAAATATAGATCATAAGGAGACATTACCTCTTTTATTAGAAGATAATAGCAGACCTATCACTCTTTTAGCCACGAAGTTTTATGCCACTGGGGTAGATTTTTGCAGCCTTTCAAATGGGGTCTAGCTTTTTTCTATATTTCAGTAAAACTAATAAACTAAGAAGTAGTATGTGGTGGTAATTTTGCCAAGTAAACCCCAGAGAAGGTCTTTTAGAATCTATACCCTGCCTCCCCTCACCCCCACTCTATTCAGGTTCCTGAATGAAAACGAAGCTGGTTCTACCTGTTACCTCATTGATTCTTCTCTTGAGTATCTTCTTTGCCTCATGCAAAGGCACTGCTGGAAAAATTTACACAGCTCCAAGACGCAAGGGTTTATTTTAGGAGCCACCGTGGTAGCTGCAGGCGCGGTCACAGCAGTCTCTCTCTTGGGGGCCTTCGGACATCCTAGGGGGAAAAAATACAATCCCAAACTAGTGTTTGGTAGCAGCCTATATGTTCAACATCTCAAATCCACAAGAATGAGACACATGAGACACATTTAATAATTTATGAAGACGAAAGGTATTCCGTCGTCGAGAAGAAGGGCTTTGCAGAGGTCCTTCGACGTTGATAGCGGAACAGTAGCAAAGGGTTCTGGGAACTCATTCCTTCAGCCAATCGGTGTTGCTTGTATGGATGACTGTGCAGAGCTCGACTGAAAGCAAGCTGTTATGAATCCCTTTGTGCTAAATCAGGGATGGGCAAATAGCAGCCCGAGGGCCACATGCGGCCGGCCACAGAGTTTTTTGCGGCCCGCCAAGACAGTCGGCCACGAGGTTTCTCAACAAGCAATCTCACTCCTGATTTAAAAAAAAATGTAGAAAAGTGTGATAAGGTACATTTGCCTTCATTAAACTGATTCTAACATTAAATGTGCTTGCAGCTATAGATGATATGAAATTAGCACAATAAATAAATTGAATAAAACTACCACTATTTTATTTAATTTATATTTATTGATTTTTATGATACAATTTATACCTTTTCTGAAATGCAAAGTTAACTAATGAATGCAATCATGTTAAAAGGTGCGGCCCTCCGCTAACCTCCGCTCCCACAAAGTGGCCCCGAGCCTAAACAATTGCCCACCCCTGCGCTAAATGATACCTGCCATAGGTTTTTTTTTTATTATCCTGAATTCTGCAATCTATTGGCAAGAAGACAGATCGTTGTTTAGAGACAAAGGAAAGAGGTCCTGTTTTAAAATGGCAAGGCTGTTTTGGAAGCACCTTCACGGCATTCCATCCACATGTGTTTCTTGTCCACTATCAAGCTCTGAGAGGGGAAAAGGAATCGGCAAGTCCCAAATACAAACTGGTTATGCAAAGTGCTGATTGGCTAGCACTTATAGTGTCACAAGCCCAGACCTGGAGATACTTCTATGTCAAAGCACCACTTTTTTTCATTGATAAGGTGAGAAATGGATAAAACATATGAATTTTTATATGGCATTTAAAAAATGACAGTAAAACTAAAGCATGTCAAAAAGGATGTAGACAGAATAGAGCGGGTGCAGAGGAGAGCGATGAGGATGATCGGGGGCCTGGAGACCAAGAAGCCCTGTGAGGAAAGCCTGAGGGACTTCTTGGGAATGTTCAATCTGGAAAAGAAGAGGTTGAGGTGGGACAGGATGGCTCTCTTGAAGTCTCTGAAGGTCTGTCACTTCAAGGAGGGCAGGGAGCCATTCCTGTTACCAGCAGATGACAGGACTCGCAAGAATGGATTTAAATTCAGGGCGGGAAGCTACCAGCTGGATCTTAGGAAACGCTTTTTGACAGTAAGAGTTGTGCAAGAGTGAAATCAGCTGCCTAGGGAGGTGGTGAGCTCCCCCTCCCTGGCAGTCTTCAAGCAGTGGCTGGAGAAGTATATGTCAGGGATGCTCTAGGCTGATCCTGCATTGAGCAGGGGGTGGGACTAGGTGGCCTGTGTGCCCCTTCCAACTCTAGGGTTCTAAACGGTGTCTGGTGGCTGAGCCAGCATTCAACTGGCCGATATACACAGTTGTCCTTAAGTTGCAAAGCTTGCAGGAAGCCTGGTCGGCCCCGAAGATGAGGAGCATGCTGCATAGGCGTCAACTACGGGGGGGCTCGAGGGCTCGAGCCACCCCTGAAATTTCCTGGGGGGGGCTCAGCCACCCCCGGAAAAATGGAGCGCCCAGGCCGGCCAGCTGGCTGGCTGCCGCCGCCACCGCCTCTCCCCCTGCTCCGTTCCTCCCTCCTCCAGGAACCAGCTGGGCAAAGGAACGGAGGCAGGAGCAGGCGGGGGGGGAGGCGGCGGGGCAGGCGGCAAGAACCAGGAGCCTGACTTCGACTTTGCCGGCCCCCGCTGGGGGCGGGCAAGCAGGGTCAGCATGGCGGGGTTTGAGAGCGCCTCGCGCCCCAGGAGGGGGGGGTCAGGCTCATCCCCGGCCGCCTTCGCTTTCCCGCCCCTATCGCAGGGTTCCAGCCGCCAGGCTCCCTCCCCCCCGCACACGCGCACGCGCCCTGGAAGTGGCACGCCCGGGGCTCCTAGTTCTTGCCGCCGCCGCCAGCCCGAGAGCAGATCAACCACCCGCCACGCCACGGACTAAGCGGCCGGTGGGATCCTCCAGCCAGCGGCCCCCGGAGCGGTCGCCGAGAGGCGGAGGAGGGACCGGCACTGTCGCTGCCGCCCCTCGGGACTGAGCCCCGCGGCCGCTGCCCGGGGGGGAGGCGGCGGGGCAGGCGCGGGCTGCCACCTCATTTGCCCACCCGCCCGCCGGCTGCTGCTGCCGCCTCCCCCCCCCCTGGCCTGACCTGGCACGGGCCTGACCTGGCCCCATGGAGGCAGGAGTAGCCAGGCTAGGCCAGTCCGGGGGGGGGGGGGGGACATGGTCCCAGCGCGCGCGCGCACAAGAGCCCCCGCCCGCCCTGGGGATTTTAAAAGACGACGCCTCTGGCATGCTGTGAGACCTTTATTGACTTCCTTCAAATTGTAAGCCCGAGCAACATTCTTTTGGACTTTTCTGGTGATCTATGAGAGCAGTGAATGGACTATGCTGCCAGTTATGTGAGTTAAAATAGTGCACAAGGTGACCAGTGGGAAGATGATAGCAGATGCTTCCAACGAAGGTTTGGAGTGCCATTTTCTGAGGTTGCCACCTCCAGCATGGAGGTTGTCATAAAGCACAAAGACACTCACACACACACAAAGCTATGTGAGGCTTTTGGCTAGAGACACATACCACTAACTCCATGAAGGTACGAACTCCATACATGTGCACAGGCTTGAACCCCCTCCTGCAACTTCCCCCCTCCATTTGGCACATCAAAGGACTTCACACAAGGGTACGAAAGCAGCGGGATGCTTCCTGATGGACCAGTTCTGCCACCTGGATCCCCCTTTCATCTAGAAGACCACGACAGAAGCAGCTGACGTCAACATCCTGTCCTGACCATCAGGTAGATCTAAATATTGACCACTCCCATAGGACCCTCTTTGTGGCTAGGGACAGAGAACGGACCATCTACAGGCGTTCCTGGGAAGGTCTCATACCTTGCCAACCTCCCGGGAACACCCCCCCCCAATAAATACTGCTCCCCAAGAGTCACAAGTCAGACTTTCCTCCCCGCTCCTGCTTGTTCCTCCTTCCTCCCTCCCGGATCCGCCACGTGGCCTCTGCTGGTTCAGAACCACGATCCTTTCCCCTTTGTCCGAAGATACTTCTTCCCCCCCTCCTTTCCAGACGGACTTCGCTAGATTTCATAGACGGACCCTCAACGGACACCATCAATTCTCCTGCTCATGCAAACGTCTCTGTAATTCTACCTAATTTCTTAGATCTGTGTAACTGTGTGTGTGATTGTGTAATATTGCCTATGAATCTTTTATCCTTTTTATAGTAAACAACATCTTTATAACTCTTAACTCGAGTCACGCCTTAGTGAAGTGCAGCCTCTGTAGACACAGGTGGAGATCTGCAACTCCTGCTGCAAATTGCTAAAAGCTAATATTCCCCCAAATATTACTAATAAAAGGAGAAGCCGGGCTAACAATTTATACCCTGTCTTTCTCCCCAGTGGGAACCTGACGAGGCTTACATCGCTACCCTCTCTTCCATGTTATCCTCACAACAACCCTGTGAGGTGGGTTAGAACGAGATGGTTCAAGAGGCCCAAGATCACCCAGCGAGCTTGCATGGTAGACTGGAGTCTCCCAGATCCTAGTCCGACACTCAACCAGCACACCACAGTTTTTAGGGTTCCTTTTAAAAAAACGAATTAGCAGCGGAATGTGTTTACCACCACCTTCCTGGACTGATAAGAAGGCAGAGAGATGGGACTCTGCCTCAGCCACACATATCTGATGATACATTAGAATGAAGTCATGTGGGTGGACAATGGTCCTCTCCACATTTGCCTGCCACTCTGGATTTTCTCAGCGTTCGAATGGAGGCGATTTAAGTCCACGGCAAAACAGCATCCAAATAACCCCGGGGCAACAGCAGGCTGAAACTGGGCAGAACACTGAAGGGCGGAAATGTAATGAAGAATGGGGGGGGGGGGGACCCGGAGTAAAAAGAAGGTTGAATTTGATTTTAGTGCAGAATGGGGGGGAACCCTGGATTAAAAAGAAGGTTGAACTCGGTTTTAATGCAGAATGGGGGGGAACCCTGGATTAAAAAGAGGGTTGAACACGGTTTTAATGCAGAATGGGGGGAAAACCTGGATTAAAAAGAGGGTTGAACTCGGTTTTAGTGCAGAATTGGGGGGGGGGGAAACCTGGATTAAATAGAGGGTTGAACTCGGTTTTAGTGCAGAATGGGAGGGAACCTGGATTAAAAAGAGGGTTGAACTCGGTTTTAGTGCAGAATGGGGGGGAAACCTGGATTAAAAAGAAGGTTGAACTCGGTTTTAGTGCAGAATGGGGGGGAAACCTGGATTAAAAAGAGGGTTGAATTCAACTTTAGAGTGCAAAATTAGAGTGCAAAATTACTTACAATCACTTTCCTGTTTAGCCCGGAGAGGAGACAACTGAGAGGTGATGTGGTAACCATCTTCAAGAACCTGAAGGGCTGTCATATACAGGACGGTACGGAGTTGTTTCCTGTCACCCCAGAAGGTCGGACCAGAACCAGTGGGTTGAAAATAAATCAGAAGAGTTTTCAGCTGAACATTAGGAAGAACTTCCTGACAGTTGGAGTGGTTCCTCGGTGGAACAGGCTTCCTCGGGAGGTGGTGGGCTCTCCTTCTTTGGAGGTTTTCAGACAGAGGCTAGATGGCCTTCTGACAGCAATGCTCATTCTGTGAACTTAGGCAGATCACGAGAAGGGAGGGCAGGAAGGGTTGCATCGGTGCTTAGTTCTCGTGGCCCTTTCTTACACACCCAGGGAAAATGCTGATCGCCACTTTGGGGTCAGGAAGAAATTTTTCTCCAGGCCAGTTTGGCTGGAGATCCTGGAGGGGTTTTTTTTGTCATCCTCTGGGCGTGGAACAGGGGTCACCGGGGGGGGGGAGGTATTTGTGAATATCCTGCATTGTGCAGGGGGTTGGACTAGATGACCCTGGAGGTCCCTTCCAACGCTATGATTCCGTGATACTTAGGATTCTTTTCAGATGACACAAACGAGGCCTGCGGGCTCACCAACCATCCCAGCTCCACATCTTTGTCACAATCGGAGAGCCAGTTTGGTGGTTAAGCGCGCGGACTCTAATCTGGGAGAACCGGGTTTGATTCCCCACTCCTCCACTTGCAGCTTCTGGGTGACCTTGGGCAAGCCGTAGCTCTGGCACAGCTGTTCTTGAAAAAGAGCAGTTTCTGTCGGAGCTCTCTCAGCCCCGCCTACCTCACAGGGTGTCCTGTTGTGGGGAGGGGAAGGGAGAGGAGATTGTAAGCCACTCTGAGACTCCTTCAGGTGGTGAAGGGCGGGATAAAAATCCAATCTCTTCTTCTTCTTCTTCTTCTTCTTCTCTTCTCCATCACAGGATGGGCCCTTGCAGACATTAGAGCTGTCTCAGCTATGCATTTGAAATCAAGTCCTGAATGTATGATCTGCAACATCTCTCTCCGCTCTAATCTCTTTGGATAAGGTAATTGGACTGGGGGGGGGGGCATGCGCGCATGTTTCACATTCTTTACGGATTTGGTTATGTTACATGATAGGAGAGGTTAGGGAGGTGACACAGTAATGAAGCACTGTTGAAATACACTCAAGTTGTTGGAGGCTGACATGAATTTAATATAAAATGGCATCCGCTGATGGCAAAAGAAATAAAGATGCTGTCGTCTTCAAAGGGATGGGCACAAAGCGACTTTGAGAGATGGGAAAGCGAAGTCCCGCTGCCTCCCAACCCACGCATTTCCCTGGCCAAATATGAAAGCAGTGTGGCGGCTGCTGGGTTCGAAACAAGAAGACCAGAGTTCAAATACCCACTCACTCATGAAGAGGGATGGATAACCTTGGACCAATCAGGGTCTCTTCACTTAACCTACCTTGCAATGTTGCGGCAAGGGTAAAGTGACAAAGGGGAACCCACACATGCTGCCTTAAACTCTTCTGAAGGAGAGATGAGAAGCAACTACGAAAATAAGAGAAGCCCCGCTGGATCAGACCAGTGGTCCATCTAGTCCAGCATCCCATCTCACACTGTGGCCAACCAGTTCCTCTGGAGGGTCAACAACAGGGCAGAGAGGCCGAGGCCTTCCCCTGATAATAACCAAAGAAGAGCCCTGCTGGATCAGACCAGTGGTCCATCTAGTCCAGCACCCTGTCTCACACAGTGGCCAACTGGTTTCTCTGGAGGGCCAACAACAGGGCAGAGAGGCCAAGGCCTTCATAAGAACATAAGAAGAGCCCTGCTGGATCAGACCAATGGTCCATCTAGTCCAGCATCCTGTCTCACACAGTGGCCAGCCAGTTCCTCTGGAGTGCCAACAACAGGGCAGAGAGGCCGAGGCCTTCATAAGAACATCAGAAGAGCCCTGCTGGATCAGACCAGTGGTCCATCCAGTCCAGCATCCTGTCTCACACAGTGGCCAGCCAGTTCCTCTGGAGGGCCAACAACAGGGCAAAGAGGCCAAGGCCTTCCCTAGATAAGAACATCAGACAAGCCCTTCTGGATGAGACCAACAGTCCACCTAGTCCAGCATCCTGTCTCACACAGTGGCTAACCAGTTCCTTTGGATGGCCAACAACAGGGCACGGAGGCTGAGGACTTCCCCCGATGTTGCCTCCTGGCTCGGGGATTGAGAGGATTAGTGCCTCTGAACACGGAGGTTGCCCTTAGTCACCAGGGCTAGTAGCCACTGTTAGACCTATCCTCCAAAAATAAAATATAGAGAGAACAAGGGGGGGTGCGATATTCGTGGGGGGGAGAAGCTGACAGCTCCTTCCCCCTGTCCCCCCTCCAGGCAGCTTCCCCCACACCTTCAAAACGGCGGCGGCGGCAGGGAGACAACTGCCCGCTGAGGCTCCCCCCCGTAAGGCGGTGGCGGCAGGGATACCGCTGCCTGCCGAGGCTTCCCCCCGCCTTCAAAACGGCGGCGGCGGCAGGGACACCCGCCATCCACTGAGGCTTCCCCCCCTCCCTCCCTGCTTTCAAAACGGCGGCGGGGGCATAGAGACCTGCCGCCCGCCGAGGCTCTTCCCTCCCTCCCCCCCGCAAACGGTGGCGGTGAGTCCTCGTCACGCCGCTTCCCACCCCCTCCCCTACAGCGGCCACAGCGTTCTCTGCGCACGCGCGAAGAACGCTTTAACTTTTCGGGGGATTTAAAGATCCCCCGAAAAGTTTTTTAAACATTTAGGATTTTTCTGCACATGGGGGGAGTGCCCCCCCCGTGTGTAGGAACCCCACCCCACCCCCCCAAGTGCCCCCCCACGCGGATTTAGGTAAAAATGAAGATATAGAGAATAGCCACTAAGATAGGACCAATGACCAAGGCATTGTACCCACATCATGGTCAGCAGTGGTCAAAGGTGGAATCAGCTGCCCAGGGAGGTGGTGAGCTCCCCTTCACTGGCAGGTTTCAAGAAGAGGCTGGACAAATACTTGTCAGAGATGCTTTCCTGCATTGGGCAGGGGATTGGACTCGATGGTCTGTATGTCCCCTTCGAACTCTGTGATGCTATAGGTAAACCCATAGAAAATGCTTTTCTCCACCCTGCTAGCCATCTTAAAATCAACAGTCAGCCTGTTTTCCAGGGAAGTGATGTAAATCCTTCAAATGCTAGGTGAATTTCCTGCCAGTTTCTTATGGCTGAAACTGACCAGACAAAAATCCCCTATCTCACACTGGCCACAGAATGCAAACTGCAGGCTTGTGTAGCCGCAGTTTGCCTTGGGGCCACGAGGGTAAAGGGAAATGGTTTAACCCTTCCATCCCCATTTGCTTTCACTACTGAAGAATAGCTCCCCACCTCATATTTTAAAGAAGACAAGTCCTTTGTAAACATACATCCCTTCCTTTAAATGAAAACAGATGTCCTGTAACAATGTTAATTAGGTCTGCGGATCATCTCTCATACTATACCTTTCTTGATTAGGTTTTATACAGGACAATGTGCAAAGTGATGCACACTGGAGCCAAAAATCCTAACTATAAATACATGTTGATGGGGTCCAAACTGGCGGAGACTGACTGAGAGAGAGATCTTGGAGTCGTAGTAGATAACTCAATGAAAATGTTGAAACAGTGTGCGACTGCAATGAAAAAGACCAACACTATGCTGGGGGTTATTAGGAAGGGAATTGAAAACAAATCAGCGAGTATCATAATGCCCCTGCATAAATCGATGGTGCAACCTCATTTGGAGTACTGTGTACAGTTCTGGTCACCACACCTCAAAAAAGATATTATAGCACTGGAAAATGTGCAGAAAAGGGCAACTAGAATGATAAAAGGGTTGGAACACTTTCCCTATGAAAAAAGGTTGAAGTGCTTGGGGCTCTTTAGCTTGGAGAAACGACGGCTGAGGGGTGACATGATCGAGGTTTATAAGATTATGCATGGGATAGAGCAGGTGGAGAAAGAAGTCCTTTTCTCCCTTTCTCACAATACAAGAACTCATGGGCACTCAATGAAATTGCTGAGCAGTCGAGATAGAACAGATAAAAGGAAGTCCTTCTTCACCCAAAGAGTGATTAACACATGGAATTCACTGCCACAGGAGGTGGTGGCGGCTACAAGCATGGACGGCTTCAAGAGGGAATAAGATAAACATATGGAGCAGAGGTCCATCAGTGGCTATTAGCCACAAAGTATAGATAGGAACTCTCAGTCTGGGGCAAGTGATGCTTTGTAATATTGGTGTTTGGGGGGGCAACAGTGGGAGGGCTTCCTGCCCCCACTGCTGGACCTTCTGATGGCACCTGGTGTTTTTGGCCACTGTGTGACAAATTGTTGGACTGGATGGGCCATTGGCCTGATCCAACATTGGCTTCTCTTACGTTCTTATGTTCTTATGTTCTTATGTTGTGCTGCTCTGTCCATCTTCTCCAGTTAGGAGTGACCCTCACCTATACTGCAGACTGATTTCTCTTTGACCATTATTTCAAACCTGCCTCTCTCAGTAACATCTTCCCACACTTGCAAATGTGTTGCTAACAATGCTAAGTATAAATAACTGCTATAGATATGCACTTCATGCAGATGATGAAGTGAACTCTGAGTCACAAAAGCTTATGGTGGAATAAAGGTTAATCTTTATGGTTCCACTGGACTTCAATTCAATTTTGCTGCAACAGACTAACATGGCTACCTCTCTGAAGTTTTTTCTTTTAAAATGCTAGCAAAGCAGGGAGCCAGATTACAAACAGCTAAACTGAGTGGAGACTGAAGGGTTAAACTCTCCCTGCCTGTCCTGCACAGCCTGGAGGCAATTTGAGGCTCCACAAGCCTGCCATTTCTGATTCACAAATGATATACATGAGCTATGTCAGAGCCTTAAGAAATGGGTATGAAATACCTCTTGATGATGAAAGATTCGGCTAGAAGCAGGATAAACTGGAATATAGGCTGGTGGTTGACAAGAGGATTAGCAGCACATTTTAAATGTTGTCTGTTTTGGTTTATCCAAAAGAAGTGGTACAAAAAACATGGAACTAATGCACCGTAGAAACCACCTACATACATATATCACACTAACAACTATAAATATCAATTCACGTCGGTAGCCATGTTGGTCTGAAGCAGCAGAACAAAATTTGAGCCCGAGGGCACCTTTAAGACCAACAAAGTTTTATTCAAGGTATAAGTTTTCCTGTGCACTTCTTCAGATACAGTGAAATGGAAATTACCAGTCCACACATATAAATAGAACAGTAAATTAACACACAGCATAATGAAGATGCTTAACAGACTCAAGGACTAAACAAGAACAACAAACTTAGTTTATATGGTTACCATTTGTTTGGATTTAATTTCAGGGGGAAGCGTCGTGAAGGAAATAAATATGTCAAAATTGGAGATGGATGGGCAGATGTATTCTTAATTGTGGAATGCTGAGAGTAATTAATGGAGATGCTGCCATTTACTGCTCACTCTCTACCTACATATGTGGACTGGTAATTTCCATTTAATTGTATCTGAAGAAGTGTGCATGTACACGGAAGCTTGTACCTTGAATAAAACTGTTGGTCTTTAAGGTGCCACTGGACTCAGCCATAAATATAGCTCACACTGATATAACAATTCCACAAAATATTACATACCAAATCTGACCATGCCAAAAATATTTAACCAGATACAATTCAACAGGTATATTAGGTCAGTTGTTAGTCTGTAATCATTCAGACGATCCAATAGATAGCCGTTTGGGCCGAAAATACCAATGCGTATACTCAATCCAAACTTCCAATAGGTTTTATAGTCCAATAATAATTTCAAATATGGATCAAAATGGCCCCATGAACCTGAACAAACGACGACAGGGGGCCGCCTCTTCACCTGTTTCAATAAGAATCTTCTTCATAGTCATGAGATATTCCACCTGCCTCATCTCTTAACAGGATATCAAACCTCAGTTCCATGACGTAACATGAAGTCTGTCTTGGTTTACCTGCCTGCAGTGTGAGCATATATTGGTTTCTGCATTTCAGCTCAGAAGCTAAAACTGTACCATCTATAATCATCTATAATTTTAACTCAGAAGCTAAAACTGTATCGTCTCTCTCATCTATAAACAACACAAAAGCTGGTACCTCTCCAAGCTCTTACCGTGACCACTGCCTTAATCAAAGGAAGAATTATCTGAAATAATGACAGGGAGGTTGATTTCATTTTGTTTTAATATTAAAGGCACTAAATGCTATAAATACAGTCTCATTACCTTCCCTCGTAAAACAAAAAAAACCCTCTCTTGGAATAACGTTTGAGAAGATGGGGTCATGTTCAGTCACAGCATCCAAATGACTTGGAAAGACTTGTCTCTAAACCTATTTATAAGAACATTTAAGGAGCCTCACCCAACTTGCAGTTTCATCGTTCAGGAAACCAAATGCCTGGGGACTTCCCTGTCATTACACCCCTTTAGAGGCAGCTGGGAATAAATGGACCATTTCAAAAGCTGGAAGGGGAGGGTAGAGGTTCTCGGAAGATGAGAATCATCACATACACCTGTTTCTTCTGCTGAGGACAACAGCTTCACTCTTCTCAGATCCTCCACTTCTTGTTCCCTGAAACAGATATTTGTGAGCAATCTCTGAGCAAGGTACAGGTATTTAAGCAAGGTCAACAAAGCCCAGTGGAAGAAGAGAGAAGCCGGGGCAGGGGAGAAACGCTTACCTGCTATCATTTTGAAGCACGGCGGGGTCTTCTTCATTCCGTGACTTTGTCTCTTGCAGAGGCAGAAGTGTGAGGTGGGAATTCACTCTGAGTTCGTTACATGACATTTCATTGTCTTCCCTGTTGTCAGCCATTTTGTTCGGCGTGAACTAAGGCTGGTCAAGGCCATTCATTACTACGGGTGTGAAAGTTGGACAATGACAAAAGCTGACAGGAAGGGAGACTTCCGGCGGAGGTTGATTCAAACACCCGCACCAGACGCTGACTCCGTGTTGTTTCAAACTAAAAGAATTTAAAATGCCTACTATAAACAACAATACATCTTCTGGTCTCGAAGGCTGAGATGGGATGACCCAAGGGTCAAAAGAAGAAAACACACAGACCTCCACCAGCCAGAGGAAGAAATGGAATCATCTGTTTTATATTTATTTATTTAATTTCATTTATATCCCGCCTTGCCGGACAAGCTAATGAAGACTCTTCCTCCCCCTCCCGTGCGTGCTTGAATCAGACGGAGAGGAGGCTCGGGCCAGCAAAAGGAAACGCAAAGGCTCGATTACAAAAAAAAAAAAAACATGCAAGAATTTTTTATAGAACTGAAACAAGAAATAAAAGAAGAGATCAAGAGTCTTATCAATCCAATGACAACAAAAATAGACAATTTAACCAAGAGCATGGAAGAAATTAAAGCAGTCGCAGACTCAACTGCAGCAGAAGTGAAAAATAGTAAACAAGAGATCTCGGAGCTAAGTAATTATGAAACCTGGTCCAAAAGTAAGTTAATGTTATTAGAACTTAGAGTGTGTGAACAGAAAATTAAAATTCGTGGGATTCCGCCAAACTTTGAACTGAATACCAACCTGACTACAGCTTTAAATTCATGGCTGAGCGGGGAGTTGAAACTTCCGGGTACAGTGGTTACGACAGCATACAGACTAAACATTAGCAGATCTGGGTCACCAGCTTTAAGCCCGGATGTTCTTGCAGGGATTGTGGACGTTCAAACAAAGAAATTAATTTTAGAAACCGCCCATAGCCAAAAAGTTTTGAAACTAGATGATGTCGACCACCAGTTACTGATCCACCGCCTCGCCGACACAGGGGTCCAGGGGCTTGCCTTGCAATGGCTCGCCTCATTCCTCCAAGGTCAGGGACAGAGAGTGGCGCTGGGGGAGCAGATGTCCCAGAGGCACTCGCTGGTGTGCGGAGTGCTACAAGGGGCAGTGCTATCCCTGATGCTCTTTAACATCTATATGTGTCCTCTTGCCCAGATTGCATGGAGGCACAGGCTGGGCTGTCACCAGTACGCTGATGACACCCAGCTGTATCTCTTGTTGGGCGGCCAGTCCGGTGCCACCCCAGATGACCTGGACCGGGCGCTTTAGGACATGACGGGCTGGCTCAGGCTGAGCCGACTGAAATTGAATCCAACGAAGACGGAGGTCCTGTGACTGAGTCGGAGCGGTCCGGGGGTGGGATCCCATTGCTGACCTTCGGGGGGGCACCATTGGTGCCAGCCCTGAGGGTCCAGAGGTTGGGAGTGCTCCTGGATGCCTCCTTAACCATGGAGGCCCAGGTAGCAGCCACTGCCAAGGCAGCCTTTTACCACCTAAGGCTGATTAGGCAGTTGGTTCCCTTCCTTGACCGCAATGACCTTGCGACAGTGATCCATACAATGGTCACCTCGAGGCTAGACTACTGTGATTCTCTCTACATGGGGCTGCCCTTGTCTCAGCTCCGGAGGCTGCAGCTAGTGCAGAATGCCGCGGTCAGGCTGTTGATGGGTCTCTCAGTATGAGACCACATCCAGTCTGTGCTGAGGACATTGCACTGACTGCCTATAGCATACTGGATCCAGTTCAAGGTGCTGGTTTTAACCTTTAAGCCCTATATGGTCAGGGGCCTGCCTACCTGAGGGACCGCCTTTCCCCGTATATACCCCAGAGAACTCTGCGGGCAGGCACCCAACATCACCTGATCCTCCCTGGCCCTAAAGGGGCCAGGTTGGTGATCACCAGGACCAGGGCCTTCTCAGTGGCGGCTCCTCACTGGTGGAACGAGCTCCTGGATGACATCAGAGCCCTGTGGGACCTTATGCAGTTCTGCAGGGCTTGCAAAGCGGAGCTCTTCCGCCAGGCCTTTAATTAGGAGCCGCCACTGGGGGGGAGAAGGGGTCCCTGGAGAATGCCGAGGGAAGCTCGGCCCCGGAAATCGACAGGTGAAGCCTCCTGACCTAGGTTTTTGCTAGGCTCTGCGCTCAGCTTTGGATGTACTGTGGGCCGCTGTCTCTTTGTGGTTTCCTGTTGGTTTTATAATTTTATGCTGAATTTTTATACTGTTGTTTTAAATTGTTGTCAGCCGCCTTGAGCCGGTAACTCGGCTAGGCGGGATATAAGTCTAAATTAATAAATAAATAATAATAAATAATGTTATTACTCAAATATTTCCAGATCTCCCATATGAAATACTGACTGTTCGAAGAAATATGCATCCAGTGGTACAGAGACTAATAGAACTAAAAATACCCAGAGGTCATTTGGGGCCAAAGCAAGGTGGAGCGGTGCTCCACCAGCCCAGGAGCGGGCACAAGTGAGGGTGGTGGCAAGCCCCGCCCCAGCGGGCCTGCGGTAAAGCAAAGCCGCTACTGCTGGCACAACTCTTGAGAGAAGGGTTTAAACTTTAAACCCCTTCTTGCTTCGCTTCCTCCGTAGGCCTGCTGGGAGTTGGGGGCAGGGCTTGCAGCCACCGCCATTTGTGCCTGCTCCGAGGCTGCCGGAGCACAAGCCTCCCCTTCCCTTTCCCAGCTGGCCTGCCAAGGTGGGCAGGGAAGAGCAAAGCGAGAAGGGGTTTAAACTTTAAAGCCCCCCACCACCAGCATTCCTGGCTGGCCTGAACAGGCAGACGGGCCAGGGAAGGCCTGCAGAGCCCCCCACCACCTGGGGGGATTTAAATGCCTTTCTTTCTCTTCCCCAGATGGAGAAGGGAGAGAAAGGTATTCTAAACATGCCTGGGTTCCCTTCACAATTTTCTCTAGGTGTGCCGCAGCCATGGGTCACCTAGAGAAAATCGCGCAGGGAACGCAGGCATGTCTGCTTGCCTCCCCACCTGTCCACTTCACCAGGTAGCCTGCCGCAGTGGGCTGGCTGGAGAAGGGGGGAGGGGAGGCGGGCAGACATGCCCCCCCTTTCCCCTGAGCCTCTCCGCTTTTGCGAAGAAACTCAGAGTAGTGGGTGGGGGATTTAAATACCTTTTTTTCTCTTCCCCAGATGGGGAAGGGAGAGAAAGGCATTCTAAACATGCCTGGGTATCCTGCATGATTTTCTCTAGGTGCCCCGCAGCCGCAGACCACCTGGAGAAGATCAGGCAGGGAACCCAGGCATGCTTGCATGCCTGCCCTTTGCAAAGGGTGTGGCATATGCAAACGAATTATACAAATGAGCTCCTGCACCTCTTTTTTTAACGAAATGACCCCTGAAAATACCATATCAGTGGTTACCTCTGGGTCATCTTACAGTTACCCAAGGGGGAAGGACTTGGACAGCCCATGATGTACCTTCAGGAGTGGAAATGATTACGGCTATTACACAGGATGCCAGTGGTTCAGAGGATTATACTTGATAAGGATGTGAAATAGGCAGCGCTGGAACAGAAACTTTTGATTAAATTTAATTTGGGACATTGCACAATGCGGGTAAGACCGTGTGGGTAAGATCCCCAGCCCGCCAGTGGCGAGTCTCTCCAGGGGACTCCTTCAAGAAACCAAAGATTCCGAAGCGAGCAGTACATCCCAAAGATTAATGCCAGAAGATTTAAAAAAATTGGTGTTCAGCATTAATTCTTGCTTTCCTTTCATCATACTAGTTATACAAAAAAATTATAAGTCAGAAGTGTAAAGAAATAAATTGATAAAGAATAATTAAGAATAATTAAAATAAAAAATAGCTGGGGGTCAAGGGGGATAAGAAAAACAAAAGATGTATGAACTGTATACTGACCTATTTTTGGAACATAAAACTAAGTTTTTGGGAACGTTCCCAAGTGGATTATAATGATAGGACAATAGATATATTATAAATCAAGCCAACTTGGGCATATTGTAGGTGTCTCTGACAAATTAGTTTAAATGTTATTCCTTCCTTTGTTATGACATTATGCATAAACTTATATTATGGAAATTAAAAGCAAAATAATTTTTTTTTTGAAAAAGCTGACAGGAAGAAAGTAGATTCATTGGAAGTGCAGTGTCTGAGGGGAGTTTTACGGATACTGTGGACCACCAAAAGGACAAAGAAGTAGCTTGTAGATCAAATCAAGCCTGAATTCTCACTTGGAACTAAAATGACGAAACTGAGGCTATCATACTTTGGTCACATTATGAAAAGACAAGACAACAATGCTAGGAAAAGCTGAAAGGCAGCAGGAAAAGAGGAAAACCCAACATGAGATGGACGGACTCAATCAAGGAAGCCACAAAGGCCCTCAGTTCACAAGATGTGAAAATGGCTGTTAATGATAGGATGTCTTGGAGGCCATGAATTCACGGGGCTGCTGTAAGTCAAAAGCAATTTGATAGCACATCATACGTACACACTCACACAGGACTGGTTTTGTTACTTTTCCCTTTGGAATTAAGATATTTTCATTTTGCAGCCCGAGCCGTACATTGTCGAACAAATGGCCTTTTCTAACCACCTTTATTTGGCAAGCGTACCACAAGAACCTGCTCTCCATACATCGACCTGTGTGTGCCAGCTGGACGCCTCGGAGCGATTTCTCCCCTCAGCGTCCCTTCCCTGTGTGGAGCACCTTGACTCGATCCATTCCTAAGCTTCCCCCCTGATCATGGCCTCTGTGTTGTAGAATGGATAACCAGAGACAATCTGGAAACATCCAGCCTTGGTGGCCTTCCATAAGGCCCGTAAAGACTGTTTCTTTTCAGCAGGCTCACTTAAGCCGAAGCTGAAGTAAATTAATGCTTTCTGGCAAGCAATCGACCTGCTGTGGTTTCTCTGTGTGAGCTTTGTAGAATTTGTTTATACCGTAATTTTACACTGTGTTTGCTGTGTTGCTTGGCTTGTGCTCACATTGGGGAGCTACATGGTTGCCAGCTTTGGATTGGGAGATACTTGGAGAGTTTGGGGGTGGAGCCTGAGGAGAGTGGGTTTTCAGGAGGGGAGGGACTTCAGTACCATAGAGTCCGGCTTCCAAAATGGCCATTTTCTCCAGGTGAACTGATCTCTGTTGCCTGGAGATCAGGTGTAATAGCGGGAAATCTCCAGCCATCGCCTGGAGGCTGGCGACCCTCTGAGGGAGACAAAAAATCCGGTTTCTAAGTTCCATTTATGGATCGCATCAGATGCAAGCCAAAGTCATATCATAGAATCATAGAGTTGGAAGGGACCTCCAAGGTCATCTAGTCCAACCCCCTGCACAAGGCAGGAAATTCACAAATGCTCCCCCCCACACCCACAGTGACCAGTGTTCCCTCTAAGCTAAGTTAGTGTGGGCTTGCTCACAGTTTTCTAGCCTCCAGCTCACACATTTTTGTCTTAGCTCAGGAAGGATGACTCCAGAGCAAACGAATTTATGCAGTACCCAAATCACCTGCTCCCAAGTTTAACACCAGTAGAATTTTTGCTCACAGGACTCCGCACTTTAGAGGGAGCATTGACTGTGAACCCTTTTCCATGCCCAGAAGGGGGCAAAAAACCTCCAGGATCTCCAGCCAAACTGACCTGGAGAACAATAGCTTCCTGACTCCAAAGCGACAATCAGCATTTCCCTGGGCATGTAAGAAATCTTTAGCAGTTATTCCTTAAATCAGTGCTACTGATCAAATTAGTACACAACACGCCATACATTTGAATGGGCATTCATTCCGAGGCTCCTTTCTTGGTTTATTTTGTGCTTAACTTTGGCTGGACGAAGCCAAATGCTTTCCAGGCACCTGTCATGATCTAGCAGTCATCGTGATCATATAATAGGGTCCTTATTTTCATAAATGGAATATCTGGCCGTGTTCCAGAGTTCGGATTTCAAACATGCCCCTCCAGACTTCATCTTTGAGGGTTTAAAAATCAAAGGCCAAAACTCAGGTCTCGATACTGAAGTCACCTTGACAAATCTGAAACACCGAAGTTCCCACAAGTACGCTACAGGTCCTTCCCGGACACAATTCCTCTACTCGTGCCATGATTTCAATGATTTATGTTGCAAGAAAAAAACAGACCAGTTCTCAGAGGGCCAGCTCAGATGATAGGGAAGCCATACAGGCAGTGGAGAATTGCAAGAAGGGGGGAAACACCTGCATTACTTCCAGTGTTCCCTCTAAGCTGGGTTAGTGTGAGCTAGCTCACAGTTTTTTAGCCTCCAGCACACACATTTTTGTCTTAGCTCAGGAAGGATGGCTCCAGAGCAAACAAATTTATGCAGCAGCCAAATCGTTCGCTCACAACTTGAATGCCAGTCGCTCACCAAGTAGAATTTTTGCTCACAGGACTCCACAGCTTAGAGGGAGCATCGATTACTTCTGTCCCCTCCCAGCCAGGGTGGTGAAGTGATTAGAAAAAAAAGAATAGTTGGGTTTATACCCTGCCCTTCCCTTGGAGTCTCAGAGCGGCTTACAATCTCCTTTCCCTTCCCCTCCCCACCACAGACACTCTGTGAGGTAGGCAGGGGCAGAAGCTCTGTTTAACAGGATGCCTTTTGGAGAGCCAGTTTGGTGTAGTGGTTAAGTGCAGGGAATCTGATCTGGGAGAACTGGGTTTGATTCCCCACTCCTCCACTTGCACCTGCTGGATGACCTTGGGCAAGCCATAACTCTGGCATAGCTGTTCTTGAAAGAGCAGTTCTCGAAAGAGCTCTCTCAGCCCCACCTACCTGACAGGGTGTCTGTTGTGGGGAGGGGAAGGGAAAGGAGTTTGTAAGCTGCTCTGAGACTCCCTTGGGAAGTGAAGGGCAGAGTATAAATCCAATCTCTTCTTCTTCTTCTTCTTCTTCACACCACAGCACAAGGATATTAAATGTGTGGTTGAAGGTAAGCTGCAGCAGCCATTTTGTGGCTGGCTCCACCTAGGATTGCCAGGTCCTCTCATCATCATGGGGGGGGGGGATTGGGGGGTGTTCCAGGGGTGGGTGGGATGTCACACACGAGGTCCCTGTTTGGGGGTAGGCCAGCAGTGGATCAAAGCCCCAAACAGCGGGGGAACCCCCACTGGGATGGTCAGGGGGCTGGCAACCTCTGTGGTTGACAGAACAAAACAAATAGCTCAGAACTTTGCTAGGAATTATTTATACAAACCCCCCACCCCACCCCAAAAAAATGCTTTCTGGAATATCCAAGACAAAATTTAGAATGTGCAAAGAAATAATAAAAATGTGGATCTATTTGCCACTTTGTCTTAGGGCTCGGCTCCTCCTGAGTCCCTGTCAGTATATACTGTCTCTACAAATCCTCCTTTATCTGGGATAGTCCCTGATTTCTGCTACTTGTCTCTGGTCAGTCATATTCCCTATTTTGTTAGATGTCATGTGAACGGGTAGAATCATAACTTATGAGTAGGATTACCAGCCTCCAGGTGGAACCTGGAGATCTCCCACTTTTACACCTGATCTCCAGATGTCAGAGGGTGGAGGGTGGACAGAGAAAATAGCTGCTTTGGAGAGTGGACTGCATGGCCTTATACCCTGCTGAGGTCCCTCCCCTCCCGAACAATGCCCTCCCCAGTCTCTACCCTCTAAATCTAGTATTTCCCGACCCAGAGTTGGCAACCCTATTTATCAGTAAGACTGTCAGCCCCAGACTGAAAAAATGTCTAGATACTGGGGGGGCAGGGCCTGGGAAGAGCAATAGGATGGGCCTCAGTGTATACTCAGGATGGGTATAATGGCATAGAGACCACCCTCCAAAGCAGCCATTTCCTCCAAGGGAACCAATCTCTGTAATCTAGAGATCAACTGTAATTCTGGGGGATCACCAAGCCTGCCCTGGAGACTGGCAGCCCTCTTGGGCTTTCAGCGCTGGGTGACAGTCGGGCACAAATCCCGCAGGAAAAGCTTCCTCCTGCCAGAAATCCTGACACTTGATGGGTTTCTGTTTCTTGTGCAGCTTTTAAAGGTGGAGGAGCCCTGCCAGGTAAGAAGACAACAACAGTGGTTAGAAGATCGAGTTAAAGTTCACTTGACCGCTTGAAACAGTATCGGCCGCCTTACAGGTTAGGGTTTAGCAAGCAATACTGGGTCTCGTTGTGCTTAAAAGAAGGCAGGTAAGGGTAGATGTTACCGACAGAAGAACCACTTTAAAGAGAACCCCTTGTAGATCGTAGGCCAATGAAAGGACTGGCGATGCAAGAATGCCATTGGCAAAGCATCTATGCAACGTTCTCCTTGATAGGCCACCAAGTTAACTGGTCTTCGAGTCTATGGCCTTGAAGCCCTAGTTTCTCATGTTTCCACTCCCTCTCCCAGCCTTCCTGGAAATATCTTGCTAGCCCAACGATGGTGGTTTCAACCAGGGCTTTTTTTGTAGAAAAAGCCCAGCAGGAACTCATTAGCATAATAGGCCACACCCAACAGCAGAAACTCATTAGCATATTAGGCCACGCCCCTAGCAGTGCAGCTCCCTCCCAGGATCGGCTTCCCCAGGGGAACCTGAGGAGGGGAGACAGTTTAAACTTCCTCCCCTCCCTGGATCGGCTTGGCTTCCCCAGACGCCCCCCCAGCTTGCGAGGCACCTGGGGAACCCGGGGGGAAAGTCTGTAGGCACGGCCAACTCAGAAGCCAGCCAGAACTCCGTTCCTGTGCATTCCTGCCCAAAAATAGCCCTGGTTTCATCTCTGGAAAAGGATAGCCTAAAATACCATTCGATTAAGAACATAAGCCATGTTGGATCAGGCCAATGTTCCATCCGGTCCAAGACTCTGTGTCACAAAGTGGCCAAAACCCAGGTGCCATCAGGAGGTCCACCAGTGGGGCCAGAACTCCAGAAGCCCTCCCACTGTTGCCCCCCAAGCACCTAGAATACAGAGCATCACTGCCCCGGACATAAGAACATAAGAGAAGCCAATGTTGGATCAGGCCAATGGCCCATCCAGTCCAACACTCTGTGTCACAGAGTGGCCAAAAGCCAGGTGCCATCAGGAGGTCCACCAGTGGGGCCAGAACTCCAGAAGCCCTCCCACTGTTGCCCCCCAAGCACCTAGAATACAGAGCATCACTGCCCTGGACATAAGAACATAAGAGAAGCCAACGTTGGATCAGGCCAATGGCCCATCCAGTCCAACACTCTGTGTCACAGAGTGGCCAAAAGCCAGGTGCCATCAGGAGGTCCACCAGTGGGCCAGAACTCCAGAAGCCCTCCCACTGTTGCCCCTCAAGAATACTGAATATCACTGACACATAGTGTTCCATCTGCACCTTGTGGCTCAGAGCCTCTGCTCCATACGTTTATCCAATCCCATCTTGAAGCTGTCTGTGCTTGTAGCCGCCACCACTTCCTGCAGCAGGGAATTCCACGCACCCATGGACACCCATGATTTCCATGCACCCATGGACAGAAGTAAATTGCGTACTAGAGGCATGGTTTACAAGCAATACGACAGCTGCTGCCAGGCGTATCTGGTGATGTCAGCTTTGAGACGCAAAAGCTTAAACCCTGGAAATGCTGGTCTCTAAAAGCCAAACTACATGTTACTCTTTTCCACATGTTTTAGTGTGTTCCCTGCAGCCACACAGCAACACAGCTTCCGTTTAGAAAAGGAGAGTCCTGGTCAACTCCTGGCACCTGGTGGGAGATGGGGGGGAAGTTATTTGGAGTGGGAGGGAAGAAGAAGAAGAGACTGGATTTATACCCCACCCTTCACTCCAAGTCTCAGAGCGGCATACAATCTCCTTCCCTTCCTCTCCCCACAACAGACCCCCTGTGAGGTAGATGGGGCTGAGAGAACTCTTTTGAGGACTGCTCTTGAGAGAACAGCTCTGAGAGAACTGTGGCTTGCCCAAGGTCACACCAGCAGCTGCATGTGGAGGAGTGGGGAATCAAACCCGGTTCTCCCAGATTACACTCTGCACTCCTAACCACTACACCAAACTGGCCCAGCTGACATTGTAGCAACAAGTCTGCGTCACTTCCAATGTGATCCGGAAGTGACTTCATCATGCACTATCAGGGTGACACTCTGGTATTGGGGGGGGGGGGGGGGGGAATGACTCTATGGTAAATTTGGCTTCTACCATAGAGTTTTTGCCCAGATACCAGAATGTAGCTCACGTGGCGATGTCACTTCCGGGTCACATTGGAAGTAACATAGACATGTCACTGCAAGGTCGACTGGGCTCTTTTTCCAGGTAAGTCCCATTCGCCGGCCAGCTGATTAGCAGCAGGGCAGTGGGGCCTGGCAAAGGGGAACCCCCACTTTTACTGGGCGGTCTGGCAACCCTTGAGAGCCCAAACAGGCTTGGAATGGCACTGCAGGGAGGGGAAGGGCTCCTGTTCCCGCCAAGCAGTTTTTGTGCATGAAAATCACACCGGGGGGGGGGGTTATTTTTCCAATTTTGCTCCTTTGTGTGCCCAAATATTTCATATGGAGCAGCAAAACCTGCTAAACAACCCCCCTAGCATGTGTTTTTGTGAGAGAAAATTGCTGAGGGGGTGCAGGAGCCCTGCAGGGCTGCCCCCCCCTAGGGCTGCCAAGTCAGCCTGGGGGGCGGGGGATCCCCCGCTTACAGGGGTTCCCGATCCGCCGGCCAACATTCGGCCGGCGGGGGAAACCCCGCCCCCGAAGTCGTCCAGCCTGGACGACTTCCCTCACGCAATGGCGTCACCCGAAAGTGACGCCATCACGTTGGAGGCGTTGCCAGGGCGACGCTCTGGCAATCGCCCCAAAACTCTATGATACCATAGAGTTTTGGGGCGATTGCCAGAGCGTCGCCCTGGCAACGCCCCCAACGGGCTGACGTCACTTCCGGTGATGTCAGCCAGTGAAGCTCCCGGCCGGCAGAGGACTTCCCCCCGCCGGTAAGCAAAACGGACTTGGCAACCCTAGTCCCCCCCCCCGGTTTTAGAAGTATTTCCCTGCAACTGCTGTGAGGCAGTGGGGAACACGTGAAAATCAATGGAAAAAAAGTAATGTATAGTTTGGCTCGAAGGTCTCAAATTCTGTCACCCAGTACAACAGGGATTCTTCACTGGGGGGCCTTATGGCCTTCCCCCAGGCAGTGATCTTCAAGGGCACACCCATAACTTTGGGTGGGAATGGGGGAGGGGTGTACTTTAATTTTGGCAGCTTCTACTCACCTCTGAAAGCCAGCGGGGGAGAGTTTTTTAGTACCTACCTCACCCTAATGATAAAATCTCTGCATTGCTCCCTCAGGCTCTTAAAAAGTCATCCGCAGAAAAGAGGAATCAAACCAGACCTTCAGGAGTTGGCCAGTAGTCACCAAGGGCCTGTCCCGTTGATTGTTATGGCCGAGTTCTGTCTCTCATCCACATATTTCATGAAGAGGTTAAAGGTAAAGGTTTCCCTTGCTCAAAAGCCAGTCGAATACGACTCTTGGGATGCAGTGCTCATCCCCGTTTCCACGCTAACGCTGTCCAAAGACGTTTCCGTGGTCATGTGGCCGGCATGACTAGATGCTGAGGCGCACGGGATGCTGTTACCTTCCCACCAAAGTGGTACCTGTTTATCTACTTGCAGTTTCTTGCTTTTGAACTGCTATGAGAGCCAGTTTGGTGTAGTGGTTAAGTGCGCGGACTCTAACCTGGGAGAACCAGGTTTGATTCCCCACTCCTCCACTTGCACCTGGCTGGATGACCTTGGGCAAGCCATAGCTCTGGACCAGCTATTCTCTCAAGGACAGCTTGGGAAAGAGTTCTCTCAGCCCCACCTACCTGACAGGGTGTCTGTTGTGGGGAGGGGAAGGGAAAAGTAGTTTGTAAGACGCTCTGAGACCCCCTTGGGGAGTGGAGGGCGGGGTATAAATCCAATCTCTTCTTCTTCTTCTTCTATGTTGGCAGGAGCTGGGGCCAGAGACGGGAGCTCCCTCCGTCACGTGGCACTCGGGTCTCGAACTGCTGAACTACCGACCTGCAGTTCAGCGTCTTAACCACTTGAGCCACTGCAGCCTTATTTCATAAATACATCCCTATAAATAGCCTTCCTTAGAGTTAGGGTTTCCAGCTCTGGGTGGGGGGAAACACCCAAGGAGGCGTGAACAAAACGGGTTCAGCAGCAGCCACTCTTATCATACATGGCGGGGGGGGAATCAAACGCGAGGCTACGCTGTATAGCAACCTTTGCTGTTCAGGAGACGGGTACTTACTGGAATGCCCCTTTGGTAACGTGCTGGTCCTTTGTGGAGGTGTCGACACCACAAGCAAAGCCAAAGTGCCTGCCAGTGAAAGAAGGAAGAGCATGAGGAAGACTGGATCGTGACTTACGCCAACTTAACACATGGAATTCACTGCTGCAGGAAGGAGGGGCAGCCACAAGCATGGACAGCTTGAAGAGGGGACTGGATAAATACATGGAGCAGAGGTCCAGCAGTGGCTATCAGCCACAAGGTATAGAGCAGGGGTGGCCAACCTGTGGCTCGGGAGCCACACGCGGCTCTTTCACACATATTGTGCGGCTCCTGGCAGGGCGGCTGGGGAAGCAAAGGAGAGGCATGCTTTTTCTCTCTTTCTTCCTTCCTCCCTTCCTTCCTTCCCTCCTCCCTCCCATCTATTTGCTTTCCTAGTTTCTCTCTCTCTCTTTCTTTCCACTTCTTTAATTCTTTCTTTCCATCTCTCTCTTTTTCTCTCTCTCACTCAATATCATTAGCAAACAAGTAATATCATTATCAATAACCGGTTTTCCTCGTTTGTTTTCATTTCTGGCAGTCCCATTTAACGTTAATAAAAAGCAAATTTGCATATTTTTAAAAATAAAAAACGTGTGTGTGATATTTGTTCCTGTCTTGCGGCTCTCAGACATCTGACGTTTATTCTATGTGGCTCCTACGTTAAGCAAGGTTGGCCACCCCTGGTATAGAGGGAACACTTTGTCTGGGGCAGTGATGCTCTGTATTCTTGGTGCTAGGGGGGCAACAGTGGGAGGGCTTCTGATGTTCTGGCCCCACTGGTGGACCTCCTGATGGCATCTGGGTTTTGGCCACTGTGTGACAGATTGTTGGACTGGATGGGCCATTTAAATCAATTAAATCAAACAGAGGACCACTGAACAATCCAAACAAATGTATCTTCCTCTCCCAAGATACTAAAACTCGAGGGCATCCAATGATGCTGATGGGCGGTAGGCTCAGGACAGACAAAAGGGAATACTTCTTTACACAGATAGTGATTAAAATGTGGAATTCGCTGCCAGAGGATGTAGTGATGGCCACAGGGATAAACAGCTTTAAAAGGGGATTAGATAGATTCATGGAGGATAAGTCTGTCAATGGCTACTAGCCATGGTGTTTGAGGGGAACCTCCACACTGAGAGGCAGACAGCCTCTGAATCCCAGAGCCAGGAGGCCACATCAGGGGAAGGCCTCGGCCTCTATGCCCTGCTGTTGGCCCTCCAGAGGAACTGGTTGGCCACTGTGTGAGACAGGATGCTGGACCAGATGGACCACTGGTCTGATCTAGCAGGGCTCTTCTGATGTTCTTATGAAGGCCTCGGCCTCTATGCCCTGCTGTTGGCCCTCCAGAGGAACTGGTTGGCCACTGTGTGAGACAGGATGCTGGACTAGACGGACCACTGGCCTGATCCAGCAGGGTTCTTCTTATGCTCTTAAGCACAGACAGAAGGAAACAGAAAATAATTGTAAGTAAGTGACACAGTCCCGCAATGTATGGTGCTTATGTTTGCTCCTTGCAGGCATACGGTCCTTGGGCACGGCCTGGGATGCTCCGTGCCCCAGTGGTAGGAGCAAAAGCACAATATCATGAGCCCAACATAGCCACGAGCAGGATCACGCCTAAACCCACTGAACTGAAGTTCCCCCGCCTCTTTGGTCTGCTGTTCAGACATGAACAACCAGGGTTCAGCCACACAAGAAGAGCAGCATAATGAATCACACCAACAACCCTTCCATCAACAAGGCATTCACACCCTTGGCATTAGAACAGGAGGTCGCAGCTGTCTGTTCGTTTTGAGTGAGAAAGGAGCTCACCTGTCTGCTTTAGGAGAGCCGCTCTAGTTGTTTTTGAAGAAGTTGGCCATGTCACGATCCCAGATGCTTCAGCTGTGGGAGGAAAGCCAGAAGCACATCAAGTTCCCTCATCGGCAAGACTATGTTGAAGATTATTTCTCAGATATTCCAGGAACCAATCACAGACTCTCTAAATTCTGCCTTCCCTCCCGGTATCGGCTTGGCTTCCCCAAGTGCCCTGTGGCTTGCGAGGCACCTAGGGAACCCAATGTGGGGGGAGGCTGTAGGTGTGGCCAACTCAGAAGCCAGCCGGAACTCCATTCCTGTGTGCGTCCTGCCCGGAAATAGCCCCGAGCATCATTCTCTGAAAGCAAGAACGCAATCTTCTCAGTTTCTGGGGAAGCTTGCATAACCAGTAGATTTCCTGCTACACATTTCTCTCTTGGAGTGCTGTATAGCGGACAGTAGAGCATGTCGTGAGGAAGGCCCTCCACCTCTGACCAACCACAGGGGCAGAGAGGTTGCTCTCTTGGAGTATGTGAATAACGGGCAGCCAAAAGAGCTGTTTGCATTGTTCGGAATCGTAAGGCTGTAAAGGGCACTCTGAGGTTATAATGAGAGATCTTGATTAAGTAACTCGACCTGCGGTGGTCAAATTTGCAATACTTATACCAGGGAGCCCCTTTAGATTTCAGAATTAAAGAACCGTCGATCAGTGCATCAGCCTCATATATACAATCCCTAAGTGGCAAATTGTCAGCTGAGGCCCCGAGCAGGTCACCTGGGATGGTGTATTTTTGGATGATGGTCTTGAGAAAGTTAGAGCAGGTAGGGTCTTTATCAAAATGGAGGATATACACACGCATGCCCAGACCCTCTGAAATCTTACCAGCAAACCATTTGGATGTTACACCAAACAAACCAACAGTCTCAACTCACTTGTCTTCAATAAATCCTGTCCTTCTTCTGTAGAAGGAGACGCCAACGGCACAGGGACTCCTGTGGCTGAAAAAGAGTGGGGGGAAATTGAAAACTCTAAATAACTCTCAGTATTGAAACACTGCATAATTTACAATTGTGGGAACGAAAGATGGACTAAATCGTATTTGGAGCATATGCCACGTCCCCTGACATCACCAGAAGTGTGTCAGAAAGGGAATGTCAGTTTCAGCCCCATTATATCCTATGGGCCATTGAAATCAATGGCAAAAACTCATAGGGTATATGAGGGGCTGGAGGAAAGGGGGTTTGAGGGAGAGGCTCCAAACTTGCAGGGTAGCTGCTGGGGCCTCTCCTCTAAATACCCACTAAGTTTCAAGAAGATTGGACCACGGGGTCCAATTCTATGGGCCCTCAAACCGATTGTCCCATCCCCTCCATTGTTCTCTATGGAGGGAAAAAATGTTAACTTTTTTCCTACCATAGAGAACAATGGAGGAAATGGGGGCAACCTGTTTGGGGGCCTGTAGAATTGGACCCCCTGGTCCAATCTTCTTGAAACTTGGTGGGCATTTCGAGGAGAGGCCCCAGCAGCTACCCTGCAAGTTTGGAGCCTCTCCCTCAAAACCCCCTCCCCTCCAGTGGCTTTTAAAGTTGCCGCCGAATTTCGGCGGCAATTCGGCAGCGAGCTGAATCAGATTAGAGAATCTGATTCAGCCCGGGGCTGCCCTACTGGCCAGTCCTGAGCTGGCGGAGCTTTGCTCCGCCTCGCTCCGGCCCCAACGGACCCCTGATCATATAAGTATGAAGCTTCTCCACTCATAAACCCCATCCTCATGCAATGAGCCAGCTCCTACCTGCTCATATTGCTCAGTTTCTCATACCCTGATGTGCCATGGCTGAATAGATGAACGGACACCCCCCAAAAAACTGTGAAAGTTCTAGCTGCGGTGTGGCAAAGTAGCAAACGGGGACTTGAATGTGTGCAGGAACCCCCAAGGTGGCTCTCACACACATTCAAGTCACCTCTTGCTGCTTCGATTACTAAGTGAAGAAGCTGTATGTGTGATCCAGACTTAGAACGCAATTCATTCATGAAACTACTTACATCCTCCACTCAAGATAAGCTGAAAACGACTCACTCTTTTATTTTATTTTATTTTATTTGCACTGTTCTTAATGGTCTCTGCCCTGATTTGCATGGCCCAGGCTTGCCCGATCTCAGAAGATCTCAGAAGCTAAGCAGGGTCGGCCCTGGTTTATACTTGGATGGGAGACCACCAAGGAAATCCAGGGTTGCTACACAGAGGCAAACAATGGCAAACCACCCAATGGCAAACCACCTCTGTTTGCCTCTGCCCTTACCTGGCTGGCCCAGGTTAACCCAATCTCAGCAGATCTCAGAAGCTAAGCAGGGTCAACCTTGGTTAGTACTTGGATGGGAGACCACCAAGGAAGTCCAGGGTTGCTACGCAGAGGCAAGCAATGGCAAACCAGTCTCTTGTTTTGAAAACACGACGAGGTTCCCTTCCTCGACCATGCTGACCTAGCAACAGTGATCCATGAGATGGTCACCTCAAGACTAGACTGCTGTGACGCTCTCTACATGGGGCTGCCCCTGTTGCAAATTCAAAAGCTGCAGCTAGTGCAGAATGAAAGGTAGAATGAAAGACCAGGCGGGTAGAATGAAAGACAATGGAAGCTATGTGCAGGCTGCTGAGAAATTTTTATGTTATATAGAACATAAAGAAAACTTAACACTAATATTAAAGAATCCTAAACACTATACAGAACTCAGTAATCATGTGATGATATTTGATGAGAATCTCCGGAAGGTCATCTCGTTTCAATTCTCAAAATCTTCATCCAAAACCAGAACATTAATAGCCAGAAAGAAGGTTACAATAGATCATGACCAGTACCGGGGCAGACAAAGCAAGCCTCCACAGAAAAAATATATATATTCCAGTAGTGGGAACACCTGTTTGAGGCTTCTTTCCTTTGACTCAGATGGCCCGGTAGTAATAGTAATGTGCAATTAATGTTACTTAGCCTGGAAATTTTCTCAGCAGCCTGTACACAGCTTCCATTGTCTTTTGTCCTACCTGTATGTCAGCTGTGTTTCTCTTCCCAGGTGGGAGCACATCCAGCCTGTGCTGCGGACGCTGCACTGGCTGCCAATAGCATACCGAATCCACTTCAAGGTGCTGGTGCTTACCTTTAAAGCGCTTTATGGCTAGGGTCCAGCATACCTATGGGACTGCCTTTCCCCGTATATGCCCCAGAGAGCACTTCAGTCGGGGTCACAGAACTGATTGACCCTCCCTGGCCCTAAGGAGGCTAGGCTGGCTAGGACCAGGGCCAGGGCTTTTTCGGTGGTAGCCCCATCCTGGTGGAAGGAGCTCCCAGAGGAGATCAGGGCCCTGCAGGACCTTTTGCAGTTCCGCAGAGCCTGCAAGACGGAGCTTCTCCGCCAGGCTTTTAGTTAGGGGGCTACCGCCACTTTTGCAGTTCCGCAGAGCCTGTGAGACGGAGCTCTTCCACCAGGCCACCGCCACTGTAGAGCCCTGGTCTTCAATATCTAGCCTGTGGCCCAGGAAGACCGTGAGCAGAGCGAATCTCAAAGCCATCCAGAATAACCAACTTTATGAAGGTAAGCCATCTTGAATAATCATCTTCAGCATATTTGTGTTGTGTAATATTGGAATTGTTTTATATGATTTTATGGATTTTATGGATTTATATGTTGACTGTGAGCCACCCTGAGCCTACACTGCGGGGAGGGCAGGGTACAGATGTGATTAATACATAAATAAATAAGTTGGCTGTGGCTTGACAGAACTCTCCACCACAACCAGGGGAGCAAGGAGATATGACGGTCTGTTCCCACTGGCTCCCTGGCAGGGGCAGAAATGAGGCATTCAGCAGGTGATCTGGACATAGGGAACTGGCCGGCAATGGATAGGATGGAAGGTTGCTGCCCCGGCCCTCCAACATCTGCCACTGAAGGTGACCAGCTCAGGTTCCAGATGTTGGAGCTCCCTTTGCAAGGAAGTGGCCAAAACCTGGTCTAGGCTTCCACAAAAAGGACTAACAACAGGAAAGGAACATAAAGCTACGTTTCTCCGTATACTTAAAGAGCCTCTGTTCTTGTATTGACTCTTCAAACCCCATGTACTCACTAGGAACTGGCTGTGTTCCTGGTGGGACGTCATAGCTCATCACAGGTGCAGGGGAGAGCACAGCTTTAGTTGGAGAAAGGTCCCATTCTTTTGAGGCCCCCACCTGCAGCCAGGAGGACACCTGGAAAGAGGATGGCTCTGAGCCCTTCAAGCTCACAGTCTTCCGCCATGTGGTGGATCTGGGTGAGATGGCCTCATCGCCTTTGGGGGCAATCGTCTGAGGCTGGACAGACATCTTTGGAGCTGAAGGATCCAAGTGAATAAAATATATTTTCAGCTAAAAGGCAAGTACAATGTAATTATAGGCATCTGTGCTACACACCTGTAAACCATCAGTGATAAGAAGAAGAGGAGGAGGAGGAGGAGGAGATTGGATTTATATCCTGCCCTTCACTCACTTAGAGTCTCAGAGTGGCTTACAAACTCCTTTCCCTTCCCCTCCCCACAACAGACACCCTGTGAGATAGGTGGGGCTGAAAGAGGTAGGTGGGGCTGAGAGAGCTCTGAGACAACTGTCCTTGAGAGAAAAGCTGGTACAGAGCTATGGCTTGTCCAAGGTCATCCAGCAGGTGCAAGTAAAGGAGTGGGGAATCAAACTCGGTTCTCCCAGATTAGAGTCCACGCACTTAACCGCTACACCAAACTGGCTCTCAGGGTGACTCTGAGGGTGGAATTCCAGGGGGGGAGGGAAGGAAGGAAGGAAGGAAGGAAGGAAGGAAGGAAGGAAGGAAGGAAGGGAGGGAGGGAGGAAGGGAGGGAGGGAGGGAGGAGGGAGGGAGGAGGAAGGGAGGGAGGAAGAAGAATAAGAAGAGGAGGAGGAGAGGGAAGAGGAAGAGGAGGAGTTGGTTTTATACCCCACTCTTCACTACCCCACTACATGGCTTCCCTCTGAAACTCAAACATGAAGCCATCTCATCACGTTCCTCTCCACTCTCTCCTATTTTGTTCAAGGCCACTGGCAGGAAAAAAACCCTCACAGTTTCATAGATCTGAATCCAGTATCTCCTTAGAGACCAACAAGTTTTTCAGGACAACGGAGATGGTGAGTGGTCTGGGGACCAAGTCCTATGAGGAGGGCTTGAAGGAGCCGGGTATGTTTAGCCTGGAGAGGAGATGACTGAGAGGTGATACGATCACCATCTCCAAGTACTTGAAGGGCCGTCCTACAGAAGATGGTGTGGAGTTGTTCTCTGTTGCCCCAGAAGGTCGGACCAGAACCAACGGGTTGAAATTAAATCAGAAGAGTTTTTGGCTTAACATTTGGAAGAACTTTTGGGCAGTTAGAGCGGTTCCTCGGTGGAACAGGCTTCCTCAGGAGGTGGTGGGCTCGCCTTCTTTGGAAAGTTTTAAGCAGAGGCTGGATGGCCATCTGACAGCAATGGGGATTCTGTGAACTTTGGCAGGTCATGAGAGGGAGGGCAGGAAGGGTTGCATCAGTGGCCCTTTCCTACATGCTGAGGAAAATGCTGATCGCCACTTTGGGGCCAGGAAGCAAATTTTCTCTAGGCCAGTTTGGATGGGGATCTTGGAAAAAAAATTTGCCATCTTCTAGGGACAGAACAGGGGTCAATGGGGGTATCGGGGGGGGGGAGGTAATTTTGTATTTCCTGCCCTGTGCAGGGAGTTGGACTAGATGACCCTGGAGATCCCTTCCAACACTATGATTCTAGGGGATAACTTAATAGCATCATGTGAACCTGCCTTTTAATAAGCCAGGCTGTGGTCAGTATTGTCTGCTCAGCCTAGCAGTGGTTCTTCAGGATCTCTGAGGTCTTGCCCATCACCCTACCATCTCATCCCTTTAACTGGAGCTGCTGGGGACCGAACCTGGGACCTCATGCATGCCAAGCAGATGCTCTACCCAGGGCTTTTTTGGTAGAAAAAGCCCAGCAGGAACTCATTAGCATAATAGGCCACACCCAACAGCAGAAACTCATTAGCATATTAGGCCACACCCCTGACAGCACAGCTCCCTCCCAGGATTGGCTTCCCCAGGTGCCCCGCAGCTTGCGGGGTGCCTGGGGAACCCGAGGAGGGGAGACAGTTTAAACTGCCTTCCCTCCCTGGATCAGCTTGGCTTTCCCAGGTGCCCCGCAGCTTGCAAGGCGCCTGGGGAACCTGGGGGGGGGAGTCTGTATGCGTGGCCAACTCGGAAGCCAGCCGGAACTCCATTCCTGTGCGTTCCTGCCCCAAAATAGCCCTGGCTCTACCACTGAGCCATGGCCCCATCCGACATGAGGTAAGCAATGCCCAGAGTGATCAAACATTGACTGAAATTCCTTTATATTGACAGCTGGCGTCCAACCATATACTGCACATCCCTTAAACCACCAAGACTCACTTGGCACTGGTGGTACTCCTGGTGAGATATCATAGCCTTCTACTGGGGTTGGAGGAGGAGGAGGCCCCACTGAAGAGGTTTTAGTCGACAAAACGTCAGGTCCCTTCCAGATGCCCGTCTGCAACCACAGGGGAGGAGGTACATATGGACCTTGAGAACTCAAGGTCTTCAGCCACGTGGGACGTTGTGTCGGAAGCACCTCTGCTCCTTTCGAGGATCCGTTCTGTGCCCGTATCGGCATCTTTGTAGCTGAAAAGAAGAACAGGGGAGGGGGGGAAATACATCATCTGCCACACACTTTGACTTCTGTCTCTGAAACAATAAGGGTGAAAACTGCCTGCCCGAGATCTTGGGAATTTAAGCATGAAAAGCACATGCTCCGTCACTGAGCCACAGCCACAGCCTGATCCATGGGGGAGCGCAGAAATTTGACGCTGGCATGACTCAGCACATGGATTGGGAAGTCACAAAATAGTGCATTAAGCAACCATACCACCTTGATGTGGTGCTGCAAAGTGCCATCAAGTCGCAGCTGATTTACGGCGGCCCCATAGGGTTTTCAAGGCAAGAGATGTTCAGAGATGGTTTGCCATTGCCTGCCTCTGCGTAGCGACCCTGGACTTCCTTGGCAGTCTCCCATCCAAGTACTAACCAGGGCTGAACCAGCTTAGCTTCTGAGATCTGTCGAGATCAGGCTAACCTGGGCCATCCCATAGGGTTTGCCATTGCCTCTGCATAGCTACCCTGGACTTCCTCGATGGTCTCCCATCCAATTACTAACCAGGACTGATCCGGCTTAGCTTCCAGGAGTCAATGAGATCGGGTTAGCCTGGACCACCCAGGTGTGGCCAAGCCACTTCTATAAGAGGTTACAAAGCTTTCAATAACCTCTATTTAAAAAACCCAGATTAATCAATCAAAAAAAATCTCCCCTGATCAATAACTTTGGTAAGAAGACAAAAGCGTTTAGCGCTGAAGAGAACTCGCTTACTTTTAAATGTCCACGTGCCTTGCGCAGTATAACTTAGGACCTTCTCAGTCTCTCCCCACAAAGGAATCAGATTGGGGTGGATGGAGTCTAAATCTTCAAAGGGAAAAAAACAACAACACCTAAATCTCAGACGATGCTGCTGCTTTCTGTTATGCAAAAATGAGAGTACCGATTCCAACTTAGGCCCCTTCTGCATCTAGAATTCCCTCTGCTGTTCTACCAAACCCACACTGGAACAGAAATTCCCCTCTGCATTGCATGCCGCTTTCACTCTTGTTGACTGTCGAATTTTAGAAGAATAGAAAATATTGGATTTATGCCCCGCCCTTCACTACCCGATGGAGTCTCAGAGCGGCTTGCAAACTCCTGTCCCTTCCCCTCCCCACAACAGACACCCTGGGAGGTGGGTGGGGCTGAGAGAGCGCTGACAGAAACTGGTCTTTTTCGAGAACAGCTGGTACAGAGCTACGGCTTGCCCAAGGTCATCCAGCAGGTGCAAGTGGAGGAGTGGGGAATCAAACCTGGTTCTCCCAGATTAGAGTCCGCGCCCTTAACCACTACATCAAACTGGCTTTTATGGCAGTGTCCAGACTGCATGCCACTTTCACTTCGTTTGATCTCTTGGTTTTATGGCATAGATTTATGGATGCTTTATGGACGTTCGGGGGTGACTCGGCAGTCAGTATGAGCATTTGCCTGGGGTATTTAATGTGGTTTTGAGCCGCATCTTTTTCTGTTCCAGTGTGGGTTTGGTCAAACAACGAAGTGAATGGTAGATGCAAAATGGGCCTTCGTGGGAAGGGGAGGAGTGAATTCCATAAGCTAATTGTACCTTGCGTAATGAAGGACTTCCTTTGGCTACTTCTGAGCTTAATGCTGAACTGATCTGTTGTGGCACAGTCCCCTGCCCAGTTTTCATTCTTATTATGGGGGGGGGGGGGGGGGGAGAGGGAAAATCTTCCTCTGCAGATAATTTTAGCCAGAAGTGGCAACTGGCCCTGGGGTCTGTGCTATTGTGTGTGTTTAAAGTGCCGCCAACTCACTTCTGACAATGGTGTCCTCATGAATTGATGGCCTCCAAGATGCCCTATTGGGTCTTGCAAACTGAGGGCCGCGGCTTCCTTGATGGAGTCCATCCACCTCTGCGCTATTACATTTTTGTTGTTGTTTTAAAAAGCCAATAATCTCTTTTAAGGTCTCCTTTGAAAACATTCCCACATATGCCTCTAGTATTTTTCTTATTGATGACAACATCCCAACTTTAAGCCCAGCTTAAATAAGAACACCAGCTTTTAAACTGAGATAGATCAAGATGGGTAGCCATATTAGCCTGTCTGTTAAAGGCTAACAAAATTTGTGGCAGGGGGTGAGCTTTCGTGAGTCACTGCTCACTCCTTCAGATACAGCTAGAATGTGAAACAAATTGGAAAATCGTGCAAAATGGAAATCCATCAACATTGTGAAGATACTTACGCAGGTACAAAGAGACATCATCTTTCTCACCAAATGCAGAAGACTTACCGTTGTACCAAAGGGACTTAGAATAAAAAAAAAATCCTGAAATCACTCCACTCTCCAAGACAGAAAGACAGATGGACTCACATTCTAGCTAAATCTGAAAAAGTGAGCAGTGACTCACAAAAGCTCATCCCCTACCCTAACTTTTGTTAGTCTTTAAGATGCTACTGTATTCTTGTTCTTTTCTGCAGCTTTTAAGTGGGTCTCTGTAGGTGTCCCTTTAATATTATTGTTATCTGGAAGGCCTGTCAAGTGATATTCTTCTGCTCCATACCCTGAAGGGCTTTGTCTGTCCTTGTCCTCGTATTAAACCTCTGTTCAAGGGACAGGACCTTTTCTTTCCTGGCCAGTTGGCCACCTTCCTTCAGGGGTCTTCACTGTCATCTCTAAAGCTGTCTTGGGGCATTCCCACACAAACTGAGAATACACCCCAGGGGATTCTGGGTAACACTTTCAGTTTGGTTGCCAAGGAGCTGGCAGCAGGAGAAAAAAAATACAGGTTTGTGTATTTTCCAGAATTTCTTATAAGAAGTAGCAAAGGGTAGTGCTAGGAATCACCAGAAACTCTATGGTTTTACCATACTCTCTAGTTCTACCATAGAGTTTCTGGTGACTCCTAGAGCTACCACTCGTCACTTCCAGTAAGAACTTCCAGTAAGTACATGAGGCTGTAACACGTCCCCTACAACCCTCTTACCAGTCACCAAATCCCTCCCGGCAATCCTAGCCATACCCAACAATCTCCATACTTGGGAAGAAGCAGTCACAGCCCTAATATGATCACAATCAGCTAGAAGGATTTCAATAAAGCAACTCCGCTTCTGTTTTCACTGCTCAACACCTTGACCCCATTCACTAGTAGACTCCAGATACACTCACCCAGGAGATCTGACATGTTACCAGAAAATGTGTAATTAATAACAGGGGACTTCTCGACTGCTTCCCACAAATCTGACAGGTTTCTTCCTAAAAGGAAAACAAAAAGAAGAAGAAGAAGAGATTGGATTTATACCCCGCCCTTCACTCGGAGTCTCAGAGTGGCTTACAAACTCCTTTCCCTTCCCCTCCCCACAACAGACACCCTGTGAGGTAGGTGGGGCTGAGAGAGCTCTGACAGAAACTGCTCTTTCAAGAACAGGTCTGACAGAACTATGGCTTGCCCAAGGTCATCCAGCAGCTGCAATGGAGGAGTGGGGAATCAAACCCGGTTCTTCCACATTAGAGTCCGTGCACTTGACCACTACACCAAACTGGCTACACCAAAACAAAAACAAAGATTCAGATGATGAACTGATGAAAGAGAGCCTTCTTTCGGTTCAAGGTGTGCCACCACGAGGGTGCAGAGAACCATCTTGGGATCCCACGATGGTAACAGGTTTAGCACTAGGCTAGGTCCACAGGTGAATGGACACCTAGTACTCGTGTGGGAAGCTGGAGGCAAAAATTCAGCAAGCCGAAAGCCGAATATTTGTACCAGCCTTGGCCAATCCAGAAGCTTGATAGTGTCTGCCAATCACAGTGGACAATTAGGAGTACCAGCCTCCAGGAGGCACCTGGAGATCTCCCACTATTACAGCTGATCTCTAGATGACCAAGATCTTTTCCCCTAGAGAAAATGCATACTTTGGAGGGCTAACATCATGCCATTAAACTAGGGTTGCCAGCTCTGGGTTGAGAAATTCCTGAAGATTTGGGGGGTAGAGCCTGAGGAGGGCAGGGTTTGGGGCGAGAAGATAACCTCAGCAGGGTATAATGCCAAGGAATCCAGCTTCCAAGCCACCATTTTCTCCAGGGGGACTGATCTTTGTCAACTGGAGATCAGTTGTAATCCCAGGAGATCTCCAGCGACCAACTGGAGGCTGGCAACCCTACATTAAACTGCTGAGGCCCCTCCCACTCCCCAAACCCTGCCCTTCCCAGGATCCACCCCCAGAATCTCCAGGTATTTCCCAACCCCAAGCGGACAACCCTAGATGCTGCTGTTTACCCATTTAAGAACATAAGAACATAAGAGAAGCCAGTGTTGGGTCAGGCCAGTGGCCCATCCAGTCCAACACTCTGTGTCACACAGTGGCCAAAAACACCAGGTGCCCTCAGGAGGTCGAGCAGTGGGGCCAGGAGAGGATATATGAAGAAGGCTCCCAGGACTGGCCACACAGATTTAGGCACCTCACTAAACTACCTACTTTATCCCACGGAACTCCCAGTGTTGCTGTCAGAGCTGGATTATGGGCCGCAAGTCTGGGGACCTGATCACTCTGGCTGTGTAGAAGAGGACTCAGAATGCAGGCTGTAGCCAGAGTTTGGTGAGATCTGCCCCATTGCCCTCCATATTTATTCCGCCTAGGGTTGATGGCCTCCAGGGGCCTGGAGTTTTCCCAGAATTCCAGCTGGTTGCTGGAGAGATCAGTTCCCCCGGAGAAAACGACAGCTTTGGAGGGTGGGCTCCACGGCACCACATTCCTGTTGAGTTCCCTCCCCAGTCCAAATCCTGCTCTTCTGAGGCTTCGCCCTGTTACCTATTGATGTTACACTGGCCTTGATAAGGTAGTTTTACTTGTATTCTTAGGACCTAAATCGGAAGGTACATACTAGCGTTATTACGATCTCCAATGGCTTCTGACACAAGGCCAGATACATTTGCGGCCCCACGAACAAATTTTTGTCTGTGTGTCATTCAATTCCAGATTGGGAAATTCCATTTTTGGTCTTATATCATAAAATCATAGAAGCACAAGGTTCGAAGGGTCCATACAGGATATCTAGTCCCACCCGCTGCTCCATGCAGGACCAGCCTAGAGCATCCCTGACAAGGGTTGGTCCAGCCCCTGCTTAAAGACTACCAGTGAGGGGGAGCTCACCACCTCCTGAGCCAGCCAATTCCACTGTTGCACAACTCTGACTGTCAAAAAGTGTTGCCTAAGATCCAGCTGGTACCTCACCCACCCTTAATTTCAACCCATGATTATGAGTCCTACCCTCTGCTGCAACAGGAACAGCTCAGGGGCGTAGAGGTTTGTAAATTCCGGGGGGGGGGCGGGGACGATGCCCCCCCGGGAGACCGCTGTGCCTCCCTGGGCCCTTCCAAGGCCCACCAGCCGCTGCTGCTGGTGCCCCTCTCTCCCCCCCCCCCCCCCGCCCTGGCCGCTCCTTCCCTCTCCCTCCCTCTTTTCCAGGCGAAATGCCCAGTGTGGTGGCGTCACCCAGAAGTGACGCCACCACGCTGGGCATTTCACCCACAAAAGAGGGAGGGAGAGGGAAGGACGGAGGAGTGGCCAGGCTGGGGGGGGGGGGAGGCACCGACAGCAGTGGCTGCCGGGCCTCAGAAGGGCCCGGGGAGGCACAATGGTGAGGTGCGGCGGCAGGCACTACGTTTTCCCGGGGGGCTCAGTCCCCCCCGGGAAATTTCGGGGGTGGCTCGAGCCCTCGAGCCCCCCCGTAGTCTGCGCCTATGGAACAGCTCCCTGCCCTCCTCTAAGTGACTCCCTGCCCTCCTCTAAGCCCTTTGAAGACTTAAAGAGAGCCATCCTGTCCTTGGCCGCCTCTTCTCCAGACTAAGCATTCCCAAGTCCTTTAGTCTTTCCTCATAGGGCTCGGTCTCCAGCCCCCCTCCCCCCCCATCATCCTTGTTGCTCTCCTCAGCACCCACTCCATTCTGTCCATATCGTTTTTGAAGTGAGGCCTCCAGAACTGCACGCAGTGCTCCAAGTGCAGCCTGACCAATGCAGTGTACAGTGGGACTGTGACATCTTGCGATTTGGCTGTTATGTACAACTGCAATAGGGGCTTTGTTGCATGTCTGTACTATTTGACCTCTGAAGAAGGCTCTTTGGGGCTGAAACGCACCAGGTCCTATATAGTTCCTTTTGTGCATTTGTCACTTTGATTATTTTATGAGGCTTTATTTGGGCCCCTACAAGGTTTTTTAATATGTTTTTTTAAATAAACACATGTATTTTTGTCCATACTTATTGATGTTTCTCACTTTTGGCCCTTTACTAGTTTTCTAAACATCCTTTGGAGGTTTTTGCTCAGTTGGTTTCGTTTCTCTTCCCCTCTTTCCTTGGGTCCACACTTAGTCCTTCAGGAATTTCCCAACTTGGAGTTGGCAATTCTAAAAATCATAAGGTATTCATGGACTGCAGCACTTTAGATTCCCTGAGAGTGTGTTTGGGAGATCCCATACTGGAATACTTCATCATGCCACTAAGCCCTCTACACAGAGCAGGGATGGCCAAACTGTGGCTCGGGAGCCACATGTAGCTCTTTCATGCATATTTATGCATAAAAAATATTGTGCAGCTCCTAGGAGAGTGGCTGGAAAAGTGAAGGGGAGCCATGCCTCCCCAATTGGTCTTCCCTTCCCAGCCAGTGTTCTCCTCCCTGGGTAAGCTTGAGGTATGGGGGGGGGGGGGAAGCAGAGAAAGGAAGCAACTTTAGATGCATTCTCAAAGCCAAGCCAGCGGGGCAGAAAGTTGCTTTCTTTCCATCTCTTCCTCCCCCTCCTATCTATTTGCTTTCTTTTCACCTTTCTTAGTCTATCTCTCTTTTTCCCCTCCCTTCCCATCTAAAGTTAAATGTGTTCTCCAAGCCCCACCCCACCAGCCAGCTGGCTTGGCTCAGAGAAGGCATTTATCTCTTCAAATCCCTTCTCCAATCCAAGCCAACTGGTGTGGGGGTTTGGGAGGGGGTGGAGAACACATTTAAAGTTGCTTTCTTTCCACCTCTCCCTTCCTCCCTCCCTCCCCCATCTATTTGTTTTCTTTCCACCTATTTCTTTTTCACCTTTCTCTCTCTCTCTTTCTTCTGTCCTTCTTTCCTCCTCCTCCCTCATCTATCTTCTTTCTTTGTTTCTGTTTCTCTCTCTTTCCAACTTTCTTTCTCCCTCCCTCCCTCCCTTTCCCCTCCCCTCCCATCTATTTGCTTTCTTTTCTCTCTCTCCCCCTTCCCTCCTTCCCCATCTGTTTCCTTTCTTTCCACCTTTCTTTTTCTCTCTTTCTCACTTCCTTCCTCTCACTTCCTTACTTTCTCCTCCGTCCATCTATTTGCTTTCTTTTCTCTCTCTCCCCCTTCCCTCCTTCCCCATCTGTTTCCTTTCTTTCCACCTTTCTTTTTCTCTCTTTCTCACTTCCTTCCTCTCTCTTCCTTACTTTCTCCCCCCGCCCATCTATTTGCTTTCTATGTTTCTCTCTCTCTTTCTTTCCCCCTTTCATTCTTCCTTTCCTCCTGTCTTTCTCTCTCTTAGACACATAAATATAACTAGCAAACAAATGAATACCATTATCAATATCTGTTTTTACCCCCTTTTGTTTTTATTTGGGCAGTCTTATTTAATGTTAATAAAAAAGCAAATTTGCATATTTATCCATAAAAACACGTGTAATATTTGTTCATGTCATGCGGCTCTCAAACATCTAATGTTTATTCTATGTGGCTCTTACCTTAAGCAAGTTTGGCCACTCTGGCACAGAGAAAACAAAGTAGTCACCAGGACTACTAAAGAATCCCATTCCCTGGTACACGACTTTTCCAGGAGCAGGGAGAGATTGCCATAGGCTATCCTTTCAGTCTGCAGTGCCCCTTCCAAAACAGTACACTCCAAGAAGAGATGCAGCATAAGACATTTCTGAATATGATGTTTGACTCCAAGCTACCAGTTTGAGAAAGAAGACATTTCATGTTTACCTGTGCGGCCTGACATGACGCAAATATAGACACAGTCTGTGTCGTTACTCTGGCTCACTGCAAGAGAAACAGATGGCAGGTTAGCGTCACTGGAATTCATTCAGAGCGGAACGAAAACTAAAATGCGGAAACTGGTCTTCAGTTCAGGCAGATCGGGAGGCTGACATATCGGCCTGGAAAAAAAGGAATTCACAAAGCTGTAGCTCCGAGAACTGCTAGGATGGAATTCTGATACTGTGGCAGAGTAATGCCAAAGCCAGAAACCAGAGACCAAGTATGCAGTACCTTCTCAGGTGCACCAGCTGTCTAAATCTAATGCCAAAGATATTTTCATAGCACATAAACTGGAATGTGGTGTTGGAGGAGAGTTTTACAGATGCCGTGGACTGCCAAAAAGACAAATCAGTGGGTTCTAGATCAAATCAAGACTGAACTCTCCCTAGAAGCTGAAATGGCTAAACTGAGTCTATTGTACCTTGGTCACATTAGGAAAAGACAAGGCCTACTGGAAAAGACAGTAATGCTGAGGAAAGTTAAAGGCAGCAGGAAGAAAAAGGAAGACCCAACAAGAGATGGATTGACTTAGGAGGAGGAGGAGGAGGAGATTGGATGTATACCCTGTCCATCACTCAGAATGGCTTACAATCTCCTTTCCCTTCCGCTCCCCACAACAGACACCCTGTGAGGTAGGTAGGGCTGAGAGAGGTCTTTCAAGGACTGCTCTTGAGAGAACATGTGACTGACCCAAGGTAACACCAGCAGCTGCATGTGGAAGAGTGGGGAATCAAACCCAGTTCTCCCAGATTAGAGTCCGTGCAAATGTGGTTTACTATTGCTTTCCTCTGCAGAGTCTTCCATGGAGGTCTCCCTTCCAAGTACCAACCCTGCTTAGCTTCTGAGATCTGACCAAACTGGGCTCCACCATGCTGCCTTCCATCCCCAAGTAAGATTATAAATCACAACAAATGTTCCCAAAATAGACTGGATGCAACTGAGTGCCAAGTGTTGTCCCCTTCTAAGAATGTAAGAGAAGCCATGTTGGATCAGGCCAATGGCCCATCCAGGTCAAAACTCTGTGTCACATAGTGGCCAAAAACCAGGTACCGTCAAGAGGTCCACCAGCAATGCCAAAACTCCAGAAGGCTTCCCACTGTTGCCCCCAATCACCAAGAATACAGAGCAACACTGCCCCAGACAGAGTGTTCCATCTCTATAGCCACTGATGGACCTCTGCCCCATATGTTTATCCAATCCCCTCTTGAAGCTGTCTATGCCTGTAACCACCAACACTTCCTGTGGCAGTGGATTCCTCCTGTTCGTTACTCTCTGGGCGAAGGAGTGCTTCCTTTCCTCTGTTCTAAGCCTCCTGCTACCAATTTCATTGAGAGCCCACAAGTTCTTGTATTGACCCAAAGTCCTTCCTGCCCTCTTCTCACCCCAAAGTGTCAGGTTTAATTAACTGGCCCTGCAGTTGCCGATTAGTAACAACCACCAATCTTACCCGAGAGAATGGAAGTAGACTTGAAAATTTCGGTTAGGGAGCTGGTGGAGTTTCCGATGAGATCAACTAGCAAAGCCGTGAAATCTAGATGAAAAACAAACAAACGAGGTTTCCCAATCAGGGACAGGCTTGAGTGATTTCCCCATTGGTGCTGCAGTTGCTGATACAGCCCAGGGGCAAGAGGTCTTCAGCATCTGAATATCATTCCCCACTGAATATCATTCTAACAATCCATTACAGGTTCTTTGGAGAGTCAACTGTTTTCTTAAGTAAGTCTCTAGCCCCTTCAATTGCACAGATGTTGACATCAAGTCACAGCTGACTTTTGGCAATCCCGTAAGGTTTTCAAGGTAAGAGACATTCAGAGGTGGTTTCCCTTTGCCTGCCTCTGCACAGCAACCCAGGACTTCCTTGGGGTAGGGTTGCCAACTCCAGTTGGGAAATTCCTGGATATTTGGGGGGCTGAGCCCGAGGATGGACCTAAGCAAGCTACAATGCCATAAATTCCCTCCTCCAAAGGAACCATTCTCTCCAGGGGAACCGATCTCTGTTGTCTGGAGATCAGTTGCAATTCCCAGAGATATCCAGGCCCCACCTGGAGGTTGACAGCCCTACCTTGGGCGGGGGTCACCCATCCAAGTAGTTACCAAGGCTGACCTTGCTTAGTCTGAGAACTTACAAGAGTGGGCTTTTCAGGACTAGTGTTCCCTCTAAGCTAAGTTAGTGTGAGCTAGTTCACAGTTTTTTAGCCTCCGGCTCACAAATTTGTCTTAGCTCAGAAAGGATGGCTCCAGAGGAAACTAATTTATGCAATAGCCAAATCACTCAAAAGACTCCACAACTTAGAGGGAACATTGGCCAGGACCATGGATGCAGTTTGCCTTTCCACAATAACAGGGGCTAGACACTTTTAAAAAAAAAGAAAGCCAGGAATCCAGATCACGTGAAACACTTATTTTTATAACAATATTCAAGTGCCTATTAAACAAGCAAACAAACACCTCCCACAGAGCAGCCATCTGGTCTTTGCTATGATTATTCCTAAGCCTTTGCAATAAAACCAAAAAAGGAAAGTTAAGTGGCAAGATCAATAGACCCAAGACAAGGATGTTCATGAGGCCTCTTGAGATGAGAGTCACGTGTCTGGCGCCAAATGCACAGCTGCTGAATTAGAACATCTTCCAGTTCTGGTCCAGAAAATACCTCTGTGACTATTTTAGTCAGAGCTGGAGAGTCCTCAACAAATAGCAGTTCTACAATGCTGTGGGGAAGCAGAAAGAAAACTTGCTTCCCCATGGAGATAGATCAAGATAGGCAGCCATGTTTGTCTGTCTGTAGCAGTAGAAAAGAGCAAGATTGCAGATATCGGAAGAAGTGAGCAGTGACTCGTGAAAGCCCTGCCACATATTTTGTTAGTCTTTAAGGTGCTGCTGGACTCTTGCTCTTTTCTACTGCTTCCCCATGGATTAACCGTAGGGCAAATAACCCATATGTTCTAGAGTTGCCAATGTCTAGGTCCTGGAGACCTCCCGCTGCAACGACTGATCTCCAAATGACCGAGATCAGTTCCTCTGGAGAAAATGGCTGCTTTGGAAGGTGGACTCTACGATGTCATACCCTACCGAGATCCCTCCCTTCCCCAAACCCTGCCCTCCCCAGGCTCCACTCCCAAAATCTCCAGGATTTTTAGAACTCTTCTGCACCTGATATGATAGTTTTCCATGTGTAAAAGCTTTTTTTGTATTGGGGGGGGCATCTGTCCTGAGAACCCCCACCAACAGTCTGAAGTGGTATAGTCTCAGAAAGGGTCACACCAGAAAAGTCAGCTGGAGTAGCATGAGCAGGGGAATGGAATGACACAGTGCTGTGACGTCACTTATAGGTCAGAACCTAGAAATGACACCATGGTATCACGTGCCTTAGGAATTCCCCGAATCTCTATGGTTTTTCCCATAGAGTTTGGGGGGAATTCCTAGACTGCCATTCAATACCATAAAGTGACGTCATGGTGTTACACAATGCTGTATCCTCCACTCTCCACCCCCAAATGTTCTTGCCCCTCTAGCTGGCAACCCTACATGATAGTTAAACTGACATACAATGGGAGTGTGAATACATACTTAAGCCATTTGCATCTCACTGAGGCTGTTCACATCAGCATAACACTTATATATGAGTAAAGATGGAACAGGCTGGGCCCTGTCCTTCATCCCCTGTGAGCCGGTCGCCCTGGCAACAGCTACCCAGCCTGTTCGTCCACTCACCTGTTAAATCATTTGTCCTGTTGGTTAAGCAGTAACAGTACCTGGTGGGGAACTTCGTGGGATCGATATTTTTCAAGTTGGAAACTGTGAAGAAAGTAAGGGCGACGCCATGTGAAATCGGCTGCGTGGACCCTGAAAAGTCTTTGCCGTTTCCCAAGATGTCGGAAGAGCTACCAGTTTTTTCAAATGTAAAATATATTGTATATAGTTTTAAAAAAATCATAACACTGCCTTCATTACAAAATTAAACAACTAAAACACACATGATTCTTAAACTCAAGAACTCGCTAATGCTTGGCATTCGGGGTTCAGAGTGCTGCATTCCCTACCAAAGTCCAGCAACACAGGACAGGATTCTGTTTCACAGATGGGGAAATGCAAGCAGGGTTGGGAGACTAAGGGTCCCTCTCACACGCCATTAGTATCTCTTTCTGCCCCATCTGTATTTTCAAGTGAGGTGGGAATGTCTCTTTTCAGACAAGAAGAAGAGGAGGAGGAGGAGATTGGATTTATACCCCACCCTTCACTACCCAAGGGAGTCCCAGAGTGGCTTACAATCTCCTTTCCCTTCCCCTCCCCACAACAGACACCCTGTGAGGTAGGTGGGGCTGAGAGAGCTCTGACAGAAACTGCTCTTTTTCAAGGACAGCTGTGCTAGAACTAGGGCTTGCCCAAGGTCATCCAGCAAGTGGAGGAGTGGGGAATCAAACCCGGTTCTCCCTGATTAGAGTCTGCGCACTTAACCCCTACACCAATCCTGTCCCCCCTCACCCTCCTCTTCTCCAGACTGAACATTCCCGAGTCCCTCAGCCTTTCCTCCTAGGGCTTCTGGGTCTCCAGGCCCCTGATCATCCTCATCGCTCTCCTCTGCACCCGCTCCATTCTGTCCACATCCTTTTTGGCCTCCAAAAGTACACACAATACACCTTAGAGATGCATTAGGGATGGATGTCGGCATGAGGGATGATTCCTTACGAGGAATCTGAAAGGGTCAGGTTACTTAACCCTAATGTGACCCCCCCCCCAATAACCCCTACCAATGAAGATAGGCACAGGAGTGGCAAATAAGAAATATTAAAAGCACAGAACAGGCAATTTTAATACTTTTCATCTGGTATCTACAGGAGAGAAGAGAGGCCTCTGGAAAGACCTTTTACAATCAGGGTGCCACCACTGAAAAGCCCCTGCCTTCATTCACTAGCTGCCTAACTTCAGAAGGTCTTGAACCAGAAAGAAGGCCTCTGAAGATGATCTCTGCAAATGTGTCGATTCACACTTACTGTTGTACACGACGATGGAGACTTTGTGGAAGGCATAGGAACTATAGGAGGTGATGCTCAACAACGAGAAGAACTTTTTGGTACCTGTGGACATACGGGTATAAGGTATCAGTATGCTAAACAATGGCTGTGATCACACCGGTGGCTTGGCAAACTCTATGGTGCCACCTCTAACTGAACTGGCTGGAAGTACTGCAGGGCATATCAGCCACACAACACACCCTGCTGCAGGCTACCCACGGAGACATCCCACAGTAAAGCATCCACATTATTGCAGCACCTCAGCCACAGAGCGCACTGCCAAAGCATTTCCAAAATTCATGCGCGCATAGTGTGCATGCACACACATATGAGCATGCATGTACATGCACATATAGGCAATTTTTTTAAAAAAAAAATTGCATCCCCAGTGGCAAAAGGATCTGCAGGTTCAGACTGCCAAATCCATTCTGCGCGTGCTCCCCCGTGTTCAGACATCCAGTCATGTGCAATGAATGCGCGGGGACTGTCTAGGATGCCTCATTCTGCTTCACAGGGGATGCCAGGAATTGAACCTGGGATTGTTAGCCCCCAGATATGTCCTGCAAAAGGGTAGTTCCTAATCAACACCCCTCATCATATTTTACTCCCCAAATCCTGTGTGTGTGTGTGTGTGTGTGTGTGTGTGTGTGTGTGTGTGTGTGTGTATACACTTGCACAGCCTGAGTTAGGCGTGCCTGCATTGGAGACTTCCAGAAGCCCAACCGCCTAAATTGCTCAAGACACCATTCAGTAAAATAAAACAGCATTAATAGCAGGAGGTGAAGCAACTACCTTTGAGAGCAGAACTGAGCATTCCATTTACCAGCTCAGTCAGGTTAATCGCTGCCAGATCAACTGATTTTGCAGGCAACTCTGGAAAAGAATAAGAGATGTCTGATTCATTCTTACAGTGACACCCAAATCGGTAACAAATGTCTCAAAATGCAGACTTCAGTAGGAAGCTATCCTCGGTTGAGGCGCGGAAACACAACCTTGCTCCTGGAAGGTATGTCCGCTCAGGACAGTTTCCATGCTTCCAGTTTGGTACGCTGATGCTAAACTTGCTAAACTGGAAAGAGGAAACAGTATTTGCATGCAAGAGGTATTATTCAGCATTCCTCCATGTGGCTGCGCACATGCTTACCCTCCTGTTCTCCTGATCTGGACAAGCAAAGTTTGGCAAAGAGGCTGTGAGGCTGGTGTGGAACCGGCACAGTAATTGCATTAAAATGCTATGTGCAAACTTATTAAAAAAAAACACGGTGAGAAACAAAATTTCACCCCATCATCACCACCCATACTCTGATCTATTCAGGGTAGTCTCTATGGGGTCCATGTCCTTCGGAGAAGAGAGTCTCCATTCTGCATTCTGGAGTCTCCATGAATACCATCCACATGTTGACCCATGTGTTGGAGTAAGCAATTCAGCATGCCTGGATATTGGGGGGTGCTACATCAGTGTGTAAAGGTGCTGTCTCCTTAAATGGGATGCCTCTCTTTGTCTTAACCTGGGAGCTGCCCTTTGACCCCTCCTCTCTCTCCTTTGTCCTCTCACTCTCTGCACATGGCCTTCCATGGAGAAACATGTCTCTGCAGTTTTCTCCTGTAGAGACGATGCCCTTATGCTCCCCCACACATATGATGCTGGACAAGCTGGCCATTTGTGACTGGGAGAATACTCTTTAGACTGGGCTTCTTTCTGTCCTTTTGACTGCAACCTGAATGTGAACTGGACTTACTCGGATAACTTTACCTTTTTTGCAATATACTTCTTGGGAGATTTATTTACTGCACTCGGTATCACGCTTCTATGACTAGGAAAACTCTGCTATATTAACCAAATATCCCAATAGGGTTATGGGCCCAGCATGCTTCTGCTGTGCAACCATGCTAGATTAACAAAATATTGCAAAACCATGTACAGGTTGAGCAAGTATTACAGAAAAAGCAGAAACAGCAGATTCCTGACCATAGAGGGCCTATGGCAAAGGCATGTTGTAACATGACTCTAACACACTTCACAATTTTTGGCCCACAACTCTCCTCCCACCTTTTTGTCAGGTCTTATTCAGGGCCAGGCTAGGTATCAGATGGGGAGATTCATAAATAGGTTTCCTTCAGTTCTTTAATGGTTAAAACTTAGGCAGGGGGCACTTGAGGAAGTTAAAATGGACCAGAAACAAGCCCAAGCTCAGCAGTGCCTGAGGCTCTATGAGCCAGCAGTGCAGGAGTGATGCTGCTTAGACCCAGCCTGCAGAGCCAAGAATGAGTGATGCTCAGGTGGGAACAGTATTTTGCTGAGGAATGCCATTTGGGGGCATTTGGGGCTGGAACAAGAGGAAGGAGGTAAGTCATACTCTGTGGACAGAAAACTTTCAATCCAAAGAACTGCTCCATTGGATCCAGGCAATTGGCGCCTCCTCTACCACAGCTGCCAGTTAGGGGACACTGACACAGGTCACCGTGGCCATTAGAGAATCCAAGCCAAGTAGTTCCTGCAGTGCTGGCAGAGTTCATAGCCCTTGGTTATGCTTGCTCCTAGCTGCAAGGGATCTTCTAGGGCAGTGGCCTACCAGAAACTTTCCCAGGAAGTTAATGGGTAATCCATCCATGACCTTAGGGGAAATCCAGCTAAGAAGTGCCCTGAAAGCAGAAATGACCTGTAGAATAGTGTGTGTTCTGTCCTCAGATGAGTAAACCACATGCAGGATCCATCAGCATTGGAAGTCCTGGGCATACATGAAATAAAGATGATGTCCTTCAGGTCATAATATGCACCGAATTGTGGTTCAGACACTGCACTGCGTTCACCTTCATAAAAAGGCCCCTTCAAATTACCCTTCATTGCCCAACTGTGGTGGTCACCATGATCAAGTCCTGATGTTTTAGAGCCCCCTAGTGGTGAGTGCGCTTAAATGAACATTTGTCAGGGGGAACTGAAATGAAGATGGCACCCAGACCACATAAATGATTACAATTGACAATTGGCATCAGAAGTAAGTTGCACAAAGATTTAGGATGAGTCACTTAGGGACTCAAATCCTACTGAGTAAATTTTTTTTCCATTTTGTTTGTCATTGTGCCACATTGTCACTAGAAAATAAGGTTTCTGGCAACCTACTGGGAGAGTTTGGGGGAGAGGACAGTCTTGATGCTGTGCCAACTCTATGGTTTGTGCTGGGGTGACAGTCTAGGATTTACCCCAATGGTTAAACCATAGAGTTTGGAGTGAATCCTAGAGTATCACCCCTGCGCAATGATGCCACTTCCTGGTTTTCACCAGAAGTGGCATTGCACATTGGTGAGACATGAAAAAGCCCCCTTAATTCTCCCCCCCCACTGGCCTGTTAAGCAGTGGTGGGAAACAGGGGAGACCTAGTCCTCCACCAGATAATCGTGTTCCATTTTTCAAGAACTGAGCAATGGTGGAAGGGAATCTAACGTTTCAGGGGTTAGACTAGGTGGCCTATATGGCTCCTTCCAACTCTGTGATTCTGTAAGTGAAAATATGCCATTCTGACACATCAACCTGTATAATTTATGTATTGGGAAGCAGAAAGACAAGCAATTAAGGAAGACCCAATTCCCTGAAGTTTCACCATGAACACAACCGAGATCCTCAGCGCCACCCCTTGCTATCCTTCAGTTGCCAATTGCAATGAATTCAGGCAAACCGAGGGAGAGCATCTCTGGGAGACGAATCTGAGCTCCGAGTGCAAAGGTTTACCTGCTGTAGCCAGCACCGCCACCCGTTCGTCTTTCTTGATTTCCCCTTTCGTACTTGCAGCTGAAAGAGACATTAGAAATAGGCTTTCTTGCATCTATCGATGCACAATGTTTAAAAGATTTTTTAAAACCTTGTTTTAAAATGACCGTGATGCAGCGGTTCTTGGGGGATAACTTTGCCTGTGTGCAGTTACGCATCTCATGCCAAATTCAGCCGGATCTTGGTTGCAGAGGAGGGCAACCGAGATGATGAGGGGGCTGGAGCAGCTTCCCTCTGAGGAAAGGCTGAAAATTCTGGGACTTAGAATTTTCAGCCTTTCCTCAGCTTAGAAAAGAGACAACTGAGTGGGAACGTGATAAGAAGTTTATCAAATTATGCACAGGGTGGAGAGAGTTGACAAAGGTAATTTTCCCCCCTCTCTCCCGAAATACTAGAAGCTGAGGGCATCCAATGAAGCTGATGGGCAGTAGGTTCAGGACAGACAAAAGGAAATGCAACTTTATACAGAGAGTGATTAAAATGTGGAATTCACTGCCAGAGGATGTAGTGATGGCCACAGGATAGGTCTCTCAGTGGCTACTAGACATGGTGACTGAGGGGAACCTCCACATTCAGAGGCACTTAGTCTCTGAATCCCAGAGCCAGGAGGCAACATCAGAGGAAGGCCTCAGCCTCTATGCCCTGTTGTTAGCTGTCCAGGGGAACTGTTTGGCCACTGTGTGAGACAAGATGCGGGACATGATGGACCATTGGCCTGATCCAGCAGGGTTCTTCTTGTGTTCTTAAACCGCCTCACGAGGGCTGTGCAAGTCTGCCCTCCAATGGTCACCCTAAGTATGCCACCTTCTTGCTATGGTGCAGGCATGCAACTATGAGCCTCTATGTGAACACACTGCCTCCTGCAGGGAGAAGCGGGATATAACTCCTTTGTGCCCCAGCAACTCATGGGACATCACAGTGGTGAGCTCCCATTTCCTGCTTAGGTGGGAGCCTAAGAGCCAAGAATCAAGAGTTGGCCCGTCTATAGGCCTTGACAACAGGCAGGAGGGCTGTGGGTGTGAACATGCAGGGGGCTACGGCACTGGCTGCACCAGAAAAATCCAGAAATGGCATTGAGTAGCTCTAGGAATCACCAGAAACTCTATGGTAGGAACCCAGAAGTGATATAAGGTAGCTCTAGGACTCGTTGAAACTCTATGGTATCATAGTTTTTCAATGAGTCCTAGAGCTACCTTATATCACTTCTGGCTTTTTAACTAGGAGTGATGTAGTGCTGCATGCCATGCTCCTGAGCATTACCACCCAAAGGCAAAAATCAGGGCTGCTAGGCCCCTGCCCAAAGTGGGGGATCCCCCGCCCCAACTGCTGCCCCTGCCATAGAGTTTTTGCCCAAATACCAGAGTGTCCTGTGATGCCGGTGACATCATGGAATCACTTCTGGTGCAGACTACAAGTGATGTCGCCGTGTCACCAGCAATATCACTGTTAATGCCTGGCATAGGTCTCTTCTTACTACTGGTAAGTGCCCCTCGCCCCTCCCAGTTGCCAAGAGGGACCTGGAAACTAGTTTACAAATGGTTAAAAACTGTGGGTTCAGGTTTGGTCAACCGCTCAAAGTAAGTTTATGAATCCCCTTCAGCTCCGACAATATTCAAGCCCACAATTAAAAAAAGAAGAGGTTTTTTTGATTTTTTTAAAAAATCACATTGATCTTAGAAGTGGTCCACTGAGGAAGTGAAGATTTACTTACGCTGTTCCTTACCCAAGTTTGAAACAAAGAGGAGGCATAAAAAGCCCAGCGATAGGCTAACAGCTCCATGCAGAGGGGAACATGGCATTTTGCAACCGGACTTCCTTTTATGGGAACGACCTGGGGAAAAAGAAAGATGAAAATATGAAAACCCGAGGACATGATCCTGGCCATGGCTTTACCAAGCAGGAGCTGCACGGTGAAGGACCCTTTCCTGGGAGTAAGCCCCATTTGACAACAAGGAACATACTTCTGAGTAGACCTGCTTTGAATCGCTCCTTGGGTAGGGTTGCCAGGTCAGATCGACTCAGCGGCAGGGGAGAGGGAGGGACTTTCCGGGAGTGGGGGGCAGTGCACAACGTAATGATGTCACTTAGAGTTCTGCCCAAAATACGTTGTGGATGGGATGATGTCACTTCTGTGTGACATCATTATATCATGTCTGGGGGCATGTTTTTCCCCTGAAATTTCACAGGCCCGAAAATTGGGGGATCCCCCACCCCCAACTGGAGAATGGCATCTCTATCCTTTTATTATCATGGTCAAGGCTGTCCCAATCTCATCAAATCTTGAAAGCTAAGACGGGTCAGCCCTGGTTAGTATCTGAATGGGAGACTGCCAAGAAGTCCAGGGTTGCTGTGCAGAGGTAAGTGATGGGAAACCACCTTGGACCATTTCTTGCTTTGAAAATCCTGTGGGAATTTCCATGTCAGCTGCGAATTGATGGGACTTTTCGCCACCACCATTTGTTTTCAGATGATTGGGGGGCATCCTTTTGCTGTGGAAAATGAGTAAGCAAGGCAGCTAGGGTGGCCAGGTCTCCTGTTCTCTCCCCCCCCCCCGGCTCCTGATGCTCTGGACCCCCACTGCTGAGTAGTGGAGCATCAGCAGCGAGATGAAGAAAAAAGAAGCATCATGTTGATGCCACAACATCACTTCTTAGCTACATATCAGGAAGTGACATCATGACATCGTATTGGATGTTCTAGAAATCACCAAAGAATCTATGGCTTTTACCACAGAGAGTTGGGAAATTCCTAGAGATGCTGTGATGTCACTTCTGGGTATGTAGCTGGACCTCTGCTCCATATGTTTACCCAGTCCCTCTTGAAGCTGTCTATGCTTGTAGCCACCGCCACTTCCTGCAGCAGTAAATTCCACATGTTAATTACTCTTTGGGTGAAGAAGGACTTCCTTTGATCTGTTCTTCATTTTATCACCTGGGAATGGGAGAGGGGGGGATCAGGGCTATTTTTGGGCAGGAACGCACAGGAACGGCGTTCCGGCTGGGTCCTGAGTTGGCCACACCCAGCAGGAACTAATTAGCATAATAGGCCACACCCAACAGCAGAAACTCATTAGGATTGGCTACATTAGGGGTAAGTGGCCTAACATGCAAATCAATTCCTGCTACAAAAAAAGCCCTGGGTTTTGACAACAAACAAGGTAAACAGAATAAGAAGCAAAAGGTGGGTGTGGCTGGATGACCACTCTTCTGGTAACATGGGGGTGTGACCTAATATGCTAATGAGTTTCTGCAGTTGGGTGTGGCCTACTATGCTAATGAGTTCCTGCTGGGCTTTTTCTGTCAAAAAAGCCCTGGCGGGGATGATGTTCTCTCCTCACACCAGAACACCAAATGCTTTGAGCTTCTGTTTCTGAGCAACGATTGCCTGGCTTGGGCCTTGAATTAAGTATGAGAAGCCGAAAAGTAAGTTAGAGTTGCAAACTGTAGCTTGGGAAATTCCTGGAGATCTGAGGGGCAGTGTCAAGGGAGGGTGGAGTTTGGGGGTGGAAGGGAGTTCAGCAGAGCTGTGATGCCAAAGAGTCCACCTTCCGAAGCAGCCATTTCCTCCATTTCTTGATTTCTGTCATCTAAAGATCAGTGCTCATTCTAGGCCTCAACAGGAAGTCGGCCTCTTTCTAAACTTTGTACCAGGAAGAGAACTGCTAATATGCCCACACAGGAGAATGCCAACTGCATCTCTGCCTCTTCCGGACACCTTCCTCCTCTGTAGCTGTATAAGTCACTTTTCAGGGCATGCCTCTTTTAATTGTTTGTGTAGTTTCTACAGCCAAAAAAACATTTAAACTGCCAGAGGAGTACATGTGAGCCCTCTGAACAATGTACATACTGATATAGGGCATGTTTAGTCTATTCTAACTCTAGGGGGAACTGCAATTTGTGTTTTCCACTTCTCAGAGCTCGTTGATTACTTATTTCCTCCCTTTCTCTGCCTACGTAACTTAAGACTGCCACAGTATGAGTGGTAGATCAAGATCTGTCCGTAGTAGTAGAAAAGAGCAAGAGTCCAGTAGCACCTTAAAGACGAATGAAATTTGTGGCACGATAGGAGCTTTTGTGAGTCACTGAAGAAATGAGCAGTGATTTACGAAAGCTCGTACCCTGCCACAGATTTTGTCACTGAAGAAGTGAGCAGTGACTCACGAAAGCTCATACCCTGCCACAGATTTTGTCACTGAAGAAGTGAGCTCAAGTGACTTATGAAAGCTCATACCCTGCCACAGATTTTGTCACTGAAGAGGTGAGCAGTGACTCCCGAAAGCTCATACCTTGCCACAATTGAGTCAATGCATTTCAACGGTGCTGCTATAGCATTTTAAGTCCGAGGAAGATCGCATGGTGAAAAAGGGTGAGGGAGAAAAGTGGCACTGTTTGAAATGGCCATAGTGCTTCAGAGACATCCCATTGATGAAAGGAAATTCACTGGATGAAACTCCCATCCCTGTATTGCTTTACTCGAAACTGGGCCAACATGGTAACATTCTAAACTGGTTTAGAATGGTAACATGAAAAGGGCCACCGTATGAGTGAATGTTTTAATTACACAGATGTGTTGAACTACCTGACCTCCAAGGAGGTTGCCTGTTATATGACTGCATGAGTCACTGTTCTGGCTTGGTCTTCTCATCAAGAGGTAAACTTAGAACAGCAACTCATGCAGGTAGAAGAGGGAAGGATTCTTTGCATCTGGATACACTCGCTACAAGTAAAGACTTGAGGGCATAAATGTAAACTGTCTCTCTAATTTTAACTCCAGGGGTGGGTGGGGGGAATATGAGGAATGTGAATATAAGAGAACATTTCTATGAAACTCTTTGAGAATCTCGATTCTAAGACTATCACCTGTGCTCACCTATGCCTAGTTGCTGAGAGGCTCTCGATTCATCACAGGCCAAAAGGGTTTCACGGAAAGCAGGACTCCGATTAAATCCTGCACTGGGTTGGCTTTGTGACGTGTGCAAAATAGTGTCTCTGTTTGGTTGGACAATTATCACTTCACGTGATTGTGACATTTCGGAGAGAACGGGGGGATAAAAGGAAGACAAATGCCTTTGATGTGTATTAATATTGTACAGAAGAATGAACAGGTCTGTCAGCCCAATGGCTGTCACTGGGGGTTTGGTCCAACAAATGATCACGGATAAAGAGACAGTTTTGTCAGATATACGAGTAATTTTCGAGCTAGGGAAACTTCTGAGAGCATGCGACAACTCTGAGAAAGGGCTGAGCGGACAGAAAAGAGAAAGGAACTCACTGAGTGCATGGATGGTTGAAAAGGAGCTTATATGCTTGGCTAAGGGATGGGTTACCAGGGGAGCCAGTTTTGGTGTAGTGGTTAAGTGCGCGGACTCTAATCTGGGAGAACCGGGTTTGATTCCCCACTCCTCCACTTGCACCTGGCTGGATGACCTTGGGCAAGCCGTAGCTCTGTACCAGCTGTTCTCTCAAGGACAGTTGTCTCAGAGCTCTCTCAGCCCCACCTACCTCACAGGGTGTCTGTTGTGGGGAGGGGAAGGGGAAGGAGTTTGTAAGCCACTCTGAGACTCCCTTGGGGAGTGAAGGGCGGGATATAAATCCAATCTCTTCTTCTTCTTCTTCTTCTTACCACAAAATGTGTGTTTTAAATGGAGAATTTAATACATGTCTCAGAGGGGGGGAAATTACCTTAAAGGTAATGGACTGTGCAGTCCAATTACTTCCCTTAACAGAAATGTCCCATTCCTTATGAATAATATTTATTTCAATTTATTTCAATAGAATTTCAATAATATTTCAATGTATAATATTTCTGTATGCCATTCAAAGGGGTGTGCGTGAAGTCCCCAGAAGGCCTTCCATTCAATCACTGACTAGAACCCAGAAAACTTTCAAGCTTCTTGTTATTGTATGTCAGAAGGGGGTGGAAGGGAGTTCAGCAGAGCTGTGATGCCAAAGAGTCCACCTTCCAAAGCTGTGATGCCAAAGAGTCCACCTTCTTGTTATTGTATGTCAGATATTGTCCTTTTAGTTGGGGTCATTTGGACCTCTTCAGCCCCTGTAGTTTTGGGGTGTGGCTGAAGTGGGCGGAGTTTGCTGTTTTAGCTTTGGCAATGAACTAGTTATGCTTGAGGCCTGTTGAATCCCATAGGGTTGCCAACTCCAGGCCTGGAGATCTCCCAAAATTACAACTAACCACCAGGCTGCAGAGATCAGTTCCCCTGGAGGAAATGGCAGCTTTGGGAGATGGACTCTATGGAGTTATACCCCATTGAAGTCCCTCCCCTCCCCACCGTCCACAGGGTCCCCTCCCCAAATCTCCAGGAAGTTCTCAAACCAGAATTGACAACCTTGTTCTTTCACGACCAGACATAGTATTTTTGGCAGGTCATCATAGAAAAGGAGCTCTTTTGTAGGGTGTCCTCCGCCCATACCCTGGTGTGCTCAAAGACAAAGTACTCAAAGACTGGCACTCAAAGATCTTCGCAGATTCTCTTTTAGCTGTGCTTTCAATCCTCCCACCCGTAAGGTGTGTGTCATGCGTCTCTGACTTAATGGTGACCCTATGAATGACCGGTCTATTGTTAACAGCCTTGCTCAGGTCTTGTAAACGGATGGCTGTGGCTTCCTTGATTGAGAAGGAGAAGAAGAGATTGGATTGGACACACCAGAAGATAGAGATGAAATACAACGAGATCTGAACACACTGGAAAGGTGGGCGGATGTGAACAAGATGCAAATTAACAAGGATAAGTGCCAAATTCTACATCTGGGTAATAAAATTGAGGAGCAGGCACACTGGATGGGGGATACACTTCTGGGTAGCAGTGTGTGAACAAGATCTTGGGGTACGAGTGGACCATTAGTTATCTAAGAGCAGCCAGTGTGATGCAGCAACAAAAAAGGCTAATGCAATCTTGGGGTCTATCAACAGAGATGTAACATCCAAATCACAAGATGTGATAGTCCCACTGTGCACTGCATTGGTCAGGCTGCACCTGGAGTATTGTGTGCCGTTCTGGAGGCCACACTTCAAAAAGGATGTGGGCAGAATGGAGCGGGTGCAAAGGAGAGCGACGAGGATGATCGGGGGCCTGGAGACCAAGCCCTAGGTGGAAAGGCTGAGGGACTTGGGAATGTTCAGTCTGGAGAAGAGGAGGTTGAAGGGGGACAGGATGGCTCTCTTGAAGTCTCCGAAGGGCTGTCACTTCGAGGAGGGCAGGGTTCCTGTAGGCAGCAGAGGAGAGGACTCGCAAGAATGGATTTAAATTAAGGGCCGGAAGGTACCAGCTGGATATTAGGAAAACCCCTTTTACTGTAAGAGCTGTACAACAGTGGAATCAGGTTCAGTGTTTTGATATTGACCTTCAAGGCCCTAAATGGTCTGGGACCAGTTTCTCTTTGGTTTGCCTCTCCCTATATACCCACCACCTTCTGTGGCAGTGAATTCCACATGTTAATCACTCTTTGGATGAAGAAGTACTCCTTTTATCCGTTCTAACCTGACTGCAATTTCATGGAGTGCCCCCGAGTTCTTGTATTGTGAGAAAGGGAGAAAAGTACTTCTTTCTCTACCTGCTCTATCCCATGCATAATCTCATAACTCTCGATCATGTCACCCCTCAGCTCTCGTTTCTCCAAGCTAAAGAGCCCTATGCACTTTAACCTTTCTTCGTAGGGAAAGTGTTCCAACCCTTTTATCATTCTAGTTGCCCTTTTCTGCACTTTCCCCAATGCTATGATATCCTTTCTGAGGATAATATCCTACCAGAGAGATCTGTTTTCCTATCCTGCATAATTCTTAGAATGAACTGCAGCCCAAGGACCCCATCACACAAACAAGAGCGCTGTTTTGTCTTGGGGGGGGGGGGGGGCATTTGTTATTGTTGTTCATTCATATGCTTGGCTTCCTGGTGAAACATTTATATCGCTCCGTCAGGGAAACCATGCCACACCAGTTATCTGCGCAATGCTCTCTTTTCTATTTCGATTCAACAAAACTTTAGCACCCTTTTTGCATATGCTATCATATGTTTTAAGTGCTGTCAGGTTGTTTCTGACTTACAGCAACCCTATGAATTAATGACCTCCGGAAATTCCTATCATCAATAGCTTTGCTCAGGTCAAAATGATTGGAAAATGCATTTACAGGAGAAAGTCTTGTGGGGCTGTGCCTTTAAGAAAGGGGACGGAGCCCCCAAAAGCCCCACTGTAGCTACGGGTCTGCACACAGGCTATGACCTTTCCTTGATGTTGCCTCCCAGCACTGGTAATCAGAGTTCTCTAGCTCATACATCATCATCAATATATCCCAGTGGAGTACTGAGTCAGGTTCAAGGTTTTGGTATTGACCTTTAAGGCCCTGAGCTGTCTGGGACCCATGTATCTACAGGGTTGCCTCCTCTGGTATGTTCCCAGGAGAGCGTTACAGTCAGCAGATAAACTCTCTGCTGGGATCCCCTGTCCCAAAGATGTCTGGCTGTCCTCAACCAGGACCAGGGCCTTCTCGGTCCTGGCCCCGACCTGGTGGAACTCTCTGCCAAACACCACCAGGGCCCTGAGGGTCCTATTGCAATTCCACAAGGCCTGTAAAGCAGAGATGTTCCCCAAGCTTTTGGTTGAGGGCAGTGATGGTTGCCGTCATGGCTGGCACCCTCTCCTTTTCCTTTTCTTCCAGACTTGTTTTTGTGTTCCTCATCTTCCCCTACTGGCGGAGCAGTCAAGACTGGGGGGAAAATCTTATAGTCTCATTTTAAGTGTACTTGTAATTCATTGTGTGTATTTTAATTCTATTGTTTTTATGCTATATATATTGTTGTATGTCATCCGGAGACCTGCATGAGCAGGAATTGGGTGATTCAGAAACCGAATAAATTATTTTGACATTATTCCATCATGTGGATACTTAAATCCAGAGATTGGGGCCGTGTACAGACAAGACGAATCTTTCAATAAACCTAAAAAAAACCCATAGCTGCCAATGAAACAAAATGCCCTGTGAAATGCCCTTATAAAAATATCTGTGTCAAAATGACTTACCTGTTGATTTTCTATAAAGCTTTCAGACATTTTTAAAAGATAATTTGAAAAATCAATAATTGCTCTTTAAAAGTCAACAGTTGCTTATTTATTATTATTATTGATCCCTATCAGTTAGACTTGGGGGAGGGTTACAAATCAGTTGACAGCACTGACATTGTGTATGATGTTTCTATTCCAAATATGTAACATATTTGGAAACTTAGTTACTTTTGGGCTGGTCTTTGATCGTAATGAATAGTGTAGTTCAATTCAATTCCAAATATTGGTGGCAGTCAATTTAGCTGGAACAGTACTGAAAAGGGAAAAGAAGCAACCCATACTATCCTAATAGATACTAGTTGGCGTGATCCTTTTTTTAAAAAAAAACCCCCAAAATCTTTATTTATACTACATTTTGCAGTTGACTGCCAGTAGGAAAGGTGTGTTCACAGCAATGATCTAAAAGTCCAGCACCTACCCTCAATCTTTTATCATCAAGTTTTAAAACCGATTTACTAAATATGTACCTTAAGAAGAGGCAGGATCTTTTGGTGAACGTAGATTAGATTTCGTGAGCTTTTCACCCCAAGTTTGAATTCAACGAAAACATATTAGATCAGGGCTAACATGTTTCAAGGTTAGGACATCTGTCCTATTAATTTCAGCAGGCACAAATCAGCTTAAATGCCAGCTATATCAAACCAAGTTAACCTTTTGCATTACAGTAATGGGACCATTACATTCAGGCGGAATTAAATTGTAACTCAACGGGGACATTCGGCTCAAAAAGGCATAAACCGGCTAGCGCCACTGAATGCAACAAACACCTTAAAGCATTCTCCCTCTGTCTGCATCAGATCAGATACCAAGTGTGTCCCCTTGCTTATCTTTACACCCAGATAAAGAAGGCCTTCCCTGAATGTAAAATACACAGGGAGATGCCCGTAGATGTCTACTTCCTTCTTTCAGTTCAGATTCAAACTGCAAAGGCCACTGTTTAAGCATATTTATAAAAACTTGTTGAAAGAAACAGAAAGGGGAGAGGGAATATTCTTCTCCAGACCCTGCCGATATATATTTGATGCCTGATTTTTTTCCCCCTGCGCAGGTAATCCCTGACTTTTGGACAATTCTCATTTTAAAATCATAGCCTTTTACCCCCTATCCTTCAGTCTGGTCTCTTGGAAGGGAAGATAACTCAGGGGGATGTTTCCAAAAGGAGTTGCATTTTTACGTCCTGATGTGATGCCAGCTTCTGCCCCCATTGCCCGCTTATCTATGTATCTTTTAGTATCCACTTACCTGGCTTTCGCGGATGGGGCTTTGAGACCCTTCAGCAAGTGTCAGTCGGCCAAGGAAGTTATCGCACTTTTTTGGCGACAGCTCAATAACCTCGGAAATGTCTTTTTTTTACGAAAAAAGCCGGTGCAAAACAGAAAGCTTCGATCCCAAAGGGATACAGGGCGAGCACAAGGTGTTTGTGCAAAAGCAAAATGCCGGTGGCACAACCTGAGGGAATTTCCTTTGAGGGATGGCTGAGCAGGATGGGACAGGAAAACGACATTTGGCAGCTATTCCTTTCCCCTGAAAAATAGAATTGACTGGATTCCCCCCCCCCCTTTTTTAAAGAGACAGGTTCTTTCAGTGTCATTAGAGAAATGTCACTTCTGACAGTGAGAGCTGACCTTGGAAAACGTCTGTGACACTGCTAATGTTTTGTTGTGCTCTGAATCACCTGAGGGCCTCCGGCCAGCTGCGTATTATGGCTTGCCTGATACTTGATCACCCAGGCCCGAAGAAAGCACACTTACAGTACCATTGTAAGCAGAGTTAACGCTCTTCTAAGTCCAGTGAAGTCAACTTTGGAGACGGGTTGTGGTTGGCTTGCCAGTTCTGGGCTGGGGAATTCCTGGATATTTGGGGGTGGAGCCTGAGGAGGGTGGGGTTAAGGGAGAGGGAGGACCAGGGTATGCCATAGAACCCACCCTCCAAAGCAGCCATTTTCTCCAAAAGAATGGTCTCTGTCATCTGGAGATCAGCTGCAATTCTGAGAGAACTTTAGGCCCCACCTGGAGGCTGGCGACCTAGGCTGTGGCTCGGTGGTGGGGCATGTAGAAGGTTCCAGGTTCAACCCTCACATCTCCAGTTAAAGGGATCAAGTAGTTGGTAAGGTGAAAGACCTCCACCTGAGAGCTTGCAGACCCCCTGCCAGTTTGAGTAGACAATACCGACTTTGATGGACCAAGGGTCTGATTCAGTATAAAGCAGCTTTGCCAGGAAATAGCAGCAAAAAATACATCCAAGATCAAGATTTGCTGTTGAAAAAAAAGTAAAACATATCCATGTTTGGGCAAAATTAAGAACATCAGAAGAGCCCTGCTGGATCAGACCAGTGGTCCATCTAATCCAGCATTCTATCTCACAGCAGCCAACCAGTTCCTCTGGAGGGCCAACGGCCGGGCATAGAGGCCAAAGGCTTCCCCTAGCATTGCCAGTCCCCAGGCCCGGCTGGGGGAACCCCCACTTCAGGGGGCTTCAATCCACCCCTGGCCAGCGAGGGAGGCCCCGCCCCAAACCCCACCCCTAAGAGTGACCATCTACCCAGCCACTCCTCACCCTCCCCTCCTGCCCAATTTAAAGGGCTTCAGTTGGTCGGTGGGGACCATGTGGCCTGCTGACCAGTTGGAGGGCCCTTTAAATCTCACAGGAAGGAGGCAGAGAAGTGGTTGCGGGCTGCACACGTGGCTTGCAGAAAGACCCAAGGGGTGTCTAAGCAGGTGTTTGCTCTTGGGGGTGGTGTTTGGGGGCATCCCCTCCCACCCTCAGAATGTCCCTCAGATCCCTTTGCCGGAGCGACAAAGGTACCTGGCAACCCTACATTCCCCTGATGTTACCTCCTGGCTCAGGGATTCAGAGGTTTAGTGCCTCTGAACATGGAGGTTTCCCTCAGTCATAAGAACGTAAGCGAAGCCATGCTGGATCAGGCCAATGGCACAGCGGCCAAAACCCAGGTGTCATCCTGGCTAGTAGCCACTGATAGACCTCTCCTCCATGAATCTATCTAATCCCCCTTTAAAGCTGTTTGTAAGAACGTAAGGAGAGCTGTAGTGGACCAGATCAGTTTCATTAAAAGTAATGGCTTACCAAACAGTTGTTTATTTCATTAAAACATTTATAGCCTGCCTTTCCTCCTGGTTTAATTATACTTAAAACATCCCCAGCTAAAATGAAAGATAAAATAGCAAGCCACATATCACTCCCCTCCCCTCCTAAAAGATGCCTGCCATTTAGACCCCCTCCAAAGCCCAGGGAAACAGGCCAGCCTTGCAGTGCCTCCTGAAGATCTCCAGGGGAGGGCCCCCTTACCTCTTCATGGAGCCCATTCCACAGAGTTGGAGCCATGATGGAAAAGGCCCTGGCTCTGGTCAACGCCAGATTGGCCACTCTCATTTATACAGACTGGACTGCTAATGATGTGTTGTACAGCAGATGGAACTGGCAACAGAATAGCTAGACTTCAATGTTTACTTTCCTGTTTTTATGCTTCAATGGATTTTAAGTATTAATACTAGAACTCGAAAGCATCCAGTGAAACTCGTGGGCAGTAGATTCAGGATAGACAAAAGGACATACTTCTTTACTCAGAGAGTGATTAAAATATGGAATTTGCTGCCAGAGAATGCACACATGGCCGCAGAAATAAACAGCTTTAAAAGGGGATTAGACAGATTCATGAAAGACATGTCTGTCTGTGGCTACTAGCCATGGGAACTGAAGGGAAATTCCACAAAGGCAGCAAACCTCTGAGTCCCAGAGCCAGGAGACAACATGAGGGGAAGGCCTCGGCCTCTAGGCCCCGTTGTTGGCCCTCCAGAGGAACTGGTTGGCCACGGTGTGAGTCAGAATGCTGGACTAGGTGGGCCACTGGTCTGATCCAGCAGGGCTCTTCTGATGTCCTTATGTAATCGATAAATCTTTTGACAATGTACTTCATTTGGTATGGTTTTGTTCCTTTTCTGTTTCTTTGGTGGTGTAATTTGATAAATGTTTATTTTTTTAAAAAAAAGCTATGGTCAGACCTGATGGGTTTAGTGTTGTGTTGAAATGGAAGATCCATCAGGTTTGAAGTCCATTTCCCCCAACTTACCTGCTTCCTTCTGGATGGCAGGATCTGTTCTTCATCTCCTTGACAATGAGGACTACTCAAATGGCCTTTCTCACAGCCTCTATCTGCTGGACAAGATGAGGAGGGGAAAAAGGTTCTCCAACACAGGCAAATTTTTATGAATTGTGGCTTTTGGAGAAGCATCCTTTGCTGAGAGGTCTAATCGTACCCCCCCTGGAGTTTTTTTGTTCCTATTGATCCTCACTGCATATTTCATCAATTGGGCTAGAATAAAAGCCTCCAGGATAATGATCTATCACAAGCCTCTCCATCTGAGGAATAAAGGTGATCCCCGGGATCCCGTCCAAACTGTTTGATGTCCAGATAGGAAGGCAATTTGACTTTCAGCGGGATGTACATAGCACATTCGGGGCTTGGCAATTTCAGATGCACCGAAGTGATTTCCCCTCCCTGCTAAACTGTGAGATTGTTCCACTCCGACCAGAATACAAGAAATTTTATAAGGGGTGATAATATATTTTTCCCCCCAGTGGGAACAAGGCTCAGATGAATTGGGTGAGGCATTTTCTCAGGGATATAGCCTTTTGGCTTTTCTGTCTCCTGGATCAGTAATGGTTCAGTCAGAATGGAACTGCCAAAGGGGAAAGGAAGACAATGGTAACATGGAACTTCCACATTCAGGGACTCACGAATCCTTTATTTTCATACCGTTTCTCTTGCGAAAATTCGAGGGAGATGTGTGGTGCGCTATTTAAGCAAGTGCTTCAGGACTGAAGCCAAATATATGCCCCGAATGCCATGATGCCCTGACCCGAATAGCCCAGGCTAGCCTGATCACATCAGATCTCGGAAGCTAAGCAGGGTCGGCCCTGGTTAGTATTTGGATGGGAGACCACAGAGGAATTCAAGGGTCTCTACGCAGAGGCAGCCAATGGCAAACCACCTCTGGATGTCTCTTGCCTTGAAAACCCTACGGGGTCACCGTAAGTCTGCTGCAACTTGATGGCACTTTCCACCACCAATGCAGTGATACTTGGGCGCTCAGGAGCCAGACGTGGCTCTTTGACACGCCACCTGTGGCTCTTCTGAGAACTGTTCCCCAGTGTGGCACCTGACCTGTGTTTTAGAAAGGTGGGCAAGGCCCTTGGCCCATGGGGCTTTGGACTGGCTGTTCATTTCCTCCTTGAAACAGCCACTGCTAGAGGAACACATAAGGCCTCCTGCCATGGATGGAAATAAATGTGGTTCATTTGGTTGAAGGTAATTGATAGACGTGGGTCTCAGTGAGCAGTATAGTGAGCACCACTGCACTAATGTATTGGGAGTTGATATTTCCGAATAGTGCTGTTCAATAATAGGAAATTGTGCTGATCAGCTGTTTGGCAGGAATGAAGGAAATAAATCCACCCTTCTGGTCCTGCTCCCAAACAGCTGATCGGTGCTATGACCACTTTTACCAGGGCTGTTCTTGTGTGGCCACCAGATCAGGAGTGGAACGACCACTCTCAGAATCCACGTGAACATGAGGTTCCTTGTCTGGCACAGGGTATTTACTAATAAAATAATTAAACATAACATTCACAGTCAAATTAGCTTGCGAAGTGGCTTCCAGTTCAGCACAATGAAACAAATAATAAATAATCAAGCAATCAAGGGTTGCCAGCTTAGTACTGGCAACCAATTGTGCAATGACACACAAAGGTGCCACGTCACTTCCGGTATGTACCAGGAAGTGATGTCATGACACTCTAGATTTTTTTTTTTAACCATAGAGAAGTGTGTATTCCTAGAACATATATATGTCACTTCCGGGTACAAACAGGAAGTGATGTCATGATGCCAGGCATCATGGCGTGACATTGTTCCCCGCCCTCACACATTGCTGCTGTTGGAGCAGAAATGCCTCGCAGGGGCCTGGAATGGCAAGAATGGCAAGCCTAAGCCAACAATAAAATATTAAATCACTAAAATGCTTGCCGTAGTAGCCATACCATATGATGGTATTAGGCAGTAATACAGGAGGAGCAAAAATGGCCTTAAAATAAAGAGAATCATGAGCGTAAATGCATCCTCACCAAGCACCACCAACGTACTGCAAATGGCATTAAAAAACAGGAAACGAAGAAGTCACAGGACCTTTATGTTATATTATATTATTAAAATCACTGACAACTTATCTTACCTCACCTCCCAAAAATCTTCATCTAACTTTTTAGAAATCTGGTTCTCCATTATGGAATATTTGACAAACCAGGTGGATATTCCTGATGTAATTAATAATCTACGTTTCTGGTAATTCTGAAAGATCTTTTGGTATCTTTAGCATCTGGATTAAAATGGAAAAAAAAGAAGACAGGGCAAGTATGGTCTGCTCACTGCTTATTTGTTTATATCTATATTTACATTTATGTATTGGGGTTAATTTATTGGTTATCGATATGTCTTTTGTTACTGTATTTTATAGCACTGTCCTATATTGTTATACTAATTTTGAGAAAATGCAGTGAAGTTTTATACAGTTAAATAAACCCAGGAAACTGAACAGAAATGTCTTTAAAACAAACAAACAAACAAACAGGAAAAGGCCCCTAGGTAAAAAAATAATTCCTCAACCTCATGACAAAAACAATGGTGATATTGTACCAATAAACCTTTTTTTAAAAAGTGTGGCAACTGTTATTCTGTTGCAGTGCCCAGTGGTTGCAAAGAAGATGAGAAAACATGTGCATTACAAAACAATAGCTCAAAGACCATTCACATGCCACAACGGTTGTGTTTCTATTCATCAGAAGAAGCAAGGACTGCAACCAACTAGCTCCTGGAAAAAGGGGGGGGGGGCTGAACAGAAAAATGGCAGATTGACGATATCATTTCAAACCATCATTATAACTTCATGTAGAAATAAGAACATAAGAGAAGCCAATGTTGGATCAGGCCAGTGGCTCATCCAGTACAACACTCAGTCACACAGTGGCCAAAAACACCAGGTGCCATCAGAAGGTCCAGCAGTGGGGCCAGGACACTAGAAGCCCTCCCACTGTTGCCCCCCCTCCAAGCACCAAGAATACAGTGCATCACTTGCCCCAGACCGAGAGTTCCTATCTATACCTCGTGGCTAATAGCCACAGACGGACCTCTGCTCCATATGTTTCTCCAATTCCCACTTGAAGCCGTCCATGCTTGTAGCCGCCGCCACCTCCTTTGGCAGTGAATTCCATGTGTTAATCACTCTTTGGGTGAAGAAGTACTTCCTTTTATCTGTTCTAACCCGACTGCTCAGCAATTTCATGGAATAATGGTAGAATCACTCCTAGATGTCTTCTGTATGTGCGTAGTAATGTCCCCAATGTTTCTTTCCAAGAGATGTGGTATTAAATGCAACTTTGGAAGGTCCTTTTTGGTTACAAAGTGCTTGTGTAAAAAGGAGGTTCCTAAAAAAAACCCTTATTGGAGCCTGCCTAACATTGTTATCTCTCCATATCATCGAGCTGACTGTGAGAAGATCTGTTTTAAAATGAAATCCACTACACTGGGAGTAATTAAAATTTCTATTTTTATTTATTAATAAGTGGTGCAGGTTTCTTTTTTAAGACAGAACATAAAAAAACAGGTAAGAAGTATTATTTGCATAATATATATATATTGAAATAAACATATTAAAATTGTTCAAATGTCAGACAGTGCTGGAATATAAATTACACATACTGTTTAAAAATTACAATAAATAATATTAGAAAGAGCACTAAAGGCCACTTGTATAAAAATTGTGTTCCCTTGTCAGCCGGAATCTGAAAAGCATCTTGGTAGCATGGAGAATTTACTTGAGTGAGCAAGGCACGAACAAGTTATAAAGAACAATAGGCTGTAAGCTAGAAAACAAAACACAAGTTGATCGTTGGACGTGACTTGGCTTGTTCAAAAGAAATGGATTACACTTCACTGCAGGACGGTGGGGTTATCAGCAAGGATTCTGGTCTGAGAACTTACCCTGGTCAGCAACTAATACTCAGCAGAGGCCATTATACTTTGGATTTAGCAGGGGCTGAAGGGTTAACAAAATTGGCTCCACCTACTGGATGACACCCACCATCACAGACAAAAGGCTTGTTAACCCCTCCATCCCAGGGTGGATAGCAGTTGATTTAGAATGTAAGCCTGATGGAAGGGCCCGCTATCTTTTTTGATTTCTGTACTTTGCCTTGTCGTTTTAGGTGCTCTTTTAATCAGGGGTGGGAAACGGGACCCAGCTTTGACATAACTCAAGTTAGGTCCTGGGCAGTGTTCCCTCTAAGCTGAGTTAGTGTGAGCTAGCTCACCGTTTTTTAGCCTCCGGCTCACACATTTCTGTCTTAGCTCAGGAAGGATGGCTCCAGAGCAAATTAATTCATGCAGCAGCCAAATTGCCCGCTCACAACTTTAATGCCAGTAGCTCACCAAGTAGAATTTTTGCTCACAAGACTCCACAGCTTAGAGGGGACATTGGTCCTGGGTACTGTAAATTATCACAATGGAAAGAAAGAAAGAAAGAAAGAAAGAAAGAAAGAAAGAAAGAAAGAAAGAAAGAAAGAAAGAAAGAGGGAGGGAGGGAAGAGAGAGGGAAGGAGGGAGGGAGGGAGAGGGAAGGAGGGAGAGAAGAAGGGAGGGAAGGAAGGAGAGAGGGAAGGAGGGAGGGAGAGAGAGGAGGGAGGGAGGAAAGGAAGGAAGGAAGGAAGGAAGAAAGGAAGGAAGGAAGGAAGGATACTATCAAATTGTAAAAAATTGCTAATTTTATTAATAACTTAACTTGTATTTAAGTAATTTGTCACCCCTGATTTAAAGAATACATTAAAATAATATGCATTCCAGACATGTGGGCTCAACAAAAGCCACTGTTGAAGTTTACATTTGGGAGGAGGAAGTGAAAGATCCCTTCATTTGGGTCTCAGCTCTAGTGGTGAAGAGCTGCTTATGTCTTTATTTAGAGTACTTATCAGTTGCCTTCTACTAAGTGCTTCTTAACCATTTATAAAATTAGTAGCCTTTCATATCGCGGAGCCGTGCTAAGGACTGGATATAGCCCTTGCAGGTATCTTTAGCCTAAAACCTCAGTCCTCAACACTTATTCTTGCAAGAATGTGGCACTGATACTAAGGGGGTAGATCCTGCCACTACCCTACCACTTTATCGAGCAAAGTTTGACGCCTGCCTCCTTTCTTCTACCTTAAGTGGCTCTTTCTCCAACAGAAGAGCCACTGAAGTTGAAGCAAACCTTCTTCAGCTAGAGTGTGGGGGGGGTCTTCCCTACATTGCTTCCCCCCCGGTACCCACTGCTGCTTCCCAGGCCAGTGGTGTGTGTGGGGGGGGGAATGGGGAAGCTCACAGATGTGGCACCAATGTATGAAGTCACTTCTGGCACAAAATCGGAAGTGATGTCATCAAGTCTGGGTGATGCTAGCGGATTTGCCCCAAATTGTTATAGTTTTGGGGCAAATGCTATTGCACTGCCCTGATTAAATGACTGCACAAAAGTGATATTGTGTGTGAGAGAACAATGACAGCAAGCCTGCCCCCTCAGGACCTGTTTTTCCTGGCAATTTGTCTTGGCTTGAGGAAGGCTCATTGGAGGAAGCCTGGATCCACCCCAATCTTATGGCGCTACCGATAATGCTATTTCTGATCATGGTTAGCCCAAACCATTCAAGTGGCTGCTTGGATAGACACCCTCAGGAAGGCCCCTGGCTGACTTCCAGGTGGCAGCGGCACAGGAGTCACCTCCTAGACCCCCATCAGTGGCAGCCATGTTCAAAAGGTGCTCTCTGCAGGACTCTTATCATCACCAGGAGGGGGGAGGGCTCAACTGGCTCCTGGCAGCACAGGAAAATGTGGTGGGCGTAACATACAGGCATTTCCCCCTGTCCCCAGGTCTCACTGCCCACCACAGAGCTGCCAGAGATTCCTGGATCTACCCATTATCACTTCTGGGTAGCTCTAGGAACCCCCAGAAACTCTATGGTAAGAACTTCCTGTAAATAGATGGGGTCTTTTAATAAATGTTTCCCTTAAGATGCTGCCCCCCACAACCCTCCTGCTGCTTGGCAGGCACTATCTGGTAACCCTAGCCGAAACTGAGCCCCACCTGGGTCCAAAGTGAGCATTCTGGATGTTTGCCATGGAGTCAGGCAGTAGCAGATAACAGAAGTAGCTCTATTGGAGGGACAAGATACCTATAAGTAGCCGTGGTCACAGTCCCAAAGTCTAAGCATTTTTTCCCCAGGCTGCACCCACACATCATTGAACAGGGCACTCTGTTGCACTATAGTCAGCATTCACAATTGGATTATCCTGTGCAGACAAGATAATCAAGCTCCAAATGGTTGTGACAGCAGCGCACTATCACACAATGTGTATATGCAGCCCCAGAAAGGAGTCTTATTGCAATCAGTGGGACTTCATCCCCAGTACATTAGCAGAGGCCTTAGGGCCCTATCCTCTGTTTACACGGGAGATTTGTCTTTAAGGTGCTCTTGTGAGAACATGGGTTTGAAAATGCTCTTCACTGAAAGGAAGGAGTTATTGAATTTTGCCTAATGTGAACCTGAGGGCTAATTTGGAGGGTCACAAATGCACGTAGGTAGGAAGCTGAAATCATTTTGGTCAGATTCACCAAACTGCTCAGGAGAAGCAGGGTGTTTTAGGGTGGCCAGGTTGACTGCTTCAGGTGGCCATGTTCTTTTGGCCTTGGTCCCCTGCTACCACTTGATAGGGTGTCAGAGGAGAAATGGGGAGATTGAAACAGTACCCTGTGATTCTGTGACAATACTTCCAGCTCCCTAACAGGAAGTCCCATCACCACATTCTTACTATAGAGTTGCTGGAAAATCCTAGAGCATCCCTTGATGCAGTGACATCACTTCTGGTTATGCAGCTACAAATGATGTTGTGGCATTGCCATGTCAGTACATCTCCGCCCCCTAGTTTCCTGGGGATTGCCAGCTGAGGGCTAGCAAACCTAGGGTACTTCCAACACAACTTTTGCCATCACTGTCTACTGGAAGAACCCAAATTCAAAGGGATGTGTGAGATACTTGTACATAGAAAACTCGATGCCAGCTAGAAAGGGCTAAATTTAGAACCTCTTTCCTGATGTGCTTGCTCTCTACATGTAGAGATTTTCTTGCAGTGAGAGAGAGCATGTATTCAAATATGGATTCCTGCATTTGCCATTTAGAGGACTGAGTCTGTGTATGTATTAACCGGAAACAGTTGATTCAGATCTGGGAAACCACTTTCTATCCTAATATGGCTGTGCCTGGCAACTGGAGGGAGCTTTGGGGCAGGAACATGGAGAGTGGTGGCATGTGTTCCATGATGTCCCTTCTGGGGAAAGCCCAGAACTTATGGCTGGGAGCTCTAGGAATTGCCAGAAACTCTATGATACAACCATAGAGTTTCTGATGATTCCTAGAGCTACCTGTCATCACTTCCGGTGTTCCCCTGGAACTAACATCCCAGTGCACACAACACCACGGTTTTTTAAGGAAAAATTTCTCCCACTGCCGTAGTGGAAGACCTTGCAGCCCTTCTCAGCTGGCTTGATTCTTCTGAGTGGCATGTAAGGCCAGATCTTTTAGTGTGTCAACATTAAAGAGTTAAACAACCCTCAGTACATGGGGTCGTCTTGGATAATTTTTTTTAAAGCATCCTTTTAGTGAGAGGGAAGAAAATGGAGCAAATCTGGTGGATGCTCCTCAGTGTAAGAAGCTCAGACTAAGAATCTTCCATCTTATGTTGTGGCAACAGTGGCAACTCTCCAGAGGAATTTTTTTTAAACTGTGGCTTGATTCAGATGCAGTGTCAAACCAGGGTTCAACTCTACTCAAAGGAGACTTGTTTCCTCCTCCCTGCCCTGAGCTACTTGGTAACTTCCTGGTATCCAGAAAGCTCTAGTTAGCCATCTAACAAACTACAGCTTCTGCTTACCATGTGGATCAGAACTTAAGTTCATTTGCTGTTCTTGGTTTGAAATCGTGATTTTTTTTTCATGCAAACACAAACCATAGTTTGCAGATTTAATGAAGATGTAGTTTGCTACCAGGGCAAAAGAAGGCATGTGAACTAAAGCCATGTGTTCCCCCATGTGGAAAGCACAAAGTAGGTGCCTTAAAGGGGAACATCCACATGACATTGTGCTCCTTCTGAGCATGACTTGTGATGTGCCCGAGGCTTTCCCTTTTAATCAGGAGGGAGCAGTCCAACCCAAGATCAAGCCCTAAAGCAATGTTCCCAATCTCTGGGCTGCCATGTTAAAAGATGACCCATAGTTTGCATTAGGAAGGAAAGACAAGCAATTCAGAGATGGAAGAGAGATTCCCCATAGTGCTGTACTAATGGGGAAGGGGGGGTGAGGACTGATTTTTGATAAGGCTGCTGTTTGGGATGGGGGAGTGAAAGACCGTAAAAGTCTGCTCCCTTTCCCCCCGCTTGCAGCCATTATTTTCTTTCTGCTCTTTCAGTATTCCTTGAAAGGGTATCTTCAGTGCATGATCCCAGCCAGTCAAGGATCACGAAGTAAAGAGGGGGGCACTATCAGACCAGACTGCGTGACAGTGTGTCACTGAAGGCAAAAGAAGCGGCTCTCATCTACTACTCTTATCTTGAATGGGAAAGAAGAAGAAACACACCCTCGCTGGCTCGGCAATCTAGCTGAATGTCCTACCTTGCAGGGTTGTGCTGGTAGTTTCATTGCCTACCAGTGTTATCAAGCGCTATTGACAATCAAGCCTTCCGCTCCAGTCAAGCTGTGGTTGTGCATAATTATCCATGTACATTCCAACCCACACTGTGCCCCAGCTGGTAAAGACATAGGTGCAAAGGCCCAGAAACCGTTTAAATGGAGATGCGCTTGATTTCCCACTGCATAACAACCCCCTTGTAAAAGACTTATGCCCCCTTTTACAAAAGGGTGTGGAAAACTCATCACAAAGTGCACGTTTTTCAGAAGACGGACAACAAATGTTAGTGAAGTGCACGCTTTCAGGCCTGCGCTAAGCCCAGGCGCGAACATTTCGATCACAGCGAACCAGGAAGCGGTCTGTTCGTGTGGCGAAATTCCCATCCAGATTCCCGAACAACAGAAAAGGCTGTTCCTGCTCAAAAAGAATACTCCCCTTTCGCGTCGTGATATGGAATTAATGCTGCTCTTCCCATTGTCCCTGGTTTCTAAAGTGGCAGTGCAGTTTAGCTGATGTGTTGCTGTATTTACAAAGCTTAGCCCAAGGTTGATACTGTTTAAAGCCCACTGGGTGTCGGTTCGGCTGTTTGTTGAGCAAAGCCGAACTCCATGCCGAGAGCGTCAGGGAGGCCATTTTGTCCCAATAATGGCATCCACAGACTGTGAAAGCCGTACGGAAAGCATACGGAATAGTTTTATCGTGTGTTTTTGGTCATGGACAGAAAACAAATGGAATCAGCCTACGATCGCTGCCTCAAAAAAGAATACTCTTAGTGGCTGGCACAGGGGAAACAAAGCTGCATCCTCTTTGTACTGCCCAAATCAATTTTTGCATGTGCTGTATAAATTTGCAATTCAAGTGTCAAACTAGAACGTCTTCTAAATCTGACAGTGGTTCTTTTCTGATTGCTGTTCCAGATGAACAATATGCACAACTGACAAAGCCTAGATAAAGGGACTTGGGTGCCACTTGGTTCCTTTCCCATTGACCACATACAGATATTATATATTCCAATCAACAAGGGAGATAAGAAGGACATCTGTCCTGTTGTCATGGTCACACAAATCCATTTCCCCCCCCATTCCTGGTTTTCTTCACAAGAATATTGTGTTAACTCTCATCAGAAAAGTTCCCACATCAGCATTTCTATCACATTGAAGCATGAGAAAGGCAGTATCCCCAAGAAAAAAGCCAAGACATAACCTTCTTCTTCGGCCAAAAAGGAGACTGCTGGCCAAGCTCATGGATCATAATGCCCACAGCTGCTCACAGGAACAGAAATTTGGTTCAGTTAAATTCGCCACATTTCTAAAAGGTTGGATCCAGTCGGCTTTTTCACTCAGATCTCACCTAATTCTCCTCCATTCTACAGTCCCCCTCCCACATGGCTTTGGGCTATCCAGATCCCACGATCCCCAACAGAGCCTGAACAGGTGGTCAAAGGGAACCCTTCCTCTTTTTTGCAGAAAAGCTGTTTGGATCCAGCCCAGGGTTTGGACTTAACATGGCGGTTTCTCGCATCATGTCACACGACACCCACAACCACAGGGTCAACAAATATCCTACCCGTGCTATGTATACCTTCTTTCCGTCTCCTGTGAACAGTTTTAAAACATGAAACCACTTGTGGACAGCCATTACGACGTTAGTAGCATAATACCAGGTGATAGCATGTTGCCAGGCTTGTTGATATCCAGAATTCTTTGTATGGGCAAACCTCACAAAGAGTTGTTCGCAGATGTGGTAACAGTTCAGGAACATGAGAACCCTTTGCCAGTGACCATGGATGGAACAGAAGCAACGTCACATACACAACCAATGACCTTGCTGTGATCCCCATGTCTGCTAAAAGAGATATTCTTATGGCTGTGTTGTCAGTTCTCCTTAATTTAGGCCCAGTTCAAACACTTATTGGCAATCCAGTTGTCAACGGGACAGCGACACACCTCCCCCTTCATAAATATAAGCCCTTTTAAAGATGACGTCTTGTGCACTGAGATCAATGCGCATCGAGAGGGAGAGGGCACAAGAATACCGGCCCCGCATCACACCTCTTCATGATCACTACCTTGTGAGCATGGAATTCGTGCAAATACAATGGGTTGGATCCTACCGAATTTCCCCTTGATCGTGCTCAGTTCCCCTCCATCCTGCACGGATTTTGTCTAAGGAACCCCACAAACCGCAGTTTAACCTTCTTGGTGGTCAAGGAGGGACTCATCCTATGTCTTTTACCAGCAGAGAATCTGGTAGGAGCCAAACTGCAGGCTCCGTCTCTGTGGTCAGGAACAGGGGGTTGGATCCCACCAGCTTCACCACTGGTGTAAAGGGAAGGAAGCGGGGTAACCTTTGAACAACAAAAAGGCTGTGCTTGGGATACTGGGGATCATGAGAGCTGGATGCACAAAAGACATATGCGATGGGGGATGTATTAAGGAGGAGGATTGGTAAGATTGAGCAAGAACGTTGCCGGATCCAACCCAGTGCTCTCCAAATATTCCCAGTCCTGGGGAGGGAGTCTATGCAAGCAAACTTCAGACAGGCGTAGGCTCTCCTCTTCTATGCCCAATGATTTACAGACTTGTAACAGCTGAGCCTTACTCCTCTGCAAGCATATACATGACCCCAGGTAAAGAATAAACAAACACCAGCACCTTCCCCCTCACAATGGTCATGTAAGTGTACCCCAAAAGGTACAGGCCATGGGTCTAGAAGGAGAAAGGTTACGTGCCTTTCCCCTGAGCATTTCAAAGTGCTTTCTAGTCACACACTCAAATTGAGCCTCAACGCAATCCCATACAGTAAGGTATAATTAGCCCCATTTTACAGATGGGAAAACTGAGGCACGGGGAAATTAAGCCATCCATTTCTACATATCGTCCACAAGAAAATGTCAAAACTGGTTCCCGGGAGGTGCCTGGACTGTTATTCCTCTTGAGCAACACATTAGTTGAAATCCTGGCATCACTGAAACCCGGAACAAAACCACTGCTGATCACAGCCAGGTGAGGGTGCCACCCTTGCTGTGATGAAGTGAACCGCAGTTTAGTTTTTAATTTTTTTTGTAGTAACGGGAGTAGTCAAAGGTATGGCTCCATTGCAGCTGGCAAATGTTTTCTAGCCATGTCCTACAGGAATCCCCTTGTAAGAGCCGAAATGGGAGATTATTCGGCCTACTCCTTAAAATTCGTAAATGAAGCTGTTCCAGGAGACATGATTGTAAAGAATGGCCAAAACCTATTATGAACTGCAGGGCACATAAAACGGAGGAAAATGCTGTAGACTTGGATAGAATGCACTCCAGTTAGGGTTGCCAAGTGACTTACTGGCTGTAGCATGGGAGCAGTGGTTCCATTTCAGGACATTTGCGTGTGCGCCGCGATGATGTCGCCCGGAAGTGACGTCATCATGCTGGGCATGTCACCGGGCGATGCTTTAGCAATCACCCTGAAAACTAGATTGCTAGAGCGTCGCCCAGTGACATGCCCAGAATGATGGCGTCACTTCTGGGCAACGTCATCACGCCGGGCACATTGGCCTGATCTGGCCACTTCGGGGGTGGGGTTCCCCCGCCGGCCGGATCTGGACCGGTGGATTGGGGGCCCTTTTAGCGGGGGAACCTCCGCCCTCCCGGGGGACCTGGCAGCCCTAACTCCAATACATGCTTAGTTCAGACAGCAAACAATTGCTGTTAACCACTGATAATATATAACAGATATGCCCATCTGTTTCCTGCTGCAGCCGACTGAGCTTCCTGATATGTTGCTCCTGAGGGCCAGAAGACCCTCAGGAACAACACCAGTGGCAGCATGGAGTCTGCAGTGGGGATAGAGGAATCAGTGGAAATCACCAACTGCTTTGGTTGGATGCATGCCACTAAGTGCATGAAAATCCCAATGACATCAATGGACCGTAAGAGCCCAGTTATGTGCTCAAGTATCATAGAATTCCATGAGATCTAGGGCCAAGTCACATTTTTGGAGGCAGGATGTTTCCTCTCGCTGGCACAGGGGTTCCTCATTGGACACAAGGGAAATGCGAAGCAGAGAAACAGGAGTCCAAATACACTGTAGGCACATGACAGGCGGTCACTCAGCCAATGGCAGCTCGCTCGTGTGTGACCATGACATGTCCTCTAGCATTTGGAGACGCCCATCTCTGCAACATGTTCCCTACATAGAACACAGGCGTAAATGCATCAAATCCCATAAAGTCTGCAATGTGACTTCAGCCACACATGACAGCAGATCCTCACAATCCAGATAATGTTATGGGCATAAAAATACTATGTAAATCAATGGAACTTAAATGGAGATTAAAAAAAAACCTTCAGACCCACTGAGGTCAGTGAGATCGAAGCTCAGTGGTGACGGAAGCACTAGCACGATCCAGAGAGCGTCAGGAACATATAAGCCCCATTGAAATACATAAAAGTGCTTAAGTCCTATTGAATCCAATGGGATTTCAGTGCACCCACACTCTATGGCTTTACACATATAAGTATCTTCAGGTATCAGAAGGGCACAAGGGACATCCAAAATATTCAAACAAATGAAGGTTTAGGTGAGGAGGATTAATACACATGATTTGAACAGCAAGGGCTGAATGGATAACCAAGGTTTTAGACTGTGGGGAACATTTTGTAAACATACATATATATTCTGCAAAGGGCATCTGCTCTGGAAACAAGTTTTTTTGATTTCTGCTCTGCTTACAAAAACGTAGCATGTACCACTCACGTGTCTTTGTCCGGCGTTAACCCAACCGTCGGTTATGCCGAAGAATTATCGTTTTTCGCTATTTTCAAACCGCCAAAGAAATTATCTGTACCATTTAATAGTGTAAAGTCATGCAAAACTGTGCTCAAAACTAAGCTGCTTAGTTTTGGCAGCATGAACAAAACTGCGTTTAATCAGCCGTATGAAATGGTGTGGAATGACTACCACTAATACCAGCATGCAGTGCAGTCATTGGTGTGTGTGTGTGTGTGTGTGTGTGTGTTTTGAGCTAGGAAGCTTTGGGCGTATAGTGAGATACACAAAGTTTATGTTTACATTATGAGAAGAAGCCAGTCAGTGACTCCCCACCCTACCCCTCCCCTACCCGGAGAATTTTAAACTGGCTTGTTTGAAGGGGTCCATACCAAATCAGAAATCCCATCCCCTGTTGAAGACAGAGGCATAGAGCCACTGGGTGTAAATGGGTCAGTATCGGTGTCCGTTTCACCCTCTGCTAAATACCTTTTCTCTTTCATCCAACTTGACCCACCATTTGGCCCAAAAGGGAAATCTTCTTTGTCTTGAGAGATGCTGAATCCACTTGGTGAACGTTCGAGTTCCTCGTGGTTGACGGAGAGGAGGGACAATGGGGTATCGCTGTCTCTCGTTAGGCTGTGTTTCTGCCTGGAAGAGATCCTCTCTGCATGGGGACTCCGGAAGTCTCCTGGAGGTGACTGGTAGGAAACGTGAGGGTCAATGAAGGTAAGTATAGGCAAAACGGTCGGCCTCTCAGGGTATGAAGTCGAGAATGGTGCAGCCGGCAACCTACCAGAGTTTTGACTAGGGAAGGGCAATGGGAGTGGACCGCTACCACGGTCGTGTGTGGAGAAGCCAAAAGGAGGAACCTTGTTCACTGGAACTTGGTGGAAGCTTGGAGGCAATTCATGAATGGAAGGCTCAGAGTATTTGTAAATGATGGATTTCAGTTCAGAATATCTGTTATCCTCTGCTAGGGATGCAAGATCTTTAGATGGGCACACCTCCGTGACCTGGACCTGCAGCTGCTCTACATGTTGCATGTGCATATCGACTAAAAAATCCAGTTTCTTTCCCATGTCGTGAACCTGGAAGAGAAGGAGCATCAGAATAAAGGATGACGAATATTCGGGTTTTTAGACAACAATTCAAAAAGTGCTTCTCCGGTAGGGTGGAAAGGGGTAGGGGTTTTCACTTTCAAATGTTACACTTTCCCTCAGAGATTCAAAATACAAGCTGGTGATTTCACCGCTGTTTTACCACTTCTTTGTGGTAAATTTCCACTGCATGGTCCTCGAACTTTTATAAACACTTACTATACAACATGTCTCCTCAGTTTGGTGTAGTGGTTAAGTGTGTGGACTCTAATCTGGGAGAACCAGGTTTGATTCCCCACTCCTCCACTTGCACCTGCTGGATCACCTTGGGCAAGCCATGGTTCTGTCAGAGCTGTTCTCTCAAGGGCAGTCCTCAATTGAGCTCTCTCAGCCCTGCCTAACTCACAGCGTGACTGTTGTGGGGAGGGGAAGGGAAAGGAGTTTGTAAGCCGCTCTGAGACTCCAAGTGAAGGGCGGGGCATAAATCCCATCTCTTCTTCATCTTCTAAGTTTCCACTGGAAGGGCCACAAACTTCTATAAACACTCACCATACAACATGTCTCCCTATAACTTTCTCCCAAGCAAGATGAGATGAGAGCTCTTGTGACACAGTGGTTGGACTCAGCTCAAGGAGAATCAGGTTCAAATCCCCACCTGCCACGAAGCTCACTGGGTGGCCCTGAACCATTCACTCTCGCAACCTGAACAGCCTCACAGGAGCTTGAAAGTATAACGAAAGGGAGGCAAAACATGTATATTACCCTAAACATTTTCAAGAAAGTGTGGGCTACACAAAGATGAGAGCTGGATGACTGAACTATCCCACATCTGCCCTGCACATTTGGCTATCGGTGGTCATTTGCCTTCTGAGTTGTATTGATTGCTGCGATTTAGAGAACATCCTCTTAGGAACATACAGGATGTGAGTTTACAGAGGATCCCTGCTGACTAGGAGGGGAGAGCTGAAGGCAGTCGGACTCAGAGGGCATTCAGGGAAGCTAGAATGATACTGTGTGTGTTTGGCAACAAAAATTTACATTTATTTTTAGTTTGGTGTGTCCCTAATATGATTTGATCCTAACTTATTACAGTGAGTTCCATAGCTGGTTGTGATGGCTATCTGGCACTGATAAACCTACCTCCCCATGAAATGGTCAAATACATTTTAAAGCCATCAACATAACTGGCTCTGAACCATCTGGTATAGTGGATTATCTATGATCCACTATAGAAATGTAAAATTTCTGAAAATTTTGAAGTTTTTGAAATTTTTTAAGCTTTTGAAATTTTTGAACCAGAAAAAAAGGGAAAATTTTGGAAAAATGGAAAAAAATGCTACATTAGCACTTCTTTTTTCTTTTCCTGATTGAAAGTCATTCTGTTACTTTAGGAACATAAAATATGACTACGGAAAGCTTTACTTGGCATGAAATCATCACAACTAGTATATTAAAAATATAGTGTATGCAAACAATTATTTATTTATTTATTTGTTGAGATTTATATCCCGCCCTCCTTCTCGTACGGCAGGCTCAGGGCGGCTAACAACCAGCCAAAATGGCGACAATAATAATTCCTTAAAATAGTTAAAAACATATTAAGCAAACATTAAAACATATTAAGAACATACAGATGGCGTATCTTCAGTTCAGTTTAGAATTTACAGAATTTACTTTTTTATAATATTTATTTGTAATTGTAACAAATGGAGCAACAATCTCCTGAACTGTTTACTAGTTTTTGGGGAACAGACAAAAAAATCTCCACAAAACAATTTTAAAAAATCCAGCAGTAACAACTATTCATATTTCGTCTGCACAGTATTGGGGAGTTCAGTTTATAACCTAGGACTTGCTTGTCCTCTGTGCACAAAAGTTAGAGTAATCTGATACCATACATATTTTTTAGAAATGATCTGGAAAATATTTGAACACCTTGTCTTAAAATATTTTATTCATCATCTCAAAATAAAATATTCCATAACCAATTCTTTTCTTTCTTCAATTTTTCCAGTTTTTCAGAAAAAAACAAATAAGGCTTCAGGAAAAAAAACGTCCCCCCCCCCAATTTTTTCAGTTTTTTTCCAGGCTTTCACATCTCTAGTCCACTATACATACATCTGGAAAGAAGCGAAGTGTAAGGGCTGATGGCTAAGCTTCAGAGAGGGACAGATATGGAACTTCAGAGAAGTTTGGATTCAATGCCCAAGGGGGTCACATCCTTCTAAGTCCACTGAAGCAGCCAATCACAACTGATACAGATTATCAGTATGAAAATGCTACAAAACTCCAAAGGGGAGAGAAAAAAATAACACCAAAAGCTGAGAATCTGTACCTGTCTTTCGACTCTGACGAATTTTCCCATCATACTTTGGTCTTCGGGATCTACTGTGGATGCTTTGGCTATGTACGGCTCATTCCTAAAAGTGAAGAATGGTCCAGTTTAGGGGTATGCAAAACCCTCCCTAGACTTTCCATGAATATTTCCACCTCACCAATAACTGACACTGCAGGTTAGAGACACCTGTTTGCAAAAGGAGATGTACAATGCTGGTATTTGTATGTCCATTTGGACCCCACGGTTATTGCATTTCCTAACCCGCCAATTCAATGGTGCAGACACCTATGGCTATTGCCCTTCATGTCCAACTGAACTGCAAACAGGCCAGCTACGGTTGTGGGTGCATCAGTCAGGACTAACTAACATTTACCCTCTTCCCCACTGAAAACACAAACAAGTCAGCTCAGTAATTCCCACACTGTATGCTAGGGCATACCTGTGTGCAGTGATAGACTTGCCAGTTCCTAGAAGCAGATTAAATGATTTAAATAAACCAAAGAATCCTGTGAACCAAAGGATCTGTTTAGATAGTGCATGATTCACTCTTCAGGCCTCACACCTTTCCAATCGGCCTCTCGTGGTGGTGACAGAAAATGCTGTCAAGTTGGCCAACTTATGGTGTCTCTATAGGGTTTTCAGTGTTTTGCTATTGCCTGCCTCTGTGTAGCAACCTTGGATTTCCTTGGTGATCTCCCACCCAAGTGCTAACCCAGGCTGATCCTGCTTAAATCCCAAGGCCTGATGATATCGGGCTAACCTGGGCCATTCAGGTAAGGGCCAGCCTCCAGAGGAAGTGGGCAATTCAGACACACCTCTGCAACCCATAAGACTGAATAGTTCAATTGCTCTTGAATATGGAGATGGCAAAGAGGCATGACCCAACCAAGATCACGTGTGGAAAACAGGAGAGGGTGACCACTTTTGTGAGGGCAACCCTTTCTCACCTTATCCTACTGGAAAAGTAAAGCTTCTCTTGTGCAAGAGCCAAATCTGCTTCCAATGTTAATGCACCAAAGAAGTCAGCTTCAACTCTACAAAATCAGGGAGACACTGGACTAGCTATTTGGTTTCCTTTCTGAGCTGTCTGGTACTCATCAGAATTCTGCACTTAAAACCACAGGCTGGCTAGCTATTGTACATCCATCTACTGCAACTGCTAATCATCACAGTTCTCCACTCAACTGCTGACTGAATGGTTGTTACCGATGATGCCGGTCCGCAGCTTTTGGAGACCAAAGAGCATCCTTTATCTGGGGAGCTGTCAGCTCACACTTCCTTTGCCAAGCAAAGGTTATCAAGTCTCCAGATTTGGCCCGGCACTGGTGTGTTTTTCCCCAGCGAAACAGCAGCAGAAACCCATAGCCAGTACCTGTTGCTTTCCTCTTGTTGGTATTGACTGGGTGAAAGGAAAGGATAGAAACTTTGATGTCTGTTACCAATGCACTACAAGCAGGATAACTTCACCTTGGAGATTGCTGCTGCGAAGGATAAGAGAATGCCCCTCCCTTTTGAGATTTCTTATGTTTGGGAGTAGATGGTGGTCCAGGAGCAAAAATCATATCTATTCTGAAAGGAAAGAAAATGGACCAGATGAAAGAACCATCATCCATCCATCCATCCATCCATCCATCCATCCATCTATCCATCCATCCATCCATCCATCCATCCATCCATCCATCTATCTATCTATCCATCCATCCATCCATCCACCCATCCATCCATCCATCCATCCACCCATCCATCCATCCATCCATCCATCCATCCATCCACCCATCCATCCATCCATCCACCCCTCCATCCATCCATCCATCGACCCATCCATCCATCCATCCATCCATCCATCCATCCATCCATCCATCCAGCTGTTTGTTCATTTGCTCGCTCATTAGTTTGTTCGTTCATAACATTCGTTTGTTCGTTCATTCATTCCATTTATAGCCTGCCCCCATCCCAAGGCTAAATGGAAGAGGAGAATGTTGTAAACCACTTCGGGTCTCTATTGGGTCCACCAGTGGTCAGATCCAATGCAAGCTAGGCTCATACGTTTGAAACCTCGGAGCAATTTTAGTCCACGATATACAGCAAGCCTTTTACCTTGCTTGAAGGTATTTTATTCTGGTGAGCATGTCTAGATGTCCCGCTGAATACTGCTCTATCACATCCTTTACGTCATAAGGCCTCAAGGTCTCCTTGAATCTCTTCTTATAGAGGCGGAACTGGAGTATCCTGGCAAAAGAAAACAACGTATACCATTGGGACATCCTTGGATATTCTGGTAGAGAAAATGGGTTAGATCAGGATTAAAATTTTCCAGTGACAGAATGGAACATTCCTGCCTCTCTCCTCCCACTGATCATGGAATCATAGAATTGGAAGGAAATTCCAGGGTCATCTAGTCCAATCACGTTCTCCATGAAATTCTGCTCCTGGGAAATAGTGGACCTTAAGGAAAGACATGAGGGTTGTCTGCAGTGGGAACTGTCAATTTAGTGTGGATCTAGGGTTACCAGGCATGGCCTGGATGGAGCTAGACTGAAGGCATGGCCTAGCAACCAGCAGATATTGGGGGGGACAGAGTCATGGGGGAGAGCTGTTGCCCAACAGTGAATTTTAAGGTTATCCCTCCCCCACCCCCCAGACACAGCAGTGGAAAATGTCAGCCGGGGGAGGGGATGCCCTGCCTTTGGAGGGAAAATGGCAGCCCAATTTGTATCCAACACGATGTCTAAACCATAGGGTTGGCAACTGGTGACCCTCAAGACATTTCCACGCCCTCTTTCCCACCATTGCTGGTGGCCAAATCTGAGGAGCTGGTGAGAAAAAAAAATATGTGAGAAATGCTTTACAAGGCATTTATTATGTGGGGAAACTGGGCCCCCCCAGTCTGCCATGGAAGCTTTCTGGATGTTCTTGGGCTGGTCACACTTCTCAGGCCGACCTATATGCAGGGTTGTTGTGAGAATAAACTGGGAAAGGGAGAAGCAGGCACTCTGTCCTGAGCTCCAAGTCAGTTCCCACATACTGTGGGAATAGTCCTGAATTAGTCAGTACTGGCTGACTCTCAACTCAACATGTGTGTATTGAGACATATTGGGTTATACCCTACAATTCCCTTGAAGTAAGTGAGGAATCTTTCTCTAGAGGATGGGTCCCTCCATTATGTTCGAGGCTAGGTGAAATTTCTGTCTCTCGCATTTTTTTTCCAAAGATAACTTTTCCACGCTGGAAAGTCTTCACGCCATGGTGCCATCATCCATCAATGAACACCCCAAAGTCAACAAGACCTAACTTCCTGAAGGTTGAAGCTCTTTGAAGAATGCAACCTAGGGTTGCCAGGTCCCTGCCGTTTGCAGGTGGGGGGAAGGGGCCTCCAGGCCGCTCCTGTGGATGTTCCAGAAATGACATCATCATGCTAGGCACATCATGGGGGGGATGCTCTAGCATTTGGTCAAGAACTCTATGGTCACCATAGAGCTTTTAGCCAAATGCTAGAGCGCACCCCCCCCCCTCACGCGTGCAATGTGCCCAGTGTGATAACATCACCTCTGGGTGACGTCATTGCAGTGGGTACACAGGCCCATAGCTACAGTGGGGCATCTTGGAGCTAGGTCCCCCGACTTACTTGCAAGGCCCCACAACTTCCCATCCAGCCCAGGTCCCCCAAGGGATGGCGGTTGTGGGGAAGAACCCAGGTATTCCTGCACAGCTGTCTGGCATGAAGGGCTGGCTATGGTGGCAGTGTGGAGCCAGAAAAGTCCCCCAGAAAGTCTATTTAACTTTAATTAAATTACCTTTAATTGGATTAGCTAGTGCCCCCTAAGAAAATTAAATGCCCCCTGACTAAAAAAACCCCCAGTGGCTACAGGCCTGTGGGCACATCAGGTGTGGCGGGGCTCTTTGGAGGGCTCCCCCCACTGGCCATTGGGAGGATGGCAACCCCTAATGCAACCTGACAGGACAACATAACACGAAATTTACCTGACAGCTCGGATGACTGCCTTCAGTGTGGGGATCATGTCTTCCGTGAGGAACTCACTGCTGTACCCTCTGTCTTCTGCCAGAGGATCCCCAGTTCCAGCGTCTAAAAAAGTGGGGGGCAAGCACCCAGAAACAAAAGTGAACAGAACAATGTCAGTGTGTGCTGAATGCTCTTGATATTAGATTCAGGGGAGTGTACAGTGAGCGTATGGGGGGAGAAAAATTGCACCAACAGGCAGTGTAGCTTCTGTTCAGAAGTTCTGAAGAACGCCTAGAGGTCCAGCTGGAACCAATGGGTATGATCCTGAGCCTCTCCGCCAGGGCCTCACGGCACACTCTGTGCTGCACGAGCAGAGCTTCAGTTATGGCTAATGAGAACTTTTGTCACTCAAATGTTCTTCAGTCTTAGGGTTGCCGGAGGCAGAGCCCAGCAGCCGGAGTGGGGGACACAGCCTCGTGTACTTACTAGAAGTTCTTCCCAGAAGTGACAATGGGTAACTCTAGGCATTGCCAGAAACCACAGAGTTCTCAGCAATTCCTAGAACTACCCTTCGTCACTTCTGGTAAGAATTTCTGATATGTACACGAGCCTGCAGGGCTTTTTTTGTAGAAAAAGCCCAGCAGGAACTTGTTAGCATAAGGCCACACCCAACAGCAGAAACTCATTAGCATATTAGGCCACACCCCCATGTTACCAAAAGAGTTGTCATCCAGCCACACCCACCTTTTACTTCTTATTCTGTTTACCTTGTTTGTTGTCAAAACCCAGGGCTTTTTTGTAGCAGGAATTAATTTGCATGTTAGGCCACATACCCCTAATGTAGCCAGTCCTAATGAGTTCCTGCTGTTGGGTGTGGCCTGTTATGCTAATGAGTTCCTGCTGGGTGTGGCCAACTCAGGAGCCAGCCGGAACTCCGTTCCTGAGCGTTCCTGCCCAAAAATAGCCCTGCGAGCCTGTATTTCTTTAAAAAAATATTTTCTCCCACCACTGCCTCAAGTGGTAGCAAGTAGTAAGACATGGAGGCAGGGGATCACGTGCCTCCACCAGGAGCTTGGCAACCCTGTTTAGCCCACAACTGTAGAAGCCACTTAACCACATATCCCATCGCACTGTGTTTTGCATTTCCCCTTTCCCCTTGAAAACAGAGGGTTGGATACAACCAGTTTTTTTATTGGTGAAAAAGAAAGGAGAGTAGGGTTGCCGGGTCCCCTCCTCGCTCCGGTGGTGGTGGGGGGTTGAGGGGGCATTCTGGGGGTGAGTGGGGAATCACCATTGGGAAATCAGCCCCGTGCGCCATGACCCATTTAAAGGGTCTTTTTGCATAGTGGAGCTACAGCCAGGGACAGGCCCCTCCCTCCCTGCTGAAACATTTAAAGGGCCCTCCAGCTGATCAGCAGGCCACGTGCTCCCCAACGATCAGCTAAAGCCCTTTAAATCTCTGCAGGAGGGGTGGCCGCGGCTTGGTGGCGGGGCTTCGGGGCAGGAGCCCCCAGAAGTGGAGGAACCCCCACCCAGACCTGGGGGCCGGCAACCTTAGAGGAGAGCAACCTCATTGGTCATAACCCCCCCCCCCCCCATGCTGGGGATCATGGGTTCTGTCAAAGCCATGAGTGACAGGAAGGGAAGCTGCAATAAGGAGGGTAGCTGGGTGAGACTGAGAGTGAAAACTGACTGGATCTAACATGGCATTTGGGGATCAAGCGGGTATTCAAAGATGGAACGCAGAACTGTGCCTGGGAGACATATTCCCCCAAACTGTGTTTGTATTACAAAGAAACGGAATGCCAAAGACCTGACTTCTTTACTGTCCCTCAGTAACCACATTTTTAAAATCAGAACATGAAAATCCTAACATTCAAAATCCCAGGGGGGACATATCAGAACTTCTGCTAAATTTAAAAATCATGCAACGCTCCATCTCAACTCTAGTCTGTCGGAGACTCCGGAAACGAGAAAGAAAGACAAGTGGAAGGTCATTTACCTTCAGAGGTTTGCCAGAATGCGTATGCTTTCATTCGGAACGCGGTACGAAAACGCTCCCTATTATTCAAGGCAACAGTCTTAGGTTCTTTAGAAGGGCTTTCTTCAATTGCATCTACATTCAGAGGGGTAAATAGCTTTCCTTTAGTATTGGTACCACGAACGCGATCCAAGAGACCCAGCTTTTGGCTAAAAAAATAAGGAAAAGGGATCATTTTCCCCCCTCGTCGAATGCAGTCTTATGCCAAGCTCAACAGTTCCTAATGTGATATACCCCCAAGTATGAAACCGACATCAAGAATGCTACTAATGAGGACACAACAGTCAGCAATATTTCTGAAGCTTCTGGTGTAGAGTCCCATAACCACAGATTGCGGGTAGTTTCAGATTGTCCCCAATAAGATACCCACAGCAGGCCAGATAACACCAAGCTCATCTACCGAGCATCCCTGTAATAGCATCAGTGGTTTAAAGACAGGTACTGGAAAAAGGTTACATGTTCTCTCATTCAGTGGTCCCTAAAGTGGTTCCTGAGGGTACCATGGTGCCCACTCGTGTGTTTCCTAGTGCCCATACCCTTCTTTCCCAAAGTATGTCTTCCCCAAAGCCAAGTGCCAATCCTGGCTTTTCTCCACTTCCCTGGAGTAGAAGACACTTTGGAAAAGCTCAGGAGGCATCGCTTCCCCATCTGCAGGGAACACCCGGACAGTTACATTTGGCTCTGAACATTTTGTGGAACCTCCCAACATTTGTGTTTTGACTCAGCCCCTATGGCGGCCAAGTATGTTACTGTGCCTTCTACCGGTTCTCAAAATTCCCCCCCCCCCCAGTGCCTACAGGCTCAACAAGGTTGGGGATTCCTGGTTTTACTTTATGAAGGTCCCACCCAGCTTGAATTCTTGATCTGAAGTAGAACCGCATCCTGGTGTGCCCTGCATGGTAAAGCCACTTCCTAGCCTTGGCCATGACACTGGTGCAAGGGAAGAAGTACCACCTTTGCTCCCCACAGATGCCAACTGGCCAAAGGCATTTTGACTTTCTATGGAGTTCTGATTGCCCGATTTTGAGTTGACCAGTTCCAGAGCAACTGTATGGCACAGTTACACCACTCGGCAGAAGACTGCACCATTACCCAATCAACATCAACTAGATGGAAATTTTTGCTCTTTGAGAGGTTCTTAAAGGAGCCAACGAGGGAAGGCGGCATGGTATAGCCCAGTCTCATCAGATCACGGAAGCTAAGAAGGGTCAGTACTTGGAAGAGAGACCACCAAGGGAGGCTCTGCAGAGGAAGGCAATGGCAAACCGCTTCTGCTTCTCACTTGCCTTGAAAGCCCCTTGTTGGAGTCACTGTAAGTTGGATGTGACTTGATGGCAATTGACAGATGCAAAGGATGTTGTGCTCACCATGTGGAAAGAAGTTATGTGTACGTCAGGGACACACAGATACAATCTCCCTGATTAGAGTCTGCGCTCCGAACAAGTACACCAAGCTGGGTCTCTCGAATGACGCCCCAACCGGATTTTGTACCAGAATGTGTGATTTTTCTAGATGCGGTGCAGTTATTCCCCCAAATGCAACCAGGGTCACACTGGTCCCTTCCACACGAGTGAGATAATCTGGAGGGGAAGTGAGGCTTTTTTGCTCCGGATCAATTTGCCCCGCTGCTACGTGATCACACAGCTCCATGGACCTGCCGGGGCAAACCACCACTGCGTGATCAGATGCAACCGCGGGCGAGTGGGCTTCTTTTTGTGGTGGGTTTCCAAGGCGCTTAAACAGGGGATCGATGAATCGCTGCAAGGGGGGAAGGGGGAATTGATGCTTTGCTTCTCCCCCCTCCAAGAGCTTTCGATGATGCGCACACAGAGAAAGGGAGAAAAAAACAGTGTCGCGTGGGGATAGCGTGTGATCACGCTATCTGCAACGCCACACTTCTGCGCTGGCGCGATCACACAGGAAAACTCCAGCTGTAAGCCGCAGCAAAACATTTGATACTGGAGTTTCATTAGTAGTTTTTTACTACGATTCCCCACCAGATCAAACAGTTTGCAACGGCTTGACGATGGTTGCGGGACGCTTCCCAGATGTGCTGGTGTGATCGCGCCAGTTTGATCCATCGATGAAGCATCCCTCCAGCGTGGCAAATAGGTGCGTGTGGAAGGGACCACTGTCTTACAGAGATTCCAAACCAAATGTATGGGCTCAGGTAGAATTAGCCTCATGAGTTGCCTAGGTCTAGAGATGTGAAAGCCCAGAGAAAAACAGCAACAACAACAAAAATGTGTCCCCTCCCCAACAATTTCCCAAATTTTTCAATGGAGGCTTTTTTACGGAGCAGTGAAAAAACCATCCTATGCAATATTTACTCTTTTGGAACGAGCTTTTTAAGACAACGATTTTGTTCAGTAGGTGCAGCATAAAGGTTTTTGTGTAAAACTACAGCATTCGGTTATGGTCATTCCAGTTTATACTGTAGACCAGGGGTGGCCAAACTTGCTTGACGTAAGAGCCACGTAGAATAGATGTCAGATGTTTGAGAGCCGCAAGACATGGACAAATATTACACACTTTTTAAATTGAAAAATATTCAGATTTGCTTTTTATTAACATTAAATGAGACTGCCAAAAATAAAAACAAAAGGGGTAAAAACAGATATCGATAATGATATTTGTAGGCTGGGGGGGGGGCTTTGAGAAGGCATTTAAAGTTAATGTTGCTTTCTTTCTCTGCTCCCCCCTGCCTCAAGCCTACCCAGGAAGGGGAACACTGGCTGGGGAAGGGAAGACCAATCAGGGAGGCATGCCTCGCCTTCACTTCCCCAGCTGCCCTGCCGGGAGCCACACAATATGTGTGAAAGAGCCGCATGTGGCTCCCGAGCCACAGTTTGGCCACCCCTGCTGTAGACGTACACAGTATTTACAAAGATATTGTTCATATGTAATTAACTTTCTCCACAGCAAGTTGTAATTTGCATGAAGATACAGTATTGAATAGCTCATTTTTTTAAAGAAAAAAACCACCGAACTTTAACTTTGTATCCAAATATGCAGCAAATCCTACAGTGACTGTATGAGACCGTTTCTATCCAAGTAACACACTTCTTTTGGTTGATTACGAGACTTGTGCTTCTTGTTCTCAATCGTTACGCGCTCTCGGATGGGAAAAAAAAATAAGATACACGTGCTAAGGTAGCATCAGTTGCAGCAATCTGATGCTCTCCCATTCTCCCTCCTTAGAATTGGGTGCATTTGTAATTTTGGTAGTGGGAAATGAAGGTGTTTATACATTTAGAATTCTAAACTATGCCAAATAGTATGGGTTTTCATGCTGGCGAAGTGACAAAATGATTCCTTTTTTGGTTATTAATGCAGTAGGCTTGATAAGAAATGAAACATTTTATACAGTGTAATCTCCCCCCAAATCCCTCCCTCTCTCTTTTTCTCTCTGGAATTGTATTTCCCCGTACCTTCAGAACGCCTGGACATTTTACATCTCTACCTAGGTCTGTGCGGCAAGGCCTCAGAGCTCTACTCAAGCGTCAAAGGGGATAGGAGGCCGTATCATACGCTCCTGCTATTATTAGGATTAGACAAGCCTAATGCTATGACTGTCCTGCCCTGGATAGCCCAGGCTAGCCCAATCTCATTCAATCTTGGTAGCTAAACAGGGTCAGCCCTGGCAAATATTTGGATGGGAGATCTCCAAGGAATACCAGGTCTATGATATGAAGGCAGGCAATGGCAAACCACCTCTGAAGATCTCTTGCCCACGGCCTACTTCCAACCATTTTAAATATTTTTAAGTATTTAATATTTACATTGTGCTCTAGGGTGTTTGATGCACTTCACTGACCTTCTCGCGACAATCCTTAAAATAGTATTGTAAGATCGGATGCTATTATTGCCCTCATGTTGCAGGTGGGGGAACCAGGATAAAGGGTCACTTGCTAAAAATGAGTTCATGTAGCCACTGGTAGAAGTACAATGGTTGAACCACGGACTTCCTGTCTCACATATTACGAGCAAAAACTGACGTGATGACAAGCTCAGGGATGCTGCTTGAAAAGTGGCAACTCTTTCAACTTCTCGCCCTCCGTGTATAATAAAACTTATTCATATCCTGATAGCCGCCTGCTTTTCTTTCTCTGTCAGCCAGAAATAAGAGCAATATGCTGCACAATGACATCAGAATATAGGTTCATTTCGCGACACGTTACTGGAAGAATGAGGAGAAACTCAACACGGGACTGCCATTTTCAGCGGCAGCCTTGTGTTTATTATATCATCTAGTCCCACACTTTGCAAAGACGTTACCCACCTCTCACATTTTGTAACACATGGTTCTCAAGGGATATTTCTTCACCACGTTTCCAAATATTGCTGAGTTAGAGTAAGATACGGAGAGGGGTAGCAGAGATCTTGCTTTTGCCTCCAAGGTATGCAAGCTATCTCAGAGTAAGATACCGAGAGGGGCAGTGGAGATCTCAAGTTTCGCCTCCAGGGTACACACAATTGAATTGGAAGAAGCTTTCTGAACCATTCATGCAACAGCCAGATGCAATTCTGCCTCAGCATGCAATCCAGACATTCTCCTCTTTGTGACTGAATCCCAAAAATTCATAACCAAATGAGAGTTGGGTGTGGGGCGAGGGGAAATAAAATAAAATGGCAGCATTAAGCCAAATGGCGGAGCAGAGCATGCCTCCCCCCTATTTCTAGACCACTTCGCTTTCAGGGGGAGGGCAGGGGGAAGCAGTAACCACTGAACAAAAATATAGCGGCCATATTTGCAGGTTTTCGTTTTGCAGCCTGAAAACTGGAAACACAAGACAACCATGCTTGCTCTGATTTTTACTACATTAGCGAAACAGACATTTCAGCACGGAGGAGATCAGCTCCCAATTGGCTGTCCCGTTTTTTAAAATGAGGTTGGAATAATTACTGTATATGATGGACTAACACAATACTCTATCTACCCTTACCTGGATGACCCAGGCTAGCCTGATCATGGCTGTGATCACACCCTCTAAATAATCCACTTTAAATGCACTTTCCAACTTGGATTTTGCCAGTTCTCACAGTAAAATCCAGTTGGAAAGTGCACTGAAAGTGGTTTGAAAGTGGATTATTTAGTGTGTGTGACCGCAGCCCATGTCACATCTCAGAAACTAGTTTAACAATAAGAATTCACAGCATAGGAGTATACATCAAAGAATGGCTATGCAAAAATATTTATAAGAATATCAAATTGTCATGGCATATAATCCACAAAAATTATTTGTGTTACCAACCATTAGAGCCTGTGTTATCTTTATTTATTAATGTCATTACTATTAGTCACACTAATAAAAATTATTTATCAGGCTTACCAACCATTAGAGACTGTGTTATCTTTATTTATTAGTTGCCAACAATTAGAGACTGTGTTCTCTTTTGTTTGGTTAGCAAGTGGATGTACATGCTTCTTATTGTGATATTGTGGATTATATGCAACGACAATGATCTACTATTCTTATAAATATTTTTGCATAGCTGTAGCCATTTTCATAGAGATCCTTTGATGAATACATCTCAGAAGTTAAACAGGATCAGCCCTGGTTAGTATTTGGAGACCACCAAGAAATTCCAGGGTTACAATGCAGAGAAAGGCAATGGCAAACCACCTCTTTATGTCTCTTACCTTGAAAACCCTTCAGGGTCCCCATAAGTTGGCTACAACTTGATGCCACTTTACACACACACACACAACACAATACTCTGGGAGCCAGGACAGCCTCTAAATAAATCAGACCAAAAAAGCAGACAACTTACAATGGCCGAAGACAGACTTAAAGTCTGCCGCGCCTCCGCGGCGCGGCAGACTAAGGCGGGGGGAATTTCCCGCGTGGCGTGGCATTCACACGCCGCCAGAAGGAAGCCACCCGCAGCGTTCAGACTGCGGGCGGCTTCCTACGGCGGCGTGCGGACGCCACGCGGCTCCCCCTCCTGGCGTGCGTTCACACCCGCTTCGGGGGGTGGAACATGCGCCGCAGCAGCTGGAGCACCACTTTGAAGTGGTGCTCGGCTGCTGTGGGAGGAGCACGGCGCCGGACAAGTGCCTTCTCGGGGCAAGTGCAGCCGTCTGAACGGCCGCTCTGCCTCCGCTTTTGAAGCGGAGGCAGAGCAGCCGAGACTGCCAGTCTGTCCTCAGTCGATGCAATCCCATATAGAGTGACTCCAGCCTAAGCCCACTGATTTTGGAGGGCCTAGACTGGAGTACTCTACGTAGGATTGCAGTGTCAATGTCTGCCTGCTTCTGGAACTGAGGTGGAAGAATGTACTATACCACTTCAGATTGCGGGTAGAAGAACACAGGCCAGGAAAAAAAACAAAAGGGAAAAGAATAACAAGGGAAAGGAGAGTGGTAGAAGGAGTAGGGCTCTAATGAAGAAGACGAGAGAAGAGATTGGATTTATATCCCGCCCTTCACTCACTTGGAGCCTCAGAGCGGCTTCCAAACTCCTTTCCCTTCCCCTCCCCACAACAGACACCCTGGGAGGTAGGTGGGGCTGAGAGAGCTCTGAGACAACTGTCCTTGAGAGAGCAGCTGGTACAGAGCTATGGCTTGCCCAAGGTCACCCAGCCAGGTGCAAGTGGAGGAGTGGGGGATCAAACCTGGTTCTCCCAGATTAGAGTCCGCGCACTTAACCACTACACCAAACTGGCTAATGGAAGGGGGACGACAATGGTAGGCAAGGGGGGGGCGGGGAAAGAAGATAGGAGGAAATGGGGACCAAAGGAAAAAGGGATGTGGCTATTGGGGGCTCTGCCCCTTTCCTTAAGAGGGGCCACCCCCTTTCTTAAAGGCCCCTCACTTCTTTCCAAAAGGATCCCTTTAAATGCTTTGGAGAAGTAGTGGGGGTACTGTATGCCCCCTTCCCCCCTCCTGCAAAATTTAAAGGGCCCTTCAGCTAATTGGTGGGCCATGTGCTCCCTGCTGATCAGGTGGAGGGCCCCTTAAATCTTGCAGGAGGGGGAGGGAGGGGCGTGACCACTGCCCCCCCTCCATTTTGGCGAATAATGGCAGCTCCACCAGGAAAAATTTTTTGCCCCACAGGCCACAAAATCCTGGCTACAGGCCTGGGAACTGTTGACCCATACGCTATCCCCACTGGGTGAACACTGGACGTCTTATCCTAACAGACTTCCCATGTCAAGATATGCGAGCATTACCCACATCAACACCATACCACATTGCATTGCGGGAAGGTGTACACGTTGTCCCCTTTGTATGTCGCACAACACACACGAAAACAGGAATCCCTCCTGATTCTTCTGTTAGTGCTCATTCGTGGCACATAAGGCCACTGGAACCCCCTTACAAAAGATCAGCAACAGCTCCTGCTGAATACCACAACCGCTACACCAGACATCACATGAAGCGATGCCATTCACATTAAAAAAAACCAACGTGCGACTGATGCATGAACACACACGAAGCTGCCTTACACTGAATCAGACTCGAAGTCCATCAAGGTCTGTATTGTCTACTCAGACTGGCAGCAGATTTCCAGGGGCTGATACAGAGATCTTTCACATCACCTACTGACTAGCCTTTGAACTGGAGATGCCAGGGATTGAACCTGGGGCCTTCTGCATGCAAAGCAGAGGCTCTTTCACGGAGCCACTGTCACATCCCTCAGCTGAAGCCAAGAGTCACACACTCAGTCCAGAGGGCGAACCAGCTTAGAAAGGAACCCAATGTTTGTAAGGTGGTTGGGAAGAGAGAATGTTTGGAAAAAATGATTAAAAATGCAATATTACTGAAGGGTTAGAAAAAGCCTCTCTATGGAGATGGGAAAGGAACAATTTCTGCAATTATGTATTCAAAACAGAACTCTTCACGAAGCCATTGGCAGAGTACTGGTCGTTGACTGCTACTGGTGTTCTAGGAGCAAGAAAAATACGTATTTTCCAATCGCAATGAAGGTGATTTAACTTTCGATCCAAATAAAGTTGGCTTGCACTGGATAGCCCAGGCTAGCCCAATCTTGTCAAATCTCAGAAGCTAAGCAGGGTCAGTCCTGGCTCGTATTTGGATGGGCAACCTCCAAGGAATACCAGGGTCATGATGTGGAGGCAGGCAATGGGAAGGACCACTTCTGAAAACCCCACCAGGGGTTGCCGTAAATCAGCTGTGATGTGACAGTACTTTACACCACGAATAAAACTGGTGTGGTCAACAAAAAGGAACAGCCCCGACCCATCCAAATCTGCAGGTTCAGGAGGGAACGACTTCTGTAACCTGCTGCAGTGGCAGGGCGATGAAGGCTGCCCAGGAATGCAGCTTTCCTGGTGACTAAGGCTGCCAATTCTTAGTTGGGAAATTTCTGGAGATTTTGGGCGGGCCCGTAGCCACGGTGGGGCATTTTGAGCTTGCGCACCCTTAATTAAAAGCCACGCCCCACAAAAGTCTGGCATTTTGAGTTTACGCACCCTTAATTAAAAGCCACGCCCCACAAAAAGCCATGCCAGAAAGCATTCAAAAATATTTATTAAGTTGCACCTGCTTATGTTAATTAACTTAGCTGCCGCCTAAGAAATTTAAATACCCCACAATGGAAAAAAATTCTGGCTATGGGCCTGATTTTGGGGGTGTACTTGGGTGGACAGAGTTTGGGAGCGTGCTCAATGGAGATGCAATGGCATACAGCCTGTTCTCGGAAGCTGCCACTTCCTCCAGGAGAAGTGATCTCTGTCGTCTGGAGATCCGTTGTAATTCTGAGAGGACCCAAGCCCCTACCTGGAGGTTGGTGACCCTACTGTCAACTCACATATAGACAATGGGGCTTGGTGTTGAGGGCTCAGTGTGTGCCCCTATGTAGACTGAACCTGGGAATGCTAAATCACCTTTGGCAATTTGCTCCTTTTCTCTGCGGGCCTCAAACTGAGCCGGGGCAACAGTCCAACTAGTCCAGCACTAGCTGGTGGCAGCTCTCCAAGGACTCCGGCTGAGAATTTTCCCACCTGACCTACCTGAATTGCTTTTCAGAAGAAGAAGAAGAAGAAGAGAAGAGATTGGATTTATACCCCGCCCTCCACTCCCCAAGGGAGTCTCAGAGCGGCTTACAAACTCCTTTCCCTTCCCCTCCCCACAACAGACACCCTGTGAGGTAGGTGGGGCTGAGAGAGCTCTTTCCCAAGCTGTCCTTGAGGGAACAGCTGGTACAGAGCTATGGCTTGCCCAAGGTCATCCAGCCAGGTGCAAGTGGAGGAGTGGGGAATCAAACCCGGTTCTCCCAGATTAGAGTCCGCACACTTAACCACTACACCAAACTGGCTCTTTCAGTGGAGGACCATGGGGATTGAACCCGTTATACCCACACACACACACCAGCCACATACTGCGTCACACGAGATGTCTGTTTTTGTAGCCACCCTTAACGTGGAGATTTAGTGAGACCCTGTGGGGCTTTCTTCAATGGGAGGGTCACACAAGCATGGTAAGCGTGTCCTTCATGAGAACGGTTCCTCCTGCTACTTGAACCACAGCCCTCCACAAAACAAAGGAGTGGCCACACCTCTTTCCCAGCTCCTACCACCAGTCCTGAAATGAAGGTAATGAACCCCAGACTCTCGACGTGATACGTAGGCCATTCCAAGTAAATTAGAGGGAAACAGCCATCGAGAAATGCGGCATCAGTCGGAACGGACAGCTTTCCTACGTATCCCAGACTGATGAAATGGCAAGTTTGGTGCAGACATGGCACGACCAAATTCTGCTCAGGAAACAGACGTGGCCATTAACGTTAAGCATAATCAGGCTTTACCCCCTGGGGGATCACCCACTGCTAGCAGGTGCTTTCCTGCAGCTGCTCAGCTGGCCTGTGGAGGGGGGAGGAATGGTGGGAGATTGGGGGGAAGGCAGCAGCAACTTGGCTGGAGGATGCCTGGGATCAGGCCCATAGCCAGGAATTTTTTTAGTTGGGGGGCGTTTAAATTTCTTAGGGGGGCACTGGCTAATCGGATTAAAGGAATACACGGCTTCTTCCCCACCTCCGCCACCGCTTGGGGGCCCTGGGCTGGATGGGAAGTTGTGGGGCCTTGCCAGTAAGTAGGGGGGGTAGCCACGAGATGCCCCACTGTAGCTAAGGGCCTGCCTGGGATGCTCTGATAGCTGGGCATAATTCTACGGTTAAAACACGGAGTTTTGCCCGAAAGCCAGAGCATCGCTGGCAATGGACTGATGTCATTTCCCGGCGTATGGGGACTGATGTCAGCATGTTGTTGGCGAGCCTGCCCCCCAGTTAGGTAAGTCTTCCATTCATTGCCAGGGAGACCCAGCAACCCAATTACAAACATCACCACATCAGGCCTTCTAAACCTACCCTGGTTAGTGCACCCTGGGCCTTCAAAATGGCCTACTGCCCCAAACATGGTGGCTATTCATCAGTCCTACAAGAGGGAGTGCGTTTAAAGGCAGTCTGGTCACACTTGCCAAGAAGTTTGCTTGTAACGCCACCATCTTGCACAGTCTCAGGAAGGCAGGGGGAAATAAGTTCTCCCGTGTCCCTGACAGGCCACCGTACAACATTGGCTCGATAGGTCGGAAGCTACCTGATATTGTAACTGACATCTTACATTCCCATAGGGGGGGTGGGAATTAAATTTCACAATCAATTGCCACATTTTTTTTTCCCCAGACAATTTTTTGCCTCAAGATTTTTGTGGTGGTGGTGGTGGTGAACTACTGTAGTAAAAATTACCAAAAATGAAAGAAGAGAACGAACGGCAGGCAAAGGGCAGCATGCAGCACAGCTGTTACTCAGATGCATGTACCTAAGTTTTCGGGTGACGCTGGATCCAAAGAATGCTTCCCTACTAAACATGACATTACTGCGAATTGAAAAAAAGATGTCAGCGTGAGCGGTTAGTGTTCATTTGTGTGGAACAATCAAAATTACGGAAACGGGACTGGTGGACAAATCCACTCCATCCACCTTTCCGTTCTCCGGAAGAAAAGCAAAATATACTGGCATTTTTTTACAGATATGTCACTATTTACATTGCTATTGATGACGATTGTTAGCACCTACAACTAGTTAAAAGAAAAGAACAGCTCTAAATAAACTATACATATAAAAATATCTGGAAGAGATACCACATTAGAGCAACAGGTACAACATTGTTTTTATTAGGGCATTTGTGGGCAAACTACATCATGTGGCGTCTGAAATCATAAATACACCCTGATGATAAAGACAAACCGTATCGTCTCTGTGTCCCTGCTCTCACAGAAGCATCGCAACACAACAGGAAGAGGAAACAGTCCTCTGGGTCACATGACCATTGTTAAACACAGTGATGTCACTTGGAGTTGCCCTCGCCATGCGGCAGCTGGTCACGTGACTATGCTGACAGGCGTCTGTCACAGTGGATCATGTTCCCATTTGACCTATTTTTTAAACTCTTCCCATGACCTAGTTAGTTGCCGCAAGCTGGAGATGGGAGACACAAACCCAAGCAGGTCTACTTGGAGGCAAGCCCCACTTCATTCATTGGGGCTACTTCTCACGCCAGGGTGTGTAGGACAGCAGTGTAAAGGTAAAGGTTTCCTTTGCTCGAAAGCCAGTTGAATACGACTCTAGGGATGCGGTGCTCATCTCAGTTTCCAAGCCAAAGAGCCAGCGCTGTCCAAAGACGTCTCCGTGGTCATGTAGTCGGCATGACTAGACGCCGAGGTGCATGGAACGCTGTTACCTTCCCACCGAAGTGGTACCTATTTATCTACTTGCAATTTCTTGCTTTCGAACTGCTAGGTTGGCTGGAGCTGCAGCCAGAGACAGGAGCTCGCCCCGTCATGCAGCACTCAGGTCTCGAACTGCTGAGCTACCGACCTTCCAGTCTGCAGCTCAGCATCTTAACCACTTGAGCCACTGCAGCCCCTCCTGGACAGCCGTGTATGTGGTTATAATTTTACTCAATTTTGTTTTATACATTTCATGTAAGCTGCCCTGAGCTGGCCTAGACCAGGAGGGCAGGACATAAATTTAAATAAATAAATAAATTTGATTAACAGGTGTTTGAGCTACTATGAATCTGTTGAATAGAATTCCACCAATGCATCAGAGATCGCCCTGACCTGGATAGAAGAAGAGATTGGATTTATACCCTGCCCTTCACTTGGAGTCTCAGAGCGGCTTCCAATCTCCTTTCCCTTCCCCTCCCCACAGCAGACACCCTGTGAGGGAGGTGGGGCTGAGAGAGCTCTGGGAGAACTGCTCTTGAGAGAACAACTCTGAGAGAACTGTGGCTTGCCCACGGCCACCCAGCAGCTGCACATGGAGGAGTGGAGAATAAAACCTGGTTCTCCCAGATTAGAGTCCACACTCTACACCAAACTACACCAGGTGAGCCCGATCTTGTCAGATCTCAGAAGCTACGCAGGGTCAGCCCTGGCTAATAACTGAAAGAAAACCACCGAGGAATACCAAGGTCGTTACATGGAGGCAGGCAATAGCAAACCACTTCTGAACATCTCCTGCCTTGAAAATCCTATGGGGTTGCCGTAAGTCCACTTTGAGGGCAACAACAACGAATCAGAGAGGAGTCCTACAAACTGGCCCGAGATCCCTTTGGAAAAGAACTGGATGTGCCGATATAATACAATTAAAAATAACCCACAGGAGTGATTCATATTACCATTACCACATGGTAGCTGATGGAAATGTTTGGCCACGGTGCAAACGGAAGCAATGGTATCATGTCCACTTAGAATGGGAATTGCCCTCATCATATAATGCTTTTACACTGGTGCCAGCCACCCCCAGAAATGAGTGCTACTGGCATGAAAATTCCCCATCCCGTGGGGTGTGGTCCATGAAGCAAGAGCTCTCCCACATATTACACCTTCCACACTGAGCCATTGCCATATGGAAGCGTCTACTGCAGCTTCCTCTTGGAGGTCATAACGTAAGAGCCGACACTCTATGACACTCAGAAAAGGAACCTCAAGGGCAGACTCAACTGAAACATGACTCATGACCCTTGGTCACCGTGGGACAGTCCTTCGTCAAGTGAATGGATACGTTTCCAGACAGACTGTCTCAGCTCAGTCAGAATGCTGACTGAACGCCAAAGGCAGGGTGAGCTTCTCTGTGTGTTTGCTGTGTGTAACTCACAGGGGGTTTATTCTATACACTTTTGAAGTTGCGCTTGACATTTCCCCCAAAAGCACTTTCCTGGAGGCATCTTCTTGGGCGGGGGGCATAACTCAGACCCCCTAGGTCCAATCTGCACATTACTCGGAGGGCATGTAGAGAAACAACAGGGGGAGGCCCACTGTGTGTGTGATGTCTCAAAGCTTGCACAGGATCTGTTCTATACACTCCTGAACCTGTACCTGTCATTTCCCCAGAAAGCACTTTCCGGAGGGCACTTTCTTTGGGGGTCCCCATAACCCGGACCCCATAAATTCAACGCTCATCAAACTTGGAAGGGCAGGTAGAGGAGAATCAGCTGGAGATCCCCTGTGAGTTTGGTGCCTCTAGCGCACCAGGGGGGCCATTCTGCTTCATCACGAACCTCATGAATCGAACCGGTTCATTTGACCCCTAAAAGTTCGTGACGGTTCGTGGCTCACAAACCGGGCACACGCCACGAACCGAAACGAATCGCATTTTCCCAGTTCATGCCCATCCCTACTGGTAAAATAATAGAGTTTCTGGTAATACCTAGCACTGCCCAACGTTACTTCCAGGTTTCCCCCGGAAAAGACATTGTGATACATAGGACACCATTTAAAAAAAAAAAATCTCTTGCCACAGCTCAGAGTAGCAGCAGCCAACATGGGGTGCTTGGCCGAAGGCCTGACAGCCCTACTTTATATGCAGCCTGCTGAAGATAGCTCAATGGGGGAGCTGTCGATGCTCAGCAGGGGCTAGGCCCACTCCCAGCTGTTGGTGGTACCGCTTCCTGGATCCCCGTCAGAGGCGGCTGAGTCTAAGACATCCTGCTGAGGCCGGGTTGGATGAAGATGCAGAGCAGAAGAAGACAATGAGGCAACCAAGTACCTTGAGCCAGCCCTGACTGTGCATCATTTGGGAGTACAACATGAAATATGTTTGCACCCAGAAATGGGTAGTGCCAGAGTGTCTGGGTAGTGCCAGAGTGTCAAGACTCAATCCCGCTGCAGATCCCAAACTTGGGGGGTATCAGGCAGCGGTTTGGCTGAGCAAGAAGATCAGCTAGTCCTTCAAGAATTTGGTTTCAGGTGGGCAGCCATGTTAGTCTGTAGTAGCCAGATAAAATTTGAGTCTAGTAGCATTTTGATGACCAGCATTTCCTAGGAGATAGATCGAGATGGGTAGCCATGTTAGTCTGCCTGTAGCAGTAGAAAGGAGCCAGAGTCCAGGAGCACCTTAAAGACTAACAAAAACTGTGGCAGGGGATGAGCTTTTGTGAGTCACTGCTCACTTCTTCAGATACTTATCTGGCACCTTAAAGACTAACAAAATTTGTGGCCAGGGTATGAGCTTTTGTGAGTCACTGCTCACTTCTTCAATATCTTCAGTACTGGACTGGAGGAGGTGGAGGTAGAGGCAGGAAATGGATCTGATGGGTGAAGGAGGAGGAGGAGGAGGAAGAGGAGAAGGAGAAGGAGGAGAAGCCGTTGGGGATGGAGGTCCTGCATGCTGGGAGTGGGATGGCCCGGAATTCCCCGGGGCTGGCGTTCCACGGACCTGTGTGTTTGCTGATGGCTTCCACTAGGCTGGATGAAGATACTTATCTTCAGGCTGGATGAAGATACTTATCTTCAGATACTTCTTCAGATACTTATCTGAAGAAGTGAGCAGTGACTCATGAAAGCTCATACCCTGCCACAAACTTTGTTAGTCTTTAAGGTGCTACTGGACTCTGGCTATTTTCTAACATACCCCGGGGTACAAGCTTTCATGAGTCAAAGCTCTCTTTGCCAGATACCACCTGACATCACATCACACAGATGAGACGAGCTCTGATTCATGAAAACGTATACCCTGGAAAACGTTGCTGGTCTTTAAGGTGCTGCTGGAGTCCCATTTTGGTCCTTCAAGAACCTGGTGTCAAAACACCAGGAAAAGGACCCCTTTGTCCCACGGTTTTGTAGCTATTTTTTCTCTTTTCCCTTCTTCAGTTTAGTTCTTAGAAGGCTGTGGGGGCTCCCTCTTACTCCTGGAGAACACAGACCAAGGCAGTTTCTTAAAGCAGGGAACAGGTACATTTCTGTAACAAGGCTATCCTGTTAGCAGAAATGATAATCCAATTACGTTGGGGAAAAAAGCATCATATTAATTTGTGCTGAATTCACATCTGGGCAAGAAGAGCACTATGTACAAAAGGGGATTTAATCATCTGGAAAGACCGCAAGAGGATGACCATACTACTAGCAAAATGACCAGGACTGGTGCCAGGTTTTTTGGTGCCCTAGGCAAGGCTAACTACTTGCGCCCCCTCCCCCCCCCCCCCCGCTTACCAATTTTCATAAACAGATGAATTCTAGGGAAAATTAAAAGCAAAAACTTGACATTGCTAATTTCCAAGCCCCTGCAGCGTTGCCCTCGGCTTCCGCAGGCTCGGGTGGGGGGAGGCAAGCGTTTGGCCTCTGGGCCGCCTTCACCCTCTAATTGCCCTCATTTAGCTCCAGGGCCAGGAGGGTCACTCATTTCTCCCTCCCTGGCTGCCAGGGAGTCCCCACCTCACTTCTTCCCCCAAACTGGGCGAATTCAGTGGTTCCTTGTCTGGTCTTGCACTTCCCGGGGCTCACGCCTGAGGAGTGTGAGTGAGCGGGAGCTGCTGCTGCAGCCCCTGCAACTGCCCGGAGCAAAAGCGCGGGAGAGCCGGGGCCGGTCAGTGAGTGAGTGTGAGAGCCTGTGGCAGGTTGGAGGGGCACTGATGGTCTGTTCTGCACTCCTCTCAGATCTGCGCCCTAGGCGGTCGCCTTACTTGGCCTAATGGTAGCACCGGCCCTGACAATGACTCTATTATCTTAACAAAATGCAAAAGATTGACGATGACAGGTTGTCTGTGGAGTTCATTTAGCGTTTTTATGCATCGGAAGCTCCAAAATTGTTTACTCCTAGAATTTCTTCTCATTAGGCTTGAGAACATTTTATGGTAACAACTCATTTGTGCTGGTGATAAGTAGGGATGCGCATTTGGTACAGACAAACCAAAAAAAACCCCCCAGAATAATGCCTCTTTAAGGAAGTCCAGGCGGGTGACGGCAAACTCTACTAGGTGGCCCAGGCTAGCCCAATCTCATCAGATCTCAGAAGCTACGCAGATTAGCCCAGGTTAGTACTTGGATGGGAGACCACCAAGGAATTCCAGGGTAGCTACGCAGAGGCAGGCAATGGCAAACCCTATGGGATGGCCCAGGCTAGCCCAATCTCATCAGATCTTGGAAGCTAAACTGGATTGGCCCTTGTTAGTATTTGGATGGGAGACCAACAAGGAAGTCCAAGGTCACTCGCAGGGAATGGCAAACCCTATGGAGTTGCCATAAGTTGGTTGTGACTCGATGGCTACCATGTACACACAAACTGGGCTTGACTGGGGTGTGCTGGGTAGAAGCTGAAAGAGAGAAGGCAAGATAGAGTTTTCAGCAAGGGATGGGTGTGTTGAAGATGAGTCTGGGGTCTGGAAAACTTGAAGGCCGCTGATCTAGAATACCTTGGACTTCCCAAGAAGAACACTACAGACGTGATAAGAACGTCGCACGATCATTGAGGCTATTTAATTTCTCTCTGTGAACAATGGCAAAATCAATTACACCTGATTTTTTTCCCCCCAGGGTTGATCTGTTTAAGTGTTATTAGCCCTCGTTAATTCACTCAAGCCCACACAGACAGTGAATTAAGCCCATTCCGATCTTTGCAGATCAGAGGCACGGCTTGGCCTTTGGCGAGCAAAGCATCATTAGGATACTTCCAGCAAAAAGCTAAGTGCTAATCCACGATTATCCCATCGAGAGAGTCTTGTTTCCCCTCATCATTAGAAGAAGACACATTAGAAAGATGAACAAAGACTGTGGCTGAAACAATTAGCCCGTTTCTACAAGCCAGAGTTTGCAGACTGTATTGGCGGGCCTCTGACCCAACGTATAATGAATGGCATGGCATGAAACGGCGGAGGATGTTAATTACATACCTGGAACCGTCAACCGGGTCTTTCCTTTTTCGGAAACGGGAAGCGGTAAGATAGAAAGAAAGCAAGGAGAAAGGGAGGGTGCGTTAAATTCAGCCAGACAGGGCAGTCAATCACGGGCCAGCATGCTTTGGCTGTTCCTTTCCGAGCTAAGAAAAAGGTCTCCTTTTGTTTCCTGAGCCCCTTTTAGACCACAAATTGGCAACAGGGTGGTCTCATTTGCAAGAGTGAAGCACCCTCTTCCAGTGGCAAAGGAAGGGGGATCCAATAAAAGGAAGCCCTTTGCACATTACGGCAACTGTGAAGAGGAGCTAATTGCAACCCGATCGGGTGGTGCATTTTTATTTTCTACCAACAAATGTCCGGGAGGACCGATTTGCTTTTTTGCCTTGTGTGTCGAAATGTTTGGGGCCGACCCCAGCTGGCTAAATCTGCGTTCCAAAGCCAAAGTAGTTTTAGGCAAACTTCACCCTTATGGATTTCTCCTAGGGAAAACTGGAGGAAGTTGAATGATGAGCGTCCAGAATAGGAACAAGCACTTGTGACCCAGGGATCTGGGATCAAATTTGAATTCCGTGCCAGAATTCCATTAGTGGAAATCCAAATGTGTAATTTGAACCTAAAGGTAGCAACTAGGAAGCTTTTGAACCAAGAGGAAAGGCAGGAGATGGACGGATGGATGGACGGACGGATGGATGGACGGATTAGACAGATAGGTGGGTGGGTGGGTGGAATAGATTAGATAGATAGATAGATAGATAGATAGATAGATAGATAGATGGATGGATGGATGGATGGATGGATGGATGGATGGATGGATGGAACAGATGACAGACAGACAGATAGATGGATAGATGATGGATGGATATAGAGAGATAGAGATGGATGGAATAGATAGATTAGATAGATAGATAGATAGATAGATAGATAGATAGATAGATAGATAGATGGATGGATGGATGGATGGATGGATGGATGGATGGATGGATGGATGGATAGATGGATGGATGGATGGATGGATGGATGGATGGAATAGATGACAGACAGACAGATAGATGGATAGATGATGGATGGATATAGAGAGATAGAGATGGATGGAATAGATAGATAAGATAGATAGATAGATAGATAGACAGACAGACAGACAGACAGACAGACCGATGAAGAGAGAGATGGATGGATGGATGGACAGGTGGATGGACAGACAGACAGACAAAAATTCGGATTGGGGGAGTGGTGCTATTGAAAGGGGATAAAATCTTCCCTATGTGCTATTTCCCCCTATTAGAAATCCAGCTAACTGTAGTCCTAATCAGGCTCAAATTCAGTACCCCATATCATGCCTGTCTCCGCCCCCACTAGACTTAAAGCAGCTGGGGTGGGGTGGGGGTTGTCCTGCAGCCCTCCCAGCCACTCCCTCCCCTTTTCGGTAAAGCTGACTCCACCTCCCATCTCCCACTTCTCACGCTCCACTTAGATAAGAGGGAGCGACTGAGCTGTACGAAAGCAGTGGAGGGGGGGGGGACTTCTCTGGGCTGGAGACTTGCCTGAAATATGGGAATGATATGATTGATTCATAAAACCTCCAAGTGGCAACGAGGTCCAGCCTGTTAGGATTCGTAGCGTAGTACCTCCAGGCAGCCTAGGGAATGGAAGAGAAATGACACGATCAGCAGGGAAGGAGGGTGATTGGTTTTGCTAGACGTTCAAGCAAATGCATTGGGGTTCGCTCTATTTCTAGACTTCCACCGAAAAGTTCAAAGACACATATGGGTGCGCAACACGATCGGACCCTGATTTGGATGGCCCAGGCTAGCCTGATCTCATCAGATCTGGGAAGCTAAGCAGAGTTGGCTCTGGTTGGTACTTGGATGGGAGACCACCGAGGAAGTCCAGGGTTGCAACGGCAAACCATGTCTGAATGTCTCTTGCCTTGAAGAAGGTAGAAGAGTTGAAGAAGAGTAGGCTTTGATACCTCATGTTTTTGCACTTGAAGGAGTCTCAAAACAGCTTACAAATCACCTTTCCCTTTTCTCCCCACAACATGTACCTTGTGAAGTAAGTGGGGCTGAGAGAGCTCTGAGAGAACTGTTCTTGAGAGAACAGCTCTGAGAGAACTGTGACTCATCCAAGGTCACCCATCTGGCTGCATGTGGAGGAATGGGGAATCAAACCCAGCGCTCCAGATCAGAGTCCACTGCTCTTAACCACTACATCACTACAGGGTCATCAACTTGATGGCATTTTCCACCAGAACCAAGGTGATTTGGGGCAGCAAATGTATATGGCATGCTATGCATGTGATGTTTATCGCTGGCTAGAGATCGACAGATATTCTGTTTTGTATTCTGTTTCATATGAGCTGGGGCCTGCAGGAAATTACAGGAGAAAGAAGGAGGAGGAGGAGATTGTATTTATACTCCATGCTTCACTTGGAGTCTCAGAGCAGCTTATAGTCTCCTTTCCCTTCCCCTCCCCACAACAGACACCCTGTGAGGTAGGTGGGGCTGAGAGAGCTCTTCCAGAACTGTCCTTGAGAGAACAGCTCTGACAGAACTATGGCTTGCCCAAGGTCATCCAGCCAGGTACAAGTGGAGGAGTGGGGGAATCGAACCCGGTTCTCCTAGATTAGAGTCTGCGCACTTAACCACTACACCAAACTGGCTCTATATGGAACCCCTCCCACAATCTTGTCAGGCTAGCCCAATCTCATCAGAAGCTAAGCAGAGTTGGCCTTGGTTAGGACTGGGATGGGAGACCACCAAGGAAGTCCAGGGTTGCTACGCAGAGGCAGGCAATGGCAAACCACCCCTGAATGTCTCTTGCCTTGAAAATCCTACAGGGTCGTCATAAGCCAGTTGCAACTTGACAGCACTTTCCACCATGACCAACCTTCCCTTCTCAATGACTTTCAACTGCTCTCAGGGCCATTTGCCTCCTAGAGTATGCTCAGTCCTCCTTTTTGGTCTGTTTTTACTTTTGGTTGATCTGTGTCAATGTTTTTCCTTTCCTTTTTTGCATTTTGGGGGAATGTTATCTTTTCATGGTTGGCACAGATGCCGACCCCTTAATATATATATATATGGATTTCTCAGTGTGTGTGAAGAACAAATTTAGAGTCCAGTGGCACATTTAAGAAGAATAAGAGATTGGATTTATACCCCGCCCTTCACTCCCCAAGGGAGTCTCAGAGCGGCTTACAAACTCCTGTCCCTTCCCCTCCCCACCAACAGACACCCCGTGAGGTAGATGGGGCTGAGAGAGCTCTGACAGAAAATGCTCCTTTCCAAGAACACCTCTGAGAGAACTATGGCTTGCCCAAGGTCATCCAGCAGCTGCAAGTGGAAAAGTGGGGGAATCAAACCCGGTTCTCCCAGATTAGAGTCCGCGCACTTAACTACTGCACCAAACTGGCTCTCTTTAAGACCAACAAAGTTTTATTCAAGGTACGAGCTTTCATGTGCACGCACACTTCTTCAAATATTTCAAAAAGCTCATACCTAGAATAAAACTTTGTTGGTCTTAAAGGTGGCCGTTGGACTCTAAATTTGTTCTACCACTTCAGACCAACGCAGCTGACCATCTGGATCTATCTATGTGTGTGTGCGTGAGAGAGAGACGTCAAGTCATGGCTGATGTATAGCGGCCTTGTAGGGTTTTCAACGCAAGAGATGTTCAGAGGCGGCTTGCCATTGCCTTCCTCCATGCCATGACCCTGGACTTCCTTGGAGGTCTCCCATCCCAATACTAACCAGGGCTGACCCTGCTCAGCTTCTGAGATCTGAGATTCCTCTACATCCCTCTAGCAAAGGGCAGTACAGTCTCAGGGTGGAGAAACTGGTGCTAGCAAGGACTGGCAAATTGTTTCTCTTTGGGAGGAGATACCAATGTGAATGAAGTAATACCCCACTTCGTATGTTCCCAGAGCTCAGCAGTCACCGAGAAGAGAGCCAGTGGAGTGGTTCATAACCCGGCCAGTGGTCGGGACAATTAAACTCACACATGTAATTAGTGCTGCAGCAGAAGCGTAGAATTATAATGATTTCCAACTTAATAATCTTTATTGGTACACTGCTGAAATTTATATTCTGGCTGGAGGGTGCGTGTATGCCAGCTAAGATCTTCCCGGCTAAATAATGTGCATTTGCATTCTAAGAGCTGGGCGATTAAATGCATATTTTGTGGCACAGGCCTGCTTCAACAATAAACCTGGGTCTGGCCTGTACCACTTCTAGGGTTGGCAGCGCCGGGCTCGGAACTACCTGGGGATTTTAGGGGTGGAGGCCAATGCTCCCTCTAAGCTGTGGAGTCTTGTGAGCAAAAATTCTACTGGGCATTCAAGTTGTGAGCAAGCGATTTGGCTGCTGCATAAGTTAGCCTGCTCTGGAGCCCTCCTTCCTGAGCGAAGACAAGAACGTGTGAACTGGAGGTTAAGAAACTGTGAGTTAGCTCACACTAACTCAGCTTAGAGGGAACCCTGGTGGAGACTGAGGAAGGCAGGGTTTGTGGAGGGGAGGACTTCAATGGGGTACAATGCCCCAGATGCCATCTTCCAAAGTGGCCATTTTCTCCAGGCGAACGGATCTCTGTCATCTGAGATCAGTTGTGATCCTGGGGGATCTCCAGCCGCCACCTCGAGGTTGGCAACCATACCCACAGATGAAGGAGGCATGGCATGATTCCATGTTCCTCCCAACCCCAAAATTGCTTTACATGGAAAATGAAATGTCAAGGAGTAGGAAGCTAGGCTAGAACTCTTCTTTCTGACATGCCAGGACCCTGCTTCCCACATGTTGTGCTCTTCATAGAGACCTCACACCCTGAGGTACGGCAGTTGCCAAGGCTCCAGGCTTCTGGTGGGGCCAACTGCCACTGTACCTATGTGCCCACCCAGCCTTTGGCTGGTCTGCCCTTCCCCTGTTCTCCGTTCAGCACTCCGCCACCCATGGTCCCTGCCACATGGGACTGGTTCAGCCCCCTGCTGCCCGGTGCCACTGGAGAAAGGGCTTGTGGGAGGGTTCATGGGGGGGAAGAAGGAGATCATTTAGGCAGCTGGCTGGCAGGGAAAGAGGTGCCAGTGGGGGCAGGCAGAGAGGAGACGGCCCCTGGGCCGCGAACCAGCTGGTGTAGTGAGCCAGTCTGGTGTAGCAGTTCAGTGCACAGACTCGACTCTGGGAGAACCAGGTTTGATTCCCCACTCCTCCACTCGCAGCTGCTGGGTGACCTTGGGCAAGCCATAGTTCTCTCAGAGCTATCCTTGAAAGGGCAGTTCTCGAGAGAGCTCTCTCAGCCCCACCTACCTCACAGGGTGTCTGTTGTGGGGAGGGGGAGGGAAAGGAGATTGTAAGCCGCTCTGAGACTCCGAGTGAAAGGCGGGGTATAAATCCAATCTCCTCCTCGTCCTCCTCTTTTTCTTCTCTCTGCCTAGGGCCTATCAACACCTGGAACCCTCACTGCTTGAGGCTGGCCCAGAAAGGTCTGTAGGGCTTTGTCAATGTGTCATTAGCCATAAGAAGAAGAAGAAGAGATTAGATTTATACCCCGCCCTTCACTCACTTGGAGTCTCAGAGCGGCTTACAAACTCCTTTCCCTTCCCCTCCCCACAACAGACACCCTGTGAGGTAGGTGGGGCTGAGAGAGCTTTTTCCCAAGCTGTCCTTGAGAGAACAGCTGGTACAGAGCTATGGCTTGCCCAAGGTCATCCAGCCAGGTGCAAGTGGAGGAGTGGAGAATCAAACCCGGGTCTAGAGTCCACACACTTAACCACTACTCCAAACTGGCTCTCTAGTTAGGCCTACATCTTGTAGCCTGGCTCCACCATGAGCTATCCATGGTCCTGATCTCTTGCTGAAAACCACGGACTCCTACCATGCTTAGCCAGCACACTCCTGAAGGTTTTGACCTCAGACAGGAGGCAGCACAAGCCCCAGAGGGAAGGCAAAGTATTTAAAGCTAAAATACCTTCTGTTTGCTGGGGAGGCACACCACAGCTGCATGCCTCCCCAGCGAAGGAAAGGCATTTCAACTTTAAACACCTTCCCTTCCCTCACCGAGTCCCACCGCGGTGCAGCTCAGCAAGTAAAATTCCACATTATATTCTATGGGGACGGTCCCCATAAGACATAACGGATCTGAATATATTCGGGTTTCCAAATACTGACCCGAATACCAGTGGAATACCGATACCACTCCTCCCCTAAATAAGACACGCAGACAGAATTCTCGTAACTCTGATCTTAGGGAGTTCCGTACAAAGGGAGAACATCAGTGTTGGAAGGGCAGTTAGGAGAGGGGCCGTGCCTCTGAGGAAAAGGCTCCGCTTGGCATGTTGAAGGTCCCAGGTTCAATTCCCGGTATCTCCAGTTAAAAGGACCAGGCAGCAGGTGATGTGAAAGACCTCAGCCTGAGACCCTGGCGAGCCGCTGCCAGTCTGAGGAGACAGTACTGACTTTGATGGACCATTGGTCTGATTCTGTATCAGTCAGCTTCATGTATGTTCAATGCGCCATTCGCAGGCCTCAGCCTTTCTGGAGCCAACCCTGCATAAATCATCCCATTAACAGTGACAGTAGCTGATTAAGGTTGCTACCCTAAGCACAAGTTTTCAGAAAGAAGCGCCTTTGCCATTAATGGTATTTCATTCTTTTTAGACCATAGATGCCTTTTGTAGTTGATTTTCTTTAAATGTGGAACGGTTTTTGGTGTTCTGCTGCAGCACTTAATGAATGAACTCTCTGTGGACATCGGAACAGTTCCCTTGGGGTTGTTGCTCCACTGAGCAGCCGGCTCCCATGGGTTTCAAAGGGTCGTAGATCAAGCATCTTCCCAACATACAAGGAAGCAGCGGAGAGTCCAAACCTGTATGAGTTCCGCAGCCGGCTTCCGTCTCTTCTCAAAGTGCTTCTGGCGATGTTGTTCCTGCACTTTCAAAGCCAGGCCTGAACCCAAAATGCCCTGGAAGCAAAAAAAAGAGGAAATCGGGAATATCAAAACAGGATCAAATGCAAGGTGATTTGTGGATAGGCAGAGGGTTGCGATTTGAGTGAAAGCAAAAGCTCCTCCTGTCCAGCAGGGGTCAGCCTTGCACCAGATGGGGAGGAGAGAGGAAACCAAGAAGACATGTTAAGACTAGGCCCAATTATGGTGCCCTCTTGGCTGTTGGGAAGTCACAGCCCTATGACTCTTACCAGTGAAAGCTGGTGGCAGTTCATGGAAGTCTACCACGATGGTGGAAGTTCATGGAAGTCCACCACTATGGTGGAAGTTCATGGAAGTCTACTTTGATTCTATATATGCATGCTGTATCTCATAGTTTCCCCCTTTCCTCCAGCTCCAGTCACAACTGGAGTTTCCCTTTGCACAGACTAGTGTCTTCCATAATATTTTAACACAATCCAGAGGATCTGTTTAGCAGTAGATTCATGAAAGACAGAGGGAGTTCTTTCTTCACATAAGAAACTCACGAAGCGGCCTTGTACTGAATCAGATCATTGGTCCATCAAGGCCAGTATGGTCTACTCTGACTGCCAGAAGTCTCCAGGGTCTCAGGCAGAGGTCTTTCACATCACCCACTATCTGGGCTTTTTAACCGCACGTGCTGGGGGGATTGAACCTGGGACCTTCTGTATGTAAAGCAGAGACTCTATGACTGAGCCACATCCCCACGCTGTGCACGATTAGCCTTATCACACAACCCTCTGATGCCAACCATCACATGGCTTTCTACCAATAATTAGATAAGTTAATGGATGACAGTTTCTATCTGTAGCTATGGTAGAGAATGAGGCTTCAGCGTTCAATGGCAGTGTACCTTTAAGCACCAGAAACTGCAGTCCCTTGTTGGGCATGGTCAAGCCTTGCTTGTGAGCTTTCGAAGGAACCTAGCTGACCTCCAAAGAGCTCAGAGCAACACATGCAAGGTTAGAACATCTTCATTACACCTACCTGACAGAGGAACCTTCAGCAGGTCTACCCTGAATCCTATTCAGGTCAATTCCAAGGGGCTTGTTCCTGGGAAAGGGTTCTTAGGACTGCATGGTAAAAAAATGTGAATGGACCCAAGGCTATCCTGTGGGCTTTACAATGAATCCAGAGTTTGTATATGGCATTTTCCTATAAGGAAAGGCTGAGGACTCTGTTTAGAAAAGGGATGACTAAGTGGGAGAATGATAGCCCTATATGGCCTGGGGCCTGCCTACCTAAGGGACCGCCTTTCCCCATATACACCCCAAAGAGCGCTGCGGTCAGGCAGCCAACACCACCTGACCCTTCCGGGCCTGAAGGAGGCAAGGCTAGCAGCCACCAGAAACAGGGCCTTCTCGGTGGCGGCCCCTCACTGGTGGAATGAGCTCCCAGAGAACATCAGGGCCCTGCGGGACCTTTTGCAGTTCCGCAGGGCCTGCAAAACGGAGCTCTTCCGCCAGGCCTTTGGGGCCGCCACCGGGGGGAACGGCCCTTAGTAGATGGCACAATGGCCATTTTTAGAACATCTCTGTATCATCAACGGCCATCTCTAAAACATCTCTGGTGGTAGCCTCCTGGTGGGTGCAAGCTAGCGCTGGTTATCTGTTATGCTGCTATGACGCTGCTATTGTGCTGAATGTTGCTGTAATTTTAAATTAGTTTTTATGCTGTGTTTTAACTCTGTAACTGAATGATTTTATGTTGTGAGCCGCCTAGAGCCGGCCTGCTGGCTAGGCGGGGTACAAATTGAAACAAATAAATAAATAAATAGAGGTTGATAACATTATGCACGGGGTGGAGAGAGCTGACAAAGAGAACTTTTTCTCCCCCTCCCCAAATACTAGGCCTTGAGGGCAGTAGGATCGAGACATACAAAAGGAAATAGTAGATAGATTCGATAGATTCGTGGAGGTTAGGTCTACCAGTGGCTACTAGCCGTTGTGACTAAAGAGAACCTCCACATTTAGAGGCAGTCAACCTCTGAATCCCAGTGGAAGAAGGCAATGTCAGGGGAAGGCCTCCAACCTCTATGCCCTAGTGTTGGCTCTCCAGAGGAACCGGTTGGCCACTGTGCGAGACACGATGCTGGACTAGATGGACCAAAGGTCTGATCCAGAAGGGCTCCTCTTATGTTCTAATGAAAGCCTTGGCCTCTATTCACTGTTGTTGGCTCTCCAGAGGACCTGGTTGGCCACTGTGTGAGATGGGATGATGGACTAGATGGACCACTGGTCTGATCCAGCAGGGCTCTTCTGGTGTTCTTATGAAGGCCTCGGCTTCTGTGCCCTGTTGTTGGCTCTCCAGAGGACCTGGTTGGCCATTGTGTGAGACAGGATGCTGGACCAGATGGACCACTGGTCTGATCCAGTAGGGCTCTTCTTAAGTTCTTATGTTCTCTACCCAAAAGCCTCCCATTTCAACTGCTCCACCTTACCGGCCCTCATGAGGTCACCAAACGAACTTACAGCTGGAAGAGCAAAAAATGAAACTCCAATAAGAGAGAAGGTTGCTGCGATCAGGCGTCCTTCCCACGTTTTGGGGGTCTTATCGCCATAGCCGATGGTTGCAAGCGTAATCTGTGGGATGAACATTTGGGACAGTCTGTAAAAAGGCGACCCAATTGGACAAAGAGAATCACATATTGTACAGCTGTATTTCCACTCCCAGGCAAGCTCGATCCCATCAGATCTCGGGAGCAGAGCAGGATCGGACCTGGCTAGTATTTAGAAGGACACCCTCCAAGGAATACCAGGGGCACGATGCAGAGGCAGGCAATGGCAAACCACCTCTGAAACATCTCTTGCCTTAAAAACAAGTCTAGCTCGCCACCTAGTGGTGCATAATGCTAAAAGAGCTAGAACTTCTGGCTGCCAGACAAGCTTAGGATCTCCCAGCTATTGTACACACAATGTCATACAATTATTATTATTATTATTCCACTCCCAGGGTTCCTATCCTTTATTTTATTTATTTAGTTAAACAGCAGGTTGATATGTTTATTTCAATTTAATTTAATTTCATTTCATTTTATTCAAATTTGTACCCCGCCAAAGCAGGCTCAGGCATTTATTTGGGGAATCCCTTAGCTGGGCGGGGAAGGGAAAGTGTTTTAAGTTTCTGGGGCTCGTGCTGCCTCTATGGTGTGACTCCCCAGCCCGCTTTCCTTGGCTGGGGAGTCACATGCAGAGACAGCAGCACACTCCCTTCATTGAAGGCAAGGCAATTTGCCTTCCCTTCAGTGACAGGAACTTCCCCCCTTCAAGGGGGGGATTTTTTATATCCTTTGGGGGCCATCCCCATAGAGTATAACTGAGCTGAATAAATTTGGCTAGTCTGAAAATTCCTGAACCCGAGTATAATACTGATACTGGGATTCAGGAATATCGGCAAATACCAAATTTTTTGGGGTCTGGTACATCCAAAACCGAAAAATTCCGAGTTTTATTTTGGTGCACACCCCTAGACGTGTCATTGCTACTGCAAAGGCCTCTGCCTTTGTAGCAGCAATGTGAGCCACGCAGAGAACCACGAGGAGCAGCCCAGTCTAGACAAAAGGGCTACGGATACTGACCAGTCCCCACCATAGTGCATCGGCGTAGGTTTCAAACTCCTTCGTCTCCTTTCCCTCTGCATCTTTTTGAAACACATCCTTCTCCACCAGGTAAACCAGGAACGAGGAGAGGATCAGAGTCAGGAATCCAATGTACCAGGCTGTGATGAGTTCCTAAGAATGAAACAGATCACCATTAACAGAGGCGAAGGATCCATCTTTAGCCAGGACTTCCAAAACACCATTAGACAGATCGACAGAAAGCCAGGAGCCGGTCTGGATGTCAGAACCTGTGGTCTAACCTATGGCCACCGATGCCATTTGAGAGAAGTTTTTGGCCGTTAAAAGAAAATGCTTCAAGGGCCCAATCCTGCATGGGCCTGCAGTGCAGGAGACGAGGAGATCTGGTCTCCTCCTACACCTTTCAAAAAGCTGAAACAGCATGGACCAGTGGTTGTCACAATGTCTAGTTTGGCTCTGAGTAGGGATAGTAAAGATAATCTTCCTCCACAAACCAGCTCCAATCTCTCTATATAATAATTCTCTGATGGTGGTGGCACTCTCTAGAACATTCCACATGCCACCCCAGCCTTTGGTCCCCTAGCCTGTCAATCAGAAGCTGTCCCTATCCACTGGCTGTGAATACTCGCATGCCATTGGCTGGGTCTGCTCCTCTTCCCCACCCACTCCTTCAGCCTCTGTGCCCTGTCAGAATTCCTGGCAGACGATTTTGTGCTCCAGATGAAGACACTTCTCCAGCTTCCTTCCTGTGAGGGGATTAACTGTTACCTCAGCGGCTTTTAGTAGGTGAAACGAAATGACAGTTACCTGTGTTTATAAGATGGCTGCTGCCTCTGGTTTGTTTAAAATGTTCCCCCATAAGGTTCAACTGTTACCTCAGTGGCTGTTAGTAGGTGAAACGAAATGGCAGTTACCTGTGTTTATAAGAGGGGCTTCAGAGCAAGGTAGGTTGATGCTTGGCTGGGAAGGAGATGGGGTTGCCAACTCCAGGTGGGGAATTCCTGGAGGCTAGAGGGGTAGAGCCTGGTGAGGGTGAGGTTTGAGGAGTGGTGGGGCCTCAGACAGGTACAATGCCATAGACTCTGCCCTCCAAACCAGCTATTCCCTCTTGGGGAACCACTGCTGCCAATCTCCAGGTGAGGGCAGGAGATCACTCAGAATTACAACTGCTCTTCAGGTAGCAGAGATCAGTTCCCCTGGAGAGAATGGTGGACTCTGTGTCATTATACCCTGCTGCCACAGCAAATTGACGCTGAGTGCCCAAGGCCTTGACACTCTCCAAGAGCCTCTTTCTAGAGCCCGTTGTATTTATTCCCACAACGGGCCTTATTCCTAGTATATATATATGAGTGTCTGCTGAGTAGCAGAATAATAGAGATGCCTTCTTTCTGAAAATACACCAAAAAAGGGAGAAAGAAAACCCACTAGTACACAGAAAGTCCCAGATTGTTTTAGAGGAATGCACACACTGGTAAAGGGCTTTTCCACATTCTCGTGTACCTGGTTTATAAGTTCCTGTTTCTTTGGAGGGGGTTTCCTGTTCTGCACATGTTTTTATGCCAGACATAAACTGCTGCAATATTGAATTGACCAAAAACAAAGTGAAGAACAGAAATTCTCTCCCCCCCCCCCCAAAAAAAAGAAACAGGCACTTACAAGCAAGGAAAATAAGAATGTGGAAAAGGCTTCAAAAGTTTGAGGGGCTATGACTCAATGACAGACCTTCTGCTTTGCCAACAAATGGTTCCAGGTTCAATTCCTTCCCTCTCCAGATAAAAGGATCAAGTAGTAGGTGATGAGAAAGACCTTCAGCTGAGAACCTGGGGAACTGTTGCCCGTCAGAACACAAAGAACTAATAGTGATAGACCAATGGGTCTAACTTAGTAGAAGGAGAATTCATGTGTGTGACACAGCAGAACACTATTAAACAACCATATGGCTCTTCAAATAGTTTGAGCACTAGAAACTAATTTCTTTAAAAAAGAGAGAGAGAGAGAAAATCTAAGATTCTCAGGAATAGCCCAGTATCATTTCTCTATAATTTTTTCTGTACTGCAGCTGAGCTCTATTGAACCCATGAAGTTGTCCTTGATGCAATCAGGCACACTGGTGTATCAAAATAGTTTCAGGTGGGTAGTGGTGCTGGTTTGCAGTAGAAGATGCCACACTGTTGACCAATCAAAGGCACAAGGCCAGTATTTATTCGAAGGTTGGCGAGTCATAAGAACATAAGAAGAGCTCTTCTGGATCAGACCAGTGGTCCATCTAGTCCAGCATGCTGTCTCACACAGTAGCCAACCAGTTCCTCTGGAGGGCCAACAACAGGGCATAGAGGCCAAGGCCTTCCTAAGAACATAAGAAGACCCCTGCTGGATCAGGCTAGTGGTCCATCTAGTCCAGCATCTCACACAGTGGCCAACCAGTTCTTCTGGAGGGCCAACAACAGGACATAGAGGCCGAGGCTTTCCCCTGATGTTGCCTCCTGGCTCAGGGATTCAGAGGTTCACTGCCTCCAAATGTGGAGATTCCCCTCAGTCACCATGGCTAGTGGTCATAGACAGACCTCTCCTCCATGAATCTATCTGATCCCATTTTGAAGGTGTTTATTTCTATGGCCATCTGGCAGCAAATTCCACATTTTAATCACTCTCCATGAGTCTGGAGGTTTTGTGTTTATTTATTTAAATTACTTATTAGCTGTCTTTCTTCCACATGGAGCTCAAGGCAGTTTACAATAATTTACATAAGATCCATAAAAAAACCAAACTATAAAATCACATTTTAGGACTGCTAGTAAATGAATCAAAGACGGTCTGAAATAAAACCACTCTTCGCTGCTTCCTAAAGACTGAGAGCGAGGGGGCCAGGCATGCCTCCCTTCCGGAGGTTGTTCCATAATCCTGGGGCTGCCACCGAAAAGGCCCTCTCTTGTGTACCCATCAAATGAGCTTCTTTGATTGATGGGACTGTCAGGAGGGCCTCTGCCTGTGATCATGGTTCTGGGGCAGAGACATACCGTACACCAATCACAGGGGCTGGTCTTGCACATTCCTGTGCTCTCCTGTGCACCCGGAAGGTGAGGACACCACATCATGGACCAGCTCAACTCCCAGCCTCCATTACGTGGTTCCAAATTCAAGGTTTAGAGTCCCTCACCATCAGAATTGCAACAGTGTTTTCAGTCTACAACTGTTTCCTTGGGTGAGCTCGGCAGTGCCGTGTCTGTGACCCTGATGCCCCTTGCAGAGGCATTTTTCTATATACTCTTCCCCGGCCTCCCCGTTCTAACGTACTTTGCTGTGCGCGCAGATGGCCGAGCCCAAGAGCTTCCAGGTGCCGCCTCTCCTGTCCATGCGGAGCATTCGTAGGATCTGAAGGAAACGGAGACTTCTGAGGGACGTTGCCAGGACATTGCCTTGGTTCCCGACGGCCACCACCGGCACGGAGGCGATCAGCACAAAGATATCTGTGGAGCACAGAGAAGATCTCAGAGGTCCTCTGAAACCTGAATGGTAGTAAGTCTAGGAGGGAGAAGAGCTTGTGTTCTTTTGTTCTGAGCATTTTCTGACTCTGTCTACCCTATTTTGTTTCATAGTTTGTTGAAGGGATAAGTGTCCAGGGCAGGGGTCCCCTGTGTTCTCACGCCTGTTGAGAATTCTAGTCAGCGCCACCACAAAATGGCTGTCTAGTCATGAGAGGAATTCTAGTCAGCGCCACCACAAAATGGCTGCCACAAAATGGCTACTGAAGAAGGTGGGGGGAGCCACAAAATGGCTGCCGCAGCTTACTTTCAGTCACACGATAAAGATCCTTGTGCTGAGGTGGCTCCTGCTGCCAAAGCAGCGTTTCAAAAAAATCTGCACAACCAATCAAATCGTCAATGGCCAATCAGAAGCCTTGCTGGGCAAAGGCCCCACCCACTTTGAAAAAAAAACATTTGATGGGCACCAGGAAAGGTGTTGGCTGGTGCCAGGGTGCCCCACAGTCACTATGTCGGGGACCCCCACTCTAGGGCTTTATGCATGAAAGTAGTGATATTATGAAGAAGTAACATGATGACTCAAATGGCATTGTGTGTGTCCGTCCCCCCCCCATATCCCCGCCTCAGTCACGGCCTGGCAACCCTACGTTCGTATGTACCCACACGTCCAACGTTTGTGCTTACCCAGCATACACAAAGGTTTCCTGGCAAACTTCAGCCTCCCTCTCCATCCTTTGTACCGACAGCAGCAGCCAGCAGCCCAGATCCTCAAGGCAAACTCCGCACCAAAGATGAAAATGGCAAAGGTTTCCTGCACAGGATGGGGAAACGGACCAAGGGGGTCGCATTAACCAGACTGCAATTCTGCTACGGTTTGGAAAGGAATCCTTGAAACAAGCAGCCGGCTACGTACTGACCATATCAACTGTTGGAGTGAGCAACTCAGCATGGGGTGGCTGGGTCCTTTTCTTCTGCCGGCTGGGGGGGTGGGTGGGAGGGAGCTTCTCAAGAGCAGGCGGGGCGAGGCGATGTCACCACGCGTAACATCCCTGATGTGATGACGTTAGACGGAAGTTATGTCAACAAGCCAGGGACGTCACACAGCAACATTCTGGTATTTTGGGCGAAACTCTATGGTTACCATAGAGGTTTCCTGGCAAACTTCAGCCTCCCTCTCCATCCTTTGTACTGACAGCAGCAGCTGTCTATGGTTACCATAGAGCTCTATGGTTACCATAGAGTTTTGCCCAAAATACCAGAGAGTTGCAGTGTGATGTCCCTGGTGTGATGATATCACTTTTGTGTGATGTCATCATGCCAGGAACATTGCACCCACCCTGTTGAGGACAAAGCTTCTTCCCGCTGACCAGCTGGAAGGCAGCAGGCTGAAGCCCATGAAATCAAAGGACCCCCTGCTCACAGCTGGGGTCTAGCAACCCTAACTCAGCATGTCTGGACCTGGGGGGGGGGTGCTACATCACTCTAAGGGTGTATAGGTGTTATCTCCTTGAATAGGATGCATCTCTTTGTCTTAACATGGGAGCGGCCCTCTGACTTCTTCTTCTCTCCCTTTGTCCTCTCCCTCACTTCACATGGCTTTCCATGGAGACACCTGTCCAGTAGAGACAATGCCCTCATCCTCCCACACACATGATGCCGGGCAAGCTGGCCATTGGTGATAGGGAGTAGGTTAAAAGGGGGGGAGACAACCCCAAGCTCTCCCCATTTTGAGACCTCAGCATCTCTGGAATGACAGAAGAGGGGGGCGAGGAGTGAGCAGGACAGAGCTCACACCCCAGGGAATGCCTGTCATTTTGAAGCAGTGAGTTCCCAGCTAAGAATTCCTTTCAACTGGGCTGGGGGACCCAATTCTTGTTGGGATCAGCATGATGCAGGGGAGGAAGGGCTCCTGCCTCCCCCCACATCATTTTTCTGACCAGTCCCTGCACTAATGGGGTGTTATTGGCTCGTATATTATTTCCCCAGTGATACCGATATTATCTAGTTTGGCCCTGAGATGCTACATCTTGGCACCTCTTGGGAAATTCTAGCCCTTGGCATAGGGTGCAACGGGAGGGCATTTATACCACAGAAGTTCTGGAGATTCCTAGAGAGGCGTAAGGTCACTCCCAGGTTAATCCCAGAAGTGATTTTGTGTCATCACCAAAAGTGCCCCCCATGTCCCTCCCCCTTAGCAGGAGATGACGGGGGAGGGACATGGGGGGCACTTTTGGTGATGACACGAAGTCACTTCTGGGATTAACCTGGGAGTGACCTTGCGCCTCTCTAGGAATCTCCAGAACTTCTGTGGTATAAATGCCCTCCCGTTGCACCCTACGCCGCCTTAGCACATGTATCTTAACTCTTGCTATCTGAGAAGGAAGAAGAAGACAGGAGTTGAAATTAGAGACCAAAGTTCTGTATTAAGGAAGTTTATTTTTTGGATTGAAACACTCTCATACAGCCATGCCAGGTAGGGAGGGGGCCATGGCTCAGTGGCAGAGCACCTGCTTGGCACGCAGGAGGTCCCAGGTTCAGTCCCCAGCATCTCCAGTTAATGGGACCAGGCACTAGGTGATATGAAAGACTTCTATCTGAGACCTTGGGGAGTTGCTGCGAGTCTGAGTAGACAATACTGATGGACCAAAAAAGTCTGACTCAGTATAAGGAAGCTTCGTGTGCCCCATGGTATGAAGACCCAATCCTTCTGAACTTACCAACAGTAACAACCAGTTTCCGGATACGGTTTCGTAATCCTTGAAAGTAGTCAGGACAGCCAAAATCAAGCATCCCAGGACAATCAGAAACCTAGAAAGAGAGGAGGAGGAAAATGGAATCTCAGTAGATGTTCTTTCTGTGGTCCGGACTGTTTACCGTACAGAATGTGCATTCCTGGCAATTAAGTCAGGATGATGATTAATTGATTAATTAGAACATTTATATCCCGCCTTTCCTTGCCGCTCAAGGTGGCTTACAATAGTAGTTTTAAAACGTTCCCTCTTAAAACCAAAATAACTAACCCCAAATCTCTCTCTCCCTTCCTCCTGAGAAAACAACGGCCTACTGCTCAAATGATGCTATGAGCTGAAGCATCCCGTTCTTACGCTACTTTGGAACTCTCTTTTGACATTGGTAATTTTTTATTATTTTCAGGGGAAAAAGACAAGACATTACAAAGAACAACATAAAAGACATACACACAAAACAGCATATACTTTGATATACAGGTAATTTTAAATCTATATGGTTGAATCAAATTCTTATCCACCGATACATGTTATTTGTATCAGTTATAGTACATTCGTTAAGTTTAATGTTTAGTTGACAGTTTCCCAAGATGAGTTTCAATCCATTTGTATAGTCTCGACCAGTTGTTTAAAAATGTTTCATCCTTATTGTCTCTTAATTGCAGAGTCAATTTATCCATTTCTGCAGCTTCTAAAAGTATATATATTGTTTCTTCTTTTGTTGGTGTTTCTTCCTTCTTCCAGTATTTGGCACACAAGATTCTGGCGGTCTTTACAACACGTATGATCAAATATGCATCTTTTTCCTTAAAGTTCTGTGGTACAATATTTAATTAAAAAAAAGTTCTGGTATAAACGGAACGTTCACGCCTAATGCTTTCTGTAATATCTCACGTATCCATACCCAATATGTTTTAGCAATCTTACAAGTCCACCACCTATGATAAAATGAACCTGCTACTTTGGAACTCTCCATTCAGAAATCACCTATGGTTGAGAATGTATCACTTCCAGGTGACCAAGCAGGGAAGCTTTTCACAAACTGGACATAACTGGCTCTTTTCTTTCAAACCATCAATGTGACATAAATTATATTCGAAGTCATAGCTTGTTTCTTGCTGACGAACCTCCATTCTAAAACACACCCCAGTTTAGAATCCTGGTTTGCAGGCAAGAATCATAGAATCGTAGAGTTGGAAGGGGCCATTCAGGCCATCTAGTCCAACCCCCTGCTCAACACAGGATCAACCTAGAGTATCCCTGACAAGGGTTCATCCAGCCGCTGCTTAAAGGCTGCCAGGGAGGGGGAGCTCACCACCTCTCCAGGCAGCTGATTTCACTGCTGAACTACTTGTACTGTTAAAAAAAAATCCTAATACCCAGGCGGTATGTTTCCACCTGTAATTTAAACCTATCCTTGCGAGTCCTCTCCTCTGCTGCCAATAGGAACAGCTCCCTGCCCTCCTCTAAGTGACAGCCCTTCAGATACTTCAAGAGAGCAATCACGTCCCCCCTCAATCTCCCTTTCTCCAGACTGAACATCCCCAAGTCCCTCAGCCTTTCCTCGTAGGGCTTGGTCTCCAGGCCTCCGATCATTTTCCTTGTCCCAAGAAAATAACACAGCCCATAGTCCCACTTCAGAGAAAAAGACGCTGCAGCGGTGCCTCCTTGCTTGAGACCTAATGACAAGACTCTCACAATTAAGGATACATCAATCTTCAGTTCTGACATATTTATTACCTTGGCTCTGTTTTCCCCCCTAGTTGAACCCAAACAGATGACAGCCATAAACTAAGCTTATTATTAAAGAGTGATTAACACATGGAATTCACTGCCACAGGAGGTGGTAGCGGCTACAAGCACAAATGGCGTCAAGAGAGAATTAGTTAAACATCTGGAGCAGAGGTCCATCAGTGGCTATTAGCCACAAGGTACAGATAGGAACTCCATCTGGGGCAAGTGATGCTCTGTATTCTTGGTGCTGGGGGGGGCAACAGTGGGAGGGCTTCTAGTGTCCTGGCCCCACTGGTGGACCTCCTGAGGGCACCCACTCTTTTTGGCCACTGTGTGAGCCAGTGTGTTGGACTGGATGGGCCACTGGCCTGATCCAACATTGGCTTCTCTTATGTTCTTATTCTTTTAATTTGTTAAAAACGTCTTCATTATTCTGCATGCAAATTCACTGCCCATTCTCTATATGTATGATTGTTATTTCTATTTCCGTTTTATCGTATCTGAAGAAGTGTGTGTGTACACAAAAGCTCATGCCTTGAATAAAACTTCTTTGGTCTTAAAGGTGCCACAGGATGCCAGCTTTTTTCAGACAACCATGTTAGCCACAGTTACTTTAATTAAACCTCGGTTACGCACAATTCTGAATTGGGACTGTTTGCAAATGTTCTTGGATTCATCATGAAGGATTCCCTTCATAGAGCTGCCAACTCTGGTTTGGGAAATTCCTAGAGATTTGGGGGCAGGGCTGTATTATCCATAAGGCTGACTAGGCTGAAGCCTAGGGGCCTTGTTTATTTATTTATTTTTGCTGAGGCCTTATTTTCTCTGATATATGAGGGTCAAGCTAACAAAATAAGTTATTATAAAAATACAAATATTTATTATGGTGTACACATCAGTAAAAAATAAAATAGGTTAAAAAATGATCCGAATATCAGACTGTTTGGCTGCGATCACACGCACGATTAGCCCTGACATAGGCGCAAATGCCAGGTGGATTTAATGTGCACGATCAGACCCGAACATCTGGGAAGCATCCCGTAGCCAGCAGCAACTCATGTTGCTCTGCCACAGAATCAGCGTAAACAGGCACCAGGGAAAGTCCGGTAGCAAACGGGTTGCTACGGGCCATGGGTAGACTTTCCGGTCTGATCACTCCAGCACGCTCTCATGGCATCAGGATGGTCTGATCAGGCCATTCCGACTCCGTGTCATTGTTTTTTCCCCTTCTCAGTGTGCGCATCATCACACACTCCGTAGGGAGCCCTCAGGGCTGAGGTGCGAATCATCAATCCCTCGTTTAAGTGCTTCAGGAATAAATGGCAACCCACCTACCCCGATTCACCCGTGGTTGCATCTGATCATGCAGTGGCACGCTGTGCCTGCAGCTTCAAAAGACCGTGTGATCGCGCAACTGCAGGTCAACTTCCGCCGGAGGAAACAGCCTCTCTTCCCTCCCGCTTTATCTTGGAAGTGTGACCACAACCCTAAATCTTTTTACATACAGAACTGTTAGTTTCACATATACAATTGATGGGTATATCAAAATGGCTGAAACACATATGGTCTACTGGTCATAAGATATACCCATCAGTTGTATATGTGAAACTGGCAGCTCTGTACGTAAAAAGTTTTAAGAGTCTGATATTTGGATTATTTCTCTTAACCTATTTTGTTTTTTACTAATGTGTACACCATAATAAATATTTGTATTTTTATGACTTATTTTGTTAGCTTGACCCTCATATACCACAGCCGTATCTTGGGTAGACTTCCCCCCCTTCTCATTTCTTGTTCTTTTCTCTTCATAGGCAGCCTGTAATATATAACCTCTATTCTTCAGATAATTAACTGCTTCCTTATTGCAGTGAAAAACCATTCTCTCGATATTAAAACAAATATCCATAAATTATACGTTTTGAATAAATAATAAAAAATTATTTGCTTCAAATTATTACAGTACTGAACAATTATACCCCCAAAAGTGTACTTTTCTGAAGAGTTCTACTTGCACAATAAAACTATATTTAAAAAATGTGAATAGAATTCTTCAGGAAACCCTCAAAATGGATATAGGGCTGTGTACTGCGGTCTAGTACCTACCATACAAGGGTCAGACCGTCAGCTGTAGTGGGGTGAAAGACTAAAGTGCCAGAGGGGCTCTGAAATAACTGAAAGCCTAGGGGCCCGGCCATGGGTTTATATGGCCCTGTTTGGGGTTGAAGTCCTGGGAGGGGAGGGACTTCAGAAAGGCACACTATCAAAAAAAAAAAAAAGGGCAGAAAAAGTGCAGAAAAGGGCAACTAGAATGATAAAAGGGTTGGAACACTTTCCCTGTGAAGAAAGGTTGAAGCGCTTGGGGCTCTTTAGCTTGGAGAAACGATGGCTGAGGGGTGACATGATCGAGGTTTATAAGATTATGCGTGGGATAGAGCAGGTAGAGGAAGAAGTCCTTTTCTCCCTTTCTCACAATACAAGAACTTGTGGGAACTCGATGAAATTGCTGAACAGTCGGGTTAGAACGGATAGAAGGAAGTACTTCTTCACCCAAAGAGTGATTAACATGTGGAATTCACTGCCACAGGAGGTGGTGGCAGCTACAAGCATGGATGGCTTCAAGAGGGAATTAGATAAACATATGGAGCAACGGTCCATCAATGGCTGTTATATAGATATAGATAGGAACTCTCACTCTGGGGCAAGTGATGCTCTGTATTCTTGGGGGGGGAACAGTGGGAGGGCTTCTAGTGTCCTGGCCCCACTGCTGGACCTCCTGAGGGCACCTGGTATTTTTGGCCACTGTGTGACAGAGTGTTGGACTTTATGGGCCCCTGGTCTGATCCAACATTGGCTTCTCTTATGTTCTTGTAGTGTCCATCCTCCAAAGTAGCTATTTTCTCCAGGGGAACTGATTGCGGTATTCAGGAGATCAGTTGTAATTCTGGGAGATCTCCAGACCACACCTGGAGGCTGCAACCCTAATACGGCACCTCTACACACTTCTATGGAGCTTTTTGGGGGGAGGGTCAAGTCACAGCCAACTTATGGTGACCCTGTAGGGTTTTCAAGGCAAGAGATGAACAGGGGTGGTTGGCCATTGCCCGCCTCTGTGACACAACCCTGCTATTCCTTGGTGGTCCCCAAATACTGACCTGCTTAGCTTCTGAGAAGATCAGGCTAGCGTGAGCAGGTCACCCACACGAAGCTGCCTTACACTGAATCAGACCATTGGTCCATCAAGTTCAGTATTGTCAGCTGGTAGCAGCTCTCTGGTGTTTCGGGCAGTGGTCTTTCACTTCACCTCACCCTTGACACTGGAGACGCCAGGGATTGAACCTGAGACTTTCCGCATGCAAAACAGATGCTCTACCACAGAGCTGCGGCCCTCCCCATGAAGCTGCCTTTATACAGAATCAGCCCCTTGGTCCATCGAGGTCAGCCCTGTCTGCTCAGACCAGCAGCGGCTCTCCAGGGTCTCAGGCTGAGGTCTTTCACATCTCTCTCTGGTCCTTCACATCTCTCAGGGATTGAACCTGGGACCTTCTGCATGCAAAGCAGAGGCTCTGCCACTGAGCCACGGCCCCTAGTGTTAGGAAAGCCGTACTCAATAGAATTTGGAATTCTGATCTAGAAGCTTCGAAAGCTAGCCTTGCTGTACCGCACCGACGTGGAACAGCTACAGCAGTTGAATATCTTCCTCCTTCCTTCACCTGATCTGGATCTTTTTGGCTGTTAAGAACCTTGCCGAGTCTTGCGTGGTACCTGCAAGGGGGAAATCAGCAGCAAGCCAGCCAAGGCTAGGAAATCTTTAGAGCCCTCCCTGTCCACACGCCAAATAACTCAGAGGGAGTGGTTTGATCCGACCACAGGGAGGCAGCACGTCTCCAGCTAAGGAAGCGAGAAGGAAGTTTGGGTCTCTGTTCCGAAGGAAGCAGGGAATGCAGAGGTGCCAGGAATAGCAGATATCTTGCGGAAGTGCAAAGGCACTTCTCAGCTCTCATCCCACCGAGATGCATAATATGAGATCTGATGCATTATAAAGTACCTTCCAAAGGTTAGGTTTTCAGCTCATTTGGGATCATATGATTTTTTTTTTTAAGCCGAAAGTCAACACAGGCAAGCAGTGCAAGGTCTACTTTTGTCGCTCACAGAAGAACAGCAGCACATTTGCCGCTGCAAAACAACCCCCCCCCCCCCAACTTGGCTGCTCCTTGTCCATGCCCAGTGCCCTCCACCTCCAAAAATCCAACATGGCTTCTCCTTCTCTGGCTAAATTCATGCCAATGATCTCTTCTGTCGGTCTCTCTTTAGCTCAAACCCACTTTTCGTTCCTTGTTCTAGAATGTCACTTATAGTGATGGCCACAGGGATAAACAGCTTTAAAGGGGGATTGGATAGATTCATGGAGGAGAAGTCTATCAATGGCTACTAGCCAGGGTGATGGAGGGAACCTTCACATTGAGAGGCACTAATTCTCTGAATCCCAGAGCCAGGAGGCGATATCAGGGGAAGGCCTTGGCCTCTATGTCTTGTCGTTGGCCCTCCAGAGGAACTGGTTGACCACGGTATGAGACAGGATGCTGGAGTAGATGGACCACTGGTCTGACCCAGCAGGGCTCTTCTGATGTTCTTATCGGGGAAGGCCTCGGCCTCTGTGCCTTGTTGTTGGCCCTCCAGAGGAACTGGTTGACCACAGTGTGAGACAGGATGCTGGACTAGATGGATGACTGGTCTGACCCTGCAGGGCTCTTCTGATGTTCTTATGAGGGGAAGGCCTCGGCCTCTGTGCCTTGTTGTTGGCCCTCCAGAGGAACTGGTTGACCACGGTGTGAGACAGGATGCTGGACGAGATGGACCACTGGTCTGACCCAGCAGGGCTCTTCTGATGTTCTTATGAGGGGAAGGCCTCAGCCTCAGTGCCCTGCTGTTGGCCCTCTGGAGGAACTGGCTGGACACCGTGTGAGACAGGATGCTGGACTAAATGGACCATTGGTCAGATCCAGCAGGGCTCTTCTGATGTTCTTATGAGGGGAAGGCCTCAACCTCTGTGGCCTGTTGTTGGCCCTCCAGAGGAACTGGTTGGCCACTGTGTGAGACAGGATGCTGGACTTCAACCTTTCTTCATAGGGAAAGTGTTCCACCCTTTTATCATTCTCATGATGCAGTACATTTAATTTAGTGCAAGCAGCCTGGGTAAGATTTTCTCTCTCTCCATATTTCTGTTTGCACAGTGAACAGGGTAGACAGGGAAATCTTCTGGTGGAGCCAAGCTATTATCTTGTTCCAATATAACAACAATCCTGCAAGGTAGGTCAATCTTACTATTACCCACATACAGCCATTGGAAAGGAGGTGATTTTGTCAGCATGAAGCAGAGGTGATCTGGGAACACCTAGTGAATTCAGACATGAGCAACAGTTAAAACACAGTCTTCCCAGTTTGTGATTTGCTCTCATAGCTGCTATTTTAATCACTGCTTTTTAAGATCTAGTCTCAGCGTCTATTTCTGGGATTTGGATAAGTGGGACTCCAGTATACACAGGTCTGATCCTATATTTAATGCCTATTGCCATTTGATATTCATATTCCCCAAATTTAGAAATCAATGCAATTTGGCTAACATATGATACCTCTAGTACTGAATTATTGCTCATTATTTTTCATAGAAACATACAGCTGCAAGGGACCTCCAGGGTCATCTAGTCCAACCCCTCTGCACAACACAGGAAATTCACAACTACCTCCCTCCACTCCCCCACTGATCCCTGCTCTATGTCCAGAGGAAGGCAAAAACCCTCCAGGATCTCTGGGCCAATCTCACCTGGAGGAAAATTTCTTCCTGACCCCAAAGTGGCGATCGGCATTATCCCAGGCACGTAAGTCAATTATGAGAATTATGAGCCACAGCAGACAAATCACACCCTCACCCACAGTGAACTTTGAGAGCCAGTTTGGTGTAGTGGTTAAGTGCACGGACTCTAATCTGGGAGAAACGGGTTTGATTTCCCACTCCACCACTTGTACCTGCTGGGTGACCTTGGGCAAGCCATAGTTCTGTCAGAGCTGTTCTTGAAAAAGAGCAGTTTCTGTCAGAGCTCTCTCGGCCCAACCTACCTCACAGGGTGTCTGTTGTGGGGAGGAGAAGGGAAAGGCGTTTGTAAGCCGCTCTGAGACTCCTTTGGGTAGTGAAGGGTGGGGTATAAATCCAATCTCTTCTTCTTCTTCTTCTTCTTCCTCCTCCTCCTCCAGTGGTCCTTCCAGTAATCAGAACTCTGATTTAAAACTTGAAGCATCAGTACGCTGAGTCTCGTACCCACGGTTTAATAAAAAAACAGACTTCCGTTTCATTTGCCATAAGGAATTAATCAGCATCCGTAAAGAAGCCAGGGCACCCATCCATAAACAAGCAATATTTTATAGGAAGTCGGAAGCCGAAGTTTGGGTAGGAGGCTATCGGTCTTCTCCAGAGCTGCTTTGATTACATTCCTAAAAGATTTCGCCTACAATGATTTCCGACAGGGCATAAACAACCCTTCCATTCAACTCAAATGGCATGTTAATATCTCAAAGTGTGCTGTCCCTGTTCAGACTTGACATTTCCTAATACAGACGGTTTTATCAAACTTCCAACAGAGAGTCTGATTACAGCACGGCAGGCCGTTTTATTACAGCGCTGTCCTGCCCAGAGTTACACCCTTCTAAGCCCATTGACTTCAACAGACTTAGAAAGGTGTTAACTCTACTTTGGACGGCACCGTTCATTGTACAGACTTACACTTCCAGTAAATCAGGTCTGCCAGCTTCAATGGAATGTGGAGTCTGGAATGCTGAGAAGCGCAGAAGGAATAAAGATAACTGCTTCCCCCACAAGTAAATTAACACAGCATCACTCGCTGGATCGGTTCAGACATAACATGAAACAACGGTTTGACGAAAACAAACACAGCAGCTGGATCTGAGTCTGGTAGCCCCTTAGAAATCAACAACCTTTGATCTGACTAAGGGAGTTTTGACTCTCACCGCACGTTTATGCATTTATGCACATATCGCTAAGAAATTTTTTTTAATGGCGGCCATCTGGCGGCCATCCGGCTGACTGCATGCCGGAACGATCAGACGGGAGGAAAGTCTGCCATTGACGTGTCGGCAAGCATTAGCCTAGACTTTCACCGGTATCTTTAAAGTATGGCGTCTCAACGGGCTGATCACGGAAGCAGCACCTTTCCCAGATGTCGCTGTCTGGATGGCCCCTTTAAATCCACCAAGCACTCATGCCTGGGTCGGATCTAAAGACCCGTCTGATCTCAACCTAAGAATGCATCAATGTCGTCTGTGGATTTTATAACGACGTTTCAAAAAACGGATCTTCCTCAGGAGATATTCTACAAAGTGGTACAAGAGCTTTCATCCTCATAAAGTGCTATACACAGAGTCAGGAAAAACAATGCATTTAGAAAAGACGCTGATCTCAAAAGTCTCCAAGCTGCAAACTGTGAGAGTCCTGCTCAAAGTAGTCAAGGATCAGATCTCGGTTGGTTAACCACAGTTCTTTATTACCTATTCCTACATTAGTACAGCATCTCGGGTTATTGTCAGAGATGAGACAAATAATACAAGCGGGTCTATTATACCATTCCAAGGAGTTTGAATTACCCATAGGTAGCCAATCCCCTCGAGGGAAAATTGGCGGGCTAAAAGGTGTCTTGACCGTTTGGTTCACACAGGAAAAAAGTGAGGTGTTAAGCAGTAAATTTCCCTTCTCAAACCAGACCCCTCAGTTCACATAACAATTCATGGCTCCAAGGTTCTTTAGCATGAGATAAGAGATGAGAGCCGTCCTCCCCTTGAAGTTACTGCCGGGGCAGCTGGAATGTGGAGGCAGGGATGAGAGGCCTCCTTGTTCTCACCCTTAAGGGTTGTCACCCTCCCGACCAAAACAGGATTAATACAGGGTCCAATACATAATGGCTACAAGGTTACATAGTATGCATGCAAGATTACATTGACTGAATTGACAGATTCTGACACCCTGCCCTCCCCATAATTCTCTTCACCTAGCTTTATCAGGGAACATTTTATGAAACAGTTTAGTCAACTTGGGGGCATGAACATGTTCAGAACGAATCCATTCATTGTGCTCCGGGCCGAAATCTAACCATCTAACTAAGTAATACAAGTGGCCCCTTTTCATCTTGGAGTCAAGGATTTCAGTTATCTCGTAGTGTGGACTCCCCTCCTTCATCAGTGGAGGAGGAGCTGGAGGAACTGGATGCCATGCATTCGGCCCAGGATCTTTCTTCAGCAGGCTGAAATGAAACACAGGGTGCACAGAACTCAGTGATTTAGGCAGTTCCAGTTCAAAGGACACATCAGAGATTTTACGTAGCACTTTATAAGGTCCAACATATTTCCATCCCAATTTTCTGCTGGGCTGCAGCCCATGGATATTTTTAGTAGAGAGATAAACGGAGTCCCCGGGTTGAAGATCCCATCCCGGTGCTCGCCCTCGGTCTGCATACTTCTTGTAGTCCTCTTTGGCATGGTCCAGGGCTTTCCCTATTAATGGCCAGGAGTCCTGGAGGCTGGACCACCAACTCTTAAAATCCGAGGGGGGGGTTTGGGGGTCCTCCTTAAGGGTAGGGAGTGGTTTCCCTTCAAAGCCTCCCACTGCCATGAACGGTGAAACCCCAGTGGAGGAATGCACTGCATTATTGTAGCTATATTCTGCAAAGGGTAGCAATTCCACCCAATTATCCTGGTGGTAATTTGTGTAACATCTTAGGAATTGCTCGAGAATTTGATTAGTTCGCTCGGATTGGCCGTCGGTCTCTGGATGGTAACCCGAGCTTAAGGCAGGTTCTATGTCCATTAATTTCAAAAGCTCCCGCCAGAAGGTGGCAACGAACTGACTTCCGCGGTCAGAAACCACCCTCTTCGGAAACGCATGTAATTTTATCACGTGGTTGAAGAAAGCTTTAGCCATCCCTTTGGCTGTGGGCAATTGCTTGAAGGGGGTGAAATGGGCTTGTTTAGAAAAAGTGTCAACTACTACCCAAATCACAGTTTTTCCCTTGGAGGGGGGCAAATTGGTGATAAAATCCATGGCTATGTCTTCCCAGGGTCTTGAAGCAGTGGGTAGGGGGTGCAACAATCCTGGGACTTTTCCCCCCCGTTTTTTACACATTAAACAGGTTTGGCATGCTGAGACGAAGTCCGAGACATCTCGGCGCATGCGCGGCCACCAGAACTGACGCTGGATCAAATTAAGTGTCTTTAGGAAACCGAAGTGCCCGGCTAGCTTTGAGGAGTGACAATTTAGCAAGATTTCCTTGTGTTTGGTTTTAGGCACCACTAGCTTGTCCCCATGCAGCCAACAGTGGTCCTCTCTTTTGGAACACTCTCCCACAGTTTCCAATTCCTCTATTTCTTCGGGAGCATACTCCCCCCCCCCACTGGCAGTTCCCTGTGGTTAGCTCAGCTTTCTTTGTTTTGCTCCGGGTGACAACCACCCCTCCCAGCTGCTGGGGGGAGAACATGGAATCGAACACCTCTTCTTTCACACTCTCATGTTGGGGCAATCTGGACAATGCGTCTGCCAGGGAGTTAGCCTTCCCAGGAAAATGCTTTAACACAAAGTTAAATTTGGAAAAGAAGTCAGCCCAGCGCAGCTGCTTGGCATTGAGGGACCGCTGAGTGCGCAAAGCCTCTAGGTTCTTATGATCAGTCCATATTTCGAACGGAGTTTGCGCTCCTTCCAACCAGTGGCGCCACGTAGTGAGCGCTAACCTAATGGCCGCGGCTTCCTTGTCCCACACCGACCAATTCCTTTCTGTTTCGTTAAACTTTTTTGAAATGTAAGCCAAGGGGTGCAGTTTCCCCTCCGAGTCACTTTGTAAAATGGCCCCCCCCATGGCTACATCCGAGGCATCGACATGGATTATAAAGTCTTTCGTCTCATCCGGGTGGGCCAGAATGGGCTCAGAGGTAAAAAGGGTTTTTAAAGCCTCAAACGCCTTCTGACACTCCCCATTCCACGCCAGTTTCTCTCCTGGCTTTCCTGCCTCGGGCCCCCTCCCCTTAGTTTTCAACAAGTCCGTTAAGGGAAGGGTGACTTTAGCAAAGTCTTTGATGAAGGTCCGGTAAAAGTTACAAAATCCTAAGAGGCTCTGCAATTGCTTTCTCGTTCGCGGAGCCTCCCATTGCACCACCGCCTCCACTTTTCCCGGGTCCATTTCCAACCCCTTCTGAGAAATGCGGTAGCCCAGGAAGTCCACGGACTCACGGTGAATCTCGCACTTAGACAGTTTCACAAAAAGCTGGTTTTTCAGTAAAGTTGAAAGAACGTCCCTGACCAAAGTCACATGCTCATTCTTATCAGTAGAATAGATCAAGATATCATCTATGTAACATAACACGCCCTTAAAAAGATGCTTGTGCAACACTTCATTGATTAAACTCATAAAGACCCCGGGCGCGCCACTTAAGCCGAACGGCATCACTAGGTATTCAAATTGCCCCAAGGGGGTGTTAAAGGCAGTCTTAGATTCATCCCCTTCCCTTATGCGCACCCTGAAGTAGGCATCTCGTAGATCCAACTTGGTAAAAATCTTCCCCTTGGCCGCCTCTGCCAAGAGGTCCTTTATTAACGGGAGGGGGTAGGCATTAGTGGTGGAGACTGCATTTAGCCCCCGGTAGTCAGTGCACAGTCGTAAGCCCCCATCCTTTTTCTTTCGGAACAGCACGGGCGCCGCAAAGGGGGACTTGGCGGGGCGGATAAACCCCCTTGCCAGGTTTTTGTCCAAGAACTTCCGCAGTTCTTCCCGTTCCGCCGGGCTCATGGAATATAATTTACCCTTCGGGAGTTTCTCTCCTGGGAGGAGCTCTATGGCACAGTCCGACAGTCGATGGGGGGGCAACTCGTCCGCCTCGGTCTCACTGAACACTTCTAGCAAGTCTCTATACTCTTTAGGCACCATGGCAGGGGCGAGGGCGAGTGCGGGCGCGGGGGGAGGCGGGCTCGGAGGTCCAGGGCCCCATCCGGGGTCCCACCGGTGGCTCTGGCAGCGTTCGTCTACCCACGAAATCTTCCCCTCGCTCCATTTTATGTAAGGGTCGTGCGCCCCGAGCCAAGGGCTGCCCAACACCATAGGGAACTGGGCGTTCGGGGTGATGACGAAAGCTCGCTTCTCCCAATGCTCCCCCGTTCCCAAAATCAAGCACTCAGTCTCTGCTATGCACTCCTCCTTCATTTCCGACCCATCCATCTGTGTAAACTTCAGGGGTTCTGCTAACGGGGTGACTTTGGGTCCCAACCCCTCCACTACCAGGGGGCTGATCAGATCTCGCGCGCACCCAGAGTCAATTAGAGCGCGAACCCTCATGTGGGTACCCGATCCAGGGGTCACCACCGTCACTACCATATATAACAGGGGGCCAGGGATGCTCACCGGAGATGGCGCTTCTTGGCGGGGGACCTGCAGCTCTGCGCCGCTCACTGCAGGCCGTTGGAGTTTCCCGACATCTGCGCTTCCATCAGCTCCAGCTCTCCCTGGTCGCTCGCCACCCCTTCCAGCTGTAAAGCCCGGGGCTTCATTGGAGTTTTCCCCCGGGTAGGGGTGCTCCCCGCTCCGGGAGTTGAGGTCTTCGGGCCCTTCCCCCCTCCTCTGGGACAAGCGGAGGCGAAGTGGCCACTCTCCCCACACTTCATACACAACCCCTGTCGAAACCTCGCATCACGGACGTCTTGCACATTGGATCGGGGCTTCGCTCGGGGGCCTGCTTTGCTGGCTGCCGTCGCGGACGCTCCCATCTTAATTAGGGCGAAGCGTTCCTCCATGTCGGTGGCAGCTCTCATCCAGGTGCTCAGGGTGCCCGGGCGACCCCCTAACAGCACTGTCTCGTAGATTTCCGGGTTCAGGCCCTCCCAATACTTCTCCATGAAGAGTTCCTCCGGCCACCCATGGATTTTGGCAGCGATGCGCCGGAACTTGTCAGTGTATTCCCTCACTGACGACCTCCCCTGGAATAGCTTTCTCAGTTGATTTCTGGCTTTTTCCTCACCCAGGGGGTCCTCGAACTGATGCCGGAGGGCCCACATAAAATTGTTCAGGGAGCGCAATTCAGGACCAGGGTTGTCGTGCAGGCTCACATACCAATCGCTGGCGGTGTCTTTCAGCTTGGACCCGATGTAGCCAATTCGATCTTTCTCGGTAGGGTAGAGGTGACCCCAACTGTCCAGGAATCTCCCGATCTCCAGCGTGAAGAAACGCAGCTTCTCGGGGTCCCCATCGAAAGTAGTCGTCAAAGGGTCGGAAGGGGGTGGGCGAGCGGCCGGCGCGGCCGGGACTGGGGCCGGCGCGGGAACGGGCCCCGGAACTGGAGCTGGGACGACCGGCGGGGCTGGTTGCGCCAGTAGAGCGGGCGCCTGCGGCTGAACCGGAACCCCTCCGGGCGCCTGCGGCTGTGGTGGGGCTCCGACCCCTTGACCGAGGAGGGCGCCTTGCATCGCCGTCATAGCGTCGCGAAATTGGTGCTGGAGATCGAGGGCCAACTCGCGGAGCTCGGCGGTGAGTTGAAGCCGTAGGTCTCCCATCATCTGGTCCAGCGGGACCGTCTGCTCCTCGCGATACGGATCGGGCCCATACAGATCCAGTCCCTCCTCTTCGGGAGGCGGGCGACGCGGCCCTCCACGGTAGATCGGCTCGCGGTCGTCTCCGAGGTAGCTCGGTCTCCCTCGATCGGGCTGGTCTCCGGTGAGCGAAACTCTCACCCCTTTTCTGTCGTGCACCCACGAACTCACGGGTCAGCCCCCGAAGTGGCTCCATGCGTACTGGGGGGTCACGTTCTGATGGGTAATCGGGCGGCGCGGAATGTAGTAAGCCCCTGGCTCGTGGTCACCGGCACCTCGGGACCTCCTCCGCCGCCACCACCCCCGTTCCCCGGATCCGCCGGGGTAACGGGAACCTCCTCTGGAGTAGTAGGTTTGAGGGGGACAACGTCGTCTTCTGACATGGTCAGGAACGGTTGAGTCCCAATCACAGATCTCTGACAATCTGTGAGAGTCCTGCTCAAAGTAGTCAAGGATCAGATCTCGGTTGGTTAACCACAGTTCTTTATTACCTATTCCTACATTAGTACAGCATCTCGGGTTATTGTCAGAGATGAGACAAATAATACAAGCGGGTCTATTATACCATTCCAAGGAGTTTGAATTACCCATAGGTAGCCAATCCCCTCGAGGGAAAATTGGCGGGCTAAAAGGTGTCTTGACCGTTTGGTTCACACAGGAAAAAAGTGAGGTGTTAAGCAGTAAATTTCCCTTCTCAAACCAGACCCCTCAGTTCACATAACAATTCATGGCTCCAAGGTTCTTTAGCATGAGATAAGAGATGAGAGCCGTCCTCCCCTTGAAGTTACTGCCGGGGCAGCTGGAATGTGGAGGCAGGGATGAGAGGCCTCCTTGTTCTCACCCTTAAGGGTTGTCACCCTCCCGACCAAAACAGGATTAATACAGGGTCCAATACATAATGGCTACAAGGTTACATAGTATGCATGCAAGATTACATTGACTGAATTGACAGATTCTGACACAAACATGCTGCTTAGTTTCTGATGGATCCCATGTGTCTCAATGGAAGAGTGGAGACTCAAACCCGGTTCTTTCAGCTCAAAGTCTGCGCTCCTAATCACTACACCAAACTGGCTCTCAATTACTCTGGAGGGCCAGCCAACAGCAGAGAGCCCCAGGTCTTTCCCTGTGCTGCCTCCCGACACCGGGATTCAGAGGTTTATGGCTTCTGAATGCGGAGGTACCCTTTAGTCACTATGGGCAGCACCCACTGATGGACCTCTCCTCCACGAATGTATTCAGTCCCCTTTCTGATGTTTGCCAATGTGTGGGTGATCACATTGCTCAGGGTTTACATATCCAAGACGCTTGGGAGTATTTGCATTTCTCTGTCCTTGGTTTCTCAAACATCGCATTGGGAGGTCAGAGGGATACTAAATCACAAGGGCCTCCAAGTTGGAACGTTGAGGTGAGCAATACATTCTGAATCATCCCCCGTCAGGAGGAGACCGCTCACGCTCTGTCCCCTTGCCATGTTGTAGAGGGAATGACAATTGCCATATGGGGTTTGGAGAACCAAAATAAGGGGACCTGACTGCCGTCAGTCACAAAGCACAGAATGATATCTTCCACTGCAAAATACAACCCACAAGCTCCGTAGAGTTCCTTATTGCCGCTATTGTTGTTGGGGAAGTCCTCATAAGAATGGAGACAAGGGGAGAAACATTCTCATTTTTGCCTAAAGTTTGGACAATGAACAAGGTTTTTATACCCCACTTTGACCTACCTTAAGGAGTCTCTCTTAAGGAGAGCCAGTCTGGTGTAGTGGTTAAGTGTGCGGACTCTAATCTGGGAGAACCGGGTTTGATTCCCCACTCCTCCACTTGCACCTGGCTGGATGACCTTGGGCAAGCCATAGCTCTGTACCAGTTGTTCCCTCAAGGACAGCTTGGGAAAAGAGTTCTCTCAGCCCCACCTACCTCACAGGGTGTCTGTTGTGGGGAGGGGAGGGGAAAGGAGTTTGTAAGCCGCTCTGAGACTCTTAAGTGAGTGAAGGGCGGGATATAAATCCAGTCTCTTCTCTTCTTCTTCTTCAAAGTGGCTTACAATTGCCATCCCTTCCTCTCCCCACAACAGTTATCTTAGGAGGCAGGTGGGGCTGAGAGAATTCTGAGAGCTGTGACTGGCCCAAGGTCACCTGGCAGGCTTCATGTGGAGAAGTGGGGAAACCAACCAAGTTCTCTAGATTAGAGTCCACCATTCTTAACCACTACATCACTCTGACTCTGGGTAGAAACATAGAATCATAGAGTTGGAAGGGACAACCAGGGTCATCTAGTCCATCCCCCTTCACAAGGCAGGAAATTCACAAATACCTCCCCCCCCCACACCCCCACTGACCACTGTTCCACGCCCAGAAGTTGACAGAAAAAAAGTCTCCAGCCAAACTACTTCTTTCTCTACCTGCTCTATCCCATGCATAATCTTGTAAACCTCGATCATGTCACCTCTCAGCCGCCATTTCTCCAAGCTAAAGAGCCCCAAGCACTTTAACCTTTCTTCGTAGAGAAAGTCTCTCAACCCTTTCGTATGCAAAGCACATGCTCTACCACTGAGCCACATCCCCTCCACAAACCAAGGCCCCTTTCTCTTTAGCTTTGACTTTGAAGAATACATCTAAAGGGGGACCCACATCGGAACGTGAAGACCAGAGTTTCAAATTATCTAACTCCCCAACCGCTAAATGTGCTGTGCTGAGTTTCCACGGCAGAGAAATGGTGTCTCGGACAAAGAAAGATAGATTTTGTGTCAAAATCAGCTCTCGGCAAAAAAAAACAAAACTGGTAATTACGAAAGCGCTTTATCTGTCCTTGCCTACCCCCAAGATAATGGCTGTGTAGGAAAAATCACGACAGATACAATAGCCCCCTAGACATTCCAGGAACCCCTATGCCAACAAAGTTCACGTGGGAGTTGAAGGGTTCGGTCGCCTCGGCGTGTTGGAGATCCGCTCGAGACGAGCTCTCTGGAAGAGGCTGTCAACTCTTAAGGAAGGAACAGGATGTTCTGCAATTGAGACACAACAGTGGGCGTTTCTCTGCGGCTCAGTTTTAGCCCAATCTGTCAAGATTTTAGTTACTGTCATTCCTTTCACGGAGAACTCGCTCCTTTGGAGAAAGGAAGACAAACTTCTCCTTTTAAAGATGATGGACCAATATTTCTCTCTCTCTCGTAAGCACATTTTTATCCGAGCTTCCCTCTAAGGAGGTCAGGGCTGTGTGCACGGTTGTTTTTCACACAACACCGGTGTAGTATAGTGGTTCGAATCCTCACTAGGAGTAACTGGATGACCTTGGGCCAGTCACACTAACTCAGCCTAACTTCTCTCACAGATTCAGGTGGGTAGCCATGTTGGTGTGAAGCAGCAGGACAAAGTTTGAGTCCAGTGGCGCCTTTAAGACCAAGGTATAAGCTTTGTGTTCAAGGTATAAGCTTTTGTGTGCAAGCACACTTCTTGAGATACAGCCATTCTATGTGGCTTAATGTGATACCTTCCATGTAAGAACATAAGAGAAGCCAATGTTGGATCAGGCCAATGGCCCATCCAGTCCAACACTCTGGGTCACACAGTGGCCAAAAACACCAGGTGCCATCAGGGGGGTCCACCAGTGGGGCCAGGACACTAGAAGCCCCCCCACCCCCAGCACCAAGAATACAGAGCATCGCCAGACTGAGAGTTCCTATCTATACCTAGTGGCTAATAGCCACTGATGGACCTATCCATGTAGATAGATTCAGGTGGGTAGCCATGTTGGTCTGAAGCGGCAGGGCAAAGTTTGAGTCCAGGGGCACCTTTAAGACGAACAAAGTTTTATTCAAGGTATAAGCTTTTGTGCGCAGGCACGCTTCTCTGGATCTGAAGACAGACTTGGATGTGTGATATCATCTTGTCTATTCGAGCCTTGAGTTCACGGATCTTTTTTTCCTGAGCTACTTGTGTGTCCTGTGGTTCAGACAATGGCTCAGTTCACACGCCATGCAAAATTACAGTTTAAGCTAACCATGGTAGCCTTGATCGGGATAGCCCAGGTTAGCCTGATCTCATCAGATCTCAGAAGCTAAGCAAGGCCAGCCCTTGATAGTAACTGGATGGGAGACCACCAAAAAGTCCAGGGTCACTATGCAGAAGGAGGCAATGGTAGACCGCCTCCACAACTAGTCTTAGGGTGCGGGTCACACGCGTCAGAAAAAATGGGGGGGGGAGGGAGGCTATTTCCTCCAGAGGAATTTGACTCACAGTTGCACGATCACACCTCCCTTTGAAGCTGTAGGCGCAGTCCGTCAGCATGTGATCAGACGCAACTATGGGTGAGTCTTTTTTTTGGTCCCGTTTTCCCCTCCATGTGCTTAAACTAGGGATCGATTAACCGCACCTTAGCACAGAGGTCTCCCTATGGAGTGTGCAATGATGCTCATACTGCGAAGGGGGGAAAACAATGGCACGGTGTCGGGATGGCCTGATCAGACCATCCCGACGCCCTGAGAGTGTGCTGGAGCGATCAGACATAGGAAAGTCCATCCATGGCCCATCACAAACTGCTTGCTACCGGATTTTCCCCGGTGTTTTTTAGCTCCACTTCTGTGGCAGAGCAAAATGGGTTGCCGATGGCTGTGGGGCGCTTCCCAGATGTTGTCTTGTCGCTCCCATTAAATCCACCCGGCATTCATGCCTGTGTGGGGTCTAATTGAGCGTATGATCGCAGCCTTTACTATGGTTTTGTATGATGTGTAAAACTGAAAAGAATCCTGGCGTTCCCCGGCACTGGCCAGTACTTCCCTTCCCAGCTACAGAACGAAGGTGATGAAAGCAGCATTTGTTGACGAAAACCAAGTTCTGAATGGTCATTGTCATTTGAGTCATGGTGTCGCAAAGTAACCACAGTTACAGCAAACCATTGTTTTGCATAACATGCGATCCGAGTCAATGCCAAGTCTATGCGTCCATCATGCACACTGTTTTTCCCAGCGCACGAATGGCTTCCGGGAAAGCTTTTACTTCAGTATATCTTAAAAGAACTGGTCCTTGGAGTCCATCAAGTGAGGCACACAGAGGAAGTCTTTGCAGGGTGAACAAACAACCTCATATATCTTTTCCGTGACGTCTCCAGCCACTGTTCACAAAACTACCGCACTTTCTCCCCCCGCCCCGAGCCAGCGCAAGACACAAAATCTAGGCCTATGATTCACACCAATTACTCATCCCCATTTCTCCAGGCCGTGGGCCATGTCGTGATGTCACCCTTTAGAGAGCAGGGGAAATTAAATCAGCTTTTGCTTGGCATGACATGATGGATGGTAATCTTGTAAATGCCCACCAAGGCAAGAAAATCTGATTTGGATTTCAAGGGCTCCTACCCCATTTACAGAGCTCTGGTCATTTGGCTACGTTAAGCCCAGTAAACAAGCTTATAACTTTTTATCAGGCTCCAAGGCTTTCCTCTACGATTTAGCCATTTGCAAACGTGATCTTGAAAGAGATCATAGGAGCTTGGAGGCCGGCGGCCTTTCCTCTCACTGTTACAGTCAGGTGGTAGTTGCTTTTTTTAGGAAACAAAAAGTGTCTGTCTGTCTATCAATCAAATTAGCTTTTGAAAGGAGAGATTAGATTCTGTCTGAATTCTCCCCTCTGATGTAAACACCACTCTCGCATGTTGAAGAGCACTCAAGAAACATTTTGCCTCCCTCAGCACACAGGACAACTATAAATTACAAAGCCTTGTGAACGCATTACCCTCAACCCTGCGTAGGAGAAGAGGTTCGGAAAGCGCAGGGTGGCAGATATTTTGGGCAGTGCAGAATTCGGCAGAGCTGGAAAGGGGTAAGCCAACAGGGGGGTTGACAGTGAACCTATGGACTTGTCGCGTATTGAAGCTTCAGAATACAAATCTTCATACATCCAAAGGAGGTTTCAATGTCCAGGCAGGGAGCTCGGCAAAGGAGATAAATTGTAGGTTGACCCTGTGGCTTAGAGTTGCCAGCCTCCAGGTGGGGCCTGGAGATCTCCCAGAGTCACAACTGATCTCCAGAATACAGAAATCAGTTCCCGTGGAGACAATGTCTGCTTTGGAGGGTAGACGCTATAACACCATGCCTATACTTGGGTCAAGTTTGTTTCCCCCTCCCTGTGTCTCATCTTCATCCTCAAACCTCCAGGAATTTCCCAACCTGGAGCTGGCAACCTTACTGTCTGAGGATAGAGTCGGACAATGGACTCCATTGAGCCTGAAGATCTTCTGGCACAACTTATGTCAGTTCCATTGTAGAGTTTTCGAAATAATGAATGGAATTAACGTGAATAAGATTTTTTAAAAAAAGAAAAGAAAAAGAAACATACATAAACACACTTTTGGCAACATAGAGACTCAGACTGTAGACAAAATTCAAAAAGACAAGTTTTATCTTGCCTTTTTTATTAGAACCAACCAAAATATCACAAAGCGGTGTGAATCACAGAACACTGCAGGCCAGATATTGTATTCTGAAGAACTGCTGTTCATCTGAGTGGACGTTGCAATTCTTTTCATGTCCTGCCCTGCCCTGCTGGCAGAATCTAAAGTCCACAGACTACCTTGTCAATCAAAGTTCTTATGACAAGGCTTGTCACCAAAAGAGGATTGCTTCACCAGTCTTAGATCCTCCACGAGGACACCAGGTGACGAAAAATGTTGACTGCCTCTATTACTGGTTGACTAACCCCAACTATGGAAGTTCTAGACTGGCCGGAGTGGGCTGGCTGATTAGCTGAAGGGTCGGGAAGCAAATCTGTCCTAAATTAGCTGTTGTTTCTAAGGCTGCCAGCCAATGGCTTGTACCTGGTGGGAGTTTGGGGGTGGGGGGCAGGGACATCAGGGACACCATCAGTTTGACAGAGCAATGTCACTTCCAGAGGAAACCTAGATGTGATGTCATGCTGCTCTAGGAATCACTGGAGATACTGCGGTAAAGCTACAGCATTTTCAGCAAACCCTAGAGCATTATGATGTCACTTCCGGGGTCTCCCCAGAAGTGATGTCCCCCAATTGTGCCAATGGAAATGTTTGAATTAATTTTTCTTCCGCCAGCCGACGAAGTGGCTGTGGAAAGTGGAAGTTGCTGGTGAGAGGTCCACAGCTAGGGTTGCCAGGTTTTACCTGGCTGTGGGCAGGTGGGCGGTCCGACGGTCCCGGTAAGCATAGAGATTTTTCTTGAGTGATAGAGCATCCCCACCCCCCGCAACATGCCCTGCGCATGTCATTGCACCGGGAACACTGGAGCGAACAGGGCACTTTGGGGCGGGGCTCCCCCACCAGCCGGACTGGGGCCGGCGGATCTGGGGGCCTGAAAGCAGGCAAACCCCCAACCCCATCAGGGGACTGGCAGCCCTATCCATAGCAGAAGGACTGGCAATCCTGGTTGTATGTATGCCATTTCTCAACGATCCTCCATTTAAAACAATCGCCAAAAGGGGGCTCCCCTTTCCAGTTCTGATAAAACTTGACACAAAACTTCCCCAGAACCTCTGAAAAGTCACTTCAGCATGGATCTAATACGATCTGAGTCCATGACAAAAGTATTGCATTTTAGATTCTACAAAGACTCTCTTTCTTTTCTGACCTTCGATGGCTCTTTTTTCCATCACACGCAGGCCTGCCTGAGAACTTGCTGTTTTCTGACCCGAGTGCGCTGAATACTAAAGAGATTTCCGAGCCCCCCCAAACAGTCCCCTCTCTCCTGAATCATTTATCTCAGCTATTTTTCAAGCTGCACCTTCAAACAAAAGCTGGTCACACGTGGGTCAAAGTTCCAGTCTGCCTCACCTGGAGCTCCAAAGTAGGCCAGCTCCGTTTTGATTCTGAGAGAGTGATGTATATTTTAGAAGCTTCTGGTGAGACTGGGATATTCAGGGTCTGAGAAGCTCCAGCCGTTTCTGTCTTTCTGTTATAGCACAGGATCGATTCCTGGCCCGCTCCAAAAAGCTGCCTTGCTGTGCCTGTATATTTAATTCCCTGCTAAAGCCAGAAAGGCTAGCTTGATCAAGACACGATGCATGGCTTAATAACTGCTGTTATTCAGGAATTCGACTCCTGTTGTGAGCACTTTCTCTGCTCCTCTCCAAAAGTTGATCTTAGAATTTTGATTTCCAACTCATTAGCATAATAGGCCACACCCAACAGCAGAAACTCATTAGCGTATTAGGCCACACCCCTGACAGTGCAGCTCCCTCTCATGATCGGCTTTCCGAGGTGCCCTGTGCTTTGGAAGGAAGGAAGGAAGGCAATTTCTGGATTGGTTTCCCCAGAAGGGGAGGCAGTTTAAACTGCCTTCCCTCCCTGGATCGGCTTGGCTTTCCCAGGCATCCCATAGGTTGCAAGGTGCCTGGGGAACTCGGGGGGGGGGGGGGGCTGTAGGCGTGGCCAACTCAGAAGCCAGCCGGAACTCCGTTCCTGTGCGTTCCTGCCCCAAAATAGTCCTGATTATACCCCACTGAGGTTTATTTATTTATTTATTTATTTGTTTATTTTTCGCATTTATATCCTGCCCTCCCCGCAAGCGGGTTCCTCCAATCCCCAAACCTACCCACCCTAGGCTCCACCTCCAAATCTCCAGGAATTTCACCACCCGGAGCTAGCAACCCTACAGTGAACAGGAATGAGGCGGTAGATTCTGCCTCACAGTCTCTCTGATCAAAAATAATTTAAGCACAAGTGAAAGGGAAAATAGCTGTATTTCTCCCCTAAGAATACAAACAGCAGGAGAATAGGGTTACCAACCTCTGGATAGGGGCCGGAGTTCCTCTGGAGTTACAAGAGATCTCCAGACTACAGAAGCTGGTTCTCCTGGAGGAAATAGCAGCTTCGGAAGGTGAATATTGTGTCATACTACAGAGTCTAGGAGAAAACGGAAGTCCTAGAGTGACATCATATTCCCACTGAGCTCCATCCCTTCTCCCTTCTCCCTTCTCCAAACTCCACCTTCCCTCAGCACTTCCCCTAAATCACCAGGCATTTCCCCAGATCGAGTTGATAGGACTAATAGGACTGCTGCCTCCAGTTTGGGAAATTCCCGGAGATTTGGTGACAGTGTCTGGGAATGGCAGGGTTTGGGGATGGAAGGAAGTTCAGCGGGGGTATGATGCCACAGTAGGGCTGCCAGGTCCCCTGGGGGGGGGCGAGGGTTTCCCCGCCAAAATGGCCGCCAATCCGCCAGTCCAGATCAGGCCGGTGGAAGGGGGACCCCACCCCCAAAGTGCCCGGTTCGGGCTGACGTGCCCGGCATGATGACATCACTTCCAGGTGACGTCATCACATTGGGAACGTCGCCGGTTGACGCTCTAGCAAACAGCCTGGAAACTCTATGGTACCATAGAGTTTTTCAGGCTGATTGCTAGAGCGTCGGCCGGTGACGTGTCCAATGTGATGACGTCACTTCCAGGGGATGTCATCACGCCCCGTGCGCAGATGTCCCACCCCGGGACCAACACTCTCCCTCTAATTCAGGTAAGTGACTTGGCAACCCTATACCACAGAGTTTACCCTCTGAAACTATTTCCTGCAGTAGTCTGGGTATCACCCTAACCCTATCCCTGCCGAACTGGAGGTTGACAACCCAAAATATAAGGGGAATTGATTTTTTTGACCCCAGCAAAACCAGTCATTGCCAACAACTGGAAAGGTAATGATGTCCCAACTCTTGCTCAAAGGTCTGCTAAACTATGGGAATTTTATTCCATGGATAAGATCTTGGATAGGGTCTCAACCTTTAATAATGCATCAAGTGGAAGTAATTTCCAACTAAAATGGTTCCCATTCTCAGAACATGTTTTTGTTTTGTTTTTTGCAATGATATTCCTGCGAGATACAGTGTTCCAAGTAGATTGTATGGTGTATTACATTTTATGTAACACAGTGCTAAATTATCACAAGTGTACTCACAAGTGTAACTGCAATTCTCTACATATCTACATATATGTTTATGTTTATTTTCAGTTGTATTACCAGTGTTGTGTTATTGTTCACTTTATATGAGAAGACAAATAAAAATTTATATATATATATAAAAAAACCTAGGGAGGGGCATTTTTGAGCAGGGAAATGATATGGAGAGAAAAAGTTAAACTTTCCTTTTTGTTGTTGTTGTTGTTGTTGTTCAGTCGCACAGTTGAGTCCGACTCTTCGCGACCCCATCACGCAGGGCCCTCCTTTCTTCTGTCGTGTTCCGGAGTTTCCTCAACTTCATGTCCGTCATATCGATAACACTGTCTAACATCCCATCCTTTGCCATCCCCTTCTTCTTTGACCTTCAGTCTTTCCTAGCATCAGGGTCTCCTCCAGTGAGTGCTCCCTTCTCATTTGGTGGCCAAAGGATTTGGAGCTTCAGCTTCAGGATCTGGCCTTCCAGGGAACAGTCAGGGTTGATTTTTTTTAGGATTGACTGATTTGATCTCCTTGCAGTCCAAGGGACTCTCAAGAGTCTTTCCTTAGCCCCCTGATAAATTATCAGAACCCTTCCTGGGATGGCCAGGATGCCAGCATCCAGGTGGGACCTGGGGATCACCTGGGATTTCAGCTCATTTCCAGACTATAGAGACCAGTCCCCCTGGAGAAAATGGATGCTTTGGAGGGTGGACTCTGTGGCACTGTACCCCAGGCTCCACCCCCAAATCTCCAGGAGCTTCCAAAACTGGGTCTGGCAACCCTACCCTCCCATTCACCGCTGCTGGCCAGGGGGGACTTGGCAACCCTAGATGGCTGTTCAAGGCCAGTTCACCTGAAGGTCCAATTATAGGACTGCAGAACTGTGCAAAAATCAGCGCTCCGACAATACTATTCCGAAGACTCTTAACAGACAAGACCAAGTTCACAAAAAATGCAAATTGCAGACCCATGTGGCTTGGATGTGCTTTCAGGCCACGTCAAGAGGAAAGAGGTATGACCCTCCAGCCTCTTTCGCTAATCAAAAATTGACTCTCCTGATCGGTGGTTAGCATTTTAAAAGAAAAGAGCCATGCCCTTTCAAAAGGCACCTCTCCCCCCTTTCAAAAGGCTAATAACGGAGCAAGCAGCCCTGCGTTTTGCATTTTCTAGAGGGTTAGGAGATGTGTGATCTTTCTCTCGTCCTGTGAAAATGTGAAACAGCTTCCAGAATGTCTCTTCTGACACAGAAACAAAGGAGACCTTGAGTTGTTAAATGTTGAAGGCAAGCGAACAGCCATTGCATAATGGAAGAAATCTATACCCAGGGCTGTTTGTCTTCTGCAGTTCCACACAGGGATGCCAGGCTGCCCCCTATTGGCCTTTGAGGAACAAGCAGGCAACAGAGCGGATACCCTGGAGATGTTCCACCATAGCAGGAGACCTGGCATCCTCAGTTCCACACAAATACAACAAAAGCACAGCATTGGGCACAGAATTCATGACCCCAAAGATCACGGTTTTTAAAAAGTTTCTAGCCCCTATGATCGTGATGGTATGGATGCAGCATGAGTCTTTGGGTGTGGTCAGGAGGCCTTCTTCAAGACCTGATACGTCTTCTTGCCCTTCCTATCACTAAGCAAAAGTGCAACACATTTTTCAGAACACTTTCAGAACCAGTCACGAAACCACCTGGAAATTATGGATGGTAGCCTCCAAGTGATAGAAGCCAAAAATGAGAGATCACAGGAGGAAGTGGAAATCCAAAACATCATCCGAGATGAAAATAATGAAGAGTCAATAAAGAGATGTTTGCAAAATCATTTACTGTAGTAATTCTGTAGAAAATTCTCCTCTATAATCGCTCACACACAACGAATGCTGCGCGATGTAAACAATTCGTTTCACAACAATTGCTTCATCTGAGCGTGTAGCAATCACAATTCTTAGCTATTTCTACTTGTCAACTCTTGAAGGAAACACTGTGTTCTGTTATTAGAATGTCAACATGGAATGTGATATCATGGCTCACACAGCACCAGCGTCCCTGCCCCCCCCCCCCAATCTCCTCGCTGTTGGCAGTCTTCAGCGGGCAACCTTAATTTTGGAAAGACATTTTGCGACAGTCTTTCCACATCCCTACTTTTGTTCTGAGCATTCTGATCCGGCCTTTCCTAACTGTTGGTTAGTTCTCGGGTCTTTGGCCAAGTGTTCCTGTGATGCTAGTCAGTGGAAGGTCATGATATCTGTCTTTCGTTGGTAGCCCCACATCCAGGTACTTCGTGAGCCATGATTCCTCGTGTTTGAGAGGCCGAAACAGTCGCCAGCTTGTCTGGGCAGAGGAAATAAACTTTGTTAATTAGCGGGTGGGAATTGCTCAGAGAGACCTCAGCCGCGAGGTGTTAAAAGTGAATTATTAATATGCAGAAGAAAGAGCTGCCGTTATGTCCCGCATGGGACACAGACGGCCCCGTGTCAATGTTAATTGCCTCTGTTAATTACAGACAGAATGTTGATGGTGCTGGCGTGTTCTTCTGGCTTGGCCCCTGCTATATTGACAAATCACCCCTGCGATGCTGGACGGGAAAGCGGAGACTTTCCCCTCAGGGCCAATCACCTCATAGCTGTTAGGCCTTGCTAGGAATCTCCTCCGTGATAGCACCGATCCATTTGCAGCTGTCGGTGGCTCTTCAGAGGCTCCCAACTATCCTGTAATTCAAACTAGCTTTAGAAATCTCCCAGGCGTTTTTGGAAAAAAGATATTTAAATACATAAAAGATTGCCCGTTTACAAGTTGGCACCTGCAGGTGGCCCTCCTTGGATGAGTGAAGCTGCCAGGGCAGAGCAGAGGGGGAGAGGTGGTCTCACAGATATGAGGGTCCGAGGCCATGAAGGGCTTTGTATAGGATAGCCAGTCCTTTAAATTGAGCCCAGGAACTGATGGTCCCAGTAGTAAGGTTGGCTGTGAGAGTTGGACTATAAGAGAGGCCGAGCGCCGAAGAATAGATTCTTTCGCATTATGGTGCTGGAGAGGACTCCACAGAGTCCCTTGGACTGCAAGGAGATCAAATCAGTCAATCCTAAAAGAAATCAACCCTGACTGTTCCCTGGAAGGCCAGATCCTGAAGCTGAAGCTCAAATACTTTTGGCCACCCAATGAGACGGGAGCACTCACTGGAGAAGACCCTGACGCTGGGAAAGACTTAAAGGTCAAAGAAGAAGGGGACGGCAGAGGACGAGATGGTTAGACAGTGTCATCAATGCAACGAACATGAAATTAAGCAAACTCCAGTGGACAGCTGAAGACAGGAGAGCCTGGCGTGATGTGGTCCATGGGGTCGCGAAGAATCGGACTCGACTGTGCGACTGAAAAACAAAAAACTGATCGGCAGCCAATGGAGGGTTTGCAGCTGGGAGTAATATGCATGCTCCAGCTAGCTCCTCTAGAAGAAGAAGAAGAAGAAGAAGAAGAAGAGAAGGAGGAGGAGGAAGAGGAGGAGGAGATTGGATTTATACCCCGCCTTTCACTACCCAAGGGAGTCTCCGAGTGGCTTACAATCTCCTGTCCCTTTCCTTCCCCACAACAGACACCCTGTGAGGTAGGTGGGGCTGAGAGAGCTTTGACAGAAACTGCTCTTTTTCAAGAACAGCTGTGCCAGAACTACGGCTTGCCCAAGGTCGTCCAGCAGCTGCATGTGGAGGAGTGGGGAATCAAACCTGGTTCTCCCAGATTACAGCCCGCGCACTTAACCACGCACTTAACCACGACACCAAACTGGCTACTCTGTCTAAGCACCACATTCCCCCCACACAAGCTTTATGAGCTGAGGAGAGACTCCTTAATCCCTCTTCTGCTTGACAATCCTGATTTAATATGTTGTCGAAGGCATTCACAGCCGGAGTTCATTAGTTGTTGTAGATCTTCCGAGCTGTATAGCCGTGGTCTTGGCACTGCAGCAAGGCCTGTTTTGCATGTCCACACTCCCTACAAATTCCATTGGTTGCCAGTACTCAGCTGACAACCCTAGGCTGGTGTGAGGATTAAAGGGGGACAAAGGTAGAGTTGCTGATCTCCAAGTGAGGCATGGAGATCTCCAAGTATTATAGCTGAACAGCAGACTACAGAAATCAGCCACTGGCTGCTTTGGAGGGTGGACACTACAACATTATACCCTTCTGAGGTTGGGATTTTAAAAACTGTACTAGATAGGTAATTTCAGTCAGGCATCCTGCACCGTTAGTGCTTTTAAAGGATGAAAGCTGTATTTGCAAAAGGCGTGGCTTTTCCCTTTAAATTGTCTACCTGGGTTCAGTCCTAAATCTGCGTGTTAGGTGCCGCTGAGTCGAATTTGACTTACAGCATCCCTATGAATTAATGACCTCCAAAATATCCAGTTTGGAGTAGTAGTTAGGAGCACGGACTCTAATCTGGGAGAACCGGGTTTGATTCCCCACGCCTCTGCACGCAGCTGCTGGAGTGACCTTGGGTCAGTCACAAGTTCTGTCAGAGCTGTTCTCTCAAGAGCAGTCCTCAAAAGAGCTCTCTCAGCCCCACCTACCTCACAGGGTGCTTGTTGTGGGGAGGGGAAGGGAAAGGAGATTGTAAACTGCTCTGAGACTCCAAGTGAAGGGCAGGGTATGCATCCAGTCTCCTCCTCCTCCTCCTCCTCTTCCTCTTCTTCCTCCCCCTCCTCCCTTCCTCCTTGTTCACGTCTTGCAATCTGACAGCTGTGGCTTCCTTGATGGAGCCAATCCATCTCTCATTGGGTCTTACTCTATTCCTGCTGCCTTCAGTTTTTCCCAGCATGATTGTCTTTTCCAGCAAGTCATGTTGTACAATAGGCTCAGTTTAGTCATTTGAGCTTCTAGGGAGAGTTCAGGCTTGATTTGATTTCTCTTTTCGGCGGTCCCCGGTATCCGTAAAACTCTCCTCTCAAACCACATTTCAGACGAACCCACTTTCTTCCCGTCAGCTCTTCCTTGTCCCGAAGTTCTTGGTACCAAAAGCCATTTTGCTTTCTGGCAGAACCCCGCTCTGAATCACAGCTATTCAAAGGGACATTTAAATTTCGACAGGGATTCACGATTCTTGTTGTGTCTCTTTGGGTCCCCCGTCGCTGCGCTGCTTGACCTTCCAAGAGCCCCGAGATGCAAGTTGCAATCGCTTCACTTTTGCTAATACTTAACCTTATATAATACTAAGATAGCAATGACTTCATCCCGGCTAATTAGACTGTGCCCTGTCTCAACCTAGCAGTTCAAAAGCAAAAAACTGCAAGTAGGTAAATAGGTACCGCTTCGGTGGGAAGGTAAGAGCATTCCGTGTGCCTCGACATCTAGTCATGCCACGCTACATGACCACAGAAAAAAGTCTTCAGACAGCGCTGGCTCTTTGGCTTGGAAACGGAGATGAGCACCGCCCCTAGAGTTGGATTCGACTGGCTTTCGAGCAAGGGAAACCTCTACTGTCTCAATAAGTCAAAATAGCAGTCCAGAGTAAATCAGGATGACCGTATTTTTCGCTCCATAAGACGCACCTGACCATAAGACGCACCTAGCTCCGCTCGGTGCCATGGCTTGGGAAAGGTGAGGGGGGTTTAAGACGCACACACTTCCCCCCCACTTTTTTGGGGAGAAAAAGTGAGTCTTATGGAGCAAAAAATACGGTAGTTATTGTTGTAGATTTTTCCAGGCTGTATAGCCGTGGTCTTGGCTTTGTAGCACCTGATGTCTCGTCTAGGATTCCACCTAAACTCTAAGCTTTTATCATAGAGGTTGTGTGGAATCCTATAGCATCGTGCCAACATTCTGACATCAGTTCTGGGTTTCTGCCGGAAGTGATGTCACAGCACTGTCATGATGCTTATCCCCCCCCCGCCCCCATTTCCTCTCTGCTGCTCTACTGAGAGACCTGGCCACCTTATACCAGCTTTATGAGACAGGTTAAGAAACACAATGAATGGTCCAAGGTGGCCTTTGAGCCATGAGGTTATGCTAATAAATGAATAAACAAATAATGAGCTTCATAGCCATCTATGGATTTAAACCCAGGCCTCTCCACTCTACCCACTACACCAGGGGTGGGCAATTGTTTTGGCTCGGGGGCCACTTTGTGGGAGCGGAGGTTAGCAGAGGGCCGCACCTTTTAAAATGATTGCATTCATTAGTTAACTTTGCATTTCAGAAAAGGTATAAATGGTATCATAAAAATCAATAAGTATAAATTAAATAAAATAGTGGTAGTTTTATTCAATTTATTTATTGTGCTAATTTCATATCGTCTATAGCTGCAAGCATATTTAATTTCAGAATCAGTTTAATGAGACAAATGTGCCCTATCTCACCACGTGGCTGACTGTCTTGGCGGGCCGCAAAAAACTCTGTGGCGGGCCGCATGTGGCCCCCGGGCCGCTATTTGCCCACCCCTGCACTACACCACACTGTCCATGATGCAAAACGGAGCAGGGCTTGAAGACAGCAATCTCTTCTTACGTTACCACATGGATATGAACCACAGCTGCTGATTTGTGCCATTTACCATATAGGCTGGCTGAGATCTAGGGTTGCCAGAGGAGGAGGGGGTCCCCGCCACCAGATCCCACTGCCCTGCCATCGCTCAACTGGCCATTGGGGGGGATATGCCCCCCAAAAGAGTGAGGCCCAGCCAACATTGCAGTGAACTGTCCACACCACTTCTGACGTGACCCGGAAGTGACCCCATCACGTCGGCGACGTCAGGTGATATTCCAGTATTTTGGCAAAAATTCTATGGTAGAAGCCAAATTTACCATAGAGTTTTTGCCCAAAGACCAGACACCAGTGCATGATGACGTTACTTCCAGGTCGCATCGAAAGTGAAACAGACATATTGCTGTAATGTCAGCTGATTCCCTCCTGATTAATTTTGTCCTGAAAGAATGATATTGCATCTAGCTAGGGTTGCCAACTTCCAGGTGGGACCTGGGGATCTCCCGAAAGTACAGCTCATCTCCAGACTACAGAGGTCAGTTCCCCCGGAGAAAATGGCTGCTTTGGAGGGCGGACTCTATGGCATTATACTCTACTGAAGACACCCCCCCTCCCCAACCCTCAGCTCACCTATAGTGACCTGTTATATATTTCCCCACTTGTGGGCTATGACGATTTTCCTTTGGAAGAAGGATTCCCTCTGGTCCCACCTGCCTTTGAGACCCCCGATGAACCTCTGAATTTGTATAACTTTTTTGATAGGAACAGCCATCAGCTTGAGGACATGATGCTGACCTGCAAATACTGTGGCGAGCCCTGCAGGCCTGACGACTTCTCCATGGTGAGTGGTTTCTGGGTCGGTCCTAGTGCCAGCTTTTTGAAGGTCCCTGGGATGGACTGTGGCTCAGTGGCAAAACACATATGCTTTGTATGCAGCAAGTCTTAGGTTTGGTCTCTGGACATAAGGGATCTCAGGTAGCGGGAGCTGGGGATATTTCTTTGCCCGAGACCCTGGAGAGCTGCTGGTGATGGTCAGTATATAGACAATACTGAGGTGGATGAATCAATGGGCTGCCTTGGTATAAAGCAGCTATGTGTGTTCAGCCGGAAGGAGAAGGAAAGAAACCCTACCTTCTCCAGGGTCCAACTAAGAATCTCCAGGAATTTCTCAACCAAGATTTGGTCCCACTAGGTCTTTCAAGCTGCAGGGGAGATGAAACATCTCTGCACATCAGTCAGGCCTGAAACATCTCCACTTACACCTTAGGCAGTCAAATCACATTCACTAACTGCCCCAGCGGCTTGTGTACAATCGATCTGGAAACAATAAATAAGGGGCAACCTGAAAAAGACGGACAGGCACACACTCACGCAAACAGATACTGTATTGAATGTTAGATCGACGACGTTTGTGCAGAGCTGTTTACCAGAAGGTAACAATGCAGACTCCGGTCCCCATTCATGAACGCAAGCGTGAACAGAATGACTGAATAGCAAATTCAGCTCCCGCTTTGTCAGCAGGGCGCTGACAAGCTGCCAATTAGAACTGCTCATAAAATTCCAGGCAACAGTGATCAATAATGCACGGTAGGTCTCACTCCCCACCCCCCCACCCCCCAATATTTTTAAAAAGTTGTCACTGCTATTGGATTAGAAGATGGAAATGCAAAATCATCTGCAATTCGCCCTCTCCCTCTCTCTTTCTGTCAATGTGAAATCTATTTTGTGAAGCCCCTGCACATGTTGGCTTCGTGTTTTCAGGTGGCCTCATTTCCTTTCCTCCCCCCCCCCCCATATGTGCCACAGCAAGAACACATTTCTCTGCAACTCAGTTCCTTCTGCCTCACTCTTCAGAAAAGGTAACCAAAAAGGTTGAGACAAACACAGTGATCCAATATGGCTAAACATGCAGTGCTAAAATAAAATTGTATGTTTTACTGATGCACAGGAAATATTAAGATCACAATAAGAAAACCACATATCTATGATTTTGCATGCAAGTACCTATACCTAATATCAGGACAACAGTCAGAATATATAAATGCAGGTTAAAAGGTACAAAACGTAACCAAATATAAGAACCAAATGCGTTTCGGCTAAAAAGCCTTCCTCGGTGGTAAAATACAAGCTGAGCCAAGCCTGTAGCTACAGTGGGGCATCTCGGGGCTAGGCCACCGACTTCCTGGCAAAGTCCCCTGACTTCCCATTCAGCTCAAGGCTCGAGTGGCAGTGGGTGCAGGGAAGGAGCCAGGTATATGCTCCTGTGCTGCTGTTGGGTGCAAGGGTCCAGATTAAAGGGTTCAGTGCCCCCTAAGCAATTTAACTGCCCCTGACTAAAAGAATCCTGGCCATGGGCCTGAGCTGAGCACTCCGTAAGTTAAACATCAATATATTTCAAACTCATCATGAACAGAACAGATGTAAAAACCAATAATTATTAGTGCAGCTCTTACTCACACCGAGATGTTCACCCGTGGAGTAAGTGGGAATAAATATTCTTAAAATGCAACATGGGCCACTCATCCAAGTGTGTTTTAGACCCAATCTGCAATATTCAAAATCCAGACAGAGAGCTCAGTTCCTATGTAAAAAGAATCAGCCTGCCGACACCCTGCCCCTCAGCCGTTTTTGCAGCTTTCGCAGGGAACAAAAAGGAGGGGTTTAAAGGGACCCAGAGTCCCTTTAAACCCCTGCTTTCTGCTCCATTCACGAACCACTACATACCACCATAAACTGCTTTAAAAGTTTGTGGAAGTTTGTGATGGTGGACAAGTCACAAACTTTCGTTCGCGAACCACGAACAGGGCAAAATTTGTGACGATTTCTGCTTCATAAATTGGTTTGTGCCCATCCCTACCCAAAATATTATCGTCCAGAAAACTTAGCCAACTTCTCTGCTAAATGGTGTACCTTCTTCTGCTAGTTTTTGTTGTTGACGGTAAATAAATAATCCAGCCCGTCCACAAGGCTCCAGGGCAAACAATCATAGCCATACTCTCAATTTTACCTCAGAAGGACATTCGATTGAGACAGGTAGGCCTGCAGCCTTCGTTATTTTCATTTAAACATTGGTAAAAAAATAATAATAACAGCTCTAGGAAAACACAGACACATCTTTAAACATCGTTTGCACTTGATCTGAATGAGTTTCGACTTGATTTTTCTCTCAGACTATCGAGTAGAAGGAAAAACCATTGAGGCAGTTAGTTCTGTCTAATTTGTGGGACACCAAGAGTCAGGGAAGAAAAAGAAACCAGGATTTGTTAAGAGGGTCAGGTTTGAAAGAGAAAAATGAAGTCCTTAGACGAAGCTTCTCCTACCTTCTCTCTCTTCCCATCCCCCTTTTTCAGACTATATTTCACTTCACATTAATCATGTTTGGACAAGATAATGATTGGCATCGGATGTCTGTTGATTACAAGAAATGCATTTTGCCTGCCAGGGATGCCAGCCTCCAGGTGGGACTTAAGGATCCCCCAAAATCCCAGCTCATCTTCAGACTACAGTTCCCCTGGAGAAAATGGGTGCTTTGGAGGGTGGACTCCCCAGGCTCCATACCCAACTTGGATCTGGCAACCCTATTCCCCCCCCCCCCAAATACCCTGCCAGTGGCCAGGGGGTCCTGGCAACTCTACATAATACTATCTACAGCAACAATAGGGATGTTGGTATAACAAACTTTCTGTAACTACAGCCAAAATGGTGTAGCAGATGGATTCATGGACTTGGGACTGGTGAGACCTGGGTTCATATTGCCCCAGGTATAAAGCCCACAAGATGACTAGTCTAGGAATTTCCCCTGGTCTCTATGCTCCTCACCATAGAGACTGGGGGCAATTCTTACAGAATCATCTATAAGTGGCATCATATCCTCCCAAGTTCTACCCTCCCCAGGCATTGCCCCCTCAAATCTCCTATAATTTTCCTGGGCACTGTACAGAACCCTTAATGTTCTGAGAAGAACATCTCTTTCATGGTAGTTTCTTGAGCCTTTAACAGTTTTTTGAGCCTCTATAATTGTTAAAGTTGGATCCAACCAGTTTCCCCCCCGACTTAATAGGATAGAGGAGGAACAAGCTGACCCAGTTCCTTTCCTCATGGTAGTCTGGCCCACATGGCTGCTCAGAGCAGTAATTTTCCATTACAAATGGTGCGAAGATCCAGTCATAGTTTTGACTCTCGGCCTCCTAAGTGCAGGGATGGAAGCGGCCAGCTGAGCTTTTTGTTTCAAAGAGCAGGGGCCACAAGAGAAGACCTTCTTTCTGTTTGCCATTAATAATACTAGAAATCTTACGGCACAAGGAAGAGGAACTTTTTGAGCCTTTAACAAACCAGCCAACATGGTGTGAGCTTTCGGACTAAGATATAAGAACGTAAGAGAAGCCATGTTGGATCAGGCCAATGGCCCATCCAGTCCAACACTCTGTCACACAGTGGCCAAAAACACCAGGTGCCCTCAGGAGGTCCAGCAGTGGGGCCAGGACACAAGAAGTCCTCCCACTGTTGCTCCCCCCCCCCAAGCACCAAGAATACAGAACATCACTTGTCCCAGACTGAGAGTTCCTATCTATACTTCCTGGCTAATAGCCACTTATGGACCTCTGCTCCACATGTTTATCCAGTCCCCTGTTGAAGCTGTCTATACTTGTAGCCGCCATCATTTCCTGCAGCAGTGAATTCCACCTTAATTACTCTTTGGGTGAAGAAGGACTTCCTTTTATCTGTTCTAAGCCTGCTCCTTAATTTCATTGAGTGCCCACGAATTTTTGTACTGTGAGAAAGGGAGAAAAGTACTTCTTTCTCTGCCTTCTCTATCCCATGCCTGATTTTGTAAACCTCTGTCATGTCACCCATCAATCATTGTTTCTCCAAGCTAAAGCGCCCTAGGTTCGATTCCCTGCTCTCGCTTTCTTACAGTTTCCTTGCATCTTCAATTTCGTCTAGACTTCCATGTCGACTTATAACCCTGGGGGGGAACACTGCAATTTTTGGATGTTTTGTATTTAATTTACATTGCAGTTATTGTGATTGTAATATGATAAATTAGCACTGAAAATACCAATACATTGGAATCAGGGGTCATTTTGAGCAGGAGCTCGGGGGAGCACAGCTCCGGGAGTTGGTGCCAGCCACCCACCCCCCATGGGGGAATGCCTGCTTGTGTCATGGCTGCAGCAAAATGACCCCGTCCCCTGGAAAGGTCCTTGTTCCTCGGACCAGCCTTCTGAAGGCTTCAGCCACCACTGAAGCTATCCTCCCAGAAGAGTGGTATTTCTGAGGCTTGGATTAGTAGCTGTCCCCTCTCTGCCAGCTCTTTCTTTCTTTCTTTCTTTCTTTCTTTCTTTCTTTCTTTCTTTCTTTCTTTCTTTCTTTCTTTCTTTCTTTTTTTCTTTCTTTCGACAGCCACCAGGAGAAAGAAGTTTTTTAAACTGCTGTCGGTGACGACATGATGTAATTTCTGGGGGAACCCGGAAGTTGGGTTATGTCCCTCCAGGAACTGTGGGAAACTCTATGTTTGGAGATTCCTAGAGAGGACTGATGACACTTCCAGAGGAAACTGGGTGGTGTCACCTTAGATTCCCACCCCAAACAGTCACCTGCTGGCTGCCAGGCCGGGCCTAGTGAACTCACCCCAACACATTGGGTAGTTGATAATTAAACCAGTTATGGAAGGGGTGTCATTCACTGAAGGCCTTCAAAGAAAAGCTAGACTTGTTAGGGATGCTCTAGCGTTGAATTTTCTGCATTGAGCAGCGGGTTAAACTAGATGGCCTACATGTGGAGCTGTCAACCTTTAGGTGGTGGCTGGAAATCTCCTGGGATTACAATTTATCTCCAGGAAACAAAGATCAGTTCCCCTGGAGGAAATGGCGGCTTTGGAGAGTGGACCCTATGGCATTATAGTCCCTCCCATCCCCCAAACCCACCCTCTCCAGACTCCCCCCCCCCCCCGAATCCTCCAGGAATTTACCAACCCAGAACTGACAACCCTAATCCATAAGGCTTCTTCCAACTCAGTGGTTTTTTGCTTTCTTGGCATTCCCCCCCCCCCTTTGTACTGCTTATAAGGAAGGAAAAGATGTACAAATTGCAACTTGTCAGATTCTGTCTGGCTCTAAAAATCTGCACAGGAATTTGGCTAAGTAATGCTAGGCTAGGGTACAGTTTGCAGCTATCATTATCCCATTTCGGCCCCATTTATAAATTGGCATTCTTTCATTCCTAGGGCTCTGAGACGCAGCGTTTCCGGCAGATATAAACACATCAGCTGTGGCTGTGCACGAAACTTAAGGGAGATATGCAGCGTCAGGCACTCAGAAACCAATTTTTTTTATCATTTAGGAGGAAAACAGCTGCTGTCCCTCTTGCGAAAAACAGAACAATCTGAGATTAAAAGGATGGCTTGCCACCAGCCATGCTAACCACAGTTGTTCATCAAGAAGTTTCCTTCATTTATACCCTGCCTTTCTCCACAATGGGGATGCAATATGGCTTACATAGTTTCCCTTTCCTCCTTTTTCATCTGTACAACTAGGGTTGCCAACCTCCAGGTGGGGCCTTGAGATCTCACTAAATTATAATTGATCTCCAGACTACAGAGATCAGTTCCCCTGGAGAAAATGGCTGCTTTTGGAGGATGGAGCCTATGAAGGATGGAGCCACACTGGAGGCGGGAGCCCCCCACCTCCAGACCCTGCCTCCCAGCTGCCAATCAGCTGGCTGAAGGGGGGACTTACCAGTAGAAAGAAGAAGGCCTAGGCCACATTGTCTGCATTGCACAGGAAGTCACGTCATCACGCCAGCGACTTCTGGGTGATGCTCTGGTAGTTGAGCAAATACTCTATGGTCAAAGCCCGTTTTATCATGGGTTGTTTTGGGGTTTTTTGCTCAAATACCAGAGTATCACCCAGAAGTGCTGGCATGATGACATCACTTCCTGTGCAATATCGGCAACCTGGACTGGGTCTTTCTCTTTCTCCTGGTAAGCATCCCCCCATTCCCTTCCAGTTGCCAGGCGGGACCCAACAATCCTAAATCTATGGCATTATACACCACTGAGGTTCCCCCCCAGACCCCTCCCTCCCCCGACTTCCCCTCCAAATCTCCATAAATTCCCCAACCTACAGTTGGCAATCTTCACACTGGTCCTTTGAGGTAGGTTAGGTCAAAAGTGTGTGACTTGTTCAAGGTCACCCAAGGGCATACACTTTCCAATTTCGGGGGGGCTGGGCCAGAGACATTACAGGCCATTGTCTCCGGGGGAGGCTCAGCATGTCCTGAAAAAGTTTGGGGGGGGGGGCTCCAGCTCCCCAGCCCCCCTGAAGTTGACACCTATGAGGTCACCCACAAGGTTCCCATGGCAGAGAGGGGGATTCAAACCAGGCCCTGCCAGATCCTACTCTAACTGCACCATACCGACAGCACTCTCCACATCTGTTCACTCAGACTTGATTTACCTGTGACATTGTCCAAAGCCAAAACACTTGCCAATGGGACTTTATACTTCTGCAGCGTCTCAATGAACCTGGCCTGCTTCCTGGGCAAAGCAGCTGCGGTGATTTGTCTTGCCCGCATGGCCAGTGCTGTGCTTAAATCAAGCCCCATTCATCTCAAAGGAGGAGGGGGCTCCACCTACACAGGAATAGCAGTCAAGGCTGCTCTCTCCATTGGAGTGAATGGGGGTGCCGTTATACGCAGAGAGCTCCAGGCAATACGATTGACAGCATCAGTTTTGTTCTTCAGATTTTGCACACAGCGCCCATCAGAACTTGTGCGGCATTTCCCACGTCACCATTCTAAACCAGTAGCTTCGATCAAACCGATTAAGATTGTCAACCTCCAGGTGGGTAAACAAAAAGCAACCGTGATATCATTATGCAACCTATGCAATAATTATCATTAAGCATTTGCATTGTGGTACAAAGTGCAAAACACATTCCAGTACAAAATATACAAATATTTTAAGTATCCTTGTACACTCTCTGTGCTCAAAATTCCTCGCATAATTCAGCTCAAGGTGACTTTACACAGTCCTTTTTTCGACGTAGATGTAAATTATTCCAAAAATCTGATCAACTGTTGTGGCTCCCATTGATCAGATTTTTGGAATAATTTACATCTACATCAAAGAAGGGCTGTGTAAAGCCACTTTGAGCTGTCTTATACAGAGGAACTTTGAGCACAGATGGTTTGCAAGGACACTTTAAATATTTGTATATTTTGTATTGGAATGTGTTTTGTCATGTGTACTATCATATAAAAGCTTAATAATAATTACTGAATAAACTGCATTAGAATATCCTGGTTGTTTTTTGTTTACCAGTTTAGTGTAGTGGTTAAGTCTGGGAGAACTGGGTTTGATTCCCCATTCCTCCACTTGCAGCTACTGGATGACCTTGGGCAAACCATAGTTCTGTCAGAGCTGTTCTTTAAAAACAGCAGTTTCTGTCAGAGCTCTCCCAGCCCCACCTACCTCACAGGGTATCTGTTGTGGGGAGGGGGAGGGAAAGGCGCCTGCAAGCCGCTCTGAGACTCCTTCAAGGCAAATTGCCTTCCCTTCAATGAAGGAAGCGTGCCGCCTCTGTGGCGTGACTCTGGGGGAGGGATTTAAACTTTAAAACTCAAGTTGTGCCTTCCCTTCAGTAAGGAAACCCTCTCCCTTCAAGGGGGGATTTTTATACCCTATGAGGACAGTCCCCACAGGATATAATTGAGCCTAATGTTATTCGGCCAACCGAATGCTACCCCGATCGGCTTGCATTGCTGAAAGTTATTCGGGGGTTGTTCGGCTGGCCGAATCACATTCCGCCAAATTCAGTCAAATCCTAATGGGCCAATTTCTTTTTTTGCACACCCCTACTTACAATCTGTCCCATGATTTCACATTTGTATAACCTCCAGGTGGTACCTGGAGATTTCCTACTATTACAACTGATGTCTGGACAATAGAGAAGTCTGGACAATGGAGAAAATGGCTGTTTTGGAGGCTGGACTCTATGGCATTATAACCTACTGAGGTACCTCCCCTCCCCTCCCCGAGCCCTGCCCTCCCCAGGATCTAACCCACCCCCAATTCTCCAGGTATTTCCCAACCCAGAGCTGGCTATCCTAAAACTGATCGATGCACTAAAAGCAAAACAAAAAACAAAAAAACCCCCAATCCATCCAATAAGAGCTTTTTGCTTTTTTTCCCCAGTTAAAATCGAGAAAAAATTGCTGGGCATGGAGAAGAAAGAGAGTGGAAATTTACGGAAGAAAATGTATGCCGCAGTCTAAGAAAGCCCTTAATCCCAAAGAGGAGGAGGAGGAAGAGATGTAAAACAAACCAAAAAAAAGTTCTCCGTATGGAACAAGAAGATCAACCAGCCAGCGGCTACAATAGCCGAGAAAGGAATTTGCTTGGGGAAAATGAAACCTTCACAACCAGCAGGGGATTTTATGACTTGCTATGGCACATTAAGTGTTGCCTTGACTCCCTTCCAATCTGGAAAGGATCGCTCGAGAACAACTGAGTGGGGAATTGAGGCGAGGGAACAAAAGCCATTAGAAGACGCTCACATTTGGGATGGGGTTTTGCTTCTTAAAAGGCAAATATGATTCCCGTCCGGGCTAGGGGGCCAGGATTCCTCGGACTGGCTCTCAGGTAGTGTAGCCAGCTCTGGGTTCAGATATACCTGCAGATTTTGGAGGAAGCAGGGTCTGGGGAGGGGAGACACCTCAGCAGGGTATAATGCCATAGAGTCCACCTTCCAAAGCGGCCATTTTCTCCGGGACAACTGATCTTCGGCATCTGGAGATCAACTGTAATAGCAGGAGATCTCCAGGTGCCACCTGGAGGTTGGCTGCCCTACTCTTGGGACCTGGACAGAGTTGTGAAGGATCTCATGATGTTTCTGGGTTCATCCCTGTGGTACCGCTAGCTGGGATCTGGATGGGTCTCTTCCTAGTAAAGTGGTAAAGCATGTCGTCCAGTCACAACCAGTTCATGGTGAGCCCATTAAGTTCTAGAACAAGGTTTGAGTCCAGTGGCACCTTTAAGACCAACAAAGGTTTATTCAAGATATGAGCTTTCGTGTGCATGCACACTTTTTCAAATACACTGGCACGGAACGGAAGATTGGTATTCACTTACTGTGAAGCTTCCTTCTCAGTGGTCCAAGAGTGGGGCAGTCATCACTTGTGGGAATAGCTCTGCCCTCGTCGAGCGGGATCAGTCTCTTTGAAATTGATCCAGTAGGGGGAAGGGCCTATTCCCCCGGGAGTTTGTCAGTCGTCACCAAGCCATGATCTCCCCTTCATAACTGAAAGATAAAAGATCCTTCCGACCCTGTGTGGACCTCTGCGCCCACTAGATCATTGTCGGAAATTGGACTCGATCAGCTAACGTTTAAGGTCAGCTGCCTTCTCCTGGCTAGCCTCCTTTCTATTGGTATCTGTCAACCTGTTCCCTTAAAGGGGTTGTTCCCGGCTGCGCTCCCCAGTTCTTCAGCATGCCACCGTTATGCCCGAAGCTGTCCCTCCTCCTTTCTTTCATTTATTTATGGGTGGGTACGACTGCCCCACTCCTGGACCACAGAGAAGGAAGCTTCACAGTAAGTGAATACCAATCTCCCTTTCTCCAGTAGTCCTAAGGAGTCGGGCAGTCATCACTTGTGGGACTTACGAAAGCAGCGCATCCCAGGGTGAGTTTGTAGCTTTGGGTTATATGATGTGCTGCAGAACCCTGCCACCAAAGGCTGCCTCAGCTGAGGCTGCTTTGTCTATGCGGTAATGTCTAGTGAAGGAGTGCACCGACTTCCAGGTTGCTGCCTTACAGACTGTCACTAATGACGGGAAAGCCCTGTAAGCCGCTGACCTGGCTGCCCCCCACAAGGAATGTGCCGTGATTCCCTCTGGCGGCTCCAGCCCTTTTGCCTTGTATGCCACTATGATACAGCCTCAAAGCCACCTGCTCAAGGTGTCTGTAGAGACCCTCTGTCCCTGTGACGATTTCCTAAAGGCCACGAAGAGGGCATCTGATTTTCGCCATCGTCCTGTCCTATCGATGTAGAAACTAGGGGCTCTACAGACATCAAGACAATGCCATTCTCTTTCCTTATCATGTTTAGGGTTTGGGCAGAAAGAAGGAAGCACAGTTACCTCTGATCTATGGAATACGGAGTTTATCTTGGATATTAATGCCGGATCCGGCCTCAACACCACCCTGTCGTTGTGGAACACGCAGAGCTCCTTATCAATGAAGAGGGCCCTTGGTTCCGATACCCTCCTGGCTGACGTGATCCCCACCAGGAAGAGGGTTTTAAACGTCAACTCCTTCAGAGGGCAGGACGCCATGGGTTCAAATGGGGCCTTGCACAGTGCTCTCAGAACTGTGTTAAGGTTCGAAGTGGAGAATCTATGAGACTGCGCCACCAGGGATCGCCCGGCGTCACTGGCTCCGCTGCTCTCTCTGATGCCTTTGCAGCCCGGTAAGCTTCGGCGCCAGCCTGCAGGATCACTGCCCTGGCCCTGTTCGCCTTGCTGCTGTCGGATGTGACCTCCTTCTCTGGCTTTGGGAAGGCCTTGCTCACGTTCCAGTTGCTGAGGGCCTCTTAGCGCCATTGGCCTTCCTCACCTCTTCTTTGTGTCTGCCGTCACTAGCAAGGAAGTTCTGGCCGTCACTAGCCGTCACTAGCAAGGAACGTTCTCCGACAGCGCCTGGAATCTGGGAAGGCGACGGCCACCCCCAGTCCAAAAGATAAAATTCCTCTGCAGCCAACCACAGCTTGCAAAAGGCTGGGGTGGGGGGGATGTAAAGAGGAAGCCCTAAGCACGATCTCTTCTTCTTCTTTTTTAAAGAAATTTTTATTATTTTCCAATACAAACTTGAATCCAACCTTGCGCAATACACTGAATAGCATGACACTTATACACTCAGGTTTCTTAATGTTACAAAGAGGAAAAATACTATAGTATCCATTACAACATTTGACAAGGTATAACAGAACAAGTGCTATTCAGTCATAGCGGGGCGGGTGCTCCCACTCCCGAGCTTCGACGGGGCACCGTTGGTGCCTGCGTCGCGGGTAAGGAGTTTGGGAGTGCTCCTGGAACCCTCCTTGTCAATGGAGGCCCAGGTAGCAGCCACTGCCAAGTCGGCCTTCTATCACCTTCGGCTGGCACGGCAGTTGATCCCCTACCTTGACCGTCCTGACCTAGCCACAGTGATCCATGCTACGGTCACCTCGAGATTGGACTACTGTAACGCCCTCTACATGGGGCTGCCCTTGGTGCAAACCCGGAAGCTGCAGCTGGTGCAGAATGCCGCGGCCAGGCTAGTGATGGGTCTCTCAAGACGAGACCATATCCGACCTGTGCTAGCGGAGCTGTACTGGCTGCCTATAGCATACCAAGTTCGCTTCAAGGTGCTGGTTCTCACCTTTAAAGCCCTATATGGCTAGGGTCCAACATACTTGAGGGACCGCCTTTCTCCGCATATACCCCAGTGAGCACTTCGGTCAGGGTCGTGTCATCGGCTCCGTATCCCAGGCCTCAGAGAGGCCAGGCTCACTGGCACCAGGGCCAGAGCGTTTTCGGTGGCGGCTCCAACCTAGTGGAATGAGCTCCCGGAAGAGACCAGGGCCCTGCGGGACCTGATGCAGTTCCGCAGGGCCTGCAAGACGGAGCTCTTCTGCCAGGCCTTTGGCTAGGAGCCGCCACCGACCTCGTAACAGCACTGTAAGATCATCTACAGTGGAAATTGGTCCAATGTAGCCCAGACTGATGGCTATAACTGGAAGGTCCCTCACTAGAGAGGCGCCATTTTAAAGAGACTGGAAGCATTTTAGTGGATATTTTAGTTTTATTGTAGCAGTTATACTCCTATGTAATGGAGTTTTATTATTGTTGTGTTTTAAATGATTTTAAATTGTTATGATATGCATGGCTTTGAGCCTTTGTTAGCCGCCCTGAGCCCGCTTGCGGGGAGGGCGGGATATAAAAACTAAAATAAATAAATAAATAAATAAATAGTATTAACTTTATATAACTTCTTCTCATTTCCACTCTATAGGTTAGCCAGTAATAATAGGCCAGTAATTGTAATGTGACCAACGTTCACATTTTTCGCTGTTATTTGCCATCTTATTGAGGAAAGGATACCCTTTATCTATTGGGCAAAACAATTCCCTTTCTGCTTCCCCCCCTCCCTTATACATTGAATATTTTTCGAACATAAAATAGTCCCATACCTTGCTATACCAGTGTGCTAAGTTTGGGGGAGATTTGTCTTTCCACTGTTGTGCTATAACTGCTTTAGCTGCAGTTAGCATTAAAATGATTGAGTCCCTTTCTCTTGTAGTGAGGTTATCCTTTAGCCAACAATTCAATAAAATCGTTGATGGATTCAGTTCTAGTATGTGGCCTGTACTTTCTTTAATTTCAAGCCCGATCTCTTCGCTCCTGTCCTCCCTCCCCCTTTTCCTTTGTTCTGGATCTTCGCGCTCCCTGGAGTGCCAGCGAGACCCTCCTGCTTCTCCAGCAACGCCGGTACGGCTGGAGAACTCCCAAGGGAATAGGCCCCTCCCCTCCTGGATCGAATTCAAAGTGACCGACCCTGCTCGACGAGGGCGGAGCTATTCCCACAAGTGATGACTGCCCCACTCCTTCGGACCACTGGAGAACGTACGGGTTCAAACATACAGACAGAGGCTGAACAGCAAATTATGTAACGTGAGTCAGATGTTTTATGATACGCAAAGACAAAACAAAGCACTTAAAACAACTGTTGACTTTATAACCTTAGCTTGTTATTTAGTTTTGTCTTTGCCCTCCTGCTAGGGCAAGACAACCCCTGCCACCAGTCCTCATTGCCCACTGTGTGTAATTAAAAAGAACACACACACACACACACACACACACACGATCAGCATTATGTACACTGGCAGATCCCAGACGTGACAAATGGTAGCTCTAGGAATCTCCGGTTCTTACCATAGAGCTTCTGGGTGATAAATGGAAGTGACGTCACAGTGCATAACACAATGCACCCCCTTAATGGTTCCGCTTCCAAAGCGTCTGCTCCCTAAAGAAAGGTACATAAGAACCTAAGAAAAGCCAATCTTGGATCAGGCCAGTAGCCCATCCAGTCCAACACTCTGTCACACAGTGGCCAAAAACACCAGGTGCCCTCAGGAGGTCCAGCAGCGGGGCCAGGACACTAGAAGCCCTCCCACTGTTGCCCCCCCCCCCAAGCACCAAGAATACACAGCATCACTTGCCCCAGATTGAGAGTTCCTATCTATACCTTGTGGCTAATAGCCACTGATGGACCTCTGCTCCAGATGTTTATCCAGTTCCCTCTTGAAGCTGTCCATGCTTGTAGCCGCCACCACCTCCTGTGGCAGTGAATTCCACATGTTAATCCCTCTTTGGGTGAAGAAGGACTTCCTTTTATCCGTTCTAACCCGACTGCTCAGCAATTTCATCGAGTGCCCACGAGTTCTTGTATTGTGAGAAAGGGAGAAAAGGATTTCTTTCTCTACCTGCTCTATCCCCTGCATCATCTTATAAACCTCGATCGTGTCACCCCTCAGCCGTCGTTTCTCCAAGCTAAAGAGCCCCAAGCGCTTGGTGCGCAGTGCTGAGCTCCTTGGAGAAAGGGAGGGGTAAAAATACCACAAGCAGATACTGCCCTAAAGCATTCCCTGTGTGTAGCTTTTGTCAGTTGCCAGCTTTTACTCCAGGCTGGTTCACATTACTTCCTTTCTTGGGGTTTGTTTACTTTCAATTGGGTGGCTGGGTGCTGGATGTGTGCATTAACTCCACTGGAAAGCACGGCGTACATGGTAATATGAAAAATCCCCTTGTGATGGTCCGTTCAGACATTAGTCATTGCTCAGTAAGCATGTATGTGTGAACTGCCTTCCAACCCCCCCTCCCACTGCCTCCTACCAAGAAAAAGAGAATAAAATACAACATTTCTTGAGCACCCTAACAGGAAGCAAGACTACCGTCTTCTTTTCCTTTAGTGGCCTGATGCAAATCCAGATTCTGATAATTTGCTCAGCTCTGACTCCTGGGAGATAGCAGCAGGGGCATGAAAAATAATGAGTACAGTCGTGAGGCAAGGTGAAGACGCTACTTAATCTTTGAAGGGTCCCCCCCCCTTTAAATTAAGAAAGTCTGTCTCTGCACAAGAATCCCATTAACCCCCTACTGACAGCTCCAGAAGAGACGCAAGACAAAGACCTGAAATACAAGAACGAAAGTTGGAAGATATCGTTTTACCGACAATGTATCTTTTCTCGGGTTAAGGAGCGTGTAATCTTTGGAACAGCACAGGAGTCCGCGGGTGCTGAAGAACTCCGCACTACTCAGAAGTCTGCCTGTCCCAACGACAGACATTCTTTCTGCCGACATTGCCGCTTCGATCCTTTGGAACGTCAGCGGCAGGCACAGTCTTCTGAGCCGACAAGCAAAGATGAATGGCACAGTTTAGGGTACCGTCAGCAGTCTCCTAATGACTGGTTAACGACCCATGCAACACAACGGGCAGGTCCTTTTTAGCAGGTTTCCCTCCAGCCCCAGGTCTCAACAGAGCCAAGCACGAAAAGCAGTGAACTGATCTTTGCTTTCCACCATCAGCATTGATACAAATTCTAGCACGGTGGCTGAGGGGGTCTCCCCCCCCACCCCCGTTCCTCGGCTCCATCACCAACCCAAAGGGAGATTAAAGCTTGAGTCCAGTGGCACCTTTTTTGATCTGAAACCAACCTGTCCTGAGAGAGCCGGTTTGGTGCAGTGGTTAGGAGCGTGGGCTCTAATCTGGGAGAACCGGGTTTGATTCCCCACTCCTCAGCTGCTAGCGTGACCTTGGGTCAGTTGCAAGTTCTTTCAGAGCTGTTCTCTCAAGAGCAGTTCTCGAGAGAGCTCTCTCGGCTTGATCTACCTCACAGGGTGTCTGTTGCGGGGAGGGGAAGGGAAAGGGGATTGTAAGCCGCTCTGAGACTCCTTCGGGTGGTGAAGAGCAGGGTATAAATCCAGTCTCCTCCTCCTCCTCTTCTTCCTCTTCTAGATCAACAAAGTTTAATTCTGAGTATAAGCTTTTGTGGGTATGCACACTTCTTCAGATCTGGGTATAAGCTTCCGTGCGCATGCACACTTCTTCACATCTGGACTCAAACTTTGTTCTACTGCTTCAGACCAACACAGCTACCCACCTGAATCCGAAGGGAGACTGCCACTAAGAAAACAGAAGGCGATTGAGACTGGGAAGGACAGCCATGAAGGAGCTAGGAAAGATCCTTAAGGGTAAGGATGCATCACTGGGGACCAAGATGGAGTCAATTCATGTCACTGTATTCCCCATTACTATGTAGCAGTGTAAAAGTTGGATAATGAAGGAAGCCGACAGGAAGAAAGCTGATTTCTCTGAAATGGGTCTCTGTGGACCGCCAAAAAGACAAGTCGGTTTGAGAAATCAAGCCTGAACTCTCCCTAGAATCTAAAATGACTAAACTGAGGCCATCATACTTTGGTCCCATTATGAGAAGACAAAAAAGTCACTAGACAAGACAATACTGCTAGGAAAAGATGAAGGCAACAGGAAAAGAGGAAGAACCAACATTAGATGGATTGACTCAGTTAAGGAAACCGCGGCCCTCAGTTTGCAAGACCTGAACAAGGCAGTTAATGAGAGGACGTCTGGGAGGAAATCCATTCATACGGGTGCCTGAAGACAGTTAACATGCACTGCCATTGGACTCAGCAATAACAAAAGGCATTGCATAGCATGTTAAAAAGACAAACGGATAGATGAGTAGTTTTAGGGTGACTGCCAAAAAACTGGGTGGGAGTGTGGCTTGTTAAGACTTGGCTATAAAATCAGCTGTTTTGTGGATACAACAAGTACACATTGCTACTGCACCAGTGACCTTGGACTGGATCGGACCATTGGCTTTTCTGGAACCCCTGACCTTGGACTGGACTTGCTGCCTGGATCCCTTGCCCCTAAACTGGACCTGACATACCTGCTCTCTGGAACCCCTGACTTTTGGACTGGACCCTGGTTACTCTTTGCAACCTTGCCTGTGGCCTGTCCATCCCTTGTCTGCTGGGAGGCCTCCACCAGTACACCTCCAGGATGCACTTAGAGGTTGGCAGCCCTAAGCAAAAGCTTGCATCAGGAGATCCAGTCAAGGATCCCCAGCATTCCACATAGCTTGGCCTTTGGTGAACCGTAGCCCAACTGAAAGCAGGCAGTGTCTGCAAATGTCCCAGATCCATATGATGTTAAGTGCCATCAAGTTGCAATGGAGTTATGGTGAACCCAGCAAGGGCTTTCAAGGCAAGTGAGAAGCAGAGGTGGTTTTCCATTCCTCCGCCCTGCAGAGCCTTCCTTGGTGGTCCCCATCGAAGTACTGACCCTGATGAGATCCGGCTATAACATACTCCCTCTCCTCCCCCCCCAGATCCATAGCAACTGCAAAACTGCTCCAAAACACCCTCTGAATATGCTGGAAGAGACAACACAGATTCTCTAAAGTCAACAATGTGATCCAAGGCAGGGACTTGCTGCTGTTCTGGTTGAGCAATGCACTGTTGGTGGCATCCTTTCCTAAGGACATAATAATTTAAGAAGAGCCCTGCTGGATCAGGCCAGTGGTCCATCTAGTCCAGCATCCTGTCTCACACAGTGACCAGCCAGTCCCTCCGGAGGGCCAACAACAGGGCATAGAGGCCGAGGCCTTCATAAGAATATAAGAAGAGCCCTGCTGGATCAGGCCAGTGGTCCATCTAGTCCAGCATCCTGTCTCACACAGTGACCAGCCAGTCCCTCCGGAGGGCCAACAACAGGGCATAGAGGCCGAGGCCTTCATAAGAATATAAGAAGAGCCCTGCTGGATCAGGCCAGTGGTCCATCTAGTCCAGCATTCTGTCTCACACAGTGGCCAACCAGTTCCTCCGGAGGGCCAACAACAGGGCATAGAGGCCAAGGCCTTCATAAGAATATAAGAAGAGCCCTGCTGGATCAGGCCAGTGGTCCATCTAGTCCAGCATCCTGTCTCACACAGTGACCAGCCAGTTCCTCCGGAGGGCCAACAACAGGGCATAGAGGCCGAGGCCTTCATAAGAATATAAGAAGAGCCCTGCTGGATCAGGCCAGTGGTCCATCTAGTCCAGCATCCTGTCTCACACAGTGACCAGCCAGTCCCTCCGGAGGGCCAACAACAGGGCATAGAGGCCGAGGCCTTCATAAGAATATAAGAAGAGCCCTGCTGGATCAGGCCAGTGGTCCATCTAGTCCAGCATTCTGTCTCACACAGTGGCCAACCAGTTCCTCCGGAGGGCCAACAACAGGGCATAGAGGCCAAGGCCTTCATAAGAATATAAGAAGAGCCCTGCTGGATCAGGCCAGTGGTCCATCTAGTCCAGCATCCTGTCTCACACAGTGACCAGCCAGTCCCTCCGGAGGGCCAACAACAGGGCCTAGAGGCCGAGGCCTTCCCCTGATGTTGCCTCCTGGCTTCCCCTCAGTCACCATGACTAGTTACCATTGATAGACTTATCCTCCATTAATCTATCTAATCCCCCTTTAAAGCTGTTTATTCCTGTGGCCATCACTACGTCCTCTGGCAGTGAATTCCGCATTTTAATCACTCTCTGTGTAAAGTAGTATTTCTTTTTGTCCCTTCTGAATCTACTGCCCGTCAGCTTCACTGGATACCTTTGAGTCCTAGTATTCTGGGAGAAAAAATTCTCTTTGTCAACTCTCTCTACCCCATGAATAATTTTATCAACCTCTATCATGTCCCCCCCTTTGTTGTCTCTTTTCTAAACTGAGAAGTCCCAGACTCTTCAGCCTTTCCTCACAGGGAAGGTGCTCCAAGCCCTTCATCATCTTGGCTGCCCTCCTCTGTACTTTTCCCAGCTCTGCAGTGTCCTTTTTGCGGTGACCAGAACTGAACACAGTACTCCAAATGAGGCCGCACCCTAGATCTATACAGGGGCATTATAATATCAGCCATTTTATTTTCAGTCCTCTTCCTAATAATCCCTGCCTCCTTCCTCTGGAGGATGTCCTGGTTTGTTTTAAATTGTTTGCTGTAAAATGCAAATGTTTTTTAAACTTTTAAAAAGAGGATAAAAGGTATCTTTCATGAAGTCTGAGCAGGTGGAGAAAAGCTTCTATTGGCTGACCCTTGGGAATGGCAGCCCACGGAGTCCTCTTTTGGAAGATCAATAACACAAAGCCAACACTGTTTTTGACGGGAAGGAGGCAGATGTTGTGTACTTGGGAATGTGTCCAGTGGCATAACTTGAACCTGAAAACAGCTGCAAAGGAACGCAAGCAGAGGGCTGGGACAAGCCACCTTATGGCACCCCACCAGCCAGCCTGTAGAAGATTTAATGAGGCAGAAATGCCCACAATGATTTAGCTATTGCATCTGGCTTTCCAGAATGACTTCAGCCAGGGGCTCATCTTCTAAGAACATCAGAGACTTGCTAGACCACATGTCCATTCAGTTCTGTTGGAGGAGACCACAGACAAGCTTGGGCAAGCTGCAGGTTTCCTGGGTTGATCCTATGGCTCCGTTTCACTAACAGTGGCACTGTCCCCTGGCACCAGGAGACTCCCCCTCTTGCAATGAGGAAAGGGCTACTATTAGCATGGCGGATCTGCCAGATCCAACCCATTGAAAGCCGTGAGCCAGCCAGCCAGCTACCTCCTCCTCTGAGGATGAGGAAATGGAAGAGTCAGGCCCTGCACCAGTAGAATGCCTGCCTGAACAGCTGGATTTAGAGGCACAGCCAACGAAAGATGTGTCAGGCAATGAGGTTGGCAGGAGATGAAAGAAATGGGACAAAGGTCAGAGCGCCAGTCACCACCTGTATCTCCCAAACCAGCTGAGCATAGAGCATTTGAAAGAACATTTGACAGCTCAGGAGAGACAAAGGAGTGCCCAGCTAATTACTCAACTGTGGTCAGAACTCAGCACTAGTTTCTGAAGCATAGTTGTTACAGGAGCAGGAGTCATAAGTCAATGAGAAGTGACACCTATGCTTCAGGAATGAGTCAGCTAATTAGGCTGATAAAATAAAGATACTGACCAAGGCTGGCTGTGGAAGCAACTCTGCTTGTCACTCCTTTGTGAGCTGATTACTCAGCAAACAAACTTCTCCCTTGCTTTGCTGCCTTGAATTCTGTTCTGCTAACTTGTGCTTGTTTTTCAGTTAGAAACCCTGTCTTTTGCCTTGAATCCCAAGCCTTGACCCTGAACTCATTTTTGAGATATGGTGAGCTGTGATCCATCTTAGTCCGGCATCCTGTCACACACAGTGGCTAATAGTTCTCAGCAGCAATTAATGCAGAACAGAGAATCTTGGGCCCAGGCAGTGGGAGTATGGGAGCAGCCAACTAATGTTCCTCCTAGAGATAATAAAATATCTTGAACAAGCCTTGTAAGATACTGAGGGAGTTGACAGTGGCCATGAATGCAGAACAAAGAATCCTCACTGTTTGGAAGAAGTCCCAGATCAAACCAAGGGACAGCATATCATATAGTCAGGCTCTCAATTTGATAAATCTCTCCTTTGCCAAGACATTAAGACGTTAGAGCAAACTGGAACTTGGTCAAACTGGGAAATGTCTGATCCAGAAATGCAATCCGACACAACATGCGCCACTCGAAAGCAATCTTTCTGCAGTTCAAAAATTCAAGTCATGCAAGAGCTGAGTTATGGGAGTGGATGTAAAAAGTGATGGGTAACAAAGTGTTAAGAACATAAGAGAAGCCATGTTGGATCAGGCCAATGGCCCATCCAGTCCAACGCTCTGTGTCACACAGTGGCCAAAAAACAGGTACCATCAGGAGGTCCACCAGTGGGGCCAAAAAATGGGTAACGGAATAAAGATGGATAACACCGTTCAGACTCCTTTTGATACCAAGCATACCAATTTCTCCCTCTACTGAAGACACTTCTTACAGTCTCCACTGCTGGTCTCCAGACTACGTTAGTGATGTCAGATTCCAAGCTCCAAGGATTTTATTCTGAGTGATGCAGGCTTCTTACAGTGTGATGAACGAATGATGCTGGGCCATCTTACTCCAGTCTAAACCCATTGGTCTCAGTGGGCTTCGCCCGGAGTCACTTAGCATACGACTGCACTGCAAATGTCAAGGATTGTCATAGGATTGCTGTGCAAATGTCAAGGATCGTGACTCTAAGCAACACAGCCCATGTATGTGTGTGCAAGAAAACGCCAAAGTCGCATGGAAGCAGCAGGGGTGGTGTGCACACACATCGCAATCACATACTACTGACTAGTACAAAAAATTCAGTTTTTTAAAAAAGCTGTGACTCAGTTAAGCTCTGCGCCAGTGTTGCCAGCTCTTGGTTGGGAAACACCTGGAGATTGGGGGGGGGGGAGCCTGGGGAGGGTGGTGTTTGAGGAGGAGAGACACCTCATCAGGGTACAATGCCATATACCCTCAAAAGCTGCCATTTCCTCTGTCGTCTGGAGATCAGTTGTAATACCGGGAGATCTCCAGGCCCTACCTGGAGATTGGCAACCCTAACTGGCACTCTGCACTTTGCTGGAGAAGGGCGACGCCAAGGGCACGTGTGAGCAGAGTGAAGGAGCTGTGCTCTTGCAACACAATGACAAACTTCTGGAAATGTCGTGATGTCTGAATTCAGCCTCCGCGTCTCTGAGATTCAAGCCAGCGTGTGTGAATTCTCAGAGTCCCAGTGCCCTGATCCTCCTGTTGGGGGGTGGATCCTGGGGAGGGCGGGGTTTGGAGAGGGGAGGGACCTCGGCAGGATACAGTGCCACAGAGTCCACCCCTCCAAAGCAGCCATTTTCTTTTAAAAATTTATTTAATTTTAATTTTATTTTTATAAATATCATGAACAAATAAACTCATAGAGAGAGACAAAAATTGAACAAAACCAAGAAGAAGAAGAGAAGAGATTGGATTTATACCCTGCCCTTCACTACGTGAAGAGGTCTCAGAGCGGCTTACAAACTCCTTTCCCTTCCCCTCTCCACAACAGACACCCTGTGAGGTAGGTGGGGCTGAGAGAGCTCTGACAGAAACCGCTCTTTTTCAAGAACAGCTGTGCCAGAAGGTCATCCAGCAGGCTTGCCCAAGGTCATCCAGCAGGTGCAAGTGGAGGAGTGGGGAATCGAACCCAGTTCTCCCAGATTAGAGTCCGCGCACCAAACCACTACACCAAGTATCTAACAGGTAGGAGCATTATGACCAAGAAAGGCTCAACAAACCAGCCACATTTAAGAAACGACTTGTATATGAATATACATTCTAAGGCAGTTGAAACTCTAATACTGCCAACATACCTATGAAAATTCAGAACATTAGTAAATGTTTGTATAATGCATTCACCAGGATTATGTTATGGTCAGCCATATAGTGTTGATTTGGGAACCAGGTAGGAAAGCAGCCATTTTCTTCAGGGGAAGAAGAAGAAGAAGAAGAAGAAGAGATTGGATTTATACCCCGCCCTCCACTCCCCAAGGGAGTCTCAGAGCGGCTTACAAACTCCTTTTCCCTTCCCCTCCCCACAACAGACACCCTGTGAGGTAGGTGGGGCTGAGAGAGCTCTTTCCCAAGCTGTCCTTGAGGGAACAGCTGGTACAGAGCTATGGCTTGCCCAAGGTCATCCAGCCAGGTGCAAGTGGAGGAGTGGGGAATCAAACCCGGTTCTCCCAGATTAGAGTCCGCGCACTTAACCACTACACCAAACTGGCTCGCTGATCTGGGAACTGGGAACTGATCTTCGTAGTCTGGAGATTAGTTGTAATAAGGGGGGGATCTCCAGGCCCCACCTGGAGGTTGGTAACCCAAACTGGTTTGATCTAAGTTACTGAGAGAACGGAGAAGGGACAGACCTTCAGAATCTTGAGCACAAGTTCAGGAGGATGTGGTAAGCAAGAATAAAACTGACCCTGTAAACTGCATCGCATGGAGTTCCTTGTACATAATGGCTTCCCTATCCACTTCAATGGAGAGAGCAGTCAGTTACGCTAGACCTCTGTGGGTGGAGCTACCTCCTCCACTGAAATGAATGGGGCTTGGCTTAAGCAGGACACTGGCCTCTGAAGTTGCCAGGTCCTCCCACTAGTGATTTGTTTGGCCTTGGTCAATGTCACAGTTAGAGCAAGACTGAATAAACAGATGTGGAGGGAGATGTCAGACTGGTGTTGGGGTTAGAACAGAACCTGGCAGGCCCCGGTTTGAATCCCCACTCTGTCAAAAGGGAGTAGCCCATTCTGGGTCCTTCCCCTTTAGGAGTTCAACAGTTCTGGCACTTTCACACACACACTGAATTAACACACTTTTAATCCACTTTCAGTGTTCTTTGCAACTGCATTTTGTGTGGAATGGCAAAATCCACTTGCAAACGGCCGCTGAAGTGGATGGAAACTGCCTTTTTTTTAGCATGTGTGAAAGCGTCCCTTGTGTCTGAGCCACAGCCTGAACAGAGGACCGCAACCTTTGTTTTGCAAAGACCAGGGCTCCCTTTGGTAGGGATGCCAGCCTCCAGGTGGGACCTGGGGATCCCATGGAATTACAGCTCATCTCCAGAGATCAGTTCCCCTGAAGAAAACAGATGTTTTGGATGGTGGACTCTATGGCATTGTACTCCACTGAGGTCCCCTGTTGTAAGCCAGCAAGGTGCTTTTGCACTCTTATGAATGATAACTTCATCAGTGATAAATGGACTGCTAATTGTGTGAGAGAAACTAGGAAGAATAACCAAGGAAAAACCAGCTGCAAATGACTCCAGCAAATGCTTGAGACAGCGGTTCCCGAGGTTGCCAGCTCCAGGAGGCTTCTCTTAACACACACAAAGACACTGACACAGAAAATAGCCATCTTGTCTCTGGCTAAAGACATGTGCTCACGAACTCCATGACATGCTCTCTACACATCGCAAGCTGCAAACACCCCCCCCAACATTCCTTGATCAGTGAAACAATGGACTTGACCAGCTAAAAACCGGTTTGGCTGCCCAGAGAGGTTAATCCCATCTACAAGACAATGCTCCTAGCCGATGACGTCAGCTTCTGGCCCCAGGTATTTCTCTGACCACTCTAGGTAGAATCTAACATTGCCCAACCCCGCTTCTCCTCCTGGACAAGAGCTAGTGGGCGGACCAGCAAGGGGTGGTCTCATGGCCGGCATCTGGCCAAGCCTGCCTCCAGAGACCACCCCCCCAATAAAAGAAAGCTCCCAGCAGCCAGCTCGCTCTCTTGCTTCGCTGATCTCCTGCCCTCCCTTACCTTCAAGACTCTTGGTCTGCGCAACTAAGGGCCTACACATGCTGCTGCTGGTTCAGCACATGTGCTCCCCCCCCATCTTTCTCCCAGCCTATTATTAATTTTCCCAGAAGGACTACACCAGCTATTGGAGAGGTAAATATGATTTCTACAGGAAACCAACCATCTCCTGTCTCTTAATCTCTCTAATTTCCTAGAATCCGTATGTTTGTGTGTGATTCTGTATTGTTTGAATGAGACATAAGTTTGTTAGTAAAGAAACACTGCTTTATCATTACATCAGTCTCCTTGTCTATCCTCTGGTTTGTCTGGAAGGGCCCAACCTCTGTATACAAGGGTGTGATCCGTTTATGCCTATTGCCAATTATTAATATTTATAATTCCCCAATATTGATTAAGAAAGCAAGGCAATTTGGCTAACACTGTCGTCCCCAAACTCCAGGAGTTTCTCAGCCTTGATTTGGGCACCCAACCCCCCCATCCCCTACCTGTGGCCGAGATGGGGGGACCTGGCGGCCGTATACCCAGCACAAACACGCGTGTGGAGGCTGCAGAGAAAGGAGACAGTCAAGCCCCTTCTGTGGAGAAGAGCAGTCAAGGAAAGTGACATCACCGGCTGGCGCAGCCGGCCCACACAGCAGTAATCAGAAGAAATAAAGGAAACTGCAGGCCGCACCGTCAGGAAGACGTGCGACAGGATGGGTGGCGGGTGGTCTTTATCAATAAGAAGGTCTGACTATTAAGTTAGGGCAAGTCCTCCAGAAGGAGGGGCAGGAAGAAAACATCAAGTCGAGACGAGAAGTGGTAATTAGGCGTGGATACTTTTCTGAAGAGCGGCTGTTTCTCGCTCCCCGATCGCTATGGCAACACCTTCCAGCTCCTGAAATCCTTGCACGGGCTCCTCTTCCGCACTATCTCAACTGATCACCCTCTTTTGTCTCCCTGTCCATTTGTTTTCCACCTATGTGCTCCGGCTCAAGCTAACCCACTGCCGCCTAATCTGTTCAGTTCGTGCCGAATTACTTGGATACCTGCCGAACAGGCTGGCGTTGTGTTCTTTCCCCCGAATAACACATGCGTGAAAAGCACTGCCCATTCGAACAAACTGGCAGCCATTCGTTTTGTTAAGGGATGGGGGGGGGGGGGGGGGGGCTATTGGAAATACAGTTTTGAGCTCTACGGCAGCAATGATTTCTAAGTAGCAATAAAAGTGATAAGACAAGCCTCTGACCTAGAGAGAGAGTTGACCCAGCGAAAGCTTGACTTGCTTTGCTAATCTTTCTTATCTTATAGACAGCTAGTCCCTATACCTCTCTACCTTCTCTTTACCCACGTACTGTCTTTTTGTTATCTGTTATGCTCAGCAACTAGACTACGAATGTAGCGTATAGATAAGGTAGAAGAAGAAGAAGAGATTGGATTTATATCCTGCCCTTCACTCACTTAAGAGTCTCAGAGCGGCTTACAAACTCCTTTTCCCTTCCCCTCCCCGCAACAAGCACCGTGTGAGATAGGTGGGGCTGAGAGAGCTCTTTCCCAAGCTGTCCTTGAGAGAACAGCTGGTACAGAGCTATGGCTTGCCCAAGGTCATCCAGCCAGGTGCAAGTGGAGGAGTGGGGAATCAAACCCAGTTCTCCCAGATTAGAGTCTGCGCACTTAACCACTACACCAAACTGGCTCTCAGGTAGTCACATTCCTAAACAAAAGGAGAGAAAGGAAGAACAAGAAGAGATTATATTTATACCCCGCCCTTCACTGCCTGAAGGAGTCTCAGGGTGTTTTACAGTCTCCTTTCCCTTCCCCTCCCCACAACAGACACCCTTGTGAGGCAGGTGGGGCTGAGAGAGCTCTCTCAAGAACTGCTTGTGAGAGAACAGCTCTGAGAAAACTTCTGACTGACCCAAGGTCACCCCAGCAGCTGCATGTGGGAGGAGTGAAGAACCAGACCCGGTTCTCCCAGATTAGAGTCCGCGCTCCTAACCACTACACCAAACTGGCTCAGGAGAGGAAGCGTCATGCATGGTACTGAGAAGCCAACAAGCCTGGAGGACAAAGAGCTTTGCCAGGATTGGATGACAGCCTCTACAAGATCCATCTATTGGTATATGTCAATGTATTCATGTGAAATAAAACTTTCTATAAGTGTTCAGCCTGGGCAAAGAAATAAGGCCAGTGTCTTGAACTTCAGTAGAGACAGATACTTTCCTTGGCCACGGTCAACTGAATAAAGACTTTGCTTCTACTAAACTTAGTTTGCTTATTTGGGCCCCTTTGATGGAACCCGACAAATAACAATATTCCCATTGTAAGGACTACTTAGAGCAGGGGTGACCAAATTTTCTTAACGTAACAGCCGTACAGAATAAACGTCCGATGTTTGAGAGCCGCAAGACATGAAAAAGAAGAAGAAGAAGAAGAGATTGGATTTATACCCCACTCTTCACTACCCAAGGGAGTCTCAGAGTGGCTTACAAACTCCTTCCCCTTCCCCACCCCACAACAGACACCCTGTGAGGTAGGTGGGGCTGAGAGAGCTCTGACAGAAACGGCTGTTTTCCAAGAACAGCTCTGACAGAACTATGGCTTGCCCAAGGTCATCCAGCAGGTGCAAGAGGAAGAGTGGGGAGTCAAACCCGGTTCTCCCAGATTAGAGTCCGTGCACTTAACCACTCCACCAAACAAATATTACACACACAAGTTTTTATTGAAAAAATATGCAAAGTTGGTTTTTATTAAATTAGACTGTGCGAAAGAGCTACATGCAGCTCCCGAACTGCAGTCTGGCCACCCCTGACTTTGACCAAGGCTCTCCAACATGACCTGTGGGTGGTGCAGTACCTGTCGACTCCTTTCCTGGAACCTACCAAGGGTTTTTAGAAGACAGGTGGGGCCAGGTAGGACTTTTGCCCAGAAAGGCTTCTGATTGGCCACTGGAGATTTGACTGACTGTGTAGACTTTAAAAAAACGAAACAAAAAAAGACGTTGCTTCGGTAGCAGCTGCCATCACAGCTCTAGGATCTTTATTGAGTGACTGAAGAAAAGTTGCAGCAGCCATTGTGAAGGTAGCTCCGCCTCCTGTGGCAGCCATTGAGAATTAGTTATATTGATAAAATGTACTGAATTCAATATAAATGTTAAATAGAGACATCTGGGTCCAGGCATGATGGAAGGGTACCTGGCTGTTGCCAACCTCCAGACAGGGCCTAGAGATCTCACAGAATCCCCAAACTACAGCGATCACTTCAACTGGAGAAACTGGCTGCTTTAGAGGGTGGACTCTATGGCATTATACCGTGCTGAGATCCCTCCACTCCCCAAGCTCCACCCCCTAATCTCCAGGATTTTCCCAACCCAGAGCTGGCAACTTTATTTCAAAGCCACCATATCTGGTATATCTGGCTGATTACAGACAAAGGTCATTTGGTATCTGACCATTTGTGAGATGCCATGCTTGAAACCTTCCCTAGAATAGAATCACAGAGTTGGAAGGGGCCCTACAGGCCATCTAGTCCAACCCCCTGCTCAATGCAGGATCAGCCCTAGAGCATCCCTGACAAGTGTTTGTCCAACCGCTGCTTCAAGACTGCCAGGGAGGGGGAGCTCACCACCTCCCTAGGCAGCTGATCCCACTGTGGCACAACTCTGACTGTCGAAAAGTTTTTCCTCATATCCTTCCCACCCTTAATTTAAACCCATTCATGCGAGTCCTCTCCTCTGCTGCCAACAGGAACAGCTCCCTGCCCTCCTCTAAGCTGCCTGCCTTCTCCTAAGTGACAGCCCTTCAAATACTTAGAGAGAGCAATCATGTCCCCCCCTCAGCCTCCTCCAGACTGAACAGTCCCAAGTCCCTCAGCCTTTCTTCATAGGGCTTGGTCTCCAGCCCCCTCCCCCCAGATCATCCTGGTCACTCTCTTCTGCCCCCACTCCATTCTGTCCACATCCTTTTAGAAGCGAGGCCTCCAGAACTGCACACAATACTCCAGGTGCCGCCCGACCAGTGTAGTATACAGCGGGACTATCGCGTCTCACAATCTGGATGTTATGCCCTGAATCGAAACAATCCAGAGATGCCAACTCTGAATTTTCATAATGCACATTTCGATCTGTAACCACAACCTGAAGGGCCAGATACGAAAATTCTGCAAACTCGAAATGTTGTCCGCCAATGCTCATTTCAGTTCTACCACGAGGGCACCCTCTTGAACAGAGCAGACATCAAGGCATCTCCCTGTTAGCTTCAAAGATAATCTTACAAGAGGACAATGAGGGAATCTACTCCTTCGGGGGACAATGTTACCAAAAAACCACTCCGCTTTATACCTTGAAAAATCCAGCAATAGCACAACATGAGGCTATCGTGTGCTTAGCTGGCCGGCTCCCAGGAGAAGATTAGGTAATCGTCCTGCTCAATATTTCATTAGCTGTAAATTTCTAGCATTCCCCCTTGGTGTACTAAAATGTGCTGGGAATTGCAGTTCCAGGTATTTAAAAAAAATACGTTGACCTGTTAAATAAGCCATTTCGAGTGTTTTATTACAAATCCCATTAAATGGGTTGGCAGGAGGGGGGGGGGGGGAATGTCAGAGGAAGACTCTTGGGGGCTCTAAATTGCCAAAGCGGAGCCATCTTCGCAAGGTGTCCCCTTTGAGGGACACAGAGATAACTTGGGGTTTTGTGTAAGCGTTGTAAAGTTCTCCACATCCGTTTTTCTGCCTCCCCAGCCCCCCAAGATAATATGGGGGGGAGGCAGAAGAACTAATATGGGGCCCACACGAAGTGGATATGCTACCTTTGTGCCAATATCACAGACCTAAGACTTTCTGGGGAAATATTCCTTTACACAGAAAGTGATTCAAATTCTTGCTAGCGTGTCAAAGTAATTCTTGCTAGCATGTCAAACCACAGATTGCTGTACTGTAAGAAAGTATCCAGAGAATATGTTCTATCAGCAGTTTCTCATCAAGATTCTGTTTTCTACTGTCAAAGCTGAAGTCATGCAGTTGTGTGTTACAGCAGAAGTCAAACAGCCATTCTTTTTCCATTTAAAAGTAAAAACAGAAAAGGGCGCAATGTATTTCATCATGCTAAGATTTACACGTAACACCATACACAGAGGACGTCGTGATGGCCACAGGGACAGACACCTTCAAAAGGGGATCAGATAGAGCCAGTTTGGTGTAGTGGTTAAGTGCGCGGACTCTAATCTGAGAGAACCGGGTTTGATTCCCCACTCCTTCACTTGCACCTGGCTGGATGACCTTGGGCAAGCCATAGCTCTGTACCAGCTGTTCCCTCAAGGACAGCTAGGGAAAGAGCTCTCTCAGCCCCACCTACCTCACAGGGTGTCTGTTGTGGGGAGGGGAAGGGAAAGGAGTCTGTAAGCCGCTCTGAGACTCCAAGTGAGTGAAGGGTGGGGTATAAATCTAATCTCTTCTTCTTCTTCTTCTTCTTCTAGATTCATGGAGGCTGAGTCTATCAATGGCTAACAGCCACGGTGAGTGAAGGGAACCTCCATGTTTAGAGGCACTAAACCTCTGAATCCCAGAGCTAGGCGGCAACTTCACAGGAAGGCCTCAACCTCTCTGCCTTGTTGTTGGCCCTCCAGAGAAACTGGTTGGTTGGCCATTGAGTGAGACAGGATGCTGGACTAGATGGACCACTGGTTTGATCTCACGTTTTTTAGTCTGAATGCCCCCCAAACCTGTTGCGCTTCGGCCCTCTCCTCCACATACACAGGACAGGGGCTTCTTGGTCACAGCACCAAAGCTCTAGAACAGGGGTGGCCAACCTGTGGCTCGGGAGCCACATGCGGCTCTTTCACACATATTTTGCGGCTCCTGGCAGGGCGGCTGGGGAAGCAAAGGGGAGGCATGCTTTTTCTCTCTTTCTCCCTTCCTTCCTTCCTTCCTCCCTCCCTCCCATCTATTTGCTTTCCTAGTTTCTCTCTCTCTCTTTCTTATAACTGGTTTTCCTCGTTTGTTTTTATTTTTGGCAGTCCCATTTAACGTTAATAAAAAGCAAATTTGCATATTTTTAAAAATAAAAACGTGTGTGTGATATTTGTTCCTGTCTTGCGGCTCTCAGACATCTCTATGTGGCTCTTACGTTTATTCTATGTGGCTCTTACGTTAAGCAAGGTTGGCCACCCCTGCTCTAGAACTATCCCTGGGGAGATCCATTTGTCCTTTCTGTTGCCATCTTCTGCCATTGTTTGGCAGTCTCTCAATGAGCCCTCCTTCCTAACCAGTGTTTTCATGTTTTGTATGTATTATTACTTGGTGTTTTTTTTTAAAAAAGTTTTAAAATTGTTATAATAGTTTGTGTTTGGGCAGCCCCCTTGGCAGCCCTTGAAAGGGCAGAAAAATGGGGTACAGATTTTGTAAATAAATAAATAATATTTGGAAGATCATCTCTACCTGCACTGTGAAGCTCATCTGGGCCCTTCTGCATTAAACACGCCACTGTGATCTGCAAAGTGGAAATTCTTCTCTACTCAGGGTAGGCTTGCCAATTGCCCACCCGGGGCAGGTAAACCCTTCCCTTGGCCCCAATCCTCCACCTCTGAGAAACTGAGGAGAACAAAAGGGCCAGAAAATGACCTCCACTGAGACGCTCTAGGGATTTCCCCAAGTCTCTGTGGTCTTCACCATGGAGATCAGCGGGAATTCCTAGCCTGTTAACTGGAAATGACACCACATCCTCCCCAAACTCTACCCTACTGTAGCACAGCCTTCAAAATCTCAAAGCACTTGCCCAGGCATTGATGGCAACCCTAACCCAGAGGCACTTCTTGTCAGGCCCGTAGCCAGGATTTTGTGGCCTGCGGGGCAAATTTTTTTCTGGTGGGGCTGCCATTATTCGTCATAATGAAGGGTGGTGGTGAGTACCCCTCTCCCTCCGCCCCTGCAAGATTTAAAGGGCTCTTCAGTTAATCAGCAGAGAGTATGTGGCCCACCCATCAGCTGGAGAGCCCTTTAAATCTTCTAGGAGGGGGAAGGGGGCACACACCACCTTTAAATGCTTTTGGGAAGAAGCGAGGGGGCTTTAAGAAGCGGGGGCTTTAAGGAAGGGGGCCGAGCCCCCAATAGCCCCACCATAGCTATGGGCCAGCTTCCTGTTCAACATGACCAGGTGGGTCAGGACCGCCATCTTCTCAGTGTCGTTTACCATTTGTGGTTCTCACACACAGATCCCTGAAAAAGTCTCTCTTCTGTGCCTAAACAAGCTTCCAGTGCAGAAGCCACTAGAAACCTCTCCCTAGGCACTCGCCTCTTGTTCCCAAGCCAAGGCACTCTACTTCTGACAAGGCGTCTAGCGCCTGGGACGGTCTGTTTGTGCTGCTGAATGCATTAGCAGTCCGATTGTGAGAGATCCTTGCGAGCATCGAGCGGGCTGCCAAAACATCCTTTCGCCAATGCACAGGTGAGAAATAAAGTCTTCCATCTGACCCAGCATGAGCCCTGCCAGCAGCACCACTTGGGCAGCACTGATTGCCTTTTAAAATTGCCTGATTCTCCCAAGGTCTGAACAGTCTGTGATAAAATGCTGTGCAGGAGAAAACCTGAATATCTTGGTCATCTCAGCGGGAGGGAGGGAGGAAGGGAAGGGAAGGGAAGGGAAGGGAAGGGAAGGGACGGGACGGGACGGGACGGGACAGGACGGATTTATACCCAGCCCTTCACTACCCAAGGGTCTCAGAGTGGCTTACAATCTCCTTCCCCTTCCCCTCCCCACAACAGACACCCTGTGAGGTAGGTGGGGCTGAGAGAGCTCTCTTGAGAACTGCTCTTTCAAGAACAGCTCTGACAGAACCATGGCTTGCCCAAGGGTCATCAAGTAAGACGGAGCATCATGGTTGCTTGTGGCACAGGACTCTTCAATACAATAAGGAGCCAGTTATTGTGTCAAACAGTGGGCACGCGAAGAAACTGATGAGCAGGTGTAATCTGGAGACATGCCCTGAAAAAAATATTGCTGTCTGAATTTGTGGTAGCCAGTTTGGTGTAGTGGTTGAGTGCGCGGACTCTAATCTGGGAGAACCGGGTTTGATTCCCCACTCCTCCACTTGCACCTGCTGTTGTGACCTTGGGCAAGCCATAGCTCTGTACCAGCTGTTCCCTCAAGGACAGCTTGGGAAAGAGCTCTCTCAGCCCCGCCTACCTCACAGGGTGTCTGTTGTGGGGAGGGGAAGGGAAAAGGAGTTTGTAAGCCGCTCTGAGACTACAAGTGAGTGAAGGGTGGGGTATAAATCCAATCTCTTCTTCTTCTTCTTCTAGTATGGATTTCTTTCTGAAATGACATTTACCCATCCATCAATGTGTTCCTCCTAACCTCCCCCCACAACCCCTGTGGTTATTTAGGTATACTTTTGATCTCTCTGTCCTGGATGGCCCAGGTAGGCCAATCTTATCAGATCTCAGAAGCTAAGCCGGGTCAGCCCTGGTTGGTACTCGGATGGGAGACCACCAAGAAATACCAGGGTTGATATGTAGAGGCAGACAATGGCAAACTACCTCTGAATATCTCTTGCCTTGAAAGCACTTGAAAGTTGCTGTAAGTCAGCTGTGACTTGACAGCACTTTACACACACACTTGGCCTAGGGTTGCCAGGTCCCCTGGACCTGTCAGCAGGACACGGGGGGGTGTCCTTACCTGGAGCAGGGAGAGACACAGAAAATAAATGCAATGTGCCTACGTGACCTGGAAGTGATGTAGGCACGTTGGGGACGTCGGGGGGGTGGGGTTGACACTCGAGTTTTGGGGCAAAACTCTACGTTTTGGGGCAAAACTCGAGTTTTGGGGCAAAACTCTATGGTAGAATTAGCTTCTACCATAGAGTTCTGCCCAAAAACCAGAGCGTCCCCCCCTCCAATCTCACTGATGTGCCTACATCACTTCCAGGTCACACAGGCACTTTGTGTTTATTTCCAACTTCTGGCCGGTTTGGTGGGAATAACTGGAGGGGCAGAGAGGAGCACCCGAAACCAGCAGATCTCTGCCCACACCAGGGGGGGGGGTTTCCTGGCATCCCTAATTTGGCCCCTCTTTCCTCCCAGCTCCAGCTTTTCTGACTGGCAGCTATTTTCTTCCCAGCCCCTCGTTACTGACCCTAGACTCCCCTACATTAAAAGGAACTATTCTACACACTGATCTAAACAATTAGCAGTTCCGTTCAGCCCCAACTCTGGTTTTTGAGATGGTTCTAAGAAACTACAGAAACGTTTCAAAGCTTATTCCGTAACAATGTGAGAGCAGAGAGACACTGGTTTAAAATTCTGTGCTTCAGCCGGTCACCAAATTTTGCTTTTGCAGGGCTGGTCACGGACACACTGCTGAGCTAATAAGGCGGGAGCGAAACCAGAGTAAACACATTCTTCTAACTGAGGGCAAGGATTCCAATCTAGAGCGTCCAAAGGTTTGTTCAGTCTCCGCAGGACTTAAGCATAACGCTTGGGGAATCATCGTTGGCATCGATGACATTCTCCATCCCTTGTCAACCATGTTTTGGCATTCCTCAAAAACCAAGCACGTTTGCTCATTTAAACTTTCCTCACCCTCACTTGCCCTTAGTTGCCTTTAGGGATGACACATGTAGCTAAAATCGTATTGCTTGTGCCAACCCACCCAACCTGCGACTGTTCATGTAGCATTTTTGTGACATCAACTCATCCACGCTGGGTTCCCTGATTGTTTGGGATCATTTATCTATGTTTATTTACTTTATTTACACCGCACTCTTCTCCCCCCATGGGAGCCCAAAGGGGCTTACAATATTCTCCCTTTATTCTCACAACAGCCATGTAAGGTAGGCCAAGCTGAGAGAGTCTGGCTGGCCCAAGGTCACCCATCAAGCTTTCCATGGCAGATTAGAGATTCGAACCTACGCCTCCCCATTTCTAGTCTGACACTTTAACCGCTACACTGTGCTGGCCCTCACTGACCGACAGTGCAATCCACAGCAGTTATACCCTTCTAACTCCATCATAGTCAAGAGACATACAATTGGTTGTGGCATACAATGTCAGAAAGCCCTGACCTAGACTTCCGGCAAGATTTGCGACCATGGCGGACGCGCTCCTCCGCACTAGCGGGGAGCGCGATCCGTACCCGGCGGGAAGAAGGGGCTTTGGACCGGTGCCGAGCCCCCAGAGACCCTAGTGAAGGGGCTCTGCCTGGGGTGGCACGAGGGGGATCTCTCCCTACGGTGGCGATCGAGGGATTGAGGTCCCTTTTCATCACCCCCATAGGTTCCCCCGTCCGTGGGAGCCGTATGGCTAAAAGCGCAAAACCGAGAAGCAGCAGAGAGTGTGAAGCAATGAGGCTGGAACTGACAGTTACGCTTGGAGAAACAGTGAGTCTGAAGTAAAAAGAAACAGAATACAGCGGGAAAGGCGGGTGGAGTAAACCCCCCCCCCCTCGAGACTGGCGTACTTACGGGACTCTTTACGTGGCGTTACTGCATGAAAAAACGGATGTTCGGCTTGCTTGATGGCAGCATCGCTCTTTAGAGGATATGAACTTTAAAAAGATATAAGCGCAGTCGTGGAATTTGCTCCTTTCGTCCATCTTATCTAACTATCAACAAAGAAGCACAGTCTCAACAATGGCGGGGAAACCGAAACCTTCCCCCAAACTAGGAAGTACAGCTCCGAGTTCAAAGGTTGATACCACGGAGATGAGCACGGTGTTCTCCTCGTTATTGCGACCTCTAGTGGACCAAATGACAGCTCTCAACGTTAAGATGGACAAGATGCAATTGGACCTGAAGGAGTCGAATAAAACTACAGAGAAGCTGCAGCGAGAACTTCTGGAAGTTAAGACTTCAGTTAAAAATCATGATTCAAGACTACAAAAAGCGGAGAAAGAAAAGGCCTTCCATTCTGATCAGCTCTTGAAACTTCAGATGGAAAGATCGAATTTTTTCCTAAGACTTCAGAATGTACCAGAGGATAAAGGAGAAGACCTTAAAAATCTGTTAAGTGAAGCGCTTGAACCAGTGACGGGCTTAAAAGCAGCGGAAATAAAAAGCGATATGGATATGGTTTACAGAACCTATCCAGATTATACTAAAAAGAAAAGCCTGCCTGGTGAGATTCAGATAAGGTTCTCCAAAAAGTCAACAAGAGATGTGGTGCTCAGGACCACAAATAAAGCAGTTCTGAAGATCAAAGGAAAAGAAGTTAAAGTGATGAAAGACATCCCATTTGAAATAAGGAAAAGAAGGAAAGCCTATGGAAAACTGACATCTTGGCTACAGTCTGAATCTATTATCTATAGGTGGAATGTTCCGGAAGGACTGAGCTTCAGCATCAAAAACAAGAAATACAAGATTGAGTCTGTCCAACAGGCGAAAAGTTTTTTGGAAAAAAGCAAAGAAAAGAAAAAAGAGAAAGACTCAGATGGTTCACTGGCATCGCAAGAAAGTATGTATGGATTTGATAGCTCAAAGAGCGAAGAAGAAACGTCTGACTCGGAAAAGGGAGCAGCAGCCCCAAAAGTACAAGAAGAGACTGTTAAGACAAGAAGAGGACGAAAGAAGAAATAAAGGCTGAAATGTTTTTTGAAACTGCACTTATATATAATAGATTATGTGTATAATTAAGCATTCCTTCAAAAGAGCATGTCTGTCAAACAGCTTTTTTTTATTTTTCATGTATCATCAGTAACAATTTTATCTAAATATTAGCCAAGGTTTAAAACGCTTCATATGTATTAATGGCATAGCAATATTAAGCAAATGATAAAGCACACTCTGTATAAGGTAAACATAGCTTAGAAAAGTAGCGTTGTAGAATTAGATATAGATAAAATTAATAAAAATTTAAAAAAAAAAAAAAAAGAAAGCCCTGACCTAGACAGGCCAGGCTAGCCCGACCTTGTCACAGCTCGGAAGCTAAGCAGGGTCAGCCCTGGCTAGTATTTGGATGGGAGACCTCCAAGGAATACCAGGGGCATGATCAATGTTCCCTCTAAGCTGTAGAGTCTTGTGAGCAAAAATTCTACTTTGTGAGCAGCTGGCATTAAAGTTGTGAGCGAGCTATTTGGCTCCTGCATAAATCAGTTTGCTCTGGAGCCATCCTTCCTGAGCTAAGAAAAAAAGGCACGAGCTGGAGAGTAAAAACTGTGAGCTAGCTCACACTAACTCAGCTTAGAGGGAACAGTGGGCATGATGTAGAGGCAGGCAATGGCAAACCACCTCTGAACCCTCTCTTGCCTTAAAAACAAAGTCTAGCTTGCCACCTAGTGGTGCGTAATGCCAAAAGAGCTAGAACTTCTGGCTGCCAGACAATCTCTAGATCTCCTGGCTACACACACTGCCACATGATCATTATAATTATAGAATGTCAGAAAAGGTAAATGTTTACTCCACCTAAGGTTTTTTTTGTGGGGGGGGAGTTTCTTATTCCAACAACATCTCCAGTTTTAACTTAAACAGCAGACTCCGGGAATACACAGCCCAGCCGTATATATTGATCTAGTTTTGAGCAGCAAAGGTGCCTGCAGTGATTTGAGAGCTGGGGAGTGAATTAACTTAGTTCAGCGAAGCTATTAAACTGCAGACATTTAATCAACTTGCCAGGGGCGTAGCTGGTTTTTCTTGGGTCTACTTATGTACAGAGACCATGCTTGGAATACTAAGCTGGACCTGTGCATCATGCTGGAGTTAGAGAGACGAGCATTCTCCAATTTGGACATGCTGGAACTCACAGGGAGGGCAGGAGGGGCTGGGTCCAGATACCTGGGCTGTTAACAGGAGAAGGACTAGTTGAAGCAGGAGTTGTAGCCAGTCATGATCCCAGATCCCCAGTTCAGTGGTTCTCCACCTTTGGGGGGTCTTACGTCCCACCAACCCCTCTGTCAAACCTAGTTCCACCATAATACCTCACCAAAGACTCCTGAGTAAACTTAGCAGTCATGGGATAAGAGGACAGCTTGGTGTAATAGTTAGGACTGCGGACTCTAATCTGGGAGAACCCCACTCCTCCACATGCAGCTGCTGGTGTGACCTTGGGTCAGTCATAAGTTCTTTCAGAGCTGTTCTCTCAACGGCAGTTCTGGAAAGAGCTCTCTCAGCCCCGCCTACCTCACAGGGTGTCTGTTGTGGGGAGGGGAAGGGAGAGGAGTTTGTAGGCCGCTCTGAGACTCCAAGTGAAGGGTCTCTTCTCCTCCCCCCCAAAAAAGTAGGCCATTAGAAAGGAATTAAGAAAATGATCCCAGTATGATCTGCTAACTGGCTTTTGTAATAGTTTTTTTCTGATAAAAAATCTACATGGAAAGACTTGCTAGCCCATACGGGACAGATGTTGACTTTGAACATCTTTTAGAAAAGACTTTCCTGGGTTGGGACAGAGGTTAACAGCCACACACAGGAGGTTCTATTTCCACAAGCTCAGCAAATTGCATCGTTACGGCCAAATCTGACCTATTTCGGTCAATAATCCATTAATGTACAGGAGAAGCGACAACGAACGTGTGGCTCTATGTCAGGCGTGACTTTATTTCTCTCCCCCGCTCACTGCGATGGGATTATTATGTTTCTTGGGAAGTCAAACAAAACCAGTTGAGGAAAGTGGTCACCACCAGCTGGGACTTCTCAAAGGTCACAGGTATCTGAGAGGAGGGGAATTGGGATTCATAAAATTGTTTAAGATCCCCCCCCCCCCAAAAAAACCAGTCTAATGATTAATCAGCACTGTTTCTCTTCTGAACACGTTTGGAGGCAATCAGCCAAGAACTAGTTGGTCACTGTGTGAGACAGGAGGCTGGACTAGATGGACCCTCACTGGCCTGATCCAGCAGGGCTCTTCTTACGTTACTATAAAGTACTCAGACCAGAGACATGTTCAAGTGTAATCAGCTCATGGTTTACTAGGAGGTTCAGGAACACATGTCTGAGCTGGGCTCGGGGGTCTGCTTATATGCGCATCTAAACCACGCCCCCGGCCTGGCCCACATGCTCAGGATTACAATTAAGTCTCCCCAGGTCACTGGCTCCCTATTTGCATCCTGGCTGACAGATAGGTCTAAATTACAATCCGGCCAGTCTATTGTGTTCTGGAGTGAAGCTCTGACTGCACCTGGCCATGTGCTTGCCCCAGACCGCGTGGCCTGACCGCATGGGGGTCGCCATTAGAACACAACCTTTACCTTCCTCCCTCCCTCTCTCCCTTCCCTCCCTGCCTTGGAGAGCCTCAGCCTCCACACCCTGTTGTTGTCCCTCCAGAGGAACTGGCTGGCCGCTGTGTGAGACAGGAGGCTGGACTAGATAGCCTACTAGTCTGATCCAGCAGGGCTCTTCTGATGTTCTCATCCGAGGACAGCCTTGGCCTCTATGCCCTGTTGTTGGCTCTCCAGAGGAACTGGTTGGCCACTGTGTGAGACAGGATGCTGGACTAGATGGACCACTAGCCTGACCCAGCAGGGATCTTCTTGTGTTCTTATCAGGGGAAGGCCTCAGCCTCGATGCCCTGTTGTTGGCCCTCCAGAGGAACTGGTTGGCCACTGTGTGAGACAGGAGGCTGAACTAGATGGACCACTGGACTGATCCAGCAGGGCTCTTCTTATATTTTTAACATCGGGTTGCCAGTTTTGGGTCGGTGTTATGTACTGAGCCTATGCCTTTCCTCTAGCTGTAACCGAAACGGGCTGAGCTTGCTTCTCTAAGACAGCAGCTTGCCTGGATCCAGGAAATAACCTATCGATAAGCAGTGTAATGTAAATAGCCTATCACTGGGAATGGGTGCGTGTGTTGGGGGTGGTGTAAACTGGCTGAGCTTGTTCCACCGGAACAATAGCTGGAGAGGATCCTGGAATGGACCTATAGTGTAGTCGTTGTAATGTAAATAGCCAATTGGTGTGGGGGGGGGTCTTCGCATGCTTTATAAACAGGGCAGCAAGGCCAGGTTTCCCGTCTTATAGTTATGCTGAAATCACTAATTAACTATGAGCTGATCACTATACATGTCTCGAATCCAGTATATTTCACTTGGGAAATACCTGGAGATTTTTTGGGGGTGGAGCCTGAGGAGGGCGGGGTTTGGGAACAGGAGGGACCTCAGTTGGATATAATGCCATACAGTCCACCTTCCAGTGGCCTCTTTCTCCACATGAACTGATCTCCATTGCCTGGGGATCAACAGTATTCCCAGGAGACCTCCAGCCACCACCTGGTGGTTGGTAACCTCACTTGCCAGCCCCCTGGTTGGGGCAAGGGATCTCCCCAAGCTTTTTTTACTCACAAGGGAAAAAATTGAGCACCAGCAGCATTTCATGTGCTGTTACATCATTTCCAGTGAAAACCTGGAAATGATAGAGGGTCTCTCTAGGAATTGTCAGAAACACAAAGTTATCTATTATCCAGTTACACTGGGGAAAATGACAGAATGTGGATCCGGTCCCATGTACCTAACTGTGGTATATCAAAATGAATGTCTTCATGCTATGGTTCACTGGAAAGGCAAAAGAAAATACCCGGATAGTCTGTTATTTAATTCTGTTTTTGCATAGCTTAAAACATCTTCATCGTGTTACATGTTAATTTGCTGTTCAGCCCATCTGTAAGTTTGAACCTTACCTCCCATTCCAATTGTATTTGAAAAAGTGTGCTTTGCGCACGAAAGCTCATACCTTGAATAAACCTTTGTTGGTCTTAAAGGTGCCACCGGACTCTAAATTTGTTCTGCTGCTTCAGGCCGCTACCTGGATCTATCTGAATTAGGTAGAGTGCTGTATGTTGTAAGCCTTATAAATCTGTGGGGGGGAAATAAGTTGTTCTTGGATTTATGCCTGCATGCAGACGAAAGCTTGTACCCAGAATAAGACTTTGTTGGTCTTAAAGGTGCCACTGGACTCAAATTTTGTTCTGCTGCTTCAGACCTTCTCGGCTACCCGCCTCGATCTATCATAAAAACAGTAATGGACAGCGGCATTACTGGTATTCACTATTCGTAGGGCAATTTATTAGCTTTCCAGCAGTGCTTTAAAAATTGAAATGGATCACTTGGTTCACAACGAAAATTATAAAAGATGGGGGGGATGGATTTGGCCATCTTGATGACATTAGAAAAAGCTTATGCTACCAGCAGAACAGGTTATTTTATCAAAATATGATACGTAGACACACATACACAAAACCCCTTAATCTTTTTAGAGCCTTTCTCTGCTATATGATATCATTTCATGATGAGCTGGGGCAATAAGAACATAAGAGAAGCCAATGTTCGATCAGGCCAGTGGCCCATCCAGTCCAACACTCTGTCACACAGTGGCCAAAAACACCAGGTGCCCTCAGGAGGTCCAGCAGTGGGGCCAGGATGCCAGAAGCCCACCCACTGTTGCCCCTCCCAAGCACCAAGAATACAGAGCATCACTTGCCCCAGAATTCCTATCTATACCTCATGGCTAATAGCCACTAATGGACCTCTGCTCCATATCTATATACTAATAGCCAAGTGTCCCCTGTGCGTGCGGATATCTAAATCTGCACATTGGGAGCACAGAGATTTTCCTGCACACTTGGGACACTCCCCAGGTGTGCAGAAAAATCTGAAAACTTTTAAAAACTATATGGGGGATATTTAAATCCCCCCCCCCCCAAAGTAAAAGAGCATTCCCTGCGCATGTGTAGAGAACTCTCTGGGAACTCTGTGGCGGGCCGGCAGCTGGGAGCCATTCAGTCCTTGCCACCGGTGCCCGGGGGGGAAGATCGGTGGGCCAGGTGGCTGAGAGCCATGTGGGCCTCACTGTTGGTGACTGGGGAGAGAAGGATTGACGGGTCCGCGTCTTTCCATTGGTTCGGGGGGGGGGGGAAGGTTCACCTGTGCCTGCTTCCTCCTCCTCCTCCATGTGGAGCTCATTCTCCCCCCCCCCACGTGAGTATCGTGGGTCCTCGCTTCTTGTGTTTATCTAATTCCCTCTTGAAGCTTTAATGCCAGTAGCTCACAAAGTAGAATTTTTGCTCACAAGGCTCCACAGCTTAGAGGGAGCATTGCACAACACCAGATTATTTATGAACTAAGCAGCCCTGGTTCTCCCCCAAAGAATTAACTCATTTGCTGACTTACAGAACGCAACTGCCAGACAGTGTGAGACGTTCAACTGTTTTGTGACGGTTAACGCTGCCGGATGAGAGCCACGTGCCCCCCCCCCCCCGTTTCACACCGAGCAAGAATCAGTACCGCCTGCCTGGCAGCAACTGCTGTGGGAGAATTGTACTCTACTACAAGACTCTCTATCTGTCACTCCTCTGCTCATTCAAACCTTCAGAGGGCTCCAGTCCCGGGCTGGCTTGGACCGAGTGCTTTATTCCCCTAGAAACAAACTTGGGAGTTCAAACTGCATTAGGCTTTGCAAACGCTCGAGTCCAGTGGGAAATTCCCCCCCACCCAGTCCCGATCTCCTACCCTCGAGAAATTGAGAACTGTGGGGAAAAATGGCCTCCATAGCGACACTCTAGGATGGGGGTCACCAATATGGTACCTGTGGCACCCACTGGCAGCTATCCTAGTGCCCGCCGAGTGTTTTTAGAAAGTGGGCAGGGCCAGGTGGGGCTTTTGTCCAGCAAGGCTTCCAATTGGCCAGTGGAGATTTGATTGGCTGAGCAGATTTTTAAAACAAACATTGCTGTGTGTAGTGCCAGTTTGGTAGTGGTTCGGAACACAGACTCTAATCTGGGAGAACTGGGTTTGATTCCCCACTCCACCACACACAGCTGTCGGTGTGACCTTGGTTAAGTTACAAGTTCTCTCAGAGCTGTTCTCTCAGGAGCAGTTCTCGAAAGAGCTCCCTCAGCCCTATCTACCTCACAGGGTGTCTACTGTGGGGAGGAGAAGTGAAAGGAGACTGTAAGCTGCTCTAAGGCTCCGCGTAAAGGGTGGTCACCAATTTCACCCAGCTGGCTGCATGTGGAAAAATGGGGAATCAAACCCAGTTCTCCAGGTTAGTCTGCCACTCTTAACCACTACACCAAACTGGTGTGGTACAATGCCATATAGTTTGCCTTCTAAAGCACCCATTTTCTCCAGGGGAACTAAGCCCTATAGTCTGGAAATTAGTTATAATAGGCTATAAAATCAGTAACAATAGTTTGGCAACCCTATTCGAGTGAGCTATCACTGCTGTTAAAAAAAATGCAGCTGCCTTAAACTGGGTCAGACAATTGGTCTACTAAGGGCTCTTCCACATTCTCCTTTTCCTCCTTGCCTGTCCTTATTGCTTTGTTGTTGCTGTTTTCATTTTCTGCACATTTCACTCCCTCTAGTGGTCATTTCTGTATTACATCACTCTATGTCCGGCATATCTCCCTGCAGATGTAAACTGCAGTTTTTATGCTAGACATACCATGGTATAATATCGAATTGACCACTAGAGGGAGCAAAACCCATGTGGAAAAGGAGGGGGGAAAGAAGCAATAGGGACGCAGGAGCAAGGGAAATGAAAATGCAGATGAGCCGGAGGTCAATATTGTCTACTTTGACTGGCAGCAGTTCTTGAGGGTCTCAGCTAAAAATCTTTCACATTACTCCCTGCCTGATCCTTTTTTACGGAGATGCCAGGGCTAGAACCTGAGACCTTCTGCATGCAAGGCAGATGCTCCACCACTGAGCTACAGCACCTCCCCCATTACTCCTCTGCTTGATGAAAAGGTTATTGCAAGTTTTGGAAGCACAGGAGGAAAAAACCCACATACACACACACACACACACAGCAAGCAAAGACAACTGTGGGGTAAGAATGCCTCTATAGTACCTCTGTCACCTTTGTAGAAAAACAGAACTCTATTGTCCATCCCCAACCTCTGAATCCCAGCCAAGAACAGGGAAGGTCCTTTGGAACATAAATAAAATGCAACCTCAATCTGTTCTTACAGCGAAAGGACAGAACACATTAAAATGAAGAATGAAAGTGCGTCAGGAAGGTACCAAGGCGAAGCCTCTCTTGATGGTACACTGTCAAATAATGCTTTCTTCATTCTGTGAAACTACCTTGCATTATAATGGGGTTTGGTTTTTTTAACGGGTGTTTGGAATTTTTAATTTATCTTTAGCTGTTTCGGTACTGTTCACTAGATGTGGGTGCCGGAACGGGCAGGATCAGAGAATGGGTCTTCATCGAATAAAGCTCACTGTTGCCCCATCAGAGAGCAAATCACATTGCCGAATCATCAGAGAAGTACTCAAAAGCATTTGTCTAATCTACTTACTAGCAAGGAGTCAAATAATCATGTTCCAGGTATGCAAAATGAGCTGGGAGAAGATGACAGATGATTGGAGGAGCCGGTACTGAGGTCACAATAACAAGAAGTGTGTAAACGCTGAGTGTTGGTGGAGAATTTCACCTTCCCCCACACTGGCATGACCAGTATGAGCCGCTCTCCACAAAAGCAGGTGTCCTCTTTTTTACTTCTTTTTTGTAGAGTCAAATTATTATTATGCTTTGCATACACATTATATACAATATGGCCATTATGCTCCCCATTCAGAAACAAAACAAAAAAAAAACAGTTGTACAAATGTTCTACTGCAATTCACTCTACGCGGGCTTACCCCTGAGGTCGATCTGGAAATCACAGCTGGTACAAAACATGGTGGCACACCTGTTGACGGCAATGCCTGTGTGGGCTCACGTTTGGCATGTGCTTTGCCAGCTGCACTGGTTACCAGTTGAGTACCAGATCCACTTCAAGGTGTTGGTAACAACCTTCAAAGCCTTATACGGCCTGGGACCAACATACATAAGGGACCACCTCTTCCTGTATATGCCTCAAAGAGCTTTACGCTCTAATAATCAACATCTCCTGGTGGTCCCTGGCCCAAAAGACGTCCGTCTAGCCTCGGCCAGGGCCTTCTCTGCCCTGGCCCCCACCTAGTGGAACATGCTCCCCATCGAGATCAGGGCCCAGCGGGATCTTACTCAGTTCCACAGGGCCTGCAAGATGGAACTGTTCCACCAGGCTTTTGGTTGAGGCAGCGGGCGTCCACATATGGCCTCCCCGAGGTCACTGTCTCCTACCTGCCAGCCATCCATCCATCGGCAACTGGCCATATCCATCTGTATTAATGGGTTGCAGCTTTCAACAGTAGCTATAACCAGTGTTCCCTCTAAGCTGAGTTAGTGTGAGCTAGCTCACAGTTCTTTAGCCTCTGGCCCACAGATTTTTGTTTCAGCTCAGGAAGGATGGCTCCGGAGCCAACTAATTTATACAGTGGCCAAATTCCTCGCTCACAACTTTAATGCCAGTAGCTCACAAAATAGAATTTTTGCTCACAAGACTCCACAGCTTAGAGGGAGCATTGGCTATAGCTACTGATTTTAAATGTTTATATTGTGCTTTTAAACTTTATTGTATTGTTGAAAGATGATGGGACCCTCCCTGAGCCCGCTCGTGGGATGGGTGGGATACAAATCAAATCAATCAATCAATCACAGACCACATGAATTGGCCCTCGGTGCTGGAAAGGGCCACCAAATTACAGCCAAGTTATGATAACCCTGTTGGGTTTTCAAGGCAAGAGACTAACAGAGTGGTTTACCATTGGCTGCCTCTGCATAGTGTCCTTTCACTTCCTTAGTGGTCTCCCATCCAAGCACTAACCAGGGCCGACAACCTGCTTCGCTTCCAAGACCTGATGAGACTGGACTAGCCTCAGCCAGCCAGGCCAGAACCCCTGCTTGGCTTCAGAGATCTAACAAGATCAGGCTAACCTAGTCCATCCGGGTCATGTAAATGTTAGGGGGGGTGGGAATAAAATGTTGGTGAGTCTCCTGAGGCTACCCTTGAACTGTAAAGGTAAAGGTTTCCCTTGCTCGAGAATGTCAGTTAACTGCCATAAATTCTTCTCAATACCTGTATGACTGCTACTGAGTGTATTTACATGACTCCTGAAAAGGTTATTGGCTTTCGTGTTTTTTTTCCCTCCTCATCGGTGACAGGTCCCTCCCGGGAGTTCTCAACGGAGCCATGACTCCCTCCTCTGGAATGTGTGCTCTGCTCCGCTTGCTTGCTTAGCTGCTTCGTTTGCGCATGCCCGCCTCAGTATTTTGCTTCTTCCGTGTTATCTCTGTGCCCTGTCCTTGAACAGGAGTGCTAGCAGTTATGTGTGAGCCAAACACACCGGTATTTTGTATTCTTCTTATCCATGTCTTGAGAACTGAACTTTAGAGATGTTCAACATCATTATTCTCTGGGAACTCGTTTTCTCGCGTTTCCTGTGGGAACTCCTAGCCAGTATATTTGAGTGCCTAAAATCCAACATAGTGATTGGTAGAATATCCTTAAACCATATTTCATATCCAGTATATCAATACCTGTAATCCCTATCCCCAGTATTACTAACAGTGAAAGTGTTTGACTCCAATGATCTTCTCTACAAATAAAGGACTTACTGCTTAAGGAGACCTGTTGTGGACTATATCTTTTGGGACATTTTCACAGAAAGCTAGTCAAATTCCACTCTAGGGGGATGTACTCATCTCCATTTCCAAGCCAGAGAGCCATCGCTGTCCAAAGACTATGAACTGCCGAGCTACCGATCTTCCAGTCTGTAGTTCAGTGTCTTAACTACTGAGCCACTGCGGCCCTTAAACTGTAAAGTAAAGGTAAAGGTTTCCCTTGCTTGAAAGCCGGTTGAATACGACTCTGGGGATGCGGTGCTCATCTCCGTTTCCAAGCCGAAGAGTCAGCACTGTCCGAAGACATCTCCGTGGTCATGTGGCCGGCATGACTAGATGCGGAGGTGCATGGAATGCTGTTACCTTCCCACCGAAGTGGCACCTATTTATCTACTTGCGCTTTCTTGCTTTCAAACTGCTAGGCTGGAACTACCAAATCTTAATGCCTTGTTTATCTTCAGCACAGAGTTCCACATGAGAGGTGGAGGAGCTTTCAACCCAATTCTCCTCTGGTTGCAGAATGGGAGGAATGCACCTGGGGTTTCTAAAAAATCCAATTTACACAGCTGCATTCCATCCCTGCTGCTTGTGTTTTGATTCCTCGCTCGTTTCAGAACTCCCAACATCCAGGAGACTTCATTTGCACAACACAAACTGTTGTGCGTACATTCGCGGCTCATCAATGTGACAGTTTCTGCAAAGCAGATCTCTCCCGCTGAATGGTTCTCACCTTTTTTTAATCACAAGATACCAGCACATCTCCCGAAGTCGGCTCCAGCTCGTGCCTCGGTGCGTTTGTCAAGGGTTTGGTCCAAAAATCGGTTTCCATTGGTGGAAGGAAGGGGTGCTGTGTCCTTCAGTTCCCCCTCCCACCGCAGCCCTTCACATGGGCCACAGTGACAGAAGGAAGAGGGAAAGTTCTATTCCATCCTTTGAATTCAACCTCTGGGCTCAGTTCAGACATCAGACAAAATCAAAGCTTAACAGTGGTATGCTTATCTGAACTAGGGTTGCCAAACCTCTGGTGGGGCAAGGGTCCCCCACCCACAGGTCCCATTGTCTGTGGTTGCTCCAAGTGGCAGTGAGTTAAAAATTAAGGGGGGGAAAGCATCCTCCTGTACTTACCGGAAGTTCATACAGGAAGATACAAAGGGTAGCTCTAGGAATATTTGGAAATTCTATGGCATTACCACAGAGTTTCTGGCAATTCCTAGAGCTACACTTCATCACTTCCTGTATGCACTTTCGGTAAGTACATGAGGCTGTATTTTGGGGGTGGGGCGGGAAAACTGTGAAGCTGTGCCACCTCCCTCACAACCACTGCCTGGCAACCCTAGAAATCCTAACCATGGTTAGAGTCTGTCAAGCCAAGATCTGAAGCTGGTTTATTATCCACTGTTTCTTTTTCACTGTGATTTTGCATAACAGATGATCACAGACATCCTGGCTTCATCCTGGTTTGTTCCCCAGTGATGGTCTCCCATCGTACATGGAAAAGGAGATTAAACCAGCATTTGCCAAGGGATACTAGCATTGGCATGATTGTCTGTGAGGTGAATGTTGGTTTCACAAACTAACCACAGTAGGGCTGCCAAGCTTCAAAGGGGGCATGGAACCCCCCACAGGTCCCACCACCATAAAAACTGCTGCCAGGATAAATGTAGCCTCTTGTACTTCCTGGAAGTGCTTACTGGAGGTGTCCAAGGGTAGTTCTAGGAATCACTGGAAACTTTATGGTTACCATAGAGTTTCCAGTGATTCCTAGAACTACCCTTTTGTCACTTCAAGTAAGAACTTGTTTTGAAAAGTGTGTCTCAGAAATGCCTCAAAATAAAATCGGTAGTTACTCTTGGGACCCGACCTGGATGGCCCAAGCTAGTCCAATCTCATCAGATCTCAGAAGCTAAGCAGAGCCAGCTCTAGTTAGTACTTGGATGGGAGACTACCTAAGAAATCTAGGGTTGCTAAGCAGAGGCAGGCAGTGGCAAATCTCCCCTCTTGGTCTCTTGCCATTAAGAATGGGGTCTCTGTAAGTCTTGACAGTACTTTCCATCTGAAGAAGTAAGCAGTGGATCACGAAAGCTCATCCCCTGCCACAAATTTTGTTAATCTTTAAGGTGCTCCCGGACTCTTGCTCTTTTCTACTTTCCATCACGTTATTCTTGGAGAACTGAGTGCTTTGATTCCAAATATGGTGCCCTCATAGAAACCCACCGACTGTTTCTAATAGGCAACAGATCTCCAAACTTGGTAGCTAAGGTCCCGTTGCTACCATTTTAATGGGTTCTGCTAGCTGAAACAACAACTGCATCATCCATCAGTTCACTGTAGTGATGCCAGCCTCCAGATGGGACCTGGGGATCCCCCAAAATTATAACTCATCTCCAGACTACAGGGATCACTTCCACTGGAAAAAATGGGCACCTTGGAGGCAGTTTGGTGTAGTGGTTAAGAGCATGGACTCTAATCTGGGAGAACCGGGTTTGATTCTCCACTCCTCCACATGCAGCTGCTGGTGTGACCTTGGGTCAGCCATAAGTCCTTTCAGAGCTGTTCTCAAAACAGCAGTCCTTGAAAGAGCTCTCTCAGCCCCACCTACCCCACAGGGTGCCTGTTGTGGGGAGGGGAAGGGAAAGGAGATTGTAAGCCGCTCTGAGACTCCTTCAGGTAGTGAAGGGCAGGGTATAACTCCAATCTCCTCCTCTTCCTCTTCAAAGGTGCGCTCTATGACATTGCACTTCTTTGGTAGTCTCCCATCCAGTCCTCCCCCAGGCTCCACCCCCAAATCTCCAAAAGTTTCCCAACCTGGAGTTGGCAACTCTACCCGCCCCAGCCCACCAGTGGACAGGGGGAACTTGGCAATCCTAGTTCCTCCCCTCTGCCCAGTTATTTAATATGCATCCATTTCCCTCAATGAAGTTGCTGAGCAGTCGGGTTAGAACAGATAAAAGGAAGTCCTTCTTCACCCAAAAAAGTGATTAACACGTGGAATTCACTGCCACAGGAGGTGGCGGCGGCTACAAGCATGGACGGCTTCAAGAGGGAACTGGATAAACATCTGGAGCAGAGGTCCATCCGTGGCTATTAGCCACAAAATATAGATAGGAATTCTCAGTCTGGGGCAAGTAATGCGCTGTATCCTTGGTGCTTGGGAGGGGCAACAGTGGGAGGGCTTCTAGTGTCCTGGCCCCACTGCTGGACCTCCTGAGGGCACCTGGTGTTTTTGGCCACTGTGTGACAGAGTGTTGGACTGGATGGGCCATTGGCCTGATCCAACATTGGCTTCTCTTCTGTTCTTAAGAGAAAAATAAATAGCAGAGCCCGTGATAGGCCTTATGGGATATAAGAAACAAGATCAATGTTGATTCCCCCCCCCTCATGTATTACTTCCTGGAGCAACTGTATTTGTAATTTATGAATGCACAAGAGGCAGAACCCGCGATACTCGTGGGGGGGGGGGAGAAGGAGCTTCACGGAGTGGAGGCAGCAGCCGCAGGTGAGTCTTCTCCCCCACCCCACACCGGCACCCATGGCGAGGCCTGGGCCTGCCAATTCCTCTCCCTCACCCCCCGCCTGCACTGTTGGTGAAGCCTGAGGCTCCTAGCCACCAGGCCCCGCCAATTCCCCCCCCCCCCCGAGCACTGGCGAGGCCTCAGCAGCTCTTACCCGGCCTGCCGCTTTTCTCCCCCCCCCCCCCCATGGGCACCGGCGAGTCCTGAGCGGCTCTCGCCAGGCCCACCACTTCCCCCCCACGGGCACCAGCGAGGCCTGAGTGGTTCTCAGCCGCTAGGCCTGCCGATTCCCTCCCCCCCCCCCCCAGCACCGGCAGCAAGGCCTGAGCGGCTCTCAGCCACCGGGCCACTGATTTCCCACCCCCCTGGCACCGGCGGCAAGGCCTCAGCGCCTCTCAGCTGCAGGGCCACAGCAGAGTTCTCAGAGTGTTCCCTGCACATGCGCAGGGAACACTCTTTAACTTAGGGGGGGATTTAAATATCCCCCCAAAGTTTTTTTGTTACGTTTTCAGATTTTTCTGCACACATGGGGAGTCCCCCAAGCGTGCAGGAAAATCTCTCTGCCTCCCAAGTGCCCCCGATGTGCAGATTTACCTATCCACATGAAGGGGGCTCCTTGGGAATTAGTATATAGACAAGAGATGGGGACCCACAATACTCACGGGGGTGGGGGAGCTCCACGTGGAGGAGGAGAAAGCCGCCACAGGTAAGCCTTCTCCCTTTCTCTCAACCTCCCCTTTCCCTCAACCCCCCCAGCACTGGCGATGAGGCCCGCTTCGAGCCACTGGGCCTGCCAGGCCTCCTTTCCCTCCTGCCCCCCACCGATGACGAGGCCCACGTGGCTTGGAGCCACCAGGCCCGCCAGACCTCCTCTCCCTATCGCCCCGCCCATGGCAAGGCCTGCACGGCTCAGAGCCACGGGGCTCACCAGGCCTCCTCTCCCTCCCACCCCCCCTGACAGCAAGGCCCATGTGGCTCAGAGCCACCGGGCCAGCCATGCCTCCCCCCCGCAGAGCCACGGGGCTCACCAGGCCTCCTCTCCCTCCAACCCCCCCTGACAGCAAGGCCCATGTGGCTCAGAGCCACCGGGCCAGCCACGCCTCCCCCCCGCAAGCGATGGCAAGGCTGTGCAGCTCCCAGCCACCGGACTCACCAAGCTCTTCCCCCAGCCCCCCCAGCAGCGAGGGCGAGGCCCGCACGAATCCAACCACCAGGCCTGCCAAGCCCTTTCCCTCCCCCCACAGGGGAGTTGAGGCACAGTTCTAACTGCACATGCACTGGGAACACTTTTTACTTTGGGCAGGATTTATGTATCCCCCGAATAATTTTTTTTTTACTTTTAAGATTTTTCTGCACACATGGGGTGTCCCCCAAGTGTGCAGGAAAATCTCTCTGCCCTGCAAGTGCCCCCCTATTTGTGGACTGAGATATCCGCACGCACAGGGGGCACTTGGGAATTAGTATATAGATGTAGAGGGGCCTGTGGATGAAACGGAATGCAGAATGCAGCCTCCCACTCCTTTCTTCAGGGGGTCCGTCTCTTCTCCCTTTTTAATAGCCATCTATATCCTAGGCTGGAATGAAACTGTCTATAGTGCCTTGGCAATGAGGATTAATGACTTCAATGCATCGCTGCCTGTCTCCTTTGTATTCATCAAGCACATTCGGGACAGCACGGGACAGCCAGCTTTCCCACTCAGCCTTCCCGAGTCCCACTCCTTTCCACAGCCCCCACAGCCCACGTTAGTACTGACTTTCAAGGCCTTGAGCGGTCAGGGGTCCACGTACCTTCGGGACTGTCTCCTCCAAAATGTCCCCAGAAGGATGCTGAGATCAGCTGATAACAACTTGCTGGTGATCCCCGACCCTAGGGAGGTCTGGCTGTCCTCAACTAGGGCCAGGGCCTTCTTAGTCCTGGCCCCGACCTGGTGGAACTCTCTTAACATCAGGGTCCTGCAGGATTTGATGCAATTCCACAGGGCCTGCAAGGCAGAGATGTTCCGCCAGGCTTTTAGTTGAAGGCAGCAATGGGAGACCAAGACTGGCACCCTCTCTCCTTTTCCTTCTATGGCCCCCCACATATCCTTCCCTGCCCTGCTGTGCGGGGATGGCGGTGTGACCGGCAACGGAGGTTTAATTCGCCATCTTGATGGGTTTTAATGTCTGTTCTTATCAGTAATTTCAATTATATATCCACTGTCTTTTTAAAGGTCTAAAATGTTGTTAATTGCCCAGAGCCTGCTCTGCAGGGTGGGTAGCTCATAAATTTAGTAAAACAGATAAAAACTATTAGTGTTGCCAGGCCCAAGGTGGGTCTAGTAGCAAATAAATATATACTGCAAAAAACATTTTAAATTAACGTGTTCTATTTATAACTGTCATTCTATGAAGTGCATAGCGTGATTATAACATCCTTATCAGGTACATATTTCCAGTACATTCCGTTTAAACAACTACCAGTCAATTTTGCATCAATATTTTAAAAAGTCAAGCCCCAACGGGAGTTTCCAGAATTACAAGCCCGCTTCTACTTGCACGAAGTCTTCCAAAAAGTGGGGGGGAGGGAGCTTTCATTTGCAGTTTTGTTGATGCTTATTGCCAGTCCTACAAAAGACACATTGTGCAGCTAAAATTCATGGACGGAGCGCTCCTGTCATTCTCAAGGCTGCAAGGTGGGGAGATGAAAACCCTAATTTTGTCCATGCATATACCATGATCCGAGGGCTGCCAGCCTCCAGGTGGATCAGCTCCCCTGGAGAGAATGGCTGCTTTGAAGGGGGGTCTCTATGGCATTGTACCATGCTGAGGCCCCTCCCCTCCCCAAACCCCACCCTCTCCCGGATCCACCCCCCAAGTTTCCAGGTAATTTCCAGCCCAGTCCTGGCAACCCTACGTGATCTTCAGCATAGCTTTTTGTAGGTGCTCAAGGTAGAATCCTTCCCAACCCACCGCCCTCTTTGATCATGGAAAAGCGGGCAGCCTATTCGTGAACTTTTCTTCCCGAAAGGACCAACTTATCCGAAGATTGCCAGGTGCCAGGTGGGACCTGGAGATCTCCTGGGATGAAAAGCTTCATGGGAAGCAGGAATCCATCAGGTGTCGCTATTTCTGGCAGGAGGAAGCGGCGCCTGCTGAATTTGTGACCGTCAGACAGTCAAGCAGCTCTGAGAGCCCAAGGTCCGGGCCAGCAAAAGATGGCAAGCGAGAGGTTTGTTTGTTTGTTTTTTTAAAGGATCTCACAAATGGAGCTGCCAGCCTCCAGGTGGAGCCTGGAGATATCCTGGAATTACAGCTGATCTCCTTGAAAACCCTACAAGGTCACTCTAAGTCAGCTGCGACTTGAGGGCAACAACAGCAATAGCAGGGAACAGCAACAGTAGAGCACTCCATGAGGAGAAGGAGGAGTTGGTTGTATACCCCACACTTCACTACCCAAAGGAGTCTTGGAGTGGCTTACAATCGCCTTCCCTTCCTCTCCCCACAACAGACACCCTGTGAGGCAGGTAAGGCAGAGAGAGCTCTGACAGAAACTGCTCTTTTTCAAGAACAGCTCTGACAGAACTATGGCTTGCCCAAGGTCATCCAGCAGGTGCAAGTGGAGGAGCAGGGAATCAAACCTAGTTCTCCCAGATGAGAGTCCACGCACTTAACCACCACAACAAACTGGCTTAAATTGGGGAGGAAAATGGGGTTTAAAAATCAAAAATAAAACAAATAAATGTCTCCAACTGTGTTCGTAGTTATGGAAAACATGCACTCAGCTCTTTAGGAATGACAAGCCAGTGGACCCGCGATACTCGCGGGGGGGGGGGGAAGTGAGTCTCTTCCTCCTCCTCTCCACCGGCGCGCCGAGCCTCTACCCCCTCCCCCTTTGGCAGCTTCCCCCCTCCCTCCCTTCAAAACAGCAGCGGCGGCAGCAGGGAGACCGCCGTCCGCCAACGCTCCCCCCCTCCCCTCCTTCCTTCAAAACGGCAGCGGCAGGGAGACCGCCGTCCACCGAGGCTCTCCCCCCTCCCCAAAAACGGCAGCGGCGAGGCCTCGCCGCGCCACTTCCCACCCCCTCCCCTACAGTGGCCAGAGCTTTCTTCACGCGTGCACAGAGAACGCTTTAACTTTTCGGGGGATTTAAATATCCCCCGAGAAGTTTTTCAAACTTTTTGAATTTTTCTGCAGGCGGGGGGGTCACCCCCCACCTGCAGAATCCCCCCTCTGCCCTCCAAGTGCCCCCCCGCGCGGAATTAGGTATCCGCACACGGGGGGGGGGGGGACTTGGCTATTAGATATATATAGATAGATAGATTACCATATCACTGAGGGCAGGGGAGGAATCTATTCCCTCTGACTGCACGGAGCTAGCAATGAACTCCCATCTACGTCCATCTAGCTAGCTCGCTGACTAAAAGATTAGTATTTTCAAATGTTGTTTCCAGTCATTCACGGCTGAGAAATAGGTTTTGACATTGTGCTCAGAGCCGATACCCTGTTATGGAATGGTACGGGCCCTTTGGGGATCCGGCCCGGCATTCTTAATGCTTCATGATTAAAGCCACACGCTGTTTGTTGATACAACCTAATATTGACTCTGGCTCCGATAATAATAAAAAGCTGGAGTATCTTGCTGTTTCCGAGGGGAAATAGTCGGAGTGACATAATTCATGTGGGCGCTGAAAAGTATTAAACTGCATAATAGCGTTGCCCATGGAGCATTATGCTTCCATTTGATAAGCATAACTAAATTTTCGGAACTGACTGATCCAAGCAGTGGTTCTCAAAATTTCTACCTCTAAAGAACCCTTTCCACATCCCCTCCTCTGCGAGTACATCAGTCATTGAGCCCCTGTGTGGTGAACAGGACTGTGGGGGACATTCCAGGGTACACACTAGAAAATCCTGAGGGATCTTGCTCAAAGACCCTGCATGAACTGAGGGCCAAATTAACAAGAAGGGCCACCATTTTTGTTTAGTTGTCGTTTATCTTCACCAGAGCTGTGAGGGTGAGACAAGGGGAGGGGGGAATCAGGGAGGCCCGGATACCCAGGGGTCTATGCATCTGGACAAATCATGTGATTTGCTTTCAGATAATGTTTAGGGGTGTCAGGCTTCCAGCCATGGTGGAAGGCCTTTTTAGTTGCCTGCTGCTGCTCAGAGAAGCAGCAGGAGGATTTTTTAAAAAACAGTAGCATCATCTACACCACTACACCACTTCTGGGGGGGAAATGGAAGCTCTAGGAATCACCAGAAAGTCTATGGGAAACCATAGAGTTTCCAGTGATTCCTAGAGTTACCCTACATCACTTCCAGGTTTTCTTTGGAAGTGACAATGCAGTGCAAGCAACACTGCAACCCCCCCCCCCGCCCCAAAGTTGCTGACTCCAGCCCTTCCACCGTTAGATGATGTTTGAACTGGATCTCAGTGTCAGAGGGGGTGGCAGAGAGAATCCATGCAGATCCTATTGAAGTTGAATGGCTGTGGTTAATCCAGTCACCATTAGTTAGCGGAGTGCTTAAATAAAGCCACCCCCAAGCTTCTGGGAATTTCCCAACCTGGAGCTGGCGATCCTAAATCAACCAACTTGGTTGCCTGCATCATGTCATCCTAAGTGTGGCGAACCCACACTCCCTCGTGGCTGCCCATTGCAGAGGGAGATTGGCAGCGGTGAATCCCCCTGCCTTCCGAGTTGACCCTCTCATCAAAAGAGATTTAGAGCTTGCATAAATCATTATCCTCGAGCATCAAGCACTGACCACAACGCTAACAGCCCCTGATCAGAAGTAGCTATCAACTTTTCCAAGCCCTGCTTACAAAGCGGTGGGCATGCTACACTCAGTGCTGATTAGATGGGCTCCCTGTGAAAGGCAACAAGGACAGCGATCACAGATTTTACTGACCAAGGGCTGGTTAGCATCATCTTGCTATATGAGGATGCCCACTTAGGGTGGCCAGGTTCCCCCCTGGCCACCAACAAGGCATGGGGAATTCATAGGGTTGCCAGATCCAGGTTGGGAAATTCCTGGAGATTTGGGGGTGGAGCCTAGGAAGGACAGGGAACTCAGTTGAGTACAATGTCACGGAGTCCATCCTCCAAAGCATTTAATTTCTGATCTCCGTAGTCTGGAGATAAACTGTAATTCCTGGGGATCCCCAGGTCCCACCTATAGGCTGGCATCTCTGGTTCCACTCTTCGGCATTGTGGTGATGAGATCAGATTGCTGTTAGACGTATACATACACACCATAAGGAACTGAACTGAACTGCCATTAGATATAACTTACAATCATACATTTTTATGTGCGGACGTGAAAATCATAGAACAAGATTCATGACTCTAATCATGTCACCATTCGGCCGCACAGAATAAAATGTGAATCAGCCAACACCTGTTTGGGCTTATTACAGAAACAGTTGTTCTTGATGTGAATGTGTATCGATGTATTCATATTAGTGATCACTGAAGAAGGCCCATTGAGCCAAAATACCTTTGGGCGGCGGTCAAACACACTAAATAATCCACTTTCGATCCACTTTCAGTCCCCTTTCCAACTGGATTTTACTGTGTGAACGGGCAAAATCCAGTTGGAAAGTGCACTGAAGGTAGATTGAAAGTGGATTATTTAGTATGTGTGACTGTGGCCTAGCTTGTTGACTTTGATTGCCGTTTGTGGATATTCATTTGTATTATATAATGTACACTTAGAACGACTTAGTCTGTTGAGTTTCAGTCTAGTCTAGATGCTAAATTCAAAGCCTAGGGTTTTTTGTATTTTAAGAGCACCGCGCAATAAAACTGATTTATTTTAATTCATTGTTAGCATTGTCTCTGCTCAACCTTCGTAACCTAATTCAGTTTTGGAGTTGGCATTGGTATTCCCTTTACTAGGGTGCATTGGTTTTTATTTATGTTGCCAACCTCCAGGTGGGGCCTGGAGATCTCCCGCTGTTACAATTTTTCTCCAGGCAATAGAGATTAGTTCCCCTGGAGAAAAGGTGTGCTTTGGAAGGTGGAATCTATGACATTGTACTCTGCTGAAGTCCCTCTCCTCCAAACCGTATCCTTCCTCGACTCCACTCACATAATCTCCAGGTATTTCTATACCCAGAGCTGGCAACCTTAGACTTTTGGTTAAAGGACTCCAAGCATCCAAGGCCAAATCAGTGAATACAATTCAGGCAGAAGACTTCCGTCTTCTGAATGATTAGCTTGGATTACAACAAAACCACCTGGGTGGCCTCTTTGTTACATACGGACTTAGGAACAGGCCCCAGAGAGATGTCATCTGTCATCCAACAACAACAGGAGGTGACCAAAAGTCAGCATGGCCTACTTCATGCTGGAGATGACCAACAGTCAGCATGGCCTACTTCACCAGCTTCCGCTGGCACACATATTTCACTTCGAGACTTTACTTAGCTCACTTTGTAATGTAGGAGCTGGAAACTTAAACCCCCAGAGCTAAGGTCACCAAGTGTAACTCACTGTTTAGCAGGGGGAGTCCTGGTCCTCGTCAGGAGTCTTCTGGAGTGTGCACAAAGCACGCACTCTGTGATGACGTCCCCTGGAAGTGACATCATCATATCAGGCATGTTGGGGGAAGGACCTCTATAATTCGAGGGAAAACCATGGAGTTTTTCCTTGAATTATAGAGTGTCCCCCCCAAAAAACATGCTCGACGCGATGACATCACTTCTGGGTGACATCATCACACCAGGCATGTCTCCACAGCCCGGCAATTTTGGGGGGGGGGGTTCCCCCTGGCGGCCCAATCTGTGCCAGCGGGGTGCGGACCAATTGAGTGGGGTTTCCACGCCCCCCAGGGGGGGGGCTTGGCAACCCTACCCAGAGCACACATTTGCAGCTTCTGCACTCTGAAGTTGCACAGTCCACATGCAGAGTTGCCACCTCATCTGCTGCTTGCGAGAAGCCGAACCGAAGAAGAATACATTTCCTGTCACAATCCAGGAAGCTTCTTCTCGATCACCGAATAAACTCACGATTTTGTCGGTTGGTTTGTTTTTGATGCACGCTCCCAGTGTAGTTTTGGTAAGAACATAAGAGAAGCCAATGTTGGATCAGGCCAGTGGCTCATCCAGTCCAACACTCTGTTTCACCCAGTGGCCAAAAACACCAGGTGCCCTCAGGAGGTCCAGCAGTGGGGCCAGGACACTAGAAAGCCCTCCCACTGTTGCCCCCTCAAGCACCAGAATTAAATGTGTCTCATCAGCAGAGGGCCTTGGTAAGCAAGAAAATGGATGCAGCACAGGCTTGCCAACCTCCAGATGGGGGGCGGAGATCTAGAATTACAACTGATCTGCAGACTACATAAATGGTTTATTTATTATTGATTTAAAACCATTAGTCTATTCCACTTCTCCTGGAGAAAACGGTTGACTGGGAAGGTGGGCTGCTTGGTGTGATACCCGACCGAGGTCGCTCCCGTCTCCAAGCCCTGCTGTCCCAGATACCATCATCAAATCTTCAGGTGATCCTATGTACCACTCCTTAGTGATTAAGGCTCAGGAAACCGGAGGGGGGGGCTTTTAAGGTAGATCCTCTCCATGTAACAAAAGCTTAAAGTGAGAGTCAGTCTTGCCGTCCCCTTCTTCTTTGACCTTCAATCTTTCCCAGCATCAGGGTCTTCTCCAGTGAGTGCTCCCTTCTCATTGGGTGGCCAGAGTATTTGAGTTTCAGCTTCAGGATCTTGTATAGAACAGCCCTATTAGCAACAAGGGTTCCTCTATCTCTGGAAAAACCACCCAACGACCGCGTCCCTTCTGCAAGTCAGCGGATCCTCACGCACACTTTATCTGCTGCTTCTGCTCTTTTCTCGCCACCTAAAAATAGCCTTTCCTTACCACCAGATGTCAAAGATTAATTGCATTTGCAGAAATGGAGAAACCTCGAAACAACTTCAAAGGCTGAGGGAGGAAAACCCACTCCAGAGATTCCCCTCCTGCACATGTCATCCGTCAAGCAAGTCATTTGCAATTCCCTAAAGCAGGGCCAATTAAAGGGACAAAAAAAATACCTTTACAAATGTGATAGATTTGGCAGGAAATGAAAATCCCTCTTCAGAGCTGTTGTAATTTGGGTGCATTGCTAAAGGGGGGGGGGGGAGTATAATGAACAGAAAAAGGAAGGAAAGTCTCTTGGGTTTTATATGCTTCAAAAAATTGTGCTCTGCGCCCTCCCCCCCTCCAATAAGATTGCCGGCTCTGGACTGGAAAATCCTTGGCGATTCCTGGGGGAATTCCTGGAGATTCCTGGTGAGGCTTGGGCTTTCGGAGGCAAGTAACATAGAAGGGTATAATTTCCTGTACCCTCCAAAGAAGCCACTTTCTCTAGGGCAGGGGTGGGCAAACTATGGCTCGGGAGCCGCATGCGGCTCTTACACATATATAATGTGGCTCCCGGCAGGGCGGCTGGGGAAGCTAAATATCATTAGCAAACAAATATCATTGGACAAATTAATATCATTATCAATATCTGCTTTTACCCCTTTTGTTATTATTTTTGGCAGTCTCATTTAATGTTAATAAAAAGCAAATTTGCTTATGTTCCAATAAAAGCAGGTAATATTTGTTCATGTCTTGTGGCTCTCAAACATCTGATGTTCTACGCGGCTCTTACGTTAAGCAAGTTTGGCCACCCCTGTTCTAGGTGGCTCTTACACTGAGCAAGTTTGCCCACCCCTGCTCTAGGGGAATGGGTCTCTGCTAATCTGGAAAACAGTTGGATGTGAAAGAAGAAGAAGAGGAGGAAGAGATTGGATTTATACCCTGCCCTTCACTCAGAGTCTCAGAGCAGCTTACAAACTCCTTTCCCTTCCCCTCCCCACAACAGACACCCTGTGAGGTGGGTGGGGCTGAGAGAGCTCTTTCCAGAACTGTTGAGAGAACAGCTCTGACAGAGCTCTGACAGAACAGAATTCCAGAAGATGTCCAGGCCCCACCTTGAGGCTGGCTAACGACTCCAACGGCAAATTGCCACGGCATCCTTCTTCCACAGAACTCAGGGCAGGAAATGTTGCTTTCCTCCTCTTTTTCTCCTAAAAACAACCCAACCAGGTATGATAGTGTGAAAGAATGTGACTGACTCGAGGTCACCCAGTGAGCTTTTATGGCTAAGGATGGATTTGAACTCAGGTACCCGGGGGCCAGAAGTATCACTTTAGCCACAACACAGCATGGAGTAGTAATAATAATAGTTTATGAGGTGAGGGCCCATGAAGGACGGGCAAAAGGAAATACTACTTTACACAGAGAGTGATTAAAATGTGGAATTTGCTGCCAGATGATGTAGTGATGGTCACAGGGGGAAAAAAGCTTGAAAAGGGAAATAGATAGATTCATGGAGGATCAGTCTGTCAATTGCTACTAGCTACGATGGCTATGGGGAACCTCCACATTCAGAGGCACTATGAATTGCAGAGCCAGGAAGCAACATCAGGGGAAGGCCACAGAGGCCTGTTTCAGATTGGGACCACGGCATGTGGAAAGAGGAGGCATCAGCCTTCCACCCTCCCCGTGCCACTTTCTTGACTGGAAATGGCCCATGGAAGCTGCTCTTTGTCTATGTACGTTCCCCCAGAGGAGCTAACGGTGGCTCCTGAGGGTCGTTTCATGTGGAGAAAGTAGCAAAGGAGGGAAGGCCTAAGCCCCTCTCCCTGCAGGCCACATCTAGATCTGAACAAGGACCCCAGGAGCCTGAATTCCAATCCTAAACTTGTTTCCTTGACAGGACTCTGGGCCAACATGGAGTGGACTTGTAAACATTGTTACTGAAGGCCTTAAGTTCCTTCTGATATAGATGAAGACATTAGCATATGTAGCCATTCTCTTTCAAGTCCCTACCATCTGCCTTGCTTTGCTAGGCCTATCGTTACTTCAAATGGTAGATCTGTAACAACAGGTTCACAGCCTTCTCAGTGATTGGAATTGGGCCTGAAATTTGTTTCATTTGAACAAAGTCCTCTGAACAGCCTCTATGCTCTGTTGTTGGCCCTCTAGAGGAACTGGTTGGCTACTGTGTGAGACAGGAGGCTGGACTAGATGGACCACTGACCTGATCCAGCAGGGCTCTTCTTATATTCTTATGAAGGCCTTGGCCTTTATGCCCTGTTGTTGGACCTCCACCTCCAGACGAACTGGTTGACCATCACATGAGACAGGATGCTGGACTAGATGGAAAACTGGTCTGATCTAGCAGGGCACTTCTTATGTTCTTATGAAGGCCTCGGTCTCTATGCTCCATTTTTGGCTCTCCAGAGGAACTGTGGCCACTGTGTGAGACAGAATGCTGGACTAGATGGACAACTGGTCTGATCCAGCAGAGCTCCTCTTATGAAGGCCTTGGCTTCTATGCCCTGTTGGCCCTCCAGAGGAACTGGTTGACCACTGTGTGAGACAGAATGCTGGACTAAATGGACAACTGGTCTGATCCAGCAGAGCTCTTCTTATGAAGGCCTTGGCTTCTATGCCCTGTTGGCCCTCCAGAGGAATTGGTTGGCCACTGTGTGAGACAGAATGCTGGACTAGATGGACAACTGGTCTGATCCAGCAGAGCTCTTCTTATGAAGGCCTTGGCTTCTATGCCCTGTTGGCCCTCCAGAGGAACTGGTTGGCCACTGTGTGAGACAGGATGCTGGACAAAATGGACCACTGGTCTGATCCAGCAGGACTCTTCTTATGTTCTAATCAGGGGAAGGCCTCAGTGTGACTTCAATGCCAGTTCGGTGTAGTGGTTAAGTGTGCGGACTCTAATCTGGGAGATCCAGGTTTGATTCCTCATGCCTCCACTTGCAGCTGCTGAATGACCTTGGGCAAGCCATAGAGCAGTTACTGAAAGAGCTGTTCTTGAAAGAGCTCTCTCAGCCTCATCTACAACACAAAATGTCTGTTGTGGGAAGGGGAAGGGAAAAGAAAGAAGTTTGTAAGCCGCTCTGAGACGCCGAGTGAAGAGTGGGGTATAAATCCAATCTCTACTTCTTCTTCGGCCTCCACACCCTGTCGTCGGCCCTCCAGCGGAACTGGTTAGCCACTGTGTGAGGCAGGATGCTGGACTGGATGGACCACTGGTCTGATCCAGCAGGGCTCTTCTGATGTTCTACTGAAGGCCTCAGCGTCTATGCCCTGTTGCTGGCCGTCCAGAGGAACTGGCTGGCCACTGTGTGAGGCAGGATGCTAGACTAGATGGGACTATTGGTCTAATCCAGCAGGGCTCTTCTTATGTTCTTATGAAGACTCACAGGTGTAGCAGGACTGAACATTTGTGACATTTACCCTCTAAAGGGAGAGAACGAGGGGGTTGGATGAGATGACCCTGGAGGTCTCTTCCAACTCTATGATTCTATGATTCTAACCCTAGATGAAGGACACTGCAAATGCCCTGGAGGGGGGAAGCCCCTTTCTAGTGTTTGCTTTTGTTACTGTCTTAGGCAGTGGAATGTGCCATCAAGTCCCAGCTAATTTATGGCTACCCCCATATGGTTTTCAAGGCAAGAGATGTTCAGAGGTGGTTTGCCATTGCCTCCTTCTGCACAGCGACCCTGGACTTCCTCGGTGGTCTCCCATCCAAATACTGAGCGTGGCTAACCCAGCTTAGCTTCGGAGATCGGACGAAATCAGGCTAGCCTGGGCTATCCAGATCAGGGCAGTTTCATGACTCCTTGCGGCATAATGGCACACGCCAGACTTCTCCCGTGTGCCTCCAATCCATGCTCCCTCTAAGCTGTGGAGTCTTGTGAGCAAAAATTCCACTTTGTGAGCTACAGGCATCAAAGCTGCGAGCGAGCGAGCGATTTGGCTGCTGCAAAAACCAGTTTGCTCCGAGCGAAGACAAAAGTGTCGGAGCCGAGGGCTAAAAAACTGCGAGTTAGCTCATACTAACTCAGCTTAGAGGGAACACTGCCTCCAATGTGGGCTTTTTATCTCTGTTCCCCTAGGCCAGGGGTGGGCAATTGTTTTGGCTCGGGGGCCACTTTGTGGGAGCAGAGGTTAGCAAAGGGCTGCACCTTTTAAAGGGCGCGGCCCATGGAAGGCGAGGGTGGGGGCGGGCAGGGCTTCCCTGGAGTGCTGCAGCCCCGGGAAGAGGAGGATGGGGGCGGGAAGGTAACTTACCTTCCTTCTTCTGCCTTGCCCAACAGGGCTGCTGGGAGCAGGAGGTGGTAATGTGCCCGCCCCCTGGACACTTCACTCCCGGAGCGCCGCTTCTCTGCGCTCCGGGCCCAACGGAGGCCTGACTGAAACCACATGGCTGACTGTCTTGGCGGGCCACAAAAAACTCTGTGGCGGGCCGCATGTGGCCCGCGGGCCGCAATTTGCCCACCCCTGCCCTAGGCATTTTATGGGAAAATCCCTCAGCCAGTAAGGAGTTCACAGTCCTCCGTTACACTATATGTGATAGACAGACAGATGTCAAAAATGGAAAACAAGAGCAGGGGCAGTTTGGAGGGGTCACTGATTGGCACATTGCAGTCACACAGTATCTGAGAAAGACTCCAGGGAGCGATCAGGGACGGTGGGTTATCCCGCGGCTGATTTATATCCCTCGCCAGACCCTTCTGAGGTTCCGTTCTGCTGACGGCATTCACTGCTACAGACGCGAGCTATATATAGTTCCTTATGGGCAGGGATACCCCCAGCTATTACGGCTGGATTTACGATCACCTATGAAAAGTTAATTCATCTTCAACTTTGCTTATACAGCCTGGAAAGGCAACCTCTGAATAATTCATCCTTGATACGCTGGTCTCAGACTTCCAGAGGGCCAGACAATGCAGAGAAGAGCATCACGGCACTCACCACAGGAAGGCTGGCTGGATACGTAAGGCCGTTTCAAGGTTACAGGAGGCGAGCACTTCTGTACAGCTTCCAGAACAGCTCACCCGGCTGCCCTGGGGGAGGCCGCGTGGCTGAGTGGTAGAGCATCTACTTGGCAGGCAGAAGGTCCCCGGTTCAATCCCCCCCGGCATCTCCACTTAAAAGGAACAGTTAGCAGGTGGTGTGAAAGAGAGCTGATCTGGTGTAGTGGTTAAGAGCACAGATTCCAGTTTAGGAGAACCGGGTTTGATTCCCCCACTACTCCACGTGCAGCTGCTGGGGTGACCTTGGGTCAGTCATAAGTTCTTTCAGAGCTGTTCTCTCAAGGGCAGTTCTCAAGAGAGCTCTCTCAGCCCCACCTACCTCACAGGGTGTCTGTTGTGGGGAGGGGAAGAGAAAGGAGTTTGTAAGCCGCTCTGAGACTCCTTTGAGTAGTGAAGGGCTTGGGTATAAATCCAATCTCTTATCTTGTCTTTTCTCTCTGCCTGAGACGCTGGAGAGTTTTTGCCAGTCTGAATAGACAATACTGACCTTGATGGACCAAGGGTCTGATTCAATATAAGGCAGCTTCATGAGAAGAAGAAGATGAAGAAGAAGAAGAGGAGGAAGAAGAAGAGGAGGAGGAGATTGGATTTATACCCTGCTGTTCACTACCCAAGGGAGTCTCAGAGCAGCTTACAAACTCCCTTCCCCTCCCCTCCCCACAACAGACACCTGAGAGAGCTCTGACAGAAACTGCCCTTTTTCAAGAACAGCTCTGACAGAACTATGGCTTGCCCAAGGTCATCCGGCAGCTGCATGTGGAGGCGTTCTTCCAGTTCTCCCAGATTAGAGTCTATGCACTTAATCACAACACCAAACTGGCTCACAAGAGAGAGGGGCCTCAAGCTGGCACCTAGGGTTGTCACCAATGCTCCCTCTAAGCTGTGGAGTCTCGTGAGCGAAAATTCTACTTTGTGAGCTCCTGGCATTAAAGTTGTGAGTGAGCGATCTGGCTGCTGCATCAATTAGTTTGCTCTGGAGCCATCCTTCCTGAGCTAAGACACAAATGTGTGAGCCGGGGGCTAAAAAACTGGGAGCTAGCTCACACTAACTTACCTTAGAGGGAACACTGGTTGTCACCCTCCAGGTGGGGCCTGGAGATCTCCCAGACTTCAAACTGATTTTCACACTACAGGTGTCATCTCCGCTGATTTAAAAGGCTGCTTTGGAGGCTGGACTCTACGACATCATATCCCTACCGAGCTCCATTCCCTCCACAAACTCCACCCTCCCCAAATCTCCAGGAATTTCCAGCCCAGAGCTGGCAACCCAAGTGGTGCCAGATACAAAAGCCATTGCCCAACTGTGTGTGTGCAAGATGCCATCAAGTCAAAGCTGGTTTATGCCTCTCGTGATGCTCAGGCGGATGCTGCCACCCTACCTTCTGCTAGGGTGATTCCTAAAAACGATTCATCTCTTTTCTCTGAATTTTGATACTTTGTGTTTTCCTTCTGAGTATGACTGATAATCTCAACAAATAACATTGCCCTTGGCTTCAGTTTGGTGTAGTGGTTAAGTGCGTGGACTCTAACCTGAGAGAACCGGGTTTGATTCTCCACTCCTCCACTTGCACCTGGCTGGATGACCTTGGGCAAGCTATAGCTCTGGCACAGCTGTTCTTGAAAAAGAGCAGTTGCTGTCAGAGCTCTCTCAGCCCCACCTACCTCCCAAGGTGTCTGTTGTGGGGAGGGGAAGGGAAAGGAGTTTGTAAGCCGCTCTGAGACTCCAAGTGAGGGGCGGGTATAAATCCAATCTCCTCCTCCTCCTCCTCCTCCTCCTCCTCTTCTTCTTCATTTTATGTTATGGCTACATTTGCAGTGGTCTTTGAAGAAGAAATACTTGCCAAAATGTGTTGGCGACTGGCAGAGCCATAGCCAGGATTTTTTGTTTTGTGGGACTAACTTTTCCTCTCATGGGAAAATCCTAAAAATCAAAAATGTGGAAATCAAGGTCACAGGGCTCATTTCGTAGCAGGAGCTTTTTTGCATATTAGGCCACACACCCCTAATGTAGCCAATCCTCCAAGATCTTACAGAGCTCTTCTTACAGGGGCTACTGTAAGCTCTTGGAGGATTGGCTACATCAGAGGTGTGTGGCCTAATATGCAGAGGAGCTCCTGCTACGAAATGAGCCCAGGGAAAGACATTCCATTTGAGATAAGAAAAAGAAGGAAGAAGTATAAAACCTTGACAAAATCCCTGCAAAAGAACTCCACCCCCTACAGATGGAATTTTCCAGAGGGTTTGGTATTCAACTATAAGGAGAAAAAAGAAAAAATCACCTCTCCCCAAAGTGCAGAGACTTTCTTGGATTTGCATCAAAGATCAACAAAAGAAAAGAAGACAGCAGAGGAGGAAGAAGAAGAAGGCATCATACATGAATTGGAAAGATCTGGAAGTTCATCGAGTAGCTCTTCAGAGGACTGTTTCAGCAAAAGGGGCAGCTGCCCCAAAGCAACTGAGAGTCCAAAGGGAATATGCTAAACCAAAAAGAAGGGGGAGGAGGGGAAAATAGTTTTGTGTATAACTCGAAAGTTTAAGAAACTTATTTTACCACATGCTTGAATCTACATGTGCATCGCCAGTATTATTTGAAACTTATTATCATGTTTCAGTATTTTGTACTTTGCTATATGGGGGATTTCATTCACATGTATCTTGAAAATGAATTATATTATTTGCTTTAAGTAGGGATGGTTTTGTAGTTGTAGGGATAGCCTTTTATAGTTTGTAGGAAAGCAATAAAAAAAGTTATTAATTTTTTTTTTCTCTAGTGGGGCACCTATTATGCTTATACTTAAAAATAATAACTGAAGATTTTGGGAGTGGAACCTGAGAAGCATGCGGTTTGGAGAGGGGAGGGACTTCAGCGGGTATAAAGCCATAGAGTCCCCCTGGAGATCAGGTGTAATGCCAGGGGATCGCCAGCCACCACCTGGAGACTGGCAACCCCAGGAGAGAGAGATTGGCTTCTGAAGGAAATTCCACACGAGACGTGAGGTTGAAGGAGAGGAAACCCAGTCTGCCCAACCTGAGCAGTGGTGGTTTATTTCAAGCCCAGCTGCCAGCCTTCCAGACAGCTACGTCATCATTCAGTACAATAGCACCAGGGGTCAGTTGGAGCAGGAGCGCACAGGAGCACAGCTCCAGGAGTGAGGAGCCCAGGGGGCGGGCACATGACCAAGCCCCGCCCCCTCCTTGGCTTCCCCGAGCAGTACAGAGGCGCAGCGCCCCAGGGAAAGCCCTGCTAGGGTCTTTATTGTTTTTAATGTTTTGTTTTAATATTGATAATTTTATCATTGTTCCTTTTATGACTGTGTGCTGCTTTTCCAGAGACTTGCTCAAGGTGGCATTTAAATTTTCTAAGTATACCATTTTTTATCTGGGCACATGGCACATAAGTACTGGAGAAATTTCACCAACCCTTCAGCAGCTTCCACCCCATCGGTTTGGTGTAGTGGTCAGGAGTTGTACTCTAATCTGGGAGAACCGGGTTTGATTCCCCACTCCTCCACATGCAGCTGCTGGTGTGACCTTGGGCCAGTCACAAGTTCTCTCAGAGCTGTTCTCTCATGAGCAGTTCTCAAAAGACCTCTCTCAGCCCCACCTACCTCACAGGGTGTCTTGTTGTGGGGAGGGGAAGGGAAAGGGATGGGTGGTGCACATGTCCTGGGTATCTCAAGTCTACTTGAAACCTGGTGGTTTCAAGGGAGCAGGAAGAGAATGAGGGTGTGTTCTTGACGCTTATTTTGATTGCACAAAGTACTGGATGGGGAAGGGAATGGAGGAAGAGCAGGTCAGTTTCACTCACCTGTGGAGTGGGGCCTGAGGGGTGGGTGTTGCCTTCTAACACACTTCCGGCATGTTAGGGGGTGTGGCATATGCAAACGAGTTGTGCAAATGAGTTATGCTAATGAGCTCCTGCACCTCTTTTCCTACGAAATGACCCCTGAATAGTACAGTAAGAGAATCAACATGTGGAATCAACATGAGGAGATGAGACCATTGTCTCGGGAGCATGCTGTTTGCAGAAGGGATTATCAGCAGCCAGCTTCAAGAGGAGAGGAGAAGTAGGGACTTCGACCCTGGCTAGCATTCCAGCCTTAGATCTTCCCTACAGGCTTCCCCCAACACCACCATCACCAAACCCTCCACCACCACCCTTCCTTGGAAAGTTATGGGATGCAGAGTGATTGCCTTCCCCACCACCATCAGCATGACATTTCTATCTCTTTCTCTCTCTCCTTCCCCAGTTCCCCCCCCCATCAGCAGGGAGGCGGGGATGGAAAGGAAAGCTGCCCTGCTGCTTCTGGTCAGCTTCACTCCCTGAGATACAGCTTCCCTTTCTTCCTCCAGCTTCCCGGCTTTGGGGCTAGGCACCCAGGGGCAGGTGTGCCTGGCACCATCAGGTGGTGGGGCAGGGCTTGTGGATGGTGGGGCTCTGCCCCCAAATGCCCCGCCGTGGCTACGGGCCTGGTGGTCAGCGCTTTTTATAAGGCCTCCATCCAGCTCCACGTTGAGGCAGGCCTTTGGGGATCTCAGGCTCCCCGAACACGGCATGAGCTGCGCTGAGACACATCTCGATGTATGCTGCCTGCATCCTCACTGTTTCGACACTGCTTTGTTATTCGGACAGGTGTGGGGGGAGAGAAGGGAAATCCCAGCACGTTCCGTCCACGGGAATCGATATTCTCCTTGGCAGACAGTTGCGCATCTCAGGAATGCAAACGGGAAAACAGGCAAAGAGAGAGCCTGAGATCGTGAGCTTGTCGGCATAGCCCTGTCAGCCTCAGATGAGGCAAGGGGAGCTCCTGGAATTAAAGCTGATCTCCTGCTGACAGGGATCAGCTCCCCTGGAGAAAATGGCTGCTTTAGAGGGTGGACTTTATGGCACTGTACCCTGCTGAGGTCCCTCCCCAAATCCTACCCCTTCCAGAGTCCACCCCAGGGTCGTAGCCAGGATTTTGGACTTTGAGGGGCATTTAAATAAGTCAGGGGGTACCCTCCCACACACACACTCAGGAGCGACAAGAAAGTAGAAGTTTTTTTAAAAGCAAAGGGGGGAGGGGTGAGCTTTAAGGGCGCCGGAAGGCAGGGCAGGGTGACATCGCATCTGCAGTGTACACAATTCTTTTTTTAAGTGATGAGACCGGGGGGGGGGTGAGAGTGCCAGTAGGCAGTGTGTTCTATTATTATTATTATTATGATTATTATTATTATGATTATTATTATTATTATTATTATTATTATTATGATTATGATTTTCCTGTAAACTATAAAAAACTATCTCTACAACTACAAAACTATCCCTAATGAAAGCAAAGAATACAAATCGTTTTTAAAATATATATGAATGAAATTCCCCATATATCAAAATACAGATTATATGGATAGATTTATTCCAGACAATAGATGCCTTTCACTTTGATGAAGTCTCCTTTGTGAATATAGAAGCCAAACATCATAACATGCTGAACCTCCCAAGTCCAAAAGAAACACTTAAATGCCATTCCTCTTCCCTGCCACACTAGATGGGGTGAAGAACAGAAGAGAAGCCCATGTTGGATCAGGCCAACAGCCCATCCAGTCCAACACTCTGTCACACAGTGGCCAAAAATACCGGGTGCCACCTGGAGGTCCAGCAGTGGGGCCAGGACACTAGAAGCCCTCCCACTGTTGCCCCCCCCCCCCCGTCAAGCACCAAGAATACAGAGCATCACTTGCGCCAGACCAAGAGTTCCTATTTGTGGCTAATAGCCACTGGTGGACCTCTGCTCCATATGTTTACCCAATTCCCTCTTGAAGCCGTCCATGCTTGTAGCCGCCGCCACCTCCTGTGGCAGTGAATTCCACATGTTAATCACTCTTTGGCTGAATAAGTACTTCTTTTTCTCTGTTCTAACCCGACAGCTCAGCAATTTCATGGAGCACCCACGAGTTCTTGTATTGTGAGAAAGGGAGAAAAGTACTTCTTTCCCTACCTGCTCCAGAAAGCGCTGAAATTACCCCGAGTCTTTCCACAGACCTCATTTTGCTATGGCGGGTGTGATTTATGGGCCTGGGGATTCTTGCTAGTCACTCAATTTTGCTGAGCATGGGAACATTTCATGACATTATTGAGTGCACGGAATATGCAGCAAATATGCTATTACTGTCATAACTGAGTTATCCGGCTTGCTGTTTTGCTTTTGCACATCACGGCTCACGGCTCGGCAGGCTGCCATGGGTTGCGACGTGGCTATTACAGCAATCTTTCATTTGCCCCTCAGCTCAAAGGTCCCTGGGTAAATTGTCTTGGAATACTACTACGATAAGGGAACTTTATTTGGTCGAGCCCAGACAAGATTGTTGTTCAGAAAGACCATCCGGATCGACCACTTCTGCATATCCTCCATAATTCAAGGGATCCTCGGGTTTTGCTAGTAATCAAATGGGCTGCAGAGAGTGAAGACACGGGGTTGCCAACCTACAGGTGAGGGCTGGAGATCTCCTGGAATCACAACTGATTTCCAGACGACAGAGATCAGTTCTCCTGGAGAAAATGGCTGCTTTGGAGCGTGGACTCTATAGCATAAAGGTAAAGCTTTCCCTTGCTCGAAAGCCAGTCGAATACGACTCTAGGGATGCGGTACTCATCTCCGTTTCCAAGCCGAAGAGCTAGCACTGTCCAAAGACTTCTCCGTGGTCATGTGGCCAGCATGACTAGATGCTGAGGCGCACAGAATGCTGTTACCTTCCACCAAAGTGGTACCTATTTATCTGCTTGCAATTTCTTGCTTTCGAACTGCTAGGTTGGCAGGAGCTGGGGCCAGAGATGGGAGCTCACTCTGTCACGCAGCACTCGGGTCTTGAACTGCTGAACTACCAGCCTTCCGGTCTGCAATTCAGCATCTTAATCACTTGAGCCACTGCAGCCCCCCTTCTAGGGCATTATGCTGTGCTAAATTACCTGCCTTCCCCAAACTATGCCCTCTCCAGGCCCCACACCCAAATTTCCAAGAATTTCCCAACCTGGATTTGGCATCCCTAGAAACTCCAGATGCCAAAGAAGATGGCAAGGGAAAAGCTGGAAGGTGTCACTAAAAAAATTTAATGTTCTGTCTGTCCCCTTTCACATCTGGAAGTATAACGTAAAATCCTCAACTTATGTGGAGATTCTTTCTTACAGGGAATGTTTAAAACAAGTGGGCGCATCTCCCCCTTCTGGCAAAAGCAGAGCACATGAGTGCTTTCGCCTTCTCCCACCTGTCACTCCCCCTTCCAAGCAGGGTTGCCAACGTCCAGGTTGGAGATCTCCTGCTGATCTCCAGGCGACAGAGATCAGTTCCCCTGTGGGAAATGGCCACTTTGGAAGGTGGACTGTATGGCATTGTACTCCATTGAAGTCCCTCCCCACCCCAAACCCCGCCCTCCTCAGGCTCCACCCCCCAAATCACCAGGTATTTCCCAACCCGGAGCTGGCAACACCATCTGCAAGTCAATCCATAGCCTAGTTTCTTCCCAGTTTATTTCTGGTTGGTGGTAGAAAGTGCCATCAAGGCACAGTTTACTTATGGGGACCCCACTGGGTTTTTCAAGGCAAGAGACAAGCGGAGGTGGTGTGCCGCTGCCTGCTCCACATCACGACCCTGGTATTCCTTGAAGGACTCCTATCCAAATGAAAACCCACTGAGCTGCTATTGTGAGGAGTGGACGAAAGGTGGACCCAGATGCTACTGGGAGGACGCAAGCCTGCCAGCAAAAACGGAAGCCCTGAGTTTCATTTTTTCCTAACACTGGGTCCCAAAGTGGGCAATGCCACCCCCTGGTGGGCGCTGGAACGATCCAGGTGGGCAGTAGGAGGCTTGAGTGCAATTGGGGGGCACTGAATAAAAATAAGGGGACAGTGGAAAAATAAAGAAAGAAGAGTCCAGGACCTATCTAAAGCAGCTTTTTCCTGCCTTCTCCTAGTCTTCCCTGGGATCAGGGAGGGAGGGGGAGGTGAAGAGGGGTCCCCACAGCCAATCACAGCCATGCATTTGCAAACCATGCAGCCATGCATTTGCAAACCATGCATTTGCAAACCATGCAGCCATGCATTTGCAAGCCATGCATTTGCATGTGTACCCTTGTAAGGCTGGTGTTGCTGCTGGGCTCTTGTGTGGTGGCTGCTGCTGGCCTCTGGCTTCAGGCCTTCAGCTGCTGCTGCTCTGTGCCTGCCTTGGCCTGCCTGGCTGCGTGGATCGTGGCGGACTCTACCTGCATCTTTTTGTCCTCTTCTTGAAGATAGATTCCCGGGGGGGGGGGGGGGGGGGGGCGGTGAGGTTTTTTTTTCTGAAAAGGGGGCGGTAGGCCGAATAAGTTTGGGAAGCTCTGTTCCCTAAGAATCTAATGGTGCCGCATGACGCGACATCATATGGCAAATTTCCCCATCAACAGCAACTCCGTGGATGAGGCGCAGAAATTTGCAGCGCGAGCACTCGATTGAAGGATATCGTTTTCAGCTCCGTTATCTTCCGCCTCGCCTTAAGGATAAGAGACTTGAAAGGAAAGCCGACTGAAGCGTTTGTTTGCCGAGTTCCCCAGATAACTGTCTGGTGAGATGACAGCAAAGAGACAAGATAAGGTGACTTGTGATTAATTAGTCTTTTGGGCTTGAAACTCAGGGCAAATGTACTTGACAGGGGAGGAGGAGGAGGAGGAGGAAATCTTGGGCGCTTAACAGATGCCCGGGCTATTTTCGTATCCACAGTGGCGGTGGATTCTAGCTGATCTTTATCTCTCCCATTAAAATCAAGCCTCAGTTTATGCGCCACTGAATTGTATACTGAAGGGAGATGCTATTCGACTGATCTAGGACTGTGGGAGATGAGAAGTATAGGCTGTCTTCCACTCTGATGGCCTTCTTTTTCACTACTAAGAGTGGGTTTTTAAAAAACTTCTGATAGCACTTGCCACTGACATAACAGGTGAGACTCACCTGCTTGTCGATACATAAGAACACCCAAGAGCCCTGCTGGATCAGACAGGTGGTCCATCTAGTCCAGCATCCAGTCTCACACCTTCTGCAAACCGGGCAGATGCTCTACCATTGAGCCACAGTCACACCCAATGAGCCCACCCTGCCTACAGCATTGTATGTCAAGTACGGCTCCAAAATGAAATGTTCTAGCCTTTGGCCCTCCGTCACTAGCACTAAGGATATCCTTGCCTCAAACGCCTCTCTCCACCCCATCTCCTTCCTTCCTCCCTCCCTCCCTCCACTCTTCTCTCCCCATCTATTTGCTTTCTTTCTACCTCTCTCTCCCTCCCACTCTTCCTTCACTCTTCTCTCCCCATCTATTTCCTTCCTTCTTTTCTTTCACTCCTCTTACCCCATCTATTTGCTTTCTTTCCACCTCTCTCTCCCTCCTTCCCTCCCTCCCTCCCATTCTTTTTTTCACTCCTCCCACATCTATTTGCTTTATTTCCACCTCCTTCCCTCCCTTCCTCCACTTTTATCCCCATCTATTTGCTTTCTTTCCACCCCTCTCTCTCTCTCCCTTCCTTCCTTTTTTCTCCCTCTCACTCCTCTGACCCCATCTATTTGCTTTCTTTCCACCTCTCCCTCCCTTCACTCTTCTCTCCCAATCTATTTGATTTCTTTCCACCTCTCCCTTCCTTCCTTCCTTCCTTCCTTCCTTCCTTCCTTTTACTTTCTCTCACTCATCTCACCCCATCTATTTGCTTTCTTTCCACCTCTCTCTCCCTCCCTTTCTTCACTCTTCTCTCCCAATCTATTTGCTTTCTTTCCGCCTCTCCCTTCCTCCCTCCCTCCCTTTTTTCTTTCTTTCACTCCTCTCACCCCATCTATTTGCTTTCTTTCCACCTCTCCCTCCCTCCCTTCCTTCACTCTTCTCTCCCCATCTCTTTGCTTTCTTTCCACCTCTCCCTCTCTCCCTCCCTCCCTTTCTTCCCAGTACGCCTTTCTCACTTGGATTCAAAGTGGAATACACAGCATGAGTCAATACAACTGACCAATGGGACATTCAATAAGCAATGTGATAAAATGAGGGTTGTAGAATGAACCAGAAGTCTAAAAACAGGACTTAAGCAAAGCATAAGTATTTAACATGACTCAATAAATGATTCATAATTCCATAGGAGGGTCCTAGTTTCAGCAAGCTATACCGAGTAGTCTAGGCCAAAGTCCCAAATAATTTTTCCAACTAACATTGTGAATTGTTCCGTACAGTGCCTGTGCAAAAGAGCCCTCTTGAATAACTCAGTCTTGAGGTTTGCAGAAAGCCAGAATATGGGAGTCCTCCCGACCTCCTCAGGCAGGCCATTCTACAGCTTCGTGGCAAGCAATGCTTTGAATCCACGTCCCTCCCATCCCAATCCGACCCTCTAACCACCATACCATGCTGATATACGGAACAAGCTGTTCTTTTTGCTCAGCCGTCCCATAGCACAGCCCCTGTGCATTTCCCCTTGTTTTATATCTGATTGGCGTTTCTTTCTTTTTTGGAGCTCATTTGGCTGTCCCAATCAGCTGCTTTGTAGATGCCCAGGCCAACGCTTTGAGCTGCTTTCTGCAGAGAAAAACCCCAGTTGATTTTTTTTTCTTACAACGACCCACGTGGGGAAAGATGGCAGCTGCCAAATTGGCCTCTAAATCAAGGCTTACCTGGGCCGTCATTAATCACGCACAGTGTAATTGAGTCTCCCCAAGCCGCCAGCTCTCATTCACGAGGGCCTCGCCGGTGGCTGTAATTTACTGCTGAGCTGGCACTTGAGGAAATGGGGTGGGGAACAGAGCGTCCCACGTTGCAATGCTCCGGTAATTGGAACAGAAGCGCTGGAAGGCCGTGATAGAGAGAACCTGCCTTGAATCTCTAGCAAGTGGCACGCAGAGCCCTGATTTAGACCGCTGGCAGAACTGATGGCTAAATTAGAACCCGCAGCCAGAAAAGATGGGTGCTGTTCCTTACGTGAAGGATGCCGTGAAGGGCGGAGGGATTCTAGGCCTTAGGGTTGCCAGGTCACTCCTGGCTACCGGCAGGGAATGTAAAGGTAGGCTGGCCTCGTCCCGTTTGGGAAACTCCTGGATATTTGGGGATGGATTCTGGGGACGGAAGGGACTTCAGTGGAGCCCATCCTCCAAAGCATCCACTTTCTCAAGGATAACTAATCTCTTTAGTCCTGACATGAGCTGTAATTCCAGGGGATCCCCAGGTCCCACCTGGAGGCTGGCATTTCTACTAGGCCCGCCGGGAGCAGTGTAATGATGTTGTGGCACTTCCAAATTCAGAAAAGTCAGTGGTTATGGCAGAGGTGTCAAACGCATTTGTTACGAGGGCCGGATCTGACATAAATGCCACTTTGTCAGGCCAGAACACGTGTGCCATGAAATAGAATCCCAGGTACCGGAGATACAAGCTTTATAAAAAAACACAGGCCAACCCAACAAACGATATGATTTTTTTTTTACTCAAAAGACAAACAAAAGCAATTGACTCCTAGGAGGGAAAGAAACTGATTGGCAGCGGCCCCAATAAATGTGTTTAATCATATACAAGACTAGGTTTTCTCCAAGGGAGACCATAAAAGAGGGAATACCTTATATTTCCATACATACCCCCAGGCCTTATGTCTGACATCCCTGAGTTAGGGTATTAGCCTGGTTGAGTAGCTGTGTGAAAAACAGACAGATTGATTCAGCATTGGCTGTATGCCAATGGTTCAGAAGAGAAGAAGAGATGGGATTTATATCCCGCCCTTCACTCACTTGGAGTCTCAGAGCGGCTCACAAACTCCTTTCCCTTCCCCTCCCCACAACAGAGGTAGGTTGGGCTGAGAGAGCTCTGAGACAACTGTCCTTGAGAGAACAGCTGGTACAGAGCTATGGCTTGCCCAAGGTCATCTAGCAGGTGCAAGTGGAGGAGTGGGGAATCAAACCCGGTCCTCCCGGATTAGAGTCCGCGCACTTAACCACCACACCAAACTGGCTCTCTTCACCAGCTCACAGTAGCCCTGCTGAAGGGTGGCCAGTCTCCTGCCAGCAACTCACTAGCAAAAATTTTTATAAAAATCAGCATCAGGCAAAAAGTGTGACGTCACTTCCTGGGAACGCCCAGAGGTGATATCACGGCTCTCTAGGAATCGCTGGACCATATATGGTTTTACCGTAGAGTTTCCAGTGATTCCTAGAGAGCCATGACATCGCTTCCAAGTTTTCCCTCAAATCCATGTCACATTATTACTATGCCCCCCCTTGTCCCCACCTCACCCCCATGTCCAGGCCCTCACTATCCTGTTCAGATGTGATGCTGAATGCATGTAAATCTGCATTTGTGTGCATTCACGTTTCTGCATGAAGAGGCTACGCACGTTTACTTTGCAAATGAAACGGGGGCTAGTACCAGGATCCATGTGGCATTTAACTTAAACATTAACTTAAACATATTCCCCCGCCACAGGAATCAGCTTCCATTCTTGTTACCCATCCGCTCACCAGAATGCAGTTCTTTGGTACAATTTACTGCTCACCAGACATCACGTTCATGCATACTCAGAGCCCAGCAACCGCACAGAGGGAGCATGAACGACCTGAAATGCTTCAAATAGGTGCAGTTCCTATGTTGTACAGCAGGGGTCCCCAACCTTTTCGAGCATGCAGTCACCTTTAGAATTCTGACACAGCATGGTGGGTGTGGCCACGAAGTGGCTGCCACAAAATGGCTGTTGCAGAAGGTGGAGCCAGCCACAAAAATAGCTGCCGCCGCTTACCTTCAGTCAGGGGTCATTTCGCAGAGAAAGAGGTACAGGAGCTCATTAGCATAACTCATTAGCATAACTTATTTGCATATGCTACACCACCTGACATCACCGGAAGTATGTCAGAAGGCAAGAAAGAATGGGGAGAGAAAGAGAGAGAGAGAGAAAGAGCTGGCAGAGAGGGGACAGCTACTAATCCAAGCCTCAGAAATACCACTATTCTGGGAGGATAGCTTCAGTGGTAGCTGAAGCCTTCAGAAGGCTGGTCGGAGGAACAAGGACCTTTCCAGGGAATGGGGTCATTTTGCTGCAGCCATGACACAAGCAGGCATTCCCCCACGGGGGAGGCTGGCACCAACTCCTGGAGCTGCGCTCCCCCAAGCTCCTGCTCAAAATGACCCCTGCCTTCAGTCACAAGGAAGAGCCTCTTGCTGAGGTGGCAGCCGCTGCCAAAACAACGCTTTTACAAATCTAAACAGCCAATCAAATCTCTAATAGCCAATCAGAAGGCTTGCTGAGTAAAAGCTCCAGATGGGCCCACCCACTTTCTAAAAATGTTTGGCGGGCACCAGGAAACTTGTAAGCAGACGCCATGGCACCTATGGGAACCCCACTGGAGAACCTTGTTAAACAGCTTCACAACGCAGTACCCTGAGAAATCCAGTGGTCACTGTCCCCACGACAAAGCCATGTGAATATGCAAAATATGCATAGATCCAGAGGAGTTAGCCATATTAGTCTGTTGCTACAAAATACTAAAAAGCCCAGTAGCACCTTTAAGACTAACAAACTTTATTGTAGCATAAGCTTTCGAGAAACAGCTCTCTTTGTCAGATGCATCTGATGAAGAGAGCTGTGTTTCTTGAAAGCTCATGCTACAATAAAGTTTGTTAGTCTTAAAAGTGCTACTGGACAAAATACGCATGTTATCATCGCTCAAACCACATGGTGATCACGTATTTCAGGTAAGGTTATATAGCGGGCGGGTTTCCAGAATGCGTGAGTGCAGTATCTGAAAAGACCTTGTCCTTACCCAGAAAATGACTTCAGGACCAATCAAAAAGCTTCCTATTACTTTAGGAAATGTGGAGCAGGAAACAGCATTAGAGGAACTGATTAAAACTCACACAACCTTCAAATCATTTCATCTAAGCGTTCGAGAAACTGCACAGCCAGGACTCCACTTCGGCAGAGAGGGAACTCAGGTAGGCATGCTAGAATATAGCGGCCCTCAATTAGCCTTATCACTGTTCATATGCATACAGGGGGTTGTTGATGGCCCAACCTAATTGCGCATTTACCTTCTGGCAAAGGCCAGCAGTCCCAACTGCCACATTGGAGAATCAGGCAATCGCTCAACATATGCTGCTGCGCCTGCTTGGCGTGACAGTCCGAGACTAGATTTAATCTCCTGCCAGCTGCCTTGCCCAACGTGTCACTTAGAGCCCTGTGGACTCGAATGAGAAGGATTCAGCAGGGCACAAGAAACTCCAAACGATTGTAACAACAATGTCCACACAAGAGCCCTTCTCACAAGTCACAGTGAACACATGTACAGTTGGCATACAGGGTACACTTGAGCCTTGTTCACAAATGACAATGGATGCATGTGCAGTCCAGGTACAGTGTACACTTGATTTTATTCTTTACATGTGCACTGCCTAATTCTCATGTTATGGTCAATGCGTAAACACTGAACACAGCTGAACGTGACATTTATCTGGGTACTGGTCCCTGGTTTCATTTGTAAAGTGAATGCGGGTGGCCTCTTCCTTACAAACAGATGCATGCAGTCCACGTGTTCACTGTAACATGTGAACAGCATGAAGATTTTTTTTTTTAATGTGCATTTGGTAATGGAGAAGATAACAGATCAAGTGGGAGTCGGCGGGAGTGTAAATATATAGCTCAGTTTTGGGACTCAGTCATTGAACATATTTTTAAAGTAACAGGGATATTTCTCCCAAAGCAACCAGATTTTTGTTTGTTATCATTATGGCCCAAGGGTAATTTCCCTCACTCGATTAAAACCTTAATGGGATTTCTTTTAGCTGCAGCAAGGGCTGCTATAGCTACAAAACAGATTACCTCCTTCAACTCAACTTTGGTTTACCACTATCTGGAGGTTTTATGTTATGGGAAAAATCTCTTATCATAATCACCAGAATGTTTCTTCTGACTTTAATTCTAACTTCCCTGCAGTTTGGCTACCAATGTTATCTTACAAGGTATCGACAGGGGTCATTTCGTAGAAAAAGAGGTGCAAGAGCTCATTACCATAACTCATTAGCATAACTTATTTGCATATACCACACCCCCTAACATACAGGAAGTGTGTCAGAAGGCAACACCCACCCCTCAGGCTCCACTCCACAGGTGAGTGAAATTGACCTACTCTTCCTCCATTCCCTTCGCCGTCCAATACTTTGTGCAATAAAAATAAGCATAAAGAACATACCCTCAGTCTCTTCCTGCTCCCTTGAAACCACCAGGTTTCAAGTAGACTTGAGATACCCAGGACATGTGCACCACCCATCCCTTCCCCTCTCCACAACAAGACACTCTGTGAGGTAGGTAGGGCTGAGAGAGGTCTTTTGAGAACTGCTCATGAGAGAACAGCTCTGAGAGAACTTGTGACTGGCCCAAGGTCACACCAGCAGCTGCATGTGGAGGAGTGGGGAATCAAACCCGGTTCTCCCAGATTAGAGTACAACTCCTGACCACTACACCAAACTGATGGGGTGGTGAAATTTCTCCAGTACTTATGTGCCATGTGCCCAGATAAAAAATGGTATACTTAGAAAATTTATATGCCCCCTTGAGCAAGTCTCTGGAAAAGCAGCACACAGTCATAAAAGGAACAATGATAAAATTATCAATATTAAAACAAAACAGTAAAAACAATAAAGACCCTAGCAGGGCTTTCCCCAGGGTGCTGCGCCTCTGCACTGCTTGGGGAAGCCGAGGAGGGGGCGGGGCTTGGTCATGTGCCCGCCCCCTGGGCTCCTCACTCCTGGAGCTGCGCTCCTGTGCGCTCCCGCTCCAACGGACCCCTGGGTATTGATAGGAGAAGTTCCTAACCATGTCCATCCCACTGACCTGTTACAGTTGCGATTGATTTAGTATGCTCAAGTCCCATACTATACCTTTTAATGTTATTGCTACACATTTTAATGTTCCCCAGTTTTATTTTGTTACGTTTTGGTTGTATAGTTGCGCTTTTACTATGGCATGTTGTATTTATGTGTAGTTGTTTATAATAAAAATAAAATAAAGTTTGATTGTCAGAGGCAATTCATTATAACTCCAAATCTGTGGGACAATGGTTTCTGGTGCTAGATTACCTGACGCGAAATGACACACTGAAAGAAGTTGTGCAGCCAAAGCAAAATTATAGTATATTCGTTCATTTTTTAACCTAGGATTATCAGATTATTTTTGCAATGTTTTTTTTTCTTTCCTTTGTTCAATTCTTGGTCATTGTTGATTCCGAGGTTTACTTATAGAATGTAAGATACATGTTTGACATGGTATGCTTGTTATGGTAAAATAAAATGTTAAGTTAAAAAAAATGTGTGCATTGATTAATTCTCATGTTACACCCGACACATGCCCAGTTGAATGTGTGATACATCCACACATTTATGCAGGTACATACATGCAGCATGTATGTATGATCACTGTAACATGTGAATCGGACTACAGTGGGTGGAAAGTAGGGGTGCTGCTCTGATTGGCAGGGCCCAGTTGTCTGTTGTGACGGACAGGATGCTGCCCTGCCCCTGAAGAGGAAAACAGCCACTCAGATATGGGAGTGCACCTCCCATGTCCAATCACCTTTCAGGGTGGGGATGGAATGTTCAAGGGAAGCAGTTTAGTTCCGGTCTGCCTCAGGGAGGGTGTGGCATTTGTTTCTGGTCTGCCTCAGTAACGGAAAAGATCGTTTGAAGGGTAGCTCTGCCTAGCAGTGCTGCAGAGGGTTTAATTCTACCTCTGGGAGAGAACAGAGTGCCCAACTGTGGGCCTGTCTCTGGTGATGAGCAGACCTTGTCCCATTCAGTCTGACTCCTGGAAAAGAGCAGGCTGCTGTGGGTGGAATCCCATCTGTGTGAAAGGATGCAACCTCTGGGCTAGGCTAGCCAGTGAAAACCTGTTTGTACCTGTAAGCAGCACAGGGAGTTCAAACCGCACTCTGAAGCCGTAAGTAGCTTAAAATTCTGTGCCTCAGCCAGGTTTCTGCTTTGGCAATCTGGAGATCTGTGCTTCTGACCTGTTCTTGAAATCCAACCTTAAGTAAAGAAATCTTCTTCGTTATGTTCATGTAACTCTTGCCTCCGTGAACTCCATGTTCTTCTTGCTCACCGCAAGACCCTACCTCACAGCAGCGAACCCAAAGCTTTTCAACTTGTCACCTTGTAAGAACATCTTGTAACTGAGGGGAAGGTTTATAGTTCAAAACCAACCTGGTTCCCTGAAACGATACAAGGCTGTGTGACTCCCCTCAGTTGGAAGACAGGGCCTGTCACACCTGTCCTTGCTTGGAAATGTTATTTTAGAGGGCAAATGAAACAGGGGATGAACAACACGTACACAGAACCAATGCTCCCGCCCTTGCTGTGGAGTCTTGTGAGCAAAAATTCTATTTTGTGAGTTACTGGCATTAAAGTTGTGAGCGAGCGATTTGGCAACTGCATAAATTAGTTTGCTTTCGAGCCGTCCTCCCTGAGCTGAGACAAAAATGTGCGAGCCGAAGGCTAAAAATCTGTGAGCTAGCTCACACTAACTCAGCTGAGAGAGAACACTGCACAGAGCTCCTGCAGAATACAGAGGGATCCACTTCTGAGTAATAAATTGAATTGAATAAATAATAGTAATAACCACGCCTGGGCTTGAAATCATGAATTGATTTTCTCCTCCTTTCTCCCAACATAAAACCATGGTTTAATTTAACTAACTGTGATAAGTCTGATTGCCTGAATGTGGGCCACTATATTAATCGTGATAAGCTAGGGTACCTCAAACCAGGATCTGAAACCGTGGTTTGATGTAGGGTTGTCAGCCTCCCCTGCTGGGGGTGGGGGATTTCCTGGGACCCACCCTGGACCATCGATCAACTGAGTGGAGCAGGGACTTACCAGCAGCTGAGTGAGGCCTAGGCTGCAGTCGCCAGCGACATGGTGATGTCACTTCCTGTGTGCACTGGAAGTGATGTCATTGTGTCACTGGCGATGCTTTGTTATTATGGTAAAAATGGCTTCTACCATAGAGTTTTTGCCCAAAAACCAGAGCATTCCCCATTGCCAGCAACGTAATTACATCATTTCCAGTGCACACTGGAAATGACACTGCCTCATCGCTGATGGCCTAGGCCTCTCTCCCACTGCTGTTAAGTCCCTCCCCCCCCCGGTTGCCAGGGGTACCCAGCAACCCTAGTTTGAAGTCAGTTAATAAGTCAGTTAATAGTTCGTCTTGATTCTAGTATTGTGTGATGCACGAATGTAAGCAGCCTTGCTTAATCCAGGCTTAACCCTAGCTTTGTTCTTCAGCTATGCTCTCATGCATTTTTCATTATAACGATAACCAGCCAACACAAAGGCAATGAAGCCAGCATTTGTTGACACAAACCAGCTTTGAGTGATCACCTGCAAGGCAAACCCTGGCTCACAAACTAACCCTGGTTAAAATAAACTGGTTGCATGTCACATGAACACATGAATCTGCCTTCTACTGGATCCGACCATTGGTCCATCAAGGTCAGTATTGCCTACTCAGACTGGCAGCAGCTCTCCAGAGTCTTAGGCAGAGGTCTTTCACCACCTGCCCAGTTCTTTTAACTGGAGATGCCGGGGATTGAATCTGGGACCTTCTGCATGTAAAGCAGAGGCTCTTCCACTGAGCCACCGCTCGTCCCCAACTGCAACAGTGCAACATTCCCTTTCACCCTCCCTAAATGGAATCCAATCTATGAACATCCGTGACTGCTACAGTCATCTTCTGAGGTCCATTGCCCCCAACTTCTGAGATTAGGCAAGTGGCAACTCACGGCTGGGGCTTCTGGGTCATGGCACCAAAGCTCTGGAACTCTCTCCCCAGAGAGACTCGCCTATCCTCTTCTGCTGCTATCTTTCACCAGTGGGTGAAGACTGTTTTGTTTCATCTGGTGTTCCCTCAATGATCCTTCCTTCCGGCCCACTTTTTAATTGTTGCTTTTAGGTATGTGCATTTTATTGTATTATAGGAGATTTAAGTCCAGTATCACCAACAAGATTTGGGGGGTGGAGAGCTTTTGAGACTCAAATCTCCCTTTGGAGCTTTGACTTGCGGAAGCTCATTCCCCAAAAATGGTGTTGGTCTCTAAGGAGCTACTGAGTTCAGATCAACAAGGAGCCAGTTTGGTGTAGTGGTTAGGAGCGTAGACTCTAATCTGAGAGAAGCGGGTTTGATTCCCCACTCTTCCACATGCAGCTTGCTGGCGTGACCTTGGATCAGTCACAAGTTCTATCAGAGCTGTTCTATCAAGGGCCATTCTCAAAAGAGCTCTCTCAGCCCCATCTACCTCACAGGGTGTCTGTTGTGGGACGGGGAAGGAAAAGGGATTGTAAGCCGCTCTGAGCAAAGGGCGGGGTATAAATCCAATCTCTTCATCATCATCAAGGCTGACCTCCTGAAATGTATTGCATTATATGTGTATTTTATCTTGGTTTCAATTAATTAAACGACATGTTCTTGTTTGGTTTCCATAATTTTTAATGCATTTTTTTCAGATATGTATTTAATCTGTTAAGATGCCTTGGTGGCCTGGTGATGGCAGAAAAGTGCGATATAAATTTTGTAAATAAATAACCCCCAGCAAGTTTATACGGGATTTTCCATCATGGCTTCTTCTCACTGAGGTTGCAGCCTTCTGTCTGGACTGCTCATCCTCCCGTGGGATTTATGCAGTCACCTTTCAGCAATGCTTTCCTGCTTCACACATACATAGGAGACACAGAGCCACTTTGGTGTCGTGGTTAAAAGCGACGGACTCTAATCTGGAGAATTGGTCTGCTTCCCCACTTGAAGCTACCTGAGCGACCCTACGCGAGTCACAGCACTCTCAGCCTAAAAATAAGTATCACTCGCCACCTAGTGGTGGCAAAAAAAGCTACAGTTTTGGCAGCCAAACAATCCCTTCCAGGATCTCCTGACTATTCCAGACACAATGCCATGCGATAACAAACTAATTAACAGAAGAAAAAAATCAGGCAAACCCCCCCACAAATCTGATGTTTAAAATGGCGGCATTCCAACATGAGTGGGAGAACATTCCAGTCTATGGTGCCATCTGCTGACCTGAAAGCTGCAATTCTTCATCAAAGGAAAGGAAACCTTACATTATTTATTTATTTCATCTATTCCCCACTTTTCTCCCCAGTGGGAGCCCAAAGTGGCTCACGACATTCTCCCCTCCACCATTTCGTCTTCACAACCCTACGAGGCACTCTCTAATCTGGGAGTACCGGGTTCGATTCCCCACTCCTCCAGTTCAGAGCGTAGAACTGGCCCCAAGGTCACTTGGCAACCTTCCACGGCAGAGCAGGGGTTCGAACCTGGAACTCCTGGATCCTAGCCCAACCCTTATGAAAATGCTGGGCTGGGATTTATCAGAAATTTTGACAGTGTTCAAAAAAGGGCTTCATCAATCACGATTATGGTTTCCTGTCACAGTACCGTAGTTCAATCAGCGGGTCTAGCGCACTTGGTTATATATAAAATTATAGAATCACGGAGTTGGAAGGGGCCATACAGGCCATCTAGTCCGACCCCCTGCTCAGTACAGAATCAGCCCTAGAGCATCCCTGACAAGGGTTTGTCCAGCTGCTGCTTAAAGACAGAAGAAGAAGAAGAAGAGGAAGAAGAAGAAGAAGAAGAAGAAGAGATTGGATTTATACCCCGCCCTTCACTCACTTGGAGTCTCAGAGCGGCTTACAAACTCCTTTCCCTTCCCCTCCCCACAACAGACACCCTGTGAGGTAGGTGGGGCTGAGAGAGCTTTTTCCCAAGCTGTCCTTGAGAGAACAGCTAGTACAGAGCTATGGCTTGCCCAAGGTCATCCAGCCAGGTGCAAGTGGAGGAGTGGGGAATCAAACCCGGTTCTCCCAGATCAGAGTCCGCGCACTTAACCACTACACCAAACTGACTCTCTGGGCAGCTGATTCCACTGCTGAACTACTTTTACCATGAAAAAAAAAAAAAGATTCCTAATATCCAGCTGGTACCTTTCGACCCATAATTTAAACCCATTATTGTGAGTCTTATCCTGTGCTGCCAACAGGAACAGCTGCCTGCCTTCTTCTAAGTGACAGTTTTTCAAATACTTCAAGACAGCAATTATGTCCCCCCCCCTCAACCTCCTCTTGTCCAGACTGAACAATTCTCACATCCCTCAGCCTTTCCTCTTAGGGCTCGGTCTCCAGGGCCCCCCCCCCACCCCCGATCATCCTCGTCGCTCTCCTCTGCACCCTCTCGATTTTTTCCACATCCTTTTTGAAGTGAGGCCTCCAGAACTGCACACAGCACTCCAGGTGCGGCCTGACCAATGCAGCGTACAGTGGGACAAGGGTCGCCAGCTCTGCATTGGGAAATACCTGGAGATTTTGAGGTAGAGCCTGAGAAGGGTGGGGTTTGAGAAGGGGAGGGACTTCCATATGGTATAATGTCAAGGAGGAGGAGGAGGAGATTTGATTTATACCCCGCCCTTCACTACCTAAAGGAGTTTCAGAGTGGCTTACAATCTCCTTTCCCTTCCCCTCACACAACAGACACCCTGTGAGGTAGGTGGGGCTGAGAGAGCTCTGAGACAACTGTCCTTGAGACAACAGCTCTGACAGAACTTGTGACTGACCTAAGGTCACACCAGCAGCTGCATGTGGAGGAGTGGGGAATTGAACTCGGTACTCCCAGATTAGAGACTGCACTCTTGACTATGACATCAAACTGGCTTTCCAGTTTGGGCGGAGTTTGGGGATGGGGAGAGACCTCAGCTGGGTACGATTTCATAGAGTCCACCTTCCAAAGCGGCCATTTTCTCCAGGTGAACTGATCTCCTTGTCCCTGAGATCAGCTGTAATAGCAGATCTCCAGCCACCACCTGGAGGTTGGCAACCCTCGTAAAGCATCACCACCAGTGTTCCCTCTAAGCTGAGTTAGTGTGAGCCAGCCCACAGGTTTTTAGTCTCCAGCTCACACATTTTTGTCTTAGCTCATGAAAGATGGCTCCAGAGCAAACTAATTTATGCAGTAGCCAAATTGCTCACAACTTTAATGCCAGGAGCTCACAAAGCAGAATTTTTGCTCACAAGACTCCACAGCTTAGAGCAGCGGTTCTCAACCTGTGGGTCGCGACCCCTTTTGGGGTCGAACGACCATTGCACAGGGGTCGCCAGCTGGCGTCTGAGCCCGCCCCTCCCTGCCAGCAGGAAAGGGCCCTGCGCTCAATCGAGTGCGAGGTCTGGCCTCCCGGCTCTTTGCCTTCAAAGGGAGCTTTCCCTTTAAGGGCAAAGAGCAGGGGTTAGTTGGGGCCGGAGCCCCACCCCCTGCTTCCAGCAGCCCTTCCAGCAGGGGCCACGAGGAGGAAGAAGCCAGCAGGTAAGTCAATGGCTGCTTTCCCCTCCCTGCCGCCGCCTTTAGGGCGCTCCACCATCGCCTTCCCTGGGCTCCACACCAAAGTGCAGAGCCCAGGAAAGGCGGCAAAAGCCGCCCCCCCCCACCTACCTACCTTCCCCCCCTCTCTCTCTCCCTCCCACCTTTCTCTCTCTCTCGCTCTCGTGCTCTCTCTCTCTCTCTTCCCCACTCTCTTCCCCCTTTCTCTCTCTCTCTCTCTCTCTCTCTCCCCCCCACCTACCTTCGTTTTCTCATGGCATCTTCTGTTGAAGAAAAGTAAGACTGAAGCCTGAGTGTTTGTTGTGTCTTGTTGGGAATAGCTTGCAAATATATGTGTGTCTAAAGTCTGTATTAAAGTTGTTTGGTGCTAACTGCCATGCAAGAGAAAACATCTGAAAAAGTACCTTCATTGTTGTGTGTGTTGGCAGAATTTTATGGTTGGGGGTCACCACAACATGAGGAACTGTATTATAGGGTCGCGGCATTAGAAAGGTTGAGAACCACTGGCTTAGAGGGAGCATTGCCAGTTGATTGATTATATTCATTACACGTGCACGGGTACCAAAAATATAAACATAAAAGATGGGGGCTCAAAGACCATGAAATATAGCTGTTTCTTACATTTTCATTGGAACAAAAAATATAAAAGAGCGACCTGTTCACAGCAACCATAGCTGAGGACAATACTGTCTCATTAGCTCTTCTAGGATAATTGAGCCCCTCCAGCCAGCCAGAAGCCCGTGGTTACAATTAAGTCCAAATAGAATCAAATGGCTGATAAATTCTGTTTCAGCAGTTTCATGCCGGAGCTTCCTTTTGAAGTCTTTTTTTCTTCAAATATGGTGACTTGGAGGCCAGCGGCGGCGGCAGCTGGTAGATTAAAACGTTCTCCCGCTGGCATTGGAGTGCCACCAGTTTGGAGGCTCCAATAAATACGTTAGTCTTTAAGGTACCACAAGACTTTCAGTCGCTGCTGCCGCAATTGCAGCTACCCGGCTGGAACTAGCCATTGAGGAAAGGAAAATGAATTATGGGAAAGAAGCATAATCCGACCTGATTTATTGGCCACGGATACAATGGAGGCTGCAGGAAGACTGCATAAATCAGCTTTCCTTGGTGCTGAATTTGGACTGCCTTTGTGCAGACTCTTCCTCTGAAGGGGCTGGGAATGTTATAAGGCTGGAGAAGACTGTAAGATCGAAGTTACAAGTTTGTTGGTTTCTTTATTTATGTACTGCCTTCCTCCGCAGTGGGGAACCCAATGTGGCTTACGTTGCTTCTGTTTTAGCCTCACATCGACCCTGCGGGGTAGTTCCACAATTCCTTCCCACAATCAGAAAAGACGCCCCCTCCCATTTATCCCCTATTTTGACATATTTATTTCTTTGCTGTCCTTTCCCCCTCTTAATTAAATCAACATAACTGTTGACCGTATAACCTTAGCTTGTTATTTAGTTTCACTCTGAATATCTCAAAGCATCTATATCATGTCTAGGGCTGCCAGCCTCCAGGTGGGGCCTGGGGATCTCCCGCTTTTACAACGGATCTCCAGCTGACAGAGGTCAGCTCCCCTGGAGGAAATGGCTGCTTTGAAGGGTAGACTCTATGGCATTGTATCATGCTGAGGCCCCTCCCCTCCCCAAACCCCACCTTCTCCTGGCTCCACCCCCAAAGTCTCCAGGTATTTTCCAACCCAGACTTGGCAACCCTAATCATGTCACGTGTTAATTTGCTGTTCAGCCTGTATCTATAAGTCTGAAGTCTAGCTTCCTTTCCAATGTATTTGACAAAGTGTGCATGCACACGAAAGCACATACCTTGAATAAACCTCTGTTGGTCTTAAAGGTGCTACTGGACTCTAAATTTATTCTCCTGAGAGGCAGGCTTGGCTGAGTCTGTGAGTGGCCCAAGGTCACTCAGCAAACTCCCATGGCAGAGTGGGGATTTGAACCTGAGTCTCTGATCCTACTCTGATACCATGCTGGCTCTTTAAAGGGCTGGATCCATCCAGCTTTTTTCACTCGGTCTTTTCTAGTTCCCTTCTTTGCTACAGACTAGGGTTGCCAACTCTGGGTTGGGAAATTCCTGGAGATTTGGGGGTGGGGCCTGAGAAGGTGGAGTTTGGAGAAGGGAGGGCTCTCAGTGGGAATTGGATGCTATAGAATTCACCCTTTGAAGATGCCTTGCCTTTTGGGGGGATTGATCTCTGTCATCTGGAGATCAGTTGCAATTTCGAGAAATTCCAGGCTCTACTACAGTTGCCAGTTCTGGGTTGGGGAATATCTGGAAATCTTGGGGGTTCAGTCCGAGGGGGGCAGGATTTGGGGCATAATGCCACAGGCTTTACCTTCCAAAGGGGCCATTTTCTCCTGGTGAACTGATCTCTGTCAGCTGGAGACCGCCTCTAATAGTGGGAGATCTCCAGGCACCACCTGGAGCTTGGCGGACCTAACTGGCAACCTAACTTGGCATACGTGTTAAGAAAACATAAGAACGTAAGAGAAGCCCTGTTGAATCAGGCCAATGGCCCATCCAGACCAACAGTCTGTGTCACACAGTGGCCAAAACCAGGTGTTGTAAACAAGGCCCACGCCTGATTAAATCTCGTTTAAAACGTGGCTGTCCCAGAAGGCGTTTTTATAAAGAGTAAAGATTCCAGACCCCTTGGTGGGGGAAGGGGGTTCCCCACTGCCAGGCCCAACTTCTTCACCACCAATCAGCTGGCTGGCAGGGGGGGGATTTACCCCCCAAAAAAGGGAGGAGAACCTGACATTTCAGTGCTGTGCCTATGTGACTGCAACATGACCTGGAAGTGATGTAAGCACATTAGGGTGACACTCTGGTTTTTTGGCGGGAAACTCAATGGTAGAAGCTAATTCTACCATAGAGGTTTTGCCCAAAAACTAGAGCATCGCCGCAATGCCCCCAGCGTGCCTACGTCACATTGGAAGTCACATGGGCACGTCACTGAAACATGGGATAGTTAAGTCCACCCTCCATTCCCCACTGGCTTCCTGGAGGGACCTGACAACCCTAATAAAGAGCTGTAGTTTTAGAGTGTAAGAGATTTGTCGTCATGTGCCTGCTTTGGGTGAGAGATGTCCTGTCCCCAGCGAGCCTTGCCCACTGGCACGCCAGTGCCTGTCAGGAGGAAGAAAAAAGGGCTGCCGACCTCAAAGTGCAATTACAGTTGCCAAACTCCAGCTAGTGCCTGGAGTGCTTCTCCAAGACTTACAACTGATCTCCAGCCTACAGAGATCCATTCCCCTGGAGAAAATGGCATCTTCAGGGGGTGGAAACTATGGCACCAAATCCCGGCTCAGTTCTCTCCCTTCCCTAAACCTCACTCTCCCAGCCCCAAATCTCCAGGAATTTCCCGAACCGGAATCCTAAATGTTATCCTAAGAAAAGTTACCCTCTTCTAAGTCCATTGAAGTGAATGGGCTTAAAGGCTGAGATTCCGTTTAGGGATACGCTGCTAATGTCCACGGAAAATCAGAAAGGTGTTCCCTTTTCTTAATGCTTTGTGTATAGTACAAACTATCTCGTTTACTGCATTTGCCGATCCTTTTAATCTAGCTTTACTGCACTGCTGTATGCATTGTAGTTTTATTACACTGCTAACTAATTTTGTAATGCTGATTTACTGCGTTGTTGAATGTATTGTGTTGTTTTATTGCTTTAAAAAAACAACAACTGCAATCCACCCTGACTTTCAGCACGAAAGTAATGTATGCAGTGGGCCTGGTTCCAACCTCCTGCTAGCAAAAGTAGTTTGCTGAACTGGATCTTTCCACCCTTCTCCGAGATCACTCTGCCCCCCCCCAGTCACTTTTTTGGTAATTTTTGATATTTTGTGTGTGCGTGCGCATGTCTGCACCTGGAAGTCATGTTGAACTCTGGTGACTGACCTCTACTGGGGGCCTGGAGAATATTTAGAGAGGTGGCTGAATAAAGCCTGCCTCCACCTCCCACTTCTGGTATTTCAAGGTCTCTCATCCAAGTACTAACCACAGTCGACCCAGCTCAGCTTCCAAGATCTGACAAGATCGGGCTTGCCTAGGTTATCCAGGGCAGGGAAGGGCAGGGGGACTTCTAAGAACAATGTGACAGGAGACATTAGACAAAACCACCTCACTCCTCACTTTCCTAGAAGCTTTGACTTTGTTGATGGAGTTTGCCTGGCAACCAGCAGGAGACTGTGGGGGCATGGCCACAGGGGTGTGGCCATCAGCAACAGTGCGACATCACTTCCGGGAAAACCCCGAAGCAACAAAACGTCTCTCTAGGAATCAGCAGAAACTCTGTTGTAAAACCACAGAGGTTTTGGTGATGGCTAGAGAGGCACAACATCACTTCTGGGTTTCCCTGGAAGTGATGTTGAACCATTACTGATGGGGATTTTTAAAAAAATCTTCCTCTCACTGACTGTTGGAGGGCTTGGAGGAGGCGGGAGTCCTTGTGCCCCCAGACGGCACAGAGCAACTTTAACCGTGCCCCATTTCTGCAAAAATAACAGGGCACTTTTGTCCATCTCTCTTTCTAGATGCCCCCTCCCACGCAGCATGGTATATTGTTCCTGAGAACCCTCTCCCCCATCTTTAGCAGCAGCTTGATGGAGGCACAGGAAGTCGCTTGGGGGGGGGGCAGTGGGAAAGATCCACTCCATTGGCAAGAGTTTGGAACCAACCCAAATCCTTCGCTTCAATGCTCTGAGCATTAGAGCAAATGTGGCCGTATGGACCGGTAAGTGTTTTCCGCCTCGACGGAAGCTGATCTTTTCCTGACCTGACGCGAAAAGTGGTTTTTAAGAACCCCGTCCTCCGATGAAGTGAACAATGGGGAAATTTAAAAAAATGTCTGCGATATGACTTGCTTCTATTAGCGAAATCTCTGTTATTCCGTTTCTTCTCTTGGCAAACCGAAATTACCATTTGAGACATCCAGAAGGGGTGAAAAACTAGTTAAGTGTCCCCCTGTGCTTTTTTTAAAAGGAGGGGGGAGGAACGGCCCAATCTGTTTTCAGTTAAAAGCTCTTTAACGTCTGCAAACGTTCTATTAAAATCCCCTGCAGGGCAATTATGGGCAGTCCTTTCCCACGACTACAAATCACCGGAGGGACAGGCAGGAAAGATGTACCCTTCGGACAAAGTGGCTGTGAACTGGAGGATCATGGGAATTCCATAAGCACAGGGAAGGTTGGTGGGAAGATCCAGGATTTTCGACTCTTTCCAAACTCTGTTCCGGGGAACCCCGGAGGACCTCAGCAGCTTTCCAAAGAGTTCGGTTATGGCAGACACACATCACTCAAACACCGCTTTCCCAGTATGCCTGGCAGTGTCTGGCAACTGGTGGGAGGGTTAATGGACCAAGGCAGACGTCAGAGAACACAGGAACATAAGAAAAGCCCTGCTGGATTATACCAGTGGTCCATCTGGTCCAGCATCCTGTCTCAAACAGGGGGCAATCTATTACTCTGGACGGCCAACAACAGGACATAGAGGCTGAGGCCTTCCCGACGTTGTCTCCTGGCCCTGGGATTCAGAGGTTTACTGTCTCTGAACTTGGAGGTTCCCTTTAGTCACCATGGCTAGTAGCCACCAATAGACCTATCCTCCATGAATCTGAGCAAAAGCCCTGCCTGGCCCCACCCACTTTCTAAAAGCACCAGAAAAGGTCTTGCCCTAGTAGTCCAGCCCTGTAGCCCCTACACCACCCCGGGTCTCTCTGAGGGTTGCCAGCTTTCAGACTGGTCCCTCTACCTGTTCCTTTAACATCCATCTGATGTGCAGCAATCCGCAGGTGACAACGTTTATCGCCATGCTCTGAAAAAGCTCTGGCTGCCCTTACTGGAATATCAAACCACCATTCCAGGGACAGCACAGTTGGTTTCCTGGCCAGTTGGCAACATTCCTTCCACCCGGAAGATCAACTGTACCTGCGGACAGTTGCCTTTCTACCTTGGAATTCTGCATACCCCCCCCAGAGTCTGCAGGCCTTCCAGACATTTTTAGCTCAGGTGTTTCTTGCCCATTGCTCTCCCAATCTCCTCTGATCCCAGAAGCTAAGCAGGGTCAATCTCCTCTTCTACTTGGATGGAAGACCACCAAGTTGCTATGCAGAGGCAGGCATAATGGCGACCCACGTCTGAACATCTCTTGCCTTGAAAACCACCCAGGGTCACTGTAACTCAGCAGCAAATTGATGGCAAAAACAACAACACTTTGCCCTGCCTGTCCCTTCTTCCAAGGAGCGCAAGATGACACACTTCGTCCTCATTTCCTCCATTTCACCCTCACAACGACCCTGAGAGGTAGGTTTGGCTGAGAGAGTGACCGAAGGTCACCCAGAAAGCTTCAGGGCAAAGTGGCAGTTCAAAGACAAGCCTGTACTTTAGTATACTTCTTTTTCAGAATAGTATATTACAATACTGAATGTAATGCAAGGAATATTGGAATGTTTGGCTGACATACACTGCTCCCACCTCCACGCTCTGGGAGTGTATGGAGTGTCTCAGCCTAATTGTGACATATGAATTGCTTTACAACTGTTGACCTTATAACCTTAGTTTGTTATTTAATTCTGTTTTCCCATACCTTAAAACAGCTCAAAATATACCATTAAGTGCCCTCCACGCCTGAGAGGAGCTCATTAAGATTCTGTTATCTCCCACAACTAGAAGAAACACCTTTAGACATTTATCTGCTATTCTGACATATTTATTTCTTTACAACTGTTGACCTTATAACCTTGTTATTTAGTTTTTCAGTTTGCATGACTTAAGCATCGTCATGTTACATCTTAATTTGATGTTAAACCCCTGTCTGTAAATTTAGAACCTCATCTCCCATTCCAATTGTATCTGGAAAAGCGTGCCTTGCACACGAAAGCTCATCCCTTGAATAAACCTTTGTTGGTCTTAAAGGTGCCACTGGACTTTAAATTTATTCTGCTGCTTTAGAGCAACACAGCTGACCATCTGGATCCATCTTCATCAGGTAATATGTTAATTTGCTGTTCAGCCCATCTATAAGTTTGAACCTTACCTCCCATTCCATTGTATTTGATAAAAGCGTGCCTTGCACACGAAAGCCCATACCCTGAATAAACCCTTGTTGGTCTTCAAGGTGCTACTGGAGTCTAAATTTGTTCTCCTTCCAGTGCCTACTCCAACATGCTGACCTGTTGCCAACCTCCAGGTGGTGGCTGGAGATCTCCTGGGATTACAACTGATCTCCAGGACTCAGAGGTCAGCTCACCTGGAGAAAATGGCTTCTTTGGAAAGTGGGCTCTATGGCAGGGGTGGGCAAATTGCGGCCCGCGGGCCACATGCAGCCAGCCACAGAGTTTTTTGCGGCCCGCCAAGACAGTCGGCCATGTGGTTTTTATTTGTGGTTATATTTGTGAGCAAAGTTTTTCTTGCATGAAGATCAACAAGAGTAAATATAGATGCTCTTTGACAGACATTAACTTGCAGGCTGTGATGAGAATCTCAACAAGCAGTCTCACTCCTGATTTCAAAAAAATTGTAGAAAAGTGTGATAGGGTACATTTGTCTCATTAAACTGATTCTGAAATTAAATGTGCTTGCAGCTATAGATGATATGAAATTAACACAATAAATAAATTGAATAAAACTACCACTATTTTATTTCAATTATATTTACTGATTTTTAGGATACAATTTATACCTTTTCTGAAATGCAAAGTTAACTAATGAATGCAATCATTTTAAAAGGTGTGGCCCTCTGCTAACCCCTGCTCCCACAAAGTGGTCCCCGCGCCAAAACAATTGCCCACCCCTGCTCTATGGCATTATACCCCTCTGAATCACAGAATCATAGAATGTGAGAGGTGGAAGGGACCTTGAAGGTCATCTAGTCCAACCCCCTGCACTCTGCAGGAGCAGAGCCAAGTGACAGCCCTACGACATACCCCAAAGATGGCCGTCCAGCCTCTGCTTCAAAATGTCCAGCGAAGGAGCATCCACCACCTCCCAAGGCAATCTGTTCCACTGCTCAGCCACTCTTACAGTTAGGAAGTTTCTCCTGATATTTAGCCGGTATTGACTCCCTTGTATTTCCGCCCATTAGATCTCGTCTTGCAACCCAGAGCAAGAGAGAATAGATCTGCTCCATCCCTCCCCTCCCCAAATCCCACCCTCCTCAGGCTCCACCCCCAAAATCTCCAGGTATTTCTCTAACCTATGACCCCTGCACTATAGGGCAACCCTATGACCCCTGCACTGTACATCTAACACCCCCTCCCTCCTCCTCATTAAATATCACTAATCCCTACACAGAGAGACGCTACAATGTCCCGCAAAAGGCCCCTTCCCAGCTTGCTGTGTTCACTGACCCGCATCTGGAGCAGCGACGCTTCAAGTCCAATTCGAACAGAATTCTTCGTGTTTAGAGGAGCGGGAGAGAAATTTTTCAAATAAATAAAATGACGCACGTCGCTAAAGCCATTTCCTTTCCCAAAGAGTGTTTAATAGACTGTTTAAATCGCACAGCAGTTCTGGTTATAATTACTATAGAATGGCTCTAGTTCAAACACATTCGGCAATAATGACAACCCGGAGAGGCAGTTATGACGGCAGGAGAAGGATGGGAAGAAAACAACTAGGAAACTCACACACACACACACACCCCGAAGGGCCAGAACTGTGGCTGCCAAGCGGGAGGACCACTTGAGCCAGCATGAACCACGGGGGCGCAAACGGGCTCCTTCGTATGCCCGCCGATTTTAGTTGGGATGTCTTCTGCACCCTTTCCGGGCCAACGCTATGCTGGGGGTTATTAGGAAGGGCACTGAAAACAAATCAACCAGTATCATAACGCCTCTGTATAAATCCATGGTGTGACCTCATTTGGAGTACTGTGTACAGTTCTGGTCACCACACCTCAAAAAAGATATTATAGCATTGGAAAAAGTGCAGAAAAGGGAAACTAGAATGATAAAAGGGTTGGAACACTTTCCCTATGAAGAAAGGTTGAAGCGCTTGGGGTTCTTTAGCTTGGAGAAATGACGGTTGAGGGGTGACATGATCGAGGTTTACAAGATTATGCATGGGATAGAGCAGGTAGAGAAAGAAGTCCTTTTCTCCCTTTCTCACAATACAAGAACTCCATGAAATAGCTGAGCAGTCGGGTTAGAACAGATAAAAGGAAGTACTTCTTCGCCCCGAGAGTGATTAACACGTGGAATTCACTGCCCCAAGAGGTGGTGGCGGCTTCAAGCATGGACGGCTTCAAGAGGGAATTGGATAAACATACGGAGCAGAGGTCCATCAGTGGCTATTAGCCACAAAGTATAGATAGGAACTCTCAGTCTGGGGCAAGTGATGCTCTGTATTCTTGGTGCTTGACAGGGGGGCAACAGTGGGAGGGCCTCTAGTGTCCTGCCCCCACTGCTGGACCTCCTGTGGGCACCTGGTGTTTTTGGCCACTGTGGGACAGAGTGTTGGACTGGATGGGCCACTGGCCTGATCCAACATTTGCTTCTCTTATGTCCTTATGACAGAAGTGTGTCTGTTTCATTTACACGCCACTTCTTCCCCCAGAGGGGGCCCAGGGGGCCTGTGAGATTGTGCCAATAGATGTAGTCCACAACAGGTCTCCTTAAACAGAAAGTCCTTTATTTGCAGAAAAGATCTTGTTGGTCAAATACACTTCTTCTGTTAGTAATGCCCACGCATAGGAATACAACTACAATTATACTTGATATGAAATAAGCCCCCCTCGACTTCCACCAATCAATTGGGAGGATTATTGGCGCCCAAATATCCTGGCCCACTGTTCCCAAGGGAAGCGTGGTAAATTAGGTTCCCAGGCAAAGACACTGTTAGGATTTGTGAGGCGGATGTTCCCAAGGAAAAAATCAAGCAAAGGAGCACATAGCATCTGTGAATAATATAACACATAGCAGGAGGCTTTCAGCTCAAGGCCATGAGCTAGGGAAAAGCGAAAGAGAGATAAGAGTGAAGAAAAGCTAATGAGCAACAAGCATGCGCAAAGCAAGCAAGAAGCGCGTTCCTGCGGTGGGAGTCGCTCCGCCGATGCTATCTCGGATCCTAGAGGAGTCGGTATAGAACTCAAAGCAAAGGCAAAGTTAATAGACCATCAGGATAGGTGATAAAAACCTTAAACATGGGTACATGATACTGATGCAACCGAATTATTGATGAGAACAGTCAACAGGAATCTATGGCAGTGCTAACTGACAGCGCCTCAGTGTCATGGGTGACGACAGCGCCAGGCCCAGGCCCAAGTTGGCAGCACAGCCGCCAGCATCACCAGAGCTGGAAACTGGCCCCTCTGACTCCTCGGGAGTTGACAGCTTGCTGCTGCCAGCCCCCGAGGCAGCAAACCCTGCACCTGGCCCTGCAGCAGCTGATGAGGCGCGAGTACAATAAAGCCCGCCTGATTCACCGCCGCGGGTGGCTCAGCTGAGAGAGGGGCTCCACAAGGACTTAGCCACCCGCCGCAGAGACGCACACTGCAGGGAAGGCAGGCACCGAGCCCTGAGTACTGACAGGAGCGGTGGCGCCGCTCAGAGATGTGCTGCCAGAGGCCTATATGGCTCCAGATCAGGACCGGGCTTTCCGTGGAAGCAACAAGTTAATTCCGTGCTGACCTCGCGCCCACCCTCGGTCCCTGTTTCCAGACCTTGCTCCTGTTTGGCTTCCTGGCTTCCTGACGTCCTGCTTCGGACGACTATTCTCTTGTGCTCTCAACTTGGCTCCTGTTCTGTCTCTTCTGGTGACGGCTCCCTGAACTGGAGCGGACTCTTGCCTCTTGGCCCAGCCCACCCCATGACACTCAGAATTCTCCCTGCCTCCATTACATTCTCACAACAACCCTGCAAGGTAGGCTAGGCTGAGACAATGGGATTGGCCCAAGGTCACCCATGGCAAGGTCCCATGGCAGAGCGGCGATTCAAATCTGGGTCTCCCAGAGCCTAGGGCAGCACTCTGACTACTACACCACACTGGTGGCTGAAATGATTGTGCCACAGTCTTTCGCATCCTGGTCACCTCTAGACTGCCTTACTGTCACACTCTACCTGGGGCAGCCCTTGAAGACTTTGCAGGAATTGTAACTTATCCAAAGTGTGGTGTCTATCGTACCGGCAGGTATTCCTTGCAATGCAGACATGACATCCATCTAAAGAAACCGGCACTGATTATTTATTTGAACCATTCAAGATGATGGTTTTAAGTACTGAAGCTCCAAACTGGTTTGGGACTGAGTTACATGAATGACCACCTCTTCTCACCTCAATACAGCCGCCCAAGAACCTGCTCAGGTATTCCAACCTGCGGAATGGAGACAGGTGGCTATTCAAGGAAGGGCCTTTTTATTGGTAGCGCCACAGTGGCCAAAGGCTCTCCCTTGAGACGTCTGCCTGATACAGTTCCTGCTGGCATTTTAGCTTCTGGCAAAGACCTCGTTTTTGTTGGATATTGCAACTCTGCATGCAAGAGGATCTGGGAGGGAAAGGATTAAGAGAATTCTCTCTTTGGGGTACACTTGGCAGTTGGCCCCGCCCTCTGATCAGTTAGATGTTGAGCCTCTTTGGCCGCCACTTGCCTTCTGTGCTTCATCTTATACAGGATGTCTCTTCTTCTTTCTCTTACCTGGGCGTGGAGCTGTAGTGAGTTAATTCTTTTTTAAGTTAATCTGTTCACAGTAAATTAAACGTAGCTACATGAATATGTCATGTAAAAACTGCTTCTATTTTTGTAAGTAAAATTTCTTTCTCTTGTGACCACTGAAGTCAGATCATCTTTGTCATTTGTTTCAACAGCATTGTCCCCTTAATTGGGAAACATGGAGGATCAGGGATACTGAGTAAAGCTTCTGCGCTCCCAAGAAAACTGATCTTTTTTTACATGTAACCCAACAGGATTTGGGGGGGGGGGGTTTCCCCTTAATTTAAAGGATTTGCAAACAGTTGGTTTTTGTTTTGTGCTTTCCCTTGCTGAGTTGTCATCTACTATTTTGGTTTTTTTAAAAGAAAAAATCTGAGATACTGTCGTTTTAACATTTAGCGTTTCTCCTTTTGGGGAAGGCGATGCTGGTTGTTTTGATCGTTATACTGCTTGCCACTGCCAATTCTCCGAACGCTGCTGCTGTTATTTTGATGTGTTTTGATTGTTTGAAGACTAGGTTTTTATTGTATCGTATTGTACTCAGCTCGAAAGATTGCGATGTGTCTTAAACGTCTCCTGGAATGCCGTGATGAGAGACTCGTAAACGAAAACGAAAACTAACGTGGTGCAAGAAGCTGGCTGCAAATGCTCACCGAAAGGCAAAATAGGGAAGAACAGGTGCCAGAAAGTCCTGGCCTGAATAGCCCAGGCTAGCCAGACCTCATCAGATCCCAGAAGCTAAGCACTGACTGGCTAATATCTGGATAGGAGACCTCCATGGAATACCAGGGTCATGATGCAGAGGCAGGCAATGGCAAACCGCCTCTCAACATCTCTTGCCTTGAAAACCCTACAGGGTCACCAAAAGTCAGCTGAGACTTGACGGCACTTTCCACCACCACCACCAGATGCCAGAAAACAGGAACTGCCCTTGGTAGAGGGGGAAAGTTGGAACATATGAGGAAAGGAAAAGAACCCCTGGTTGCATGGAACAGCCCGTGATACTGAGAGAGCCAGTTTGGTGTAGTGGTTAAGTGCGCGGACTCTAATCTGGGAGAACCGGGTTTGATTCCCCACTCCTCCACTTGCACCTGGCTGGATGACCTTGGGCAAGCCATAGCTCTGTACCAGCTGTTCCCTCAAGGACAGCTTGGGAAAGAGCTCTCTCAGCCCCACCTACCTCCCAGGGTGTCTGTTGTGGGGAGGGGAAGGGGAAGGAGTTTGTAAGCCGCTCTGAGACTCCAAGTGAGTGAAGGGCGGGGTATAAATCCAATCTCTTCTCTCTCTTCTTCTTCTACTGGACTGGGCAGCTGATTGGGGTGGCAAACTGAAGGAGGACCACAATGTGGGAGAAGGTGGCAGGTCTCCTGCTATGGCAGAAGATCTCCTGCTGGCACCACGACTCCTCCTGGAACTGCTGAAAAGAGCAGTGAAAGGGGGACAAAGAAGTGACGTCGGTCCTCTCTAGGAATCTAGGTTTTACCATAGGTTTTACTATAGTGTTTCCAGAGAAGACTGACATCACTGCCAGGTTTCCCCTGGAAGTGACATAATGCCCCCCCCATGTCCCCATCCCCCCCCCCCAAACTCCCACTGGTTGCCAGGTAACCCTAGTGACAGGCCTTCACCAATCACCTCCCCCCCCCCCCCATGTTGCTACTGTCTAGGTGCCAGACAAGCTGCACATTCAATTTATCCTTTCGTCCGTTCATCCATTCAATTGATTTCTGATCCAGTGGAATACCGACCCAAGTTCAAGGTTTTGGTACTGACCTAAAAGGCCCTTGAGCGGTCAGGGACCAATGTACCTACGGGACCATCTCCTCCGTTATGTCCTCAGGAGAGCATTACGCTCCCTAGACACCAATCTACTGGTGGTCCCCAGCCCTAAAGATTCCCAGCCGGCCTCAAGCAGGGCCAGGGCCTTTTCAGCCCTGGCCCCGACCTGGCGGAACTCCCTGCCAAGTACTATCAGGGCCCTGCGGGATCTGATGCAATTCTGCAGGGCCTGCAAGGCAGCGATGTTCTGCCAGGCTTCTGGTTGAGGACAGCGATGGGTTCCATCTTGGCTGGCCCTCTTCTCTGTTCTCTGCTCTTTACATCTACCTCGCCCTCTTCCCTCTGGCCACGAAGTAGCTGCCAGCTGGAACTGGGATTGGTTAATCATTTGCCATCTGACTGGAGATCAGGTGCGGCCAGCCCCCACTAGAGTTCAGGGAAGGCATGCGGCCAGCAGTCGCCCCTCTCCCTCAACTCCGACAAGATTTAAAGGGCCTGCTGATCAGCTGGAGGGCCCTTTATATCTTGGAGGAGGGGAGGGAGAGGGGGGGCTGCAGGATTTGAAGGGCCCTCCAGCTGATCGACGGGCCACAAGTTCCCACTGATCAGCTGGAGGGCCCTTTTGCTATCACAGGAGGGAAGGGAGAGGAGGAGGGGTGATGGGGAAGAGAGGCAGCAGCTGTTTTGGGGCATGCCTCGTATTTGAGGGGGTGGAGCCCCGAAATGCCCCACTGTGGCTAGGGGGCTATCTTGGAGCAAGTCTGTCTGCAGACCTTTAGTTGCCAACCAAAGACACAAAAGATTTACTGTCTGTAAGAACTTTAGATTATTGGACTATGGTTGTCAACACGGTGGAATCGGTTTTTGATGTTTATTCTTGTTTGAATGTACAGAAATGTATTCGTATTTGTATTAATATTGATATATATTTTTTAAATCTATAGAAGAGTGATATTCCCTTTGTAAATATATCAGTGGTTGCCACTATTTTCTACAACTTGTAGGCTGGCGACTCTTAAGTAAACAGCTTGGGTTTTTTTGTTTTGTTTTCTGGAAGAGCCATAGATCTGGTGGGAAAATGCCAAAAGTGTCAATAATTTTTTTTAAAAACTCCATCTCCCCAGCGAGGACAGTTTTATTCCAGGGTCTAGATGGTAATTACTTTTTAAGTAATTCAGAATTACGGGCTAGAGTTTGGCAGGTGGAGGGACATATATCTTAGCCAGGCAAACAACGCTACAGAGAGGCGGAATGGCTCTCAAGGCTAAAAAGTTGTTAAGAGCCTTTGGGCTGGAAAGTTTTGGTTCGGAAAAGACCTGCAATGAGAGGATTTCTCCTACTGTAATTAATTCTTCTGAGTGAGAATTTCCAGCAACATCTAAAAGGGCACGTCTCTCAAGTAGGAAAGGACACTGTAGTCTGCATAAATGTAACACTCACATATACTGTATATTTAAAAAAGGTAAAGGTTTCCCTTGCTCGAAAGCCAGTCAAATCCGGCTCTGGGGGGCAGTGCTCATCTCTGTTTCCAAGTTGAAGAGTCAGCACTGTCCGAAGACGTTTCTTTGATTGAGTTCATGCATCTCTCGTTGGGTCTTCCCCTTTTCCTGCTGCCTCCGACTTTTCCTAGCATTATTGTCTTTTCCAGTGACTCTTGTCTTCTCAGAATGTGACCAAAGTACAACAGCCTCAGTTTAGACATTTTAGCTTCTAGGAAGAGTTCAGTCTTGATTTGATCTACAACCCTTGGTCTTTTTGGTGGTCCACGGTGTCCATAAAACTCTTCTCCAACTCCACGTCAAAGGAATCAACTTTCTACCCGTCAGCTTTCGTCATTGTCCAACCTTCACAACCAGACATAGAAGAAGAAGAAGAAGAAGAAGAAGAGAAGGAGGAGGAGGAGGAGGAGATTGGAATTATACCCCACCCTTCACTACCCGAAGGAGTCTCAGAGCGGTTTACAAACTCCTTCCCCTTCCCCTCCCCACAACAGACACCCCGGGTGGTCGGTGGAGCTGAGAGAGCTCTGAGAGAACTGCTCTTTCAATGACAGCTCTGACAGAACTATGACTTGCCCAAGGTCATCCAGCCAGGTGCAAGTGGAGGAGTGGGGAATCAAACCCGGTTCTTCCAGATTAGAGTCCGCACACTTAGCCACTACACCAAACTGGCTAGTTTGGAGAAGATTCTGGTATAAACAAGAGGAGGGTAAAACCACAAATGCCATCTTCGGGGGCAGGCGGGATTAAAAAGATGATAGACAGAGGCCCACGAATTATTGTTTGGGGTTCCTGTCTGCTGGAGCTGTTTCAGAAACCGGTGATGTAATCGAATAAGCATGCTCTGTTTCCATGGGAATGGGGAACAAATTCTCTAATACCGATCTCTAATGAACGTCTGATTCCAAGGCTCAAATGTCTCTCTGAGACGATGGCGAGATTTCTAGCCTAGCGGTAGAGCTGGGTGTGTGTGTGTGTGTGTGTGTGTGTGTGTGTGTGTGTGTGTGTGTATGTTGCTCTTTACTTTGTTGACGGCTAATTTTGTATTGAGAAGGTACATCTTTAACAGCGTGTTGTTTAATGCGCAAGGTCAATCGATACTGCTGTTCAGATTAATTCCGTCTGATGTACTACAGGGCAGGAGGAGAGAAAGCATTCTAAGAAGGCGCAAGGAGGGCAATGGTTTCCATACTGCACAGAGTGATTTCTACTTCGGGTTGCCAACTCTGGGTTGGGACACTCCTGGAGATTTGCAGACAGAACCTGGGGGGGGACAGCGTTTGGAGAGGGGAGAGCTCTGGACGGATGTGTTGCCCCAAACTCCACCCTCCCCGGGTCTCTACCCCCAAATCTCCAGGAATTTCCCAACCAGGACATGGCAACCCTCCAGTTTGGTGTAGTGGTTAAGAGCGACGGACTCTAATCTGGGAGAACCGGGTTTGATTCCCCACTCCTCCATTTGCACCTGCTGGATGACCTTGGGCAAGCCATAGCTCTGTACCAGCTGTTCTCTCAAGGACAGTTGTCTCAGAGCTCTCTCAGCCCCACCTACCTCACAGGGTGTCTGTTGTGGGGAGGGGAAGGGAAAGGAGTTTGTAAGCCGCTCTGAGACTCCCAAGTGAGTGAAGGGCAGGATATAAATCCAATCTCTTCTTCTTCTTCTTCTTCTTCTTCTTCTGTTATGGCAAGCCAGCCCCAGTTGCAAGAGGGGTGTGATAGATCGAGTCACAGCGGGTGTGTTGTCACTGGAGGGTTTGGGGTTTTTTTAAAGTCCTGTGCAGAAGGAGTGTGCGACCTTGAAAACAGCCGCTCCAGGAGGGAAGGGGGGGAACACATATGCTCAAAAAGTTGCAAATGTCGGTATTCAGCGAATCCTGCAGGGGCACATAATGTAATGTGACAGCAAAATATCATCGGGCAAACAGGGAACTAATAAGGAAAGGTATTATATTACACAGCAGAGCTCTGGAAGAACACTGCGCTATGGGTGTCTGTCACAAGAGCAGACTGGATGCGGTTTCCAGGAGAGCCGATTAAAAGGCCTCTGGGTCCAGTTCACGGCGTTAAAAGGGAGCAGGAAGTAGCTGCTACTGCCTGAACTCTCCCTAGAAGCTAAAAAACAAGTCCACTGGGGCTATTGTACTCTGGTCACGTTATGAGAAAAGTCACTAGAAGGGAAAATAATGCTAGGAAATGTTGAAGGCAGCAGGAAAGAAGAGCCGACATCAGATGAACAAAGTTTGGGCCCAGTGACACCTTTGGTGTAGTGGTTAAGTGCGCGGACTCTAATCTGGGAGAGCCGGGTTCGATTCCCCACTTCTCCCCTTGCACCTGCTGGATGACCTTGGGCAAGCCACAGTTCAGACAAGAGCTGGCCTTGAAAGGGCAGTCTCTGTCAGAGCTCTCTCAGCCCCACCTACCTCCCAGGGTGTCTGTTGTGGGGAGGGGAAGGGAAAAGGAGTTTCTAAGAGACTCCGAGTGAAGGGTGGGGTATAAATCCAATCTCTTCTTCTTCTTTAAGACCAACAAAGCCGTATTCAAGGTACAAGCTTTTGTGTGCGTGCACACTTCTCCAGATACAGTGCACGCACACGAAAGCTTATACCTTGAATAAAACCTGGCTGGTCTTGAAGGTGCCAGTAGACTCAAAACTTTGGTCTGCTGCCCGAGACCCACATGGCTACCCATCTGGATCCAACAGTGGATGGACTGACTCCATCAAGGAAGACCGGGGGGGGGGGGGGGGGGGGCTCCGTTTGCAAGACCTGAACAGGACTTTTGGAGGTCATTAATTCATAGGGTCACCAGGAGTCAGAAGTAACTCAACTGTACTACACACACTCATGAAGAAGAAGAAGAGGAGGAGGAGGAGGAGATTGGATTTATACCCTGCCCTTCACTCACTTGGAGTCTCAAAGCGGCTTACAAAGTCCTTTCCCTTCCCCTCCCCACAACAGGCGCCCTGTGAGGTAGGTGGGGCTGAGAGAGCTCTGAGACAACTGTCCTTGAGAGAACAGCTGGTCCAGAGCTATGGCTTGCCCGAGGTCATCTAGCAGGTGCAAGTGGAGGAGTGGGGAATCAAACCCGGTTCTCCCAGATTAGAGTCCGCGCACTTCACCACTACACCAAACTGGCTCTGTATGACCCCTTCCGACTCTGTGATTCTAAGATTCCTCTCCTTTAAAGAGCTCTGTGTCTCACTTGTGATTTCTTTCTTTTCTTTTTTTTTAAATATTATTATCACTTGATTTTAAATTTTTCAAACAAGGGAACGAAAAAGAACCACCACTGCTTAAGACAAAGAAAGAAGAACTTCCTGCATTGCAAAACACCGAAACAAAATGACAAAAAACAGAAAAGAAGAACACACAAAATGCAAAGGGAAGACAAAGTCGAATCAAAGTATTGGCAGAGGGCTTAATATTTAATACACTTTTCAATTTATTTTACAGGACATAGCTAAGGGAAGACGTTAATAATGACACGGGGGATTTTTTTAAAGAAAAGATAATTATTTCTCTACTTTATATTTAATTCCTTTCCCATAATTTGAGGAAGGGCTTGGATAGATGTTGCAATTTCTAAATATGAAGAAGAAGAAGAAGAAGAAGAAGAGATTGGATTTATACCCCGCCCTCCACTCCCCAAGGGAGTCTCAGAGCGGCTTACAAACTCCTTTTCCCTTCCCCTCCCCACAACAGACACTCTGTGAGGTAGGTGGGGCTGAGAGAGCTCTTTCCCAAGCTGTCCTTGAGGGAACAGCTGGTACAGAGCTATGGCTTGCCCAAGGTCATCCAGCCAGGTGCAAGTGGAGGAGTGGGGAATCAAACCCGGTTCTCCTAGATTAGAGTCCGCGCACTTAACCACTACACCAAACTGGTTTTCAGCTGGTTAGGCGAGAAGGCTCAATGCCATTTCCTTTGCCCTTCTCGATGAAGAGCCGTACGTTCTGTATTCTAAAGTGAAACATCTCAGACTCACAGTTGGGGGGGGGGGGGGGGGAAATGGACCTTGACATTTCTAAATCAGTTTCCGCCTCAACTTGGATAGCCCCGGCTAGCCTGATCCGCTCAGATATCAGAAGCTAAGCAGGATCGACCTCGGTTAGCACTTGGATGGGAGACCCCGGGCCTGTCTGCAGAAGAAGGCAATGGCAAACCATCTCTGAATCTGTCTCGCCTTAAACACCCTACAGGGCTTGCCATAAGTCAGCTGCAATTTGAGGGCACTTTCCACCACCGTGGTGGCTCAGAGGTTAAGACGCTGAACTGGAGACCGGAAGATCGGTCGTTCGGCAGTTCGAGACCCGAGTGCCGCGTGACGGAGTGAGCTCCCGTCTCTGGTCCCAGCTCCTGCCAACCTAGCGGTTCGAGAGGAAGAAATTGCAAGTAGATAAATAGGTACCACTTTGGTGGGAAGGGAACAGCATTCTGTGCACCTCAGCGTCTAGTCATGCCAGCCACATGACCACAGAAACATCTTCGGACAGCGCTGGCTCTTCGGCTTGGAAACGGAGATGAGCACCGCCCCCTAGAGTCGGGTTTGACTGGCTTTCGAGCAAGGGAAACCTTTACCTTTACCCTTTAACTTCTACCACCAAAAGCAGCGCCCCCTGCAGGTTACAGGACCCACCTTTTCTTGTCACAAAATTAAGGCAGCCCATTCAGATTTGCCACCCCAAGCTCTGCTTCGAATGGAGACACTGCAGTTTCACCTCCCCTTTAGAATGCCCTCCCCTTTGAGGCTTGCCTGGTGCCTACCAAACTGTCTTCTTGGCCCCAGGCCAAAGCATTTCTCTCTTTTTAACTTTTAAAATTATTTCATGGTACTCTTTTTACTTGTTAAGTTACCTTGAATAGGACTCTGGAGAGGCAGCATAGAAGTCCCCTCCTAAATAAACATAGGAATAAGTATTTTAAGGGGGGGAGAGGTAGAACTCAGCGGTAGTTTGGTGTAGTGGTTAGGAGCGTGGACTCTAATTTGGGAGAACCAGGTTTGATTCCCCACTCCTCCACATGCAGCTGCTGGTGCGACCTTGGGCCGCTGACCAGTTCTCTCAGAGCTGTTCTCTCAAGGGCAGTTTCTGTCAGAGCTCTCTCAGCCCCACCTACCTCACAGGGTGTCTGTTGTGGGGAGGGGAAGGGACAGGAGATCGTAAGCCGCTCTGAGACTCCTTCGGGTAGTGAAGGGCGGGGTATAAATCCAATCTCTTGGTATAAATCCAATTTAGTACATCTGCTTGGCATGCAGAAGGTCTCAGGTTCTGCCTGAGACCCTGAAGGTCTGCTGCCATTCGGAGGAGACAATGCTGACTTTTATAGACCACCCAATAGTCTGACTCGGCATAAGGGGGCTCCATGTGTCCAAACAAAGAAAATTTGAGCGACCTTCATGTGGAATTCTCTCTCCCTCTCTCTCTCTCTGTGATAACATCCAGCTTGAAGGGACAGAAGCCAACCTATCCATGTTGGCTCTTTGGTTTTTATAGGATTCCTGGCCTCACCGAATGACTTGAGAACTCTGGCGCAGTAATTCCCCAACATGGTGCCCGTGGGCACCCCCCAATGTATTTCTTGGTGCCCGCTGGATCCTCCTCCAAATTGCTCATCCAAGCAAAGAGTCCATCCTGTCTGTCCTCCAACTCGCTGGAGCGTCGGAAGGTGCCAAGACATGAAGGATTGCAGGAAAATTGGCGGAAAACAATTAGCATTTCTCAACACAAAATACTTATGGTATAAAAAAAAGGACTCTGAAACTCATTCCACGAGAGCACAGAGGGCATTAACCTTTCTGTGTTCAAGAAGCACCCGTTCTGAAACAGCCAGCTCGATGCCAGGAAGACGCTCGGGTTGGATCCTCTTAACGTTTTGTGGAACCTCTCAGTGCTTTGAGATAGGACACAGAGCAGCCATTTTGTCACTGGTTCCACCCACCACCAGCAGGGAATGATGGGATAAGGTTGCCAGCTTCAGGTTGGGAAACTCCTGGAGATTTGGGGATGGAGCCTGGGGTGGACAGGGATTTCACTGGGGTGCAATGCCCCAGAGTCCACCCTCCAAAGCAGCCATTTTCTCCAGGGGAACTGATCTCAGTAGTCTGGAGATGAGCTGTAATTCCAGGGGATCCCCAGGTCCCACCTGGAGGCTGGCATCCCTATACCACAGAAGCCATTTTGTCATTGGCCCCACCCACCCCATAGCAACCATTTTGCTGTGGCACCCACTACCTGCTCTCGAAATTTCAGACGGTTCGGCAAGTTGCCCTAGGTCAGGGGTGGGCAAACTGTGGCTCGGGAGCCGCATGCGGCTCTTTCACATATATTATGCGGCTCCCGGCAGGGCGGCTGGGGAAGCTAAATATCATTAGCAAACAAATATCATTGGACAAATTAATATCATTATCCATATCTGCTTGTTATTATTTTTGGCAGTCTCCTTTCACGTTAATAAAAAGCAAATTTGCTTATTCCCCAATAAAAGCAGGTACTATTTGTTCATGTCTTGCGGCTCTCAAACATCTGATGTTTATTCTATGCGGCTCTTACGTTAAGGAAGTTTGGCCACCCCTGTTCTAGGTGGCTCTTACGCTGAGCAAGTTTGCCCATTCCCTAGGTGCTTCGGGCATTCGTGGAGGGACCCATGCAACAGCAGAGACCTGAATCTGGTAACTCGCGAGGTACTTCCCAATACCGCTCTTCTAAAAATTCTGCCGAGCACTGCTGCATCATTGGTAAACCAGCTAAGCAGATGGAACAGCCTACACAGGTCTGGCTTCTACCAACCATCGAGTGAGGGATAAGCGGGGACTAGTTTCTTTCCACAAGTTGTGGCCAGCAGGAACCCAGCATCCTGCCAGAAGACAGCTTATCCCCACAACAGGCACACTGCGGAGGTCCCTTGGAAATCCTCCCTTTCAAAGCACACAGTGATCCTTTTTGCACAGATGGCTTCAAAGGGAGAGAGGAGGCCATGCACATTTAATGGTTCTTTGCCCATTTTCTATTTAAAGTGATAAATACTTTAGGATCTCCTGTTTAATGTTCTCCCTTGCCAGAAGGGATTTGGAGGCGTATCGCCGGTGTCTTTGAATGTGAAGCACAGGAATGTAAGAATCATCTTGCCAGGCTGAAGCAACAATCCATTCTGCCAGTTTGGTGTAGTAGTTAGAAACACAGACACTAATCTGGGAGAACCGGGTTTGATTCCCCACTCCTCCACATGCAGCTGCTGGTATAACCTTGGGTCAGTCACAAGCTTGTTCAGAGCTGTTCTCTCACAAGCAGTTCTTGAAAGAGTTCTCTCAGCCCCGCCTGCCTCACAGGGTGTCTGTTGTGGGGAGGGGAAGGGAAAGGAGATTGTAAGCCGCTCTGAGACTCCTTTGGGTGATGAAGGGCAGGGTATAAATCCAGTCTCTTCTTCTTTTAGCACTGAACCAGTTGCAAGCACGTCAAGATGGAAGTCACTGTAGGGTTACTAACTGGACAGTTTTTCACTGACATGATCGTCCCGGCGCCCTTTTTGCCAGATGGCAAATTTTGTTTCTTTCTTATGAAAGATAGAATAGGAAGGAGGCTGGGTTTTAACTGTCTTTTAAGGCAAAGGAAGGTGTGGTGCTGTTTCTTCTGGGCAGTACTAAACTTCCAAACAAATTTAACTGCTATCTTGAGACCAGGATTTCTGTATCTCAAAAGCAGTTTCTGTAAATGCTACGGCTGTTTTGGGCTGCCTTTTCTGCTTCCCTTTCTCTCTTTATATCTCCTCAGCCAGAGTGGGGGGGGGGGGATTTGCACCTCGGACGAATTTGTATTTTTTGCTGGTCCTTCCCCTTGACCCCACTGTTCCACTCTTAACTCTGTCCTTGGGCACATGTGCTCATAAGGACATCAGGAGAGCCCTGCCGGATCAGACATGGGGTCCATCTAGTCCAGCATCCTGTCTCACACAGAGGCCATCAGTTCCTCTGGAGGGTCAACAACAGGGCATAGAAGCTGAGGCCTTCCCCTGATAAGAACATCAGAAGAGCCCTGCTGGATCAGGCTAGTGGTCCATCTAGTCCAGCATCCTGTCTCACACAGGGACCAACCAGTTTTTCTGGAGGGCCAACAACAGGGCAGAAAGGCTGAGGCCTTCCCCTGATGTTGCCTCCTGGCTCTGGGATTCAGAGGCTGAATGCCTCTGAACGTGGAAGTTCCCATCAGTCACCATGGCTAATCCCCTTTTTAAACTGTTTATTCCTGTGGCCATCACTACATCCTCTGGCAGCGATTTCCACATTTTCATCACTCTCTGTGTAAAGCAGTATTTCCTTTTGTCTGTCCTGAACCTACTGTCCATCAGCTCCTCGAGTTCTAGTATTTTGGGACCTCTGACCCACTGAACTCCACTTCTTTCCCCCACTGATCCCACTCCCTTGGGCAGGCGGGCCCTGAGCTCTGTCCCTAGGTTGGATCAACCCGTACCGGATTTGCTGCTTTTGAGAGAGCAGCTCAGAGAGAACTGTGACTGACCCAAAGCCATCCAGCTGGCTGCATGTGGAGGAGTAGGGAATCGAACCCGGTTCTCCAGATTAGAGCCCACCACTCTTAACCACTACACCACAGCTCCTCTCCTCTCCTTTCCACATCATTCTTCTTTCCTCCACTTCATCCTCACAGCAACCCTGTATAGTAGGTTAGGCAGTGAATGTGGGACCGGCCCACAGTCACCCAAACCATTTAACTTCTTCCTTTCCTGCAAATAATTCAATCTCACATCGAACCAGAAACTGTAAAAACACCAAAGGTGATGGTGTGTTTGACTGGCTGATTTCCCTGAAGTTCTACTATGCAAATACACATTGAAATTTCTCCTCCTACCCATTCAGAACTTCCTGATCCTGCAAAAGTTCATTCAGATCTCATTGCAGGGATGACTGTAGCACTCGTTGCCATAGCAAGGGAATTCTGGGTGCCATGTTGCAAGCTGCCAGCTCTAGAAGGAAACAGCACTGCGTTAAGGCTAGACCAGTACATCAAAGGAGAACCTGGCCATCCAAATGGACGCTGGTCACTGGAAAAGACTTTGTGAATTGGGTCTATCAGTCCTATGTTGGGACCACTGTGCACAAGAGTAAGCTTTCTTGCCACTGCAAAACACCCAAAATGTGGTTTAGCAGAGCCAAAAAGAATCCAATGCACAGATCGGGACTCTCTGATGTGGGAAAAATAATGAAAGGGTCTCCAGTTCACAATAATCTCAAATTAACCTTGAGTCAGCAGTCTGGCGTAAATGAAAAAAGAGCAAACGTTAGGTGGGCGTAAGAGAAGTAGGCCTGCCCACTCACGCGCTACAGCGGGCAATCTTCCACTGCTGCCTCCAGCCCCCACCTCTGCTTGAATGGGGAGAAATGGAGCGGGAAGATGTTGTCTACGTGTCAATATCGTTTCTGGCAAAAACCAGGAAGTGAGGTCACCGAGGCTGTAGGATTTTTGCCGATCCTAGACTGTCCTATATGTCACTTCCTGTTTTTGCAGGAAGTGACACTGACATGTACACAATGTTCTTTTTCTCCATTTCCTGCCCCCCCCCCCCCCCAAGTCTCCCACAATTTGCAGGCACGCACCCTCTAGAGAAGCACAGTATCCAAGTCCTAAGCCTGCTTCGGCAGGGAGGGCAGAGTATAAATTGAATAAATAAGAACATAAGAAGAGCCCTGCCGGATCAGACCAAAAGCCCATCTAGTCCAGCATCCTGTCTCAGAATGTGGCCTACCACTTTAGCTGTATCTGCAGAAGTGAGCAGTGACTCACAAAAGCTCCTGCCCTGCCACAAATTTTACCAACGGTCTTATTCGGTATAAGGCAGTTTCATGTGTGAGACAGACAATAGAGGGTATGTTATGAAAAGGTACATTTAAGCTGAACATCACTAACAATAGGCCCTAGAAGAGTATCATTAGAAATTTGGAAGAAATGGCAACCCTTCTGGTTAGGGAAAGTCTCAAGATGGGCACCCCTTGAAACTATCCACAAGGAAGTGCAAGAAATTAAATGGTGGGAAGTGCTAAAAAATAAAGGCTATTATAGAGTGGGCGATATGTTTAGTGGTGGAAATTTAAAACCCTTACAGGAAATAACAGAAGAGATAGGTAAACATTCTTGGTTAAAAATAGCAGGGCTATATAAGTCAGTTAAAAAGATTAGCGAAAAGGAAGACCTCTGGACAGATGCACCATGGAAGAAATATACAAAGAAATGGCTAAGCAAAAAAAGGTACTGGTAGGGAAAATATACAGAAAGATGATAACAAATAAAAATAAAATAATAGACTATTTACAAAAGAGATGGTGCCATGAAGGTCAGATAACAGAGAGGTTGGCTGAAAAAATTATGAAAGGACTAGAAGAGATTAAGGTAACCAGATATAAAGAACTTGAATACAAATTCCTTACAAAATGGTACAAGACACCAGCACAGCTAGCTAATATGTTTCCAGGATTGAGTTCCCTGTGCTGGCACTCTAACCACTCTAAGGGTTGGTACGCACACATGTGGTGGGAATGTGTAGAAGTAAAGACCTTTTGGGGGGAAATTACTGAAATTATCAGAAAAGTCTGCAATATAACACTAACTATAGACTTTAATCTAATGATGTTAAGTACAATAGGAAGCCCGTTATTGGATAGGTCTATTCAAAATCTAGTCAAGGCTATGATACTGGCGGGAAAGGCGGTCATTGCTCTGGGTTGGAAAGACAAAAGTAAATGGACAATAGAAATCTGGCACAACTATTTGTTTGACTTTATACAGTCAGATATTGTGGCGTCAATCAACAAAGGAATATCATGGGAAGAAAAATCCACGGAAATCAAGACCAGATGGAAGACCTACCTAGACTGGATATTGAAAGAAAGAAAGAAAGAAAGAAAGACATTCAGTGGAAGATTAAGACTTTGTGCCCATGGCTGGGGTGAAAAGACTATGATTAAAAAAGAGGGAGGGTGGGAGGGAGGGTATCGAAGGGGGATAAATGTAAATAACTATAAATATTGGATGTAACAGACAAAACAAATAATAATAAATAAAAAATTGTATTTAAAAAAAAAAAAGCTGAACATCACTACAAACTTCCTAACTGTAAGAGCAGTTCAACAATGGGATCATCTATGTATGTATGTATGTATGTATGTGTGTATTAGTTTATTTATTGACATTATTTATAGTCCGCTTTTCTCACAGGGACTCAAGACAGATTACACATATTGAGCCAGTAAGATTGACAAACTAGGACAATCAATAACCTATGCATTTGGATTTTAGAAGTCTGGAACCACCAGAAAAAAACCAAAGCATAGGGGGTCCTGCAAATAAGAGGGGCAAAGGCCCCGAAGGGCTTTGTACGTGGTAGCCGATACCTTAAACTGAGTCCGGTAACAAATGGAGTGTCTGCAGAATGGGATCAATATGCATGCTTCATCTGTCTCCCGCTAACAAACGAGCTATGGCAATGGGTTAAAAAGGTAGGGTAATGATTTCATGTTTTTTTTTGTGTGTTTCTTTAAAATGTTTAGTTTGACTGCAGTAATGTAAGAAGTATGATAGAGGGAGACAAGTGTAATGTGACTGGCTGATGACTGAGTGTGGGAGGAGGGATGTCTATGAGGACATTCAGTGTTTTTGAAGAGAAGTGTGAAGTTTGGAGAGAGAGCATAGTCTGTGAGACTATAGGAGTTTGAGTCTATTCTGTGTGAATAAGACAAGCAGTTTAGTTTGTGTGGCTATCAGCAAAACAGTTTAGCCTGTGTGGCTATAAGAGAGACAAACAGTTCAGCCTGTGGGGCTAAATATATGAACAAGAAAGTTGAGCCTGTGTGGCTATATGAAAGAGAGAGAGACAAGCCTGTCAGAGTTGAGTTTTGGTGTTTGAGTGACTGTGTGTGATGCCAAGCTTTGTCAGTTATATTTTCTTTCTTCATCAACAGTTCAAAAATACCCAGAAACCTATTTTGTCCTTTTATAAATAAATCCTTATTTGTTTAAACTTATCCCAGCAATCCGATCAGTCCTTCTTCAGGGCCACATAGTCCTCTGAAGCGCCCAGACACTGGGTCATTCTACCAAAATAGAGAGAGTTGGAATTTTTAATTCCTGGTGGCAGCAGAAATCTACCAAGTTCATGTACACGAAGTGTGTTTTAAAGGAGAAACAGTCTACCCAATAAGTGAGGATGCCACAGGTGGAGTGGACCACCAAGCTGTGCTCAACCGAGTGGTGGGATACAGGCCAGACAGAATTGGCGGCAGGGCGGGGCACTGTGTCTATCACCCTAAGCAACTTCAAGGAAGACAAGAATATAAATCAGCATTATAAGATATTTGGTGATTCACAGTTATATTACATTAGAGGAACGGGATGAGTGGCAGACAAAATAAAAACCCCCAAAGAGGCCATTAGTTGTATTTCTCCGAGTACACTTGCAAGGCACGAGGCTTGGAAAGTAACATCATAAACTTATCTCAAAACCTGGAATCTCAGGAACAAATTGGGGGGGGGGGGGGGGGGGTAATATGCATAGCCAGCCAGCTAAATGGACCAGTTGGGGTGGACAATGACAGCCAGAGAGAGACCAGACGTGTTCTTGGCTCTCTTATTGTTTATACTGGTTCATGGGTCAGAATTAAGTTTGCAGAAATCGGGAGGGGGGAGGCGGGATCGTAAGAGCCAGATGGTTTGTTTAAGTGATAAGAATGACCACTGAGAATGCCGAAATGGACTTAGAAAGATCACAGACAATAGCAGGCTTCCGAATGCTAGCTCCTGGATCTTCCCTTTCTTGGATCCAGATTTCTTTAGACCACTCACTGGACCTATGGAACAGCAAGAGACGTGAAAGTGCAGGGGGGGACAGAAAAATTAGGGGGCAGACCCCCCCCCCTCTGAATACCCTCTTCCGCCTTTTTATCCCATGGAACAACTCAAAATTCAGGGAAGAAAATCTTCTTTGGAACTATTTTCTCATTAAGAACAAGCAAAGTGGCAAATATATTTATATATATTTATAAGATGTTTATAAGATGTTTTATGGGTAGTATATGACACTCGAGAACTTAGCAAAGTGGTATCCAAATATGTCAAATGAATGTTGGAAGTGTAAACAAACTGTTGGTTCCTTTTTTCATATGTGGTGGACGTGTAAATGTGTAAAAAAATATTAGACCTGGATTCGTGAAATATTGCAAAATATGTTGCATTTGACTATACCATTTGTGCCAGAAATTTATTTGTTGAATATGATTCCAGAAAGTTTTAACAAATCAGATAAATATCTGATTATCCATGTAATAACTGCTACTAGAATTCTTTATGCAAAGCACTGGAAAGGAGAAGAAGTTCCTTCTAAGGAGGAAATAATCTACAAACTATTGGAGACCGCAGAAATGGACAATTTAACATTGAAATTAGCAGATAAAAGAGAGGAGATCTTTGAAGGTAACTGGTTAAGCTTTTATAAATGGTTGGAAGAACATTTTTAAAAATGAACTAACTCTAACTGTATGTTTCTATAAAACTGGGATAAGCTAATTTGGTGAATTAGATATTGATTCTAGTGGAAATGTTAATATAGGTATATATAGTACGGACACTATATCTATTAGTATGTTTTGTATGGTTTTTTAGCTTTGTATGTTTCTTCTTTTCTTTTTTTCCTTTCTCTTTTCTTCTCTTTTATAAAAACTCAATTAAAAAGTTATTAAAAATAAAAAAATAAAAAATAATAAAAGAAGAATTAGCAAAATGTTTTTTAAAATAAAAGGGGGCTTTAAAGACATCGCTTTTAGCTTCTTGGGAGCGTTCAGGCTTGATTCGATCTAGAATCCACGTATTTGTCTTTTTGGCGGTCCACGATATCTATATACAAGTTTCTTTTTCTTCATGCCAAATGTTTCCCATTAACACATTTGTCAAAAATCGAGTTCAGGACCACAAAGTTTCCCAGGATATAAGCTTTGGTGATTCAAAGCTCGCTTCCTGACCAAGTTAGGTTTGACTTCTGAAAGCTTATACCCTTGAAAATTTTGTCATTCTTTAAGGTGCTCTTGAACTCGAACTTTGTTCTGTGATCAGGCTACGCACCAAATAATGTTTATCAGTATTATTTCTGTATCTATTGCACAGTGTAGAAAGTGTGATGGAGACAAGAGAATCGTCGGCAGCATGAAAATGAGATGAACCAAAACCAGCAACAGTGCCGGCAGAGAAAGAAACAGAAGCGGCCGTGCCGACTCATCCCTCGTTGTCTTCTTATAAATATTACTCCTGGGCCTACGTATCTGCATAGATGGGATGGTGAAGGTCATCTGTCATGTCACTGAGAATATCCGACATGATTGAAAGGTACCACTGCGTGCTTTTTCGCTCATTAGCCCCACTAACGGCACTCGCTCCAGCTGCGCACCGTATCAGGGCACTGAGGGCACATCTGGACTGACATCTGCTGTTGATGTTCCGGGAAATAATATCTGCACCATCTGCGCCACAACTTGGAATCCGACACCGTTCAAGCTCCACTACTGGGGTTCCTCTTGAAAAATGCTGCATTTTACTAAATAGGAACCAGGTCTTTGCACCACTGCTCTGAACTTTGGAATTGACATGCTCTCCACGGGGGTCGCTACAGACTTTCACTAGGAGATGTTTTCAGAATGTCTGCTCTGACCCACAAGCGTGGCGGTGGCGTTTCTCTGACGGACGGCCCCAGCTCGCAGCAAAGATTTAATAGCAGAGAGCGTGCGGTGAGGTCTCAAATTGCCAGGACTTCATTATTTTTACAAAGTTGACGGCTGAATATTTCTTAGTGCATCACGAAGTCTGAGCATCAATAATTTAAAAAACCGAACCAGATACACAAAGAGCCAGGAGGGCCTCGGCTAATGCAGCATCCTTGCGCGAGGGCAGCCGCAGAGAGACATGGGGCAAAGTTCCATTAGGGCTGTGACGTGGCGCTGAAGCCCCTCCCACTCCCCATGTGCCAGACCCAGATTGTCTAGGCTCCCTCAAGATTTTCATGCTGCCCTGGCCAAACACACACACACACACACACACACACACACACTAGACCTGCTTCTAACGGGAAAAAGGAGGGAGAAATGACAAAGAAAAATGGTATTCATCTTCTTATCTTATCTTTTCCATTCTAGCCGCAGGTAGGGTTGTCAGGGAGGGGTGAGGTGGGGGGCACTGTCCTGCGAGAAAAATTAAGAAGACAATACGGCCTTGCCTGCTTACAGGAAGATCTGACCACAGAGTCCCTGGGAATTCCTAGAGCTACTCTGAAGTGACAAGGATAGTTCTAGGAACTACCACAACCTCTATGGTCAAAAAATCCTGTAAATAGTTGTTCAGTCGCACAGTCGAGTCTGACCCTTTGCGACCCCATGGACCACATCACGTCTGGCCCTCCTATCTTCCGCCATCCTCCAGTTTGCTCAATTTTACGTTCATTGCATCAACACCTGTAAATTGACACGGCCTTATTTTTCTTTTTTTCTCCCGAGGATGATTTGCCTCCTCAGTTTGGCCCCAGTTTCTGCCTACTGGACCAGGTAAATATTACCTGGAGTTCTCCAGTCACGAGCAGGCAAACGGGAGAGCGACAAGGAGGAAACTGGATTTATACCCCACCCATCACTCAGAGTCTCAGAGCAGTTTACAAACTCCTCTCCCTTCCCCTCCCTACAACAGACACCCTGTGAGGTAGGTGGGGCTGAGAGAGCTCTTTCCAGAGCTGTCCTTGAGAGCCAGAACCATGGCTTGCCAAGGTCATCCAGCAACTGCAAGTGGAGGAGTGGGGAATCAAACCCGGTTCTTCCAGATTAGAGTCCTCGCACTTAACCACTACACCAAACTGGCTCTCACAAGCAGTGTTCCCTCTAAGCTGAGTTAGGGTGAGCTAGCTCAGAGTTTTTTAGCCTACAGCTCACACATTTTTGTCTTTTGACCTTGGCAAGCCATAGCTCTGTACCAGCTGTTCCCTCAAGGACAGCTTGGGGAAGAGCTCTCTCAGCCCCACCGACCTCCCAGGGTGTCTGTTGTGGGGAGGGGAAGGGAAAGGAGTTTGTAAGCCACTCTGAGACTCCAAGTGAGTGAAGGGTGGGGTATAAATCCAATCTCTTGTCTCCTCTTCTTCTTCTTCGCTCGGGAAGGATGGCTCCAGAGCAAACTGATTTATGTAGTAACCAGATCGCTCACTCACAACTTTAATGCCAGTAGCTCACAAAGTAGAATTTTTGCTCACAAGTCTCCATCGCTTAGAGGGAACATTGCTCACCAGGTGTCTGTTGTGGGGAGGGGAAGGGAAAAGATATTGTAAGCCACTCTGAGACTCCTTTGGGTAGTGAAGGGCGGGGTATAAATCCAATCTCTTCTTCAAAGTTTTATTCTGGGAATAAGCTTTCGTGTGCGTACACAATGCTTAAGAACATAAGAGAAGCCAATGTTGGATCAGGCCAGTGGCCCATCCAGTCCAACACTCTGTCACATAGTGGCCAGAAAACACCAGGTGCCCTCAGAAGGTCCACCAGTGGGGCCAGGACACTAGAAGCCCTCCCACTGTTGCCCCCTCCCCCCCGTCAAGCACCAAGAATACAGAGCATCACTTGCCCCAGACTGAGAGTTCCTATCTATACCTTGTGGCTAATAGCCACTGATGGACCTCTGTTCCAGATGTTTATCTAATTCCCTCTTGAAGCCGTCCATGCTGGTAGCCGCCACCACCTGTGGTAGTGAATTCCACGTGTTAATCACTCTTTGGGTGAAGAAGGACTTCCTTTTATCTGTTCTAACCTGACTGCTCACCAATTTCATCGAGTGACCAAGAGTTCTTATACCCATAATAAAACTTTGTTGGTCTTAAAGGCGCCACTGGATTCAAACTGTGTTCCCCTGTTCAGTTTTATGCATCGATACACTTCTAGTGCTTTATTCACTCATCTATGTAATCCAGTTTTATGCCACAATTAGTTGAATGTATTAGACTGTTTGCTGCATTGTTTGTAATTGTGTGATCCGCCTCGAGTCTCAAGGCAGGCAGGCTATAAAGGTAATTAAATGGGACACAATACAGCTATAGTGCCTCAGGAAAGCTGACTCCTCAGTCATTTGTGTATTAAAGCAAATTAGCATATTTTTCTGCCAGCCGTGGACAGAGGGCGAGATGAAGGACCGCCGCATGCTGGAAATCCTTTGCACGCTCTCTCTCATTATTCTGAATTACCACGCATTGGGGATGGACACACACACACGACCTAGGGTTGCCAATCCCCAGGTGTGGCCTGGAGATTCCCCTGAAATGACAACTGATCTCAAGATTGCCTAAATCTATTCCGCTGGAGGAAATGGCTGCTCTGGAGGGTAGACTCTATGGCATTATACCCTTCCAAGGTTTCTCTCCCCACCCTGTCCTCTTCAGGCTCCACCCCCCAATGTCTAGGGATTTCCCATACCAGAGCTGGCAATCCTATCTAAAGAAGAGATGGGATTTATACCCCGCCTGTCACTACCCAAAGGAGTCTCAGAGTGGCTTACAATCTCTTTTCTCTTCCCCTCCCCACAACAGACACCCTATGAGGTAGGCGGGGCTGAGAGAGCTCTTTCGAGAACTGCTCGTGAGAGAACAGCTCTGAGAGAACTTGTGACTGACCCAAGGTCACACCAGCAGCTGCATGTTGGGGAGGGGGGGAATCAAACCTGGTTCTCCCAGGTTAGAGTCCGCGCTCCTAACCACTACACCAAACTGGTTTTTGTAGTCTTAAGGAATAGTAACTCGCTCATCATCAGTTTTTTTATGGAAACCAGGCACTTTCAGAATCCTGAATCTTGCATTTAATTCCACATTTGCATGGCGAGACTACAGAATGGAAAATGACAGAGGCCTGCCTGGCTCTTCCCTTTCCAGAAGGCAGAGAGAGAGAGAGAGAAACAACCCCTTCCCTCCATTGTGTGTTCCGCGGATGAGTCACCTTCGCTATTCGAAAACCATTCCTCAGTTTTATTCCGCTCTGCTTTCAGCTTCCTGGCCCCGTTTTCTTTCGCTTCCCCCCCCCCCCCCCCCCCCCCGCACTTCAGCTGCAAAAAACAGAGTTCTTTATGGCGTCTGATACTTTCACCCAGAGCCGATGCTCCAACCTGCTTTTCAAAGCCTGCTGAGATAGACATGCAGGTGGGAAACGCCTTTTGAATACCAATCAATAAATACTCAGCTACACAGCTGCTAGTGACATTCCTTGGATTATTCGACCACGGGTTTGTCAAGTCGGCCTGGCCCATAGTATACAATACAGCGAAAAACACAGTAAATTACAAACAAATGAAAACTCACTCTTTAACGCAGAATAAATGCAACCAATATAATTGCCCAACAGGGTCTATGTTTTGGGGTGAGCTTTTCTAAGTACAAGTTTCCATTCTTAGGGTTCTAAATAGTGTGAATTTGTGTAAATAATTTACGGTGGCATCTTTCTGAATAATCATCTGAATATAAGTGAATATAATAGCAATTGGATTCCTTGTTCAGAGGAGGTTGTAAGTGTATGCATATGCATTGTGGGTAAAAGGAAATAATCAATAATTGTATTTGTATTTGGCGTCGTCTGCATTGGGAGTAGTGATAAGTATGTTTTATATTCAGCAAGCTGAAGACGCTCCTGACGAAACGAAGGATCAAAGCCGGCATCTTCGTCCCCTTCGTCTGTTGTTTATTACACATATAGACCCTGTTCGGCAATTATATTGGTTGCATTTATTCTGCGTTAAACAGTGACTTTTCATTTGTTGGCGTGGCCCATAGTGCCACAATTAGGAGCCACGTTAGATAGACTCTTAGAGGGAAATCTGGAAAGAGCCTTCTTCGTCGTAGCCAAGTGTTGTCTGTTCGCTCAAAGAGTTGTTGCTACTTATTTATTTAAAACATTTCTATGCCACCTTTCCACTTTTCCCCAAGGCGGCGCACCGGGAAACATGAAAACATGTGAACAGTTAAAAACATGTAAAATTATGAAATAATTCCATAAAAACACATTAAAAATACCAGAACCAAAGAGACGGACCAAAACAAAACAGTCTTTACCTGCAGGCAGAAAACACCAATAGAGGGAGACAGATGGATCTCCCTGGGGAGGGAGTTTCAAGCTTCAGTGCCACCACCAAGAAGGCCAACTTAGCCTCAGATGGCAGGGGCAACCGAAGTAGGGCCTCTGAAGACAACCAGAACGAGTGGGTAGGTTTTCTGCCTTTCATCATGCCTAGCCACTCTTGAAACACCTGGTAATTATAATTATCATATGGCGATATGTGTGGTTCAGCTAGGTGATACTAAAACTGTCTGGCAGCTAGAAGTTCTAGCTCTTTTTGCATTATGCACCACTAGGTGGCGAGCTGCAGTTCTGTAATTCGCACTCCCCCTTGGGTCAGCCATATGTTCTCTCAGAGCTGTTCTTGAAAGAGCAGTTTCTGTCAGAGCTCTCTCAGCCCCACCTACCTCACAGGGGGTGTCTGTTGTGGGGAGGAGAAGGGGAAGGAGATTGTAAGCCACTCTGAGTCTCCTTTGGGTAGTAAAGGGTGGGGTATAAATCCAATCTCTTCTTCTTCTTCTCTGCAGACACAAGTTCACAGTTTTGAGAAGCATAAAACCAAGCATCTGTGAGAACATCTTCTAGATAGAAAATCTGCCCAATAATCTTACAGAAACCTCTGAAGGAGCATGACATTGTGAATGGATTAATGGAATTCACTGACCAAAAACTTTAAACATTGCATGAATATAGTCTCATGCCACATTAATTAAAAACTAATCCTTATTTCATGATGATGAATAACCTTTGGACTATAATGTATCTTAAACAGAAAACTATCTTTAGATAAATTTTTCCTCAAAAAGCATTTTAGTTAACAAAAAATCCAATTTAAATTTCAAAAAATCTATTTTTAATTATTATTTTTAATGCTGATTTTTTAAAAAATCTGCCCTGTTCCCTACTTCTTATTTTAAGGAACGCTTCCTTATTTATTCCAGAAAGAACTATATCCCCCACGGAAGCTTGCTGGGTGACCTGGGCCTGTCATTCTCTCTCAGACAAACCCACCTCGCAGGGTTGTTGTTGTTATGAGGAGAAAACAAAAGGGAGAACAAGACTCTCCATGCTGAGCTCCCGGGAGGAAGGGCGGGATAAAAAATGGAGACATACCGACAAACAGATGGCTAGAAAGGAAACAGTCAACCCCAACCGCAGAAAGCAACTCTAATTCTATACGTTCCAAGGACAGTACATTCCAATACGATACTTGTAATGCACCCGGCATTTCTGTGCCGTCTTCCAGCTTGTCCTTCATTTTGAAATGTGTCATAACAGAACAGGTTACGGATGCAAAATTAAAGACACAGTGACAGGACGCCTGCGTCTGCAAAGGGGATCTGAACACATTTCCTTGGAGCCCTTTGAAGAGCCAGTTTGGTGTAGCGGTTAGGAGAGCTGGGTTTGATTCCCCACTCCTCCACATGCAGCTGCTGGAGTGGCCTTGGGTCAGTCATAAGTTCTCTCAGAGCTGTTCTCTCAAGGGCAGTCCTCCAGAGAGAGCTCTCTCGGCCTCACCTACCTCACAGGGTGCCTGTTGTGGGGAGGGGAAGGGGAAGGAGATTGTAAGCCGCTCTGAGACTCCTTCCGGTAGTGAAGGGCAGGGCATAAATCCGATCTCCTCCTCCTCTTCTTCTTCCCTTCTCCTCGCTGGACACACAATCTGATTCCTCTGAGAGGCATGGGATCTTTCACTGACAGTCATCCCACAACTCAGTTTTCTCTAGGTATCCGACATGGACAGCCATGAGCTCTCTCTCTCTCTCTCTCTCTCTCTCTCTCACACACACACACACACACACACACACACACACAGACGATACCCTGACCTTGATGGCAAGGGATGCCAACCTCCAGGTGGTGGCTGGTGACCTGGCAGGGCTTTTTTTCTGGGGGGGACGCGCTGGAACGGAGTTCCAGAACCTCTTCGACAAAATTCTTTTTTAAACGTTTAAAAGTTCGTAATTTTTCAGTATACAGATTGAAAGCGTCAATTCCCTCTTGAGAGGTCCGGCACCTCTTCTCCCCCCCCCTCCCCCCCCCCAAAAAAAGTCCTGACTCCTGGGATTACGACTTCTGAGATACAAATGAAACCAACCCCAAGAGGTGACACAGTATTTCGGTAATTTGGTGGTAGGAAGTGCCGTCAAGTCATAGCTGACTCACGGAGACCCCGTAGGGTTTCCAAGGCAAGAGTCGTTCAGAGGTGGTTTGCTATTGCCTCCCTCCACGTCACGACCCTGGTATTCCTCGGGGGTCTCCCATCCAAATATTAGCTGGGCCCAGAAAAAAGCCCTGACTCCTGGGATTACGACTGACCCCCAGGCAATAAAGATCGGTTCGCTTACAGAAAAATGGCTGCTTAGGAAGGTGGGCTTTATAGCATGTAACAGAAACAAAGCGATAATACAGTATACACAATAGTCAAAGACAAAGCACTGAAACTGACACACATTTGAACCTTGAACGGACTTTGGAGATTAGTTCCTGCGTTAATGACCAGTTGCCCGTTAGTAAGGATTCAAGATTCATGACGAGTTGTATTTGGGAGGAAAAACCCCAGAGGTCAGGGAGAATCTAAAAATCTGTCTACGTTTCTCGCTTGAAATCTCTTTTGTGGAAGTCTCTCCCTCTTCAGGAGAAGTCATTTTCTGAAGAAGAATACGAAACGAAGAGCAGAAACTAGAGCCTTCGTCTGTTTGTATTTTTTTTTTAAATTGTGAATCTGTACACGCTCAGAGACTTTTCGGTTTGTTTTTAGAAACTTTGTGAATCCCTGTTGATATACTAAGTGCATACTTATTATAGTATGTTTAAGGTTCTAATGTGCATATAAACTTGGTGTTTAGTACAATTGTTATCTGTGAAATTTTCAGTGCTTTGTCTTCAGCTTTGTAGCATTACACCCCACTTAGGGCCCTCCCCTCCCCAAACCCCGCCCTCCCCAGGTTCCACCCCCAAAATCTCCAGGTATTTCCCGAGGTTCCCAGAGCTGGCAACCCTAGCTAGAACTGCCCAGAACTGCTTCTCTCATTTCTGGGCCAATAGAGTTCCCCTTGCACGGGGAGGGGAACGAGGCCGCAGCTGCACCCCCAACTTGACTTTGTCGGCCACGTGACTAATGAGCCACGGGACAGACTTGTGTTCGGCCTTGTTCTCCTAACAGACCCATTTGGAATGACCAAAGGTAACAGGAGAGTTCAAACAAATTAGGCTTAATTCTATCTTCCCCTGACCTAGATGGCCCAGGCTAGTCCAGTCTCGTCAGATCTCAGAAGCTAAGCAGGGTCAGCCCTGGTTTGTATTTGGATGGGAGACCGCCAAGGAAATCCAGGAACGTGACTCAGAGAGAACCCTACGGGGGCCGCCATGAGTCGGATGTGATTTGGCGGCACTTCACGCCCACACTGCATGATGGGGCCCTGGAGGAGGGAGGCCACCGGCAGTGAGATGCAGATGTTCAAGCACATCTGGCACAGCTGTAGAGTGTGCTGCCGGCAGCCAGCTGGGAAGGGGTGGGGAGCCGAGGAGGTGGTAAAAAGATGGAGGGAACTGCTCTGTACCCGATGGCAGGCGAATGCACCAAAGGCTCTGTGCACTTTGGTAAGGACGTTGAAATACGCCCAGGACAACAGAACCGATGTATTCTCACTCAGCTCCTGAAATGAAGGTGACATGGCTCAGAGGGATGCCAGCCTCCAGGTGGGGCCTGGGGATCCCCTGGAATTACAGCTCATCTCCAGACTACAGAGATCAGTTCCCCTGGAGAAAAAGGCTGCTTTGGAGGGTGGACTCTCTGGCATTGTCCCCCATTGAGGTCCCTGTCCTCTCCAGGCTCCATCCATAAGAACGTAAGAGAAGCCAATGTTGGATCAGGCCAGTGGCCCATCCAGTCCAACACTCTGTGTCACACAGTGGCCAAAAACAACAGGTGCCCTCAGGAGGTCCAGCAGTGGGGGCAGGACACTAGAAGCCCTCCCACTATTGCCCCCCCCAGCACCAAGAATCCAGAGCATCACTTGCCCCAGACTGAGAGTTCCTATCTATACCTTGTGGCTAATAGTCACTGATGGACCTCTGCTCCATATGTTTATCCAATTCCCTCTTGAAGCCGTCCATGCTTGTAGCCGCCGCCACCTCCTGTGGCAGTGAATTCTTTGGGTGAAGAAGGACTTCCTTTTATCTGTTCTAACCCGACTGCTCAGCAATTTCATTGGGTGCCCATGAGTTCTTGTATTGTGAGAAAGGGAGAAAAGTCCTTCTTTCTCTACCTGCTCTATCCCATGCATAATCTTATAAACCTCGATCATGTCACCCCTCAGCCGTTGTTTCTCCAAGCTAAAGAGCCCCAAGCGCTTTAACTTTCGTCATGGGGAAATGGGGTTCAATGTGGCCAAGTGCAAAGGGATGCACATTGGAGCCAAAAATCCTAACTATAAATACACAATCGGACCCCATCAATGTGTATTTATAGTTAGGATTTTTTGGCTCCAATGTGCATCCCTTTGCACTTGGCCACATTGAACCCCATTCGCCACAGGGACACCCACTCGCCCATCCTCGACAGATCCCTTTGGAGTGCCTCACAATCCTCCGTGGTTCTCACCCCCATCCGCAAATCTCTAGGAGTTTCCCAGCCTGGATCTGGTAAACCTACCCCTCCATCCCCCACCCCATCGGTGGCCAGGAAAGACCTATCAACCCTACTCAGGGCAGAACACAAAAAGCCTAGACAAGGGGTCAGAAACGGGTTTGCATAACGAAGAAGCCAAATACCTTTCAAGCCAGAAACACCACTCTATTTTCATTGTTGATACTCTCAGACATTTTATGGGCTATAAAAAACACCTTGGCATGAGTACATTCTCATGGCTTTGTCAAGCGCCCCTGACCTTATTTATTTTTTAATTTGTGTCCTGTTGTTCCGCCCCAAAATCCTTAAATAACCCACAGCCAAGTTACTTTGGGGAATACCAGCCCCCCCTAATTATCCCCCCCCCCCCGGTCTTGATGTAATTTCGTCTCTCCGTATGTTACCAGTAGCACCCCCACGCTACCAAAATGATACAAGAACTGGGCTCCATCCAAGGACAGTCACTTCGACACGTGCCCTTTGCAAAAACCCACAATTAAACTGCCTCAGGCTGTGGACACCCTACGGTAATCCCCCTATGAAGTTGGGAGTTGGCGGTGCAGAGAAGCCCACACGACCTGGCAGGTGAAACATGCGTACGCACGTGCTCCAGAGGGAGCATTTCTCATCCTCAAGCCTGTGACAGTCTTCCCCAAATGATTCAGCAAAACGCACAGAAAACACTTAAGTTGCCAACAGCCCCCAAATCATACAGACAAAACAGCGAATGCCCTGGGACTGAGGAAGTGAACGATATGCAGGGAGGCAGGCAGGCAGCAGGAGGAGGAGGAGGAGGAGGAAGAAGAGGAGATTGGATTTATACCCCGCCCTTCACTACCCAAAGGAGTCCCAGAGCGGCTTGCAATCTCCTTTCCCTTCCTCTCCCCACAACAGACACCCTGGTAACAGATAAAAGGAAGTCCTTCTTCACCCAAAGAGTGAGCAACACATGGAATTCACTGCCACAGGAGGTGGCGGCGGCTACAAGCATGGACGGCTTCAAGAGGGAATTGGATAAACATACGGAGCAGAGGTCCATCCATGGCTATTAGTCACTAGGCACAGATAGGAACTCTCAGTCTGGGGCAAGTGATGCTCTGTATTCTTGGTGCTTGGAGGGGGCAACAGTGGGAGGGCTTCTAGTGTCCTGGCCCCACTGCTGGACCTCCTGTGGGCACCTAGTGTTTTTAGCCACTGTGTGACAGAGTGTTGGACTGGATGGGCCACTGGCCTGATCCAACGTTGGCTTCTCTTATGTTCTTAGGTAGGTGGGGCTGAGAGAGCTCTTTCGAGGACTGAGAGAACAGCTCTGGAAAAACTTGTGACTGACCCAAGGCCACACCAGCAACTGCCTGTGTCAGAGTGGGGAATCAAAGCCGGTTCTCCAAGATTAGAGTCTGTGCTCCTAACCGCTACACCAAAGGAAGGAAGGAAGGAAGGAAGGAAGGAAGGAAGGAAGGAAGGAAGGAAGGAAGGAAGGAAGGAAGGAAGGAAGGAAGGAAGGAAGCAAGCCTTAAAAAACAAATTAATTACTCCTTGATTGTCTGGTTGAAGGCCACGCATTGGAAAGTACTAGCTGTTTCCTTCTTTTTTGTTTTTTTGCCGTCAGGACACAGCTGACTCATGGCGACTCTGAACAGTTTTCAAAGCAAGAGATATTCAGAGGTGGTTTGCCATTGCCTGCCTCTGCATCATGCCCCTGGTATTCCTTGGAGGTCTCCCATCCAAATACTAGCCAGGGCCGATCCTGCTTAGCTTCCAGGACCTAACAAGTCTGGGCTAGCCTGGCCTATCCAGGTCAGGGCATTTCTGGCAACCTGTTTTTCCCAAGGACGATTGAGATCCCTCAACGGGACACAGAAAGCGACAGGAAGGTGTCTTCATCTCCCTCACGGGTAGGGAAGCATTCCCATGAATAACACATTGTCCCCTGGACATCAAGACAAGGTTTTAAGAGCAAGCTAGAAAACAGTGACCCCCCTCAGTCGCCTGGAACACTTTAGGGTACAAGCCCCAGTCGTGGGGAGAGAGCCCTCTGAATAGCAGGTATGCTGGTTTATTAGAACCGTTAGATTTGAGCTGCGTAGCAACTTAGAGACCAATAAGAGTTTCAGGGTGCAAGCTTTCTAGAGCCCCTTCATCACATACAGTAGCTTTGACTCTCAAAAACGTATAAGAACATAAGAGAAGCCAATGTTGGATCAGGCCAGTGGCCCATCCAGTCCAACACTCTGTGTCACACAGTGGCCAAAAACACCAGGTGCCCTCGGAAAGTCCAGCAGTGGGGGCAGGACGCTAGAAGCCCTCCCACTGTTGCCCCCCCCCCAAGCACCAAGAATACAGAGCATCACTTGCCCCAGACTGAGAGTTCCTATCTATACCTCGCGGCTATGGCCACTGATGGACCCCTGCTCCATATGTTTATCTAGTTCCCTCTCGAAGAGGTCCATGCCACCTCCTGTGGCAGTGAATTCCATGTGTTAATCACTCTTTGGGTGAAGAAGTCCTTCCTTTTATCCGTTCTAACCCAACTGCTCAGCAATTTCATGGAGTGCCCCCGAGTTCTTATTTTACGAGAAAGGGAGAAAAGGACTTCTTTCTCTACCTGCTCCGTCCCATGCATAATCTTATAAACCTCGATCATGTCACCCCTCAGCCGTCGTTTCTCCAAGCTAAAGAGCCCCAAGCGCTTTATCCTTTCTTCACAGGGAAGTGTGAGAGCATTATAGTATTCCAGTCTTGAGGTGACCAATGCGTGGAACACCTAACCAGCTGTAGGTGGTAGAAGGCTTTCACACCCTGCCTCCAAAACATCTTCCCAGCGGCTGATGAAGACAGTCTGGGGACTACACGAATCTCCAGTCTGCTTTAGTGAAGCGTGTCTAATATTTTAATGCATTCATTTAACTATTCGGTGTATGCTTCTTTCTCCCCTCCACGCTTTCACACACAGGCCCCCCCCTCCCCCGGGCTCTGAGGGATTCGACTGCTCCCGTTCCAAATGCGCCACGCTACCGCGACGTGGAAATATGGCTTATAAAATAATCAGCAGATTTCTGAATGATAAAAGAAAGGTCCATTAGAAAGACACCTCAAAAGACATCCCACTGAAGCAAACCTTGCTTATCTTGAGCAGAGAAACACTCCCCCCGCCCCCGATAAGGAGCGGCTGGCGTAGATGCTGAAAGATGTCGTGCAAGACGGATTGATTTCAGTAGTGGCTGGCCTCCACGCCTAATCCAGTTTCAACCCTGTTTTCATGGTCCCAATCGCAACCAAGGACCCTTTTGAGAGAGTTGTGCGGTGTGATCTTCAGTGTGCCTCCTCTGGAGTAAGCCTTACCGTGTTCAAGGCGGCTTTCTCGCAGGAAAATTCACCTCAGATGGTGGCCTGTCTTTTATACGTGGATCAGAGAGATCAATGTACTTGCAGATGCTAAAATTCCAAAAATATTTGGGTGGGGGAAAGTAGTGGACAAAGAGGAGGAGGAGGAGATTGGATTTCTACCCCGCCCTTCACTACCCGAAGGAGTCTCAGATGGTTTACAATCTCCTTTCCTTTCCTCTCCCATCAGGTGGGGCTGAGAGAGCTCTGTCAAGAACTACCACCTGAGGAGAGGACATTCCGAAGGCGAGGTGCCACCACGAAATTCGAACCTGGGTCTCCTGCGATCATGGTCTGACCCTCGATTGGCTACACCTTGCCAGCTCTCCTGTTTGACTTTCTGTTTGGATGCTGGAGTGTCCATACGAAAAGCAGAAAACGAAATTTCAACATTCCCGATTCAGGGATTTTGAATCAATTGATGCTGACCCAGGAAAGTGAATTTGCACCACTTCCCCCACCCCCCACCTGTCTCTCCCCACTTTTAGATATTTGGCAAAAAAACACATAAAACTTCACACTTTGTCCCCTACCTCCAAGGAAGTGTCCCTAGGTCAGTATTAGTAAATGCAGCTCCCACACCTGTCCATCCCCCCGCACTTTTCCCAGTGGTGACAGTGTGTTCAGCAATACAGCGCAAGATTCCCGAGCGATCACAAATCGTAACTACAGGAGCAGTCTCAAGTCTGAGCTCAAAATTGCTTGCATACACGTCCCGGGTGATTTCCCTTCGCCTTCCACACCTGCCCTGCTTTGCCAGAACAAAATAACCCTTCCAAAAATATTTACGGTCACGTTCTACATGGAAGACCTTCCCTTAGAAGAAGTCCTCATCACCACGCCTTCTTCAAGCAACCCATAAGGAGCTTCCAATACTGTCATTAAAAGGGGTGGGAGCAGAACTCCTCGGCCAGCTTGGTGTAGTGGTTAAGTGTGCGGACTCTAATCTGGGAGAACCGGGTTTGATTCCCCACTCCTCCACTTGCACCTGCTGGACGACCTTGGGCAAGCCGTAGCTCTGTCCCAGCTGTTCTCTCAAGGACAGCTCTGGAAAGACTCACCCACCTCACAGGTGTTGTGGGGAGGGGAAGGGAAAGGAATTTGTAAGCCACTCTGAGACTCCAAGTGAGTGAAGGGCGGGGTATAAATCCAATCTCCTCTTCATTCCAACAGGCTAAGTGCAGGACAGCACTCAGTAGACAAGACTGTGAGAGAACCAACAGTATTCTTCTTCTTGCTCTTTTTGGCTATCCCGCCAAGAGCGATCTTAATCCAGAAGTAAATTCCATTTTATTCCTTGCTGCTTATCCCAGGAAAGCGTACTAGGGATCAGTGTTCCCTCTAAACTGAGTTAGTGTGAGCCAGCTCACAGTTTTTGAGCCTCCAGCTCACACATTTTTGTCTTTGCTCACGAAGGATGGGCTCCAGAGCAAACTAATTTATGCAGTAGCCAAATCGCTCACTCACAGCTTTAATGCCAGTAGCTCCACAAAGTAGAATTTCTGCTCACAAGACTCCACAGCTTAGAGGGAGAATTGCTTGGGATGACACCTTTAGTTCCCCTCTTGCGCAAAAGCTCTTACCTTCATTAACCAGACAATCCCAAAGGTGCCGTTAATGCCTTAGTGGCTATGGACAAGCACGCTAATTTATTTTCCCAAAAAGATCTATTCTTTTTCAAACAATACTTATTTAAATCCTCCAGATGAGAATACCACAATGTCTTGAGTTACAAGCAAAGCTCACGAACTCTCAGCTCTTTCAAAAATCAGCGCTGTTGATTTTTAGATGAAGTTGTACAGGGACAAAACCATGGAGGATTGTCCCTTAGCAATGATACTTATGTGGAACCTCCATAGACCGAGGCAGTATACCTCTGAATACCAGACACATGGTGCGCTTCCTAAAGGCTTCTATCTGGCCCTGTTGGAAACGTCATGCCGGATTAGACGGACCCTGGTCTCATCTCCCAACACGAATTCTTCCATTTTGTCACAGATCTCCCTTTCCTGAAAGCTCATTAATCCACACCTTTAAACGTAGACCTAAATTTCAGTGGCCAGCTCCACTCCAAGTGGTTTTAAAAATAAACCTTTCACAATTCACTCACGGCCGCATCTTCAAAGTCAGGATTGGATCGCCTTTGCTATGCATGCACCTCTCAAAAAGACCCCAAAGAACTATTGGGGGGGGGGGGAAGAATTATATTTGTCCCATCGCAAAAGAAACAAGGAAAACACTGTGTTCGATCAGGCCCCGTCCCTCCCTAGAGAAATTCCCCGGCGCATTTCTTTGCTGTCGACAACAACTTCGCGAGAGGCTTCTGCCTAGACCAGAATGATAAAGCCGCTCTGCTGGATCACATTGTCAGGCGCCACCGTTTCTATGGCAAAACCCCCACAACACCTTGAGTGCTTCCGACTTTCAGGAAAACATGTTCACTTCCATGTGACCAAGATAACATGACGTTATCATATTCCCCCCCATCTTCTGCCTGCAAATTTCTCAACGGGCTCAGCCATCAGTTGCTGTTGCAAAGGGCACCCATCCATCACCTCGACAGGAAAAGAAGGGTAGGGAGGGTCCAGGGGCAGACCACCAGATATCCCCCCCAAATTGTTACAGCAGGCCACCAAAGAACGCAAACCCTTTCCGGCTTCCTTTTAATTTTTTCAGGCACCTTTCCACAACCCACAGCCACGGCCCAACAGCAGAGCATCTGCTTGGCACACAGAAGGTCCTAGGTTCAATCCCCGGCATCTCCAGATAAAAGGATAGGGTAGGAGGGGATGTGGGAAACCTCCACCTGCGACCTGGAGAGCCGCTGCCAGCCAGAGCAGCCAATACCGACTTTGATGGACCAAGGGTCCGGTTCAGCACAAGGCAGCTTCACGTGTGACAGAGATTAACCCTGCGCACAGCCGGGCAAGAACCCAGCTGCGTGTCTCTGCCGCCAACAGCCACAACAAGCACTCTGAACGCTCCCAAAGGCTGGGAGCTCTCAAGTTAGATGGAATGCACAAAACCTTCCCCTGAGGCCGATTCACACCTCACATTTTCAGGTGTCCCCACCTGTTTGGAGGACACCGCGAAGACCTGCGGACCAGTGTGCCACACAGGGGCCGAGCAGGCCTTCAGAGGCCAAGGCAAGATTTCCAACCCCACAAAGTGCGCACCCGTGTTCCCTCTAAGCCGAGTTTAGTGTGAGCCAGCTTGCCGTTTTTTAGCCTCCAGCTCACAGATTTTTGTCTCTGCTCAGGAAGGTGGGCTCCAGAGCCCACTGATTTGTGCAGCAGCCCGATCGCTCGCTCACAGCTTTAAGGCCAGCAGCTCACCCAGCAGAACTGCTTGCTCACAAGACTCCACAGCTTAGAGGGAGCCCTGCGCGCACCCACACCAAAGCAGCTTCCCCTTCCCTCGTCGCTGTTCAGTCGCCCAGTCGAGTCCGACTCTTCGCGACCCCCGGGACCGCATCACGCCCGGCCTTCCACCACCGCTTCTCTGCCTGCAACCCAAGCAGGACGCTTCCACCTGCCGGGAGATGGCACCAGCCCGCCCGCGGGCACCAATGCTCCACTCGTGACAACCACCACCACCACCCTCCAGGAAGCGACACCCTTCGGCTGGCACAGCCCTCCCTGCACACCTCCCCCCTCCCCCCCCCAGGGATGCCAAGGCCGGCCCGGGCAGCCCCGCGGACTCACACGAAGGCGTGGTAGAGCAGCGCCCATCCCCGCGGCCTCTCCAGGGCGTCGTAGATCAAAGTTTGCCCCCGCCGGTACTTGACGTTGTTCCTCTTGACGGGCCGGCTCAGGGGGGTCTTGGCCAGGAGCCCGATCCCTTGCAGGTTCCGCCGGGCGCCCTCCTCCCGGCCCGCCCCTTCCAGCAGCAGGGCGCCGTCCTTGTCCCCCAGCGCCAGGGAGCCCTGCTCCGGGTCCCCCCCACCGGCCGCCGCCTTCTTCGCCGCCGCCGCCTCCCCCCCGACGCCACCGTCACCAGCCCCCGGAGACGATGCCGCCGCCGCCGCCGCCGCCTTCCTGGCTTTGAGTCCCATCTCCTGCTGCTGCTGCTTCGTCTTCCCCCCTGGCTGCTGCTGCCGCGGCTTCGGCTGCTGCGGCTACCCGGGTCCCGGCAGGCGAGCGAGGGGCGCGCAGGCGGCGGAGGAGGAGGGCCGGCAGGCGGGGGGAGCCCAGGGCCATGGTCCGTGCCCGCTCGCCAGCTTTGCCAGACGGGAGTCCCCCCGGGCAGGGGGGGGGGGGAGAACAAGAGGGAAGGAGGGCGAGAGAGAGAGAGAGGAAGGGCAAGGCAGGGGGAATCACATCCTCGGTCAGGTCATCCTCCGCCTCCTCCTCGCGAGGAGACGCAGCGGCGGCTCAGGCCGCGAGGCATCCGAGGGGCCGGCGGGGGGCGCCGCGGCAGCACCTGGGCCGTCCGGGCATGGCAGAGCCCGGCGGGACGCAGCAGCAGCAGCAGCAGCAGTTGCAGCAGCCAGACGCTCACCTCTTCTCTCCTCTCCTCTCCCCTCCGCTCTCCGGAGCTCGCTCCCTCGCTCGCTCGCCTCCCTCCCGGTCGGTCCCGCCCAAGCCTCACCGTAGGGCGTGGCCCACGGCACGGACGGGGCGCCGGCCAATGGGGAAGGGGCGCCTGGGCCCGGCTCCTCCCCCCCGCCCGGGTTTAGACGGGCCAAGGCGGCGCGCAGCCACTCCGGCGCAATTGCGCGCTGCCGGGCTGCAGAGGAGGGGAGAGGACGGGTTGGGGAGGGGATTTCCTGGTTTTTGCATTGGGTTGCAATTGGTTGGGGGGGGGGGATTCCTTGTCTTTGCATTGCGATGGGGGAAGGGGGGGGGGGGATCCCTTGCCTTTGCGATGCGATTGCATGGCATTGCAACGGCCAAGCGGTGCGGGGGAGGCAGGGATTTCCCCAGCAACCGAGCGGGGCTCTCCTCTCTGCCTGCCCAGCCCGGGGATTTCCTCTCTGCAGCAGAGGCGGCGGCCGGGCTTCTCTTTTGCCCCTCCAGCTTGGCCGGGGGGAGGATCCAGAGCGGCGGGAGGGCTCCCCCCCGTTGCTTTTGCGCTGGGGGGGGGGGAGGGGGTAGCGTGCGAAATTGCGACTGGAGGCAGTCGAGGGGGGGAGGGGGGGGGATAAGGCTTCGGGGGCGGATTTCTGTGGCTGCTGCTTGCTTCCCTCCCGACCCACCCCCGCCGCGTCCTTCCCAACCTGGCTCTGCAAAACTGGGAGCGTTCAAGCAGCCTTCCCCGCTATAGGGAATACAGCTATAGGGCCTCCCAGACATTTTGTACCGGGAGGGGGGGTATCCTGTGCCCGAGCAGCTGGGTCGAGGAGGACGGCGCCCCCACCCCCGCTGAAGAAACGGATCAACCTTGCTTGGCGGGTTGGACCCCGAGAGACGAGCTACGGGGGAAGATGTTGCAAGCCAGGCGTTGCAAACGAGCCCCTGCTCCGGGACAAGGGAGCCCGCCTGGTGGAGCGGACGGAGCGTCTCACTAGGACCTGGGGGACCCACCGGGTTGCCAGCCTCCATGCGCGGCCTGGAGTTCTCCCGGAATTCCTGCTGAACTCCAGCTAGAGAAATCAGTTCCCCTGGAGGAAATGGCGGCTTCAGAGGGCAGACCCTGTGGTGTACCATGGGTTTTGAGGGAAATCCCACAACAAATTCCCCACTCCGCAGGCTCCACCGCCCTATCGCCAGAAATTTCTCAGACTCCAGTTGGCAATCCTAGAATTCTTTATATGTGTGTGTGTGTGTATTTACTTCGTTTACACCCCGCCTCTCTCCCAAATGGGGACCCCAAATGGCTTCCATCATTCTCTTCTCCTCCATTTTGTCCTCACAACTCTGTAAGGAAGGTTAGGCTGAGAGTACAGCTGGCCCTGGGTCACCCAGCAGGCTTCTGTGGTACGTGTGAGGATTCAAACTCAGGTCTCCCAAAAACTTGAGGCCCAATCTCCACTGCCACTGAAGTTCACTGGATGATTTGGGGCTAGGGCGTAGACTTTCCAATTTCCCGGGGGGGGGGGCTGGGCCAGAGATATTACAGGCCATTGTCTCTGGGGGAGGCTCAGCAGGTCGTGGAAAAGCTTGGGGGGGCTCCAGCTCCCCTGAAGTTGACGCCTATGATTTGGAGCCAATCACCATCAACCTAGCCTGCCTTACAGAGTTGCTGTGAGGATGGCGTGGAGGAGGAGGAGAAAAAACAATGTACGCAGCTCTGTGGTGGAAGAATGGGATCAAAATGCACCAAATGACTTGTGTTCTTCAACCGGGAGCTCTCATTGCCTCCAGGGCAAAGTAAGGGTTTTCAGACATGCCTGAGGGCGTCACAGCTGGGCTCCCAGGGGGCCATGCCTTGCCCTGCTCTCTCCCCTGCAACAGCCCTGTGCAGAAGGTATCTGATTTTTCTTCCCTGGAAAATGATACTGCCTGCTTTTCCAGAGCAGGGTCTCAGCCTTGGAGGAGGAGGGTTATCAGCATGTGCAATAGAGTGCTCAGAGCACGTGTAGAGTATAATGTTCCTCCATAGACACATACTGCTAGACTTGAACTAATCCGAACTGGCAGAGACTGACCAAGAAAGAGATCTTGGAGTCGAAGTAGATAACTCAATGAAAATGTCGAGACAGTGTGCGACTGCGGTGAAAAAGGCCAACGCTATGCTGGGAGTTATTAGGAAGGGAATTGGAAACAAATCAGCCAGTATCAAAATGCCCCTGTATAAATTGATGGTGCAACCTCATTTGGAGTACTGTGTACAGTTCTGATCGCCAAACCTCAAAAAAGATATAGCACTGGAAAAAGTGCAGAAAAGGGCAACTAGAATGATGAAACGGTTGGAACACTTTCCCTATGAAGAAAGGTTGAAACACTTGGGGCTCTTTAGCTTGGAGAAATGACGGCTATGGGGTGACATGATCGAAGTTTATAAGATTATGCATGGGATAGAGCAGGTAGAGAAAGAAGTACTTTTCTCCCTTTCTCACAATACAAGAACTCGTGGACACTCCATGAAACTGCTGAGCAGTCAGGTTAGAACAGATAAAAGGAAGTCCTTCTTCACCCAAAGAGTGATTAACATGTGGAATTCACTGCCACAGGAGGTGGCGGCGGTCACAAGCATGGACGGCTTCAAGAGGGAATTGGATAAACATCTGGAGCAGAGGTCCATCAGAGGCTATTAGCCACAAAGTATAGATAGCAACTCTCAGTCTGGGGCAAGTGATAATCTGTATTCTTAGTGCTTGGGGGGGGGGGGCAACAATGGGAGGGCTTCTAGTGTCCTGGCCCCACTGCTGGACCTCCTGGTGGCACCTGGTGTTTTTGGCCACTGGGTGACAGAGTGTTGGACTGGATGGGCCACGGGCCTGATCCAACATTGGCTTCTCTTATGTTCTTAACTCAGGGCTTCTAGGATGCTTCTTCGGTGCAATTTTGAGTCCTAGCCTCTAATTGAGGTGCCTCCAACTCTCCTATTTCTTTCAGGGGGATTAGGATCGCCTGGGGGTACCTTAAAAGACAAACACCATTTTATTCCTGCATAAACGTTCAAACTTCATGAACCTGGGTCTTCAGATGTACCTATAAAAGCTTTTGTTGGAATGAACCGGTGTTCATCTTTGAAGTGTCACAAGACCAGTGCTTTCTCTAAGCCAGTGGTGGCCAAACTTGCTTAATGTTAGAGCCACATAGAGCGAACGTCAGATGTTTGAGAGCCGCAAGGCATAAGTAAATATGCGCACTTTTTTTTATTGGAAAATATGCACATTTGCTTTTTATTAACATTAAATGAGACTGAAAAACAAGGTAAAACATTGATAATGATATTTCTTTGTTCAGTGATATTTCTTTGTTTGCTAGTTATATTTATTTGAGAGAGAGGTGGAAAGAAAGAAAGCAAATAGATGTGTGAGGGAGGGGAAAAGAAGGAAGAGAGAAAGAGAAAGGTGGAAAGAAAGCAAATAAATGAAGAGGGAGGGAGAGGTGGAAAGAAAGCAACGTTACATTTTAGTGTGTTCTCCAACCCACCCACTCCCACGCTGCCATGTCAGCTGGGGGGGGAGCTTTGAGAAGGCATTTAAAGTTAAAGTTGCTTTCTTTCTCTGCTACCCCCCCCCCCCCCAAACCTACCCAGAGAGGAGAACACTGGCTGGGGAAGGGAAGACCAATTGGAGGCATGCTTCCCCGGCTGCCCTGCCAGGAGCCGCACAATATGTGTGAAAGACCCGCACGTGGCTCCCGAGCTGTGTGGCTGAGTGGCCGCTCGTTAACACAGGAAGCCCCCGCTCAAGATATGAACTGCTCCACTCAGTAGAGAAACAAAAATTAGAGGGAACATTGCACAAGACTGCTCTTTATTTTTTTATTTTTTTTGCTGCAGCCAAGTAACACGACAACAACCCCTTGGGGCTTATTTTCAGGGATGCTTTATTGTAAAGGAACATCCCGTGTGCGGCTGTCTTCTGCTGAGTCAGACCTTTGGTCAGCGTTGTCTACTCTGACCAGCATCAACCCTTGTCCCCTTTTCTGCAGCAGAAATGCTGGTTGCATCCAATCCTGTCTTTTCCCCCCAGTCTGCAATTAGGCCTCAAGTCTCTCCTTTTACAATTAACATTCTTTATTATTTTTTTCCAAAATGATAGCAAAAAACATGGGCTGAATGAGATCCCACCTAAATTTTCTACCTGCTTGGGGGAGGGGTAATTGATTCCCCCTCCCAAAGCAGACTTCCAGTTTCCCCAAGCTATTCTTTGGGGTTCCCCATCCCTCAGGAGCAGCATGGGGGAGGGGGAATTTGGGGATGCAGTAAAAATGAGACACGGAAGGAGAAGAAGAAGGATGGGAAGAAGACGGATAGAAAGTAGAGAAGGAAGCAGGAAAAGGGGAGAGGTTATGGGGGCTTCCAGGGGACGGAAAGAAGAATCAGCAGGGGAAGGGAAAATGAGATGCCCCCTAGAAGACCCTGCAGGTCCCCTGGCTTTATAACCATTGTAATGAGCACAGACCATAATACTGTTACAAAATAATCCCATCCAAGCCATGGATTTCTGTTGAGCAAAATCACTGTGCACAAATGAAATAACATGAGGACTATTCTGCTCCACCCTGCCATGCAATCTGGTTTTCTGAGGCCTGTTGCTCATTTTAATTCCAACGCTAATTTCTCTGTTCGGTCCAAGTCCCAGCTTCGGCTATACCAGTTGCTGATCTTCCGCGAATTGGCAGGCTTCCATTTGCTTTGCTGTTTCCATTTGTGCCGCAACGAGCAGAGGGATAATTAAGTCTTTATCATGCACATTTCTTTACATCATCTGTAAACAAACCCAACAAAGCCAGTTTCGGATGGGGAGATATTTTTAACGTAACAATCATGTTTATTTGTTCTGCCGCTCGGTCCCCGAAAGCAGACCCACCACACATGGCCGAAAGTTCCTTTTAAGGCCACAGTAGGGATGGATGTTCTAAGACTATACTGCTGCACTTAATCGCCTTGTTCGAAATCATATAACTTTATCCCACAGTGGCGGCGGAAAGCACCATCAAGTCGCAGCCAACTCAGAGTGAGTTGTAAGGGTTTTCAAGACTAGAGACGAAAAGAGATGGTTCGCCATTGCCTGCCTCTGTGTAGAGACCCTGGACTTCCTTGATGGTCTCCTGTTCGTGCTTATAGTGACCATAGAGGGTTTTCAAGGCAAGCAATTAACAGAGGTGGTTTGCCATAGCCTGCCTCTGTGTAAAGACCCTGGACGTCCTTGGTGGCCTCTCCCAGGGGTCATTTGGTGCTTGCGTGCCTGCCCTTTGTCGGGGGTGTGGCATATGCAAATGGGTTATGCTGATGAGCTCCTGCATCTCTTTTTCTACAAGATGACCCCTGTAATTCCATATGTGGTGGAGGTGCAATACAAAAATATTGGAATAAAGTGCATAAGATTATATTAGAAATACTTAAAACTGACTTCTCAGTTACGCCTGAAATATTTTTATTAAATGTAATTCCGGATGATTACGAGCGTTCAGATGGTTATCTATTAGCTATTAGGGTTGTGGGGCCCTACCCTGCATATATCTGGCGAAGGAGGCTCCAGGCCAGAAATACTTGTGCTAGAATAAAACCATATTAATCTTCAAGATGCCACCAGATTCCTGTTTATTCGGGGTGCGGCAGCGTTACAGAGCTCAGCTACCCACTGGGAAATGTAAAGGTTTCCCTTGATGGAAAGCCAGTCGAATCTGACTCTAGGGGGCGGTGCTCACCTCCGTTTCCAAGCCGAAGAGTCAGTGCTGTCTGAAGACATTTCCATGGTCATGGGGCCGACCTGACTAGACGCCGAGGCACCTGGAACACTGTTATCTTCCCACCAAAGCGGTACCTATTTTATCTGCTTGCAATTTCTTGCTTTCGAACTGCTAGGCTGGCAAGAGCTGGGGCCAGAGACAGAAGCTCACTCCGTCACGTGGCACTCGGGTCTTGAACTGCCGAGCTACCGACCTTCTGGTCAGCAGCTCGGCGTCTTAACCTCTGAGCCACTGCTGCCCAGAAATGTACGAATCCTCAAACTTGCCTTATACCAAATTGGATCACTGGTCCTCCACGCTGTCTGTCACCAATGTTTTAATCAGACATTTGCCAGAAACCCTTTAAATGAAAAACTAGAAACAGGGATTGAACCTGAGGATTTCCCCAGGCGCACTCCCCCTGAACCATGAGCCCTCCCCTAATTGCCTGGGTTTTAACAAAACATTCATAGGAATGGAGCAGGTTGCCAGGTGATAAACCTGGTTTCCTTGGGCTGCGGTTCTGCATTCATGCGTAATGCCGGTGTCAAATAAATGCCTTTAATGGCCAAAAGGATGGATTCCAAATGAGGAAAGAAAACGATTGAGAACGGTTGATCTGAAATAGATGGATGGTCCATACATTGCCAGCTACATCTCCCGGCTGCCAGATGGCGAAGAAGTGTGTCGTGGGCTTTCTGGGTAGAGTCACCCAGTCATTAATTTGCCTTCTCCCCCCCACCATCAAAATAACAAATTGGAGCATCAGTGCCAAAAGAGATGATCTTATCACTGGTTTGATGATAAAAGGGCGCAGGGCCACATTTATTAGATCAGACAGGAGGCTAATCTCTAGGGAATAGTGAGCCGGCATCCAAATACATCGCGGCCCCTGCCTTCGGTGTGTCAAACGCAGTCAAGTTGCAGCCAACTTATGGCGACTCCAGCATTCAAGGCAAGGAAGAAGCAGAGGCGGTTGGCCATGGCCTTCTTCTGTAGAGTCTTCCTTGGTGGTCTTCCATCATGGACTTATGGTGACCCCAACAAGGGGCTTTCAAGGCAAGTGAGAAGCAGAGGGGGTTGGCCACTGCCTTCTTCTGTAGAGTCTTCCTTGGTGGTCTCCCTTCCAAGTACTGACCCTGCTTAGCTTCCAACTTACGGTGACCCCAGCAAGGGCCATTGCCTTCCTCTGCAGAGTCTTCGTTGATGGTCTTCCATCCAAGAATTATGGTGACCCCAGCAAAGGGCTTTCAAGGCAAGTGAGAAGCAGAGGGGGTTGGCCACTGCCTTCCTCTGCAGAGTCTTCGTTGATGGTCTTCCATCCAAGAATTATGGTGACCCCAGCAAAGGGCTTTCAAGGCAAGTGAGAAGCAGAGGGGGTTGGCCACTGCCTTCTTCTGTAGAGTCTTCCTTGGTGGTCTCCCTTCCAAGTACTGACCCTGCTTAGCTTCCAACTTACGGTGACCCCAGCAAGGGGCTTTGAAGGGAAGTGAGAAGCAGAGGTGGTTGGCCATCACTTCCCTCTGCAGAGTCTTCCTTGGTGGTCTCCCATCCAAGTACCAACCATGCCTGGCTTCTGAGATTTGATGAGACTGGGCAATGCCATGCTGCCTTCCCTCCCAGCCTTTCATTATATACAAAGAGCTGAGAGGGACCATAACTCTAGTCCAACTGGGGCTGCCAACTTCCAGGCGGGGCCTGGAGTTCACCTGGAATTACAAGTGTTGTCCAGCTTTCCGAGTTCAGTTCTACTGGAATAAATGGCAGCTTTGGAAGGTGACGTCTACGGCATCACAGAACCGCTGAGGTCCCTCCCCTCCCCATAGGCTGCCCTCCCTGGCTCCACCCTCCAATCCCCAGGAATTTCCCAAGCTGGAATTGGTAACCCCAGGTCTAGTCCCTACACCCCAAAGCAGGATAATCCACAAATGAATGGCCCATGGTGAAATCCACCTACACATGGACTGAGGCAAGACTGCAGAGATGTGACAGATTTAGAGTAGAGGTATATCACATTATGAAATACCCATGTCCGTTTTGGAGCAACCTTTGGGCCATCAAAGGTCCAGCATTCCCCAGAATCCTACTTTTGCACACACACACACACACACACACCCAAGGCATGGGGTGGTAGAAGACGAGGGCGCCAGGAAATGTCATTGTGGGAACTCCTACACCCTCTTATATAGCACCGGATTCCAGTTCTACACCAGATTCAGCTTCCTGTCAAGTTTTTCAGATTCAACTTGCGGGTTCAGTTTTCAAGGATATCCAATACCTGGATTGTTACCAGACCAGATCTGGACAGGTTCACCCATTCTTACTTTTTCAAAGCCTGGTATTTAGTGTGTGAGTGTAGGAATGGAAGGTAGGGTTGCTGCAAGCCACAGTGAGTATAGGTTGAACACAGCAGCTGCATACTCTCGTCTGAAATCCCAGTTTTTTGTACCCTTTTGTCTTCCACAACGAACTGGTGTTTGATCGCAGGTTATCAACCGTGGTTCATCATGAGGTTGGAAGCCATCTCAGGTCTAATGCTGTAATTACACTGACAGCCAACAAGGCCTTTGAATATGAAGTCAGTAGGGGGCGGGTGGGTGAACTGGCCATTTCCCTAGCAAGACCCATGAACACTTCTGAGAGGTATTGGAGTCGGGAGTCCAGGGAACAGTGAAACAGCTAAATCTTTATTGCTGGTCCGGATGAAGCATACAACCCAGGGCTCCGAGCCCTCCTTTTATGCTGGTCAGGGATAATCCCCTGACCTCGCCCATCTGGCCTGATAGGCTATTATCAGTCTATTTACATCTCATCGGTTCCCTGGGAGAAACCTAGGTACATGATTGGTGGCCGGTTCGAATCCACCTGGCCTTTGTTCTACCCGGCTGAAACCCAGGTAGTTTCTTGGCCATGTGCTCTGGCCACATGGCGACCGCATGGTCAATACATAACAACTTCTTAAGAGATGGGTCTGGAAGGTTGTGGGCTACTTCCTCCCCCCTCTGGCTTGTTCTTAGTTGGGGGGGACTGGTTAAACTGCACAGTCAAGCCCTGCCCATTGCCAATCACCCTGGAGACAAGGCATTTCTCCACAATCTCCTTCCCTTCCTCTCCCCACAACAGAAAAAAAAGTGCAGAGGAGCGCGACAAGAATTATTGAGGGGGGGGGGGGTGTGGCCTGGAGGCCAAGCCCTATGAGGAAAAGCTGAGGGACTTGGGAAGGTTTAGTCTGGAGAAGAGGAGGCTGAAGGGGGGACATGATGTATCTCTTGAAGTCTTTGGAGGGCTGTCACTTCGAGGAGGGCAGGGAGCGGTTCCTGTTGGCAGCAGAAGACAGGGCTCGCAATAATGGGTTTAAATTAAGGGCAGGAAAGCAATGGCTGAATATTAGGGGAAACTTTTTGACAGGAAAAGTTGTGCAACAGTGGGATCAGCTGCCTTGGGAGGTGGTGAACTCCCCCTCCCTGGCAGTCTTCAAGCAGCGGCTGGACAAACCCTTGTCAGGGATGCTCTAGGCCAGGGGTGGGCAATTGTTTTGGCTCGGGGGCCACTTTGTGAGAGCGGAGGTTAGCGGAGGGCCGCACCTTTTAAAATGCATTCATTACTTAACTTTGCATTTCAGAAAAGGTATAAATTGTATCATAAAAATCAATAAATATAAATTAAAATAGTGGTAGTTTTATTCAATTTATTTATTGTGCTAATTTCATATCATCTATAGCTGCAAGCACATTTAATTTTAGAATCAGTTTAATGAGACAGATGTACCCTATCACACTTTTCTGCAATTTTTTTGAAATCAGGATTGAGATTGCTTGTTGAGATTCGCATCACTACCTGCAAGTTAATGTCTGTCAAAGAGCATCTTGTTAATCTTCATGTCTTGGCGGGCCGCAAAAAACTCTGTGGCGGGCCACATGTGGCCCGTGGGCCGCCATTTGCTCACCCCTGCTCTAGGCTGATCCTGCATTGAGCAGAGGGTTGGACTAGACGGCCTACATGGCCCCTTCCAACTCTGTGGTACTAGGATTCTATGAGACCACTGGTCCATCTAAGTCAGCATTGTCTACTCAGACTGGCAGCCATTTTCTGGGGTCTCAGGCAGAGGTCTTTCACATCACCTAATGCCTGGTCCTTTTAAATGGAAATGACGGGGACTGAACCCAGAACCTTCTGCATGCAAAGCAGATGCTCTGCCACTGAGCCACAGCCTCTCATTGGGGGAAGGCAAGAGGATGGGCAAGAAGCAGACAACCCACACTTGACAGACAATTCGGTTTTTATTTACTGCTCTGTTGCTCACTGCCCTGTTCTTTTAACTGGTTGTAATTCTGATAATTAATCAGGAGTTCGCTTTCACTGAAATGTCTCCTCACTATTATTATGGGCAGAAAGTTTGGAAAGGCATCTGGAAAAACCACTTTGGCTCGTGCAGTGAGATTTATATATACCATAAATCAATCTATCCGTCTCTGCGTGAGTCACTGCTGTGATGTCCCTTTTCAGTCAGGATGTGTAGAACAGTGACTCACACAGAAGCGCAAGGGCATTCTTATTCTTGCCCATAATCTTCAGTAGGTTGTAAAAAATGGTCTGTACTTCCAGTTCGAACATCTAAAGCCGCCATCTGTGGGGCTGCCCTGGTCTTGGATAGCTCAGGTTACCCTGATCTTGTCAGATCTCAGAAGGTAAGTCAGGGTTGGCCCTGTTTAGTGCTTGGATGAGAGACCTCCAAGGAATTCCAGGGCTGCTACACAGAGCCAGGGAATACATATATATATGGGAATAAAAGCTGGACTATGGAGCAAGCTGACCAGAAGAAAATAGATTCCTTTGAAGTAGACTTTTTTTTTGAAGAGCCAGTTTGGTGTAGTGGTTAAGTGCACGGCCTCTAATCCGGGAGAACCGGGTTTGATTCCCCTTTCCTCGACTTGCACCTGCTGGAGTGACCTTGGGCAAGCCATAGTTCTGTCACAGCTGTTCTCTCAAGGACAGTTCTGAAAAGAGCTCTCTCAGCCCCACCTACCTCACAGGGTGTCTGTTGTGCGGGGGGGAAGGGAAAAGGAGTTTGTAAGCCGCTCTGAGACTCTGAGTGAAGGGCGTGATATACATCCAATCTCTTCTTCCTCTTCTTTGGAGCCAGTTTGGTGTAGGGAGCCAGTTTGGTGTAGTGGTTAAGTGCGCGGACTCTAATCTGGGAGAACTGGGTTTGATTCCCCACTCCTCCACTTGCACCTGGCTGGATGACCTTGGGCAAGCCATAGCTCTGAACCAGCTGTTCTCTCAAGGACAGTTGTCTCAGAGCTCTCTCAGCCCCACCGACCTCACAGGGTGTCTGTTGTGGGGAGGGGAAGGGAAAGGAGTTTGTAAGCCGCTCTGAGATTCCAAGGGTGAAGGGTGGGGTATAAATCTAATCTCTTCTTCTTCTTCTTTTTAGTGTTGGAGGAGAGTTTTATGGATATTGCAGACTGCCAAAAAGACAAAACAGTGACTTCTAGATCATATAAAGCCTGAACTCTCCCTAGAAGGTAAAATGACTAAACTGAGGCTATCATACTTTGGCCACATGATGAGAAGACAAGAGTAATCAGAAAAGACAATAATGCTAGGAAGAGTCAAAGGCAGCAGGGAAAGAGGAGGACCTGACACGAGGTGGATCGACTCAGCCAAAGAACTCACGGCCCTCCGTTTGCAAGACCTGAGAAAGGCTACGAATGAGAGGACTTTTGGAGGTCATTCATTGATAGGGTCTCCATAAGTCGCAAGCGACTTGATGACACTTAACACACTCAGTCTTTGTGAATCATTTTGTACAATGCTCTACCACAGCTATTGGCTGTCTCCTTGACGTTTAGTGAACAGCGAGGGGGAGCGTTGTGTTTCAGCCAGAAAGGAGCTACTGAGCAAAGGATAACATCAGCCCTGTGGGAGGGATGACCAAATTATTGGAAGCTGGTTGCAGCCATATTCAGGGGGGGGGGGGGAATATATTAGACATTGTGGAGTGGGATCTAGCGAAGAAGGAGGCATCCACATCTGTCTGTTTCTTCTTCTCCAGATGGCCCAGTTGCAGTGGCTGAATGTTGTTTCCTTCCCTGTTTTCCGTATGAACACATGAATCTGCTTTACACTGAATCAGATCGAGGTCCACATTGTCCACTCACAGGGTTGCCAGCCTCCAGGTGGGACCTGGGTACAACTGATCCCCAGCTGACAGAGATCAGCTCCCCTGGAGAAAATGGCTGCTTTGAAGGGTGGACTCTATGGCATTGTACCATGCTGAGGCCCCTCCCCTCCCCAAACCCCGCCCTCTCCTGGATCCCCCCCCAAAGTCTCCAGGTATTTTCCAACCCAGACATGGCAATCCTATCCACTCAGACTGCCGCAGTGCCAACGAAAAGCATGCCCAGAATTCTTTGTGCGGTTCCCCTACCTCTCCCTACCCACCAGTTGAAGAGGCCTCCCCACTATGTGGTCCATGAGACTTAAAAACCCCCAACCTGGATCTGGGTCTGTGAATACATCCTCTCAAGTGCTAAAAGGTCTATTTTGAGAAAGTAGGACAGCTAGAACACAGTGGGCGGTGCCTGGATTTGCGCTGTGCCACTAGGATTCCTGCTATCTCCTTACCAAGTACAATTCCCTGTCTCGTCTCGTGGGGTCAGAGTAGGTTTCTGCCCGCTTGCAGGGGATCAAATCAATAAATAAGACCACCTTTGTCCGCACACCTTTGAGGCGAGTTAGGAGGAGTAATCCAGGGGCTGTGATGGCTCAGAGGTTAAGACACTCAGCTGCAGACCGGAAGGCTGGTAGCTCGGCAGTTCGAGACCCGAGTGGCGCGTGACGGAGCGAGCTCCCGTCTCTGGCCCCAGCTCCTGCCAACCTAGCAGTTTGAAAGCAAGAAATTGCAAGTAGATAAATAGGCACCACTTCGGTGGGCAGGTAAGAGCATTCTGTGTGCCTTGGTGTTTAGTCATGCTGGCCACATGACCACAGAAAAAGTCTTTGGACAGTGCTGGCTCTTCGGCTTGGAAACAGAGATCAGCACCGCCCCCTAGAGTTGGATTCGACTGGCTTTCGAGCAAGGGAAACCTTTACCATTACCTTTTCAGAGGAGTAATAGATTGTGTCTGGTTCATGCAATCGAGCAGAGTCGCTCATAAACTATCGATTCATGGCGGAACTACTAGCGCAACAAGCCACGTCTGAGAAAAGTTATGACCAAAGATTAAGAGAGCGCATGATACCACATAGCCACTGTCTTTCCTCCTTTGGACGCAGATCAAAAGCACACCGAAGTAACTCAGAGATATCCATTGCCCCCAGTGGGACTAGGATTTGGCTGTCCGGCCTGCTAATGATTACATACGGCAGACCTCCTGAGAATTGTGTTTAAAATTCCAAATAATATCTGCTGTGACACCCATGGCGCTCAGGAGATAAATCAAAACACCGTGCGATTTACAACCGCAGGAACATCCACCCACGGTCATTTGCACCACAGTAAATTTGTTCGGCTAGACATTTCTTTGACACACGACCCTTTCTGAAAAGGGATGTTCTCTTCCATCCTGGGTGACCACACTGCTGCTGAGGATCTGAGCAAACGTGCAGTGATGTGTATATTCATGATCAGGGGTCATTTCGTAGAAAAAGAGGTGCCGGGGCTCGTTAGCATGACTCGTTAGCATAACTTATTTGCATATGCTACACCACCTGGCATCACCGGAAGTATGTCAGAAGGAAGGAAGGAAGGAAGGAAGGAAGGAAGGAAGGAAGGAAGGAGAGAGGGGGAGGGAGAGGGAAGAGAGAGAGGGAAATGAAAGAGAGAGACAGAGAGGAAGGAAGGAAGGAAGGAAGGAAGGAAGAGCTGGCAGAGAGGGGACAGCCACTAATCCAAGCCTCAGAAATACCACTACTCTGGGAGGATAGCTTCAGTGCAGGGCTGCCAAATCAGCCCGGGGGGCGGGGGATCCCCCGCTATAGGGGTTCCCGATCCGCTGGCCGGCATTCAGACGGCGGGGGGGAACCCCGCCCCAGAAGTCGTCTGGTGAGGACGACTTCCCCGTGTAATAACGTCACCCGGAGGTGACGTCATTACGTTGGGGGCGTTGCCAGGGCGACGCTCCGGCAATCGCCCCAAAACTCTATGATACCATAGAGTTTTTGGGGCGATTGCCGGAGCGTCGCCCTGGCAACGCCCCCAACGTAATGACGTCACCTATGACGTCAAAATGACGTCAAAAACTCTATGATACCATAGAGTTTTTGGGGCGATTGCCAGAGTGTCGCCCTGGCAACGCCCCCAACGTGATGACGTCACCTCCGGGTGACGTCATCACGTCGCCGTGGCACGTGCGCAAAACCGGTAAGTGGACCCTACTTGGCAACCCTACTTCAGTGGTAGCTGAAGCCTTCAGAAGGCTGGTCGGAGGAACAAGGACCTTTCCAGGGGATGGGGTCATTTTGCTGCAGCCGTGACACAAGCAGGCATATCCCCCGCGGGAGGGGGCTGGCACCAACTCCCAGAGCTGAGCTCCCCCAAGCTCCTGCTCGAAATGACTCTTGTGCATGATCTGGATCAGCTTTAGGATTTGGGCAGCTTTCAGAAAGGAGGCCTTTAGTAGGCCCGTGTAGCCAGGGGTCATTTTGAGCAGGAGCTTGGGGAAGTACAGCTCCGGGAGTTGGTGCCAGCTCCCCCCCCCCCCCCGTGGGGGAATGCCTGCTTGTGTCATGGCTGAAGCAACATGACCATGTCCCCTGGAAAGGTCCTTGTTCCTCCGTCCAGCCGTCTGAAGGCTTCAGCCACCACTGAAGCTATCCTCCCAGAATAGTGGTATTTCTGAGGCTTGGATTAGTAGCTGTCCCCTCTCTGCCAGCTCTTTCTCTCTCTCTCTCTCTCTCTCTCTCTCTCCTTCCTTTCTTGGCTTCTGACATACTTCCAGTGATGTCAGGTGGTGTAGCATATGCAAATAAGTTATGCTAATGAGTTATGCTAATGAGCTCCTGCACCTCTTTTTCTACAAAATGACCCCTGCATGTAGCCCTCGAGAAGCGCGAGGGTCTGGGGAAGCAAGAAGCACAGGGTTCTACTAGTAGGGTTGCCAGCCTCCAGGTGGAGCCTGGGGATCTCCCGCTTTTACAACTGATCTCCAGCTGACAGAGATCAGCTCCCCTGGAGAAAATGGCTGATTTGAAGGGTACAGTCTATGGCATTGTACTATACTGAGGTCCCTCCCCTCCCCACTTTCTCCTGGCTCCACCCCCCAAAGTCCCCAGGTATTTTCCAACCCAGACCTGGCAACCCTATCTACTAGGGATGCAGGTTTCCCACTATAGCCTCTCAGGATCCTGACTCATTGCCTGCTGGGATCTCAGGAACCGGCAAGAGGAAATGCGAGGGAAGAAGAAGAGGAGGAGGAGGAGACTGGATTTATACCCCACCCTGTCATGAGTCCTGCTGAGGATGCGGCCCCGGCTCCCGCCGAGCCCACACTCCAGGCTTCAGCAGAGCCCACACCTGACCCTGATGAAACCTCGGAGCTCTCCAGCGTATCCCGACCACCTGTCCCAGCAACAGCGGCGGAGGAACAATGCCTGACAGGCAGCCCCCCCTGACTCGCCTCCTCCGACGGTGTGTTTGTGGAACCAGCTCAGGCAAGACTTAGCGTCCCGGTGGAGGGAGATGCACCTGCGCAGCAGGCGGTCCCTCAGCCCTGAGTTCTAACAGAAGCCGGGATGCACACGCTGAGCACTAACTAACCCCAGCACCTGAGGGGTATTTAGCTTCCCCTCCTGACGCTGGTTCCTTGTGCCAGCAGCTAGTCAGTTTGACGACGCTCTGCACCTCCCTCGCCCGTGCTCCTGATTCCTGATTTGTGCTTTGAACTCTTGGCTCCTTGACTCCGGCTTCCAACGACTACGTTCTTGGTTTGTAAATGTGTTGTGATGTAAACCACCCTGAGTCTGTTTGCAGGGAGAGCAGTAGATAAATCAAATGACTAAGTAAAAAATGAATTGTAGATAAATCCATGCCTGTAGGTAGATGGCTGTCATGGCCTTAGGCCACTGTACTACACAAATGAAAGGAAACTGGCAGCTCTTGGGGATTTAATTCAAGTAGTGGCTGTCCAGGAAGGCCATGACTGTCACCTTCTTCATCACTGACAATTGGGAGCAGCTCAAATTTGGGTTGCCAGGCAACCTGCTCACTCCAGCTAGCAGCAAAAATGTGGGGCAGAGTGATATCAGGCAACATCGAGGTACAAATGGATGTCACAACACTGTAAGGATTTCCCATTCTCTATGGTTAAAACCATAAAGATCTGGGGGATTCCTGGAGTGTCCTGATGTCACTTCCGGGACAACCCACAATGTCACTTCCCACCCATCCCCCATTTTTGCTCCTGCTGGAGCACAGAGCAGGAAGGACCAAGGGCCAGGAAATTTCTTCCCGCAGAGGGCAATCTGGTAAGGCTAACTCCAGCCCTTACAGCATGATTGGTGCCCCTTTCCTTGTGCCACCCCAAACGGTCACTTGGGTGTCCTAGCTGGAGAACTGCCCCCAATTCCAAGGAGACTATACCCCTTTTTCAGATGTTACAGTCCATGTATAGTGGCTGGCCAGCAACCATGGGTAGATCCTCCTAATACATGTGGTCATGATGTTGTCTGAAAGGGGCAACACAAGCTTCAGAGTCTGGTGTGGTGTGTTCAAATGCTGCACACCCCTGAAAAACCTAGGCCGAGGACAGACTGGCATTTTGGCCCGATATAGGTCCGCTTCTCAAGCGGATGAAGAGAGCCCATTCAGACAGCCGCAGCTCACCCGGTACTCACCCGGTCCTGAAGCGCTTTCATCCGGCGTTAAACAGGTACCTGGTGAAACCGGTGTCAAGCCGTCTGGGTGTGCGTTCATCCCGCTTCCTGGCAGTGTGGACGCAAATAAGTCGCGCATCAAGCATCGCCGGTAATGTGAACCTGCTGATCTGGCTGCTGTGCCCATGCGCCTATGTGCTCATGCACCCACGCGCATATGCACACCTCGGCAAAACAGACCAAAGCCGTGCACCGCCGGCGCCAGGGGCCACCCCGCATTCCACCTCCTCCCCAGTATGGTCCCGCATCAGTCTACGCAGTGCAAACGGCAAGCCCCGCAAGAACTCGGCCCGGGTCTCTTTGCCCCGCTTCCCTTGTGCTTCATTTTGCCAGTCTGTCCTCGGCCCTAGTGTTGTCAGCCTCCAGGTGGAACCTGGAGATTTCTTGGAACTACAATCCATCTCCAGACTACAGAGCTTGGCTCCCCAGGACAAAAGAGCTGCTATGGTAGTTGGACTATATCAGGGATGGGCAAACCTGCTCAGCGTAAGAGCCGCATAGAACAGGGGTGGTCAAACTTGCTTGACGTAAGAGCCGCATAGAATAAACATCAGATGTTTGAGAGCCACAAGACATGAACAAATATTACCTCCTTTTATTGGGAAATAAGCAGATTTGCTTTTTATTAACATTAAATGAGACTGCCAAAAATAATAACAAAAGGGGTAAAAGCAGATATTGATAATGATATTAATTTGTCCAATGATATTTGTTGGCTAATGATATTCAGCTTCCCCAGCTGCCCTGCCGGGAGCCACATAATATATGTGAAAGAGCAGCATGTGGCTCCCTGGACTATATGGTCCCTCCACTTCCCACACCCCATCGTCCCCAGGCTCCACCTCCAAATTGCCAGGAATTTCTTAACCCAGAGTTGGCAACCACAATAGTGTTGCCCCTCTCGGACAACATGGCCTCGATGTATATCGGGAGGACCAGGTGTAGGTGCGATTGTTAACAGGGTGTATGTGCCCCTAAGGCTTTTCCTTAGGCCAGGGGTGGGCAAACTGTGGCTCGGGAGCCGCATGCGGCTCTTTCACACGTATTATGCGGCTCCCGGTAGGGCGGCTGGGGAAGCTAAATATCATCAGCAAACAAATATCATTGGACAAATAAATGTCATTATCAATATCTGCTTCTGCCCCTTTTGTTGTCGTTTTTTTTGGCAGTCTCGTTTAATGTTAATAAAAAAGCAAATTTGCATATTTTCCAATAAAAGCAGGTAATATTTGTTCATGTCTTGTGGCTCTCAAACATCTGATGTTTATTCTATGCGGCTCTTGTATTAAGCAAGTTTGGCCACTCCTGCCTTAGGCCATATGTGGGTAAATCCACAGCACTGTAAGTCATGAGGTTAGCTTAAAGGACAGTGTTGTACAGGAGCATCTGGAGTTAAGCCTTGGATGAATAGGTCCAGGGGTCATTTTGTACAAAAAGAGGTGCAGGAGCTCATTAGCATAACTCATTTGCATATGCCACACCCCCTAACTTACCGGAAGTGTGTCAGAAGGCAACACCCACCCCTCAGGCTCCATTCCACAAGCGAGTGAAACTGACCTGCTCTTCCTCCATTCCCTTCCCCATCCAATACTTTGTGCAATAAAAATAAGCGTAAAGAACACACCCTCATTCTCTTCCTGCTCCCTTGAAACCACCAGGTTTCAAGTAGACTTGAGATACCCAGGACATGTGCACCACCCATCCCTTCCCCTTCCCCTCCCCACAACAAGACACCCTGTGAGGTAGGTGGGGCTGAGAGAGGTCTTTTGAGAACTGCTCATGAGAGAACTTGTGACTGGCCCAAGGTCACACCAGCAGCTGCACGTGGAGGCGTGGGGAATCAAACCCGGTTCTCCCAGATTAGAGTCCAACTCCTGACCACTACACCAAACTGATAAGGTGGGAGCTGCTGAAGGGTTGGTGAAATTTCTCCAGTACTTATGTGCCATGTGCCCAGATAAAAAATGGTATCCTTAGAAAATTTATATGCCCCCTTGAGCAAGTCTCTGGAAAAGCAGCACACAGTCATAAAAGGAACAATGATAAAATTATCAATATTAAAACAAAACATTAAAAACAATAAAGACCCTAGCAGGGCTTTCCCCGGGGCGCTGCGCCTCTGCACTGCTCGGGGAAGCCGAGGAGGGGGCGGGGCTTGGTCATGTGCCCGCCCCCTGGGCTCCTCACTCCTGGAGCTGTGTTCCTGTGCGCTCCCGCTCCAACGGACCCCTGAATAGGTCTCTATCTATCTGTTGTAAATACTTCTGTGCCTTTTTCTTTTTTTAGTCTCTCTAAAGATGCCTTTCCCATGCGTGCAGTGAGACGGTGAAAACAATCGAGAAGGATGCTTTGCGCTGTTGATCAGTGAGGGCTGAAATTGCCCGAGAGAGGGACACGCATGTAAATGAGTTGATCTCTGCCCCCGCTGCAGAATTTAGATGGAGGTATAGATGGAGGTTGGAGTCGGGGGCCTTCTGCGTACGCGTCACACTCTGAAAAGCAGGTTCGTTATGTCTGTGATGATGTTCCACATCTCTTTGAGCCAGACTGCCTGTCCACCTCCTCCTCCAGAACAGACGCAGGCCGAAAAGGTACCGTCAGGAAACTGAAAAGGACAGTAAGGTAATTAATTGCATTTGGTGTTGGTGGAAAGTGCCATCGAGTCGCAGCAGCTGGCTTATCACGACCCTGTGGGGTTTTCAAAGCAAAAGACAAGCAGAGGGGGTTTGCCATTGCCTTCCTAAGGGCAGCAACCCTGGACTTTCTTGGTGGTCGCCCATCCAAATGCTAACCAGGGCTGACCCTGCTTAGTTTTATGAGACTTAATGAGATTGGGTTAGCCTGGGCTATTCAGGCTAGGGAGGAAAAAGAGAAGGAAGAGGAGATTGGATTTACCGTATTTTTCGCTCCATAAGACGCACCTGATCATAAGACGCACCTTGTTTTTAGAGGAGGAAAACAGGAAAAAATGAAACAGAAAGAAAGAAAGAGAGAGAGAGATAAAGGAAGGAAGGAGGAGGAGAGAGAGAGAGAAAGAGAAAGGAAGAAAGAAAGGTGGGGACAGAGAGAGAGAGAGGCAGAAAGACAGACAGACAGACAGAAAAAAGGAAAGGAAGGAAGGAAGGAAGGAAGATAGAGAAAGGAAAGAAGAGAGACGTCGGCATGCCATGCAAAGCCAGGCCTTTCTGTGCAAAGTAGCCACGGAGCTTAATCTGTGGACGGGGCTTTCTGCTGCTGGCTGTCTTAAAGGGGAAAAGCACTTCAAGGGAAAGAGTACTTAGCCTGGTGGGGTTTTTCCTGCCATTTCCCTTTTAAGTCTTAACAGCTCAGGCCCAGCAGGGAGGGGCGGGGAAGGCTGGGATGCCAGCCTGAATGGCGTTCCCCTGCGTTCCTGCTGAAGAAAGAGCCCTGTTACAGGTAAGAAAAGCTCCATATTCGCTCCATAAGACGCTTTTGGGGAGGAAAAGTGCATCTTATGGAGCGAAAAATACGGTATATCCCACCCTTCACGACCTGAAGGAGTCTCAGAGCAGTTCACAGTCTCCTTTCCCTCCCCCCCCCCACAACAGACACCCTGTGAAGTAGGTGGGGCTGAGAGACCTCTTTCGAGAACTGCTCCTGAGAGAGCAGCTCTGAGAGAACTTGTGACTGACCCAAGGTCACACCAGCAACTGGATGTAGGAGAAGTGGGGAATCAAACCTGGTTCTCCCAGATTAGAGTCTACACTCCTAAACACTAAACCGAGGTGGTTTACCATTGTCTGCCTTGGGACCTTCTTGGACTTCCTTGGTGGTCTCCCATCCAAGTACCAACCAGGACTGACCCTGCTAAGCTACCGAGATTTGGGCTATCCAGAACAGGGCTCAGTAGTCTCTATGGCCAGAGAAAGAAGCACCCCACAATGTTCAGAGAGCAATCCTTCCCCCAGCACAATATATATACTTCTTCCCTCGTCTCTTCCTGTGATTCTCAGCACAGAACTGCTAGTATCTCCATGAGTTTTCACACCTTCTCCACCCGCCCACCTTGTCGTCTCCGGCACTCCAGTTCTTGCAGGAGGTGTTAATACGTTTCTGCAGTCAAGCGGAGCTTCAACCCGACTGAGCTTCTGACACGAAGGGTTAAATCTGGAGCTCGGCAAGATGTATTTTTGGCCTTTCGAGCAGGCACAGGTCTATTGACTGCAGCCAGAGCTAGAGAAAGACACGCAAAAATAAACAGGTTTGGAAAGAAACCCACCGCCATCCAAAAGGAAAATAAAGACCAAGGGAACGCAAGCATCACTCCAGCCGCCAAAGCACAAGAAATTGACGCCGGGTCCTCAGCAGTGTTTTTGCAATTCTCTTCTGCAATCTCGCCGTCAAATATTTGCAGGGATATTCAATTAACGTCTGCCGAATATTCAAGCAAATATGGGATACTGGCATTGAATATTTGATTGCAGGATTAGCAAATCGAGGGTGTTTGATAGGTGCCGTGCGACAGAGGTGGACATTTGGAATCTCAGTAAGCAAAATCCAAGGTGAATGTGTCCTGTGGGGGAGAAGGAGGAGGAGGAGGAAAGAGTTGGTTTTGATACCCCACTTTTCTCTGCCTTAAGGAGTCTAGAAGTAGCTGACAATCACATTCCCTTCCTCTCCCCGCAACAGCCACCTTGTGAGGTAGGTGGGGCTGAAAGAGCTCTGAGAGGAGAAGAAGAAGAAGAAGAAGAAGAAGTAGTATTGGCGGTGGAGGTGTAGGAGGAGACTGGATTTATTGCCTGCCCTACAATACCCGAAGGAGTCTCAGAGCAGTTTACAATCTCCTTCCCTTCCTCTCCCCACAACAGACACCCTGTGTGGTGGGACTGAGCAAGCTCTTTCAAGAATTGTCCTTGAGAGAACAGCTCTGAAAGAACCTGTGACTGACCCAAGGTCACCCAGCAGCTGCATGTAGAGGAGTGGGGAATCAAACCCGGTTCTTCCAGATTAGAGTCCAACTCCTGACCACTACACCAAACTGGCTCCCACACCAAACTGGCTGTGATTGGCCCAAGGTCACCCAGCAGGCTTCATGGGGAGGAAGGAGTGTTGTTTTTTATACCCCACTTTTCTCTACCTTAAGGAGTCTCAAAGCGGCTTGCAATCTCCTTCCCTTCCTCTCCCCACAACAGGCACCTTGTGAGGTAGGTGGGGCTGAGAGAGCTCTGAGAAAATGGTAACTGGCCCAAGGTCACCCAGCAGGCTTCATGTGGAGAAGTGGGGATTAAACCTGGTTCTCCAAATTAGAGCCTGCCACTCCTAACCCCTACATCACTCTGGGTAACTAATATAAACCTTCTGACTGGCCAGTCCAGATGGATTAGGGCAGATCTGGCTATAACACTGATGTCACTGTCAGAACTGCGGCTGTGGTCATCCTGCTCTTTTCTTGCCCCATCTGGTATTTCCACTTCCCAGGGACGGTGAGTGACACGAAAGGAGCAACACAGTGATAGACTCAGCCGATATGTGCCTAACAGGGACATTGTCCAACCGGAACAATTAGCTCATCTTTACACCACACAGTATCATTTCTGTGTACAGCAATTCCCACACTCTCCATGCTGGCTCACTGGCTTGGGGAGGACTCTCATTTTAAACAACTGTTTGCTAGAGTCATTCCAGCTGACTGCAGAAACAAGAAAATGTTGGGCTCGTATCCACTGGGAGAAAGCAGGGAGAGGGCAGAGGCAGAGATTTCCATACGTACTTAACATGCTGTCAAGTTGCAGCTGACTTACGGCGACCCCAGCAAGGGGCTTTCAAGGCAAGTGAGAAGCGGAGGTGGTTGGCCATTGCCTTCCCCTGCAGAGCCCTCCTTGGTGGTCTCCCATCCAAGACTTATGATGACCCCAGCAAGAGGCTTTCAAGGCAAGTGAGAAGCAGAGGGGGTTGGCCATTTCTTCCCTCTGCAGAGCCTTCCTTGGTGGTTTCCCATCAAAGTACTGACCCTGCTTAGCTTCCAACTTATGGTGACCCCAGCAAGGGGCTTTCAAGGCAAGTGAGAAGCAGAGGGGGCTGGCCATTGCCTTCCTCTGCAGAGCCTTCCTTGGTGGTCTCCCTTCCAAGTCTGATGGTGATCCCAGCAAGGGGTTTTCAAGGCAAGTGAGAAGCAGAGGGGGTTGGCCATTGCCTTCCTCTGCAGAGCCTTCCTTGGTGGTCTCCCTTCCAAGTCTGATGGTGACCCCAGCAAGGGGCTTTCAAGGCAAGTGAGAAGCAGAGATGGTTGGCCATTGCCTTCCCCTGCAGAGCCTTCCTTGGTGGTCTCCCTTCCAAGTCTGATGGTGACCCCAGCAAGGGGCTTTCAAGGCAAGTGAGAAGCAGAGATGGTTGGCCATTGCCTTCCTCTGCAGAGCCTTCCTTGGTGGCCTCCCTTCTAAGTCTGATGGTGACCCCAGCAAGGGGCTTGCAAGGCAAGTGAGAAGCAGAGATGGTTGGCCATTGCCTTCCTCTGCAGAGCCTTCCTTGGTGGCCTCCCTTCTAAGTCTGATGGTGACCCCAGCAAGGGGCTTGCAAGGCAAGTGAGAAGCAGAGATGGTTGGCCATTGCCTTCCTCTGCAGAGCCTTCCTTGGTGGCCTCCCATCCAAGTACCGATCTTACTTCATTTCAGAAATGAAAAGCTGTTGGTGGAATAAAACAGTGCTCTTGGATGCCAGCCTCCAGGGGGGACCTGGAAATCTCCCAGAACTTACAGCTGATCTCCAGACTACAGAGATCAGTTCTCCAGAGAGATCAGTTCTCCAGAGAGCCAGTTTGGTGTAGTGGTTAAGTGCGCGGACTCTAATCTGGGAGAACCAGGTTTGATTCCCCACTCCTCCACTTGCACCTGGCTGGATGACCTTGGGCAAGCCATAGCTCTGTACCAGCTGTTCTCTCAAGGACAGTTTGGGAAAGAGTTCTCTCAGCCCCACCTACCTCACAGGGTGTCTGTTGTGGGGAGGGGAAGGGAAAGCAGTTTGTAAGCCGCTCTGAGACTCCAGGCGAGTGAAGGGCAGGGTATAAATCCAATCTCTTCTTCTTCTTCTTCTTCTTCTTCTCCTGGAGAACATGGGTGCTGTGGCATCGTACCCCTGAGGTCCCTGTCCTTCCCAGCTCCATCCCCAAATCTCCAGGAGTTTCCCAATCTGGCGAGTCTACCCCGCTGCGGGGCTTACCTGGCAATCCTATACAGTACTGCACCCACAGGCCCGCCTGACCCTGGCCAGAGTACGGATCGATTGTTGGAATCGGGAGGGAGAGATTTAGACTGGTTTTAAGACTTCTGATTGGATGCTGGCTGTTCTCACCTGGGAGGCCACAAGAGCTTCAGCAAGCCATGAGCTCGAGGGGCCACCGTGGCCTGCAAAGGTGCCCTTTGTCGGACTCTGCCGGAGGAAAGGAACGGGCTGGACTGGACTGCTCACCGCCGTGCCCGGGGACCTGCCGATGAGAGGGGCCTGGATGCTGGAATCGGGGGCGGCGGCTGTGACAGCCTGGAAATGAGGCTGCTCCGGAGGGGGTTTCTCCGCCGCTCTCGTCACCTTCTGGTACACAAGGCTCAGAACGGCAAGAGGGAAAACAGCGTGGGAGGCAAGAGGGATGTCTCGGGCTGGGAAGCGGCTTCCTTGATGTTCCTTCGCCTGGCGCGGCAAATCCCTCCAACCTCCCAGAACAGAGGCGGACAGCATCAGATCCTTGCCATGGGGGCTACTTGGGGGCCAATACTTCAGTTCTGTGAAGGGTTGCCAGGTCCACCTTGGCCACAGGTGTGTGCGTGTGTGGGGGGGATGGTTGCCAGACTCAGGTTGAGGAGGAGTAGAAGAAGAAGAGGAGGAGGAGGAGAAGAGATTGGATTTATACCCCACCCTTCACTCAAGTCTCAGAGCAGCTTACAATCTCCTTTCCCCTCCTCTCCTCACAACAGACACCCTGTGAGGTAGGTGGTGCTGAGAGAGCTCTTTCGAGGATTGCTCCTGAGAGAACAGCTCTGAGAGAACTTGTGACTGACCCAAGGTCATCGAACTATAGAATCATAGAGTCAGAAATTGGAAGCAGAGGTCCAGCAGTGGCTATTAGCCAGTTTGGAGTAGTGGTTAAGTGCGTGGACTCTAATCTGAGAGAGCCGGGTTTGATTCCCCACTTTTCCACTTGCAGCTGCTGGATGACCTTGAGCAAGTGATAGTTCTGTCAGAGCTGTTCTCTCAAGGACAGTTTTATCGGAGCTCTCTCAGCCCCGCCTACCTAACAGGGTGTTTGTTGTGGGGCGGGGAAGGGAAAGGAGTTTGTAAGCCACTCTGAGATGCCGAGTGAAGGGCGGGGTATAAATCCAATCTCCTTCTCGGCTGCCGCCTCCTCCTCCTCCTCTTCTTTGGATCTCTCGGTCTGGGACAAGTGATGCTCTCTATTCTTGGTGCTTGGGGGGGGCAACAGTGGGAGGGTTTCTGGTGTCCTGCCCCTACTGCTGGACCTTCTGAGGGCACCTGGTGTTTTTGGCCACTGTGTGACAGAGTGTTGGACTGAATGGACCATTGGCCTGATCCAACATCGCCAATAGGCACGTCTGCACTCTCCTGACATTTAGAAGCTAATATTTTTAAACATTCAAGAATAATTGTTCCTCCTTCTCCCCTTTCCCCCCATTAGCAACTGTGCCAAAGGTTCCATATGCTGAGCTATAAGCCCATTAATTTCTCGAGATGGCATTTAGATGCTTGGCAGAGACGCTGGGCACAATTTCTTAAAAATTAAAACTTCGCTGCAGTTTCCTTCAGACGTCGCACGCCAAATGGAGAACTCCCGGCCGCTTCTTTCCCCGCTTTGTTCGAAGCCGTCGTTCAAATTAAGCAGATTTAAGACAGAAAGCTACTTTCCATTTGAGGTTCGTGAGAGATGCGCGCAGGAATCAAGAAATTAAGAGACTGAAAGAATCGAACAGGTGTTCAAGTGTGCCAAGTATATTATGTTGTGTCTGCCAAAGATAAGATTAAACGCAGGGGGAGGAGGTATATGATTATGGTTTTCAAAGATCTAAAAGAAACTAAGAAAGACTCCTCGTCTTTATCTATATATCTAATAGCCAAGTGCCCCCGTGTGTGCGGATATCTTCTAAAGCAGGGGTGGGCAATTGTTTTGGCTCGGGGGCCACTTTGTGGGAGGGGAGGTTAGCGGAGGGCCGCACCTTTTAAAATTATTGCATTCATTACTTAACTTTGCATTTCAGAAAAGGTATAAATTGTATCATAAAAATCAATAAATATAAATTAAATTAAATAGTGGTAGTTTTATTCAATTTATTTATTGTGCTAATTTCATATCATCTATAGATGCAAGCACATTTAATTTTAGAATCAGTTTAATGAGACGAATGTACCCTATCACACTTCTCTACAATTTTTTTGAAATCAGGAGTGAGATTGCTTGTTGAGATTCTCATCACAGCATGCAAGTTAATGTCTGTCAAAGAGCATCTATATTTACTCTTGTTAATCTTCATGTCTTGGCGGGCCGCAAAAAACTCTGTGGTGGGCCGCATGTGGCCCGCGGGCCGCCATTTGCCCACCCCTGTTCTAAAGTATTCCTCTCCTAAACTCACAACGTGGCTCTGTGTAGCTCTGTAAGCCGAGTAACTTGGTAAAGTGACGCTCCGGCGTTTCCAGCTTTATTTAAGCACCCTGCTAACGAATGGCGACCGGACTAAGGGCACCAGTTAACCTCGACAGAATGAGCGCCTCCTTCCGATGCCCCGCAACTGCCCCCCCCCAGCAGCCAAGAGGGTCCCAGACGAAGGATTAGGTCATCCCCATAAATGACTTGGCAGCCACGGCGGGAGGTGCGTCATGCCTGCCATGCAGGCCGCTCTGGGAAGCCGCGCTTGAGAAATGTAGGCCTTCTTAATTAAAAATAAAGCGACGGCACACACTCCCCCCCCCCCGCCCCACTTGGGAGTCTGAAATAGCACCAGGGACCAGAGCGGAATACATTGAGGGTGTTAGCCAGACTGAACTGCTGTCATCGGGGAACGAGAGGCATTAGTAGCAAGCGCTGTCGAGAGTGGTGAAAGAGCCCCCCCCCCTTTACCCTACCCAGCTCAACATGTAGGGCATCCCCCCCCCCCAAAAAAAAGAAAAAGAATGTCACCATTGCAAGAGCCAGACACAAAGCTTAACCCAGCGCAGAGAGGCATCTCCGGTTCTGAATAGGGCAGGGTGGATTTCAAAGAGAGACGTTATTATGTATCATCAATATCCAAGGCACGCTCCTTCAGTTAAGTGCATTGGTGTGGGTGGGTGGGTGGGTGTGCGGGGTGGTGGTGGTGGCTTCTGGTGAATGTTCGGCATAAACCTATTTTGATAGACCCCAACACTGAACAAACCATTTATTTATTTCATCGTACTTCTATCCTGCCACCCCCCCCCAAGCGGGCTCAGAGCATTCAGAACAATTAAAAACAATTAAAATACCATACAGTGGGCGATTCTGCATTGGCGTTTCCCTCCGTTGTTTTATGAAACCCATGTTGGAACAGAAATTCCCCTCTGCGTTGCATGCTGCTTTCACTTTCTTTGATCATTGGATTTTATGGCACCCTCCACACTGCATGCCGCTTCCACTTTCTTTGATCACTGGATTTTATGGTACCCTCCACACTGCACGCAGCTTTCATTTTCTTTGATCACCGGATTTTATGGTACCCTTTACCACTGCATGCCGCTTCCACTTTCTTTGATCATCAGATTTTATGGTGCCCTCCACACTGCATGCCGCTTTCACTTTCTTTGATCACTGGATTTTATGGTGCCCTCCACACTGCACGCAGCTTTCATTTTCTTTGATCACCGGATTTTATGGTACCCTTTACCACTGCATGCCGCTTCCACTTTCTTTGATCATCAGATTTTATGGTGCCCTTCACACTGCATGCCACTTTCACTTTCTTTGATCACTGGATTTTATGGTACCCTCCACACTGCACACAGCTTTCATTTTCTTTGATCACCGGATTTTATGGTACCCTTTACCACTGCATGCCGCTTCCACTTTCTTTGATCATCAGATTTTATGGTGCCCTCCACACTGCATGCCACTTTCACTTACTTTGATCACTGGATTTTATAGTGCCCTCCACACTGCACGCAGCTTTCACTTTCTTTGATCACTGGATTTTGGTGCCCTCCACACTGCATGCCACTTTCACTTTCTTTGATCACTGGATTTTATGGTACCCTCCGCACTGCACGCAGCTTTCATTTTCTTTGATCACCGGATTTTATGGTACCCTTTACCACTGTATGCCGCTTCCACTTTCTTTGATCATCAGATTTTATGGTGCCCTCCACACTGCATGCCACTTTCACTTACTTTGATCACTGGATTTTATAGTGCCCTCCACACTGCATGCAGCGTTCACGTTCTTTGATCACTGGATTTTTGGTGCCCTCCACACTGCATGCCACTTTCACTTTCTTTGATCACTGGATTTTATGGTACCCTCCACACTGCACGCAGCTTTCATTTTCTTTGATCACCGGATTTTATGGTACCCCTTACCACTGCATGCCGCTTCCACTTTCTTTGATCATCAGATTGTATGGTGCCCTCCACACTGCATGCCACTTTCACTTTCTTTGATCACTGGATTTTATGGTACCCTCCGCACTGCACGCAGCTTTCATTTTCTTTGATCACCGGATTTTATGGTACCCTTTACCACTGTATGCCGCTTCCACTTTCTTTGATCATCAGATTTTATGGTGCCCTCCACACTGCATGCCACTTTCACTTACTTTGATCACTGGATTTTATAGTGCCCTCCACACTGCACGCAGCGTTCACTTTCTTTGATCACTGGATTTTTGGTGCCCTCCACACTGCATGCCACTTTCACTTTCTTTGATCACTGGATTTTATGGTACCCTCCACACTGCACGCAGCTTTCATTTTCTTTGATCACCGGATTTTATGGTACCCCTTACCACTGCATGCCGCTTCCACTTTCTTTGATCATCAGATTGTATGGTGCCCTCCACACTGCATGCCACTTCCACTTTCTTTGATCATCAGATTTTATGGTGCCCTCCACACTGCATGCCACTTTCACTTTCTTTGATCACTGGATTTTATGGTGCCCTCCACACTGCATGCCGCTTCCACTTTCTTTGATCATCAGATTTTATGGTGCCCTCCACACTGTATGCCACTTTCACTTTCTTTGATCACTGGATTTTATGGTGCCCTCCACACTGCATGCCGCTTCCACTTTCTTTGATCACTGGATTTTATGGTACCCTCCACACTGCACGCAGCTTTCATTTTCTTTGATCACCGGATTTTATGGTACCCTTTACCACTGCATGCCGCTTCCACTTTCTTTGATCATTGGATTTTATGGTACCCTCTACACTGCACGCAGCTTTCATTTTCTTTGATCATTGGATTTTATGGTACCTTCCACACTGCGTGCCACTTTCATTTTCTTCAATCACCGGATTTTATGGTACCCTCCACACTACATGCTGCTTTCACTTTCTCTGATCACCTATTTAATGGTACCTTCTGCATAGATTTATGGCCATTCTGGGGTGACTTTGCAGTCAGTATGGCATTGCATTGAGGTATCTGAATGTGGTTTTGAGCTGCACTTTTCCCTCCCAGTTGAGAAAATCTGGAGCGAATGCCAAATGGAGACTCGACCAATATTTGATTAAAATATAACAGTATCTAATAATATAACTCCCAAGATGCCCAACAAACCCCAAGGCCCCAGAAGCGCCTGTAGTACATGCTCAGAGGGATCAGGAACTGGGCAGGTGGGCATCCGCCCATCCAACTAAGGCAAAGACATGTCGCAGACTGCTTCTGTGACAGTTCACAGCCTTTTCACACATGCACTTCGCAATATTATTTCACCTTTCCCCCCTCTGCTGTGCTGGCTGCAAAGCCATTTAATGCATCTGTAGTGTTTCCAGCCTCCAGGTAGAGCCTGGAGACATTCTGGAATTAGACTTCATCTCCAGGCAAGGGAAATCAGTTCCCTTGGAGGAAATGGTTGCTTCGGAGTGTGGACTCTATGACATTACACCCCGCTGAGGTCCTGCCACTCTTCAAAGCACTCCCTCCACAGGCTCTACCCCCCAAATCCCAAGGTACTGGGGAGGGGGCCTGGGGGAGGTGGAATTGCGGGCAGGACCCAATTCTCCCGCTAAGCTGCGGAGTCTTGTGAGCAAAAATTCTACTTTGTGAGTTGCTGGCCTTAAAGTTGTGCGCAAGCAATTTAGCTCCTGCATCAAGTAGTTTGCCCTGGAGCCATCCTTCCCGAGCGAAGATAAAAATGTGCGAGCCGGAGGCTAAAGAACTGTGTGCTAGCTCACACTAACTCAGCTTAGAGGGAACACTGACAGGGAGGTACCCCGCTGGGTGTGAAAGCCAGAGAGTCCACCTTCTATGTTGAGCCAGTTTGGTGTAGTGGTTAAGTGCGCGGACTCTGATCTGGGAGAACTGGGTTTGATTCCCCAGGGTTTGATTCCTCCACTTGCACCTGCTGGATGACCTTGGGCAAGCCATAGCTCTGGACCAGCTGTTCCCTCAAGGACAGCTTGGGAAAGAGCTCTCTCAGCCCCACCTACCTCACAGGGTGTCTGTTGTGGGGAGGGGAAGGGAAAAGGAGTTTGTAAGCCGCTCTGAGACTCTTAAGTGAGTGAAGGGCGGGATATAAATCCTCCGGAATTGCATCTCATTTCCAGACTACCGTCCCCCGGAGAAAACAGATGCTTTGGAGGGTGGACTCTATGACACTGTACCCCGCTGAGGTCCCCAGGCTCTACCCCCAAAGCTCCAGGACTTTCCCAACCTGGATCTGGCCCCCTACCTTTTCATTCCCTCCTGGCAGTCAGGTGGGACCTGGCCAGCCTACCTGGAGACCAGTTGTAATTCTGGGAGATCTGGAAACACCTGGAGACTTGAAACCCTAGAGGATGCCATGGTGCCTGCCCTATACTGTATGACCCCATTCCCCATTCCAAAGGAAGGGCTATCCGTGAACTAAATAAAACAAAATAAAAATTACCGTATTTTTCGCTCCATAAGACGCACCTGACCATAAGACGCACTTAGCTCCGCTCAGTGCCATGGCTTGGGAAAAGTGAGGGGGGTTTAAGACGCACACACTTCCCCCCCACACACACTTTTTGGGGGAGAAAAAGTGAGTCTTATGGAGCAAAAAATACGGTAAATAAAACGTAACGACTTAAAATAGCTTGAGTCACAGCCTTCTGCAAATCAAAAGTGTGGGACCCTGGGGAGGGGGGGGATAAAGAGGAGGGGGAGGAAGGCACCAAGAAGCGAGAGATGAAACAGAACGCCATCCCCACATCGCATCAAACAGCAAGCGCACGTTTCCCGGACTATCAGTCCGACACTGCCCCGACTCCGTAGGCAGTGCCAAATCCTAAGAAGACAGTGGCAGAGAAGGGAAGGAAGAGACAATCTCCATCACCCGGAGCTTAGAAAAAATCAAGCCGGCATCCGCAAGCTCAGAAATGCCGAAGAAGAAGCACCCCAAAGAAATAAATAAATCTCTAACTCGATTTAACGCGGCTTTGCAGCAAAAATCAGACTTCCAAATTGTGCCCTGGAAAGTGAGGTTACTCTGCCGTTGTGTTATCTGCGGATACGACCACAGGCGAATGCAGCTTCCATCTCTTCCTGAAGGGTGTCTTTGACTACCACCCCGTTTCCCGTTTTCTCAGCACGGGAGTGGATACACTTTCTGAAAAAAAGAGGAACAGCTAGATTCGAGTCCAGCTGCACCTTAGAGACCAACACAAAGGGATGCCAGCCTCCAGGTGGGACCTGGGGATCCCCTGGAATAACAGCTCGTCTCCAGACTACAGAGGTCAGTTCCTCCTGGAGGAAATGGATGCTTTGAAGGGCAGACTCTGTGGCCCTGTAGCCCACTGAGGTCCCTGGAATAAGAAGAAGAAGAAGGAGGAGGAGGAGGAGGAGGAGGAGGCGGTGGTGGAGGAGGAGTTGGATTTATACCCCACCCTTCCCTCGGAGTCTCAGAGCAGCTTACAATCTCCTTCCCTTCCTCTCCCCACAACAGACACCCTGTGAGGTAGGTGGGGCTGAGAGAGCTCTGACTGAGAACTGCTCTTGAGAGGACAGCTCTGAGAGAACTGTGTCTGACCCAAGGTCAGCCAGCTGGCTGCATGTGGAGGAGTGGGGAATCAAACCTGGCTCTCCAGATTAGAGCCCACTGCTCTTAACCACGACACTAAACTGGCTCCACCCCCAAATCACCAGGAATTTCTCAACTTGGAGCTGGCCACCGACCTGACACCCCGCCCCCCCGGCCACTCACGGGTGGCCAGTGAGGACCCAGTAACTCTACCGATAAAATTTCTGGGGTATACATTTTTGAGAGTCAAAGCTCCCTTCCCTTATATCTGATGAAGGGAGCTTCAGCTCTCAACAGCTTCTACCCTGAAAATCTTGTTTGCCTCTAAGGAGCTCCGGGACTCGAACCCGGCTGTTTCAATGCACCCCAACGCAGCAGCCCCCTGAAACCGATCAAAGAGGAAGTGACCTTCCTGTGGGAGAAGTGGGAAGCTCAAAACACCTGTAGTTTTTATGCAGAGGAAGGGGGACCTGTGGCCGGGGTACGGGTTTCTACAGGGGACACCCTACTAAGTGGGCGCCTTCCTTCTTCTGCCACAGGCCGCTAGGATCCAAAACTCATGGAAACAGTCCCAAGACGACAACGCAGAGATCCCAGCTGGGCGGCAAAGTACAACGTTCGTTACAATGTGGTATAATTGAGGGCAGGGGTCCATTGGAGCAGGAGCGCACAGGAGCGCAGCTCCGGGAGTGAGGACCCATGGGGGCGGGCACATGACCAAGCCCCGCCCCCTTGGCTTTCCCGAGCAGTGCAGAGGCACAGCGTCCCGGGGAAAGCCCTGCTAGGGTCTTTATTGTTTTTAATGTTTTGTTTTAATATTGATAATTTTATCACTGTTCCTTTTATGACTGTGTGCTGCTTTTCCAGAGACTTGCTCAAGGTGGCATCTAAATTTTCTAAGTATACCATTTTTTTTCTGGGCACATGGCACATAAGTACTGGAGAAATTTCACCAACTCTTCAGCCGCTTCCACCCCATCAGTTTAGTGTAGTAGTCAGGAGTTGGACTCTAATCTGGGAGAGCCGGGTTTGATTCCCCACTCCTCCACATGCAGCTGCTGGTGTGACCTTGGGCCAGTCACACGTTCTCTCAGAGCTGCTCTTATGAGCAGTTCTCAAAAGACCTCTCTCAGCCCCATCTACCTCACAGGGTGTCTTGTTGTGGGGAGGGGAAGGGAAAGGGAAAGGGATAGGTGGTACACATGTCCTGGGTATCTCAAGTCTACTTGAAACCTGGTGGTTTCAAGGGAGCAGGAAGAGAATGAGGGTGTGTTCTTTACGCTTATTTTTATTGCACAAAGTATTGGATGGGGAAGGGAAGGAAGGAAGAGCAGGTCAGTTTCACTCACCTGTGGAGTGGAGCCTGAGGGGTGGGTGTTGCCTTCTGACACACTTCCGGTATGTTAGGGGGTGTGGCATATGCAAATGAGGTATGCTAATGAGTTATGCTAATGAGCTCCGGCACCTCTTTCTCTACGAAATGACCCCTGATTGTGGGCCAGGCTTCAGAGGATGCCGGGTACGGGGTTTCCAGGGCAAGAGAGGAGCAAAGGCATTTTGTCATTGCTGGTCTCTGCGTAGCAACCCTGGACTTCCTTGGGGGTCTCCCATCCAAGTACTAACCAGGGTCAACCCAGCTCAGCTTCTGAGATCTGATGAGATGGGGCAGACGGGGGCCATCCAGGTTAGGGGGATGACCACCTGGGGTTTATTTATTTGTTATTTATATTTGTATCCCGCCTTGCCGGGCAAGCTGGCTCAAGGCAGCTAACACAGTTAAAATATCATAAAACAGAGCATCAGTTAAAACAGCATAAATTACAAATAAAATTACAGGCAAAACAGACTGGTGATGGCAGCATTCGGATCACGCCCCATGATGGGTGCGGCAACCCAGGAGTCCCAGGCCAGAAGTTCCACCGGCCCATTCCTCAGTGGCGGCTCCTAGTCGAAGGCCTGGCGGAAGAGCTCTGTTTTACAGGCCCTGCGGAACTGTGAGAGGTCCCGCAGGGCCCTTATGTCTTCCAAGAGCTCATCCCACCAGTGTGGAGCCGCCACTGAGAAGGCCCCGGCTCTGGTGGTTGCCAGACTAGCAGACTAGCTCTGGTGGTTGCCAGACTAGCAGTGTTGTGAGCCTGACCTCAGTGCTCTCTGGGGCACATATGGGGAAAGGCAAGAGATGAACAGAGGTGGTTTGCTATTGCCAGCCTCTGCGTAGCAGCCCTGGGCTTCCTTGGTGGTCTCCCATCCCAGTGCTAACCATGGACGAACCTGCTTAGCATGCCAGAACTGATGAGATCAGGTTAGCCTGGACTATCCAGGGCAGGACTGAGCGACTTCAGATAGATCCTAGCAGACTTCCAGAGCAGCTTCCCTCTTGCAAGAAGAACTGTGAGGCTTCTGAGTCAAATCAAATAAGCCAGGCCTTCGGTGAAGTAAAAGGTCCTTTTATTCTTAATGATGGTTCAGGTACTCAATGTTTGTTAGAGATAACTGGTTACAAGTAACAGGGATTAATATACCCCACACAGTAAGGTAAGAGCAGGCAAAGGGCCAATCAGAGCAAATACAAAAAAGCGCGAAACCCCCCAACCGTTGGTTCTCACAGAAAAGGCGCAAAAGCACTAAAAATCCCCCCCGTGCCCCTTAGTGACCTCTACTTGCAATTCACAGGCCAGGCACCTGGCTAGAAACAGTTCAACAGTTCTCCAAGGTTATAATAGCAAGATAAAACATTCGAGACTCCAGAGAGAAAGGGGGAGGAGACGAGGGGAGATAGCCAGACTGTTTATGTGACACGACGGAATGCGGCAAGCCATCCTCCCGGGGAAGAAAAAGACACATTAAGCAGGACAGGCAATAAACCTCAAGGCTAGCCGTAAATTACTGATCGAGACCCCGGCCTGAACAATTAATAGCAGAGGATCTGACAAGAATCCCAGCTTTGTATGTATCTATGGCCCAATCTGCATCTAACAGTTGCTCCGCTGTCTTACCAAACCCATGCTGGGACAGAAATTCCCCTCTGCAATGCATGCCACTTTCACTCTGACTGATTGTCGGATTTCATGGAAGCGGCCAGGCGGCAAGTCGCTTCCACTTCCTTTGATCTCTCGATCTCATGGTGGCTGTCTGCATAGATTTATGGCCATTTTATGGCCGTTCAGGGGTGACTCTGCAGTCAGTAAGACATTGCCCTGGGGTAGAGTTGCCAAGTCCCTCAAGCTTACCGGCGGGGGGGGGGGGGAGTCCTCTGCCGGCCGGGAGCTTCATCGGTGCGTGCGCAAAGCGCATGCGCTGGCTGACGTCACCGGAAGTGACATCAGCACGTTGGGGGCGTTGCCAGGGCAACGCTCTGGCAATCGCCCCAAAACTCTATGGTATCATAGAGTTTTGGGGCGATTGCCAGAGCGTCGCCCTGGCAATGCCCCCAACGTGCTGACGTCACTTCCGGGTGATGTCATTACGTGAGGGAAGTCGTCCAGGCTGGACGACTTCGGGGGTGGGGTTTCCCCCACCGGCCGAATGCTGGCCGGCGGATCGGGAACCCCTGTAGCGGGGGATCCCCCGCCCCCCGGGCTGACTTGGCAGCCCTACCCCGAGGTATCTGAATGTGGTTTCGAGCCACATATTCTTCTGTTCCAGTGTGGGTTTGGGGGGAAAAATGGAGCAAAAGCTGGATGCGGATTGGTTACTGTGGGCAGAGTTACCCTCCCCTTTCCCCGTACCATAAACCCAATCCAATTTGGACCCTCTGGGGGTTACTTTTAACTTTAAAAAAAACCCCAGAGAATCGTATGAGGATCTGATTGCAGATCTTTCCATTATCTTGGAGAAAAGGGACTCGTTTGAAAACCTGCCAACGTTGCGGGATCTCGCAGTGCTCCAATGAGGAGTTTGCCGAGAGAACCCGGCTGGCTTGAGGCACCTCTGAGCCCCCGGCGTGATATTAAAATGGTGCGGCCTCTCGGGATCTCTCCCCAGGGTTTGGAGTTCATCAGCGATCTTCTTTCATTTGCTGAGCTGCAGTAAGCTGAACCGCATCCACACGCCCGCCCACGCTTGAACTGTTCGGGATTGGAAACGGTGACAAATTACAGCTGTCTGGATACCTTCCTCAGGGAGGCAGAAGCCCCTTTTGCTTTTGCCGCAGTGACTGAACTGCTGGCCTGTATGTGGTCCCATCTGAGACTGCTGTTTGCAACGGCCCAGGGACCAGTGGCTGGATATTTTGCAGCTTCATGAGGGGAAACAAGGCCTTTCCCCTCAGCCTTCCTGGCCCGACTACTAGCTGTCTAGTTGTTGCATACTGGGTTTGACGCATGGAACGGCTGGACAACAGCGTGATGATCAGCTCGTGGCTTATTGGTACACAACAACAACTCACCACCAGCTGAGGCGGCCAACCATGTACAGCCCCCTGAGACACACCCACAGTCCTACTGGAGGGTTTGAATCTCCCACCAACGTTCCTATTGGCGAACTCTAGGAGGTCCAGGATCCTTGGACCCTATTGTTTCCTGGAGCCAAGCTCGGACTGCCTGTCACTGGTGCCTAGTGGCAGTCAGCGGACATAACACTAGTGTTGCCAGCTCTGGGTGGGGAAATACCTGGAGATTTGGGGAGTGGAGGCTGGGGAGGGAAGGGGTTGGGGAGGGAAGGGGCCTCAGCAGGGTAGAATGCCATACAGTCCACCCTCCAAATCAACCCTTTTTCTCCAAGGAGCCGATCTCTATCGGCTGGAGGTCAGTTGTCATTCCAGGAGATCTCCAGGCCCCACCTGGAAGTTGACAACACCATACCCGCCCCTTTGTCAGCCCTTAACTAGGTTTGCCAACTCCAGCTTGGGAAATTCTTGGAAATCTGGGGTGGGGCCTAGGGAGAGCAGAGTTTTGAGGGAGCGGGAGCTTAGTGGGGATATGATACCATAGAGTCCACCCTCCAAAGCTGCCGTTTTCTCCAGGGGAGCTGATCCCCATAACTGGGAAATCAGTTGCAATCCTGGGAGAATTCCAGGTCCCTGCCTGGAGGCTGGCAACCATCGCTCTGCAGGAGACGGAGGACTGGGAGAAACCATCGATTGGCTTCCTTCCTTCCTTCCTTCCTTCCTTCCTTCCTTCCTTCCTTCCTTCCTTCCGATTTATATCCCGCCTAGCCAGCACAGGCGGCTCTAGGAGGCTCACAACAGATAAAATCAGTACATACAGACTATAATAAATTACAATAAAACCACAAACCACTAAAAAAATGGCGGCAAATTACAAATCCAGCGCCAGGGCAGCAACTACATCCCCCACAGCCAGGAGGCAACCACCTACAGATATACCAGTACTTAACTGGCCAGTTGCCCGTGGCCATTTCCCCCCAGTGGCGGCCCCAAAAGCCTGGCGGAAGAGCTCCGTCTTGCAGGCCCTGCGGAACTGCAAAAGGTCCCGCAGGGCCCTGATGTCTTCTGTATAGATGATTATTCTGTATAGGATAACAGGCTAATGTTTCACAAGGTTTTCCATTTCCCACAGACTGCCTACTTGTAAGCTTGCTGGGTCCCCCCAGCCACTGGTGGTTAGGGGGGCACGGTTCCCAGAGCTCGGTTGGCAACAGAGCCTGGTGAGGGCAGGGACCCCAATGAGATACAATGCCACAGATAGGGTTGCCAGGTCCTACCTGGCTGCTGGCAGGGGGGGGGGGACTCCTGATCCTTCCTGGAGTCTTCCTGGCGTGTGCGAAATACAGGTTCCAGGGCAATGAGGTCACCCAGAAGTGACATCATTGCATTTCTGACATTGGGGATGTTGCTCTAGGTTGTGGACAAAACTCTATGGTTCTTTGGGCTTCAAAACCATAGAGTTTTGCCCAGAACCTAGAGTGTCACCCCCAACACTGGAAATACAATGACATCACTCCTGGGTGACATCATTATGTGGCGCCAGGAGGGTTTCTCAGGGTGGGGCTTCCCCCACTGGCCAGCTGAGCTGTGGCAGATTGCGGCCCCCGAACTCAGGGGATCCCCTGGCCCCACGGGGGAATAGCAAACCCTAGCCACAGAGTCCACTCTCCAAAGCGTCCATTTTCTCCAGGGGAAACTGATCTCTGTAGTCTTGGAGATGAGCTGCAATTCCGAGGGATCCCCAGGCCCCACCTGGAGGCTGGCATCCGTATGCCCCATGCCTTTCAGGGCAGGAAGCTCCTAAATAAATTCATGATCCATCAGTCATTGTAAAAAGAGTCCTGGGCGAGGTTCCAGGCCCCTCCGGGCCTTCACTCCGGCGGTGTCTTTTGCTAATTTGTTCTCGTTAGCTTCATTAATCAAAGCCCACAGCAGTTCGACCACCGTGGCTATTTTTAGGAAGTGAAGTCATCTTGGGATTACAATTACCGTTTAAAATTAAAATCACGTTTTAAATCATGTTTCTTAGATATGGGGGGTGGGGAGAGAAATCTTTTCAAAAACAGCAGGCCATATTTCTGTGTCACTCTTTCAAGGGTAAACTGAGGGGGGTTTCAGTCACCTCCCAAACTGGCTGCAATAAACGGGGGGGGGGGGGAGATTGTAGAACTGCTCCATGGTGAGGGGGTGCCAAAACACCATCCATCATCTCTCACTGACCTTTATTCTCGCTGGCTAGGAGGAGACATGTCCCTCAGACAGCCCCCTCTCTAAGAGCATGCCCATTCCGAGAGAGCTTTGTGGATTTGGATTTATTTCCATCCCTTCCCCATAAAAAGCAGAAGCTCATGTTAATGTAATTTATGTTAATCTGCATTCCACGAGAGAGAGAGAGAGAGAGAGAGAGAGAGAGAGAGAGAGAGAGAGAGGTAGGTGACGGAACTTCCAAGTTTTGTACTCTTTTTCCCCCTCTGTTTAAATTCTCCAGACTAGTGACAGCATTTTAAATTTAAAGGTTAGGGTATACCAACTGCGGGCCTGTGGTGAATCAAACAGGGTGGCCAACACCGGATAGGGAAATTCCAGGATATTTTGGGGGTGGAGCCTGGGGAAGGCAGGGTTTAGGGAGGGACCTTAGCAGGGTGTCATGTCGTACTCTCCACCCTCCAAAGCAGCCATTTTCTCCAGGGGAATGGATCTCTCTTGCTTGGTGTTTGGGGGGGCAACAGTGGGAGGGCTTCTGGTGTCCTGGCCCCACTGCTGGACCTCCGGAGGGCACCTGATGCTTTTGGCCCCTGTGTGACAGAGTGTTGGACTGGATGGGCCACTGGCCTGATCCAACACTGGCTTCTCTTATGCTAAGAACGTAAGAACATAAGAGAACCCACAGCCTTTCCAGAAGTGAATCCAATTCTCCAACCCTCTCAGTCTTACTGGCCTGTATACCCTCTCTGACATACAGAGCCACCCCATCTCCAACTTTCTCCCACCTATCCTTCCGATATAATTTATAACCAGGAATCACCGTATCCCACTGATTTTCCTCATCCCACCAAGTTTCGGAAATACCCACAATGTCTACGTTTTCCCCCAACACCAAGCATTCCAACTCCTCAATTTTACCTCGGACACTTCTAGCATGAGTATATAAACATCTATAGTTTCCCATACATGTTAAGCCCACAACCTTCCTCTTGCTGCCTCCAGACCTTGCCAGGCAGTCCCTATCAGAGAACAATTCTAATCCTTTTCCTTGTAGGAAAGTAACAGCTACCCCATCATCTCTTTGAGATGAACCATCCCGAACCAGAGATTTTTCAACTCCTGTCGGCTTTCCCCCAATATTCAGTTTAAAAACTGCTCTGCCGCCTTTTTGATTTTTAAGCGCCAGCAGCCTGGTTCCTTCCCAGGACAAGTGGAGACCGTCTCTCTTGTACAGCTCCCTCTTGTTCCAAAAAGCATCCCAGTGGCTAACAAACTTGAACCCTTCCCCCCTACACCATCGCCTCATCCACGCATTGAGAGACTCCTGATCTGTGCCTGTCTCTCCGGCCCTGCGCGTGGAACAGGTAGCGCTTCCGAGAAGGTCCTGGCCTTGAGTCTCCTGCCTAGCAGCCTAATTTTTCCCTCCAGGACCTCACGCCTGCATTTCATTGGCCAGACTGCTGCGCGTGGGAACCAAGTGAGCGCAAATCTCCTTGTCTAACTCTGAGCTTGAACCTGAGCGATACAGTGCAGCTGGCCTCAACTGGGTTCACTGAGACGAATTCATTGAGATGAATGAACAAGTTCAATGCAGGTTGGGATTTTGGAAGAAGTCTCTTTTAAAAAAATACGCAAACGATTTGGTTTGTATGTGTAGGACTCCTCAGAAGTACACTGAAATCCTTGTTTGTGGGTAAGCTTGCCCAGTCCCCCCAGGGGGTGGGGGAGTTGGATTGGGTTGCCAGATCCAGACTGGGGAGCTCCTGGAGATTTGGGGATGGAGCCTGGGGAGGACAGGAACCTCAGTGGGGCGCAATGCCATAGAGTCCACCCTCCAAAGCATCCATTTTCTCCAGCAGAACTGATCTCTCTAGTCTGGAGATGAGATGAAATTCCAGGGGATCCCCAGGTCCCGTTCCATGTAAGAATATACAAATATGGCACCGACACAGCTAAAGAACAGGAAAAAAGACCAAAAACTGTGTACAAACAATAATATAACAAAATAGACATTTATATGCTGAATAAAGAATAAAACCATATATCTAATGATAATTCCTATACCATTAGATGTATGGTTTGTTTCTTTCCTGCCAGCCTAGCAGTTTGAAAGCAAGAAACTGCAAGTAGATCAGCCAGGGTTGATTATCTGGGGAGCAACCTGAACAATGTGGGACCCTGCGGGGGTACTGGCGATCCGCAGGTTCCCAGTTTCACAGCTGTCTGTCTAAACCGCGGCCCACTACGTATTACCGTGAAGGAGGTTCTCTGAAGTGGGGAGGAAAATAGTTCAAAGCAAAAGCAGGCAGCAAACTGAAAGTAAAGTGTCCATCCCTGCCTGGCTTTGACAACTAACAGGTGCTTCTCAGCAGGTGTTCTGACAGAGAGCGATGCCGAGGTTATCTTTGGGCAGCTTCTTACAATTCATTAGCTGAGAAGCAACAGTTTGTGGCTGACGGGCCTGGCTCCCAAGGGAGCCCTCTTCAGTCTGTGCAGGCGCTGGCCGTCCTCAAATGCAGATGGCTTCCATGGAAACACCTAAGAAACACTAAATGGGGAATAAGTGGGACATTGCTTGTTTTTACAGCACAAAAAGATACCTGAGATATATTTGACAGCCTTTCGTCCTAAAACATTGCCAGCATCCCAGAAAAAAAGCAAGATGCAAAGATATAACAGGTGAATGATTTCAGGACGTAGCTTGCTTATTGGGACGTGGACTCCCGGAAATGCCCATAATGTATTTATATGTGGGCCAAATCACACATCACACCATGAACCCTTGATCAGTTTACCCTGTGGGCATAAGGTGACTGCTTAAATTGGTTCAGCATCAGAAAGCTTTCTACTTTGTTGAGGCTCAAAACCAAGACAAACTCCAGAATGGGATATTCATACCTTCTGAGCAGGGCTCATTGTGTAGCAGGAGCTCCTTTGCATATTAGGCCACACACCCCTAATGTAGCCAATCCCCCAAGAGCTTACAGAGCTCTTCTTACAGGGACTACTGTAAGCTCTTGGAGGATTGGCTACATCGGGGGGGGGGCTAATATGCAGAGGAGCTCCTGCTACGAAATGAGCCCTGCTTCTGAGGATAGTTTTAGAGAGTAGCCATGTTGGTTTGCAGTAGAACAGCCAGTTTTGAGGCCAGGAGCACCTTAGAGATCAACAAGTTTTTCGAGGTATATGCTTTTAAGAATGTAAGAACATAAGAGAAGCCAATTTTGGATCAGGCCAATGCCCCATCCAGTCCAACACTCCGTCACACAGTGGCCAAAAACACCAGGTGCCCTCAGGAGGTCCACCAGTGGGGCCAGGACAATAGAAGCCCCCCCCCCACAAGCACCAAGAATACAGTGCATGACTCACCCCAGACTGAGAGTTCCTATCTATTCTTTGTGGCTAATAGCCACTGACGGACCTCTGCTCCATATGTTTCCACAATTCCCACTTGAAGCCGCCTATGCTTGTAGCTGCCACCACCTCCCATGGCAGTGAATTCCATGTGCTAATCACTCTTTGGGTGAAGAAGGACTTCCCTTTCTCTGTTCTAACCCGACTGCTCAGCAATTTCACGGAGTGCCCCCGAGTTCTTGTATTGTGAGGACGGGAGAAAAGGACTTCTTTCTCTACCTGCTCTAGCCCATGCATAATCTTGTAAACCTCGATCGTGTCGCCCCCTCAGCTGTCGTTTCATTGTTTTGTATCCAATGAAGGAAACTTTGAGTCTCGAAAGCTCACAGTACCAAAATCTTGTTAGTCGCTACTGGACTCAAATCTAGCTGTTCCTCATGAGGCAGTGCTGGTGTCCAAGCCTACCACCACTGATAAAGATGGCTTTGAGGTCTAGGGTGGGGTTTGGATGCAGAGTGTGCAAACGAGCACAGAACTAGAAGTAGAAACCGAGTATCAACCCTCGGGTTTCAGTTTCGAGTGCGGAAACCCATCGATCTATGCCAATATCAAGAAAACAGCAAGATGCAAAGAACTCTGCACTGTCGTTCCACTCGTTACAGCTGGAGCTCCATCATGACAGAGATTTCAAAGATCACCAAAGACAACTGCGAAAAGGCATTTTTTTGGTTCTTTATACAACTGAATGTGGAAAGCAGGTCATAGGCAAAAATAGATTCTGAGGGCAGATTAACAGTCTACTGGAACGCAACTAAAACATTTGCACTGGCACTCAGATTAAAGGGGGGACTTCCGGGTCATCCTCAAAGACTTCAGGTGTGTTCCTGGTGTCTACAACTTTTGACTGCTGGAGTCTAAGAGGGCCTTGCCCAATTGGCTCTTTTTCCTGGACAATGCTGGCCACATCAGGGAATGAATACTTACTCGGGTCCACCTCCAGCTTCTCTGTTCTGTAACGAGAAATGAACAAGGGATGGCTATGCGCAGAATGTCACCTTGACACGACAGCGTGGGGGAATCATCACCGGAAAAATACTTGAAGGTTCATCTGTGCTGGCAGGATTCCAGAAGGCATCTAAGACAGATGCTCATTAGTAGCACCTTCATAACTCCCAAGAAGTTTCATGATTCAAACACAAGTTAGTAAACAGATCCTGGCAGCCAACTTGCTGGTACTCGACCTCCTTGATAATAACTTGTGTCAAACTATGGTCGTTTCCAGGGCTCATTTTGTAGCAGGAGCTCATTTGCATATTAGGCCACACCCCCTAATGTAGCCAATCCTCCAAGAGCTGACAGAGCTCTTCTTCTGTAAACTCTTGGAGGATTGGCTACATCGGGGTGTGTGGCCTAATGTGCAGAGGAGCTCCTGCTACGAAATGAGCCCTGGTCGTTTCTCTTTTTAGATTTTTCTTTTATATTGAAGACAAATGGCAGGGTTTTTTTAAAGAGTGGTCTCAAGGAGGGATTATTGACCATAATTAGGGCTGCCAACCTCCAGGTGGTAGCCGCCCAAAGTGGGAGACCACGGGAGAAGATGGAAGTCCAATCAAAACAACCGTGACCAAAATGACGAAGAGTCAATTAAGATATAGCTACAAAAAATGTTTACTATAATAATAGTGATTTGCTAGAAAAATCTCTTCATGTATTGCTCACACACAATGGATTTTGCTCAATAACAGATACCGTTTCACATAGATTGCTTCATCTGAGAGTGTAGCAAATAACAATTCTTAACAATTTCCACTGATTAAACATCCCATGTTGACTCTCTCATATCAGAACCCAAGACCTTGGGTGAAGGATCTCCTGGGATTACAACCGATCTCCATGTGACAGAGGTCAATTCACTTGGAGAAAATGGCTGCTTTGGAAGGTGAACTATTGAAATCCCTCCCCTCCCCAAACGACTCCCTCCTCAAGCTCCACCCCCCCAGAATCTCCAGTTATTTCCCAACTGGAAATCCTAACGATAATGTGCACATGTACCCCATCTTTGCAGGCTTTGGTAGTCTTCCAAAAGCCAGGTTGGCCACAGGTAACAGTGGGACAAAACCAAACAAACAACCATGGTTCTACACCATGAATAGCAATGCTTCAGACTACTGCCGACTCTCAAAAGATTTGGGATCTTGGATTTCAACACCGTTTAAGTTCTGTCGCAAAATACCATCTTTTTAGCAATCAGTCATTTGTGCTGCTGAACTATTTGGCTAATTTATTAATCCCCGAATACAGGAAAGGCCCGTTTCAGCACTTTTCCATCTGCACGTCTGGAAGATCGATAACTGTGGTGTGCCGTTTCACAGACATGTGTGCCCTTGTGTGAGCAGGAAAACTGAAACAACTGGGCGTATTTACTTATTTGCTTCATTTATATTGCACTGTTCTCCCCAATGGGGACCCAAGATGGCGTACATCGTTCTCCTCCCCTCCATTTTATCCTCACAACAACCATGTGAGGTAAGCTAGGCTGAGAGTAGGTGACTGGCCCAAGACCATCCCAGTGAGCTTCCACAGCAGAGTGGGGATCTGAACCCAGGTCTCTCAGATCCAGGTCCAGTGCTCTGACCACAACACCGCATTGGCTCTCTGCTGAACTGCTGTTTCTATGGCAGTCCCAGATGTGCATTCATCCTTCCTATCTGTCAAAGAACCCCAAGAAGATCAGATGAATAGTAGACCTCCTAAGAACATAAGAGAAGCCATGTTGGATCAGGACAATGGCTCGTCCAGTCCAGCGCTCTGGTGTCACACAGTGGCCAAAACCCAGGTGCCATCAGGAGGTCCACCAGCGGGGCCAGAACTCCAGAAGCCCTCCCACTGTTGCCCCTCAAGCACCAAGTATACAGAACATCACTGCCCAAGATAAAGCGTTGAATCTATAAAAGGTAAAGGTTTCCCTTGCTCAAAAGCCAGTCAAATCTGACTCTAGGGGGCAGTGGTCATCTCCGTTTCCAAGCCGAAGAGCCAGCATTGTCCAAAGATGTCTCCGTGGTCATGTGGCCGGCATGACTAGACGCCGAGGCGCACAAAATGATGTTACCTTCCCACTGAAATGGTACCTATTTATCTACTTGCAATTTCTTGCTTTTGAACTGCTAGGTTGGCAGGAACTGGGACTAGAGATGGGAGCTCACTCCGTCATGCAGCAGTACGGTCTCGAACTGCCAAACTACTGGCCTTCCGGTCTGCAGTTCAGTGTCTTAACCTCTGAGCCACCGTGGCTATACCTTGTGGCTAATAGCCACTGAAGGACCTCTGCTTCATATGTTTATCCAATCCCCATGCTTGTAGCCGCCACCACTTCCTACGGCAGTGAATTCCACATGTTAATTACTTCTTTTTACTGTTCTAAGCCTACCGCTCATTAATTTAACTGAGTGCCCACAAGTTTTTGTATTGTGAGAAAGGGAGAAAGTACTTGTCTGGCTTCTCTATCCCATGCATAATCTTGTAAACCTCGATCATGTCACCCCCTCAATCGTTGCCAAGCTAAAAAGCCCTAACCTCTTTAACCTTTCTTCATAGGGAAAGTGTTCCACCCCCTTAATAATTTCTGTTGCCCTTTTCTGCACTTTTCCCAATACTATATCTTTTCTGCGGTGCGGTGACCAGACCTGTACACAGTATTCCACACAATATTCCAAATAGCAGACCTGGAACCACAAATAGAGTGGCTAGATTTTTGTGCAGCTGCTAAAGTCTACTGTGATTATCTATCTATCTGTCTGTCTGTCTGTCTGTCTGTCTGTCTGTCTAATGGTTTTATGCAAATATTTTTGTGTAAACAAACTGGCCCGGAGATTTTTTCCCAGGGGTTTTCTGGAGACGGCCCAGCATGGCCTCGAGCGTACCCCGTTCTGGTTCCCGTGTGCCATTACTCAAGTGTCAAGACTTCCGAATGCTGTATCAGCTTTGTTGTTCTCCTCTGAATTTTCTCCCCAAAACCTGCTGACCTCATCACGGCCCGCGTGGGTGTTAGATCACAAAAGCCAGGCGGAAACAGAGAGCAACGCAAAACCTCTGTTTAGATTTCTTTTTTAATCCCCGGAAGGTCTGCAGATTTATTTATTTTTTTAGCTGATGCCGAATAATTTCCAACCAGCAATCTACTGTGTACCAAACCCCCCCACATGCGTCAAGGTATAACGTGCTGGATGCTGAAGCAGCACGCTTGTCCTACCATTTTCCTTGCAGATTTAGCTCCGTCGCCTCTTTCCACCTAGTTATTCTTTTTCCCCCCCCAATATAATACCTCAATTATATCAACTCTCTGCAAAGCTAAGATATAAAACACACCTTTTTGTTAGCAAACAAACAAACAGACGTTTGCTGCTATTTAAATGGAAGAGTATGTTTTACGACGGGTTATGTTGATATCGGTTTATGACGGGTTATGTTGATATCGGTTTTGTTCAATGTATTTTGGGTGGGATTGATGAGATATTCAGCCATATCCCCTGTTGAGGGTCCGCCTTTACATCCCTCCCTTGCTAGACTAGACTGGGGGGGGGGGGAATCAGCGGTTATATCTGGAGCTACCATCTGGAATAGCTGTGTGATGCCCTCTCCCGTCCAATCCTATCTTTCCCATGAATGATTCGGTACAATCCATTAGTTCTCCCTCCCCCACAAAAATTTAATGCACTCCCTGAGTCGGGTTGCCAACTTCCAGCTGGGGCCCGGAGATCTCCCGGTATTATGTTCCCTCTAAGCTGTAGAGTCTTGTGAGCCAAAAATTCTACTTGGTGAGCTACTGGCATTCAAGTTGCGAGCGAGCCATTTGGCTGCTGCATAAATTAGTTTGCTCTGGAGCCATCCTTCCTGAGCTAAGACAAAAATGGGTGAGCCGGAAGCTAAAAAACTGTGAGCTGGCTTACACTAAACTCAGCTTAGAGGGAACACTGAAATTTACAACTGATCTCCAGGCAACAGAGCCTGGAGGGTGGATTTTAAGGCACTGTGCCCCACTGAGTTCCCTCGCCTCAAACTCTGCCCTTCCCTAGTCTCCACCCCCCCCCCCCCCAAAATCTCCAGATATTGTTCAACCCAGAGCTGGCAACCCTACTTGTGAGTTCCTCCAGTAGAACTTCCTCTGACACAAGATGGCAGAACAGGAAGTAGTAGAGCGATTTCATCCCATTCTCCCCCTTCACTGGAGCAGCTGGTTCCATTTGGCTCTGCATCCACGCAGATCTACCAACAGCCAGTGTACCATGTGGGAAGATGAGTTTCAGTGAGTGCCTTTTGCCTCTTGACTCCTAAGGCCCACACCAGTGTTTCTAAAATTGCCGTAATCATTATTTACTTCATTATGCCCCACCTTTGTCCCCAGCGGGAACCACTATATCCTTGGGATATAACACTATATCCTAGCCAAGCTGACTGAGGGAAACCTTCACATTCAGAGGCACTAAGCCTCTGAATCCCAGAGTCAGGAGGCAACATCAGGGGAAGGCCTCGGCCTCTATGCCTTCTTCTTGGCCCTTCAGAGGAACTGGTTGGCTACTGTGTGAGACAGGATGCAGGACTAGATGGACCACTGTTCTGATCCAGCAAGGCTCTTCTTATGTACACAACTTGAACCCAGTTGAAACAGGGGAGGGGCCATGACTGTTTTGCATGCAGAAGGTCCCGGGTGTAAACCCCTGGCATCTCATTAAAAGGATCTGGTAGGAGGTGATGTGAAGGACCTCTTGGAGAGCTGCTGCCAGACTGAGTAGACAATACTGACCTTGATAGACCAATGGTCTGATTCAGTATAAGGCGGCTTCATCGATGTGTGTGCAGGTTAAAGACTCACTTGTCTTTACTGGGACCTTGTTATGTGACCTGGATAATTATGTCATATGGTTTTGTCCTTAAAGACCTACATGGATTGTGAAAGGGGTACCTGAACGACTGTCTTCTCCCATACGTTCCTGCCCGGGAATTAAGACCACGGAGAGAGGCCCAGCAATCAAAGATGCCTGTCTGGTGGGTGCACATGAAAGGGCCTTTTGATTGACAGCCCCATGTTTAATGTGTTGGGAAAATGAGTATGTAGGACAAGACCTGACCATTTTAGTCATTATAGGGTTAACCTAGGTAACTTGTTGTTTTCTCAGGCTAACCTGGAAGAACTACCTGGCAGCTGGCCAATTAAGTGCAAGCCCGGGAAACCTAGAGGTGTTTTGTTGTGCTGATTGGTGACTGACATCAGGTGTTTCCTTTCAGGGGTCAAGAAGAAGGAGAGATCCTCCTTTGTAATCTCTCACTCTGTAGTAGGATGTCTTAGTGTGCAGACGGAGCACAATGCTGCTCCTTAGAAAGCATGTTTTTGTTTATTTGTAGCTAATCCCGTTTCCCTTTATCCTTTAGTAATAAATATTTTAAACTAGAGGAAGCAGCCTCTTCTTTCCAGAAAGCAAGATCGAGAACTCTGAATTTTCTCTAATATTGGACAAAAGTCCTAACATAATGAACAATCGCCCCAGGGACGTGAACATGCATGAAGCTGCCTTATAGTTGGACCATCATTGGACCATCAAGGTCAGTATTATCTACTCAGGCTTACTGGGGTCTCAGGCAGAGGACTTTCACATCACCTCCTGCCTGGTCCTTTTCCCTGGAGATGCCTTGAGGGACTGCCTTTCCCCATACGTTCCCCAGAGAGCATTGCGGTCAGGGGCTCAGAACCGGCCGGCCCTCCCAGGTCTTAAGAGGGCTAGGTTGTCGATGACCAGGACCAGGGCTTTCTCGGTGGTGGCCCCATCCTGGTGGAATGAGTTCCCAGAGGAGATCAGGGCCCCGTGGGACCTTTTACAGTTCTGCACGGCCCGTAAAATGGAGCTCTTCCACCAGGCTTTTGGGAGCCGCTGCCACCGCCAATTATAGTTGATCACCGCCAAGATCAGATGGTTGAATACGTGAGGGCCCTGGTCGCTGGAAACCGCCACCTACAACCTATGGAACAGCAATCACTGCATGGACTATTGAAACGAACACTGCGAGCTGCCTGCAAGCTGAGAACTCTGAACAATGGCTGCTGCCGTCATCTGGACAATGGATAATAACGATTACTAGCACTTTACGATTTTAAAATTGTTTTAATGTCACTTATGTTTTAATGGATCTTGTTCGTTTTATGTAAGCTGCCCTGAGCCGGCCTTGGCTGGGAGAGCGGGGTAGACACTGGAAAAATAAATAAATGAATAAATAAATGATAAATGAATAAACCTGGGACCTTCTGCATGCCAAGCAGATGCTCTGCCACTGAGCTACACCTCCTCCCAAGGTGAGCCTGGCCCCCTCACTCTCAGTCTTTCGGAAGCAGCCAAAGATGGTTTTATTCAAAATGGCATTTGATTCGTTTCTCCCCCCCCCCCCCCCCAATCTGTTGGCAGTTTTTAACTGTGAATGTAATTTATGGGTTTTTATGTGTCTTATGCATTTTGGATGTTTTATTTACATTGAAGCTGCCTTGGGGTCCAGGAGTTACCCTTCCTAAGAAGAGCCCTGCTGGATCAGGCCAGTGGTCCATCTGTTTCCAGCATCCTGTCTCACACAGTGGCCAACCAGTTCCTCTGGAGGGCCAGCAACAGGGCACAGAGGCCAAGGCCTTCCCCTGATAAGAACAGAAGAAGAGCCCAGCTGGATCAGGCCAGTGGTCCATCTGTTTCCAGCATCCTGTCTCACGCAGTGGCCAACCAGTTCCTCTGGAGGGCCAACAACAGGGCACAGAGGCCCAGGCCTATCCCAGTGTTACCTCCTGGCTTTGGGATTCAGAGATTTGGTGTCTCTGAATGTGCAGGTTCCCCTCAGTCATCAGGGCTATCAGCCATTGATAGACTTATTCTCCACGAATCTATCTAATCCCTCTTTAAAGCTGCTTGTTCCTGTGGCCCTCACGACATCCTCGGGCAGCGAATCCCACATTTTAATCACTCTCTGTGTAAAGCAGTATTTCCTTTTGTCTGTCCTGAACCTCCTGCCCATCAGCTTCATTGGATGTCTTTGAGTCCTAGTCCTTTGGGAGAGGGAGAAAGAGTTCTCTTTGTCAACTCTCTCCATCCCATAAATCATTTTATAAACCTCTGTCATGTCCACCAAGGGGTCGCAGTGGCTCAGAGGTTAAGATGCTGAGCTGCAGACCAGAAGGTCGGTCGCTCGGCGGATCAAGACCCGAGTGGCGCGTGACGGAGTGAGCTCCCGTCTCTGGCCCCAGCTCCTGCCAAACCTAGCGGTTTGAAAGCAAGAAATTGCAAGTCGATAAATAGGTGCCGCTTCGGTGGGAAGGTAACAACGTTCCGTGCGCCTCGGCATCTAGTCATGCCGGCCACAAGACCACGGAAACGTCTTCGGACAGCGCTGGCTCTTCGGCTTGGAAACAGAGATGGGCACCACCTCCTAGAGTTTTAGTCAGCTGGCTTTCAAGCAAGGGAAACCTCTACCTTTACCCCCTTAGTCGTCTCTCTTCCCAACTGAAAAGTCCCAGACTCTTCAGCCTTTCCTCGCGGGTGATCTGCTTCCTAAACGCAGACTGAAGCAATGCAGATTCTAGTCAACTGCTCTACTTTCACCGTGGCTAAAGCAGCATATCAGCTGGTCGGCACTGACCACTGTCTCGGTGGGGGCACTAGCCAATGGCCATCTTCGGCTGCCGGCATCAAATTAACACGCAAAGCTGTTATATACCAAGTCCCTACCACTGGCCCATCCGGCTCGGTATTTTCTATTCTGACAGGCAGTGGCTTTCCTGGGGGTGGAGGTACAGGGGCTTTGCCGAGAAAGGTCTTCCCCAACACCTGCGATATGAGACCAGTTTAACTGGAGATGCCGGAGACTGGACCGGATCCAGGGACTGATGCTGGAGATGCCAGGGATTGAAACTGCTACATGCCAAAGAGACCGTCTGTCTGCCACGGCTTTTTCCAGCGTGAACAGCTGGCTTATCAAGAAAGGACAATTTTTAAAAAAAACCCAGAAAGATGTAGGCGGCGGCCACGTGACTTGTGCAGATGCTGTAAAGCACCCGAAGAGATAGGAAAATCCAGTTCTTGGCATCGACTGTCTTTGTGTTAACTCTTTAGAGTCATCCAAAGGCTAACAGGTTCTGCATGCATGGTGCAAGCACAGATGTGCATCCCTGGCTGCTGCCCTCTCCTAAAATTGATACAAATGGCATGCACACAGGCACAAACTGGGTAACTTGACCCTTCCTTGTCCCAGATGGACCAGGCTAGCCTGATTTCATCAGATCTCAGAAGCTAAGCAGGGTCGGCTGTGGTTAGTACTTGGATGGGCGACCGCCAAGGAAGTCCAGGGCTGTTATGCAGAGGCAGGGAATGGCTCGCCAGCTCTGTTCATCTCTCACCTCGGAAACCCTGCAGGGCTGCCGTAAGTTGGCTCTGATTTGACGGAACTTTCCGTCACCAACAACTTGAACTTCCTCAGATCCACCTTCCATCCCATGGTGGCCTGCATTAAGAGGCAGTCTTCTCAACTGTCCCCACCTGATGTCTTGAACTACTGTTCTGAAATAATCTGTTATGAGGTTTCAGCTTCCTAGGAGGTCATGTCGCGGCTTCTGAGCGACAAGGAAAGTGTGTGTGTGTGTGGGGGGGTGGTGGTCTGCTTCTGTGACTGCCTATGGAGAATGACGCTTCATCTACAATCCCCCCATGGAATCAGAGAGTTGGAAGGGGCCATACAGGCCATCTACTCCAACCGCCTGCCCAATGCAGGATCACCCTAGAGGAGTGGTTCTCAACCTTCTTAATGCCGTGACCCTTTAATACAGTTCCTCATGTTGTGGTGACCCCCAACCATAAAATTATTTGTTGTGTTGTCTAAACGGCTTTGACAAAACCAATAAAAACATTATTTTCTGTCCCATCTATACGAAACCTTGCCTGAACCAATATCTTATATCCAACCATTATTCCTACACTGGATTGGAATCAGTTCCTAAAAGTTAGGTTCCAACGGCAATCAGCTTGCGTGGGGCCCTTTCCTGCTGGCGGGGTGGCCTTGGACGCCAGCCGGCGACCCCTGTGGAAGGGTCGTTCGACCCCAAAAGGGGTCCCGACCCACAGGTTGAGAACCACTGCCCTAAAGCATCCCTGACAAGGGTTTGTCCAGCCACTGCTTAAAGACTGCCAGGGAGGGGGAGCTCACCACCTCCCTAGGCAGCTGATTCCACTGCTGCAATACTCTGTCAAGAAGTTTTTCCTAATATCCAGCCGATACCTTCCCGCCCTTATTTTAAACCCATTCTTGCAAGCCGTATCCTCTACTGCCAACAGAGGAGGAGGAGGAGAAGAGATTAGATTTATACCCTGCCCTTCACTTGGAATCTCAGAGCAGCTTACATTCTCCTTTCCATTCCTCTCCCTACAACAGACACCCCGTGAGGTAGGTGGGGCTGAGAGAGCTCTGAGAGAAACTGCTCTTGAGAGAACAGCTCTGAGAGGACCTGTGACTGATTCAAGGTCACTCCAGCAGCTGCATGTGGAGGAGTGGAGACTCAAACCTGGTTCTCCTAGATTAGAGTCTGTGCTCTTAACTACTACACCAAACTGGCTCCCTGCCCTCCTCTAGGTGACAGCCCTTCAAATACTTCGAGAGAATGATCTTGTCCCCCCTCAACCTCTTCTCCAGACTGAACATTCCCAAGTCCCTTAAGCTTTAACTTGTAGGGTTTGGTCTCCAGGCCCCTGAAAATCCTTCTCGCCCTCCTCTGCACCCACTCCATCCTGCCCACATCCTTTTTGAAGTTGAAGTCTCCAGAACTGCGCACAGTACTCCAGGTGTGGCCTGACCAATGCGGTGTACAGAGGGACTAGATGTTATGCCATCTTTGGGTTTTTCAAGCAACCAGACTTCAAGCTACCAGACTACATCCAACTACAGGTGTACCACATCCAGCTTTCTGGGCGATGTGAAAATACCTTAACTGTTTTAATAACTCCTTCAGAACTGGAGAGTGAGACAGTCCAAGGACTGTATATAAGATATATGGAATTAGATTTTTATAGAGCCAGGTAGATACCGCGAGGGACTGAAAAGCGAGGGACTGATAAGAGAAAAATGCTCAAAAATTCTGCAGCTGTTCATGAGCTGTGCAGCTAGATCTTCCCTGAGATTAAAACCTTTAATGACGCTGAAGGGGATTTAATATTATGGCCAATGCACTAAAAATGGTCATCCCTGAGAGGCAATAAACCCTTATCGTCCTGGCTAATTTGAAAAAAAACAGAAGGGTCATGACTTTGAATCACATGATCAGTCACTTCGGGAGCGGGTTTCCAAAGTCACTGCATTTATCATATGATCTAATATGGGGAGTAACTCTGCTCCCATCCTATAACAAGCTGTAAGATAAGGACATCTGTCAGCTCTGGCATTAAGACATTTACTCCTGTTTAACGATCCCACATAAATGATACCAGACGCTGAATTAGCAGAGGAAAAAAGCCAGGCGTGGATTCCTTAAATTAATGGAAATAATATAAATGCGTGTGGATTGATACAAGCGACGGATCTTTTACCTTTTTAGGTAAGGGAGGTCCGAGTGCAAACGGAAAAGAAGTCTTAGTGATGCGAACTGGAAGTTGTCACAGGTCCTCTCTAAAAAAGTTACACCCTTGCAGGGAAGCAAGCCCTCTTCTACAACCGCTGCGTCTACGCAGACCTGTCTCGGACAACTGTTTCCAGCGGTTCTGAAGCTCTTGCAGTATTGTACACCGTACCTAGAGGCTCATGCCTCAGTTGTATCGTAGAACTTATGAGCAAAGCGTGTTAACAGATCAAGCTGTTTGCATCGAATCCAACGTGGACTCCATGACGGAAGCAAAGTCCAAGATGGAGATGTCTTCAGCATCTCCCTGACGCAATTACTGGGACCGTTTCCAGCTTGTTTCACTTGAGCGCACAGACAAGATGCTAGACGATGAGGCCACTGAATACCAATAGCTGGGGAAGGGGGGGGGAGGATACGGGGCTACCGCCAACTCCTCTCCTTGTTCAGTTCCTAATGACTCTTCAGTAACCCTGGAGTGGGAAAAGTCCATCACTTCTAAGGGCAGCTCAAAGACTAGAGCGACAAAGGAAATATTACATTCTGTGCCGCTTGAAACTCGGCAAAATGGAATCAGGTTTTCACCTTGTTGAGAACACAAGAACGTAAGAAGAACTTGCCGGATCAGACCGATAGTCCATCTAGTCCAGCATCCTGTCTCATAATATAGTGGTCAACCAGTTCCTCTGGATGGGCGACGACAGCATGGAGGCCGAGGCCTTCCCCTGATGTTTCCTCCTGGCTCTGGGATTCAGAGGCTGTCTGCCTCTGAATGTGGCGGTTCCCCTCAGTGACCATTGCAAGTAGCCATTGACAGACTTATCCTCCATGAATCTATCTAATCCCCTTTTCAAGCTGTCTATTCCTGTGGCCATCACGACATCCTCCGGAAGCGAATTCCACGTTCTAATCACTCTCTATGTTCGCTTCCAATCCTCTCCCCTCCCCTCTCTGCTATTAACTAGCATGCTCGGCCTGGAGATGCGAAAAGTATGTGGCGCCTTCACAAAGCAGACAAGATGAAAAGGAGAAATGTTCATCGCCAGCTGCAGTTCAAAACTCTGGGCTCAAGCACCTTTCTTTACCATCACCCCCCAGAAAAAAACAGTTAGTTGTCCCCAACCAGCTTTATGATACTGTGAAGTTCAGAACAATATCATGCTCTTCTTTTTACAACATCTGCTGCAATGGGAAGATGACATCAGACAGAAGCAAAACTTCACAACAAACAAGAAGAACACGGAGCCAGCCAGCCTTTCGTCGCCCTCCTTGCTTCCAGCCCTGGATACGCCCCCCCCCCCCCCCAACCTACCCTAACAGAACTCTCTGGAGGTCTCGTGGTGCAGACGGTCTGCGAAAACGCCCGGCAGACAAAACTGTCAGGCAAACAGATGAAGATTACAAAAATCAGACAACGGTGTCAGTCCCTGAATTGCAATGCCATCTGAATCTGACACAGACCTCGTTTGCTTTTAAAACCCCAGCCAAATTTCCTGCTGCGTTGCCAGCACCGACGGCCCAGTGGAACAGTCTAACGTCAGCTTCAGAGGTGTTATACATCAAAGCGTCTGGCATCTCGGAAAGTGAGTGGTTTCCAGAGTGCCAGGTATTTGGGGGCAGCGTTCAAAGGCCACCGTAAATCTTTCAACGGAAGGAAACAGGCTGATCCCGAGGGTGTGAAAACAAGCTTATCCTCTCATCTTGTTTCAGTTAGGTCAGACCTCGTGTTTGGCTTCTGTTCTCTTGTTTTTGGCATCTTTGAAAAATATTTCATTACTGATCTCTCAGGATGTGAAAGGGTATGGTATAGCCTGAACTTGTCAGAGCTCAGATGCTAAGCAGATTTGGTACTAGGATGGGAGATCGCTGAGGAAGGCTCTGCAGAGGAAGGCAATGGCCAACCACTTCTGCTTCTCGCTTGCCTTCAAAGTCCCTTGCTGGGGTCACCGTAAGTCTTGGATGGGAGGCCACCAAGGAAGACTCTGCAGAGGAAGGCAATGGCCAACCCCCTCTGTTTCTCACTTGCCTTGAATGTCCCTTGCCTGGGTCATCATAAGTCTTGGATGGAAGACCACCAAGGAAGACTCTGCAGAAGACAGCAATGTCCAACCACTTCTGCTTCTCACTTGCCTTGAAAGACCCTTGCTGGAGTTACCATAAGTCTTGGATGGAAGACCACCAAGGAAGACTCTGCAGGGGAAGGCAATGGCCAACCACCTCTGCTTCTCCCTTGCCTCGAAAGCTCCTTGCTGGGGTCTCCATAAGTTGGAAGCTAAGCAGGGTCAGTACTTGGATGGGAGACCACCAAGGAAGGCTCTGCAGAGGAAGGCAGTGGCAGACCACCTCTGCTTCTTGCTTGTCTTAAAAGCCGCTTACTGGGGTCACCATAAGTTGGTTGTCACCTGACATCACTTATGTACATACTAATCTCTCACATTTCTACTGCGGATTAAAAAAAAACCTTTTTTCAAAAGCTTGGGACCTTTTTGGGTAAGAGAAAATCTCACTGATTTGGAGGAATTTCAATATAACCTTGCAGATCTGTATTGAATGGTTTTATCTTCCTCACTCATCCCCATGGGAAGTTTGATGAAAATCTGCTGAAGGAAAACAATACCTCCCAATTTGGGCAGGGCATTCTGTTCACCTCTTAGAATGAAACTGTGACAGACCCCTGCTTTTTCTTCACTGTGAGGCAGATTTTTCCCTCCAAAATTCTTAGTTCCCTTCAGGAGGAACTTGTCAGGAGGAAACAGAAACCCTCTTTTTAGATCCCTTGAAATGGCACTGGAGACTGTGTATAGTGAACACTAATAAAGGTTTTATTTAATAGGCAGGGATGGTATGGGTAATCAGGAATTAAAAATGCTGAGGTAAACATTGTTGGTAAAATAGTATATTTTTCAGTTGACAGACAAGATGTTGTTGTAACAGCTTATTATTATTATTTTTTACAAATTCTTGGTTCTTATCAGTGAGACATGGTTGACTAAGTACTTTGGTTTCAGTTATGATGTTTCTGCATATAGTTTCGTAATAACTGCTGAGGTTTTCTGGAAAGGTCACTCTTTTAGTGTATCAAATTCTTTCCCTCGTTCTGAAATCACAATGTGTCTTCTTTCCCCTGAGTAGTCTATCACCGTTTCCTTCCACAACAGACCAGGGACTGCCTCAGTGCCAATTCCCCGTATAACTGGATAGGACATATATTTCTTCCTTGGAAATATAATCCAATTCCTTTTGGCCTGACTGGGAGCTTCAGCCTGCTCCCAGTCACTCTTTGCCAAAATCTCAAACCCCAGTTCTTGGCATCTGAGTGAAAACGTACTTCAGCTTTAGCTGACACTAGACTCTGAATTCTTAGATGGAATTCTTTCTCAGGATATGTTTAACACAGCTAAGGACCAGGAGTCTCTCCCTTTAGTCAAAAGGTGAACTTGTCTGACAGACTTTCTAGTCAGACTCTTCAGATACCCACTCCTGTAGCTGAGCTTATTTTACTGAACAGTAAGGGCCGCTGAACTCAAAAGGAACTAACTCTCCCCTCAGCGCACAGCTGATTTTATATCTCCCTCAGCTGGTGCTGGCCAATCAGAGAAAAGGCATACCCTGTCACTCAAGCTCAACATTCTAGAGCAGAGTTAACTAGTCACCTCCCTTCTCTGATTTTGCTGTATTAGGTAAACGGTATTTAAAATGTAGTCCAACACAGTAACATTCTGGAATTAAGATCCCCCCCCCCCCCCCGAGCCACCCTGCAGATGAACGATGAATATGCTTGACTTTGTCTGGCCTGGAACGTGGTGAGAATTTAGATATATCGGAGAATGCTGTTCACTGATCTTTGAGACTGTGACGGAATTTTTTTAAGTGTTTTTTTTAATTTAATGGATTGGATCCGACGATGCACAGGTGGAAACATAAATGGATTTAGCACAGTTCTATTTGTGCAAGACCTGGCAATTTCCTCCCTACGTATTACAGTGCACAGAAATTGGTAGCACCAGTCTGTGTCCAAGCGGAAAGGCAAAGGGGGCTTAAAGTCTGATGGCCCAAATGGCCACTGTGATCTTTTCCTTGCGATTCCATTTCCACAAGAGCTCCAGCACACGTGGAAATGTCACGCTGGACCCAGCCCACTCTATCGACTTCTGAGGTTGCCCCATCCTAGCTTCTCCAGCCTCACATCTCTCGGGTGGGTCTTCTTCCTTTCCTTTCCTTGTTTTCCTTTTAAACTCTATTGCAGAGGTCCTCTACATGGTGCCCGTGGACAGTGCTCCCTCTAAGCCGAGCTGGTGTGAGCTAGCTCACAGTTTTTTAGCCTCCGGCTCACACAATTTTTGTCTCCACTCAGGAAGGAGGGCTCCAGAACAAACTAACTAATGCAGCAGCCCAATCGCCCGCTCACAACTTTAATGCCAGCCAGCTCACAAAGTAGACTTTTTGCTCACAGGACTCCACAGCTTAGAGGGGGCATTGCCCATGGGTACTGTGGCACCAACCAACACCTTTCCTGGCGTCCGTCAAGCACTTTCAGAAAGCGGGAAGGGCTAGGTGGGGCTTTTTCCTGAAACAGCTTCTTACTGGCTGTGGCAATAAGAAGGTATTCTGCAAAACAGAGCTTCCACCAGAAATGCTGAAGCGTTACTAGCAGAGTTGTATATAACATCACTCCCTAATGTTCTGTGGTTGGCTTCACCTTCTGCGGAAGCCATAGAATCACAGTTGGAAGGGACCTCCAGGGTCATCTAGTCCAACCCCTTGCACAATACAGGAAATTCACTAATACCTCCCCCTTCAACACCCCCAGTGACGGCTGTTCCATGCTCAGAAGATGGCAAAAAACATCCGGTATCCCTGGCCAAACTGGCCTGGAGAAGAATTGCTTCCTGACCCCAAAGTGGCGATCACCATTTCCCTGGGCATGTAAGAAAAGGCTACGGGAACGAAGCACTGAGGCAACCCTTCCTGCCCTCCCTCTCGTGATCTACCTAAGTCTGCAGAATCCACATTGCTGTCAGATGGCCATTCATCTTGTGATTGCGCCCACTGCTCTGTGTCAGAATTCCAAAGGTGCCGACAGAATCAAAAAGGCTGGAGACCCCATTCTAGACACTGCTTAGCTACAAGTCCCGTGCAAATAAACAAACAGGAGAAGGCAATCTCTCGGGAGATACGTGGACCAAGCTTTGGGGGATTTATTCTCTGACGAAATTTTGATTTTCTGTGAAGAAGCTGCCTTCTACCGAGCCATTCAGCCCAGTGCAGAATACTCCAAACAGCACTGACTTTGCAACCGGGGATCCTTGGACTTGAGATAAGCAGGATTGCACCCAGGACCATCAACATATAAGGCATGCGTTTGTACACTCAGCAATGCCCCTGTAACCTTGCATTGATATAGGACACCAGTGCAGTCCAGGGAGCTCTGCTCCGATGCGTTTCCGTCGACTCACCTCTTCAACTTGGGAAGTGCTGAGTTCTGCATCAGCTACAACCTCTTCCTTCAGCTGTGCCATTTTTTACGCACTGCCCTTTATGGCACTTTACGTCCTGTATTCTGCTGAGATTCTCAACATTTACACAGCGCTGTTCATAACACCGAGCGCTTTAAAAGTCACTTTCATTCGCCCTTAGGCTACGAGATGATTGCCATTCAACTGCACCAATCATGACAACATAAAAAGGCTATAACCAAGCAGACCATATAAGAAAGTTTGGTTCATTTTCAGACCTGACACACGGACACATCCTCTCTTTCATAAAAGAAAGAACAAAGTGCTGAACGAAAGGGATAAAAGAACATTCAAACGAAGCTGAAATAAGACAATAACCTCAGGGGGATAAAGAGACATATCTTTTTTGCACAATATGAAAGGATAGTTGCTAATATATGATCTATAAATCTTCCTTTCTCTGGGCTGCCTGAGTGCCTAGTAGAGATGTCGGCTCCGGGGGGACCCATGGATCCCCCGAAATTACAGCTCATTTCCAGACTACAGAAAATGGCTGCTTTGGAGAGTGGACTCTAGGACATTGTACCCTATCCTCCCCAGGTCTACCCCTACCCCCAATCTCTGGTAACCCTACCCCCCAACCCGCCCCCACTGGTGCCCAGGGAGGGACCTGGCAACCCTTGTGCCTACAAAGGTTAAGGGTATTTCCAGGGATTTTTCACGTTAATTGCCCCAAGCGGGCTGCATCCTGTTGCCCTCCTCAGCTAACCGTGGTGTGTTCCTCTGGAGCCTTTTTCCAATGGGGGAGACTCTTTCAAGGGAGGGTGTATCTACGGAAGGGCCCACCATTACAGCTGAGCAGAATTGGTAGGATACAATCCAGCATCACTTTGCCCTTTCTCCAAACACATCTGGCTTCTTGGGTCTAGTATGGTGCAATCACATTAGAGCAAAAATGCACCTGGATATTTTGTTGCACTACTGCAATTCCACAATGCTGTTAGGGTGGTGCAGAGCTTCTTGCACTCCCATCCTATGTAGTTTTAAGCTTTCACAACATACTATACAGACTATAGTTCTAGGCTATTAAGATGGGGGGGGGATTCACTGCTAGAATACTACACTACTAAGAAGAGCCCTGCTGGATCAGACCAATGGTCCATCTAGTCCAGCATCCTGTCTCACACAGTGGCCAACCAGTTCCTCTGGAGAGCCAACAACAGGGCATAGAGGCTGAGGCCTTCATAAGAACATAGGAAGAGCCCTGCTGGATCAGACCAATAATCCATCTAGTTCAGCATCCTGTCTCGCACAGTGGCCAACCAGTTCCTCTGGAGGTCCAGCAACAGGGCACAGAGGCCAAGGCCTGCCCCTGATGTTGCATCCTGGCTCTGGGATTCAGGGGTTTAGTGCCTCTGAATGTAGAGGTTCCCCTCTGTCACCATGGCTAGTAGCCATTGATAGACGTATCCTCCACGAATATATGCTAGTTTGAAAGCACACCTGTGTAACATATGCTTATTTATTTACATTATTTACAGTCCACCTTTCTCACTGGGACTCAAAGCAGATGACATAGAGTTAGTTCAGTGGTTCTTAACCTTGTTGGAGGTACCGAACCCCACCAGTTTCATACGCGCATTCACCGAACCCTTCTTTAGTGAAAAATAATTCTTAGTACTTAGTAATAGTACTAAGTTGGAGGCCCCACCGAACCCCTGAGACTGACTCGCCGAACCCCTAGGGTTCGATCGAACCCAGGTTAAGAACCACTGAGTTAGTTAATACAATCAATATGATGGGACATCTAGTAAACAATGAAATAGGATTTGGGTTGTAGAACCAACCAGAAGTCTAGGACATGGAACTAAAGCAAAGCATAATTGCTAAATGACACATTAAATGAGGCAAAACTACCCACTAGGATCCAACTTAATAGCAAATGATGCTCAGTCGTATAGACCCCAGTCCCTAATAACTTGTCCCAAGTAACTTTGTGAATCATTTTGTACAGTTCTACCCTGGAGAGGGGAGGGGCTGTGGCTCAGTGGCAGAGCATCCGCTTGGCATGCAGAAGGTCCCAGGTTCAATCCCTGGCATGTCCAGTTAAAAGTGTCTGGTCATAGGTGATGTGAAAGACCTCTGCCTGAGACCCTAGAGAGTGGCTGCCAAGGCTCATTTCGTAGCAGGAACTCATTTGCATATTAGGCCACTCCCCCCTGATGTAGCCAATCCTCCAAGAGCTTACAGGAGCCCCTGTAAGAAGAGCTCTGTAAGCTCTTGGAGGATTGGCTACATTAGGGGTGTGTGGCCTAATATGCAAAGGAGCTCCTGCTATGAAATGAGCCCTGGTGGCTGCCGATCTGAGTAGACAATAGTGACCTCAATAGACAAAGGATCTGCTTCTAAGCATAAGACAACTTCGGGTGTGTTTGTGCCTGAGACGAAGCATGAAGCTTCACTGACGGTACAGATATGGGTCAGGAAGTGTTCAAGGGCCCCTTGGCTCACATAAACAAGGTAGAAGCCTGAAGAACATCCCTTGAATCGCAAGCCTAAGGATATGCATGACTTTTAGAGCCCGATCAGAAAGAACATGCCGTAACAAGCATCATTTTGTGGCAGACATAAATCATTGTGGGGGGGGGGGGAGTTCCCAATCACTCCTGACACTGACTCGGTCACCTTGTCCCCCAAGCTCGGTATATGTCATAAACATGATTAATTAAAGTTTCAAAAGAAAAGTCTCCGATGTTCCTCTTAGTACTGACTCTCAATTACCGGGAAAAACAAACAAAGCTTTCGATGGCTTTCTATGACGTTTTCAGGAGCAGCCCTTCTTAAAACGAGTTACGCTGATAAAAAAGAGGGCATAAGGAAAGAGAGAAAGACAGAATGGAGAGCAGAATCATGGAAATGCAGAGGCCAACGGAACTTGAATGGCCTGATGCTCAGGCAGGAACTGGCCCTTGCCACATCGCCATAAATCAGTAATCCTCATAAGAAGAGCCTTCTGGATCAGACCAGGGGTCCATCTAGTCCAGCATCCTGTCTCACACAGTGGCCAGCCAGTTCCTCTGGAGAGCCAACAACAGGGCATAGAGGTCGAGGCCTTCATAAGAACATCAGAAGAGCCCTGTTGGATCAGACCAGTGGTCCATCTAGTCCAGCACCCTGTCTCACACAGTGGCGAACCAGTTCCTCTGGAGGGCCAACAACAGGGCACAGAGGCCGAGGCCTTCCCCTGACAAAAACATAAGAAGAGCCCTGCTGGATCAGACCAGTGGTCCATCAAGTCCAGCATCCCATCTCACAGAGTGGTCAACCAGTTCCTCTGGAGGGCCAACAACAGGGCACAGAGGCCGAGGCCTTCCCCTCATAAGAGCATAAGAAGAGCCCTTTTGGATCAGACCAGTGGCCCTTCTAGTCCAGCCTCCTGACTCACACAGTGGCCACCCAGTTCCCCTGGACAGCCAACAACAGGGCATAGAGGCCAAGGCCTTCCCCTGACAAAAACACAAGAAGAGCCCTGCTCGATCAGACCAGTGGTCCATCAAGTCCATGAACTGACTGCTGACACACCTAAGTCCTTCTGAAGACAGTCCTTTTCCGCCACTCATCTCAACAGAATTTATTCCGACTCTGTGCCTTTCAGCTATTAATACATATTAGAAAATGAAGAAGAAGAGGAGGAGGAGATTGGATTTATACCTTGCCCTTCACTCAGAGGGGCTTACGAACTCCGTTCCCTTCCCCTCCCCGCAACAGACACCCTGTGAGGTAGGCGGGGCTGAGAGAACTCTGACAGTAACTGCTCTTTTTCGAGAACAGCTGTGCCAGAGCTACGGCTTGCCCAAGGTCATCCAGCAGCTGTGAGTGGAAGAGTGGGGAATCAGACCCGGTTCTCCCAGATTAGAGTCCGCGCACTTAACCACTACACCAAACTGGCTCTCACACCAAACCGGTCCTCAGAGCCTGGGCTAGATGAGACTAGAGGGGCTCCAGACCTGCCTAGGTTGTCCTGGTGCTCAAGCAGAGCTGAGAATTTGAAGCGCCTGCACTTGAGCAAGGACTGGAGAATTTTAATCCATAACGCTGAGAAGGGCTCAGTGACACTCAAAGGAATACAACTTTCCGAAGGTTGTAAGAGCTTTCTTGGCTTTGCCATTGAAGCAGATAAGTCTATCTGCAGCACTAGGCAGGCCATTAAGTTGACAGCCTTCCCGCATAGCTTTGCTTCATACGAATCAATATCTTTCCTTCTTCTTTTTTTTAACTCTCTACAATTATCCACTCATTGCGCACCAATATACTGTCAGACGAATAACCCTTTCCCATCCCATCTAAACAATGTAAGGGGGTGGGAGGGAAATCTCCAAAGTTACCTTTTAAGATTTGCTTGAAATTGATTGTCATTAGACCGCTCCTTTGAAGTGGGTATTTTTTGGGTAACCATGATTGTTCCTTCAGCCTGGGGGGAAAAAGACAAACAAATGTTGGTTTCATTATTATGTTGTGTCTTTTGCAGGCCAGCCAGTGGGGTGTACTCCCCTGTAGGACGAGGAACCCCTGATTAAAAGCCTCACCCTGCCAGAGTCTGTCTGGAGCAGCAGAAAAGAGCGAGAGTCGAGTAGCACCTTAAAGACTAGCAAAATTTGTGGCAGGGGATGAGCTTTCATGAGTCACGGCTCACTTCTTCAGATACAAAAGAGCAAGAGTCCAGCAGCACCTTAAAGACTAGCAAAATTTGTGGCAGGGGATGAGCTTGCGTGAATCACTACTCACTTCTTCAGATACAGCTAGAATGGGAGTCCATTTATCCTTATAACTGAGTCCCTGGTCATTTCTTCAGGTACGGCTATTATGTAAGTCCATCTGTCCTTATCATTCCAATTAGAACCCCCACAGCCTCCTATGATTTGGGGGGAATCAGATTTATTTTAAACAACAAACCTTCCCCTTTGTTACCAGGTGTTCTAAAGGTAGGAAGTGTCTAGGCTTTGTCTAGGTACGAGTTTTTGTGCGTCACTGCTCACTTCCTCAGATCTGAAGCAGTGAGCAGTGCCTCACGAAAGCTCATACACGGCCACAGATGTTGGTAGTCTTTAAAATGCTACTGGACTCTTGCTAGATGGCAGAAGGTCTGCTCTTTGCCAGAGACAGGCCTAACTATCGGGTACTCTGTTACCAAGCAGAGCTACCCTTCACTCTAAAGTCTGCTCTTGTCCTGAGCCAGGCCTGAGCTCTCTCTGCTGTCTCCCTGAGGAGGATCTGAACTCAGCTCCTGCTGTGTTTCCCTCCAACGTTCCATCCCCCCTTCTCAAAGGTGATGGGATACTGGAGTAGCACTCCTGTAGACAGTTCTAGGGAAAAAGCTCACTGGAAAAAACCCCACAGGAAAAAAACCACGGACATAAATGCTCACAGGGAAAAAAAAACCACATGGACAAGTATCCACATGGAGAAATGCCCACATCGAAAAAAACCCAGAGACATAAAAGCCCACATGGAAAAAAGCCCACACCGAAAAAAACCAGAGACATAAAAGCCCACATCGAAAAAAAACCCATAGACATAAAAGCCCACATGGAAAAAAACCTCATAGACACAAAAGCCCACATGGAAAAAACCCCACAGACATAAAAGCCCACATGGGGAAAAAACCATAGACATAAAAGCCCACATGGAAAGAAGCCCACATGGAAAAATACCATGTAAAACTCCATAGATATTTATATTTGTGGATAACCATTCATCTCCATTTATGAGAACGAACAGGTACTACCTATATTGACATGCAACAATTTGTGTTGTGATTTTATCAAGTATAATTAAATAATGATTTTGCTATGTTATTTGGTGACCTGCCTGTTCATTAGCCAGTGTCTGTTTGTGGCAAGCGAGGTCCCTCTGCAGTCCATCATATAGAGACCAGACACCAGGGTTCCCTCTAAGCTGAGTTAGTGTGAACTAGCTAGCTCGCAATTTTTTAGCCTCCAGCTCACACATTTTTGTCTTAGCTCAGGAAGGATGGCTCCAGAGCAAACTGATTTATACAGCAGCCAAATTGCTCGTTCACAACTTTAATGCCAGTAGCTCACAAGGTAGAATTTTTGCTCACAAGATTCCACACATAGAATTTTGGCTCACAGGACTCTACACCTTAGAGGGAGTATTGCCACACACTGGGATGACTACTGTGGAATAGGAAATTAAGAGCACTACAGGACATGGTGGCCACTTCTGTTGTTATTTGTTATTTAACGTTGTCTTATGGTTTTGTTCTCTTAAGCTAAGCTTCATAAATCTATGAGGCCTTAACTACTTCTACTGTTTAGGAAAGAGAAAGAGGAGGAGGCAATGGCAACAGCGGAGGAGGCTGGTGGATCACACCAGTCCCTGCAGTTGGGAGGGGCTGATCTTTTAGTTTCACAATGGGACCAGAGATAAAAAAGGATTAGCCTGATGTGGCCCAGGCCTTTTATTTTCCCTTCCAAGCCTTTACATTCAAGAGCATTAAATCCCACTTCATAAAGCCACTTTTGTATAGTAATGAAGTAATTTACTAACAACATGGCAAAATTATTTAACTAGGAATAAGGCCCGTTGTGGAAATAAATACAACGGGCTCTAGAAAGAGGCTCTGGGCGGGTGCCCTGGCCTTGGGCACTCAGCGTCAATTTGGTGTGACGACCTCAGCAGGGTATAACGACAGAGCTTACTGAAGAGCAGTTGTAATTCTGAGTGATTTCCAGCCCTCCCCTGGAGAATGGCAACAATGGTTCCCAAGGAGGAAATGGCTGGTTTTGAGGGGAGAGTCTATGGCATTGTACCGGTCTTGGAGGTAGCCTTCCCAGCCAAACATCAACATACTATTATCTACCCCTCTGACTTCAACTTTCCATCTCCCCCTCACACACCTGGAGCCTCTACCTAGGAAAGGTATGGCCTTTCTCCTCCAAATGGGAACCCAAGCTACCTCAGCAGGGTATAATGACTCCAAGTCCACCCTGCAAAGCAGCCATTTTCTCCAGGGGAACTGATCTCTGCCATCTGGAGAGCAGTTTTAATTCTGAGTGATCTCCAGCCCTCACCTGGAAAATGGCAACAATGGTTTCCCAGGAGGAAATGGCTGGTTTGGAGGGCGGGATCTATGGCATTGTACTTCTGAGGTCCCACCCCTCCACAAACCGCACCCTCTCCAGGCTCCATCCCTCAAATCTCCAGGAATTTCCCAACCTGGAGTTGGCAACCCTATCTCCTTCCCAGCCAACTATCAACCTACAATTATCTGCCTTGATCTCTGCCATCTGGAGAGCAGTTTTAATTCTGAGTGATTTCCAGCCCTCACCTGGAGATTGGCAGCAATGATTCCCCAGGAGGAAAAGTACAGTCTTCCTCTACAGTGGAGACCAAAGCAGATTGCATCATTCTCCTCTCCCCTCTTTGATCTGCACAACAACCCTGTTAGGCTGAAAGTCTGTGACTGGTCCGAAATCACCTTCTCAACTTCTACAGCAAGAACCAGGGTCTAGCAGACCCTACTCTGAAGCACTAATTGCTATGCCTAGGATAGCCAATTTACAGGTGGAGCTTGAAGATCATCAGGTATTGCAACTGAACTCCAGACAACAGATTCCCCCCCCCCCGGAGAAAATTACTGCTTTGGAGGGTGGGCTCTATGGCATTCTATTCAGCTGAGACCTCTCCCCTCCCCAAACTGGCTTCTATAGACTCCATCACAAAATATCCAGGAATTTCCCAACCTGGAACTGGCAGCCCTAGTCAGGACTGGCCCCAATGAGTTCCTCAAAAAGGCCTGGAAACGGTTTCCTTCCTTTGTCTTTTTACTGACAGAACCAAGCTTGGTTTCCCAGCAACAACCACTGAGGGATAAGTTAGTCCCACAGGAATGGATCCAGCACCCAGCCAATGGCACACGAGTACTCAAGTGCTGGTTGAATGGCCAGTGGCTGATGGAGTGCACAGCACAGCCAATGGGAGAGCTGGAAATGGCCAACATGTAAGACAATTATATATATAGGGTTACAGGTAATGCCTGTTCATTCTCATAAATGTAGATGAATGGTTATCCACAATTATAAATATCTATGGCACTTTACATGGTATTTTTCCATGTTGGGTTCTTTCCGTGCGGGCTTTTATGTCTATGGTTTTTTTTCCATGTGGGCTTATTTCCATGTGGGCATTTTTCCACATGGACTTTTCCCCCTGTGAGCATTTATATCAGTGAGAGTTTTTCTGTGGGCTTTTTTTTCAGTGAGCTTTTTTCCGGTCACCCCTGTAGACTCAGCTGAGCGGATGTTTTCCCCTTCGGGGGCAGGACAGCCTTCTGTCTGTCACAATCCCCCCCCACACACACACACACCAAAAATAACAAATTAGGACTGAATTTCCTCCTGCATTCAGCGCACTATGAGCTCAGTCCAACTGACATTCAGCACCTTGTTGCGTTCAGCGGGAGGGGTGGGTACATGATTAATTCTTCCCTCCTGAAATCGACGGGACCTGAAAGAGCTTCGATTGTCTGGATTGTGCCCACAGAAAAGACATAAATTAAAACTATCTGAACCTGTACTTGGAGCTGAGCAGTATTTTACAGTAAAGGATATTCCCAGGAGTAAAGAGTATTGGCATACGCTACTATAAAACAATATTTCAAATTGTATAATGGAAATCATATTTTTCTACATCGGTTACTGTTTATCGAGTTCAGCTACCACGCGTTTCTAAACGTTTCATTCATTGAATGCAATGAGTCTGCCAATCTTGATTAAAACGTCTTTATAAACAACCCTTTTCAGTTCTATTTTTCTTGGCCATCAGCTGAGCGTCCGGTAACAGGACAAAGGAAGGGTAAAGCTTCACTTCGTTGCAACAGTATTTCTCCAAAGTGCTCCAGACTCATGGTAAGTCCCCAAGTCCCCTGTTCTTACAACAACATTCATGCCGAAGTCAAGCGGTTTGATTCTTCCAGTGGATCTACGTGTACTGAACTCATCCCGAGAATGGAGTCAAACATTTTCAGATCACAACTTGATGTGCACTGAAAAAACCTTGGCAAAACGGGGGTCAAACCAGAACATGTTCAGTCACAGCTTTATTTTTTTAAGGGGGGGGACCTCTGAATAAATGAAAGATCTGATCCAGTGAAAGGCTCATACTGAGTCATGCAACACAGCGTATAAGTGTTTATGACCCTGGTGGGCCACCGTAGATCTGGAGGCCTCCGATCGGCATAGTGAGCCCATATCGGATCCTGTATGTCAGGGGTGGGCAAATTGCGGCCCGCGGGCCACATGTGGCCCGCCACAGAGTTTTTCGTGGCCCGCCAAAACAGTCGGCCACGTGGTTTCTCAACAAGCAATCTCACTCCTGATTTTAAAAAAACTGTAGAAAAGTGTGATAGGGTACATTTGTTTCATTAAACTGATTCTAAAATTAAATGTGCTTGCAGCTACAGATGATATGAAATTAGCACAATAAATACACTGAATAAAACTACCACTATTTTATTTAATTTATATTTATTGATTTTTATGATACAATTTATACCTTTTCTGAAATGAAATGCAAAGTTAACTAATGAATGCAATCATTTTAAAAGGTGCGGCCCTCCGCTAACCTCCGTTCTCACAAAGTGGCCCCCGAGCCAAAACAGTTGCCCACCCCTGCTGTATGTTTTTGATCCAAGATCACTGCAGATGGTGACTGCAGCCATGAAATTAAAGGATGCCTCCTCCCTGGAAGAAAAGTGATGGCAAACCTAGACAGCATAATAATAGTAGAGACATCACCCTGCCAACAGAAGTCTTTATGGTCAAAACCATGGTATTCCCAGTAGCGATGTATGGCTGCGAGAGTTGGACTATAAGGAAGGCTGAAGAATAGATGCTTTTGAATTATGGCGCTGGAGAAGATTCTCGAGTGTCCCTTGGGCTACTCAGACTGGCAGCAGCTCTCAGACAGAGGTCTTTCATGTCATCTACCGCTTGGTCCTTTTAACAAGAGATTGAACCTGGGACTTTCTGTGTCCAAAGCAGATGCGCCATCAATGAGCAAAGCAGAAGCTCTACCACTGATAAAGAACAGGGACACAGTTCCCTAATCAGGCACAAAGACAGGAAACTTTCCTCGCTTTTTGGAAGTTCAAAAGCTTGAATGCACAATTCTTTTCTGCTGATGCAAACATACAGGATTGCCATCATTTAGAATACCCATCTGCAAATATTGTAGATGTCAAAAGCGGTTTCAGAGACATCCATTTAGAAATGGATTAGATATTCATTTGAAAGGGGATTTTTGAATGTTTCAAAGCAGAGGATTTTGGTCAAATGAATCAAATTTCAGGCACGGTTCCAGTCGCTGATGAGGCTGCAATCCTGTCATTACAGATGTACCATCTGAATTAATGAGAGGCCTAGCAAAGCAAGGCAGATGGCAGGAACTTGAAAGGGAACGGATACATACATCTAAGTCACAACTTTTTTTTTTAAAAAAAAAGAACAAATACCAGAAAAATACATGTAAGCCAAATGTGCCCTTGATAATGTCTTCATCTATAGCAGAAGGAATCTAAGGCCTTCAGTAACACTGTTTACAAGTCCATCCCATGTTGGCCCAGAGTCCTGTCAAGGAAACAAGTTTAGGATTGAAATTCAGACTCATGGGGTCCTCGTTCAGATCTGTACCACAGCTGTACCAGAGCTGTCCCACAGGGGCTTAGGCCTTCCCTCCCATGCCACTTTCTCCGCTTGAAATGACCCTCAAGAGCCACTGTTAGCTGCTCTGGGGAAACACACATGTACCAATACACAGTGGGACAAAACAGCAGCTTCCGGAGGCCATTTCCAGTCAAGAAAGTGGCCTGGGGAGGGCAGAAGGCTGATGCCTCCTCTTTCCACATGCCACGGTGACAATCCAAATCAGGCCTCCATGCCCTTGAGAATCCATATTCCAACATGGAACTCCTGCAGAACGTCAGTACCTTTACAAGAAGGATGGACCAGAACCAACAGGTTGAAGTTAAATCAAAAGAGTTCTTGGTTAAACATCAGGAAGACTATAAGAGCCCTGCAGGATCAGGCCAGTGGTCTGTCTAGCCCAGCATCCTGTCTCACCAGGCCAGCCAGTTCCACTCGATAGCCAACCACAGGGCAGAGAGGCCGAGGCCTTCCCCTGATGTTGCCTTTGGGCTCTGGGATTCAGAGGACTAGAGCCTCTGAATGTGGAGCCACTGATGGACTCATCCCTCCGTGAATCTATCTAATCCCCTTCTGAAAGCTGTTTATTCCTGTGGCCGTCGCTGCATCCTCTGAACTTCCTGACACAGCCGTTCCCTCACTGGAATAGGTTTGAACAGGAAGTAGTAGACTCTCCTTTTGGGGAGGTTCCTGAGCAGAGGATAGACGGCCATCTGACAGCAGTGCAGGTTCTGTGAATTCGGGCACATCATAAAAGGGTGGGCAGGAAGGGATGAGCTTGGTTCTCGTGGCCCTTTCTTATATATATGCCCAGGGTAATGCCAGTCACCCTTTTGGGATAAGAACATAAGAACATAAGAAAAGCCAATGCTGGACCGGGCCAATGGCCCATCCAGTCCAACACTCTGTTACACAGTGGCCAAAAACACCAGGTACCCTCAGGAGGTCCAGCAGTGGGGCCCTCCCATTGTTCCCCCCTCCCAAGCACCAAGAATACAGAGCATCACTTTTTTACTTTTTTTCCCACCATAGAGAACAATGGAGGGAATGGGGGCAACCTGTTTGGAGGCCCGTAGAATTGGACCCCCCTGGTCCAATCTTCTTGAACCTTGGTGGGTATTTGGGGGAGAGGTCCCAGAAGCTACCCTGCAAGTTTGGAGCCTCTCCCTCAAACTCCCTCCCCTACAGCTGCTTTTAAAGCCACCGCCAACTTTCGGAGGCAATTCTGATTCGGTCCGTGGCTGCCCTACTGCCTACTCATGAGCTGGCGGAGCGGTGCTCCGCCTCGCTCCGGCCCCAAAGGACCCCTGCATTTTAGCGTTAGTTTGTTGAATGGAAGGGAACAGAAAGGAAGGCAGAAAGGGGAATATTGAATATTTGCCTTAATTATAGCCATTACAGAATTCGGTGCTATTTAAGTGCTTAACATTCTTCTGACAGACTGAGTATATTTTACACTCTGCTCAATACACTCCCACTTTCTTCAAATGCATATTTAAAATTTTATTTAGGTTATCTCTAGTCCTCCTTTTTCACTGGGACTCAAGGTGGATTACCTAGGGTAAGTCAATCTAATCAACTGGACAGGACATCCATGAAATTTGTATTATAGAAACCTGGAACCAACAAGAAATCCAAAAAAGAAAACTGAAGCATAAGTATTAACATGACATATTAAATGATGCATAAATTACACAGTAGGATCCAAATCAGTTTAGGAGCTTCATCATATGGTCATAAATAGGGGTATGCATTCAGCGTAAAAATACCCCCAAAATACCTTACCACCTGTATTTTTCAGGTATTATTTCAGCCGAATACAGATTCAGAGAATCTGATCAGCTACCAGTGTGGCTGAACCCTAATAAAAGCCGAATATTTTTGCTTTTTATTTGGGGATATTCAGCTATACCGAGGATTGTCCAGGGTGGCGAGAGCATGCAGATCCTGGCGCCAACCTCTCCTGCAGCAGGAGAAGCTGATCAGCATTTAACCAGCATTTTTCTTCTCGGGTCTACCAGGTATTGAGATCCGGGATTTTTTTGGAAATACCGAAATGTGTTGGGGTCCAACAGACCTAAACTGAAAAATGCTTTTTTTTTTTTTTTTTGCATGCCCCCAGTCATAAACCCCTAAATTACACTGCAATGATCTGTGTCCAGATTTGGACACACTGTTGTCCAGCTCATTTTTAAAACCTAAGTCTTCAGCCCCTTCCACAACAGAAGCTAGAGACCACGGAGGAAGAGGTTCCATCCTATGCTTGGCTATTTTGGAGTGAAATCTGGGAAGCCAGATCATTCACAAGAAACACAGGTCTAACATGTTTGCGTCCAGATCCTCACATGGTAACAGAAGGGGATGCAGTGAAGATCAGTTTTTATCATGAACTCTGCAACGCCTGAAGGGTAGAACATACTTTATACCCCACCTCTCTCCCCAATGGCAACCCAAAGCGGCTTATGCCATTCTCAAGTCCTCCGTTTTATCCTCACAACAACCCTGTGAGGCAGGTTAGGCTGAGAGTGTGTGACTGGCCCAAAGTCACCCAACAAGCTTCCATGACAGAGTAAGGATTTGAACCTGGGTCTCCAGATCCTAGTCCAGTGCTTTAACCACTACACCACACTGGTGTCTAAAGGAGAAGGAGAAGGAGGAGGAGAAGAAGAGTTAATTTTATAAGCTGCCCTTCACTACCCAAAGGAGTCTCAGGGCAGCTTACAACTGCCTTCCCTTCCTCTCTCCACAACAGACACCCTGTGAGAGATCTCTGAGAGAGTTGTGACTAACCCAAGGTCACCCAGCAGGCTTCATGTGGAGGATGGGTTAGGAATCAAACCTGGCTCTCCAGATTAGAGTCTGCTGCTCTTCACCACTACACCAAAATTGGCTTAAGACCAGGCCCTTCAAAATAGATCTTTCGCCATCCGTGGCAGAAACAAGGGATTTTGGGGGGTGTTTTACCATACAGGCAAGTACGTTTTAACATCTGAGGGGAACGCCTCTCCTACCTTTGGCATGCTGATAACCAAATGTCCAGTTGTCTGAGATCTTCTGGCAGTGCTGCTGTCTGGTTTCACTTCTGCAGGGAGGACGAGTTGAAAAGGCTAAAACAAAAGAGAGACAGCGCCAACAAAAATAAATCATTTGCTCTACGATTCATTTAAAAACATCATAGTTTACCGGACTTAGTTTTGTGGATTTATGGGAAGATGCAGTATTAAAATGGCAGAATAAAACACATGTGACCTAGATAGAAAATACGCAGTTACATGTCTTTGATCTGAGAAGATTTATTGGCTTAAACCTTCTCCTTGCGGTATATATTACCACCAATCCTAATGGGCGATTTGCATCCTAAACATTCTTCATTTACAGTATTAAGTATGAAGTGTGCATGTATATATAGACAGATAGAAACATGTGCGTATGACATCAGCTTTGCCACTGGGGGAAAAGAAGTGACATTTCTAAAGAAGGTTACGACATCGTGCTTAAGTTATATTAGCAACTAAATGAGAATAATTATGCTCCTCCACTTAAGACTTAAAGTAATTTCAATCTGCATTTAGTAGCATGATTACAAATGAAGCTTCTAATTTTTGGCTTAGCTGAACAGCGCTGCTGCATTTTTGAAACCGGAGACGAGGAACGCGGAAGGTGCAGGGGGATTTTCTTTCTCTCGTTTTGAAAAAGGTATATATGTTCGGCTCTCCGCTCCCTGTAAATTACAGCTCTTAGGGATAATTTTGTCACACAGAAAGGCTTACCTCAATGTTTCTTGAATTAAAATGGGGTTTGTCAGGAAGGAAAATGACACACAAGGACACTCGACTCTATTTCGGGGCCTTTTTGGACTGTCAATCAAAGGCAAATTCCAATTGTACTTTCATACACACACACACACACACAGCATTATTTCAAGAGCAGTGAAATATATGGTCTACATATCACAGATGGAATGTGGGTAGGGTTAGTCCTAAAGCCTGTCTAGATTAAAACTCCATCTTAGTGAGGGAGTGAATATGAAAGCACCATCTTGGGGGAAAACGCTATGCAACGAATGAGATATCCCCCCCGCGCCTCACCCCTATGGTCAAAAGCTCCTCACCGAAATTTCTCGACGCGGATAACTTCATTTCGCTTTCATTTGATTTCGAGAACCAGGAGAAATTGTACTGCCCGCTAGAGTCGGAACTAGGAGACCAGCTGAGAGAGGAATCTATAAGGAACTGCATGTAGGGTAGCCAACTCCAGGTTCCGTTTGGAAACACCTGGAGATTAGAGGGTGGAGCCTATGGAGGGTGGGGTTTAGGGAGGGGAGGGACCCCGGTAGGTTCTAATGCCATGCAATCCACTTTCCAAAGCAGCCATTTTCTCCAAGAGAAGTGAAACAAACAAAGAAGCAAACAAATAAATGGTGTTTTACGTAGTCTGGAGATCAGGGGCAATTCTGAGAGATCTTCAGCTCCCACCTGGAGGTTGTCAACCCTAAGATGTAGGTAGGGTTGCCAGCCTCCAGGTGGGGCCTGGGGATCTCCCCCTTTTACAATTGATCCCCAGCTGACAGAGATCAGCTCCCCTGGAGAAAATGGCTGCATTGAAGGGGGGACTCTATGACATTGTACCATGCTGAGGCCCCTCCCCTCCCCTCCCCAAACCCCACCTTCTCCTGGCTCCACCCCCAAAGTCTCCCAGGTATTTTCCAACCCAGACCTGGCAACCCTAGGTGTAGGGGAAGGAAGCGAGGGCAATCGACTCTTTATTACTTGCCCCCTCTTTTACCTTCTTACACGAATCGATCCGTGATGAATGGTGGGGAGTGTGGAAGTGAGAGAAAGCTTTTTTGGGGGAAAAATCCAAGCACACCCAGCCAATGTTCATTTTGAAAGGGAGGGGGAGGACTCGGCACTCCCCTTGACCCGGAAACAGCTGCAGATGGGAAAGAACTGGGCTCAGAAACAACTGTAGCCCGGGGAAGCTCTGTGGCTGAGCCTGATTCCATCCCAAGCCCCTCTCCCCGTACAGTCTCTTCGAGGGCAGAGGAATGGCTCATCCCTTCTTGGTCCCCAAACTGGCTTTTGTGTTGATGACTCCCAAGCGTCCCCAAGATGACTTGGGGTAGGGTTGCCAGGTCCATAGGTGCAGAGTACGGGGGGGCTCGAGGGCTTGAGCCACCCCCGAAATTTCCCGGGGGGGGGCTCAGCCACCCCCGGGAAAACGGAGCACCTGCCGCCGCGCCTCCCCGGGTCCTTCCGAGGCCTGGCTGTCACTGCTGGAGAGGGAGAGGGAAGGGGTGGTGGGCGGGGGGGGGAGAGAGAGGCACCGGCAGCAGCGGCTGGCGGGCCTCGGAAGGGCCCGGGGAGGCGGGGCGGTTTCCCGGGGAGGAGAACATCGCTCCAGCGAGCGCGCATGCTAAGGAGCCCCCGCCCCCCCGGGATTTCCAAAAGTCTACGCCCCTGGCCAGGTCCCTCCTGGCAACTGGCAGGGGATGGGGGGGGGGACTTACCAGGAGAGGGATGGAGACCCAGGTGAAGTCACTTGCGATGTGGCTATGTTACTTACAGCATGCACTGCAAGTGACATCATCACACTGCACTGTCGTGGCTCTCACTCCCTCATAAGAACATAAGAGAAGCCAAATGCTGGATCAGGCCAATGGCCCCTCCAGTTCAACACTCTGTGTCACACAGTGGCCAATAACACCAGGTGTCCTCAGGTGGTCCTGCATTGGGGCCAGGACACTAGAAGCCCTCCCACTGTTGCCCCCCCCCAAAGCACCAAGAATACAGAGCATCACTTGCCCCAGACCGAGAGCTCCTATCTGTACCTTGTGGCTAAAAGCCACTGATGGACCTCTGCTCTATTTCACATACATCTTCATCCCCCTTTGTCATTCTCTCTTATCCCATCTCCCGACTGAGAGCCGTGTCCCCTTCATTCACGACGCCATTTCCCTTTCCTCAAGTCCCATCGCCCTGATCACGTCAGTCAGGGCACCAAAATTAGGACACTGAAAATGACAAAAATTGAATTTGTGCGTTACCCGAAAGCAGTACTGACCTTGCCCTTGACCGTCACTCGGAGGTAGGAAGGCTGGATGTCAACGTCGAGCAGAGAGGTGTCCAGATGTCTTTAGAATAAACAAGGTAAAAGTCGGTGTTATGTATTGACCATGTGGTCGCTGTGTGCTCCAGTAATGGCGACCGCCATGTGGCCAGAGCACATGGCCAAGAAACTACCTGAGCTTCAGCCAGGTAGATAAAGGCCAGGTGGATTCAAACCGGCCACCAATCATGTACCTAGGTTTCTCCCAGGGAACCTATGAGATGTAAATAGACTGATAATAGCCTATCAGGCCAGATGGGCGAGGTCAAGGGATTATCCCTGACCAGCATAAAAGGAGGGCTTCGAACCCTGAGATGTATGCTTCATCCGGACCAGCAATAAAGATCTAGCTGTTTCACTATTCCATGGACTCCCGACTCCAATACCTATCAGTCTGTTTAGCTGAGTGGCTCTTAAAGTGTGAGGAGAAAGAGTGAAGTCTCCTCCTAGGGCTGGGTCACGTTTATTCAAAGAGGCACAGCTTTTTCTCCATAAACTAGTTGGATTCATAAGGTTTTGCTATCGTATGTATTACTGTTTGCTAGCATGAGAGGCGGGGGCAGGGCAAGTCTCTATCTTTCCAGGCCTTATATCTCTTGGCAAATTCAGAACAGGGTTGGGAAATACCTGGAGATGTTGGTGTTAGAGTCTGGAGAGGGCAAAATTTGGGGTGGGGAGGGACCTCAGCATGCTAAAATGCCATGAAGTCCACCCTCCAAAGCAGCCATTTCCTCCAGGGGAACGGATCCCTGTAGTCGGGAGCTCAGTTGTAAAAGCGGGGGTCTCCAGGCCCCACCTGGAGGTTGGCAATCCCAATAACACATCGTCTTGTTTCTCTCTTTTTCTCTGACCCTCCCGATCTCCACAGGCTCTACAGAACAGAGGGTGCTCTTGGCCTTTAAATTCTCTTATTTATTCATTTTTACCTAACTTTTCTCCCCAATGGAGGCTCAAAGTGGCTTACAATATTCTCCCCTTCTCCATTCTTAACATTTAAGAAAAGAATCTGGCCGCTGGAGATCTGATTGGCTGTGCAGCTTTTTCAAGAAGTTGCTCGGGCAGCAGCTGCCACTATAGCAACGAGGACCTTCGCTGTATGATTGAAGGGAAACTGCTGGCAGCTGCCATTTCGTTACTGGCGCCGCCTCCTGCAGCAGCCATTTTGTGCCAGCCATTTTTGTGGCCGCGCCCACCACGCTATGGCAGAATTCCCAAGGTGCCCACAGGCCCAAAAAGGTTGGGATAGAGGAAACCAAACCTAAGTCTTGATAAAAGCCTAATGAAATCAGATCAGATCTGCAACTGCATCTCAGTTTAGCTGCCTTGCAATGAGAAAGGCTTGAGCTGCTAGATTCGCCTCTGCTGTGAGACTAATTTAATACTGACCATTCTGTGTCGGGACATGTGGGTTTATAAACCAGTGGTCGATAACTGATATTAGGCAGTGTCCAACAAAGCAGGCAAAGTAGAATCACAGAGTTGGAGGGGACCTCCAGGGTTATCTAGTCCAACCCCTTGCACAGTGCAGGAAATCCACAAATACCTTCCCCCCCCCACACCTCCAGTGACCCCTGCTCTATGCCCAGAAGAGGGCAAAAACCCCCAACAAAAACCCTCCAGGATCCCCAGCCAAACTGGCCTGGAGAACAATTGCTTCCTGACCCCAAAGTGGTGATTTCCCTGGGCGTGTAAGAAAGGGCCACAAGGATGTTCAAATATTTGAAAATCACATGAATCAAGGCATGCCAGCCTCCAGGTTGGACCTGGGGATCCCCTGGAATGATGGCTCGTCTCCAGATTCCAGAGATCAGTTCCCCTGGCCTGGAGAACATGGATGCTTTGGAGGGTGGGCTCTATGGCCTTGCACCCCGCTGAGGTCCCTGTCCTCCCCAGGCTCCGCCCCCAGATCTCCAAGAGTCTCCCAACCTGGAGCTGGCCACCCTCCCCAAATCATCCTGACCTGTAAACGGCAAGATCCAAAACGAACTGGTTGTTTTCTGTGTCATCTTTCAAGGAGAAAGGAAGCCTAGAAAGAGAAAGAAAACGTATGCACTTTTAGAAGGACGGGATGGAGTTCTTCGACTGTTAGAGGTTCGAGATGACTGCGGGCGTGTCTTCGTTAACGAGGCGTACATTGCCCTCCTGATATAGCTGCAGGGTACCCGTAGGAATGCATGGATTGTGTTCTGATTTGCAGGGGGGTTAAGTCCACGCGTGAGCAAAGCCTTCTGCACAAACTCAGTTTAATGTTTTGTTTTTTTTAAAGGCAGATTATGCTGGGAGAGAGACACCTGCTGGCAGCAAAACCAACCAGGAAATGGTTACACAGCTATTATCTGCATGGAACAGAATAGTATTATGTAGATTTTTTTTTAAAAGTGACATTATTTCAGAGAGCGTTACAGATCATGAATTATTCATTCGGGACAACAGCCTCTTCGGTATTTGGGCCACGTTTTGATCAACACCGTCAGCTCAGTTTCACTTTAGTTTCTAACCCCGGGGACCTCAGGTTGTCAGCCTCCAGGTTCGGGCGGGGGTCCCCTTGCTTTTGGGGGCTCCGATCCAGTTTCCCCCAGCCCCGCTCACCGAGGCCCCCACCAAACTCAAAGAAAGACCCTTTAAAGGGTCTTTGTGCGAGACGAGCGTGTGGCCCGCGACCACCCCCTCCCTCCCTACTGTTAGATTGAAAAGGCCCTCCAGCTGATTGGCGGGCCACGTGGTCCCCGCTGATCTTTAAGGTGCTACAGGGAAGGTGTCAGCTGGTGCCATGGCACCCATCGGCACGACACTCAGGTCCCTACCCTAGTCCAGTCTTCTAAACCACTATAACACAATGGTTCCCTGTGCTTGAAAGAAAGAAAGTGTGGGACGCTGGGAGAAAGATAACAGATCAGAGACAAGAAGACCGAACAGGCATCGAGAAACTTGACAAAGGAAAAGGATCTTGGACTATAAAACCGTAGCACTGGCAACTACACTTGAAGAACTAGGAACTGATGGAGCTGAGGTCCATCACTGGCTACTAGCCACAAGGTATAGATAGGCACTCTCAGTCTGGGGCAAGGGATGCTCTATATTCTTAGTGCTTGGGGAGGGGGAGGACAACAGTGGGAGGGCTTCTAGTGTCCTGGCCCCACCGGTGGACCTCCTGATGGCACCTGGTATTTTTGGCCACTGTGTGACAGAGTGTCAGACTGGAGGGGTGCTACTGGGCTCTTGCTCTTTTTAACATTGAAGAATCTAGATAAAGGTAAAGGTTTCCCTTGCTTGAAAGCCAGTCGAATCCGACTCTAGGGAGCCGTGCCCATCTCCGTTTCCAAGCCGAAGAGCCAGCATCGTCCAAAGACATTTCCGTGGTCATGTGGCCAGCGTGACTAAACACCAAAGCGCATGGAACAGTTACCTTCCCACCGAAGCAGTATCTATTTAACTACTTGCAATTTCTTGCTTTCGAACTGCTAGGTTGGCAGGAGCTGGGGCCAGAGACAGGAGCTCACTCCGTCACACAGCACTCGGGTATTGAACTACAAGAGCTACTGACTTTCCGGGCTGCAGCTAATCGTCTTAGCCTCTGAGGCACTGCTACTACTTGATCATATATGCTCCAGCTTTGGAACATACATTTAACCTAAGCACAGCAAACCTTAAATGGAAAAATACTCTTTCTTAGAATCCAATAAAGCTGCTCTGACTAGTGAATTATCGAAATCCTTCATCGGATGACCGAGCCCCTCATTCAAAAGCAGCTCACTCTCCAAGATGATGGTTTCTCCATACGTACTTGGGAGCGTTCGCATTCAGAACTCTTCCTTCTGGCGTGATCAAAGTCCTTGGTGGCTTCTCTTTCTTGTTCTGTTCTCTGTCAAAAAAAGGAGGGGGGGGGGAGGAACAGCGGTTTTTGATTTCGCATTCCGATCCCTTGCGAGAGGCAACAAAGGAAGAAAAGGAGAGACAAGAGGAAGCCCACCGCTTTTGATTAAAATACATTAAAAACACCCCGTGCTTCCTTTCACACTGGGAAATGTGTCGTTTGAAAATCAGAAATGCCCGTGAAGTTAAAAACTACAGACAGCTCCCGAGAACTCAAGTCCTGGCTACCAAATCCCGGTTCAAACAGAGAAGTTTCGTCCCGTGCTCAAATAATGCTCAGACTGGGGGGCTCAGGGGCGTTCCAGAAAGCCATTTCGTAGATGAGAATCAGCTGCTGGAATTCCTCTTTAACATCCTTGTCTTAAAATATCCACCTAATATTACTGGAAGTGGCTTCCAAGCAATTGTGCTTCAAATCAGAGCACAGGTTTCCTTACTGGGCAAATTCAGGGCCAAAATACAATTGATACACGTGACTGGGGGTGGGTGGGGGCGCTAACGTAGCCACTTTGGTGTAGTGGTTAAGTGCGCGGACTCTAATCTGGGAGAACCGGGTTTGATTCCTCACTTCTCCACTTGCACCTGGCTGGATGACCTTGGGCAAGCCATAGTTCTGGCACAGCTGTTCTTGAAAAAGAGCAGTTTCTGTCAGAGCTCTCTCAGCCCCACCTACCTCACAGGGTGTCTGTTGCGGGGGGGGGAAGGAGTTTGTAAGCCGCTCTGAGACTCCAAGTGAGTGAAGGGCAGGATATAAATCTAATCTCTTCTTCTTCTTCTCTTCTTGTAGTCACATGTACAATCAGGGGGAACTCACCTTCAAAGGGCTTCATTGCTCTGTCAGCTCTGGAATGCTGTGAGGAGGGAAGGGACTTTAGGCTTCCCTCCTGTGCTGTTTTCGCCAGTAGAAATGGCTGGGAGGGATTGTTTGCCCCTTCCACATGTCATCACTGTTGGAGTGAGCGACTCAGCATGCCTGGACATTGAGGGGCGCTACATCACTCTAAGGGTGTATAGGTGTGATCCCCTTGAATGGGATACCTCTCTTTGTCTTAACCTCTGTCTGACCCCTCCTCTCTCTCCCTTTGTCCTCTCACTCATCACACATGGCCTTCCATGGAGACACGTGCCTCTGCAGATCTCTCCTATAGAGACAATCCCCTCATGCTTCCACACACATGCTGCCGGACAAGCTGGTCATTTGTGACAGGGAAGGTACTCTTTAGATTATTCGTCTTCCTCTTCTTCCGACTGCAGCCTGAATGTGAAGCAAGTCTACTTGAATAAATTTAAGTTTACTCTTTTTTTTTTGCAATGATCTTCTTGGGAGATTTATTTTCTTGCACTCAGTATCATGCTTCTATGACTGGGCAAACTCTGCTATATTAACCAAATATCCAAATAATCACATCCTGAGGGACAAGTTCAGCTTCAGGAATGGGAAAACAGCCATGCCGTGGCTGTTTCCTAATGTGAAAATGACATGGGAGGGAAGCCCGAAACCCTCCCTGCTCCCACAGCACTCCTGAGCTGAATTGGGCAGCTGAATGCTTTGAAGGTGAGGTTCCCCAAACATACATGCGACCACAAGACAGGTCTGGAACCTCTGATCCAACCTGGATCACATGTACCGTGCATTTTGGTTCTCATAGCGCATGGAAGAGATGGTTGACCTTTCCTGTGTCTCCTTCAGTAAGCATGTGCTCTCCAAGGAACTTTAGACCGGAGCCACAGAGGGTCATCTCACGGATGCAGAGAAGAACAGGGGCTCAGTTTACTGCTGATCCCGCCCATCGAATCACCTCTTGACCTTTATCGCTTCTTGTATCTTCTCCACCTGTTCTCTCCACCCACACCCCACCTTGCGTTCTATTGTAAGAGTGCGCAGTCAGCTGGGGCAAAGGTGCCATTTATACGGATTTGCGGACACCAAACGCTCTAAGGCATATCAAATGTTGCTTGGACAGGAGGGGAAAAACCAAAAAAAAAAAGCTATTTAGAGACAATATCTGGTCCTGCGGCTGGGTTGAAAATCAATGCAAATCTGGTAACACAGAAAACCATTGATCATCAGTTTAAGAAACACGCAGTGAGAACAGCAAATTACCTGTTTTCTTTTGCTTTCTTTTTTTCAAGGAATCGGTGAGCTTCGAGCCTCGCCTCTGGAGTGTGGGGCACAGGCTCCTCCCAAAAAGCTTTCGATTCTTCGTCATCCTCCTCCTCAATCACATCGCGGTACCAGTTTCCTCCTTCGGCCTTCAGATGCTCTTCTCTGTCTTCTAGGGAGTAGACGCTGGACCGCAATGCACAAAAGAAACCCCCTTAAATCACGATTCTAGCGGCAGATGCTGATGACAACTGCCACAAAGCCCAACTACACATTTTGCTTTTTTATATAATAGAAATGCATAGGGAACTGCCTCAGACTGAATCAGAACCTTGCTCCATTAAAGTCAGTACTGTCTATTCAGACTGGTAGTCTCAGGTTGAGGTCTTTGACGTCACCTACTGCTTGGTCCTTTAAACTGAAGATGAGAACGTCAGAGAAGACAATGTCGGATCAGGCCAGTGGCCCATCCGGTCCTACACTGTGTCTTCACAGTGGACAAAACCCAGGTGCCATCAGGAGGTCCACCAGTGGGGCCAGACCTCCAGAAGTCCTCCCACTATTCCTCCCCAAGCACCAAGAACATAGAGCATCACGGTTCTAGAACCTGGAACCTTCTGCGTGCCTAGCAGATGCTCTACCCTTTGAGATATTTAACGTTCTCAGAGCTTCTAGGAGTCACTTGCAGCCTACAGACCCGTGCAAATACTCAGTCCTCACGCAACACGTATGCGAGTAATTGTTTTCTTTCCAGGACAGAAACATACCCATATTAAAAGAGAGATCTAAGAAGGGAACATAGCTCAGTGGTTAACGTGTCTGCTTTGCATGCAGAAGGTCCCAGATTCAGTCCCTAGAACTGGGACTCCAAGAAGCAAAGGTTGGACACCAAGGGGCTCCGTCTCCTTTCAGCTGTTTCCTGTTCTGCTTCTAGTCTAGAAGCTGCTCAGTGTTTGGTTTATGCTGCTGCTTTCATGCTCTGGCCTGCTTTTAATGGCTTGTGTGGTTTTGTTGCTTGGTTTTAGTTATGAGCCTCCACAGACAGGTCCCTGGACAACTGGCATATCAGTTTTCTAAATAAATAAAGGATCTTTCTCAGCCACTGTCTATTAGAATAGACCAGGGGTCCCCAACAAGCTGCCTATGGGTAGGGTTGTCAACCCCCAATGGGGGTGGGATTTCCCCCAATTTTGGGGGGCCCAATCCGCCACCAACCAGCTGGCCAGCAGGAGGAGCCCCACTCCCGAAGAGCCCCACCGCGCCCAATGTGCCCGGCGAATGCTCTAGCATTTGGCTAAAAACTCTATGGTGACCATAGAGTTTTTAGCCAAATGTTAGAGTGTCCCTTGTACAACGTGCCCAGTGGGATGACATCATTTTTGGGGTGATGTCATCACAGTGCGTGTACTTTGCACATGCGCCAAAAGACCCCAGGACCAAGCCAGGAGCCCCCTGCCAGCAGATGGGTAAGATCTGGCAACCCTACCTGTGAATGCCATGGCGTCCACTGACATCTTTTCTGGTGCCTGTCAAGTGTTTTTAGGAAGTGGCTTTGGGCCAAGTAGGGCTTTTGCTCAGCTACGCATCTGATTGACCATTGGTATTTGACTGGCTGTGCAATGTTTTTTTAATGCTGCTTTGGCAGCATATGCCACCACAGCACAAGAATAAGCACGGTTACTGAAGTTAAGCTGTGGCAGCCATTTTGTGGCTGGCCCCACCTCCTGTGGCAGCCATTTCGTGGCAGCCATTTTGTTACTTCCCTCCACCACCCTCTGTCAGAATTTCAGCAGGCTCAAAAAGGCTGGAGACGCCTGAACCAAACAAGTGTTGGAGCGCTCTTGAAGGGCTTAACCCCTTCCTTCAGAGAAGCTGATTTTTCTTCTCTTGGCTACGGACTCACTCGTTTCACTTAAGAACGTCATTGTTTGCTTCAGCAGCCGAGGAAATACGAGCAAAAGTTATGTACGAAGGGTGAAATTTTTACTTCAGTAAGCGCTCTTAGATCTGGTTTATTCTAAAGATGTTACTTATGGCTCACGTTCTATGTTCTCTGTGATGGACTGTGATGGCCTTTGGCGCTACAATAAATACTACCTGTCACTCAGAGTGCTGAGGGTCTGAAAGGGCAGAAGACGGTTTCACAGGTCCGAGCATGCACATGAATGACGGGGCGTCAACGCCTGCATACCGTGGAGCGCATTTCTTTCGTTCTGTCTTTCTCTTCTCCCGTTTGTCCTGGGCCTTTCTTTCCGCCTCTTCCTTTTCCAGGAACCTCTTAAGAAGGTAAGCCTGTTCCTGCTCTCTGATTCGTTTTTTGACCTCGGGATAATTCTGCAACGCCTGTATCCTCTCAGAACGCCTGATTTCTTTAGCATCCAACGACTTCAAAAGGAGAAAAATAATTGTGAAATAATGCACATTATCAAGACAGCCATCCAGTATCTCATTAATATACAACTGTTACCATAACTTCCAGTAACCACCACTTACCCTTCCGTAAGTAGGGTTGCCAAGCTCCAGGTGGGGCCTGGAGAGTTCCCAGAATTAGAAGTGATCTCCAGCCGACAAGAGATTGGTTCCCCTGGAGGACATGGCTGGTTGGGAAAATGGATTCTGTGGCATGATACCCCGCTGTGATCACGCCCCTGCCCAAACCACTCCCTTCCCAGTCTCTCCCCCCCCTCAAAATCTCCAGGTATTTCCCAACCCAGAGTTGGCAACCCTGGATCAGAGCAGTGTGGCTGCTCAAATTTGGGGTTTAGACTTGGTAATCCCAGAAAAATTATGGGGTGGACTGACTTAGCTACGGCTAAGAAAATACTTAGCTATAGAAAATACTTCGAGCCATACTGCCCGTTTTGGCTAATAGCTGCTTTGTGCTGTTTTTAGCTCCATTTAAGCCACATGGCATTTTAAAAACATGAATCTAAATGTAGACTGGAGCCTAAAAGATGCGCGAGCTAAATTTGGTGGACTTGATTGCAAGGCAGCTAAATTTGCTCCGGGAGCGGGGGGGGGGGGGGGGATCAGACACAAAACCAGCCATTTGTCAGTCTGGGGATCAGGGAATCGGCCTGTTCGATGCTTCTGTTCAATGCGCCCGACAAAACTTTTAGCATGAATTTCATTACGTGCTAAAAGGGCCGATCTATATTTTGCATTAACATTAATATTGGATTAACAATTTCTGGCCCTTGGCACCAAAGAAGGATGTTCCCCGTTATCTTTCAAGCCGTGGCGCTCCATTCTGCTAGGCCTTCGGGCGGATTTGCTGAGAACTGTTCTTTTCCTGATAGAATTTGGATAATGAATTCCATCTGCCAGTTACTCCTTCCCTTCCGAAGACCGATTTTCTGGAGTCGTGTTGTTTCTGCATTTCCTGTGCCGCTAGCTGATCAGCTTTGGGGGTCTTGTGCTGACGGTGTCATCATTTATTTTTTAAACTGATTGTCAGAATTATCATTTTAGGTTTGTTAGAGGCTTTGCGGGCCTCTGGGCCAACCCGCAGATAACCAATATCTGAAAGAGTCTCTGTCTTCTGTCCATTGCCCATCAGGATGGAAGAGCATGGAAGACACCAGCCAAGAATCTTCTGTCAGTGGCAACCAACAGGACAGTTTGGGGGTGGACATAGTGAGGGGTGGCACTATGGGTGTGATGACATCATTTCTGGGGGGAAACCCGAAAGTGACGGTAGGTAGCTCTAGGAATCGCTGGGAACTCCATGGTAAAATCATGGTTAATAAACCAGCGTTTCCAGGAATTCCTAGAGTTACCCATTGCCACTTCTGGGTTTCCCCTGGAAATGACATCATCACATCCATGATGCCACCAGTTTTCTATTTCCCCCCTGCTGCCGCTTGGAGTGGCAACAGGCAATGGAGGGATGGCGTACCAAGGTGGCACCTGGCTCCACCTAAAGACCATCTCCTTCCAGCTGCTGCTTGAGGGGAGGGAAACGGAGGCAACAGCTAGTCGTTTCCCTCCCCCCTCCCCACTGTGGCTTCAGATCCATTAACAACAACTGCTGATAGGTAGGAAGATTCTGCATACTGGGGAAACAGCAGCTGACCCCTCCTCCAGCAGTTGAGAAAGAAGCGGCTCAGTTCCACCATAGGGGAACAAACCTTGTCCCAGGAAAGACTAAGACCTGGCAGCTGCATGGAAGTTCAGTAACTTATGGGGGGGGAGATTTTAACTGTCTGGCTGTCACAGCTCAAAGGAAAAATGCTGAGCAGGAGGGGCAGGAACAGTGTGAGAACTGGAGAGAGGGCACCGAAACCACACTGGTTTCTTCTCAGTTGTGGCACCAAAACTCTGGAACGCTGTCCCCAGGGAGATTCGTCTATCCCCTTCTGTTCTCATCATCTGCCAGCAGGTAAAAACTGCTTGTTTCGCCTGGCGTTCCCTCAGTGATCCCGCCCTCCTGCCCGATGTTTTAGTTCTTGTTTTTGTATGTATTTTAGCCCTGTAATTAATTGTTTTAATGATGTGGGGGTTTTGTTGCTTTTTGTGATTTTTATCATGCATGTTCTAATTTGCACTGTACGGAAATGTTTCAGAAAAGCACTTTGGCGGGGGAAAGGGACTGCAGACTATACGACTGTGTTGCCATAAGTATGTTTCTACTAGATAATTTCTGCATCGTTTAATATGTCACCTTTAAAGGCTTCTGCTTTGTTTCATCTTTGGTTCAGCTCTGTATCAGATTTCTGCTCGTTTTCAGGTTTATTTATTTATTTCATGGCATTTATATCCCGCCCTCCCCGCAAACAGCGGGCTCAGAGCGGCTCGCAACACAAATCAATACATACAATATCCATTAAAATAATTAACTTCTACCACAAGAGCAGCAGCGTTACAAATTTTCTTCACAGGTGTATCAGAACAGCACACAGATGTAACCCCTGTGTGCATTCACACAGGCTGGCAGATAAACTTGCCGGCAGATGGACTTGGGCCAGGGCTAAGATGTATACATTAGGCGGCCCCTACTTAAAGGCCTGGTGGAAGAGCTCCGTTTTGCAGGCCCAGCGGAATTGTAACAAAACCCGCAGGGCCCTGATGTTCTCCGGGAGCTCATTCCACCAGTATGGGGCCGCCACTGAAAAAGCCCTGGCAGGACCAGCCGGTTTTGGGATCCAGACTGTAGTGCTCGCTGGGGAACAGATGGAGAGAGGCGGTCCTTCAGGTAAGTAGTCCACAGTCCAAATCAGACTGCATTGCTCATTGGATGCCCCAGCCCTTGATTGCATTGACTCGCTCTGTGTAATCTGCCTTGAGTAGGGTTACCATATTTCGAAAAGCAGAGAAGAGGACATATTTCTGTTCTGGAGGTCTCGCTTCAAAAAGGATGTGGACAGAATGGAGTGGGTGAAGAGGAGAGTGTCGAGAATGATCGGGGGCCTGGAGACCAAGAAGCCCTATGAGAAAAGGCTGAGGGACTTGGGAATGTTCAGTCAGGAGAAGAGGAGGTTGAGGGGGGACAGGATGGTTCTCTTGAAGTATCTCAAGGGCTGTCTCTTAGAGGATGGCAGGGAGCTGTTCCTGTTGGCAGCAGAGGATAGGACTCGCAATCACAGGTTTAAATTAAGGGTGGGAAGGTACCGGCTGGATCTTAGGAAAACGTTTTCGACAGTCAGAGTTGTGCAAGAGTGGAATCAGCTGCCTAGGGAGGTGGTGAGCTCACCCTCACTGGCAGCCTCTAAGCAGCAGCTGGATGAACCCTTGTCAGGGATGCTCTAGGCTGATCCTGCATTGAGCAGGGGGTTGGTCTAGCTGGCCTGGATGGCTTCTTCCAACTCCGTGATTCTATGATTTCCCAACTGACTACTTCACTATAGCAAATCTCATTTTAAATACCCCTCCTATTTAAGCGGAAGCTTGCCTCCACTGGGGGACTATAGGCTCAACCTCCCAATCCCAAAAGAGGACATTTTCATCAGTTTTTTAAAAAGAGCCCCAAAGAGGACAGACACATAAAAAAGAGGACAGTGGTAACCCTAGCCTTGAGGGCTTTTCCATACTCTGTACTCCTTGTGTGCCCCTATTCCGGGCCGAGCTGAGAGCTGAACAAGACCCTGAGGTCGACACCAAGGCATCAGTAGGAACGCCATCTGAATGTTTTAGTATTAACACCTTTGCGAGCACTTTATTTGCACTGTTATGGTTATTATTATATTTTAATCTCGTTTTAAATTTTTTTTAATTGATTGGCAATTAGAGGTACCGGAAGGTACCGGCTGGATCTTAGGAAAACGTTTTCGACAGTCAGAGTTGTGCAAGAGTGGAATCAGCTGCCTAGGGAGGTGGTGAGCTCACCCTCACTGGCAGCCTCTAAGCAGCAGCTGGATGAACCCTTGTCAGGGATGCTCTAGGCTGATCCTGCATTGAGCAGGGGGTTGGTCTAGCTGGCCTGGATGGTCTAGATGGCCAGTTGGTCTAGATGGCCAGGGGGTTGGTCTAGATGGCCAGTGATTGGCACTGCGTGCCGTTTGTAAGCTGCCCTGAGCCCATTCCCGGGGAGGACGGGGTAAAAATGTGAATTAATAATAAATAAATAAATATATATTTTAAATTTTTCCACGTTTTGTTCTCTTTAGTGGTCACTTCACTATTACATCGCTGTTTGTCTGACATATTTCTCTCCCTTTGAAACTGCAGGGAAGTATGCCGCAGATACAGCGACATAATATCGTAGTGACCACTAGAGGGAGCAAAACACACACGGAAAAGGGGGAAGAAACAACAGCGAAGCAGGGGGGCACACGTGTGAGGAAAATGAGGGGCACACACAGGACAAAAACGCGGAAGAGCCCTGAGTCTCAGGGAGAAAGGGGGGAAATAAATAATGTAAATGAAATAAATAAAAAAAATGAGGGCAGAAGGGCAAGGTATAAATTGTGTAAAACAAATTAAAATCAAATAAATATTGCCAGTGTGTTATGTTGTTGACAGGTATGTAAGCTGGTTCAAAGGATATATGCTAGAAAGGCAGGGTCAGAATTGTTTTAATGAATATGTAAATAAACAACGTATCAGCATAACGTACTTGTAGTTGATGAAGCGTAGCGGCCACGAACTGTCTGTAACCTTCAAAATCAGTACACGGGTTCCCTGTGAGGAAGAGCTCTTTGAGGTGTATGTTCATCTTCAGGGACTCAATGCTGGACAATTCGCCCACGAAATTCGCGGTCAGATCAAGCTTCTGTAGGTCTTCACAGCCTGTTTGGAAAAGGTGAGGGTTGCCCCCCCCTTTAATTGACACTGCATTTATCAAGCACACCCACTTACCCAGGGCAGCCCAACCATTTGGAGCCCGTGGGCACGTTTGGAATTCTGACACAGGGCGGTGGACACAGACACAAAATGGCTTTCTGGAATGACTGCTCTCTCACATGGGTGAGGTGAAGCCAACCACAGAATGGCAGGGAGTGAGGTTAGGCATAACTCTTTACTGGGAGTGAGGTTAGGCATAACTCTTTACTGGGAGTGAGGTTAGGCATAACTCTTAACAGTAACTCTTAACAGTAACAAAGTGGTTTGGTGCAGTGGTTAAGTGGACGGACTCTAACCTGGGAGAACCGGGTTTGATTCCCCACTCCTCCACTTGCAGCTGCTGGGTGACCTTGGGCAAGCCATAGTTCTGTCAGAGCTGCTCTCTCAAGGACAGTTGTCTCAGAGCTCTCTCAGGGTGTCTGTTGTGGGGAGGGGAAGCGGAAAGGAGTTTGTAAGCCGCTCTGAGACTCCAAGTGAAAAGTGGGGTATAAATCCAATCTCTTCTCTCTTCTCTTCTTCTTCAAGACTTCAGGCCTGGTTTAACAGGATGCCTTTTAATCAGCACTGCCAATCAGATCTCCAGCAGCCAATCGGAATCACACCTGGGCAAAAGCCCCACCTGGCTCTGCCCACTTTCTAAAAATACTTGGTGGGCACTGGGAGAGGTGTCAGTGGGCACCATATTGGGGACGGACCCCTGCGCTTACCCCTCCCCTGATCACGGGACACAAGTTGTAGCATAACAGTCTATTTTACAAACAAAAATATCAGCTATTAGAATTATGACAGTTCACTTGTTTCCAACATCATCAAGGAGCCATTTCATTTAAAAAAATGTCGTTTGAAATGCATAAAAATGATTAGAGGAGTTAGAAATAATATTTTGGGTAATTAGCTTTGATCTTGGCACATATGGTCTATAGCAGTTGGTCTAAAATTAGGCTACTGATTGTTTGAATCTGGCCCAAGTGATTAAAAGCTGTAACAGGAAACAGCTTCAACAGGTGCATTCTGGGATGCCTGCTCTCTCACATGGACCTGAACAGATGGCGTGGCTTCTATAATACAGGACAAGGTCTGGAAGACCCAAGTTCAAATCCCTGCTCAGCCATGAAGCTCATGGGACAACTTTATGCCAATTAATCATCATTAGACTCAGTCAGTCTAATCTCCCTCAAAGAAACGTTGTGAACGTAAAATGGAGGTAAGGGGAAATCAATATGCTGCTTTGAGTGTATTGGGGAAAATGGAACAGACAGCTAACTGGTGCACAAGTTTTTCTACATTTTGCTTCCTAAAAGAACGTCCAATGTCACCCACCTAAAGTTAAATGCTTCCAACTTCCATTAGTTTCAGCAGGGACTAGGGTTGCCACGTCTTACCTGGCTTTTAGCGGGGGGGGGACTCCTGGGATCTTCTTGCACATGCACGATGATGTCACCTGGAAGTGACATCATCGTGCGGAGCATGTCACATGTCAACGCTCTTAACGTTTTGGCCAAAAGCTCTATGGTAACCATAGTGTTTTGGCCCAAATGCTAGAGTGCTGTTGCGCGATGTGCCCAGCATGATGACATCACTTCTGGGTGATGTCATCATGCCAACGACGTTGACCCGAGAGGCAGCTGTTCGGGGGTGGGGCTTCCCCTGCTGGCCACCTGGCCAGCGGCACATTAGAGCCCCAGAAATTGGGGGAACCCCTGCCCTAACCGGGGGCCTGGCGACCCTAACAGGGACAAGCTAAAGCGCGTGCTTAACTTTCCCACTGAAATCAATGGGAATCGGATGAGTTGAGTTGTGTTTGGACTGTACCCATTTTTTTTAGCCTTGCAAACAAAAACCAACAGTTACTCTATAAATCAACAAATATGAAGCTCCGGCTGAGAGCTCCCCTCCCGCTATGTACCAACTTAGAAGGAGGTCAGGCAACCCTCTACCACTGTACAGTGCGCTGTAGTGGTCAGAGTGTCAGATGAGGATCCGGGAGTCTCGAGTTCAAATCCCTGCTCTGCTGTGGGAGCTTGCTGGGTAACCTTGGTCCAGTCACTTTCACAGCCTAATCTACCTCACCGGTGTGAGACCCCACCGAGTCAATCAATCAGCAAGGGTTCTTAATCAGGAAAGGTTTATTGATGAAAGGTCTTACTGGTCATCTACACATTCTGTGTTAGTAATGGCCGGTAGGAGTGAAATCAGTGAAGTGATACAGGATTCAGACAGACCTCATAGTGCAACATATCCAATAAAAAGGTGGAATACAGAAAGTGCCTAAAATACTGGCTTATTGTTCCCATAGTATGAGCGGGGAAGATACATAGCCAGACCTGAAAAGATACAACAGCTGGGATCAGAGCCTCTCAAGGTCAGAGAAGCAGGCAAGGCGATAAGCCTGCCATGAGAACAGAGCTCGTAACATTCCACAGAAACGAGGCCCACCAGGCTCAGGAACCACCTCCAACCCGGGGGATGGCAGCATTAGCTGACATCGGATGGTGGTAATGATAAAATTGGAGGGGAAGAGGATGTTGCAAGCTGCTTTTGGACCCCATTGGAGAGATTGGCGAAGTATAAAACTGACTCAATCAATAAAGCTCCCCAGAGAAGCCCCTATCCAAAGAATAATATGTACGGAACTTTTCTCTTTTTTAAAAAAATAAATAAATTTTGATCCCTGTGAGCTGTCTTGGGAGCCAATATTATGCTAAAAGGTATGATAAAATTAATCTGGATTGTTCTCAATGCATCCTCCCTCTCCCTTTCCCGTTCTGAGGGCAGGGGGGGAAGATCTCGGGGTCGTAGCGGATAGCTCAATGGAAGTGTCAACCCAGTGTGCTGCAGCGGTGAAAAAAGCTGTGTTTGGGATTATTAGGAAAGGGACTGAAAATAAAATGGCCAGTATTATAATGCCCCTGTATAGATCTGGGGTGGTGCCTCGTTTGGAATACTGTGTGCAATTCTGGTCACCGTATCTCCAAAAGCACATTGTGGAGCTGGGAAAGGTGCAGAGGAAGGGAAACCGAGATGATGAGGGGGTATAGGGTTGCCAAGTCTGGATTGGAAAATACCTGGAGACATTGGGGGTGGAGCCAGGAGAGGGCAGGGGAGGGGAGGGGCCTCAGCAGGGTACCATGCCATTGAGTCCCCCCTTCAAAGCAGCCATTTTCTCCAGGGGAGCTGATCTCTGTCAGCTGGAGATCAGTTGTAAAAGCGGGGGATCCCCAGGCCCCACCTGGAGGCTGGCAACCCCAAGGGGGTAGGAGCCCCTTCCCTATGAGGAAAGGCTGAAGAATCTGGGACTTTTCAGTTTAGAAAAGAGACAACTATAGGGGGACACGATAGAGGTTTACAAAATGACGGATGGTGTGGAGAGAGCCGACAAAGAGAACTACTCCTCCCTCTCCCAAAATACTAGAACCTGAGGGCATCCAATGAAACTGATGGGCAAGTAGGTTCAAGACAGACAAAAGGAAAGAATTTTTTTTATAGAAAGCGTGATTAAAATGTGGAATTCGCTGCCAGAGTGATAGTGATGGTCACAGGAATAAACAACTTTAAAAGGGGATGAGATGGATTCATGGAGGATAAGTCTAATCGTGGCTACCAGCCCTGGAGACTGAGGGGAACCTCCACATCCAGAGACACCAAGTCTCTGATTCCCAGAGCTGGGAGGCAGCATCAGGGGAAGGCCTCGGCCTCTCTGCCCTGTTGCTGGTCCTCCAGAGGAACTGTTTGGCCACTGTGTGAGACAGGATGCTGGACCGGATGGACTATTGGTCTGATCCAGCACGACTTTTCTTATGTTCTCTAACAGAAGACGAACATCTATCTCCAATTCTGATTTTATTTATTAATTAAAACATTCACATCCCATCTTTCTTCGTGGTTCAAGATGGCTTAACAATCATAGTTACAAAAATCTTCTGTTAAAACCAAAATTTAAATCGCAAACCCCAAACAGCCCCAACCCGCCACACACAGAGAAGAAGAAGAGGAGGAGGAGATTGGATTTATACCCCACCCTTCACTACCCAAGGGAGTCTCAGAGTGGCTAACAAACTCCTTTCCCTTCCCCTCCCCACAATAGGCACCCTGTGAGGTAGGTGGGGCTGAGGGAGCTCTGATAGAAACTGCTATTTTTCAAGAACAGCTGGTACAGAGCTATGGCTTGTCCAAGGTCATCCAGCAGGTGCAAGTGGAGGAGTGGGGAATCAAACCCGGTTCTCCCAGATTAGAGTCCACACGCTTAACCACTACACCAAATTAAAAGATGTCTCCCAATTCAAACTCCCTTCAAATGCCCTGGCAAACAGGCTAGCCGATGAGGGGGCCCACCTCACCTCTTCGGGAAGCCCATTCCACAGAGCTGGAGCCACAATGGAAAAGGCCCACATTCTGGCTGATGTGAGATGGACCACCCTTATTGGTGGGATAACCAGCAGGTGGCCGCCTGATGACTGTAGCAGGCATGTATGGAAGAAGACAGTCTTATTTTGACCTATTTTGCAGAATCGTTCAAATAACTGTTCTTTTTTTGAAAAAAATACAATGAAAAGATCTTTACACCTTTATTGTGAACATTCTCCCCCCCCCCCTTTCTGGGTGAGCTAATAAGAATATTTATGTATAGGGAAGAAACTTCAGAAACCAACGAAAACAAGGTTTGTTGCGGCTGGGTCAGATTTATTTATTTATTGATTTGATTTGAATTATACCCTGCCCTCCCTACCAAGACAGGCTTAGGGCTGCTTGGTCTGTATCTATATCAGTGTAAGTATGGGGTTCAAAAACAGCAAACGTGTATCTTTGGAAAAACTCCTTGCAGCCTTCAGAGCCAGAGATTCCATTCTTCCAGCACTCAAACCATAATGAGAAGCAGTTGGGTGCAGTGGCTAGAGCTTCAGACTAGGAATGGGGAAATCCAGGTTCGAATCCCCGTTCTGCAATGGAAGCTCACGGAGTGGACCTTGGGCCAGTTGCTTTCTGTCAGCTTAACATACTTCACAGGATTGTTGTAGGAAGGATAAAATGGAGGGACAGAGAATGAGTTTTAAGCAGGGGGGGGGGGGGTTGTAGAAAAAACCCAGCATAATAGGCCACACCCCTGACAGCAGAAACACATTAGCATATTAGGCCACACCCCTGACAGCACAGCTCCCTCCCTTCCTTGGGTTCCCCAGGTGCCCCGCGGCTTGCAGGGCGCATGGGAACCCAAGGGAAGGAAGGCAGTTTCTGGATTGGCTTTCCCAGGCGCCCTGCAGCTGCAAGGCGCCCTGGGAACCCGAGGAGGAGAGGCACTTTAAACTGCCTTCCCTCCCAGGATCAGCTTGGTTTCCCCAGGCCCCCCACGGCTTGTGAGGCGCCTGGGGAACCTGAGGGGTGGGGAAGCTGTAGGCGTGGCCAACTTGGAAGCCAGCCAGAACTCCGTTCCTGTGCGTTCCTGCCCAAAAAGAGCCCTGGTTTTAAGCCACTTTGAGTCCCCGTTGGGAAGAAAAGCAAGGTATATTTAGATAAATACATCAAGTGGGGAAATGTATCTCATACACTAAACTGTGCTGACCGTTCCATCAACCCGTCTAAATGATTCTGGCCTCCCTTTTCCCGTACATATTTCTGCATGACAAAATCACAGCATTGGCTAACATGGCCCAAAACAGATGCACACTTGAAGAAAACATCACCGTTAACCTTAACCGCAAGGGACAAACTAGCTTGTAACTCGGGAGAGTTTTACAGAGCAATTAAACGAGAGAGGGACGTCTCTCCGGGGTATTAATAGCAGGGGATTTAACTTGCCATAATTTCTGTGAAAGGGACTGCCAGCAAATGACAAATAGCTTTTCCCATTAAACTTTCACTGGCTTAAGAGCAAGAAGTCTGTTCGCAAATCGCATAAACTGTGATTTAGTTCCCTCGGCTGGATAGGTGGCTCCCTCATTAGAGAAACTGAGTCGTGTGAATGTCGCAATTAAGAGCGAATGGTCCAGCGTCTTTAGAAAATGGGTGTTATCCTCTGAAGGTTCACTGACCCATTGCAATCAACAAGCTTCAACATATAATTGTGCACTATATTTCAGTCATACAGGTCGACTTAAGCATATCTTATTTTTTTGCTGGACTGTAACCATCATTCCATTGGGTAGTGTGACAAGTGCTTCCCCAAGGCATTGGTGGCGCTGTCCATGCGCCTCTCTCCAGCAGGGACTTCTATAATATGCAGACACTATTGTCCCTCCTGTTGGTTACATGAAGTCACTAGTACATTTTAGCTTATTTTCAGTATAGGGTACATGTTGAAATCGTCTGTTCTTTGTGGGACAGATCCCATCTCAACTGGGCAAGATGTAGGGTTACCAGACACCCCTCCCACCCCCCAGGCTGAGGTGGGGGTCCCCGATGCCCGGCCCCACTGTCCAGCTGCTGATCAGCTGACCAAAGAGTTGCCAGGTGAGAATGACAGCCGTTCACTTAACACCCGAGATCGAACGCCGTTTCTCTGCCAAGCCGTTCTTAAAGGTATTCACTCCCAATTCGGCCGTCTGACTTCTTTCACTCCAAACAAAATACCAACACACGGTTCTTGCTAATTGATATATTGGGCAGTCCAAAGCACAGTAAAGTCAGTCTGAATGGCTTGGCAGAGAAATGGCGTTTGAGCTCTGGATTTAAATGAATGGCTGTTATTGTTTTTCACTGGGAGTCCCGAAGTAGCTCCAGGTCTGAATGACAAGCCGGTGGGGGACTTGTCAGGATGCTCCGGGAGAGGGGAGGGAAGAATCCCAAAGTGCCTACATCACTCCGAAGTGACATAGGCATATGGGTGATGACGCTCTGGTTTTTGGGCAAAACTCTATGGTTTAAAGCTAATTCTACCATGGAGTTTTGCCCAAAAACTGGAGCATCCCTCCCCGTTGTCACCAACATGCCTACATCACTTCTGGGTGATGTAGGCATGATGTGTTTGGGGTGGATATCTCTCCCCTGCGGGGGGGGGGGGCACCGAAAACTGAGGGATCCCCCATGTGCTGGAGGAACCTGGCAACCCTAGCTGGCCGGCGGGGGCAACTTAGCCTGAAAAAGAGGGAGCCCCACCTCTGAATGTCTCTTACCTTAAAAACCTTATGGGGGGGGGGGGGGTCGTCATAAGTCGGCTGTGACTTGATGGCACTTTTCACCATCACCCTTACAGCCCCCCCCCCCCCCAGCTTATTCTGGAGAGTCTCCTGTTCCCTAAAATCAGCACTGGGCGGGCATTTGGTGCAACAGTGGGAAGGGGTAGCAAGAAAGTCCCCCTCCATCGCCAAAAAAATCCCTTCTGTCCATGGAAGTTTCCCATGGGATCAAAGCCTTTGGTTTTGCGTGATCCAGATTTGGTGATTTAAATCCCAGCGTAGAAAACCAGGACGCTGATACAGTTGTCCCAGGCAGGAAAAGCAGAATGGGTTTTTTAAAAACGGGACTCTCCGGAGACCAGAGCGATAATGTCAGACACATATTAACTAAAGTAAATGTCGCTTAAAAGATATCCTGATTAATCCAAGCACTCATCTGGGCCCACTTGTAACCCATCAAGTATCTTAACAGGCATCAGCTTCCATTAAAGAAAGAAAAGGCTCTAATTACAACAATAGCGTCTTGCCTTGCACGCTGGCTATGCTCCCCACAGTTGGTTGCCGCCTTGCCCTGATTTCCCCGCATTCCTTTGTAGTTGGTTTCCATGGTTAAGACCATAACCTAATTCATTGTTTGACTGAATTACCGTATTTTTTGCTCCATAAGACTCACTTTTTCTCCCAAAAAAAGTGTGGGGGGGGGAAAGTGTGTGCATCTTAAACCCCCCTCACCTTTCCCAAGCCACGGCACCGAGTGGAGCTAGGTGCGTCTTATGGTCAGGTGCGTCTTATGGAGCGAAAAATACGGTAACTCCTGTTACGTTGCTATCCTGTAGTGGTCCACCAGACCCTGTCCTACCAGAGTTAAAGTTAGGGATGAAGGAAAAGCAACAAAGAGCTGTGTGTGGTAGTCTGACAGTTCTGGAGCAAGCCATGCAGAGGGGGGTGGGAGTCAGGGGAAGACAAAGCACCTTGGGGTGCCCTTGCAGTCTTTAAGAAATCTGATACAGGATCAGCAGTTTTGCTGTCTGCTCCAGAAGCTTATTTATCTCCGCTATGATCAGCTCATGTATTTCTTTATGATCATATATTTCTGATCATAAAGACATCATAGGTCTCCAGTGCTCTCTCACCCAAACGATACTGGACTCTGAAGGATCACCCCTGATCTCTGTACCACTCGGGGAAATCTCAAACAATATTTTGAGGTCACTACATGTCAGACTAGGTACCAGGGTTGGGGTGAGGAAATCCGCCTTGAAGCACAAGGAAAGTAAAAGCAAACTTAAGGTTTCCCTCGCTCAAAAGCCAGTCGGATCCAACCCTAGGGGGCGGTGCTCCTCTCCATTTCCAAGCCGAAGAGCCAGCGCTGTCCGAAGACTTTTTCCATGGTTATGTGGCTAGTTAGGCATTTCTCTTGAGGGTAGCCTTCAATTCAATATGTTGCTCTGTTGGATCCATAGTGCTATGTGATTGGGTTGTTCTTCATGAATTGATATTTTCTTGATGAATTCACACTTCTGTATGCAGCCTGCAACTTCGTATATGACAACAGTGCTGTTCGGATGAAGTCTGCTCATGAAGCGAGTCCATATTCCGGAGAAACTCGTCAAAGCACTTACCTGTTCGTATGAATTTGTTCTTATATCCACTGTATTACTACTTTTTTCACTTATTGTATTACTGTATTTATTGGCATGCAATGTCATTATAGTAACGATTTATACAACCTTTTGGTCTTCCTTTTTCTTCATGGTTCTGTGGCCAGCATGACTGAACACTGAGGCGCACAGAACGCTGTTATCTTCCCACTGAAGCAGTACCTATTTACCTACTTGCCATTTTTTGCTTTCAAACTGCTAGGTTGGCAGGAGCTGGGGTCAGAGACAGGAGCTCCCCCCTACATTGCCTGCCATTTTCACTTTCTCTGATTGTCGGATTTTACGGTAGCCTCCCCACTGCGTGCTGGTTTAACTTCCTTTGATCTCTCTCAGTTTTATGGTACTGTCTGCATAGGTTTATGGCCGTTCTGTGGCCGTTTGGGGGTGACTCTGCAGTCAGTACAGCGTTGGCCCAGGGTATTTAAATGTGGTTTTGAGCCGCATCTCTTTCTCTTCCAGTGTGGGTTTGGGAAAACAACGGAGCGAATGCTAGATGCAGAATGGGCCTAGGTCTTTCTGTTGTTCAGGTCAGAGGGAGGAAAAAAACCCTAACACAAGAATTCCTACAGGGGCATCACCGAGACCTGGCTGACAGGGCATGAAGATATGAGTTCCAGATTCCAGATGGTAAAGATCTAAGTGACAGCTAGGTGACAGCTAAGAGCTTCATAGCCAGCAGCTCTAGTTGGAGCAAACAGGTTCTGACTGGCACTGTTGTACAGCAGCCAGAGTGACTCAGCAGCCAGTGCTGATTGGCTGGTCAATGTATATATGTGATTATTGTACAGTGTATCTTTCTCTCCTATGTATTCCAATGTGGGTGAAGCGCTTTGTCAGTTTGTATAGTGATTCTGCTGAACTGCGTATACCTGCATTTAACAACAGGCTTTTGTAAATAAACCCTGTATATATTCCTTCCCTACTTGGCTGTGTGGACATTGGACTCTGTGGGACGTAAGCTCTGCACTTTACTGTGCACGTTGCTGTTTATCTCTGCTCTGGTGCTAACACGCCAGCTCAACACTCGCACCCCCTGACAGTGGCGTGGTCCAAGGAAGCCTCCTTGACTGGCAAGGCTTGTTCTTTCAGCTCTCCCTTTGACCAGCCTGTGAGACTGAAGCAGTGAGATGGCAGTCTTTCAGCAGGTCATTCCCACGTGCACAAACACGACAAGAGACCAGTTAATGAAGGAGGGGACAAATATACACACAGCATTGATCCTACAGTCTCACCATCTGTCTCAAACCAGGCAACTGGTGTGGGGGGGGGGGAATTACCAGGAGAAAGAAGAAGGCTGAGGCCACGTCGTCGGTGTCGCACAGGAAGTGACATCATCATGCCAGCGACTTCCAGGCAACACTCTGGGATTTGGGCAAAATTTAGGGTTTACGACGACAACAGTGCAGCACACAGTAGAAAGTTCCCTCTCGGTCCTGTTACACTGACCGTTTAAGGACGCTGATTAGAGCTCAGGAGACCTTGCCCAATGTTGAAGCAATAGAAAAGCATTGTCTCAAAAGGAGATGGGATGAGACTCTCAGCAGTTGTTCTTTGTTCCTGAGGAAGGGCCGGAAGTCTGAAACACTGGGAAAATGACCTAGGGAAAGTGCTGGACTTTTCTGGATATTTATCTTGTATATTTATTCTTTGGTTTCTATATTTCCCTATGATGGACTTCTTTGGCTTCTGCATTTTCCTGTGATGGATTATATGGATAGATTTATTCCTGACGACAAACACATTTCACTTTGATGAAGTCTTCTTTGTGAATATTTTGTGGGGAATTCAGCTCAGGCTTAGATCTCTCCTGGCAACTGGTGGTGGTGGAGAATTACCAGTAGAAAGAAGAAGGCCAAGACCACATCGTTGGTGTCGCACAGGAAGTGACATCATCATGCCAGTGACTTCCAGGCGACACTCTGAGCTTTGGGCAAAACCTCTATGGTAAAACCAGCTGGGGAGTGGGGTCTGGCAGAGGGGGACCCCCGCCTCCACCAGGAAATCTGGACACCCTGCTCAAACTCTGTCCTGGTTAACAATTAGGGAAGCGTTTTTAAAGCAAAGAGTGTTTACCTTCCAAATTTTCGATTCTTTCAATGTTGTTCAAAGCCAAATTTAGATACTCCAGCTTCTTCAGTTTGCCAACATTTTCTGGAACAGAATAAAAATGTATCGTTACTAATCAGGCATTGGGCATTAGGACTGACTAGACCTCAAAGTCATGTGACCAGCAGTCATGTGACAAAACAGCAGAAAAGAAAATTGGGAGAATGTGTAAGACAACATAATTTTGTCTGTGAGCATGATGCTAAATCCTGTGAAGAGTTACTCCAGCATGAACCAATTGAAATTAATGGACTTAAACTAGAGTAATTCTGCTAAGAATTGCACTGTCTGGTGTCAACACTTTTGAGTACCTTTAGACTTTTTCTTTAAAGGCAAACAACGCAAAGGAAGCACATGCCTTATTAGCCTTATAAAATTATGGGTATCGTTCAAATATAAATGAGTTCCAAATAAATTCTCCAATTTGTTTCCCTATAACATTCAAGCCACAGCTGATTCATTTCTTTCTCTCTAATTGGATTTCTCGGTTCAAGTATCTGTTGCTATCGGGACACGAAATTAATATGAGGTAATTAACTGTTCTGAAAATATAACCCAAAATAAATATATTAAATCAGATCATCCTATTATGTAGAGAATGGGAAATTTTTCCAATTCTTTTTTTTTTTCTTCAGAAAACCTAATGAGAGCCCGTTTGGTGTAGTGGTTAAGTGCACAAACTCTAATCTGGGAGAGCCGGGTTTGATTCCCAACGCCTCCATTTGCAGCTGCTGGATGACCTTGGGCAAGCGATAGTTCTGTCAGAGCTGTTCTCTCAAGAGCAGTCCTCGAAAGAGCTCTCTCAGCCCTACCTTACCTCAGGGGGTCTTTTGTGGGGAAGGGAAGGGAAAGGAGTTTGTAAGCCGCTCTGAGACTCCGAGTGAAGGGCGGGGTATTCTTCTAATGCACTAATCTGGCTTTAAAAAATGTTGTATGTTGTTGTGGTTTTTTTGGTCTTGGTATCTGTTTACACATGCATTTGTGTTTGTGTGCATATGAGTGTTTGTGCACCCGGAAGTCACGGCGACCTCTGGTGACTGACCCCTACTGGGGGCCCGGAGGATATTCAGAGAGATGCCTGATTTCTCCACGCCTACTATCCCTCTGCATATCACACCTAATCCAATCACACCTGCTGTTGTCATTCACCTGCTATTGTCATTCAGCATCTGAAATCACTTCACTCTCCAAGACAGAGGGACAGATGGACTCGTATTCTAGCTGTATCTAAAGAAGTGAGCAGTGACTCACAAAACATCATACTCTGCCACAAATTTTGTTGGTCTTTAAGGTGCTACTGGATTCTTGCTCTTTTCTGCTGCTACAGACAGACTATCACAGCTACCCATCTTGATCTAGCAATAGGTAAAGATGAGCTTTGGGCCTGAAACCTACTCTATTTCAACCTCCCTGCGTAGTTTTAGGTCATTTCCGGTACCTGTAAATAAAAGTTCATGAACAAACACACTTACCAATTTTGGGAATCAAGTTGTTCTGCAGATAGAGAATTTTTAAGTCCCGGCACCATTTGTCGAGATGTTCTACTTTCTCCAGATCCTGTTGGTGTAGGGAAATTTCTTCCAAAGAAAAGATTTCGCAGTTGTTATGCTCCGCCCGCTGTCTGATAAGCTGTTCTGTGACTGAAAAATTTCACAGCGCATCAGTGCTGATCCTTTCAGAAATTCAGGTTGCAGTCATTTCCCCAGTGAAGCACAGAATATATCAGGGGTCCTCAACTTTTTAAGCCAGTGGGAAACTTTAGAATTCTGCAATGGGGCTATGAGTGCAGACACAAAATGGCAGAAGAAGAGGAGAAGGAGGAGGAGGAGGAGATTGGATTTATACCCCGCCCTTCCCTTGGAGTTTCAGAGTGGCTTACAATCTCCTTTCCCTTCCCCTCCCCACAACAGACACCCTGTGAGGCAGGTGAGGCTGAGAGAGCTCTGACAGAAACTGGCCTTTCAAGGACAGCTCTGACAGAACTATGGCTTGCCCAAGATCATCCAGCAGCTGTACGTGGAGGAGTGGGGAATCAAACCCGGTTCTCCCAGATTAGAGCCCACGCACTTAACCACTACACCAAACTGGCTGCCGCTGGAGTCGAAGCCAAACCCAAAACATCAGGGAGCAAAATCATACATAACCCTGACAATAACCTGTCAACATTTCATGCGGAAGCTCTGTTTAATGGGATGCCCTTAAAAAGTATTTTTGACATATTTGTTTGAAAGTATTTCTTGCATACACACAAGTTACTTTCAGTCCTACAGTAAAGAACCTCACGCTGACAGCTGCTGCTCAAGCAATCAGATATTCAATGACCAATCAGATGCCTTGCTGGGCAAAAGCCCCACCTTATCCCCTCCCCTCTTTCTAAAAACACTGGGTGGCACTGACAGGGAATCGGCCTATGGGCCGAACAGGGCTTGTGGGTAGCATGTCAGGGTAATAGGTGGGCTGCCGTGGCTCAGAGGTTAAGATGCTGAGCTGCAGACCAGAAAGTCTGTAGCTCGGCAGTTCGAGACCCGAGTGCCGCATGACGGAGTGAGCTCCCGTCTCTGGCCCCAGCTCCTGCCAACCTAGCAGTTTGAAAGCAAGTAGATAAATAGGTACCACTTCGGTGGGAAGGTAACAGCGTCCCGTGCACCTCGGCATCTAGTCATGCTGGCCACATGACCACAGAAACGTCTTCGGACAGCGCTGGCTCTTCGACTTGGAAATGGAGATGAGCATTGCATTCCTAGAGTCGGATTCGACTGGCTTTCGAGCAAGGGAAACCTTTATCTATAAGAAACCTGTATGGCAGGGGTCCCCTTTGCTGGGAAGGTAACAGCTTTCTGTGTGCCTCGGTGTCTAGTCATGCCGGCCACATGACCACAGAAATGTCTTCGGACAGCGCTGGCTTTTCGGCTTGGAAACAGAGATAGGCATTGCCCCTACAGTCCGATTCGACTAGCTTTCAAGCAAGGGAAACCTTTACCTTTACTTAAAGGTAATAGAGTTCCACTGTACAATATGGTTCACAAACTTACTTGGATAAATGATTGGGTCTGCAGTTTGTATTGCTGTGTACAGCTTATTTTAAATGGAATCCTACTGTGTAGTGTCTGTACCGCTTGTGCTTTCTAGTGATTCCAGGCTTCTAAAGTCCTAATGGATTGGTTATTGCATGCCCCATTTTGTTGATTGTACTGACTCACTATGTGTAATTCACCTTGAGACCCTGTGAGAACGGTGGAGTATACAGAATATAAATAAAAAATAAAGAAATAAAAATATAAGGGCTGAAACAGATCCACATCTGAAAGTATTCGCGAATACTGGGGGAAATGCAGTTCACAGTTTGTCATTCACATGCATGAGCAAGCTGCAAATCCTAAAAAGCTTTCAGTTATTAAGCCATGAGCAACCGGAGGAGGGAACACACGGATACCTCAGGGTTGTTCACAAGACCATATGGTTGGCTGTTATGTCTGAACCTTGCCTGCCTGGCTTGGTAGACCCTCCCAGCGCCTCCTGGACCAATCTGCATTAACTACAAAGCCTCATTTCCAAAAGCTGAAGCCGTTCCACGATCCGCCTCTTGTAACAGGCATCGTCGTCTGTGCCAAATACATATATTAAACCCACAGATGGCAACCTGTTCCAGTCTTAATAAGCATCCAAACAGTTTGGACGGCTGACGTTTTCTTTGAAGGTTTAAATGATGCTACATAAATTATGGGTCTTCTTGCATTTGGGAAGCAAAGGCATTTGGAAATGTCAAAACTGCATCTGTGGATTACAAAAGCTCTCTCCCCAGCGACCTGTGTTTGGTTTATTGAGCTTCCCCTCCCTGCAAACCCTTCTCCTCAGATAAGGGGGGGTGGGGAATAGCTACACATGTAAATAAAGATGGAAAACAAGGAATGTAAACATGGCCTCTGCAGAAAAATAAAAGATTCACAGAGAAGGTTCATGCCCATCAATATCGAAAATACACTCTACACGTGATCTCGGCTCCCTGGCTTTGGGAAGACACTCTGCCTGTGCTCAGGGCTGGCTTTGGGAATGCACTCTGCACATGCGTTCTGCTCCCTGGTTTAGCAAATTCACTCTGCACATGCTCTGGGCTGGCTTTGCGAATGCACTCTGCACATGCTTCGTCTCTCGGCTCCCTGGCTTCAGGAATGCACTCTGCACATACTCTCTGCTCCCTGGTTTTGAGAATACACACTACACATGATCTGGGCTGGCTTTAAAAATGCACTCTGCACATGCTCTCTGTTCCCTGGTTTCGCAAATGCACACTACACATACTCTGGGCTGGCTTTGGGAATGCACTCTGCAGATACTCTCTGCTCCCTGGCTTAGCAAATGCACTCTCTGCACATGCTCTGGGCTGGCACATACTCTGCCTCTTGGCTCCCTGGTTTTGACAATGCACTCTGCACATGCTCTCGGTTCCCTGGCTCTAAGAATGCACTCTGCACATGCTCTAGCGCATCAAACTCTCCATAAGTTGAAGGAGTTTGATGGCAGAAAAGAGGGAATTGAGCCTCGTCCCCGAATCCTGGCCTGGCCGGGAAGGAGGGAGGGCGAGGCCGGGGCTTCGCGCCGCGCCAAGAGGAAAACGGAGCCACTCACTGCGCACCATGGCCCCGCCGCGCTCTCCTTCCCCCCGCCGCCGGGAACGGACGCCTCGCGCGTAGCCATGGGAACCGGAGGGGGCGTGGCCAAGACAACGGCCAGGTCTCTCCGCGGAAGCCGAGGGGAGAAAAAACCGACCTCTCTAGGCATCCCCATCTCTATAGCTCTGTACGCTGAGGAAAACAACTACGGGAAGGCCCGACAACGCGGGTTTGGACCGGAAGTGACGACAGCGAGAGGGGGAGAAGAGAAAGCTTTGCATATCGAACGAAGAGGCGGGGCTGCAGGAGCCGTAGCAGTCGGGTTTGATTGGGTTGCCAACCTCCAGTCGGGACTTGGCGAGCTTCCCGAATTAGATCTGACCTGAAGGCGACAGAGATTTTGGAAGAAAAAGGAGGGTGGACTCTGGGGCACGGTAGCCTGCTGAAGTCCTGCAGAACCCCTCCCTCCTCAGGCTCCACCCCAAAAGCCCCAGTTGTTTCCCGACCCAGAGTTGGCAACCGTACTGGGGTGTCCGTGGTGTATGAGTAGACCTCCGCTTTCCCAGGCTGCCTAAAATTGACCGTTTACTCCCCCCCCCCCCCCCCAGCTGCCTGTCAGCCCAGCTGCTCCCAACTTTGTGCCCTTTGCGCATGCTCAGTGTAGCTTGCCAACTCCAGTTTGGGGAATCCCAGGTGATAGTGCTGGAGAGGGCAGGGGCCGTGGCTCAGTGGTGGGAGGGTGTACTTGGCATGCAGAAGATCCCAGGTCCAGCCCCCCACATCTCCGGTTAGGCTTGCTAGCTCTGGGTTGCGAAATTCCTGGAAATTTGGGGGCTGGAGCCTGGAGAGGGACCTTAGTGGGGTGCAATGCCATAGAGACCAGTTGCCAGAGCAGCCATTTTCTCCAGGGGAGGAGGAAGAGATTGGATTGGATTGATACCCTGCCCTTCACTACCCGAAAGAGTCTCAGAGCGGTTTACAGTCTTCCTTCCCCTCCCCACAACAGACACCCTGTGAGGCAGGTGGGGCTGAGAGAGCTCTTTCAAGGACTGCTTGTGAGAGAACAGCTCTGAAAGAACTTGTGACTGACCCTAGGTCACACCAGCAGCTGCATGTGGAGGAGTGGGGACTCAAACCCGGTTCTCCCAGATTAGAATCCACGCTCCTGACCACTACATCAATCTGGCTCTCTGTCCCTGGGAAATTATCTCTGTCATCCAGAGACCATTTGTTATTCCGGGAGCTCTCCAGCCACCACTTGGAGGTTATCTCCAGTTAAAGGGATCGGAAGGAGGTGATGTGAAAGACCCCAACCTGAGACCCTGGAGAGCCGCTGCCGGTCAGAGTAGACAATACTGACATTGATGGACCAAGGATCTGAGTCAGCATAAAGCAGCTTCATGTGTTCAGGGATCAGAGTTCGGGGAGATGCGGGATCTCAGCAGGAATGTGATTTTGGGGGGTGGAGCCTGGACATGGTATGGGGAGGGGAGGGACTTCAATGGAGTATAATGTCCTAGAGAGTCCACCTTCCAAGCAGCCGTTTTCTCCAGGGGAACTGATCTCTATTGCCTGGAGAGACGTTGCAACCCCAGGAGATATCCGTTCGCCACCTGGAGGTTGGCAACCCCAGGCGAAGACCATCAGTGGCTACTAGCCATGCTGCATAAAGGGAAACTCTGCAGTCAGAGGGAAGGGAGCAGCAAAGGAGGAGGACAGTTCCTCCGCCCCACTTGTTCCAGATCTTGTCATCTGGACATCATCTCACCACTTTGAGAACCTTAATAAAGGAAAGGAAGTCCTTCTTCACCCAAAGAGTAATTAATACCTGGAATTCCCTGCTGCAGGAAGTGGTGGTAGCTAGAAGCATAGACAGCTACAAGGGGGGAATGGATAAACACATGGCATAGAGGTCCTCATTTTATTTATTTATTTATTTATTTATTCATTCAATCTATATCCCGCCCTCCCCGCCTTCCGACGGGCTCAGGGCGGCTACCAGCATATAATAAAATACACAATATACAATTTACAATATTAAAACATCTTAAAACATAAAACCAACAATTTCATATCCCGCTACAAGATGGCGTATCTTCTTTATCAGGGTTGCGTCTAAGATGTTAACCAAGCAGCCGGTGGAAAAAAGAACATACTGGCTGACAGGTTCTCATTCGGGCCAGGGCCAAGGTGTAACCATTAGGAGGCCCCTACTTATAAGCAGGGGTCCTTTCGTAGAAAAAGAGCTGCAGGAGCTCATTAGCATAACTCATTAGCACATGCCACGTCCCTTGACATCACTGGAAGTGTGTCAGAAAGGGAATGTCAGTTTCAGCCCCATTATACCCTATGGGCCATTGAAATCAATGGCAAAAACTCATAGGGTATAAGAGGGGCTGGAGGAAAGGGGATTTGAGGGAGAGGTTCCAAACTTGCAGGGTAGCTGCTGGGGCCTCTCCTCGAAATATACACCAAGTTTCAAGAAGATTGGACCACGGGGTCCAATTCTATGGGCCCCCAAACAGGTTGTCCCATCCCCTCCATTGTTCTCTATGGTGGGAAAAAATGTTACCTTTTTTCCTACCATAGAGAACAATGGAGGGAATGGGGGCAACCTGTTAGGGGTCCCGTAGAATTGGACCCCCTGGTCCAATCTTCTTGAAACTTGGTGGGTATTTGGGGGAGAGGTCCCAGCAGCTACCCTGCAAGTTTGGAGCCTCTCCCTCAAACCACCTCCCCTCCAGTCGCTTTTAAAGTTGCCACCAAATTTCAGCGGCAATTCAGCAGCAGGCTGAATCAGATCAGAGAATCTGATTTGGCCCATGGCTGCCCTAGTGGCCACTCCTGAGCTGGCGGAGCTTCACTCCACCTCGCTCCGGCCCCAACGGACCCCTGCTTATAAGCCTGGTGGAAGAGCTCCATCTTACAGGCCCTGCGGAACTGTAAAGGTCCCACAGGGCCCTGATGTTGACTGGGAGCTCATTCCACCAGTATGGGGCCGCAAGTGAAAAAGCCCTTGTAAGCGCCCACTGGGCCTCCTTTGGCCCTGGGAGGACCAGGCGATTTTGGGATCCCGATCGGAGCACTCACTGGGGAACATACGGGGAGCCTTCAGTGGCCATTGGCCACAAGTTATAGATGGAACACTGCCTGGGGTAAGTGATGCTCTGTATTCTTGGTGCTTGGGGGAGGTCAACAGTGGGAGGGCTTCTGGAGTTCTGGCCCCACTGGTGGACCTCCTGATGGCTCCTGGGTTTTGGCCACTGTGTGACCCAGCGTGTTGGACTAGATGGGCCATTGGCCTGATCCAACATGGCTTCTCATGTTCTTATGAAAGGTGAGAGGTAAATCTCAGAAATCAGTAAATGAATATAGCTGAATGTTTGAGTAACTTTATACCAGTAAGCTAAACTACATTCTAATGCTATTTAAAAAGCTACTCCATGGGATGAATGGGGGTGGGGTGGGGTGGGGTGGGGTGGGGGGAGAGAACAGGAATTCTTAATTTAAATGCACTTTGCGCAAGGGGGTTGACAGTGGGCTCATAGGATAAAACCCAATTCCACTGCAACATACTACCATCTAGTGGCTTGAGGCGCATTCATCCGACTGCAGCTTCCTCTAGTTGGGAGAACATTTTCTCAGAAAGAATTATTTCTCTGCAACTCTTCCCCTGTTTCTTTCCCATAGAGTTGCCAACTGCCAGTTGGGGCCTGGAGATTTCCCAGGATTACAACTGAACTCCAGATGACAGAGATCAGTTCCCCTGGAGAAAATGGCTGCTTTGAAGGGTGGACTCTATAGCATTGTGCCCCAAACCCTCCCCTCCCCTGGGCTCCACCCCCAAATCTCGAGGTATTTCCCAAGCGGGAGCTGGCAACCCTCTTCCCATAGCCTCTCATAGTGCCAAAAATATTTAGGACCAATTCACTCATTATATTGTTTCCTGGCCTGAGCCAGGAAACCCCCTGTGAATGGGCAGCAGAGGTAAGTATATAAAGGTAAAGGTTTCCCTTGCTCGAAAGCCAGTCGAATTCGACTCTAGGGGATGGTGCTCATCTCAATTTCCAAGCCGAAGAGCCAGCGCTGTCCAAAGACTTTTCCGTGGTCATGTGGCCAGCATGACTAAATGCCGAGGCCCATGGAACGCTGTTACCTTCCGAAGCGGTACCTATTTATCTACTTGCAATTCCTTGCTTTCGAAATGCTAGGTTGGCAGGAGCTAGGGGTCAGAGATGGGAGCTCACTCCGTCACGCGGCACTCGGGTCTCAAACTGCCGAGCTACCGACCTTCTGGTCTGCACCTCAGCATCTTAACCTCTGAGCCACTGCGGCCCCATGTGAATGGGCAGCAGAGGTAATCAGGGGTCCTTTCGTAGAAAAAGAGGTGCAGGAGCTCATTAGCATAACTTATTAGCATAACTCATTAGCATATGCCATGTCCCCTGACATCAACAGAAGTGTGTCAGAAAGGGAATGTCAGTTTCAGCCCCATTATACCCTATGGGCCATTGAAATCAATGGCAAAAACTCATAGGGTATATGAGGGGCTGGAGGAGAGGGAGTTTGAGGGAGAGGCTCCAAACTTGCAGGGTAGCTGCCGGGGGCTCTCCTCAAAATACTCACCAAGTTTCAAGAAGATTGGACCACGGGGTCCAATTCTACGGGCCCTCAAACAGGTTGTCCCATCCCCTCCATTGTTCTCTATGGTGGGAAAAATGTTATTTTTTTCCTGCCATAGAGAACAATGGAGGGAATGGGGGCAACCTGTTTGGGGGCCCGTAGAATTGGACCCCCTGGTCCAATCTTCTTGAAACTTGGTGGGTATTTCGAGGAGAGGCCCCGGCAGCTACCCTGCAAGTTTGGAGCCTCTCCCTCAAACCCCCTCCCCTCCAGTGGCTTTTAAAATTGCCGCCGAATTTCGGCAGCAATTCGGCAGCGGGCTGAATCAGAGCAGAGAATCTGATTCGGCCCCTGGCTGCCCTAGTGGCCTCTCCTACGGTCCCAACAGACCCCTGGAGGTAAGTATGACAAAGGTGTTAATTCTGGCATGAGCAACCAGTTTAGGGTATAATGTTTGTGTTCTGATCTTTTAACTATATCGTGATTACCACTGATGAAAGCTAACTAGCATGTCATTGTAGGTTGGTATAGGGGTTAATGTGTCAGACCAGGACCTGGGTTCACATCCTCAGTCTGCAATGAGGCTCCCTGAATGACCTCAAGCAAGTCACCCTCTCTGCGTAACCTACTTCCCGGGGTTGTTGAGAGGATGAAATGGGGGGGGGGGGGGAGATCTATCTCCGCAGCCGTGATCTCGTTGGAGGAAGGTTACGATGAAAATGGATGAGTGGATCCAGCGGTGGAGTTGGCCATTTCACATGTTTCACCGCAAAAGGCACTGGATCAAAAAAAAAAAAGATCTTGAATTCACCCTTCAAGAATCATGTCAGTAAGGACGCTTATTCAATCATGTTCAAGGGTTGCCGGGATGGCCCAGGCTAGCGGAGTCTCGTCAGACCTGGGAAGCTAAGCTGGGTCAGCCCTGGTCAGTACTTGACTGGGAGAAAACACACTTCAGATTGCCGCTAAATTGCCTAATCTCACATTTTAAAAATGACACTTACAGCACAACCTGGTTGGTGTCCATTGAGAAGAAAATGAGTCAAATTGGCTTTTCCTTAGAATATTTCTACTCACTGGATGAAGTCTCTGTTTTCCAGATTATCAAACAGAGACGGTTTGACCTTGAGCTCCAAATGTTATGTCCTGTACAGTTTTGCATATTTTCTCAGGCTCGGTTGAATCTCCCAATTCAGTATGGCCAGATGGCCCATTATTTCCACAACTTAGTTCAGCCTTCACACCGTAGAGCCCGTTTGGTGTAGTTTGGTGTAGTGGTTAAGTGCGCGGACTCTAATCTGGGAGAACCGGGTTTGATTCCCCACTCCTCCACTTGCACCTGGCTGGATGACCTTGGGCAAGCCATAGCTCTGTACCAGCTGTTCCCTCAAGGACAGCTTGGGAAAGAGCTCTCTCAGCCCCACCTACCTCACAGGGTGTCTGTTGTGGGGAGGGTGAGGGAAAGGAGTTTGTAAGCCGCTCTGAGACTCCAAGCGAAGGGCAGGGTATAAATCCAATCTTCTTCTTCTTCTTCTTCTTCTAAATGTTTTTCCTTCAAAAATGTTCTCAGGTCGGTTTAATAAAATTCCCCTACACGGAAAGTTATGTTCTTGTCCTTTAAAATCTATGGATTCAATATATCATATTATTTTTGACTGTTAACTTCACTCTACCTTGCACAAAGAATTGTTGTCATCTTTATTTCCTCCGAATTATGGTTCTAATGAGGAAAAGGCTATTCAGTATTTACTAAAGGATGCTAATCCTAATATTACAGCAATAGTAGCCACGTTTCTTGCCGAAGCGGCCAAAGTTAGATCTATGCTCCTAAAGGAACAATTCATATTGGTTATTATGTTTTTAAATACCCGTGCTGTGTTATTGTATATCTCTGTATCTAAATGCTATGCCATTAAAGGTTTTTGATGTTGACTTTGAAGGGGAGTCCACCAAGGAAGCCCAGGACTGGTACGCAGAGGCAGGCAATGGCAATCCACCCCTGTCCATCTCTTGCCTTAAAAAGTCTGTGGGGGTCACCATCCTAACCTGGATGGCCCAGGCTAAGACCATAAGAGAAGCCAATGTTGGATCAGGCCAGTGGCCCATCCAGTCCAACACTCTGTGTCACACAGTGGCCAAAAACACCAGGGGCGATCAGGAGGTCCAGCAGTGGGGTCAGGACACTAGAAGCCCTCCTATTGTTGCCCCCCACCAAAGCACGAAGAATACTTGCCCCAGACTGAGAGTTCCTATCTATGCCTTGTGGCTAATAGCCACTGATGGACCTCAGCTCCATATGTTTATCCAGTTCCCTCTTGAAGCCCTCCATGCTTGTAGCCGCCACCACCTCTTGTGGCAGTGAATTCCACGTGTTAATCACTCTTTGGGTGAAGAAGGACTTCCTTCTATCCGTTCTAACCCGACTGCTCAGCAATTTCATGGAGTGCCCACAAGTTCTTGTATTGTGAGAAAGGGAGAAAAGGACCTCTTTCTCTACCTGCTCTATCCCATGCCTAATCTTATAAACCTCGATCATGTCACCCCTCGGCCGTCGTTTCTCCAAGCTAAAGAGCCCCAAGCGCTTCAACCTTTCTTCATAGGGAGTGTGAGGCTAGCCCAGTCTCATCAGATCTCAGAAGCTCAGCTGGGTCAGCCCTGGTTAGTACTTGGATGGGAGACCACCAAGGAAGTCCAGGGCTGGTACACAGAGGCGGGCAATGGCACCTCTGAACATCTCTTGCCTTGAAAACCCTATGGGATTGCCATGAGTCAGCTGCGATTTGATGGTCCTTTCTGCCATCAAAGAGAAGGGCAGAGAATAAAAGAAGGAATTTGGTCAAAGCACTGAAGAAACAGCTGCTGTTCTCTATGCAGCGTGAGCGGTACACAAACCTGCAGTGGTCCAGATTTACTTATTCAGATACGTATGCCCCACCTTTCTCCCCAGTGCAGAGCCAAAGTGGCTTACAACAGCGTTTATCCCCAGAACAATCCTGTGAGGTTGGTTAGGCTGGGAGTGACTGGGCCGAGGTTGCCAGGCGAGCTGCCGTGGCAGACTGGGGGCTTGAACCCGTGCCTCTCCCGTCACACAGCCCGCTGCTTCCCCCCCCCCACCCGGTGCCTCAGAACCAAGCAGTTTTATTTGCAACTGATCTTCCAAAATCTGGAACCATCAGCACCTCTGCAAAAGAAAACACTGTGCTCTAGTCGTATCATAATCCAATATTTTTATTGCATCGTATTAAATGTTTATATACCTATAGTGCAAGGGAGGTATTGCAGCAAATGCATCTGTGACAAACCTTCAGGACTGGGCTAATTTCTTTTTAACAACGATATTGAAATGTCATCTTGGGCATTTCTATGGAAAAATGCTATGAGTATTTCTACATGTTATAATCTAAAAGAAAACTGTTTTAAAATGATGTATAGATGGTATATGACGCCAAAAAAAAAATTGCAAATATTAATCAAAATATGTCAAACAAATGTTGGAAATGTAAAAAAAAAGAAGGTTCTTTTTACCATATGTGGTGGACATGTGATAAAGCAAAGATTTATTGGTCTATGATACATACAGAAATGGAAAAAATTTTGAAATGTACATTTAAGAAATTGCCGGAATTGTTACTGCTTGGACTTAAACTAGAGGAGATAAATGTAAAAAAAAGGACATTCATATGGTATATGATTACAACAGCAAGAATGACATATGCGCAAAACTGGAAAAGTGAAAAAATACCGGAGGTGTGGGAGTGGCTGAAAAAACTGTTGTATATGGCTGAAATGGACAAATGGACAAGAAAATTGAATAATCTGTACTCAGAGACTTTTTTGGAAGACTGGAAAGATTTGAAAGAATATGTTGAACAATATTGGGATATGAAAAATTACATTTATACTTGGACATAATTTTAAAAAGAGATATTTGAATGTATAAATGGTAGTTAGCTAAAGAGGATAACTTTAGAACTGTATAAGACAATAAGAATTTATAAGATGCATTTTTTTTTTTAAAAAAAAGCTGTTTATGTTGTTACCAGGAGTGTAAAAACATATATATACATTTAAAGAATGGTTAAAATTGAAAAGGTTTCATGCTTCAGATGTGGTGGGAAACCACCAATATAAGATGATAACAAGATTATACAATAGAACAAGCAAATGGACATAATAACTGAAAAGGGGGTTGTATAAGAAAAATGTATTCGAATGTTTGAAAATAATAAAAATTTCTTACAAAAAAAAAAGGATTGGGCTAATTTCTGAGACAGACCAGGTCAATTCAAGCATGTGTTCTTTTCATAGCTTATACAAGTACAGAGAGCTTCCTGTTCCGTAGGCAGTTTATCATCCAGGGGCTCATGGTGGCGATACTACCATTTGATGAATTAAGGCACTGCTTTGCAGACTTCTGGGGAATCTGTCGATCCATTGGAAACATTGTCTCCTCACTGAGAAGATCAGTTATGGGCGTACAGTAACCCTCGAAAGAGAGCTTGCAGGCCAACTGTCGGTCCTCCCGTGAAAGATCCAGATGGGGAAAGAATATTCTGTGGTGCACATTCACATGGAGTGATGGTGGGGTTCCCAACCCCATGTTTGGAAATTCCTGGAGATCTGGGGCTGAAACCAGGAGATGGCAAGGTCTGGAAAAGGGAGGGACCTTGGTCGAGTATAATGCTGTAATTCCACCCTCCAAAGCAGCCGTTTCCTTCTCTGGGGTCTGGAGATCAGTTGTCATTCCAGGACATCTCCAGGCCCCACCGGGAGTTTGGCAACCGCTGATGACCGTGAGCTCCTCCGAAAGGTCCTGTCACCAATGTTCCCTCTAAGCTGTGGAATCTCGCGAGCAAAACTTCTACTTTGTGAGCTACTGGCATTAAAATGAATCAGTTTGCTCTGGAGCCATCCTGCCTGAGCTAAGACAAAAATGTGTGAGCTGGAGGCTAAAAAACTGTGAGCTCGCTCACAGTAACTCAGCTTAGAGGGAACATTGGCCCGCAGTAACATGGTCACATACTGAACTTGACCTGGGGTTACCATATTTTGGAAAGCAAAAAAGAGGACGTATTTCCTGAATGACTACTTCAAACCAGTTATCCTGATGTCAAATCTCATTTTAAATACCCTTACTGTTTAAGGTGTGATCGCTGCTACTAACTGGGAGCATTACTAACCTACAAACCCAAAAAGAGGACGTTTTCATCAGCTTTTTAAAAAGAGCCCAAAAGAGGACGGACACCAAAAAACGAAGACATGTCCTCTCAAAAGAGGGCATCTGATAACCCCAGGGCTTTTTTTGTAGAAAAACCCCAGCAGGAACTCGTTAGCATAATAGGCCACGCCCAACAGCAGAAACTCCTTAGCCTATTAGGCCACACCACTGACACCACAGCTTATTTGCATATTAGGCCACACCCCCATGTTACCAGAAGAGTTGTCATCCAGCCACACCCACCTTTTGCTTCTTATTCTGTTTACCTTGTTTGTTGTCAAAACCCAGGGCTTTTTTTGTAGCAGGAATTAATCCGCATGTTAGGCCACATACCCCTACTGTAGCCAATCCTAATGAGTTTCTGCTGTTGGGTGTGGCCTATTATGCTAATGAGTTCCTGCTGGGTGTGGCCAGCTCAGGAGCCAGCCGGAACTCCGTTCCTGTGCGTTCCTGCCCAAAAATAGCCCTGAATAACCCTAACTTGACCACAGGCTCCTGCAGTTTGTAAACTGAAAAATTCTCATGGAAGTGGACTGCTATAATGCTAGGCGGCCAGAAAAGATTCCTGAAGAAAATTGGAAAAGTGGATTAAAAGCGAGTGCTCTGCTTGGATCCTGGGTTTCTAGAATTTCTGGCTTTAGGCAACATTTCTGGCTTTGATCTTTGGATAAGCTTCCAGGCTACAGGGCTAGGTGATTTCTTGAAACAAATTGTCTGTGATGTCCTCTGGGCTTATCTTTTAGATGTGCAATTCTGCATGTCATCATAAGGAAAGCCCTGCCGCATCAGGCCCGCGGTCCATCTAGTCCAGCATCCTATCTCACACAAGCCCTTTCTGCACCCGCAATTTGCCTCGATTTCTGAGCGCATCCTATTCTTCTGTTCTGCGTTCCCTCCCCCACTTCCACTTTGTGTCGGGGCTTTCTCTTGTTTCTGCATTTGCTTTACAGGGATCTGCATTCAGACCGCTTCCAGCGCTCTGTTTCCGTGCAGCTACCCAAACTCCTTTTGCTGCGATTCTTTGTTCTCATCTGCTTTCAAATCGCTAATCCTTTCTAAAGTAGAATTGTTTCTGTGGGTATTTAAGTGCTGCCCACTGCCCCTCCCCCATTTCTGCCTCTCTCTCTTTCAGTTGGACTCTTCCTTCCCATTCTGTTTTCTTTCCCTCCTTCTCCAAAGACAAAAGAGGACATGTCCTCCCACTCAGGCAAACTTTAAAAAGGCCAGGGAGAGCATAAGAAGGAATCAGTAAATAGAAAGGACTAGGGGATTCCCTGCTCCCCAGTGTGTCAGTCTTGCATCTGAGGGCCTGGATTTTCCTCTCCTTTCCCTTTCTTTTTGCAGAATCACAGAGGGAGGGAGGGAGGGGTTGGGTCTGCAGTTAAAAGTTTTGAAACACGTTTGCCTTTTCCCTCATCTTAGACAAAGCAGCTAGCTAGCTCAAAAAAATGCGGGGTTTGCTTGTAGATGCAGAATGCATACAGAATACACAAATAAATAAACCAGGGGGGCAACCAGCGCAGAGGGAATATGTGGGACTGCGAAGTCAACCCTTAGGGCTTGACTCCTCGGATTCTCCAGAGCAAGCTGTCGGGGCTGAAAGGGCCACAGTGGCCAGACAGGATACCAGCTTCATCCATCAATTGTTCAGACACTTCTCTCCAGCTTTGCTCAGAATCCTGCTTAGGACTGCACATTCGGCCTTACTCCCAGGAAAATATTCTTAATATTCTGTTCCGCAGTGCGATCCTACAAACATTTCCTTGGGAGCAAACTCCACTGAATAGTCCCAAGTACGATTCTAAGTAGATCTGCTTAGGATTGCTATCAGTCACCTTTCAGAAGGCCACGTGTGGCTGTGGAAAGGAACAGCCACACTGAGGCCCAAGTTGTCATCACTACCAAAAGCTGAGATGGTTTATCTCAGGTCAGTCCCCCAATCCTGCAAAGTGTAGTTCTTGATAAGATGGTCTCAGGAGCCCAAAAGACTTCACAGCAGGTTTTTTTTGCCAACCTCTTCTCTCTGGTCATTGCTTACAAGCAGGGTTTCTTTTCTTTTTCTCTTCTTGATATTCCTAGGTGAGACCGTGTGAGGTTGAAATAAACATCTTTGAGAGGCAGAAGCGATGACTGGAAATCGCGTGGGTGGAGGAGAAGGTGGCAGCCACAGGTGATAAGAGCCAAAGAGCCAGCAAATCTGATTGGAGAAGAGCAGAGACACACATGAACACACGTGAAGCTGCCTTGGCCCGTCAAAATCAGTTTTGCGTATGCAGGCGGGCATAGGGTTTTCAGATCCCCTCATCGCACCAGTGGGGGGGGGGGATTTGTGGAGCGTTCCAAGACGTCCCCAACGTGCTGGCATCACCTGGAAGTGACATCATTGTGTCGATGACACTGTGGTTTGGGGGCAAAACTCTATGGTAAAACCGGCTTCGAACCATCGAGGTCTGCCCTCAAACCAAAGTGTTGCCGTGTGACGTCCCCAAAGTGATGGTGTCACTTCCGGGTTATGTCATCAACATCCGGGACGTCACGCAGCGATGTCGCTGTTTGGGGGCGGGGTTTCCCCTGCCAGCCAGCTGGCCGGTGGCAAGCAGAAGCCCCAAAAGCTGGGGGAACCCCACTGGGACCTGGCAACCTTGGATAGGCAGCCACTCTCCAAGGTCTCAGGCTGAGGTCTTTCACTGCCTGGTCCTTTTAACTGGAGATGCTGCCAGGGATTGAACCTGGGACCTTCTGCATGAGCCACAGTCCCTCAGCTAGCAGAGAGAGAAGATCTGCTTGGCAATCAGAAGCCTCCAATCTCTTTCCTGTTTGTTCTTTTGTATTTTTCTCTCTGAATTGTCCCTTGGGGGACAAAACCATGGGGCGCACACCCTAAATAATGCATGCCCTAATCCACTCTGAATCCACTTTGCAACTGGATTTTATTGTGCGAAGTGGCAAAATCCACTTGCAAAGTGTCGCTGAAGTGGATTGAAACTGCATCATTTTCGCGTGTGTGAAAGCACCCCGTAATGCATTAAATAAATGAAATTGCATGGACCTTCAACAGAACCAATCTGCAGCACCAGTTCGTCACCCAGTCTCATGCCGTTCTTGATTCCCAGAAAGCTATTGGCAGGTTCCCCCCCCCCCCCCAACCGCACTTGTCAAGTGTTATTCGGCTAAAAAACCCTGCTGACCTTATAAAAGATGATCTGTCAAATACCACTTGTATTGAGGCAGCAGGTTAGTCCCTTGAACATGTTAAGTACTCAGTTTACCTGCAAAGAAAAGAAGTGGTGGTGGGGGGGAGACTCAGTCTATTTTGGATTGTCAATTTCTACACTCCGATTCCTTTTAAGAAAAATGCTCACATTAGAGCAGGGGTGGCCAACCTGTGGCTCGGGAGCCGCATGCGGCTCTTTCACACAAATGTTGCGGCTCCCGGCAGGGTGGCTGGGGAAGCTGAATATCATTAGCAAACAAATATAATTGGACAAATAAATATCATTACCAATATCTGCTTTTACCACTTTTGTTATTATTTTTGGCAGTCTCATTTAATGTTAATAAATGCAAATATGCATGTTTCCCAGTAAAAATGTGTAATATTTGTTCATGTCATGCGGCTCTCAAACATCTGACGTTTATTCTGTGTGGCTCCTACGTTAAGCAAGTTTGGCCACCCCTGCATTAGAGGAACTTGTCGATATGGTATCCTCTTTTGCAATACATGGCGGAACAAAACGTCATTCCATCGAATCCCAGTTATAGCGACTGACTGCATTTCTAAACACAACCCCCTTAGTCTGAACACTCTTGCTATGTGCTTGAAAGGAATATATACTGTCCCATGCTTTACTTACGCTTTTCACAAGGGAAAAAATAACGCAAGTTGAGTTTTGCAGTTTTTATAGATGGTTACGACAACAAAAAATGCAAACGATTATACGATTTTTCACCTTGTTCTAATCAGTTTTCCAAAGTTGTACCTTAATATTGTATGCTTAATTGAACTCTCAATAAAATCTTTGAAAACTTTAAAAAGACAGAGAGAAACGACTATAGAAGAAGAAGAAGAGAAGAGATTGGATTTATATCCCGCCCTTCACTCACTCGGAGTCTCAGAGCGGCTTACAAACTCCTTTTCCCTTCCCCTCCCCACCACAGTCACCCTGTGAGGTAGGTGGGGCTGAGAGAGCTCTGAGGCAACTGTCCTTGAGGGAACAGCTGGTACAGAGCTATGGCTTGCCCAAGATCATCCAGCTAGCTGCAAGTGGAGGAGTGGGGAATCAAACCTGGTTCTCCCAGATTAGCAGGGGTCCATTGGGGCTCAGGAGTGGCCAGTAGGGCAGCCACGGGCTGAATCAGATTCTCTAATCTGATTCAGCTCGCCGCTGAATTGCTGCCGAAATTCAGTGGCAACTTTAAAAGCAACTGGAGGGGAGGGGGTTTGAGGGAGAGGCTCCAAACTTGCAGGGTAGCTGCTGGGGCCTCTCCTCGAAATGCCCACCAAGTTTCAAGAAGATTGGACCAGGGGGTCCAATTGTACAGGCCCCCAAACAGGTTGCCCCCATTCCCTCCATTGTTCTCTATAGTAGGAAAAAAGTTAACATTTTTTCCCTCCATAGAGAACAATGGAGGGGATGGGACAATCTGTTTGGGGGCCCATAGAATTGGACCCCCTGGTCCAATCTTCTTGAAACTTGGTGGGTATTTCGAGGAGAGGCCCCAACAGCTACCCTGCAAGTTTGGAGCCTCTCCCTCAAACCCCCTTTCCTCCAGCCCCTCATATACCCTATGAGTTTTTGCCATTGATTTCAATGGCCCATAGGATATAATGGGGCTGAAACTGACATTCCCTTTCTGACACACTTCTGGTGATGTCAGGGGGCGTGGCATATGCTAATGAGTTATGCTAATGAGTTATGCTAATGAGCTCCTGCACCTCTTTTTCTACGGAAGGACCCCTGCAGATTAGAGTCCGCGCACTTAACCACTACACCAAACTGGCTATACTTGTAATGAAAGGTGGAATAGAAAAATTAAAACTTCTTACATTGTGTGTGTGTATGTTTATTGGTCTGTTCCCTTCCACCATTTCTTGCGTCTAGAAGCAGATCTTTTCCCACCTTCCCCTTCTTATACCAAGTCAGACCACTGACTGATTCCAGGCCCCCTCCCCTGGTCTGAAGGGTTAAGTAACTGAAACCGATCCTATAAACTATGTATTCACAAATGTAAGCCTTCCCGCCCCCCAACCACGTGAGCAGGAGCAAGCCGAAAGAATCTTTTCGCTTACAGATTAGAAGGAAGAGCAGCAAGCAGCTTAGCAGTGTCGTGGGCAGCCCTCCCAGGAAGAACCTGAAACCACAAGTCAACAACAATCCTCATTTGTATTTTTTTTTTTAAATTTGAGAATAAAATTCTTCAAGAAGATGGAATGCTGACTGTTGCCACATGGTACCCGCTGACACCTTTCCTGACACCCGTGATGTGCTTTGTAGAAAGTGGCCGTGGCCAGGTGGGGCTTTTGCCCAGCAATGTTTCTAATTGGCTACTGGAGATTTGATTGACTGCCCCCACAACACGAGGCCTGTGCCCCTGAAGGTAAGCTGTGGCAGCCATTTTGTGGGTGGCCCTGCCTCCTGGGGCAACATTTGTGGCAGCCATTTTGCAGCTACATCCACCGCACTTAGGGTTGACAGTCCCCAGTTGGGGGTGGGGGATCCCCCAATTTGGAGCCCCTCTCCCCGCTTCAGGACTATTAGGAAGCAGGAGAAAAAGGGATGCGACACCCACCCGCTGGAAATAAATGCGACCGACGAAAAGCAGGGAGGGAAGAAGCAGGAAGTAAATGCGACATGCCATAACTGGTTATAACATCTGTCTATCCATCCATTTTTGTCCTTACCTTCCTTCACCACTACCAACAACAACTGTGGTTATGGGCCTGGCCCAGCTTTGAGATCGAGCCATTCCATCGTGTGACATGAGAGCACAGAAATGGAAACTGTCTGGAACTATCTCTAGCACTTTATGATGTATCTGATCGTTTTAAATGATTTTGTGTGTATTTTATGGCATTTTGTACTGACTAATGTAAGCCATCCTGAGCCTGCTTGTGGCGAGGGCGGGATATAAATGGAATGAATGAATAAATAAATAAATTCAAGGAACTTGGTGCAACAAATGCAGTTCTCCCTCCATCTTGTTCTTACAAATTGTCCTAAGGGGCAGGTTAGTCTGTTGGGAAGTCATTGTCCCAAAGTCACCGACTGACCTTCAGGGCTGATTGGGGGGGGGGGGGGAATTAGAACTCAGGTCCGACACTCTAACCCCGACACCACAATGCCTCTCTTCTTAAGTCAGCCCTTTCCCCATTCCTAACTTTGTAAAATTTTAATGAGACTCGCATTTCCTTTTCCCCTGCTTTCCTCAGCACATTTGTTCAGTATCTGGGAGCACAATGGTGCAAATCAAAAACACATGCCTTCTTTAAGATAAATATCCCTAAATACGTATATAGCAAGAATTGAGAGGTTTGATTTTTGGAGGGTGGGTGGGTGGACGTGAAGAAATCGCCTCCTCTGCCACTAGAAACAGCTCTGCAGAGCTTCCCGCTGTGTCGACCCCATTGCCAACTGCGATTTCCTCTACACCAGAGGTCCCCAACCTTTTTGAGCCTGTGGACACCACTGGAATTCTGGTATAGTGCGGTTAGGGTTGCCAGGTCCATCAGAGCCTAAAAGCCAGAGCGTCTCCCCGATGTGCCTACATCACTTCTGAGTCATCATGAAGTCATGTAGGCATGTTGCTAGAATGTCAGGTCTTCCCTTTTTTTGCGGTATGTCCCCCCCCCCCAACCAGTCAACCAGTCAACTGTGGAGAGGCAGGGCCTGGGAGCGGGGAACCCCCACCGTCACCAGGGGGGGGTCTGATATCCCTACCCCCCACCTGCACATTTTCAAATGCTTAAACAGCTGTGGGGGCTGTTTCATCAATGGAAAAGGTGCAGGGAGGCAGGACAAGGTTTTCTGGTCCCTCTGAGCTGCAGGCCCAGTCAGTATTGGGCCCTCATGGAAGTTTGCAGAGTTCAGATCTAATATGGCATTGGTGTCCATGGGCTGGACCCATGGGTGCTATAACGTTTAGTTTGGGGGGAGGAAGAAGAAGAAGAGGAGGAGGAGATTGGATTTATACCCCGGCCCTTCACTACCCAAAGGAGTCTCAGAGTGACTTACAATCTCCTTTTCCCTTCCCCTCCCCACAACAGACACCCTGTGAATTGGTGGGGCTGAGACAGCTCTTTCCAGAATTGCCCTTGAGAGAACAGCTCTGAGAGAACTTGTGACTGACCCAAGGTCACACCAGTGGCTGAATGTGGAGGAGTGGGGAATCAAACCTGGTTCTCCTAGATTAGAATCCGCACTCCTAACCACTACACCAAACTGGCTGAAGCTGGAGATGCAGTTGGTCCTGCAATTTGGGGGGCACATAACTAGTCACAGGTTTCTTTGAACTGCGGCCTGTACCTGCTTATATAAACCCAGCGTGGACATTACACATTAAAGCTTGATTGTTTATGGAGACATTCCCTTTACCTTGCACCCAGAGAAATGATGAATCCCATAGACAGCAGGAGCATTTGGCAAAGATCTTTCCTCGCTGCACAAGATTCTAAACAGAACGAGAGAGAATAGACATGGGTTATTGTTTTTTTCTATGCGGAATGGCTACAGCTTCCGCCAACACCTCGCCCTTGTGATATTTAGCGTGGGAATGTTGGTCTGACAGCTTACAACTGCCCAGAATTTTCCACAAGGTATCATGATGTGGTGGAGCTGTTGTTCTGCTGTTGAAAAAAACAGAGGAGGGCCCATTGATGACCACAAAGGGATCTTGGGACCTGCAGGGACAAAAGCCAGGTAGGATGGAGGTTGTATTATCAAGGGGAATTAGGAGAGAGATTGAGTGAAAAAGCTGGATCCAACCTGGGCTGGATCCAACCTGATAGCATGCAAATGCGGGTTGTGCAGTGCAACAAACTGAGCAGCTCCAGACGCTGACCCAGCTGCTCGGCAGGCCCATTGGGCCGAGCAAGAGGGTGACACCATCGATGCACAAATCTGTGCTCTGTGTGACCCCTTGGCTGAATTGGAATCACACAGTTGAAGTCCAATGAGTTAAGCCGTGGTCACACAGCAAAAAAACTGTGAGATATGTCCCGCTGAACTGATTTCAGGTTTCTTTAATCCAGGATGGGGATGATCACACGCCCCCCCTCCGACCCGCAACCATTGTGGGTGCAGTGTTCAGATAACCGCGCCGCCGTTTGGGCGGCGTGGCTGTGAAATTTTTTTAAAGAGCTTCATGCATGTGCAGTGCTTCAGCGCAGGAGGCAGAGCGGCCTGTCTGATCAGGGAATTTAAATGCCACGAGGGAAGGGCAGCGAAACCCGATTAAAAGGACCGTGTGACCGGACCCTCAGATGAACATCTCTTTAATGAATTCATAACAGGGAATACAAGGCTGATGAGTGCCTTAGCACTTCAGCAATCCCAAAGCTGTATTCTGCCATAACCAGTAAGGGCAGAAGGTCTTATACCCCAAATGACATCACGTATAGTTTACACATTGAAGGGTCTCTAATTGGCACCAGGCAGTTAGCATCATACAAGCATCATTTGACTTTAAGCCTTACTATTGGTCTCTCCTTATACTGGTCAGTTATGTCAGTGGTTGCATTCACTTATCTGGTTTCCAGGACAATGGGAACATTAGAGAACAGTGGGTTCCTTTCTGACCTGCATATGGAGGGCTTGCTTATAAGGGGTTATGAATCACATTAAACTTGCCCTTGGCGTCCTTGCGTCTTGCGCATTCCATTTCTATTGCATCCTAATTCCCATCTACAGAGGCCTTTAATAATACTTTTGCTTAATATGGCTTCTTATACTGTTATGTTCTGGTCGAGGAACCACACATGCGGTCGGCCAAACACGTGGCCAGGCAAAGCCATCGAGCTCCGCTTCCAGAGACAATGGATCCCCCGGATCCTAAAAGGGACCAATGAGCAAGTCTGCATCCTGGGATAGACAAATAGGGTGCAGGGACACTGTAAACAGCGAATCACGGGTGTGTGCATGGGTGTGTTGGGTGTGCGCATGGGTGCGGCCGAGAACGGGGATAAAAAGCGGACCTGCGAGTCCAGCTAACCAGTCTTGTTCAGACCTCTTAATAAAGTATGAGCTGTTTTCATTCAACGCGTCTCCGACCTCAGTACTTTTCATGTACAAAACAATGCAATTATAAAATATATACGTTCTGCTATAAATTTCTCTAATCAGAAGCTTCTCAGCTACATACCAGGATCTGGATCTGTTATGATTAAACTTTTGATGGCACAGTGACAGCTGTCAGTACATATCTATCAAGGAGAAAGTGTCAGAAATCACATTCAGAAATCACATTCTTTTCCCCTTTGTCCTACACCATGGCAACATATCTTCTGATGACTGGAAGTTGAACATGTCTGCCATTGATTCAATGACTTGGTTGATCCAATGACTCCGATGATCATGCAAACCCCAGTTCTCTTGGAGAAACACTGGTTGCACCTCCTTCCCTCTGGCCAGGCATCTCAGTAGTGAGGCAATGCTTGAGGAGAACACTTGTCAGCTATTGCTGCCATTCCCCCGGGCGGGAGGTGGTTCCTGACCCAGGTGGGCCTCATGTCTGTGGAATATCTTACCCACCCTGTTCTCATGGCACGCTTATCGCCTCTCCCGCTTTTCTGACCTTGGAAGTCTGTATACCAGCTGCTGTTTCTTTTTCAGGTCTAACGTTGTCTCTTTCCCGCTTTTACTTTGGGAACAAGAAGCCAGTATTTTTAGCACCTTTTTATCTCCCCTTTGATTGGGTGTATTAACATGAATTCTGTATAATTTCCCTGGCCTCTTGATTACTTGCCATTACTAACACAGAAAAGTGCAGATGACCAGTGAGACCTTTCTTCAATAAAGATTTCCTGTTTAAGGACACTTGTAGTTGACTGACTCTGTGGGCTCTCACAGCACTAGGGAATAAGTCAGGGACAAGCCAGGATGTCCACACTGGGAGCAACTGTGGTCAATAAACCAACTTCATACTGTGGTTTCCAGCCGTAGTTTGACGTACCCTTACATGGTGGAGCAGTACTCACACAGACACACATACTAACCAGGGGTCCATTGGAGCGGGAGCACACAGGAGCGCAGCTCCGGGAGTGAGGAGCCCAGGGGGCGGGCACATGACCAAGCTCCACCCCCTCCTCAGCTTCCCTGAGCAGTGCAGATGCGCAGCGCCCCGGGGAAAGCCCTGCTAGGGTCTTTATTGATTTTAATGTTTTGTTTTAATATTGATAATTTTATCATTGTTCCTTTTATGACTGTGTGCTGCTTTTCCAGAGACTTGCTCAAGGTGGCATATAAATTTTCTAAGTATACCATTTTTTATCTGGGCACATGGCACATAAGTACTGGAGAAATTTCACCAACGCAGCTTCCACCCCATCAGTTTGGTGTAGTGGTCAGAAGTTGGACTCTAATCTGGGAGAACTGGGTTTGATTCCCCACTCCTCCACATGCAGCTGCTGGTGTGACCTTGGGCCAGTCACAAGTTCTCTCAGAGCTGTTCTCTCATGAGCAGTTCTCAAAAGACCTCTCTCAGCCCCACCTACCTCACAGGGGCCGCGGTCACACGGCCCCTTTAAATCCGGGAGGGCTCCCAGATTTAAAGGGGCCGCATTTTTATGCCGCGGGGGGGGGGGGGGCCATCTGGACAGCCCTGCTCTCGCAATGCTTGCGAGAGAGGGCTGTCCAGATAACCTCAAATGCGGGTTGCTCCCGCGACTCCCGGGAAAACACTAGTTTTTCCCGGGATCGGTAAATGCGGGAGCAACCTGCATTGGAGCCCGCTTTGCTGCGGGACTTGCAGCGGGCCGTTGTGGACGGCCCCTTTAAATGCGGGAGGAAGCAGCCCTTCCTCCCGCATTAAGGGGCCGTGTGACCGCGGCCAGGGTGTCTTGTTGTGGGGAAGGGAAGGGGAAGGGATGGGTGGTGCACATGTCCTGGGTATCTCAAGTCTACTTGAAACCTGGTGGTTTCAAGGGAGCAGGAAGAGAATGAGGGTGTGTTCTTGACGCTTATTTTTATTGCACAAAGTATTGGATGGGGAAGGGAATGGAGGAAGAGCAGGTCAGTTTCACTCACCTGTGGAGTGGAGCCTGAGGGGTGGGTGTTGCCTTCTGACACACTTCCAGTATGTTAGGGGGTGTGGCATATGCAAATGAGTTATGCTAATGAGCTCCTGCACCTCTTTTTCTACAAAATGACCCCTGATACTAACTATAATCTAATTAAACTGTGCCCTGACCTGGATGGTCCAGGCTAGCCTGGTCTTGTCATATCTTAGAAGCTAAGCCGGGTCAGCCCCTGGTGAGTACTTGGGTGGGAGACCACCAAGGAAGTCCAGGGTTGCTATGCAGAGGCAGCCAGTGGCAAACTAACTCTGAATGCCTCTTGCCTTGAAAACCCTACGGGGTGGTCATAAACTGGCTGCAACTGGACAGTTCCTTCCACCATCCCATTTGAAGTGGGAGGAATAGTAACCTGGCAAATCCTTACCTCAAAGCAGGGTTGCCAGCTCGAGAAACTCCTGGCACTTTGGGGGCAGTGCCTGACACTCTTCCTCTCCAAAACTGGCATTTGCCCAAGAGGAAATGATCTCTGTCATCCGGAGATCAGCTGTAATCAGTGTTCCCTCTAAGCTGAGTCGGTGTGAACTAGCTCAGAGTTTTTTAGCCTCTTGTGCACACATTTTTGCCTCAGCTCAGGAAGGACGGCTCCAGAGCAAACTGATTTACGCAGCAGCCAAGGGTCCTTTCGAGCAGGAGCTTGGGGGAGCTCAGCTCCGGGAGTTGGTGCCAGCTCCCCCCCCCCCCCCGTGGGGGAATGCCTGCTTGTGTCATGGCTGCAGCAAAATGACACAAGCAGTCCCCTGGAAAGGTCCTTGTTCCTCTGACCAGCCTTCTGAAGGCTTCAGCCACCACTGAAGCTATCCTCCCAGAATAGTGGTATTTCTGAGGCTTGGATTAGTAGCTATCCCCTCTCTGCCAGCTCTCTCTCTCTCTCTCTCTCTCTCTCTTTCCTTTCCTTTCCTTTCCTTTCTTTTCCTTTCCTTTCCTTTCTTTCTTTCTTTCTCTCTCTCTCTCTCTCTCTCTTTCTCTCCTTTCTTTTTTGCCTTCTGACATACTTCCGGTGATGTCAGGTGGTATAGCATATGCAAATAAGTTATGCTAATGAGTTATGCTAATGAGCTCCAGCACCTCTTCTTCTACGAAAGGACCTCTGGCAGCAGCCAAATTGCTTGCTCACCACTTTAATGCCAGGAGCTCACAAAGTAGAATTTTCGCTCACAAGACTTCACAGCTTAGAGGGAGCATTGGCCGTGATTCTGGAAGGGCTTCGGCCCCGCTTGGAGGTTGACAGCCTTGTCTCGAAGGAGTGAACCATGAAAGAACCTTGCATGGATGCTCTTCCCGGTTGCTCCCTACAGCGCCCTCATGACACACACCCCCTTTAATTGCAGTGCTGATTATCTGGGGCAAAAGCAGCCGTGTGGTGCTAATCCTTCCGTCTGAACTGTAGGAAATCCCAGGACAGTCAAAGGCCTAAGGAGTAAGGGCTGAAGGGGAATGAGGATGACAGCGCCACATTCATATAAATGAGGTCAAACCATTCAGGCCTCTTGAAGGGTTCCCACTGACCTAATAACCCAGCAGGGAACTGGGTCATCGGCCGATTGGATCCTTCCGTTTCCAGCATGGTGACAGTGTCAGTAGGCTGCAGCAAAAATAAGCGGGAGCCTAATGGCGCCTTAAAGAGGAACAGGTTTTCGTCAGCAGAATTTATTCTAAGTGGCACCCCGCTCCCTCGCACAAGCAGCTGGCACGCTGCCTGTGTCCCCCCCAAAAAAACTTGGGGAAATGAGGGAAATGAGAATGAACAGGAGAAGAGGGAGGCAGGCAGGAAGGGAAAATAAAGGAAAGAAGAGACAGAAAGGTTAGGGAAACGAGAAAGGGAAAAAATGGCAGGGGTCAAGGGAAACAGTGATGCTTTAAAAAGAAGGGGGGCACTTCCTCCCCGCCCCGCCCCCCCAATCGTGCAAATATTTGAAGATGAGATTATTTCCCTCCCACAGCCTATCTCTGAGTACTGGGATGGAGGGTAGAAATGCTGGAAGGAATCATACGTGCAAACAGGGCACACACATGATAAAGAAACTGGGCTTCCCCCATCATACGTAACTCGACCTTCATTAGCTCTGATGTGGTCGGAAGTCTCGTGTGCTGACCTGAGTCGCCAGCGCTCCTCCACTGGAGTACAGCCTCCTGAACGTGGGAGATTTGGATCGGGTCCCTAGTGCTGGGGCAGGGGGGATTAAGAAAACCTCTCCCATTCCAAAGCTTTTATTATTCCCAGTGCAGGGACAGTAATTATCGAAGGGGTGGGATCAGGGGTCCGTTGGGGCCGGAGCGAGGCGGAGCAAAGCTCCGCCATCTCAGGACTGGCCAGTAGGGCAGCCACGGGCTGAATCAGATTCTCTAATCTGATTCAGCTCGCTGCGGAATTGCCGCCGAAATTCGGAAGCAACTTTAAAAGCCACTGGAGGGGAGGGGGTTTGAGGGAGAGGCTCCAAACTTGCAGGGTAGCTGCCGGGGCCTCTCCTCGAAATACCCACCAAGTTTCAAGAAGATTGGACCAGGGGGTCCAATTCTACGGGCCCCCAAACAGGTTGTCCCCATTCCCTCCATTGTTCTCTATGGCAGGAAAAAAGCTAACATTTTTCCCACCATAGAGAACAGTGGAGGGGATGTGACAATCTGTTTGGGGGCCCATAGAATTGGACCCCCTGGTCCAATCTTCTTGAAACTTGGTGGGTATTTTGAGGAGAGGCCCCGGCAGCTACCCTGCAAGTTTGGAGCCTCTCCCTCAAACCCTCTTTCCTCCAGCCCCTCATATACCCTATGAGTTTTTGCCATTGATTTCAATGGCCCATGGGATATAATGGGGCTGAAACTGACATTCCCTTTCTGACACACTTCTGGTGATGTCAGGGGACGTGGCATATGCTAATGAGTTATGCTAATGAGTTATGCTAATGAGCTCCTGCACCTCTTTTTCTACGAAAGGACCCCTGGGTGGGACTATTAGGAGAATAGCACAGGAGAAAAGAGTAAATCCCCCCCCCGGCCCAGTGCCATGGACCTGATCCAATTCCCCTTTGGCTTCATTTTAAGGCTAATCCGCATGATCATGGGGTTCGATCAGAAATCCCCAACATAATTGGTAGCCTGCTAGGAGAGCGGTTGTTCCAGCGTAAGAAATAGACTGAATAAGTGGGAATCATGGACTTGTCCACATTCTCAACTTCCTTGCTTGTAAGCTCCCGTTTCTTCATCGTGGTTGTTTTTCCCTGTTCCACACACGTTTCCTGGCCTCCTCTGTTTATGGCCCCTTTCCCGGTGCCTACCGTCAGATAATATCATTGGGCACTGGAGCACCTACATTCACCTGATATGAGGCATGGGGCTTGATGATACTGTCTGTCATGCCATCGACGGTTTTATTGTTTTTATTGTTTTATGGACAAGGCGTGCCGACTAGGTGAGGCTGTGGCCCTGTCGATCGGTTGCCCGGTGATGCTCTTGTTTTGGGAATAATCATCTGGATATAATTGAATATAATCTATATATCTAATAGCCAAGGTTCCCTCTGTGTGTGGATATCTAAATCCGCACGTCTATGGCACCTAAGGGGCACAGAGATTTTCCTGCACACTCGGGGCACTCCCCAGGTGTGCAGCAAAATCTGAAATGTAGAAAAAACGATAGGGGGGGTACTTAAATCCCCCCAAAAGTAAAATAGCATTCCCCGTACATGTGCAGAGAATGCTCTAGGAACTGTGCCACCCCACCCTTGCAGGAGGGGGCCAGAGAGATGGCTTGGCGGCCTGGCAGCTGGGAGCTGCATGTGCCTTGCAGTCGGTGCCGGGGGGGGTGCAGGGGAGAAGGCTCCCCTGCGGCTGCTTCCTCCTCCTCCACATGGAGCTCCCCCCCCCCATGAGTATTGCGGGTCCCTGTTTCTTGTAGCAGCTGGATTTCTTGTACAGAGGAGGTTCAAGCTGAAGAAGCTCCTGACGAAACAAAGGATCACAGCCGGCATCTTTGTCCTTCGTCTGAAGAGTGTGTATTTGTTTGATGATATTCTGCATAAGAGAGACTTGTGTGTTTTGCTTGTAGACCTGTGGGTTGTTTATTACACACATAGACCCTGTTGGGCAATTATATTGGTTGTATTTATTCTGCGTTAAACAGAGGCTTTTCATTTGTTCGTAATTTACTGTGGCTTTTGCTGTATTGTATAATGTAAGCCGTCCTGAGCCCACTTGTGGGATAAAGGTAAAGGTATCCCTTGCTCGAAAGCCAGTTGAATCCAACTCTAGGGGGCGGTGCCCATCTCTGTTTCCAAGCCGAAGAGCCAGCGCTGTCCGAAGACTTCTCCATGGCCACGTGGCCGGCATGACAGCTCATGGAACGTTGTTACCTTCCCACCAAAGGCGTACCTATTTATCTACTTGCCATTTCTTGCTTTCGAACTGCTAGGTAGGCAGGATCTGGGGCCAGAGACGGGAGCTCTCTCCATCATGCAGCACTCAGGTCTCGGACTGCCGAGCTACCGGCCTTCTGGCCTGCAGCTCAGCGTCTTAGCCTGTGAGCCACCATGGCTCCCCACTTGTGGGATAGGGCGGGATATAAATTCAGCGACAACAACAATAATAATTATGATGATGATTTTATTATTATTAAAATGATGATGTTTTGCTCTGTCTTGTAGTTGATGCATAAAGTGGTTTATGTCCAGCATATCTTCCTGCAGACTGAAACTGCAGGTTTTTATGCTGGACATACACTGCTGTAATTTTAAATCACCCACTAGAGGGAGGAATACACATGTGGAACAGTAACCCCCACCCAAAAGAAATAGAAATTTACCAGCAAGGCAGATGAGAATGAGCGAAAGCCCCGTGTAAAGGAAGAGTTCTATACTCGTGCAGAAGACGTAACTCACTTGAACAGCCCAAAGATTGTTCATGGAGGTCCTCTTCTGCCAGGAGACGGGTGCAGGGAGACGAATACTCATGTGCTTCTGTTTCTCGGAAAATATCTTTTGAAGAAGATGATGTCTTTGGGGCCGGGCTGTGCTTCTTTTCCAGCTGGGCTTTAGGTCCAAACGAAACATCAATAGTGCCTGTAAAACGTGAGAGATTACTATAACCCATTGTGGGGACTTTAAAGAATGAACTGGCAAGACCTGTGAGGTATTGCAGGAAGGGAGGAACAATCTGGAAATCTCTCCCCACTCCAAAAAAACCCCCCTCTTCCTCTGGAATTTTAGAAGCTCTTGGAGAGTTTAAAGCTGGCAGATTTCGCCCCGTTTTTTGTTTATTTACTTCACTGATACCCCTGCCTTTGACGGGGACACCAAGCGGCTTGCTACATTCCCCCCTTTCCTGTTCTGTCTTCACAACAATGCTGTGAAGTATGTTAGGCTGAGAATGTGACTGGCCCAAGGTCAGCCGGCAAGCTTTCATACCAGAGTGCAGGGCTATTTTGGGGCAGGAACGTACAGGAACGGCGTTCCGGCTAGCTCCTGAGTTGGCCATGCCTACATGGTGTAGTGGTTGTGTGCGCGGACTCTAATCTGGGAGAACTGGGTTTGATTCCCCACTCCTCCACGTGCATCTGGCTGGATGACCTTGGGCAAGCCATAGCTCTGTGCCAGCTGTTCTCTCAAGGACAGCTTGGGAAAAAGCTCTCTCAGCCCCACCTACCTCACAGGGTGTCTGTTGTGGGGAGGGGGAGGGAAAAGGAGTTTGTAAGCCGCTCTGAGACTCCCTTGGGGAATGAAGGGCGGGATATAAATCCAATATCTTCTTCTTCTGTGCCTTTGTGGCTACAGAGCACGCTGCCCTCCCCACGTTACACACAGGAGGGAAAGGCGGCATGTTAAAATGCCCGCTTTCCCACTGGGGAGCCCTTCGGGATTTCCTTGTCGATTTCACTCCCTGCCAGTCAGCTGAAAGTGAAACTGACAGGGAGGAGCCTCTCTCTGCCTTCCTGACATGTGGCAGCTGGAAAAGGGTAGGCAGAAAACCCAGGCATGTTGAAAATGCCTTCCTTTCCCTCCCCGATCTGAGGGAGGGAGAGAAAGGCATTTAACCATGCCTCTCCCCGCACTTCCCTGAGTCTCTCCGCAATAGCGGAGAGGCTCTGGGAAGAAAGGAGCATGTGTGTATGCCTGCCTTCCTTTCCCCAGCCTGTCCGCCGCAGCCGTCTGATGGGGTGGTAGACTAGATGGGGGTATGGGGTGGTAGACTAGAAAGGTGATGCTGAAGTGGGGCAGAGAAGCTTGGGGGGGGAGAGGTAAGCTTCCATGCCTGCCCTGTGCTTTCCCAGCCCCCTGACTAACATGCTAATGAGTTTCTGCTGTTGGGTGTGGCCTATTATGCTAATGAGTTCCTGCTGGGCTTTTTCTACAAAAAAAAGCCCTGCCAGAGTGGAAATTTGAACCTGGGTCTCTCAGATCCTAGTCCAACTCTCTAACCGCTACACCGCAGTGGCTCTCCTTTAACTGACTCTCAGCTGCTTTCAACATTCTGTACCACCTACAGCAGGGGTGTCATAAGAACCGGCTCACCCAGGGCTTTTATGTGGTCCACAAGCAGCTAGTGCAAGGGAGGGAAACAGGAGACTGCGGGGGGGGGGGAATGGGTGGAGGCACTCCGATTGTGGCTTCAGCATGGCAGAACATCCTTATCTGCAGCAGGAGCCAAGCAGCGTGGGAGCGTCTGCCCAGTGCTGCACCGCCAGCTTTCCAGTCTGCACATATGGTTTTTCCTTTGTACACACCCCCTCCCAACCCATGGGGCCTTGCAGTGAGCACGTACCAACTCGGAGCTTATCAGCTGCTGTCCTTTATACAGTTTATATCTCCGGCACCTGGCACTACGTTTTATGGCACACGTGGCCTGGCCCGATAAAATGAAATTTATGTCAGATCTGGCCCTTGTTACAAATGAGTTTGACACCTCTGACCTAGAGCATATTCAGTTCTCTCTCACGGGACCATTTTGAGGTGCCCCCACGCTCTTCATACCAGCCAGCTTTCCAAACAGCAAAGCTGGGTCCCTGAGCACCCATAAGCTTTTAACCTGGTCTGCAAATGCCGACTCCATGCCATCCATTGCAAGTGGATCCAGTCCCTCCAAAGCATCAGTTTTCCCAACCAGCATTACTAGGGCTGCCAAGTCAGCCCGGGGGGCGGGGGATCCCCCGCTATAGGGGTTCCCGATCCGCTGGCCGGCATTTGGCCGGCGGGGGGAACCCCGCCCCAGAAGTCGTCCGGTGAGGACGACTCCCCCCCATGTAATGACGTCACCTCCAAGTGACGTCATTACGTCACCGTGGCGCGCGCGCAAAGCGCACGCACCAGAAGAGCTCCCGGGGGGAGAACAACTCTCCCCCACTGGTAAGTCGCCGGTACTTGGCAGCCCTGAGCATTACCTCTGTCCCATCTGGCTTCAGCTTCAGCTGCCTCAGCCCCTTGACCATGGTCTCAAAGCACTGGTCCAAGAGTCAAGATGGATGCACTGGAGGTTTACATACGGTTCCCAACAGTGCCTCAGAAAATGCTGGGAGATTTGGGAGGCAATGTCAAGGTAGGGCAGAGTAGGGGATGACATGATGTCACTTCTGGGTGATGCTCTAGGCTGCCTCCCCTAGTCTCCATGGTCTTTACCATAGAGACTAGGGGAAGTTCCTAGAGTGTCCACAATATGGAGGCCATTTTTCTCCCTCTTCTCAGTTCCTAGGGCTGGTAAAGCACAGGCTGAGACAGTGAAATGTAGAGCTGGTTGTTATCTACATATTAATAACATCCAACCCCAAAGCTCCAGATGATCTCATTCCATGGCCTCTTATAAACATTGAACAGCTTGGACGACAAAATGGAACTCCAGCAGGCAAATTCCAACCTGTTGATTCTGTTTCCCTAGTGGAAACTCATCAAGTCCAATTGGGTGAGGAAGACTCCTCTAGCAACACCAACTCCATATTCCAACTGATGGATACAAAAGGAATGGCCCACTGTATCAAAGGCCAGTGACAGATTGAACAGGAGCAAGAGGGATGACGGCCCCTGTCCAACTTTAAACAAAGATCATCCACCTCCGAATCCAGGCCTGATGCCAGATTGAAATGGGTCAAGGGCAGATGAAGTGCACGACCACGGACTCGACCGCTGACAACAACAGCGCTCACCATTGTTGCCATGTTGACTGGCATCCATCTCGCTGTCTCTTTCCAGCCAAGAATCATCCACAAAATGTGCATTTATATCACTACAAGCGGTGCTGTTCAGCCATGAACCAGAGGCACTAATACTGAAGAGGCTAGCAAGGGATCGGCGGATTCGCTTTCTTCTCCGGAATATTCTACCTCAGAAAGAGAGAAATAAAAGGGAACATCATGAAATAATATTTAAAAATGTCTAGGGACATGTACTCCTTAGTTCTCAGCCCTCAGTAGAAACTAAGCAGTCTTCCCTTGATAACCTGGCATCCATTTTCTTCTCCTCAGACCCACAGGTTTTCTTTCCCTCTGTCAAAATTTAGACTGTAAACACCTTGTAACGGGGATCTGTCTTTGCATAAATGATTCTGTGAAGGACTTTCCATAGACGCAAGTGGTGTTCAATACTCCCTCAAAGCTGTGGAGTCTTGTGAGCAAAAATTCTGCTTTGTGAGCTACTGGCATTAAAGTTGTGAGTGAGCGATTTGGCTACTGCATAAACTGGTTTGCTCTGGAGCCATCCTTCCTGAGCTAAGACAAAAAATGTGTGAGCAAGCAGCTAAAAAAACTGTGAAGTAGCTCACACTATCTCAGCTTAGAAGGAACACTGGTGGTGTAGTATATCTATGTTGCGAGCGCTTTCTCGACCTTTAGGGCAGAGGTCCTCGACCTTTTTGAGACTTTGGAACGCCGACACAGTGTGGTAGGTGCAACCACAAAATGGCTGCCACAACACACTTTCAGAATCACGAAGCACAAAAAATAAAGCTCTACAGCCACTGTTATCTACCTACCTCTACAAAAACCTTGGATAAGAAGAAACATTTCAGCTTGCAACCAAAGACTCACAAACTCCAGGAGAAACTTTGCTGGGTGTAAGCTCTATAAGTGGGGGACACTACCGCAGAAAAAGGCCCTCCCCCTTGAAGCCATCCACTTTATTCCAGAAGGTAAGGTCCGTAGCAAAGGGCTGTCCAATCAAGAAAAGGACCTGTAGAGAAACTGCAAAAGATGCTATCTATTTTGAACAAGGTAAATATACATACAATCTAATATCAAAATACAAACTCCAAGTATTACAAAGTGCAAAAAAGGTCCAATTCCATGTATGTGACAATTTTACATACCTGTCTACTTGATTTATGTTATATGTTGAACATGATCTTTGTTGCCATTTTGTAGAACTGTTATCATTTGAACACGTGGTCGCTTTCAAGTCATTTAACAATGAGTAAGAAATAGAAGGCATCTCAGCATGTATAAAAGATTTTATGGTGGTTAGTTTTGTAATGATCAGGTACATAGCACATGCTCATTGTTGATATGCATTTTTTGCAACCACAAGGTCATTATGGTCCTTGTTTAGGTGAAGTCTTCGTGAAACGAATAGCCATTCCGGAGAACTTTGTTAACCACCATCTCTTATATAGACCTTTCTTTGTATTTTGTAATACTTGGATTTTGATATTAGATTATACGAGAAGAGGGACCCATGATACTTGTTGGGGGGGGGGGGGGAGAGTATTCCTGTAATGTAGTCTGTTCTGTGTAGCAATCAGCCTGCCATGTGCTCTCAGGTAATGGCGCCCGCCACATGGCCAGAGCACATGGTCAGGCAGAGAGGGGAGCTTGAATCTGGAGGAACAATAGACGTCCGGATTCAAAGCCTCCACCAATGTGGGACCTAGGTTCTCCCTGGGGAGCCAATGCGGTCAAAGGCTCCTCCAGGGAACCTATGACAAACATGCGCATACGTTAAGCCCCTATCAGATCTTTTGGGTGCGGCCGGAGGTGTGGCTCCGGCCAGCATATCATGAGGGCCCTGGAGCCCTGGAAGCATGCTTGATCTGACCATCTACTGGGCATGCTGAATCACTCAATAAAGGCTTCATGATTTCACTGTTCCTGGTCTCCCGAGTTCAGTACTCTTCAATTCCCCATGGCTCTTGCCCTGCAGAAGCAGGAGGATGTCACGCTGAGGAGGAAGCAGCCACAGGTAAGTTTCCCTCGCCCGGCACCGAGGCCTGAGTGGCTCCCGGCCGCCGGGCCCACCAATCCTCCCCCCCCCCCCCGGCACCAGTGGCAAGGCCCAAGCGGCTCCCGTCCACTGGCCCGCCAAGCCTTCTTCCCCCCCTCCCCGGCAACAGCTGCCAGGCACCGTTCCCAGAGCGTTCTCTGCGCATGCGCTGGGAACATTCTTTTACTTTTGGGTGGATTTAAAAATCCACCATATAGTTTTTTAAACTCTTAAGATTTTTCTGCACACCTGGGGAATCCCCCAAGTGTGCAGGAAAATCTCTCTGGATTTAGATATTTACACAGAGGGGACAACTTGGCTATGAGATATATAGATGTATATTTACCTTGTTCGTAATAGATAGCGCTTTTTGCAGTATTCCCTACGGGTCTGTGATGCGCAGCCTTATAATCTGCCGCTTTGTGGCATTCTGTGAGGTGACTGACCAGGCTTGGCTTTGCTTTCCTGACCAGCACCCTCTATCTACCTTATAGTCTTTTCGGGGTTTATTTTAAATTGCTTTCTAGGTACGTTGAGGACCACTGCTAGATATCTTCGGTGTGGGTTATGAGAGTCAGGCAATCAGGCTTTTTACTTCACAACAAAACAGAACTTTATTTCCAGAACCAAACAGGGGAATGGAGGATGTATATATAGTTGACACTTTTGTTTCTTTATAGGCTGGCACGTTTCGCTTAGAATACACTTTGCCGTATGCCGTTTTCAGTTTCTTTAGCTGTTCATAAGTTCATGCAACACTCTCATGCGTACTCTCTCCCGTCCTGCTTAGTGGTTGGCCTTTGCCTTTGGCTTCTAGGCCCTTTTCCTTGAGTCCCAACTGGCCACCAACCAGCTGTCCAAACTCTGACCGTACCCTTGCCTCAGCCCTCACTTAACCACCTCTCCCAGGTTCTTCAGGAGTTTGTGTTTGTGACCACTTATGTGCTCTACTTTCACTAGACTGTTCACTGTCCCGTGAACCAGACTATCCAGCACCAGTTATCTGCTTCGACTGGTCTTTTATGCTGCTCACACAGAGCTACAGATAGCCACACCAAGCTCACACAGAGCTACCGAGAGAGCGTCCTCTCACACAGATCCCCCCTCTCAACTCACTCTCCCAACTGTCAGTTGTGCCCGTTAAGTGTCAGTCACTGAGTGTTCGGAGCTAAATGGCCCCCTCCTCACTTAGTCATGTGACTCAGCAATGCTCTGGGTTTACATTTTTGCTGGTCCCGGATTTTTCATTCCGTCACAGGGTCCTTTTCTTGATTAGTCCAAGGCTGTGATTTTCATGTTATACTGCAAAGGGCTGTCCAGCAGATCTTAACTCACCTGAATAATTTCTCTTTGTAGGTAATGCTTGTCTGCGACAGGCTCAGGGTAATGTTGCCGTCTTCATCAGAGAGGACACTGTCCTCGTTGAGGATATAGTAACCATTCATAAGAAGCCGGGGGCTGCGGCGGCACGTGAAGGCACAACCCGTACCGGGGTCGGTGGAGCGACACTCGTAGGAGGCCTCATGATCCAGAAACATGTCTGTATAACTGGAATCATGCATCACACAAAAGAACAATTAGGTCATTCACACAGACTTGACCGAGCAGAAAATCATGGGCGATTCTGCTTCTAGCATTTGCGCCACATTTTCTCAGCTGGGAGGGGAAAGTGCAGCTCAAAACCACATTCAAATACCTCGAGGCAACTTCAAAGTCACTCCTGTTCGGCCATAAATCTATTCAGAATATTGGCTCTACCAGTGGTGGACAGTGATCCAGTGGGAGGGCCAGTATGCCCCCCAAGCCATTTCAGGTCAGTAAAACAGCATGGGGGTTAGGGTTGTTAGGCCTCCACCTGTAACCACAGGGAGATTTGGGGGTGGGGCTGTGTCCCACCCTGGAAGTGATGTCACTCCTGGATGACGCCCTATGAACCCCCATCTCTATGGCAAAAATTATAGAGTTTTTTCAGAGGGGTTCCTAGATCATTGCCCAAATGTGATGTTAATTTCCAGAATCAAATGCCATACTCTGCCTCCCCCCCCCTTTGCTGCCACAACCATCAGTGGCAGCGGGCAAATGCCCGCCGGGGGTGGGCAGCTAGCAGGGTTTTTTAAAAAAAAATCAAACAAAAACAATACGAAAAATAAGAGCAGTGTGATAATACAAATCTCATTCTAGAAATATAATTACAACAAAACTTACCTAAGAAACTACACAACTACTCATATTTTCTAAAAGCCTTCTTTAAAGATAAAGTCGCTCGCGAAAGAAAAGATTGGATGACATAATTTCCTTTTCTTGAAGAAACTGTGTGATCAGGAACCAGACTGCTTGAAAGTTTTTTGTAATAAGAATCTAAGTTCTGCAGTCCCGAGGACTGGTCTAATTTTCCCAAACCAAAATGAGTCCGTATACCATTGTACCGGTCCATTAAAGAGGGGCCTCTGGCTTTTCTCCATTTCATTGCTATTTTCTGTCTTAGCAACCGACAATAGAGTTGCTATCATGGTTTGTTTAGATTTATCTAAATCGGGGTGGGCAAATTGCAGCCCGTGGGCCACATGCAGCCCGCCACAGAGTTTTTTGCGGCCCGCCAAGACAGTCGGCCACGTGGTTTCTCAACAAGCAATCTCCTGATTTCAAAAAAATTGTAGAAAAGTGTGATAGGGTACATTTCTCTCATTAAACTGATTCTAAAATTAAATGTGCTTGCAGCTATAGATGATATGAAATTAGCACAATAAATAAATTGAATAAAACCACCACTATTTTATTTAATTTATATTTATTGATTTTTATGATACAATTTATACCTTTTCTGAAATGCAGAGTTAACTAATGAGTGCGATCATTTTAAAAGGTGCGGCCCTCCGCTAACCTCCGCTCCCACAAAGTGGCCCCCGAGCCAAAACAATTGACCACCCCTGATCTAAATGACTCAGTTGGCCTCTTTCCAAATGGATTACCTCAGGTAGTTGAGAGATGGTTGTACATGAGGTTTCTTCTCTTGGTGGAAGTACCTGATTCCAGAATTTCTTAACCACAGGGCAACTCCAAAAACAATGTAAATAATCTCAGTTTAATCCACAGCCCTTCCAACATGTTTTTTTCATGCTGTTATGATATCGAGAAATCCATGCGGGTGTAAGATGCCGTCTATTTAAAATTTTAAAGGCATTAAATTTAATTGGCTGGCAGGCTTATGTTTAAGTCCCTTATCTCTGAGGTCCCAAATCAAGCCAGAACCCTGGAATATTACATTGTATAACTAGATCCTTGTAGCCCTTCCTCCTACACCAGCAGATGAGACCGACATACAGTAATTAGCACACTGCACATAGCACGCTTGTTGGAGAGCGGCACGAATGGAGTGAATGAAGGAAATACCGGGCTGTGACGTGTTCCGGGGTCATGCTGTCCCTAGCGTCTTTTTCAGGCAATGAAGAACCTGTTGAGGCAGAGAATGGAGAAATAGAAGCATCAGCACTGATTTCTCCTCCCTTAGGGAAGACATGGCTCTCCCTAATGTAGCTCAAATTTTGAGTCCAGTGGCACTGTCAAGACCAACAAAGTTTTCTTCAAGGTGTGAGCTTTCGTGGGCATGCACACTTTTTCAAATACATTGGAATGGTAGGTAAGGTTCAGACTTATAGACAGGGGCTGAACAGCAAATCAACATGGAACAGCAAATCAACATGTGCAAAGACAAAACTAAATAACCAGCTAAGGTTATAAGGTCAACCGTTGTAAAAGCAATAAATATGTCAGAATAGCAGATAAATGAGTAAAGGTGTCTTTTCTAATTGTGGGAAGTAAACGGATACTCTCCATTCTCGCCTCTCAGGCGTGGAGGTCACTTAACAGCATTTTTTTCTTTTTTGAGGGGGATGAAACAAAACATCCCAATATTCCTTTCATTACTTCCAGTATCCTAATATACTATTCTGGGGGGAAAAAATACAGAGGACGTATAGTCTTTCTAGTTGACAATACATATGTGAGGACTGAATGACCAACACGGTGTAGCGTAGTTTGGTGTCATGGTTAAGAGCGCGGACTCTAATCTGGGAGAACCGGGTTTGATTTCCTCACTCCTCCACTTGCACCTGCTGGATGACCTTGGGCAAGCCATAGTTCTGTCAGAGCCGTCCTTGAAAGAGCCGTTCCTTGTCAGAGCTCTCTCAGCCCCACCTACCTCCCAGGGTGTCTGTTGTGGGGAGGGGAAGGGAAAGGAGTTTGTAAGCCGCTCTGAGACTCCGAGTGAAGGCTGGGGTATAAATCCTATCTCTTCTTCTCTCTTCTTCACCTGGACCCAATGTAGCTGTGAGGGCTGGCTTAAACACTGGAGAAGGTGGACACTAGATGTCGGACCTGTGGTGATGCTCACATTTCAAACATGAACACACATGAAGCTGCCTTACACTGAATCAGACCTTCAGTTCATCAAGCTCAGTGCTGACTACGCAGGCCGGCAGCAGCTCTCCAGGTTCTCAGGCTGAGGTCTTTCCCATCACCTACTGGCAGATCCTTTAACAGGGGATGCTGGGGAAAGTGTTCCAACCCTTTTATCATTCCAGTTGCCCTTCTCTGCACTTTTTCCAATGCTATAATATCTTTTCTGAGGCATGGCAACCAGAACTGTACACAGTACTCCCAATGAGGTCGCACCGTCGATTTATACAGGGGCATTATGATACTGGCTGATTTGTTTCCAATTCCCTTCCTAATAATCCCCAGCATAGCGTTGGCCTTTTTCATTGCGGTCGCGCACTGTCTCGACATTTCCATTGAGTTATCTACTACGACTCCAAGACCTCTCTCTTGGTCAGTCTCCGCCAGTTCGAACCCCATCAACGTGTATTTATAGTCAGGATTTTTGGCTCCAATGCGCATCGCTTTGCACTTGGCCACACTGAACCCCATTTGCCACGCTGACGCCCACTCGTCCATCCTCGACAGATCCCTTTGGAGTGCCGCACAATCCTCCCTGGTTCCCACCACCCTGAACAACTTTGTGTCATTTCAAAGCGACTTTCAAACCAGCAACGTCCCTAGATGGGTATCGGTAGCTAGACTACCCCCTTGACAGGGTGATGTCTTGCCCTATTACCAGGGGTCATTTCGTAGAAAAAGAGGTGCAGGAGCTCATTTGCATAACTCATTTGCATATGCCACACCCCCTAACATACCGGAAGTGTGTCAGAAGGCAACACCCACCCCTCAGGCTCCACTCCACAGGTGAGAGAAACTGACCTGCTCTTCCTCCATTCCCTTCCCCATCCAATACTTTGTGCAATAAAAATAAGCGTAAAGAACACACCCTCATTCTCTTCCTGCTCCCTTGAAACCACCAGGTTTCAAGTAGACTTGAGATATCCAGGACATGTGCACCACCCATCACTTTCCCTTCCCCTCCCCACAACAAGACACCCTGTGAGGTAGGTGGAGCTGAGAGAGGTCTTTTGAGAACTGCTCATGAGAGAACAGCTCTGAGAGAACTTGTGACTGGCCCAAGGTCACACCAGCAGCTGCATGTAGAGGAGTGGGGAATCAAACCTGGTTCTCCCAGATTAGAGTCCAACTCCTGACCACTACACCAAACTGATGGGGTGGAAGCTGCTGAAGGGTTGGTGAAATTTCTCCAGTACTTATGTGCCATGTGCCCAGATAAAAAATGGTATACTTAGAAAATTTCTATGCCACCTTGAGCAAGTCTCTGGAAAAGCAGCACACAGTCATAAAAGGAACAATGATAAAATTATCAATATTAAAACAAAACATTAAAAACAATAAAGACCCTAGCAGGGCCTTCCCCGGGGCGTTGTGCCTCTGCACTGCTCGGGGAAGCCGAGGAGGGGGCGGGGCTTTGTCATGTGCCCGCCCCCTGGGCTCCTCACTCCCGGAGCTGCGCTCCTGTCCACTCTCGCTCCAACGGACCCCTGCCTATTACCATTTCCACTGAATAGTTTCTTTTAAAATGTGTAGAGGCAGAGAAGAAAAAAGCCTTCTTTCAAAAAGAAGATTGTTTTAGTGACCTATTAAAAAGAAGATGTTACCAACTGCTTCCTGTTCTCTACTGGAGCAATCTAATACAAAGTTACTCTGCTGATTACAAAAGGCTGGAGTAACTTTACATAAGATTGCCTTGGATGTACTTCTGGTACATATTACATATTTATCCACACTGACACAAAGCATCGCAACGTCGCACACGTTTGTTAGCGGGCAGTCCAGAGCAGTGTTCCCTCTGAGCTGAGTTAGTGTGAGCTAGCTCACAGTTTTTTAGCCTCCGGCTCACCCATTTTTGTCCTAGCTCAGGAAGGATGGCTCCAGAGCAAACTAATTTATGCCGTAGCCAAATCGCTCACTCTCAACTTTAATGCCAGTAGCTCAGAAAAGTAGAATTTTTGCTCACAAGACTTCACAGCTTACAGGGAGCATTGGTTCAGAGTCACTTTCCTCGACAGGTAGATTTGAGGTCAGTAACACCTTAGGGATCAACAAGATTTTGAGGGTATAAGCCTTCAAGAATCAAAGCTCCCCTTGTTCCTGACTCCCCTCATTTTTAACTGACTCAAAAGTTATACCCCTCAAAATCTTGTTGCTCTCTAAAGAGCTTCTAAACTCGAATCTATTGCAGACCAACACAGCCACCCTCTAAAACTTTCCTCGACAGATTTCCCAACCAGTGTTCCCTCTAAGCTGAGTTAGTGTGAGCTAGCTCACAGTTTTTTAGCCTCCGGCACACACATTTTTTGTCTTAGCTCAGGAAGGATGGCTCCAGAGCAAACTAATTGATGCAGCAGCCAAACCGCTCGCTCACAACTTTAAAGCCAGTAGCTCACAAAGAAGAAGCTTTGCTCACAAGACTCCACAGCTTAGAGGGAGCATTAGACTCCCAACCCCCCAGAAATCTCAGACCTGAACAGTCAGGGGAGAACCCTGGGCTCCAGCCAACTGAGATCACAATTAAGAAACCACGAGACAAAAGTAGAAAATCACCCACACCTGGAAAAGACATTTTGCCAATTCGCAAAGGACCCTAGCCTCTCACCCATCTGACAGTCGGCACCGCAGACTGGACCGTAACAGGTTGGCGTCTGTTAGCGTTGCTGCCTGCTGCCAAAATGGGACGTGGGGGGGGGTGTCTTTGAAAGGACAGGGGGAAGGCGAACGTTGGCTTGTTTCTTTTTGAAACCAGACTGTGCAATCGGAAGCTTGGAATGAGGTCACATTTCCTGCCCAGTAGCTTCACATCATGAGCACTCATTTCGCAGAGCCTGGCGAGACAAAAGATTAGACAAGTGAAGAGATCAGCTGGAACTTATTAAGATACGTTGAGCTATAAATAAAAGAGGCTTTCAGCATGCCGCATTCCCCTCGGTTGGACTTGGCAATCGACAGCCAGGCAAGAGATCCTGGGAGGCAGAGTGGTTAGTGGTTAGATACGGTGGTTTAGTGGTTAGATATGGTGAGACACAGGGGTCATTTCGAGCAGGAGCTCGGGGGAGCTCAGCTCCGGGAGTTGGTGACACCCCCCCACCACAGGAGGGGGATGCCTGCTTGTGTCATGGCTGCAGCAAAATGACCCCGTCCCTTGGAAAGGTCCTTGTTCCTCCGACCAGCCTTCTGAAGGCTTCAGCCACCACTGAAGCTATCCTCCCAGAAGAGTGGTATTCAGGGGTCATTTCGTAGAAAAAGAGGTGCAGGAGCTCATTAGCACAACTCATTTGCATATGCCACACCCCCTAACATGCCGGAAGTGTGTCAGAAGGCAACACCCACCCCTCAGGCTCCACTCCACAGGTGAGTGAAACTGACCTCCTCTTCCTCCATTCCCTTCCCCATCCAATACTTTGTGCAATAAAAATAAGTGTAAAGAACACACTTATTAAAAATAAGTGTAAAGAACACACCTCATTCTCTTCCTGCTCCCTTGAAACCATCAGGTTTCAAGTAGACTTGAGATGCTCAGGACATGTGCATCACCCATCCCTTTCCCTTCCCCTCCCCACAACAAGACCCCCTGTGAGGTAGGTGGGGCTGAGAGAGGTCTTTTGAGAACGGCTCATGAGAGAACAGCTCTGAGAGAACTTGGGACTGGCCCAAGGTCACACCAGCAGCTGCATGTGGAGGAGTGGGGAATCAAACCTGGTTCTCCCAGATTAGAGTCCAACTCCTGACCACTGCACCAAACTGATGGGGTGGAAGCTGCTGAAGGGTTGGTGAAATATGTGCCATGTGTGCAGATAAAAAATGGTATACTTAGAAAATTTCTATGCCACCTTGAGCAAGTCTCTGGAAAAGCAGCACACAGTCATAAAAGGAACAATGATAAAATTATCAATATTAAAACAAAACATTAAAATCAATAAAGACCCTAACAGAGCTTTCCCCGGGGCGCTGCGCCTCTGCACTGCTCGGGGAAACTGAGGAGGGGGCGGGGCTTGGTCATGTGCCCGCCCCCTGGGCTCCTCACTCCCGGAGCTGCGCTCCTGTGTGCTCCCGCTCCAACAGACCCCTGGTGGTATTTCTGAGGCTTGGATTAGTAGCTGTCCCCTTTATTTCTCTCTCTCTCTCTTTCTTTCTTGCCTTCTGACATACTTCCGGTGATGTCAGGTGGCATGGCATATGCTAATGAGTTATGCTAATGAGCTCCTGCACCTCTCTTTCTACGAAATGACCCCTGGTGAGACATGGGTTCAAATCCTCATTCAGCAGTGAGGCATCAGTGGATTTAGAAGGGCTGCACTGTGAATGACCTTGGGCTGGTCGTGTTGCGCTTAACCTACCTTACAGGGTTGCTGTGAGGATAAAATGAGGAAGGGAGAACCGCGTACGTTACTATGAACTCCTTGGAAGGTGGGATGAGGTTGACTGTGGCCCATTCTGCATCTAGCATTCGCTCCGCTGTCTTACCAAACCCACGCTGGAACAGAAATTCCCCTCTGCAATGCATGCCGCTTTCGCTTTCTTTGATTGTCAGATTTTATGGCCGTGTCCAGACTGCGTGCCGCTTTCACTTCGTTTGATCTCTCGGTTTGGTGGTACCATCATTTTGGTGTAGTGGTTAAGTGTGTAGACTCTAATCTGGGAGAACCGGGTTTGATTCCCCACTCCTGCACTTGCACCTGCTGGATGACCTTGGGGAGGGGAAAGGAAAGGAGTTTGTAAGCCGCTCTGAGACTCTTTCGGGTAGTGAAGGGCAGGGTATAAATCCAATCTCTTGTTCTACCTCTTCTTATGGCCATTCAGGGGTGACTCTGCAGTCAGTACGGCACTGGCCTGGGGTATTTGAATGTGGTTTTGAGCCGCATCTTTTTCTGTTCTGGTGGTTTGGTAAAACGACGGAGCAAATGCTGGTTGCAGAATGAGCCCCTAGAGAAAGAGCTGGTAGAAGATGAGCTGAAGAAGCCCCAAAAGAAGGGACAGGTGGATGCACATCCCAGCCTGGAAAGTATGGGAAGGGACCGTGGCTCAGTGGTAGATGTACGCAGAAGGCCCCAGCAGGGCTGGCCCATTATTGTTAAATTTTAGACGGTCGCCTAGGGCACCGGCTCGACGAGGACGCCATTCTGGCTGGCCTCGTCCCCTCCTCACCCCACAGGAAGCCTCCCTTGCCGGCTCCCTGCTCTGTCCCTGGCAAGTGACTCCCCTCTTTGCAGCCCCCCAGACAGAAAGAGAAGAAGGGGGGGGGGGAGAGGTGCGGGGAACAGCCCAGGATGACGGGAAAGTGCTGCTCGCCCTCTGCTGCCCCCCATGGTCTCATTGGAGCTACTTTTGCAGCCTACCACAGGCTCTCTCCCCCTCCCCTCGAGCGATCCCACCCCCGCATGCATTTGCGGCTCGCCCCCTCGGCCTGCCCGCTGCAGCTCCAACGCTCGCCCCCATCCTGTCCCGCCCCACATCCCCCCCCCCCCCCCGAATGTATCCTTGCTTAGTGTGTGGAAAAACCTGGGGCCATCACTGGGTCCCAGATGCAATACTTGGTATCTCCAGCTGGAAGGATCAGGTAGGAGGTGCTGTGAAAGACCTCAGCCTGAGAGCCTGGAGAGCCGCTACCTGTCTGAGTAGACAATACGGACCTTGATGGACCAAGGATCTGATTGACTAGAGGGCAGATTCATTATGTGAAAGGTCGTTTTTGTGGGACGAGCACATGGCTGGCATGCAGAAGGTCCCAGATTCAGTCCCTGGCTGTTTCTGTTAAAAGGACAACGGGAAAGTTTTGTGAGATCCCATAAAATATCTGTCACGCAGAGTGAAAGGTCCTGACCGAATTGGAGCAGTGGTCTGCTGTGTCATTAGGTAACTCCATAATTTTTCTTTCTTGGAGAAGGGTTGTGGCTCAGTTGGTGTGGTACCTGTTTGCACACAGGAGATCCTAGGTTCAAACCTTAGCATCTCTAGTTCAGCAATCACCAGTTTTTTTAAAAAAAGACTTTTCTTTCCCTGCTGCCAATCACATGGGATGATGCTAACCCAGATGGACCAATCATTTGACTGGGTGTAGGACAGTGTCCCCCTTGACCTGGGTGGCCCAGGCTAGCCTGATCTCGTCAGATCTCGGAAGCTAAGCAGGGATGGTCCTGGTTAGTACTTGGATGGGAGACCACCAAGGAAGGCCAGGGTTGCTAACATAGAGGAAGAAGAAGGGATTGGATTCATACCCCGCCCTTCAATACTCAAGGGAGTCTCAGAGTGGCTTACAAACTCCTTTCCCCTCCCCACAACAGGCACCCTGTGAGGTAGGTGGGGCTGAGAGAGCTCTGACAGAAACGGCTCTTTTTCAAGAACAGCTGTCCCAGAACTACGGCTTGCCCAAGGTCACCCAGCAGGTGCAAGTGGAGGCGTGGGCAATCAAACCCGGTTCTCCCAGATTAGAGTCCACGCACTTAACCGCTACACCAAACTGGCTCTCGGGAAGACAGTGGCCAACCACCTCTGTTCATTTCTCGCCTTGAGAACCCTATGGGGTCAGCTGCTACTTGGTGCCACTTTCCAGCGCACAGTAGGACAGTGTCAGCCAGTATTCATAGACAGGAGCTGTGGGAAACAGAAGATAATCCAGACACTTCTCTACAGGAATAAGAAAGTGTTATATGTACATAGACTTGCCTTGCTGAACCCATCAGGAGCTGTTTGGAGAAAAGGAAGTCCTGCCTCTCTAACAGCATGCATTAAGCCTCTGTGACGTTTTTCTCCAGGCCGCTGACAATCCTGCCCAAAGTCATTGATTGATTGATTGCTATATTGAGGCCCCCAGAAGCCCTCCCACTGTGGCTCTCCAAGCACCAGGAATACATTAGGCTATGCAACTATTTTACAGGTTAAGAAAATATAAGATGTCCATCCAGACCAACATTCCGTACCAGGTGCCATCAGGACACCCACCAGCACGGCCAGAACTCCAGAAGCTCTTCCACTGTTGCCTACCCCAAAGCACCAAGAATACAGAGCATCACTGCCCCAGACATAAGAACATGAGAGAAGCCAACGCTGGATCAGACCAATGGCCCATCCAGTTCAACACTCTGGGTCACACAGTGGCCAAAAACACCAGGTGCCCTCAGGAGGTTCATCAGCCCCAGAAGCCCTCCCACGGTGGCTCTCCAAGCACCAGGAATACAGAGCATCACTGCCCCAGACATTGGCCTGCTGTGCCCCGATGTTTCCCCTTGCTTTTGCCATGCATCTCTGTTGGGCTTCCGTTTTCGTTCTGCATTGATTTCCTCCCCCAGTGCTCAGTTTGCTTTCTGATTGCTGTTTCTCTGGATTTTCTGAGAGTGGCTTTGTACCAATTTTCCCCTTGTTTCGCTGAGCTGAAGGGAATTAAAAAGCATACAGATTCCCTCGGATTCCCCTTGCCCCTTTGCTGGCCCTCAAAGGTCACTTCCCCACCCACATCAAGGTCATTCTACCCACTCTGCACCTTCCGCCATGCATCAGTGTACAAGCTCCATTGATTACTTCCCCCCCCCCCTCGTAGTTTTACATTTAATGTTTTTTACAAGTGGTATGAGTCTAGCGATACGAGATCATCACTAGTCTCAGATTGCTGGAAAGAAATGTCAGGGAAAAAACATGCTTCTCTGGTAGCTCTCCAGAAGCCTCTTTGCAAGCTCTGAAAGAGAGGAGGGAGGGGTGCCACCGATCAAGCCAGACAGCGAACCTCGCGGCTGCTGCCAATGCTCAGCGGGTGACTGTGGGAGAAATGGAAGGAAGCTTTAACCCGGCCAGTTGAGTATCCCAAAATACCCAGCAAGCCTCCCAAGTGCTTTGGCCATGAGCTGAGTCTTTTTTGTTCGCGCACAGCAGACTAGATTTACAGAATTTGGATCCAGCAAGTGGAGAAATGTCTCATTTAAGGAACTGAACCAGGAGGATTTAAATGGAAGGTGCTCACTTGACACTAATGTGCAGCTGCGATTGTGCAAATTAAAAAAAACCCCACACCTCTGGACGCCACCTCCATGCATCACAAGTGATGTTCTCACCCCAGTTAAGAAAAACTGCATTTTTCGGATGTAGCTGCAGAATAAATACACTGGAGAAAAAAGAACGGTGCATACGGCAGCCACAGAATCCAAAGTCAAGTTTAAAGTCTTGACTGCTTGGATTCTCTACAGTAAGCTGTGCATGCATAATAGGCCATACTGTTCCATCTGTACCTTGTAGCTATTAGCCACTGATGGACCTCTGCTCTACCAGGGCTCATTTCATAGCAGGAGCTCCTTTGCATATTAGGCCACACACCCCTGATGTAGCCAATCCTCCAAGAGCTTACAGTAGCCCCTGTGAGAAGAGCTCTGTAAGCTCTTGGAGGATTGGCTACAATAGGAGGGTGTGGCCTAATATGCAAAGGAGCTCCTGCGACAAAATGAGCCCTGTGTCTATCCAGTCTCCTCTTGAAGCTGTCCATGCTTGTAACCACCACCACTTCCCGTGGCAGTGAACTCCATGTGTTAATTACTCCTTGGGTGAAGAAGGACTTCCTTTCATCTGTCCTATGCCTACGCTCATGAATTTCATTGAAGTTCTGAGAACCTGAGCTGCTAAAGAAACTATGAGGGGGGGGTGTGTGTTGAGAGAAGTTGATTGTAAATGCTAAGGTTCCCAGCAGCCTGGAGAGAAAGCATCCTATCCCTGTCAGGGGGTGCAAGTGTTGAGCTGGCGTGTTAGCACCAGAGCAGAGATTCACAGCAACGTGCACAGTAAAGTGCAGAGCTTACGTCCCACAGAGTCCAATGTCCACACAGCCAAGTAGGGAAGGAATATATACAGGGTTTATTTACAAAGTCCTGTTGTTAAATGCAGGTATACGCAGTTCAGCAGAATCACTATACAAACTGACAAAGCGCTTCGCCCACACTGGAATACATAGGAGAGAAATATACACTGTACAATAATCACATATATACATTGACCAGCCAATCAGCACTGGCTGCTGAGTCACTCTGACTGCTGTGTAACTGTGCCAGTCAGAACCTGTTAGCTCCAGTTAGAACTGCTGGCTATGGAGCTCTTAGATGTCACCTAGCTGTCACATAGATCAGCATCATCTGGAATCTGGAACTCATATCTTCATGCCCTGTCAATCCCTTTAACAGAGACATATCAGGGAAGTTAATTCCCCCATGATGTTATTGTTATTGACCTTCCCTGAAAGACTTCAGCTGAAGCATTTGACACATTTAAGTCTCTATTAAAGGGACAGGGTATTCTTTTACAGGTTGTTAGCAACCCAAGGGGTAGGAAGAAAATAGCGGGCTGTAACGGTGCACGCTAGTGCGGAGTTGCTCAAAGGCCCTTTTCACATGGGTGCCATTTTCCTTCCAGCAGTCCCCAAAATCTGTTCGATAACGTTTGGGTCAGCCCACAGAGATCATTTCCCCTAGAAAAAACGGCAGCTTTGGAGGGTGGACTCTATGGCCTTATACCCCGTGGAGTTCCCTCCCCTCCCCTCCCCAAACCACACTCCAAATGGCAGCTTTGGAGGTTGGATAGTATGCCATCACGCCCCTGCTGAGCTCTGTCACCTCTCCAGCCTCTGCCTTCCTCAGGCTCTGCCCCCGAATCTCTAGGAATTTCCCTACCTGGAGTTGGCAACTTTATTGTGATTGCATAAGACTTAACAAAAGAACCTTAGGGTTTTTTTGGTTTTTTTTGTAAAGAGATTGGGATACTTTCTTAATGACTGGGAAATCTTTGTCGCATCTCTGTTCCCTAGGGTTGCCACAGTCAAGGCAACATCAGGGGAAGGCCCCGGCCTCTATGCCCTGTTGTTGGCCCTCCGGAGGAACTGGTTGGCCACTGTGTGAAACAGGATGCTGGACTAGATGGACCACTGCTCTGATCCAGCAGGGCTCTTCTGATGTTCTTATGAAGGCCTTAGCCTCTCTGCCCTGTTGTTGGCCCTCCAGAGGAACCAGTTGGCCACTGTGTGTGACAGGATGCTGGACTAGATGGACCACTGGCCTGATCCAACAGGGGTCTTCTTATGTTCTAATGAAGGCCCCGGCCTCTATGCCCTGTTGTTGGTCCTCCAGAGGAACTGGTTGGCCACTGTGTGAGACAGGATGCTGGAATAAATGGACCAGTGATCTGATCCAGCAGGGCTCTTCTTATGTTCTAATGAAGGCCTCGGCTTCTATGCCCTGTTGTTGGCCCTCCAGAGGAACTGGCTGGCCACTGTGTGAGACAGGATGCTGGACTAGATGGACCACCGGTCTGATCCAGCAGGGCTCTTCTGATGTTCTAATGAAGGCCTCGGCTTCTATGCCCTGTTGTTGGCCCTCCAGAGGAACTGGCTGGCCACTGTGTGAGACAGGAAGCTGGACTAGATGGACCACCGGTCTGATCCAGCAGGGCTCTTCTGATGTTCTAATGAAGGCCTCGGCTTCTATGCCCTGTTGTTGGCCCTCCAGAGGAACTGGCTGGCCACTGTGTGAGATGGGATGCTGGACTAGATGGACCACCGGTCTGATCCAGCAGGGCTCTTCTGATGTTCTTATAAAGGCCTCAGCCTCTATGCCCTGTTGTTGGTCCTCCAGAGGAACTGGTTGGCCACTGTGTGAGACAGGATTCTGGACTAGATGGACCACTGGTCTGATCCAGCAGGGCTCTTCTTACGATCTTAAAATGCAGAATCCTAGGTGCCTCAAATATCAGAATATATGTTTTCATTTGTCAGGGACCACCAATGAATGCTGACAGTCACATTTAGGAGATGGCCCACTTTTGCCTTTGGGGACCTTCATGAACTACATCCGAGGCAGGGCTGCCAACCTCCAGGTGGTGGCTGGAGATCTCACACTATTACACCTGATCTTCAGGGAACAGAGATCAGTTCGCCTGAAGAAAACATCTTCCGAAATAGACTCTATCGCATTATATCCCATTGAAGTCCCTCCGCTCCACAAATCCTGCCTTCCTCAGGCTCCACCCACAAGATCTCCAGGTATTTCCCAACCAAGAGCTGGCAACCCTACGTTTAGTATTGCCTTGAGAACATCAAGTTACATTTTTTTTTGGCATTCATTACAATGAAAGCATGCTTGTGTATCTTGTCCAAAGTTTGGTGAATGAGACTTCCCATCTGAACGTGCAGGCAAAGCTTCTGCATTTATAGTCAGAACGTAGAGTTGCCAAGCGCCAAATGGCGCCTGGAGATCCCCTGGAACTACAGTTTATCTCCAGACTACAGAGCTCCGTTCCCCTGGAGAAAATGAATGCTTTGGAAGTTTGAAGGGTGGACTCTATGGCATTATGGTCCCTCCTCCCTCCCCAGCCTCCCCTTCCAAATCTCCAGGAATTTCCAAGACAGAAGGTGGCAACCCTGAATTGCAATGTGTTTGGGAATGGAACAAGAGGCTCCCTTCTGCTCCCAGGCACGCGCAGTACTCCCGGCTTTGGCCGCAGAACTACTTTAGAAATGGAAGGTAAATACAGGAAACCACACTTCCGGTTCCCATCTGAATGCCGCCATATGAGGGGCAGGGCCGTCCTGCGCCCACGCCTTCTCCTAACACCTAAGAGTACCTACGAATCCTCATACACGATCTTTTACCCTTTATCCGAGACAGCCCCACGATCCCCAATTCTTCATTTCCCCACCCCCACACGGGTTTGCCCCTCACGCTCAACGCGGAACCGGAAGTGCTGAACCTCCGCTCTCTCAACTCGCTCCCTTTCGCGCAGGAGACGGCGAGAATCCCTCCCCTCCCCTTCTCCCCTCCCCTCCCCGGCCTTGTTCCTTCGTCACGTGACTGGCCGACGATGGCGGCGCCCGTGCCGGCTTCCCCGCCGCCGGGCCGCGCGTCGCGGGCTAGTGACGGCACGGGTGGGCGCTGGGGCGCGAGGGGCGGGGCCGGGAGGAGACGGCGATGGGGCGCTCGGAGGAGGAGGAGGCGGCGGCGGCGGGGGGCGACCACCGCGGGCGGCGTTGACGGTCCCCGGAGGGACGAGCGAGCGGGAAGGGAAGCGAAGCCCGCCCTGGCCGGCGGGGCCGGTCGTGGCCGCGGGTAAGGAGAGGAGAGGAGAGGAGAGGTCGGGCTAGCCGAGCGCTCCGGGGGAGACGGACGGGGACGGGCAGGCCTCGCCCCTCTCTCTCTCTCGGCCTCTGGCTGAGCGGGGAGAGGGGAGGCTGGGCCGGCTGCCCTTGGCGTTCCCACTCGCCCATCCCCTCTGCAAGAGCGGCGAAATCTGTGGCCGGCGGTGACCTTCCCATCAGTCCCCGGGCCGCCCCTCACTTCGCCAGGCAGGATAGAGCCAGAGTCTTAGGGGTCCCTGAAAGACCGGCAAGATTTGTGGCAGGGGGGTGGGCTTCCCGGGAGTCGCCGCTCACTTCTTCAGATGGGGAAGAGCAAGTGGTCCAGGAGTACTTTTAAAGACCCACGGGATTTGTGGCAGGGGGGTGAGCTTTTGCGAGTCGCCATTCGCTTCTTCAGGTAGATAAAGAGCCAGAGTTCCAGCAGCACTTCAAAGACCCAACAGAATTTGTGGCAGGGGGGTGAGCTTTCCGTGAGTCTCCATTCGCTTCTTCAGGTAGATAAAGAGCCAGAGTTCCAGCAGCACCTCAAAGACCCACAGGATTTGTGGCAGGGGGGTGAGCTTTTCGGGAGTCGCCGCTCACTTCTTCAGATGGGGAAGAGCAAGTGGTCCAGGAGTACTTTTAAAGACCCACAGGATTTGTGGCAGGGGGGTGAGTTTTTGCGAGTCTCCATTCGCTTCTTCAGGTAGACAAAAGAGTCAGAGTTCCAGGAATACTTTTAAAGACCAACAGAATTTGTGGCAGGGGGGTGAGCTTTCCATGAGTCTCCATTCGCTTCTTCAGGTAGACAAAGAGCCAGAGTTCCAGCAGCACCTCGAAGACCCACAGGATTTGTGGCAGGGGGGTGGGCTTCCCGGGAGTCGCCGCTCACTTCTTCAGGTAGATAAAGAGCCAGAATTCCAGCAGCACCTCAAAGACCCACAGGATTTGTGGCAGGGGGGTGAGCTTTCCGTGAGTCTCCATTCACTTCTTCAGGTAGATAAAGAGCCAGAATTCCAGCAGCACCTCAAAGACCCACAGGATTTGTGGCAGGGGGGTGAGCTTTCCATGAGTCTCCATTCACTTCTTCAGGTAGATAAAGAGCCAGAGTTCCAGCAGCACCTCAAAGACCCACAGGATTTGTGGCAGGGGGGTGAGCTTTTGCAAGTCGCCATTCGCTTCTTCAGGTAGATAAAGAGCCAGAGTTCCAGCAGCACCTCAAAGACCCACAGGATTTGTGCCAGGGGGGTGAGCTTTCCGTGAGTCTCCATTCGCTTCTTCAGGTAGACAAAGAGCCAGAGTTCCAGCAGCACCTCAAAGACCCACAGGATTTGTGGCAGGGGATTCGTGAGTCGCTGCTCACTTCTTCAGATGGGGAAGAGCAAGTGGTCCAGGAGTACTTTTAAAGACCAACAGACTTTGTGGCAGGGGGTGAGCTTTTGTGAGTCTCCATTCACTTCTTCAGGTAGATAAAGAGCAAGTGGTCCAGGAGCACCTCAAAGACCCACAGAATTTGTGGCAGGGGATTCGTGAGTCGCTGCTCACTTCTTCAGATGGGGAAGAGCAAGGGTCCAGGAGTACTTTTAAAGACCAACAGAATTTGTGGCAGGGGGTGAGCTTTTGCGAGTCCCCATTCGCTTCTTCAGGTATATAAAGAGCCAGAGTTCCAGGAGTACTTTTTAAGACTAACAGAATTTGTGGCAGGGGGTGAGCTTTCGTGAGTCGCCGCTCACTTCTTCAGATGGAAAAGAAAGTCCAGTAGCATCTTAAGGACTAACAAGATTTGCGGCAGGGGATGATCTTTCCGTGAGTCGCCGCTCACTTCTTCAGATGGGGAAGAGCGAGGGTACAGGCGTACTTTTAAAGACCAACAGAATTTGTGGCAGGGGGTGAGCTTTTGCGAGTCTCCATTCACTTCTTCAGGTAGATAAAGAGCCAGAGTTCCAGCAGCACCTCAAAGACCAACAGAATTTGTGGCCGGGGGTGAGCTTTCGTGAGTCACCGCTCACTTCTTCAGATAGAAAAGAGATTCCAGTAGCACCTTAAGGACTAACAGAATTTGCTTCAGGGGATGATCTTTCCGTGAGTCACTGCTCACTTCTTCTGATAGAAACGAGTAAGAATCCAGTAGCAGCTTAAAGACCAACAGACTTTGTGGCAGGGGATGAGCTTTCGTGAGTCACTGCTCATTTCTTCAGATTCCTCCTAAGAGTCTGGTAGCACCTTAAAGACTACCAAAATGGGGGCCGGCAATGTCCTTTCCATGAGTCGCCACTCAGTTCTTCAGATAGAAGAGTCCAGAAGCACTTTAAAGACCAACAGAATTTGTGGCACGGGATGAGTTTTTGTGAATCTCCATTCACTTCTTCAGATAGAAAAGAGCAAGAGTTCAGCAGCACCGTAAAGAGGAGCAGAATTTGTGGCAGGGGGTGACCTTTCCATGAGTCGCTGCCCACTTCTTCAGGGAGAAAAGAGCCAGAGTCCACTACTTTAAAGTAGTACTTTAAAGACCAACAGAATTTGCGGCAGGTAATGACCCTTCATGAGTCGCCGCTCACTTCTTCAGACAGAAGAGTCCAGTAGCGCCTTAAAGACTAGGAGAATTTGTGGGAAGGGGCGAGCTTTCGTAAGTCACTGCTCCCTTCTTCAGATTAAAAAAAAAGAGCAAGAGTCCGGTAGCACCTTAAAAAGTAACAACATTTGGGTCAGGGGATGACCTTCCGTGAGTTACTACTCACTCGTTCACATAGAAAAGAGAAAAAGTCCATTAGCACCTTAAAGACTCACAACATTTGTAGTCAGTGATGAGCTTATGTGAGTCACTGCTCACTTCTTCAGATACAGCTTGCGTTTTAAAGTATTGGAGTCCTGTAAGTAGGTTTTGGATGGGCACGGAAGCTTTTGGGGAAGGGGGCCTTTGCCACTCATAAGGCCCTTTGCTTTGCCTCTCTTCAGAGCTGCCCATAAAAAACTATGGCTTTCTCAACCAGGCCTTGATCTCTGAGACCCCTCTCACGGGCTGCCCCTTTACCTAATGCAGACTGATATCTGGGCTGGGGCACGGGGATTCTTATTACATAAGAACATCAGAAGAGCCACCAAGGAAGTCCAGGATGGCCACATGCAGAGGCAGGCAATGGCAAACCACCTCTGTTCATTTCTTGCCTTGAAAACCCTATGGGGTCGCCAGAAGTCAGCTGTTAACTTGATGGCACTTTCCGCCACACACCGGGACAGTGTCAGGTGTTCATAGACAGGAGTTGTGGGAAACAGAAGATGATCCAGACTTCCCCACAGGAATGAGAAATGTGTTATGTGTATAAGGATTTTCCTTGGGTCCTGAACCCACCAGGAACAGTCATTCCTCCCCCACACTTTTTATCCAAGTGGCAGAGGCAGGCAATGGCAAACCGCCTCTGTCCATTTCTTGCCTTAAAGAAGCCTACAGGGTTGTCGTAAGTCGGCCGTGACTTGACGTTCCACCACTGTATTCTAACCATCTCAAATGCATGTCCTCTCCTTTCTTCAGTGAGTTCAAGGTGTCGTGCACAGTTCTCCTTTCCCCCCGTTTTAACCTCTTGATCACTGTCTGAGGTAGGTTTGGCTGAGACACAGTGGCCGGCTCAAGGTCATCATAAGAACGTATGAGAAGCCAATGCTGGATCAGGCCGATGGCCCATCGAGTCCAACACTCTGAGTCACACAGTAGCCAGAAAGAAGAAGAAGAGATTGGATTTATACCCCGCCCTTCACTCACTTGGAGTCTCAGAGCAGCTTACAAACTCCTTTCCCTTCCCCTCCCCACAACAGACACCCTGTGAGAACACCTTGAGAGAACAGCTGGTACAGAGCTATGGCTTGCCCAAGGTCATCCAGCCAGGTGCAAGTGGAGGAGTGGGGAATCAAACCCGATTCTCCCAGATTAGAGTCCGCGCATTTAACCACTACACCAAACTGGCTCTCAATCCCAGGTGCCATCAGGAGGTCCAGCAGTGGGGCATTGTAGTTCATGGCATTTTGCGGATTTGAACTTGAGTCTTCCAGATCCTTATCCAACACTTTGCTGCTACACCACACTGGCTTTCAACACGTATACTGGAACCAGACTCTTTTCATTGATTCAGTCTGAAGTTGGACACGGCAGGTGGGGTGTGGACCATGGACCACATCACGCCAGGCCCTCCTGTCTTCCACTTATCCTCTGGAGTTTGTTCAACTTCATGTTCACTGCATCGATAACACTGTCCAACCATCTCATCCTTTGCTGTCCCCTTCTTCTTTGACCTTCAGTCTTTCCCAGCATCAGGGTCTTCTCCAGGGAGTGCTCCCTTCTCATTGGGTGGCCAAAGTATTTCAGCTTCAGTATCTGTCACTGGTAAACAAAATGACAAGTGTTTAATAACAGGTGGGATACAAGCCCCGAGTAGGGTTTAGATCAGTTGCAATGCCATGAGAGGGGAAATCCCGAAATTCTTCCCGAAATTCTGTTCTTGAAAGATTCCATCTAGGTCTTTGGACCCCATGAAGAATTTTTGTGATTGGAAAGCATGTGTGTGAGACAGACAGAGATTTGCCTGTTTCTCTCCCCCCCCCCAACTGCAGACCTCTGACTTCTCCTTAATCCTGGCCTGGGGGGCGGTCCCCTTGCAACATTTATTTGGGGGGAGCATTTAAGTCTGCAGTGAGAGCTGAGAAGGTTGGACTCTGTGGACAGACATTTTTAGCTCGAGCCAACCCAGAGCGTTGCTGTGCCATTCTATGAGAGATGCTTGTTCAGATTGATACATTTCAGATTGTTTTCTTCCATCTCTGGGGAGGCATGTGTAACCCATGGCCACGGGCATCCTTTTTTGTGGCGAAGTGACTTAGAGCAGTGTTTTTCAACCACTGTGCCGGGGCACACTGGTGTGCCGCGAGATACTGTCAGGTGTGCCGCGGGATTTTTTCAATGTGCCTTCCGGGCTGACCTTCCGGGATGCGTTAAAATACATCCCCATTATATTTCTTCTGAAACTCAGGTCAGTGTTATGGGAAGGAGCCATTACACTTTGGATCTGTAACTTACGCTTTCAAGTTGAGTGGCTATTACGTGTATTTGTAATACTGTCATAGTTAAGACTTGAGCTGAGGCAACTAATGACCCATTTATCTTGTATTTCAGTGTTTTTCAACCACTGTGCCGTGAGATATTGTCAGGTGTGCCGCGGGATTTTTTCAGTGAAAGAAATGTGCCTTAGCTCGGAAAAGGTTGAAAGACACTGACTTAGAGCATACAAACAGTAACTAGAATAGAAAACAGCATCATGAGAATATAAGAGAAGCCAACGTTGGATCAGGACAGGGGCCCATCCAGTCCAACACTCTTGTTACACAGTGGCCAAAAATACCGGGTGCCCTCAGGAGGTCCACCAGTGGGGGCAGGACACCAGAAGCCCTCCCACTGTTGCCCCCCCCCCCCTCAAGCACCAAGAATACAGAGCATCACTTTTCCCAGACTGAGACGTTTATTTATTTATTTGTTTATATTTGTATCCCGTCTAACCAGCTGAGGCTGGCTCAAGGCGGCTAACAACAACCAAGATCATAAAACAATAACCTGGATCGAAACAAAATACATAATACATAAAATTGCAGAATAAAACAACGGGGGATGGCGGCAAACGCACCCAACAGAAAAGGCAGTAGCCCGTGAATCCCGGGCCAGGCAAGTTCCTCTGGCTGATTTCCCAGGCCAGGAGAGTTCTACCAGCCGATTTCCCAATGCCCCATTTCCCCCAGTGGTGGTTCCTAGTCAAAGGCCTGGTGGAAGAGCTCCGCTTTGCGGACCCTGTGGAACTGCAGGAGGTACCGCCGGGCCCTGTTGTCTTCTGGGAGCTCGTTCCACCAGTGAGGGGCCACCACTGAGAAGGCCCTGGTCCTGATGGTCGCTAAGCTGGCCTTTCTCGGGCCAGGGAGGGTCAGGCGATGGTAACACAGCATGGTTCCCTGGTGGCAATTGTCCACATTTGGCAATGAATGAGTGTTGCCATTCTTGGAGTCGCCATTTCTTGGCCTTCTGTTTTTCAGTTAAAGCTCACCTGCAATCCTGCCTTACCTGTAATTTAACAGATCAGTGGAACGTCACCTTAAAAGTTTTCTGTGTCTTTTCTTCTTTTTCAGAGCTAACGAGAGGGAGGAATAGAAGCTGTCAAAATGAGCAGGAAGCCTCCAAATCGTCCTGGGATCACATTTGAGATTGGTGCTCGTTTGGAAGCGCTGGATTATCTACAAAAATGGTATGAAAGCCGGTGCCCATCGTTGTTTTATAACCCAAATGACTTCATTTTCCGTCTACAAGGGGCAAACTTAACTTTCTGTCGCTTTTCTTGAATCAGTTTTGTCTCTAAAGTACACGTCTTCTGATAGAGCCATTGACATGTTGAAAAGATCTGAGGGAAGCAACATGTACACAGTGTCACCGCACTGACATTACGATGAGGATCCCAGGTCTGATTATTTTTAGTTGGGTCTCTAGTGCCACATTTAATGTCTTTCTCAGGCATGCTCTATGTGTCAAGTGCCATCAGGCTGTAGCCAGTTTATGGCGACTCCAGCAAGGGGCTTTCAAGGCAAGTGAGAAACAGAACTGGTTTGAGAAACAGAATTCTGCAGTCTTCCTTAGACTAACCAGGGCTGACCCTGGCTGGCTTCTGAGATCTGACAAGATCAGGCTGTACCATACCATATGTTCCGTATGGCAACATAAGAAACATCCTTTCTGTATTCTGGGTTATAGAGAGTGGGCAGTTTTTCTGGATGTGAGTGAGAACAATTGTTAGGGTTGTATCTGGGATCTTTAGAGACATGGGATGTGTAGAGTGGCGATGTTATTCTTGGACTTGCTGCAGGTCTCTCCTCCTGGCAAGTGGCCTTTCTCTAAGAGAAATGCAGCAGATTGTGGATGGATTCTGAGAGCCAGTTTGGTGTAGTGGTTAAGTGCGTGGATTCTAATCTGGGAGAACCAGGTTTGATCCCCCACTCTTCCACTTGCAGTTGCTGGATGACCTTGGGTAAGCTGTAGTACTGGCACAGCTGTTCTTGAAAAAGAGCAGTTTCTGTCAGAGCTCTCTCAGCCCCACGTACCTCACAGGGCGTCTGTTGTAGGGAGGGGAAGGGACAGGAGTTTGTAAGCTGCTCTGAGACTCCCTTGGGTAGTGAAGGGCAGGGTATAAGTCCAATCTCTTCTTCTTCTTCAGTTGGTACCAGTTTTGAGCCCCCGCTTTTGCATTCACAACACGTCCCACCTAGCTTACATCCTTCTCCATATAATTCTTTACATGGTTGCTAATATTTCTACTCTGGGTCATTTTTACTTCCACTGTATCTGGGATCCTTAGCATAACGGGGGGTGAGCAGGTGGCGTGTGTGTGTTACTCTTGGACCGAGGTAGTTTGGAACATATGGGACTCCCCTTGAACGTGATCCGAAAGCTTCAGCTATTGCAAAATGCCGCCAGACAATACACACAGCGTGAAGTTATTCAATATTATGGCGGGCCTTTTGTCTCGGTTTTCTGATTGTTTCCAAGCCAAATTCAAGGTGCTGGTGCAAAGCTTTAAAATAACGCACAGCCAGGGATCCACGGTCATTGGAAAAGGCCTCTCCCTCATTAGCTGCATTCTTGAGGTCACATCCTGCTTCTGTTGCCTTCTGTAGGTGAGGTGAGGGCATCTGCTCGGAGAAAAGGGCATTCCACCAGTTGCTGCAAGGCTGTTGAATGCACCCCCCGCCTACTGAGGACTGGGGTTATTTCTGCCTCTGTCTTTAGGAAGGGTTGCAGAACATTCTCTTTTTCTAGAAAGGGGGGGAGTTAGTTGCCTCTAAAGCCCTTCCTGGCAATTATCCCCCCCCCCCCCCCGGCTCTCTACCTATATGTAAGGCTTGAGGAAGTCTGTTTCAGTGTATCTGAAGAGGTGTGCATGCACACGAAAGCTTATACCCAGAATTAAACTTTGTTGGTCTTAGAACATAAGAACATAAGAGAAGCCAATGTTGGATCAGGCCAGTGGCCCATCCAGTCCAGCATTCTGTCACTCAGTGGCCAAAAACACCAGGTGCCCTCAGGAGGTCCAGCAGTGGGGCCAGGACACCAGAAGCCCTCCCACTGTTGCCCCCCCCAAGCACCAAGAATACAGAACATCAGTTGCCCCAGACTGAGGGTTCCTATCTAGACCTTGTGGCTAATAGCCACGGATGGACCTCTGCTCCATATGTTTATCCAATTCCCTCTTGAAGCCGTCCATGCTTGTAGCCGCCGCTACCTCCTGGGGCAGTGAATTCCACGTGCTAATCACTCTTTGGGTGAAGAAGGACTTCCTTTTATCCGTTCCAACCCGACTGCTCAGCACTTTCATCGAGTGCCCACGAGTTCTGAAAGGTGCCACTGGACTCTAACTTCCTTCTGCTGCTTGAGACCAACACAGCTACCCACCTGAAGTTAAGCATATGTATTTGAGAACTTACCTTTAGTTATCTTTAATCTTGTGTCAGTAATATGGAGCATAGTATAATTGATAGTGTGGTATAAACCTCTGAATAGCAGTGCCAGGAGGCAACACCAAGGGAAGGCCTTGACCTGTTTGCCCGGTGGTTGGCTCTCCAGAGGAACTGGTTGGCTACTGTGTGAGACAGGTGGCTGGACTAGATGGTCTGATCCAGCAGGACTCTAATATTCTGGAGAGCCAGTCTGGTGTAGTGGTTAAGTGCGCGGACTCTAATCTGGGAGATCCGGGTTTGATTCCCCTCTCCTCCACTTGCACTTGGCTGGATGACCTTGGGCAAGCCATAGCTCTGTACCAGCTGTTCTCTCAAGGACAGCTTGGGAAAGAGCTCTCTCAGCCCCACCTACCTCCCAGGGTGTCTGTTGTGGGGAGGGGAAGGGAAAGGAGTTTGTAAGCCGCTTTGAGACTCCAAGTGAGTGAAGGGCGGGGTATAAATCCAATCTCCTCTTCTTCTTTTTATAAATATTCTCAATATTTTTACCTAGAAAACTCCCTGGATGATGTCTGTAGCACTTCTGCACCTCTTTTATTTAAATGTAAACACTTTTGGTAAAGGTAAAGGTTTCCCTTGCTCAAAAGCCAGTCAGATACGACTATAGGGATGCGGTGCTCACCTCCGTTTCCAAGCCAGCGCTGTCTGAAGACGTTTCTGTGGTCACGTGGCCAGCATGACTAGACGCCGAGGTGCACGGAACGCTGTTACCTTCCCACCGAAGTGGTACCTATTTATCTACTTGCAATTTCTTGTTTTTGAACTGGTAGGTTGGCAGGAGCTGGGGCCAGAGACGGGAGCTCACTCTGTCATGCGGCACTCAGGTCTCGAACTGCTGAACTACCGGTCTGCAGTTCAGCGTCTTACCCTCTTGAGCCACTGCAGCCCCGTAAAGACACATTTCTATTAACTTATTTATAGTTGGCCTTTCTCACTGAGACTCAGGTGGGTTACAAAGATAGGCATCTCCGTCTGAATTTATTTAACAGACCAGAACCAGCTGCGTTTTATCACTTCAGTGTGGTAATTTTGGTGGATCGGAAATGAAGCTTTGATAAATAGTTTTTGAGTTTGCCCCCACTCTTCTCCCCCTAGGCAATAGAAACAGGAAAAAGCAAGGGGGGGGGTCCTCTGTGCTCGTTAATGTGGTGAACAGAACTTGAGCGCTTGGAGTAGCCTGTCACTGAAAGCTCTCCATTCTGGAGGAGCTTTACTCCAGAATTTGGTGTAGTGGTGAAGTGCGCGGACTCTAATCTGGGAGAACCGGGTTTGATTCCCCATTCCTCCACTTGCACCTGGCTGGATGGCCTTGGGCAAGCCATAGCACTGTACCTGCTGTTCCCTCAAGGCCAGCTTGGGAAAGAGCTCTCTCAGCCCCACTTACCTCACAGGGTGTCTGTTGTGGGGAAGGGAAGGGAAAGGAGTTTGTAAGCCGCTCTGAGACGCTGAGTGAAGAGCGGGGTATAAATCCAATCTCCTCCTCCTCCTCCTCTCCTCCTTCTTCTCTTTTTCACCTCTTGGTACTCTGATAAGTGCAGCGTTTTGAAGCCTCTTTTAAGGGCTGTCTATCACAAGGTGCTATTGCCCTGCTTCCTAAATGGGAAGTGGAAGGTGTGTTGGTCTGAAGAAGCATTGTGGTTAATGCTCTTTTCTTTTCTTTTCTTTTCTTTTCTTGCAGTAGAACTAGAATCCAAATATTATTCTTGCAGTTATATCTTGTGGCTCTTCAAAAATATGAAGGGTTCTAATCAGTGCCTCCTTTGTTGGATAGCGCCTGGTTTGTAATCACATGTGCTCATGCGTGCTCATGAACTCATAAACCTGCCTTATATGGAGTCTAGCTGTTGGTCTTTCAAGGTTAAGTAGACAGTACTGTCTGCTCTAACCAACAGCAGGTCTCCGGTGGGGAACTTTTACATCACCTGCGATCAGATGCCTCCTTTTCAAGCGGAGATTGAACCTGGGACCGTCTGTGAGCAAAGCAGACGCTCTGCCGCTGAGCCACGGCCCTTCCCCACAATGAGGTGTTTAGCTTCTAAAAACAGAACTATGCAGCAGTTCAGCTGGAACGATTCTGTTAATGTTAGTAAGCAGGGGTCATTTCGTAGAAAAAGAGGTGCAGGAGCTCATTAGCATAACTCATTTGCATAACTCCTTTGCATATGCCACACCCCCTAACATACCAGAAGTGTGTCAGAAGGCAACACCCACCCCTCAGGCTCCACTCCACAGGTGAGTGAAACTGACCTGCTCTTCCTCCATTCAGCCCCTTCCCCATCCAATACTTTGTGCAGTAAAAATAAGCGTAAAGAACACACCCTCATTCTCTTCCTGCTCCCTTGAAACCACCAGGTTTCAAGGACACTTGAGATACCCAGGATATGTGCACCACCCATCCCTTCCCCTTCCCCTGCCCACAACAAGACACCCTGTGAGGTAGGTGGGGCTGAGAGAGGTCTTTTGAGAACTGCTCATGAGAGAACAGCTCTGAGAGAACTTGTGACTGGCCTAAGGTCACACCAGCAGCTGCATGTGGAGGAGTGGGGAATCAAACCCGGTTCTCCCAGATTAGAGTCCCAACTCCTGACCACTACACCAAACTGATGGGGTGGAAGCTGCTGAAGGGTTGGTGAAATTTCTCCAGTACTTATGTGCCATGTGTGCAGATAAAAAATGGTATACTTAGAAAATTTATATGCCACCTTGAGCAAGTCTCTGGAAAAGCAGCACACAGTCATAAAAGGAACAATGATAAAATTATCAATATTAAAACAAAACATTAAAATCAATAAAGACCCTAGCAGGGCTCTCCCCGGGGCACTGTGCCTCTGCACTGCTCGGGGAAAACGAGGAGGGGGCGGGGCTTGGTCATGTGCCCGCCCCCTGGGCTCCTCACTCCCGGAGCTGCGCTCCTGTGCGCTCCCGCTCCAACGGACCCCTGTTAGTAAGAAGTTTTCTACTGAACACTCCCCCCCCCCCCGAAAAAAAAGTCTAGACGGCGTCAAACACAGTTTCCAGCTTTGTCAGATCTTAAATGGAAGGAATATTCAAAGTTGGGAAGCAGCTTCCGTTGAATATTAGAGCTTTGAAGGTACCCAGAAGAGCCTAGAGTTCTTCCCAGAACACTCCAGGAAACTGTAGAATTTTGTGTGTTTGTAGTAATTCACTCCCAACGTTCTGTCCCCATTGTTCCAGTGGGGCAGCTGAGACTTATCTAAGACCACTAAAGAGCCAGACTGCATTGAATTGGAGTTGTTAATTCATATGAGTGGGCCAGAAGTTCATGTCCATGGTGAAACTCTAATGCAGGATTCAGACGGATGTGTACACTTAATCCCGGTTAGTATACTCTCATGCAAAGCTGTTTCCAGATTCTGGGCAAAGCATAGTCATTCATGAGTAGACACAGGTATCTGTCTAACCCCCCCACCCCGCAATCACGTAAAAATCCTTGGAATGGTTTAACTGGAGAAATTCCTATGAGCAAAAGCTTTGGGAAACAAACATTTAAGAATTTGGCTAAGCCCACGCCAGCTGTTTCGATGCAGATTCCAAAACACTGTGATCGGGTCACGCTGATTCTCTAACAACAGTGGAGCAACACTGGCCCATACATAGAGCTGGTTAGAGATAACCTGTGGGCCAGTCTCTTTTTAAAATCTCATTCTTTATCCTAAGTTTCTCCCCTCTTCCGTATTTTCACAACAGCCCTGTGAGGCTGGTTAGCCTAGAAAAGAGTGTGACTAATTCAAGATTAGAATTGAAAACCAATCAGCCAGTGTCATAATGCCCCTGTATAAATTGATGGTGTGACCTCATTTGGAGTACTGTGTACAGTTCTGGTCGCCACACCTCAAAAAAGATATGATAACATTGGAAAAAGTGCAGAAAAGGGCAACTAGAATGATAAAAGGGTTGGAACACTTTCCCTATGAAGGAAGGTTGAAGCGCTTGGGGCTCTTTGGCTTGGAGAAACGACAGTTGAGGGATGACATGATCGAGGTTTATAAGATGATGCATGGGATAGAGCAGGTAGAGAAAGAGGTCCTTTTCTCCCTTTCTCACAATACAAGAACTCGTGGGCACTCCATGAAATTGCTGAGCAGTCGGGTTAGAATGGATAAAAGGAAGTACTTCTTCACCCGAAGAGTGATTAACACGTGGAATTCACTGCCACAGGAGGTGGTGGTGGCTACAAGCATGGACGGCTTCAAGAGGGAATTGGATAAACATACGGAGCAGAGGTCCATCAGTGGCTATTAGTCACAAGGTATAGATAGGAAATCTCAGTCTGGGGCAAGTGATGCTCTGTATTCTTGGTGCTTGGGGGGGGGGGCAAGAGTGGGAGGGCTTCTAGTGTCCTGGCCCCACTGCTGGACCTCCTGAGGGCACCTGGTGTTTCTGGCCAGTCTGTGACACAGAGTGGATGGGCCACTGGCCTGATCCAACATTGGCTTCTCTTATGTTCTCTTATGTTCGTAAGATGCCCCCAGTGAGCTTCAGAGGAGAGTAGGAGCTTGAACTCGGGTCCTCCTGGTCCTCAGCTGACATGTTAGCTACCATACCAACGGTGCTTCTTGCTACTGACAGAATTCCTGCATACGGCTTCAGCTTATATGTTGTGTTCAGCGGGTATAAGCGAAGGCGATAAAAGGAAAAGTGATGGGTCTTTAGACTGGGGGAGTGTACCGAGATACTACATAGTGTCACTGAAGGCACCCTCTCGGGCCCTAAAACTGTGGGTATCTGTGTCCAGTGCTCCCTCTAAGCTGTGGAGTCCTGTGAGCAAAAATTCTGCTTTGTGGGCTACTGGCATTAAAGTTGTGAGCGAGCGATCTGGCTCCTGCAACAATCAGTTTGCTTTCGAACCATCCTTCCTGAGCGAAGACAAAAATGTGTGAGCTGGAGGCTAAAAAACTATGAGCTAGCTCACACTAGCTCAGCTTGGAGGGAACACTGTCTGTGTCCACTCATCTAGAGATCGTTGCCATGGTGGCTGGAAAGGACTGCTCCCCCCACCACCACCTTATCCTTCTAGTTCTGCCACTTGCCTTGATTCAGGCTGCCTCCCAACGTTCTTGTGGTTTTTCCGATAAAGTCGGCGTGTTTCTGCTGGAAAACGTACTTGCGAGCAAGTAAGCAAGAGCCTCTCTGGGGCTGGGGGGCGGGGGGCGGGCAAGAGATCAGAAATAAGTTGTGGGTGTTCGAAGACACTCCAGCAGCTGACTTGTCGGACGCTGTATGGAAGCGTCGAGCGTAGATAGGAGGTCTGACTAATAAGATTCACGCCAGGCGCAAGGAAGGGTGGGACGTGTGCTGTGGGAATCGCGTTGTGTTCAGGGCTGGTGAAGCGAGCCGCGTCTGTATGTTTAATAACCCACTGCCGAGCGAGCCTGGCGATTAAGTTTGGACTGGAAGAGCTGGTGGCTGATGGAAACGTACCATAAGCCCCTTCCAGGCAAGGATGTGGCAGTCTGTTCATCTGTAAAATGGGCAAAATAATAAATGTCACTGGGGGAGTTTGAGAAGGAGAGAATTTCTGAATACTGGAAAGAGTCATTAGATTCAGGTGCGGTAGCCGTCTTGGTCTGAAGCGGCAAAACGAAGTCTGAGTCCAGAGGGGCACCTTTAAGACCCATAAAGTTTTATTCACGGTATATGCTTTCATGTGCATGCACATAAAAGCTTATACCGTGAATAAAACGTAGAAAGGGTTATGAATGAGTAAAAGACTTACAGTTTATGGAAGATAAGAACATAAGAGAAGCCAACGTTGGATCAGGCCAGTGGCCCATCCAGTCCAACACTCTGCGTCACACAGTGGCCAAAAACACCAGGTGCCCTCAGGAGGTCCACCAGTGGGGGAAGGACACTAGAACCCCTCCCACTGTTGCCCCCCCCCACCTAAGAATACAGAACATTACTTTTACAGAGATCCACAACCTTAAAAAAGACATCACTACGATTCTTAAGTACCTTCCTCGTCTCATGCTTGCAGTGTACACAGTCTTGCAGTAGACCAGGCTTTTGAATAGGTATGCTGTAGTTATCCGCAGTGGGTAGTGATTGCAACCCAAAAAGGACATAATTTGAGAGTGTTTTGATCGCCTTTCAGGTTGTCTAGGACCACCAGACTTTCCCAAGGGCTAGTAATTCTTGCGGACGTATCTTGGAACATACATGATTTAAGATGTCAGATGGTGACACTTTAACTCTTCACAGTCATGAGATTTCTTTGTGCAGAAGACTCATGATTAACACTATCCATGTGTACTTCTTAGACAGCCTCATAACTATTAAAAACAGTAGGCAGCCCACTGATAAGTGATGCAAGAAATTGTCTAGCACCCAGCATCTCAAGATGGGCAGCTGTGTTCAGTCTGTAGCAGTAGAAAAGAACAAGAGCTCAGTTGCACTAACAGAATTTGTGGCAAGGTATGAGGTTTCGTGAGTCACTGGCTGTAACTGAGGAAACGAGCAGTGACTCACGGAAAGCTCGTCCCCTGCCGCAAATTTTGTTAGTCTTTAAGCTGCTACTGGAGTCTCACGGTTTTCTACTGACACAGCCTATCAAAGAGTCATTAAAACATTCTGGTCTAAGTGGTGGGTAGCCAAAACAGCATCATTGGACTGTCAAGTGATTATTCAAGTTTCATGAAATTCGCATGAGTTTATCTGTGGTGTGTGTGGGTGTGTGGGTGTGTGTGTGTGTAAAGTGCCGTCAAGTTGCAGCTGACCTATGGCAACCCCGTAGGGCAGGGGTGGGCAATTGTTTTGGCTCGGGGGCCACTTGGTGGGAGTGGAGGTTAGCGGAGGGCCACACCTTTTAAAATGATTGCATTCATTACTTAACTTTGCATTTCAGAAAAGGTATAAATTGTATCATAAAAATTAATAAATATAAATAAAATAAATATAAATAAAATAAAAATAAATAAAAAAATATATAAATAAAATAAAATAGTGGTAGTTTTATTCAACTTAGTTATTGTGCTAATTTTATATCATCTATAGCTGCAAGCACAATTTAATTTTAGAATCAGTTTAATGAGACAAATGTACCCTATCACACTTTTCTACAATTTTTTTGAAATCAGGAGTGAGATTGCTTGTTGAGATTCTCATCACAGCCTGCAAGTTAATGTCTGTCAAAGAGCATCTATATTTACTCTTGTTAATCTTCATCTCTTGGCGGGCCGCAAAAAACTCTGTGGTGGGCCGCATGTGGCCCACGGGCCGCCATTTGCCCACCCCTGCCGTAGGGTTTTCAAAGCAAGAGACATTCAGAGGTGGTTTGCCATTGCCTGCCTTTGTGTACCGACCCTGGACTTCCTTGGTGGTCTCCCATCCAAGTATTAACCCCTACTAACTGACCCTTTTTAGCTTCCGAGATCTTATGAGACTGGGCTATCCAGGGCCAAACAGGTCAGGGCAAGTTTGTCTCACTCTTTTGAAAACCAAACTGAAAACCTGGAGGTTTCGTAATCCCTGTCTATAATGTTTGCCCCCATTTGCTGCAATTTCCCCCCCCCCCCCTTGATAATCAACTTTAGACCTGACAGAATTTTTTTTAATCTCAGCGACAGGGCGAGGAACGGATGAGGAAGTTAACAAACATACATCTGTCAAAATGTTCTTGAGAAACATATTTGTGCCGTGCCTCAAGACTCTTTTGTTTTAAAATGTCGAAATCGTGATTTCTTCTTGCGCCAGCCTCACATCATAGAAAACAACCAACAATGGCCGTGTTTATTGAATGACACCTTATAGAAATAGTAAAGCAGCTTTATGTGCTTCTGGATTTTTGTGAGGTCCAAACGCAAGTAGGCGTTGAGTTGTTCCATGAGATATGCAGGGAGCTACTTCACACGTGCATGCAGATTTCAATGTATATTTTTTTCCTTTTTAATCCTGGGGAGGGGCTGTGGCTCAGTGGTGGAGCCTCTGCTTTACATGCAGAAGGTCCCAGGTTCAATCCCAGGTATCTCCAGTTAAAAGGACCAAGCAGTGGGTGATGTGAAAGACCTCCACCTGAGACCCTGGAGAGCTGCTGCCAGTCAGAGTTGACAAGACTGATCTTGATGGACCAAGGGTCAGAGTCAGTAGAAGGCAGCTTCATGTGTGTCCATAAGTGTACCGTTGATTACTAGAAACCAAATGTTGCTAGCTCACTCCATGTAAAAGCAGCGATATAAAACTTCTGTCTCTGGCAGGGGTGGCCAACCTTGCTTAACGTAAGAGCCACATAGAATAAACGTCAGATGTCTGAGAGCTGCAAGACAGGAACAAATATCAGACACACGTTTTTATTTTTAAAAAATATGCCAATTTGCTTTTTAGTAACGTTAAATGGGACTGCCAAAAATAAAAACAAACGAGGAAAACCGGTTATTGATAATGATATTACTTGTTTGCTAATGATATTGAGAGAGAGAAAGAGAGAGATGGAAAGAAAGAATTAAAGAAGTGGAAAGAAAGAGAGAGAGAGAAACTAGGAAAGCAAATAGATGGGAGGGAGGAGGGAAGGAAGGAAGGAAGGGAGAAAGAGAGAAAAAGCATCCCTCCCCTTTGCTTCCCCAGCCGCCCTGCCAGGAGCCGCACAATATGTGTGAAAGAGCTGCATGTGGCTCCCGAGCCACAGGCTGGCCACCCCTGGTCTCTGGCTTTAGATCTATGATAGCCCATTGCCGCATGCAAGCCATAAGTCGATGCTCATGTAAAGAAACGTGCACAGTTTTTACCCATTCACAAGTCAGAATAATGTATCTTATGACCAAGTCAGCACATATAATACTACTGTGCTTAAGGCATTGAGTTGTGAGTCTGCTAAAAATGTTGCTGGCTGTTAGGTTCATTCAGCGAGGTCAGTCTTAGCACGGGCAGCTGTTTTTCTGGTTTTTAATTATTTACTTAAAATATTTCCGTGCCACCTTTCCAGCCAGTCCAAGGTCTCCAGGGCGGTGAATATTAAAACACTGCAACACGGAAGGCTTTTGCTCTCAACATGGAAGGCTTTTGCTCTCAACGCCTGATGTGTTAGGGTGTGGGACCTGAAGTAGGGGCTCTTTGTTTCTTGGGGAGAAGATCCCACTCAAAACCATAACTTACTTCTGGCTGGAAATGGATAGGATAAGGCAAAATGTTTCTTGCTGTCCTTATTAGCGTCGGACCTGCTGTGATTGCACTCATGGTGACTTACGGAACAACCTCCCCAAGGAGGTGCAACTCGGCCTGGTCACTTTTTTGGGGTGGGTGTGAATATTTTGTGCGTGTATGTGTGTGTGTTTATGCTGGGAAGCCATGGTTGACTCTGGTGACCCCCTAGTGGGGCTTGGACATTTCAGAGAGGTGGCTTGCTGTTGCCTGCCTCTGCATCCCGGCCCTGATATCCCTTGGAGGTCTCCCATCCACGTACTTGCCAGAGTCAGCCCTACTTAGCTTCTGAAATCTGACAAGACCGGGTGTGCCTGGGCTCCCTTTCGCTCTTTTAAGAGGCAGCTGCAGACTCTTGTATTTGGGACTGCATCTAATTGAAGCTGTCCTGAATCGTGCCTTTGAAAATTTGGTTTCGTGTTCTTAATGTTTTAAAATGTATTTTATTAATATCCTAAGCCACCCTGAGCTCCGCTGGAAGGAAGTTGGCTAACAAATATTTTTAAATGAATCAATGCCTGAACCACCTCCGTAGTGAAAGAGCCATATGAAGTTGGGTAGCCGGCAATGTCTGGTGCACGAACTTCTGCAGAGTCGATGACTAATAGATTAGTCTTCTGCAGATGGGATTAATGCCTCTTAACTTCAGAGCGTTTGATAACTGAGGGCTGGCGTAATGGTTAGAGTGAGAGATCACGACCTGGGATGATGAGGTTTGAATCCTCCGCACAATGGTGGAAGCCAGCTCTCAGCCTGCCTGACCTTCACAAGGAGATAGATGAAGACGGGTAGCCATGTTAGTCTGTCTGTAGCAGCAGAAAAGAGTAAGAGTTCAGTAGCGCCTTAAAGACTAACCAAATTTGTGGCAGGGGATGAGTTTGCATGAGTCATTGCTCCTTGAGAGCCCGTTTGGTGTAGTGGTTAAGTGCGTGGACTCTAATCTGGGAGAACTGGGTTTGTTTCCCCACTCCTCCACTTGCAGCTGCTGGATGACCTTGGGCAAGCCATAGTTCTGTCAGAGCTGTTCTCTCAAGGACAGTTCTGCAAGAGCTCTCTCAGCCCCACCGACCTCACAGGGTGTCTGTTGTGGGGAGGGGAAGGGAAAAGGAGTTTGTAAGCCGCTCCGAGATTCCTTTCGGTAGTGAAGGGTGGGGTATAAATCCAATCTCCTCCCCCTCCTCTTCCTCTTTTTCTTCTTCTATCTGCAGAAGTGAGCAGTGAGTCACAAAAGCTCATCCCCTGTTACAAGTTTGGTTAGTCTTTAAGGTGCTACCAGACTATTCTCTTCTACTGCTGCTTGCACAAGGTGGTGGTTTGGAAGGGTTAACTGGAGGGGAGGGGGGAACGGCACATAATGATGGTGAAAGCCACTTTGGGTTCCTGGTCAAGGAGAAAAGCAGGATCTAAATAAAGTAATGATAATACTTGCAGAAGCAGAAAAATCACTCTTGCACTTATGGAGCCCGTGCTCCAAAAACTGAAGAAATTTGTTTTAAACTCCGATTTTGTTAAGTCCACAGGAATGCCCTAAACGCAGCGCCCAAACCAGCCCCCTGGGCCCTTTGTGCTCTGACATTGCTGAGAACGGCTTTCTGAAATGGCTTCTTTCCATTTGCTTTCCGAAGGTACCCCTCGCGCATCGAGAAGATAGACTACGAAGAGGGGAAGATGCTTGTCCACTTTGAACGCTGGAGCCATCGCTACGACGAGTGGATTTACTGGGACAGCAACCGGCTGCGGCCCCTCGAGAGGCCCTCGCTGAGGAAAGAGGGTCTGAAAGATGATGACGAATTCATCGTGAGTGTTCATCCCTCCTGCGGCCCTAAAATCCTATTACGGTGCAAGTCTTGTGGTATACCCCCAAAACACCCTTGCTCGGGAGACAAACCTGTAGACAGAAGCAGATCTTGAGCAGAAGGTCTTCCGGGTTAGGGCTACGTTGAAAGTCGGTGCTTTAACATGTTGGCATCGAATGGATTTTCAGTCACGTTGGTAACTCGGTATATTACATCTTTCCACAAAACAGGATTTTAAACCCGGGGAAGAGGTTCTAGCTCGTTGGACAGATTGCCGATACTATCCCGCGAAGATCGAAGCCATTAACAAGGAAGGTGCGTGTTGCTTGAGAAGCGCTGGGCCCAGGTTTCACCTGATTCAGTGCTGTGTTTCCTGGAGCGACAGGTCAGATGTCTTTGTGGGGCTTATAAGGAGGGCACGATGGTAAAAGCTCTCCCAGTGTTATTTCATTTAATTAATTAATTAATTAATTAATTATATTTGTATCCCGCCTTGCCAGCGGACCGGCTCAAGGCGGCTAACAGACATAAAACACCATAGGGTTTACAATATAAAATCAACGTTAAAACTAATATCACATCCTACACAATATACTGCAGCAACAGATGGTGACTTCAATACAGCGATCTCCTGGTGAACGGTGGCAGCAGAGGGGTGCGGCCGACAGGGCCAGGGCGATGTCCAGTTTCCCCCCCCCGGCGGCGGCTCCTATTTGAAAGCCTGGCGGAAGAGCTCCATCTTGCAGGCCCTGCGGAATTGCAATAAGTCCCGCAGGGCCCTGATGTCATCCGGGAGCTCGTTCCACCAGTAAGGAGCCGCCACCGAGAAAGCCCTGGCCCTGGTACAGGCCAGCCGAGCGTCTTTCGGACCGGGGAGAGTCAGGCGATGTTGAGTGCCTGACCTCAGTGTCCTCTGGGGCCTATATGGGGAAAGGCGGTCCCTCAAGTAGGCAGGCCCCTGACCATAAAGAGCTTTAAAGGTTAACACCAGTTAACTTATTCCGTTTATATTCCACCTTTCTCCCGGGAGGTTGGCTAGGGTGAGGGGGTGACTTGTCCAAGGAGACCCCGTGAGCTTCCATGGCAAAGCAGAGATAGCAAAGTGCATCCTCGGCATACGTAGATCCCACTAGCTGTTGGATCCCCTGTTGGTTCTTTCCTTCCATCAGGGTGTGGAGTGGCTGACCGGGGCATGAAGCTCATTGAGTGCCCTTGGGCCGGTTTGCACATTCAGCTTTTTTTTTTTTAAAAAAAATTTTTTATTGCATTTTTATAAAAGCAAAGAAAAAGAAAAAACAAGAAAAAAACACGCACACAAAGATAAAAAACAGGCTAACAGACACGGAGTCCATACTATATGTATCCACATTAACATTTCTACTAAAATCAGTATCTGATTCACCAAATTAGCTTATCCTCGTTTTAAAGGAGCATATAATTAGAGCTGATTCATTTTTTATACTGTTCATCCAACCATTTTGGTGTAGTGGTTAAGTGCGCCAGTTTGGTGTAGTGGTTAAGTGCGCGGACTCTAATCTGGGAGAACCGGGTTTGATTCCCCACTCCTCCACTTGCACCTGGCTGGATGACCTTGGGCAAGCCACAGCTCTGGACCAGCTGTTCCCTCAAGGACAGCTTGGGAAAGAGCTCTCTCAGCCCCACCTACCTCACAGGGTGCCTGTTGTGGGGAGGGGAGGGGAAAAGGAGTTTGTAAGCCGCTCTGAGACTCCCTTGGGGAGTGGAGGGCGGGGTATAAATCCAATCTCTTCTTCTTCTTCTTCTTCCATTTATAAAACCGTGATCAGTTATTTTCGAAGATTTCCTCTCTCTTATCTGCTAATTTCAAAGTTACGTTGTCCATTTCTGCAGTCTCCAATGGTTTATAGATTATTTCCTGTTTAGAAGGAACTTCTTCTCTTTTCCAGTGCTTTGCACAAAGAATTCTAGCAGCAGTTATTACATGGATAATCAGATAGTTACCTAATTTGTTAGAAGTTTCTGGAATCATATTCAACCTCATTTGGAGTACTGTGTACAGTTCTGGTCGCCACACCTCAAAAAAGATATGATAGAATTGGAAAAAGTGCAGAAAAGGGCAACTAGAATGATAAAAGGGTTGGAACACTTTCCCTGTGAAGAAAAGTTGAAGCGCTTGGGGCTCTTTAGCTTGGAGTGGTGATGGCTGAGGGGTGACATGATCGAGGTTTATAAGATTATGCATGGGATAGAGCAGGTAGAGAAAGAAGTCCTTTTCTCCTTTTCTCACAATACAAGAACTCGTGGGCACTCCATGAAATTGCTGAGCAGTCGGGTTAGAACAGATAAAAGCAAGTCCTTCTTCACCCAAAGAGTGATTAACACGTGGAATTCACTGCCCCAGGAGGTGGCGGTGGCTAGAAGCATGGACGGCTTCAAGAGGGAATTAGATAAACATACGGAGCAGAGGTCCATCAGTGGCTATTAGCCACAAAGTATAGATAGGAACTCTCAGTCTGTGGCAAGTAATGCTCTGTATTCTTGGTGCTGGGGGTGGGTGGGCAACAGTGGGAGGGCTTCTGGAGTCCTGGCCCCGCTGCTGGACCCCCTGAAGGCACCTGGTATTTTTGGCCACTGTGTGACACAGAGTGTTGGACTGGATGGGCCATTGGCCTGATCCAACATTGGCATCTCTTATGTTCTCTTTATGTTCTTATGATTCATTAGAAGACATCAAATCAATTACAGAGAACCATGAGAATCTTCCATGAATTTGACAGCTTTCTGTATTCTTCACTGTTGGTCTTTAGGAAAGCCGCGCCTTAACTTTTCTTCTAAAACTCGGCGTGACCTCTGCAGGATAACGTGAATAAGTGAAAAGGGATTTTAAAAAAGAGAGATTATGTCCTGTGTTTCTTGCCCTTCCTAAGCATGCTGAACCTGCTGTTGGGAGAGATGTATTAATGTCCATGATGTGTCCGGTATACAAGCTTATTTTTTGGACCGCTTAACCACTCTTTCTCTCTCGTCCTAGGAACCTTCACGGTACAGTTTTACGACGGAGTGATCCGGTGTCTTAAAAGAATGCATGTCAAATCTATGCCGGAAGATGCCAAAGGGCAGGTAAGCCGAGGTTCAGCTGATCTCTAAATTAACCTCACCCCCTGGTCCTCCTCATTAATGTATTCAGAGCTATTACGTACGTCGGGTTTCCCAAGTCAGACTTTTTATACTTTCCACCCATAAAGAAGCACTGGAAGAGCCGGGCAAATAGATCCTCTTATCTTTCTTTTGTTCTCTTGCGCTCACGTTGGGTCAAAGTGTGGTACCTTGAGAGATCAGCCATGGGACCTTGCTTTGCCTGCCTTGAAGAAAGGTCCCATGACTTCTGACACAGGAGGAGGAGGCAAGTGTCTCCAGTAGACTTCCACAGAAGCCTGTATCCTATCTCCTTGGTCAGCAAAGTGTGAAGTTTCCCTCCGACAGGAAAGGCTGCTCCAGTGGAGGAAGGCTTCTTAAGATGGAGGAAGGTTTCAGGCTTGGCTGAGCGGAGAGGCGGGGTACCAGCAAAAGCTTTCACTCCTCCAGGAACAGATGCAAGGCTCATTTCGTAGCTCCTTTGCATATTAGGCCACACACCCCTGATGTAGCCAATCCTCCAAGAGCTTACAGTAGCCCCTGTAAGAAGAGCTCTGTAAGCTCTTGGAGGATTGGCTACATTAGGGGCGTGGGGCCTAATATACAACGGAGCTCCCGCTACGAAATGAGCCCTGAACAGATGCAAACTCTCAGCTAAAGCTACCAGCTGGAAGGGGAATCTGTCACGGCTCAGCCTGGAACTGTTTTTTTTTTCCCCTGCAGGAGGAAAGGAGATTCATTGATTCAGAGAATTTATATCCCACCAGAGTCCTGTTTGAGATGACCAAAGTCTCCTAGCTTGACATCCACAAGTTTCTCTGGTCATTGCTAATTTGTACAGATAGTTTCAGAGGGCACCCGTGTTGGTCTGCAGTAGAAGAGCTAGATTTGAACCCAGTAGCACCTGACCAGCAAGAGATGTGGGGTGTCTCCTGAGAATCATAGAGTTGGAAGGGACCTCCAGGGTCAACTAGTCCAACCCCCTGCACAATGCAGGAAATTCACAAATACCCCCCCCCCCCCCATCCTCAGTGACCCCTGCTCCATACCCAGAAGATGGCAAAAAACCTCCAGGATCTCCGGCCAAACTGACCTGGAGAAAAATTGCTTCCTGACTCTGAAGGGTGCAATCAGCATTTCCCTGGGCATGTAGGAAAGGGCCATGAGAACAAAGCGCTGATGCCCAATGTGGAGACTGGTGAGCAAAAATTCTACTCTGTGAGCTATCGGCATTAAAGTTGTGAGCGAGCGATTTGGCTACTGAATAGATTACTTTGCTCTGGAGCGGTCCTCCCTGGTCTAAGACAAAAGCGTGTAAACCGCCGGCTAAAAAAACTGAGCTAGCTAAACACTAAGTCAGCTCAGAGGGAACACTGCACGCCGCCCTTCCTGCCCTCCCTCTCATGATACCTGATGAAAGGAGCTTTGACTCTCGAAAGCTTATACTCCAAAACTCTTGCTGGTCTCTGGGGTGCTACTGGACTTGGGCCTAACTTCACAGAGGGCCAGATCTTGGTGCGGGAAGGGCATGCTGCGAGTGACCTTGAGAGCCTTCGCTTGGAGATGGGCAGCAGTCTTCTGGCTGTGCGTGTGAATCGTGGATTCCTCCCACTTCTTTGCTGACCTTGGGATTATTTCTGCCTTCTGCGCTGGGCATTTTAGCTGGGATCGAACTGAAGTGCTGTCTGCTGTTAGAGAACGACAGATTGCCAGCATCGCCGCCAGTCAGAAGGCAGGTATGTGAGGCTGAATCTGAGTCGAGCTTTGCTACGGCTCAGTGGTAGGGAGGGTCCTTGACATGTGACGGTGCTGTAGGGCTGGGGAAAGACCTGTTCCTGGACAGTGCTGGGCCTGGTGGACCAGTCTTCTGATAGCTTCATCTGGCCATGTGTTGCTGTCTAAATCTTGGCCATGTGCTTTTTTCAGACTTCAAAAGGAATATGTGTCATATAGTGGGCTGAAAAGGCTCTGTAAATTAACTTCGTGGGAAAGAGACATTTCGTGCCAGATTTTTAGAGGCTACAGCAGCGACACAAATCAGGACTAGTGGTTAAGAGAGCCAGTTTGGTGTAGCGGTTAAGAGCGGCGGCCTCTAATCTGGACAACCGGATTTAGTTCCCCGCTCTTCCACCTGAAGCCAGCTGGGTGACCCCGGGTCAGTCACAGCTCTCTCAGACTTCTCTCAGCCCCGCCTACCTCACAGGGTGTCTGTTGTGGGGAGAGGAAGGGAAGGTGATTATAAGCTGCTCCGAGACTCCTTTTGGATAGTGAACGGCGGGGTACAAAACCAACTCTTTTTGGTTGCTCATTCTTCAAGGAATCTTCCTCCTTAGGGGCTAAAATGAAACAGGAGAGTTTGCATGTCTGTGTCTGTGTTCTAAGAATGTCAATGAAAAAGGCCAGAACCCTGGGTTGGATCCAATAGTTTCATACTGTTGACATCCATGTGTTCTTCCAGCACAGGGGCCCTTCTGCCGAGGCAAAAGCACTTGGTGTTAGCAGGAGGGACCTTATGACAGAGGAATGAATGGACAGCAATGGAGCTGCATCCTAGGATCCAGCCCTGTGGCGGGTGTTCTGGGATTTTTGGTGGCCCTTGAGAAAGCATGTTCCTGCTGAGTACACCAGTAGAAACCCACACACTGCCTGAAATGGACTATCACATGGTAGAAGTGATGTTAAGCTACTCAGCTTATTCAAACCCTGCTTTTGTAGTAAGCAACTAGTTTTGTACGGCTCCGCCGGATCAAACCCTGGTCGCTGTGGTCTGATGTAACTTCTACTGTAAACTAGACTGACCTTCATAGGAGTTCATACTACAAACCCCAAGTAGAGAAGGAAGAGGGTTTTGTAGTGGTCTTTCAAATGCAATTTGTCAGAACTCTTTTTAGTAAGTGCTTGTTTTCACAAAGCTGTGGTGGGGGTTATGTTCAAAACTTGTCTCTTTTGTAGAGTTTGGTCTGCTCTTACATGTATTCCTAAGTATACAGCATTGCCAAACGGCTACCAGCCTTTGAAATCCAAGGGCTGGGTTTTTTTTTTAGCCAGGATTGGGTTTAAAAATATCGTGCAGAACTAGTCATTGGGGGTGATAGGCGGACTCTGTGTCTTTTTGCCCCATCTTTCTGGAAATGTTGCTACTTAGAAAATCTTTCCGGGCCTCCTTCAACATCTAAGTCATTTTGTCTGTGGAGAAACCACCAGATTCTCTTGACATTTCTCTTTGTTCGAATCACTGGGACAATCCTAATGCATCTCTTGGCTGGGAATAGTTTAGGCTCTTTCTGTACCAGTCCTTACCACATGTTGGCTTTGCTCGTGTTGCTGATTTGATCAAGTGTTGCTTAAGTGGCCAGAGAGGACCCCAAGGGACCTTCATTTTGCTGCCGCAGAAGATAATGCCACTTCCGTGGTCATTTTTGCATCTAAATGCAACAGATGCAGAGTTTGGACATATTACAGGCTCTCCAAGAGATCCTAAAAGTAATGTTGGAGGCATTCCTTAGTTGTCAGTCATGAAACACGTACTTGAAAACTGTCAGATGAACCAGTATAGCATAGCTGCAGGGAAGAGCCGGTTTGGTGTAGTGGTTAAGTGTGGGGACTCTAATCTGGGAGAACCGGGTTTGATTCCCCACTCCTCCACTTGCACCTGCTGGATGACCTTGGGCAAGCCATAGCTCTGTACCAGCTGTTCCCTCAAGGACAGTTGTCTCAGAGCTCTCTCAGCCCCACCTACTTCACAGGGTGTCTGTTGTGGGGAGGGGAAGGAAAAGGAGTTTGTAAGCCGCTCTGAGACTCCAAGATAAGGGCGAGGTATAAATCCAATCTCTTCTTCTTCTTCTAATGACATTATTTTACTTTTAAGCTATTGTTTTCATCTTCTTCCTCTTCTTCTTGTTTAGCAGGGTCCTTTGTGCAAATGACTTTTAAACTTTGTCCTTTAAACTTAGGTGGCATATTGTGTGTGTCGCCGTTGTGGCTACCTAACGTGGGGATTTCCCCCTTGTATCTGAGCATGCACAATCTTAAAGAAATAGATGTGATCTAGCTATCAGTAATAGTAATCTAAGGCAGGGGTGTCAAATATATAGCCTGGGGGCCAGAACCAGCCCACCCAGGGCACTTATTTATTTATTTTTCACACTTCTATCCCGCCCCCCCGCAAGTGGGCCCGTGAGCTGCTAGTGCAAGGGAGGGAACAGGAGACTACGGGGGGGGGGGGAGTGGGTGGATACACTCCTATTGGCAGGACAGCCTCGTCTGCAGCAGTCAAGCAGCATGGGAGTATCCGCTGGCTCTCCAGTCGGCCCATATGGGTTTTCCTTTGCACACCCCTCTGAACTCATGGGGCCTTGCGGTGAGGACACACCAACTCGGCGCTTACCAGCTGCTGTCCTTTATATCTCCAGTACCTGCCATTATGTTTTATGGCACACATGGCCCAGCCCGACAAAGTGACATTCGTGTCAGGTCCGGCCCTCGTAACAAATGAGGCCGACACCTTTGAAGGCAGTGGCTCTCAAGTGAGGGTCCGTGTGGTGTAGTGGTTAGAGTTTCAGGCTAGGATCTCGAAGAGCCAGGTTCGCAGCCCCACTCTGCCGTAGAAGTTTGCTGGGAAACCTTTGGCCAGCCACATGCTCTCAGCCAACTTCACAGGGTTGCTGTAGGGATAAAACAGAGGAGAAGGATGTAAACCTCTTTGGGGTCCCGATTGGAGGGGGAAAGGTGGGGTATAAAGGGCGTAAATAGATAAAAGAATAGCAGTGAAAATTGCAACTGTGTTTAAGGCAGGGGTGTCAAACATGCGGCCCGGGGGCCAGATTAGGCCCCCAGGGGGCTTCTATCAGGCCCACACTGGAACTGGCCATCTCTTGATTCCAGTTCTGTTGCTGCTGCTGCCTCATAGCTTGCTTCGCCAGACTCTCTCAGTTGCTCAGCCATTTCATGTTTTCCCCTGGGTCCTAGACTCAGAACTGTGAGCGTGAGATTTCTGTGATGAATGTCAACAAATCAAAAGGAGGTTTGCAGCTTACAGATACACACCTGAACAGCATACTCGAGATTGCAACAGCACAGTCATTTTGATGCAACAATTCAGAGCAAGTGGTGTCAGTTATCAGCCACTGTTAACTAAACAAAATGTTGCAAGAGTGCTAATGTTTTAAGCATGTTTTTATCTTAAGTTTTTTAAAAAAACCTTTGTGTGTGTGTCCTTTATAAAGTTTATCTCTCCGCTACCTGGCATTACATTTTATGACGCACACGGCCCGGCCCAACAAGGTCTCAATTATGTCAGGTCCGGCCTTCATAACAAATGAGTTTGACACCCCTGGTTTAAGGTGGTTAATGTTTGAATCAATGCGATATTGTTCATATATGTACAGGTTTTTAAAAAAGTGGTTTAAACATAGCTTGTGGAATTGCCCAGTGTACAAATAGCCCTAGCAAGAAGAAATTTGGAATAAGTATGTTTAGGATATAAGGTTAAGACATGTTTCATCCGAGAGACGTTGTAGCAAAAACGGGGGCCGGCGGAAGAGGGCAAGTCGCACTCGAAAGAGAAATGTAAAAGCTGCGTGAATGGAGTCAGCTGGCGGAGACGCCCCTGTGATAACGTGTTTCTTTTTCTCCCCCCATGTCTGTGTTTTATCTTCAATATAATTAGGCGCGCGAGTGGGAGAGAATAGCAGCGGAGCGGAGATTAGTGACGGATAACGAGCGGCATGAAGTGAGTTTTGAGGGGTTTGAAGGAGAGGGAGGGGCTCTTGGTACACAGGAAGCAGAAGCCGAGGAGGAGCCGTGGAAAACCGCGTTTGGGCCAGATGCATCAGAAGAGGTGGCAGTAGGTGGGAAGAAGGAGGAGCTCTGAGAGAGAGGTGTGGGGCAGAGCGGTGTAGATCTTCTGAAGGTGAGAGCAAGCGGTTTGATACTGTTGGGGGGGGAATGGCTGGCGAGCGGAGATGGTTGTCTGCTGTGCGCGGACAGGGTGGCGTTTCAGAAGAGAGAGCTAAGCCTGAGTTGTGGCAGATTTTTTTTTTAAATGCAGGAAAGGGAAGTCTCTTGCAATTTCTGAAAAAGGTGGGCCGAGTCGGTGGTGAAATGCTACTCCTGTTGGGCTTGTAAAAGGTGGCGGATTGTGAAACGGGGTTCTAGCAGAACCGGTTTTATCTAGCACAGACGGATTCGCTGAGGCTTTTTGGAGTGGTGTCCACCGTCGTAGCTATGTTTGGTTTCTGCAGGTTCCTGCACTTTGATTTTACAGCAGCAGCTCTCAAACATTCCGCATATAGACTTTGTACCTTTGGGGTTGTTTGTTTTTTTGCAAATAACAAAACATCACATACAGACCGTGTTCAGCTCCGGAATCAACTGGGGTTCAGCGGACAAGTCCTGTGTTGGGGAACTGCCTAGAATTCGCTGTAGACCGGCAGTAATGTGGAATTTCTTTGGGGAGTACTGTTATTAGAAATGTGTTCTTCTGGGTAAGTTTGTAAGCGGTGGGTCTTCAGCCATGTAGACACAAAGAAGAAATTGCCTTGCAGATATGGAATCCTTAGAATAACGTTACTAGAAAGAAAGAGCGATGCTTTTAATTCATCAGTGTGAGAGCATGCCAGACTTCCTATTTGAGGAAAGAATGTAGCAAAGTTTGGAAGTGCACACATGCCTTATGGAGGTTGGCTTCCAAAGCAGCATCTCCTTCATGATGTTCATTCAAACGCAGCGTAGCTTATATCATACGTGCTGAATGAATACATGCAAAATGCATTCAGATTATTGGCTGCTGCTTGTACTTTATTTTGTACAAGGACAAGTAATGCGTGTGACAAATGAATGCAAAGTCGTGATAACGCCGTGACCTGGCTAGCCCAATCTTGTCAGATCTCAGAAGCTAACACTGTTGACCCAGGTTGGGTGGGAGACCACAAAGGAAAGTCCAGGATTGTAAAGCAGGGGCAAACCACCTCCGAACATCTCTTATCTGTGAGGTTGCCATAAGCCAGCTGTGACTTGAAGGGGAAAATGAGTCTGGAAAAGGAAGAGATAACTGGTTCCCCCCTTTTTCTTGTCTCAAGAAGAAGGAAATTAGGGGAGGGTGTGTGTGTGGGAGGATTATAATCTTTTCAGTGTTAGGGCTTCTAAATAAATTATGGACAGACGTGAAAACTAGCTGCGTTCGGAGGCATTGGGTTTCCATATATTTGTATGTGGAGGATACTTGCATGGAGGGAGTGCGACCCAAGGGGTGGATTTTGGTGCAGAGTGCTGCGGCCTTCCAAAAACCGGCAGCCTTTTTCGTATGTTCTAATATGAGATTAAATCAGTTGAAAATATCTGCAGCGTGCTAATCTGTGGTGTAACACGAATATAGGTTGTGACTTCTGTAAAATTATGGCTGACACATTGTATATACCAAGTAGTACTCTATAATGCAGTGTTTAAATAAAAAGTATGAGATATTTACATAGGATAATTTTATTCATGAACAGATTCATCAATATTTTCTTCTTGTTTATTAACAAATAAAAGCATAGGCCACCTATACTAGTAGTATAGGGCTACCAAGGCGGCTAAGAAAAGCAGATCATTGTAAAACATAATGCAACCAATTAAAGCCAAAAGTAAAATACATATATAAAAACATAAAACCATCAATTAAAACCTAGGGCAGGAAGAAGGGGTCATTGAGGGTATGCTAGATGAACCAAGAAGTCTTCATCTGCTGGCGGAAGACAGTTCTGGAAGGAAAGTGATCAGTTGCTCTCTCACCAGATAGCTATGGACTACTTTGCGTAAAGTTTTGTTTGGTTTATGCATCGATAGGTCAACTGTGAATACGACAAATACATATATTGTGTAGTTATTTGTAAGAGAATACCTTAATAAAAGTAATGACTTACTAATAGTAATGGCTACTGCGGAATTATGGGACTTTAAGGTTGACTATGAAGAAACTGGATTGTCCAAGATTTTCTTTTCCTTGGCTCCGTTATCCACCAAAAGGGAGACTTCAACCAAGAAATTAGAAGGAGACTGAGACTGGAAAGGGCAGCCTTGAAGGAGCTAGAAAAGTTTCTTAAGAAGAGGAAGAAGAAGAAGAAGAAATTGGATTCTCATCCCGCCCTTCACTACCCAAAGGTGTCTCAGAGCGGTTTACACTCTCCTTTCCCTTTCCCTCCCCACAACAGACACCCTGTGAGGTAGGTGGGGCTGAGAGCTCTTTTGAGAACTACTCATGAGAGAACAGCTCTGAAAGAACTTGTGACCATCCCAAGGACACACCACCAGCTGCATGTGGAATCAAACCCGGTTCTCCCAGATTAGAGTCCGCACTCCTAACCACTACCTCAAACTGGTGTAAGGATGTGTTGCTGGTGATCAAGATAATTCATACCACAGTGTTCCCCATATGTATGGATGTGAAAGTTGGACAGTTAAGAAAGCTGACCGGAAGAAAGTGGGTTCCTTTGAAATGTGATGTTGAAGGAGAGTTTTACGGCTATTGTGGACCGCCAAAAAGAGATCAGTGGGTTCTAGATTGAATGGAGCCTGAATTCTCCACAGAAGCTGAAATGACTAAACTGAGGCTATCGAACATTTGTTGTATTATGAGAAGGAAGAGTCACTGGAAAAGACAATAATGCCAGGAAAAGTTGACCGTAGCAGGAGAAGGCGGCCCAACATGAGATGGATGGACTCAACCACGGCCCTCAGTTTGCAAGACCTGAGTAAGGCTGTTAAGGATAGGGTGTTTTGGAGGTCATTCATTCATAAGGTCACCATAAGTAGGAAGCGACGTGACCGCACTTTTTACACACAAACGTTGTTAACAAGAACAGAATCGGTTTTGTTCCCCATCTCGGTGGCCAGGCTGGGTGTTTGAGAATGTCCTGAACTGGTAACATGTTGCTAAGTTGTCTGCAGTTTTAGCAAGTGTAATATACAGTTGGTTCGACCTAACCCTGTACTAGATATGTGGCAATTCTGATTTATGTGGTAGTGGATGTCAGAGGGCTAAGATGCCCCCCCCACGTGGGGGTGGTGCTCAGGTTGCATGACACCTTGTAGCGGATAGTCATAGACGGCTTTCGTCAGTGAGCCGTTTTCCTTTAGTGTGACTTCAGTAAGGATTTGTTGCATCCCAAAGTGTATCCCAGGGTGGTCTTCTAATCAGCCACCATCTGATATCTGCCTGGCTTTAGTGGACTGGAACATGGTTTGTGGGATTTTTCCCAGTATTTATCTGGAGAAACCTGTTTTTTAGATATCACGAGTCTGCCAAGAAGCTTCTAATGTTGTGCAGATGTCGAGGCAGAGTTTGTGAGTGTTCATGTTTCTTTCTAATGTTAATGTTTTTCGAACATTTTTTTCAGTACTGTATTACCATTTCTCTTCCTTTCTTGGCCTGATTTTTTGTGGATGTATCTTCACTTGTTCCCCTTTGATTGCCCCCCAAAGCATCTATATTAAGGTATCCATATTTTCGTGTGGAAAAGGGTCTGGGCTGGCCCAGGCTAGCTTGACCTCATCAGAGCTCAGAAGCTGTGCAGGGTCGTCGCCCTCATTAGTAATTGGCTGATAGATCACCCAGGAAGTGAAGGCAATCTTTTTGAATTCTGATACAAGTCATTGTTAATCACAAAGGTAGGTTGATAACTGGCTGTGAAAGAGATAGGGTTGCCAACTCCAGGTGGAAAATTCCTGGAGATTTGAGGGATGGAGCCTGGAGACAGTGAGGTTTGAGAATGCCATAGACTCCACCCTCCAAGCCAGCCATTCCCTCATGGGGAACCATTGTTGCCAATCTCCAGGTGGGGGTTGGTGATCACTCAGAATTACAACTGCTGTCTAGGAGAGAGGGGGAAGAGATGGGAAGCGGAAGCCAGGGGGCAGATAGCGATACGTTGACGGTTGGCTGGGAGGGAGATAGGGTTGCCAACTCCAGGTTGGGAAATTCCTGGAGATTTGAGGGGTGGACCCTACAGAGGGTGAGGTTTCAGCAGGGGTGGGACCTCAGACATGTTCAGTGCCATAGACTCCACCCTTCAAACCACCCGTTCTTTCATGGGGAACCAGTGTTGCCAATCTCCAGGGGAGGGATGGAGATCACACCAAATTACAACTGCTCTTCAGATGGCAGAGATCTTCCCCTGGAGAAAATGATGGACTCTGTGTCATTATACCCTGCTGAGGTCGCCACAGTAAATTGACGCTGCATGCCCAAGGCCGGGGCACTCTCCCAGAGCCTCTTTCTAGAGCCCGTTGTGTTTATTTCCACAATGGGCCTTATTCCTGGTTGTGTTATATTTAAACGAGAGCACATGTATAACTTATGAATTGTAGTTGCAAAATTTTATCAATAAAACTCTTGCATTTAAAAAACCCCCAACAAGCCCAGGAAGTCTCTGTGCAGAGGCAGGCAATGACAAACCACCTCTGAGCATCTCTTGCCTCACAAGCCCTACAGGGTTGCCATCAGTTCTCCCTCTAAGCTGTGGAGTCTTGTGGGCAAAAATTCTACTTTGTGAGCTACTGGCATTAAAGTTGTGAGCAAGGGATTTGGCTACTGCATGGATTAGTTTGCTCTGGAGCCATCCTTCCTGAGCTAGGACAAAAATGTGTGAGCTGTAGGCTAAAAAACTGTGGGCTAGCTCACACTAACTCAGTTTAGAGGGAACACTGGTTGCCATCAGTCAGCTTCAACTTGATGTCACTTTCCACCAACAAAACTTCAAGCCCCTGACCTCAGATGCGACTCAGGGTTCTGTTCTCTGAGTGTAACCCATTTATTTTTGGATTGTCTAACGTTGAGTGTCAGTGGTCAGTGTTTCCCCTTCCTTAATGTTGCTTTCTGATGCCATTAGAATTGCTTAGCTCTGTCGTTTTAACATCAGTAAAGAAAGGGTGGGCAGGTTATTTGCCCTCCAAGGTCCCACTGGAAATGCATAACTGTGCAGTGAATGCCGTTTGCTACAGTTAAGTGACATCATAGTTAACATATGAAGGACTCTAAACTCCAGCCAGTGTTAATGTATTTCTTAAGGTTCTTCTGAAATTAACCTAAAATGTTGGACCTTGGCCACCGAACAGTCTTGTTGCTGTGGATAAGAAACGATGAAAAGTCTGAAAGGATTCTTAAAATTGCCTCTTTGCTTCTGCTTTTGTAAGTGGAGCTGCCTTTAACTGTCAAATACGCCTCATGTGACCTCATCTGAAGTCTTGTATGTAGGGTTCCCATGAGATTTTGGAGGCGGAGTTTGGGGAGGATGTCCCTTCTGGGGGACCCTCTGGCTGCCTCCCCTAGTCTCTGTGGTGGGTTCCTAGAGCATTGCTCTTGGAGATTGTTCCTCAGCAGTGGGAATTCAACGCTTGTGGCTGGTAGTTCCCCACCTTGCGTGACTCAATGGGAATCGTACTCCTGTGTTATCATCTTCTGTCTCTTAAGTACTGTTTTACTCCTGGCAGTCCGTTGGAAAAAAATATCAACAGCATTCAACTTGAGGAAGTGGTCTGATTTTAGGTCAGACTGGTTCGGTTGGTAGTAGATAATTCAGATTACTTCGGAGTTGCACCAAACAGACATTGGTTACAGTTTTTGGCCTGTATCTTGCACTTTCAGCTGCCATTATGGAGAGTGTAGACAGAAGTTCCACAGGCCATCTTAATTTGCGTGTCCTGCTTTCTTCTTCCAAGTTGTATGTTGGAAGGGCAGAGATTTGGTCACTACAGCTTTACAGATGGGAGTAGCGTCAGTGTCTGGGAGGAGAATCAGCACCCGCAGCCCTATCGTGGAGCGGAGTCTGTTGCAGTTGAATTGCATGCGCCAGGCAGGCTTTTAGAACCCCTCCCCAGCAGCGCCTCAGGATCGACAAGGACTGTTTCCCCTTCAGCTTCTTCCTCTTAATAGAAATTGTCCTGTGCCATTAACTGCCCTTGTTACTAGAGATACCCGGATGGCAGACTTATTTTGCCAAGTGAATAAAGTGGCTGCTATAAACAGATCTTTGGATTTGTTGTCCATTTAAGGGACGTAGTTTGCAGTCACTATAGTCTTGCTTAAAACAGCTTTTCTAGCAGGCATGTCACATCTATTTACTCGAAACATCTATTCATGGTTTTAGCAGCCATCCTAAAAAAGTCCCGCCTCTCCTCCAGGGGTTTGAACCAATCCTTGCGATTTAGGCCTCAGGCAAATCTGAGTGATGCTTAGCCAATCAGAGCCCGTGGAACTCTACTGGATGGGAGGGGCTGAGCCAGCCTTAGCCTTTAAAAGAGTGACGAAAAACTTCTTAAACCTTTGGACAGGGATTTCGTGGCTCTGGAAAGGGGCATCAGCGCAGCCAGGCTTTCATTTGTCTTTTGATTTTTTTTAGTTTGGGTTTGGGGGGTTGGCTGAGGGAAGAAACATGATTTGTGTGGTACAAATAAGCATCTTTTTAAGCGGCCTGTCATTCTTAACTGTTGTGGTAAGGTGTTTGGTGTGAGAAAAGAGCAGCCTCGAACCAGCTAAGGTTACCTGTCCAGAGAAAAGGGTATCAGATCTCCCCTCAGGGGTTATTTACTCTTATGTGAGAGCCAGCTTTACATTATATATTCAAGTTATCCACACATTATATTTACCTTATTAAATACTTTATTTTCTATTAAATAAACCTTTGCGTCTCGTCTGTCGAGTCAAATATTTAAGAAGCAGGTATAAGAACATAAGACGAGCCCTGCTGGATCAGACCAGCGGTCCATCTAGTCCAGCATCCTGTTTCACACAGTGGCCAACCAGTTTGTCTGGAGGGCCAACAACAGGGCAGAGAGGCCGAGGCCTTCCCCTGAGGTCACCTCCTGGCTCTGGGATTCAGGGGATTAATGTCTCTGAATGTGGAGGTCCCCCTCAGTCACCATGGCTAGTAGCCACTGATAGACCTCTACTCCATGAATCTATCTAATCCCCTTTTAAAGCTGTTTACTCCTGTGGCCATCACTACATCCTCTGGCAGCGAATTCCACATTTTAATCACTCTCTGTGTCAAGTATTTCCTTTTGTCCACCCTGAACCTTCTGCCCATCAGTTTCATTGGATGCCCTCGAGTTCTAGCATTTTGGGGAGAGGGGAAACTATTGCTCTTGGCCAGCTCTGTCTACCCCATACATAATTTTATAAACCTCTACCGTGTCCCCCACTTAGTCGTCTCTTTTCTAAACTGAAAAGTCCCAGGGGCTTCAGCCTTTCCTCATAATAGGGAAGGTGCTCCTACCCCCTCATCATCTCGGTTGCCCTCCTCTGCACTTTTCCCAGAAGTGTCTTTATTTACCTGACAAATCAGCACAGCCTTGGTTTAGCAGGTTTCCAAATAAGAGACCTTTGGGGAGCACATAGCTTACCTTCTACCAATCTTTAGTTTAAAACTTGTATCCCCCTTTTTATTTGATTGTGGGCCATTGGGCTATAGAGAAGATTTCGGAGAGGGGGGGGGGGAGCTGGATATTCTTCAGTCCAGAAGGTAGTTGTCTCCAAGCCTTCTCCCCCCCCCCCCCCCCCGGCCCATCACTGCCCCAACCGTCTTTCTACCTTGTGAAATTCTGTATATAATATAAATAAAACATATACAATATAAATAAAAATGTTATAAACCACATTAAAAATGACAGTTTAAAGTCTCAGTTAGGACTGCCGATAAATGAAAACCAAATTAGTCGAAAGCAGTCCTCAATAAAACACATTGTAGATTGTGCATGCGTATTGCAAGCGTGTCATCGACGTGCTTTGAAAGGGATCGTATTCCGCAGCACTGCAGTGAACTATGGGAAGTTTTTCTGCCTTGTCGAGCTCTTTTGGGCCACACATTATATTTGTTGCTAGTGTAGACCAGGGGTGTCAAATATACAGCCTGTGGGCCAAAACCGGCCCGTCCAGGGCTCTTATCCAGCCCGCGAGCAGCTGGTCATTACCTTTAATGACAGAGGCTGTGCATTATGTCCTTGTCATGATTTCAAGTTATATGTGTGTGTTTCTTTAAATGGCTCGTAAGTGTCAGAAGAACAAGGGGGTGAAAGAGAGAGATGTGATTGGTTGGTGACTGAGAGTGTGTGGGCAGAGCTAAGAGGGGTTTGTGGCGGGGGGGGAGAGGGAAGGCAGAGGGTTCAGTCTGAAGTCAGCAGCTGTCAGTTGTGCTCACCCTACACAGAGTCTGAGAAGTTGTCTTCTAACTAGAATCATATAGAAGTGCTGTGAAAGGCATTAAGATTCTAAAGGAGGAAGAACTTATACTTAAGGGGGCATATTAGGAAAAATCTAATATAGTCAAGAGTATTTTAAGAGTGTAAGGGGGAAAAGCTGACAGAGACCTGAATACGAAGGGAAAGATTTTACCAAGCAGCTTAATGGAACATCTTGTAACCAGTGCACTTCTTTCACCAATAAAGTTTTATCCTGTTTATTGTTAACCCCGAGTCTTATCCTCAGAACCACATAGTCCAACGAAGGAGCCTTAGAGCTCGGGCACAATACTGTGGGAAAGGTTAATTAAAGACTGGAATTAAATTCCTGGTGGCAGCGATAGAGACTTTCGGAGAGAGAAAGAAACAACAAGAAATTTGAAACGACGTCGCATCTAACCACCCAAAATAAAAGAGAGGCACCGTCACACACATTGGCTTAGCGGAGGGATATAAAACATTCTGAGGACAGGAAAATGACTCAAGGGGTGTTGTATGTCATTGTATTGTATCTTATTGTATTTGAAATTTTTTGACTGATTTTATGTACATTTAATGGTCAGTACAGACCCGTCATGGAGGAGGAGGAGATTGGATTTATACCCCACCCTTCACTTGTAGTCTCAGAGCGGCTTACAAACTCCTTTCCCTTCCCCTCCCCACAACAGACACCCTGTGAGGTAGGTGGGGCTGAGAGAGCTCTTTTGAGAACTGTCCCTGAGAGAACAGCTCTGACAGAACTATGGCTTGCCCAGGGTCATCCAGCAGCTGCAAGTGGAGGAGTGGGGAATCAAACCCGGTTCTCCCAGATTACAGCCCGCGCATGTAATCACTACACCAAACTGGCTCTTCTGTAAGCTGTAATTTGCCCTGAGCCCGCTTGCGGGGAAGGTGGGGAAATATTATTATTATTATTATTATTATTATTATTATTATTATTATTCATCGGAGGTGTTTACTGGACTTCCAAGTGGCGCTGTGAACATTCAGTTCCAGTAATGGGCCCTCTTGAACACAAAGCTGGAAAAGCCATCCAGCCAGGCTACCTGTCTCAGGAGCTGACTTGCAGAGTTTCCTCTAAGCTGAGTTAGTGTGAGCTAGCTGACAGTTTTTTAGCCTCCGGCTCACACAGTTTTGTCTTAGCTCAGGAAGGATGGCTCCAGAGCAAACTAATGTATGCAGTAGCCCAATCGCTCGCTCACAGCTTTAATGCCAGTAGCTCACAAAGCAGAATTTCTGCTCACAAGAGACTACGGCTTAGAAGGGAGCATTGGAGCTGAGCCTAACTGAATGTATAACTTTGTTGCTCCACTGTGGACTTAAAGGCTTGTAGTGATAAGGAACCCACCACCCTCCCAGTCATCTCCGTCGCCAGAACCATTCTCACATGTGGGTTTCTTCCCAGTGGCCAGTTGAAATCTTTTCGGCTACAGTTGGAGCCCATTAACTTTTATCTGCTCCAGGTGAAGAAAATTACTCCTTCAATTCTTTTTTTCTTTAGTAGCTATTCCTGTGCTTCCCAGCACACCTGGAAACCCATGGCTGTGCCTGGTATCATACATACATTTGCAATATAGCCGTATGCAGTGATCCTGCATTGTTTCATGATTTCCCTGTCTAATAAAGAAGTGCTTGGAGCACAAATGAGATTTTCACTGTCTGCAGAGTGCTGAGCACGATTGTAAAGTAACTTCACGAAGGAACTTTTTTAAGTGAGGGAAGAAGTGAAAAGTCAAGAGAACTGGAAGCTGGATGTCATGAGAACCCTACTGGATGAGACCAGTGGACCATCTAGTCCAGCATACTTTTTTTACACAGCAGCTGACTAGTTACCTTATGGGATGTAGAGAGCAAGAACTTCCCCTGATGTTGACTCTTAAGATTAGTATTCAGAGGACTGGTGCCTTTTTATATGGAGGTTCCTTGTAGGCACCATGGCTAGTGGTCACTGATGAACCTAATTAGTCTGAACCTAATTAGTTTGTAAAACCATCTATGCTTGTGGTTGTTATTACTATATCCACTGGCAGAAAATTCCAGAATTTAATAACTCATGGAATACAGAAATATTTCCTGTTATGTGTCTTATACCGGTTGGCCACCAACTTCACTGGGTGCCCTCAAGTTTTCTAGTATAATGGGAGAGAGAGAACAAGCTCCATCTATCTTTTCTTTCCATCTTATCCCCGCAGTGTAATTTTCTAAACTGTCAGAGTTTGTGCGGTGGCCTGGGCCCACATTTCACATGATGTCATATGCATCTTACTCCCCTGCCAGTTTGGTGTAGTGGTTAAGTGCGCGGACTCTAATCTGGGAGAGCCAGGTTTGATTCCCCACTCCTCCACCTGCACCTGCTGGATGACCTTGGGCCGAGTTCTGGCACAGCTGTCCTTGAAAAAGAGCAGTTTCTGTCCGAGCTCTCTCAGCTTCACCTACCTCCCAGGGTGTCTGTTGTGGGGAGGGGAAGGGGAAGGAGTTTGTAAGCTGCTCTGAGACTCCCTTGGGTAGTGAAGGGCGGAGTATAAATCCAGTCATCGTCTCCTTCCCCCCCCTTTTTTCAATGATTGGTAGCCCGGTTTGAGACCCCAACTTTGGATAGTGACCTTTACTTGGAGCCTGCATGAATAGGTAGCTATAGAATAGGCATGAATAGGTAGCTATAGTCGGCCCTGCTTTGCCTGCTTTACCTTTTTGATGTTTAGTCTCCCCATCCTGATGTGCTTCGTGCACTGCCTTTGACCGTCTCGAATAGTAGTATATTCTCATGGGCATCCTACTACTGTAAGCTTGATATAACTGTGGCTGCCTGAGTGTACTACTTCCCTCAGTAATTCCCTGATTTCACTGTATCTGAAGCCTCTGCTTCCAAATGTGTGCAAGGGGCCATGTCACTTTGTCAAAGAGCCAGTGTGGTGTAGTGATTAAGAACAGTAGACTCTAATCTAGTGAACCAGGGTTGTTTCTCCGCTCCTCTGCATGATGCCAGCTGGGTGACCTTGGGCCAGTCCCAGTTCTTTCAGAACTCTCTTAGCCCTACCTACCTCACAGGGTGTTGTGGGGAGAGGAAGGGGAGGTGATTGTAAGCCACTACCTTAGGGTAGCGAAGAGCAGGGTATAAAACCAATTCTTCTTCGTGCCAGTTTGGTGCGGTGGTTAAGTGCGCGGACTCTAATCTGGGAGAACCGGGTTTGATTCCCCACTCCTCCACTTGTAGCTTGCTGGATGACCTCGGGCAAGCCATAGTTCTGTCAGAGCTGTCCTTGAAAAGAGCAGTTTCTGTCAGAGCTCTCTCAGCCCCACCTACCTTACGGAGTGTCTGTTGTGGGGAGGGGAAGGGAAAGGAGTTTGTAAGCTGCTCTGAGACTCCGAGTGAAGGGCGGGGTATAAATCCAGTCTCCTCCTCCCCACTGGTGCATGATTTTGCCCAGACTGGGTACATTCTTATAAGCCAGTGAAACCCTAACTAGTGGCTCCTTCAGTATAAGAGTGAGATGTGGTGAATGGAAAGTAGCCTCATGTTGAAGCTGTTCTGCTGTTAATTAGAAAGTGGGCCACATTCTCTCTCACATGTGTATAGATACCACAGGTCCTTCAGATTATGTACGATAACATAAAATATAACAGGAATATCAGCATGTCGCTGCTTCAGTTGAAGGCTGGCCTTATTTGGGAAGGGGGAAAGAGATAGTAATAGATCATTGAGTGTACTTGTAGTTTCATCGCATTCATGGAACATGTAGATAAAATGGCTAAAGGCCACGATCACGTGGCAGATGTTTAGGCAGCGTTTTGTAGATTTCACAAAGCTCTGTAAGTGTCCATGCACACAAGATCTTAGGACAGCATATCCTTGGTTTACATAGAAGTTTCCATATGTTTTCAAGCATACAGCGACTATTTTGTAATTACCGTTTTGCGTGGAAAAACAATAAAAATGCAGCTCTTGACTATTCTAGGTTTTCCCTTCCCCCACAGCTTCCTTTATAAAATGGTTCCGTTCGCAGCTGGGTTTCGTTTTTACCTAACAAGCAGTTCATCTCCTCTCTCTCTCTCTCTCTCCTTCTTTTTCCTCTCTCCCTTCTTTGAAGGACTGGATAGCTTTGGTCAAAGCTGCAGCAGTGGCAGCAGCCAAAAATAAAGCCGGAGCTAAACCCCGGACCAGTGTGAACAGCAATAAAGACAAAGAGGAGAGAAAGTGGTTTAAAATACCTTCAAGGAAGGATGAATCATCGACCTCCACAATTGTCCAGGAAGTCCAGAAGAAGGAAGAGCAGCCTACATCCAGTGAGACATTTGGTACAAATGAAATTGCTCTTCCCCCCCCCCCCGCCCCGCAAAAAAAAAAAGTGAAAGAAGTGGATTGGTATCGGCATATGGGGAGGTTCGCGTGGGGATGAGTACGAACTGAATTACGAACCAAAGTTCATCATGAACCGGGCCTGGTTCTTGGCGCGCAAACCTTGGTTCGTGCCATCCCACCGCCATGAACCTCCCACGAACCTCCCAGGTGGCTTTGGGAGGTTCGTGTTGTCAGACATGCTGGGCTAGTGAACTCAGAAGCCATTTAAATGTCTTCTGAGTTTTCTTGTGAATTGTGCCATGGCAGCAGCAGCGTGGCTTGCAAAAGCCATTTAAAGGGCTTTTGCAAGCTGGGCCACATCCTGAGCCTCGACCTGGTTCATTAAACAGAAAAGTTCGTGGAGGTTTGTGGTTCGTGGGCCACATCCTGAACCTCGAACTGGTTCATTAAACCAAAAAGTTCATGGAGGTTTGTGGTTCGTGAGACCCCACGAACCTTCATGAACCCCCATTTCCCCGGTTTCCGCCCGTCCCTAGGTTTGCATGTGTGAGAGACCAGCTGCAACTGAAAGAAGAAATGCAGGTGGGGGATAATAAGCTTGACTTAATACAAGTGGCTAATGCAGTCTCTTTCTTGCGTTCTCATTTGAGCAAGAGCTGAAGTGCGAGTGAACATTTTTGTTCTGGATCCATCCTAGTGACTGCAGTGCAGCAGCCGAAAACAGAGCTTTGGGTCTTAACTCATCTTCTGCTTTGCCCAAAGTTTGGGGGGGGGGGGAGTTCTACATTCCCTAGGAATTTGTTTTGGGGGATGCAGCAAACTGGGGCAGGGAGAGAGGGAAGCCATGTTCTTAAGAACACAAAAGAAGCCAATGTTGGATCAGGCCAGTGGCCCAACACTCTGTCACACAGTGGCCAAACACACCAGGTGCCACCAGGAGGTCCAGGAGTGGTGCCAGGACACTAGAAGCCCTCCCACTTTCCCCCCCCCCCCAAGCACCAAGAATCCAGAGCATCCCTTGCCCCAGACTGAGAGATCCTAACTATACCTGGTGGCTAATAGCCACTGATGGACCTCTGCTCCATAAGTTCTATGAGATCCAATTCTTTAAACGTCTCTCAGGTTTCCTGTTGCTTGCAGTAAAGCCCTTCCTTCCTTCTTTCCTCCCTCCCTCCCATTTACATTCAGGCTTAATGTCGCTCGTGTTGATTTTGTTCCTGTTGATTGTATTTTTTTGTTGTAAGACCTCCTAGAGAATATTAGAGCTTTTTTTCCTTTTAAAAAAACCACTAATAAAAACATGTGGAAGCGTGTGAGAGGTTTATTTTAAATGGATAAAAAGCCATTTTAAAAAAATTGACTCCTCCCTTTAGTGCATAAAATTCATTCTAATATGTATACGCTATTTGCTTTTAGGCACGGTTTCTGAAATGTGGTCTTGGTAAAAGGTCTCTTCCTTTTGTACGCAGGATTCCCTCTAGTGGACGTCCCAAAGATTGCGTTTGCGCAGGCTGAGAATGCACTAGCGCACAAGAGGAAAAATAACCTCGGCAACTCATTTCAGGCCAAGAGGGCTCGTCTCAATAAGATCACTGGTAAGCCCTTGTTGAAGAGTTGGCACCTGCGCCCCCCCCCCCCCCCCGCTTTTTCCATTTCTGCTCCATCTTTGAACCATGGCACTAGTTTAATTGCCACTGGTCCAAATTACCTAATACAGCAATTTCAGCTCCACCTCTGAGGATGCCAGTCACAGCTGCTGGCGAAACGTCAGGTGCTGCAGTGCCAAGACCATGGCATACAGCCCGGGAAATCTGCAACAACTAATTTCAGCCACGATTGATTGTCACAGCCGTAACGATCAATTGTCATTTATCACTTGTGCCATTCATAATGCAGTATAATATGCATCAGGCTGAGTCCCTGCCCTGCAAATCCCTAGGCGGTGTTCCCAACTGCATCTGCCAGTATTCTATTAAAGAACCCCGCAGGGCATAGACTGGGCTTCTCTTGAACTGTAGCAGCTACGCAAGAAATGGCCTTTTCAGTGGCGGCCCCACAATTATGGAACAACCTCCCCAGGGAGGTGTGCCTGCCCCCCTCACTTTCAGTCTCTAGGAAGCAGCTGAAGACAGTTTGATTTAGGAGCGCATTTGACTGAAGACTCCTGAGCTGCAATTTTAAATTTTGGTTCCATGTATTTGTTTTTATCGTAGACTCTCTTGAGCTCCATAAGGAAGATAGGCCGCTAACAAATGTTTTAAGCAAGTAAAATAATAGTGTACGAACTGAAAGAGGTTTGCCTGTGTGGTTCAGTGTTTAGAATAAAAATGAACCCGGAGGGAACTTCTACAGCCTTAATCAGACCTGGGTCTCGCTGATGAAAAATATTTTCCTGTCCAGGTTTGTTAAGGTACTTGGGGGGGGCAAGAAACTTCTTAGCCTGGCATCAACCAAGGGGGAAAAAATGTTGTAAGTTGACTGCAACTTCTGCCCATGAAAAGAACCCGTTGCGCAGGCTTTTTTCTTGACTTTTCTGCACTGTGCTCGCACCCACCTGCAAGCTTATGCTTCTCTCCCATTCATTACAGAGTTATTCAAAGCAACGCTATGTGTTTGCTTTCCCTTTTTATTTAGGCTTGCTGGCATCCAAAGCTGTCGGCGCTGATGGTGCTGAAAAAAAAGAAGGCAACAAAGAAGCAGCTCCAGTCTTGGAGCAGGTATGAAATTGCCGCGTTTGATTCTTTTGCGAGGGTCCTTCTGAAATGTACCGTGGGAAATACCGGGTGTCCATGATAACTATAAAAAAAAAAACCGCGCTGCCAGACAGGAAGTCATAGGGGGACTAAAGAATCGTTGGTATGTTTACACCTGACCATTACTGGAAGCAAACCTGCCGTCGTAAGAATGCATTAATAGGGAAGCCGGTTCCGATGGGTGGGACTGGACTCCTGCAGGGTGTGCTTAGGACCGGACAGCTTGGCGCCCCAAATCCACGACTACCTTCATTTTCACAAGCAAACATCCCGAGAGACGCGAGCTCAGAGATGTCTGTTTTCCCAGGTACCATTTCAATATAGCCAGAATCGTACCTGCAAGTGGCTTAGACCCTTGACACAAATTCAGTTTTGTGCTTTCGACACAGGGTTTCCCCCCCCCCCTCTCTCTCTTTGTTTTTTTGACATCTAGCAAAACTTCTCTTGTAAGAAGTTTCCTTTCTATTGTAAGAATTGGTGTTGTAAACTTGTATGTGTTTTATGAACTGTTGAATGAGCCATACCTTTTTTTTGGGGGGGGGGGGGCTAGGATGTATATTTTTAATGAATACATAAAAGAGACATTAAAGACACCTTAGGGAGTCTGGTTTGAGCCCACGTCTGAAGTGGGAGAGTGCCACGCTCTAACTTTAGCTGCCTCCCGCTCCATTTTAATTCCCTCCAGCCTCTGCCACGTCTTGTACATGACATGGTTACTAACAACAAGGCTAGATAACTAACCATACCTGGAACTGCTGTTTATGCTGTAGCTGACGCACAGGTTCATTCCCAGAGTTTTCTCCTATTTCTGAAAACAATGCTAAATGTGCTGTTTGGGGGGGGGGGGGGCGCACGCACGAAGGGGGCACTGTACCCAGCAGTACATGCAATGCTCCCCCTGAGTATTCTAGCCCTGTTAACAAGTTACAGTGAACGTATGCACATTCGATGTACATTATGCGCTTGATTTTTCTTTACACATGCCACGAGTAATTCTCGCGCTAGCTTCAGTGCGCATACAGCTGAACGTGTGTTTGCAACAGCAGGTATACCCAGGTTCCTGGTTTCATTTGTAAAGCAAATGCATGTTGACTTTTACTTACAAACACGTGTATGCACATACATAGAAGATGTATGTGTTCACTGTAACGTGTGAATAGGGTTTCCGCAAGCGATAACACAGCTACTGCCCTCGAGAAGCTAGCCCACTCTGTCGGGGGGGGCTCACCAGTAGGCCTCTTGACAGGGAGGGCTCCAGCTCGAAACAGAGCTCTTTCGGCTGGAGAGTTAGCAGAGAGCGCTTTGTCAGGTTCACGTGGGAAGGGCCTCCCCCTCGAGCCAATCCGCAGAGCCAGCGTAGCTGTTTCCTGTCTGCTTTTAGCTTCCTACATGATGGCCCTCTTTGAGGAATTCATATTACCTTCAGTCCAACCTGCCACGTGCAGCACTGGACAGTGTTTGGAACTGTGTGTGAACAGCGAGCTTGCTTTCTTGTGAGAGCCAGTTTGGTGTAGTGGTTAAGTGCGCGGCCTCTAATCTGGGAGAACTGGGTTTGATTCCCCACTCCTCCACTTGCACCTGGCTGGATGACCTTGGGCAAGCCATAGTTCTGGACCAGCTGTTCTCTCAAGGACCATTGTCTCAGAGCTCTCTCAGCCCCACCTACCTCACAGGGTGTCTGTTGCGGGGAGGGGAAGGGAAAGGAGTTTGTAAGCCGCTCTGAGACTCCCAGTGAGTGACGGGCGGGATATAAATCCAATCTCTTCTTCTTCTTCTCTTCTTTCTGCATGTGGATGAAAAGCTATACATAATTTCACAAGAACATAAGAGAAGCCAATGTTGGATCAGGCCAGTGGCCCATCCAGTCCAACACTCTGTGTCACACAGTGGCCAAAAACACCAGGTGCCCTCAGGAGGTCCAGGAGTGGGGTCAGGACACTAGAAGCCCTCCCACTGTTGCCCCCTCCAAGCACCAAGAAGACAGAGCATCACTTGCCCCAGACCGAGAGTTCCTATCTATACCTTGTGGCTAAGAGCCACTGATGGACCTCTGCTCCATATGTTTCTCCAATTCCCTCTTGAAGCCGTCCATGCTTGTAGCCGCCGCCACCTCCTGTGGCAGTGAATCCCACGTGTTAATCACTCTTCGGGTGAAGACGTACTTCCTTTTATCCGTTCTAACCCCACTGCTTAGCAATTTCATGGAGCGTCCACGAGTTCTTGTACTGTGAGAAAGGGAGAAAAGCATCTCTTTTCTCTGCCTGCTCTGTCCCATGCATACAATTCCTGTATGGAATTGTTACATGCTTATCCAGTAGGAAGCAAAAAGCAGGAAGGAATTTTTGGGGCATGTTGTTGCTTCTGCCCTGCCTGAACATCCACCATAGTCCCCCCCAAATATCGCCAGCTTACAATATGGACGGGTGTAAAAAGAAGTGGGGCGTGCCCCCTTCGGGGGGCACGTGTGGTCCTTGAAGGATTGGCTGTAGCGTGCACTAGAATTTCTCTCTAACTTGTGGATGTGCTCTCAACATGTTTAGCACTGTGTTCAGGCACGAGTAACTCACGGCAGTGTTCCTGTGCTGGCAACTTTTGTCCAAAGGCTTACTAAAGAGAGTCACATGTACCCACTTCCGTTTGTTCAGATCGGAGCCTTAATGTAGCTTTTAATGTGGCTTTTTTGTCATCTTAGTACTTTAGAGGATGGTAGATTAAAAACAAAACCAGGACACCTCCCTTTTCTTATTCATTCTATCACGTTTTTACCTTAAAGTAGTCCCTTTCCAAAACTTTACTTCATGCTGTAACTTAAACGGATCTAAAGAACCCGTACAGGCGTCACTATTGTTTTTTTTTCCTCCATGGATCCTGTGCTGCTTATAGAAGTGCACCGTTTATGGCGTATGTGTGGCTTTCACTTACTCCTGGTCTCAGATTTCACTGCTGAATCTGAGTTTGGGGGTTGTGTTGGATTAATTCCCCCCTGCCCTCATGAACCTGGCTCTGGTGACGGTTTCCATCCAGGTTAAATGGACCCAAGTATGTTCTGGTTTGCTTTAATAGCTCTGGTTCCATTTTAGCTCGGTTTGGTGATGGGCCAAACCCGGTGGTGAGGGTCAGGGTCATTTAGTAGGTCTAAGAGGTGTGCATGAGACACCCCCTCCCCCCAACTTAGGCTCAGCTTGCAAGGCTTGCCTGAGCTACGATGACAGTTTTTGGGTCACTATGCTGTCGACTCATTTTTGCATAAATAGTAGTATATTTACATGTTTTGCGACTTCTTTTTTTGGGGGGGGGGAGGGGATTGCATGTTGTCAAGAATACAGGGCTGCCATGGAAAATATTCTCGTGTTGAGCCCCCCCCCCCCTCGGTAATTTCTAGTCCAGTTTAGCCCTGCCCTAATAAGATTCAAGGGGTGCATTTCTGCACTCAGCCCACTGGCAGGGTAGAGAACAGCACATCTAAAGGAAAAACAGAACAGAACTAGATTTTTTTTGGGGGGGGGGCACTGATTCAGCACGAGACCCGGCATTTTCCTGTGGCCACCCCGTGTTATTTTGGAAATGAGCAGATCCACCTTTTTTTAAAAAAAACGCAAAGGATACAGACTGTGGCCCACAAGCTACCAAGTCAGAAGTCGAGGCAGAGGAGGCTTTATCAAACCAGGTTCTCAGAATGTCAAACCACTGCCCTTAAATCTGGACCCTCCACTCATTGCTGCTTCACCCAGTATCACACACACACACACACACACACCTTTCTTCGTAATAACAGTTTGGGTTTCTGCAGAGCAGCCCCTCATAATCCAAACCACAGTGTGCCAGAAACCATGAGGAGCAGACAACAGTGTTTCTCACCAGATGTGCCTGTAATCAAAAAGCCATCTTCAGTGGCCTCCCAGTGAATCTGCACCCTGGTAAAGGGTTTTGGGGTCGCGCAGCCAGCTTCCTTCCATAGCGTGCTGCTCTCAGACATACAGAATAAAGTGTTACGGCTCGATTGACAGCCAAATGACTCTCCTGCAGACGCAATGCAAAACTCCCCTCCAGCCTACCGAGCAGATCCGACAGTGAAGTGAAGCCAGTTTTCCGAGATTTCTAATGTGTCCCATTACAGAACACCTTGCATTTTTAAATCTCTAAACCCAACTGTTTCTGCGTTAGCTTTTGGTAGAAACAAAAACCTACCACGTACAGGTTAACAGCCTACTGAATATTTCTTTACAGGCGACTTGGTTATGTGGACTCAGGTTTTTTTTTTTAAAAAAAAAGACAATTAAGTTTGCAGTTTATTTTTCAGTTTCAAAATTTGTGGTAGGGAAACCTGAACTTGCATTTATGGGTGTTTGTTTGTTTTTTTAATCGTTACTAGCCCAGAAGAAACTCTTAATGGCAGAGTAATGAAACATCAGGAGCTCAGCACAGATGGAACACTGACTCCCAGCTAACCATGGAATCAATGCTCCCTCTAAGCTGTGGAGTCTTGTGAGCAAAAATTCTACTCTGTGAGCTACTGGCATTAAAGTGGCGAGCGAGGGATTTGGCCACTGCATCAAGTAGTTTGCTCTGGAGCCATCCTTCCTGCGCTAAGACGAAAACGTGTGCGCGCCGGAGGCTAAAAAAACCCTGTGACCTAGCTCACACTAACTCAGCTTAGAGGGAACACATGGTTTGCCAGATGTCAGTATTGTATCTGTCCTGGGCCAGAATGGCTGTACAAAGGCCAAACTGTCCGGCGCTGTCACATTTAAGATTTACCATCTCTCTGAATTTTTAAAATACTTAATACAAGAGAGAGGCTCGGCCCAGCAGTCCCGCTAGACTGCCGAATGTCACTTTCCCGTCCAATTTACAACTGTGTTGAAAAACCTAAACCCTCAGGTTACATTCTGCAGGTACAGTAGTCTTTTCTTAACTGTATTAGGGTTGGGCCATGTTTGTATTTCCTTTTTTTTTTTTGAGCAAGATCTGCTTAGATGAATGAATAACATTCCTTAAGGGTTTTTTTTTTCTTCTTCTTCTTCTAATGTTTAATTTTGTCCTTGTTAAGAGGTTAAGCACCTTATTAGAACAAGTTTTAAAACCTTGTTTTAAATACTTTTGTAACTTTGAAAGTTAATGGTTGCTGTAGTGATGTCTTTCACACATGTGAAGATAACCAATAAAGTCATTTATTTACAAGCTATGGCTCTAATTAATTTCTGGTAATCTTCTTAATCAGCGTAGATTCAGAGTGTTGGTTTGACGTGGATAACTTGTGCTCCACGATGCATTAATGCAACTGTTTCCAGGGTAGAATTGGGCAGCCGCTGAATGGTACATTCCACACCACCAAACCTTTACATGGCGCTTCTCAGCACGCCACTCAGTGTGACTTTTTAGTATCTAGAGCAGGAGTGGGCAGATTCAGACTGTGCACCAGTTACAAACCCAGACTTCTCTAGTCTTCCAGTCCCGGCACCAGACGTGACAACAGTCTCACCGTGTCTCTGGCAAGTTGCCAAATCTAATCTCGATCCACACCGGGAAGTGGGCGGTTTATGCGTTTGTCTCACCAGCCATACGGGTTCCATAGAGAGGCAGATGTGAATGGAAGACTAGCTAAAATGGCTCAGTTCAGAAGCTGTCTACTCCTGATCAGTTACTTTAAATATCCGGATCCAGTCGAAAAGAAATCGAATGGTTCTCTATGCAAATGCGTTTCTTGCCGTACAGATGTCTGGAAACAGAAGAACACCACCAGACTCAGTCATACCCATTTTGTTGCGTGTTGCGGGGAGGGTTTTTGGGGGGGGGGGCTAAAAGTGGCAATGCATTACCAAACTTTGCCAAAGGTTTCAAGAGGGATTTTCGTGGTTTTGCATACTAGATAGAATAAAGTTCTAAATTATGTGGGGAATATAGAATTTTCCAGCGATAAGACCTAAAATGCTAGTATTGGTAAGTCCAAGGAGACCTATCTTTTAAACATTCAGTTATGCGTACTGGGCAAAAAGAAAGTATAAACAGTTGCAATTGGGACAAATGTGGTATGTTGTGATCCCCTGCCAAGCTGATTAATGTACAACTTTTAAATCATGTTTTGTTCTTTTTGCTAACTAACAAGCGTAACAGTTTTGGCTCTTGTGATATTATATATCTTTTATTGCAAAGACATGTGATATCCAGATTTTTTTTGGAAAAAAAAATATACCATGGTTGATCTTAAAAATTGAAAGGACACTGCCAGCCAGCCAGCCTCTTCATGTCTCATATGAAAACTAAACAATGATTTGTGGGAAGAGGAGGCCCAGTTAACTGCAAATTTAAGGACCTGAGATTGGGGATGGGCTGGGAAAGCAGCACACTTTCTTCCTTAAAAAACAAAAGCTTCATTTATCGATAACCCTTTGCCTTCAGAGTGCTGGGAAAATCACCAGTGGAACTGAAGTTTTCAAAGCATGGGAAGAAGTTGATTATTGTGAGGAAGACGGGGTACATCGATCGAGTTGCTGCTTTCGTTGTATGAGAACTGAAGAGATGGTCAAGGTCTTACATCCGGGTCTAGAATTTCACGAGCAGAAAGATGCCGGTTGCAAAACGTTTTTAATCTTTTGCACACAAAGAGGTCACCTTCCTTTCCAGCGGAGCGTGCCTGGTTGCGCCTTTCTCCGTTGAAATTAATGAGCAATCTGTTCCCGGAAAGGCGGGGAGCTACAGTTGTTCATTGTAGCCCTGACCGTCCAGAGCAGATTGCCGGACTGGGATCGACGACCTTTGGCTGTGTGCCCGAAGTATCAGTTTGCTTGGTCTCAAAGTTGCTTGGTTTTCGAAAGCTTAAGTTCTCGTGTGTTGAATATTAAAACTAACTTGTGTTCGAAAATCGAAAAAGTAGAATGCAAGATCCTGCAATGAAGAAACCGCAATAAAAGTGTCAATTTCTTATTATTTATTCAGGAGCGATCACCTAAGCCTCAAAGTCAGAAAAAAATTGAAGCTGATATTAGGAGTTCTGCCAACACTCAGAAATCTGCACTGTTGCCCTCAACCTTGTCTCCAGGGAAGGCTCGCAGGAAGACATGCAAACAAGACTCTGGAGATTCTGCAGGGTGTATAAAGCCCCTTGAGTCACCAGTTTCTCCCGAGTTTATACAAGTGGAAGATTTGACCCTGGTCTCCCAGCTTCCTCCTTCCGTGATAAATAAAACTAGTGAGCATAGACGTTTTAAACCGTACCATAATTACTTATCACATTCCTATGAGAACCATTGACCGATTTTTGTTCCGTTTTGAATGAATGCTCGGGCGGGTTTTGGAAACCGGCCAAAAAAGGTTGAAATGCAAACGTGCGATCACCGAGCTCCGTAACTGCCTGGTTCCCGACCCACGCCACTAGTCGTTAGCCTGTGTTTAGCAGTTTGTTGCACACTCAGAAACGAGAGGGGGAAAAATATCCAGTTGCCCTACCAGTCCGCAAACGTTCTCCTCCGTAGTTGCCTGGAGGCCGTTGCTACTCGCCACAGGTGATCAGCTGTCGGCAAGCATGGGATAGCTTGTTCCCGTTTAGCATAGGGGTGTGGCACAAGGAACTCCAATGTAGAATGGCCCTTCCTGTACTGGTGCCAGGAGCGCAACTTCACTCGGCTTGGAGCGGCAAGGGGTTCGGCAGATCTGCTTGGAGAGGGCCTGATTTCTTCAAAAGAAGACGATGTTCTGTTCTTACGTGTTGTGTTTCCCGTTGCTGAGGAATTCTGCAGGCACCACATAACTGCTGGACTTAGCATCTCCCATGCCATGTCATATTTCTACCGATTATAGTGCCAAAAAAAAAAAAGTTTCAATCTGTAGGAGAAGCATCCCCTGGAAGCTACTGTATGAGAGGCCTGCGAAATGTATGAAATCCTGCAATATAAGAGAATTACAGTCTTTTAGCAGGGAAGTATAGAACAAACTGTTCTGTCCCTGTCCCCCATTTCAGACCAGGCCACCTAGCGTTCCCCGTCAGAGGACTTAGCGTGCCATGATTTAGGAGGGCTGTGGGGATTCTGTTCAATCTTTGCTCCTGGCCACTGTCAATTAAGGAACGCTTTCTTGCAACTACAAATGACGCTTAGAGAAACAGAACAGAAGGCCCCATCCAGCCAAACTTAAGCACTTTTGTCCCATTAATTTCAGCAAAAGACCAGAAACCCGTGAATATAATAGCAAAGAGTTTACAAAAATAACTTGTAAATTTTTATCAAATGAAGAATATTATACAAAATACCTCTGGTGTTAGTTCAATATTAAGAACACCACCTAGTTTCCGACAGATTTCCTATCTGAGTCAGTCCTTCTCAGTGAAGCAATAAGGTCCGATGTTGATGAAGAATGAGGTGATCCTGTTAATGGGGCACCAGTAAAATCCCGTTTCCACAGTTCTTCTTCAGGAACAGGTACTATTTGCGTTTAATCTTCCTGCTTCCTAGTTTGGTCTGATAAAACAGCTCCAAAATTTCCAACCCTAACTGGAACATTTGATATTTGATTCAGATTGGAACATTTGATAAAAAATTACAAGTTATTTTTATAAATTCTTCATTGTTATATTCACGGGTTTCTGGTTTTTTGTTACTTTTCCCATACCACGAATCTCCACTTTTTGCTCCATTACTTTCAACAGCAAAAGGGCTAAGTGCTTGCTTGACTTTCCCACTAAAACCAGTGCATCTGGATGGATTGTGCCGAAAGCGATGTGGGAAAGTGGGGAGGGGGGTTTGCCCCTTTCCCCCTCATAACATGTTATATTATAAATAACACTCTAAAACATCCCTCATTAAATGTTACCATCCACACTTGTTGCGCTGGCACAGGGTGTCGGTAAGTAACCTTCACTGAGGAAAATACTGTGCCTTTTAGTGTTGAAATTCAAGTTGAAAGCTAGCAATTGAACTGGGGACTCCTTTGCAGTCGAACCCTGTAGCCTCTGATTCGAGTAAGGCGGTTCACACCTTGTGCCAAAATTTCTCTTTCCTCCAGTTTCGTTAGAAAACTGAGGAAATTCAGACACCAAGGCCTTCTTGAGGCACAGTGCTGAGATGTCCTTGCGATGGGAGCTTTGGAAGCAGTTTAGTGCCTGCATACATGTGGAAGCTATCATCCCAGTAATCCTAAGGGGAGAGTTTTCAAAAATGTGTCCTCGAATCTCTTCTTTCGATCAGCAGAATGCCTATTCCTTTGGCTTGATTTGAGCCCATTACGACCACCACAATATGTGTGGTTTGGGGTTTTTTTTAAAGACAAATCCCTGAACAGGACCGAGAAGAGATCTAGGGTTTTTTCTTGCACGTGGAGGCCTTTTCTAGGAACGGTTTTGTATCTAAATCAAATCCAGCATAACACCCACATCCATATACTTACAGGGATCACTTCAAAATGTCCTCTTGTTAAACACCAAATGTTGCATGGGTAAAATCCCATGGGGCAGAAGAAGAAATGCCTAAGTCTGCATAACTTAACAGCCCAAATCACAGGACTGGCTTAAACCACCAAAACAATTGAGTTTAGGATGGGTTTCTGCTGCCTAAGTTCGTCACAAAACGCGTCACTTTTATGTTTCAAGGATGTTACGTCGGCATGGCAAGCAGGTACACAAACTTGTTTTATTTATGTATGTATAAACGCATACTCTTCCCCCCCCCCCTCCAAAATCCAAGCAGGGCTTCTTCAAGTGGTGTAAATACCAAATGCAACAGTGGAGGAAGATAATGGAGAAAGGTGTAAAGAAGTACCAGTGACTTTTATGGAACAGAGCTAAGTAAAATAACGGCAAAAACGTACTGCTCAGCTCTGCCAAAGGTTCATTGGAAGCATGCTTTAAAAAAAAAAAGATTTCGGGAGAGTTTGTGTGGCTGCTCTTCTAGGGAAGAGGTATTCAACAGCCATAACACTACTACAGAAAAGAGCAAGGGGGGGGGGAATGGACCAAGATGTGGATCCTTCTTTCCATGAATATAGTTTTAAGGTTTGACCCTTGCTACATCCCGTGGTCCACCTCACAGAAGGAGGCTTTGCATCAGAAATCAAATCTACCAGTGAGTTTAAATTGGTGCCCTTTTGTGCTAGACTTGTTCCCTTGCCAGGAGCATACTTTCCTGTCAAGCATACACTTACATAAGCAAAGGCCTACTAATGACAGGCCAGGTCTATTGATTAGCCGAAACCCTTTCTCTAGCCTTCTGGTAGTTCCCTTTTCTACTTACTATATTTCATGAGCAGTGCTCTGACAGATGGGAACCGCTTAAGAGAAGTGCCCGATAATGGTCATAAATTAATATTAGAGTTAGACAATGACCTGTGTGTGCTTCATGAACATTGTGAGGTCTTTTTTTAGGTCCATCACAACCAGTGAGTGTCCTTAGATCCCCCAGTTTGGTGTAGTGGTTAAGTGCGCAGACTCTAATCTGGGAGAACCAGGTTTGATTCCCCACTCCTCCACTTGCACCTGGCTGGATGACCTTGGGCAAGCCATAGCTCTGTACCAGCTGTTCTCTCAAGGACAGCTTGGGAAAGAGCTCTCTCAGCCCCACCTACCTCACAGGGTGCCTGTTGTGGGGAGGGGAAGAGAAAGGAGTTTGTAAGCCGCTCTGAGACTCCAAGTGAGTGAAGGGCGGGTTATAAATCCAATCTCCTCTTCTCCAAAAATAGTGAAGTAGAAGACCCCAGCGCTTAGCGACTGGTTCGTTGCCTCATGATTCTCTAGAAGAAAAAGTATTTTCTTCCTCTCTAGTCACTGATGGAAAAGTGTTCTCCATCAGTGTCCCAAATTAGCTGCCAGAATTACTGGAGGGTAACGTATTTCAATCTGGCTAAAGAACCAGAGAGAGAGAAACCAAGTAATTAAAGAGACTTGTTACCCACCTAACGAGAACTTCTGGCTAGTAGATGAGACCTGTGCTTCTTTAGGTGTGTAACCCAACAACCCCCAAGTTTCAGCAGTGCTTGTGTTCGTTAACGTTCCGTTCTTTCTTTTGTGTAGTTGCCAATGTATCTCAAGTCTCTCTCGAGAAGCGCGGACTGTGCCTCCCTCTTGACTTGAGCCGCAACTTGGACGTTTCGGCGTTGCTAGCTGCAGAGTCTGCTTTCTGTAATGAACACCCCAGTAAAGAGAAGGAAGATAACCATATGGCATTATGTCATCCTTCCAAAGCCGGGACCGATGGCAGAATAGCTCCAGCGGCATCAGGTAAAGTTTTCGTCAAGGGGAGTATTAAATGTGCTTGGGACATGAGAAGAATGGGCTGCCTCATGCATTCCATTTTTGGGATGGAGGCATATAACTAATAGTAATCAATGTTTGTGAACTCATGAGGGAGCTGGGGTTGGTTGAAATTCTTTGTTGAGTGTAAACTTGGTGTTAAAGCCCTAGCTTACTGCTCTGTAATATGTGAAAAGGGCCCAAGATAATTAAAAAACATCAGAAGAGCCCTGCTGGATCAGACCAGTGGTCCATCTAGTCCAGCATCCTGTCTCACACAGTGGCCAACCCGTTCCTCTGGACAGCCAACAAAAGGCATAGAGGCCAAGGCCTTTATAAGAACATCAGAAGAGCCCTGCTGGATCAGACCAGTGGTCCATCTAGTCCAGCATCCTGTCTCACACAGTGGCCAACCAGTTCCCCTGGACAGCCAACAACAAGGCATAGAGGCCGAGGCTTTCATAAGAACATAAGAAGAGCCCTGCTGGATCAAACCAGTGGTCCATCTAGCCCAGCATCCTGTCTTACATTGTGGCCACTGGAGGTCCAACAGTGTCCCTCTGGAGGTCCAACAACAGGGCATGGTAAATAACCCAATTTCAGTGCACTTCAGCAACCATTTGCGGGTGGGTTTTGCCATTTCACAAAATAAAATCCGGTTGCAAAGCGCATTGAAAGTGCGTTATTTAGTGTGTGTGAAAGCGCCCTTAGACTAGTAGCCACCGATAGCTCTGTTACCCATGAATCTGTCTAATCCCCTTTTAAAGTTGTCTATACCTCTGGCCATCACTACATCCTCTGGCAACGAATTCCACATATTTTTTTCGAGACTGTTGGGTTTAGGTCACTATCCGTGACTCTGTTTACGCATTGCGTTGCCTTTGAGGCAACCGACTCAGAACTGGTTTAAAACTTTTTGTTCCTTTACCTGATGGGTCGCCACGGTTCATCCAGCCATGTCTTCACGAGTTGAGGACCAAGGAAGCAGGATGATAGGTGGCACAGCCCATGTTCTGAAATTACAGATCGTGGTGGTGAAGATCCAAGTCTTGTTTTTGGAGACAGATGCCAAAATAAATAACACTTCTGGAATCAGAACAATCTAGGAGAGGTGGTGGAAAGTTTCCATAGTCTGAAGATCCTTTCCCTTAATGTAGCGTGGGATCCTGTTGTGCTGTGTGCTGTTGTGCTTTTCCTTAGCTTAGTACGGGACAGAGCAGGTTGAGAAAAGTCCTTTTCTCCCTTTCTCACAACACAAGAACTCGCGGGCACTCCATGAAATTGCTGAGCAGTCGGGTTAGAACGGATAAAAGGAAGTCCTTCTTCACCCAAAGAGTGATTAACACATGGAATTCACTGCCACAGTAGATGGTGGGGGCTACAAGCATGGGTGGCTTCAAGAGGGAATTAGATAAACATATGGAGCAGAGGTCCATCAGTGGCTCTTAGCCACAAGGTACAGGTAGGATCTCTCAGTCTGGGGCAAGGGATGCTCTTTATTCTTGGTGCTTGGCGCGGGGGGGGGGGGGGGGCAACAGTGGGAGGGCTTCTAGTGTCCTGGCCCCACTGCTGGACCTCCTGAGGGCACCTGGTGTTTTTGGCCACTGCGTGACCCAGAGTGTTGGACTGGATGGGCCACTGGCCTGATCCAACATTGGCTTCTCTTATGTTCTCTCTTACGTGGACATGTTGTGTTTAGTCTCCCGTTACTCAGGAGAATAACAAGTGGGGTCTTCAGGCTGCTTGTCTTGTTTCACATCTTTCTCTAGACTTTGTTTAGTCTGCAGGCACTCCTGGAATTTTGAAAGCAGGCTGAGGGCGCCGCTTCAAAATGGCTGACAATGGTGGGGACTGATTCTTTCCTTTGGGGAATAGATACTGTTCGGTTTGCTTCCCCTCGCCCCAAGGGGAAGGGCTACCAGCAGAGATTGCCAAGCTCACTGACAACAGGGGCTGTGTTTGGCCCAGGCTGAAGGTGTCTAGCTTTGATGCACCTGCCTAGGATGAATCGTAGAATCAAAGAATCGTAGAGTTGGAAGTGACCTCCAGGGTCATCTAGTCCAACTCCCTGCGCAATGCAGGAAATTCACAGGTACCTCCCCCCACCCCCAGTGACCCCTGCTGTATGCCCAGAAGAGGGCAAACCCCCCCCCCCCAACCCTCTAGGATCCCGGAGCAAACTGGGCTGGAGCTCAGTGCGTTGTCAGCTGCCAGGGAGAAAAGTGAAGCTCTCTAATTTTCTGCTGTTCCATTCAGGGCCCTTTGGATTTTATCTCCACCATTCAAGATGCAAGCAGGCACCATGCAGGTTCTAAGCATTCTGGCAGATCCCTGTGAGCGATACAGAAATGCTCCGTTGGCCATATGAGGGCCATCCCTTTTTTTTCTCCTGTGAACCAAGGATTCCAAAATAGGCTAACTTAAAAAGAACCTTTGAGGGATGGACATGGGTTTCAGTAAGAGAGACATCTTTAGGTTCTTCAGGAGGAAGTCCACGTGGCCCAGTCTTAGCAATTCCTTGTGAATGTGCAACATTAAAACTCGTTGCATGGGAAATTGAGGTCATAGTTACTTCAGTGCATACCTGTGTGTGTATCTCTGTGGTCCTTCTGGGATTCCCCCCAACACTGAATGATAGGTAAGCTTTGGTCTTAGCTCCACTTGCCTAGTGGTGCATTTGTGGAATAACTGGACTAGGTAGAATGGGTGATATTTCCCCCCCTTTGCTTTGCACTTTGGACAATAGATAGTCTTCTGAGAGCCAGTCTGGTGTAGTGGTTAAGTGCGCGGACTCTAATCTGGGAGAACCGGGTTTGATTCCCCACTCCTCCACTTGCACCTGGCTGGATGACCTTGGGCAAGCCATAGCTCTGGACCAGCTGTTCCCTCAAGGACAGCTTGGGAAAGAGCTCTCTCAGCCCCACCTACCTCACAGGGTGTCCTGTTGTGGGGAGGGGAAGGGAAAGGAGTTTGTAAGCCGCTCTGAGACTCCCTTGGGGAGTGGAGGGCGGGGTATAAATCCAATCTCTTCTTCTTCTTCTTCTTCTTCTTCTTCTTCTTCTTCTTCAGTGGCGCACTTCCTACTAGTAGGTTGGACAGAAAAGCAGCACTGCTGAATTGGACAAGTGGCCCACCTAGTCTAGCATCCCTTTTCACCCAGTGGCCAACCAGTAGCCCCGGGCAGACAATGAACCAGCGGCCAAGGCTTTCCCCTGATGTTGCCTTCCTAGTACTGGCATACAGAAACTTCCTGCCTCTTTATAGGGAGGTTCTCTTTAGTCACCATGCCTACTAAGCCACTGAAGAGTCTCTCCCGCGTGACAGACTGCTGGCAAACAAGGGGTTTCAAGCCCCGTTGCAACTATGAGCTGCTAAGGTATTTTTGTCCTTTCTTGTGTCCACAGGGACACCGAAAACAGAGAGGAAAGCGAAACTGGAGGAGAGATGCACGTCATTGCTTGGTACGGACACAAATATTTAAGCAAAGGTTAAAGTTTTAAAGAGAGCAAGAGCAAAACCAGCTTCTGTCTTTTGACCTGTGTAATGCGGTCATGGGTGTAAGTGTTTATCTGTTCTTACTGGTTATAGGATAACCAGGATTTTATTTTTTTCAAAACCCCCCCCCTCTGTTTCTGGATTTAAAAAACACATCCTTAAAACTTTTCTGGACATGGAGTTTTATTATGAGCCCCATTAGAATTCTGACAGAACATGGTGGGTGCTAGGGTCGCCAGATCTTACCTTGTTGCCGGTAATGGGCTCCAGTCTCGGTCCTGGAATCTTCAGGCACATCGAGCAGGGGACTGTCTAGCATTTGGGCAAAAAACTCTATGGGTGGAACCCCCCCCTCCCCTTTTCTCCATCTAAAATAAATTTTTCAGTACCCTTCCTGAATGGTAAGATGCCTGCACCCAGAACACCCAGGACATGATGGCTGTAATTCTAAGTGTGCTTACCAGAGAATAAGCCCCATTTTTGGGAGGGATTTACACCTCTGAGTAAACATGTTTGGGATCACACTAGAGAAACCAGTGGCAAAACTCCTAGGTCTTCTCTCACTGGCCTTGCGTAGCCAAGAAGATGCATATCAAAGTCTGAGCAGAGGACGGGTGGGGCGTCTCCGAGCCATTCCAGCTTGTTCACTTAATGCAAGTGGAATGACCACAGAGTTGTGGACTGCTACCCTACTTTTCTTTTGCACAAACCTTACAACCAAAGGCAGTGGAGCCAGCCGCAAAATGGCGGCTGCAGCTTACCTTCAGTCACACGGTGACGACCCTAATGCTGTGGTTGACAATTGTCGCCAAAGCAGCACTCTTTAAAATCTGCAAAGCCAATCAGATCTCCAGCGGCCAGTCAGAAGCCTTGCTGGGAAAATCCCCACCTGGCCCCACCCACTTCCTAAAAGTATTCGGTGGGCTCCAGTAAAGTGGCCCATGGGGCCCACGGGGCACCACAGGCACCACATAGGAGACCCCTGATCTGTCACTTCTTGGAAATAGTTGGGGGAAAACTCTACTGCAGAACAAATTGTGGATTGAATAGAGTTCAGGGCTAATAAGTATGATCGTGCAAACAGTCCCCATGTATTGATTATCCAGTCTTTATGCATCTTGTTACCTATGACATAAAACGAAAATCTCAGGAACTAAAAGTAGTGCATCTACACTGGATAAATCTAGCTCCCCCCCCCCAGAGTAGAAGAAGAGAAGAAGAGAAGAGATTGGATTTATATCCCGCCCTTCACTCACTTGGAGTCTCAGAGCGGCTTACAAACTCCTTTCCCTTCCCCTCCCCACAACAGACACCCTGTGAGGTAGGTGGGGCTGAGAGAGCTTTTTCCCAAGCTGTCCTTGAGAGAACAGCTGGTCCAGAGCTATGGCTTGCCCAAGGTCATCCAGCCAGGTGCAAGTGGAGGAGTGGGGAATCAAACCCGGTTCTCCCAGATTAGAGTCCGCGCACTTAACCACTACACCAAACTGTACAGTACACCTATCAAGTAAGAATGCCCAAATTTTCTCCCTTGGTGGTGTTAGTAGGGCTGCCAAGTCAGCCCGGGGGGCGGGGGATACCCCGCTACAGGGGTTCCCGATCCGCCGGCCAGCATTTGGCCGGTGGGGGGAACCCCACCCTCCTTCCCCAACGTATTGACGTCACCCGGAGGTGACGTCATCACGTTGGGGGCGTTGCCAGGGCGACACTCTGGCAATCGCCCCAAAACTCTATGACACCATAGCGTTGCTCTGGCAAGCGCGCACGCCCTGGAAAGTCCCGGACGATGGAGGACTCCCCCCCGCCGGTAAGTAAGGGACACTTGGCAACCCTAGGTGTTAGGGACTTTGTGGGGAGGCTGGAAAGTGAATCTGCCTGGTATTAACAGCTCCCTTTTTTAACAATAGGCTTTGATTGCAATTCTGAATTAATTCTTATCATTAGGACTACATTGTCCTTGTACGTTTTTGGTACATCTCATTGGCTTCGTTCAGTGTTTCCAAGGCGCGCTCTCCCTGCCCCATCCCTGGGTTATTTAAGGAGCAAAGCTGCCAGCTAATTATTTAACTGCGCTTGTGTCACTTTTAGGCAGGCGACTGGAAGTTGCCGACCTAATTTTGAGGAAAGTGCTGTTTTTTTAAAAAAAAATAAATTCAGTGGGGAATAAATATCCTTTGTTTAAACAAACCTCCTTGCTGATTGCAATTTAGGTAAAAAGAAAGAGAAAGAAAGAAAAGAGAGAAAGGAGAAGGATCATAAGTCAAAACAAAAGAAGAAGAAGAAGAAAAAGAAGAAATCAAAACAGCACGGTATAGTGAGACTATAAGAGATTTAGCCCAATAAAAAAATGTTGTTGGCGTAGTTCCTGCCAGCCACAGAGAAGTTTTAATTCTGTGGAAATTTGTTAATAAAATCGTAGCCTAGTTTTGCCTGCTTTGTATGCAGTCTACACGCTTGGCTGAACTGCAGTCTACTGGCAAGAGTTTCTCTTTCCCGTCCTGTCCTCGCACGAAAGTATTGCACGTGGCCTAGCTGTGCCGATTGTGTGGGTTTGCACATGCAACATCGGTCTGATGCTTGAGCGCTTGCCCTTTGAGAAGCGACGTTATTGTGAGATCAGTCGGCCCTCTTGCGTTTTTAGGGTTGCCAGCCTCCAGGTGGGGCCTGGGGATCTCCCACTTTTACAACTGGTCTCCAGCTGACAGAGATCAGCTCCCCTGGAGAAAATGGCTGCTTTGAAAGGTGGACTCTATGGTATTGTACCATGCTGAGGCCCCTCCCCTCCCCAAACCCCACCTTCTCCTGACTCCACCCCCAAAGTCCCCAGGTATTTTCCAACCTGGACTTGGCAACCCTATGCGTTTTACTGATTTAATCACTGCATTGCATGTTCACCCCTGAAAGAGCTGTTTTTGCGCATCCAGATAAACAGCAGAAAAGCTGTTGGCATGAATCGCTTGAGCTTCTGAGGAACACCTAGGGGGAGATAAGAACATCTGACGATCTCCGCTGGAACAGACCGGTGGTGCATCTAGTCCAGCATCCTGTCTCACACAGTGGCCAACCAGTTTCTCTGGAGGCCAAGGCCTTCATACGAAAATCAGAAGAGCCCTGCTGGATCAGACCAGTGGTTCATCTAGTCCAGCCTCCTGTCTCAGTTCCTCTGGATGGCCAACAACAGGGCCGAGAGGCCGAGGCCTTCCTGATGTTGCCTCCCGGCTCCGGGATTCAGAGGATTAGTGCTTCTGAATGTAGAGGTTCCCCTCAGTCACCATGGCTAGTAGCCACTGATAGATCTCTCCTCCATGAATCTATAAGAACATAAGAGGAGCACTACTTGATCAGACCACTGGTCCATCTAGTCCAGCATCCCATCTCACACAGTGGCCAACCAGTTCCTAGGGACGGCCAGCAACAGGTCAGAAAGGCTAAGGCCTTCCCCTGAGGTTGCCTCCTGGCTCTGGGATTCAGAGGCTTAGTGCTCCGAATGCGTAGGTTCCCCTCAGTCACCATGGCTAGTAGCCATTTATGGATTTATCCTCCACGAATCTATCTCAAATCCCCTTTGAAAGCTGTTTGTTCCTGTGGCCCTCACGACGTCCTCTGGCAGCAAATTCCACATCTCCACCACTCTCTGTGTAAAGCCGTATTTCCTTTTGTCTGTCCTGAACCCTACTGCCCATCAGCTTCATTGGATGCCCTCGAGTTCCAGTACATTGGGAGAGGTCTTATGCATCTGCTCTGTGATAAGATACACTGAACTGGTGGTGTCCATGTTTTAACTTTGCACTCGTTTCGAAGCACTGAAAAAGCAGAAGTGTGCAAAATTGCCCCATGCTGTGCTGATTGAGTAGTCTGCTGCCCACGTGCCTAGAGGACCCTGACTGGGTGGAAAGGAGGCATAAGATGTTTTAGGACCCCCCCCGCCCTTACAATGCTATCTGAATTCCACCCCCCCCGGTAGAAGCCCAGTAGAGTCACCCATTCCCCTTCCTCACATTGACTTGCCATGAGGGGAGAAAGAGGTGGGCATGTGCGTGCTGGTCCCCCCGCCTCTGCCAGATTGCCAGGCTGTCTGCAGACTGTGACCACGTGGAGGAAGTGGTCACGTGTACGTCCTTTTTCCTGTGATGTGCGAGGGGGTGGTCTGTACTGGGCTAGAGTGCTTCAGGGTTAGCTCAAATAACACCTGGCTTGGCTTAAACTGGCTACTTGCTGTTGGTTAGCTAAAAGACTGGAAAATTGCAAAACAGCTGGCTACTGTGTGACCTTTGTGTGTGTATTCGGTTCGTCTTAAAAAACGAACAATGGCGGGTTGAATTTTCAGAATCGTAAGCAGCATTTCCTTCCTGGGATACGGCTTTGATGACATGTGTTGCAATTGCTTTGCAGAATATTCCGATTTCGAAGACAGTTCCCTCGAGTACCTGGACAGGTGCTCCTCTCCGCTCACCAGGTCCTCCGTTAGCTCTTTAACCCTGCGAAGCACGGCGACGGAGAAGAATACTTCCTACCAGTACCCAAGGGCTATTCTGTCTGTCGACCTTAGTGGTGAAAGTAGGTCTGCTGTTTCTTATGCCTAAATTCCCTGCCTGAATTCTGTTCATCATGGGGAAAAGTGCAGTCAACAAACATGCACCACTTTAGAGATCACAGCATGGATAACTGGAGCGCCACTGCTTGGCATTACAACCACAGTTCCCTCTAAGCTGCGCTAGGTGGCAGTGGTGCACAACATTTCAGAGGCCAGCTCTGAGGATTTTCGCTTCAGCTCACAAACAATGGAGGATGGGGGTACCTCCTTCTGGGGCCCATAGAATTGGACCCCCTGGTCCAATCTTTTTGAAACATGGGGGTTTTTTTATGAGGAGAGGCACCAGCAGCTACGTGCAAATGCGGTGCCTTTGTCTCAAAAACAGCTCCCCCCCTCCCCAAGCCCCAAATACCCCTGGATTGATTTTCCATTATAGGCTACGGGGCCCATTGACTATAATGGTCCCCATAGGCTATAATTGAGCCTGAAAAAAACACGATTTTTTTTGCACACCCCTATTATGCTTTTCAGTATGATTTGTAAGCTGCCTTAAGTCACGGGGAAAAGTGGGACATAAAACTTTGAATAAATAAGTAGTTTGGTCAGGCTGATAACTTTTAAGCAACTTCCTGTTTGTTAGGTTAGGCAGGGTTCTGACAGTGATTGTTCCACCTCTGTTCTACTTGACTTGCAGTGTTCCCTCTAAGCTGAGTTAGTGTGGGCTAGCTCAGTTTTTCAGCCTCCGGCTCACACGTTTTTGTCTCAGCTCGGGAAGGATGGCTCCAGAGCAAACTAATTTATGCAGCAGCCTAATCGCTCGTTCACAGCTTTCATGCCAGTGGCTCACAATGTGGAATTTTTGCTTATGAGACTCCACAGCTTAGAGGGAGCATTGTTGACCTGTAATGCTGGTTGTCGTATTTCACTAAGAAAACAAAATAGACTGCAAGAGTCCCCCCCCCCCCCCCGCAAGTGCTGGTATGTTTTCTAAGGGGCAGCGTAGGGGGCCGGTCCAAGGTCATGTCTACACATATAGTGGACTGGGGCAGGTAGATCTGTTCTTCAGAGGCCAGGTCTACCAATATAGTGGAAAAGGGTGGGTAGATCTGTTCTCTGGAGGTCTACCAATATAGTGGACCAGGGTGGGTAGACGTGTTCTCCTGAGGCCTGGTCTAACCCTGTAGAGGTCAACTTTTTGTGTAATATAATTGAATTGATTTTGTTTTATAATGTTTAAATTATTTGTAAAATATAGTTTAAATATTTTACAAGGTTATGGAAATCCTCTAAAAACAATTTACACAACAGTCAAATCTAGACTTGCTCACACCTTTAATGCTATTAGCTTTAGAGCCAGTTTGGTGTAGTGGTTAAGAGCGCGGACTCTAATCTGGGAGAACCGGGTTTGATTCCCCACTCCTCCACTTGCACCTGGCTGGATGACCTTGGGCAAGCCATAGCTCTGGACCAGCTGTTCCCTCAAGGACAGCTTGGGAAAGAGCTCTCTCAGCCCCACCTACCTCACAGGGTGTCTGTTGTGGGGAGGGGAAGGGAAAGGAGTTTGTAAACCGCTCTGAGACTCCCTTGGGGAGTGGAGGGCGGGGTATAAATCCAATATCTTCTTCTTCTTCTTCTTCTTCTTTTCACTCACGAGGTAGAATTTTTGCTCCCAACACTGTGGAACTTAGAGGGAAGATTGATTACAGGCCATTGAGGCAGTTTGTTACTGTTCAGTTTCCAACGCCAGCCAGCCTGCCAGGGGTCTCTGGAAAAGCAGGACGTGGTGGGGAGGGTTTTGTCTCTGCCAGCTGGAACTGGGGGTGGGGGAAAAATTTCTGCCACTGAACACAGAAGTTCAGCAAACCCACCGTGGCTATGTGGCTGTAGACAGCCCTCTAAACTTATCTGAGTACCTGCAGTCTGTTGCTTGTAGAGCTCATTCAGTCCCACTTGTCTTGAACATTGTGTATGACAATTGAGAAATGCTTCCTAATGTTAACTCACAACATATTTCCTTTATACTTCCTCCTTGGTGGGTTTATAACAGCTGTGCTCTTCGTTTTCAGCATTTCCTTGAGTTAAAAATCTTGTCGTCTTGTTAAGAATGTATAAAATATATACACATATGCTGTGTAAACTTTTCTAGCCATGTGAGTGATGGAGCTGTATTGGTGTTTAAAACGAGAGAACCTGTTCAATAAGCGTTTGAAAGAGCAGCTCTTGTGTTCAGAGTATGCAGTCCCTGCCCAAATAGCAACATCTGATGTACTGTCTGATGCACACTTCAGCAGGGTATTGCAACCTCGTTCTTCTCTTTCGAAGTCCACGGGCACCTGCCTGACAAATGCCATCTCTGTCTTCCTTCTGAATTTCAGACCTCTCGGACATGGAGTTTTTGGATGACTCTTCTACCGAGAGCTTGCTGCTGAGCGGCGATGAGTACAATCAGGACTTCGATTCAACCAATTTTGAAGAATCTCAGGACGAAGAGGACACTCTTAACGAAATTGTCCGGTGTATCTGTGAAATGGATGAGGAAAATGGCTTCATGATTCAGGTCAGGAGTTCATTTCTTACAGTCAGGCTTTCTACTGTAATCCATCCCCCCCGGTTGAGACTGAATGATATTTCACAGGCAGCTTCCAACTACTAGGTTCTGTCTTGATAATAATAATTGCAGTCAATATTTAGCGTTTGTATAGTGTTTCCAGCCGTGACCTGGATGGCCCAGGCTAGTCGGGTCTTATCAGATCTCAGAAGCTAAGCAGGGTCAGCTTTGCTTAAACATATGGAGCAGAGGTGCATCATTGGCTATTAGACATAAGGTATAGATAGGAATTCTTGATCTGGGATAAGTGATGCACTGTATTCTTGCTGGTTGGTGGGGGGCAACAGTGGGAGGGTTTCTGGTGTCCTGGCTCCACTGGTGGACCTCCTGAGGGCACCTGGTGTTTTTGGCCTCTGTGTGAACCAGAGTGTTGGACTGGATGGGCCACTGGCCTGATCCAACATTGGCTTCTCTCATGTTCTCTTATGTTCTTACTTGGATGGGAGACCACCAAGGAAGTCCTGGGTTGCTATACAGAGGCAGGCGATGTTTGCCTCTTGCCTTGAAAACCCCAGGGGGCGGCCTAAGTCAGGTGTGACTTCTGAAAAAAGGTCACACACCAACCAAATTTGCACTTTCGTTGGTCCCTGGTTGATTCCAACTGTGAAGTGAAGCCCACTTGGTTTTGCAAGTCATGGCCACTTTTGCTAACAAGCAACTTGCGAACATTCTGCACCGGCAATAGCGAAGCCTGTACATACACATTGCTAGGGAAAATCCTGTCTGTCAGCAGGGCTCTACTCTCTACTACTTCTCTAAAGGCTACTGCCGCTTGCTTTACAGAGAGAATCCCAAGAATGCCTTTCAGAGGCATCCAGATCCAGTGGTCAGTCTAACCCAACGCTGTCTCCTCTGGCTGGCAGCTGTTCTACATGGTCTGGGGGAGAAGACTTTTCCAGTGTTACTGTTTGATATCCTTTAGTCTTATTGTGTTGACTAGTCTTTGGGGTGAGGGTCTGCAAAGCTCAGTATGGATGTTTGATTCCCTCGCACTGACTGTGCTGGAGACGTGCTGTAGAAATGAGATTCCTACACATCATAAATGACTGGTCACTGGATCAGTCGGTCACAGAGCCAGCCGGGGGGCTAGTGATCTTGGACTTGGTTCTGAGCAGGTCTCAAGACCTGGGGAGAGATGGCAGAGGTTGTTAACACCAGTTGGGAACAGCGGCCGCATTGCTATTAAGTTCAGCATTTGGGGTCAATGGAAAGTTTCCCCTAAAGTCCAAAACTGCAATATCTGATTTCAAAAGAGGGAACTTTACAAAAATGGGAGGAATAGTAAAAAGGAAGCTGAAGTGGAAACAAGTGGAAACAAGAGAGTCAGATCCTTGGAGGATGCTTGGAAGCTAATTAAAACCACACTAGTTAAAGCTCAAATAGAATGCATTCCACAGGTTAGGAAAGGCAACTACCAAGTCTAAAAGAAGGCCGGCCTGTGTGATTAACAATGCAAATCAAGGAAGCTATTAAAGTAAAGAGGCTTCTCTTAAAAAAATGGAAAGGCTGCCCCAGTGAATTGAACAGGAGGGACCACAGGCTCTGGCAAAAGAAATGTAAGTCAATAATTAGGCATGCAAAATGAGATTTTGGGGAGCAGGTTGCTAAAAGCATCAAGACAAGCAATAAATATTTTTTCAATATATACAGAGCAGGAAACCAGCCAGAGAAGCAGCAGGGCATTTAGGTGACAAGGAATCAAGGGATTGCTAAAGGAAGATGGGGAGATGGCAGAGAAACTTAATGATTTTTTTGTTTGTTTCACTGTGGGAAGTGGGGGGCATGTACCCATGCCACAGCTCCAATTTTCAGGAAGGAAGTCTGAAGAACTGAGCCAAATTGAGGTAATCAGAGATGAAGTTCTATACCTGTTGGGGAAATTAAAAACCAGTAAGTCTCCAGGTCCTGAAGGCATACACCCAAGAATTCTTAAGGAACTGAGATGTGAGATAGCTGATCTACTAACCTGTGTTTGTAACCTATCTCTAAATTTGGCTGCTGTACCAGAAGACTGAAGAGTAGTAAATACGACACCAATTTTTAAAAAGGGATCCAAAGGGGAACCAGGAAATTACAGGCCGGTCAGCCCAACGTTTGTCTCCAGCAAATTAATAGAAATGGTAATCAAAGATAAAATTTTGGGGCACTTAGAGAGACAAAGCCTGCTGAGGGAAAATCAGCATGGCATCTGCAAAGGAAAGTCCTGCCTCATCAACCTTTTGGAGTTCTTTGAGAAAGTGAACAAGCATGTAAAAAAGGTGACCCAGTACACATTGTATACTTGGACTTTCAAAAGGCTTTTGACAAGGTGCCTCACCAAAGACTCCTGAGTAAACTAAGCAGTCGTGGGATAAGATGATGGGTTCTCTTATGGATTAAAAACTAGTTAAATGGCAGGAAACGAAGAGTAGGAATCAATGGACAGTTCTCACAATGGAGGGGAGGTAAGCAGTGGGTTCCCACAGTAGTCAGTATTGGGGGCAGTACTATTTAATTTATTCATACATAATCTAGAACTAGGGGTGAGTAGCATAGTGGCCAAGTTTGCAGATGACATGAAATTATTCAGGATGGGGAAAACCAAGGCTGACGGTGAATTGCTCCAAGAGCTCCACAAACTTGGTGAGTCGGTGGCAATGTGGCAAATGAAGTTCAGTGTTGGTAAATGTAAGGTGATTCACACTGGGACAAAAATTCCCAATTTCAAGTTTAGGCTAATGGGGTCTGAACTGACTGAGAGGGGGAAAGACCCTGGAATCCTAGTGGATAGCTGAATGAAAGTGTCAACCCAGTGTTCTGTAGCGGTGAAAAAGGCAAACTCTGTGTTAGGCATTATTAGGAAGGGATTGAGAATAAAATGGCCGATGTTGTGCGTGACCTCATTTGGAATACTGTGTACAGTTCTGGTCACCATATCTCAAAAAGGACATTGCAGAACTGGGAAAAGTACAGAGGAAGGCAACCAAGATGATTAAGGGCTTGGAGCACCTTCCCTATGAGAAAAGGCTGAAGAGTCTGGGACTTTTCAGGTTAGAAAAGAGATGACCAAGGGGTACATGACAGGTTTATAAAATTATGCATGGGGTAGAGAGAGCTAACAAAGAGAAATTTTTCTCCCTCTCCCAAAAGACCAGAATTTGAGGGTATCCAATGAAGCTGATGGGCAGGAGGTTCAGGACGGACAAAAGGAAATACTGCTTCACACAGAGAGTGATTAAAATGTGGAATTCCAGAGGATGTAGTGATGGCCACAGGAATAAATAGCTTTAAAGGGGGATTAGGTAGATTCATGGAGGGATAGGGCTGTCAGCGGCTACTAGCCATGGTGAGTGAGGGGAACCTTCATATTCAGAGGCAGTCAACCTCTAAATCCCAGAGTCAGGCAGCAACATCAGGGGAAAGCCTCGGCCTCTATGCCCTGTTGTTGGCCTTTCATAGGAACTGGCTGGCCACTTTGTGAGACTGGATGCTGGACTAGATGACTGTTGCCCTGATCCAGCAGGGTTCTTCTCATGTTCATTTTCATCAACCACATGCCACATTCACTGAAAGGTAGTTCAACTCAGTTAATTCTCATAGTTTTAATCCAACAATTGGAGATGCCAAAGGTTCAGTCTGGATCCCCAAAGCCCCTTGTGGTCTCCCCCTTTCTCCACGTCACCGGAAGATACTGAAAATTAAGAATTCTCCTCAGAAGAATTATTACCTCAGTTTCTCCTCAGAAGAATTCTCCTCAGAAGAATTGTTACCTCAGTTTCTTCTCAGAAGAATTCTCCTCAGAAGAATTATTACCTCAGTTTCTTCTCAGAAGAATTCTCCTCAGAAGAATTATTACCTCAGTTTCTCCTCAGAATAAATTATCTCTGGATTTGAGGGCCGTACCAGAAGGCCTGATACACCTTCTACGTCTTGTCTTGTCCTCCCATGGAGTTGCAGCCTATCCACAGCCCCTGACAGTGGGTTCCTGCTTACAATCTTTGAGCCACAAGACGACCAGTCTTCTTGTAATAAATTTGGCTTTTAAAAAAGTTTCTGTTCAGTTACTGTTACTGTTCAGTCCTCAGAAGTCTTCATGGAAAAAGCAACTCCTCCACATTTCGCAATTTCAGTTACGTCGATGTGATTTCGAGAGCAGGTTCTGGGAAATCAGATGTGGAGTAGCGTGGAAAAGAGCACTTGGTTCTTCTCTCATGCCCACCTCTCACATGACAGAAAACCTCAAAGCAGAGAGAGAGAGAGAGAGAGAGAGAGAATTTGCAGCCTTTTCTTTTTCATAAAATGGTGGTTCTTTCAGATCTTTCTTCCTCTGTCTGGATAAAATAACTTTCTCCTGTTTAATATCAAAACCAAAGCTATCATGTTGCAAATGCAGCACTAGTGTTTTGTTGAGAGCCAGTCTGGTGTAGTGGTTAGGAGTGTGGACTCTGATCTGGGAGAACTGGGTTTGATTCCCCACTCCTCCTCATAAAGCCAGCTGGGTGACTTTGGGTCAGTCACAAATTCTCTCAGAGCTGTTCTCTCAAGGGCAGTCCTTGAAAGAGCTCTCTCAGCCCCACCTACCTCACAGGATGCCTGTTGTGGGGAGGAGAGGGGAAAGGAAAGGAGTTTGTAAGCCGCTCTGAGACTCCGAGGGAAGGGTGGGATATAAATCCAATCTCCTCCTCCTTCTCCTCCTCTTCTTTTTCACCTCCTCCTCCTCCTCTTATTAGTATATTGCAGTGAAAAGTTACCATTCCCAGCATCTGCCCGAGCTTTTGCTTCAAGATCTGAAATGAATTTGTATTTACAATATGGGAATCAGTCTTATTCTCTCTGTGCTAACAATGATGAGTCATGAAACCATGTCCCTCCTGTCCCCTCACTGTCCCCTTCTTTTATCCTCCCCACAGTGTGAAGAGTGCCTATGTTGGCAGCACAGCGTGTGTATGGGGCTGTTGGAAGACAGCATTCCGGAGCAGTACATCTGCTACGTTTGCAGGGACCCACCCGGTATGAGTAAACTTTCAAACTAAGTTCTGAAATTTCCAGCCCTTGTACTTTGTCATTCTAGCTTTGGTGGTGGTGGCGGTGGTGGTTTCCTGGGCTTACCAGCTGAGTTTGCTGGTTACTGGTTTATATGCTGCTCCTTTCCCCATCCCATCCCACTGGTGATGTAAGACTGTATTCTGTCTCTAGATGTTTGTGTGGTCAGTTGCAGGCCATCTACTGTATTTTTTAAATGATTTATAGTCCACCTTCTTCCATAGGCTCTGTGCAGGTAACGTAAAGTTCTGAATATCCCAGGTAAAATAATATCCAGTAAAATTCAGTGAATACTTATCTTTCTACCTGCTTAACCGCTACAGTTAGAACAGTTTCTCAGTGGAACAGGCTTCCTCGGGAGGTGGTGGGCTCTCCTTCTTTGGAGGTTTTCAAACAGAGGCTAGATGGCCATCTGACAGCCATGCTGATTCTGTGAACTTAGGCAGATCGTGAGAAGGGAGGGCAGGAAGGGTTGCATTAATGTTTATTTCTTGTGGCGCTGGTCACCACTTTGGGGTCAGGAAGCAATTTTTCTCTAGGCCAATTTGGCCAGGAATCCTGGAGGTTTTTTGCCATCATCTGGGCATTGTGCAAGAGCCACTGGGGGTATGTGGGGGGAGGTATTGTGAATGTCCTACATTGTGGAGGGGGTTGGACTAGATGACCCTGGAGGTCCCTTCCAACTCTATGATTCTGATTTCTACTTGCTCCTTCTCAGCTCTTCCAGACAGGTCTTACAGAGTTTCTGAAATGCTTAAGTTCTGACTTCAGCAAATCTCCCATGAGGGATAGCTCAAGCTTAAGGGGCATGTGTGCCACCCACGACTGTACCTCCCGATGGCTTTGTTAATGGTCCCAGGTGATCACAATGGGATATGAGAAGTAGGAGAAAGACAGTGTCGTAAGGATGTTTACATTTGTAAATCAAATCTACTGCCTTCACTTGTGCCTCAAAGTGGGTAAAAAGTTACCCGAGGTGCTAGCATGGCGACAGGGCTTGTGTTTGGCAGAAAGTGTGCAGTTTTTTCTCGCCCATTGCAGTGGATAAACATTACCACTGACCATAGACACAGCTGCAAATCCAGGAGTATCCAAAGATAATGAAATTGAGTAAATCGTGTGTGGGAGGGGGCAGTCTCTGTCATTTGACTCAAGCAGGTCTGCCTACCTACCTCCTAAACATAAAGTTTGGCCTCCACTTGACGGTCGCTTCCAGTTACAAGTGAAGTACATTGGAACAGGCATGTGAACTCGTGTGAGTGGCTCATGGGTTAAGGGTGGGCATATTAAAAAAAAAAACTCCAGATTAATTTCAGAGATGCGTTTCATTATGTTGAGTTTTGAGGACTCTCCTTACTGTTTTAAAAGAAACAAAACATTTCGGTAATTATCCCCCATGCCCCAGAGGAGGGAGGGAGAGTGAAAAAGATGGTCTTGCCAAACAGCGTTTTTTGGGGGGAAGGGGGGGGGGAGGGTGTCTCCCTCCCTTCAAATTTAGAGGATCGTTATTTTCTATGGGGTGATCTGGTCTCCAAAATCAGAACCCCAGGTCTACTACCCATGGGCAGTAATGGGGACATTATTTCCTTTGGATAGACCGGCCCCATTCATCTCCCATAGAAATAATATCGACTCCATTATAGCCTATGGTGGTAGACACAGGCTGGGAGGGCAGGTCTACCCCATCAGCTGTCAGACAGTGCATCCAGACTGTTTAAAAAATTAAAGGGCCATTGTTTTCTGTGGGTGTAATGGCCCTTTAAAATATAAAGGGAGGGAGCCACTTCCAAGCAGTGGACATACATGAACACATGGAACTGCCTTATACTGAATCAGAGCCTCGGTCCGTCATAGTCAGCACTGTCTACTCAGACTGGCAGGGGCGCCTCCAGAGTCTCAGGCAGAGGACTTTCACATCCCCTCCCGCCTGGCCCTTTTAATTGTAGATGCCGAGGATTGAACCTGGGACTTCCTGCATAAAAACCAGAGGCTCGTCCACTGAGCCATCACCCCTTCCCAGCTTCCTGCCTCTCCCTCTTTGCTCCTGGTTCCAAAATGCATGTGAAATTCTGGGAGACAGATTTTCTTGACCCTTGAAACTTGGGAGCCTTTCAGGTCATTTCAGATATCCTTTGAGAGCCAGTTTGGTGTAGTGGTTAAGTGCGCGGACTCTAACCTGGGAGAACCAGGTTTGATTCCTCACTCCTCCACTTGCACCTGGCTGGATGACCTTGGGCAAGCCATCACTCTGGACCAGCTGTTCCCTGAAGGACAGCTTGGGAAAGAGCTCTCTCAGCCCCACCTACCTCACAGGGTGTCTGTTGTGGGGAGGGGAAGGGAAAAGGAGTTTGTAAGCCGCTCTGAGACTCTTAAGTGAGTGAAGGGCGGGGTATAAATCCAATCTCTTCTTCTTCTTCTTCTTCTTCTTCTTCTTTAGCTTGCCTAATTTCCAGTTTATTTTCAGTTTACCTATATCTGGGTGCATACCAATACTCATGAGTGGCGTATTTCATTCCTTATAAAAGGAATACTCTGGTTTCCAGAGTCCGTACAATGGGAGCAAAATGGGCATCGGCACGCACAATTTTGTACACTTTTCCCTGTGAAGTTATTCACTGTGCAGAAAAAAGGCCTCTAAACCGGCTTCCTTGACCCCGAAAGTGGAATAAGGTCTGATTTCTCCCCTTGCTCGCAGGTCAGAGATGGAGTGCCAAGTATCTCTATGATAAGGACTGGCTAAACAACGGCCACATGTGCGGCCTCTCGTTTTTGAAAGAGAACTACTCTCACTTAAATGCCAAAAAGATAGTGTCAACGCACCACCTCCTGGCCGACGTGTACAGTGTTACGGAAATACTCCGAGGACTGCAGTTGAAGATTGGGATTCTCAAGTAAGAGACTTCCGGTGTAATTTTCTTTTCCTTTCTCTCTCTTCCCCGCCCCCCCTCCCCTCCCCCTGCCCCAGCAGCGGTGGGGCTCTGTGACCGCTAATTTGATCTTAAGTGGAATAAAACGCCCACTAAGAATCTTGGTAGGAAAATGGCTTGGATTTAGCAACTGGGGAAGTGGTGACCCATTCAGCCTCTTAGCATAGATCTCACACTGGTCCTTTCCGCATTCGCCTGCCACTCCGGGTTTTCTCAGCGTTCGAGTCGAGGCAATTTAAGACCAGGGCAAAACAGCATCCAAATAACCCGGGGCAACAGCAGGCTGAAAACGGGCTGGCCGCTGAAGGGAGGGAATTAATGCAGAATTGGTGGGGGAAGAACCCGGAATAAAAAGAAGGATGAACTAGATTTTAGTGCAGGGGGGGGGGACCTGAATTAAAAAGAAGGTTGGATTTGATTTTAGTACGGAATTACTTGGAGGACACGGGGGTGAACGTGGATTAAAAGGAGAGTGCGGAAAGGGTCACTGTATCCATGAGACACACACCACTCTGTCCTTTGTAGCTACGTTGCTTTCCTTTCCCTGCTGTTTTAACTAACTATTGCTAGGGGGCTGGGCCCCGAGATGCCCCATTGTAGCTACGGACCTGGCAGCTATCTCCCCGAATCTATCCTTAGATCTGTAAAAACTGTACCTAAGGGTAAACTTCCTGTCCACTTCAGCCAAGGCTACTTTGGGTACCAAAAGGCGAAAAAAAAAGGGGGGGGGGACTCAACCCAACAAATAGTTGCGAACCGAGAGGGTCAAGCGAACAGCAGGATAAATATAATGGAAAATATAGACATTTATTAGGGTGTACACATAAATAAAACAAAATGAAATTAAAAGAGACGGTCCAGGTATCAGACCTTTAAAACTAGGTTCATAAAGAACTAATTGCAGTGCATATCAAGCTGATGGATAAAACCTTTGACCTAAGGACCATACGCGTTTCGGCCCCTATGGGCCTTCCTCAGTGGTCAGTATTCCTTATTATAAAGTGACACACATCCAAAAATGCATACAGAGTTTTGTATATGCATATGTGAATCTGTATAAGACCAGGTGTTGCTGGCTTGAATATTATATATTTGCAGGGGTCATTTCGAGCAGGAGCTCGGGGGAGCTCAGCTCCGGTAGTTGGTGCCAGCCCCCCCCCCCCGCGCGGGGGAATGCCTGCTTATGTCATGGCTGCAGCAAAATGACCCCGTCCCCTGGAAAGGTCCTTGTTCCTCCGACCAGCTTTCTGAAGGCTTCAGCCACCACTGAAGCTATCCTCCCAGAATAGTGGTATTTCTGAGGCTTGGATTAGTAGCGGTCCCCTCTCTGCCAGCCCTCCCTCCCTCTCTTCCCTCCCTCCCTCCCTCCCTCCCTCCCTTCCTTCCTTCCTTCCTTCCTTCCTCTCTCTCTCTCTCTCTCTTCTTTCTTTCTTTCCTTCTGACATAACTTCCAGTGATGTCAGGTGGCATAGCATATGCCAATAAGTTATGCTAATGAGTTATGCTAATGAGCTCCTGCACCTCTTTTTCTACGAAATGACCCCTGTATATTTGCTACAAGTCAAATAAGCCTGTGGTGGTTGAGCAAATTCTCCAAATTAGTCTGGTATCAAATGTCTCGAATATTCATCAGTGATGTGTGTCACTCCCATCAAGTGAAATAGTCAAGTCCTTTGGGTCCCAGCCTGACACCTGTAACTTGTTTTTTTCTTCTTCTTCCCAGGAATAAACATCACCCTGACCTTCATCTGTGCGCTTACACTGGTGTGCGAAAAGAGCAAGACCAAAAAACTCTTGGACTGGAAAGAAGGGTATTGGCTGTGCCGAATACCGTTAACCTCCCTGAAAGGACAGGTCGTGGTCAGAACCATAAAGAGCCCCCTAGTTTGCCCCCGAAGATGGAGGAAACGTACATTGCGAGCGAGCATAGTTACCAGAAACCACAGAGTTTTGTTCCAGACTGCAGGATAATGAACGATCCCATGAGCTCGGACGACGCCGACGACGCCAGCAGCTTCGAGGACGATCGGGAGCTTCTCTTAGAGGATAAAAACTGTTTACAATACGCATCTAAAGAAGATGGTTTCAGCTACCAGGTAAAACTACCCAGTCACCTGTGTAATCTTTCAGGACTTCAGGTTGTCTTCCAGTTAGGATAAACCTGTCCCGTCGCATCTTTAGTTTGCAGCGCAGAAAATCGGTTGAGGGACGGGGAAGTTACAGACAGTATATTTATAGAGCAACCACTGCCCGTTTTAAGATATTTTAAAAGGATCTTGGAAAGAAGAGCCGAAATGATTTCACTGTCCGTGCGTGGTGGAACCCAAAACGGAGGTTTTTAAATGACTGGGACGCTTTTGTGCTGCAGGTTAAAAATACCCCCGGAGCTGTTTAGCTATAGACTCATCTGGAAGCCTCAGAGCTTTTGTCTCGGAAGCTTGAGGGACAGAGCAGGGGTCCCCCCCCCCTCCCCCCGGGCAACATGGGTAGGCAGCTGTCCCACAAGTACGACAGGCTGTGTGTGTGGGGAGGGTTGTGTTGCTCCGTGGGAGGGACAGGAGGATCCACGGACTTGGATGTTCTGCTTGTCTCTCCTCCACTGCACCCTCCCATGGGTGGCAGAAATGCATCATGGTACGTGCCCATCCCCTGACCTCAGCGCTGCACACGAACCCATGAAGTTGCCTTTTATGAAGTTAGACCCTCAAGGTCGGTATTTCCTCCTCAGTGGACAGTATTGTCTACTCAGACTGGTCTTTCGCATCACTTGCTCCCTGCTCCTTTTCACCGAAAATGCTGAGGATTTGGGACCTTCTGCATGCCAAGCAGACGCTCTGCCACTAAGCCACGGCCCCTCCCTGCTCCTCCTTCCAGTGGACTTGTGGGAGGAGCTTTGGCCATAGCCAGGCTCACAGGTTCACTTGCTCTTGTCCAGAAGTGCCACAACCCCCCCCCCTCGGCAGCTGCCTGTCCATGAATCACTACAGCTTCACACCAGTGCTCCTGCTAAGATGTGGAGTCTCGTGAGCAAGAATTCTACTTTGTGAGCTTCTGGCGTTAAAGTTATGAGCAAGTGATTTGCCTGCTGCATAAATTATCCCAAGATTATCCCAAGTTCAGCCAGTAAACTTCCATGCAGAGCAGGAGCCAAACCAGAACCTCCTGGATCCGAGTCCCGGATCCCTCTAACACAGGGGTTCTTAATCTTTTTCGTGTGCCACAGACCACTTTGGCAGTCTGGTAAAGCCTACTGACAGTTAAGAGGACTAGGCAGTAGGTGATGTGAAAGACCTCAACCTGAGACCCTGGAGACCTGCTGGCAGTGCTCCCTCTAAGCTGTGGAGTCCTGTGAGCAAAAATTCTACTTTGTGAGCTACTGGCATTCAAGTCGTGAGCGAGCGATTTGGCTACTGCATAGATCAGTTTGCTCTGGAGCCATCTTTCCTGAGCAAAGACAAAAATGTGTGAGCCGGAGGCTAAAAAACTGTGAGCTGGCTCACACTGACTCAGCTTAGAGGGAACACTGCTCTGCACTACAGGTCTAGCACGGGTTGTATACTCAGCCCAGCATAGGAACATTAGAGAAGCCATGTTGGATCAGGCCAGTGGCCCATCCAGTCCAACACTCTGTGTCACACACCAGCCCACCGGTCTCAGTTTCTGTTTATTTATTACAGTCAACAACTATATTCATACATCGTACAATATGAAAACAATAGCTTAAAAGAAAAATAATGTCATTAGAAGAAGAAGAAGAGATTGGATTTATACCCCGCCCTTCACTTGTAGTCTCAGAGCGGCTTACAGACTCCTTTCCCTTCCCCTCCCCACAACTGACACCCTGTGAGGTAGGTGGGGCTGAGAGAGTTCTTTCCCAAGCTGTCCTTGAGAGAACAGCTGGTACAGAGCTATGGCTTGCCCAGGGTCATCCAGCAGCTGCAAGTGGAGGAGTGGGGAATCAAACCCGGTTCTCCCAGATTAGAGTCCACGCACTTAACCACTACACCAAACTGGCTCCTGTTAGGATATATAGATGGTCAGCCATGTTGGTCTGAAGCAGTAGAACAAATTTAGAGTCTTAAAGGTGCCACTGGACTCTAAATTAGGATATACAAGTCATCATATTTCACAGGTCAAATGTATCAATCATCATATTTCAAAAATTTAAAAAATCATATATTCTAAAAATATAAAAGCAGAAAAGGAGAAGTCCTACTGAACAGATCTATTGCTTACTGCGCACTTTGATTGCTTGGGCATAAAACTTAGCCTTCATGTTAGTAATAGCTGGAATTCCATCTCACAATAGTTTCTCCAGACATGCTTTATCCATCAGCCCCGCTAGTCCATCCAAAAAAGAAAGGATTGTCTCATTTCGAATGTCTTTATAAAAAGGACAGCTGATCAAAACGTGTCCCAACGTTTCCACCTCACCTAGGGGGCATGGACAGGTCCTTTCGGTATATGAGATCTTCTTATAGGTAAAGGTAAAGGTTTCCCTTGCTCAAAAGCCAGTCGAATCCGATTCTAGGAGGCAGTGCTCATCTCCATTTCCAAGCTGAAGAGCCAGCGCTGTCCAAAGACGTCTCTGTGGTCATGTGGCCGCTGACCACATGGTTCCCTTCCCACCAAAGCAGCACCTATTTATCTACTTGCAATTCCTTGCTTTCGAACTGCTAGTTTGGCAGGAGCTGGGGCCAGAGACGGGAGCTCACTCCATCACGCAGCACTCGGGTCTCGAACTTCCGGTTGGCAGCTCAGCATCTTAACCTCTGAGGCACCTCGGCCTCCATTCTTATATCTTCTTACTTCTCCCTTCTGATACCATTGACGGCATAACATCACATCTAGCCAGGGAAAAAGCCCTCCTGTGGGGAGGAAAATCTAAAGTTTTAAGATTTTGGGCCATAGTCATCGAGTAACTAAATTTCTCAGGGGCCATAAAGACCCATTAGGACTTGCTGTCGCTTCATTTCTCAAACCCTTTGTTTGACTATAGGTTTTGCATGGCAGCCCACCAGTTGTCCACCACATGTTCTGGTGTACAAAAAAATATCCCAGTCTCTCCCCCCAGAGACGGTTCTTGTATCTGGGCCTGTGTGCTAGAGAGTCCAGCCCTGTCACGCAGGCAGGGCTCCGTTCTGTCTACGCACCGGTTAGGTGGCCGATGGAGCAACAGGGAAACCTTGGAAGTTCCAGAAACATTCCGTAGTCGTCATTTTTGCTTCACTGGGTAACATAAATCAGCAAAGCTTTGGTCTTGTTTATCTTTCCCAGAACTGATCACTGGTGTATTCAGTATCAAGGGGCACAGCAGGCGAGATGCTTTTCTGCACAGGTGCGCTTCTGGACGGGAGGCACACAGCAGCACGTGTCTCCACTGCAAGGTCCTCCCCCCCCCCCCCACCCCGGCCGTCTTTTCCAGCCTGCAGGCACCTTTGGGATTCCGACACAGTGTGGTGGGCACAGCCACAAAATGGCCGCCGCAGGAGGCTTTCGGTCATGTGGCGAAGCTCTTTGTCCTGTGGTGACGGCCACTGCCAGAGCAGCATTTTGACGGGTCCGCACAATCAATGACATCGCCAACAGCCAATCAGAATCTTGCCAGGCAAAAGCCCCACCTGGCCCTCCCCACTTTCGAAGGGCATCGCATCCCTTCTTTTTTGGGGGGTATTTTTGAAAAATTGTATATGTGTGTGTGTGTGCGTCCATGCCTAGAAGTCATGGCAACTTCTGGCGACTTGCTGGGGAAGTGGCTTGATAGCCTGCTTCTGCCTCCCGGCCCTGGTATTCTCTGGAGGTCTCCCTTCCCAGTACCTGCCAGGGTTGGCCCTGCTGAGCTTCCGAGATCTGACGAGATCGTGCTTGCCTGGCCCATCCAGGTCAGGGCAGCATTGCCTCCTTTCTTAAAATGCTTTTTTGGAGTCCTCGAGGTGGCCATTTAGTAGTACTGGCACAAACTCGGTGAAACTTGGCCGTCACCAGAAAAGGTGTTGGCGGGTGCCATTCCATGTTGGGGGCTCCTGCTGTACTGAACCTTTAGGGTACATTTTGTACAGAGCCCCTTAAGCCAGGAGCCTCTTTGGTACAGCTGTCTCCAGAGAGCCCCATTCGAGACCTCTCAGTGCCTCCACCCACCCACCCTCTGACCCGAAAGCAGCGCTAGGCTTCTTTCAGCACAGAAGAGACGAACGAGGGAGTTTCAGCAGAAAAGTCTTCACGGCTTCTCCCCACGGCCCCTTCTGCTGCTTTGAGAAGAGGCTACGGCCAGTTGAGAGGGAGCCAGGAAGCCCTGGAGTGGCTGTCAGATCCAGTCGCTGCCACAGCTCCCTGGAGGCTTCCGACCACAAACTCTTGGGAGAACTTGCAGACTCACTCACACTGCACTGAAGTAACGCCTGTTTTAGACATCGCTGCGTGTGAACGGACACAAGTGTGACTTTTCTAGTGAAGTTGTAATGAAGAGGCCCTTGCATGCCTTTTTAAGTGCTTTTTGAGACCTCGCGGCGTCTGTTAGCACTACCCACATAAGACTGGTGAAACTAGCAAAACAGTTTGAGATCCTGTTTGGTGCAGTGGTTAGGAACTCTAATCTGGGAGAACCGGGTTTGATTCCCCACTCCTCCACGCGCGGCTGCTGGGGTGACCTTGGGTCAGTCAGAAGTTCTTTCAGAGCTGTTCTCTCACGGGCAGTTCTCGAGAGAGCTCTCTCAGCCCCGCCTACCTCACAGGGTGTCTGTTGTGGGGAGGGGAAGGGAAGGAGATTGTAAATCTCTGAGACTCCTTTGGGTAGTGGAGGGCGGGGTATAAATCCGATCTCCTCCTCTTCTTCAAAATAGCCCCCCGTTTGCAATTTGCATCGTCTGTTTCACTGCTGATAATACACACTTGCTTCAATAGCAGACATGTACCAATCCATATAAACTGCCTGCTTATGCAGAAGGGGGCGGGGGGGGGGTCTGAAACTTTCACTCTGTTAGAAGTGGAGGACTTGGCGCTGTCTCCTGTCTCGGACTTGAGAAGATGGCACCAGAGAGTTTAGGCAGATAGAGAGGTCAGGACACACAGAGCATCCTTTCCTTCCTGCTATCCGATCCTTTCCTTTGAAGTAGAATGCTACTCTTAGGGGCAATTTCCTCTGCTTTCGTCTCCCCCTCACTCTCACCTCTCTCTCTCCTCTCTCACACGCAAGAAGATGGAGGCTGGACGTGCGTCCAGCATCCAACACCATCCAGCTAGTTAGAATAGGTGATCTATATCTATCTCTTACCTGCACTCTCGAGCATGTATTTCCTTTAATTGGCGAGGAGGGCGGGATATAAATTGGCGAGGAGGGCGGGATATAAATCTCATGAAATAAATAAATAAATAAATAATAAATACTTATTAGTTTTTAGTCTGTCTGCTGACTCCGTGTAACTTTGTAAGTCTGTTGCCACACCAAGCCCCAAGCTTTGCTGCGTTTAAGCCTTTGTGCACTCTGCTATATTTCTCGTGGTTCCCCGGCAGTGTTTAGTCCCGTGAATCCAACACACTCAAGAATCCACATGATAGATTATGCAGTTGACATCCCCTGCATGTATTGGTCCCTCCCCAGTTCAAGTTTTCGAGGATACGTTTCAGGAGAAATGGAGAATAGGAGGAATCTTATAGCTGTAACCCGGGTGATGGTTATGGTAGGAGCAGGGAAGTGTGTCAGGCTGAGAGTTAATTCCCAGGTCCGGAGTTGACCTGGAAAACGTCGGAAGATGTTCAAAGTTTTTGTTTTCCGGGCACGAGTATTGGAAATCTGCTTCTTCAAGAGAGCTAGCACGATGAAAGGATTTGCTGTTTTGCACAGTTACGCTCTATGGGAATGACGTAGCCCCCCCTAACTCCTAACAGTACAGTCCTAATCAGAGCTTGCCCCCCACCCCCCCGAAGTCAGTGAGCACCAGGATGGCGTAACTCTGTTTAGGGTTGCACTCTCAAGGTCCCGCTGGTTTCAGCAGGCGGATTAAGTGTGTGCTCAGCTTTCTCCCATTTGAAATCAAAGGGTTCAAGGTTCACTCCGGCCATCAGGCATCCCGGATCTTCCCGCCACCACAGAAAATGCATGTTGCTTGCCACAAGATCCATATTTTGTAATTTTCATTGCCATACTTCATAGCCCTTTCTGCACGTTTCATTAATGCACGTCCTCAACAGTAGAGGAACTACCTCGAGTACATGTAAGTACGAGTTTTAAGAGCAGCTACTGTGCTTGATCTAGGGTTGCCCGGACGACTCAGGAAATGCGTGGGGACTTTGGGGGTGGAGCCAGGATGCAACATCATTTTTGTGATGTCACATCCTGTGACGTCACTTCCAGGTACCCCCATATCCAGAAAGTTCCTGAGATTCCATGGTAGGAGCCTGTGCTTCTAACACAGTGGTTGCTCTCAACTCGTTCTCCTATTTTGGGTTGCCAGGTGAGGCCGACAAGACGACGGGGGACTTTCCAGGAGCCCCCTGGAGAGGGGAGGGAAGAAGCAGGATTGAACTCCAAAGGGAGTTCTGGCCATCACATTCAAAGGGGCCCGCATTCCTTTTAAATGGCTTCCCTCCATTGAAAATAATGGAGGATGGGGGCACCTTCTTTTGGGGGTCATAGAATTGGACCCCCCGGTCCAATCTTTTTTTTAAACCTGGGGCTTTTTGAGGAGAGGTATCAGATGCTATACTGAAAATTTGTGCCTCTACCTCAAAAAACAGCCCCCTCAGAGCCCCAGATATCACATATTGAGTCTCCATTATATCCTATGGGGACTGGTTCCATAGGGTATAATGAAGTGCCCATACATTCTCCCTCCTCCCACTTTCTGATAACCCTGAAGTGGGGGGGGGGGCTCCAAACCAGGGGATCCCCTGCCTTTAACTGGGGATTGGCAACCCTAGCTGGATCTTCCTCTTGCAACTCCAGTAGAGTTTCCCGAATGACCATGGATGGGTGGTGCCAGACAACTTTGGCCTTAAAACACGACAAAGATTTTCTGCCCAGATCCCATGACGGCCAAATATCTGTGGGCGGGGTGCGCTGTCCAACTGTGGCCTTAAAATGTGACACAGGGCGGGGTTGTTGGGGTTTTGTTTTTTTTTTGGCTAACTTGGTTCCGTTTTGCTGTGATTGGTGCAGAGGCACTCGGCCGAAGGGAACACCGTGTTCATCTTTAACGAGAAGAGAGGAGCCGAAGAACACGTGGACGCCCGTCTCCAGTGGCAGCTGAACCTCCTCACCCACATAGAGAATGTACAGAACGAAGTCAGTAGCAGGATGGACCTGATCGAGAAGGAAGTCGACGGTAACTGTCTTCGAACATGTTGAGATTGGGGGCTCTCCCCATCGGAAGGGCTCTTGGAGGGTAGCAGTGGTCAGTTCCGTGTTAACGCAAGCGCCCAAGTGTCCGTGTTGTGCCCGGCCGGAGTTACCGTATTTTTCGCTCCATAAGACGCACTTTTCCTCCCCAAAAAAGTGGGGGGGGGGAAGTGTGTGCGTCTTATGGAGCGAATATGGAGCTTTTCTTACCTGTAACAGGGCTCTTTCTTCAGCAGGAATGCAGGGGAACGCCATTCAGGCTGGCATCCCAGCCTTCCCCGCCCCTCCCTGCTGGGCCTGAGCTGTTAAGACTTAAAAGGGAAACGGCAGGAAAACCCCCACCAGGCTAAGTACTCTTTCCCTTTAAGTGCTTTTCCCCTTTAAGACAGCCAGCAGCAGAAAGCCCCGCCCACAGATTAAGCTCCGTGGCTACTTTGCACAGAAAGGCCTGGCTTTGCATGGCATGCCGACGTCTCTCTTCTTTCCTTTCTCTATCTTTCTTCCTTCCTTCCTTCCTTTCCTTTTTTCTGTCTGTCTGTCTGTCTGTCTTTCTGTCTCTCTCTCTGTCCCCACCTTTCTTTCTTCCTTTCTCTCTCTCTCTCTCCTCCTCCTTCCTTCCTTTATCTCTCTCTCTCCCTTTCTTTCTGTTTCATTTTTTCCTGTTTTCCTCCTCTAAAAACAAGGTGCGTCTTATGATCAGGTGCGTGTTATGGAGCGAAAAATACGGTATATACTCAACTTAGTTATTGCCACTTAAATTAACTTGGGGGGGGGGGCGTGTTTCATTCCGTTTTCCTGTGCCCTAAAGTGATTCTGTTGAGAGCCAGTTGTGCTGTAGTGGTGAGAGCAGGGGTTCTTAACCTGGGGTCCAGGTTGCAGGGGGTCCATGAATTGGATGGGGGGGGGGGGGAATTACATCTTCATTTTCACTAACACCTAACTGAAATCCAGCATTTCCTTCAATTATGATTTTTTAAATCTATTTATTTAGTTCAATTTATATCCCGCCCTCCCCGTATGCAGGGTTCGGGCGGGTTGCAGGTCACATGAGGTGTGAGAGTAAAACAGTAAATTATCACAAATATGACAAGTTAAAAGCTTAAAATCCAAAGAACGCTAAGATCGGCGTAAGACATTGCCTTGATATTGACACTGTGGTGAACTTCTTCTGAGCGGTGCCGGTGACAGTGGCCACTGGACACAGGCCAGGGCTTCCAGTAGGGAAGGCCGAGAGATGGAAGAATTTGGACGCTCAGCCGCCTCAATTAAAAGCTCAACGGAACAGCTCCGTCTTGTTGGCAATAAACCAGTAATATTTTTTTAAATATTTTGATGAGTGTATTCCAATATAATTGGTTTTCTTTGTAATCCTATGTATTTTATCTTATGCACAGTCAGTACTGGCTACTCAGGTCTCCAGGGTCTCAGGTTGAGGTCTTTCACATCACCTACTGCCTAGTCCTCTTAACTGTCAGTAGGCTTTACCAGACTGCCAAAGTGGTCTGTGGCACACAAAAAAGATTAAGAACCCCTGTGTTAGAGGGATCCGAGACTAGGATCCAGGAGGTCCTGGTTTGGCTCCTGCTCTGCATGGAAGTTTACTGGCTGAACTTGGGATAATCCACAAACTCTTAGGCTGACCTACCTCACAGGGTTGTTGAGAAGGTAAAATGGAGGTCAGAAGAATGATATGAGCCTCTTTGGGTCCACACTGGGTGGTGGGGGGAAGCAGGATATAAATGAAGTAAATATGAGTCTCCTAAGATACTCAAGCAAAGCTTCCTGAAGTTCGGGGTGGGAAGAAGAAGAAGAAGAAGAGATTGGATTTATACCCCGCCCTTCACTTCCCAAGGGAGTATCAGAGCGGCTTACAAACTCCTTTCCCTTCCTCTCCCCGCAACAGACACCCTGTGAGGTAGGTGGGGCTGAGAGAGCTCTTTCCCAAGCTGTCCTTGAGAGAACAGATAGTACAGAGCTATGGCTTGCCCAAGGTCATCCAGCCAGGTGCAAGTGGAGGAGTGGGGAATCAAACCTGGTTCTCCCAGATTAGAGTCCGTGCACTTAACCACTACACCAAACTGGCTCTCTCTGGGAAGGGATGGAGGCTCTGCCTGACTCTTTGATTTCCATCAGCCAAGCCTACAGTAGGACTAGGGAAGAGAGGGATCCGTGGCTGCTCGGATGAGAAGGTTTTCTTGGTGCTTTCCCCTTGCACAAATAGCTTGATCGAAGACCCCAGCGACCTTGTGGAAATGCTCCAATGCTTAGCCCAGCTCTTGGATTGCTCAGGTATTTTATACGGCACTGAGCATCCGTCAAATATGCTGTGCTTGGACTGCGGGAACCCCAGATCATTTCTGTCCGCCGTGGCTTAAAAAAAAAGAAGCCCGTTTTTCACGACGTCCCAGGAGCAGCATCCAGCGGGTTGCCTCCTGCAGATCCACTCCCTTAGTGGTGGGAAGGCATCTTGCCTTGAGGGAAACACTCCTTCCGCCATAGGAGAGCACCCCCAAGAGCGGAACAGCTCTGCAGAACCCAGCCTAATAAACACAGTCCCTGCTTTGGATTTCCTTTTGCCCACACATTGCCTAGTTTAGAATCCTAGAATCACAGAGTTCGGAGGGGCCATTCAGGCCATCTAGTCCCACCCCCTGCTCAATGCAGGATCAGCCTAGAGCATCCCTGACAAGGGTTTGTCCAGCCGCTGCTTAGAGACTGCCAGGGAGGGGGAGCTCACCACCTCCCTAGGCAGCCGATTCCACCGTTGCACAACTCTGACTGTCAAAAAGTGTTTCCTAAGATCCAGCTTTTCTGCCTTAATCTAAACCCATTCTTGCGAGTGCTGCCAACAGGAACAGCTCCCTGCCCTCCTCTAAGTGATACAGCCCTTCAAAGACTTCAAGAGAGCCATCGTGTCCCCCCTCAGCCTCCTCTTCCCCAGACTGAACATTCCCCAAAAGTCCCTCAGCCTTTCCTCGCAGAGCTTCTTGGTCTCCAGGCCCCCCGGTCATCCCCCTCGCTCTCCTCTGCACCCGCTCTGTTCTGTCCACATCCTTTTGAAAGTGAGACCTTAGGCAAGGTCCTATATTTTCAGTATCCCCATCCAAGACCTGTAATGGAGATAATAAAGGAGAGAGGCCGTGGCTCAGTGGAAGAGCCTCTGCTTGGCACGCAGAAGCTCCAGGGTTCAATCCCCGGCAACTCCAGTTAACAGGACCAGGCAGGAGGTGATGCGAAAGACCTCAGCCTGAGACCCTGGAGAGCCGCTGCCAGTCTGAGTAGACAGTACTGGCCTTGATGGACCGAGGGTCCGATCTGTTATAAGGCACCTTCATTAGTGCACATGTGTGTGTGTCAGCTTACACACACAGAACTGCAAGAATAAATAAATATGTGCAGCTGTTGATCCAGTGCCACATGTGCGCAGATGTACCCGAGCCCATGCTTTGGATATTTTTGTTTCTAACTGGACACCCCTGTCTGTCTTCATTGCAGTCTTGGAAAGCTGGCTGGACTTCACCGGAGAACTGGAGCCACCAGATCCCTTGGCCCGATTGCCACAGCTCAAGCGGCGGATCAAGCAGCTCCTCTCCGACATGGGGAAAGTCCAGCAAATCGCGACTCTTTGCTCCGTATGACAAAACGGGAGACTGGTGGAATATTTAAAGACACAAAAAATAATAGGCGCTCGCAAGGGATTCTTACTTCTCACAATCTGCAAAACTGGCGGGAGGGGCAACGAGAAAGCGAAAACGAAGCTAGGAGGCTGTTCTTTGATCTGCACGGGCTTGCTGCCATCCCGAAGATCCCGAGACAGGGGAAGGAAGAAGCCTGCAAGTAAAATCAAGGGTCAAGATAACGGTCTGTGCAAATGCAGAGGAAACTGTTTGTTATTTGAAGGCACTCTGGTGTTGGAATCTGTGTGAAGACGTTTTTAATGTTTTCACGGGTGATAGCAGGACCTCCCTCTCCTCCAATACCAAATTGGGCAGGTTTCACCCACTAAAGCTTGGCTACACTGGAAGGAGCCGTTTTGCAAAGTTTTCCTCCACCATCGATCAATGATTCGTAGCCCGCAGCGTCTTGAAGGATGGAAAACCAAAAGATGCCTCCCCCCACTTGTCTGGATATTATGCAGGAAGACTTGGGAGAGGGGAACTTGAATAGAGCAAGACTGGTTTTGTGGTGGTCTCTATTTTTTTTTTTTTTTGGAAGCAAAGTTCTCCCTGCCATGACCTTATGCTCCTTTTAGAAGCAAGAGAGGGGAGGGTGAGGGGTCAGAAGTGCCAAATAAATGCTTTCGAAACCCACTGAAATAAGAGTGTGAATTGTTCGGCCGGGGGGGGGGGGGGGGCGTTCCCCTCTCCTCCTCTTCCCTGGCCCCTGAGTTCTCCATAGTGCCAGTAAACCCATCTGGAGTCGCACCTAGTGAACATCCACGTTCAGTATAACTGCAGTATTCTGGGCTCGCAGCACAGTTTTACATCCCTTTGTTCCAGCGACTCCGACTAACATCAGCTATTGCAAACGCCGTCCTCCTCAGCTGGAATGAGGATCGACGAGCGTTGGAAGCGCCGGGGACCGGCTGTGAAACAGGGCCACTTCCCACATTGTTAGTTCTTTGCCTGGGATATATAGATATATATATATACACACACATGTGCGCGCACACACACACAAATCGTGACATGTATGCCAAGACAGCTTAGCGGTACCTCTGTCCTCATCCCGATAAATCTATCCCTGTGTTATTTGAAACACTAGAGTGGCCTGCAGGGAGCGCTCGCTACGAATCAGAATCGTGTCCGTCAACTGAGGATGGCTAGGGGAGCATTACAAAGGTTACCCGTTCGGGGCCTCCACTTGCGAGATGGCGAACGAGCCTTCGGAAACCAAAGCCAACCTATGTGCTGTTTTCAGTCTGACGCTGGGCCAAGAACTTCAGACCTTTCACTTGACCTTTTGCTCACCTGTGGCTTGTTGACATACCCAGCGCTCCAATATAGACCTTGGGGGTTATGTATATATGTGTGTGAGTGTGTGTGTATATATATATATATATATATATATATATATATATATATATATATATATATATATATATATATATATGTATAGAATATATATATATGCCCATATGCATATTGCATTCTAGAGACATATTTATATTGACATGTCTAGTTTTATTACCGTAGACTCAAGAACTCGGCGACGTGCTATTTAAAGACGTCGCCTTTTAACGAGCAGTTTCTATTAAAAAAGGAAATGGAAATAATGTATGTACAGGTTTTGAAATTTGTAAAAAAGCAATTAATTTTTTTTAAAAAAATAAACACGCGTATGGACTGTTCAGAAGAACCCGCGCAGCTGAGAACGGCTCCGTTCTTGAACTCTTTCTGCCCCCTTGACTGTCTCAGTGCTGGTGATGTATATATATATAAAAAACACCCCTATATACGAGAGAGCTGCTCCGTAAGCAGGAAACTTGAAGCTTCCCTTGGGATAAAAGAGTACAAGCCCACTGTACATTACAAAGGTATTTAAGTTTGCAGATACACTGTTCTATATGTAAGGTACTGTATGTAAAGCTGTTTATTAAACTATCTGCATACCCTGCATTCTTTCACTCTCATTCACCTGCCTTTAAATACGGACCGTAAAATCCTTCTCATAACCCTGAAAAAGGAGAGCCGGTGCGGTGTAGTGGTCAGAGCACGGGTGTCGAACATAAGGCCCGGGGCCGCAACTGGCCATCCAGGGCTCTTAACGCAGCCCACAAGCAACTGGTGCAAGGGAGGGAGTGCCGGGGGAGTGGGTGGAGCCCCTCCATTGTAGCTTCAGCATGGCGGAACAACCTCGTCTGTAGCAGTCAAGCAGCGTGGGAGCGTCTGCTCAGTGCTGCACCGCTGGCTCTCCAGTCCGCCCATGTGGGTTTCCCTCTGCACCCCCCTCCCTGCCCAGGGGGCCTTGCCGTGAGGACACACCAACTCGGAGCTTACCGGATGCTGCCCTTTATACAGTTTCTATCTCCGGTACCTGGCACTTCGTTTTATGGCACACACGGCCCAGCCGACAAAGTGACATTTATGTCAGATCCGGCTCTCGTAACAAATGAGTTTGACACCTCTGGGTTCGAGTATCGGACTAGGGTCTGGGAGATCTGGGTTCGAATTCCCACTCTGCCATGGAATCTCGCTGGGTGACCTCGGGGGGCCCAGTCACATGCTCTCGGCCTAACCACCTTTGTGGTTCAAACGGAAGAGAGGAGGACAGTGTCGGCTGCTTTGGGATTCCTCTGAACACAGCGGGACCACGGAGACACCGAAAACCATGACAAAACAAAAATACCCCGTGGAAATAACAAACAGCTCAAGGTCTAACAACACTAAGTTTTACTTAAAGGCATATGTCTCAATATAACTTATTAAAGCACTAATGCTTAAAACAAATATACATGTCCAAAAACCTTCCCAAGCAAGACCTAAATAGGCAGTACACAGTCCTTGTACACACTGCAGTCTTCTTGGCTGTTTCTAAGTTGCCAGCTTCCAGGTCTGCAGGGAGGCTTTAAACGCCAGGCTGACGTCTCCTGTCGGCCGAGAGAGTTTCGATTCACTTCTTCAGAGCCAATATTCTATGGAATCACACCGTTTACATGTTTTGTGTGCCTTATCTTGCTCCCACATGGCCTTGTTACGCTCCCGATGGCAAAGGTTTTTGGATATGTATATTTGTTTTGAGCGTTAGTGCTTTAATAAGTTATATTGAGGCATATACCTTTAAGTAGAACTTTGTGTTATTAGACCTTGAGCTGTTTGTTATTTCCACGGGGTATTTTTATTTTGTCATTGTTCTGGGATCCCTCTGTTTAGGCCGTTTGTACTAGGCGGGCACGGCCCTGCAACATCAGATGCTATCAGTTGCCAAGGCCAGGGATCGCACCCGAGACCTTCACAGCTAATTAATTTTTATTAAGGTTTAAACAAAGTATATTAAAAAAAAAGAGTACATAAAAATTAGAATTAAGAAAAGCCACAAAAGAAAAGAGGAAGGGAGTGTCTCTCGATTTTCATCTACGGTTGGTACAACTCAGATCTCTATTCACTCTCTGTGTACATAAAAAGCCCTCTCTTATCACTAATCCATTGCTCATCCTCTTATTCTTCAAAACCATAAATCAGGGGTGGCCAACCTTGCTTAACGTAAGAGCCACATAGAATAAACGTAAGAGCCACATAGAGATGTCTGAGAGCCGCAAGACAGGAACAAATATCACACACACGTTTTTATTTTTTAAAATATGCAAATTTGCTTTTTATTAACGTTAAATGGGACTGCCAAAAATAAAAACAAATGAGGAAAACCGGTTATTGATAATATTACTTGTTTGCTAATGATATTGAGAGAGAGAGAGAAAAAGAGAGAGATGGAAAGAAAGAATTAAAGAAGTGGAAAGAAAGAGAGAGAGAGAAACTAGGAAAGCAAATAGATGGGAGGGAGGAGGGAAGGAAGGAAGGAAGGAAGGAAGGGAGAGAGAGAGAGAGAGAAAGCATGCCTCCCCTTTGCTTCCCCAGCCGCCCTGCCAGGAGCCGCACAATATGTGTGAAAGAGCCGCATGTGGCTCCCGAGCCACAGGTTGGCCACCCCTGCCATAAATCATCAGTTCACTTTCCCCCCGTTTCATGCAAAAAAGTCCACAAGGGGTTTCCAGCTAGTTGTCCATGTAATTAGCATCTTTTCTCTCATCGAAGAAGTCAGTTTAGCCATCTCTGCAAGTGCCACCATCTTCACTACCCATTCTTCTATTGTAGGTTTTACTGAAGATTTCCATTTCTGAGCATATAATAAGTCTTGCCTCCATTGTCATACAGAGAAATAAAGTTCCATGTGTTTTTTCCTAGTTGGCTATCCACTAATTCCAGCAAAAAAGCCTCTGGTTTCAATTGTATATTATTCTTTTAAAATGTTCTGAATAACAGAATGTATTTGTATTCGGTAAGCTCTGGGGACCTGAGACTGTCAGAGTGCATAGGTGACCACCAGGGCTTTTTTTGTCGAAAAAGCCCAGCAGGAACTCATTAGCATATTAGGCCACACCCCTGACAGCGCAGCTCCCTCCCAGGATTGGCTTCCCCAGGATCGGCTTGCGGGGCGCATGGAGAACCCAAGAAGGGGAGGCAGTCTTCCCTCCCTGGATCGGCTTGGCTTCCCCGCGGCTTGCAAGGTGCCTGGCGAACTTGAAGAGGGGGGAGGCTGTAGGTGTGGCCAACTTGGAAGCCAGCCAGAACTCCGTTCCTGTGTGTTCCTGCCCCAAAATAGCTCTGGGAGACCACAGTGCAGGAGAGGAATGCATGCAACAGACTCTGCCCTCCCTTCTGCTGAGCATCAGTTGCTCCAGCCCCATGCTGAGTATATGGTCTTCGGTTCTCCAGTTGTTCCCCTGCGTACCTGGATCCAAGCATGTGACAGCGAACGTGCGCAATGCGCGTTGTCCTCCCTGTCCCCTTTTCCTTTGGTTGAGTGAAGTGAAAACCCTTCCGCCCTTTTGGGCGTCGTGCGTGCCTTTTGTTTCTGCACTTTTGTGGCTCTTTCTGAGCGGCGGGATGCGCTTCAAGGAGAGAAGCGGTGAAGAACTCCAAGGTGGGGATGGGTCCAAGTCGATGGCCCTTGTGACTTTCCTGGAAACAACACCTGCGTCATCGGGCTCCCATTGAGTGCCCGGTCTTCCGTTCCATAAGTGAAGCCCTTCAAGCAGAGGGGCAGGTATAAAAGCCTGGCTGAGGACGGCACTCCGCCTGAGCATTGGGATCCCTGTGCATGTCCGGGGGGGATCGGCCTTTATCCCAGAATGGGCCTCTTCCTCCTTAACACCGTCCTATGCTTCATTAATATAGCAGCAGCCAGTATCTTTGGTAAGTGAATCTCATCAGTGAATCTCTGTTCCTTTGCTTATTTGTGCCTGTGGCTCAGAGGTTAAGACAATGAGCTGCAGACCGGAAGTTTGGTAGTTTGGCAGTTCGAGACCCGAGTGCCGCATGACGGAGTAAGCTCCCGTCTCTGGCCCTAGCTCCTGCCAACCTAGCAGTTCGAAAGCAAGAAATTGCAAGCATCTCTGCATGTCAACATATGGACAGACGAGACAGATCTTTCTGCAGAACAGAGAAGCCCGAGGTTTACAGAAAAATCTGGTATTTTAAAAACAAAAGAAGCTGGCTGGATTAAAAACCTAAAATACAAAAGTATTACCTGTAGTTTTAAAGAAATGAATGCCCTCAGTGGCCGTTGCTAGGCAACCACAAGAGTATTGCCAGCCTTCAAGCCTTGGTTTCTATCAGTAAACGGCAAGGGTGGGTGACAGGTTCCTTTCCAGGACAGTAGAAAGAGTAAGAGTCCAGTAACACCTTAAAGACTAACAAAATTTATGGTAGGGTGTGAGCTTTCGTGAGACACTGCTCACTTCTTCAGATATCTGAACCGAAGGAAGTGGTCTCTCTTTCACCGAAATACTATCAGCAATCCAGACGGTCCCAGGTTCAATCCCCAGCATCTCCAGGTGATGTGGCAGTAGGCATTAGGTGATGTGAAGGGCCTCAGCCTGAGAACCCTGGAGACTCACTGCCAGTCAGAATAGACCATACTGACTTCGATGGACCCACGGTCTGATTCAGTATAAGGCGGCTTCATGTGTTAGATTCAGGGGTCCTTTAGTAGAAAAAGAGCTGCAGGAGCTCATTAGCATAACTCATTAGCATAACCATTAGCATATACCACGTCCCCTAACATCACCAGAAGTGTGTCAGAAAGGGAATGTCAGTTTCAGCCCCATTATACCCTATGGGCCATTGAAATCAATGGCAAAAACTCATAGGGTATATGAGGGGCTGGAGGAAAGGGGATTTGAGGGAGAGGCTCCAAACTTGCAGGGTAGCTGCTGGAGCCTCTCCTCGAAATACCCACCAAGTTTCAAGAAGATTGGACTACGGGGTCAAATTCTATGGGCCCCCAAACAGGTCCAATTCTATGGGCCCCAAAAAATGTTACCTTTTTTTCTACCATAGAAAACAATGGAGGGAATGGGGGCAACCTGTTTGGGGGCCCGTAGAATTGGACCCCCTGGTCCAATCTTCTTGAAACTTGGTGGGTATTTGTGGGAGAGGTCCCAGCAGCTACCCTGCAAGTTTGGAGCCTCTCCCTCAAACCCCCTCCCCTCCAGTCGCTTTTAATTCGGCAAGGTTGAATCAGATCAGAAAATCTGATTCAGCCCATGGCTGCCCTAGTGGCCACTCCTGAGCTGGCAGAGCTTTGCTCCGCCTCGCTCCGGCCCCAATGGACCCCTGGTTAGATTCAGTTTAAAGCTGTGCTGGATCTAGTGCTGTTAATATGTTGACTTGTTCCCAGGGTTGCCAACCTCCAAGGGGTGGCTGGAGATCTCCTGGGATTACAACTGATCTCCAGGTGACAGAGGTCAGTTTACCTGGAGAACAGTGCCAGTTTGGTGTTGCCAGTTTGGTGTTGGGTTCGACGCATGGACGAGCAGGACAATAGCATAATGATCAGTTTATACTCAACAGAACATGAGAAATACCGGCTGAAGTGGCCAACTATATACAGGCCCCTGAGACACACCCACAGTCCCATTGGAGGGTTTGAATCTCCCGCCAAAGTCCCTACTGGTGCATACTCGGAGGTTCAGGATCCAAGGCTCCTATTGTTCCTCTGACTGTCTGTCGCTGGCGCCTTGTGGCGTTTAGTGGACATAACATTTGGAAAATGGACTCTATGGCATTATACCCGCTGGGGCCCCTCCCCTCCCCAAATCTCACCGTCTTCAGACTCTACCCCCAGAATAGGGTTGCCAGCCTCCAGGTGGGGCCTGGGGATCTCCCACTTTTACAATTGATCTCCAGCTGACAGAAATCAGCTCTCCTGGAGAAAATGGCTGCTTTGAAGGATTGACTATAGCATTGTACTATGCTGAGGCTCCTCCCCTCCCCAAATCCTGCCCTCTCCTGGCTCCACCCCCAAAGTCTCCAGGTATTTCCCAACCCAGAGTTGGCAACCCTACTAGTTCCTGTTCCACACACATGAACAGCAGGTAGGCTTTAATAACCTCCAGGTGACAGTTGGAGTCATCTCCTGGGATTACAAACGTGATCAGGCAACAGAGATCAATTCAATCCGAAGAAAATGGCCGCTTTGGAAGGTGGACTCTGTGGCATTATATCTCATCGAAGTCCCTCCCCTTTCCAAATCCTGCCCTCCTCAGGCTCCACCCCCACCCCCAAATCTCCAGGTATTTCCCGACCTCCAGCTGGGAACCCCAACAGCAGATGCCTCCAAAGTCTTTATAGCTTATGTTCTTGAACAATATTTGGTAAAACTCTCGTTCTGTTTACCTCATGGAAGAGAGAATTTAGCACAGAAGTCTTCTGTCAGAGGGCTGCAGATATGAAGTGGGGGTGGGCGCCACAGTGTCATCCTGAACAAGGGTTGCCAACCTCCAGGTGGGATCTGGAGATCTCCCAGAATTACATCTGCTCTGCAGATGATAGAGATCAATTCCCCTGGGATGAATGCCTGCTTTGGAGGGTGGGCTCTATGGCATTATCTCTCCCTGAGGTCCCTCCCCTCCCCAAACCCGGCTTTCCTCAGGCTCTACCCCCCCAAATCTCCCGACATCTCCCAACCTGGAGTTCACAACCCTATCCTAAGCGGACTTACACCCTGATATGTCCATTGCAGGCAAAACTTAGGACGATGCTGTTACCAGTTTGGTGTCGTGGTTAAGAGCGGCGGACTCTGATCCGGAGAACCGGGTTTGATTCCCCACTCCTTCACATTCAGCCTGTTGGGTGACCTTGGGTCAGTCACCGTTCTCTCAGAGCTCTCTCGGCCCCACAAACCTCACAGGGTATTTATTGTGGGGAGAAGAAGGGAAGGTGATTGTAAGTTGCTCCTAGACTCCTTCGGGTAGTGAAGGGCAGGGTACAAAACCAGCTCTTTTACCAGATTTTTTTCCTTGTTAAAGGCATCATTCAAAAACCCTGTCTTTGGTCAAGTCAGGGCTACTTTTCACTGGCTCTTGTTAGGACAGGCAAAAAGGCCTCACAAAGAGACACATTGCTGTGAAGATATGGGTGACTTGGCAAATAAATACATGTTCTTGTGGCTTTCAGAATACCAGGCCGAAAGCCAGCCTCTTCGTCCCTGTGAACTTCAGCGGGAAAAAGCCTTTCGACGAGGCGAAGATTATGTCCCTCAGTGCTTGGAAGATGGGCGGTTCAGGTACCGAATGGATGGCATGAAACCAGTGTGGTTGTGGTGGTGAGAGGGTTGAACTAGGGTCTTGGAGACCCAGGTTTGAATCTTTATTTGGCCATGGAAGCTGGTTGGGTGACCTTGGGGCAGTCACACATTCTCGGCCTGCCATAAGAACATAGGAGAAGCCATGTTGGATCAGGCCAATGGCCCATCCAATCCAACACTCTGTGTCACACAGTGCCCAAAACACAGGTGCCATCAGGAGGTCCACCAGCAGAGCCAGAACATAAGAGAAGCCATGTTGGATCAGGCCAGTGGCCCATCCAGTCCAACACTCTGTGTCACACAGTGCCCAAAACCCAGGTGCCATCAGGAGGTCCACCAGCAGGGCCAGAACATAAGAGAAGCCATGTTGGATCAGGCCAGTGGCCCATCCAGTCCAACACTCTGTGTCACACAGTGCCCAAAACCCAGGTGCCATCAGGAGGTCCACCAGCAGGGCCAGAACATAAGAGAAGCCATGTTGGATCAGGCCAGTGGCCCATCCAGTCCAACACTCTGTGTCACACAGTGCCCAAAACCCAGGTGCCATCAGGAGGTCCACCAGTGGGGCCAGAACTCCAGGAGCCCTCCCACTGTGGCCCCCCCAAGCACCAAGAATACAGAGCATCACTGCCCCAGACAGAGTGTTCCATCTATAGCTTGTGGCTAATAGCCTCACAGACCTCTGCTCCAGATGTTCATCCAATATATTTATCCTACCTCATGGGGCTGTTGTGAGGAAAAAAATGGAGGAGAGGAGAATGATGTAAGCAGCCAGGGTAGAAATGAAGTAAATAATTTTTTTTCAGCAAGACGACGAAGGCACCTCTTGTTCTTCCCTCCCCACAAGCTGTGCTAATATCCATAGTAGTTGATTTTTTTGTTGTCATAGATGCCAGAGAGCAAAACCTACAAAAGCCTTGTAATTTTTTTTAAAAAAAAATTATTTTCAAGACAAAGAAAACATAAAAACAAATGTACAAATATAAAATGGGTTCACTCTTACATATCATTTTTTCTCATGGAATCGCCCATGGAATCGTCAAGAGTTGGACACGACTGAATAGCTAATAACAACATTATAACATTATCTATAACAACCTTAGTTGTATTAGTGCCTAAGCCATCGTTATGCTGATGAACCCCAAAAATAACATTACAGTAGCTTTAATACAAATCACTTCTTTTTCATCTTTACTTATAATAAGCATAATAATTTCCCCATTTTTTTTTTCAAATTCTTTGGTCTTTTATTTATATCATTTGTTAATTTGGCCATAACAGCATTTTCTGCTGTTTTATCTTTCCAGTTTTCACATGAAGGTTTGTGATCGCCATGAGGGATATTTGCAACTGGCAATGTTTAGGAACTTTTTATTCTGTGTCTAAGACCCGCATGTTATAACTCTTCGAATCCCTGTTTTGTCTCCTAGGAACCTCCAGTGCGATAACCTTCAGCGTTCATGCTGGTGTGTAGATGAGACCGGCGTGGAGGTACCAGGCAGCAAACAGAACAGCTCCTCCATAGCTTGTGAGTTGTCACACGGAACAAGGGCGTAGACTTTCTCAATCCCCGGGGGGGGGGGGCGGGGGCTGTCTTTCTTGCGCGCGCGCACGCTCGGGACCATGTCCCGCTGCTCTCCCCCCTGCCCCAGGGAGCCGCCGCCGCCGCTTCCCTCCCCCGGGCCGTGCCCGCCCGCCGCGCTCCCCGCCCCCCTCCCTCCCCCCGCTCACCTTGGGCGCCGGCGGGGGAGGATTGCTGCTGCTGCTGCCTGCAGCCGGGGGCCGGCGCGTCGCCCTTGCGGGCCCCCGGCTCCCGCTCCGCCTCGCATTTCCCGGGGGGGGGCTCAGCCACCCCCAGCAAAATGAACACCCGCCGGTGGCCAGTCAGCCGGCCATCGCCGCCTCTCTCTCCCCCCCACCCCGCCCCAGGGAGGCAGGAGGGCAGGCCGGGGGTGGGGGGGGAAGGAGAGGCGGCGACGGCCAGCTGACTGGCCACCGGCGGGTGTTCATTTTGCCGGGGGTGGCTGAGCCCCCCCCCCGGGAAATTTCGGGGGAGGCTCGAGCCCTCGAGCCCCCCCGTAGTTGACGCCCATGACACGGAATATGAACTTTCTAAGGGCGAACTCACACAATTACTTCGGGGGCACAATTCCCTCCCCCTTTCTGTCCCATTTTCATTCATACAGCCAGAAAGTTAAAGAGGAGAAAACAAGTGGGGTTTGTTTTAGCTTTCGAAGACCGAAGGGCAGTTCCAGAATTTTATTTATTTATTTTTATTTTACTTATTTATATTTGCATTTCTATCCCGCCCTCCCCGCCATTCGGCAGGCTCAGGGCGGCTAACAGCATAATAAATATAAATTAAAATTCCAAATAAAACTGTCAGTCAATATAAAACATACTATATAAACATAATGCAATAAAAGATGGCGATCTTCAACATCCCTGTCAGCTGAATGAATTCTAATCCAGCAAGTTCACACTGGGGTCTCCCTTTGCTGGGCTTTCCAGTCGGCATTTGGTGGCACTTTGCTCTGAGAGTATTCCACATTCCATCAAGACAGAAATGCTTTTATGCACCACTGATCATTTCAGAGGGCCTTTCTGGAAGGCAAAGTTGGTGTTAATTTTGCAGAGTGTGACAAAATCCCATGTTTGACAGTGCTGCTTCCTGCCACAGGTTTATCCTTCTGCCAGCTGCAAAAGCAGCGCATCCTGGTCAGTCGCTACGTCAACAGTAGCACAGCGTCCTACATCCCACAATGTCTGGATTCTGGCGATTTCGATCCTATGCAGTGTGACATGGCTCTGCAGCAGTGCTGGTGCGTGGACGGTGAAGGGATGGAGATTTATGGCACAAGGCAGAGAGGGAAGCCAACACAATGTAAGTAAGGAGAGCCAGCTTGGCGCAGTGGTTAAGAGCGTGGACTCTGAGCTAGAAGAACCGGGTTTGATTCCCCACTCCTCCACATGCAGGTGCCAGCACAATTCTGTCACAATTCTGTCACAGCACAATTCTGTCACAAATTCTGTCAGAGCTGTTCTCTCAAGGGCAGTTCTTGAAAGAGCTCTCTCAGCCCCACCTACCTCACAGGGTGTCTGTTGTGGGAAGGGAAGGGAAAGGAATTTGTAAGCCGCTTTGAGACTCCTTCAGGTACTGAAGAGCGGGTATAAATCCAGTCTCCTCCTCCTCCTCCTCTTCTGACCAGCATATCTGTGGAACTGCTTACTCCCTTACAAACCTAACTGGCCATGATGGTAATCTTCCATGGCCATTCTGTGGCTGGCTGGGCCTCCTTTGGGGGCCATTTTGTGGCGGCACTCACCTTCTTGTGTCAGAATTCCAAAGATCCCCACAGGCTCAAAAAAAGTTTGGGACCCTCGGTACAGACTGTGGGAAAATACCACTGTGGGCAGTGTCATGTGTTTGCATTTCAGGCCCCGGGAGATGCGAGATCCGAGACCGTCGTGTGCTGCATGGCGTCGGGGAAAGGAGTCCGCCGCAGTGCTCGGCTGATGGGGAATTTCTGCCTGTCCAGTGCAAGTTTGTCAACAGGACAGACGTGATGGTGTTTGATCTCCTTCATCATTTTAACAGGTAGGGGAAGTGGGCCTTCATAAACCACACAGAAGGTCTCAGAAATCTTAGGCCGGTTCCTTCTCGCAGTTCACCGGCTTTTGTCTGCATCCAAACGGAGGTCATCAGCTAAGACTGCCAGCACTGTTTCAGTCCCATAGCCTGATCTGAAACCACACAGACAATGATCCAGCGCAGATGAGCTAGATTTGAGTCCTGTAACACCGTAGAGAAGACCAAGATTTTCGGGGGATTGGCTTTTGAGCGTCAAAGCTCCCTTCACCAGAGAGCTGATATTTGACATCTGACAAAGGGAGGTTTGATGCTTGAAAGCTCATACCCTCCTAAACCTTGCTGGTCTCTAAGGTGTTACCGGATTCGAATCCAGTTCATCAGTTGTAAACCCACATGGCTGACCCTCTGAAACTATCTCCAGAACAGGTGAGTTATCCACATGACCTGGAATTGGTCCGCTGCTGTTGTTTCATTCACCTTTTCCAGGAAGGACAAATTACAGACATGACAAAAAACTGGCCTCGTTTTCCTGTAGTGGTGTTGTTTTTGAATTAATGGGAGTCTACAAATCTTTCAGGTAAATCAAAAGGTTAGCAGTGACTTGTAAACTCCCAGGCTGAGGCAGTGGTAGACGGCACGGCCAGCACAAGTCTAGGGCAATGAAGACCCATATATAGCTGTCTCTCTAACCCCAGAAAAGTATCAGGCCAAATTCAGCGTTCCATTCCAACCCACGCAAACTGGTACTGAACATCCCAAGCAGCATGAAGTACTGATTTATGCCACTAGAGGGCAGTGAAGTATTAATGCCAAAGTATTTGGTTGCCTGATGCATCTCTGTCTCATGAAAACTGACCCTTGAAGAAATGTTTTCAGGTGCTACTGGGTACTGTTTGGTTGGATGAAAGTTATTTCTGCTATCAATGGGATTGCAATTCAAACCAATAATCCCCCCCACACCCAAAAGTATTCTTGCAGTTCTGGCTAGCTCAAGTAATGTCATATAGTAGAACTGCCAAGTCCCCCTGGGGGGCGGGGATTCCCCCACTAAAGGGGTCGCCAATCCGCCGGTCTGGATTCTGCCGGTGGGGAGAACCCCACCCCCGAAGTGGCCCGATAAGGCTGGCTGCCCAGTGTGATGACGTCACCCGGAAGTGACATCATCACACTGGGCACGTTGCTGGGGTGATGCTCTAGCAATCGCCCTAAAAACTCTATGATACCATAGAGTTTTAGGGCAATTACCAGAGCGTCGCCCCAGCAACGTGCCCAGTGTGATGACGTCACTTCCGGGTGACATCATCCCGGCGTGCGTGTGCGTGTGCTTTGCGCATGCGCCAGACTCTTGGAGAGGTGCTGGGACTCTCCTGCTTTCTAGACGGTAAGACTTGGCAACCCTACCATATAGGTAAAAGGTAAAGGTTTCCCTTGCTCGAAACCCAGTCGAATCCGACTCTAAGGGGCAGTGTTCATCTCCATTTCCTTTTTTTTTTTGTAAATAAATTTTTATTATTTTCAAACATTTTAACATATTTTTCTTATACAAACCCTTTTTCCATATTATATCCATTTTTTCATTCTATTGTATAATCTTATTATCATCTTGTTTTGGTGGTTTCCCACCACATCTGAAGCATATCACATTTTCAGCTTTAACCATTCTTTAAATGCATATATATGTTTTTACATTTCTGGTAACGACTTAGTCAGCTTTAAAATAGTTATACATTATATAAATTCTTATTTTCTTATACAGTTCTAAAAATATCCTCCTTATCTAACTACCATTTATACATTCATACATTTCTATTTCTTTTTGCTATTATATCCACGTATAAATGTAATTTTTCATGTCCCAATATTGTTCAACATATTCTTTCAAATCTTTCCAGTCTTCCAAAAAAGTCTCTGAGTACAGATTATTCAATTTTCTCGTCCATTTATCCATTTCAGCCATATACAACAATTTTTTCAACCATTCCCACACCTCTGGTATTTTTTGCATCTCCATTTCCAAGCCAAAGAGCTAGTGTTGTGCAGCCTCATTTGGAATACTGTGCACAGTTCCGGTCACCGCACCTCAAAAAAGATATTATAGCATTGGAAAAAGTGCAGAAAAGGGCCACTAGAATGATTAAGATGATAGAACACCTTCTCTATGAAGAAAAGTTAAAGAGGTTAGGGCTCTTTTGCTTGGAGAAATGATGATTGAGGGGTGACATGATAGAGGTTTACAAAATTATGCATGGGATAGAGAAGGTAGAGAACGAAATACTTTTCTCCCTTTCTCACAAGACAAGAGCTTGTGGGCACTCAAATAAATTGATGAGCCGTAGGTTTAGAACAGATGCACTTCTTTGCTCAAAGAATGATTAACACGTGGAATTCACTGCCGCAGGAAGGGGTGACGGCTACAAGCATAGACAGCTTCAAGAGGGGACTGGATAACTATATGGAGCAGAGGTCCATCAGTGGCTATTAGCCGCAATGTATCGATGGAACCCTCTGTCTGGGGCAGTGATGCTCTATATTCTTGGTGGTTGGGGGGCCACAGTGTGTGTGGGGGCTTTTGGAGTTCTGGCCCTGCTGGTGGACCTCCTGATGGCACCTGAATTTTGGCCACTGCGTGACACAGAGTGTTGCACTGGATGGGCCATTGGCCTGATCTAAGATGGCTTCTCCTATGTACTTATGTACAACTGATGTCCAGGTGACAGAGATCAGTTCCCCTGGAGAAAATGGCCACTTAGGAATGTATACTCTATGACATTATACCCCACTAAAGTCTCTCCCTTCCCCAAACCCCGCCCTCCTCAGGCTCCACCCTCCAAATCTCCAGGCAATTGCCCACGCAAAGCTGGCCTCCTCGAGGGGGCTCTGGGAACTCTGGGCCTGAAACTGGCCCTGTTTCAACATAAGCATTCCTTTAGACCTGTTGCATGGTGCTTCTCTTGTGGTTTAGCCTTCCTTAGCTGTTATTTGCTTTAATTTGCTACAGAAGGCAAACACTGCAGGGTCCAAGAGACAGCCGTTTCTCATTCAGGCTGCTGGACGCCTTGCTTGGATTCATTGCAAGCTGCTAGTGAATGAACGGTTGTAATTCCTAGAAACAAGCCATCACGTTTTTTTCCTGGCCTACAGAGATGTTGAAATAGAGTGAATCTATCAGTGTTGGTGGTGAGACCGTTGTCTTCGTCGAGCAAGGGTGTGCTAAAAGCTCATTCCTAGGTGTCAGCTGGAATCCATCGGAAAGGCGCGGCCAAAATGGGCTGCTACCTCTGAACCCTTCCATGAAGAGAGTTTCAGGGGAGTAGCTTTGTTGGTCTGCAGCAGAAGAGCTCTATTCAAGTCCAGTAGCACCTGAGAGACCAACAAGATTTTTTGGGAGTAGAAAAGAGCAAAAGTCCAGTAGCACCTTAAAGACTGCCCATTGTGTGAGGCAGGAGGCTGGACTGGATGGACCCTCACTGGTCTGATCCAGCAGGGCTCTCCTGATGTTCTCATCAAGGGAAGGCCTCAGCCTCTATGCCCTGTTGTTGGCCCTTCAGAGGAACTGGTTGGCCACTGTGTGAGGCAGGATGCTAGACTAGTTGGACCACTGGTCTGATCCAGCAGGGCTCTTCTTCTGTTCTTAGGGTGTGGTGTGGGGCCACCACTAGGCAGGCCATCATCCTGTGGTTTACTTATGGTGGTTTGAACTATCTTAGGGAGGATGGGAACCAACCCCGTGGTAGCTTCATCATATACCAAACCCTGTATAGTTCAGTCTGCATGGTTCTTCAGGCTACCGTATCTCCAAATCACCACAAAATACACGGAGTGTTGAATGGACTGTTACGTCTGGCCATCGCACATCTATGAACTCACCTATGCCTTCAATACACCACTCGTATGGGGAAAATCCAGCATCTAATGACAAAATTATGTTTTGATGGTGCAGACAACTTCTGCAGAAACACGGAGAAGGGCTGCAAATTCTGTGCTCTGCATAGGCGTCAACTTCAGGGGGGCTGGGGAGCTGGAGCCCCCCCCCCCGAACTTTTCCAGGACATGCTGAGCCTCCCCCGGAGACAATGGCCTGTAATGTCTCTGGCCCAGCCCCAGCCCCAGCCCTCCCCCGGGAAATTGGAAAGTCTACACCCTTGGTGCTCTGTTAACGTGTTGGTTTGCCTTGTAGATTCCCTGATGCATTCCTGACATTCAGTTCCTTCAGAAGTTCGTTCCCAGAGGTCTCTGGCTACTGTTACTGTGCTGACAGTCTTGGGAGGGAACTAGAAGAGACAGGTAAGAACCTGGCCAAACTCTAGTGCCCCAAGGATGAATTTACAGGTCTCAACCTGAGGTTCCAAACTAGGGTTACCAGAACTCTGGTGGACGTGGATCCCCCACCACCATACCCTGTCCCCCTCAGCCACCCATCAGCTGGTCAGTGGGGGGACTCACCAGCAGAAAGAGAAAGGCCTAGGCTATGTTGCTGGTGTTGCACAGAAAATGATGTCGTCATGCCAGTGCCTTCTGGGTGTCACTCTGGTATTTGGGCGAAACTCTGTGATAGAAGCTGGTTTTATCAGTTTGGTGAGAGTGGTTCAAGAGCCACTTCGGTGTCATGGTTAAGAAGAAGAAGAAGAAGAGATTAGATTTATACCCCGCCCTTCACTCACTTGGAGTCTCAGAGCGGCTTACAAACTCCTTTCCCTTCCCCTCCCCACAACAGACACCCTGTGAGGTAGGTGGGGCTGAGAGTACTCTTTCCCAAGCTGTCCTTGAGGGAACAGCTGGTACAGAGCTATGGCTTGCCCAAGGTCATCCAGCCAGGTGCAAGTGGAGGAGTGGAGAATCAAACCCGGTTCTTCCAGATTAGAGTCCGCGCACTTAACCACTACACCAAACAGAGGAGGACTCTGATTCCCCACTTCTCTGCATGTAGCTGCTGGTGTGAGAAGTGGGGAATTAGAGTCCACGCTCTTAACCACGACATTGAAGACTCAGGTACCTAGAGTCTTACATCTTTCCCCCACCAAAAGCAGGTATTTCTTCCCTGCGTGGCCTGTTACTCGCAGAGACAAACATTCAAAGTGCTGCGATGAAATGAGGAACTTCCACATGGTTAATAAGATTAATAAATGATTTCGGATTAGGGTGGCCAGTTTCCAGGTGGATTGCTGGAGATCTCCCAGGATTGCAAGTGATCTCTAGGCCGTAGAGATCAGTTCAGCTGGAGAAAATGACCCCTTTGGAAGATGGACTCTATGGCATTGATAATATCCCATTGAAGTCCCTCCTGTCTATGAATCCTGCACTCCACAGGCTCCACCCCCCCAAATCTCCAGGTCTTTACCAACCTGGAACTGGCAGTCCTGCCAAGGATTCAAATAATTGCTTTGCAGCTGTATCCCATCGTCTTCTGGCATTTATATAATACATTGTCAGTTCCTTCTTTTTGTGTATTTTCTGGTGCTTTATTCTCCTTTCTTTTCTCTCTAGAATGATTATATAATCTCCTGTCCTTCTATTTAAAATACATATTCAGGGTAGATGCATAATAATTTTAAACAAGAATGCTTTTGTTTTAGATGTTATGATTTGGGAACTGAGACTAGCTTATTACATTTTTTGGTAAAGTCTTAACTGTTCAGCTAACTATTAATTGGTGGTTGTTACCAGGGCTTTTTTTTGGAGAAAAAGCACAGCAGGAACTCGTTAGCATAATAGGCCACACCCAACAGCAGAAACTCATTAGCATATTAGGCCACACCCCTGACAGTGCAGCTCCCTCCCAGGATTGGCTTCTCCAGGTGCCCTGCGGCTGCGGGACGCCTGGGGAACCCGAGGAGGGGAGGCAGTTTAAACTGCCTTCTCTCCCTGGATCGGTTTGGCTTCCCCAGGCGCCCCATGGCTTGTGAGGCCCCTGGGGAACCCGAGGGGGGGGGGAGGCTTTAGGCATGGCCAATTCAGAAGCTAGCCGGAACTCCGTTCCTATGCTTTCCTGCCCCAAAATAGCCCTGGTTGTTACAAATTATCGTCAGTTTCGGCTTATTGGTGCCATGTGTTGAAATGTGTTCCGGTCTGCTTTGACTGTTCACTTCTCTCGGCCATGGGAAGGAGAGAAATACTGAAAATTCACTCTGTCTCTGAATAGCATGTCAGTTTCTATTTCAAGAAACAGTTCTGAAATGAATCTGATTCTGAAATGAATCACCAGGGAAGTCTGCCGTGTGGACCATAAAGTCTTATCTCTTAGGTACCCAGATTAGAATGGAAGCTGAAATCAAAATGCCATGCGATCTTTGAAATCAGGTGAATTCCCACAATTCAGGGAGGACAGGGGGAAAATGTTAAATTATTCCATTTGGGGGAAGTGCACCAAATGCAAATCTATTTAATTTCCCTTTGGGGCTTTCAAGATTTGAATTTATCTGAGTTGATATTGGGAGCTCTTCTGGTTTCCTAGCGTGTGTTCACATTGGCAAGGCATGACTGCTGAGCATCTTGGAGGAGGGGGCTGTTCCTCTTGGCAGCAGAGGAGAGGACTTGCAAGAATAGGTTTAAATTACAAGCTGGAAAGTGCCAGCTGGGTATTAGGAAATTTTTTTTTACAGTAAGAGTAGTTCAGCAGTGAAATTGGCTGCCAGAGGGAGGTGGTGAGCTCCCCCTCACTGGCAGTCTTTAAGCAGTAGCTGGACAAACACTTATTAGGGATGTTTTTGCCGATCCTGTATTGAGCAAGAGGTTGGACTAGATGGCCTGCATGGCCCCTTCCAACTCTGTGATTCTATCTTGCTTATTTTTTTACTCATTTTGCTTTATAGCTCGTGTTTCTATCTGATATGCTAGTCAGCTTGCTAAACGTAAAAAACCATTACAATCAAATGGCATAAGATATCTGGTGAACCGTGCAATAGGGTTAGGATTTCAGGACTGAAAAAACAATACAAACAAAGCTCTCTAAGACATAGATCACAAATGTTGTTAGTCTTTAAGGTGCAGCTAGACTCTCTTTTCTATCTGAAGAAGGGAGCGGTGACTCACGAAAGCTCATCCCCTGCTTCAAATGTTGTTAGTCTGTTGTTGGGTCTCCCTATACGGGAACATATACAGCCCGCCTTAAAGGCACTGCACTGGCTGCCTATAGCGTACCGGATAAGGTTCAAGGTGTTGGTGCTTACCTATAAAGCCCTATATGGCCTGGGACCTGCCTACCTGAAGGACCGTCTCTCTCCATATGTTCCCCAGTGGGCACTACGGTCCGGGTCCCAACACCATCTGGCTCTTCCCGGATTGAAGGAGGCACGGCTGGCATCAACACAGGCCAGGGCTTTCTCAGTGGTGGCCCCGCACTGATGGAACGAGCTCCCGGAGAACAGCAGGGCCCTGTGGGATTTGATGCAATTCCGCAGGGCCTGTAAAACGGAGCTCTTCCGCCAGGCTTTCAGGTAGGGGCCGCCTAGGGTAAACATCTTAGCCCTGGCCCAGTTCCATCTGCCGGTAACTCGATCTGCCAGCCTGTGTAAGTTTACACAAGGACTATATGTGAATGCTGTTCGGACTCACCTGTGGGAATATTGTAATGCTGCCGATCTTGTTTTGGAATATGGGTTATTTTAAATTGATTGTATTTTAATCTTTGTTGTGAGCCGCCCTAAGCCTGCCATTTGGCGGGGAGGGCGGGATATAAATCCCAGGAGATAAATAAATAAATAAATTTAAGGTACAGCGAGACTCTCTTTTCTATCTGAAGAAGGGAGCGGTGACTCACGAAAGCTCATCCCCTGCCACAAATGTTGTTAGTCTTTAAAGTGCTCCTGGACTCTCATTTCTATCTGAAGAAGTGAGGAGTGATTTGCAAAAGCTCATCCCCTGCCTCAAATTTTGTTAGTCTTCAAGGTGCTCCTGGATGCTTGCTCTTTTCAGTTCTCTAAGACACGACATACCATAATCAGAAAGTAAGTTACAAAGATAGAAACTAATGCAAAAAATAAATAAATAAAGTTTTAGGTGAGTAGCCGTGTTGATCTGAAGTAGGAGAGCAAGATTCAAGCCCAGCAGCACATTAAAAGCCAAGAAGATTTCCTCAGTACAAGCTTTTGTGGGAGTCAAACCTCCCTTCCTCAGACACAAGCAGGAATGCAGATTCCCCGGGCCCTTACATCCTTGGCAGAAGGTGGGAGGGGTGTTGCAGAGATGGAAGTCAGGAGGCGAAGGGGCAACATGTAATCAGCTTGAGCTGGGGAGAGGTGCGGTACAAAGTGATACGTACAATAAACACTGTATTTGCAGTGGACTAATTTGGTTCCAATGAAGACCTCTCCAGGACTCGGATCTTGATCCAAAATGCTATTTTCTCTCCCAGGTCTGGAGATGTTACTCGACAACATTTATGACACCATTTTTGCGTCAACGGAGCCTGCCCAAACCTTCAGTGAAACCAGCATGTTCAGGATCCTGCAGAGGCGTTTCTTGGGGGTGCGGCTGATGACATCAGGCGGGTTCAGATGTAAGTAACAAGGCTCAGAAAACGCGGTAGGCTCATAGGCTGAACGTCAGGATCCACGCTCTTGACCCCACCATCTCTGGCAATGTGACCAGGGTTCCCTCTAAACTGAGTCAGTGTGAGCTAGCTCACAGGTTTTTTTAGCCTCCGTCTAATACACATTTTTGTCTCAGCTCAGGAAAGATGGCTCCAGGGCAAGCTAATTTATGCAGCAGCCAAATCGCTCGCTCACAGCTTTGATGCCAGTGGCTCAGGAAGTAGCACTTTTGCTCACGAAACTCAACAGCTTAGAGGGAGCGTTGAAGGTGACCCATGCGCTTCATGCCCTGCACTGCTGTGGCAGTTTGTAGGCAGAGGAAATTGCTGGCTAGGTTAGGACATGGTCCAGAGGGCAACAAGGTTAGGGTCAGGCATTTGCTGAGGTCCATCATCATTTGCTGAGATCCACCACCCCTCCTGGGGATCCCCAAGAAAAGCAGAAGCAACATGTGGAACTTCTTGGTCTTTGATTTTGTCTCTTCCAGGTCAAGGTGGGATGGGCTACTAAGAGCCTCCCAAACCTGTCATATTCAATAGTGCAGTTTTACTGTTGTTCTTATGGCCCAGGCTAGCTCAGTCTCGTCAGATCTCAGACGCTAAGCTGGGATGACCATGTTTAGTACTTGGATGGGAGACCACCAAGGAAGTCCAGGGTTGCTATGCAGAGGCAGGCAATGACAAATTGCCTCTGGTCATCTCTTGCCTTGAAAACCCTCCAGGGTCACTGAAAGTCAGTGGCAACTTTTTTCTGTGAGGGGTATTTTTTTGTTTTTTTTAATGTGTGTGTGTGAATGTGTGGGCACCTGGAAGTCATGGTGACCTCTGGTGACTGACCCCTACTGGGGGCCTGGAGGATACTCAGAGAGGTGGCTGAATAAAGCCTGCCCCCACCTCCCTACTGTTGGTATTCCAAGGAGGTCTCCCATCCAAGGACTTGCCAGAGTCAGCCCTGCTTAGCTTCTGAGATCTGATGAGACTGGGCTTGCCTAGGCTATCCAGTTCAGGTCAAGTAACTGGCAACTTGATGGCACTGTTCGTAGGTCTCTTGTGGAGCTCCTGGGGGTATCTGGTTGGCCATTGTTGGAAAGAGGATGCTGCGCTGATGGACCTTTGGTCAGCTCCAGCGGTTCTTCTTTTGGTGTAAAACGCATAAGCAGGACTGTGACGTGGTAGTAGGTTCAGGACAGACAAGAAGTACTATTTTGCACAGAGAGTGATTAAAATGTGAAATGCGCTGCCAGACGAAGTTGCTGTGAAAATGTGGAATTCGCTGCCAGAGGAATTCGCTGTGAAAATGTGGAATTCGCTGCCAGAGGAATTCTCTATGAAAATATGGAATTCGCCGCCAGAGGAAGTTGCTGTGAAAATGTGGAATTCGCTGCCAGAGGAATTTGCTGTGAAAATACGGAATTCGCTGCCAGAGGAATTTGCTGTGAAAATGTGGCCTTCGTTGCCTGTGATGGACACAGGAATAAATAGCTTTAGAAGGGAGATAGATTCATGGAGGATCGGTCTATGAATGGCTACTAACCTCCACATTCAGTGGCACTGATACTCTGAATCCCAGAGCTAGGAGGCAACATCAGGGGAAGGCCCCAGCCTCCGTGCCTTGTTGTTGGCCATCCAGAGGTACTGGCTGGCCACTGTGTGAGAAAGGATGCTGGACCAGATGGACCACTGGTCTGATCCAGTAGTGCGTTTGTTATGTTCTTACAAAGGCCTTGGCCTCTATGCCCTGCTGTTGGACCTTCAGAAGAAACGGTTGGCCACTGTGTGAGACAGGATGCTGGTCTAGACAGATCTGATCCAGCAGGGCTCTAATTATGTTCTTATGAAGGCCCTGGTCTCTTTGCGTCATTGCTGGCTCTCCAGAGGAACTGGTTGGCCACTGTGTGAGAGAGGATGCTGGACTAGGTGGACCACTGGACTGATCCAGCAGGGCTCTTTTTATGTTTTTTATACAAGCATAGAATGCAAACATTGAGAGTCAGCTGAAGGTTTACATGGTGTAAATTGGTTTGGATCCCACTCTAAATCCCGATGGTGGTGTAATGGAACTGTAGCAGGATGGCTTTTCCACCCAGTGAAAGTGGGGGTACTTCCCCCCCAGGTTTCCCCAGCCAGCTCAGAGTAAAATCAGGAAGCTGGGGCAGAAAGTCACTTCTTGCCCTTCCTCTTCTGATAGTGGGCAACCACCCCGGTTAAAAACGAGCCCTTCGCTCGTGTGGTGCCAGCTGAGGCATGTGTTACTTTAGCAAGATAGTTGAGTAAGGAAGTGTGCTGCCTCAGGGGGAGGGGGCCGTGGCTCAGTGGCGGAGCATCTGCTTGGCATGCAAAAGGCCCCAGGTTCAATCCCTGGTATCTCCAGTTAAAAGATCTGGCAGTAGGTGTATGTGAAGGACCTCTGCCTGGGACCCTGGAGAGCTTCTGACGGTCTGAGTAGACAATACGGACCTTGAGGGACCAGGGGTCTGACTTAGGGGTAATTTCGTAGAAAAAGAGGTGCAGGAGCTCATTACCATAACTCATTTGCATATGCCACACACCCCTAACATACCGAAAGTGTGTCAGAAGGCTCCAGTCCACAGGTGAGTGGAGTTTCACTCCACCCCTCAGGCTCCACCCCTCAGGCTCCACTCCACAGGTGAGTGAAACTGACCTGCTCTTCCTCCGTTCCCTTCCCCATCCAATACTTTGTGCAATAAAAATAAGCGTAAAGAACACACCCTCATTCTCTTCCTGCTCCCTTGAAACCACCAGGTTTCAAGTAGACTTGAGATACCCAGGACATGTGCACCACCCATCCCTTTCCCTTCCCCTCCCCACCACAAGACACCCTGTGAGGTAGGTGGGGCTGAGAGAGGTCTTTTGAGAACTGCTCATGAGAGAACAGCTCTGAGAGAACTTGTGACTGGCCCAAGGTCACACCAGCAGCTGCATGTGGAGGAGTGGGGAATCAAACCCGGTTCTCCCAGATTAGAGTCCCAACTCCTGACCACTACACCAAACTGATGGGGTGGAAGCTGCTGAAGGGTTGGTGGAATTTCTCCAGTGCTTCTTTGCCATGTGCCCAGATAAAAAATGGTATACTTAGAAAATTTATATGCCACCTTGAGCAAGTCTCTGGAAAAGCAGCACACAGTCATAAAAGGAACAATGATAAAATTATCAATATTAAAACAAAAGATTAAAAACAATAAAGACCCTAGCAGGGCTTTCCCCGGGGCGCTGCGCCTCTGCACTGCTCAGGGAAGCCAAGGAGGGGGCGGGGCTTGGTCATGTGCCCGCCCCCTGGGCTCCTCACTCCCAGAGCTGCGCTCCTGTGCGCTCCCGCTCCAACGGACCCCTGGTCTGACTCAATATAAAGCAGCTTCATGGGTTCATGTGTATTCTGGTACAGTCCTACTTGGTACCCCATGTCATTTCCTGATCTACCAAAGAGGAGGGGCTTGCACTGAATGGGACACTGCCAAGTGGTGTGGCTGACCCAAGCCTCTTGTCGACCCTCAGTAGGATTGGTTGGACACCAATACAACTGAATGGGGATCTCTCCCGTGACGTCTCTGTCCTTGACCACTTCTGCTTCTCTTGCAGGCCCCTCCAAGTGTGAAACGGAGAGGTTCTCAGCTGTCCGTTTCCAACACAAGTGTAGGCCGTCGTGTGACGGAAATGGAGCCTATGAACCAAGACAGTGCCAGCCAGGTGGCCAGTGCTGGTGCGTGGACTCCAGAGGGCAGGAGATCTTGGGATCCAGGAGTCAAGGGCAGCGTCCGGCGTGTGGTACGTAAAATCAGATGCTCAGAGAAGATCTGCTGAATCTCCTAGTCTTCATTCCCCATTGTTTTTTCTCTTGAGAACATCCAAGTATAAGGTTGGATCCTCTGCAGATCTGTTACTGCTAGTGGATGTATGGTTGCCATAGGATTGCCAGGTCTTACCTGGCTGCCAGCGGGGATGGGTGGGGGTGGTTCTTCCTCTTTAGGAGAACATAAGAACATAAGAGAAGCCAGTGTTGGATCAGGCCAGTGGCCCATCCAGTCCAACACTCTGTCATACAGTGGCCAAAAATACCAGGTGCCCTTGGAAAGTCCAGCAGTGGGGGCAGGAAGCCCTCCCACTGTTGCCCCCCCCCCATAAGCACCAAGAATAGGGAGCATCACTTGCCCCAGACTGAGAGTTCCTATCTATACTTTGTGGCTAATAGCCACTGATGGACCTCTGCTCCATATGTTATTGTTACGCTTAGGGGGGATTCTGACTTAAAGGAGTGATGTCATCATGTGGGGCACATCGAGGGCAGGGCCTCTATCGTTTGAGGAAAAGCCATAGAGTTTCCCCTCAAATGATAGAGCGTCCTCCTGCAACGTGCCCATGTGACGTCATCGCGCAAGGCACGTTGGCCTGATCACGGGACTTTGGGGGTGGGATTCCCCCCACCGGCCAGATCTGGGCTGGTGGATCAGGGGCCCTAAAAGCAGGCACACACCCCAGGGGAATGGCAAGCTTAGGCTGCCAACCTCTAGGTGAGACCTGAAGTTCTTTCAGAATTGTATCTGATCCACAGATGCCAGAGATCCATACCCCTGGAGAAAACAGCTGCTTGGGAGTGGGGACTCTGTTGCATCTCCTCCCCCACTGAAGCCCCTCCCTTCCCCAAATTCAGGTCTCCCCAGGCTCCACCTCCAAATCTCCTGGTATTTCCCAACCCCAGAGCTGGCATCCCTAAATGGAGGTGCTTTCCTTTGGCAGAGGAAAGTTCTTTCTACTGCAGAAAAAAAAAGCCTCTTCTAGCAGAAGAGATCCGTGAGACCCATCTTATAATCCTTTTGACAAAAGATGGGGATGCGGTAACAAAGTTTAGCTCAGCCACAGCAATAGCTCACTTCCTTCCTTCCAGGTAAATGAACAGATGCCACCGATGTAATGTGAGTTTCCAGCACTATGATAATACTGGAAGCTTTCAAAGGCAGTGCCCAGCCAAAGTGTGATGTCAATTCTGGGTGACTCTCTAGGATTTGCCCATGATCTCTATGGTAAATACCATAGAGCATATCACACCTAATCCAATCACCCCTCCTATTGTCATTTGATTTCCTTCGGCATCTGAAATCACCTCACTTTCCAATATATAGGACAGATGGACTTACAGTCCAGCTGTATCAGAAGAAGAGAGAAGTGACTCACGAAAGCTCACACCCTGCCACAAATTTTGTTAGTCTTTAAGGTGCTGCTGGACTCTTACTCTTTTCTACTGTATTAGGCACAAGGTATAGATGGAACACTCTGTCTGGGGCAAGTGATGCTCTGTATTCGTGGTGCTTGGAGGGCAGCAGTGGGAGGGCTTGTGGAGTTCTGGCCCTGCTGGTGGACCTCCTGATGGCACCTGGGTTTTGGGCACTGTGTGACACAGAGTGTTGGACTGGATGGGCCATTGGCCTGATCCAGCATGGCCTCTCTTTACGTTCTTCATCTGGTTGGAAAGATAATTGTATCTGAGATATCTTTTTTCCTTTGTCTAGGTGAGGAACATGCCTGTGTCTCTGAGAGACAAAGAGCACTCTCAACCCTTTTCTATGGACCCACTGGACACTTTGGCCGGCACAATTTGTTCGCTGCTGTAGAGGAAGCCCAGAAAATAACCAGGTTCTCAAGACCGTGTCCCCCTTCATTAAAGGAACTGTTGGTGGATTCTAGGTTGTTGACACCTCTCATAGACACGCCAAATGCTTCTCAGCTCTTCACACTCGAATCTGTCCTTAGCGAGGCTATCAGGGGGATGTTTCCTTCGAGAGAACTTGCTCGAGTGGCCCTCCAGTTCACCGGCAACCCCAAGCGGTTCCAAGAAAACCTTTTTGGGGGGGAGTTCTTGAAGAATTTGGTCCAGCTTAACTTCACTGGAGCCATTGGCACAAACAGCAAATTTGATTTGGAACGTTTTTTCCGGCAGAGCGGGACAAGCGATGGATTTGCCGAAACAATGCAGCCGATTTTGTTGGAAGCGCCCAAGGTCGACTTGCGCCAGCCTCTTCCGGACAGTTTGGGCCAGACGGTTAATTTGCAAGACAATCAGAAGTTGGTCAGATTTCTCACTTCCCTCCTCGAAACCCCGGAGTTTTTCACTTTTCTGCAGCAGGTCATTTCCATCCCCGGAAGCGTTGCTGAAGACTTGGGGGACGTCACAAAAATAGTGTTGAGATCCCAAGACTGCCAGGAGCGGGCCAGGAATTTGTTTGTCCCGGAGTGCACCAAAGCTGGGAGGTACAAGGAAATCCAGTGCTATGCAGGGGATTGCTGGTGTGTGGATTCCAGCGGAAAAGAACTCTCCGGATCAAGAGTTCACGGCACACGTCCAAGGTGTCCGACGCTGTGTGAAAAGCAAAGGGAGAGTCTGCAGAGATTGCAAAGAAGCCAGCCTGCAGGATCTGAGCTCTTTGTTCCTTCCTGTACCCTGGACGGAAAATTCTTGACGGTTCAGTGCCACGGAAGAAATTGCTTCTGTGTCAATTCAGAAGGCAGGACAATTCCAGGAATTGCCACCAATCCAAGACAGCCCATACAATGTAAGTTGCATTTTTATGGTGTTTGATCTGATATCCATATATCTATCTGTCTGTCCGTCCGTCCGTCTGTCCGTCTGTCCGTCTGTCCGTCCGTCCGTCCGTCTGTCCGTCCGTCTGTCTGTCCGTCCGTCCGTCCGTCTGTCCGTCTGTCCGTCCGTCCGTCTCTCTGTCTCTCTGTCTCTCTGTCTCTATCTATCTCTCTATCTCTATCTCTCGCTATCTCTCTCTATCTCGCTATCTCTCTCTTTATCTATCTATCTATCTGTCTGTCTGTCTGTCTGTCTGTCTGTCTGTCTGTCTGTCTGTCTGTCTATCTATCTATCTATCTATCTATCTATCTATCTATCTATCTATCATTTCTCTCTCTCCAAAAGAACTTATAATACACAACAATTCACAAAATGGAGACAATAATATTTTAAACAGTTTGTAAAAAGCAAATGGATGAATGTTACACTGGGACACAAGTGTCCACAATTTCCCTATTGCTGCAGCTGCTGATACAGCCCAGTGACCACTGACCTTCTACACGGCAGGTTTGACCACATTTCCTAGCCCCTAGTTCCCCTGGATGGACCAGGCTAGTCCAGTCTCATCAGATCTCGGAAGCTAAGCAGGATCAGTCCTGGTTTGTACTTGGATGGGAGACCACCCTGGAAGCTGAGGGTTGGTGTGCAGAAGCAGGCAATGGCCAACTATCTCTGTTCGTCTCCAGCCCTGGAAACCCTGCGGGGTCACCATCAGTCAGCTGCAACTGATGGCCCTTTCCAGCACCAGTCCACCATGAGTAGCCATTCTGCCCCCGCCCTGGTGGCATCCAGCCTTTTCTGTTTTTTAAAAAAATCAGCAATAATTTTTTTAAAAATAACATTGCATATTAATAAGAGATTGTCCAGCAGGAGAAAAGCAAGCTTTCCTTGAACTTAGACGATGCACATATGTGTCACACCAAGCGCCATCTTAAAAGAGACTCCTTCACTTGCAACTGAGATGACGGGAATGCCTTTTCCAAGAGGGTGCCTGCGTCCACATTTTTGGAAGCATATTGCTGTCAAGTCACAATGACCTTGTAGCGTTTTCAAAGCGAAGGGCTGGTTCAGAGCTGGTTTGCCATTGCCTGGCTCTGCGCCTCGAACCTGGTATTCCTTGGTAGTCTCCCGTCTGAATATTGACCAGGTCTGAGTCTGGTTAGCTTCCAAGATCTGACAAGATTGGGACCCTGGCCCCGACCTGGTGGCACTCTTTGCCAAATAACATCAGCCCCCTGCGGGATCTTACGCAATTCCGCCAGGCCTGTAAGGCAGAGATGTTCCACCAGGGGTCTGGTTGAGGAAAGCGATGGCTTACATCATGGCTGGCACCCTTCCTGGCTCTCTGTCCTCTGAAGGATTTAACACCTTTAATTCTCCCATACCCATGAGGCAACACACACCGGATAGTGGGAGGGAATCACAAAATTTCGTGTTTCCCTTGCTCGAAAGCTAGTTGAATCCGACTCAAGGGGGTGGTGCTCATCTCCGTTTCCAAGCCAAAGAGCCAGCGCTGTCTGAAGACTTTTTCCATGGCCATGTGGCCAGCATGACTAAACACCGAGGCACACAGAACACTGTTTCCTTCCCACCAAAGCAGTACCTATTTATCTACTTGCAGTTTCTTGCTTTCAAACTGCTAGGTTGGCAGGAGCTGGGGCCAGAGATGGGAGCTCATTCTGTCACATGGCACTCAGGTCTCGAACTGCCGATCTACAGACCTTCCGGTCTGCAGTTCATTGTCTTTACCTCTGAACCATATATTTTGATAAAATGCTTTTATGGTTTTATTGTTTCTAACTTTGTGCATCGCCTAGAGCCCCACAACTGTGGGGATTAGGCAATTAAAAAAATGTAAGTAAATATATCAAAAAAGAGCTTGGGCTATCCAGTTCAGGGTATTTCGTATAAGCATACTGAAATAAAATAGGTGCTGCCGAGTCAGCTAGGGCAGGGGTGGGCAATTGTTTTGGCTCGGGGGCCACTTTGTGGGAGCGGAGGTTAGCGGAGGGCCGCACCTTTTTAAATGATTGCATTCATTAGTTAACTTTGCATTTCAGAAAAGGTATAAATTGTATCATAAAAATCAATAAGTATAAATTAAATAAAATAGTGGTCGTTTTATTCAATTTATTTATTGTGCTAATTTCATATCATCTATAGCTACAAGCATATTTAATTTTAGAATCAGTTTAATGAGATAAATGTACCCTATCACACCACGTGGCCGACTGTCTTGGTGGGCTGCAAAAAACTCTGTGGCGGGCCACATGTGGCCCCCGGGCCGCTATTTGCCCACCCATGAGCTAGGGTACCTTTTCAATCAATTATATTTTACAAACTGACTTTCTTGACCAACGAATCAATTAAAAGTCGTTGCCCTGCGCTGAAGTCTTTCACTTGTGTGCATTCAGCTGCTGATACGTATTTTTCTCCTTCAGGCCCGAGTGACTGCCAGTTAGCAGGCGGTCAAGCTTTTCTAAGAACTGTGCAGGAGCTACTGATGGATCCCACCAGTCTGCCTCAGCTCTCCAGCATCTACATCCCACAATGCACCCAAGATGGCCAGTGGAGGCAGGTCCAGTGCGACGGTCCCCCGGAACAAGCATTTGAATGGTACCAAATGTGGATCACCCAGAATAATAATGGCAGATCTCTCCCTTTGGGTGACTTGATGGACATCCTCCTTGACTACAAAGAGAGGTCTAGGCCAAGCTTTGAAACCTTCATCAAAGCCCTCTATGACTCTGGCCACCAGAATGTCTTCCCGGCATTCTCCAGATATTCTTCCTTTGAGGATGTTCCTCCAGCGGTCCGGGAAGGAAACGACACAGAGGCTTCGTCGGGGAATATTCTGCTGTCGCCATTCACTTTCTGGCAGCTTCTTCAGGGACAATTGGTCCATTACCCAGGGCCTTACAGTGATTTCGGTAACCCGCTGGGTCATTTTGACCTGCGCGGTTGTTGGTGTGTGGATGAAAAGGGACAAATGCAAGGAAGCAAAGCTGAAGTGAATGAATTTCCGGACTGTAAGTAATTTCCTGAAGTAATTAAAAGTGCAGAGCTACTGCAGTCTGAATTCAATGGACTTAGATGGGGTAGGATTGCGCTGGTTCTCTCACTTGGCATTAAATTGTTTGTTCGGTGTGGTTAACTGTACTTTTGCTAAAGCAAACAGTTTTCAAAATAGAATTCAAAACTTGAATCATGCACTTATTTGAATTAGTTTGTCAAGTCTGGGGTGAGAAAGACTTGGAGGTTTTGGGGATGTGGCCTGAGAATGGTTGGGTTGGGTTGAGGACCTCAGCAGGTCTGAACTGCCGGAGACTGACCAAGAGATAGATCTTGGAGTTGTAGTAGATAACTCACTGAAAATGTCGAGATGGTGTGCGACTGCAATGAAAAAGGCCAAGGCTATGCTGGGGATTATTAGGAAGGAGACTGAAAACAAATTCCCAGTATCATAATGCCCCTGTATAAATCGATGGTGCAACCTCATTTGGAGTACTGTGTACAGTTCTGGTTGCCACACCTCAAAAAGGATATGATAGCATTGGAAAAAGTGCAGAGGAGGGCAACTAGAATGATAAAAGGGTTGGAACACTTTCCCTATGAAGAAAGGTTGAAGCTCTTGGGGCTCTTTAGCTTGGAGAAACGACGGCTGAGGGGTGACATGATAGAGGTTACAAGATTATGCATGGGATGGAGCAGGTAGAGAAAGAAGTCCTTTTCTCCCTTTCTCACAGTACAAGAACTCGTGGGCACTCCATGAAACTGCTGAGCTGTCAGGTTAGAACGGATAAAAGGAAGTCCTTCTTCACCCAAAGAGTGATTAACACGTGGAATTCACTGCCACAGGAGGTGGTGGTGGCTACAAGCATGGACAGCTTCAAGAGGGAGTTAGATAAACATATGGAGCAGAGGTCCATCAGTGGCTATTAGCCACAAGATAGATAGGAACCCTCAGTCTGGGGCAAGTGATGCTCTGTCTTCTTGGTGCTTGGGGGGGCAACAGTGGGAGGGCTTCTGGTGTCCTGGCCCCACTGCTGGACCTCCTGATGGCACCTGGGGTGTTTTTGGCCACTGTGTGACAGAGTGTTGGACTGGATGGGCCATTGGCCTGATCCAACACTGGCTTCTCTTATGTTCTTATAACTCATAGCCATTGATAGACTTCCTCCATGAATCTATATCTAATCTTCGTATATAGCTGGAAAGGCAAAGGCTTTAAAAGTACCTAAGCATCCTCAACGATCAGTCAATATTCTTATACAGAACTGATACAAGTTCTTACTTTCCCCCTTAAAAACTGAATAACCAGACTGGTCCAAAGCATACATTTAAGAGGTGGTTCCATCTTGGAGGGCATTTTCAGCTGGGTGCAAAATGCTGTAACTGTGTGTCATCCATCACACGTGGCCTTAGTTCCAAAAGTACCCTTTATGCTAAGCATGATGACCTCTCTGAGGAGGAAACTATCAACGCTCTTTGGAGTCATGGAGCTGAGTTAGGCACCAGTATTTAAATTCCCTCACAGCTGCCCCACAGGGGAAAACATACCATATGGTTGCTGGTAGCCTACCATCTCCCATTGGTTTGGTGCATCTGTTACCGCCCAGGAGGTGATTTCTGCTGATTCCCTCCCACTGCTTTAGACCTCTGCTGTGCCCCTTATCCTGTTCATGGGGGTTTGCTGATCCCAGAACCGAAATGTTAAGAGTGGTGGCTCAGTAGTTTATATCAGAAGGGACAAGTGGGGAAATTCACTCTGCAAACTCTGCTCTGTTTTGTAAATCTCGTGAAATACAAGCTGGTATCTGAAGTAGCTTGACAAGAAAGAAGGAACCCCCTGCCTTTTCTTTGTGTCCCTGATTTGATATGGAACCTAGAATCATAGAGATGGAAGGGACCTCCAGGGTCATCTAGTCCAACCCCCTACACAATGCAGAAAATTCACAAATACCTCCCCACTCACACACCCCCAGTGACCCCTGATCCACACCCCGAAGATGACAAAAAACCCTCCAAGATCTCCACTCAAACCAGCCTGGAGAAAAACTGCTTCCTCAAAGTGGCAAACAGTATTTCCCTGCGCGTGTCAGGAAGGGCCACAAGAACTAAGCACTGAGGCAACCCCTTCCTGCTCGCCCTTTTTATGATCTGCCTAAGCTCACAGAGTCTACATTGCTGTCAGATGGCCATCTAGCCTCTGTCTGAAAACCTCCAAAGAAGGAGAGCCCACCACCTCCCGAGGAAGCCTGTTCCACTGAGGAACCACTCTGTCAGGAAGTTCTTTCTAATGTTTAGCCGAAAACTCTTCATTCTGATGGGCTGAGCATTCTGCTCCTTATCAGTTCAGGGTGTCCAGTTCTCCAGAGCATGGGTAAATAAAACCGATGCCTAAAGGAAGCTAATCCTAATATTACAGCTATAGTGGCCAAGTTTCTTGCCGAAGCAGCCAAAGTTAGATCTATGCTCCTAAAGGAACGATTCATATTGTTTATTATGTTTCCAAATATCCATACTGTGTTACTGTATAGCTATATATCTTACTGCTATGCCATTAAAGGTATTTGACTTTGAATAAACCGATGCTGCTCTGGAACCTCCACATGAAATGCTGCGTCATGCACCTGGGATCCTGAGTCACCCGATATCCATGCTAAGCATGTGACTGCTGAGTCTCGAGGGCTGCATCTCGGGATGATGTAAAGTTTCTTGCAGCCTCTTCACATGAGCCCCAAAACTGTGTTTTTACAGCAGTGGAAATACCAGGGAATATAGGAAGATGTGAGGCCTGCGGCTAGTAGGAAGCTGCTGAGCACCAGCGGCCTGTTAAACACCGCTTTCCTTTCCCTGTAGGTCCTGGAGCATGCGGAGCCGCTCGGCAAGAAGCCATGAGGTTTACTGACGAAGTGAAGCGGCTCATCCGGGAGTCCAACAGCTCCCGCTTTCCTTTTGGGCAGAGCTTTTTAATGGCTGAAGGGCTCACGTTGACCGAGGATGAGCTACTGAATTATTCTCAGCCGGGGATCACATTTTCAGAAGGGTTGTTGACAGGAAGGGATTACGCCATCCGGCTGGCGGCACAATCCAGTGAGTTTGTTCGAAGGAATGGACTCTCTTCATGGAATGAAACACACGTATGAACACATGAGGCTGCCTTATACTGAATCAGACCCTTGGTCCGCCGAAGTCAGTGTCGTCTACTCAGTTTGGCAGCTGCTCTCCAGGATTTCATGCGGAGGTCTTTCACATCACCTCCTACCTGATCCGTTTAACTGGAGAGGCTGGGGACCTTCTACAGGGCAGGCAGATGCTCGCCCTCTGACTCATGGCCCCGTCCTTTCCCCTTCCCCATTTGGGGGGGAACTGAGAAAGAACCTTGGTTATTAAATAACATATCAGACACCTGCAAGATTTTGGAAAGAGTTGGTTCTGTTTCCCCAAAGTTCCTTAGGGCTTGATCTTCCTGGGAGTCAATACTGAGACAGGGTACCGGGCATTCGTGGGATTATTTTAATTTTATTGTGGTATTTATGAAAGGACATGATTACCATTTAGGGTTGCCAAGTCCCTCAAGCTTACTGGCGGGGGGGGGGGGAGTCCTCTGCTGGCCGGGAGCTTCATCGGTGCATGCGCGAAGCGCGCGTGCCGGCTGACGTCACCAGAAGTGACGTCAGCATGTTGGGGGCGTTGCCAGGGCGACGCTCTGGCAATTGCCCCAAAACTCTATGGCAGGGGTGGGCAATTGTTTTGGCTCAGGGGCCACTTTGTGGGAGCGGAGGTTAGCGGAGGGCCACACCTTTTAAAATGATTGCATTCATTAGTTAACTTTGCATTTCAGAAAAGGTATAAATTGTATCATAAAAATTAATAAGTATAAATTAAATTAAATAGTGGTAGTTTTATTCAATTTATTTATTGTGCTAATCTCATATCATCTATAGCTGCAAGCATATTTAATTTTAGAATCAGTTTAATGAGACAAATGTACCGTATCACACCACGTGGCCGACTGTCTTGGCGGGCCGCATGTGGCCCCCGGGCCGCTATTTGCCCATCTCTGCTCTATGGTATCATAGAGTTTTGGGGTGATTGCCAGAATGTCGCCCTGGCAACGGCCCCAACGTGATGGCGTCACTTCCGGGTGACGTCATTACATGAGGGAAGTCGTCCAGGCTGGACGACTTCGGGTGTGGGGTTTCCCCCGCCGGCCGAATGCTGGCCGGCGGATCGGGAACCCCTGTAGTGGGGGATCCCCCACCCCCCAGGCTGACTTGGCAGCCCTATTACCATTATACCCAAAATTTTGGGAGTATAGATATGTTTTGGGAATCCATTTCAGGCAATCCTTTTTTCAGGTTCAGAAAGGTATTGACAGCTCTCCTGCTGCTGTTTTTCAAATGTCTTTCACATCACCAGTGGCCCTTTTTAACTGGAGATGTTGGGGATTGAACCTTCTGCATGCAAAGCAGAGGCTCTTCCACTGAGCCACGGCCCCTGCCTTCCTCGTAGCTTTAATTGTGTCTGTTCTTTCCCCCCTTTTCCTTTCAGCTTTGCATTTCTACTGGCGCAACCTCTTTGCCTCACGCGGTTCTGCAGGCGAGGCCACGCGTTTGGGATTTCAGCCATACATCCCACAGTGTGACGGGCTGGGAAAGTGGCAACCTGTTCAGTGCTATGACAGCTCAGGTGAGACCTGGCTAGCAATCTAGTTGGCAGCATTAAGGTGAACCAAACAGCCACAGGACTCCATCATTGCCTGTGATCCCCTTCTCTATTGCATTGTCTCTGTCAACTGAGATTATTCTCTCTAGGCTTTCATGTACTTAAAATCCAAAGATGCTTCTTTATTGGCAACCACTTGCTAGAAAAGGGGTTCCCAATCATTTTGAACCTGGACTCAGCATTGGGGTCAACCACAAAATGGCTGCCACAGGAGGCGGAGCTAACCTCAAAGCGTCAGGGTCAAGGGAGCAGCAGCTCCAATAACCCGGAAAGCCAAATAAGACTTTGATAAAAGAAGCAGAAAGAAAGAAGAGAAAAATTATTGTTATGTTGAAAGTTTGTTTCTTCTTGCTTTTGTATTCACTTGTCTTAAATTCAGTTATTTACGTTAAATGCTTAGGGTTGATAGGTAAGAATAAGCTAAGGATGCCTTGTTTGGTGAGCCAGTTTGGTGTAGTGTTTTTTGTGAAGAGCAGGGTAAATTCCTGCCTTTTCCTCTTCACGAACCACCATGAATTGCGCCAGAATTCATGGAAGTTCGTGGTGGTTCTTCAGTTAGCAAACATTGGTTCACAAACCACGAACCGGCCGAAATTTGTGATGAAATTTCGTTCATCAGTTGGTTCGTGCCCATCCCTATTGCTGTATCTATGATCTCTCTTCATTAAAGAAGTGAGCTTCAGAAGGTCTACCACTTGAGCTTCCAGCCAGAAGCATAGGGTGTACAAAACCGTGGCTCTTACTTGTTAACTTTTACGAAAGTGGCACATCCTTTGCAGAGTCTACTTCCATTGGAGACAGCAGCCATTGTAATACTTGCTTATTTAAAAATATACCCTGCAGAGATTGGATTTATATCCCGCCCTTCACTCACTTAAGAGTCTCAGAGCGGCTTACAAACTCCTTTTCCCTTCCCCTCCCCACAACAGACACCCTGTGAGGTAGGTGGGGCTGAGAGAACTCTTTCCCAAGCTGTCCTTGAGGGAACAGCTGGTACAGAGCTATGGCTTGCCCAAGGTCATCCAGCCAGGTGCGAGTGGAGGAGTGGGGAATCAAACCCGGTTCTCCCAGATTAGAGTCCGCGCACTTAACCACTACACCAGACTGCAAGGAAGATCTGATTGCAAAGCGCCTCTTGCAAATATTCATTTGTCCCTTTTTCTTGCATCCTAGGTCACTGCTGGTGTGTGGATGAGAGAGGACGTTATGTGTCGGATTCTCTAGTGACGCGCTCAGCTCAACTGCCTCAGTGTAAGTCATCTTCCCCATTTTGAGCTTTGCTGTGCAGCTAGATAAAGGTGACTGGCACAGTTTTGGTGCCTTATGAACGCTACAGAGAGAACTGCAAATGTGTTGCAGCTCAGTAGATGTTTGGAAAATGGAGCCAGGTGCATAGGCATAGACTACAGGGGGGCTCGAGGGCTCAAGCCTCCCCCAAAATTTCCCGGGGGGGATTGAGCCCCCCCCAGGAAAACGTAGCGCCTGCTGCCGCACCTCCTGGGGCCCTTCCGAGGCTGGCAGCTGCTGCTGCCGGTGCCTCTCCCCCCCTTCCATCCTTCCCTCTCCCTCCCTCTTTTCCCGGCGAAGGGAGAGGGAAGGAGTGTGGGGGGGGGAGAGAGGCCCCGGCAGCAGCGGCTGGCGGGCCTCGGAAGGGCCCGGGGAAGCACGGAGGTTTCCCGGCCGGGGGGGAAACATCGCCCCAGCGATCCCCCCCCCCCCCGGATTTTACAAAAGTGTACGCCCCTGGCCAGGTGCAACAGTATGCTTGGTGTGCAGAAGGTCCCAGGATCAATCTCTGGCATCTCCAGTTGAAAGGATCAAGTAGTGGATGTGAAAGACCTCTGCCTAGAATCATAGTCATAGAGCTGGAAGGGACATCCAGGGTGATCTAGTCCACCCCCCTGCACAATGCAGGAAATTCACAAATCCCCCCCCCCCATGACCCTTGCGCCATGCCCAGAAGATGGCAAAAAACCTCCAGGATCCCTGGCCAAATTGGCCGAGAGAAAAATTGCTTCCTGACCCCAAAGTGGTGGCCAGCATTTCCACGGGTGTGTAAGAAAGGGCCTGATGCAACCCTTCCTGCCCTCCCTTCTCATGATCTGCCGAAATTCACAGAATCCACATTGCTGTCAGATGGCCATCTAGCCTCTGTTTGAAAACCTCCAGAGAAGGAGAGACTGCCTCCTCCCGAGGAAGCCTGTTCCACTGAGGAACCACTCTAACTATTAGGAAATTCTTCCTAATATTTAGCCGAAAACTCTTTTGATTTAATTTCAACCCGTTGGTTCTGGTCCAACCTTCTGGGGCCACAGAAAACAACACTGCACCCTCCTCTATCAACCCTTCAAGTACTTGAAGATGGTTATAATATCACCTCCAGTTGTTTCCTCTCCAGGCTAAACATATCCAGCTCCTTCAACCTTTCCTCATAGGACTTGTTCTTCAGACCCCTCAGCCCTCCTCTGGACACGTTCCAGACTCTGTGAAACTCTAGTTAGCTGTTGCCAGTCTGAGTAGACAATACTGACCTTGATGGACCAAGGGTCTGATTCAGTATAAGGAAGGTCCATATGTGTTTGTACAAGTAAGCTTCTAGTCCTTATGGATCTTCAGATCAGCTTGGAGGTTTGTGGGCAATGCCTGTTGACATCTTGAAGCCGCAGGACTAGACTGGCTGTTATGAAGGTAGACGTGTTTCATTTCCTGTCCACTTTCTTCATATACAAAGAATGCAAGGGAGTCTTTACCAATAAAAGGAGTGAGCGAGAGAAAGATACTTTGCCCTGGCTCCCTTTTGGAGTTTATCCTGGGCATTTCCAGCCACTGTCATCTAGTTGCTGTGCAGGAACAAATGGCTGGGTCTGAAACATTATATGGAGCTGGTGTTACTGATGATGGGTGTTCGAATGAATACAGGTCAGACACCGTGTCAGCGTTCCCGAACAAATGCATTGATTTCCAGCTGGAGGCAGAAGGGGTCGAAACGTGATGTGGCTTCAGCAGACCTGTTTACACCTTCCTGCCTAGAGGCAAGTTGTTTTGCATTGAAACTTATTTCAGTTCTAGGCTGAGTTCAGGATTTCGTTCACATTTTGGTTATGTCCGCGTTCTGCTATTCAAAACTCCAGTTCTGGTGGCATATAGAATCCTAGGTGCTAACCGTCCAGGACAGAGTTGAGATGTTTCAGGGACTTCTCATGGATGGTGTAATGCAGTTCGTTTATTTATTTATTTAAGCTCAGAGTTGGAAGGGATTTATAAGATTATGCATGGGATAGAGCAGGTAGAGAAAGAAGTCCTTTTCTCCCTTTCTCACAATACAAGTGTCACGCCCTTGAGCGCCCCCTGGGCCCGGTGGACGTTCTGCCACAATCTCGTTGGAGCCCCCGAGGGGTGGGATAGGGATGTGGGAGGATAGGTGTGGCCTCAGAATGGGGCGACGCCTGGTTAACGTCACCAGGCCTCAACCCCTGTGTAGTCAGTGACTTGTGAGAGTGCTAGGCCTCGTTTCGCTCCCTCTCTCTCTGGGTCTCACAGCCTCTTGCAACTCTCCTGTCTCTCTTCCCGCGCTGCTTCCTCCCCGGCCGTCCCATATCTGTCTCCTTTTATCCCCTTTTTCCCCCCTCGGTGCTCCACCTTTCCTCTCCTTCCTTCCACCCTTTCGTGTGCTCCCCTGTCACTCTCCCCTCCTCCTTTCCCCATTGGCTTCTCTGTCCCCTCTTGGCTCCACTTGTTCCCGCCCCTCACTCAACCCTGGGCGTCCCTGCTGGCCCCACCCTTCTCCGTCTCCATGTGCAGGGTTTCCCTTGGGTGTCTCCTGTCTGCCTTCTCCCCTAGTGTCCCTCCCTGCACTGGCTCCTTCGAGCCCCTCCGGGGTCCTATCTCCTCCTCTTTTACCGGCACGCCCCGGCCAGCCTCGGGTCCTCACGGCTCCCGTGGCCACGACCGGGCACGTCTTGGCGGCCCCGTCCTCTGCCCAGTCTCTCGGACTGCCTCCTGGCCGGGTCCAATCAACCCCGCTAGCGGATCCCTCCCCCCTGATGACTCGTGGTCACTGCCGGAGGGACCCCTGTCGCTGGAGAAGGGCCCCGGTGAGTCTGGCGAGCTCCCGCCGCAATGGGAACCAAGGTTCCCGGGGCTCCCGGGAGCCCCGCGGCAGGACAACAAGAACTTGTGGGCACTCCATGAAATTGCTGAGCAGTCGAGTTAGAACAGATGAAAGGAAGTACTTCTTCACCCAAAGAGTGATTAACATGTGGAATTCACTGCCACAGGAGGTGGTGGCAGCTACAAGCATGGAAGGCTTCAAGGGGGAATTGGATAAACATGTGGAGCAGAGGTCCATCAGTGGCTATTCGCCACTGTATAGATAGGAACTCTCAATCTGGGGCAAGTGATGCTCTGTATTCCTGGCGCTTGGGGGGGCCAGCAGTAGGCGGGCTTCTAGTGTCCTAGCCCCACTGCTGGATCTCCTGAGGGCATTTGGTGTTTTTGGCCATTGTGTCACAAGAGTGTTGGACTGGATGGGCCATTGGCCTGATCCAACATTGGCTTCTCTTATGTCCTTATGTTCTTAAGGGACCCTGGGGTCATCCAGTCCAATACCCTACCTGTGCAGGAACTACACCGGATTGATCTAGCTTTTATTATTGGATCTGCATTTGGATCAATCTGGCTTTTATTATTGGCAGTCCAGTTTGGAGTTTTGAAAATGTGACTTTTATGTGTTGTATAGTTATTATTTTTTTATTGCGCCTTTATAAAGTTTTATTGATATCATAAGCCACCTTGAGATCTGCAAGGGAGATAAAACAAGTCTACACACAATTCTCAGTTTCTGTCTTTGTGTTAGGATTGCCAGCTCCAGTTGGGAAACTCCTGGAGATTTGAGGTGGAGATCGGGGAAGGAACTGTTTGGGGAGGGGATGGACTTGGGGAGTATAATGTAGGGTTGTCAGGTCCTTCCTGGCGGGAGATGGAGGGGGACTTACTGGGGGCAGGAGGGAGGCCCAGCTGACATTGCAACAACATGTCTACCTCACTTCTGACATGACCCGGAAGTGACGCTATCATGCAGCCACATTGGGGCAACGCTCTGGTATTTGGGCAAAAACTCTATGGTAAATTTGGCTTCTACCATGGAGTTTTTGCCCAAATACCAGTGGGTCGCCCCGGCATTGCTGACATGATGATGTCACTTCCGGGTCATGTCAGAAGTGATGCAAACACATTGCTACAACATAGATTGGGCCTTGCTGTTTTTCTGGGCAAGTCCCCCCCCCCATGACCAGCTGGTTGGCAGTGGGGCGGTGAGGCCTAGTGGTGGGGGGAACCCCACCTCCCCTGGGGGGGGGGGTGTCTGGCAAGCCTAGTATAATGCTGTAGAGGCTGCCCTCCAAAGTGGCCATTTTCTCCAGGGAAACTGATCTCTGTTGTCCGGAGATCAGTTGCACCTGGAGGTTGCCGAACCTGAACGTGTGTTGCAACATAGCAGTAAGCTTTCTGGTACACCACCAACTTAAACAGTCCCCCTGGATCCAAGCACTCTTGTCCGTCCCAAAGATATGACCCACAAGAAGTTATTGGTAACCTGAGCAAACACCTGTGTGCTCTCAAGCCCACCTGGCTCCCAGCCCTATGTTCCTTCCCCAAGCCCTATTTCCCGGCTTAAGTGCACAATACCAGTACTCCAGAAAGACAATTTTGGATTGCTTTACAATGCTGCAGAATAATTGCGTAAATCCACCCTGGTTTTTTTGGCATACTGGTTTCTAAACATGAGTCCGCATGCAGGCTGCCGTTCCACAATGATAATGCAACGGCTTCCTTCTAGACCGGGGCGTATGCCGCACTACAGAAGTCAGAGACTGAGGCCTGGTGTATTGACCCTGTGTCAAGAGAAGTACTCCAAGGGAGCAGCGTAGATTCAAAGGGCGGAGTTCGCTGTAAGTACCTACGGCTTCTTTTCTGAGTTGTCCATTGTTGCTGGAAATTGGCTACTGCTCTGGTGAAAGCATCTATTTTATTCTGTCTCTGCCCTTGGCCTCAGCGTGCGGAGAGCTTCACAAAGACATTTGTGTCCTCAGAACGAAGCATTCATTCTGAGAGCGTAAGCCATCGAGAATTCTCTTCACGTCACCTCAGGAATGTTCGTTATGTTAAAAAATTTTCCTGCACGTTATTTAAGGTTTTCTGCTGGTGAATCATTTGTTTTTAAACCAATGACATTTAAAAAAAATCTATTGCATTGAAATAATTGCGTTTGGGGCGAACCCTACAGCATTACCCTGATGCAATGACATCACTTCCTTTTTGTGTGTGGAAGTCACAGTGCACATTGGTGTGGTGCCAAGGAGAACTCCCTTATCCTCCTCCCATCTATAAGTGGTGACAGGGAATGGAAGGGTCCAGCTAGGGTTGCCATCCCCCCAATGGGGGTGGGGTTTCCCTGCTTTGGGGGCCCCAATCTGCTGCCGCCCATCTGGCCAGGGTTTTTTTTTTGAGCAGCCCCGTCTATGCCCAACACGACGGTGTCACCCAGAGGTGATGTCATTACGCAGGGCATATCACATGGGGGACACTCTAGCATTTTTTTGGGGGGGGGAACTCTATGGTAACCAAAGAGTTTCCCCCAAATGCTAGAGCGTCACTTCGAGGTGATTTCATCATGGCGTGCTCACTTTGCACATGTGCCAGAAGACTCAAGGAAGAAGACTGGAGCCCCCCACTGGAACACGGTAAGGACCTGGCAAACCTAGGTCCAGCTGGGAGGTCTCCTGCTGTAGCCCTGGCCCTGATACCTCTTGTGAGAGGTCAGGAGTATGCACTGGGCATGTGCAGCTCATTCCGCCAGCCCTCAGAAGGGGCCAAACTGTGGGCCAGTGACTGGGGAGAGCACTATCTGCTCTCTTCACAAATTGCGGGAGAGAAACCAAGGTGAGGTGGTGGCATAAGGTGTTGAGAACCCTCTCCTTTTTCTATACCTGAAGCCCTGCAGGCCACAAGGGGGTCTCGAACTAGGAGTGACAGAGAGAGATATGCTTGAAGGCTGGTGTTCAGATCTGCCCCATCCTACCTGTCTCACATGTATGCAGTAGACTGAGCAGTAGCCATCAGAAACAGCATGGTATCACTTCCAGGGCAAAATTTCCAGTGAAAAAAGTGATTTCACTCCTATTTAGGGACTGTGGAAAAACTCTGTGGGTCTACCATAGATTTTTCTGCCCAGTCCTAGAGAGGCATGATGTCACGTCACGGTTCGGCCAGCCATTTTGAAAACTTTTCTCCAGCCAGCGGGTTACTGGCAACCCTAGACATAACATCTGAACCATGTCTTTCTGAAATATTCAAGGAAGTGGAAGATAACTTTAGAATTTGATAAAGAAGAGCTCACACTATTTCTTAGAAGGACAAGCCTTCTTTAACATTCTCTCTTTCATCCCCTGCTACAGTAACAACATCGCAGTGGAATTAGGCTAAAAACCATCTCCACATACAGCCTTAATTATAGAATACATATAGAATACAGCCTTAATTATAGAATACATTCTTACAAGATATGGTGAAGATCCACAAGGTTAGAGGGCTTTAAATCTGATGATAGATAGACAGACAGACAGACAGACAGATAGATAGATAGATTGGAAGAACAAATTCATGAAGGACAGACCCATAAATGGCTATCAGTCATGATTTCTAAATGGAACCTCCCTTTTCAGAGTCAGTCTATCTCTGACTTCCAATTCTTGGGAGAGTTGCCACAGTGGCCGAGGACTGCTACCTTCATGACCTGGTTGGTGGAATTCCTGGAAACATTTGGGGGTCTACCACTGAAAACAGGGTCTGGTTTAATGTAGTGTTACAAAAAACTGACCTGCAATCTGGAAGATCAATCGGAATCTTGCCTCTCTTACTTCTGAGAAAACGCCGATAGGACAGCCACATGGCGTGACCAGAGTTTCTCGTCTTATTTCAAAGGCCCCGGTTATTGCAGCGTGCTGGAGTCCAAAGCCCTCTTGCGGGAACTTGGGAGAGGATCCCTTCCCCAGTGCGAGAGCAGCAGCGGTATTTTCTCCCCCATGCAATGCGACGACAACCGGGAAAGCTGTTGGTGTGTCTTTGAGAATGGCGGGGAGGTTCCCAGGACACGAGACACCGGCAGGAGGCCTGCCTGTGAACGTGAGTCAAGCTTGCAGCCTGAACTAGGGTTGCCAACTCCAGGTTGGGAAATGCCTGGATATTTGGAGCTGGAGCTGGCCGAGGGTGGGGTTTGGGGAGGGCAGGAACCTCGGCAGGGTACAATGCCATGCAGCCCACCCTCCAGAGCAGGGGTGGGCAAATGGCGGCCCGCGGGCCACATGCGGCCCGCCACAGAGTTTTTTGCGGCCCGCCAAGACATGAAGAGTAACAAGAGTAAATATAGATGCTCTTTGACAGACATTAACTTGCAGGCTGTGATGAGAATCTCAACAAGCAATCTCACTGATTTCAAAAAAATTGTAGAAAAGTGTGATAGGGTACATTTGTCTCATTAAACTGATTCTAAAATTAAATGTGCTTGCAGCTATAGATGATATGAAGTTAGCACAATAAATAAATTGAATAAAACGACCACTATTTTATTTAATTTATATTTATTGATTTTTGTGCTACAATTTATACCTTTTCTGAAATGCAAGGTTAAGTAATGAATGCAATCATTTTAAAAGGTGCGGCCCTCCGCTAACCTCCGCTCCCACAAAGTGGCCCCCGAGCCAAAACAATTGCCCACCCCTGCTCCAAAGCATTTGTTTTCTCCAGGGGAACTGATCTCTGTAGTCTGGAGATGAGCTGTAATTCCAGGGGAACTCCAGGCCCCACCTGGAGGTTGGCAGCCCTATCTCCAGGGGCACCTTTCAGACCAACAACAGTTAATTCTGGGTGTAAGCTTTCATTGTGCTTGCACACTTCATCAGATACTTCTTCAGATATCTGAAGAAGTGTGCAGGCACACAAAAGCTTATATCCAGAATTAAACATTGTTGGTCTGAAAAGGGCCGCTGGACTCAGAAACTTTGTTCTGTTGCTTCTGACCAACGTGGTGACCCACCTGAATCTATTGCAGGGCACAGCTTCATACCGGGGTATCCCAGATTCCTAGATCTAAACTCTCAACCAGTACACTGCTGAATGTGGTTCCAAAAGCTGTTATTGGATGCGTGTGACCTCCCCCCCCCCCTCCTGGGGCCCCAGTGGGTGGCAAAGAAACCTATAAATTACATTATCAATCACTAAACGTGAATTTCTGGCTATTGCCCTGCTGTGTTGGCACTTCATCACTGTTATTCTTTACCTTACGCACAAGTAGGGTTGCCAGGTGAGGCTGACAAGCCGGCGGGGGACTTTCCAGAAGCATCTAGGGGAGGGGTGGGAAGAAGCATGACTGAACTCCAAAGGGAGTTCTGGCCGTCACATTTAAAGGGGCTCTGTTCCCTTTAAATGCCTTCCCTCCGTTGGAGATAATGGAGGATGGGGGCACCTTCTTTCGGGGCTCATAGAATTGGACCCCCTGGTCCAATCTTTTTGAAATTTGGGGGCTTTTTTTGAGGAAAGGCACCAGATACTGTGCCAAAAATTTGGTGCCTCTATCTCAAAAAACAGCTCCCCAAAGCCCCAGATACCCACAGATCAATTCTCCATTATACTCTATGGGGACCAGTCTCCACAGGGTATGATGGAGTGCCCAGTGAACATTCCCCACCCCACTTTCTGATAACCTTGAAGAGTGGGGAAGGCCTCCAAATCAGGGGATCCCCCACCTCCACCTGGAGATTGGCAACGCTACAGAAAAGGGATATCAAATTTGGAACCTAATCCCTCCAACTTTGATGCCTCACAGTCCAGGCCTCTTTCTGCAACATAAACCTTTCCAAAAAAATTAAATCTTGCCGTTGAAACCCAAGCTGAAAATCCTGAACTTCCAAATTCTGTTCCGTTACCAGCACTGGCAACCATTCTTTTAGAGAAATACAGGATCCTTGACTTTTCCTCTGATTTAGTTTTCCCTTCCAGTGGATGCTTACAGAAAGCCAAGAAAGAGCTTTTAAATTTTTTAATATATGTATATATATATTGCAATTCTGGGCAAAACTAGAAGATGGGAGCATGGCTTGTCAGCAGAGGAGACAGCTAGGGTGGGAAAGGACAATAAATCCATCTCCCTTTATTGCCCGTTGTGTCCATTGAAGTTTCTGTGAAGGTAATTGGTTCTGTGTGGGAGAGATTCCCCTTTGGATCATTTCCAGCTTCCATCTATTTATTTATTTATTTATTTATTGTATTTATACCCTGCCCTCCCCGCACGCGGGCTCAGGGCGGCTAACAAGGGCTAAAAAGCCATATATATCATAAAACAGCTTAAAACAAGTTAAAAACAGTAACAACAATAAAAACTCCGTTGTTCAACAACATATCTGACTATCATCCCAGTTTAAATTTAAAGTGCTTCTGATCTCATCGAGATGGCATCCTATCAAATAGGGGGAACTTCCAACCAGCGCTATCGGCCTGGACTGCCTTTGGGCCAGTTACCATGCAGGTGTTCTTACAATGTTACAGTGTCAGTGGCGGCTCCTATCCAAAAGCCTGGCGGAAGAGCTCCGTCTTGCAGGCCCTGCGGAACTGCATTAGGTCCCGCAGGGCCCTGGTCTCCTCCGGGAGCTCATTCCACCAGGTTGGAGCTGCCACTGAAAATGCTCTGGCCCTAGTCCTAGTGAGCCTGGCTTCCTTGGGGCCCGGGACTCGAAGTTGATGACATGACCCCGACCGCAGTGCTTGCTGGGGTATATACGGAGAAAGGCGGTCCCTCAGGTACGTTGGACCCTGGCCATATAGGGCTTTAAAGGTAAGAACCAGCACCTTGAAGCGAACTCGGTATGCTATAGGCAGCCAGTGCAGCTCCGCTAGCACAGGTCGGATATGGTCCCGTCTTGAGAGACCCATCACCAACCTGGCCGCGGCATTCTGCACTAGCTGCAGCTTCCGGGTTTGCACCAAGGGCAGCCCCATGTAGAGGGCGTTACAGTAGTCCAGTCTCGAGGTGACTGTGGCATGGATCACTGTGGCTAGGTCAGCATGGTCAAGGTAGGGGACCAACTGCCGAGCCAGCCGAAGATGGTAAAAGGCCGACTTGGCAGTGGCTGCTACCTGGGCCTCCATTGTCAAGGAGGGGTCCAGGAGCACTCCCAAACTCCTTACCCGTGACGCAGGCACCAACGGTGCCCCGTCGAAGCTCGGGATCGGGAGCCCCCGCCCTGGTCCGGTCCGCCCCAGACACAGGACCTCCGTCTTCGCCGGGTTCAATTTCAGCCTGCTCAGTCTGAGCCACCCAGCCACGGTGTGCAATGCCCGGTTGAGATCTTCAAGGTCCGAATCCGGCTGGCCACCCAACATCAGGTAGAGCTGGGTGTCATCCGCATACTGATGACATCCCAGCCCATACCTCCGGGCAATCTGGGCAAGGGGGCGCATATAGATGTTGAATAGCATCGGGGAGAGCACCGCCCCTTGAGGCACACCACATTCAAGTGGGTGTCTCCTGGACTGCTGCTCCCCTACCACCACCCTTTGTCCCCGACCTTGGAGAAAGGAAACGAGCCACTGCAAGGCCCGCCCCTGTATCCCCACGTCGGCAAGACGGCGAGACAGCAGCTGATGATCGACCATGTCGAACGCTGCCGACAGATCAAGCAGCAGCAAAACCGCCTCGCCGCCTTGATCCAGATGCCGCCGGAGATCGTCAGTAAGGGCAACCAATGCCGTCTCCGTCCCATACCCCGGGCGAAAGCCGGACTGGGCAGGGTCTAGGACCGAAGCGTCATCCAGATAACTCTGTAACTGTAACGCCACCGCCCTCTCAATTAATTTGCCCAGATAGGGCAAATTGGACACCGGTCGGTAGTTCGCCAATTCGGCCGGGTCCAGGTATGGTTTTTTCAAGAGAGGGCGGACCATCGCCTCCTTGAGTGCCCCTGGGAATCTCCCTTCCGAAAGGGAGGTGTTGATAATTTCCCAGGCGGCACCTCGTAGCCCCTCGTGGCCAGCTTTAATCAGCCAGGACGGGCACGGATCAAGGATGCATGTGGTTGGGCGCACAGTCACGAGAAGTCTGTCAACTTCCTCAAGATCAAGCAGGCCAAACCCATCAAAACCCGGAAACGAAGACGTGCTCGGAGCCTCAAGTTCACTTACTGTTTCTAATGTGGCAGGGAGGTCACGGCGGAGCGACAGGACTTTATCCGCAAAATAGCTCGCAAGTGCCTCACAGCCAATTTCCAATTCCCTAGCATTTGGTCTGCCTAATGGCAGAACTGTTAATGACCGAATTGTTCTAAACAATTGGGCTGGGCGCGAGCTAGCGGACGCAATCTCAGCAGCATAGAAATCTTTCTTTGCTGCCTTGGTTGCCATCTCATAGGCCTTCATAAGCGTCCTATAAGATGCTCTTGTAGCTTCGTCGCGAGTACGCCGCCAACGCCTCTCCAGCTGTCGTAGCTCTCGCTTCATCAGCCGTAGTCCCTGGGTATACCAGGGGGCTAACCTATTGCGAGGGCGTAGAGGGCGCCTGGGAGCGATCTCGTCAATGGCTGCAGAGAGCCGGCTATGCCAGTCCTCAACCAGCTCATCCAACGAGCCGCCAGGGGGCATCGGTTCCCGCAGGGCCGCCTGGAATCGCACTGAATCCATCTGGCTCCGCGGGCGAGCTAAAATTCGCTCGCCGCCTAGGGGTCAGGATGGAACATTCAGACGGGCCCTCAGGGCGAAGTGGTCCGACCATGGCACCGCCGAAGCGGTAATCCGGTCCACTGTTACCCCCACGGCGAAGATCAGATCGAGCGTGTGACCGGCACGGTGTGTAGGGGCCAAGATGTACTGAGAGAGTCCTAGTGCTACCATGGACGACACCAGGTCCGCCGCCTGAATGGAAGCTGCATCTTCAGCATGGACGTTGAAGTCACCCCAAACCACTAGGTTAGGGTGCTCCAACGCCCAGCCCGCCACAGCCTCCATCAGGGACAGCAGGCTGTTGGCTGGTGCATTAGGCGGTCGGTACACCAGCCATACAGCCAGACTCTCTTCGGCCTCCCACACCAAGCCGACACACTCCATACCCACGATCTCCACCGGTGGGAGCGCCCTGAAGGAGTAAGCCTCCCGAATGAAGATCGCCACCCCTCCCCCCCCCCCCGCCCCACAGTCCGTGATTGGTGCAGGACCGAGAATCCCGGGGGGGGCCATTTGGGAGAGAGCTACTGTCTCTCCTGCCCGCACCCAGGTCTCGGTCACGCACGCCAGGTCGGCCTTCTGCTCCGCTAGGAAGTCCTGTAGAACTTTGGCCTTGTTGTTAATCGACCTGGCGTTACACAGCACCAATGTCGGAGGGGGGTTTTCCGTCCTAGCCCCACTGCCAACTACCGTTGGGATGAGTCTCAGGCTGGAAGGGCGTCAAGCTTTCCTGTTTCTCGGCGACCTTCCTTTTCTGGTATTTGTAGCCCTGCCATCACTGGTGGTCTTTTGCACTGGTATTTGTAGCCCTGCCATCACTGGTGGTCTTTTGCGTTGCAGCCTCAGACCTCCTGCAGCTGGGTAAGATCCGTCCTCCTAATCACACTTATGCAATAGCCTAAGTTTTTATGATCACCTTCAATGATATTCCCTACCCCAACCTCTCTACCTGTGCCCCCCCCCCCGCACCACAAGATTAAACAATTATGGAATAATTAGCAGGGTAAGGAATAACTTAAACTACCTTAACTAATTAACACAGTAACTAACTGACTAATACAGTAAAACTAACTATTGCAAAAATTATCTAACTAACTGTGACAATAAGATTATCTAGCTCACTGCCTTAACCTTCCCTATCTGCTAGCTGTAAATGCTCTATATATCCAAGAGCATTTCGGGCATACTCTGGCTGCTAGGCCAATTTGGCCACCGATCTTCCTGTGGCCAAACTCGGCTCAACCATGTATCACCTGTGCCCCACCAAGCCCGGTACACCAGGCTAGCACGCTTGTGTGAGGGCCAGCATTTTTTTGGCTTGACGTGCATGACAGGGATTTTAATGCCACGTTTTCCTCTACCTCTCTTTTCTGTACTGCACCACGTTTCTCAGATACAGCAGGAATATTTCCAAAGAAGGCTGCAGGGGGATGAACAAAGTCCAACACCAAGGCAACAGAACGGACCAAGCCACTTTAGAGCACAGACAGGAGACATTTTTTTTTAAAAGTACCCCCATGCACAAAGTTCCCTGCCAGAAGAAAGGTAGCATATCTGGGAGAAAGGTTCTAGCTCAGCCATCTCCCTGCACTACTAATTTTCTGCTTGTGGAGAGGATTATTGGTTTTTTTTGGTAGGGGAGAATTAAAATGTAGTTCCTGTCATCTGGAATCTATTTTTCATTTGAAACATTAAGGACATTAGAAGATCCCTCTTGGATCAGACCAATGATCCATCTAGTCCAGCATTCTGTCTTATACAGTGGCCAACCAGTTCCTCTGAGGGGCCAACTACAGGGCACAGAGGCCGAGGCCTTCCCTTGATAAGTAGAAGTTCCCTGTTGGATCAGACCAGTGGTCCATTGAGTCCAGCATCCTGGCTCACACAGTGGCCAACCGGTTCCTTTGGAGGGCCAACAAAAGGGCATAGAGGCCGAAGCCATCCCCTGATGTTGCCTCCTGGCTTTCGAATTCGGAGTCTGACTGCTTCTGAATGTGGAGGTTCCCTTCAGCCACCATGACTAGTAGCCACTGATACTCATCCTCCATGAATCTATCTAATCCCCTTTCAAATGTGTTCATTCCTGTGGCCATCACTACGTCCTCTGGCATAGTACCATCCTTTGTTCCTCACCATACTCTACCCTCCCCAGGCTTTGCCCCCAAATCTTCAGTAATTTCCCATCTTGGAGTTGGCATCCCTCCACTCCCCTGACAGCCCAACATTTCTTCCCGATCAGGCCTGATGGCCAGTGTTTTCTAAGTATTTTTGCCAGACCCCCTGGTGGGGGTGGGGTCCCCTGGTGGGGCAGCCCCCACCTCTTCACCCCCAATTAGCTGGCTGGTGGGGGAGGGACTTACCCCCTATAAAAGGGAAGAACACCTGATGTTTTAGTGACATGCCTATGTGATTTCAACATGACGCAGAAGTGACGTGCGTACGTCAGGGCCATCAGGGTGACGGTCTGGTCTTGGGGCAAAAGCTCTATGGTAGGAGCTAATTCTACCGTAGAGTTTTTGCCCCAAAACCAGAGTGTTGCCCCAACATCTTTGATTTGCCTACTTCACTTCTGGGTCACACTGGAAGTCACGGGGGCACATTTCTGAATCGTTGGATGAAACTCCCTGCTCCCAGTAAGCCCACCTCCCAATCTCTGTCAGCTGCCAGGAGGGATCTTTTCTCTCTTCCTTCATCCACTTGCAGCACCTTTCTCTTCCAGTCACTGCTGGGTAACTTGATGCCACTGGACACTACATTGGTTCTATTGGTTTTCCTTTGTATGGTCTTCCCAGGTCCTCAGTGCCGCTTGCCTTTTGACGCCCAGAATGTGGTCAACGGAGAGGTTTTTTGCAGTAACACGTCCTCTGCAACTCTGATAACTCAACAGTGCCGAATGATTTGCTATCCAGGCTTCCACAGTGTGTTGTCCAACAGGGAGATGTTTCTCTGTGATGTAGAGACCAGCCTCTGGCTAGGAGATCCACCGCACTCGCAAACCTGTCAAAGTAAGTTGGTAAAGTGGCTGTTCTGTTCTGTTTCAGGGGTCTCCAGTCTTATTGAGCCTGTGGGCATCTTTGGAATTCTGACACAGTGTGATGGGTGGAGCTACAAAAATGGCTGCCACAAAATGGCTGCCGCAGGAGGCGGAGCCAGCCTCAAAATGGCTGCCTCAGCTTACTTCAGGCACACAGTGGTCCAATCTGCATTTGCTATGTAAAGCTGTTCTGTACTGCTGTGACACTGGCTTCCCACTTGTGCTGGGGACTGCCCCAGGTAATAACAAATGGTTCAGGGGTGGGCATGCTTCCAAACCCTCCCCCCAAATATGATCACAGAAAAATGCTCCCCAGCTGCTTTTAAATGCAGGCAACTGGATTTTCAGCTAACTTGTTTCCTTTGTGACAATTTGTGTATCTCCTTAGAAAAGATTGGGGTTGGGGGGGAGACAATTTGGCTCATTTTCTGCTTATTGCTCACAGCAGCTGGGGCGGGGAACTCCTTTCCCCCGCCAAACTCCGCCCTTCCTAGGCAGCACCCCCAAATCTCCAGGAATTTCCCAAGCTGTAGTTGGCAGCCATAAAACACCTCAGTAGAATTTGCATCCCAAGTACACATGATTTGATCGAGGCACTGACTCTTGAGCTAAACAGCTGAGCTCCAGATGGGTCTAGTTGGAAGGTACAGTTTGGTCACATAAACACTAAAGTTTTGTGTTATTTCACCCCCTGGAAGAATCAGCTCTGTGGGTTTATTGTCATCTTTACTGCTTTGTCTGCCTCCTGGCTTTTTAAGAAAAGCATTTTTGAAGACTTAACAACAACACTGGGGGAAAACATTCCGCTGAATCTTGGCTGGCGTTGTCACTCCTTCTATCTTTGCATGGTCTTGTCAATACAGTTTACTAGAAGTGAGGTTGAACCGAACGATGGATACTGCCACGACAGTTCAACTCTGTATCAGGGGATATTTTCCTCCCCGTTTTCCCCATAATTTTTTGGGGTGTATTTTCTTAAAAATAAAATTATGAAGATTTGGGTAGAACCCAGCCATACTTGAAATCTTTTTAGCCCTAGAGCAGGAGTGGGCAATTGTTTTGGCTCGGGGGCCACTTTGTGGGAGCGGAGGTTAGCGGAGGGCCGCACCTTTTAAAATGATTGCATTCATTAGTTAACTTTGCATTTCAGAAAAGGTATAAATTGTATCATAAAAATCAATAAGTATAAATTAAATAAAATAGTGGTAGTTTTATTCAATTTATTTATTGTGCTAATTTCATACCATCTATAGCTGCAAGTATATTTAATTTTAGAATCAGTTTAATGAGACAAATGTCCCCTATCACACCACATGGCCGACTGTCTTGGCAGGCCGCAAAAAACTCTGTGGCGGGCCGCATGTGGCCCCCGGGCCGCTATTTGCCCACCCCTGCCCTAGAGGTTTCAGTAGAATTGAGCAGGTGTTTAAATCTTTTTCCCCCCATTAAAAGCCATGGGATTGTAAAGAGATAAATTTTGGCCTGGGCTGTGCCTACCTGTGTATCAGCATTTTTTGAAAGCAAAGTACCCTTTCTACATTGTAAGAACATAAGAGCCCTGCTGGATCAGACCGGTGGTCCGTCTAGTCCAGCATCCTGTCTTAACAGTCGCGCTGGAGTGCCACCCATAGGGCATAGAGGCCAAGGCCCTCCCCTGATTGTTGCCTCTTGGCACTGGGATTCAGAGGTTGACTGCCTCTGAACATGGAGTTTCCCTTTAGTTACCATGGCTAGTAGCCAGTGATAGACCTATCCTTCCACGAATCTGTCTAATCCACTTCTGAAGTTGTTTATTCCTGTGGCCATCATTACATCCTCTGGCAGCGAATTCCACATTTTTATCACTCTCTGTGTAAAAAAGTACTGGAATGTTCTTCCCACGGTTCCAAGTGTCATCTTGGAAGCGTGCAAGTACTCATGTATAAATCTGCCTGTCTGTCTGCCTTAGATCATTTATTAGTTACTGTGGTCTATGTGTTTAGCTCACTGAATTTAGCTCACTATGTGTTTAGCTCACTATGTAATTTTTATATCATTTAATGTGCCGTGTTAAGATTTATCCTTGTGCTTTGCTTCAGTTCTGGTTTTAGATTTCTGATGGGCTCTACAGCCCTAATCCTATTTTATTGCTTACTGAATACCCCATCCTGTTGATTGTATCGACTCACTCTGTGTAATCCACCTTGAGTCCAAGTGAAAAAGGTGGACTATGAATGACATAAAATAATTCATACATAAAGCTGTGCTGATTTCCTCTCATTCTCCCCTCTGGACTTGGGAGACCCTCCAAAAAGTTGCTGGAACTCAGTGCTGGTGAGCAGTGTTCCCTCTAAGCTGAGTTAGTGTGAGCTAGCTCACAGTTTTTTTAGCCTCCGGTGCACAGATTTTTGTCTTTGCTCAGGAAGGAGGGCTCCAGAGCAAACTGATCTATGCAGTAGCCAAATCGCTCGCTCACAACTTCAATGCCAGTAGCTCACAAAGGAGATTTTTTTTTCTTACAAGACTCCACAGCTTAGAGGGAGCATTGCCGGCAAGTTATTGCCACACCCTCCCCCCTTGGGCCCTGACTCTATGCTTATGTCAGCGCAGGAGGATTGTTCTCATGTCCATGGAAGTGTGTCTCCCCACCAGAACCCCTCCCTAACTCCAGTTGAGATAGTAACCTATAGCCCTACAATGGTTCTTTGTTGAGGAGACAGGGGAAGAGGTGCCCTGCTTGTCAATTTTGGGGAATGCTGTCAAATTAACAGTATTGATGTCACATTCAGGGCAGAGCCTGGAACATTTACTCTATCCGGAGAGTCCGAGATGCACCAATATAACAGTAATAAATACAACAGAATGCAAGAGCACAGTCTATTAACCAGTCCAGAGTTAGGGAGCCAAAAAGTGCAGTCCAAAGGTCAAGTGGAAGGAGGGTCTAGAGTTCAGAGTCCAAGGCTTGGAAGCTGTGGTGGGACACAGGGTCTGGGTCTCTAACTGAAAAGCAAGCACAGGTCAACCAGGAAAGGCTGTCTGTTCACTGAGGGAGCGGCAAGCAGTTACTTCCACACCAACCCTTCCTCAGTGTGTTCCTTTTACCTGCCTCCTTTTGCTGACTCATCCCCCCCCTAAAGCCCAGGTGTCGCTTCTTCCCGGTGGATTCCTCATCCTCCAGGTGTAGGTCCTTGCTGCTTTCTATCAGCCTGTCAATCCTGACTTGCACCCATATTCCTGATGCATTCCACACCCTCCTCTCTTCTGTTCTATGTTTAGAGCTCCAGCCATTCCAGAGTGTCCAAATGCAAAGTCACTTTCAGCTCCTGCTCCCTCCTGAGAAGACCTGCAGTCCTGACTACTCTGGGCTCCTTGAAGCCTTCCAGATCTTCATTCTGGATGAGATGAAGGCCCGTGGGCTTTGTCATATTCAGGTACAGCCAGTTTGGTGTAGTGGTTAAGTGCACAGACTCTAATCTGGGAGAACCGGGTTTGATTCCCAACTCCTTTGTTGGTCCAGAGGCACCATTAAGACCAACAAAGGTATAAGCTTTCGTGTGCAGGCACACTTCTTCACATACAATGAAATGGAAGTTACCAGTCCATTGGAAGAGGGTGAGCAGTAAATTAGTAATACAGCATAATGAAGATGTGCAACAGATTCGAAGGCCAAACAGGAATAACTAGCTTAGTTTACATTGTTACAATTTATTGTTATTATTAATTAATGGAAAGGTCAAAAAAGAGGTCCTTTATAATTTTGCAAGGAAAAGAACATCAATCAAACTACTTCAGAGGGGAAGTGTAGATTTGGCCAAAGCTTACTACGCCACATAAACAAGTTTTGTGCTAAATCTCGGCCTTGTCTGGCTTCCTTCTTCAAGGCCAATACCCTTGAACACCTGGTTTCGGTTCCCGTTTGTGATGATTCTGCTGTTCGGGTAGAATGTTTGTCCGCCGAACGTTTGGGAGTGAACGTCACGTGGACAGCTCTGCTGGAGGAAATCCCGGCAGCTTCACTTCCTGATTTACACAACATCGGTAAGAGAAGATGCCTCTTTTGGCCACTTTGGTGTAGCCGGAACGATTGCTCCCTGCCATCCCTCGAACACGCCAGTGTGCGAACTGTGCGCCAGAGAGGCTGAGAGTGACATAAAATCCGTGGAAAGTTTTGTTCTCCCTTTCAGAAATAACAAAATGCTGGAGTCTGCAGAAGTTTGGCACAGCAGATAAGTTATTTACGCCCCACTTTTCTCCCCAATGGAGACCCAAGGTGTGACTTACAACATCATTCTCTCCTGCTCCATCTCCTCAGGGCAACAAGCCTGTGAGGTAAATTAGAATGAACAAGAGTGACTGACCCTAGATCACTCACCAAACCCCCATGACAGAGTGAGGATTCAAGTCCTGGACCTCCCAAATCCGACTCTTGACATGAGGGTTGCCAGCTCTGAGCTGGGGAACACCTGGAGGTTTTGGGGGTGGAGCCTGAGGAGGGTGGGATTTGAGGAGGGGAGGGACTTCAGTGGGGTAGAATGCCATAGCGTACGCCTTCCATTGTGGTGTAGTGGTTAAGAGCGGTGGACTCTAATCTGAAGAACCAGGGTCGATTCCTCACTCCTCCTCCACATGAAGCCAGCTGGGTGACTTTGGGCCAGTCACAGTTCTCTCAGAGCTCCCTCAGCCTCACCTATCTCACAAGGTGTCTGTTGTGGGGAGAGGAAGGGAAGGTGATTGTAAGCTGCTCTGAGATTCCTTCGGGTAGAGGAAAGCAGGATATAAAAACCATCTCTTCTTGCAAAGTGGTCATTTTCTCCAGGGGAAACAGTTTCCAGGTGGCGCCTGGAGATCTCCTGCTATTACACTTGATCTCCAGACCGCCAAGATCAGTTCCTCTGAAGAAAATGGCTGCTTTGGAAGGTGGACTCTCTGGCATTATACCCTGCTAAGGTCCCTCTCCTCCTCAAATCCTGCCCTTCACAGGCTCTACTCCCCCCCCCCCCCAGCTCTCCAGGAATTTCCTAACCCACTTCTGGCATCCCCTACCTAGGGTAAAATGCCCCTGACTCCTTCTCCTTGCCTCCTAGGGAAAGAGCCCCAAACCTCTGCTCTTTTATGTGTCCTTTTCTACATTCCCTCCCAACTCTTGTTTCATTGTCACCTAGTGTTGTAGGGTTGACAGCTCCAAGCTGGGAAATCCCTGGAGAGTTTGGGGGTGGAGCTTGAGTAAGGCAGGGTTTGGGGAAGGGAATGACCTCAGTACGGTATAATGCTACAGAATCAACTTTCCAAAGTGGCTATTTTTTCCAGCCAAACTGATGTCTGTCACCTGGAGATCAAGTGTAATACCAGGAGGTCTCCATTGACATGTCCAACCCACCCTGGTCATCGGCGGGGGATGTGGGGGTAGGGTTGCCAGATCCAGTTTGGGAAACTCCTGCAGATTTGGGGATGGAGCCTGGGGAAGGACAGGGACCTCAGTGGGGCACAAGGCCGTAGAATCCACCCTCCAAAGCAGCCATTTTTCTCCAGGGGAAATTGATCTCTGAAGTCTGGGGATGAGCTGTAATTCTGTGGGATCCCCAGGTCCCACCTGGAGGCTGGCATCCCTATGTCATCCTCTTGCACAAGTGAGGGAAGTTTCTTCTACGGACCTCCCACCCACTGTAAGGCTGGAGGCAGAAAATGCATCCCGTGTTTTATCCTTCCTTCATATGACGGCTACTGTTTAATCTCTGGATTAGGTTACAGGCCCTTCCAGTAACTTCATAATTCAGTTTCCAGCGATCTCACAGGCGTTCCTTTCTCTGATTCGGAGTTTCCAAGGTTTCGTTTGTCTGCCTGCCCGCTTTGCCTAATGAGGAATGAAGTTAAATGACTGCAGAAGCTGCCTTTGGGTGGGGTGGGGATGGCTACCATTTTGGCAGTCTGTTTATGTTTACACTGGTGCATCTGGCCTGGATTATGTTTAATTTTATTATAGAAGAAGCTATGGTTGGTGATCTCATGGGACGCTTCGAATCGCTCATCAGGAACCGTGGGTTTGTAATATTAACTGGCTCGGGGATACGGGATGAGAAAATAACTTGTGTTTCTAGATGCATTTGGAAATTTTGTTTTGGAAGGCTCTGGACCATCAGGATTACAATTTGGGCCTTAAATAGGGTTGCCGGTCCCACCCCCCCCCCCCCCCGGCTTCTGGCAAGGGATGAGGGTGGAGTTGCCAGATCCAGACTGGGGCTGCGGTCACACGGCCCCTTTAAATCCGGGAGGGCTCCCGGATTTAAAGGGGCCGCAGTTTCCAACTGCGGGTTGGGATGTCTATACATCCCAACCCCTGCGGCAGCGTCGGCGGGAACGGCGTCGGCAGCCGCAGCGGCGAGAACAGCGGCAGCAGCCGCAGCGGAGGCAGCCCCAGCAGCGGGAGAAGCGGCAGTGGCGGCCAAGGACCAGCCAGCCACCTGGGTGAGTTGGGTTTTTTTCCCCCCTTTTACACTTGGGCGCATGAGTGGCCATGCGCCCAAGTGTAAAAGGGCGGGGGGGGGGAGGGGAAATGGCCAGCGGGGCTATCTGGACAGCCCTGCTCTTGCAATGCTTGCGAGAGAGGGCTGTCCAGATACCTCCAATGCGGGTTCCTCCCGCAACATCCGGGAAAATACTTGATTTTCCCGGGGTCGGAAAATGTGGAGGAACCCGCATTGGAGCCCACTTCGGCATGGGACTTGGGGCGGGCCATCTGGTCGGCCCCTTTAAATGCGGGAGGAAATAGCCCTTCCTCCCGCATTTATGGCCCATGTGGCTGCAGCCTGGGACCTCAGTGGAGCACAATGCCGTACAGTCCCTCCAGCTCTAATTTCCCCCATATCCTTCAACACTCTGCTCTGTTTAATTTTATTATAGAAGAAGCTATGGTTGGTGATCTCATGGGACGCTTCGAATCGCTCATCAGGAACCGTGGGTTTGTCTTCCATCTGGACTCCAAGCGCTTCCAAGCAGACACTTCCATTCGTTTCCTCAGAGATGTCGATTTCAACGTATCTTCTGGAGTTCACCTTGGGTGCAAGGGTGGTTTCCAAAAGGTTTTGACTGCAGAAGGAACGTCCCCAAATCCCCAAGGGTGTGGTATGTGTCATTTGGTCAGCTTTGGAGAGCCAGTTTGGTGTAGTGGTTAAGTGCGCGGACTCTAATCTGGGAGAACCGGGTTTGATTCCCCACTCCTCCACTTGCACCTGGCTGGATGACCATGGGCAAGCCATAGCTCTGTCCCAGCTGTTCCCTCAAGGACAGCTTGGGAAAGAGCTCTCTCAGCCCCACCTACCTCACAGGGTGTCTGTTGTGGGGAGGGGAAGGGAAAAGGAGTTTGTAAGCCGCTCTGAGACTCCAAGTGTGTGAAGGGCGGGGTATAAATCTAATCTCTTCTTCTTCTTCTTCTTTTTGCCTTCTTAGCTGTGGTCATACACACTAAATAATCCACCTTCAATGCACTTCCAATGCACTTTCCAACTGGATTTTGCCAGTTCACACACAGTAAAATCCAGTGGGAGAAGGCATTGAAAGAGGATTGAAGGTGGATTATTTAGTGTGTGTGATCACAGCCCTTGTGTTTCTTAGTCACTTAGAAAAGCAAGTTAAGGGAATAAACCGGAATGTTTTTTGCTGAGCTTCCTATGGGGTGTTCACCTTGGCTGTTCTATTCTTTTACTTCCTTGGGCCATGAACATCAGGGAGATGGTGGCAGATCACTTTTCTCCTCATCAAGCACTGATTCTGAGCCACAGACGGGCTAAAGAGTGCATGCTGCCTAGGACAGGTCCACAAACAAATCCAAACCCTTTTGCATGCTGCTCTGGTTCTTCAAGGCAGGTAACCAGGCAGGGAAACAAGTTAGACAGGCAGGGAGGGGTAAGGCAAACAGGTAGCAGTGGTAAACTAGATATGTAAGAATGGTATGGAACTCTAAACGGCAGCTCCACCAGCTGGCAGTCTTGAACTTCTGATGAATTCATCCCTCCAGAGCACTTGCTAAAGAGTCCCAACAGCCATGGGGACCAAGAGTCCTCCTGACTCTTAGGGCAATTCCGCATCTAGCATTCGCTCCACATTTGATCAACTGGGAGGGAAAAGTGCAGCTCAAAACCATAAATCTGTGCATAAATCTATGCCGAAGGTACAATGAAATCCGATGATCAAAGAACTCAAAAGTGGCATGGAGTGTGGAGGGTACCGTAAAACCCGATAATCATAGGAAGTGAAAGCAGCATGCAGTGCGGAGGGACATTTCTGTTCCAACGTGGGTTACGTGAAACAACAGAGGGAAAAGCCAATGCAGAATCAACCTCTAATATGCCGGCTTCTCCAACCATCCTAACTGAAATGCTGGCCCTCCCTTCTTCTTGTCAGTTCTCCTGTCCTCTAAACCTTTCCCAAGTGTTCATGGTGACTGCAGGAGCCTCAGATTTTCTGTAACTTGATATTGCCCAACAAAGCTGGGATGCCAGCAATCCATGAGAGTGATCAATGCGGTGATCAATGAGAGTGATCAGGGCAGGAGTCAAAGAGAGTGCCTGGACACGTTTGACTGTGTGTGAGTGGAGTACTTGGAGATACAATCTTTTCAGAGCTTGCCGCTCTTCTAGGACTCTTGGCATCAACAGGGCATGTCGGACATTCCGTCCCAATGATTTTGCCAGCGCAGAATTCACTTAGAACATTCGGATGCTTTGCCAGGTAGAAGCTTTAATCCCTTACATCTGGGAACGACCCCGCAACGTGTTTTTGTAGGGCGTTTGGCCCCTTCTTATTAACATATGAAAGGGATCGTGGAGCAGCAATGTGTTTTAAGACACTAAAATAAAAACAGGTCCAGTTCATGTCTTTGGCAAAGTCAGTTTGTAAGCAGACGAGATACTTGTAGAGTCGAAAGGAACTGCATTGGCTTCCAATCCCCCACTCAGTGTAGAATCTGAAACCATCGCATCCCCGATGGTTTGTTATCCAGCCTCTGCTTAAAGACCTGCCTATTCATTTACTTATTTTCAGGGGTCCTTTCGTAGAAAAAGAGGTGCAGGAGCTCATTAGCATAACTCATGAGCATAACTCATTAGCATATGCCACGCCCCCTGACATCACCGGAAGTGTGTCAGAAAGGGAATATCAGTTTCAGCCCCATTATATCCTATGGGCCATTGAAATCAATGGCAAAAACTCATAGGGTATATGAGGGGCTGGAGGAAAGGGGGTTTGAGGGAGAGGCTCCAAACTTGCAGGGTAGCTGCTGGGGCCTCTCCTCAAAATACCCATTACGTTTCAAGAAGATTGGACCACGGGGTCCAATTCTATGGGCCCCCAAACAGGTTGTCCCATCCCCTCCATTGTTCTCTATGGAGGGAAAAAATGTTAACTTTTTTCCTACCATAGAGAACAATGGAGGGAATGGGGGCAACCTGTTTGGGGGCCTGTAGAATTGGACCCCCTGGTCCAATCTTCTTGAAACTTGGTGGGCATTTTGAGGAGAGGCCCCAGCAGCTACCCTGCAAGTTTGGAGCCTATCCCTCAAATCCCCTCCCCTCCAGTGGCTTTTAAAGTTGCCGCCGAAATTCGGCGGCGAGCTGAATCAGATTCAGCCTGTGGCTGCCCTACTGGCCAGTCCTGAGCTGGCGAAGCTTTGCTCCACCTCGCTCCGGCCCCAACGGACTCCTGCTTATTTTAAATATTTATTAGACTCCTTTCTTTGTTATGGGGCACAAGACCATGGTCGGGGCTCCTGCTCCCGGCCTTCGATGGGCGCCATTGGTGCCTGCGCCGGTGGTTAGGAGTTTGGGAGTGCTCCTGGATCCTTCTCTGACTATGGAGGCCGAAGTAGCAGCCACTGCCAAGTTGGCCTTTTACCATTTGAGGCTGGCGCGGCAGTTGGTTTCCTTCCTGAGCCGTGCTGAACTGGCTACAGTGATCCATGCAACGGTCACCTCGAGGCTAGACTATTGTAACGCTCTCTACATGGGGCTGCCCTTATCGCAAATCCAGAGGCTGCAGCTGGTGCAGAATGCCGCGCGAGGTTGCTGATGGGTCTCCCTAGACGGGAGCCCATCCGACCAGCGCTGGTGGTACTGCATTGGCTGCCTATAGTGTACCGAATTCGCTTCAAGGTGCTGGTACTTGCCTTTAAAGCCCTAAATGGCCTGGGTCTGACTGACCTGCGGGACTGCCTTTCCCCGTATATACCCCAGAGAACACTACGGTCTGGGGCCCAATACCGCCTTGTTGTACCTGGCCCCAGAGAAGCCAGGCTCGCTGCCACTAGGGGGAGAGCCTTTTCGGTGGTGGCCCCTTCCTGGTGGAACGAGCTCCCGGAAGAGATCAGGGCCCTGCGGGACCTGATGCAGTTCTGCAGGGCCTGTAAGACGGAGCTCTTCCGCCAGGCCTTCGAATAGGGGCCGCCCCCCCCTTTTTTCTCCCCCATGTTATTACCATCTACAAGGGGCCTCAGAGAATACCATCTGGCTCTTTGACATTGCCATTGTCATCGGGGCCTGGAAAGGCTGGGGCAGACGGTTCGCCATTTAACGTCACTGAGTGTCATTTGAATATTGCTATTTTAGAATGTTTTAATCTGTCTTAATTCTTACGTATTTATTGTATTTATGAATCTTGGCATGTCCAAGTCTTGTAAGCTGCTCTGGGCCTGCAACAGTGGGAAGAGGGGCCTAGAAATCTAATAAATAAATAATCAATCAATCAATCATCATCATCATCATCTATCCTTTCAATTTATATACCACCCTTCCCTGAATTCACAGAGCTCAGGGTGGTTAACAACAGAAGATAAATATATATATATAATCCAAAAAATAAAACAGTCAAAAGTTAGAAATGACATCAGGTGGCATCAAAATAAATACAGTATGTATTACTGTCTCGCAGTAGTGAAAGCAAGCAGGGTTGGGGAGGGGAAGGGTGTGCCAGATAAGGTAGAACCCATTGCTGTCCTCAACCAAAAGCCTGGTTACTTATTTAACATACTTAAAAGCAGGGGTCTGTTGGAGCAGGAGCGCACAGGAGCGCAGCTCCGGGAGTGAGGAGCCCAGGGGGCGGGCACATGACCAAGCCCCGCCCCCTCCTTGGCTTCCCCAAACAGTGCAGAGGCGCAGCGCCCCGGGGAAAGCCCTGCTAAGGTCTTTATTGTTTTTAATGTTTTGTTTTAATATTGATAATTTTATCATTGTTCCTTTTATGACTGTGTGCTGCTTTTCCAGAGACTTGCTCAAGGTGGCATATAAATTTTCTAAGTATACCATTTTTTATCTGGGCACATGGCACATAAGTACTGGAGAAATTTCACCAACCCTTCAGCAGCTTCCACCTTATCAGTTTGGTGTAGTAGTCAGGAGTTGGACTCTAATCTGGGAGAACTGGGTTTGATTCCCCACTCCTCCACATGCAGCTACTGGTGTGACCTTGGGCCAGTCACACGTTCTCTCAGAGCTGTTCTCTCATGAGCAGTTCTCAAAAGACCTCTCTCAGCCCCACCTACCTCACAGGGTGTCTTGTTGTGGGGAGGGGAAGGGAAAGGGATGGGTGGTGCACATGTCCCTGGTATCTCAAGTCTACTTAAAACCTGGTGGTTTCAAGGGAGCAGGAAGAGAATGAGGGTGTGTTCTTTACGCTTATTTTTATTGCACAAAGTATTGGATGGGGAAGGGAATGGAGGAAGAGCAGGTCAGTTTCACTCACCTGTGGAGTGGAGCTTGAGGGGTGGGAGTTGTCTTCTGGCACACTTCTGGTATGTTAGAGGGTGTGGCATATGCAAATGAGTTATGCAAATGAGTTATGCAAATGAGCTCCTGCACCTCTTTTTCTACGAAATGACCCCTGCTTAAAAGCATTTGTACACACACACATGAATGAATACAATGCTACTTTTGAATCCCATAGAAGTAATATAAGCTTTTCTCTTTCGCAGTTGTCTGCCCTCCAGGGGCCTACTTCCAAAATGACCATTGCACTCCGTGCTCCCCTGGATTCTATCAAGAGCAATCTGGAAGCCTCTTTTGCAAGAGGTGTCCTTCGGGGAAAACGACCGTCTCCACCGGAGCTTTTAAAGCCGAGCACTGTAAGGGACCTGCAGTACTGATTTCCCATTACGTATTAGCAGTATGTCATGTCGCTAGATGGTGAATGGAAACGTCTGTGAGTCCAAGGTTGGCCGTAATCCTTAGAAAGGATAATATTGAAAAAAAGTGCCCTTGGGGCTTTCAGCCGTGAGCATTTGAAGATTATTGCCCATTTCATTAGATACTTAGGGGTCTGTTAGCTGCCAGCTAAGGAAATCAGTGGATGCAAAGTTGATGCGAGAATTCTTAAAAGACCATTCATCAATAAGGGTTATGCATGGGGGGGGGGTCATGGGGTTACCAACCTCCAGGTAGAACCTGCCGTGCTCCTGGAATTGCATCAGACTGGTGGAGGGAAAAGCCACTTTGAAGGACAGGCTCCGAGGTAGAGTTGCCAGGTCTGGACTGGAAAACACCTGGGGACTTTGGGGGTGGATCCAGGAGAGGGTGGGGTTTGGGGAGGGGAATGCAGTGTTCCCTCTAAGCTAAATTAGTGTGAGCTAGCTCACAGTTTCTTAGCCTCCAGCTCACACATTTTTGTCTCAGCTCAGGAAGGATGCCTCCAGAGCAAACTGAATTTGGGCAGTAGCCAAATCACTCGCTCACAACTTTAATGCCAGTAGGTCACAAAGTAGAATTTTTTGCTCAAAAGACTCCACAGCTGAGAGGGAGCATTGGAGGGGAGAAGCCTCAGCATGGGACAACGCCATAGAGGTCGCCCTCCAAAGCAGCCATTTCCTCCAGGGGAGCTGATCTCTGTCAACTGCAGATTAGTTGTAAAAGCGGGAGATCTCCAGATCCCACCTGGAGGCTGGCAACCCAACTCTGTGGTCTACCATGAAGTATCTGAGATGTCCTCAAGTGACACCACATCCCTCCCCGAAACAACAGGAACTCACAAGCGAGGAATATGTGACCACGGAAAAGCCCCTCCATTAAGCCTTGTAAGGTTCACTGCCATGTCTACAGACGATACTGTGGGGCACTCCTTGTAAATCAGGTGACCGGAATCATGGCTGAAACCAGAATGGAATTTCTTGCTCTTGAGACTCAAGAGCTAAAGAAATGCCTGTCCTAACACTTACTCTCCTTTGCTCTTCTGTGATAGGTGTCACTGCCTGCCAGATGGACAAACGCGGCTTGCGGTGTGATGAGAGTGGCCGGTATGAGCTTTACTTCGAAGACCCAGCTACCAACAAGTCATTCTGCGTTGATAGCCTTGGAAAGATATTGGAGTGGACCGAAACAGACAGCCGGCTTACGGCCTCCCAGTGCCTAGGTGAGCCCTCGGAGAATCTTTCATGCGGGTGTGAAGCGTCAGTGAGGTGAGATGAGTCTTTTCAGTTAGACTTAGGCAGCCCTTGGCCACTCAAAAGGTAGTTTACAGAGCTGGGAAACGGAGATGAACCCCGCCCGCTAGAGTCGTATTTGACGGGCTTTTGAGCAAGGGAAACCTTTACCTTTTACCTAATAGTAACTCTTCAGCAGTTCAAGTAGAAGCTTTGTTTAACTGGATACCTTTTAATCTGCACAGCCAATCAGAAGTCCTGCTGGACAAAACCCCCATCTAGTCCCACCCACTTTCTAAAAGCACTTAACGGATACCAAGAGATCTTTCCAAATCTGAGGCCAGAAGTGCATGTTTCAGGAAGACTTTTAAATAACAATAACCAGGGGTCATTTCGAGCAGGAGCTCAGGGGAGCGCAGCTCCGGGAGTTGGTGCCAGCCCCCCCCCATGGGGGAATGCCTGCTTGTGTCATGGCTGCAGCAAAATGACCCCATCCCCTGGAAAGGTCCTTGTTCCTCTGACCAGCCTACTGAAGGCTTCAGCCACCACTGAAGCTATCCTCCCAGAATAGTGGTATTTCTGAGGCTTGGATTAGTAGCTGTCCCCTCTCTGCCTTCTTTCTTTCTTTCTTTCTTTCTTTCTTTCTTTCTTTCTTTCTTTCTTTCTTTCTTTCTTTCTTTCTTTCTTTCTTTCTTTCTTTCTTTCTTTCTTTCTTTCTTTCTTTCCTGACATACTTCCAGAGATGTCAGGTGGTGTAACATATGTAAGCCAGTTTGGTATAGTGGTTAAGTGCGCGGACTCTAATCTGGGAGAACCAGATTTGATTCCCCACTCCTCCACTTGCACCTGGCTGGATGACCTTGGGCAAGCCATAGCTCTGGACCAGCTGTTCCCTCCAGGACAGCTTGGGAAAAAGCTCTCTCAGCCCCACCTACCTCACAGGGTGTCTGTTGTGGGGAGGGGAAGGGAAAGGAGTTTGTAAACCGCTCTGAGACTCCCTTGGGGAGTGAAGGGCGGGGTATAAATCCAATCTCTTCTCTTCTTCTTCTTCTTCTAAATGAGTTATGCTAATGAGCTTCTGCACCTCTTTTTCTACAAAATGACCCCTGACAATAACCCACTTTAAATCCCTTCTTGCTGATCAGACATATAGTTTTTTTTTTGGGGGGGGGAGAACTCCTATAGAGCAATATCATTGTTCTAGTCTTTCACCACCCTCGTGCCTGCTCTATGTCATTAGCCTGCTACTACATGCAACGTGTCACATTTTTCTTTTTAACTACAGGTTGCTGGGGAGAAGAAGTGGGGAGGCAGGGCCCAGCAAAGTCCACAGTTGTCCCACTGATATTCAGTTCAGGCCTCAGGTCATAGTTGACTCTTCAGGGAAATCAAGAGGCAAAAGAGTCAACGATGCCCTTGAAGCAGAATACGTTGCTGTTCGGGTTAAAAAAAAAATCCCTCTGCATTATGCAATAATTGTATATCATATTACAGATTCCTCCAGTTCCCCTGAATGTTTCACAATAAAGCTCCTTCGCGGGGATTTGCAATGCAATGCACAATTGTGGCAAAACATGTAAGGATTTTTAAAAACCCGAACAATAACATATTCTCCTTCCTTTGTGCCATCAGCTTTTTTGCCTTCTATGACTGGCGCAGCCCCTTCTGTTTTCTCTTGACTCTGCAGAGAGACAAAAGATATAGACTTTATAAAGGACACAGGCAAACCCAATTAACAATATTATTTTTTACTCAAAATAAAATTAAAGCAATTGATTCCTTGCTGTGACAGCAATTGATTTACTGGGGAACCCACAAAAGTCCCAATAAATGTATTTAATCATATGGGAGACTAGGTTTTTTCCAAGGGATACCATAAAAGGGGGAGTACCTTATATTTTCGTACATACCAGTTGCTTGTGGGCCGGTTAAGAGCCCTAGATGGGCCTGTTCTGGCCCTCGGACCTTATGTTCGACACCCTTGACATAGAGTCCACCCTCCAAAGTAGCCATTCTCCAGGGGAATTGACCTCTGTAGACTGGAGATGAGCTGAAATTCCGGGGGATTCCCAGACCCCACAGGAAGGCTGGCGTCCTTCCATTCAAAAGTTCTAATTCCCATGTCTGCCTTTGAGCAGATTGTCTATATTTCCTTTTCAGACAAGGAAAGAGAACTGAAAGTCATTTTCGTAGGCCAGGGGCCCTTGCGAATTCCTTCGCTGGCATAAGCTACTTTATTAAAAAAAAGAAGGAATATACTTGATTTCTCCTAGCCTTTGAGACCAAGCTGGAAACCGCCGCTCTCCTAAACTCACATCTCAGTGTGTTGGTAGTGGAGTATCTGGCATTAATTTAGAAGAGGCTGTAAAAAGATCTGGATTCCAGAAGAATTCTAGTAGCAAACGTAGCAGGGAGTGCTGCGGCGCCCAAACGATTCCAGTGTTTACTAGCGTTTAAAATTTCATAGGCAAAAATCCTGTGTTGTCCGAAGGAATCATCGTGATGCTTAATATTTCTGCAGCATTCTCCCCTCTGCTGCTTGAGACAGCCACAATCCTTGGAGGACTGTACCACATGATATCCCCCATACCTGAAACCCAGAGCTTTTCCCTGGAGCTGAAAATAATGGCGGCCCTGATGAAACTGAAAGTTGGGCTGTATATCTGTTATGTAACAAATAAATGACTCTACGCCTTTGGGCAAACCATTTTTCTCTCTCTTTGGCAAGGGTGATCCATGTGGGCAAGCATGCTGCATGGGGTGAAACCTTCTCATCCGGCACTTGTCGCTGCATGAACATCTGAGCATTGACCATGCTTGTGTGGGGCCCTGATTTCAGAACCTAAAAGTCTCATTAACTTTACTGATCTGCTCTGCAAGGTCACATGTAGAGAGCCTCAAAGTCAGTAGCATGTGCACAACCTGGTGTTCCTGTGCACATGAGGTGGCAGCCAGTGTGGTACAGTGTTCAGGGTTGCCGACTAGGACTGGAGAGCCTCAGATTCAAATCTCGGCTCAGCCATGAGAAACACTGGTTAACTATGAGCCAGTCTCTCTCTCTCTCTCTCTCTCTCTCTCTCTCTCTCTCTCTCACACACACACACACACACACAGAGTGTAACTTACCTTGTTGTGAGTATGAAACAGGAGAACTACACAACCCCCTGTGCTCCTTGGAGGAAGGGTTACAATAAAAATTTGATGGTCATATAGATCATTCTTCAGATCGGGGCCCGTCTCTCTGTCCAGCGTGTCCCAGAAGTTTTCTTGTGAGGAAAAGCTGAACAGAGTCTTGTCAGGGCATTTTCGCCATCAAGACAACGGCTGTTTAAATTGACAGCCTGCGTGAAATACGACGTGTCCCGGATTCGCCTTCGTTTTGTTTCAGTTCTCCGACGTTTCGAGAGAGTTCCCGCCTCCAAGCTTTCCATCTCGACAGATGAGGCCGAGATGGTTCGGTCCGAGACCATCCAAGGAGAGCCCAGCAGTGCACTTTGGCAATGTGTTGCAGGTGAGGAAGACTTCGCATTTCCTCTTTGCCAAAAATGGGGGCAGCAGGGTGGTGGAGTTGGGATGTCGGTGGGTGCTGGTGGGGCTTCTTTCTGGAATTTGGGGGGTACAATCATGCAGTTGGAGATACTGCTCTATATATGTATTATGCAGTAGAACTAGAGATCATTTTGTTAGCAGATCATAAAATCATAGGGTTGGTGAGGACCTCCAGGGTTATCTAGTGCAACCCCCTGCACAATGCAGGAAATTCACAAATACCTGCCCCCACACACTCCAGTTGACTGCTGTTCCACATCCAGAAGATAACAAAAAAACCTCCAGGATCTCCAGCCAAACTGGCCTGGAGAACAATTGCTTCCTGACCCCAAAGTGGCGATCAGCATTTCCCTGGCGTGCAAGAAAGGGTCACAAGAACTAAGCACTGATGCAACCCTTCCTGCCCTCCCTCTCATGCTCTGCCTAAGTTCACAGTGGTTTGCTATCGGATGATCCTTGGAAGAGAGACGCCCTGCCTTAAAGATGTCCTTCCTGTTAACCTGCATCTGTGAAAAAGGCCACATACAAGACTGCCTTGTGCATGCTGGCGGCAGAAGCAAATTCATTAAACCAGTGGTGATTTCCTGCCATGGTGACCTTATTCTGTAAGGAGTTTCAGCTGCTTGCTCTGATGCTAAGGGGGGAAAGTTTTGAGTGAATGTTAGTTACAACAAATACAACAGACCGACTTGCCTAACTCCACTTAAGAATCTCATTTGAGATTTGAGCCAAGGATTTCCATCTTGTTTTAGCTACACCAGTTTCCGTTGGGAACAGAATTCTATTAGCTAGGCGGCTGATAAGACCATGGCAGCATAGGTGTCAACTATGGGGGGGCTCGAGCCACCCCCGAAATTTCCTGGGGGGGACTGAGCCCCCCCGGGAAAACGGTGCGCCCTCTGCCGCACCTCCCTCGGCCCTTCCTAGGGTTGCCGCCGCCTCTCTCTCCCCCCCCCCCAGCCTGGCCACTCTGACCTCCGTCCGTCCGTCCAGGGGCCAGCTAAGCAAATGCCCAGCTGACCCCTGGACGGACGGAGGGAGGGATGGAAGCAGGAGCGGTCAGGCGGGGGCAGAGGCGGCGGCCGGGACATGGTCCTAACGGGCGCACGTGCTTCGCGTGCACGGAAGAGCCCCCCCCCCGGGAGTTTTTAAACTCTACGCCCCTGCATGGCAGGGGTGGCCAAACTTGCTTAACGCGAGAGCCACACAGAATAAACGTCAGATGTTTGAGAGCCACAACACATGAACAAATGTTACACACACATTTTTATTGTGAAGTATGCAAATTTGCTTTTTATTAACAGTAAATGAGACGGCCAGAAAATAAAAACAAAAGGGGAAAAAAAGATATTGATAATGATATTTATTTGTCCAATGATATTTATTCGTTTGCTAATGATATTTATGTGTCTAAGAGAGAGAGAGGTGGAAAGAAAGAGAGGGAGAAACAAAGAAAGCAGATAGATGGGGAAGGAAGGGGGAGGGATGAAGGAAGAGAGAGAGAAAGAGAGAGAGAAAGAGAGAGAGTAGATGGGGAACCTCCCAGGAGCCGCTCAATATGTGTGAAAGAGCCGCATGTGGCACTAAGATTGCCAAGTGGTACTTACGAGTTGGCGGGGGGAGTCTTTGCCGGGTCTGGGAGTTTTCTGGTGCGTGCACAAAGTGCGTACACCACGATGACATCACCTGGAAGTGACATCATCACGTCGGGCACGTTGGGGGCGGGACCTCTGTAATTTGAGGGAAAACCATAGCGTTTTCCCTTGAATTATAGCGTGTCCCCCCCCTGAAGCGTGCCTGAAGTGATGACATCATCACGCCGGGCCCATCTTCACAGCCCGGCATTTTGGGGGTGGGGTTCCCTCAGCAGCCCAATCCGGGTCGGTGGGGAGTGGGCCATTCGAGCAGGGTTTTCCCCGTCCCCCGGGGGGGACTCGGCAACCCTATGTGGCACCCGAGCCACAGTTTGGCCACCCCTGGACTATGGAATCAGTGACCATAAGACAGTGCTAACTCTACTTTTAACCAGCCAAAGGCAAAGGGAGCCAGTGCGCTTGCTACAATAACAATCATCTGGTTACTACACCCTTCCACCTGTCTTGAACTCAAGGCCAACTAAATTTGCTTCCCTTGAAACGAGAAGACATTTTGTTTTTTAGTGCTCAGCAATGACACCATGGTGTTTGTTATAACATACGGAGTCTGGTGAACGTCCTTGTCTTTTCAGAGTGCGAGAAGGAGGAGTCATGTGGGTTTGTCGCTTTGTCCAGTGCCGGGACGGGAATGCTGTGTGAGCTGCACAGTGCTGCTGAGAACAATTACGATTGCTCTGCTTCCGGACTGGTAACCGAACACTGTTGCTTCACGTTGATCTGCCTTATACCCTGCATTATATGGCATTATACCCTTCTGAGGTCCCTCCCTTTCTCAAACCCCACCCTCCACATGGTCCACTCCCAAATCTCCAGGAATTTCCCAACGTGGATCTGGCAGCTCTGTTATTGTAGAGCCTGCATACGCTCGGAGAGACTGGGCTGGCAAACGATGGTATCTGCCCCTAGGTTGCCATTTGGTGACCTTAAGAATATCACCCTGACCTGGATGGCCCAGGCTGGGCTGATCTCATCATATCTTGGAAGCTAAGTAGGGTCGGTCCTGGTTAGTACTTGGATGAGAGACCACCGAGGAAGTCCAGGGAGGGTAAGTCGAGGCAGGCGATGGCAAAACCACCTTTGCTTGCCTTGAAAACCCTACAGGGCCATCATAAGTTGGCTGTGATTTGATAGCATTTTCTCCCACCGAGAGCATCACTGCTCCGCCATGAAACACTCTGGGTGACCTTGTGCTGGGCTTCCTCCAGGCCTAATCTACCTCGCAGGGGTTTTGTGGGGATAAAACAGAAGAAAGGAGAACCGTGTGTGTGTCACCTTTGACTGCTGGAGGAACGGTGGGGTGAAAATGTAACAGGAAGTAGTTGCCGGCCTTCTCTGACTTTTATCTTCCACCGATATTTCTATACGCTTTCATTTATATGCTTTACTTGTATCCCTCCGACGCTCAAAGGACTCAAAGTGGCTTACATCCTTCTCTCCTCCATTTTATGTTTATGACAACCCTGTGAGGTAGGTTAGGCTCAAAGTGTGTGACTGGCCTAAGGTCGCCCAGCAAGCCTCTATGGGAGAGTGGGGATTTGAACCTGGGTCTCCAAGGATCCTAGTCCGGCACTGCAACCACTACATACTGGCTCTCAATATGACTATCGATGAGTAATGGTCCGAAAGACGTTCGGCCCTAGAACCAGGGCTTTCTCGGTGGCGGCCCCACACTGGTGGAACGAGCTCCCAGATGACATCAGGGCCCTGAGGGGGACATATTACAGTTCTGCAGGGCCTGCAAGATGGAGCTCTTCCACCAGACCTTCAATTAGGAGCCACCACCGCGGGGATTAAGGATAACATCACCCTGGAACCGCAGGTCGAACCTCTTGCCGCCGCTTTCTCCACATGACTCTGTTTGCCACCAGTACTTGTTGTTTTATTTTTAACTCTGATATGTCTATCTTTATGTTTTAAAATTGTAAACCATGTTTGATGGTATTTTATCGTTGGTAGCCGCCTTGAGCCAGCTTTTCTGGAAAGGCGGGATAAAAATGCATGGCTTCAGTATGACACATAAATATTATGAATAGAAGCTGTGGCCCAGACTAGCCCAATCTCACCAGATCTCAGATGCCAAGCAGGGTCAGGCTAGTATTTGGATGGGTGACCTCCATGGAATACCAGGGGTGTGACGCAGAGGCAGACAATGGCAAACCACCTCTGAAATGCCTCTTGCCTCAAAAATAAGTCTAGCTCAACACCTACAAGAGCTAGATGCATAATGCTACAAGAGCTAGAACTTCTAGCTGCCAGACAATCTTAGGATCTCCTGACTATACTAGACACAAGGCCATTCAATAATAATAATAATTATTATTATTATCATGAATTGATTGACCAAACACTCCCTCATAGTCTATTAAGAAATGGAAATTCAATAGGTGATATTTAATTGTCTGAATTAAAATGGTACGTGCATGACCTGGAGATACGTTTGTTTGTCTTAGGCGGAAGGTGTCTTTGAGAACTCTGTCACCGCTAGAATCGCTAATCTAAGCTGCCTGATTAAAGTAAGAAGCCGGGATCAAGACACAGTGAGGGTCTATCTGAAAAAAGGTATGTTCTAAATGGCTTCAGGCCAGAACTGACATTGAAGACTGTCAGTCTGTGAAAGCCAAAGTTCAGATCAGGGCAACGTAGGAAGAGGAGATGTAATCCTTCAGTACCTATGTGGTTTTACTATTCGAAACTAGGCTTCATGCATGTTTGTTTATGTTTTAAGGAGAAAAAAAAAGTTTTTTACAAACACATCTTTATCCTTTAAAACTGCTCATAACTAGTTATTTTCGAATGCCTGCCAGTTCAGCTCATTTCCTGTTCACCAGTCACGGCTAGGCAGCAGACCGTTCAGTGAGCTGTTCACACAACTCCAAACGAATTTGGACGTGTCTGCCTGCATGGTTATGACTGTTTTCCACACAGTTAGACTTTGTTACCGCCACCTCTACCTCTGTTTCTGTAAAATGACAAGTAATTTAGTTTTAAGGTTTTAGTGTTGAGACTTGCTACTTAGATATCACCGTATCCCTTTGGTGTCTACCCGTGAGGCTGACTAATCTTGCAGTCAGTTCTTGCGGTTGCTTCTCAGGCAGCGCAATCTAGCTTGCATCGCTCACTTCAGAGATGCATCCAACTAAATAGGTACAAAAAGGAAAGCAATTCTGCGCTGCACATTAGATGATCTAACGATCCAACCATGAACCTGGGAGATATTGCCTCTCCTCTGATAAATGAGGTGATTTAGTTGCTGAAGTGAGCAAAAGCAGCTGCAAGATGTGAGAACCAAGTGTCTCTTATGCTAGGGCGAAGCGGCTCTGCTTAGTGCTCTAGTTGAGATAAATTTCATCAGAGAATGTGGAGGCAATCTGATCCCTTGGTCCCCTGGAGGGGAACTGGGAGAGACTGGGCAAGGAATGTTTGCCCTGATAGCATCTCCACAGCATGGTTTGCAGCTGTCAGGACATCATCAAGAGACCATTGGCAGTTTTCTTTAATATATAATAACCAGGGGTCATTTCGTAGAAAAAGAGGTGCAGGGGCTCATTAGCATAACTAATTAGCATAACTTATTTGCATATGCTAAACCACCTGACATCACCAGAAGTATGTCAGAAGGCAAGAGAGAGAGAGAAAGAAAGAAAGAAAGAAAGAAGAAAGAAAGAAAGAAAGAAAGAAAGAAAGAAAGAGAAAGGAGACAGACAGACAGACAGACAGAAAGAAAGGAAGAAAGAAAGAAAGAAAGAAAGAAAGAGAAAGGAGACAGACAGACAGACAAGAAAGAAAGAAAGAAAGAAAGAGAAAGGAGACAGACAGACAGACAGACAGAAAGAAAGGAAGAAAGAAAGAAAGAAAGAAAGAGAAAGGAGACAGACAGACAGACAGACAAGAAGAGAAAGAAAGAAAGAAAGAAAGAAAGAAAGAAAGAAAGAAAGAAAGAAAGAAAGAAAGAAAGAGCTGGCAGAGAGGGGACAGCTACCAATCCAAGCCTCAGAAATACCACTCTTCTGGGAGGATAGCTTCAGTGGTGGCTGAAGCCTTCAGAAGGCTGGTCCGAGGAACAAGGACCTTTCCAGGGGACGGGGTCATTTTTCTGCAGCCATGACACAAGCAGGCATTGCCCTGCCGGGGGAGGGGGGCTGGCACCAACTCCCGGAGCTGAGCTCCCCCGAGCTCCTGCTCGAAATGGCCCCTGATAATAACCATTTCCCAACACAGGCACACGTTTTTTCTGTGTCTTTCTCAAAAGTCTTGCGGTGCGGACTGAGTAAGGCTCACTTCTCATTTGCTCTAAGTGACATCCACGGGAGAAAATAATCAGTATGGTGTGTAAGGTCACAGATAAGAGGAGAGAGAACCCGTCCTCACCCCAGATGCTAGGTTCTCCAGACACACAGTAGTGAGCCTCAATTGCAACCCTTTACTTGCCTGGTGTTGTGCATCCAGGTTAAAGGTCAATCCCTTCCTAGAGATCTGAAGAGGCAACCTGGCAATCCGGTCCATCACCTTTTGCTGGGCTCCTTTTGGAAGACAGTTTCCCTCTCTTCTTTCCAGGGCAAGAATTCACAACGGCTGGAGCCAAGGCCTTTGAGCGGACTGATTTCCAAGATGTTGTGTCTGGCGTGTATAGGAATCTGGTTCTGTCAGCGGCTGCGACATCTTTGACTGATGTTCATCTCTTCTGCCGCCAAGGCTGCAGCCAAGACCCTTGCTGTGACGGCTTTATCCTGAGCCAGGTCCTGCTGGATGGAGGTAATGGCGTTCAGCCTACAGATGTGGAAGAGGAAGTTTATCCCCATGTTTATCCTGCTGGATGGGGATGTTGTTAAAGAAAAAGCATACAACAACAGATACGGAAAGAGCAAGAGTCCAGGAGCACCTAAAAGACTGACAAAATTTGTGGCAGGGGATGAGCTTTTGTGAGTCACTGCTCACTTCTTCAGAGAGAAAAGAGCAAGAGTTTAGTGGTCCCTCAAAGACTAACAAACTTTGTGGCAGGGGAAGGGCTTTCGTGAGTCACTGCTCACATCTTCAGATAGAAAAGAGCAAGAGTCCAATGGCCCCTTAAAGACTAACAAAATTTGTGGCAGGGGAAGGGCTTTCCTGCTTTAAAGTTTGCCTCCACGCTAGGAAGGAGATGGATGGGATATAATGACTGAATTCTCACAATTTAGGGTACATCGATCTCCAGTTCTGACATATTTATTACTTATGTTGCTCCCCTCCCCCACAGTTGAACCCAAACAGATGATAACCAGAAACCCAGCTCTTCATTCTTTCTATCTCATAAAAAACAACTTCACTATTTTGCATGCTAATTTCACAAGCCACCCTCTATAAATACAATTATGATCTGTAATTCCATTTCATTGTCTGAAGAAGTGTGCGCCCTGTAAACCAGATTGCCTCGAGTTATTAATAATATTGAGGAATTAAGATATTATAAAAAGGCAATAGGTAAATATGGGAGTGATCACCTATGTATACAAGGGTCCTGCTTCTTCCAGAAGGAGGGTTTTCCCTCCAGTGCTCACCTAAATTTCCAGTTTTTTTTCCGGTTGGAAAAAAGTGGAAAAAGGTTCCCGGGGGGGGGGGGGGGACAGAACCCTCCCTATTTTTCCCTGGATCTTTCTATTTGTTTGTGTCTTCCCTGTGGTTAAGTGCGCGGACTCTAATCTGGGAGAACCGGGCTTGATTCCCGACTCCTCCACATGAAGCTGCTGGATGACCTTGGGCAAGCCATAGTTCTGGCACAGCTGTTCTTGAAAAAGAGCAGTTTCTGTCAGAGCTCTCTCAGCCCCACCTACCTCACAGGTTGTCCTGTTGTGGGGAGGGGAAGGGAAAGGAGATTGCAAGCTGCTCTGAGACTCCTTTGGACAGTGAAGGGCAGATTTAAATCCACTCTCCTCCTCCAGTTTGGTGTAGTGGTTAAGTGCATGGACTCTAATCTGGGAGAACCGGGTTTGATTCCCCACTCTTCCACTTGTACCTGCTGGATGACCTTGGGCAAGCCGTAGGTCTGGCACAGCTGTTCTTGAAAAAGAGCAGTTTCCTGTCAGAGCTCTCTCAGGCCCACCTACCTCCCAGGGTGTCTGTTGCGGGGAGGGGAAGGGAAAGGAGTTTGTAAGCCGCTCTGAGACTCGTTTAGGTAGTGAAGGGCAGGGTATAAATCCATCTCTTCTTCTTCTCTTCTTCTTCCCCAGGCCTTCACATCTCTACTCCATAGTGATGCTCTGGGAGTTTCCTCATGTCAGTATGGTCTTTACCACATTGCTTAGGGGAAATTCCTAGAGTGTCACCTGGAAGTGATGTCACATCCTTTCGAAAGGCCAGCCTTCCCAGGCACCCCCGGCAAAATTTCCAGAGCCACTGCTGGCAGCAGTACTGTATTCTGTATCCTGCTACTCTCTGAAGCAAAATTTGAAGCCTTTCTCCAATCTAAGGAGACTTCCATCAGAGGAAGCACCAGTGAAATCTGAAGAGGGCTCCTTAGATAGAAGGAAGGCTTCAAACTTTGCTGACCAGAGGAGTTGTATGGAGGCCACTTGGTGCATGAGCAAACAAACAGAACCAGAGAACTGTAATTAGAGTTTGCCAACCTCCAGGCGGGGGTTGGAGATTTCCCATAAGTACAACTGATTACCAGAGGAGGACTCTATGGTATTATACCCCTGCTGAGGCATTATACCTACCAGTTTGGGGTCATGGTCAGGAGCACGGACTCTAATCTGGGAGAACCAGGTTTGATTGCCCACTCCTCCACAAGCAGTCACAAGTTTTTTCAGAGCTGTTCTCTCAAGGGCAGTTCTCTCAGAGCTCTCTCAGCCCCACCCACCTCACAGGGTGTCTGTTGTGGGGAGGGGAAGGGAAAGGAGATTGTAAGCCGCTTTGAGGTTGCGATCACACGCACAATTAGCCCCGACATAGGGTGGATTACAGGAGCGCGATAAGACGACAACATCTGGGAAGTGCCCCGCAGCTGTTGGCAACCCGTTTTCCTCCGCTGAACAAGTGGATTTAAGACACCTCGGAAAGCCTGGTAGCAAACAGGTTGCTATGGGCTACAGATGGACTTTTCCACGTCTAATCACTCCAGCGCGCCTTCATGGCGTCAATCCCTTGTTTAAGTGCGTCGACCCCTTGTTTAAGCGCATCGGAGACAAACGGCAAAAAAACACCCCCAACTCACCCGTGGTTGTTGTCTGATCATGCAGTGGCGGGCTGTGCCCGCAGCTTCAAAAGACTGTGTGATAGTGCAGTTGTGGGTCACCTTCCGCTGGAGGAAATAGCCTCTCCCCCTGCTTTTATCTCGTGTGTGTGACTGCAACCAACTGAGACTCCTTTGTGTGTGTGAGACTCCTTTGTGTGTGAGAGACTTTGTGTGTGTGAGACTCCTTTGTGTGTGTGAGACTGCAAACTGAGAGCCAGTTTGGTATAGGTGGTTAAGTGCGCGGACTCTAATCTGGGGAGAACCGGGTTTGATTCTCCACTCCTCCACTTGCACCTGGCTGGATGACCTTGGGCAAGCCATAGCTCTGTACCAGCTGTTCCCTCAAGGGACAGCTTGGGAAAGAGCTCTCTCAGCCCCACCTACCTCACAGGGTGTCTGTTGTGGGGAGGGGAAGGGAAAAGGAGTTTGTAAGCCGCTCTGAGACTCCCTTGGGGAGTGGAGGGCGGGGTATAAATCCAATATCTTCTTCTTTGAGTAGTGAAGGGTTGGGTATAAATCCAATCTCCTCCTCCTCCTCCTCCTCCAAATCCCATCCTCCCAGGTTCCACCCCCTAAATCTACAGGAATTTCACAATATTAAGTTTGGCCAGCCTAACAGTATTGCTTTCCTCAACTTTATCCAGGTAGCATCGTGTGCGGGCTTATGAGCTACCCGGATGTATTCATCTGCAATGCTAACGACTGGAATGGAACCACGAGGCGTGGCAGAGGAGACCAGTGTCAAAGAGAGAAGTATGCTGAAGGAAGGAAGCAGTACACATTCCAGCTGGGAGGCCAGGTGCTCACAGGAAGTAAGTGAGCCTCGTTCCCAGTGTCAGAGGTTTCACAGTGTTCCCTCTAAGCTGAGTTAGTGTGAGCTAGCTCACAGTTTTTTTAGCCTCCGGCTCACACATTTCTGTCTCAGCTCAGAAAGGATGGCTCCAGAGCAGGCTAATTTAGGCAGAAGCCAAATCGCTCGCTCACAGTTCTAACCCGAGCAGCTCACAAAGTAGAATTTCTGCTCACAAGACTCCATAGCTTAGAGGGGGCATTAATGGTTTCTATTACATTTGCTATTTGAGTCACGTAGCATCTGCTGTTGTCCATTCTTTGAAAAATACGTTGGCACCCTCCCTCTGTCTAGGCATGTCACATTTCCTTTAAGTTTAATTAGCCAATTAATTAAAACAGGCCTTGTAGTGGTGGTAGTCACCAGCGCTGAGTCCCAGCACCTTTTGGGGGGTGGGGCTCTCCCAAGTCCTCGAGGGATTTGGTGGAGATCGTTGCAGCCTTATATATGACTACCAGCACTTTAAAAAAAAAAAACGGGGAAAAGCACCGAATTAAAATATTCGAAGCCTGCCCTTCCCAAAGGATCAGGGATGGCTCACAATGAAAGCATGGAGTCACATGCCCCCCAAATAAAACCTCTAAGAGCTCCGCCTGGTTTTCAGGACAGTGAAAATGTGCCTGTGTGTTACAACAGATATCAAGACACACATTTTAAAACCCCAACTCAATAAATACATAAATAAATGTGGTCACTTTTTAGTATGAACAGGAAGTTTCTTGGCACAGGTCAACTATACCAACCTGATGAAAGGGCAGTGGAGTGCAGGCCTGTAGCCACAGTGGGGCACCTCGGGGCCCAGCCCTCTGACTTACTGCCAAGGCCCCCTCACTTTCCATCCATCCCAGGTGCTCCCTTGGGTGTGTGTGTGGGGTGCCCCCTGATTTATTTAAAGGCCCCCTGGATTAAAAAATCCCGGTTACCGCCCTGCTGGAATGGGAGGCCTGTTTGACTGCTTTTGGCAACGCTTTTCATATCCAGGGAGCAAGGCACAAGAAAGCCCAGTTCACACAGGAAGCGGCCTTATGCTGGACCAGAGCCAGTTTGGTGTAGTGGTTAAGAACACAGACTCTATTCTGGGAGAACCGGGTTTGATTCCCCACTCCTCCACATGCAGCTGCTGGTGGGACCTTGGGTCAGTCATAAGTTCTCTCAGAGCTGTTCTCTCAAGAGCAGTCCTCGAGAGAGCTCTCTCAGCCCCACCTACCTCACAGGGTGTCTGTTGTGGGGAGGGGAAGGGACAGGAGGTTGTAAGCCTCTCTGAGACTCCTTTGGGTAGTCCAGTCTCTTCTTCTGGGCCCATCCCTGGCAGTAGTCTATTCAGATTGGCAGCAGCCCTCCAGGGCCTCAGGTTCCTGGGAAACACCAGCTGGACTCTCTGAGAGGAAGCAAGCTGACAACCCATGAAGCTTTTTTAATACTGGTATAATATGATCATGTTAGCTTGCGCCTACAATGAGCAGCCATGTTTTGGACCAGAGGTAGCTTCTGACTAGTTTCCAATGGAAGGCCTACACTGAGCAAGGTACAGTAATCTAGACTTAGGTTTGTCAGGTCCTCCCTGGCCACCGGTGGGGGACAGTAGGGTAGGGTTGCCAGATCCAGGTTGGGAAGCTCCTGGAGATTTGGGGATGTAACCTGGGGAGGACAGAGATGTCAGTGGGGTACAGTGCCGTACAGTCCACCCTCCAAAGCATCAACTGATCTCTGTAGTCTGGAGATGAGCTGTAATTCCAGGGGATCCCCAGGTCCTACCTGGGAGCTGGCGTCTTTATGCCTAGAGTTACACTGGCATGGATCACTGTGGCAAGATCAGCTGCGTCTAGAATCATACTCAGTAGACCATTTAGGGCTGCCAAGTCAGCCCGGGGGGCAGGGGATCCCCCGCTAAAGGGGTTCCCAATCAGCCGGTCAGCATTCGGCCGGCGGGCGGAACCCCACCCCCGAAGTCATCCAGCCAGGACGACTTCCCCCACGCAATGATGTCACCCGGAAGTGACGTCAGCACGTTGGGGGGCGTTGCCAGGGCAACGCTCTGGCAACGCCCCAAAACTCTATGATACCATATTGTTTTGGGGTGATTGCCAGGGCGTCGCCCTGGCAGCGCCCCCAACGTGCTGACGTCACTTCTGGTGACGTCGCCGGCCATGCACGCTTTGCACGCGTGCCGGGGAAACTTCCGGCCGGAGGAGGACTCCCCCCCGCCAGTGAGTACTGAAGACTTGCCAACCCTAAGACCATTATTGTCATGCAGAAGGGGACTGTCTTAATGCTGTGACTTTCAAGCAAACCGAATATTACTGTCAGAGCTGGAATAGCTCTGTCAAGACAGCAGCTGGATTGGGCTCAGTTCTCAAAGTCTGGTACTCGGTATCTTTGTTTGTTTGTTTGTTTAATTTAGACCAAAGCAGGCTCAGATTCGTTATATGAATAGTTATATGTCTGCCTTTCTCCCGAACATCTCATGACCCAAGGTGGGTATGTGGATTTGGGTCTGGTCTTCAGCTGTCTATTTGAAAAAAAAAGGAAACCACGTCTGCAAAAATAGAGTCAGAGGTGGCTTCCAGATTTACACCTGATCTCGAAACGCTCAATGGCGTGGTATCTGATTGACATGCAGAAGGCCCCAGGTTCAATCCCCAGCATCTCAAGTTAAAAGGACAAGGCAGTGGGTGATGTGAAAGATCTCTGCCTGAGATCCTGGAGGGCTGCTGCCACTCTGAGTAGACAATACTGGCTTTGATGGACCCAGGGCCTGATTCAATACAAGGCAGCTTCATGTGTTCAGTTAAGTTAGGCTGGATTGTATTTTCATGGTTGCCTGTGGATCTGTCACTTTTGCCAGTTTTCTTCACTGTTTTGAAATAAATGGAAATAATGATATAAAGGTTGGGTAACGGGTGGTGTGAACCAGGGCCACTCTCCATAGAAATGGAAATTGTATTTATGGAGCAAAGGTCCATCAGTGGCTATTAGCCACAAGGTATAGATAGGATCTCTCAGTCTGGGGCAAGTGGTCCACTGTATTCTTGGTGCTGGGGGGAGGCAACAGTGGGAGGGCTTCTAGTGTCCTGGCCCCACTGGTGGACCTCCTGAGGGCACCTGGTATTTTTGGCCATGTGTGACAGAGTGTTGGGCCGGATGGGCCATTGGCCTGATCCCAACATTGGCTTCTCTTATGTTGTTATGTATTCTTTGGCTCATTCAAGTGGCCCTCTAAGCCTCAGTTTGGAATTCTATGAATGAGCTGTGAAAACATGCCACTTCCTCCCCTCTTCCGTGTCACTTCCTGTCTGGTTCTAACCACACTCAGCTGTGACATCTGAACCGGCAAACCACTGTTAGCACCACCGCTCCATACTAGAATCAGAAACCATGCGTTCACGTGGAATTCTGATCAGTCGTGGGAGGCCACGGTCTAATTATAGTTTCCTGGTTCATATTATTATCAGCTAACTGCGATTAGCATTCAACAGGAAACTGAAAAGGAAGCCACATGTCAGAGGGGGCAAAAGGAGGGTGAGATAGCATGATTCATTTCTGATATTCAAAACCATGGTTTGGAGGGGCTTAAAGACTGGGGCTTTATGTTTTTAATGTCACCAAAGACTGATTATTCTCCCCCCCCCCCCACACACACTCTTCCAATTTTCATTTATAACGAGACTTAATCCCTAGCAGTAAAAACTGTTGGAAAATCGTGGTTGACTATGCTGACCACCTTCTTGTATGAAGAAGTCAATTACATTTCCTTTCTTTATCAGCTTCTGAGGTCAGAGAAGAAAAGGACAATACATTCATCAGTTTTCAGCGTGTTTATCTATGGAGAGGTGAGATGGTTTGTTTTTTAATGTCACTTTTGGAAGGAAGATTGCATAGCATAGTTCTATCCCAGCAGAACTCAGTCCTTGGTGGAAAGCGCCAGCAAGTTGTGGCTGACTCATGGTGACACCTGTAGGATTTTCAAGGCAAGAGATGTTCAGAGATGGTTTGCCATTGCCTGCCTCCGTGTAACTACCTTGGACTTCCATGTAACTACCTTGGACCTCCGTGTAACTACCTTGGTGGTCTCCCATCCAAGCACTAACCAGGACCAATCCTGCTTAGCTTCCCAAATCTGATGCAATCAGGCTAGCCTGGGCCATCCCGTGGGCTTTACCGTTGCCTGCTTCTGCGTTGCTACCCTGGAATTCCTTGGTGGTCTCCTACCCAAGTACTAAGCAGAGACACCCTGCTTAGCTTTTGAGATCTGATGGGACTGAGCTAGCCTTGTTTTTTAAAAAATCACTGTACCTGTTCTGCATATACAGCCCTTGTAAACTGGAACACCTTTGAAATATCTTTGAAAAAAGAGTTTCATGTGTGCTTTAGTAGAAAATCAGATGCTCATGGAGACATTGTTCACTACGAAGAAGCATCGGGGTGCATAGAATTTGGCCTAGTGTTTGTTTCAACTTTGCCACTTGCACTGACCTTTGACTGTCATTTAGCTACTTTAGGGATGGGAGTTGTGTCCCCTTCCCACCCCTTTGCATTACTGCTCTGAGACTCTGAGTGGAGGGCGGGGTATAAATCCAATCTCCTCCTCCTCCTCCTCCTCTGAGAGCCAGTTTGGTGTAGTGGTTAAGTGCGCGGACTCTAATCTGGGAGAACCGGGTTTGATTCCCCACTCCTCCACTTGCACCTGGCTGGATGACCTTGGGCAAGCCATAGCTCTGGACCAGCTGTTCCCTCAAGGACAGCTTGGGAAAGAGCTCTCTCAGCCCCACCCACCTCACAGGGTGTCTGTTGTGGGGAGGGGAAGGGAAAGGAGTTTGTAAGCTGCTCTGAGTCTCCAAGTGAGTGAAGGGTGGGGTATAAATCCAATCTCTTCTTCTTCTTCTTCTTCCACCTTAAAGACTAACAAAGTGGCAAGGTATGAGCTTTTGTGAGTCACCGCTCACTTCTTCAGGGACACTCCACTTTCCAATAAGTAGTCCAGATGAACTCCCATTCTGGCTGTATCTGAAGGAGCGGGCAGTGATTCCTGAAAACTCATCCCCTGCCACACATTGTTTTAGTCTTGAAGGTGCTACTGGACTCTCGCTCTTTTCACCGATCAGTTGTCCAGTGGGGAGGGGGATATGGGGGAGGTGAAATACTCCAGCTCTTCTTCCCAAGCACTATCACCGCTTGCCTGACAGGACCCCAGGCGTGCAGCCTGAACAGCTGGATTACGTGTGAGACTGTGGGCTGAAGAACCTTTATCTAGCATAGGATGCAGATGTGCAGAAGCTTGGTTCTGTGGGTATGTGGCTCTCGGGTGGAGTGGTGCATTTGTGTTCTCGGGGGAAATGACACCAGGTGCACGGCTGAAATTTTGTTCTGCTTGTGTTCCAGATTCTGATATGGTCACTCGAATGAGATCTGGGGCGTGCGATGCTGCTGTTGTCCCGGCACAGAGAGAGCCAGAATTGACAGGTACTGCTACCAAGAGAGAGCTGTTGTGTATTTCACTTAGTGAAAGATTTCTCAGTATAATATAGAACAATCCTAACATTTTCCCTTTTTTGCTGGCAAAAGGGAGTCAACTTGAATTTTCAGTAAAATGACACACTTTCCCCTTGCCGTTATTCCTCATTTTTTAACGAATGCTTCTATAGGGCATTATAACAGTGTGGTGTGGCGAGCAGAGCGGCAGATGAGGACCCTGGGTGACCTGGATTCGAATCCCCACTTCTACCAAGGAGGCTCTCTGTGTGACCTTGGGACCGCCCCAAATTCTTAGTCTGGCCTACCTCACGGAACTGTTGTTGTGAGAAAACTGAGGAAGGGAAAACAGTGTTCTAAGCTGCTTTGCGTCCTAACTGTAAAGAAAAACAGAATACCTATAAATAAGAACATAAGAGAAGCCAATGTTGGATCAGGCCAGTGGCCCATCCAGTCCAACACTCTGTCACACAGTGGCCAAAAACACCAGGTGCCCTCAGGAGGTCCAGCAGTGGGGCCAGGACACTAGAAGCTGTCCCACCATTGCCCCCAAGAATACAGAGCATCACTTGCCCCAGACTGAGGGATCCTATCTATACCTTGTGGCTAAGAGGCACTGATGGACCTCTGCTCCATATGTTTATCCAGTTTCCTCTTGAAGTCGTCCTTGCTTGTAGCCATCACCACCTCCTGTGGCAGTGAATTCCATGTGCTCATCACTCTTTGGGTGAAGAAGTACTTTCTTTTATCTGTTCTGACCCGCCTGCTCAGCAATTTCATGGAGTGCCCACAAGTTCTTGTATTGTGAGAAAGGGGGAAAAGGACTTCTTCCTCTACCTGCTCTATCCCATGCATCGTCTTATAAACCTCGATCATGTCACCCCTCAGCCATCATTTCTCCAAGCTAAAGAGCCCCAAGCGCTTCTACCTTTCTTCATAGGGAAAGTGTTCCAACCCTTTTATCATTCTAGTTGCCCTTTTCTGCACTTTTTCCAATGCTATAATATCTTTTTTGAGGTGTGGCGACCAGAACTGTACACAGTACAGTTGTATGTATGCATGCATGCAAATGCAGTATCTCTGTGTACAAATATACATACACGCCCACCCACCTGAGAATGTTTCCTATGTATATCTATGTTGCGAAGGCTTCAGGGCATCGCAACACCATGTGCGTCTGAGCATGCGGCAGTTCCACTGGTTGAACAGCACAATGTTGCACCGGCTTGCTTCATAGTCACTGTTAATGAATATGAATCAGTTACTTAAATAAAGCTACGGGCTATCACAATTTATTATATTATTTGCTCCCTTTAAGCTGTGGAGTCTTGTGAGCAAAAATTCTACTTTGTGAGTTACTGGCATTAAAGCTGTGAACGAGTGATTTGGCCACTGCATCAGTTAGGTGGCTCTGGAGCCCTCCTTCCTGAGCGAAGACAAAAACGTGTGAACCGGAGGCTAAAGAAATTGTGAGCGAGCTCACACTAACTCAGCTTCCAGGGAACACTGTTAAATGACTGTATTACACACAGTGGGCAACGGAAATAAGACTGAACAAACAAAAATGCTATAAAACACAGAATGCAACAAATGTGTTCCACAGAGTTATTTTGCAACGAATAGGGGATAAAAAAAGTCACAGTAGACACCACCTACTAACTACCAGCACGATCCTCTGGGAATATTTCTTGTGCAAACGTGTATTGAGAAGCAAGTAGCATGGAGAAGCTTCATGACACCATTGTGTGAATTTTGAGTACTCGGGAGTACTCCAGGAGTACTTCTTGAGTACTCGGGAGCTTTATTTTATTTTTATTTTTGTTTGTTTGTTTTGGTGGGAAAGGTTCTGTTCCGGGTTCCTTCAGTATAAGGAGAAGGGGACTTCTTTGGTTCTAGTACCATTTACATAGAACTCTTTCTTCAGAGCTTTCCACATGAGTTACACTTTCTCTCTCTGGTTCCCCCTGGCTGTCCGATTGGCATCGACCAGATTCCGCACTGGAACTCTTTTCCTTGATGGAAAACAGCCAAATCAAGATCGACCGACGCAGTTCCCTCCCCTCCCAAGAGTACTGGATCTTCAAGCACACGTACTCGGCAGAGCAGGCCCGCCTCTGGTGTCTCACACGTAAGAGAACTTATCCGTTGACTGGGTGCTCAGAGCTGTTCTTGAAAAAGAGCAGTTTCTGTCAGAGCTCTCTCAGCCCCACCTACCTCACAGGGTGTCTGTTGTGGGGAGGGGAAGGGGAAGGAGTTTGTAAGCCACTCTTCTTCTTCTTCTTCTTCTAAAACTAGAGGGAGAGATTCACCACCAACCCGCCATGTGATTGATCACTAATTAGAATATCAGGGTACTCTCAAACTCATCCAGAGTCATTTAGGGATGTCAACTCCAAGTTGGTAAATCCTTGGAGATTTGGGGGTGAAGCCTATGGAGGGTGGCGGCTGCGGCAGGGAGGGATCTCAGTGGGGTGTAATGCCATAGAATCCATCTCTATAATGTAATGCCATAGAATCCATCTCAGGCAGCCGCCCTGAGCCTGCCGTTTGGCGGGGTGGGCGGGATATAAATCCAAAAAATAAAATAAATAAATCTTCCAAAGCAGCTATTTTCTCCACTGGGACTGAACTCTGTTGTCTGGGGATCAGTTGTAATTCCGGGCAGCCGACAGCCAGTTTAGTGTAGTGGTTAAGTGCACGGACTCTAATCTGGGAGAGCCAGATTTGATTCCCCACACCTCCACATACAGCTGCTGGGTGACCTTGGGCAATCCACAGTTCTCTCAGAGCTGTTCCCACAAGAGCAGTTCGCTCAGAGCTCTCTCAGCCCCACCAACCTCACAGGGTGTCTTTTGTGGGGAGGGGGAGGGGGAGGAGATTGTAAGCCGCTTTAAGGTTGCGATCACATGGACAATTAGCCCAGACATAGGAGACTGTAAACCACTCTGAGACTCTGAGTAAAGGGCTGGTATAAATCAAATCTCCTCCTCCTCCTCTCTTATCAAAAAAGTGAAGTTTAGCATAGGTGTTGGAAATGGTGGTGGCGAAGTACTGTCAAGTCTTATGGTGACTTTTGGTGACCCCAGAGGTTTGGTGTAGTGGTTAAGTGCGCGGACTCTAATCTGGGAGAATCGGGTTTAATTCCCCACTCCTCCACTTGCACCTGCTGGATGACCTTCGGCAAGCCATAGCTCTGTACCAGCTGTTCTCTCAAGGACAGTTGTCTCAGAACTCTCTCTGCCCCACCTTCCTCACAGGGTGTCTGTTATGGGGAGGGAAAGGGGAAGGAGTTTGTAAGCTGCTCTGAGACTGCCTCTGGTAGCAGCCATGGGCTTCCTTGATGGTCTCCCATCCAAGTCGTGTCCTCTGGAGACCAGTTGTGATTCCAGGTTGACCCTACTTAGCTTCTGAGATCCAACAAGATCAGGCTAGTCCGAACCATCTGGGTCAGAGCTGGTGACGGCGCCGGTGCTTAAGATGGAGAAATTTGACTTTTGAGTTTCAGAAAACTCCTTCCTTGTGTGGGGAGCAAATCTGTATACCGGGGAGGGTGACAACGATTAGCAAGAGGAAACTTTGGAAGAAGGGAGTGTGCTTTATCTGAATGAGGCTACTTTGCCAAAAATCTGTAGCAGGAAGGTAGAGGAGGCATGGGGAATGTGGGATATATTCTGGGTGAAAATGTCTGGATTTCTACGGCTCTCGTCCTTCCCAGGTTGTGCAGAAGATGAATTCTGTCACCTGGCCGACATCCCCAATGCCACAAGCCGAACGTACTTCACTTGCACGCTTTATCCGGTGGCCCAGGTCTGTGAGAGCGTTGTCAACAGCATCCCCGAGAACTGCGGCACTGTGTTGCCTCGGAAGCCAAGCATTTTATTTCAGAAAAAAGGTGAGTTTAGGATGTATCTTTCAGTCGCATCATGGCCGTACCACTGCAAGAGTGAATCGAGGGGCAAGAGAGATCGAGGGGAATGTTGGCGTCCGCCGTCAACGTTTCCTTCAACCTTCACAGAATAATTTTTATTATTTTTTTTTGTCATCATCGATAGTAAGAAAAGGGATCCAGGGAATCTAGTGGCTTGCGTGTCAGATCACACGCACGTGTGAATCTGCCTTGTATCGTTCCATTTCATTGGAGATGCTGGGGATTGAACTTGGAGCCTTTCTTCTTTCTTAGCTTACTGTTCTTTTGAGAGGGAGGGCAGGAAGGGTTGCCTCAGTGCTCGGTTCTCGTGGCCCTTTCTGACACGCCCAGGGAAATGCTGATCGCCACTTTGGGGTCAGGCAGCCATTTTTCTCCTGGCCAGTTTGGAGGTTTTTTGTCATCTTCTGGGCGTGGAACAACGGTCACTGGCAGCGCTCCCTCTAAGCTGTGGAGACTTGTGAACAAACATTCTACTTTGCGAGGTACTGGCATTCAAGTTGTGAGTGAGCGACTTGGCTCCTGTGTAAATTCGTTTGCTCTGGAGCCCATCCTTCCTGAGCGAAGACAAAAACGTGTGAGCCGGAGGCAAAAGAACTTTGAACTAGCTCACTTTGAACTAAGCTAACTCAGCTTAGAGGGAACACCGGGAGTGGGGGGGAGGTATTTGTGAATTTCCTGCACGGAGCAGGGGGTTGGACTAGATGGCCCTAGAGGTCCCTTCCAACTCTCTGATTCTCTGATCCTATAACTCAAAGTCAAGATCCAGCCCTTTTACATGCAATCGCCACTGCCAAATATTTAGCAACCGCTAAGGCAGTTTCCAATACTCACCTGTACAAGGAAAAAGTGGATGATTTTTTGAGATGGTAAATTCACATAACCTGTTATGTGGGAGGAGCTGCTGCAGAGGCTCCGCCCCTGAGCCCCAAGTTTCTCTTAAGTGACTATGTCGGGAGCAAGACATGGCTGCCCTGCAGCCGACATGTCCCTTGAATACATGCTGAAAGAGATTTCCAGGGAACTAGCGTCAGCCTGGATTTAACAGTTTCCCATCTTTCTTCTTTGCTTTTGCAGTCTCTCTGGAAGGGAGTGTGAAGAACTTTTACACGCGATTACCTTTCCGTAAAGTTTCGGGGATCTCTGTGAGAAGCAAGATGGATATGTCTGGGAAAGCTGTCGGAGAAGGGTCAGTGTCCTTTCTCTTCTGTTTTGTGAGCGTGGGTCTTTTTCTGTGATCTGAGCAACTCCGGTCCCAGTCACACGAGCGAGATAATCCAGGCACTGTAATACCTGATGTTTCGCCAGCAGCTGTGACTGGCATCTTCAGAGCTGTAACACAGAAAGACGACACAGAGTGTATGCTACAGAGTGGGACGACACAGAAAGACGACACAGAGTGTATGCTACAAGAAGCTACCTTATACAGAGCGAAGACCAGTGGGCCATCTTAGCCAATCCTTTGTTTGGCAGTAACCCTCTTGCTCCCCTGACCTGGAGAGTCTAGGTTAGCCCAACCTTTGAAGCTAAGCAGGTCCAGCCTTGGTCAGTACTTGGATGGGAGATCCCCCAGGAAGTCCAGGGTTGCTACATAGAGGCAGGCAATGGATTCTCAAGGCAAGAGATGAACAGAAGTGGTTTGCAACAATACAAGAACGCATGGGCCCTCCATGAAATGGCTGAGCAGTCGGGTTAGAACAGATAAAAGGAAGTCTTTCTTCATCCAAAGAGTGATTAACATGTGGAATTCACTGCCACAGGAGGTGGCGGCAGCTACAAGCATGGACGGCTTCAAGAGGGAACTGGATAAACATATGGAGCAGAGGTCCATCAGTGGCTATTCGCCACAAAGTATAGATAGGATCTCTCAGACTGGACAAGTGATGTTCTGTATTCTTGGTGCTTGGAGGAGGGGGGGCCACAGTGGGAGAGCTTCTAGTGTCCTGGCCCCACGTCTGGACCTTCTGACGGCACCTGGTGTTTTTGGCCACTGTGTGACAGAGTGTTGGACTGGATGGGCCACTGGGCTGATCCAACATTGGGGCCGTTTTCGCACTGGCTTTTTTCCGGGGCGAGCACCGGAGTGAGCACCGGAGTTTCTGGTCAGTTTCACATCAGTTGCTCCGTGCTCACAAACTCCTCCGGAGTTTCACCGCACTGCTCAGGAGTATCCCTGGAGCAAGAAAATCCTGTTCCTGGCGGTGTTTCCTGTTTACTCCGTTGGAGAAACCTAGATGAGAACACACCCACTCGCCCGCCCTCCATCTGGCCCGCCCCGCGGTGGGCGTTTCTTGAATTTTTTTTTTTGAAACGAGCCCTCCTAACGTTATATCAAAATAAGGAGGCAGGGAGGCAAGATCGCACCACAGGGACTGCGTTGGCGAGGTGGATTTGCCATTTCTTGGGAGCAGGAGCCGGGCGCCATTGGCCCGAGAGCTCCATGTGCTTGCTCCCCGGTAACTGCTGCCCTTTGTTTGGGCTTCCCCGCAACAGCCCATGCAGAGCTGGTGGTGGGTGCTTTCCTCTAGCAATCCGTGGAGAAGCCGCGGCAAGCGGGCGGGCGGGCTGGGGAAACTTGCCTTCCTTTCCGCTCCCTGTGTGCGGTCCCACGATCCTGAAGCAACACTTCCCCCCTCCTTTTTTTTTTTTTTTAAAAAAAGGCCCTTATAACATTATAACATCATAATGAAATTTTGATGCAGCAAGGGAAGACGGCACAATTGTTGTCTTTATATAATAAACACACGTTCACATCTACTATGGGGGGGGGGGTTAATTTGCTGTTTATTGGCAGCCCCTGCAGAGCAGGCTGGGCGCGCTTCTTTGCAGAAAAGTCACAGAAATGGATTGAACTGTTTTCAAGGGGCTATAACTATTCCTGCGGAGCGGGGAGACTGCTCTGCGTGTCATGCTGCTCCTCCTCAGCTGCCGCCACCACCACCACCACCATTTATGTAATTTCTTTTTTTTTCTTAACATGGGCCAGCTGACGCCATGTTGCCCATCCTCCATTTTGTTGCCTTGATCGGGTTAAGCACACGACATTTCAGTTCACATCGGAGAATCCACCCATGGGGGGGGGGGTCCTCCTTGTAGCCCGCCAATCGTTTTGCACCAACCCAGAACGGCGGGAAAATTTGAATACTGAGGAGGGACTTGATGAATTCTGGGAAGAGGAAGGCGGGTGATGCACTGTCGTCATTCCACTATGACGTTATAACGTTACCACACATGCGTTTTTTTTTAAAAAAGGAAAAGCGGGGAACGAGGGAGGAGCTGGGGGGGAGGAAGGGGAGGGAAGGGGAGGGGAAATGCAAGGGGCGGGCACAGAGAGCATCGAAGCAACCCAAATGGGAACAGAAAACTTTGGGGGGGGGGGGGAGAGGAGCAGATTGCTATAGTGTGAAAACGGCAGGTTTGCTCAGGAGGAGTCACAGAGGGGGAAATTAGGAGGAAGTGAGAGGCAACTGGCCAGTCTGAAAAGGCCCTGGCTTCTCTTAGGTTCTTATGTTCTTATGCCATTGCCTGCCTCTGTGTAGCAACCCTAGACATCAAGCTAGCAAAGGCAGACAGTGGATGGCCCTTGATATTCATTCTGTTCAAGCCTTGCTGTAACCATCTGCTCCTTCCCTTTGCCCAGTGGGGCAACCAGAGGAGGAGGAGAGGAGATTGGATTTATACCCCGCCCTTCACTACCTGAAGGAGTCTCAGAGCGGCTTACAAACTCCTTTCCATGGTGCGCAACCGGAGAAAAAGCGCTTAGGAGACCTATAGCAGCCTGCTGGGCTTATGGTTCAGGTAGCTGATCTGCATTGCCAGAGGATGGCCTGGCGCAGGCTGTTTGAACAAGTCGGATAGGAAGGGATCTCAGCCTTTTTTGTTTGTTTAAAAAAGACAAATGTGCCTTTCCTCAGGTTCTTGGACTGTGAACGGCTGTGTGATACAGATCCCTGTTGCACGGGCTTCGGACTTCTAAATGTTTCCCAAGCAGAAGGTATTCACGACTGGTGATGGTAGATATTTATGTCCCCATGGTAACTTGGAACCTGGTTTGTCTCATTTTGCAAAGGGCTTAACTATATGAGACTTGTTACATGACTCGGAAGTATTACAAGTCATGATCCTTGTAAGCCACCTTGAACCACAAGGAAAGGAGGAATCTAAACATTTTAGTGAAATGAAGTAATAAAATCCCAGGATGCATGGAGCCGGAGGAAGGGGCAAACAGGCCACCTCCTGGCCGTTTCCACTATGGAAAATGGTGCGGAATGGAAGGCAGAAGCTCCCCACTGAGTGGTTGAGCAGTTTCTAAGGTTAGTCCCCCAAATGTGCAGGTGACTGTGAGCTGGGTCAGAGAATTCCAATCCCACGTGTGGCATGTCTTGCATAGTTAGGCCCTAAAAGCTGGGGTCATTTCGTAAAAAAAGAGGTGCAGGAGCTCATTAGCATAACTCATTAGCATAGCTTATTTGCATATGCTACACCACCTGACATCACTGGGAGTATGTCAGAAGGCAAGAAAGAAAGAAGAGAGAGAGAGAGAGAGAGAGAGAGAGAGAGAGAGAGAGAGAGACAGAGAAAGAAAGAAAGAAAGAAAGAAAGAAAGAAAGAAAGAAAGAAAGAAAGAAAGAAAGGAAGAAAGAAAGGAAGAAAGAAAGAAAGCTAGCTGGCAGCGAGGAGACAGCTACTAATCCAAGCCTCAGAAATACCCCTATTCTGGGAGGATAGCTTCAGTGGTGGCTGAAGCCTTCAGAAGGCTGGTCAGAGGAACAAGGACCTTTCCAGGGGACGGGGTCATTTTGCTGCAGCCGTGACACAAGCAGGCATTCCCCCGCCGGGGGGGGGGGCTGGCACCAACTCCCGGAGCAGCGCTCCCCCGAGCTCTTGCTCAAAATGGCCCCTGCCGAAAAGATACTTTGTTTTTACTTACATACGAGGGTCATTTGAGGTGTGTGCCCAAGGAAGTACCATAGAAACTGATTAGTGAGAGTTTATTTTGTTTGACATCTTCAGGCAAAGAGTTGGCGTGATGTTACAAGCCAGTATTCAAAATTCAATGATTTAGACATGGAAAATAATGCATGTGACCACTCTATATTACAAGGATGACACCGCTCTACTTGCCACTTCTGTGATCAAACTAGCTACTCTTTCCCAGCTGTGTTTAGTTGGTTTTTTTTTAAAAAGCCAGGTGAATAAAGGATAGTCTGACCTACCTTTAATTTGAACCCAAAGTTTTACTGTTGTGCCAGATTTTATCAGAGAATGTATCTAGGGTCGTGAACAGGTTCTCCTCCACAGTGCAAACCGTAATGCCATTAACTGTTTGACAGTTTTATGTTTTTTCTGCTGTGTTTTACGGAACACCTACATGGATCTAGATACTTTGCAAATGATGAAACAGAAGGCAAGCTCTGCCTCGGAGGACTACAGTTTAAGGAAGCTCTAGGTACACTAACAAAACGACTACCCTAGATTTGTTTGTCTCTATGCAGATGGCAAACTCTTGTGCTTGATTCTGAATAGTTTGGGAATCCAAACATGCAGTGAAGAACTGAGAAATGACTGGCACGTTTCAGACTGTGCATCTCTGGAAACAGAAGCCAGGATCCATCCCTTTGGCTGGTACCAAAAAGGAGGTAAAACAGGAAATCCGATAATTTGCCAGTATTTGTATAATGTTGGGTGTTTTTATTATGGTGGATATGTGCTCAGATGGCAGTGAGGGCAAAGTTGTATGTAAACATAACCGGCTGGCTCACGCCGAGAGAGACCATTTCCACAGTAGTGAAATTCCCCACATTGACGTTTTTAAAACTGCATGTTATGTGAAACTTTCCGCAGTAGATTTTTCCTCACCAGGTGTGGACCCAAAGTTTTGTCCTCCTTGCCCTGAATTTTTGGAACTTGCTAAAACTGGGGATTCAGAAAACACAGGGTAAAAAGGTGAAAACTTCTGGTCTGCCCCTGGTGAGGAAAAATCTACTGTGGAAAGCTTCACATAATGTGCAGTTTTAAAAAGTCAATGCAGGGAATTTCACTACTGCAGAAATGGTCAGAGTTGAATTCTAACTAATATTCTAGCTAAGACTGGCCTTGACATTGTAGTAACATAAATTATTCTATTAAATAATGTGAGTTTCCCTTCCCTAACTTGTACTTCTTATCCAAGAGACCCGGATCAGTGAGATGTCTGATAAACACTCCAAATGGGAGTCACACTTGTGGGGTTGGAGTACACCCCACATCGATGAAGACCATGCGGGTGGAGGGAGGTTCTTTAAAAGTGCCATGGTGTACATTGAAACAACCTCTCAATCACTGAAAAATTACTTAGGGCTTCAGTAAGCTTTGCAGCATCCTCAAAATATGGAGGAGGGATTTAAAAAAAAAAAAAGTTGCATGGATGCACTCCTATGTGATTCAATGTGCACAAAGTACCCCTAAGGGTTTCCCAAGGTTTGCGGGTGTTCATCTAGCATGAACAGCATGGAGAAAATCTAAAGTCCTTGGCAGTAGAAAAGAGCCAGAGTCTACCAGCAACTTAAAGATGAACAAAATATGTGACAGGCAAGATATAAGCTTTTGTGAGTCTCTGCTCACTTCTTCGGTGAGCTCTGACTCATGAAAGCTCATCCCCTGCCACATAGTTTGTTCGTCTTTAAGGTGCTGCTGGACTCTTGCTCTTTTCTACTGCCACGGACAGACTAACATGGCTACCCATCTTGATCTAAAGTCCTTGGGTGTGAAGTTCCATGATTCAGGAATTCCATGAGTCGGGGATTCGGTGCAGTTCTTGTGAGGGTAGAGATTCTTTAGTGTGGTGTTAAAATAATATCATATCAGAGACTCTACAATAGACTAATGAATGTGGGGTTCAGACTGGCAGTTTGGCCTGATATAGGCCTGCTTTGCAAGTGGATTAAGAGAGCCCATTCAGACAGCCGCAGCTGCCTGGCGTTGCTGTGCCGCACTCCCCCCGTCCTGAAGCGCTTTCATCCCGCTTTAAAAAGGTACCTGGTGAAACCGGTGTCAAGCCGTCTGGGTGCGCGTTCATCCCGCTTCCTGCCAGTGTGGATGCAAATAATCCACACATCAAGTGGTACCGGTAATGTGAACCCACTGATCCGGATGCTGCACTCATGCGCCATGTGCCACTGTGGCGCCGCCGCCAGGGGCCACCCCACAGTGTGAACATCCCGTTCCATTTCCTCCCCAGTATGGTCCTGCATCAGTCTACACAGTGCAAACAGAAGGCCCTGCGACAACTTGGCCTGGGTATTTTTGCCCCACTACCCTTGCGCTTCGTTTTGCCAGTCTGTCCTCAGCCCCAGTCTGTATCCTGAAATGTTACAAGCAGCATGTAGATTTACCATCTCACTGAGAATCAGCCTGAAATTTTAAAACCAGGCGTTTTGGAGAGCCAGAGTTTGGGGTGCAGCACCCTTGGGGAGTACTGTACCAGAAATGATGAGCAGTTACCACCTACCTGTTGCTACTAGGATGGAAACAATGACATTGGGGCATCAAAGATAGCCATATCTGTACTTGCTTGAGGTGCATGATTGATAAAAGCAGTAGATTTCCCAGATGTCAGTATCTGCTCAATACAAATGCTGCATTTTTATATGTCTCATCTGATTTACTGCAAGGGGAAGCCCCGGGCAGTCAGATCAGATTTTCTGATGATTCAGGATTTAACCTTTATTACATGATGCATAAACACAACTACAGGTGAATAATCAAATAAAAATAATTGTTCTGACGATGAATATTAAAGACATACAAGAGGGCGAGGTGATTACCTTGTTGTGTCAGACTTCCATTTAGACACGAGACAGTATTAACTTCTCTAACCAAATATTTAACAAACACAAACAAGCCACGGATCTATAGGTCAGTTACTGATCATTTCCAGTATTCTTTATTCAGGTTGCTTTGCTGGTAATGAGAGGCCAGATCCCGGAAAACAGAGCAGATGAAATTTTGCAGTTATGTACACTGAAAGGGGAACTGAAATTCTATTCAAATTATGCAAGCTGCAGGCAGAGCTCAAAGCCCCCAAGTCTGTCTGATGTTTTCAAGGCTGGAATCTCTTTTCTCATGATTCAAGGTTAAATTTCAATTTCAGTGCTCGAAGTGTCAGATTTTTCCTAGAGATCCTCGGTGGGATCTCTCTAATACTGGGGGACAGATTCTGGTGGGTGTTGGTCTGAAGCAAGAAAACAAAGTTTGAGACTAGTGACCCCTTTAAGACCAAGAAGTTTAATTCTGGGTATCAGCTTTTGTGTGTGTATTCACAATTCTTCAGATACTAAAGCTGCCCTTGTGCCAAATCCGGAAGCTGCAGCTGGTGCAGAATGCAGCGGCGCGGTTGTTGATGGGCCTTCCTGTGCGGGAGCACATCCAACCCGCCCTAAAATTACGGCACTGGCTGCCTATAGCATACCGGGTAAAGTTCAAGGTGCTGGTACTTACCTATAAAGCCCTTTATGGCCTGGGACCTAGCTACTTGAAGGACCGCCTCTCCCCATATGTTCCCCAACGGGCACTTCGGTCTGGATCCCAAAACCGTCTGGTCCTTCCAGGGCCAAAAGAGGCTCGGCTGGCGATGGCAAGGGCCAGGGCCTTTTCTGTGGCGGCCCCGCACTGGTGGCATGAGCTCCCGGATAACATCAGGGCCCTGCGGGATCTTTCACCATTCCGCAGGGCCTGTAAGACGGAGCTCTTCCACCAGGCGTTCAAGTAAGGGCCGCCCACATTTCCATCTTGGCCCTGGCCTGATCACTTGATTCGATCATTTGATTTTATCCGCCAACCACTGTGGCCGTCCGTAAGGTTTACATCTGGGTATTGCTATACTACACGGAGCTGAAGATACGCCATTTGTATAGTGTTAATTGTTTTAAAATTTTAATGTTTTATGATATTACTTATTTTATATTTGCTGTGAGCTGCCCTGAGCCGCCGTATGGCGGGGAGGGCGGGATATAAATCTCAAAAATAAATAAATAAATAAATAAACAATACCCAGAATTAAACTTTGTTGGTCTTAAACAGGCCACCGGACTCAGACTTTGTTATACTGGGTGACTGTGAGACTTCTGCTCAAAGTAGTCAAGGATCAGATCTTTGTTGATGAAACACAGTTCTTTATTTCCAATCTCTACATTGGTACAGCTTCTCGGATTATTGTCAGAGATGACACAGATGGCCAAACCAGGTCTATTATACTTTTCTAAGCAGTTTGAATTACCCATAGGTAGCCAATCACTACAAGGGAAAAACGGCGGGCAAAAAGGGGCTCTGGCCGTTTGCTTCCCACAGGAAAGAAAGTGAGGTGTCAAGTTGTAAATTTCCCCTTCCCAACCAGACCCTTCAGATGTTACCAGTTCACATAACAATCCATGGCCTCGAGGCCTTCGCACGTTGATAAGAGATGAGACTTGTCCTCCCTTGGAGTCTCAGCCGAGATGAATGGAATGCGGAGGTAGGAGTGTGAGAGGCCCATTGTTCCCATGCTTTGAAGCTGACATCCTCCCGCTTTGACAGTTACACAAACCAGGCCGGTCAGGGTCATAAACCTGGGGTTACACATTCTACATACATGCTAATACATACTGGCCAGAATGAGGGGTACATGACAGGTGTTCATGAGGGCATACATACAGTACTATAGAAAAGCAAAGCAGCAAATACAAAATGAAACAGGGCTGTAGGTAGCAAGATACATTGTCTGAATCAGCAGATTCTGACAGTGACAGATAATGCTCCCCCCAGTAAGAGCCATCCCAAAGCCATCAATGGAATAACATTTCTAGGGATGTGCATTTGGTTCAGATGAACTAACCCCCCCCCCCCCCGATTAATACCCTCTGGTTAATTACCCTCTGGTTAATTACCCTCTGGATTAATTTCTCTGGACGGCCAACAACTGGGCAGAGAGGCTGAGGCCTTCATAAGAACATAAGAAGAGCCCTGCTGGATCAGACCAATGGTCCATCTAGTCCAGCATCCTGTCTCACACAGTGGCCAACCGGTTCCTCTGGACAGCCAACAACTGGGCATAGAGGCCGAGGCCTTCATGAGATCATAAGAAGAATCCTGCTGGATCAGACCAGTGGTCCATCTAGTCTAGCATCTTGTCTCACACAGTGGCCAACCAGTTTTTCTGGACGGCCAACAACTGGGCAGAGAGGCTGATGCCTTCATAAGAACATAAGAAGAGCCCTGCTGGATCAGACCAACGGTCCATCTAGTCCAGCATCCTGTCTCACACAGTGGCCAACTGGTTCCTCTGGACAGCCAACAACTGGGCATAGAGGCCGAGGCCTTCATAAGATTATAAGAAGAATCCTGCTGGATCAGACCAGTGGTCCATCTAGTCTAGCATCTTGTCTCACACAGTGGCCAACCAGTTCCTCTGGTCGGCCAACAACTGGGCAGAGAGGCTGAGGCCTTCATAAGAACATAAGAAGAGCCCTGCTGGATCAGACCAGTGGTCCGTCTAGTCCAGCATCCTGTCTCACACAGTGGCCCACCAATTCCTCTGGACAGCCAACAACAGGGCACAGAGGCCATCCCCTGATGTGGCCTCCTGACTTCAGGATTCAGATGCTTAGTGCCTCTGAACGTGGAGGTTCCCCTCAGCCATCATGGCTAGTAGCCACTGATAGACTTATCCTCCATGAATTTATCTAATCCCCCTTTCAAGCTGATTAGTCCTGTGGCCATCACTACATCCTCTGGCAGCGAATTCCACATTTTAATCACCTGTATTGAACAGCTTATTTCCCAGCAGCTAGTGCTCTTGACTTTCTGATTATTTGTCAGAGGCAGAGGCAGTAAAGCCTCTTCTTGCATAACTTAAAACCCCAAGGGCATCTGCTATCAGGAATAACTTTTAACATTTTGGTGTGGCTAAACACAGTTGAACTGTTGGTCATCTTTTTATAACTCAGGCCGTCTGTTTAGAAACTCGCATACAGGTGGCTTTTCCCTCTGAGCCTCACATTTCCTCCTATATAGTGTGTGTGTGTGTGTGTGTGTGTGTGTATTTCATCTTCTTGTTGACTTTCCAATTATATCGACCAACGAAATCTTTTTTTGGAATAACCAGCTGACCACAGTGGCATTCTGTGTGTACGGGTGGAGCATCTCAAGTCTTGATTTTAAACTGGCACAAGAAAAAACACAAAACTAGAGCGTGGATCCTGCCTCTTGCAGCAGTGGGATAAAATGGATAATTCCTGGCTTATTTTATACAGTCAGTGTGCAGATTGCTTTACAGAATGGCACCCGCAAATCAGAGAAACTCTGGCTCCGAGGAGCTTACAACCTCAATTTCAGCAGTGAGGGGAGACTCAGAGGAAGGGGGGGCAGAAGGGTAACACGGCAACAATTAGGGTTGCCGGGTCCTTCCTGGTAACCGGTAGCAGGAATGGGGACTAGGCCTTGCAGTATCGCCGCTGACACGGGGCACTCTTGGGCAAAAACTCTATAGCAGATGCCTTTGTTTAGCATAGAATTTTTGCCCAAATACCAGAGCATCCCACATTGCCAGCAACGCAATGACATAACTTCCAAGTGTGGGCAGGAAGTGACAGCACCGCGTTACTGGTAATGTCACTGCAACGCCATCCTAGGCTTCCCTCCACCAGCTTGGTGTAGTGGTTAAGCCACTTGGTGTAGGGGTTAAGTGCGTGGACTCTAATCTGGGAGAAGTGGGTTTGATTCCCCACTCCCCCACTTGCACCTGCTGGATGACCTTGGGCAAGCTGTAATTCTGGCACAGCTGTTCTTGAAAAAGAGCAGTTTCTGTCAGAGCTCTCTCAGCCCCACCTACCTCCCAGGGTGTCTGTTGTGGGGAGGGGAAGGGAAAGGAGATTGTAAACCGCTCTGAGACTCCCTTGGGTAGTGAAGGACAGGGTATAAATCCGATCTCCTCCTCCTCTTCTTCCACTGCTGGTAAGTCCCCCTTCTGGCCAATTGATTAGCTTGGGGGGGGCAACTGGGGGCAAGGAACCCCCACTCCCAGTAAGGGCTGGGTAGCCCTAAATAAGGACTTGAGCAGTCTGGGACTTGGGTATCTTCAGGACCATCTCCTCTGCTATGTCCCTGGGAGAGCGTTATAGGCTCCTGAAAGCAATCTGCTGGCGATCCTGGCCTCAAAGACATCCAACTGTCCTTGACCAGAGCCAGGGCTTTCTTGGCTCTGACTTTAACCTTGGGGAACTCTCTTCTAACTTCCATCAGGGCCATGTGACACTTAATGTGATTCCGCAGGGCCTGGGAGGCAGAGATGTTCCGCCAGACTTTTGTTTGAAAACAGCAACGGTTTTCTCGAGATGGTTTCATACCTACCAACAGATATTACCAAAACCTATTATACTTTTGAAACTTTAGTCTAAGATTCTTACTATACTACTGTATTATAATTGCATTACTTGACGTTCAGTGTTTTACAAGCAGTAGGACCTGCGATACTCACAGGGGGGGGAGGTGAGCCTTTCCCCCCGCCCTCCCCCCTCCCTCCCCCAAAATTGGTGGTGGCAGTGGCCACGCGCTGAGCCTCCTCCCCTCCCTCCCTCCTCCCTCCCTTCCCAAGAATTGGCAGCCGTGCACCAAGCCTCCTCTCTCCCCTCCCTCTTCCTTCCCCCTCCCTTCCCCAAAATTGGCGGTGGTGGTGGATGCACGCCGAGCCTCCTCCCCCTTGCCTCCCAAAAATTGGCGGCAGCCGTGCACTGAGCCTCCTCCCCCTCCCCTCCCTCCCTCCTGAAAATCAGCGGCGGCAGTGCGCCGAGCCACCTCTCCTCCCTCCCTTCTCCCCCCTCCCTTCCCCAAAATTGGCAGCGGCTGCACACCAAGCCCCTCCCCCCTCCCTTCCCAAGAATCGGCAGTGGCAGTGATGGCATGCTGAGCCTCCTCCCCTCCCCCCTCCCTGAAAGCAGCAGTGGCAGCGAGTCCCACCGCCCACCGAGCCCTCCACCCAGCCAAAGCATTCTTTGCGCCTGCGCAGAGAATGCTTTTACTTTTGAGGGGATTTAAATATCCCCCCAAAAGTTTTTTTAACATTTAGGATTTTTCTGCACATGGGGGGAGTAGCCCCCGTGTGTAGAAAAACCTCCCTCCCCCCCAAGTGCCCCCCCCATGCGGATTTACGTTCACACGGGGGGGAACTTGGGAGTTAGATATATAGATGTTGGTTACTTGCACTCAGACAGCAGAAGTTTTGTTATCAATGTACAACTTATTTAATCTTGTAATAAATAAATGTAATTGTTTTTTAAAAATAAAGTAAATAGTAATTTTTTTTTTTAAAACAGCAACGGCTTTCCATCATGGCTAGCACCCTCTTTTCCTCTTTTCTTTTTTCCCATTCTGCCTGCTTCGGCCTCCTCCTTAACCTGCCCACAAGCTAGAAGAACAGTCCAGAGTAGGTTTTCGATTAAATTACGGATGCCATCGGGAGACTATTCATTTTAAAATAACTGATTTTGTTGATTTTAATCTGCATTTTTGTATCGTTTTTAACCTGCTGTAAATCACCCGGAGCCTTGTGATCCAGGGTTGGGTGATCCAGAAATTTAATAAATAATAATATAAATATAATATGATGAAGTGCAAATTTGATTAAAATGTGGAATTCTCTGCCAGAGGATGTAGTGATGGCCACAGGAATAAACAGCTTAAAAAGGGGATTAGATGGATTCATGGAGGATAACTCTATCAGTGGCTACTAGGGACTGAGGGAAACTTCCACATTCAGAGGCACTAAGCCTCTAGATCCCAGAGCCAGGGGGCAACATCAGGGGAAGGCTTCGGCCTCTGTGCCCTGTTGTTGGCCGTCCAGAGGAACTGGTTGGTTGCTGTGTGATACAGGATGCTGGACTAGGTGGACCCTCACTGGTCTGATCCAGCAGGGCTCTTCTGATGTTCTTATGAAGGCTTCAGCTTCTCTGTCCAGTTGTCGGCCGTCCAGAGGAACTGGCTGGCTACTGTGTGAGACAGGATGATGGACTAGATGGACCACTGGTCTAATCCAGCAGGGCTCTTCTGATGTTCTAATGAAGGCCTCAGCCTCTCTGCCCTGTTGTTGGCCCTCCAGAGGAACTGGTTGGCCCCTGTGTGAGACAGGATGCTGGACTAGATGGACCACTGGTCTAATCCAGCAGGGCTCTTCTGATGTTCTTATGAAGGCCTCGGCCTCTATGCCCTGTTGTTGGCCCTCCAGAGGAACTGGTTGGCCCCTGTGTGAGACAGGATGATGGACTAGATGGACCACTGGTCTAATCCAGCAGGGCTCTTCTGATGTTCTTATGAAGGCCTCAGCCTCTCTGCCCTGTTGTTGGCCCTCCAGAGGAACTGGTTGGCCCCTGTGTGAGACAGGATGATGGACTAGATGGACCACTGGTCTAATCCAGCAGGGCTCTTCTGATGTTCTTATGAAGGCCTCGGCCTCTATGCCCTGTTGTTGGCCATCCAGAGGAACCAGTTGGCTACTGTGTGAGACAGGATGCTGGACTAGATGGACCTTCACTGGTCTAATCCAGCAGGGCTCTTCGGATGTTCTTATGAAGGCCTCAGCCTCTCTGCCCAGTTGTCGGCCGTCCAGAGGAACTGGCTGGCCACTGTGTGAGACAGGATGCTGGACTAGATGGACCACTGGTCTAATCCAGCAGGGCTCTTCTGATGTTCTTATGAAGGCCTCGGCCTCTATGCCCTGTTGTTGGCCGTCCAGAGGAACTGGTTGGCCACTGTGTGAGGCAGGATGCTGGACTAGATGGACCACGGGACTGATCCAGCAAAGCTCTTCTTGTGTTCAGACACAAGGATTTGTCTTGTGGATCAAGTTTCATAGAGTCATAGACAAGGTTACCAATTCCACTCCACTGCTGAAAGGATCAACATCCATGCATTTCTTTCCATACAACAACCAATAGTGGACCAGCCCAACTTGCGGCTCACCAAGTCCAATGTATCCCTCCTAGCCATCTGGGTCAGCTCACTGGGGCTGCCAGTACATGTACCAAAAGATGGGGTCTAGGAGAGTACACATTTCCAGCCTGCGTGCCACAAAACACTATCCATAGAAGAGGCAGCACTGCAGAGAGCTACCATAAGGGGATGAAGCTCCAGACATCAAGGCACAAGTTGGGTCAAGAGCTTCTATATACCATTTCCATTTCCAAAGGAGTTTTTCCACATCTCTGGGCTTTTATGGTGGCATGGAGCTCCGTCGTGGTTCCTTGGGCTGGCCTGCCCCAGTCAGACAACTTAATAAATTAATTTGGGGCTCTTTATTTATAACTGGTCGTGGAATGGAAGGATCTCATCCCATCCCATCCATTTATGAGCCCCACGGGATCGTTTTGCACACGACTGCCTTTTAAACATGTCCTGTTGATATGTTTTTCCCCAACAGCTGATGTCCCCGGCGCGTGCCCACCTGTTCATCTATCCAGAAGAGGAGAAGGAAACGGTAAGGAAACAAAATACAGAGGTGACACAACATCGGACTCCTGGTTTTTCCCTTTTGTGGACCGTCCATTCTCTTTTGAACCTGAGAAGCCTTTCATAAAGCCTTTCCTAAGATTTCATTCACAGCCCAGAGAGAGAGAGAGAGAGAGAGAGAGAGCTTGTAAACATGATATCTAGTCAGGGCTGGACTGACTGCTAGGTAAACCTAGTCAGTCGCCTTGGGCGCCAGAGTTAGAGGGGCACCTGTCCTGAATGGAGGAAGCGCTGCCTTATAGTCATTCAGACTACTGAGAGCCAATTTGGTGTAGTGGTTAGGAGCGTGGACTCTAATCTGGGAGAGCCTGATTTGATTCACCGTGCCTCCACGTGCAGCCACTGGGTGACCTTGGGCATGCCATGGTTCTCTCAGAGCTGTTCTCTCACCAGCAGTTCTCGAAAGAGCCCTCTCAGCCCCACCTACCTCACAGAGTGTCTGTTGTGGGGGGGAAGAAGGGAAAGGAGTTTGTAAACTGCTCTGAGACTCCGAGTGAAGGGTGCGGTATAATCCAATCTCCTCCTCCTTGTCGTCCTCTTCTTCTTCCTCTTTCTTTTCGTCTTTGTCATCTTTGTCTTCTTCTTCATCTGCAACATCTTCTTGCCTATCTACCCTGGGGTTGCCAAAAATATGGAGAAAATAAGTCCTGCCCCTCTAATAGAGGCCTTATGGGATGACTCCTCACTTTCACCCAGGACTGAATCCCCGCTTGTGCCATGGAAGCTTGCTTGGTGGCTTTGTGCCAGTTAAACTCTCTCACCCTAAGCTACATGACAGGACTGTTGTGAGGACTGAAAGGAAACAAGGAAAGTGATAGAAGCCGCTTTGGGTCTGTGTCGGGGATCAAGATTGGGCATAAATGAAAGTCAGTACATAAAAAACTGGCTTCTGCTTAAGTCAATAGTCAGGAAGAGAAGTCACCGACTGGAGTCAAACAAGATGCGGCTTATCTCAAGATAACCAAAGGTACACACATGCCCTCAAGGGCCTATTAGCTCGGATCCCTTCAGGAAGGCTCATGAAACCAATTCAGCTCTGTTTATTCAGGCCGGCTGTCCCGCACGGGCCACGGGAACGCAGGACCTTAGAACATTGTCCGATGCGCTTGTAACTGCTTATTCCAGAGAGCTGAGGTTGCGCCCTGTTTTTAAGCAGCCTATTTTAAAACCTAGGTAAACATCTGGCCCGCTCGCCTCCCACTGCGCCCGATGCTGGCACCGTCAAAAGAATGCTGTGGGCTTCCACTCTGCGTCCGACAGCTCCTCCGTGCCGTGAAATGACAGCTTTGTACGCACAGCAAAGTAGTAATCCCAGAGGAGAGATTATAGTTATTATACCAAGGAGGGGCTGGGGGGGGGGGGAAAGCACTGGCAGCCGCATTCCTTTCTCTAGCAAGGCTGGCAACAACATGCAAGCTGAACACATGTTTGGAATGAACCTGCTGCATCGCGCGTCGGTCCCAAATCCTTGACAGTTGGCAGGGTGGCAGCGGGGCAGATGTTTGTCTAAAAAGCGCTGGATGCACAGAGGGGCATAGATCCAGTAGACTTCCCACCTTCGTCTATTTGTTTCTTTTCTAGGGGAGTCCTAAGTAAAGGTAACGGTTTCCCTTGCTTGAAAGCCAGTCGAATCCGACTCTAGGGGGTGGTGCTCATCTCCGTTTCCAAACCAAAGAGCCAGCACGGTCCAAAGATAGAGCCAGTTTGGTGTATTGGTTAAATGCGCGGACCAGGGCTTTCTCGGTGGCAGCTCCACACTGGTGGAATGAGCTCCCGGAGGAGATCAGGGCCCTGCAGGACCTCTCACAGTTCCGCAGGGCCTGTAAGACGGAGCTCTTCTGCCAGGCCTTCAACTAGGAGCCACCCCCACAACTACCAACGAGCTCAGCCATCAATGAGTGGCAAATGGTTTAGCAGTAGGGAAATCCCAGTATACCATCTTATGCAAACGTAGGAGTAGCACTGGCACTTCGATTGATGTTCTGTATTTTGAAATTTTACTGTATTTATTGTAGTTGATCATTTTAATTGATTTTATGTATATTAACAGTCACTGTAGACCAACCCTGTAAGCTGCCCTGCGCCCGCTTGCAGGGAGGCCAGGATATAAAATAAAATAAATAAATAAATCTGCCCCGTAGCATTATGTTATATGCTAAGTTATAAACAATGCATTGTATCTTGGTGTGACAGTTTATAAAATGAGCTTAGGTTTGTTAGGAAAGTAAGTACTGCATATATTCCAATTCCCCCCCAAATTTCCACTTTTCCCCAACATCACCCCCAAAGTATCACCCCCCCCCCACCCCGTGTCTTCAGACTTTCCAGAAATTTTACATCTCTACTTAGGCTTTTTATGTTCTGACCTAGGGAGCTCAGGCTAGCCCAGTTTCTTTAGATCTCAGAAGCTGAGCAGGATCGGCCCTGGATAGTCCTTGGATGGGAGACCACCAAGGAAGTCCAGGGTTGTTACACAGAGGCAGGCAAACAGGGAACCAGCTCTGAATGGTCCTTGCCTTGAAAACCCTATGGGGTCGCCATAAATCAGCTGAGACATGCTGCCACTAAAATATTGCCCTTGACCCGGATGATCCAGTCTAGCCTGATCTTGTCAGATCTTGGAAGCTAAGCAGGGTTGGCCTTGGTCACTACTTGGATGGAAGACCAGTGAGGAAGACTAAGGTACCTACTTGGAGGGAGGCAATGGCAAACTACCCCAGTTCCTATCTTGCCTTGTGAACTCCATGATGGGGTCACTAAAAACCAGCTGCGACAACAGCCAACCCCCCCTCCCCAAAAAACAAAACTTAGGCTTCGTTTCAGTTGATTTACATTTATAGTAATGTCGGTGACTGCTGGAAGGACTCTGTTTATTCAGAAAGCTGTTTTCAAGGACTAACCTTCTGTTCTTTGCCAAAGTCAGTAATAGATCAAACCCTCAGTGCCTCTTCTTCCCACGTCCCAGTGAAGAGAACATCTGGAAACCAGCAGCCATCCCCACGAGAGGCATGTAATTTTACAATAAAAGTTACGGAGCTAGTTGGATCCAGATAGCTGTAATTATCCACTGACAGTGGTTGCCGAAATGGAGTTAGGATGGGCAGTGGGCTGAACTGTACAGAAAATGGAAACGTCTCCGCAAGGTGGAGTTCTGCTCATGCCCAGGAGTATTGCAGAATTTTCTCTGAACTGGAGGTTTTATGTGTCGCGGTAATGAAGGCTACGACACGGATATACACGCTCATCCCACCAGGGTGAAATCTCCTGTATAGATCTATGGTGCGGCCTCATTTGGAATACTGCGCACAGTTCTGGTCACCACAGTATCTCCAAGAGGACATTGCAGAACTTGAAAAAGTACAGAGGAAGGCAACCGAGATGATAAATTAGAGGGTTGGAGCACCTTCCCTATGAGAAAAGGCTGAAGAGTCCGGGACTTTTCAGCTTAGAAAAGAGACGACTGAGGGAGGACATGACAGAGGTTTCTAAAATTATGCATGGGGTGGAGAGAGTTGACAAATAGAGCTTTTTCTCCCTCTCCGGAAATACTGGAACTCGAGGGCATCCAATGAAGCTGATGGGTAGTAGGCTGAGGACGAACAAAAGTAAATACTTCTTTACAGAAAGAGGGATTAAAATGCGGAATTTGTTTCCAGAGGATGTTGTGATGGCCGAGAGGAATAAACAGCTTTCGAAGGGGATTAGATAGATTCATGGAGGGGAGGTCTATCAGGGGCCGCTAGCCATGGGGACTGAGGGGAACCTGTCCTCGCTCTTTCCACGTGGACAGGCCATCTGTGCAGGTCTTCGTAAATGGACGGGCAGCTAGATTTGAGTCTAGTAGGACCTTAGAGACCCACAAGATTTCCCGGGTTTGAGCTTTCGTGACTCAAAGCTCCCTTTGTCAGATACAAGTCAGGATGGTGACATTGTTGGTCTCTTAAGGTGCAACTGGATTTGAATCTAGCTCTTCTACTGTAGGTGAACATGCCTACTCTCTAAAATTATCTCCGCTGATTGGCAGTGAGGGGTATGGTAAAAATGCCGTAATTTATATTTGTTAATTTAAATATATATATATATATCCCATGCTATCTTATCAGACTCAGGCTGATTTTACATCTGATTTTCCCGCTGGAATCATTCTAGTTCCAAAAAAACCTGCCCACACCTCTGTGCGGTGTGAAACCATGCTGCCACTGAAATGTCCATATCTACTAATTGCCCTCCTGTGGTCAAGCTAGTATAATACCACTTTATTCTGCTTTAAACAATTGTGGTTTCTTAGTGCACTTAGACCCCCTGGAGTGAAATTTCACACCACTGTGAAATCAGCACAGGAAAAGACAGCAGTCAAACTACTTTAGAGGGGAGGTGTAAAATCAGCCTCAGAGCATAAGACAAGAAAATTAAAACAGTGCCGTATAGGACATTCCATTGCTTTAAGGAAGTATTATCCAATCATTTATAGAAAAGCCCTGCCAATTAAGTAGCCCAGAACTATCAGATCACGAACAACCACAGAGCCAGTTTAGTGTAGTGGTTAAGTGCGCGGACTCTAATCTGGGAGAACCGGGTTTGATTCCCCACTCCTCCACTTGCACCTGCTGGATGACCTTGGGCAAGCCATAGTTCTGATAAGAGCTGTCCTTGAAAAAGAGCAGTTTCTGTCAGAGCTCTCTCAGCCCCACCTACCTCACAGGGTGTCTGTTGTGGGGAGGGGGAGGGAAAGGAGTTTGTAAACCGCTCTGAGACTCCAAGTGAGTGAAGGGTGGGATATAAATCCAATCTCTTCTTCTTCTTCTTTATCCATCTTAATCTTTTTTTTTTAAAAAAGCTGTTCTATATAGAAAAATAGACAAGATTTTTTAAAAATGACATGTAGCTGTCAACTACGGCTGTCATTAGATCAGAAACAAATGTGAACAACAGTGCTTGGATTAGCGATGCCAACCTCCAGGTGGGACCTGGGGATCCCTTGGAATTACAGCTCATCTCCAGACTACAGAGATCAGTTCCCCTGGAGGAAATGGATGCTTTGGAGGGTGGACCCTGTGGCATTGTACCCCACTGAGTTCCCTGTCCTTCCCCAGGCTCTATCCACAAATCTCCAGGAGTTTCCCAGCCTGGATCTGGCAACCCTACCCCGCATCCCCCGCTGGTGGCCGGAGGGGGGGGGGGCTGAAAACCCTAGTTTTGATTTGGATTTGTAATCTTGTAAATAAAATAGATGAACTAAATTTGCAGATGTGCTTATCTTCAATTAAACATTGAAATTCTTATAATATACACCCCGAATACTGGGACACTGATCTCATTTGGCAAGAGAGGCTGTTGTCTTTGATATGGCACACATGTTTTGATGCCAAAATCTGACAATATAAAAATCTTGAAACTTGGCAGGAACGTCTGATTCCTCCTTTTCCAGTATGGGAAATCAGTGAAGTTTGTTATGTAGGCAAAAGGTAGGGGCTAAGATCCATTGGCAGATGGCAATAAAAATCCACAACAAAATGGCATTGGTTTATGTTTTGATCAATGACTGTGAATAAAACTTATCTATCTAATAAAAATCAACCAGCTTTTTCCCCCTTAGGATTGGTAAGTTGAAATGTGGATGGCACTACTTCTGTCTTGCAAAATGTAACATTAAGAATTTTTTGTCCTGATGTAGAAGTCTGACTTGCAGTTGTCAAACCCGGCACCCCAAAACTCCTTTCTGTTACAGGGAACCTCCACAGCACTTTGCTAGAGCAGACATAGTTTTATTCTTAGCGATGTCATCCGCAGAATGTCGACTCGGATAACATTATTCCTGATTAGCGTGTCTGGGGTCTGTTTTTTAAGAAAAGCTTTATAACTCTGAATTGAGTAATGTTCTGGCACTCCAGAGGTTTCATGACTTGCCCATGGTCTTAAAACTGAGTCAGTAAAAATGGCTGTGAGCGGAAAATGATCCCAGTGAAAATACCTCTGTAAACCACTAAGGTAACCTGGACTCGTTGGCTCACAATGGAAGCCAGACAAAACTTTCTTTCTTCCTTCCTTTCTCTAAAGAGCGTAAGTAGTCATTTTCAGCTTTGTGTCTGGACCGAGGCCCACCACTTCCACTTTGTCAGAACTCCACAATCAGCCAGGCAGACGGTAGAAAATTGATGTGTAATTATCATTCGAGAAACCATGTGACTTAAATGTACGTTACTGAGAAGGTTCCTTTTATTGTTTTCAAGGCAAAAGATTCGGTCTGATCTGGTGCTCCTCTTGTGAAATGACGCGGGGGGTCCTCAAAAGTTTAAGTCTGAAATAAAATTGTGCAGATGTTTATGGATCATTTATACTTTCTCTGTCCCGCTGAAGATTACTAGATTAGCATTAGCAAGTCTAGGAATAGATGGCAAGTCTAGGAATAGGTGGCCCCTTCTGCATCTAGCATTCGCTCCAGAAATTCTGCTCCATATTGCATACCACTTTGATGGATTGTCAGATTTTATGCCAGTGTCCAGACGGCATGCCGCTTTCACTTTGTTTGATCTCTCAGTTTTATGATACTGTCTGAATAGATTTATGGCCATTTTATGGCCATTCAGGGGTGACTTTGCAGTCAGTACAGCGTGGGCCCGGGGTATTTGAATGTTGTTTTGAGCCACATCTTTTTCTGTTCCAGTGGGGGGCCCCCGATCACACGCAGAATTAGCAGTGTGATAGGCACGACTCCTAGCCAGATTTTAAGGGCACAATCACACCAGAACATCTGGCAAGCATCCCACACTCGTCGGCAACCCATTTCTCTCCACCGAAGAAGTGGAGTAAAAAACACTAGTAAAAATCCAGTATCAAACAGGTTGCTACAGGCCACAGATGGAGTTTCCCCATGTGATCACTCCAGCACGTACTTCTGGCATCTGGGATAGTCTGATCAGGCTATCCCGACACCATGCTGTTGTTTTTTTCCCCCTTTTCAGTATGCGCATAATCGCATACTGCCATTGGAAGTCCTCAGGGTAGAGATGCGATTCCCCGATTCCCTGTTTAAGCGATTTGGAAACGAACGACAAAAAAACAACAACAACCCCAACTCGCCAGCGGTTGAGTCTGATCATGCAGTGGTAAGTTGTGCCTGCAGCTTCACACAACTGTGTGATCGTGCAACTGCAGGTCAAATTACTCCGGCGCAAATAGCCTCACTTCCCCCCCCACCTGCTTTATTTTGTGCATGTGACCACAGCCTGGGTTTGGTAAAACAACAGAGTGAATGCTAGATGCAAAATGGGCCAATGCTGATTCTTTGAATTTGGGCAGATCATGAGAGGGAGGGCAGGATGGGAGGAGGAGCCAGAGTTCGACTCCTTGGGGCCCTTTCTCATATTCCCAGGGTAATGCTGATCACCACTTTGGGATCTGGAAGGAATTTTCCTCCAGACCTGATTAGCCCAGGGATCCTGGAGGTTTATTGCTTTCCTCGGGGCATAGAGCAGGGGTCACTGGGGCCATGTGGGGTGGGGCAGGCAGAAGGTAGCTATGAATGTCAGGGGCGTGTAGAGTTCAAAAACTCCTGGGGGGGCCTCTTCTGTATGCGTGCGTGAAGCACATGTACCCGCCAGGACCATGCCGCTGCCGCCTCCCCCCCGCCTGACCACTTCTGCTTCCATCCCTCCCTCCGTCCATCCAGGAGCCAGCTGGGCATTTGCTTAGCTGGCCCCTGGATGGACGGAGGGAGGGTCGGAGTGGCCAGGCAGGGGGGAGAGAGAGAGACGGTGGCGGCCCGAGGGAAGCGCGGTGGAGGGTGCACTGTTTTCCGGGGGGGGGGGCTCAGTCCCCCCCCGGGAAATTTCGGGGGTGGCTCGAGCCCTCGAGCCCCCCCCCCCATAGTTGACGCCTATGATGAATGTCCTGCCTTGTACAGGGGGTTAAATTAGATGGCCCTTGAGGTCCCTTCCAGCTCTGTTTCTACGTTATATTTTAAATAAGGCGTTATCCATTAAAAGCGGGAGATCATTCTGAATTCTTCATCCCTGTTGCTTCACCCTGAAAAATCCTTGTTTTGATTTCGCTTCTCTCTTGTGCAAACTTGAGCTTGAGACTCTTCGTTTCCACCCTATTTTTCTGTTCCTCTCTCTGATTCCCTCCACTCCCTGCATAGAATGTATGCCTTTTTCAGTATGGTGTGTCAAGAATGCAGCATTATGCATAATACTTGGCCTCCAGACCTCATCCCTGCTTCAAATGTCATCTCTGTTCTTGAGTTTTGTATGGGATGGGCATGGCATGCCCATATTGTTTATCCTTGTAACACCTCCATATTGCAACTCCACACTGTTTGTGAAGGCCCCTTGGCCCTCCAAAGAGGCCCACTAGGCTGCAGTGAGAAAGGAATGGCGAGAAAGACCCATTCTTTGACCTTCATTCTGCTCCTGGTAATTTGGATCCAACCCTGACCCTTTTCACATGGATTACATGCCCTGGATTTAATGCTTTTGGAAGCAGATTCCTCCCCTCTGCTTCCCCATAGCATCGTGGTGTATTCCTGCCCCTCCTGGGCTTTCCCTGGTGTTTTTTGTAATCTTTCCCAACCTGCTTTGCTCAAAAGTTTCAGGGAAAATTACAGAAAAGCCTGGGTGTGTGGGAAAGTTTAGATTCCCCCCCCCCACGGTAGCCATTTTCCCTGCCCCATCCATGCGGCAGCCCCCATCACCTGGGAGTTATTTTGTTTTGTAATCAGCAGTGTAATTCCCTGCTTTTTTTAAAAAAACCTTTTCTCTAGACTCTTTCATTGCTGAGATATAAGGGAAAAGGCATATCTCCAATTTATTTTTTGAAAAGGTGGGAATTAAGAGAACCTGATACACAGGTTGTTATAATGATAGTTAACTGCTGGTATTTAGAGAGCAAAACTGAAAAAGCCCCAGTGGCCAGGGCAGCAAGGGGAGTGGCTGCTTCCAGAGGACTGGGGCAGACCAAACATGGGGAAACCCACCCTGTGGAACCTTGTAACAGCAACGACAGAAGGAATGGGGAAATCACACAGACCTTATCTCCATATGGACACCTCCCCCGCCCCCGTGTTTTCTGCAGGCCCAATAAGATGAGACTAAAATGCATCTAGTGGGTTTGAAGGGTACCAATGCAGCTAAAGCTAAACAAAACATTCAGAGCTTGACCCAATGAACACTGGCTCCAAAGTTTCCACCAACAAAGCCATTGGGAGAAGGAAGGAGTATGAATCCACCTATCCATTTGGAAGAACTTCCTGACTGTTAAAGCAGTTCCTCAGTGGAACAAGCTTTCTTGAGAGGTGATGGGCTCTCCTATTTTGGATAATAAAAATAAGAAGAATAAGAGATTGGATTTATATCCCGCCCTTCACTCACTTGGAGTCTCAGAGCGGCTTACAAACTCCTTTTCCCTTCCCCTCCCCACAACAGACACCCTGTGAGGTAGGTGGGGCTGAGAGAGCTCATTCCCAAGCTGTCCTTGAGAGAATAGCTGGTACAGAGCTATGGCTTGCCCAAGGTCATCCAGCCAGGTGCAAGTGGAGGAGTGGGGAATCAAACCCGGTTCTCCCAGATTAGAGTCCGTGCTCTTAACCACTACACCAAACTGGCTCCTGACTGAATTTCCTGACTGTTAGAGCAGTTCCTCAGTGGAACAAGCTTTCTTGAGAGGTGATGGGCTCTCCTATTTTGGATTATGATGATAATGATAAGAAGAAGAAGATTGGATTTATACCCTGCCTTTCACTCGGAGTCTCAGAGCTGCTTACAGTCTCATAGAGCAGGGGTAATTGGGGCAGTGGAAGGGGGCTATGAATTTCCTGCATTGTGCAAAAGGTTAGACTATCTGACCCTTGGGATTCCTTTGAGTTCTGTGTTTCAACTTACACCCATGGTGAGAAAATTCAACCTGGAGTGTGTGATCACTGTATACCTTATGAAGTCCCGGAATTGTTTTGTGTTCTGCCCACATTCTAGTTTTTCTCAGTCCTTATATTGTCCATTTTCGTTTGCTCTATTGGGCTTTGATTTACCACGACATTTTAAAACTGCTGGTTCCAGTCAGGTTTAAGTGTGATTGGGTTTGTGGTGGTGGATATTATTATTCTTTCTTTATAGAGAGTTGCCTCAAGAGCCCTGTGCTCGGAGCACAAGATATACATGTTATAAATGAAACAAGTGAATAATTTCTGTGATTGGGTCAAAAAACCCGGGGTCGTGCGCCAGACCCCTTCAGGATCAAAACATCTGATAACAGTGTGAGAAATTAATTACGCTGCATCATTCAGGGAAACACCAATTACGGCCCTCTTGAATTTTGTTCTTCTCTGTTTTGTTTCGTAGTCACTTTGGGCCAGTGGCAACGTGTCGACAAGTCTTCGGTTCTCATCGATCCCTCCGTTTCACAGTTCGATATTCTGCACCTCAGCAGAGAAGCTTCCAGTGGTTTTGCGTCTGCCCGAGACATTTGCCTGTCAGGTGAGAAAGTCCCTTTTGTTGAACCAGAGTTATTTTCCCTCCCGCTTCCTTAGACCTAGGGGCACCAGAAGGAACCAGGCAGGGTTTGGATCAAGAGGGACAACGAGTAATAGTTTTGCTATAAAAGGACCAAACTGAGGCTGGAACTGGAACTGGAAGCAGGAGGTGGCCAGTTCCAGTGTGGGCCTGATAGAAGCCCTCCGGGGACCTGATCCGGCCCCTGGGCCACATGTTTGACACCCCTGCTCTATGGCATTATATCCCATTCATGTCTCTCCCCTCCCCAGTCCCCGTCTGCTCAGGCTCCCCCACTCAAAAATCCCTAGGTGTTTTCCAACCCGGAGCTGTCTGATTTGGTGTAAGGCAGCTTTGTGAGTTCACAAGACAATAATATTGCACCATTTTTTTTTTAAAAAAATGAGTATTTGCCAAGCGATTTGTCATCGTGGACGAAGAAGACATGAATCATGGTGCGATCAAGGAACTAGAGAAAGCGTGAGGCCTTTTCTTCACCGTTTTCTTGATCTGCTCCCACTGCCAGTGCACGATGATTGTCTCCTCATTTTCTTGAATGATCGCACAGCTTAACGACTGCTGCAGCTATTCGTTGCCTTCCTTAGCTCTGCAAGCTTTCCTTGTGTACGGATGACAATGCCGTGTTAAGCAGAAAGTGCCACTCTTCTAATGAAGCTGATTTTTTTTTTAAAAAAACCCAACACTCGATGCTTCTTTCCTGCCTTAAACAAACTAAACAAACTGACAGTGGGATCCTAAGGTAGCTGAGGAAGTGTGCATGTGCCTCAAAGCTCGTACCTTGAATAAACCTTTGTTGGTCTTAAAGGTGGCACTAGACTCAAGCTTTGTTCTGCTGCTTCAGACTAACATGGCTACCTACCTGGATTTATCCTAAGAGGAGTTAGGGGTAGAAAATGCCCTCAAGTCACAGCCGAGGTATGGCAGCCCCGTCGGGTTTTCAAGGCAAAAGATGTTCAGAGGTGATTTGCCATTGCCCGCCTCTGCGTCACAACCCTGGTATTCCTTGGAGCTCTCTCATTTACTAGCCAGGACTGACCCTGCTTAGCTTCCAAGATCCTACAAGGCTGGGCTCAAATGACGTGGGCCATCCAGGTCAGGGCAAAATCACGAACAGAGATCAGCTTGATTTGCTGCCAAGGACAAGCTCGGTGTAAATCTCTGCAGACCTGTGTGGTTGCATCTGTACAAAGCACCAGATCGGTGTAGAGAGCCAGTTTGGTGTAGTGGTTAAGTGCGCGGACTCTAATCTGGGAGAACCGGGTTTGATTCCCCACTCCTCCACTTGCACCTGGCTGGATGACCTTGGGCAAACCATAGCTCTGTACCAGCTGTTCTCTCAAGGACAGCTTGGGAAAGAGCTCTCTCAGCCCCACCTACCTCACAGGGTGTCTGTTGTGGGGAGGGGAAGGGGAAGGAGTTTGTAAACCGCTCTGAGACTTCAAGTGAAGGGCGGGGTATAAATCCAATCTCTTCTTCTTCTCTTCTAGTGGTGAGGAGCGTGGACTCTAATCTGGGAGAACCGGGTTTGATTCCTCACTCCTCTCCATGCAGCTGCTGGTGTGATCTTGGGTCAGATATAAGTTATTTCAGAGCTACTCTCTCACGAGTGGTTCTTGAAGGAGCTCTCTCAGCCCTACCTACCTCACAGGATGTCTGTTGTGGGGAGGGGAAGGGAAAGGAGGTTGTAAGCCGCTCTGAGATTTCTTCAGGTAGTGAAGGGCGGGGTATAAATCCAGTCTCCTCCTCCTCCTCCACTTCTTCTTCTTCCTGTCAACCCTCCTGCCTATTTCTCTACTGAGCTTTATCTCTATTGCTCTTTTCAAATAAATTTCTTCCCCTCAGTAGAAGGCAGCTACATGACTAGATTGGAAGTAGGGCTGTGTCTCTGTGGTACTGCATCTCCTCAGCATGCAGAAGGCCCCAGGTACAATCCCCGGCAGGGGTCATTTCGTAGAAAAAAAGGTACAGGAGCTCATTAGCATAGCTCATTAGCATACCACCTGACATTACCGGAAGTATGTCAGAAGGCAAGAAAGAAAGGAGAGAAAGAGAGAGACACAGAGAGAAAGAGAGAAAGAAAGAGAAAGAAAGAAAGAAAGAAAGAAAGAAAGAAAGAAAGAAAGAAAGTGTAGGGAAGGAAGGGAGGGAGGGGGGAAGAAAGAGAGAGGGAGGGAGGAAGAAGGAAAGAAGGAAAAAAGAGGGAGTGAGAGAAAGAAAGAAAGAAAGAAAGAAAGAAAGAAAGAAAGAAAGAAAGAAAGAAAGAAAGTGTAGGGAAGGAAGGGAGGGAGGGGGGAAGAAAGAGAGAGGGAGGGAGGAAGAAGGAAAGAAGGAAAAAAGAGGGAGTGAGAGAAGGAAGGAAGGAAGGAAGGAAGGAAGGAAGGAAGGAAGGAAAGAAAGAAAGAAAGAAAGAAAGAAAGAAAGAAAGAAAGAAAGAAAGAAAGAAGCTGGCAGAGAGGGGACCACTACTAATCCAATCCTCAGAAATACCACTATTCTGGGAGGATAGCTTCAGTGGTGGCTGAAGCCTTCAGAAGGCTGGCCGGAGGAACAAGGACCTTTCCAGGGGACGGGGTCATTTTGCTGCAGCCATGACACAAGCAGGCATTCCCCCGCAAGGGGGGGGGGGGCTGGCACCAACTCCCGGAGCTGTGCTCCCCCGAGCTCCTGCTCGAAATGGCCCCTGATCTCCAGCATCGCAGGTTAAAAAACTCCGGTTGTAGATGATGTGGTCGTCTCCAAATCTTGGAAAGCTGCTGCCAGTCAGAACAGACAATGACTTCAGTAGACCAATAGCCCAACTTAGTATAAAACAGATTCCGGTGGGTCGCCGTGTTGTTCTGAAGCAACAGAACAAAGTTTGGGTCCAGTGGCACCTTTTAAGACCGACAAGGTTTAATTCTGGGTATAATAATTCATGCGCATGCACACTTTTTGGGATACATTGGCTCAGACCTCAAACCTGACATATAGGGGGGTTTAGTTGCTAGGAAGGACTAGATAGAGTCAAGATACATACAACTTACCCCTCCACCCTCTCTCTACCTATATGTAAGGCTTGAGGAAGTCTGTTCCAATGTATCCGAAGGAGTGTGCGTGCGCGTGAAAGCTTATACCCAGAATTAAACATAAGAGAAGCCAAAATGTTGGATCAGGCCAGGGGCCCATCCAGTCCAACACTCTGTGTCACACAGTGGCCAAAAACACCTCAGAAGGTCCAGCAGTGGGGGCAGGCAACTTTGTTCAGTATAAAGCAGTTTCACACGTTCCTATGTTCTCTCACGTCCCTCTGTCTTGCTAATTCTCAGTCCGTCTTTCTCCTCACAGTCTGTTCCAAGGACAAATCTTGTCTGGTGACTACTCTGGAAATCCAGCCTTCGGCGACGCGATGCATGTTCTACCCAGAAACCCAGAGCTGCAGATTTAGCCTGCAGGAGCACCACTGTCAACTCTTGCTCAAAGAGCCGGCTACATATGTCTATCGCAGGCAAGGTTAGTTACATGGCAGGAGATCTAGAGAAGCAGGTCTCACCCCTCCCTGTTTTTAATTTTTTTCTTTGCCATCAGATCGTATCTGACTTACGGCAACTGCATGGGGTTTTCAAGGCAAGAGACATCCAGAGGTGGTTGGCCATTGCCTGCCTCTGCATCACAGCCCTGGTATTCCTAGCCTTTCAAATTACACACCAGGGCCTGATAGAGAGCCAGTTTGGTATAGTGGTGAAGAACGGTGGATTCTAATCCAGAGAACCGGGTTTGATTCCTCTGCATGAAGGCAGCTGGGTGACCTTGGGTCAGTCACAGTTCTCCCAGAACTCTCTCAGTCCAACCGCCCCCCCAAGTCTAGCTCGCCACCTAGTGGTGCATAACGCTAAAAGGGCTAGAAGCCGCTCTGAGATTCCTTCGGGTAGTGAAGGGTGGGGTATGAATCTAGTCTCTTCCACTTCTTCTGTTTGTAGCTGACAAAGGGAGCTCTCCTCTTGAAAGGTTATACCTCCAAAATGTTATGGGTTTCTGAGGTGCTGCTGGACTTGAATGTAGCTGTTCTACTATAGACCAAGAGGGCTGCCCTCTGAGAGCAGCTCCTGATAGTAACCTTGTGGCATTGTTCTCTACCAGCTGGACTTTCTGAGTCTTGAATTTGGGATGTTGCGAACCTGGTAGCACCCCCCCCCCCAAAAAAAATAGAGCCTGGCCTTTCTTAGGAACTTTTGTTTTGATAAAAAACCGTCGCTTCTTTTCAAACATTCAGTTCTCTGCTCCTCCTGAACAGATGTGTTTTCACCCATCGCTGAAACGAGTGGCACCGTGACTGTGAGCGTTCCTTCGCATGGAGTTCTGTACGGCGCTTCCAAAGTCATCCAAGTGGGCTCCAACTGGAAGAGCATCCGCCAGTTCCTTGGAATCCCATATGCAGCGCCTCCCTTGGGAGAGAACCGCTTCCGCCCACCGCAGGTTTTCACTCGGGTGGAATCCTGGAATGCGACCACGGCTCGGTGAGAATCCTGTCCAGCAGAGGGGTCCAATTCTACGGGCCTCCAAACAGGTTGCCCCCATTCCCTCCATTGTTCTCTATGGTGGGAAAAAAGTAATGTTTCCCCCCCCCCCCATAGAGAAAAATGGAGGGGATGGGGCAATCTGTTTGGGGCCCCGTAGAATTGGACCCCGCAGTCCAATCTTCTTAAAACTTGGTGGGTATTTCGGGGAGAGGTCCCAGAAGGTGCCCTGCAAGTTTGGAGCCTCTCCCTCAAACCCCCTCTCCTACAGCTGCTTTTAAAGCTGCCACCGAATTTTGGCGGCAATTTGGTGGCAGGCTGAATCAGATCAGAGAATCTGATTCGGCCCGTGGCTGCCCTACTGCCCACTCCTGGGCTGGCGGAGCGTTGCTCCGCTTCGCTCCGGCCCCAAAGGACCCCTGCTAGAGGCTATGCACAACATGCCCTGGCTCCTTCAAAATGGCTGGGGAGGGGATTGATGGAGTGGCTCCAGGCTATCTGCTCCAAGCTCCAAGGGGAGACCCAGTAAGAGGAGCAGGAAGGACCCCACTAATCCCGACCCCTCTTGAGCCAAGGCAATTGAGAGTGCTTGACTAGAAGTGAGGAGGTAAAGCCCAGTGGAGGGGGGGGTCAGGGTTCCAGTCTTTGACTAATCAGCCTCCAGGGTGATCTCAAGTTAACATGTGGAATTCACTGCTGCAGGAAGTGGCGGCAGCTACAAGCCTTGACAGCTTCAAGAGGGGATTGGATAAACATATGGAGCAGAGGTCCATGAGTGGCTATTAGCCACAAGGTATAGATGGAATACTCTGTCTGACACAGTGATGCACTGTATTCTTGGCGCTTGTTGGGCAACAACAAGGGCTTCTGGAATTCTGGCCCCACTGGTGGACCTCCTGATGGCACCTGGTTTTTGGCCACTGTGTGACACAGAGTGTTGGACTGGATGGGCCCTTGGCCTGATCCAACATGGCTTCACTTATGTTCTGGCCCCATTGGTGGACCTCTTGATGGCACCTGTTTTTTGGCCACTGTGTGACCCAGAGTGTTGGACTGGATGGGCCATTGGCCTGATCCAGCATGGCTTCACTTATGTTCTGGCCCCACTGGTGGATCTCCTGATGGCCACCTGGTTTTTGGCCACTGTGTGACACAGAGTGATGGACTGGATAGGCCATTGGCCTGATCTAGCATGGCTTCTCTTATGTGCTAAGTTCTTTTAAGATGTGAGGAGGGGGCAGTAAATTCAGGATGAACAAAACAAAATACTACTTTACTCAACAAGTGATTCAAATGTTGAATTCACCGCTACTAGCCATAGTGACTGAGGAGAACCTCCAAGTTCAGAGGCGGTCAACCTCTCAGTACCAGTGCTATAAGATCACATTGGAGAAGGCCTTGGGCTCCAATTCCTGTTTGCTGGACCTCCTGAGGAACTGGTTGGCCACTGTTCGAGTCAGGAGACTGGACTAGATGGACCACTGGTCTGATCCTGCAGGGCTCTCCTCATGTACAGTTTCTCTCTCTCCATTTCCATGCATTTCTAAGAAGGAGTAACTGTGGAAGACCCAACACCTCGTCGCCTCATTGTGGCAACGGTTGTTAAAAGTACCCGAACAAATCACCCCCTTTGTGCTTGACTTTTCACAGGTACATGATGGGGTTATGCAAATGTGTTGATCCTCAAGTCTGCGCCACCTTGCTTTTTTTATACCGTGCGGTTGGGTGGTTGAGGGCACCTGGACTTCAGTGACCTCATTTCTCCTACACCTGAGCGCGCATGGTAGTCAGTGACTCAACCACATCAGTCGCAGCCCTTCACCACACATTGAAGTTTTGTCATAAGAGACGCAGCCTCTTGTTTATCCAGGTGCACAGTGGCGTTTGGTTGAAACTCGAAGTTTTAAAGCGTCAGACACCAGCCTCTTCTTTGTTTAGACTCATTCTTGCCCTTAAGAAAATGCTATTTAGTTTTGGCCTGTACACATTCGAGGTGCGCTATGATCTTGTCTTAGCAAACCAGTGTTCTGTCTTTGGTGTTATGGGCCCACTCTGAGACATCTTTCTCAGGGGATAGTAAAGAACAGATAAGGCTTGTGCTGTATAGTGAACTTTTCCCATATTTAGACAAGTGATTTAATATTGTGTGTGTTGTACGTGCCGTCAAGTCGCTTCTGACTTAACAAGAGTTATGAATTAAGGACCTCAAAAACATCCTAAATTAAACCAATGTGTGTGTCTCTAGGGCTAGTTGCTGGCAACCTGGGGACAATGAGGTCCGTCCTTCATCCGTCAGCGAAGACTGCTTGTATTTGAACATCTATGTCCCAGATCACACTGTGAGTACAGGATCAAGACCAGGCAATTAGAGATGCACCCTGATCTGGGTAGAGGCCTGGCTCCTCTGATCTTTTCAGCTCTCAGAAGCTAAGCAGGGTCAGACCTGATGGTTACTTGGATGGGAGACCACCAAGGAAGTCCAGGGTTGCAACATGGAGACAGGCAACGCAAATCACCTCTGTTTCTTGCCCCGAAAACCCTGCAGGGTTGACATAAGCCAGCTCGGACTTGACAGTGCTTTCCACCACCTATTAGGGGTCCCGTCGTAACCCAGGAGGCTTGATTTCCAAAGTGGATCCAATCGGTCTGCTAGACCAGACAGCTGTACACTCTCAGGGGTGGGATGGGACCTGGGGTGTACGTGAGAAGGCACGCTGACCCTGCAAATACAAGAGCAGTGATAATGATCACGATTCGTGGCTGTCTGAAGTTGACTCCAGCCTTGCAAAACAAAGCAGAAGTCCTGTGACCCTTTAAAGAATAGCAACATTTATACCAGTATTTACAGCACCTAGGGACGCCAGCCTCCAGGTGGGACCTGGGGATCCCCTGGAATCACAGCTCATCTCCAGACTGCAGAGCTGATTTCCCCTGGAGAAAATGGCTGCTGTGGAGGGTGGACTCTAGGGTCTTGTACCCCACTGTCCTCCCTAGGCTCCATCCCCAGATCTTGCAAACCTACCCCCCCCCCCCATACCCCGCTGGGGACCAGGGGGGATCTGGCAACAATATTTACAGGATCCCAGAACATTGACTCCAGTTCTCCAGCTGTTCTAGTTTACATGCTACCGCACAAGTTAATTGCTCCATCATTCCATTACAGGGTGGAAATCTATCCGTCCTGGTGTTCTTTCACAATGGGGTGGCTGGGGACAACGACCAAGGGAGGCTCCTCGTTGATGGCTCGTACTTAGCGGCTGTTGGCAATATCATTGTCGTCACGGTGAATTACCGGGTTGGAGTCTTTGGCTTCCTTAGCACTGGTAAGTCATACTCCGTGTCATGCATAGAAGCAGGAGGAATCTTTGGGCTGTGGGGATCTTGGAAGAAGTGCAGAAAAGGGCATGGCATTGGAAAAAGGGCAGAAAAAGGCAACTCGAATGATAAAAGGGTTGGAACGCTTTCCCCATGAAGAAAGGCTGAAGCGCCTGGGGCTCTTTACCTTGGAGAAATGACAGCTGAGGGGTGACCTGATCGAGGTTTATGAGATTATGCATGGGATAGAGCAGGTAGAGAAAGAAGTCCTTTTCTCCCTTTCTCACAATACAAGAGCTCGTGGGCACGCCATGAAATTGCTGAGCAGTCAGGTTAGGCCAGAAAAAAGGAAGTCCTTCTTCACTCAAAGAGTGATTAACACGTGGAATTTACTGCCCCAGGAGATGGTGGCGGCTACAAACATGGACGGCTTCAAGAGGGAATTGGATAAATATATGGAGCAATGTTTTATCAGTGGCTATTAGCCACAAGGTATAGATAGGAACTTTGAGTCTGGGGCAAGTGATGCTCTGTATTCTTGGTGCTTGGAGGGGGGGGGCAACAGTGGGAGGGCTTCTAGTGTCCTGGCCCCACTGCTGGACCTCCTGAGGGCACCTGGTATTTTTGGCCACTGTGTGACACAGAGGGTTGGACTGGATGGACCACTGGCCTGATCCAACATTGGCTTCTCTTATGTTCTTATCTTCTCTCTCTTTTTTGTTCTTTGTGGGTATTTGTGTGTTTTTTGTGTTCATGTGTGTGCGCTTGTGAGGCTGGAAGTCATGGGACTTCTGGTGACTGCTAGTGGGGCTAGGACGTTTTTCAGAGAGGTGGCTTATATTGCCTGCCTCTGCGTCCCAAGCCCTGTTATTCCTTAGAGGCCTCCCTTCCAAGTACCTGCCAGGGTTGGCCCTGCTTAACATTTTGAACAGTTAGAAATGCAAGAAATAAAGTTTGAGTCCAGTGACACCTTTAAGACCAACAAAGTTTCATTCTGGGTATAAGCTTTCATGTGCATGCACACTGAAGTATCTGAGGAAGTGTGCAGGTGCACGAAAGCTTATATGCAGAATGAAGCTTCATTGGTCTTAAAGGGGCCACTGGACTCGAATTTTGTCTGCTGCTTCAGACTTACACGGCTCCAGTGTTCCCTCTAAGCTGAGTTAGTGTGAGCTAGCTCACAGTTTTTAGCCTCCGGCTCACACATTTTTGTCTTAGCTCAGAAAGAATGGCTCCAGAGCAAACTTATTTATGCAGCAGCCAATTCGCTTGCTCACAGCTTTAATGCCAGTAGCTCACAAAGTAGAATTTTTGCTCACAAGACTCCACAGCTTAAAGGGAGCATTGCACGGCTCCCCCCCTGAAGTTAGAAACTTAATTTGCTGGGCAGTTTTTGTGCAAGTCTAAATGAAGGAAGGAAGTGTGGCAACAGTGTGTGTTTCACCAATTCCTCCCGCTTCTAGCCACAGATGACTATTTTGGACCTCCTCTTTCCTTCCTATTTCTGTGAATTTCTTGAACGTTTGAGTATGTCCTGTCTGGCCTTCACCACTGTCCTGCCAAGTCCACCTCTGTGATGCATACGACGTTTATCCTCAAACTTTCTTGTAAGCGGGAAGACAATGGTCTGTTTTGGTCAAGGCAAACATTTTAATTATTTTTGACATCCTTTCAGAGGGACATCTTATTTGTCCTTCCTTTGGCGTTCCAAGCGCAATCAGTTAAACAGAGCCCGGTCCAAAGTGAAGCGTCTGCCAAACAAATCCAGTTTAAGAGTGGACCGCAGGGAGAGGTGTGGGCAAAGTTATGGACTTACCTTGCTTTAAGTAATTCCTACTCTGATTTTCTGCATAAAGCCCCCAGGGGCTGACTAAAGTGGAAACTATAAAAAACAAAATCACGAGCAATTAAGACAATTAATAGCCTATAACAGTGATGGCGAACCTTTTAGAGACCAAGTGCCCAAACTGCAACCCAAAACCCACTTATTTATCGCAAAGTGCCAGCACGACAATTTAACCTGAATACTGAGGTTTTAGTTTAGAAAAAAGAACTCATACATTAACATCTTTTGTCTTAAAAGAAAAACACAATAACAGAGCTTTCAATTATATAAACAACTTTTTATTGAAAGGTAAAAGTTTGCATTTGGCATGCTTTTGAACAATTAATGTGATTTTTGCTGTTGTATGCATGCTGATAATTTGTCTAACCTTGGCTCATACTTTGTAAGTTTGAGAGCAGCCCAGCCTCGAGTCTGTGTCGTCTTTTTCCTTTTAGAGACTGAGTGCCCAAACTGCGTGCGTGCCCACAGAGAGGGCTCTGAGCGCCGCCTCTGGCACGCGTGCCATAGGTTTGCCACCACTGGCCTATAAGAATGCAGTCTTATAGGTCAAGATGGGTAGCCATGTTAATCTGGCCATAGCAGTAGGAAAGAGAAAGAGTCATTTTTGGTCCTTTCTGCGCTAAACCTTAAATCCTGGTTTAACCCTGTCCCCAAATTTACATTCTGCACTATACTCGAGTCCACTCCTGTAATTATCTTGCCCCTGGGGTATTTTTTGTTTCCACATTACACTGAGGTCACCCCGGTTTCGCCCCACACTTGTCCTGGGATAAACGGATGCTGTTATAACCAGGGATAAATGCCAGGTATTGTGTCGCGAGTTGCACTCTGATAAAACCAGGGATGTGATCCAAGTGCAGAAAGGACCTTTGTGAGTCTGAAGACGTGAGCAGCTCATGCCCCGCCACAAATTTTGTTAGTCTTTTAAGGTGCTATTGGACTCTTGCTCTTTTTTGCTGCAGTCTTAAACAGAGTTTGGTCACGTTCAGACGGCTCTTTTGAGCCGCGCCGGGCACAAGTGCCTGGTGGATTTAAAGGGCATGTTCAGACAGCAGCATCTGGGTAATGTGCCGCTTCTGTGATCAGCCCGTTGATCTCCATCAGGGAGCCGTACTTCTGGTGAAAGTCCAGTCCAAAGCTTGCCGACAGGCCAATGGCGGACTTTCCCCCATCTGGTCATTCCACCAGCATGCAGTCAGCCCATAGGGCTGGTCTCCCAACCATCCTGAATAACCACCATTTAAAAAAAGTCTTAGCAATGCGCGCATAACCGCTTAAACATGCAATGTCCGCAGAGCTCCGCTGAAACGATCTGGACAATTTTATGTTTCTGACGGTCCCGTGAACTTTATCAACTTTATTGACTGAAATGGTACCTGGAGGAAGGTGCTGCTGGCGGTGCTTTTACCACTGTGGAAAAACAAGTACACGGTGAGGCGCATATGCGCATGCGCAGACAGGGTTTTTTTTTTTTTTTTTAAAGCCGACTGCACGGCTCTTTAATCCACTGTGGACTCAAGCGCAGTAAAGTGCTTTACAGGGTTGTGCAACACTGGATAAAAAAGTTCTAGATCAAATTTGAGCTGGGCCAATGGTGGGATTAGCTGCCCATCTGAACGCACTCTTTTACACCCTTCTAAGGCCTGGACTGTTACAGTGCATACCTATTCAGATTCTAATCTAAGTAGTGTTGCCAGCTCCATTCCTAGAGATTTTGGAGGTGAAGTCTGGAGAGGGCAGGGCGCTCAGCAGAGGAAATGCCACAGAGTCCACACTGCAAACCAGCCATTTTCTCTGAGGGAACTGAACTCTGTTGCCTGGAGATCAGCTGCCATCCCTGGGGATCTCCAGGCCCCACTTGAAGGCTGGCAATCCTAGTTCTATGGGCTGAGTCCTGCTATTCCACTGCCTGAGATACTTTCCTCCACCTGAATGGGATCCCCAGGATCCTGCCCTAATAGGGACACCATTCCCTGGGGGGTGGGGTGGGAGATTCCCTGCTTTTGCGGACTCTTGCCTGCTGCCGGCCAGCTGGAAATTCCCCCCACCCCAGATACCATGCGCGGTGTGCTGATGTCCTCCAGAAGTGATGCCAGTTCGTCAGTGATATCGGGGGAGGGTAACACACTGCTTTTGGGGCAAAACTCTATGGTTTGAGGCCATGCTTACCATACAGTTTTGCCCCAAAAGCAGAGTGTCACCTCCAACATCGCTGATTTCACTTCCGGGTGACATAGGTGCATCACGTGACATCCCCACTGACCCCCCCCCAGAATGCCCCCCAATCTTTCCCTCCCCCGGCGTGACGAAGTGACCTGGAAACCCTACACCCATTAATTTCAGTGGTTTTAAATGTGGCTGAATGACTGTAAATCACACGTTAAGGAAAGGAAAAGTGATGCAGCAGGGGAAACAGTAGGGCTGCCAAGTCAGCCCGGGGGGTGGGGGATCCCCTGCTACAGGGGTTCCCGATCTGCCGGCCAGCATTCGGCCTGCGGGGGGAACCCCACCCCTGAAGTCGTCCTGTCAGGACGACGTCCCCATCGTAATGACGTCACTCGGAAGTGACGTCATCACTTTGGGGATGTTGCCGGGACGACGCTCTAGCAATCGCCCCAAAACTCTATGATACCATAGAGTTTTGGGGCGATTGCCAGAGCATCGCCCTGGCAACGCCCCCAACGTGATGATGTCACTTCCGGTGACATCATCATGGCGCGCACGCAAGCGCGCACGCTGGGGAAGCTCTTGGCGCCAGGAGGACTCCCCCTGCCGGTAAGTTTTTAGGACTTGGCAACCCTAGGAAATAGTTAACCGGGAAGATGCAAGTAGCTGTCCAATAAAACTCCTGCCACTGCACCGCAATCCAGCCATTTAAAAAATCATGCCTAAGTATAGAGTTCCAGCCACCGAAACGGATGGCCCTGCGTTGGCTGCTGAGGCTGAAAGCAACGTAATAGCAGGTTCCAGCAGAGGCTTTTCTCCCCTTATAATAAAAGAAAATGATTCTGTCTTGCATGATGATCATTACATTCTCCCCCCCGCCGCCCCCCCGGCCTTTTCTGACGACTGCCGCAAATTGTATTCAGGGATGCTGTTATTACTAGCCACCTGCAGCCAAGAGGCTGAGAGGTTATTTCAAATCCTGGTTTGAAATTCAACCCCTTCTAGGGTTGTCAGGTCCTCCCTGGCCTCTGACAGGGGATGGGGAGTCATAGAGTTGCTAGATCCAGGTTGAGAAACCCCCTGGGATCGGGAGGGGGGGAACCTGGGGAGGACAGGGACCTCAGTGGGGTCCAGTGCCACGGAGTCCACCCTCGAAAGCATCCGTTTTCTCCAGGGGAACTGATCTCTGTAGTCTGGAGATGAGTTGTAATTCCCGGGGATTCCTCAGGTCCCACCTGGAGGGTGGCATCCCTGTTTCTGACTCTGGCCTGCGTCTCCATGCCTGTTTGGCTCCCATCTTCCTATGTCGTAATCAGCTTACAGTCCTGGTCTTACACAGTCCCAGTGAGAGACCCTCCCACAGACGCTAGGGCCTTCTTTGAGGCAGCATCCCCCCTCCGACTCCTCCTACGGTATGTTCTGACGTCTCAGACCATGACCCTTCCCTTTTTCTCTAGCCACTCTTGAGGGTTGCCAGCCTCTGGATGGTTCCTGGAGATCTCCTGGGATTACAACTAGTCTCCAGGAGAAAATGGATGCTCTGGAAGGTGGATTATACCCCACTGAAGTCCTCCCCAGACCCCGCCCTCCTCCGGATGCACCCCCCCAAATCTCCAGGGATTTCCAAACCCAGAGCTGGCAATCCTACCACTCTCCTTTATAGGACTGTCAGGTAACACCCGGGGGGGGGGGGGGGGGATTTCCCCCTCCAGGCCAGATCAGGCCGGCAGGGGGAACCTCGCCTCCAAGTGCCCAGTCCAGGCCAACGTGCCCAGTGCAGTGATGTCACCCGAAGGTGATGTCATCACGCTGGGCACGTCGCCGGCGGATGCTCTAGCAATCAGCCTGAAAACTCTATGGTACCATAGAGTTTCCAGGCTGACTGCTAGAGCATCGGTCAGCGACGTGCCCAACGTGATGACGACACTTCCAGGTGATGTCATTGCGCTGCACGCGCTTTGTGTGCGCACCCATGTCCCGGAATGGGACCAACTCTTTCCCCGCCAAGTCACTTGGTAACACTACTCCTTTATGGGCTCCCAATTTACGTTTCTGGTGGGGTTTTTTTTTGTAGTATAACTACAAACTAATGATTTTTTTTTTGTATAAAAATATTAGGGTTGCCAAATCCAGGTTGGGAAATTTCTCGAGATTGGGGTGGTGGTGGAATCTGGGGAAGGTGGCGTTTGGAGAGGGATCTTGGGCAGGCTTGCCAATCGCCAGGTGAGGCCTAGAGAACTCCCAGGAATTACAACTGACCTCCAGACTACAGAGGTCAGTTCCCCTGGAGAAAATGGCGGCTTCAGGGGATGGTTTCTATGGAATTCCTGCCCACAAGAAGTCCCTGTCCTCCTGAAACCTCCCCCCTCCAGGCTCCAGGAAAATCCCATCCCAAAGTTGGCAGCCCTAACCTCAGGGGATAGAATGCCAGAGTCCACCCCCCCCCCCAAGCAGCCATTTCCTCCAAAGGAGCTGATCTCTGTAGTCTGGAGATCAGTTGTAATTCCGGGAGGTCTCCAGACTGCACCTGGAGGTTGGCAGCACTGCTATCTTCTACGGCTACAACACAGTTTAACTTTGAACCAGAATGAACTATTTTTAAAAAGCGGAACACGTAAAAGATCCACAATTAGGTCAGCGAACGGATGTATAAAATAACGCGGGCACCGCTACATTTACACCTACGAGCATCATGTTGAGCCACCGCCTCCTTTGCCAATTCCAGGTTCCTCCCTAGCAAGTGGCAACTGGGGCCTGCTGGACCAGGAAGCAGCTCTGAAATGGACGCAGGGCAATATTGCAAGTTTTGGAGGAGACCCTAGCCAGATCACAACTGCAGCGGACCGGAGCGGAGCGGACATCGCCAGCCTTCACCTGGTTGCAGGGGCTGGGGACTCAGGGCTCTTCAAGAGAGCGTTGCTGATGGTAAGCACCTTTTCTGCCGGGCTTTGGATGGCGCTAACACTTTACCACTGGTTTGCCGCTGGTCTTGTTCTGCTTCTGCTGTATTTATTTGTTCCCAGCCTGGATTTCCTAGCCTATTGTGGATTCCAATCTCATCGCTTCCCTGAGTTCACCAGGTGGCTTCAGGCGTGCCAGTCTTCTCTCTGACTCAGTTCCATCTGCAAAACAAGGACAATAACCCTGTTCTACCTTGCAAAGTTGTCACAAGGTTTGCTGACATAAGGAGGGTCACCTGGCCGAGCAGTGGGTGGGTGGGACAGGGCTGTGAGGGCGTGTATTGTTGTTGACCTTGCTGACATCACTACCTCACTTCTGGGGACTACCGGGAAGTGATAATGGGTAGCTCAAGGAATTTCTGGGAACTCTATGGTGAAATCATTGAGTTTCTGGTGATTCCTAGAGCTACCCATTGTCCCTTCCGGGTTGCACCCAGAAGTGATGTATAGGGCAGCCAAGTCAGCCCAGGGGGCGGGGAATCCCCCGCTATAGAGATTCCCGATCCGCCGGCCAGCATTCGGCCGGCGGGGGGAACCCCGCCCCAGAAGTCGTCCGGTGAGGACGACTTCCCCCGTGTAATGACGTCACCTCCGGGTGACGTCATTCTGTCGCTGTGGCACGCGCGCAAAGCACACGCGCCAGAAGAGCTCCCGGGGGGAGAACAACTCCCCCCCGCCGGTAAGTCGCCGGTACTTGGCAGCCCTATTGATGTACCTGTAAAGAGAATGGCAGCATTTCCCCCCTCCCATTGCCACTCAGAGTGGCTGCAGACAACAGCCACGTACCGTGAGAGGTTTTCTGACGTAGTGGGAGGCGTGGAGACCCTAGAAAGAAGGAACATGGATTGCGTACTGTGAATACTATGTGATGTCACTGTAATACGAGGAACTTGGGGAAGCATTTTCACAACTGACACCAGGAAACTCAATCTTGTGGCTCATGCTTTCAAGAAAAAAAACCCCTTTATGATCTGATTACTGTAGTGTGAAGTTACTGGTTAATAAATGAGTGACAAACAGTGATATGGGAAGCCAAGTGCTAACTTTCCACTTGAGTGATTCAGGAAAGGCTCTGATATGTTTTCAGTAGTGATCTCAGGTAATTGTGTGGTTCTGAGGGAACCTGTAATATTTTTTGGCCCAGTTTATGAGAAATGAGGATTGACGGAAGAGAAAACGACACTGTCCTTTGCCTCCGTTTCAGCCCTGTTACTTTCGCACCTCCATCCCTGAGTTTTATGAGCGATATAAGTCTTGCTTGTAAATACCGTGAATGACGCATCTTAAACGCTCTGTTTTCTTTTGCAATCTGTTCTTGAGTACAAGGAAGAGCTGGCTTTGAATCTTTGCTGTCACACCCTGATTGGTGTTGTAAGAATTTAGAAACTGGGTTGGGAAATTCTTGGAGATTGGGGGAGGGGAGGAGTAGAACCTGGGGACAGCAAGGTTTGGGGAAAGGTGGGACCTCATTGGGGTATGACGTCATTGCCATAGAGTTCACCTTCCAAAGTAGCCATTTTCTCCAGGAAAATGGATCTCTGTACCAGTTTGGTACAGTGGTTAAGAGTGGCAGGCTTTAATCTGGAGAGCTGTGTTTGATTCTCCACACCTCCACATGCAGACTGACCTTGGGCCAGTCTCAGAACTATCTCAGCCCCAACTGCCTCACTGGGTGCGTTCAGATGCACCGTTTGATCCGGCTTTGACACTCTTCAAAAACTGATCAAATATGCACGTTCAGACAGCATCAGCTGTGTCCTGTCCCCAGTTGTTGCTTTCCGGAGCAAACTCCGGAGCAAAGTGTAGTACTTTGATACAAGGTCCCAAGTGCTGTTTTCTCAGCTCTCCCGGTTGAAAGCGGAGTTTTCCCTGTGTGATCGCTCCACCATCATTTAGCCACTTCTGAGTCTTTAACACACACCCCAGCCACGGAAGCCAGAGGCTTCCGCTTTTTGCTCGCCATTTTAAGTTTTGCATCGGTGATATGCGCATAAGTGCTCCTCCACTCCCGCATCTATAAAAAAAAATGGCCACTAGTTTTGAGTTCGTGATCCCAAGGAGGCCAGTTTTGGGCAAAAAGTTTGAAGGGACGTGTTCTGTCATGGCGCTGAAATCACGGTGCTTGTGGAACCGTGACAGGATTTGCTCTACTGCTTTTGCGCATGCACAAGAATTTAGTTTTTCAGATCTCTAGATGAGTGCTTATGGGCATGTGCAAACTTAGGGGGGGGGAACCCCCCCGACATACACTCCTGTGTGATCGTGATTGTCCGGAGTAAAAAAAATGCACATCGAAGCAGGGTGATTTAAAGCGGCTGCAGCACACCATCTGAACACACCCTCAGGGTGTCTGTTGTGGGGAGAGGAAGAGATTGGAAGCCGCTCTGAGACTCTGAGTGAAGGGCAGGGTATAAATTCGACTCTTCTTCTTCTCCTACGGAGATCACTTGTAATTCTGAAAGATTTCTAGGCCCCAGCTGGAGATCGGCAACCCTAAAACCTGAGGTACTTGAAAGGGTTCCTAGATTAGGTAATAATGCCTTTTTCTGGCTCAGGGTCTTCTGAAGACTGAGAACAGCTTTCAAGTTTTGTTACTTAAGTACTCAGAGTGTCTTTGTGAGCCTCAAAGCCTACTTACATTACAACAACAGGCTTTAGGTCTTTTAAAACAATATAATCCGACCTCCTTTTATTCTCACTGCAGATGTCCACTGCAGATGTTTTATTCCTTATTTTTTTAAATACTCTTATACACCTTTTCAGAAAACGACATCACCAAATACACTTATACACTGCAATATAATTTACATTTTACAGGAGCATCTCCATATAAATAGGTTTATATACATATCTGGGGCCTCTGTGAAGGGGAAGATGTGCTCTGCTCATCACCCACAAATGAAAAACCATTCTGGCTCTGATTTTGATATCAAGTGGAAGCTAGTGGGCTCGGCGAGAGCAAAATCACATGGAAAAGCTTTTTCATCTGACCGTTAAAACAAACGAAACTCCCCACACGTCAGCATATCAGGGAGAGAGCGCTGGGCTAGAATCTTTCCCTAACAGTTTACTGTCTAATGGAAAATTCTATTTGAGCAGTCTTTATTTTTTTAAAAAAATGATTTCACACCTGCTGGAAGGACCTATTTGTGTAATTTTGCTGAACCGTGTAGATCAGCTCAGCCTTTGGGTAATTTTATACTCAACAGATTCGTTGGCCTGTTTTACTGTGTCCGCTCCTGTTGTCCAATGGTGCCGTCTCTGGTCAATGCATTTTGGTGTTGGTGATGGAGCAGAGGAAGAGTGAGTTGTGGAGATCTTTCATGGGGTGGGGCTGGGGCGGATCAGCTCAGTGCAGCAGTCAAGTGACCAAGAATCCACCACCGTGGTGTATTGCTATAATTCCCCTCCCCCGGGGTGTATGACATCGGTATAAATTGCAGTGGTACCTCCCCCTCCAGATAGGTAGATCAGAGATTTTCCAAGCTGCGTTACATAAACCAGGGATCCCTAACATTGTGTCCATGGACTCCGTGGCTCCCATAAACACTTTTCCTGGGGCCTCCTAAGTGGTTTTAGAAAGTGGGAAAGTCCAGGTGGTGCTTTGGCCCAAGGGGCTTCCGATTGGCCATTGGAGTTTTGATTAGCTGTGCAGATTTTTAAAAATGTTGCTTTGGTAGCAGCTGCCAGCACAGCAGAAGGATCACAGAATCATAGAATCATAGAGTTGGAAGGGACCTCCAGCGTCATCTAGTCCAACCCCCTGCACAATGCAGGAAATTCACAAATACCTCCCCCTCCACACCCCTGGTGATCTCTATTCCATGCCTAGAAGATGCCAAAAAAAGATATCCAGCTGAATTGGCCTGGAGAAAAATTGCTCCCTGACCCCAAAGTGGGCAGCCATTTTGTGGCCGGTTCCACTTCCCGTGGCAGCCATTTTGCAGCAGCCATTTTGTGGCTGCACCCACCACACCATGTCAGAATTCTGAAGATTCTTGCAAGCTCAACAAGGTTGGGGATCCCTGGCGTAAACACAGTTATGTTACCTCAAGGCAGGGACAGCTTTAGTAGTAACTAACCAACAGTTCTGAACACACTTGTGGTGTGCTAGAATTTCGCGGTGGAGCAGGCCGAGTAAGAATGGAATTTCTAAAGTTCCCATAGGTTATTGTAACTGATCAGAGAGCCTACAAATGAAACAAGCAGGAAATGGTGTGAAAAGCTGGGGACTCCTTCACCTTTAGAAGGCAATGCACGGTATGACTGCATTTAGAAAATGAAAGAAATGTGTTCCCGTGTTCAGTAGAGTGTGCAGTGGATGGAACACCCTTCTTCAAGTTGCTTGACAGTCTTCAAAAGCCATTTGAACAGCATGGCGGATGCGTGCTTTCTCTGTTCCCATGAGCTGAGGCTGACTTACCATAGAGGGCGATGGCTAGAGCCACCCTTGTCTCTTCCGGGTAGCTCTAGGAATCGCCCGGAACTCTATGGTCAGAACTTCAGTAAGTAGCCAAGGCCTTGTTTTTTTTCTTTTAAATTTTTTTCTCTCCCAGGATGCCTCCTCCCCCCACTACCCTCCCATGGTTGCTCAGCTCCCGATGGGCGTGGCATTTGCGGAGACGCAAAAGTGCTAGCAGTTGACTGTGGAGTATCTCAGTATCAGTCCTCTGCTTTTCAGGTTCAGTGCTCGTGGTAAAGGAAAGTTGGCGGCGAGAGGTGTTTGTCCTGCCTGTATATGACAGACTTGCTTTTCTTTTTTCTGTGGCTCACATAGGAAGAGTCCGTTTCGCTGGTCATGGCGAGATAGGAAGCGATGCTGTCCCGGAGGCCGTAGCTGAGGCCAGAGTCTTCCATTCTGAGCAAGGTTGAAATGTCGTCATTGTTCTCCTTTGACCTTAAACAAAAATGAAACCAGTGGTTGAACGTCTGGTAATAGCTACAGAGCAAGTTCTAGGGATGCCAACCTCCAAGTGGGGCTAGAGATCTCCTGGAATTAACAACTGATCTCTAGACCAGTCCACCCTCTAAGCTGTGAGGTCTTGTGAGGAAAAATTCAACCTTGTGAGCTTCTGGCATTCCAGTTGTGAGCGAGTGGTTTGGCTACTGCATAAATTAGTTTGCCCTGGAACCATCCTTCCTGAGCTAAGAAAAAAATGTGTGAGCCGGGGGCTAGAAAACTGTGAGCTAGCTCATGCTAACTTAGCTTAGAGGGAACACTGCTCTAGACCAGTGCTCCCTCTAAGTTGTGGAGTCTTGTGAGCAAAAATTCAACCTTGTGAGCTTCTGGCATTCAAGTTGTGAGCAAGCGATTTGGCTGCTGCATAAATTAGTTTGCCCTGGAGCCATCCTTCCTGAGTGAAGACAAAAATGTGCAAGCTGGAGGCTAGAAAACTGTGAGCTAGCTCATGCTAACTCAGCATAGAGGGAACCCTGCTCTAGACCAGTGCTCCTTCTAAGCTGTGGAGTCTTGTGAGCAAAAATTCTATTTTGTGAGTTACCGGCATTAAAGCTGTGAGCAAGCAATTTGGCTGCTGCATAAATAAGTTTGCCCTGGAGCCATCCTTCCTCTCAGCGCTCTCCCAGCCCCACCTACCTCTGTGGGGTATAAATCCAATCTCTTTTTCTCCTCTTCTCCCATGTCTGTTTTGCTTCTTAGGTAAAATCTACATCTGACTTTCCCGCTGGAATCATTCTAGTTTTTTTTTTTAAAAAACCAGTCTATACCTGTTTCTAGTTTCAAACCATACTTGTTCTAGTTTAAAAATCACTGTCTACATTCGTTAATTGCCCTCTTGTGGTCAAGCTAGCATTACACTGCTTTAAGCAGATCCTGTTGCTTACTGCTCTTCAGACCCAGGGGAAAAAAACAAAGTGAAATTTGAAACCAGTGTGAAATAAGTGTAGGAAAAGACAGCAGTCAAACTACTCCAGAGGGGAGGTGTAGATTTGGCCTTAGTTTCTGCCTTTCTATGCAGTTTGTACCTCTGTTTATCCTTCCATGTGAAGTTTTTGTTGCGCATCACCACGGGTGGGTCTTGGTTCTGGACTTCATCGGTGCTGGTGTGCTGAGCGAGGCAGGGAGCTGTGAGAATGCAGCAGAGACCGTCGGAGACCTCTGAATGAGAGAGTGGACACCAAATGAGTCACATCCCAAATGGGGTTGCCAGCTGTAGATTGGGAAATCCCTGGAGATTTGGGGGGGTGGGGGTGGAGCCTGTGGAGAGGAGGGACCTCAGAGGGGTCTAACACCATGGAGTCCATCCTCTAGAGCTGATCTCGGTCATCTGGAGGTCAGCTGTCATAGTGGGAGATCTCCAGGGGCCATCTGGAGGTTGGGAACCCTACTGCTGAGCCTGCCTGCTCCCATTGGTTTTTGTTGGATCTCAACAGCGAGGGTCGTCTACTTCACCGCCCAGTAAACTATGGAGGGGAACTGCAAGGAACGAGATTTCCAACTTGTTGCTTTGTAGCTAAGGGAGAAATACATGCTATGTGAACATACGGGGTGCACTAAGTTGGGGCTCAGTTAGGGTTAGGAAACTCTTGGAGATTCGGGGGGGGGGCGGGACCTAGGGAGGGGGCTCAGTAGGGTGTGATGCCACAGAGAAAGCAGCCGTTTTCTCCAGGGGAATTGATCTCTGTCACCTTGGAGATCAGTTGCCATCCCAAGAGATCTCCAGGCCCCCCCGGGGGTTGGCAGCAGCCCTAGGATCAGCACCGATCTGCTTGATGCATCCCAAGCCTGGCTCTCAGTTTCAGTACAGTTAACTCTAGGACACTTTGAATCTAGGTAGACTGCTCTACAGAACTTTCATCTGATTTCAATGGCTGTGGGGAAGGTACAGATATCTTTGGGTCTTTTTAATATGCTTTGGAGTTAGGGTTGCCAGGTCTTACCCATCTGCTGGTGGGGGACTCCTGGCTTGGTCCTGGGGTCTTCTATGGTTACCGTAGAGTTTTTAGCCAGATGCTAGAGCGCTCTCTGTGCAACATGCCTGGTGCAATCACATCGCCTCTGGGTGGTGTCATTGTGCTGGGCATGTCAGGTTTGGTGGTGCTGTTCAGGGGCAGGGCTCCCCATACTGGCCAGTTGACTGGCAGTGGATTGGGGGGCTACAAAACTGGGGGAACCCCCACCCCAACCGGGGAGCTGACAACCCTATTTGGAGTTCTTGAACTTTCTTGTGCAATGGAATAGAGCAGAGGTCCCCAGCCTTTTTAAGTCTGTGGGGTCCCGTTGGAATTCTGACACAGGGTGGTGGATCCAGTCCCAAAATGGCTGCACCAGGAGGCGGAGCCAGTCCCAAAATGGCTGCACCAGGAAGTAGAGCCAGCCAGCCGGAGGAAGCTCCAGTGCATGGGGGAAGAAGGGTAATACAAAAATACACTGGGAAATAAGAGGAAGAGAGACTACTGCAAATACTGTGGTGGCAGCTGCTGCAGAACAATGCTGTTTTGATCTGATTGGCCAGTTGAATCTTCAGTGGCCAACCACAGGGCCAGAAACCCATCTGGGCCAGAAAACTATCTGGCCCTACCCACTGTCTAAAAACACTTGGTGGACCTCCAGCTAAGGTGGTGGTGGGCGGCATGTTGGGGAGCTATGGAGTAAAGAGCCGCCTGTGCTGGCTAGGTGGGATATAAATCCAAATAAATAAATAAATAAAATAAAATAAAGGTTTCTCTCTGATATTCCCCCCCCACAGTACTAATAATTAGAATTCTTAGAATCAGAGAATCACAGAGTTGGAAGGGGCCATAGAGGCCATCTAGTCCAACCCTCTGTTCAATGCAGGATCAGCCTAGAGCAGGGGTGGGCAAATTGTGGCCCGTGGGCCACATGCAGCCCACCACAGAGTTTTTTGCGGCCTGCCAAGACAGTCGGCCACGTGGTTTCAGTCAGGCCTCCATTGGGCCCGGAGCACAGAGAAGCGGCGCTCCGAGAGTGAAGTGTCCAGGGGGCGGGCACATTACCAAGCCCCACCCCCTGCTCCCAGCAGCCCTGTAATAAATAAATAAATTGAATAAAACTACCACTATTTTATTTAATTTATATTTATTGATTTTTATGATACAATTTATACCTTTTCTGAAATGCAAAGTTAACTAATGAATGCAATCATTTTAAAAGGTGCGGCCCTCCACTAACCTCCGCTCCCACAAAGTGGCCCCTGAGCCAAAACAATTGCCCACCCCTGGCCTAGAGCATCCCTGACAAGGGTTTGTCCAGCTGCTGCTTAAAGACTGCCAGGGAGGGGGAGCTCACCACCTCCCCGGGCACCTGATTCCGCTGTTGTGCCACTCTGTCAAAAAGTTCCTTCTGTGAGTTGTGTTTTTGAAAAGTGCTCTAAATTGTCCAGTTTTAAATAGCTGGTTTCAGCTTCCTCCATTGTAAACATCGGCATCTGTTGGCTGATTTTGTTATTTAGGCTCAAGCGAGCAGAGCAAAGCCAATTCACTTGCAGATTTCTTCCATGTTTTCACAACTTCGGTGCCCGAGCTGGGTGAGCAGACAGTTTCAAAATGCACAACACCATGAGGTTATTATCCTGTTCTTTAACTGCTGGCAATGCTGTTCAGAAAAGCAGTATAAATAACAAGCGGCATTCGTTTGTTCTCTGGCGTTGTGAAACTACGTACAGTTTTCCTTCTCACCCGTTCTAGGCTAGCATTGTTCTGAGAAGAGATTTGGCGTTTAAGCAAATGTTGTGGCTTCGCACCTTATAAAATGGTTGAGAGATTAATTGACAAATGTAAGCATTGTGTTTCCTTTGCAGATTTTTTTGGAGGGGTGGGTGGGTAGGAGACTCTTTCTGACCTGCATCTCTCTATCTTTCTCATTCTTATTGTTCTAAGGAGCATACGTCACTATTCACAACTGCAGGTGGCCTCTAAGTTCAACAGTTCAAGTCACCAAGAGAGGCAACTAGGAGAAGAACATTCTGGGGTCCAGATCACCCTGGAATGCAGGAAGCTGTGAACTTAGGCAGATCATGAGAGAAAGGACAGGAAAGGTTGCATCAGTGCTTAGTTCTCATGGCCCAGGGAAATGCTGACTGCCACTTTGGGGACAGGAAGGAATTTTCTCCAGGCAAGTTTGGCCAGGGATCCTGGAAGTCCCCCCTCCCTTTCTAGGCATAGAGCAGGAGTCACTGGGGGTATGTGGGGAGATATTTGTGAATTTCCTGAATTGTGCAGGGACTCTATGACATTGTACCATGCTGAGGCCCCTCCCCTCCCCCAAACCCCGCCTTCTCCTGGATCCACCCCCAAAGTCTCCAGGTATTTTCCACCCCAGACCTGGCAACCCTACTGTCTCCACCCCCTGTGGTTGACTCCGCCTCCTGCAGCAGCCATTTTGCACCCTGTTAGAATTCCAGAGGTACCCACAGGCTCAAAAAGATTAGGGCCCCTGAATATAGATTTTACATTGAAATTATTTAATATGTTTTTGAGGTCTATGAAGAAATATATTTTGCCTGTGAATTCGTCCTACCTGAGTAGTGATTGACGAGGTCCTCCAGGCACTGGAATGTTTGCCGAGGAGAGATGTAATACCAGTTGTTCGGCAGGCGGAAGATTCGGTAATGTTTCACCTGTACGTGCCGAACTGACAAGGAATATAAACCTAGAGAAATGGGGAAATAAAATTACATAAATTCTATCGGCATGCAGTTAACTGAAGGGAAATGATTATTTATGCTGAGAGGCCTAAAGACAGTTCAGACTTTGGCGTGCTTGTCAACGTTCCAAGCTCTCTCTATTTTATAAGTGCCTTAGGCCCAATTTACACCTCCCCTCTGAAGTAGTTTGACTGCTGTCTTTTCCTACGCTCATTTCACGCTCGTTTCAAATTTCACTCCCTGTGTCTGAAGAGTACTAAGCAACAGGATCTGTTTAAAGCAGTATAATGCTAGCTTGACCACAGGAGGGCAATTAACGAATGAAAACAGTAATTTTCAAACTAGAACAAGTATGGTTTGAAACTAAAAACAGGTATAGCCTTTTAAAAAAAACAAAAAAAACCCTAGAATGATTCCAGTGGGGAAGTCAGATGTAGATTTGACCTTAATTGTTATTGTAAGAACAAACTTGAGAACGACAGTTTGATAATGGTGACTTCAAAGGATGTTACTCTGTTTAAGATGATACTGAGAGCTTAAACACGGTTCTTATAAGGAAACTGTAACAGAAACAAATTGGTGGGGTGAAATATCGAATTTTTGTACCTTTCGTTGTTTCGCTCTTCCTAATCATGAAAGAGCCAGTTTTGGTGTTGGGAAGCTGCAACAGTTCTTCTGCCTTTTCTCTTCCCAGACCTTCAAACAGCCAACTGCAGGGAGGGAAATCCAAAGCACATAGATTAAATCACAGGCCTTTCTTGCCCAATGTAGTGCAGAGCACTTTGCATATAAGTAGGATTGACGGGTCCCTCCTGGCATCCTGGCAGGGATGGGGGGGGGGACTTACCGGGAATGGGAGGGAGGCCCAGGCGATGTCACAGGTGGCATGGCGACATCAGTTCTGGTGCACACTGCCACATTATGGCAATGCTCTGGTATCTGGGCAAAAACTCTGTGGTAAAAATGGCTTCTCCCATAGAGTTTTTGCCCATATACCAGAGCGTCTCTGGATGTCACTGACATGATGATGTCACTTCCGGTACACACCAGAAGTGATCTCGCCATGTCTCCGATGACATCGCCTGGGCCTCCCTCTCTCTCCTGGTAAGTCCTGCTGCCGGCCAGCTGATTGGAGGTGGGGGGTGGGGCCTGGTGGCAGGGTATCTAGGGCATGTGAACGCACACAAAGCTGCCTTATCTTGAATCAGAAACTTGGTCCATCAAGGTCATTATTGTCTACTCTGACTGGCAGTGGCTCTCCAGGGCCTCAAGCGGAGAGATCCTTCATATCATCTACTGCCTGGTTCTTTTAACTGGAGGTGCCGGGGCTCGAACCTGGGACCTTCTGCATGCCAAGCAGAGGCTCTTTCACTGAGCCGCAGCCTCATCCCCAATGCTCTCTCATCAAAGGACATCAACCCCTGTAGTGTTGCCTCTCACTCGTTCAGCAAAGAGTATCTCACGCTTCCCTATGTAATATAAAGACTGGGAATATCCTCACCCATGGTAAACTTTTGCTACACAGTCTTCTGGGATGTAATTTTCATGACCTGTAGTGAGGGAACGGGCTCTCCACCACCCTCCTTCGCTGCAAAAGAGAACATTTCCGTAAAATGCATTGTAAACTTTCCCATCATTATACTAAACACACCGTGGCAGAATGTAGCCTAAAACGCAACGATTCAGGCCGCAAAACCTAACGTAGACATGTGGGATGAAGGCGATTGTTAGTGAAATTACTGGACTTCCTCTTTCCACCTGAGTTAAAAAAGAATACTTTCTAAACCGTAAAGTTAATGACACTTCCTGTTTCCAGATGATGTAATGTCTCCCCCCGCCTCCCCTTCATCAAGTTGAGTCGGTTGAAAATCCGGCTGTTGTCTCTGCCAGACAATTGCAATGGGGGATACTGTCAGGAGTGTGGAAAACGGAACGCGCCCACCCGTTTCTGCTCTTAAGAACGTAAGAGAAGCCAATGTTGGATCTGCCCAATGGCCAACTTTGATGATGTGTTTGGATCAGGCCAACTTTCTTAAAGGCAGTTTTTTTGCCCCCTGTGACAGTTTAAGATTTTTATAATGTTCTGCCATTCTCCTTGGGCTCCTGTGGCCATGGCTAGATCAGAAGAGCCCTGCTGGATCTGACCAATGGCCCATCTCGTCCAGCATCCTGTTCCAAACAGTGGCCAACCAGATGCCCATGGAAGACCCACCACCAGGGCATGGAGGACCAATTCTTCCCTAGTGGTGCCCCTCAGCCTCTGACCTTTACATGTACATGTGTGAGTGTGTTATGTGCTGTCAAGTCACTTTTGACTTATGGCAACTCTACATCCTCCAAAATGTCCTATCATTAACAGCCTTGCTCGCCACTTTGGAGTCAGGAAGCAGTTTTTCTCCAGGCCAGTTTTGCTGGAGATCTTGGAGGTTCTTTGTCATCTTCTGGGCGTGGAACAGAGATCACTGGGGATGTGTGGGGGGAGGTACTTGTGGATTTCCTGCATTGTGCAGGGGGTTGGACAAGATGACCCTGCCAGCTCAACAATTCTATGATTCTATGATTTTATGATTCTAGGTCTTGCAAACTGAGGGCTGGGGCTTCCTTTATAGAGTCAGTCCATCTCTTTTCCTGCTGCCTTCGACTTTTTCTAGCATGACTGTCTTTTCCAGTGACTCTTTGTCTTCTCTATATTTTCTCTGAAAGCAGAAGTTCTATCTAGACATTGTGGGTATTAGTCATTGATGGGCCCATCTCCCGTGAATTTGTTGAATCCCCTTTTAATGCCAACTCAGGTAGTGGCTCTCAGCTTTGTTCTGTGCCAGTTAAGCCCAGTCATTAATTATATCTGAGCGATTGGGGTGGATCCTACCCCTCTCCTGCTGCTCCACTAGGCAAAGCTTGAAAACTCCCCCCAGCACAAGGAGTTTCCTGCCATCTTAAGAGGTTATTATGTCGGAGGAAGAGCGACTTAAGTTGGAAGAAAAGCTTCTTGGAGGATGGCTGGATCCCCACCCCATTATTTTATGTATCAGGTATGCTGTGAACATGGCTGGACACAGCGCTTGTTTTACATGCAGGAGTAGAACCACATTGAGACAAAATAGGGCTGCCAACTCTGGAGTAGGGAAATTCCTGGAGATTTGGTGGTGTGTTTTTTTTTTTTGAAATGACATTAAAATGGTGGCAGCGTACTAATGGCTGCCACGAGGATGCCGTCCCATCTAGACATGGTTTTTAGGGAAAGCAGGATGGACAGTCCCTCTTCACCCTGTGGGGTGTGTGTGGGGAAGATATTTGTGAAGAAGAAGAAGAGATTGGATTTATACCCCGCCCTCCACTCCCCAAGGGAGTCTCAGAGCGGCTTACAAACCCCTTTTCCCTTCCCCTCCCCACAACAGACACCCTGGGAGGTAGGTGGGGCTGAGAGAGCTCTTTCCCAAGCTGTCCTTGAGAGAACAGCTGGTCCAGAGCTATGGCTTGCCCAAGGTCATCCAGCCAGGTGCAAGTGGAGGAGTGGGGAATCAAACCCGGTTCTCCCAGATTAGAGTCCGCGCACTTAACCACCACACCAGACTGGCTCTCAGTTTGAATTCCCTGCATTGTGCAGGGGGTTGGACTAGATGACCCTGGAGCTCCCTTCCAACTCTATGAGTCTGTGGTTCTCTGATTATGTGTCAAGCGGGCTGGTACTGTTATGCAAAGCAAAGTGAGAGCGAAGCATTATAAGGGGAGACAAGGAAGGAAAACGGAATGGACTGCTTGAAAAGCAACTTGAGGGGGTGAATCAAGGGGGAGCCCCTCAGAGGACTTGAGGAACATCCTGTTGTGTCCTGTCAGCATAGCAATCAATAGGGCAGCCGGCTCCAGCTTGGGAAATTCCTGGAGATTTGGAGGGTGGAGCTTGAAGAGGGTGGCACTGGGTAGCATAGGGACCTCAGCAGGGTACCGTGCCATAGAGTCCACCCTCCAAAGCGGCCATTTTCTCTGAGGGAATCGATCTTCATAGTCTGGAGATCGGTTGTGATTCCAGGAGAACTCCAGCCACCACCTGGAGGCTGGCAACCCTGAAATCAAGAATTTTGCCTGGCCCACTGTCATTTTAGGGATCTGCAAGCTGTGCCCCAGCGAGAATCATAACAGGAAGAAAAAAGTTCCATGAAGTGCCGACTTTCATACTCACCCACCCATCGCGAGCACAGAGGCTTAACTGAGACGCAACGGAGAAGTGGGAACAAACAAACGTTGTGGTCTGTTGGGTTTTTTTTTTAATACAAAAAACACATGCACAAACTGCCTTTAGCACTTAAAACATGGTCTATTTCATTTTTCTCTCCAGTAATTTATAAGGCAGAGCCTCTCCCACCCTAACCTGCCTCACGTGATTGTTGGGAGGGTAAAATGGAGGGGTGGAACCAGAGGGAGAGCATGATAAAACAACAGGTCAATACTTACTCCGCGATCACGCGTAGTTTCTCCCCGACTTGAAATATTGGCTGGCCTATATCCGGGGTGGGGTAGTCGTAGAGGACAGCAAGGAAATCACTTCGGGGACCTTAAGGACAAAGAAGAAGAAGAGATAAGCTTTATACCCCGCCCTTCACTCACTTGGAGTCTCAGAGCGGTTTACAATCTCCTTTCCCTTCCCCTCCCCACAACAGATACACTGTGAGGTAGGTGGGGCTGAGAGAGCTCTTTCCCAAGCTGTCCTTGAGGGAACAGCTGGTACAGAGCTATGGCTTGCCCAAGGTCATCCAGCCAGGTGCAAGTGGAGGAGTGGGGAATCAAACCCGGATCTCCCAGATTAGAGTCCGTGCACTTAACCACTACACCAAACGGATGAATGAAAGCTATATTGGACGTAATAAAGTGAGATACCAGGACAGGGTACTCCTCGAGTAGCCCCATACGTCCCACTAAAACATGTTCAGATTATTTAATTAAAATATTTAAATGGGGTCCTTTCATACACACTAAATCGTGTATGTTTGATCCACTTTCAGTATACTTTGCAACTGGATTTTACTGTGACCGATTTCACACAAACTGCTGCTCCGCCCGTGTCAGTTGCACGCGTCAACTTCCCATTATGTGCTCCACGGCTGCATTTTGACCCACAGCTTCGCCCGATTTCCTCCGCGTCCTCTAGATCCTGGTTCTTCCAGGTTAGAGTCCGCGTTCCTAACCACTACACCAAACTGACTCTCTTAGGAACAGGCTGCCTAAAGAGGACAAGAAGGGCCCCACGCCCCTGGCATTTTGCCAACTATGCAAAACAGAATTGTCCAAGAAGGTGTTTTTTTTTAGAAAGCAAACAGGGCTACACCATAGCAGACTAGTCCAAGAAAATGCAATATTTTCCTACTGATTCAGTGCCATGTTTTGCCTTGTTTAACATGTCGAGTTTCCTACTTATGCTTTGTTCAGATGACACCTCCGCTGCAAATCCGTGCAGTTCCTAGTCCTATTACGTTACTTATTAGACGCATCATCCTATTGATTGCACTGATTTACATTGTGCAATCTACCCCGAGTCTCAGTGAGAAAGGTGGGCTATTAATAAAATAAATCACTAAATAAAAAACACTTTAAAAGGGGGGGTGGTGGTCTGGAGATCTCCTAGGATTAAAGCTGATCTCCAGATGACAGAGGTCAATAAAGATCAGATCCCCCGGATAAAGTGGCTGCTGAGATCCCCCAACTTCCCAAACTGCACCCTCCCAGGATCCGCCCCCCCAGATCTCCAGGAATTTTCCAGCCTGGAGCTGGCAACCCTAATGGGAAGAACATTTCATGAGAATCAGTGGCGAGACAAAACATTCTTCTCTCCTGGTGGAAAGCAATACTAGAAGGAGACAGAACGATCTTCCTGGAGAGGGATTCCGTGGGTTTTGGTGCCACCACCCAGAAGGCCCTTTAGGTAAATGTCTATCAACATTCAAAACTGGTGCTTAAGTGTTGAAAAGGAAATGTCGGTATCGATTTCGGTCTGGATACACCATCCTCTTGGCGCTGTCTTTCACTACAAAGTAGTAGAAAAGAGCAAGAATCCAGCAGAGCTTTAAAGTCTTTAAGGTCTTCCTGGCAGGGGTCCGTTGGAGCGGGAGCACACAGGAGCACAGCTCCGGGAGGGAGGAGCCCAGGGGGCGGGCACATGACCAAGCCCCGCCCCCTCCTCGGCTCCCCCGAGCAGTGCAGAGGCGCAGCGCCCCGGGGAAAGCCCTGCTAGGGTCTTTATTGTTTTTAATGTTTTGTTTTAATATTGATCATTTTATCATTGTTCCTTTTATGTCTGTGTGCTGCTTTTCCAGAGACTTGCTCAAGGTGGCATATAAATTTTCTAAGTATATCATTTTTTATCTGGGCACATGGCAAATAAGTACTGGAGAAATTTCACCAACCCTTCAGCAGCTTCCACCCCATCAGTTTGGTGTAGTGGTCAGGAGTTGGACTCTAATCTGGGAGAACTGGGTTTGATTCTCCACTCCTCCACATGCAGCTGCTGGTGTGACCTTGGGCCAGTCACAAGTTCTCTCAGAGCTGTTCTCTCATGAGCCGTTCTCAAACGACCTCTCTCAGCCCCACCTACCTCACAGGGTGTCTTGTTGTGGGGAGGGGAAGGGAAAGGGATGGGTGGTGCATGTGTCCTGGGTATCTCAAGTCTACTTGAAACCTGGTGGTTTCAAGGGAGCAGGAAGAGAATGAGGGTGTGTTCTTGACGCTTATTTTTATTGCACAAAGTATTGGATGGGGAAGGGAATGGAGGGAGAGCAGGTCAGTTTCACTCACCTGTGGAGTGGGGCCTGAGGGGTGGGTGTTGCCTTCTGACACACTTCCGGTATGTTAGGGGGTGTGGCATATGCAAATGAGTTATGCCAATGAGTTATGCTAATGAGCTCCTGCACCTCTTTTTCTCCGAAATGACCCCTGCTTCCTGGACTCTTGGTCTTTTCTACTACCTAACTTAGGCAGATCATGAGAAGGGAGGGCAGGAAGGGCTGCATCAGTGCTTAGTTCTTGTGGCCCTTTCTTACATGCCCAGGGAAATGCTGATCACCACTTTGAGGTCAGGAAGCAATGTTGGGGGCCAGGAAGCCATTTTTCTCCAGGCCACTTCGGCCAGGGATCCTTTGTGGGGGGAAGGTTTACCCTCCTCTGGGTATAGAGCTGGGTGTGTGTGTGTGTGGGGGGGAAGTATTTGTGAATTTCCTGCATTGTGTAGGGGGTTGGACTAGATGACCCTGGAGGTCTCTTCCAACTCTATGATTCTACCGACAGACTTACACGGTGATCTAACTACAAAATTGGTTAGAGAGGACAAGAACCCCATTTAGGCCAGCAGCAGCAGGTTTTCACCTAAGGAAAAGAAAGGCTTTCCCATGATTCTGCCTCCTGAGATCCCTTTTCTACTTTTTAAATTGGGGATGCTAAGGAATGAATGAACCGGGGAACTACAGGGCCCACTGCAGGCGTTTCCCCGCTGAGGCATGACTTTTGCTGTGTCCTTTAAGTGCCGAAGTGGGTGCTGAACCATATTATCAGATTGCTTGCTGATCTCCCTCCTGTCTCACCAACAGAACATATTTATCTCTTCCAATAGTGCAAAAATAGCTTTTTCGGTTTAAATATAGCACAGAGGGGGAAATGCAAACCACAGGAAGTCAGAAAAATCAAGGTCAGCTTCCTGTTCAGTTAGATTGTTGTTAGCTGTCGGGCTGGGTACCTGTCGGCTCAACTGGTTCGTGTACCAAGCAATGCAGCTGTTCTGGGCACAGAGAACGCGGGCGCCTTCGCTGCGAAGCAAAATAAATTGACATGTGCCACCGGGTTGTGCGCAAATGTTTTCTCTGGTTTTGGAAGGGTGGGGGTGGGAATGACACCAGGGGGAGAGGGTCTCTTTTTCAGTGTGTATAGAAAGCTGGATAGCCAAGGCCAGCCCGATCAGGAAGTCCAGGGTTGCTATGCAGAGGCAGGCAATGGAAAACCTGATAGGATGGCCCCGGCTAGCCTGATGTCATGAACTCTGGGAAGCTAAGCAGGGTCGTGCGAAGTTTCAAGAAGTTCAATGAATATAAGATTGTTTTGGGGTGGAATAGGTCTGGATAAGGAGAAGATGTTGAGCTAAGCTGAGAAAGGAAGGACAAGCAGTAGAAATTAAAGTGAAACCTTTTGAGCAGAATACTCCAGAAATCTTGGCTGAAGACAGATTTGCATTCTGCCGCGCCTCCGTGGCACGGCAGAATGGGGCGGGGGGAATTTCCCCCACGGTGCGGTGTTTGCACGCCGCCGGGAGGAAGCCGCCCGCAGCGTTCAGACTGCGGGCGGCTTCCTGGAGCAGCGTGCAGACGCCGCACGGCTGCCCCTGCCCACGCGCGTTCACACCCGCTCCGGCGGGTGGAACGCGCGTGCGGGGTGCGCCGCACCAGCCAAGCACAACTTTGAAGTGATGCTCGGCTGGTGCGGAAGGAGCGCGGCACCGGACGCGATGCGTCTGGGCTGCCTCCTGGGGGCAGATGCGGCCATCTGAACAGCCGAGACGGCCAATCTGTCCTCAGCCCTTGAGATCTTTGTGAGTATATCCTTAAGTAAATACAGAAATACATATGCTATATAATGTTGTTTTAGTTAAATACAACAACATAAAGGGTTACTGATAATGATTATTTTTCTCCTTCCTATAAAGTACAGCAGAAAAGTTGTCCAAATATGAATGATAACAATCTATTAAATTGGAGACAGTTCACTTTGGGTTTTTTTGTAAAAATTTTTTTATTTTTCAAAACATTAAAATTATCTTATACAAATCCTTTTTTCTATATTATATAACATTTTGTTCTATTTGTATAATCTTGTTTTTATCTTGTATTGGCGGTTTCCCACCACATCTGAAGCATAACACATTTTCCACTTTATCCAAAATAGTAATACTTATATCTATGTTTACATTTCTGGTAACGGTCATATACCTTAAAAATACTTATATACTAATTCTTACTTTCTATATTCTTATATAATTCTAAAATAAAAAACAACTTCATTATCTAATTATCCTTAATACATTCACATACTCTAATTCTATTGCTTTATGTTATTATAACCATGTATAAATGTAATTTTTCATGTCCCAGTATTTTTCAACATATTCTTTCAAATCTTTCCAATCTTCTAAAAAGGTCTCTGAGTACAGGTCATTTAACTTTCTAGTCCATTTATCCATTTCAGCCATATATAACAATTTTTTCAACCATTCCCACACATCTGGTATTTTTTCATTTTTCCAATTTTGTGCATACACCATTCTTGCTGTTGTTATCATATACCATATTATTGTCCTTTTCTTTACATTTATCTCTTCTAATTTAAGTCCAAGCAATAACATTTCAGGCAACTTCTTAAATGTACATTCCATTTCTGCATGTATTATAGACCAATAAGTCTTTGCTTTATCACAAGTCCACCACATATGATAAAAAGAACCTTCTTTCTTTTTACATTTCCAACACTTGTTAGACATATTCTGATTAATATTTGCAATTTTTTTTGGTGTCATATACCATCTGTACATCATTTTAAAACAATTTTCTTTTAAGTTATAACATGTAGATATACCCATAGCATTTTTCCATAAAAATTCCCAAGATTCCATTTCAATGTCTTTGTTAAAGTTTATCGCCCATTTTACCATTTGTTCTTTTACCATTTCATCAGCGTTAAACCATTTTAACAAAATTTTATACATTTTAGAGATCATTTTTTCCCCACCTTTTCCCACATAGGTATCTCTTCTGGAAAAAAGTTTTTATATCTTGTCCACGTATCGATTAATGTTCTTCTCAAATAATGATGCTTAAACATATTGTCCATTTTTGTTTTACCATAATACAAATATGCGTGCCACCCAAACCTACAGTCATGACCTTCCAGGGACAATAACTTTCTATCTTGTAACATAGTCCATGTCCCTACCCAAGTCAAACATACTGCATCATGATATAGCCTTAAGTTTGGTAACTGGAACCCACCTCTCTCTTTAGCATCACACATTATTTTCATCTTAATTCTTGGTTTTTTCCCTCCCCACACAAACTTAGTCAATTCCTTCTGCCAGAATTTGAATGTTTTTACATCTTTCACAATCAGAATAGTTTGAAACAGAAACATTATTCTTGGTAGCACATTCATTTTAACCACTGCAATTCTACCCAACAGTGACAAATTTAATACATTCCACCTTTTAATATCTTGCATAATTTGCTGCCAAAGTTTCTCATAATTATTCTTATACAAATCAATATTTTTCATTGTTAGGTTTACACCTAGATATTTTGTCTTTTTCACCACTTCACATTCTATACGATTTTGTAATTCAATTTGCTTCTTATTTGACATATTTTTACACATCACTTTCGATTTGTTCTTATTTACATAAAACCCAGCCAAATCACCAAACTCTCTTACTCTCTGCAACAAATATGGTAGTGTAGTCATAGGGTCTTCGGCTATAAACATCACGTCGTCTGCAAAGGCTCTATATTTAAAAGAAAAACCTTTTATTGTTAAGCCTTTAATTTCTTTATCTTCTTTCAAATTTAGTAGCAAAACTTCCAAAATCCAAATAAATAGCAACGGCGAAAGTGGGCATCCTTGTCGTGTTCCTTTTTCAACTTTAAAGTAATCCATTTTTTCAGTATTAATTATTAAAGAGGATTTCTGTTCACTATATATTGACTTAATAAGATTAAGCATATAGTCTCCAATTTCAAGATGTTCCAGCACTTCAAATATAAAATCCCAATTTAAATTGTCAAACGCTTTCTCCGCGTCTAAAAAAAGAAAGCCCACTTCCTTCTCCGGATGTTTATCATAATACTCTATAGCATCCACGACTACTCTTAAGTTGTCTCTTATTTGGCGATTAGGTAAAAAACCTGCTTGTTCAGTCTGTATAGTCTCTTTAAGGTGTTCCTTAAGCCTATCAGCTATAATCTTGGCAAAAATCTTATAGCCATTGTTTAACAAAGAAACTGGTCTATAATTTTTAACATCGGTTAAATCTTGACTTTCTTTCGGAATGAGTGAGATGGTTGCTTCTTTCCAAGTCTCCGGGACCTCACCTGTCACTCCTATGTCATTCATTAATAGCAATAACACTGGTGAGATCGATTCCTGTAGTGATTTATAAAACTTAGCTGTAAATCCGTCTGATCCAGGTGCTTTCCCTAGTTTTGAGTCATTTATTGCATTTTTAATCTCGTGTAGTGATATTGGGCTGTTAAGTAGTTCTTTGATTTTCTCTGTTGGTTTTGGTAATTTTAATGACTGTAGGTATTCTTTAATCCTTTTTCTGTCTTTATTTTCCTTCTTAAAAAGCTTTGCGTAGTATTTATAAAATTCTCTTTTTATTCCCTTATTGTCTATTATCTCAATATTGTCCCGTATCACTTTAGTAATAAATTTATTTTCACGTTTTTTTCTTTAATTGCCATGCTAAATGCTTTCCAGGTTTGTTTGCACCTTCAAATGCTTTTTGTTGCAATTTCTTCAGGTTGCAGTAAGTCTCTTGATTCAAAATAGCTTTTGCTTGGTCTTGTAACATCCAAATTTCCTTTTGCAGTCTCTTTTTTCCTGGTCTGTTCTTCAGTTCCTTTTCTTTTACTTTAATGGCTTGCACAATATTTTCATATTGTTCTCTTTTCTTTTTATTGTCTTTAGCATTCAGTGATATCAATAATCCTCTCATCACTGCTTTGTAGGCATCCCACACAGTTTGAATTTTTACTTCTTTTTGTATGTTCACTTGGAAATATAAATCTGTCTCTTCCTGTAATTTTTAACTGTTTCTTGGTTGTCTAATAAGTCTTCATTTATTCTCCATCTCCCTTGTCTTTTTGTCTGCCCAGAGGTCCATAGACAAGGATTATGGTCTGAAATTATTCTAGGTAGAATTTCAACTTTTTTTGTCTTAAGTGTTAAATTAGTAGACATCCAGATCATGTCAATTCTTGAATGTGAATCATGCCTGTTGGAGTAAAAAGTATAGTCTTTCCCTTGTGGGTTAACCTTCCTCCAAATATCCTCCAGCTTTTCCTGTTTTATCAATTCAAAAAAATTTTTTTGGAAGTTTCCCTAGTGTGTCGTCTTTTCTTTTTGAGCGCCTATCTATTTTATTATTCACAGTCCCATTAAAGTCTCCCAACATCATGATTTGATCATAGTTTACACTGTCCAGTTCCGTTTGTAGTTCTTTAAAAAAAAATTTCTTTAGCTCCGTTGGGGGCGTAGATATTCACAATCAAAGTCTTCTGTCCATGTAAAAAAATTTCAATAGCTAAGTATCTTCCTTCTTTATCTTTAAATATTAGTTTGGGTTCCAAGTCTTTTTTAACATATGTTACAACTCCATTCTTTTTATTACTTGCCAATGAAAAAAATTCTTCTCCCAACTTTTTTCTTATTAAGTATTTATAGTCTTGTTTCTTAAGATGGGCCTCTTGTATACAAATTATACTGCATTTTTGTTTTTCCAGCCAGTGACCTACCATTCTACATTTTTGGGGTGAATTAAGTCCATTTACATTCCATGAAAGTACTTTATAATCCATCTTGTTGTAGTCTTAAATATCACCAAATTCTTCCTTGTTCTCACCAACAAAAGCGTACATTTCTGCTGAATTTTTAATCACTATTCTGTTGTTACCATAATAAAAACTCAGTCCTTGTGGTATTTCCCAACGAAACCTTATTTTTTTCTCTTTCAGTTTGTCTGTCAGACGCTTGAATTTTTTCCTGTCTTACAAAATTGCTCTGGGCAGTTCTTTCATTACGATAACTTTCTTTCCACCTATTTCAAAGGAGTCTGTAAAGCATTTCTTGTAGATTTGTTCTTTTGTCCTCTTCATTGTAAATTGAACAACCACGTCCCTTGGTATATTTTTGTCTCTTGCGTACGTAGAATTGACTCTGTAAACAAGATCCATATGTTTTTTAACAGCTTCCTCCTCCTCCTGTAAAAAATCTGCTAATGCTTCTTGCATTCTTGTAAAAATATCTTCACCTAATTTTTCCTCTATACCTCTAAATCTCAGATGGTTTTGCATGTCTCTATAGTGCATCATCTTTTCCATTCTGTCAGTATCCTTTATTGTTTTTTGAGTATTTTCTTCCAGTTCTTTTACTTTGGTTTCTATGTCTTGTGTTCTAGTGGTTAACTTTTGTAATTCAGATTTTAAATCTATAAAGTTTTTATCTGCTTGTGCAGCTATGGCATTTATTTTAATATTTACTTCTCCAATTGCGCTTGCCATTTTTGCATTTACCTCCCTATTGCATCCAGCATTTTTTTTCCATTGCTTCCATAACAGCCAACAGTTCTTTCTCTTTTTTTGCTGCCATTGTAGGGGAGGACCATGTAGCTGCTCTCGATCTTAGTCCGCGGTCCGTCTTTTCACTTTAAAAAAGATCGATTTTTTCTTATTTTCCAAATCAGTCACCAATTAGTGTATTCAGACAAGCATGTCTTGCCAGTTCAAATTCCACTGGTTTTAGCCTTCTAAGTTATGTAGTTTTTGAGATATTAATGTTTAAAAATTTTATAAATCCAAAATGGCGGGCGCAACTCCTCTATGGTTCGTGTCAAAGGTTACAGTTTATTTACCTTGCTTCTGGCTTGCCGTAGTTTCCTTTCTGTCCCTTCCTCTTGCTTACTTGTCTGCTCTCCGCACGTCACTTCCTGTTGTAGTCCTTTTGGTCCGGCAGTTTTTACAGTCCCCTTTACTCTCTTCCGGTTCTTCTCCTTTTCCCTTCTTGTCTGCTCCTCAAGCCGTCACTTCCTGTCTCAATCCTCACAGCTTGGTCTCGCGATGCTTGCTTCCCTCCTCCCCTCTTTGTCTCGCGATGCTTGGCTCCCCCTCCCAACTCTTCTTAACCGCAGGAATGTTAAACAACTTGTTTTTTTGGCTTTTTAAGTTCAAATTCAGCTTTTTAACGTTTCAAAACTGCACTCATCCAATCTGCAACAGTCTATTGCTTCACCCGATCTGCTTTTCGTCTTTCAAACGCGGTAATGGTAAGGCAAAAACTTTTTCCCCGTTACCTTATGTTGTTACTTCGCTTCAGATGTGGTCCCAACGTTTAAACTTTGTCTTCTTTGTTAAGGAATCAGGGGAATTGGAGGTTTTATGCTGATTTAATCAGCTCAGCTCGGCTCCTTAGAGATACTTGCAGGAATCTTCTTCGGCTGCAGTGCTCAAGGTGTTGTAAAAGTCTCCTCCGAGACTTTTCCTTCACCGAGCTTGCTCAAACCTAGATTATATTGCTTGCTAGTCCTCACACTACCTGTGTGAGGCTGCGTCAGGTGGATTTGTCCACCCAAGCTGTCAAGAAGAGCCGCTGTCCGCCTTGCGCACTTGCAAAGCGTGTCAGACCTCCATTCCTCCGACCGGAAACTCCGAGACAGTTCACTTTGCAATGATTTCATAATTATTTGTTTCAAGGGATAAATAACTGATCATTAATTTCCTGATAGAACTAAAACTACCCTGAAATGTTATTATACTAAAACAAAACCTTCATCTGGATTGCAAATATTAAGGCCAGCAAGAATGAGCCTTTATGTAGAAAACCATGGTTTGAGTTTTACTGACTAGCGATTTAAATCATGGTTTAAATCAATTTGATTTAAATCAAATGCACCCTGGCAGAAGGAAGTAATGTGGTAAGCAACTCTGAGTTCCCATTGAGGAGAAAAGTGGGGTATAAATTGGGGAATAAATTAAGTAAATAGATAAATAAATAAATAGTCTCTGGAAGTTTTTGTTGTATTGTAGAAGGCTAAACTTACGAATGAAGTTGCCTTAAGGTAAAGCCAGTCGAATACTCCTCTAGGGATGCAGTGCTCATCTCTGTTCCCAAGCCGAAGAGCCAACCTTTAGAGAGAGCCAATTTAGGTAGTGGTGAAAAGTGGCAAACTCTAATCTTGGAGAACCGGGTTTGATTCCCCACTCCTCTACATGCAGCCAGCTGGGTGACCTTGGGTCAGTCACAGTTCTCTCAGAGCTCTCTCAGCCCCATTTACCTCACAGGGTGTCTGTTGTGGGGAGGGGAAGGGACAGGAGTTTGTAAGCCACTCTGATACTCCCTTGGGTATTGAAGGGCGGGGTATAAATACAATCTCTTCTCTCTTCCTACTAAGACCTTTTACTCAGCCATCTTATCTTGAAAAACTTCTTGCATGGCAGACTGTGGAATGTATGTAGTGTCGCCAACTCCAGGTGGGGAAATTTCTGGAGATTTGGGGGCAGGGTTTGGGGAAAGTGGGCTTTGGAGAGGGGAGGGAAACCAGCAGAGTCCACCTTCTGAAGCTGCCATTTTGACCAAGAAAAGAGCAAGAATCCCATAGCACCTTAAAGGCTGCGGTCACACACCCTAAATAATCCATTTTCAATCCATTCAGTGCATTTTCCAACGGGATTTCTACTGTGTGAACTGGCAAAATCCACTTGGAAAGTGGATTGAAAGTGGATTATTTAGGGTCATTTTACACCTCCCCTCTAAAGTAGTTTGGCTGCTGTCTTTTCCTGTGCTGATTTCACAGCGGTGTGAAATTTCACTCCAGGGGGTCTAAGTGCACTAATCAACAGCAATTGTTTAAAGCAGAATCAAGCCGGTTGAATACTAGCTTGACCACAGGAGGGCAATTAGTAGATGTGGACATTTCAGTAGCAGCACGGTTTCACACCGCACAGAGGTGTGGGCAGGTTTTTTTGGAACTAGAATGATTCCAGCGGGAAAGTCAGATGTAAAAACAGCCTTAGTGTGTGTGACCACAGCCAAAGACTAACAAAATTGGTGGCACGGGATGAGCTTCCAAAGTGAGTGGCGACTCACGAAAGCTCATGCCACAAATGTAGTGAGTCATTAAGGTGCTACTGGACTCTTTCTCTTCTCTGCTGCTGCAGACAGACTAACACACAGCTACCCATGTTGATTTTAACCAAGGCAACTGATTTCTGTCATCTGAAGATCGATTGTAACTGTGGGAGATCTCTGGGTCTCACCCGGAGGTCAGCAGGCCTTAACTTACTTCATAGTTCACATATAGCTTTCTTTCCCTTTCTTCCACCTGCTCCCGATTCTTAGTTTAAATGCACTCACCCATCTGCCATGGCGTCTGTGTCTCCGGTGTGCTTCTGGTTGTTTTCATAGTGTTCCCCATCGCGTTCCCCATCTTTATTTTTTTTTTCTTCCGCTTCCTTCAGCGAACTAACTACGGTAGCAAAGACATAGAGGAAGAGCCGCCAGTTAGCATCTGTTTTGCCTGAGCATACAAAAAAAAATGAACCGACACCGAGTTCGAAACATTAATTTTGCATTTGGGCTTGGGAAAGCTGACGTTTCGCACCCATGTGAGAGACGCATGCCTCCGCCAGAACACCTCCCGACTTCGGCAAAGTGATCGTGGCAGCAAACCACAGGCAGAGGACGTTGCTAAGAATTGCTGCGTGCAACAAAAGTTTCCATTGCCCCTGCCTCAGCATAATAGGAAGTGGCAGTCAAATCATGAGTGTATATAAATACACGAACAACAACTTCTGGCCTCCGGGGACACAGTTCTGATGCAGTTGCTGAACCCTGGCTTACAAACTGGAACCTTCCCTCTTGCTATTGCGCTCTCCCCTGTGCCTCCTCTTCCCCCATGTATGTTTCAGGCCCTCCAATCTTCCCTTGACTGCGCACACACAGGGTTGCCATCTCTGGTTTGGGAAAGTCCTGGTAATTTGGGGATGGAACCTGTGTTCCCTGAGTTAGTCTGAGCTGGCTCACAGTTTTTTAGCCTCCAGCTCACATGTTTTTGTCTTCACTCAGGAAGGATGGCTCCACAGCAAACTAATTTATGCCATTGCCAAATTGCTCACTCGCAGCTTTAAGACCAGTAGAGCACAAAGTAGAATTTTTGCTCACAAGACTCCACAGCTTAGAGGGAGCATTGGCTGGAACCTGGGAAGGACAGGGTCTGGGGAAGGGAAGGGAGCTGGGTGGGTATAATGTCATAGACTCCGCCCTCTGAAGTAGCCATTTTCTCTAGAGATATTGACCTTTGTTATTTGGAGATCGGTTGTAATTCTGGGAGATCTCCAGGCCGCATCTGGAGGTTGGTAAGCAAGCTTGCTTGCTTGCTTTTAGAACATAAGAACATAAGAAAAGCCAGTGTTGGATCAGGCCAATGGCCCATCCAGTCCAACATTCTGTCACACAGTGGCCAAAAACACCAGGTGCCATCAGGTGGTCCAGCAGTGGGGCCAGGACACTAGAAGACCTCCCACTGTTGCCCTCCCCCCAAGCACCAAGATTACAGAGCATCACTTGCCCCAGACTGAGAGTTCCTATCTATACCTTGTGGCTAATAGCCACTGATGGACTTCTGCTCCATGTGTTTATCTAATTCCCTCTTGAAGCTGTCCATGTTTGTAGCCGCCGCCACGTCCTGTGGCAGTGAATTCCACGTGTTAATCACTCTTTGGGTGAAGAAGTACTTCCTTTTATCTGTTCTAACCTGACTGCTCAGCAATTTCATGGCGTGCCCACAAGTTCTTGTATTGTGAGAAAGGGAGAAAAAAAATGTATGCTTTGATGTATGAATTACAGTTGCAAAGTCCCTCCTGGCCACCGGCAGGGGATGGAGGGCTCGGGTTGCCAAATTCAGGTTGGGAAACCCCTGGATATTTGGGGATGGAACCTAGTCATGACGTTGGTAAAAAGCAAGTATTTGGATGTGGTTTTGAGCTGCGCCTTTTCGTCCGTGTTGAGAAAATGTGGAGCGAATGCCAGGTGCAGAACCAGCCTTAGACAAAACCAGGATTCCTCCCTCCCTCCCTCCCTGCCTCCCAGCTGCTTTTTAAGAAAAGTGAAAGTGCTGGGTGAATAGGGTTGCCAAGTCACCCGGGGGAAGGGGGTGGGTGGGAAAAACCCCGCTCAATTGCCCCGCTCCCTGCCGGCCCAGATCGGCTCTGGGGGGAACCCCACCCCCAAATTGCCAGGCTGTGGAGACTCCTTGACCTGACAAGGACTCCCCCTGCTAAATCACATGTAACACTTGGCAACCCTGTGGGCAAACCCGTCTCTTTCCACTCTGTCTTTAGCCATCGCAGAAGGGATGGAGGCCTTTGTGTAGAAACAAAGTCCACAGATCTCACAACCTTGTTTCCAGATTGTTTTTTACGATTATTTTTTTCTCAAAAAGAAAGTGGGGTACAAAGGGAAGACGGGGTAGGGGACAATATAGATTCATCAAACGTATTCAGTATTATGGATTGTTACATATAACAATAAGTAAAATCAGATGTATTAATAAGAATACACATTTCAGATATAGAAGCAGGCAATAAAACATCAATATTACAGCGTTCTGGGATGGGTTCTCTCTTTAAAAGAGTAAACAAGGATTTCCTAATGTTAGCAATGATCTATGAGAAGAAAGATGACATCTTTAACCACTGAACAAACTTCTGCACTAAAATTAAATCGCTGTTAAAACCTGAATATTGTCTTAATCGTTTGTCAAAATCTAAGTTTTATTCTTACAAAATATTTAAATACTAGTGGAACAGTAAATAAAAAGATTAAAACCAGGGCTATTTTTGGGCAGGAACGCACAGGAACGGAGTTCCGGCTGGCTCCTAAGTTGGCCACACCCAGCAGGAACTCATTAGCATAATAGGCCACACCCAGCAGCAGAAACTCATTAGGATTGGCTACATTAGGGGTATGTGGCCCAACATGCAAATTAATTCCTGCTACAAAAAAAGCCCTGGGTTTTGACAACAAACAAGGTAACCAGAATAAGAAGCAAAAGGTGGGTGTGGCTGGATGACCGCTCTACTGGTAACATGGGGGTGTGGCCTAATATGCCAATAAGCTGCGCTGTCAGGGGTGTGGCCTAATATGCTAATGAGTTTCTGCTGTTGGGTGTGGCCTATTATGCTAACGAGTTCCTGCTGGGCTTTTTCTACAGAAAAAGCCCTGATTAAAACTATAATCAGTATCTTCATCACCTTTAATAGAATATTCAGATAATTCCAAAGATTTTTTTAAAATGGCGATTTCCATAGTATTAGCAAGCTTGCCATTCCTGCTGAAATTCTTTCAATGATCTTCTGTTTATATAATTAGTTTGCCAATCAATGATAAAATCAGGATTCCCCCCCCCCCCGCACTGCTTTTTAAGAAAAGTGAAGGTGCTGAGTGAACCTGTCTCTTTCCACTCATCCTTTAGCCATAGGGTTGCCAAGTGTTGGTTGCCTACAATACAGTTATAGCTCCTCAGGTTTCCAGAGACATTAAATGTTCCAGCACCTAATGCACTGGTCCATGGTGTTCTTCATAGATCCTGTTATTGGCTACACAATAGTTTTGTGTGTGTGTGTGTGACTGTGATATTCCTGGGGATTGGGGGGGTGGAGCCTGGGGAGTGGTGGAAATTCAGCCATAGACTCCACTGTCCAAGGATATTTTCTCCGGACTCTGCAGATCAGTTGTAATTTCTGGGAGATCTCTAGGCCTACCTTGGAGGTTGGCAACCTTGAACAGTGAGATTCCATGTGTGTAAAGTTCCATCAAGTTACAGCTGATTTATGATAATCCCGTAGGGTTTTCAAGGCAAGAGTCAGACAGAGGTGGTTTGCCATTGACTGTCTCTGTATAGCAGCCCTGGACTTTCTTGGTAGTCTCCCATCCAAGTACTAACCAGGGCTAACCCTGCTTAGCTTCTGAGATCTGGTGAGATCGGGCTAGCCTGGGCCATCAAAGTAGGGTTGCCAGCCTCCGGGTGGGGCCTGGAGATCTCTCACTTTCACAACTGATCCCCAGCTGACAGAGATCAGCCCCCCTGGAGAAAATGGCTGCTTTGGTGGACTCTATGGCATTGTACCATGCTGAGGCCCCTCCCCTCCCCTCCCCAAACCCCCAAAGTCTCCTAGTCTCCAGGTATTTTCCAACCCAGACCTGACAACCCTACATCAAAGTCTGGGCTTTGATATTTTGGTGACCTAAAGTGGGAAGCCAAAGAATTACAGGTATCCATCTCCACATGCAGGCATAGAGCTCAGGCTTTGGAAAGGCTGGCCCAGTTCAGCAAACTTCTGCACGCCACAAGATGTATTCGGCCTGCCCTCCTTTGAAACGAACAACCCATTCCCCCCACCCTTTCTATCTGCACTATTTTTTTAATGCAGTACTGTGTGGTCAAAATAATGTTTTAAAGGAAGGAAGGGAAGGGTCTGTAAAGGATGGTTGCAGAAAAAATGGGGGGAGGGATGAGGAGAGGAAGCAGCAGCTCTGGAATGAGGAACTATTTTTTTTAATAGGACCATACTGAAGCGAAATAGCTCCAAGAAGCTTTCATTAGAGATTCTGGTCTGTGGCCCTGTCGAGACACGTCAAGTATTTTGTGAACTGGAGCTCTTCTTGTTTGCAACACCCTCTCCAAAGGTTTTCTTATTTTTGATTCTGAAAAGCAAGCCGATGCATTCATTGCGCGGGCGCTCTCTCTCTCATATGCAGAGAAAAACAGGGACTGATTTCCCACAAGGCGCTGCCCCGGTGTCGTCATTCCTCCGTTTTCCCCGATTGCGTGCTTGAATTTCTCACTATTTGCTGTGGGGGGCATTTTGACCCGCGGCTTCGCCCGAGTTCCCCCGCGGCTTCAGTGATCCTCAATAAAACAGGATCACTGAATCCGCGGGGGGAATTGTGCAAAGCCACGGGTCAAATTGCGCCCCGCGGCAAATAGTGTGAAATTCAAGCATGCAGTCGGGGAAAACGGAGGAACAACACAGGGCAGCGCCTTGTGGGAAATCGGTCATAATGTCCATTAACCCCCACAATACAATTAACAGCACGGTTTTAGTATCTTTAACTGCAATGTTCTCTTGAATCAGACTATAGTCCAGGAGGGACCAAAGTTGCTTAACGTAAGAGCCACATAGAATAAACATCAGATATTTGAGAGCTGCATGCCATGAACAAATATTACACACATGTTTTATTTAAAAATATGCAAATTTGCTTTTCATTAACATAAAATGAGACTGCCAAAAATAAAAACAAAAGGGGTAAAAATAGATACCGATAATGATATTTATTTGTCCAATGATATTTGTAGGTGGGGGGAGGCGCTTTGAGAACGCATTTAAAGTTAAAGTTGCTTTCTTTTTCTGCTTCTCCTTACCTCAAGCCTACCCAGGGAGGGGAACACTGGCTGGGGAAGGGAAGACCGATTGGGGAGGCATGCCTCTCCTTTGCTTGCCCAGCTGCCCTGCCGGGAGCCACACAATATGTATGAAAGAGCCGCATGTGGCTCCCAAGCCACAGTTTGGCCACCCCTGCTATAGTCAGATGATGGATTTGAGCAAAATACTGGAGATTTGATGGAAGGATAGTTCGTACCTGTGGAGACTGGCCTTTGAACTTGCTAAGAAAAAAGTTAGGGGTGGAGGGTATTGCCCAGGTAGACTATTGGGAGCCCAGGAATGAGCTGTGACCCCCTGCAATAGCAGATAGACTAGAAATGCCAGCCTCTAGGTAGGACCCGGGCATCCCCCAGAATTACACCTCATCTCCAGACTACAGAGGTCAGTTCCCCTGGAAAAAATGGATGCTTTGGAGGGTGGACCTCATGGTATTGTACCCCACTGAGGTCCCTGTCCTCCCCTGGCTCCATCCCCAAATCTCCAGGAGTTTCCCAACCAGGATCTGGCAACCCTAACCCCCCATCCCCGGCCGGTGGCTTAAGACAGACACTTCGGGGCGGTTTGCCTCAGTATATTCCATGACAGTGATCCAGGCACTGGCTGGTCTGCCATTTTGCTTGCTTCTGGGCTGTTAAATGATCTAATCTACCCCCAGGGAGGAGATGTTTTCTCCTAGGGAGAATCATAGAATCACAGAATCATAGAATCACTGAGTTGGAAGGGGCCATACAGGCCATCTAGTCCTACCCCCTGCTCAATGCAGGATCAACCTAGAGCATCCCTGACAAGGGTTTGTCCAGCCGCTGCTTAAGGACTGCTAGTGAAGGGGAGCTCACCACCAACCCAGGCAGCTGATTCCACTGTGGCACAACTCTGACTGTCAAAAAGGTTTTCCCCGATATCTAGCCGGTGCCTTCCCGCCCTTAATTTCAATCCAGTCTTGCGAGTCCTCTCCTCTGCTGCCAACAGGAGCAGCTCCCTGCCCTCCTCGAAGGGACAGCCCTTCAGATACTTCAAAAGAGCTACCACGAGAGTTGGGGGCTGCATTTCAAACATGCGCTCGACCAGAGACCATAGCAGGATTTTCTTTTAAAATGCATACTATGGGAAGCGAATCCTCTTTTAAACCACTTTCAAACCGCTTTGTTAACCTGTATCCAACTACACGGGGCCAAAGACTTAAGGGCTTTGAAGTTTTCTTAAAAGGAAGTGGCAATTTTGGTCATTTCCTTCAACCGCTCAATTTTGCCACCTAAGTTCTTCCTGAGAATTTACTAACCCCCCCGCCCCCCTCGGGAACAAAACTGGGGGAAGGGAGGTCTGGGGGGGCTGCCACGGGAGAGGAAAAAGGCAAACTGGCAGGAGTCAACACTCCCTCTAAGTAATGTGGGACTTCATGGTTTGATAAAGGTTATCGTTTATGGGCGAGAAAAGGCACGACAGAAGTAGCATTCCCCCCCTCCCCCACACACCCCACAACCATCTTATTCATATAAAATAAGGAACAGAGGGAGAGTCTCTGTCTCTCTTTTTTTTTGCCTCAGAAACAGTGCATGGGTGAGGGCATCTGAATTCTGTCCCCTCCTCTTCCTTATTTCTTCTTCCATTGCTTTCAATGCTGGGCTAACAAGGAAAGTGCTTGATGCAAGGGACTGTGGGAAAAGATCAGTTCCCTCATCCAACAGCCCTTTTGGTTCTAAAACATATGAGTCTGCCTCAAACTTGTCTTTTCATTGTGAGTGAATCTGACCTGGATGGCGCAGGGCAGCCCAGTGTCATAGGGTTGCCAGCCTCCAGGTGGGACCTGGAGATCTCCTGCTTTTACAACTGAGCTCCAGCTGACAGAGATCAGCTCCCCTGAAGAAAATGGCTGATTTGAAGGGTGGAGTCCATGGCATTGTCCCATGCTGAGGTCCCTCCCCTCCCCAAACCCTGTCCTCTCCTGGATCCACCCCCAAAGTCTCCAAGTGTTTTCCAACCCTACAATGTCATCAGATCTCAGAACCTTAGCAGGGCCGGCACCTGGCTTTTGGCCACTGGGTGACACAGAGTTTTGGAGTGGATGGTCCATTGACCTGATCCAACGTGGCTTCTCTTATGTTCTTATGAATGGGAGACCACCAAGGTAGTCCAGGGTTGCTATGCAGAGGCAGGCAATGGCAAGCCACCTATGCTCATCTCTTGCCTTGAACGCCCTATGGGGGGGTCACCATCCTGACCTGGATGGCCCAGGATGGCCCAGCCTCATCAGATCTTGGAAGCTAAGCAGGGTCAGCCCTGGTTAGTGGTTGGGTGGGAGACCACCAAGAAGGTCTGGTGTCGCTATGTAGAGCCAGGCAAATGGCAAACCACCTCTGGATGTCTCTTGCCTTGAAAGCAATACGGTGTCACCACCTTGACCTGGATAGCTCAGGCTAGCCGGATCTCCTCAGATCTTGGAAGCTAAGCAGGGTCGGCCCTGATTAGGACTTGGATGGGAGACCAGCAAGGAAGTCTCAACTTGCTACACAGAGGCAGGCAATGGCAAAACTGCCTCTGAACATCTCTAGTCTCGAAAACCTTATGGGGTTGCCATAAGTCAGCTGCAACTTGAGGGCACCTCCCACCACCAAACCAATGAGGCTTCCTCCGTTGATTGCCGTTCGGCCTTCCGTAGGTCCCTGGTAAAACGCAGGAGCCTCATTGATGTCCCCTCTCCAACCATTATTTCTTCACTGTTTGCTTTTAGCAAGCAAGAGGTTGGGGGGGGGGGAGGCGAGGAGGCAGTCCCTCTACCTGAGATGCGGGAGAGCAACGCTTACCTTGACTTCAGACGCCAAGACGAGCGGGACCCCTTTCCCCAGTGGGATCCAGTTTGTGTGCTGTGTGGACTGCTGAAGGGAAAGTAGGTTCGGATGCAGCTGGCCGAGTGAGGCTTTTCGGAAGTTTGCCCTATCATGTAGAACAACGCTTGCCAAACAAAACCACACACACTTCCTCTGTGCGAAATAAGGAAGGGCTTGATGCACTTGCATAAGACCGGGTTTCTGTAGCAAGTGACATGCCAGGCTGCGAGGGCGCTGTGGGGAGCATTTTGTTTTTTGTGTTGAGGGTCTTGGAGTGGATGTGCAAGCCATAGACATGGCTATCAGAGAAGACAGGCAAAGGACTGCTCTTTTCAGGACACCCCTTCGTAGAATCATAGAGTTGGAAGGGACCTTCAGGGTCATCTAGTCCAACCCGCTGCACACTGCAGGGAATTCACAAATACTACTTCTACTACTACTACTACTACTACTACTACTACTACTACTACTACTACTTCAGCTTTTACCTCACCCTCCCCGCCAAAGCAGGTTCAGGGCGGCTCACATAAAACCAATAAAACTATGTATATCTCAATACAAAAATACATCTCAATACATACTACATAGTAATGGCCAGTATGGCCAGGGTCCAACATACCTGAGGGACTGCCTTTCCCCGCATATACCCCAGCGAGCACTTCGGTCGGGGTCGTGTCATCGCCTTTGTATCCCGGGCCCCAGGGAAGCCAGGCTCACCAGGACCAGGGCCAGAGCATTTTCGGTGGCGGCTCCAACCTGGTGGAACGAGCTCCCAGAGGAGATCAGGGCCCTGCAGGACCTGATGCAGTTCCGCAGGGCCTGTAAGACGAAGCTCTTCCGCCAGGCCTTTGGCTAGGAGCCACCACCAGGATTGTAATAACATCTACAATGAAAACTGGCCCTGAATGCAGTCCTAGCCCGATGGTTATGGCTGGTAGGACTCCAACCAGATAGGAAGCCATCTGATTAACGAGACTGGAAGCACTTTAGTGGGTATTGTAGTTTTATTGCTGCAGTTTATTCTTGTTATGTAATGGAGTTTTATTATTGTTTGGTGCTTTTAAATTGATTTTAAAACGTTTATGATGTGTATGGCATTTATGCCCTTGTTAGCCGCCCTGAGCCCGCTTGCGGGGAGGGCGGGGTATAAAAACATAAATAAATAAATAAATAAATAAATAAACAATTAAAAACCATTGATGTAGATGGTGGCTCACTGAATAAAGTGCATTACACGCGGTCAGCTGTACTACCGTTCCAGATAACTTCTGACTCTAGGTCACCCCAGGGCATGGCTGATACGGTGCGGCTCCTATTGGAAGGCTTGGTGGAAAAGCTCCATTTTCACGGCCCTGCGGAACTGTGGGAAGTCCTGCAGGGCCCTGATCTCACCAGGGAGCTCGTTCCAGTAAGTTGGGGCTGCTAAGGAAAACGCCCGACTCCTGGTTGATGTCAACCTAGTGTCCTTCGGACCAGGGAGGGCCAGGCAGTTCTGTAGTCCTGATCAAAGTGCTCTCTGGGGAACATGCAGGGAAAGGCGGTCCCGCAGGTAGGCAGGTCCCTGACCATAAAGGGCTTTAAAGGTCAAAACAAGCACCTTGAAGTGAATCTGGAATGCTCCCCAGTGACCTCTGTTCCATGCCCAGAAGACAGCAAAAAAAAAAATCTCCAGGATCCCTGGCCAAACTGGCCTGGAGAAAATTGCGTCCTGACCTTTGTACTTGATGCCCTCTCCTGCAAGCAAAGTTTCTTACATATACATTCCTTCTTTTTAAGTTTTTTTTTAAAAAAATTATTCAATTTTAACAAGAAAACACAAAATAGAAAAGAAATAAATCAATACCTCATCGGCCATTAAAAAGGTTCATACAGATCTTACTAAGACTGGGGACATAAAAATGGTAAAGACAGTTTAAAAAGATATCATTTAATGATAAAGTATATACCAACAGATGTTAAACATAACCATGATATAATTCCTTTGGAATCTCCTGATTAGAAAGGTCAGTTAGAATCGGTGACCAAATGTTCTTGAACTTTAAGAGGACTCTAGTCGATGTCGTCTGATTTCATATTAAAACTAGGCCTAGCTAGGACATCATGATTCCATAATCATATATGCCACATCTGTAGAGTCGGGGCAATGGAAATTTCCCAACAAGCAGCTACAGCGAGTTTGGCGGCCGATAAAAGGATCACAGTAACATTAGTTATCCATCGAGGTTGATCTTTATTCCAATTTGCTGCTAAGAGGAGGCATCCCAGAGTAAATTCTAGTGTCATCTCCATCATTGTTGTAAATGTCTCCAGAATTGCTTGCCAAAAAGGTACCAACACTGGGCCGGTCAACCAACGATGGAGACAAGTTCCAATTGACCTGTAATTTTCCCAACAACATATGGAGCAGAGGTCCATCAGCGGCTATTAGCAGGCCCTGAACCTGCTTTGGCAGGTAGGGTGAGGTAAAAGCTGACGTAGTAGTAGTAGTATTTGTGAATTCCCTGCAGTGTGCAGCGGGTTGGACTAGATGACCCTGAAGGTCCCTTCCAACTCTATGATTCTATGAAGGGGTGTCCTGAAAAGAGCAGTCCTTTGCCTGTATAGATAGGAACTCTCAGTCTGGGGCAAGGGATGCTCTGTATTCTTGGTGCTTGACAGGGGTGGGGGACACAGTGGGAGGGCTTCTGGTGTCCTGGCCCCACTGCTGGACCTCCTGAGGGCACCTGGTGTTTTTGGCCACTGTGTGACAGAGTGTTGGACTGGATGGGCCACTGGCCTGATCCGACACTGGCTTCTCTTATGTTCTTATGTTCTTAACAGGGACTCAGCTGTAGTGAGGTATACGATAAAGATTTTGGTGTTAGATGCCATCGGGAGGCTAATTTAAACATTTGGTAACATGTTGTGTATGCGTTCTTCGTTGTTGTTTCTCACCATTCTTCTAAAGCACTGATCCCCAGTGTGATGCCCATGGCCACCATGGAGCCCACCAACACCTTCCTTGGTGGGCACCAAGTGTTTTTAGACCATGGGCAAAGCCAGATGGGTTTCTTGCCCAGCAGGGCTTGGTGGTTGGCCCCTGAAGATCCAGTTGGCCACACAGATTATAATAACGTTGTTTGGCAGCAGCTGCTATTACGGAGTTCGTTTTATTCTCTCCTTAGTTGTCTTTCCCAATGTGTTTTTTAAAATCTTACCCTTCTTCTCCCCTACATTTGCGCTTCCTCTGTGTGTTTGGCTCCACCTCCTGGTGCAGCCATTTTGGGACTGGCTCTGTCTCTTGGAGCAGGCATTTTGGGGTTGCACCCGCCACCCTATGCCAGATTGTTGAAGGTGCTCATAGGCTCAAAAAATTATTTGGGACCCCTGCTAGAAAGAGCTCAGAACACCCTGTTGTCTCCTATGCGTATGCTCACCATTTCATATGCATGAGCATTAAAGGAAGATTACAGTTTACCACCTGCCATTTCATGTACTACTGCAATACGTATGATGGTGGGACAATGATGTTTTCCTACTGTATGTTTAACCAAAAGAACAAACAGCTTATGGACTTAGAAAGTGGTGGAGGGCAGGGTATTGTAAAGCAAATGAAATGCAGCATCGAGTCTTCAGCCAAAGGTAAGGGGGAAGGGAATGCCTTTTTTCCTGTTTCAGTATAAGAACATAAGAGAAACCATACTGGATCAGGTCAGTGGCCCATCCCGTCCGACACTCTGTGTCACACAGTGGCCAAAACCCAGGTGCCATCGGGAGATTCGCCAGTGGAGCCAGAACTCCAGGAGTCCTCCCAGTGTTGCCCCCCGAGCACCAAGAATACAGAGCATCACTGCCCCAGACATAATGTTCCATCTAAACCTTGTAGCTGATAGCCACTGATGGACCACTGCTCCATATGTCTATCCAGTCCCCTCTAGAAGCTTTCTATGCTAGTTGCAACCACCACTTCCTGCCGCAGTGAATGCCACTTGTTAGCTACTCTTTGGGTGAAGATGTAAACTCCTAAACCATCCTTGATCCTGCTGGGTAGTGCCCCAGTTGGATAGACTCTTAGTAGCTACCTATCCCAATTCTGTCTTCTCCAACCAGATGGGCAGAAATGAAGCAGGCTGGCAGTGAAGGTCCCAGACGGATCATACATTCGGCACGCCACCTGAATTGGATCCCGTTACATGCCAAGTCTGAATTTTGTAAGTGAGAATGACACTAGAGTTCTCACTTACTGCATTTTGTAAAAAGTTTCCTGTTAGCCCCACAGAGATTCCTCTGGTACTCAGTTCTGACCAATCTTGACCTCGATTGTGACATAAAGAAAGGGCCCTATTCTGCTCAGAAAGGTCACTTCCACGCTGCTGATAAGAGGAGGCGGGCCGCTGTTGCGCAGGATGGGACAGAGTGATCCCAGCTGTATGAGGAAGTACAAAAGACAGCACAGTGTCTACGGCAAAATGCCGATGCAGCCATTTCAGTGTTTTCCAGAACGACTGATTCATGATGGAAGGTTGTTGTTGCATAACTAAGCAAGGCTATTTAGCGCTGAGGTAAATCTGAAAGTATGTCTGGGCAGAATCCAGGATTGCTTCACTGAAATGGGACACTTCACAGAGCTGAGATTTTCCCTCCCTGGGAATGTTTTTGATGGAGTGAAGGACAAGAAGAAGAAGAAGAAGAAGAAGAAGAAGAAGAGATTGGATTTATACCCCACCCTTCACTCCCCAAGGGAGTCTCAGAGTGGCTTACAAACTCCTTTCCCCTCCCCTCCCCACAACAGACACCCTGTGAGGTAGGTGGGGCTGAGAGAGCTCTGAGACATCTGTCCTTGAGAGAACTACTGGTACAGAGCTATGGCTTGCCCAAGGTCATCCAGCCAGGTGCAAGTGGAGGAGTGGGGAATCAAACCCGGTTCTCCCAGATTAGAGTCCGCGCACTTAGCCACTACACCAAACTGGCTCTCTTGTGGTGAAGACGCACCAGGGCATCTCCTAGGGTTTCCAGTCTTCCAGTGAGGCCTAGGCATCTCAAGGAGTTTCAACAGATCTCCAGACAACAGAGATCAGTGGCTGCTTTGGAGAGTGGCGTCTTTGGCATTATATCCCAGTGAGGTCCCACCCTCTCCTCAAGCCCTGCCCTCCCCAGGCTCCCCTCCCCCAAACTCCAGGAATTCCCCAAAACCTGGAATTGGCAACCCCGTATCCTACTGAGTCAAATCAGTACCGAATCTGGCCCCCTGAAAAGTGTAATAGACTGCACAGTCTTGTGCTGAATTACTGCAGTCTAAATCTGTTGACTTCAGTGGGATCAGACTGGAATAACTCTACATGGGACTGCGCTGTTGGTTCCCCCAGTTACCAAAGATCCAAAGTTTTTTTAGAGGGGAACAGAGAACTTCAAAACGGAATCAGGCAAATCCATGGAACAGCACCTTTATCTCAAATAGAGAAGATTAGAGATAGAAGCATCATTATGATTTCTTTTGAGGAGAAGGAGAAGGAGGGAGGAGAAGAAGAAAAAGAGGAGGAGTCACAGCTGGGTATGAGACTGGTAGACGATGGTCTGCAATTCAAGATCTAGCAAAGTTCTTGGGAACTGCAGCTGTATCTTCGCAGGATTCTAGCTGGCCCAAGCATCACTGTCTTCTGTAGCTAAGCTGGTGTTATTTGCTCAGTGCTCAGAATGTGGAAAGTACTGGAGCCGGAGACCGGTAATAGTGATTTCAGCAAGCCTGGTTTATTTCAGGTTCAGATGGAAGATACCTAGAGTGGGGCCGGGGGCTGCTTTTATACACAGGTGAGCTGCACCTCTGACCTCGCCCGATTACATTGATAGGCTTAAGTTCCTGCCAGAGGCTATCATAGGTTTATCTGAATATCCTAAGCCTCTAGTTGGGTAACACTTTGGATCCTACTGTTCCATTGTTCTTGGGTCCCAAGCTCAGGGCTTTCTGGGCCATGCTTTCAACGGACCACCATGCGGTTGTTAGTTTTGGTACATTACAGAATGTCCCGGTGTTTTTTTGAGAATTCTAGGCACTGCTCCAAGGGCTCCAGTGACAACTGGCATTATGGTAACCTTCTTCTTCCAGAGGCACTCTAACTCTATTCATAGGTCTTGGTATTTAGTGATCTTCTCTTGTTCTTTCTTTTCTGTTCTGCTGTTTCCTGGGATTGCAAAGTCAATGATCCAGACCGTATTTCTCATGATATCAGGGGTGTTATGCTCCAGTTGTTTAACTGTTTGTAATTACAAAGAATCCTTGTTTCATCATTCTCCATGATCTTGTCTGATTTGTGCTCCCATGAATTGCTCATTGATGGTAAACCATACTTCTTGCGAAGATTTCAGTGCAATATAGCTGCAACTCTATTGCGACATTCTTTATAGTCAGTTTGAGCAATTTTACTGCAGGCACTGACCATGTGATCAACCGTTTCATCCTTTGTCTTGAAAGGTCGACGTTAGCTCTTATCACTGGCTTCCATACTTTTTGTTTCAAGTGACTGCTCTTGTGCAGCTAGAATGAGTCCTTCTGTTTCTTTTTTCAAGTGCCCATTTTGGAGCCACTTCCAGGTGTTTTCATTATCAAGTTTATTCTTTGTGCCTTTCAAATATTGCCCTTCCAGTTGTCAACGTGAGTTTTGATTTCAATCCTTTTAAAATTGTCTTTAGTTTCTGTAACCTTAAATAAGTCTGCCTTGAACTGTTCAACTAGAAACTTCTCTTTGCTTTTCTTGGTGTAGTCATTCAGTGCTCGTTTTTCTTCTTCAACTGCTTGCTTAACCTTCAGGAGACTTCTTCCACCTAATTTTCTTGGTAAGTAAAGACAATCAACATCACTTCTAGGATCTAGGGAGTGATACATTGCCACTGTCTTGCAAGTTTTGCCATCTTGTCACTTCTAATTCTGCTTGTTTCCAATCGATAATGCCAGCTGTGTATCTCAGAACTGGGACTGCCCACGTGGTAAATGTTTTTACAGTGTTGCCTCCATTTAATTTTGTTCGCAATATTTTTTTAACTCTTTGGTAATAATCCTTGGTGGTACTTTTCTTAACACTGATGGCCTTGCCCGTAAACTTCCTGCTGGCATTTAGATAAGCACAGCTGGAAACAGGATGCTTGGCTAGATGGACCCCTTCTGAGGTTAACCACAAGTAATTTTTACCAGGCATTTTCTGTTATCTAAGTCAGCCGCCATGCCTGCATTTTCTAGGGAGAGAGCGGCAGAAGAAGAAGGGCATAGGAACACTCTCATCTTCCCCCCTTTCCACCTCCAATATGTGCCTACTCCTGTTGCTTTTGGCACTAAGTTGCCAACCTCCCAGTGGCACCTGGAGATCTCCTGCTATTACAGCTGATCTCCAGACTACAGAGATCTGTTCCCCTATAGAAAATGGCTGCTTTGGAGGGTGGACTCCATACCCTGCTGAGAGGTTCCTCCCCTCCCCAAGCCCCACCCTCCCCAGGCTCCACCCCCCAAATCGCCAGGTATTTCCCAACCCAGAGCCAGCAACCGCTGTGGAGGCAAATATATTTGTACTTGTTCCTTTTCCTCTGCAGACCCAAAAAGTAACTTTGGAGGGGGGTGGTTTCTAGGTGGAAACTTGGCAGAAAAAGAAGTGAAGAGGTGCCCCTTCCCCCTGCGTGGGTCTCCCCCTGGAGACTGCAGTCCGGACAGCTGCTCTTTGATAAAATAAGAATATAGCTGGCCCAGAAATAACCCTTGCATGTGATTAACATCACGTGTATTTTGAGGCGTACTCACTTCCAGCATCAACAGTTGAGATCTTTTTATTTCCAGCGTGTGCCGACGTCTGTTTTCACATGGCTAATCTTGAAGTCGTCATCAGGAGAAATCAAATGCTTCGTAGGAAATAGATGTGTAATGTCATCAGGGGGGAAAAACCCACTCCTGCATATATTTTTTTTATGAGCATTTAGCTGCTTTTTAGTTAGAGCCCCCATGTTTGAGGACATCGTGGTGAACGTCTTTTATATGTGCACTTTTGGTTTCAATTTAAAAAAAAAGGTACAAGAGACACAAGCTTTGCGAGTACAACCTTTAATTTGTTTATTTAAGATGTTTATACCCCACCTTTGTCCCCAGTGGGAACCCAAAGCGGCTTACATCATTCTCGTCTCCTCCATGTTGTCCTCACAACAACCCTGCAAGGTAGGTTAGGCTGAGAGTGTGTGACTGGCTCAAGGCCACCCAGCGAGCTTTCGTGGCCCAAGTGGGGATTTGAACCTGGGTCTCCTGAAGTGGATTTCAAGGCAGAGTGCAAACTTTCGTGGATACAAATGATAGATTCATGGGGGATAATATCAATGGTTACTAGCCTTGGTGACTAAACGAAACCTCCAGAGGCAGACAGTCTCTGAATCCCAAAGCCAGGAGGCAACATCAGGGGAAGGCCTCAGCCTCTGTGCCCTGTTGTTGGCCCTCCAGAGGAACTGGTTGGCCACTGTGTGAGACAGGATGCTGGACTACGTGGACCACTGGTCTGATCCAGCAGGGCTCTTCTGATGTTCTTATCAGGGGAAGGCCTCAGCTTCTATGCCCTGTTGTTGGTTCTCCAGAGGAACTGGTTGGCCACCGTATGAGACAGGATGCTGGACTAGATGGACCACTGGTCTGATCCAGCAGGCCTCTTCTTATGTTCTTATCAGGGGAAGGCCTCAGCTTCTATGCCCTGTTGCTGACCCTCCAGAGGAATTGGTTGGCCACCATGTGAGACAGGATGCTGGACTAGACGGAGTATTGGTCTGATCCAGCAGGGCTCCTTTTATGTTCTTATAAACAGCTTTAAAGGGGGATCTAGATAGATTCAAGGGGGAGAGGTCTATTAGTGGCTATTAGCCATGGTGACACCTGGTATTTTTGGCCACTGTGTGGCACAGAGTGTTGCATTGGATGATCTATTGGCCTGATCCAACATGGCTTCTCTTATGTTCTTATGACTGAGGGGAACCTGCACATTTAGAGGTACTAAACCTCTGAATCCCAGAGCCAGCAGGCAACATCGAGGGAAGTCCTCGGCCTCTATGTCCTGTTGCTGGCCGTCCAGAGGAACGGGTTGACCACTTCATCACTACATCCTCTGGCAGTGAATTCCACATTTTAATCACTCTCTGTGTAAACTCCTGTAAGGACTGGGTGGGTCTTGCGAGCAAAGCATTCCACCAGACATGGTGCTGCAGCAGTGAGTAGGAAATAAGGTAAAATTGCCCTCTCTGCTGTTGTAAGCCTCAAATGAGAAAGAGGCTATTTGACCCACTTCCCACCCATCCCTGCAGCACCCCCTACTGTTGGATGTCTTGCTGGACTCCGGACTCTCAGAGAGGAATTCTCAGCTGCTTTGGAGAGACATTTAAGTGGTCACCCTGCCCGGCTCCTTCTGTGAACTTTTCTACTGGACCCAACCCCACCGACTTTAATGATCCAGAATCCTACGTAGCTCTGATTTTTTTCCAGATTCCTCGCATAGTTTTCTCATGAAGAAGACAGTTCAAGGGCGCATTTTTTAAGCCAATGGCCCCGTGGGAGTTAGTGCACATCTGGCAGTCAGGCAGGGCTGACTCAGTGTCTGGACAATCGTCTAATTATATTTGTAAACCAATTACAGGCATAATCCCGAAATGTACTGTACGTATATTGGCTGCCATTTAAGGAAGTGCAGACTCCGATGCATCCCTAGAAGGAGACTTGGGAACCAGTCCATAGATCTTGTGTGGGAGTCAGTGGTCCGAAAGGCAGCCAAAAGGAAGTGAGATGGTTGTGTTTCCAATTAGGTCAGACTCAGCTCAGCCAGCATGGTGTAGGGGTTAAGAGCGGCGAACTCTAATCTGAAGAACCGGACTTGATTCCCCACTCCTCCATATGAAGCCAGCTGGGTGACCTTGGGTCAGCTACAAGTTCTTTCAGAGCTGTTCTCTCAATGGCGGTTCTCATAGAGCTCTCTCGGCCCTACGTACCTCACATGGTGTCTATTGTGGGGAAAGGGAGGGAAGGCGATTGTGAGCTGCTCTGAGATTCCTTTGGGTAGTGAAAAGTGGGGTCTAAAAACCAATTCTTCTTTGTTCCTTAGAACTCTGTCATTAGGTATACAAGTGCTGCACAAACTATGCATTAACCAAGTCCACGCTTTGAAAATGTTACAGTGAGTGTGTGATGCGCCATCAAGTCACTTTTACGGCAACCCTCTAAATTAATGGCCCAACGCTCCCTCTAAGCTGTGGAGTCTGGTGAGCAAAAATCCTACTCTGTGAGCTACTGGCATTAAAGCTGTGAGCGAGCCATTTGGCTGCTGCATCAATTAGTTTGCTCTAGAGCCCTCCTTCCTGAGCTAAGGCAAAAATGTGTGAGCCGGAGGCTAAAAAATGGTGAGCTAGCTCACACTAGCTCAGCTTAGAGGGAACACTGGTCGACCAATCTCATCAGCTCTCGGAAGCTAAGCAGGATCACCTGTGGTGAGTATTTGGATGAGAGAGTACCAAGGAGTACCAGGGTTATTACACAAAGACAGGCAAACCACCTCTGAACGTCTCTTGCCTTGAAAACCCTAAGGGGTCGCCATAAGTCAGCTGCGACTTGTCAGCAAAATTTTTTTGTCAATCCGTCAATGACTTCCGAAATGTCCTCTCATTACCAGCTTTGCTGAGGCCATTCAAACGGAAGGTTGTGAGTCAACACCTTTTGAGCTCCGTCTTCCTCTTTTCCAACTGCCTTCAACTTTTCCCAGCATTACTGGGGGGGTTGGTTTTCTGGTGAGTCTTGTGTTCTCCTCATTACTGTCACCATTAACTGAGTTACTGTAAGTGGAGTCTAGAACAGGAATGAATGTGGCCAAATATTTGGTGTATTGGAAGACAGGCGCAGCGAGGATGTCTACCTTTGCAGAAAACTATCTGGGGAATAAGCAGGGCTCATTTCGTAGCAGGAGCTCCTTTGCATATTAGGCCACACCCTCCTAATGTAGCCAATCTTCCAAGAGCTTCCAGAGCTCTTCTTACAGGGGCTACTGTCAGCTCTTGGAGGATTGGCTACATCAGGGGTGTGTGGCCTAATATGCAAAGGAGCTCCTGCTATGAAATGAGCCCTGGGAATAAGCCAAGATTTAGCTATGTAATGACTTTCTTTCTTTCTTTCTTTCTTTCTTTCTTTCTTTCTTTCTTTCTTTCTTTCTTTCTTTCTTTCTTTCTTTCTTTCTTTCTCTCTCTCTCTCTCTCCCTCCCTCCCTCCCTCCCTCCCTCCCTCCCTCCCTTCCTTCCTTCCTTTGAATATTAAAATAAAATACAGTGCAGTACTTAGTAAAGCATGAATGAAAAACAATTACAAAATGATCATTAAGTCTGTGGTGAATCAAGGATTGCCATTACAAGTTATCTGCCAATTTTTAGCTTATCTTTCAAATAATAATAAAAAAAATGGAGTGCAAGCCAGTTTTAAAGATCCTTCAACTACTTAATGATAAAGATATAAGGTGTGTGAATGAATGAAGGGTGTTTTTTGTAATGTTCCTTCTGGGTCAGCAAAAGCATCTAGCCATGATGACCATTTGGTCATAATACTCGTAGAGATAACTTGTCTGTCTTGCTGCGCAATCCAGTCTGAGGTCTTGTCCAGTAAAAATATATTCCCACACTTTTTGGTACCACTGATGCCTCGAGGGGAGATTCTGTAATTTACGATTTGAAACAAGCGTATGTTCTGCTGCTGCTAAAAGGGTGGAAATTAGGTCTTTGTCTGTAGTGTTTGGAGGAATCTTGATTCTTGACCATAAGTCCAAACGAATTAAGGTTGGATCTTTAGGGATATAATGACCTGTTATCAAATGAATTTGTGATATGATTTCATGCAATGAATGATTGGGCAGCTCTGCAAGCTACACATCCTAATGGAATTATCAATACAATAGGTAATTTTCAGGCAAAGATAGCGAGTCACATTGTCGGCCATGTTATTTGCTGATCTGGTAACTGGGCTTTCTTTTTGAAACAATTTTGCACGTAAGCCAGGGTTCTGAAGTTTGGATGAGTCATTTGCAAACCAGGTATTTGTTCCAGTTGTAGGCCAGATGCTATCTGGTTGTCCTCTATTGTCTTCAAGTAGCATTACGATGTTTCTTGTGGTTAGAGAGCAACACCAGACCGACTGAGGAGGCATTCTGATGCCACTCCTTTCGGTGAACCTATCTGCAAAACAGAGCTTCCAGACACAGGAAAGGAGGGTGTGAAGTGTGTATCAGAAGATCTCTCATGGGGATTCAGAAACCATGAGATCAGGAGCCCTCGAGAGCACCAGAGTTTAGGAAAGGCATCTGATTAAGAGCCCCGGGGGAAGGCAAAGTCATTCCGGGAGCTGCATCTTAAGTGGCTGGTTCCATCTTGCAGAGTTCATCTCCATGGAAAATATGAGTACAGGGTGACGTCAGCACCGTCTCGCTGGTTTCGTTCTGAACAGCAATAGGTGACCCTTCTTTATAGATGTCCCAGAGTGCTTTCTTTCCTTCTTAGAGAGGTCACAGCTGGAGAGAGGGAAGAAGAGTGACACATGTGGAGTATCTGCTGCGGAAGCAGTAGGGCAATATCTTGAGTTGAAGGTTGTCATGGGACTAAATGGGAGAACCTTAGAACCAACCTGGGAAGCTCTAAGGAGGAGGAAGACTTGTGGATTTGCCATCTGTGTTGCTGTTCCTTCCATCCATCAGTGGTCTAACTAGGGTTGCCAAGGATGGGGTGGAAAACTCCTGGAATTTAGGGGTAGAGTCTGGAGAGGGTGACGTTTGGAGAGGGAAGGGGGCTCAGCAGGGATGTGATGTCATAGACTCCACCTCCACAGAGCCAGTTTGGTGTAGTGGTTAAGTGTGTGGACTCTAATCTGGGAAAACCGGGTTTGATTCCCCCCTCCTCCCCTTGCAGCTGCTGGATGACCTGGGGCAAGCCATAGTTCTGTCAGAGCTGTCCTTGAAAGAGCAGTTCTCGAGAGAGCTCTCTTAGCCCCACCTACCTCGTAGGATGTCTGTTGTGGGGAGGAGTTTGTAAGCCACTCTGAGACTCCAAGTGAAGGGCGAGGTATAAATCCAATCTTCTTCTCCTCCTCCTCCTCTTCTTCTCCATCATCTTCTTCTTCCTCTTTCTCTTCCAAAGCTGCAATTTCCTCCAGGGGAACTAATCTCAGTTGTTGGGAGATGAGTTGTAACTGTTGGAGACCTCCAGGCCTCATTCCAGGAAGTCAGACATTCTAGGTCTAACTCAAATCAGACTTCAGTATCCCCACTGCCTACACGGAAAGAGATGTAGAAAAAGCCTGGTCTTGCCACCAAGCAATTAGATTGCACTAGGGAAGGGTAATTTTTTTGCTTCTCTGTATTGGATGTGAGCGGATTAGAGGTGGGAATGAACTAGGAAAATGGAGGTTCGTTGGAGGTTTGGGGTTTTCACAAACCATGAACCACGAACCTCCAACAAACTCCTCCATTGCACGAACCGGTTCATGGTTTGTGGAGTTGGGCTGACTTAAAAGTGAGCTCAAAAAGGGACTGAAATGCCTTCAGAGCTTACTTCTGGGCTGGGCCGCCTGGCTGGAAGTGAGCTCCAAAGGCATTTAAATGACTTTGGAGGTCACTCAGGTGCTACAGCGGGCCGCTGGTGGGCTCTGACAGCATCTAAATACCTTCAGAGTTCAAGAATGTACCTCCCATGAACCTCACAAACCTCCTCAAGAAACATGGAGGCTTGTGGGTGGATCATGGGAGACAAGTTCTCCTGAACTCTTGGTTCACGAACCACGAACTGGCCTGAATCCCTGATTTGAGAATCATGAACTCAGAATACATTGCCACAAATAGAACTCTGGATCTCCAAGGGCTGGTGAATAAGCAATTTCTATACCCTGCCACAATTTTGTTAGTCATTAAGGTGCTACTGAACTCTTGATCTTTGGGAAGGGAAGTCAGAATACATTTATTACCAGTTAGCAACATTTTCCCTCCTGTATTTGAATGATTGAACTGGATGAACCGATTCAATGTGTAATTGTCCTAAGATTGTGTTCCCTGTGGATTTATTGTATATATATTATATCATGAAGTTTGTAATAATCTCTTTGTTAATAACCAAGTTCTCTCTCCCTTCCCTGCCTCATTCCAGTCTGGTGTAGGGATTAGGAGTGAGGACTGTAATCTGGGAGAACCGGGTTTGATTCCCCACTCCTCCACATGCAGCCAGCTGGGTGACCTTGGGTCAGTTACAAGTTCTTTCAGAGCTGTTCTCTTACCAGCATAGGGTTGCCAGCCTCCAGGTGGGGCCTGGGGATCTTCCGCTTTTACAACTGATCCCCAGCTGACAGAGATCAGCTCCCCTGGAGAAAATGGCTGCTTTGGAGGGTGGACTCTATGGCATTGTACCATGCTGAGGCCCCTCCCCTCCCCAAACCCCACCCTCTCCTGGCTCGACCCCCAAAGTCTCTAGGTATTTTCCAACCCAGTCTTGGCAACCCTATACCAGCAGTTCTCTCAGAGTTCTTTCAGCCCCGTCTACTTCACAGGGTGTCTGATGTGGGGAGGGGAAGGGGAAGGAGATTGTGAGCCGCTCTGAGACTCCTTCGGGCAGTGAAGGGTGGGGTATAAATCCAATCTCCTCTTCTCTTATGTCTGTCCCTATCTGTTGTCGCCTTCTCCCAGCGGGCGAAAGGCATTTTTATTATTATTTTTAATTGTTTGGTGTTCCCTCAGCAATCCCTCCTTCTTGACCCACGTTTTTCATTGTTTTTGTTTTGTATGCATGTTAACTCTGATTTCAATTGTTCTAACAATGGCAGGGTTTGGGGGGAGTTCATGGTTTAAAAATGTGATTTGTTGTGGACGTTTTAGTTTGTTAGCTGCCTTGGTGGCTCTCGTGAGTGCAGAAAGGCGGGATAAAATTTTTATAAAATAGAATTAAAACTGTACAGTGCTGGGCGTCATGCTTAGCATTTTGGGTTCCCCATCACTTGTTTGCAGAGCTAGACTTCATTGCTTGATTCTTTATTTCTTTTCAGTGTTTTAAAATCTTATCTTTTTTTAAAAAAAGAAGAACATGGATCAGGAAAGTCCAGGGATCCCCAGCAGGGGCGTAGATTTTAAAAACTCCCAGGGGGGGCGCTCTTCCATGTGTGTGCGCCAAGCGTGCGCGAGTGCCAGGACCATATCCCCACTGCTGCCTTCCCCCCCGCCTGACCGCTCCTGCTTCCATCCCTCCTTCCGTCCGTCCAGGGGCCAGCTGGGCATTTGCTTAGCTGGCCCCTGGACGGACGGAGGGAGGGTCGGAGTGGCCAGGCTGGGGGGGGGAGAGAGAGGCAGCGGCAGCCCTAGGAAGGACTGAGGGAGGCGCGGTGGAGGGCACACCATTTTCCCCGGGGGGGCTCAGTCCCCCCCGGGAAATTTCGGGGGTGGCTCGAGCCCCCCCGTAGTTGACGTCTATGTTCCCCAGCCAACTTGATCAGGCATCTGTTTTCTTTTCTTTTTTCCCCATTTACCAGGGAGGCTCTGCTTTCTCTCCAGCGTCAGTAATCAGCAAGGCGAAAGCACAGAAGCAAGCTGCCGATTTGGCTGCCGAGCTTGGCTGTCCTTCAGCGGACATCGAAGAAAGTCTCTCCTGCCTCCGCCAGCTGCCTGCCAAAGTTCTCAACGAAGCGCAAACCAGGGTGGGCACATTTCTTGTTAAGATAGCATCGTTCAAATGGGTAAATGTGAAGGGTGGGCTTACTGGGAGCAGGGAGTTTCATTCCACATTTCAGTGACGTGCCCATGTGACTTCCAGTATGACCCAGGTGTGACATAGGCATGTTGGGGGCATTGGGGTGACGCTTTGTTTGGGGGGGCAAAAACTCTATGGTAGAAGTAGTAGGGAGGTTTCCCTCCCTCTTATTGCTATTTGATTTATTTATTAAGTTTAGGGTTGCCAAGTCCGGTGAACTTACCGGCGGGGGGGTGTCCTCTGTCGGCCGGGAGCTTCACCGGCGTGCGCGCAGGCTGACATCACCAGAAGTGACGTCAGCACGTTGGGGGCGTTGCCAGGGCGACGCTCTGGCAATCGCCCCCAAACTCTATGGTACCATAGAGTTTTGGGGCGATTGCCAGAGCGTCGCCCTGGCAACGCCCCCAACGTGATGGCGTCACTTCCGAGTGACGTCATTACGTGTGGGAAGTCTTCCAGGCTGGACGACTTCGGGGGTGGGGTTTCCCCCGCCAGCCGAATGTTGGCCGGCAGATCGGGAACCCCTGTAGCGGGGGATCCCCCACCCCCCGGGCTGACTTGGCAGCCCTAATTAAGTTACACTAGTTGGGCCACTCTTCCTTCTGAGCAGGGCCCAGGGCAGCTTACGTCAATAAAAATACGATATTATTAGACTTAAAGCAGCCTTAAAATTCAGCAGCCACGATAAAATGGTACAATCCAAGATGGAGATAAATTTCCAATACCCACTTGCCCCCTGAGTTAAGTGAAAAGCAGAGCAGTGGTGGTGGTGGGGATATGAGAGTGTCAGGCCGTCGCTGCCCTCAACCAGATGCCTGGCAGAATATCTCTGCCTTGCAGGCCCTGCGGAATGGTAACAGATCCCGTCGGGCACAGATTTATTTATTTGTTTGTTTTCTATTTTCATCCCGCCTTGCCCACACCAGCAGGCTCAAGGCGGCGTACAACAGTTAAAACCTGATAAAACACAGAGGCACCAGCAGTGCAATAACTTACAATAAAATTTTTCAAAACCAGCAATATAAATACAAAGTGCAGTTGCAGATGTGCGATGATCCGATCTAGCCAGCATCCAAGGTTGTACTAACCACCAATGCCATAAGAGCCACGAGGCTCAGATGTAGATGGCATCAGTCATCAGCGGCAGCTCCTAATCAAAGGCCTGGCGGAAAAGCTCCATTTTACAGGCCCTGTGGAACTGCAGGAGGTCTTGCAGGGCCCTGCTGTCTTCTGGGAGCTCATTCCACCACTACGGAGCCGCCACTGAGAAAGCCCTAGCTCTGGTGATGGCCAGTCTGGCATTCTTCGGACCAGGGAGAGTCAGGCGGTTTCACAACCCTGACCTCAGTGCTCACTGGGGAACATATAGGGAAAGGTGGTCCCTAGGGTTGCCAAGTAGGGTCGACTTACCGGCGGGGGGGAGTTGTTCTCCCCCCGGGAGCTCTTCTGGCGCATGCGCTTTGCGCGCGCGCCATGGCAACGTGATGACGTCACCCGGAGGTGACGTCATCATGTTGGGGGCGTTGGCCAGGGCAACGCTCTGGCAGTCGCCCCAAAAACTCTATGGTATCATAGAGTTTTGGGGCGATTGCTAGAGCGTCGCCCTGGCAACGCCCCCAACGTAATGACATCACCTCCGGGTGACGTCATTACACGGGGGAAGTCGTCCTCACCGGACGACTTCTGGGGCGGGGTTCCTCCCGCTGGCCGAATGCCGGCCAGCGGATCGGGAACCCCTATAGCGGGGGATCCCCCGCCCCCCGGGCTGACTTGGCAGCCCTAGTGGTCCCTCAGGTAGGCAGGCCCCCAACCATATAGGGCTTTAAAGGTCAAAACCAGCACCTTGAAGCAAATCTGGTATGCCATTGGCAGCCAGTGTAGTGTCTTCAGTGCAGGTCGGATGAGCTCTCTCCTCTGGGAGAGAGTTCCACCAGGTAGGGGCAAGGGCTGAAAAGACCCTGGCCCTGGCCAAGGACAGCTGGATCTCTCTCGGGCCAGGGACAACCAGGAGGTTATTATTTCCAGATCATAATGCTCTTTCCAGAGCATATTGAGAGAGGCGGTCCCAAAGATATGTGGGTCCCTGACCACTAAGGGCCTTGAAGGTCAAAACCAGAACCTTGAACCAGATCCGGTGCTCCACTGGAAACCATTGCAGCTTGCACCGCCCAAGTTGTATATGTGCTGCCCAAGGGGCCCCTCTTGGTAGCTGCTCAGTAGTTATGGCCATCTACTGCTTCCCACCCCAGCTCACTGTCCACCATTGCATCGGGAGGACCCCCATGTCCTTTCTTCCAACCGCAACTGTCTGTTTCCCTTCTAGCGACTTGCTGTGAGTGGGCCCTTTCAATACTGGAGCCCAGTGGTCGATGGCGTCTACCTTCAGGAACCGCTAACATCAGCCTTGCAGCGCTCTCGAGCTGTGAAGTTGGACCTGCTCATTGGAAGCTCTCAACAAGATGGGCTGATCAGCCGGGCAAAGGCAATTAAGGTACTTGTGGCTGAAAAGCTATAGCTAATTTTAGCTCCACCCTCTCCAGGCTCCACCTACCAAACTCCAGGTATTTCTCAACCCAGAGCTGGCAACCCTAGTCCATAGACATTATTATTTTTTTCCCAGGGAGATCTGTTTAACGGGATCCATTCTAGGCCAGTGCTTCCATCTCTGCTCTTTGAAACACGGGCAAGTGTAGCTTTGTGATTTCAGTCCCAGAGGGGAGTCATGCGTTTCAAATTAAGATAACAAGAGATGCATCGTCTGCAAATGTACAAACGCCAAGATCCAGACAGTTCCGAATGTCCCCACAAAGCGCACCGGCGCTGCTTTGATTCCTGGGACTTTTCATCTCCACATGCTGGTTTGATAAGGACCCGCACTCATTCCCAGCCTTCTCCATTAGGTGCGCCATGTACCAACCTGCTGTTAATTATCACCCATTTTACGATCGTCTGCTTCTGGGGCACCAGATGTGGAAAATGTCTCTCGCTTGCTGGGTAATGTCAAGGGCAAACCTCTCCTTGAACTTCTTCTAGCCTCTCTCGGCCTTCCAGCGACCTGCGAACGAGAGAGATTGCCTATTACTCCGGCACCGGGAGTTCATTTCTACACAAAAACGGCCTTGAAATTCTAAGCGATATTATTACAGGATGCGGGCATCACAGTTCATTTCCACAGCGCCCGTGGCCAGAAGTCGCTGCTTTCCCCGCTTGATTTTGTGCCTTCTCACTTATTTTCTCTGGGTGAAGGTGAATATTTGAAGAACAGCCAGCAGGTCTGCCAGCCAAAGCGTGAGAGGCGGTCCAAAATGATGGCTGGGTGCTGGTTCAAATGTCATTCAGACTTGTCTTTTCCCATCATGCTTCAGGCAGCCTGCCAGCCATTTTTAAAGGAATGAAGTGCTGCATATGCATGTATCAGTTGACTGGTTACACAGAATCACAGAATTACAAAGTTTTAAGGGGCCATACAGGCCATCTAGTCCAACCCCCTGCTCAATGCAGGATCAGCCTAGAGCAGTGATGGTGAACCTTTTAGAGACCAAGTGCCCAAACTGCAACCCAAAACCCACTTATTTATCCCAAAGTGCCAGCACGACAATTTAACCTGAATACTGAGGTTTTAGTTTAGAAAAAAGAACTCATACATTAACATCTTTTGTCTTAAAAGAAAAACATAATAACAGAGCTTTCAATTATACAAGCAACTTTTTATTGAAAGGTAAAAGTTTGCGTTTGGCACGCTTTTGAACAATTAATGTGATTCTTGCTGTTGTATGCATGCTGATAATTTGTCTAACCTTGGCTCATACTTTGTAAGTTTGAGAGCAGCCCAGCCTCGAGTCTGTGGCGTCTTTTTCCTTTTGAGACTGAGTGCCCAAACTGCGTGCGTGCCCAGAGAGGGCTCTGAGTGCCGCCTCTGGCACACGTGCCATAGGTTTGCCACCATTGGCCTAGAGCATCTCTGACAAATATTCATCCAGCCTCTTCTTGAAAGCTGCCAGTGAAAGCTTCCAGCTCACCCCACCCCCCAAGGCAGCTGATTCCACTGTTGCACAACTCTAACTATCAAAAAGTTTTCCCTAAGAGCCAGCCGGCACCTTCCCGCCCTCAATTTAAACCCATTATTGTGAGTCCTCTCCTCTGCTGCCAACAGGAACAGCCCCCTGCCCTCCTCTAAGTGACAGCCCTTCAAAGACTTCAAGGGAGACATCCTGTCCCCCGTCAGCCTCCTCTTCCCCAGACTGGACATCCCCAAGTCCCTCAGCCTTTTCTCACAGGGCTTCTTGGTCTCCAGGCCCCCGATCATCCTCGTCGCTCTCCTCAGCACCCGCTCCATTCTACCCACCTCCTTTTTGAAGTGAGGCCTCCAGAACTGTGCACAGTACTCCAGGTGTGGCCTGACCAACGCAGTGTCCAGCGGGACTGTGACATCTTATATATTTTTTTTTTTAAAATAGATCAAAAGGGCAAAATTTCTGGATTTATTTATTTAATTAATTTTTTAGCCTCCCGTTCCCTGCACCGCAGGGCTCAGGGTGGGTTACAAATATACGATAGATTTAGAGCAATTAAAACAAAACCGACACAATATGAAAACCTACAGAACATTGGCTAATACAACTCACAAGATCGCAGTAAGATACAAGTTGACAAGCGCTCCCCCCAAATTTTCAGTAGCTGTGCCCACAGGTGAAAACCAGATACTGGGCCGGTGGCAGAAAAATAAAGAGTGCAAGGCCGGGTGGGAGGCCAATATATTTAGATCTCTGCTGCCTCAGCTATAAGCCTGGGGGAACATCTTCATTTTACAGGCCCTGCAAAATTGCAACAAGTCCCTCAGGGCCCAGATCTCACTTGGGAGAGTGTTCCACCAGCCTGGGGCCAGAACCAAAAAGGCCCTGACTCTGGTCAAGGCTAAGTGGATCTCCTTTGGACTGGGGACCACCACAGATGTAGATCTGGGGAGCATAAAGCTCTTTGAGGGACATACAGGGAGAGATGATGCTGTGGATATATTGGTCCCAGATTGTTTGTGGGGCTGAGAGTCAGTGTGATACAGTGGTTAGAATGTTAGGCAACCTGGGACAACCGGGTTTGAATCCATGCTCGAACATGGAAGCTCACTTACGGCAGGTCACCCTGCGGGTGTGGGAGAACCCCTGCCCCCCCCCATTGCTGCCCTTGCCCCAGCAAACAATGGGGGGAAATGTGGAGGGCAGACTGGTGTCTCGGAGTGTAATGATGTCATTTCCAGCCATGTAACTGGAAGTGATGTCACTGTGTCATGGGACACTCTAGGATTCACCCCAAACTGAGTTATTTCGCCATTGAGTTTCGAGTGAATCCCAAAATATCTTCTGGTAACTTCTGGCTGGAAATGACCGTGATGTCACAGGGCCCTGTTTTGGTGAGCCTCCCTCCCTGGCTCTCCCAATGGCTGCAAACATAGCTTCAAATGTAAGCCAGTATCTTTCCTTCCCTTGCCAAGTGGTTTGCCAAGAGAAGGGGAGGGATTGCCCTTTAAGATGGGTAGCATCTAGGGTTGCCAAGTCCGTTGAACTTACCAGCGGGGGGGGGGGAGTCCTCCACCGGCTGGGAGCTTCACCCAGCTGACGTCACCGGAAGTGACGTCAGCACGTTGGGGGGCGTTGCCAGGGCGATGCTCTGGCAATCGCCCCAAAACTCTATGGTATCATAGAGTTTTGGGGCGATTGCCAGAGCGTCGCCCTGGCAACGCCCCCAACGTGATGGCGTCACTTCCGGGTGACGTCATTACGTGGGGGGAAGTCGTCCTGGCTGGACGACTTCGGGGGCGGGGTTTCCCCCACCGGCCGAATGCTGGCCGGCGGATCGGGAACCCCTGTAGCAGGGGATCCCCCGCCCCCTGGGCTGACTTGGCAGCCCTAGTAGCATCCCTTTCAAAAAGTCATGACCATGTTTAACCTGATCCCGTCTCTCCCAATATTGTCACAATGGGGATCCCCTTCATAGGGAGCAGTAGATTTGTTTAATAGGTCCCTTGCTTTGGTTTTCCTGCCAACCTAGCAGTTCGAAAGCAAGAAACTGCAAGTAGATAATTAGGTTTTGCTTCGGTGGGAAGGTAATAAGCGTTCCGTGCAGTTCGGCGTTTAGTCGTGCCGGCCACATTACCACGGAGACGTCTTCGGACAGCGCTGGCTCTTCGGCTTGGAAACAGGGATGAGCACTGCCCGCTAGAGTCGGTTTCGACTGGCTTTTGAGCAAGGCTTTTACCTTTTACTGCCTTGGTTTAACCCTGGTCCATATGAGCCACTTCTTTTCTTTCTCCATCTCTTTTGTAATTCCTTGGGACCTTTGGGAAAGCCATCACTGTTATTCTGTGTGTAGCATCTCCCACTCTCTCAATTTGACGTCCTATACTGAACTGCAGAAACGTTTTCAAGTCCTTCTGATGCAAACCAGATGCGATGCGTGTAAAATAACTCACCCAGTATAAGGAAGGCCACTTTCCCAGAAATGATAGATGACCTATATTTGCTCTATACCATTTCAGAGTGCAGGTGGGGGAGTCCTATCATTTACACACTCTTCCATGCACAAATAACTGCACGAGGAAACACAGATGGTGAAATGGGGTTCCAGATTAGCTTTTCCCTGTTCTGCCAATTTTGGGGGGCATAGAATTTTTTTTAATGGAAGAGAATTCCATCACGTTAGCCCCTACCTATCATCTAATGGTCCAAGTGTTGGGATTCCCCCCACCCCAATCATCCACTAGTTTGTAGGATTGCCGGTTCCGAGTTGGGGACTACCTGGAGATTTGGGAGGCAGGGCCCGGGGAAGGTGGAGTTTGGGGCAGGGCAGAACCTCAGCAGGGTGTAGTAGCACAGAGTCCACCTTCCAAAGCAGCCGTTTTCTCCAGGGGAACTGATCTCCATCGCCTGGAGATAAGTTGTAATTCCAGGAGGTCTCTAGCGACCACCGGAAGGTTGCCAAAGACAGTAGGGACCCTTAGCCTACAAGTATAGCCACAAACAACACCCACCAAGGGAAGACCATCAACAATTCACAACTCTGTATGCTCAAAACTGTATATTACATTCCTTGAAGTACAAAGATGGGTTAGTGGTCATGACCCAATAGAATGTATAAGCACATATCCAACAGATTGCTCATAACCAGAAGAAGAAGAGAAGAAGAGATTGGATTTATACCCAATTAATGCTTTATTAAGCATTATTAACAAAAAGAACATGTTCAAAAGCAACAGTAGGCTTCTCTGTAATTCCATACGTAAATAGTGTCCATAGAAGTCCAAACAGGACTGCAGCACAAGACGCCCACTGTGGAAAGAATAACAGCTGTACATCTATCCAGGGGTCATTTCGTAGAAAAAGAGGTGCAGGAGCTCATTAGCATAACTCATTTGCATAATTCATTTGCATATGCCACACCCCCTAACATACCGGAAGTGTGTCAGAAGGCAACACCCACCCCTCAGGCTCCACTCCACAGGTGAGTGAAACTGACCTGCTCTTCCTCCATTCCCTTCCCCATCCAATACTTTGTGCAATAAAAATAAGCGTCAAGAACACACCCTCATTCTCTTCCTGCTCCCGTGAAACCACCAGGTTTCAAGTAGACTTGAGATACCCAGGACATGTGCACCACCCATCCCTTTCCCTTCCCCTTCCCACAACAAGACACCCTGTGAGGTAGGTGGGGCTGAGAGAGGTCTTTTGAGAACTGCTCATGAGAGAACAGCTCTGAGAGAACTTGTGACTGGCCCAAGGTCACACCAGCAGCTGCATGTGGAGGAGTGGGGAATCAAACCCGGTTCTCCCAGATTAGAGTCCAACTCTTGACCACTACACCAAACTGATGGGGTGGAAGCTGCTGAAGGGTTGGTGAAATTTCTCCAGTACGTATGTGCCATGTGCCCAGATAAAAAATGGTATACTTAGAAAATGTATATGCCACCTTGAGCAAGTCTCTGGAAGAGCAGCACACAGTCATAAAAGGAAAAATGATAAAATTATCAATATTAAAACAAAACATTAAAAACAATAAAGACCCTAGCAGGGCTTTCCCCGGGGCGCTGCGCCTCTGCACTGCTCGGGGAAGCCAAGGAGGGGGCGGGGCTTGGTCATGTGCCCGCCCCCTGGGCTTCTCACTCCTGGAGCTGCGCTCCTGTGCGCTCCTGCTCCAACGGACCCCTGCATCTATCCCAGGTATCAATCGAGTCATTCAATGATGTTCAACAGCGGCTGGTAAAACAGTAAGCTCAGTAACTTCAGTGGAGAACCCACTAACCCATCTTTGTACTTTAATGAATGTAATATACAGTTTTGAGCATATATATATATATATATATATATATATATGTAATTGTGAATTGTTGATGGTCTTCCCTTGGTGGGTGTTCTTTGTGGCACCACCTGGAGGTTGGCAACCCTATGTTTGCGGGAGCTTGGCTAGCCTTTGTGGGGTTCACACAGCTAAACCAGAGGGAGAACTGCCAAGACGAATGAATCGAAACCCATTTCTTTTCCTCCTCAAAAGCCTGAGTGCTGTAGTACAGTACCTGCAAAGTTTTACAAAAATATCCACGGGATTTGAGAAGGGCGTAACTTAATTCGCCCGTTTCTGAGTGCTACACTCGGTCTAATTGTTAGTGCTTTGAGTGTTTTCAGTGAGGGAGTTTATTGGCCACTGGCCTCTTGGAAAGAGATCATTCGGGCCAAATTTTTAAGCTACTGTAGTCCTGAGAACTTGTGTATTGCCAGCAGTGTCGCCGAGGGGATTCTTGGGTTACTGGTATTTCAGGGTGAAGGGTGGGGGAGCGTACACTTGAAAAACAGAAGGTCAAGACAAAAATATTTCAAAGATACTCGGTTCCTTTCATGATGGGGAAAAAAGAAACCTCCACAAATCCTTGGCTCTTATGACCATGGGGGTGCTGGGTTGATGCCTGTCCTTGTTCCTGGCTGGAACTTTAAATGGTTCAGAAGCTGCTAAAGTGACTGTAAACGGGCCAGGATCCAGAAGATCTTTGCTTTCGTTTGTCTGAAAGCAAATTTCCTCCTCAGGGCTGGTTCTCCAGCCAAGCCACCCAAACGACGACTTGGGGTGGCAACCAGTAGGGGCTGGAGATCTTCGGGAGTTACAGCTGATTTCCAGAATACAGAGATCAGTTCCCCAAAGGACCAAGAGCCAGTTTGGTGTAGTGGTTAAGTGCGCGGACTCTAGTCTGGGAGAACCGGGTTTGATTCCCCACTCCTCCACTTGCACCTGCTGGATGACCTTGGGCAAGCCATAGCTCTGTACCAGCTGTTCTCTCAAGGACAGTTGTCTCAGAGCTCTCTCAGCCCCACCTACCTCACAGGGTGTCTGTTGTGGGGGGGGGAAGGGAAAGGAGTTTGTAAGCTGCTCTGAGACTCCAAGTGAGTGAAGGGTGGACTTCTTCTTTGAAGGGTGGACTCTGGGGTATTATGCCCCACTGGGGTCCTCCCCCTTCCCCAGGCTCCACCCCCAAATCTCCAGGAATTTCTCAACCTGGAGTTGTCAACTCTCTTTGACAGTCAGGATTTGACTGTCACTCCCTATTCCAGTGTCCAGGTATACTAATGTGTAATCTGTGCAAAATTGTTTCGAGTCTCTAGATCAGGGGTGTCAAATGTAAGGCCTGGGGGCCGGAACAGGGCTCTTACCCGGCCTGCAAGCAATTGATATCTATGGAATTTCCCCTTTTATGGGATCCTTTGGGGGAAAACCCTAGTCTTGCAAATGATTAAATACATTTATTGGGGCTTTTGTGGGTTGCCCAGTAAGTCAGCTGTTTTCACTGCTAGGAGCCAATGGCTTTTGTTTATATTTTGAGTTAAAAATAATATTGTTAATTGGGTTTGCCTGTGTCCTTTATATAGTTTACATCTCCAGTACCTGGCATTACATTTTATGGTACACGTGGCCCGGCCCGACAAAGTGATATTTATGTCAGATATCGCTAGGGTTGCCAGCCTCCAGGGGGGGCCTGGGGATCTCCCGCTTTTACAACTGATCTCCAGCTGGCAGAGATCAGCTCCCCTGGAGAAAATGGCTGCTTTGAAGGGTGGACTATATGGCATTGCACCATGCTGAGGTACCACTCCTCCCCAAACCCTGCCCTCTCCTGGATCCACCCCCAAAGTCTCCAGGTATTTTCCAACCCAGACCTGGCAACCCTAGATATGGCCATTGTAACAAATGAGTTTGACACCTCTGCTCTAGATTTTATGGTGGAGCTAGCTGGGAGCTTATTAGAAGCATGGTTTACTGCACCCCAATGTAGCACCCCAATGTAGCACCCATGGTTTACTGCACCCCAATGTAGCACAGTACCTGCGGACTCCTTTCCTGATGTCCACCAAGTGTTTTTAGAAAGTGGGGCTTTTGGCCAGTGGGGTTTCTGATTGGCCTTTGGAGATCTGATTGGCTGCACAGATTTTTTTAAAATGTTGCTTTGGCGGCGGCAGCCACTGCAGCACAAGGATCTTTGCTGTGTGACTGAAGAGATGCTACAGCAACCATTTTGTGGCTGGCTGCTCCTTCTACTGCAGCCATTTTGTGGCTGGTTCCTCTTTCTGAGGCAGCCATTTTGTGGCTGGCTGCTCCTTCTGCGGCACCCATTCTGTTGCTGGTTCCTCCTTCTGAGGCACCCATTTTGTGGCTGGTTCCTCCACTTGAGGCACCCATTTTGTGGCTGCACCTGCCATCCTGTGTCAAAATTCCAGAGGTGCCCGCAGCTCAAAAACTTGGAGGTTCCTGATATTCTGAGTCACAACACCAGTTGTAGTATATAGGCAGCAGTTTTCTTTGAAACATGCCATAGTGGGTGTGCTGAGCATCAGTAGAGAAATGCAAAAAAATCTGTGCTGCATTGATTCAGCCCTTCAGCCAGGCCCGTAGCCAGGAAATTTCTTGGCGGGGGGTAGGGTTGCCAAGTCCTTGTGACTTACCGGCAGGGGGGAGCCCTCCTGGGTCTGGGAGCTTCCCTGGTGTGCGCGCCGTGATGATATCACCCGGAAGTGACATCATCACATTGGGGGCGTTGCTAGGGCGACGCTTTGGCAATCGCCCAAAAAACTCTATGGTACCATAGAGTTTTGGGGCGATTGCTAGGGCGTCGTCCCGGCAACGTCCCCAACGTGATGACATCACTTCCGGGTGACATCATTACGCTGGGGAAGTCATCCTGACTGGACGACTTCGGGGGTGGGGTTCCCCCCGCCGGCTGAATGCTGGCCGGCAGATCGGGAACCCCTGTAGCAGGGGATCCCCTGCCCCCTGGGCTGACTTGGCAGCCCTAGCGGGGGGCTTTGGGATTGGGGGTATGTGTCATGCCCTCAGATGTGGTGACATAAGTAGTGACGTCACCACATCTGACTCTCCTCTGAGGAAAGCCAAAGAGGAGGCAGCCAGGCCGCAGGGCAGTGAGCAGCGCTTGCATAATCTCGTTTCGTAGATAAACTTCACCCGGAAAGGAATGGTAAATCCTGACAAGGAAAAAAATAATAATGTATAATAATAATGTATATTTTTCCTTGTCAGGATTTACCTTTCCTTTTTGGATGAAGTTTATCTACGAAACGAGATTGTATTCCGGAGAACCTTGTCATATCTACCTGAAAATATCCATTTGTTAACGACTTTTGTACTTTTCTATTGCTTTACTTTTGTATATGATGCACTTTATGTTATAATTAGCACATTACACTGCTTTTTTTGTTCATTTTTTCTTATGCTCTCTGGGAGCTGGCTGGCTGGTGCTGGGTCTCCTCCCTATTTGATAGAGGGCTGCACCCCTAAAGCCCCACCACAGGTTACAGCCCTTCTTCTAGAGCACCTTTAGAATTTGAAAACGTAGAAACGTAACAGGGTGGCCTTTCCAGTTCGTGCTCTTGGTTTCTTTCTTCTAACTACTCTTCCCCCCCCCCCCCCCTCTTCCAAACAGCGATTCGAAGAAAGCCAGGGTCGTTCTGACAGCAAAACGATCTTCTACCAGGCTCTCCAAAATTCCTTGGGGGGAGAGGACTCTAATCCCAGGGTACAGGATGCGGCCTCCTGGTTTTATTCCCTCCAGCACTCGTCCGACAATTATGCGTCATTCTCCAGAGCTTTGGAAAATGCCACTCGGTAAGAAACTCTTTTTGTGCTATCGTGGATGGTTAATGTTCACATTTTTTTTATATAAAAAAAAACTGGATAGAAGGGAATGGGGAAAAAAGGAAAACAAAAAATATTTTTTCTCCTAATAAGCAGTTATTATTTTCTGCCTGGACTTTGCGGTTGGAATGTTTTCCTTTATTAGTGATCCGGGGGGGGGGGGGGGGGGAGGTACAAACATGCACGAAAACAGGAATCACAGCGGTTTCTAATTCCCTTGGAGGATTCCCTGTTCCTTCGTGATGCTTCTGAAGCACACATTTACCCATGTTTCAGCCACTAGTTTTGCCCCTCACCACATGATTCAAACCGTTCTTTGCTTTTTTTTCTTTTTAAAAAAAGAAATTAATTGTGCTGTTTGTACATTTACGCTCTCCAGAGTCCATGCCTCACTCTTGAGAAGTAGATGCAAAATTGCTCTGTAGAGCAGGAGGGGAGGAGGCCTTGTGATGGCACAGGCACTAGCCAATCAGTGCTGCACATGGGGAGCTTCTGCAAGCTAGCAGAACCTCAACTCTGACAAGGACTAAGTAAGTGTGACAAGAACATGGTGACTGTGCTTCTAGAGTGCAGTGATCCCTCTTTTTTTCATGTTTGCACCAGCCAGTTCGGCATAGTGGTTAGGAGTGCGGACTCTAATCCGGGAGAACTGGGTTTGATTCCCCACTCTTCCACATGCAACTGCTGGTGTGACCTTGGGTCAGTTACAAGTTGTTCAGAGCTGTTCTCTCAAGGGCAGTTCTTGAAAGATCTCTCAGTTTCACCTGCCTCACAGGGTGTCTTTTGTGGAGAGGGGGAGGGAAAGGAGATTGTAAGCCGCTCTGAGACTCTTTCAGATAGTGAAGGGTGGGGCATAAACCCAATCTCACCTTCTCTCTCTCCTATTTACCCATTTTAGTATGTTTCCACAGCCTTGTAAGACCTTTGTATAGTTGGTCGGACAAGTCTGCCTGTGATGCTGCCAACATGATGACTCTTCCATAGTCCTTTGCACTTTCCTTGCAGTGGCCTGTCATTGGTCCAATCTGCATTGGTCTTTCCTGCCATTGTGCCAGTGACCTCACGTCATCTAACAAATTTCTGTCTGCATCTCATTCCGCATCTGTTCTCGTATTACTTCATCTCAGCATTGGCTGTCTGCATCACTTTATTGCTCTTTAGTGGCAACTCCGAGGTCACTACGACTCCTCACCATATTATGTGGATTTGGTCTTGAGCTGGTTTCATTGCTCCTACCGCCCTCCAAGCTGCTGTGAGTGACAAGCAGACAACTGGAGCCAGGGGTCATTAAACAGAAAAAGAGGTGCAGGAGCTCATTAGCATAATTCATTAGCATAACTTATTTGCATATGCCACACCCCCTGACATCACTGGAAGTATGTCAGAAGGCAAGAAAGGGAGAGAGAGGGAGGGAGGAAGGAAGGAAGGAAGGAAGGAAGGAAGGAAGGAAGGAAGGAAGGGAGGGAGGGAGGGAGGGAGGAAGGGAGGAAGGGAGGGAGGAAGGAAGGAAGGAAGGAAGGAAGGGAGGGAGGGAGGGTGGAAGGGAGGGAGGGAGGAAGGAAGGAAGGAAGGAAGGAAGGGAAAGAGAGAGAAAGAAAGAAAGAAAGAGAGAGAGAGAAAGAGAGAGAGAAAGAGAGAGAGAGAGAGAGAAAGAGAGAGAGAGAGAGAGAGAGAAAGAAAGAAAGAAAGAAAGAAAGAAAGAAAGAAAGAAAGAAAGAGCTGGCAGAGAGGGGACCGCTACCAATCCAAGCCTCAGAAATACCACTCTTCTGGGAGGATAGCTTCAGTGGTGGCTGAAGCGTTCAGAAGGCTGGTCGGAGGAACAAGGACCTTTCCAGGGGATGGGGTCATTTTGCTGCAGCCATGACACAAGCAGGCATTCCCCTGCCAGGGGAGGGGGGCTGGCACCAACTCCCGGAGCTGAGCTCCCCCGAGCTGCTGCTTGAAATGACTCCGGACTGGAGCTGAATTTCACCCCTTCCTTTCCTAAGGAGATACACAAATTGTCACAAAGGAAACAAGTTAGCTGAAAATCCAGTCATCTGTGTTTAACAGCAGAGAGGGAACATTTTTTTTGCAATCATGTATTTTTGGGGGGGGGGGGGTTGGAGGCACCCCTGAATCGTTTGTTATTTCCTGGGGCAGTCCCCAGCATGCCCTGCCTGGCAACCGCCAGGTTTTTTTGTGTTTTTTAACCAGCTCATTCGGTCTTTCCTGCCCCCCCCCCCGACTCTTCCTCTGGCAGGTCGCCCCCCCCAGGGGGATCGTGGGTGCCGTTTCCTCCCCACACTGCAGTGCAGTGCCCTGCTGGTCCCCCTGGGAGGCCGCTCTCCCCCTCATCCTCTCCCTAAACATGATGCAGATGGCAAGCTGTTATACTGAGCCAAATGGGAGGCAACGGGAGCCGGCACCAGAGCTGAAAGACGCAGCGTTACACGGCAGATGCAGATTGGGCCACTGTCTCAGAAATACTTTCAAAAAACTGAACGGCCACCAGCGAAAGCTGACAGAGTGTGGAAATTCCGTTGGGTCATGTGGAGATCCTGTAGTAAACAAAGAAGATGGAGGATGGCAGCATGTAGTTTCCAGTGAGGAATTCGGGGGGTGGGGGTAGGTGTCCCACTATAGGTGTAGCAGGATACTTCCCAGCCAGGCCCCCATTCCCCACTATTGCTTAACAGGCTAATGGGAGGGAAATGAAGGGGGCTCCTCAACAGCCCACCAATGCGTGATGTCGCTTCATAGAGTTTGCAGGTGAACCCTAGAGTGTCATCCTAGTATCACAACATCACTTCCTGTTTTTCACTAAAAGTGACGTCAAGGAGATTCCTTCCCCCAAGCAAGCAATCATGGCTGATTCAAGGCTGTGTGTATCCTCGCCCCCTTCCCGCTCCCCCATCATTGTCTGGTGGGGGGGGGGGTCGGAGATCACCTGGAATTACAACTGCTCTCCAGATGACAGAGATCAGTTGCCCTTAGGGTTGCCAACCTCCAGGTGGTGGCTGGAGATCTCCCTCTACTACAACTGAGCTCCGGATGACAGAGATCAGTTCCCTGGGAGAAAATGGCCACTTTGGCATTATACCCCATTGAAGTCGCTCCCCTCTCCAAACCTCACCCTCCTCAGGATCCACCCCCAAAATCTCCAGGTATTTCCCAGCCCAGAGCTGGCAACCCTGGCTGGCTGTTTTGAAGGTTGGATTCTGTGGCATGATACCCTGCTGAGGTCCTTGCCATCCCCAAACCCCACCCTCTCCAGCTTCCACCCACCGAATCTCCTGGGATTTCCCAACTCAGAGCTCAAAACTCTACATGGAGTTGGAGGGGCAATTTGGGACAAAGCCCCATTATTTTCTTCCAGCTGTCATTTTTTGCTCAAAATCCTTTCTCTTGAAGGTGTCTCCCTCCCTCCCTCTTCCTCCCTCCCTCCCTCTTCCTCCCTCCCTTCCTTCCTCCCTCCCTCTTCCTCCCTCCCTTCCTCTTCCTCCCTCCTTCCCTCTTCCTCCCTCCCTCCCTTCCCTTTCTCTTTCTCTCTCCTCCCTCCCCCCTCCCTCCCCTCTCCTCTTCTTTCCCCCCTCTCTCTCTTTCCTTCCTTCCATCACTTTTAATCTTCTCCAGAAGCGACACCAATATCCCTCCCCAGAACTCAGTTGGCAAATCACTGCTCTGCCTTCTCTCCTACTGGCTTGGGAATTGTGTGTGATGCCATTCCTGGCCACAGGGTAATCTTCTGTGGGTCAAATGTTTTTTTTCTCCTCTGTGCTTTTTCAGGGACCACTTCATCATTTGCCCCACAATAGAGATGGCCAAGCACTGGGCAGGTAGCAGCAGAGGAAATGTCTTCATGTACCATGTACCAGAGAGTTCTTCCTCGAGCAGGTAAGATGATGGATGGAATTCTGACTGTTAGAGGACCTCATAATACAAAACAGAATCAGTCAATACATGCATTCCTTTGTGCTGGGAGATGGTAACAATAAGAACATAAGAGAAGCCAATGTTGGATCAGGCCAATGGCCCATCCAGTCCAACACTCTGTGTCACACAGTGGCCAAAAATACCAGGCGCCATCAGGAGGTCCAGCAGTGGGGCCGGGACACTAGAAGCCCTCCCACTGTTGCCCCCCCCCCCCCCACAAGCAGCAAGAATACAGAGCATTACTTGCCCCAGACTGAGAGTTCCTCTCTATACTTTGTGGCTAACAGCTACTGATGGACCTCTTCTCCATATGTTTATCCAATTCCCTCTTGAAGCTGTCCATGCTTGTAGCCGCCACCACCTCCTGTGGCATTGAATTCCATGTGTTAATCACTCTTTGAGTGAAGAAGGACTTCCTTTTATCTATTCTAACCCGACTGTGCAGCAATTTCATGGAGTGCCCGCAAGTTCTTGTATTGTGAGAAAGGGAGAAAAGTACCTCTTTCTCTGCCTGCTCTGTCCCATGCATAATCTTGTAAACTTCGATCATGTCACCCCTCAGTCATCATCTCTCCAAGCTAAAGAGCCCCAAGCGCTTCAACCTTTCTTCACAGGGAAAGCGTTCCAACCCTTTTATCATTCTAGTTGCCCTTTTCTGCACTTTCTCCAATGCTAAAATACCTTTCCCTGAAGTGTGGTCATCAGAACTGTACACAGTATTCCAAGTGTCACAACTTCAATTTATACAAGGGCATTATGACACCAGCTGATTTGTTTTCAGTTCCCTTCCTAATAACCCTCAGCATAGCATTGGCCTTTTTTAATTGCAGTCGCACACTGTCTCGACATTTTCATTGAGTTATCTACTACAACTCCAAGATCTCTCTCTTGGTCAGTCTCCGCCAGTTTGGATCACATCAACATGTATTTATAGTTAGGATTTTTGGCCCCAGTGTGCATCGCTTTGCATTTGGCCACACTGAACCTCATTTGCCACGTTGACACCCACTCGCCCACCCACGACAGATCCCTTTGGAGTGCCTCACAATCCTCCCTGGTTCTCACCACCCCGAACAATTTAGTGTCATCCGCAAATTTAGCCACTTCACTGCTCACTCCCAACTGGGTCACAAAAATCTTGAATTTGGCACGTGTGAGATAACCTGATCCAATTGCCTCCTGATTCTTTCTTTCCCCCTACCAATCGAGTAGCTGGCAACGCTGCCTCTTTATGGTTAGCTAGCAATATCCAGATGCTCACGTGCCTCCAACGGAGGGCTCAGGAAGGAGCAAGGTGTGTTGCAGCTTCCGGTCTCAGTACTGTGGCTTTAATCAAATGAGGACCCGAGCAACCCAGCAGCAGCCTGAGCTAAAAACAACCAAGCTGAAAAAGGAAACTTTCCAAGTTTCCCTTTCTATGACTTTCAGTGTGCAGAACGTCTAAAATGCTTCATCCATTTCTCTTCTGCTGCTTAAATGCGATGTTGTGCTTGCTGTCAGATCACTGATCCATCTAGCCCAGTCCTGTGCACTCTGACTGGCACGTACTCTCCGGGGTGTGTCTGAGGGTGAATGAGACCTTTTTCAGCGATGCTATCCGAGGGCTCAGACAAGATGAAGATTGCATGTCTCTGTCTGTGAAAGGCAAATTGCAGGCTCGTGCAGACTTAATGCAATTCTGCATTGGCTTTTCCCTCCATTGTTTTACCAAACCCATGTTGGAGCAGAGATTCCCCTCTGCATTGCATGCCGCTTTCACTTTCTTTGATCATCAAATTTTATGGTACCCTCTGCATTGCATGCCACTTTCACTTCCTTTGATTGTCGGATTTTATGGTACCCTTTGGACTACATGCCACTTTGACTTTCATTGATCATCCGGGTTTTATGGTACCTTCTGCATAGATTTATGGCCACTCAGGGGGTGACTTTGCAATCAGTACAGTGTTGGCCTGGGGTATTTGAATGTGGTTTTGAGCTGCACCTTTTCCTCCCAGTTGAGAAAATGTGGAGTGAATGCCAGATGCAGAACCAGCCTCAGTTTGCCCCTGTGCCATGCAGAGAAGGAAAAGGGAGATTTAAACCTTCAGCCTCAGTATTACTATTCAAAACTGGGCTCCCTGCTTTGTCGTCAGCATTTGAAAGGTGCTTTTTTGTAAAGGACATGTATTTTTTGTCCTTTAAAATAACTGTAGCAGAGCAGGGGTGTCAATTTCAAATAGCATCACTGACTGGAGGTTACTCCCTTTCCCTGTACAACCCCAAGGCAAATTGAGGCTGCATTAGCTTTCAAGTTTGCATGTTATGTACAGGACAAGATGTCTTGTCTCTTTGAGCTCCCTTGGGGCTTTGCACATGCAAAATGTGTGCCCTGCCACTGAGCGATGGTCCTTCGCAAGTGTCTGTACTTGTGTTGCAAACGCAGACTCATTCCTTGGTCACACAGCAGAAACCGCCTGTTAACATTTTCAAAGCAACGGCAAAACATCCTCAGATCGAATTGTGCCCGGGAGCTTGTCACAAGATGTGTTATCCAAGCTGTGAGTTTCAGTCTGGCCCATCACTTCGCTGGCTGCTTCTCTAGGAAATGGGGGGAGCTCACTGTGAAATGACATCATGCTGCGCATTCGCCATTGTCCTGTTTGAATGCCAGATAGAACGCGGGCCTGGTTATTCCCTTGAGAATTTATTTCATAGCTCAAAACTGTAAGGGCTCAGATGATACCGCTTTGGGTCGATGTATTATTCCATGGGGCCTCTGGAGCTAGGGTTGCCAGATCCCCTCATCGCTCCGGTGGGGGATCTAGGTGGGTGGAGATGCCCAAGCCCCACCCCCAAGAGTGATCACCTGCCCTGCCACCCCTCTCCCTCTCCTCCTGCCCAATTTAAAGGGCTTCAGCTGATTGGCGGGATCCATGTGGCCTGCCAATCAGCTGGAGGGCCCTTTAAATTTGGAGGTGGGGGGTGGCCAGGTGGGTGGTTGCTCTTGGGGGCGGGGCATCCCCCACTGGCCAACTGGCTGTAGATGGATTGGAGATCCCAAAAGTGGGGGAGCCCCCACCTGGACCTGGAGGACTCAACTTCTTCATTCCATTTCAACACACCACTGGAATTGGAACTGGAAGTAGTGTACAGGTCAGAGGACTGGGCTAAAATCCACATCCATGAATCTTTCTTGCAGATCTTGGCCCAGTCGCATACTCTCAGCCTAGGGCTGCCAAGTCCCCCTCGGGGGCAGGGATTTCCCCACTAAATGGGTCCCCAATCCGGTGGGGGGGGGGAACCCCCCCCCCAAATGGCCCGATCAGGCCAACATGCCCAGTGTGATGACGTCACCCAGAAGTGACATCATCACTCTGGGCATGTCACCGGGTGATGCTCTAGCAATCACCCTGAAAACTCTATGGTACCATAGAGTTTTAGGATGATTACCAGAGCGTCACCCTGGCAACATGCCCAGCATGATGATGTCACTTCCGGTGACGTCATCACGGCATGCGTGTGGGACTCCTGGAGAGGGACCGGGACTCCCTCGCTGTTATGAAGGTAAGACTTGTCAACCTACCTCAGCCCAACCTACCTCATGGAGTTGCTGTGAGGGTAAAACGAGGACGGGAGAATTTTGTACTTAGCTCCACGGAGCGATTAAAATGCCCGAGATGCATAGCAACGTTAAAATGATTTCAGCTTCGACGATCTCGTGACTTTACATTTCTGAAAAGTCAAGTGAACGTCCAAGGCACAGCTCCTTTTGGGATACTGGCGCAGAAGATCTTGTGCAGATCCAGGTATATGTAAAGACATAATTCCTCCTGACGTTGTGTTTATATATCATGTAAATGATGGCTCTCCTGAAGAGGCCGGGTGGTGCTTATGCGGCATGTAAACATGACATCTGGACAAACAAACCACTTCAGTGGAAGTCTTCACTGCTATCCATCTTTGGAACAGCACTAAAGAAAGCAGACGTAAGGGCAGACTGAGGAATTACCATTGCATCCACCCCCAACCAGGGGCGTAGAGTTTGTAAATCCCCGGGGGGGGCAGGGGCTCTCTCGTGCGCGCGCGCAGGGGACCATGTCCCCGCTGCTCCTCCTCCTTCCCCCCCCCGGCCCCAGGAAGGCAGGCTCGGGGCGCAGGCTCGGCGGCGGCGGCAGCCAGCTGGCCGGTTGACTGCTGGCTGCGCGCGCGAAGCGCGGGAGCATGTCCCCGCCGCTTCTCTCCCCCCCCCGCCCCAGGGAGGCAGGAGAGCAGGCCGGGGGTGGGGGGAAGGAGAGGCGGCGACGGCCAGCTGGCCGGCTGACTGGCCACTGGCGACGGGCGCTCCCTTTTGCCGGGGGGGCTGAGCCCCCCCCGGGAAATTTCGGGGGAGGCTCGAGCCCTCGAGCCCCCCCGTAGTTGACGCCCATGCCCCCAACCCCCCCCCAGGTTTTATCTGATTTCAGGCTCCTCCCGACAACAGCTTTCCATTCTTCTAGTTTGGCACTGCAACCCAGAACCAAGGACGCAAGAAGCAAATGAATAGATAATCCAACAAGTGGCAGACATTGTCTTTCTGTCTCCTCTCCTCAACAGGGTGAATTGGTAGTAGAAAAGAGCATGAGTCCAGTAGCCTTGTAAAGACTATTAAATGTGTGACAGGGTACGAGCTTTTGTGAGCTACTGCTCACTTCTTCAGTGTCTGTGTCTCACAAAAGCTCATCCCCCTGCCACAAATTTTGTTAGTCTTTAAGGGCCTACTGGACTCTTGCCCTTTTCTACTGCGACAAACTAATACGACTACCCATCTCGATCTACATAAGCCGACTTATGGTGGCCCCACTTTCAAAACAAGTGAGAGGCAGAGGTGGTTTGCCATAGCGCTCCTAACCAGTACTACACCAAACTGGCTCTCTCTAAGGTGAGAATGGTCCTGGTGCCCAACTGCTTACTCCCTGAAGCATCTCTTCCCAAAAACTAAGAGCCAATCCCGACTCTTCTCCAATTCACGATAGCATGATGGGCTTCCAGTGATTCCGGGAGAATCTGCCTCCTGCGAGCACCCGTTTGGATCATTTTGTGATTGGACTTCGCCCTCGCCATGGTAGCCATTTTGTTTCATGCCCAATCCTAATTTTCAGAATTTCAAGTATTACCCAATGATTCAAGAAGGCTGAGGAGCCCTTGTCATAGAAGGAGAGCCAGTTTGGTGCAGTGGTCAGGAGCACGGACTCTAATCTGGGAGAACCGGGTTTGATTCCCCACTCCTCCACATTCAGCTGCTGGCGTGACCTTGGATCAGTTTACAAGTTCTTTCAGAGCTGTTCTCTCAAGAGCAGTACTTGAGAGCTCTCTCAGCCGCACCGACCTCACAGGGAAGGGAAAGGGACTGTAAGCTGCCCTAAGACTCCTTTGGGTAGTGAAAGGCGGGGTATGAATCCAATCTCCTCCTCCTCCTCTTCTTCTCATAATAGTGTGGCTTGTGACTTTAAACTTTTCTGCCGTCAGACTTAAGAATGGGGCACCTTATAAATTCAGGAATCCTGCCAATTTATTTCGTGTCTTTATTCAAACAGTTCTCAGAGTTCGCTCTGACAATCTCATTGCTGTAACAGAAGCTCACAGAGCAAGGAGCGGCTGAGGATGGAAATTCTGAAGGATTCTTTTCACTCAAGTGTTCCAAAAAGAATTTGTTTTCTTAATAGTTCCATGTGGTATGGAAATGAACCTTGTTAAATACAAAGTAACCTGAGGGCATGTTCTCCAGCTAAACAGGGAGATTTGTTGTTTTTCCCCAAGAACATTGGAGTAAACAGTTTCCACATCTCTGACAAATGTTATCAACAGGCTGTAGGCTTTAATAGCACTGCCCCAAATATTTATTGCTTTTCCTACTTGCTTTGGAATTTGCAAATCTGATGCAGCCGAATGAATGAATTACCCTTCTCAAAAAACATACCCCGTGGGAACCTCTGTCTTAGGCCAATACTGTTTGGCATCCTTTTGTTGCTCTGGCTTCTACTTCCACTCAGGGTTGTTTTCCTTTCTTTTTTTTTGCCCTCACTGCCCCCAGTCTCTTTTGCCCTCACTGTCCCATCACTTTTACTATCACTGTCTCCAGTTTCTTCTTCCTTCACTGCCCCCAGTGGCTTTTATCATCACCATCCCAAAGTTTTCCTTTCTTTCTTTTTTGCCCTCACTGCCCCCAGTCTCTTTTGCCCTCACTGTCCCATCACTTTTACCATCACTGTCTCCAGTTTCTCCTTCCTTCACTGCCCCCAGTGGCTTTTATCATCACCGTCCCAAAGTCTCTTCTGCCATCTCTCCTGTTTAATGTGATTGGCTGCGGTAGCCCACGTGATTTGGTGTCTATAACAACGACTTATCTGCTGCGGCATTGTGATGTCACAGTAAGATCACATGGGTTGTCACAGCCAATCTGAGCAAGTGGCTGGGAGAGCAACCCCACCTTCCCCAGTTGGTGACAAGAACCAACAGTTGCCATTGCCAGAGTCTATATATCTAATTCCCAAGTGAGCCCCCTATCTGCAGATACCTAAATCCACAGATAGGGGGCACACTTACCCCAAACAGGCTTTTCTGCAAACTTTGGTGACCCTCTAGGTTTGCAGAAAAATCTGAACAGTTTTTAAAAAATGCATTTGGGGTGGTTAAATTCCCCCAGCTGGAGAGGGGCCCAGGCGGTTGCTGCTGCAGTGGTGGCAGCGGCAGTGGTGACAGAGCCTCAGAGCTGCCCACAGGCCCAGCCACGGTGGCAGTGGAACCCAGGAGCTATGGGCGGGCCCAGGGGCAGTGGTAGAGCCCAGGAACCACTCTGGGCCCGGCTGTGGCAGTGACAGATGCTGGGAGTCGCTCCGGGCTCAGAGCAGTTCCCAGAGACCACCGCTGCTGTGGCTGGGCTCCAAGGTAGTGGCACCGGAGGGCAACAGAGGGGGTGGTATTTGCAGCCCCCATGAGTTTCGTGGCCCCATACACACGTGCAAATATATTCTCAAGCATTCAAAAATTGCTGGAAAGAGGAGGTGCGTTTCAGCACCATAATGAACACAGGAGTACAGTTGGGATCCAAACCCTGTTTTGCTCCTGCTGGTAGAAAGTTATTTCCACCAGCGTAACAGAGCAGTTGATTGATTCAGATCCCCCCCTCCCTCCCACTGAGGATTCCATACTGCACTTAGCATTTTCCCTTGAGGACAGCATTTTGGGAGGTGGGGAGCAGAGGCTGTGGCGAGAAAGTTCTGTTCCTTTCACTGAGTTCTGTTCGGATCCCTTTGGATCCAGGCCTAGGTAAATTGTTTGCGCCTCCTCCCCAAAGGAAGAGAAAGAGTCGAGACACCCCCCCCCGGTCCTCCTCTCTGTGGTCTCTTCACTCACTCCTACCCGAGTCCCCTAACCAAAAATGCTTCCTCTAACTCCTCCGGGACCAAATCCACATTCCCTGCATACTTGTGGATCAGCCAACTGTCTCCCGGGAGCCGCTTCCTCTGTTCCTGTTTTCAGGCTTGGAGGCCAAGTGTGTCAATGCATTCCTGGGGATGGTTTGGGTAGCGTTACCAAAGGGATTCAGCCAGAGGGGTGAAGATTCTGAAGTCGCCTGGCAAAAGATCCCTTCACAGAGAACACCCCCTTCCCATACACAGTTGTGCAGAAAGAAGGGGGAGTTGGAAACTCCCCGTATCGTCTCCTTCCTCAAGAACAGAGGTATGTTCTTACATTAAACGCTAAGCTCATGCAAGTTCCCCTCTTCCAAGATGGGGTGGATTGGTATAACCCACATCCCCCCCCCCCAATTGTTCTTGACTGGCTGCAAGTAATTTCACCACATTTTTTCAGTATTTGGAAGGATTATTATCAGTGGGGTTATGGTTAGCCCATGGTTCAGGCGCAGAGCATATGCTTCGTGTGCGCAAATTCACCCCCAATTTTATCCCCTGCATCTCTGGGCCTGGGAATTCCCCCTCAGTCTGTAACCTTGGAGAACCACAGCCAATGGTATGTTTCAGTATAGGTAAGGCTGGCCTGACATTCAGAAGTTCTTTTCGCAAATCACCACTTCCTTTTCCGCACAAATAGCATTTCTGGCACTGATTCTGGGCTTTTCCATTCATTCCTCCATCCACCTTTTTCAAGCGGCCGATTTCTTTTGCACGTTAACCCTTGCCTCACCTCGTGTGAAGGATTTATTTTATTTATTTACTGGATTGATACCCCGCCCTCCCCGCCAAAGCAGGCTCAGGGCAGTTTACATATCTATCTATCTATTTATCTATCTATCTATCTATCTATCTATCTATCTATCTATCTATCTATCTATCATCTATTTATTTATTTTAAAAAGACAATTTAAAAATACCAGGGACCTGGGTCAATTTAATTGAGAGCAGTCGTGAGGTCTTGGAGGTCTCTAATCTGGGAGTCTCATAGTGGGCGCTCGCTATGCCATTAAGGCAGCTTGCCAAAGGGGGGCGCCACTGTACTGCAGTGACACCCACCAATGGCCAGAGGGTAGCATTGCAGTTATCAGCTCAGCAGAGATCAGGTGACACGAGAGGCCAATAGAATTCCAGATGTTTCTATAAATGCTGAGCTCTGGTCTGTCTGCTCCTCACAGCTTCAGCTCTTGACCTGGCCAGAAATGAAGTCATCTTGACCAGTTTCCTTTCTCCCAGGCCACAAGCCTTTTCTTTCCACAATTATCTTGCATCCCACTCTTCTTCCGATGAGCTCAAGATGGTGAACGTGGGTCTCCCATCCACATTTGATCCCCACAAGGTCATCCAGTGTATAGTGTTGCCAGCCCTCCAGGTAGTGGCTGGAGTTCTCCTGGGATTACAATTAATTTTCAGGTGACAGGGATCAGTTCCCCTGGAGAAAATGGCCACTTTGGAAGGTTGGCCAAATGGCACTGAAGTCCCTCCCCTCCCCAAATCCCAGCCTTCTCAGGCTCCACCCCCAAAATCTCTAGGTATTTCAAAACCCAGAACTGGCAGCCCTACCAGTGAGTTTCATGGTTGCATGGGGACTTGAACCCGGGTCTCCAGGTTCGAGTCAACCACTCTACCCACTAACACTGCATTAGCTGTAATCCATCACCTTTGAGATTGCGGGCCTGTGTCCTGATTGTCTGATGCCTTCTAATTTGTACTTTGACATAAAAGCCGAAATTCATCCCACACGCTTCTTGAAGATCTTTTACAGGTACAATCAGAACCTCTCCAGATTCTCTTTATAGGGCTCAAATGTTTATGTATTTCAAGAAGAGAAACAAAAAATCTGGAGGGCGGGGCTGGCAACCCTAATCCAGCCTCAAAGTTTTATCCCCTCTGTTTTCATGTTCTGCGGCCTTGTTTCTCTTTGCTGTCTCTGATGCTTTGCTTTTGGGACTGTGGAGAGAGGGCTGTGGCGTTTCGGTGGTTTTACAGCAACCAAGCTGAATAGTTTTTATCCGGGCTTTTTTCCTGGGGAAACGTGCTGGAACGGAGTTCCGGAACCTCTCCAACAGAATTCTTTTTAAAATGTTTAAAAGTTCACAAATTTTCAGTATACAGACTGAAAACTTCATTTCCCTCTTGAGAGTTCTGGCACCTCTTTTGCCCCCCAGCCCCCCAAAGCCCTGGTTTTTATTACTGGCAGGGATGTTCATTGTTATTGTTGATTTCACTGCATAGTTTTGACTGATTGTCATTTGGCTGGTGTTTTAACGGTGAGCCAAAAAGTGCATAATGGTGGCATCATTATTGCTTGTGGTCTGAATCTGGTTATAAGGACAGAAGAGAAGCCACGTCGGATCATGCGAATGGCCCATCTAGTCCAACACTGTGTCACACAGTGGCCAAAACCCAGGTGCCATTAGGAGTCCACCAGCAGGGCTGGAACTCCAGAAGCCCTCCCACTGTTACCCTCCAAGCACTAAGAATACAGAGCATCACTGCTTCAGACAGAGGCCCAATCTGCATTTGCTATGTAAAGCTGTTCCGTGCAGCTGTGGTGCCGGCTTCTGATTTGGCTCAGCATAAAGCTCTCCTCTGTCTGCATCAGGACACAAGTTGTTTAGGGAGAGGGGGTGGGCAAGGGGGTGGGCATGCTTCCAACCCCCCCCCCCCCAAATACGATCACAGAAAAATCTTCCCCGGCTGTTTTTATATGCAGACATTTGGATTTTCAGCTAGCTTGTTTCCTTTGTGACAATTTGCGTATCTCCTTAGAAAAGATGGGGGGGGAGGAATTCGGCTCCAGTTGTCTGCTTTTTGCTCTCAGTGACTCGAGGGTGGGGAGGAGCAATTGTAGCGCCTTAAAACCAAATCCAGATAAGAGACACCAGATGCCTCATGAAATGCAGACAGAAAGTTGTGAGACAATGTGAGATCATTAGCACAAGGGTGGGAAATACCAATGCAGATAGTGTTCCATCAGTACCTTTGCATACGTTTCTCCAGTCCCCTCTTGAAGCTGTTTATGCTTGTAGCTGCCACCACTTCCTGTGGCAGGTCACTGGAGAGACACCACATGAACAAAGCCCCCATCGCTGTTTTACCAACCAAAACAGGTCTAGAGAGGGAATCAAGCTGATCTTACAGATTCAGCTAGAAGGCTTCGTTCTGGGAGTAGTTTAAAAAGGGGTTGACCCACAGCCTCCCTTTCCACAAGCAGGAATCTATTGAGCCAGCGAGGACTTGTAGCAGCTGCCTGGAATTCTCTTCAGGCTCGAGCTAATTCCCAGAGCTGGAACATCAGCACCTCCGAGGGGTCCTAAGCAAGGGAAGCCCAGTCTGGCCAGGACCCAAGTCAGTCCACTCAGCAGATGGATTTTTCAATAGCAACAGTTCCGCCGTCTGCCTTCTTACTGGCCCTGTACTGATCATTACTTCCTGGAAACCTATCCCAATTTTCGTCCCCTTCTCTGGCTCTGCTATTTGCACTCTGATTGCCCAGCCTATGGGCAGGTTCACTGCAATGCACAGCTCGAGTCTCAATCATCTCTTTCGTCTTGCTTCATCCACATTATCTGTTCCACTCTGCAGCTTTTTGTTTCTAGATTGACAGAATTGCCCAGTCTGGCTTCCAGAATTCGGTGAGGAAGGAACTGCTCACTCTTAGCTACCGGACAGCAAATATTTACATTATATTTCAAAACACAGAGAGCAAGAATCAGGCATCTGTTTCGTACATCTCTCCGTTCCGACTCTGCCGCGTTACTAAACATCCCAAAGAATTATGGCCACTTTCTGGTATCTTGGAAAGCTTTCATGATTATACAACAAAGTATCTGATTGGCTGCCTTTGGATAACAGCACCCGCTTTAATCAGATTATAGTGTTCCCCGTCGGGTTTGATTATTTAAAGAAATTATTCAAACCAAAAATATGCACAAGGCCAAATTCAGGAATGCCTTAAAATGAGATCATACAGTGCTAAACAACGAGGTCTGGAAATATTTTATGGAGGAAAAAACTTTGGTCAGCAGGCCTCTCTTATGGACTGGAAATGCTGACCGTCAATAACCGGAGAATAATCTCCAGGATGAAGTAATGTTAAGAGTCATGTCCGCGGGCTCTCAGGCAGTGGAGAGAGGAATAATAATGCCTGCTTAGTGTTTATCTCATCATTTCCCTTAGTATGCAGAAATGTTCACATGCAGAACTGCTGTAAATCTGTCAAAAACCTTGCTCATCAGGTCCGTAGCCACAGTGGGGCATTTAGGGGCAGTGCACCCTCACTCATGGCTCACGCCCCGGAACTCCCACTGTGGGAATTGTGCTGGCAGGTATGGAAAAGAACCTTCTCTTCTTCACCTGCCCGCCAACAGGATCTCTCTCTCTCTCCATGCCCTGCTCCCCACCTCCCCAGATTTCTCAATGCCCCCCCCTCCAAAATTTACTGGCTGTGCTCCTGGGTATCATTACGCATAAATTCCCCATGGAGGGATTAGAGATAGCAATTTAAATAATAGCTAGTAAGATCAGCTGGCCTTATGCCCTTCCCAGTTCCTGAAGGTACCTGAATGGTACACGCAATGAATCTGAATACCAAGAAGGCTAGTTTCTATATACAGTTTATTATTATCATTGATTTCTTAAAATTTTGCCCTACCCTTCCTTCATATATCCCATAGCCTGCCTGTATATCTATCAAATGTGAAGTTGCCTTATGTTAAGTCAAATCGTTGGTCCATCTAGCTCAGTATTGTCTATTCCAGGGGTCCCCAAAGAGGTGCCCTTGGGTGCCATGGCAACAGCTTCCTGGTACCCACCAAGTGATTTTAGAAAGTAGGTGGGGCTTCTGCCCAGCCGGGATTCTGTTTGGCTGTTGGCAATCTGATTGACAGACATTTTTTTTTAATTGTTTCAGCAGCAGCTGCCACCATAGCAAAGGGATATTCACTGTGTGACTCAAGGCAATGCAAGAATGTATTTTAAAACCACACGTTCGTTTTAAAAAGGCATCCTGTTAAGCACAGCTTCTGTCTGAAGTGCTGAAGAGTTACTATTAAACTTATGCATAATCTCCCTCCCTGGCATTTTGTGGCTGGCTCTGCCTCCTGGGGCACCCATTTTGTGGGTTGACCCCACCTCCTATGGCATCCATTTTGTGGCCGGCTCCATCTCATGCAGCAGCCAGTTTGTGATTGCACCCACCACCCCATGTCAGAATCAATGCTTCCTCTAAGCTTTGGAGTCTTGTGAGCAAAAATTCTACTTTCTGAGCTTCTGGCATTAAAGCTGTGAGCGAGCGATTTGGCTGCTGCATCAATTAGTTTGCTCTGGAACCATCCTTCCTGAGCTAAGACAAAGGCGTGTGAGCCGGAAGCTAAAAAACTGTGAGATAACTTACACTAACTCAGCTTAGAGAGAACACTGGTCAGAATCCCAAAGGAGTTTGCAGGTTCAAAAAAGTTGCTGTCTCCTGTTCTACTTGGACCCCCAGCAGCTCTCTTAAGATCTAAGCTAACAAAGGTCTTTCCCACTCCTGTCTTGAGTCCCTGGAGAGCTGCTGCCAGTCTGAGTTGACGGTACTGCCCCTGATAACTACTGGTCTCACAAAGAAGAAGGAGAAGGAGCTGGTTTTTATACTCCACCTTTCACTAACCGCAGGAGTCTCAATCGCCTTTCCTTTCCCCTCCCCACAACAGACACCCTGTGAGGCAGGTGGGGTTGAGAGAGCTCTGACAGAACTGCTCCGTAGAGAACAGCTCTGAGAGAACTGTGATTGACCCAAGGTCATCCAGCTGGCTGCATGTGGAGGAGTGGGGAATCAAATTCGGTTCTCCCAGATAAGAGTCTGCCACTCTTAACCACTACCCCACAGTGTCTCTCAGGTTCATAGGACAGGTTCATAGGTAAGGGCTTCCTAGTTCCATCAGGCTAGCCACTGAGGGAAACAGGATGGACTTTGGTCTGATCCTGCAAGTCAGTTCTCCTGACATCGAAGTTGGTGCTGCAGTTTTGCTGTGAAGCGCTTTATTGGAGATGAAGGGGTCTTACTGGTACAGGAGACAGGAGCCTCCACCGCCGCACCCAGTCTCTCCTTTAAGCCTTTATGGTTTATGACAAATGTTGCAGCAATGTAGGGGGAAAAAAACCTAACCGCTTTATTGTTAAGGCCGAATGACTGAGCGCTGATCCAGCTTAATCCTTACACAAACATTTGGAGATAGCAAAATATGCTTTAAACTTTTTCCCCTCCAGGTCTCTTTGGAGAACTGCTGGTAAATAGTTTGCTCTCCAGATGCAAAGTATTAACACAGTCTTAGGATGCAACTAAGCTCAGAAAGGCCAAAGTTGTTTTGCAAAAGTATATTTCTGTTCTTCAGGGGATATGGGATTATTGTGCTGCTGCTTTTCTTGGTTGGGAGAAGCCATCGCAGAGCACATAGTCTGCATGACAAAGGTTCCCTGGTTCGATCCTTGGCATCTCCAATTGGGACTGACCTTCCTCTGATGGAGACCTGCAGTGCCACCTCCAGTAAACAGCACTGAGCAAGTGATCAGACTCAATAGAAGGCAGCCTTGTTTGGTCTTTGTGTCAGATCTGATAAGAACATAAGAGAAGCCAATGTCGGATCAGGCCAGTGGCCCTTCCAGTCCAACACTCTGTCACACAGTGGCCAAAAACACCAGGTGCCCTCAGGAGGTCCAGCAGTGGGGCCAGGACACTAGAAGCTCATCCACTGTTGCCCCCCCCCCCCAAGCACCAAGAATACAGAGCATCACTTGCCCCAGACCGAGAGATCCTATCTATACCTTGTGGCTAATAGCCACTGACGGACCTCTGCTCCATTTGTTTATCCAATTCCCTCTTGAAGCCATCCTTGCTTGTAGCTGCCGCCACCTCCTGTGGCAGTGAATTCCATGTATTAATCACTCTTTGGGTGAAGAAGGACTTCCTTTTATCTGTTCTAACCCGACTGCCCAGCAATTTCATGGAGTGCCCACGAGTTCTTGTATGTGAGAAATGGAGAAAAGGACTTCTTTCTCTACCTGCTCTGTCCCATGCATAATCTTGTAAACCTCGATCATATCACCCCTCAGCCGTCGTTTCTCCAAGCTAAAGAGCCCCAAGCGCTTTAACCTTTTTTCATAGGGAAAATGTTCCAATCCTTTTAACCACCTAGTTGCCCTTTTCTGCACTTTTTCCAATGCTATAATATCCTTTTTGAGGTGTGGGGACCAGAACTATAAACAGTATTCCAAATGAGGCTGCACCATTGATTTATACAGGAGCATTATGATACTGGCTGATTTGTACATATGTGTGTTTGTGCTTCTGGTCCCTGTGTATTGTTAGCCAAATTGCCTTATTTCGTTATCAGATATGGGGAATATTGTTATTAGATGTCAATAGGCAACAAAAGGGATCAGTTACCTATGTCTACAGGTATGTATCTATGTATGTTACCTAAGTATACCTATGTGTCCAGCCTTTTCCAGGGACCCAGAAATAGATGCAGAGACCAAGTCTCAACGAAATGGTTTCTTTACTGAAGGGATTTGCACACACACACAAATAAATTCACTTACGCACGCAACAATACAGAGCTAAGATGTGAAAAGGTACAGTGACATGCGCATTAGCAGGTTAAATCGTTGATGGGTGATATGCAGGGGTAATTTCGTAGAAAAAGAGGTGCAGGAGCTCATTAGCATAACTCATTAGCATAACTTAATTGCATAAGCCACACCCCCTGACATCACCAGAAGTATGTCAAAAGGCAAGAAAGAAAGAAGAGAGAGAGAGAGAGAAAAGAAAGAAAGAAAGAAAGAAAGAAAGAAAAGAAAGAAAGAAAGAAGGGAGAGAGAGAGAGAAGGAAGGAAGGGAGGAAGGAAGGAAGGAAGGAAGGAAGGAAGGAAGGAAGGAAGGAAGGAAGGAAGGAAGGAAGGGTTGGCAGAGAGGGAACCACTACTAATCCAAGCCTCAGAAATACCACTTTTCTGGGAGGATAGCTTCAGTGGTGGCTGAAGCCTTCAGAAGGCTGGTCGGAGGAACAAGGACCTTTCCAGGGGACGGGGTCATTTTGCTGTAGCCATGACACAAGCAGGCATTCCCCCACGGGGGGAGGTTGGCACCAACTCCTGGAGCTGAGCTCCCCCGAGCTCCTGCTCAAAATGACCCCTCGTGATATGTAACAAACCTGAGGAGGTGAAGCAATTCTGCAGCAGAAAAAGGGAAAGTGGGGGGGGGGGGGGAGAGACTATAAAGTAAGGGGCCGTGTTCTGGCTGGCAGAAGCACTTGGAAGACTCTGGGCAGTGCTTACACTGAGAGCCAAAGTAGGATGGGGTTAGGTAGGTGCAGTTTTTACCCTACTACTTGGTTCCAGTGGCAGGAGTGCTTCCATTGTAGTCAGTGTGGGATTTCAACTTCTGCCCTCTTCACAATGCAGACTTCCACTTTGCCTCCTATGCTGGTCATGGGGGTCTGCTGACTCCCACGTACAAAATTGGGGGGGTGGGGCTCAGTGGGCTGTAGAAGGCAGGGAAGTCAGGAAGGTCATACTCCATTAGCAGATCTTGTTAGATACAAGTCATTGTTCCTTGTTCAGGCGGCTCTCCCATGATGCTTTGCTCCCTCAAGGTCATGTTTTCTTGCCCATTAGGGGGAAGGTTTCCGTAACCACCTTCCCCCAGTTAAAGCTTTTGACATCTCCATACATCTAGTCTGGGGAGAACTGATTAAAGTTTTGAAATAAATGCATCTCTGGGAATGAAGGTGGGGGATACTAATGGCCATCAAATGGGAAGTGAATCATTAAGAGGGAATGTCAGAATGCAGGTCTGGCTGACGCATTATCGGGTGAATGGATCAACCATTGCCCAGGTCTGGAATTAACGACAGAGGATTTTGTCCTGGATCCGTGCCTACAGAACCTTTTTGCGAAATGTTTTCCATGCGCCCATTCTCGCACGTGGACACACACCTGTAGCGTTAATTCCACCCTTTTCTTTTATGAACTTCCCAACGACTCCTGACACAATCTGTTCACCATACTTTACGTGGCGACAGTTCTAAGCAACCCATTTTCTTTTCCCTGCCCAAGTAAGCACCCTAATTAAGTCATTTAATACTTTCTCGGTTTCTGTCTTTTCTTTTTTAAATGTTTGCTTTGTTTCCAGTTCAAGCCTGGAGCTCTTGCCGGATGTTCAGTATATTTTTGGCCTGCCCTTCCACCCCCGCTATGAAAACCGATACACTCTGGGAGAGAAGACCCTTTCCTTGGCCATAATGCAGTACCTGAGCAACTTTATAACATCTGGGTGAGTACTGTGCTATAATCCCAAAGTAAAGTTCTGCGTGTACGACAGAACTTCTGATGCCGCCCCCTTCCGGAAGCATCTGTACGCGACCGGCCAAACGACTCCTCAAGGGGTCTCAAGATCAGATTCCAACACAGCAACTTGGAAAGACATATTGGGATGTTAGGTCAACATAGCAGATCTTGTCTGGTCATAAAAGTAGGATACCGAGTGCAGTAAACAATTCTTCCAAGAAGTATATTACAAACAAGGCAAACGGATATTTGTTCACGTCGATCCAGTTCACATTCAGGTTGCAGCCAAAGGAAAAAAACGAAGTCTAATCTAAAGAGGACTTTCCTGATCACCAATGGCCAGCTTGTCCGGCATCCTGTGTGTGAAAGGACGTGGGTGTGGTCTCTACAGGAGAGACCTGCAGAGACGTGTGTCTCCATGGAAGGCCATGTGACAAATCTGAGAGAAGAGAAGAAGAAGAGAAGAAGAAGAGATTGGATTTATATCCCTTCACTCATTTGGAGTCTCAGAGCGGCTTACAGACTCCTTTCCCTTCCCCTCCCCACAACAGACACCCTGGGAGGTAGGTGGGGCTGAGAGAGCTCTTTCCCAAGCTGCCTTGAGGGAACAGCTGGTACAGAGCTATGGCTTGCCCAAGGTCATCCAGCCAGGTGCAAGTGGGGGAGTGGGGAATCAAACCCGGTTCTCCCAGATTAGAGTCCGCGCACTTAACCACTACACCAAACTGGCTCCTGAGGACAAAGGGAGTGAGAGAGAGAGGAGAGGGCAGATCCCAGGTTAAGGCAAAGAGAGGCATCCCATTCAAGGGGATAACACCTTTACACACTAAGGCTGTTTTTACATCTGACTTTCCCGCTGGAATCATTCTAGTTCCAAAAAAATCTGCCCACACCTTTGTCTAATGTGAAACCGTGCTGCTACTGAAATGTCCACATCTACTAATTGCCCTCCTGTGGTCAAGCTAGTATTCAACCGGCTTGATTCTGCTTTAAACAATTGCTGTTGATTAGAGCACTTAGACCCCCTGGAGTGAAATTTCACACCGCTGTGAAATCAGCACAGGAAAAGACAGCAGTCAAACAACTTTAGAGGGGAGGTGTAAAATGACCCTTAGAGTGATGTAGCGCCCCGCCAGTGTCCAGGCATGCTGAGTCCAACAAGAAATACCCAAGACATGTTGGGACACAGAAATGTATATGAGAAAAAAAGCTCAATGGCTTGTGGTAATAATATTTAAAATGGCCAGGTCAGGCATCCTTCTTGGTTCAAAATCTGCTCTGCAGAGCCATTGTTTTGACCCAGCAGTTGCCCCACCTCGACACCTCTTTCTGCCTCTGTCCATTGCTCCTGCCTGCCATGGTTAACACACTTCCGCTCTTTACCCCCTATCAGACATCTTTATATACCGCATAGCAAACCATGCATGCCTAATGGGGTTTCACCAGCTTGCCATCTTATGAGAGTTTGGAAAGTCCCAGTTTCCCAAACCCTTGCAGCCTTGGGAAGATTTGGGAAGATTTCTGCACGTATAGCTTGCCACACTGTTTAAAGAGTCCTAGGTGGGTGAAGAAGGGGAAGGGACATTAGCTCCTATGCTACTTGGGTAGAAGAGAGGAGAGAAGAGAGCTGGTAAGGAGGGTAAGGCAAGGGTGGTGTGAAGGATGGTGTCCCCCACAATCTACCGCCCGAGGCTGCCAGCTTTCTCTGCCTTGTTATAAAGCTATATCAAGATGAGTAGCTGTGTCAGTCTGTCTGTAGCAGAAGAAAAGAACAGGAGTTCAGTAGCACCTTAAAAGGTTTCCCTTGCTTGAAAGCCAGCTGAATCTGACTCTAGGGGGGTGGTGCTCATCTCCGTTTCCAAGCTGAAGAGCCAGCACTGTCTGAAGACGTTTCTGTGGTCATGCGGCCAGCACGACTAAACGCCGAGGCGCACAGAATGCTGTTACCTTCCCCCTGAAGTGGTGCCTGTTCATCTACTTGCAGTTTCTTGCTTTCGAACTGCCAGGTTGGCAGGAGCTGGGGCCAGAGACGGGAGCTCACTCCGTCACACGGCACTCGGGTCGCAAACTGCCGAGCTATCGACCCTCCAGCCTGCAGCTCAGCGTCTTAACCTCTGAGCCACCGTGGCCCCTCACTAGCACCTTAAAAGACAAACAAAATTTGTGGCAGGGGATGAGCTTCGGTGAGTCACTGCTCCCTTCTTCAGATACAGCTGTGAGTCCATCTGTCCTGTCTTGGAGATCGGCGTGACTTCAGATGCCAAATGACAATAATGAAATTTCTTTGCTGAACCAGACCAGAAGTTCATCTAAAGCCCCATAGTTTTTCAACAAAACAAAACAGCCATCCAGATCTTTCTGGGAGGTAACAAACAGGGCACCAAACTACGCCTATTGTTTTTGAGGTAATTTTGAGGTATACTCAGGGGTCCTTTCGTAGAAAAAGAGGTGCAGGAGCTCATTAGCATAAGCCACGCCCCCTGACATCACCAGAAGTGTGTCAGAAAGGGAATGTCAGTTTCAGCCCCATTATATCCTATGGGCCATTGAACTCAATGGCAAAAACTCATAGGGTATATGAGGGGCTGGAGGAAAAGGGGGTTTGAGGGAGAGGCTCCAAACTTGCAGGGTAGCTGCTGGGGCCTCTCCTCGAAATACCCACTAAGTTTCAAGAAGATTGGACCACGGGGTCCAATTCTATGGGCCCCCAAACAGATTGTCCCATCCCCTCCATTGTTCTCTATGGAGGGAAATTTTTTTAACTTTTTCCCTCCCATAGAGAACAATGGAGGGAATGGGGGCAACCTGTTTGGGGGCCTGTAGAATTGGACCCCCTGGTCCAATCTTCTTGAAACTTGGTGGGCATTTCGAGGAGAGGCCCCAGCAGCTACCCTGCAAGTTTGGAGCCTCTCCCTCAAACTTCCTCCCCTCCAGTGGCTTTTAAAATTGCCGCCGAATTTCGGTGGCAATTCGGCGGCGAGCTGAATCAGGTTAGAGACTCTGATTCAGCCCGTGGCTGCCCTACTGGCCAGTCCTGAGCTGGTGGAGCTTTGCTCCGCCTCGCTCCGGCCCCAAAGGACCCCTGGGTATACTGCCTCAGTACATGGAAATTCCATTTAGCTGTCACAGCTCATAACCATTGATCGGCCTGTCTGCCGTGGATTTGTCGAATCCTGTTTTTAAAGCGAAACAAAAGCAAAGTTTTAAGGCAGAGCCCACTTCCCTCCAATGGCGTGGGCTTGGAGACCGAGCCTCACAAACTCGGACTGGGAACCCTGCCCCTTGCCCAGTCCAGCCAATGGCAATAGTGAAAGGAAGGATATTCGTATCCCCCATGTCTGGGTCATGTTTGCAATAGCTCTGGATGCTTCCGGTGGTGTCTAATAGCTCTTCCTTCCTGCAGAAATCCAAACAACCCTTACAAATTCTCCAGAAGGGCTCCTGGTCTTGCGTCACCCTGGCCTATGTTCCAGGCAGACACGGGCCGAGACGATTATAAAGAATTCACTCCTGCTCTGAAGAACCGTAAAGGGTTGAAAGAAGCCGAATGTTCGTTCTGGTCTAATTACGTCAAGACACTCAAAGCGTCTAGAGGCTGTAAGTGTGATCGGTTTCAGAATGAGGTGGGCGGGCGTGTGCCTGGGCATCAAGTAGCCACCGTAAAGCACCATATCTCAAAAAGGACATTCCAGAGCTGGGAAAAGTACAGAGGAGGACAACCAAGATGGTTGGAGGGGAGGGGGAGCACCTTCCTTATGAAGAAAGGCTGAAGAGTCTGGGACTTTTCAGTTTAGAAAAGAGATGACTAAGAGGGGACATTATGGAGGTTTATAAAACTTTTTCTCCCTTTCCCCAAATACCAGAACTTGAGGGCGTCCAATGAAGCTGATGGGCAGTAGGTTCAGGAAAAACAAAAGGAAATACTACTTTACACAGAGAGTGATTAAAACGTGGAATTCGCTGCTGGATGACGTAGGGATGGCCACGGGAATAAACAGCTTTAAAAGGGGGATTAGATTGATTCATAGAGGATGAGTGGCTACTAGCCATGGTGACTGAGGGAAACCTCCATATTCGGAGGCACTAATCCTCTGAATCCCAGAGCTGGGAGGCAACATCAGGGGAAGGCCTCGGCCTCTATGCCCTGTTGTTGGCCCTCCAGCGGAACTGGTTGGCCACTGTGTGAGGCGGGATGTTAGACTAGCTGGACCCCTGGTCTGCTCCAGCAGGGCTCTTTTTATGTTCTAAAGAAAGCCTCGGCCTCTATGCCCTGTTGTTGGCTCTCCAGAGGAACTGGTTGGCCACTGTGTGAGGCAGGATGCTGGAAAACACCAGGGTGCCCTCAGGAGGTCCAGCAGTGGGGGCAGGAAGCCCTCCCACTGCTGCCCTCCCCCCAAACACCAAGAATACAGAGCATCACTTGCCCCAGACTGAGAGATCCCATCTACACCTTGTGGCTAATAGCCACTGATGGACTTCTGCTCCATATGTTTATCTAATTCCCTCTTGAAACTGTCCTCAAACATTGCAAATTTCAATGTAAGAGTTCCGAAACTGTGCTTTATCCAGTAACTGCAGCAATGTTTTGCTTGGAATCTATACTGAGCTAAGGCAGAGACAACTGAACGGCATCGAGTGATGTATCGTTCCTGCAATGCTGTCTGTGGGCAGGCTATTAAATGACAACAGTCCAACCACAGACTGTTCTCAGATGGCTGCCTGACAGATTAATGTGGAGGGATAATTCATGGAGTACACTGGGGAGAAGGTTCTGACCTCAGCAAGACACGATGGCTGCCTGTGCTTTTCGTTGACTGATGTGTCTGTCGTTGTGTTTTTTGTTTGGTTGTTTTGCATCGTGATTTCAGGCGGAAGAGATCAGCCGATCGCAAGTGAAGCGAGCGACCAATTGGCTGTGGAACCTGTTCCTAAAACCACTCAGCCAAAGCCAGCAGAAGAAAAAGTGGCCTACAGCAAATAGGACGTTCCACTTAAGTCTCTTTTGGACTGGTTGGGCATTCCAAAACAGAGAGACAAACAGCATCTTACTAGCTGCTTTGTGCCTCCGCTCTCTATCTGTGCAGATTACTATAATTGCAAGTGTTGTCTTCGTGCAAAAACAGGCAAGATATAAAAAGTGCTTCTTCTGTCAGGAGATGGCCTACTAGCAGAGCAGATCAATAGGATCCATAGAACCATAGAGCTGGAGGGGGCCATACAGGCCATCTAGTCCGAGCCCCTGCTCAATGCAGGACCAGCCTAGAGCATCCCTGACAAGCGTTTGTCCAGGCGCTGCTTAAAGACTGCCAGTGAGGGGGAGCTCACCACCTCCCTAGGCAGCTGATTCCACTGTGGAACAACTTTTACTATTAAAAAGTTCTCTCTAATATCCATCCGGTACCTTTTCACCCTTAATTTAAACCCGTTATTGCGAGTCCTCTCCTCTGCTGCCAAGAGGAACAGCTCCCTGCCCTCCTCTAAGCGACAGCCCTTCCAATACTTAAAAGAGAGCAAATCGTGTTCCCCCTCAACCTCCTCCTAAACATTCCCAAGTCCCTCAGCCTTTCTTCCAATACCGGGGATCGAGCATGTGGAACAAAAAAAAAATCCTCAAAATGTATAGAATTCTTTTTCAGGAAGCTATATGACAAAAGTCGGGACTACCTTGCCAACACAATTGCGTGCCTTTCAAAAAATTGACAGAATACTTGTTTTGTTCAAGGAAGAGTTCAGAGAAAGGCAGCGAGCAAACCAAACCCATGATACCTTTCCATGGGGATTGGTAGAAAGCCCCTCTGAAACATTTTTGAAATGTTAACTTCAAAAGATGCACTTCCTCCCACCTTCATAATTCACATTTCCTGATTTATATTTGAGCAGGCTTACTCGGAAGTAAGCCCCACTGAGTTCATTGCAACTTAACTTCCTTGAAAGTGTGATAGAGATTGCAGCCCATGGTGTAATTTAGTCCTTCCCTCCTACAAATTGCTACAATAGGATCAAAAGCTGAAAAATTCAGGACGCGCCCAAAAATTCGGATCCAGTTTTTCACTGTGTCGTGCCTGTAGAAATAGGAAGGTTTGGCTGGGGACCATCATTCATGGAGGCATGTTTGGTAGATGTTAATAACCTGACACATGATTGGGGGGGGGGGGATGACACCATCTGGTAAAATCGGTGCAGTGGAAGAAAGCGCAGTTGGGTCGAAGCATTTTGAATCTTGCCTGTTGTTGTAATGAGCTTCGTGAAGACGAACATTCAAAGCAACGATGCTACAGTAACACAGCAATCTATCTGGCAGCCGGTTTTGCTTGTTTGCCCATATTCGGCTATATTTAGATGTATGGTGTTCAATAAAGCTGCAAAAACTGTTTGGAGAAAGCTTATTTCTTACACCCCCTCACACTGGCAGGCCTATAAACCAAATGTTGTTTTTCCCTTCTTTAAGCCCCTCAGTCTTCTCCTCTGCCAGTGAAACAGTCTGTAAGGTCAGCATAATAGCACATGGTTCCAGCATTACCGTCCCATCCGGAAATCAACACAACAGTTGCATATATTCTCATTGACCTTTTCAATCACACCTCCATTCAAATCCAGAGGCTTGGCTCGAAGTTGGCAGGGGGAGAGGGGAGGGGGGATGGGAGGGTCCTGTCTTGGGGTTGCCAGCCTCCAGTTGGGACCTGGAGAGCTCCTGGAATTAGAACTGATTTCCAGGAGACACAGATCAGTTCCCTGGAGAAAACTGGAGCTGCTTTGGAGGGCGGGCTCTATGGCATCATACCCTGCTGAGGTCCCACCCATCCCCAAACCCCTCCTTCCTCAGGCTCCATCCCCAATATCTCTAGGTATCTACCAGAGTTTGCAGCCGTAGTGCTGGCTCGGCCATAGAGCATCTGCTTTGCATGCAGAAGGGCCCACATCCAATCCCCTTACACGGCAGCAGAAAGCACTGTCAAGTCGCGACCAACTTATGGTGACCTGTAGGATTTTCAAGGCAAGAGACATTCAGAGTTGGTTTGCCACTGGCTGCCCAACCCTAGGGTTCCTGGATGGTGTCCCATCCAAGTACTGACCAGGGCCGACTCTGCTTGGCTTCCAAGATCTGATGAGGTCAGACTAGCCTGGGCCATTCAGAGTCCTTTCTGGATTTGCCTGTTGCTCTGAGTTTTCTCAGTGTTCGAATTGAGGCAATTTAAGTCTACGGCAAAACAGCATCCAAATAACCCGGGGCAATAGCAGGCTGCAACTGGGCTGACCACTGAAGGGAGGTGATGTAATGCAGAATGGGGGGGGGAAAAAACACGGAATAAAAAGAAGGTTGGACTCAATTTTAGTGTGGAGGGGAGTTGGATTAAAAATAAGGTTGAATTCGATTTTAGTGCAGAATTGGTTGGAAGACATCACAGTGCACATGGATTAAAAGGAAGAAGAAGAAGAAGAGGAGGAGACTGGATTTATACCCCGCCCTCCACTCCCCAAGGGAGTCTCAGAGCGGCTTACAAACTCCTTTTCCCTTCCCCTCCCCACAACAGACACCCTGTGAGGTCGGTGGGGCTGAGAGAGCTCTGAGACAACTGTCCTTGAGAGAACAGCTGGTTCAGAGCTATGTCTTGCCCAAGGTCATCCAGCCAGGTGCAAGTGGAGGAGTGGGGAATCAAACCCGGTTCTCCCAGATTAGAGTCCGCGCACTTAACCACTACACCAAACTGGCAGAAAGTGGAGAAAGGAGAGTGCAGAAAGGACCCAGGTCAGGGCATCCTCTTACGTACTTAACTTTAAATATTTATCCCCCTCTGTTGTTCCCAAAGGACCCTGATAATAATATTTATTTATTGCATTGCATTTATTAATTGCCTGACCTCTGTGACTGTGGGGTTCTAGGGGACGGACAAATTTTAAAGCCATACCCAGCCTGTTATACAGTGATTAAAAGCAAGTGGTGAAATAGGAAAGAACCATCAAAATGCAGTAAAGAAAAAAACAAGCAACAAATTAACCGGCGAGATCTTGTGCCAGTCCTGGATCCAGTGGACCAGCTCATCTAATGCCACAGGGCCTAAGCCACATGATAAGGGTGAAGGGCCAATAGCTTGTGCCTCTGACTACATACGAACTTCACACCTGAAGACTGGAAGAGCAAACAAAGCTTAGCTTCAGATGTTAACCGTTGGCAGCGATATGGCTCCCAATTTGCCTTTCCCGCTCCCTGGCATCACCCGTAGAAAGAACCAGCAGTAGATGATGTGAAAAACCTCCACCTGGAACCCTGGAGAGATGCTGGCAGTCAAAGCAGACCTTGATAGATTCATGAGCTGCTCTTTCCCCCTTGCTGCTCAGGGCTTCTTTGTAGCCTCTCCCTTCCTGGTTTTCCCCAAGTCCGGGCTCAGCCTTGCTTTCTGACTCTTGGGGAAATGAGGAGTGCAGGAACCTTTTCATGGACTGCCACCCTCACTGTGCTCACTGAAGAGGGAGAGAAACTGGCTTCCCAATTGCATCAAGAGAGACAGAGAGAGAGAGAGAGTTGTTTCAAAACACCTCTTCTTTAAACACTTTAAAACGTAAGAATCTGGTATGCAGCATACAAAAATAACCAAGGTTGCGGTCACACACATGAGAAAAGGCGGGGGGGTGGGGGGGAGAGCAAGGCTATTTCCTCCAGAGGATATTGACCCACAGTTGCGCGATCACTCAGAGTTTTATAGATGTGGGCACAGCCCACCACTGCATGATCAGGTGCAACCACAAGTGAATCGGGGGGGGGGGGTTTGCCATTTTTTCTCGATTCACTTAAGTGGGGGATCGATGAATCGCATCTCCGCCCTGAGGGCTTCCTGTGGTGGTATGCGATGACGCGCGTACTGAGAAGGGGAATAAAACAACGGCATGGCGTCGGGATAGCCTGATCAGACTATCCGGATGCCATGAGTGTGCACTAGAGTGATCACACAGGGGAAAGTCCATCTGTGGCCTGTAGCAATCAATTTACTACCAGACTTTCACTAGCGTTTTTTTTTACTCCGCTTCTCCGGCAGAGCAAAACGGCTTGCCGACAGCTGCAGGGCACTTGCCAGATGTTTGCGTCTGATCATGCCCTTTAAATCCACCTTGCATTCGTGCCTAAGGCGGGGCTACTTGTGCGTGTGATCACACTCCCAGTCAATCAAACACCTAATTAGAGTGCCCTGTAATTTTATAAAGGATATATCCTGGTTGCCTGCCAAGACCCGTAACGCAGGGTGGTTGGCCTACAACCACGAAGGAGACTAAATTCAAACATTAAGCACCTTTTCCCATCCACAGGAGCTAACATAGCTGTCTGTCAAGTCTGTTGCTCAGCATCTGACATTTTTATTTTATTTTATTGTTTTGCTTTATACCCCGCCCTTCCCACAAGCGGGCCCAGGGCGGCTCACCACAATAAATTCAATCCAAACTTAAAATAATCAAATCAGACAATAAATAATAATATTAAACCGATACAATAAAACTAATTTAAAACATTTAAAGTGGGCAGTGCGATGTATTCAGTTTCAGTTCTTACAGCCGGGAAATGAGTGAGCCAGCGCCAAGCCATGGTGGTCTCACACAGCAGCAATAGAGTGGCCAGCTGGTAGATACTGACTCAATCGAAGGCCTAGCAGAACAGCTCCATTTTGCAGGCCCTGAGAAACTGTAACAGGTCTTTCAGGGCCCTGAGAATGCTCTGGCACTAGGCGGGCATCTTTTGGGCCGGGGAATGCTAGGCAGGCATGCTAGGCGGGCATCTTTCGGGCCGGGGAAAACCAGCACTGCCTAAAAGGACCAAGGTACGTGATGTTTCTCACATCTATGACATCCCAGCCTCTCTCCTGCTGCAGACAAGCCGACGGCTCTCCTTTCTAAAATAATAACCGAGGTAGCATTTTCTTGAAAAAAGGCTTCATAGAGAGCGAGATCGCTGAATCGTGCTACTTTCCCGCAGCGTACGACAGCCCCCGTAAAACTGTTTGCGGAAGCCAAAAAGTCTGCGAGGATCAAAAGGCCGACATTGCGAGTGAAAGAAAGAGGACAGCCTGTTTGTTTCCTTTTTGAGAGTACACTGGAGACATTCTTTAATCTGTGGTTCATCTGAGTGGAATTATGGCCCCCAACAGCACCGTGGCCAAAAAAGGACACATTTTTTTTGTTTGTTTGTTTTGTTCTTTGGTATTTTGCGAGAGAGTCAGCCTGCTTCTTCACACACCAGACGGGCACTCCACACTCTAGAAAATGATTCCCTGCCTTTCAGCATTGACACAAATCTTTGCTTTGGAAGAAGAGGGTGCATAACTTTGTCACATCAGCTGAATGGTGAGAGGGTAGAAAGTGCCATCAAATCACAGCTATTATTTATCATATGGCCGAATTATGCACAGGAAACATATAATAATATAAAATACGTAATCAAGTAGATACAATGGGAAAGCAGACAGATTGGGCAATCTCCCTATGGTGACTCCATAGAGTTTTTAACGGAAGAGGGGAACGGAGGTGGTTTGCCATTGCCTGCCTCTGTGTAGCAACCCTGGACATCCCTGGTGGTCTCCCATCCAAGTACTGACCAGGGCTGACCCTGCTTAGCCTGGGCCATCCAGGTCAGGGAATGAAGGTGGTGAAAAGTTCTATGATGGACCTCTGTCCCTTCCCAACTCCCAGGCAGATTTTTCCCGCCAAAACTTAGTTCCCTCCTGTGTCTGAGCCAGTAGCGTGTATTTCTTCTTTGTCTTGAAAGATTTGATTGTCCCACACTTTGACAGAGATATACTTTGTCTCTGGACCCAGCACAGGAACCTGAGGGGAAAACAGGTGCCCTCTTGTTTTAAACCCTTTGAAATGGCATGTGAGACTATATAACTTTTAAAACAGAATAAAAGATTTTTATTTAACAGACAGGGAATATATATATAGAAGAAGTCAAGGTTTGGTTCTGAGTAGCAGTGACCCTCTAGGGCCTGACACAGCACAGGGTCTATCTTGACAACAGCTGCCTTGGAAGATGCTTGGGTGAAAGTGCAAAAGGGATTGAGCTGGCTAGTTGTAGGGCAGCCACTGAGAAGTCCTTTTTCTCCCTCACCCAAAATACTTGAACTTGAGGGCTTCCAATGAAGCTGATGGGCTGTAGGTTCAGGACAGAAAAAGGAAAACACTACTTTATAGAGAGAGTAATTAAAATGCGGAATTCAGTGCCAGAGAATGTAATGATGGCCACAGGAATAAATAGCTGTAAAAGGGGATTAGGAAGAAGAAGAAGAAGAGAAGGAGGAGGAGGAGATTGGATTTATACCCTGCCCTTCACTACCCGAAGGAGCCCCAGAGCAGTTTACAATCTCTTTTCCCTTTCCCTCCCCACAACAGACACCTTGTGAAGTAGATGGGGCTGAGAGAGCTCTTTCGAAGACTGCTCCTGAGAGAACAGCTCTGAGAGAACTTGTGACTGATTCAAGGTCACACCGGCAGCTGCATGTGGAGGAATGGAGAATCAAAGCCGGTTCTCCCAGATTAGAGTCCGCGCTCTTAACCAATAAACCAGACTGGCTCTCAGATTCATGGATGATAAGAACAATGTGATGTCACTTCTAGTTTTTCCCACAAGAGGCATCACAGCGCACATGATGCTGTGCACCCTTTATGTCCCGACTCTTGAAGCTTTCACTGGTTGCCACACCCTGTCTGTGTCCCCCAAAGGGAAGCCCCCCTCATGGCTTTAGCCCCAAACTCAGGGTTCCCAGCTTGCACGTGGGGCCTGGAATTACAACTCAGACGACAGAGATCAGTTTCCCCATAGAAAAGGGCTACTTTGGAAGGAGGACTCCCCCCCCTCCCCAAATCCTACCCTTCTCAGGCTCCACCTCCAAAACCTCCAGGTACTTCCCAACCTGGATCAGATAACCCTGCCCTAAAGCAGGCCAAGAATTTGCAAACCCACAATCTGATCTTTGGGCTTTTCCATCCCATTTCCAAGACCCAGTTTCGTACAGTGGTTAGGAGCGCGGACTCTAATCTGGGAGAACTGGGTTTGATTCCCCAGTTCTCCACATGCAGCTGCTGGTGTGACCTTGGGTCAGTTACAAGATCTTTCAGAGCTGTTCTCTCAGGAGCAGATCTCGAAAGAGCTCTCTCAGCCCCACCTACCTCACAGGGTGTCTGTTGTGGGGAGGGGAAAGGAGATGGTAAGCTGCTCTGAGACTCGTTCAGGTAGTGAAGGGTGGGGTATAAATCCAGTCTCCTCCTCCTTCTCCTCCTCCTCTTCTTCCGAAAGCAGCTGGAGGGATTGGATTTGAACCCCAGTGTTGGGGAGGAATGGTTCATCTTTTCCTAACTTGGTATGATGTTCCCAGGGGAAATGGACCTTCTCCCCCTAAATCGGCTATTAGGCTCCATGGGCGAAATTAGGGTGAAGTCGTTTCCATTGCATTTCTATCTATTCCTTGAGCCACCAAGGGGCCCCGAGGATCATTCACAAAATTCTGTCTGGAGCCAACACAAACCGACGCAGCCGCCTCTCAGCGATCCACCCACCCCCTCCGTTCCGAATGTCTGGAACTGCCGGGAGAGCTTAAAACTTTCCAGCTCCTTGTCCAGCACCTGGTGAGTCAGAAACTTTAAATGAGTTTTCTTTCATTCACTCCCCGCCCCTTTCCTCCGTTGCATAAGAAAACCAGGCCTCCAAGTGTCTGAAAAGCATGGAGCGCTTTTGTGACATTCCTTCCACAATAATGCCTTGTCCTTCAAGTAGCAGAATGGGAAAGTGGCCAGGGAAAAGAAGAAGGAAGGAAAACACAGGCAAGAAGCACGATCCGGGCAAAGTCTCATTCTTTGAAGTCGCGTTCATTTCCGAGGGACAGATCGAAGCACTCAAGTACCTCTTCTATGGAAGTGAATGGCATTGATTGCCTTGCTAAGACAATACAGGCAGATTATGAACACAGGGCTAGAGCCCATTCCTTATGAGAACCATTGGGGTGTAGTAGTTGGAGAGTTGGGCTAGGATCAGGCCCGGAGCCAGGATTTTGTGCCTTGTGGGGCAATTTTTTTCCCTGGTGGGGCTGAAGTTCTCACAGGGCAGAAAGAGAAGCCGTTTAGCCAATAGAAAGCTGTTGCTGCAATAGATCTCTAAACTGCAAGCTGTCAGCCACTTGAGATGACAGTTCTCAGCTGCTGGAAGTTAATGACTTCTGCCAGCCTAAGCAAGAATTCCAAGAACAAGCCGGCAGGTAGGGGTGATGACTTCTATAGCCAAGAAAGCTAACTCTTAGGCAGAAAAAAAGGAGAGCAGTTCCTTGACACAGTTAGAAGGGATCCTAGAGGTCACTTACTCCAACCCCCTTGTTCAGTGTGGGAATTAGTCAACTACAGCACCCCACTCTGCTTAAAAGAGCGCATGCCTTTAAAAAATGTTTTTAAATGACTGAAAAAAAGAAATTCTTGTGGGGCTGTGCCTTTAAGAAAGGGGGTGGAACCCCCAAAAGCCCCACTGTAACTACGGGCCTGGCTAAGATCTAAGAGCCCTGGGTTCAAATCCTCACTATGCCATAGAAACTTGCTGGCTGACCTTGGGCCAGGCATTCTTTCATCCTCACGTAACCCACAGGGCTGTTTTTAGGGTCAAAGGAGGAAGGAAGAACAATGTATACCACCATGAGCTCCTGGAAAGGAGCGTGGGTTACAAACGTACTTAATAGATAGATAGGCACAGCTAAAGTTCCTAAGGCTTTCTAATTCAGAAGAAAAATGACCTGAGTTATGATGTGATAGAAGTGTACAAAGTTATGAATGGTAGAGAGAGAGAGATGGTGGACTCTCCTTCTTGGGAGGTTTTCAGACAGAGACCACATGGCCATCGGACAGCAATGCTGATTGTGTGAACTTAGGCAGATCACACCTCCCCTCTAAAGTAGTTTGACTGCTGTCTTTTCCTGTGCTGATTTCACAGTGGTGTGAAATTTCACTCCAGGGGGTCTAAGTGCACTAATCAACAGCAATTGTTTAAAGCAGAATCAAGCCGGTTGAATACTAGCTTGACCACAGGAGGGCAATTAGTAGATGTGGACAGTTCAGTAGCAGCACGGTTTCACACCGCACAGAGGTGTGGGCAGGTTTTTTTGGAACTAGAATGATTCCAGCGGGAAAGTCAGATGTAAAAACAGCCTAAAAGGGAAGGCAGGAGGGGTTGCCTCAGTGCTCAGTTCTCGTGGCCCTTTCTTACGTGCCCAGGGAAATGCTGATTGCCACTTTGGGGTCAGGCAGCGATTTTTCTCCAGGCCAGTTTGCCTGGGGATCCTGGAGGTTTTTTGTCATCTTCTGGGCATGGAACAGGGGTCACTATGCGTGTGGGGTGGGGGACGGGGGGAGCTATTTGTGAATTTCCTGCATAGAGCAGGGGGTTGGACTAGATGACCCTGGAGGTCCCTTCCAACTCTATGATTCTATGGAAGAAAGAAACAGAATTTCCTCCATATAACCAGAAGTGATTTAATTTTATATGTGTGTGGTGGAGGAAAGTGTTATCCCTCCTAGCTGTTTAGCTTTGATGCTTTAATGAGATCAGGCTAGCCTGGGTCATCGAGATTATCCAGGTCAGGGGCAAGTGTATTTAGACAACAAGATGACAGTGTCACATAGTACCGGGTGTAGTGTAAAAGGGAGTCATTACTGAATCTGAGCGCCCAGGAATTCATTTCTAAACAACGCCAGTGGCTGTCTGCGCAGATCAAAAGAGCGGCGTTTATTCTGAATTGCTCCCGCTAGGCTGCCACGATGACTTCGTAGCAGCCCCTTCGGGGCGCAATCCAAAAGTACCGGATTCAAGTGCAACCGTTTTTCTGCCGGCTTATTACTTTTTCAGATGATTTCTTTTCATCTCGCCAAGCACATGTTAGAAGCTGCCATGGATGAAGTCTCTGAAAAGGAAGGCTTCGCGAAGTCACTAAAATTGGCCGGATCGTTTTTGGAATGAACGTTTTAAAAACGGCTCGCTCCAGGTTTCCAGGTTACGTTATACACACTGAAGCAAATTTATTTCTTTTCTGGGTTTTTTTTTAAAACGAGCGTACTAGTTAGGTACAACTCAAAAAAACTTTCTTGGCTGGCGGAGGGCACGGAATAAATCTTACTGCATCCTGTGCTCCCTCCAAAGTTCCCAGTCTATGAAGGACGCCAGAGGAAGGTAAAGCTGGTTGCTGGATCCAAGAATGGGGGGAGAATCCGGAATATTCCATTGTGTCAGACCGTATTATGGTGCAAGGTGACACAGAGGAAAAGACAGCGTGGCGTAGGGGCTAGAGAACCACGCCACATTAAGAGCAGGGCAATGAGTTGTTTTAATCTTCCCTCTGCCATGAAGGTGGTTGGGAGATCTTGGGCCGAGGTTGTCCCGGTCTCCTGTTCTAACTGGCAACCTCTTGCTAGGGTTGCCAGCCTCCAGGTGATGTCTGGAGAACTCCTGGAATTACAGCTAATCTCCAAGCAACAGAAAAGAAGAAGAAGAAGAAGATTGGATTTATACCCCGCCCTTCACTACCCAAAGGAGTCTCAGAGCGGCTCACAAACTCCTTTTCCTTCCCCTCCCCACAACAGACACCCTGTGAGGTAGGTGGGGCTGAGAGCGCAGGGAAGAAGAAGAGAAGAAGAGATTGGATTTATATCCCGCCCTTCACTCACTTAAGAGTCTCAGAGCGGCTTACAAACTCCTTTCTCCTCCCCTCCCCACAACAGACACCCTGTGAGGTAGGTGGGGCTAAGAGAGCTCTTTCCCAAGCTGTCCTTGAGGGAACAGCTGGTACAGAGCTATGGCTTGCCCAAGGTCATCCAGCCAGGTGCAAGTGGAGGAGTGGGGAATCAAACCCAGTTCTCCCAGATCAGAGTCTGCTCACTTAACCACTACACCAAACTGGCTCTCTGGGGTGACCCAGGGGGTGACATGACCAAGCCCCGCCCCCTCCTCGGCTTCCCCAAGCAGTGCAGAGGCGCAGCGCCCCGGGGAAAGCCCTGCTAGGGTCTTTATTGTTTTTAATGTTTTGTTTTAATATTGATAATTTTATCATTGTTCCTTTTATGACTGTGTGCTGCTTTTCCAGAGACTTGCTCAAGGTGGCATCTAAATTTTCTAAGGATACCATTTTTTATCTGGGCACATGGCACATAAGTACTGGAGAAATTTCACCAACCCTTCAGCAGCTTCCACCCCATCAGTCTGGTGTAGTGGTCAGGAGTTGGACTCTAATCTGGGAGAACCGGGTTTGATTCCCCACTCCTCCACATGCAGCTGCTGGTGCGACCTTGGGCCAGTCACAAGTTCTCTCAGAGCTGTTCTCTCATGAGCAGTTCTCAAAAGACCTCTCTCAGCCCCACCTACCTCACAGGGTGTCTTGTTGTGGGGAGGGGAAGGGGAAGGGATGGGTGGTGCACATGTCCTGGGTATCTCAAGTCTACTTGAAACCTGGTGGTTTCAAGGGAGCAGGAAGAGAATGAGGGTGTGTTCTTGACGCTTATTTTTATTGCACAAAGTGTTGGATGGGGAAGGGAATGGAGGAAGAGCAGGTCAGTTTCACTCACCTATGGAGTGGAGCCTGAGGGGTGGGTGTTGCCTTCTGACACACTTCTGGTATGTTAGGGGGTGTGGCATATGCAAATGAGTTATGCTAATGAGTTATGCTAATGAGCTCCTGCACCTCTTTTTCTACGAAATGACCCCTGAGTAAAACCATGTGTGAGCCATGTGCCAGGCCTATGAGGCTCAAATGGCGGCAAGGCCTTCCACCTGGCCTGGCCTGGCCGGAAGTAAACATAGCTAGGGAGGAAGCGCTGTGATGTTTGGGGTTGCCAGCTCCAGACTGGGAAATACCTGGAGTTTTGGGGGTGGAGGGAGGGTAGGGTTCGGGGATGGGAGTAGAGTTGCCAGGTCTCTGTTGGAAAATACCTGGAAACTTTGGGGGGGTGGAGCCAGGAGAAGGTGGGATTTGGGGAGGGGAAGGGCCTCAGCAGGGTACAATGCCATAGAGCCCACCATTCAAAGCAGCCATTTTCTCCAGGGGAGCTCAGTTGCAGAACTGGGAGATCCCCAAGCCCCACCTGGAGGTTGGCAACCCTAGATGGGAGGGACTTCAGTGGGGTTATAATGCCTTCCAAAGTGGCAATTTTCTCCAGGTGAACTGGTCCTGTAGCATGGAGATCAGTTGTAATCCCAGGAGATCTCCTGCCATCACCTGGAGGTGGGGAACCCTAGGCAAGGCTTTGGCCTGCAGCTCATCCCATTACCTGGCAACCCTAAATTAAATGCGGGGTGAGAGAGGATGGAGGTAGGGCTGCCAAGTCAGCCCGGGGGGCGGGGGATCCCCCGCTAAAGGGGTTCCCGATCCGCCGGCCAGCATTTGGCCGGCAGGGGGAACCCCACCCCCGACGTTGTCCAGTGAGGACGACATAATGACGTCACCGGAAGTGACGTCAGCACGTTGGGGGCGTTGCCAGGGCAACGCCCCCAATGTGCTGACGTCACTTCCGGTGATGTCGCTGGGTGCACGCGCTTTGCGCGCGCGCCAGGAGAAACTCCCGGCCAGAGGAGGACTCCCCCCCGCTGGTGAGTTTTGAAGACTTGGCAAGCCTAGATGGAGGGGAAAGTCAAGAGAATTGAGGAGGGGTGCGAAGGACCTCCAGAAGTGGGAGGAATCTCTCAGGAACCCAGATGAGAACTGGAGAGGCGGAAGACAGGAGAGGGCAGAATGCAGCTCCCAGGTTAAGCTCTCAGGGAGGACACCCCAGGCCCACCTGAAGCCACAGAGACTGGAAAGACACACTAAACTGGTGCAAAGTAGGCACTGGGGTGAGGGAGCTCAGGAAGTGCAATAAAGGGTTGCCAGTCTCCAGGTGCTGGCTGGAGATTGTCCGGAATTGCAGCTGGGTTCCAGGTTACAGAGATCAGTTCCCCTTAGGGTTGCCAGGTCCCGGGGGGGGGGGGGAAGGCTGTTTGCTCGCTTGATGGGCCCCTTACTCACCGGCCCAGATTGGGCCACCAGGGGGAACCCCACTCCCAAAGTGCCGGGATCGCAGCACGTTGTGTGGGGGGGAGATGCTCTATCATTCGAGAAAAAACTCTATGGTTTCCCCTCAGATGGTAGCGGTCCCGCCCCCAACATGCCTGGTGTGATGACGTCACCTCTGAGTGATGTCATCACGGGCATGCCAAAGAAGTCCCAGAGAGGGGCTGGGACTCCCCCGCCGCAGCTAAAGGTACGACCTGGCAACCCTAGTCACCCTAGAGAAAAAATGGCTGCTTTGGAAGGTAAACAACGTCATGTAGCACCCCTCCCGCAATGTCCAGGCATGCTGAATCGGTCACTCCAATATTGGCGACCCTGACCTCCAAAACAACCTTTCACAAACAGCCTTTCTCAGGTCTTGCAAACAGAGGGGCCGTGGCTTCCTCGACTGAGTCCATCTGTTTCATGTTGGGTCTTTCTCTTTTCCTGCTAACCTCCAACTTTTCCTAGCATTATTGTCTTTTCCAGTGACTCTTGTCTCATAATGTGACCAAAGTACGACGGCCTCAATTTAGTCATTTTAGCTTCTAGGGTGAGGGAGTGAGAGGACAAAGCGAGTGAGAAAGAAGAAGGGTCAGAGGGCAGCTCTCATCCAAGGAGAAGCATCCCATTCAAGGAGGTAACACACACCCTTCAAGTGATGTAGTCCACCCCCCATGTCCAGACATGCTGAGCTGCTCATTCCAACACCCTCTCCAGGCTCCATTCCAAAAATCTCCAAGAATTTCCCAACCCATTGCTGGTTATTTTAGTGCAACATCTATAGGGACAAAGGGGAACAAACAGAGTGAGCATGGAATGAGGAAGAAAAGACAGGGAATCTAGGCCAAATCTACACCTCCCCTCTGAAGTAGTTTGACTGCTGTCTTTTCCTACACTCATTTCACACTGGTGTCAAATTTCACTTAGTCTTTTTTCCCCTGGGTCTGAAGAGCAGTAAGCAACAGGATCTGTTTAAAGCAGTGTAATGCTAGCTTGACCACAGGAGCGCAATTAACAAATGTAAATAGTATTTTTTTAAAACTAGAACAAGTATGGTTTGAAACTAGAAACAGGTACAGATGGGGTATTTTGAAACTAGAATGATTCCGGCGGGAAAGTCAGATGTAGATTTGACCAGGGGTCCGTTGGAGTAGGAGCGCACAGGAGCACAGCTCCGGGAGTGAGGAGCCCAGGGGGTGGGCACATGACCAAGCCCCACCCCCTCCTCGGCTTTCCCGAGCAGTGCAGAGGCGCAGCGCCCTGGGGAAAGCCCTGCTAGGGTCTTTATTGTTTTTAATGTTTTGTTTTAATATTGATAATTTTATCATTGTTCCTTTTATGACTGTGTGCTGCTTTTCCAGAGACTTGCTCAAGGTGGCATATAAATTTTCTAAGTATACCATTTTTTATCTGGGCACATGGCACATAAGTACTGGAGAAATTTCACCAAACCTTCAGCAGCTTCCACCCCATCAGTTTGGTGTAGTGATCAGGAGTTGGACTCTAATCTGGGAGAACCGGGTTTGATTCCCCACTCCTCCACATGCAGCTGTTGGTGTGACCTTGGGCCAGTCACAAGTTCTCTCAGAGCTGTTCTCTCATGAGCAGTTCTCAAAAGACCTCTCTCAGCCCCACCTACCTCACAGGGTGTCTTGTTGTGGGGAGGGGAAGGGGAAGGGATGGGTGGTGCACATGTTCCTGGTATCTCAAGTCTACAGGAAGAGAATGCGGGTGTGTTCTTTACGCTTATTTTTATTGCACAAAGTATTGGATGGGGAAGGGAATGGAGGAGGAGCAGGTCAGTTTCACTCACCTGTGGAGTGGAGCCTGAGGGGTGGGTGTTGCCTTCTGACACACTTCCGGCATGTTAGGGGGTGTGGCATATGCAAATGAGTTATGCAAATAAGTTATGCTAATGAGCTCCTGCACCTCTTTTTCTACGAAATGACCCCTGGATTTGACCTTAGTCTGAGGCCCATCTCACAACTGGGTTGACACCTAGGATTGCCAGTATCTGGGAGATCTCCCGATATTACAGCTGGTCTTCAGGTTACAGAGATCAGTCCGCCTGGAGAAAAGGGCTGCTTTGGAGGACGGACTCTATGGCATTGTACCCCACTGAGGCCCCTCCTCTCCCCAGACTCCACCCTCCCCCAACTTTACCCCCAAGATCTCCAGGTATTTCTCAACCCAGAGCTGGTAGCCCTAGTTGACATGATACTTTCAGGAAATTCTAGACAGTTGCCCCGAAAGAATAACTTCACTTCTGGGTTCAAGCTGGAGATGATGTCAAGGCATAAAAGCAACACCGATCAACATGTCCCTGCCCCCACCCTGATCTGGATAGCCCAGGCAAGTCCGATCGTGTCAGATCTCGGAAGCTAAGCGGGGTCGACTGTGGTTAGTACTTGGATGGGAGACCTCCTTGGAATATCAAGTTGGGAGGGCAGGGGCAGGCTTTCAGCCACCTCTCTGAATATCCTCCAGGCCCCCAATAGGGATGAGTCACCAGAGGTCAACATGACTTCCAGGTGCAGCTGCCCTGAGCCTCTTCGCGGGGAGGGCGAGGTATAAAATCAAATCAAATCAATCAATCAATCAATAAAAATACGAAAAGAAAAAAAATGTCCCTCCCCCCCCGCAGATGAGGACAGCCATTGAAAGGGTGCGATTTTCTGGCTATGTTTCCAGGCAGTTCTATCAGCTGGGGCCCAGCATTCGAAATTTATCTCTATACATTTAAAAATATGTCAGGAATGCTTGAGGTATGTAAGGCCCAGTGTCAGCAAGAGTGAGAAATTCGTGAGGTAAAATGTCAGGTTTTTTTTTTTTTAATACAATGAATATAACTGACAGTATAACAGACAGTGTGAATATAACAGACAGTTTCGGCAATGGGGCCAGGCGAGCTGAACCAAGGAGATGTCCATGAGCGGCTATTAGCCACGAGGTGTAGATGGAACACGCTGACCATTTCTGCAGTAGTGAAATTCCTCACACTGACATTTTAAAAACTGTGTGTTGTGTGAAATTTTCCCCAGTAGGTTTTTCCTCATCAGGCACAAACCCAAAGTTTTATCCTTCTTACCCTGTGTTTTGGAATCCCCAGATTTAGTGAGTTCAGAAAATGTGGGATAAGAAGGAGAAAACTTTGGGTTTACTCCTGGTGAGAAAAAAAATCTACTGCAGAAAATTTCACATAACGCACAGTTTTAAAATGTCAGTGTGGGGAATTTCACTGCTGTGGAAATGGTCTCTGTCTGGGGCAGGGATGCTCTGTATTCGAGGTGCTTGGGGGGCAGCAGTGGGAGGGCTTCTGGAGTTCTGGCCCTGCTGGGGGGGGCCCTCCTGATGGCACCTGGGTTTTAGCCACTGTGTGACACAGAGGGCTTTTTCCCACTCACATTGTGCCGGCGTTCTGCCTCCGTTTGTCCCGGCGCTGGGTGTCAATTTCACACCCTTTGCTGCGGCGCGTGTGTTAATACGGGGCTTCGCGTTACCGAAGGCGGAGAAAATGGCACGAAGCCCCGTATTAACACACGCGCCGCAGCAAAGGGTGTGAAATTGACACCCAGCGCCGGGACAAACGGAGGCAGAACGCCGGCACAATGTGAGTGGGAAAAAGTAGAGAGTGTTGAACTGGATGGTCCATTGGCTCGATCCAACAAGGCTTCTGGGTTTTCTACAGAAATCCATTGCCCAGGATGCCAGCTGTGTATGTCTCACAGTGACCAGTAGCTGCACAGTGCCTCAAAAGCCTACAGATTATTTTCCCTGTTCTCTTTGGTGACAGAGATCAGTTCACCTGGAGAAAATGGTTGCTTTGGAGGGTGGAGTCTATGGCATTTTACCACACTGAAGTCCCTCCCCTCCACAAACCCTCCCCTCCACCCCCAAAACCTCCCAACATACAGCTGACAACTCCAAGGCAAGGGTGCCAGATCCAGGTTGGAAAACTCCGGGAGATTTGGGGATGGAGCCTGGGGAGGGCAAGGACCTCAGTGGGGTACAATGCCACAGAGTACCTCCTCCAAAGCAGCCATTTCTTCCAATGGAATTGATCTCTGTGGTCTGGGAATGAGGTATGATTCCAAGGGATCCCCAGGTCCCACCTGGAGGCTATGAACAGCCTTAAATGTGAGGCAGATCATTTTATTAGTTCCACTGCCTCAAATGCCTGCTCCAGGGTTGGAGGCTTTCTTCCATAATTCCTTTGATAGAAAGTTAAGATTTGGAGCCATTTAGCTGCAACGCCTTATAAACATAATATATATAACTGGGGGGATTGCATCGAAGAGGGAACCATTTAAGCTATGCTGGGATAGACAGTAGCTATTCTGTTCTATCCCGCAAGCCTTGCTAAAAGCTTACTGCCCCCCTTTACCCACAAAAACCGTCTTTCCCTAAAATAGCCCTCTGCTGCCTGGGTCTCAGTCTCATTTTAAACCTAGGATGGAAGAGCTCCGAAAAAACTCTGTCATTACGCTGCAGCTGGGCTGTGTGAAGGGAGAATTATGAATATATACTTGTGGGTTATCTTTAAAGTGTCACAGAACTAGCATGCAAAGACACACCTGCTTCTGGCAAACCAGTTTATTCAAACTCTGTATTTTCAAAATGTTATCAGACCCACCAGCTGGACTGAAACAGCTAGAGTTCTAACTTCTTTCTTTTCACGTCGGCAGCTTGTCTTTCAGAGCTTGATGCTTCTGAAAGATCCGGTCTCACAACCAGGTGCTCCAGCAGACATTGAGTCCACTGAGAGCAACAGCTGCTGTTCCAACTCAGCTTCACAAAAACGTGTGGTTGAAGATGTGGTGGGACACGGAGGTCTTGGCTGGCAGTGCCGTACATGGCTCAGGGTGAACTAGCAAAGCTATCAGTTAGCACAGTAGGCACACCACTGAAATTCTGACCCAACATGATGGCTGCTGCAAAACACAACACAAAGCTATCAGTTAGCACAGTAGGCACACCACTGAAATTCTGACCCAACACAAGATGGCTGCTGCAAAATGGTTGCCACAAATGGCACCCACAAATGATGAAATCATCCCCAAGGTGTTTGGGACCCTTCATGATATGGAACTGAGGTGACCTGTGATGAACCAAGACTCTTTCCACCCCATGGTGATGACTCCTCGGCATAGGATTTCCAGCCCCCAGGTGTATGTGTGGGGGATTACTTGATTTTGTGGGCTCCTGCCTGCCACCAGCCAGCTGGCTGGTGGGGAAGCCCTGACCCCAACTGCCACGACCCAGCATGATGTCCCCAGTGTGATGATGTCACACAGAAATGACACCATCACACTGGGTATGTTGCACAACAATAGTCTGGTATTTTAGGCAAAACTCTATGGTAACCATAGAGTTTTGCCCATAATACCAGAGCGTCGCCGCATGATGTCTCTGGCATGATGACATCACTTCCATGTGACATCATTACATTGAGGAAGTTGTGCACGGTGACCTTGCCCCGCTCCTCACTCCTAGAAAGCTCCTTCCCACCCCTGCCAGTGAGAGTGCAAGACCTGGCAACCCTCAGCATGGTATAATGCCATCAAGTCCACCTTCCAACGCAGCCATTTTCCCCAGGGGAACTGATCTCTGTCATCTGGAGATCACTGGTAATTCTGGGAGATCTCCAGGCCCCACCTAGAGGCTGGCTACTCTATGGTCCTTTCTGCACTAGACCTTAAATCCAGATTCAACCCTGTCCCTGAAATTACATTCTACACTACACTCGAGTTCACCCTGTAATTTTCCCGGGGTATTTTTTGTTTTCACATTACATTGAGGACACCCCGGTTTCACCCCACACTTGTCCGGGAATAAACGGATGCTGTTATAACCAGGGATGAATGCAAGGTATTGTGTCACGAGCTGAACTCTGATGAAACCAAGGATGAGATCCAAGTGCGGAAAGGACCACATGAGTCATGAAGGACGTTTCGAGGCCGTGCAGGTTTCTTCTAAGGGTCCGAGCTGTACTCCGAAGAGCGCCTGACAGAAGGCAAAGCGGAGCCTGTGAGGATCAAATAGCTGTCAAGTCAACAAAACGGGAGTGGGGGAGCATGTTCCTCTTCCTACATTTCCTGGAATCGCTATAAAAATACCATTAAACCCAGAGTGTCAAGCATCAACAGAAAAAATGTAGTTTGGGGGGGAACTGAAAATCAGGGCTGTACATCTTAAAAGTTTGCAGCTGCCCTTTCCCCTCCAAAATAACACATCGCTGTGCATGGTGCACAGCTCAGAATTCCATTTACCCTAAAGAGTTCAACCACAGTTCCTGACTAGCAGAGCAAAGCTGATTAGTCACAATACCCAGTTGGGGATACGTCGATGTTTCTTTCTTTCCATCCTTGCCCTGGAAGCCAAGAAGACCCTGTTTTCTCCATAGACTTTTAGAGATCTGCATTTTGGAGGTAAAACAATATTGCCTACATCTGACATGTGACATTTTCAAAAAAACCCTGAGGTTTCAATTCTGGCATACAGAGGCCCTCTTGCAATTCTATGACAGCTTGTCCTCCCCGCCTCCAAAAAGTTGTCTGTTTTCCTGTTAGAACACTGGAATCGTTTGCAAACCATTTGAGAGAAAGCCTCAAAATGTCTCTTTCTCTCCAGGAACAAGAGAGCAAGGCATTACATAAGTGCCTATCCAGGAATCATTTTGGTTTTCATTTCAGAGAATTTTGATATGTGAATGGGGGAAAAAAATTATTGCTTTGGATGACGCTAAGTCTGTGGATCTAACCACATTTACAAGGGAGTAAGCCACACTGAACTTAATGGGATTTACTTCTGAATATACATGCTTATAAATTCCACAGTTAGGTCGTAATAAAATGCTGAATGCATACTCAGTGAAAAGCTGAGATCTATGAATCCCAAAGGGAGGGGAATGAAGTCGGAATCCAATGCAGATATTGCGTGTTGAATTCAAGTACTGCATTTCAAGTTGTCCACATGGGGTATTCACGGGTAGACTTAAGCACACCACAGCAAGCCAACATGGCGTAAGAAAGGTGGACTCTAATATGGAGAACCGGGTTCGGTTCCCCACTGCTCCACATGAAGTCAGCTGGGGGACCTTGGGTCAGCCACAGTTCTCTCAGAGCTGTTCTCTCAAGAGGAGTCCTCAAAAGAGCTCTCTCAGCACCACCTACCTCACAGGGTGTTTGTTGTGGGGAGAGGAAGGGAAGGAGATTGTAAGCCACTCTGAAACGCCGAGTGAAGGGCGGGGTATAAATCCAACGCTCCCCCTCCCACTCTTTCAAATCTTGTGATGCAGTCCTAAATACAGCTACACCCTTCTAAGTCTGTTAAAGTCAATGGGCTTAGACAGATGTAAGTCTGTTTAGGCTTGCATTCTTGATCAAGTTTGTTATACCAGAAATGGGGGGGGGAGTGGTCCCAGCACCATGGCACTGATTTGTAGCAGCCCAGGTACTTCTTGAAAAGCTGACTGATGTGTGTGAGATCAGCAGGGGTCATTTCGTAGAAAAAGAGGTGCAGGAGCTCATTAGCATAACTCATTAGCATAACTTATTTGCATATACTAAACTACCTGACATCACCAGAAGTATGTCAGAAGGAAAGAAAGAGAGGGAGGGAGGGAGGGAGGGAGGGAGGGAGAGGGAGGGAGGGAGGGAGGGAGGGAGGAAGGAAGGAAGGAAGGAAGGAAGGAAGGGAGGGAGGGAGGGAGGGAGGGAGGGAGGGACAACTACTAATCCAAGCCTCATAAATACCACTATTCTGGGAGGATAGCTTCAGTGGTGGCTGAAGCCTTCAGAAGGCTGGTCAGAGGAACAAGGACCTTTCTAGGGGATGGAGTTGTTTTGCTGCAGCCATGACACAAGCAGGCATTCCCCTGGGGGGGGGGGGCTGGCACCAACTCCTGGAGCTGAGCTCCCCCAAGCTCCTGCTCGAAATGACCCCTGGAGATCAGTGAGATTTCCAGTGAAATAATCTGTGAAGAGAAGAAGAGAGAAGAGATTGGATTTATACCCCGCCCTCCACTCCCCAAGGGAGTCTCAGAGCGGCTTACAAACTCCTTTCCCTTCCCCTCCCCACAACAGACACCCTGTGAGGTAGGTGGGGCTGAGAGAGCTCTTTCCCAAGCTGTCCTTGGCCATGACTGGTTTGGCCATGTGGTTTGGCCATGACTGGCATTGGCTTTCTAGAGACTCCAAAATAGAAAGGTCTTTCATAGAAGAGGTACCACGAGGTCCTGTAACTGGAGGTGCCAGGAACTGAACCTGGGACTCTCTGAATGCAAAATGGGTGCCCTCTTCCTCATTTCCTGGTCAAGTCCAGTACCACCAACTTCACAGCAACTCCCCTGGCAAGGAAGGGTCCTTTCAACCATCTGAGACTTTGTGAACGAACAGGACCATTTTATTTTTCTTAAGGAAGAATGATTCTACAAGAGATGCCCTGATCTACAGATATGGAAGCTAGACTCTGCACAGGCATCCTTAGCTAGATGCACTAGAGCAATGGTTCCCAACCTTTTCAGTATGGCGGCCCACAAATGCAAATTTATTTGTGTTGTAGATACTTAGCAGAGTAAAACAGCGATGTAGCACACACGTGTAATTAGCTTTAAGAAATTTACTAGAAATTAGGGAAGGTTAACATTGGAAGATAAAACAATAAACAGGCTAAACTATCTAAGCTGCATCTTGATTGTTCGGTGTGTGAGAACAAAGGAATGTAAGGCTGTTTTTACATCTGACTTTCCCGCTGGAATCATTCTAGTTCCAAAAAAACCTGCCCACACCTCTGTGCGGTGTGAAACCGTGCTGCTACTGAAATGTCCACATCTACTAATTGCCCTCCTGTGGTCAAGCTAGTATTCAACCGGCTTGATTCTGCTTTAAACAATTGCTGTTGATTAGTGCACTTAGACCCCCTGGAGTGAAATTTCACACCACTGTGAAATCAGCACAGGAAAAGACAGCAGTCAAACTACTTTAGAGGGGAGGTGTAAAATGACCCTAAGTTTACCCAATGCCCCCACCTTTTTCCTGTGTACGTGAGAAATTACATGTAACATTCTCTATCTATTGATTAGCCAATAGCTGATCTTAAGACCACCTTGTTAGGCATAGTGGAGGTGGCAGGGATGATTTAATTTGCATGCATTCTCTCCTTCACAGCTAGGGTCTGTGAACGAATTCTCCGCGAACAAATTTCTCTCGTGAACGAATTTCCCTGTGAACGAATTTCTCTGGTGGAACTATGTGCACGACTGCTCCTTGGTTCTAAGCTAACTAACTACGAATTGGCATACATAAACAAACAGGTTAACTCTTTCATGACTAAAGTAATTGCACTTGCAAACTCCAGCAACTTGGTATGGTTACCCATAGCAATGGCAAAGGCAGAGGAAGTCATTAAGGAGAGCTGGCCCATGTTCCACTTTCAGAGGCTATGTGACCCACGTTGGGGTCCCGACCCACATTCTGGGAAAAACTGCGCTAGAGATTTGCCCAAGCAGAAATGCAAGAAAAAGACGGATAGCCAGTTGTATGAAGCAAACTTATCCCCACAAGCATTTCCGCTTCTGCAAGATCTTGTGCAACCAATTTCTGGGCACGACAATATCTTGGGAGGGAAGAGCAAGGAGAACTGTGCGCATCCCTGATCCAAGCTATTGTTTACATTTTTGTCTGCGGAGTTGATTCTCTGCTTTTCACGGCTGGGTTTTCTATTGTGATTTCTATTGTAGATGCATGTTACACATTGCAATATTCAATTGATAAGGCCTTGAAATGTACTACACACATCGTTTATACGTGCAATATATATTTCACTAGATCTAATAGCGCCCTGCTCTGGATGGCCCAGGCTAGCCTGATCTTGTGAGATCTCAGAAGCTAAGCAGGGTCGACCCTGGTTAGTTTTTGCTTTGGCGGACACTCAAGTTGTGGATCTAACCACATTTATGGGGAAGAAAGATCAAGATGGGTAGCTGTGTTTGTCTGTAGCAGCAGAAAAGAACGAGTCCAGAAGCACCTTAAAGACTAAGGTCCATTCCGTATCTGGCATTCACTCCATATTTTCTCAGCACTCAACCTGGTTCCCCCTTGCCTTGGAATATCTGTTTTCATGCCCTCAGATTCTTGTTTTTGCATTGGCTGCCCCATTAAGTGCCAATTATTTGGTTTTCAAGCTCACTCCTGCATTGGTATGCAGATTTTCCTGTGCCAGTACTTGACTCAGTAGTCATTAGCCGCATAGGAGATGCTTTGAATGGTGGATTGCACCTGACTGAGCCAAGTAATTCATGGCAAAGTGATAGATACAGAGGGGTGAAATAGGGGCAGGGGAACTGACAGAGATCTATGAAGCTGTGTCAAGTTATCTGCTTATTGTTCCCTTCAAATCAGAAGTGGAGGAAGGAAAAAGTGCAGCTCAAAACCACATTCAGATACCCTGGGGCAATTCCATACTCACTGTGAAGTTACCCCTGAATAGTCATAAATCTAGGCAGAAGGTACCACCTGATGAACATAGAAAGTGAAAGTGGCATGAAGTGTAGAAGGAGATGAGCTTTCATGAGTCTGAAGGTACCTGAAGTAGTGAGCAGTGACTCACAAAAGCTCATCCCCTGCCACATATTTGATTAGTTTTTAAGGTGCTACTGGACTCTTGCTCTTTTCTACTATGAAGGAGATAGAATTTAACGGGACTTAACATCTGCATATATGTGCTTAAGATTGCACTGTAAGGCTTGGTAACTAAATGCTGAATGCCTGGTCATTGAAAAGCTGTGATTTGATGGCACTTTCCACCCCCAATAGTGAACAGGTTGGCTGGGGCTCAGTTAAAAAAAGCCACCCACTGTAGGGGGTCTCTAAAGGTTTGGTGTAGTGGTTAAGTGCGCGGACTCTAATCTGGGAGAACCGGGTTTGATTCCCCACTCCTCCACTTGCACCTGGCTGGATGACCTTGGGCAAGCCATAGCTCTGTACCAGCTGTTCCCTCAAGGACAGCTTGGGAAAGAGCTCTCTCAGCCCCACCTACCTCACAGGGTGTCTGTTGTGGGGAGGGGAAGGGAAAGGAGTTTGTAAGCCGCTCTGAGACTCCAAGTGAGTGAAGGGCGGGATATAAATCCAATCTCTTCTTCTTCTTCTTCTTAGGGTACCTCCCAGTTATGCAGAAAAATGGGACCTTGCAAATTACCCAGAAGTGGGGTAGAATGAGCATGCTCCAAGGGGCACAAGATGTTGAGAGTAGCTAAGTTAAGAGAACTAGGGAAAGAAAAATTCCATGAGACAATCCTGGAAGGAAGGATTTTTTTAGAAGAGGAGGAGATTGGATTTATACCCCGCCCTTCACTCGGAGTCTCAGAGCGGCTTACAAACTCCTTTCCCTTCCCCTCCCCACAACGGACACCCTGTGAGGTAGGTGTCCAGACTGCGTGCCACTTTCACGTTGTTTGACCTCTTGGTTTTATGGTATTGTCTGTCTAGATTTGGGGCCGTTTTAGGGCCATTCAGGGGTGACTCTGCAGTCAGTACGGCTTTGGCCCAGAGTATTTGAATGTGGTTTTGAGCCGCATCTTTTGCTGTTCCAGGGTGAGAGTCCTACAGAGTCAGTCAACAGCAAGTGTCCTTAAGCAGGAATGCTTTATTGAGAAAGGTCTGCTATGGTCATCTGCACTTTCTGTGTTAGTAATGGCGGGCACCGCCTGAAGCAAGACAATTATACAGAATTCAAAAATAGTCTGGTAATGCATGGTCACCAATCATCATATCAGGAAAAAAGCCCTTAAAATACTGGTTTATAGTTCCCAGGGAAAGAGCAGGAAGAAAAATAGTGAGACAGGAGAAAATATACATGGGCCGGCACCAACTGTCTCCCAAGGTCAAAGCAGTGGGGAGAGCGATAAGCATGCCATGAGAAATATAACATAACATTCCACAGTCCTGACGTCAAAGGTTTACTCATCCCACCTTCCGAGCAGGAGATGGCAGCATTAGCTGACATCCAGTGTGGGTCTGGTAAAACCATGGAGCAAATGCAAGATGCGGAATGGGCCTAAGACTGTGTGAGGAAACGCCTTTAGGATGACACCTTCAGGAACCCAAAGGACTTGTGTAAGAAGGGGCATGGCTCCATGGCAGAGCGTCTGAGGGGTCAATCCCCAGCACCTCCAGATTAAAGAATCAGGTAGTAGATGACCTCCACTTGAAACCCTGGGAGCCGCTCTCAGTCTGTGTCGACAGTACTGACCTGGATAGGCCGATGGTCGGATTCTGTGTAAAGCGACTTCATGTGTTCCTCAAGTCCACATCCAAACGTCTGTACAGATACTTTCCTTCTTAGCAGTCAACCGTATCCATCTGGAATGACGGGAAGGGGAGGGGGAATCTAAGAAAGAGAGTGAGATCTAACACTAAATAAATAAAATACATTCGGTCAAAGAACTTTTATTTAGAATTAGGAAAGAAGGGGGGGAAATGACAAGTCTAGTCCATTTACTAAAAGCAGGGACGTCCTCTGCTAAATAGCAGTCCCTGCTTCTAAGAACTTCGAGCCATGTGGCAGCTGATTTCTTCATCAATACAGTCCTAGGCCGGCTCCCAAGAGATCCTTGAGCCTGCCGGTGGCGTGTCAAGAATGAGACGACCTGTTTGTAAATCCCAACGATGGCAGAGGGATTGGAAGCAGATGATTTATTGGCTGCAGCTGCTGGCCGGCATCCCCGTACATATTTTATTTCAGGGGAGGGGCTGGGGAAGGGGGGCTTAGAGCAAATTCTGTTTACAAGAATCCCAGGGACCATCAAAGCTAGCCAGCCATTTAGACAGTTGATGCAAATGGCCTTTGAAAAACTCATTTGTGTAAGTTTCCTAAAGAGCCTTCCAATGTTCAGCACTCCCAAGATCTGAGCAGTGACTGATTTAAAGACCCGAGCGGGAAGCAGTGAAGGGAGGCCACATCAGTGCCTGCTTCTCCTTTTCTTTAAAGAAGATGCTTCCGTGATTCTAAATTAATGAACTGTTTTATGGGGTGCTTCGAGAGACTCTCTCTAGAGCAAGTTTATTTGTGTTAGGGCTGGTTTTCAAAGGGTGTTTCCACCCATAAGGGTTTAGAGCGGGGTGTTTTCCAATTCGTCTCAACCCATGGCCAGAATGCTCATTTGCATTACAAATGCCGCACCTCCGTGGATCAGTGGGGATCCATTGTAATAGCAGGAGATCTCCAGGTGCCACCTGGAGGTTGGCAACATCAGATGGCCCTGAAATGGTAGCGCCTACCCCGGATGGAATGAGATATTGGGGTCACAGTGGGCAGCTCACTGAAAACGTCAACCATCTGTGGCCAATGTTGGTGGGAATTAAACTCAGCACTGGAAATTGTTAGGTAACAGATTGGAAATAAGACTGCTGACTGCTGCAATCATAATGCCTTTCTATTAACCTCTGGCGCAGCTGCGCTTGGAACGCTACATACATCTCTGGCTGCCCGTCTGCAAAAGGATATCGCAGCATGGGAAACAGAACGGCAAAGAGCAATCCAGATGACAGAAGGATTGGCACACGTTTGAGGAGCGAGGAGAAGCCAAAGTATTTTGGTTCTCTTAGGCTGATTCTGCACTAGTTGTTGCCCCGGCATCACTCCCCGATAAAATCCAGAGCAGAGCAACAGTTCCCCACTTGTTGCTCTGGGTCTGCAGTTGGCCCGAATGTAATCCTCGGTTCCCCCGGATCTTCCGTTTCCGGGATTTTCAGGGCTTTTTTTTTTTTTTTTTTGCCACAGGAGTGAAGTCGGGGCATTCAAGTGGGGAACTCCGAAATCGGGGTTTCTTGCTCCACCCCTTTAACACCCCTCTGCTTCTTTCCCTCCCCTTTCCCGCCTATCCTCTCCCTTTCCCACCCTGGCACGAGCGGGGTTTTTTTGGTTCCCCTCTTTGTTGCGTTACAACAACACAAGACGACATTGATCCACCGTTGACTGGCATTTAAGGGTCTTTTAAAAAATGTGCTTTTGTTGTTGTCTCCACATTTCTGTGTTGCATTTTTTGCACAAAAGTCATGCCTCAGTCATGCCACTATAAAAAGATGTATTGATGGCTTTGAGGTGCAGCGCGAGCTGTCCCCCCCCCCCATCGCATTACAACAACACAACACGACATTGATCCATTGTTGTGTGGTTAACATTTTTTGCGGGGCCAATGTATTGCAGCTGGCGTGGTGGTGTGGACACAATTTGCGCAGGGGTTACATGTGTTGTGTTGCATGTTCCCCTTCCATTTCCCATCCCTTTCCCACCCTCCATTTCCCCTCCAACCTTGGCGCAAGCTTTTTTTTTCTTTTCGCAGGCATTGCCAAATGGCGAAAGTGATAACATGATAACATGGAAAGGATAACTCCTGCAGCTCTCATCCGCCTAGGAGACACGATGGCGACAATGGCTGCTGGTGGCACCGATATTACACGGATGATTTTTGCGGGCTTGGAAGCTCAGATGAACTTTCCCAGGAATTTCAAAATTCTTGGCCAATCACGGCTTTGTTGCGTCACGACGTCATAACGCAACTTCGCCTATGTTTTAAAAAGGGTGGGGGGGAGACAGGCAGGGGCTCAAGATTCGGGGCAAGGACAGATGCAGAAATGAAGAACCGGCATCAACCCGGGTCAGATTCCTGTAATGCGGAAACACGCACACTGATTCGGACCAATTAAACCCGGGAGGAAAGGGAAGCAAAGCACTTGTGCGGAATCGGCCTTAGCTTAGAAAGGAAGACAGCCAAGAAGGGACGTGACGGAAGTTGGTAAAATTATTGTTGCAGTGGAGAGACAGCGAGGTTCTCTCCATGGTTCAGGAGTCCCCAGGGGCACTGTGATGCTCACTAAGACCTTCCCGGGAGCCCACTGAGAATTTTTAGAAATAGGGCAGGGCCGAAAACAGGTTCTGTTGTCCGAAGGAATCTGATTCAACTGACCATAAATGTAGGTTTAAAAAATGGACTCTGTTCTTCTTTCAGGTGACTAAGCCAGATTCAGAAAGGAGACAGGAAGCCAAAACGGTGTGATTCCAGAATCCAAGAGCAAGACAAAGGGTGGAGGCCGAAGCTAATTTTTGTAACTTAACCATATGATAAAAATAGAACATTTTGGGTTTTGTTTGGTTTTTCTCCCCTCCCTTGCACATTCCTGCATGCTTTACGTACCAAAAGCTAGTTCCAAACAATCAGTCACATCTTAGTATGACCGAGAGGGAGGAACCAGGTCTATAAAGAAGGTGGTAGGGTTGCCAGCCTCCAGGTGGAGCCTGGAGATCTCCCACTTTTACAACTGATCTCCAGCTAACAGAGATCAGCTCCCCTGGAGAAAATGGCTGCTTTGGAAGGCTCTGTCCCGTTTTAACCACAGTTTAGCAGATCTTTTTGGCCTTTGAGTGTCTTTTTACAGCTGGTAAATCTTCCTTTGTCTAAACTAAGATCTGTTCATTTAAAAGAGTTTATCTCCTCAGGAGCCCCACTGAATCAGACGCATGGTCCATCCAGTCCAGCATCCTGTCTCACACAGTGGCCACTCAGTTCCTCTGGAGGGCCAACAACTGGGCATAGAAGCCGAGGCCTTCCTCTGATGTTGCCTCCTGGCATTGAGGTTCACCATGGAGGTTCCCTTCTGTCACCATGGCTAGTAGCCACAGATAAATAGTGTTGCCAGCTCCAGGTTGAGAAATACCGGGAGATTCGGTTGGTGGAGCCTGAGGAGGGCGGGGTTTGGGGAGGAAAGGGACAGAATGTGGCCTAATGTCTTAGAGTCCCCCTTCCAAAGTGGCCATTTTCTCTAGGTGAACTGATCTCTGTTGCCTGGAGATCAGTTGTAGTCGCTGGAGATCACCAGCCGCCACTTGGGGGTTGGCAAACTTACTGATCGATGTATGAAATGAGCCAATATAATATATATAATTTTATAAATTGTAAGTCTTAAAGGCTGAAATCCTTCTGTCATAATATATCCCTAAGTATTATTGGAATATTTTTTACAATTTCTTATACAAAGTTTATTATAGTTTTATCTGAAACTTTTTTTAAAACATTGGGCGACGACTATGGCATATTTTATTCTGTGTTTCATGCTGGTGTAATACCGTAATAAATTACTTTGACTTGCTGATAGATGTATCGTACATGAATCTGTCTAATCCCCATTTAAAACTGTCAATGATTCGTGACACAATATATTGACACTTCGGGAATTTCCCCATGACTCTGTGGTCTTTACAGCAGAGACCAGGGGGAATTCCTAGAATGTCATGTGGAAGTGATGTCATGTCCTCCCCAGGCACCATTTTCAAAATCTCTCAGCATTTGCTGAAGCAGTACAGACAACCCTCGCTATAGGGTTACCAGCCTCCAGGTGGTGGCTGGAGATCTCTCGGGATTACAAGTGATCTCCAGGTAATAGAGATCAGGTCACCTGGAAGAAATGGCTGCTTTGGAAGGTGGACTCTACGGTATTATACCCCATTGAAGTCCCTCCCCTCCCCATTCCCCGCCTTCCTCAGGCTCCGCCCCCAAAATCTCTAGGTTATTTCCCAACCCAGACCGAGCAACCCTATCTAGCAGCCCATGAAGATACCCTATGGTAGGCTGTTCCAGAGGAATGGACCTATCACCGAGAAAGCCCATGACTAAATTGTTCCAAATGGTCAAACCTAGGTCAGGCAGGGTATAAGAAGAAGAAGAGAAGACATTGGATTTATACCCCGCCCTTCACTACCCATGGGAGTCTCAGAGCGGCTTACAAACTCCTTTTCCCTTCCCCCTCCCCACAACAGACACCCCTGTGAGGTAGGTGGGGCTGAGGGAGCTCTTTCGAGAACTGCTCTTTCGAGAACAGCTCTGAGAGAACTATGGCTTGCCAAAGGTCATCCAGCAGGTGCAAGTGGAGGAGTGGGGAATCAAACCCGGTTCTCCCAGATTAGAGTCCGCGCACTTAACCACTACACCACACTGGCACTGTGACAAAGTTGTGAGGATCGTTAAACAAACGCACATGAAATCCTTTGAATGCACAGGACAAAAGAAATGTGGCATAAATATGAAATTCTCATGTCTCCTTCCAGGTATGTTTGTCATGCTTGTGGTCTGGATTTTATTAGGGTCACCTGCGTGGGCCTGTTATCATGTGTGGATGGCACTACCCGAGGACAAGGGGCTTGTGTGAGCAAGCAGGAGGAGCTGAACTTCAGGCGATGCTTCTTAACCTCTTTGTGAACTGCCTTCTAAATTTACATTGCCCTCTGGGCTCCCACCTGTCCCACAGTCAAATTCACTGCAAACCCGGCAGGCAACAGTGCAGCCTGCCATGACATGGGGAGGACTGTGGATTGAAGAAGAAGATTGGATTTATACCCTGCCCTTCACTTGGAGTCTCAGAGCGGCTTACAAACTCCTTTCCCTTCCCCCTCCCCACAACAGACACCCTGTGAGGTAGGTGAGGCTGAGAGAGCTCTGACAGAAACTGCTCTTTTTCAAGAACAGCTGTGCCAGAACTACGGCTTGCCCAAGGTCATCCAGCCAGGTGCAAGTGGAGGAGTGGGGAATCAAACCCGGTTCTCCCGTATTAGAGTCCACACACTTAACCACTACACCAAACTGGCTCTCGAACAGCAATTTCATGGCATTTCACCATGCTGAGGCCCCTCCCCTCCCCAAACCCCGCCCTCTCCCAGATCCACTCCCAAAATCTCCAGGTATTTTCCAACCCAGACCTGTCTGGAGGGCACTTAATACACACACACACACAATTCCTAATTGAGGCCAGGGGAGGCCACCCACTGAGAAACGGAATGACAGGCTCAGTTTTTCTATAACTTTTGTCTGTAGGCCCGTACCCCCCAAATCCTATTGCCCGTGGGGACCTGTGTCCCTGCAGAGGACACACTAGGATTTGTCCTTCCAACTCTACGTGGAGCCTAGATCTAAATTTCTTGCAACTACCATAACCTTGACCCTGCTCCAGCAGTGGAGAAAATTATTTTTCTCCTAGCTGAGGTAGAGCTGAAATGTACTTCCATGGCTACATTGTTTGTATTGGCTGCCATGAGAATTCAGGCTTAAAGTTGTGCTCAGAGCATAATTTGTTGCAGTTGACCAAGGTTTGGGGGCCAGGACAGCCTCGTTTCCCTCTTTGTACATTTTCATCTGATCTGTTTCTGACTGTCGTCCTCTTGTTAACCCTTGCATATTATGTGGTTTTTAAAAATTAAACTTAACATTTTAATGACCTTTGTCTGCAGGCAACACATTTCATTGCTAACTTTTTCTTTTGCGAAGACAGCTCTCAGTAGCCCAGTTTCCTTTTCCTTGAAAATAAATTAAAAGATTATATCCAAAAGCACAAATATCAGATCAGAAAACAATAGCATAGAATACATTACATATGCACAGGAGTAGATTTTGTGCTGTAAAGTTCTACTGATATAGCGCGTAGAAAAGGGCAAGAGTCCAGTAGCACCGTAAAGACTAACAAAATTTGTGGCAGGGGAGGAGCTTTTAGTGTGGTGTAGTGGTTGGGAGTGCAGACTCTAATCTGAGAGAACCAGGTTTGATTCACTACTATTCCACATGCAGCTGCTGTTGTGACCTTGGGTCAGTTACAAGTTCTCTCAGAGCTGTTCTCTCAAGGACAGTTCTGGAAAGAGCTCTCTCAGCCCCACCTACCTCACACGCTGTCTGTTGTGGGGAGGGGAAGGGAAAGCTGCTCTGAGACTCCTTTGGGTAGTGAAAGGCGGGGTCTAAATCCAATCTCCTCCTCTTCTTCTTCTTCTTCTTCATGAGTCATCATTCCCTTCTTCAGATACAGCTAGAATGTGAGTCCATCTGCCCTTATATCTTGGAAAGTGGAGTGAATATAAGCACAGATGGACTCACATTCTAGCTGTATCTGAAGAAGGGAGCAGTGACTCATGAAAGCTCATCTCCTGCCACATATTTTGTTAGTCTTTAAGGTGCTCCCGGACTCTCGCTCTTTTTTGCTGCTAAAGACAGACTAACGCGATGACCCATCTTGATATAGCAAGTTTCTTTATACAAATGTTCTGTTATTAAGAGCTGAAGAATACTCTAACGGCCTTACACCCAACAAGTGATAAGTTTGCTATCTACAGTTGCCAACCCCCAGGTGGGGCCTGGAAACCTAAAATTACAAATGATCTCCGGACCACAAAGATCAGTTCCCCTGGAAGAAAGACTTTACATCCATGAGGAAGTACCTCTCCTTCCCAAACTCCTGCCCTACTCATCCTCCATGCTCAAACATTCAGGAATTCCCCAACGCAGAGTTGGCAACTCCAGGCAGACCAATGAGCCATGCTGTGAACTTCCCCTGATCCTCAAATCTCTTTTTGCTCCTCCCCTATGAAATTATTGCTCTGACCTAGATGGTCAAGGCTAGCCCAATCTGGTCAGATCCTGGAAGCTAAGCAGGGTCAGCCCTGGACAGTACTTGGATGGGAGACTACCAAAGAAGTCCAGGGTTGCTCCACGAAGAGGAGACTGTATTTATACCCCACCCTTCACTCGGAGTCTCAGAGCGGTTTAGTCTCCTTCCCCTCCCCCTCCCCACAACAGACACACTGTGAGGTAGATGGGGCTGAGAGAGTTCTTTCAAAGCCTGCTCATGAGAGAACAGCTCTGAGAGAACTTGTGACTGACCCAAGGTCATGCCAGCAGCTGCATGTGGAGGAGTGGGGAATCAAACCCGGTTCTCCCAGATTGGAGTCCGTCACTCCTAACCACTACAGGCAATGGCCAACCACCTTTGAAGGTCTCTGGCCTTGAAAACCCTACAGGGTCCCCGTTAAGTTGTCTGTTTCTTGGTGGCACTTTTCATCATGAAATTATGACGAAAAGTGGAGTAACGACTTTCTTGCCACTGGTTTGTGTATGGGGGGTGTATTTGGATGGTGGACAAGTTCGCAAGCCACCTTCTGTAATGCCTGATGCCCAAGGAGATACTCCATCTAACCTATCAAGAAGTAATCGAATCCCAAGAAAACAGAGTCTTCCAGTCTGAATTCGACTTGCTATCGCTCTGTGGATCTACCTTTGCTTCTCTCGCCGCAAATAATACAGCCCTCTGTCTTGGCAGGATTACTTTTTACATTTTTTTGCTTTTCTCTCTAATGAAGGAGCTGTGAGGGAGGCTGGGAGTACAGCCAGACACTTTGGAGTCCGAGCACCAAGGAGAGGATGAGATACCAGGGAAACACATTAGAGGCTAAAAAGAGGGGTATGAGAATGAGAAGTTGAAACACAGGAAGGCTGGCCGGCCTAACCTGGAACCCTGACAATCAAAAACGTTCATCTTTGCTTTCAAATTATTCCCTGCCTACAGATTTACAGTCTGGTACAGTGAATTTTGATAAGTACACTCATAAGTGTTCTTCCATTGTGGAGGTACATCTGCCAAAAAAGGAAAGAAAACAGCAACCATTGTAACCAACTTCACTCACAATGCTAAAGAAGGAGAACATTTTAAAAGAGGGAAGCCAGTAATAGAAGCTCAAATACTTTGGCCACCAAATGAGAAGGGAGCACTCGCTGGAGAAGACCCTGATGCTGGGAAAGATTGAAGGTCAAAGAAGAAGGGGACGGCAAAGGATGAGATGGTTAGGCAGTGTCATGGATGCAACGGACATGTATCAGAGTCCCACAACAATCAGTCCCAACATGCAGTCTTAACCTTTAAGCTGTTTATTGGAATCAGTAAAGGTAGGCGTCTAGAACCTTTTTGTGTCAGTAATGCCTCTCTCAGGCAGAAGTTGGGAAGTTATACATAATTCAAAGCACCCCCAGGGGCAGGAAGGGCCAATCTCAACAAGCAAGCAAACACACCAGAAAAAACACTCCGCAGTTCCCAAGGGGAGAAAAGTAATGTGGCGTCAAGGTCAGGCACAGACAGTGGGAGAGATAGCATAACAGCCTCAAAAGTGAAACTTAGCATACCTTAAGACATCTGTAATAAGCACTAGCTTTACCCAGCTGGCAACACCCATCCATCACCATCCATGGCAGCATGTGAGGCTTCTGCTCAAAGTAGTCAAGGATCAGATCTTTGTTGATGAAACACAGTTCTTTATTTCCAATTTCTACATTGGTACAGGTCCTCGGATTATTGTCAGAGATAACGCATACAATAGAAGCAGGTCTAATATACCCTTCAGTACAATTTGAATTGCCCATAGGTAACCAATCACTAAAGGGGAAAAACGGTGGGCAAAAGGGGTCTCTGGCCGTTTGATTCCCACAGGAAAGAAAGCTAGGTGTGAAGCTGTAAATTTCCCTTCCCAAACCAGACCCCTCAGATGTAACCATATTCACATAACAAATGCTTTCCCCAAGGCTTTCGCACGTTGATTAGAAATGGTCCCTGTCCTCCCCTTGTCTTCCCAGCCGGGATGAATGGAATGCGGAGGCAGGAGTGTGAGAGGCCCATTGTTCCCATGCTTTGAAGTTGTCATTTTCCCGGGCAAACAGATACATAGACCAGGCCTGGTCAGAGCCATAAACCTGGGGTCACATAGCATACATTCACAATGGTCAATCAAATGGCAATAGGCATGATTACATAGTGGGCATAGGGGCAACTGATAGCAATAGACATGAGTACAAAGTGGGTGCAGAAACAGGTTACAATACATAGCAACACAGCAGCAGGTTATAATATAACAGAAGACTCCAGAAATCCTTGTCTGAATCTGCAGATTCTGACACAGCATAGCTGACAACATGAAGCTGAGCAAACTCTGGAGCATGGTGGAAGACAGGAGGGCCTGGCGTGATGTGGTCCATGGGGTCGCAAAGAGTCGGACTCGACTGTGCAACTGAACAAGGAATAGAATCTCTTCTCCGGTACTTTCTTTGCTATCAATGGAGGTGGTGGTGGAAAGAGCCATCAAATTAGAGCCAATTTACGGAGACCCCGTAGGGTTAGCTACAAGGTATAGATAGGAAGTCTCGGTCTGGGGCAAGTGATGTACTGTATTCTTGGTGCTGGGGGGGGGAATAGTAGGAGGGCTTTTGGTGCCTCCTGAGGGCACCTGGTATTTTTGGCCACTGTCTGACAGAGTGTTGGACTGGATGGGCCATTGGCCTGATCCAACATTGGCTTCTCTTATGTTCTTATGGTAAACAATAAATGGTAAGTCAGTTGTTGGGTATGATGGTTGAAGAAATCTTCAAGGTCTCAAATGCTGAAAACTATGGCTCTAGCCTATATAAGCTGGTGCGACAGCAAAGAGACTGTGAAGCAAGGAAAAATATATATAAACATCTTCCTGTATATTTTTTAATACAGTAATTATTAGAACACCATAAGGCTCTAGTCTAGTGCTCTCTCATCTAAAGAAGGATGATCTCTGTATTGTAGTGTTATCTAAATCAGGGCTGCTAAGAGGTGGAACTCGGGGGAAAATTCTGGAGGCCCATGATAGTTCTTGACAGCTGTGGCCCTTGAATTTCCCAATACTTGAGGGACTCTGTGGTTAACAACTCACTGCTTTCAAGCAAGCATTTTGGGCCCCAGTCACGGCTAAAATGCAACAGAGGTGGTGGTGGTGGGGGGTTTGGACCTTCCTCACAAACATAATCTAATCTGTTTCCCTTCTGTGTATTCTCCAATTCACCCCTTTCCAGACTACCTTTGATGCAATGTTTCTCTTTGGTGCACTGTAGCTGTTGGCTGGCTGCTCAGACTATCGCTTACATGGCATTGCCTCTGCAAACCTGAGGCCTTTTTGCAGAGCTTGTCTCCTAGCAACCAATTGACTAGCTGTGTGAAGAGTTGCTTTGCCTGTACAGGCTAAGGTAGGGCATTTGCATACATACCCAGGTAAGACATACCAAGAATTAACCTTTGTTGGTCTTAAAGGTGCCACTGGACTGAAACTGTTTTGTTGCTTCAGACCAACATGGCTGAATCTCCCTGGGGGGGGGGGGGGGAGTGCACAGACAAATTTCCCCTCCCAAAACACAGAGTTCTCAGTTTTTCCCCTGGAGAAAAATCACTCTATGGTACTATGCCCTTCTGATACTCTATGGTACTATACCACTATGGTACTATACCTTCCCCTCCCCAAACCCCACCCTTCCCAGGATCTATCCCCAAATCTCCAGGAATTTCCCAAAACTGGAGTTGGCAACATTCTACCCCAACAGAAGAGCCTTTTATCCCTGCGAATTAAGGACAACCCAACGGAGAAGATTATACCTGCTCTGCCAAGTTACATTCCGCCCTGAGACTCTGGTTGTTTGCTTTGGTGGGGCGACTCCAGCTTGTTCAAAATTATTTCTCTACACAGTCAGATCCATGAAAAGAGGCTCCTTTGTGTTCATGTTGTTTGCTTCAAATACCAGAAATAGGTTTAGCGAAGGAATAATTATGGAGAAAGAAGACAAACGTTTATTAGACCGCTCCTAAAGGGAGGATGTGAAGAACAGACGTTGTTTTCATGTTGTACACAGCTGCGTTTGAGGTCTTGCCCTCCGTTTGTATTTTTGAACATGCATTTATATCTTTCTTTGGGTGCAGGGTTGCCAGGTCCCTCCTGCCAGGTCCTTCCTGGCAACCAGTGGGGGATGGGGGGCTTACTGAGGGTAGGAGGGAGGCCTAGCCAACATGCAGTGAAGTGTCTATGTCACTGGCCACGTGACACAGAAGTGATGTCAACATGTCGGGGGATGTCAGGGTGACACTTTGAGCAAAAACTCTGTGGTAAATTTGGCTTCCACCATAGAGTTTTTGCCCGAATACCAGAGCATGGCCTGATGTGATGACATCACTTCTGGGTGACGTGGGTACTGATGTAGACACGTCACTGCCCATTGGCTGAGCCTCTCTGTTTTTGAGGGGTAAGTTTCCCCCACCGGCCAGCTGATCAGTGGTAGGGTGGTGGGGCCTGATGGTGGGGGACTGCCACCTCCATGGGGGGGGGGGGGTGCTCTGGCAACCTTATTTGGGTGACTGTCATTTATAAGAACATAAGAGAAGCCAATGTTGGATCAGGCCAGTGGCCCATCCATTCCAACTATCTGTCACACTGTGGTCAAAAACACCAGGTGCCATCAGGAAGTCCAGCAGTGGGGCCAGGACACTAGAAGCCCTCCTGCTGCTGCCCCCCCCCCCCAGCACCAAGAATACAGAGCATCACTTGCCCCAGACTGAGAGTTCCTATCTATACTTTGTGGCTAATAGCCACTGATGGACCTCTGCTCCATACGTTTATCTAATTCCCTCTTGAAGCCATCCATGCTTGTAGCTGCCTCCACCTCCTGTGGCAGTGAATTCCATGTGTTAATCACTCTTTGGGTGAAGAAGTACTTCTTTTATCCATTGTAACCTGACTGCTCAGCGATTTCACGGAGTGCCCACGAGTTCTTGTATTGTGAGAAAGGGAGAAAAGTACCTCTTTCTCTACCTGCTCTATCCCATGCTCTATCTATCTTATAAACCTCGATCATGTCACCCCTCAGCCGTCGTTTCTCCAAGCTAAAGAGCCCCAAGCACTTCAACCTTTCTTCATAGGGAAAGTATTCCAACCCTTTTATCATTCTAGTTGCCCTTTTCTGCACCTTTTTCCAGTGCTATAATATCTTTTTTGAGGTGTGGCGACCAGAAATGTACACAGTACTCCAAATGAGGCCACACCATCAATTTATACAGGGGCATTATGATACTGGCTGGTTTATTTTCAATTCCCTTCCAAATAATCACCAACATAGCATTGGTCTTTTTCATTGCAGTTACACACTGTCTCAACATTTTCACTGAGTTATCTGCTATGACTGCAAGACTACTGTGACTCTTGGTCAGTCTCTGTCAGTTCAGATCCTATCAACATGTATTTATAACACTGTGATGTCGTTCCCAGTCAAAAACCCAGAAGTGATGTCACTGTGTTGTGCAACACTCTAGGAATTTATCAGTTCTCCATACTAAAAGCCATAGAGACCTAGGAAATTCCTAGAGTGTAGCATGGTGCGGTGACAGTACTTCCAAGTTATTGGCCAGAAATAATGTCACAGCATTGCACAGTGCTGTTCCCACCTCCCTTTTTGCTCCTGCTAATCATCTAAGCAGCAGTGGAGGGGTGAGAAGTTCCCCACCAAAGTGGACAAGCTGGCATCCCTAAGGAGGGTGCGTCTCTTCCATGAGAAACCTTGGCCCCTTTGCCTCACTTGAGTGACATTCTGACCAAGAAGTGGGAGACCATCCCAGAAGACACAATGACACCTCAAAAGCACTGGTACAATGGCATCCCATTTCCTAGTGAAACTATGGTCCAATCTGCACTGGTATTTCGCACTGTCATGCCAGCGATCTCATATCGTCTCAAAAATTTCTGTCTGCATTACACGCTGCATCCACTCTCCCATTGTTTCGTCTCAGCATCGGCTGTCTGCATCATTTCATGGCCCTTTAGCGGTGACCCCAACCTCACTACGGTGTCTCGCCACCTTACCGGGTGCTACAATTGCTCCTCCTCACCCTCAAGCCGCTGTGAGCAAAAAGCAGACAACTGGAGCCAAATTCTCTGTCCCACAATCTTTTCTAAGGAGCTATGCAAATTGTCACAAATGAAACAAGTTAGCTGAAGAGCCAGTTGTCTGCATTTAAAAGCAGCCAGGGAACGTTTTTCTGCGATCTGATTTTTTTTGGGGGTGGGGGGTTGGGAGCATGCCCATCCCTGAACCATTTGTTATTTCCCTGGGCAGTCCCCACCACAAATGGGAAGCCAGCGTCTCAGCAGCATGGAACAGCTTTACACAGGGGTCATTTCATAGAAAAAGAGGTACAGGAGCTCATTAGCATAACTCATTTGCATAACTCATTTGCATATGCCACACCCCCTGACATACCAAAAGTGCGTCAGAAGGCAACACCCACCCCTCAGGCTCCACTCCACAGGTGAGTGAAACTGACCTGCTCTTCCTCCATTCCCTTCCCCATCCATACTTTGTGCAATAAAAATAAGTGTAAAGAGCACACCCTCATTCTCTTCTTGCTCCCTTGAAACCACCAGGTTTCAAGTAGGCTTGAGATACCCAGGACATGTGCACCACCCATCCCTTTCCCTTCCTCTCCCCACAACAAGACACCCTGTGAGGTAAGTGGGGCTGAGAGAGGTCTTTTGAGAACTGCTCATGAGAGAACAGCTCTGAGAGAACTTGTGACTGGCTCAAGGTCACACCAGCAGCTGCATGTGGAGGAGTGGGGAAATCAAACCCGGTTCTCCCAGATTAGAGTCCAACTCCTGACCACTACACCAAACTGATGGGGTGGAAGCTGCTGAAGGGTTGGTGAAATTTCTCCAGTACTTATGTGCCATGTGCCCAGATAAAAAATGGTATACTTAGAAAATTTATATGCCACCTTGAACAAGTCTCTGGAAAAGCAGCACACAGTCATAAAAGGAATAATGATAAAATTATCAATATTAAAACAAAACATTAAAAACAATAAAGACCCTAGCAGGGCTTTCCCTGGGGCGCTGCTCCTCTGCACTGCTCGGGGAAGCCAAGGAGGGGGTGGGGCTTGGTCATGTGCCCGCCCCCTGGGCTCCTCACTCCCGGAGCTGCGCTCCTGTGCGCTCCTGCTCCAACAGACCCCTGGCTTTACATAGCAAATGCAGATTGGGCTTAAATGTCTCCAGTGTCTTGGCTGGGGGGAGGTCTTCAGAGAAGCCATGGACCTCAACAGACACCCCAGCATCTGACTCCTGCAGCCAGCCCGGCTTTCTGAAGCCTACGCATTAACTTAGAAACATAAAAACCATAGAGCTGGAAGGTGCCCCAAGGATTGTTTAATCCAACCCCCTGCACAATGCAGGAAGTTCACCGCTACCTCCTCCCCCTACTTTCCCAGTGGCCCCTGATCTATGCCTAGAGCAGGGGTGGGCAAACTGTGGCTCGGGAGCCGCGTGCGGCTCTTTCACATATATCATGTGGCTCCCGGCAGGGCGGCTGGGGAAGCTAAATATCATTAGCAAACAAATATCACTGGACAAATTAATATCATTATCAATATCTGCTTTTACCCCTTTTGTTATTATTTTTGGCAGTCTCATTTCATGTTAATAAAAAGCAAATTTGCTTATTTCCCAATAAAAGCAGGTAATATTTGTTCATGTCTTGTGGCTCTCAAACATCTGATGCTTATTCTATGTGGCTCTTACGTTAAGCAAGTTTGGCCACCCCTGTTCTAGGTGGGTCTTACGCGGAGCAAGTTTGCCCATCCCTGGCCTAGAGGAAGGCAAGAAACCTCGAGGACCCCGTGGCCAACCTGGCATGGAGGAAAATTCCACCCCGGCCCCAAAGTGGGGTTCGGCATTACCCTGGGGATATAAGAAAGGGCCACAAGAGCCAAACACTGGCTCATCCCTTCCTGCCCTCCCTCTCATTTCCTGGTTTTCTGCCTCATCTATGTTCTGAGGTCTGCTGGCTGTTTTAACAATTTGATGTTTTCAGCTTTCTGAGAGCCAGTTTGGTGTAGTGGTTAGGAGCGCAGACTCTAATCTGGGAGAACCGGGTTTGATTCCCCATTCCTCCACTTGCAGCTGCTGGATGACCTTGGGCAAGCCATAGTTCTGTCAGAGCTGTCCTGGAAAGAGTTCTGGAAAGAGCTGTGGGGAGGGGAAAGGAAAGGAGTTTGTAAGCCGCTCTGAGACTCTGAGTGAAGGGTAGGGTATAAATCCAGTCTCCTCCTCCTCCCCCTCTTCATCTTCTTCAATTCATTGGGGTTTTTTTTTAATCAATTTACTCACCTTGGATCCCAGTGGCCTGGGAGAACAGTGAGCTTAAAATGATTTTAAATAGGTAAATAAAAGAAACGGTGTCTCGGTGTTTAATCATTGCCAACTTGACTATCTTGGAGAACTGTAGCATAACCTGCAATTGCCATCTTTTTTATCCACCAGTTTTGCAGATGATGTTAAAACATGCGCACTCCTGCAAAGGGCAAATTAACATCTCATGATGTTTTCCCAGTGCGGCTGTTGGCACCGCAATAATTTCCCCACATTTAATCTAAATCAACACTTTCATCGGACTGGGAAGGGAAAGGACCCTCTGGTTACCGGCCCCTTGTGGTTACCGGCCTACTGAGTGGATGTTGTTGGCCATTTTCCTTGGTGGTTGTCAAATCCCATAAAGTATGCATTAATTAACATGTGGCTGAAGTCATTCTTGAGGCAGGCGCTTTGATTAAGATCTCGTTTTCTCTAGAAATGGATAGGCTTCATCTTCTTCTCGCAGCTTAGGAGATAATGGGTGAGATTTTCTGGCACTGTTAATATTTTCCAGCATGTTCACAGCCTTTGCTCAGTGGGGTCTTACAAGCGTGTCCCCTTCCTTCTCTTCCCACCACCTCATCCCCACACTTTTGTATCTGGGTTGTACGTTGCAACAGGTTCTAATTGGGAGCCACCTTGGAGCCCACTCAGCTGAAGAACAAGGTATGCTGAACAGACAAATAAATGCCATACCCAGTTTAAGAGAATTAACGGAGGGTCTGTGTTGGAATATACACCGCCAAGGGTACAAAAAAAAGTCGGCTGCTACAGGGGGTACCGAAGGAGCAGAGATAGATTAGGTAGAGAGATTGGTGGGTGCAACCCCTGTCTAGTCTGCTAAATGCAGGATCCCCAAATGAGCCCCGTAGAGCACTGAAGTCTACCAAACTACATCTCTTAATAGTCCCCAGCCCCAAGGACGTCCGACTTGCCTCAACTTGGGCCAGGGCATTTTTGGCCCTGGTCCCTATTTAGTGGGATGAGCTACCATATGAGATCAGGGCCCTGAGGGATTTATTACAATTCCGCAGGGCCTGTAAGACAGAGCGCTTCCACCAGGCTTTGGGTTGAGGCAGTGGATGTCCCCCCCCCACTGATCTCTCATTGGTTGCCTGGATCTGAATAGCTATATAGCAGGAGTGGCCAAACTGTGGCTCTCGCACACATATTGTGCAGCTCCCGGCAGGGCAGCTGGGGAAGTGAAGGGGAGGCTTGCCTCCACTATCAGTCTTCTCTTCCCCAGCCACTGTTCTCCTCCTGTGTACAGTGGTAGGCTTGAGATGGGGGGCGGGAGGGGGGGCATAGAAAGAAAAAGATCTTTAATTTTAAATGCATTCTCAACCCCCCCCCCCCCAGCCAGCTTGGAGAAGGCATCTCTTTATTTGCTTTCTTCTCTCTCTCCTTCCCCCTTCATTCCTCCTTCCCCATTTATTTGCGACCGCCATGTGGTCAGAGCACATGGCCCGATTCTACCTGAGCTTCAGCCAGGTAGAACAATAGACAGTCGGATCCAAAACGACCACCAATAGCCAGCCTAGGTCTTCCGCGGGGGACCTATGAACTACAACTTAAGACTTAAGGCCCTATCAGAACTATGCGCATATGCTAAGCCCCTGTCAGGTCTTTTGGGTGCGGCCAGAGGTGTGGCTCCAGCCAGCATATAAGCAGGGCCCTGGAGCCCTGGCTGCATGCTTGATCTGACCATCTCCTGAACATGCTGATTCACTTAATAAAGTCTTTGCTATGATCATCCTACAACTCGCCTCCCGACTCCAGTACTTTCCAACAAATAAATATAATGAGCAAACAAATAAAATATCATTGGACAAATCCGTATCATCATCAATATCTGTTTTGCCCCTTTTGTTTTTGGCAGGCTCATTTAATGTTAATAAAAAGCAAATATCCATATTTTTTCAATAAAAACGTGTGTGTGATATTTGCTCCTGTCTTGCAGCTCTCAAACATCTGACATTTATTCTATGTGGCTCTTACGTTAAGCGAGTTTGGCCACCCCTGCTATATAGGAACCATCCACTGCTGAGACATCTGGCTAAATTATACATGGAACTTTATGAGCGATGTTGTTTTATACTGTTGTTTTAAGTTGTTTTTAATATTGTATTGTGTTCTGTATTGAGACTGACAGAACCTGCCCTGAGCCTGCTTGCGGGGAGGGCGAGATACAAGACCAATACAATGAAATAAATAAAATGAAATAAAATAAATGCTGTTTCCTTGTATGTCCACAGAATGGAGCTCACTAATTTCCTCCTCCTTCCCACTCTGCTTTTCAGTCATGTAGCTACAAGCTTAGGACTTCTGTCTCTGTACAGCAATCTAACTTCTGTTATGGACAAAAACCTCACTCTGCCAATGATCTAGGGAGGAAAAGGGTGCTTCATGGACCTTCAGGCTATAGTTTCAGTAGTGACTGCCAAGCAGATCCAGAGAAACATAATTCAAAGTTGTATGGACGGTACTATGCAGACCTGCTGTGAGTGGCCCAATGACTTTGACAGGCAGTAGATTCACAACAGACAAATGGAAATACTTTTTACAGGCAACACTGAATTAGCTTGTGTAACTCATCACCACGGGATGGAGTAATGACTATTAACTTAGATAGCTTAAAGAGAAGGTTAGACAAATTCATGGCGGAGTAGGGCTGCCAACACTGCTTCAGCAAATACGAGGAGAATTTGAGGGCAGTGCCTGAGGAGGGTGGAGTTTGTGGAGAATCTAATGTCAGTCACTCTAGGAATTCCCGCCAATCTCTGTGGTAAAGACCAGATAGATGAGGGAAATTCCTAGAGCATCACCCTGGAAGCCATTTTTTTCTGATTTTTCTTCCCCCTCACGCTTGTCAGTGCCTGGAGGGTGGAAGATTGGGGTTGAGGGTGGGTGTTTGCCCGCTACAGATGGGCAAATGGCAAGCCTACATTGGAGAGGCCCACCAATAGCTATTAGCCACAATGACAAAACAGAACCACAGAGTTCAGCTGTAGTAAGCCTCTGAATGCTGTTGCCGGGGATGACAACAACACACATAGGACTTGCCCTCTGTGCCCTGCTTGTGGGCCTTCTGCGGATATTGTTGTCAGGGTTATTGTTGTTGTTATTTATTGGATTTTTTTTTACCGCCCTTCCCGGAAACTGGGCTTAGGTTGGTTTACAGTGATACAAAACAGCAAAGGAACAACTAAAACAGAGACACCAAACAACAGAACATCAGATTCTAGGAAAAAACAGCATGGCGTCCGAGTCTTGATGCCATAGTTCTGTCAGAGCTGTTCTCTCATGAGCAGTTCTCTCAGAGCTCTCTCAGCCCCACAGGGTGTCTGTTGTGGGGAGGGGGGATGGAAAGGAGACTGTAAACTGCTATGAGACTCCGAGTGAAGGGTGGGGTATAAATCTAATCTCCTCCTCTTCTTCTTCTTCTTCTGATGGTGTCTCTATCTCATGAGGGAGTGTGCGTGAAAAATTGGAAGCGGGAATGCCAAGATGGAACCGTTGCTGCCCTCAGCCAAATGGCTGGTGGAACACCTCCACCTTACAAACCATGCAGAACCATAATAAGTCCTGTAGGGCCCAGATGGAGCTTGGCAGAGAGTTCCACCAGGTTGGGCCCAGGGCGGTAAAGGCCCTGGCCGTGGTCGAAGACAGCTGGTTGTCTCTCAGGCCAGAGACCACCAGCAAATGTCGATCCATGGAGCGCAAGGCTCTCCTGGGGGTATACCAGGAGAGGTGGTCCCAAAGATATCTGGTAGGCCACTGGTTGGTCGCCATGTAGAACAGAGCCCTGAATTCAACGGACCGTTAGTCTGATCCCTCACAGCTGCGTTTGTGAGTGTACCTCATGAGAGGTACTGTGAGCACCCAGTGAGCATTTGGTTGTGTCTGCTGGAAATGGGATCCTGGGGTAGATGGAACTTGGTTCAAATCATGGAGGCGATTCTTCTGCCCTTACTGTGCACTGCAGGGTAGCCCTTTTTGGAGCAGCCCAGAATTCTTCCAGAAGAGGGGGTGGAGGAGATTGGATTTATACCCCACCCTCCACTACCCAAAGGAGTCTCAGAGCGGCTTACAAACTCCTTTCCCTTCCCCTCCCCACAAAAGACACCCTGTGAGGTAGGTGGGGCTGAGAGAGCTCTTTCCCAAGCTGTCCTTGAGAGAACAGCTCTGAAAGAACTTATGACTGATCCAAAGTCACACCAGCAGCTGTGCGTGGAGGAGTGGGGAATCAAACCCGGTTCTCCCAGGTTAGAGTCCACACGCCTAACCACTACGTGAATGGATATTTCCATGTCGTACAGCCCGCACGAATGTCAGGGGGAAACCATAAATAAACATAATTGTGGCTGAACTTGGAGCCGTCAAGCGTGGTGTTAAAATTACAGCTTTTGTCGAGCTGATGGGCTGTGAGATTCCTTTAAGAATCTGCTGGCTGAAGCCAACAGTACAGTGGGAAGCAGGAGGTGGGGACAAAACATGAAGGGGGAAAAAAAGATACGAAAGCAGCAAAAGTTACTCCCGAGGAAAAATGCTGGGCTCGTCCTTCATCCTGACGTCAGATCTGTCTTTAATAAAACCTCCCCGGAGCCCAAAGGGAAAAGTCAGATCTGTGTCAACTTGGCGGCTTGTGTAGAACACTTCTTCCTCCCCGCCCCCCTCTTTTCCAAGCGGTGTATTTGTTCTAAGGGAGTTATTTTTATATCCAAAAAAGATCTGGGTTCGATCCTCATGTATTTCACCCTGGCTTCCAGTGATGAGGTGGCTGTTCCTACCCTGGATTCTAGCAACAAACAGCATTTTGCAGGTGAGCATCTTTTTGTTTCCCCCTCTCCACTTTCTCCCCTCCTTTGGGTCAGGCAACCGGGCTGAAAGAAATGCAAATGACTAACGTGGCAAAGAGAGATGCTAACCCAGGCACTGATGCAGGAGCAAGACGGGAGAAGCGGGGCAGGAAAAGGAGGCAGAGGAGAAAGGGGGTGACACGTCCCAATCAGGGTTCCCTATAAGCTGAGTTAGTGTAAGCTAGCTCACAGTTTTTTAGCCTCCAGCTCACACATTTTTGTCTTAGCTCAGGAAGGACGGCTCCAGAACAAACTGATTTGCTCTTCACTTGGCGTCTCAGAGCGGCTTACAAACTCCTTTCCCTTCCCCTCCCCACAACAGACACCCTGTGAGGTAGGTGGGGCTGAGAGAGCTCTGAGACAACTGTCCTTGAGAGAACAGCTGGTACAGAACTATAGCTTGCCCAATGTCATCCAGCAGCTGCATGTGGAGGAGTGGGGAATCAAACCTGGTTCTTCCAGATTAGCGTCCGTGCACTTCACCACTACACCAAACTGGCTCCTAGCCAAATCGCTCGCTCACAACTTTAATGCCAGAAGCTCACAAAGTAGAATTTTTGCTCACAAGATTCCACAGCTTAGAGGGGGCATTGGTCCCAATCTGGGCGGAATGGAAGACCCTAGGAGCATCTCTGGACTGGAAGCTGATAAACATATGGAGCTGAGGTCTATCAGTGGCTAGAAGCCACAAGGTATAGATAGGAACTCTCAGTCTGGGGCTAGTGATGGTAGTGATGCTCTGTATTCTTGGTGCTTGGGTGGGGGTGCAACAGTGGGAGGGCTTCTAGTATCCTGGCCCCACTGGCGGACCTCCTGATGGCACCTGATATTTTTGGCCATTGTGTGACAGAGTGTTGGACCAGATGGGCCATTGGCCTGATCCAACATTGGCTCTTCTTACGTTCTTATGTTCTGTGCCACCTTTTTAACCCAGTGGGAAGCCATTCAAATTTGAAAGGGCAAAGGATTTGGAGGGCAGATGAAGAGACCACGCTCTCTGGCAACGGAACTGGAGTCCCCCTCGGGGGCTGGTATAGGGTCTGTCAATCTCCAGTACAGTTCTGCTTATCTCCAGAATCTGGCATGGCTTTGAAGAAGGCTCTTGTGCCTTAAAAGGGGGCGTGTGACTGACTGTATTTGCAAGGAATGAACACAGCGGCAGCAGATAGCTGCAACCTATTAGGTCCCTGCAGAGTGAATTGGTGGTCTCAGGATACTGCTCCTCGTGGCAGGCCCTCCTCGCATGAGGCTGCTCCAAGGAACACCGGGCTCACTCCACTCGGTTTGTTCCTGGACTGTTTAAAATCCCCAGGGCGATTCTGCATCTCGCACTCGCCCCATGTTTTCTCAACTGGGAGCAATGATCAAGGTTTACAAGATTATGCATGGGATGGAGCAGGTAGAGAAAGAAGTGCTTTTCTCCCTTTCTCACAATACAAGAACTCGTGGGCACTGCATGAAATTGCTGAGCAGTCGGGTTAGAACAGAGAAAAGGAAGTCCTTCTTCACCCAAAGAGTGATTAACACGTGGAATTCACTGCCACAGGAGGTGGTGGCGGCTAGAAGCATGGACGGCTTCAAGAGGGAATTAGATAAACATCTGGAGCAGAGGTCCATCAGTGGCTATTAGCCAGAAGGTATAGATAGGGACTCTGGGGGAAGTGATTCTCTGTATTCTTGGTGCTTGGGGGGGCAACAGTGGGAGAGCTTCTAGTGTCCTGCCCCCACTGCTGGACCCCCTGAGGGCACCTGGTGTTTTTGGCCACTGTGTGACAGAGTGTTGGACTGGATGGGCCACTGGCCTGATCCAACATTGGCTTCTCTTGTGTTCTTATGTTCCGTATTGGCTTTTCCCTCCACGGTTTTATGAAACCCACCTTGGAACAGAAATTCCCCTCTGCATTGCATGCTGCTTTCACTTTCTTTGGTCATCGGGTTTCATGGCACCTTCTGCATAGATTTACGGCCGTTCAGGGGTGACTTTGCAGTCAGTACGGCATTGCCCCAGGGTATCTGAATGTGGTTCTGAGCGGCACTTTCCCCTCCCAGCGGAGGAAATGCGGAGCGAATGCTAGATGCAGAATCCCATAGACATTAACAAATGGGAGCAGTGACTCAGTTGGCTTTCTGTTGTGTTGCCAACTTCCAGGTGGGACCTAGTGAACTCCAAATATCAAACCAGACCTCCAGACTACAGAGATCAGTTCCCCTGAAGGTTGGGTTTCAGAGAGTACACGTCTGTGCATGTAAGAGCTGCGCTCACATGCAGCAGTGGTGACTGTATATTTTGGGGAGATACAAAGCGGCACATTCAAGTGCCAAGACTGAACGCCGTAAAAGGGGTTTTATGCTCGTGGGGTACCTTATTATTATTATTTTTGAAAAAGAGTATGAATTGGAGTCAAATATTGCAATTCTGTACATCTAGGAATCAAAAGCAGAAATGAAATGAAACCAGTGTCTGTTTCCTCCCAGCTATTGGGAAGTCTTCCCGAATCAAAAGTTTTTTAGCTTGACAAAATCAGGAGTGAAGCGTTCAGACAGGATTTCACAGGTAAGGAGTTCCAAAGGGCTGGTTGGAAGCTGGGGGCTGCCTTCTGGTGGTAGGACACCTTGTGTCTGGAGGTATATGGAGCCAGGAGACCTCCAAAGCAGATCTTAGAGACTTGATCATGTCTCTTTCTCCTCTATGCAGTTGTAGCCAACCCATAGGGGTTGCAAGGCAAGAGACATCCAGAGCTGGTTTGCCATTGCCTGCCTCTGCAGAGAGGCCCTGGTATTCCTTGGCGGGCTCCCGTCCCAATACTGACCAGGGCAACCTGACTTAGCTTCCAAGATCTGATGACATCAGGCTAGCTTGAGCTATCCAGGTCATGGCAATCATGGACACACAACACTGCCTTCTACTGAATCAGACCACTGGTCCATCAGTGTCATTATTGTCTACTCAGACTGGAAGCAGTTCTCCAGGGTCTCAGGCTGAGGTCTTTCACATCACCTCCTGCCTGGGCCTTTTAACTGGAGATGCCGGGGATTGAACCTGGGACCTTCTGCATGCCCAGCAGGTGCTCTACCACTGAGCTACAGTCTCACTTCATGGCTCTCCAGGGTCTCAGGCTGAGGTCTTTCACATCACCTCCTACCTGGTCCTTTTAACTGGAGATGCCGGGGATTGAACCTGAGTCCACCTGCATGCCAAGCAGATGCTCTACCACTGAGCCACAGCGCCTCCCTCATGTCTGCAGTACAGCTGTAAACTGATTTAAGTATTGCAGCGCCCCTTGAAGGCATCCCGTGAATTGTTCTGCAAAGGGAATGTTACGTCATTCGAGTTCTCCGTCCAAGGATTGTGTTGGCCCCTCGCTGTCATCGAGACAGCTTTGCAGGTAGTGTAGATGTACTGCCTCGGAAAGTAGATTTACTGACATTAACCACAGCTAGTAGCCCCAGAGAGACCTGCTCTGGAAGAGAACAGTCTTTCCCAATGCCTGCTTCTTCAGGGGCTTTAACAGAAAAGGCCTAGGACTGCCCCAAAGGCATCTTGACTGTGAATCCTGTGCTCTGCCTCTGGACCACAGAAGTGGAATTCTCCAAGAGAGAAAGATGCTGAGATAAGGAAGCCATGAAGGATATGCATGGAACCGAAATAATCTTTAAAGGAAATATTTTTAAAAGCCTCCGAGAGACAAGGATATGTTGATCTGCTTGCTTGCTGGTAGTAGAAAAAGAAGACATTGGATTTATACCCCACCCTTCACTCCCCAAGGGAGTCTCAGAGCGGCTCACAAACTCCTTTCCCTTCCCCTCCCCACAACAGGCACCCTGTGAGGTAGGTGGGGCTGAGAGAGCTCTTTCCCAAGCTGCCCTTGAGAGAACAGCTGGTACAGAGCTGTGGCTTGCCCAAGGTCATCCAGCCAGGTGCAAGTGGAGGAGTGGGGAATCAAACCCGGTTCTCCCAGACTAGAGTCCGCGCACTTAACCACTACACCAAACTGGCTCTCTGGTAGAGATCAGGATCTGTCCATTTGGTCTCTGAAGTCTTCCAGTGGTTGGTTGGTTAGTGACGAGGATGATCGGGGGCCTGGAGACCAAGCCCTGTGAGGGAAGGTGGAGGGACTTCTTGGGAATGTTCAGTCTGGATAAGAGGAGGTTGGGGGGGGGACAGGATGCCTCTCTTGAATGGCTGTCACTTCAAAGAGGGCAGGGAGCTGTTCCTACTGTTGGCAGCAGAGGAGACGACTGGCAATCATGGGTTTAAATTGAGGGCAGGAAGGTACCGGCTGGATCTTAGAAAAATCTTTTTGGCAGTCAGAGTTGTGCAATGGTGGAACCAGCTGCCTGGGGAGGTGGGGAGCTCCCCCTCACTGGCAGTCTTTAAGTAGCAGCTGGAGGAACCCTTGTCAGGGATGCTCTAGGCTGGTCCTGCACTGAGCAGGGGGTCGGACTAGGTGGCCTGTATGACCCCTTCCAACTGTGATTCTGTGATTTTGAGCCCAGATGACTCATGACAAGGTGAAAGGGCACACGTGATGTGCAGGGATGGAGAGGTTCATGAGCACCAGTTGCCTGCTCGAAAACTTAGGTCTGCCAGCATAATTCTCTCACTGTTTCCATCAGTTGGCTGGCTGTGGTTGCCCTCAGCAGGGACTTGATTCTTCGTATACTGTGACGGCCACCAAGTGGTAGGAACAGGAGAGAGGCCATAGCTCAGTGGGAGAGCATCTGTCTGGCATGCAGAAGGCCCCAGATTCAATCCCCGGCAACCTCGTGGTGGAAAACATCAAGTAGTAGGTACCGTTGCCAACTACCGTTTGGGAAACTCCTGGAGATTTGGAGAGCAGGTACCTGAGAAGGGCTGAGTTTGGGGATGGGAAGGAGCTCAAGAGAGATATGATGCCACAACTTTGCTATTTTATCTAAGGGAACTGAAGTCCATAGTCTGAAAATCAGCAGTACTTTTGGGAGAACTTCTGACCCACCTGGAAGCTGGCAACCCTAATTAGCAGTAGGTGATGTGAAAGACACCTGCTGGAGGCTATGAAGAGCTGCCGCAATCAGTAAAGACTGACCTTCAGACCAAGGGTCAGACTCTGTAGAAGGCAATTTCGGGTATTCATTTGCATAGGGGATCTGGTGTGCTGCTTTGTAGCTTTCATTTAGATGTCAAAGCAGGATGTGGGGGGATTTGGGAAGTCTGGAAAGATCTGTTGAATATATATATATATGTACTTTACAGGCACTTCTAAAGCCCCGAGACTGTCAAAAATGTGATTCTTCCATGTGAGTCAAAGGGCTTTTAGCCTCTGGCCCACTGCCTGTAGCCTTGTTCAGCCAGAAGAAGAAGAAGAAGAAGAAGAAGAAGAAGAAGAAGAAGAGGAGGAGGAGGAGGAGGAGGAGGAGGAGGAGACTGGATTTATACCCCACCCTTCACTTGGAGTCTCAGAGCGGCCTACAATCTCCTTTCCCTTCCTCTCCCCACAATAGACACCCTGTGAGGGAGGAGGGGCTGAGAGAGCTCTCCCGGGAACTGCCTTTGAGAGAACAGCTCTGAAATAACTTGTGACTGACCCAAGGTCACACCAGCAGCTGCATGTGGAGAAGTGGGGAATCAAACCTGGTTCTCCAGATTAGAGTCCGCACACTTAACCACTACACCAAACATAAGAACATAAGAGAAGCCAACGTTGGATCAGGCCAATGGCCCATCCAGTCCAACACTCTGTCACACTCTGGCACTTTCTACCACTATATCTGCTGGGGTTGCCAGCCTCCAGGTGGGGCCTGGAGATCTCCTGCTTTTGCAACTGATTCCCCAGCTAACAGAGATCAGCTCCCCCTGGAGAAAAGGGCTGCTTTGGAGGGGGGACTCTATGGCATTGTACCATGCTGAGGCCCCTCCCCTCCCCTCCCCAAACCCTAACCTCTCCTGCATCCACCCCCAAAGTCTCCAGGTATTTTCCAACCCACACCTGGCAACCCTGATATCTGTTCCTAGCCTGAGGGATGTTTCATGACTCATTTCAGGCTGCTTAATGTCGGTTTTTATGGCTTGCTTGCTTGACCATCTTTATGCTGTTGTTTTGACGGTTTCGTTGTGTTTTTCCTTTCCGTGAACTGCTTTGAGCAGGTCTATGCAGAAGTAGCATCCAAATTTCCTAAGGAGATAGATTGTACTTATTAAATGATGTCTGTAGTAAGACGGACACATGAAGCTGCCTGGTACCGAATTGGACCCTTAGTCCATCGAGGTCCAGCCAGTTCTGAGACTGCCAGTGGCTCTCCAGGGTCTCAGGTTGAGATGTTTCAGTCTTACTTGCAGAAACAGGAAGGAAGGAAGGAAGGGAGGGAGGGAGGGAGGGAGGGAGGGAGCGGAGTTGTTTTCTGTTGCCCCAGAAAGTCGGACCAGAACCATTGGGTTGAAATTAAATCAGAAGAGTTTTCGGCTAAACATTAGGAAGAACTTCCTGACAGTTAAGGACATAAGAACATAAGAGAAGCCAATGTTGGATCAGGCCAGTGGCCCATCCAGTCCAACACTTTGTCACAGACTGGCCAGAAACACCAGGTGCCCTCAGGAGGTCCAGCAGTGGGGCCAGGACACTAGAAGCCCTCCCACTCTTGCCCCCCCCCCGTCGAGCACCAAGAATACAGAGCATCACTGGCCCCAGACTGAGAGTTCCTATCTATACGTTGTGGCTAAGAGCCACTGATGGACCTCTGCTCCATATGTTTATCTAATTCTCTCTTGAAGCTGTCCATGCTTGTAGCCACCACCACCTCCTGTGACAGTGAATTCCACGGGTTAATCCCTCTTTGGGTGAAGAAGGACTTCCTTTTATCCGTTCTAACCCAACAGCTCAGCAATTTCATGGAGTGCCCACGAGTTCTTTTATTGTGAGAAAGGGAGAAAAGGACTTCTTTCTCTACTGGCTCTATACCATGTATAATCTTATAAACGATCATGTCACTACTCAGCTGTCATTTCTCCAATCTAAAGAGCCCCAACTGCTTCAGCCTCTCTTCACAGGTAAAGTGTTCCAACCCTTTTATCATTTTAGTTGCCCTTTTCTGCACTTTTTCCAATGCTATCATATCTTTTTTGAGGTGTGGCGACCAGAACTGTACACAGTACTCCAAATGAGGTCACACCATCGATTTATAAAGGGGCATTATGACACTGGCTGATTTGTTTTCAGTTCAGTTAGAGCGGTTCCTCAGTGGAACAGGCTTCCTTGGGAGGTGGTGGGCTCTCCTTCTTTGGAAGTTTCCAAGCAGAGGCTAGATGGCCATCTGACAGCAATGCTGATTTTGTTAACTTGGGCAGATCATGAGAGGGAGGGAGGGCAGGAAGGGTTGCCTCAGTGGTTATTTCTCGTGGCCCTTTCTTACGTGCCTAGGGAAATGCTGGTCGCCACTTTGGGGCCAGAAAGCCATTTTTCTCCAGGCTGGTTTGGCTGGAGATCCTGGAGGTGTTTTGTTTTGTTTTTTGCCATCCTCTGGGCATGGAACAGGTCACTGGGGGTGTGGGGGGGAGCTATTTGTAATTTTCCTGCATTGTTCCTGGGGTTGGACTAGATGACCCTGGAGGTCCCTTCCAACTCTATGATTCCATGACTCTGTGAAAGACCCAGGAATTAGATCAGGATTCAGCACTTCCTGTGTGCCAGCAATGAAACCATACCGCCAGCTCCAATAGTTATAGGATTCTTAACAGCCGATTTCAAATGCATCCCCATCCGATGTGCACAGTTCCGTATTTAAAAAGAAGAAAAAACTCTGAAACCCTGCCATTGTGAATCTTCTTGGTTCTGCAACAGCATTTCCATGGCATTGGAGATGGAATAGCAATCATGTCTTTCTGGAGGCGTCCATATGTTCTTGGGCTCCTCCCAAGCACATACCCACAGAAAGAAATAATTGCTATTCCATCTTCTCTGTCCTGGACCTGTCACAGAAGAGTGCTTAAGCTCTGAGACAATCGCTGGTGCATTATAAATACTGGGAATTGTATTGATCTGGCAGGGCTGAACCAAGCCTCTTCAACCACAATGTCTAAATATAATGAAACATAAACAGAAAGCTCCAAAGAGTGGTGAGAGGAGCTCACAGAAGGCATCTTTCCCAACTCCCCTGTCTCCTGTGCCCCACGACACAGAGTGAGGGTCCTTCCACTTGAGAAGGGAGAGCTGCAAAACTGATGGACGCTTGACTCCTTTGCATGGGTCTATCAGTGGCTACTGGCCATGGTGACTAGAGGGAACCTCCATGTTCAAAGGCAGTTGGCCTCTGGGTCCCAGTGCTGACAGGCAGTATTAGGGGAAGGCCTTACCTTCCATGACCTGTTTGTTGGCCCTCCAGAGGAACTGGATGGCCACTGTGTGAGGCAGGATGCTGGACTAGATGGACCACTGGTCTGATCCTGCAGGGCTCTTCTTCTGTTCTTACCAGGGGAAGGCCTCGGCCTCTTTGCCCTGTGGTTGACCCTCCAGAGGCACTGGTTGGCCACTGTGTGCGACAGGATGCTGGACTAGATGGACCACTGGTCTGATCCAGCAGGGCTCTTCTTGTGTTCTTATCAGAGGAAGGCCTCAGCCTCTGTGCCCTGTTGTTGGCCCTCCAGAGGCACTGGTTGGCCACTGTGTGAGGCAGGATGCTGGACCAGATGGATTACTGGTCTGATCTGGCAGGGCTTTTCTTGTTCTTGTGAAGGCCTCAGCCTCTATGACCTATTGTCAGCCCTCTGGAGGAACTGGCTGGCCACTGTGTGAGGCAGGATGCTGGACTAGATGGCCCACTGGTCTGATCCAGCAGGGCTCTTCTTATGTTCACAAGAACATAAGAACATACGGGAAGCCAATGTTGGATCAGGCCAGTGGCCCATCCAGTCCAATACTCTGTCACACAGTGGCCAAAAACACCAGGTGCCACCAGGAGGTCCAGCAGTGGGGGGAGGAAGCCCTCCCACTGTTGCCCCCCCCCCCAAACACCAAGGATACAGAGCATCACTTGCCCCAGACTGAGAGTTCCTATCTATACTTTGTGGCTAATAGCCACTGATGGACCTCTGCTCCATATGTTTATATAAGAACAAGGCTTTGGTGTGCCTTCTCCAGAGAGAGGCAGGATGGGGGCAAAGTCGGGATTCATTCATTCATTCATTCATTCATTCATTCATTCATTCATTCATGCATTCATTCTATACCCCACCCTCCCCGCATGCATGGCAAGCATCTGTGAAGCATGCGCAGTTCAGTTCTTTGACACAGAATCACTGATTGACCCTGGGATTAGTCTCCATTTCAGTATTCCTCATCTGCAAAATAGGCAAATGTTTTCTAAGGGCTTGAAGTTTCTTGGCCATATTATACATACATGCAGGGTCGCCAGCTCTGGCTTGGGAAATTCCTGGAGTTTTTAAGCCAGTCCCTGGGGAGGGTGGGGTTTGGGAAGGGGAGGGATCTCAGCAGGGATGTTAAGTATATAGATTTGGAGCGGAGGGCCACAGCAGGGATGTGATGTCATAGAGTCCACCTGCTGGTGCTGCCGTTTAAGCTATATACTTAAATCCACGCGCGGGGGGGGGGGGGCACTTGGGGGGTGGGGTTTCTACACACGGGGGCACTCCCTCCATGTGCAGAAAAATGCTAAATGTTTAAAAAACTTTTCGGGGTATCTTTAAGGATCCGCATGCGGGGAGGGGGGGCACTTGGGAATTAGATATATAGATTTGCCGCCTGCCGAGCCTCTTCCCTCCCTCCCCCCCTGCAAACGGCGGCGTGCGCAGAGAACGCTGTGGCCGCTGTAGGGGAGGGGGGGAAGCGGCATGACAAGGACTCGCCGCCGCCGTTTGCGGGGGGGAGGGAGGGAAGAGGCTCGGTGGGCGGCAGGTCTCTATGCCCCTGCTGCTGTTTTGAAAGCAGGGAGGGAGGGGGGAAGCCTCAGTGGATGGCAGGTGTCCCTGCCACCGCCACCGCCATTTTGAAGGTGGGGGGAAGCCTCGGCAGGCAGCGGTCTACCTGCCGCCACCGCCTTACAGGGGGGGAGCCTCAGTGGGCGCCGGCTGTCTCCCTGCCGCCGCCGTCGTTTTAAAGGTGGGGGGGAAGCTACCTGGAGGGGGAACGGGGTAGAGGCTCGGCACGTGGCGCCAGAGGAGGGGGAAGAGGCTCAGCTTCCCCCCCCCCTGCAAATATCGCGGGCCCCCCCTTTGTGTTTATCTAATTCCCTCTTGAAGCCGTCCATGCTTGTAGCGGCCACCACCTCCCGTGGCAGTGAATTCCATGTGAATTGAAGGCAAAATGAAACAAACCCTACAAAGGACAGACAAATTGAAATGCGGGTTTTCAGGTCAAAGCAGCGTGGATGAGAAACTCGAAATCCTTTTTATTATGAGTAGAGTTATCACAGTCATATCCCGCCATTTGCTTACACATACATCCAGGGAGAGCCAGTTTGGTGCAGTGGTTAAGTGCGCAGACACTAATCTGGGAGAACCGGGTTTGATTCCCCCACTCCTCCACTTGCACCTGGCTGGATGACCTTGGGCAAGCCATAGCTCTGTACCAGCTGTTCCCTCAAGGACAGCTTGGGAAAGAGCTCTCTCAGCCCCACCTACCTGACAGGGTGTCTGTTGTGGGGAGGGGAAGGGAAAGGAGTTTGTAAGCCGCTCTGAGACTCCAAGTGAGTGAAGGGCGGGGTATAAATCCAATCTCTTCTTCTTCATCATCCATGGGAAATGTTACATTTGGGCTTTTATAAGTAAAACAAGCAAATCCTGCACTTCCCCTCCCCTCCCCTTTCAGTCCCTGGATTTTTGTCTCTAGGGAAGTAGGCATGATTCTTACCTCAATGCTGCCCCCTCCTGGTTAGAATTCTATATTATCAGCAAATGGAAATCCTGAGAAAAACAATGCATGTTTTTTAAATGTGTATCTGAAGGCCCATTTCAAAATGGATCAATCTCGGTAGCGATCATATTTCTCTTTTCATTAAAGCAAACAAAGTCAGTTTTAGATATAGCCAGTGCGGTGTGGTGGTGGTTAGATTGTCAGGCAAAGTTGAACAACCAGTTCAACCACCGAATTCACTGGTTGACCTTGGCCCAGTCACTGGTTTTTTAGCCTAATTCACCTCAGAAAAAGATTTTTTTTTAAAAAAAGAGCTAAATAATCTACTCGCGCATCTTTTGCGAGGATAAAATGGAGGACAGTGATGAAAGTAAGCTTCCCTGAATTCTGGGGGGGGGAAAGCCGAGACCAAAATGCACTAGATAAATAACTGACTCGACTTGTCAGGAAAATGGTTTCTCAAGATGGATACTACAGGAGAGGGAAAGAAAGTTCTCTCTGCCCACTTTCTCCACACCCTCATAACTTAGTTGTAGTACTACTTCGTAATATGTAATTTAGTCTAGTAATGCTGACGGATGCACAGAGATTAGGGTTGCCAGCTCCGGGTTGGGAAAGATGTGAAAATTGGGGGGGTGGGGCCTGAGGAACATGGGACTTGGGAAGGGGAGGGGAGGGCCTTCAATGGAGTATAATACCATAGAGTCCACCTTCCAAAGAGGCCATTTTTTCCAGGGGAACTGATCTCTGTGGCCTGGAAATTAGTTGTAATAGTGGAAGATCTCCAGCCACAACCTAGAAGCTGGCAACCATAACAGCCATGCTGTTTCGTAGCAGGAGCTCCTTTGCATATTAGGCCACACACCCCTAATGTAGCCAATCCTCCAAGAGCTTACAGAGCTCTTCTTACAGGGGCTACTGTAAGCTCTTGGAGGATTGGCTACATCAGGGGTGTGTGGCCTAATATGCAGAGGAGCTCCTGCTACGAAACGAGCCCTGCTTCCAGTACAGCTAAACTAGAATGGGGATTTTTTGTTTGTTTGCAAAATGCTTTTCTCATTTGAGTTACATTCTAGGAGGGCTATGGTCGGTGGGAAGCGCTGTCAAGGTGCAGTTGACTTCTGGAGACCCTGCAGAATTTTCAAGGCAAGAGACTTTGAGAGGTGGTTGGCCATTGCCTGCCTCTGAGTAGAACCCCTGGATTTCCTTGGTGGTCTCCCATTCAAGGACTAACCAGGGCTAGCCCTGCTTAGCTTCTGAGGTCAGATGAGCTCAGCCTAGTGTGGGCCATCCATGTCAGGCAGAAGGGCTATGAACAACGATGAAAATGGCCTCCTGTTCACTGTGAGAGGAGGAAATGTCTGATTTGGTTTTGTGACACTGATGTTTAGGGATTCTGAGAGCTTCTCAGAGGGACGTTCCATAGGCAGACATCTTGTGTTTGACAGCTGCAGTCACCTGTGAGCCAATTGATCGGTCTGTTTACCTGTCTTTCTCAAACAGCTGTTGAATAGGTAGGCAGCTGAGCAAAATGGAGTGAGTCAAGTTTCTTGCCTTGTGTATGTGTGTGTGTGTGTGTGGGCCTTTTGCATCTAAATAGTAGGTGAGATGATTATCTGCCCGGGGTCATGGATGGGTTGGGGTAAGTTTGGTGTAATGGTTAAGTGCACAGACTCTAATTTGGGAGAACTGGGTTTGATTCCCCACTCCTCCACATGCAGCTGCTGGTGTGACCTTGGGTCAGTCATAAGTTTTGTCAGAGCTGTCCTTGAAAGGGCAGTTCTCAAAAGAGCTCTCTCAGTCCCACCTACCTCAAAGGGTGTCTGTTGTGGGGAGGGAAAGCGAAAGGAGTTTGTAAGCCACTTTGAAACTCCGAGTGAAGGGTGGGGTATAAATCCAATCTCCTTCTCCTCCTCCTTTTCTTCTTCTTCTTCTTGTTCTTTTTCTTGTGAGGGGGGATCTATATCTCCCATAAGGCCAGGGCTGTTTTGGGGCAGGAACACACAGGAACGGAGTTCCAGCTGGCTCCTGAGTTGGCCACACCCAGCAGGAACTCATTAGAATAATAGGCCACACCCAACAGCAGAAACTCATTAAGATTGGCTACATTAAGGTATGTGGCCTAACATGCAAATTAATTCCTGCTACAAAAAAAAGCCCTGGGTTTTGACAACAAACAAGGTAAACAGAAAAAGAAGCAAAAGGTGGGTGTGGCTGGATGACCACTCCTCTGGTGACATGGGGGAGTGGCCTAATATGCTAATAAGCAGTGCTGTCAGTGGTGTGGCCTAATATGCTACTGAGTTTCTGCTGTTGGGTGTGGCCTATTATGCTAACAAGTTCCTGCTGGGCTTTTTCTACAAAAAAAGCCCTGCATAAGGCTATGCAAAAAACCATGCACAAAATAACTGCCCTGACCTGGAGGGCCCAGGTTAGCTTAAACTCATCAGATCTCTGACACAAAGCAAGGACAGCCCTGGTTAGTCCTTGGATAGGAGACCACCAACCAAGTCCAGAGCTGCTACACAGAGGTAGGCAATGGCAAACCGCCTTTGTTGAACTCTTGCCTTGAAAACTGTATGGGGCCACTGTGCAGACCCAAATGATCAGGTCCACATTTAACAGAAGATCAGAATGTCTTTGCTGGAACAGACCAGAAGTCCATCTAAAGCACCATATTCTTTCAACACAAACAAACCCTGTGGGGTCTCCATAAGTCAGTTACAACTCGATACTTCCCACCACCAAGGTTATGTAAAATATGCATGCGCAAAATATTGTCAATAGCAGGGACTCAGATGAAACCAAATGGTGAGCCCTTTTAACCGCACTTATTTATAACTGTGGGCCAGCTGATTGGCTTCCTTCCCGTATTTGTGCAACTGGCTGCTGAACATCAAGCAGCCCTGTCAAGTCAGAGAGGAGGGGCGTAGGGCTCCCATCGGGCTTTGTACGAATGCCACACACACACGAAACTTTGCCAATGGTGTTGTACTGTCTGAATACATGAAAAGTGACCTGATGAACAAGCTTAAACGATTCGCAAACTTTTTTGTCGAAAAACCGGCTCTCTGTTCATGATCGGCGAACAGATTGTGAGCCACGCTGGCAGGTGTTCGAGTTCCCCGAATTGTTGTGATGTGATCATGCTAGTGACACAGTCCCAGCTGGGCCAAACAAGATAACCAGAAAGTAGAACCCTGTTTAAAAATACTTCCCAAAATAGCTGTCCAGAAGAGCTGCGAAGATGAGTCAGCCCGAGCAGAAAACATAAGGGTTTGCAGAATGTTTCAAGGGTCTCCAAATTCACTTTCCCACAATGAAAATATCTGCCCTGGAAAATTCGGCTTTGCTCTGTGTAGTTGTTCCATATCATTTCTCCTCGTTTATTGTGGATTAATATTAAGAACAATCTGCCTTTCTGCATTCTAACTTTTGAAAAGTCCCGTTTCAAGATGTCCAGATCTAGCCAGTTATTACATCGGGTCCTGCTTTTGTTCCTGTCCAGAGCTGGATCCAAAAGCCGTACCTTTGAGCCCTTCTCTACAAAACCTCACCCTGAGCTAAGGCAATATTGTTGCTGCATTTCGACTGGTGGATGATTTTGCTCAGATTTCCTGCCATAGGTCTTTTTGGAGGTGAAGAAGAGGGCAATTCTAAAAACCTGATATTTGATTCTGACATTTGCATCCTTGTTGATACAGCTGTAGGTACAAAAGTTAAGCTGAAAGCGGGTCTGAAAAAAATTCTTAATACTTTTTACTTTTTGTTTATGTACTACAGAAGAATCCATCAAGTACAAGCTGACTAAACTGATTGGCTTTTAAAGTTAGGGTTGCCAAGTCCCCCCCTGGCCACTGGCAGGGGATGGGGGGAGTACAGCTGCCAGATCCAGGTTGGAAAACTCCAAGAGATTTGGGGATGGAGCCTGGGGAGGGCAGGCACCTCAGCAGGGTACAAATGCTGTACAGAGTCCACCCTCCAAAGCATCTATTTTCTCCAGGCAAACTGATCTCTGCTGATGAGCTATACTTCCAGGGGATCCCCGGGCATCCCTGTTTAAAGTCCATTTAAATTCTATGGGAGAGATTTAAGCCTGTTTTAATTCTACAGTTGAAAGCAATCAGAATTGTTTGATAAGTGTTCCTATGCCCTTGAAATATGCTTTTCCATATATGTTGTATTCCTAAGAGGCAGGATTTTTTCCCTCCTCAAAATAAAAGGAAATAGGCTCCCCTCCCCTGGTTTATTGAGTGACTGATTTAGTTCTCGACATAACACTGTGGACTGGTTTAGAACCCCGGAATAGCCTGAGTTTAGCAGGGAACACCTTTCCTTTTCGAGATCTAATGGTGAGACCCATCTGCAATGATTGGTTCATGTTGGAACCCCAAGTGAGAATCTTCTGTGTACAGCAGTATAGGAAAGATTTTGGGGTCCTGGCCGAGGGACAGATTGTTCCTAACATTAATCAATTATGGGACCAACCAGACCTCACATGGCATACAGAGTTTTTAATAGTAGCAAGTATACTATAGTCTAGGGGATGGGCCATGGCTCATTGGCAGAGCATTGTGAAGAACCAGTTGGTCATTTAGGTACTATGCACATAGTAAATATTTGTATTACTCCTGCTCGTATGTGCATGTGCATTTGGGGAGGGGCCAAGTAAAAAGTGATGAGCAGTAGATTGAGAACAGGTAAAAGGAAGTACTTCTTCACCCAAAGAGTAATTAACACATGGAATTCACTGCCACAGGAGGTGGTGGCGGCTACAAGCATGGACGGCTTCAAGAGGGGGCTGGATAAACATATGGAGCAGAGGTCCATCAGTAGCTGTCAGCCTCAGGGTATAGATGGAACGCTCAGTCTGGGGCAAGTGATGCTCTGTATTCTTGGTGCTTGGGGGGGGCAACAGTGGGCTCCGCTGGTGGACCTCCTGATGGCACCTCGTTTTTGGCCACTGTGTGACTTGATGGGCCACTGGGCTGATCCAACATGGCTTCTCTTATGTTCTTATGTGATGCGTAAGACCTGTACCTGAAGAGAAGAAGAAGAAGAGATTGGATTTATATCCCGCCCTTCACTCACTTAAGAGTCTCAGAGCGGCTTACAAACTCCTTTCCCTTCCCCTCCCCACAACAGACACCCTGTGAGGTAGGTGGGGCTGAGAGAGCTCTTTTCCAAGCTGTCCTTGAGAGAACAGCTGGTACAGAGCTATGGCTTGCCCAAGGTCATCCAGCCAGGTGCAAGTGGAGGAGTGGGGAATCAAACCCGGTTCTCCCAGATTAGAGTCTGCGCACTTAACCACTACACCAAACTGGCTCTCTGATACCCTGGAGAGCTATTGCCAGTCTGAGTAGACAGTACTGACCTTGACAGACCAATGGTCTGATTCAGTATAAGGCAGCTTCATGTATTCCTGTAAGAGCATGGGTAGCACATGCTCCCATTATGTATTCTTAGTAGGCTCATGGTATGGATGGCTGCAATGCCTGAAATGGCTTATTCTGGTACCAGACCCACCAAAGAAGAACAAACAAGGCTCTTTGGATAGACAGCTGCGTCGCTTCTGTTGGGAGTTAACGCAAATCTAGTACATTAGCAACAGACTGCAAAAAGTCTACAGCCTCTGTCCCAGTAGGAGATGCTATGGAACTTGAGTCAACTTCTCACCCCATAGGTGCTATGCTGTTGTCCAAGGACATGCATACCCCCTCTAGCCACACCCCCTGAGATGGATGCTTTGGGAAAAGCCCAGTTCATCCCACATAAGCGACATCATTTGAGTGTCTAGACATGTGGGCAGCCGGTAAGGAGGCGTGAATCAGTGGCAGAGCACATGACTCACACATGGAAGAATCCAGACACATTCCTTCCCACCTCTAGCTTTGAAAAGCTCTCGGGTACCAGAACCGGAACGAATGCGCCGGAGACCTTGTACTGCTGTGGATCAGCTGGTATTGGATTTAACGATCCATTACCTGTCTTAGCGTGGCAGCTTCATATGACCCTATAATACATGTGCAATCTACAGATCATGAATGCAAGGCATGCTCAGTCTTCCAACACCCAAAGAGGGATCACTGTCTGGGGCAAGCTGTGAATGGATTCCAAATTTCATCCTTTTCAAGAGGTACCTTTTTGCGGATGTTCTGGTTTAGTTGTGGAACTCCTTTCCCAAAGGCTAGGATATTAAGATGTTTTAAACATGACCATGTTTAAGCAAGATTTTGTGTCAGGTTCCAGTGGCTGTGATGGTTGGTTATTTTTATGCACAAATGGAGCAAATTCAGCCCCCTTCATTTCAACGACGAACTGCCACATGTGTTCCCTCTAAGCTGAGTTAGTGTGAGCTAGCTCACAGTTTTTTAGCCTCCAGCTCACAGAGTTTTGTCTCAGCTCAGGAAGGATGGTTCCAGAGCCAACTAATTCATGCAGTAGCTGAATCGTTCGCTCACAACTTTAATGCCAGTAGCTCACAAAGTAGAATTTTTGCTCACAAGACCCCACAGCTTAGAGGGAGCATTGACTGCCACATGTGCTAATTGATTTCAGCAAGCATCATGGAATCATAGAATCATAGAGTTGGAAGGGGCCAGACAGGCCATCTAGTCCAACCCCCTGCTCAATGCAGGATTATTCTAGAGCATCCCTGACAAGGGTTTGACCAGCCTTTCAGCCCTTTCAAAATTCAACAGTTAACAGTATCCTTGTGCTTAACATGCCCATTGAAATTAATGGAACTTAAGAGTGCATAAAACTTAAAAGTGCGTAAAACTTAATTAACTTAGAAGTGCATAGCAACAGCCAATCAAAGTCAGTGAGAGTGATAGGCCTTGGAATTGATGACTTAAATGTGCTTCAGGTTGGATGCGCATTTACGTTACACTTACTTCGGTGCTGTTATTAGTTAATTTAATGTGGTGTTTTGAGATCTCAACCTTACAGATTACCCCAGCTCGATTTGTGATGTTTACAAATGAAACACAATTAAATCCAACAGTATTTTGCTGTCTTGGATAAACACAGACACTTAGAGCAGATGGAAGGGTCCTGGTATGCCTTTGACATGATGTGGCTGAACATTATAGCATTGTGGTTTGCAGAGGGATGTGTCAGCATGCCATGAATTCTTGAGGGAACGTGCAAACAATTCCATTTTTTCTAATGAGTTTCATTTCCCTGGAAAGTCCTGAGATGCTCCATCTGTAGGCACTCAAAGTCCTTGGTGGCTTCTCAAACACATTGCTGCTGCTGTCAACAATCTTTGTGAGTTGTTCTTCAGTCAGTGGATCAGGATTCCCATGGGGGTCCAATCCTGATCTAAGCACCAGCAGCACCATTACCATTTTCTTGTTCTTTATATCCCCCACCCAAAAAAAGATAGCTTCAGCCATCTTGGTCTCCAGTAGAACAGCTAGATTAGAGTCCAGTATTACCTTAGAGACCCAATGGGGTTGCCAGGTCTTATCTGGCTCCTGGTTAGGGGGGGTTTCCTGTTCTGCTCTGGGAATCTTCTGGTGTGCACACAATGCATGTGCCGGACACATTGAGTGAGGGACGCTCTAGCATTTGATCAAAAAACTCTATGGTCACCATAGAGTTTTTGCCCAAATGGTAGAGTGTCCCCTGTGTGACATGCCCTGCATGATGATGTCACCTCTGGGTGATGTTATCATGCTGGGCACATTGGGCAAAATGGGGCTCTTTAGGGGCAGGGCTCCCCCTGCTGGCCAGGTGGCTGGTGGCAGATTGAGCCCCCCAAAATTGGGGGAAACTCCACCCCCACTGGGGGAATGGCAACTCTAAGACCCAACTAGATTTTTAGGGTACGACCTTCAAGAGTCAAAGCTCCCTTCATTGAAGACCAGACCTTTAACGCTAGAAAACTCATTTCCCCGAAATCTTGTTGGTCCCTAAAGTATTACTGGACTTGAAACTGCCTGTTTTTTCCAAGAGAGTTGCCCGGGAGCAAAGGAAGAAAGACTCCGATGCCTTGGCCTTAAATCCTACTGCATAAGACAATTGAAGAGAATATGTGGAGAACAGCTGCTGAGAAGAACGTTTTGTGCAAATTCCAAATTTGGTTGGAGAAAGGGAGAAATTGGAGTTTTGGAGTGAGCTGGGAGAAGAGGCGAAGAGGTTTCTGGCTAGTGCTTTGGAGTGGGGGAGTAAGTCTGCCAGGCCATGCTTACCTTGTGCTGCCTTGCGTTGAATACATGCTGCTGCCTTACCTCGCTCTCTGCGTAGCACATTCATCTCCTGAAATCAATGCATGTACAGAAGGAGTGTAGTGCCCTCTGGAGGCAGAGGGAACATCATGCCAGGGGTCTTGAAATCTAATCTCCTCCTCCTCCTCCTCCTCCTCTTCTTCTTAAGAACATAAGAAAAGCCAATGTTGGCCCATCCGGTCCAACACTCTGTCACACAGTGGCCAAAAATACCGGGTGCCCTCAGGAGGACACTTGCCCCAGACTGAGAGTTCCTATCAATACCTTGTGGCTATACCTTGTCGTCATCTTCTTCTTCTTCTTCTTCTTCTTCTTCTTCTTCTTCTTCTTCTTCTTCTTCTTCTTCTTCTTCTTCTCCCCTTTTAATCCATGTTCACTGCAGTGTCCCCCAAGCAATTCTGCACTAAATCAAATTTAACCTTTTTTAAATCCAGTTGTTCCCCATCCTACACTAAAATCAACCTTCTTTTTTTGCGGAAAGGACCAATATGAGGGTGATGAATACATATACAGTCCTGGAGAGTATGTCATACCTTAGGAAAAGGTTTTTTTTTCCTATGATAGAATTTCTTCGTATTTTCTACGCTGGGATGGACACTTTTGTTGTTTCATTTTTTGGTATTTGTATAAGAACCTTCGCTGTGTCTTTATGATGTTTATATTCAACATGATAAAATATAATTAGATTTTTCATATACAAGTTTATCCATTATAATATAGGTCTGTACACGGTATAGCTTTCTTTTCTTTTTCTTTTCTTCTATAACCCACCTGAAGGTTGGCAAGTGGCGACCCTACCCCATGATGAGTGCATGCGTGTGTTAGGCTTGCTGGCGACTCATTTCAATTCAGCCCAAGCAACCCCAAATGGAGTTTCCCTGTCTCTTGTGTTTCTCACTGAGAATCCTTGCTGCTTGAACAAACTGGAGGGGGAGAACTCAGTGACTCTGCAGGGATAATGCACAAGAATGCTGAGGTGGTGGAACGGGTGCCAATCCAAGCATGATGCTAGCGAGGAGTGGAAGATTTGCAGTGCTCCATTCCTCTTTTTAATTAGGTATATGTGGGAATCTGTGATTCTCAGAGTCAGTTGCTGGCTTACCACAAACTTCTTGGCTGCATGATGCAACTGGAAATCAATCCTTCCTTTCAAATGAAAAATAACAATCCCTGGAGAGGTAATCCATAAACTGCAGTGTTTCTCTTGCATTGTTATGAAATGCTGTATTGTGCCAAATGAAGACGTGATCACTCAGTCTAGACTATGGAGTCTGCTGTGTGTGTGTGTGTGTGTGTGTGTATGTGTGAAGTGCCGTCGAGTCCCAGACGACTTACGAAGACCCCGAAGGGTTTCCAAGGCTAAATGGCTAAATTTGCAGATGACACGAAATTGTTCAGGGTGGTGAGAACCAGGGAGGATTGTGAGGCACTCCAAAGGGATCTGTCGAGGATGGGCGAGTGGGCGTCAACGTGGCAAATGGGGTTCAATGTGGCCAAGTGCAAAGCGATGCACACTGGAGCCAAAAATCCTAACTATAAATACACGTTGATGGGGTCCAAACTGGCGGAGACTGACCAAAAGAGAGATCTTGGAGTCGTAGTAGATAACTCAATGGAAATGTTGAGACAGTGTGCGACTGCAATGAAAAAGGCCAACGCTATGCTGGGGGTTATTAGGAAGGGAACTGAAAACAAATCAGCCAGTATCATAATGTCCCTGTATAAATTGATGGTGCGACCTCATTTGGAGTACTGTGTACAGTTCTGGTTGTCATACCTCAAAAAAGATATTATAGCATTGGAAAAAAGTGCAGAAAAGGGCAACTAGAATGACAAAAGGGTTGGAACACTTTCCCCATGAAGAAAGGGTCAATTCATAGTTGGGCGGTGTTACCTGATATCTTCCACATAGGCATTTTGGGGGTTTCTTCCTACTCCCTTTGTTCTAAGATCAGATGCCATAAGACGACATGAGAAGTAAGATCAGACTGGAGAATCCATCTTGGAGTAACCAGTAACTAGAAGGATGTAGCCAGCTAGATAGTTTATTGTTGTCTATCCTCCCGTGTATGCCTTCCTGATTTCCTTAGTAAACTTTCTTTTAGCTAATTTGCATGTGTATGCTTTGTGGTTCCCTTTGCTGAATTATCCAACAGCAGGGTGATAGAGTCTTACCTCCCAAAAGCACCATTTGCCTCAGGGGAACTGATCTCTGTCGTCTGGAGACTGGCACTAATTAAAGCATATCTCCAGGCCAAACCTGTCTGTGGGTAACCCTATTCAGCAAGCAGGGCATCTAACTTCACAGGGTGTCTGTTGTGGGGAGGGGAAGGGAAAGGAGTTTGTAAGCCACTCTGAGACTCCCTTGGGTAGTGAAGGGAGGGGTATAAATCCAGTCTCTTCCTCTTCCTCTTCTAACCGCAGACATGAACACACTGTAGAATCGAGTGGGGTGCTTTGGGGGATACTGGTGCTTTAATCACTATCAGGGCTTTTAACAAATGTTCTGTTCCTTTGGGGAAGATGCAGCGTATTTCCAGTGGAACCATGGCTCACTGGTAGAGAGGAAGCTTTGCACACAGAAGGTCCCAGGTTCAATCCCCGGCATCTCCGGTTAAAAGAATAAGGCAGTAGATGACGTGAAAGACCTCAGCCACAGGCTGATTCTGCATTGGCGTTTCCCTTCGTTGTTTTATGAAACCCACATTGGAACAGAAATTCCCCTCTGCGTTGCATGCCATTTTCACTTTTTTTGATCACTGGGTTTTATGGTCGCTTCCAGACTGCATGCCGCTTTCATGTTCTTTGATCATCGGGTTTTATGGTACCTTCTGCATCGATTTATGGCTGTTTTACGGCCATTCGGGGTGACTTTGCAGTCAGTATGGCGTCGCCCTGAGGTATTCGAATGTGGTTTTGAGCTGCACTTTTCCTCCCAGCTGAGAAAATGTGGAGCGAATGCTAGATGCAGAATCGCCCTGTGACTCTGGAGAAGCCGCTGTTGTTCCCCAGAGGCCGTCTCGCTGTGGACATGATTGCTTTCACCATCTCTATGCAAAACAGGATGCAAAATCCTCAACAGACTGCAACTGAGGTTGCAACTGGTATGATTTTGTACCACTAGGTGGCACCACAAGAAAGGGGAAAGGCGAAAAGGCCTGCTAGAAACTTCTGAGTTTCTGCCAACCAGCCACTTGGGGGATGAGGGGGTCTAATGCCATTCCTGTGTTTTTGACAGTGGTCCAGCTTGCACAAATCCAGTTTGCAGAGCTTTCCTCATCACTTTATCCCCCTTTATCCCCCTGTCCAACAAAGTTTAATTCTGGGTACAAGAATCAAACTTTGATAGTCGCAGAGGTGCCACTGGACTCGAATTTTGTTCACATAGCAGAAGGTCTTCCTCTCACCAAAGATTCTTGATCTATCCCATCTACTCCCACCAGGAAAGGGTAATCTGGTGGAGCCCTCTGTTCTTGGGAATAGACTTTTAGCTGGGATTCTCACTGTTTCCATGTACATGGGATGCATGCCAGCAACTCAGTGGAGATCTGCCTCTTCAACAGGGCTCAGCCCTTTCTGTGTCCTGTGGATGGCCTAGCAAGTAAATATTGACATCCACAAATTTGCTGGGCCTTCAGTATAATGTAATAAGCCATCAGAGGACTTGATGGATGGTCCAGTCCACCACTTAAGATCCTCTTCTCAAGCCCTGCTCCCCAAGTCTCTGCCTGCAGAGGTGAGTCAGGTGGAGGGTTGCCAACCTCCAGGTGGCACCTGGAAATGTCCCGCTATTACAACTGATCAGGTCAAGATTGGTCCCCCTACCCAACCCCCACCATCCCCTGGCTCCGCCTACCAAATCTCCATGTATTTCCCAACCTGGCAACCCTAGACAGGTGACAACCAGAGATGGGGCTTTTTTAGTGGTAGCACCTCAGTTTTGAAATGCCTTGCCCTTTGAGGCTTGCCTGGCCAAAAGATTTTTTTTTGTCCAAGTTTTTAATTGCAAGTTTTTAGTTGTATTTACAGTCTGCCTCTAGCCTGAAGTCTGTTGTATGCATATCTTTTCAAAAGGCTAAGTGTTTGTTTTATGCTGTTTGGATGTCCCAGGCTGATTTTTAGTGACTTTTTAATTGTTTCTCCCTTTTTTATTGTTATATTATATAATCATACACAAAGGCATTATTGAGTTTTTATTAAAAAAAAGCTTCCCATATTCTTTGTAGTTGTGACACATCATAACTTCTCTTTTAATTAGTCAATTTGATTAGGAGGAAAGTTTCCTTGCATTTCAAAATGCATTTGTCAACTATGGGGCATGAGTCAGATTTCCAGTGGTGTGCAAATACTAACCTGCAGCTGTTAACATATGTGAAATTAACTTTTGCTTATCGTTCAGGAATGTGGCAGTATAGCCTAGTGATATAACTTCAACTGAAAAAGGGAAATCTACTACAAAACCTTTTAAATAATAATCTACAACAGAAGACTAATAAATTTGTGCTCAACAACATGACCACTACATATGCAGATAGTCTGTGTCAGGTAATTTACAATACCAGCATGTATCATATGCTGCGATCACACACACTCAATAATTCACTTTCAATTGACTTTCAATGCACATTCCAATTTGATTTCACCCATTCACGCAGTTGGAAACTGCATTGAAAGTGGATTGAAAGTGGATTATTGAGTGTGTGTGATCACAGCCATAATGGAGAGAGCAGAATACAAATAGAAGAAATTAATGAATAAATCACATGCTTTTCCATAGATTTTAGCTATTTTATGGGGTGACAAGTGCTGCTGATACAACATCTTTATCAAATTTTCCCTAAACCCAAGGGAGTATGAAAAAGTTAAACCATGAATACAAATATATTTGCACTTTTTCTTTTAATGCGTTGTTTATACACTGTTGGGTTTGTTGTACTGGATTGAAAACTGCCTCAAGCAGGCCTCTGGAGGGGAAGCATATAAATTCCCTAACTGAATAAATAACTCAGATAAGTTAAATAACTCTTTAAAAGGACTGTGAAATAACTTGAAGGCTGGGCCATGGGTAACTGAGAGTTGCGTGCCTCCCAGGTTTTCCACTGAGCTGGTCAACAGAAGCCAGTCCTTAAGCCCAAACCAGAGACACCCCAAGTTTCATAAATGGAACTTAGCACCTTTTCTTTGAATGCAAGATTTCTAGGAGTTTGGTTTGGATGGGGGCTACAGTGTGAGAGGATGTGGGTTTAGCTTCACATACAATGACTTTCTGACCTGAAATGACCCTGTAGAGCTACAATTTGCCCTCTGGGAAACATCCAGGCAGTAATATTTTGCCTACAGTGCCAGTGACATGGTACTATTTGCCAATGTGGACAAGGGGGACCCAATAGATGTTGTTTACCTTGACTTCCAGAAAGCTTTTGATAAAGTTCCTCATCAAAGGCTCCTAAGTAAGCTCAATAGTCATGGGATAAAAGGACAAGTCCTTTTGTGGAGCAAAAACTGGCTAATTAAAAGGAAACAGAGAGTGAGTATAAATGGGCAATTTTCTCAGTGGAGGGAGGTAAGCAGTGGGGTACCACAGGGATCAGTACTCAGTCCGATACTTTTTAACTTGTTTATTAATGATTTGGAGTTGGGAGTAAGCAGCGAAGTGGCTAAATTTGCAGATGACACAAAGTTGTTCAGGGTGGTGAGAACCAGGGAGGATTGTGAAGCACTCCAAAGGGATCTGTTGAGGATGGACGAGTGGGCATCAACGTGGCAAATGGGGTTTAATGTGGCCAAGTGCAAACTGATGCACATTGGAGCCAAAAATCCAAACTATAAATACACATTGATGGGGTCCGAACTGGGGGAGACTGACCAAGAGAGAGATCTTGGAGTTGTAGTAGATAACTCAATGAAAATGTCGAGACAGTGTGTGACTGCAATGAAAAAGGCCCACACTATGCTGGGGGTTATTAGGAAGGGAATTGAAAAAAAATCAGCCAGTATCATAATGCCCCTGTATAAATCGATGGTGCGACCTCATTTGGAGTACTGTGTACAGTTCTGGTTGCCTCAGAAAAGATATAGCATTGGAAAAAGTGATGATGATAAAAGGGTTGGAACACTTTGGAACAACTAGAATGATAAAAGGGTTGGAATACTTTCCCTATGAAGAAAGGCTGAAGCGCTTGGGGCTCTTTAGCTTGGAGAAAGGATGACTGAGGGGTTACATGATTGAGGTTTATAAGATTATGCATGGGATAGAGCGGGTAGAGAAAGAAGGACTTTTCTCCCTTTCTCACAATACAAGAACTCATGGGCACTCCATGAAATTGCTGAGCAGTTGGGCTTGAACAGATAAAAGGAAGTACTTCTTCACCCAAAGAGTGATTAACACGTGGAATTCACTGCCACAGGAGGTGGTGGTGGCTACCAGCATGGACGGCTTCAAGAGGGAAATAGATAAACATATGGAGCAGAAATCCATCAGTGGCTATTAGCTACAAGGTATAGATAGGAACCCTCAGTCTGGGGCAAGTGATGCTCTGTATTCTTGGTTTTGTTGGGGGGGGGCAACAGTGGGAGGGCTTCTAGTGTCCTGGCCCCACTGCTGGACCTCCTGATGACACCTGGTGTTTTTGGCCACTGTGTGACAGAGTGTTGGACTGGATGGGCACTGGCCTGATCCAACATTGGCTTCTCTTCTGTTCTTATGTTCTCTTATGTTCTTAATGGTACCCGCCACGTCCCCACCGTCTCATGCTTGGCATGCAGAAGCCCCTAGTTTTAGTCCCTGGCATCTCCAGCTAAAAGAAACAGATAGCAGGTGATGTGAAAGACCTCTGCCTAAGAGCACTGCCAGTCTGAGTAGACTGAGTAGTTAGGCGTAGTGGTTAACAGTGCGGACTCTAATCTGTGAGAACCAGGTTTGATCACCCACTTTTCCACATGCAGCTGCTGCTGTGACCTTGGGTCAGTCACAAGGTCTTCCAGAGCTCTTCTCTCAAGGGCAGTTTTTGAAAATGCTCTCTCAGCCCCACCTACCTCCCAGGGTGTCTGTTGTGGGGAGGGGAAGGGAAAGGGATTGTAAGCTGCTCTGAGACTCCTTCGGGTACTAGAGGTTGGGGTATAAATCCAATCTCTTCTCTCTTCTTTTTCTCTTCCTTGATAGACCTAGGGTCAGTAAAAGGCACCTTTATGTGTTCGTGTGTAAGTCCACTGAAATCGTTAGGCTTAGAATGGAGGAACTTCGCACAGAAATGCACTCCTGGGTACCAGTTCTCAGTCAGCCATAGCTAGTCTGAAGCAGGACGTCATTTCAAAGCATTGTCTACTACACAAGGCCACTGTACATGAATGCACACAGTTCTTTTTATCCTCAGATCAACCCCAGCTCCTTTGGGGGAAGCACAGATTATTTTCTCCTTTTCTTTAAATGAATGGAAGCAAGGGACCTGCTAACCAAAAGCAACACTAAGTGTTCGAAAAGATTGGAGCTAAGTAGCAAATTAGCCTTCCACCTGACCCAAGGTTGGCTTCCCATCTTCAAAGGACTGAATGAAAAAGCCCAGGTGTACCCTACGCGGGACAGTAAATTGGTTTTAAATGCCATCGACAAAAGGAATCGAAGGATTCTGTTACTGGGGCGCTGGGAACCTTTGCCTCTGAAGAAATAAGGCTGAGACATCCTTTATACACAGTATGAAAAGAAAGCGATTAACTCCGCTCCTCGCATGCAATTGAGGCTTGTATGGTAATTTTGGCATTATCGCCTTCTAAGGAGGAAAAAGACTGAAAAGGGAAGAAAAAATTATGGGGATCAATGTGAGTCTCAGGGGGCTGGACCGAAACAACTGCTAGCACAGAATGAACGCCAAAGTTTATGGCTCAGTTGAAATGTGACCCTCCCCAACCCAGCCTATTCTTAAACCTTGTGGACATCATTACCCTTATTTTGGACTTTGGGGGACCAGCAAGCAACAGGTCAGGGTTGCCATCCTCCAGGTGTGGACTGGAGACCTCCCGCTGTTATTAAAAGGTAAAGGTTTCCCTTGCTCGAAAGCCAGTCGAATCCGACTCTAGGGGGCAGTGCTCATCTCCATTTCCAAGCCGAAGAGCCAGCGCTGTCCGAAGACATCTCTGTGGTCATGTGGCCGGCATGACTAGACGCCGAGGAGCATGGAATGCTGTTACCTTCCCACCAAAGCGGTACCTATGTATCTACTTGCCATGTCTTGCTTTCGAACTGCTAGGTTGGCAGGAGCTGGGGCCAGAAATGGGAGCTCACTTTGTCATGCGGCACTCGGGTCTCGAACTGCCGAACTACCGACCTTCCGGTCTGCAGTTCAGCGTCTTAACCACTGAGCCGCTGTGGCCCCTCCCACTATTATAACTCATCCCCAGATGACAGAGATCAGTTCCCCTGAGGGAAACAGCTGCTTTGAAAGGTGGACTCAATGGCATCATACCCTACTGAGGCCCCTCCCCTCTCCAAACCCCACCCTCCTGAGGCTCCACCCCCAAAATCTCCAGGTATTTCCCAGCCCAGAGCTGGCAATCTGACAGCTGATGCATGCTAAAAGGGGATGAGTTGCTGCACAAGAGACCCTCCTTTTCAGAGTCAGCCAAACGCAGATCAGGATATGGGGATGCCAGTCCTGGGTTGGAAAATTCCTGGAGATTTGAGAATGGAATCTGGGGAGGGGGAGGTTTCAGGAGGGGGAGGGACCTCAGTGGTATAGAATGCCATAGATTCCACCTTCCAAAGCAGCGATTTCCTCCAGGGGAACTGCTCTCCATAGTCTGGAGATCATCTGTACTTCTGGGAGAACTCCAGGCCCCACCTGGAAGCTGGCAAGCCTAGTTCAGGGACAATCTTCTCAGAGGAATAAGCATCGGAAAGAGGCCAAGTTTTGGATCGATCCCATAAGGGCAGGCCGGAAACCCGGGGAACACACGATCAGAACAATTGATTCAATAGCTAGTGACAATTGTTTGTGGTTTTTTTGCTTGAGCATCTGAACACCTATACAAATGTAGAGTGATGTAACTCGCCCCAAAGTCCAGGCATGCTGAGTCGCTCACTCCAACACCTTTGGTTTCACATCCCTACTGAGCCCCCTCCTCTCCCCCCCTTCCCAGGCACCACCCTCAAATATCCAGGAATTAAGAACATAAGAGAAGCCATGTTGGATCAGACTGATCCATGTTGGATCAGTCCAACACTCTGTCACAGAGTGGCCAAAAATACCAAGAGCCATCAGGAGGTCCACCAGCAGGGCCAGAAAGCTGACCACCCTAATCCTAACAAGGACAACACTCCACATGTTCTTGTTATGAGACGAGCATGTTGGAGACGAATGAAACATTATGGATCATGTCCATCCGCATTCAACTTCTTAGCTGGAGGACTGATCCTCTTGTAATGTCTGTTTTGGTGAAATGTGAGATGATTCCTGAAGGACTTCAGTGTGAAAAAGTTCTTCTGGATCAGCTATCTTTGGGGGAGGCGGCCTTGTTAGACCTGCGAAACGACATCCCTACTCACTTCATAGCCTTTTCCTGCTTTTGTTTTTGCTCTCTCGAAGGCCTTTTCCCAGAACTCCACCACGATGCCACCCGCCACTTCCTCCGTGACCGAGGTGTACACACGGACTCAGTACTGTAAGTGGCCCTGCGAGTGCCCCAAGGTGCCACCTGTATGCCCGGCGGGAATCAGCCTACTCACGGACGGCTGCGAATGCTGCAAAATATGTGCGAAGCAGCTCGGGGAGCACTGCACCGAAGCCGACACCTGCGACTTCCACAGGGGCCTGTACTGTGACTACAGCAGAGACAGACCTAGGTACGAAATAGGAGTGTGTGCACGTAAGTGACGTACCTATATTCTTGCCCTAGACACTGAATTTTGGCAGCCCCCGCCTGCCCTTAGTCTTCTTTCTTAAACGTTTGGGGCGTATGCTAAAAAAAAAAATCATAATAATCTTAGATCCAGATTTCGGGTAGGGCTAGGGCTGCCAAGTCAGTCCGGGGGGCTGGGGATCCCCTGTTAAAGGGGTTCCCAATCCGCCGGCCAGCATTTGGCCGGTGGGGGGAACTCCACCCCCGACGTCGTCCAGCGAGGACGACGTAATAACGTCACCGGAAGTGACGTCAGCATGTTGGGGGTGTTGCCAGGGTGACGCTCTGGCAATCGCCCCAAAACTCTATGCCCTGGCAACGCCCCCAACGTGCTGACGTCACTTCCGATGACATTGCTGGGTGCGCGCGCAAAGCGCATGCGCCAGAAGGAACTCCCGGACGGAGGAGGACTCCCCCCCGCCGGTGAGTTCCGAAGACTTGGCAACCCTAGGTAGGGCACCGATTTTGTCATCCCGAATTTTTCGGGGTGTCATTATTGTTTCGGGGTTTCATTGGGGGTATTATTTTCAGATTCTGGGATTTCAGGGGCCTTATTTCTTGTGAGTAGGGCTGCCAACCTCCAGGCAGGCTTGTAGCTACAGTGGGGCATCTCGGGGATCCCCCCCCCCCCGATTTACTGTCCAGGCCTCCCAGCTTCCCATCTAGCTGATTTATTTTATTTTTCCCGCATGCCATGGCCACGCCGGGCTGAGCCATCGCCCTGCCCTGCCTACTGGCAATGTACCTCTGGGTGGCTGTGGGTGAAGCACGCCACAGGGCACGTCTGCTCCCTACTTCAGCCCCCCCACTTGTCACTTTTTAAAACTTTTAATCTCTCGTTGCTTCTGACACAGTACCACCCCAATATAGGCTCATCCTGCATCTAGCATTCGCTCCACTGTTTTACAAAATGCACATTGGAACAGAAATCCCCCTCTGCATTGCATGCCACTTTCGCTTTCTTTGATTGTCGGATTTTATGGTGGCCTCCACGCTGCGTGCCGCTTTCACGTCCTTCAGTCTCTCGGTTTCATGGTACCTTCTGCATAGACTTATGGCCGTTTAGGGGTGACTCTGAAGTCAGTAGGGCGTTGGTCCTGGGGTATCTGTTCCAGTGTGGGTTTGGTAAAACAATGGAGCGAATGTTAGATGAAGAATGGACCATATTTACATCCCCCCCCCTCCGGGAAGTAAAATATCCCAGCTGTGGTCCTTCCGCCACTATAACTGATCTCCAGGTGACAGAGGTCAGTTCCCCTGCAGAAAATGGCTGCTTTGGAAGGTGGACTCTACGGCATTGTACTCCACTGAATCCCTCCCCTCCCCAAACCTCACCCTCCTCAGGCTCCGCCCCCCAAATCTCCAAGTGTTTTCCAGTCTGGAGCTGGCAACCCTAGACAGGGTACAGAAGAAATGTCTCTGAACCCTTTTGGAGGGACCCTGAGCAACACAGATATGTGTACAGTTGCCTTCTCCAGGTAGTGGCTGGAGAGCTCCAGAATTACAGCTGATCTCCGGATGAGAGATATCAGTTCCCCTGGAGAAAATGGCTCCTTTGGAAGGTGGACTCCATGGCATACCTCATTGAAAATTGTAATTATTGTACGGCATTGTGTGTGGAATAGCCAGGAGATCCCTGGGAGCTGGGATAATTTGGCTGCTGAAGCTGTAGTTCTTCTTTGGCACCACTAGGTGGCGAGCCAGGCTTATTTTTAGGCTGAGAGTGCTGTGACTTGCCTAAGGTCACCGGCTAGCTTCAAGTGGGGAAGTTGCGAATCGAACCTGCTTCTCCAGATTAGAGTCCGCCACTCTTAACCGCTACACCAAGCTGGCTCTTATACCCCACTGATGCCCCCCCAACCCAAATTCTGCCCTCTCAGGCTCCCCCTTCCCAAATCTGCAGGACTTTCTCAACTCAGAGCTGGCAACCCTATGCACCTTCTTTGCCGATGCCCACCTAGGATTCATCCCAGTTGGGATGCGGGGATGCTTCCTTGGTGTCCTTCCTTGGATGGATCTGGGCTGGCATGAAAGGAGGCGCCTGCCCGCTTTCATGTCACCACTGCCGATCTGGGATCCACCTAACGCAGGATTCAGAGGTCCTTTAGCTACAGCTGACTTGGATCTTTCTGGGGCAGCAGGGAAGAGGGCACCTGGGGTGGCTCAATTGCTGTTCTTCCCAGCAAGGACTTCAAACAGCTTGCCATATTGTTCTCCTCCTCTTCCATTTTATCACAACAACCCTGTAAGGTAGGCTGGGTGGAGAGTGAGTGACTAGCCCAACCTGGATCAGGACAACAGTGTTCCCTTTTCCTTGGCTGGAAGAACTGCTGGTTCAGGTTAATAAAAGTGGTTTCAGGCAATGTTCCCTCTAAACTGTGGAGTCTTGTGAGCAAAAATTCTGCTTTGTGAGCTACTGGCATTCAAGTTGTGAGTGAGCGATTTGGCTGCTGCATAAATTAGTTTGCTCTGGAGCCATCCTTCCTGAGCGGAGACAAAAATATGTGAGCTGGAGGCTAAAAAATTGTGGGCTAGCTCACACTAACTCAGCTTAGAGGGAACACTCGTTTTAGGTAATATAAAGGTCTGTGTTTGAATGTTTTATTGTCAAAACACTTTGAATATCCTTAGATTTATATATGAATGTCTGAATGTCTTTAAATTAGATGGGTAGCCGTGTTGGCCTGAAGCAATAAAACAACGTTTGAGTCCAGTGGCACCTTTAAGACCAATAAGTTTCATTCTGGGCGTGAGCTTTTTTATGTATGAACATTTCTGAAGAAGTGTCAGGTACAGGTAAAGGTTTCCCTTGCTTGAAAGCCAGTCAAATCCGACTCTAGAGTTGCGGTGCTCATCTCCGTTTCCAAGCCGAAGAGCCAGTGCTGTCCGAAGATGTCTCCATGGTCATGTGGCCAGCATGTCTAGATGCCGAGGCGCATGGAACACTGTGCATGCATACAAGGAAGTGTGTTGTTGTTGTTCAGTCGCACAGTCTCTTCGTGACCCCGTGGACCACATCAAGCCAGGCCCTGCTGTCCTCCGCTGTCCCCCCGGAGTCCACTCAACTTCATGTTCGTTGCATCGATGACACTGTCTAACCATCTCATCCTTTGCCATCCCCTTCTTCTTTCACTTGCAATCTTTCCCAGCATCAGGGTCTTCTCCAGGGAGTGCTCCCTCCTCACTTGGTGGCCAAAGGAAGTGTGCATGCATACAAAAGCTTATACCCCAAATTAAACTTTGTTGGTCTTAAAAGGGCTACTGGACTCAAACTTTGAATATCCTTGAGATTCTAAAACATCTCTAATCGTGTGTTTCTCTTCAAATAGTTTTTTTTTCCCGGGGGAAAGGATAAAACTGTCTTGCTGCCTGAATATTTTCTTGCAGCGATGGTCTTCTTCCCACAGCTAAATTCAAACGGACGCCCTTTATTACTCACTGATATAGAAAATTCCTCCGCACAGCTTGTATGGTTTCAGATTTCATTGTAAATTACCCATTGAGTGTCAAAAATGGCCGACCGGTGTATTGAGAACTCGGGTTTTGCTTCCAAGCCATGCAAAACATTGACAAGACATGTACAAACGCAGAGACCTGGCTGTAACTGGATATCAGTGCAGGGAAGTTGTCTCCTGTGTTAGTTTAGAACCAAACCCTGCTAGGATAACCAGCCTTCTGCCAATTTAAACCACCAGTGTGCTTAAGTAGGGGAAATTATGGGATAGAACCAGGTCCCATTGTTATACATCGTCAAAACGCTCTGTTCAGAGGCTGTTGGAGTCCCAGGGACAACCCCGGCTGCCAAGCTGATTGCAAACATTTGTAGGAACTGAGGTTGCCAGGTCCAGTCTGGGAAATTCCTGGAGATTTGGGGGTGGGGTCTAGGGAGGGTGAAGTTTGTGGAGGGGAGGGATCAAGTTGGGGTTGTGACAACATTGAGTCCGCCCTCCAAAGCAGCCGTGTTCTCCAGGGGAACTGTTCTCTGCCATTTGGGGATCCGAGAGGGAGCCAGTTTGGTGTAGTGGTTAAGTGCGCGGACTCTAATCTGGGAGAACCGGGTTTGATTCCCCACTCCTCCACTTGCACCTGCTGGATGACCTTGGGCAAGCCATAGCTCTGTACCAGCTGTTCCCTCAAGGACAGCTTGGGAAAGAGCTCTCTCAGCCCCACCTACCTCACAGGGTGTCTGTTGTGGGGAGGGGAAGGAGTTTGTAAGCCGCTCTGAGACTCCAAGTGAGTGAAGGGCGGGGTATAAATCTAATCTCTTCTTCTTCTTCTTCGGTTAAAATTCCAGGCAAATTTTCCCTGACCTGGATAGCTCAGGCGAGCCGGATCTCATCGGATCTCGGAAGCTAAGCAGGGCCGACCCTGGCGAGTACTTGGAAGGGCGACCTCCAAGGAATACCAGGGCTGGAACACAGAGGCAGGCAATATCAAACCACCTCTCTGAAATGTCCAAACCCCACCAGGGGTCGCCAGGAGTCAACCATAACTTCCAGGCACACACTCTCTCTCTCTCTCTTACTAAAAAGAAAAAAGAAATCCCAGGTGAACTTCAGCCCCCACCTGGAGGTTGACAACTTTGGTAGAAAAAAATATGTTTTTTAAAAGAGTGTCTGGGGTGGGTTTTATCTAGGGTGAGCAAAGTGGCACTCACAGAAGTGTGCTTTCCTGCTTCCCCCTTCCAGGTAGGTGGGGCTGAGAGCCAGACTGGGGTAGTGGTTAAGTGTGCAGACTCTAATCTGGGAGAACCGGGTTTGATTCCCCACTCCTCCACTTGCACCTGGCTGGATGACCTTGGGCAAGCCATAGCTCTGTACCAGCTGTTCTCTCAAGGACAGTTTGGGAAAGAGTTCTCTCAGCCCCACCTACCTCACAGGGTGTCTGTTGTGGGGAGGGGAGGGGAAAAGAGTTTGTAAGCCGCTCTGAGACTCTTAAGTGAGTGAAGGGCGGGATATAAATCCAATCTCTTCTTCTCTTCTTCTTCTTCCACCGTTGGAGGGTTGCCACATTCCTCCTAGCAACCAGCAGTGGATTGGGGGGGGGGGGAATTAGTGGGGCGGAGGCGCAGGGACCCAGCGACGTCCCTTCCAAGGTGCAACAGAAGCGACATCATCACGGTGTGATGTCACAATGGCACTCTGGCATTTGGGCAAAAACTTTATGGTAAAAACAACTTCTACCATAGAGTTTTTCGCCAAAATACCAGAGTGTCACTCTGATATCACCAATTGGATGACTTCACTTCCAGTACGTGCTGGAACTGATGTTATTGGCGATGTAGCCTGGGCCTCCCCCCAACTCCTGGCAGGTTACTCTGCAGGCCAGCTGATCATTGGTGGGAAGTGGGGCATCCCCCACATCCAGTGCAGGGGGAGCTGGTAACCCTAACTGCAGGCTATTGAGCCCCTCCCATCTTGCCCCTGGGGGTTAGCCAGTTTGGTGTAGTGGTTAAGTGCGCTGACTCTAATGTGGGAGAACCAGGTTTGATTCTCTACTCCTCCATTTGCAGCTGCTGGATGACCTTGGGCAAGCCATAGTTCTGTCAGAGCTGTTATTAAAAAAGCAGTTTGTGTCAGAGCTCTCTCAGCCCCGCCTACCTCACAGGGTGTCTGTTGTGGGGAGGGGAAAGGAAAGGAGTTTGTTAGCCGCTCTGAGGCTCCAAGTGAAGGGCGAGATATAAATCCAATCTCCTCCTCCTCCTTTTCTTCTTTGTGGACCCCCATGCAGAGCGTGAGGAGTGAAGTGGGAAACAGCAGCAGGAAGGAAAAATCAGTATGTGATGAACTCCCACCCGCAATTCTGCTGAAAGAAGGAACTTCCACCAGTTGAAAACAGGGCTAGGGTCCACTCCCTATGTATCTTACTTCATCTACACCCCCACTTTCCCTCTCAATGGAGACCCAAACAGGCTTACAATATTTCCCCCATTCTCCATTTTATCTCCCACCAACCCTGCAAGGGAGGTTAAGCTGAGAGTCTGTGACCGGCCCAAGGCCAGCCAGCAAGCTTGCATTGCACAGTACAGATTCGAACTCGGGCCTCCCAGCTGGTAGGCTAATGTTACCACTACCCCACACTGGCCCTGATGCAGTGGGGCAAATAAATACAAGCAAATAATTAGAACCATTCCAGTTTTGATAGGAGCATTGCGCCAGGCTGGGACGTTGTCATGGTGGTATAGGGTTACCAACTCCAGGTTGGGAAGGAGATTTGGGGGTGCAGGCTGGGGCGGGTGGGGTTTGGGGAGGACAGGGACCTCAGTGGAGTTTCATGCCATAGAGCAGAGGTATCGAACTCATTTGTTACAAGGGCTGGATCTGACATCAGCGTCACTTTGTCGGGCCCGGCCATGTGTACCATAAAAAGTAATGCCAGGTATGGGAGAGATAAACTTTATAAAGGAAACAGGCAAACCCAACTGACGGTATTATTTTTTGCTCCAAATACGAACATGCTTAAAATATTGACACTCTTGCAGTATTTTCTTACAATCTCTCCCTTCTGCCCACCCTCCCACTTCCAGTGGGAGCCAGTTTGGTGTAGTGGTTAAGTGCGCGGACTCTAATCTGGGAGAACCGGGTTTGATTCCCCACTCCTCCACTTGCACCTGGCTGGATGACCTTGGGCAAGCCATAGCTCTGGACCAGCTGTTCTCTCAAGGACAGCTGTCTCAGAGCTCTCTCAGCCCCACCTACCCCACAGGGTGTCTGTTGTGGGGAGAGGAAGGGAAAGGAGTTTATAAGCCGCTCTGAGACGCCAAGTGAGTGAAGGGCGGGATATAAATCCAATCTCTTCTTCTTCTTCTTCTTCTTCTTCTTCTTCTTCTTCCACTGTCCATTACTCATTCGCACTGGGACAGTATACAAGGACGTCATGTCCAGCCTCTGTAATTAACAGTTGCTCGTGGGCTGGATAAGAGCCCTGGATGGGCCAGTTCCAGCCCGTGGGCTGTACGTTTGGCATCCTTGCTTTAGAGTAAACCCTCCAAAGTAGCCATTTTCTTTAGGGAAGCTGATCTCTGTAGTTTGGGGATCAGTTGCCATTCTGGGAAACCTCCCACTCCCACCTGGAGGTTGGCAGCCCAATACGGTTCGTGAAACTAGCATTATTCCCTTCACAGCCCAAGATGGATTGTAGCGTGGATGGGAATACATAATGATTTTTTTAAACTCAGATTATTCATATATTTTTCTGGTTCCCCCCACCATGAATTTTTATATTCAGATTTTATTAGGATTTAGTAAAGTCCTATTGAATGGTAAGGCCCCTCCGTTGTAGGTTAGAGTGTCTTTCTAGCTGATCTTAGCAGACAAGAAACACCATAGATGTATTTGCTTGGAGTATAGAGTTCATGGTTTTAGTTGTTTGGGGTCAAACTTCGCAGTGTCTGGGTCAAAAAGAACCTCCAGTTTCATATCAGAAAACAACTCCTTTTGTTTGGGTATGAAGAATCCTTGGGTAGTATTATTAAGGTTAGGTTACATAAACATTTGAGACGTCATGACGTCACACCTTCTGTAACCGACCAACGAATGAACAATCGTTTAGATGATGCTCTGTAATTTTGTGACCAATTATGACTTCTGAATATTATCTTTTTTGCCTATGTCATCTTGGGTATAAAACTTCACGTACTTCCTGATATTGCTCAGAAAGCAGTCAATTTTTGAGAGGCTAATGTGGCCTAACTGTTTTCCAGGTATTTCCTTGCAATAAAATACTTCGCTTCTCATTGTGACTTCAGTTTTTTGGCTTGGGGATCACTTCATTCAACAGGATTTTCAGTGACCAATTTCCCACGATGCGCTGCTCCGGCATCGTTCTTCCCTTTGCCCCGATTGCATGCTTGAATTTCCCACTATTTGCCCCGCACCACATTTTGACCCGCGGCTTCGCCTGAATTCCCCCACGGCTTCAGTGATCCTGTTTTTTGAATTCAGGCGGGGGAATTCAGGTGAAGCCACGGGTCAAAATATGGTGCGGGGCAAATAGTGAGAAATTCAAGGACACAATCGGGGCAAAGGGAAGAATGATGCTGGAGCAGCGCCTCGTGGAAAATCGGTCAAAGTTAACTCTTTTACAGGCATGGCTTTGGAAACCTGTAACACAGCAGTGGCACTGTATAGAACTTTGTTATTTAATCGGACACAAATGATCAAGTTAAGATGTGCTAAGGTGCCCTTACGTTCGCACCCAGATTCTGCCCAAAGGTATCATTTTATTGGGTCTTGCTCTGGAAGCACAGCTCCCGCCAGGTTGAGCTTCCATTTTTAAAGCCAGCGGTGCCTTTTACAATCCCCTTCCCTGCTTTTCATGCTGGTTTCCCTTCTCTCCCGTCTTGCCCCTCCTGCAGAACTTGTTGGGGTGGGCTGCCTCCTCGATGGCATCAGGTACAAGAATGGCGAGACCTTCCAGCCCAACTGCAAATACAACTGCAGTTGCATCAACGGGGCCGTCGGCTGCATCCCTCTCTGCCGAGACTCCAAGCCACCCCTGATGTGGTGCCCCAACCCCAAGCAGATTAAGATGACGGGCCAGTGTTGTGAACAGTGGGTCTGTGACTATTCCAAGAAGATCAGAAAGACGTCCCCACGACATGTCGCCTCGCCAGGTATTGACGGTTCTGGTGGGGAGAATACATCAACATAAGGGGGGGGGGGACCTTAGATGGATGCTGTTTCCCACAGTGATGCCTCCAGGAAATCCATAAATGGAAGATGGATCTAGGAAACCTCAACGCTTAGATGGATCCAATCCAGTTTAGATAGATAAGACGAGCCCTTCTGGATCAGGCCAGGGGTCCATCCAGTCCAGCATCCTGTCTCACACAGAGGCCAACCGGTTCCTCAGGAGGACCAACAACAGGGCATAGAGGCCGAGGCCTTCCCTGAGAAGAGCATAAGAAGAGCCCTTCTGGATCAGACCAGTGGTCCCTCTAGGCCAGTATCCTGTCTCACACAGTGGCCAGCCAGTTCCTCTGGAGGACCAGCAACAGGGCATAGAGGCCGAGGCCTTCATTAGAACATAAGAAGCGCCCTGCTGGATCAGAGCAGTGGTCCATCTAGTCCAGCATCCTGTCTCACACAGTGGCCAACTGGTTCCTCTGGAGGGCCAACAACAGGGCATAGAGGCCGAGGCCTTCCCTGAGAAGAGCATAAGAAGAGCCCTTCTGGATCAGACCAGTGGTCCCTCTAGTCCAGGATCCTGTCTCACACAGTGGCCAGCCAGTTCCTCTGGAGGACCAACAACAGGGCACAGAGGACAAGGCCTTCTCCAGATGTTGTCTCCTGGCTCTATCATGCTGTTTCCCACTAGAGTTGCCTGGTTTTAAATGATTTTATATGGGTTTTAATGTTATTATGTACCAACCAATGTAAGCCTGCTTGTGGGGAGGGCGGGGAATGAATGAATGAATGAATGTAGCTGGGTGTCAAGACATGCTAAGAGTCAAGTAGTACTCAATACAAGCAAACAAATGTTTAGTGCCAGTGAATACACAATCTGCCCTCAAACACAGGCTAAAGGATGACCCTTCATTCTCTTGGAGTAGGCCCCCACAAAACTGCAGGCCCATGCCAACTGGCCACACTGCTCCCCGCCCCCCCATTCCGGCCTAGATTAGACTGAGAAAGAAATTCACAGGGAGCTTCATAGCTGGGGGGGGGGGGATTGAAGCTGACCCAGTCCAGCACCCTGACAGCCACACCACACCAGCTTTCAATATGCAGTATCCTCTCTGATACAATTTATACCTCGGGAGTATGACAAGATTGTATATTGTGACCCTGCTTATTTAATTTATATGCCGAGTACATAATGCGAAATGCCAGCCTGGATGAATCACAAGCTGGAACTGATTGCCAGGAAAAATGTCAACAACTGCATATGCAGACGATACCACTCTAATGGCAGAAAGTGAAGAGGACCTCAACAGCCTCTTGCTAAAGGTGAAAGAGGAAAGCGCAAAACTTGGCTTGAAACTCTACATCAAAAAACTAAAATCATGGCATCTGGCCCCATCACTCCTTGGCAAATAGAAGGGGAAGTCATGGAAGCAGTGAGAGACTCCACCTTCCTGGGATCCAAGATCACTGCAAACAGTGACTGCAGCCAGGAAATTAAACGATGCCTGCTCTTTGGGAGGAAAGCGATGGCAAACCTAGACAGCATAATAAAAAGTAGAGACATCACCCTGCCAACAAAAGTCTGTATGGTCAAAGAATTGGTATTCCCAGTAGTAATGTATGGCTGTGAGAGCTGGACTATAAGGAAGGCCGAGCACCGAAGAATAGATGCTTTTGAATTATGGTGCTGGAGAAGACTCTTGAGAGTCCCTCGGACTGCAAGGCAATCTGATCAGTCAATCCTAAAAGAAATCAACCCTAGCTGTTCCCTGGAAGGCCAGATCCTGAAGCTCAAATACTTTGGCCACCAAATGAGAAGGGAGCACTCACTGGAAAAGACCCTGATCCTAGGAAAGATTGAAGGTCAAAGGAGAAGGGGACGGCAAAGGATGAGATGGTTAGATGTTATTGATGCAATGAACATGAAATTAAGCGAACTCCGGAGCATAACAGAAGACAGGAGGGCCTGGCGTGATGTAGTTGATGGGGTCACGAAGAGTCGGACTCAACTGTGCGACTAAACAACAACAACCTGACCACAACATCAGCTTCCCCTCTCTGACCTAAAGAAGAGAGAAAACAGAGTTCCCCACAGGAACATTTCCCAGCAGAAAATGTAGATGTCTGTCAGACCCCTAGACAGGTTACTCCCAACAACACTCTCTTTGGCAGTGATATGTTTATTGAGATATAAGCAAGTTCCAGGTCTTCACAGTACTGTGTCAAATCTGAGGATATTGGTGGGTCCAAGCATAGGTAATTCAAATGTATCCCCTACTAATCCCCACGCATATGTAACACCCACATCACCTAGCCCCAGTGTTTGTGCCCCCTTTCACCTGGGAAATATATGATCCCATTATCTACAAGCAAGCTGGCACTAAAAGTCTCAAGGACATTCCTCTGTGAGAGGGAGGATGCTTTGGAAGAATTACGCCAATAGTGTAGTCACACACTCCACATTCACTCCCCCCCACCTAAGGAATTCCCCTGCCCCCAGCATCTATGACAAACAGAGCAGTGTGATGCTTGACAATATCCTTCCTGAGACTAGACAACAGTTAGGGTTGCCAACTCCTAGTTGGGAAATTCCTGGAGCTTTGGAAGGCAAACCTGGAAATAACAATAATAACTAATCAGCAAGTGTAGTATAGCCAGGAGATCCAAAGGTTGTCTGGCAGCCTGAAATTCTAGCTCTTTTTATGGTGAGTTAGGTTTATTTTTTGGGCGGAGAGAGCTGTGACTGACCCAAGGTCACCCAGTTGGCTTCAAGTGGAGGAATGGGAAATCAAACCCAGTTCTCCGGATTAGAGTCCCCTGCTCTTAACCACTATGCCAAACTGGCTCTCTACCTGGAAAGGGCCGTGTTTGAGAAAGGGAGGGGCCTCAGTGGGGTACAATGTCCTACAGTCCACCCTCCAAAGCAGCCATTTCCTCCTGGGGATCTGATCTGTGTAGACTGGCTATCCATTGTAATTCTGGGAGATCTCTGGGCCCTGCCTAGAGGTTGGCAACCCTAATAATGAGGTGAACACTGATCTGATTGGGTGTCTTTACTTTGCAGTTTATGAAGGAGAAATTGAATTGTGGCAGAAAAACTGTATCCCCCACACGTCCCCCTGGAGCCTCTGCTCCAAGACCTGTGGGGTGGGCATCTCCACTCGGATCTCCAACGAGAATGACCAGTGCCGCCTCGTGAAGGAAAGCCGGCTCTGTAACATGCGCCCGTGTGAGGAGGATATCGCCAAACACATTAAGGTATGGAATGTGGACGTATTCCCATCCCCTTCTTCATTATACATCACAATATGGCATCACCAGACAAAAAGTTATTGAGGTTAACTGGTGTGGTTAGTCCACTCACCATTCGTTAGCAGAGTGCATAAATAAAGCTACAAACTTTTCCAGGTTACTCAGCTTGCAAAGCTACACCACCTTGCAAGTTTAGAAGGTAAATACTCCTCTCTTTATTTGAGAAGTACACTTCGGACAGGAAAGAGCGGAGATATGTCAGAGTAGTAACTTACTATCTAAAGGATGGAGGCGGATGGCGAGAGGCCCATCTGCCTCATGGTGCCAAGAGAGGACCGCATGTCCCTCTCTTGGTGCATGCAGGTAAAGAGTGAGTCTTCATCCAGAGAGAAAGAGGAGGAGGAAGTAGAAATTGGTCTCTGAGAACACAATCTGCATTTCAAAGGGGGCAGCGGCAGAAGAGTAGATACAGGAAGAAAGGCCAGTGTGCTGAGGCTCCACCCCAAAAGGAGGGAGGGAAGGAGGGAGAGCTTGCTTTGCTTGGCTGCCTCAATTGCAGGGGAGAAATACAAAACAACTTCAAGACCAACAAAGTTTTATCCAAGGTATGAGCTTTTGTGTGCCTTGCTACAATGTGTGTGTTTTGTTGGGGGTTTTATGTGGTGACTCTCTTGGGTGCAACTGGGTTCCCTCTCCCTTTTTACTTTATTCATGCCCTCATGATCCAATCTTGCTCAGTAGGAAAGCAATGTGAACTATTTAGATGAGGAGTTACAACAAGCCAGTGAAGTGGATTAGGCTGAGAGTGCGTGTCCAGACCAAGTTCACCCAGCACATTTCCTTTGGGGATTTCGTACTTAAACTTCTCAGATAGTAGACTGATACTAACCACTGAGGAAAACTATAGTATTGTAGACAAGCACATAGCCCTCAGTCTGTGTCATGGTGCCTTCTCATGTTCTGGACCAGTACACGAAGAAACTTATGTACAAAAGCTCTCAATGCCCAGCCATTTTATGTTTTCCTCTGGGTCCTAGGCTCAGAACTCTGAGCATGAGATTTCGTAGTGAATGTCAATAAATCAAAAGTAGGTTTGCAGCTTACAGATACACACTTGAACAGCATACTCAAGACTGAAACAGCACAGACATTTTGATGCAATAATTCAGAGCAAGAGGTGTCAGTTATAAACACTGTTAAATAAACAAAATATTGCAAGTGCGCTAATATTTTAAGCATGCTTTTATTTCTCTTTTCACATTTTTATTGAGTATATGTTTAGTAGAACTATTTCATACAATATATATTTATACTCTAATCTTTTTTTTCTTATTTCCATATCCTACCCGCATTAAAAAAACCACACCATACAACTCCCTCAAAATTGCGTTCTAACCATTAATACATCTTCATTTGATTCTTCATTAATTACTCATTCAGTCGTCTAACTTCTATCTTTTGCGCTCAGTTTCTATATTCTTCTGTACCTGAAAAGAAAGCTGGACGGGGTCTTTGTGTTTGTGTCCTTTATACAGTTTATATCTCTGCTACCTGGCATTACATTTTATGACACTCATGGCCCAGCCCAACAAGGTGACACATGTCATATCCGGCCCTTGTAACAAATGAGTTCGACACCCCTGCTCTAATATATGCTCCCCAAACAGAAAACTAACTGGTGTTTTATTGACAGCTACCAAATCTGTCGTAGCTTCCCGCTGGGAAACCGTTCATCCACCAACCCTCAAGCAATGGCATTGCAAACTGTGGGATTCTTTTATAATGGAGAAGATAGCAGATCAAGTTTCATTGTCAGAGACTATTCATTAGAACTCCAGATTTGTGGAACAATGGTTTCCAGTGTCGGAATATTTGACATGCAATGACACATTAAAAGAAGTGGTGCAGTCAAAGCAATAAAATAGTATGTGAGCACATTTCTGAACCTGTCAATATTACCAAACTATTTTTCCAACACTTTTCTTTCCTTTGTTCAGTTCTTGGTAATTGTACATTCATAGGTTTACCTGTACAATACATGTTTGCTGTATGCTTGCTAAGGTAAAATAAACATTTTAAGTTACAAAAGGCTGCCATCTTCTGGTTGGGAAGTAACTGGGGCTCTGGGACATGGAGCATAAAGAGGGATTTCAATTGGGTATAATGCCATAGAGTTCACCTTCCAAAGTGGCCAAGAAACTTGTGGGATGGTTATCCCATTCCTCACACCTTTGCTTCCTCCCTTCTCCCCCTACCTCTCTCACACTCTTTCTCCCTTCTGCCTTTTCTTACTGAAGAGTACTGGACTCGGGAGACCAGGAACAGTGAAATCATGAAGCCTTTATTGAGTGAATCAGCATGCCCAGTAGATGGTCAGAACAAGCATGCTTCCAGGGCTCCAGGGCCCTCATTATATGCTGGCCGGAGCCACGCCTCCGGCTGCACCCAAAAGACCTGATAGGGGTTTTACATATGCTCATGTTTGTCATAGGTTCCCTGGAGGAGCCTTTGATTGCATTGGCTCCTCAGGGAGAACCTAGGTCCCACATTGGTGGAGGCTTTCAATCCAGGTGTCTATTGTTCCTCCAGATTCAAGCTCCCCTCTCTGCCTGACCATGTGCTCTGGCCATCCGGCAGGTGCCATTACCTGGGAGCACATGGCAGGCCGGTTGTTACACAGAACATACTACATTACACTTACTCTCCCTTCTCCCTTTTCTTTCTCTCTCTCTCTCTTCCTCCATGTATTTTACTTCCTCTCTCTTTCTGACCCATCATCATTCTCTTTGTTTTTCTGCCTCCCCATCTCATCACTCTTTCTCTCTCTATCTGTCCCCCACTCCATCACTCTCTCTTTCTGCCCCCATCACTCTCCCAGCCTCCTACCTGCTTCCTCTCCCCTCACAGCAGCAGTGGCAGTGCTCTGAGAATCACAATGGATCTCCCAGCTGCAGAGATCAATTCACCTTAGGGCTGTGAGCTCCAGTTTGGGAAATTCCTGGAGATTTGGGGGTGGAGCCTTGGGACAGTGAGGCTTGGGGAGGCAAGCAGCCTCAGCAAACCTCCAAAGCAGACATTTTATCCAGGGGAACTGATCTCCATCACCTGGACAACAGTTGTAATTCTGGGTGCTCTCCAGCCCTTGTCTGGAGGTTGGCAATGGTAGTTGAAGTGAAGGAAATGGCTGGTTTGGAGGGTGGAGTCTATGGCATTATACTGGTCTGTAATCCCTCCTCAAATCCCACCCTACCCAAGCTCCACCTCTCAAATGTCCAGGAATTTCCCAACTTGGAGTTGGCAACCCTATTTCCTTCCCACCCAACAGCCAACCTACCTTTATCTGTCTTCAGCTTTCCATCTCCACCCCGCTCCCCTGCAGCCTCTACCTAGGAAAATTACAGTCTGTCTCCACAGTGGGGACTAAAGCAGCTTACATTATTATTTCTTCCTTGTTATCTGCACAACAACCCTGTGAGGTTGGTTAGGCTGAAAGTATGTGACTGGTCCAAAATCTCCCAGTCAGCTTCCACCACAAGATAGGGTCTGAACCTGGGTCTCACAGATCCCAATCTGAAGCTCTAACTGTTACATCACAATAGCTTTCATAGGGTGGCTGTTGATGAACAGAAGCAAAGCAACTGGGCCTAATTAAGTCATGCAAATCAGGTGGTATCAAGTCACACAGAGGGTGCTGCCTAAGGATGCCAGCCTCCAGGTGGGACCTGGGGATCCTCTGGAATTACTGCTCATCTCCAGACTACAGAGATAACTTTCCATGGAGAAAATGGATGCTTTGGAGGGTGGAGTTTATGGCATTGTACCTCACTGAGGTCCCTGTCCTCCCCAGGCTCCACCCCCAAATCTCCAGGAGTTTCCCAGCCTGGATCTGGATCCACTGCCGGTGGCTGGGGAGGGGGGGGTACTTGGCAACCCTAGACTGCTGCCAGTAAAAACCCTGCCTTTTACTGACAGAAACCGTTAGAAGCCTCTCCCTCGCCCGAAAATTCTAATCTCTCACAATTGACGCCTGGAGTTGATGCCATTTCAAAAGGTATTGCGGAAAATTCAACGGTCCCTGAAGGTTTTTTTTTAACTTTTTGGATTTTTCTGCAGCCCGAGGAAGTCCCTTGACTATGTAGGAAAAGCTGTTGGGGGGAGAGTGAGCTCTCTTTTGGCAGATATAAGTATCCACACAGAAAAAAGAAACTCTGGGAATTAGTATATAGATATTGAATATTTATATTTCTTGTAATTTGTTCACTTCCCCCCCCCCCTTGCATTTATTCTCCCTTGGAGGCTGGCAAGTCTAACCAGTCTCTATCTCAAATCTTCAGGAATATCTCCAATCCAGAGTTGGCAACCCTTCTTTTGACTCATTGCTGTCTTCTTTTTCTCTTCTTTCTTTTGACCCACTTCTCGCCTACCTTCCAGCCTGGTAAGAAATGCCTAGCGGTGTATCGGAGAGACCAGCCGACGAACTATACCCTCTCTGGCTGTGTGAGCAAGACGACCTACAGGCCAAAGTACTGTGGCGTCTGCCTGGACAATCGGTGCTGCACACCCTACAAGTCAAAGACCATCGAGGTCAGCTTCGAGTGCCCAGATGGGACGGGGTTTTCCAGGAAGATCCTGTGGATCAATGCCTGCTTCTGCAACCTGAGCTGCAAAAACCCCAATGACATCTTTGCCGACTTGGCTCACTTTCATGATTATTCGGAAATCGCCAACTGAACGGGGCCAATGCAGAGAGGCGGTGGTGGTGGTGGTGGTGGTGGTGGGGTGGGGGAACTTCCTTCAAAATCCTACCCATTATTGCTCTGATTTTACAGAGGATCAAAATAAAAGAAAATGTGTTTTTTCCCAGCCTGTGTACATAAGAGGAACCTGTCCAAGGCACGTAGGTTTCCTTTGTTTTTTTTTTAAACACCAGGGCTAAGCTTGCTGTTGGCTCATCCTGCTATTTTTAGAGTCCTTTTAATAAGTGGGATTTTCAGCTTGGTGGAGACCTCTGACTGTGGCCCAGTTATCTGGCATTTCTGCTTTACCATGCTGTTCGAATAGAATGGCTGGGGTGGTGGGCGTGGGACTACAGATGTCAGCCTCCAGGTGGGACCTGGGGATCCCCTGGAATTACACCTCATCTCCACACTGCAGAGATCAGTTCCCTTGGAGAAAACGGATGCTTTGAGGGTGGCATTGTACCCCACTGAGGTCCCTGTCCTCCCCAGGCTCCATCCTCAAACCTACAGGAGTTTCCCAGCCTGGATCTGGCAACCTTATACCCCATCCGCCACCAGTGGCTGGGGGGACCTGGAGACCGTACTTGGGTCGTAGAAAAATGCACCAGCCGCCATTGATCAACCACATTTCCTAAAACATTCTCATGGTGACGAATGATACCTGACTGCATCCTGGGAGAATTTCCTAGCCGCTTGGTCCTGCTGTCTGCAGCAGCTCAGAGGGCGTCCCTCTGCAGCAGGGAACAAGGCCAGTTCCAGGTTTTGGGGGGGCCCTGGGCAGATAATGCTGAAGGTAGGGCAGCCAACCTCCAGGCAGTGCAAAAAGAAGGGAAGTCACAGTCCAAAGAGCACAATACAAAAGACCAAAGGAAACTGTACAAAAATGCTATAGTCAATCAAAATTCTATCATATAAACATGAAAGAGAGAGTGCATAGATATTGTTAGAAGAATGGTGCATAGAAACAATCAGTTGACGAAAGTCTCCGTAATGGATCTTCGTTTTGAAGGAAACTTCATCGGAACGTAGACCATAGTATCAGGAGGTCTCCAAATTCTTGGGTATGAAATGAATCAAAGCAATTGACATGACTTCTATGTAATTTCAAAATTTACATATTCTTCGAAAGAAGAGAAGGAAAGTAAGTGAACCACGGGCGTTAGCAATCCTTGTATGCCCGTGGCTCACTTACTTTCCTTTTCTTCTTTTTGAAGAATATGTAATTTTTGAAGTTATACAGAAGTCGTGTCAATTGCTTTGATTTCATACCCAAGAATTTGGAGACCTCCTGATACTACGGTCTACGTTCAGATGAAGTTTCCTTTGAAACAAAGATCCATTCCGGAGACTTTCATCAACTGATTGTTTCTATGGACCATTCTTCTAACAGTATCTATGCACTATCTCTTTAATGTTTATATTATAGGATTTTGATTGAATATGGCGTTTTTGTACAGTTTCCATCAACCTCCAGGCAGTGGATGGAGATCTCCTGGAATTGCAACAGAGATCAGTTCCCATGGCTGCGATGGAAGGTGGATTCTATGGCATCACACCCTGCTGGGGTCTGCCCCTTCCCCAAACCTACCCTCCCCAGGCTCCACTCCCAAAATCTCCAGGTATTTTGCAACCCGGAGCTGGCAATCCTAACCCAGCCCTAGAGTTTTGTCCAAATACCAGAGCATCAGCCCATCATCGCTGATGTGATGCTCTCACTTCTGGGTCATGTCAACAGTGATGTAGACATGTTGCTGGATGTCGGCTGGGCCTCCCTCCTGTTCCCATTAAGGAGGGACCTGGCAACCCTACCCAACCCATATAGGCCTCTGAAGGTCAAGATCTATGCTACATTTATGCTCCCACCCTGACAGAACTGGCTGATGCATGCAGCTGCCATGGCCACCAGCAGCGTCACCACTCTGCTCCACCCGTATGCGCGTCCTCATCAGTACTGGGAAATGGTGGGCGGGGATGGTGGCCCATGCAAATGAATGGGCAGGGAAGGGTATAAGGACAGGTGGCATCCGAGGTGCACAGGTGGGAGGATCAATGTCAGTGGGCCCCATCGGAAGTTCTAGGCCCTGGCTGCTGACCCATCTCAGGGTATACTAGGGTTGCCAGACCCCCCCCCCCAGTGGAGGCGGGAGTCCCCCACCAACAGGCCCTGCCTCCAGTTTCTGATCAGCTGGTTGGCGGGGGGACTGGAGTGAGTGAAAGGCCCAGTTCTTGTAGCCTGCATCACACAGGAAGTGATGTCATCACACCAGCAATGTACAGGTGACGCTCTGGTACTTGGGCAAAAGCTCTATGGTAGAAGCTGTTTTTTGCCCAAATAGCAGAGCGTCACCTGGACATCACTGGTGCGATGATGTCACTTCCTATGTGATGCGGGCAACAAGGCTTGGGCCTTTCTCTTTTTCCAGGTAAGTCCCCCTGCATCCCCCGCCAGTTGCCAGGAGGGACCTAGCAACCCTAGGGCATATTGACACTGGCCCTAGTAAGGAAACGACCATTCAGTTCAATGGAACCACCACTCAAGGACTTATGATGAGTGGTTTGGTCCTGTTTTATACACCAGTCTGTCTCTACTGGAGGACTCACTGGGTCCATGACTTGACTCAATGGACACATGAAGCTGCCTTATACAAAATCAGACCATTGGTCCATCAAGGTTAGTATCATTTGGAACACTCTGTCTGGGGCAGTGATGCTCTGTAACCTTGGTGCTTGGGGGGCAACAGTGGGAGGGTGAGGGTTAGGGTGGATGGCACCTGGGTATTGGCCACTGGGTGACACAGCATGTTAGACTGGATGGGCCACTGGCCTGATCCAACATGGCTTCTCTTTTTTCTTATAGATGGAACACTCTGTCTGGGGCAGTGATGCTCTGTATTCTTGGTGCTTTGGGAGCAACAGTTGGAGGGCTTCTGGAGAACTGGCCCTGAACCAGGACCTCCTGATGGCACCTGGGTTTTGGCCACTGTGTGACACAGTGAGTTGGACTGGTTGGGCCACTGGCCTGAACCAACATGGCTTCTCTTATGTCTTCATGTCTACTCAGACTGGCAGCAGCTCTATGCTTATGTTCTTATGAAGGCCTCGGTCTTATGCCCTGTTGCTGGCCCTCTGAAGGAACTGGCTGCCCAGTGTGTAAGACAGGACTAGATGGACCACTGGTCTGATCCAGCAGGGCTCTTCTGATGTGCTTATAAAGACCTCAGCCTCTATGCCCTGTTATTGGCCCTCCAGAAAAACAGCTTGGCCACTGAGTGAGACAGGATGCTGGACTAGATGGACCACTGGTCTGATCCAGCAGGGCTCTTCTGACGTTCTTACTGCCTCAGAGCACTTTGTTCACCCTTGTCAGGAATAGAACCTGCAACTTTCTGTATGCCCAGCATGTGCTCTCCCATTGGTCCATCCAACAGAATATTTGTCTTATCTAGTAGCATCTCTCTGGTGTCTCATGAACAGCAAGGTCCTTCCCGACATCTTCTACCTAAGATCCTTTACTTGGAACTGCTGAGGACCAGTCCTAGGGTTGCCAGCCCCCCCCCCCCCCCGGCCACTGGCAGGAGATGGGGAGTTGGGATTGCCAGATCCAGGTTAGGAAACACCTGGGGATTTGGGGGGTGGAAAGTGGAGAGGACAGGGACCTCAGTGGAGAACAATGCCATAGAGTCCACCCTCCATAGCAGCCTTTTTCTCTAGGGGAACTGATCTCTTATCACCTGGAGATGAGCTGTCAATCCCAGGGGGTTCCCCAGGTCCCACCTGGAGGCTTGGCATCTCTAGCACCAACCCTGGAGCCTTATGGATGCAAGCCATGCACTGTGTCCCTTATCAGAGTCTCCACAGTCATTGAATGCCCTCAGTTGCCAGTAATTGCAATGTAGGGGGAAGTCAGGGGACCCGACCAAGTGAAGATGTGCATGTCTCTGGAAAACAGTGACATTGGAACTGGGGGTTCTGCGTGTGGTTCTGAAGCCGGGCACTCGCAGCCCTGCCACAGACCAGGGATCTGGCAGCCAGAGAGGGCCTGTGACTGTCTCATGCTGCCCAGACAACATAACAAAACACTGGCCGGGGCCCAGCGCATTCCCCATTCATTGAGTTCTGAAAGCCGCTATTGTGATCCGGCACACGAGATCTCTTGGCGTGTGGCAGAGGCTGGGAGACAAAGCCTTTCTTCGATATTGCTCCCCCCTCCCAAAACAATGTTCCCAGAGGTGAGATGTTACCAGCAGCAGGGCTGAAAAGAACAGCTCTTCTGCAATGAAAATTAATTGAGCAAGAAATCTCTTGTTCATGGGAGCTCCAAAGGGAATGGGAAGGCTTTTGAAAGGAGGCACATGGCTTTTTGGGGCGCATTACTTTTATCCCACTCTCCTGCAAGGCTGGTTCCAAGTCAGTTCTCATCCCCACCCCTCTGCTAAGCACACTGCCATACCTCCTCCATGCCATCTGCCTTCCCACACGCGATCACAAAACATAAAATACATCAACATGACAACTTGAGAGAGAACATAAAAGAAGGGGAGGGTGAAGATTATATATCCAGATGACGGGAAGAAGACGGCCAAGAGAAAGGATAGGAGGGGGAAGCTACGCAGCTTAGAATCCTAGAATCACAGAGCTGGAAGGGGCCATACAGGCCATCGAGTCCCCAGTCCACTGCTCAGTGCAGGGTCAGCCTAGAGCATCCCTGACAAGGGTTTGTCCAGCCACAGCTTGAAGGCTGCCAGTACTGAGGGGGAGCTCACCACCTCCTGAGGCAGCCGATTCCGCTGTGGAACAACTCCTACTGTCAAAAAGTTCTCCTCAAGATCCAGCTGGTGCTTTTCCGCCCTTAATTTAAACCCATTCTTGGGAGTCCTCTCCTTTGCTGCCAACAGGAACAGCTCCCTGCCCTCCTCCAAGTGACAGCCCTTCAAAGACTTCAAGAGAGCCATCCTGTCCCCCCTCAGCCTCCTCGTCTCCAGACTGAACATTCCCAAGTCCCTCAGCCTTTCCACCCTCAGAGGGCTTGGTCTCCAGACAATCTCCCTGCCTCCTGCTGAAATCTCCTCCATGAGTATGGTTGCCAACCTCCAGATATGGCCTGGAGATGTCCCAGAATGTTAACAACTCTAGATGACACTGATCCATTTCCCCAGAGATAATGGCTGCTTTGAAAGGTGGGCTCTGTGGCATTATCCTTATCTGCGGTCCTTCCCCTACCCAGGATTCACCCACCAAATCTTCGGGAATTTCCCAATCCAGAAATCGCACCTCTATTCATGAGAAAATGGGAGATCTCAGAGAGCATTTGGACACCGTGACCTCCCATTTCCTGGAGGAATAATTGTCTTGAAGGGGTGTAGTCTTTTTATCCAATGTTGCACGACCAGACAGCTCCCCTGTGAATCGCCTTACCATGCGCGGACTCCGCGGTGGACTGTCTAGACAGTGTCCACCTGAAGGAGCCTTGTGGTCAGGGTTCTTTTACTAAAAAATTCTGTTTGCACATGCGCATATGCACCTCACCATGTACTTGTTTTTCCACGCATGCGCAGACTTGAATAGTAAAAGCACCACCAGTGGTATTTTCCTCTAGGTACCATTTCAATTAACAAAGTTAATAAATTCCGAAACATGGAATTGTCTGGAACATTTGAGCGGAGCTCTGCAGCAGTCGCATGTTTATGCGCATATCGCTCAGAATTTTTTTTAACGGAGGCCTTTCAGGATGGTCTGGAGTCAGACCACCCCAACAGGCTGATTGCACGCTGGAATGATCAGATGGGGGGAAAGTCCACCATTGGCCCATCGGCAAGCATTAGACTGGACTTTCACTGGTATCTTTAAAGCATGGCTCCCTGGCGAGACTCAGCGGGCTGATCACAGAAGCGGTACCTTTCCCAGATATTGCTGTCTGGACATTCCCTTTAAATCTGCCAGGCCCTCACGACCTAAGTCTCCAAGAAAACAGCCCAGGACGTACATTGTTTCCTGTAGGACAGGCTGGGATAATATCCCACTTGGTTGGGAGCATATAGGCCCTGCACCTCTGTTGAATGGTGGCCTGGAATTTGGGTCTCTGCATGCCAGTTCCCAATGACAGCATGACGCTGCTACATGCATAAAGTGTGGTCAGATCTCAGTTGACTTATGGCAACCCCAGCAAGGAGTTTTCAAGGCCAATGAGGTAGTTTTCCTTAGTCTTCCTTGGTGTTCTCCCATCCAAGTATCAACCCTACTTAGCTTCCAGACTAGGCTATACCATGCTGCCTTCCATCCCACAATGCCATTACCTCAAGACAAACTCTGAACAACCTTACAGAATACATGGAACACGTGATGCTGCCTTGCACTGAATCAGACCTTTGGTCCATTAAGATCAGTATTGTCTACTCAGACTGGCAGCGGCTCTCCAGGGTCTCAGGCAGAGGTCTTTCACATCACCTACTACATGGTCCTTTTAGCTGGAGATGCCGGTGATTGAACCTGGGACCTTCTGGGTATCACTGAACCTTGGACCTTCTGCATATCAGGCTGATGCTCTACTCCTGAGGGCCTCAGCAGATCCTTCCCTCTTTTTCTGCCATCAAGTTGCAGCTGGTTTATGGTGACCCCGTAGGGTTTTCAAGGCAAGAGACAAACAGTGGTGGTTTGTCATCGCCTGCCTCTGCGTAGCAACCCTGGACTTCCTTTGTGGTCTCCCATCCAAATAATAACCAGGGGCGATCCTGCTCAGCTTCTGAGATCTGATGAGATTGGTCAGGACAGACCCCCTTTTCCAGAGGCAAAGCTGGGACGAGAGTCACCTCACAAGTAGCAATCCATCTTTTTGAACTACCTTTGTCTCTGAGAGAGAGCAAGAGGACTGGGTCCAACCAGATTTTCCACCTGTCCAAAAGGGAGAAGAGGGTTTCCTTTTGACCATGAAAAAGGTTATGCAGGGATCATGGAGAGAGAAGGCAGGTGGGCCAGAGACTCTAATAAGGAGGAGAACTGGGGACAATTGAACAAAAAGGCTGGCTGGATGCGATATAGGTTACCCCTGGGGCCTGGAAACACTCCGATCATTTACACCCCTGAGCTCTTGACTGTCAAAATCTTTTACTGCTCTACGGCCCAGATCTTCTTGGTTTTTCTGACATCTCGATTGCCTCCTCCTATTCGGTGCCTTGGTTCACCAGCTGTGGACTTCTGGGTATGGATTAGCAGGGGATTTGATCTGTGTCAAACAAGGCTGTTGCTTTAGGGTTTTTGATGCTCCAGTTCCATGGCCCTGCCAATGTCTTTTCACCTTGCCGTCTCAAGGAGAATTTGATTGCTTCCAGGACTGTCTTAAAGTTAAGCAGCTTAGGATCCTTAGCAGGCCAATGTTCCTCTAGGATAGAATGAAGATCAGCCTCCAGGCAGAGCCCAGAAATAGCACTTCGGCATAGGCTACGTTTGCAAAGAGCTGTTTAAGCTGCAATGACTGCTTCAAGCAGAGACCCTCGAAACTGACCCACTGCCTGCTCTTTGCTTGTCTCTTGACTGCTGGTTCCTCTAGTGACGGGTCTCTTACTAAGAGCCCAGCTTCCTGAAAGGGATATTTGGGGGAGGGCAACCCTGGGGGAAGATAGGACTTTCCCCCGTTAAAAAAAAGGAAGTCCCAGAAAGGCTACAAATCAGATGTGCTGGAAATTCTCCTCCCTTGCTGATTATATGAGAACCATTAATTTACTCTTAGATCTACTCAAACTGTTATGCCTAAATACAATACTTTCAGTTAACCGTTTCTGTTTCTCATGGCCACCCCTGCCATTTGCTCATAAAAAGTACAGGTAAAGGTTTCTCTTGCTTGAAAGCTAGTCAAATCCGACTCTAGGGGGTGGTGCTCATCTCTGTTTCCAAACCGAAAAGCCAGCGCTGTCTAAATATGTTTCCGTGGTCATGTGGCCGGCATGACTAAACGCAGAGGGGCACAGAACGCTGTTACCTTCCCACCAAAGCAGTACCAATTTATCTACTTGCAGTTTCTTGCTTTCGGACTGCTAGGTTGGCAGGCACTCGGTCACACGGCACTAAGGTCTCGAGCTGCTGATCTACAGACTTTCCGGTCGGCAGCTCAGTGTCTTAATCTGTAAGCTACCGCGACCCCTTGCCATTTGCTCATATTCACTACCAATTCATAGGTTTTCATTATCCTCTGAACTGGTTACATTTGAGTCCAGTAGCTCCTTAGAGACCAACAAGAGTTTCTGGGCGTGAGCTCCTCCCTTCGTCAGACGCAAGCGCGAATGGAGATCAGAGTCCTTTTATCCTATTCAGAAGGTGGGAGGGGTGTTGACTCAGGATTTCCATTTCTACTTGTGTCTGACAAAGGCCTGTTCTGCACCTAACATTCGCTCCGCTGTTTTCACCAAACCCACGCTGGAACAGAAATTCCCCTCTGCATTGCATGCCATTTTCACCTTCTTCGATTGTCTGATTTTATTCTAGCCTCCACACTGCATGCCGGTTTCACTTCCCTTGATCGCTGGGTTTTATAGTACTACCTGCATAGACTTATGACCGTTCAGGGGTGACACTGCAGTCAGTATGGGGTTGGCCTGGGGTATCTGAATGTGGTTTTGAGCTGCATCTTTTTCTGTTCCATTGTGGGTTTGGTAAAACAACAGAGCGGATGCTAGATGCAGAATGGGCCAAGGGTAGCTATGATTCTTGAAAGCTTATACCCTGAAATTCTTCTATGCTTCTAAGGTTCTAACTGGTCTGCTGCAGACCAACTCACCTATCCTCCGTAACTATGCCAGTTATTTTCAGGTGGGCAGCTGTGTCGGTCTGAAGCAGCAGAGCAAAGCTTAGCCCAGTGGCGCCTTTAAGACCAACAAAGTTTTCTTCAAGATGTGAGCTTTGTTTTTCCCGGGGCCCCTTAACTTCTCAGTATGTGACCTTCAACACCACACTTGAAATGAGTCTACTGTTTTCCTGTCAGCTTTCTTCACTGTCCAACTTTCACGCCCGTACATCATACTATGTCCTGAATTAACTTGATTGTGTTCAGCTACAGGCTAACAAATGAGATGGGTGCATAAGGGAAGATGAATAGACACCATTGGCTTGATTTAAGAGAATGAACAAAGGCAAAGAGCACAGTTGGGAGGGTAAAACAGGAACATAATGCATAATCTGAACATGAGTTGCACTTGCTAGAGCATCGAAGCGTGACTTCTAACAGCTGTAAGAGCAACAAGAGGCAATTACTTTTTCAAATAAGGATAAACCATCCTTCGCAGGAAAAGATGCAGAGGGGCTTACATGTTTGGTGGTGTACAAGAGCCGGCATTAGTAATGGGTGGAGAATTCAGGAGGACCTTAAGAATCTCAGCTTTCTTTTCTAAAGGCTTCGGCTCAAGGACAGTAGATACAATTAGGAGCATTCTATTCTGCACAGGGAGTGAGTGCCGTTAGCCTCTCATAGGCCACAAGCCACGTGGAAAACAAGTGAATTTGGTGACAGGACAGGGTCCTTATTGGTTCTTAGGATCCTGAAGTATCCATTTGCATGTGTTCAGAGTTCTTTACTACTTAAAACAACAAGGTCATTTTCAGCCTCTGTACTTCCACAAGAGTAAATGCATCAGTTGTGCTTGGTATCAATGCACAGTCGGATAAAGCCACTCTTAATAAAAAAATATCTCTCCCTCCCAAAGGGGCCCGCCACTAGGCTTACGACACAGGACAGACACAAACCATTGCAAAGTTACAAATTTATTTTGTTTTTTTTGAAATAAATACAAATAATTCATTAATAAACTCTCCCCAAATAGACAAGTTCAGCCTCTCAGTTACAAGTCTGTGCTCCTCCTTACAAACCACCAGGAAAACTCTTTCAAGCTGTCATTTTTTTTTAAAAAAAGTAGGCAATTTGCCTATACGAGAGTTTGGTTATCTGGAACAGCCCTGCAACATCTGGAAATCATTAGCTATGTTAACAATTGTGATGTAGCAAAGAGAAAAAAAAGCCAGTGTGGGGGAAAAAAACTCTAGAATTCCCATCTATGCTGGAAATCGGCTGGGTTGCTCAATGCTCCCCAAAATATAGTTCTTCGGACGTCAGGAGTATAGCCTTAGATTGCAGAATCAGTCCCTGTCTCTCTCTACATTTACGATCGGGAAATATATCTCCATTGCCATCTTGCATCTCCCTACCTCAAACAAAGTGGAGCACGTTTTCACCCGGCAGCAGGTAAACCTTAGTAATGAATTTTTAGGCCCAAACACTGTGGCGGTTGAATGCACCGTACTTCAACCACCATACAGGTTTTCCACCATTCTAAGCCTATTTACTGTCGGGCTTGATTAGATAATCCTCTATTTGTTACAACAGCCAGAAAACCCGTATTCAGGCCGGAGAGATCAAACAACGCATCCAGCGGGGAACCAGAGTTCCCCCACCCGCTGTTCCTCGCTGCCAAGTGCTATTACTCAAAGTGGTATTGTTATGCCAACTAGCTCTGCTGCCTCCAATAGCCCTTCCAGATGCAAGGAGAAAGCCTTGAAACAGTAGTAGGTTTCTCAGTGATTCGAATCTTTGCCTTTAGGCAGGTAAGCAGTTTTGAAAGATCTAAGGAGGAGGAGGGAGCGCTGCAACAAGGTGTCAGGTAACGAGAAATAAAAGGCTTTAAGGTTCGGTTTGCCTGGAAGTTGCACTGCGCCCCCTGTATTAACCTAGGAAAAACTGGCCCTGTATACTACTCAAGTGGCCAAAATGTACAATACCATTTGATTATTTAAATATGTACAGATCTGAGTAATTCCAGATTCAACAGGAGACTGTAACTTTTATTTTGTAAGGGGGGGAAGAGTCTCCTGTCAGGAGAAGAGTCTCCTGTCAAAGCAAAGTTTCTACACAAATTGGGCAATTTTTTTTTACACGCCAAATTTGAGAAGAAGGTATGATATCTGTTTTGAAGACTCTGCCACCAGTGTTAGCTTTCCCACTGGATAAATTTTAAAGAAATCTACAGTTAGTGGGAGGAAAAGAATAGCAGCAACCTCTGTTAGGAAAACAGAGCAACTGAGATGTTTGTCTTATTTATTGGTCCCTGTTGAACTCTGGGAGGGGACAAGAGCCACGATGCAGAGAATGCTTCGGGTTAAATATCAAATATCATGACACACAGTGGGTGGCAGTCGGGCCTCAATTACAACTCTAGCCCGTTTCGTTTAACAGGAAACCTCCATCGACTTGGGGCTCGATCGTTCGGTGTTGTTCGCCGAGTTGGGAGTGAGCTCGATGCGGGTGTCTGGGGGAGGGCGGTTCCGGGCGTCCTCGCTGGAATGGGATTTGGTCCTCTCCCCGTCGCTGGTATGGGACCGGCTCCGGGCTCCCTCCCCAGTGTGGGATCTACTTCTCACTCCTTCGCCGGTGTGGGACCTACTCCTGACTCCTTCTAGGGAGGTGACGCTGGAACCGGAAGCCGTTCGGGATCTCATGAGCCTGGTCATGCTTGCGGAAGGCACTGCAAGGGGAAAACAGGTGTTGAGAGAGATGCTGGCCGGTCAGTAGGCCAGTTTTTAATATAGATTAGGTGGGCGAATGACCACCGCACAAGCTGAAATCGACCGAGAAGCGTACAAAAGACAGTCATGATGAACAGATAAAAACAGTTCAACTGTAGTATTTATCAATGAGATATGCATGCCCCGATCCATTGGGAACTAGGTGCCTGAAGGAAAAGGGAGATGTAGGGTTAAGGAGCGAAACAGGCAGAAGCAATGCATAATTCAAGAAAGGAGATCTCCGGGAATAATCTTTAGGGCCCAAGAACAAAAATGGCTATGGCGCTTTCTAAAAACATACAGGAGGTATGAAATCCCTGGGGACAGTGGCCCAGAGAGCCCAGAACGGCAAAGAGATGGCATGGGGCTGGATTTCAGGTTTAGAAGGTAATGTTGTCGACCCCCAGGCCAGATTTCAATTAGGTAAGACTGGAATAAAGTCAGAGAACCCATGGACACAGATGAAGCTTCCTTATACTGAATCAGACCATCGGCCCATCAAAGTCAGTACTGCCTACCTAGAGTGGAGGTGGCTCTCCAGAGTTTTAAGTGGAGGTCGTTCGCATCACCTGCTACCTGATCCTTTTAGCTGGAGATGCCAAGGACGGAACCTGGGACTTCCTACAGGCCAAGCAGATGCTCTACGGCTAAGCCACAGCCCCTCCCAAATGTCGCAAAGCACCCTTCATCTCCTAAAACAGCAGTTTCCAATCACCTCACTCCCTCTCCTAGTTTTCAATTTGCAAACTGGTTCAGGGCCTCGTCCGCCTGAGGTCTATAGGTTACCAGCAACGGTTTGTTTATAAATAATCCATTTTTGCCCGTTTCACATTCTAAACTCAAAGCCTGTTTTGCAGCTTAAGATCACAATACGGCGTGGCAACAGATCAGAGCCTAGTGCTAGTTGACTTCAACCGTGTACTTACTGTATCCCATTCCCTGTACAAAGTATTTGAAAGCTTCGGCCAGTTTTGCAGGCTGTGAAAGGAAGTACGTTTGAAAATCATCAGTATTGTAAATTGTTAATGATCAGAGCTAATTCTGACCGTAGCCCTAAATGCAGATGATTAAGTCTACAGACTGGGAAGCACACAGAGGAGATTTCTATAAATTTGGAAGAACCCCGTGGTTTGCAGACCAATTTGAAAATGGGGGGGGGGGGGGAAGGGAACACAGCTTTAGGTATCAGGCTAAGAAGACAGCCTTCTCATTTGTCCTGAAACTGCCAGATGTGAACTGGGCTTGTCAACTAAGGATTTTTTTTTTAAAAAGTAAGTGTGCTTAACCCCCCCCCGCCCCCAAAGTGTGCTTAACCCCCCCCCGCCCCCAAAGTGCACTGCATCTAAGACCATCATTTACCAGGGGCTACTACCTTAGTATTTCAACCATGCAAATTTAGAAGGTGCCAATAGAGGCTGCATCCTGTAGGTACTTCTATGCAACCATTTTTAGTAAGGATATTGCACTTGGGTTCAATCCAACACCACAATAGAGGCTGCATCTGTAGGTACATCTATGCAACCATTTTTGGTAAAGATATTGCACTTGGGTTCAATCCAACACCACAATAGAGGCTGCATCCTGTAGGTACATCTATGCAACCATTTTTGGTAAAGATATTGCACTTGGGTTCAATCCAACACCACAATAGGGGCTGCATCCTGTAGGTACTTCTATGCAACCATTTTTGGTAAGGATATTGCACTTGGGTTCAAGCCAACACCACAAGGTTTTATTAGAAGATGGGACTGAATCCACTGCTTAGCACAGGGAGGTGAGCTATCCAAGGCCCCCAAAACGACTTTTGCTGAATCTTACCTGGGAAACTTGAGGAAGACCGCCACAGTCGGCCATCTGCAAGGAGAAAAGATCAGCAAAAATAGGCCTTGTGTGCTCATTAAAGATTCCAAATTTTGTTATGCTCATCCAGACAAGGCACAGCACCAAGAGAAAGGAATCCTTTCAGTCCCATTACCCATACCCCTTGAGCTGTGATGCGTGACAATGGCCGCAGGGAAAAGGAAGCATGATTTCTAAATTCACTCCTATGCTAGCTCACACTATTCAAGACATAATGCTTCTTACATTAATGGTAGATAACACAGGTGCGTGTCTTATTTTATTCTGTTTGGCTTTTATCCCGCCCTCTCCGCCACAGCAGAAGCACAGATTTGATCTACAGCAAATAGACTTTGCAAAAGAAACAATGCAGACATAACCCAGTGCTTCGAACAGGAATGAACCAGGTTTAAACAACTCGATCAGAGGCGCAGAGCTGAGCATCTCTATGCAGATTACTTCCAAGCATATTACGCTCACAGGACAGCAAAGTGATTTAACACTCATCCACGGCCTCCGGGAACAAGTTACCGCCCAAATAATAGTGACTAATAAATTTGCTTGGATTCAGGAACTAGATGTACGCAGACTAATTAGGCCTCAGGCATGACTTCCCCGCTGTTTTATTTGTGAGGTTATGAAGAAAGAAGTTCGCCTGGAGTATCCTGCTACGTGCACCTGAAGAAGCAGACTCCAGTCCACAAAAGCTTATGCTGGAATCAAATCTCATTAGTTCCTGAGATTCCATAATGTTTCCGCTCATGGGGAGCAGGAACACGCAGAACGTCCTGCTAGCCGGGGACAAAATTCTTTGCTGAATGCCCCTAAAGGCCATCATAGGTCTAAGGGTACCAACCATAAGCAAACATATGGATTAGAATATTTATTGTGGAATAGGCTTTCATAGGCTAGAGTCTACTTCAGATACCACTAGCGTTAGCTTCCGTCAACTGCAAAGCCACTTCAGTGCATCCGATGAAGTGGACTGCAGCCCACAACAGCTTATGCGCACGTGTGTTAACTGCGGTAAAGTTGTTCCTGACTTTCGGCGAACCCTCTGAATTAATGTCCTCCAAAATACCCTATCCTTAACAGCCTCGCTCAGGTCTTGCAAAGAGAGGGCCATCATGGCTTCCTTGATGGGAGTCAATCCATCTCACGCTGGGTCTTCCCTCTCTTCCTGCTGCTTTCAACCTTCCCTGGCATTCCTGTCTTTCTGGTGAGTCTTGTCTTCTCATAATGTAACCAAAGTCCGATAACCTCAGTCTAGTCATTTTAGCTTCTAGGGAGAGTTCAGGCTTGATTCCATCTAGAACCCACTGATTTGTAGTCTTGGCAGTCCACAACAGCTTGCAACAGAATAAATCTGAGATCCTGCAAGACTCCTGTCTGTTTTTGTTCCTGCTCGTGAACAAGAGGTTCTGCTAACCAGTTGGCGGTCGGGAGAGGCGTGCCGAGTGTCCTTGGGCCCGGCAAGGGCAGCCATGCAGGACATCTCCTAAGATCAGGCTGTCCAACTAAATAATCTCCTCTCCATCCATTAGGTGAGAAGATCTTTCTCAGTATGACTGGGACGAGTAGGTGTCTCCCACCTCCTCTCCAGACCCGGCTGTGACTACCTGAGAAGAGAACTCTGCGAATGCTCGCCAGCAAACTGCCCAACAGCAGAATTCCATCAAAAGGAGGAAGAGCAAACTGGTTTTCCTCTCTCTAGACTTAGGGCAGATCTATCTTGTTAGCTTGGGGGTCAGAGACAAACTGTGGCTCTCAGTCATGTGACCTCCTGGTACAAACCCTCGCCAGGATTAGCATCCATTATGGGATGAGTTTCTAAATGTAGCTTTGGTAGCATTATCTTTTGACCTCTACCGATCCCTCAAGTTCTACTGTACGTATAAAATGTAGGTCAGCGGCTTTGAACAACAAAGCAAGAGCAAGGAGGGAGACCTACAGAGCAGCCTTTCTGCTTCTGGCTTTCACACCCGGTACCTCTTTGGATATCCACACTACATTCTCTGGCCAAGGGGAAGACCCTGCATTAGCACTAGCCCCTGTGTTCACACCATCCTCAGACTGAAAAGGCTTTATTCTCGACAGCTTAGGTCTTTATTACCTTTAAGAGAGTGGTCTTTGTTGGGTCCAGTTTAGCATTGCAGTCAACCTGGTTGGAAAGAAAGAAAGGGTGAGCTCCAACTAACCAGAAAAGCTCTTCAGGCCTCCCTGTTGAACTGCGACTGCAACATCTTTCAGAGCACAAGACCCTCCCGGTCGCCCCTATGCCTGCAAACAATGAGTCGGTGCAAGATTCCAGGAAGCCTCAGCAACTGCCTTAACATTCTGGACATTTCCTGCAACAGACTTCAGATTTGTTGACCTGTATTTCTCTCTGCTTCAACAGGAGGGTACTGGACAGGCTTGCTTCCGAATTCGTATGAGCAAGCAGCAGCGCTCCCAGAAGGGAACTTCCGACCTCCTCATGGCCACTGCAGCAAGCCATGCCCCTCCAAATTCTGCTGCAGCGGGCCAGTGGGATGCTGGGGACAGTTTATGAGGAAGAGCCTGAACACCACTCCCCTTCTGCAGGAATCAATGGCTTCTTAAAGTCTAAAAGGAGGTCAGGATCCATGCCGTAGTCTGCATAGCCTTCATATGAAGAAGAGATTGGATTTATACCTCACCCTTCACTTCTTAAAGGAGTCTCAGAGCAGCTTGCAATCTCCTTTCCCTTCCCCTTCCCCCTGTGAGGTAGGTGGGGCTGAGAGAGCTCTGAGAGAACTGCCCTTGAGAGAACAGCTCTGAAAGAACTGTAACTGATCTAAGGTCACGCTGGCAGCTGCATATGGAGGAGTGGGGAATCAAACCCAGTTCTCCTAGATTAGAGTCCGTGCTCCTAACCACTACAAGCTGGCCAGATTCATCAGAGTGCACCAACTCCTGTCAGGGCCATTATCCATGTATGTTTCCCCACCACCATGCAGATTTCTTCCCATGGCAAGTCCCCAGGATGAAGCCAGCATGGTGTATTGGGGGGTGATAGACTGGGACTAGAGAGACTGGTGCTCAAATCACTCTCGGGAAGCAAACTAGGTGAGCTTGGAAGTCGCCATTTCTCAGTGTCGAGAGGATGAGGTGGGGGGAGAGTGGTAACGTGGGCGACCCAAGCTTCTTGGGGGAAGAGTGCGATAAAACGTACAAAATATTCAACACAAGTTCATTTGTCAAACACACATCCCCCCTAGCACAAAGCCTCCAAGGACTGTGGTCCAATTGTTCGCATCCTAGATACATTTAACTTCTTTGGTTTGTTACAATTATTCTTTTAATGCCCAAACCCACCAAAGCCAGGAAGTGCTTCGTGTGAAGATCCCAGGACAATTTTAGCTCACACACTTCGGAGAGTGGCAATACTTTGGGTCAGGTCTGCAAAGACACACTTTTAACCCATACTAAATTTCCAAGCGAGGGATCCATTGGTGTGGCAAGGTGCTCCAGAGAACACAGAAGCAACAGGGCTGTGCAGTCCTTTCCTCCCACCATGCACATTTTGTTGTCCCATCACTGTAAGGGTCATTTTGCTCTTTGGCGCATCTGTAGATGGGACAGCTGCAACAGTGACCCTTCTCAGGGCCTGGCCAGAGCCAGACAACAGGAAGGGAACACTTAAGATCTGCTCTAGACGAGCCACTGCTACCCTGCCACCTTTTCTACCTGCGAAAGTGGAGTGATCAGCCACTCCCAAGGGCTGCAATGACCTAGGCGGCAAAATACTCTGGCCATTAAATGCTCCAGAATATTACATAACCCAGAACATGCAAAACAAAGCAAGTTGACTCTTATTCCTGGATCCATTTTATGAGTGACAGACGTGAAGCAAGACATTTACCAGATGCTGCCTACACTCACCACAGCGTCAACGGCAGGAGAGCTGTCCCCAACCACCAACAGGGCAGGGCACCTAAAGGGAAATAAACAAATCCATAAACTAGCCGCCCCCTCTGCAATTAGCCCTTCAGGTTCTCGTGCTTTTAAGGAAGTGGTCAGAACCACCACTGAAGGTTTTCTGGCTGCCCGCTGAGCAACCCAAAAACAGACGTCGAGTGTTACTGAGAAACTGAACTGGCTGCTTGACGTGTTTCCAAACTAACTGGACTGTCTTGCTAAGCTATAGCTAGCTGCTTTCCAGGCACTCTCCTAGGGGGAAATCTGAATGGCTTCTTCTGACCCAAGACACTCTGCTGGGTAGCGGGGGGGCTGTTTCACTGGCTACTCAATTGAGGGGGCCAGTCTTGTAGCATGTGACTAGCTTATACCACAGTCAGTTTCAGCTTTAAGTACACCTCACGGTATTGATACATTTATATACTGACTACCTTGTTTCACTTTGGCATTCCCCATCGTTCTCCCCAGTTGGGGACCCAAAGGGGCTCGCAGCCTTCTCCTCTCCTACATTTCATCCTCAACAACGGCCCTGTGAGGTAGGCCGAGTGGCTGGCCCGAGCTTGCCCAGCAATCTTCTGTGGCGGAATGGGGACTTATTTTCATTTCATTTCATCAGACTTAGCCCTCCCTCCCCTGCAAACAGGCTCAGAGTAGTAGTAGTAGAAGAGGAGATTGGATTTATTACCCCGCCCTTCACCACCCAAGGGTGTCTCAGAGTGGCTTACAAACTCCTTTCCCTTCCCCTCCCCACAACAGACACCCTGTGAGGTAGGTGGGGCTGAGAGCTCTGACAGGAACTGCTCTTTTTCAAGAACAGCTGTGTCAGAACTACGGCTTGCCCAAGGTCATCCAGCAGGTGCATGTGGAGGAGTGGGGAATCAAACCTGGTTCTCCCAGATTAGGGTCTGCGCACTTAACCACCACACCGAACTGGCTCTCAGTACATAACATCATGACAAAACAATCTAAAACATTCACAGCTCTAATACAATACAATAAAATGGTGAAACGCAATAAAGACACAAGTAATAGAGGATGTAAAAACTCATGGGAAGTATCTAAAAACTGTCTGATATGAATGAAGGGGGGTGGGGGAGAAGGGAGAAGGGTCAGTCCAGATGGAAAGCTGTTGCCGCCCTCAACCAGACGCTTGGTGGAACAACTATCTTACGGGCCCTGCAGAACTGCTTTAGATCCCACAGGGCCCGGATCTCACCTGGAAGAGTGTCCCAACAGGTTGCAGCCAGGCTGAAAAGGTCCTGGCTTTGGCTGAGGACAGTCGGATGCTCTTGGGGCCAGAGAGATCACCGGAAGGGTTTTTGTCACTTGAGCGTAGTCCTCTTTGGTGGGTACCCCAGGAGAAGTGATCCCAGAGGTATGCGGGTCCCAGACCATTCAGGGCTTTAAAGGTTAGCACAAAGACCTTGAACCTGATCCGGTACTCAATTTGGAGCCAGGGCAGCTGGTGGAACACTGATTGAAGAGGAGCTCTGAAGGACGCTCCCGTATGAACACACACAACCGCGTTCTGGACCAGTTGCGATTTCCAGATCAGTCTCAAGAGTAGTCCTACTCAGAGCGAGCTACGGCAGTCTAACCTGGAAGTGACCATTGCATAGATCAATGTGGCTAAGTCAGGGGGCAACGTTCACATTCTAGAAGGGTCTCCTGGATTCACTCTAACCGCTATGCCACACTGACCACCTTCTGGCATAAGAGCCAGCAGGCGAAAGTGCAGCATCTCAAGTTGGATATTGGTGGGTCCGCTGTAACTAAAAGGCACCCAACACATCTGTCAAAAACGGGAGCGTCAGTAGACGAGCCCTGCCACTGGTAGCAGCTAACAGCCAGTCTGGATTTCCTGTGGTTCAGATGATTTTGTAACAGTAGTAGCTGTGGGCATGGAAAGAGGAGGGGTGATTCATTTAGAATGGTGAGAGTTACGCCACCATTCTCTGGGTGAGGAGGCGCATGACCAAACAGCAAGCAGGCAAGATGGCCATGTGCCTCAGTGGGGCTTCGCTGTCCCAAGCAATGTTATGTTTGGGTGGGAAAAGAAAGAACGGAGGCTGGGTCCATATCCTGCCATTCTCCCTACAGCAGTTTAGTGGCTAAGGGCCGCTATGCCACAGTCCTTCGGATTCCATATCGTTTTCTCAAGTTTTTAGACGTACCCTCATCTTCCTATTAACAGCAATGAGGATAAGGCTAAAACGAACACTTTGCGCAACTCTGCCGCCCCACATTACCGAGCCCCTGCACACGATGCTGCTTCATAGTAATGGGGACGGCTCAAGAGAATAAGCCAGTTAACTCTGCTTTAAAAGAGGCTAAGATCCTTTAAGCTCCAGTGGGTTGGGCCATCAAAAGGTAAGAGGCTCACAACCACCTACCTTGGCCTTCTTTGTTAAATGGGATTAAATGGGAAATTGGTGTTACCGTAAGAGTACCTCTTCTTGGCGTTTACTGTTCAACCTAAAACTTTACAAGCTCTGGATTGGGCAGGGTATGTGTGGCAGCAGTCACAGAGGGGCGGGCTTTAGAACTATAGAAAGAGTCATCCGCGGGTGCTGTAACTGAATCTGTTTGACAAAAGTAGGATATTATTGCCCCTTTAATTGGTTAAGGCCGCCAGTTAGAGCTGTTAACCACAATTCCCTAGCGTTCTGGGAAAACTGACACTTTTTGATACCCTTGCAGGTTTACCACTTGGAAGTTCCTCCACGCGATGTTTTACACGCGAACTTTAAAGCTTGCCTTGCAGATGTAGTGATGGTCACAGGGATCAACAGCTTTAAAAAGGGGATTAGATAAGATTCCCGGAGGAGAGGTCTATCAGTGGCTACTAGACATGACGACTAAAGGGAACATTCAGAGGTGGTCAGCTTCTGAATGCCAGTGCCAGGGCGTACCATCAGAGGAAGGCCTCGGCCTCTCTGCCCTGTTGTTGGCCCTCCAGAGGAACTGGATGGCCACTGTGAGAGATAGGATGCTGGACTAGATGGACCAGTGGTCTGATCCAGCAGGGCTCCTCTGATGTTCTTATGAAGGCCTCGGCCTCTATGCCCAGTTGTTGGCCCTCCAGAGGAACTGGCTGGCCACTGTGTGAGACAGGAGGCTGGACTAGAAGGACCACTGGTCTGATCCAGCAGGGCTCTTCTGATGTTCTTATGAAGGCCTCAGCCTCTATGCCCTGTTGGTGGCCCTCCAGAGGAACTGGCTGGCCACTGTGTGAGACAGGAGGTTGGACTAGAAGGACCACTGGTCTGATCCAGCAGGCCTCTTCTTACATTCTTATGAGGGGAAGGCCTTGGCCTCTGTGCCCTGTTGTTGGCCCTCCAGAGGAACTGGATGGCCACTGTGAGAGACAGGATGCTGGACTAGATGGACCACTGGTCTGATCCAGCAGGGCTCTTCCTATGTTCTTAAATCTGCAAGTGGATCTCTAGATCCTATTCAAATATTCACCTCCGGAAAAAATACATCCAGACAGCCAAACCATACAACATTTTCATATGCAGGTTTTAACTGAAGGATCTCAACTTTTTTTAGTATTTGTTTTGGGCTGCTGTGCTTTTTTAAGAATCCTATTCTATGGTGCTTGTTTTGTGTCTAGTAGGTTCTTTGCTTATTTTCAAAATTTTATTGTTGATACTGTGATTTGTTGATACTGTTGTTGATACTATTGTTGTGTCTAGTAGGTTCTTTGCTTATTTTCTAAATTTTATTGTTGATACTTGAGCAGGTCTCTGGAGAGGGGCCATATAAATCCTCTAAACAAATACAGGCAAGATCCTTCTCTAAGTGCAAAGCACCTGAACTGACTGAACTTCAAGACTTAATTATTCCTATTCACTATCACACTTCCTATTTGTTAATTAGCTCCAAGAAAACTATCTGAAAAATGGAGGCAGAAAGCACTGTCACGTCACAGCCAACTTACAGTGACCCCAAAGGGTTTTCAAGGCAAGAGACGTTCAAAGGTGGTTTTGCCATTGCCTGCCTCTGCATCACAACCCTGGACTTCCTTGGTGGTCTTCCATCCAAGTACTAACCAGGGACAACCCGGCTTAGCGTCCCAAGATCTGGCTATCCTGGGCCATCCAGGCCAGGGATCCGAACACTGCCAACCCCAGATTTGAAATGTGCTACCATAGACATTTACTTACATGGGACGGAAAAAGGCAGCATTAACTATTTCTGCTTCATAATGGACACGGGAAGTGTCACAGACATGAAAGCTTAAGCTGGTATAAACTTTGTCTTCAAGTGCCACTTGGATTTCCGTTTTGGCGTGAAACATGCTTGCATAATCCAACACGTTAGTGGAGCCCAAACAGGCTTGCAGCATCAAGGCATTACAGTTCCACGGGGCCCGAAAAATGGAGCTGTTCCACCAGGCCTTTGGGTGAGGCGGCGGGCGTCCAGATATTCCACCTATTGGCCTCCCCTGCTGAACCTTCCACCTTGGAACGGCCCATCAGGTGAAGACCCACAGTTTGGTCTACGGCCTAGTGGCTCCAGTTTTTTGTGACTACCATATCAAACTTCTGTGCCATCGGTCTGGTTTGTCACTTTGTTTTAATCTGTTTTAACTATTTATTATGGAAGATTCAAATGACATGTTTGAATCCTCATTGTGAATTTTTTGAACTCCTGTTGTCATCCGCTCTGAGCCTGTTCATGGGGACGGAGGGCAGAACAGAAATATAAATAAATAAATAAATTCAGAGCATTCAGAAATCTGGACAGAATACATCCCTTTTCTTGCACACTTAGGGGAACACTTACTGTAGAGTGACAACATTTGCACCAGGCACCGGGCGCTCAATTTCCAGATCTCGTCGGCTGAAAAATGAAGAAACAGCTATTGAACTTCAGAGTTCTACGGAGCTGTGTGTATTTGCCCCCATAGACGGAAGAAACACTCGGACAGCATAATTTGGGATTGTATGGCCACTTTATTTATTTATTTACATGACAAAAGGCAAATGGCTACCCTTAAACGGCACGGTCAAGGCCTGGGGTTGACAACCCCACCCTTACCATATTACGGCAATGCACCTGAGCCCCGGGGCCCAGCCCGCTGTTGGCGGCTGGCACCCGGGCGGCCCAGCCTTGGGGGCATGCCGTGATGATACCTCACCCACATCAACCAAGTCTGCGTTGAGTATCCATCACCAGCACTCCCAAAGGGGCAGCCTGTTCACCTCATCCCTGGCCGCAAGGCAGCAGTTATGATCAAAACAGACCCCCTCACCCCACCGGGTTGCTGAAGATGCTTACCGAGCCGTAACCATTATCAACCAAATTCTGCCAAAATAAAGTGACAAGCCTACAGCAAACCCATAACCCGAGGTAAAGCTCTAACCAAAGTATGCAATGTGGGGTAGGTGAAAAACTCCCCTTCTCCCAGCCAATCGGATCAGAGGTAAAAAATTCCTACCCGGCCCCCCTCAATGGGCGACCAGTCAAAACCCACATTACATATAGGGCGGGCGGGCGGGCCGACCACGAGGCGGAATGGACAAAGGAGGCTGGGGGACAGCCTTGGAGTCGCTGGCCCCCGCCCCTTTCCTGTCTAGGCTGTGCGCGCAGCCTCGCCCCCATCTTCGTGTCCTCCTTACCTGGAGGCAACCATGCCCCCCAGCGCGAGCCTTCGGCCGCTGCTGGGGAACGATCTTTCCCCCTGAAGCAGAACATTCAAGCAGCAGATGCAACATGTAACATGAGGGCTACATGCAGTAGCTAAGGAAGATTTATAGGTTACAGAGTCTTGTCTTTGGTATATGTGCCTAGGTCCACAAAACTGTCACAAAAGCTAGACAAGCACTCAGTGGGACAGCACCCAGAAGTACTCCATATAATTTCAGATTCCCAGTTCATTCACTCTGTACTTCACCCTCTGACAACCCAGTTCTTCTTACAGGGATTAAAATAAGGTTTTGAGTATGTCAGGCGGTAATCAGGAATCCTGAAACTCATATGTATTCAGCTTCCTGACTTTTAATAGTACAACTGAAACCAACACAAGAAACTGGAAAATAAGCCAGTGGTAATGGATGGTATCAACTAACAAGACCTCCAATGCAGTCTAGAGGCTTTGTAGCTGGTTCCCCCCATAAAGCCTTTAGAACCCAATCGAACTAGATGACTGAGTAGTAGATTACCTGCTGTAGGAGTTGACAAAGAGGTGCAGGTTGTTCTGATTCATGTCGCTGATGATGTGCCGGCGGTAAGTGTTGATCAGATCCTGGTTGTTATGAATCTCGTCCTAGATTTAAGAGAAATTCAAGCATCACCTTCAATGGGGCTCAGGGCAAACTTCCGGATAACGTGGCCTATTTTAAGGGAAGGGGACGAAAACACGGCCGCTGCCACAAGTGGGTCACAAATGGTAACCCCCCCCCATTTCTGTGTCACCTGCTGCGGTTCCACCCATCAACTCCCAGCTCCTCCCCCTTTTCTCGCCCGCAGAGACTCAGAACCCCCTTACAGAGTTATTCTGTAGCACTACAGTGCAGCTTGGCTGATCAAGTGCTGGGGGGGGGGGGGGCGGCAGCAGCGACCTGTCCTGTTTTGAAACTGGAGCTCATCTCTGGCTTCTCTCTGCAGAGGATGACGGAGAAGTACCCCCTGAGGACCTCCAACCCAGCCACTCCAAAGGTCCCCTTTAAACCAAAGCAGGACTGTTTTTCTCTGTCTTACAAGGGAAAGCTCAGGAATGCCACAATTCATGCTCAGAACTAGCAAAACCCTATGCGGATGTTCCCCTTTAATCTGGGGGCTCCCCTGCTTTCCATGCGGTGAAAAGACTTCATGTGGAAGCAGCCATGTAGGACCTGTCTGAATTTATTTATTTTTCAGATTTATATCCCGCCCTCCCCGCGAACGGGCTCAGGGTGGCTTACAATACCGCAAAATACTGCTTTCATATTATACCAGTACTCTCAAATACCCTCAGTCACCAGGAGTAGTACATGTACCACATAGCTCCAAAACGGATTTGTTCTTTGGCTCACTTGGAGTGTGGATACTCATATGCAAAACCGTATACTTATAGGCAACACAATATTCAAATCTCAGTGTCATGAACAAGGATCCAAAAGCACACTGGGGGGAAAAATGTTTACCTTGCCAAAAAGATGTGAAATGATCAAATCTGGCATGGCATGAGTCCATCCAGAAATCTATAAAGTTAAAAATAATAACTAAATTGTTTAACTTGCTTCACAGTCTTCTCACGGGTTGCACATGCTGTACTAGACCACATCAAACGCTAAAAAGCTCTTTATATGCACTGAACAGGCAAAAAATGCATTGGTTATAAATATTATTGTTATTGACTTTATATCCCACCATTAGAAGAAGAGAAGAAGAGATTGGATTTATACCCCACCCTCCACTCCCCAAGGGAGTCTCAGAGCGGCTTACAAACTCCTTTTCCCTTCCCCTCCCCACAACAGACACCCTGTGAGGTGGGTGGGGCTGAGAGAGCTCTTTCCCAAGCTGTCCTTGAGAGAACAGCTGGTACAGAGCTATGGCTTGCCCAAGGTCATCCAGTCAGGTGCAAGTGGAGGAGTAGGGAATCAAACCCGGTTCTCCCGGATTAGAGTCCACGCATTTAGCCTCTACACCAAACTGGCTGTGATCACCATTTCTATATTCTCATTAAATCAAAGCACCACAGTAATAACTCTTGTGTTCAAAAGATACTGCTGAGAAAGTCCCATCTATCAAATGTAACATCCCTTGGTCTAAACTGGCCCAAACAGCCATGTGGGTACACTCACACAGAGACAAAAACAACAAAATGGTTGCTGAATGGCTTCTGTTTCTGCTGCTTCTTTCCAGCATGTTAGTGGAAGCTACAGATACCGCCTATACACACACGCCATGTCCACTGAAGTCACTTAAGGATCCTACACAAGATACAGCCAGAAAAGCCTTAACAATGTGTTTGGAGAGACACGTCTCCTCTCCCACTTTTTCAAGCCTGAAGAGTTCTGAAGAACTCAGAGCTTCTTTATGCGTTGTGTTTTATGAAGACCAGTCAACGTAACACACGATACCGATTTTGCTGTGCTTCAGCACAGCTCCTGCTTTTTATTCTACACTAAGTCTTAGTGAAAAGTACTGAGGTCGGAGACACGTTACGTGATAACAGCTCATACTTTATTAAGAGGTCTGAACAAGACTGGTTAGCTGGACTCGCAGGTCCGCTTTTGATCCCCGTTCTCGGCCGCACCCCTGTGCGCCCCCAACATTTGTGATTCGCTATTTACAGTGTCCCTGCACCCTATTTGTCTGTCCCAGGATGCAGACTCACTCATTGATCCCTTCTAGGATCCGGAGAATCTACTGTCTCTGGAAGCAAAGCTCGACGGCTTCGCCTGGCCACATGTTTGGCCGACCGCGTGTGCGGTTCCTCGGTCAGAACATAACACTTAGCTAGGTTAACGTTTTAATTGGCTGAACATTCAGAAGAAGAAGAGATTGGATTTATACCCCGCCCTCCACTCCCCAAGGGAGTCTCAGAGCGGCTTACAAACTCTTTTCCCTTCCCCTCCCCACAACAGACACCCTGTGAGGTAGGTGGGGCTGAGAGAGCTCTTTCCCAAGCTGTCCTTGAGGGAACAGCTGGTACAGAGCTATGGCTTGCCCAAGGTCATCCAGCCAGGTGCAAGAGGAGGAGTGGGGAATCAAACCCGGTTCTCCCAGATTAGAGTCCATGCACTTAACCACTACACCATCCTTCTCGATTTTGGCACTAAAGCTTCAGACACATCTCAGGGATAGGCTGCGTTTACAAGTTCTTTGCCACAGGAACTATGTATTTCAGCTTTCAGACTACAGTAGGTGTGTTTTCCCTACACATCACCGCTACAGCGGGGGGGGGGGGGGGAGAGGGAAATAAAGCAAGGGTTCTGATTAAGCTTGGACGTTAAAGGAGACAGGCCAACCTGATGCAAGCGACAGAGTGGAGGAGGAGTCAACATTCATCTGCTCCCAATCTGAGGCTCCCTCAGGAAAGTGCCAGAATCTTTTGCAGGCCCAGAGGAGGGACTGCAAGAAGGCTAAACCCAGGGAAATGGGGAAAGAGATTATTCCCATTCCCAGAACGTTTGGCAAGCAGATTAGTATGCAAAATTGTTTAATTGTATCAATGGAGCGGATACTGCAGGGAAAGTACGAAATGCCCCATGGAGACAGTTTCTACCCATTCCGAGCTACTTCCAGATTCTTGCATGCTGTCAGAGAATCAGGAGTCGCCAGCACCACAAGCCTGCTTTTGGGCAAAAAAGCTTTGCGCTGCGACAGCTGGCTTAAACAGAAGTTCAGGGAAATGGATCAACACCGCTCCTGCCTTCGCACAGGTCACGTCTGTTATGCCAGCCGTACAAACGTAGAAATCATTTATGTGCCACCTTTGTGCCCAAAGCATCTCACACCATTCCCCCTCTCCTCCATATTATTTTTGACAACTCTGTGAGATGGGTTAGGTGGAGTATGCGTGACTGGCCCACAGACATCCAGCAAGCTTCATCCAGCATAGTGGTGATTGGAACCCGGAGTGGTGATCTGGATCGCCGGGCAAACCCCCACTGAGGATGCGTTAAGAAAGGAGCTTAAAGCATCACTCTTGTCCTACACTGGCCGGTTCAGAAGTTTGCTAAGTCGAAGTTTGCTAAGTCGAAGAAAGGTGATGAAATGGATCTGTGGCATCATTCCTAGGTTCTGAGGGTGCTGAGGCTGAGGGGCACAATGTATGGAAATGGATTCACTGCAAGTCATATGACTGGAAGGGGCTACAGTTCGGTACCTCAGATGGCCTTGAGAGAGAATCCTGAAGCAGTTGTTACTTCAGAAGCGCTTGCCAAACGAATTCGTCCACGTTACGGACAATGCAGGGTCTGAATAGCTAAGGTGAAAGTATTTGCATGTTTGGAAGAAAGGCTTCAAACCAATGCAGTGTTTTTCTTTCTTTTTTTTTACCTTGGCTGCTGCCCAGTCCATCCAGCCTTCAGCACAGGGGTTAACGTTAATGAGAACGAGTCCCTCGGTCATATCAGGATAGTTAAGCTGCAGATTGAAGAATCAGGTGAACAGACAGGCAGGTGCACCGCAGAAGTACAGTACAACAAAGAAATAGGAGCGCACCGATGCCTTCATTTTAAAGGCAACTGAGCAGTGAAATCTGGCTTTGAGAACTGCCCAGCTGAATTAGGATCGCAGTCCCCATGTTCCAGAATTAAACGCCCAGGGAAACGCTGATCGCCACTTCGGGGTCAGGAAGCAGTTTTCCTCCAGGCCGGTTTGGCTGGAGGTCCTGGAGGTTTTTTTTAATAATCTTCTGGGCGTGGAGCAGGGGTCACTGGGGGCATGGGGGGGGGGGAGGTATTTGTGAATTTCCTGCATTGTGCAGGGGGTTGGGCCAGATGACCCTGGAGGTCCCTTCCAACTCTATGATTCTACTAGGAATAAGGCCTGTCGGGGAAATAAATACAACGGGCTCTAGAAAGAGGCTCTGGGAGAGTGCCCCGGCCTTGGGCACTCAGTGTCAATTTGCTGTGGCGACCTCAGCTGGGTATAATGACACAGAGTCCACCATTTTCTCCACGGGAAGATCTCTGCCATCTGAAAAGCAGTTGTAATTCAGCATGATCTCCATTCCTCCCCTGGAGATTGGCAGCAATGGTTCCCCATGAGGGAACGGGTGGTTTGAAGGGTGGAGTCGATGGCACTGAACCTGTCTGAGGTCTCATCCCTGCCAACATAGGTGTGGATAGGGGCTTTCAGAGAAGCAAGCTTGGTTGCCTAACAACGAGCACTGAGAAGAAAGTTGTTGGCTCTGATGATGGAATAGGGTTCCCAACCTTCAGGTGGGGCCTGGGGATCTCTCGCTTTTATAATGGATCTCCAGCTGACAAGAGATCAGCTCCCCTGGAGAAAATGGCTGCTTTGGAGAGTGGACTCTATGGCATTGTACCATGCTGAGGCCCCTCCCCTCCCCAAACCCCACCCTCTCCTGGATCCATCCCCAAAGTCTCCAGGGATTTTCCAACCCAGACCTGGCAACCCTGTGATGGTAATACCTGAAGATTTGGGGGATGGATCCTGTGGAGGGCAGCATTTTTTTGGGGGGGTGGATAGAAGGACTCAGCAAGCTATAATGCCATAATGTCTACCCTCCAAAGCAACCAGTTTCTCCTGGGGAACTGATCTCTCATCTGGAGATCAATTGTAACAACGGGAGATCTTCAGGTCCCACCTGGAGATTGGCAACCCTAGGGGGAAAGTCAACCGCAGAGCAGGGGGTTGAGGAGAGTGGTTTGATGGGTTGCTGGCCCACCTCATTAGCCAGCCAGCCGTGGTGGAGCTAAGCAGGAGAGAGGGCCTGAGGAATTTCACACAGCCAATATGTTCCGTTTCAGGAACTCTTCAGTAACGATTTCTGTCAGGCATTTTACACAGAACCTTATCAGTACCGGTTCCCTAACGGGAGCATAGTGGCCCTTTCACACAGAAACGTGCCTCTCCCGTTGGGGAAGCGTTCCTGAGCCGGTTTACCTTGAAACCTCCTCCCAAGCGTTCTTCAGTGCTTGTACCGGTCCTGAAGCGCTACGGGGTGCTGTGTGAAATGCCCCCTGTTTCTGATGGTTTATTCCAACAGTTTATTCTGGGCACGCTAGCAGTGTGGGGGGGAGGGGGTTACGCTGATAGTCCATTGTCTTTTCACTGACAGAAGCAGGCCACTGAGGGGACAGTTAGACCCACCTGGCAGTGGGCAGAGAAGAGTGGACCCAGCACCCAGCCAGTCCTTCCCCTTTGCTGGCTCCCTCCAGACTGAGGCCAGGACACTGGCTGGTGGCTCTGTGGGCGGGACTGAGGCAATGCTGGGAGAGAATGCAGCCAGTGGCCAGGGTCCCCCTTTTGAGTGGCAGTCCGTCCAGCCAACTGATTTTGGCGCCCCGTGGAATTTTGCCCCTTGGAATCTCAAAACGGCTTTATACAATAGGAAAGATAACTACATGGAAATCTACAGGCCACACTGAGGTATGCTAGCAATGGGTCAGCAGAGCCATATTGCCCCATGAAATAGATGAACAGTTGCCTACTTTAATAGGAGGGGGAATAAGAAGGACTGTAAAGAATTGCCGCTTTGATATAGCACTTTCAACTGTGCATTTGAGGCATACAGCTTTTCATACATACATGTATGAAAAAGGAGGAGAACGCTACAAAGGAGGAGAACGCTCAGAGGAGAACGCTACAGGCTTTGAACCATGCTAGCCAATTAGCATTTGGCATTCTACAAGCTGCGAGGGAGGAAGGGTGGGGGACCACAGAGCCTGTGCTTGCCCAACACAGCAGCCAAGACTTCAACAAAGTCCCAAGACACTTACAGCAAATCTGGTTAATATGTAGGCACCGGCTCCAGTTCCCATTCCGATCACACTTTTCAATCTGTAAACAATAAAGTGAAACTCGGTATAGGAGTTCCAGACCACGTTCTAGTTTCGAACAGCTGTTTCCTGTTCTACCTGTTTAATAATAAATTGCACTTCGTATTGGGTCTATGGCTTACTGGAAGCTGAGCAGATGAGTTAGAACTAATATGGTCTCTTTCTACCCCCCATAACAAGCCTCTGAGCAACATGATCTTTAACCACCAGGGACAAAAACCTTTAAAGTTATGTCACATCCTGGTTCTGCTCTTAGCATGTACAACGCTGGTGGTTTGCATATCAGACCTGTAATCATTCTCTTTCCATCACCCCTCCAACAGGAAACTATTTATGGAAAAACAATGCAAGTACCTTACTGGTTAGCAAACAACTTTACTCACCCAAACTGTTTCAGGATTCCAGGAAGCATTTCAGCAAGTTGGTCCATGGAAGGGTACATATATCTGTGATAACAATAAATAAAGCATCATGATCTAGCCATGTTCTAATGTCTTAAAGAAAGGACTACAATCCTTAAAGGAGCAACAGTAAAAGCCCAAACCTCTCTGATAGGGATTTGCCCTTTAAACCTAATGAAAATCCCCCTCCTTACAGAGGTATATCTGGGAGAGAGAGAAAAATTCACTCCGAGGCCTATCTGCTTGCAAAGTTGGCAGTTTTACTTAAAAATGAATTCCTTCTGATGCCAGCTTATTCACCAACCAACTGGCATCCTAAACAGCCTGAACAATGTTTCCATTCCCCAGACGTAACTTACTCCAACCCCTGTTTATAAAACACTTCAGATTCTTGGGAAGGGCAAAAAAGGGAAAGAGTGTCTTATCTCTCTTCTAAGTTGTAGAAGCAATCATCGCACTCTGGCCATGAAAATGGTTTCTCAAATTTCAGGGGTGTTAATTAGCAGGTTTTGGGCAAGGGAGAGAGAAGGGACAGAAATGTAAAAAACTAATTAAGGACATAAATCTATGCGAAACTTAGCTCACTCGATAAATGGTACCCAATTCTTGATAATATTGACAGGCTTGACTGGGAAACCCTAAAAGATATGGGTAATTAAGATTTCTTAAAATAAGTTGACAAAAGGCTTTGAAAACAAATGGCCTGAATAAAGGCTGAAGTAGGTGAGAGAATCTCTGGCACAATTCCTACAATTTCAGGAAAATTATGTCTACCCCCAACCCCTACCCCCCTTACTAAATTAATAAGAGTGTCCTTTGTGTACCCTTGTTGCCATCTTGAATGTTATATTTAACCTTTGAAACTCCTTCCCCAGAAAGATCCATCCCCTGAGAAATCTGTACTCCTTATGAAAGTAGATTTTCTCCTCTGTTGTTTTAATGTTTGGATGTACATAAAAGTAATTAAAAAAAAAGAGGATACAATCTCATACTCAATAGTCCAAACTATGTGAGGATCTAGGATCCTTATTCCACATTCTAATAATGAACTAGATTTTTCTAACAATCTCGTTCAAGTTTGCCTGTTACTGAGAACAGCTGTGCTAGGCAGCCCAAACCAAACCTATGGCTGCATTCCAGTACCATGATTTGATCAAACTCCCGTTGTGATATCTGAATGCACACAGTGCAGCTGGGACCAAACTGAGATTTTCAACTAGAGGTTCATTTCCTAGTCACACTTCATTAAAGAAACTTCTGCTCCCCGTACTCTCCCAAGTCTGCCCAAGGTGACAGTTTGCACTAATTGCATGTTGCTGTGACATCGTGATTCACAAATCAGTTTACGGAGTTAACATCGCTTCTTGTGGGTGCCCGGCCACAGAGACAGCAGAATAGGAAGGATGTCTTCAGTGACAGGAGGCAGAACAGAAGAAGCAGACACAATGTACATACGAACTGGCATTTGTGACAGCTCATAGATTATCCGTCTGATGCACAAAACAGCTTGAACCAGTTTGGTGCAGATTATGCCTTACCACATAGGGCATTACCAAATGCAACATTCTCCATGTACATAACTTGCAGGTAATTTGAGTCATGTCCATCTGGTTTGCCTACGTGGCGTGGAGGTCACTGCTCTTCCAGCATAGAAGGAAACAGATTTTTAAAAATAAAGGGTCCCTCCCGTAAGCTCATGCTGCCATCCCCTGCCTGGGAGGTGGGATGGCTGAATTCGTGACGTCAATACTGTGGAATGTTGTTATGGTTCTCATGGCATGCTTATCGCTCTCCCCACTACTCTGACCTTGAGAGGCTGTTAGTGCCGGCTCATGTATCTTTTCTTCTGTCTGGCTATAAGTCTTCCCAAATATTCCCTGGGAATTGTTGACCAGTATTTTAAGCGCCTTTTTTCTGACCTAATGATTGGTTACATTACACTACCAGTCCTCTCTTTGAATTCTGTATAATTGCCCTGGTTACCATAGTGCCCGCCATTACTAACACAAGAAGTGCAGATGAACATGGCAGACCTTTCTCAATAAAGCTTTCCTGTTTAAGGACACTTGTTGTTGACTGACTCTGTAGGACTCTCACCCCCCCCCCCCCAATTACTTTGTTGTTCAGGCTAGGGAGCTTTCAAATTCTTTCCAGCTGTAAATGCCTCACAACGGTAAAATTACCCCACAAAGGTAGTGAATTAAGACTACCAAGTTTCTTTCTGTAACAAGAGAGCCCTGACCTCCAAGTTTAGTGGCCAGGGCAGACAGATACAACACTTGCAAATTATCTGGAAGTGTATGCATGCTGTTACTAGAGGTCAGGCCAACAGATATTTAAGGTGCCACTTCCAAAGGCTGCATATGCAACAGAAGCCACACTCTGACACTCCTGCTAGCCTTGTAAATGCCAAATCGCTTTCCTATAATGGGGTACCCTTTTTAATTGTTCCAGACACAAGCCTAAGCACTGAGGAGAGAGTGTACCGTTAGTGAAGAAAATGTTTCGTGTGCACTCATGAAACCACGCTTGTAGCTACATGCAGGAAAGGTACAGGTGGCGGGAAGCTGGAACTGCTGTAGCTCTTTGCCCAATGGGCATGGGAATCTTGTCATCATGTGACATGTATGAGGAGACCCTAAACGCAAATCAAGTCTAAGACTGCCACAATTCGGAAGTCCCCAAATAAAGTGACACTCACAGGGGAGGTTCAGGTTATGGGAAGAGAAAGGACAAGGGCGTATGCCCTTTCATTGCAGATGGACGTCTCTTGACCTTCTGGCTCCATTAAGACAGAGAAACTGAGCTAGGAGAAGTTGTGAAGGATCACGTGTCTCCCTAGCAATGGTCCGTGTCTCCTTTTCAAGGACTCCGGCTCCCGTTATACATATTATTAATGTCATAATATTTAACACTAGCCTCAAAAAAATCATATACACAAACGAAAAACATTTTAAAGGCTCGTTTACTTAACCATTTTGGCTTTTGGATCTGACTGTTTGGGCGTGATGTTCTTTTCCCCCTTTTGTTTTTGACCCCGGTAAGACTTAACACTAACATGTCGAGCCACCCGGTAAAGTTTGTTGCTAAGTAATACGCGCAGAGCCAACTTACCCAGGGGGGAAAGAGACTGCCCCATCGTGCTGCCCGGGGGCATCCACGTGGCAGACGGCAAAGTGCTGCGTGATCTCCTGCATGTCTTCGAAATTGAAGAGGGGGTTGAAGCACATTTTATCTTTGGGAAAGGAGGACAGAACAGTTAATGTCTAGGTGGGCCTGATGAACGAACACTGGTCCTGCGCAGCTGGGGAATGTGAGCGTTAAGTACATCTGAAGCAGCACATAAGATTTTGCTTTGCAGGAAAGTGCAGGTAACAGTTAGTGCAGCCACTCTGAACAGGTCTCTCAGGAATCCTGCAAACAGTGAGCTTCCTTATACAGACAGGTCCTGGTTCAGACAATCATACTAGTTTGCTTGATACACACCACCAAGTAGAGAGAGGCCTTTTAAAAGAAATCCTCCCATGAGCTTCTGTTTCCACCCCACAAAATCAGAAGAAGAAGAAGAAATTGGGCTGTAAGTTCCACAGGTCAATTGTACGTTGTGTGAAATAATACTTCTCTTGCATGCTTGCTGCAGCAAATCAGGCTTGTTCTCAGCAGCTAAGCAAGTTCTGGGATTTGCTTACTTAAAGCACACGCATTGTTTGCGCTAGATCAGGCTGCAGAATGCAAAGCAGCAGAAGTTGTAATAAGCAGCGCTTCGTGCGTATTAAATCATTAGAGAAGGGCCAAGACATAGCCAGCGGTCACACTTACGATTCAGTCCAATATCATGGTATGTCAGAATTGCCGGCCTGTTCCCTCTGGGAGTCCCACACATGGTGACATGTACGGAACCATGCACTGTTTCAATATCTTGTTCCTGCAGGAGAGGAGGATTATTAGCTTTTTTTTTGCTTGCTTACACTCCCTCTTACCTGCCAGAGAAAGAAACACACAAAAATCTTCTCCCTCCAACAAGGACTTCCAAGTACCCCTTTACCTCCTGACACTCGTGGGGAGGACAGTATAAAAGCTGAATAAATAAAAACTATCTGATGCACTAAAACCTCTTAAGATTGTTCTGGAACCTATTTACTAGTTTTGTTACATCCAGCAGTAAATGGGGGCTTCCAGTGTTGCAGAACACTTCAACAAAAGCAAGGAAAAATCATGGCTAGGCTTTCGGCCTGATTTCAGGGTTCACACTGGCACACACAACAGTCCAGAATGGTCATACTGAACAGAGAGATTCAAACAGGTGTCTGCCCTCTACATTTTACAAGGTTAACACTTTGTTAAAAAGTAAAAGCTCTATATATCTTGTTCTATTTTAGACCCACAGCATATGATGCAGCAACCATGTCAAAGCAGGTCTGTAGGAAGTCAATGCCTAGATTGGGGAGGCCATCAGCAAACAATGTGTGTATCACCTTGAGCTTCTTAGATAAAGGTAGGTCAAATGTAATGAATAAATCCTTGCACATTACACAGGTCGACTTCAGGAGTCAGAGACCCATTACCTTGCCTCTCAATTCTTTAGTCAGTGAGTCTTCTGCTTCTAGAGGCAAAAACAGCCTTAAAATGCGTATCTGAAATACTGTTACTGTTTGTATTGTTTGTATTGTTACCTTCTTGTGCGATTAATATATGAAATATTATTAGAAGCCAAAGGATAGAGAGGGTAAAAGGGATTGGAGTGTGCATACGAGTCTCACAATCCTTCACAAATTTATGCCTAATTGCTAGGAATCTATTCTACCAAATAAATAAATTGATACATGTCAGACCTTCTTCTACAAAATTACAGCATTGCCATGAATGCTCACTCTCCAGTAACTTCAAACCTACAACTTGCTCTGAAACAGTGTGAGACGGAAAGTCAAAGAGTCAGTTATGAGACTGTAGCACAAGTCAAACCCATCAACGCTCAGAGAGATCAAATTAGATCACTTAAAGGTATCTGTACAGTACTATACAATGGGTTGGATCCAGACTAATTTGGCAATTTCCACTGATTCCCCTGTCCCACTGGAGACCCCTCTCATATAATTCCTCAAGGTCCACTATCTCCTAGGAGCAGCATTTTGTGGAAATCAGTGGGAGGAGGGAAGCAGGAAAGTTCCATTCTGCCACTGGAAAATGTAGCTTGGATGCAAACAAATATTTGTACAAAACAATTAAGAACATAAGAACAGCATAGCTGGATCAGATCAGTGGTCCATCTAGTCCAGCATCCTGTCTCACACAATGGCCAACCAGTTCTTTTGGATGGCCAACAACAGGGCACAGAGGCCAAGACCTTCCCTTGATGTTGCCTCCTGGCTCTGAGATTCAGAGGATTAGTGCCTCTGAATGTGGTGGCTCCTCTGAATGTGGTGGCTCCACCATGGCTAGTAGCCACTGATAGACCTCTCCTCTATCTATCAAATCCCCTTTTAAAGCTGTTTATTCCTATGGCCATCACTACATCCTCTGGCAGCAAATTCCATATTTTAATAACTCTGGGTAAAGAAGTATTTTCTTTTGTCTGTCCTGAACCTACTTGCCCATCAACTTCATTAGATGCCCTCAAGTTCTAGTATTTTGGGAGAGGGAGAAACATTTCTTTTTGCCAACTCTCTCCACCTCATGCATAATTTTATATACCTCTATCATGCCCCCCCCCCAAATCATCCTTTTTCTAACCTAAAAAGCCCCAGACACTTCAGCCTTTCCTCATAGGGAAGGTGCTCCAACCCCCTAATCATCTTGGTCGCCCTCCTCTGTACGTTTTCCAGCTCTGCAGTGTCCTTTTTGAGACCCGGCGACCGGAACGGCACACAGTATTCCAAATGAAGCTGCACCATAGATCTAGCCAGAGGAATTATAATACCCACCATTTACCTTGTTGCATGTTAGGAAACTTGAAATATGAAGCTCTTTCAGGACCACTTAACCAGAAATGAGAGGTCAACCCCCCCCCCCACAAGCAAGTCACAAAGCCAGCCCCATTCGGTTCCAACTCAGTATCATACAAATGCAGTAATGCACTTCTGTATACAGGTGCTTCCAAACCGAATCAGCCTTTAAATCTTCCAATCCTAAACTACAAGCGAATGAGCCCTTCCAGCTACCGCCTCCCCTCCCCCATTGAAATACTTACAGCATTATGTAATAAATAAGCAGTATCTTCGACATCCAGCACCATTTTTAGACAGTGCAGTTTGCTATTAATCACAAGGAGTCCACCGAGAAAACGATGGTCAGCTTTTACTTGGACGCTGGTAAGCTGGGTTATATAGCCGAGCCGCTGCCCTGCCTAAGCCCCGCGCTCCCACAATGCACCTCCGGGAAAAACTAACACAAACTAGTTCAGAAGGACGTCATTCTTAAGTAGGATTTAAGGCAGGTTTGACCGCAAGAAGCCATTCCATATAGCACAGACATCGACGAGGGGGACCGGGCGGGGCGATGGCAGGGAAGAAGCAATAATGCCTTTCCAGATAAAGGGAACAGTAGCTGATGTGCGGCTTCTAACACAGTACTGAGTACTCCACATCAGTGGACCAAGGACAGTCTCGCTGCCAGCTGATAGCAGTGGTCCAGGTACCGTATTTTTCACTCCATAAGACGCACCTGACCATAAGACGCACCTAGCTCTGCTCGGTGCCGTGGCTTGGGAAAGGTGAGGGGGGTTTAAGATGCACACACTTTCCCCCCCACTTTTGGGGGGAGAAAAAGTGAGTCTTATGGAGCAAAAAATAAGGTAATTCAGGACACAGCTGGAATGATCCCTGCCTGAACGCCTTCCCTTCGTACAGAAACAAGTTGTTGAGCATCGCTTTGAACACTGACAAAACCTCTTTCCAGCATAAGCTTTTTGGTCAGTACAGTCCTCGCTGTCCGATGCGAGGCTGGGGGCACATCACTAGACAGACCTTTGGTACAGGAGGTATGAAACTAAGGAAGGGCAGGGTGCAATGTAATCAATGCCATCTAGCTTTATAAGCAGTCAACGGGTAGAGGGGGCAGCTCACAATTTAATCACAGCTTTTTAAGATGCCCCACTGGTGTAGGAGAGACACGTTCCTACAGATGACACGGAAATGAACGGATCGACGTGCAAGAGCGGCTCACCATAATGAACGCAGCTACCATGGGGAAGGATTTGCCAGGAGATTATTTTGTGCTAACCGCTGGAGATCAGGATATACCTTGGGACTATGAATTTAAACTGTAAACCCGTTACAGGAACTGCTCCAGTCAACCCTCTTGGAATAAACTGGGCGGTAAAGTATTATAACTTAGAGGAGAATGCCAGTGAGTGGAGAAAGACCCACGCAAACCAGCTGTGCACGTGGAGCAGGTGGTTCTTAGTAAAGACTCAGATTCTACAACCTCCGATACGTGCGCCAACATTTCTGCACCACTAAAAACAAACAAAAATGCCCGGGGATGGGGGGGGATGGCTACAGCTTGCTGTGTTGTGGAGATAACCTAATCAACACCTCCCCCCAGGTCAAAAAAACCATCTTAAGCCGCAGCCCTGAAAACATATTTCAAACTATGCCCACATACTGGCCATTGTGTGTATACCCACATACTGGCTTGCTATGGCTCTCTCTCTCTCTCTCTCTCTCACACACACACACACACACACACACACACACAGAAATAAGACATGCCTCAATCAGCTAGAGCCTACCACGAATATCCCTCACATCATTGTTTGGGAGTGGTCCATCTCTCTCTCTCTGTTTTCTCCATCAAGTTGCAGCCAACTTACGATGACCCCATAGGGTTCTCAAGGCAAGACACGCTCAGTGGTGGTCTGCCGCGGCCTGCCTCTGTGTAGTGACCCTGACATTCCTTGGCAGTTTCCCACCCAGCTATTAACCAGGGCTGACCCTGCTTAGTTTTCAAGATCCGACACGACGGGGCTAGCCTGGGCTATCCAGGTCAAGGCATTTCTCTCTTCCTGGGTATGAATCGGAACATATATCACTGGAACACAGAGGGCAAAGTGGCTATCTTGGTCTCCGCTTCAGGTATGTATGAATGTGGACTTTGGGGACCGTTAAGGAAACAAGACAGCCACGGCGTCTAACCGCTCCCTTTCTTGTATACTGCAGCGTTGACATTTAAAGACTGCATTGCTGGATTGTTAGTTGAATATTCTCCCATCTAAGAGCAAGAGGTTACTTGCTAAGGAATTTGAGAGAACACCAATTTGGGGACCGTTAAGGAAGAAGAAGAAGAAGAAGAAGAGATTGGATTTATACCCCGCCCTCCACTCCCCAAGGGAGTCTCAGAGTGGCTTACAAACTCCTTTTCCCTTCCCCTCCCCACAACAGACACCCTGTGAGGTAGGTGGGGCTGAGAGAGCTCTTTCCCAAGCTGTCCTTGAGGGAACAGCTGGTCCAGAGCTATGGCTTGCCCAAGGTCATCCAGCCAGGTGCAAGTGGAGGAGTGGGAATCAAACCCGGTTCTCCCAGATTAGAGTCCGCACACTTAACCACTACACCAAACTGGCTCTCTACAAGGAAACAAGATAGCCACAGCCTCTAACCGCTCCCTTTCTTGTATACTGCAGCGTTGACATTTAAAGACTGCATTGCTGGATTGTTAGCTGAATATTCTCCCATCTGAGAGCAAGAGGTTACTTGCTAAGGAATTTGAGAGAACACCAAGTAACAGCCACATCAAAATCTTTTCACAGCGACAAAGCTGTCAGCTTCACAATATGAATAAACTATAGATACGCCAGCATGATTTTAGCAAGCATTTCCCCCCTAAACATGTTCCATGCTGAAAACAGATGGCAGAACATCCTAATCAACAACAACGTTACAATAAGAGGCTCTTTACTGACCAATCTGTATTAAAACACTGTATTGAAAAAAGAAAAAAAATCCAAGGTACACTAATCCGATAGAAGGATAAAGACAAAAGTGCCATCTGTTCATTCATCTCCAGTTTTTAAAAAGGAACATTCCTGCTCAGTAGTCTATATAGCTGCATGTGAATAGACAAACAGAAAACTGAGGGAAGCCATCACATTTTGAACTGCGGACCTTAAGCAGTTCAAGTGACGATGCTGATAAAGATTTTATTCCACTTCCAAATGAACGTCAAGAGGAACACCCCAATGGCTATGCACTACAAGACCAGCTTCTCTATTGGGCGTATAATCACATGCCACTAAACCGGTTTGTCTAGAACAGGGGTGGGCAAACTGTGGCTCAGGAGCCGCATGCGGCTCTTTCACATATATTATGTGGCTGGGGAAGCTAAATATCATTAGCAAACAAATATCATTGGACAAATTAATATCATTATCAATATCTGCTTTTACCCCTTTTGTTATTATTTTTGGCAGTCTCATTTAATGTTAATAAAAAGCAAATTTCCTTATTCTCCAATAAAAGCAGGGAATATTTGTTCATGTCTTGTGGCTCTCAAACATCTGATGTTTATTCTATGCGGCTCTTACGTTAAGTAAGTTCGGCCACCCCTGTTCTAGGTGGCTCTTATGCTGAGCAAGTTTGCCCACCCCTGGTCTAGAACACCACAGCAACTCATGCTTTTCTAATATACTCCCCACATCAAAAGCGGCTCTGGGGCTCAGTTCACACAATGCATGTTCATCGCTTCTCTAGAGCACCAACTGGTAACTTTCTCCATGCATGAAGCAGCAGTTATTGATTGCACACCACCGGCAGCGTCTTTTGTACTGGCGGATGTCGGTTTAAGCGCAAAACTTTTTAAAACTGTAGGCGTCATGAGACGAGACGTCAAGCACTGCATACACAAGTGAGAAGACCATTCACTGACTATGCAAACAGTAGCTGGTGCTTTTCTGTGTGGCCACTGAGATCTGTGAGTGTCCAACACAATTTTTCAAGGCTAATAAATGGCAGCTGATGCCCAGGTAAGACATAAGAAATTCGGAGGGACTCCAAAGCAGTGCTACAGGAAAGCAGTAAGGCACGTGTGCAAGAATGTGCTAATAGTTATCATGCGGTGCTCAATAAGCCCAGTGTTGGTGTTCCAGAATATACAAAGCATTCCTTGAAGCATGGGCATATAGTAGCATGCATATCCCTAAAGCAAGCATCACTGGCTGCTCCAGTGAATATATTGGGTATTCATATTTTAGGAAATACACTGCAGTCACCTTTTGTTCACTATGAGACATATATTCCACTTTTGTACACCCTGACAAAGATCACACTTGACTTTTTTGAACCAGCAATATTAAATTCCTGAACAGTCAACATGCATTATTAAAATGTATATATTTAAGTAATAAAGCAGGTGAACATTTACTCTGCAAAGTAATAAAGGCAACACATTATGGATGGCATTAAAATATGGCATTATGGCCCAAAACCAAGACTGCAGCCAAAGTCAAACATAACTTCAGTTATAGTCCTTTCCAAGTTGCTCAATAACAGTCAAAAAGGTCAGGTCTAAGCTGCTAGACATACCAGAAACAGCTAGATTAATTTTTAGCTTAGTGTTTACTTCCTCCATCTAGATAGCTATCACTTCTATTTTAACAGAAACAAGCACACACTTTGTGGAAAACACGCAATTTTCAAAAGATTGGGAAAAAATAGCAGCTGACCAGTGTTCCACTAAAACATCAGGCACAGAGCAAGCCTAATGTTGAGCTAATGTTTGGAGAAGTTCTTATCACCACTACAACCCAATCAGGTCTTTTACTTCAAAGAGATGCAATTGGTAACGTCCATTTTCTCTGTTTATGCTTGTGACATGAATGGACCAAAACTGAACCCATGCTATAAATCCAGAATTCAGGGCTACTTCCTGCTGAAGTGTTAGGCCTGTGACTGCTCTGTACCACTTCAACCTGCAGAAGGGGGCTCACATGATTGCATGCATGTTTCACAGAATCCTAGAGTCACAGAATTGGAAGGGGCCATACAGGCCATCTAGTCCAACCCCTGCTCAATGCAGGATCAGCCTACAGCGTCCCTGACAAGTGTATAGAGTGTTTCTTCTTTAAGAAAAAAGGATTCCTACAGACAGAACATTTTCTTGTAAGGTGAAGCAATTCCATCTTGCAAGATCACACCTGTCCTGTAAAGCAGTACAGACCAGACACAGGTGAGAACTAGATCTAAGTAGCTTGGATTGCCAGGTAAAAGGTACATCATAAGCTCGACTAGCATAGTGCATGCACGTACTGTCCTTCAGGCTGCTATATATGGCATCTTTAATACTATTATATGTCCATGCCAGACAGCAGGCGATACACTAAGCCGGTGATGGCGAATCTTTTAGAGACCAAGTGCCCAAACTGCAACCCAAAACCCACTTATTTATCGCAAAGTGCCAGCACGACAATTTAACCTGAATACTGAGGTTTTAGTTTAGAAAAAAGAACTCATACATTAACATCTTTTGTCTTAAAAGAAAAACACAATAACAGAGCTTTCAATTATACAAACAACTTTTTTATTGAAAGGTAAAAGTTTGCATTTGGCATGCTTTTGAACAATTAATGTGATTCTTGCTGTTGTATGCCTGCTGATAATTTGTCTAACTTTGGCTCATACTTTGTAAGTTTGAGAGCAGCCCAGCCTCGAGTCTGTGTCGTCTTTTTTCCTTTTAGAGACTGAGTGCCCAAACTGCGTGCGTGCCCACAGAGAGGGCTCTGAGCGCCGCCTCTGGCACGCGTGCCATAGGTTTGCCACCACTGCACTAAGCACTCATTTTTTTTTTCAGTTCTGCATGCTAGCTGTTACAAAGCTCTAGAAAAACTGTGCCTTTCTCCCAGCTTCTTTGAGCACGGGCACTTCCCCTCTCCCACCCTCCTCACTGTTGTGGAGACTTCAACTATGTCAACACAGCTTGTCATGCCGAGGTATGGCAAAGGTTCTAATAAACCAAACGTGGCTTTAGAAAGAGTTCAGCTAATGGTCAGAGGGCCAGCAGCCAGGGTACTTTCAGAGGCTGCTCAGCTCATTTCTGCCACCTGCAGCCATAGGGCAGTTAGTGCATAACGACCTCCTCAAAATATAGGCAGATGGAAGCGGTGAGCTTATGGCAAGGAAACAAAAGAACCTGGAAAGCTGACTAGATCTAGTACAGCCACGTTTCTGTTCAGACAGCCCCAAAACTAAGAATAGTTATCATTTCGCTGTTTAAGGCATCGTTGTGCAGTTGTTTAGTTGTGATATCCTGGTTTAATGTGAAGTTCTCGTTTCAATAGCTATACTGTTCCGTTCCTATATAAGACACACTGCATGATACAGTTGCTCAGAACAGCTGACTACGTTCATGGAGACCCTGGTTAAAACGGCTGCTCTGTGGAGTATCTATGTCAACATCCAAATCGCAAGATTTGATAGTCCCACTGTATACTGCACTGGTCAGGCTGCACCTGGAGTATTGTGTGCAGTTCTGGAGGCCTCACTTCAAAAAGGATGTGGACAGGATGGAGCGGGTGCAGAGGAGAGTGACGAGGATGATTGGGGGCCTGGAGACCAAGAACCCCTATGAGGAAAGGCTGAGGGACTTGGGAATGTTTAGTATAGAGAAGAAGAGGTTGGGGGGACATGATTGCTCTCTTGAAGTATTTGAAGGGCTGTCTCTTAGAGGGCAGGGAGCTGTTCCTCTTAGCAGCAGATAGGACTCGCAAGAATGGGTTTAAATTAAGGGCAGGAAGGTACTGGCTGGATATTAGGGGAAACTCTTTTACAGTCAGAGTTGTGCAACAGTGGAATCCCCCCTCCCTGGCAGCCTTTAAGAAGCGGCTGGACCAGCCCTGGTCAGGGATGCTCCAGGCTGATCCTGCATTGAGCAGGGGGTGGGACTAGATGGCCCCTTCCAACTCTGTGGTTCTATGACTCTAAGTACAACGTCAGTTCCGTGTCTCACATCTAGGCTGAAAGAGAATGACTGGCCCGTGACCCATTCCCAAACAGAAAAGCTTCAAGGGGTGATTACAACCAAAGATGGCTGAACTTGAGTCCATTCACAGATTCGGAACAATGGACTCCCCACCCCCATGGGGTGAATAAGAACCTAGACTAGAGCATCTCACTACAGAAACAGATGCTGATTCACTGCCCCCTAAGCAATCCTCTCGTGCTCTGATCAAGCGGATGACAACGCACATTGTACCTCAGCATCCAGACTCCATTTCTCTGCAACACCCCTCCCATCTTCTGATCTGGAAATAAAGGCTCAGAGAATTCCCTTCGAACATCGCTGACAAAAGGATCTTTGACTATTGGAAGCTTACACCCTGCAAATCCTGTTTGTCTTCTAAGGTGCTACGGGATTCAAATCTTGCTCCTCTACTGCAGACCGGCGTGGCTCCCTGTCTGAAACCGGCCCATAACCCGTTTCACGGGGCAGAGGAAGACAAAGTCAATGGTTGGATCACCTTAAATTCCTCAGAGGATTATTACTACAGCTTGAAAACTATGAGTAATGAAGGTTCTGTGCAAAAAAATGCTTGGGGAGGATTGTGACAACACGTTCCAAACCAACCTTTTATAAAACCCGAGCATCCATGGGGAGAAAGGGCTATCTCCAGACATATCCGAGTGGGACGAACGTCTTAAAGTGGGTGAAGGCTAAACCAGTAAAAAGTGCTTTAGCATCGCCGTTCCATGATAAACAAACTTTAAGAGGCTTGAAGCTTAGAAGTGGACAAGAAGCAAGTCACCGCTGACCAAACACTCCTCCCTGTTGTGTTATTTTGAACAGTACCAGAGCCAGGGAACAGGGACCAGATCAAACAAAGACCTGAGCCAAATCCCCAGCAACAATAGAATGTCGCCTGGGACCTGGCTCACAACACTGTTTAATCTGGTCGCTGCTTTGATCATAAAAGGACAAGCATTTGGTCAGCAGAGCTGTTTTTCTCGCTCAGGTTTGAGGTTCAGCAGTTCAAGCCCAACAAAACCCACAGCAGGTCCAGAGGAAGAAGGCAGGTGTAGGCCAAGACAGAGGGGCACCTAAGTACGAGCACTTGCTCTCATCATAGTCAGCTTTCCTATTACTGGAACCCGTGACAACTACATGAGAACGGCCAGGACTGCAGCACCACAGCACGAGCCAATGGGAATGCTTTCGCAACCTCTGCAAAGGCTTTAAACCAACAGAGCTATCTGTTGTGGTTTCCAGGATAGCAGCACACCAGTCCTTCCAACCGAGGTGATCAGGGATTTGGAAGAGGAAGAAGAGAAAGAGAGATTGGATTTATACCCTGCCCTTCACTGCCCGAAGGAGTCTCACAGCAGCTTACAATTTCCTTTCCATCCCCCCTCCCCACAACAGACACCCTGTGAGGTAGGTGGGGCTGAGAGAGCTCTGGGAGAACTGCCCTTGACAGAACAGTTCCAAAAGAACTTATGGCTGACCCAAGGTCACACCAGCAGCTGCATGGGGAGGAGTGGGTCCTCCCAGATTAGAGTCTTCACTCTTAACCACTACACCAAACTGGCTCTCCTGTTAGGAATGGCAGGAGAATGTGGGACTTTCCAAAGAAGTTGGCTAAAGACATAGTAGAGGTTTATGAAATTATGGATGAGGTAGAGAAAGAGGACAGAGGGAGGTTTTTCCTCTCAACCCTGTAATACTAGGACCCAATTACATTGCTGGGAAATAGGTTCAAGACAAACAAAAGTAGAAATTATTGGCGCAAAGTGTGATTAAACTGTGGAATCCACTACCAGCAGAGGTACTGATGGCCATGGACGTAGACAGCTTTAGAAGCATGTTGGACAGATTCATGAAGGAGAGGTCCATCAGTGGCTACTATCCATCTACAGAGGGAGCAAACCTCTGAATGCCAGTGCTGGGAGTCGGCAGCAGGGGAGGGCCTCGGCCTCTGTGCCCTGTTTCGCCCCCTAGGACAACCGGTTGTTCCACGTGTGAGACAGGATGCTGGACCAGATGGACCACGGGTCTGATCTGGCAGGGCTCTTGTGTTCTTAAGGAACCACAGAGACAACCCAGACGTAGGAAACTATTCGCCCAAATTGTGTATGGTTAGCCTAAGGTGTAACATGAGCTGCCGCGGCACAAGTGCAACCCCTAATCAGCTCTACAGCCAGTTCTTCTTGATTCCAGAGAACTTATTCATGGCTTCTGATCAGAGATTCAACATTCTGCTCTTATGGATTTCCCTGCACTGGTGGTGCCTCTTACCACTGCCAACTTGCTGCAATACTATTGTCTGTTAGAACTCATCCGGAAAATATCCTAGCGAACGTTTATTTGGGCTGTGGGCAGGATTTGAACATGCTGGATTCCAGGCACTGGACTACGATATGAGAGCTCATCCCTCTACATAACTCACTGGTTGGGATCTGAAGGCACGCTGGGGTAAATGAATGGCTCAGGCGGTAACCAGCCACATTTGGGACACTGCTGCACACTATGTGGAGCTCTTCCCTGAGCTACTGATAGGTTCAGGGGGAATGCCATCATCGGTGTAGTTACTAACTGCTTTTCAGAAGCCAGGACCAGAGCTGCATGATAGAGGCAAGCACACAATGACACGCAGGATCAGTAAGAAAAACCACATGATGTATTCATAGCAATCCCACCGATTCAAGTGTATTCCCCCATAGGTTCATATACAGAAGTGTCTTAGCATAATTTTTAGTCACGTGACTTCATAGCACAAAGCAGCATAGCTCAGAATGTACGAGTGCAAGTTAATAAGAAGTGAGCCAAATCGGAATTTTGTTTTTTTTACCCTGTGGAAAACACGCTTACCTGAACGTCAAAATCTGGCAGGAGATGTGTGATCACCTGGGGAAAACATTGAACAGTATCACGATTACAGCATAAGTTCAAAAGAACCAGCAAATTATGATTTAGCTTTTAAATGCAAATACTGCAGGTATTTAATACCGGCTCTTAACTGTTTGGAAGTTTTTGTTTTCAGACCAAAGGGTTCCCCCCCCACCCCAATTTGCACTTCTCAGACCATGACCTTAAAGGTCCTACGAGGGCTGTAAGGGCACAGAGCAATTTGTATGCACAGGACAAGTGTGTCCAGTCACTCCAGTCAGCAAGGGCACTGCGTAACAGCTATGCAGCACCACCGAGTTCCTGTCTCATCTGCCTAGGCCACACCAGAGCGAAGCCCATAGAGTCCACCAAAGGGGCAACACTGAGCTGCATTTCTCTAGAACGTCAACAAAACGAACTCTGATGGGCTAAAGACTCCCCTACTTCCCAACTAAAATACAGAACAACATTGTTTTGGGTAACTTAAGACAAGTAAACATTACTCACCCTTGCCTTGCTCGTTACTACTACTCCTAGGTAAGACAGCGCAGCGCATTAGGCTACTAGCATCTCCACAGAGATCGTGCTGAGTCATGAGGTCCTGCCCGGAACCCAGTCACTCAGGTCTGCTTACCTCATCTTTCTCCACCAGAGGTTTCACTTCTGCAATATGTGCGTCTTGGACTTCCACCGACATTGTCAGCAGCTGGTACCTAAACAAAGAAGTCAATAATATTAACTACAACTGATGTTTGCAACACAAAATACTAGATTTCTGTATTTGTGCATTCATGTGCTCAGGGCTTTTTTTATTGAAAAAGCCCAGAAAGAACTCGTTAGCATAATAGGCCACACCCAACAGCAGAAACTTATTAGCATATTAGGCCACACCACTGGTAACACAGCTTATTAGCATATTAGGCCACACCCCCATGTTACCAGAAGAGTGGTCATCCAGCCACACCCACCTTTTGCTTCTTATTCTGTTTACCTCGTTTGTTGTCAAAACCCAGGGCTTTTTTTGTAGCAGGAATTGATTTGCATGTTAGGCCACATACCCCTAATGTGGCCAGTCCTAATGAGTTTCTGCTGTTGGGTGTGGCCTGTTATGCTAATGAGTTCCTGATGGATGTGGCCAGCTCAGGAGCCAGCCGGAACTCCGTTCCTGTGCATCCCTGCCCAAAAATAGCCCTGCATGTGCTCCATACACAAAGCTTGGGATAGTTGGCAGGTTAACAAATTTCTGATCGGGCATTTTAAGACATAATTATAGGGAGAACTGTGAAGCCTCATGGTTATCAGTACGCAACAGATTTCCTGTTATGGAAAGACCGAGGATATTTTTGGGATTTGGAAAAAATATATTTACACGAAGGGTTGCCACCCTCCAGGTAGAGCCTGGAGATCTCATAGAATTATAACTGATCTCCAGATTACAGAAATCAGTTCCCTGCAGGGCTCATTTCGTAGCAGGAGCTCCTTTGCATATTAGGCCACACACCCCTGATGCAGCCAATCCTCCAAGAGCTTACAGTAGGCCCCTGTAAGAAGAGCTCTGTAAGCTCTTGGAGGATTGGCTACATTGGGGGTGTGTGGCCTAATATGCAAAGGAGCTGCTACGAAATGAGCCCTGATTCCCTGGATGGAATGGCTGATTTGGAGGCTGCATTCTATGGCACTGTATCCTGCGGAGGTCTTTCTCCTCCCCAAATGCCATCCTCTCCAGGCTCCACCCCCTATATCTCCAGGAATTGGCCAACCCAGAGTTGGTAACCCTATTTACACAATCAAAATTCATTCACCAGATCTATACCCCAACAACATGCTTGAACGGGTCCTAACTTGCTGTAATCAAGCCCCTCACTTCTAGATGTGCCAAATGTACACAGAAAGTCAATATTGTTCTCTGTGCATAGGGAACTTCATGAAGTTCTTCATGTTAGTTTCTACGGGAACATCGATACAGAAGTGGCAAAACAGATAATATTTATAACTGATCTCAAGGAAATAAATGGGTACCTAATTAGATTGGGGCCCGTGCTTTAGGGCAGAAGTTTCCAACCTCGTATGACGGCCCTTTAGTTTTGAGAAACAAATTTGTACCTAACCAATTTCTGCAAGCTTGGTGAACCCGTAATGTTTCCTCATTGCTTCCTTATGAAAGCAAACTGTTTTCACAGTACTGCGACTTTTGGTTAGCTCAGTTGCAAAACCATGAGAGCAGGTTCTTATATAATTTGAAAACTGTTTCCAAGAAGCCAAGCAACGGTTGCCATTAGCAAATTAACGTTTTAGAGCCAAACAAGGTTTTCTTCCTCACCCCCCACCAATTTACCATGTTAGAGGTCAGAAGGTCTTTTAACACAATAGGCTGCTTACGTACAAACAGCAGGCGCCTACCAACTCTGGCCTCATTAAACACAACTCCAGTCAATTTAGTTAAGGACTACGGCTCAGCACTGTTGCACTTATTAGAAGAATTGCTTTAATTACAGCACAACATTTTTAAAAATTTCATCACACGTTTCCCAAGCTAGAATGGAAGAAAAAGCACACTAAAAGCCTGCAGTAGTCTCTCTCTGTGTACGTGCGTGTGTCACAGGCAGACCACACCACCAAGCATTACAGAGTGACCCAGTACCAATTACCAGTGATGTGAGGGTAGAAAATTGTCCAGAAAGTTTTTGGATGTTGCATTTTGCTGTGGAAAAATTTCTGCCCCGCTTATGTAAATAGAGTCCGTTTATCTACAGTTGTCGGCCCCGTTTGTGCTGCAAATCAGACGAGCTAAACGTGGGAGACGAAGTATGGACAAACCCCAATATACTTTTACATGGTTCAGGCTTGTACACGGTATCTTCTTTCGCCAACATTATTTACATTCGGATCTGAAATGTTTCCACTGACATTGCCCCCAAAATCCCGTTATCACTGCCACAGTTTACAATGTTTGGTCATGAACATCCACTTAACACTTACAAGGACACAGAGACAGGCCGTAAACCAGCTTGGAGCCCCTATCTCTGCCTCATAATTCACAGAAATCTCTTCCATCCTCCCCTTGCCACAGGGAGGACAGCGAGAAAAGAGGATTGCCATATTTGTAAATCCAGCTCCCCCATTCTCTGCAGCTTCAAGTATCACAACTAACAATGTTAACTATATACACCCAGCAGCTGTTGCTGAATCCTACCGAAAGATTCAGCTTCCCAAACCTGGCCTACCTCTTTCACATCTGGGGGGGGGGGGAGAAGAAGAAGAAAGAAGGAAGAAAGAAGAAGACGAGGACGAGGAGGAGGACGAGGAGGAGGAGGAGGACGACGAGGACGAGGAGGAGGACGACGAGGACGACGATGACGAGGAGGACAACGACGACGAGGAGGAGGAGGACGACGAGGAGGAGGAGGACGACGAGGAGGAGGAGGACGACGAGGAGGAGGAAGAAGAGGAGGAAGAGGAAGAAGAAGAGGAAGAAGAAGAGGAAGAAGAGGAGGAGAAAGAGGAGGAAGAAGAAAAGGAGGAGGAAGAGGAAGAAGAAGAGGAGGAGGAGATTGGATTTATGCCCCACCCTTCACTACCCAAAGGAGTCTCAGAGCGGCTTACAATCTCCTTTCCCTTCCCCTCCCCACAACAGACACTCTGTGAGGTAGGTTAGGGCTGCGAGAGCTCTGACAGAAACTGCTCCTGAGAGACCAGCCATGAAAAAAACTCGTAACTGACCCAAGGTCACACCAGCAGCTCCTAACCACTACATCAAACTGGCTGTCAGGAATTTTGAGGGGAATGAGAAGAGCAATGGATGCAAAGGTCAGGGAGCCAAGGGACAGATGCCATCCTTTCAGCATACCAATGGACGAGCCGCTGCTGAAGAGACTGACGTCTTCACAATGTACGAAGGAACAGTGCCCCAAAGGGAGGCTCACAACACTGCTCCATGTGGAGGAGTGGGGAATCAGCTGGATCACTACTCTCGTCAAAGGACAACCAACTTTTTACACTGCTAATCCAAATCCACTGCTCCTCCCTTAGTAGCCTAACGTCGAAGCGAAATCAGTGAAAACAGACTACCTCAAAATGTCCCCCTTTGTCAAGTGTCTGCCATCACATGGGGCAGAAGAGAGGGAATTAAACTCATACCACTGATACCAAGTTACTTAATTTAGCCAAGGACATATAGACTCCAGGATTGCCCATGGAGTACAAGCTGTGCAAGATTTCTGGCAAACATGGGAAACTCGCTTATCTAGTCAGGTTCTTCCAATCCATGTTTAGTAAAGGAGGTATCTCTTACTACCGCGCACACATAGCGGCCCCAGGACAGAAACCTGTCTCATACACACAAGTAAACGAAACGTGTCTAGATTTCTGTTGGAGAAATAATTTGAAGGGGAAAACAACTCCCTTCGGGCCAAACCCAAGAGGAATTCTGCAGTGAGGGATTCTGCGATTAGCCAACAGTTTCTATTTAGAGAACTGGTCATGCTTTAGAGTCTGGATAGGGCTTCCTTCTCACTGAGGTGATAAGCTTGTTTAACCTTTACTACCTAAGACTGTGGCTTGGGGCTCATATAATTGAATGCCTCTTCCGTTTAAATGCTCATACAATGCTGCACCAGTGAAATTATGCTAAAGTTCCTCTCTGTAACATAGCTTCCTATACGCAGGGCATTTTTAAAAATTGAAGTATCCAATCACGTAAGCTCCCAGACACATTGTTACGATTGTAGAAATGTTACATTCAGAAGTCATTTCGAGCAGGAACCCTGTTCCAGGAGTAACAAGCCCAGGAGCGGGCAGATATGGTGATGCACTGTGGAGAAAAGCAAAAGCGTACTAACTTGATCCATATTTCCATGCTTGTTGGAGGGTAGCTTCCCTACGAGAGCAAAGGAAACCTAAAATGTCTTTAGTCAAAAGTGTAAAGCTGGCTCGTCAGCTCTGAGTTGGGAAAGACCTGAAGATTTTTGGGGTGGAGCCTGAGCGGTGGGCGTTGCCTTCTGACACACTTCCGGTGATGTCAGGGGGTGTGGCATATGCAAATGAGTTATGCTAATGAGTTATGCTAATGAGCTCCTGCACTTTTTTTTTTCTATGAAATGACCCCTGGTTATACTACAAGAGTTGCCTAAAATTCTTTGTGTAATAGATACCTGAACAGGCCAACTTTTCCAATTCTAACAGGTGGGATGTATGGAATATTATGGACTAGGCAAGCCAGACATGTCCTAGCCAAGAAGCCTTCCTAAAGCACTATCTGCCATGGCTCTTGTGCTTTTAATTAACATAAACAACGCCTGCTAGACTTAATACCACTGAGTTGTGAATATGCGAAGAGGCCTTGGACGCCACTTGATAAGAAACAGTATTTTGCTGTGTGCATGGTCATTGCACCCACCTTGACTCACTGTACCCTTTGATGAAGAACTGTCTTCAAAACAGTCTTGAGATTACGTACGAGACCGTCGGGGTATACTGGGCAGTATTTTCTCTATGGACTGTTATTGCCCCTAGGAGGGCTTTTGCTTGTGGATTATTTTGGATCGCACCACTTTTAAGAATCATTCTCTGGTTTGTGTGACAGTATGATGTGCCTTACAATCTTTTAAACATTCTTTTGAAATGCTGTTATGTGTTTACATATTCAGTATATGCCTATGAGTATTACTATTTGTCGTAAGGATTTTGGGGGAGAGTTTCTACTTTTCCATTTCTAGATTTACACTCTCCCTTCCCGGTTAGTTCCGTGCCATGAGTAATCCAGTTTGCTCTGGTTAATACCTTAACTGTTCTTGCAAACTTACTGACCAAAACATATGCGACTCCTCTAGGGATGCTGGGTGGTCGGAGACTGGAAAGGGGCAAAGCAGTAGTTTGCTTCTCCCCTTCCACGTCATTAATACAGGTGATGACAACCATTAATTTTGTGAGCACGTTTGAAGAGATTTAGATCCAGCAGTAAAGCTGAAACAACTGGACGCCCGTCTAAGTCTGTTTGAAACTAAGCTTGTGGGACTAATATATAGGTATAGCTCTAAACGTATTACACATCTGCGACTATTGGAATCATTCATCGTACTTCCATATTAGCATGTGGTTATTATCAACAGTTGATATAGTTCCCTTTGCAACACAGGTGACTTTTTCATGGAGCAACTGATCATACAGCAAAAGCCGCATTCTTCCTCCACCCTAAAGGGTATTTCAGGACAGACATAGCCCATTACGTGCATGGGAGCAAGTGACCTGCTTTCTGAAACCCAGCACAATCCTGCATGATTTGGAGAAGAAGAAAAACACCCTTGCAAACTTTGATTGTCAGGTTTTTGTTGGTTTATTTCGGCTTTTTGTGATGGTACTTTTTGTGATGGTACCCAGGCACGTCATTTGGGGGATGCTCTAGCATTTGGGTAAAAACTCTATGGTGAAAACTCTATGTCCCCTGAACAACGTGCCCAGAATGATATCACTTCTGGATGGTCATCATGGCACACGTGCTTCACACACGCCACAGAAGACCCCAGAAGACCCCAGAAGCCAGCCTGGGGCCCCTGGCCAGGACGTGGGTAAAACCTGGAAACCCTAGTCAGCTGTGACTTGATGGCAATTTCTACCTCCACTGCGTTATTTGAGACCTTTTCACTGTCAAGAGCAAAGAGCATCCTGCTTTATTTTGCTGTGCTTCAACTCAGTTGACATCTTTGCCCTACATTGCTATGAACTATTCATTTAAGGATCACTGAAAAAATCCTTGATTTTTTTTTTTTAAATTCTATATTCCATTGCATTAAGGTAGCTGCACTTCTCCCTTCAGATTGTATAGGTGAGTAGAGGCACTGCTTCCCATGTAATGCAAGTGAGAGCGCCTGTTCTTTACCCGGTTTATTCATACAGTTAAACTAGCTACTGCTTTTCCGCCAAGCCTGCAACAAGCAATGTGTTTCAGTTTATACGAACTTTCCAGGAAAGAAAACCTGAAAGGGGATTGCTGCACCACCTTTGAGAGCAACAGGCTTCTGACAGCATAAGCTTTCACGCATCTGAAGCTCTAGTCAAAAAAAGCAGAACGACATAATAAATGTTAAGTTTTTTAAGTGCCACCACTTTCATCTGCAGCAGAAAAACCTTGACTATCCTCAAATTTGTCACAGTATCATAAATGCAGAAGGAATGTACAATAATTACACTTTTAATGGCCCCCTCTTGATAGCGGTTGGGGTCAATTTTGAACACTGTCATAGGAAAACCAGGCAAGAGGCCATATTTCTCAGTCAAGAACTGACTCTGAGGGTTTTGGATGACATATTGGAATCCACCGAGGGTCTGCATGCCAATTCCCATCACAGCTGTTTTAGAAGACTGACAGTTCTGTGCTGAAGCCCCCAAATCCTCTTAGCAACACTATGGCGTCGAGCATTTGCATTGTGTTTCCCAGCATTCCCCGTGCCTTCGTAAACATGACCTAGATATATGCTCCCGCACTTAACACAAAAGTTCTCATCACGCCAAGCTTTTTCATAGGATCGATTAGTTTATCGTCATGATTATTTTTCTTTGAGCAAGGCAATGGCCTCCGGTTCTTCATGTTTTTCTTTTTTCATTAAGCTTGTGGATTAATTGCAGTTTCCCAGATCACATTTAACAGTCACCTATAAACCCAGTTCTCTGCTTCTGTAATGCATAGGAAGAAACTCACTAGCACGTAAACAGGATTAGACTTCCTGGCACTATAGGGCTAAAGGAAGACTTAGCGTGAAGGACAGCCACTGTCAATTCACAGACGGCTTGTTTTATTAAATGCCTAGGGATGGAATTTTGTATTCAGGTTCCTCACCTACGCAATAACACAGCTGGTCTGTACAGACTGTAATTCTCAGAAGCTTATGGGAGGTGGACACGAACCCTTTGTACCCTCCTCCATTAAGCCAGGGTAACCCGCTGTAGTAAGAGCTGCCCCCTCCCTGTATGTACCCCAGTCACTGGTTTGAGGCAGGCTCTTAGTTGTATCCCACAGAACTCAATGAAAGTTATTGAGCACCTGGCTGATTAACACTCGGCTTTCATGTGACAAACATCTTCCCACATTCTTGTCTTCTGTTTTATGGACACATAAGTGACAGAAGATGATAAGAGATTGGATTTATACCCCGCCCTTCACTACGCGAAGAAGTCTCTGAGCAGCTGACAATTGCCTTTCCCTTCCCCTCTCCACAACACACTGTGAGGTAGGTGGGGCTGAGAGAGCTCTGAGAGAACTACCCTTGAGAGGACAGCTCCGAGAGAACTTGTGACTGACCCAAGGTCAACCAGCAGCTGTATGTGGAAGAGTGGGGAATCAAACCAGGTTCTCCCAGATTAGAGTCTGTGCTCCTAACCACTACACCAAACGGGCAGAAGGCAGGTACCAGCTTCAGTGTACATATTGACAAAGAAACTCCACGATTCCACACTGTTACTAAATAGTTTTGAAGAGTATTTTTTACTGTGCTTTAGTCACACAGCAACGCAATCCATCAGCCACTTGGTTCTTCCTTCTTCTCCGGATGTTGGCTACTTTGAAAGTAAACTGCCCTGAACGAGAACTGTCATGAATAATCAAAGCTTGCCGGAATAACCATGTTCCTGATTGAGTTCGGTTTGCTGCTATTTTCTCATTGGCAAACGCAAGCCAAACCTCACGCACCAGTCCGTTATACGAAAATGCAGATGGTTTTTTGCACTGTAGTGCAGCCCATCGCCCCTACTGTAGCACAAGTGTCTTCCCTCTTACAAAGTCAGCAGAGAATGACACCGCCAGCCAACGACGGCCAAAGCTGATTAACCCAGATTTTAGTTCAGCCACACTGACATACAAAGCGGTATCTGGGAAGCACATTCCGTTTTGCTCTAAGCATTATATGGATTTTAGAAACGCTCGGTGCAGCTTTCCCATGAGGCAACGTTTTCGCTCTTGCAACCTGACAACTTTATAAAGGGAGATCCAGCTTCCTTCTGCTCTACATAGCACAGCACTGCCCGTTGTTTGTATCCTGGGGTTGAATGCTGGAGGACCAAGGCCACTGAGGATGAAACGGGGTTACTGCCCTTCACAGCTGCAGCAGTTCTAAAAGTTTATATTTTCGTGCAGTAATGGGATTAATTAGTGCATACAATTCCTGCATACCCACACCACAGGAACTAGAAGGAAAGCCAGAGTTAAATAACTTGGGTTCTGCCTTTGGTATGCTGTTTCCCTCCCTGACCTAGGTAGTCCAAACTAGCCCGTTCTCAACAGATTTTGGAAGCTAGGCTGGGTCGGCCCTGGCTGGTATTTGTCAGGGAGACGGCCAAGGAAACTCAGCGCTCCCACACAGAGCCAGGCAATGGCAAACCACCTCTGAATGAATGTCTCTTGCCTTGAAAACCCCACCAGTGGTTGCCATAAGTCAGCTGCGACTTGACAGCCAAAAAAAGCAAAGCCCTTTCCCTAAATTTAAGGTGAAGTGCAAGCGGTAACGGGAAACTTAATCATAAGTGTGTCATAAAAGCTCAGCCACTGATCAAGGTTCTCACGCTTTGAGCCTATGAGCTCCATAAAGGAGCAGCAACACACACAGAGAAACTGCACTTTAGAAAGAAAGACCTCTTTACTCGCAGGTTAGATGTATTCCTGAACATGGGGTCAGTCGCACACACGCTCAGCCTAACCTACCTCATAGGATTGTCGTGTGGATAAAATGGAGGACAGAAGAATGCTGTAAGACGCTTTGGGTTCCCGTTTGGAAGAAAGGTGGGGTACAAATGAAGCAAACAAATAAAATAATCAAATCAGAATCAGAATGTTATTTCTACTGTCACCAGAAGCTGCGCAAATGCATTTATCGGAACCAATGCGCGTGCTTGTAAGTTGTAACCATGCAATAGAGTTTCCAGGTCTGGGTTGGAGAACACCTGGAGACTTTGGGGATGGAGCCTGGGGAGGGCGGGGTTTGGGGAGGGGAGGGGCCTCAGCATGGTACAATGCCAGAGAGTCCGCCCTTCAAAGCAGCCATTTTCTCCAGGGGAGCTGATCTCCGGCAGCTGGGGATCAGTGGTAAAAGTGGGAGATCTCCAGGCCCCATCTGGAGGCTGGGAACCCTACCCTGCAGTCAGCAAAATATTTAGTATGGTTGGCAAATGCTGCACAAATGCATGAGCACTAACTGGCAAATCTCCATTTGCGTTCTTGCACGTGCACAACCAACATGCAAGAGGTTTCATTGCTTCATACTACTCTAACGGAATATCTGCTCCTCCCCTTTTTGCAGGTAATTGTAAGCCGGGGGGGTTAGCAAGAAGGTGGAAGGAGGGAGCGGAATCAGGAACAACATTTAAGGTATCACCCATTCCGGATGGGGTTGCACTCCCTTTGAAGGAACGGGTCAGTAGTCTGGGGGTGCTCTTGGAGCCAGGCCTCCTTCTGGATATGCAACTGGCAGCTGTGGCCAAGAGGGCCTTTTACCAGCTTGGACTGGTTAGCCAGCTGCAGCCTTTCTGGGGCAGAAAAGATCTGGCCACTGTGGGGCATGCCCTGGTCACATCTAGATTAGATTACTACAATGCACTCTATGTGGGGCTGCCCTTGACAAGGGTTCAGAAACTTCAATGGGTACAGAACACTGCTGCTAGAGTGCTGTCTAGAGTGGGTCATAGGGACTATATAACTCCAGTCTTGGCCCACCTTCACTGGCTTCCAGTCGGTTTCCAGGAACAGTTCAAGGTGCTGGTCTTGACCTTTAAAGCCCTATATGGTTTGAGATCAACCTACCAGAAGGACCACCTAATTCCTTACAAACCTGCCCAACCATCACCGTCACCTTTGGAGGCCCTGCTTCAGGCACCCCCACCTTCTGAGACTAGGTGGTTAGCTACCTGGGACGGGGCTTTCTGGTTCACGGCACCAAAGCTCTGGAACTCTCCCCTCCAGGCAGATCCGCCTGTCCCCTTCGGCTGCCGTCTTCCACCAGGGGGTGAAAACATTTTTGCTTGGCGTTGCCTTAATGATCTCTCCTTCCTAACCAATGTTCTTCTGTTTTCTATGTATTTTGACTACGATGTATATATTGTAACTCTTGTTTTTAACTTTTCTAAAAAATTGTTTTAAAGATGTATGTTTGGGGGGGGGGGGGCTTGGTTTTTAATGGTTTTAACAATGCAATTGTATCTTGTATGTTTTAAAACCTTAGCTGCCTTGGCGGCCCTGGTAAGGGCAGAATGGGGATACAGATCTTGTAAGTAAACATCAATGAACATCTGAGCTGCAGCCCCTCTGCCCCCCCCCCCCCCCAGTTAACGAAACCCTGGAATTGATCAGAGCTGCAAAGGGCTGTTAGTCCAGGCTGCAAAGGGCTGTTAGTCCAGGCCCTGCCTAAACGGTGCAATGGGAAACACCAAACAGCCCCAGACATAGTTGAGACTCGCTGCCGATGTTTCATCTGTACTGGGGGAGGGGACTGCTGGGCTGTCTACTTTTGTTTACATTTGTCTCCCTTGTGAATGTCACTTTGTCAGTCATTTTGAGTCCCTAAAATTATTTGAATAAAAAAACTGTACCAGTACCGGAACACTGTGCAAGTCAAAAATGAGTGCTAAGAGATATAATGGTGAGGTCTGGGATATGCACCATACTCTCCATGCCAATACAACCAGCGACACGGTTATTACAATGCAAGAGTGAGTGTATGAAACTCCTGCAAGTACTTCGGTTACAAGTGCAGGATTACAAGGTGTTAAAATAAATAGCCAACATGAGCCACAAGTGCCAAGACCTAAAGTTCAAAAGGGCAATGGTTAGACTGTACAGAGACACCTGCTAGTGGAGCGGCATCATAAACATTGTAAAAGAAATTTGCCACATCAGTCAGTTATCAGAACACAACAGCAAAGGTCGGCAACCGTGATCCTGACTTGTATCCAGTGTCTTACAAATGGAAGATGTATGGGTTTCCCTTATGAGCCTCTTCTCCAAACGGCCTTTAGACCCACCCCAATCTTCATCCCCTTCTGTGCTTCCAAGACAATTCACTTAATCCAATAGGTTGTCCAGGAGGTCATGTGACCCCAGAAATTATCTTCCCTGGGTTAAAAGGGACTGCAGGCAAGCAAATGCTGGCAAAGTAAGCGTTCTTCTGGCAAATCATTGGCCACGACCCATTCTATCTAGAAAGCAGTGAAGCGGACCAAAGTTCCAAAGCTCCGCCTAGTCAAGGGATACTGAATATAAGTGTTCTTTTTAGACAACTGTACTAACCATGCTTGTTACCAGGGCTATTTTTGGGCAGGGACGCACAGGAATGGAGTTCCAGCTGGCTTCAAAGTTGGCCACGCCTACAACCTCCCCCTCCCCACTTCGAGTTCCCCAGGCACCTCGCAAGCGGTGAGGCGCCTGGGGAAGCCAAGCCGATCCAGGGAGGGAAGGCAGTTTAAACTGCCACCCTTCCTTGGGTTCTTCAGGCGCCCGCAAGCCACGGGGGTATCTGTGGATGCCAATCCTGGGAGAGAGCTGTGCTGTCAGGGGTGTGGCCTCACATGCTAATGAGTTTCCACAGCTGGGTGTGGCCTATTATGTTAGTGAGTTCCTGCTGGGCTTTTTCTACAAAAAAAAGCCCTGCCTGTTACCAATATTGCATTTAGGTAACAAGGCTGACCCCATGGTGTCCATCTGTGAAGGGAAGCCATTTCTGCCCACAAGATAAGGGATCCACATTTTCTGCGGAGCTTCCACTGGAATGAATCCCTTTCAACATCCAGGGGCAGCTTTTTTTTTTTTTTTTGGGTGGCATGGGATCTGCACAAGTCTGGAAGAGGTACAAAGGATCTGTTTTGTGAGCAATGGCCCACTCATAATTGTTTGGATACAGCCTGGCGGCGCTGATCGAAAACATCCTGTCAAAACAGTGGCCTGTTTAATTAGTATTCTTCCGTACAACCATCCTTTAAAGAATTTCTGGCAGAAGAATCCTAAAGGATTCATCAGGAGCCAACGTTATTGCTATTGTATAGATGGGAACTGAAGAAGAGAGACACGGGCTGACCAAGATTACTTAGTGCATTTGTGGCTGAAGCAACATTTTAATTCAGGACTTCAATCTGTAACTGTGCTGTCAACAACTACGGCACACCAGCACTTTGGTATACTTCATAGAAGATATCAAGAACCACTAGACATGTGAAAATACTTATCTCCCAGTTCAGACAGTATAGTGTATCACTGGTCACTCATTACTTCATAGCAGTTTGTGACTCCAAATTCACCGAATCAAATACTGCAAAACAGAACAATCCAACACACTTCTTTACTATTTAGCTTTTTGGATAATCACTATCCCATCCCTATGGACAATTATACAAAAGGCTACTTGAATATTAAGGAAAAGTGTTGGATCATTCACATGTCTGCTTTTACCTGGTGCTCATTTTTTTTTTTAAAAAAAGCATATCCCAGGTCAGCTAATGCCACTAATTCCAACAGCAATTAAGCCAGCCAAGTAGGGCTTGCTGTTTAGGAATAGCTAATACTGCTTACAAGGCTGGCAGACTTCCACCATTCGCCCTGGTTGTTTACTACTGTGCCACATGTCAGCTCACTGCCCTCATGCTCATTTTTTAATTCTATGCCTTCATGCTCATTTTTTAATTCTATGCCTTCATGCTCATTTTTTAATTCTATGCCTTCATGCTCATTTTTTTAAATTCTATGTCCAACCTGAAAACACGGTCTTCTTTTCAGAGAACCCCTAATTAGCCGATTTAAAAGATCTGAAGAGTCCTATACACCTACAAGCACCATACAAAGTGATAGCAAGGTGCAACAGAACTGAATTACAGTGCATTCACATGCAGCTACTTAAGAGTCTTACTGTTTCCAGTAGTCCTTGAATAAACACGCCTCCCACTCGAGTTCAGTTTTTTCGCATCTTCTGGATTTAACAAAAACAGTGTTAAGACCTGCAGGACACGATGGCAACACTCCTCCCTGCTTATCTCCAGCACCTGCTACACAAAACTGCACTGCCTCTGAGCATGGAGGTTCTATTTAACTACCATGGCTAGCTAATATAGGATTGTGTTGTTCTGGCATCTAGAGCAAAATGTTAGTAAAGTACAGGCTCTATAAATTACAAAGAGGCAGCTGTGTGGGGTTTGTTTTGTTTTGTTTTTGCAGAAACACAGACAAACACAAGATTCCACAATGCCCTTTTGTACTGGTGGTCACAGCAGCTGATACGAATCAAAATCCAAGCAATGTCCCATGAAGGTCTTAAAAGGCAGTACAAAAACTCACATTAAGTTTCGAAAGCAAACATTGACAGTTCCACTCCTGACTTGCAGAGCAAACTGCAAATCTTTTCCGCTACACACTGTTTGAGAGTGGCAAAACTGGAAATAGGAGGATGAATTAAGGAATTGCTAGAAGGAATGCACACTCCTTTGTTGCCCACCCTTCTCCTTGAACACCACATCATCTACAGTAGGCGTTCACTGTCACACTGAAACAGCAGCAGAAGAGCCCACATCCACCAAGCAGGAACTGGCTACTGAAATTTGCTGCAACCACAGGAAGCAGTTCTGTTTCAAGGCGTCCCAACTTGCTAGCAAATAACTATCTACGTCCGCTCTGCTGCCTCTATACAGAGAGGCATCTGCCTCACTTTTCCAAGCCCAGTCCCTCTCAGGTTTTTTTCTACAGCATTCCAGTTATTTCTACTGTTTTCCCCAATGGGGCGGAGACCTGGAGAATTTGCAACCCAAATAGGGGTAGGTTAATAATTTCTTTGCTGAACTGGTCCCCTCCTCCCAAGTGTTCGCATTCCAGCATGTTTTCTCTCCGTTTCACATGCGGAGGACAGAAATCAAGCATCAACATTCACTTTACACGCAGGTGGGCTGCAAGGCGGGAAGTATTTCCTTTGGGAACCTCAGTGATCCGCAAGAGGCACACATTTCATTTCCCTGCTCCGTCACACTGCACTACCTGAGAAGATCCCATCGCGAAATTTCATTGTGTTAAAAAAAATTAACACCTCTGACACGAGACAGACAGCACTCTTTTGTCAGGCTGCATAACAAAACTTGAAAACGATGACATATCCACCCGACACAAATGTCTGCAGTGTGAAGCCCAACGTACCCTCCAATAAATAACCTGGTGTACCTGAGAGGCTTTCAGTCTAATGTTTGGCCCTATGTTAAGCCAGACACCCTGAGCGGCTCACAAACAATGCATGAAGATCATACCACTTGTTTGCCTTTGGCTTTTGGAGACAGAAATTACACCATTTTCTCTCTCCCCCCCCCCCCCCCAATGCTTCCTAGCTTGCCAGCCCAATAATCAACATCAGATAACTGCATTAGTGCATATATGGATTGATAAAATACCTTATTACCTCCTTGAAGTGGCATGAGACAGGAAGAGGAGGAATCAATCCCGCCACCTCCCAAATGCAAACAGCAGGACTAATACCTCTGCAGTCCTTTCCCTGCTACTTCAATTTCGCGTACGCTTGACAACAATGTTACCTTCCAAACAGGAAGCTTACAGCCTTCATTTTTAAGCCTGCCAACGATCAATTCTTCTACAGGGCTATCAATATCTATGCAACAGTCTGCAACGATTTATAGAGAAATGTTACAAACCCCCACTCCATCCCTTTAATGAGCCAGTGTAGTGGTTAAGAATGCCAGACTAGTACCAGGAAGACCCCGATTCAAATCTCCACTCATGCCACAGAAGCTCGCTGGGTGACCTTGGGCCAGTCACGCTGCCTCAGCCTAACCTACCTCACAGGGTTGTTGTGAGGATAAAATGGAGGAGAGGAGAATGATGTAAGCCACCTTGGGTCTCCATTGGAGAGAAAGGTGGTATATAAGTAAATAAATGTACAAACAATACCTCTACAGAGCTACAAATACCTATGCAACAAAGGGTACCAGATGTCCTCTTTTGAGAGGACATGTCCTCTGTTTTTGGTGTCTGTCCTCTTTTGGGCTCTTTTTTAAAAAAAAAACTGGTGAAAATGTCCTCTTTGGGGGTTGGAAGGCTAGAAATATTTCTAGTCAGTAGCAGTGATCGCAGCTTAGAGAGCTGGGATATTTAAAATGAGATTTGCCATCGTGATCACTCATTTGAAGCAGTCGGTTGGGAAACAGGTCCTCTTTTTCGCTTTTCGAAACACGGTAACCCTAAAGCAACAGCCTGCAATTCTTTATAAAAAGAACAACTACAATCCCCCACCCCTTTACTTGAACAGCCCTTTACTTGAACAATCCCCCACCCCTTTACTTGAACAGTCTTCTTATCTTGACCCACATCAATATTCATCCATACAGTTACTGATAAGCAAATAAAAAAGAAAAAGGTACACCCTGCTTCAATTCCCACTCAATTTGGGAGTTAATCGTCTTGTTTACAAAAGGGAAGGTGTTAACAAATTTCAGCAAATAAATCTGTGCAAGGGAAAATGTGATTGCAAAAGGGGAAATGAGGACTAGGTCTGGAGGAAGAGAGGAAAGGTAGAAGGTGGGCGGGGAGAGAATGATAAAACACAGGGTTGCCATATCCTTAAAAAAAAAAAGAGAGAAGACCCATTTCCCAAATGACTACTGCAAAACAGTGACCACTCTGACACATAACCTATTATTATTATTAAAATTGTAGCCCACTCTCATTTTAACCCCCCCCACCACTCTTAAAACCACTAACCAGGAATATTCCTAACCTTCCCACCTCCAAAGAAGGACTATTTTCACCAGGTGTTTTTTTTTAAGACCCTAAAAGATAGGGTTGCCAAGTCCAGGTTGGAAAATACCTGGGGACTTTGGGGGTGGAGCCAGGAAAAAGTGGGGTTTGGAGGGGGGGGGTCCTCAGCATGGTCCAATGCCATAGAGTCCACCCTTCAAAGCAGCCATTTTCTCCAGGGGAGCTGATCTCTGTCAGCTGGAGATCAGTTGTAAAAGCGGGAGATCCCCAGGCCCCACCTGGAGGCTGGCAACCCTACTAAAAGAGGAGGGGCATGTCCTCCCAAAAGACACCTGGGACCAACGCTCCCTCTAAACTGTGGGGTCTTGCGAGCAAAAATTCTACTTTGTGGGCTGCTGGCCTTAAAAGTTGTGAGCAAACGATTTGGCTGCTGCATAAACCAGTTTGCTCTGGAGCCCTCCTTCCTGAGCTGAGAAAAAAGTGCGCGAGCTGGAGGCTAAAAAAACTCTGAGCTGGCTCCCACTGGCTCAGCTTAGAGGGAACAGTGCCCCCTACCCCTTCCAAACAGCCTCCCGACTATTGGGGCGGGGTCTTCCCCCACCCTCCCCGCATGCCCCCAAACGGAAGAGACCAAGCAGGACACCTGGCGTCTCCAAGGAGGTGGGCGACGCTTCCTCTCACCTGAGCGAGTCGCCGCTAAAAATAAGGAAACCCCCCCCCCCCGCCCCCAGAGGCCCCGCCCCTAACTGCCCCTCGCGCGCCCCCCACCCCACCCTCGCAGCAACGGTCACCCCCCCCCCGCGCGCGCCCCGAGCGACGTACCAAGCAGACCACGCGGAGCTTTGTTGACATCCGAGCGCGCGCCGCCCGGGGAGGAGGCTTTTATCGGCGCTCCCGGCCACGCCTCCCTCCCCTCCCCGCCTATGGCCCTCGGGCCCCGCCCCGACGGCCGCGCCCCTGCCTCTCCTGCCACGCCCCCCCCCCCCCCCGCGAGCATGCTGGTGCTGCGTTTCCTGCCCCAGCCTCGTCCGCCCTGGTCTGGCGCAATAAGCGTTGGTCTTGGCGCAAGAAGCGTTGAGAAACGTGCGTAAAGCCTCCTTGGGAGCGCAGGGCCCGGCCGTCGGAGAGCTGGGCGCCGTTCAGAGACGCTCCAAAGGCGTGGCAGGCAATGTTCCCTCTAAGCCCCGTGGAGTCTTGTGAGCAAAAAGTCAACTTTGCGAGCCAGTTTGGGAGCCGGTTTGGTGTAGTGGTGAAGTGCGCGGAGTCTAATCTGGGAGAACTGGGCTTGATTCCCCACTCCTCCAGTTGCACCTGCTGGATGACCTTGGGCAAGCCGTAGCTCTGGACCAGCTGTTCTCTCAAGGACAGTTGTCTCAGAGCTCTCTCAGCCCCACCCGCCTCCCAGGCAATGCTCCCTCTAAGCTGTGGAGTCTCGTGAGCAAAAATTCTACTTTGTGAGCTACCGGCGTTCAAATTGGGAACAGGTGATTTGGCTCCTGCATACATGAGTTTGCTCTGGAGCCAGCCTTCCTGAGCTAAGACGGAAATGTGTGAGCCGGAGGCTAAAAAATTGTGAGCTAGCTCACACTAACTCAGCTTAGAGGGAACACTGTTCACAGGGTGTCTGTTGTGGGGAGGGGGAGGGGAAGGAGTTTGTAAGCCGCTCTGAGACTCCCAAGTGAGTGAAGGGTGGGATATAAATCCAATCTCTTCTTCTTCAAGTTGTGAGTGAGTGATTTGGCTGCTGCATGAATCAGTTTGTTCTGGAGAGCCGTCCTTCCCAAGCAAAGACAAAAATGTGTGAGCCCGAGGCTGAAAAACTGGGAGCTAGCTCCCACTAACTCAGCTTAGAAGGAACACTGGTGACAATGTATACCCACGAGCAGAAGCGGGTAAATAGATGTTTTGATCGAGATGGGATGTTGGTCTGTGCCGGCCACATGACCATGGAAACGTCTTCAGACAGCGCTGGCTCTTCGGCTTGGGAACGGAGATGAGCACCGCAACCCTAGAGTCGAATTCGACTGGCTTTTGAGCAAGGGAAACCGTTACCTTTAGCGCTAGGAAAGCGCAAGAGTCCAGGAGCGTTTTGAAGACTCGCAAAAGTTGTGGCGGGGTGTGAGCTGTTGTGAGTCACTGCTCATTTCTTTATATAGAAAAGAACAAGAGTCCGGGAGAACCTTAAAGACTAACAAAACTTGTGGCAGGGGATGAGCTTTCCATGAGTCACTGCACCCTTCTCCACATAGAAAAGAGCAAGAGCAGGGGTCATTTCGTAGAAAAAGAGGTGCAGGAGCTCATTAGCATAACTCATTGGCATAACTTATTTGCATATGCTACACCACCTGACATCACCGGAAGTATGGCAGAAGGCAAGAAAGAAAGGAGAGAGAGAGAGAGAAAGAAAGAGCTGGCAGAAAGGGGACAGCCACTAATCCCAGCCTCAGAAATACCACTATTCTGGGAGGATAGCTTCCGTGGTGGCTGAAGCCTTCAGAAGTAGGGCTGCCAAGTCCAACTTGGGAAATATCTGGGGACTTTGGGGGTGGAGCCAGGAGACTTTGGGGGTGGAGCCAGGAGAAAGGAAGTGACATCATTTTGTGATGTCACATCCTGTGATGTTGCTTCCACATGCTGACACATGAAGTTTCCTAATACTGAATCAGGCCATTGGTCCATCAAGGTCAGTATTGACTACTCAGACTGGTAGTGGCTCTCCAGGGTCTCAGGCTGAGATCTTTAATGTCACCTATTACCTGATCCTTTTTTAGCTGAAGAGGCTGATACCTCCTGCATGTCAAGCAGATGCTCTATCACTGAGCAACAGCCCTACTGAATCCTTCCTCATCTCGGCAGAATATGAAGCACTAAGTGCTACACAAGTGCTAAATATGATTTTCATATCATAAGAACAGGAGAGAAGCCACAGTGGATCGGCCCATCCAGTACAGCCCATCCAGTACAACACTCTGTGTCACAGCAGTGGCCAAAAATACCAGGTGCCCTCAGGAGGTCCAGCAGCGGGGCCAGAACTCCAGAAGCCCTCCCACTGTTGCCCCCCAAGCACCAAGAATACAGAGCATCACTGCCCCAGACAAAGGGTTCCATTTAGACCTTGTGGCTAATAATAGCCACTGATAGACCTCTGCTGGATGGGGACAGAGAGAGAGAGAGAGAGACAGACAGAAAAAAGAAAGAGGGAGAGAGAGAAGGAAAAAAAACTGGCAGAGGCACTTACTTCCATTTAGACCTTGTGGCTATAATAGCCACTGATAGACCTCTGCTGGATGGGGACAGAGAGAGAGAGAGACAGACAGACAGACAGAAAAAAGAAAGAGGGAGAGAGAATGAAAAGAGCTGGAAGAGAAACTTACCTTGCCAGCCACATGCAAAAGCAGCTCCTTCAGTCCCTCCTTAATCTCTGGGCGGACCTCTCTTGCTGTGGAAGCTCTCTTGCTGACTTCTTAAAGGGGAAATGTCTGGTGAGGCTTTTTACTGCAGGGCAGGCTCTCTGCAGACATTTCCCTTTTAAGGCAGCCATTTTGTCCCCCCGGTGGCCAACTTTGAAAAAGCGGGGGGAAGGACTAAAAATCGGTGTTTCCCCCGCCCTACCAGGGGACTTGGCAGCCCTATTCAGAAGGCTGGTCGGAGGAACCAGGACCTTTCCAGGGGACGGGGTCGTTTTGCTGCAGCCATGACACAAGCAGGCATTCCCCCGCGGGGGGGGGGGGGGGGCTAGCACCAACTCCCGGAGCTGTGCTCCCCCGAGCTCCTGCTCAAAAGGACCCCTGAGCAAGAGTCTAGGACAGGGGTGGGCAAACTTGCTCAGCGTAAGAGCCACCTAGAACAGGGGTGGCCAAACTTGCTTAACGCAAGAGCCGCATAGAATAAACACCAGATGTCTGAGAGCCACAAGACATGAACAAATATTACCTGCTTTTATTGGAAAATAAGCAAATTTGCTTTTTATTAACATTAAACGAGACTGCCAAAAATAATAACAAAAGGGGGTAAAAGCAGATATTGATAATGATATTAATTTGTCCAATGATATTTGTTTGCTGATGATATTTAGCTTCCCCAGCCGCCCTGCTGGGAGCCACATAATATATGTGAAAGAGCCGCATGCGGCTCCTGAGCCACAGTTTGCCCACCCCTGGTCTAGGAGAACTTTAAAGACTAACACAATCTGTGGCAGGGAACGAGCTTTCCGTGCGTCACTGCTCACAACTCACGAAAGCTCCTACCCTGCCACAATTCTCGTTAGTCTTTAAGGTGCTCCTGGACTCTGGCTCTTTTTTTGTCTGAAGAAGTGAGCAGTGACTCACAGAAAGCTCCTACCCTGCCACAAACGTTGTTAGTCTTTAAAGTGCAGCTAGCATCTCTTTTCTATCTGAAGAAGTGAGCCGTGACTCATGAAAGCTCACCCCCTGCCACAAATTTTGTTAGTCTTTAAGGTGCTACTGGACTCGGGCTCTTTTCTGTCTGAAGAAGTGAGCAGTGACTGATGGAAAGCTCCTATGCTGCCACAAATTTTGTTAGTCTCGCTCTTTTCTGCTGCTATAGACAGGCGAACGCAGTGACCCATCTTGAGAAAGCTCCCAGGTCTGACCAAGGGAGCTTTAACTCTCCAAAGCTTTTCCCTTGTAAATCTTGCTGGTCTCTGAGGTGCTGCTGGACTCGAATCTCATTCTTCCCCTGGGAACCAACAGAGCTCCCCTCTGAAACTAGATCCACGGTGTACATCAGTCCAAACAAGTGCAGCTTTCTATCTCGATCGTGCCTGCAGTTCCACTGAAGAGTCCAAAGCAGGGTTGGCGACAAGCAGGGAAACAGCGTCCCTTTAAGAGAGGCTTTAATAAGACCTCATTTTACCAAACGACGTTCTTGACATTAGTCATGTCAATTGCCCCGACTAACTACAGTTGCCAACCTCCAGATGCAGCCTGGAGACCTCCCGGAATTGCAACCGATCTGCCGATGACAGAGATCAGTACTCCTGGGGGAAATGGCTGCTTTGGACAGCGGACTCTGGGGCAATGGACCCCAACTTGAGGTTCCTTCCCTCCCCAGACCCTCCCCAGGCTCCACCCCCAAACCCAACTGGTATTTTCCAGCCAGGAGATGGCAGCCACTAGCCTGATGCTTGCAAAAGCTTGAAAGCCAAGCACTGTTGGCTTCAGTTTGTACTTGGACTGGAGACGGCCCAGGAAAAACAGGGTTCTCATGCAGGGGAAGGCAAGTGGCAAACCACTGCTACCCATCTCTTACCTTAAAACCTCCATGGTCGTGGGGTTGCCCGTGACTCAGTTGCAATTTGATGGCACACTGTTGTCGTTGTTATTACAAGAAGCGGGACCCGCAATAGTCGCGAGGGGAGGGAGTATTCCCAAAGGCTCCTGGCCTGCAGAAGCAGCTCGATTGAGGAGAAGGAAGCGGCTTCAGGTAAGCCTTCTCTCCCCGCCCCCGGGCACTGGCAGCAAGACCTGAGGGGCTTCCAGCCGCCAGGCCCACCACGCCAGCCGAGCCTTGTCCCGCCTCCTACCCCAGCAGCGAGGCCTGAGCGGCTTTCAGCCACCAGGCCTGCCGAGCCTCCCCCCCCCCACATTGGCGGCGAGGCAGAGTTCCCAGAGCATTCTCTGCACATGCACAGGGAACACTCTTTTGCTTTTGGGGGGATTTAAGTATCCCCCATATAGTTTTTTCAACTTTTCAGATTTTTCTGCACACCTGGGATGGCTTGAAGTGTGCAGGAAAATCTCTGTGCCCCCCAAGTGCCCCCCATGTGCGGATTTAGACATCCACACGCACAGGGGACACTTGGCTATTAGATATATAGATCGTTATTATGCTTCATTTTCATACATTAAGCCTTTATTAAAGGGACAGTAGTGCATTTTTTGTCTCCAGGCTTTCTAGCTAGGGCTGCCAACCTCTAGGTGGGGCCTGGAGATCTCTTAGAATTATAATTGATCTCCAGACTACAGAGATCAGCTCCCCTGGAGAAAATGGCTGCTTCGGAGGGCGGGCTCTTGCATCACACCATGCTGAAGTTCCTCTCCTCCCCGAATTCTGCCTCCTCCGGGCTCTACCCTGAAACCTTCAGAAATCCCCCAAATTGGAGTTGGCAACTCTTCTCTTGGCAACCATCATACACCATTCTCTCCGTCGTTTATCCTTGCAGAAACCCTGTGGGTTAATGACTGACTCAGGGTCACATAACAACCTTTGTGGCGGGGCAGCCGTCTCTGGACTCTCAAGCAATTATCCCACTCTGTCTGCCTCATTACTGCATCCCTGTTCCAACTTGAAATCCGTTTTTTTTTCCAAACCAAAGAACTAAATCCATATTTGGATTTCAACCCGGTCTTATTTGTATTACTGTATTCTGATGGAACAAATTTTGAGTCCCGTGTCAGCTTTAAGACCAGCAGAGTTTAATTCTGTGTGTTCCCCATAGCAATCTATGGCTGTAAAAGTTGGACCATGAAGAAGCAGGACTGGAGGAAAATTGCGCATATTTGAGCTGTGGTGCTGAAGGAGGCTTCTGCACATTCTTTGGACAGCAAAGATGACAAGCAAGTAATGGAGCTTATAAAACCAGACATGTCATTGGAAGGAAAAATCATAAAACTGCGACTGACTTATTTTGGCCATGTCCTGCGGAAGAACTCACTGGAAAAAGCAACTATGTTTGGATGGGTTGGTGGCAAAAGGAAACCAGGCTGCCAAAGGACACCATAAAAGTTGACACCAGCCTGAGCATGCAACAACTCAAAGAAACAGTACAAGATCGGAAAACGTGGAGAGAGAAGAAGAAGAAGAGATTGGATTTATACCCCACCCTTCACTACCCAAAGGAGTCTCAGAGCAGCTTCCAAACTCCTTTCCCTTCCCCTCCCCACAACAGGACACCCTGTGAGGTAGGTGGGGCTGAGAGAGCTCTGAAAGAAACTGCTCTTTTTCAAGGACAGCTCTTATCAGAACTATGGCTTGCCCAAGGTCATCCAGCAGGTGCAAGTGGAGGAGAGGGGAATCAAACCCAGTTCTCTGAGATTAGAGTCCGCACACTTAACCACTACATCAAACTGGCCCATAGAATCGCCAAGAGTTGGACACGGCTGAATGGCTAACAACAACAATAAGCTTTCGTGTGTACGCACACATCTTCAGATACCCTTTTAAGACCAACAGAGTTAAATTCTGGGTATAAGCTTTCATGTGCACAGGAAAGCCTGTACCTAGAATTAAACTTTGTTGGTCTTAAAGCTGACACTGGACTCAAACTTTGTTCTGTTGCTTCAGACCAAACATGGCTACCCACCTGAATGTATTTCTGATGTTAGCAATCTGCCCTTTCAGTGACAAGCTCCGTGGTGTGCATCACGTAAGACCTTCTCTTGGTGTTACCGTGTTGGCCACAAGATAAGTTATTTCCAAAAAATTTCTTGGATGGGAACGGAAGTTCAGCGCTTGTTCTTAGGGACTGCAGCAAATAAGGCTTGTACCCAGGCTTACTTCTAGGAGCAGAACACAAATCCTTTGGCTCCCATTATACGGAGCCACTGTGCTGCAAAAATGTTGAATAATAACGATAAATTTAAACATAATTGTTGCAGGTGCTATGAGTTCAACGTGCCTCTGATGTTAATGTCAAACAAAGTGTGTCTCAGAAGCTTGGGGAATTTTGGCTGAGATCAAAGACACAGATCAAAGGCAGGGAGGACCTGTAGGCGCACAGGCTGTGTGGACATTTTGTCCCCGCGGGAGGGGGGAGAACATTCTATTTAGCCAGCAGTTGAGCTCTTGCAAGGAAGGCACTGTGGTTTGCAGCTCAGCTCTTGCTAAGCCTCTCTTTTGCGGTATGGATTCTTGATAATATGAATAATAAAACTCGGGTACCTTTGATAGCACAACAGAACCTGGTTGGAACTTGAGAGTCAATAGTTAGACCGGGGTCCCCAAAATTGTTGTTTCTGTGGGCACCTTTGGAATTCTGACCCAGCGTGGTGGGCCCATTCACAACATGGCTGCCACAAAATGGTTGCTGCAGGAGGCGGAGCCAAATACAAAATGGATGACATAGCTTACCCTTTGGCCACTCAGTAAGGATACTTGTGCAGCGGCAGCAGCTGCTACCAAAGTAACACTTTTAAAAATCTGCACAGCCAATCAAATCTCCAATGACTAATCAGAAGCCTTGCTGGCTGGCCCCACCCACTTTCAAAATCCACGCTGGGGGACCCCTGAATCAGAAGTTCTGTAGAATTCACAAAATACACAGAGTATCACTGCCCCAGACATAAAAACAAAAGAGAAGCCATGGTGGATCAGGCCAATGGCCCATCCAGTCCAACACTCTGTGTCACACAGTGGCCAAAAACACCAGGTGCCCTCAGGAGGTCCACCATCAGGACCAGAACTCCAGAAGCCCTCCCACTCTGCCCCCTCCCTCAAACACGAAGAATACAGAGTATCACTGCCCCAGATATAAGAACATAAGAGAAGCCATGGTGGATCAGGCCAATGGCCCAACCAATCCAACACTCTGTGTCACACAGTGGCCAAAACCCAGGTGCCATCAGGAGGTCCATGAGCCCTCCCACTGTGGCTCGCTAGCACCAAGAATACAGAGCACTACTGCCCCATCTTGCTTCCGGAGTAGCTGTAGATCCCTCTGAAGTGACTTCCTGTATTTTGTAAATATCCATGCCCTTTGGTGGTGCCACACGAATAAATGAAGAATCATGCTGCCTCCATGAGCTAGAAAGGGGCAAAAGACATTCGAGTGAAAATACACTGATTTTTTTTTTAAAGTAGCCTTCTGTCTATTGCTTACATCCCATCACTGGCAATTTGCCTTTGCGCAAGTGGCTCTGGGGCTTTCCACCGCTTTATTCGAAATGCTGTCACAGCTCCGATTTTCTACTATGCAGCATGTTTGTGATTCAGTGGTGCTTCTCATTGTGGGAAGGGAAAACGGGAAAGAGGCGCTGCACGGAGCATCTACTGCCCGGATGCTATAATTAGGGTTGCCAGGTCTCCCCTGGGTGCCGATGGGGGGGGGGGGGTGCAGGGGAAGGGTTGCTGAGATTTGGGGGTGGAGCTTGGGAAGCATAGGGACCTCCGTGGGGTGCAATTGTTGGAGTGAGCGACTCAGCATGCCTGGACATTGGAGGGGGCGCCACATCACTCCAAGTGTGTACAGGTGTTATCTCGTTGAATAGGAGGCCTCTCTTCGCTTAACCTGGAAGCTGCCCTCTGACCCCTCCTATCTCTCTCCCTTTGCCCTTTCCCTCACTTCACATGGCCTTCCATGGAGACACATGTCTCTGCAGGTCTCTCCTATAGAGACAGTGCCCTCATCCTCCCACACATGTGATGCCAGACAAGCTGGCCATTTGTGACTGGGAAAGTACTCTTTAGTTTAAGTCCCTTTCCCTTCTTTTGACTGCAACCTGAATGTGAACTGGATCTACTTGAATAAATGTAAGTTTACCTTTTATTTATTTTTTTTGCAATATACTTCTTGGGAGATTTATTGACTGCACTCAGGATCATGCTTCTATGACTGGGCAAAACTCTGCTATATTAACCAAATAGCCAAATAACAATGCCAGAGAATCCACCCTCCAAAGTAGCCTTTTTCTCCAGGGGAACCGATCTCTTTAGTCTGGAGATGAGCTGTAATTCCGGGGGGTCCCCAGGTCCCACTTGGAGGCTGGCATCACCGGTGCCATTTAAGCATCTGTATCTTTGTGGCAAAAGGGGCTGCGGTGGCTCAGAGGTTAAGATGCTGAGCTGCTGACCGGAAGGTCGGTAGTTCAGCAGTTCGAGACCCGAGTGCCACGTGATGCCGTCTCTGGCCCCAGCTCCTGCCAACAGAGCAGCTCAAAAGCAAGAAATTGCAAGTAAATAAATAGGTACCACTTCGGAAGGAAGGTAACAGCATTTCATGCGCCTCGGTGTTTAGTCATGCCAGCCACTGTGAGGCTTCTGAATCAAATCAAATAAGCCAGGCTCTTTGGTGAAGTAAAAGATCCTTTTATTCTTAATGATGGTTCAGGTACTCAGTGTTTGTTAGAGATAACTTGGTTACAGGCAACAGGGGTTAATATACCATACACAGTAAGGTGAGAGCAGGCAAAGAGCCAATCAGAGCCAATACAAAAAAGCGCGAAAACCCCCAATCGTTGGTTCTTACAAAAAAGGTCCAAAAGCACTAAATTCCCCCCCAGGCCCCTTGGTGACCTCTACTTGCAATTCACAGGCCAGGCACCTGGCTAGAAACAGTTCAACAGTTCTCCAAGGTTACAAAGGCAAGATAAAACATTCATGACTCCAGAGAGAAAGAGGGAGGAGGCGAGAGAAGATAGCCAGACTGTTTATGTGACGTGGTGGAATGCGGCAAGCCATCCTCCCGGGGAAGAAAAAGACACATTAAGCAGGACAGGCAATAAACCTCAAGGCTGGCAATAAATTACAGATAGACAATTACTGATAGAGAACCCAGCCCGAACAATTAATGGCAGCAGATCTGACAGCCACATGACCACGGAAACATCTTCAGACAGTGCTGGCTCTTCAGGTTGGAAATGGAGATGAGCACCGCCCCCTAGAATTGGATTTGACTGGCTTTCGAGCAAGGGAAACCTTTACCTTTATCTTTGTGGCAGCTGTACCGTGAGAGGTGGTCCTAACAGGGCTGCAGAGGAGATGTGTTGCTGTTTTGACTTCCCCATGAAGTACGGTGTAGATTGTTGCATGTTGAAAGGTCAGGGCTCAGGGTAGGGTTACCAGCCTCCAGGTGGGGCCCAGGGATCTCCCAGAATTACAGCCGATCTTCAGCCTACAGAGATCAGTTCCCCTGGAGAAAATGGCTTGTTTTGGAGGATGAAATCTACGACACCATCCCCCGCTGAGGTCCCTCCTTCCCCAATCTTCACCCTCCCCAGTCTCCACCCCACCCCACCCCCAAATCTCCAGGAATTTCCCAATCCAGAGTTGGCAACATATCCTTTGCGCAAAGACAGTCCCCGGTTTAATCTCAGGCATCTCTTTTCAAGACTGGATCTGTATCTCACACTGGGGAACGAGGTCACATCAAGCCAACATTAATACTATATGTGTGCAAATCCAAGCTGCTGCCAAGCTGTCGTGTGCAGTTTAATTGGAGTTTTTTTGAACTCCTCCCAAAGGAAATGATACACCTGGCTTTAGGGTTGCCAGCCTCCAGGTGGGGCCTGGAGATCTCCCGCTTTTACAACTGATCTCCAACTGACAGAGATCAGCTCCCCTGGAGAAAAGGGCTGCTTTGAAAGGTGGACTCTATGGCATTGTACCCTGCTGAGGCCCCTCCCCTCCCCAAACCCCGCCCTGTCCTGGATCCATCCCCAAAGTCTCCAGGTATTTCCCAACCCAGACCTGACAACCCTACCTGGGTTAAACCCTGGTTTATGGGGCAATCCAAAATGGGTCTACTCAGAAATAAATCCCAGGGCTTAACTCCCAGCAACGTGTTTTTAGGGTTGCTCTGTTTGTGGAGAGAAAACTAATCCTGGTTAACCAACAGCCTGCATTCACATGTCCTTTGTGCATTTAAAATGTTTTACATCCCACCTTTCCCAAATGCTCGAGGCGGTTTGGAAAACCCAAGCATGTGGGATTTGAAAAGATAATCGAACCCATGCACTGAAACACAGCCAGTGGAAGCAGCAAGATTTCGGTAGGCAACAAAGTCCAAGTTGGGCTTGGAGATCTCCCAGAATCAGGGGTCCGTTGGAGCGGGAGCGCACAGGAGCGCAGCTCCTGGAGTGAGGAGCCCAGGGGGCGGGCACATGCCCTGCTAGGGTCTTTATTGTTTATTGTTTTGTTTTAATATTGATAATTTTATCATTGTTCCTTTTATGACTGTGTGCTGCTTTTCCAGAGACTTGCTCAAGGTGGCATATAAATTTTCTAAGTATACCATTTTTTATCTGGGCACATGGCACATACGTACTGGAGAAATTTCACCAACCCTTCATCGGCTTCCACCCCATCAGTTTGGTGTAGTTGTCAGGAGTTGGGACTCTAATCTGGGAGAACCGGGTTTGATTCCCCACTCCTCCACATGCAGCTGCTGGTGTGACCTTGGGCCAGTCACAAGTTCTCTCAGAGCTGTTCTCTCATGAGCAGTTCTCAAAAGACCTCTCTCAGCCCCACCTACCTCACAGGGTGTCTTGTTGTGGGGAAGGGAAGGGAAAGGGATGGATGGTGCACATGACCTGGGTATCTCAAGTCTACTGAAAACCTGGTGGTTTCAAGGGAGCAGGAAGAGAATGAGGGTGTGTTCTTTACGCTTACTTTTATTGCACAAAGTATTGGATGGGGAAGGGAATGGAGGAAGAGCAGGTCAGTTTCACTCACCTGTGGAGTGGAGCCTGAGGGGTGGGTATCGCCTTCTGACACACTTCCGGTATGTTAGGGGGTGTGGCATATGCAAATGAGTTATGCAAATGAGTCATGCTAATGAGCTCCTGCACCTCTTTTTCTACAAAATGACCCCTGCCCAGAATTATAACTGATCTCCAGACTCCCGAGGTCAGTTCCTCTGGAGAAAATGGCAGCTCTGGAGAGGGTTGACTCTATGACATTATACCATGCTGGGGGGTCCCTCCCCACCCCAAACCCTGCCCTCTCCAGACTCTACCCCCAATTCTCCAGGGATTTCCCCTCCCAGAGTTGGCACCCCATGGATGCTGCCATGAGCTCCTGGGAGAAAGGGCAGGATAAAAGAGGGTGGACTCCACAAATAATCCTGAGCTCTTGAGTCACCAGCTCACCTGCGGTTATGCACGTCCCTGAAGACGGCCCCGCCTAAAATTTAAAAGAAATGAAGGCACTCCTGACTGATTTAAGCAAGAATTTATAGGCGGGAGGAGTCACTTCCTTTCTGGGTGGATGAAAGGTGTAATTCTGAAATATCTCCAAAGGTACACTTGCTTTGTAACCAGGGATGCAATGTAACAAAAATTCTGGCACCTGGAGATTTCTGGGTTTTGCAAGAACACAAGTCCTGCATTAGGGCTGCCAAGTCCAACTTGGGAAATATCTGGGGACTTTGGGGGTGGAGCCAGGAGACTTTGGGGGTGGAGCCAGGAGAAAGGAAGTGACATCATTTTGTGATGTCACATCCTGTGATGTTGCTTCCACATGCTGACACATGAACTCATGAAGTTTCCTAATACTGAATCAGGCCATTGGTCCATCAAGGTCAGTATTGACTACTCAGACTGGTAGTGGCTCTCCAGGGTCTCAGGCTGAGATCTTTAATGTCACCTATGACCTGATCCTTTTTTAGCTGAAGAGGCTGATACCTCCTGCATGTCAAGCAGATGCTCTATCACTGAGCAACGGCCCTACTGAATCCTTCCTCATCTCGGCAGAATATGAAGCACTAAGTGCTACACAAGTGCTAAATATGATTTTCATATCATAAGAACAGGAGAGAAGCCACAGTGGATCGGCCCATCCAGTACAGCCCATCCAGTACAACACTCTGTGTCACAACAGTGGCCAAAAATACCAGGTGCCCTCAGGAGGTCCAGCAGCGGGGCCAGAACTCCAGAAGCCCTCCCACTGTTGCCCCCCAAGCACCAAGAAGACAGAGCCTCACTGCCCCAGACAAAGGGTTCCATTTAGACCTTGTGGCTAATAATAGCCACTGATAGACCTCTGCTGGATGGGGACAGAGAGAGAGAGAGACAGACAGACAGACAGAAAAAAGAAAGAAAGAGGGAGAGAGAGAGAAGGGGAAAAAACTGGCAGAGGCACTTACTTCCATTTAGACCTTGTGGCTATAATAGCCACTGATAGACCTCTGCTGGATGGGGACAGAGAGAGAGACAGACAGACAGACAGAAAAAAGAAAGAGGGAGAGGGAATGAAAAGAGCTGGAAGAGAAACTCATCTTGCCAGCCACATGCAAAAGCAGCTCCTTCAGTCCCTCCTTAATCTCTGGGCGGACCTGTCTTGCTGTGGAAGAAGCTCTCTTGCTGACTTCTTAAAGGGGAAATGTCTGGCGAGGCTTTTTACTGCAGGGCAGGCTCTCTGCAGACATTTCCCTTTTAAGGCAGCCATTTTGTCCCCCCGGTGGCCAACTTTGGAAAAGCGGGAGATAAGCACTAAAAATCAGTGTTTCCCCCGCCCCACCGGGGGACTTGGCAGCCCTATCCTGCATTCACTTAGGGTACCAGGTCCCCCCCCCCGACCACCGGCAGGGGATGAGGGGGTAGGGTTGCCAGGTCCAGGTTGGGAAACTCCTGGAGATTTGAGGAAGGAGCCTGGGAGGACAGGGACCTCGGTGGGGTACAGTGTCATAAAGTTAGGGCTGCCAAGTCCCCCCGGGGGGCTGGGATTCCCCCTCTAAAGAGGTCCCCAATCCGCCGGTCCGGATTTGACCGGCGGGGGGAACCCCATCCCCCGCAGTGGCCCGATCCGGCCGACTGCCCAGCGTGATGATGTCACCCGGAAGTGACGTCATCACACTGGGCACGTTGCCGGGGGCGACGCTCTAGCAATCGCCCTGAAAACTCTATGGCACCATAGAGTTTTAGGGCGATTGCCAGAGCGTCACCCCGGCAACGTGCCCAGTGTGATGATGTCACTTCCAGGTGATGTCATCCCGGCGCACGCATGCAAAGCATGCACGCAGAAGTGGACAACGGACAGGACTCCCCCGCTTTCTCACCGGTAAGAGTTGGCAACCCTACATAAAGTCCACCCTCCAGAGTTAACATTTTCTCCAGGGGAACTGATCTCTCTAGTCTGGAGATGAGCTGTAATTCCAGGGGATCCCCAGGTCCCACCTGGAGGCTGGCATCCCTAGCAAGGTCCCAATAACGTTCCACTTTTATTGATATTCCTGGGTATATTGATGGTGCAAACAAACAGGAAACAGAAGCCAAGGCCTTTCCTTGATATTTCCTCCTAGTATGCAGAGATTTGCTGCCTCTGACTATGGTTCCCTCAATTATTGAAAAGGATCTTGAAGAACCCACCCTGGACCAAGTGGAATCCTCAGTGGGCGGAGATGGACGGGTCAGGTAGAGATAGCGTACAGCATTGCAGCTGAGGGAAGGGAACACTTATTGTTCAGTCACAGTCGGGTCTGACTCTTCGCGACCCCATGGACCACATCACGCCAGGCCCTCCTGGCTTCTGTCATGCTCCAGAGTCTGCTCAATTTCATGTTTGTTGCATCGGTAACACTGTCTAACCATCTCACCCTTTGCCATCCCCTTCTCCTTTGACCTTCAATCCTTCCCAGCATCCAGGGTCTTCTCCAGTGAGTGCTCCCTTCTCATTTGATGGCCAAAGTACTTGAGCTTCAGCTTCAGTGTCTGGCCTTCCAAGGAACAGTCAGGGTTGATTTCTGTAGCCTTTTGTTATTGTCCATGGAGTTTTCTTGGCAAAGATACTGGAGTGGGTTGCCATTTCCTTCTCCAGTGGCTCCCACTTTGTCTGAATTCTCTGCTGTGGCCTGTCCATCCTGGGCGGCCCTCCACGGCATAGCCCACAGCCTCATCGAACCATGCAAGCCCCCTCGCCACGTCAAGGCAGTGATCCATGAGGGATCCCAGAGGGAACACTATCGTTGTTTAAAAACAGACAATAGTCTTATTCAGAAAGGAATTTCCAGTCTTTAAATGGAAGCTGCCATGTGTTTAGAACCCTGCTTTAAAAATCCCCACAAAGAAATGTACCAGTCAGGATGTTGCACCCATCTGGCCCAGGCCAGCTAAAAGCCATTTTCCTCCTTTCGATCTGCAAGGGGCAAGTAACTCCACCATGATTTTGCATCAGGTGTATTTGGCTCCTGATGAAGACATGGAGAAGACTACATATCCCCAGAGGAGGCTCCTTCTGTGCCTCTGTATGAGTCCCTGGTCTAGGCATGTTTTTTTTTCCCCCAGGCAGAAGGCACGCTGAGATCAGTGATCCATGTATAAACTCGGGGAGTGGGTGAATAATTCATTTTTTGCCCTTGCACATTGTAAACTTCTCTGTATTTGTGTGTGTGCATGTGTGTAGAGTGACTCTGGTTTTAATTCAGAAGGAGACCCATCTCATCTAAATCAATGGTTCTAATGCTTATGATCACCCCCCTTCCTTTTGTGCAACCTTAGCATCTGTGTCCAAAATCACATGCTGCTCTTTACTCCAACGACTGTATGCTATTAATGCTGAGTGCATGGTTTCATTGACCACATACTCGAACACAAAAAGGGACGTGTGCTACCACCCGGGATTGTCATAGACAAAGGATAGAATCGCACGCCCTTCATCCCACAGAATCCATGCCTTCGTTTCTGGAGCAAAGAGTCAGAAAACTTAATCATCCCATAAAACCATGCTATGTCAAATTCCAACTTTAATCATTTGTGCTTCTATGATCTGCATTTAGGAAGCTGGTTGTGTCCTTGAAATGACAGAGGGTTTTACTGTTCTGTTTTTAGGGAAAAGGAAGTAAGGAATCAGCTGTCTAGGTACGAGAGCCCAACAGAGTCAGTCAACAACAAGTGTCCTAAGGAAGGAAATCTTTATTGAGAAAGGTCTGTTGTGGTCATCTGTACTTTTTGTGTCAGTAATGGCTAACACAGCCTCAAGCAGGACAATTATACAGAATTCAAAAAGGAGTCAGGTAAGGAATTGCAACCAATCACCGAACCAAATAAAAGGCACTCAAAATACAGGGAGAAAGCGGGAAGAATTAGAGTCAAACAGGAGAAGAGATACATGGGCAGGCACCAACAGTCTCTCAAGGTCAGAGCAGCTCGGAGAGCGATAAGCATGCCATGAGAAATATAACATAACATTCCACAGACCTGACATCAAGGGTTCACTCATCCCACCTCCCGGGCAGGAGATGGCAGCATTAGCTGACACTAGGGAGGTTGTGAGCTCCCCCGACTGGCAGTCTTTGAGCAGCGGCTGGACAAACCCTTGTCAGGGATGCTCTAGGCTGATCCTGCACTGAGCGGGGGGTTGGACTAGATGTCCTGTAGGGCCTCTTCCAGCTCTGTGATTCTATGAACTTATTTGCCCTGAAAAGACAGTCCCTGCAGGTTACAAAACCCACCGAACAAGCTGCCATCCCTATATGTATGTGTTAGAAGAAGAGGAGATTGTATTTATACTCTGCCTTTCACTACCCAAAGGAGTCTCAGAGTGGCTTACAAACTCCTTTCCCTTCCCTTCCCCACAACAGACTCCCTGTGAGGTAGGTGGGGCTGAGAGAGCTCTAAGACAACTGTCCTTGAGAGAACAGCTGGTCCAGAGCTATGGCTTGCCCAAGGTCATCTAGCAGGTGCAAGTGGAGGGGTGAGGCATCAAACCCAGTTCTCCCAGATTAGAGTCCGCACACTTCACCACTACACCAAACTGTTCAAGAACAGCTGTGCCAGAACTGGTAGTTCTGGCTAATTCATTACCACAAGCTATACGTCTGATCTTGTATATGTATCATTAGTTGCTGATGAAATTAATACGAGGGAAAGATTTCTAAAGAGCAGACAGACAGACAGAGACGTCATTCTGGCCACAACGAGGAAGCAAGAATAAAATGGTAGGAAATGCTGTGACTGCAGTCACGATCCAAGCATCGTTTCTCTGAGTCCAGCCCAAATTTGTAATATGAGCCCCACCTCGGGATTCCAGCACAGACTCAACAATCTCATGAGTCATAAAAGAAACAAAATCCAGTTTGATTTTGAATTGTCATACGGTGCTGCCTTAAACTGAGCCAGATTGTGATCCCTGAGAGCTTGGTATTGTCTGCTCGGACTTGCATCAGTTTAGCAGAGTCTCAGGCAGATGAGGGTTATTATTGGCATGAGGTCGGGGCAGCTTTACACGCAGAAGGTCCCAGGTTCAATCCCCAGTATCTCCAGTTAGAAAGAACCAAGAAGTAGGTTATATGAAAGATCTTGATCTGAGACCCTGTGGAATCACTGCCTACAAGAAAGTAAAGTGGGCACCGGGTGAGCATCAAGGGAGGGGAAGGTGTTCTAAATGCAATGTGCCACTCAAAGATGCCCTGTCTCTGGGTTGCCAGTTCTGAGTTGGGAAATACCTGGAGATTTTGGGGGTAGAGTCTGAGGAGGGCAGGGTTTGGGGAGGGGAGAGGAGAGGCCTCAGCTGGATATAGTCCCATGAAGTCCACCTTCCAAAGCAGCCATTTTTTCCAGGTAAACTGATCTCTGTCTGGAGATCAGTTGCAATCTTGGTGGGGCTCCAGGCACCATCTGGAGAGTGGCAACCCTCGTCTCTAGTCATACATCACCAGGCAGAGAGAGATTTGCAGAGTTCCTCTGCATTGTGCTCACATACATAAGAGTGTAGTGCCAGCTTTGCTGGAGGGGCCATAGCTCAGTGGAAGAGCCTTTGCTTTAAATGTTGAAGGTCCCAGGTTCAATCCCCAGCATCTCCAGTTAAACAGATCAGGTAGTAAGTGATATGAAAGACCTCAAGCAGCCTTCTAATGGTGCTGTGGGGAAAACAGTGGCTAGGCTGAAGAGCTATGTTCATAAGACTGGGGCAACCCAGATTTAAATCTCATTTCAGCCACAAAAATCTCAGCCCAACCTACCTCACAAAGTTGTGAGGTTAAAATGGGGATGGGCAAAAGGAAAGTCTTGGCCTCTCTGCCCTGTTGCTGACCCTCCAGAGGAACTGGTTGGGGCCGCTGTGTGAGACAGGATGCTGGACTAGATGGACCACTAGTCTGACCCAGCAGGGCTCTTCTGATGTTCTTATGAAGGTCTCGGCCTCTATGTCCTGTTGTTGGCCTTTCAGAGGAACTGGTTGGCCACTGTGCGAGACAGCATGTTGGATTAGATGGACCACTGGTCTGATCCAGCAGGGCTCTTCTGATGTTTTTATGAAGGCCTTGGCCTCTATGCCCTATTGTTGGCCTTTCAGAGGAACTGGTTGGCCACTGTGCAAGACAGCATGCTGTACTAGGTGGGACACCGGCCCGATCCAGCAGGGCTCTTCTCATGTTGTTATCGAAGGGGGAAACACGTACATTGTCCTTGGAGGAAGTGTAGTTTGCAAATTCAATAGATTTCATCTAGGATTAAGCTAAGCTGGGTCAGCCCTGGTAAGTATTTCGATGGGAGACCACCAAATAGGTCCAGGATCATTTCATAGAGGCGGGCAATGACAAACCACCTCTGAACATCTCTTACCTTGAATACCCGACGAGGGGACACCATAAGTTGGCGGTGACTTGATGGCACTTCCATGTCCCCCCACCAGAATCAGGCTGGTTGTACTTAGAAAAAAATGGCATTGCCTGTCTGATCTGGATCACATCCTCTGTGTGATCGTAAGATGGTGGACAGCTGCAGAGATGGCTGATCAGACAGATCTGGAGATTCCTGTGAAGGGTCACATCAGTCCACAAGAACTGGGTGATCCCAAAACCACTCCCAGGGTGTTGAACTGGCTCATCAGGAAGGAGTTTCTGAAGGCCCTGTGTTGTGCCACCTCCACTTGGAAAACAACTTAGGGCTGCCAACCTCCAGGTGGGACCTGGGGATCCCCTGGAATTACGGCTCATCTTCAGACTCCAGAGACCAGTTCCCCTGGAGAAAATGGATGCTTTGGAGGGTGGGCTCTCTATGGCATTGTACCCCGCTGAGGTCCCTGTCCTCCCCAGGCTCCATCCCCAAATCACTGGAAGTTTCCCAACCTGGATCTGGCAACCCTACCACCCATAGCCCTGCTGGTGGCCAGAAGGGAACTGGCAACCCTAGAAAGCAAGTCTGTGTGTTGTAGTCACGAGGACTTGCAAACAGTGATGATTCAGGCCATGTCCTGGCAGCTGCCATGAAGAAACCCGTGCCAAGCAATGAAGAAAAGGTGGGTCTCAGAGGATGTCTCATCTGGAGATCCCTCAGAATTGCAACTGAACTTCAGACAGCAGAGATCTATCTCCTTGGAGAAAACCTTCGTCGCCAGTGAAGAGTGCTGGACTCAGGAGACCAGGAACGGTGAAATCATGAAGCCTTTATTGAGTGATTCGGCATGCCCAGTAGACGGTCAGAACAAGCATGCTTCCTGGGCTCCAGGGCCCTCATTATATGCTGTCCGGAGCCACACCTCCGGCCGCACCCAAAAGACCTGATAGGGGCTTAACATATGTGCATGTTTGTCATAGGTTCCCTGGAGGAGCCTTTGATTGCATTGGCTCCCCAGGGAGAACCTAGGTCCCACATTGGTGGAGGCTTTCAATCCGGACGTCTATTGTTCCTCCAGATTCAAGCTCCCCTCTCTGCCTGACCATGTGCTCTGGCCATGCGGCGGGCGCCATTACCTGGGAGCACATGGCAGGCTGGTTGCTACACAGAGCATACTACATTACACCTGCTGTAGATTGTGGACTCCAGTGTTTCCTCTAAGTTTAGTGAATGAGAGCTAGCTCACAATTTTTTAGCCTCCGGCTCACACATTTTTGTCTTCGCTCAGGAAGGATGGCTCCAGGGCAATCTAATTTATGCAGTAGCCAAGTCACTCCCTCACGACTTTGATGCCAGTAGCTCACAAAGTAGAATTTTTGCTCACAAGACTCCACAGCTTAGAGGGAGCATTGGAACTCCATGGCACTATACCCAGCTGAGGCCTCTCCCTGCCCTAGATCCTGCCCTCCTCAGACTATATATCCATGGGTATGCCTTCTTTGATTAGAAGGAATGGGAAAGGTCTAGGGTTGCCAACCTCCAGGTGGGGCCTGGAGATCTCCTAGAATTATGACAGAGATCAGTTCCCCTGGAGGAAATGGCTACTTTGGAGGGCGGTCCCTATGGAATTATATCCCACTAAGGTCCCTTCCCAAACCCCATCCTCCCCAGGTTCCAGCCCTAAATCTCCAGGAATTTCTCAGTCTGGAGTTGGCAACCCTAGAAAGCACTTAGGTGGTGGTGGTGGGGTCCTTCTCCTCCACTTGCACCTGGCTGGATGACCTTGGGCAAGCCATAGCTCTGTACCAGCTGTTCTTTCAAGGACAGCTTGGGAAAGAGCTCTCTCAGCCCCACCTGCCTCACAGGGTGTCTGTAGTGGGGAGGGGAAGGGAAAGGAGTTTGTAAGCCGCTCTGAGACTCCAAGTGAGTGAAGGGCAGGGTATAAATCTAATTTCTTCTTCTTCTTCTTCTACAAAGCCCCACAAGATGGGAGCTCTATCCAGGGGACAGCTTTCTGCCTTGTGTTCTTTGGCCAATTAAGTTCAGTTCCGGTTTCAGCACCAGGAAACCAGGAGCCATAAACTGGTAGTAAATAAACACCGGCTCCAGCGAGCTGTGAAATCCAGCATAAAAAAGAACTGTTATTTCAGTTTCCGATTTGCTCTGTGGGGCCGCCAGACATCACCTCCCCCCCCCCCCCCGCCCCACTCATATTTTATTTCAGGAAAACAAAACTGACTAGGAAGGAAACTCCAGAACACAACGTGTGGTTGACCTTTGTCAAGACTTTCTTGGAGCAAATTCTGTTATCCTAAACCTCTTGCTGAATGCCCCAAATATCTCTTCACAAAGGGGATAAAATATAGCCTTTGGTACAGCATGCTTACAGGTGTTTGCCCCATTCTCATGGCTCTGACTTCCATCCTTTTGATTCTGCTCCCCCGGGCAGGTACGCAACCAGATGCAGCACCTGAGGCACCTGTTTTCGGAGTGAGGTGGCCAACAACGCTTTGAACAGAGGCTTAATGGAATGCTATTTCTCTCCGTGACACGAAAAGCTTCATCTGCCCATTTCCACACACTGGGCCTCTATTAGAGGGACAGAGGCAGCGGTTCGCCCAGGTCTGTTGGGCAGTCCTGCTTGGGATGGGTCACTGGTGACCCAAGATCAAGTTAATTCATGCCTTAGTATTCCCCATGACTATGCCTGGGCGTGAAAGCTGGACCTCCAAAAAGACAAAATCAGTGGGTTCTAAACCAAATCAAGCCTGAACACTTCGTAGGAGCTGAAATGATGAAACGGAAGCTCTCGCACTGTGGTCATGTTATGAGAAGATGAGAGTCACTGGAAAAGACAATAATGTTAGGGAAAGTTGAAGGCAACAGGAAAAGAGGAAGAGCCAAGATGGGATGGAGGGAGGGAGGGAGGGAGGAGGAGGAGAAGAAGGGGAAGAAGAAGAAGACACCCTGTGAGGTAGGTGGGGCAGAGAGAGCTCTGAGAGAACTGCTCTTGAGATAACAGCTCTGAAAAAACTTCTGACTGACCCAAGGTCACCCAGCTGGCTCCATGTGGAGGAGTGGAGAATCAAATCCGGTTCTCCATATTAGAGTCCACTGTTCTTAACCACTATACCAAACTGGCTCTCTTAAAAGTTCAAGTGTTGAGAAACATTGTCTCTGGCTGTGGCTGCACACATGAAATAATCCACTTTCAGTCCCCTTTGCATCTGGATTTTTGTTGCTCCCAGTATCCCAGATGTGCCTACGTCACTTCCAGGTCACATGGGCACGTTGGGTTTAATTTCTGTGTTCTTCCCTGTTGGGGGGGGGGTAATTCCCCCTCCAGCCAGCTGGCTGATGGTGGAGAGGTGGGTCCCAAATCCCTACATCACCCTGACACAGGCCTAGGCCTCGTTTTCCTGTCAGTAAATCACCCCCAGCCAGCTGATTGGTGCCAGGGGGAATGGAAGAGACCCTGGAATGCAGGATTCCCCCCAAGGCAAGGGCCTGGAGACCCTAGATTATGGGGAGGGCATGGTCTGGGAAGGGGAGGGACCTCATAGAGTCCACCCTCCAAACGAACCATTTTGTCCAGGGAAACTGATCTCTGCCGTCTGGAGATGAGTTGTAATTCAGGGCGACCTCCAGGCTGGAGGTTGGCAACCCCAGGCCGATCTTTCAGGTGCGGCCAGGCTCTTTTCTTTTCCCCGGGGCTCTTCCCCCTCTTCCCAGCAACCCCCTCTGGAATGTGACTCCTAGTTTGCAGTGGAACCCAGCCTACAGTAGCGAGTGATTCACACTGTATCCAGTACAGACGCCAGGGCCTGCGGGAGACTGGGAGGAAATAAAACAGCTTGCACTTTTCAACCCCGGGCGCTTCAAGACAAAGGCCTTCTTAGAAAACCACCTCCCAAACAGCAGGACCACCGGCCGCAAGGAAAGTCAGAGAGGAGCTTTGTGAAGGGCAAGGAGGCTTGGAAAAATGAAAGCTGGAGGCATTTCCCACATGCTCAGAGGAATGCAGAAGGGGGCGGGTGTCAAGGCTGGACTGCCAAGAGACCCATCGGAAGTCAGCGCAGCTGGGAAGGACTGTGAATGTGCTATTTGTTTTGCCTGAAAACCACAGGCAAAGTAGGAAGTCCCTCTCTTGGATTTAGCTTCAAGACCGCTGGCACATTTGGACTCTTTCGTGTACGCTGCTGCTACGGTTTCTTGGTTACATACCACCTCTGGAGAAGAAGATAACATCTCCCTTATATTTTCTTGCCTAATCTATTGAAGGCACTCATAGGGTTGATAGCTCTGGGTTGGGAAATACCTGGAGATGTTTGGAGTGGAGCCTGGGGAGGGCAGGGACCTCTCAGCAGGGTACAATCCCATAGAGGCCACCCTCCAAAGCAGCCGTTTTCTCTGTAGTCTGGAGATCAACTGTAATAGGGGGAGAGCTCCAGACCTCCTCTGGAAGTTGGCAGCCCTATGCAGTGATCCCCAGCATGGAGCCAATTGAGGCCTGATAACCCACCAAAGCAAAGAGCTGACCCTGGCTTTCCTCCACCTTACTGAAATAGAAGGTTAAGAACATAAGAGAACATAAGAAACCATGTTGGATCAGGCCAATGGCCCATCCAGTCCAACACTCTGGGTCACACGGTGGCCAAAACCCAGGTGCCATCAGGAGGTCCACCAGCAGGGCCAGAACATAAGAGAAGCCAATGTTGGATCAGGCCAATGGCCCATCCAGTCCAACACTCTGTGACACACCGTGGCCAAAACTACCAGGTGCCATCAGGAGGTCCACTAGCAGGGCTAGAGCTCCAGAAGGCCTCCCACTGTTGCCCCCCAAGAACCAAGAATACAGAGCATCACTGCCTCAAACATAGTGTCCCATCTATACCTTTTGGATAGTAGCCACTGATGGACCTCTGCTCCAAGAACAGCCCAGGAGACATCATCCAGTGTTTTTCTCTGGTACCCACTTCCTTTCCCCCCAAAGCAGGACCAAACCCTGGCTTCCTTCCATCTTTTTGAATGGGTGGTTCTCAAGAAGATCTCAGGAGGCATCATCTCTGTAGTCTTCTTCAAAAGCCCATTCAGAAGCAGCTGTCTCTCTAATAGGAGGATGCTTGGCTTGGAATCTCCCAATATTTTGTGACTGACCCCAGTCCCTGTGGCAGCCATTTTGTGACACTACCCGCCATTAGTTCTCCAAATTTAAGAGGTGCTCACAAGCTCAGCAAACAGAAGCAGCTTTGTGTGCTAATAGAAGAAGAGGAGGAGGAGGAGACTGGATTTATACCCCGCCCTTCACTCAGAGTGGCTTACAAACTCATTTCCCTTCCCTTCCCCACAGCAGACGCCCTGTGAGGTGGGTGGGGCTGAGAGAGCTCTTTCCAGAACGGTCCTTGAGAGAACAGCTCTGACAGAACTATGGCTTGCCTAAGGTCATCCAGCAGCTGTAAGTGGAGGATTGGGGAATCAAACGTGGTTCTCCCGGATTAGAGTCTGTGCACTTAACCACTGTACCGAACTGGCTCTAATAGCCTTGTGAGTCAACTGATAGTGCACCCAAACACACATCCTAATATCGCTGTCTTCCATTTGCACCAGGGGCCCCAGGAGGGAAACATAGAGCCTTGACTCGTTCAGAGACACAACAGACATACTCTGCAGCCAGGAAATTCTCCCACTTTACAAGTGAACGGTCCAATCAAGCTTAATGCAAAGGGGCATCAGAATTACTGCTTCTGTACAGCAGAAGCTGATTGGAAAGGCCCAGGCCCAGAACAATCACTCAGACAGAGACAGTGGGGCAACCTCACCTGCAAACAGGTGCTTTGAGCTCACAGTAATCTTGACAATTTAAAAATGTTCCTTGAAACTCGTGATCTCACAGCACTCAGGTGTTTTCTTTGCACACAGGTTGGGAACAGCTGGTCTAATCGCTAATCACTCTTTAATTACTCAGAAAATAACTTTTCGCTCCTGTTGGCGACTTTTCTCTTGCCAGACAGAGATAAAGTACCCCATTTTCCACTCCAAGCAGTACCAAAGTTGTTTATTTCTTTTTTGCTCAGCAAAAATTCACAATCAATCACACCTTTGCTGCCTGACGGCTGGCCAATCCCTCTGTGAATGTAAATATACCAACGATACAGATAGGCAGGGGTGTAAACTTGGGTATTCATGGGTATTCATGGGCACAGTCAATATTTCTCCCCTTTTGCCTCTCTGGGCAGGTCTACCATGACTGCGAGCTCCCAAAATATGGGGAGTGCATGTGTAAAGTGCCAGCTTACGGCAACCCGAGCAAGGGGCTTTCAAGGCAAGTAAGAAGCAGGAGGGGATGGCCATAAGGAGCACTGCTCGCATGCACCACCTGTACACTATTCCCTGGTGGAGCTGGGCAGCTCAGGAGCCAGGAGCTTGGGCGTCGGATTCTTGCAAGTCAGTGGGCAGAGGGAAGGGCATGCAAGCCGGTGGCAAAGGAGGTATGCAGGTGGCGGGATGCCAGCCTCCAGGTGGGAGCTGGGGATCCCCCAGAATTACAGCTCATCTCCAGGCAACAGAGATCAGTTCCCCTGGAGAAAATGGCTGCTTTGGAGGGCGGACTCTCTGGCACTGTACCCCACTAAGGTCCCTCTCCTCCCCATGCTCTATCCCCAGATCTCTCGGAATTTCCCAGCCTGGATTTGGCAACTCTACCCCCGCATCCCCTGCCAGTGGCCAGAGGGGACCCGACAACCCTAGCGAGCGGGGGTCAGTGTCTGTGGGCCCTGCCAGAACCCCTGGGCCCTCTAGGGTTGCCAGATCCCCCCTCTCCCTCGACACGGGGTGGGAGCTAGGGTTGCCAGCTCCAGCTTGGTGAACTCCTGGAGATTTGGGGGTGGAGCCTGGGGAGGACAGGTGTTAGGACTTTTGTCCAATATTCAAGAAAATTCAGAGTAATGGATCTTGCTTTTCTGGAAAGAAGAGATTGCTTCTTTTAGTTTAAAAGAAACTTTATTACTAAAGGAAAAAGGGAAACGGGATTAGCTACAAATAAACAAAACACGCTTACTAAGCAGCATTGTGCTGCGTCTGCACACTAAGACATCCTGCTAGAGAGTGAGAGAGAGATTACAATGGAGGATCTCTCCGTCTTCTTGACCCCTGAAAGGAAACACCTGATATCATTGACCAATTAGCAAAACAGTACACCTTTAGGTTTCCTGGGCTTAGAGTTAATTGGCCAGCTGCCAGGCATCACTTCCAGGTTAAACTAAGAAACACAACAAGTTGCATAGGTTAACCCTATAATGACTGAAATCCCAGGTCTTGTCTTTCATACTCATTTCTCCAACAACAGGGACCTCAGTGGGGTACCAGGCCACAGAGTCCGCCCTCCAAAGCACCCATTTTCTCCAGGGGAACTGACCCCCCGCAGTCTGGAGATGAGCTGTGATTCCAGGGGATCCCCAGGCCCCACCTGGAGGCTGGCATCCCTAGGCCCCCTGGCAGACACCCCATGACAACAGATGCTGATGCAGGCCCTGGCCGGGATCAAAGTGCCCTGCAATAAAACGTTAATTGCAGTCACACGTCTGAATTGTCCTGGCTGTTTGCGGTGTTTTCAAAGAAAAGGCCTCGCTTGCAGCCGAAGACGGAGGTCAGGCTGGCTAATCATTGGCGGTTTACTTTGCCCAGCTTTCAACTGGATGGGCGTTTTTGTTATTGATTTCAGTGGGTCAGGAATTCCCTCCTCTCCCCCCTTTCTGTGCAAACCTTGCCCTCATTAAAAGGCTCGACCGCCAGCGTTAGGCTGGGAGCTTTAATTGAATAATCTCCCTTAATCGGTTTGGGAAGAGCCTCTTGGTCAACCACAAGCCTCATGGTCAACCACAAGCCTCTCCCTGCTGGAATGCAGCCCTTCCAGGGCCGGCATGCCAAGGAGGGTTGCCAACTCTGGGTTGAGAAATGGCTGGAGATCTGGGGGTATGGATGCCAGCCTCCAGGTGCAGACCTGGGGATCCTCTGGAATTACAGTTCGGTGGGAAGGTAACAGCGTTCTGTGCGCCTCAGCGTCTAGCCATGCTGGCCGCATGACCACGAAAATGTCTTCGGACAGCGCTGGCTCTTCGGCTTGGAAATGGAGATGAGCACCGCATCCCTAGAGCCGGATTCGGCTGGGCTTTTGAGCAAGGGAAACCTTTACCTTTAAGGTCGGTTAGGAGAGAATGGAAGACAAAGACACGGAGAAAGAGAAACTGGTTTAACAAGGATGCCAGCCTCCAGGTAGCACCTGGGGATCCCCCGGAATCACAGCTTATCTCCAGTCTGCAGAGATCAGTTCCCCTGGAGAAAATGGGTGCTCTGGAGGGTGGACTCTATGGCACTGAACCCAACTGAGGTCCCTGTCCTCCCTAGGCTCCATCCCCAAATCTCCAGCAGTTTTCCAACCTGGATCTGGCAACTAGGCCAGACTGATTTCTCTGGAGCTGGGGACTACCAAAAGATCTTGATTTGTGGACCTCAGTGCCCTATGGTGCTCATATGGGAAGAGGCGGTCCCAAAGGTATGCTGGAGTATATGGACTCTATGGCATTATACCCTCCTGAGGTTCCCCCCTCCCAATCCCCAGGCTCCACCCCCCAAAAAAATCTCCAGGTATTTCCCAACCCAGAGCTGGCAACCCTTTCCCACATTCTAGCCACTATACTATATTTGCTCAAATGTTAACGTGGGTACATTTCAGCAGCCCAGGGAACTGCGGAGTTTATGTTGCCCCAGTTTATCTTGCCCCAGAGTTTATGTTGCCCCAGACAAGCCGGATCTTGGCTAACCACATGGAATTCACTGCCACAGGAGGTGGCGGTGGCTACAAGCATGGACGGCTTCAAGAGGGAACTGGATAAACATATGGAGCAGAGGTCCATCAGTGGCTATTAGCCACGAGGTATAGATAGGAACTCTCAGTCTGGGGCAAGTGATGTTCTGTATTCTTGGTGCTTGTGGGGAGGGCTTCTAGTGTCCTGGCCCCACTGATGGACCTCCTGATGGCACCTGGTGTTTTTGGCCGCTGTGTGACACAGAGTGTTGGACGGGATGGGCCACTGGCCTGATCCAACATTGGCTTCTCTTCTGTTCTTATGTAACCACCCCATGATCCAGGCCCTTGCTGAAAATCTTCCTCTGCCTCGGCCTAAACTGGGTGTGGCGACAACTGAAGGTCAGGAGTGCTTGAGCTCCGAAGGAGTTCTCCTTCCAGCTCTCTCCCTGCCCTCTATTTTGAAAAGGAGGGAATTTTCTTCAGCTATCCAGAGGGATGTTTATATAAAAAGGTCAATTCAGTCGGCCGCTCCCCTCGCAAAGCATTATTCCTGTGCCAAACCAAGCGCTAGTGTTTCAGCGCTGAAAACTTCCCAAGAGTTAATTATTTGGTTCAAATGTCGGGCTGGTTAGAAAACACCAGACAGAGGTTCTGTGTCGGAGCTGTAGACAAGCACAGTCTTTGGCTCCATTCTTTGTAACTGGAATAACCAGCACATTTTATTATTCGTGTGCTTCCTTCATCAAGACCCAGCCTTTCTCCCCAGGGGTGAACCAAAACGGCTTGCACCATTTCTCTCTCCTCCATTTTATCCTCACAACAGCCCTGCGAGGCAGGTTAGGCTAAGAATGTGTGAAGGGGGGAGAACTGGGTTGCCAGGTCTGGGCTGGAAAATACCTGGAGACTTTGGGGGTGGATCCGGGAGAGGGCGGGGTTTGGGGAGGGGAGGGGCCTCGGCAGGGTACAACGCCATAGAGTCCACCCTTCAAAGCAGCCATTTTCTCCGGGGGAATTGATCTCTGTCAGCTGGAGAGCAGTTGTAAAAGCGGTAGATCCCCAGGCCCCACCTGGAGGCTGGCAACCCTATCACCCAGCAAGCTTCCATGGCAGTGTGGGGATTTAAATCTGGGTGTTCCCTTGACCAACACACTAACCGTTACACCATATAGGGTTGATTCCGGTGGGTAGCCATGTTGGTCTGAAGCAGCAGAACAAAGTTCGACTCCAGTGGCGCCTTTGTAGGGCTTGCACTGTAGAGAATCACAGCCACAGATATAAGGGGGGGGGGAAAGAACAAGAAAGCTATGTGTGCGCTGCTACAAATTTTTATACAAAAGAACCTTATGAAAACTAACACCTCTACTAAACTACTACAAATTATAAGCCTGTACAAAGTGCACTATTGTATTGGTATAAGTCCGATGAGAATCTCCGGAATAATATCTTGTTTCGATTCTCAAATCTTCATCCAAAACTGGAACATGCGTGATCAGAAACGGTTAAGGACTGGCGAAAACATCAGTCACGAGGCAAGCTGTGCAAGCCTTCCCATAAATATTAACAATCCAAAACGGGGTAATAATAAGACTGAACTTAATTTGTAGTAGTTTAGTAGTGGTGCTAGTTTTCATAACCTTTGTAGGGCTGCCATCATCCAGGTGGCACCTGGAGATCTGCTATGACAGTTGATCTCCAGATGACCAGGATCAGTTCCCCTGGAGAAAGTGGCTGCTTTGGAGGGTAGACTGTATGGCATTATACTCGCTGAGGTCCCTCCCCGCCCCAAACCTCATCCTTCCCCAGGCTCCACCCACAAAATCTCCAGGAATTTCCCAGCCCAGAGTTGGCAACCCTACTTTGAAGACCAGCAAAGATACATTGAAGAAATATTTGAAGAAGTAGGCATGCACACAAAAGCTTATACCCAGAATTAAGACTTTGTTGGTCTTAAAGGTGCCCCTGGACTCTAAATTTGTTCTGTTGCTTCAGACCCACACGACTGCCCACCGGAATCTGTTTTCTCCAGGGGAACTGATCTCTGTCTGTGTTGATCAGCTGTAATCACAGGAGATCTCCTGGCTCCACCTGGGGTATGGCAACCCCAACAGCACACCACATGGCTAGCCATGAGCCTTTTGCTTGGGACTAATAGACTGAATGAATTCTGTAAAAACTTAATGCAAGATTTGGAACACAGTTCAAAAATAGCAGCAGCAGCAGCTCCCTGGAATCATAAGTTCTGCTTAGATTTGATGGGGAGAGCTTTGAAGCACACTCGCTTGGGAGAAATTCCCCATGTGTGCGGACTCTAATCTAGGAGGACCGGGTTTGATTGAACCCACTCCTCCACTCACACCTACTGGATGACCTTGAGCAAGCCATAACTCTGGACCAGCTGTTCTCTCAAGGACAGTTGTCTCAGAGCTCTCTCAGCCCCACCTACCTCCCAGGGTGCCTGTTGTGGGGAGGGGAAGGGAAAGGAGTTTGTAAACCGCTCTGAGACTCCCTCGGGTAGTGAAGGGCGGGGTATAAATCCAATCTCCTCCTCCTCCTCTCGTCTCCTCCTCCTCCCCATTGAGTTTCGTGGCACTTGTTTCCTGATTAACATATGCCACTAAGGTTGCCAGCTCCCGACTGGGAAATTCATGGAGATTTGGGAATAGAACTGAGGGAGGGGAAGAACAGCAGCGCATAGTGCCGTGGAGCATCATCTCCCAACCAGTGGGTCCTCCTTCTCTTCCTCCTCCCACGGCTCAGTGGTAAAACATCTCTGCTTGGGATGCAGAAGGTTCTAAGTTCAGTCTCTGCCATCTCCAGTTAAAAAGGTTCAGGCGTCTAGGTGGTATTATACCCAATCCCCCCTCTAAGCTATGGAGTCCTGGGAGCAAAAATTCTACTTTGTGAGCTGCTGGCATTAAAGTTGTGAGGAGATGATTCGGCTCCGGGATAAATCAGTTTGCTCTGGAGCCATCCTTCCTGAGCTAAAAAAAACTGTGAGCTAGCTCACACTAACGCAGCTTAGAGGGAACACTGATTTACACCCCCTTTCCCCTCTCCCAGATCTCACCATCCTCAGGCTGTACCCCAAAATAAGCTGGAATTTCCCAGCCCAGAGTTGGCAACCCTAGATAAGAATCTGCAGGCATGTGTTCGCGAGATGGTCCACCAATAAATAAGAAGGTTATCAGAAGAAGGAAAGAAAACATTTGTTCACCCTCTCCTCTGCCGGGAAGCAAGCGGCTTCAATTGCTTCTGCGTCGATTTAAGGCAAACATCCTGAAAAGTTTCCCATTTAGGAGATCAGTACAGCGATAGTTAAGAAAAGGTGGTGGGATGTCTTTTCTTTGGGTGCGTTCATACGGGGCTTGGACCGGCTTGTCTGGAAAGGTGGGGTAGAAATGTGAATAAATAAGTAATAAGTAATAAATACGGCTCTTTTGAGCCGTGCCGGGCACAAATGCCTGGGGGATATAAAGTGCACGTCCAGACCTCAACATCTGGGAATCATGCTGCTTTCGTTAGTAGTTCATCGATCCCCGTCAGGGGTCCATACTTAAAAGATAGAAGTTAAAGTCCGGTCTAAAGCTGGCTGATGGGCCAATGCTGGACTTTCCAGTGTCACCTACAGTGTGTAATCAGTGGAGACCATCCCAAATGGGTGCCATTTTAAAAAAACTCTTAGCAATGCGCGCATAACCTCTTAAACAAGCGATGTCCCCAGAACTCTGCTCAAGCGATCCAAAACAATGTTATGTTTCTGACGGTCCCCTGAACTTTGTCAACTTTATTAAGTGAAACGGTGCCTAGAGGAAGGTACAGCTGGCCGTGTTTTTACCATTTTTAGTACGCTCATGTGCAGATAAACAAGTATATAGTGATGCGCCTATGCGCATGCACAGACAGGATTTTTTTTAAAAAAAGCCAACCGCATAGCTCCTCACAATGCGGTGAAGCGCTTCACAGGCGGGCTGTCTGGTCATGCAACTCTGGATCAAAAAAATCTAGCTCAAATTACAGCCGGGCCAATCGCGGGATTAGCTGCCCTAAGAATCCGCAGGCATGTGTTCATGAGATGGTCCACCAATAAATAAGAAGGTTATCAGAAGAAGGAAAGAAAACATTTGTTTGCCCTCTCCTTTGCCGGGAAGCAAGCGGCTTCAGTTGCCTCTACGCTGATTTAAGGCAAACATCCTGAAAAGCTTCCCAATTAGGAGATCAGCACAGCGATCGCTAAGAAAAGGTGGTGGGATGTCTTTCCTTTGATGCTGAAGGACAGTCTTCTACCTCTGATGTTTTCGGCGGTAATAACTACAACTTCAGTCAATTAAAAATCCAGAATTCGGGTAGAATACAGTGGTTCTCGTAAATCGGAACCGGAAAGGGTGGGCAGCTGTACCCCAAAGGGTCACAGTCTGCTTTCACAGAGCCCACCTCCCAACCCTCAAAAATGTTCCTTGTTGCTACATTCGCATCATTGAGCATTCTGCATTCACGGGATAACTATGATGCTTTCATCTTGTTGGCCCTTGGCCATCTTCTGTACTCTTTCCTCCTCCTGAATGATTCGGTACCAAGGCCACAACGCACCCACAAAAGAATGAATTTTCGTGTTTGGCAGTCTCCAAACTCCCATTCCCATGGTGCAAAGAAACTGTCGGCAATAATCAGAACATCAGAAGAGCCCTGCTGGATCTGACCAGTGGTCCATCTTGTCCAGCATCCTGTCTCACACAGTGGCCAACCAGTTTCTCTGGAAGGCCAACAACAGGGCAGAGAGGCCGAGGCCTTCTCCTGATAAGAACATCAGAAGAGCCCTGCTGGATCAGACCAGTAAGGGTCCATCCAGTCCAGCATCCTGCCAACCAGTTCCTCTGGAGGGCCAGCAACAGGGCATAGAGGCCAAGGCTTTCATTAGAACATAAGAAGAGCCCTGCTGGATCAGACCAGTGGTCCATCTAGTCCAGCATCCTGTCTCACACAGTGGCCATCCAGTTCCTCTGGAGGGCCAGCAACAGGGCATAGAGGCCAAGGCTTTCATTAGAACATAAGAAGAGCCCTGCTGGATCTGACCAGTGGTCCATCCTGTCCAGCATCCTGTCTCACACAGTGGCCAACCAGTTTCTCTGGAAGGCCAACAACAGGGCAGAGAGGCCGAGGCCTTCTCCTGATAAGAACATCAGAAGAGCCCTGCTGGATCAGACCAGTAAAGGTCCATCCAGTCCAGCATCCTGCCAACCAGTTCCTCTGGAGGGCCAGCAACAGGGCATAGAGGCCAAGGCTTTCATTAGAACATAAGAAGAGCCCTGCTGGATCAGACCAGTGGTCCATCTAGTCCAGCATCCTGTCTCACACAGTGGCCATCCAGTTCCTCTGGAGGGCCAGCAACAGGGCATAGAGGCCAAGGCTTTCATTAGAACATAAGAAGAGCCCTGCTGGATCTGACCAGTGGTCCATCCTGTCCAGCATCCTGTCTCACACAGTGGCCAACCAGTTTCTCTGGAAGGCCAACAACAGGGCAGAGAGGCCGAGGCCTTCTCCTGATAAGAACATCAGAAGAGCCCTGCTGGATCAGACCAGTAAAGGTCCATCCAGTCCAGCATCCTGCCAACCAGTTCCTCTGGAGGGCCAGCAACAGGGCATAGAGGCCAAGGCTTTCATTAGAACATAAGAAGAGCCCTGCTGGATCAGACCAGTGGTCCATCTTGTCCAGCTCCCTGTCTCAGACAGTGGCCAGCCAGTTGCTTTGAAGGGCCAACAAACAGGGCATAAAGAAGAAGAGTTGGTTTCGTTACTCCACTTTTCTCTACCTTAAGAAGTCTCAAAGCCGCTTACAGAATTTTTGCCCAAATGCCCCAGTGTCACCCCGACACAGCTGCATGATGATGTAACTTCTGGGTCACATCGGAAGTGATGCAGACACATTGCTGTGACATTGGCTGGGCCTCCCTCCCGCTAAGCCCCTCCCCACCAGTTGCCAAGCAACCCTAGAATAGTGCCACACAGGCTACCTTCCACGGCAGCCATTTTCTCATCTATAATGCTGGGAGATCTCTAGCCACCACCTGGATTTTGGCAACCCTACCTACCCACCTTCAGCCCACTTTTGGATGACTAGACTGTCACCATGGCCAAACCACTCCCTCTCCCTATGACATGGCCTTTTCGGTGGTAGCCCCAAGATTGTGGGATTTCCTGTCCCAGGCGACCCATCTATCTGTCCCAGGAGATCTACCAGTCCCCTTCCTTTTGAGCCTTCTGGGAACTTGTGAAAAATATTTTACTCTGGAGGACTTTTGGATTTGTTATGCCTAGAATTGGTTTAGACAGGAAGTGGGGACCCATGACACTTACTGGGGGGGGGGGAGTTTCACGCAGAGGAGGAAGCCGCCACAGGTGAGCCTTCTTCCCTTCCCTTCCCTGGCCCCAGCCAAGCTTTCTCCCACCCCCCGCCCTCTGGCAGTGATGGCAAGGCCCATACGGCTCCCAGCCACTGGGCTCGCCAAGCTCTCTCCCCCGCCCCCTCGTGTGCATGGGGGGGGGGGAATATTCCCCACTGCTCAGGGCCTGCTGAAGCTGAAGGGGTTCTGGAAGAGGAAGAAGCAGCAGCAGGTGAGCCCTTTCCCCTCCCCTTCCCAGTGGCGGTGGCAAGGCCAGCCCACCAAGCCTTCTCTCCCCCCCCCCCCCAGCAGCAACAGACAGTTCCCAGAGTGTTCTCTGCGCATGCACAGGGAATGCTCTTTTACTTTGGGGGGGATTTAAGTATCCCCCCGAATATTTTTTTAAACTTTTCGGATTTTTCTGCACACCTGGGGAGTCCCCCAAGTGGGCAGGGAAATCTCTTTGCCCCCGAGTTGCCCCCAATGTGCGGATTTAGCTATCCGCACCCAGGGGGCACCTTGGCTATTAGCTATATAGATTGGGGAGGGGGGATTTCTATAATTGTGTGCTTTAATTCCATGCTGTGAACTGTGGTATGTCGTTGGTATGGCTGGCAGAATATAAATCTTTTAAAGAAATAAAAAAAACCTGCAGCTTGCTGGGCCATGGGGTCCCTTGAGACGTTCCATTTAAATTCCCCCCCCCCCTCTTTGACGGCGGTATCCCCTCTGATGTTTGTTATTTGCAAAGGGTGTGAAGCACTGGAATGATCTTTTCCGACTCCATATGGTAGTTTCGCATAAACTGGGTCTCCAGTTTTAAATGCAGATGTGTCTTTTCTGTAATCAATGTGCTGTTTATGTCACTTGCTTGGGTTTAACATATTCAAAAAGTTTGCAAGACGGACCATTAGTCTTGCATTAGATCTGCAACCCCAGAACAGTTCAAAGGGGTGAAACTCCTCTTGCTTCAGAGTAGCTGTAAAGCATCTGAAAAATGTAATCGCTTCTATTAAACAGAGGAGGAGGAGGAGGAGGAGGAGGAGGAGGAGGAGGAGATTGGATTTATACCCAGTCTTTCACTACCGAAAGGAGTCTCAGAGCAGCTTACAATCTCCTTTCCTTGTCCCCCCCCAACAGACCCCCTGTGAGGTAGGTACGGCTAAGAGAGATCTCTCAGGAACTGCTCTTGAGAGAACAGCTTTGAAAGAAGATTGGACATGTTGGTCTGAAGCAGTTGGACATGTTAGTCTGAAGTAGTAGAACAAATTTAGAGTCCAGTGCACCTTTTAAGACCAACATAGGTATATTCAAAGTATGAGCTTTCGTGTGCAAGGCACACTTTTTCAAATACAATTGGAATGGGAGATGAGGTTCTAAACTTATAGGCAGGGATTGAACAGCAAATTAGCATGTAACATGAGGATGTTTTAAGTTATGCAAAGTGAAAAAACTAAATAACAAGTTAAGGTTATAAGGTCAACAGTTGTAAAGCAATAAATATGTCACAATAGCAGATAAATGTCTAAAGGTGTTTTTTTCTAATTGTGGGAAGTTCTGAAATGACTCACCCAAGGTTACAGCAGCAGCTGCATGTGGAGGAGTGGGGAAACAAACCCAGTTCTCCCAGATTAGAGTCCATGCTTTTAACCTCTACGCCAAAATGGCACAAAGCATTTGAATAGTCCAGAATTCTTCTTCAAGCCTAATAAAGAATCCTGGAGTACTAGTTACTAATGTATAATACTTTTTATACATGTCACAAGCAAAAAGTTTAAAATATTACTAAGTAAGCAATGTATAGAACGCACCTAAAGAAAAAGAGTTATAAATATTATTTTTAAAACCATTATCCTAAATTATTCGTAATTGGGTATGCTTTGGTATGATTTGAAAAAGAAAAAGTACACTGATATACTGAGAAATTATTGTAATTGAGCTGAGAAGATACTCTATTCTTGTTCTGTGTATTAAATATCAGAACTGTATCTTCAACGAAGTAAAAGAGCCAGTTTAGTGTAGTGGTTAAGTGTGTGGACTCTAATTTGGGAGAACCGGGTTTGATTCCCCACTCCTCCACTTGCACCTGCTGGATGAATTTGGGCAAGCCATAGTTCTGGCACAGCTGTTCTTGAAAAAGAGCAGTTTCTGTCAGAGCTCTCTCAGCCCCACCTACCTCCTAGGGCAGGGGTGGGCAAACTTGCTCAGCGTAAGAGCCACCTAGAACAGGGGTGGCCAAACTTGCTTAACGTAAGAGCCTCATAGAATAAACATCAGATGTTTGAGAGCCACAAGACATGAACAAATATTACCTGCTTTTATTGGAAAAGAAGCAAATTTGCTTTTTATTAACATTAAATGAGACTGCCAAAAATAATAACAAAAGGGGTAGAAGCAGATATTGATAATGATATAAATTTGTCCAATGATATTTGTTTGCTAATGATATTGAACTTCCCAAGCCACCCTGCCGGGAGCCACATAATATATGTGAAAGAGCCGCATGCGGCTCCCGAGCCACAGTTTGCCCACCCCTGTCCCAGGGTGTCTGTTGTGGGGAGGGGAAGGGAAAGGAGTTTGTTAGCTGCTCTGAGACTCCCTTGGGTAGTGAAAGGCGGGGTATAAATCCAATCTCTTCTCTTCTTCTTCTAAAAACTGCTGATAATTAATGACTTTCTGATTTCTTGACACCCCCTTTTTTCCCTTTTCTGTACCCTTCCAACTATATAATAAAATACAATATATATATATATATTTAAAAAGAATTCTGGTGTGCTTGGAAGCTACAGTTTCGTGTGATTTTGATTGGCCTTAATAAGAGGTATCCAATCAAATCAAATGTATTACTATGGTTCGTGACCAGCACAAGATCAGTTACAGCAATGTACACGAATCTTCTACATTTTAGCAAATATACAAAATTAAAATTACCGAATGGCCTATGCATTCTTGAAGTCATAGAACAGACTGAACAAAACACCTGCATTTTATAGGTCAGCTCGTTTCGGTGCCAATTCCCTGCAAATCCTGCGTGCTGCAGCGAGAATTCTGGCACGAGGGAGTATGAATTGAGGGCTTGCTTCTGAAAGGAACTTTCTCGTAATTTCAGATTCAGAGTGGGCGGAAAACCTCCCGAGCAAGGGTGCAATAACCTTTGTGCAATTTTCCTGGTAGAAACAGCAGAGAAGCAAAATATGCTTGCTTGCCTTGATCTTCCCTGCTACTCACGGGCAAACCCTCTCTCCTAATGGGATCTTTTTATAATGGACTAATAAGAGGTGTTATATGTTGTTATTTTTAAATTTTGGACCAACATCGTTACTAGGAACCTCGGTAAAGCATCCCGACACTTTGCGGGGGGTTAGCCCAATACCGGACTTACTTTGAATTAGACGGGCTTAGGATCACTCTTTCGGCATCCCTTCCCAGGCTTTTTCCAGCCTGTTAATGAGCTGTAAATGTGCAACAAGCTGTTCACTCTCTCGACAACATTATTAGCTCTTGGATAATACAAAGAGATTGTTCTTAATATCTGAAGTTACCAGGGGTCCGTTGGAGCAGGAGCGCACAGGAGCACAGCTCCGGGAGTGAGGAGCCCAGGGGGCGAGCACATGACAAAGCCCCGCCCCCTCCTCAGCTTCCCCAAGCAGTGCAGAGGCACAGCGCCCCGGGGAAAGCCCTGCTAGGGTCTTTATTGTTTTTAATGTTTTGTTTTAATATTGATAATTTTATCATTGTTCCTTTTATGACTGTGTGCTGCTTTTCCAGAGACTTGCTCAAGGTGGCATATAAATTTTCTAAGTATACCATTTTTTATTTGGGCACATGGTACATAAGTACTGGAGAAATTTCACCAGCCCTTCAGCAGCTTCCACCCCATCAGCTTGGTGTAGTGGTCAGGAGTTGGACTCTAATCTGGGAGAACCGGGTTTGATTCCCCACTCCTCCACATGCAGCTGCTGGTGTGACCTTGGGCCAGTCACAAGTTCTCTCAGAGCTGTTCTCTCATGAGCAGTTCTCAAAAGACCTCTCTCAGCCCCACCTACCTCACAGGGTGTCTTGTTGTGGGGAAGGGAAGGGGAAGGGATGGGTGGTGCACATGTCCTGGGTATCTCAAGTCTACTTGAAACCTGGTGGTTTCAAGGGAGCAGGAAGAGAATGAGGGTGTGTTCTTTATGCTTATTTTTATTGCACAAAGTATTGGATGGGGAAGGGAATGGAGGAAGAGCAGGTCAGTTTCACTCACCTGTGGAGTGGAGCCTGAGGGGTGGGTGTTGTCTTCTGACACACTTCCGGTATGTTAGGGGGTGTGGCATATGCAAATGAGGTATGCAAATGAGTTATGCTAATGAGCTCCTGCACCTCTTTTTCTACGAAATGACCCCTGGAAGTTACTCTACACTGGATCAGACTGTTGATCCATTTCATTTGGGATTAAGTCTGAGTCCAGTGGCACCTTGAAGACCAACAAAGTTTTATTCAAGGTATAAGCTTCCATGTGCAAGCACACTTCATCAGATGCAGCCTTTCCATGTGGCTTAATGTGGTACCATCCATGTAGTTAGATTCCGGTGGGTTGCCGTGTTGGTCTGAAGCAGCAGAACAAAGTACGAGTCCAAAGTTTTATGCAAACTGTAAGCTTTCGGGTGCAGTGTGCGGGATGTGCAGTGTGCCGTATTTCAGCCAGTATCATAATGCCCCTGTATAAACCGATGGTGCAACCGCATTTGGAGTACTGTGTGCAGTTCTGGTCGCCACACCTCAAAAAAGATATGATAGCATTGGAAAAACTGCAGAAAAGGGCAACTAGAATGATAAAAGGGTTGAAACACTTTCCCTATGAAGAAAGGTTGAGGCGCTTGGGGCTTTTTAGCTTGGAGAAACGATGGCTGAGGGGTGACATGATCGAGGTTTATAAGATTACGCATGGGATAGAGCAGGTAGAGAAAGAAGTCCTTTTCTCCCTTTCTCACAATACAAGAACTCGTGGGCACTCCATGAAATTGCTGAGCAGTGGGGTTAGAATGGATAAAAGGAAGTAATTCCTCACCCCAAGAGTGATTAAAACATGGAATTCACTGCCACAGGAGGTGGTGGCAGCTACAAGCATGGACGGCTTCAAGAGGGAATTGGATAAACATACGGAGCAGAGGTCCATCCGTGGCTATTAGCCACAAAGTATAGATAGGAACTCTCAGTCTGGGGCAAGTGATGCTCTGTATTCTTGGTGTTTGGGGGGGGGCAACAGTGGGAGGGCTTCTAGTGTCCTGCCCCCACTGCTGGACCTCCTGTGGGCACCTGGTGTTTTTGGCTACTGTGTGACAGAGTGTTCGACTGGATGGGCCATTGGTTTGATCCAACATTGGCTTCTCTAATATTCTTATGTATGGAGAAACATCTGCCTGTCTCAGAGTGACTTTCCGCCCTTCCTCTTTGGACAAACCCTTGGGCATCCTAACCTCTGCAAGAAAAGCAGAAATTTAGTTTGCCTAACTTTCCCTACCACTGCATGCCAAGAATAGCCACTGTTGCCAGCCAGAACAGTTTTTAAAGACACAGGAAGTCCTTTGGAAAAGAAAGCTGGCAAGCCCCTTCCTCAGACCTAATTATTTGTTTTCCCATATTTACAGGGCTTTTTTTGTGTTTTTTTTTTTAAATGTTGATGCTCATATACAGGGTTGCACCCATTTCCACCAATTCCGTCCTCAGGACTTGGGTTAGCCCTGAAAAAAGAAGCCATGGCTCAGCGGTGGAACATATGTTCTGAAGGTTTTCAGCTCAGTCCCTGGCATCTTTGGGAAAAGGTAGCGAGACCTTTCCAGGGGAACCCAAAGTAGAGTTGGACCCTTCTGAGCTCACTGACTACAGTAGACTGCACCTGTTGAATCCCTGGAGACCTAATACAGGGGGTCCAAAGTGCTAACGCAGTGTAAGGAAACTTTACAAGGTTCTACCTGTGGGGGGCGTCCTGATGTGGATGGCCCAGGCAGGCCTGATATTTTCAGATCTCAGAATCTAAGCAGGGTCAACCCAGGTTGGTGCTTGGATGGCAGACACCCCCCAAGAAGCACACATGACGTTCCTTTACACTGAACGTGGGCAATATTGTCTACTCGGACTGGCAGCAGCTCTCCAGGGTCTCGGGCTGAGATCTTTCACATCACCTGCTCCCTGTGTTCCCTCTAAGCTGACTTGGTGTGAGCGAGCTCGCAGTTTTTTAGCCTCCGGCTCACGCATTGTTGTCTTCACTCAAGAAGGATGGCTCCAGAGCAAACTAATTTAGGCAGCAGCCAAATGGCTAGCTCACAACTTTAATGCCGGTAGCTCATCAAGGAGACGCTTTTGCTCACAAGACTCCACAGCTTAGAGAGAACATTGCTTGCTCCATGGTCCTTTTAACTGGAGATGCCTGAGGATTGAACCTGGGACCTTTGGCATGCAAAGCAGAGGCTCTTCCACTGAGCCACAGCCCAAGGTTACTACACAGAGGCAGGCTGAAAGCCCTACATAGTTGCCATAACTCAGCTGTCACTTGATGGCATTTTCCACCATCACAACAACACTCTGGGAGAAACTGCCACTGCCTCTGGGAGAGGAAGCTGACCACTGAGCCAGTTGTCTTTGGAGCCCTTAGGGCAGTACCTAGAAGAAGTCTTAAGAAACGCCTGGACCTTCTGGGCATTGAGCAAATAACACCAGCTCAGCTCCAGAAGACAGTGGACGATTCTGCATCTAGGATTCACTCCTTATTTTCTCAACTGGGAGGAAAAAGTGCAGCTCAAAACCATATTCAAATACCTCCAGGCGTACTGACTGCAAAGTCCCCCCTTAAAGGCCATAAAATGGCCATAAACGTATGCAGAAGGTGCAATAAAAATAGGATGATCAAAGAAAGTGAAAGCAGGATGGAGTGTGGAGGCTGCAATTAAATCTAGCGATCAAAGGAAGTGACAGCAGTATGCAGTGTAGAGGGGAATTCCTGTTCCAGTGTGGGTTTGCTAAAACAACAGAGGGAAAAGCCAATGCAGAATCAGCCAGTGTTGCTTGGGTCTGCAAGAATCCCGCGGAGATAATGTCTGCAATGCCCAAGAACTTGGCTAGATCTCGAACTGCAGAACACCATCTCCCTGTCAAATATCTGGCTGTGACAATTCACAATAGTAATAACAATACTAAAGCAAGAAGATCCAACCGAGACAGGCAGGCTGGGAGAGGAAAGTTAGCAGCGAATAACAGTTCGTCATAAAGAACCCAACACTTTTTCCTTTTACCTGGTCGTCGATACCGCCTGCATCAACGGTCTGCTTGGTCAATACCCTCGGCGACAAATTAGTTCTCCTGCGCTTTCTTCCCCAGCTTGCAAATAAAAGTGACTTCTGGTCTCGTAAAACTGCACCAAATAAAGCTGGCTTTTGTTGGGGGGGGGGGGAGGAGACGGGGGAGAAGTCAAGGCATTTGTCCCAGCTCAGCCGATGACCTGGATTTTGCCAACCACCAAGGCCGCTGCCCCATCCTTTCCGAGGCCAAGAAGACTCCCTTTTTATAAACACTGTAATTATTTTCTGGCGGTAATGCCTGGCCAGAAATTCTGATTGGAAAATGGAGCTGCTTAGAAAAAGCTTACAAGACGACAGCTGTTCAAGAACAGACACCAGAGTTGGGAACTGCAGGAGATGGGGCAGTGGTGGAGGGGGGGGGGGACGATGGAATTAAATCACTATCCAGATGTGAAGCCGTGGAAAGAACCCAGGAAGTGCACCTTAATAACAACTGCTGCAGCTGCCGGCTTTAAATGTCAAGGCTTACAGCCCACATATGACACGTCGTGGCCGTAATGTTGTTTATATGGTCACTGCTTGGGGCGGTATGCCTGTGTTTAGTGCTGTCGCGTCACCTCCGACTTATGGCGACCTTATGAATCAACGACCTCCAAAACGCCCTTTTGTTAACAGCCTTGCTCAGGTCTTGCAAACCGAGGGTCATCGAAGCTTCCTCGATTGAGTCAATCCATCTCATGTTGGGCCTTCCTCAGTTTGGTGCAGTGGTTAAGAGCGCAGACTCTAATCTGGGAGAACCGGGTTTGATTCCCCACTCCTCCACATGCAGCTGCTGGCGTGACCTTGGGTCAGTCACAAGTTCTCTGAGAGCTGTTCTCTCACGAGCGGTCCTCGAAAAAGCTCTCTCAGCCCTGCCTACCTCACAGGGTGCCTGTTGTGGGGAAGGGAAGGGAAAGGGGTTTGTAAGCCGCTCTGAGACTCCAAGTGAAGGGCAGGGTATAAATCCAATCGCCTCCTCCTCCTCCTCTTCTTCTTCCTTCAACTGTCCCTAGTATGATTGTCTCCTCCGGGGACTTTTCTCATAATGTGACTGAAGTACGATTGCCTCAATTTAGTCATCTTAGCTCCTAGGGAGAGTTCAGGTTTAAGTTGATCTAGAACCTGGCCCATAGCTATGGTGGGGCTATTGGGGGCTCCGCCCCCTTCCTTAAAGGGACAGCCCCCTTCCTTAAAAGCCCCCCCCCCGCTTCTTCCCAAAAGCATTTAAAGGGATCCTTTAAATGCTTTTGAGAAGAAGTGGGTGGGTTGGCATGCACCCCTCTCCCTCCCCTCCTGCAAGATTTAAAGGGCCCTTCAGCTAATCTGGCAGGGTTTACCTGCTGTTTGGGGGGTTCAACCCATCACCGGCCAGCTGGCTGACGGGGGAAGCCCCACCTCCCAAGCCCGAACACCCGCAACCACCCCTCTCCCTTCTCTCTCAGAGATTGCCCAAGCGGGGCCCGCTGGCTGCGAACCCGTTAAGTGCTCACAGCCAGCGGGGATCGGGCCCCGTGTGCCTGATCTCCAAGTGGCATTGCAGCTTGGAGATCGGGTAAGCAGGGCCTGCCAGCTTCAAACACTTGAAGGGTTTATATATAAAGCTTTAAGCGCTTTCAGCCGGTGGGATTGGGTCCTGTACACCCTATTTCCACGTGGCATTGCCACTTGGAGGTCAGGTGAGCAGGGGCCACTGGCTGTGAGTATTTAAAGGGATGGAAACAGACTTGGCAACCCTAGGCCCACCAATCAGCTGGAGAGCCCTTTAAATCTTGCAGGAACGGAGGGAGAGGGGCGTGGGTCACCCCCCTTCATTATGGCAAATAATGGCAGCCCCACCAGGAAAAAAATTGCCCCACAAGCCACAGAATCCTAGCTACGGCCCTGTCTAGAACCCACTTCTTTGCCTTTCTGACAGTCCATGGTGTCCCTACAAATCCCCTCCAACACAGCATTTCAAAGGAATCAACTTCCTTCCTCTCTGCTTTCTTCCTTGTCCATTCTGCAGTTTCATGGAATGGCAGGTCAAAAGTTCAGCATGAAGAGTTCAGAAGAGCCACCTTAAACGCTATCAGCCCCTTGGATAGGATTGCCAACTGCAGCTTGGGAAACTCCTAGAGATTGGGGGGGGGGGGCGGAGGGCACCAGGGAAAGGTGGAGCTTGAGTAGGGGAGGGAGATCGGCAGGAAGTCCACCCGTCAAAGCTGCCATTCCTCCAGGGGCAACTCATCTTGTAGGCCGGAGACCAGTTGTGATTCTGGGTGATCACCAAGCCCCACCTGGAGGTTGGTAGCCCTAACTGCCGGACCTCCCAGCTCAGGATGGTCTACTTTGATGACCTCCAAGATCTCAGGCAAAGAATTCCCCCTACCAGGCCTTAATGTAAACAGCACTCTTGAAGCCCTAGAAAAAACTAGATATGCTGCAAATTTCATTGCCAGCTTGAACATCAAACTGACCATATTTGGCTGTATGAACACATGAAGCTGCCTTTTGGTGTAGCGGTTAAAAGTGCAGACTCTAATCTGGGAGAACTGAGTTTGATTCCTTACTCCTCCGCATGCAGCTATTGGTGCGACCTTGGGTCAGTCATGAGTTCTCTTGGAGCAGTTCCCGCAAGGGCGATTCTCGAGAGAACTCTCTCAGCCCCACCTACCTCACAGGGTGTCTGCTGTGGGGAGGGGAAGGGAAAGGAGATTGTAAGCTGCTCTGAGACTCCTTAAGGTAGTGAAGGACGAGGTATAAATCCAATATCCTCCTCTTCCTCTACTGGATCAGACTATCTCTCATATATAAAGCTGTTTTCAAGTGGCAAGATTCCATGGGATGCCAAAATCAGTTGGCTGGAGGGACTGCCACTCAGAAGGGGTCCCTGGCCACTGGCTGCATTCCCTCGCTGTGTTGCCTCAGTCCCGCCCACAGAGCCACAGGCCGGTGTCTGGGCCTCAGTCTGGAGGGAGCCAGCAAAAGGGAAGGACTGGGTACTGGGTCCACTCTTCTCTTCCACCCGCTGCCACGTGGGTCTAACTGTCCCCTTAGTAGCCTGCTTCTGTCAGTAAAAAGAAAATGGACTTTCAGCGTAACCCCCTCCACCGCCCACTGCCCATTTTCCTGTCAGAATGAACTGAAAACGGCTCTCTCTTCTGCTTAGCTTCACCACGACTGGCTGGCTAATGAGGTGGGCCAGCAACCATTAAACCATTCTCTTCAACCCCCTGCTGGGTGGCTGACTTCCCCTGAGAGTTGCCAATCTCCAGGTGGAACCTGGAGATCTCCTGCTGTTACAATTGATCTCCAGATGACAGAGATCAGTCTCCAGGGGAGGGATGCAGATCACACTGAATTATAACTGCTCTTCAAATGGCAGAGATCTTCCCCTGGAGAAAATGGTGGACTCTGTGTCATTATACCCTGCTGAGATCACCACAGCAAAATGACGCTGAGTGCCCAAGGCCGGGGCACCCTCCCAGAGCCTCTTTCTAGAGCCCATTGTATTTATTTCCACAACAGGCCTTATTTCTAGTCAGTCCATAAAATACATGTATTGTCTACTCAGACTGGCAGTGGCTGTCCATGGTCCCATGGTCACATCTCCTACCACCTGATTAGGGATGGGCGTGAACTGCATTTTTGTGGTTTGATTGAGCCACAAACTGAAGCATGAACTGATACATCAGTTTACAAGCCAAATTGGTTCATATCGATTTGTGAGCCATTTAAAGTTTAAATTCCTGCTTTCTGGTCCCCGGGGAAAAGTGGTGGGGAGTAGAAAGCAGGGGTTTAAATGGCTCTGGGCCATTTGAACCAAACAGCTGAGCTGAGCTGTGTTTCATGAATTTATTTGTTTGTTTGTTGGATTTTTACCCCGCCCTCCCAGCCGAGGCTGGCTCAGGGCAGCTTACATAAAATCAATACATAATTTACGATAAAACATGAATAATTTAAATTAAAACAATTGTAAAATCCTTTTAACTATACAACTCAATAAAGTGCTAGTAACATTAATTCCCGATGGCTGTGATTGCGCAATCCACTCTTCTTATGATTGGTTCCTTGATCTTCTTATAGTTATTCTTCTGGCAACTGACACGAACTGTCATTAAGAGTTCCAGGAGACAAAGGGCTCTCTCACCTTCGGCTATCAGTTGTTAATGGTGGTGGTTAGTGGTGGTGGCGGCTCCAAAAGCCTGGTGGAAGATCTCTGTTTTACAGGCCCTGCGGAACTGCACAAGGTCCCACAGGGCCCTGATCTCCTCTGGGAGCTCATTCCACCAGAGAGGAGCCACCACCAAAAAAGCCCTGGTTGCCAACCTGGTCTCCTTGAGAGTTGAGAAGGTCAATTGGTTCTGAGCCCCTGATCTCAGTGCTCTCTGGGGAACATATGAGGAAAGGCGGTATGCGAGTTCCTGGCTGCAAGGGCTTTAAAGATAAGAACCAGCCCCTTGAAACAGATCCGGTATGCTATCGGCAGCCAGTGCAATGCCTTTAGCACAGACTGTATGTGCTCCCATCTAGGGAGCCCCGTCAAAAGCTTGGACACTGCATTTTGCACCAGCTGCAGCTTCCGGGTTTGAGACAAGGGCAGCCCCATGTAGAGAGCATTACAGTAGTCCAGTCTCGAGGTGACCATCGTGTGGATCACTGCTGCCAAGTCATTGCGTTTGAGGAAGGGAACCGACTGCCTGATCAGCCAAAAGTGATAAAAGGCCGATTTAGCAGTGGCTGCTATCTGGGCCTCCAGAAAGCATGCACAAAAGGACCGTGGCGTACCGCAGTCTCGGGAAGGAACAGTTGAGGCTGCCTGCCAAGTAGACGCTAGCAAGTCAAGAAATCTTGTGTTAAAAAAGAAGTTCCCTTTGTGACGGTCAAACAGGATGTGAGTCACATGACTCCCCCCCCCCCCCCCCCCCCCCGGGCTGGTGTTCTGGCAGGCCTGAAAAAAAATAAGGTCATCTGATGTTACAGTAGGGCTGCCAAGTCCAACTTGGGAAATATCTGGGGTCTTTGGGGGTGGAGCCAGGAGACTTTGGGGGTGGAGCCAGGAGAAAGGAAGTGACATCATTTTGTGATGTCACATCCTGTGATGTTGCTTCCACATGCTGACACATGAACTCATGAAGTTTCCTAATACTGAATCAGGCCATTGGTCCATCAAGGTCAGTATTGACTACTCAGACTGGTAGTGGCTCTCCAGGGTCTCAGGCTGAGATCTTTAATGTCACCTATTACCTGATCCTTTTTTAGCTGAAGAGGCTGATACCTCCTGCATGTCAAGCAGATGCTCTATCACTGAGCAACGGCCCTACTGAATCCTTCCTCATCTCGGCAGAATATGAAGCCCTAAGTGCTACACAAGTGCTAAATATGATTTTCATATCATAAGAACAGGAGAGAAGCCACAGTGGATCGGCCCATCCAGTACAGCCCATCCAGTACAACACTCTGTGTCACACAGTGGCCAAAAATACCAGGTGCCCTCAGGAGGTCCAGCAGCGGGGCCAGAACTCCAGAAGCCCTCCCACTGTTGCCCCCCAAGCACCAAGAATGCAGAGCCTCACTGCCCCAGACAAAGGGTTCCATTTAGACCTTGTGGCTATAATAGCCACTGATAGACCTCTGCTGGATGGGGACAGAGAGAGAGAGACAGACAGACAGACAGAAAAAAGAAAGAGGGAGAGAGAGAGAAGGGGAAAAAACTGGCAGAGGCACTTACTTCCATTTAGACCTTGTGGCTATAATAGCCACTGATAGACCTCTGCTGGATGGGGACAGAGAGAGAGACAGACAGACAGACAGACAGAAAAAAGAAAGGGAGAGAGAATGAAAAGAGCTGGAAGAGAAACTCACCTTGCCAGCCACATGCAAAAGCAGCTCCTTCAGTCCCTCCTTAATCTCTGGGCGGGGCTCTCTTGCTGTGGAAGAAGCTCTCTTGCTGACTTCTTAAAGGGGAAATGTCTGGCGAGGCTTTTTACTGCAGGGCAGGCTCTCTGCAGACATTTCCCTTTTAAGGCAGCCATTTAGTCCCCCCGGTGGCCATCTTTGGAAAAGCGGGAGGTAAGCTCTAAAAATCGGTGTTTCCCCCGCCCAAGCGGGGGACTTGGCAGGCCTATGTTACAGCAAGTGATGGATCTTGGCCTAGCTTCTTCAAAGCTAGGATCTTCAAAGTATCAGTCCCCTATGTGGCTGCCAGCCTCAAGGTGGGACCTGGAGATCCCCTGGAATGACAGCTATGCTCCAGACTACAGAGATTAGTCCCCCCCCCGCCGAGAAAACGGCTGCTTTGGAGGGTGGATTTTATGGCATCATACCCCCACTGAGGTCCCTGTCTTCCCCAGGCTCCACCCCCCAAATCTCCAGGAGTTTCCCAACCTGGATCTGGCAACCCTACCCCACCAATCCCCTGCTGGTGGCCAGAGGGAGACTGGGAACCCTCGTTCCGTAACCCTATGAAAAATAAGGGAATTCGTCTAAATTTCATCACTACATCAGGAAGACCTCTTGGAATCTGGATCCGGCAATTTAAATGTGCAGATGGGGCTGCCATCCGGCCTGGAGAACAGTGCACTGTCCCGTCCATGGGGGTTTTGTATGTGCATATGGGCAACTGAAGCCCTTCACACCATGGAGGTCATGAACATCATCTGACCAAAAAAAAAAAATCAACAGGATTGCAGGCCAGTTTGGTGTAGTGGTGAAGTGCACGAACTCTAATCTGGGAGAACCGGGATTGATTCCCCACTCCTCCACATGCAGCTGCTGGGGTGACCTTGGGCCAGTCATAAGTTCTCTCGTGAGCAGTCTTTGAAAGAGCTCTCTCGGCTCCGACTACCTCACAGGGTGTCTGTTGTGGGGAGGGGAAGGGAAAAGAGATTGTGAGCCGCTCTGAGACTCCTTTGGGTGGTGAAGGGTGGGGTATAAATCCAACCTCCTCCTCCTCCTCCTCCTCTTCTTCTTCCAGGCCCATAGCTACATTGGGGAATTTGGGGGCCTGTCCCCCGACTTCCTACCAAGGCCCCCCAGTTTCCATCCAGCCCCCAGGCCCCCAGCTCTCAGGGCCACCCAGAGGACTTCTGACTCTCTGGGCTGCCTGAAGGACCTCCCACCATTGCCCCTTCCGCAAGCGCAACTTGCCTCCCCACGTAGGCAGGCAGAGTGTGAACGCTGCAAAAGTGAGGTTTTTTTAAATTTAATTTTGATTTAATGTTTTATTTTGTGACATCAGTGCCCCCTGACTTAATTAAAGCCCCCCCCCCCGAATCACAAAATCCTGTCTATAGGCTTGACTACTACTTCTTGACATTTGCACCAGCCCTGTCTGTCCCTGCTTTGGTGCAGGCTGGCTTTCAGCAGGTGACACTTTTCACATCTCTGTTGGGGGGGGGGGGGGAATGCTCCATTTCTGCATCTCATGGGTGCTGTTGAAAGTCCAGCGGCAGGGCTGCAACAAGAGGTGGGAGCCCTCTAAGCTCTGGCTGGCAGGGATAGAACAGCCTGGTGTTGGCTAGCATATTTTTTCTTTGCTTGGAAGAAAGCAGCGATTAGAACTGCTGATGCAATCTCCCCCGTTTTGTCATGCGTGTAATAGGACATGTGAGCTTGGGATGGGTTCCCCCCCCCCCCCCCCCCCCACAACCATTGCCAGGAGACGTGCAGAGGATCACACAAGGCGTTTTGTGAGAGAGAGGGAGATGCCCCATAGCTGACACACCCACAGACCACACGCCAATGACTCATGTATGTAAAGATAGAGAAAGTAAACAGAAGGAACCGGATCTGAGTGGCTGCTGCAGAGAAGTCCTGCTGGAATTCAGGAGACTGCTGTAGTGGGAAGCAGATGTTTACGGGCCACTCCGGATTATTGCTTGTCAGATGAGAAAAGGGAGCCAGTCTGTAGCGGCTAGAAGAGTCACCCGGGGAGGTCTGTATTCAGATCCCCATTGTCTGCGAAACTCACTGGGTGACTTTGAGCCATCCTTCCCCCCTTCCTCTCAGCCTGATCTACCTTGCAGGGTTGTTGTGAAGATAAAGTGGAGGAGCAGAAACCCACATTTGCCTCCCCAGAGTCCTTGGGGGGGGACAGCACTATTAAATGCAAAGGAACATAAGAGAACATAAGAGAAGCCAATGTGGGATCAGGCCAATGGCCCATCCAGTCCAACACTCTCTGTCACACAGTGGCCAAAAACACCAGGTGCCCTCAGGAGGTCCAGCAGTGGGGCCAGGACACTAGAAGCCCTCCCACTGTTGCCCCCCCCCCCCAAATTACAAAAAAGTAACACAGGACTAATTTTTAAGAGGTTTATTAACTATATCTGAGTCCAGTGTGGCACCTTTAAGACCAACAAAGTTTAATTCTAGATATCAGCGCTTGTGTGCGTACGCACTTTAAATTACTCAGATGACAAAGCAGTCAGTTTCTGGCTGGCTGTTCTCCTGAATCGCCATAATCCCTCTGAAATGTGAGTTCACGGATGGGCTGTAAATAAGGAAGAAATAATGAAAAAACAAATGTAGTGAAACGTGTCCCTGCAAATTAATTTGGAGAAGAATGTCCAAGATGGACATCACCTCTTAATTGACCCTTTTAACTGGAGAACCCAGGGACTGAACATGAGACCCTCTGCATGCCAAGCAGATGCTTTGCCATTGTGTCACAGGCTCCAGGGTTCCCTCTAAGCTGAGTTAGTGTGAGCTAGCTCACAGTATTTTAGCCTCCGGCTCACACATTTTTGTCTTAGCTCAAGGAAGGACGGTTCCAGAGCAAGCTAATTTATGCAGTAGCCAAATCACTCGCTCACAACTTTAATGCCAGTTGCTCACAAAGTAGAATTTTTTCTCACAAGATTCCACAGCTTAGAGGGAACATTGTGCCACCGGTCCGCCCACAGCGTCTCAATTTGAACTGCAGGTTGGAGGGGCAATGAACTGTGAGGAAGTCCAGCTGCTTCCATCCCTTCCTTGTAAGATTCTTGGTAGTATTGACCCTTTCTATTTTTCCTTTCAGTTTTCTCCTCACACGTCCCCTCATATCATGCCCCCAGACGGGAATAACCCGTGAACTTTTAAACGTTTTTAAAATAATTTTGTCCAAGAGGTTCCGGAACTCCATTCCAGCCCGTTCCCCCAGGAAAACAGCCTTGACTGCGGAACATATGGGGCAGGTCCAATCCTGAAAAACGATGAAGTCACAGCCCTATTGCGGAAGGAGTGCCGTAAAGTCGAAACTTCAGATGGGAATTCAACTCGCTGGTAAAAAGAAGTAAGATCATACTGTGGAAATGGTCAGGGTTGCCAAATTCTGATTGTTTAAAAACTATGTGGGTGAAGCCAGAAAGAGTAGGAGGAACCAAAGATCATGTGGATAAACTTTACAGGGTTGTGGACAGAAACCGGAAGAATCCAGACTTGTCTGACTTTGCAACCTGTAAAGATAACAAAAGAGAGCATGGTACGGTGGCTATGGTGGGACAAGGGAGTTCAAATAGCCAGTCAGCTAATGAAATTCAGCAGATGACGTTTCTCCTCAGCCTCACCTACCTCACAGGGCTGTTGTGAGGATTGGTGAGGGAAGGGAACCCCCCTCTGAGAAGAAGCCTCATGGGTTTCTATCCTGAAGATGATGCGAAAAGCAGCATGGCCACAGTTTTCAAAGGCAAAAAAAAGGTTAATTTGACCCGACAAGCGAGTGATAAGGGACAGAGTCAACACACCAGTTGCAAAACTGATTGTCGGGTCAGCAGAGGCGAAAACCAGGCGATCCCCTCAGACGGGCATTTTTGTGCTGCCTCAGAAAGGAAGTGAAACATTTGGATGGAAATTTCTACTGTTTTGAGAGAGGAAGAATGGAGGTTATAAAACAGTAAAGCTGTTTTTATGGCTGATTCTTCTCTTGTTTTTCAAACAAGTCTATCCACGCCAGGTTTACTTTAGTTTCCGTCTGCCTCATTCATTCGTGTTACGAAATGTGTACCAAAGGACGTCGGGGCTGTTTTAATACCACACACAAAGTACCGCATTAGCAAAATTCTGTTCCCAGCAGGGTTGCCAACCTCCAGGTCGGAACTGGAGATCTCCTGGAACCACCACGTCTTCAGACTACAAAGATCAGAAGTGTGAAGAGAAGGAAGAGGAGGAGATTGGATTTATACCCCACCCTTTACCCCCAAAAGTCTCAGAGCTGCTTACAGTCTCCTTCCCTTCCCTTCCCCACAACAGATACACCCTGGGAGGTAGGTGGGGCGGAGAGAGCTCTTTCGAGAACTGCTTGTGAGAGAACAGCTGTGAGAGAACTTGTGACTGACCTAAGGTCACCCCAGCAGCTGCATGTGGAGGAGTGGGGGAATCAAACCCGGTTCTCCCAGATTAGAGTACGCGCTCCTAACCACTATGCCAAACTGGGAGTTTAGGGGAGGGCCTGTGGCTCTGTGGTAGAGCATCTGCTGGGCGTGCAGAAGGTCCCAGACTCAGTCTCTGACATCTCTAGTCAAAAGGAACCAGGTAGGAGGTGATGTGAAAGACCTCCACCTGAGACCCTGGAGAGCCGCCGCCTGTCTGAGAAGACAATACTAACTGTGCTGGACCAAGGGTCTGATTCAGTATGAGACAGTTTTATACATTCATATCTATTCCCTTGAAGAAAATGGCTGCTTTGGAAAGCAGACTCTATGGCATTATACCCTCCTGATACTCCTGATGAACACCATCCTTCCTTAGTTCCACCCCAAATCTCCAGGAATTTCCCAACCTGGAGCTGGCACCCATAGCCAGTCTTGGCATTCCAAGAGTTCAGAGATCTCTGTTGCCTCCTTAAGGCCAGATTAACTGTGCAGAACCTCTAAGCATTTTTTTTTATTATGCTGGTTTGACGCCCGTGTCTTTGTTTTGGCTGGGGGTTGACAGCACCACATACGGGCTGGCTGAGAAACAGGCGAGCTGCTTATTGTCCTTTAGCAGCTTCCTGCTGGTCCCTTAAACTATTTTTACTGGCATATAGAGGAGAAGGCAAAACAGCTATTGATAGAGGTCAACTTTTCTTCTCCCCATTAGAATTTTGACTTCACAGCAGTGGGGAAAGGGAACAGGAAGTACTTTTCCTGTTGAAGAGATGCGGTCACGGGGAGAGCTTTTGTCATGCAGCCTGTGTGCTACAGGAGCCGTGGCAGACAAATCAGATCCACAAAATAGCAGGAGATCTCCAGGGGCTACCTGGAAGTTGGCAGATAGGGTCCCTACCTTGGGGTTGGGAAATACCTGGATATTTGGAGGGTGGAGCTTGAGGAGGATGGAGTTTGGGGAGGGGAAGGACTTTGATGGGGTATAATGCCACACAGTTTAACTTCCAAAGCAACCGTTTTCTCCAGGGGAGCTGCTCTCTGTCAACTGGAAATCAGTAGTATCAGTAGTAACAGTAGTAGTAGTAACAGTAGTAACAGCAGGAGATCTCCAGCCACCACCTGGAGGTTGGCATCCCTACTGGAAACCCCTACTGCAGCTGTGAAGTGGTAGAGCTGCCAGGTCCCATTTTCTCAAGGGAACTGATCTCTGTAGCCTGGAGCTAAGCTTTAATTCCGGGGGATCCCCAAGTCACACTTGGAAGCTGGCATCCCTATGAAGTAGGCTTTCTCGGTGTAGTCTTTTTTGGTGGTGGCTCCTCAGTTTTGAAAAGCCCTCCTCTTTGAGGTTTGTTTGGTGCTCTTTTCTTGTTACAGATCAGGGGTCATTTCATAGAAAAAGAGGTGCAGGTGCTCATTAGCATAATTTATTTGCATATGCCACACCCCCTGACATCGTTGGAAGTGTGTCAGAAGGCAACACCCACCGCTCAGGCTCCACCCCAAAAATCTCCAGGTATTTCCCAACTCAGAGCTGGCAAGCCAGCTTGGCACTTTGACTAAAGACACTTTAGGTATCCTTTGCTCTTGCAGGGAAGCTGCCCTACAACAAGCATGGAAATACAGATCAAGTTAGTATGCTTTTGCTTTTTTCCACCGTGCATCACCATATGTGCCCGCTCCTGGGCTTGGTTACTCCCGGGACGGCGTTCCTGTGCGTTCCGGCTCAAAATGACCCCTGGTTACAGTCCAGGCCAAAAACATTTCTTTTTTATGCAGGTTTATCTTTTTAAAGTTATTTTCATGGTCTGCTTCTAGCCTATTATATGGCTATCATCTTTGGATAGTAACCATTGATGGACCTCTCCTCCATCAATTCGTCTAATCTCTTCATAAAGCCATCCATGCTCGCGGGCATTCGCTAGCCGTGAATTCCACCATTTGGAGACTTATTGAGTAAAGTAGTATTTCTTTTTGTCACTGATGATCTATTGCCCATCAGTTGCACAAATGTCAGCCTAGAGCATCCCTGACCAGGGTTTGGGTAATTCCACATCAGCGTGTTGAAACCGGTGCAGACAAAAGACCCGCCGCAAAACAGGTCTCGCAAAACTCAGAGCAAAACTGTGGCAAGACTCTGGAGACAGAGTCCTGATAAATGCATGCAGGAGTAAAATTCACCTGCGGGGCAAAGAGGAAGTGATGACAGAACATGATGCAGAAGGCAAGAGCTGGATGCGCTCTGAATCCAGGGCAAAACACTCTGTACCTGCTCCATTCTGTCCACATCCTTTTTGAAGCGAGGCCTCCAGAACTGCACACAATACTCCAGGTGTGGCCTGACCAATGCAGTGTACAGTGCGACGATGACATCTTGCGATTTGGATGTTATGCCTCTGTTGATACACCCCAAGATCACATTAGCCTTTTTTGTCGCTGCATCACGCTGGCTGCTCATATTTAACGTACGGTCCACCAGTACCCCAAGATCTTGTTCACACACATTGCTGCTCAGAAGCATATCCCCCATCTACTGTGCATGTTCCACATTTTTGTTACCCAGATATACAACCTGGCACTTGACCTTGTTAAACTGCATCTTGTTCACATCCTCCCACTTTTCCAGCATATTCAGATCTCGTTGAATTCTGTCTCTGTCTTCTGATGTGTTCGCTATTCCTCCCAATTTGGTGTCATCTGCAAATTTAATGAGTAGCCCCTCCACACCCTCATCCAGATCATTTATAAAAATCTTGAAAAGCACCGGCCCCAGAACCGAGCCCTGTAGCACCCCACTGGACTCCTCCCTCCATGCAGATGAAATGCCATTGACAACTGCTCCCTTTATCCCCTCTCTCTAGCCCCTGCATAATTTTATGAGCCTCTACCATGTCGCCACTCAATAATCCCACCCCCCTCCGAACCAAATAGTAACAGACTCCTTTGACTTCCTTCACTGGAAAGTTCCTCCAACTCTCCCTTCATCCACGGATCATCATTCATCTCAATAGCAGAGTTTCCCATTGGACAAAAGATCCTTAGGGAAAATAATCTCTCCCAATGAAGCAAACAAACGAACAAAGTTGGCCAGAATCCAAAGAGTGACTTCAGGCCGTGCCAAAAGCCTTGGGTGCTCCCAACGCAAAGATCTAACTTTCGCCTTAGAGTAGGAGACCCTGCTCTTCCTCAACCCTTCTGGAGGACTCACCTCCATTTGACAAGCAAGGTTGTTTTCATGCAGCGTGAGAAACTGCTGTTTAAGAAACACATGGCCGAGCCTGAGAGCCAAATCATGTGGTCCCATGGATTCCGGCCACAGACCAGCTCTTTCAACAGTAAGTATGCTACGTATTAGGGGCAAGGCTCCCAAGAGACGAGCAGCAACAGAAGAAGAAAAAGAGGAGGAGGAGATTGGATTTATACCCCGCCCTTTGCTACCCAAAGGATTCTCAGAGCATTTTACAAACTCCTTTCCCTCCCCCTCCCCACAACAGACACCCTGTGAGGTAGGTGGGGCTGAGAGAGCTCTTTGGAGAACTGCTCCTGAGAGAACAGCTTTGAAAGAACTTGTAACTGATCCAAGGTCATGCCAGCAGCTGCATGTGGAGGGGAATCAAACCCAGTTCTCCCAGATTAGAGTCCACGCTCCTAACCACTGCACCAAACTGGAAGACGGTGGCCCTGAATACACCAATGAATGCTACCCAATCCACGGTGTCATGTGAAATAGGGTTGCCAACTCTAGGGAAATTCCTGGAGATTTGGGGGGGGAAGACTCTGGGGGAGAGTGGGGTTTGAGGAGGGGTGGGACCTTGGGGAGACATAATGCCATGGAGCTGACCCTCCAGGGCAGCCATTTTCTCCAGAGGAACAGATCTCTACCATCTGGAGACTAGCTGACATTCCAGGAGATGTCCAGGTCCCACCTGCAGGTGTCAACCATAGATGTGAAGGTTGCTACTGTCTGTGGCCAAGCTCTGGGAAACCTTAAACTGACGCAGGAGAGATGTTTACGAAATACAGATTTTTTAAAAAGATGTGGAGGTATTTACTAGCTGCAGCTCTGCCGTTGCGAAACGTGCCACAAGCCAGGCTTTTCCTGTATGCTTTAGCCTGGTTATTAAAAATCTCAGCGCCCCGCTTGGAATTCTAGCCTGACAAGCCCATTTAACAAATCGCTGCTCTCCTGACAGAACCAGCCAAACATTCTTCTCTCTGTAAACAGAGGGCTTGCTCCAGGGTCAGTGTGGATTTTGTCTCCTCAGCCGAGGCAGTTTGCCGGGCATCGCTCGGCGGGTTGTTTTTGCTCCTTGGAGAGATGGCTTGTGTCGATGCCAACTCCACCCCTCCCCCAGTTTGGCTCTGCTTTTGTGTCAATAAAAGCAGTTGGCTGGCAGAAACTGAGCAGGGGGAAGTTTTCCTTTACATACCCATTTAGATACTTGCACCTCACTTCTTTACCCCAAGGGGGACCCAGAATGGCTTACAGTAACTTTCTCCCGTCCTCCATTGGGGTCAGGCAGTCTGGAAGCAGAGTCAACATGAGAACATGACATAAGAGAAACCATGTTGGATCAGGCCAGTGGCCCATCCAGTCCAACACTCTGTGTCACACAGCGGCCAAAACCCAGGGGCCATCAAGAGATCCACTAGTGGGGCCAGAACTCCAGAAGCCCTCCCACTGTTACCCCCCCCCCCAAGCACCAAGAATACCATCACTGCCCCAGGCAGAGTGCCCTATCTATACCTTGTGGCCAGTAGCCACTGATGGACCTCTGCTCCATATGTTTATCCAGTCCCCTCTTGCTTGTTGCCGCCACCACTTCCTGCGCTATGCTTGTTGCCGCCACCACTTCCTGTGCCTGTGAATTCCATGTGTTAATTACTCTTTGGATGAAGAAGGACTTCCTTTTATCTGTTCTACGCCTACTGCAGTGACTGAAGAAGTGAGGAGTGATTCGGTGTTGTGTACTAAGACCACGATCGCATGGTCTCCCGTAATGGCGACCGCCACGTGGTCAGCGCACATGGTCGGAATCTACCTGAGCTTCAGCCAGGTAGAACAATAGCCAGTTGGATCCTGAGTGACCACCAATTACGAGCCTAGGTCTCCCGCTGGGGGACCTATGAACTACAACCACGGACTTAAGGTCCTATCTGGACCTGGGGGCGAGGTCGGGGCATTGTCTCTGGCTGGCATAAAAGAGGGTTCTGAGCCTGGGGTTCCCCATGTTCCATCTGACCCTCAATAAAGAGCTTTACTATGAAATCACTACCACTCGCCTCCCGACTCCAATACTTTTCATTCACGAAAGCTCATCCCCTGCCACAAATTTTGTTAGTCTTTAAGGTGCTACTGGACTGGGGATTGAACCTGGGACCTTCAGCGTGCCAAGCAGAGGCTCTACCACTGAACTGCAGCCCCTCCTGAAGGCACAATGAATGAGTACCTATGGAACAGTCTGCTATCCTACAGATTGCAGAGGCTGGGGAAATACTTCGAATGGCGATAGCAGGTTGTCAGACAATTCTGTTTGTTCTTTTGGTTAAAGAGCTACTGGGAAAAGAACGATGATTGTCCCGGCTTTTGAATCTGTTTCAGACAAGCTGCTGCAAAATAATACAGCATACAATGAAGGATTACATTACGTAGGCTTCTGCAATGGATAATGGGGACAAGGTGGGAAACTGCAGTTGCTTGCTTGACTTCCGTACCATTTCCCATGAAAGCTGGGAAACGGAAGGCCCAAGAGGAAGACCCAGCAGCCCTCCTGAACTGAGTGTGCCACCATAGAAACTACCCCAGAATCTTGGGCCCTGGGTTTCTGTAGCAAGTGTACAGGCATTCCTGAGGGAAGAAAATGGGGTGGAGACTCAGCCCAAAATATGGCTGTGGTTTAAAAGAGTCAAGCTAACAAAATAAGTAATTATAAAAATACAAATATTCCTTATGGTGTACACATTAATAAAAGATAAAATAGAAGAAGGAGAGAAGAAGAGAATGGATTTATACCCCCGCCTTTCACTTGGAGCCTTAGGGTGGCTTACAAGCCCTTTCCCTTCCCCTCCCCATAACAGACACCCAGTGAGGTAGGTGGGGCTGAGAGAGCTCTTTCAAGAACTGCTCTTTCAAGGACAGCTCTGACAGAACTGTGGCTTGCCCAAGGTCATCCAGCAGGTGCAAGTGGAGGAGTGGGGACTCAAACCCGGTTCTCCCAGATTAGAGTCCACGTACTTAACCACTACACGAAAGTGGCTCATCCCCTGTCACAAATTTTGTTAGTCTTTTAAGGTGCTAGTAGACTGGGAATTGAACCTGGGAGCTTCCGCGTGCCAAGCAGAGGCTCTGCCACTGAGCCACAGCCCCTCCTGAAGGCACAGTTAATGAATACCTATGGAACAGTCTGCTATTCTACACACTGCAGTGTAGATTAAAAGCGATGGTCCAAATATCAGGCTCTTAAAACTTTTGACACACAGAGTTGATAGTTTTACATGTACAATTGATGGGTATATCTTATGACCAGTAGACCAGATCCGTTTCAGCCCCTTAGAGCCTTCCTCAGTGGTCAGTATTGCTATTGTAAAAGAACACACACCCAGAAATAAATATATGAAAAAAAAGATTTTCTTTAGAGCCAGGTGTTGCTTTCTGGAATTATCAAAAGAGAGAGAGCAAAAGGGAGAGATACCGACTGCATATAAGAAATGCACATAATGATACATTTAAAAATAACAGGAACTTTTTGCTGTTGTTACCTCATGTGATATGCAGTTGCTACTAAGCTGAGAAAGGGTGGGTTTACTCCTTATAAAAAGAGATATATGGAGGAGTTGTTTGCCCAAGATTTTGGGAGTGTCGCATCTTTACTTTCAGAGTGTTTGTTGATGATAGGGTACCATTTGAGCATTGGGTTTTTGCGGGTGTCGTTTCCATAAAGATTTTCTGTTATTTCAGTTATTTTATCAAATATAAAATAGTCCCATACCTTGGCTAGCCACGTGGAAATTGGTGGGCTGGAGGGTTTTTTCCAGTTGACTGCTAATGTGTGTTTAGCTGCTGTTAAAAGGACTTCTACTAATTCTCTTGTTTCTCTGGGAATCTTTGTCTTAGGCCATAAGTTGAGTAGAATCAGAGCCGGGTCATAAGGAATAGAGACTTCAAGCATCTGTTCAATTTCTGAGAGAATCTTTTTCCAGAATGTAACTATGAGAGGACAGGACCACCAAGCATGGTAGAAGGTCCCAGTAGAGATTTGGCATTTCCAGCACGTTGGTGAGTGTGTTGAGTATATGTGCGATAGCTTTGCAGGTGTAATGTGCCATCTAAATAAAGTTTTTAAGGCTTGAAGTTGTATTGGGCTGGACTTGGTTTTATATATATTTGAGTTCCACATTGCTTCCCATTGGTCACTGATGTCCGTTATAAACAGTAGTAACTCTAGAGTTAACCTTAGTTTAATGTGACGGGAATGTTTAAGAATTGCTGTAACACAAGCTAAGTCTTTAACTTTGTATTCCAATATATTATTAAGAATCTCCAATATTTAACTCACTCTTTACTGCTTGTACCCTTTGAATCCCTTCAATAAAGGAGAAAAAAAGAAAGAAAAAAAAAGTGATATGCAGTTGCTAAAAGTTTACACAGTGGGCCATGGATAATCTCTCATGGTAACTGCACATGCTCTCCACATAGTCCTACCCAAAATGGAAATTATATACTTGTTGGGATTTATAAATAGTATAATTATACAGATAATTTTTAGCCATAGAGTCTTTAAAGTAGCCAACTAACCGGGTACCAAACTAACCTGCAGTCCTGGGCAGACGGGTCAGTATGGAAAAGTGGCTCGAAGTCAGGTGGTTTGAGAACTACCACTCTACGCTGAGGGAGGCTGATGGGACATCTTGGGCAGAATGTCCAAGCAGTGCTCTGCAAAAGCCCTTGAGGCGTATGTGGGTATTTGGTTTTCCCGTCTCAGAGGATTTACTGTCCAGAACATTGGTCACGTCTCGAAAATCCGGATGGAAGGCTAACATAGACAAGAACATGAATGTTTATCTTAATCTGCAAATTGGCGAATTGCTTCCATACTTAGATGGGAAGAAGAGACAGAGACACAAGACTTTCCCATGAAGAGAGTTTTAGGGGGCAGCTGTGTTGTTCCGCAGTAGAACAGTTAGATTCGAGTCCAATAGCGACTCAAGGGCTCACAGGAAATTTGGAGAGGCCTCAGCTTCTGAGAGCCAAAGCTCCCTTCACCAGATAAGACTTTCCCATATTATCACATGGAAAGAGAAACTGGGCTGTAAGTGGCATATATGTGACAGCTCTCCACTTAGTAATATTGAAAAATGGTTCTTGGTTCTTAAACAGTGTGTGAAAGGGGGGGGGGGAGTCAAAATCCTACCTGTGACCGTTTCCACAGTAGTCAAATTTTCCACGTTGACGTTTTAAAAATGGAGTGTTATATGAAATTTTCCAGAACAGGCTTTTCCTCACCAGGTGCAAACTCAAAGTTTTCTCCTTCTTACCCCGTGTTTTCGGAATTCACTAAAACTGGGGATTCTGAAAACGCAGGGTAAGAAGGAAAAAACTGGGCCTGCTATGCAGGGAGGAAGGGATATAAACCCAATTAAATAAACGAATAAAGAAAACTTCGAGCTTGTGCCTAGAGAGGAAAAATCAGCTGTGGAAAATTTCACATAACATGCAGGTTTAAAAAAAACAAAAACAAACTCAGACTGATTCCACAAAAGCAGTCGGCCTCCCGTTTCCCTCGGTTGTACTGCTCAATTTCCCACTATTTGCTGTGCGGCCGCATTTTGACCCGCATCTCCCTTCGATTTCCCCCGCGTCTTCTTGGTTCTAAAAAATAAGGATCAAGAAGATGCGGGGGGAAATCGGAGGGAGATGAGCAGCAAATAGTGGGAAACTGAGCAGTACAACTAATGGAAACGGGAGACCGAGGGCAGAACAACTGCTTTTGCGGAATTGGTCTCAATGCGGGGAATTTCACTACGGCAGAAATGGTCTAGGAGCTACTGAAAAGACCACAAGTATAAAGAGAGTTACAATATATATATTTTTTTTAAAAGAAAGAAAATAAGCAACAGTGGATTCGTCACTCACAGGGGGAGGCCAGGGAGCTCCCAACTCTGGGTTGGGAAATTCCTTGAACCTTGGGAGTGGAACCTGGGGAGGGAGGGGCTTGGGTGGGGAGGAACCTCTAATGACATTGACTCCACCCTCCAAAGCAGACATTTTCTCCAGGGCGGCTGAGCTCACTGAGAATTCCAGGAGTACTGCAAGCCCCATCTGTAAATTGGCAGTCCTGTGAGTCCAGCTTCCTTCTGGCTTTGAGATTCTCAATCGTATGCTGGTTCGTTGACCAGTCTTGCTTCCCTAAACCTTATCTCAGGGCAGGATTTGGAGGTCTAGCCCCCATGTGAATCAAGGTTGCTCTTGTCTGCATAGGTCCTGTTGGATATTGTAACTCTGCATGCAAGAAGATCTGGGAGGAAAAGGGTTAAGAGAATACTCTTACTGGGGTACACTTTGCAGTTGACCCTCTTTGATCCTTGCTTGTCTACTGTGCTTCATCTTATATGGGTCCTCTCTTCTCCTCCTCTCTCTTACCTGGGCTTGGAGCTGTAGCAAGTTAACCTTTCTGAAGTGAATCCGTTCACAATAAGTTAAATGAAGCTACACGAATATGTCACGTCAGATGTGCTTCTGTTTTTGAAAGTAAAATTTCTTTCTCTCGTTACCACTGAAGTCAGATCCTCTTTGTAATTTGTTTGAACAGCATTTCCCCCTTAACCTGGAAATGTGGCGGATTGGAGCTACTGCATAAAGCTTCTGTGCTTCCAAGACAATTGATTGATTTTTTTTTTTTTTACATTTAACCCAGTAGGTCCATCGTCCTAGCTTCTGTTTGTTGGTTATATCTAAGTGGAATGTTGGGAAATTTCTTTGATATAGAATGTATGAAATCACAGAAACTGAGTTGGAGATGCGTTTTCCTACATTGGCCCACGTTCCTCCACAGAACCTTAAATTGTAGCTCCAGCTCCAGCCTTTCAATCCTAGCTGGTGGGAGGGGGCCTGTTGACCTTTTTTTCCACCAGTGCTCTTAGCATAAGGCTCAGACCAGTCAGATTACAGCAGGCAAGGGGAGGTCATCCGCCAGAGCAGACATCCTAAATGCTGAGAGGATTGGTGGAGCATTTGAGATGCACAGACTAAGCAAGCAGGAGATTAAAATGGCCTCAGATTGCGATTAGTGCCAAGGTAGTTAGCTGGGTTTTCTCCCCACCCCCCACCCTCTCCCGTTCATAAGGTCAGGCTGTTCTTAACTCTGGGAAGAATTTATTTTGAGTTTGCCCTTCCACAAGCAGATGAAAGAGACAATTTCGGTGCCTGAAAATCACAGGCTTTTAATTAAGTCTCCAGAAAACAGGTTTTGCCGCACCATTAAGAAACACTGAGCAAATAAGGAGAAAAAAAAAACAGATTTGGGTTTAGTGCCACTGCCAGCCAGTTTGGAAGTACTGAGAGCCAGTTTGGTGTAGTGGTTAGGAGCGCGGACTGTAGCCTGGGAGAACCGGGTTTGATTCCCCACTCCTTCATATGCAGCTGCTGGTGTGATGCTGGGTTAGTCACAAGTTCTGTCACAGCTATTCTCTCAAGGGCAGTTTCTGAAAGAGCTCTCTCATCCCCAGCTACCTCAGAGGGTGTCTGTTGTGGGGAGGGGAAGGGAAGGGAAGGGAAGGGAAGGGAAAGGAGATTGTAAATTGCTCTGAGACTCCTTTTGGTAGTGAAGGGCATGGTATAAATCCAATCTCCTCCTCCTCCTCCTCCTCCTCCTCCTCTTCTTCTTCTTCTGTAGACCAAGCTTGAGTTTTAATGATTGTGTGATGAGCTCACTGGATTGTGGGAACTCTGTTGTTGTGATTTACCCGGATTTCAGTAAAGCTTTTGATAAGGTTCCCCATGACATTCTGATGGGCAAACTGGAAGACTATGGAGGAGCTTTCCTGAGGAGGTTCTTTTGCATATGGATTGTCTGTTGAAATTCTAATCTTATCTTTAGTGCTGTTGTAAGATGTAGAGCATTTTATGTTTTTCAGGATTGGAAACCATGCCCTATTTATTTTTAAACTCTCTTCTTTCCTGTTGAAATTGGTTTTATGTTTATGAATTTCAATGGCTTCCTGGTGTAATCTGACATGGTAACTGGATGTGTTGTCCAGCATTTCAGTGTCCTGGAATAAGATACTGTGTCCTGTTTGAGTTAGGCTATGTTCAGCCACTGCTGATTTTTCAGATTGGCCAAGTCTGCAGTTTCTTCCATGTTCTTTTATTCTTGTCTGGATGCTAAGTTGTGTGGTCACGATGTAAACCTGTCCACAACTGCAGGGTATGCGGTATACTCTTGAAGAAGTGAGGGGGTATCTTCTGTCTTTTGCCAGTCGTAGCATCTGGTCAAGATACTGTTTGTAGGTTGTATTTTTTCATAAGTTTTCCCATCTGATCAGATGATCAATATTTCAATATTTCTGTGTATATTTCCATTACTTCCTAACTATAGGCCTAGGTACTGCCTTTCATTTTCAGTGGAAACAGAGATGCTGCCATCTAGCAAGGCGGATGGGCTTTTATTCCTGCAGTAACGCCACGTAAAGAGTCTCATAAGTACACTAGTCCCGGAGGGGGGGGGGGGTTTCACTCCTCCCGCCATCTTCCCGCTGTGTTCTGCTTTTCTTACTTCAGACTCACGTTTTCTCCATGTGTAACTGTCAGTATCCTTGGGTAGCTCTTCTGTCTTTCAGCATCTGGTGACCCTGAGCTCTTGGTAACCATCTCGAGTCTACGATTAACTTTAACTGCATCATTAACCTCACTAATTCTGCGTACCTTCCTCCGCCTGGTTGTACTTCAGAGTTTATTCTAGGGGTCAAATCAAAATATTGTTCCTTCCATTGTTTGAGTGACTTAATTGAACACAGCACATTGGACTCTCATCATGTGCCTCTCTGGTCCAGTCATGCGCCCGTCCAAAGAGCAATCCTTCCTTTCGGGTGGCAACAAAGAGAAGGGTGATTACTGATTATGTTTTTGTAATGAATGACTAATTTGAGAACTTGGTGGGGCAAAGGTCCATTGAGCGTTTTGATAATCTGAAAAATAAAATCTCAAAAAAATGACATGGTGGCACCAAGGCTGAGATCTGAACCCTTCCTCCTCAGGCCCATAGGCGTCAACTACGGGGGGGCTCGAGGGCTTGAGCCTCCCCCGAAATTTCCCGGGGGGGCTCAGCCACCCCCGGCAAAATGGAGCACCCGCTGCCGTCGCCGCCTCTCCTTCCCCTCCACCCCCAGCCTGCCCTCCTCCCTCCCTGGGGCGGCGGGGGGGGGGGAGAGGCAGCGGGGACATGGTCCCACATTTCGCGCGCGCGGCAGTCAGCCGGCCAGCTGGCTGCCGAAACCGGGCCTACCTCCCTGGGGCCGGGGGGGGGGGGAGAAGCGGCGGGGACATGGTCCTGTGGACGAAAGAGCCCCCCTTCTTGGGGATTTACAAAGTCTACGCCCCTGCTCAGGCCCGAGGAGGAAAGGCTGAGGGACTTCTTGGGAATGTTCAGTCTGGAAAAGAGGAGGTTGAGGGGGGACAGGATTGCTCTCTTGAAGTCTTCGAAGGGCTGTCACTCAGAGGAAGGCAGGGTATCTGTTCCTGTTGGCAGCAGAGGAGAGGACTCGCAATAATGGGTTTAAATTACGGGCAGAAAAGTACTGGCTGGATCTTAGGAAAACCTTTTTGACAGTCAGAGTTGTGCAACAGTGGAATCAGCTGTCTAGAGAGGTGGTGAGCTCCCCCTCACTGGCAGTCTTTAAGCAGTGGCTGGACAAACCCTTGTCAGGGATGCTCTAGGCTGATCCTGCACTGAGCAGGGGGTTGGACTAGACGGCCTGTGTGGCCCCTTCCAGCTCTGTGATTCTATGACTCTATGTTTTCTTGCATTTAGCAGAGGGACATGCCAGCTTACTGGCTAAATATCAAAACCTGTGTTGTTTTCCCCATCACATTCCAGCCGTAGAGTTTTCAGGGCAAGAGACATTCGGAGGTGATTCACCATTGTTTAGGATTACCCTATTCTGAAAAGCTAAAAAGAGGACATATTTCCGAACAACTGATTACTTTGGCAAATCTCATTTTAAATGCCCCTACTATTTACGCTGAAGCTTGCCTCTCCTAGGGGGAAAATGGGCTCAGCCTCCCAACCCAAAAAGAGGACATTTTCATCAGTTTTTTTTTTAAAAAGAGCCCAAAAGAGGATAGACACCAAAAAAGGAGGACACATCCTCTAAAAAGGGGCCATCTGGTGACCCTACAATTGCCTACCTCTGCATAGCAACCCTCTGCTTCCTTGATGGTCTCCCATCGAAGTCACTAACCACGGCTGACCCTGCTTCGCTTCCAAGATTAGAGAAAAGGGGGGACTTCAGAAGGTTTAGGCCTATAGTTTGGTGTAGTGGTTAAGTGTGTGGACTCTAATCTGGGAGAACCAGGTTTGATTCCCCACTCCTCCACTTGCACCTGCTGGATGACCTTGGGCAAGCTGTAGTTCTGGCACAGCTGTTCTCTCAAGGACAGTTCTGGAAAGAGCTCTCTCAGCCCCACCTACCTCCCAGGGTGTCTGTTGTGGGGAGGGGAAGGGAAAGGAGTTTGTAAGCTGCTCTGAGACTCCGTGAAGGGCGGGGTATAAATCCAATCTCCTCCTCCTCCTCCGCCTCCTCCTCTTCTTCTTCCAGCTGTGGCTGGCCCATGGCTAGCAATGACATCACTGCATGACTGATCTCACATATGGGTCTACCATTGGTCTGGTTGTGAACCACTATGGCTCACATCAGTTTTATGACAGAGCTGATCTACAACATGCTGGTTCCCCAAATGGGCACCCTGGCTCTGTCCTTGCTGAAAAGGGCTGAATCCAGCCCACCTTCCCACTCAGTCTGACCCAGTTCCCCTCTTTATGACACTCTCTGCTGCACATGCCTTTTGTTGTTATGACGGACCCTGCCCACTTCCCTCCCTCAGAGGCAAGATTTCCCCCTCCTTTTTTATTTGTCCTTTCACTGACTGAGCAGCCCTGGTAATGTGTTTATTCTTCCCTTGAAGAATCTTTGTCGGTCCCACCCTGTTAGGAAGGTATATTTTGGCTATTTGCTCAGCCCAGGAACTTTAGGGAAAGGGGTAGGTTCACCCATGGCTTTTTTTTTTCTCTCTTGGAAAAAAAAAGTGCCGGAGCTCTCAAAAGGGAAATAAAGTTTTCAATCTGCATACTGAAAACTCATGAACTTTTTAAAAGAATTTTGTCAAAGAGGTTCTGGAACTCCGTTCCAATGTGTTCCCCCAGAAAAAAAGCTCTGGGTTTAAAGAGTCTTTTTATGAATGGAGCATGTGGCCCTGCTAGATTTAAAGGGCCCTCCAACTGATTGGCGGGCCACATGGTCCCTGTCAATCAGCTAAAGCCCTTTAAATCTGGCAGGAGGGGAGGGAGAGGGGTGGCTGGGCGGGTGGCTGTGCTTGGGGGCAGGACTTGGGGGCGTCCCCTCTCACCCCTAGAACGTCCCCAAATTCCCCCCTGGAGTGAGGAGGGGACCAGACGACCCTAAGTCTACTATCCAAAGCTGTTCTTTAACCCAGGTGAACTGAAATCTGCTGCCCTGAGCCTGCTTCAGTGGGGAGGGCAGGGTAGAAATTAAAGTAATAAATAATAAATCTGTCGCCTGGAGATCAGTCATAATTCCAGGGGATCTCCAGGCTTCACTTGGAGGCTGTAGCAACCCGAGCTGCAGTGTTGGGAGAGTCAAGTGACGGAAAATATACCCGGCAAGAAACTTTTGTGAATCAACGTGTTCTCTTTGTAACTGATCATTCTATAAAGTGCATTATGCGTTGTTTATAACATCCTTGTCAGGTAGGTATATTCAGTACACTCAGTGTAACAATAACATCCAGTCCATTCGGTTGAACAGCTACCACTCAATTTTGCATCACAACATTCAGTTCATTCAGTTTCACAACTACCACTCAGTTTTGCGTCAGTTACATGGGATGAATTGAGCGGTTACACTGAATGTACTGAATATACGTACCTGACAAGGATGTTATAAACAGCGCATAATGCACTTTATAGAATGATCAGTTACCAAGAGAACACTTTGATTCACAAAAGTTTCTTGCAGCATATATTTTTCGTTACTTGACTCACCTAGAGGTTGGCAACCCTGGATAGTGGGATAAGCACCTGCCCAGGGCTGAGGGAAAGGTGCTGATCTCACATGACTGTGGCCTCTGCAAAAACCGTTGTCTCTCTCCAGCCCTGATTCCATTTTGCCATTTGACCAGGGGTCATTTTGAGCAGGAACGCACAGGAACGCCGTTCCAGGAGTAACAAGCCCAGGAGATGTGCTGTGGAAAAAAGCAAAAGCGTACTAACTTGATCTGTATTTCCATGCTTGTTGTAGGGGGTAGCTTCCCTGCAAGAGCAAAGGAAACCTAAAGTGTCTTTAGTCAGAGTGTAAAGCTGGCTTGCCAGCTCTGAGTTGGGACATACCTGGAGATTTTTGGGTTGAAGCCTGAGCGATGGGTGTTGCCTTCTGACACACTTCCAGTGATGTCAGGGGGTGTGGTGTATGCAAATAAGTTCTGCTAATGAGTTATGCTAATGAGCTCTTGCATCTCTTTTTCTGCAAAATGACCCCTGCATTTGACCCTACAATATATAAGGTGTGCAGGATTTCTGGAGCCTTATCCATGGCAGTGTTAGTGTAATCATTAATTCAGTTGTTTGCAAAATCAGCCCCACTGATTGCTGCGGCTCCTCGTGCAACCCTCACTCAAGGCTTTGCATTATAGTTCTTTAAGCTTTCCCCCCATGCATTATACGACCGCATGCTTCTGCCAAGTTCGTTTGGTCTGGAGATGCATGTGAAGGCATTAATTTGATTGTTAAAAACCCTGATAAGAGGATTTCTCTCTCAAAAGACAGGAGAAAAACGGTCTCAGCTAGAAGGAAGCGTTACTTCCCTTCATGTTATTTTTATCCCAGCACAATAGGCATTCTTATGCCCATTGTAGGATCTGGTGAGCACCCGTGGGCGAAACCGAGTCACAAGATTGTTGAATGCCTCTTTTGATACACAAAAAGCACAAGGTGGTGTTGTCTTTTGGAGCGGCTGATTCTGAGCTATTATGCAGGGTTTGTTTCTGGAGGCAGTGTGCAATGTTCTTTAAAGACATATTCCTTCCAAGACTAGGGTTTAGGGTTGGCCGCTCAGAGTTGGGAAATACCTGGAGATTTTGGGGGCGGAGCCTCGGGGCTTGGGGAGAGGCGGGGCCTCAGCAGTGTATCACGCCATAGAGTCCACCCTCCAAAGCAGCCGTTTTCTCCAGGGAAACTGATTTTTATTGTCTGGAAATCAATTGTAATAGCAGGAGATCTCCAGGTGCCCCCTGGAGGTTGGCAACTGTACTAAGGTTGCCAATGCCAGGTCCCTCTGGCCACTAGCGGTAGGATGTGGGGGTAGGGTTGCCAGATCCATGTTGGGAAACTCCTGGAGGTTTGAGGGAGGACTGGGACCTCAGTAAGGTACAATGTCATACAGTCCACCCTCCAAAGCATCCATTTTCTCCAGGGGAACTGATTTCTGTAGTCTGGGGATGAGCTGTAATCCCAGGGGCTCCCCAGGTCCCATCTGGAGGCTGGCATCCCTATCAAAGACCACCAGTTTGGGACTTCAAGGAGCTCTCGTTTTGCTGCGCTCCGAGTCTTCCTTCTTTTTGGAACATCAAACATAACCCAGGTTTCAAAATTACACCCAATTAGAGACATACATTTAATGGAAATTGGAGCAAACCCTACACATATGGAGCAGCTTTGAAATGTTAATTTCAGCAACTAGCTAATTGGGGTTTCAGAAGGTAGCTCTGTCGGTCTGCTAGATTAGTGTTTGATAGATTAGAGTCTAGATTAGAGATTAGAGCCAGATTGACACTTTTGAGGCCAACGAGATTGTCTGAGTAAAAAGCTGAGTCAAATCTCTTTTCCCCCAGATATGTTGGAAACTCTCCCTGGCACTTTCCAATTTATATCTGACAAAGGGAGCTTTGAACCTCCAAAGTTTATACCCCCAAAATCTTGTTGGTCTCTAAGACATTATTGGAGTTGAATCTAGTTAATTAGGGCATCTCTTTCAGAATAGCCAATGGAGGAAAAATAAACCACCCTTGATTTCTTAAGTAATCAGGATTCCTTCCTGCCTTTAATGATTTTGCCTTAGAGGTTCTGTTCTGCACATTCTTGCTAATGAATGCTGTCCAGCAGAGCTGGAGATTCTGTTGATAGATTGGCAGGGAAAAGTCTTTTGATTTACGATTTATTTACAACGTTTGTTACTCAGTTTCTGCCAGATGAGGGCCACCAAGGCAGCTAATGGTTAAAACAAAACAATAAAAGAAACATATCATTAAAAAACAATTAAAAACACCATTAAAACCAAAACTAAAATACATATTAAAAACACATCAAACGGTAACTAAAAACATAGGGCAGATAGTGGGGATAGTTGAAGGAACACCAGATATTGAGAAGAAGAAGAAGAAGAGAAGAGATTGGATTTATACCCCGCCCTTCACTCACTTGGAGTCTCAGAGCGGCTTACAAACTCCTTTCCCTTCCCCTCCCCACAACAGACACCCTGTGAGGTAGGTGGGGCTGAGAGAGCTCTTTCCCAAGCTGTCCTTGAGGGAACAGCTGGTACAGAGCTATGGCTTGCCCAAGGTCATCCAGCCAGGTGCAAGTGGAGGAGTGGGGAATCAAACTCGGTTCTCCCAGATTAGAGTCCGCACACTTAACCACTACACCAAACTGGCTCTCCAGTTTGATGGAAGGGGGTGGACAAATATCCTTGTGGGGAGAGTTCCATAGTTTGGGTCATAAGAATATGAGAAGCCAGTGTTGGATCAGGCCAGTGGCCCATCCAGTCCAACACTTTGTGTCACACAGTGGCCAAAAACAACAGGTGCCCCCAGGAGGTCCAGCAGTGGGGCCAGGACACTAGAAGCCCTCCCACTGTTGCCCCCCCCCCAAGCACCAAGAATACAGAGCATCACTTGCCCCAGACTGAGAGTTCCTATCTATACCTTGTGGCTAATTGCCACTTTAAAGAAGAAGAAGAAGAGAAGAGAAGAAGAAGAGATTGGATTTATATCCCGCCCTTCATTCACTTGGAGTCTCAGAGCTGTGAGGTAGGTGGGGCTGAGAGAGCTCTGAGACAACTGTCCTTGAGACAACAGCTGGTACAGAACTATGGCTTGCCCAAGGTCATCCAGCAGGTGCAAGTGGAGGAGTGGGGAATCAAACCTGGTTCTTCCAGACCTTGGGCAAGCCATAGCTCTGTACCAGCTGTTCTCTCAAGGACAGTTGTCTCAGAGCTCTCTCAGCCCCACCTACCTCACAGGGTGTCTGTTGTGGGGAGGGGAAGGGAAAGGAGTTTGTAAGCCGCTCTGAGACTCCCTTGGGTAGTGAAGGGTGGGGTATACATCCAATCTCTCCTTCTCTTCTTCTTCTACTGCTGTTGCAAATTTCCCTTCTCCCCTTACAATTTGCAGTACGCAGAACTGTCACATGAAATGGTATTATATATTCTCTGTGCCTTGTTAATTTGTATCATTTCCAATACAGGATTGAAAAACAGTTATAGATTTAAAAGACTGGTTCCTCCGGTGCACACGTTCAGAATTCTGTATTTTCAGTCTGAATAGCATTTTGCCATGGTTTTCAGTGTGGGGAAGAAGAGATACAATATGTGGTAATGTGTTATCTTGCCTCGAAGGTCAGGATAACAGACGGATACTTGTTATGTGCTTTTACGAGCCAGTGTGGGGTAGAGGTCAGAGTGTTCGGCTAAGACCTTTGAGAACAGGATTCAAGGCTGCACTTAAGCTATGAAGCTGTCTGGGTGATTTGGGGCAGTCAGGCTCTCTCAGCCTGACCTACCAAACAGGGTTGTCGTGAACACAGAATGTGGGAAAGAGAATGGTGTCGGCAGCGCTTGAAGCCCTTGCAGAAAGGGAGGGATAAAAATAGATAAGATCGGATTCTATGTAAGTCGAGGGGGCAGTTCTTCCAGAAGCACAAGGTTTTTTCCTGCTCCCAGTTTCCGGTGGGAGGTGAAGGAAAGACACAATATCCCTCACAATGGACTGATAAGCTCACCTTCCCAGGGTTGCCAACCTCCAGGGGGGTATACAATAGCTGAAGCACCATATATTGCAAACTTACACAACAACTGAGAAGGGCGTCTGAGTAATATAAGCAATGTATGTATTCGGTGGGAGAGACACTGTAGACGCAACTAAATTATAATGAACAGTGAACAAGATACAATTTTACAGGAGTGTAACCTTTCCAAGATTTAGAACAAATTTAGAGTCCAGTGGCACCGTTAAGACCCACAAAGGTTTATTCAGGGTGTGAGCTTTCTTGCGCACGCACACTTTTTCAGATACAGTGGAATGGGAGGTAAGGTTCAAACTTATAGATATGCTCCACTGTGTTTGAAAAAGTGTGCATGCACACAAAAGCTCATACCTTGAACAGAATAAACTTTTGTGGGTCTTAAAGATGCCACTGGACTCTAAATTTATTCTACTGCTTAAGACCAGCATGGCTGAGTAAAGGTAAAGGTAAAGGTTTCTCTTGCTCAAAAGCCAGCTGAATACGACTCTAGGGATGTGGTGCTCATCTCCATTTCTAAGCTGAAGAGCCAGCACTGTCCGAAGACATTTCCGTGGTCATATGGCTGGCATGACTAGACACCGAGGTGCACGGAGTGCTGTTACCTTCCCACCGAAGTGGTACCTATTTATCTACTTGCAATTTCTTGCTTTCGAACCGCTAGGTTGGCAGGAGCTGGGGCCAGAGATGGGAGCTCACTCCGTCATGCAGCACCGGGTCTCGAACTGCTGAACGACCAACCTTCCGGTCTGCAGTTCAGTATCTTAACCACTTGAGCACCAAGTGGTTCTCCTTTCCCCAAACCCTGTTCTCTCTAGGCTTCACCCACACAATCTCCAGGAATTTCTCAACCCAGAGTTGGCAACCCTAGGGGAAGAGATACTTGCTCAGCTTCGCTGCCCCATATCCTTCCTTCATGCAAGGCCTGTGTTCTACCACCGAGTTCTAAGCCTCATCTGGAGTGAAGCAATCTCTGAACCCATTGAGGTTTACACATTATTCTTTTTTACAGCCTCTCAGTTCGCCCACAGCATCGATCAACGCCCTTTTCTTGGATGAACTTGGAGGTGAAAAAAAAAACTGCTCCCGACTGAGAAAGTCAGAACCGTCTCCTCTTATCGAGCCTTTGCCTCAGAAGATTGGATTGTACCAGATAAGAACCGGGTAGAACATCAGAGGTGGAATGGAATCCTTGACATTTGGGAGTGAGGCGTAACTCCTTCTCTGCAGGCCTCAACCAGCCAGTCGAGGAGACGGGAACCCTGCCAGGTCTTCACTTCTGAGAGCCGTTCTAGGCCTTCTGTGAGGTGGATCGCCATAAGACTCAGCAGTCTTGCACTGCTGGTTTTCAGGAAAGACCATAAGAAACATAGCTGGCCAGCCAAGGCAAAGAAAGGAGACTGTGTGGGGAACAGGGCAAGTGAAGCTATTTGGCAAGTGAAGGGCCTTCACTAAGTTGCCTTTGGCAAAATAAGTGCCACCCCTCTGCCCTGGAGGTGTAGGTACAAGAAGTCATTTCCCCTCCTTTGAAGGATTTTGGAGAGAGCTCCCAGCTCTGGGCTGGGAAATACCTGGAGATTTGGGGGTCTTGGGGGGCGGAGTTTGGGGAGGGACCTCAGAAAGGTATACTGCCACAGAGTCCACCCTCCAAAGCAGCCATTTTCTCCAGAGGAACTGATCTCTCTTGTCTGGAGATCAACTGAAAAGGCGGGAGAAAACTCCAGGTCGCTTCTGGATGTAGGCAACCCTACAGGCAGAAGAAGAAGTAGAAGAGGAGGAGGAGGAGGAGGAGGAGGAGATTGGATTTATACCCCGCCCTTCACCTGGAGTCTCAGAGTGGTTTACAATCACCTTTTCCCTTCCCCTCCCCACAACAGATACCCTGTGAGGTAGGTGGGGCTGAAAGAGCTCTGAGAGAACTGCTCTTGAGAGAACAGCTCCGAGAGAAATGTAACTGACCCGAAGTAACTCAGCAGCTGCATGTGGAGGAGGAGTGGGGAATAAAACTCAGTTCTCCAGATTAGAGTCTGCCGCTCTTAGTCACTACACAAGAAAGAAAGAAAGAAAGAAAGAAAGAAAGAAAGAAAGAAAGAAAGAAAGAAAGAAAGAAGGAAGGAAGGAAGGAAGGAAGGAAGGAAGGAAGGAAGGAAGGAAGGAAGAAAATATGGGATGTAATTGTCCAAGATAAAATAGCAAGTCAATTGTTGACAGCAGAAAATGTAAATTTAAAATCCAATTTTATGGAAAAATTGTATTATTTTTTTCATTATATTGAACATGATAAGAATGCTATGAACATACTTCCTGATAAATATAAAAAGTTTGTATTTTATTAGTTATAAAATGAATAATGTTAAACAAAAAGTAAGTTAAGTAGTTGCCGTGTTATTGTTATTGTTAAATGTTTATATGTATTAGTTATAGAGTATTGTTATAATAGTTTATGTGTTTTTTTATTTCTGGTTTTGTATGTTAAAATTAAAATTAATAAAATATAAAGTTATAAAAAGAAAGAAAGAAAGAAAGAAAGAAAGAGGGAGGGAGGGAGGGAGGGAGGGAGGGAGGGAGGGAGGGTAACGAACCTCCAAATGGGACCTTGAGATCTCCTGGAATTGCAACTGATCTCCAGACTACAGAGATTAGTTCCCCTGGAGAAAATGGCTACTTAGGAGGGTGGATTCTATCACACTGTATCCTGCCAATACCCCTCCTTTCCCCCAAACCCACCCTCCCTGGGCTGTAGCCCTAGATCTCCAGGAATTTCTCAACCCAGAGTTGGCAACCCTAATTTCAGAACTGCAGTCTAGCTTTGCCAGCCATCCGCTGGCTCCCGGTGGGAGTGCGGGGGCAGGGTGGAGGGTGAAAAAACAGCAACACACAACCCAGCAAGGTCACTTCTGGGCAACTATAGAGAGTCAGAGAGAGCGTGAGAGGCCAGGACCCTGATCATCCTTCCCTTCTATTGCTCTGATACTATCCCTTTGATGTGTAGATTGCTACTTGCTGGGAATCCTCCCTCCTTCCATCCTGACACCTTCTCTCCACACTATGCTATAGCCTTCTCCCATGTTGGCACCATGCGGGCAAGATACGCTTCCTGCATCTCTATCCATCCAGCTAGTTAGACTAGATTAGAATCCTATCCCTTTTGTCTAGAATGGAATTCCTTACAATAAGGGACTCGTATGAGCTTTTGCAAAGATGAAGAGGGTTCGCCTGTGACTCCGTTTCTCGTCAGCCCACACAAGCCAGATAGACTCTGCTGAGTTATGTGCCTTGATCGCACTGCTAATTCAATAATCCTTCGGGATCCCATATTACCCAGCTGCACTCGGTTTTCCCAAACTTTTTAGACACATAGGCGAGGGGGCGTAGCTTTTCATCCTCCCCTTCCTGGAGGATCGCCCCCCCACCCCATGGCTACATCTGAGGCATTGACCTGTACAATGATTTTTTAAAATTATTTTTATTGGGGTGTGCCAGCACAGGCTCCAAGGTGAACATGACTTAAGAGCCTCAAACGCCTTATGGCATTCAGGTGTCCAATTGAGTGGAGCCCCAAGCCAGGCGTATTCTGGACCCTTTCCCTTAGTCTTTAGAAGATCCGTGAGGGGTAAGCTAAATCGGGCGAAGTTGGCGATGAAGGCGCGGTAGAAATTCACAAACCCCCCAAAACTCTGAAGCTGTCTGCAGGTCCTGGGGGGCTCCCAGTCCACCATTGTTGCCACTTTCGCGGGGTCCATTTTTAACCCCAGGAGGATATACGGTACCATAGGCATCAACTTCAGGGGGGCTGGGGAGCTGGAGCCCCCCCCCCCGAACTTTTCCAAGACATGCTGAGCCTCCTCTGGAGACAATGGCCTGTAATGTCTCTGGCCCAGCCCCTCCCCCCTCAGAAATTGGAAAGTCTAAGCCCTTGTACGGTACCCCAAATTAGACCTCCGCGATGCCTATTTCTGGGTGCGCATATGAGCTCAGGTCTGGGAACATTGTGTAGATTCACATACAAGTTGGCTGCGCTGTCTCACATCCTCGACCTGATGCAGCCGACTCGCTCCTCCTTGGTGAGGAAGAGATGGCCCTGATCACGAAGAACTGGAGCTTATTGGGGTTCCCATCAAACGTGGCATCAAGTAACTCTTGGGGCATGGGTTGTTGGAGTGCTGCCGGTCCTGGAATGGCAGGTCTCGGGAGCGGCTCGCCCAGCCCTGGCCGCACTGGAACCCCCTGTGGCTGTGGTACCGACTGCAGAGGGACAGTTTCAGGTACCTGCTCCCCTTCTCTCTTGATTACTGCTGCAATCACCTTAGGGAGGTGAACATCTCTAAAATTTCCTTCTGCACCTTCTCTTACAGAGCCTCGAACCTCCGATCCATGTGAGCCCATAGCTCACTCGAGGGCCCCACCGGCCCCTTCGATGGTCCCAGGATACTCATTACTGTTGGGAGGTCATACCGGCCTAATTCAGACCCCCACCGGGGCATCGACCACGATTCCAGGGGTGCAGTTGAGAGCTGAGTCCAAGAATATTGACCCCATTTGGGTCTTTCATAAACCAATCGGCTGGTGGTGGGAATCACTACCTCATCCTGGGTAGTCACCGGCACCTCCGAGGGGGTGGTAGTTGTGGGTATTTTTTCCTCGCCATCCATAGCTGGGTGCGAGGCAGGATCCCAAAGGATTACTGACACTCTGTGAGAGTCCTACAGAGTCAGTCACCAACAAGCATCCTTATAGAAAGGTAGTCTTTATTGAGAAAGGTCTGTTGTGGTCATCTACACGTTCTGTGTCAGTAATGGTTAGAACAATCCCCAGGCAGGGCAATTATACAGAATTCAAAAAAGGTCTTGCGAAGGAATGTAACCAGTCATATAAATCAAGTGAAAGGCGCCCAAATACTGGCTTCAGGTTCTCATGGAAAAAGTGGGAAGATACATAGCCAAACACCAACAGTCTCCCGAGGTCAGAGTGGAGCAGGGAGTGATAAGCAAGCCATGAGAAGCATAACATAACATTCCATACACACGACATCACAGGATGATGCATGCCACCTCTCGGGCAGGAGATGGCAGCATTAGCTGGCAAGTGGCTGTCCTGGCTTGCTAATGGTCAGCTAGGGTTGCCAGGTCTGGGGTGGAAAATACCTGGAGACTTTGGGGGTGGATCCAGGAGAGGGCAGGGTTTGGGGAGGGGAGGGGCCTCAGCATGGTCCCATACCATAGAGTCCACCCTCCAAAGCAGCCATTTTTTCCAGGAGAGCTGATCTCTGTCAGCTGGAGATCAGTTGAAAAAGCTGGAGATCTCCAGACTCCATCTGGAGGCTGACAAGCCTGTGGTCAGCTGATTGGCAAGCGAATACCGGGGCCAAACTTGCGGGTGTGTGTTTTTGTCCTGGAGAGAAAAATTAAAAAGAAAAATAAGGCCTTATCTAACAGGAAGTTGGGAGTTCCAGCCTCCAGGTGGGTCCTGGAATTAAAGCTCATATCCAGACTACAGAGACCAGTTCCCCTACTTTGAAGGGTGAACTCTATGGTATTGTACCCCACTGAGGTCCCTTTCCTCTCCAGGCTCAATCTCCAAATCCCCAACCCTTCCCCCCATCCCCTGCCCGTGGCCAGGGGGAACTCTGCAACCCTACAGAAAGTTCTGACCATAGAGTTCTTGGTGATTCCTTGAGCCACCCCAAAGTGACAAGGGTAGTTCCAGGAATCGCCAGAAACTCTACGGCAAGATTACTGGCCACCCGATCTAGAGAAAGGGAGAAAGAAGATAACCCCTTCCCGCTCACCTAGAGTTGCCAGCCTCCAGGTGGGGCCTAGGGATCTCCTGCTTTTACAACTGATCTCCAGACAATAGAGGTCAGCTCCCCCTGGAGAAAATGGCTGCTTTGGAGGGCGGACTCTATGGCATTGTACCATGCTGAGGCCCTTCCCCTCCCCAAACCCCGCCCTCTCCTGGCTCCACCCCCAAAGTCTCCAGGTATTTCCCAACCCAGACCTGGCAACCCTACGCTCACCGTCTCTCTGCTTCAAACCACCCTCTCCTTGTGTTGTATAAATTGGTCAAAATCTGCATTCCAACACATGCTTTTGTCCTTGAGGGTTTTTTTTTCTCAAAATCCCTGATTCTAATGCCAGGTACGACCTTTCAGGCAAGGTTATGGGCTTTCATACCTCAGCCACAGTCTTACTCAATGAAAGCACGTCCGTCAGGTACAAAGCAAAGGCATGTGATGACTCTCACCTGTCATATGATGCCGATGTTTCCTCCGTTAGGATAATTATTCACTCTGATGCAACCTGCAGTAAACTGGGGCATGATGTCCTGTTGGGACAAGCCTTGTAGCTAGAGTTGGGCTTGTTGCTGAGGGCTCAGAAGCCCAGATTTTTTGGAGTTTTAAGACGTCGCCTTGCTCAACCCCGCTGACTAACCCATCTGCCCGAAGCATTTTTCAGCTCTTCTCTTCATAAGAAAAAAACACAAGAACATAAGAGAAGCCAGTGTTGGATCAGGCTTGTGGCCCATCCAGTCCAACACTCTGTGTCACACAGTGGCTAAAACACCAGGTGTCCTCAGGAGGTCCAGCAGTGGGGCCAGGACACTAGAAGCCCTCCTGCTTTTCCCTCCCACCAAGCACCAAGAATACAGTGCATCACTTGCCCCCGACTGAGAGATCCTATCTATACCTTGTGGCTAACAGCCACTGATGGACCACTTCTTCCATAAGAAGGAGGGATGTTTTGCTATAACAGAGATGGAAAGAGAGCCTCATCTTCAGGATTACGTGTCATCTCTCATGTCAACAACACTAATATGTCATGGAGACGAAGTTTATCAATGGACATTTGCCAGAACAGCTGAATGAAACCTCCATGGCTAGAGGTAGTATATCTCTGAGTACCAGATGTTGAGAACAAGCGAATAGGAGGGTTGCTACCAATGTTCCCTCTAAGCTGTGGAGTCTTGTGAGCAAAAATTCTACTTTGTGAGCTACTGGCATTAAAATTGTGAGCAAGTGATTTGGCTACTGCATAAATTAGTTTGCTCTGGAGCCATCCTTTCTGAGCCAAGAGGAAAATGTGTGAGCTGGAGGCTAAAAAACTGTGAGCTGGCTCACACTAACTCAGCTTAGAGGGAACACTGGTTGCTACACCAGTTTGGTGTATTGGTTAGGAGCGCGGACTCTAATCTGGGAGAAATGGGTTTGATTCCCTACTCCTCTACATGCAGCCAGCTGGGTGACCTTAGGTAAGCCAGAGTTCAGAGGAGCTTGAAGGTTTTTGATTGGTTCACACACACCCCCCCCAGCAGCTATCCTGTGTTAGCACCAGGCCCGGCCTAGCAATCAGGGGAGGCAGGGACATGGGGAGGTGACTGTCAATGACGAAGCGATATCACTTCTGTGGTAAACCTGGAAGTGACATCATACTTCTCTAGGAATAGTTGGAAACTCTGTGGTAAAATCATAGAGTTTCTGACAGTTCCTAGACAGGACTGATTTCTTTTCTGTTCCCCCCCCCTCAAAAAAACGGCATTTGGGGGTGTGGCACCCCCACACCAACCGGGTGGGCTGACAAGAAAAAGAAGAGATTGGATGTATGTATGTATGTATGTATTTATTTATTTATTTATTATTTATTAATTTCGATTTATATCCCGCCTAGCCAGCGAGCCGGCTCTAGGCAGCTAACAACATAATTATAAATATACAAAGTTAAAACACATAAAATTCCATTAGATCACATTAAAATACAGCTAAGCAATCAGATCACAGATGGCAGCAGATACTAGACCAACATCAGATACCAGTAGCCTACTTTCATTCCCGCCAGGAGACTCCCACCCCACCCCAGGTGTTCTAGTGGCGATTCACCCCGGCGCCTACTAAGGGTCATTCCCTCCGGTGGCGGCCCCAAAAGCCTGGCGGAAGAGCTCCACTTTGCAGGCCCTACGGAACCTTATATCCCACCCTTCACTTACTTGGAGTCTCAGAGTGGCTTACAAACTCCTTTCCCTTCCCCTCCCCACAACAGACACCCTGTGAGGTAGGTGGGGCTGAGAGAGCTCTTTCCCAAGCTGTCCTTGAGGGAACAGCTGGTACAGAGCTATGGCTTAACCAAGGCCATCCAGCCAGGTGCAAGTGGAGGAGTGGGGAATCAAACCCGGTTCTCCCAGATTAGAGTCCGCGCACTTAACCACTACTTAACTACACCAAACTGACAGCCCTGACAATCACTCTCAAACCCCCAAAAGTGGCCCCAGGGGCAACCAAGTTAGGGACCCCTCTACTACAGTGCCCAAACCACTATATTACACTTGATCTCTCAGGATACAGGTTAGAGATCTTTTCTCAGCTCACTGATGTTCCGCAGGGTTCCAAGACCAGTCCTTTGCTCTTTGCTTATCTTTTAAGCCTTTTAGCCAGCAGCTTGGGACTTATCTGTTCTAAAGACACTCTGTTCTGCTTCTCATCTTTCTTGCAGTCTTCCAGTTCCCTTGTCTCATCCTCAAACCGTACCATCACGGCTGTCTTTTGATCCCTTTATTAAACTTTCCAAAGATCACGTTCCTTATCTTTCCTCCGAACTGCTCGGCTCTCATTCCGTCTGTTTGTTCCCGACTCGAGAGTTATTATTTTCTTTTTCTTTTCTCAAGCCAGAGATCTTGCTGATGTGATTCATACCCTTTCTTTCAAATGTCCTCAGTAGCTAAGTACTGATTTTATTTTATTTTTTGAGAAAAAGTGACTAGTAAAATGTGTTTGTTTCTTTCTATCCATGCTGCCCACTCTTTTGGCATGAAAAGGCAACTCTGGAACCGTACAGTGAGGAAGAGCTTGACACACCCAAGGGATCAACTTGGTTCACCCCCTTTGGTGTTGCCTCTGAAGCACGTACCACCACCAAGAGGGCTGCCAACTCTGGATTGGGAACAGGGCCGGTGCTACCATTAAGCCAAGTTAGGCAACTGCCTAGGGTGCAGACCTAAGAGGGGCGCAGAACAGACAATCAGCACTGGTTAGCAATGTGTGTGTGTGGGGGCGCAAGTAGTTAGCCTTGCTTAGGGTGCAAAAAAGTCTAGCACCAGCCCTGGTTGGGAAATACCTGGAGTTTTGGGGGTGGAGCCTGTGAAGGGAGGGGTTTGGGGAGGGGAGTGGCTTCAGTGGGGTCCAATGTCATAGAGTCCACCCTCCACAGCAGCCATTTTCTCCAGGGGAACTGATCTTGGTCACCTGAAGTTCTGTTCTAATTCTGGGTTCTCTCCAGGTTCCACCCGTAGGCTGGCAAGCCTACCCACCAGGACCAGAGAAGCCGATGCGTGGACCTTGCTGTGGGGCACACAGAACTTTGACGTGGCCCTGTGCCTGTGTTCCCCCTACACTGAGTTAGTGTGAGCCAGCTCACAGTTTTTTAGCCTCCGGCTCACAAGTTTTCGTCTTTGCTCAGGAAGGAGGGCTCCAGAGCGAACTAATTCATGCAGCAGCCAAATCGCTTGCTCACGACTTCCATGCCAGTAGCTCACAAAGTAGAATTTTTGCTCACAAGACTCCACAGCTTAGAGGGAGCATTGCCCTGTGCTTTGGTTTCTTCTGTTATTTTCTTCTGGGTTATTATTACGCTCGTTTTGCTGGGCTTTTCTTTCTTGTTTCAGTCTTGCTGTCTGTCGGTCGTTTTGTTTTTCTTGCACGTCAATCGGACACACACACCCTTTGCGCCGCTTACACATTCCATTGTGTTTTAGTCTCACACTGTTATTTACTTTGACGTGTCTCCATTCTCTAAACTCCTGTTTATTTCTTCTGACTTCTGCAGGGCTAGTTTTGGGCAGGAACGCACAGGAACAGAGTTCCGGCTGGCTTCTGAGTTGGCCACGCCTACAGCACCCCCCCCCCCTGGATTCCTCAGGTGCCTCGCAAGCCACAGGGCGCCTGGGGAAGCCAAGCCGATCCAGGGAGGGAAGGCAGTTTATGTCGCAGAAACCACCCTTGGAAGCTGGGATGTTGCAGAAACCACCCTTGGAAGCTCCCGTTTTCCCCCAGGGCGATCTCTGTAGTATGGACAGCAGTTGAAATTTCAGGAGAACTCCAGGCCCCACCTAAAGGGTGATAACCCAACTGCTTCCTGGTGTCGTGGTTAAGAGTGGCCAACTCTAATCTGGGAGAACCGGGTTTGATTCCCCCACTCCTTCACATGCAGCCAGCTAGGTGACCTTGGGTAGGCCACAGTTCACTCAGAGCTTTCTTAGCCCCACCTACCTCATGAAGTGCCTGTTGTGGGGAGAGGAAGGGAAAGGAGATTGTAAGGCGCTCTGAGACCCCAAGTGAGTGAAGGGCGGGGTATAAATCCAACCTCGTCTTCTCCTCCTCCCCCTCCTCCTCATGCACCAGTCAAGCTTGCTTAATCTGTCCCCAGGAAAACACTGGCTGAGTTGTGTTATGACAATCACCAGGCTCAGTTGTGCAGTGCTGGGGCTAGTTACGCAGTGCCAGCTGCCAGGCCTGGGCCCAACTTGAGTTGTGGGTACCTACCAGGACTTGTGATGGGCACCTCCCTTTCCCCTGTATGTCCTTCTTCGCACTATTTCCTCTTTCTGTCATACTGGGAACTCTCATATAATCTCTCTGTTTCTCCCTTCCTTCTCTCCTTCCCGCATCAACCTACCTTCTATCTGACCTCCATCTTCGGCTACATTTATTATATATTTACTTCATGTAGACCCCCCACCTGTCTCCACAATGGGGGACCCAAAGCACCTTACATTGTTCCTTTCTCCTCCATTTTGTCCTCACAACAACTCTGTGAGGTAGGTTAGGCTGCGTGAGGATTTGAACCGGGGACTCTGATATTCCTGTCTGAAACTCTAACCACTATACTATGCTGGCTTCTCGTCGTGGCTTGCGGTTGAACAGAAGTGAACTGGGCATGGATAAGACAGGGAAGTTATGTGGTAGCAAGTTGCACGGTTGTTGCCAAGCCTGGCCCTATTCATCTTCTCTCAAAGGCCAAAACAGCCTGAGAAAGGCCCTCTTCCCTTTCCCTGCCTTTTACTGCCAATAGATATGTTGATAAATTCCACTGCTGTCTGTTGTTGGTACTGCTCAGGAACAGGTTCACTGCCTGAGTAAGAACTAAACCCGAGCTTCTTAGTTTTCAGTTCAATTGGTTGTGGGGCTGTAGGAACGGTAGTTAGACTGCTAACTTGAGCCTTTGGGGCCTGCAAGTTTGCCGGAAAGAAGTGCACTCCCTATGTAACAGTTCAGGGACTGAAAACAGAGAATACCTTGTGAGCTGCAAAAGCAGGTGTATTTATTCTCTTAGGTGGTGGTTACTTATTAAAAGCTGAAGATAAAGAGAACAGCCTAATATTGCAAGATAGGAATAAATTGCCTGGGAGCTGTTGATAAACATCTGGGTTACCAATTAACTAGTTTGCAAGATTCTATAACTGTAAAATGATTAATGCAGAACGGAGGCCAAAAATATCGGTCGGTGCCAGAGGGGTTCAAAAGTTTACAGCATGAAGTTATGTTTCTGAAATATTTGAGTGGGTGTTAACGTTTTCAGGCTGGCAGTTCAGCACTACTGGCCCCCGCTGGAAGGAACACAAGACTGCAGTGATGTTTGCTAGCTAACAACTTGCAACTTATAGCAGAGTCGTAGAAAATGGGAATATGGGGTGGGATAACTCCACAGCTGAAAGCAACTTGTTAGTCTCAGTCAGCCTTGTTAGTCTCAACCAACCTTCTCCTTGCTGGCTTAAGGGAGGGAGATTTAGCTGGCCTTTCTCAGTCCTACTATTGAGGAGGAGGAGGAGGAGGAGGAGGAGGAGAGGAAGAGATTGGATTTATACCCAAGGGAGTCTCAGAGCAGCTTACAAACTCCTTCCCCTTCCCCTCCCCATGACAGACACCCTGTGGGCAGGGTTCCCTCCAAGCTGAGCAAGTGTGAGCTAGCTCACAGTTTTTTATCCCATGGCTCACACATTTCTGTCTTAGCTCAGGAAGGAGGGCTCCAGAGCAAACTAACTGATGCAGTAGCCAAATCACTCACTCACAATTTTAATGCCAGCAGCTTTAAATTTGTGAGAATTTTTGCTCACAAGACCCCACAGCTTAGAGGGAGCATTGCCTGTGGGGTAGGCGGGGCCAAGAGAGCTCTGAGACAACTGTTCTTGATAGAACAGCTGTGCCAGAGCTGTGGCTTGCCCAAGGTCATCCAGCAGCTGCATGTGGAGGAGTGGGGAATCAAACCCTGTTCTCCCAGACTAGAGTCCATGCACTTAACCACTACACCAAACTGACTCCTTCCTACCGTACAAACCCAGTGCTGGAGGGCCTGATTAAGACAGGAGGGTAGGGTAGCAGTAGGTTCAGGACAGACAAAAGGAAATCTTCATGTGCTTAAGAGAGAAGGCAGCATGCTGTAGCCCGACCTTGTCAAATCAGAAGCTAAGCAGGATCAGAACTTGGATGGGGTTGTGACGAAATGACCTCCAAAACCAGGATGCTTAGTGCATCAAAAGCATTGAACCGGGAGATTAAAGGTTAATGCCTCACTGTAAAGCCCAGTATGAGTGCGTGTACCCCCCTTCTCTCTGACTGGTCAGCACCAGCTGAGGAGATTTTAAAAAGTCTTGCTAGTTTGGTCAGTGGTCGTTTGGACTTTGGCTTGGCAGTTGCCCATCGGGTGTATGTGTGTCAGTCAGAGGGAAACAGACAAGTCACTTAGGAAGTGAAGGAAGACAACTCCTTGCCCTTACTGAGCCAGTTTGGTGTAGTGGTTAAAGTGCACGGACTCTAATCTGGAAGAACCGGGTTTGATTCCCCACTCCTCCACTTGCAGCTGCTGGATGACCTTGGGCAAGCCATAGTTCTGATAAGAGCTGTCCTTGAAAGGGCAGTTCTTCAAAGAGCTCTCTCGGCCCCACCTACCTCACAAGGTGTCTGTTGTGGGGAAGGGGAAGGGAAAGGAGTTTGTAAGCTGCTCTGAGACTCTGAGTGAAGGGTGGGGTATAAATCCAATCTCCTCCTCCTCCTCCTCTTCTTCTTCCTGTGTACCAACACATTTTAGGAAAAGTTCAGAAATCAGAACTTACAAGTATAAGTGTCAGCCCTAGCTGAATTCCATTTATTCACAGTCTCCAGAACTGGGGTTTTAGCTTTGACAGAAGAAACTGGACAGGAGGTTGAAAACTGCCAGTCTAGCCCAGGGGTGGGCAAACTTGCTCAGCGTAAGAGCCACCTAGAACAGGGGTGGCCAAACTTGCTTAACGTAAGAGCCGCATAGAATAAACATCAGATGTTTGAGAGCCACAAGACATGAACAAATATTACCTGATTTTTTTGGGAAATGAGCAGATTTGCTTTTTATTAACATTAAATGAGACTGCCAAAAAAAATAACAAAAGGGGTAAAAGCAGATATTGATAATGATATTAATTTGTCCAATGATATTTGTTTGCTAATGATATTTAGCTTCCCCAGCTGCCCTGCCGGGAGCCACATAATATATGTGAAAGAGCCGCATGCGGCTCCCGAGCCACAGTTTGCCCACCCCTGGTCTAGCCAAACAGAAAAAGGATTATTGCTCATAGAAAGAGGAAGATACTTCTTACCCAGTTGTTCAGAGGGTTCAACTCAGAAGGGACCCCGGGTTTTGCGTGAAAAGGAAAACGGTCTTAGATGCCTCAAGAGCAAAAAAGGGAAAGTTCTAACCCCACAAGGGAAGTATTTAAATAGTACTCACTTCCAGGAAACTAAGATGGTTTTATGAAACTGTATTAAGACCCACGGTGGCTGAAAGAAATCTCCAAGACAAACCAACCTCTCACAGTTAAGAATATAAGCCTCAACTATACTCTGTTGCCGGATCAAACCACCTCTGAACATCTCTTGCCCCGGAAACCCCACCAGGGGTTCCTATAGGTCACCTGTGACTTGACAGAACTTTCCACCACTATTTTTACGGCGTCTGTGGGCGCTGCATTAGAAAGCCCAGCTTACAGAGTTGATGCAAGGATTTCTCAGCTCGTGTATTTATAACTGCGCATAAAGTTTCCCCTGCCTGATTTTTGCCTGGGTGACCTTCCAGAAGAATAGATTTGTGACTATTCGTCATCATTGGTAGTGACATCAAGAGCAAGGGAAAAAAACAGGAAAGAAAAGAGGAAAAATGAGATTTGCTTGTCCTGGAATCCATCCTGTTGTTCCAAGTAGGGTGGAAAGTTTGACTCCAGTGGGCCTGCTTGTGAGTTAGAGATCTGATCCAGCAGCAGCTTGGCATACGCCTGTCTCCTGCACAAGTAAACACAAGCAATACACATTTCCTTTCCTTTCCAACATTTTAGCAAGGAGAATTTTTTTTTAAAAAAAGAGAAAAGAAATAAAAACAGCAAAACCAGGACAAAATAGAAACATTTACCGAGCATGGTAAATGAATGATTCAAAGGGAAAGCGAGGTTAACAATTAACTCCCGAGTCTCTATTTACCATCTCTGATTTTGGGTTTTTAAAAAATATCATCCCATTTTATTTCAGTTCTTGGATTCTTCCGCAGACCAGATTGCCTCCCTCTCCACCTGAAGAATCATCTCCTCTATACATACAGTGCCCCGTTGCGCAAATGTTTTGATTCAGACCCCACAGCCAAATTTGGAATTTGATATCTGATAATATATCTCCCACCTTCTGCTTTGAATGTGTGCAATGGACTTGTACATGGAAAGCATCCCCGCACCACGACTGACTTTCCTTCCTCTCCCCACAACATTGTGAGCGGTGTTCCCTCTAAGCTGTGGAGTCTTGTGAGCAAAAATTCTACTTTGTGAGCTACAGGCATTAAAGCTGTCAGCAAGCAATTTGACTACTGCCTACATTAGTTTGCTCTGGAGCCATCCTTCCTGAGCCAAGACAAAAATGTGTGAGCCGGAGACTGAAAAAACTGCTAGCTAACTCATACTAACTCAGCTTAGAGCGAACACTGCGTTGTGAGGCAGGTGGGGCTGAGAGAGTTCTGAGAGAACTGTGACTGGCCCACGGTCACCCCAGCAGGTTCTCCATATTAGATTCCACCACTCTTAAGCACGACTCCGCTTTGGCTTTTGAGAGTCAAAGAGAATCAGATACTAGGAAGAATGTTAAGCCAAACCTAAGAATCTACAACAGGAGAAGGAAGGAAGCTCTCTAGTAGTTTTGTCTGGGAAGTTCTCTAGAAAATATTGGTTGTAAAATCAGAGTGATTCTTGAAAAAGAGGAAACTGAAACAGGAGGATATCCACAGCTCCTTGTTGGGTCACTGGATTCTTTAAGAATGGGTTTTGATCGTCATACAGCCAAGGCATATTGAAGTCTTATATCTCAGTAATTTCTTTTAGTGAGAATTTTTTCTCGAGGAGATTGTGTAGAGTTCAATAGAGAGTAATTACAGAATTCTGGATTCTAAAGATACCCCATAAATACTGTGTTACAATTTATTATTGTGAGGATTTCAGTTAGAAAACAAGTTATATAGTTGCAAGATCCCCAAATAAATGGTGAAAACCTGGAAATTAGAATTGTTAATATAATGTATGCATTGGATACATGTATGCTTCTGGTAGAATACATGTTTTATTCATTGTGGTGAGTGTTGTTGAGAAGTATTGGAGTCGGGAGTCCATGGAACAGTGAAACAGTTAGATCTTTATTGCTGGTCCGGATGAAGCATACAACCCAGGGCTCGAAGCCCTCCTTTTATGCTGGTCAGGGATAATCCCTTGACCTCGCCCAACTGGCCTGATAGGCTATTATCAGTCTATTTACATCTCATAGGTTCCCTGGGAGAAACCTAGGTACATGATTGGTGGCCAGTTTGAATCCACCTGGCCTTTGTTCTACCTGGCTGAAGCTCAGGTAGTTTCTTGGCCATGTGCTCTGGCCACATGGCGGTCGCCATTACTGGAGCACATGGCGACCGCATGGTCAATACATAACAGTTGTTCTTTTGAGATTCCCAAACCTGCAAAGCCAGTGGATTTCCCATTTTTTTTGGCTTCCTGAGCATTCCTAAAGAATGAGATCTTATTGGATGGCCTAGCTTTGGCGGCTCAGAGAGGTTCTTATATGTTTAGTTTTAAATATGTTTAGTTTTTGAATATGTTTACTTTCAAATATCTTTTAAAATGTGGAATTCTCTGCCAGACGATGTAGTGATGGCCACAGGCGTTGACAGCTTTCAAAGGGGATTAGACAGATTCATGGAGGATAGGTCTACCAGTGGCTACTTGCATTGTTCCCTCTAAGCTGAGTTAGTGTGAGCTAGCTCAGTTTTTTAGCCTCCGGCTCACACATTTTTGTCTTCGCTCAGAAAAGATGGCTCTAGAGCAAACAAATTCATGCAGCAGCCAAATCGCTCGCTCACAACTTTAATGCCAGTAGCTCAAAAAGTAGAATTTTTGCTTGCAAGACTCCACAGCTTAGAGGGAGCATTGGCCACTAGCCATAGTGACTGAGGGGAACCTCCACATTCAGAGGAACTAATCCTCTGAATCCCAGAGCCAGGAGGCAACATCAGGAGAAGGCCTTGGCCTCTCCAGAGGAAGTGGTGGGCCACTGCATGAGACAGGATGTTGGACAACATGGACCACTGGCCAGATCCACTAGGGTTCTTCTTATCTTCTTGTGAAGATCTATGGTCTCTCTTTTCCCTCAAACTTTTAATTTTTTTTTTTTTTTTTTGCTATCCACAAGCTTGAGGGATGCCAGGGACGGGAAGAAGGAAACACTGAGATCAGAACAAACAAGACAAAAATAGTTGCAATTGGTTTCCATCCACTGAAGCGGATGCCGCTGTAACCCTCTTGGCATCATTAAGCGCATTAATGTGTCCATCCTTCCTGAGAATTCTGGTCAACTTCTTTTTGAACAGCTGGAAGCCAGGAATTCTTTAGCGGCAGATTTAAAGAAATCACTTTCCCTTTGGAGAGCCAGTTTGGTGTAGTGGTTAAGTGGTTAATCTGGGTGATTTGATTCCCCACTCCTCCACTTGCACCTGCTGGATGACCTTGGGGAAGCCATAGTTCTGGCACAGCTGTTCTTGAAAAAGAGCAGTTTCTGTCAGAGCTCTCTCAGCCCCACCTACCTCACAGGGTGTCTGTTGTGGGGAGGGGAAGGGAAAGGGAAAGGAGCTTGTAATACTGCTCTGAGACTCCAAGTGAAGGGCGGGTTATAAATCCAATCTCCTCCTCCTCCTCCTTCTGTTCACAGCCCCACAATCAGTGGCCTCTGAGCCAGAGTTACACAGAATACTTAATGGTCCTTTGACTGGCCTTTCCAGTAGCTCAGAGTAATGTGGGTCAAATATTTAAAAATAGCTGATGAGGCAATAAATCTGAGTGTATCCCCCAAGCTGCAAAGTTACAGAATATTAGAATCATAGAGTTGGAAGGGACCTCCAGGGTCATCTAGTCCAACCTCCCGCACAATGCAGAAAATACACAAATACAACCCCCTCCACACCCCCAGTGACCGCTGTTCCACGCCCAGAAGATGACAAAAAACCTCCAGGATCTCCGGCCAAACTGGCCTGGTGAAAAATTACTTCCTGATCCCAAAGTGGCGATCAGCATTTCCCTGGGCATGTAAGAAAGGGCCACAAGAACTAAGCACTGAGGCAACCCCTCCTGCCTTCCCTTCTCGTGATCTGCCTAAGTTCACACAATCAGCATGGCTGTCCGATGGCCATCTAACCTCTGCTTGAAAACCTCCAAAGAAGGAGAGCCCACCACCTCCCGAGGAAGCCTGTTCCACTGAGGAACCACTCTGTCAGGAAGTTCTTCCTAATGTTTCACCGAAAACTCTTCTGATTTAGTTTCAACCCATTGGTTCTGGTCCGACCTTCTGGGGCCACAGAAAACAACTTCGCACCATCCTCTACATGACAGGCCTTCAAGGACTTGAAGACGGTGACCATATCATATGATATTCTTACGCTGTACCCCTCCCCCCCTCAAATTCCCTTCATATTCCAAATGAGAGCTCTAGCTTAGTCATCACTCCGACATGCCGGCTTTCTTTGTGCAGGTAATTCTCTTGTATGGCCTTGTATTCGAAGGCAGGCTGCAGATTTCGGAGACCTCTGGACATGTCCTATGAGGAAAGGCTGAAGGAGCTCAGTATGTTTACCCTGAGGAGGAGACAACTGAGGCATAATATGATAACCGGGGGAGGGCTGGCTAGAAGCCAGGTAGGTAGGTAGGTAGGTAGGTAGGTAGGTAGGTAGATAGATAGATAGATAGATAGATAGATAGATAGATAGATAGATAGATAGATAGATGGATGATGGGTAGATGGATGGATGGATGGAATAGATGACAGACAGACGGATGGATATAGAGAGATAGAGATGGATGGAATAGATAGATAGATGGATAGATGGATGGATAGATAGATAGATAGATAGATAGATAGATAGATAGATAGATAGATAGATAGATGTCATAGAGTCCACCCTCCAAGGCCGTCATTTTCTCCAGGGGCACTGATCTTTGATATCTGGAGTTTAGTTCTAATTCCGGAAGATCTCCAGGTCCCACCTGGTGGCTGGCAACCCTATAAAGGGTTGGAACACTTCCCCTATAAAGAAAGGTTGAAGCACTTGGGGCTCCTTAGCTTGGAGAAATGACGGCTGAGGGGTGACATGATCGAAGTTTATGAGATTATGCATGGGATAGAACAGGTAGAGAAAGAAGTCCTTTTCTCCCTTTCTCACAATACAAGAACTCTGGGGCACTCCATGAAATTGCTGAGCAGTCGGGTTAGAACAGATGAAAGGAATGACTTCTTCACCCCGAGAGTGATTAACACGTGGAATTCACTGCCACAGGAGGTGGCGGCGGCTACAAGCATGGAGGGCTTCAAGTGGGAACTGGAGAAACATATGGAGCAGAGGTCCATCAGTGGCTATTAGCCACAAGGTCTAGATATGACCTCTCGGTCTGGGGCAAGTGATGCTCTGCATTCTTGGTGTTTGGGGGTGTGGCAACAGTGGGAGGGCTTCTGGACTGGTGGACCTCCTGAGGGCACCTGATGTTTTTGGCCACTGTGTGACAGAGTGTTGGACTGGATGGGCCACTGGCCTGATCCAACATCGGCTTCTCTTATGTTTTTAACACAGATGGACTACTTCATTTGTTCTTTTGTGAGAACCAGGTCTTAGCGGTAAGGGAGGCCTGACCCTACTGGGAGGCCACTTCATTGTCGACTTCAGGCTGGGGAATTCCTGGGCTGGAATGTGGACTGCGCATGGGAATTCTGGAGCATCACTGCCTCTTGAGCCAGCATGGAGTACAGGTTCCGGTCTTGGACTAGAGCTAGAGCTAGGGGAACCGAGGTTGAAATCTCCAGCCCCCTATAGGTCACTGGGTGACCTCTTGGACTGGTCATTCTTTGGAGACAAACCTCCTTTGCATGGATGTTGTGAAGATACAGCAGGAGATGGAGAAATCCACGTCCCTTGTCACTGATCGGATAGCAAATGTTGCCTGAGAAAACTGATGCTTTTGCGGCTCCATTCCACAGGGCATGTTTGGGGGAAATGTCGCATTTCAACAAGGACAAAACGTTAGGCCTTGAGTGAAGAAGACATGCAGTACGGAAGAACAGCACGAGGACTGCGCTTAACAGCAGCATAATAACAACTCTCACCTTAACCGTGAACTGATCTGCAATAAGAGAAATCTTCCAAAAACAGAGCCCGTAGAAGCACACCACCCCCTAGTGGCCGCAGCAAAAATAGGCAGTCTGGTTTTCTTTTCATGTCCAAGGGTGTGTTCATACGGCTCTTTTGAGCCCTGCCAGGCAGGAGTGCCTGGTGGATTTAAAGTGCACATCCGGATCACAGCATCCGGGAATAGTGCTGCTTCTGTGAGTAGCCTGTCAATCCCCGTCGGAGATCCGTACATAAAATACGGTAGTGAAAGTCCAGTCTAAAGCTGGCCGACGGGCCAATGCTGGACTTTCCACAGTCAGGTCGTACCTCCAACACGCAATCAGCCTGTAGCGATGGTCTCCAGACTATCCCAAACGGCTGCCATTTAAAAAAATTCTTAGCGATGTGCACATAACTGCTTAAATCTGCGAGGTCCCCAGAGCTCCGCTCAAGCTCCGTTCAAGCGAGCCAAACAACTTAATGTCCTGAAGGTCTCCTGTCGGCCGCACCCCTCTGCTGCCATCATTCACCATGAGATCGCCGTATTGAAGTCGCCATCTGCTGCTGTTGTATATTGTGTAGGATGTATTAGTTTTAATGTTGATTTTATATTGTAAAACTTATGGTGTTTTTATGTCTGTTAGCCGCCTTGAGCTGGTTCGCTGGCAAGGCGGGATATAAATATAATAAATAAATAAATAAATAAACAAACAAACAAACTTTGAGCCTGCAGGCACCTTTGGAATCCTGCTACAGTGTGGTGGGTGGAGTCAGAAAATGGCTGCCATGTGCTGGCTGCCACAGGAGGTGGAGCCAGACACACAAAAGCCCCATCTGGTACTGCCCACTTTCTAAAAACACGTGGTGGGCACTCCATGAAATTGCTGAGCAGTCAGGTTAGAATGGATAAAAGGCAGTACTTCTTCACCCAAAGAGTGATTAACACATGGAATTCACTGCCACAGGAGGTGGAGGCAGCTACAAGCATGGACAGCTTCAAGAGGGAATTAGATAAACATGAGGAGCAGAGGTCCCTCAGTGGCTATTAGCCACAAAGTATAGATAGGAACTCTCAGTCTGGGGCAAGTGATGCTCTGTATTCTTGGTGCTTGGGGGGGCAACATGGGAGGGCTTCTAATGTCCTGCCCCCACCAGTGGACCTCCTGAGGGCACCTGGTGTTTTTGGCCACTGTGTGACAGAGTGCTGGACTGGATGGGCCACTGGCCTGACCCAACATTGGCTTCTCTTATGTTCTCTTGTGTCGTGGGTACTAATAAAGGGGTCAGTGGGAGCTTTAACGCCCATGGGCATCGCGTTGGTGCGCCTCGAAATATACGGATGAACCGTTGCCAATTTAGACAAGTGGGGCTTTCTGAAAACCAGCTCTCATTGTTTTCTATGTTTCAACAGGTGAAAAAACCCAGCTTGCATTCCATTCGCAGGGTCCTGGCAATCTAGTGATTTCACAACGTATGAGAGTGGAACAAAAGTCTCATTTCATGATACGCAGACAGCTGGTCCTGCCAAAATCCTTTTGAAAGCCAGCTCTCGTATTTTGCGGTACCTGGCACCGACAGGTAGCTCATGTTCCAAGAATCGGGCCCTGACACCTAGCGATTTTCACAGCACACAGGAACAAAGACAACCGTAATCTTTTCCCCCCGTCCTTCAGATTGTAAGTGAGATGACATTGCTACGTATTACGGTAGTGATCATATCCCACTTATGATGATCATATCAATCCCCAACTGTAACCTGCGACCCAAGGCTCATTACAAAGGAGATGGACGTGCAAGCCATGGTTTTTTCCAGAGCTTCTTCAAGGAAGTACCTTGGAAGAAATAACCATAGCATTTCTGGCAATTCGTAGGGCTACCATGCATCGGAGGAGGGTTGGCAGGCCGTGCCCGGCAGCTAGAGGGAGGGTTGGAAGTGAGGACATGGGGAAGCACCACATTGTCTGTGCCACTACATCACTTCCAAGGAAAACCCGGAAGTGACACAGAGTAGGTCTAGGAATTGCTGGAAACTCTGTGGTTTTACCATAGAGTTTCTGGGGATTCATAGGGCTACCATGCATCCCTTCTGGGTCGTCCCCCCCAAAGTGATGCAATGGCAATGTTGTGCCTGCCATGTCCCCACTCCCAACCCTCCCACTGGCTGCCAGGCACAGCCTGCCAACCCTAACATGCTCTTAACTTCTTAATATAGGTTCCCCATCAAGTCCCTCAGGCTGAACTGGGATATTCCACTTCACCAACCACCCCCTCCCTTTACAATTTCTAGGACTCTCAGATGTGTAGTGAAAATATATTCTTTGGGCCACCTGATCTTCACCAAGGCAGAACTTACATTCACCAGGACAGTTTCCCCCCTCTTTATAGGATCCCCAGGCAGGTTATAACAATAAAAGCAGGGCTATTTTGGGGCAGGAACGCACAGGAACGGAGTTCCGGCTGGCTCCTGAGTTGGCCACACCCAGCAGGAACTAATTAACATAATAGGCCACACCCAACAGTAGAATCTCATTAGGATTGGCTACATTAGGGGTATGTGGCCTAACATGTAAATTAATTCCTGCTACCAAAAAAAGCCCTGGGTTTTGACAACAAACGAAGTAAACAGAATAAGGAGCAAAAGGTGGGTGTGGCTGGATGACCACTCTTCGGGTAACATGGGGGTGTGGCCTAATATGCTAATAAGCTGTGCTGTCAGTGGTGTGGCCTAATATGCTAATGAGTTTCTGCTGTTGGGTGTGGCCTATTATGCTAACGAGTTCCTACTGGGCTTTTTCTACAAAAAAAGCTCTGAATAAATACTGGACACAGAGTGGTGGTTGAAGTACAAAAAAGCATGTTTATTTAACTGGTAGGAGTTACTGGTTCCTCTCCAATCTTCACATCACGAAGTAACTGAGAACTCGGGCTTGGAACTAGATGCATTTACAATTCAGGATCTTCTCAGGGCTCAGACTGGTAAACACAGAGTAGATAGATGCTTGACTCTGAACTGTTTTTGATAGGAACAGCATTCAATCCCTGACCCAGAACCAGTTCCGTGTAGTGGGTAGGAGCACGGACTCTAATCTGGAAGAACTGGGTTTGATTTCTCCACTCCTCCATGTGCAGCTGCTGGTGTGACCTTGGGTCAGTCACAAGTTCTCTCAGAGCTGTTCTCTCAGGAGCAGTTCTCGAGAGAGTTCTCTCAGCCCCACCTCCCTCACAGGGTGTCTGGGAAGGGAAAGGAGATTGTAAACCACTCTGAGGCTCCTTTGGGTAGTGAAGGACAGGGTATAAATCCAATCTCTTCTCCTCCTCTGTCAAACACCTACAGACCCAACCGGTCTCCCTGGCTAACTAGGATATGTCTTAACCTCTCTCTCCCCAAACTCCGTAGTTGATCATCTTTTAAACTGTTTCTCCGCCTCCTCTTCTAACATTCAAATCTCTCCCCACACCTTTTTAAAGATAATCTGCTGTAGCCAGGGAAGAGAAACTCTAACTTGTCTGTCTCAACCAGGCTTGCCAACCTCCAGCTGGGGGCTTGAGAACTCCCGGAATTACAATTGCTCTCCAGACTACAGCGATCAGTTCTCCTGGAGAAAATGGCTGCTTTAGAGGGCGGAGTCTATGGTATCACAGCTCTTCTGAGCCTCCTCCACTCCCCAAATTCCACCCCGGAATTTGAGGGATTTCTCAAGCGCAAGTTGGCTAACTAATCACAGCTTCCTCCCTTGAGAATAGGGTCGCGAAGCTCCAGGTCTTAGCTGGAGATCTCCTGGAATTACAACTGATCTCCAAGCTACAGAGATCAGTTCTCCTGGAGAAAATTGCTATTTTGGAAGGTGGGTTCTATGACATTACGCCCAACCGAGGTCCCTTTCCCTCCCCAAACTCCATCCTGCAAATCTCCAGGAATTTCCCAACCTGGAGCTGGCAACCCTACCTGAGAACTGTAAGCTAAAGGTAAAGGTTTCTCTTGCTTGAAAGCCAGTTGAATTTGTCTCTAGGGTTGCGGTGCTCATCTCCGTTTCCAAGCCAAAGAGCCAGCACTGTCCAAAGACGTCTCTGTGGTCATGTGGCTGGCATGACTAGATGCTGAGGCGCATGGAACGCTGTTCCCTTCCCACCGAAGTGGTACCTATTTATCTACTTGCAATTTCTTGCTTTCGAACGGCTAGGTTGGCAGGAGCTGGGGCCAGAGACGGGAGCTCACTTCATCACAGGGCACTCGGGTCTCGAACTGCCGAACTACCGACCTTCCAGTCTGCAGATCAGCATCTTAACCACTGAGCCACCACAGCCCCTACCTGAGAACTGTAGTCATACATAAATGTGTGTAGAACAACCAAAGAGAAAGGCGCCCAATTTCGTCAAGCAAAGTGTCTTTAATTGGGAGATTGCTCTATTTTTTTTTTAAAAAGGCATCCAAGCGGACTCAATGACAAATACAAAATTTTTTATTTTAAATCATTTGCATCATCTCAGAAACGTGAACAATAAATAAGATGTCACCCAAGTACAAGTGATCCTTCATTTGGAAAAAGTGATAAATATATATATATATATATATATTTAAAAAATGTGGCGTAAGCTCAAAATCAGAAAAAAGGAGACCAAAAAAGGGGAGGGGCGAAATCTTCCAAGAAATTTGGTTTTTGTTCAGACCACCCGCACGAAAAAAAAAAGTACGCAAGAGATACTTAGCATCGATAAGAAATGCAGATAGCGGAGCCATATATTCTCAGTCCATTAAAATAAAATTACAGAGGAACAATTCCTTCATCCTACAAAACGTGGGAGATTTAAGGTGGTCAACCGACCAGGGAAAACACTGATGTAAGCCTGATCCTATGCATTTGTTAATGGCTGCTCGTTCTGCAGAAATCGGCAGGAGGAATTCACAGCTTTTCGAGGGGGCTTATCGCCCGCCGGTGTCTGCCCGGGAGGCAACCGTTAAAAGGCACAGGAGCAGGGGCAGCTCAAACAAGTTGGCGACCTGATTGGAGACCCTCGCAGGAAGAGCGCTACGGTGTTGCAGCCACGGGCGGCTGTAGAGCTGGCATCCCCCTCTCTGGTTTTGAGATAACCTGCACATGGTTTTCTGTGTTAGGAGCACCAGCATTTCTTTGCTCTGGGTAGCTGAATAAGGAAATCACTTTGAGCCCCCATCCCGAGAGAGAGGGTGGTGGCGGCGGAAACTGCTGTCAAGTTGCAGCTGACTTATAGTGACCCCGAAGGGTTTTCAAAGCAAGAGGTGATCAGAAGTGATTTGCCGTTGCCTGCCTCTGCGTAGCAACCCTGAAATACAGGTTGCTTACCTGTAATTGGAGATCTTCGAGTGGTCATCTGTGCATTCACACCTCTGGGATTAAGTGCGCCTGCACCGATCCCGATCGGTAATCTTCAAAGCCCAACGGATTTTCACGCCAGCTCCCCGGTCACGTGCACGTCCCACTGTGCATGACCCGGGGAGGGGCACGAGGATCCCGCCAGTTCCTTCTGACCGCTGCTAACAGCCCCCAAGAAAAAATGAGGGAGACCGAAAGCAGAGGGGAAGGAGGGCGGGTGGTGTGAATGCACAGATGACCACTCGAAGATCTCCAATTACAGGTAAGCAACCTGTATATCTTCTTCGTGGTCTCTGTGCATCACACCTCTGGGAGAACAGCGAGCAATAAACACACCACATACCTGGGGGTGGGTGCTGGAGGTCTCACATCTGAGCTGCTTGTAGAACTGCACGGCCCACCATGGTACGCTGATGGACGCGGACATCTAGGGCGTAGTGCTTCACAAACGTGTGAGGAGACGCCCACGTTGCAGCATTGCAGATGTCTCCCGGGGGATGCCCTTGAGGAATGCCGTGGAAGCAGCCACGGCTCTCGTGGAGTGTGCCCGGAGGGATGCCGGCAATGGCCTCTTAGCCAGGAGGTAGGCAAGCTTTATTGTCTCTACTATCCACTTCGAGAGTCTCTGAGACAATAGTTTCTGTCCCTGTCTGGGCAAGGCATACGTGACGAAGAGAGCCGGAGACTTGTGAAACGGCTTTGTCCGATGCAAGTAAAAGGAAAGAACTCTTTTGACGTCCAGAGAGTGCAAGCTGCGTTGTGATGGGTCCTGAGGATCAGGAAAAAACACAGGCAGCATGATGTCCGCTCCCACATGGAAGTCCGAGACAATCTTGGGTAGGAAGGTGATATCCGGAGCCAGGGTAACTGCTCCATGATGAAAAGTGAGATACGGGGGGTCGCAACGAAGCGCTGAAAGCTCACTCACACGCCGAGCAGACGTGATAGCCACCAGAAACGCTACCTTCCACGAGAGAAGCTGGAGGCTGCAGGAGGCCATGGGCTCAAACGGTTTGCCCATTAACTTGGCCAGAACTAATGGTAGGTCCCATGCTGGGACCGGTGTCCGTACTGGTGGATAGAGGCGACGCATTCCCTTAAGGAATTGTTTCGTAGTCGGGTGAGAGAATACTGAGTATCCCCCAATCTCCGGATGGTTGACGGAGATAGCCGATAAGTAAACTCTTATAGAAGAGTGGCACAGTCCTCTATCCGAACAGGATAACAAAAAACCAAAAATATCATTAAGAGTGGCAGGAACAGTAGGCCGCCCTATTGAAGTTAGAAAAACCATAAACTTATTCCACTTCGCCACGTAGGAGCAGCGTGTGGACAGCTTGCGTGAGTTCAAGAGAACCTGTGCAATGCGTGAGTCTATATCTGAGGTTGAAGCATCCATGCTGTTAGCTTCAACTTGGGAACGTCGTGGTGAAGTACCTGACCTCCGTGCATCCAAAGAAGGTCTGGGAGCGTCGGGAGGTGAAGGTAGATCCCTAGGGAGAGATGAAGGAGCGTGGGAAACCACGGTTGTCTCGGCCACCACGGTGTGATGAGAATCGCTCGTGGTCGCTCTGACATCAGTTTGTGGACTACCCTCGGTATCAGAGGGATCGGGGGGAAGAGGTACAGATGTCTCCCCATCCACTGAAGCAGGAGGCCGTCCCCGAGGGACGCTGGATCTGCGCTGGCTCTGGAGCAAAAGAGATGACATTTCTTGTTCTCCCGAGAGGCGAATACGTCCACTGAGGGATGACCCCACCGATCGAAGATCGGGGTCAGGTAGAAAGGGTTCAGTTCCCAGTCGTGTAGGGATGCTCCTCCTCTGCTCAGGAAGTCTGCTTGGGTGTTGAGCAGTCCTGGAAGGTGATTCGCTACTAGGTGAATGCCGATGGCTTGGCACTCGTCCCAAAGCTCGATAGCTAAGCGGCAGAGTCCACGGGAGACCGTTCCACCCTGCCGGTTGATGTAGTACATGGTGGTTGTATTGTCCGTGAGGACAGCCACCGTCCTTCCCGACAGGGAGTTGTGGAATGACCGCACTGCATAGAGAACTGCCAGAAGTTCTAGAAAATTGATGTGGTTGTGGGCCGCAGACGGGTCCCACTTGCCGCCCACACCGACACCATCCAGGTGAGCTCCCCAGCCCCATAGGGAGGCATCCATGGTAATGGTTGCTGAGGGGGGCGGGAGTCGAAAGGGTGCACCAGATTGAAGATTCTGGGGTGCCAGCCACCACGTCATGGTTTCCAGAACTTGCTCTGAGAATCGGAAGAGCTTGGAGAGAGAGTGGATGCTGGGACGAAAGCGTCTCAGGAACCAGAGCTGTAGTGGTCTCATCCGTAGCTTGGCGAACGGAATCACTGCTGTGGTTGAGGCCATTAGGCCTAGTAGGCGAAGTATTTGCTTGGCTGTAGCCTCCTTGTCCTGTAGGATCGAATGGAGGAGAGAGGTTATGTCCGTTGCCCTGTTGGGGGGCAGAAAGGCCCTGCATTGGAGGGAGTCCAGAATGGCTCCGATGAATTGTACTCGTCTGGACGGTATGAGCATGGACTTTTTGAGATTGATCGTTAGACCTAGAGAGTCTAGGGCGCTGAGGGTTATCCGGATGTGATCTTGTAAAATTGTTGCGGAGGGGGCGACCAGTAACCAGTCGTCTAGATACGGGTAAAGCTGAACACCTTGAAGCCGTAGGTGGGCAGCCACCACTGCCATAAGTTTCGTGAAGACACGAGGGGCCGTAGAGAGGCCAAAGGGGAGAGCCTTGTATTGGAAGTGACGCGGACTGACCGCGAAACGCAAAAACGGTCTGTGAGCTGGATGGATCGTCACATGGAAGTACGCATCCTTTAAGTCCAGCGTCACCATCCATACGTTGGCTTCTAGCAGTGGCAGGATGGTCTGGAGGGTGGTCATGCGGAACTTCTTGTATGTGATGAACGCATTGAGGTTCTTCAGGTCTAAAATGGGACGGAGTCCGCCATCCTTCTTTGGTACCGTGAAGTAGCGGGAGTAAAACCCCTGCTGGAGATGGTGTATGGGTACTGGCTCTATGGTGTCCTTGGATAGAAGGGCTTCGACCTCTGATGACAGGGTGTCTGAGGGAGGGGTGGCTACAAAGTAGGGTTCCTGTGGTGTCTGGAAGAACTCTATCCGGTAACCTTCCGCTACTACGGAAAGGGCCCACTTGTCCGTGGTTATAACTTGCCATGCAGGTAGGAAGGGTGCCAGACGGGTGGGAGGATCGGAGCACGTGTGGGAGTCAAAGACCCTGTTTATTGGGTCTAGGGGGTTTTGCCTTGGAGGCAGAAGCTGTTGGGAAGCGCGGTTTGTGGCTGTAAGGCTTCTGCTGATAAGCAGAGTGTGCCGGTCTTTGCCACTGTGGTTCGTTGGGAGATCTTTGTGGTTGCTTCTTTGACCAGGATCTCTGCCAACTTTTTTGTTTCTGTTGCCTTGGCTGAGAGACACCTAAGTTACGTGATGTCTTCATACTTTTGTCTAGATCATGAAGGACTGTGTCTGTGGTAGAGCTGAACAGCCCTTCACCCTCGAAGGGGAGATCTTCGACTAGCGATTTTGTGTCCTGAGGAAGCGCCGTCGACCTCAGCCAAGCATGTCTCCGGAGAGCAACTGCCGAAGTAAGCGTCTTCGAAGTTACATCAGCAACATGTTTGGAGGCATTCAACTGGTGTTTAGCCAAGACCATGCCCTCCTTTTGAATCTTCCTGGCCAGACGCTGTTTGTCTTCAGGAAGGTGTGCCAGGAGCGGTGTCATCTGCTCCCATAGGGAGTATTGATATCGGCTCATGCAAGCCGTATAGTTTGCAGTTTTGATACCTAATGCTCCTGCAGAATAAAATCGTCTTCCGAACGAATCGAGTTTCCGTCCTTCTTTATCGAGGGGGGAGGAATGGCCACTGCGGCCCCTAGCTGAAGGTGTCACTACGACTGAGTTGGGTTTGGGGTGGATGAACAAAAATTCTGCCCCCGGCTCTTGGAGACGATACATGTGATCCAACCTCTTGCTCGAGATTGGAGTCGATGAGGGGTGTCCCCAGGATTCTTTAGCGGTGTTAAGAAGCACCGAAATTAGTGGTAGAGCTACTGCTGTAGATGTGTCCATCTGCACTATGTCAAAGATGGCATCGGTAGCGGCTGGGGCTGGTTGGATGGTGGCTAGAGCCAGGGAATGGGCCATTCTTTTGACGAGTTCCCCGTAGGACTTTACGTCTTCGGAAGGGGAAATCGGGAGATTGTCAGCAACATCAGGGGATGGTGATGGATGAGTGGGGGATTCCTCTTCGGAATCGGATGAAGCGGAGGAATTCGGTACCGACAGGTGTTCGGAAGGTGACATAGGGTTCAACGGGTCCGGGTGATACGGAGGGAGGTCGACATCGGGTGGGGTCTGCAGTATCGGCATTGGTATTGGCATCGGTGCCGGTGATGGCTTCGGCATCGGAGACGGGAGAGGCCCCGGGGCCGGTGGATCTCGGCATCATGAGACTCTCGACGACGTCGACTGTCGGTCCCATTCCGCTGGGTACCATTGTGGTGGCGGGGGATACGAGGAACCGTATAGGTATGGCCACTGACGGACATCCCACGGCACCGAAGAAGGAGGAAGACGCCAGTCTCGTTCTCCTCTCGGTGGCGGTGATGGGTCGGTTCCAGCCTCTGGACTGCTCCGAGGGACCTGTGTCAGCTCGATGTCGGGGTCCGAGTCCGTCAATTGAATGGGTCGCGGCATCAGGGAGACTGAGCTGCCCCGGGGTCGCTCGCGCCCGGAAGGGTCAAGCTGCGGAGACCCGCGCTGGGTCAGGTCGGACGCGCCCTGCGTCGACTGTGCACTCGATTTTTTGTGCTTGTGCTTGCCCTTTTCCTCCTTGCCCTCTCTGCATTTCTTTGCAGGAGTTTGCGGCAGCGAGAGGGATCGTTTCATTACCGACTTATCGGTACCGACGGTGCTCCTTGTTGGGGACGGTGCCGGGCCCGTCGGGGCCGATGGTGATGTCGTCGAGGCCTCGGCGGTCGACATTTTAGGCGATAATGCTGCTTCCAAAAGTGCCACTCTCAGTCTCGCCGCACGGTTCTTGCGGGTTTGTTTAGAGAAGGCAGCGCAGCTCGAACAGGAGTCTACTCGATGTGACTCACCCAGGCACAGGAGGCAAAGAGCGTGCTTATCTGGAGGCGCTATTTTACTGCCACAGTCCTGACAGCGCTTAAAGAAGCCCCACCGCTGGGCCATAGGCCGAGCGGGGAGAAGAACGAGGAAAATCCGAGAGCAAGTCCAGTAAACAGTCCGAGGTCAAAAAGGGGAAGAAAAAACAGTCCAAAAAGGCTTTTTCCAATAGGAAAACTAAAGTACTACCGACCGGAGCGAGAGAGGGGTCCTCACGACGCGGCGGTCAGAAGAGAACTGGCGGGATCCTCGTGCCCCTCCCCGGGTCATGCGCAGTGGGACGTGCACGTGACCGGGGAGCTGGCGCGAAAATCCGTTAGGCTTTGAAGATTACAGATCGGGATCGGTGCAGGCGCACTTAATCCCAGAGGTGTGATGCACAGAGACCATGAAGAAGATCTTCCTTGGGGGGGGTCTCCCATCCGAATACTAACCAGGGCTGACCCTGCTTAGCTTCTAAAATATTAAGAAATTCAGCTACCCTGGGCCATTCGGTTCAGGGCAGTTTGAAGATAACACTGGAACTCGGGAGGGAGGGGAGAAATCCCACAGGCAAACAAACCAGCTTCTAGAGTTTTCTTTTTTTACACAACTCCAAAAGTACCACAGATCCCCAACCACCGCAAAAGAAAGAAAACCAAATAAGCATCTGCTTTTGAGTACTCGTTCCAAACTCTGCTCTCGTGCTTTTAACCGCGGTTCGAACAAATGGAATTAGCAGGTGACATTTTTTTTTTTTACAGCATGGAGATAAAACACGGTCCCCTGCTGATGTCGGCGGATCAACTTTACTGTTAAAGGCGCAAGAGGAGAGGTTGGGAACAAAGCCGGCCAAACTACCACAGAACCAGGGAAGACAGCCTTCTTGCCCCTATGCCCCGGACTGCAAAAGATCCAACTCCACGGCTTTATAAGCAAAAATTTTCAAGGAACTTTTCTAACTCTTTTTATAATATTATAATTATTACTTGAGGGAATTGACATCCCCCCCCCCCCGCCAATGAGACATCTTAAGTTTTGGAAGATGCATGTGATGAAAACACTCTAATACCACGTTGCCTCAGGACGTGAAGATAGTCAGAGGGCTCTATGTCTAAGGACATGAGGCAATTTTAACCTGGTTCCATTTCCTTGAAGCCAATGTGTGGCCATCTTGTTTACATGTCCCCTTCAACATTCCAGACGGAAGCTCTGACCAACAGAACGGCTTTTAAAGTGAACACATTGTTCTGAAATACTTCATTGAATATACACAGTTTATCTTCAGTCATACACAGAAGATCCCTGTGAAGTGGCGGCAGCTGCCACCCAAGCAACTATTACAAAATCTGCACAGCCAATCAGAAACTCTGCTGGGCAAAAGCCCCATTTGGACCCGCCCACCTTCTAAGAACATTTGGTGGATGCCAGGCAAAGTGTTAGGGATCCCATTCCATATTGCCACCATAATACTTCCTTTAAACAGCCATCTCTCACAAACAGTGGATTGCTGCTTCTTTTTCTTTGACTAAATACCAGCCATTCTTTTACAAGTCCACTGAACCACTGGCATTCTTACTGGGCTATTATGTTAAGCTTTTTTTCCCCCTCAATATGGGCCCCGTTTTTTAAGCCATACAGACAAAAACTGCCTTTTCCTATGTCTTCCCTCGAGCACCTTCCCTCCCCAAAACGGGGCCCTTTTTCTTCAGTCATTGCTTCCATGAGGAAGAGTTTATCACAGCTGCAAAAAATATAAGCACAAATTCTTGTGACACTTTCTCCCCCTCGTCTTTAGAATAAGGCAAAATGTTTACCTCTCAAAGGGAAATGAAACTGTGGTTTTCGAACTTTTTTTTTTTTCAAGTAGAAGATTGTGTCGATAGAAAATGATACCGTGAGCGGGCTTGAACTTTGGTCAGTTATTTACGTATCAAAAAAGTGTGACCGAGGGAATTCAGTCTGTGAGTGAAACTACCCCTCCCCCTTTGATTCTGCCCATTTTAGAAAGGCACATGTCAGATATAGGAAAAAAAAATTTCAGTCCTTTACAGAAGAGTTCAGAGAAGATCAGCCGTTAGAAAGACATTTTGAAAAGGAAACGGTAGTGGTTAGTCGGTCCGATCTTCATGGATTTTCATTTACGGCTTCCTTATGGCTGTGAAGAAAATATATATGTTTATAAAATAATTATTAATTGGATATGGAAAGGGTTCCTATACATTTTCTGGATGTCAGCAAAGACAGGCTTGGTGCTCTGAAACACAAATGCACCATTGCCTATATAGTACAGATTGGGAGCTGCGCCCCCTCATGAGGCTTCAGAGAAAAGATCTAGAGCGATCCAAGCTCCTTTGAGGTATTTATGAACTGAGAGGGTGGTAGCATCCACTCTTGTCGCGTTGGAAACCTACAAGATGTTTCTGCATCTCTTTCGGCCATTCGTTTTTCTCACCGAAACTTCAAGAATGTGGTTTCGGGCAATCTCACGAAGAAACTAGAGCCGTTCTTTTCCTTCAACTTACACAAGACGAAATTTCGGGACTGAAACATTACCCAAAGACTCCCTTTGAGCTCGGCAGCCACAAAGAAGAAACAATTCCTTTCCCCATCACCAATTTCGAGAGATTCTCCCATGTCCTTCCCAAGGAAGCAAGACCGGTATGCGGAGCCAATCAATAAAGCTCGCTAATTCCAACCCTAGTGGTGGTTCCACGGCTCCATCCACTGAAGCTTCAGATCCACTGTACTCCAGGACACCCGTGTTTTTCCCCCCACAAATTTGTCGATAATCCCTGCAAACGGAAATCACAGCACTCTTCGGAACAGAGGTCATCTGCCCTTGAAGATATGAATTTTGTCAATTGAGGCGAGAGTCAATGTTACGTTAGATTCAAAATCTCCATCGTGGACTCCCGTCTGTCGGAACGCCCCAGCAGTAGGATTATTCTCCCAGTAATGGTGCCAGTTGCCTTTGCTATCCGCTCCAAAACCATACAGGTCCACCTGGAGAGAAAGAAACAAGAAATCTTCAGACACCTGACTCTTAAAACTGCATCCATTATCTTTATTTATTGAAACATTTTTACCCCACCTTTCCCCATGGTTCATCCTTCCTTACTCCCAAGTTCTGTGCAGGAAAGTAACCCTGAAGCAGCAGAACATAGCAACGGAGTCATATTTCTGAATAAACCTTAAGCATATTCTTCAGAGCCCTTTGACTTTAGTGGATTTAGAAGGGTGTAACTGGTGCTGGAGAAGACTCTTGAGCGTCCCTTGGACTGCAGGGAGATCAAACCAGTCAATCCTAAAAGAAATCAACCCTGACTGTTCCCTGGAAAGCCAGATCCTGAAGCCGAAGCTCAAATACTTTGGCCACCAAATGAGAAGGGAGCACTCCCTGGAGAAGACCCTGATGCTGGGAAAGATTGAAGGTCAAAGAAGAAGGGGACGGCAAAGGATGAGATGGTTAGACAGTGTTATCGATGCCATGAACATGAAATTGAGCAAACTCCGGAGCACGACGGAGGACCTGGTGTGATGTGGTCCATGGGGTCGCGAAGAGTCAGACTCGACTGTACGACTGAACAACAACAACAACTCTGCTGTGCCCGGTGCCCAGTCTACCCCAATCTTGTCAGATCTTGAAAGCTAAGCAAGGTTGGCCCTCATTAGTACTTGGATGGGAGACCACCAAGGAAGTCCCAGATCGTGACATTGAGGCAGGCAATGGCAAACCACCTCCGTTTGTTTCTTGCCTTGAAAACCCTAAGGGGCCCTATGGGTCAGCTGAGACTTGATGGCCCTTTTCATCACCATGAGATGATTGGCCCAGGCTAGCTTGATTTCGTCAGATCTTGGAAGCTAAGCAGGGTTGGCCCTGGTTAGTGCTTGGATGGGAGACCCCTGAGGAACTCCAGGGCTGCTATGCCGAGGCAGGGAATGGGGATGCCACTTCTGAATGTCTCTTGCCTTAAAAACCCTGTGGGGCCACTATAATTCCACTGTGACTTAATGGCACAAAAGGGGGGGGGGGAGTTCTGATTCAGTTTGCACTGCCTATTCAGGGTTCCGTTCCACGGTTCAATGAGAAAATATATCCAAGATGATTCTCTTGCATTAAAAAAAGAATTAGCTGCCAGGAAGAGGGGCCACGTTCAGAAAGGGGCCACACATCTGATGGAGAGATACTGAACGTCACTTGGCATCTCCAGTCGAAAAAGGCTTCAGGAAGTAGGTGATGTGAAAGACCTCTCCTTGAGACCCAGGTTATTTTCCTACATAAAACCACACCATTTCCCTCTAGCTCAGAAATGTCGGGCTCATTTGTTACAAGGGCCGGTTCTGACATAAATGTCAGTTTCTTGGGCCAGGCCGTGTGTGGCATTAAATGTCAGTTTCTTGGGCCAGTTACCAGATCACAGAATCATGGAGTTGGAAGGGACCTCCAGGGTCAGCTAGTTCAACCCCCTGCACAATGCAGGAAATTCACAAATACGTCCCACGCCACACCTGCAGTGACCGCTGCTCCACACCCAGAAGATGACAAAACAAAACCCTCCACGATTCCCGGGCAAACTGGCCTGGAGAAAAATTGCTTCCTGTCCCCAAAGCGGCGATCAGCATTTCCCCGGGCGTGCAAGAAAGAGCCACAAGAACTAAGCATTGAGGCAACCCTTCCTGCCCTCCCTCTCAGGATCTGCCTAAAATGTATAAAGGACAGCAGCTGGTAAGCTCCGAGTTCTTGTATCCTCACTGCAAGGCCCCATGGGCTGGGACGGGGGTGCAGAGGAAAACCCACATGGGCAGAGTGGAGAGCCAGAGATGCAGCAATGGGCAGATGCTCCGACACTGCTTGACTGCTGCAGATGACGCTGTTCCGCCATGTTGAAGCTTTGCCCCCCCCCCAGCAGTCTCCTTTTCCCTCTCCTGCGCTAGTTGCTCGTGGGCCATATAAGGGCCCTGGATGGGCCGGTTCCGGCCCCTGGGCCTTATGTTTGACATCCCTGCTCTAGCTGTTAGCTGTCCAAGGGAACAAATGAAACTGCCTTCTATGGCCTTGATTTGGATAGCCTAGGCAAGCCTGATCTCATCAGACTTCGGAAGCTAAGCAGGGCCGACCCTGGGAAGTACTTGGAAGGGAGACCTCCCAAAGAATACCAGGGCTGGGAGGCTGAGGCAGGCTTCTTTGAATGTCCTCTATTCCCCAGCAGGAGTCGCCAGAGGTTGCCATGACTTTCATGCATGGACACAAACACACAAAATTGCAAAAATCCCCCCCAAAGAGAGAAAGAAACTGTCTTCTACTGAGTCAAACCACTGTTTCACCAAGGGCAATGTTGTCTATACTACACTTTCCACCACCAACTCCCACCGAGATCAGTCCGACTTTCTCCCTAGTATGTGTGTTTCAGATAGTTAACAAATATCCAATAATACGGCCATTCTTGGGCCAACGTTTCAGCAGCGTGTGTTTTCAGGTAAGGAAGAGCATAAAGGCTTAGGTCACGCACAGAGAGGAATGAAGGGGAAGCAGCAGGAAGTGACAGAATGGCCTGCACCAGCTCAGGTGGCCAGTCAAAATCATAAGCTTATTTTTTATTTATTTAGTTAGTTAGACTTTTACCCCACTCTTCCAGCAAAGCCGGCTAAGAGCTCCTTGCAAGCAGAAAGCCAGCACCAAAGAGAATGTTTCCTCTGTGCTAGTCTTCAGCTTGCATGGAGCGGGCTTGTTTTTAATGCAAAGGAGCATTCGAGGTTGGGAATCCACCAGCTGAGATCTGAAGTTGCTAAGTCTACTTTGCCACTTCAGGGCTCTTCCGTTCCATCCTCCCGCATTCATGAACCAGGCTGTAAGAGTTGCATGTACCTCATCGCAAATGTGGAGGGCAAATATAACCGACAGAAAGCCGGTCGAAGGGTATCTTCCATGATGCTGCAGCCAGTTGTCATAAACATATTTTATAAAGACGGGATGATAAACCAGGATCTGTGGGGAAAGCAGCAAAAGGTTGGTTAGTTTGTTTGCCAGCAGCCTGTTTTGAGATCAGACAAAGCTTCCCAAAAGTGAGAATCTCCTGTCCAGCTGGGTGACCGTGGGCCAGTCCCTATCTCTCAGTTTGCTGTAGTGGTTAATCTGGGAGAAGCAGGTTTGATTCCCCACTCCAGGTTTGATTCCCCACACCTCCACATGCGGCTGCTGGTGTGACCTTGGGTCAGTCACAAGTTCTCCCAGAGCTGTCCTCTCAAGAGCAGTCCTCGAAAGAGCTCTCTCAGCCCCACCGACCTCACAGGGTGTCTGTTGTGGGGAGGGGAAGGGAAAGGAGATTGTAAACCGCTTTGAGACTCCTTCGAGTGAATGGCGGGGTATAAATCCAATCTCCTCCCCCTCCTCCTCCTCCCAGGGTTGTTGTGAGGATCAGACAAGGTAGGCAGCAGAAGAGGATGGGAAACACTTGAAGTCATAATAACAATAATAACAATAACAACAACAATAATAATAATAACAACAACAACAATAAATTTAGACCGACAACAACAACAACAACAACAATAATAAATTTAGACCGAAAGGGCCTATGTGCACTTCCCCATGTTTCCAGCAGGTGGTGCTACAGCCATAGCTTAGACCTGCTGCATCTGCTAGTCCTTTTCTGATCAGTCTCAAAATGAAATCGGGAACTGCAAAGTGTTCTGCAAACCAGCATTTTAAAGAAAAAAAAGTTTTGATCCAAAGGGCTTGAGGCTGGCCAATTTCCCACGAAACGTTAAAGACTCCGTAGTATGCAGACGCAATGACTGGAAAGAGTCTAGCCTGACATGCTTCATAACACCACTGAGGAGCGATAAGTCACCCGCTGATAAGTAAAGACAGGTCAAAGGCTGTGACTCCTGTCCCTGCAGCTGTTGCGGCCAATGCTGGGCTGGCGGTTTCTCCAGGCTCAGGGGGCTTGGGACCTTTAGAACCCCCTCCTCCTGTGGCATCTCAAAGGCCCCTAGGATCCTTAACAGAGGCAAAACTGGGCGACCAGCTGGAGCATTCGGGGCTGCAAGTTGGACCCAAAGCATTATAAAGGATAGAGTGCCGGATCTGAAAGGCCTGGATTCGGACCCTCTGCTGTGAAGCCTGCTGGCTGGCTCTGATGCAGTCACGCCCTCTCTCAGCCTGACCTACCTGATGGGGTTGCTGTAAAATGGGGATGGGAGCAACAGGCACACCTTGCTTACAACAGGGGGTCTGTGGTGGAGAAGGGAAGGGAAAGGAGATTGTGAGCCGTTCTGAGACGCCCTCGGGTAGTGAAGGGTGGGGGTCTACATCCAATGTCTTCCTCTTCTTCTTCTGCTCTGAGCTCCTTGGAGGAAGGGTGGGATGGCCCTGACCTGGATAGCCCAGGATAGCCTGATCCCGTCAGGTCTCGGAAGCCAAGCAAAGATGGCCGTGGCTAGTATTTGGGTGGGAGTCCTCCAAGGAATACCAGGGGCATGACACAGAGGTAGGCAATGGCAAACCACCTCTGAAACATCTCTTGCCTTAAAAAAAAAAAACTAGCTCACCACTTAGTGGTGCCGGTGCATAATACTAAAAGAGATGGAACTTCCGGCTGCCAGACAATCTTAGGATCTCCTGGCTATACTACATACACTGCCATACGATAATTAATTAAGGGTGGGATGAACATGTATGCACTAAATAAACTTTATATTGCTCTGTTCATTTGAAAAAAAATGTTTTTTATTGGACTTGTATCCCACCATCCCCGCAAGCAGGCTCAGGGTCGGTTCCAACCAATGTTCCCTCTAAGCTGCAGAGTATTGTGAGCAAAAATGCCACTTTGTGAGCTATTAGCATTAAAGTTGTGAGTGAGTGATTTGGCTACTGCATAAATTAGTTTGCACTGGAGCCATCCTTCCTGAGCCAAGACAAAAATGTGTGAGCTGGAGGCTAAAAAACTGTGAGCTAGCTCACACTAACTCAGCTTAGAGGAAACACTGGTTCCAACTGTATCAATACAATATATAATACAATTAAAACCACTTCAAAACAACAGATTAAAACGGCACAGAATCATAAGCCACCCTGAGCCTTCTTCGGCAGGGAGGGCTGGGTATCAATCAATCAATCAATCAATCAAACAAACAAACAAACAAAATACCATGTAAAATCTAATTAGATGTTTCAGCAATTAAATGAGACAAGAGTGTGGGTTTCCCAGATAGCTATTCGAATCCAGGCCAGCCAGAAGGGGGAGGGGGGGACACATCTGCTGCCTCAACCAAAAGCCGGTGGAAGAGCTCTGTCTTACAGGCCCTGCAGAACTGTAAAATCCTGCAGGGCCCTGATTTCATACAGGAGCTTATTCGCCAGGTGGGGGCCAGGCCCAAAAAAGCCCTGGCCCCAGCTGACGCAAGTCGGACATCCCAGGGTCTGGCCACGACCAAAAGACATGTTCAAAATGTCTGAAAGAATACACTTGGATCTCTCTTACTGGGAGATCTAGCATCTACCTGAGGGCCGGCCGCTGCACAAATTATGTGAAGCATACCTTGCGCTAGTGCCCCAGAAGTAGTTTCTCCGATCAGCGATTCAGTACATAGCTGAGGATCCCTTCACTGAAGCTCCAAGAGGGCTATGCATACTTTAATTTTTTTTTTTAAAAATTACGCTTCTACCAAAGTTTGGAATAGTAGAAAGGAATGTGTCTCTCTAATCCGGTGGCAGAAGGGAGTCCCGGCACAGTGAAGCGCTTCGTCCGCTTCAGAGAGAAAATGTAAAGGAATTGCCAGCATGCTTGGGAACCATCAAACGCCAGGGAGCTCACTCACCCCCCTCCCTCATTCAAAAAGTAATAACAGCGTCGCAGCTAATTAAACTGGTCATCCCACAAACACTAACAGGATCTGTCCGTGAGTTTGGAGGGACACGTCAACCCACCCAACTCCGATTTTCACTTCTGGGGGATAAAGCTATCCCCGAGAACCCTAACACTTTGTTCCATCCGCCGGGTCCCGTCTTGATACTGGGCGCTAGCAACTGGTTCCGAAACCTGGTCCAGCAACCTGTCTCGCACAGTGCTGTAAGACCAGGATCAGAAACCGGAGTCTGCAATCGGTTCCTTCGCCCGTTTTGTGCGATAAGTGGATGCAGATGTATTCATTCCCTGATTCTGAAAACGTGACTTTGGTTAACTCAGTGTTCCATTTTGGTTTTGATGCTAGATCCGTTTTTCTTTTGAAAAGACCTGACTTTAAATTTCAAGGTCATGTTATTCTGTATCAGTCCGCTAAATGTAATATCCTTCCGTCTTCATTTCCTAACATTCATACGACCCAAGAGCATCCATCACTGGGAATATTAAAGTAAAAGAAGCTACAGGTTGGATCCCTGATCTGGATGGCCCAGGCTTATCAGATCTCATCAGATCTCGGAAGCTAACCAGGATCAGGTCTGGTTAGTACTTGGATGGGAGACCACCAAGGAAGTCCAGGGTTGCTACACAAGGGCAGGCAATGGCCAACTACCACTGTGCATCTCTTGTGTTGACCTGGATGGCCCAGGCTTATCAGATCTCATCAGATCTCGGAGGCTAACCAGGGTCAGCCATGGTTAGTACTTGGATGGGAGACCACCAAGAAAGTCCAGGGTTGCTACAGAGGGGCAGGCAATGGCCAACCACCACTGTTCATCTCTTGTGTTGACCTGGATGGCCCAGGCTTATCAGATCTCATCAGATCTTGGAAGCTAACCAGGGTCAGCTCTGGTTAGTACTTGGATGGGAGACCACCAAGGAAGTCCAGGGTTGCTACACAGGGGCAGGCAATGGCCAACCACCCCTGTTCATCTCTCGCCTTGAAAACCCCACAGGGATTGCATTTCACTTATGTGTTGGATAAGTTGTAACTTCTTTGTTAACTGAATAAAATAAAAATTTAAATAATAATAAAAAAAAAACTCCACAGGGTTGCCATATTTCTGCTGTGACTTGATGGCAAAAAGACCGGGTTGCATCCTGCAATCTGTAGGTACAAGGATCATGGGATATTTCACTTCCTCTTCCTTTCCCCCAAAGCCCTTTAACAACCCCTGGAAAGTTTGTTCCCGTGTTGAGAGACCTTCGTGGACTAACGTTCATGTGAGCTGGACCGCTGAAGTGGGGTGAAAAGGGAGTGAAACATAAACTTTTCAGGGGTAGAGAAGGGCTTGGCGGTGTGGATGCTGGGAAGACGCTAGACTATCAGGGCCTTCTGTTGGCAGTTTGTGGGATCCAGCCCTACAAATCCACTCGCCCCATTACATCTCCTTTGTGCAAAAATGTTATTTTCGGCCGTAGGCAGCATTGGTCCCGTGGCAGTTGAAGCCGGTCTGTAGAATCTCAATACCCACTGCATCAACTTAGACAAGAGCTTTGGCATATTTGCTCTTAAAAATTAAATCTGCTGCATGAGACTGGAAAATTGGAAGAAAAATGCCCAGGAAACCAAACAGGAAGACTCAGTGCTTACGAAAGAGAGAGAGATATGCAGGAAACGAGAGTGATTGCTTACCTTGTCTTTGTTGACTTTAATTTTGCGAGGAACTGGAATGTATGTGCTGTTAAAGAAGAAAACAGGGGTTTTAATAAAAGCCAAATTTATAGCACATTAAAAAGTGCCAACCTATTTCTGATATCCGGATTCCTATGGGGACACTGTTTATAAACGAAATGCTAAATTAAAAGGTGGAACATCTGGATTTGTAAAGTTAAAGGAGAGGAACAACCGGTTAGTAGTAGTAGAAGAAGAAGAGATTGGATTTATACCCAAGGGAGTCTCAGAGAGGCTTACAAACTCCTTTCCCTTCCCCTCCCCACAACAGACACCCTGTGAGGTAGGTGGGCTGAGAGAGCTCTGACAGAAAGTGCTCTTTTCGAGAACACTTCTGATAGAACTATGGCTTGCCCAAGGTCATCCAGCAGGTGCAAGTGGAGGAGTGGGGAATCAAACCCGATTCTCCCAGGTTAGAGTCTGTGCACTTAACCACTACACCAAACTAGCAGTTTTCTCTCAGCATGCCACCTGCTCTGGCTACTGGCTGAGCTACTGCAAAGCCACGGAATGTTCACAAGCATTCCTTCAGCGTATCGGCTGCAAACTGTCATTCTTCCCAGCCAGCATTCTACCCATCCTTCCCTGCCACAGAGCTCTCAGTTTAGCTTCTGAGAAAGGGAGAGGGAAGGTTGTCGGAAAAGTTTAGACGAATTTGCACACTTTTCTCTCGGAGCATCATCAGGTTAACAGCCACGCTACAGCTATTTCGGCAGCTCTCTGGTTGCCCAAATCCATTTCTCTGCCGAGGAGAGATTGTTACCTTCTTCCACTCTGATAGAGATGCTCACAAAATCAAGCATTTCTCAATTCCCAAACACAATCCTCAGAACCCAGACTTTTGAAAGAACGTTTCATTGTTCACTTCTCCAGCCTAGAAACATCGATTCGATTTGGGGGTCGCCTGTCCAGCCTGCCTTCGTTTTCTTTGCTCCATCTCACTGACTTTCACTTTTCTCCATGGACCTTCTTCTGTGGGGCTTTCAAAGACAGTCAGATCAAAGTGACCCCTTGCCTCCCCATACCGATGAGAAAACACCGTTCAGAGAATGTGCCACATGGTAGATGATCATCCAATCATGAATGGCTCTGTCAATTACTTACTTTACTACATACGAGTCCGATTTTAATATGAAGCAGCAAAATGACTGCCTAGGATGGGTGCCAGGAAAGCTCGTGCATTGCCAGATATCCCAGGGGACAGTACCATCTTCAGGATTCTTGTGAATGTGTGTCCAGAACAGAGGACAGGTTTGCCTTGAAGCACATGAGTGCGTGAACCTGCTGAGTCAGGCCCATGGACTAGCAAGATCAGCAGTGTCTGTTCTGAGGAGCGGTGGCTCTTTGGGGTCTCCGCTGGAGATCTTTCCATCACTCACTACCTAATCCTTAGATCAGAGGTGTCATGGTTAGGTGCGCGGACTCTAATCTGGGAGAACCGGATTTGATCCCCCACTCCTCCACTTGCACCTGCTGGATGACCTTGGGCAAGCCATAGTTCTGTCAGAGCTGTTCTCTCAAGAGTAGTTTTTGAAAGAGCTCTCTGAGCCCCACCTACCTCCCAGGGTGTCTGTTGTGGGGAGGGGAAAGGAAAGGAGTTTGTAAGCTTCTCCGAGACTCCCTTGGGTAGTGAAGGGGGGGTATAAATCCAATCTCCTCCTCCTCAGCATTCACAAACATCCACAGCCTGAGAGCTCTATGGCAGGGAGGGAAGAGCAGAACGGTGGCTGGCAAAAACCACAGTTGGCAGCGGATCCACTGAAGGAATGTTTGTGAACATATGAGGGCCGGATCTGACATAAATGGGACTTTGTCAGGCCGGGCCATAAAATGTAATGCCCGGTACTGGAGATATAAACTTTATAAAGGACACAGGCAAACCCAGTTAACGGTATTATTTTTTACTCAAAATACGAACATGCTTAAAACATTAACGTTTTTGCAGTATCTCCCCCATGCCCGCCCTCCCACCTCCACCGCCCATAATGCATTAGCACCGGGACAGGATACAGGGACATAATGCACAGCCTCTGTCATCTGGCAATAAGGGTAATCAGTTGCTCGCGGGCCAGATAAGAGCTCTGGTCGAGCCGGTTCTGGCCTGCAGGCTGTATGTTTGACACCTCTGACTAGATTCAAGTCTAGTAGCACCTTAGAGACTAACAAGATTCGGAGGGTATGAGCTTTTAAGGGTCAAAGCTCCCTACAGGATCATCATCATCATCATAGGAGGAGGAGGAGGAGATTGGATTTATACCTCGTCCTTCACTACCCGAAGGAGTCTCAGAGCAGCTTACCGTCTCCTTTCCCTTCCCCTCCCCACGACAGACACCCTGGGAGGTAGGTGGGGCTGAGAGAGCTCTTTCGAGACCTGCCCTTGAGAAAACAGCTTGTAACCAGAGACAACTTGTGACTGACTCAAGGTCACATCAGCAGCTGCAAATGGAGGATTGGGGAATCAAACCTGGTTCTCCCAGATTACAGTCCATGCTCCTAACCGCTACAGCAAACTGGCTCTCCGTCTTGACAGCACTTCACGCACCCGCTTGGATGTGCGATTTCGATTTGGAAATATTCAGACTTTGCCAAAGAATGCCCTATTCCAAATTCTTCTGAACCCGCGAAGTTCAGGAAACTAGTGGACAGGAAAGATGTGGGTCTCAGGCTGACCGAGCAGACAAAGTTCAGCCCTGACCGGAAAGTCCCGACATCTTTCCCACAGCTATCATGTTTCTTCAGACGAAATCTTATCTCCTTGGCATCCCAGGCAAAATATTTTGTGGCCAAGGAAACATTTGTTTTCCTTCCCCATAGAGTGTGCATATTTTGACGGCAAGCTCTTTGGGGGATATGGGTGAGCCAGCACCAAAAGAGAGTCTACTGGATGGCACCCATGACGTTACGGGTGAGGAGGGATTTGGAACTCCCTAACAGTCCCACTTAAGCAGTGAAAACATGAGTGTTGACAGAGCAGGGAAGATAAAGAAAAGACAGCCCGGAATGTTCTCTTCTCTGTTTATCTAACCTCGGGGACCTGGCTGACTCACGTTATTGGAAGCGGCCAAGTTTCTCCCTCTCCCCCCCTCCTTTTCACCTGATCTTTATTTCTGCCCATCCGTCCAACCTTTCGCTGTCCATTTACTGAGTCTATAAAAGTAGCTGTAGATCTAATCTCCAAGGAGTCTCGGTACAACGCTAGTTCCCCCCCCCCCCCCCATAAGCCATGGCCCATCAAGTTCTCTCCAGGAAATTAAAAAGGGACAAAGAAATACAATGCAGAGGCCCGCTTCTCCAGCAAGCAGGCAGAAGAGGGGACTGATGGCAAATGGGCTGTTTCTCTGGAGTGGAGATCTTGTGTTCTCAAAGGGGCACGGGGGTCGAGACGGGCAGGGACGCAGGTCAGTTTCGATTCTTGACTGAAAGGACTAGGAGGAGGAGAGCGCAAATGCCAGACAGGGTGGGGTGGATCCATTCCACGTGGGCCCTGATACTATTTAGTCACACTCCTTATCAGGGGTCATTTCGTAGAAAAAAAGGTGCAGGAGCTCATTTGCACAACTCATTTGCATAACTCATTTGCATATACCACACCCCCTAACATGCCGAACGTGTGTCAGAAGGCAACACCCACCCCTCAGGCTCCACTCCACAGGGGAGTGAAACTGACCTGCTCTTCCTCCATTCCCTTCCCCATCCAATACTTTGTGCAATAAAAATAAGCGTAAAGAACACACCCTCATTCTCTTCCTACTCCCTTGGAACCACCAGGTTTCAAGCAGACTTGAGATACCCAGGACATGTGCACCACCCATCCCTTTCCCTTCCCCTCCCCACAACAAGACACCCTGTGAGGTAGGTGGGGCTGAGAGAGGTCTTTTGAAAACTGCTCATGAGAGAACAGCTCTGAGAGAACTTGTGACTGGCCCAAGGTCACACCAACAGCTGCATGTGGAGGAGTGGGGAATCAAACCCGGTTCTCCCGGATTAGAGTCCAACTCCTGACCACTACACCAAACTGATGGGGTGGAAGCTGCTGAAGGGTTGGTGAAATTTCTCCAGTACTTATGTGCCATGTGCCCAGATAAAAAATGGTATCCTTAGAAAATGTATATGCCACCTTGAGCAAGTCTCTGGAAAAGCAGCACACAGTCATAAAAGGAACAATGATAAAATTATCAATATTAAAACAAAACATCAAAAACAATAAAGACCCTAGCAGGGCTTTCCCCGGGGCGCTGTGCCTCTGCACTGCTTCGGGAAGCCGAGGAGGAGGCGGGGCTTTGTCATGTGCCCGCCCCCTGGGCTCCTCACTCCCGGAGCTGTGCTCCTGTGCGCTCCCGCTCCAACGGACCCCTGCTCCTTACACTGAAAATCAACGGGGCCAAAGGGGCTTATACCAGTAATTTTTTCCAAGGGTTACATTTTTGAGCATTATATTCAATAGTCAGTCAGTCAGTCAGTCAAGTTTATTACAATCCAAGATCGGAATTCAGAATCAAAGTCATCAGCAAACATTGACGTCGGTTCTATATCTTACAGACACTAGGGCTGCAATCACACGCACAATTATCCCCGACATAGGCGCGAATGCTGGGTGGATTTAAAGGGCACGATCAAACGTGAACATTTGGGAAGTGCCCTGCAGTTGGCAGCAACCTGTGTTGCTCTGCCGCCGAAGCGGAGTAAACAGGCGCCGGGGAAAATCCGGTAGCAAAAGGGTTGCCACGAGCCACGGGCAGACTTTCCCCTGTCTGATTGCTCCAGCACGCTCTCATGGCATCAGGATGGTCTGATAAGGCTGTCCTGACTTCGTGCCGTTGTTTTTTCCCCTTCTCAGTATACGCACCATCACATACCCTATAGGAAGCCCTCAGGGCTGAGGTACGAATCATCGATCCCTTGTTTAAGCGCATCAGGAACAAACGGCAACCACCCTCCTCGACTCACCCACGGTTGCGCCTGATCACACAGTGGCAGGCTGTGCCTGCGGCTTCAAAAGACTGTGTGATCGCACAACTGAGAGTCAACTTCTGCTGGAAGAAATAGCCTCTCATCCCCCCCCCCCCACTTTATCCCGTGCATCGGACCACAACCTAGATACCCTGAACATAAAATAGAATACTGGGATAAAATATTAAGACTGAGTCATACACTTCTGTTTAATTAGACATGCCTGAGGAGAAAATCTGGCTACTTTAAGGGTTGTTTCATTAGAACAATTTCCAAGGAGGAGATTGGATTTATACCCCACTCTTCACTATCCAAAGGAGTCTTGGAGCAGCTTACAATCTCCCTTCCCTTCCCTTCCCTTCCCTACAACAAAAGACTCCTTTGGGTAGTGAAGGACAGGGTATAAATCCAATCTCCTCCTCCTTCAAACCTTACCCTTTCCAAACTCCACCCCCAAATCTCCAGGAATTTCACAAACCCAGATCTGGCACCCCACCGCTAGATTTCACCACTCCATGTCAGGGCCTGTGGGGGAGAAGTTTCTCTCACTTCACTTTAAGAGCAAAGACGGATTATCTTGCTTCCCCTGAATACTAACATCCATGTTTGTGATCCCATGTCCACAATGACATGAACAATACATGTGATCAATGCACAGTTCTAAACAAGCAAATGAGGCATGAGTGTCGAGCATGTCCTAGAAATAAAAATTCTGTCCTTCCCCCCCCCCATCCACGTCTACTGTGTTCAGTCACAAAGTATTACTGGCCCACATTATAATGATATCTGTTGATACGGTCAGGTCCCCCCCAGGTGATCTACAGTGAAATCCTATCAAGACTTAACTCCAGCCTATGCCCACTGAAATCCAACAGAAGAACTTCACATGCACAATAAGCCCTTTCGCAATTACTCCCTGCTTTCTGCTTGCACTAACTGGTTATGTTTTCTGTACACACATGGGGTCACACTATGCATTTCCTCCGGTACAATTTCTAAATGAAAGTTAATGAAATCCTTTGAACCACCTGTTGCCCGTTATTATCTCATTAAAACTATATTAATGGGCTATGCATACAACCTTGTGCTACTGTTTGTACAAGCAGAACTGAATTAAGCACTTTCTGCCCGCACAGAAAGCCAGTTTGGTGTCGTGGTTAAGTGTGCGGACACTAATCTGGGAGAACTGGGTTTGATTCCCCACTCCTCCACTTGCACCTGCTGGGTGACCTTGGGCAAGCCATAGTTCTGGCACAGCTGTTCTTGAAAAAGGGCATTTTCTGTCAGAGCTCTCTCAGCCCCACCTACCCCACAGGGTGTCTGTTGTGGGGAAGGGAAGGGAAAGGAGTTTGTAAACCACTCTGAGACTCCTTTGGGTAGTGAAGGGCAGGGTATAAATCCAATCTCTTCCTCCTCCTCTTCTTCTTCTTCACATCACTGGATCCAACTGAATGGGTGTAGATGCCATATTAAATAGCACCATTACTGAGAGTTTCAATTCAGGTATCAAAAGATGGCCCTGATCTGGATGGTCCCAGCTAACCTGAGCTCATCAGATCTCAGAAGCTAAGTAGAGTTGGCCCCGGTTAGGAATTTGATGGGAGACCACCAAGGAAGTCCAGGGTTGCTACACAGGGGCAGGCACTGGCAAACCACCTCTATTCATCTCTTGCCTTGAAAACCCTATGAGGTTACCATAAGTCAGCTGTGACTTGATGGCACTTTCCACCAGCAGGATAGAGGACTCTGCCCTGACCTGAATGGCTCAGTATAGCTTGACCTCATCAGATCTCTTAAGCTAAGCAGGGTCAGCCTTGGTTGGATAAGAGACCACCAAGGAAGTCCAGGGTCGCCATGCAGCATCAGGCGATGCCAAACCACCTCTGTTCGTATCCTGCCTTACAAACCCTACGAGGTCACCATAAGTCAGCCGCAACTTGATGGCACCTTCCACCACTAGTGTGGCATCTTGCCACAGCAAAGACCTGGTCTCTCCATTGGGATGATGTGTGCCAAGAGAGAAACCACTTCGTGGGGTCTTTGCCCCGTCATCAAATTAACAAGAAACCCAAGTATGCCTTTTCTGTTTCCTCGGGATCTGCTTACTGGTTGATGGTGCCTGTGGTGAGAGCACTGACGACCCAGCGCAGGTCCAAGGTCTTGAAAGGTATGAGGATCATGCTGACGTCCTCTGCGAACTCTCTGTAGCTCTCCGGGTAGACAAAGTGGTGGGTGGTTTTGCGGCCGACATCTGCTTCGAAGTTGGCTGTTGGGGCTTTGTTCATTCTTGGGTGGAGAAGAGGAATGGGGAAGAGGAGAAAAAGTTGGTCAAAGTCAACGAGAGGACTATCAGGGTTTGGTATCATGCTGTGGGATGTTTGTATCACTCCTTTCAATATAGGTGAAGATGGGGAGCTGTGTTTGTCCGTCTGTAGCAGTAGAAAAGAACAAGAGTCCGGTAGCGCCTTAAAGACTAACAGAATTTGCGGCAGGGTGTAAGCTTTTGTGAGTCACTGCTCCCTTCTTCAGATACAGCTAGAACGTGAAGTTGGGAGTCCAGTGGCACCTTTAAGACCAACGAAGTTTAATTTGGGGATAAGCTTTTGTGCGCATGCACACTTTATAAGATGAACAGAACTTTGCTGCATTGCTTCAGACCAACAAGGCTACCCACCTGAATCTAGCTAGAATGTGTGGGCCCATCTGTCCTTAGATCACCCCGCTCTCCAAGATATACAGACGGACTCACATTCTAGCTGTATCTGAAGAAGTGAGCAGTGACTCATGAAAGCTCGTACCCTGACATGAATTTTGTTAGTCTTTAAGGTGTTATTGGACTCTTGCTCATTAAAACAGGTGGATTATTAGAAGCTACCAAAACAGGACCAAACTGGAATCCCACGACTGAAACGCCACATGTATAATTTGGCCCAAATTAGGAAGGAACCATTTAGATCAGAGCAGAAGGGTAACGCTGCCCAGGCTAGCCCACTCTCAGGGCCGGCCATGGTTAGTACTTGGATGGGAGACTGCCCCCCCCCCAAGGAAGTCCAGCATTGTCATGCAGAGGCAGGCAATGGGAAACCACCTCTGATTGTCTCTTGCCTTGAAAACCCTACAGGGTGGCTGGGACTTCACAGCACGTCCTACTATGAGCGGAGATGAGGAAGAGGGAGAGATGATCCCTCCATTCCCAGTGAAGCTGCCCTGATCAGAATAGCTTCACCTCCCAGAATGCTTAAAACCAGGGGTCTGTTGGAGTGGGAGCGCACAGGAGCACAGCTCCGGGAGTGAGGAGCCCAGGGGGCGGGCACATGACCAAGCCCCACCCCCTCCTCGGCTTCCCCAAGCAGTGCAGAGGAGCAGCGCCCTGGGGAAAGCCCTGCCAGGGTCTTTATTGTTTTTAATGTTTTGTTTTAATATTGATAATTTTATCATTGTTCCTTTTATGACACTGTGCTGCTTTTCCAGAGACTTGCTCAAGGTGGCATATACATTTTCTAAGTATACCATTTTCTATCTTGGCACATGGCACATAAGTACTGGAGAAATTTCACCAACCCTTCAGCAGCTTCCACCCCATCAGTTTGGTGTAGTGGTCAGGAGTTGGACTCTAATCTGGGAGAACCGGGTTTGATTCCCCACGCCTCCACATGCAGCTGCTGGTGTGACCTTGGGCCTGTCACAAGTTCACTCAGAGCTGTTCTCTCATGAGCAGTTCTCAAAAGACCTCTCTCAGCCCCACCTACCTCACAGGGTGTCTTGTTGTGGGGAGGGGAAGGGAAGGGGAAGGGATGGGTGGTGCACATGTCCTGGGTATCTCAAGTCTACTTGAAACCTGGTGGTTTCAAGGGAGCAGGAAGAGAATGAGGGTGTGTTCTTTACGCTTATTTTTATTGCACAAAGTATTGGATGGGGAAGGGAATGGAGGAAGAGCAGGTCAGTTTCACTCCCCTGTGGAGTGGAGCCTGAGGGGTGGGTGTTGCCTTCTGACACACTTCCGGTATGTTAGGGGGTGTGGCATATGCAAATGAGTTATGCTAGAGTTCCTGCACCTCTTTTTCTACGAAAGGACCCCTGCTTAAAACCTAGAGGTCTCCTGGAACTACAGCTGATCTGCTGACTTCAGAGACCAGTTCCCCTGGAGAAAATGGCTACTTTGGTAGGTGGACTTTATGGCGTGATACCCTGCTAAAGTCCCTCCCCTCTTTCCTTCCATTCTGCCCACTCTGGCCTCCTCCTTAATCTGCCCATGAGATGAAAAACAGCCCACAGTAGGTTTGGGATTAAATGACGGACGCCACCCGGAGACTATTAAATTAGGATTAACTGATCGGTTGTTGATTTTTAATCTGTGATTTTGTGTTGTTTTTAAACCTGTTATCAATCACCCTGAGCCTTGTGTACTCAGGGATTGGGCAATCCAGAAATCTAAACCATCATCATCTCCTTCAACCCCCTCCACTCCTTCAATATCCTGGAATTTCCCAGCCCAGAGTTGGCAAGCCCATTAGACCCTCAGGAGAAGAAAAAAGCAGTCGCATTCAACTAAACATGAGCAGAGTTCTGTGCCATGGAACTTCCCGTCCCCTCCCCATACCATTGTGACCATCTCTGAAATGCTGCCCCTGGAATTTCAAAGCTCCCCCCCCCCCCCGGAACACTACTGTATATAAATGGGTATTTCATAGTGGGAGGAGAGAAAAAATGGTGAAATGTGCCTTCCCTCCTGCTGGCAGAAATGATTGTTAGATGCCTGTCTTCTTTCTCTGCAAGGGCATAAAGAAGTCCAGGAACTGGCTCAAGGGCCAAAGGTTAACGCCCCTCCCCATTCCCTAAAAAAGGGATCCCTCAAACTTTTTGAGCCTGCGGGCACTGTTGGAATTCTGACACAGTGTGGTGGGTGCAGACCCAAAATGGCTGCTTCAGGAGGTGGAGCCAGACCCAAAATGGCTGCTTCAGGAGGCGGAACCAGCCACAAAATGGCTGCCAGGTTACCTTCAGTCACTCAGTGAAGATCTTTGTGCTGCAGTGGCGGCTGCTGCCCTAAGTGACATTTTTTAAAAATCTGCACAGCCAATCAGAAGCTTTGCTGGGCCAAAGTCCCACCTGCCCCTGCGTACTTTCTAAAAACACTTGGTGGGTACCAGGAAAGGTGTGAGCAGGGGGCAAGGTGCCTCAAAACACCACATCGGAAACCCCTGCTTTAGAGACACTGCCCCAGTCCAGTTCATGGCCCTCAATGGCTACGGTATTGAGCCAGAGTACACATCTGGAGCTCACAGAAGTGTCATCATGTGTCCTCGGGAGCACAGCCTGCTAGCGAGAGAGCATTATTTGTTGACTGCAGCTGGATCTCGCTCAAAGCAACCCCAATTACAATTACATCATCACACCTAGAGGACAATGTTATCTGATTATGGTCCTTTCTATCCCGCGGCCCTGTTCGCGCCACTGAGGCAATGCTGTTCCGCTGACATCTAAGAGAGACATTAAAACTGTGCTGATACAGTATTGAATGCAAGACTAAGTCTCCCCCCACCAAGTATGCCGTCAAAAAAAGAGGGGGGTCCTTTTACATTGGCACACGAGTTACAGTTATGTCCAACAAAACATGATGCTTGGTGGGTAACTTTGAGGGGTGGGGGCGGGTCATCTTACATTCAGGGTCACCTCCTGCTTGAGTAACTAAATGTTCTTGCGTGACATTGTTCCCCCTCCCATTTACGAGACATTATAAGAGGTGTATTTGGTATGTTGAGTTGGTAGTCTGACACCTCAATAATTCTGTGATGGTCCCCCATGATCTTTTTGGCCTATGGCAATTAGAATGTTTTTTTGCATTCCACATCAGCTGGCCATAGAGTTCTGATGCCAAACACTCTGAAAGTCAGGGGGCTATCTAGCCATCTAGGTGTCTTATAGTTTGTTTTCTTTTTAAAGTATTGGCTTCTACAACATCTTTTAGGAAACTTGCAAGGACTTAGGGGACCTCTGGGAAATATTTTTATTAATTCTTTACGACATGCAAAATAGCTTAATGTCTGTAAGAAGAAGAAGAGATTGGATTTATCCCTTCACTCACTTAGAGTCTCAGAGCGGCTTCACTCACTTAGAGTCTGAGAGCGGCTTACAAACTCCTTTCCCTTCCCCTCCCCACAACAGACACCCTGTGAGGTAGGTGGAGCTGAGAGAGCTCTCTTGAGAACTGCCCTTGAGAGAACAGTTGGTACAGAGCTATGGCTTGCCCAAGGTCATCCAGGAGGTGTGAGTGGAGGAGTGGGGGATCAAACCCGGTTCTCCCAGATTAGAGCCCACGCACTTAACCACTACACCAAACTGGCTCTCGTAACTGCGGCAAGTCCTCTTGCCCGACATCATTGTACTGTGGGGCTGCCAACTGCAGGATGGGAAATTACTGGAGATGTCAGGATGAAACTGCAGAGGATGCAGTTTGGGGAGGAGAGGGGGCGCAGCACTGACTCAGATGTAGGGTTGCCAGCTCAAGGTGGAGAAGTTCCTGGCGGTTTTAGGGGTGGAGCCTGAGGAGGGCAGGGTTTGGGAAGAGGTAGGGCTTCAGTTTGGTATAATCCCATAGAGTTCACCTTCCAAAGCGGCCATTTTGTCTAGGAAACTGATCTCTGTCGCCTGAAGATCAGTTGTAATAGCAGGAGATCCCCAGCCACCATCTGGAGGTTACACCCCACCAATATTCACTGTGAAAAAAACAGATTCAATTCCAATTACAGTCCACAGACTTGCTTCTTCCTCTGTTTCTTTATTTCATGTAGTGCAGTGCTGCTGCTTCCAGATAATTACCATGCGACTACAGATTTCCTTGGTAAATATTCCGTTTCCCCCAATGCTTCGTCAGGTCCCTTTTTAATACATAGAGCCGATGCTCTAAGACTCCTGCTCAGAATTATCTTGTGCTTCCCTTTGGCATCTGCTGGCTCTCATATACATGTATACAAAAGTGACCTGATGAAGCATTGGGGGAACCGGAATATTTACCTAGGAAATCCGTAGTCACATGGTAATTATCCGGAAGCAGCAGCAGCACTGCATGACGTGAAATAAAGAAACGGAGGAAGAAGCAAGTCTGTGGACTGTAATTGGAATTGAATCTATTTTTTTTCACAGTGGACATTGGTGGTTGGTCACTGTGGTCCATTTGTGACTTGAACCAACTGGAGGTTGGCAACCCTACCTGGATGACTCAGGCTAGCCTGATCTCATCAGATCTCGGAAGCTAAGCAGGGTGGGCCCTTGTCAGTACTTGGACAGGAGACCACCAAGGAACTCCTTGGTCTCTATGCAGAGGCAGGAAATAGCAAACCACCTCTGAATATCTTTTGTCTTAAAAACCCTACGGGGTCGCCATAAGTCAGCTGTGATGTGATGGCACTTTCCACCAGGGAGGTCAGCAGGGTATAATGCCATAGAGTCCCACCTTCAAAGCTGATATTTTTTTTCCCCCTAGGGGAGCTGATCTATGTAGATAGGAGACCAACTGTAATTCTGGGAGATCTCCAGGCCACACCTAGAAGGTGGCAATCCTACATCACCAGCCAAGAACACAGTAAATGTGACACTATATTTACCATAACAACCCTACCTAGGGTTGCCAGGTCTTGGGCAACCCATAGCTCTGTACCAGCTGTTCTCTCAAGGACAGTTGCCTCAGAGCTCTCTCAGCCCCGCCCACCCCACAGGGTGTCTGTTGTGGGGAGGGGAAGGGAAAGGCGTTTGTAAGCCGCTCTGAGACTCCAAGTGAAGGGCGGAGTATAAATCCAATCTCTTCTTCTCTCTTCCATTAGGGCTCTTCTTATATATATTCAGAAGTAAATCCCATCTGGCTCAATGGAATGAGAAAATGGCTGCTTTGGAGGGTGGCCTCTATGACATCACACCCCCAAAGCCCACCACCTAGGCTGCACCCCCATCATAATAAATAATTATCATAAGGCATTGTATGTAGTATCACCATGAGAGCCTAAGATTGTCTAGCAGCCAGAAGTTTTAGCTCTTTTAGTGTTATGCACCACTAGGTAGTGAGCAATATTTGGGTTTTTTAAGGCAAGGGATGTTTCAGAGATGGTTTGCCATTGCTTGCCTCTGCATCACAGCTCTGGTATTCCTTAGAAGTCACCCATCCAAATACTAGCCAGGGCTGACACTGCTTAAATTCCAAGATCTGATGAGACTGGGTTAGTCTGGGCTATCCAGGTCAGTGCACCCCCACCCCCCATATCTCCAGGAATGTCCTAGTCCAGAGTTGGGAGCCTTCTGTCTGAATGATCAAACACTCAGGTTCAAGAACCCCATGCCACTCACCTGAACACAAAGTCGTGGCTGTCAATCTCTTTGCCATACTGAGAATGCTTCAGGTTCCCTGAATTCCCCACCACAGCACACCTCCGACACTGTGACTCGCTCCTCTCCAGAGCCAGCTCCCTGTCTCCGGGAATGATCTCAAACAGTTCCCGGACAGATTCGTTCATATGCTTAGGGTTTTTCTCACCTTGCAGTTTCTGTGAAGAAGAATGTAGAAGTCACTCCACAGTAGGGGCACAAGAAGATTAGTTGACCCTGATAGGCCTGTGCAGGTCATGTGACAAAGCCCGGGCCATATAAAAACCTCCAGATCTGTCTTGCTATTTGGTATGAGCCAAAAGAGGACTCAGATATTCCACACCACAGATTTGCCCTGACTTGGCCTTGTTCCTTCCTGGATGTTATGAGTAGGGGTGTGCAAATATTTCCCCTCATTTTTTTGTTTAGAGTATATTGAACCCCCCAAAGTTTCAGTTTCCTGAAAAATCTCAGATCGCAATACTGGTGTGGTATTCGGATCCAAGATTTTTCAGAAATCCTGATTTTTCTGGGTCCAATAGACCTGAGAAGAAAAAAATGGGGGTTTTTTTTTGCACACCAGAAGCTGTGCCCCTGGTGAGCAGTCCACTCCCCGTGGGCACAGCTATTCCCGGGCTGACTTCTCATAAACCGGGCTGCAAGAGAAGTCAACACCAAGCCAAGGTGGCATGGAGTTCGCAGCTCTTGCCGCCCCGTCCGATCCTGGGTTGACTCTTCTTGCAGGTTGGTTTAAACCGAGACAGTGGGGAGCTCTCAGCTCCCACCACCCCAGCTGATCCTCTCTTGCAGCCGAGGCTGATTCCGGGCTGACTCCTCTTTCAGCTCGGTTTAAACCGGGTTGCAGGAGAAGGCAGCCGGCTCCAAGCTGAGTCAGTGTGGGCTATCTTCTGCAGCCTCTTTAAAGTTTAAAGGGATGGCAGAAGCCCAAAAATTAGTTGTGAGGTGGGAGCAACTGCTCCTGCCTCTTGTAGTTTTTGGATATACCAATAATTTCCAAATGTATTCAGGATTTTATCAGGATTTTTTCCCCTTAGTTTCCATGAGAAAACCAGGATACATTTGGGATGCTTAAATACATCCCAAAAACACCAATATTTTGGGGGTACATGTTCAGCTTGGGTAGATCTGAATGCACAACTCTCGTTATTAGGTTTCTTCACGCAGATGTTTTCTTGTGGTAACGAGCGTTGAACTGTCCTGGTTTCTTCCTCTCAGTCCCTCACTTCTTCATTCTCTGTTTGTTGTCTTTCTGCATTTCCCTCTAAGCTGTGAAGTCTTGTGAGTAAAAATTCTACTTTGTGAGCTACTAGCATTAAGGTTGTGAGTGAACAATTTGGCTACTGCATGAATTAGTTTGCTCTGGAGCCATCCTTCCTGAGCTAAGACAAAAAAATGTGTGAGCCAGAGTCCAAAAAACTGTGAACTAGCTCACACTAACTCAGCTTAGCGGTAACACTGCCCACTTGGAAGCTAGCAAGAACGATTACCATGATAAACAATATACAATATATATATATATATATTACTGATTTTAATTGTAATGATAAATAATATACACAAAATCCTGGTATTTGAAAGTCAAATACGTTTTTTGTGTAAGAAACAACATTAGAGTTCAGTGGCACCTTTAAAACCAACAAAGTTTTATTCAAGGTGTGAGCTTTCATCTGCAAAGCACACTTCATCAGGCAATGAAATGGAATTACAGAACATAGTTGCATATATAGAGTGGTTTGTTACATTAGCATGCAAAATAGTGGAGTTGTTTTTAACAGATAAAAAGAATGACAAGCTTGGTTTCTGGTTATCATCCATTTGTGTTCAACTGGGGGGGGGGGGGACAACACAGGTAATAAATATGTTAGAATTAGAGTTTGATGTTCCCTAAATTGTGAGAACCCAGAACATGTTGTTTGTGTGTAAAGGAGTACTTGGCCAAGTCCAGCTTCACTCACAGTTACAACTTCTGTATGTACGAGCTACTTGTCAAGTCCAACTCCACTCGCAAATCCGGCTATGCGCACCGAATCTACTTGCAAAATCCAACTTGACAGGCGCCTGGCGAGAACCCTTTTTGAAGCTCTCCCTTTTATCAAAGTGGGAGCCACTTCAATGGCATCACATGTATAGTTAATATGATAACATCTTCGAGAATCTTTCAATCAGTTTATAACCCCAAAAAGGCAAAGTCTCGTGAATTCAGTTCCATTGAAAAAACAAGTTTGTATATATTATTTTTTTATCATTAGAATTACAATCAATTTAAAAAATATATTGTATATTGAATGGTTTGTCACGATCATTGTTCTTGCTTGCTTCTGGTTATTACCATGATTTCTCTGTCTTTGTATTGTTGTCCCACCTGCATGCTGGCAAACTTTGTCAGTTCTTGTTGCTAGCAACACCAACATCAGTGTTGTATTGCATACAATCTAGAGGGGTCTGTGATGACTTGCTGGAGGAGTGGAATGTTTGGTGTAGTGGTTAAGTGCGCGGACTCTAATCTGGGAGAACCGGGTTTGATTCGCCACTCCTCCACTTGCACCTGCTGGATGACCTTGGGCAAGCCATAGTTCTGGCACAGCTGTTCTTGAAAAAGCCATAGTTCTGGCACAGCCCCACCCACCTCACTGGGTGTCTGTTGTGGGGAGGGGAAGGGAAAGGAGTTTGTAAGCCGCTCTGAGACTCCTTCGGGTAGTGAAGGTGGGGTAGAAATCCAATCTCTTCTTCTTCTTTTTGAAATCCCATTTTACCCTCAACAACTCTCTTCCTGGATTCTATGAGTTTTCAGGGATAGGCCATTTTTTCCCTGCTCCCTCTTGCTTTTCCTCCTGCACATGGTTATTTAACAAATGCATATTTTTCATCATATCTCTAGAGTCCCCTGAGTAGGGGTGTGCATTTGGCAATAGCCGAACCAAAAATATACCTGAAAAATATCTTGCTGGTATTTTTCAGGTATCACATAAGCCGAATACAGACCAGAGAACTGTATTCGGCTACCCATATAGTTGAACCCGAAAAAGCTGATATTATCCAGCTTTTTGGGGGGTTCATTTTACTATATTGCAAACAAGGTCTCATTTAAACCTAACAGGCTGAGACGCCAGTCAGCTGTTGGGTTTAAATGCCTTCCTTTCCCTTCCCCAGAGCGGGGAGGGAAAGAAATGCATTTTAAACATACCTGGGTCCCCTGCCTGATCTTCTCCAGGTGCCCTGCAGCCGTGAGACACCTGGAGAAGATCAGGTAGGGAACCCAGGCATGTTTAAAATGCTTGTCCTTTGCTCCCCCAGCCTGCCCGCTGCAGGCAAGCCCCCTTCCTTCCCCAAGCCTCCCTGCTTTTGCAGAGAAGCTCGGGGAAGGGGGGCATGTTTAAATGCTTTTCTTTCCCTTCCCCAGATCAGGGATTGAAATAAAGGCATTTAAAACATGTCTGGGCTCCCTGCCTGCCCTTCTCCAGCTACCCCCCTCAGCTAGAGAAGGGAAGGCAGAGAGACTAGGCTTTCCCTGGTCGATTTCACTCACAGCTGACTGGCAGGGAGTGAAATTGACAGGGAAATCTGTAGAGGCTACCAGAAGGAAAGAAGGCATTTTAACATGCCTCCTTTCCCTCTGGTGGTGTATATCAGATCCAAATACATTCGGGAATACCAAATATTTTCCCAGTCCAAATACTTTACCGGTATTGGACTGGGGAAATTCGGCATTTACCAATATTTTTCAGTTCTGATATACCCGAAGCCAAAAAATACTGGCATTTTTTTTGCACACCCCCACCCACGGTTTTGCAGCTTTTGTGACTGGCCCTAGGGGGACAGCCATGTTGGGTTTAGATGCAGAGATAAGCCTAGGGTTGCCAGCTCAGGGTTGGGAAATACCTAGAGATTTTGTGGATGGAGACTGAGGAGGGTGGGGTTTGGGAGGGGAGGGAATTCAGCGGGGTACAATGCCATAGAGTCCATCCTCCAGAGCAGCCATTTTCTCCAGGCAAACTGATTCTGTCTCCTGGAGACCAGTTGTAATCCCAAGAGATCTCCAGACCCCACCTGGAGACTGGGAAACCGAGATAAAGCCACATTTCACAGTATTCAATTTGAAGAAGAGATTAGATTTATGCCTCACCCTTCACTACCAGAAGAAGTCTCAGAGTGGATTATAATCCCTTCCCCTCCCCACAACAGACACCCTGTGGGGTAGCTGGGGCTGAGGGAGCTCTGAAAGAATTGCTCTTTGAGTCTGAGAGAACTTGTAACTTGACGGAAAAAGAACTGCTCCCGGAAAACACGACAAACGCATCACTACTTCAGTTTTGAACTTAGCTTTTGAATACTAACTCACTAATTTTTTCTTATATAGAAAAAATAACAAAGGGTCACAGTATTTAAAAAATAATAATAATAATTTTTTTCCAGTGATTTGTCTTATAGTGTTGCAGTTATGGTTGCCTTTAATCATAAATTACATCTTTGCCGGTTAACTTAATTAAATGTACGTACTATCAGTCAATTTGCTTGCAAAAAAAAATTTCTGTATTCTATATTAAGATGTTATGTTCTTGAAAAAGTTCAATAAAAAATATATTTTAAGAAAAAAAAAGAGAGAACTTGTATCTGACCCAAGGTCACTCCAGCAGCTGCACGTGGAAGAGTGGGGAATCAAACCTGGTTCTTCCAGATTAGAGTCTGCACTGCTAACCACTACACCAAACTGGCTCGCTTGACAGCCAGGGCTGTAGTTAGAAGTTAGAAGACCTGTAAGACCCAGAGTAAAAGTTTTAAAAGTCTGCCATGAAGCTCACTACAGTTACAGCCTTAAGGATCCTTTCCTTTCCTTTCCTTTCCTTTCCTTTCCTTTCCTTTCCTTTCCTTTCCTTTCCTTTCCTTTCCTTTCCTTTCCATCCCTACTGAGTAACATGGGACTCACTTTTGAGTTCAGCTGCTCAGGATCATCTCCTAAGTGACTTCTGGCCAATCTTTCTCTCTCAGTTAACCTACCTCACAGGATTGTTGTGAGGAGAAAACAGGGAAGGAGAGCCATGTATGACACCCTGAGCTCCAGGGAGGGTGTGATAAAAAAAGAGGCAGGTAGAAAAAAGAACTACAGTGGAGAAGGCTGCTAGTATCCCCCCCACACACACCTGTGCTGTGTGTACTCTTAAGCCGCAGAGTAAATTTACAAAACAATGCACATCTGGCACATGGTGGCTCTACCTGATTTTAATGGGTTCCCCATCATGGTCATCTGTCTCTCTCCCCCCCCCCCCCCCTCCTTATTAGCCGGTCTGAGTATCAGTGAATGAGACAGGATTCCTTTGGCAGCTGTTTTCCAAGCCCAGTTACAACCCAAAGTAAAAAATGAGGCAGCTGGTAAAAACCAGAGGCGATAAGAAAAAGCCTTAAATGGTATTGATTCTTTGCAGGGTCGGCCGGCTTGTTACTGTCAGCATAGATTTAACAGGCCCCTCGGACATCTGGAAAACCAGGCGCTTGAGAAAATTCTCAAGGACAGCTTCCCACAAAAGCAGAATACTCTGGGCTGCCCAAAAACCATCTGAGGAGTGCTCCCTTCCATTTGTAAACTCTGTTCCGGTTCAAGGCAAGAAGACTGAGCAAGCAGGGACAGAAGCTGTGGGACCCCAAAAACGTTATGACTGGTCCATTCCCCCTTCTTGAGATCTGACACCAGTTCCTTGTTTCCTGGGCTTACCCAGAGTGTGAGCAGCATTTTAAGGAGAGCCCTTGAGCAATAAAATGGAAGCTGGGGGCTCAGGCTCAAATCCCCATTTTGCCATGGGTAAGCATAGGCCAATCACTCTCTCTCAGACTGCTCTACCTCACAGGATGTTGGTTAGGCTTGCCATTTGCCTGTTCACAGTGCGTAAACTAGGCCTCAAACCCCCACCCATGGGGGAATGAGGAGTGGGAGAAAAAAAATTACCTCCATAGTGACGTTCTAGGAATTTCCCCAGGTCTCTGTGGTGTTAGCCACCAAGATTAGAGGAATCCCTAGAGCATCACCCGGAAGTGACTGAAAACAAATCAGCCAGTATCATAATGCCCCTGTATAAATCGATGGTGCAACCTCATTTGGAGTACTGTGTACAGTTCTGGTCGCCACACCTAAAAAAAGACATGATAGCATTGGAAAAAGTGCAGAAAAGGGCAATGAGAATGATAAAAGGGTTGGAACACTTCCCCTATGAAGAAAGGTTGAAGCGCTTGGGGCTCTTTAGCCTGGAGAAATGACGGATGAGGGATGACATGATCGAGGTTTATAAGATTATGCATGGGATAGAGCAGGTAGAGAAAGAAGTCCTTTTCTCCCTTTCTCACAATACAAGAACTCATGGGCACTCCATGAAATTGCTGAGCAGTTGGGGTAGAACAGATAAAAGGAAGTCCTTCTTCACCCAAAGAGTGATTAACACATGGAATTCACTGCCACAGGAGGTGGTGGCGGCTACAAGCATGGACAGCTTCAAGAGGGAATTAGATAAACATATGGAGCAGAGGTCCATCAGTGGCTATTAGCCACAAAGTATAGATAGGAACCCTCAGTCTGGGGCAAGTGATGCTCTGTCTTCTTGGTGCTTGGGGGGGGGGGCAACAGTGGGAGGGCTTCTAATATCCTGCCCCCACTGCTGGACCTTCTGAGGGCACCTGGGTTTTGGCCACTATGTGAAACAGAGTGTTGGACTGGATGGGCCACTGGCCTGATCCAACATTGGCTTCTCTTATGTTCTTATGCTCTAAGTGACATCACATCATCCCCAAACTCCAATCTCCACAGGCACCACCCTCAAACATCTCCTGAGGCAGAGCTGGGAACCCTGGTTGTTGTGAAGATAAAATAGAAGAGGAGGAAATCGTGTTTGTGACTCACACTGGGTCCCCACAGGGGAAAAAAGAGGATATAAATATCTAAATAAATAAATAAAACATGAGGACTTGAGAGATTGTCAGTTGCCACTCAGTTCCTCAGATATGGATCCTGAGCTTGAAATATTGATGTCTTAAACTAGTGGCTTAGAGGGGCTTAGACTAGTATCCTCAGACTGCTTAACTGATATGTGGGAAGTTTCCAGATTTATCCTCAGGAATGTTTAGTTCAAGCAGTGGCCCGGATAGTGGGGTTGCCAGCCCGGCTGGTGGAGGTGTGGCCCCCCCTCACCGATCAGCTGGTCAGTGGGGAGGCTTACCAGGAGAAAGAGGAAGGCCCAGGTGATGTCACCAGCAGTGAGGAGATGTCACTTCCACTGCAATGCCCAGGTGATGCTCTGGTATTTGGGCAAAAAAACTCGGGTAGGAGCAATTTTTACCATAGATTTTTTGCTCAAATACCAGAGCACCCCTGTGGCATCACAGCATGATGACATCACTTCCTGTGCACATCAGAAGTGACGTAGCTACATTGCCGGCAACATCGCCATGGCCTCCCTCTCTGTCCTGCTAAGTCCCCCCCCCATCCCCCGCCTATTGGCCGAGGGGGGAACTGGCAACACTACCAGTTAGATTGCAGAAGCTACGTGCTGTATGACAAGAGAGTCATGCAGAGCTGTCCCAGAGTGAGTCCAAAAAGGCAGGGCCTGAAGAAGCTCCACACTGCTGATTGGCTTTGGCTCTTTCATGTCAGAGTGAAGCCCATTTTCATTGGTCATCTCCTGATTTATAAAAACTATGCCCGTTTTTTTCTCCCTCGTTCTCTCTTGGCAGGTATTTCCAAGGCAATGGCTTTGTGATTTTTCACTCTTGGTCCATTTACAAGCCATTTCTTTGACTACCTCGTTAACATCTTGAATGAGATGTCTACTTTGATGCTTCCATTGTACTGATTGCCATAACCTTAATCGCTGCCTTGAATTGTTTTAAATAAGCAGGATCCAAATTGACGAATAAGATAAAGTATTGAGGGCAAATTGTGGAAAACTGGAGATGGATAAATCGATCGCCCGATGAGTCTGGGTTTTGAATGGTCATTTTCAAACAACCCCCCCTGCTCATCTAAGTGTAGTTTCATGGACTGGGTTACTAGCTTGGTCATAACAGAATACCCAGCCCTTCACAGTTCTATGAATCCTTACCCTAAAGCAGGGGTCCTCAAACTACGGCCCGGGGGCCACATGCGGCCCGCCAGGTGTGCCGCTGCCTGTCCTCCAATTCCCAGCAGCACACAAAGCAGCGGAAAAATTGCAGCCGACTCGTCCCAGGCCACAAGACAAAGCCCCGCCCCCCTGTTTCCAGTCAGCCAGGAGGAGGCAAAAGGAAGACTGGAAGAGGGTAAGTGTGGGGTGGCAGGCGCTCCGGCTGGCCCCAAGTCTCCTAGCCGGCTGAGAGGCCTCTCCGCCAGCTAGGAAACCTGCGCCAGTCCCAAGAGCCGGGCGGGGGTCTTTTTCCAGGCTTTTTGTGCTGCTGGGAATTGGAGGGGAAGAGAGAGAGAGAGAGGTTTCTCTTTCCCATCATGATGCCTGCAGTAGTGGAGTTTCAGGGAGAAGCAGCTGGGGGCTTGCTGCCTTAAAAAGTTTGTGAGGATGCCGAGTTCTTTGTTTCTTCGGAGAGGGAAAGAAAACAGCCCCGTCAAGGGTGCCTTGCTTGCGCGCGCACCCCCCCCCCCCCGGTGCACCTTCCCTACCCGCAAAATAACATCTGAACTCTCCAACCAGATCTAGACTAACTGAGGCACACTTGCATCCCTTGTGACGACTAGCAGCGACAAATATGGAACGGGACATTGACCGTCTCATTAGCCAAAGGCAGGCCCATAGCTCCCATTGAAATACTGGTAAGTTTGTTGATTTAACTTTACTTGTCCTTCATTTTAAATATTGTATTTGTTCCCATTTTGTTTTTTTTACTTCAAAATAAGATATGTGCCGTGTGCATAGGAATTTGTTCATCGTTTTTTTTTGAAAAAACTATAGTCCGGCCCTCCAACGGTCTGAGGGACAGTGAACTGGCCCTCTGTTTAAAAAGTCTGAGGACCCCTGCCCTACAGCATGTGATGTGCTTTAGAGGACATTCTATATTAGTAGAATCTTGGTGCACTGGGCAACTGGATTGGGGTCACCGTCAAATCATACTGGAGGGCATCAACCCACCGCTTTTATAGGTTTGATTCTTCTCACCTCCACATGCAGATGCTGGCATGACCTTGGGTCATCATAAGTTCTCTCAGAGCTGTTCTCGCAAGAGAGCTCTCTCAACCTTACCTACCTCACAGGGTGTCTGTCGTGGGGAGGGAAAGGAGATTATAAGCTGCTCTGAGACTCAGAGGGAAGAAGAAGAAGAAGAAGAAGAGAAGAGATTGGATTTATATCCCGCCCTTCACTCACTTGGAGTCTCAGAGCGGCTTACAAACTCCTTTCCCCTTCCCCTCCCCACAACAGACACCCTGTGAGGTGGGTGGGGCTGAGAGAACTCTTTCCCAAGCTGTCCTTGAGGGAACAGCTGGTACAGAGCTATGGCTTGCCCAAGGTCATCCAGCCAGGTGCAAGTGGAGGAGTGGGGAATCAAACCCGGTTCTCCCAGATTAGAGTCCACGCACTTAACCACTACACCAAACTGGAAGGGTGGGGTATGAATCCAGTCTCTTCTTCATCATCCTCTGTAATGTCTAACTTGCAACAGAACTAAACCATGGGGGTTCAACTCATTATCTCGACAGCATGATGTCATTTCTTGGGAGGCGATGCCATTCTACGAATCCTAAAACAGTGTGATGTCACTTCCAGGTCTGCCCTGGACGTGACATCATTCTAGGAATCCTAGAGCAGTGTGATGTCAACCTCTGGATTTGCCCTGGAAATGACGTGATGCTGTTGACATGACAGAGCCACCTATGTCCCTGCCCCCACCCCCAGTCCGCCACGGGGGGGGGGGGCAGCCATTGACTGGCAACCCAATTGGGATTTATAACGCAGATGGAATTGTAGATTGTGGCTATGCAGACAGTTGAACCTGCCCTTTACTGAATCAGGCCCCTGAGTCCATCGAAAGTCAGTGTTGACTACTCCAACTGGCAGTGGATCTCCATGGTCTCTGGAAGAGGTCTTCCCCGTCACCTCCTACCTGGACCCTTTCACTGGAGAGGCCAGGGACTGAACTTGGGACCGCCTGCATACCAAGCAGATGCTCTACCACTGAGCAACAGCCCCCTCCCCCAGTTGCTGGGAGAACCCTTCTGCTGATGAAAGCACCTAACCAAGTCATTTCCTGTTGGAACCAATTGCTGAGGGATGGGTGTGCTGTCAGGAACGCTGCAGTCTGGATTTCCAGCTCGAGGATTCGGCAGCGTTACGAAAGGACAGCACTGCCCCGCCGAAGGTCCCACCCGCAAACACCCGCCCTCCCTCTTCTTCCCAGCTTACCAGCCACCACTTGTAGCTCTCTGGAGGCATGAAGGCATTCCATGCGGTCAAGACAGGTTGCATAGTTTGGTTAAACCTCTCGTCGAACCAAGGCGAGACCCCCTGCTCGGAGATGCAGGTGCTACAGCTGCAGGGCCTCCGGGGGTATTTCACCAGTTTCCGAAACTGCTCGATAATCTGCTTAGGGTCCCAAGTGGCCATGACAGCGTTGTGGGTGTAATTCAGCAGGAAGGAGGTGATGGTGATGACAAACAACAAGGCCAACATGAACATTTTCAAGCTCCTCTTCCTGACGGCGAGCATGTTGACTTGTGGCTTCCTCGGCCAGAATGAAAAGCGCCAGCTGAGGTAAGAAAAACAGAGGAAACAGCTAAGTTTTTTTTTTTTTAAGCTCCCCAGCCATCCGAGTTTAATGACCTTCATTGTTCAAAGAAAGGGGAAGGGAACAACCCCTCAGTGTGTCCTTGACCAACTTAAGAGGCAAACATAGCCCAGTCTCTCTCTTCTCTGCCTTCCCCAACTGGATGCCCCGAAATCTCTAGTGTCCCCAACTCTTGTTGAACAGCTGCTAATTTCTCCCTCTGAAGGCTTCATCAAAGGGAACAGCGGCAGCTTTCCTTTTCTCCCCCTGGCAGATCTAAGAGGAAATGATTAGCGCTGTCAAAGACACTTTGGTAGCATGGGAGGAGGAACCTGAAGTGAAAAAAAAAAAAACCCAAAACAGAAATGGGCTACTTCTAGGGACGATTCCCCCTTTCCTCTCAGCCGTTATTTTATTAGTGGCTTTTGATCAGCTTGCATGAAGGTTTTTATAGGAGGTAATGGACAACCATTCCTCCCTGTTTCTGGAATTCCCTAGTACCTGGACACGCTCAAGAGAAAGGGAAAGTTCGCCAGGGAGCTTCACGGATCTTTCCGTTCAGCTTAAGGCATTAGGGGTGTAGTATAGTTGGAGAGTGTTGGACTAGTACAGGGGTGGCTAAACTGCGGCTTGGGACATATTGTGCAACTCCCAGCAGGGCAGCTGGGAAAGCGAAGCTGGGAAAGCACCCCTCAAGCCTACCACTGGAGGGGAACTCTGGCTGAGGAAGAGAAGACTGATTGGGGAGGCATGCCTCCCCAATCAGTCTTCTCTTCCTCAGCCAGAGTTCCCCTCCAGTGGTAGGCTTGAGGGGTGCGTGGGGGAAATAGAGAAAGAAAGTAACTAACTTTAAATGCCTTCTCAACCCCCCCCCCCGCCAGCTTGGAGAAGGCATTTGTCTCTTTATTTGCTTTCTTTGTTTCTCTCTCTTCCCCCTTTGTTCCTCTCTCCCCATTTATTTGCTTTCTTTCCACCTTTCTTTCCACCTTTCTTTCTCCTTTTCTCCCTCCCTCATCTGTTTGCTTTTTGTTTCTTTCATTCTTTCTTTCTGCCTCTCTCTTTCTCTCTCTTAGACAAATAAATATCAGGAGCAAACAAATAAATATCATTGGAGAAATAAATATCGTTATCCGTATCTGTTTCGCCCCTTTTGTTTCTTATTTTTGGTAGGCTCATAAAAAGCAACTTTTCATATTTTTCAATTAAAACATGTGTGCGATATTTGTTCATGTCTTGCAGCTCTCAAACATCTCAAGTTTATTCTATGTGGTTCTTACGTTAAGCAAGTCAGGCCACCCCTGGACTAGTATCTGAGAGACCCAGGTTCGAACACCCACTGGTGCTGCAGAAGCTCGCTGGGTGACCTAGGGGCCAGTCACATTCTCTCAGTCTAAACGACCTCACAGGGTTGTTGTGAGGATAAAATGGAGGACAAGCTAACAGTGTTAGCTGTTTTGGGTCCCCATTAGGGGAGAAAGGTGGGGTATAAATGAAGTAACTATGTAATATTTAACCTCTTTCCCACTCCTATTGTTCCAAAACAATAAAAACCCAAATGTCCTATTTTCAGGTTGAGAAATTTGTATTACGATAATGTTACCTTTTCTGCAACTTAAAGCTCTTGTCCACTGAATGTTCTGTAACCAAGTCTCTTTTCAGACAAGCCCTGATCACAAGTTACAATGAATGCATGTTCAGTTGGGGTACAGTGTATGCTTGAGCTCTGTTCACACGTTACAGCGAATGCACGAACATCCTGCATACATCTCCTTCTAAGAAAGAGTCAACATATGTTCGCTTTACAAATGAACCTGATGACTGGTACCTGGAGAAATGTGAGGTCTAAATCACATGTTTAGCTGTCCATGTGTGGATTGTTAACATGAAAGTTATCCAACAGATAAACAAAGGGCAATCAAGTGTACACTGCATACACATTGTTCAAGCATCCACTGGAACTTGGGAACAGGCCTTTGAGTTTTCTTTAAACATGTGTTGAGTAGTTCTCATGTTACATTCAGTCGACAGTGTGATTGAAACTCCACATTTATCCAGGTACTGGTGCCTGGTTTCATTTATAAAGCAAGCATACATTAGCTCATTAAGAACATCAGAAGAGCCCTGCTGGATCAGACCAGTGGTCCATCTCATCCAGTATTCTGTCTCACACAGTGGCCAACCAGTTCCTCTGGAGGCCAACAACAGGGCACAGAGGCTGCGGCCTTCAGAAGAACATCAGAAGAGCCCTGCTGGATCAGACCAGTGGTCCATCTAGTCCAGCATCCTGTCTCACACAGTGGCCAACCAGTTCCTCTGGAGGGCCAGCCACAGGGCAGAGAGGCCGAGGCCTTCAGAAGAACATCAGAAGAGCCCTGCTGGATCAGACCAGTGGTCCATCTAGTCCAGCATCCTGTCTCACACAGTGGCCAACCAGTTCCTCTGGAGGGCCAACAACAGGGCATAGAGGCCGAGGCCTTCCCCTCATAAGAACATCAGAAGACCCCTGCTGGATCAGACCAGTGGTCCATCTAGTCCAGCATCCTGTCTCACACAGTGGCCAACCAGTTCCTCTGGAGGGCCAGCAACAAGGCAGAGAGGCCGAGGCCTTCAGAAGAACATCAGAAGAGCCCTGCTGGATCAGACCAGTGGTCCATCTAGTCCAGCCTCCTGTCTCAGACAGTGGCCAACCAGTTCCTCTGGAGGGCCAACAACAGGGCATAGAGACCGAGGCCTTCACCTTTACATCACTTACTGGTCTGGAAGCTTTAAGACCAACAAAGGTTTATTCAAGGCATGAGCTTTTGTGTGCGTGCACACTTTTTCAAATACATTGGAATGCAAGGTAGAGTTCAAACTTATAGACAGAGGCTGAACAGCAAATTAACATGTAACATGATGAAGATGTTTTAAGATATGCAAAGACAAAACTAAATAACCAGCTAAGATTATAAGGTCTACAGTTGTCTTGATTTAATTAAGAGGGGGAGGATAGCAAAGCAATAAATATGTCAAAATAGAGGTTAAATGTGTAAAAGTATCTTTTCTAATTGTGGGAAGTAAACTGAGACTCTCCATTCATCTCCTCTCAGGCATGGAGATAACAGCATTTTTTCCCTTCTTTTTTTAAGGTGGGTGCAGTGGTATGTCAGCGAAACATTCCAATATTTCTTGCATTACATTCAGTATTCTAATATACTATTCTGAAAAATACCCTAAAATACAGAAAATGTATAGTCCTTCTTGTTGAGACTATGTATGAGAAGACTGAATTAGTTAGCGTATGTAATGAGAAAGGAAACCAATATCCCTGTTGAGTCCTGGGGGGGGGGGGGGTTTGTTCCAAGTGTTGTAATAACTTGTAATTCTGCAATTTCCCTTTCCATTCTGTTCCTTTGTAATAAAACAGCTGTTTTATTTGCTGTTTTTGTTTGAATGGCCCCCTTGATTTCCTGGAAGTAAATGATTTACCACAATTAACTCCAATGAAGACAGGGATGCCAACCTCCAGGTGGGGCCTGTCACTCTCCCCAAATTACAACTGATCTCCAGACTACAGAGATTTGTTCCCCTGGAGAAAAGGGAAGCTTTGGAAGGTGGACTTTATGGCATTATGTCCCTCCCCTTACCAAACAGCATTCCCCCCAAATATCCACCCCAAATATCCAGGACTTTCCCAACATACTGCTGGCAACCCTAGATGAACAGTAAGAGGAAAACCCTTCCACAAAAGCGAAAATCCTATTTTCTCCTTTTCCTCTTTCCTCTCTTCCCCATCGATTCTGGTTGACCTGGAGATTTGCTCGGGAGTTGCAGAATTTGAAATGGGAGCTGCAGCTGACCCTGCTACATAGATTTGGCTATATGCTGCCTCCTTCCCCAACGGGGAACCCAAAGGGGCTTACATAACTCTCCTCCTCTCCATTTCATCTTCACAAGAACACTGAAAGGTAGGTTAAGCAGAGTGTGTGTGATTGGCCCAAGGTCATCCAGCAAGCTTCCATGGCTAAGTGGGGATCTGAACATGGGTCCTGGAACCTAATCCAACCCTGCCTTGACCTAATCCAACCCTGCCCAGGCTAGCCCAATCTTGTCAGATCTCAGAAGCTAAAGCAGGGTCAGACCTTGTTAGGACTGCCAGAGTCCAGGTGCAAGCCATGTCAGAGTTCAAAGCTAGAGTCCAGATTCAGTCCAGAAGGTCAGTTAACCAGAGAGCAGAGTCTAATTCAAAGCATGATCCAGAAAGCAAGGTCTAGTAGCCCAAAGTCATATACAGGACCAAGAAGGTCCAATATACAAGTCCAAAGCTGGTCTGAAGGTAAGGGTAGCAGAGTCAGGCGCTGTGGTCACAGAGTCCACCAGATGGCAACTTGTTGCTTCCACACCAAGCACTCTCTCTTGACTGGCTTTTACAGGTCTCTGCTGGAAGGTCTTACTTGCAGCCATCTGCTTGGGAGTAACCCAGCAGCTACTCATCATCAGCAAGCAGCTGTCATTGGGCCAGGAGACATGCACACTTTGTCTTCTCTCCTGAAGCTCCATTCTAAGCCTTTGTCTCTGGTGCTCAAAAGGTGTGGGTGAAACTGGGGGGCTGGTAACGATCACCTGGGTTTCATCTGTTGGAAGGGGGCTGGAAGGTGCTGGTGACTCTGCATCAGCTGTCGACTGTGAACTCTGACAAGCCTGCAGCTCATTTTCTTGCTGGCCAGCTTCTGCTGCTTCTGAGCTGGCTATACAGAACTCCTCCTGAGAAGTCCTCTTCTCCTGAAGAGTCCTTCTCTCCTGACTGACCCACAACAAGAACTTGAATGGGAGATCTCCAAGGAATACCAGAGTCCTGACATGGAGGCAGGCAGTGGCAAACAACCTCTGAAAGTCTTCTGCCATGAAAATCCTACAGGATCACCATTAGTAAGCTGTGAATTGACAGCCCTTTCCACCACCACAATTCCACACTCTAACTAACTACACCACACTGTCTTTTATTAGATAAACAGATAGAAAGCATAACCTTGCCTTCTGTCCCAAATGTGGATTGCCCATCCCTCTCTGACAAACGAGCCAGAGGTGTGTTCATTAATAGCCCCTGCAGCACACAAACATTCCCTACCAGTCACACGCACCCCACCCATAATAATTTTACTAATAAAGAAAAAAGGACACACAAAGAGAAGGTTGCTTGCCAGGGTTGCAGGTGATGGAAAAATTAACATTACAATGACAATGTAACCTCTTGGGTGTATCTGCTCTTCCTCTTGATTCCTGTTTTTTATGGTTGTTCTCCCTCTCCCCTTCGTCCCCTTGCAGTCTCACAGCAAAAGGAAGTTACCAAGTATTTGACAGCTCAGACATAACCACCCCTCATTAATTGGCGCTGTTATCCGTAAGACCAGGGATCTCACCCAGTCCTTCTCTGCTTTCCGATTCCCGCTTTTAACTTTTACATACATCAAACAGCCATCTGGTACCTGATTAGGCTAAGAATAAGAAAGGGGGGAGATGAGGAAGAGACGGCAGAGAACAAGAAAGAGGCGGGGGTGAGAAAGGAAAGGGAAAGCTCCATTTTATTTTGAAAAACCCTGCCTTTTCTTAACCTTGCAATGTGATACTGTCTAATACAGAACTCACTCTCCTCTTCATTCCACACCACTGAAGGCACACCCTCTTGTGGTGCTTCCCTCTGCATCCCACTTTGTACACTGCGGGATGGTTCGCACATACATGTGTACCGATGCATCAAGGGATGACTTCCGTACACAAGCAGGATGGCAGAGCATAGACTCTGCTACAAGGAGTCAGCCTGCACATCTAGGGCCAAACATAAGAGCATAAGAGAAGCCATGTTGGATCAGGCCAATGGCCCATCTCGTCCAACACTCTGTGTCACACAGTGGCCAAAACCCAGGCACCATCTGGAGGTCCACCAAAATGTGACAGCTCTCACATGTCTCCAGTGGAGTTCCTTCACATCACCTACCCCCTGATCCTTTTAGCTGGAGATGCTGGGGATTGAACCTGGGATCTTCTGCATGTCAAACCGTTGCTCTACCACTGAGTCGTTACCCCTTCAGTGGCTCAGCAGAGCATCTGCTTGGCATGCAGATGGTCCCCGTTTCAATCCCCAACATCTCCAGTTAAAGGGATGAGGTAGTAGATGATGTGAAAGGCATCGGCCAAAGACACTGGAGAGCTGTCGCCAGTTAGGGCAGGCAATACTGATCCCGATGGACCAAAAAGTCTGATTCAGTACAAGGCAGCTTCAGGTGTGTATGTGAAGAGCAACACATATGTAAACACATCAAGAAGAAACCCAAAGGTCAGAACTGAATTTTTAATACTTGGATTTTCAAAAAATATATCAACTGGACAACTGAGATGTCGATTTCAGCTCTTGCGGGGAAGAGTTCCCCTGTATTAAATAACTATTGCTCGTTTCCCATTGCAGTCTCCTCTGGCATCTTTTTTCATGATCTTTTCCACCTCTTCTCCTCCTTTTATTTCCAATTCACTTAGAGGATGATGTCGGTGAACCGTTATCGGCTGACACCAGAGGGTCAGTTTCTACTGCGCTGAAGTCAGTACTCGCACAGCGCTCCATCTTATGTGAAATGTGCTTACAACATTGTGAGGTCTTTTAATTTCATTTCCTGCTTTTGCTTCCCCCCCCCCTTTCAGCAAATTAAGAGAGAGACACAACTGCTGACCTTTAGCAAAAGTTCTCGCCAGCGGATCACTACTTATGCAAGGAATGCAGTGGCACCGTAGTGAAGTCTGCAACTGAATACATTAATTTAAAAATTCTTTTTTTAGGGTGTGTAACCCCCCCGGGCTTATTTATTCAAGCAAACGTTTACGTCCCTAGGTTTGCGATCCCGATCCTCCGATCAATGCAGAGAGATGGCTGATGCACCAGTGTTCCTGTCTAGGTGTAGACTTTCGACACTGATTGGCCGGGGCACTTGGGTTAAATCCATATCCAGTTCAGAGTCCGTGAAGTGGATAGGATGCAGCAAAGGCAAGGTGGAATCACCTTGTAGCTGCCCAAGGCCTGCATAATCAAGCACCACAGCCTCCACCAGGGCTGTGTCCAATGCAACGTGTGTGGACGAAGCACTTTTAGAGAAGGTACCCTTCTTGTGCTTCTTGTGCTTGCTCTGTCTGTTGTCCTTGCCCTCCTTGCATTTTTTGGCAGGAGTATGGGCTTCGGACTGGGAGGTCAACATCGATCGTTTCAGTACCTATTTGTTGGCATCAATGACGCTCGACATCGGAGACAGCGCAGTCATCGATCCCAAAGCTGGGGTTGACAGCAAGGCATGTTCGGATGTCTCTTGCGAAGATGCCATCAGACAAAGAGCCTGTTCCAATAAAGCGACACAGAGTCTCGTGGCTCAGTTCTTCCTCGTCTGCTTTGAGAACCTGGCACAGTGAGCACAGGAGTTCACCCGGTGTGCTTCCCCAAGGCACAAAAGGCAAAGTGAGTGTCTATGGCGGGGGGAGGGATTTTGCTGCCACACTTTAGGCACCATTTGAAGAAGCCCCACCATTTGGCCATAGGCTGGAGGTGGGGTAGGGTGGAGGAGTAAACTGCTGAGGCAGAGTACTCAAAGTCAGTTCTATCTGAAACTAAGTTCTTTCACTTTCAAGAAAATCCAGGAGAAAAAGGAAGAAAGAAGAAGAGAAAATACCAACCAAAGTGAGGAGGGTCCTACCAGCGCGGCAGTCAGAAGGAACTGGCGGGATTGTTGTGCCTCTCCCTTGGTCTTGCGCACTGGAGCCCTGCATGTGACCGGGGAGAGGGCGCGAAAATCCCTTTCACTTTAGAAGATACCGATCGGGGTCGGCGCAGGGGCACTTTATCCCAGAGGTGTGAATGCACAGATGACCACGAAGAAGCTCTCCATGACAAAAGGTAGTGCACCTCTGAAGAGCGGAAACTGTCTCTTCCTCGCTTGTCCATTTCCCCAGAGCCAGAAAGCTAGACTTGATGGACCCTAATCAATGCTCCCTCTAAGTGGTGGAGTCTTGTGAGGAAAAATTCTACTATGTGAGCTCCTGGCATTAAAGTTGTGAGCAAGCGATTGGGCTACTGCCTAACTTAGTTTGCTCTGGAGCCATCCTTCCTGAGCTGAGACAAAAACGCGTGAGCCAGAGATGAAAAAACTGTGAGCTAGCTCACATTAACTCAGCTTAAAGAGAACACTGATCCTAATCCACTAGGGCACTTCCCGTGACTATATTACACAGTGTCTGGACCCGTCATGTATCTGTAAATTACACTGGGAAGGAATGGCCCTGGACGGACTGCGCTAGTCAGTGTTGATTTATAGATCCCGCTAACCGGCAATGATTCACGGCATGAAAGCTCCCTTGTCCTTCATGCACAAACATATGGAATGCACACTGTTCCCCATGTAAAGGTCACCCATGCCAAAAGCTTGGTCTCCGGGGCACATTGGCCTGTGCTGGCCCGCTGCTTGGATGGCAGCCAGAACATTGACTGGCGAAGCAGAGCAGCATTACTAATAGATAAAGGCTGGCTGGCTGGGGCCAGAGGTAACCTCCTGGTGCTTCCAATGAGCCGGGCTTTCAGCTGTCGCTCCGAATGCTTCCATATACAGACTGCCTTACTTACGCCGGGTAACAAGTCAGATATGCTCCCCGTATCCCAGCCCTGGGCTGTTTTAATGAAAGTGTTTGAATTGGACAAGCTGCCCCTTTTCCAGACTAGAACCCAGAAGTTGCCACGGGTACCCACAAATTTTTGTGCTAGAATAAAACCTTGTTATCCTTTAAGGTGCCACAGTGGTGGTGGCGGCAGCGGAAAGTTAGCGTGGACAGCTGCAGGCTGGGAAATACTCGGAGAGTTTAGGGGCGGAGTCTGAAGAGGGCAGGGTTTGGGGAGGGACTTCAGTGGGGTATGATGCCACAGAGCCTGCCTTCCAAAGGGGCCATTTTCTCCAGGGGAACTGGTCTCTGTCACCTGGAGATCAGTGGTGATCCCAGGGGATCTCCAGCCACCAGCTGGAGGTTGGCAACCCTATAGCGTGGCCAAGTCACAGACAACTTACAGCAACCCCATCGGGTTTTAAAGGCAAGAGCTAAACAGAGGTGGTTGGCCATTGCCTTCCTCTGCACAGCAACCCTGGCCTTCCTTCATGGTCTCCCATCCAGGGCCAACCCCGCTGAGCTTCCAAGATCTGATCAGATCGGGCTACCAGATCAGGGTGGCCGAACAGCTGTGGTGTTGGTGGAAACTGCTGTCAAGCTGCAGCCGTCTTATGGCGATCCGGTAGGGTTTCCAAGGCAAGAGAGGTTCAAAAGTGGTTGCCATTGCCTGGCTCTGTGTAGGAACCCTGGACTTCCTTGGTGGTCTCCCCTCCAAGCACTAACTATGGCCGACCCTGCATAGCTTCTGAGATCTGATGAGATCAGGCTAGCCTGGGTTATCCAGGTCAGCATTTAGGGTAGGACCATAGGCTCACAGAGTTGGAAGGGGCCATACAGGCCACCTAGTCCAACCCCCGTTCAATGCAGAATCAGCCTAGAGCAGGGGCGGCCAATCTGCGGCTCGGGAGCCACATGCGGCTCTTTCACACATATTGTGCGGCTCCCAGCAGGGTGGCTGGGGAAGTTAAATATCATTAGCAAACAAATATCATTGGACAAATAAGTATCATTATCAACATCTGCTTCTACCGCTTTTGTTATTATTTTGGGCTGTCTCATTAAATATTAATAAATAGCAAATTTGCATATTTTTTCAATAAAAACGTGTTTGGGATATTTGGTCACGTCTTGCGGCTCTCAAACATCTGACGTTTATTCTACACGGCTCTTACGTTAAGCAAGTTTGGCCACCCCTGGCCTAGAGCAATGCTGGCAAGGTGCTACAGGACTGCTTACTGGTGCCTTTTAAATCCTTTTAGGGCAAGGAAGGTGGGTCAGGTGATGGGGGGGGCACTTCTCCTGTTGTTTTGATCATTAAGACTTCCCCCCCATCATTTGTAATTGCACTTTTTGAACTTAAGCATAAAGTGCATTTTTTTCACAGTTCCAGGTCTCAAGTCAAGTCAAGTCAGCCTTTATTGGCATAAATTAGAAAAACAATTTCTGCATGTTAAAACCCGTTATAAACACATATATAAAAATTCTAAAAGAACCTTTGGCGCAACTTTAAGACCAGACAAAGAAACTTGGCCACCTTCTCCGTGGTGTCCGGACTGGAATCTCTTAGAAGTCTATGCACCTTGAGTGCATCAGAACAAGCACCCATACTAGTTAACAAAGAATGTAAATGTGTGCTCCTTAGATCTACATACAAGCCACAGTGCAAAAGAACATGAGTAATTGATTCCACACAGCTCAGTTTCAGGTCTCAATGGCAAGAGGGAAACCACAAAATTGACACAAGTATAAGCGATCTACATCCTCTTTTATTCATCTCATGTTGATTGACCATAAATGCAATCAAAGGTTTCCAAGGAAAGTTGGGGGAGAGTAGCTGTTTGCGTTGCATGTTTATCATCTCCTTACTGTTGACGGGCTTTCTTAAGAATAGAAAGAAATAAAATCACAGAAAGTCATCTCTGCTGATAACCTTTCCTACTTAACAGAGGTTCCTTACGGGGTTACCAAACTTCATTTCCTCTCTGACAGATTGTCAGTACATGGTTTAACTCGGTGCCCACGACTCACTTTTTATACGTCTGTTCAATGAAATACAATTGTTACAAAGTTGCCTAGTAACTTGGTTGTTTTCCATTTGACAATTTAATTAAAATCCAAGAAGGAGCTGTTTGGAACAGCCAGGCTTGTTTTTGACAGGAAGAAGAAGAAGAAGAAAGAAGAAAGAAGAAGAAGAAGAAGAAGAAGAAGAAGAGGAGGAGGAGGAGGAGGAGGAGGAGGAGATTGGATTTATACCCCACACTTCACTTGGAATCTCAGCGTGGCTTACAAACTCTGTTCCCTTCCTCTCCCCACAACAGACAGCCTGTGAGGTAGGTGGGGCTGAGAGAGCTCTTTAAAAACTGCTCTTTCAAGAATGGCTCTGACAGTCACCCAGCAGCTGCAAGAGAAGGAGTAGGGAATCAAATCTGGTTCTCCCAGATTAGAGTCCGTGCACTTAACCACACTTTACTACTACACCAAACTGGCTATCTTGCTTTCACTCCTTGCGTTGCCTCTACATATATATTTGTTTCCCTTCACCTGCATGTTTGATCAACTAAAAGGTGAAATTCAGAGCCCACCGCTATCAGGCTACGCAGCCTCCCGTTTTCCTCTGTAGGAAAGACTCCTAAGCTGGTCCGTCTCTTCTTTTCTACCTCTTCCTCCAATTGCGCAACATCTTCTAAGTCAAGTTTAAGAGGACTTACTAGTCGATCTTTGAGCCCCTGTCTTTGCCAGGTCACTGGGAAACCATTCCCACAAAACTGGGTGCAATCGGGCTGGTTCCAGGTTTCAGTGCGCCATGGGTGGACAGTTCCTGGAGAGGGGGGGCTTCCCCTCCTCTGCTTGCCATTGTGCCCCTCCACTCACACTTCCCTATCCACCTGCTTGCATTCTTTGCACCCACTACCTAACCACCTACCCTTCCCCCCTTACTTATTTTCCAGTCCTCCCAGTGCTCACCCATTCTTAGGGTTGCCAATCCCCAGTTGGGCGAAGGGGATCTCCTAGTTTGGACCTGTTTCAGGGCTGTCAGGGGGATAGGTGCTCCATTATACCCTATAGAGACTGGTCCCCATAATGTATAATGGAGAATTGATCTGTGGATATCTGGGGCTTGGGCATAGCTAAAGGTGCCTCTCCTGAAAAAAAAAAACATCCCAAGTTTCAAAAAGATTGGACCAGGCGGTCCAATTCTATGAGCTCCCAAAGAAGGTGCCCCTATCCTCCATTATTTCCAATGAAGGGAAAGCATTTAAAACAAATGTGGTCCCTTTAAATGTGCCAGCCAGAACTCCCTTCCAGCTTGCTGGGTCTCACCTGTCACTCCTAGTGACATCAAAAAAGTGATGTCACATCCTTGCTCCTGGATCCACCCTCAAAGTCCCCAGATATTTCCTAAGTCGGACCTGGCAACCCTACCCACTCTTCCCTGACTATACTGGGGCAGTGCATGCAGCTAGGACTGTAAATGGTGGAAGGGCTCACATCAGGTAGATGGGCAGTAGGGGAGTTGAATGGGTGGAGGGCGGCGGCAGTGGGCCCCACCAAAAAACCTGGGTTTGGGCAGCTGCCTTACTTCAGCATGTTCTGACACCAGCCCTAGGTGCAATGCTATTTTCTGTGAGCATCAAAAAGAATGCTAGACAGTGGAAGGATATGAAAAAGAAATAAAAGGATGGGCAAAGCAAATGCCCTAATCTATCTACCCTGTTTTTTATTCAGCTCTTCCTCTAAGGAGTTCAGGACAGGGCTGCCAGGAAATGCCTGGCAACTGGCAGGAAGGCCATGGGTGGAGATATGGAGAGGGTGTGGTGCCAGCTGTGACATCATGCCATTTCTGATTTTAAAAATGTAAGTGACATACGTAGCCCTAGGAACTGCCAGAACCCCTATGGTAAAACCATAGAGTGTCCAGTCATTGCTAGAGCTACCCTATGTCACTTCCTCCTACTGCTGCTCAGAGGCAGTGGGCAATGGGAGCAGTGGTCAGGGAATTCGCCACCCCTAAAGGGGGCATGGCAGCCCTAGTTCAGGATGTCATACAGTGTCTTCCTTGCACCTTTTATCCTCCTGCCGTTACTGCAGGGAGCAAATGTAATTAATTTCAACTATTCCAGACAGCATTCACATCAGTGCTTTAAACAATTACTGAAGCCCTGAATTACCATCTACCTTGTTCCAGTAGGAGCAAAAAATGGGGGGTGGGAAGTGATGTCATTTCCAGTTGTACTTGGAAGTTATGCCAGAGCACTCTAGTAGTTTCCCAAATCTCAATAGTTTTTACCACCGAGATTGGAGATTCCTAGAATGTCATGATGTCACTTCCAGGTATAACGGGAAGTGATGCCACTCCACCACCATGTTTTGCTCCTGCTGGCCTGAAGAGGCCTAAACTCTGCTTAGGACTCTACATCATTTAAGTTGTTCCTTCAGGCAAACCCCATTAGATTCCCTTTCTCCCAAAGCAAAAGAAATTCTGTAACAGGAATGTTTCTCTCTCCACCCCCCTCACAACTTGGGACAACTTACTGGTTGGCTGGCCCACCCTCATCCATCAAAATGGGGGAGGGCTGAAAACGCTTTCAAATTAGAAGGGAAGCCTCTGAGCTGTTAACCGTTTTGGGTAAATCAGTGGTTATCGCCTCTTATCAGCCTACACACTTCAGAACAGACTTAAGCCAGCTAGCAGGATAAGGACTCTTTGTCGCTGGTAATTCGATCTGAACACAAGAGAGTCGGCAGGGCATAATTTGTCATATGCTTGGCAGGGTGGTGTTGTCAGTTTAAATGAATGGCCATCCTTTCTCCCTCCCACGTTCTGAAGAGGCTGGGGAGAAATTTAAATGGGAACCAGGAATCTTGGGCCCCAAAGAAACAACCGTTTTCTCCTTTGAAAAAAAAAAAAAAACAAGTATCACTTTCTCAGTTCACAACCAAGTCAAAGAAAACATCTGCAAATAAAACAATGGAAGAAAATGCCTGAAGGTACCATCGTCTTCTTCTCTCTTCATGCCTAGAAGACTGTGTGGAGGACTCCAAAGAGGGTTGCCAGCTTTTGGTTGGGAAATATCTAGAGGTTTGGGAGGTAGAGCCTGAGGAGGGTGGGGTTTGGGGAGGGAAGGCCTCAGCAGGGTAAAATGCCATAAAGTCCACCCTCCAAAGCAGCCATTTTCTCCAAGGGAACTGATCTATGGCTGTGATCACACACTCCTTTAGATCTGACATAGGTGTGAATGCCTGATGGATCTAAAGGGTGCGATCAGACAGTAACCTCTCGGAAGCATCCCACAGTCATTGGCAACTTGTGCTGCCCCACCATGGGAGCAGAGTTAAAAGACTCCGGGGAAAGTCCAGTCCTAATGCTTGCCAATGGGTCACAGAAGGACTTTCCCCTGTCTGATCACTCAAGCATGCTCTCATACCATCAGGATGGTTTGATCATGCCATCCTGACTCCATGCCATGTTCCCCCCTCGCAGTATGTGCATCATCGCATACTACATAGGGGCCCTCAGTGCAGAGGTGCGATTCCTCAATTCCTTGTTTATGTGCAAAAGAAACAAGCAGCAAAAAAAAGAGAGATTTACCCACAGTCACGTCTGATCACACAGTGACAGGCTGTACCTGAAGCTTCAAAGGGCTGTGTGACTGCCTATCTTCCCCTCTGCTTTAACTGGCTTGTGTGACCACAGCCTATGTCATCTGGAGATGGGCTGTAATTCCGGGAGATCTCCAGGCGCCACCTAGAGACTGTCAATCCTGACCCAGAAAGAGCCTGGATAACCTTTTCCTCTCTCACAAATTTTCTTATCCCATTTTATGCCTCAGGTTTGCCTCACAGTGAATGAAGCTTTCCTATCTTTCAAACCAACCATACCTACCTAAAGCTCTGCATTCCTTGAACTCAGGCTGTCCTTAGCAGTTTCTTGCTCCAATTTACCAATCTCACTCATCTGGCTGTCATCTCCCTTCTAGGTGGTCCATCCCTCCTCCACCCTCTCACCAGGAGAGAATGGGTATCAATAGGGTTACCATTTCCCAGATTCGGGTGGTGAATCCCTTGGTTCGGGGGGCATCTGCCTGCCACTGGCAGGGAAAACCCTGCATCCAAAGAGCTACGTCACTAAGTGATATCCCCAATGTAATGACATCATCTGGAAGTGACATCATTACGTTGGGGACATCACATGGCAACGCTCTGGTTTTGGGGCAAAACTCTATGATTTGAGGGCAATTCTACCACAGAGTTTTGCCCTCAAACCAGAGTGTTGCTGCATGACACCTCTGACATGATGACATCACTTCTGTGGGATGTCATCACATCGCAGAGCCCCACCCCACTCCCGGAAGGCTCTCTCCCACCCCCTGCCGGCGTGTCGACAAAACCTGGCCACCCTAGGTTTCAACTACCATATCACTTCACCTCTTACCATAGAAGTCCTAAGCAGAGTTATACCCTTCTAAGTCTATTGAAGTCAATGGTCTTAGAATGGTCTCACTCTGTTTAGGATTGCACTGTTAAGCCTCTATGATCCAAACACATTCACGTGCTTCTCAGTCCTTCCGAAACGTGACAAAGAAGGCAGCCCAGAAGGTATGCGTGGAAGTGGCTCATCAAACATTTAATTAGCACACATCCAAAAACCAAGGGACAGCCCTTCTTCTGGATTAATTAATCGAGATGGTCTTCGTGTGTTTGTAGCTATACGCTGACTGCTTACAAGCATGGGTGGTATTTCGAATTTCAGTGCGGAGGCGGCAAAGCGATTTCAGTGAGAGGAGACAAAAGCCGCAGCAAGTTTCAGAGACGCTTCCTTGGACGTATTTCTGATTAAATTGCAAAACCAAAAACAAACCAGAATCTTTTGAAAACACCTGCTGTGATCAATGTGTGTATGTATGTTCTCTCCTTGTAACTATAGCGATGTTGTCGATGTATGTCTGACACCCTTCTGCAAAGCAAAGGGATTTGCAGATTTGATAAGTGCGTGCCTCCTACATAAATTAATTTTATGTACAGGGCTATATGTATAATGACATACTTTTCCTGAGGTCTGGTCACAGCCATGTTCTGGGAACTCTGTGTTTCCCGGCACGTGAGGACCCTGGGATTTTCTGCATTCTTATTTTCCTCCTGTGTGTTCTTGTTGCCCCCACCTTTATGCACATCTTTTGCTTGCTCTACTGGTTGATTCGAAACATCACTTTATGCCTGGCATATTTTCCTGTAGATTTAAACTGCAGGTTTTTATGCCAGAAACACAGCAATGTAATAACAAATCGACCACTAGAGGGAGCAAAAAACATGCAGGGAAAAAAAAAAACAACAACCTGAAGCAACAGGAACACACAAGCAAGGAAAATGAGAATGTGGGAAAGCCCCCAGTTTAGATTGAGACCAGGAAGCGCAAAGCGGGGCCTCATTTGGTGCCATTTTCCTGAACTGAAATGGACCAAGAGGAGTCACCAACTCAGCTGATGGCTTCCATTTTGCTCAGAAACCCCTGTGGAAAAGCAGAGTCCCATATAGAGACGGCCTTTGAACAGTTTGAGTCCAGTGGTACCTTTAAGACCAACAAAGTTCTAGTCAAGGTATGAACTTTCAGGTGCATGCACACTTCCTGTATCTGAGGAAGTGTGGTGCCCTCGAAATCTCACACTTTGAATTAAACTTTGTCGGTCTTAAAGGTGCCACCGGACTCAAACTGTTCAAACCAACATGGCTACCCACCTGGATCTACAGACATGGCTTTCCTTATTGTTATCCAAGACCCAAATCTCAAAACAAAGCACACTCCATGCAATGCCTTTCATTTATTTATCTGTTTGTTTTGCCATCAAGTCACAGCTGATTTATGGTGGCCCTGAAGTGTTTTCAAGGCAAGAGACGAAGGGGGATGGTTTGCCTTTGCCTGCCTCCGAGTAGCGACCCTGGACTTCCTGGGTAGCCTCCCTTCCAAGTACTAACCACGGCTGACCTTACTTAAGCTTCCGAGATCTGATGAGATCGGGCTAGGCTGGGATCAACCAAAATGACACGAAACAAGGCAAGCTTTCGAGTTCACCAGAACTATTCATCACGCTGAAATGTTACAAAGCAGCCAGCACAGAGTCCACCCGCCAAAGCTGCCAATTCCTCCAAGGGGGGATCCCTCCAAGGGATTACTGTAGTCTGGAGATCTGTTGTGATTCTGGGACCTCTTCAGACCCCACCTGGAGGCGGGTAGCCTTAGCTGCACCCCTTGGGTGGTACACAGCCCATCCTGTTGCTATGCTGTTGCTCTCTAGATGTGGGAGGTGCTTTCAAGGAACCAAGATTTGCATGCATTACAGAAGCCGTACGCCTGGCATTATCTCGAATATGGAAATGTGGCAAGAGCTGCATTCAAAAAGGATTTGCACAGGACAAAGCCCCATGGGCAGCTTGTTTGGCTGGGACTCTTGAAGCGCATTAAAAATGTTAATACTGAATTAGGTGGATGGCGATAACTGGAGGGAAGTGCCGAAGAGGCGGAACGGTGGAGCAGTGGAGCACCCCCCCTCCCTCGGTTCGTGTTGCGAATAGGTGGCAATTTGTGCCATTCCCCCTGCCTTTTAAAAGCGTAAGATATCAAAGCATTCAGACTTGTGGTTTGCAGGAACGGTTTCACCCTCCCCGCCGCTCAAAACAGAATTTCAAAGGATCCCGCATCCATCCGGGCCCAGATTAGCAGAGAAAGGCTTTTAATTAAAATTGGAGCACAACATGGATTTCTCTTTTTCCCCCAGTGGAATGAAAACGTAACGAGCCATGCACCCTTCAAAGTTGGTGGATGTGCGGAACCCAACAAGGTTGCTCTCCAGACAGTACACCTTTTGCGGAACACTCTCGGCCTAATCTGCCCCGTGTCGCTTGGTGGCTAAGAAAAGGAGCTGGGATAGGCAAGGTTGTTGGTTCAAATAATATAGGAGGGGATCCTAACACAGACATTACTCCTTCATGCAATGCATCTCTCATTTGTAACACTCACAGTTACAGGAAGTATAGGTAGGCCTGCCAATCTCCAGGGGGGTAGAACCCCACAATGAGAGCTCATGGGAGGAAGTGGAAATCCAAAAACAACATCCGTGATGAAAATAACAAAGAGTTGATAAAGATATGTTTGCAAAATCATTTACCGTAGTGATTCTGCGGAAAACTCTCTTCTATAATCGCTCACACGCACATTGTGAAGACCGTGGGTCAACATGGAATGTTTGCTTCAGGAGTTGATAGGTAGAAATTGATAAGAGCTGGGATTGCTACAGATTTAGATAAAGCAATTATTGTGAAATGAATTGTTACAGCATTCGTTGCACGTGAGCGATTGTAGAAGAGAATTTTCTACAGAGTCACTACAGTAAATTATTTTGCAAACATATCTTTGTTGACTTTTCATCATGGATGTTGTTTTTGGATTTCAACCTCCAGGGGGTGGCTGGAGATTCTCGATATTACAACTGATCCCTGGGGGAGAAAATGGCTGCTTTGGAAGATGAACTCAATGGCATTATACCCCAATGGAAGTAGGGTTGCCATCTCCCCAGTGGGGCCAGGGGATTCCCCGATTTCAGGGGCCCCAATCTGCCGCAGCCCAGCTGGCTGGCAGGGTAAGCCCCACTCCTAAGAAGCCCCCTCCCGGCGCTGCCAGTGTGATGTATATGAAGAAGTGTGCATGCACACGAAGCATATACCCAGGATTAAACTTTGTTGGTCTTAAAGGTGCCATTGGACTCACACATTAGCCTAAATTCTATCAAGGTTTTGATACACAGAGGAGGCCATTTCCTTGCAATGTTCCCTCTGCACTTCGTATTTTGTAGGCGGTAACCCTATCCCAGGGGGCTGCAGTGGCTCAAGTGGTTAAGACGCTGAACTGCCGATCGAAAGGTCGGTAGTTCAGCAGTTCGAGACCCGAGTGCTGAATGACGGAGTGAGCTCCCGTCTCTGGCCCCTGCTCCTGCCAACCTAGCAGTTCGAAAGCAAGAAATAGCAAGTAGATAAACAGGTACTGCTTCAGTGGGAAGGTAACAGTGTTCCCTGCACCTCAGCATCTAGTCATGCCGGCCACATGACCGCGGAAACAGAGATGAGCACCACATCCCTAGAGTCGTATTCGACTGGCTTTCGAGCAAGGGAAACCTTTACCTTTACACCTAACCATATCCCAAGATTGGCATCAATCTCTTCAGGGCAGTGTGTGTGTGTCTCTCGCTCTCTCTGTCTGTAGACATAGAGCAGAGGTCACTGTGGGAATGGGGGGTGGTGGAAGGCTGTTGTGAATTTCCTGCATTGTGCAAGGAGTTGCCCTAGATGTCCCTTGAGGTCTCTTCCAGTTCTGTGTTTCTACGACACTTCCTTTTCTTACTCTGTCTCCTGAAAAGGCGTCGCCTCCCCAAAGAGTGAGATCCAGGAAACCTGGGTATCATGCGGGCACTCGCTGCCGAGGCATATCCCTCCACTGCCACCACAAGAGGGTGGAATGGCTATGGCTAGAGATCATGCGCGGCAGCATTTTGGACACAGTGTGCCCATCATTTCCCACCCCAAAAGCTCCATCCGTGACTGGGCCACCATCGTCCCCCACACTGGGGAATGCGCAGCCATGTGCTACCGGTGGGAATTCAATGTGCAGACAAATTAAATGCAGACACTGCCTAAGGGTGCCAGAACCCCTTCATTGCATCACCCAAATAGGACCACTAGGAAGAAATCAGAAATGGTGCTTTCTCTCTTCCAGCAGAAGCCACCCGGCAATTTCCTTTTCTGCTGTTCTCTGCAACGCTTGAGTCGCCTTTGTGTTGCTACAGCAGGGATTAAAAAACCCCCAAATCCTTTTGTTTCCCCCTTTAGAGAAAGTCCGTAATTGGCATTACGATGTTAAAAACAAAAAAAGAGGTCCCTGGCATTAATTATAAATAAATGTTAGATTGGCTATAATAATAGCCTAGATTTATAGCGCTATCTCGCACGCCGCTGCGTAAACCAGAGGGGCTGTCAATTTGATGCATGTCGGACGCCCGGAAAGTGCAAGTCCTGCAGTTTGTGCTTTACTGCCTATTAAAATGAATGTGTAAGTAGCAATAAAGCAAACAATTACTTAGCGGGGGGGGGGATACAAACTCTTCGGCCTTAATAAACTGATGACTTCATGAGAGGAGACGTGCCCATGTGCCACTCGGACTGGCTTAGCGCAACCCCGTGCTTTCTGAGAATAGAAAGTCCAGGGTCATGGCACAGAGGCAGACAACGGCAAACCACATCTGCGTCCCTCTTGCCTTGAAAACCCTATGGCACTTTCCACCCCCGCCAGGCAGCTTTGGTTCTGGTCAGATCAGACCCCAAATGTTCAGGGGAGTGCGGTCCAAATCTCACAGACAAAAACCCAAGATTGTTAGGTCCACTTGTAATACCCCCCCCCCCATTCCTTCACTAAGGGCCAAAATTTGGGCTAGTGGTTGGCTGGTGTGTTAGACTGAATCAAATAACAACCCTGAACATTAGACCCCAAAGCATCAACAGTCAAACAACTTGTAAATGCAATGAACAATGTCTGTTTGAAGTGCATACAAAACACAGTTTCGATATATCATAAAGAAAATTCTTTTTTTTTAATGCAATGAATAATATCGGTTTGAAATGTCCACAGTTCACAGTTATACAAAATACAGCTCCAATAAACCGTTAAGAAAAAATCCTATTCAATGTCGTTTACAGATCGTTTTCAACGTTTCAAATGGCATTCTTCCTCAGGAAATATCCTGTAAAGAGCAGTAACCTTCAAGCTCTTACAATTATGACCGATTTCCCACAAGCAGCTGTGCCGCCGCCGCTCTTACATTTGCCCCGGTTGCATTGGTCAATTTCACACTATTGGCCCCACGGCCGCATTCTGACCCGCAGCTCCCCCCAATTTCCCCCACATCGTCTGGATCCTGTTTTCTGAAGATCGAGAAGACGTGGGGGAAATTGGGGGGAGCTGCGGGTCAAAATGTGGTCGCATGGGGAATAGTGTGAAATTGACCAATGCAACCGGGGCAAACGGAAGAGCGACGGCGGCACAGCTGCTTGTGGGAAATCGGTCTATGTCTGTTTTCAACAAGAGCAACAACCAATCAGCCGGGCGCAGATCACAAAACCTTCCTAAAGTGAATATCACAGGAGTATCTGCCTGGATCCAAAAGAAAAAGACTCATCAGATGAAGCAATGTGAACAGGCATGCTTCTGCTTCCTAAGGGAGCAGTCCCTGGTACAGCTTAGGTGCAACTCATTCACACATGCTGGAGAACAGGGTGGCAGAATGTTAAAGGGCTAGAACGGACTGTACTGTGAAGACCTGGGTTGCCAAGACGGGGCCTGGAGATCTCCTGCTATTATAACTGATCTACAGCCAACAGAGATCAGTTCCCCTGAAAGAGAAGATGGCTACTTTGGAACTTGGACTTTATGGAATTGTTCCCTGCTGAAGCCCCTCCCCTCTCCAAACCCCACCCTCCCCAGACTCCAACCCCCCAATATCTCCAGGTATTTCCCAAACCAGAGCTGGCAACCCTACAGAGAAAGAGTCCGCTTTGGCACTCTAAGTAGAGCCAAAAAAATACCCAGCAGATAGAAAAGTAGCTCGCACAGCAGGGGGGAAGTTACGCCCGGTTTTTGCATGCTGCAGGGAGTTCATAACATAGAGGGCCATTCTACAGGGCGGGTGGCTCTGAGCTGGGAAATTCCTGGAGATTTGGGAGGTGGATCCTGGAGAGGGAGGGGTGGGACTTCAGCGGTCCTTAACAGAGATACCAGCCTTTAGATGGGACCTGGGGATCCTCTGGAATTACAGCTCATCTCCAGACTATAGAGACCAGTTCCCCTGGAGAAAACGATGGACTCTAGGGCACTATACCTTACTGAAGTCCCTGTCCTCCCCAGGCTCCCCCCCCCCAAATCTCAAGAAGTTTCCCAACCATATGGCTAGCAACCATACCCCCCCACCCCCTGCCAGTGGCCTAGTAGGACCTAGCCACCCTCCTCCTTGATGCCACAGAGTCCCCCCTCCAAAGCAGCCATTTCCTCCAAGGGAACTAATTTCTTTAGTCTAGAGCAGGGGTGGCCAACCTTGCTTAATGTAAGAGCCACATAGAATAAACGTCAGATGTCTGAGAGCCGCAAGACAGGAACAAATATCACACACACGTTTTTATTTTTAAAAATATGCAAATTTGCTTTTTATTAACGTTAAATGGAACTGCCAAAAATAAAAACAAATGAGGAAAACCGGTTATTGATAATGATATTACTTGTTTGCTAATGATATTGAGAGAGAGAGAGAAAAAGAGAGAGATGGAAAGAAAGAATTAAAGAAGTGGAAAGAAAGAGAGAGAAACTAGGAAAGCAAATAGATGGGAGGGAGGGAGGGAGGGAGGGAGGGAGGGAGGAAGGAAGGAAGGAAGGAAGGAAGGAAGGAAGGAAGGAAGGAAGGAAGGAAGGAAAAGCATCCCTCCCCTTTGCTTCCCCAGCCGCCCTGCCAGGAGCCACACAATATGTGTGAAAGAGCCGCATGTGGCTCCCGAGCCACAGGTTGGCCACCCCTGGTCTAGAGATGTCCTGGCTGGATGTTGACAACTTTAAATCTGTAATACGATCCTCTGCCAGCTATCCGACATGGCATGTTCTGTTCAGGTTGCCAGGTCTCAGGATAGGGGGCAATGCCCCCTCTAAGCTGTGGAGTCCTGTGAGCAAAAATTCTACTCTGTGAACTACTGGCATTAATGCTGTGAGCGAGCGATTTGGCTACTGCATAAATTAGTTTGCTCTGGAGCCATCCTTCTTGTGCGAAGACAAAAATGTGTCAGCCGGAAGCTAAAAAAAACTGTGAGCTAGCTCACACTAACTCAGCTTAGAGGAAACACTGGTAGGGGGGTAGGATGGCCAGACCCAGGTTGGGAGACTCCTGGAGATTTGGGGATGAAGCCTGGGGAGGTCAGGTACTTCAGTAAGGGTCCAGTGCCATCGAGTCCACCCTCCAAAGCATCCATTTCCTCAAGGGGAACTGATCTCTGAAGTCTGGAGATGAGCTGTAATTCCGGGGGATACCCGGGTCCCACCTGGAGGCTGGCCTCCCTATGTTCCATTCTATCCGCTTGGCATGCGCAAAATCAGGCCGGTGTCGACACTCTACAGGAAGCCGTAGAGCAACCCTCTAGAAACACTGCCTCTTTTTCGGACTGCGTGACGAGATCCCGAGACACGTGAAGGGGAAGAACATGGATCGAATGAGGCCTGGCTTGCCCTGGCCGGTCACTCAACAAAGCACGTGGAAACAATTTCAGCTGGAACAGAAGAGCAATGTGTTCGGCAGCTGCCAGGGGCATGGGAGAGGACAAACAGAAGGTCTCCGGCTGCCCGGAGAGGAGAAAGACAAAGAAAACAAGCTGGGGAAAGGGGAGGAGGACAGGCCAGAGAAAGAGAAAGGGGGAAGGGCCAGAACAGGCCTCTAAAGCTCCCAAGAGCAGCAGTCCCTCTTCCGAGAGCAAAGCCCCCCCAAACAAACAAACCGAAGGAGGAAGTTAGAGAGGATATTAGCGAACAGCTTTGCAAGGGTTTCAAACAAACAACCCCGCCTTTCTTAAGAACTGGGGTAGGGCAGGGGCTAAGAGGCGGAGCCCTGAATCAGGGATTTCCTCAAACAAGTCTCTCCTCAGTCCTAGAGTTCCTAATACATGCTAGAATAGGGCTGCCAAGTCCGCCCGGGGGCAGGGGATCCCCCGCTACAGGGCCCCCCAATCTGCCGGCCTGGATTCGGCCAGCGGGGGGAACTCCACCCCCGAGGTCGTCCGGTGAGGACGACTGACCCAGCATGATGATGTCACTTCGGGGACATTGCCAGGGCGACGCTCTAGCAATCGCCCCCAAAACTCTATGGTACCATTGAGTTTTTGGGCGATTGCCAGAACATTGCCCTGGCAATGTCCCCAACGTGATGATGTCACTTCTGGTGACATCATTGTGGCGCGCGCGTGCCAGAAAACTCCCGGGACGAAGAGGACTCCCCCCCCCCCCCCGGCTTGAGGGTAAGTACTTGGCAACTCTATGCTAGAACAGGCAAACCCAGTGTGGTGCACAGGAGTGCCACGGTCAAAACTGACACCTTTCCTGGCACTTGCCAAGTTTTTTTTAGGGTTTTTAGGGTGCCCGGTGGGGCTGCTGCCCAGCAAGGGTTAAGAACATAAGAACATAAGAGAAGCCAACGTTGGATCAGGCCAGTGGCCCATCCAGTCCAACACTCTGTGTCACACAGTGGCCAAAAACACCAGGTGCCCTCAGGAGGTCCAGCAGTGGGGCCAGGACACTAGAAGCCCTCCCACTGTTGCTTCCCCCACTTAAGCACCAAGAATACAGAGCCCCACTTGAAAATAATTTTTAAAATCTGAATAAATAAATAGCTAAATAAAAGTTGGGGACTGCTGTGCTGGAGCCCCACTTGATACATTGTCATAATGCTGTGTGTGTGTCTATGTGTGTTAGGGTTGCCATGTCTGGGTTGGAAAATACCTGGAGACTTTGGGGGGGGGGGGATCCAGGAGAGGGTGGGGTTTGGGGAGGGGAGGGGCCTCAGCATGGTACAATGCCAGAGAGTCCACCCTTCAGAGCAGCCATTTTCTCCAGGGGAGCTGATCTCTGTTGGCTGGGGATCCATTGTAAAAGCAGGAGATCCCCAGGGCCCACATGGAGGCTGGCAACCCGTATGTGTGTGTGTGTGTGTGTGTGTGTGTTGAACTGGTAGGTCCTGCCCCCTCAGACTGTTATTTATTAACTTGTATCTCTCTCAGCCCTCTCACTGGCAAAGATAATGGAAGAGATGGATCTGCGTAGCAAGAGTTCTGCTGGGTTACGTTTAGTGTGCATGTTCAAATTTAATAGTAAACTAGGGAGCCAGGCATTCGATTAAGGAGCTGCATTACACACCAGGGAGATTCCAGCTTCCCAGCCTGTGACCTGGGTCTCACCGTCACGGTTCCTGTCTGTGCTCACCGCATAATAAACATTGACACTCAACAGGCACCTAAGCTATGTTTATAAGAACTGCTCCACTTGTTGTCTGAGTATGCGCCAGCGTTTTATGTATGTATGTTTCAACGATTGTTATTTTAATGTAGTTTATAAGCCTATGACAGGTTTTATTGTGCTTTCCTGGATTTAATTGCATTTTGAAGTGTTGTAAGTCACCCTCAGCCTGCTTCGATGGGGAGGTAAAGGTAAAGATTTCCCTTGCTCGAAAGCCAGTCAGATACGACTCTAGGGATGCGGTGCTCATCTCCGTTTCGAAGCTGAAGAGCCAGCGCTGTCCAAAGATGTCTCCATGGTCATGTGGCCGGCATGATTAGATGCTGAGGCGCACAGAATGCTGTTACCTTCCCACCGGAGTGGTTCCTATTTCTCTACTTGCAATTTCTTGCTTTCAAACTGCTAGGTTGGCAGGAGCTGGGGCCAGAGACGGGAGCTCGCTCTGTCACACGGCACTCAGGTCTCGAACTGCCAAGCTACTGACCTTCTGGTCTGCAGTTCAGCATCTTAACCATTTAAACCACTGCAGACCTTCGACAGGGAGGGCGGGGTATAAATCGAATGAATGAATGAATGAATGAAATAGGTGCATTTGAAATTCAGCATGACAGAAATCACTTTCGGGATACCCCAAGGAGGTGTGTGCCAATATAAGGACTGTCCTCTGGTTTGAATATAGAAGAGAAGAAGAAAGGTGGAATATGCTAGGGCTGTAAGCTAGGGTTGCCACCCTCCAGGAGGGACCTGGAGTTCTCCCAGAATTACAATTGCTCTCCAGATGGCACAGATCAATTCCCCTAAAGCAGGGGTGGGCAAATGGCGGCCCGCGGGCCACATGCGGCCCGCCACAGAGTTTTTTGCGGCCCAACAAGACATGAAGATTAACAAGAGTAAATATAGATGCTCTTTGACAGACATTAACTTCCAGGCTGTGATGAGAATCTCAGCAAGCAATCTCACTCCTGATTTCAAAAAAATTGTAGAAAAGTGTGATAGGGTACATTTGTCTCATTAAACTGATTCTAAAATTAAATGTGCTTGCAACTATAGATGATATGAAATTAGCACAATAAATAAATTGAATAAAACTACCACTATTTAATTTAATTTATATTTATTGATTTTTATGATACAATTTATACCTTTTCTGAAATGCAAAGTTAAGTAATGAATGCAATCATTTTAAAAGGTGCGGCCCTCCGCTAACCTCCGCTCCCACAAAGTGGCCCCCGAGCCAAAACAATTGCCCACCCCTGCCCTAAAGGAAACAGCAGCTTCATGGGGAGAAGAGTGACAAGGATGGTCAGGGGCCTGGAGACCAAGAAGCCCTGTGAGGAAAGGCTGAAGGAAGGTTCAGTCTGGGGAAGAGGAGGTTGGGGGTGGGGGGACAGGTTCTCTTGAAGTATTTGAGGAGCTGTTACTTCATTGAGGGCAGGGAGCTGTTCCTGTGGACAGCAGGGGAGAGGACTCACAAGAACGGGTTTAGATTAAGGGTGGGAAGGTTCCGGCTGGTTCTTAGAAAAAAACGTGTTGGCAGAAAGAGTTGTGCAACAGTGGGATCAGCTGCCTGGGAAGGTGGTGAGCTCCCCCTCCCTGGCAGTCTTCAAGCAGCGACTGTACAAACCCTTGTCAGGGATGCTCTAGGCTGATCCTGCACTGAGCAGGGGGTTGGACTAGATGGCCTGTATGGCCCCTTCCAGCTCTGTGATTCTCTGATTCTAACACTGTAGTGGCAGCTGCAATTGAAACATTATTTTAATCTGCACAGCCAATCAGGTCTCCGATGGCCAATCATAAGTTCTGCTGTGCAGGAGCCCCGATAACCCCCTCCCACTTTCTAAGAGATACTGGGTGAGCACCAGGAAAGGGGCTGGTGGGTACCACACTGTTCATGGGCACCACATTGGAGACCCCCTGCTCTAGGGCTAAGGTGTCTCCAAGGCTGGTCTGGAGAACCGCCCACCCAGTGGAGAAAAAGCCAGGGCTGACTTTTGGGGAGGAAGCAAGTGGGCTGCAGGAGAGATGTTAGAGGACACCCACAAGCACTGAGTTGAGGGCCACTGGTTGACTTGGACCAGATGAAGCCATGGGGGGGCTAGCGGATATGGCCAGACAGATCGAAGTTAGGTCCCATCAAAATATATGGGGTACAGTAATAGCAGATGTGAGAAGCTTTGTATACTCAGACACTGAAGAACATAAGAGAACATAAGGGAAGCCAATGTTGGGTCAGGCCAGTGGCCCATCCAGTCCAACACTCTGTGTCACACAGTGGCCAAAAACACCAGGTGCCCTCAGGAGGTCCACCAGTGAGGCCAGGACACTAGAAGCCCTCCCACTGTTGCCCCCCCATCAAGCACCAAAAATACAGAGTATCACTTGCCCCAGATTGAGCGTTCCTATCTATACCTTGTGGCTAATAGCCACTGAAGGACCTCTGCTCCATATGTTTATCCAATTCCCTCTGAAGCCTCCGGTCGGAGGAATGGAGGTCTGACACGCCTTGCAATTGCACAAGGCGGACAGCGGCTCTTATTGACAGCTCGGGTGGATCAATCCACCTGACGCAACCTCACACAGGTAGTGTGAGGACTAGCAAGCAATATAATCCAGGTTTGAGCAAGCTCGGTGAAGGAAAAGTCTTGGAGGAGACTTTTACAACACCTTGAGCACTGCAGCCGAAGAAGATTCCTGCAAGTATCTCTAAGGAGCCGAGCTGAGCTGAACCTGTCTTTCCAGGTTTCTGGTACCTCGCCAGTAACTCCTATATCGTTCACCAGTAGCAGTAACACCGGTGAAATTGACTCCTGTAACGTTTTATAAAACTTCGCTGTAAATCCATCCGGTCCAGGCGCTTTTCCTAGTTTTGAGTCTTTTATTGCATTTTTAATCTCTTGTAATGATACTGGGTTATTGAATAGTTCTTTAATTTTTTCTGTTGGTTTTGGTAACTTTAATGTTTGCAGGTATTCTTTAATCTTTCTTCTGTCTTTATTTTCCTTCTTAAAAAGTTTTGCATAATATTTAAAAAATTCTTTTTATTCCTTTGTTATCTATTATCTCAATGGTATCTCTTATCACTTTAGTGATAAATTTATTTTCACGTTTTTTCTTTATTTGCCATGCTAAGTATTTTCCGGGTTTATTTGCACCTTCAAATGCTTTTTGTTGAAGTTTTTTTAAGTTCCCGTACATCTCTTAGTTCAGAATAACTTTTGCTTGGTCTTGTAGCATCCAGATTTCCTTTTGCAGTTTCTTTTTCCCTGGTTTATTCTTCAGTTCTTCTTCCTTTGTTTTAATGGCTTGTAAAATATTTTCGTATTGCTCTCTCTTCTTTTTATTGTCTTTAGCATTTAGCGATATCAATAGTCCTCTCATCACTGCTTTATATGCATCCCATACTGTTTGGATTTTCACTTCTTTCTGCATGTTTACTTGGAAGTATAGGTCTGTTTCTTCAAGTAATTTTTTAGTTATTTCTTGATTGTCTAGTAAGTCCTCATTTATTCTCCATCTCTTTTGTTTTTTTACCTGGCCAGCAGTCCATAAACACGGATTATGATCTGAGATTATTCTGGGTAGAATTTCCACTTTTCTTGTCTTAAAGGTTAAATTAGTAGTCATCCAAATCATGTCAATTCTTGAATGTGAGTCATGTCTATTAGAGTAAAAAGTAAAATCTTTTCCTTGTGGGTTAGCTTTCCTCCAAATATCTTCCAGCTTCTCTTGTTTTATCAGTTCAAAAAAATTATTTGGAAGCTTCCCTAATGTCTCATCCTTTCTTTTAGAGCGCCTGTCTAATTTGTTATCAACAGTTCCGTTGAAGTCTCCTAACATCATAATTTGATCATAGTTTACATTGTCCAATTCCATTTGGAGTTCTTTAAAAAATTTTCTTTGGCTCCATTCGGAGCATAAATGTTCACAATCAAAGTTTTCAGTCCTTGCAGTAAGATTTCAGTAGCTAAATACCTTCCATCTTTGTCTTTAAATATTACTTTAGGTTCCAAATCTTTTTTGACATATGTTACAACACCATTCTTTTTATTACTTGCTAAAGAATAAAATTCTTCTCCCAATTTTTTCCTTATTAAATATTTATGGTCTTGTTCTTTAAGATGAGCTTCTTGTATGCAAATTATATTACATTTTTGTTTTTCTAGCCAATGACCTACCATTCTACGTTTTTGAGGTGAGTTTAGTCCATTTACATTCCATGTAAGTACTTTTTAATCCATCTTGATATATTCTTAAATATCGCCAAAGTCATCTTTATTCTCTCCCAGGAATGCGTACATTTCTTCTGTCTTTTTAATCACTACTCTAGAGTTGCCATAATAGAAGCTTAGTCCTTGAGGTATTTCCCAACGAAATCTGATTTTTTTCTCCTTCAGTTTATCCGTCAGACGCTTGAATTTTTTCCTTTCTTGCAGCATTGCTCTAGGCAATTCTTTCATTACTATAACTTTCTTTCCATCTATTACAAAAGGATCAGTGAAGCACTTCTTGTAGATTTGTTCTTTTGTTCTTTTCATTGTAAATTGGACAACCACATCTCTTGGTATGTTTTTGTCTCTTGCGTATGTAGAATTGACTCTATAAACAAGATCCATGTGCTCTTTAACAACTTCTTCCTGTTCTTGTAGAAAATCTGCTATTGCTTCTTGCATTCTTGTAAAAATGTCTTCACTCAATTTTTCCTCAATCCCTCGGAATCTCAGATGGTTTTGCATATCTTTATAAAGCATCATCTTTTCCATCCTCTCACTCTCTCTCATTGTCTTATGGGTGCTTTCTTCCAGGTCTTTTACTTTAGTTTCTATATCTTGTGTTCTTGTGGATAATTTTTGAAATTCTGCTTTTAATTCCATGAAATTTTTATCTGCTTGAGCCGCTATATTATTCATTTTAACATTTACCTCTCCTATAGCGTCTAGCATTTTCTTTTCCATTGCTTCCATAACAGCTAGTAATTCTTTTTCTTTTTTTGCTGCCATTGTAGGAGAGGACCATGTAGCTGCTCTCGATCTTAGTCCGCAGTCCGTCTTGTCTCTTTAAAAAAGATCGATTTTATCTTGTTTTCCAAGTCGAACACCGATTAGTGCATTCAAACAAGCTCTTCTTGCCAAGTCAAATTATGTTGGTTTCAGCCTTCTAAGTTATATAATCTTTGAGATATTGCAGTTTAAAAATTTTGTAAATCCAAAATGGCGGGCGCGACTTCTCTATGGTAAATGTCAAAGGCTATAGTCTTTTTACCTTACTTCTGGCTTGCCGTAGTTTCCTTTTGTCCCTTCCTTTTATTTACTTGTCTGCTCTCTGCACGTCACTTCCTGTTGTGGTCTTTCTGGTCCGGCAATATTTACAGTCCTCTTTACCTTCTTCCGGTTCTTCTCCTTTTCCCTTCTTGTCTGCTCTTCTAGCCGTCACTTCCTAACTCAGTCCTCACGTCTTAATCTCGCGATGCTTGGTTCCCTTCTCCCTCTTTGTCTCGCGATGCTTGGCTCCCCCTCCCGACTCTTCTTAACCGCAGGAATGTTAAACAACTTGTTTTTTTTGGCTTTTTAAGTTCAAATTTAGCTTTTTAGCGCTTCAAATCTGCTCTTATCCAGTCTACCACAGTCTATTGCTTCACCTGATCTGCTTTTCGTCTTTCAAAACGCGGTAGTGGTAAGGCAAAAAACTTTTTTCCCGTTACCTTTTGATGTTACTTCGCTTCAGATGTGGTCCCAACGTTTAAACTTTGTCCTCTTTGCCAAGGAATCAGGGGAATTGGAGGTTTTATGCTGAATTTATCAGCTCAGCTCGGCTCCTTAGAGATACTCACAAAAATCCTCTTCGGCTGCAGTGCTCAAGGTGTCGGAAAAGTCTCCTCCGAGGCTTTCCCTTCACCGAGGTTGCTCAAACCTGGATTATATTGCTTGCTGGTCCTCACACTACCTGTGTGAGGTTGCGTCGGGTGGATTAACCCACCCAAGCTGTCAGGAAGAGCCGCTGTCCGCCTTGCGCATTTGCAAAGCGTGTCAGACCTCCATTCTCCCAACCGGAAACCTCTAAGATATAGACAAATATATGACATGTATAGAAGTGATAAAAAATCCGGTTTTAGAGAAAAAAATAATGAAATAGAACAAATTTGGGAGGAAGGTGGGGAAAAAATGATCTCTAAAATGTATAAAATTTTGTTAAAATGGTTTAACGCTGATGAAATGGTAAAGGAACAAATGGTAAAATGGGCGATAAACTTTAACAAAGATATTGAAATGGAATCTTGGGAATTTTTATGGAAAAATGCTATGGGTATATCTACATGTTATAACTTAAAAGAAAATTGTTTTAAAATTATGTACAGATGGTATATGACACCAAAAAAAATTGCAAATATTAACCAGAATATGTCTAACAAATGTTGGAAATGTAAAAAGAAAGAAGGTTCTTTTTATCATATGTGGTGGACTTGTGATAAAGCAAAGACTTATTGGTCTATAATACATGCAGAAATGGAAAAAATTTTGAAATGTACATTTAAGAAGTTGCCTGAAATGTTATTGCTTGGACTTAAACTAGAAGAGATAAATGTAAAGAAAAGGACAATAATATGGTATATGATAACAACAGCAAGAATGGTGTATGCACAAAATTGGAAAAATGAAAAAATACCAGATGTGTGGGAATGGTTGAAAAAATTGTTATATATGGCTGAAATGGATAAATGGACTAGAAAGTTGAATGACCTGTACTCAGAGACATTTTTAGAAGATTGGAAAGATTTGAAAGAATATGTTGAAAAATACTGGGACATGAAAAATTACATCTATACATGGTTATAATAACATAAAGCAATAAAATTAGAGTATATGAATGTATTAAGGATAATTAGATAATGAAGTTGTTTTTATTTTAGAATTATATAAGAATATAGAAAGTAAGAATTAGTATACAAGTATTTTTTAAGATATATGACCGTTACCAGAAATGTAAACATAGATATAAGTATTACTATTTTGGATAAAGTGGAAAATGTGTTATGCTTCAGATGTGGTGGGAAACCGCCAATACAAGATAAAAACAAGATTATACAAATAGAGCAAAATGTGATATAATATGGAAAAAAGGATTTGTATAAGATAAATGTATTAATTTTAATGTGTTGAAAAATAAAAAAAAATTTACAAAAAAAAAAAAAAAGTCCAGATTCCAAAGCAGCCATTTTCTCCACGTGAACTGACCTCTGTCAGTTGAATCCCAGGAGATCTCCAGCCACCACCAGGGGGTTGGCAACACTGTAGACAGCCCCCACCTTCTACACACGTTTAGGTTAATTATGAACACTTGCTAGTATTATGTGGGGAAGGCAGGCATAGCTGTTTAAGTAGGCAGTCAATCGACAGCATTCCTGCACTATTTAAACATTGCTTTAGTTCAAGCGGCAAAAAGCGGCCCTTAATCAAAGGCTGAACCAAAACACACAACAACACGGCAGAGAAGTTTGATGTCAGTCAAGATGAGGGGAAAATAAATATTTCAGCAGGGCTTTCCTCTCCCTCACTCTCTCTCCTCATTTTATCTTCACATCAAATGGCAGAAGGGGGGGAAATACACACACACGAGTATCTAATTACGTATGAATTTAGACAGGACTTTCAAATCCAGGAGATTCTGCCAGGTTTTATTTCTATGCAGAGTCTGAAAACGCCCACTGAACAAACATTCCCTTTGCATCCTTTTGATCTGGGAAAAGAAAGATGCCGAGATAACATTGGCCTGACGGAGGTGATGATGCTTTGGATTTTGACCCAGGAAAGAGATTTGGGAACGAACGGCTTTGTCATTCCTTTTTTTTCCATATCCAGAGATTTTGAATGCTGCATAATCCTTAATTTATTACACTGCCAAATGTGGAAAAAGTTATTCCTTCAAGTTTTAAAAGGGAGCATCAGATATAGGAGAGAAGATAAAAGTCGAAAGTCGAAACCAAAGTATTCCGCAGGCGGTAGCATGTTGGGGGAGCTGTTCTGTGGAGCACCAAGCAAAAGACAGAAACAATCGGGCATTTTATTTTTAGACCTCATTTTCGAGTTTCATGCTTCATTATGGTTGCCAGATCCAAGCTGGGAAACTGAGATTTGGGGTGGAGCCTGGGGAAGACAGGGACCTCAGTGGGGTCCAATGCCCCAGAGTCCACCCTCCAAAGCATCCATTTCCTCCAGGGGAACTGATCTCTGTAGTCTGGAGATAAGGAACAATTCCCGGGGATCCCCAGGTCCGACCTGGAGGCCTGCATCCCTACCAGACTTCAAGGGAACTTCCTCCCTTGTACAATCCAGTTTCCTGCTGACTGTTTATCAAACTGGCAGCAGAAACAGTCACAGACGCGGGTGACATGAAACGACATTACATGTCAAATTCAGATTCACAGCTACGGGGACAGAATCCTTCCTAGGGCTGCCAGGTCCCCCCCGGGGGGCAAGGGTTTCCCCACCAAAATGCCCCCCAATCTGCTGGTCTGGATCAGGCCAGCAGGGGGAACCTCACCTCCAAAGTGCCTCCAAAGTGGCACCATAGAGTTTTCAGGCTGATTGCTAGAGCATCAGCCGGTGATGTGCCCAACATGATGACATCACTTCTAGGTGAGGTCATTGCAGCGCGCGCATGCGAAGCCCGGGACCATCTCTTCCCCGTTAATTCAGGTAAGTGATCTTGGCAACCCTAATCCTACCTCTCCAGGAGAACCCCCTCAAACACCTGACCCAGCATGGTGGACGCAGCCGCAAAATAATTGCCACACAGGAGGCGGAGCCAGCCACAAAATGGCTGCCTCGGTCTACCTCAGTCACATAGTGAAGACTGTTGTGGTGTAGCGGTTGTAGCAGTTGCCAAAGCAACATGTTTTTTTAAAAAAAAATTATGCAAAGCCAATCAGAAGCCCTGCTGGGCAAAAACACTACTGGGCTCTGCCCACTTTCTGTAAACACTTCTCAGGTGCTAGGAAAGGCATCAGTGAGTACCATGGTACTCATGAACATCATGTTGGGGACCTCTGCTCTAGGAACCCAGACCCAGCTCTTTAGAAAGCTGCACATCTACTATAACCCTAACATAGGGTTGCCAATTCTGGGTTGGGAAATTCCTGGAGATTTGGGGGGGAGAGCCTGGAGTGGGCTGGGTATGGGGAGTTGATGGACCCCAGTGGGGTATAATGCCATAGAGTCCAGCTACCAAAACAGCTATTTTCTCCAGGCAAACTGATCTAGGATTACCTGTCCCCAAATCCAGGGTTGGGGGTTTCTCCAAATTTGGGGGGATTCAGCCCATCGTCAGCTAGCTGGCCAGCAGGGGAAACCCTGCCCCCAAACAGTCATGTTACAGTGTGACTTCCCCAACATGATGACATCACCCGAATGTCATCACGCGGGGTGCTCTGGTTTGAGGGCAAAACTATGGTAAATTTGGCCTAAAACTGTAGAGTTTTGCCCTCAAACCAGAGTGTCCCACACAACATTGCTGACATGATGCTGTCACTTCCAGGTATCGTCATTTCATTGGGGAATATCCTGGGGCCCCTCAAATCCCCCTGCCAGTGTGGGGACCTGGCAACCCTAAACTGATCTCTGTAAACTGGAGGCCACTTGCAATTCTGGGAGATCTCCAAGCCCCACCTGGAGGATGGCAACCAGACAAGTCCACTTTGAGTCTCAGTGAGAAATGTGGATTGTAAATACCATAAAGAAAGAAAGAAATTCTCTTTTGCACATGCAAGACGGTGAATCTCACCATTAAAAATAGCCGGGCTTTCCCCACCCTATGACTACTTAATTATGGCCCGTTTATGGGATTTGAATCCATGACAACAGGCTCAGAACTAGGACTAGTCCATAGTCAAAGAAGAAGTGAACTACAAAGTGGCCAAATGTGAACGAGGGATTATTGTAGTCAAAGAAGAAGTGAACTAAGCTAGTCAAAGAAGAAGTGAACTAAAAAGTGGCCAAATGTGAACTAGGGATTATTCTACCTGTGGCTTGTATCCTTAGGTACGGAAGGTTTCTTGAAGCTCTCCTTCCTTAGAAGACCCTTCTGTATGACCCTTTTCACATTACCGTTCTAAACCAGATGTTAGTCGTTGTTATCAAGTTGTAGTTGTTGTTATCAAGTAAAGTGATACGGGGATAGGGGTTTCATACAATGAATTTCCTTCTGTTAATGAGCCATCTCTGAAGTGCTATGGTCATTTCAAACAGTGCCTTTTTTTTTTTTGGAGTCAAGGCCTCTCAATGGTACCACTATAGCACTGGAGTGCTATACTGGTTTAACGCTATAGCACTCAATTTAGAACGTTTTTTGAAACTCTGAGGAAGACTGTGCAGTGAAAAAGGACAGGGGAAAAAGCGGCATTGTAGGAAGCACTGTGGATGTTTTAAACAGCACTCTACAGCAGGGGTGGCCAACCTTGCTTAACGTAAGAGCCACATAGAATAAACGTAAGAGCCACATAGAGATGTCTGAGAGCCGCAAGACAGGAACAAATATCACACACATGTTTTTATTTTTAAAAATATGCAAATTTGCTTTTTATTAATGTTAAATGGGACTGCCAAAAATAAAAAAACCCAGGAAAACCAGTTATAAGAAAGAGAGAGAGAGAAACTAGGAAAGCAAATAGATGGGAGGGAGGAGGGAAGGAAGGAAGGAAGGGAGAAAGAGAGAAAAAGCATGCCTCCCCTTTGCTTCCCCAGCCGCCCTGCCAGGAGCCGCACAATATGTGTGAAAGAGCCGCATGTGGCTCCCGAGCCACAGGTTGGCCACCCCTGCTCTACAGCAATTCAGAAGCACAACAAAGGGGTAGAAAATGGAAGAACATTTCCCCTCAAAAGCAGCTCGACCATGCTTTGCTAACCCAACTCAAACAGATTTGTATGGACAGGTAAATAAATTCTGCTAGCAACCAGTTACTAAAACGGAATACAAAGGCAGTTTGAAAAGGTGTCAGAATCTGACAATCTTATGCCTGTCTTGCTAGAATAAGCTGTCTTACTTTTAATGAGTAGGTATCTGTCTTTTCCTTTTGTGTAACCATTTGGTATTTACTGCTTGCCTTGTGATATATTATCAGCTCTGCTTAATGTTACCATTCTCTGGGCGGGAGGATGGCGCCTCACATTCCTGCACGTCACATGAACAAATGGCTCTCACTTCAATTCACTCCCCCTCAGCCTTTGAGGCTCAAGGAATGTTATCATGTTGTTACAACCTTGGGACTTGTTTTATTGTTGCAGACCAACTGTTTCGCCTAACTTTCACACATGTGGGTCACCCAGATCAGGAAGGGAATTTATATAACTTTCTCACCTCCGCTGTGGGAACCTTAATGGTCATCTTTCTTTTTCCCGCGTTCATAGATTGGCTCTGATTGGTCCTATGTCTGTATTCAATTACAGCTGAGGGTATATTAACCACTGTGGCTTACTATAATGTATCTCTAACAAACAAAGAGAACCTGTTCCAGTATTAGAATAAAGAACTCTGTTTAACTACAAAGGTCTGATCTTTTACTGATAGTACAGAAGCCTCACAAAAGGGCGATTAAGTGACCAATAAAGGCCGGGCCGCAGCCCTTTACTTTTGTTCATGTTCTTCAGAGCTCCATCCCTGAACCAAAAGCGGGGCTTAGCTCAAGAAGTGGCCAAAGTTCTGCCGCCTCTCTGCCAACATTAAAGAGATGCACCACAAAATAGATTTAATCAATTTGGTGCTACCTCAGCCTTGACAAGCCGATCCATCACCTCAGCTCCGAGAGTGATACTGTGTGGAAAGAGTGAGCTCAGCAGCTGAAAGAAGTGCAATTAATCATCAAAAATTAATCAGGGTATTAATTAAGCACTGTATCCTATTTAAGTACACGCGGGTGTGAGGTTTCCAGTTTCCAATGACAAGGAAACGGAGGGAAGCAAACACCCGAGCCGACACAGACATACATATACCTTCTCCCCCACCCCGTGAAAGAGGATTAACTAGCCACATCAAAGCGCACACATGGAAAGGCTAATATATGCAGATCAGCAGAATCTGGCAGCAAAATGGGCCCTGGACCACACCAATTCAGGCTGCAGAAGGACAGAGGACTGTATAGTTTAATTCTCCTTCATAGAAAACAGTTCTTGCAAGTAGAAAGCTAGCAGATGAGGGGAAAAGCATGGAGAAAGCTAGCAGATGCATACCAGCTAAGGAGGTGTGGAGGACGAGTTCCCTTGTGAATGTTTTATAGGTTAGCCCGGGAGTAGTAATCTACTCGGAGACTTTGTTCCCTTGAAGCTACTGATTTTTTGTGAGCTGCTACTTTGCAGTCCTCGTTCCTGGAGAAAGATGACATACAGAACGAAGGCTGTATCGAGATCCTTCGTTGGAACTGAATTTTGAAACTTTGTGTTATTCTGTTTCGAGAGCTTCATGCCAGGACTTTTGTAGTATATTACACTTGTAATATTGTGGGTCCTCCGGCTGAAAGCCACTCTGGCAGTGGGCGGTGGGGGGTCGGAGGAACATCGGCCTGGAGCTGCTTTCAGCCACTCCAGCTGGCGGGGAGAAAGGGAGGGGGCGGAGGAGCGGCTGTCAGCTTCTGCCCCCCCGCGACTATCGCGGGTCCACCCCCCCCCCTGTGTTCTTATAATGTCCTGAGTTGGATAGCCCTGTGTAGCCCAAACTTTTCAGATCTCGGAAGCTAAGCAGGGTCAGCCCCAGTCAGTATTTGGATGGGAGACCACCAAGGAAGTCCAGGGTCGGGACGTAGAGGCAGACTATGTCAAATCACCTCTGAATGACTCTTGCCTTGGGAAAAAAAAAACCCTCCCACTGGGGTTGCCATAAATCAGGTGCCAAGTGGTGGACCATCAAACCTTCTCTGGGGGTGGGGAGGGGTCAAAGGAAGTTGGAGATATCTCTTCCTGCCACTCTCTTACTGCGACTTGACAGCAAAATAAAGGGGGCTCCTATTAAACAGGAAGAAAAACCTCCACTGAGAAACACTAAGGGGTTAAACAAAGACCAGTGACTAGGACTGGGAAACTGATACAGCTCCCCTCTGTGCAGAATTTGGGAAGGGGGGGGGTAAGCCTAAAAACTCATTTTTGTGTGTAACGCTCAGTAGAGAGACCAGGTATTGCCCACATTTCTCCTGGAATAATGATAAGTTTTTTAAAATAATAAATTATACCCGTGGCTGAGAACCGCCCTGAAAACACAGAGTTCTAAAACCATATCCATCATTTCTGCATTGCCTGCATTTCTCCTGGAATAATAATAATATTTTAAAGCTAATAAATTATACCCGTGGCTGAGAACTGCTTCGGAAACACAAGAGTTCTAAAACCATATCCATCATTTCTTCTCCAAAAACAAAAAGGGGCAAAAGTCACAGATTTGTCTGAAGTCTACCCAAGAACAGAGACTGCTGGACCCCTCTTTTCTTCGGGCCAAAAAAAGATTTACACAAAGGTGTCGCGAAGACCAGCTGACTGAACACACGAGCACTTTCTCCCTCCCCTCCTCTTTGCAAAGAACCCCTCCCTCTTTCTCTGCTTGGTGAAACAAGTCTCTTATAATCCAAAGTATTGGGAGAAGCAAGCGTTTTCATCTGGATTCGATGAACAAAAATGCCTTCTATATTTTAATGGCCTTCAGCCACTTCCCTCAAAAAGGAAAGCTCTGTTGGGGGCAAACAGTTTGCACTATTCATACCCCCCCCCAATTGATATATGCAGTTAATTTTGGGTAGAGAAACCCAGCGCACCATAACCATTAGAGCAGTTGTTATTACAGATGCCCCTCTGGGAATGAGCGAAGTAGGATCTGGGTTTAAGTCCATAGCAGGAGCTGTCCCTCGAACACTGAAAGATTAGAACTGAACAAGAAGAGGGACCCGCGATACTCGCGGGGCGGGAGGACCTCACAGCTGAGGAGGAAGCGGCCACAGGTAAGCTTCCTCTGAGCCCCTGCGGCGAGGCCCGAGTGGCTCCAACCACCAACCTACCAAGGCCTCTCCCTCTCCCTGCAAAGGAGGTGAGACATTGTTCCAACTTTTTTACCTTTGGGGGGGATTTAAGTATCCCCTGAATATTTTTTTTTTACTTTCAGATTTTTCTGCACACCTGGGGAGCCCCCCAAGTGTGAAGGAAAATCTCTGCTCCCTAGGTGCCCCCAATGTGTGGATTTAGATATCTGCATGCAGGGGGTGCCTTGGCTACTAGATATGTAGATTTGGAACATCTCACTTGCCTTGAAAGCCCTTTGCTGGGGCCACCATAAGTTGGAAGTTGGGTAGGGAGGTAATCTTCATTGCCGCATGATTATGTCACCCCTGGTGCGACCCGGAAGCACTGGTATCGCACTTGGACGCTGGTTATTGCACCAGGACAACACTCTAGCACTCACCCTGAAATGCTTCCTGTTCATGCTGGAAGTGACATCATCACATGGCGATGAAGATCACCATCCCGTCCCCCATTTGGCCAGCCTGCTTCCGCCTGCCAACCAGATAAGCATTGTTGGGCATGGCAACAATTACCAAGAGTTTGCCTACTGTACGCAGGCACCTTATAACCCTAATCCTCACCCTGTTTTCAAGGATTAAGAGGCCCAGCGGGAGGTCTGCTTGGCATGGCAATGCTGTGGAACATTTCCCACCTCTGCAAACACTGATTGCCCATTCGTGGACTTTTCCCGTAGTTGTTCTAATGCTTTAGAAGATTCTCCCAGAGGAAATTAGAAGATCCTCACCCCCTTCAGCAGTTTACAAGGGGAAGGAAGACTGACATTTTTTCCCCTGAAGGGATTTTGGGTTCATCTGGAAGAGGGTTTTTAATCACTCTGGCTTTGAAGGGTAACTACTTTTGGATTTGGTTTTAAATGAGTTAGTGCCAGGTACTTCGGTAGTTGTTCTTGGAAGGTTTTTTTTATGATGCATTGGTTTTGCTGTTGTTCCCTACCTGGAGTCCCAGTTACAAGGGGAAAAAGATGGGCCTACAAATGTGTGCGATAAATAAAGTGACACATACTATAAGGAAATGCCTCCCTTGAGCACGGATATCCCATAATATGAAGAAGTCACCATATAACACTTTGAGTATTCACATCCCTTTATACACAGGGCTATAATACTTGCGTTCAGCTAATATTATTAAAGTTTTGAGTCCAGTGGCACCTTTAAGACCAAAGTTTTATTCAAAGTATAAACTGTCGTGAATCGGCTTTTCCTGAATCTATTATTTTGTTAAAGAACTTTATTTCACCATTAAGAATTGAGCATATGTGCCCTAACATATTACTCTAACACTGTATATTGAGTTGCCAACTCTGGGTTGGGAAATTGCTGGAGATTTGCAGGTGGAGCCTGGGGAGGGCAGGTTTTGAGGAGTGGTGGGATTCTTAGAAGGCTATATTGCCATACAGTCCACCCTCCAACTCAGTCATTTTCTCGAGAGGAACTGATCCCTTTAGTGAGGCAAATAGTTGTAATTCCAGGGGATCTCCAGGCCTCACCTGGAGGCTGGCAACCCTAACTCCAGTTTGGGGAGTGAAGCTAAGCTGAGTCTGTGGCTGAGGTGAAACAGAGCCCCAAACTTGTTCCCATAACTGCTATCCTACACCAGTTCCAATAGCACACTGTTCTCCATTGAAGCACTCAAATGAAATTAATGCACAGTAGTCTAAGAACTGCTCAAGTGGTTAAGACGCTGAACTGCAGACTGGAAGGTTGGTAGTTCAGCAGTTCGAGACCCGAGTGCTGCATGACGGAGTGAGCTCCCGTCTCTGGTCCCAGCTCCTGCCAACTTAGCAGTTCGAAAGCAAGAAATTGCAAGTAGATAAATAGGTACCACTTCGGTGGGAAAGTAACAGTGCTCCATGCGCCTCGGTGTCTATCGTGCTGGCCACATGACCACCGAAATGTCTTTGGACAGCACTGGCTCTTCGGCTTGGGAACAGAGGTGAGCATCCCTAGAGTCGTATTCGACTGGCTTTCGAGCAAGGGAAGCCTTTACCTCCGGGTGACGTCATCACGCTGGATATGTCTCCTCAGCCCGGCAATTTGGGGGTGGGGTTCCTCCCGGCAGCCTGATCTGGGCTGGCAGGAAGTGGATCTATTGAGCGGGGGTTTCCCCGTCCCTTGGGGGGACTTGGCAACCCTAGCCAAGTCAAACCTTTGCGAGAAAGGAATTCTGTGATGGAGGAGCCTCCATCAGAGAAGAAGAAGAAGTCAAGAAGTCCTGCCTCTGGTCATCCCCTACCTGACTTCAGAGGAGGCACCCACAGTGGGTTGGAGATGTTGATTTACTTAGCAAGTCGAGTGGTACGGTGACCTGTACTGCACTGAGCTCCATGAGAACACAGGAATTTGAACCCAGGTCTCTCAGATGGCCATCTGCTGCTCTAACCACTACACCACACTGTTTCTCCTTGTCAAACAATCCACTATGTTGCGCGGGGCAGAAGAAGAGGACACTCCTGACGACTGGATGTGAGAGTTCAAAAAACTATGCTGATCATGACACAACACTGTTCTCACAGCATCTTCCAACTGACTGAGGCCAGTCCATAAAAACAACGGGTTTCTGGAGTCTGCATTCATCGGCAGACGCTTTGTGCATGTAATTTATCCTTTCTTCCCCCCCCCCCCCCTCTTTTGGTTCAGCTGCCAGTTCTAGTTATTTCTTGTGGGGTTTTTTTTGTTTCTGGCACTCCAGGGATACAGATTCCCTTCTTGCCAATTTGGCTGGAATACCTTGCTGTTTATTAGAAAGCCACAACGCTCAGGAGAAACACCATTGTTACGAATAGAAGCTCTGGCACCGCTGCAGCAGAGGAAATATATTATATCCCAGACGTTCTCCTAACCAGCCTGGGCATGGAGGCAATGGTCAGTAGGACAGGAGAAGGGAGGTGGGGAGGTTCTCCTGGTTTGGGAGGTGGGAGAAAGTGGGGAGTTCCAAACATATGTTGAATCAGGCCAATTTTCTTCCTACCTTGGGTCTTGGGTTGCCAATCCCCAGTTGGGAGCAGGGGATCCCCTGGTCTGGAAGCCCTCTCCCTGCTTCAGTGTTATCAGAAAGCAGAGGGGGGGGAAGGAAATGTCCAGTGGGCACTCCATTATCTTCTATGGAGACTGGTCCCCATAGGGTATAATGGAGATCCATCGGTATCTGGGGTTCTGGGGCACCTGTTTTTTGAGGTAGAGGCACCAAATTTTCAGCATAGCATCTGGTGCTTCTCCTCAAGCCCCCCTCCAAGTTTCAAAACATTTGGAACAGGGGGTCCAATTCTATGCACCCCCAAAGAAGGTGCCCCCATCCTCCATTATTTCCAATGGAGGGAAAGCATTTCAAAGGAATGTTGTCCTTTTAAATGTGATGGCCAAAACTCCCTTTGGTTTTACTGTGTGAATGGGCAAAATCCAGTTGGAAAGTGCATTGAAAGTGGATTATTTAGTGTGTGTGATTGCAGCCTCTGACAGGCATAACAGGATTTCCATTTCTCCTTAAATTCTTTAATCATTTTTCCCCCCTTCATACGGCTCATTAGTCTTGCCGTGACAGCATATTCTGCCATTTTCTCTTTCCAGTTCTCACAATCTGGACCTTCCTCTGCTTTCCATTTTGTTGCCAATGCTACTCTGGCTGCAGTTAACATATATCGGAATAATTCTTCTGAAGTCCCTCCGGTTGAATAGACAATACTGAACCTTGATGGAGTGATGGTCTGATTTCAGTATACGGCAGCCTCACGATTCAGTGTACAGCAGTTTCCTGTGCATTCATGAGCCCTTTTCCTCACAGTCATTATGCACGTGGAAGGGAGCTACAGTAAGGACCCTGGAGAGCTTTTGCCAGTTAGAGCCGACCCCCCTGAAATAAGGGGACGAATGCTCTGACTTGGGGCGATTCTGCTTCTAGCATTTGCTCCACACTTTCTCCACTAGGAGAGAAAAGTGCTGCTCAAAACCACATCCAACTACCTCAGGGCAATGCCATACAGGCTGTAGAGTCACCCCGGAACGGCCATAAAACAGCCATAAAACTATGCAGAAGGCACAATTAAATCCAACTATCAAAGAACTCGAAAGTGGCATGGAGTGTAGGTAAAGGTAAAGGTTTCCCTTGCTTGAAAGGCAGTCGAATCCGACTCTAGGGGGCAGTGCTCATCTCCGTTTCCAAGCCAAAGAGCCAGCACTGTCCGAAGACGTTTCTGTGGCCATGCAGCCGGCATGACTAGATGTCAAGGCGCACGGAACACTGCTGAAGTGGTACCTTTTTATCTACTTGCCTTCCTGCCAAAGTGGTACCTTTTTATCTACTTGCAATTTCTTGCTTTTGAACTGCTCGGTTGGCAGGAGCTGGGGCCAGAGACGGGAGCTCGCTCCGTCATGCAGCACTCGGGTCTCGAACTGCTAAACTACCGACCTTCCAGTCTGCAGTTCAGCGTCTTAACCCCTTGAGCCACATGCTGCCGTAAATCCCGATAATCAAAAGGAGTGAAACCAGCAAGCAAGGCAGAGGGGAATTCCTGTTCCAGTGGTGGGGTTTGTAAAACAATGGAGGGGAAAGCCAATGCAGAATCAGCCTTGGTATAAGGCAGCCTCAGATAACGCCTCACCCCTTGGAAATATGTGGAATCCAGGCCAGAATCTGAAGTCTAAAATGCTTCCTTATGTGTTCTGGAGGCAGGTTCTTTTATTACTGTGCTGACAAATCCTTGGGGTGGGGGGTGGTAGAGGCAGTGGAAGGAGAGCTGTCATTCACTTTTAACAGTCAAACTGAAGGGCCAGTGACAGAAATGGGAGACATGTTTCCTTTTCAGAGCGGGAGATGTTTATTCGGAGACAGCATTCCGTTAAGGGGGCCTTTTCTTCCCAGCTCCGCTCAACGAACAAAGCCAACACTTCAAGCTTATCTTCTGGCACTGCTTGATATAGAGAGGGGGGAGAGAAAGAGATGGGGGGAGAAAAGAACACGAATACCTGGCCGGCTTTTGCTGTGACAGTGTTTTCAACTGTAAAGACAGAGCCAAGCCCAGCAGGTCTGGCTGGTGCCTTGCGCGAACAGAGAGAGTGTTTTGGACCACTTCCCAGAACCCTTTGCAGCAGACGCCAACGGATTGGATGGAAACGAAAGAGAAGCCACACAAACGGTGCACCAGAGAACCTTGTTGGCGGGGCAGAAACCGCACGGAGATACAGCCTCTCCAGAACGATTCTCGCAGAATCGACCTCTGGGGCCAGCCTCTCTTTTGGATGTGTTCCAGGACACCTTACAGCCACGGGACTCTTACGGCAATTTAATAAATTAGCTCATCTGGCTGAGTGGCTCAAATTCTCCTTCCCTTCCCCAGCCAACTCCTTCTCTATTTTTTTTTTTAAAAAAAAGAGAGATCAGACATGGCGCAAGCCAGCTGGAGCCGGTCAAGTGCAGAGACAGAGAGATTCCCGGAATAAACTTTTTTAATAAGAGTAATGGCTCCGGAACACCTAGAGGATTTGGGAGGCACCTGATTTTAAAAAAACAACAAGGAAAGAAATTGATCAGGACTAAGCTGGGTCAGGCTGGTTAAATAACTCGAGTCGTTTCGGATGGAAATAAATCGGCTTTCGGAGAAGCGCCAAAGCTGGCAGGCCGAGTCCTCCATGAGAGGAATTAGAAAATGCAAGAATTAGGAAAAAGGTACAAAGTTGTTCTGTTCTGTGATTAGTTTGGGCAGCGGGGCAAAGTCCGAATGGAATTTGGGCCGGGCCGGGATGTGCTGGTAGTTTTATCTGGACAAATTTAATTTTTTTGGTTTAATTACATCCTTTCTACCCCACTGTTCTCCCCAATAATCCATGCCCTAGTTATTGCCCTTTACGACACATGGGTGTGGAAGTTGCAGAGTGAAGGAAGCCGACTGGAAGAAAGTGGGTTCCTTTGGAACGTGGTGTTGGAGGAGAGTTTGACAGAAACCCTGGACCACGCAAAAGACAAATAAGTGGGATCTAGAATCGAATCGAGCCTGATCTCTCCCTAGAAGCTAAAATGACTAAACTGAGGCTATCGTTCTTTGGTCATGTTGGGGGAAGATGAGAGTCACTGGAAAGAAGAAGAAGGAGAAGAGATTGGATTTATACCCCGCCCTTCACTCACTTGGAGTCTCAGAGCGGCTTACAAACTCCTTTCCCTTCCCCTCCCCCACAACAGACACCCTGTGAGGTAGGTGGGGCTGAGAGAGCTCTGAGACAACTGTCCTTGAGAGAACAGCTGGTACAGAGCTATGGCCATCCAGCCATAGAGCTATGTACAGCCATAGAGCCATAGAGCTATGTACAGCCATAGAGCTGGTACAGAGCTATGGCCATCCACTTGCCCAAGGCCATCCAGCCAGGTGCAAGTGGAGGAGTGGGGAATCAAACCCGGTTCTCCCAGATTAGAGTCCGTGCACTTTAACCACTACACCAAACTGGCTCTCTCCCCGAAAAAGACAGTCATGCTAGGAAGATATGAAGGCATCCAGAAAAGAGGAAGACCCAGCATGAGATGGATTGACTCAGTCGAGGAAGCAACAAGGGCTCTCCGTCTCCAAGACCTGAGTAAAGCTGTCAACGAGGAAAGTCTGAAGGAGCTGGGTATGTTTAGCTGGAGAGGAGATGAATGAGAGGTGATATGATCACCATCTTCAAGTCCTTGAAGGGCTGTCAGATAGAGGACCGTACAGAGTTGTTTCCTGTGGCCCCAGAAGGTCGGAAGGAAACCTACAGGTTGGAATAAAATCAAACGAGTTTTTGGCTAAACATTAGGAAGCACTTCCTGACAGTTAGAGTGGTTCCTCAGCGGAACAGGCTTTTTTGGGAGGTGGTGGGCTAGATGGCCATCTGATGTCATGAGTCCCACTGAGGATGTGGCCCTGGCTCCAGCTGAGCCCGTACTCCGAGCTTCGGCAGAGCCCACACCTGACCCTGATGAAGCCTCAGAGCTCGCCAGCGTATCCCGACCACCTGTCCCAGCAACAGTGGCGGAGGAACAACGCCTGAGAGGCAGCCCCCCCAACTCACCTCCTCCAGTGGTGCATTTGCGGAACCAGCTCAGGCAAGACTTAGCGTCCCGGTGGAGGGAGGCGTGCTTGCGCAGCAGGCGGTCCCTCAGCCCTGAGTTCTAACAGAAGCCGGGATGCACACGCTGAGCACTAACTAACCCCGGCACCTGAGGGATATTTAGCTTTCCCTCCTGACACTGGTTCCTCGTGCCAGCAGCTAGTCAGTTTGACGACGCTCTGCACCTCCCTCGCCCGTGGTCCTGATTCCTGATTCGTGCTTTGAACTCTCGGCTCCTTGACTCCGGTTTCCAATGACTACGCTCTCGGTTTGTTCTTTGGACTCTGTTCCTTCGGCTCCTGCCTGCTACCCCTTGATTCTGATCTCAGACTGGACTTGGACTTTCGCTCTCTCTTGCCCTGCACCCAGCCCGTGACAGACTGCTGGCACCACAGACTCACTTCGCAGGATGGACGAAGCCGGAGGACCACTGCAGCTCTCCAACGTGGTAAACCAGGTGCAGCAGCTGACGCAAGTGGTCGCTCACCTCCAGCAACAACAACTACAGCAGCAAGCCGCCGCTGTTGCCGCTGTCCCACCACCAAGATGCCCGGTAACCCCTCCTGACAAGTTTGGTGGTAATGTGGAGGAGTTCCCTGCCTTCCTGGCACAATGTAAACTGTATATTGAGTTACATGCCTGGGACTTCCTACCCGACAAGACCAAAGTCTCCTTCATAATCAGCCTCTTAAAGGGGCAGGCCGCCAAATGGGCCGCCCCATTGCTCGAGGCTCCATCCCTGCTGCTTTCAGATTTCCAGGGCCTTCTCACCCACATCTCCACAGCCGATGCTAACCCCCAGCAAGCCGCTAAGGCAGGGGTGGGCAATTGTTTTGGCTCGCGGGCCGTTTTGTGGGAGCGGAGGTTAGCGGAGGGCCGCACCTTTTAAAATGATTGCATTCATTAGTTAACTTTGCATTTCAGAAAAGGTATAAATTGTAAAAATCATAAAAATCAATAAATATAAATTAAATAAAATCGTGGTAGTTTTATTCAATTTATTTATTGTGCTAATTTCATATCATCTATAGCTGCATGCACATTTAATTTTAGAATCAGTTTAATGAGACAAATGTACGCTATCACACTTTTCTACAATTTTTTTTAAAATCAGGAGTGAGATTGCTTGTTGAGATTCTCATCACAGCCTGCAAGTTAATGTCTGTCAAATGTCTGTTAATGTCTGTATTTACTCTTGTTGATCTTCATGCAAGAAAAACTTTGCTCCCAAATATATGTAGACCCAAAGATAGAGAACATTTTCCCAGCAAATTTCTTCATACATGGAAACTTTTCAGCAGAATATGATTCGCAAAAGTCAACTAATGTCACAGCATTAAACCTTTCTTGCACAGTGTGACCTGACTGCATGTCAATAAGTTCAAGCTGCAGCTCCTCAGATGCTGACAGTGGCCAACTGTCTTGGCGGGCCGCAAAAAACTCTGTGGCGGGCCGCATGTGGCTCCCGGGCCGCCATTTGCCCACCCCTGCGCTAAGGCAAACCAGAAAGTCCGAACTCTGAAGCAAGGCAAAAGCACTGTCACCATTTATGCCACTGAATTCAAACTTTTGGCCCAGGACCTGACCTGGAACGAGGCAGCCTTGATGGACCAGTACTCTGAGGGTCTGGCTGATGACATCCTGGACAAGCTCGCTTGGGTTGAGTGACCAAGCAACCTCCAGGACTTCCTTACCTTGTGCCTCTGTACCGACAGTCGTCTAGAAAATTGGCAGCAGGCACGGGGCTACCCCCGTGTCATGCAAGCAGCACGCCGCCCGACACCATGGCAGGCCCCGGCAAGACCCGTTACAAGCAGAGACGAAGGGGAACCTATGCAGCTAAGATGATCACAGCAACACAATGTGGGGAGTAGATAATTTTGGGGGTTTTTTTTAAAGTGGAGTTTTAAGTGGGCTGGGGACAGGGTCGTGCAGGAATGGAGGTCATGGTCATATGGAAACAAAGGGAAAAGGTGTTGGGGGAAAGTTGCTGAAATGGAGAAAAACTTCTGCCTGGAACCAGCACGGTTTTGCCAGCTTTGGGTTAGGAAATTCCGGGAGATTAGGGAGCGGAGCCTGGGGAAGGTTTAGGGTTGCCAGCCTCCAGGTGGGGCCTGGAGATCTCCCACTTTTACAACTGCTCTCCAGTTGACAGAGATCAGCCCCCCTGCAGAACTAGCTCACACTAAATTGGTTTAGAGGGAACAGTACAATCAGCCCACTCCCTTCTTCTCCCCCAACAGGTACCTTGTGAGGTAGGTGGGGTGGACAGAGTCTGAGAGAACTTGTGACTGGTCCAAAGTCACCTATGCAGGCTTCCCTTGGAATCAAAACTATGAGCTAGCTCACACTAATTCAGCTTAGAGGGAACACTGCCAGTGAAGTAGGTGGGGCTGAGAGAGCTCTGACAGAAACTGCTCTTTTTCAAGAACAGCTGTGCCAGAACAACGGCTTGCCCAAGGTCATCCAGCAGCTGCAAGTGGAGGAGTGGGGAATCGAACCCGGTTCTCCCAGATTAGAGTCCGTGCACTTAACCACTACACCAAACTGGCTCTACACCTAACTGGTACCACACCAAACTGGCTTTTAAAGACTGATCCTCAGTTTATATAAGAACTCCATTTTTAAAAACTGCTGTTGCCTTGATTTGTTATAGCTGTTTTAGATGGCCTTTAACATGTTTCTGCTGTTCTCTCTCTCTCTTTTGTAAGTATTTCTCCTAAACCACTTCAAAAATAACCAGGAAAGCAAGCAAGCTCTGATAAATGAATGTATCTGTGTCCTGAGCATGCTTCCGTACACCTGTGCTCACACACGGAAGATATAGCACGTTTCTTTCATTCCAGGCACATACCAGGAGCATAAATTGCAGCATCCAGAAAATGTAGATTCAGGCCTTCCCTCCTTCTCCACACATCACTGCTGGATCATGGCCTATTCTGAAAGACAGGAAGAACACAAATCAAATTAGATCGGATATTTCAGTACTTTGGTTGGTCTAGATCCCCAAAGTTTTAAAAAATGTAAAAAAAATATATGCTTCAGGCATCAGACTCTTGGACAAATGTGCTAAAACAACACCCTCTTGGCAGTGATACGTTCATGGAGGCATTGATGTTTCAAGCTAAGACCTTCAGTGTCAGAACTAATGCTTCTGGCACCAGTCCTGAAATTATACATGATTCAAGCAAGCCCCCCCCCCCAAGTGACCCATCCAATCAATCCATTCAGCCAGCCCACCTAACTCTAACCCTCCTCATAGGCCCTCCTTTCTCCCACCTGCAAATCTACCGTTATGTTATCTATGACAGTCAAGCTAGCAGAAGCAGGCATCCAAGTTCGTTTCCATTCTTCCCACTTTGGGAGGCTTCTTGTGAAAACAGTTGCTGAGTCAAGGAAGCAAAGCAGTTCACACACTGATCTTTCCCCGTGTCCCCCCCCCCCCCCCCAAAAAAAAATGCCCATGTACATAGTTAGGGAAACAAGGACCACAAGAAACACAAATCCATGGCAAACAACGTTCTGAGTTTGACATCAGGTAAGGGTGATATTAAATTAGGATTAAGAGGCTTTTGGGGGGAGGGGTAATAACTTCTTTGGTCCTTTCCACATTATTGTTCTAAACCGGATGTTATTTGTTGTTTGCCTGATTTCAAGTTAAAGCGATACAAGGGCAGGGGTTTCATGAAGCAAATTTCCTTCCATTCATGAGCTGACTCTGAAGCGCTGTGGTCATTTCAAACAGTGCCACTCTTTCCCCCTGCCCTTTTTCACCGTGCAATCTTCCTCAGACTTTCAAAACCTTTTTTTGGACGTTCTAAGGTGAGTGCTAGATCTGAGACTGAGATGCACAGACTCCACTGAGTCAGTGCATCTCACTGGTGCCGCTATAGCAGTTTAACGCTATAGCACTCACTTTAGAACATTAAAAAAAAAAGTCCAAGGAAGATTGCGGAGGGAAAAAGCAGAATTGAAGGAAGCACGATGCACATTTTAAACAGCACACCACAGCGATTCAGAAGCACAATAAAGAGGTTGAAAAGGGGGAAAAAACCAGTTTCCCTCAAAAGTGGCTCAACCACGCTTTGCTAACCTGACCCAAGTGGGTTTGTATGAACAGGTAAATAAAACCCGTTAGCAGCTGTTACTAAAACAGGTCTGTCTGAAATGACAGGAAAAAAACCCATTAGCAACCAATTACTAAAACAGAATACAAAGGCAGTTTGGAAAGGATCTTTGTTTTGCTGTTAATGTAATCTTTTGCATTTATATACTAGACCAGGGGTAGACAAACTGGCTTGGAAGCCACATGCGGCTCTTTTGCATGTATTGTGTGGCTCTCGGCAGGGCAGCTGGGGAAGCTAAATATCATTAGCAAACAAATATCATTGGACAAATAAATATCATTATCAATATCTGCTTTTACCACTTTTTATTATTTTGGGCAGTTTCATTTAATATTAATAAAAAGCAAATTTGCATTTTTTTCAAAAAAACAGGTTTGTGATATTTGTTTATGTCTTGCGGCTCTCAAACATCTGACATTTATGCTATGTGAATCTTACATTAATCAAGTTTGGCCACTCCTGTACTAGACTTTAGAATGGGCAAGGTGTCTCAGGATTTCTTCTCTCCAGAATTCATACTACAGTCCCTTAAGGTCAGCCAGTTTGATTATCTCTCTATATAATAAAGCCAGTTTGGGGTGGCCCACGTAACATGCACTCCCTCAGTCACAGGCTGAAGGAGCCGCCACACACCCCGGGGACCCTGGCCACTGGTGGATGCGGTGCCAGGCCAAACATACCCTGCCATTGGACCATGCCATGGCATGGTCCCGCCCACACCACCAGTCATCGACTGAAGGCAGGAAGCCAAAGCCACTCGGGTGAAAATGCCGAGTCCATTTTCCAGCAAAATGCTGGAGTGGGGCAGGAGGCGTCCGGAGAGCCCTGGCTGTGGCCCTGACACTGTGGCCCTGACACTGCTGGAGACTTGCGCCATGGAGGCACTGGCACCTTTGGGGGGAGGGGTCTGGCAAGCCCTACCTGTGCCCCGACGATGCCGGGGACCTGTGCTGTGGAGGTGCTTGCCCGCCCAGGTACCTTTGGGGAAGGGGTCCGGCAAGCCCTTCAGCCACCACAGGACTGTGCCACGGAAGTGCATGGCTGCTGGGGGTGGTAGGGGGCAGGGTAGACGGGTCCCAGGAGCCCTGGCTGCAGCCCTGCACCACGGAGGCGTTGGGTCACCAAGGTACCTTCAAGGAGGGGTCTGGAAAGGCCTCCAGCCACCATGGACCTGCGCCGTGGAGGCGCGCAGCTGCCAGGGGTGGGAGGTGGTGGGGAGAGGGGTCCTGGGAGCCCTGCCTATGGCCCTGCAGTACCTTCAGGGAGGGAAGGGTCCGGAAACCCTCCAACCACCATGGGACTGCGCCGTGGAGGCATGCTGCTGCTGGGGGTGGGAGGGGGCAGGGAGAGGGGTCCTGGGAGCCCTGCCTACGGCCCTGCAGTACCTTTAGGGAGGGAAGGGTCTGGGAACCCTCCAGCTGCCATGGGACTGCGCCGCGGAGGTGCGCTGCTGCCGGGGGTGGGAGGGGTTGGGGAGAGGGGTCCTGGGAGCCTTGCCTGCAGCCCTGCCGTACCTTCGGGGGGGAGGGGCCAGGAACCCTCCAGCCACCACGGGACTGTGCCACGGAGGCGCACAGATGCTGCTGGTGGGAGAGGGCGAGGAGAGGGGTCCCAGGAGCCCTGGGGGGGGGGGGGCGGTGCCTGCGGCATCTGGGGTGGGGGAGGGAATCTTGCTAGTGCCCATTATATTACTGTCGCAATGGGCTTTGCGACTAGTCCCTATATAATTGTGGACGCTGGGGAAGGCAGCATGGTATCGCTAGATCTTGTCAGAGCTCAGAAGCTAAGCAGGGTCAGTACTAGAAAGAGAGACCTCGGAGAAAGGCTCTGTAGAGGAAGCCCATGGCCAGCCGCCTCTGCTTACCTCCCCTGAAAGCCCCCTGCTGGGGTTGCCCTAAGTTGGCTGTGATTTAACAGCACTTCACACAAACACACACACACTTGTAGTGGAAGGTCTGAGGCCTAGAGAGTGTGGCTTGCCAAACAGAAGACACAGCTGAGATCTGAACCAGTGATCTGAGACTCCATGCTGTTCTTGTATTACCCACAATGTCTTATTTATCCTGTGTGGGAATCGAGGCCATTCAGAGAGCTCAGCTCTCCTTTCGCAGCTCTGAGGATCGTGTTTATGCCGAGAGCAATGTTCACACAACTCCCCCCACCACCCCGAAATGGATATTTTTTAAAAAGCAGGCTCTCTATCCTCACTAGGGTTGCCGGGTCTGGGTTGGGAAATACCCAGAGGTTTTGGGGGTGGAGCCTGGGAAGGGCGAAGTTTGGGGCACAATGCCACAGAGTCCACCTTCCAAAGCAGCCATTTTCTCCAGGGGAACTTATCTCTGTTGCCTGAAGTTCAGTTGTAATAGCAGGGAATCTCCAGTCAGCACATGGAGGATGGCAACCCTAACTATCACCCTATCCACCTACCACAATATAGGGTTGCCAACTCCAGTTTAGGAAATCCCTGGAGATTTCGGGTTGGAGCCTGGGGAGGGCAAGGTTTTGGGGAGGGGAGGGACCTCAGAGGGGTATAATGCCATAGAGTCCATCCTCTAAAGCAGTCGTTTTGTCCAGGGGAACTGGTCTCTGTACTCCAGAGATCAGCTGTAATTCTGGGAAGATGTCCAGGCCCCATCTGGAGGTTAGCACCCCTACACCAATTACTTTTTAGTGAAGAAGTGCCCCCTGTTGTCTGTTCTGAATCTGCTGCTCATCAAACTTATTGGGTACCTCTGAGTTTTAGTATTTAGGGAGATGAAGTCATTTCTAGCCGCTTTCTCCACCTCCTCCTCAATTTTATACATCTCTGTCATGGAACATCCCTCCACACAGATGAAATATGGAGAACACAAATGGTACAACACTAAAGATAACATTTTATCCAATAGTAGAGTCCCTATGTGGATTATGCAAACAACACAACAGTCCCTCCCACGGACAAGGCAGGCATCTCCATCTTCCGGAGGAGTCCTTAAGTATGCAGAAAGAAAAAAATAATAACTTTGTAAATCAACATTTTTTAAAAAAGAAAATGGTCTGATGAAGCCGAAATATACTCCAGAAGGTATCGAATGCAGAGGGAAGCTGAGTCAGGCCTCCTGCCCCTGCTCTCAGCCCTCCACCCTTGATAAGATGAGAAGGGGAAGACAAAATGGGGGAAGGGTGTCAATAGCAACACTCTAGGAATTTCCCACAATCTCTGTGGTAAAGACCATAGAGATTAGGGGGAGGGATTCCTAGATCGTCACCCAGAAGTGATGTCATGTCTATCCGACCCTCTACCCAGAAGGGGCATCACATCCTCCATGCCGCTCCAGGAATCTCCCCAATCTCTATGGTGAAGGTCACAGAGATTGGAGAATCTCCTAGAGTGGTTCCAGAAGTGAGGCTGCATCCCACTGAAAGTCCACTCTCCCCAGGTACCGCTTCCCAAATCTCCCAGCATTTCCCTGTGGAGCGCTGGCAACCCTAGTCCACACATGCAGACAGTGGATGGTGGATTCCAGGGTTGACTTTAGCCCAGCAAGAAGAAAGATTCCTAGAGTTGCCAGGTCTGGGCTGGAAAATTCCTCAGCAGAGTATAATGCCATAGACTCCCCCCTCCAAAGTGGCCATTTTCTCCAGGGGAATTGATCTTGATTGCCTGGAGATCAATTGTAATAGCAGGCGAATTCTAGGTGCCACCTGGAGGTTTATTTATTTATCAGATTTATACCCCGCCCTCCCAGCCAAAGCCAACTGGTAACCCTAAATATTCTGTCCCCTCTTTATCCGTAATTGGTGTCATTTTATTCTTTTAATTAGCTGAGCTGGCAGTGCAGTAACATGCAATATATTAACTTCACTAATTCATTGAGAACACTGAAAAATACATAATGTGTACATTATCCTGAAATTTATTGCACTGATACTTGACAAAAAAAGATCCGTTTTCTCAACATCGGTTTGAGAATTTATAACCCGTCCTTCTGGAATATGTTAACCTTGCCAATTGTGCAGTGATCCATATTTTATTTAAGCCATTTTGTTAAACCAACCTCGTCCCACCGCGCGTGAGATACAGATTTGGGCAGGTATTAAGTTTGCAAGGACTTCCTCGTCTGTTTTCTCGTTTCTGTCCTTGACAGGTTCCCAGAGAAAACTTCCAGATCATATTCTGTTAACGGCCTTAATTAAACCCAGTATTTCTTGCCAGAACCTTATCACAGTTAGCCAGTGCCAAACTATGTGAAGATCTGTTTTTGTGTCTTAGCAACACCCAAAAAATTAATGCCATACTTCAAATATTTAATGCCTGACTACAGATACAGAGCAGTTTATACATCTTGTAAATATACAAGATACATGTCATCTTGTAAATTTCCCCCCTTAGATCAGTTGATAACAAATCCGAGCAGGATTCCTCCCGTATCTGTTTCTGCTCTATGGCCCCACCTCCTTGACAGAGGGGGAGGAAAGAAGAGCCAGAACATCCAGGTTGTCCCAGGCTTGGGCAGCTGATTTCCTCTGACAGCTTCCATTTGTCTTTGACAGGACAAGTGCTGCCTCTTTGTTTGGCCCATGTGTTGGTGAAATGGCTGGAGATTCTGCCAGAATCTCCAGCTCTGGATTGGGAAAAACCTGGAGATTCTGAGGCTGTGGTCACACCAGCAATTGGAGAGGAGGGGAAACTAGGCTATTTCCTCTGGGGGAATTTGACACGCAGTTGCAAGATCACACATCCCTTTGTGCTGTGGGCTCAGCCAGTCACTGTGTGATCAGATGCCACCATGGGTAAGTCATGGCATGGGATTTTTTTTGCCATTTGTTTCCCAAGTGGAGGAATCGCACCTCCGCACTGAGGGCTCCCCATGGAGTATGTGATTATGTGCATACTATGAAGGGGGGGGGGGGACAACACCAATTCGGGATGGAATGATCAGACCATTCTGACAGCATGAGAGTATGCTTGAGTGATCAGGCAGAGGAAAGTCTGTCCATGGCCTGTCAGAACCAGTTAGAGCTTGACTTTCCCTGATGTCTTTTAGCTCTGCTTCTGTGGTGGAGCAGCACGGCTTGCTAACAACTGCGGGACCTTTCCCAGATGTTGCTGTCTGGTCGTGCCGTTTAGATCCGTCAGGCATTCGCAGCTATGTCAGATCTAAAGTCGTGTATGATCACAGCCTGAGTGTGGAGCCTGAGGAAGGTAGGACTTAAGGAGGGGAGGGACCTCAGCAGGGTACGATGCCCTAGAGTCCACCCTCCAAAGCAGCCATTTTCTCCAGAGGAAATGACCTCTGCAGTCTGGATATCAGCTGTAACAGTGGGAGGACTTCCGGTGCCACCTGGAGGTTGGCCAACCTAGTGGCCACATTTATCTGCAGTAGGAGAACTCGATTCAAGTCCATCAGCACCTTAGAGCCCAACAAGATTTTTAGGGTATGACTTTTTGAGAGCCAAACCTCTGGTATCTGTCAGATTCTGACAATAGCAGCCTTGTGAATTACTTTCGTTTCCAGTGTTACCATGTACTGCCTTGACACCCTTATCAAATCCCCCCCAATTGCTCCTCCTGCTCTTCCTGCAACCATATATTTTCTTTAGAAGTATATTGCCTGCTCTGCTTAATGTTACTTTTTCTAGGCGGGAGGGTGGCGACTCGCATTCCTACACATCATTTAAACAGATGGCTCGGTCCTGCCATCCTCTCCTCCTCCTCCCTTTGAGGCTCCGTGAATGTTATCTTATTGTGACAACCTTGAAGCTAGTGTATTGATGCAAACAGGAATGTTTAGCCTAACTTTCACACATGTGGGTCACCAGGATCAAGAAGGGAATTTTTATAATTTTCTCACCTTGCTGTGGGAACCCAAACGGTCGCCTCTCTTTTTCCCACGTCAGTGCACGGGCCCTGATTGGTTACATGTCTGGGTTCAATTGTGACTTGAAGGTATATTAACCATGACTGCTTTCTATCATGTATCTCTAACAAACATCGAGACCCTGTTTCCAGCATTTGAAAATAAAGAACTCTGTTTAATCACAAATTATCTTGCTGATAGAGCGGAAGCCTCACAGTATCTCACTAAGGGAGCTTTGAGTCTTGAAAGTTTATACCCCCAAAATCTTATTGGTCTCAAATTTAGCTAGAGAAAATGAGGCTTCAGAAGACAAACTTTCCAGCCTATTATGTAAAATCCCTCTGCAAATCCTCTCCCTCCAGGTTCAGTATATCCTGAATGCCAACAGCTGGGGAGAAAGAGCAGCAGCTGGAGCAGAGCCAGTTTGGTGTAGTGGTTAAGTGTACAGATTCTAATCTGGGAGAACCGGGTTTGATTCCCCACTCCTCCACTTGCACCTGCTGGATGACCTTGGCCAAGCCATAGTTCTCTCAGAGCTGTTCTCTCACAGGCAGTCCTCGAAAGAGTTCTCTCAGCCCCACCTACCTCACCTACGGGGTGTCTGTTGTGGGGAGGGGAAAGGAAAGGAGTTTGTAAGCCGCTCTGAGACTCCAAGTGAAGGGCAGGGTATAAATCCAGTCTCTTCTCTTCTTCTTCTAACCATCCTTTTCACATCCTGCTTAGGACTTCTGGCCAATCCAAACTGAGTAAAGAGCTTTGTTCTAACCCAGAGAGACACCTGTGTGATATTTAAATTGATCCATACTGAAACAGATGGGTACTGCAACCTCCTGAGGTTTAAACTGCCCAGCTTTCTATGGTCTGTCTTGCTCGACACTGTTTGCCAGCTGGGTTTGGTTACGAGTGTGGCGAAGCGGCCGCCCAAACAATCCGACACAGATGCGTGGGACAATTCTGCCCGCCCCTCTGAGTGGGTCCAACGTGTGGCCGATCACTCCACCTCAAGCACCACTGGGCTTAGAAACGGGGCTCCAGCTCAACGATTGGAAACACCACCTCACATTTCACGGACTGAACTCCTGGCAACTCCAATTTTCACCCTGCCACCTGAGGCTCCTGCCTGACTCAAACGACAGCACTATGAACACCGACATGAACAGGCAAAGCTGCCTCATACTGAATTAGACCCTTGGTCCATCGAAGTTCATAAGCCGCTCTGAGACTCCAAGTGAAGGGTGGGGTATAAATCCAATCTCTTTTTCTTCTTCTTCACCAGTTTTACCATAGACTTTTGCCCCCAAACCAGAGTGTCGCCATGCAATGTGCCCAACATGATGACATCACTTCTGGATGATATCATCGCACCAGGGATGTCCCTGAAAGCCCCCCAAATTCCCCTGCCGGTGGAGCAAGGGGACCTGCAAACCCTATGTTATACTTGTCATGGGTATGGATGAGGATGAGCTGACTGAGCCTGCAGAAACCACCGCTGGCCCCTCTGAAGCAGCAGAGGAGGATAGCTGGCAAGTACCTGGAGCAGCAGTCTTCACACCTGGCTCAGATAAGAAGGATGAACTGCAAGCTGGAAGTCCTCCTGACTCACCCCCACGTGTGACTCGTTTAAGGGAGCAACTCCAGCAAAACTTTGCAACCAAGTGAAGAGAGGCCAGGCTACAAGGGAGGCGCTCAGCTAGCCCAAAGTTTTAACAGGAGCCTGGGCGATCGTGCAGCTGGCTAACTGGCAACAGCATTTAACTCCACACTCTGGGCAGTATTCTTTGTGGGAGCAACAAGTCAGCTTCATGCTACTTGTGTCCACCTCGGCTCTTGCACCTAGACCTTCAGACCCCCTGACTTTGGACTTGGCTCTGTGTTTCTGGCTCCTGGCCTTGGCTTGGCTTTTGACGCTGCATTGTCTTCTTGGCTACTTTTTCTAGACTCCCTTTGACTGGTACCCCAGCTCATGACAATACTCTACTAAGGTCCCTCCCCTCCCTAAACCCCAGTCACCCAGGCTCCATGCTCAAATCTCCAGGTGTTTCTGAGCTGGTAACCCTACGAGGACCCCCTCCCCTTTTGTGGTAAGGGTTTAGGGTTGCCAGCTTCAAGCTGGCAAATCGCTGGAGATTTGGGGGTAGAGCCTGGGGAGGGGAGGAACTTCAGTGGGGTATAACATCATATAGGCCACCCTCCAAAGTGGCCATTTTATCCAGGGGAATGGATCTTTGTTGTCAGGAGATAAGTTGTAATTCTGTGGGATCTCCAGCCCCCACCTAGAGACTGGCAACTCTAGGTCCCCGTCTCACCACGCCTCAAAACTGGCACCCCTAGTGTTGATGGGCATTACCAGAATGCCCCAGTTTGATCTGCGCTATCCAAAAGGGACGGCGTTTGCTAAAAACTCAAGTCTCTCAGCTTGCTTCTCCAGAGCTATTTCTGCTCGTGTCAGTGGACTCTCGACTCTCCCAGAATATGATAATTAATTCCTCCTACTGGCTCTTGTCAGGGGAGCCTGCCAGCTGCCTCAAATTATAGCCCTCAATTTGGCGATGTATGACAAGGGGGGTCCATTTTCTCCTCGGTGCCCCCCTGCAGCGCTCTTCATTCAAGCGATAGGGAATTGCACACATCACAGCTGATGGGAGAAAGCACACTTTTACACCTGCGGAAAGTCCGAGATAACTTCAAAGCCAGGCAGGTTCTGACTATGAATTCAAATGAGCTGCTCGGTTATTCAAGGAGGGAATTATTTAGAAAGCTCGGCCCCTGCTGAAAAGACACAGTTCTGAGGAGACCTGAGAGAGGGAATCAAAGACGCTCCCTTCGCCTCAGTAGAAAAGAGCCAGAGTCCAGCAGCATCTTAAAGACTACCAACTTTTGTGGCAGGGGATGAGATCTCGTGAGTCACGGCTCACTTCTTCAGATGCCTCCTTCAGATTCATTTCTTCAGATCTCAGGAAAGCTCACCCCCTGCCACAGTTTTTGTTCGTCTTTCAAGGTGCTCCTGGACTCTCGCTCTTTTTCACTGCCCCAGACAGACTAACACTACAAGACAGCTACCCATCTCGATCTCTCTTCACCTCTGTGCCTCTTCTGGAAAACATCCTCCTCTGTTTCAAAAGGCGTGGCCCAAAGGTAATTAGACAAAGACGCCCATTCGCGTTGTTTTTTGAAAGGTTTAAAGTATTTTGACAACAAAAGGCATACCCTGTCAACCCTGGGAAAGGAGTCGTAATATTTTAAAATAAAGAAAAGGATTTCAGGTTGCGGTCACAGGCACCAGAAAACTGGGGTGGGGGTGGGGGGAGTGAGGCTATTTCCTTCGGAGGAATGTGACCCGAGGATGGTCAAGTGTCAGATTCAAATAACATTATTTCAGTGACAGCCGCCACCACAGTATTGCATTTATTCTCTTATTCCTCTTTTCCAATGTTTTGTTTTAAATTACCCCCTTTCCCCCTGCACTTGGCCTCCTGTGTGGGTGTGGCTCCGCCCCTTGTGGGCCCCATGTTGTTGCAGGCTCCACCTCCTGCAGCAGCCATTTTGTGATTGCGCTCACCACCCTGTGTCCGAATCCAAAGCTGCCTACGGGCTCAAAAAGGATGAGGACCCCGACATCTAGTATTCCGCCTTAGAAGTGGGACCACAGTCAGCAGATCAGTTGAGCGTTGTCTTCTGACTGCTATTAGATGACGGCAATCGAATGTTTCCAAATCTTCCATGAAGCCAAGAATTCCCACTACTTTTGTCTACTGGAACAGCAATTATGGCAGTCTGCTGTTCCTCAGTTCAGCATGAGTCAGGGCACTGCATGGAAACACCCATCTCTTGGAAGGTTTTGATCAGGGAAACCCCGCTGGGGGCAGAGAATTCAGCCTTTCCTATCATGGCCACAGTATCATCCATTTATTAGCAAGAAGATCTAGAGATGGGAGCAGCTTACAGTTGCCAACCTTCAGGTGGTACAACCAACAAGATGGTACACAGTAGACTATGTAAACCACAAGAAAAACAACTTTGTAACAAACTACTTCAACCTTATCTTCTATAAACTAGAAGTCTCTACTAGTGCAATGAATTGTTACAACAAATTCTAGTGGTACAGAACCTGCAGTAAAATCCAATCCCATTCTTACATAATACTACAAACATTCACAAAATAGTGAGGCAATAAAGAATGATGTATACAGTTCATGCAATCTCCCATCAGGGAAAAAGAATGTTACTAACAATTCCACTACTGATGTGGTGGGTCTTGTTCCAGTGATTGACTGTCTCTTTTACGCTATAAGCATAGTAAAGTTTCTTAGGTTTTGCTCCAATTAATCCTGAAGAAATGATTCAAACCATGCAGTGTAGAAGCTGGGGAATAAATACTGTCTTCCAAAAGCTGGGAAATGAGTAATATCTTCCAACAGGTTTGCCAGCTATTAACCCTGTTTCACCAAGATGTTTTATCAAGAACTAAATCTTATTTTCCCAGCGCTGTATGGTCACAATGAAGTTAGGGAGTCGACAGACCTCTGCAGCACTTCTTTACTTGATTTAGAAAGGAACATGGACAATGGTTTCCCACCATTTTCTAGAGTGAAAAGTTTGCTGTTGCTGATTCAGAACAGAGAGCCAGTCTGGTGTAGTGGTTAAGTGTGCGAACTCTAATCTGGGAGAACCAGCTTGGGAAAGAGCTCTCTCAGCCCCACCTACCTGACAGGGTGTCTGTTGTGGGGAGGGGAAGGGAAAGGAGTTTGTAAGCCGCTCTGAGACTCTTAAGTGAGTGAAGGGCGGGATATAAATCCAATCTCTTCTTCTTCTTCTTCTTCTTCTTCCTTTCTGAATTGTGCTGCAGGTTCTGTACCACTAGAATTTGTTGTAACAATTCATTGCACTAATACAGACTTCTAGTTTATAGAAGATAAGGTTGAAGTGGTTTGTTACACAGTTGTTTTTCTTGTGGTTTTCAGCCTTTAGGTGGTGGCTGAAGATCTCCTGGGATCACAACTGATCTCCAGGGGACAGATCAATTTTCCTGAAGACCTTGGGTTCCGATACGAGAGAGTCAACATGGGATGTTTATTTCAAAAATTGATAAGTAGAAATTGATAAGAATTGTGATTGCTACACTCTCAGATAAAGCGATCTATGTGAAACGGGTATTTGTTATTGCGCAAAATCCGTTCCATGTGAGCGATAAAAGAAGGGAGTTTGCTGGAGAATCACTATTATCATAGTGAACATATTTGTGTGTGTGTGTGTATATATATATATATATATATATATATATTGACTTTTCATCATTTTTGTCACTGATGTTTTGACTGGACTTCCTCCTCAACCTCCAGGTGGTGGCTGAAGATCTCCTGGGATTACAACTGATCTCCAGGTGACAGAGATCAATTTTCCTGGGGGGAAAAAAACACCCGCTTTGGAAAGTGGACTCTGTGGCATTATACTCCACCAAAGTCCCTTCTTTCCCCAAACCCCAGATTCCTCAGGCTCCACCCCCCCCCCCCCCCAAACACAAACACACACCAAATCTCCAAGTATTTCCCAACCCAGAGCTGGGAAACCTACAGCAACCAGATCCGGGACAAGGGGACTCATACCCTCTACCAGGGCTCATTTCATAGCAGGAGCTCCTTTGGATATTAGGCCACACACCCCTGATGTAGCCAATCCTCCAAGAGCTTACAGTAGCCCCTGTAAGAAGAGCTCTGTAAGCTCTTGGAGGATTGGCTACATTAGAAGTGTGTGGCCTAATATGCAAAGGAGCTCCTGCTACGAAATGAGCCCTGCTCTCTACAGTTCTCACCAACAAACCGGACGGAAGAGCAGCGACTCCACTCTGTGAGACTAAACCAATACACACAAATATCAGAGGGGAAGAACAGACCATTTCATTGTAGTGTATACAATAAATACAGCACAAACGCCACACCCAAGACTCTGTACAAGGAATGCAGAGGGTCTACCTGGTAGTCAAGTCTACCTATTAAGCTTCTGGGCAGGCCTAGGAGGAGGGAGAAGGAGGAATCGTCTGTAAACAAGGTTGTCCAGCTCACTACATATTTTACATCGGTAAGAATTTTGACTTTTGCTCAACTCTTGACCCAGAGCCGGTACATAAAATACCTCATGTCAGCTGACATGGATTTAGGTCCTGTTGGAATGCGAAATATTTTTTTGTCTGCTGTCCTGCCACTCGTTCCTTGGATACACTTTGTAGGTACGGAGCTTCCAGAACAAACCACAAATGGGAAACACAGATCATTGTGATGGGCCCCACTGTCGAGGGAACGCAAGAGCAGGAGAAGAGTAAGACCATTTCCATACTGTGCGCTTACCAACTCACGAACAGCTGTGGTGAAATCGAGGCCAGAATTAGGGATAAACCAGGCAAACTAGAGTTTAGTAAAGGTAAAGGTTTCCCTTGCTCGAAAGCCAGTCAAATCCGACTCTAGGGTTGCGGTGCTCATCTCCGTTTCTAAGCCGAAGAGCCAGCGCTGTCTGAAGATGTCTCCATGGTCATGTGGCCGGCATGACTAAATGCCGAGGTGCAGGGAATGCTGTTACCTCCCCACCGAAGTGGTACCTATTTATCTACTTGCAATTTCTTGCTTTCGAACTGCTAGGTTGGCAGGAGCTGGGGCCAGAATCGGGAGCTCACTCTGTCATGTGGCACTCGGGTCTCGAACTGCTGAGCTACCGATCTTCTGGTCTGCAGTTCAGCATCTTAGCCACTGAGCCTATAAACTACAGTTTAGGGCCTAACAAAGGAGAGTCCTCGAAATGGGGGGGGGGGGAGGGGGATACTGCTTAAGGATCCAATTCCCCCTCACCGTTTACGAGAATGGAGGCACTGATTCAGCATTTTATTGCTACTATTAATGAGTGCTGCCATTCAGAGTAGAGAAGCAGTCGTAAGAAAGAGCATGAGGAAACCAGATGCTTTCGCTTTGGGTGTTTCGAGACAACCGAATTGTCAGTGGATCCTCCCCGAAAGCTCCTTGCAAGTGGCAATCAGGCAGGAACAGTGCGGGGGTGGGCCGGGAGAGAGAAGAAAAATTGGTGACGGGCGCTGATGGCAGCCGAGGAGAGGAGATCAGTAAATTGATTTTGACAGCTGTATCGCAGGCTGGGTCCGACTATTCACAAACGGATGCGACAGCTGCCTAATAAAGAGAGAGAATTTCCATCTTGGTGGAAGTCCCGTTGACAAATCCGTGTTTAAATACAAAACAGGAGAGAGAAAGAAAACCCGTTTTGCTGTGGGCAAAACAATCTCCCTTTAAAGAGCTAGCCCGACTGGAAGTTTGGGTAGGTTTTAAAAGTTCTTTGGAGTTTTCTGCAGAAGCCGTTTCAGGTCACAGAAGGCCCAGATGCAAATCTTACCCAGGCCCAGATGCAAATCCTACCCAGCCACAAACCCAGAAATCCTTGAGTAAGAACACTCCTGACGGAAACAAAGCAGCAAACCAGAAGGGCCCTTGCCTCACGTGAAATCCGGAGCAGGGGAGGAGGGGGCAAAGAAAGGACCGAAGTCAGGAAATATATAGGGATCAAAATAACTATGTTGCATTTTCAGGATGGAAGAATTAGGCATGTTTACAAGAAAAGAGAGGAGAAACCGAATTAGTGAGGATTAGTGGGGGCAGCAGGCCAGGAACTATGGCATCACTGGAACTCTTGGCATGCAATTAATGAAAAGCAATCCAGCCACTCTGCGTTGCAGGCAGCCAGGAGCAGACTTGGAATGTTGGCAGCAGCACCCTTAAAGGTAACGGGGGTCAATCCAAAAGAAATAAATCCAGTGCTATCCTTTCCATTACAAGCCACATCTAATTTTCCAGACGCCTTTTCAAACTGTACAGCAGCTCGTTCCAAAGGGTGTTATGTAGAATCCACCCCGGGGATAGAAATGACTGGTGACAGGGATGAGATGAAACAGACCAGGGGAGGCATAGAAATCACGGAGGCGAGCCACAGATCTAACAAAGCTTAGGAGACTGCCTGGTAGATAAAGTCCCCTGGATGCAGTAATAAACTGACCAATGCTCAGAACACCAAGATCCTAGCATTGTGGACACAAGAACAAGTCCCACCACACTGCAGGAATCCTCTTGAACCTCCCACTTCTCAGAGAAGCCAAGAGGACCAAGAAAAGAGCATTGCTGATTCACTTAGATGGGGGAGAGAAGGAACAACCTATCTAAGTCTTCAGCAGGCCTGGAGGAAAATGTTTGCCCCTTGGTGGCGGTGGAAAGCACCGTCAAATCACAGTAAACTTATGGCGACCTCTGGTGGAGTTTTCAGTGCAAGAGATACTCAGAGGCGGTTCGCCATTGCCTGCCTCTGCATAGCAACCCTGGACTTCCTTGGTGGTCTCTCATCCAAACACCAACCAAGGTTAACCCTGCTTAGTTTCTGAGATCCGTTGAGATCCGGCTAGCCAGGGCCACCCAAGTTAGCATCCTGCTTCTTTTTTAAAAAAGCTTAACATGCAGAAATGGGCAGGTGAATTTTTACCGTGGCACGGAAGTCAAGATCACCTGGGAAATAACGGGCGCGATCATACGCACCCATTAGCCGCGCAAGAGGGATGACTCACCGGCGGATCAAAGTGCCGCGATCACACCAGCACGTGTGGGAGGCGCCCCGCACCCGTGAGCAAGCCGTTTTGATCCGCCAGAGAAGTGGAGTAAAAAACTACTAGTTAAACTCCAGTATCAAATGGGTTGCTGAGCAGGCTATCCCAACGCCATGCCTGTTTTTTTTTTCCCCTTCTCAGTATGCGCATCATCACATACTGCCAGCAGAAGACCCCAGATCGGAGAGGCAATTCATCGATCCCCTGTTTAAGCGAATAAGCGAATCGGAAACTAATGACCCCCCCCCCCCCAAAAAACCTCGCCCATGGTTGCATCTGATCACACAGCGGTGAGTTGTGCCGGCAGCTTCCCAGACCTGTGTGATCGTGCAACTGTGGGTCAAATTGCTCCTGGGCAAAATAGCCTCGCTTCCCCCTCGGATTATCTCGCTCGTGTGGCCAGGGCCAACGTCCTATTAAACCTCTGCTTAAGAGGCAGGCAACCCCTGGATAGCCCAAGATAGCCTGAGCTTGTCAGATGTTGGAAGAAGAAGAAGAAGAAGAAGAAGAAGAAGAAGAAGAAGAGATTGGATTTATACCCCGCCCTCCACTCCCCAAGGGAGTCTCAGAGCGGCTTACAAACTCCTTTTCCCTTCCCCTCCCCACAACAGGCACCCTGTGAGGTAGGTGGGGCTGAGAGAGCTCTTTCCCAAGCTGTCCTTGAGAGAACAGCTGGTACAGAGCTATGGCTTGCCCACGGTCATCAAGCCAGGTGCAAGTGGAGGAGTGGGGAATCAAACCCGGTTCTCCCAGATTAGAGTCCGCACACTTAACCACTACACCAAACTGGCTCACTGGAAGCTAGCAGGGCCATCCCTGATTAGTAATTGGATGGGAAGCCACCAAGGAAGTCCAGGGTTGCGACACAGAGGCAAACTACCTTTGAACCCCTCTTGCCTTGAAAACTCGATGCGGTCACCATAAGTTGACTGCAATTTTACAGCGAAAAATGGGGCAGGGGTCAGATGATTGTTTTCGCCAGGTGACTGGCCACCCTAGGCTCGGATGAGCCCCATAACAGAGCAGGGGACTGGACCCAGATTTCTACACTTCTAGCCCAACTTGCTAACAGCAACCACACAATGGAGGTTGTACAGAGTTATTTAGATATAATGTAGGTCACAAACACATTCGCTGATACCACCAAGCAAGCCAATCAAAGAACTCACTTAATTCTCCCAGTTAGTGTGGGAGAGGGGAAATTAACCCTCCAGTGGCTCTCAGAAACTCGTCTGACCTTCTCCAGAGTAGATACATTCGGCTCACATTACATGTTCCCTTATCTTCAAATAGTTTCATTTTCTGTACTCTGTGGCTTTTAAGGAGGAGAAAATATCCAAGATAATGCTGAATAATGCCGTTCCGATCCACTTCAGTGACTGTTTGCAAGTGGCTTTTGCCATTTTGCACAGCAAAATCCAGTTGCAAAGTGCACTGAAAGTGGACTCCAATGGCGTTATTTAGTGTCTGTGAAAGCACCCATAACCAATGCTCCCTCTAAGCTGCGGAGTCCTGTGAGCAAAGATTTTACTTTGTGAGCTCCTGGCATTAAAGTTGTGAGTGAGCGATTGGGCTGCTGCATAGATTAGTTTGCTCTGGAGCCATCCTCCCTGAGCAAAGGCAAAACATGGGTGAGCCAGAGGTTAAAAAACTGTGAGCAAGCTCACACTGACTCAGCTTAGAGGGAACACTGCTCATAACCCTACAGAACAGTCCTTGTTTTTGCTCTTAACCACAAGACTCAGCGCCTTAAAACAGGACAAGTTTCCTGCATTGTTTCCTTCCTACCCACATCTGGCAAAGCTAGGGATGTCTGACAACAGTCTGAGTAGCCCCCAGTCAAATACCTGCTGTTTCTCTCTTGCACTCGGTATTTTTTTTTTTAAAAAAGCAATTGTATTTTCTGCAGGTACACACAGACACACTGATCGATGTCAGTCCCCAGGTTCCGAACCAAACTGAGCTGGCAGTGTATGAAATGGAAACACGGCCTTTTCAAGGATAGAAGCTTGTTTCCCTCCCTTCCCCCTGGTTAGCAGCTGCCGATATGACATATTGCAATCCGAGTTTTCAATACGTGATACAGGCTGTCAGCTGGACATCTCACGGGAAATGAGTCGGGAAGGGAAACGAAGGAGCCGGCGAGGCTACTGTTGAGTTTTGTATCTTCCAATTAAGATCTCAGGCTAAAAAAGTCCACCGTCCCCCTGCATCGTTACACATGCGGCTGTTTCGCTCCACCAGTCCAGAGCCCCGAGTCCGTTACAAGCAGTTTTGAAAGATTTCCCAATTCGTGTGAATACAGAGGGATAAGGCCACATTAAATGCATAAAGCTGACTATCTGGTGAACCAAAGACAAGCTTTCTAGGGTTGCCAGATCCCTCAGTGAAAGCGGGGGTTCCCCACCACCGATCAACTGGCCAGCAAGAGGGAACTTACTCCGAAAAACGGAGAGGCCCAGCCGACGTGCAGCGACGTGTCTACATCACTCCCTGCATGACCCGGAAGTGATGTCATCACGTTGGGGCGATGCTCCAGTATTTGGGCAGAAACTCTATGGCAGAAGCCAAATTTACCACAGAGTTTTCGTCCAAATACTAGAGCACCGCCCAATGTGATGACGTCACTTCTGGGTCAGGTGGGCAGTGATGTAGATGTGTCACTGTACATCGGCTGGGCTTCCCTCCTGCTTCCGGTAAGTCCCCCCAATCCTAGAGCTTCCTGTGCCTATTGGACCCTCTGTACCCACAATGGATTACAGGATGATCACCCACTCCTCCACATGCACCTGCTGGATGACCTTGGGCAAGCCATAGTTCTGGCACAGCTGTTCTTGAAAAAGAGCAGTTTCTGTCAGAGCTCTCTCAGCCCCACCTATCTCCCAGGGTGTCTGTTGTAGGGAGGGGGAGGGAAAGGAGTTTGTAAGCCGCTCTGAGACTCCTTTGGGTAGTGAACGGTGGGGTATAAATCCCGTCTCCTCTTTTCTTATTCTTCATCTCCTCTTCCTCTGGTGGCATCAAGTACAATTTCTGGCAGGCAGCAGGGCATTCATGAGCTCCACTCAGTCGGTGGGGAATTAGTAACCTGTTTGTCCTGCCCAGAGGTAGAGGGGGAGGGGGAGAGAAATCAACTCTCCAGATATCCCTCTCCTAGGTGAAGGGCCGATTGTTTCCCCACCACAAGCAAAGAGAGTTATCCAATCTGGCCCCCCTTCCCTGCCCCGCCAAGAGCTAAGGTGATTATTCAACGGCCCAGACACTTGGTCTTTTAATCCTTGGCAAAGGTGACTTTTCAGCCTGCTGCAGGAATGCCTGGGGCCCAGCTTTTCCGAAAGACAATCTTATCATCTTTCCCACTCCAAGATTTCAGAAAGTTCACTCCCGGCTACAGATATCAACGCAGGGAACCCCTCCCCTCCCATCCAAGCGGGAACAGCAGCAGACGGTTCCCGTCAGCATCTCACAGATTCTCGAGCCCAGAAAGAAGTTATTACTGTTCTAGGGGGGGGGGGGGGGAATCGGCCAATGGCCGCGGTCACATGGACAAAATAAATTTTTGTTTTGTTTAACCACAATACACGAAAAGACATTGTTACTATACAATACGATCTATTACAGAATTCCAGTACTCAAAGCATGAAACCTTCAGTACTTCGCTTTCACTACAAATATTATATCCAATCTAAGAACTGCAGTTGTTGATCTAACTCACTATTACTTCGAATCGGTGTACTTTGGACATGCTCCTCTCTTATTTTTGTACCCCTCTTTAATTCCAGTCTTGTGCTATCTTATATTAGATTTTAGTTTAATGAAACATTAACAAGTAGGACTGATCCATCCAGTTGGGATGCTTGTTTATTATAAGTTTGATCACTCTGTGATTCCATAAAGTGGGTCCATTTTAACATTGCGCTCTTGTGTTCGGATTTATACCCCGCCCTTCACTACCCAAAGAAGTCTCTGAGTGGCTTACAATCTCCTTTCGCTTCCCCTCCCCACAACAGACACCCTGTGGGGCAGGTGGGGCTGAGAGAGCTCTCTTGAGAACTGCCCTTGAGGGAACAGCTCTGCGAGAACTCGTGACTGACCCAAGGTCACCCAACTGGCTGCATGTGGAGGATTGGGGACTCAAACCCGGTTCTCAAACCCGGTTCTCCTAGGCTGTGGTCACACACACTAAATAATCCACTTTCAGTGCACTTTTCCAACTAGATTTTTACTGTGGGAACTGGCAAAATCCAGTCGGAAAGTACACTGAAAGGGGATTGAAAGTGGATTATTTAGTGTGCGTGGTCGCAGGGATGCCCTTTGAAGAAACAGGGGACAAACATTTTCATCGATATACACACGGGCCCATTCTGTGTCTAGCATTCACTCTGCTGCTTTACCAAACCCAATTCCGTCTACGTTGCATACAATGCTCCCTCTAAACTGTGGAGTCCTGTGAGCAAAAAATTCTACTTTGTGAGCTACCGGCATTCAAGTTGTGAGCCAGCCATTTGGCTACTGCATCAATTAGTTTGCTCTGGAGCCATCCTTCCTGAGTGAAGACAAAAATCTGTGAGCCAGAGGCTAAAAAACTGAGCCAGCTCACACTAACTCAGCTTAGAGGGAACACTGACTGCATGCCACTTTCCCTTTCTTTGATGGTCGGATTTTATGGTAGCCTCCACCCCCCCCCCCATGCTGGTTTCACTTCCTCTGATCTCTCAGTTTTATGGTACCGTCTGCATAGATTTATGGCCGTTTTATGGCTATTCAGGGGTGATTGCAGCCAGTACGGGGCTGGCCCGGGGTATTTGAATGTGGTTTTGAGCCACATCTTTTTTTGTTCCAGGGCGGGTTTGATAAAACAACGGCGCGAATGCTAGATGCAGAATGGGCCATAGATTGGAAGCTGAGGGCCGGACACCCACCTCTGGATTGGACTGACGTGACACAGAAGAAGCCCCATCACTCCCCCCATGTGTTCTAGGTGCACGCAGGGTCATCGCTGTCGAGTGTCATGTTTCCAGTCCGGTGGGTCGGGACTCAGAACGTGGGTCATGAGGCCTCTGAAAGAGGGTGGTGGGCCAGCTTTCCCTGGCCACCCCTGCTCTTTTCGTTGGCCTCCTTTTGTATCTTGGAAAACCAAGTTATCTTCCATGTCATAAATCAGCTGGTATTGTTTCTTCACTGCATATACATCTTAATCAAGTAACACATGTCCTGGTGGTTACTAGAGCAAGTTGCTTATTGTATTAGGTGGGATTCGAGGAAGTAGAAGAAGAGAAGACATTGGATTTATACCTCGCCCTTCACTTGGAGTCGCAGAGCGGCTTACAAACTCCATTCCCTTCCCCTCCCCACAACAGACACCCTGGGAGGTAGGTGAGAGGGCTCTCTGAAATGTGGCCAGCTGGAGAACTGCTATTTGACCCACCCACCAAAGAATACGTTTCACTCTCACCTTTCCCGTTCATCAATTTTAAATCCTTATATGGGTTGTGTAGGCTGGTGGCTGGTGGCGGGGGGGGGGGGATTTCAGAAATAATAATAAAAAGAGGAGATTGGATTTATACCCTGCCCTTCACTCAAAGTCTCAGAGAGCTCACAATCTCTTTTCCCTTCCCCTCCCCACAACAGACACCCTGTGAGGTAGGTGGGGCTGAGAGAGCTCTCTGAAGAACTGCCCTTGAGAGAACAGCTCTGAAAGAACTTGTAACTGACCCAAGGTCACACCAGCAGCTGCATGTGGAGGCGTGGGGAATCAAACCCAGCTCTCCCAGAATAGAGTCCGCGCACTTAACCACTACACCAAACTGGAGAGGGTGGTCAAAGGCTGGAACGTAACCTTCATATTCAGAGGCTGGGCACTTTGGAATGCCACTTGCTTGGGTTGCATAGGCCCTTTCCGCATTTGCCTGCCACTCCGGATTTTCTCAGCGTTTGAGTCGAGGCAATTTAAGTCTAGGGCAAAACAACATCTGAATAACCTGGGCAACAGCCGGCCGAAACCGAACTGACCACTGAAGGGAGGTGACATAATGCAGAATGGGAAGGAAAACCCGGAATATAAAGAAGGTTGAACTCGATTTTAGCGCCGAAGGGCGGGGGGGAGGGAGGGGGAGAACCCTGGATTAAAAAGGCTGAATTCGATTTTAGTGCAGAATAGATTGGAGGACACGGCGGTGAACCTGGATTAAAAGGAGAGTGCAGAAATGGCCTTTGTGGGGGTAGCTGCACCCTTTGTGGGATGTTTGTTGGTTTCTCAAAAAAACAAAATAAACCTGGCTAGCCACTGTAGAAAATGAAATGCTGAAATTGGGTACAAAGGCCATCGTTTGCCCAGGGCACCAAAACGTCTCGACTCAATCCTGAACCTGGACGGGTCACCGTGCCAAGTCAAAAGGTTGGAAACCACTGAAAATCCCGGGAACTGCCAATCTTGTGTTCTCTGCCAAGCACCCACGGAGCCCTGTCAATCAGCTTGGGCCGTTAATGGACCTCTGGTCAGGAGCAAAGAGCTAAGAGAGAAAACCGCAAATTGCCGGAGCAGTCCGTCTGTGTCGCTGTGTTGTTCCTGTAAGCACTGACTTTTACAGGTAATTATTCTAAATGTTAGATGGCCCTTCTGTTGGAGTGGATTATAACCCTCTGCCGGAAGCAAACACCTTGCTAGACTTTGACAGGAGACTCAGTTCCGCTTTGCTGTGCCTAATGGAGGCATTCTGGTGTCGAGAAACCCTTATCGTGGGCAGCGGATGCCCCTGGCTGAACACGCATTGAACTTTCGGCCTGCCTAACATAAAGCTTGCACAAGGCTGGCCAACAGCCTTGGAGGGGGGAAAACAGTCTTATCAAACCCTGGGAGTTTCCCCATAAACTTCAGAAAAGGCACTGTAAATAAATAGCTGTGTGTACCTGTGTGTGTAGGGGTGGTAGCATCCCTTAGAAACGCGCCCTGAGCGAATAATTGAATGGTGTTTGATATACATTTTCCTAGCTGAGATAGAGTAGGGATGCCCGTCTAGAGTTGCCAAATCTCTCCGAGCAGCCGATGGAGGGGTATACTTACCTGGAGGACAGAAGAATGTTGGGAAATAATGAGACGTGCCAATGTGACCCGGAAGTGATGCAGGTATGTCGGAGGGTGATGGCATGGTTTTGGGGCAAAAACTCTATGGTAGAATTAACTTCTGCCATAGAGATTTGCTCCAAAACCAGAGCGTTGCCTCCCAATGTCACTACGTCATTCCCAGATAATGTAGGCACATTGCCTTGGCTGCTAGCAAGAAGTTATCCTGCCTTGAGATGTGGCCTGTTGGAGAACTACTATTTGACCTACCTACCAAAGAATACGTTTCACTCTCATCTTTCCTGCCCATCAATTTTAAATCCTTATATGGGTTGTGCAGGCTGGTGGCCGGTTCCAAGCTTGCTTTGAGATCAAAAGCAGACATGCCTTGGGGGGGGGGGGGCGCTTCAGGAAGAAGAAGAAAAAGAAGGAGGAGGAGATTGGATTTATACCCCACCCTTCACTCGGAGTCTCAGAGCAGCTCACAATCTCCTTTCCTTCTGCTCCCCACAACAGACACCCTTTGAGGTAAGTGGGGCTGAGAGAGCTCTTGAGACAACTGCTCTTGAAAGAACAGCTCAGAGAGAACTTGTGACTGACCCAAGGTCACCCAGCTGGCTGCATGTGGGGGAGAGGGGAATCAAACCCGGTTCTCCCAGATCAGAGTCTGCAGTCCTAACCACTACACCAAACTGGCATGACCTAAGAAATATAAATCCTTCAAATGTGCCACAAGAACGACAGCTTTGTTTCTAGCGAAACAGAGAGGGCTCAGAACCAATTAGCGTTGCCAGCCTCCAGGTGCAGCCTGGAGACCTCCTGGAATTACAACTGATTTCCAGATGACAGAGATCAGTTCCCTTGGAGATAATGGCTGTGTTGGAGGGTGGATTTTTGGCAGTATCTGTCCTGAGGTCCCTCCCCTCCCCAAAACCCACCCTCCCAAGGCTTCAGCCCCAAGCCTCCTGGAATTCTCCAACCCAGAGGTGGCAACCAGCCCTGACAACCAACAGGTGATGGGGGAGACAGGAACTCACAGTTGGGGGAGTGAACATTTACAGTACAACCCAGATGTCATCATGCCAGTCTGGAAAGCTCAGGCCAATTAAATTTGGTTCCAATCCTCCCCCTTAACTTTTTAATTTACTTTATGGATATCCCGCCTTTCTCCCCAAAGGAGACTGAAATCAGCTGACATCATTCTTCTCTCCTCCATTTTATCCTTAAAAAAAATTACTATAACAAACAGGAGTACAGATATAATAAATTCAGATAAACTAAACATAAAATAATCACGAATCCATATAATTAAAAATTATAAGTATTACCTATACGATTATAAGTGTCTAAAACATTAGTAAAACTACCGTCAGTAAAGATAATATATATAACATTCATTTAAAACAAATATAATAATCAATTAGCCGGCTAACCAGTTTCGGTAATCAGAATTGTTTGGCAATACCACACATTCCAAAACCTCAAATATACAATATCATGTCCACATAAACTTTCTTTGCTGAGTTATTCTTAGCTGGCATACCTAAATTAACCACCATTTTGCGCATAATCAAATAATCCCAAAGACGTGTTCTCCAGTTATTGATCCCTGGGAAGCCACCATTTTTCCACTTTAATGCAATTCCAACATGCGCAACTGCTAATAATAATGAGGTAACGTCTAATTCTTTTTTGTGTGTGCCAAAAGTCCAGGAGCATCGTTTCAGGAAGAGAAGGTGAGTCTTGTTTAGTAATCTGTCTGATTTCTCTAAATAGGTCTTTCCTCCATTTTATCCTCACAACAACCCTGGAAGGCAGGTTAGGCTGAAAGTGTGTGACTGGCCCCAGGTTACCCAGCGAGCTTCCACAGCACAAGTGGAGATTCAAACCGGGGTCTCCCGGGATCCTATTCCAGCACTTTAACCCCTACGCCACACTAGCTCTCACTTGGAAGCCACCAGTTGGATTCACTGATGGGAGGGGAGATGCCACGACTGGACCTCCTAGCCACCACAACAACCTGGAAAGTAGCTTTACTACTGATCTCTTTCAGCCTCAGAGCTAATCTGGATCAAGAGGGACAGAACCGGCAGCTGAGAGCTTCAATTGTCCGAGAGGCCAGCTCAAGCTACGTTCAAAGGTATTTTAACACTGGGCAGTTTATGGGAACACACAGCGCAAAGCAAGCGGCAACATGTATGCAAAAGCACAACCTGCTAAAATCACCTGGCTCCAGCAGGGCAAAACTTTCAGCTCCAACGAGACTGGCAGTCCCTCCCAAGCATTCCTTTTCAGCAAGCCCTGCTGATAGCAACCCCCAGTGCTGACACAGTGTCCGGGGACAGATAACAGCCCTGCTGGATTATTTGCCAAACCAGATACACTCAGCCAAAGTGTGCTTTCGAGCCCATGTTTCGCCAAGATAACAAGGAATGCAGAGGCGGGAGGGGAACGTGCACCAGATTTTTTTGTCTTTGCAGCACCAACATAGGGAGGCCGCGGTGGCTCAGAGGTTAAGACGCTGAGCTGCAGACTGGAAGGTCAGTAGCTCGGCAGTTTGAGTCCCGAGTGCCACATGACGGAGTGAGCTCCCGCCTCTGTCCCCAGCTCCTGCCAGCCTAGCAGTTCGAAAGCAAGAAATCGCAAGTCGATAAATAGGTACTGCTTTGGTGGGAAGGGAACAGCGTTCCGTGCGCCTTGTACAAAGTACAAAATGAAATGATAAGAACTGTTGCTAGTCTAGTCACGCCGGCCACATGACCACCGAAACATCTTCGGACAGCGCTGACTCTTCGGCTTGGAAACGGAGATGAGCACCGCCCCCTAGAATCAGATTCGACTGGCTTTCGAGCAAGGGAAACCTTTACCTTTACCACCAACATGCCCTGACCTGGATAGCCTAGGCTACAGTGATCTCGTCAGATCTTGGAAGCTAAGCAGGGTTGGTCCTGGTTAGGAGTTGGATGGGAGACCAGCAAGAAATACCAGGGTCTCTATGCAGAGGCAGGCGATGGCAAACCGCCGCTGAATGTCTCCCCATATGGGGAGGCCATAAGTTGTCTGCAACTTGATGGTTAAAAAAAGAGAATATCAGTTCAGGGGCTGGGGTCAGTGGCAGGAGGGACAGGGGGTGGATTCTTCGCTCTTAATGTTTCCCCAAAACAGTTGTCCCCAGATGGGCTCAGTACTTGTTTCGGAGTCAGCCCGGTGGTGGTGGAAAGTGCTGTTCAGGTCACAGCCAATTGACAATTGTTTAAAGGTTTCAAGGCATGAGACGAGCAGAGGTGGTTTTGCCATCGCCTGCCTCTGCATGGCAACCCTAGACTTCCTTGGCAGTCCAAGTACGAATCAGGGGCAACCCTGCAGAGCTTCCCACATCTAACAATAACAAACAAGGAGAGGGAATCACGGGGAAAAAAATGTACCAAATAAGCTTGAACTGTGACAAACTTACTAATCAACAATTCTTATGATTTCATTTTGTATTTTCAGATTTTTAAATAAACCGTGCAATACGTATAACATGTCACAATTATAATGAATCTCACAGAAAACAACAGTCTTTTGTTTTTGCTTTTGTTTCTTCTTCTCTTTAAGAAGACTCTTCCCAATTGATAATTTTTTTAATATGAGGACTCTGATTAAAAAAAATACATTGGGATCTATAAAGGCTTTGGACTGTTATAAAAGAAGAAACAAACATTGCATTTTTCTATGAAATTGATTATCCTTTTCACATATGTATTGCACTGCTCATTTAAAAATCTAAAAATACAAAACGAAATTATAAGGACTGTTGCTTTGGAAGTTTGTCACGGTTTAATCTTATTCGGTACGTAGCTTCCCCCGTCTGACAGATCAAGCTAGTCAGAGTAATCCAGGTCAGGGGGCAGCCAGTCTGGAGAAAAAGAAACTGCTAAGAAGGGACATTTGCAGAGGGGGGGAAAGGCACAGGAGGGATGCCCCCTGCTGCCAATCCCTCCCCCCCCTTTGGAAATGTCCCCCACTGTTCACATTACAAAGGACAAATGGGTATAGAACAGCCATTGGTGGCCTTGTGGAATCTCCTACAAGGGAAAGATTCTTTGGGTAATAATTAGAAGGTTCCTTGACTTGCAGTGCCACCGGATCCAGCTTCGTTAACCCTCCTTGGAGCCATCTATGGCATTTACCCAGTAAATTCTCCGGAACATTTATTTCCCCTGCCTCATTTCCATGTCACAAACATCCAAGTGATGCATTTGTTAATGGACTTCTGGGGAGGGGGGAAAAGGGGTAAATCCACACGGCCCCTCAGTTTCTAAACCACTCTCACTCTAATGGAGATAGTCAGATGGCACAGGAAGTCGCCTTGAACCATAAAGAAAGGCAGGGTAGAAATGTTTTAATAAAATAACCCATTAATAAATAAAAACAAATGCACTTGAAAGCCATAGGCTTCTAACCCTCCAAACTCTGGGATGTTAGAGGGAAACCAGGATGATTAAGAGGAGAAGAAGAAGAAGAGAAGAGATTGGATTTATATCCCGCCCTTCACTCACTTAAGAGTCTCAGAGGGGCTTACAAACTCCTTTCCCTTCCCCTCCCCACAACAGACACCCTGTGAGGTAGGTGGGGCTGAGAGAGCTCTGAGACAACTGTCCTTGAGAGAACAGCTGGGACAGAGCTATGGCTTGCCCAAGGTCATCCAGCCAGGTGCAAGTGGAGGAGTGGGGAATCAAACCCAGTTCTCCCAGACTAGAGTCCGCTCACTTAACCACTACACCAAACATTAAGCACTTGGATCACCTTCCCTACAAGGAAAGGCTGAAGAGACAGGGATGTTTCCATTTAGAAAAGAGACACCATAGGGGGGACATGACAGTGGTTTATAAAACTAGGCATAGGCTGGAGAGAGTTGACCAAGAGAACTTTTTTTCTCACTTTCTCAAAATATGAGAACGTCCATTGAAGGTGATGTGCAGTAGATTCAGAATTTTCTAGACCAAGGAGAAGTGACCACCTGCATACATCCCAAACACAGGCACACCAGCTGGCTTGGCGCATAAGGCTGGCTCTTTACCTAAGAGACGGAGGTGAGCTCCTGAGGCCCTGACAGTACAAATGAGGCTCAGTCGCCACAGCTAGTGTCTGGCCAAGTGCAATCCACATCTCTCCACATCCCATTGCTTGCTGGCACCATCTTTGCTGGCAGGTCTTCTGGCACACGGGCCAAACAGTAGCCTACTCTTGTCCTAGGCAGGTTTTGAGCCGACACACCCGAGTCGTGCAGAATTTTTGCCAAGCTTCTGTCACTCCGCATGAACCAAACTTGCCCAAACAAGAGAACCAACTCGCACAGTATTACCCTGGAGCCACAGAGCCCAGAGGGAGATCAAAGCTGTCGGACCAGGAGCTGTCGGTGATCTTCTCGTTCAGGAATCTCATGGTGATCTCCCCAAGAACCTCCAGGCTCTCCAAACGTTTCGACAAGTTGGACCCCCTTCTCGACTGCCAAACTTGCTCTGAGACAAACCCACTCCACCAAGTCTTTCTTTGGTAACATAAATGAGGAGCGTGCATACTGGGTGGGGAGGGTACACTTCTCGGTAGCAGCATGTGAGATCGAGATCTTGGGGTATGGGTGGACTGTAAGCTAAATGGGAGAAGTCAGCGTGATGCAGCAGCAAATAAGGCTAATGCAGTCTCGGGGGTGTCTCAACAGAGGCATAACATCCAAAACACAACATGTGATAATTTCGCTGTGCACTGCATTATTGGTACATCAGGCCACACCTGGAGTATTGTGTACCGTTCTGGAGGTCTCCCTTCAAAAAGGATGTGGACAGAATGGAGCGGGTTCAAAGGAGAGCGACAAGGATGATCGGGGGCCTGGAGAGCAAACCCAGTGAGGAAAGGCTGAGGGACTTGGGAATGTTCAGTCTGGAGAAAAGGAGGTTGAGGGGGGACAGGATGGCTCTCTTTGAAGGGCTGTCACTTAGAGGCGGGCACGGAGCTGTTCCTGTTGGCAGCAGAGGAGAGGACTGGAAATGGGTTTAAATTAAGGGTGGGAAGGTAGATATTAGGGGGAACTTTTTGACAGTAAGAGTTGTGCAAGAGTGGAATCAGCTGCCTAGGGAGGTGGTGAGCTCCCCCTTCCTGGCAGTCTTTAAGCAGTGGCTGGACCAACACTTGTCAGGGATGCTCTAGGTAAGCTGATTTCTGCACTGAGCAGAGGGTTGGACTAGATGGCCTGCACGGCCCCTTCCAACTCTATGACTCTACCTATGTTCACCAGTGAGTTCCGAGGAAGCACTTTTAGAGCAGTTGCCCATGGTAAAGGGGTCTGAGAAGGCTTGCCCAAGCTGCCCATCAAACAAGAACTGCACGTAGAGAAATCTTTCTGAATATCAGCTGCATGCTACTTCCTTACGGCACCCCCTTAGATCTCGCCGGAGAGTGTTGGGTTTTTGCAAGTGTCACTCCTTCAGTCATGAAAGAGTTAAACTGCTCTTTCTGTAAACTGATACTAGCTAGTTGGCCTAAGGTGCCAGCGGCACCTTGAAGACCGGTGAAGTTTTATTCCGGGTACCAATTTTCGTGCGCATGCACACCAGAGCTCATACCCAGAATAAAACTTTGTTGGTCTTCAAGGAGCCAAGGACGCCAACTTAGCTGCGCAGACCAGGATTTGTGTGAGACTGGCTGACCGCAAGGCATTATGGGAAAGAGAGCACGAGAACAGATGAGAAGGACTCTGGAAGAGCCAGTGTCTCTTCTTCCCGGCACCATGCAAGCTGGTTCGCCGAGGAGACTGGCACACGACCAGCCCGCCCTCTTTGCCAGCTGCCAAGTCAAACACAGCCACACTCGGCAATTTACCAGGTGTTCAAGAAACATTCTGCTTCCAATACTTGTGGAAGCCTGTCAGCCATCTGGCAGGCCCACAATGCCTTTGGCTGCACCAACCCCAGGCTGACCTTATTCAAAGGGAACAGATCACTCGCAATTGTATGACTAAGATCCCCCGCACCTCAGAGACACACACGTTGTCTCTGCAACCACCCCCCGTTTAACCATGCTCTTAGACCGAAAATCAAGGGGGCCAAAGGGGGTTATAAGAATAGCTTAGTTCAAGTATTAAGTTATGTTCTATTCAAAATGTGGTATCTAGAACATTCTGAGAGCCGGCATGGCGTCGTGGTTCAAGTGTCGGATTGGGAGCCAGCCGGACCCGGGGTCGAATTCCTGCTCTGCCAAGGAGGCTTGCTGGGTGACCCGGAGCCAGACTCTCAGCCTAACCCACCTCACAGGGCTGTTGTGAGGATCAAATGGTGGAGAGGAGAGTGGCATAAGCAGCTTTGGATCCCCCCTTTGGGGAGGAAGTGGGGATATAAATGAAGTAAATAAATAAAAGTGAATAAATTAAAGTGGGGCAGCAACCGGCCTGAAGACAGTACAGGCAGTTTCATAAGAACATAAGAGAAGCCCATGTCGGATCAGGCCAGTGGCCCATCCAGTCCAACACTCTGTGTCACACAGTGGCCAAAACCCAGGCGCCATCAGGAGGTCCACCAGCAGGGCCAGAACATAAGAGAAGCCATGTTGGATCAGGCCATTGGCCCATCCAGTCCAACCCAAGTGACATCAGGAGGTCCACCAGTGGGGCCAGGACACTAGAAGCCCTCCCACTGTTGCCCCCCCCCCCCCAAGCACCAAGAAGACAGAGCATCACTTGCCCCAGACCGAGAGTTCTTATCTATACCTTGTGGCTAAGAGCCACAATTTCAAGACTGGATGATCTACAAGAAGTGCCATTCGGTGCATTTCTTACAAAAAAATACAAGATCAGTCCCTTCCCCTTGGATTTAAGAGAAGAGTTCAGGCTCCTGTTATCTACACTGGTGTTCCCAGAAATAGGATCTTTACAAAAAGGGGGGATCCGCGATACTCGCGGGGAGGGGGGGAGCTCCATGCAGAGGAGGAAGCTGCCGGTGGTGAGCCTTCGCCCCTGCCCAGCTCTTCCCGCCCCCCACCCTTGAGGCCGAGGCCTGCGTGGCACCAACCCCCAAGCCACCCAGCCCTCTCCTTCCCGCACCCCGCAGCGGAGGCGAGGCAGGGAACGGTCTTTGGCGGGATTTAAATATCCCCCTATAGTTTTTTAAACTTTTAGGATTTTTCTGCACACCTGGGGAGTCCCCCCACCCAAGTGCCCCGGATGTGCAGATTTAGATATCTGCACACAGGGGGGCACTTGGCTATTAGGTATATAGATAAGTAGGTCTCAGAGATAAGCTGAGAGGTGTTAGAGGCCAGAGAACAGCCTTTTCCTCCCTTGGTCTTCTTTTCTCTTTGTGTGTCTTATCTTCCCTTTCCCCCACTGGTCACTTTCTCTGCGCATGTTCTCCACCATTGGGAGTCTTCAGTGAACCTTCTATATCCCAGCTTGGGGGGGGGGGAATCTGATATTGCAGCTTGACAAAATCCAGGTTTTGATGTCCACGAACCTGCCACTTGTAGTATCCATACCAAGTTTCTAGGATACTGTTGGCACTATCCAGGGGTCATTTCGTAGAAAAAGAGGTGCAGGAGCTCATTAGCATAATCCATTAGCATAACTCATTTGCATAACTCATTTGCATATGCCACACCCCCTAACATGCCGGAAGTGTGTCAGAAGGCAACACCCACCCCTCAGGCTCCACTCCACAGGTGAGTGTAACTGACCTGCTCTTCCTCCATTCCCTTCCCCATCCAATACTTTGTGCACTAAAAATAAGCATAAAGAACACACCCTCATTCTCTTCCTGCTCCCTTGAAACCACCCGGTTTCAAGTAGACTTGAGATACCCAGGACATGTGCACCACCCATCCCTTTCCCTTCCCCTCCCCACAACAAGACACCTGTGAGGTAGGTGGGGCTGAGAGAGGTCTTTTGAGAACTGCTCATGAGAGAACAGCTCTGAGAGAACTTGTGACTGGCCCAAGGTCACACCAGCAGCTGCATGTGGAGGAGTGGGGAATCAAACCCGGTTCTCCCAGATTAGAGTCCAACTCCTGACCACTACACCAAACTGATGGGGTGGAAGCTGCCGAAGGGTTGGTGAAATTTCTCCAGTACTTATGTGCCATGTGCCCAGATAAAAAATGGTATACCTAGAAAATTTATATGCCACCTTGAGCAAGTCTCTGGAAAAGCAGCACACAGTCATAAAAGGAACGATGATAAAATTATCAATATTAAAACAAAACATTAAAAACTATAAAGACCCTAGCAGGGCTTTCCCCGGGGTGCTGCGCCTCTGCACTGCTTGGGGAAGCCGAGGAGGGGGCGGGGCTTGGTCATGTGCCCGCCCCCTGGGCTCCTCACTCCCGGAGCTGCGCTCCTGTGCGCTCCCGCTCCCGCCCCCTGGCACTATCCATATTGGCTCTTCGGAGCAGATGATCCTACTGAACTGTCCCAAAGCTTGTATTCTGTGTTCATTTTAATTTGACTGTAGTTTCCCATTCTATGAGAAGCAGAAATACTCCAGGGTAATAGTGGCCATTCATTTTTGGATTGGGTGTGAAATCCGTTAACTAGAATTTGCCATTTTGACCTAAAGTTGATTTTCTGTCACTCAACAGTACGTTGAACTTGATCAATTTACAAAAGGCAAAGAGACCAGTGGAGGTGGTTTGTCATTGTCTGCCTCTGTATAGCATCCTTGGGCATCCTTGGTGGTCTCCCACCCAAGTACAAATCAGGGCCAATTCTGCTTGACTTCTGAGATCTGGTGAGATCTGACGATCCTGGGCCGTCCAATCAGAACCCCATCCGATTCACACTACACAGAATAAAGAGAGATCTGCTGTTCTGATTTGTGCAGGCAGAAATCTGAGCAGTGACTCAAGAAAGCTCATACCCTGCCACAAATTTTATTAGTCTTTAAGCTGCTCTTGAACTTCTGCTCTTTTCTATTGCTATCAAAAAGAACATTAATTAAACAAATGATTTATATAATTTATTTTAATTGTAGATTTAATTGTAGATTTTTTCCTGAGTTTGTAAATACTGGAATTTGGGTTTAAAAATGAGCAGAGAATTCTTAACACCCTGGTCCTAATCCAGTGATGGTTCTACAGGGAAAGTTGGGGTGGTGGCCAATGTTCCCTCTAAACTGTGGAGTCTTCTGAGCAAAAATTCTACCTTCTGAGCTACTGGCATTAATCTCGTGAGCAAACAATTCGGCCGCTGCCTAAATTAGTTTGCTCTGGAGCCATCCTTTCTGAGCTACGACAAAAATGTGTGAGCCAGAGGCTAAAAAACTGTGAGCTAGCTCACACTAACTCAGCTTAGAGGGAACACTGGTGGTGGCCCAACAGCTGTGGTGTTGATGAAACATGTTGTCAACTCCCAATGACCCCCTAGGATTTTCAAGGAAAGAGATATTTAGAGGTGGTTTGCTTTTGCCTGCCTCTGTATAGCAACCCTGGACTTCCTCACTGGTTTCCCATCTAAGTACTAACCAGGGCCAACCCTGCTTAGACTTCCGAGATCTGACGAGATCAAGCTAACCTGGGCCACCCAGGTCAAGGTCAAAGAGTAATTGTGGAATTTGTTGCTACTGGGTGCAAAGATGGCGACTAATGTAGTTTTAGAACAGGTGTCAAAATGTTCCTTAAAAAAACCCTCAGTTTACTACTCTTAATTAAGAATATAATTGATTATGTAATGTAATTTGGAAGGGGGACAAGAAAAATACTCTACACGGCGAAGGTGCTTTAAAATTTGCCTCCATGCTAGAAAGGAGATGGATGGATCTCATGACTGAATTCTCACAATTTAGCGTACATCGATCTCCAGTTCTGATGTATTTATTGCTAGGGTTGCCAACCCTGGGTTGGAAAATACGTGGAGATTTGGGGGTGGATCCAGGAGAGGGTGGAGTTTGGGGAGGGGAGGGGCCTCAACATGGTACAGTGCACCCTTCAAAGCAGCCATTTTCTCCAGGGGAGCTGATCTCTGTCAGCTGGAGATCAGTTGTAAAAGCGGGAGATCCCCAGGCCCCACCTGGAGGCTGGCGACCCTATTTATTACCTATGTTGTCCCCCCCCCAAGTTGAACCCAAACAGACCATAACCAGAAAGAAAGATTGTCATTCTTTTTATCTGTTAAAAAACACTTCACTATTTTGCATGCTAATTTAACGTGCCACCCTGTATATACACAAGTATGATCTGTAATTTCCTTTCCTTGTCTAACAAAAGTGTGCTCGCCCACAAAAACATATACCTTGGATTAAACTTTGTTGGTCTTAATGGTGCCTCTGGACTCAAACTTTGTTCTGTCGCTTCAGACCACGGCTGTCCACTTTGAACAAAGTCATAAAGAAGAGATCCATCGGAGGTTATTAACCAAGAGGACTAACTCCACATCCAGAGGACCCAGTGAATGCCAAAGGGAGGCTTTGGCCTCAATGGCCTGCTTGTAGGCCTTTCTGGGGTCTTCCAGTTGGCCATGTGTGAAGAGGATGCTGAACAAGAAGAGAAGAAGAGGAGGGATTGGATTTATACCCCACCCTTCACTACCCAAGGGAGTCTCAGAGCGGCTTACAAACTCCTTTCCCTTCCCCTCCCCACAACAGACACCCCGGGAGGTAGGTGGGGCTGAGAGAGCTCTGACAGGAACTGCTCTTTCTCAAAAACAGCTCTGACAGAACTATGGCTTGTCCAAGGTCATCCAGCAGGTGCAAGTGGAGGAGTGGGGAATCAAACCCGGTTCTCCCAGATTAGAGTCTGCGCACTTAACCATTACACCAAACTGGTTCTGTAGATAGCTGGTCCGATCCAGCACAGTGCTATTCTATCCTTTAAAATCCTGGACATACATTTTTTTTTTTGAATAGATCAAATCGTCTGCCCAAATCAAGAAATCGTATCTTGTCGAGGATTTGCCGTTAAGCCTCTGCAAATTCACTGAGAGCTAGAGCGGCTTAAACCAAACTCTTATCACGCAACAGCCAGTTCCGATTGAATGGAACAGGTCAGGAACGGCATCGTAAACTACTTTTAATGGAACTGAAAATGGTTAATGAGAATTTATTATGGCGTTTCATGATAGTAATTAATTTCATGCGGCTTATATAACAAGGTAATGCGAGTACACATAAGATTTTAATCAAGAGTTAAGAATCGCCAAGTAATGTTGTCAACATCTCTGAGCGCTGGCGTTAGGAGAAACCTACTATTATTTCTTAATGAGGTACACAAATTAGAATTCTGTCTGCTCAGTGCTTTCAAGTTACACAGAACTGCTACACTTGAAGGATATTAGAACCCTGGAGTAATCACAACTTCTAATTACAGATATTCTTCTGGCTGGTTGCCTTAATCTTCTTTATGACATCTAAATTAAACAATCCATTACTAAGTAATCTCTGACCAAAAACGGGTCCTTACATTTAGCCTCTAAGGATGGCATTTGAATCTTCACTTATAGGGCGGAATCTGAATGTACTCTAAGGAAATGTGTATTTGTCTCACTGGTGTTTGTTGGCTGGCCTATTTCCAGAGACGATTCAACAGTTATATCTTGAAAACACCATGACCTGGATGAGCCAGGCTAGCCCAGTCTTGTCCGACCTTGGAAGCTAAGCAGGGTCAGCCCTGGTTAGAATGTGGAGGGGAGACCACCAAGGAACTCCAGGGGTTGCTATGCAGAGGCAGGCAATGACACGTCACCTCTGAATGTGCCTTGCCTTGCAAACCCGACAGGGCCGCCATGAGTCAACTGTGAATTGAGGGCACTTCCCATTACTGCCACCATCTCGAAAATGGTGAGACTCCACAACCATCATCTGTATTTGAGATATGATGGTCAACCAGACCATCAATGAACAATTCTGGGAAGAGTTGTGGAAGTCCAAAACTATACGACTCCGTTTACTTTAGAAATTAGGGTTTCAGTCCTTCACGGTGTAGCACCCATCCAGGGAAAGATCACCACAGGACATAAAACCCTGATCTCTGCTGTGGTGTATTTATTGCATACATTGCAAAGGAACCATGAGCTCCCCCCTGAGATTTGTGTGCATTGGTTTAGTCTCACTGGGTGAAGTCCCTGCTTACCTGGTACTGTTTGTGAGACAGAAGTACAGAATACATGAGCTCCCTTTGTTATGGTTGCCTGGCAACTGGCAGAAGGGCTGGGGGCCAGGACATGGGGAGCACAATATCACCATGTCAATTCCAGATAAAACCCATAGGTGACACAAGGTATCTCTAGGAATCTTCAGAAACTTTATGGTTTTACCATAGAGTTTCCAGCAGTTCCTAGAGACACACTTTATCACTTCTGGGTTGTAGCTGGAAATGATGTAGCAATGCCAGCAACGTTGCTGGAGCTTGCCAGCAGGCGGCCTTCCACTATAGCAGGTGGTTTGTTGAAGCCTATCCCAGTTGTTTCTATCCCTGTATGGTATTTCTTAATAAATGCACGTTGTTTTGAGTGCACCTATCTCTACTGTATGCACCTGAGAGCAGCAATCTGAGTATTGTCCTCTTGACCTACAGTTATAAGGTAATAAAAGGTAACATAACATCTGCCATCCACTTCAGGGTACATGAACAGGCACCACCCCAACAAATCCAGTGGACCTGATCCTCTGTCTCCAGCTCACCCTATCTAGTTATTTATTTAGATAGTTTGATTTTTATCCCGCCCTCCTCAGGCTCGGTCCCAATCACAAGATTACAATATAATTTAGATAATTAAAACAATGTTACCTGTTAAAACCCAACCAAAACAAAACCCAACCAAACTAGTGCTATCTTAGGCTGCGTTCAGACTGGCAGTTTGGCCTGAAATAGGCACCTTTCACAAACGGATTAAATGGGCCCGTTCACACAGCCACAGCTGTCAGGCATTCCCCGGGCATAGCCACCCTGTCAGAGGACAACTTGGAGCCGAGTTAAAAAGCTGCCACCTCCAAAGTGGAGTTTTTGTTTCCTCGCGCGTTCATCGTGCATGGCCGGCTGTCTGAACACGGGGGAGCGCACGCAGAATGGATTTGGCAGTCTGAACCTGCAGATCCATTCTGCCGCTAGGAAAGTGGCTTTTTAAAAAAAAAAAAAAAATTGCACATGTACACACAGGCATGCGCATGAATTTTGGCCGTTTTTGCAGTGCGCTCCGTGGCTGATGCACTACAATAGTGTGGATGCTTTCCCACAGGATGTCTCCCTGGGTAACCCGCAACAGGGTGTGCTGTGTGGCTGATCTGTCCCGCGGTCATACATACTAAATAATCCACTTTCAGTGCACTTTCCAACTGGATTTTACCGTGTGAACTGGCAAAACCCAGTTGGAAAGTGCACTGAAAGTGGATTGAAGGCGGATTCTTTAGTGTGTGTGACCACAGCCTCAGATTGCTTCACTGAGCAAAGGTTACTGGAGGTCAATGCTCTCTCTAAGCTGTGGAGTCTTGTGAGCAAAAAAAATCTACTTTGTGCGCTACTGTCATTAAAGTTGTGAGCGAGCGATTTGGCTGCTGCATAAATTAATTTCCTCTGGAACCGTCCTTTCTGAGCTAAGACAAAAAGGTGTGAGCCAGAGGCTAAAAAACTGTGAGCTGGCTCACACCAACTCAGCTTAGAGGAAACACTGCTGGAGGTATAAGGAGGTGTGCACAGACTACCTGCATATGCATGCCCGTTCACACACTCACACACAAAGGTGAACAAACTGTGAATGGGTTGGATCCCATGGAAAATTCCTTGCTAATGGAAGGGGATGGGTGATTTCAATCAATTCCCTTCTCCCATTGACTCCCCCTTGTGTTCTTAGGGTCCCCTGTCCCCCAGAAGCTGCATTTCCAGCAGCAGTGGAAAGAGGGAGGTGAGGAACTTCTGATCCCCTGGAGAGAAAAAAAATCCAGGTTGGGAAATTCCTGGAGAGTTGGGGCTGAGGAGGATACGGGTTTCGGGAAAGGAGGGGAGAGACCTCAATGGAGTCTAATGCCACAGAATCTACCCTCCTCCAAAGCAGCCATTTTCTCCAGGGGAACTGATCTCTGTCATATGATCAGCTGTGTAACTCTGGGAGATCTCCTGCCACTCCCACCCCCGAGGTGGGATCCAAGCCCATTTCACTTTCCAGAGTTAAATTACGCGACAGCTTGAGTCCAAACATCAAGCTCAAAACTGGCTTTATTGGGTGCAGCTTTGGTGGTTTCCCCCTTAGGAGTCTAACAAATGTGTTTCAGGCTTATATAGGTCAACTGGTCCAATTATCCAGAAGTTCCTTGGATCAGACTAGCAGTTCCATGTCCACTAAGGCTAGAAAAGAGGCCTTGAATTTGTTACAGCCAAACTCAGACAAAATCTTTAGTCATCAAATGCAGTACCCAAACATCTGTTTGTAGCGTTCGAAACGCTGATTTGCTAGCTGTTGTGACTGGTCTAGCAATCGCTGGAGATGTTTTACTCAGATTCCTTTCTCTGGAAGGCATTATTTTATTTCGATTCCATCTCAGCTTAATCTTAATAAAATGGATCAGGCTTGAAGCTGTACTTTTTCACTGGGGGGGGAGGTTGTTCTTTCTTTTGTTATTGTGTTGCCATGGATGCTCTTAACTGATAAGCTTCAAAAGTGCCAATAAAGTTATTAAATTGTAAATTAATCTGCTCGGTCCAGTCTCTGCCTGAAAAATCAACAGGAGTCACAGTCTAAACCTAGAAGGCAGAATGCTATTAGAGGCTCAGAGCGGTTTCCCCAACACTGTTTAGGCCTCAGTATTCTTCAAAATACATACAAAATACAAAATACAAAAGGACAAAATAAGAAACCTCCTTGTTCAAGAACAGTATACCAGATGCTGAGAACAAACTAGGGTTGCCGAGTCCCCCCAGGGGGCAGGGATTCTCTCGCTAAAAGGCCTCCCAATCTGCCGGTATGGATCTGGCCGGTGGGGGGAACCCCACCCCCGAAGTGGCCAGTGCGATGATGTTGCTTGGAAGTGACATCATCACGATGGGCACGTGACCGGGCAACACTCTAGCTATTGCCCTGAAAACTCTATGGTACCATAGAGTTTTAGGGCGATTACCAGAGTGTCGCCCGGCGACGTGCCCAGCATGATGATGTCACTTCCAAGCAACGTCATCGCGCTGCACACACGCGCAAGGACTCCAGGAGGGGACCCAGGACTCCCCCGCTATTACAACGGTAAGACTTGGCAACCCTAGAACAAACTCGTCAAAACTTTTATATTTGCTTGCAAGCTTTCAGAAGTATCCAGCAGGCTGCTGTTGGAAGGAACCAGAATATTTTGGTTTAATCCAATAAGGGAATTCTATGTATTCATATCTCAAAATTCAGAGTGATTAAAATGTGAAATTCTCTGCTAGAGGATGCAGTGATAGCCACAAGGACAGATAGCTTTAAAAGGGAATTAGTTTTATAGAGGATAGATCCTTTGGTGGCTACTAGCTATGGTGATTAAATGGAACCTCCATGTTCAGAGGCACTAAACCTCCGAACACTGGTGCTAGGAGGCAACATCCGGGGAAAGCCTCGGCCTCTCTGCCCCATTGTTGGCCCTTCAGGGTAAGCAGCTGGCCAACGTGTGAGACAGGATGCTGGATTAGATGGGCTTTTTAAAAGTCATTTTGTGGGATGACTGTTTCCATTCACCTTCAATCTGTATTCATTTAATTATCCAAGATTTAAGATTCAAAGATGTAACTAAGCCAACGCTGAGTTGTGTTTCTCCCTCCACCCTGCCCAACTTTACATTTTGGAACTTTAGTTCATAGGCGTTCTTCTAAAAAACGAGCCAAAAAAGAGAGATGACGAATTTGTCAGCATTCCAGCCGCTTTTCGAAATCCATAATTAGGTACTTTCCCCTGTAAACTGCAACCCAGGAGGCAAATGCCTAATTGCAACCATTTGCAGGAAGGATTGGAGGGGCATGGGTTACTCCAGAGCATCTGTAGCGCAAGCACCCCTTAGAGTGTATGAGGTTTCTCTCACCAGCACGCACGGATGGGTAAAAATGCACTTTTGTTGGCTTTAATCTGCAGAACACGGTTCATTAAATCAGGGAAATATGAATTACAGATTGAAACTTTAAGGTAGCAGTAGAGAGAGGCCTTCTCAAGGAATATTCAAACTGTAGAAATGACCTCTTGGAAGCTGCGGCAAGCATGAAACATGGGAAAGAACTGCCAGACACGCATTGTTCAGGACAGTGCTTTAGCTCCCACAGAGATCTTCCCCTTCATCAACTAGGGTTACCGGGGGGGGGGGGGGGGAGAAGAGAGCTGACTCCTTTCTAAAAGGCAGAAGGAGAGAAAGAAGATGCAAGACGGATATGAAGTAGGGACTTTTCCTACTTCCTTTTAAAATGGAAGTTTCCTTTTAAAAGCTTGCACAACGGAAGGGTCTGGAAACAAATCACTGCATACGCAGGGCTGTCAAGAATTAACACACATCCACCGTACACAGACTGCACATGTGTTGGCTGCAACGTGCGACTAGGGCTACAGTTAGATGGGTGGTAGGGCTGCCAAGTCCCCCCGGGGGGGGTGGGGATTCCCCTGCTAAAAAGGTCCCCAATCTGCCAGTCCAGATCCTGCCAGTGGGGGGAACCCCACCCCCAAAGTGGCCAGATCAAGCTGACGTGCCCGGTGCGATGATGACGCCCAGAAGTGACGTCATCACCCTGGGCATGTCGCGGGGCGATGCTCTAGCAATTGCCCTGAAAACTCTATGGTACCATGGAGTTTTAGGGCAATTGTCAGAGCGTTGCCCAGCAACGTGCCTGGTGTGATGTCACTTCTGAATGACATCATCACTGAGCGCCCGGAAGTGACATCATCATGCAGAGGGGGCCCAGGACTCCCCTGCTATTACTTTGGTAAAACTTGGCAACCCTAAGGGGTGGTTAGTGCTATAAAAATCCTCCGTTGGGAACTGTTCACACCCCTTTTTGTTGCCACTGATTTAAAAAAAAGGGCCGAGAGGAAGTCCTTCCGTTGCCTTCGCCAAGTGAAAATGAAATGTTTTGCCCTCAGAGAGACAGCGAAAGAGTCCGAATACCTAGTCCTGCCGTAACCTTCCAGGCTCGGAAACAAGGCTGCAATTTTTAAAGGGGATTAATTTAATCTTGTTATTTTTTTTAAAGCCAGTCTCATGATGGGGCCGGGGGGGGGGGGGGGGGGGAGAGACCCAGGATAAACTTGGCAGGTTCTGTTTCCGTATAGCAACAAGAGCAACAACAAAAACCCAATTTTATATTTCTTCCAGTTCGCATCCAAATATTAGCCGTAACCGGAATGAGCGCTAGAGTCTTTTCAAGTGGAAAGCCACTTAACATGATTACAATCAACGTCAGCTTTTATCCCTGCATTTTTCTTCAGATTGTACATGTGTGTGTGGGGGGGGAATAGGGTTTTTTTTGGGCTGTGTGGCATTGGGGCCAGTGAAGCAATAAACCCCTAGATAAAGGATGTGGACAGAATAGAGTGGGTGCAGAGGAAGGTGACGAGGACGATTGGGGGTCTGGAGACCAAGCCCTATGAGGAAAGGCTGAGGGACTTGGAGAAGAGGAGGTTGAGCCGTACAGGATTGCTCTCCTGAAGTATCTGAAAGGCTGCCGCTTAGAGGAGGGCAGGGAGCTGTTCCTGTTGGTAGCAGAGGCTAGGACTCGCAAGAATGGGTTTAACTTAAGGGTGAGAAGGTACTGGCTGGATTTTAGGGAAAAACACTTTTACAGTAAGAGTTGTGCAACAGTTGAATTGGCTGGCTAGGGAGGTGGGGAGCTCCCCCTCCCTGTCAGCCTTTCAGCAGCAGCTGGACAAACCCTTGTCAGGGATGCTCTAGGCCAGGGGTGGGCAAACTGTGGCTCGGGAGCCGCATGCGGCTCTTTCACATATATTACATGGCTCCCGGCAGGGCGGCTGGGGAAGCTAAATATCATTAGCAAACAATTATCACTGGACAAATTAATATCATTATCAATATTTGTTATTTGTTTTGTCATTATTTTTGGCAGTCTCATTTAACGTTAATAAAAAGCAAATTTGCTCATTTCCCAATAAAAGCAGGTAATATTTGTTCATGTCTTGTGGCTCTCAAACATCTGATGTTTATTCTATGCGGCTCTTACGTTAAGCAAGTCTGGCCACCCCTGTTCTAGGTGGCTCTTACGCTGAGCAAGTTTGCCCACCCCTGCTCTAGGCTGATCCTGCAGGGGGTTGGACTAGATGGCCTGTATGGCTCCTTCCAGCTCTGTGATTCTAGGAAGGGAGGGAAGCTTGCCAGGGATCCTCTAGAGGCTGATCCTGCACTGAGCAGGGGGTTGGACTAGATGGCCTGTATGACTCCTTCCAGCTCTCTGATTCTATGATAGGCTTGTTTTATATCAAACAAGTGCATCAGAACTTCCATTTAACCGACAAGGTGAGTTCTGATTGATGGAAGGTCACGACCCAACAGATCTGCAAGCCCTCGGGGTGTCCGCTGACTTCTTGTTTGAGTTTCAAAATCCGGCTGCCAATGTCCAGGTGAGGCCTGGGGATCTTCTGGAAATACAACCAATCGACAACTGATCTCAAGACTACAGGGTTTGGCCCTCCTGGGGAAAATGGCAGCTTGGGGGGGGGGATTCTATGGCATCGTACTTTTGCCGAGCGACCTCCCCTCTCTAAAACCTAACCTTCCAAGGCTCCATCCCCAAACCTCCAGGCATTTCCCAACCTGGATCTGGTAACATTATATCACAAGCAGTCAATTTAAAAAATGCTGGGAAGCTTTTGAATCAGTGAATAGCAGCTCACCCACAATGGGCAATATCTACTTATTTAAATACTGATACTTCACTCCCTTCCTCCATTTTATCCTTACAACAAGCTCCCTACCCGAAGAAGTGTCAGAGCAGCTTACAATCTCCTCTCCCCACAACAGACACCCTGTGAGGTAGATGGAGCTGAGAGAGTTCTTTTGAGTACTGCTCGTGAGAGAATAGCTCTGAGAGAACTTGTAGCTGACCCAAGGTCACACCAGCAGCTGCATGTGGAGGAGTGGGGAATCAAACCCAGCTCTCCCAGATTAGACTCTGCACTCCTATCCACTACTCTACATTGATAGTTTAGTAGATATCTGAAGTATCTAGTTGATCTAGTGTTAAAGGGGTCAGCCTGGAATGTGGGCAAAAACCTTCCATTTCAATTTCAGATCTGAGATACAGGCCCCCCAGTTTTTTGTTTTAAATTATCCTGGATTTCTGGGTTGGCCTGTTACCATTCTATAAGCCGGTTCTGGTTATTTTCTCCCAGCTCCCACAATTCTGGAACCATTATTCCCTATGGGGGATCAATCAGGGTGCAATTCCAGAAGACCTCCAGGCCCCGCCTGGAGGCTGGCAACCCTAAGAAGGTGAGATCACTGCTCTGGCTGCTGGGTGGGATTCAGCCATAAAAGAGACCATGGTGGACAGTGAAAGAAAGAAAAATATACAACACCATGCCAAAAAGAACATTCTATTTTAACAATATTTTCTAACTATTTCAAGTCTATTATAATTATCCAAAAATAATATTACAATTCACATGTAAGGCAAAAGGAGCATATCCACACCGGCAGGTGTAAGTTCTCACACAGAAAGTCAATTAGAGTCTTTCTTGCAGAAGATGAAAGCAGTCAGACGAAAGCGGTCAAGCAGTCAGCTCACGACTCAGGACTGAAAAGTGGTTTCAGTCAGACTTCGTCAAGACCCTGCGTCAACTGGAACCAAAGTCTTCATGGATTAAATAAAGCGGAGCAAACACCTCCAAAGGGGTTTAACAGCTGTCTCATTTCTTTCAATTCTCATCATTTGTATATTTTCCTCCTGGGTGGGGATGGCAACAATGACAGGTGACGGGAGCGAGGTTACACCAAATGCAAAGCTGTCCATAGGGTGCTCGGGCATCAGAGAAGGAGCTGCCAGAATTGCCACTCCTGCACTTGCTCTTCCGCATACTTAGACTGCATTTTCATCTCACAAGTCAGGTTCCCTCCCCAGGCCTGGCTTGAAATGGGTCTAGATTTGTTTCGATATTTACACTCTGCTTTTCTCCCCGATGGGCACCAGAAGCGTCTTTACAGTACCACCCTCCCCTCCGCTATTTTATCCCGACAACAGCCACATGAGGTAGGTTGGGTGGAGGCAGTGTGGCTGCCCTGAGGTCACAGGGTGAACTTCCAGAGCAGGCTGGGGATTCAAACCTGGGGCCTCCAGATCCGAGCCCAGAACACGAACCATTACGCTGGCTCGGGAGATGGCGCTCCAAGGCAATCAAACTCCCAGTGTGCAGCTCCCCATGGATCAAGCAATGCTTTCCAGACCACCATGGGACATCTAGCAAAAAAGGAATTGCAGCTCGAGCAAGCGAGTCGCAGCCACAGGCTACAACCAAAGCAAAAGAGAAACAAAAACAAAACTTTCCGTGTGTCTGCACTCCACCAGACCACAAGAAAATTCTTCCAATCCTAAATGGGAGATTTGGTCATTGTTTGGGGGGGAGTAGTGCTGCCATAAACATACCTAAGGTTGCCAAGTCTGGGTTGGAAAAAACCTGGAGACTTTGGGGGTGAATCCGGGAGAAGGCGGGGTTATGGGAAGGGGAGGGGCCTCAGCATAGTCCCCCCTCCAAAGCAGCCATTTTCTCCAGGGGAGCTGATCTCTGTCAGCTGAAGATCAGTTGTAAAAGCAGGAGATTCCCAGGCCCCGCCTGGAGGCCGGCAACCCTGCTGGAGATTTGTGGCTGGAACTTGGGAGAATGGAGTTTAGGGAGCAGAGGAACCTTGGTAGGAGGGAAGGAGGAGGAAGAGGAGGAGGAGGAAGAAGAGGAAGAAATTGGATTTATATTCCACCCTCTCAGAGCACTTACAGTCCCCTTTCCCTTCCCTGCCCCATAACAGACACCCTGTGAGCAATGTGCCCACTAAGCTATGGAGTCTTGTGAGCAAAAGTTCTACTTTATGAGCTACTGGCATTAAAGGTGTGAGTGAATGATTTGGCTACTGCATGAATTACTTTGCCCTGGAGCCATCCTTCCTGAACGAAGACAAAAATGCATGAGCTGGAGGTTAAAAGCCTGTGAGCCAGCTCACACTAACTCAGCTTAGAGGGGACACTGCTTTATGAGGTAGGTGGGGCTGAGAGAGCGCTTTTGAGAACTGCCCTTGAGAACAGCTCTGAGAGAACTTGTGACTGACCCAAGGTCACACCAGCAGCTGCATGTGGAGGAGCAGGGACTCAAACCCAGTTCTCCCAGATTAGAGTCCGTGCTCTTAACCACTACACCAAGCACCATGCAGTCATCCTTCTAAAGCAGCCATTTTCTCCAGGAGAAGTAGAATAAATGTTTCCAAAGAATAAATAGTAAAGAGATAAGAAATTCACGTCGTCTGGAAATTGTCATTCTGGGAGGTCTCCAGCCCCTGCCTGGAGGCTGGCAAGCCCAGTGGTGAGTAACTACAGCTCTCCCCTCGAGCAACCCCTTTCCACAAGCTGTCTGCTTCTTCCGCTGTGGGCCATCTGTGCCTAATCGGGGAGGATTCCATTCCTGGCCCCCTTCCAAGAGCAGGCCACGATGATGTCAAGAAGATATCTCTTATTGGATCAAGTGTTATTAATAGAACATTTCACTGACAAGAGGCGAGTCCGGTATCAAATATCCCAGCGGTCTATTCTGAGACAGCCTTGTGGATCCCGATGAAGAAGAAGCACGCATTCGTTTTCGGTGCAACAGATGTTAACCAGCAATGGGTTTTCTAGATTTTTATAACTGATCTCTGCAGGGTGGTGGACAGTACCAGCAAGTCGCAGCTGGCTTATGACCGCCCTGCAGGGTTTTCAAGGCAAGAGACGTTCAGAGGTCGTTTGCCATTGCCTGGCTCTGTGTGGCAGCCCTGGACTTCCTTTAGGGCTGCCAAGTCCCCCCGGGGGGTCGGGGATTCCCCCACTAAATAGGTCCCCAATCCACCGGTCTGGATTCGGCTGGCGGGGGGAACCCCACCCCCGAAATGGCCGCATCAGGTCAACGCGCCCGGCATGATGGCGTTGCCCGGAAGTGACATCATCATGCCGAGCACGCTGCAGGGCGACACTCTAGTAATCGCCCTGAAAACTCTATGGTACCATAGAGTTTTTAGGGTGATTACCAGAGCGTCGCCCAGTGACGTGCCCGGCATGATGACGTCACTTCCGGGCAATGTCATCGCGCCACGCACGAGGGTCCCGGACCAGGAGTGGGACTCCCCGGCTTGAATTCGTAAGGAACTTGGCAACCCTAACTTCCTCGGGGGTCTCCCATCCAAAGATTAACCAGGGCCGACCCTGATTAGCTACCAAGATCTAACAAGATCTAGTCTGGGCTATCCAGGTCAGGGTATCTCTGAAGGAGAAACACCACAAACTCCAGAACTGTTCGAGAATAAGGTGTTTTTTTTATAAAGTGCCTCAATCCAGGTAAAAATAAGGCCGTGTTACAGAGATGCTTATTTATTTACGCCCCACTTTTCTCCCCAACATGGACTCAAAGCACTTTGTAATATTCCCCACTCCTCCATTTTATCCTCACAGTAACCCTGTGAGGTAGGTTTGAATTCAAGAAAGTGACTGGCCCTCAATACTCCCTCTAAGAGCAAAAGTTCTACTTTATCAGCTTCTGTGAGAGTCCTACAGAGTCAGTCACCAACAAGTGTACTTAAACAGGAATGCTTTATTGAGAAAGGTCTGCTATGGTCATCTACACGTCTTGTGTTAGTAATGGCTGACACAGCCTGAAGCAGGACAATTATAGAGAATTCAAAAGGGGTCTGGTAAGGAAATGCAACTAATCACCAAGCTAAATCAAAGACACTCAAAATACTGGTTAGTTTTCCCAGGAAAAGAAGAGGGAAGAATTATAGCCAGTCAGGAGAAGAGATATACAGGCCAGCACTAGCAGTCTCCCAAGGTCAGAGCAGCTCGGGGAGTGATAAGCATGCCATGAGAAATATAACATAACATTCCACAGACATGATGTCAAGGGTGCACTCATCCCACCTCCCAGGCAGGAGATGGCAGCATTAGCTGACAGCTACCGGCATTCAAGTTGCTTGTGAGCGACCAGTTTGGCTACTGCATAAAGCAGTTTGCTCTGGAGCTGCCCTTCCTGAGTGAAGACAAAACTGTGTGAGACGGAGGCTAAAAAAACCTGTGAGCTACCTCACACTAACTCAGCTTAGAGGGAACACTGCAGTGGCCCAAGGTCACTCAAAGAGCTTCCCCAGCCGAGAGGCATTCGAATCTGAGTCCCCCAGATCCCTGCCCAGGGCTCTAACCACTAAACCACCCTGGCACCCCAGCTTCCCCAGACTTACTAGAATAAACACTCCCTCTCTAGTTTGGGCTAGAATTTTTAGAAGCTTGGAAAGGCAGTACAGGACTTCTCTTGGGGTTGCCAGCGCCACGTTGGGAACTACCTGGAGATTTTTCAGGTGGAGCCTGAGATCGGTTGGGATTTGGGGTGGGGCTTCAACGGGGTATAATCCCATAGAGACGAGCTTCCAAAGCGGCCATGTTCTCCAGGGGGACCGGTCTCTGTTGCCTGGAGATCCAGTTGTGATCCCAGGAGATCTTCAGCCACCCCCTGAAGGTTACGTAGAGAAGACAACCAGAGAAAAGCACGGGGAAAAAAGATCAAACGCAAAACAGAAACCACCATGGGAAATAACGAAAACAACTCGCTGATTACATTAGAAAGTTCCAATTGCATAAAGTCCCATGACGTTCCAATCATATTAAGTCCAATGGTGAACAAGACGGCCCCTCTTTCAACATTCAAACTGCGTATTGCATAGGAAAGCCCAACTCCAATTCAAAACGATCCGTAGCACGAGACGACGTGAGGAAAGATGACTTGTGAAAACAAAGTGCTTGTGTGCGTCATTCTTGCCAATGCAGGTTGCCAGCTTTGGTTCGGGAAAGTCCTGGAGATTTGGGGGTGCAGCCCGGGAAGGGACAGGTTTGGGGAAGGCAATGGCAAACCACTTGTGAACATCTCTTCTCTGGAAAACCCTGCAGGGTCGCCATAAGCACTTGGATGGGAGACCACCAAGGAAGTCCGGAGTCGCTACGCAGAGACAGGCCGTGGGAAAACACCTCTGAACGTCTCTTGCCTTGAAGACCCTGAAGGATCACCATAAACACTTGGATAAGAACATAAGAGAAGCCAATGTTGGATCAGGCCAGTGGTCCATCCAGTCCAACACTCTGTCACACAGTGGCCAGAAACACCAGGTGCCATCAGAAGGTCCAGCAGTGGGGCCAGGACACTAGAAGCCCTCCCGCTGTTGCCCACCCCCCGTCAAGCACCAAGAATACAGAGCATCCCTTGCTCCAAACTGAGAGTTCCTATCTATAGTTTGTGGCTAATAGCCAGAGATGGACCTGTGCTTGGTGGGAGACCACCAAGGAAGTCCAGGGTCGCTATGCAGAGGTAGGCAATGACAAACCACCTCTGCTCGTCTCTTGCCTTGAAGACCCTGCAGGGTCGCCATAAGCACTTGGATGGGAGACCACCAAGGAAGTCCAGGGTCGCTATCCAGAGACAGCCGATGGGAAAACACCTCTGCTCATCTCTTACTGTGAAAACTGAGAGCCAGTTTGGTGTAGTGGTTAAGGGAGCGGACTCTGATCTGGGAGAACCGGGTTTGATTCCCCACTCCTCCACTTGTACCTGGCTGGATGACCTTGGGCAAGCCATAGCTCTCTACCAGCTGTTCTCTCAAGAATAGATGTCTCAGAGCTCTCTCAGCCCCACCTACCTCCCACGGTGTCTGTTGTGGGGAGGGGAAGGGAAAGGAGTTTGTAAGCCGATCTGAGACTCCCATGGGGAGTGAAATGTGGGGTATAAATCCAATCTCTTCTTCTTCTTCTTCTTTTGAAAACCCTGTTGGGTCACCATAAGCCAGCTGCAACTTGTTGGCACATTCCATCCCCACCAAAGCACAGGAAGGTTAGCATGCAACTGCTAGCCACTTCCTTCCTGTACAGCCCCCAAGCAAACTCAGCGGTTGGCTATTACACATCAATGCCTGTAAACACCATCCACGTAAGAGGAGCGGAGAAATAAAAGGCCAAAACCTTCAAGCAAGCCATCCCACCTCAGTCTTGGTTTCAGCAAAGTTCTTAACCTGGGTTCAGGGCTTTGGCCACCCACTGGGCCAAACACGCTTGAGCTTCTTTGGATGTTAAGACCTGTCTAGTCGGCTCTTCCCCCAACAGACCTCAAAGTTTATAGCCACGAAGCAAAATCGAATAGGGTTCAGGAGAGGGGAAACCTACGGTCACGGAGGCAGTGAAGGAGAGGGGTTCGATCAGGAGACTCACGTTGAAACCCCTACTAACCAGGTGACCTTGGGCCAATTGCTTTTTCTCGGCCTGTCATGCCTCACAGGGTTGTTGTGAGGATATCATGGTACGAGGAGAACCAGGTATGCCTGTGCTCCTTGGAAGAAGAGCAAAACAATATGAAAAATGGAATGGTGATTACGGATCTCCAAGAGTCTGTGAGACGGGATCCTCCTCCACATGGAGCCAGCTGGGTGACCTTGGGCAAGCCATAGCTCTGTACCAGCTGTTTTCTCAAGGACAGTTGTCTCAGAGCTCTCTCAGCCCCACCTGCCTCACAGGGTGTCTGTTGTGGGGAGGGGAAGGGAAAGGAGTTTGTAAACTGCTCTGAGACTCTTAAGTGAGTGAAGGGCAGGATATAAATCCAATCTCTTCTTCTTCTTCTTCTATCTTCATCATCACTGATATGATATTCAGGTAGGCATCTACAGTTTTGAGGACCAGGTAGTAGGTGATGGGAAACACTTCAGCCAGTTTTGGTGTAGTGGTTAAGTGCATGGACTCTAATCTGGGAGAACCGGCTCTGTACCAGCTGTTTTCTCAAGGACAGTTGTCTCAGAGCTCTCTCAGCCCCACCTACCTCCCAGGGTGTCTGCTGTGGGGAGGGGAAGGGAAAGGAGTTTGTAAGCCGCTCTGAGACTCCTTTGGGTAGTGAACGGCGGGGTATAAAGCCAATCTCTTCTCTCTTCTTCTTCCGAGTGAAGGGTGGGGTATAAATCCAACTCTTCTTTTTTAACCCTTGCTTATTCAGTAAAAGAAATTGAACTCCCCGTGTAGAGTACCCCCTCCCCCCGCCAATGCTATTTGTGTATAGATTTTGGTTGCAGTTATCAAAACTGAATGGGACTTCAACAGTTAAACCCCACTTCCTCTTCCTGCAAAACACACTTGTATCAGGGCAAATGCACAACTAATTTTTGACAGTCTGAAAGTAAAGGCTTTTTGTGCCCTAATATACTGGGCAGAGCACTGAAATGCTTTCCCACCATCCCAAACTACAACTCTACTAATAACTTGTAACTGCACGTCCTAGTAAAAGGCAACGCTTACACGTAAGTATCAGCACCTACTAAACACTTATACAGATTTTCTTTACATACTCCAGAGATGCCTGTTTCAGCCGCTGCAACGATTCCATGCATCGTCTCCATTTTGCAGATGGGGAAACTGAGGTTCGGGGAACTGCAGATGGGAAAACGGAGGTTCGGCTGCATCGAGAGCTGAATCACATCATCCCTTGCAACCGCACCACGGTAGCGCAAGCTGAACACTTTGCAGAAGACATGTTCAAGATGCGGCACTGATCGGAAGAGAACGCTCGCTCCTGACCATTCAGGTAGGGAAAACTTTGTGGGAAACGGATCTGACGGCCGACAAGGGGCAGTGCGCTTTGCGGATTCTCCGTTTGTTAATTAACACATCTGTATGGGAAAGTGCCTCCACAGACTGCCTTGGTGCATGTTCCAGGCAGGGAAACAGCAAACCCACACCCTGCAGGCGCATCGTTTGCACATCATGCACAGTTCCTGGTACAACCCAGCCAAAGGTACAATCACAAGCTTTTCCCCTGGTGCCAGACGATGGAATCCCAAGGGTGGGGGAGACCTGTAGCCCCACTTCCAGGACAGGAAAGGGCTGCCAAGATCCACAGAACAAATGGAGAAGCCCCTTTTGTTCATTTATCAGCGAGCAGAAGCCCTGGAGAGACCCGATCTGCCAGCAGCCCCCAAACTTAATTGCAAGCAGATAACAACGCACAGACACACACGCCCCGCTCTGTCTCCAAAGATGGAGTCATCGATTCAACTCTGTCAACTCTGCCGTTCAAACTTCCCATTTCAGAGAAAAGGAGGAATGTAATTAGAAGGGGAGGGGAACTTCAAGGGGCAGCGCCCTTTAATTTGCTCCTCTCCTCCCCAAAATCCTTCCACACGCAAGGGCAATGAACTTCCTTGCCCGCCAGAAATGCCCATCTCCCACGGCATTCCAGTCAGTTAACAGAAAAGAGGGTTCTTTTATGAAGTACCCCCTTTCTCCAAAATCATCTCTCTTTGCCCTCTGTGCGTATCAGCTGTCGCTGTCTACAGGCTGTGCCCCAGATTTTGAGAAGGAAAGACCAGGAGGAAAGAAGGAAGGACCAGGAAGCAAGAAGAAAGACCAGGAAGATCTTGTCTAGGCTGCAATCACACATACTAAAGGATCCACTTTCAATCCACTTCCAATGCACTTTCCAAGTGGATTTTACAGTGTGTGAACTGGCAAAATCCAATTCGAAAGTGCACTGAAAGTAGATTGAAAGTGGATTACTTAGTGTGTATGTGTGTGTGATCGCAGCCCTCTAGTGTGTTTTTCTTCTGCCTTTCCTCCAAGGAAGTTTGGGGCACCGCACGTGGTTCCTCCTTTCCCAGTGCATCTTCACAACCACCCAGTGAGGTGGGTTGGATGGAGAAAGAGCAACTCATCTACAAGGACCCAGTCCGTTTTTATGGCCAGGTGGGGATTTGAATCTATGCATAAAAACATATGAAGCAATCTTATACTGAAACAGACTCTTGTCTCTTGAGGTCAGTACTGTCTTCTCAGACTGGTAGCAGCTCTCCAGTTTTAGGTAGAGGCCTTCCACATCGTCTGCTGCCTAGTCCTTTTAACTGGAGATGCTGGGGAACAGCCAGTTTGGTGTAGCGGTTAAGAGCACGTACTCTAATCTGGGAGAACCCGGTTTGATTCCCCACTCCTCCACACGCAGCTGCTGGTGTGACCTTGGGTCAGTCACACCCTATGGGGCAGTTGTATGCATTTATCTATTCCATGCTTTTCTCTCCAGTGGGAAATTGAAGTGGTTCATGACATGATTTGAGAGCCAGTTTGGTGTGGTGGTGAAGAGCGGGGGACTCTAATCCGGAGAACCGCATCTGATTCCCCACTCCACATGAGGCCAGCTGGGTGACCTTGGTTCAGTCACAAGTTCTCTCAGAGCTGTTCTCGAAAGAGCAGTCCTCAGCCCCACCTACCTCACAGAGTGTCTGTTGCGGAGAGGGGAAGGGAAAGGAGTGTGTAAGCTGCTCTCAGACTCCGAGTGAAGGGCAGGCTATAAATCCAATCTCCTCCTCCTCCTCTTCTTCTTCTGCCTGCCTGCTTGCCTGCCAAGCAGATGTTCTACCCTGAGCCACAGCCCCTCCCCTCGAGGCACTTCCCAGCAGGGCAAAAAGGAAGCAGCCTAAATAGTCCTACCTGGGACTTAAGTGAATTAATAGGAGATGCTGGAGATTGAACCTGCGACTTCCTGAGCGCAAAGTAGATGCTCTACCTCTGAGCCGGGGTTCCTTCCCTCCCTCCCTGATCCTAGACTGATATTCCAGCTGCTGTAACTCTTCGGCCCTTCTGAGATCTGCTTTGCAAGCAGTCCTGCCTTCTGCTCAGGGGCTTTCTATAAGAGCTGGCGGTCATAGTCGGAAAGGCAACCCGCACATATTCAGAGACACACGAGTCAGCCCAGAGTACACTGCATTGGTCAGGCTACACCTCGAGGATTATGTGCAGTTCTGGGGCCTCACTTTAAAAAAGGATGTGGACAGAATGGAGTGGGCACGGAGGAGAGCGACGAGGATATTCCGGGGGGGGGGGGGGCTCTGGAGACCAAGAAACCCTACGAGGAAAGGCTGAGGGTCTTGGGAATGTTCAGTCTGGAGAAGAGGAGGTTGGGGATCGCTCTCGAAGTATCTGAAGGGCTGTCACTTAAGGGCCGCGGCGGCTCAGTGGTTAAGACGCTGAGCTGCAGACCGGAAGGTCTGTAGTTCAGCAGTCTGAGAGCCAAGTGTCGTGTGATGGAGTGAGCGCCCATCTCTGGCCCCAGCTCCTGCCAACCTAGCCGTTCGAAAGGAAGAAATTGCAAGCAGATAAATAGGTACCGCTTCGGTGGTAAGGAAACAGCATTCCATGCACCTCGGCGTTTAGTCATGCCGGCCACATGGCCACGGAAATGTCTTCGGACAGCGCTGGCTCTTCGGCTTAGAAACGGAGATGAGCACCAGCCCCTAGAGTCGGATTCGACTGGCTTTTGCGCAAGGGAAACCTTTCTTATCGGGGATGCTCTAGGCTGATCCTGCACTGAGGGTTAGACTAGATGGCCTGTATGGCTCCTTCCAATTCTGTGATTCTCTGATTATTCTAGTGTGGGTTTAAGGAAGCCCTTGCTTCAACAAATCATAATCGTTCTACTGGCTCTCTGGGCAATAACTCAGGGCTACCGATGCCAAAACAAAACGAAAAGATGACCCAGCAGAAGTGAAACTCGGCCAAACCAGTGTATCTGCCTCTAAAGGGGCATCTCAGAATTTGCATGCATGCCACCAGGGGAAGGTCATCAAATCCCTTGTCGCCCACAGCTCACAGCAGCTCACATCCAGTACAACAGCCTCTGCTTGGTTGACACAACTACAGAAGGAGGCTCAAAGGTGACTTAAAGGCATGTGGAAAAATGCCGTCAGTGTGAGCTGGAAAATCTCCAGTTTAAACAGCATTGTGTCTACAAAGTCGTTAGATAGCCTTAGGCGAGAGCTATCCTCGGCCATGGATGCACAAATAACACTGGCCTAATGGAGTTTGTTGGGAATATTACCAAAGATAACTTACACAAAGAGTACCCTACGGTGCTATGTGGAAGATGAGTCAACCGACTTTTGAAAGTTTTAATAGCAGGCGGGACCACACACACACGCTCCATTTGCACAGCGTGGCACACAAAGATCTGTTTTTGGAAGCGCGGCTAAGATGGGGCGGGGCGGGGGAAGACATGCTAACATCCTTCATGGAGGACACTCGCTTAGCTTCCTCACCTATGCTGAACCTTTTGTTTGTCTCTTTGCTGACAGATCTTGTATAGACAACTGGGGGGGGGGGTGAACTGTAGTCTGAAAGGTCAGTAGTTCAGCCGTTCTAGACCAGAGTGCCGCCTGACAGACCGTCTCTGGTCCCAGCTCCTGCCAGCCTAGCAGTTTGAAAGCAAGAAATTGCAAGTAGATAAAAAGGTACTGTTTCAGTGGGAAGGTAACAGCGTTCTATGTGCCTCGGCATCTAGACATGCCGGCCACATGACCACGGAGAAGTCTTCAGACAGCGCTGGCTCTTCAGCTTGGAAACGGAGATGAGCACCGCACCTCTAGAGTCGTAACTGACTGGCTTTTGAGCAAGGGAAACCTTTACCTTTACCTTAAAGTCCGGCTGGTATGAAACCACGCACCAAACCCCAATACTTTTACAAAATGAACGGCAAGCATAAAGAAGAAGAAAATTGATTGGATTTATACCCCACCCCTCACTTGGAGTCTAAGAGCGGCTTACAAACTTCTTTCCCTTCCTCTCTCCACAACAGACACCCTGTGAGGTAGGTGGGGCTGAGAGAGCTCTGACAGGAACTGCTCTTTCGAGAACACCTCTGACAGAACTATGGCTTGCCCGAGGTCACCCCAGCAGCTGGTTGTGAGGGCGTGGGGAATCAAACCCCGTTCTCCCAGATTAGAGTCCGTGCACTTAACCACTACACCAAACCACTACACCAAAAACAACATCAACAAAAAGGTTCTAATTCCAGAGGGGTAACAGCAAAAACAAATAGGAATCTCACAGCACTTTTTAAAGAGCACTTGTGAACCAAGGGCTCTAGCCCAGGGCAGTCTATGTTGGACTACAACGCTGTTAGCCTTTTAAGGCGCCACAAAAGTGGCCGCTCTGAACCACTGAGGAACCAGCATGGCGCAGTGATTCGGACTGTCAGACTTAGTCTAGGAAACGCAGGTTCAAATTCCCACCCTCCCACGGACTAGCCTTGGGCTACCATATTTTGAAGAGCAAAAAAGAGGACCCATTTCCCGACTGACTACTTTAAACAAGTGATCACAATGACAAATCTTTCTAAGAACAAAATAAAGGAGTGAAGGAAAAGGAGAAGGAGAGGAGGAGGAGATTGGATTTATACCCCGCCCTTCATTCAGAGCCTCAGAGCGGCTTACAATCTCCTTTCCCTTCCTCTCCCTACAACAAGTGCCCTGTGCGGTAGGTGGGGCTGAGAGAGCTCTGAGAGAACTGTGACTGACCCAAGGTCACCCAGCGGGCTGCATATGGAGGAGTGGAGAACCAAACCCGGTTCACCCAGATTAGAGTCCACCGCTCTTAACCACGATGCCAAACTGGCTCTCCAATCATGTCCACTTTAAGTTCCCAGTGGACAGAAAAGCAAGGAAGGAATCAATAAACGCAGACAACCGCCCATTAGCTTCGTCCACGAGACCTGTTCATATGTTACAGTGCAGGTCCAGAGCATATGGACATCTACAAGGGAACCCCCACATTTCAGCAAAATTAAGATGGAGTTCCAGAAAATCCCACTCATCCTGAATCCACTATCTAGCAGGACAGAAGGAAAGCAGAAGGAATGGTTCTACCTTGGATTTAAGGGAATCCCAATGCAATTCTAAGCTGGTCATTTCACACTGGGTTCTTTCTCCGCCCTCCAGTCCAGCGCAAGTGACCAGCGCGCTCAACCTGCTCACCCCTCCTTTGGCATGTCACATGCGCGTCTATAATTTTCCCACCTGCCAATTAGAATCAAATTGAAGAAGAGACTGGATTTACACCCCACCCTTCACTCAGAGTCACGGAGCGGCTTACCATCTCCTTTCCTGTCCCTTCCCCTCCCCTGGGAGGTAGGTGGATCTGACAGAGCTCTTCCCAGGACTGCTCTGGAGAGAGCAGCTCTGAGAGAACCCATGACTGACCCAAGGTCACACCAGCAGCGGCATGTGGAGGAGTGGGGAACCAAACCCAGGATCCTCCAGATTAGAGTCAGCCGCTCTTAACCACTACACCGGCTCTCCTTGGCCAGTAAGATTCAAACTTTTCGGCTCCAAACTAATCCTGGCTTTGGGTCCCACTGGCTGCTCACCTGCCAACATCTTTACAGTATAAATATAACCCCGAAACCCCAGAACTCTAAAGGAGCAACAATTCCCCTGAACTTTCTTGCTACCCCCCCCCCCCCCCCCCCCCCCGTGTAGCCTGAACACGAGAACCTCAAAAATCTGGAACTGGGCTCAGTTTCTCCTCTGTGCCTTCCTTCTTTGCTCTCTTTCCACCCTAGAACCTCCAGACCTTGGACAGACTTGTATATTTTCATTTGGCTCCCTTTACTGTGAGCTTTTACTGTTTAGATGTTAGGGGGGGGTGTGGCTGTATGTTTGTGTGTGTGTGTGTGTGTGTGTGAGAGAGAGAGAGAGAGAGAGAGAGAGAGAGAGAGAGAGAGCGCACGCGCTTGTGGCTCTCTGAGTGCCTCTTACTTTTCTCCATATTTTTTATCTAAGTAAAGATTTCGACTTCGATTCTATTTCCCCCCCCGGCTCTATTTCTGAGAACAGCCCCATTCCAACAGTGAAGCGCTACTACCAAATTCCGGACCTTGGTATACACAGGCCGTGCTCCCTAATTTAATTGTACCTGGCTAGGCGTGCGTGCGCTCTTAACACACAAAGGGGACATTCCAAGTGTTGGGAGTCATGCATATGTCCATTTGGGTAAAGAGGGAACACCTTGTCCATCTTGTCAGAAAGAGGCAACCTGTGTTCACCTTACGAAAGGAACCAGGGACCAGCATCTGGGTATATCTGCCCTTTCAATCACACATTCAGCTGTACATGCGCTGAATGTTGGTTTTTTGCTGCCAATTTGGAAATGTCTTATGGCAGGGGTGGGCAAACTTGCTCAGCGTAAGAGCCACCTAGAACAGGGGTGGCCAAACTTGCTTAACGTAAGAGCCGCATAGAATAAACATCAGATGTTTGAGAGCCACAAGACATGAACAAATATTACCTGCTTTTATTGGAAAAGAAGCAAATTTGCTTTTTATTAACATTAAATGAGACTGCCAAAAATAATAACAAAAGGGGTAAAAGCAGATATTGAAAATGATATTAATTTGACCAATGATATTTGTTTGCTAATAATATTTAGCTTCCCCAGCCGCCCTGCCAGGAGCCACATAATAATATGTGAAAGAGCCGCATGCGGCTTCTGAGCCACAGTTTGCCCACCCCTGTCTTATGGCAACCCTGAAGGGATTTCAAGACAGACAATCAGTCACGTTTGCCACTGGCTGGCTCTGCATACAATCCTGGTATCGCTTTGAGGTCTCCCATCCAAAATACCAACCAGGGCTGACCCTGCTTAGTTTATAAGACCTGATGAGATTGGGTTAGCCTGGGACTATCTAGGTCAGGGCCATCTGCAGAGTCCAGCATGAGAATTCTGCAACACACTTACACAGAAAGAAAAACCAGGTGCACAAGCCATGCTCCCTCGAAGCTGTGGAGTCCTGTGAGCAAACATTCTACTTCGTGAGAGACTGGCTTTAAAGTTGTGAGCGAGCGATTGGGCTGCTGCATCAATTAGTTGCCTCTAAAGCCATCCTCCCTGAGCGAAGACAAAAACCTGTGAGCCGGAGGCTAAAAACCTGTGAGCTAGCTCACACTAACTCAGCTTAGAGGGAACACTGCTTTATGAGGTAAGTGGGGCCAGGAGAGCTCTTTCGAGAACTGCCCCTGAGAACAGCTCTGAGAGAACTTGTGACTGACCCAAGGTTACACCAGCAGCGCACAAGGTACACGTCCTGATCTGGATGGTGGCCCAGGCTAGCCTGATCTCGTCAGATCTCAGAAGCTAAGCAGGATCAGCCTTGGTTAGGACTTGGATGGGAGACCAGGGTTGCTGCCCAGAGCCACGCGGTGGCAAACCACCTCTGCTCATCTCTGGCCTTGAAAACCACACAGGGTAAAGCGGACTGCAACTCAACGCCACTTTCCACCCCCACGCTGTACATGGCCTGGGCGCTGGTCCACTGTCACTTGCGCACAGGGCTTCCGCCTTCCCTTGCCCCAGGCAGTGCAGTAGCGTGGCCAACAAGGGGTCACCCGCGTGGGCTCAAGGCGGATGGGTCCGATGCCATCTACCGGGACGCTTCTTACTGGGGCGCAGAGGGGAAAAAAAACTAAATGCAGAAGGGAACACGTGAGGAGCATGTTTCCTGTCTCGGTTTCTCGCCTCGCATTTCCTGCCCTCCGAGCAGGCAAAGCAAAGGGCCGAAAATGAAGAAGTTAACTTCCAGTTTCTCTCCCACCCGCCCCACGCCTTCTGACACTGGCGCGGCGCAACAGATCGAAGCTGAAATCAACCCGACGACCGGCCTTTCGCCTTAAGTCTCCCCCACCCCGAGATGGGGGGGGGGGGGGGGCTCTGTCAGGAAGCCAAGCCTGCCCGGAGCTGCCCTGGCTCAAGTCAATCTGCTGGGAAGGGGAGAAGAGAAGCCCCCCCCCCTTTTGTCCTTTCTGTTTGAAGTCGCGAAAGGAAAAAACAACAACTGGAGGGGAAAGATAAGGCCAGGAAGGGGGAGGGAAGGGGAGCCACCGCCCCAGATAGGCGCCTCTAGGCTGGCGGGGGGGGGGGGGGGGACTCTGCATCCGGGGGAAGGGGGGATGTAAGAGCGTGCGCCCACTCCCTTCAAAGTTGCTTGATCTTAAAACTCAGGGGATTGGGGGGGGGGGGGGTGAAGGGAGGGGGTGGCCACAAAGTTAGGTCTTGAAACACACACACACACACCCCATCTTGGAGTCAAGTCCAGCAAGAGAATTGCTCTCCTCCCCCGCCCCAAACAAAAACCAAGACCCCCCCCCCTTCGAAAAGGGGCTGCAGGGAAGAGAGAAGGGTGGCCGCCGGTCTCCCCGCACGCCTCCCGCCCCCCTTGTCCTTCCGAGTCCGCACGCTCCGCCTGGTTTCGCGGTAACCGGATCCCCCCCCCCCCGCCCCCTCGTCCGGCTTGTTCCGTTTTTTTGCCGAACGGAACTCCAGAGACCCCCCCCCCCCCCCGGCTTCTTCCAGCCAGCGCCAGCCCCCGAATCGCCTAGCTCCGGCGGCCGGCGGCGGTCCCAATCCGCCCCCTACGGTCCCTCCGCCCTGCCCTGCAGATGCGCCGCTCTCCGGCCGGCAAAGGCGATCCGCTCCGGCGCCCAGCCTCTCCAGCTCGGCTCGCTCCCCGCTCCGCCCGGCCAAACGGTGCCCCCTTCCAGCCCCGGCAAACGGAGATCCCCGGCGCGCCCCGCTGCTTGCCTGGCTCACCGCGTCCGGAGAGGCTCCCGCGGCTCGCCTGCCGCTCGCATCCCCGCTCCGCGCCTCCTCGCCGGCTCCTTTGTCCTGCCCAAGCGCCGCCTGGAGCCCCCGGGGCGGCCGCGGCAACAATAGCGCTTTCCCCCCTCGCCGGTCGCTCTCTTGCTGCTCGTCCAGCGGCAACGCCGGCTGCCTTCCTGCCTCAGGTCCTGATATAGTGGCTTCCCTCCCCGGCAAAGCCACGTGGATGGCGGGCGGACGGGCGGGGGGGGGAGCGATAGAGACAGAGAGAGCAAGCGAGCGAGAGCGCAAAAGCGCACCCACGAGGGGCGCAGCGCAACAGAGAGAGCGAGGGGGGGGGGGGGACAGCGCGGAGCCAGACGTGTGGAGGCCGAGTGGGCTGCAAGAGCGCGGCTGAACCCACGCCCGGCTCGAGAGGAGGGTTCCCAGTCTCCAGGCGGCGGCTGGAGATCTCCCGGGATCGCAACTGCGCTCCGGCAGGGCAGGGTATGGCGATAGCTGGAGCTCGGCCGATCTCAGGCCCATGTGGGGAGCAGGGGCGCCCAACCTCCAAGGGAGGGTTGCCAATCTCCAGGCGGCGGCTGGAGATCTCCCGGAAGCGCAACTGGTCTCTGGCAGGGTATAGCTGGAGCCTCGTGGATCTCAGGATCTCCATGGATCTCCCAGAATCACAACTGGTTTCCAGGTTATAGACGTCACTTTCCCTGGAGACAATGGCTACTTTAGAAGATGGACTCTTATGGCATTATTTAGGGTTGTCAGGTCCCCCAGGCCACCAGCAGGGGATAGGGGGGTAGAGTTGCCAGATCCAGGTTAGGAACTCCTGAAGATTTGGGGATGGGCCCTGGGGAGGACAGAGACCCCGGGGGGGGGTACAATACCATAGAGTCCAGTCTCTGAATCGTCCGTTTTCTCCAGGGGAACTGACCTCTGTAGTCGGGAGATAAACTGTAATTCCAGGGGAGCCCCAGGCCCCACCTGGAGGCTGGCGTCCCTGCACCTCCTGAGGCCCCTCCCTGTCCCAAGGCCCAAACACCAAACCCTTCCCTCCCCGGACTCCACCATCCCCAAATCTCCAGGCATTTCCCTTCCTAAACCTGGCAACCCTACTCCAGGCGGAACCTGGCGATCTCCTCGAATTACAATGGCCCCCAGTGGCCAGGTCCCCCGGGAGGAAATGGCTGCTTGGAGTGGTGAACTCGACGGGATTCATATCGTGGGGGGATCCCACCCTTCCCCAAGACCCTGCTTCCCCCCCCCCCCCCGGTTCCACCTTGAAATCTCCAGGAATTTCCTAACCTGGAGTTGACAACCCAAGCGGGAGGTCGGGGTGCTGGTTGGAAGAGAAACGGTGTGAAATTGGGGGAGGGGTGGATTGGGCAGGGGCGCGCGCGGGCAGCAGTCAAAATCGGAATCGATTCTAACTGCTCCACTGCAGACCAAGATCGAGGTGAGATCAATGTCGGGGCAAAGCTCTCCGCGGCGACGGAGGACTCTCCTCCCGCCCCCCAACCGAATCCCGTCTTCTTACCCCGTCTTTTTACCCCCTCTTCTTCCTTGGCGTCGGGCGCAGGAGGGCCGAAGGATCGAACCTGTGCCTCCTTGCACAGCGTCCTCTCGCAGTCTTTCGCAGGGGACTTCTGCTATTGGGGACAGGGCGATCCGGTCCCGTTGAGCTGACAGTCGTGGAAAGGGGGGAGCGGGAAGGTCTCTTGGAGAAGCCCTCCCCCGCCCCGCCCCCTCAGGCGTACAACACCTGTTAGTAGGGAAAAGCTACCTGCAAGAACCCGGAATCATCCAGCCGGCCGCGAAACTGACCACCCCTCAGAAGCCTCCTATCAATGTCACTCTAGGCAAAAACAGAAGAGAGTGAAGACCACTCTCATTTCCCTGGGTGTTCCCTTGCGGTGGAGTCCAAGCTCATTGGTCAAAGCTGGTCCCCAGCTTGGACTGGAGACAGCTAAGACCCCCGGGGAAATGGGGCTGGTCTTTAGGGTGCAGATTTTTGTTTTGCCATGGCAGACTGACAAAAGGGGCTGCCCCATCAGAAGATTGTGAAGAGCTCTGCCTTTCGGATTTCCTCGGAGGGCCAGTATAGCACCAATGCTCCAGGCTGACAGGCAGAGGGCAATTCAATCGGCATTTATTTCTGTGTACTTATTCATGTAGGGCCGCAGTGGCTCACAGGTTAAGATGCTGAGTTGCAGACCGGAAAGTCGGTAGGTCAGCAGCTCAAGACCCGAGTGCCATGTGACGGGGTGAGCTCCCGTCTCTGGCCCCAGCTCCTGCCAGTCTAACAGTTCGAAAACAAGAAATTACAAGTAGATAAATAGGTGCCACTTCGGTGGGAAGATAACAGCGTCCCGTGGGCCTCGGCATTTAGTCATGCCGGCTACATGATCACGGAGACATCTTCGGACAGCGCTGGCTCTTCGGCTTGGAAACGGAGATGAGCACCGCACCCCTAGAGTCGGATTCGACTGGCTTTCGAGCAAGGGAAACCTTTACCTTTTTACTTATTTGTGTTTTTATTTGTTTTTCAGTCCACTGGCAGCCAACTTCTGGGGTTTTCAAGGCAAGCGACAGAACAGAGGGGGTTTGCTATTGTCTGCCTCTACATAGCCTACATCCAAAGCTGCCTTTTACTGAAACAGACCCTTGGTCCATCTAAGTCTTGTCTACTCAGACTGGCAGCGGCTCTCCAGGGTCGCAGGTGGAGGTCTTTCACATCACCAACTACCAACACGGCCAGCGTTCCCTCTAAGGTGAGTTAGTGTGAGCTGGCTCACCGTTTTTAAACCTCCGGCTCACACATTTTGGTCTTTGCTTGGGAAGGATGGCTCCAGAGCAAACTAATTGATGCAGTAGCCAAATCACTTGCTCACCACTCACAGTAGCTCGCTAAGTAGAATTTTTGCTCACAAGACTCCACAGCTTAGAGGGAACATTGCAACGACATGATCCTTTTAAGCTGGAGATGGTGGGGATTGAACCGGGGGGCCTTCTGCATTCCGAGCAGATGCTCTGCCACTGACTTGATGGCCTCCCATCTAAGTACTCATGAGTGCCAACCCTGCTTAGCTTCCAAGATCTGATGAGATTGGGCTATCCTGGGCTACCTGGGTCAGAACGGAAATGCCCGTAGGGAAAGGAATGGTGGATTGGGGAGTGTGTGTGTGTGGGGGGGGAGAGACAAGGGGGTTACTTGAAAGTAGTGAAAGAGATGCCGATAGAGGGGAGAGAGGGAGAGACGGTATTTGTGCATGAACGCTAGAGTGCCAGCTCAGGGCTGGGAAATACCTGGAGATTTGGGGGTGGAACCTAAGGGGGTGGGGTATGGGGAGGGGAGGACTTCAGTGGGGTATTATGGCATAGAGTCCATCTTGCAAAGTGGCCATTCTCTCGTCTTCTTTTTTTGTGAGTGTGTGTGTGTGTGTTTGCTTGCAAGCCTGGGAATCATGGTGGCTTCCGGCGACCCCCAGTGCAGCTAGGACATTTTCAGAGTGGTGGCTTTGTTGCTTGCCTCTGTGTCCCAGCCCTGGTATTCCTTGGAGTCTCCCATCCAAGTACATGCCAGGCTGGCCCTGCTTAGCTTCTGAGATCTGTTGAGATCGGGCTTGCCTGGGCTATCTAGGTCAAAGCCAAAGCAGCACTTTCTCCAGGCGAACAGATCTCTGTCACCTGGAGATGCATAATGGAAATCCATCATGTATGGACTGGTAACTTCCATTTCAATGTATCTGAAGAAGTGTGCATGCACACGAAAGCTTATACCAGGGGTGGCCACACTGCAGCTTGGAAGCCGCATGCGGCTCTTTCACACAGTCTGATTTTATGTTAATAAAAAGCAAATTTGCATATTTTTTCAATAAAAATGTGTGTGTGATGTTTGTTCATGTCTTGTGGCTCTCAGACATCTGATTTCTATTCTGTGTGGCTGTTACATTAAGCAAGTTTGGCCACCCCTGGCTTAGACCTTGAATAAAACTTTGATGGTCTTAAACGTGCCACCGGACTTGACTTCTTTGCTGGAGATCAGTTGTAATCGTGGGAGATCTCCAGCTACCACCTGGAGGTTGGCAACCCTAAAGATGAGAGAGAGAGAGAGAGAGCAGGAGGAAAGAGTATGCTTATCAGTGAGCCATGTGTAGAGGGAGTTGGCCCAGCAGTGTAAAGGGAGTTGGCCCTAGGGCTGCCAAGTCCCCGGGTAGGGCGGGGGAAGCACCGATTTTTAAAGCTTTCCCCCGCTTTTTCAGAATTGGCCACCGGGGGAGGCAATGGCTGCCAGCAGGGAAACGTCGGAGCCTGCTCTGGCCTCTTAAAAGGGAAATGTCTGCAGAGAGCCTGCCCTGCAGTAAAAAGCCTCAACAGACATTTCCCCTTTAAGAAAGAGCAAGAGAGTCCCGCCCAGAGAGGCTCTTTCTGCTGAAGGGCCTGCTTTTGCATGTGGCCTGCTGCTGGAGTAAGCTGCTTGGGGTAAGCTGCTGGGGTTTGCCAGCTCTTTTCCTTCTCTCTCTCTCCCCCTCCCCCTTTCTTTCTTTTTTCTGTCTGTCTGTCTGTCTGTCTCTCTCTCTGTCCCCATCCAGCAGAGGTCTATCAGTGGCTATTATTAGCCACAAGGTCTAAATGGAGCCCTTTGTCTGGGGCAGTGATGCTCTGCATTCTTGGTGCTTGGGGGGCAACAGTGGGAGGGCTTCTGGAGTTCTGGCCCTGCTGCTGGACCTCCTGAGGGCACCTGGTATTTTTGGCCACTGTTGTGACACAGAGTGTTGTACTGGATGGGCTGTTGGCCAGACCCACTGTGGCTTCTCTCCTGTTCTTATGATATGAAAATCATATTTAGCACTTGTGCAGCACTTAGTGCTTCATATTCTGCCGAGATGAGGAAGGATTCAGTAGGGCCGTTGCTCAGTGATAGAGCATCTGCTTGACATGCAGGAGGTATCAGCCTCTTCAGCTAAAAAAGGATCAGGTCATAGGTGACATTAAAGATCTCAGCCTGAGACCCTGGAGAGCCACTACCAGTCTGAGTAGTCAATACTGACCTTGATGGACCAATGGCCTGATTCAGTATTAAATAAAATGATTCCATGGCACTGCAGGGTTTTGAGCCAGGCTCTCCCAGATCCCAGCCAAACAAACTGACTGCTACATAACACTGACTCTTGTTCAGTGACAAAAAACAGTGGCATAAAAAAATGATGTCACTTCCTTTCTCCTGGCTCCACCCCCAAAGTCTCCTGGCTCCACCCCCAAAGTCCTCAGATATTTCCCAAGTTGGACTTGGCAGCCCTAGTTGGCCCGTGTATGTACAAGGAAGGTGGGACAAGATTAGAGCATCCAGGCGGTGACTGCTTTTGAATGGGAGTCTGAAAAAGACAACATGTCCAAAGAACAGGGGGTGGGGCAAGCTGGGGTGCAAAAGAAAGTGATTGACTGGCTGTGTGTGCGTGAGGGAGAGATCCCAACAGCTGTGCCACTGACGGAGATGATATAAGCCGATTGGTTTTAATCGAAAGTAGAGGTTTAATTTAGGTATTTCTACCTTGCTTTTCAGCAGTCCAGACAGCTCGGGCTAACCTGATCTTGTCAGAGCTCAGAAGATAAGCAGGGTCAGACCCTGGGTAGTGTTGGCCAGCAAGGCACTTTTAGTGCTCTTATGAATTGTGATATTCATAAGCATGAACTTTGGGTTGCCAGTAATGGAAGGGCCATGTGCTTTCTTCATGAGGAGCCAGCTCCAGCCCATGCCAGGAGGCTGACACCCTAGACAGTTCACCTGGGACAGAGACAAAGCCATGAGGTTTCTTTCTGTTTCAGCACGCTGGTTAACCCCTGCCCCCTCCAATGTACCTGCATAGTTATGCTAACGCAGTTGCTTAGCAACTAATGTTCGGGCCATCACCCAGTTGGCCAAAGTCATTGACTAACAATAGATGTGGCCAGGTGAGTCATCGGACCCCAGCCCAGGTGTCCACTTCCTGGTGAGATCATAGTTTTGCAACATGGTCCTGGCCCTCCTCCTTTTGTCCACCCTTAACCTATGGAAAGGTCCAAGAGGGACGGACCGCCTAGTAGGTGTGTTAGTGGGATGTGGCCTGATCAGCCCGCCCCAAGACCCCCCAATAAAAGACCCTGAGCAGAGGCATTCGGTCTCTTGAGCCATCGTCCCCTGTCTGCTTTCAAATACCTCTTCAGTCCAGCTTGCTGTACCCAACCCTTGCCTCCTTCTTTAATCCTCTCTCTCTGGAATCGCGATCCAGGAGAACCACGTGGTCTCCCCATAGTCTTTCTATTTTCCCCCCATCCAATTCTGCCATTGTTTGGACAACGCATCTAAGGTAAGGCACTACTTCCCCACCAACAAATACCTGCTCATGCAAACGTGCTACTTTCCGTCTTTGTTTCTTAGGCCTGTGTGAGTGATTACGTTTTTGGTATGTTTGAGATACATTATTAAGTAAACAACATTTAATTTACCATCTGCCTCACGTGCCTCTTTCCTTGAGAACTCCCGGGAGGGGTGGGACCCTGGTATAGTTGGCTAAGATCCCGTGCATTTCGCCAATTGCCAACTTTAAATTAAAGCAATTTGGCTAACAGTAGTGCTTGGATGACTGAGAAAGACCCGGGTAGCTAAGGAAGGCAGTGGCAAACCACCTCTGCTCATCTTGTGCCTTGAAGACAGTTGCAGCTGGATGGCTCCCTTTACCTGTGTGCCTTCCTTTTCTCCCCAATGGGGAGCCAAAGCCACTTATGACACCATGCTCTCCATCTCCATTTTGCCCCCATTATGCTGAGAGTTAGGCTGTGGTCACACGATCATTTTGATCGGGTTTCACCACTGTTCCCTCTCGCATTTAAAATTGCTGGTCAGACGCCCACATCTGTCTCCTGCACCAAAGTGGGCTCACTCGCGCAATCCTCCTGGTTCCCTAGCGAGTTTTCCGACACCAGGAAAATCAAGTACTTTTGGGATATTTGCACTTTGAATCCGCGATTTTCACTGATCTGGACAGTCATAAGAACATAAGAGAGAAGCCAGTGTTGGATCAGGCCAGTGGCCCATCCAGTCCAATACTCTGTAGCCAAAAATACCAGGCACCATCAGGAAGTCCTCCAGTAGGGCCAGGACACTAGAAGCCCTCCCACTGTTGCCCCCCAAGCACCTAGAATACAGTCATCTCTTGCAATGATCACGATTAGGTCATCTCAATGTCCTTCTTGGAATCCCCCCCCCCCCCCAGTTTCCGCTGTTGTGTGCATGAGCAATCCTGCGCTGAATAAATTCGATTTATAAACTTTCAAGCACACATCTAGACTCCAGCGCTTGGTTGTACATTGCCGGTTAATTTTGCTTGCTGTTGGGGGGGGGGGCCCTGCAAAAAGAAGGGAGTACGATGACTCCCAGTGGGAGCGGTGATTCAGCCATGTGCTTATGCGCATGCGGAAAGCCAATTATTTTAGAACAAGCAAGCCGCACTGTCGCTTGGGCGGCACAGCTATCTGGACGGTGCCCGGAATCTTGTCACACGATGCAAGTGGTTCTGGGAGGGATGTGTGATCATCCCAACCCCCCTCCCCCAAATATCCCCCGTCAAATCTATAGTGCGAACAAATCCGGATAAGCTTGCTGTGTGACCGCACCTTTAGTGTCACTTGCTCAAGGTCACCAGGGAGTTTCCAAGGCAGAGTGGGGGGGGGGGGTTCGAACCTGAGTCTACCAGGTCCTCCTCTGACACTGTTACCATATGGAGGGTAAGACACATTAGGTTGTCACACGTCCCTCAGGGCTGGGACATGCAGTGATGCGGGCCATAGCACCTTGTTTTTGCATGCAGAAAACCCCAGGTTTTGGAAGCTGAGTGTGAGAGTACTACAGAGTCAGTCGCCAACAAGTGTCCTTAAACAGGAATGCTTTATTGATAAAGGTCTGTTGTGGTCATCTGCACTTCTTGTGTTAGTAATGGCTGACACAGCCCCAAGCAGGGCAATTATACAGAATTCAAAAAGGGCTCTGGTAATGCAATGCAATCATCATGTTAGAGGAAAAGGCACTTAAAATACTGGTTTACAGTTCCCAGGGAAAAAAGCGGGAAGTTGTTGAGCCAGACAGGAGAAGAGATACATGGACAGGCACCAACAGTCTCCCAAGGTGAGAGCAGCTTGAAGAGCGATAAGCATGCCATGAGAAATACAACATAGCATTCCACAGTCCCAATGTCAAGGGTTCACTCATCCCACCTCCAGAGCAGGAGATGGCAGCATTAGCTGACACTGAGTTCTGCAAACAAAATGGCTTCTGCTGTGCCTAGCAGCACCAGAGAACAATATAGTTCAAGCCAGCCAGTCACTGCCCCTGTGTTAGGACAATGAGTCCACACTCTCCAAGCAATGGCGCTCTTTTTTCAAGGATGCTCCAATAGAATCATAGAGTTGGAAGGGACCTCCTGGGTCATCTAGTCCAACCCCCTGCACAATGCAGGAAATTCACAAATACCTCCCCCCCCCCCCCCACACCCACAGTGACCCCTGTTCCATGCCCAGAAGATGGCAAAAAACCTCCAAGATTCATGGCCAAACTGTCCAGGAGAAAATTGCTTCCTAACCCTAAAGTGGCAATCAGCATTTCCCTGAGCGTGTAAGAAAGGACCGCAAGAACTTAGGCCCAATTTACACCTCCCCTCTGAAGTAGTTTGACTGCTGTCTTTTCCCAAGCTCAATTCACGCTGGTTTCAGATTTCATTTCAGAGGGTCTGAAGAGTACTAAGCTACAGCATTTGTTTAAAGCAGTATAATGCTAGCTTGACCACAGGAGGGCAATTAATGAATGTAAACATTAATTTATAAACTAAAACAAGTATGGTTTGAAACTAGAAACAGGTATAGACAGGTTTTTTTGAAACTAGAATGATTCTAGCGGGAAAGTCAGATGTAAATTTGACCTAAGCACTGATGCAACCCTTCCTGCCCTCTCTTCTCGTGATCTGCCCAAGTTCACAGAATCAGCATGGCTGTCAGATGGCCATCTAGCCTCTGCTTGAAAAATCTCCCAAGAAGGAGAGCCCACCCCCTCCCGAGGAAGGATTCTGTGTCTCTCCTACCTTGATGGCCCGCCTTCACTTTAGAAATACCTTGTAGATGCTTGAATCATTGATACTTGTGCATGAAGCAGCCCAAAACAGCCTATTCATTATACTATGAACTAAGATCAGAAGACACATTACGTTTATATGGCCCTGTTCAGATGAAGCTCTCCGAAACGACTTGACAACCCGAAGAACTTCGTCAACCTTTATCATTTCTTGGATTATGTATAATGTTGGTTTTGTATTGTTTTATTAGTTCATAAACTGTGTTACGCTCATGTGTCCAGTTTTCTGTTTGTCTATAGTCACCCAAAGTGGCGATCAGCATTTCCCTGGGCGTGTAAGAAAGGGCCATGAGAACTAAGCACTGATGCAACCCTTCCTGCCCTCCCTCTCGTGATCTGCCCAAGTTCACAGAATCAGCATGGCTGTCAGATGGCCATCTAGCCTCTGTTTGAAAACCTCCCAAGAAGGAGAGCCCACCACCTCCCGAGGAAGCCTGTCCCACTGAGGAACTGCTCTGACTGCCAGGAAGTTCTTCCTCATGTTCAGCCGAAAACTCTTCTGATTTAGTTTCAACCCACTGGTTCTGGTCTGACCTTCTGGGGCAACAGAAAACAACTCTGCCCCATCCTCTATCTGACAGCCCTTCAAGTTCTTGAAGATGGTTACCATATCTCCTCCCAGTTGCCTCCTCTCCAGGCTAAACACAACCAGCTCCTTCAGCCTTTCCTCACAGGACTTGGTCTCCAGACCCCTCACCATGAAGCTGCCTTCTCCTGAACCAGAGCATCGTTCCACCAAGGTCAGCATTGACTACTCAGACTGGCAGCAGCTCCCCAGGGTCTCAGGTGGAGGTCTTTTACTTCGCCTACTTCCTTGTCCGTTTTACTGGAGATGCTGGGAACTGAACCTGGGACCTCCTGCATGCAAAGCAAGCGGTCTGCCTTTGAGCCACAGCCCCTCCCTAAACAGGGAAACAAATGCACAGATGTGCGTTGAGATGCACCAGTTCCTCCCATTGCCACGATATACAACACATCCCACACCGCTCACTCCTTAACACTGTCTGTATCAGTTTTGTCAAATCTATTGCTATGAAAACGATTCCCTTTAAAATCGGGTGGTGGTGGGGGAACGACATTTGGATTATTTGTCTTTAAATCTTGTTTATACCATCTGCTACCCAGAAGAAACGTCACAGAAAATTTGCAGGGTGCATAAGGTTTATTCTTCAAAACAATCTTGTAAAATGATATTTCCCTCTCCCCCCGCCCATAGTTTAGACATTACTAACAAGGAATCCAGCCTCAAAATGAGTTTTGGATATTAATAGAATACAGGCTGTGATTTAAACGACAAATTCCTCATAAATGGTGTAACAGGCGCCGGTGGACATTCAAACACCTCCTTTCTCATTTTGTTTTCATATGTTGAACCATTTTTGTTCCACCCATTTTCACTGCTGGTGTTTAGGTCATGGGTACTATGTCTCTTCTGCCTCCTCCCATAGCATTCCATCAGTTAAGAATTACCCCTCAATCCCTTCTCTCTGTGTCTCTGAGGGTGGGCAGTGACTAGAGACAGGGCATTTCCTGTGGTGGCCCCTTGTCTTTGGGATGTCTTCTCCCCCTGAGGTTCACCTGGAATCTACTTTACTGTTTTTTTAGGGGTCAGTATGGTGTAAGAAGAGACAGTGGTGGACTATGACCCTGGGTGACCCAGGACTGAATCCTCACTTCTGCCATAGAAGTATGCTGGGCGACCTTGGGCCCATCACAAACTCTCAGACTGGCCTTCCTCACAGGGCTGTTGCGGGGAAATGGAGGAGGGGAAAACTGTGTTCTAAAAGCCTCTGTGAGTCCCAGCAAGGGAGAAAAGCAGGACTTTAAATATATCTCTACCAAGCTTTTAATCAGTTTTTTTTTTAAATCTTAAAGGTAAAGAAAGGTTTCCCTTGCTTGAAAGCCAGTTGAATGCGACTCTAGGAAGCGGTGCTCATCTCCATTTCCAAGCCAAAGAGCCAGCGCTGTCTGAAGACTTTTTCCCTGGTCATGTGGCCGGCATGACTAGACACCGAGGTGCACAGAATGCTGTTCCCTTCCCACCGAAGTGGTACCTGTTTATCTACTTGCAATTTCTTGCTTTTGAACTGCTAGGTTGGCAGGAGCTGGGGCCAGAGACGGGAGCTCACTCCGTCATGCAGCACTCGGGTCTCGAACTGCTGAACTATCGACCTTCTGGTCTGTAACTCAGCATCTTTAACCTCTGAGCCACCGCGGCCCTCTTCAAAATCTTACCAGCTTTTTAATGATCTGTCTCTGTTTTATGAATAGTTTTTTATGTTGCTTATGTCTAATGGCTTGTGTTTTAATATTGTGTTTTTAATTATAAGCCGTCTCAAGCAGAGTCCTCTGCAGAGTCTTCCTTGGTGGTCTCCCATCCAAGGCTTATGGTGACCCCAGCAAGAAGCTTCCAAGGCAAGTGGGAAGCAGGGGTGGTTGGCCATTGCCTTCCTCTGCAGAGTCTTCCTTGGTGGTCTCCCATCCAAGACTTATGGTGACCCCAGCAAGAAGCTTCCAAGGCAAGTGGGAAGCAGGGGTGGTTGGCCATTGCCTTCCTCCGCAGATTTCAGGATTCTTCCCCCCCCCATATGTCAGCAGCACCTAGGTGGCACCTGACCCCACAGCCGAGACAGAACTCACAGAGGTCGGATGCTGTACACAGAAAGGGTGTCTGTGGAGGAAGAGGGCTCCTGTCTTAGTCCGCTTGTCAAACCGGGATGGGGGACCTGTCCAGTTGGCAGACAATTGCCGGTCTCTCCTCCTCGTTGCTATAGCTCATAAAAGGCCGCGCGGTCATGAATAAACCAGCGCGCCCATTATTTATTGATTACCCCAAGGCTTTTTTTCACAGTGTCAGCGGGTGTAAAAATCGCTGTCGTGTCTTCAATAGCTGTGGCCTTCCCACTCCATCTTGTTTCCAGCTGCAGGTCGATGCAAAAAAACAGAGGGAGGAATTCCCCACCCCAATTCTGCAGCCTTGATTAAGAACCTTTGACTGGAGCGGTTGCCTCCCGGCAGGGGTCATTTCGTAGAAAAAGAGGTGCAGGAGCTCATTAACATAACTCATTAGCATAACTCATTTGAATATGCCACACCCCCTAACAATACCAGAAGTGTGTCAGAAGGCACCCCCCACCCCTCAGGCTCCACTCCACAGGTGAGTGAAACTGACCTGCTCTTCCTCCATTCCCTTCCCCATCCAATACTTTGTGCAATAAAAATAAGCGTAAAGATCACACCCTCATTCTCTTCCTGCTCCCTTGAAACCACCAGGTTTCAAGTAGACTTGAGATACCCAGGACATGTGCACCACCCATCCCTTCCCCTTCCCCTCCCCACAACAAGACACCTCTTGAGGTAGGTGGGGCTGAGAGAGGTCTTTTGAGAACTGCTCATGAGAGAACAGCTCTGAGAGAACTTGTGACTGGCCCAAGGTCACACCAGCAGCTGCATGCAGAGGAGTGGGGAATCAAACCCGGTTCTCCCAGATTAGAGTCCAACTCCTGACCACTACACCAAACTGATGGGGTGGAAGCTGCTGAAGGGTTGGTGAAATTTCTCCAGTACTTATGTGCCATGTGCCATGTGCCCAGATAAAAAATGGTATACTTAGAAAATTTATATGCCACCTTGAGCAAGTCTCTGGAAAAGCAGCACACAGTCATAAAAGGAACAATGATAAAATTATCAATATTAAAACAAAACATTAAAAACAATAAAGACCCTAGCAGGGCTTTCCCCGGGGCGCTGCGCCTCTGCACTGCTCGGGGAAGCCGAGGAGGGGGCGGGGCTTGGTCATGTGCCCGCCCCCTGGGCTCCTTACTCCCGGAGCTGCGCTCCTGTGCACTCCAGCTCCAACAGACCCCTGCCTCCCAGGTAGTCTCACACTGTCCTGCCTACTGGCCACGATCCCGTCTCCTCTTCTTCCTTTCTCAGTTGCACATCTCCTTTGAATTCATGCCGCCGTTCCCTTACCTGACTGTTATTCCAAATGGTCCGAAGGAGCCTCCTGTAGTTCACATGAAACTATTCACGTGAAGCTGCCTTACACCAAATCAGACCCTTGGTCCGTTAAGGTCAGTATGATCTACTCAGACTGGCAGTGGCTCTCCAGGGTCTCAGGCGGAGGTCTTTCCCATCGCCTACTACCTGACCCTTTTTAACTGGAGATACTGGAGATTGAACCTGGGACCATCTGCATGCCAAGCGGATGTTCCACTACTGAGCCACAGTTAGATTCGAGTCATAGAATCATAGAGTGGGAAGGGCCATCTAGTCCCCACCCCTGCCCAATATAGGACCAGCCTAAAGCATCTGTGACAAATATTTGTCCAGCCTCTTTGTGAAAGCTGCCAGTGAAGGGTCCAGTAGTCTGCTCCAAATTCAATCAATCCGTGTCTCTCTTTCAACACTTTTTCTGGATAGCGAAGTGTTTCAGACCTCTGGTCTTTCCTCAGGACACTAAATGATGTCATGGCTTTAATCTGGTCTCTTTTGTCATTGGATTGTTCTGTGGGCATCTAGCACACATCTGTATATATTTCTTTCATACCTGATTGTGCGTAGTATAGCCAGGTGATCCTAAGATTGTCTGGCAGCCAGGAGCGCTAGCCCTTTTAACGTTATATACCACTAGGTGGTGAGCGAGACTTGTGCCCAGTGAAAACCTGGGATGGAGCCGGCAGACCTGTAGCTAGTGTGGTGTGGGAGGGGGGCACCCTGTCATCCAGGGAGGCATGACATCACAAAGTGCATTTTGGCTCCTTATTTCGGCTTCTCGTTCCCATGGCAAGGCCTGAGTCCAGCCATGAGGCCAGGAGAGCTCAGCAGAAAGCGCCCTTGGCTGCAAAAATGGAGGACCCACCACTTCGCCTCCTCCCCCTCCCGGATTGTTTGCTGGGACAAAGCTCACGGGGATGCCGGGAGGGGTAGCTGAGAAGAGGAGGAGTACAGTGTCCCAGTGAATATCCCAGCTGATCCAGTTTGGCCAGAGATCCTGGATGTTTTTGGGTCATCTTCTGGACGTGGAACAACGGCCACTGTGGGTGCGGAGGGGGAGATATTCGTGAATTTCCTGCATGGCACAGGGGGTTGGACTAGATGACTCTGGAGATCCCTTCCGACTCTATGGTTCTGTGATTCTATGATCCAGGTCTGGCCAGGGCCTGACCTGGAAGCTTACTAAAGGAGTTGGGGAATGGATTGACTTGCCATTAAGAAATAGCAAGCAGCTCTGCGAATCTCGAGAACATCACATGAATTTTGCGCCCACGTTCGTTCTTTCAGTTCGCTCAAGCAGGGGTCTCGTGACAATTTAGAGAGGAATGAGAGGAACCCCCGGGGTTGAATGTTGCTGCTACAGACTGCGGCGACTACCCATTTTTAAGGAGCTTAATGGCCAGTCCCTGGGCTTTTCAGAGCTGCATCACTGGCAGAAAACAACTAGCATGAAACCATCCCTGCTACCAGGGGTCCGTTGGAGCGGAAGCGCACAGGAGCGCCGCTCCGGGAGTGAGGAGCCCAGGGGGCGGGCACATGACCAAGCCCCACCCCCTCCTCAGCTTCCCCGAGCAGTGCAGAGGCACAGCGCCCCGGGGAAAGCCCTGCTAGGATCTTTATTGTTTTTAATGTTTTGTTTTAATATTGATAATTTTATCATTGTTCCTTTTATGACTATGCTGCTTTTCCAGAGACTTGCTCAAGGCGGCATTTAAATTTTCTAAGTATACCATTTTTTATCTGGGCACATGGCACATAAGTACTGGAGAAATTTCACCAACCCTTCAGCAGCTTCCACCCCATCAGTTTGGTGTAGTGGTCAGGAGTTGGACTCTAATCTGGGAGAACTGGGTTTGATTCCCCACTCCTCTACATGCAGCTGCTGGTGTGACCTTGGGCCAGTCACAAGTTCTCTCAGAGCTGTTCTCTCGTGAGCAGTTCTCAAAAGACCTCTCTCAGCCCCACCTACCTCACAGAGTGTCTTGTTGTGGGGAGGGGAAGGGAAAGGGATGGGTGGTGCACATGTCCTAGGTATCTCAAGTCTACTTGGAACCTGGTGGTTTCAAGGGAGCAGGAAGAGAATGAGGGTGTGTTCTTGATGCTTATTTTTCTTGCACAAAGTATTGGATGGGGAAGGGAATGGAGGAAGAGCAGGTCAGTTTCACTCATCAGTGGAGTGGAGCCTGAGGGGTGGGTGTTGCCTTCTGACACACTTCCGGTATGTTAGGGGTGTGTGGCATATGCAAATGAGTTATGCAAATGAGTTATGCTAATGAGCTCCTGCACCTCTTTTTCTACCAAATGACCCCTGCCTGCTACTGCTGCATCATCACCTTGCGGGGAATATCCAGTGAGGTGGGAGGCATTGCTAGCTTAGGGCTCTTTGGGACATTGAAAATTCAGGAGGGGGCATTGCCCCATACGCCCTGCACTAGCTATGGCCCTGGGAGCTAGCCTCGGGTGCCCAGGTAAGCTGCTTCTTTTAGAGTGGCCTGCTTGCTTCGTAGCTTCCGTACCTTTAAAAGCTGCCTAGCAAGACCAGATTCAGTCGGCAGCAGTTCTCACTCTAGCTGGGATGCTCTTCTGCTTTCCGGATCAGTTGTCCCTTTTCTTCCCCTGCCCACGAGGTAGGCAGGCAGTCCTGAATGGGGAGTGATTTTAGTTTGCCATCTGGAGTTTTAACTTTATTCATTGGAGTATTTTAACGGTAGAGTATTGATGTTTTATCTATCGTTGTACATCACCCAGAGACCTGCAGTAGCAGGGAAGGGCAATTCAAAAATGTAATAAATAAATAAATAAAGTATGAATGCATCTCTGGACCCACACCCCTATGAATCACAGAGGCCAATTTCGCACAAGCCGCTGCTCCGCCCCCGCTCTTCCATTTTCCCCGATTGCATGTGTCAATTTCCCACTATGTGCTGCGTGACCACATTTTGACCCACAGCTTTGCCTGGTTTCCCCCGTGTCTTCTAGATCCTAAAAAAACAGGATCGAGAAGACATGGGGGAAATCGGGTGAAGCTGCGGGTCAGGGTCAAAATGCAGCCGAACAGCATGCAATTGGGGAAAAGGGAAGAGTGGGGGTGGAGCAGCAGCTTGTGCGAAATCAGTCAGAGTTGGAAGGGGCCATACTGGCCATCTAGTCTAACCCCCTGCTCAATGCAGGATCAGCCTAGGAGAAGGAAAAGGACAGAACTTCACAAGATCTACTGAGATATATGTTGACAGCTGCCAGAGTAATATTTGCAATGAATGGAAGACAGAGGACTGTCCTACAATAGAGATCTGGAAGGAAAAACATTGGCAAAACTAACCAATTATATAAGAAGAAGAGAAGAAGAAGAGATCGGATTTATACCCCGCCCTTCACTACCCGAAGGAGTCTCAGAGTGGCTTACAGTCTCCTTTCCCTTCCCCTCCCCACAACAGACACCCTGTGAGGTAGGTGGGGCTGAGAGCTCTCTCGAGAACTGCCCTTGAGAGAACAGCTCTGAAAGAAGTTGTGAATGACCCAGGGTCACACCAGCAGCTTCATGTGGAGGAGTGAAGGAATCAAACCTGGTTCTCCCAGAGTAGAGTTGGCACTCCAAATTACTCCATCAAACTGGATGCCTAGAGCATCCCTGACAAGTCTTTGTCCAGCCGCTGCTAAAGGCTGCCAGTGAGGGGGAGCTCACCACCTCCCTAGGCAGCTGATTCCACTGTGGCACAGCTCTGACTGTCAAAAAGTTTCTCCTAAGATCCAGCCTGTACCTTACCACCCTTAATTTAAATTTAAACCCATTACTGTGAGTCCTATCCTCTGTTGCCACCAGGAATAGCTCCCTGCCCTGACGTTCATCCAAGCTGCATTGAAAGTAGTAGGAGGTACTTTTTGATGGATGTCAGGGGTCATTTCGTAGAAAAAGAGGTGCAGAAGCTCATTAGCATATCTCATTTGCATAACTCATTTGCATATGCCACACCCCCTGACATCACCAGAAGTATGTCAGAAGGCAACACCCACCTCTCAGGCTCCACTCCACAGGTGAGTGAAACTGACCTGCTCTTCCTTCATTTCCTTCCCCATCCAATACTTTGTGCAATAAAAATAAGCATCAAGAACACCCCCCATTCTCTTCCTGCTCCCTTGAAACCATCAGGTTTCAAGTAGACTTGAGATACCCAGGACATGTGCACCACCCATCCCTTTCCCTCCCTACAACAAGACACCCTGTGAGGTAGGTGGGGCTGAGAGAGGTCTTTTGAGAACTGCTCATGAGAGAACAGCTCTGAGAGAGCTTGTGACTGGCCCAAGGTCACACCAGCAGCTGCATGTGGAGGCGTGGGGAATCAAACCCGGTTCTCCCAGATTAGAGTCCAACTCCTGACCACTACACCAAACTGATGGGGTGGAAGCTGCTGAAGGGTTGGTGAAATTTCTCCAGTACTTATGTGCCATGTGCCCAGATAAAAAATGGTATACTTAGGAAATTTATATGCCACCTTGAGCAAGTCTCTGGAAAAGCAGCACACAGTCATAAAAGGAACAATGATAAAATTATCAATATTAAAACAAAACATTAAAAACAATAAAGACCCTAGCAGGGCTTTCCCCGGGGCGCTGTGCCTCTGCACTGTTCGGGGAAGCCGAGGAGGGGGCGGGGCTTGGTCATGTGCCCGCCCCCTGGGCTCCTCACTCCCGGAGCTGCACTCCTGTGCGCTCCCGCTCCAACAGACCCCTGATGGATGTGAAATCATTTGTCTTCATCCAAGGCCGCCAGCTGTTACATGTGACTAGTTGTTGACTATTGCAGTGTGGTGTGAGACCATGGTTAGCGTGACTGGGTTCTGGGTTCAAATCCCGCTCATTCATTATGCTCATAAAGTGACCTTGGTCTAGTCACTCTTTTGCGGCCTAATCTATCTCACAGGGCTGCTGCAAGGACAAAACAGGGGAGAGACTTCTGCTTCTCTGAGGAGGCAAATGAGTGGGATCCCACAATTTGCTCAAATGTGCTTGACAGGTGCACATGCCATTTTCAGCAGTCATGAATCTTCTCACCTCACTGACAGTGTCTGACTTGAACAGATGTTCAGCAGCTTTATAGTTGCAGCGGTGGCATTTCGTTTCCTCGCACCCAGCACAGCAGGTGAAATGGATTCTCCCCCAATGTCACGGATGCTCAGGACAGGAAATAAAACGGCTGGGCAAGCCTGTGAATGTGCAAAATAAAGCTGATAATGCAGATTTCTATAAACTCCAAACAGGATGACCTTTTAAAAGTTTTTGTGTATAATCACCACCTGCTGGCCTGGTTTGCTTGGCTCTTTATTTAAATGATGGCTGCCAAGAAGTGCAAAGCAATGACAGGTCTGTGGGGGTGGGGGGGTGGACTATGCAAGAATGCCCAAAAGTGAAATGCTGTGACTGCTCAGCATGGCACTTTTTGCATGCATGGAAAGAAATTGACTGAACTGACTCTAGCTGCTCACAAAGGGTCAAACTGCTTGACCGGTTCTTTGCATGTGACTGGTAAGCAGAGATAAGCTGAAGAGGTGGACTGTGAGAGCATTGTTGACATCATGTTTAGATAAACAGACTGGAACTTTGAGGTTTGAACTGCAGCTGGACCAGGGCTCGTGTGGCTCTGGACTCTGCTGAATAATTCACAAGTTGTGTTAAGTCTTTGCTAGGAGCCCGGCTGGAAAAGTTGTCAGCTGAACTGGCTTGCAGGCAAAAGGTATTAGAATGTAGAACATCAGAAGTCTTCACAATTGACGGGAGATTGTCCCTGTCTTTTTTTTTTTACTCTCTTACGTTCATTTGGATAATAAAACTTTTATAGCCTTTGATAAGGAATCTGAAAAAAAAGCTTTTGGCTGTTTGCGTAAAACTGTAAGAGTTCAGGGAACAGACTGACAATTGTTTAGAGACGGCTATGTGATAACCTGTAGATTAGATTAGAGCCCACTGCTCTTAACCACCCCACCCCACTGGCTCTCGGAGTATGATTTATTTATTTATTTATTTATTTGGGGGATTTATATCCCGCCTAGCCAGCGTGAGCCGGCTCTAGGCGGCTTACAAGATTAATCAATATACGTATAACACACAGCTAAAATATATAACAAAGAATCGCAAGATTCCACCAGATTTGGTGGCCAACATTACTTCCAGACGCAAAGTACAGCAAATTTCCGGGCCTGTGACCAGAAGCTTGCACCGGTGGTATATTTCGGCGCTTTCCAGGGATCCTGTAATGTAGTCTGTTCTGTGTAGCAACCAGCCTGTGCTCCCAGGTAATGGCGCCCGCCGCATGGTCAGAGCACATGGTGAGGCAGAGAGGGGAGCTTGAATCTGGAGGAACAATAGACGTCCGGATTCTAAGCCTCCACCAACGTGGGACCTAGGTTCTCCCTGGGGAGCCAATGCGACCAAAGGCTCCTCCAGGGAACCTATGACAAACATGGGCATATGTTAAGCTCCTATCAGGTCTTTTGGGTGCGGCCGGAGGTGTGGCTCCGGCCAGCATATAATGAGGGCCCTGGAGCCCTGTAAGCATGCTTGATCTGACCATCTACTGGACATGCTGAATCACTCAATAAAGGCTTCATGATTTCACCGTTCCTGGTCTCCCAAGTCCAGTACGCTTCAGACCCCCTTCCTCCCAGTGATGCAAAAGACCTCCACCTGAGAACCTGGAGAGCCACTGCCAGTCTGAGCAGACAATACTGACTTTGATGGACCAATGACTTGAGTCAGTATCAGGCAACTCCATGTGTTCATGTGTGTCCCATGATAATCAGAAGCCTCCCAAACAAATGCTCCCCGCCCCCATCTTTTAAGGTAGCACGGCAAGCGTGACTTCTGCAAGGCACTTGGGTTTCAACTTCCAAATAACAAAAGGGGAACTGCAAAGTGGGTTGATATTTCTCCACGGAATCCTAAAGCAAGAACATGAATGGTTAAGGGCGGGTCGCTTGCGCAGAGGGCAAAGGAGGAGGAAAGGAGAAACGCGGCCACATATGCCTCTCTTGAAGAGCCGCGTACCCTTCCTGCTTGTGTACTTGGCGAGAGCCAGCCTCAAACCCCACGGTTCCTTTGACTGAAGTGTTCCGAGCAAAGACGCTCACCTTGCTCAGATGACCTGGATTTTCGTGCTGCTGGGACAATCTTCAGAGGAAACCTGGCTGGCAGGAGGCAACCTTCTAACCCCAGCTGACTCCTCTTGGAACGGGCCTAAGAATAAGCCAGCAGCATGTCCAAGTTTTCACAGCCGAGTTGTGGAAATAAAGCCACGTATGCATCATGCATAATTCAGCCTTTCAGGATGTGCACCGATCATTCTTCAGCATGGTTTTTATCTTCACGTTAAAGTTCCTAGCATGGAAGGTTTGGTGTTTGTAACTGGAGACCATGCTACATACATACATGTCATAGTCATAACCAACTTATGGCAACCCCAGAAGAGGGCTTTCATGGCAAGTAAGAAGCAGAGGGAGTTTGCCGTGGCCTTCCTCTGCAGAGTCTTCCTTGGTGGTCTCCCATCCAAGACTTATGGTCATCTCAACAAGGGGCTTTCAAGGCAAGTGAGAAGCAGAGGGGGTTGGCCATTGCCTTCCTCTGCAGAGTCTTTCTTGGTGGTCTCCCATCCAAGACGTATGGTGACCTCAGCAAGGGGCTTTCAAGGCAAGTTGTTAGCCAGCAAGGCACTTTCTGTGCTCTTATGGATTTTCATATCCATAAGTCTGGACTCTGTGTTACCAACACTGGTAGGGTCTTGCGCTTTCTTCTTGAATAGGAGCCAGCTCTAGCCCAAGCCAGGAGGCTGACACCCTAAACAGTTCACCCAAGGCAAAGACAAAGGATTCCTCTTGCCATGAGGCTTCCTTCTGTCAGGCATTCGCTGGCTGACCCCCACTCCCCACTCTACATCTGGATAATTCAACTAATGTGCCAGCCATCAGATACTTGGCTGAAACCATCAACTAACAATAGATATGGCCAGGTGAGTCATCGGACCCCAGACTCAGTGTCTGTTTCCTGATGAGATCATGCTCTTGCAATACAGACCACCCCCTGGACCTCCTCCCTTTGTTCACCTTTAACCTATAGCAAGGTCCAAGAGGGACGGACCGCCTAGTAGGTGTGTTAGGGGGTTGTGGTCTGCAAAGCCCGCCCCAAGACCCCCAATAAAAGCCCAAACCGAGAGTCACTCGGCCTCTTGAGCCATCGCCCCCCCCCCCCTTTATGTCATCTTTAAATCTCTGTATCCTGGAACAGAGAGAACCATGTGGTCTTGCAGGTTCGAGCCACGTGTCCCATATTTTTCTATATTTTCCTTCCCCATCCAATTCTTCCTTCGGTTGGACAACTCTTCTTTAGGAAGGTAACGTATTGCTTCCCCACCAATGAACTCCTGCAAATTGTAACAGTGCTATTTTCTATCTTTATTTCCCTAGACCTGTGTGTATGTATGGGAGAATCTGTTTTTGTGTGCTTTAACAACATCATTCAGTAAACATCATTGAACTTGGAACCTGCCTCACGTGCCTCTTTCCTTGAGAACTCCCGGGAGGGGTGGGACGCTGGTATAGTTGGCAAGAACCCGTGTATTTTGCTGATTGCTAAACGTAAATTAAAGCAATTCGGCTAACAAAGTGAGAAGCAGAGGGGGTTGGCCATTGCCTTCCTCTGCAAAGACTTCCTTGGTGGTCTTTCATCCAAGACGTATGGTGACCTCAGAAAGGGACTTTCAAGGCAAGCGAGAAGCAGAGGTGATTGGCCATTGCCTTCCTCTGCAAAGACTTCCTTGGTGGTCTTTCATCCAAGACTTATGGTGACCTCAGCAAGGGACTTTCAAGGCAAGCGAGAAGCAGAGGTGATTGGCCATTGCCTTCCTCTGCAGAGTCTTCCTTGGTAGTCTCCCATCCTATGGTGACCCCAGCAAGGGGCTACCTTGTCCTACACAGACAAAAGGCACACAGGATGGGGTCTATAAGGATGGAGAAGGAGGTGAGATGAAATGAAATGAAACAGGTGGTTCAAGCCCAGCCCTCCGTAACTCAAAAGTGACTGAGCATCAGTGGAGGGAGCAAACAGCACAATCATATCGCTTTCCTGCCTATGTTTGTCCACCGAGAGCCAGTTTGGTGTAGCGGTTAAGTGCACTGACTCCAATCTGGGAGAACTAGGTTTGGTTCCCCACTACACCAAAGTGGCTCTCAGTGGACTTGCAGCTGCTGGATGGCCTTGGGCAAGCCATAGTTCTGTCAGAGCTGTTCTCTCAAGGACAGCTCTGGAAAGAGCTCTCTCAGCCCCACCAACCTCACAGGGTATCTGTTGTGGGGAGGGGAAGAGAAAAGAGTTTGTAAGCCGCTCTGAGACTCCAAGTGAGTGAAGGGCGGGATATAAATCCAATCTCTTACCTTCTTCTCTGTAGCACACCTAGTGGAGGCAGGGTTTGGGGGCAGAAGGGGTTGCAGAAAGAACAGTCTCTTGTAATCCTCCACCTGTGGTAAGGGGGTAAGGGTGGTCCACCACACCAAGAAATGCCTTATGGGATTCTGCTGACTGCCTATCTCAGTTACGTAAGCACCACTTATGACTCAGATGGGTTGAAAGCAGAGGAAAACAAACTCAGTTTCAGAGAGCGCTCTTTACAGAAGTGGCCATCAGATACCATAATGTGCTACTTAGGGGCAGGACCAGTTCCAAAGACACGATAAATCTTTCAGGATAATATAAACAATTGAAGAGAGGAACAGCACTTAGCATAACAACGGATGCTTTGCCAAAAGTCCCAGTTTAGTCCTGAGTATCTCACTGTAAAGAAACTAGGGCAAATGGACTGGAGGACCCCCTGCTGGAGAACAGATATTGGGGTAAATGCGCCAGCGAGGAAGGGGCATGGCTTAGCATCTGTTTGGCATGCAAAAGGTCCCAGGTTCAATCCCCAGCATCTACAGCTTTATAAATGAATTTTCTATTATTTTCTCTTAAAAGGGTGGGATACAGAAGGGGGAAAAAAGGCGTGCAGGAGAACAATAGAGTCATCAGTTTTGTAAAGTATTATGAATTGTTACATACAACAAGTAAAATCAGAAATATTACCCAATGTGTGACATAGTTCGAAGATAAGGACAAACGATAAAACTTGAATATTACAGAGTTACAAAATCTGGGATAGATCCTCTCTTTAAAGAATAGACAGAAACTTTCCTAAGGTTAATGATAATCTATTAGCAACAGAGAGAATTATATCTTTAGGAACTGAACAGACTTTTATACTCAAATTAAATCCTTGTAAAAAGCTTATAAACAATTTCTGGGAGCCAGTTTGGTGTCGTGGTTAAGTGCGCGGACTCTAATCTGGGAGAACCGGGTTTGATTCCCCACTCCTCCACTTGCACCTGCTGGATGACCTTGGGCAAGCCATAGCTCTGTACCAGCTGTTCTCTCAAAGACAGTTGTCTCAGAGCTCTCTCAGCCTCACCCACCTCACAGGGTGCCTGTTGTGGGGAGGGGAAAGGGAAAGGAGTCTGTAAGCTGCTCTGAGACTCCCAAGTGAGTGAAGGGCGGGATATAAATCCAATCTCCTCCTCCTCCTCCTCCTCCTCCTCCTCTTCTTCTTCTTCTATCTTCATCACCACTGATATGATATTCAGGTAGGCATCTACAGTTTTGAGGACCAGGTAGTAGGTGATGGGAAACACTTCAGCCAGTTTGGTGTAGTGGTTAAGTGCATGGACTCTAATCTGGGAGAACCGGGTTTGATTCCCCACTTCTCCACTTGCAGCTGCTGGGTGACTTTGGGCAAGCCATAGCTCTGTACCAGCGGTTCTCTCAAGGACAGTTGTCTCAGAGCTCTATCAGCCCACCTACCTTACAGGGTGTCTGTTGTGGGGAGGGGAGGGGAAAGGAGTTTGTAAGCTGCTCTGAGACTCTTAAGTGAGTGAAGGGTGGGATATAAATCCAATCTCTTCTTCTTCTTCTTCTTCCCTGGAGAGATGCTGCCAGTTTGAGAAGACAATACTGACCTTGATGGACTGATGGTCTGATTCAGTAGAAGGAAGCATCATCTGTTCATCTGTTCAATATAAGGCGGCTTTTGTGCCTTTAATGAAGAGGGGCTGTGATTATGGGTCTAGACAGATGGAATGGGAGCCATCTAATAAAGTCTTATTAGAAATTAGATTATCTGGTCCTATTAATCCTTTGAAGCCCTTGAGTTCAGTTCGTTCCCTACAAAAATTATTATAATGGACCCACGGTCCTGGATAGCCGCTGGTTATTTGGAATTATCCTTCGTATTAAAAAAAATGTGGAGGTGCTACATACACGTTGCTTCCCTGGCTCCATTTTGAAATATAATAATCCCATTTTACAGCGATTCCTATTAAAGTAGGATAGTTGCACAGGGTCCAGCATTTTAAAAGTCCCCTCCGGGCTGGAATTAAAAATGAATTATTTAAGTCGGTTCTTGTCATGTAGAATTTTAAATGGGTGCTTTACAGCTCTTGTAAAATCACTTTTGGGGGGAGGAGGGGAGACAGCCTAGTCCTCTGAGACCTGGGAGAGCCCTGAGAACCGGAAGTAGTCTTTGTCTGGGGTACCCACCAAGAGGATGCTGAGCACTCTAGGGCATTTATTGGACATGATGAACATTCCTTCTCAGTCTTAGAGGTGGGTGCCGGATACAGGGCCATGACAATTTTGTGTAGGCTCGCCAGTCCCCTGGTTAGGGTAAGGGTTATGGCTAGGGTTAGGGTAAGGGTTAGGGTTAAGGTTAGGGTTAGGCTAGGGTTATGGCTAGGGTTAGGGTTAGGATAGGTTAGGGTTATGGCTAAAGTTAGGGTTAAGGTTAGGGTTAGGCTAGGGTTAGGGTAAGGGTTAGGGTTAAGGTAAGGGTTAGGTTAGGGTTATGGCTAGGGTTAGGGTAAGGGTTAAGGTTAGGGTTAAGGTTAGGGTTAGGGTTAGGCTAGGGTTATGGCTAGGGTTAGGGTTAAGGTTAGAAGAAGAGCGTGCGTGCTTGCTGGGGCAATGTCCCCCCCCACCGAAAAAACTCCATGCCTCCCCGGGCCCTTCCGAGGCCTGCCAGCCACTGCTGCCAGGGCCTCTCCCCCCCCCCACTCCTTCCCTCTCCCTTCTCTGGGAAAAGAGGGAGGGAGAGGGAAGGATGGAAGAGTGGCCAGGCGGGGGGAGGGGAGAGGCCTCGGAAGGGCCTCGGAAGGCGTGGCGGCAGGCGCTACGTTTTCCCGGGGGGGGGCTTAGTCCCCCCCGGGAAATTTCGGGGGCGGCTCGAGCTCCCCCGTAGTCTACATCTATGGGTTAGACATACTTCAGATCGTCTTATTGTGGCCATCGGGATGTTACTGTCACTAGCACTTCATTCTCTATTGTGACTTGTTATGTTTATGTATTTTATGACACTGTGTTGTACTAACACATTTATGGGTTTTATATATATACATATATATGTTTAACCTTTTAATGTAAGCTGCCCTGAGCCTGCCTCGGCAGGGAGGGTGGGATAAAAATAGAATCAAATAATTAAATAAAATATGGAGCAGAGATCCATCAGTGGCTATTAGCCACATGGAACACTATGTCTGGGGCAAGTGATGATCTGTATTCTTGGTGCTTGACGGGGGGGGGCAACAGTGGGAGGGGCTTCTAGTGTCCTGCCCCCCCTGCTGGACCTCCTGAGGGCACCTAGTGTTTTTGGTCACTGTGTGACAGACTGGACTGGATGGGCCACTGGCCTAATCCAACATTGGCTTCTCTTATGTTCTTATGTTCTTATGGTTTCAATGTGCCATTCATCCATGAAGGTTGCTGGTGTCCTTGGATCAATCACTTTCTCTCAGCTCACCGGACCTCACAGGGTTGCTCACCATCACAGGTCCTTTCCGCACTTGGATCTCATCCTTGGTTTCATCAGAGTTCAACTCGTGACACAATCCCTTGCATTTATCCCTGGTTGTAACAGCATCTGTTTATCCCGGGACAAGTGTGGGGTGAAACCGGGGTGACCTCAGTGTAATGTGGAAACAAGAAATACACCGAGATAATTATGGGGGTGAACTTGAGTGTAGTGTAGAATGTAAGTTCGGGGACAGGGCTGAACCAGGATTTAAGGTCTAGCGTGTCACAGTCATTATTGCAACAGCAAACCAGCCATCGCAGCAGCACAATGACTGCATCAACAAAAAACCAAGATTTTTCATAAAAGCAATTAAAAGACGTTGTAATCATTTACATCAGGGGTTCCTGATCTTTCTGAGCCTGCAGGCAAATTTGGAATTCTGACACAGCAGGGTGGGCACGGCAACAAAACAGCTGCCACCAAATGTCTGCTGCAGGAGGTGGGGCTAGCCACAAAAGGATTGCCACAGCTTAACTTCAGTAACACAGTGTAGCTCCTTGTGCTGTGGTGGCACCTGCTGTCAAAGCAACATTTAAAAAAAAATCTGCACAGCCAATCAGATCTCCAATAGTTAATCAGAAGCCTAGTTAGGCAAATACCCTACCTAGCCCTGCCCAGTTCCTAAAAACACTTGGGCTGTGATCATATGCACAATTAGACTCGGCATAGGCATGAATGCCGGGCGGATTTAAAGGGTGTGATCAGACAACAACGTCTGGGAAGTGTCCTGCAGCCATCGGCAACCTGTTGTGCTCCACCGCAGAAGTTGAGTTAAAAGACACCGGGGGGAAACCCGGCAGTAAACGGGTTGCGACGGGCCACAGAGGGACTTTCCTGTGTCTGATCACTCCAGCGCTCTCTCATGGCATCAGGATGGTCTGATCAGGCCGCCCCAACTCTGTGCAATTGTTCCCCCCTTCTTCGCAGTATGTGCATCATCACAAACTCCATAGGGAGCCCTTGGTGTGGAGGTGCGATTCATCAACCCCTCGTTTAAGTGCATGGGGGGGAAAGTGGCACAAACCCCCCTGACTTACCCGCAGTGGCATCTGATCACACACTGATGGACTACGCCTGCAGCTTTAAAAGGAAGTGTGATTGTGCAACTGTGGGTCAAATTCCTTCGTAGGAAATAGCCTCACTCCCCCCCCCCCCCCGTTTTTTCTGGCGCGTGTGACTGCAACCTATATCATCCACTTTCAATCCACTTTCAATGGAGGTTCGAATTGGATTCTGCCAGTTCACAGAGTAAAATCCAGTTGGAAAGTGCATTTGCAGTGGATTGAAAGTGGATTGTTTAGTGTGTGTGATCACAGCCCTGGTGGGCACCATGGAACCCTCAGCGAGGACCCTGATTTACAGAATCCACCTTCCAAAGTGATAAGTATTGGCGTCGGGAGTCCATGGAATAGTGAAACAGCTAGATCTTTATTGCTGGTCCGGATGAAGCATACAACCCAGGGCTCCGAGCCCTCCTTTTATGCTGGTCAGGGATAATCCCCTGACCTCGCCCATCTGGCCTGATAGGCTATTAGAAGTCTATTTACATCTCATAGGTTCCCTGGGAGAAACCTAGGTACAGGATTGGTGGCCAGTTTGAATCCACCTGGCCTTTGTTCTACCTGGCTGAAGCTCAGGTAGTTTCTTGGCCATGTGCTCTGGCCACATGGCGGTCGCCATTTCGGGAGCACATGGCGACCGCATGGTCAATACATAACACCCCTCCCCCCATAGTCCAGAACCCCTCTGCATACATAGTCTTTGAGATAGTCCGGGCATCTGCGCTCACGTCCAGAGCGCCGGGGGGTTGTAAGGGGGGGCGTGTTGCTTGTGTCGGCAGGTTGCGGTGCTTGCGGGGCCAGCCTGGTCGGAGGTCGTTCAGGCATGGATGGTGCGGCTGCTCCATCCGCGGGCACGAGTGGCATCTTTGCACCCTCCGGATCAGGGTCTGGTGCTGCTTCTGGTCAATACATAACACAAAGCATTTATTTCCTCCAAGAGAACTGAGCTCTGTAGCCTGGAGATGTGCTGTAATTCTGGGGGAATTCCCAGGTCCCACCTGGAGGCCGGCATCCCTAGATGGGGGCCCCGGGACACTTGTCTGCCCACCCCCTCCAAACCTGAAACTGGCCCTGGACCAGTTTTAGATAGCCTGTACAATCACAGAACTCTTTTCTTTTCCTGTTTTTTTTTTAGTGAAGGGAGACCACAGACCTCTGTGTCAACCACGGTGAGAACTGAGTCATCCGGGCAGACGTCCTAGGCTTCCATTGCACTGCCTACTGCAAAATGGCCGCCTGTACCAGATGCCAGATAATGGCTGCAGGGAAGACATTCGGCATATCAGAGGATGAACCGCACTTTCCGGAGAGGGCCGGGTCAAGGACGGAGCCATAGTCACGAGCTGTGCAAATGGAGCAGAGATGAAGATAAAAGGAGGTGATGAGCAGAGGAATCCGAAGGAAACATCAAGGTGAATGCCGAAGTCCCCAAAGGGTAAGGGCAGAGAGCTTAGAGGGAAATAAATGAAGACAAACAGCACTGAAGCCAGAAAAGGAGCGACAGGCTAATGGGAGAGGCACTTAGAGGGAAGGAATCGATGGCAGGGAGATGATGAACAGGGCAAAAAAAAAAGAGAAAAAGCAAGTAGACTGACGTTGCGTCCCCTGGATGGAGTCCTGGCCAAGTGTTCCTTGATGGTAGGGTTGCCAGTTCTGGTTTGGGAAAGTCTTGGAGATTTTGGGGGTGGAGCCTGGGGAGGGCGGGGTTTGGAGAAGGGAGGGGATCAATATGGTATAACACAATAGAGTAAAGAGAGCCAGTTTGGTGTAGCGGTTAAGTGCGTGGACTCTAATCTGGGAGAACCGGGCTTGATTCCCCACTCCTCCACTTGCACCTGCTGGATGACCTTGGGCCAGCCATAGTTCTGGCACAGCTGTTCTTGAAAAAGAGCAGTTTCTGTCAGAGCTCTCTCAGCCCTAACCTACGTCACATGGTGACTGTTGTGGGGAGGGGAAGGGAAAGAAGATTATAAACCACTCTGAGACTCCTTTTGGTAGGGAAGGGTGGGATATAAATCCAATCTCCTCCTCTTCTTCTTCTGCATATTCTTCAGGAACACTGATCTCTGTCATGTGTGTTGGAGAAATGAGTATGAAACACAAGGCCTGAGAAATTCAGTCATTATAGGGTTAACCTATGCAACTTGTTTGTTTACCTTTGTTAGCCTGGAAGTGATACCTGGCAGGTGGCCAATTAACACTAAGCCCGGGAAAGCTGAAGGTGTACTGTTCTGCTAATTGGTTACTGATATCAGGTGTTTCCTTTCAGGGGTCAAGAAGAAGGAGAGATCCTCCATCTCTATCAGGATGTCTTAGTGTGCAGACGCAGCACAATGCTGCTTAGTAAGCATGTTTTGTTTATTTGTAGCTAATCCCGTTTACCTTTTTCCTTTAGTAATAAAGTTTCTTTTAAACTAAAAGAAGCAATCTCTTCTTTCCAGAAAAGCAAGATTCATTACTCTGATTTTTCTTGATTATTGGACAAAAGTCCTAACAAATGGTAGCGCAGAGGATGGTTCTCTTAAAAGCTTTCTGGATTGATTGAGAAAGAGAAATAGGGAATAAGAGCTAGAGGCTTGGATTTTTAAAACGACCACTTTTTTTCCTTCCTGCTCTCAGAGCAATCTTGCAGCCAGAAAGGCCCAACCCTGTTTCCTTGCTGATCAGGGGGAAACCTATGCTGGATTGCAGTTTGCCAGGAGCAAAGGATCTCTTTTTGACTGGATTAATTTTTGCCTGCTGTAAGTGGAGCTGAGCCTTGGAGCACCGGAGAGACGCTGCTGCTGGGAGAACAAAGGAAGGCGAGGCAAAGGAGCTTTTGAAATTTCGCGCTGCTGCTGCACAGAGAGGAAAGATTAACCCTGTGAGCTCTTGGAGAAGTAGATGAGTGAGCCAGATTCCAGCAATGTGGAGATCAGTAGTAATCCCAGACCGCCAGGTACCACCTCCAAATTGGCATCCAGACTTGAAGGACACCTGCAGCGTGCTAGGGAGTGTCTCTGGCTCTTCTTCACTCCATTAAAAACTGGCATGGAAACAAAGAAACATACTAGAGGGACACACAGCCAGCACAGTCTAGGGGTGAATGTACTAGACTATGGCCCGGGAGACCCAAGTTTGAATCTCCATTCAGTTTTGAAAGATCTCTGGGGGGAACTTGGGCCAATCTCTTGCTTTCAGCCTTGTTGTTGTGGTGAGGCTAAATGGAGGCAAGGAGAAAGAAGAAGGAGAAGAAGAGGAGGAGGAGGTGGTGGAGGAGGAAGAGATTGGATTTATACCCTGCCCTTCACTACCCAAAGAAATCTCAGAGCAGCTTGCACCCTGTGAGGTAGGTGAGGCTGAGAGAGCTCTCTCAAGAACCGCCCTTGAGAGAACAGCTCTCAGAGAACTCGTGACTGACCCAAGGTCACACCAGCAGCTGCATGTGGAGGAGTGGGGAAATCAAACTTGGTTCTCCCAGATGAGAGTCCACGCTCCTAACTACTATACCAAATTGGCTCTCAATGATGTTGGATGATGTTGTCGGGTGCTGAACGATGCTGATGATTTGGGTCCTCGTTGTGCAAAGAAAGTGGTCTATAAATATCCAAATGTGTAAATAAATATAGAAGAAGAAAAAGAAGAGTAGTTTTTATACTCTGCTTTTCTCTACCCTATGGAGTCCCAAAGTGGCTTACAATCACCTTTCCCTTCCTCTCCTTGCAACAGGCACCTTGGGAGGCAGGTGGGGCTGAGAGATGCTGAGAGAACCGAGACTGGCTCAAGGCCACCCAGAAGGCTTCATGGGGAGATAGGCTTGCCAGGTTCCAAATTGGTACAAAAAGACCGGGAACTCGGCCAAATCAGCGGAAGGGAGTATAAACGCTATGTAGCCCTAAACGGCTCTAAAATGGAAACTTTATTAACAATATTATACTTCTCAAATGTCTTAAAGACCGAACAAGAATGAAAACAATAAATTGGACAATCAATGTTATAACCAGTGTTCCCCCTAAGCTGAGTTATTGTGAGCTAGCTCACAGTTTTTTACCCTCCGGCTCACACATTTTTTGTCTTCCCTCAGGAAGGATGGCTCAAGTCCAGAGCAAACTAGTTTATGCAGTAGCCAAATCACCTGCCTGCTCACAACTTTAATGCTGGTAGCTCATGAAGTAGAATTTTTGCTCACAGGACTCCACAGCTTAGAGGGAGCACTGGATAAACATGCAACAAAGAATCGTAGATGAAACCCGGCTCATAACTTTGAACTGCCCACAAAAAGAGCACTATTATTATTGGTTCCACGACTTCATATAGAGTCCGGAGCCACGTTACTTGTGAGAGCCAGTTTGGTGTAGTGGTTAAGTGCGCGGACTCTAATCTGGGAGAACCGGGTTTGATTCCCCACTCCTCCACTTGCACCTGCTGGATGACCTTGGGCAAGCCATAGCTCTGTACCAGCTGTTCTCTCAAGGACAGTTGTCTCAGAGCTCTCTCAGCCCCACCTACCTCCCAGGGTGTCTGTTGTGGGGAGGGGAAGGGAAAAGGAGTTTGTAAGCCGCTCTGAGACTCCCTTGGGGAGTGGAGGGCGGGGTATAAATCCAATCTCTTCTTCTTCTTCTTCTTCTTCTTACGTCGTTCCTGCAACTGTGTACACACTGATTTATACCACATGGCTCTTTTTGCGGGCAGTTCAAAGTTATGAGCCGGGTTTCATCTACGATTCCTTCTTGTATGTTTACATTGTTACACTGATTGTACGATTTATTGTTTTCATTCTTGTTCGGTCTTTAAGACATTTGATACGTATAGTATTGTTAATAAAGTTTCCATTTTAGAGCAGTTTAGGGCTACATAGCATTTATACTCCCTTCCACAGTTTCCAAATTGGGGTGGGGGGTCCCTCGCTTTTGCGGGCTTCAGCCTGCTGCCGGCCAACTGTCCGATGGGGGGGAGTCCCATCCCCAAACAGACGTCCCTGCATGATGCTAGTGATGCACTTATATCACTTCTGGAAGTGACATCATCACGTTGGTGACCTTTGGGGCGACACTACTCTTGGGGCAAAACTCTATGGTTTATAGCCATTTTTAACACAGAGTTTTGCCCAGAAGGTAGAGCATTGACGAGACGTTGCCAACACAACGATGTCCCTTCTGGAAGTGATGTCAGCACATCGCTGATGTCCTCCCCCCAGCCCTGGAACGTCCTCCACCCATTTTCCCACCGGCAGGAGGAAGGCACCTGGAAACCCTATTTGGAGAAGCGGGGAATCAAACCAAGTTCTCCAGATTAGAGTCTGCCGCTCTTAACCACTACACCATGCTGGCTCACTATCATTTGACAGGACCAAGAGCATAAGACAGGGAAGACATTCTATCCTAGCATCTCTCTATGGTGAAAGTCCTCCAAGCCTGACCTCAGTTGCGATTCAGCTGGCTGCGTTCACTTGGAAACCGGAAGTGTTGATCAAATGACATCGGGACAGAGGTCCCTGGAGGGCTGCTAACTGTACACCCGAAAGCTGGCAGCTCGCATCTGCTCTGCCCCAAACTCACAAGACAGCTGTCGCCCAGCTGCTGTGTCCCAATACCAGCCTCCCACTCCCCGAATCTTTGGTGGAGTCGTAACAAACCTTGGCCTCCGGAGCTTCCCTGTCATGAAGAGACTGCCCCAGGTGAAAGATTTTTTGCCTCATTAAACAGAGGCCAATTGGCGGCGATTTAATTTTTTATTAATTTGTCAAAAGGCAGGCACGGCCATTGAGCGTTTCCGCCAGGAGGGCCGAAATCTTGCTGAGCCAGCCGTAATTGGCAAACTATTTTAAGGGCAGCTCTTTGGTTCTGAATTGCCTGAGCTGGTCAGAGCTTGGAAACTAAGCAAAGGTCAGTCCTGGGTCGTACTTGGAGGGGAGACCTCCGACAAAGTCCAGGGTTGCTAGGCAGAGGCGGGCAATGGCAAACCACTTTTGTTTATCTCTTTCTGTGAAAACCCTATGGACTTGCCACTATAAGGACTAGACGCTTCATTCTGCACTGACCTGGAAGGCCCAGCCTAGCCTGACCTCATCAGATCCTGGAAGCTAAGTGGGGTTGACCCTGGTCAGCTGCCTAGGGAGGTGGTGAGCTCCCCTTCACTGGCAGCTTTCAAGAAGAGGCTGGACAAATATTTGTCAGAGATGCTTTAGGCTGGTCCTGCATTGGGCCAGGGGTCGGGCTAGATGGTCTGTATGGCCCCTTCCAACTCTGTGATGCTATGACTGCAGTCACACGGGCAATTAGCCCCAGCATAGATGTGAATGCCAGGTGGATTAAAGGAGCGCGATCAGACGACATCTGGGAAGCACCCAGCAGCCGTCGGCAATGACATTGCTCTGCTGCAGAAGCGGAGTTAAAAGACACCTCGGAAAGTCCGGTAGCAAACGTGTTGCTACGGGCCACAGATGGACTTTCCCACGTCTGATCACTCCAGCCTGCCCTCATGGCGTCAAGATGGTCTGATCAGGCCATCCCGACTCCATGCTGTTGTTTGCTTCCCCTTCTCAGTATGCGCATCATCACACACTCCATAGGGAGCCCTCAGGGCTGAGGTGTGAATCATCGATCCTTCGTTTAAGTGCATCAGGAACAAATGGCAAAAAACCCCAAAACGATTCACCTGTGGTTGCATCTGATCACACAGTGGTGGGCTGTGCCTGCAGCTTCAAAAGACTGTGTGATCACACAACTGCGAGTCAACTTCTGCTGGAGGAAATAACCTCCCTTCCCCCCTGCTTTATCTCGCGTGTGTGACCGCAACCTATGATTCTATTCTATGGTTAGTACTGGATGTGAGACTTCCAAGGAAGGCCGGGGTTCCTATGCAGAGGCAGGCAATCGCAAACCATCTCTGCTCATCTCTTGCCTTGATATTCCCATGGGGTTAACCTGGAAGGCACAGACTAGCCCAGTCTGGTTTGACCTCAGAAGTTAAGCAGGGTCGGCCCTGTTTAGTCCTTGGATGGAAGACTTTCAAGGAAGTCCAGGGTTGCTATTTCTTATTATAATTCCTATAATTATTTTCTGTATTTTCTTTATTTATATCCCACCTTTCGCCCAATGGGGAGTCAAAATGGCTTACATCATTCTCCTTCCCTCCCTTTTATCCTCACAACAACCCTGTGAGGTAGGTGAGGCTGAGAGTGTGTGACGGGCCCAAAGTCACCCAGCAAGCTTCCATGGCTTGAGTATAGGGTTGCCAGCCTCCAGGTGGGGCCTGGGGATCTCCCGCTTTTACAACTGATCTCCAGCTGACAGAGATCAGCTCCCCTGGAGAAAATGGCTGCTTTGAAGGGGGGACTCTATGGTGTTGGACCATGCTGAGGTCCCTCCCCCTCCCCATACCAAACTCCTCCCTCTCCTGGCTCCACCCCCAAAGTCTCCAGGTATTTTCCAACCCAGACCTGGCAACCCTACTCGAGTGAGGATTTGAGCCGGGGTTTCACAGTTCCCACTCTGACACGTTCACTACTGCACCACATGGGCTTTCCTGAAATAAAATAGTAATAATAATAATTGGGTGCCATCAAGTCACAATGAATCACTGGCGACCCTGGGACCAGGAGGTTTTCAAGGCAAGAGATGAGTAGAAGTAGTTTGCCAGGGCCTGCCTCTAAATAGCAACCCTGGAATTCCATCTCCCCCCTGTTGCTAAGCCAACACATCCTGGCCCAGCCGCTCATTTTGGGGCCTCACCTGGGAGATGTCTGGGAGCCTCTCCATGCCCCAAGTGTCTCCCAGCATGCACAGTCATGGAGGCTGGCCCCTGAGTGGCTCCCTGTATTCGCTACTACAGCAGCTAGACCCTGAGTGGATCCCTGCATCTACCATTCTGGTGGCCGGGCCCTAAGCGACTCCTTGCATCCGCTCCCAAAGCAGTGGGGTCCCTCAGCAGCTTCCTGCACCCCCTGCCACCAAAGCTAGGCCCTGAGTGGCTCCCAATGTGTGCTTGCTGCCACTGCGGCTAAACCCCAAGCAACTCCTTGCACCCAGCTTGGTGGCAGCCGGACCCTGAACAGGTCCCAACATCCACTGCCACACCAGGACTCCACTGGAGCCGCTGCCGGGTTCCAGCAACGCTCCCAGGGCTCCGCAGAAGGAAAATTAGGTCAAATCTACATCTGATTTTCCCGCTGGAATCATTCTAGTTTCAAAAAACCGCATCTATACCTGTTTCTAGTTTCAAACCATACTTGTTCTAGTTTAAAAATTACTGTTTACATTCGTTAATTGCCCTCCTGTGGTCAAGCTAGCATTATACTACTTTAAACAGATCCTGTTGCTTAGTACTCTTCAGACCCAGGGAGTGACATTTGAAACCAGTGTGAAATGAGCTTAGGGAAAGACAGCAGTCAAACTACTTCAGAAGGGAGGTGTAAATTGGGCCTAAGTTCATTTTCTGTGCATGTACAGACAACACTGTTTAATTCTTTTTTTAAATTAATTTTTTTAATTTGGGGGGAAATTTAAAGATTTCACATCTTTCTGCAAGCTTGGCAGGTCCCCAAGTTTGCAGAAACGTCTTTCTTACCTCCGTGTGGCCCCGATACACAGATTTAGCTCTCCGCAGATGGGGGCCACAGCTGGCTAATAGGACATCGATGAGCACATGAACACACATGAAGCGGAGTTCTGCTGAGCTAGGCCCTTCATCTGCCAGAGTTGGCAATTTTTACTTTTGCTAGCACTGGCTCTCCAGGGTCTCATCTCTCTCTCTCTCTCTTCCCCCCTCTCTCCATATATATTTAATGCTGCTGGAATACCATGGATCTGATCCGCTTGCAGTAGGGCTGCCAAGTCAGCCCGGGGGGCGGGGGATCCCCCGCTAAAGGGGTCCCCGATCCGCCGGCCAGCATTTGGCCGGCGGGGGGAACCCCACCCCCGAAGTCATCCAGCGAGGACGACGTAATGACGTCACTGGAAGTGACGTCGCTGGCGCGCGCGCTTCACACACACACCAGGAGAAACTCCCGGCTGGAGGAGGACTCACCCCCACCGGTGAGTCCCTAAGACTTGGCAACCCTAGCTTGCAGTGATGTTTTCCTCCAGAACAAGAGTCCTTTCTGACATCCTTGTGCCAGAGAAAATTATATGAACGCATATGAATTGGTCTTGGCAGGGCTCTTTTTCTAGCAAGAGCTCCTTTGCATATTAGGCCACACACCCCTAGTGTAGCCAATCCTCTAAGAGCTCACAGAGCTCTTCTCACAGGGGCTACTGTAAGCTCTTGGAGGATTGGCTGCATCAGGGGTGTGTGGCCTAATATGCAAATAAGCTCCTGCTACAAAATGAGGCCTGGGTCTTGTATTGAATCAGACCCTTGGTCCATCAAGATCAGTATTGTCTACTCAGACTGGCAGCGGCTCTCCAGGGTCTCCAGCAGAGAGGTCTTTCACATCGCCTATTAGCTGGCCCTTTTAACTGGAGATTGAACGCGGTCCTGGGATTGAACATGGGACCTTCTGCATTCAAAGCAGCGGCTCTTCCACTGAGCCACAGCCCCTCCCCAAATCACCAGTCTAGCAGAACAGATCCATGAGATCCAGCCCCCAGTATGTACCATTCATTGGTTTGGCTTTTTGATGTTGTTGTTTTAAAGAGTGTGACGCTTTTAATTAATGCTTAGAGAGCCAGTTTGGTGTAGAGGTGAAGTGCGTGGACTCTAATCTGGGAGAACCGGGCTGGATTCCCCACTCCTCCACTTGCACCTGGCTGGATGACCTTGGGCAAGCCATAGTTGACTCAGAGCTGTTCTCTCACGAGCAGTCCTCAAAAGAGCTCTCTCAGCCCCACCTACCTCACAGGTTGTCAGTTGTTGGGAAGGGAAAGGAAAGGAGTTTGTAAGCCGCTCTGAGACTCCGAGTGAAGGGCGGGGGATAAATCCGATCTCTTCTTCTTCTTCTTCTTCACTTTTAATTAATGCTGCAAGTTGCCTGGAAGACCTCTGGAAGGAGAAAAGGAATAAAGCGTGATGTGACGGGGCCCTGCCCCTCTAGCGAGCAGATATTTTAAAAACGGGTGACCCTGCTGCGAGTCAGGGTTTAATGACACCCTGAATCTGAGGAGAAGGTAAAAATCCTGAAGCCAGTCACACGCTTTCAGATCCCCTGGGACAGGAGTCTCACAAGCTTGCTGTCGCTCCCAGACTGACAGCCTGAATTGTATCATCATCTGAGCCGCAGGCTTCTTTCGCTGAGTTTGTCGGAGTAACGTCAAGTGGCATTTAAGGGTAGACTCTTCTGGCGCCAAATGGGTGAGCGGATGATTTAACAGCCATCTGGCACAATCCTAACTATTTGCATCCTGCAACGCAAGGGCACGAGTCAATGTCCGAACAATGAGCACAACACCAATTAACTCCAAGACCAAGATAATGCATAAAGAGTAATATTCCCCAATACTCAGGGGTCATTTCGAGCAAAAACGCCGTTCCGGGAGCAACAAGCCCAGGAGCGGGCACATATGGTGATGCACTGTGGAAGAAAGCAAAAGCGTACTTACTTGATCTGTATTTTTATGCTTGTTGTAGGGGATAGCTTCCCTGCAAGAGCAAAGGAAACCTCAAGTGTCTTTAGTCTGAGTTGGGAAAGACCTGGAGATTTTGCGGGTGGAGCCTGAGTGGTGGGTGTTGCCTTCTGACACACTTTCGGTGATGTCAGGGGGTGTGGCATATGCAAATGAGGTATGCTAATGAGTTGTGCTGATGAGCTCGTGCACCTCTTTTTCTACAAAATGACCCCTGCCATTACTACCTATAGGTGTGAAAGTTGGACTGTGAAGAAAGCTGGCAGGAAGGAAGTAGATTCCTTTTGAAATGTGGTCTCGGAGGGGAGTTTTGCTAATACCGTGGACCACTAGAAAGCCAAATCACTGGGTTCTAGAACAAATCAAGCCTGAGCTCTCCCGAGAAGCTAAAATCTTGCAGTTTGGTCGCTATATGAGAGAAGACAAGTCACTGGAAAAGACAATAATGCTAGGAAAAGTTGAAGGCTGCAGGAAAAGAGGACAGAAATTTATACGATTATGCGTGGGATAGAGCAGGAAGAGAAAGTAGTATTTTTTCCCCCTTTCTCACAGTACAAGAACTCATGGGCACTCAAGGAAATTGGTGCCATAGAGTTTCGAGGCGATTGCTAGAGCGTCGCCCCGGCAACGTGCCCAGCGTGATGATGTCACTTCTGGAAGGGAGGGGGAGAGAGGTGGGTGGGGAGAGGTGTGCGGGGGATGGCTCTTGCGGCAGCGGCTTCTTCTGCTTTTGGGGCCGGGGTCCTGGAGGGCGAGGTGGGTGGGGAGAGGTGTGCGAGGAAGCGGCTCTGGCGGTGGCTTCTTCTTGGGCTGGGGGCCTGCAGGGCAGGGAGGTGCGGCAGTGGCCGGGCACTCCGTTTCACCCAGGGGGTGCTCAGTCCCCTCTGGAAAATTTCAGGGGTGGCCTGAGCCCCCGAGCCCCCGCGTAGTTGACGCCTATGGCCGGGAGGCAGAAGCAGGCTATCAAGCCACTTCTCTGAAAGTCTTCTGTGCCCCAGTAGGGGTTGCCAGAAGTCCCCTCAGACGCACGCGCACACACACACAAATACAAAAATGCTTTCAAAAAAGAATTCAAAGAGGAGAACATGGGGAAAGGATACAAGTGAGCTAATTTATTTGAGTTCTTGAACACTCGTCTTTGCTTGTATTTTGTCTGTCCTACACAGCGCATTTACCAACAAGCACACAACGCTTGTCCGCCCACAAACACGCCCCCCAAACAGCAATGGGAATCAGAGCAAATAGAATCCCTGACGAAAAACCTTACCAGAAAACGCCATACTTTTTGCAGATGAAAAGATGGCCATTAGTGTTAACACCTTAAAGACTAACAAAATACGTGGCAGGGGATGAGCTTTCGTGAGTCACTGCTCACTTCTTCAGGTACCATATCGGTATCTGAAGAGGTGAGCAGTGACTAAGGTTGCCAGCCTCCAGGTGGGGCCTGGAGATCTCCTGCTTTTACAACTGATCTCCAGCTGACAGAGATCAGCTGCCCTGGGGAAACTGGCTGCTTTGAAGGGTAGATTCTATGGCACTATACCATGCTGAGGCCTCTCCCCTCCCCTCCTCAAACCCTGCCATCACCCAGATCTACCCCCAAAGTCTCCAGGTATTTTCCAACCCAGACCTGGCAACCGTAGCAGTGACTCACAAAAGTTCGTCCCCTGCCACATTTTTTGTTAGTCTTTAAGGTGCTCCTGGACTCTTGCTCTTTTCTACTGCTACGGACAGACTAACACGGCAACCCGTCTTGATCTATTGTTAACACCTTAATTCTCATAACGAGGATGACTGTCAAAGCCTTTCCATTTCTCTAACGCTCACCTAAAGGCTGCGTGTGTGTTGGTTTACTCTATAATAAGGCAAGCCCTGACCTGGACAGCCCAAGCTAGCACGATTTTGTGAGATCTTGGAAGCTAAGCAGGATCAGCTCCAGTTACAGCGTTCCCTCTATTCCTCCTCCCCCTGAGCAATGGAATGGGCTGTCAAAAGACCCTGCGTGGCTCCAGGTTGCTGCTGAGCTGGGCTTCAAGTGTTAATGAGCGGCTGCTCACACGTGCAGCATAGAGGGAACACTGCTCTGGCTGGTCTTTGGATGGAGGCCATCAAGGAATCGCAGGGTTGCGATGCAGAGGTAGGCAAAGGCAAAAGCACCTCTGAATGTCTCTTGCCTTGAAAACCCTCTGGGGTTGCCATAGGTCAGCTGCAACTTAATGGCCCTTTCCACCACCCCATAATAAGGCAAATCAAATGACTGAGGAAACAAAAGAACCATCTTGGAAAGAACGACCGATATATAAGCATACAATTGAATGTGTAATGTGATTTGGAATTGTAGATCTAGATGTAGTTCTCTGTTTTGGGGACAAGGAAAATACTCTGCACAGCCAAGATGCTGTGAAGTTCGCTTCCATGCTAGAAAGGAGATGGATGGGATCTAAGGATGGGATTCTCACAATTCAGGGCACGTCAATTTCCAGTTCGGACATGTTTATTACCCTTGTTGTCTCCCTCCCCCCCCCCCCTCGAACCAAAACAGATAGTAATCAGAAAACAGCTTGTCATTCTTTCAATCTGTTAAAAAGACATTTTCACTATTTTGCATGCTAATTTAACAAGCCATCTCTGTATAGACAACTATGATCTGGAATTCCATTTCAGTGTCTGAGGAAGTGTGCATGCGTGCGAAAGCTCACACTTTGAATAAAACTTCGTTGGTTTCAAAGGTACCATTGGACTCTTTGTTCAATGGATTAATCTGCCTGCACAAAGCGCTATGCGGATAATTTAATATCCTAACGGTTCAAGAACAATATACCGACAAGGGGGCAAAATGAAACGCTATACGTGTTTCAGCAAAGCCTTCATCGGGGTCGGGACTCTATAAACATCATGAATATGTTTGCATCCCACTCACACAATGAAAACTCATAAATCACAAAGACCAGTTGGATGATCGAATTAAAAAATGAAAAAAATACTTTAAAATAAACAAACAAAATTAAAATCACATTTTTTAAAAAAATGACATATAGTTGGAATTTGCTATGATTTTTTTTATTTGGTTGCGGCAGTGGGTGTCCCCTTCCTCTGGCTGGCCTCCTTCTGTAGCTTGGATCCTGAGATCTTGAAATCTTAAAAGATTTCTTTAAAAAAAACTGTTAAATCTCTAATACCATCAACCACTAAGGTATCCAGTCTTTATTAGAGTTGTATGATACTTAGGATCTACGCTATTTTATATTGTGTTTTAATCTGGTTTTAATAGTACTGTATTTTTACTGTTGGAACCCGCCCTGAGGGGAAGGCAGGATATAAATCCAAATAAATACATGAATGAATGAATGAATGAATGAATGAATGAATGAAGCAGAGGTCCACTAGTGGCTATTAGCCACAAAGTATAGATAGGAACTTTCAGGCTGGGGCAAGTGATGCTTTGTATTCTTGGTGCTGTGGGAGGCAACAGTGGGAGGGCTTCTAGTGTCCTGGCCCCACTGCGGGACCTCCTGAGGGCACCTGGTGTTTTTGGCTACTGTGTGACAGAGTGTTGGACTGGATGGGCCACTGGCCTGATCCAAAATTGGCTTCTCTTATGTTCTTATGTTCTTAACAAAACGCCAGGCTTCAGTCATATCATTTGGGGAGGGGGGATGTGGCTCAGGGGTAGAGCCTCTGCTTAGCATGCAGAAGGCCCCAAGTTCCATCCCCAGCATCTCCGGTAAAAAAAGACCAGGCAGGAGGTGATGTGAAAGACTTCTGCCTGAGACCCTGGAGAGCTGCTGCCAGTATGAGTGGACAGTTCTGACCTTGATGGACCAATGGCCTGACTCTATAAAAGGCAGCTGTGTGTGAAAAGTCCACTGAGGGGAGGGGCTGTGGCTCAGTGGCAGAGCATCTGCTTGGCATGCAGAAGGTCCCAGGTTCGATCCCCAGCATCTCCAGTCAAAAAGAATCAGGCAGTAGGTGATGTGGAAGATCTCTGCCTGAGACTCTGGAGAGCTGCTGCCGGTCTGGGTAGACAATACTGATCTTGATGGACCGATGGTCTGACTCAGCAGAAGGTGGCTTCTTGTGTTCATGTGTGTTCATTCACTTCTGGCTATTGCTGGTGAAAATAGCGATGCTTATATTGAGACCTGGTGTTTGGTTTGCACTGAATGACTTGAACGCCTGCCAGGTAGCTTTGGCTGTTCTTTGTCCCAAACTGTGCCCTTGCCAAGTGCTGCTCATTGAAACAGACTGGCAGCCATTTACTTTGGTGTCGTGGTTAAGACAGCAGACTCTAATCTGGGAGAGCCAGGTTTGAGTCCCCGCTCCTCCCACATGCAGCTGCTGGTGCGGCCTTGGGTCAGCCATAAGTTCTCTCTGAGCTGTTCTCTCAAGGGCAGTTCTTGAAAGAGCTCTCTCAGCCCGACCAACCTCACAGGGTGTCTGTTGTAGGGAGGGGGAGGGAAAGGAGATTGTAAGCTGCTCTGAGACTCTTGGTTAGTGAAGGGCGGGGTATAAATCCAGTCATCTCCTCCTAATCCTTCTCCTCCTCCAGTAAGGACAACTTAGATGAACACCAAACAGTAGGAATTTGGTTTTTGAAACACAGTGTTTATTTATGACTGAAGCATATGAATTGTGACTGTACACAGAGGCACTCCACCACTCTACATCACAGAATGACAGAGCTGGAAGGAGCCATACAGGCCATCTAGTCCAGGGGCATCGTTTTAAATTCCCGGGGGGCCGTTCCCGCTGCCACTGCCTCCCCCCCCCCGCCTGGCCATTTCTGCTTCCGTCCCTCCCTCCATCCGTCCAGGGGCCAGCTGGGCATTTGCTTAGCTCGCCCCTGGATGGACTGAGGGAGGGATGGACAGATGGAGGCAGCCAGGCCGGCGGGGGGGGGGGGGGGAGAGACAGAGAGAGATGGCAGCGGTGGCACGGCGGCCCTAGGAAGGGCCCAGGGACTCGCAGTGGTGGGCGCTCCATTTTCCCGGGGGGGGGGCTCAGTCCCCCCCAGGAAATTTCGGGGGGTGGCTCGAGCCCTCGAGCCCCCCCGTAGTTGATGCCTATGATCTAGTCCCACCCCCTCCTCAATGCAGAATCAGCCCCTAGAGCATCCCCGACAAGGGTTTCTCCAGCCACTGCTTGAGGACTGCCAGGGAGGGGGAGCTCACCACCTCCCTAGGCCGCCCATTCCACTGTTGCAGAGCTCTGACGGTCAAAAAGTTTTTCCTAATATCCGGCTGGTACCTTCCCATCCTTAATTTAAACCCATTCTTGCGAGTCCTCTCGTCTGTTGTCAACAGGAACAGCTCCCTGCCCTCCTCAAAGGGACAGCCCTTCAAAGACTTCAAGAGAGCAGTCCTGTCCCCCCGCAGCCTCCTCGTCTCCAGACTAAATATTCCTCATAGGACTTGGTCTCCAGGCCCCCAATCATCTTCATTGCTCTCTTCTGCACTCACTGACATTCCAACGGCAGCACAGGAAAGCAGTTTTCCATATTCTGCCCACTCACAAAGGGTGCGCACACACAAAGACGGGTATTCTGAGGTGTTAAGCGACACCTACACGAGGATCTCTACACATCCGCATAACAAAATCTGTTCCCCGAAAGCCTCCTCCTGGGTGCTATATTTCTCCAGGACAAAGTGAGCACCAGTTCAAGGAACAAAATTAATTCACTGGGCTGACACAATGTCTCAGCAAAGTGCATGAAGCTGCCGGGTTGTTCCAGTACACTGAAAGCTTGGTAATAGCGCCAAAGTAGGGAATGTGAAATCGGAGCATTAGGCGGTAATCAGCAGCCGATGAAAAGAAAAGTGGCCATGACCATAAATGGAGTGAGAATGAAAGAGCAGGATTTTAAAAGAAATGTACTGAATGGAGCCTAGCAATGCACTTGACTCCAAACCACGTGAGTTTTTGCAAGTAACCCTGTTGAACATAGGCGTAGAGTACGGGGGGGCTCGAGCCACCTCCGAAATTTCCCAGGGGGGGCCTCAGCCACCCCCGGCAAAACGGAGCGCCTGCTGCCGGGCCTCCCCGGGTCCTTCCGAGGCCTGGCCATCGCTGCTGGAGAGGGAGAGGTAAGGGGTGGCCGGTGGGGAGACAGAGGCACTGGCGGCAGCAGCTGGTGGGCCTCGGAAGGGCCCGGAGAGGCGCGGCAGTTTCCCAAGGGGGGAGAACATCGCCCCAGCGAGAGTGTACACTTCGTGTGCATGCTAAGGAGCCCCCGCCCCCCCAGAATTTTCAAAAGTCTACACCCCTGCTGTTGAACATGCTGAAATGTTCAGGAGGCATTTGGGAGTACCTGAAAAGATGCTTGCAAAATGCATGCATTTGCATACAGAGGTCCCCACTCTTTTCCCATTCACTATTTCCTCTCCTCTCCAAGCTATAAAACTTACCTTTCTAAAAGATGTAGAGATCCAGTGTGGTGGAGTGGTTAGAATGTTAGAGTAGGATCAGGAAACCCAGGTTCAAATTCCCTGCTCTGTCATGGAAGCCCCCATATCTCCAGGAATTTTCCATCCTGGAGTTGGCAACCCGAGCTGGGTTGGAAGGAAGGCCCCAAGGTTCCCCTTAGAAGGTTGAACAGAGGAGGTTGAACCGACCAAGCCCTGCTGTTTGGGGGAAAATAGGGAATTCCTGGAGATATCCCATCTACTGTGGTTGGCAAATGGCAAATGGCAAATGGCAAACCTAACATAAAAAGGTAAAGGTAAAGGTTTCCCTTGCTCAAAAGCCAGTCGAATCCGACTGTAGGGGGTGGTGCTCATCTCCATTTCCAAGCCAAAGAGCCAGCACTGTCCGAAGATGTCTCCGTGGTCATGTGGCCGGAATGACTAAATGCCGAGGCGCACGGAATGCTGTTACCTTCCCACCAAAGTGGTACCTGTTTATCTACTTGCAATTTCTTGCTTTCGAACTGCTAGGTTGGCAGGAGCCAGAGACGGGAGCTCACTCTGTCACGCGGCACTCGGGTCTCGAACTGCTGAACTGCCGGCCTTCTGGTCTGCGGTTCAGCATCTTAAACACTGAGCCACTACAGCCCTAAACCTAACATGGAGCCAAGCAAAGTTTGAGTCCAGAGGCATCTTTAAGACCAACAAAGTTATATTCAAGGTATAAGCTTTTGTGTGCAAGCACACTTCTTCAGATACATGTCCTTGTGCACAGAAGCTTATACCTTGAATAAAACTGTGTTGTTTTTAAAGGTGCTACTGGACTCAGACATGATGCTGGATTAGCTGGCCATTTGTGATAGGGAAAGGCTGAGGGGTGACATGATCGAGGTTTATAAGATTATGCCTGGGATAGAGCAGGTAGAGAAAGAGGTGCTTTTCTCCCTTTCTCACAGTACAAGAACTCGTGGGCTCTCCATGAAACTGCTGAGCACTCGGGTTAGAACAGATATAAGGAAGTCCTTCTTCACCCAAAGAGTGATTAACATGTGGAATTCACTGCCATGGGAGGTGGTGGCGGCTACAAGCATGGACGGCTTCAAGAGGGAATTGGAGAAACATATGGAGCAGAGGTCCACCAGTGGCTGTTAGCCACAAGGTATAGATAGGAACTCTCAGTCTGGGGCAAGCGATGCTCTGTATTCTTGGTGCTTGACAGGGGGACAACAGTGTCCTTGGTCCTTGACGGAGGGGCTTCTAGTGTCTTGGCCCCACTGCTGGACCTCCTGAGGGCACCTAGTGTTTTTGGCCAATGTGTGACAGAGTGTTACACTGGATGGGTCACTGGCCTGATCCAACATTGGCTTCTCTTATGTTCTTATGTTCTTATTCAGTACCACGCTTGTATGGCTGGGCAAAATTCTGCTAGATTAACCAAATCTCCCAATATTCTTCAAGTCATCATGACTTCTTTTCACTCACCCATGTGGGCAAATGAACAATTATTGCCACTAGGAGCAGCAGCTGTCCCTAGGAGCCGCCTCTACTGACTCACCTGCTCGTCCCCCCTGATTGGAAATGCAAGTATTACTCTTGGCAGCCCATACTGGCACAGGCAGGTGAATGGGTAGCTGCCCTTTGCCCAGGTGGTAGGGGAGAAAGAGCGACAATTGAGAGAGGACGGGTGGACAGGCTGAATTGTTCCAGGACAGGATTGCCTATTCTAGCGTGAAAGATTCCCGGACATTTGGGGGTGGAGCTTGGGGAGGGCGGGATCTGGGGAGAGGAGGGGTCTTCAGTTGGGTATAATGCCATGGAGTTTCCCCTCCAAAGCAACCATTTCATTCAGGGGGCGAGGGATGCCAGCCTCCAGGTGGGACCTGGGGATCCCCCGGAATCATAGCTCATCTCCAGATTGCAGAGGTCAGTTCCCCTGGAGAAGATGGATGCTTGGGAGGGTGGACTCTGTATAGCATTGTTCCCCACTGCTGTCCCTGTCCTCTCTAGGCTCCATCCCCAAATCTCCGGGAGTATCTCAACCAGGTAGGGTTGCCAGGTCCCTTACCTTTTGCGGCCGGAGGGGGGAGTTGGTTCCAGTCCGGGACATACCGGGACCCAGAAGTGACGTCATCTCACTAGGCATGTGTCAGTGGACGCTCTAGCATTCAGCTTGGAAACTCTATGATACCATAGACTTTTTAGGGTGAATGCTAGAGCGTCCCCCGGCGATGTGCCCAGCGTGATGATGTCACCTCCGGGTGATGTCATTGTGCCGGGCACATTGTTCTGATCTGAGCATTTGGGGGGCGGGGTTCCCCCTGCTGGCCAGATGTGGGCCAGCAGGTTGGGGGCCTTTTGAGTGGGCCACATCCCCCTGGCAGCTCTACGACCAGGATCTGGCAACCCTAACCCCAGATTCCCTGCCAGTGGCCAGGGGGGACCTGGCAACCCTGATAGGAATTTGTCATGCTTGCTCCTGACCCAGCCCCTGCTGACCAGGACCAGGCTCCTTTAACTGGCTTGGACATAAGTCCTGAGGAGTCAAGCCAGCAGCAGGATCCACCTGCTCTGCCTGGCCCAAGCTCATCCCCTCCTGGATCTCCCCCACCTGTTAGTCGGCTCCGTGAAAGACGCCGGCAGGAATTAAAGGAGAGACGGAGTATGGCACGACAATGGAGAATGAGGGATATCAGTCCAGAGTTTTAGCAGCAGCAGGGCCACGTCCGGTACGCTGCTAATTGCTGACAGCCAGCACAGGTTAAAAACAGAGGGCTTGTTCAGAGCCAATTGTGCTGGCAAAGATTTACTGTCTTTGACAGACCCCCCTTGCTGGACACCTTTCTGTTTCCGTGCTTTCCTGTGGATCCTTGACCCGGCTTTGGACCTCGGACCTCTGACTCTGGACTCTGGACTTTGCTTTGTGGACTTTGACTTCGGCGTTCTGGCTCTGTTCCTGTTGCTCTCTCCGGCTATCTGACTCTTGGCATTCCTTGTGACGACATCTCCCTGCTCTGCCCTTCGGCTATAAAGGTGATTTATGGTTTGACCACTGGACTGTTCGAGATAACGCGCTGCTCTAAGAACTGCTAACTCCCTGCCTGTTGTGAACTTCTGACTGTCAACTTGGGCTGGCGTTTATGCTGCCTTGACCCAGAGGCTCTGTCGTGACAGAACTGATCTCTATAGTCTGGAGATCTCTCCAGTTTTTGATATATCTGGACTCTTTTGTGCTGGTTACGAACTGTAATAAAGCAATGATGATGATAGTGTGGAGAGCTGTCGTCATTCTGGAAGAACTCCAGCCCTTATGAATTTACAGTTGATTTACCACTCTAGGAGCGACAATAGTCACTTCAGTTTTGCCAAAGATTTCCATGAGCAAATCGGAGTATTTCGAAACTCTCGCGTGGAAATATAACCAAATAAAAACCATAACTCCCAGGGCAGACATGGAAGTTGTACCAGCTCTTCCAAGGCAGGACAGGACGTACAGAGCACATCTCCCTTAGTTCGTCCCGAGCAAGTATTTATAGCAGCCCACGTAACGGTGGACATATTGCATTGATAGGATAACCCCGTGCTCGTTGAGGCCCGCTCGCAATGCCCCAGATTATTGAAACGTTAATCTTTATTTGGCATTATTTTTAACCACCTGCTTCAATCCTGTACTTAACTGACTGCCAGCAATCGCTTCGGACAGCCTTTCCTCCCAAGCCCGGTTTTCGGGGGTTAAGAGTTCGGCATGGCTCTAATCATATCAAGCTGCGGTACTAAACGGCCGGCAAGCCATCCAGATGTTTTGTTTTTAATAAAACTCTCTGCATCTGTCTAGTGACCGGGAGGGAGGGGGGAAAAAACAAACATGCACAATCGCTTTCCTGTGGCATGCAGCCCAGGGGAAGAAAGAAGATTGTCCGGGTGGTTTTACTGTGCCATGAATAAAATATTATGACCTTAAGAACATAAGAAGAGCCCTGGATCAGACCAATAGTCCATCTAGTCCAGCTTCTTGTCTCACACAGTGGCCAATGAGTTCCTCTGGAGGGCCAACAGCAGGGCACAGAGGCCAAGGCCTTCCCCTGATAAGAACATTAGAGGAAACCTGCTGGATCAGACCAATAATCCATCTAGTCCAGCATCCTGTCTCACACAGTGGCCAGCCACTTCCTCTGGAGGGCCAACAAAAAGACAGAGAGCTTGAGGCCTTCCCCGATAAGAACATCGGAAGAGCCCTGCTAAGTTAGACCAGTGGTCCATATAATCCAGCCTCCTGTCTCACACAGTGGCCAGCCAGTTCCTCTGGAGGGCCAACAACAAGACAGAGAGCTTGAGGCCTTCCCCAATAAGAACATCGGAAGAGCCCTGCTAAATTAGATCAGTGGTCCATATAATCCAGCCTCCTGTCTCACACAGTGGCCAACCAGTTCCTCTGGATGGCCAACAACAGGGCATGGAGGCTGAAGAGCTTGAGGCTGGAGAGCTTGAGGCTTTCCCTGATAAGAACATAAGAAGAACCCTGCTGGATGAGACCAGTGAGGGCCCATCTGGTCCAGCATCCTGTCTCACACAGTGGCCAACCAGTTCCTCTGGATGGCCTCTGGATGGAGGCCACAGCCTTCCCCTGATAAGAAGACTCCTGCTGGAACATATCAGTGAGGGCCCATCTGGTTCAGCATCCTGTCTCACACAGTGGCCAACCAGTCCCTCTGGATGGCCAACAACAGGGCGTGGAGGCCGAGGCCTCCCCTTGATATTGCCTCCTGGCTCTGGGATTCAGAGCCTTAGTGCCTCTGAATGTGGAGGTTTCCCTCAGCCACCATGGCTAGCAGCCATTGATAAGACTTATCCTCCATGAATCCATCTAATCCCCTTTTAAGGCTGTTCATTCTTTTGACCGTCACTACATCCTCCGGCAGCAAATTCCACATTTTAATCACTCTCTGTGTAAAGGAGTATTTCCTTAAAAAAAAAACAAAAAAACCAATCGGATTGCCTTTACTTGAAATTAGATTCCTGCTGCTAGTTAGAACAAATTAACATGTGGAATCATCCCACAAACTCCCCTGTATTATTAATTCCTTCTTGCCTCACTTCTCACCCTCTGCTGAACATCCATGCCTACTTCTTCTCATCTGTTCTCCTCTTCCATTTATCTTGCTCACCTTTTTCTCCGAGCTCTCACCCCCTTCCTCCTCTGCTTTCTGGGATCCGTTCCCCCCTAAACCAGCTGATTCTCAGTTTGTGTGTTGTTATAAAACTTCTGTCCCTAGAGCTGAGATTTTAAACTTCAGTATACTGTGTAATGTTCTTTTCCCTCAAGGGAGACCGACTGCAACCATTCCAACAGTGGTGTTTCCCAAGCAGTCTGAAGGAACAATTCCAGTCAGTGTCATGATGGCAGCTCAGCCAATTGGTGGTTTCACTTCCGGCAACGTAATACAATATATTTGGGCTTCACTCTCCCATCCTCTTTTTTTGCAGATGGGTAAGAGAAGAAGATATATCAGATGGTAACATGACACCACAGCCTCCCTCACCTGTTTCTTTTTAAAGGTATAAGGTAAAGGTTTCCCTTGCTTGAAAGCCAGTCGAATACGACTCTAGGGATGTGGTGCTCATCTCCGTTTCCATGCCAAAGGACCAGCGCTGTCTGAAGATGTTTCCGTGGTCATGTGGCTGGCATGACTAGACACCGAGGCATACAGAATGCTGTTACCTTCCCACCGAAGTGGTAACTATTTATCTACTTGCAATTTCTTGCTTTTGAATTGCTAGGTTGGCAGGAGCTGGGACCAGAGACGGGAGCTCACTCCGTCACGTAGCACTCAGGTCTTGAACTGCCGAACTATCTATCTTCCAGGCTGCACTTCAGCATCTTAACCACTGAGCCACCATGCCCCCCCTTTAAAGAATATACTAAAAATACGGTTTTAGAGAATTAATTGCTTTAGGCAGATAAGCTAACCCAAAAGAAGAAGAAGAAGAAGAAGAAGAAGAAGAAGAAGAGGAGGAGGAGGAGGAGGAGGAGGAGGAGGAGGAGGAGAATGGAAATATACCTTGCCCTTCACTCAGAGTCTCAGAGCAGCTTACAATCTCCTTCCCTTCCACTCCCCATAACAGAGTATGTAACTGCAAAGGAGATTGTAAGACACCCTGAGACTCCTTCAGATAGCGAAGGATAGGTTATAAATCCAATCTCTTCTCTCTCTTCTAAATAACCCACTTTCAATGCACTTTCCAACTGGATTTTACTGTGTGAACTGTCAAAATCCAGTTGGAAAGTGCACCGACAGTTGATTGAAAGTGGATTATTTAGAGTGTGTGTGATGGCAGCCAATGGGCAACCTAACTTCTGAGCTGAAACTGGAAGAGAAGTCATTGCTCTGGGGCGACACTCTAGGATTCATCCAGAACGCTATGGTAAAGCACCGAGTTCTGGGCGAATCCTCGAGCATCACCTCGAAGAGATGACATCGCTTCTGGTTTTCCACCAGAAGTGATGTCACTCATCAACGCAATATTGAATCCTCCTCCGTTTCCCGCTCCCTGTCTTGCTGAGGGGCTGTAAGGGATGGGGGGGGGGGCTCGGTCCAGGAGCTCTGATCCCTCTAGAAAGGGGCCATCTTTCCTCCAAGTCCACGCAACTGGACACCTGCCTAGGCTTTGCCAGATCCAAAGACCTTGACTGAGGCTAAATCGGTGCAGGACAAATGGATAGGAGCATAGCCACGAAGCTTTAATGAAATCCACTTGAAAAAGCCGGCTGTGGCAATGACAGCTTCTGGCAACGTGATTCAACTAAGCTGCCACACTCAAAAAAAAAAATACCAACCATAAAGGCACAAAGTAATTCAATCAGCTCTGGGGGGCGGGGAATCACCTTCTGATATGTTGAGATACTAATCTTTCTTTTGGAAGGAAAAAAAAAATTAATCCTGTACTTATTTATCAAATTGGTGGCTTTAATTTCCCCTTCCAACCCATCTCTTTCTTTCTTTGTATTTTTTTGTGTGTGTGTGTTTAGATTCCCTTCATTATCTCTTGGCAATATCATGCATCTATCTCCATGACAATTTGGAGGGGGGGGTGGGGACTTGTGAAGAATGTGTGCCGAAGATTAGAGGATTTTACAGGAAGAGGGGATGATTATTTCTTTTTCATGTGGGAATAACGGCGTACACTTTTCAAGCACCTGAATTCTTTAATCTTCGTTTTGTTTATGCCTGGGTGCTTGGTTTTTTTTTGTCTTATAAGCTTATTGGAGAAGAGCAAGGAACAAGATATACCTTTACAATGAAAATGGGACCACAGAGAAACTTCCCATGCACCTTCTTTATAGAGGGCCATGTTTCAGCGGTGGAGCGTCTGCCTGGCATTCAGAAGGTCCCAGGTTCAATCCCCGGCATCTCTGGTTAAAAGATCTGGCGGTAGGTGATTTGAAAGACTTCTGTCTGAGACCCTGGAGAGCAGCTGCCAGTTTGAGTAGGCAATATTGATTGTGAAAGTGTTGGATATTTAGCAGAGTAAATGAAGCGCAGCGGGATAATTCAGCACAGACACACACACGTGTGTGTGTGTAACTTCTAAGAAAAGGCTTACTTCAAAACTAAGGAAAGGATTAGATGGAAAGACAACAGCAGTCTAATGTCTTTCTAGTTCTGATCTACTCCATCTTGTTTCTTGTGTTCCCTCTGACCCTAAGAAGGAAGGAATGGAAGTTTCCCCCCAAAGCTCCATGCCTTGGCTGCGGTCAGACGTGCCTTTAGATCCGACTCAGCTGCAAATGCCTGATGGATCTAAAGTGCACTATCAGACAGCAACATCTGGGAAAGGTCCTGCAGCCATCAGCACCCCGTGCTTCCCCGCCATGGAAGCGGAGTTAAAAGACACTGGGAAAAGTCTGCTCCTAATACTTGCTGACAAGCTATGGACAGACTTTCTCCCATCTGATCGCTCAAGCACACTCTCATGCCATCAGGATGGTCTGCTCATTTCATCCCGACTCAGTGCTTTTTCCCCTCTCGCTTAGCAGTATGCGCATAACTGCATACTCCATGGGGAACCCTCAGTGCAGAGGTGCGATTCCCCATTTATGTGCATGGGAAACAAAAGGCAAAAAAAACCCACTCGGTCGAACGTGCCATCTGATCAGGCAGTGATGGGCTGAGACCACATCTACAAAGGGTGTGTGATCGCACAATGCCTTGTCAATTTCAGCCGGTGGAAATAGGATCACTTCCCCTCCGCACCAAATGGCACATCTGACCCCAGCCCTTGTTATGTGCAAAATAGCATGGACCATCTCCAATTTATTGATGAGCCAATAGTCAATCATAAGGTTACCTCATTGAGAATAAAAGCTCCCCCTTTTTGATGGGAAGAATCTACTTTACACCTGATTGGCTCTACGCTAAACTTGCTATTGTTAGCTTACAGAAATGTCAATGTAACCCTTTCATGACTGAAGGGATCACACTTGCAAAACCCAACAGAAAGACCTTTACCTAAGACCCTGGAGAGCCGCTGTCAGTTTGAGTTGACTGTGAAGGACCTCTGCCTGAGACCCCGGAGAGCTGCTGAGTAGACAGTACTGACCGTAGTGGACTAAGGGTCTGATTCAGTATAAGACAGCTTTGTGTGCATGTTTCTCCCTTCCCCTTAGTGTGCAGCTAAGAAAAAGCATGCCCTTGACACCTATGAGACATGTGGCAGTGTCATAAAAGCAGATGCAACTGGAGAGACTTATATATTTAATGTCACTAGGTATTTAAAAACAAAACACTTATTCCTGCTTGTCTTTGGGGTCTATTTCCTTTCCAGAACAAAAAAAAAGAGAGTAAACAACTCTCTAAAAACGATATTGGAGAATTACCGTACATATATGATAAAGCACATTGCTAAGAAGGAAGTAGGGCAGGGGTCCCCAATGGGGTGCCCCACAGACACCATGGTGCCCACTGGTACCTTTCCTGGCACCCACCATGGTTTTTTTTTACTAGGGGTGTGCACAAAAAAATCAATATTTTTTGGGTTTGGGTATATTGAACTCGGGGGAAAAAAATCAATATTTCTGATGTTCCTAAATCCCAATATCAGAATGGTATTGGGATTCAGGAAATATTTGGGACTGCATGATTTTTTTGGCTCCATTATACCTTATGGGGACCATTATAGTCAATGGTCCCCATAGGCTATAATGGAAAATCAATCTGGGGTTATCTGGGGCTTGGAGGGGGGGGGCTATTTTTTGAGGTAGAGGCACCAAATTTGCAGTATAGCTGCTGGTGCCTCTCCTCAAGACCCCCCCCCCCCCCCCAGTTTCAAAAAGATTGGACCACGAGCTGTTTCCATTGTTTCCAGTAGAGGGGGAAAGGTGTTTAAAGGGATGTGGTCCCTTTAAATGCCTTCTCCAAGTTGAGAGTTCATTCCAAGGACATTTGAAGGGATGGAGAGACCTTTAAATGCCCTTTAACTGCAGCTATCCAGCAGTCCCCAAAAAAGCCCAAATATTTTTGGGATTTTTCTGGATGGCCATTTCCAGATAGCTGAATCACTAACCCCCTTGGTGATCAGCTGAGTATTTTCTTTTCCAGCTCAGGTTACACTGAGCACACATTCCTAGTTTCTTTTTTTTAAAAAGCAGGGAGAGCCAGGTGGGGCTTCTGCCCAGCAAGGCTTCTGATTGGCCATTGAAGACTTATATTGACTGCAGATTTTTTTTTTCAAATGTTGCTGCAGTTCATGTATGGCCGGTTCCAGCTCTCATGCCAGCCATTCTGAGGCAGCCATTTTCTAGTTGTACCCATCACGCGATGACAGAATTCTAAAGGTGCTCAGAGGCTTAGTAGGTTGGAGACCCCTGCAATAGGGTACAACACATATCCAAGCAAATGTGCATGGACATAGGCGTCAACTTCAGGGGGGCTGGGGAGTTGGAGCCCCCCCCCCCAAACTTTTCCAAGATGTACTGAGCCTCCCCTGGAGACAATGGCCTGTAATGTCTCTGGTCTAGCCCCAGCCCCGCCCCCCCCTCAGGAAACTGGAAAGTCTACACCCTTGTGCATGGGAACAGAATGCTTACTTAACTGTGTCGCAGCCGACTCATGATCCTGGAACCATCAAGGCAAGAGATGAGCAGAGGTGGTTTGCCATTGCCTGCCTCTGCGTAGCAACCCTGGTCTTTCTTAGTGGTCTCCCACCCAAGGTCTAAACATGACCATCCTTGCTAGCTTCCAAGCTCTCACGAGATCAGGCTAGGCTAGGCTATTAGGCTGTTTCTAACATACTCACATGAATCATATTACAGCTTATGGATCTTGGCAGACTTCACAATTTCTAGAAACTTATTTTCTTGGAAGGCTAATATGCTTGTAGGATTGGGTTACCAAGCAACCGATATTTGACAGCTCAACAGCCGTGTTCTGTCTGCTATGGGGCCCTGAAAAGCTGGCACGTTCCAGGTTTTGCCATGCCATGCCCATGAAGTCCTAGTTTATCCCAGGCTGTACCCATAGATGAAGAGGTTTTGCCCAAATGCCACCCCTGATTCTCCAAATTTGGCCCATTATCCCCCCCCCCCCATGACTGGCCAGACTCTGTTTCAGCTCCACCTAGGTTTCACACAGATGAAGGTGTAGTACACTGGATCAGACCCTTGGTCCATCAAGGTCGGTATTGTCTACTCAGACTGGTAAGGGTTTCGCCGGGGTTTCAGGCTGAGGTCTTTCACATCACCTCCTGCCTGGTCCTTTCAACTGGAGATGCCAGGGATTGAACCTAGGACCTTTAATATGCCAAGCAGATGCTCTTCCACTGAGCCATGGACCTTCTAGGGTTGCCAGGTCCCTCTGGGCAGCTGGCAGGGGTTGGGGGGTGGGCTTACTGAGAACAGGGAGTTTCATCCTTCATTTCAATGATGTGCCCATGTGACAGCCAACGTGACCTGGAAGTGATGTAGGCACAATGGAGAAAAGCTCTGGGTTTTGGGCAAAACTCTATGGTAGAATTAGTTTCCACCATAGAGTTTTTGCCTAAAAACCAGAGCATCACTGCAATGTCCCCGACATGCCTATGTCACTTCTGGGCCACAGTGGAGTCATGTGGGCATGTTGCTGAAATACTGGATGTTCCCAGGGGTCATTTTGTAGAAAAAGAGGTGCAGGAGCTCATTAGCATAACTCATTAGCATAACTTATTTGCATATGCTACACCACCTGACATCACTGGAAATATGTCAGAAGGCAAGAAAGAAAGGAGAGAGAGAGAGAGAGAGAGAGAGAGAGAGAGAGAGAGAGAAAGAAAGAAAGAAAGAAAGAAAGAAAGAAAGAGCTGGCAGAGAGGGGACAGCCACTAACCCAAGCCTCCTAGAAATACCACTCTTCTGGGAGGATAGCTTCAGTGGTGGCTGAAGCCTTCAGAAGGCTGGTTGGAGGAACAAGGACCTTTCCAGGGGACGGGGTCATGTTGCTGCAGCCATGACACAAGCAGGCATTCCCCCGTTGGGGGGCGGGGCTGGCACCAACTCCCAGAGCTGAGCTTCCACGAGCTCCTGCTCGAAATGACCCCTGGATGTTCCTCCATTTTGGGGTGTAAGTCCCCCCCTGGCCGGTCAGCTGATCAGCAGTGGAGAGGTGGGGCCTGGCGGCAGGGGGTCTGGCATCCCTTACTCCACCCATCTGGCTTTCTCCTCGGCTCCAATTGGCACAGGTGACCGCAGCCTCAGAGTCTTCCGTATGTGTGGGACTGGAATATCTTCCCACAGATGAAGAAGTATTAGCTCAGGCCGCAAAGGGAGTGAATTCCCTGTTATTAATAGAATCAGTTTCAGTACCTTCTGCCAAAATTCAGCAATGTTCCTGCTTACTTAGTTTCATCTGAAGTGTTTATTCTATAAAACCCCAGACTTAGCGTATGTTTTAATTTTGGTCAGTAAATACTAGCTAGTTGAACTCCAGTTCTTTCGTTTATATAAGATGGTTGCTGACCCAACTGTATTATCAGAAAACATGTTATAAGAGTTTTAAATAGTTAAGTTTTAGATAAATATACTGAATAGAATATCAAGAATATTATTAATGTTAAATTGTTTGTATTGCTTGGGATTCTCTGTATCAATTGTTTTATATTCATTTAATAAAGATTAATAATTTTTTTTAAAAAAAATAACTGGACATGTCAGGGGTTGAACCTGGGACTTTCTCCGTGCCTGGCAACCACTGAGCCACAGCCCTGTCCACCTTTCAGTTTTTTTGTCTAAGTATCCCTAGTGATGTCAATGGCTGCTAATTGGTTTGAATTGGCATTGTCTTTTCACAGTTTTGCAAAAACTGGATGCAAAGCAGTTCAGTGCCCATTCACAGCTGTTCGCCGTGAACCAAGGGTGATCAGTTGACATTTGATCAACACCTTCAAACCCTGCCAGTTCAACTGGTGATCACATGCATGTCAAAATGGTTAGCATCCTTATTGGGGAGGAAAACACAATTGATTTGCATGCAGTAGGTCCCAGGTTCAAACCCCAGCATCTCCAATTAAAAGAATTAGCAGTGTGTGATGCAAAAGACCTCTGCCTGAAACTCTGGAGAGCTGCTGTTGGATAAATAGACAATAAATACCGATCCCGTTAGCCCAATGGTCCGATTCAGCAGAAGTCAGCTTCGTGTGTCATCTTCAAGAGCCCCTTTGTAATAATGTCAGAGTTTGCTGTCAGATTTCTCGGCAGGAGGTACATTATATCTCAGCGGCTGAAGCACATAATGGAAACATTTTCATGTGTGTGGAGGGAGAGATGTGTGTGTGTGTGGGGGTTAACTTTGTCCTTGGTGGCTGTGTTTTAACGTGAGCAGCTGTTATGGAGGGAAATTCCAGATATCACTAGAGAAGAAGTGTTGGTTTTATACCCTGCTTTTTTCTACCCTAAGGAGTCTCAAAGAGGCCTACAATCACCTTCCCTTCTTCTCCCCACAACAGGCACCTGGTGAGGTAGCTGGGGCTGAGAGAGTTCTGAGGGGACTGTGATTGGCCCAAGGTCGCTCAGAAGGCTTCCTGTGGAGGAGTGGTAGGTGAGGCTGAGAGAATAGGTAGGTGGGGCTGAGTGAGGCTGAGAGAACCGTGAGACCGGTTTTCCACAAGGTGCTGCTCCGCCACCGCTGTTTTTTGAGGATCACAAAGCCATGGGGGGAATCGGGCGTAGCCGTGGGTAAAAATGTGGTGCGGGGCAAATAGTAGGAAACTGACACATGCAAGCGGGGGAAAGAGAAGAGCAGTGGCGGAGCAGCACCTTGTGGGAAATCGGTCTGACTGACCCAAGGTCACCCAGCTGATGCAGGATTGGGAGACCAAGGGTGCCTGGACTTGTGATAGTGGCTCGTGAAGGTTTGGGTTCCAGAAAGCATGTGTGCATGGGGGGAAACAATAGGGTTGCCAGCTCTAGTTTGGGAAATAACTGGAGTTTTTTTGGAGTGGAGCCCATGGAGAGCAGGGTTTGGGGATGGGAGGGACCTCAGAAGGATATCATGCAGTAGAGTCCAAAAATGTTGGGTTAGCCCTACTAAACAAGGGTCTCTTGACGTAGCCCCGTTCTGCATCTAGCACTCGCGCCATTGTTTTTACCAAATCTATACAGGTACAGAAAAAAGATGCAGCTCAAAACTACATTCAAATACCCCGGGCCAACGCCGTACCAACTGCAAACTCACCCCTGAGCGGCCATAAATCTATGCAGACAGTACCATAAAACCGAGAGAACAAAGGAAGTGAAACCGGCATGCACTGGGGAGGCTACCATAAAATCTGACCATCGAAGAAAGCAAAAGTGGCATGCGATGTAGAGGGAAATTTCTGTTCCAACATGGATTTGGTAAAACAACGGAGGGAATGCTAGATGCAGACTGGGCCATAGAGTTTGCCCCTCAGAGGTGCTGTTTTTCTGTGAAATGGAAGACATGAGAACAAAGTCTCAGAGGCAGCCATATTGATCTGCAGTAGAGAAGCTCAAGAGACTTCCAAGACGAACCTCCAGGCTTCGTATGAGCTTCATCAGATACTTGACAAAAGGAGCTTTAAGTCTCGAAAATTCGTTCCCCCTCGGAATCTCGTAGGACTCTAAGGTCCCGCTCGAATCTTGATGAAGAACAAAGTGACAGTAAATCAACGAACGGACATGTTACAAAGCATCCAATCCTCCCTGTTTCTCTGTAGCATCCAAATAATGCATTCAGATCCAAATAATGGCTTTCGTCTCCCCCGTCACCTTTATGTGTTTGTTCTTTTTTCCGACTGCTTTTTAGCAGATTGCATCATTTGGGTTCTGGACGTTTTATTTGCTTGAGCTAACTGGTTCCCGGATCCGAGCAGGCGTGTGTGACTTTTTAACAAGCATTAATCAAAAGCCAGGCGCTGCAGTTTTGCGCCCTAATTAAACATAGGATTATAGCTGTAGCAATTTTATAGCTTCCATCCAGCTGACTCGTCAGCTGATTCACCGGTTAACTTGTTTCTTGCTGCTGCTACAGGACTGGTGGCCAAATGAACTGGAAATGCAGGAATCATAGAATCACAGAGTTGAAAGGGGACTCCAGGGTCATCTAGTCCAACCTCCTGCACAAGGCAAGAAATGCACAAATATCTCTGTCCCACACGCATACCCCAGATAATGACAAAAAAAATCCTAAATTCAGCCTTCTTCCATTTTTGCATTTTCCTACCATGTAAGGCCCAATTTACACCTCCCCTCCGAAGTAGTTTGACTGCTGTCTTTTCCCAAGCTCATTTCACGCTGGTTTCAAATTTCACTCCCTGGGTCTGAAGAGTACAAAGCAACAGGATCTGTTTAAAGCAGTATAATGCTAGCTTGACCACAGGAGGGCAATTAACTAATGTAAACAGTAATTTATAAACTAGAACAAGTATGGTTTGAAACTAGAAACAGGTATAGACAGGTTTTTTTTGAAACTAGAATGATTCTAGAGGGAAAGTCAGATGTAAATTTGACATAAAACTCTCTGAACAGGGCTATCCTCTTGGCCTCGACCCCAGCAGGGAACGTCTGACTTGCTTTCCAAGCCAATTCCCAGCTGCCCATTTTGTTAGCATTTATGGGGAGTGACCAAGCCATTAAACAGGGCAACATCTGGTTTATGATGCTAATTCGGCTTCAGGGAGTTGGTCAAAGTGGAACAGATCTCAGAAGCTAAGCAGAGTTGGCTCTAAGAATTCCTTGGATGGGAGACCTCCTTGGAATACCAGCAGTCGGGAGGCGGGGGCAGGCTTTATTCAGCCACCTCTCTGAATATCCTCCAGGCCCCCAGTAGAGGTCAGTTGCCAGAGGTCACCATGAGTTCATGTGCACACACACTCACGCATATGAAAAAAGAACCCCCCTCCTTTTTAAGTGTAAGACAGGGAAACCTGAATGTTTTCTTCTGCTTCTGTTTTCCCACTTGCAGAAGTGCACTGTTGAGCCACCTCTGCCCCCACTGGAGGAAATCCACAAGTACCCATAAGCAATGCTCCCTTTAAGCCGTGAAGTCATGTGAACAAAAAAAAAATCCACTTTGTGAATCCACTACTGGTATAAAAGTTGTGAGCAAGCAGTTTGGCTACTGCATAAATTAGCATCACTGCCCACCTGACCCAGAAGTGACATCATCACATCTGGGACGTTGGGGTGACGCTTTGGTATTTGGGCAAAACCCCCTCTATGGTAAGTTTAGCTTCTACCATAGAGTTTTTGCCCAGATATTAGAGCAACAATCTCCCAATCTTCACTGTGTGACTGAAGGTAAGCTTTAGCAGCCCGTTTGTGATTGGCCCATTTGACATACACCGGCATATCTACATCACTGCCCATGTGACCCGGAGCTTACATCATCACGTCTGGGATGTCGAGCGACGCTCTGGTATTTTAGCAAAATCTCCATGGTAAATTTGGCTTCTACCATAGAGTTCCCCCCATATTAGAGTGTCGCCCCGATGTCCCAAACACGATGATGTCACTTCCAGGTCACATGGGCAATGACGTAGACATGTTGCTGCATGTTGTATGAATCTCCCTCTTTTGGGGGGTAAGTTTCCCCATGCTGGCCAGCTGATCGGCAGGGGGGAGGTTGGGCTGAGCAGCCAGGGACCCCACCTCCACTGAGAGGTCTGGCAACACTCGCCACAATGATTCCAGTGACCCCTCTGTGCTGTTTACAAATGCACAATAAGCGACTCACGCTTCATAGACCAAATCCGTCTCTTTTTCTCTCTGGCAGGAATGCTGTGAAATGAAGACGGGGGGCTGTCCCCCCTCTGAGTCCCGTCTGACATGACATGGAATGTTCGTACCGTGCCCCTGTGAGTCTCATTCAAATGCGCACCTGCATTTTTGTTTACCACCAATTTTCTCTCTGCGGAAAGCAGTGGGTTCCTCAAGGCGCTTTGTGCATTCATTTAAACCACTGAGACCCTCTCCGTCGATATACTCAGCACCTCGCAAAAGTAACAAAAAAACACAATAGCATGAAATGACAGCGCACAATGAAGATGCCCACGGGAATTGACAACCCACAACTATTAAAAACAAACTAACTCAGAGACCGAATGGCAGTGAAAATGACATGAAGATCCAGGTACAAAAATGGGAATGATGAGAAGGTTTACAAAAACCAGGAACAGTCTAGTGTTCCAAATACCTATCTGCAGACTAAGTAGTCCAGGTTAGCCCAGTCTTGTCGGATCTCGGAAGTTAAACAGGGTCGTCCCTGGCTAGTATTTGGATGGGAGACCTCCAAGGAATACCAGGGTCTTGACACAGAGGCAGGCAATGGCAAACCACCTCTGTTCCTTTCTTGCCAGTTTGGTGTAGTGGTTAAGTGTGTGGACTCTAAACTGGGAGAACCAGGTTTGATTCCCCACTCCTCCACTTGAAAACCACCATTTTAAAAAAGACTTAGCGATGCGTGCATAACTGCTTACACATGCGACGTCCCCAGAGCGCCACTCAAATGATCCAAACAACTTTATGTTTCTGATGGTCCCCTAAACTTTATCAACTTTATTAACTGAAATGGTACCTAGAGGAAGGTACCTCTGGCGGCACTTTTACCATTTTAGTCCATGCATAAAAACAAATACATGGTGAGGTGCATATGCGCATGCGCAGACAGGATTTTTTTTTTTAAAAAGCTGACCTTACAGTGGATGCCATCTAGACAATCCACCGTTGAGTCATGCGTGGTTAAGTGCTTCACAGGGGAGCTGTCTGGTGGTACAATGCTGGATCAAAAAGATCTAGATCAAATTACAGCCGGGCCAATGGCGGGATCAGCTGCCCATCTGAACGCACCCATTGATTGACTGTCTCTGAATATGGAGGTACTTTTCACTCACTGTGACTGGTAGCCATTAATGGACCACTTCTCCCATGAATTTATCTAAACCCTTTTAAAAGCCATCTACGCTCACGAACATCACTATCTCAACTGGGAGTGAATGCCACAGCTGGTTTCTTATTGAGTAAAGCAGGAAACGCAACTGTTGACCAAACACTTGCTCTAAACTCGATGTGTGATATTGTTGAAGATGCCGATACATGCAAGCCATGTTCAGCGTCACCCAATCACGTTGTATTTCAGATCTGTTCCTCATCAACCCGGAGCAAATCTTTTCCCTGTTTCTATACAGGCTTCCTTTCCTACTTCTGCAGCCACGGGGATTCATTTAGTTTTCTTCATGACCATCAAACTGACTCACATTCAGCTGTGAATCATCAAAAGATGGAAAAAGCAAAAGATGGGTGTGCAAGTTTGAACCAGCCCAACTGGTCTTTGCCACCTGCGTTGCATAAAATGCAGACCGAATTATTAGATGGGGCTAGGATATCATGTTCTGCTCTCACAGAAGGACTTTCAGTCTCCTCTTGTCGAGTATGATCTCCCCTACCTCCATGTAGGGTTGCCAGCCTCCAGGTGGTGGCTGGAGATCTCCTGAGATTACAACTGATCTCCAGGCGATAGAGATCAGTTCCAAAACAATATATACAGATGTGTGCTAGATGCCCACAGAACAATACAACGACAAATGCGACTCTATTGAAGCCATAACATATTTAGTGTCCAGTAATAAAGACAAACAACATACTCCATCATAGAAAAAAATACAAAGGTCGATAGAAATTCACATAGCAATCTGTTCAAGTCTCTCTCAATCTATACTCCTCAAACAGTCTTGTGTCCTTGTTCAAATTCACAAAAGCAGTCTGCTCAAAGTTCAGTAAGTCACACACACAATACAATACACAACCTTTATTGGCATACACTGCAGGGACATCAATAAAGAAACAGTAGCAAACAGCTAGCAGTAAACCAAACAGTAGCTGACATGACTAGATGGCACTAATCAGAGAGGATTAAGCTTTATACTCCCTTACCCTTAACTTCCAAACATAAGCTAAAAATTCAGCTACAGACTGAGTAATTACCGAAAACTTGTCGGACAGTAAAATTTTTAGGTCACTGTCGGACAAGTTCCTTGAGGGGGGTAGGTAGGGGCCAATCAAATAGCAGCGCATAGTGGAGTAATGGGGGCAGCGTAGAAGGATATGGGCCACTGAGTCAGGTTCACTAGAAAGACAACTACAGGTTCTATCCCTATAAGGGATACCCCTATATCTGCCTGACACAACAGCTGAGGGGAAAGTAAGTCTGTGTTTCTCTTTCAGTCAACACCTTTTCTGGATATCTAAGACCAATTTCCCATGAGGCACTGCTCTGCCATCGCTCTTCCTGTTCCTCTGATTGTGTGTGTCAATTTCCCAATATTTGCCTCGCGTTGCATTTTGACCTGCAGCTTTGCCCAATTTCCCCCGCTGCTTCGCAATCCTGTTTTTTGAGGATCACAAAGCTGCGGGGGGAATTGGACGAAGCCGCGGGTCAAAAAGTGGCATGGGGCAAATAGTGGGAAATTGTTGCACACAATTGGGGGAAAGGGAAGAGCAGTGATGGAGCAGCGCCTCGTGGAAAATTGGTCTAAGTGTTTCAGACCTCTGGTCTTTCCTCAGAAACAAATCCTGCATAGGAATCTTATATTCAGTCTTACATTCAAGTAGACACTTTCATTGATTTTTTTTTCTGTTAATCTATTTGGGCAAGGTCTCCTCCCTTTCTTTCAAGTGTGCTGATGCTGCTCTCAAAGTAAAATGGACCCACACTATTGCCATCTCTGGCTGGGAAATTCCTGGAGATTCAGGAGCAGGACCTGGGGAAAGAGCTCAGCAGTAGTGCGGTATCCCTCTAGGACTTCTGTTTCTCCTAGACTCTATAGTATACCACATGGCCCAGAGCTGTCATTTTTCCAACAGAGGAATTGATCTGGATAGTCAGGAGATCATTTGTAATTCTAGGAGAACGCCTGGTCCCATCTTGAGGTTGGTAGCTCTAGATGACTACTAAGATCTTTTTGCTATCCTGTCAAGGAAGAAGCCCTGATCTGGACAGCCCAGGCTACCTTATTTCATCAGATCTCAGAAGTTAAGCAGGGCCAGCCCTGGTCAGTATTTGGATGGAGGAATACCAAGGAATAGCAGGGTGGTGACTCAGTGGCAGGCAATGGCAAACCATCTCGGAACATTTCTTGCCTTGAGAACTCCATGGGGTCTCCATAAGGCTGTGGTCACACAGCCCCTTTAAATCCGGGAGGGCTCCCGGATTTAAAGGGGCCGCATTTTTCTACCACGGGTTAGGATGTCTACACATCCCAACCCCTGCGGCAGCATCGGCGGGGGGAATGGTGGCGGCGGCCACTGAAAAGGCGGTGGCGGGGGGGAACAGCGGCGGCGGCCGTGGAAGAGGCAGCCGCAGTAGCGGCAGAAGTGGTGGTGGCAGCCAAGGACCCGCCAGCTGCCTGGTGAATTTTGGGGGTTTTTCCCCCCCGTTTTACACTTGGGCGCTTGAGTGGCCAAGCGCCCAAGTGTAAAAGGGGGGGGGGGAATGGCCGGCAGGACTATCTGGACAGCCCTGCTCTCGCAATGCTTGCAAGAGAGGGCTGTCCAGATACCTCAAATGCGGGTTCCTCCCGCAACACCCGGGAAAACTGTTGTTTCTCCTGGGGTCAGAAAATGCGGGAGGAACCCGCATTTGAGCCTGCTTTAGTGCGGGACTTGGTGCGGGCCGTGTGGTCGGCCCCTTTAAATGCGGGAGGAAATAGCCCTTCCTCCCGCATTTAAGGGCCATGTGACTGCAGCCTAAGTCAGCTGTGACTTGCTGGTTTAAAAAGGGGGGGATAAGTGAGATAACTTGGCCCCCTCAAAACACAGAAAACCAGTTATCTACTCACTTTTAGTTCACAGAGTTTCAGTGTTACCTTCCTCGAAGCCAAGCTGTAAAGAGCAGTTTCGAGAGGCTGTAAAACTGTAATTTATATACAGCAATGGCCACATGGCCACCGCCGAGCACATGGCCAGGATGGTCCTGAGCTTGGTGCCAGAAAACAATAGTGTACCAGGATCCTAGAGGTCCCCCTATCAGAGGCTTAGGATATTCAAATATACCAATAATAGCATCTGGCAGGAAATGTATCCTATCACGCTGCATGGGTGAGGTCGTGGCAAGGCTTCTCTGTGAATATAAGCAGGGCCCCGGCCCCCGGTAGACATGCTTCATCTGAACCTGAAATAAACATGCTTGCTGATTTCACTGCTACCTGTCTCCGACTGTAGTCCTTTTCAAAAACCCACCGCCTGCATACTTTCATGCCAACGGCAAATCTTATTTGGGCACGGAGCATCGTTCTCATGTAATAAATAAGCAAGGAAGCCACACATGCGGGCACATTGTATATTAGCGAAGCTCTCACCACGTTTCCGAGCTAGCAGTTTGTAATTACAGCAGTTCGGCACTGAACGCCCAGGCAGCAAATTTATTTCCTCTCCTATTTCGCGGGAGTGTCGTCGATAAAAACGGATGGAGCCGATTGTTCGTATGAAAACAAGTGGAATGGAAAGCCCAGCCAGACAGAGAGCTTGAGTCATGCTCTCGTCCATGTGTATATGTGTGCCTGTTTAATTAAAAAAAAAATGGCAAAGGACTCCACTGGCATTTTGTGATGGATTTTGAAACAGATCGCAGTCCCATCAGATGCTGAGGGAAGCGAGCCCAGTGCTGGCAGATCCATCGATGGTCCAGGATCCATCAATGCTTTGATGAATGCTCTGTCCAGTCCTGGACATCAAAGCAGGTTTGAGCTTCTGTCTGCCTGCACCTCCTGGTCTGTCATTCCCCCCAGTTGTGGTCGCTGACACAGGCAGTGCCCCCCAACATCGACTGCCACGCAACTCAGCTTTTATCCTGGCATGTAAGAGGGGGGTTGGCCTGGCGTAACAGTCTGCTAGGCCTAAAGAGAGATGGACAGATCGCTGGCTGACATTGGCAGCGGACTCGCTCCACAGTGGGATGCTGCTTGGAAAGCTAAAAAAGAGAAAGACCCCTCCCCCCAGACCCCAATTAGATCATATTAGGGACAGGCAATGCTCCCTCTAAGCTGTGGAGTCTTGTGAGCAAAAAACTCTACTTTGTGAGCTACTGGCATTCAAGTTGTGTGAGCGAGCGATTTGGCTCCTGCGTAAATCAGTTTGCTCTGAAGCCAACCTTCCTGAGCTGAGACAAAAAAAATATGTGAGCTGGAGGCTAAGGTACTGTGAGCTAGCTCACACTAACTCAACTTAGAGGGAACACTGCATGCAGCCCAAGATTGTGCAGCTTATTTCCAAACATGGATTTTAGCAGGTCCGTAGCCACAGTGGGGCATTTGGGGGCAGAGCCCTGCCATGAATGAGCCCTGCCCACCCCAGGAGGATGACAGACTCTCCACCCCCTGGTGCACCTTGCCCCCACAGTGGTGCGGAGGCTGGGGAAGGACATAGAGAGAAGGCATGCCTTCTCTCTTTCTTCTTCCTTCTCTGCCCCTACCCCACATGCTGTTGGGTAATCTAATTACGTTTCCCACTGCCCAGCCCCAGCTCCCCAGGACTTGCCCCACCCACCAAAAATTCCTGGCTTTGGGGCTGGATTTCAGTCTTGCCTCCATACATTTATGATCAAATGGAATTCTTCTCTATGCTTACCTCTTCTCTGGGGCATTTTTTTCATTCAGTGGAAGCTTTCCCATCTGCAGATCCTTTCCCCCCAGCCCCACTGCTTCTATCATTCATGTTCTGCACCCTTTGCCTAAAATACCCTTCCCTAGGTTCTGAATACCTCAGCTAATGTTAGCCAGAGACTCACCTTCCCATGTCTGACTTGGGTGAGTTGAGTGAATGACTGCCAAAGGGTTCATTTATGCCACAAATACTAGGGTTGCCCAGTCTCTCACTATAGCGGGAGACCTCTCGCTGGAACACCACCCACCCACCCTGACTCCTGCCATTGCATGGTAGGCTGTCAAGTGAGAAATGCAAAAAAAGGAGAAAGGCTATTGAATTGAAAGCATGATGTCACTTCTGGGGTGAACCTGGAAATGACATCACACTGCTCTAGGACTCAGCAGAAACTATGGGGTAACCATAGAGTTTCTGATGAATCCTAGAGTGGCATGATGTCACTTCTGTTTGTCCAGGAAATTATGCCGTCATCAGTGTGATGGCGCCCCCTACGTTCTTGCTTCTTTAGTCTTTCACTGGATGTTAGCTGCTGGCTGGTAACGCTAACAAATGCCTTAGTGTGTACTATAATCAAGAGTTCCGCCACTTGGCAAAGCAGACTTTTTAAAATTAATTGTTTACTTCAATCAGAGTACAAAACCTTAAACATAAACATCTGTATGAATACTACTGACATAATTCACCTAACAACATCAACCAATGTCAAAAATTCTACAAAAAAACAAACCATCTACTATAGCAACAAAAAATTTTTTATAAACTGCCAAAGAATTCTACATAATCAAATAATCAATAAAGTGCTTTTCAAATTATTCTTCACAATATTACCTCCTACTTCTAATAATCTACTTAATCCCATCCACAAAATACATTATCCAAAATGATCCACTTATCAGACTTACGGTAATACCTACCTTACCTTATCTACCTACCATCCCAGACCTTTCTGTCCGAAAATATATAATACTCAACAATAGGCGAAAGCAAAGAGAGAATCACGGAAGTGAAATCAGCAAAGCAAAACAAAAACCCATGATTGTATTTAACGAGTATACTGCACAGTATGAGACTCCAAACTATTTCATTAAACTTCATGTCAACATTTCTTAGATAACAGGAACAATAACATCATTCCACAGACAACAAGAGCAGTCTTCAGAAGGCTACAATAATGCAACAGCAATTCTCCTATGTGTCCAATAAAGTGCTCCACAAATCCATCTTGTCTGCCTTCATTCATTCAGTGTTGTAGGCCACAGAACATTAACCTGCTTCTTAGTAGTAGTATGCTGTGAATGTCTTGTTGTTGTGTGAGGTGTGATTTTCCATCTATGAGGAAGCCTTTGTGAAATGGAGAGATTTATGCTGGCAAATTCCATTGGATGGATTCTTGCACTTGGAAAATGTGAATACAAATATGATCAGTGAAGTGGCTAAATTTGCAGATGACACGAAGTTGTTCAGGGCGGTGAGAACCAGAGAGGACTGTGAGGCACTCCAAAGGGATCTGTCGAGGATGGGTGAGTGGATGTCAGCTTGGCAAATGGGGTTCAATATGGCTAAGTGCAAAGTAATGCACATTTGGAGCCAAAAATCCTACTTATAAATACACGCTGATGGGGTCTGAACTGGTGGAGACTGACCAAGAGAGAGATCTTGGAGTCGTAGTAGATAACTCAATGAAAATGTTGAGACAGTGTGCGACTGCAATGAAAAAGGCCAACACTATGCTGGGGATTATTAGGAAGGGAATTGAAAACAAATCAGCCAGTATCATAATGCTCCTGTATAAATCAATGGTGCGATCTCATTTGGAACACTGTGTACAGTTCTGGTTGCCACACCTCAAAAAAGATATTATAGCATTGGAAAAGTGCAGAAAAGGGCAATGAGAATGATAAAAGGGTTGGAACACTTTCCCTATGAAGAAAGGTTGAAATGCTTGGGGCTCTTTAGCTTGGAGAAACGACGGCTGAGGGGTGACATGATTGAGGTTTATAAGATTATGCATGGGATAGAGCAGGTAGAGAAAGAAATCCTTTTCTCCCTTTCTCACAATACAAGAACGTGTGGGAACTCCATGAAATTGCTGAGCAGTCGGGTTAGAACGGATAAAAGGAAGTACTTCTTCACCCAAAGAGTGATTAACACGTGGAATTCACTGTCACAGGAGGTGGTGGCGGCTACAAGCATGGACGGCTTCAAGAGAGAATTAGATAAACAAACATATGGAGCAGAGGTCCGTCTGTGGCTATTAGCCACAAGGTATAGATAGGAACTCTCAGTCTGGGGCAAGTGATGCTCTGTATTCTTGGTGCTTGGAACGGGGGGAGGGCAACAGTGGGAGGGCTTCTAGTGTCCTGGCCCCACTGCTGGACCTCCTGAGGGCACCTGGTGTTTTGGCCACTGTGCGACAGAGTGCTGGACTGGATGGGCCACTGGCCTGATCCAACATTTGGTGTCTCTTATGTTCTTATCTATATGAAGCACAACCGCATTGTATACCACTTCTGAGAAGCACTTTAATATCCAGTGGTGTAAAACTTTAAGAATGAAGACAGACAAGACGTATTTGTGAAGCACTTTATTGGACACATAGCACAATTGCCGTTGCATTACTGAAGCCTTCTGAAGGTTGTTCTTGTTATCTGCGGCATGATGTTATTGCTCTTGTTATCTAAGGAATGTTGACATTCAGCTTACTGAAATATTTCTAAGTCTCATATTAGGCCATATACTTCCCGTTAAATCCAATCATGGGGGTTTGTTTTGCTTTTGATAAGTATTGGAGTTGGGAGTCCATGGAATAGTGAAACAGCTAGATCTTTATTGCTGGTCCGGATGAAGCATACAACCCAGGGCTCCAAGCCCTCCTTTTATGCTGGTCAGGGACAATCCCCTGACCTCACCCAACTGGCCTGATAGGCTATTAGAAGTCTATTTACATTTCATAGGTTCCCTGGGAGAAACCTAGGTACAGGATTGGTGGCCGGTTTGAATCCACCTGGCCTTTGTTCTACCTGGCTGAAGCTCAGGTAGTTTCTTGGCCATGTGCTCTGGCCATGCTCTGGCCATGTGCTCTGGCCATGCGGTCGCAATTAAGAGAGCACATGGCGACCGCATGGTCAATACATAACACCCCTCCCCCCATAGTCCAGAACCCCTCTGCACACATAGTCTTTGAGATAGTCCGGGCGTCTGCGCTCACGTCCAGAGCGCCGGGGGGTTGTAAGGCGGGGCGTGTTGCTAGTGTCGGCAGGTTGCGGTGTGGGTAGTTGTTCTGCTGGCGGGGCCTGTCTGCTTGGGGGTTGTTCAGGTGTGGATGGTGTGACTGCTTCGTCCGCGGGCAGGAGCGGCATCTCCGCAGTCTCCGGATCAGGGTCTGGCGCTGCTTCTGGAGTTGTGTCGATGTCACAGTCTGTTGGTGCAGGGAGTTCGGGGGCCTGGGTATCATCGTGGTTCTGGGTACGGCGTCGAATCTGGTCAATGTGCCGTTTCCAGACTACGCCATCTTCCGTAAGGACCTCGTAGGAATAAGGCCCTGTGACTCGGACGATCCTCGCGGGGAGCCATGTCGGACCCCGCGCGAAGTTCTTTGCATATACGGGGTCTTCGGGAGAAAATCCTCGGGCAGCTGGCCGGTCCTCCATTGTCAGGTTCCCCTCGATTGCTCGGTCGGGATGTAGGCGGTCCAAGACGGTTCCCAGTCGTCTTCCCATCAGAAGTTCGGCTGGCCGGCGCCCAGTCCCTGAGTGGGGTGTGTTCCGTTGGCAGAACAGGAACTTGTACAGCTGCTCTTCCCAGTCGCCATGCTCCATCTTCTTTAACGCGTCCTTCGTTGTCCTCACCATGCGCTCGGCCTGGCCGTTGGTTGCGGGGTGGAATGGAGCGGAGCGGATGTGGCGCAGACCGCAGGCTTCCACAAACCGTTGAAACTCGCCGGAGGTGAAGGCGGTCCCGTTGTCGGTCATGAGAGTTTCTGGCATTCCGTGTGTCGCGAAGATTGGCCAGAGACTTTTTAAGGCAGCGTTGGTGGAGGTCGAAGCTACTGGCACTACCTCAAGCCACTTGCTGTAGCTGTCAACAACGATAAGAAACAACCGGCCCTGGACCGGTCCCGCGAAGTCTAGGTGCAGGCGGGACCAGGGCTTGTTAGTAGATTCCCAGGATCGGACAGGAGCGTGTGGCGGATCTGGCCGTGACTCCTGGCATTTGGTACACTTCTGGACCCGCCCCTCAATGTCTTTGTCCAGGCCTGGCCACCATACGTAACTCCGGGCCAGAGCTTTCATGCGCACAATTCCCCGGTGAGCCTCGTGGAGGGCCTCTAGCACTCGGGGCTGCAGGGGCCCGAGGATCACCACTCGAGATCCCCATAGCAGGCATCCCTTGTGGGCCGATAGTTCGTGCCTGCGTGCCATGAAAGCGGCAAAATCTGGTCCTGGTTTTTCCGGCCACCCCCTTCCCACCTAGTCCGAGACACGGGAAAGGATGCGGTCCCACCGCGTGCGACGGGCCACATCTGATACCTGTATGGGGTGCTCCGGTAGATCCTCTAGGAGCGCGATGTGGAAAGCGGGAGCCGGATCAGGGTCGCAGAACGGGAGGGGAAGACGGCTGAGGGCGTCTGCATGACCCATCGCCTTCCCCGGGTGATGTACCAATTCGTAGGAGTAGCCTGACAAAAAAATTGACCACCGCAGGACCCGCGGGGACAGCATGTGAGGGGTCTGCCTGTGGGGGGCAAGGAGACCCAGCAGCGGCTTGTGATCTGTGGCCACGGTGAACGACCGTCCGTAGAGATAGTCGTGAAATTTCCTGACGCCAGCTACAATTGCTAGGGCCTCCTTGTCGATCTGGGCGTAGTTCCGTTCTGCCGACGACAGGGTCCTGGAGTAGTAGGCAACCGGTACCTCCTTTCCGTTGGGTAGCCGGTGTCCCAAGACTGCCCCAACGCCGTAGGGGGATGCGTCGCAGGCCAGGATGACAGGGAGCCTCTCATCGAAATGCGCTAAGACCGCATTTGAAATTAATAAGTCTTTGACAGCCCGGAAGGCTGCATCATGCTTGGGACCCCAGGCCCAAGCCGCTCCCTTGTCCAGGAGACGATGCAGGGGTTCAGCAACCGCCGCCTTGTGCGGAAGGAAGGCGTGGTAGAAGTTCACAAGTCCCAAGAACGCCTGGAGTTCCGCCTTTGAGGACGGGCGGGGTGCACCTGTAATTGCCGTACCTTCTCCTTTGTAGGGTGAATGCCGTCTGCGGTGACTTGGAACCCCAAGAAGGTCACCGAGGAGACTCCCAGGGTGCACTTGTCTTTTCGAACCTTGAGACCCGCGTCCTGGAACCTTTGCAGCACCATCCGGAGGCGAGCTGCGAACGTGTCGGCGTCCGGGGCAGCAATGAGGACGTCGTCGAAGAACGGCTTCACTCCTGGAACATCTTTTAGGAGAGAATCCATTAGATTTTGAAAGATTCCGGGTGCTACGCTGACCCCAAATTGGAGGCGTTTTACCTTGAACGCTCCCTTGTGAGTCACAATCGTTTGTGCCTCGGCCGTTGCTTCGTCTACGGGAAGCTGCTGATAGGCTTGGGCCAAGTCTAATTTTCCAAATATTTTGGCACCCGCAAGGGAGGCCAGAACATGGCTGACCACCGGTACCGGGTACGCGTGGTCCTGTAATGCCTTATTAATTGTACATTTGTAATCCGCGCAGATGCGGACTTCCCCGTTAGCTTTGAGGGGGTCACAATGGGAGTCTCCCACTTGGCGTGGGAGACCGGCTCGAGCACCCCTTGTGCCACGAGCTTTTCCAACTCTGCCTCCACTTTGGGCTGGAAGGCGAGTGGTGGCCGGCGGACGGCCACGCGGATGGGCCGGACTGCCGGGTCCAGGTCGAAGGAAACCGGGGGTCCTTTGTAGCAGCCCAATGAGCCATCGAAAACGGCGGGAAATTCCTCGCAGATGGATGAGAAGTCAGTAGAGCCCATGCGGTGTATTCCGGTCCACTGCACTCCGAGCGGCTTGAACCAGGCGCGACCTAGGAGACTGGTTAGATTGCGCTCCACCACGAGAAGGTCCAGCAGGCCATTAAAGGCGTGGTACTGGACCCGGACCCTGGCTAGCCCCTTAATAGCCACTGGGTTTTTCTGGAAGTCCCGGAGGACCAACCCAGCCGGCAGCCGCAGCCAGCGTGCCCCCTTCGGGCAGAGGCGGCGGAATGTAGCTGCGGACACAATTGAATATGCTGACCCTGAGTCCAGTTCCATGGAGCAAGGAACTCCCTCTATTCGGAGAGACACGGAAATTGCGCCCGGGATGGGCTGAGGCAAGTTCATTACTGTGGCCATGGGAACGACACTACCCACTTCTTCGAAGTTCGCTGCTGGGGCACGGTGGCTGTTCCTCAGGCGGCAGGCCCGGGCGAGATGTCCTGCTTTCCCGCAGGTGCAGCAGATGGCATCACGGAAGCGGCATGTCCGTCTGTCGTGGGGGTCCCCACAGCTGGCGCACGTTGGGGCCTGCCTGTTGAGGGAAGCAGAAGAGGGAACAGAGACAGATGCTGGGTGCCGGCCCTTGGGCCTGGGGACGCCGGGCTCACCCTTCTTTGAGCGTGGTTGCATCCGGTGGACATCCTCTTCTTCGCTTGAGTCGGGTTCGGGAGGAGCCGCCTGGTGGACTTTGGTGGCTGCCTTGTCCTTTTGCGTTGTCTCGAAGGCTGCCGCAGTTTCGAGCATCTTCTCCAAGGTTGGCTCCAGCATTGCAATGAGGCGCCGGCGGAGCTTGGCTTCCCAGACCCCTCCCATGAAGGCGGTCTCCACGTGGTCATCCATGTGGCGGAATTCGCAGCCCACGGCTAGTTGACGGAGTTCAGCCAGGAAAGTGGCGGCTGACTCCCCCGGCTGCTGCTGGCGCTATATGAACTCCCAGCGCCTGGCCAGTTTTGATGGCTTCGGGGCGAAGTAATCGCCGAGGGTCTTGGTGAGCACGTCGTGTTGATAAATGTAATCGTCATTTCAACTCCTGTTTCGCATCTTGGCCCCTGGCTCCCTGATTAGACAGCCATGAAAAAAACTGAACAGATTTTTTAGTCTCCCGTCACAAGATTTCACTAGTTCTGTCGAGGCGAAGTAGATTTTTCAAGGGCCAGTTGTCATTAAAACTTTGGTTCCAAAGTTAGATTGAATTGGCAATGGTGACCACTTCAGGGACCCATGGCGGCAACCCAAGACTTGTCATGACACAGGAGGGCAGCTTGGAGAAGTGATGCTATCACCTAGGCCAGTGCAAAGTACAACCATCCATGGAGCAGCCATCTTCTCACACCCTGCTCTAGAAGCACACCGGTGCCTCCTCCATCACCTTCTGATGTCTTCTAGTAAGAAGAAGAAGAAGAGATTGGATTTATACCCCGCCCTTCACTACCCAAAGGAGTCTCAGAGCGGCTTACAAACTCCTTTTCCTTCCCCTCCCCGTAACAGACACCCTGTGAGGTAGGTGGGGCTGAGAGAGCTCTTTCAAGGACTGCTCTTGAGAGAACAGCTCTGAGAGAATTTGTGACTGCCTCAAGGTCACCTCAACAGCTGCATGTGGAGGAGTGGGGAATCAAACCCGGTTCTCCCAGATTAGAGTCCACACACTTAATCACTATACCAAACTGGGTCTAGGATAACTCCAGCCACTGTCTAGAGGTTGGCAACCCTAGGGAAATGGAGGCAGAGGAAGAGCTGTGACATGGGATCGATTCCATGTCCACTTCAAACCCATGGGATAATTAGCCTGCTCTGCTCAGTCAGAGGCCTGTTTGGGAATTAATTGCTCAAGCCCAGCTGTGTTGTCCTGAGAACGAGCAAGCAAAGGGCTCTTTCCACTCTGCCAGACAACGGTAATAAGCGGTGCGGCTATGAAAGAGGCTTATGTCTCTGCCTGAGGTGTCCTTTTGCTTTTCTTGTCGAGCACATTTTAACCTGCCGAGCGGATGGAGTGGAAATGGGTCATTTATTTTATACGTGGCCCAGTTGTGCCTATACGGCTCTGAAATCCAGCGAGGCAAAAGAAGAAGGCACACAACCACCTGCATACAGGCGGGAAGACGAGCAAGACCGCAATCTGCATTTCGTTCCCGGACTTGAAGATGATTCAGATAAGCATCTGAATATGCAAGGATTCATCCCATTTTTTAAAAAAACAAAAACAAAATAAAAGCAAAACCGAGAAACGATGTCTGAGAGCAAAACTGAGAAACGATGTCTGAGAGCTTAAAATGGTAGAAACTGACTTTAGGCATGTATTTCTTTTAAAAAGATGTATGGTTTTCAAAAAGCGCTGAGCACTTTCTTTTCAGAAATACAGGCGGTTGAACTGATGTCACGACATTTCCACCAAAAGCATACAACATGTTTGGTGTAGTGGTTAAGTGCGTGGACTCTAATCCGGGAGAACCGGGTTTGATTTCCCACTCCTCCAACTGCAGCTGCTGGATGACCTTGCACAAGCTGTAGTTTTAGCACAGCTGTTCTTGAAAAAGAACAGTTTGTCAGAGCTCTCTCAGCCCCTCACGGGTTGTCTGTTGTGGGGAGGGGAAGGGACAGGCGATTGTAAGCTGCCCTGAGACTCCAAGTGAAGGGCGGGGTATACATCCAAATTCTCCTCCTCCTTCTGTTGAAATATGTCTTTGAATTTCCAAGGCCTCAACCGAGATGATATTTTGAGATATATAAGGAAGTTGTGACACATTATAGATTAATTTTATGTTAATTTTATTTGTTGATTTGTAAACCACTTTTTTGGTGGTATTTTATGGTTGTTAGCCGCCTTGAGCCAGTTTTGCCGGCAAGGTGGGATAAAAATGGAATAAATAAATAAATAAATAAATAAATAAATAAATTCAGGTATACCTACCGGCATTCAGAAAACAGGAATCGGTACCCAGTATCATAATATTTTCTTCAACACAACAGAATTTCCTCCTGTCTAGGTGACAGTTTCGCTTTGATGTCATTTCCTGCTGGGAAATACCCTCATAGGTGGGCAGAATTGAAATGAGTCTATTTTTAACATTTCAAAAGATGTTCCTCTAAGATGTTCCTTTTCTCGTCTATTCCTTCCCATGTTTCAAGAGCTGGCGCTCATTGGATTGGATCCAAAGTACTGCAAATGCAGTGAAGGACACGGAACCGGACGTTGACCTCTCCCTTCCTGCTGCTGCCCTCGGTTTTAACACATGGGATTCACTGCTGCAGGAAGAAGAGTGCTTGCCTATGAAAGCTTAGACCCAGAATAAAACTTCATTGGCCTTAAAGGTGCCACTGGGCCCAAACTTTGTCCTGCTGCTCCAGACCAGCATGTCTACCCACCTGAATCTACGAACAGTCACAGTGATTTTATTGGAGAGGCTATTAGAGGAACAACATCATTCCATGAGAAGATAATCCAGTTTCTGAGTGGATTATGTACCGTGCAAAAGGGATTATACCTCCAATAAGGAAACTGGATTATTGTTGGTGAGAAGAAATGGGGGCAGCCCTCCAATTACACCTGATTAGGCTGAGACGTGAAGGAGAGGCTACGTACAACGTAAGATCTCTGCTCGTATGTCCGAAGAGAGCGTCATGCGGGGAGGGGGAGTGTAGCAGGAACCAAAGATTAGTGGTAATTGTAATGTACCGATGAAGTAGGAGACTTGAGATCAGGAACAATACAGATAAACAGGAGAGACTGGGATGATAGTGCTTTCAGAGGTACTGAGGAAAAAATCCCATCTGGCATTGCTTTCACGGTAGTTCAGTAACCGGTTCCAGTGCCCCCCCTCCCTCAATTTGGGTGTCACAGGTCTCCCAGAGGTATAGATTTCATATTTTTTCTCTATTTAGTAGCAAAGTCTGGTTTAATGCTAGGCTTACCGTATACTGCTCTGTGGCGAATAGTTACCTGATTTTGGAGCATACCTTCCTAAAGTGTGTGCTTGAAGAAGAACAGAAGAGAAGAGATTGGATTTATACCCCGCCCTTCACTCACGTGGAGTCTCAGAGCGGCTTACAAACTCCTTTCCCTTCCTCTCCCCACAACAGACACCCTGTGAGGTAGGTGGGGCTGAGAGAGCTCTTTCCCAAGCTGTCCTTGAGGGAACAGCTGGTACAGAGCTATGGCTTGCCCAAGGTCATCTAGCCAGGTGCAGGTGGAGGAGTGGGGAATCAAACCCGGTTCTCCCAGATTAGAGTCCGTGCACTTAACTACTACACCAAACCGGCTCTCCAAGTCACTTGTATTAAAGTTACTATAAGGCTTTTTTAATTTTTTATTTTTCTCTCAGTATAATGGTAGCTTAGGCAATAATAGAATTGCACTAATCTAATTAAGGCTGGGGCAGCAGTGGCTCAAATGGTTAAGACGCTGAGCTGCAGACTGGTAGTGCAGCAGTTCGAGACCTGAATGCTGCATGGCGGAGTGAGCTCCCATCTCTGGCCCCAGCTCCTGCCAACCTAGCAGTTCGAAAGCAAGAAACTGCAAGTAGATAAATAGGTACCGCTTCGGTGGGAAGGGAACAGCGTTCCATGTGCCTCGGAGTCTAGTCATGCCGGCCACATGACCACGGAAATGTCTTTGGACAGCACTGGCTCTTCGGCTTGGAAACAGAGATGAGCACCGCATCCATAGAATTGTATTCGACTGGCTTTTGAGCAAGGGAAACCTTTACATTTACCTAATTAAGGTTGCTATAGATCACGGGTGTCAAACATAAGGCCTGGGACCAGAACCAACCCATCCAGGGCTGAGCCATTCCCATTGTGGCTTCAGCATGGCGGAACAATCTCATCTGCAGCAGTCAAGCAGTGTGGAAGTGTCTGCCCAGAGCTGCACCACTGGCTCTCCAGTCCACCCATGTGGATTTCCTTATCCCCCCCTTCCCAGCCCATGAGGCCTTGCAGTGAGGATACACCAACTCAGAACTTATCAGCTGCTGTCTTTTATACAGTTTATATCTCTGATACCTGGAATTATATTTATGGCACACATGGCTCGGCCCCCAAAAGTCACATTTATGTCAGATCTGGCCCTCGTAACAAATGAGTTTGACACCCCTGCTATAGATAATACTACAATGATATAAATACATTTCCTGAAATAAAGCTATATTCAAGACCCCCCCCAAAAAAAAATAGAATAGTTTTTGACGTACATATGAACCCAGTTTATTGTTATCCTTTTTATTCTTAGAAATGCTCTTCAAATGTACTCTTTGATTATAGATCGTTTATGACAACCGTATTGGTATTAAGATGTAATTGAACACATAATAATCAGTGCCCAATTGTTAACAGATGATTGCTATTAATAGTAATAGTAACTAATGGTAATAAAGGTTAGAATTTAATAATAAATGTATATAGTACATAAAAATCTTCCTAATATTGGGCGTGATGATACGCACCCATTTGTGACGCGAGAGGGGCGATTCCTCGCCGGCTCAAAGTGGCGTGATCATAGCAGCACATCTGGGAAGTGTCCCACAACTGTCATCAAACTGTCGCAAGCCGCTTTGAGCCAGTGGGGAATCGGCGTAAAAAACTACCAGTGAAAAGGCAGTATCAAATGGTTTGCGATGGCCCGGAGCCGGACTTTCCCTGTGTGATCGCGCCAGCGCAAACGTGCGGCGTCCGGGATCAGGCTTTTTCTCCCCCCTCCTGGTATTCGCATCATCGGACGACCGCCAGGGTGGAGAGGCAATTCATCAATCCCTTGTTTAAGCAAATAAGCAAATTGAAAATGGCCGGGAAAAAAAACCCCAGCTCGCCCACAGTTGCGTGTGATCACGCAGTGGTGGTTTGCTCTCACAGGTCCACGGACCTGTGTGATGATGCAAATGTGGTGCAAATTGCGCCAGCACAAATTTGTGTCGATTCCTGTCCAGATTATCTCGCTCATGTGGCCACAACCATTATGTATTTTAAATGTCTATGTCAAATGCTGTACTCTAATGTTGATTGTTCTTGTTATGAATAAGTTATAGATTATTATAATATCTATCTCTCCCTCTTTTCCCTTGTTTTTCTGTATCCCTATTTTAATTTAAAGCACTACTACTTTAATTTAAAGTACTACTACTACTACCACTACCACTACTACTACTACTACTAGTAGTAGTAGTAGTAGTAGTGCTATTTTTTAAAAAAGAGAGAACATAATGTACTCATATTCAGGTGCAGGGGTCATTTCATAGAAAAAGAGGTGCAGGAGCTCATTAGCATAACTCATTAGCATAACTTATTTGCATAGGCTAAACCACCTGAGATCACCAGAAGTATGTCAGAAGGAGAGAGAGAGAAGGAAAGATGGAAGGAAGGAGGGAGGGAGGGAGGGAGAGAGAGAGAAAGAGCTGGCAGAGAGGGGACAGCTACTAATCCAAGCCTCAGAAATACTACTATTCTGGGAGGATAGCTTCAGTGGTTGGCTGAAGCCTTCAAAAGGCTGGTCAGAGGAACAAGGACCTTTCCAGGGGACGGGGTCATCTTGCTGCAGCCATGATACAAGCAGGCATTCCCCCACGGGGTGGGGTGGGGGCTGACCCCAACTCCCGAAGCTGAGCTCCCCTGAGCTCCTGCTCAAAATTACCCCTGTTCAGGTGCTAGCCATGTTGGTCTGAAGCAGCAGAACAAAGTTTTGAGTCCAACAAAGTTTTACTTAAGGTGTAAGCTTTTGTGTACCCAGTCAAGGAAACTGGTCCCACGTGTGCATGACACATACTGGGAAAGGAGAGTTTCAGTTTCAGGGTGCGTCCATAAAAGCTGCAGAATAATGGCAAAGGAAGGAAAAACAACAACGGGGTTGGATCTAGCAATCTTTTTCATTCAGGGAGGAGGTGGTGGAGGAGCTGTGACTCAAAGACAGAGCATCTGCTTGGCATGCAGAAAGTCCCAGTTTCAACCCGTGGCGTCTTCAGTTAAAAGGGCCAGGGAGGAGGTGAAGTGAATTCTTTGCCTGGGATCCTGGGGAGCTGCTGCCAGTCTGAGTAGACAATACTGAGCTCAAGGAACCAATGGTCTAATTCAATGTAAGGCAGTTTCTTGTGTTCCATGATCCCCACACTGGGGTTTTGTTTTGTTTTTTTGGTGGTCAAAGGGGATCACACCTTCCTTGGGTCACCAGCAAAGAAGCAGGTTGGATTCAACCCAACCAACATTTTCACTATTGGGTTGGATTCAACTATTGGGTTGGATTTCAACTATTGGGCTGGGTTCAACCCAATATACATTTTTACTATTCAAATGCATGTTGTTTTAATAGTCCCTTTCTTCAGGGAGTTTGGAACTGTCACTCTAGAGCAAACAATTTTGACATCTGGAGCTGCTCCGGCACCTTCGGATCTCTTAAGCAACTCCACCCCTTCTCTTTTGGCATTCCTGAGACTAGAGCTCCTGTCCAAAAATACCACAGAGTGTGACCTCAATCTCCCTCCCTCCCTCCTCATCTCCTTAGAATCCACCTTATCTATAGTTTCAGGAGATAGTCATGTTGGACTGCAGTAGAAAAGTTGGATTCAAGTCCAGTAGCACCTTACAGACCAGCAAGATTTTCGGGGTGTAAACTCTGTTCATCATTTCTGATGGAGGGAGCTTTGAGCCTCGGAGGTTTATACCCCGAAAATCATGTTCGTTTCTGTTATGTTTTGTCCTAAGAGCTGCGCACATGGTTGGCCAAACACGTGGCCAGGTGAAGCCTTCGAGCTTCACCTCCAGACCTAGCGGATCCTAGTCGGGACCAATGGGGAAGCCTGCATCCGTAGATTGACCACTAGGATGCAGGATCACTGTAAATAGCAAATCACGGGTGTTGGCTGTGTGCATCGGTGTGGTTGAGAATGGGGATATAAGCAGACCTGCAAGTCGGGCAAGGTAGCCTTGTTCCAGCCTTCAAATAAACTATGAACTTTGATCACTCAACGAGTCTCCGAACCCAGTACTTTACAGTTTTTAAAGTGCTACTGGACTTGAATCTAGCCAGTTTGGTGTAGTGGTTAAGAGTGCAAGATTATAATGTGAGAGAACCAGGTTTGATTCCCCACTCCTCCAGAAGAAGAAACTGGATTGATACCCCACCCTTCACTACCTGAGGGAGTCTCAGAGCAGCTTACAAACTCCTTTTCCCTTCCCCTCCCCACAACAGACACCCTGTGAGGTAGGTGGGGCTGAGAGCGCTCTTTCAAGAACGGCTCTTCCTCTAACTAATGTTTGCCCCTGACAAATTGAAAAGGAAAAATTATATGCAGCCACACTTCAATTGTCTTTAGAAGAGAGCCAGTTTGGTGTAGTGGTTAAGTGCGCGGACTCTAATCTGGGAGGACCGGGTTTGATTCCCCACTCCTCCACTTGCACCTGGCTGGATGACCTTGGGCAAGCCATAGCTCTGGCACAGCTGTTCCCTCAAGGACAGCTTGGGAAAGAGCTCTCTCAGCCCCACCTACCTCCCGGGGTGTCTGTTGTGGGGAGGGGAAGGGAAAAGGAGTTTGTAAGCCGCTCTGAGACTCCCTTGGGGAGTGGAGGGCAGGGTATAAATCCAATCTCTTCTCTTCTTCTTCTTTAGTACTATCCCCCATTTATGACATTATCGGGGGGGGGGGGACCCCTTCTTAATTTACCTTGGCCATTGAAGAAGTCTTTCCCAGAAACAATTATTGCCTCATGCCTTGAATTAAGACATTTGATTGTTCCATTTAATCTGGCGGGCAACGGTGCCAAATATTCGTATCAGTCAAGAAACAGATCTTAATCTAATGTTAACGGTGTGTGTGTGTGTGTGTATTTTTTTAAAAACGACTGAGTCATAGCATGATTTCATCCAAGCACAATTGCAAATTTCCCTATTATCACTTCTTGGGAGGAGCAAAGTATGAGGAAACTCATTGTAATAAATTCTAACTGGGAGTGAAAGATTTATTTCTGAGACACAGGGAAATTGCATGTCCTTGTCAAAGTAAGGAGGGCACAGTAGCACTAACAATTAATACTGGCACAAAAGATCTGGAAGCCGGAACACAATGATTTAGGGGTTGGAGCCAGTGTTCCCTCTAAGATGAGTTAATGTGAGCTAGCTCACAGTTTTTTTTAGGAAATACATAATATTAAAATTACTGAACAGCCTATGGATTCTTAAAATCACAAAACAGATCAAACAAAACACCTACATTTTATGGCTCAGCTACGTTTGGTGTTAATTCCCTGCAAACTGGGAGCGGCTTACAAACTCCTTTCCCTCCCCCTCCCCACAACAGACACCCTGTGAGGTAGGTGGGGCTGAGAGAGCTCTGAGACAACTGTCCTTGAGAGAACAGCTGGTACAGAGCTACGGCTTGCCCAAGGTCATCCAGCAGCTGCAAGTGGAGGAGTGGGGAATCAAACCCAGTTCTCCCAGATTAGAGTCCGCGCACTTAACCACTACACCAAACTGGCTCTGTATCCTTCACATTATCCATTATCCTTCACATTTGTACTCCCGGTCCTATTGCATTGTTCATTTGATGTCCCCTGTCTGTGTGTGAAATGCTGTCAAGTCGCAGCCAACTTCTGGTGATCCCCCCCCCCGGGGGGGGGGTTGAGGGGTGGGGAAGAGGTGCCAGAACTCTCAAGAGGGAAATGAAGTTTCAATCTGTATACTGAAAACTCACGAACTTTTAAACATTTTAAAAAGACTTTTGTCAAAGAGGTTCCGGAACGCCATTCCGGCATGTTCCCCAGAAAGAAAGCCCTGAGACCCCTCATTGCATTTTCAAGGCTCAGCGGTGGTGTGCCGCTGCCTGCCTCTGTGTACTTGACCCTGGATGTCATTGGTGGTTTCCCATCCAAGTACTAACCAGGACCAACCCTGCTTAGCTTCAAATACCTTGGGGCAACACCGTACTGACCGCAAAGTCACCAAGGATGCAGAAGGATGTATAAAATCTGATGATCAAAGAAAGCAAAAGCGGCATGCAGTGTGGAGGGTACCATAACATCTGATGATCAAAGAAAGTGAAAGCAGCGTGCAGTGCAGAGGGGAATTTCTCTTCCAACATGGGTTTTATCAAACAACGGAGGGGAAAGCCAATGCAGAATCACCCACAGTAGAACAACTTGTCTGTACCAAACGATTGAAATAGCTTTGTCTGAGGAAGAGAGACTCTTTCTCAATTTTATGCTTCATTTCGAACAACCCCCCCTCTTTTAAAACGGGGGATCTCTTTCCTATTGTTAACTCAACCTCTTAATTGCCAAAGCCACATATCACCCTTTTGAATTGCTATTTTAAACTCATGCGGCTCTGGATTCAGGAAATGGTGAATCATCTTGGGCATGTTTAGGCTACTTGAAAATGATGTGTCATCTTTGGAGAGTTCAGATAATCCCAAGAGAATTTATATGGCATTTTATATATGCTTAATTAAATTCCAAAGGTTTCTTCAGGTGAACGTTCCTGCTTTGCTGTGTAAATTCTAAAACTGATAGTGTTTCTGTGGCCTTTGTCTAATAATGTACCAGAAAACAGAAACACTAGCCTATTATGCACAGGTATTTCCCCTCGCTTTTACCATTCATGTCCATCAGGTTTTCTTTGTTCTTCTGCATTGATTTTCCTGCCTTCAGGGCTTAGTTCGATTTCTGGTTGCTGTTTCCTTGGGTTTTCTGAGGGTGCTTTTGTGCAGATTTTCCCCTTGTTTCACTTCCAAGCTGAAGGTGATTCAAAAGCGTACAGCTTCCTTCAGATCCCCCCGCTTTTGCTGCCCCTTGAAGGTCTCTCTCCACCCACACTGAGGTTGTTCCACCCACTCTGCACCTTCTGCCATCCCCCCCCTTCATCAGTGTACAAGCTCCATTTCCCCCTTCTTTTAATATTTTTTTGACAAGCGGCATGAGTCTAGCAATATGAGACTTGCTAGTCTAAAATAAATATTTCACCCTAAACAATTTTTGCCCAAACCTTAGACATGCCCCTAACGATAGGAAGGAGTTTTAATTTTGAGAAGGTTCACTTTAAAGTGACACTGCTTATGTAGTTAAAGAGTTTACTAATGACTGACAGGTCACTTATGCATCTTTCAAATATACATAATTCATGGTCTAGTTCAGGAGTGGGCCTGCTTAAGTCTACTAGTTAAAAAACCGAGCTAAGATCTTAGTGCTAAGTGTATGGTAAATTTTCAAAGTTTTCAAAGTTTTCAAATTTTCAAACTTTCGGGTAGCTCGCCGCCACCACCTGATCTTTATAAGGAATTCCAACCTGGGAGGGTCAGGACTCTCAGCTTCCTTTCCATGTTCTGAGGCCTTGCCCCTGTGTCTCCTGAGGCCCAGTGCCTGGTTAGCTGAGGTATCTCTGGGAAGCAATTGAATTGATTCCTCCCTCTCCTGTCAGTTCTCTGCCCAGTGGAAAAGAATTGTTAAAAGACTAAGTGGAGGTTTTGTGCATCTCAAACCTCCCAGGAGAAAATGCTTTTCTTCTTTGGGGGGGGGGGAGGATTTAAAAGGAGCTGCACAAGGTTTAGTTCCCTGCTGGTATTGAGTTGAAAAGGTGATCAAAGTGGAGGTAAACAGCAGCATTCCCAGTGCAAAATATAAAAAAAGGATTTCAGTGCTGCATGCAAACAAAATAAAGGGGGGGAGGAATTATCAGCACAGAATGAAATTGACATGACACGTAAAGAGAGAGAAACACTGTAATGGGAAGCCAAAAGCTTTAAAAACACCTTCCTTTTTAATGGTTCCATGAACAAAGGGTTTTTTTTTGGGGGGGGGGCATTTTAACAGTCTCTGGAAGCCTAACACTGAAATGGTGGCCGAGCCATATGGACCTTCTGTGAACCCCTGAAATTAAGAATGACTTGGGATCGATCCATTTGAAGAAAGAGTGCAATCTGCACAAGACAGACTCTAAAAAACTGCCAAGATCACAACAAGTGTGTAGCATCATATTAGAGAATCACAAAAAGAAAACCACACCAGTGTGCGAGGAATGGCTGGAAATTAGCATTACTATGCAGCTGTGCTAGGGCATTGACGGAAATACCCCCCCTTTTGATTTTCTCCAGCTGGAGAGCAGTTGTAAAAGTGGGACAGGTCTCACATGGAGGCTGGCAACCCTACCAGTGTGCTATCAGGATAGGTTAGCTTACCTACCCACTAGACCCCAGAGGATACTACTAGGGTGGCCAGCACTGGGTTAGGAAATACCTGGAGATTTGGGGGGTGGAGCCTGAGGAGGGTGGGGTTTGGGGAGGAGAGGGATTTCAATAGGGTATGATGCCATAGACTCCAGTTTCCAAAGCGGCCATTTTCTCCAGGCAAACTGGAGTTCAGTTGTAATAGCAAATCTCCAGCCATAGGGTTGCCAGGTCCGGGTTGGAAAATACCTGGAGACTTTGGGGGTGGATCCAGGAGAAGGTGGGGTTTGGGGAGGGGAGGGGAGGGGCCCCAGCATGGTACAATGCCATAGAGTCCCCCCCTCCAAAGCAGCCATTTTCTCCAGGGGAGCTGACCTCTGTCGGCTGGAGATCAGTTGTAAAAGCGGGAGATCCCCAGGCCCCACCTGGAGACTGGCAACCCTAAAACTGTATAGGGTTGTCATCAACATAGAGGTGGGGCCTGGAGACCTCCCAGAATTACAACTGCTCTCCAGACTGCAGAAATCAGTTCCCCTGAAGAAAACGGCTGCTCGGAAGGATGGAATCTAAGGTATTATACCCTTCTGAGGCCCCTCCCTTACCTGAACGCTGTCCTCCCCAAGGATCTACCCCCAGATCTCTAGGCATTTATCAATGTGGCGTTAGCAGCCCTTTATACTACAGCTTCAAGGTGACCCCCATGGACAGTATTTGGGGGAATATTTTGGGCTCCAGTGGCAGGGAGTAGAGTGAAAATTTATGCTCTGTGGGTAGAAATTCTTCTGTCAGTCTACTGGAAAAGGAAGGGGCTGCAGTGGCTCAAGTGGTTAAGACGCTGAACTCAGCAGTTTTGAGACCTGAGTGCCGCATGACGGAGTGAGCTCCCGTCTCTGCCCCCAGCTCCTGCCAACCTAGCAGTTCGAAAGCAAGAAATTGCAAGCAGATAAATAGGTACCACTTCGGTGGGAAGTGCCGTCATGCCGGCCACATGAGCACAGAGAAGTCTTCGGACAGCGCTGGCTCTTCGGCTTGGAAACAGAGATGAGCACCGCATCACTAGAGTCATATTCGACTGGCTTTCAAGCAAGGGAAACCTTTACCTTACTGGAAAAGGAGTGTATAAAGGGGTAGGGTGGGTGCTCTGGGCCCTCCCGAGGAGACCCGTATCAGAGTGGTGGCAGCCATTTGAGAACCTTTCTAGCTGCTGCCCATGACAGGCAACCATTTTGCCGAGCAGCTCAGATGGCAGATATTTTCCTTTCCACTGGATAATGCATCCAAGTGATGTTGGACGACAGCCAAGCTGGAAAGCACTGCCTTCAACCAATACTTTCCTGCTTGGCGTCGGTCCCAAATTAAGACGTTGCCGAGATCCGGGTTTGCCTAATCCTGCACTCAATCTCCAGCAAACCGTGTCTCATTGCCTTTTAATGGGGGGAAAAACCACCTTTGAAGGCAAACAGCTTCCTTCGACTGCAGAGCATGCTGAGCGTACGGTTGTTTGGAAGGAGATTTCCCTGAAGAATGACGTTTTCATGCCTGCCGCCGCTTGTGTCGGTTAAAGTGCAGCCGAACTTTTTATATCGATACCAGCTGGACTCAGGAATCCGGAGAAATGTTGTGGTACTTCTAGCAGCAGGAGTGGCGGGCCTGGGAAAATGTCAGAGAAATTAGAGCTTGGCTCGTGACTCTGCCGTTACTACAACGTCTGTAGATCCCCACAGAGCAGATGTTTCTAACGAAAACATTATTTTGGAAGGGGGGAAGACTCTTTAGCTGTTCACAATCACACTGCTTGGAGGGACATGATTTAAGCCTCCTGTACACAGGGATGCCAGCCTCCAGGAGGGACCTGGGGATCCCCTGGAATTTCAGCTCATCTCCATGCTACAGAGATCAGGTCCCCTGGAGAAAATGGATGAGAAAAGGAGGAGAAGATTAGATTTATACCCTGCCTTTCGCTACCCAGAGAAGTCTCAGAGGGGTTTACAATCTCCTTTCCATTCCCCTCCTCACAACAGACACCCTCTGAGGTCGGTGAGGCTGAGAGAAATCTTGAGAGAACAATCCTGAAAGAACTTGTGACTGACCCAAGGTCACACACACCAACAGCTGCATGTGGAGGAGTGGGGAATCAAACCCGGTTCTCCCAGATTAGCATCCATGCTCTTAACCACTACACCAAACTGGAGGGTGGACTCTATGGCACTGCAGCCCATTGAGCTCCTTGTTCTCCCCAACTCCACCCCCAAATCTCCAGGAATTTCCCAGCCAGGATCTTGCCACCATAAACCCCCCCCCCCCCAAATCCCCTGCCAGTGGCCAGAGGCACCTAGCAACCCTACCTGTACAACATGTCTTCAAAAAGAGAAGGCGTTTGAGACAGGGAAAACTTGTCCAAGTTTGTGGTTTATCTCCACATAGGTCACCAGGGCAGGAAGTCCTTAAGCACTTGTGTAAACGCAGTTGATGGAGCTTTCGTTCAATGTATGCAAAGAAACAGATATGGCGGAGGTAGATGAGCTATGTACAATAGAGTGTTGACTGAGGAGATATTTATTCTAATCCCTGCTTCGCCATGATGCTCTGGTTGAGATGAGTGACATGGTAAGTGTACTTGGCGTAGTTTTCATCCTCCCCATTGGGCCACCTAGGGTTGTTAGGCAGTGCCTGGCAACCAGCAGGAGGGTTGTGGGGGGACAGTGTCCTGAAGGGAGATAAAACAAACAAACAAGGCCTCATCTACTGACAGCAAACTGTGTATTATTGCCTTTTAATGGGGGAAAAAACCACCTTCGAAGGCAAACCGCTTCCTTCAACTGCAGAGCATGCTGAGCTTACCATAGAGTTTCCAGCGATCCCTACAGCGACCCTTATTCACTTCTGGGTAGCTCTAGGAATCGCCAGGGACTCTATGGCAAGAATTTCCTGTAAGAAGATGAAAGTCTTATTTTTTTTAATTTTTTCCTCCCACTATTGCTGGATGCAGTGGGGATGGGAGACCCCCTGCCCCCACAAGGTGTTAGCAGCCCTAGGTCCACCCTGGTGGTTCCTCTCCAGGGTCTCATTCAAGAAGGGTCTTTCCTAGAAGCTCCGACATGAGACGGTTTGAGTGATGGTGCCAGCCAGTGTTCCCTTTCAGCTGAGTTAGTATGAGCTAGTTCAGTTTGTTAGCCTCCAGCTCACACATTTTTGTCTTGGCTCAGGAGGGATGGCTCCAGAGCAAACTAATCTATTCAGTAGCCAAATCGCTTGCTCACAACTTTAATGGCAGTAGCTCACCAAGTAGAATTTTTGCTCACAAGACTCCACAGCTTCGAGGGAGCATTGGTACTACTAGTCTGTCCGGGTCAGTAATTTCTGCTGTGAAAGGTAACAGCTCCCCAGGGTCTCAGACGGAGAAGGAGGAGTTCTGTTCATTCTAAATGGTGACTCTTTTGTGTATGACTAGAGGAGATTAAGCTTCTAAAAAAAGGAAAACTCTGATCTCTTTTAAGATTTGGGACACTGAATTAAGAAGACGGACGGAATGCCTCAATCTGAATTGCCCAGCCCACCAGTTAAAATCTTCTCCTCAAGGTTTCTTTTTTTTTTTTGGTAAAGAAATTTTTATTTTTCAAAAAAACCCATCAAAAATAATACATTTACCTTATACAAATCCCTTTTTCCATATTATATAACATTTTGTTCTATTTGTACATTCTATTTTTTTCTTGTTTTGGTGGTTTCCCACCACATCTGAAGCATAACACATCCATTTTATTCAAAATAGTAATACTTATATCTATGTTCCATTTCTGGTAACGGTTATATATCTTTAAAATACTTATACACCAATTCTTATTTTCTATACTCTTATGTATTTCTAAATAAAAACAGCTTCATTGTCTAATTTTAACTAAAACATTCATATAATATCTTTCTATTCCTTTATGCTATTATAACCAGGTATAGATGTAGTTTTTCATATCCCAGTATTTTTCAACATATTCTTTCAAATCTTTCCAGTCTTCTAGAAAGGTCTCTGAGTAGAGATTATTCAATTTTCTAGTCCATTTATCCATTTCAGCCATATATAACAGTTTTTTCAACCATTCCCACACCTCTGGTATTTTTTCATTTTTCCAGTTTTGTGCATACACCATTCTTGCTGTTGTAATCATATACCATATTATTGTCCTTTTCTTTACATTTATCTCTTCTAGTTTAAGTCCTAGCAATAACATTTCAGGCAACTTCTTAAATGTACATTTCAAGATTTTTTCCATTTCTGCATGTATTTTTGACCAATAAATCTTTGCTTTATCACAAGTCCACCACATATGATAAAAAGAACCTTCTTTCTTTTTACACTTCCAACATTTGTTAGACATATTTTGACCAATATTTGCAATTTTTTTGGTGTCATATACCATCTATACATCATTTTAAAACAATTTTCTTTTAAGTTATAACACGTAGATATACTCATAGCATTTTTCCATAAAAATTCCCAAGATTCCATTTCAATGTCTTTGTTAAAGTTTATCGCCCATTTTACCATTTGTTCTTTTACCATTTCATCTGCATTAAACCATTTTAGCAAGACTTTATACATTTTAGAAATCATTTTTTCCCACCTTCCTCCCAAACTTGTTCTATTTCATTATTTTTTTCCCTGAAACCGTGTTTTTTATCACTTCTATACAGATCATATATTTGTCTATATCTTAACCAACCATAATCAAAGTCCATCTGATGCTGCTCCTTCAGTTTGAAATCCTTGCCATGTCTTATTAATAAGTCTCTATACTTCAGCCAATCTTGTCCTTTATATCTTGATGTTGGATGTAAGACTTCTGCGGGTACAATCCACATGGGTATTTCTTCTGAGAAAAAGTTTTTATATCTTGTCCACGTATCCATTAGTGTTCTTCTCAAATAATGATGTTTAAACATATTGTCCATTTTTGTTTTGCCATAATACAAATATGCATGCCACCCAAATCTACAATCATGACCTTCCAGGGACAATAACATTCTATCTTGTAACATAGTCCATGTCCCTACCCAGGTCAAACATATTGCATCATGGTATAACCTTAGATTTGGTAGTTGAAACCCTCCTCTTTCTTTGGCATCACACATTATTTTCATCTTAATTCTTGGTTTTTTCCCTCCCCACACAAATTTAGACAGCTCCTTCTGCCAACATTTGAATGTTTTTACATCTTTCACAATTGGAATAGTTTGAAACAAAAACATTAATCGTGGTAACACATTCATCTTGACCACCGCAATTCTACCCAGCAATGACAAATTCAATACATTCCACTTTTTAATATCCTGCATAATTTGCAACCATAATTTTTCATAATTATTTTTATAAAGATCAATATTTTTCATAGTTAGGTTTACACACAGATATTTTGTCTTTTTCACCACCTCACATTCTGTATGTTTTTGTAACTCATTTTGTTTCTTATTTGACATATTTTTGCACATTACTTTCGATTTGTTTTTATTTACATAAAATCCTGCTAAGTCACCAAACTCTTTTACTCTCTGTAACAAATGTGGTAATGTGGATAAGGGGTCTTCCACTATAAACATCACATCATCTGCAAAGGCCCTATATTTGAAAGAAAAACCTTTAGTTGTTAAGCCTTTAATATCTTTGTCTTCCTTCACATTTAACAGTAGAACTTCTAAAATCCAAATAAATAGCAGCGGCGAAAGTGGGCATCCTTGTCTTGTTCCTTTTTCAACTTTAAAATCGTCTGTCTTTTCGGTATTAATTATTAATGAGGATTTCTGTTCTTTATATATTGCTTTAATGAAGTTAAGCATATATTCACCAATCTCAAGATGTTCTAAAACTTCAAACATAAAATCCCAGTTTAAATTATCAAACGCTTTCTCCGCATCTAAGAAGAAAAAGCCCACTTCCTTTTCAGGATGTTTGTTGTAGTATTCTATAGCATCCACTACTACTCTTAAATTGTCCCTTATTTGTCGATTAGGTAAGAACCCTGCTTGTTCTGTTTGTATAGTCTCTTTAAGGTGCTCTTTTAGTCTATCCGCTATAATCTTAGCAAAAATCTTATAATCATTATTCAGTAAAGAAATCGGTCTATAATTCTTAACATTGGTCAAATCTTGATTTTCTTTCGGGATCAGTGAGATGGATGCATCTTTCCAGGTTTCTGGTACCTCTCCAGTAACTCTTATGTCATTCATCAATAGCAGTAACACCGGTGAAACTGACTCCTGTAACGTTTTGTAGAACTTCGCTGTAAATCCATCCGGTCCAGGTGCTTTACCTAATTTTGAGTCATTTATTGCATTTTTGATCTCTTGTAATGATACTGGATTATTAAATAGTTCTTTAATTTTCTCTGTTGGTTTTGGTAACTTTAATGTTTGCAGGTATTCTTTCTCCTCAAGGTATTCTTTCTCCTCAAGGTTTCTAACCTCCAGGTGGCACCTGGAAATCTCCTGTTTTTATAGTAAAAAAGAATGAGAGTCCAGTAGCACCTTAAAGAATATGTGGCAGGGATGAGCGTTTGTGAATCACTGCTCACTTCTTCAGATACTCTACGGCATTGTACCACATTAAACTCCTTGTTCTCCCCAACTCCATCCCCAAATCTCCAGGAGTTTCTCAGCCCGGATCTTGCCACTATACCTTGCCACGTATCTTGTTAGTCTTTAAGGTTCTACTGGACTACTGCTCTTTTCTGCTGCTACAAACAAACACGGCTACCCATCTTGATCTATCCCGTTTTTACAGTTGACCTCCAGATGACCATGGTCAGTTCCCCTGGAGAAAATGGCTGTGTTGGAGGGTGGACTTCATGCCATTATACCCTGCTGAGGTACCTCCCATCCCCAAACCCCATCTTCTCCTGGCTCCATCCCCAAAACCTCCAGGTGTTTCCCAACCTGGAGCTGGCAACCTCGTGCCCCCACCTTCATAGGTGAATGAATAGGTGGTGAATAGTGATGGCCTTTTCTGTGGGGACACCTCGTCTTTGGAATGCCCTCCCACTCGAGGCTCACCTGGCACCAACTTTACTAACTTTTAGGCACCAGGTCAAAACACATCTTTATTCTCAGGCTTCTGGTTAGGGGGTTTCATAATGGTCTGTTCTGTTTTATGGCCAGTTTTTATGCTGCCTATGTCTAAGGGCTTTAAAAAATATTGTGACGTGGTTTGACTGAGGACAGTGACAGTCTCAACTCTCATCTGTCTGGCACTCCCATCTCCCACCTGCCCATGAGACAGTGGCACCATTCGAATTTTTAGTGCCATCCTTAGGCTATTTACTGTGTTGCTGATTTTATTTGGTTTTACTGATGTATTTGTGGTAATGATATATTCATGTATTCTGTCGTACTCTGCCCTGAGCCATGTTCTCTGTTGGAGAGTTATGTCCTAATGGCAACCGTGCACGTGGTCAGAGAAACTTCACTTCAGGAGACAGCAGCCCAGCCATGTTGTAAATTAGACCAAGCAGCCACCCAGGTTCCACCAGGAGACCTATGGCTGAAGGTAACTCATGATTGATACTATCTGGAAATTTGGGCATAATCTTATCAGGGTAATCCTGTCAGGGAGTGGATGTAATCTTATCAGGGAGTAATCCTATGGGGAGTAATCCTATCAGGGAGTGGGTGTAATCTTATCAGGGTTATCCTGTCAGGGAGTAATCCTATCAGGGAGTTTGGGCAAGGCCGGGGGTGTGGTTTAGAGTGAATTTAAGCAGACCTCTGAGCCCCGTTCAGTAGCCTGAAATTGTACCATCAATGAACTTATGAGCTGATTTCACTGCAACACATCTCTGGACACAGTACTTTATATGGAGGGTGGTTTAAAAATCAAATTTAATAAAATAAAGAATAAAATAAATAAATTTAATAAATCATAAGTCACCATCAGCAGGACTCTGAAGAGGCGGCATAGAAATATCCTAACGAACAGACAAACAAACATTAAAAGATCAGATAGTGAGGGTTGATGCTAGCAAACCACCTGTTTCTAATCTTCTAGCAGGTCATTATAGATGGTGGTGAATGCAAAACTTGAGGGCTATGCCTAGAGGACAATGTAATAAATGTACCGAAAAGATCATAAGACTTTATTACGCCAAGAGAAAAAGTGGAAACACTGCTTATAGTTTTTGCCACCTTTGGGTTTGAATCTTGAGTTTGATTTAAGTTGTTTTTTAATAACTTCCATTAGAATGTATCCCAAAACTTCAACTCTGCTGTAAAATTGGATGTAAGTTTTTGTGGTTGTTAATCCAGATTCAGCAATTTTCAGTATAATACAAGAGCAACACACAACAGCATGTGCGGTCTTTACATCAGAAAGACTCATCAGAAGTCAGATCCCACTGTCTGCAGGCTGTAGCCATGAAAGTTGGGTGACTCTTCAGAGGACCACAGGCTGTGTAAGTTTTGGATTTGCTGAGTCTGGGGATTTAACTTGATTGTAGATGTAAATATATTCATATGATATTATTATGTTTGTAGTTTTCATACTGGCTTTGACACAGAAAATTTGCGAAATGGGTCAGCCAGCTGAGATTTGATTCTAGAAGAACTTGCAGCCAGACCTGAAGTCAAGCCATGAGGCATAGAATCATAGAAGCATAGACTGTAAGAGTCGGAAGGGACCTTGCAGGTCATCTAGTCCAACCCCCTGCACTCTGCAGGAGCATAGCCGAAAGACAGCCCTGCAACATACCCGAAAGATGGTCGTCCAGCCTCCGCTTGAAAACGTCCAGCCTCTTCGGATGAAAAAAAATGGTAAGTTCTGCTCAATTGTATTTATATATTGAAATAGTCTGGGTTATATACCCAAGAGAGTTATACATTGGATGTACAAATAGCTACATATTTAGTTAAGCTATAGAGAAATTGCGATATAAGTTAGCATGGTGTGTCTTATTTTTGGTTTACAAAATCTCTAGGGGGTGACTGAAGTTCTCCTGGAATTACCACTGATCTTTTGACAACAGCTTCAGATGGCGTACTCTATGGTATACCAAAGAAGAAATGGAAGTCCCCTCCCTATGTACTGCCTGGGGTATTCCTGGAAATCTGGGAGTGGAGCCTGGGGAAGGTGGGGTTTCGGGAGGGGAGGGACCTCAGTGGGTCCACCTTCCAATGCAGCCATTTTCTCCAAGGGAACTGATCTCTGTAATCCGGGGAACCAGTTGTAATTCTAGGACATGTCCAGCCACCACCTGGCGGTTAGGAACCCTCTTGGCCTCCCTAATTTTGTCCTGTGCTCTAACCAACTTTGTATCTCCCAATGTTCCCATTGGACACTCTCCCTTGACAAACTTTAGACACAGATTGTCCAAGATAGCTATTCACATGACTCCACAATACCATGACTAAACCTCCAAATGGTTTATTTAGGCCCATCCCTCTTGACATTTCTTTTTTTTTTTTTTAAAAAAGATTTTATTGAAGTCACAATTTTCATTAAACAATACATTCATCTTATTTTTTACTGACCTCTTTTTATTTTCCTCCTCCTCCCCCCTTTTAGGCTCCCAGCAGACCCCACACCTGTACTTAAACTTAGATTAACAGGTAAATTACTAATTTAAAAAGATTAAGTATTTAGCTCTTTTTCTATAACATATGTACCTCTAATATTTTTATATATTATTCCATTCCTAAAAATGTTAGATAAATATACAGTTACTACAGATTTTTCAATAGTTAGAAAATGTAAATATGTTTCCTTTTAATTCTGTATACTTTTCTGTATATTCTGGCAGGTCCTTCCATTCTTCTAAAAATGTCATAGAATCTTGATTGTTCAGTTTCTTAGTCCATTTGTCCATTTCAGCCAAAAATACTAATTTTCTGAGCCATTCCCAAAGCTCTGGAATTCTTTCATTCTTCCAGTTTTGTGCATAAACCATTCTTGCGGTTATCACCATATACCATATCATTGTCCGTTTACTGACATCTATATCTTCTAACTTAAGACCTAGCAAAAAACAATTCTGGTATTATTTTAAAAGTACATTTCAAATTTTTTTGCATTTCATCATGTATCATTGACCAATAGTTCCTCGCTTTCTCACAAGTCCACCACACCTCTTGACATTTCTTATTTCTTCACATTCTTAGTTCTACACATTATAGTTTTTCTACACATTATATATTTTTTTAAATAATCTTGAGTTGTGAACAGGGTTGCCAGCTCCCTGCTGGCGCTGGGGGATATCCCACCACCAGGACCAGCTCCCTGTGGTTGATCAATTGGCTGTGGGCGGACTTACCAGGAACAGGAGGGCGGTGCAAGCTATGTCACCAGCAACATGGTGACATCACTTCTGGTGTGTCCTGGAAGTTACATCATCATGTCGGTGATGTCACAGGACACTTTGGTATTTGGGCAAAAGCTCTATGGTGGAAGCCATTTTTACCATAGAGTTTTTGCCATAATACCAGAGTGTCACTGCATGTTCAACATGATGATATCACTTCCAATAAATACTGGAAGTGAGGTTGCCGCATCACCGGCAACATAGACTAGGCCTCCCTCCCACTCCTGGTAAGTCCCCCCCATCCCCCGCCAATTGCCAAGAGGGACCTGGCAACCCTAGTTGTGAATGCTGTTATTCATTCTGAGTTTGTACAATTGACTCAACAAAGTCTTCAAAGTGCTACTGGGGAAAAAATTATTTGAACATACAACATGGCTGGAAGATTTTATCAGCAGATAATTTTTTTAAAAAAGCTTTTCATTAAGAGGGGCCCATTTTAATTGGGAGAGCTGCCAGTTACGAGGATATTTATGTATTCGGAGGAGATTCCCGGTATGCAAATGCAATAGGGCTGCTGTCAATACCTTTTGCCTCACCCTCCCTTTGTTATTTATTCCATCCTTCTCTTCTCCACTGTCAATATGTCCTGATATCCATCACTCTTCCCAGGCCAGCCTGGGCCTCCACCCCCCCTCCACAAATGTCCATTCTGTCATCACGTCAAACAGTACTGACCCTTCTTCGCCCCGGAACCAGAGATCATGGTTTCATGCCACGCTTAGAAAAGGGTCTCCGGTTTTTCTGTAGCTGACAACAGCGACTGTGTGTTTATAGGAAGACTTGACCCCTCCAGATCATTTTGCTGTGATCTCGAGCTTCAGTTTTGACAGCCTCTGCGCCTCTCGTTTCTGACCCTTTCATTGTTCCCCACTGCCCTTCCTCTCATGTTGCCCTTTCCTTGGTTATCGAGGGAATCAGGTGGTCTCCTTCTTGCTCTCGGCAGCAGCAGAAGAATCCTAAGCACCCTTCATCTTGTAGTCTTTACTCGCTCACAGACGCTGGCTATTGCATCCGCTGCCTCTTCAAATGGATGAGCTCTTTTATTCCATTATACCATGAACATTGCCTGATGGGTACACATGAATCAGGCCCTTGGTCCATCACAGTCAGTCCTGTCTACTCAGCCTGGCAGTGGCTCTCCAAGGTCTCAGGCGAAGGTCTTTTACGTCACCGAATGCCCAGTTCTTGTTACCTGGAGATGCAAGAGTTTGAACCTGGGGTCTTCTGCGTACAAAGCACAGGCTCTATGTCTGCACCACAGCTTCTCCCTGAACAGGGTAGAAATAGTGGAAACTTCACAAATAGCGTCACCCACTTTGGCACTCTGTTACCATTCCTTACTGCTGCTAGGAATTTTTTTTTTTTTTACTCACCGGGCTTATCTTTCAGGCACTTTGGCTCTGCCTAGAGATGTCAATGTCTTCTGTTTTGTTATCTGTATACCAATCTGCTGCCATTAAACAAGCAATATGGAACACACAGTGAAAAATGGGAAGAAGCAATGAGAAGCTGTGCGACAAAAAAAACAACAACTAAACACTGGCCCCGATCACATACAGAATTAGCCATGCGATAGGCACGAATGCCATGTGGATTTTAAGGGCGCGATCACACCAGAACATCTGGCAAGCATCCCACACCCATCGGCAACCTGTTTCTCTCCGCCGAAGAAGTGGAGTTAAAAGATACTAGGGAAAGTCCAGTATCAAACAGGTTTGCTATGGACCACAGACAGACTTTCCCCCGTGTGATCACTCCAGCACACCCTCATGGCGTCAGGGATAGTCTGATCAGGCTATCTCGATGTCGTGCCGTCCCCCCCCCCCTTCTCAGTATGTGCAGGCTTTCAACTAGGAGCCACCCCCCACTATCATTGCCAATGAATCCTCGGCCCAGATAGTCGGCTCGAGCAAAAACGTCATGAAACTGAAGAACCCTCAAAGGCAAGTACGCCATCTGTGTGATCTTCAGAAACGTCGACAGCACTTTATTAGTATGAGTATGATAAATGAATTGTTTCAGGATGTTTTTACTAGATTTTAACTGATGTTGATCTTATGTAAGATGTTTACCGAACGTGAGTCGCCCTGAGCCTGCCTTGCGGGGAGGGCGGGGTACAAGTGTGATAATAAACAAATAGACAATACAATGTCATCAGCAGAACAACAATACGTAGTGAATCAATACACTGGAGCCACAAGGCAAGGAACAAAGAATCCAGATATACACTTTGTTTCGGGGTCCTCCTTCAGAAGTGACTAATACAGTTGCTTCTAATTGCAAAACCTGCTTCTGATCACAACAAGGTCCACACACATTCACAGGAACAATGTTTCCAACAATTCCAAATTCTTAATGGGCCACCATTCTTGTATTTCAACAGGAGAACTAACTCCACAATAGTAAACTGCTGGATGTGCCTCATACGTATCTGACCAAATGTGTCATTCCAATCTTAGCTGCATTTATTGCTCAGTTCCTTATGCATCTTGACTTTAATTAGGTCTTCCTGGCAACTAAATCCCCCCTGCCTGTATGTAATATCTGAGGAAATCTGCTTCTATATATTTGAAGAAGTGTGCATCTACACATGCAGAGTCTCTCTGTTCTCGCATGTACCCAGGGTTGAGCTTGGTTGGTCTTGGGGGTGCTGCTGGACTCAGGCTTCGTTCTCACATCTGTTTGTTAGCTCTCGCATTTGTGTGCTGATTTGCTGTCATTCATTGATCTTGCCATCTCAGCTTCAGATAGGTACCTTAACTCTGACTGGTCATTCCTGATGCTTCCACCACCACCACCACCCCATCTTCCTGTATGCAAGGCATGATTTCAAGTTGTTTGAGGAAGTGTGCTTGCACATGAAAGCTTACACCATAAATAAAACTCTGGTTGCGGTCACACGCATGAGATAAAGTGGGGGGGGGGAGGCTATTTCCTCTGGAGGAATTTGACCCGCAGTTGAACGATCGCACCTCTCTTTGAAGCTGTGGGTGCAGTCCGTCAGTGTGTGATCAGATGCAACTGCGGGTCTTTTTGTGTGTGTGCCATTTGTTTCCCATGCACTTAACCGAGGAATCGATGAATCGCACCTCCGCACTGAGGGCTCCCTATGGAGTGTGTGATGATGCACATAGTGCGAAGGGGGGGGGGACAACAACACAGACTTGATCAGACCATCCCGACACCATGAGAGGGCGCTGGAGCAATCAGACATGGGAAAGTCCATCTGTGTCCCGTCGCAACCCGTTCACTACTGGATTTTCCCTGGTGTCTTTTAACTCTGCTTCTGTGATGGAACAACATGGGTTGCCTACGGCAGTGGGACGCTTCCCAGATGATTTTGTCTGATCGCTCTCTTTAAATCCACCCGGCATTCGCACCTATGTCGGGTCTAATTGTGTGTATGATTGCAGCCTCTCTTGGTCTTAAAGGCGCCATTGGACTCCAACTTTGTTCTGTTTCAGTGTCTTCTACTGTATTCCACTCCAACTGTTGACAGCAGGGGTCCCCAAAGTGGTGCCCACGGGCACCATGTCACCCACCAACACCTTTCCTGGTGCCCGCCAAGTGCTTTCAGAAAGTGGGCAGAGCTCAGTGCCATTCTTGCCTGGCAGGTCTTCTGGTTGCCTATGTGGAGTAAAAGGAATCCTGTTAGAAGAGCTTCCTCATGAAATGTTAAAGAATTACTTGTATAGTTGCACATAGCCTCCATCCCTGATGTTTTGTGCTTAGCTCCGCCTACTGCAGCAGCCATTTTGGGACTGGTTCCACCTATGGAGGCAGCCATTTTGTGTTTGTGCCCGTTGCCCTCTGTCAAAATTCCAAAGGTTCCTGCAGGTTCAGAAAGGTTGGGGGCCCCTGGTTGACAGATTTTGTCTGGATCCAACTCCATGTGTCTTATGAAGTGGGCTCTAGTCTGACCAATGCTCTTATTGTGCAGATCCTATGCAATGTTACTCCAGTCTAAGACCACTGATTTTAGTATTTTTAAGGTCTCACAGAACACTTCCGTATGGTTCAGCAAACATTTATTGGGGAGATATGGCTCACATGGGTGGATAGCTCAAGGAAGACAATGTAGGATGCACTTAGGGACCAGTTTCTGATTGTAGTCGGGATTCATGGCATTGCTAGGGGGATTCTAGAAAGTCCAGTGGTACTCAGGGTTGCTCTCCTCCAGGTGGGTGCTGGAGTTGTCCCAGAATTATGAATGATCTCTGGACTACAGAGATCAGTTCCCCCTGAAGAAATGTTAGATTTGAGTCCAGTAGCATCTTAGAGACCAACAAGCTCCTTTGGCAGAGACTTGACTCGCAAAAGCTTATACTCTGAAGATCTTGTCGGTCTCCTGAGGTGCTACTGGACTTGGATCTAGCTGTTCTACTGCACGCCAACACAGGTACCCTCTGAGACTATCTTCCTGGATGAAAAGACAGCTTTGGAGGGTGGGTTCTATGGAATTACATTCCTGACTGTAATCCCTCCCCAAACTCTGCCTTCCCCAGGCTCTGTCCCCAGATCTCCTGAACACCCCAAGTCAGAGTTCCCAACCCCAATGGTTCTAACCTAGAACAAGGCCTCTCTGAAATCTTAAATGCTCTGAATTCTGCCACCTTTTGACAAATGGTATGATTAATGCTCCTTCTAAGCTGTGGAGCCTTGTGAGCAAAATTCTACTTTGTGAGCTACCGGCACTGAAGTGGTGAGCGAGCAGTTTGGCTTCTGCATAAATTAATTTGCTCTGGAGTCCTCCTTCCTGAGCGAAGACAAAAAGGTGTGAGCCAGAGGCTAAAAAACTGTGAGCTAGCTCACACTAACTCAACTGCGAGGGAACACTGGGTATGCCATGAAAGTTGAAGAACCAAATACATATTTGGGGATCCTACACATGATGTTCTTTGATTGCTATGATGACTAAGGCAATATTGTGACTTAGAATGGTGTCCAGGGGAACTGGGGGAGGGGTAGAAGCACCATAGATAATCCCTGACAGGTAGGGTTGGCAAAAAGTGGCACATTAAAGATGACGAGGAGGAGGAACTTGGACTTATACCCCGCTCGTCATTACCCGAAGGAGTCTCAGAGGGGCTTACAATCTCCTTTCCCTTCCCTTCTCCACAACAGACACCCTTTGAGGTAGGTGGGGCTGAGTGAACTCTTTTGATAACTGCTCTTGAGGGACCAGCTCTGAAACAACTTGTGACTGACGCAAGGTCACACCAGGAGCTGCATGTGGAGGAGCGGGGAATCAAACCTGGTTCTCCCAGATTAGGGTCAACACTCCTAACCACTACACCAAACTGGCTCTCACTTGTGGACGGTGGGAATGGGGGATTAGGAGAAACACTGAGTGTTCAAAGATACCACCAGCAGCATGCCAAAAGGCCCTTGATGGGCAATCTGTGGCAGGTAGGGTCAGGAGGATACAACATGTCACTTTTCCAGGTGGACATGGAGATGGAGGCGCATCCCACCTCAACGGCCTCTGTGTCCCACCAGCGGTACATATACCATCAGTTAAGAACCACTTCATTAATGCGAGCCAGTTTGGTGTAGTGGTTGAGTGCACGGACTCTAATCTGGGAGAACCGGGTTTGATTCCCCACTCCTCCACTTGCACCTGCTGGATGACCTGGGGCAAGCCATAGCTCTGTACCAGCTGTTCTCTCAAGGGCAGCTTGGGAAAGAGCTCTCTCAGCCCCACCTACCTCACAGGGTGTCTGTTGTGGGGAGGGGAAGGGAAAGGAGTTTGTAAACCGCTCTGAGACTCCCTTGGGGAGTGGAGGGCGGGGTATAAATCCAATATCTTCTTCTTAATCAATATTAGGCCAGAACAGATGGGCCTTGTGTTGATCCACCATGTGGGGAGGCAGAGGGGGTGCGTGTGCCCTGCCCCTGCCTCTGCACTATCACCTCTTCGGCTGCGGGTGGACATGGGGATTGGTGGTGGTGGTGGTGGTAGTTGTAGAAAGTGCTGTCAGGTTGCAGCTGACTCCTAGCAATCCTGTAGCATTTTCAAGGCAAGAGATGAACAGAGGTGGTTGGCCATTGCCTGCCTCTGCGTAGAGACCCTGGACTCCCTCAGCAATCTCCCGTCCCAGGGCTAACCAGGGCCGACCCTGCTTAGCTTCTGAGATCTGATGAGACTGGGCCAGCCTGGGCCATCGAGGTCAGGATGGTGACCCCATGGGGTTTCCAAGGCAAGAGACAAGTGCAGGCAGTTTGCCTCTGCACAGCAACCCTGGACTTCCTTGGTGGTCTCCCATCCAAGTAACAACCAGGGCAGACCCTGCTTAGCTTCCCAGATCTGACAAAATCAGAATTGCCTGGTCAGCTACAGGACGGAGGGACAGCGAATTCTTATTCTTTATCATGAAAACCCCGCATCCCTCTTAGACTACCTCTGTGTCCCACCAGCTGCTTAGCATCCTGAAGGCCCCCCATTTGCCATCTACACTGTAGGCTAAATTAGTGATCTCTCTGCTTTTTCTGCCCCTCCCCAAGAGATCAGAGAACAGCTGCCGACTGGGGGGGGGGTTAAAACCCCCTGAAAAATATATCGAGAGTAATCGAGGGAGCGCTGCATTATTCATGAGGTGTCATCTTTGATTTGCGTCAGATGACATATTTTCCTTCATTCGTCCTAATTACCAATACTGCTTTGTGAAATAGGATATGGGGGGGGGGATGTATTTACCGCCTGTCAAAAAGGTATATTTATGCCATTCCACATAATTATCAATTTGTGGAACTACATCATTGCTACTTCTGGAAATGTCACTTTGAATTACCGGAGAGGTATAAATCTGGGGAATGCAATGGATTTCAGGAGGGTTCTTTCGTTAAAAATATACCGTATAGGTGAGTTCACGGGATGACTTAAAATGCAAAACAGAAACATGCCAGACACTTTTGCTTGTCCCTGTAAGATGCCACATTATACTATCAACTGGTTGCCTGCTTAAAACAGTTGATGCTTTTTGTTCACTTTCTTTTTGTTAAGGCTGTTTTTACATCTGACTTTCCCGCTGGAATCATTCTAGTTCCAAAAAAACCTGCCCACACCTCTGTGCGGTGTGAAACCGTGCTGCTACTGAAATGTCCACATCTACTAATTGCCCTCCTGTGGTCAAGCTAATATTCAACCAGCTTGATTCTGCTTTAAACAATTGCTGTTGCTTAGTGCACTTAGACCCCCTGGAGTGAAATTTCACACCACTGTGAAATCAGCACAGGAAAAGACAGCAGTCAAACTACTTTAGAGGGGAGGTGTAAAATGACCCTTAGAAATGTATATGAGACTTTTTCTTTAAAAAAAGGATCAAGGTAAGGTGATTCATCCAGGATATGGAAGCTAAATCTGTGATCTACACATGCAAGCTTATGGTTCCTCGACTGTATCATCTCTTTGAAAGGTCCTCTCTCACCCCATGGTAGCAGAAAGTGCCATCGAATCACAGCAAACTTATAGTGACCCCACAGGGCTTTCAAGGCAAGAGACAAACACAAGTGGTTTTCTGTTGCCTGCCTCTGAGTAGCTACCCTGGGCTTCCTAAGTGGTCTCCCAGCCAAGTAGTAACCAGGGCTGACCCTGCTTAAAGTCTGAGATCTGATAAGACTGAGCAAGTCTGGGCCATTCAGGTCAGGGCGAAATATTGGTGGGAAGTGCCATCAGTCTGATTTTAGGCTGCCTTAATAGAAGCAATGAGAAGTAATAGGTCTGTTGTACTTTGCTTTAGGAAGACCTCATCTGGAATACTTGGGTCCGGTTCTGAGAGTTATACCTTAAGACAGATGCAGACAAATTGGAATGAGTACAAAAAAGGGCAATGGAGGAGGTCGGTTGTCTGGGAAACTAGGCCAACAAGAAAAGGGTTGAAGGATCTGGCCATATTCAGACAGAAGAAGAGAAGTCTAATGGGGGGATGTGATCACAGTCTTCAAATCATCGAAGGGCTGTCACATGGGAAAGGGCAAACATTTACTCTTCACTGCTCCAGAGTTGAGGAAAAAAAGATCCATTGACCTTAAGTTAGCAGAAATTTCCTACTGATAAGAGTTGTTCCACAATGGAACCAATTACCTGTCCTACTGATGTTCAGCAACTTCCTTTCGGAAGGGGGGGCACATGTCAGAACATCTGTTTTGTACCCAGAAGGTCTCAGGTTCAATCCTTGGAATCATCAGTTAAAAGGATAAGGTAGTAGGTGATATTTAGGGTTGACAGGTCCCCTCATTGCTCTGGCGGGTGGATTTGGGGGGTGTTCCGGGGAGGGTGGGGAAATTGTACAGGGATGCTCTGGTATTTGGGCAAAACTCTATGGTTTTTTTCACCCTCAAACCATAGAGTTTGCCCAAATACCAGAGCATCCCCACGTGGCATCCCTGACACGATGATGTCACTTCCAGGTGATGTCATCAAGTCCTTGTTTAGGTGTGGGGTTTCTCCTACTAGCCAGCTGGTCCATGGTGGGGAGACCTAGACCTGGACCTGGGGGCTGGCAACCCTAGTGATATCAAAGACCTCAGCCTAAGACTGTGGAAAACCACTTCCAGTCAGAGTAGACAACGCTGACCTTGACAGACCCAGCTGCAGGCAGCTTCCTATTGTCAGGTCCAGTTGGTTCATGTTCTTTCGCCACAGCTTGGTAGGGATTGAAGCATAAACAGAAACCCTGTATGAAATCTTCTCTGTCCCAAGCTTAGGAAAATCCATTGGGGATTCAAGTTCTACCAACTGGTTTCCAGCATTGCCACATCCAGCTAAAAGCCATTCCAGAGAGCAATGTATGTTACTGCATACGTCAAAAGCCAATTGTCCTGTACTTTTAGGATTTGAAAGGCATATGGAGAACTGACTTGCCCAACAGCCATGAACAAGTTGACAAACAGGCATACAGGCTGTCAAAAAAACTGGCTCCTTGTTTGGGACTGGCGAACAGGACATGAGCTGAACCAATGGATGCTTGAGCATGCCATATAGTAAGATTAAGCCTGGACTACTCATAAGTGTAGGAACTAGACCATCTGTCCATTACCCTGACCCAGGATGCCAGTTCTTAATGTTTTTGAGCTACATTCCAGTGTGAGTATTAAAAGGAGGGGAGCGTGAGACGTATAGGCCGGATGAGGTGACAAAGGAACTTCGACAGCAACTTGGGAAACTATTTAGAGCAAAGCCCTGTAACCTGCCTCAGCCTAGTTATATTGTGTGCCAATCTAATGAGTCCCTTTCAAGAAACTTTCCATATTGTATCCTAGCTCAGGGTTATGCAGTGCCACATAAAGGGCTGGTAATTTGTACTGTATCAAAGCCCCATCCCTCCCGTAGGGTTCCCTCCCTCTCTGAGCCTGAAAGAGCATTTTATAGAAACGGAGAGCTTCAGAATCGATGGCTGAGAGATAATAAGGCCACGATTGTGCCACAGGCCCAAGCATGTGCTACAGAGGAATAATGATGCCCCTTTGTACTCGAAGCCTGGGAGAACAAGGGTTTGTGCCTCCCATGTGCCGGATTCCTATCCCAGCTGATCCGGGTTGCTCTTGAGCAGGAAATCCATCTTGAAAAGAAGAGCCTGAGTTTCAGTTCTCCACAGGTGTGTCCCACTTTGGTGGTGTTGCCCTAGTCTCCTGACCTATCCCTTCCAATGGTTTCCATCTCCCTCAGCTCTACCGCTCTCGACCACATGAATATCATAAGAACATAAGAGAAGCCAACGTTGGATCAGGCCAATGGCCCATCCAGTCCAACACTCTGTGTCACACAGTGGCCAAAAAGACCAGGTGCCCTCAGGAGGTCCAGCAGCGGGGGCAGGACACTAGAAGCCCTCCCACTGTTGCCCCCCATCAAGCACCAAGAATACAATGCATCACTTGCCCCAGGCTGAGAGTTCCTATCTATACCTTGTGGCTAATAGCCACTGATGGACCTCTGCTCCATATGTTTATCTAATTTCCTCTTGAAGCCGTCCATGCTTGTAGCTGCCACCACCTCCTGTGGCAGTGAATCCCATGTGTTAATCACTCTTTGGGTGAAGAAGTACTTCCTTTTATCTGTTCTAACCCGACTACTCAGCAATTTCATGGAGTGCTCACAAGTTCTTGTATTGTGAGAAAGGGAGAAAAGCACCTCCTTCTCTACCTGCTCTATCCCATGAATAATCTTATAAATCTCGATCATGTCACCCCCTCAGCCGTCGTTTCTCCAAGCTAAAGAGCCCCAAGCGCTTTAACCTTTTTTCATAGGGAAAGTGTTCCAACCCTTTTATCATTCCAGTTGCCCTACTCTGCACTTTTTCCAATGCTATAATATCTTTCTTGAGGTGGGGCATAGTCTCCACCCATTACACTTGCTGCCCTCTATGCCTGGACTTCCTTCCCTGAACCCATGTATGAAGCCATCTTTCTTTATACCCTTCTTTCCCATGAAGCTCTCCTTTCCCCTTGAGTCCTTGTCTCCCCATCTCTTAAATAACCAAACCAGTTCCCCTTGCTGTCCCCTATGCCTGGAATTCTCTCCCTGAACCCACATACGATGCCCCCTCTCTTGCTCCTATATACCCTTTCCACTCTTCTCTGACCTTCAGTACTTCTCTTTCCATCCCTTAAACAACTCCACCTGCTTCCCTTACTGTCTTCTATGTCTAGGGAGGGACTGTGGCTCACGGGTGGAGCATCTGCTTGGCATGCAGAAGTTCCCAGGTTCAATCCTCAGTATCTCCAGGTACAAGATCTGGCAGGAGGTGATGTGAAAGACCTCAGCCTGAGACCCCGGAGAGCCGCTGCCAGTCTGAGTAGACAATAAGGACTGTGATGGACCAAGAGTCCAAACTGGAGAGCCAGTTTGGTGTAGTGGTTAAGTGCATGGACTCTAATCTGGGAGAACCGGGTTTGATTCCCCACTCCTCCACTTGCACCTGGCTGGATGACCTTGGGCAAGCCATAGCTCTGTACCAGCTGTTCTCTCAAGGACAGTTTGGGAAAGAGCTCTCTCAGCCCCACCTACCTCACAGGGTGTCTGCTGTGGGGAGGGGAAGGGAAAGGAGTTTGTAAGCCGCTCTGAGACTCCAAGTGAGTGAAGGGCGGGGTATAAATCTAATCTCTTCTTCTCTTCTTCTTCTTAAGTATGAGGCAGTTTCATGTGTTTCATGTGTTCTAACATACCCTATGTGAAACCACACATGATGCCGCCACTTTCTCTTCAATTCATCCCTCCTTTTTCTTGAATTACGTTCTTCACTTCCCCTCCCTGACTCGCCAGTCCTCCATTCCAGCAAAACATAGTCCAACTTCTGTGTAGTTTCACAGGATAGCTATGTTGGTCTGTTGTACAAGATCCAAATTTAAGTCCAGTAGAAACTTAAGAGACCAACAAGATTTTCGGGGGTATGAGCTACTGAGAAAGTTCATACTTTGAAAATCTTGTTGGTCTCTAAGGTTGCTACCGGGCTCAACTCTAGGTGTTCAACTTAAACATGAATGCATACCTTGTCCACCTGGTCTCTCCCACCAATCTAGCCCCCTCCCTTTGAGGTTGCCCCTACTATGGCTTTTGAAAAGTAGTGGTAGAAAGTGCCATCAAGTCGCAGCCGAACTGAATGGAAACCCCATAGGGTTTTCAACGCAAGAGATGTTCAGAGGTGATTTGCCATTGCCTAACTCTGTGCAGAGACCCAAAACTTCCTTGGTAGTCTCCCATCTAAGCACAAACCAGGGCTGCCTCCGCTTAGCTTCTGAGATCTGATGAGATCAGGCTGTCCTGGGCAGGGATGGGCACGAACTGCATTATTGCAGTTCAGTTTATGGTTCATGGCTGAACCATAAACCAAACCACAAACCCATAAGCTGGTTTGTGAACCAAACCAGTTTGTATCCGTTTCTGAGCCATTTAAAGTTTAAACCCCCGCTTTCTGCTCCCTGCAGCTTTTTGTGAGGTGTGGAAAGCAGGGGTTGAAATGGCTCTGAGCCATTTAAACAAAACATGGGGAGCAGAAAGCAGGGGTTTAAATGGCGCCCAGCAATTTAAACGAAACAGCTGAGCTCAGTTGTTGTTTTTTCGCAAAGAGCATCTTCACAAACCACCACGAATCGCCACAAACTTCCGTGAACTTTGATGCAAAATGTATGAAAGTTTGTGGCGGTTCTTCAGTTCGTGAACACTGTGAACCACAAAACAGTCAAAACCCGTGACCCACTTTAGTTCATCAACTGGTTCCTGCCCATCCCTAGTCCTGGGCTATCCAGGTCAGGACAATACTCGAACAATACTCACATCTATTTATCGCTTTGCAAACATGTGCCCCCCTCCTCTAGTTCAGACAAATAACTGACAAATCTATATCAGGAATTCAAACAACCGAGATATACAGAAGAATGAAATCGTAGCAGAGAAGAGCAACTCTGGCAAACAAACGAATTAAGCAGCGGCGGGTCAGCAGAATCATCCAAACACCTGCCCACAATTCAGACCAATGAAAAGGACCCTTAAGAGCCTTTGACAAAGATCTACTTTTTGCGGTGTGCCAGAAAGCTGCCCAAGAGGAAGCAGACTGAACTCCCTTCAGCAAAGAATCTCCAGACGTAGCTGCTGTTGTGAGAACAGCACAACAATAGCCTCTTTTGTGCTTGACTAATAACAAAAGAATCTGCCTATAAGAACCGGGTAAAAGAAGAGGAAAAGAAAGGGTTGGATTTATACCCCGCCCTTCACTACCTGAAGGAGTCTCAGAGCAGCTTACCATCTCCTCCCCCTCCCCACAACAGACACCCTGTGAGATAGGTGGGGCTGAGAGAGCTGTGAGAGGACTGCCCTTGAGAGAACAGCTCTGAAAGAACTTGTGACTGACCCAAGGTCACACCGGCAGCTGCATGTGGAGGAGTGGGGAATCAAACCCGGTTCTCCCAGATTAGAGTCCATGCTCTTAACCGCTACACCAAACAGAATGTGTTAAGAGAGACAAAGAATTATCTGCGTCCAGCTTGATTTGTGGGCAAGCTCTTCCAGTATCCTTCAGCTGATCTGTAGTCAAACTGAAAGTCTCTGTCTGCTCAGCTGTAGCTAGGGTTGCTGGCCTCCAGGCGTGTCCTGGAGATCTCCCAGAATGACAGCTGATCTCTGGTTGACAAAGAATAAATTTCCCTGGAGAAAGTGGCTTGTTTGGAGGGGAGACTCTATGGCGTTATACCTCCCCTTCTCTCTCCTTTCCCAACCCCCCCTTCCTCAGGCTTCACCCCCAAATCTCCAGGAATTTTCTCCAGGGATTTCCCAACTGGGAGTTGGCCATCCTAGAAAAAACTGTCACAAACTAACTGCTGGAATTGTGGAGGTACACACAATCGGAACAGCATAGAAAAGTTCTCTTCTGGGGAACCACGTTCGGGGGGGGGGGCACAAAGGAGGACATCTGAGGAAGGTCTAAGCGCAGGCTACTTCATGCTATCCTTATGGTAGTGATCCCCAACATAGTGCTTACGGGCACCACACTGAGGGTATGTTCAGATGCACCATTTAATCAGGTTTCGTGACTGATCAACAATGGATTTTATGTGCATGTTCACACGGCAAAATCTGCCTCCCATCCGCTCAAAAATCCCTTCAGCCATAGTATTTTGTTACCGGGTCCCAAGTGGTGTTTTCTCAACTCTCCCGGTTAAAACCACATTTTCCCCTGTGTGATCACTCCTCCGGTGTCAAGCCACTTCTGATAGTTTAAACCCCCTTCTGCTTTCCACCCACCAATTTTTTTTGTGTGCGTCGGCGGTATGCGCATAAGCGGAGCTCCGCTCCCACGTTTAGAAAACCAACGTTTAAACGGGCACCAGTTTTGAGTTCGGGATCCCAAAGAGGCCAGTTCCGGGTGAAAAGTTTAAAGGGAAGTCTTCTATCACAGCGGTGAAATCACAGAGCTCTGTGGGACTGTCAAATGGTTCTGCGCATGCACAAGGATAAAGGTTTTCAATTCTACAGAGGAGCAGTGACGCACATGCACAAACTTAGAAAAAAAATTTAAAACCCGACACACGCTCTCGTGTGATCGTGATTGTCTGAAGTAAAAATAATCGCAACAGAGCACGGCCATTTAAACCTGATTAAATGGTGCATCTGAATGCACCCTCACTGTTGATTGGTTTTCTGATACCCATTTGCTTCTCCCCCAAAGCCTCTCTTCCCCAAAGCTTTCCTCTACCTCACTGGAGTCTTGACTTTTCCAAAGCAGCAAGAGATACTTCAGAATGTAGGAGTGCCAACTATAGAAAATTCCTAGAGATTTAGTGGTGGAGCTAGGGGAGGGGAGGGACCTCAGTGGGATATAACGCCATAGAGTCCACTTCCCAGAGCAGCCATTTTCTCCAGGGGAATTGATCTCTGTAACCTGGAGATATAATTCAGGGAGATCTCCAGCTACCACCTGGAGACTGGCAACCCAAGAGCCCAGAAAGCATCCCCTTTGCTTCCACAGGGTGTACATGATCATAAACAGCTGCTTCCATCGCAGGAGGCCTACTTAGCTTGGATCCTCCCAATGTTTTGTTGTGGCTGCATTACACCAGAGTGGCCATTCTGTTGCGGTTCACCGATGTCGCTCTCAAAATGCCCAGAGTGTCCATAATCACAACACAGTTAGGTACCCCCTGTTCTTAACGTATTTTGTATGTGTGTGTTAGGTGCCCTTCTGATTTATGACAACCCTATGAATTAATGACACCCCCCCCTCCCCCCCAATGTCTTGTCATTAACAGCCTTGCTCAGGTCTTGGAGACTGAGGGCTGTACTTTCCTTGATTGAGTCAATCTATCCCATCTTGGGTCTTCCTCTTTTCCTGCATTCCTTCAAGTTTTTCCTGGCATTGTCTTTTCTAATGAGTCTTGTCTTCTCATAAGGTGCCTTACATCCAGACGATTGCAGTGTTCAAAATTCAGATCAGTTTTTTTTAATAGGGACTAGAAACAGCCTGGAAGCCAACGTGGTTGTTTTCTAAAGATGTCAGCCTCCAGGTGGGGCCTGGGGATCTCCTGGAATTACAGCTCATCTCCAGAGTACAGAGATCAGTTTCCCTGGAGAAAACATGCTTCGAAGGGTGGAATCTGTGGCTTTGTACCCCACTGAGGTCCCTGTCCTCCCCAGCCTCCATTGTACAATCTCCAGGAGTTTGCCAACCCAGAGCTGCCAACTCTATCCCCCCTCCTGCCCCCTGCCAGAGACCTCGGGGGACTTGGCAACTTTATGGACTGGTGCTGTGCACGGCCCATTGTTTACCCTGGTGATATTTCCACACCACTCTCCTTTAAGGACACCTCTGACATGCCCATCTGTTTACAAGAAAGAGAAATATGTTTTCCTCCCCAGCTGTTTTCAGTCAGGTCGAGACACAAACCCTCCCCAGAATCCTTTTCTGTTTAAATATAGTCTAAGTGAATCAATACACTTTCTGTTTTGGTTGTCTCAAACCAGGACATGTCTGAATGCAGGACTGATTTGGCCCTGAGAACCACTCCCTTGACCTTTCCAGACCAAACCCACATCCTGTTTCTCACCTGCTTGGTATTTGGCTGCCTTGTGAGACACAAAAAGGATCGGTCTTCCTGTGTGACAGAAGAATGTCCCATCACCGGGAAACCTCTCTGGCCAGGATGTCTGCAAAAGCAAACAACATCAGCTATTTTTGTTGGCCATGTTTGCTGTGGCTGGCGCATTCACCCCACAGCTAGGATTAGGCGTGCAGTGTCTGAGTCAGATCAAGATGGGTTGCTGTGTTAGTCTGTCTGTAGCAGTAGAAAAGAGCAAGAGTCCAGGAGCACCTTAAAGACTAACAAAATTTGTGGGTCCTTACTTGTTTACTATATTTATAGCCTGATTTTCTCACTGAGACTCAAAATGGATGACATCTAGTGTTCTACGAACAGCATTGAGCGTGGAATGGTATGGCATAGCCCAATCTCATCAGATCTCAGAAGCTAAGCAAAGTCACTGCCTAGATGGGGGGAGGCACCCAGGAAGACTCTGCAGAGAAAGGCAGTAGCAAACTTATCTGTGCTTCTGACTTGCTTTGAAAACTTGTTGCTGGGGTCACCATAAGTCTTGGATGGGAGGCCACCCAGAAAGTCTCTGCTGAGGAAGGCAATGGCCAACCACCTCTGTTTTTCCCATGCCTTGAAAGCCCCTTGCTGGGGTCACCATAAGTCTTGGTTGGGAGACCACCAAGGAAGACTCTGCAGAGGAAGGCAATGGCCAACCCCCTCTCCTTCTCACTTGCCTTGGAAGCCCCTTGCTGGGGTCACCATAAGTCTTGGTTGGGAGACCACCAAGGAAGACTCTGCAGAGGAAGGCAATGGCATACTCCCCTCTGCCTCTCACTTGCTTTGAAAGCCCCTTGCTGGGGTCACCATAAGTCTTGGATGGCAGACCACTGCAGGGGAAGGCAATGGCCGACCATCCCTGCTTCTCACTTGCCTTGAAAGCCCCTGGCTGGGGTCTCAATAAGTTGGAAGCTAAGCAGGTTTAGTACTTGGAAGGGAGGCCACCCAGAAAGTCTCTGCTGAGGAAGGCAACGGCCAACCCCCTCTCCTTCTCACTTGCCTTGGAAGCCCCTTGCTGGGGTCACCATAAGTCTTGGATGGCAGACCACTGAGGAAGACCCTGCAGGGGAAGGCAATGGCCGACCATCCCTGCTTCTCACTTGCCTTGAAAGCCCCTGGCTGAGGTCTCAATAAGTTGGAAGCTAAGCAGGTTTAGTACTTGGAAGGGAGCCCACCAAGGAAGACTCTGAAGAGGAAGGCAATGGCCAACCCCCTCTCCTTCTCACTTGCCTTAAAAGCCCCTTGCTGGGGTCTCCATAAGTTGGAAGCAAAGTAGGGTCAGTACTTGGAAGAGAGACCTCCAAAGGAGACTCTGCGGAGGAAGGCAATGGCAAACCAGCTCTGCTTCTCCCTTGCCTTGAAAGCCCCTTGCTGGGGTCACCGTAAGTCTTGGATGGGAGACCGCCATTTTCTTTTCTTTTATGGCAAACCAGCTCTGCTTCTCTCTCACCTTGAAAGCCCCTTGCTGGGGTCACCACAAGTTGGTTGTGACTCGATGGCAGATGCATATGCATGACTAGGATTATAGAATCTGAACAAACATAGAATATTAGACGTACTGAATGCAGATACAATGCGGGGGGAAATGGTATAGCATCAGCAAAAAATAATGCAGCGACAGCAGAATAATACATACAGCAAACAGATAATACGTCCTGTATACCGTGGTATTGTCCACCACCCCTTTCCCTTTATGAAGAGCCTTCCTGAACTACTATGTTAGAGTATAGCAAGCTCCACACTTACCTACAGATCTGAACAGAGCCTATGCACAGGGCCACTGAGGGGTAGGGACCGATGATACAAATTACCTTGGGTCTTTGTTTCTTTGGGGGCCTGAGAAGTGAGTGATCTCTGTTGTCTGGAGATCAGTTTTAAAATCGGGAGCTCTCCAGGCCCCACCTGAAGGCTGGCAGCCCTAGTCATGAGGCAAAGGAGCAATCAACCTGCAAATCCGGGGGGTGGGCTGTGGCTTAGTGGAAGAGCCTCTGCTTTGCCTAGGGAAGGTCCCAGGTTCAGAAACCCCTGTCTTCTGCTCTTCACGAACTGCCACGAACTGCATCAAAATTCATGGAAGTTTATGGCAGCTGTTCCGTTCGCGAACATCGTGAACCAGCCAAAGTCCATGACGAACTTTCGTTTGTGAGCTGGTTCGTGCCCATCCCTACTGAGCAGAGATCTGATTAGACCAAGTTCTCAGTGAGTTGATAAATATGTGCCTGAACGTTGTTGATTCAGGTTACTGGGCCGGGGGAGGGGGGTATCGTGTTACTAAATATAATATCTAGATATTTAAATATTTGGAAATTGGTTTTTTTTGCAGTAAAAGTTTTAATTTTTTTTTCTTCCATTATTCTCAAATGCAATTGGCTTTTATACATATTCCATTTTCTATAAAATTGCATAGTTAGCTAGAAAGATATAATAATTAAATGACTTCCCACCCCACCTGCACCTTCATATATATCAACTGGTACACATGTATTTAAAAGTATTTGCCTCCTAAGGTAACATTTTGAGCTATTATAACTTTTATACATTTAAAAATTATATTAGTTAAAAAAGAAAAAAGGGTTAATTTCGCGGCTAACTAAAAATTCATTTTTTAATGTTACAGTTCTATCCCTCATTTCAGTAGTTAGAAAGTGTAAAAATATTGTCTTTCATATTCCACTCTCGCTCCATATATTCCTTCAATATATCTGGAAATTGTTTATAGAATATTTAGATATTTGGAAATTGTTTGTAGGAAATTAGGTGTAGATCCGCCACCACTATTGTTATAATTTTATCTGTAAGTTTCTTCTTCTTCTTCTTTTTAAAAAATCTTATTTAGTTGTTGGATTTTAGGGTCCCCCCACCTGGTTTTTTCCTTTTTTTTTTTGAAATAAATAAACACTTGTATGTTACTATAGCTCAGAGCTGTAGTAACCTCTTCTGTATGTAAACCGGGGGAAAACCAGATTTTGCAGATGATCAAGGTCTCTTTTTGGCTTCTGAGGTTGCCAGATCTGGTTTGGGAGATACCTAGAGATGTTGGAGGTGGAGCCTGGGGAGGGTAGAGTTTGGGGAGGGGAGGGACCTCAGTGGGGTACAATGCCATCAGGTCCACCATCCAGAGCAGCCATTTTCTTCAGGATAACTGATCTTGGTTGTCTGGAAATCAGCCATAGGCTGAGGACAGACTGGCAATGTAAAGCGGGACAGCCCCGCGTTGGAAGTGGAAGAAGGGAGCGCGTTCAGACATGCACATCTGTCCGTCGGCTCCGTTTTGCACTTACCCGTCTCCCACTCGCTTTCCATCCGCTTTAACAGGACACCGGGAGAAACCAGTGTCCAGGGGCCGTCTTGCGCTTGCCTCCCGCTTCCAGGCAGTGTGAACCGGAAGAAGGCGGGAGGCAAGCGGAGGCGGCAGTGTGAACGCGGCTGTTTTGGCAATTTGCGCATGTGCGCACATGCGCAAATTGCCAAAACAGCCCTATCACGAGCTGCGGAGGCCGGCCCATGTGGGGCCACTCCGCAGCAGTCTGAATGCTCCGTATTGGCACCATTGCGCGATACACCAGCCGGTGTGAACGGCCAGCCCCGGGGAGTTTTTCCCCCGCAGCAGTTTCCTCCGCATTCATCTCACTCCAGATTGCCAGTCTGTCCTCAGCCATAGTCAGGAGATCTCCAGGTGGCACCTAGAGGTTGGTGCCCCCAGGCCTCTTCTGGGTGTGATCCTGGCACAGCGACATCCCCTCTTAAAAGGATGTGCACTGGATGATGATGAATAAATGAACTCCCAAAGTTTCCTATGGTTCAGATCCATTTAATAGCTAAAAGTCTTTCCCCCCTCTCTGGGGGTCAGAGGATGATTAAGAGGATGCAAATTTCTGAGACATGCTCTGTAGTTGACAAATGATTTCTCTGCTCAACTTCCTCATTGGCATCCAGTTAGGCTATTTTTTATTTTGTAACACTGCCGGTGACCTTAGCAAGGACATTTCCTGAAGACTAATGGCCAGCTGGGTGTGATGGTTGGTCTCTGCAATGGGGGCCATCGGTTCTTCCCAGCTGGTCTCTAATCCTATTATTGTTTAATGGATTGGTTGCATTGAAAGAGTGGAGTTAGATGCTCTGCTGCCCTGATAGGCGACACAGAGGTTATTACTATAATAAGATGGGCTCATTTAATTAGTTGATAAACCTTCTTTGGGTCCTTTTTAGAAGCAGGATTTGGAAAATGACGCCGAAAGGCACTGGCATTTAATACGGGCCTGGTGTTTTGTTATAGTGGTTGCTTTGCTTTGCGCAATTCATTTTTACTCCCTTCTTCTCGCCAAAGCTGTGCAAACTCTTTCACTTTGAGAATGAATGTGCCTGGTCTACACAGACTGTTTTGATTGCAGTGGGATTGTTTTTAATTTAGTTTTTAAGACGAATAATAGTCCTTTTATTTAGGAGCTACATTCAAGATAGTAAAGCGTAGAGACAGAGATAGGGTCTAATATAAGTACCTTGGATGGGTCTGGATGCAGAGGAGTATCTTGTCTCCATCCTGGCAAAGAAGAGAGCATCGTGCTCCTTCTTTGTGTGTGGGAGAGAGAGAGAGAATGGAAGGAAGGCAATTTCCCGGAGATGTATCAGTCTACACATCACAGGGACAAAGGCAGAAGAGTAAACAGGAAGGAAAACCACAACTTTGCCTGTCTATCTGCCTAACTCTCTTGTAAATCTCCTTGGGAGGCTGAAGCTGCGGGCACAGTCCCTCAGTGTATGATCACATGCAACTGTGGGTGAGTTGGGGTTTTTTGTCCCATTTTCCCCCCATGTGCTTAAACGAAGTATCGATGAATCTCACCTCCGCACCGAGGGCTCCCTATGGGGTTTGCGATGATGCGAAGGGGGGGGGGGGAGAATGGCACAGAGTTGGGATGGCCTGATCAGACCATCCCGCGTGCTGAAGCGATCAGACACAGGAAAGTCCACCCATCGCCCATCGCAACCCATTTACTACCGGATTTTCTGCGGTGTCTTTTAACTCCGCTTCTGAGGCGGAGCAAAACGAGTTGCTGATGGCTGCGGGGCACTTCCCAGATGTTATTGTCTGATCACGCCCTCTAAATCCACCCAGCATTCATGCCTATGCCGAGTCTAATTGTGCGTATGATCGCAGCCTGGGAGTTCTAATCTCGTCCGTTGTCTCTAAGTCACTTTCCGGAAAAGGAAAGTAAAAGGTCATCTCTCTCTCTCTCTCTCTCTCTCTCTCTCTCTCTCTCTCATACACACATACATATAGAGACATAGTGTGGTGCAGTAGTTAAGAGTGCCGAGCTACTATCTAGGAGGCTTGGGTTCGAATCCCCACTCATGCCATGGAAGTTCACTGGGGGACCTTGGGCCAGTCCCACTGTCTCTGCTGAACCTATCTAACTCTGCCAAGGCACTCCAAAGATGGCCATAGTGGTCAGGCAGGTTCATAAGGAATTTGGCAGTTCCTCAGGTATGTTGGTCCCAAACCGTATAGGGCTTTGAAGGTCAAGACCAGCACACTGAATTTTTCCTGAAAACAAATTGGAAGCCAGTGTAGATGGACCAGAACTGGAGTGATCTGGTCCCTATGACCCACTCTACTCAACGTCCTAGCTGCAGCATTCCGTACCAATTGAAGTCTTTGAGCACTTTTCAAGGGCAGCCCCACATAGAAAACATTACAGTAATCTAACCTAGATGCAGGGGTCCGTTGGAGCGGGAGCGCACAGGAGCGCAGCTCCGGGAATGAGGAGCCCAGGGGGCGGGCACATGACAAAGCCCCGCCCCCTCCTTGGCTTCCCCAAGCAGTGCAGAGGCGCAGCGCCCCGGGGAAAGCCCTGCTAGGGTCTTTATTGTTTTTAATGTTTTGTTTTAATATTGATCATTTTATCATTGTTCCTTTTATGACTGTGTGCTGCTTTTCCAGAGACTTGCTCAAGGTGGCATATAAATTTTCTAAGTATACCATTTTTTATCTGGGCACATGGCACCTAACTACTGGAGAAATTTCACCAACCCTTCAGCAGCTTCCACCCCATCAGTTTGGTGTAGTGGTCAGGAGTTGGACTCTAATCTGGGAGAACCGGGTTTGATTCCCCACTCCTCCACATGCAGCTGCTGGTGTGACCTTGGGCCAGTCACAAGTTCTCTCAGAGCTGTTCTCGAGCAGTTCTCAAAAGACCTCTCTCAGCCCCACCTACCTCACAGGGTGTCTTGTTGTGGGGAGGGGAAGGGAAAGGGATGGGTGGTGCACATGTCCTGGATATCTCAAGTCTACTTGAAACCTGGTGGTTTCAAGGGAGCAGGAAGAGAATGAGGGTGTGTTCTTTACGCTAATTTTTATTGCACCAAGTATTGGATGGGGAAGGGAATGGAGGAAGAGCAGGTCAGTTTCACTCACCTGTGGAGTGGAGCCTGAGGGGTGGGTGTTGCCTTCTGACACACTTCCGGCATGTTAGGGGGTGTGGTATATGCAAATGAGTTATGCAAATGAGTTATGCAAATGAGCTCCTGCACCTCTTTTTCTACAAAATGACCCCTGCCTAGATGTAACCAGGGCATGCAGGTTTGGGGATGGTTTGGAGAGAAGAGGGACCTCAGCAAGGTATGCTACAGAATCCACCCACCGAAGCAGTGGTCCTTCTCAGGAGAGACTGTGGCTCCGTGGAAGAGTTTCTGCTTTGCATTCAAAGGGTCCCAGGTTCCATCCCCAGCATCTCCAGTTGAAAGGACTTGGGAGTCAGCGATGTGAAAGACCTCTGCCTGGGACCTGGAGAGCCGCTGCCAGTCTGAGTAGACAATACTGATCTTGATGGACCAAGGGTCTGATCCAGTATAAGGCAGCTTCATGTGTCATGCCTCAAGCAGCCATTTTCTCCAGGGGAACTGATCTCTGTCCTCTGAAAATCAGCTGTAATCTTGGGAGATCTCTAGGCCCCACTGAGAGTTTGGCAAGCCTCATTGTGAGCCCCTAGGTGAAGCACTCGAGCCTAACCCTAACATCGAGCCTAACCCTAGATGAAGTACTCGAGCCCCTAGACGAAGCACTTGAGCCTAACCCACAGCACTCGAGCCTAACCCTAACATCAAAGAAGAAGAGGAGGAGGAGGAGGAGGAGATTAGATTTATGCCTTGCGCTTCACTACCCAGAGGTGTCTCAGAGCGGCTTACCATCTCCTTTCCCTTCCCCTCCCCACAACAGACACCCTGGGAGGTAGGCGGGGCTGAGAGAGCTCTTTTGAGAACTGCTCTTTTAAGGACAGCTCTGACAGAACTATGGCTTGCCCAAGGTCATCCAGCAGCTGCAAGTGGAGGAGTGCTCCATGCTCCTCCCAGCCTGGCACCACCACACAATTTTATACCCTAGCTGGTATAAGATAGATTTGTCTCCCTCTCCCCAAATACTAGAACTCAAGGGTATCCAACAAGATTCAAGACAGACAAAAAGAAATACTTCTTTACACATTCAAAGGTGGAATTTGCTGCCAGAGTATGCCATGATGGCCCCAGGAATAAGCACATTTAAAGGGGGATTAGATAGATGCAGGGAGGAGAGGTCTATCAGTGGCCACTAGCCATGGCGACTGAAGGAAATGTCCACAATGAAAGGCACTAAACCTCTGAATCCCAGAGCCAGGAGGCAACCCCGGGGGAAGGACCCAGCTTCTGTGTCCTGTTGTTGGCCATGCAGAAGAACTGGTTGGCCCTTGTGTGAGACAGGATGCTGGACTAGATGGACCATTGGCCTGATACAGCAGGGCTCTTCTGATGTTCTTAGGAAGGCTTTGGCCTCTCTGCCCTGTTGTTGGCCCTCCAGAGGAACTGGTTGGCCACTGTGTGAGACAGGATGCTGGACTAGATGGACCCTCACTGGTCTGATCCAGCAGGGCTCTTCTGATGTTCTAAGAAAGGTCTTGGCCTCTCTGCCCTGTTGTTGGCCCTCCAGAGGAACTGGTTGCCCACTGTGTGAGACAGGATGCTGGACTAGATGGACCACTGATCTGATCCAGCAGGGCTCTTCTTATGTTCTTATGAAGGCCTTGGCCTCTATGCCCTGCTGTAGGCCCTCCAGAGGAACTGGTTGACCACTGTGTGAGACAGGATGCTGGACTAGATGGACCACTGGTCTGATCCAGCAGGGCTCTTCTGATGTTCTTAGGAAGGCCTCGATGCCCTGCTGTAGGCCCTCCAGAGGAACTGGTTGACCACTGTGTGAGACAGGATGCTGTAGGGTTCCCAGGTCCCCCCATCCTCCAGCAGGGGATGGGGGGGTTGGCTTGCCAAATATGGGTTGGGAAACTCCTAGAGATGTGAGGGTGGAGCCTGGTGAGGACAGGGACCTCAGTGGGATACAATGCCACAGAGTCCGCCCTCCAAAGCATCTGTTTTTTTCTGGGAAAACTGATCTCCGTAATCTGGAGATGAGCTGTACTTCCAGGGTATCCCCAGGCCCCACCTGGAGGCTGGCATCCCTGACTGGACTAGATGGACCACTGGTCTGCTGCAGCAGGGCTCTTTTTATGTTCTCGTGTCCTTAATCCTCGTATAATCCAGTGACGGAAGCAAAAGGGACAGATGATAACTTTCGTAAATCAGTACAGCTCTCTCTTGAAATCAACCCCCCCCCCCCTTTTCGCTCCACGACTGTTTTCAGGTGACAGACACAGTCTGTTTCGGGAGGAAAGAGGGTGTCCTGCCAGGTGAACTTTAATGATAATTACTTGTAATAAACACTTCCCTAAACTGCTGATCCATTCTTTGGCAGATTGAGTACCTCTTGAAGAGCTACACAATCACTTTGGGGAAAAATGTAAGAGAGGGGAGGGCAAAATCAGGGGGATTTGTTCCTACCTATTCGGTCATAAACAAACTCTACAGGGTTTCATTTTCAAACAGAGAGATAAATTTTGGCCAGAGGAGATGAGTCCTATTGAAAGTAAGGACAAAGGGCGCACATAGATCACGCTGGGTTTCTTCGGCCCATTTACAGAAGAATGATTACTTAAGAGGAATGATCACAGAAGTATTGGAGAAGAAATCTGCTACACTCGTTTTGTTCTCAAGGACAGACCACAGGTTCCGCCCCACAGACTGTCCTTAGACAATGTCGATATCCATTTTTTAAAGAAAAGAAACAAAAGGGCCAGTCCACGTGACCTCCTGCTTCTGCCAAATGGAAGCCCATTTCCATCAGGGACATGGGGAAATCAGTCATTTTTACCATTTCACTACTCGGCTGGATCACATCACTTAGAGGTACAGTACAACAGGAGCGGAGGAAGGGGAAACCGCTGCTGCTCAAAGGACTGCTGAACCTGTATCCAAATTGTTACGTGATGGAGGTACGTTACATGCAGCTTTCCCTCTAAGCTGAGTTAGTGTGAGCTAGCTCACAGTTTTTAAGCCTCCAGCTCACCCATTTTTGTCTTCACTAAGGAAGGAGGCCTCCAGGAGCCAGTTTGGTGTAGTGGTTAAGCGGGTGGACTCTAATCTGGGAGAACCGGGTTCGATTCCCCACTCCTCCACTTGCACCTGCCGGATGACCTTGGCCAAGCCATAGTTCTGGCACAGTTGTTCTTGAAAAAGAGCAGTTTCTGTCAGAGCTCTCTCAGCCCCACCTACCTCCCAGGGTGTCTGTTGTGGGGAGGGGAAGGGAAAGGAGTTTGTCAGCCGCTCTGAGACTCCTTCAGGTAGTGGAGGGCGGGGTATAAATCCAGTCTCTTCTTCTTTGCCTAACCTACCTCTCAGGCTTGCTCTAAGGATACAATGGAGGAGAGGAGAACGATGTAAGCGGCTTTGTGTCCCCATTGGGGGGGAAGACAAGGCACAAATGAATTAAATAAACATAGTGAATAAAATTAAATAAACAGAGAGTCAGCAGGGAGGGCGGGCCACTTAGGAGGTCTTAGGCAACAGGCTAAGAGGATCGGCACAATGCCCGCCCAGTCTTCCACAATAGCCCCCTTGTTGCAACCTTTGCTGTGAATTGATGGACTTATCGTGACATTACGCATTCCCCTTGATTTTGGCTTGTCTCCTGGTCTCATTAACCCCGAAGAGAGCCCTTAACAGTAAGCACCATTGTTTAGTTATGCAACTTGAATATTTGTCCAAAGTGAGGCCGAATCGCCCAATCTGGAACGGTTTCGGGTCAAGAGGGAGAGCGGTTTCGTTCCCGTCAGGCTGCCTCGACCCCGTCTGGAGCCCTGACTCTTGACACCGCCGAACACGGGGAAGAGCAATCAAGATGAAATAATTGCTCTAATTGGGTGGCTTCATCAACGTGGGTTTCCGTGCCGTACAAACGCAGGTGCCGGGCTCAAATCGGTCCGCGGCACTGGTGGCTGATGCTGCATACAGATCGATCCATGTCGGGCGCAAGAATCAAATCAACAAAAACAGACCGTGCTTTTTGCATTCAGGACAAGACAGATATGCAACAAGAGCCCATGCAGGAATACAGACCATTGGTAGCATTGACAGCCTCCAGGTGGGGGCTGGAGTTTTCCCAGAATCCCAACTGATCTCCAGGCTATAGAGATCAGTCTTCCTAGAGAAAATGGGTGTTTAGGAAGGTGGATTCTATGGCTTTATACCCTGCTGAGGTCCCTCCCCTCCCAAAACACCATCCACCCTCAGGCTCTGCCACCCAAATCTGTGGTAATTTCCCAACCCAGAGCTGGAAACCCTAGCCATGGGAGCTCAAAAGGGCTTATTTCCACCTAAGTGGCATAGGCATGCCACCCCCAAATGGATCAAAGAAAAGCCTCTCACAAGGAAAATGTATAACACTGCATCGCCGTGGCCCACCCTCCACTCCAAGTAATGGTGGGATAAAACTGCAATGTTAGCTGTGTCACTAGCAGCATTTTCCTAGGGTAGCTCTAGGAATCATTGGGAATTCTATGGTAAAATGATGGAGTTTCTGACAATTCCTAGAGCTACCCTACATCACTTCCAGGTTTTCTCAGGAAGTGACATAGGGATGCAGCCAATGTCCTGTGCTCCCCACGTCCCCGTCCCCAACCCTCTTACTGGTTGCCAGTAAGCATTGCTCACGGTAACACAGTATCAGACTTCTTGAAGACTTTTACACTAGGCAAGACCCTGCTCTTTTCTCTTTTGTGGAGCTTGGTAGCTTAGGGCAAATCTGCAGGTGACATATCAATGCATATATTGGGATCTTTTAGAAGAAAGCGTGCTCAGGAGGAGTCTTTGGGAGTAGAGACAGAAATAGGGACGAGAGAGGGCCGCGGTGCATTCAAAGATGTACTTGAAGCTCCACAAGAGGAAATACAGGTTATGGGGAGAGAGGTCTGGCATGGAGAAACAGCTGACGAGATGAGAGTTAAGGACCCTGCCTCCCCAGAAATATCAGCTTTGCCTGTCCTGATGCAAGAAGGCCCCTTGCATTCTTCTCCTTCCCACCCCCTCCACTCTAAGCCTGTCATGCTTAAATGCTTCCTGTTACCAAACAACTGGAGGTTTCAGACCTATGGTACAATGCTGTTATTGTCTGACATGCAGACAGCGAGCCCCGGATTTTGAGAGGCATTTGCTAACCGCTAAGGCTCAAGATCTAGTATGACAGGAGGTCACTGCCAAGGAGTCTGAGCCTCTCTAGGACATTCTCTTCCTGGCCTTGTAAGACTGCCCACAGCAGGGTTACCACCTCTGGTTTGGAAAACTCCAGAAGTTTCTGAAGAGGGGGTCTGGCGAGGGCAGGGTTAGGGGAGCAGAGGGCAATGCCCCCCCAAAGCTGTGGAGTCTTGTGAGCGAAAATTCCACTTTGTGAGCTACTGGCCTTAAAGTTGTGAGTGAGCGATTTGGCTGCTGCCTAAATCAGTTTGCTCTGGAGCCCTCCTTCCTGAACAGAGACAAAAAGGTGTGAGCCGGAAGCTAAAAAAACTGTGAGCTAGCTCGTACTAACTCAGCTTAGAAGGAACACTGGCGGAGGGAGCACCGCAGAGATGTTATAGAATCCACCTTGAGGAGCTGCCATTTCTTCCAGGGACATTGATCTTTGTAGTGTGGAGATTTGCTGTCCTTCCGGGAGAACTCTAGGCCACTGGCCCTAGCCCTCCAGCATTTTAGCAGACATCATTTTATGATCAGAGCAAGGCTGGGATTGCACCAAGAAGCAGCCCATGGCCAGGATTTTGTTTTTCTTTCGTGGGACTTTTTTTTTCTTGAGGGAATGAAGGACTCTATAAAAATAATACATCATATCTATGGGTATATGTTAGGGCTGCCAAGTGCGCCCGGGGGCGGGGAATTCCCCACTACAGGGGTCCCCAATCGGCCAGCCTGGATTTGGCCAATGGGGAGAAACCCACCCCTGAAGTCGTCTGGTCAGAATGACTGCCCCAGCGTGATGATGTCACCAGAAGTGACATCATCATGTTGAGGACGTTGCCGGGGCAATGCTCTAGCATCACCCCAAAAACTCTATGGTACCATAGAGTTTTTGGGCGATTGCCAGAGCATCGCCCTGGCAACATCCCCAACATGATGATGTCACTTCTGGCAACATCATCGTGGCGCGCATGCTTTGCGCACACACCGGAAAGCTCCCGGACCGAGGAGGACTCCCCGCCCCCTTGCTGGCACCTGGTGAGTACTTGGCAACCCTAGTATATGTACCGGTACCAATGCTGCACGTGATCAATATGCTGGAAGTAGCTAGATTCTACATAGGGTTGCCAGGTCCATCTTCATCCCCAGCAGAGGACTTTGGGGGGTGTTCCCTGAGGGGGTGGGATGTCCCCAGCGTGATGATGTCATGTCCCACTGGTTGCCTGCACTTAAAGGGGGTCCCTTTAAGTGTATGTAGCCGGAGAGCCTCATGCGCCCGATCTCCGCTCGGTGAACAGGTGCACGGGGCCCTTGTACGCCAGCTGTCTGCACTTAAAGGGGCTCCCTTTTAGTGCAGGCAGCCAAAGGCCCCTGCCCGCCTGATCTCCACGCAGCCCACAGTGGAGCGCAGCCCACAGCTGCCCCTCTCCCTCCTCTCTCTCAAGGGAGAACGGAGAGGGGTGGCTGTGGGTTTTGGGCTTTTGGGGCGGGGTTTCCCCTGTCGACCAGCTGGCTGGCGGCAGGTTGAGACTCCCCCCCAAAAAAAGTGGGTAACCCTCGCCAAACTGGGGGCTGGCAGCCCTAGTTTATTTATTTATTAATTAGATTTTTACCCTGCCCTCCCAGCAAAGCCGACTCAGTTATACATAAATAACATGCGAGTATGCTGAAGCATGCAAGGGCTGTATGTTGGTGTGGCATTCAGAAGCAATCTAAATTTCTGTTTCATACCCGCCCTTAATATCCACCCAGCTTGGCACCCCTGTGCCCCTCCCAGCCCTCCCCAAGGTAGATTCCCTAGTCTGTTGTTTAAGAATCAAAACCCTATGAATCCTCCCTACACTCTAAGCAGCCAAGCCACCTGTTTCCTTCCCCAGACCAATCCCCACCCATGCCTCTTGCGGGGCGTGGCCCCGAGATGCCCCACTGTGCCTACAAGCCTGCCTGGAATATATGTTTAATGAAAAGGATCCTTGCAGTCAAGATCTGGCTTAGGCAGGAGACGAACCAGCAAGGCTGAAGGTCAACAGAGTCTGATCCAGGCCACACCCACTTGGGGACAGGACCAGTAAGATTAAGGAATGGGGCTGGCAAGCCCAGGAACAGATCAAAGTCAAAGGGCAGACCCAATCGATAAAAGACAGAACCAACAGGAAATACTACATTGTTTAGGTGTGCACAGATAACATGCTCCGTGGTGGGGATTGACGGGCTGATCATGGCACCTTTCCCCAGATCTAACTGTCTGGACGTTCCCTTTAAATCTGCCAGGCGCTCACGCCTGGGTCGGATCTAAAGAGCCGTCTGATCGCAACCTTCCAGAGAAAACCCAGAAGTGACATAGGGTAGCTCTAGGATTCACTGGAAACTCTATGGTATACCATAGAGTTTCCATGGATGCCCTGGAAGTGACATAGCAGTGCCCAGGATGTTGGCCTTCATGTCCCTGCCCCTGAACCTCCTGCTGGTTGCCAGGCAGAGCCTAACAGCCCTAGGCAAACACTGGGTCAGGGAGACAGTGCATTCACAAGGTCTAGGGCCTATACTGTTCTTCACACAGTTTAGGGCTCCCTTTTTTATGGAAAGAAGACATACCGACAAAATTAAGTTTGAGATGGTGCACATAAAAGCATTCTGCTTCTCAGAGGACTGTCTCGGAGAATTATGAGCAGAGCAAAAAAGCTACCATTACTTGCAGACTTATATGTCCCGTGGAGTCATTGAACCAAACAAATCCGCTCTTATAATAAAAATAATAATAATAAAACTTGTCCCATATTTCCTCACTTAGTAAGAACACCGTTCTAGTCCAGATTCATTCTGGCTCAACAGCAGACGATGCCGCTTTCCTCAGAGCAGAATGAAAAAAAAAATGTTTCGAGAATGCTCGATCATAAATCTGCATTGCCTTCAATAGACAAACATTCTTGAACGGTGTTTTCTCTCAGCATTCAGGAAGTAGCTTAGACAAATAACAGGCTTCCACACCCTTACTGGTTAACAAGCACTTAACTCTTGACACAAGGGGTGAAAAAAAATAAACTCTGGCCTCCAAACAGTATTTACTTTAGGAATGAGACAAAGTTGGGAAAGCATTAGAATGTCCTCATTTCAACCACCCTGACCTGGGTCACGTTCATAGGAGGCATGCCAGGGAGGAGTGCCTGGTGGATTTAAAGGGCACATCCAGACTGCAACATCTGGGAATCGTGCCGCTTCCGCAATCAGCCCATCAATCCCCGTTGGGGAGCCATACTTAAAAGATAGTGGTGAAAGTCCGGTCCTAAGCTGGCCGATGGGTCGATGGTGGACTTTCCCCCATCTGGTTGTTCCCCATTGGCCCGGCTGTAATTTGATCTAGGTCTTTTTGGTCCAGCTTTGCACAACCAGACAGCTCCCCCGTGAATCGCTTTACCCCACATGACTCCACGGTGGATTGTCTAGACGGCATCCACCATAAGGAGCCATGGAGTCGGATTTTTATTTTAAAAAATCCTGTTTGCGCATGCGCATATGTGCTTCACCATCTACTTGTTTTTCCGCGCATGCGCGGACTAAAATGGTAAAAGCGCCTCCAGTGGTACCTTCCTCTAGGTACCATTTCAGTTAATGTTATGTACTGACCATGCGGTCGCCATGTGCTCCAGTAATGGCGACCGCCATGTGGCCAGAGCCCATGGCCAAGAAACTACCTGAGCTTCAGCCAGGTAGAACAAAGGCCAGGTGGATTCAAACCGGCCACCAATCATGTACCTAGGTTTCTCCCAGGGAACCTATGAGATGTAAATAGACTGATAATAGCCTATCAGGCCAGTTGGGCGAGGTCAGGGGATTATCCCTGACCAGCATAAAAGGAGGGCTCGGAGCCCTGGGTTGCATGCTTCATCTAGACCAGCAATAAAGATCTAGCTGTTTTACTATTCCATGGACTCCCGACCCCAATACTTTTCAGTTAACAAAGTGCATAAATATCACAGGACCTTCAGAAACATTAAATTGTTTGGACTGTTTGAGCAGAGCTCTGGGGACATTGCATGTTTAAGCAGTTATGCGTGCATCACTAAGACTTTTTAAAAACGGCGGCCGTTTGTGTGTTGGTTGAACAATTAGACAGGGGAAAGTCCACCATTGTCCCATCAGCCAGCTTAGGACTGTACTTTCACCACTATCTTTTAAGTATGGATCCCTGATGGGGATCGACGGGCTAATCATGGAAGCGGCACAATTCCCAGATGTTGTTATCTGGACATACACTTTAAATCCACCAGTCACTCGTGCCTGGCATGGCTCAAAAGAGCCGTATGAACACGACCTTAGGGGCGATTTCCAATGCATCCATTCTCTCACTTCTCTCTCGCACGCACACAAAGAAGGTGCCTCTCCCCATCTTGCACCATGGAGGCTGGGCATGCGTCGAGCATCCAACACTATCTAGTAAGTTAGAGTAGGTAATCTGTATCTATCTCTTACCTGCACTCTCCAGCATGTATTTCCTTTAATAAAAGTTGTTTATTGGTTTTAGAACTGATGGCTGACTCCATGTACCTTTTGTAAGTCTGTCGCCACACCTAGCCCCAGCTCTGCCGCGTTAAAGGGTTTGAGCACTCTGCTACTTTCTGTGGTTCCCTGGAAGTACCAAGTCCAGAGAATCTAACATTAATGTCCTCCAAAACCTCCTATCATTAACGGCCTTGCTCAGGTCTTGCAAACTGAGGGTTGTGGCTTCCTCAATTGAGTCAATCCATCTCATGTTCGGTCTTTCTCTTTTCCTTCTGCCTTCAACTTCTAGCATGATTGTCTTTTCTAGTGACTCTTGTTTCTTTACAAAATTTACATCCCACCTTTCTGTCCAATGAGGGCCACCCAGGCAGCTAACAATAAAAAAATAGCATTATAAAAGCTCAGCATAAAATCACTTAAAAATAAGAGGAGGAAGAGGAGGAGAGATTGGATTTATACCCCGCCCTTCACTACCCAAGGGAGTCTCAGAGCGGCTTACAAACTCCTTTCCCTTCCCCTCCCCACAACAGACACCCTGTGAGGTAGGTGGGCCTGAGAGAGCTCTGACAGGAGCTGCTCTTTTTCAAGAACAGCTGTGCCAGAACAATGGCTTGCCCAAGGTCATCCAGCAGGTGCAAGTGGAGGAGTGGGGACTCAAACCCAGTTCTCCCAGATTAGAGTCCGTGCATTTAACCACTATACCAAACTACAAACTACACCACTACACAGAAACATCAATTAAAACATAGGGCAGGAAGACGGGATCATCAAGGGATAGGGTTCCCAGCCTCTAGGTGGGGTCTGGAGATCTCCCACTTTTACAACTGATCCCCAGCCAACAGAGATCAGCTCCCCTGGAGAAAATGGCTGCTTTGAAGGGTGGACTCTGTGGCACTGTATCATGTCAAGGTCCCTCCCCTCCCTAAACCCCTCCCTCTCCTGGCTCCACCCCCAAAGTCTCCGGGTATTTTCCAACCCCGACCTGGCCACCCTATCTAGGGAACTCCAGACTACACGAAAAAAATCTTCACCTGCTGGTGGAAGACAGTGATGGAGGATGACAGATGAGCAATCTATATTTTTGGTGATGCAACTGAAAACGCTCTCTCTCCGGTTGTCATCTGTATGACCTCAGGTGATGCTGAAAGGATGAAACAGAGGAGGGGAAAAGAAAGTTTTAAGCAGCTTTGGTCTCCACAGGGGAGCAAAGCGTGATGCCTTAATATCATTTCTGCCTAGTCGTTTCAGAACATCATCGCGTCACAGCGGTGTTCTAGGAACCCTGCAGAACTCTGTGTTTTGACTGTAGAGATCCAGGGGATTCCCGAAGCATCACTGTGGTTCAGTGATATCAGTTCTGTTCTTTTTAAAATTTGTCCTGTGTGTGTGTGTGTGTCCCCCCCCCTCCCCCCCCCGGGAAGGCAATTCCATTTTAAGACTAGGAGAATGTGATAGAGCCAGTTTGGTGTAGAGGTTAAGTGCATGGACTCTAGTCTGGGAGGACCGGGTTTGATTCCCCACTCCTCCACTTGCACCTGCTGGATGACCTTGGGCAAGCCATAGTTCTGATAAGAACTGTTCTTGAAAAAGAGCAGTTTCTGTCAGAGCTCTCTCAGCCCTATTGACCTCACAGGGTATCTGTGGAGTTTGTAAGCTGCTCTGAGACTCCAAGTGAAGGGTGGGGTATAAATCCAATCTCCTCCTCCTCCTCTTCTTCTTCATTAGCAAGCATTTTATTGTTTTACTTGGAGCACTATGGACCTAAGAAGGATCACACACACCCCTTAGAAGTTTGGAGGAAGACCAGGAAAGCATCTCTGGAAATACCACGCCATGTGAACACGTAATGCTGACTTCTACCAAGTCAAGCCATGGAACCCAAGAATGCATAAACACAGGCCCTGGGTCTATAAAGATCAATACTTTCTATTCTGACTGGCAGTGGCTCTCCAGGTTCTCAGGTGGAGGCCTGTCACACCACCATCTGATCCTTTTAACTGGAGATGGTAGGGATGGAACTCGGGACCTTCTGCACGCAAAACAGTTGCTGTTCCACTGATAGGGTTGTCAGCTTCCAGGGAGTAGCCACCGATCTCCCAGAATTACAACTGGTCCCCAGCCAACAGAGATCGGTTCCCCTGGAGAAAATGGCTGCCTTGGAAGTTCGTCTCTATAGCAATATACCCTGCTTCCTCCCCTCCACAAACCCCATCCTCCCCAGGTTCTGTTAGGTACTGAGATTCAAAAAATAGTAGAGTTAGATTAAAGCAGCCAGACACATGTGTATTTGTCTATAAAAAGATAACTTTGCCAAAGATTCGGTGACGGGAGCTTGGAGAACAAAAGTAAAGTAAATCATGCTTACCAGCTCTAAGCGACATGTTGATTTCCTAAGGACTTAACCTGAGACTCAGAGGGGAAACTTTAAGGAGAAGAGAGACAAGACAAAAGAGCAATTGACTGAAGCCCTGTACTGCCTCCCTTGGCTCCTCCCCAAACTATTGATTATCTAATTGGAGAATCCGAGCACGAGCTAATTATGCATTCATTCGCCTTGCTCTAGCGGGAAAAATGTGCAGACAATTCTATTGGATCTCTCACTAGAAATTAGCATGCATAACAAACAGGAAACGCTTTCGTGACAAACAGGAAGAGAACGCGCAGATATCCCAACAGGTCCGTCCCCCAAAAAGTCTCCAGGAATTTCCCAACCCAAGAGCTGGCAACCCTATCTACGGAGCCATCAGTCTTCCCCTAAACGTATTGGCCAATTACTAGGTGACTCAGATGAGATAAAGTAGGACTTCCCTAGTGGATTTTGTTTTCTTTTAAAGGGCCCAAACAGCCTTCCTGTATAGTGGACAGCCTCCAAGTGCAGTGAATCAGTAGAGGAGATGATACTGTCATTAAGACCCCACTCCACCCTGACCGTATTGGGAAAAAGAAGAGTTCTGCAAGTTATTTAAGGTCTGGATTCGTTTCAAGTTCCTCAGTGGAACAGGCTTTCTTGGGAGGTGGAGGGCTCTCCTTCTTTGTAGGTTCTCAAACAGAGGCCAGATGGCCATCTGACAGCAATGCCGATTCTGTGAACTTAGGCAGATCATGAGAAGGGAGGGCAGGAAGGGCTGCATCAGTGGTTAGTTCTTGTGGCCCTTTCTTACACGCCCAGGGAAATGCTGATTGCCACTTTGGGGTCAGGAAGCAGTTTTCCTCCAGGCCAGTTTGGCCAGGGATCCTGGTTTTTTTTGTGTGGTCATCTTCTGGCTGTGGAACAGCACTCCCTGTAGGTGTGGAGGGAGAGGTATTTGTGAATTTCCTGCCTTGTGCAGGGGGTTGGACTAGATGACCCTGGAGGTCCCTTCTAACTTTATGATTCTGTGATTCACGTGTGTGTGTCTGGAAGTCCAGTTTGTGTGGAAGTTCAGTTCAGTTCAGTTAACATTATTGTAAATCGGGGTCCAGCAATTAGCTCCCAGACATTTCTTTCCATCATCTTCAGATGGGATAATGGTTTGTAATAGAGCGAAACGGGTATTACCTAAGTGGCCCTGTTAGGAGGAATGACAGGTTCAAGGACCTCGTGTCCAGCTTCCTTTTGATTAACTGGATATTAGCTGATTGCTTTTGCGCTTCTCTGAATTTTGATGTCTTCTTCCCCTCCCCCCCGGGCAATTTTCTTTTGCCCTTTAAATATCCTTGTCCCTTTGTTCTCATCATCAGCGATTACAATCCTCGGCCCTTTTTGTCATTTCTTCTTGCTCGGCATTAATTGCACGGAACTCTGATCCGATTGTATTTGGCGGCAGTAGGAAAAACGTGTTTACGTTTTCTTGTGTTGAAAAGCTCTTCTCAAAAATCAGTCTTTTTATCAATATCACCAGGATACCATTTTGGGACTTCAGGAGTGGGGGGAGGGGGAGGGAAATGACCGCAAGATTCCTGGGAAGCTTAAAAATCTACTTTTGTCTTTTCTGGTAACGCTCGTCTTCTCATGATGCGACCAAAGTACGATACAGCCTCAGTTTTGTATTTTCAGCTTCTAGGGAGAGTTCAGGCTTGGTTTGATCTAAAACCCCACTGATTTGTCCTTCTGGCAGTTCAGGGTATCCATAAAACTCTCCTTCAACACCATGTTTCACCACACCGCTTTTCTCATTGGTCAGCAATTTAATCAAGGCTAAATTTCAGCACCTGGGATATTATGACTAAGATCGCTGTTTATTTATTTATTTATTATTCCACACTTTTACCCCGCCCTCCCCGCGAACGGGCTCAAGGCGGCTTACAATAATGGCACACAGTGCCTAATAAGAATAAAACACTTTAAAACACTTTAAAATACAACAACTACAACAATATAACCAACTTGAAATAAAAGTTTGCAAATAAAGTGCTCGCAGTGATGGTAATAGTAGACATTCCGATGGCTTCCTGCAGGTACCCTTCATGCCGAAGCCAGGGTCATAGTCCGGCCCTCCATGGCCACCCGGCCCGGGCTTCATTCAGGGCCAGCCCTCATCACTGGCTGAGGACAGACTGGCAATCTGGAGCGGGATGAATGCGGAGGCAACTGCTGCGGGGGAAAAACTCCCCGGGGCTGGCTGTTCACACTGGCCAGTGTATTGCGCAAGGATGCCGTTACGGAGCGTTCAGACTGCTGCGGAGTGGCCCCAGGTGGGCCGGCCTCCGCAGCTCGTGATAGGGCTGTTTCGGCAATTTGCGCATGTGTGCATGCGCTTATGTGCGCATGTGCGCATGAGTGCTCATGCACAAACTGGCAAAATGCCGCGTTCGCACTGCTGCCTCCACTTGCCTCCCACCTTCTTCCAGTTCACACTGCCTGGAAGCGGGAGGCAAGCGCAAGACGGCCTCCGGACACCGGTTTCTCCCGGTGTCCTAAGCGCAAGAAACCCGGCTTCAAAGCGAGTAAGTGTGGAAGGGAGCCGAGGGACAGCTGCGCATGTCTGAACGGGCTCCCTTCCCCCACTTCCCAAGCGGAACTGTCCCGGGGCAGATTGCCAGTCTGTCCTCAGCCACTGATGTTGCTGGCGATGGTTGATGGTAGGTGGTAGTAGGCGGTGGTGACTCCTAATCAAAGGCCTGGTGGAAGAGCTCTGTCTTGCAGGCCCTGCGGAACTGCATAAGATCCCGCAGGGCCCTGATCTCCTCCGGGAGTTCATTCCACCAGAGAGGCTATGCTTAGCTTTCTGGCCACTTTAGCCCATTTATAACAACCCAAGCCACTCCCCCCCACTCCAGACTTTAAAAGCATTTTGAGCTGGCATCCCTGCCTAAAGAATCGGTTGTAACATTCTTCACTGTAGCTGTTAGACTTTCTAACTACAACCTGGAGACTTGGGTTCAAATCTGCACACACCTCTGATGCTCACTGGGGGACCTTGGGTCAGTTACTTTCTCAGCCTAAGCTACCTCACAAGGGTGTTGTGAAGACAAACTGAGCGAAGGAGAACCGTGTATGCCTCCTGTCTATCCTTGAGGGAAGAGTCGGATTAAAGAGATGACCCATTCTTGACTCATTTTAATATGTCTAGTGCGCCTTCCTATCATACAGTACCTAACTCTCTTCTAAGAACAAATATTGAGTTCATTAAAAATAAAAAAATAAATATCAAGCACATACATAATCTCAGATTTTTAAAAAAATTACAGAAGAATGAAGCTGGAATGGAAGGGAGGGAGGGAGGGGAGGGGGGAGAGAGAGAGAGAGAGAGAGAGAGAGAAAGGAAGGAAGGAAGGAAGGAAGGAAGGAAGGAAGGAAGGAAGGAAGGAAGGAAGGAAGGAAGGAAGGAAGTTATACTTTACACATTTTTAGGCTCCCAAAGTGTTCTGTTCTCTGGCCAAAAATACACTGAAATTATCTCTTTAAACAAGGCAGCCAAGCAGAGATGAGGCAAATTTCCCTAGGGATGAAATTCCATAATCAATAGACTCTCAGTCTATAGAATCTTTTCACACCCTCCAGTTAAAGGATCTCTAGTAACAGATATCAGGATCTTTTCTCTGCCTGCGACCCTGGTGAGCTGCTGATAGTCAGAGTAAAAAAAGAATGCCCAGTTGTTTGATATAAGAAGAGTTGGTCTTTATACCCCGCCCTTCACTACCCAAAGGAGTCTCAGAGTGACTTACAATCGCCTTCCCATCCTCTCCTCACAACAGACACCCTGTGAGGTCGGTGGGGCTGAGAGAGCTCTGAGAGAACTGTGACTGGCCCAAAGTCATCCAGCTGGCTTCAGGTGGAAGAGTGGGGAATCAAACCCGATTCTCCTAATTAGAGTCTGCCGCTCATAGCCACTACACCACACTGGGACCGATTTCCCACGAGGCGCTGCTCCGGCATCGTTCTTCCTTTTGTCCCAATTGCATGCTTGAATTTCCCACTATTTGCCCCATGCCGCATTTTGACCTGCGGCTTTGCCCGAATTCCCCCGTGGCTTCAGTGATCCTGTTTTTTGAGGATCACTGAAGCCGCGGGGGAATTCAGGTGAATCCGTGGGTCAAAATGTGGCGCGGGGCAAATGGTGGGAAATTCAAGCACGCAATTGGGGCAAAGGGAAAAACGATGCCAGAGCAGTGCCTCATGGGAAATCAGTCTGGCTCTCAGAAAAGCTCCCTATGTTCAGCTTCTTTTGGAACTGTGGTGGCTCAGGAATACAGCTAGGGTTCGCAGCTCCAGGTTGAGAAATAGGTGGAGATCTGGGGGAGGGGAGGTGGAGCCTGAGGAGGGCGGGGTTTAGGGAGGGGAGGGACTTCAGTGGGATGTCATGCCATAGAGTCCACCTTCCAAAGCAGACATTTTCTCCGGAGGAACCGATGACTGAAGCCTGGAGATCAGTTGTAATAGAGGGAGATCTCCAACCACCACGTAGGAGGCTAGGCAGTACAAAAGACCTCAAAAGATCAAACCGTGCATAAATGATGAAAAATATATTCAGCAATCAATGAATATGATAATCTAAACCTATATAAATTAAATAGTTGTTTTCAAAATTATAATATAATAGAAACTCAAAAAGTGCATGGTCAGACACAGTCCTATTGAACCACCTTCAGAAATAGTCCAAGTCAAATTCCTCAAAACGGGAAAATTCCAAATATAGATGTTTATAATTCCTCTTCACAGATGTTTAGAATTCCTCTTTACAAGATCCTCGTCTCGCCGCTTGTGTATCCACTTCACAGTCCCGCCAGCTTCACATTGCCATATCACCTTGCTTCCTCAAAAGTGGAACCCCAAAACCGCCCAGCTCCAATGTTCAAAAAATACATAGCATCTTTTTCATTCTTAATATATGTAAGACCAATTACTGTGATGTATCACATTTCATAGGTAAAGATAAAGGTTTCCCTTGCTTGAAAGCCAGTTGAATCTGAGTCTAGAGGGCAGTGCCAATCTGTTTCCAAGCCAAAGAGCCAGCGCTGTCCAAAGACATTTCTGTGATCATGTGGCCGGCATGACTAAATGCCGAGGCACATGGAATGCCGTTACCTTCCCTCCGAAGTGGTGCCTATTTATCTACTTGCAATTTCTTGCTTTCGAACTGCTAGGCTGGCAGGAGCTGGGGCCAGAGATGGGAGCTCACTCCGACACGCGGTACCAGGGTCTTGAACTGCTGAGCTACCGACCTTCCGGTCTGCAGCTCAGCATCTTCACCTCTGAGCCACCGCGGCCCCTATCACATTTCATAGAAACTGGCAAGCCTAAATAGAGGATATATCTTTTGAGATCCTGGATCTGACCCACTGTGTTGCTGTTTAAAAGATCTCGGGTAGCAGGGGTTGGAGAAGGCCTAGAAATCCTAGAGATTCCAGACTGCTGCCCATCAGGACAGATGACAGTGAGCTATTATTATTTATTCAGAGGATGTCTCTCCCATCTTGCAGCTGTGGCTTCTGAGGCCGCAAATAACTTAATTAGAGCGTTGTACCAATAAAACCAAATGCTCAATCAAACATTTGTTAACAACAATAGTGATAGCAACAACCGCCAAATGGGATCAAATAAAGCACAGTCAGTAGAAGGATGGGAATAGGGTTTATTTGATTTAAGTCCACACATGCCGAACTGAACAGTTCGAACACATGCAAAACCATAGACCCATCGACCCAAAGTCTGGATGACTAGCAATTTTAGAGCCTGGCATCAGAGGATCAGCACATAGGTTGTGTGGTGAAATGCCCTCTCTGACCCACAGGCATTGCTCCATCCAGCCCTCCAACGCATCTAGGAACCAATGGCTACCTGAGGCTCTGCCATTCTCTCTCCCTCTTTCATCACTGCTGCCTCCAACTGGCTGTTATAGGAATTACCCACCAAGGGGGCCAGTGCTCCCAGCTTCCCTTCCCACTAGGGTTGTTGACTCCTGGTTGGGAAATACCTGAAGATTTTGGGGGGTGGAGCCTGGGAAGGGACGTGTTTGGGGAGGGGCTGGGCCTCAGTGTGGATGCCAGCCTCCAGGTGCGATCTGGGGTTCCCACAGAATTACAGCTCATTTCCGGACTACAGAAATGAATTCCCCTGAAGAAAATGGATGCTTTGGAGGGTAGACTCTATGGCATTGTACCCCACTTAGGTCCTTGTACTTCCCAAGCTCCATCCCCAAATCTCCAGGAATTTCCCAACCTGGATATGGCAACCCTACTCCACCCCCCCCCAGGAAGGGCATGGCAACCCTGATATAATGCTATAGAGTCCATCCTCTAAGGCAGCCATTTTCTCCAAGGGAAATGATCTCAGTAGTCTGAAGAACAGTTGTAATTCTGGGAGATCTCCAGGTCCCTGCTTCCCACATTGCACGTATAAAGTTCCATCTAGTACTTGTGTATCCCACTACACAGTGACTATTTACAGTGGGAACATCTTACTGCATTTGTAGACCCTCCAGGGATTTAATGATTTACTATCTGACTGCTTCCCTTCCCCTGGTGCCTTTTGTAAGCTGTGTGTTCAAATGGTGGAAGTCTATGTGATATGCAGAACAACTACCAGCAGTTCAAACATACATACTCTCAGCACAGCAACAGAATGAACAAGGAATACAAAAGAAAGGTGTAAACATGTGATTCCTCTGCCCCTTACTCTGTACATGCCCTAGCTGGTCTTGCTCTAAGGCAGGCTGCTTAAGCTAAGAAGTGGCAGCATTCAACAAGCTTCTTGTTACCTTGGTGTCTTTCTTCAGGCAGCCAGATTTTTGTCTGCTCCACATGGTAATGATGTTCTTCAGCCACAGCTTAGGTGTGACACCTCTGTCCTTGTGGGAATGAAACAAAATGGACCTTTTCCTGCCATGCCCAGGGATTTTGTTGTTTCCATCCGCCCACCCCCTGTGAGTCACAGAATCCTTTCCTGAAATCTCCAGCAAGATACTTTCTAGTCTCTCTTCACCCCCCCCCACCACCATGGTTGCCAGTGCTGGATGGGGAAAGTCCTAGAAATTCTGAGGGTGGAGCCTGGGGAAGTTAGGGTTTGGGGAGGGAGTGCAGCAGGGTATAAATGCCATACAGTCCATTCTTCACAGCTGCCATTTTCTCCAGGGAAAATGACCCATGTCATCTGCAGATCAGCTGTTATTCCAGGAGCACTCCAGGCCTACCTGGAGAATGGCAACCCTCTAGCTGTGAGCTTCCAGCTGGAAGGAGGAGGAGATTGGATTTATACCCTGCCCTTCACTAACTGAAGGAGTCTCAGAGCGGCTTGCAATCTCCTTTCCCTTCTCCTCCCCCAACAGACACCCTGTGAGGTAGGTGGGCTGAGAGAACTCACTTGAGGACTGCTCTTGAGAGAACAGTTCTGAAAGAACTTGTTCCTGACCCAAGGTCACAACAGCAGCTGCACATGAAGGAGTGGAGAATCAAACTTGCTTCTCCCAGATTAGAGTCCACATTCCTAACTGCTAGACCAAACTGGAGTGACCATTTCATGCATCCAGCATCCCAGGAGTGTAGACTTATCGATTCCCGGGGCTCTTACTGGTGTGCGTGCTCAAAGTGTGCATGCAAGCCGGAATGATGTCCCTGCTGCCGCTGCTGCCAGAGCCTCCCACCCCTCCCTCCTTCCGGGGGCCATCCAGGCGAGTGGCCAGCGTGATGGCATCACCCGGAAGTGATGCCATCACACTGGGCACGTTTCCAGGGCAACATCTAGCAATCACCCCGAAACTCTATGGTGCCATAGAGTTTTCAGGGCAATTGCTAGAGCGTCGCCCCAGGAACGTGCCCAGTGTGATGGCATCACTTCCGGGTGACGCCATCACACTGGCCACTCGCCTGGATGGCCTGTGGAAGGAGGGAGGGGTGGATGGAGGCTCTGGTGGCAGCAGCGGCAGCAGGGACATCACGCTGGCCACTCACCTGGATGGTGTCCGAATGGCCCCTGAAGTGGATGCAGGGGAGCCAGGTGGGGGGAAGAGGGGCTCTGGCAGAGGCGGCAGGTGGGCCTGGAAGGCGAGGAGGCATGGCGGCGGGCACTCCATTTAGTCAGGGGTGCTCAGTCCCCCCCCCCCCGGGAAATTTCAGGTGTGTCCTGAGCCCCCAAGCCCCCCTGTAGTTGATGCCTATGCAGCATCCAACACCATCTAGTTAGTTAGAGTAGGTAGTCTATATCTCTCTCTTACCTGCACTCTCAAGCATGTATTTCCTTTAATAAAAGTTGCTCATTAGCTTTAGAACTGACTGCTGACCCTGTGTAACTTTGTAAGTCTGTTGCCACGCCCAGCCCCAGCCCTGCTGCCTGAAAGCCTTTGAACACTCTGCTACTTCTCTGTGGTTCCCGGGCAGTATCAAGTCCAGACTTACAAAGTTACACAAAGTCAGCAGTCAGTTCTACAGCTAATAAGCAACTTTCAGGAAAGGAAATACATGTTTGAGAGTGCAGGTAAGAGATAGATATAGATTACCTACTCTAACCAACTGGATAGTGTTGGATGCTGAACACATGTCCAGCCTGCATGGTGCAAGATGGAGAAACCATGCACCATCTTTGGTCCTTTCTGCACTTGGATCTCATCCCTGGTTTACCAGAGTTCAGCTCACGTCACAATACCTTGCGTTTATCCCTGGTTATAACAGCATCCATTTGTCCTGGGACAAGTGTGGGGCGAAACCGGGGTGACCTCAATGTAATGTGGAAACCCGAGATAATTACAGGGGTGAACTCACGTGTAGTGTAGAATGTAAGTTCGGAGGCAGGGCTGAACCAGGATTTAAGGTCTAGTGCTGAAAGGACCAAATTAGTGTGTGTGCGAGAGTGAGAGAGCAGAGAAGCAGAGGAAATTGCCCCTAAGAGTAGCATTCTACTTCAAAGGAAAGGATCAGAGAGCAAGAAGGACAGGATGCTCTGGGTGTCCTGACCTATCTGTCTAAACTCTTCGGTGCCATCTGAGACAGGAGACAGGGCAAAGTCCTCCCCTTCTAGCAGGGTATACGGCATTACTTCCTATTGGTAAACCAACTGCCCCTCTGTGCGCTGGCACTGACTGGTAACAGCTGCACAAATCCAGCAGCTGTTTCGGTCCTTGAAAAGACACAGGTGGTTGCAACAAAGGCGTCACACTACAGGTTCTGTCAGGATCAGGCCCTGGCGGCATTTTTAAATGGCCTAAAAAGGCATCGTATCACTTGCTAAACCGGACAAAAGAGCCAGGCCAAATCCACTCAAGTAAACGCAGGCTGTGAGGGTGCTGAGAGTTAATTGAAATGAGCCCTCCTATAGGCCGAGACACTGCGGTGTTACGGAATGTTTACACTGGTTAAACTTCAAATGGATCCTAGGAATCTCTTGGATCCTGCAATGCAAGCTGTGTGGGGCCAAAAATCTCTCAGGCCAGCCCTGGCAGTGCCTTTAATTCACCTCCAGGCTTCTGGATAGTCCGCAGAATGCAGGGGGGGAAAAAAACCCCAAACCATTAAACTGTTCCCAGCCTCTGCTGCCCTCTTCCAGACTCCATCAGAAACTTTTCCTCACATCCTCATTAAGACTTTAGAAACTCCCAAAGTTTCTGAAATGAGAAGCGCTCTGAGAGAGCTGCCAATAATGGGGCATGCGGCAGGTTTCTTTTCTCCAGTACAAATACCTGCTATTTTCTAGCCTGTCAGCTTCCATCCCGTCTGCGGGGAAGAGAGGCTGTTTGCAGCTTTGACGGTCATGTCAAGTTACATTGGCTGCCAAAGGGGAAAAAAATCCCCCTTTCTCCGTTGTTAACTGGTTCACTTCTTCAGTGCTTGGGAATGCAATGCAGCGCTTTCGGCAACCCGTTTGGTCGTGCTTCACCTTTGGCGCGGGTTTGGCTGAGGTATGTAGAAGGCAGTTCTACAGTTTGGTGCAGCGGTTAAGAGCGGCGGACTCTGATCTGGAGAACTGGGTGTGATTCCCCACTCTTCCACATGCAGCCAGCTGTGTGACCTTAGGTCAGTCACAGTTCTCTCAGAGCTCTCTCTCTCTGCCCCACGGGGTGTCTGTTGTAGGGAGACAAAGAAAAAGAAGAGGAGATTGGATTTATACCCCGCCCTTCACTACCCAAAGGAGTCTCAGAGTGGCTTACAACCTCCTTTCCCTTCCCCTCCCCACAACAGACACCCTGTGAGGTAGGTGGGGCTGAGAGAGCTCTGACAGAAACTGCTCTTTTTCAAGAACAGCTGTGTCAGAACTAAGGCTTGGCCAAGGTCATCCAGCTAGGTGCAAGTGGAGAAGTGGGGAATCAAACCTGGTTCTCCCAGATTAGAGTCTGTGCACTTAACCGCTACACCAAACTGGCCCTTTCAAACTGGAGGGGAAGGGAAAGGAAACTGTAAGGCGCTCTGAGACTCCAAGTGAAGGGTGGGGTATAAATCCATTCTCCTTCTCCTTCCCTTTCTCCTTCTCCTCCTTCTTCTGTTCCCTGTCAAGACTCTATCCCCAAGCGGCTACAAGCATGGACAGCTTCAAGAGGGAATTGGATAAACGTCTTCTAGCCTAATTATCCCCTTGAGATACAACCCAGGGGCGGTAAACCCCCTTGAGGTCTTGAGGCCTAGACCCACTGCTGATTCCGGGCCTTTGCATCCAGCAAACAAGGGACACTGGGAAAATCTCATTCTCCTTGTTGCAATCCATGAAGCTAATAAATTAAAATGGGTCTGGAATCCAAGGAAACATCCACACAATGTCCACAAGACATTTTTTGTGCGCTGAATGCAAAGATAGATGGAAAGTTTGGTGCCTGGATCTAGATGAAGCACCCTAAAGGCTGACTATTTTTTGTAGGGTTGCCAGCCCCCTCCCCAGTGGAGGCAGGGGTCCCCCACTGCCAGCCCTCACCCCCGCCACTGCCAATCAGCTGGCCAGCGGGGGGACTTACCAGGAGAAAGAGGAAGGCCCAGGTGACATCACCAGCAACATGGCGATGTCACTTCCAGTGCACACAGGAAGTGATGTCATTATGCCAGTGACATAGAAGTCATTTTTATCCCAGGATTTTTGCCCAAATAAGAGCGTCACCACAACATTATATAGTGATGACGTTACTCCTGGTGCACAATGGAAGTGACATGGAGACATCACCTGGGCCAGTTTGGTGTAGTGGTCAAGTGCGTGGACTCTAATCGGGGAGAACCGGGTTTGAGTCCCCACTCCTCCACCTGCAGCTGCTAGATGGCCTAGGGCAAGCCATAGTTCTGTCAGAGCTGTTCTCTCAGGGTTCTCTCAGCCCCGCCTACCTCACAGGGTGCCTGTTGTGGGGAGGAGAAGGGAAAGGAGATTGTAAGCCGCTCTGAGACTCCTGAGTGAAGGGCGGGGTATAAATGCAGTCTCTTCTTTTCTCTTCTCTTCTTCTCTCCCAGTCCTGTTAAGTCTCCCCCATCCCCCGCTGGTTTCTAGGAGGGACCTGGCCACCCTCGCTTTTATGTCACTGTTGAAACCGTGCCCATTTCCTCGCCTTCTTTCTTTTTTCTTGGGTGAAAACAAAACAAAACATGGTGCCCCCAAGCCCACTTCAGAAGCGACAGATTCATGGGTGCAGAGATGCATGGCTGGCAACCTCTGGCTTGTCAAGTTATACGACTGCATCGAGGACAGGAATGGGCTTTTAGCCACACCACCTCAGTCACGGCCACGAGGAAATAAATCAGGTTTATCCCGAAAAGAGGCTGTAAAATCTGAGCCGGCGTCTGTGTTGCGGCTAGCGAACAGCTGCAAGGAAACGGCTGCTTTTGATTAGCCCTTGCAGCCTTAAGAGTTTGGATCCAGCTATTTAAAACAAAAAAAGAACCAATGCGTTCCGGCTAAATGGAGAGGTTCCTGTGGGTCACTTGATGTAATTCCTGGGAATAGGGCTGCCGAGTCCAACTTGGGAAATATCTGGGGACTTTGGGGGTGGAGCCAGGAGACTTTGGGGGTGGAGCCAGGAGAAAGGAAGTGACATCATTTTGTGATGTCACATCCTGTGATGTTGCTTCCACATGCTGACACATGAACTCATGAAGTTTCCTAATACTGAATCAGGCCATTGGTCCATCGAGGTCAGTATCGACTACTCAGACTGGTAGTGGCTCTCCAGGGTCTCAGGCTGAGATCTTTAATGTCACCTATGACCTGATCCTTTTTTAGCTGAAGAGGCTGATACCTCCTGCATGTCAAGCAGATGCTCTATCACTGAGCAACGGCCCTACTGAATCCTTCCTCATCTCGGTAGAATATGAAGCACTAAGTGCTACACAAGTGCTTAATATGATTTTCATATCATAAGAACAGGAGAGAAGCCACAGTGGATCGGCCCATCCAGTACAGCCCATCCAGTGCAACACTCTGTGTCACAACAGTGGCCAAAAATACCAGGTGCCCTCAGGAGGTCCAGCAGCGGGGCCAGAACTCCAGAAGCCCTCCCACTGTTGCCCCCCAAGCACCAAGAATACAGAGCATCACTGCCCCAGACAAAGGGTTCCATTTAGACCTTGTGGCTAATAATAGCCACTGATAGACCTCTGCTGGATGGGGACAGAGAGAGACAGACAGACAGACAGACAGAAAAAAGAAAGAGGGAGAGAGAGAAGGAAAAAAAACTGGCAGAGGCACTTACTTCCATTTAGACCTTGTGGCTATAATAGCCACTGATAGACCTCTGCTGGATGGGGACAGAGAGAGAGAGAGACAGACAGACAGACAGACAGAAAAAAGAAAGAGGGAGAGAGAAGGAAAGGAGCTGGAAGAGAAACTTACTTTGTCAGCCACATGCAAAAGCAGCCCCTTCAGTCCCTCCTTAATCTCTGGGCGGACCTCTCTTGCTGTGGAAGCTCTCTTGCTGACTTCTTAAAGGGGAAATGTCTGGTGAGGCTTTTTACTGCAGGGCAGGCTCTCTGCAGACATTTCCCTTTTAAGGTAGCCATTTTGTCCCCCCGGTGGCCAACTTGGAAAAGGCGGGGGAAAGCACTAAAAATCGGTGTTTCCCCCGCCCTACCGGGGGACTTGGCAGCCCTACCTGGGAAGCATCAGAATAATATCAGATTTGGGTTTTCTTGGGGGGGGGGCAAAGATAGAACCCTGTAATTTACTATTTCTGGCCAATTCGGTGCAAAAGCTGGGATGGGAAGCCAGAATAGTACAGGAATTTTCCATAAAACCCTGCTTTAAATCCCCATATGGATATGAATTGCTCTGGGTAGTTTGAAGAAATCCCTGGCACTCTTTCCAATCTGCCACAGGTCTGTTTCGAGGCCTGGATGCTTCTCAGAGATGCCCTAGGCTGGTCCTGCATTGGACAGGGGGTTGGACTAGATGGTCTGTATGGCCCCTTCCAACTCTATGAGTCTATGATTCTCCTTGGTGGAAAGACATGCCACAAATAAATCACAGAATCATGGAGTTGGGAGGGGCCATGCAGGCCGTCTAGTCCCACCCCCTGCTCAAGGAAGGATCAGCCTAGAGCACCCCTTACAAGGGTTTGTCCAGCAGATGCTTGAAGACAGCCCGTAAAGGAGAGCTCACCACCTCCCTAGGCAGCTGAATCCACTGATGAACTACTCGTACTCAGGGGTTTGTAGAAAAAGTGGTGCAGGAGCTCATTAGCATAACTCATTAGCATAACTCATTTGCATATGCTACACCACCTGACATCACTGGAAGTATGTCAGAAGGCAAGAAAGGAAGTAGAGAGAGAGGGAGAGAGAAAGAAAGAGCTGGCAGAGAGGGGACCGCCAGGAGCGTAGAGTTTAAAAACTCCCAAGGGGGGGGCGGGGGCTCTTCTGTGCATGTGCGCCCGTCAGGACCATGTCCCTGCCGCCGCCTCCCCCCCCCTGCCTGACCGCTCCTGCTTCCATCCCATCCCCCGGTCCGTCCAGGGGCAAGGTGGGCATTTGCTTAGCTGGCCCCTGGACGGACGGAGGGACGGTCGGAGTGGCCAGGCTGGGGGGGGGGGGGAGAGAGGCGGTGGCGGCCCAAGGGAGGCGCGGCGGAGGGCGCACCATTTTCCGAGGGGCTCAGTCCCCCCCCAGGAAATTTCGGGGGTGGCTCGAGCCCTTGAGCCCCCCCCGTAGTTGACGCCTATGGGGACCGCTACTAATCCAAGCCTCAGAAATACCGCTATTCTGGGAGGATAGCTTCAGTGGTGGCTGAAGCCTTCAGAAGGCTGGTCGGAGGAACAAGGACCTTTCCAGGGGATGGGGTCATTTTGCTGCAGCCATGACACAAGCTGGCATTCCCCCGTGGGGGGGGGGGGGCTGGCACCAACTCCCAGAGCTGAGCTTCCCCGAGCTCCTGCTCGAAATGACCCTTGCTCGTACTGTTAAAAAAAAATCCCTAATAGCCAGCTGGTACCTTCCCACTTGTAATTTAAATTCCATGATTGTGAGTGCTGTGTCCTCTGCTGGACCTGACCTGGATAGCCCAGACTAGCTGGATCTCATCAGATCTTGGAAGCTAAGCAGGGTCAGCTCTGGTTAGGGTTGCCAAGTCCGGGTTGGAAAATACCTGGAGACTTTGGGGGTGGAGCCAGGAGAAGGTGGGGTTTGGGGAAGGGAGGGGCCTCAGCATGGTACAATGCCATAGAGTCCACCCTTCAAAGCAGCCATTTTCTCCAAAGGAGCTGATCTCTGTCAGCTGGAGATCAGTTGTAAAAGTGGGAGATCCCCAGGCCCCACCTGGAGGCTGGCAACCCTAGCTCTGGTCAGTATTTGGAAAGGAGACCACCAAAGAATAACTGGGTCATGATGTGGAGGCAGGCAATGGCAAACCACCTCTGAAAGTCTCTGGCCCTCAAAACCCTACAAGGTTGCCATCAGTCAGCTGTGACTTGATGGCATTTTCCACCTCCACCATCCTCTGCTGCCAACAGGAACAGCTCCCTGCCCTCCTTGCTTCAATAGAGCCATCCTGTCCCCCCTCAACCTCCTCTTCTCCAGATTAACATTCCCAAGTCCCTCAGCCTTTCCTCCTAGGGCTTCTTGGTCTCCAGGCCCCCGATCATCCTTGTTGCACTCCTCTGCACCCGCTCCATTCTGTCCACATCCTTTTTGAAGCAGGGTCTCCAGAACTACACATAATACTCCAGGTGCAGCCTGACCAGTGCGGTGTACAGCAGGACTATGACACCTTGCGATGTGGGTGTTAATGAAACACTTCTTTGAACCATTTACACATACATGCATATTCCTCACTTTTGCATGTGTGAGTGAGCAGTCACCCATCAAACTGTCAGTATGGTATGATGGTTAGAATGTCAGTCAAGGATTAAAGCGTCAGTCTAGAATGTGGCGATAGCCACAGGTATAGACAGATTTAGAGCGGGATCGGATAGATGCATGGAGGACAGGTCTATCAGCGGCTAACACATGGAATTCACTGCCACAGGAGGTGGTGGTGGCTACAAGCATGGAAGGCTTCAAGAGGGAATTAGATAAACATATGGAGCAGAGGTCCATCAGTGGCTGTGCCACAAAGTATAGATAGGAACTCTCAGTCTGGGGCAAGTGATGCTCTGTATTCTTGGTGCTTGGGAGGGGAGGGCAACAGTGGGAGGGCTTCTACTAGAAAAATCCAAGACTCAAATCCACTCAAACAGAAATGCTTTTCAGTGCATTACATCTTTGCCTTTATTTATTTATTTATTTATTTATTTATTTATTTATTTATTTCCTGTTCCCTCCCCTAATTGGGACTCAAAGCAATACTGAATACTGTTCTCCCATTTTCTGCTTTCTCACAACAAGAACCCTGCGAGGCAGGCCAGGCTGAGAGATGGCGACAGGCCCAAGATCACCCAGTGAGCTTCCGTGGTAGAAACAGTGACGCCAACAAGGATCTGACACTCTACCCACAACGCCCCGCCAAGCCCTCCCGTGGCTTTGATGCACACATTTGTGTGCTAAGTCATAGGTGACGCATTATTGTCTGTGCACCTGTGGAAGCCTCCATATGTTTACATAATTAAGTAAAACATTTAGTCTCCGTCTTTCCATTGTGGTTCGAGATGGCTTATGATTCCAAAAATGTGTGTGGGGGGGGCATCCAGTAAAATTCAATTTATTCTCTTCCTCTAGGAAAGGCCTGCATCTCAGACCCCAAATCTTCACAAGTAAAGTGATCTTACAGTGTAGGGTTGCCAATCCCCAGTCGGGGGCAGGAGATCCCCTGGTTTGGAGCCCTTTCCCCCACTTCAGAGCTGTCAGAAAGCGGGGTGGTGATAGGCCACTCCATTATACCCCATGGAGACCAGTCCCCATAGGGTACAATGGAGAATCAATCTGTAGGTATGTAGGGCTCTGGGGTGGCTGTTGTTTTTTTTTTAGGTAGAGGTATCAAATTTTCAGCATAGCTAGTGCTGCCTCTCCTGAAAAAACAAAACAAAAACCAGCCCAAGTTTTAAAAAGATTGGACCAGGGGTCCAATGCTAGGAGCCCCAAAAGAAGGAACCCTGATCCTCCATTATTTCTAAAGGAGGGAAAGCATTTAAAAGGAATGTGGTCGCTTTAAATCTGATGGCCAGAATGCCCTATGGAGCTCAATCACCTAGTGATGTCACCTCCTTGCTCCTGGCTCCACCCCCAAAGTCTCCTGGCTCCACCCACAATGTCCCCAGATATTTCCTGAGTTGGACCTGGCAACCCTATTACAATGCTTTGTAAAAACTTTGAAAGGCAGCTCTGTTTCGTCCGTAAGCCTGTTCCACTCAGTAGGAGCCACTGCTGAAGAAGTTAGGTGCCAAGCGGAAGTTCCAAATTGGCTTCAAGGGCACCCTTGCATAGAGAGCACTGGAGTGGCTGAACTGGCAAGATACCGTGGCATGGAGCCACACCTCCAGAGCAGGCGGGTCTAGAAGAGAGGGGCAGTCTTTGAGACAGTGGATCTGGAAAGCTCTCTTAGCAACATCACCAAGCCTCACCTGCAGTCCTCAGCAAGAGCACCCCAAAGCTCTACCCCTGAGATGAGAGGGTCACATCGAGACAAATACGATGCTGCCTTACACCGAGTCAGATCATTGGTCTATCAAGGTCACTGTTGCCTACCACACCTAGCGGGAGCTCTCCAGGGTCTCAAACAGGGTTGTCAGCTCTGGGTTGGGAAACACCTGGAGATTTTTGGGGGTGAAGCCCAGGGAGGGTGGGATTTCAGGAGGGGAGGGACCTCAACAGAGTGCAGTGCCAGAGAGTCCACCCTCCAAAGCAGCCATTTTCTTCAAGGGAACTGATCTTGGCCATCTGGAGATCAATCATAATAGCAGATCTCCAGTTGTCTCTTGGGGGTAGGCAACCCTAGTCTCAGGTGGAGGTATTCAATATCACCTGCTTTCTGATTCTTTTGAGAGGAGAGGCCAGGGATTGAATTTGTGGCCTTCTGCATGACAAGAAGGTGCTCTACCACTGACCCATGGTCCACCCCAACTGTACTGTATTTTGAAAAGTACTGGAGTCTGGAGGCCGGTGAAGTGAGTTTCAGCATAGTGGAGTTTATTAGAGGTCAGGAACAAGCATACCTGAGGTGGCAGGTGTGGGGGGGTCAGTTTATATGCACAGAAAAGCCTCGCCCCCGTCCACACCCACACTGCGGGATAGGTTAATCTTCCCACCAGAAATTACATTGGTTCATTTGAATATGCTTAAATCCCTGATAGGTGGATCTTTAGGATCCTGGGTGCTATTGTTCTTTTACTTCAAGCTTGTACCTTTTCCAGGCCATGCGGTCAGACCATGCGCCATTACGTGTTTGGTCACATCAAGGAATCATACAAGTGTACAGGAATTGCATCCAGGACATAACAATTTCAAACAAAGCAAGACAATTTGCTCCAGAACACCAATGCAACCAACCAGCATCATCGCTGTCATATGGGAATTCAATTTCAGGTCGTTCTCCTTTACCCATTTGCTGACTGCATTCAAGAAGAGACATTCTGAAGAAGCGGAACTCTCTTCCTGTTGAGATCCGGGCCCTGCGGGACTTGGCTCAGTTCCGCAGGGCCTGTAAGACAGTGATTTTCCACCGGGCGTATGGCTGAGGAGAGCAATGGATAGAGAGATCAGCGACCTCCCAGGTTTCTTCCCCCCCCCTCTATTTCCCACTCTCTCCTGGTTAAGATTTTCCCCATAAGTGGAATATGGATTGTGTGCCAGACTCTCCAGCTATCTGCCAGATGGATGGATGTCATCATCCAACAGTACGTCTAATCAGTGTTCCTTCTAAGCTGAGTTAGTGTGAACTACCTCACAGTTTTTTAGCCTCCGGCTCACACATTTTTTGTCTTAGTTCAGGAAGGACGGCTCCAGAGCAAACTAATTTATGCAGCAGCCAAACGGCTCGCTCACAACTTTAATGCCAGTAGCTCACAAAGTTGAATTTTTGCTGACAAGACTCCACAGTGGAGAGGGAAGATTGCATCTAATTACCGAATATTACTGAAGTTTAATTGTACTGTATGTATTTTATTAATAGTACGCAGGGCTCCGTTGGGGCCGGAGTGCGCCGGAGCGCCGCTCCGGGAGAGAAGGGGCCGGGGGGCGGGCACATAAAGCCCCGCCCCCCGGCAGAAAGCCTCCCCCGTTCACCCCCTCCCGCCCCCAGTCGCCTTCCCCGGGGCCGCGGCTGGCCACCGGCCCCGCCAAAGAGCCCCATTCCACCCCCAGTTGCCTTCCCCGGGGCCGCGGCTGGCACCAGCTGTGTGCGGTGAGTGGGCGGCGGCGGCGGCGGTGGCGGGGGGGGAGAAGACTCTCCGAGCCACTCTGCGGAAAGCTTTGAGGAGCCAGGCTAGAGCCCCCGTCCCGCCTCCAGTCTCCTTCCCTGGGGCCGCGGCTGGCCGCCGGCCCCGCAAACAGCCCCCGTCCCACCCCCAGTCTCCTTCCCCGGGCCGCGGCTGGCTGCCGGCCCCGCAACCAGCCCCCGTCCCGCCCCCAGTCTCCTTCCCTGGGGCCGCGGCTGGCTGCCGGCCCCGCAACCAGCCCCCGTCCCGCCCCCAGTCTCCTTCCCTGGGGCCGCGGCTGGCCGCCGGCCCCGCAAACAGCCCCTGTCCCGCCCCCAGTCGCCTTCCCCGGGGCCGCGGCTGGCTGCCAGCCCCGGGAAGACCCCCCTCCCCCACTCAACAGTTCCCCGGGCCCAAGAGAGGGAGAAGCCGGGCCTGAGTGGCTTAACGCCACTCAGGCCCAAGCAAGGGGGGGAGGGAAACGCCAGCCCCAGTGGGGGGAGAAGCGCCCCTCCCTTCCTTCCCTCTCTCCCCCCACCCCACCTACCTACCTACCTGTTCCTTCCTTCCCCTCTCCCTTCCTCCCTCCCTCTTCCCTTCCTTCCTTCCTTCCTTCCTTCCTTCCTTCCTTCCTTCCTTCCTTCCTTCCTTCCTTCCTTCCTTCCTTCTCTCTCTGTCCCCCCAACTACCTACCTACCTTCCTGTTCCTTCCTTCCCCCCTTCCTCCCTCTCTCCCCCCTTCCTTCCTTCCTTTCTTCTCTCTCTCCCCCCAACTACCTACCTACCTTCCTGTTCCTTCCTTCCCCCCTCTCTCCCCCTTTCCTTCCTTCCTTTCTTCTCTCTCTCTCCCCCCAACTACCTACCTACCTTCCTGTTCCTTCCTTCCCCCCTTCCTCCCTCTCTCCCCCCTTCCTTCCTTCCTTCCTTCCTTCCTTCCTTCCTTCCTTCCTTCCTTCCTTCTCTCTCTCTCCCAACTACCTACCTACCTTACTCTTCCTTTCTTCCTTTCTTCCTTTCCCTTTCTTCCTCCCTCCTTCCTTCCTTCCTTTCTTTCTTTCTTCCTTCCCCCCTCCCTCCCTCCTTTTCTTTCTTTCTTTCTTTCTTTCTTTCTTTCTTTCTTTCTTTCTTTCTTTCTTTCTTTCTTTTCTCTCCCCCACCTACCTACCTACCTTCCTTCCTGTTCCTTTCCTTCCTTCCTTCCCCCTCCCTCCCTCCCTCCCTTCTTGCCTTCTGACACACTGCCCATGACGTCAGGGGGTGTGGCATATGCAAATGAGTTATGCTAATGAGCTCCTGCACCTCTTTTTTTACGAAAGGACCCCTGATAGTACGGCATGTATTTTCTCATGTATTAATGTATCTTATATGTGGTATGCCACCTTGAGCCCCTTCCTTGTGGGAAATTGAGTGGGAAAGAAATTAAATAAATAATAAGATATTTATTCTTAGAAGTGAGCCGTGACTCACGAAAGCTCATCCGCTGCCACAAATTTGCTAGTCTTTAAGGTGCCACTGGACTCTTGCTCTGCCACAGGACAGACTAACATGGCTACCCACCTTGTTCTAAGAACAGACATGTGTTTCTTAGAGGGCATGATGAAAGCCTAGTTAGATAATCGGTTGCCGTCCAAGAGTTTTAACGGACTCCGCATCTCTGCAAAACAAAAGAGAACCATTCATCTCTGTGGCTTAGCACTGGTCCCATACATATGTCTGAAATGTTCAATTGACAGCAGCCATCGCAGCTATAACATTCCTTGGCTATTACTGAAGGAATTTGTGAAATTACTGTACCTTCTATTTCAATCATTTTATTCTTCTGAAGCAAGAAAAACCATGCTTTCAAATACATTTTTTTTTCCTTCCAGCGTACTATGAGATCTGCCCTCATTCCTTTCTTTCAAGCATGTGCGCGCTCTGTCTCGCTTTTGAAATGTATCTTCTGCTGCCCTTGGGACTCTCCCCTTTCGTATTCCGGGCTTCCTTTTTCGAAGAATATTATCTGATTTTTCGTGGTCCCCTTTTCTTTTTGTTGACCCTGGGATCAAACGGTCACCTGGTTCATATTTCTCCATTCTGCAGAATATTTGCATTCCTTCATGAATTCTCTTGCAATCTTCTTCTTCTTAAAAAAACCCCTTTCTTAAAGGTTTATTTTCTTAAACCTTCTTTTCGTAATTGTTAAATACTGGGTTCTTGCATGTAGAATCAGTGATCCAGCATAAAGAGCCAGTTTGGTGTAGTGGTTAAGTGCATGGACTAATCTGGGAGAACCAGGTTTGATTCCCCACTTCTCCATTCGCACCTGCTGGATGACCTTGGGCAAGCCATAGCTCTGTACCAGCTGTTCTCTCAAGGACAGTTGTCTCAGAGCTCTCTCAGCCCCACCTACCTCACAGGGTGCCTGTTGTGGGGAGGGGAAGGGAAAGGAGTTTGTAAGCCGCTCTGAGATTCCAAGTGAGTGAAGGGCAGGATATAAATCCAATCTCTTCTTCTCTTCTTCTTCATAGAGAACAACTCAAGTTTATTACACACAAATGCAAGTCGAAGCACATGGCAAGTGGCCAACCTATATACAGGACCACAACAATACTTAACCACACCCACACTGTCCTACTGGAGGGTTTGAATTTTCCATTGGTGTCCTATTGGTGTCTACTAGGATCCTTGCCCCCTATTGTTTTCAGAGACAAAGCTAAGGACTAAAGTTGCTAGCCCTCTAGTGGCGCTCAGCAGACACAACACCAATACAATAGTCACCTCCTCTCTCCCATCTACGGTCCGTGAAGGAAAAAGAGAGCCAGTGCGGTGTAGTGGTTAATAATGGTTAAGAGTGCCATAGTGGTTAAGAGTGGTTAAGTGTGCCATACTAGTACCAGGAAGACCCAGGTTCAAATCCCCTACTTGTGCCACGGAAGCTCACTGGATGACCTTGGGCCGGTCACACACTCTCAGCCTAACCTACCTCAAAGGGTTGTCGTGAGGACAGAAATAGAGGAGAACAGAACGATGTAAGCCGCTTTGGCTCCCCATTGGAGAGTAAGGCTGGGTAAAAATGAATTAAATAAGACTTGACACCTAGTTTTAAATGTACCTGGCAGCTAAACATTTATTTATCTATTTGAATTTATATCCCGCCTAGCCAGCACAAAGCGGCTCAAATAGGTTGGAATTCTACACTGTACCAGTGGCCTGGAATGCTTCCTTACTAGGGTTGCCAAGTCTTACCTTCTTTTTAGTGGGGGAATCCCGGGTGCTGTCCTGGAGTTCCTCGGACCCGGAAGTGATGTCATCGCGTTGGGCATGTTGGGGACGGGACCACTACCATTCAAGGGAAAACCATAGAGTTTTCCCTTGAATGATAGAGCGTCCCCCTGCAACGTGCCTGGCGTGAGGACGTCGCCTCTGGGTGACATCATCACGCCGGGCATGTTTTTGCAAGCCCGGCATTTGGGGGGGTGGGGTTCCAGGCTCCCCAGGCTGGCGGGGAACTGACCCATCAAGTGGGGTTTTTCCCACCCCCCAGGGGGACCTGGCAACCTGACAAAATTACTAAAATCAGGCAGGCTGATTAGGCAGCTGGTTCCCTTCCTTGAACGCAATGACCTGGCTACAGTGATCCACACAATGGTCACCTCGAGACTTGATTACTGCAACGCTCTCTACATGGGGCTGCCCTTGTCCCAGCTCCGGCGGCTGCAGCTAGGGCAGAATGCCGCGGCCAGGCTGTTGATGGGCCTCTCTGTGAGGGACCATGTCCGGCCTGTGCTGAGGGCACTGCACTGGCTGCCTATAGCATACCGGATCCGGTTCAAGGTGCTGTTTTTAACCTTTAAAGCCCTTTATGGCCAGGGGCCTGCCTACCTAAGGGACCGCCTTTCCCCATATATACCCCAGAGAGCACTACGGTCAGGCACGCAACATCGCCTGACCCTTCCTGGCCCGAGAGAGGCCAGGCTGGCTACCACTCGGAACAGAGCCTTCTCAGTGGCGGCCCCCTACTGGTGGAACGAGCTCCCGGAAGACATCAGGGCCCTGCGGGACCTTTTGCAGTTCCACAGGGCCTGCAAGACGGAGCTCTTCCGCCAGGCTTTTGGGGCCGCCGCTGGGGGAAATGGCCACTGACAGATGGCCAGAGAAGTACACAGGCCCGGGATAACAGTTAGTGGTAGCCTCCTGGCTGGGGAAAGCTGCTGTTGCCCTGGTGTTGTTATTTTAAATCGCCACCGATTATATTTGTAAGTTGCCGCCAATTGAAACTGGAATTGTATTGTATTTTAATGCACTAATTTATATTGTTTACATTGATTTTAATGTTGGGAGCCGCCTAGAGCCGCTTATGTTGGTCAGGCGGGATATAAATCCAAATAAATAAATAAATAAAAGCCACCAAATACAAATGGGCTGCACCGTGATTTCCTCCGGGCCCATCCAGAGGCGGACTGGTAGGATTGCCCGGTGCTCACTGAGGCCCAAACTCTCCCTTCAGCCACCATTGCCTGACCTCACTCCTGTGAGCAGCAGGAATTAAATAGGAAAGGAAAAACAGCACCACTGTTGTTTTGACATCACTCTAGGAACCAACCCAGGCTCTATGGTCTTTATCATAGAATTTGAAGGGATTCCTATGAATTACTGTTCTCCCAAAAGTCCTATTGTTAACAGCCATTCATAGATCTTGCAGACTGAGGGCTGTGGCTTCGTTTACTGAGTCAATCCATCTCAGGCTGGGTCTTCCTCTATTCCTGCTGCCTTCCACTTTTCCTAGCCTGATTGTCTTTTCAAACGACTCTTCTCTTCTCAGAATGTGAGATTACAGTTTAGTCTCAGTTTAGCCATTTTTAGCTTCTAGGGAGAGTTCAAGTTTGATTTGGTCTAGAATCCATTCATTTGTCTTTTTGGCAGTGCATGGTATCCGTAAAACTCTCCTTCAGCACTGCATTTCAAAGGAATCAGCTTTCTTCCTGTCGTCTGTTTTTACCATAGAGTTTTTTCCCCCAAATACCAGAGCATTGCAGCGGTGTCACAGCATGATGACATCACTTCCTGTGCAATGCTGGCCATGTGGACTGAGCCTTCCTCATTTTCCACATAAGTCTTCTGCCAGTTGCCAGGAGGGCCTGGCCACTGAAGAGGGATGGGGGTAGGGTTGCCTTTTCCAGGTTCAGAAACTCCTAGAGATTTGGGGGTGGGGGATTCTGGGGAGGACAGGGACCTCAGTGGGGTACAATGCCACAGAGCCCACCCTCCAAAGCATCCATTTTCTCCAGGACAACTGATTTCTGTAGTCTGGCGGTGAGCTGTAAAAACAGGGGATCCCCAGGTCCCATCTGGAGGCTGGCATCCCTAGACCTGGCAACCCTAAATTCTTGAGGTATATGTTGGTCTATTGACTGGCCATTTAACCTACAGGGAAACTTCCTGGTGGGCTGCTACCCTGGGGGCCCACTGATGTCAAAGAGCAGGCAAAACAAAGCTCCAGCAAGGTTCCAGCAACTGGGGGGAGTCACCTGGCTTAGATTCTTCAACAGCTGCCACCAAAGTGTTTTGAGAGAGAGTGACTGGCATAAAGTGTCAAGCTCCGCCTCCTCCCCCGGGGGCGGACCCCCAGTAGCCGTGGTGCCCCTCCGGGCGAGGAAAGCCCCAGGGAGCGGGGGCAAGAAAGTGGGGAGGAACTAGGCCTCAGAATTGGCAGGGGGCGGGGTTTAATACCACCCGCGTCGCCCTCCTGCCTCTGGACGTGCCAGCTGTAGCTCTGCTCTGGCTCTCTCTGGCTCTCGCTCCAAAGCTGTGGCATTCCCGGCACTTCCTCCCTGGCCTCTCGGTTCCTTCTTCCTTTATTCCCTCTCCCCGCCTTCCCAGAGCTCCCCTTGCCCGCTCCACCCTCCTTCGTTCCTCGCCCCGCCCCCCTTCATAGCTCGTGACACCCTCGTTCCTCCTGGCGGGAGGCTCGTGTCGACGTCCTGGTCCTGGCATCGGTCGACCTGCACGCTGCCTCCTACCTCCCGTGGCCCGCTCCGGAGCTGCGTCTTCTCCTCCGGGGCTCTGTAGCGGTGCCACCGCAGGCCTCCCTGCGCTGCCATCTTGGGCATCCATGGGGGGCTGCCTCCCAGCATGGCCGGCGGTCCCAGGTCATCTTCCTGCTTCTCTGGCGGTCCCGGGTGGGCGTGGGGCTCTCCAGGTAACCCGGGCCCGGGAAGGCCTTGGGGGAACTGTGGCGCCATCGTCGCCACTCCCCTCCAGCGGCCTGACCTCAGGCCCGGGCGCGGATCCTCCGGGCGCCACCCAGGGGGCCGGGGCGCTTCTGCTGGCAGCCACCCCTGTTCAGGTAAGTCAGGAGATGGGCCAGTGGGGGGGGGGGAGTCCCGGATGCCCCGGACAGGACATAAAGTCAGTGTTATTTGAACCCAGGTTTCCAGTCCTAGACCCAAACTCTAATCACTACACCACACTTAGATACAACACTCCCTCACATGGTTATTCACTGTCTTTTCTGGCACCTATATAACTATCCTTACCCTGACAGCTGCTGCAGGGATGTAGCTCAGGAATTAGTGAGATGTGATGTTAAGAAAGACCTACTTGCTTAAAATAGGGCTGCCAGCTGTCATGAGTCAGCCAGGGCTCAGCGACAGCGAGGACTCCTCAGGAGAAGAGGAGTCTTGTGTAACCAGCCCCGAATTTTGCCCCCAAAACAGTGCCGTGCACGATGTCGCCAACATGATGACATCCCTTCTGGGTGACATCATCACATTGGGGATGTCACATGTGATATCTCACCCAGAACACCTTCCAAATTGTTGGAGAAATGAGTATGAAAGACAAGACCTGGGATTTCAGTCATTATAGGGTTAACCTATGCAACTTGTTGTGTTTCTTAGTTTAACCTGGAAGTGCCTGGCAGCTGGCCAATTAACTCTAAGCCCAGGAAACCTAAAGGTGTACTGTTTTGCTAATTGGTCAGTGATATCAGGTGTTTCCTTTCAGGGGTCAAGAAGAAGGAGAGATCCTCCATTGTAATCTCTTCTCACTCTGTAGTAGGATGTCTTAGTGTGCAGACGCAGCACAATGCTGCTTAGTAAGCATGTTTTGTTTATTTGTAACTAATCCTGTTTCCCTTTTCCCTTTAGTAATAAAGTTTCTTTTAAACTAAAAGAAGCAATCTCTTCTTTCCAGAAAAGCAAGATCCATTACTCTGAATTTTCTTGAATATTGGACAAAAGTCCTAACACAAATCCCCCTGCCGTGATGACAAGAGGACCTGGCAACCCTAGTGCCTAGGGAGGGTGGAGTTTGGGGAAAGAGCTCAAGGGGATGTTTTGCCATAGAGTGTGCCCTCAAGAGCTGCCAGTTCCTCCAGAGGACCAGATCACCGTCATCTGGAGATTAGTTGTAATTCGGGGAGACTTGCAGGCCCTACTAAGAGGCTGGCAACCCTAGGTAAAGGCAAGATGGTGGCGGTGGTGGGGGCCACCCTCCAAACATCTGCCACCTAAAGCCCTGCCTCATTATGGAGCCATTCCTGTTGATAGTCCACTTTTACACGACCACATTTACCCCCCTGAAATGATTTTTAGGTGTGTCATGCACAGGTCCTGTGTGCGTTTACCCCTTTTCCAATCAAGGATTTTGCGCACTTCAAAATTCAGGTCTTTTCTTGGAGGTACAGAACAGAGAGAGGAAGAATGTGTAGAGGGCATGCCTAATGGATTTATTTTTCTCCTCATTGATTCTGGCAAACAAAATCAGGGCAGCCGTATACAACACGTCCCCATAGATCATGTCCTGCAATTCCATTATCTGCGGTGATAAATGCACCCAGTTGCATCTGTTTGTCAACAAGCCTACAAGAGAAATACATGTGTGAGCCTCGAATGCCAGACATTTGTTAATTGAGGAGAGTCACGCGAGGGCTTTATCTTGACTTTCCAAATGGTCCTGAGGCAGCTGAAACAACTCTTTTATTTAAGAGGCACCGGGAAGGCAAAGCGTGTATCATCTTTACGAAACCCCACTTGCAGGACAACAATGGCTGCACTCTAACACACTGCTCCTTCAGTTTCCCTAATGATAAAATGACCTGGTGTAATTCGGAAAACATTTGATGCTCCCAAGCATTTTCCCCCCCTTCCTAGATGTCAGCGGCTTTGGCTGGGGAAAGGGAGCTTAATCCTGTCTCCTCGAGCCATTTTCTTGAGCAGAAATGAATCTGTGGAGAAGTAATATATGTAGAGCAGGGGTCCTCAGCCTTTTAGCCTATGGGCACCTTTGGAATCCTGACGCCAGCATGGTGGGCGCAGCCGCAAGATGGCTGCCCAAAAAATGGCCGCCTCAGTTGACAAAGTCAGCCACAAAATGGCTGCTGCAGCTTAGTTCACTCACGCAACGGGGAGCATTGTGTTGTGGTGGCAGGTACTGCCAAAGCAACTTGTTTAACAATCTTCACAGTCAATCAAACCTCCAGTGGCCAATCCAAGACCTTGCTGGGCAAAAGCCCCACCCACTTTCTAAAAACCCTTGGTGGACAGAAGGAAAGGTGTTGGCGAGTGCCATAGCCACAGCAACCAGACCCATAGTCAGGATTTTGTGGCTTGTGGAACATAATTTTTTATGATGGGGCTAGTGGGGCTGCCATTATTTTTATGTCAGCTCCAATTTGCCTTGAAGCCTGACTGCCAACAGCCACCCCTCTCCCTCCCCCTTTCAAGATTTAAAGGGCCCTTCAGCTAGTCAGCCGGAAGCACGTGGCTGGAGGGCCCTTTAAATCTTGCAGGAGGAGAGGGAGAGGGCCCCATACCATCCCCCACTTATTTAAAGGGATCCTTTAAATGCTTTTGAGAAGTGGGGGGCCTCTGTACACAACCCCCCACAATTCTTTTCAAAATTTTTTTGTGGGGCTGGCCCTTTAAGGAAGGGGGCAAAGCCCCCAATAGCCCCATTGTAGCTACAGGCCAGATGGGCACCACATTGGGGACTCCTGCTGTAGAGTATTCCCAGGTTGTTTGTAGGCTTCTCCCAACAGGGTGAGTCACAAATATCATCTGAAGTCAGAAACATGATGCACAGTAAAGGGTTAAACCCCTACAACGCTTGGGAGCTCGGGCCGTGGAAGTCCCAGCATTGCAGCCATCATGACAGAGGGGTTAGGGTGCCAAACTAGGATCTGGGAGACCCAAGTTTGAATCTCCACTCTGCCACAGAAGTTCACTGGGTGTCCTTGGGCCTAACCTACCTCACAGGGTTGTTGTGAGGATAAAATGGAAGAGAAGGGGGGGAAATGATGTAAGCTACTTTGGGTCTCCATTGGGGACAAAGATGGGTTATAAACACATCAGCCAGTCAATCAATCAATCAATCAATCAAATATGCAGATGTAATGTGAGGGGGGCCTATGAGACTCACAGGGGATTCCTCTCCATCCTTGTCCCCCCCCCCTTTATCTATATTTTCCTCTGCTCCTCGGGCTATTTTCCTCCCACTCTTTGCCCCTCAATTTTGAGTCCTGTCCACTCCTTCTCTCCCCCCACTGGCCATCTTTGAGTTTCAAAGTGTACCATCAAAGTCTCACAAGACTACCTCATGAGATCTCAGCAGCCATTTTAGGTGTGATCCCCGCTCATGGCTGCAATGTTGAGTTAAATGATGGAAGAAAGGCAGGAAAGGGATACAGTGGAGGAGCAGAAATATCTCAGGCAACATGTGTGAAATGTTCTGAAAATAACATGAAAGTAAATTGTCCATCTGTTGATGTTTGCCCCACTTTTAGCCCACCCTTTCTCAAATGAACTGGGGGGAGTATACATGCCCCTCCCCATTTAATCCCCATATTTATCAGGGTGACAAAGTCAAAGTCACTTTGTTCTTGTGGTTGAGCTGAGATTTGTGAATCTCAAGTGTTGTGAATCCTGGAGCGGCACTGCGAAGAAATGCCTTTTTTGGGTAGATGTCTGACCTGAATAAAACCTTTACCAGGAGGTTTTATTAGCTTTTCTCATTGGCAGAGAACAGGCAGGGAGGAGGAAGTCAGTCAATGGCTTTCCAGACTCACTTCAACTGCCTCTTAAGAAATTCTAATAGGTCTAGCTAGAGACAATAGGAGGGTACAGTCCCCCCCTTCAAGCAGGGAACAGAAATTTGGAGGTGATAAATACTAGAGCGACTTCAGGAGGGAACTCCTGGAGCTCTCCAGGAAAAGCTTCTTTGATGCCGCCTGACCTGGTCAGCGGGTGGGAAATAGAGAGAAGGTAAAACTCCTGGGAGCAAGGAGGAAGGTTTCTTTTGTGCTGAGTCCATCAGAGCAAGCAGAACTCTTAACTGAGGTCTGGACGAGGAGGCCATTACAATATACTGGCCTAGACAGTCGGAGGAAACTGCAAGGTAATGGTAATTCTGTAGAGATCTATAACATTTTAAGCTAAGGAGCTTGCCCTATATTTTAGCATCTGATAAAGAATGTATAGAGAGAGGGACAGAGGAATTGCATTTTACCTGTTTCTTTTGAATCTCCTGCTCGATCTGATGCCGTGCTAAAAGTGTGCTTGTAAACATTTTCTTTTAAATAAATACTTTATTGCTTTTGGTGCTGGTAGTGGTTCTCTGTACCACATAGACCTCCACTTTCTTGGACATGCTATTTTAAAAGGAGTGCCAGGGGAAGGCAGTCAGTTGGCAAGTGGCTATTTCTCCAGGGGTTGCAAAAACAGTAAATGGTCCCCATGGTGACCAGGCGCTGGGCAGTGGGAGACACAGAAGCAAGGCCTCGGAACTTGGAAGGAAAGCTGGGAGGCCTGACCCTCCGAGTGGGCAATCCTTTGCAAAGGACAGGTGGTGGCAGTGGTTACCTGAGAGAGAGAGAAAGCTCTCTCCTGATGTTGGGAAAACCTTGGAGGGCAGGGTGGAACAGGGCCTGCCAGCCTGAGCAGGCCCATTCTGCCACAGGCACTGTAACCATTATGCCGCACTGCCACCACAGAGAGCCAATATCTGTTCATAACTTTAATGCACTGTACTTTTGAGCTTGGGTTATAATAAATTGAAGTCATAAGAAGGATTGTATGTCCATGTCTTTTGGGGGGTTATGGAATTGTGTATCCCCAACTTTTCCAAAATAGATGTGCTTTGGAATGAGGGACTCCTAGGGATAACAGTAAGAGTAGACCCTACATTTTTTAAACATGTCCATCCTAATAAAAGAAAGCAGTTTTGTTAAAAAAAAAAAAAGTAGGCTTATTTTATTGTACATGTCATACCCACTTTGAAAAGAAAAATGGATATGTAGCAAAAAAAAATAAAATAATGACCGCTATGCATTAGGGGCCAGCTTTCCAGCACCATAATTAATAATGGAATGATTAAATTAAAGTACTGGCTAGACATCTATAATTACATTCTTGGTGTTCATTTTTGTACAGCTTCCTGGATTCAGCGAGAGTTTGTACTTTCCATAATTTTCAGGCTGGCAACCTTACCCATTATTTGCTCCCTGATTTTGGATCCCTTTCAGCATGTCTGACTCGAGGCAGCCAAAGCTCATTAAACCCAGCATAAGATTTGGAATCAACGGAGGGGTAGAGTCAGAAGTTTACTAATCAAGGCCCAGCCCGAACTGTGACCACTGGACCCCTGGTCTGATCCAGCAGGCTCTTCTTATGCTCTTATGCACCCATTTCCCTCTCCTGCAGGATATGAATGCAGTATGTCATGTGTCAATGTTCATGCATGGGCAAAGGTAAGCCTGTCAATACACCAGTGCTAACTACTGAGCTAGTGGACTTCTTGAAGCTCGTCAAACAGAGGAGAAGAAGGAGGAGGAGGAGGAGGAGATGGGATTTATACCCTGCCCTTCACTTGGGGTCTCAGAATGGCTTACAGTCTCCTTCCCTTCCACTCCCCACCCCCGTTCTAGGGAAAAAGCCCACAGGAAAAAGCCCACAGACATAACTGCTCACAGGAAAAAAGCCCACGTGGAAAAATGCCCTCGTGGAAATAAGCCCACATGGAAAAATACCATGTAAAGTGCCATAGATATTTATAATGGTGGATAGCTATTCATCTCTATTTATGAGAATGAACACGTAATACCTATATTCACATGCAACAATTTGTGCTGTGATTTTATCAAGTATAATCCTATATGTATAATTGTCTTACATGTTGGCCATTTCCAGCTCTTCCATTGGCTGTGCTATGCACTCCATCAGCCATTGGCTATTTAACTGCCACTCAAGAGTACTCGTGTGCCATTGGCTGGGTGCTGGATCCACTCCTGTGCAACTAATTTACCCTTCAGTGGCTGTTGCTAGGCAACCAAGCTTGGTTCTGTCAGTAAAAATACAAAGAAAGGAAACCCTTTCCAGGTCTTTGTGAGGAACTCATTGGGCTCAGTCTTGACTAGAGTTGCCAGCTCCAGGTTGGGAAATTCCTGGATATTTTGTGATGGAGTCTACAGAAGCCAGCGTTTATGGAGGGGAGAGGCCTCAGATGAATAGAATGCCATAGAGCCCACCCTCCAAAGCAATTATTTTCTCCAGGGGTGGAAGAGATCTGTTTTCTGGAGTTCAGTTGTGATACATGGCGATCTTCAGGCTCCACCTGTAGGTTGGCTACCTTAGGCGTGGCAGTTAGTGCTTCAGAGCAGGGTCTGCTAGACCCGGGTTCTTGCTGTAGAAGTTGAGAAGGTGATTCCGGACCAGTCACAGACTTTCAGCCTAACCTACCTCACAGGGTTGTTGTGCAGATCAAAAGGGGGAGAGAATGATGAAATCTGCATTGGTCTCCACTGTGGAGAAAGACTATACTTTTCCTCCTGGGGAACCATTGCTGCCAATCTCCAGGTGAGGGCTGGAGGTCACTCACAATTAAAACTGCTCTCCAGATGGCAGAGATCAGGGGCAGGTAACAGTAGGTTGATGGTTGTCTGGGAAGGAGATAGGGTTGCCAACTCCAGGTTGGGAAATTCCTGGAGATTTGAGGGATGGTGCCTGGAGATGGTGGGGTTTGTGGAGGGGTGGGACTTCAGAGGTACAATGCCATAGACTCCACCCTCCAAACTAGCCATTTCGTCCTAGGAAATCCTTGCTGCCAATCTCCAGAGGAGGGCTGGAGATCTCTCAGAATTACAGCTGCTCTTCAGATGGCAGAGATCAGTCCCCCTGGAGAAAACATTAAGCTCTGTGCCATTATACCCTGCTGAAGTCACCACAGCAAACTGACGCTGAGTGCCCAAGGCCAGAGCCTCTTTCTAGAGCCCATTATATTTATTTCCACAATGGGCCTTATTCCTAGTTAAATAATAGTAAAAGCAACAATTATTTGACAACATTTAATAACAACAATAACAACAATAGCAATACTTTAATAACAGCGGTAATAATAACTCAGATATGATTCTTCATTGCAAATTAGCCAATCTCCTTAATTAAGTTTATCTTCCACCTGCTCATATTGCTGCACAGAAGTGGCAACCATGGCCTTGTAGTGCCTCATATTTCCTCTTTTTCACCTCTAGGCGATCTGCCTGTGCATTAGCCAGTGATAGTTTGTGGCAAGCCTGGTCCCTCTGCAGCCCATCAAATAGAGACCACACACTAGAATGACTGCAGTGGAATAGGGAATTAAGAGCACTGTAAAATCCCTCACAACAGTTTGTGGTTTTCTTGGCAACCATTCCAGGGCTGCATCATGACGATTCCATATTCTTATAGGAAACTGAGGATGTCTACCTGCTGCACCCTCAATATATGTCGAAAAGAGGTATGTGAGCATCTCACTGTAGTTGTCTTCATCTGGAAATGTGGCAGCAAGCTCATCAAAACCAGTTTTCACGTCATTCATTGGGACAAAGGCTAATGCAGCAAGAGATTTCAGTGTGATTTTTACGTTCATATTAGTTTCATAGTCAGTCTTCAAGCCAATACTGTTGATTTTCCTAATGAGGCTCTGACACAGGTGAAAATAACACCCTTTTACCTCAGCATGTGGAAAGGCAATCCTCACTGCATTCATACAAGCCTCCTCAGAATTGACCCAAACCTTTTGAGGTTGCAGATCTGGAATCAATAGCTTCATTATTTCAGACATTCTGTTATAAGTGTCTGTGTTCTTTTTTTGAAGTAAAATGTAAATACATGGCAGATATGAATTACCCAACTCGGCGTGCCATGCGTACACTTGGTAAAACATATTTGGCACTTTATCAAACATGCTATCTCCAAAGATGGTGTCTTTGTTTAATTCGAGCATATGTTCTCTATCACCTAAAACCAGAATTCTGTCTGGATTTTCCACACCGGAATCGTGAAGTATGAGTTGCCTATACATCTCAGGAATGTCAAAATGTATGGGTTTTGGGTTAGGCAAATTAATGCCTGTTCTGTGATAGCGAAGACTTCTCGCAAGGGATGATTGTCTGGGCATATGGCCCAATATATCATTATTTAACCCTGACAATACATTTCCCATCACATAGCGAGGAGTAGCGCTTATTGCTGTCATGTCTTGCTTCATTTTGCTTCTGGCAATGTTAGCTGCTGCTTTTTGAGGACCGGAGTCACAACAATGTTCTGCTGGTTCCTGAACTATGTTGCCATCTTTTGTTGTTATAAATCGAATGACACTTCATAGGGCGATTCTGTCTGCATCTCCAAGTCACCACTCCATTGGTAGTGCGAAAAGAGAGATATTCAAACCCCAATAATTTTGTTGTTCTTCTGGCTTCTTAAAAACTCCAGTGTTTGCACTATGAGCAATTTTTTTTTAAAGCTATGAGGTAACCCAGGAGTTGGAAATAAGGGCAAGTTCAATGATTTGGGCCTCCTTTCCTAAAGCCCCCTTCCCACTAATATACCTTGGCTTAAGTTAAGTAACTGTTTATTACAACTGGGAAAATACAATTTGGCACACAGGTGCATAGGCGTCAACTACGGGGGGGCTCGAGCCTCCCCCGAAATTTCCAGGGGGGGGGCTCAGCCACCCCCGGCAAAATGGAGCGCCGCCAGTGGCCAGTCAGCCGGCCAGCTGGCTGCCGTCGCCGCCTCTCCTTCCCCTCCACCCTCGGCCTGCCCTCCTGCCTCCCTGGGGCCGGAGGGGGGGAGAGAAGCGGCGGGGACATGGTCCCGTCCGTGTGCGCGCAAAGCACGCTCGCACAAAAGAGCCCCCGCCCCCCCGCGATTTAAAAAGTCTACGCTCCTGCACAGGTGTATGACACTCCCCACCCCTCAAACTCCTGTCACTTCTCAGAACATGGGAAAACAGAGAAAAGAGACCCTGTTGCAGCCGGCATGATCTCCACAACTTGTCTTGCGAGATCATCCATGGGCTACTTCCACACTATCATTTTTGTCACTCAATTGTCCCTATTGCTTTGGGTTCCCCCTCCCCTTTTCCACATGTGTTTTGCTCCCTCTGGGACTACTAGAGACAGCAAAGCACACCGGGGAGGGGGGGGCTCCTAAAGCAATAGGGACAAATGAGCGACAATAATGACAGTGTGGAAGTGGCCCATCTGACCCGTTAGCCTTGTTATGTTCTCACACAAAGCTTTCAAAGCAGCACCAAAACATGTAATGTCAATTTTTTTGTTTCTTACAGGGTGGTGTGAAACAAGCCCCCTTCTGTTTCCATCTACATCTTGAGGTAGGGCTGCCAAGTCCGCCTGGGGGGCGGGGGATCCCCTGCTACAGGGGTCCCCAATCCACCGGCCTGGATTCAGCCGGTGGGGGGAACCCCACCCCTGAAGTCATCCAGTAAGGATGACTGCCCCAGTGTGATAACATCACCTGGAAGTGACATCATCACACTGGGACGTTGCTGGGGCGACACTCTAGCAATCACCCCCAAAACTCTATGGTACTTCCAGTGACATCATCATGCATGCACGCCTGAGAACTCCCAGGATGAAGAGGACTCCCCTTGCCAGTAGAAGGTAAGTACTTGGCAACCCTTGAGGTCCTCTTCACTTTCTACCATTGGACTAGCAGTCACCATGAAATCATAGATGCATAAACTCACAGAACCCTAGAACCACAGAGTTGAAAGGGGCCATACAGGCCATCTAGTCCAACCCCCTGCTTAATGCAGGATCGGCCTAGCACAGGGGTGGCCAAACTGTGGCTCGGGAGCCGCATGCAGCTCTTTCACACATATTGTGTGGCTCCCAGCAGGGCAGCTGGGGAAGCTAAATATTGTTAGCAAACAGATATCACTGGACAAATAAATATCATTACCAATATCTGCTTTGACCGCTTTTGTTATTATTTTTGGCAGTCTCGTTTAACGTTAATAAAAAGCAAATTTGCATATTTCCCAGTAAAAATGTGTAATATTCATTCATGGCTCTCAGACATCTGACATTTATTCTGTGCGGCTCTTATGTTAAACAAGTTTGGCCACCCCTGGCCTAGAGCATCCCTGACAAGGGTTTGTCCAGCCGCTGCTTAAAGACTGCCAGGGAGGGGGAGCTCACCACCTCCCTAGGCAGCTGATTCCACGGTTGCACAACTCTGACTGTAAATCCGCTGGCAATGAATTCTAGTCAAGCTTATGTATTTCCCAGCTCTCTCTCTCTCTCTCTCTCTCTCTCCCACTTGTTCTCGCTCTGTGATTCCTGCAACATACTTCTTGTGTCTTTCCCAGAAATAACTAGCTGGCCCCATTCGGACACAGGATACTAGCCAAGATGGACACTTGGCCTGATCCAGTAAGACACTTCTTGTGTCCTTAGATTCAAATTACCAAAGGGGTGTGATGCTCGAGGCCTTAAGTGTTTGCTAATGGTCAGTAAAATCATCACTCACTTGTCTAGAAGAGTTATTCCCGGGGAAGAGCACATCAGACAAATACTTTCCCCCCTGTTAGTGAAATAATGTCATATTTTTTCCCTCTCTCTCGTGGTGATGTAAATCATTGGCCTGTGGTATAACACAGTTCTTGGGGGGGGGGGGGGGGGGCGGGAAGACCTTTTCAAGATTCCGTGTATGAAAATCAGCCAACAGATGGTATGAATATATGCAGTGATGGCTCGCCAAGAATAACAAATGAGGGAATGCAGCAAATAAAAAAAGAGATGTTTCATGTGTATAGACAGAAAGGGATGAAGCTATTCTGCTGAGACGTTGATTAATGTTGGCCGAAGTTGGGAGATGAGCGCATGGCGCGGGGGGTGTCACGTGACATATCTTTCCAGAAGGCGAGAGTTCCCAAGCCTTCCAAGAAAACAGGGCATCCCACCTTGGAAGAAGAAGGTGGATTAATTTTCTGAGGAGATGGGGATTTTGAATCCACAGCTCTATGGCTAGCAAGAGCTGTTTCCACCCAATAAATTGAAGGAGCTGGGGATATTTAGCTTGGAGAGGAGCCAACTGAGAAGTGATGTGATAGCCATCTTCAAGTACTTGAAGGGCTATCATATAGAGGATGGTGCAGAGTTGTTTTCTGTTGCCCCAGAAGGTCGGACCAGAACTAGTGGGTTGAAATTAAATCAAAGGAGTTTAAATGTTAGGAAGAACTTCCTGACAGTTAAAGAGATTCCTCAGTGGGACAGGCTTCCTCGGGAGGTTGTGGGCTTCTTTGGAATTTTTAAACAGAGGATAGATGGCAACCTGACAGCAATGCTTTTTTTTAAAAAAAATAATTTTTCATTAGAAACTGTCAACATTTTTACAACAATAATGTACCACACATGTAGTTGTATTACATACAGTGTAAGTATACAAGCCACATTGGCCATAACAATAACTACTGTAACTATTATAACTATAACTCAAAAATAAAGAAACACACATACACAAAAAATAGATAACTATTTTTAGATAACCACACATTACGGAAAATCAGATTTTCAACTATTATGATACAATAATCACATTAACTGTTGAAGCAAATTCTTCCCCACTCCTCCACTTGCACCTGGCTGGATGACCTTGGGCAAGCCATAGCTCTGTACCAGCTGTTCCCTCAAGGACAGCTTGGGAAAGAGCTCTCTCAGCCCCACCTACCTCCCAGGGTGTCTGTTGTGGGGAGGGGAGGGGAAAGGAGTCTGTAAGCCGCTCTGAGACTCTTAAGTGAGTGAAGGGCGGGATATAAATCCAATCTCTTCTTCTTCTCTTCTTCTTCCTTATCTGATAAATATTCTAAGAAAGGGAACCATATTGCCACAAAATTGGACTGATAATTTTCATTGTTTTTCTGCATTAAAGATTCTGTAATTTTGTCTAACAAACACAAATTGCAAACTTTCAAAATCCAACTGTTAATTGAAATCATTTTAGAACTCTTCCGAGATTTAGCTTGGATTATTCTAGCTGCTGCACAAAAATATTCCAGGAGGATTTTGTTACCTTCAGGGGAGTCTTGATGCAGCCAGATATTTAGTACTAAAATTTTTGGATCCAGAGGTATTCTATAAGTAGTGATTTGGTGTATAATTGGAATAAGCGCTTTTCAGAATTGTTTTATTTTGTCACATTGCCACCAAATGTGCCAATAAGTGCCCTTCTCACCACAGACCCTCCAACATTTGTTAGAGATTGTTTTTGTTATGTGGTGCATTTTAATAGGTACCATCTGGAAAACTGACAGCAATGAAGAAGAAGAAGAGGAGATAGGATTTATACCCTGCCCTTCACTTGTAGTCTCAGAGCAGCTTACAAACTCCTTTCCCTTCCTCTCCCCACAACAGACACCCTGGGAGGTAGGTGGGGCTGAGAGAGCTCTGAGACAATTGTCCTTGAGAGAACAGCTGGTACAGAGCTATGGCTTGCCCAAGGTCATCCAGCCAGGTGCAAGTGGAGGAGTGGGGAATCAAACCTGGTTCTCCCAGATTAGAGTCCGTGCACTTAACCACTACACCAAACTGGCTCCCAGTTAGCTCACTTCCTGTTTCCTGGTCACAAATAGGGAGCTGATTTTTGATGACCGGTTGGACTGTTCATTGACTTGTTTGTGACCATTGGGCAGGTAGCGGCACTGAATACCTTCCTAACCATGCAGTACAGTACGGTGCAACTGGCTTTTCATGCCTTTGCGCTCTCGCACAGCCAGGTGGGGTTCTATAAAACCTCGGTCCTTGCTGTGGAACTGCTCCGCTCAACGAGCAGCCATTTACATAGAAAATTAAATCAGTCACAAATCAGTCGTAAATAAATGCAGGGTCGTAATGAAATCCTACCCTTTGGTTTTCATATAAGTGGTCTCTTGTGACAGTTACGGCTGCTGATCAGTTTCAATTGGCAGTAACTTTGTGTCAGTAGAAAAGAGCCCGAGTCCCCAGGTCTCTGAAGAAGTGAGCAGTAGAAGAAGAAGAAGAGATTGGATGTATACCCCGCACTTCACTACCTGAAGGTGTCTCAGAGCAGCTTACAAACTCCTTTCCCTTCACCTCCCCACAACAGACACCCTGGGAGGTAGGCGGGGCTGAGAGAGCTCTTTCCAGAACTGTCCTTGAGAGAACAGTTCTGACAGAACTACAGCTTGCCCAAGTTCATCCAGCAGCTGCATGTGGAGGAGTGGGGAATCCAACCCGGTTCTCCCAGATTAGAGTCCGCGCACTTAACCACTACACCAAACTGGCTCTCACAAAAAGCTCATCCCCTGCTATAAATCTTGGTAGTCTTTTAGGTGCTGCTGGACACTTGCTCTTTTCTACTGCTACCGACAGCTTAACATGGCTACCCATCTTGATCTATCGGCATCTTTATGCATGTGCTGTTTGCAAAAACCCAGTGCAAACCTGTTTGGCAGATGTTTGCAGCCGTTTGGTGCAAACTGAACAGCCCGGGTGATGAGCTCACGTCTCACTGAAACTTTTGAACATGTTAAGTTGGGCGGTTGAACACGTTCCTGTCAAAATCTGCAACATTCTTAATGACTCTCAATCTCTAATCCTGGCTGTTTCAGTACAAATATTCCCATTTTGATTTTACTTCTCCTTTGTGAGAGCTGAACCCACTTAAAGGGGATAGCTCAAGATGGGCAGCTGTGTTAGTCTGTCTGTAGCAGTAGAAAACAGCAGGAGTCCAGGAGCGCCTTAAATACTAACAAAATATGTGGCAGTGTAGGAGCTTCCGTGAGTTCCTACCCTGCCACATACAAAGCTAATCCCCTGCCACATATTTTGTTAATCTTTAAACTACTGCTGGACTCTTGCTCTTTTCTACTGCTACAGACAGACTAACTGAACTGTAGCTGAACAGACGAGCAGCCAGTTTGGTGTCGTGGTTAAGTGCGCGGACTCTACTCTGGGAGAACCGGGTTTGATTCCCCACTCCTCCACTTGCACCTGCTGGATGACCTTGGGCAAGCCCTAGTTCTGGCACAGCTGTCCTTGAAAAAGAGCAGTTTCTGTCAGAGCTCTCTCAGCCTCACCTACCTCACAGAGCATCTGTTGTGGGGAGGGGAAGGGAAAGGAGTTTGTAAGTCGCTCTGAGACTCCTTCGGGTAGTGAAGGGTGGGGTATAAATCCAATCTCTTCTTCTAAAGGGAATTTCTGTAATTTTGTTGTGTAAAGTGCAGGGATGGGTTGCTGGTGATCAAGATAATTTGTTCCATGTTATTTCCCATTACTCTATATAGGTGTGAAAGCTGAACAATGAAGAAAACTGACAGGAAGAAAGAAGACTCCTTTGAAATGTGTTGGAGGTGAGTTTTGTGGATACTGTGGACTGCCAAATAGACAAATAAGTGTGTTCTAGAAAAAAAAACCCCAAGCCTGAACTCTCTCTAGAAGCTAAAATGACGAAACTGAGGACATCGTACTTTGGTCACATTAGGAGAAGACAAGAGTCACTGGGAAAGATAGTAATGCTAGGAAACGTTGAAGGCGGCAGGAAAAGAGGAAGACCCAAATTGAGGTGGATGGACTCTATCACAGAAGCCACAGCCCTCTGTTTGTAAGACATGAACATGGCTCTTAACAACGGAGCCTTTTGGAGAACATTAATTCGTAGGGTCACCATAACTTGGCAGCGCTTAACACTCACACACAAACACAGCCAGTGACAGTCAACATTTCTAAAGCCATAAGACATAATTTGAGGACATGAGAACCCTATGCTGAATTTCATTTTGTTGTTTTACTATGGCCCTGGTCACACGAGCCAGATAAAACGGGGGCGGGGAAGCGAGGCTTTTTGTGCTGGAGTACTTTGACCCGCAGTTGCACAATCACACATTTCTGTGAAGCTGCGGTCGCAACTCGTCACTGCGTGATCAGATGCAACCATGGGCAAGTTGGGGGGGGTGGTTTGGTTCTGTTTTGATTTGCTTAAACAGGGGATCAATGAATCGCATCTCCACCCTGAGGGCTTCCAATGACAGTATGTGATGATACACATATTGAGAAGGGGAAACAAACAGCAGCACAGTGTTGGGATAGCCTGATCAGACTATCCCCGATGCCACAAGTGCGCACTGGAGTGATCACACAGGGAAAGTCCATCTGTGGCCCACAGCAACCCGCCTGATACTGGATTTTCCCTACTGTATTTTTACTGTGCTTCTTCGGCGGAGAGCAATGGCTTGCCGATGGGTGTGGGACACTTCACAGATGTGCTCTTGTGATCGTGCCCTTAAAATCCAGCAGGGAGTCGTGCCTCTCACGTGGCTAATTCTGCTTGTGATCGGGGCCTATATATTTCTAATCGGGACTCTCGGCATTATAACTGGGGCTGGTATTAGGTCCAGAGACTTAGCAAGGTAGGGCTGGGTAGCATGAGGATGAAGACACAGATGAGCAAAACTGTGCTGGTGGAATCTGGTTAGTAGGCATTCAGGAGTATCAAGATGGCTCCTGGGGGGTTGTATCAGGAGGAGATTGGGTCATCTCAGTCACCTGACTCCCTGATGGGAGAACTGAGTGTAGCGGCTTGCCAGATCACTCCCTTTGGCAATGTTTGTAAGTGGGTAAACCCTGTGGTGCACAGAGGGACTTACTTCTATGTAAGCAAGCTTTGGGTCATTGTTATTGAGCCCTAAGCGAGTTGTCATGCATGACCGTGTTCATCTTGGTTCCTTGTGAGCGTTTGATTTAGCCAAACGAAAGTTCTAATTTTGTAGAGAAATCAGTTGTTCGAAACGGTCAACAGGATAAATTACTCCAAATGTTTCTCGAAAAGGCTGCCATTACAAGAACAGATTTTACAGGAAATGCCCTAAAGCAGAAGATGTTGAAACATTGTCCTGCATGTAAGAAAGATTATGATTCAGTATTCTTGGACGTCATTGGGAGTGTTCCCAGAATTCATGCCAACTAAGGTTCCTTCCCTCCTGGGCCACTTGATGGTAGGAGATGAGCAATGAGACACTGTAGTCCATAGATACAAACTCTCTGTGTTATTTATATCAAAGAGGACATAGAGTCCCACAGGCTGTGGTCACGCACACTAAATAATCCACTTTCAATGCCCTTTCCAACTGGATTTTACTGTGTGAACTGGCAAAAATCAGTTGGAAAGGGCACTGAAAGTGGATTCAAAGTGGATTATTTACTGTGTGTGACAGCAGCCAGTAGAAAACTGTCCAGTCCCAGTCCGTTGTGTCCTTGAGTAGGGCGTTCTTCTTGTAGGGTGCGGCGTGACTGAGGAAGTTGGATGTCACAAGTCAGGACAAACCTCAGATACAGGGTCACTGGCAGTTGTGTCACTGCAGGCTTCCCTCCCGGGACTCATTGAGGGTCCATGTGTTCACACCAACGGGTTCAGGGGTCACTCATTCGGTTTCCTTGCAGTCTCACCGTCCTCACCCTTCATCTCACGTTGGCGTCCTTCATATCACGCCCGGCCGGCATAAGCTCCAGATCCTTCCTCCCTGGCTCGCCTGTTGCTTTTCTCCTTTATTTCCTCATCTGGTCAAGCCCTGCCCTACAACAGGGGAGCCATTGGGCTGGCCAAACCTCCCCCTGTCCCCGAGCAGACCATTCCCTCTTCCCTCCAGTGAGGTTGCCACCACGACCCGAGATGCACTCCCCCCCCCCCTTTCCTTCCTGCATTGCCAGTGTTCCTCATGCTGGTCAGTGGGAGAAGGCCACTGGTCCGGTGTCGGATCTCTGCTTGTCGTGTTGCTGTCGATGCTCATCATTCTGTGGGCCAGTCATGCCTTCAGTCGTCTGCGGGCTCGGCCCTGGATTCTGAGACAAGGCGCGGGCTCCCGGTCATTGTTGGTGTTGCGGGGGACCTCCTCCCCTCCAGTGGGGTCCTCCCCTCCAGTGGGGTCCTGGCTAGGCAGGGGGGCCAGGGTGGGCGGCTCCTCCTGACAAAGACATCAAGAGAATAAACTTCCCCCATACTAGGCCCTAAGAGTTACTTAAAAATGGGAGTGTACCATTGACCAAACCAAACCATGATCAAAACCATGGGTGTGTGTCTGTATTATGTGTCATTAAATCACTTCTGACTTATGATCTCCAAATGAACTCGTTAACAAACAGGCTTGCTCAGATCTTGCAAACTGAAGACTGTGGGTCAATCCCTCTCCTGTTGGGTCTTCACCTTTTCTTGCTGCCTTCAGCTTTTCCTAGCATGATTGACTTCTCCAGTGTGTCTTGTCTTCTCATGATGAGACCAAAGTATGAAAGCCTCAGTTTAGTCATGATAGCTTCTAAAACCATGAGGCAGAATGTAGAGAGAAATAAGGGAGATTACAAAAGTGGAAAATGGGTGGCTTCAACTACCCTTACATTGACTGGGCAAATGTGTGCTTGAGTCATGCTGTAGAAGGAGGTTCCTAGGTATAAGAAATGGCCTGTGCACTGGGACACTTAATCACAGAGGCAACTAGAGGTGTAGTGACTCTGGACTTGGTTCTGATTGGGGTTTGAGACCTGATGCAAGGTGTAGATATTGTTAGACTCAGAGATCATTTCATAGAAAAAGTGGTGCAGGAGTTCATTAGCATAACTCATTAGCATAACTTATTTGCATATGCTACACCCCCTGAAATCACCAGAAGTATGTCAGAAGGCAAAAAAGGAGGGAGGGAGGGAGGGAGGGAGGGAGGGAGAAAGAAAGAAAGAAAGAAAGAAAGAAAGCTGGCAGAGAGGGGACAGCTACTAATCCAAGCCTCAGAAATACGACTATTCTGGGAGGATAGCTTCAGTGGTGGCTGAAGCCTTCAGAAGGTTGGTCGGAGGAACAAGGACCTTTCCAGGGGACGGGGTCATTTTGCTGCAGCCATGACACAAGCTGGCATTCCCCCACCGGGGAGGGGGGGCTGGCACGAACTCCCGGAGCTGCACTCCCCCGAGCTCCTGCTCGAAAGGACCCCTGGTTACACTGATTAGGAGCAGTGCTATTAAGTTCAGCATTCATGTTAGGGGAAAGTCGCCTCCAAAGTCCAAAGCAATCATATTTGATTTCAAGAAAGGAAACTTTACAAAAACGACAGAACTATTCTGAAGAAAGTTGTAGGCAAAATTAAGAAAATCATATATTTCCAGGATGCCTAGAAAGTATTTAAAAGCACACTTATTGAGGCCCAGATACAATGCAAATTAAAATAGGTACCATCAAATATTAAAAGATTCCTGTCCAGTTAACAACCCATGTCAAGAAAGCCCTAAAAGGCAAAGTAGCTTCATTCAAAAAGTGGAAGGTTTTTGCATGAACAAATGAAACTGCCTTATACTGAATCAAACAACTGGTCCATCAAGATCAATAATGTCTATTGAGACTGGTGCCTGATCCTTTTAACTGGAGATGCTGGGGACTGAATCCGAGACCTTCTGCATGCTAAGCAGATGCTCTTCCCCTGAGCCTCAGCCCCTGCCAAATTTCCTGAACTGAGTGAACAGAAAGGAGCACTGGTCCTGGCAAGACAAACGTAAGTTTGACAATAAGATGAGCAACACTTCGGTCAGCGAGCACTTCGGTCAGGGTCGTGTCATCGGCTCCGTGTCCCGGGCCCCAGAGAGGCCAGGCTCACTGGCACCAGGGCCAGAGCGTTTTCGGTGGCGGCTCCAACCTGGTGGAATGAGCTCCCGGAAGAGACCAGGGCCCTGCGGGACCTGACGCAGTTCCGCAGGGCCTGCAAGACGGAGCTCTTCCGCCAGGCCTTTGGCTAGGAGCCGCCACCGACCTCGTAACAGCACTGTAAGAACATCTACAATGGAAATTGGTCCAATGCAGCCCAGACTGATGGCTATAACTGGAGGGTCCCTCACTAGAGAGGACGCCATTTTAAAGAGACTGGAAGCATTTTAGTGGATATTTTAGTTTTATTGTAGCAGTTATGCTCCTGTGTAATGGAGTTTTATTATTGTTGTGTTTTAAATGATTTTAAATTGTTATGATATGCATGGCTTTGAGCCTTTGTTAGCCGCCCTGAGCCCGCTTGCGGGGAGGGCGGGATATAACAACTAAAATAAATAAATAAATAAATAAAACAAGAGAATAAAAGGAGCGGATCGCTGAAAACATCAAGGCGAGCCATAATCATTTCTTCAATTGTACCAGGGGCAAGAAACCTGGCCAGAGAGGCTGTTGGTCCTTTGGACGACAAAGGAATGAAAGGAATGTTAAAGAAGATGAAACTGAATACATTCTTTATGTCTCCTTTCACTGATGAAAATGTGGAACGTGTACCCATACCAGAAACACTGTTTTGGGGAAGGGTGGCTGAAGAACTCTGGCCAAGTGAGGGGATGAGAGATGAAGTCCTAAGATTACTAGGGAAACTGAAAACTGCTAGAGGGATAGGTCCCAAGGGCATATTCCTAAGGGTTCTTCAGAAACTCCAATATGGAAGTGTTGCTCTATTGACGAGTATATGTACCTTGTTTTCCCAAACTGGCCTCTCTGCTAGACATCTGTAGAATAGCAACTGTATGCTCAGTTTTTAAATAGGGGTCCAAAGGGGTTCCAGAGAATTACAGGCCAGTTAGCCTCATTTCTAGGGTTGCCAGAGGACTACTGGAATTCCAAGAAGAAGAAGAAGAAGAAGAAGAAGAAGAGATTGGATTTATACCCTACCCTTCACTACCCAAGGGAGTCTCAGAGCAGCTGACAAACTCCTTTCCCTTCCCCTCCCCACAACAGACACCCTGTGAGGTAGGTGGGGCTGAGAGAGGGAACAGCTGGTACAGAGCTATGGCTTGCCCAAGGTCATCCAGCAGGTGCAAGTGGAGGAGTGGGGAATCAAACCCAGTTCTCCCAGATTAGAGGCCGTGCACTTAACCACTTAGAAGAAGAGGAAGAGGAGAAGGAGGAGGAGGTTGGATTTATACCCCGTCCTTCACTTGGAGTCTCAGAGCGGCTTGCAATCTCCTTCCCTTCCCCTCAACAGACACCCTGTGAGGTAGGTGGGGCTGCGAGGGCTCTCAGATAACTGCTCTCAGAGAACTGCTCCCTCTCCTGCAGGATATGAATGCAGTATGCCATGTGTTCATGCATGGGCAAAGGTAAGCTTGTCAATACACCAGTGCTAACTACGGAGCTAGTGGACTTCTTGAAGCTCATCAAACAGTGAAGGAGGAGGAGGGCTGAGAGGGCTCTGAGACAACTGTCCTTGAGAGAACAGCTGGTACAGAGCTATGGCTTGCCCAAGGTCATCCAGCAGGTACAAGTGGAGGAGTGGGGAATCAAACCCGGTTCTCCCACATTAGAGGCTTTGCACTTAACCACTTAGAAGAAGAGGAGGAGGAAGAGGTTGGATTTATACCCTGCCCTTCACTCGGAGTCTCAGAGCAGCTTACAATCACCTTCCCTTCCTCTCCCCACAACAGACACCCTGTGAGGTAGCAGGGCTGAGAGAGCTCAACTACTCTTGAAAGAACAGCTCTGAGAGAAATGAGGCTTGCCCAAGGTCACCTAGCAGCTGCATACGGAGGAGCAGGAAACCAAGCCTGGTTCTCCCAGATTAGAGTCCGCACTCCTAACTGCTACCCCAAACTGGCTCCATTCTGCCAACAGCTGGCAGAAGAGGAAAAAACACCCCTGTCGGAGTCAGTGCCAGTGAAGGCAGTGATGGCCAGAAGCACAGATGACTTAGAATGGGGGTTAGACAGATTTGTGGAAGACAGGTCCATGGTAACTGAAGAGAATCTCCTTAGTTAGGAGCAGGAAATCTCTGAACATCTGTGCTGGGAGGCAACAATCCGGGGAAGGCGCTGGTCTCTCTGTACATTGCTTGATGTCTCTCCAGGACAACTGGTTTGGCTTCAGCATAAAGTAGGTTGCTGGGCTAAATGGACCACTGTTGTGATATACGGTAATTATTGATCATGTGCATTACATTCCTCTCTACCCCTGATCAGCGATTCCTCAGAGTGCAAGTGTGAAAGTAAACTGGTACAGGCTGGAATGGAGTGCCAGTAAGAAAGGGGACAAGGTGGTACCTCCCATCTTCTGCTTCGAGGTCCCAAGAGAGACTCTCAAGCAATTTAAGCAACTTTCACCTCTGCTGAAGCCACTCCATGAACAGGGGCGTGCTAAGGTTGCATTCTCTCTCCTGCCCTAGTGAAGCATCTTCACAAAACGGCAGCCCCAGCTTCACACTAGATGTTGGCTACAGTTGTTTGTGTTGGAAAGTGCTGTCAAGTTGCAGTCAACTTAGGGCTACCCTGTAAGGTTTTCAAGTCAAGAGACAAACAGAGGCGGTTTGCCATTGTCTGGCTCATCATAGCAACCCTGGACCTCCATGTTGGCCTCCCATCCAAGTACTAACCTTCTTGCTGATGGAGATGTAGCCAGCCTTCATGGTCTCCCATCCAAATACTAACCAGGGCTGACTCTGCTTAACTTCTAAGATCTGAACGATTGGGCTAGCTTGGACTATCCAAGTTAGGCCTCTGCATAGCAACTCGGGTGCTCCTTGGTGGTCTCCCATCCAAGCACTAAGCTGGGCTGACCCTCCTTAGCTTCCAAAATCTGATGACACTAGGCTAGCCTGGGCCATCCAGGTCTGCACAGCTACAGTTTGGCAAGTCATTATCCTCAGAGCCTTCCAGCTGAAGGAGATGTAGCCAGCCAATGTAATATGTCTTCTCCCCAACTCGGGCTGGTCCTGTAAATCTGTCTCTGCTGCACAAAGATCCCACAAATGCAGCAGATGAGATCTCTCTGCTAAACCCTGAATCATGTGGAAGTTCAGATGAGGACGCCGGGTTGGCACACCATTAGCCCAAAGGAAAGGCACCTCATGCAGCCATGGAGGGCTCTTCATTTTTAAACCGATCATTTATAAAATGTATCATCACAGCAGTTCTTGATCCCGAGCGTTAAATAGACTGCTGGGTGATGATTCAGACTTTGTCAGAGAAAAATAGACTTTAAGTGGTTTTCTCGATCGGGTACTGGAATCCAAGTGAGAAAGCTCATGGCCTCCGGGTAACTGCTGAAAGTTCTCAGGACTTGTCGATAACACGTCTTGCGTTGGGATGCCGAAATTGCCTTCAGGGACGCTTTCCCGTCCCGTCACTGACGGCCCGATCTCACGCTAGTGCTTAATCAATAGGGAAATAATTCTATTTCCGGCACAATCCGTAACTAGAGAGGGTTTCTGTCTCGAGCAGATGGAGAGGCAGAGATTAATTGGCAAATCTGTCGAAAAATTCGGTTTTGACTTTGCTGGGCGAATCGAGCCCACGGTGCTTAATTTTCATACCATTTTCTGTTGTCTCGTGCTGAGATTCTCCTGTAGAATTTATGCCTTTCCAAACATTATTTGTGAGCCAAGAAATCAGCATGCTACGCTGTGCATATATTATATAAATATAAAATCTGTGCACAATGTGTATGAACTGTATATCATACAACAGGCATACAGAGGGCTGCTGTTCCAGAACTATGGCTGCAAGGTCCCTCGTGGCAACTGGCAGGGGGTAGGGGGAACTTACCCATAGAAAGAAGGAGGGTGGTGCTCTCCCCGATGCTATTTAACATCTATATGTGTCCCCTTGCCCAGATTGCCCGGAGGCATGAGCTAAGGTGTCACCAATATGCGGATGACACCCAGCTCTATCTGTTGTTGGGCACTCAGTCTGACTCTACCCCGGAAGACCTGGATCGGGCGCTGCAGGACATGGCTGGATGGCTTAGACTGAGCTGGCTGAAATTGAATCCGACAAAGACGGAGGTCCTGTGCCTGAATTGGAGTGGTCTGGGGCAGTGTTCCCTCTAAGGCCCAATTTACACCTCCCCTCTGAAGTAGTTTGACTGCTGTCTTTTCCTACACTCATTTCACGCTGGTTTCAAACTTCACTCCCTGGGTCTGAAGAGTACTAAGCAACAGGATTTGTTTAAAGTGATATAATGCTAGCTTGACCACAGGAGGGCAATTAACAAATGTAAAGAGTAATTTTAAAACTAGAACAAGTATGGTTTGAAACTAGAAACAGGTATAGATGGTTTTGTTTTTGTTTTTTAAACTAGAATGATTCCAGCGGGAAAGTCAGATGTAGACTTGACCTAAGCTGAGTTTAGTGTGTGCCAGCTCACAGTTTTTAGCCTCTGGCTCACATATTTTTGTCTTAGCTCAGGAAGGGTGGCTCCAGAGCAAACTAATATACGCAGCAGCCAAATTGCTTGCTCACAACTTTAATGCCAGTAGCTCACAAAGTAAAATTTTTGCTCACAAGACTCCACAGCTTAGAGGGACCATTGGTCTGGGGGTAGGGATCCCATTACCAGCCTTCGATGGGGCACTGCTGGTGCCAGCGCCGAAGGTCAGGGAGTTTGGGAGTTCTCCTGGATGCCTCCTTAACAATGGAGGCCCAGGTAGCAGCTGCTGCCAAGACAGCCTTTTACCTCCTTCGGCTGAACAGGCAGTTTGTTTCCTCCCTTGAACTCAATGATCTGGCTTCAGTGATCCACGCTATGGTCACCTCAAGGTTAGACTACTGCAAAACTGGCTTCTACTACAGAGTATTTGCCCAAATGCCGAGGTGTCCCCCGGAAGTCGCTGGCGTGATGACCTCACTTCCTGTGTAACACTGGCAACTTAGCTTAGGCCTTCTTCAGTCTATCGGTAAGTCCCCCCACTGGCCAGCTGATTGATGGCTGGGGGAGGCAGGGGCCGGTGGTCGGGGATCCCTGCCTCCTCTGGGGATCAGGCAATCGTATCCAGGGCAGGGAACTTCTCCGTCCAAGGAGAAAAGGTCTGAATTTCCCCCACCTTGGTAATCAAGGACAAACTTCGGCCTCTGCTTTTCAAGAGGGGCAGATGGCAAATGTTACCCTTTTGGATTGACAGGTGGAACTTCCCCCCCCCCCCCATCAGCGGCCCCACAACTTCAAACCATCCGGCAAGGACATTGTGATTGCATATGAAAAAGAAGGTTGCTCAAACCAGCACATCAAAATGCGATATTGAAATCCCTGGGGGAGACTCTACACATTATTTCCCCCCTGCCCCGCGCGTTTGAAACATCTCACTTAAATAAGGTCAGGTCACTGCACTGAAAGGGTTTATGAATCCACTTCCCTGTGGATCAAGGCGGGATGCTTTCCGCAGGGAGGGGGACATAAAACTCACCCCCCACACACACACACACATACACTTGACCTTCTTTGGTTTCGGATATACTTTAACACAGGCCGAAGCAGATGGGAATGGCACGCCTGGAGCTCAAGTTACACTTTCCCTGACGGAGAGAAGTTATTTGAAATAGTTTGATGGCCTGATAGGATCTCAACGGAAAGGTCTGCTTTGTTTCAAACAGAGGCTTCAAAAGCATTCCCGCAGTCTCCCCGGGTTTCTGAACTGCAGAGGGGCCCGCCTCTGCCATGTTTTGCAGAGGTCCAGAAAAGATAGAATCCCCCAGCCTGATCTTGCTCATTAGCAGAACAAAGTTGGAGTCCAGTGGTGCCTTAAAGAGCAACAAAGTCTGATTCTGCATTGACTTCTGTTGTTTTCCGTTGTTTTATGAAACCCACGTTGGAACAGAAACTCCCCTCTGCATTGCATGCTGCTTTCACTTCCATTGATCATCGGATTTTTATGGTGGATTCCACACTCTCTGCCGCTTCCGCTTTCTTTGATTGTCAGATTTTATTGTACCTTCTGCATAGACTTATGGTCGTTTTATGGCCATTCAGCCAATATGGCATTGCCCTAGGGTTGCCAGCCTCCAGGTGTGGCCTGGAGATCTCCCACATTTACAACTGATCTCCAGCTGACAGAGATCAGCTTCCCTGGAGAAAATAGCTGCTTTGGAGAGTGGACTCCATTGTACTGTGCTGAGGCCCCTCCCCAAACCCTGCCCTCGCCTGGATCCACCCGACCCCAAAGTCTCCAGGTGTTTTCCAACCCAGACCTGGCTACCCTACATTGCCCCGAGGTATCTGAATGTGGTTTGGAGCTGCACTCTTTCCTCCCAGTTGAGAAAATGTGGAGCGAATGCCAGGTGCAGAATCACCCAGAGTTTTATTCAAGGTATAAGCTTTCGTGTGTACGCACACTTCTTCAGATACATTAGCCGTTTGCTTATTTTTAATGTTGCCTCCATCCATGGGGTGGCTGGAGATTACACTTGGAGATCTCCAGGTCACAGAGATCTGGGGGAAAGGGCCACTTTGGAAGGTAGACTGTATGGCATTGTACCCTGCTGAAATCCCTCCCCTCCCCAAATCCCATCCTCCACAGACCTCACTCTCAGCATTTCCAGATATTTCCATATTTGTTCCCCTGTCCCCCAGGAGCAGCGTTTCATGGAGATCACTGGCTTGCAATGGAAGGGACGAGGAAAGAAGTTTCCATTCTTCCACTTTAAAATGTAGTTTAGGTCCAACTCAGTGTGGGATAGTGTCAGCTAATGCTGCCATCCCCTGGGTGGGAGGTGGTTCCTGACCCAGGTGGGCCTCGTGTCTGTTGAATGTCTTACCTGCCCTGTTCTCATGGAACGCTTATCGCCTCGCCTGCTTCTCTGACCTTGGAAGTCTGTATTCCAGCTGCTGCTTCTTTTCAGGTCTAGTAATGTGTCTTTCCCGCTTTTACTTTGGGAACTAAGAACCAGTAGTTTTAGCGCCTTTTCACCTCCCCTTTGATTGGATGTATTGTCATGAATGAACCCTTTTGAATTCTGTATAACTTCACTGGCCTCCTGAATGCTTGCCATTACTAACACAAAAAAGTACAGATGATCAGTGAGACCTTTCTTCAATAAAGATTTCCTGTTTAAGGACACTTGTTGTTGATGGACTCTGTGGGCTCTCTTAGATAGCCTTACAGTAGCCACAATGTCTGACTGGACATACTAACCTCAACGTGGATCCCACAGTACAATCTGTTTAAGGATTCTTGATGCCAAACTAGAAATTACTTCCATTGGCTCACCCAATACACCCTTTGGCAAGTTAGATAGACCCAAACTATCCCTTGTATGCAACACAAGGTACATATGAACAGTGGTGGCAAACATTTGGACCAAGAATCTGTTAAACAATTCCCCATCCCATTCCTCAGTTCAGGTTGATGAAAGACATAATTACCTGGCCAGTGTAGTCTGGAACAAAACCAGATTATCCAGAAAGACTTCAAACTTTCACCATGAAGGCAGGGCAAGCCTACTCAGGGTTACAGTCTTCTAAGTCTGTTGACCTCAGAGCCTGGAAGCTAAGCAGGGTTGCTACTTGGATGGGGGACCACCAAAGAAGACCAGGACTGCCATACAGAGGACGGCAATGGCAAACCGCCTCTGCTCATCTCTCGCCCTGACAACCCCATGAGGTTGCCATAAGTCAGTTACAACCTGTCGGCACTTATTATGATGATGATTGAATGTTCATTTATGATCAAATGTTCATTCCTAACATCATGGTGGAAGTGGGAAGGAGGTGTTCTGTAAGGACCCACAACTCAGCTCCCTTATTTTAGGCTGGCATAGAGATTATACAGGAGGTCCAGATTTTTTTTTAAGCCTGTGGACACCTTTAGAATTTAAACACAAAATGGCTACCACAAAATGGCTGGCGTAGGAGGTGGAGACAGGGACAAAATGGCTGCCAGAGCTTCCCTTCAGTCATATAGTGAAGATTCTTCTGCTGTGGTGACAGTTTCTGCCAAAGCAACTTTTTACAAAATCTGCACAATAACCAGAACTCCGATGGCCAGTCAGAAGCCTCGTTGGGCAAAAGCCGTACCCGGCCCCACCCACATTCTAAAAACACTTGGCAGTCTCTAAGAATGGCATCAGTGGCAGGTCCGTAGCAATGGTGGGCTTTGGGGGACTCCGCCCCCTTTCTTAAAAGCACAGCCTAACAATAATTTTGCCTGTAAATGCTTTTTTTAATCATTTAAAAACATTTTTTGAAAGGTGTGCACTCCTTTAAGCAGAGTGGGGTGCCATAGTTGACTAATCCCCACACTGAGCAAGGGGGTTGGAGTAGGTGACCTCTAGGATCCCTTCTAACTCTGTGCCAAGAAACTGATCTCCTTTAAGAGAGTCTTTCTGCCTACGTGTTAGCTTTCTCGACTGTAGAAGTCATCATCCCCACTTGCCGGCTTGTTCTCAGAATTGTTGCTTAGGCTGGCAGAAGAGAATAATTTGCAGCAGCTGAGAACTGTTGTCTGAATTAGTTGACAGCTTGCAATTTAGAGATTTCTCCTGGTAACAGCTTTCTATTGGCTAAATGGCTTTTCTCTCTGCACTGAGAACTTCAGCCCCACCTGGAAAAAAATTGCCCCATAAATCACAAAATTGGCACTACCTTGGGGACCCCTGGATTAGACATTTACTAAGCCCCAATACATATCCAGATTTGGTCCTGAATGCCATTAAGCTATATATCCGAGGATCTACAGCTGGATCTGCAAGCCTTTGACTATAACCGAAAAACCGCCAGGATACTCTTCTTTCTAGTATTTCTGACTGTGATTTTCCAGCCTACGTTTGAAGGGACAGGCATAATGCAGCAGCGAGAATGAATCCAATAGAACTCCAGCCTGGGAGGAACTCTCACCTGAATTAAAGGGAACATCACATCCAGGAACCACTTCCTAAAGAGTCATTATGGATTATTAACCAAATAATAAATCTCCATTATCAAGACGGCTTTAATAAGACAGTGTGATGGAGCCATTACGGCCTAATGCAGTGTGCTTCACACTGCTCTCAGGGAGCGAGTGTTCTCTTCGCTCACAGCTTTGATTTCAAGCTCCTAGGGAAGAAAAAAGGGAACGCAGAGGAAACCTGTCGGAGTGGAAACGAGGAGATTGTTTGACTGTGTTGCTTCCTAAGCAGGTATTTGCCGCGGAAAACTTTCTCAGCCTGCAAATGGGCCGTGATGGGAAGGAAACTGACATGGAATGTTCAGGGCTCTCCAGAATTTAAGTGCGGTGACTGGCAGGTATAACTCCGAGGAAACAATGTTCAAACTTTGGATGCCCTGAGCAGATATTTGGCAAGCATAGAGCTTGTTGGGACCATGGGTTTGGAATGATTCGCCCTCGGGACTTTCTGTTGTTAGCTGAGTTGCCGTATTTTATTAATAAGCTTGGGGAATTATGTAAGTTAAATGGCAATAGGCATAAACGATAGGATCATAATCTGGGTATACGGGAGTCAGAATTCCCAGAGCCCTCAAACTAAACCTTTTTTCTTTTTTAACCAATATAATGTCTAAATGTATAAAAGTTATAATAGCTCAAAATGTTACCTTAGGAGGCAAATACTTTAAAATACATGTGTACCAGTTGATACATATGAAGGTGCAGGTGGGGTGGGAAGTCATTTAATGACTATATCTTTTTAGCTAACTATGCAATATTATAGAGAATGGAATATGTATAAAAGCTAACTGCATTTGAAAATAATGGGGGGGAAAATAAAATTCTATTGCAAAAAAAAAAAAGAATTCCCAGAGCCCTTGAAGGGACACAGAGACTGCGCTGCTAAAATCAGGGCTATTTTGGGGCAGGAACGCACAGGAATGGTGTTCCGGCTAGCTTCCGAGTTGGCCACGCCTACAGCCTCCCCCCCCCTTGGGTTCCCCAGGTGCCTTGCAATCTGCGGGGAGCCTGGGGAAGCCAAGCCGATCCAGGGAGGGAAGGCAGTTTAAACTGCATCCCCTCCTTGGGTTCCCTAGGTGCCTTGCAGCTGTGGGGTGCCTGGGGAAGCCAATCCAGAAACTGCCTTCCTTCCCTCGGGTTCTCCATGTGCCCCACAAGCCTCAGGGCACCTGAGGAAGCCAATCCTGGGAGGGAGCTGTGCTGTCAGGGGTGTGGCCTAATATGCTAATGAGTTTCTGCTGTTTGGTGGGGCCTATTATGCTAATGAGTTCCTGCTGGGCTTTTTCTACAAAAAAAAAAGCCCTGGCTAAAATAATGATTTCTTGACTAGATATTTTTTCAAGCATACAAATAATTATCAAGCATTCACACATCCAATACAGAGCTAGAAATATAGAGTTGGAAGGATAGAGACATTTGCATGAGCAGGAAATGCCGTTGGGGGTGGTACTATACCTGTCCAACGAGACCAGAAGGTCTTGCATCGGAAAAGGGAACTAAAAGGAGGGAGGGAGGGGTTCGTGAGTTGACCGGCGACACACGTGGAGTGGTTCCAAATGGATCTGGAATGGAACCGAGAAAGTAGACAGGGGGCAAGGAGAAGAGAGTCAACTCAGGGACAGCTCACTTTAAAAATGGGACCTGAGGCAAAAGGCTCATATGGTTACCTGGTTTTCAGAAAGTAGTAGAAAAAAAAGCTTAAACTCTGGATGCATCACAAACGAATTAATAGCTGGGCAACTGAAAATTAATGGTCGGCAGGGAGTGACACCTCTGGGGAATGGGGGTGAGGCAAAGGAGAGAACGAAGAGAACCAATCACGTTGCAGGGCCGGTGCTCCGCATTCATGATCAGATACTTGAAAACGGTGTTATCTGGATGGCTGACAGGAAGGCTTAATGGCTCTTTTTGTCCTTAGCTGAGCTCCGTCTTTTGTCTTAGGCTGGCTCAGGAGGGGGAGGAATGTGTGATTCTTCAGGTGAAGTTAACACCCAAGGGGGTGGGGGATGTTGCGTGGTGAAGAAGAAATCTGTTCAGGAGTATCTGTCCTTTGTCAGAGCATGGCTTCTGTCTCTGGTCAGCTGCTGTCTCTGCATGCATAGAGGCCAGGGCTGTTGGTCTGCATCCCAGTGCTTGGGGCAGGGGCAAGAAGCTTCTGAATGTATGCAAGGAATATCACTAGGATGTCTGCTGCCATAGCAGCATTCTTTAGAGGGGGATGTAGTGTAAGTGCCCTGCCTGCCTGATAGGAGAGAATGAAGATTCCCAGTCACTTCCTACAATTAGAAAATACACCGTTAGACATTCGTCTGCTAGTTTGACATATTTATTACTTTACACCAGGACTCACCTCTTTGAACAACTCAGAAGAGCATGTGGGTTTGAGAGGCAAGAGCAGGGGTCCATTGGAGCGGGAGCACACAGGAGCGCAGCTCCGGGAGTGAGGAGCCCAGGGGGCGGGCACATGACCAAGCCCCACCCCCTCCTCGGCTTCCCCAAGCAGTGCAGAGGCGCAGTGCCCCGGGGAAAGCCCTGCTAGGGTCTTTATTGTTTTTAATGTTTTGTTTTAATATTGATAATTTCATCATTGTTCCTTTTATGACTGTGTGCTGCTTTTCCAGAGACTTGCTCAAGGTGGCATATAAATTTTCTAAGTATACCATTTTTTATCTGGGCACATGGCACATAAGTACTGGAGAAATTTCACCAACCTTCCAGCAGCTTCCACCTTATCAGTTTGGTGTAGTGGTCAGGAGTTGGACTCCAATCTGGGAGAACTGGGTTTGATTCCCCGCTCCTCCACATGCAGCTGTTGGTGTGACCTTAGGCCAGTCACAAGTTCTCTCAGAGCTGTTCTCTCATGAGCAGTTCTCAAAAGACCTCTCTCAGCCCCACCTACCTCACAGGGTGTCTTGTTGTGGGAAGGGGAAAGGGAAGGGATGGGTGGTGCACATGTCCTGGATATCTCAAGTCTACTTGAAACCTGGTGGTTTCAAGGGAGCAGGAAGAGAATGAGGGGTGTGTTCTTTACACTTATTTTTATTGCACATAGTATTGGATGGGGAAGGGAATGGAGGAAGAGCAGGTCAGTTTCACTCACCCGTGGAGTGGAGCCTGAGGGGTGGGTGTTGCCTTCTGACACACTCCCGTATGTTAGGGGTATGTGGCATATGCAAATGAGTTATGCAAATGAGTTATGCTAATGAGCTCCTGCACCTCTTTTTCTACGAAATGACCCCTGGGCAAGAGGCTACCATTTTGGGAAGGGGGGGAATACTGACAGATGAGCTGTCAAGCCCTGCACCTTTCCATAACTATTCTTGGAAGACACTCCTTTACCTCTGTTAATCTCTGGCCATTCCTCTCTACAAACTTTGTGCTGGATATTACAGGGTCCACATCTGGCTTGGCATACTTCTTAGACACAAGGCTTCCCCTTGGCCACAGTGTACCGTCCATAGTCCAGTATAAGGGCACTTCTCTTGGGAACACAGCTCTGTCCATTGCCCTGGCACACATTTTTCATAGCCCAGCAAGGCAGTCATATTAAAGAGTCTTTTAACAATCACCATCTGAAGTGGCTACATGGCAACACTGTTGCTGTATGTTTTTTAATTGCTCTGTCCCTACATTGTATTTCTACTTACATAAGACCAATTCTTGTGTCGTTTAACATGTTGCGTTCAATACTTATGCCTCGTTTCAGATTTCTGCAATACTATTTTTTTAAAATGATTTTTATTAGATTTTCACATAAACACTGGAGGGTAGGAAGGGTAAAGGGTATGGGGTAGGTAAAGGTTTCCCTTGCTCGAAAGCTAGTCGAATACGACTCTAGGGATGCGGTGCTCATCTCCGTTTCCAAGCCGGAGAGCCAGCGATGTCCAAAGACATTTCTGAGGTCATGTGGCCGGCTTGACTAGACGTCGAGGCAGACGGAACGCTGTTACCTTCCCACCAAAGTGGTACCTATTTATCTACTTGCAATTTCTTGCTTTCAGACTGCTAGGTTGGAAGGAACTGAGGCCAGAGATGGGAGCTCACTCCGTCATGCAGCACTCGGGTCACAAACTGCTGAACTACCAGTCTGCAGTTCAGTATCTTAACCACTTGAGCCACTGGGGCAAGACATAAATAAAAAATCTTTCAAGTTTATACAAATTTCTACATCCGTTCACAATTTGCTTTCTATTTATAAAGGTACTAGAGTTGTTATCAGTTAGTCTGTTTGCTGAAAATTTCTCTTATGCGTCCTGGAAAAAAAAAAAAAGCTTTCCACAGTTCAAATCAGAGTTTATCTATATTTTTAGTTATTTACTTTCATTAGTCTTGATCTTCAAAGTTTGTTTCTATCCAGTCATAAAATGGTATCCAGTTATCTTTCCCATTTTTCTTACTTCCGTCTTTCAAATAGTTTGATAGTATGTCCATTGCTGCTGTCTCTAAGATTTTTGTCACAAGATCACTTTCTGTTGGTATCTCTGATTTCTTCCAATGCTTAGTATATAGTATTCTTGCTGCCATGGCTATATGTATAATTAAATGTTTAAGTTGCTTATCTTTAACACCAGGCATAATATTAAGTAAGAACATTACCGGTTTAAATGGTAACGTTACCGAACATATTTTTTGGAAGAAGAAGAAGAAGAAGAAGAAGAAGAAGAAGAAGAAGAAGAAGAGATTGGATTTATATCCTGCTCTTCCCTACCCAAGGGAGTCTCAGAGTGGCTTACCAATTCCTTTCCCTTCCCCTCCCCTCCCCTCCCCACAACAGACACCCTGTGAGGTAGGTGGGGCTGAGAGAGCTCTGAGACAACTGTCCTTGAGAGAACAGCTGGTACAGAGCTATGGCTTGCCCAAGGTCATCCAGCAGGTGCAAGTGGAGGAGTGGGGAATCAAACCCGGTTCTCCCAGATTAGAGTCTGCGCACTTAACCACTACACCAAACTGGCTCCTAACATCTCATGAACCCTTCCCCAATATAACATCACATCTTTACACTTCCACCAAACGTGGGAAAAACTTCCCACCCGTGTCTTATATTTCCAACATTTATCAGACACTCCATGGTACATTTTAGCTAATGTTTCTGGTGTTATATACCATCTATAAACCATTTTATATAAGTTCTCTTTAAAGGTAACTGATTTTGTTATTTTTTTATATATTTGTTTTCCACATTTGCAACCAGTGATCGAGATCAATATTATAACGAAAATTTTGGGCCCACTTTAACATACAGACTTTGATCACCTCATCCTCAATCTTTATCTGTAGCAAAAACACATAATTTTAAAAAAATCAATTTATCTTTTGTTTCACTTAAAAGTATATCAAATTCCGATCAGACTGCACTGGCTGCCTATAGCGTACCGGATAAGGTTCAAGGTGCTGGTGCTTACCTAAAAATTCTGTATGGCCTGGGACCTACATACTTGAAGGACCGCCTCTCTCCATATGTTCCCCAGCGAGCACTGCGGTCTGGATCCCAAAACCGTTTGGTCCTGCCTGAGCAAAGGGCCAGGGCTTTTTCAGTGGCGGCCCCATACTGGTGGAATGAGCTCCCGGAGAACATCAGGGCCCTGCGGGATTTGCTACAGTTCCGCAGGGCCTGCAAGACAGAGCTCTTCCACCAGGCTTTTAAGTAGGGACCGCCTAATGTATACATCTTGGCCCTGGCCCAATTTTATTTTATTTGCCAGCCTGTGGGAATGTATAGAAGGATCACATCTGAGTGCTGTTCAGATACACCTATGAAGAAAATTGTAACTGTATGCCGCTGATCTTGTGATGTAAGTTTAATGAGTTTTAATTGATATTGTATGTATTATCTATGTGTTGTTAGCTGCCCTGAGCTCACCACTGGCGGGGAGGGCGGGATATAAGTCGCATGGAATAAATAAATAAAATAAAGCCTTGAAGTTTATCTTTGACATATCTTAATTCTAACTGTGCTCTGATTATGCTCTGTCCTTGATAACCAAGTCTAGCCTGACCTCATCAGGAGTTGGAAGCTAAGCAGAATCAGCCCAGGTCAGTACTTGGATGGGAGACCACCAAGGAAGTCCAGGGTTGTTACTCAGAGGCAGGCAACAGCAAACAACCTCTTTTCTTCTCTTTCCTTGGAAACCGAGGGTAGACACAATTTGCTGCCATTCACAGGTCTACCAACTGCTTTAGTCTAATGTCAGCTGTACTTATCACCCAGTTGCTTATGCATCTTGACTCTAACTAGCCTTCCTCTCAACTAACCCCCCCCCCACCTATATGTAAGGCTTGAGGAAATCTGTTTCAATGCAGGGGTCATTTCATAGAAAAAGAGGTGCAGGAGCTCATTAGCACCACTCATTAGCATAACTTACTTGCATATGTCACACCCCCTGACATCACTGGAAGTGTGTCAGAAGGCAACACCCACCGCTCAAGCTCCACCCCAAAAATCTCCAGGTCTTTCCCAACTCAGAACTGGCGAGCCAGCTTTACACTTTGACTAAAGACACTTTAGGTTTCCTTTGCTCTTGCAGGGAAGCTACCCCATACAACAAGCATGGAAATACAGATCAAGTTAGTGTGCTCTTGCTTTTTTCCACAGTGCATCACCATATGTGCCCGCTCCTGGGCTTGTTGCTCCCGGAACGGTGTTCCGGGGCGTTCCTGCTCAAAATGTATCTGAAGAAGTGTATGTGCCCATGAAAGCTTGTACCTAGAGTTAAACTTTGTTGGTCTTAAAGGTGTCACCGGACTCAAACTTTGTTTTGTACCATGACATCTACCTGGAGTGGCTATAAATATTTATAGCTTGCCTTTCTCACTGAGAAGGCAGGCTACAGAGTAATGAAAGGGAGAAAAATGTAATCCTACAGCATAAGACATCCAATGAACAATGAAATTGGACCAGGGATACAAAAAGTCAAACACAATGTGAAGAGCAATGAGAACAGCAAACTGCCCGAGGCAATGCAGAAATGTGGAATTACAAGGTATAAGACAATGCAGTAAAAGCCAGATGACAGAAACACAGAAACAGAAACATAGAGCTGGAAGGGACCCCAAGCGTCATCTAGTCCAACCCCCTGCACAATGCAGGAGAATTCACAACTCCCCCCTCCAACTCCTCCAGTGACCCCTGCTTTGTGTCCAGAGAAAGATTTAAAAAATTCTCCAGGATCCCTGGGCCAATCTGGCTTGGAGGAAAATTCCTTCCTGACCCCAAAGTGGCTATCAGCATTACCTTGGGCATATAAGAAAGGACAATGGGAATTGAGCATTGGCTCAACCCTTCCTGCCCTCCCTCTCACCATCTGCCTAAATTCACAGAAGCAGCATTGCAATCAGGTGGCAATCCAGCCTCTTTAGAAAACCCTCTTTAGAACCCACCACCTCCCGAGGAAGCCTGTTCCACTGAGGAACCTCGTTAACTGTCAGGAAGTTCTTCTTAATGTTTAGCCCAAAACTCTTTTGATTTAATTTAAATCCATTCCACTCCATTCTCTAGATGACAACCCTTCAAATACTTGAATACCAACAATAAGACCTACAATAATGGATGACACCAGCCACAATCACTACTGTGGGCTCTAAACCTGTGCCCATAAGAACATGTCCTTCTGGACTCTCCATCATCTCTCCAAAATTTTGATAAATATGTCCTGACAGTGGGCTTGGTCTCCCCACCTTTAAAAAAATGAGAAGAAGGAGAGGAGGAGGAAGAGGAAGAGATTGGATTTATACCCCACCCTTCACTTGGAGTCTCAGAGCTGCTTACAATCTCCTTTCCCTTCCCCTCCCCACAACAGACACCCTGTGAGGTAGGTGGGGCAGAGTGAACTCTTTCCAGAACTGTCCTTGAGAGAACAGCTCTGACAGAACTAGGCTTGCCCAAGGTCATCCAGCAGGTGCAAGTGGAGGAGTGGAAAATCAAACCCGGTTCTCCCAGCTTAGAGTCCGCGCACTTAACCACTGCACCAAACAAAAATCAGTTTTGAGAACTGCTTATTTCTTCTTTCCCAGGATGGGTGAAATATGGATGTGTCTCTCACTTTTTACGACTGCACAGTTATTGCCCTTTGAGAAGTAGCATTTGTGCTAGAGAAAATATTAGAACAGCAGACCAAAGCTGGTTCTTTTTTCTTTTTTTCCTGAGGAAAAGGTGACCGTCCGGGAAAGTCACAAGATCTGAAACGCGAGTTGTGGTTTGAGAGGCACCACATGTGAGTGGAATGACTTTGGATCGGTAAGGATATTTTTGTAGGCTGAACCCTGCAGGAAGGCCAGTTGGAAGTTTGGCAGCTGTACAGAGCAGATGCAGGAAGCCAATGCACAGGTTCTTCCTTGCGGAATTGAGAACAGAGGATACTGAACAGCAAACAAGAAGAAATCTGACTTATTTTGTGTATATGGAGTGAAGACGTGACTGAGAGGTTTGAGAGGCACAGAAAAGAGCAGGGTGTTCTTCAGATTCATGAGGACTGCGGCTGTTAATCAAACAACCAGTTCCGTTCACTCGAAACCTTTTGATTCAATAAAATATCCTTACAAAACTGCAACTTGACCATAGGGACAAATGTTGCATGACGCTGGAGCACTGTGATCAGATGTCCCTTGTCTTGGCTTTCCTTCTGGTGTCTACGTGCCATCTTTTTTGCTAACGTCAGCACCCAAGGAAGCTTACAATGCTATAGATAGCTTAAAACAAGAGAAGTGCTGGTAACGTGATCGATTCCAATAACACTTTGGAAAGACAGATTGTTCATTGAAGTCCTCTCCGATAAGCACAATCTGTGTGTAACTCTGCTGATTGGAAACATCCCTGTCAGTTGGGGCCAGATCTCAATGGTAGCACAGGGAAATTAGCTTATTAGGTGGGGGCTGGGAAAGTACAGGGCAGGCATGGAAGCTTGCCTCTTCTCCCCCCCCGAGCTTCCCCACCCCTCTTCAGCATCGCCATTCTAGTCTACACGCCCCCCCCCCAACCAGATGGCTGGAGGAGGGCGCTGCTGAAGCACTTCAGTATCACCTTTCTAGTCTCCTACCCCCCCCCCCCCCCAACCTGACGGCTATTGTGGAGAGACATGGGGAAGTGGGGGGGCATGGTTAAATGCCTTTGTCTCCCTCCCCCAGATCGGGGAGGGAAAGAGAGGCATTTTCAAGGTGCCTGGGTTCCCTGCCTGCCCTTTTCCAGCTGGGACATGTCAGCTAGAGAAGGGAAGGCAGAGAGAGGCTTTTCCTTGTCAATTTCACTCTCTGCTGTGGTGGTGGGGGGAGTGAAAGTGACAAGGAAATCCCAAAGGGCTCCCCAGAGGGAAAGAGGGCATTTTAACATGCCGCCTTTCTCTCTTGTGTGTAACGTGGGGAGGGTGGGGTGCTCTGTAGCCACGCATGCCAGAGGTTTTGGTTGTAGGCGTGGCCAACTCAGGAGCCAGCCGGAACGCCGTTCCTGTGCCTTCCTGCCCCAAAATAGCCCTGACTCTCTCCACCCCCTTGCATATGCACCACTATCGTCTCTCCCCCTTTGCTGTCTTCTTTCCAAAACTGAAAAAAGGCCTTGGTTGCTTATAGTCGCCTCATAAGGGAGGTGTCCCATGCCCTAAATCATCCCGTCCCAGCTTCCGGCTCTTCCGTGCCAGGACTAATTGTCAGTGCTACTGTGCCTTTCTTACTTTGCAAGGACATGAAATTTCCCTGTGTGTCAGAAATAAATCTTTCGCTCCCAGTTGGCATTTATGACAGTGAACTTCCTCGTACTCTGCTCCTCCCAAGCAGTGAAAATAGGGAAATAGGCACAACAATTGGTGTGCACTTGGATGGAATCCTACTCCAACCCAGCCATTTAAAAGACATAAAACACAGTTGTCATGAGGTTAAGATCTGTTTCTTGACTGATGTGAATATCGGGCACCATTGCCCGCCAGATTAGGCAGAAACATCCAATGTCTTAATTCAAGGCATGAGGCAATCAGTGTTTCTAGCAAAGGATCATGCCATGGTCAAGGTAAATTAAGAAGCCCCACCCCCAGATAACGCAATAAATGTGGGATAGTGCTGAAGACAACTGAAGTACATCTGTACAGAATATTCCCCTTGTCACCCATTCAAATACTAACCAGGGCTGACCGTGCTTAGCTTCTGAGATCTGACGACAGACAGACGGATGGACGGATGGACGGACGGACGGACGGACGGACGGACAGACAGACAGATAGATAGATAGATAGATAGATAGATAGATAGATAGATAGATACAGGGGTCCGTTGGAGCAGGAGCGCACAGGAGTGCAGCTCCGGGAGTAAGAAGCCCAGAGGGCGGGCACATGACCAAGCCCCGCCCGGTCCTCGGCTTCCCCGAGCAGTGCAGAGGTGCAGCGCCCCAGGGAAAGCCCTGCTAGGGTCTTTATTGTTTTCAATGTTTTGTTTTAATATTGATAATATTATCATTGTTCCTTTTATGACTGTGTGCTGCTTTTCCAGAGACTTGCTCAAGGTGGCATATAAATTTTCTAAGTATACCATTTTTTATCTGGGCACATGGCACATAGAAACTGGAGAAATTTCACCAACCCTTCAGCAGCTTCCACCCCATCAGTTTGGTGTAGTGGTCAGGAGTTGGACTCTAATCTGGGAGAACCGGGTTTGATTCCCCACTCCTCCACATGCAGTTGCTGGTGTGACCTTGAGCCAATCACAAGTTCTCTCAGAGCTGTTCTCTCATGAGCAGTTCTCAAAAGACCTCTCTCAGTCCCACCTACCTCACAGGGTGTCTTGTTGTGGGGAAGGGAAGGGAAGGGAAAGGGATGGGTGGTGCACATGTCCTGGGTATCTCAAGTCTACTTGAAACCTGGTGGTTTCAAGGGAGCAGGAAGAGAATGAGGGTGTGTTCTTTACGCTTATTTTTATTGCACAAAGTATTGGATGGGGAAGGGAACGGAGGAAGAGCAGGTCAGTTTCACTCACCTGTGGAGTGGAGCCTGAGGGGTGGGTATTGCCTTCTGACAGGCTTTCAGTATGTTAGGGGGTGTGGCATATGCAAATGAGTTATGCTAATGAGCTCCTGCACCTCTTTTTTTACGAAATGACCCCTGGATGGATGGATGGATGGATGGATGGATGGATAGATAGATAGATAAATAGATAGATAGACAGACAGATAGATAGACAGACAGACAGACAGTAGCTTCAAGGGAACAAAGTATCCTAGAAAGTTTCTACTCGCGGGCTACCACATAAAACATTCACAAGGGGAACTTGTCCTCCACACCTCCTTGGTATGCCAAGCTACTGATTTTTGTGAGCTGCTACTTTCCAGTCCTTTTAGTTCCTGGATAAAGGTGACATACGAAATGAAGGCCGTATCTAGATTCTTTGTTGGAACTTGATTTTGGAACTTCGTGTTATTGTAATTTGAGAGTTTCTTTGCCGGGACTATTGTAGTATATTACACTTGTTGTAAAGTCATTACCAAGTTGTGTCTCATTGCTTTGTTGAAATTAAATTTACATTATTGCACTGATGCCTTGTTTGCATAGTTTCATCTATTTATATTGTAGACAATGATAGATGACAGACAGACAGACAGATAGATAGACCAACATGATAGATAGATAGACTATGATAGACAGATGACAGACAGACAGACAAACATGATAGATAGATAGATAGATAGATAGATGATAGATAGATAGATAGATAGATAGATAGAAGAAGAAGAAGAGAGAAGAGATTGGATGTATACCCCACCCTTCACTTGGAGTCTCAGAGCTGCTTTCAAACTCCTTTCCCTTCCCCTCCCCACAACAGACACCATGTGAGGTAGGTGGGGCTGAGAGAGCTCTGAGACAATTGTCCTTGAGAGAACAGCTGGTACAGAGCTATGGCTTGCCCAAGGTCATCCAGCAGGTGCAAGTGGAGGAGTGGGGAATCAAACCCGGTTCTCCCAGATTAGAGTCCACGCACTTAACCACTACACCAAACTGGCTCACAGACAGACAATGATAGATAGATGACAGACAGACAGACAGACAGACGTGATAGATCAATGATAGATAGATGACAGATAGACAGACATGATAGATAGACAGACAGACAGACAGACAGATAGATGAGAGAGAGACACAGACATACCTAGGGACAGATGGACAGACAGTCAAGCTCTATTTGAATTCTGCCTTTGAATTCCTTCCTCCCCCACTCCCTGCCCGATGGCTTTGTCACCCTTAAATGCCTCCCCCTGACAAACAAATGCCAGTTTCAGCCCTGAAGCACAACACAGTATTGTTTGCAGGACAGGGTTATGAGAGAATTTGACATATATTAACAGTTCAAGTTCAAGGTCTTGTACAACAAGATGTGCAACAAAGCCCCACTTTGATAGACAGACAGACAGACAGATGATAGGTAGGTAAGTAGCTCCCTCGATGGTGTGGGGTCCTGTGAGCAAAAATTCTACTTTGTGAGCTCCTGGCCTTAAAGCTGTGAACGAGCGACTGGGCTACTGCATACATTAGTTTGCTCTGGAGCCATCCTTCCTGAGCCAAGACAAAAATGTGTGAGCCGCAGGCTAAAAAACTGTGAGCTAGCTCACACTAACTCAGCTTAGAGGGGACACTGGCCATGACCACCATTTTGGGGGTTGCCCAAGTAGCCCTTCCAGAGAAAAAGCAGCCGGCTGGTGGCAGGAGTAGCTGCAGGGAGGGGGGAGTTGGCAGCGGCATGGGCAAGCGGGCAGCCCAGCGGAGCAAATGACACAAGAAGGAAGGGAGGAATGAATAGCCGGTGAATGGCTCAGCAGATAGGGAGGCGAGCAACAACAGATCTAGAGATACTGGGGGGGGGGGGGGAGGAAGACATATGCGGCAGTTTGAGCGAGGCCACAGGAAAGGGCGGACGAAGCTGGGAGAGTGAGGAAAGCAGGCGTGTCACTGTTAGGGCTTCCAGGAAGTGTGTGGCCTGTCCAGTGCTGGGCAGCCTCCAAAATAGATGGGGATTGACTGACGGGGGAAAGGTGGGGTCCGGAGGCGACAGGTGCCGAGCACTGACCATGTTTGGGCTGGGGGGATCCTGTGGCCAGCTGCAGGTGATGGTCGGGATGCTGCACCCACCTCCTCCGGCCAACAGATGATGGCAAGGAGGTTGAAGAGGTAGCGGTGGTGAGGGGGGACCCAGGAAAGCAGGGGCTGCAGGACTTGAGGGGGGTGGGGGACCAGTGTCGGGGACAGGGGGGGCAGGGGAGAAGAAGAAGAACGAGGCAAGGAAGAGACAGAAAGAGGCAGCTGGAAGAAGGGGCAGAGGAGAAAGCAAGGACCACAGAGGGATTTTTCCTGCAAGTCTCTCATGGGTCCCCACCTTCTCTGTGTGTGTTGTTGGTGTGTATAATGAGATACGGTTTCCGATGGGTAGCTTCAGCAGAATGTGTTAGATTTGAGTCCACTAGCACCTTGAAGATCAGCAAGTTTTCCAAGTAGCCAGTTTGGTGTAGTGGTTAAGCGCGCGGACTCTAATCTGGGACAATCGGGTTTGATTCCCCACTCCGCCACTTGCAGCAGCTGGATGACCTTGGGCAAGCCATAGCTCTGGCACAGCTGTTCTTGAAAAAGAGCCGTTTCTGTCAGAGCTCTCTCAGCCCCACCTACCTCACCGGGTGTCTGTTGCGGGGAGGGGAAGGAAAAGGAGTTTGTAAGCCGCTCTGAGACTTCAGAGTGAAGGGCAGGGTATAAATCCAATCTCCTCCTCCTTCTCCTCCTCCTCTTCTTGTATAAGCTTTCAAGAGTCAAAGCTTCCTTTTAAGGTGTTACTGTACTTGAATTGAGTTCTTATAAGGACATATGTATCAATGGGGCATGTGTAACACTGAATTGTTTGGGGATCACTGAAGGAAATTGGGCCTCCCCATTATGTCATCGAGTGTCTTACTTTATGGGCCACTTCTCAACCCAGGTGTTTCAAAAGCACAATGTCTATCCACATTGATGGTGTAAAAAGGCACAAAAACAGACACAAGCCAGGTCTCTTAAAAAGATGGGAGAACAGTGGGGACAACAGTCGTCTGGATCCAACCTGCCTCTCTGCTGAGCAAAATTTGAAACCTTCCGGCCTTGGGAGCCATCCTTCAGCTTCATCTGGCGGCAGAGCCACTAAAGCTGAACAAAATCTCCTTAGACAAGAGGAAGACTTCAAACATCGCTCCCCAGAATGGTAGGAAACAGGCCACCGGAATGCCGCAATTTGCCAAGCCCGCCATCTGGATTCTTATATCCAAGAATGAAAAAAACATGTCTTTAAAAACTCCCCCCGTCAGTCAACATCCATGAAAAAAAACCATGTCTTTAAAAAAACTCCCCCGTCAGTCAACATCCAACATCAAACTGGCCCTTTTCCTTAAGTGTTCAGTCAGGAAGGAACTAGGCATGGCGTCGCTCTGAAGTGTTCCCACTTTGCACACTTATGTCACAATGGCTTCACTTCTCACTTGATCTCGGCCCCCGACGCTGGCGGTTCCACAGGCACACACAAATGCGTACACAACAATGGCCTGAATGAAAAGGAATGTTTGCTTTGAAACGCTATCTGTGGCGTGGCTGGCAAGAGAGCCTGCACAGCAGCTGTGAGCGCTAATTGACTGCAACCGCAGCCCTTGGCTTGTCAGCATCGATTCCCATTTGTTTTCCATATGCCAAAACCTTTTCTGAATCCAGCCCCCCCCCCCCCAGTTACCCAACAGCAGCAGCAGCAGTGAGTGAAGGCACTGGGCAGCATTCAGATGCAAATCAATATCCCCCCTTCCCTTCTGCCCTTTAACTCTGCCTTTCTTTGACTAGCCAAAGACCTCCAGGATTTTCTGGATAGAAGTGGGGTCACCTAGAGAGGCCCCGTCCACCCCCGGATTGCAGGGCATCCCGGGATAATCTGTAAAACACAACACACTGTTGAGAGGTTACGATGGGCATTGTCGCACTTCCTGTTACGCAAGACCTTGAATTTGAACTGTTAACATATGGCAAGGCTCTCTCTCTCTCTCTCTCTCTCTCTCTCTCTCTCTCATAACCCTGTTGAGCAAATAATACTGGTACTTTGTTTTTCAGGGGGAGGCATTTAAGAGTGACAAAGGCATCGGGCAGGGAGTGGAGGAGGAAGGAATTTAAAGGCAGAACTCAAATAGAGCTTGTCTGTCTGTCTGTCTGTCTGTCTGTCTGTCTCTGCCCTGACCTGGATAGCCCAGGCTAGAGATGTGCATTCGGTTCGTCCAAACCTAATGCGCCCCTGAAAATACCCCATTTGGTCCTCTTTCTGGCAGCCGCAGGCCGAATCAGATTCTCTAATCTGATTCGGCCTGCTGCCAAAAGCCGCTGCCAAAATTCGGTGGCATTTCAGCGGCTGCCCCAAAAGCAGCTGACGGTGGGGATGGGGGAGGCACGTAAATCCCTCCCTGCCTCATCCCGGGCCTTTTCTGGCTCACCTGCCTTGGTGAGCGAGCTAGGAAGGGCACGGGAGGGCTCTGCCAGGCCTCTCCAATGTGCCCGCTGAAGAGGGAATGCCAGAGAGGCCCTGGGGGACATTTAAATCCCTCCCCGCATCCTTCCTAGCCTGCCTGCCTTGGTGAGCGAGCTAGGAAAGGCTTTTTTTTTGGGGGGGGGCTCTGCTGGGCCTCTCCGGCATGCCCACTTCAACGGCATTTAAATGCCTCCCTGCACAGCCGAATCTGATTCGGCTGGCTGAATGCCACCTCAATCGACTTGCATTGCCGAAAGTGGCATTCAGAAGTCATTCAACTGGCCGAACCCAAATCGGGCCGATCTCGGAAGGTAAGCAGGATCAGCCCTGGCTAGTATTTGGGTGGAAGGCCTCCAAGGAATACCAGGGTTGTGGTGCGAAGGCAGGCAATGGCAAACCACCTATGAAATGTCTCTTGCCTTGAAAACTCCACAATGCTCTCATAGTCAGTTGTGACTTGACAGCAAAACACACAAAAAAAAAACCCATATCATCTATCGGCCTGCCTGACTGTCTGCTGGCTCGTCTGTAAACCATCTCTCTCTCTCTCTCTCTCTCTCTCTCTCTCTCTCTCTCTCTCTCATCAGCATCCATCATCTATCAGAAGAAAAAGAAGAAGAGGAGGAGGAGGAGGAGATTGGATTTATATCCTGTCCTTCACTACCCAAAGGAGTCTCAGAGTGGCTTATAATTTCCTTTCCCTCCCCCTCCCCACAGCAGTCACCCTGTGAGGTAGGTGGGGCTGAGAGAGCTCTGACAGGAAGTGCTGTTTCAAGAACCGCTCTGACAGAACTATGGCTTGCCCAAGGTCATCCAGCAGCTGCAAGTGGAGGAGAGGGGAATCAAACCCGGTTCTCCCAGATTAGAGTTCTCACACTTAACCACTACACCAAACACCAAATCAATCAATCAGTCACTCACTCACTCACTCAATCAGTCAGTCATGTCTGCCCATCTATAATCCGTCCGTCTGTCTGTGTGTCTATCTATCATCATCCATCATCTATCAATCAGACTGATAAGCGATCGTGGATTCCTATCACTGTGGCTCAAGTACGGGTCTACACACACACACACACACACACACCCTGCCATAACTGCTGCCTGAAGTCTGTTTAACTAGAGGTATCAGGGCCCTTCTCATACCAAGCAAGGTGTTCTAGCCCTGAGGAAAGCCGTTTTCTCTCCTAATTGAAAGCCTTTAGGCAAGAGGGTTCCATGTGTGCATTTCAACTCACCAGACACAGCCCCCCCAAAAAATGCCCACCAAATGCCCACCAAATGCCCACAAAATAGAGTTGCCAACCTCCAGGTGGCATCTGGAAATCTCCCACTATTACGATTGATCTGCTGGCAACAGAGGTCAGTTTTCCTGGAAAGAATGGCTACTTTGGAGGGTGGGCTGCAAGGCATTATACCTTGCTGACGTCCCTCCCAATCCAAGCTCCACCCTCCCCAGGCATCACCTGGGATTGCCAAACTAGAGCTGGAAACCCTAGTTCCCTTGGGAAAAAACTGGCTGATTTGGAAGGTGGGCTTTACGGCATTATACTCTGGTAAGGTCCCTCCCTTCCCAAACCCCTCCTTCCCCAGCTGTACTGCCCAAATCTCAAGGCATTTCCCAACCCAGAGCTGACAACCCTAATCATTTGGTTCAGGGCATCCAAGAGGGGAACCTATCTGTAAGTTCATTTAGCCATTGGCGAACAGGCAGCTCTTTGTAACCACAAAAGCCAAATAATCTGGAGGTTATAGAAAACAGCAAGAGCCAATTTGGTGTAATAGTTAGGAGCGCGGACTCTAATCTGGGAGAACCGGGCTTGATTCCCCACTCCTCCACACACAGCTGCTGGTGTGACCTTGGGTCTGTCACAAGTTATCTCAGAGCTGTTCTCTCATGAGCAGTCCCCGTAAAGAGCTCTCTCAGCTCCACCTACCTCACAGGGTGTCTGTTGTGGGGAGGGGAAGGGAAAGGAGACGGTAAGCCACTCTGAGACTCCTTCGGGTAGTGAAGGGCAGGGTGTAAATCCAATCTCCTCTTCTCTCTTCAAGAGTCCAGCAGCACCTTAGAGACTAACAGAAGTTGTGGCAGGGTATGAGCTTTCGTGAATGAGGGGCTGTGGCTCAGTGGTACAGCATGTACTTGGCATGCCGAAGGTCCCAAGTTCAATCCCCGGTATCTCAAGGCAGTTTCATGCGTACACATGCTCATGATGTATCACTGCTTACTTCCTCAGATCCAACTCAATTTGGAGGTTGTTGCTTTCCCACAAGACAAAGCTGTGAATCAATCTAAGGCAAGAGGAATAAACAGATTGCAAGACAGGGAACTCTGCAGGCTAGGACAGAGGAAATGAGTCAGAGAGAAACACAGATCAGAAATGGACTGGCCACTGAGGAAAATAATTTCTGGGCTAGAGCGTCTTCTTGCGCTCCACTCCAGAATCCCTGAGCCTGAAACCCTCATCCCCAATTTTGAAACCAGTGTGTCAGCGTCAGACTGGGAAGACAAAACAGCCTGGGGAAGCCCCATGTGCCTTCCTCTCCTCCCCATGGAAAGAGGACAGGCAAGAGATGTCTCGTGGAGGGCAGTTCCAGCTGAGGTAAGGTGAGGTTTACCAGGATTTTCCCAGGAGGCCTTAATGGCCAAGCCAGCCAGCAGCATAACCAAAGTGAGATCAACCAATACAAATTTATGTTGCGGGGGAAGCACTACCCCCCCCCCCCAAAAAACCTCCAAACCCTGAGCTACAGACATCAAGATTGCCCCCTCCCAAATCAAATTTCATCGAACATGTTTGGCAGCCACAATTTCATCTCCTAATTTAAAAGGTGACTTTGTCCTTTACTTCAGATGAACCGCATCAAAATCTGAATCGAATGGGAGACATTTTTACACAGTGAACGTGAGAACATCAGAAGAGCCTTGCTGGATCAGACCAGTTGTCCATCTACTCCAGCATCCCGTCTCACACAGTGGCCAACCAGTTCCTCTAGAGGGCCAATAACATGACACAGAGGCTGAGGCCTTCCCCTGATGTTGCCTCCTGGCCAGTTTGGTGTAGTGGTTAAGTGCATGAACTCTAATCTGGGAGAACCGGGTTTGATTCCCCACTCCTCCAATTGCAACTGCTGGATGACCTTGGGCAAGCCATAGTTCGGTCAGAGCTGTTCTTGAAACTGCACTTCCTGTCAGAGCTCTCTCAGCCCCACCTACCTCACAGGGTGTCTGTTGTGGGGAGGGGAAAGAGTTCGTAAGCTGCTTTGAGACTCCTAGTGAAGGGCAGGGTATAAATCCAATCTCCTCCTCCTCCTCTCTCCCTCTCTCCCTCCTCCTTCTCCTTCTCCTCCTCTTGGATTCAGAGTCTTAGTGCCTCTAAATGTGGAGGTTCCCCTCAGTCACCATGGCTAGGGGAACCCCCACATTCAGAGGCACTGAATCCCAGTGCTTGGGGAGAGCCTGTTTCCATCCAGAGCGGGGCTGCTTCTCCGCTCCCACATGGATTAGTCTGCTGATGATCGATAGACTTCTTCTGTTTGACAGCTTGTGGTTCCCCCCCCCCCCCAATATGGTAAGCTGCTTGAGTCCACTTGGGATGGAGAAAAGTAGGTTCCGGTAAATAAACGAACTCTTAGGGATTCATAATCGTTCTCACAGATAGGGAGATAACAGCTCAGTGGGAGAAACAGCTAGGTTTACAGGGCTGGACTGACAGCTGACAAGTGGCAGCTTGGAAAGACGTAGTCGCAAGTGATTTGAGGTCACTGTAAAACATACAGCAGTAAGTAAACGTATAAATATTGACTGAACAAAAGTTAGAATGCCCTGCCCTGGATGGCCCGGGCTAACCCCACCTCATCAGGACTCAGAAGCTAAGCAGGGTGAGTCCTGGTTAGTTCTTAGATGGGAGACTACCAAGAAGGTTGAAGGTTGCTATGCAGAGGTAGGCAATGGCCAACCACAAATATCTCTTGCCTTGGAAACCCCATTGGGGTTGACATAAGTTGGATGCATTTTTTTTTTAAATACAATTTTATTGATGAATTTAAGGTGAATTTACAAAGAAGGTAAATAGCACAAACTCACATTTCAACCTTGAACAGGTAGACTACTGTAACGCTCTCTACATGGGGCTGCCCTTGACCCAGCTCCGGAGGCTGCAACTAGTGCAGAATGCCGCGGCCAGGCTGCTGATGGGCCTCTCAGTGAGGGATCACGTCTGGCCTGTGCTGAGGGCGCTGCACTGGCTGCCTATGGCGTACCGGATCCGGTTCAAGGTGCTTGTTTTAACTTTTAAAGCCCTATATGGCCTGGGGCCTGCCTACCTAAGGGACCGCCTTTCCCCATATATACCCCAGAGAGCACTGCGGTCAGGCACCCAACATCGCCTGACCCTTCCGGGCCTGAAGGAGGCTAGGTTGTCAACTACCAGAAACAGGGCCTTCTTGGTGGCGGCTCCCTACTGGTGGAACGAGCTCCCAGAGAACATCAGGGCCCTTCGGGACCTTCTGCAGTTCCGCAGGGCCTGCAAAGCGGAGCTCTTCCGCCAGGCTTTTGGGGCTGCCACCGGAGGGAATGGCCCTTAGTAGATGGTGTGGTTGAGCCACCTCTAGAACATCTACGGTGGAAGCCTCCTGGCAGGGTATAAGTAAGTGGCTGGTATTTGGTGCTGGTTTGTTTGCTGCCATCTATGATTTGATTGTATTTTAACATGAGTTAAATTTTATATGCTGTGTTTTTAACTTTGTATGTCTATGATTTTATGTTGTTTAGCCGCCTAGAGCTGGTTCGCTGGCTAGGCGGGATACAAATCGAAATAAATAAATAAATAAATAATAACAAACAGCTGAGCATAATACTTACGTTTATCAGGTAAATAATGTATATATTAATCTAAGTCCCCCTTATTTATCTAATTTTTACAAATTGTTACTCATCACTAATACATATATTTAGTAACTACTACATCTTGATGGCCCAAAGACATAGTAGACATAGGATTAATAAGAAATCTAGAGAAAAAGAGGCGAAATTGATTAGATTTAGAGGAGAATCAGGTCTCTGTAAAACCAGTTTTGGGGTAATATGTTATTTAATGTGACATACTCATAAAAAGAATACCATTTTTCGCTGAAATTAGTAGACCGTAGAAAGATCTCTGTTTGGCATAACTTATTATTAATCTTTTCCATCAGGAATTGGTCCACACTTTGGTCATCCACAGTGTTCTTGTAGGAGGTATATGTGATTTCCAAGTTTGCGCAATTGCCGTTTTTGCCGCAGTTATCAAACTAAGATAAGGTCCTTACGAGAATAAGGAATAGAGTTGTCCCATAGATTTTTTTTAAAAAGCGGCGAAAACAAGACTACAAAATTTCAAGATCTTAGCTAGATGGTATCTAACACCTCATAAACTGTCACTTATATCATCACAATACTCATCTCTCTGCTGGAGAGGTTGTGGAGCAGTCGGCTCTTACATTCATTGCTGGCTGGAGTGCGACAAAATCAAAAATTTCTGGAAAGATGTGATCACTCAAATTAATCTAATAACTGGGCACACAATTCCACTAAATTCAGAAGTTGGATGCAATTTGATGGAACTTTCCACCACCAGTGGGTCCGATGGTCCAAGATTTTGTCAGATCTCAGAAGCTAAGCAGGGTCAGACCTGGTTAGTACTGGGATGGGAGACCACCAAGGAAGTCCAGGGTTGCTATGCAGAGGCAGGCAATGGAGAACCGCCTCTACCCATCCGTTATCTTGAAAACCCAACAAGGTCACCATAAGCTGGCTGTGACTTGATGTCACTTCCCACCTCCATCTGGACTAGAACATACAGAGCTCAGCCCTTGAGGATGCCTCACTGGCGGACACCAATGGAGGACAGTTTCACATCAACATGCCTTCTACAGAGTCAGACCATTGGCCTATCAAACTCAGCATTGTTTTCTCTGGCTAACAGTAGCTCTCTGGGATTTAGTGTAGAGGTCTTTCACATCCTAGTCCTACATGTGGAACTGCTGTGGAATGTGGAACTGCTGTGGAATGCCAATCATAGAATCATAGAACTGGAAGGTGCTATGCAGGCCATCTAGTCCAACCCCCTGCTCAGTGCAGGATCAGCCTAGAGCATCCTTGACAAGTGTTTGTCCAGCTGCTGCTTAAAGACAGCCAGGGAGGGGGAGTTCACCATCTCCCTAGGCAGCTGATTCCACTCTTGCACAACTCTTACTGTAACATCCAGCCGGTACCTTCCCGCCCTCAATTTAAACCCAATCTTGTGAGTCCTCTCCTCTGCTGCCAACAGGAACAGCTCCCTGCCCTCCTTGAAGTGACAGCTCTTCAAATACTTCAAGAGAGCTATCCTGTCCCCCCTCAGCCTCCTCTTCTCCAGACTAAACATTCCCAACTCCCTCAGCCTTTCCTCACAGGGCTTGGTCTCCAGGCCCCCAATATTCCTCGTCACTCTCCTCTGCACCTGATCCATTCTGCCCACATCCTTTTGGAAGTGAGGCCTCCAGAACTGCACACAATGCTTCAAGTGCAGCCTGACCAATGCAGTGTACAGCAGGACTATGACATCTTGTGATGTGGATGTTATGCCTCTGTTGATACACCCCAAGATCACATTAGCCTTTTTTGTCGCTGCATCACACTGGCTGCTTATATTTAACTTACAGTTCACCTGTACCCCAAGATCTTGTTCACACACACTGCTACCCAGAAGTGTATCCCCCATCCAGTATAAGTGTTCCTAATTTTTGATACCCAGATGTAGAATTCGACACTTATCTTTGTTAAATTGCCTCTTGTTCACATCTGCCCGCTTTTCCAGCGTGTTCAGATCTCACTGAATTCTATCTCTGCCATCTGGTGTGTTTGCTGCTCATCCCAATGTGGTGTCATCTGCAAATCTAATGATTCAGTATAAGGCAGTTTCATGTGTTCTTATGATGAAACCTAGGGCCTTCTGTGGGCTGCAGTGGCTTAGAGTTTAAGACACAGAGCTGCAGACCGGGAGGCCTGTAGTTCGGCAGTTCGAGACCCGAGTGTCGTGTGACAGACTGAGCTCCCATCTCTGGCCCCGGCTCCTACCAACCTAGCAGTTTGAAAGCAAGAAACTGCAAGTAGATAAATAGGTACCACTTTGGTGGGAAGGTAACAGCATTCTGTGTGCCTCGGCATCTAGTCATGCCAGCCACATGACCACGGAAAAGTCTTCAGACACTGCTGGCTCTTAAGCTAGGAAATGGAGATGAGCACCACTCTCTAGAGTTGCATTTGACAAGCTTTTGAGCAAGGGAAACCTTTCCCTAGGGTCTTCTGTAGGTCAAGCCCATGTTCTACTGAGCCACAGCCCTTCCCTTGAAGATTCCTTTGGGGAAAAAACAGCTCTGAGCCTTCCCCATAGCATTGCTTTAAGCAGCAGTACTTGAAGGTTAAAGGTGTTTACTTGTGCCCTGGAGTGATAAACTAGGGCCCCTTTTCTGTCTGTCTCTGGTGAGTGATGGGCCTCACCACATGGTCTGAAGACTGCATGAGAGAATATATGAGGGGGGACTTTGCTCTTTCCATTACACAAGAACCCTGAGTTGACACGATGAGTGATGGAAGTATCACCAGAGTGGAAGGAAGACAGAAAGCTCGGGTCTCTGGCGCCGACAGATACAGAGTGTCAGACATCTGTCCTGAAGGAGATCTAACAGTGTTTCAGCTGATTTATTACACCAATGAAAGGTCAGCGGTGGATTTACCATTTTGCACTGGGCAGGGCGTGGGGATGGGCGGACGTGTGTCCGGTTCTATAAGGCCGGGGTTCCGAGGGCTTCCAGATGTTTTAGGGAAGTCACAGCAGGCAGATGGCGTAGGACTTTTGTATGCTTAGTTTACAGGGTCGGGTCTTGTGGATACTGATGTAAAAGAGTAAGCCTAGAGTCAACAACGGACCCCGCTAATACCAACAGAACTTTGATCCTGGATGTCAGGATATCTAAATGTAAACAGCCAAAGTGGAGCTCCAGGACTTCAGCTGGGCATGATGGGAGGACTGGGTCCTGTCTTCTGGTTGCCCAGTTACAACTGAGCGTCATAATTGTACTGCCCTCTACTGTTCTTTCATTTTATTCCCTTAGAAGCTCATTGATTCATAAATAACTGAGCAGCGGAGGACAGTCTGCGTAGATAATACTGCTCTTGATGGACCAAGGGGTCTGGTTCAGTAGAAGGGAATTTCTTGTGTTCGTTCTCCACTGTGGTCCCCATCTCATGGGATGGCCTACCTGATGAGGTCAGGAAGGGTCTTGGTCTCCTGTGATTCCACAAACTGTGCAATACTGAACTATTCAGGAGGTTTTATTACAACAAATTGGTTCAGAAAGTGGGCTCTAATACTCCTCCTTGGTGAGTGGTGAGTATGTCTGCGATCATCTCTTCAGTAGGACAGAATTGGAGTTCAATCAGTCCTTGGCCTTGCATGTGTTTCACATACTTACATTGGAGAGCGATGGTCTTACTCTTAGATTTGGTGCCCACACCTTTGCAGATAGTGATGCAAGCTTGATGGTCCTCAGACAGTACTATTCGTTTTGGTTCATCTATTCCAAAGCCCTTCAGTAGACGAATAATCCAGTATAGCTCATGACTGGTGCTTAGCACTGATACACATTCTGCTTCCGCTGTAGAAAGAGCCACAACCGATTGCTTTTAACTAGTCCATTCAATCAAACTCTTTTCCATAAAAGAACAAGGACCCACTTGTAGATTTGCCATCAGGTGTATCTTTACCCCGGTTGGCATCCATAAATCCGGTCAGTCTTGGGTTATCAGGGTACAATGTCGGTGGCAGCATGTATTATCCCACTACATAATTCCTGTATGCAGGCTTGCCCTTGAGGCTGACCCAGAGATTACAACTGGTGCAGAATGCGGTGGCACACCTGCTGACGTCAATGCTGCTGTGGGCTCACGTTTGGCACGTGCTCTGCCAGCTGCATTGGTTGCCAGTTGAGTACCGGCAGGGCTCATTTCATAGTAGGAGCTCCTCTGCATATTAGGCCACACACCCCCTGATGTAGCCAATCCTCCAAGAGCTTACAGTAGCCCCTGTAAGAAGAGCTCTGTAAGCTCTTGGAGGATTGGCTACATCAGGGGTGTGTGGCCTAATATGCAAAGGAGCTCCTGCTACGAAATGAGCCCTGAATACCGGATTCACTTCAGGGGTGCTGGTAATGACCTTCAGAGCCTTATATGGCCTGGGACCAACATATCTAAAGGACTGCCTCTTCCCATATATGCCTTGAAGAGCGTTACGCTCTAAAGTTCAACACCCCCTGGTGGTCCCTGTCCTGAGGGACGTCTGCCTTACCTCAACCAGAGGCAGGGCTTTCTCTGTCCTTGCCCCAGTCCGGTGGAATGTGCTCCCTACTGAGATCAGGGTCCTGTGGGGTCTACCTCAATTCCGCAGGGCCTGCAAGACGGAGCTGTTCTGCCAGGCCTTGACTGAGGCAGCGGGCGCCCCCACTATGGCCTCCCTGAGGTTGCTGCCACCCACCCATCCACTGATAACAGGCCACCACTCCGTCTGCACCCACGGGCCAACATTTTTATTAGCCAGCTATTTTTCTTTCAAGCTGTACCCACTGATGGTAATGTTTCTACTGTGTTTTCAATTTTAATTGTATTTATTAAAGTAGGATGTTACCCACCCTGAGCCCGTTTGCAGGCTGGGCAGGAGATAAATACAAACAAACAAACAAACAAACAAACAAACAAATAAATAAATGTCCGGCTAATACTGATGCTTTAGGTCAGCTCTGTTTCAGATCTCTGCTTGGTTTAGGGCTGCCAAGTCAGCCCGGGGGGCGGAGGATCCCCCGCTATAGGGGTTCCCGATCCGCCGGCCGATTGGGACCCCAACCCAGAAGTTGTCCAGTGAGGATGACTTCTTCCGTGTAATGATGTCACCCGGAGGTGACGTCATCACGTTGGGGCGTTGCCAGCCGTGATGACGTCACCTCCGGGTGATGTCATTACGTCGCCGTGGCGTACACGCACCAGAAGAGCTCCCGGGGGGAGAACAACTCCCCCCCGCCGGTAAGTCGCCGGCACTTGGCAGCCCTAGCTTGGTTCCAGATACCTCCTGTCATTGGGCCAGAACTGCTTCTTGGGTGTCCCACCCTCTTGATTGCATTGACTCACCTGGTGTAATCCACCTGGTGTCTCAGTGAAAAAGGTGGATTACAAAGCACGCAACTGACACCAAACAAATGAAGAGGAGGCACCCTGTAACCTGTTCTATCCCGGTGATTCTCTTATTATGCATTAGCAAAGAATCTGAGTCCCACATCTTCTCTGGGGTCTGCGATCTTTCAACTGGAGATACCAGTTGAATCTAGGACTTCCTGCATGCACAGCTTGGCCTCCACCACTGGAGTTTCACGGTTCCACATCCTCTGTGGAAGGAAGTAAACAGATCATATCTTTCTGGAGAAAGGAGAATCAGTGAAGCATGGGAGCTCTCTGCTCCAAGGGGATTAGAAGGGCTGATGCATCCGGCACGGTGACTTAATTTTTCAGTCCACACTTCAGGTCCTCTTAGCAGGTGAATGGACCTAATTCAGCCCATCTGGATGTTTGCCCATTATCTGGTGCCCAGCTTCTCTTTATAACGAAAGTGGACTTCGGAAAATACAACAGGTCTCCAGCACTTTCTCCTTATCCAGAATTGATTTCAGAGCTGCCCTGAAACTCCCAGCTGCCTGGGGTGGGGGGGATGAGAAGGGGGGAGGGACTGTGGCTCAGTAGAAGAGCCTCTGCTTTGCATACAGAAGGTCCCAGGTTCAAACTATGGCATCTCCAGTTAAAAAGGACTAGGCAGGGTTGCTAGGCTCGCCCAAACTCATCAGGTTTTGGAAACTAAGCAGGGTTAACATTTGGATGGGAGACCACCAAGGAAGTCCAGAGTTGCTACAGAGAGCAGGCAATGGTAAACCACTTCTGAATATCTCTTGCATTAAAAACCTCACAGGATTACTGTAGATCAGCTGTGATTTGATAGCAAAAAGGTTGCCAACCTCCAGGTGCGGGCTAGAGATCCCCCAGAATTACAACTGATTTCCAGGCTTCATAACTCATCTATCTATCCATCCATCCATCCATCCAGGGTCTTGAACTGCTGAGCTACCGACCTTCTGGTCTGCAGCTCACCGCCTTAACCTCTGAGCCATCATGGCCCTAGTGACACCTTAAAGACTAACAAAATTTGTGGCAGGGGAGGAGCTCTTGTGAATCAGGGGAGGAGCTTTTTAAATAATTTTTATTTTTCAAATACACAAAACATGAATAACATATAAACACACAAACAAATATACATTAAAAAGACAGAGGTTAATAGATTTAGTCATACCACTAAAGTTATTTCTTACATTATTTAGTTATCTATTTCTGTATTAAAGACATGCAATGACCTAAAAAGAAAACAATCCATGTAGTCTGCAAGTTTTTATAAAAAATAGTTCGGCGACTCATAATGTAGTCAGAGACTGTATAGTTCAATTTGTGTATTCTTCTGGCCATGTATAAAATCTTGACTATGTATTGTAGAATTTCTCTTCCTGTAATTCTTTTAAAAATAAAATCAGTTTATCCTTGTCCTCTTTATTTTATCAATTTGTATGTCTGTTTATGCTTGTTTATGTTTGTTCTGTATTTTCTGTCTTTGGAAAATAAAAAAAAACTATAAAAAAGTAATGCCCTTCTAACGATGTGCTGCTTAAAGTATTTATGGGTCTCAGCTTTCTCATACCAAGTAAACACATGTCATACCAACAACAAATCGTGTCCCTCTAGGGTTAGTATTCTGGAATTCTCTAGCGTAATCCTGTCTCTTAGCCATGTCCCTGCTGCTGCTTTGAAATAAAGCATCCAATCTGATAATGCAAAGCCAGCTCTTTCTCTTGCATCTTGTAATGCTTTCAGTTTTATTCTTGGCTTCTTCCCTTGCCTTATAAATTGTTTCATCAGTTTATCTAGCTCCATAACGTATTTCTGATTTTGAAGGACTGGAATTGTCTGAAACAAAAGATCAACCTAGGTAGGTTATTCATCTTTATTGTTGCAATTCTGCCCATAAAAGATAGCTGTAGATTTTTCCATCTTTCAAAGTCTTTCTTGATTTCTGAAATGAGTTCCTCTGGAACAAATGACATCTTTGGATGGTGGGCTGCATAGCACTATAACCCACCGAGGTTCCCCCTCCAAACACCACCATCCTCAAGCTCTACCTCCAAATCTCCAGGAATTTCCAAACACAGAGGTGGCAACCACTAAGTAGATAATATTGACCTTGATGGACCAATGTCCTGATTCAATATTAGGCAGCTTCATGGGTCATGTGTGTGTGTGAGAGAGAGAGAGAAAGAGAGAGAGAGGCTTTCACACACACTAAATAACACACTTTCAAACCACTTCCAATGCACTTTGCAACTGGATTTTACTGCGTGAAATAGCAATAAAATCCACTTGCAAACAGCCACGGAAGTGGATTGAAACAGCATTATTTAGCATGTGTGAAAGCGAGAGAGAAAAGTGCAAAGCAGGATTTTGCAAAGTGTTCATAAACCACTGGCAAGGGGGCTTTAAAACACCACCGTTTCTTTCCCTGGGGTTAGAATCGAGAGCACCTAGCTACAAAGGGGGAGGCTTGCAGATCAGATCAGCACGGGGCCACAGGTTCCAGTGTGCATCTGCTCAGTCATTTCCAGATTATGAATTCTTACGTCAGCCTCTGAGATGTTTGCCTGGCAGAAAGCCCCTTGCTCTCCCTGCTGGCTTGCAAATGCAACCCCCTCCATAAATTGAGGTTACACCCAAGTGTGAGGCGAGTGGGTTCAGTTTATTCTAGTTGTGTGGTTCCTCCGCATGATATTCTTGGAACTACAGAAAGAGATGAGGTTAACAGCAAGAAACGGCAGGGAATATGAGTCTCGCTCCTATCCCTTTCATTCGCCTTAGAGTCCAGTAAATGTACAGATCTGTCTATCTGGTACGTTCTTCACATTCAAGATGGCCAAAAAAGGTGCTGTTTTGCACACTCAGCCATAGGCGTCAACTATGTGGGGGCTCGGGGGCCTAGGCCACTCCTGAAATTTTCCAGGGGGGACTGTGCCCCCCAAGCAAAACAGAACACCTGCCCGCTGCTGCACCTCTCTGCCCTCCAGGCCCCTGGCCACCATCTGCCGCTAGGGCTCCCAAGAAGCTGCCACTGCCACAAGAGCCTCTCCTCCCCCAGCTCCCCCACACCCACTCCTCCCTCTCTCTCTCTCTCTCTCTCCAGGGGTGATCCGGGCGACTGCCCAGCATGATGACGTCGCCTGGAAGTGATGTCATCATGCTGGGCATGTTGCTGGGGCGACGCTCTAGCAATCACCCTGAAAACTCTATGGCACCATAGAGTTTCAGGGCGATTGCCAGAGCGTCGCCCCGGCAATGTCATCACTTCTGAGTGATGACATCACTTCTGAGTGATGTCATCATGCTGGGCAGTCACCCGGATTGCCCCTGGAGAGAAAGAGAGAGAGAGAGGGAGGGAGTAGTGGATGGGGATAGAGGTGCGGGGGAGCCAGGCAGGGGGAGAGGCTCTTGCGGCAGCGCTAGCAGAGGTGGTGACATCATCCTGGTGCACACGCTTGGCGCACGCAAGGAACTCCTGTCTAAACAGTAAGACTTGACAACCCTACTCTCTCTCTCTCTCTCTCTCTCTCTCTCTCTCCCCCTCCCCCTCCCGGCCCAGCCCCCCCCCCCCCCGGAAATTGGAAAGTCTATGCCCTTGCACTCAGCCATTGATGCAGGGTCCTCCGGGCTAAGAGGCACAAGTCATGAACCCTTTGACTCTCGCCAAAGGCTTACACCTCTACTTAGGAGGAGCCTTACAGTTTAGAGGCCCACAGTCCCCGTCTCCCAGTAGCAGAGTGTGGAGCCTGCAGTCAGTCCCAGGCATACAGACCTTGCTCACTGAGCAACAGACCAGACAAAAGACCCAAACAGACCCAGACAAAAACACCACTCCCCAGGAGGTTACAAGCACCCACTTACCCTCAAACTCTGTCCTCTCATGAAGCAACCTCAGTTAATGCTCCCCAGTAGTTTAGTAGTTTGAGAAAGACAAACAAAAATCCACTCACCTCCCCAGCAGCTCTCTCCTGCGTTCTTTCTCCCTGCCCAGTTGTTATCCACCCTCTGCTTATTTATCTGTTTAGTTCATTTATTTATACCTTTCTCCCCTGTGGGGACCTAAAGGAGCTCACATCATTCTCCTCTCCTCCACTGTATCCTCACAACAACCCTGTGAAGTAGGTCAAGAATGTGTGAAGGTGCTTGTTGGAGGTTAGCAACCCAAAATGCTCTCCAGTTCAGGACAGCCCATGTGGAAATTGAATTAAAGGTGTCACCTTCTACAGGATACCTACACAACCAGATTCAAACCTCTGACTGAAGAAGCTGCCAACTCCAGGTTGGGAACTTCCTGCAGACTTAGGGGGTAGTGCTTAAGGAGGTCAGGGTTTCGGAAGGGGAGAGACCACAGCAGGGTATACTGCCCCGGAGTCCACACTCCAAAGCAGCCATTTTCTCCAGGGGAACTGATCTCCATAGGCTGGAGATCCGTTGTACTTCTGGGAGATTTCCAGGCCTCTCTTGGAGGTTGGCTAGGGCTCCCAAGTCCCCCCAGGGGGGTGGGGATTTCCCCACTAAATAGGTCCCCAATCTCCCGGTCCGGATTCGGTCGGTGGGGGGAACCCCACCCCTGAAATGGCCACCTCAGGCCAACGTGCTTGGCGCAGTGACATTGCCCGGAAGTGACGTCATCACGCCGAGCATGTCACAGGGTGACACTCTAGTAATTGTCCTGTAAACTCTATGGTACCATAGAGTTTTTAGGGCAATTACCAGAGTGTCACCCAGTGTTGTGCCAGGCATGATGACGTCACTTCCAGGAAATGTCATCGCGCTGTGTGTGAGGGTCCCGGACCAGGAGCGGTACTCCCCCACTCCAACTCATGAGTAACTTGGCAACCCTAAGGTTGGCAAGTCAACTGATGGAGGAATGTTCCACCTAGTCCTCTGTGAAGTCAGGCCTATATGTCTAAACCCGCTGATTTTTAACTTGGTGTCAGACCAGGCAGTAAACCTGATTCAGTTGTTGATCCTACCAACCGCGCAACAGATGGCTAGCGCAGAGGAGGGAGGAGAGAGCGCGCCAAATTTCACGGCTCAAAGCCTTGTCTGTTTCCTAGACAGATTCTAATGACACACACACGTGGGAAGAGGAAAAACAGGTGGCGCAAAAACCTTTTGTAAAATTTTCCAGGCTGGAAGGAACAGGGCAGGAACTGATCCTGTTTGTCTTACTCATCACAGGAGGCCACAGGAGCCAAGACGGGGTGGTGGGGGGAGCTAAATTGGCTGACGGGAGCTAGAAAGATGCGGTTCCTGACTGAGAATGGATTCTGCAACTACATTTATTGCCTGTGCAAAAAAAAAAAAAAAAGAGTCTACATTTCAGCATCTGGACATCAGTGCAAGGCCTCCTGCGAATGCAATCTTTTTTCTTTGCCTGCTGAAATGGTAGCGCTGCCAGCTCCAGTTTGGGAAACACCTGGAGATCTGGGGGGTGGAGCTGGAGGAGAGCGGGGGAGGGGGAGGGACTTTGGTGGGTACAATGAAGAGAAGAAAAGAATAAGAGACTGGATTTGTTCCTCGTCTTTCACTCAGAGTCTCAGAGCGGCTTACAAACTCCTTCCCCTCCCCACAACAGACACCCTGTGAGGTAGGTGGGGCTGAGAGAGCTCTTTCAAGGACTGCTCTTGAGAGAACAGCTCTGAGAGAACTATGGCTTGCCCAAGGTCATCCAGCAGCTGCAATTGGAGGAGTGGGGAATCAAACCCAGTTCTCCCAGATTAGACTCCACACACTTAACCACTCCATCAAACCACTACACCAGTGCCATAGACTCCACCTTCCAAAGCGGTCCTTTCCTCCAGGGGAACTGATCTCTGTTGCTCAGAGTTGCTCTTCTTCTTCTTCTCTTCTTCTTGTTCGCTTTTCCTGCAGCCTCCAGTGCTAGCTGCGGCTGCATTCCCACATGTTCACAGCTGACAAGCGATCTCTTTTGGACACCAGCCTAGGAGGGAGGGAGATGGAACTTGGGATCTGTAGCAGGCACCTCTGCTGAGAGGAAGGGGACAAAATGGCTGCCTTAAAAGGGAAATGTCTGCAGAGAGCCTGCCCTGCAGTAAAAAGCCTCACCAGACATTTCCCCTTTAAGAAGTCAGCAAGAGAGCTTCCACAGCAAGAGAGGTCCGCCCAGAGATTAAGGAGGGACTGAAGGGGCTGCTTTTGCATGTGGCTGGCAAGGTGAGTTTCTCTTCCAGCTCCTTTCCTTCTCTCTCCCTCTTTCTTTTTTCTGTCTGTCTGTCTGTCTGTCTGTCTCTCTCTCTCTGTCCCCATCCAGCAGAGGTCTATCAGTGGCTATTATAGCCACAAGGTCTAAATGGAAGTAAGTGCCTCTGCCAGTTTTTTTTTCCTTCTCTCTCTCCCTCTTTCTTTTTTCTGTCTGTCTGTCTGTCTGTCTCTCTCTCTCTCTCTCTCTGTGTCCCCATCCAGCAGAGGTCTATCAGTGGCTATTATGAGCCACAAGGTCTAAATGGAACCCTTTGTCTGGGGCAGTGATGCTCTGAATTCTTGGTGCTTGGGGGGCAACAGTGGGAGGGCTTCTTGAGTTCTGGCCCCGCTGCTGGACCTCCTGAGGGCACCTGGTATTTTTGGCCACTGTTGTGACACAGAGTGTTGGACTGGATGGGCTGTACTGGATGGGCCGATCCACTGTGGCTTCTCCCCTGTTCTTATGATATGAAAATCATATTTAGCACTTGTGTAGCACTTAGGGCTTCATATTCTGCCAAGATGAGGAAGGATTCAGTAGGGCTGTTGCTCAGTGATAGAGCATCTGCTTGACATGCAGGAGGTATCAGCCTCTTCAGCTAAAAAAGGATCAGGTCATAGGTGACATTAAAGATCTCAGCCTGAGACCCTGGAGAGCCACTACCAGTCTGAGTAGTCAATACTGACCTTGATGGACCAATGGCCTGATTCAGTATTAGGAAACTTCATGAGTTCATGTGTCAGCATGTGGAAGCAACATCACAGGATGTGACATCACAAAATGATGTCACTTCCTTTCTCCTGGCTCCACCCCCAAAGTCTCCTGGCTCCACCCCTAAAGTCCCCAGATATTTCCCAAGTTGGACTTGGCAGCCCTAGATGGAAGGCCGATTACTAAAGGGGATGGGGTACCTTTTCTCTGGGTGTGTGAGAGAGGTTTAAGGGGGTTGTAGGCACCCTGTGTGAGTGGAAAGGGGTGTCACATATGGTTTTATGTTCCTTTACATTAGCTTCTCAGCAACTCTGTGAGTTCGGATACGCTGGGAAAGCGCCTGGTCCAAGGTCACCCCAAGACCTCCGAGGCCCTAGCCCAACACTAGACCACGCTGGTTCCTCCATGTAGCATCTCACCCGAGTCTGAGGATATAAGCAAAACAAGGCCCCTTCTAAATACGTACACAATTTTGACCAGGGGTCATTTTGTAGAAAAAGAGGTGCAGGAGCTCATTAGCACAACTCATTAGCATACCGTATTTGCATATGCCACACCCCCTGACATCACCAGAAGTGTGTCAGAAGGCAACACCCACCGCTCAGGCTCCACCCCCAAAATCTCCAGGTCTTTCCCAACTCAGAGCTGGTGAGCCAGCTTTATGCTCTGACTAAAGACAGTTTCGGTTTCCTTTGCTCTTGCAGGGAAGCTACCCCCTACAACAAGCATGAAAATACAGATCAGGTTAGTACGCTTTTGCTTTTTTCCACAGCGCATCACCATACGTGCCCGCTCCTGGGCTTTTTACTCCCGGAACAGCGTTCCTGCACATTCCTGCTCGAAATGACCCCTGATTTTGACCAATACTGTGGGTTACAGTCGTCCCATTTCTGATAAAATTTAATTTATACGGGAAATGCAAGTGGAGAATTCTAGATCGCTTGTACTTCATCTTTGTAAGCTCTTTGGACTCGCCGGCAATCAGTCACTCCAAATGCTTCCTAAGCTCTCCTTGCAATTAATTTCCAGGAGTTGATCAGCCTTGAAAGTGATTGTGCTGAGAGGAAAAAATGAATGAGATGGAAAAGGCACTTAATTACAACTGCCATCTCAGAAACAGAGACTGACACTGCCAACTCCTCCACGGGGAGGGTGATTACATTTCATCACTCTCGGAAAGGGGATACAGTAGGGTTCCTACCGGGAGAAGCCTTCCAGATATTGCTGCATAGTACACCTAATGGGCCCTGACCGAGATGGCCCAGCCTAGCTCGATCTCATCAGATCTCGGAAGCTAAGCAGGGTTAGTCCTGGTTTGACCTTGGATGGGAAACCACCAAGGGACTCCAGGTTTGCTATGCAGAGGCAGGCAATGGCAATCCACTGGGGATGACAGCCTCCAGGTGGGACCTGGGGATTCCCCCAGAATTACAGCTCATCTCCAGTCTACAAAGATCAGTTCCCCTGGAGAAAATGGCTGCTTTGGAGAGTGGACTCAATGGCATTGGACCCCAATGAGGTCTCTCTCTGCCCCAGGCTCCACTCCCAAATCTCCAGAAGTATCCCAACCTGGATCTGGCATCATTAACCCCCTTTCAGTGCCAGTGGCCAGGGAGTACCTGCCAAACCTGCAACCCACCTCTGTTGGTCTCTTGCCTTGAAAACCTATGAGGTTGCCATGTCAGCTGCGACTAGACAGTGCTTTCTACCACCACACCCAGTGGTTTGGCTCATGTCCTGCTCACCAGTCACAAACAGAGAGCCAGTTTTTTTTTTTTTACATATAGCTTGCCTGTTTGTTGACCTGTCCACCCTCCAAAGCAGCCGTTTTTTTCCTGGGAAATTGATCTTTGCTACCTGGAGATCAGCTGAAATCTCAAGAAATCTCCAGCTACCACCTGGAGGCTGGCCACCCTATTCAGGGACATCTGAGGGTCTTCTTGAGTATACAAAATATATCTTAATTTGGAATGAACAAGGAATGGAGGAGGAGGAGGAGGAGGAGGAGAGGTTGAACTTACACACTCCCCTTCACTACCTGAAGGCGTCTCAGAGCAGCTTACGGTCCCTTTCCCTTCCCCTCCCCACAACAGACACCCTGTGAGGTGGGGGGGGGGCCCTGAGAGAGCTCTTTCAAGGACTACCCATGAGAGAACAGCTTTGAAAGAACTTGTAACTGACCGAAGGTCACACCAGCAGCTGCATATGGAGGCGGGGGGGATCAAACCCGGTTCTCCCAGATTTAATTCCACGCTCTTAACCACTATACCAAACTGGTTCTCTACTGGTAGGAGTTCCAGTCTACAGTAAGTTTGATGGTCAAAAATACTGTCAAAATTTGCCTGTCAAAATTTGCAGCATACCTAGCTCCAAGTAATACCTCCCCCCCCCCCCGATTCTAGGGGGAAGTCACCCATTGAAATTACTGCTGAAACATTAAATTTGCCTAGCACAAAAAGAACCCATCTCTCTCAAGTCGAGCATCCCTTGTGATTGCCTTGATCCTTAGTTTGCAATTTAAAATGAATATTATCAGGGGTCATTTCGTAGAAAAAGAGGTGCAGGAGCTCATTAGCATAACTCATTTGCATATGCCACACCCCCTAACATACCGGAAGTGTGTCAGAAGGCAACACCCACCCCTCAGGCTCCACTCCACAGGTGAGTGAAACTGACCTGCTCTTCCTCCATTCCCTTCCCCATCCAATACTTTGTGCAATAAAAATAAGCATAAAGAACACACCCTCATTCTCTTCCTGCTCCCTTGAAACCACCAGGTTTCAAGTAGACTTGAGATATCCAGGACATGTGCACCACCCATCCCTTCCCCTTCCCCTCCCCACAACAAGACACCCTGTGAGGTAGGTGGGGCTGAGAGAGGTCTTTTGAGAACTGCTCATGAGAGAACAGCTCTGAGAGAACGTGTGACTGGCCCAAGGTCACACCAGCAGCTGCATGTGGAGGAGTGGGGAATCAAACCTGGTTCTCCCAGATTAGAGTCCAACTCCTGACCACTACACCAAACTGATGGGGTGGAAACTGCTGAAGGATTGGTGAAATTTCTCCAGTACTTATGTGCCATGTGCCCAGATAAAAAATGGTATACTTAGAAAATTTATATGCCACCTTGAGCAAGTCTCTGGAAAAGCAGCACACAGTCATAAAAGGAACAATGATGAAATTATCAATACTAAAACATTAAAAACAATAAAGACCCTAGCAGGGCTTTCCCTGGGGCGCTGCGCCTCTGCACTGCTCGGGGAAGCCGAGGAGGGGGCGGGGCTTGGTCATGTGCCTGCCCCCTGGGCTCCTCACTCCTGGAGCTGCGCTCCTGTGCGCTCCTGCTCCAATGGACCCCTGAATATTATATCAAGGATATTTGTATCTGCACTGTTCATGGCATTTGGCATGCTGGTTGGCCAAGTATCTACTATTGACACATGCTCATAATTTACCAGCTTCCTTGGCTTGTGCACATTGCTTCTCACTTTGGAGACCCCTCATGGGATTTTTCCAGGCAAGAGATGTCTGGTGGTGGTTGGCCATTGCCTGCCTTTGGTTAGCAGTTCTGGACCTTGTTGGTGGTCTCCCATCCAAGTGCTAACCAGGGCCAACCCTGCTTAGCAGCTGAGATCTGATGAGGTCAGGCTAACCTGGGCCATCCAGGTCAGGTCAGTGTAACATAGGATTATATTGTGATATGTTTAACATTTGCCTGTTTACCGTGCACCAGAAAGACTCCAGCAACTGAGCTGGTTTCTGGCGGCCATTGCTTAACAATATCACCACTTCAGGCCAGGGTGAAAAGGTGAAGCCCACAAAAAACCAGGACACTGTTTCCTCTCACGCCGTCTTCTGGCAACCTGCTCTCTAACGCTAACAGATCTAGGTCACCCTATTCCCTGCCTCCCTGATTCCCGTATCATCTCTCTCTGTTTCAGAATCCTGAGGGTTTACTTAAAAGGGCTCCGTTCACTTTTATCTTTAAACAGATGTGCGTCCAAACCTGGGCTTCGTGGCACGACGGATGGCAGGCAATACTGGAGACGTTTCCCCACTCATCGTTCCCCTCCCTATGCCTCTACAAACAAGAGAAGAAAGCCTATATCAAACATCGTGGCGCTCACATCAAAACCATTTCTTTTAGCTGCCCCCAAAATGCAGCTTTCTAAACCTCGGAAATGCAGACTTAGGCTGTTTTTACATCTGACTTTCCCGCTGGAATCATTCTAGTTCCAAAAAAACCTGCCCACACCTCTGTGCGGTGTGAAACCGTGCTGCTACTGAAATGTCCACATCTACTAATTGCCCTCCTGTGGTCAAGCTAGTATTCAACCGGCTTGATTCTGCTTTAAACAATTGCTGTTGATTAGTGCACTTAGACCCCCTGGAGTGAAATTTCACACCACTGTGAAATTAGCACAGGAAAAGACAGCAGTCAAACTACTTCAGAGGGGAGGTGTAAAATGACCCTTACTCCTCTCATGAACAGTCGGTATGATATGATATGAGGGATTTTAATAGTTTGCAAAATAAATTGACAAATTAAAGCTGTGTGTAATTCCACATATAAATAACTATAGAAAAAATGGGTAACTTAGGTGTGACAGAAAGGCTCGATTAGAGTCTGCCCTCCTAGGTTCAGCCTCTCCCTAAGAACAACCAATGAGAGCTGACAAAATGTTGAGAGAGGGAGATTTGAAAAACAGCAGTCGAGAAATGACAGTGAGGGATTAGTAGCAGAGAAGCTGACCACTTAAGGGATGGGGTGAAAAGGGTTTTCCTGACTGAGGGGAACTGTGTAGAAAAGCTGCTTGGAACAGGCTGAAAACAGTAAATTTGTGACTAAAGGATCCAGGGGCGTAGACTTTTAGAAATCCCGGGGGGGGGGGCTCCTTGGAGCGATGTTTCCCCCCCCCCGGAAAACCGCCCCCCTTCCAAGGCCCACCAGCCGCTGCTGCCGGTGCCTCTCCCCCCCCCCCCCCGCCCGCCACCCCTTCCCTCTCCCTCTCCAGCAGCAGCGGCCGGGCCTCGGAAGGACCCAGGGAGGTGCGGCGGGAGGCGCTCCGTTTTCTCGGGGGTGGCTGAGCCCCCCCCCGTGAAATTTCGGGGGTGGCTCAAGCCCTCGAGCCCCCCCCCCCCCCCCCCCCCCCGTACTCTACGCCTATGAAAGGATCCTAGTTGCAGGAATAGGACCTCAGTTCAAAAGTTCAATGGAAGTGAAACTTCCATTTTGTTTCTTATACCAGTAGAAAACAGGAAGAGTCCAGTAGCACCTTAAAGATTCACAAAATTTGTGGCAGCGTGTGAGCTTTTGTGAGTCACTGCTTCTACCCTGTACGTGCATGTCTCTGGCAGAGAGGACCTGAGGTGTGAGATGGTCATGACGCTCTGTAGACTTTAAAAGAGACATGAAGGGTGGCGAGTGTGATGTCCTGACCTACTTGTAACCCATAACTTGAATAAGAGAGGTTGTAGAGGGCGGTAGGCTCTCTGTGTGAGTGGACAAGGGGTGTTACACCAGGTCAGCCTGTCTCATCAAATCTTGGCTTCTAAGCAGCATTGGCTCTGGCTAGTGCATGGGAGACCACCAAAGAAGTCCAGGGTTGCTAGAGGCAGGCAATGGCAAACCACCACCAAATGTCTCTTGCTTTGACAATCCTATGGGGTTCCCGTAAATCACAGAATCATAGAATCATAGAATTTGAAGGGACCTCCAGGGTCATCTAGTCCAACCCCCTGCACAATGCAGGAAATTCTCAAATACCTCCCCCACCCCCCCACCCCCATACCTCCAGTGACTGCTGTTCCACTCCCAGTAAATGGCAATTAAAACCTCCAGGATCTCCAACCAAACTGGCCTGGGGAAAATTGCTTCCTGACCCTAAAGTGACGACAATAACAAAAAAAGAAAAAGTGAACTCTCCCTTTTGTACCATTTGTTGACTGAAATAAGGAAACGAAAACATGACTCAAAATATATAGAGAGAAAGGGAGATATGGACCCACAATTTTTCTTTTCTTCTCGGTTCTTTTTACAAACAATGTTACGCTCTTCTAATCACATTGATTGAAATGGACTTAGAGGGGTATAACTCTGTTCAGAATTGCTCTGTGCCAGTCTTCTTAAAAGTTATGCAACTCTGTGATACAACTGTAACTCTGTAATAACACTGTAATTCTGTGATATAAATAGCAATCATTTGCTAAACTTGGCTGACCTGCTGAAATTCGGCATCTGCTCTTTGGTAATGTCCTCTGTGACTGAGGGATGTAATTATCTTTTCCCAGCCTACACAGAAGAATGTTGTGTAAAATTTAAAACAAAGAGGTTTCTATGGTAGTAAAGGAAAGGCATCCCGCTCATGCAATGGCCCATACAGAATTCATACCATTTTCACCAAACTACAATTCTCAGAGTGCCATGGGTGAGCCAGTTTGGTGTAATGGTTAGGAGAGTGGACTCTAATCTGGGAGAACCGGGTTTGATTCCCCACTCCTCCACAGGCAGCTGCTGGGGTGACCTTGGGTCCATTACAAGTTCTTTTAGAGCTGATATCTCAAGGGCAGTTCTTGGGAGAGCTCTCTCAGCCCCACCTACCTCACAGGGTGTCTGTTGTGGGGAGGGGAAGGGAAAGGAGATTGTAAGCTTTTTTGAGACTCCTTCAGGTAATGAAGGGCGGGGTATAAATCCAATCCCTCCTCCTCCTCCTCCTCTTCTTGTAATGTACATGTTTCCTCACTTTAAAAAATTTATTTCTAATCCTCATTGTTACAGGGAAATGGTTGAAAATGTGTAGAAAGGGAGACTCTATGACATGTTGATTTTTTAAAGAGAAAACCTATTTCTACAGCATCATTTTATTAATTTAATTTGTTTAATTTGTATCCCGCCCTCCCTGCCAGGTAGGCTCAGGGCGGCTCACAGCATATATGTGTTGTATAGAATCCGAGAATCACAGAGTTGGAAGGGGCCATGCAGGCCATCTAGTCCAGCCCCCTGCTCAATTCAGAATTAGCCTAGAGCAGGGGTGGGCAAATGGCGGCCCGCGGGCCACATGCGGCCTGCCACAGAGTTTTTTGCGGCCCGCCAAGACATGAAGTTTAACAAAAGTAAATATAGATGCTCTTTGGCAGACATTAACTTGCAGGCTGGGATGAGAATCTCAACAAGCAATCTCACTCCTGATTTTAAAAAAATTGTAGAAAAGTGTGATAGGGTACATTTGTCTCATTAAACTGATTCTAAAATTAAATGTGCTTGCAGCTATAGATGATATGAAATTAGCACAATAAATAAATTGAATAAAACTACCACTATTTTATTTAATTTATATTTATTGATTTTTATGATACAATTTATACCTTTTCTGAAATGCAAAGTTAAGTAATGAATGCAATCATTTTAAAAGGTGTGGCCCTCCGCTAACCTCCGCTCCCACAAAGTGGCCCCCGAGCCAAAACAATTGCCCACCCCTGGCCTAGAGCATCCCTGACAAGGATTTGTCCAGCCGCTGCTTAAAGATTGGAAGTGGTTAATAACCACATCAGAAAGCACTGAAGGTGGTAGATAGCGCTGTCAAGTCGCAGGAGCTTGTGGCGACCCCACAGGGTTTCCAAGGCAAGAGACGAACAGAGATGATTTGCCATTGCCTGCCTCTGCATAGTGGCCCTGGGCTTCCTTGGTGGTCTCCCATCCAAGTACATCTTACTATGCTTGCAATCTTCATTTTCTCTTACCATCAGACAGCTTTCTTTCTATTTCTTTGCTCCATTATCAACTAAAAGGGAGACAGCTACCAAGAAATCAGAAGGAAATTGAGGTTGGGAAGAGCGGCCATGAAGGAGCTAGAGAGGAGCCTTAAGTGTGAGGATGTGTCACTGTAGACCAAGATCGAGATCATTCATATTATAGTATTCCCCTTTACTATGGCCGAGTTCAGACTGGCAGTTTGGCCCGATATAGGCCCGCTTTGCAAGTGGATTAAGAGAGCCCGTTCACACAGCCACAGCTGCCTGGCGTTGCCACGCCGCACTCACCCCGTCCTGAAGCGCTTTCATCCCACTTTAAAAAGGTACCTGGGGAAAGGTGTCAAGCCATCTGGGTGCGCATTCATCCCGCTTCCTGGCAGTGTGGACGCAAATAAGCCACACATCAAGCAGCGCCGGTAATGTGAACCCACAGATCCAGCTGCTGCGCCTATGCGCCTACACGCAGGTCGGCAAAACGGACCAAAGCCACGCGCCACCACAGCGGCGCTGCCAGGGGCCACCCCACAGTGCGAATGCTCCATTCTGCCTCCTCCCCAGAATGCTCCCACATCAGTCTACACAGTGCAAATGGAAAGCCCCGCAACAACCCGGCCCGGGTCTTTTTGCCCTGCTTCCCTTGTGTTTCATTTTGCCAGTCTGTCCTCAGCCTATGTATGGGTGTGAAAGGTGGACAATGAGGAAAGCTGACAAAGAAAGTTGATTCCTTTGAAGTGTGATGTTGGAGGAGAGTTTTACGGATACTGTGGGTTGCCAAAAAGACAATCAAGTGGGTCTAGATCAAATCAAGCTTGAACTCTCCGTAGAAGCTAAACATGACCAAACTGAGGCTATCATACCTTGGTCACATTATGAGAAAACAAGAGGTTCTGGAAAAGACAATAATGCTAGGAAAAGTCAAAGGCAGCAGCAGCAGCAGAAGACCCAGCCTGAGATGGATTGATTCAGTCAAGGAAGCCATGAGGGCCCTCAGTTTGCAAGACCCAAGGGGCTGTTCATGAGAGGACATTTTGGAGGACATGAATGCATAGGGTCGCCATACGTCAAAAGCAGTAGAAAAGAGCAAGAGTCCAGGAGCGCCTTAAAGATTAACAAAATATTTTGTTAGTCTTTAAGGTGCTACTGAACTCTTGCTCTTTTCTACTGCTACAGACAGACTAACTTGGCGACCCGTCTTGATAAGTCCAAAGCAACTTGACAGCACCAAACACACATCCACACACATCAGAGCACTGAAACTCTTCTAACAAACCAATATTAGGCCAGATTTAGGTGGGGTAGCTGTGTCGGTCTTAAGCAGCGGAACAAAGTTTGAGTTATTCGCGATATAAACTTTTGTGCGCAAGCAAGGGGATGAATAAAGCTTTGCTAGTCTTAAAAGTGCCCCTGGACTTAAAGTTCGTCCCAGTATTAAGCCAGATTCTGTAAACTGGGCATGCCCCAGAATTCAGTGGGGAAAGCCCTCCATTTTGCAATGCGGTCAACTATGCAAAACTGGATATATTCACAAGCTTCAAATAATCTTTATCCTTCCAGTCATCATGGTGGACAGCACAGCGATGCACAACATATGAATCTTGTTAGCCGCCTTGAGCCAGCTTGCCCGGCAAGGTGGGATACAAATGAAAATAATAAATAAATAAACAATATAAATAAATGAAGATCCGCCTCCCGGCCATCGGAAAATCTGTTCAAAATTCATTCCGCTCCTTGGAAAACAACACACTGGTGATCTCCGGCCTTCAGGATGTCCAGCTGTCCTCGACCAAGGCCAGGGCCTTTTCGGTCCTGGCCCCAGTCTGGTGAAACTCTGCCAAAATTCCTACAGTTCCGCAGGGCCTGCAAGGCAGAGATGTTCCACCAGGCTTTTGGTTGGGGTCAGCAATGGTTTTTACCTCTGCCGGCACCCTCCTCAGTTTTCTGTCCTCGTTTTGACCTCTTCCCCCCTGCCCGCAAAATGGCCGGCAGTTTGTAATAGGGAAGTAATTAAGGTACTATTTGCCATCTGTTTCAATGTAATTAATATGTTTGATTGTTTTACTTGATGACTGATAGTTGTTTTTAATACCATGTACATCGTTCAGAGCCGTACAGTAGTAGGGATGGGTTGATATAACAACAACAACAACAACAACAACCATCACCACCCCATCTCCGACATCTGAAATCTCAGCATGTTTTTTCCCCCCTCCCTAAACACGTTTAAAGCTATTTTTAAAGCTGTATAGACTCAACACTTTTTCTGAAGCTTTTATTTGTTTTCTTTTAAAATAACAGATAGCTGCTAGGACTGCTCAATTGTTCTGTGCACTGCCAGATTCTGTAGCTGCTTAGGAGAATAGCAATAGCTGCAAAAGCTATTAATGTAAGGGCTGTTTTTAAATCTGAAAAAGCCCCAAAAGGTTAAAGGGAGAAGGGCTTGAATACATGGTTTTAAAAACAACAACAAACCTCGAATAAGATATGTATTTGTGACTAGCACTTTATGATTTTATGTTTCATTGTAACTGACTGTTTCAAATGATTTTATGTGGGTTTTATGGTTTTTTGTACGGATTAATGTAAGCTGCCCTGAGCCTGCTCGCGGGGAGGGCGGGGTACAAATTGAATAAATAAATAAAATAAATAAACTTATATCCTTTCCCCTCAATCTTTTTGACTGGGTTTATGTCCATCTTTATACCTTTTCTTTCTCCTGTGTTCTTTTAAAAACGCACACACACACACACACACAGAGGAACACACATGATAGATAGACAGACAGACAAACACACACATACACACACACACATGGGGGGGGAGATGAATAGCCAGGGGTCCGTTGGAGTGGGAGCACACAGGAGCGCAGCTCCGGGAGTGAGGAGCCCAGGGGGCGGGCACATGACCAAGCACCGCCCTTCCTCGGCTTCCCCGAGCAGTGCAGAGGCACAGCGCCCTGGGGAAAGCCCTGCTAGGGTCTTTATTGTTTTTAATGTTTTGTTTTAATATTGATAATTTTATCATTGTTCCTTTTATGACTGTGTGCTGCTTTTCCAGAGACTTGCTCAAGGTGGCATATAAATTTTCTAAGTATACCATTTTTTATCTGGGCACATGGCACATAAGTACTGGAGAAATTTCACCAACACTTCAGCAGCTTCCACCCCATCAGTTTGGTGTAGTGGTCAGGAGTTGGACTCTAATCTGGGAGAACCGGGTTTGATTCCCCACTCCTCCACATGCAGCTGCTGGTGTGACCTTGGGCCAATCACAAGTTCTCTCAGAGCTGTTCTCTCATGAGCAGTTCTCAAAAGACCTCTCTCAGCCCCACCTATCTCACAGGGTGTCTTGTTGTGGGGAGGGGAAGGGGAAAGGGATGGGTGGTGCACATGTCCTGGGTATCTCAAGTCTACTTGAAACCTGGTGGTTTCAAGGGAGCAGGAAGAGAATGAGGGTGTGTTCTTTATGCTTATTTTTATTGCACAAAGTTTTGGATGGGGAAGGGAATGGAGGAAGAGCAGGTCAGTTTCACTCACCTGTGGAGTGGAGCCTGAGGGGTGGGTGTTCCCTTCTGGTGTGGCATATGCAAATGAGCTATGCAAATGAGTTATGCTAATGAGCTCCTGCACCTCTTTTTCTACGAAATGACCCCTGTGAATAGCTAACCCATCACAAGCACTTGTTTGGTTCCACCTCACTTTTTTTGTTCAAACAAGATGAGACCTGCACTGTTAACAAGAATGCTCTTAATTGCTTTTCTCAGTTTCTCCCTAAAATCCAACAATCTGTCCATCCCCCCTCTTTTTAGGCATTTAGAGTCTGTTTCAAATCAATTCCATTTCGATGCCAAAAAAAAAAGCAATTCAAAGAGAAGAGGTGCAGGAAAGGAGGCTTTGCAACATTTCAGAGATTCTCTCTCCAGATGTTCAGAGGTAGGCAATGGCTTCCCAGCCCTTCCTACCCTCTGGTGCTGTGTAACATCCAAAACAAACCTCTGCAATGGCTGAAGTTACACAAGGGTGCATGTTGGTGTAACAGCAAGCTGCAAAGAGAAATCAAAAGAGAAATTTATCTTTTGAAAGAGAATAGGAGAATAAACCTGATGATACTTGATTCCAGAGATTGGAGTCACAAACACTTAAGACAGAACTTTCTGCAAACCTGAAAAATCCCCCAAGTTTGCAGAAAAATCTGAAATAATTAATGAATAAATAAAATGAATAAAATAAAAATAAATGAATAAATGAATAAATAAAAAAATAAAAATGCAGGTGTTAAAAAAAAACCCCAAAAGATAAATAGCTTGACTCTAGTTTTAAGAACAGCGGCTGTTGTTAGGCAACCATAACAGTTTTGCCAGCATTCCAGGCTTGGTTTCTATCAGTAAAAGGCAGGGGGGCAGAACTCTGTCAAGGACTGTTCTGGCCTTTGAGGGAATATTTATTTATTTATTTATTTATTGGATTTATATCCCGCCCTCCCCGCGAATGGGCTCAGGGCGGCTTCCCCACGAATGGGCTCAGGGCTCCCCGCCCTCCCCGCGAACGGGCTCCCTGATACCATGTGACTTGCATGATTCGCCCAGGACTGGATGCTTGCTACTGTTCAACAGCAGCACCCGTATGAAAGCCACTGTGATGTAGCTGTTAGAACTTCAGAATAGGGTATGGGGGATCCAAGTTTAAATCACAAGTCTGCCGTGAAAGCTAGAGGTCCTTGGACCAGTCACATACTTTCAGCCTAATATACCTCACAAGGTTGCTGTAAGGAAAAGAAGGGGAGGAGATTGCTGTCTTGGTCCCCACTGTGGAGAAAGGTGGGATGTAACTTAAGAAAATAAATCAATATAGCTGAAGACAGAAGGCAGATAAAAGGTAGGTCATCATACGCACAAATAGCCCTGACACAGGCGCGAATGCCGGGCGGATTTAAAGTGTGCAATCAGACATGAACATCTGGAAAGCATCCCACAGCTGGCAGCGTCCTGCTATATATTCTTCCTTGCAAGGACTAGCTAAGAAAGAACAGAAATGCTTGGCTGAGAATGTTGCTCTTGCCCAGAATCTCAGTTGCAATTTTTTGATAGTTTACCAGGGATTAAAGTCTGGTTATGCAGAGTCTCAAATATAAGCACAATGAATACTACGCAGTGGATTTGCCTAAGATCTTGTCCAATAGTTTTGTACCATAGAATATTGCCAACAACTATGAAGAAAGGATCCAGGAGTGCTATTACACTTCCAACATCCATTTCTTCTCCCTTTTTAAAGAAAAAAAATATTGTCACTTTTGACTTCGGCACACCGCTGGCTTCAAGAAAAACCCAATTGCCAGGTGAATTTACCTCACTCAACTCTCTTGATGAGCTTGTGATTGAATCAGCTTGGTGGCCATGACTGAAGCTGGCCTCCAACAGCTTTGTACCCGCACAGAAAGCTCTTGTTGAATCAGGGCTTGCATTGCAGTTGCTTTTGCCCCAATTCGAGAATTGCATTTTCACAACTGATGATTGAGACGCATGACCCCTTGGCTCATGGTCCGGTAATTAAAGTGATCTTATATTGCAAAGGAGAATATATGGACGGGACACTAAGGTGGCCTTGTATTGTGAGGGAAGGAAGGCAGCACGGTATAAGCTTGATCTCGTCAGATCTGGGAAGCTAAGCAGGGTCCATTTTTGGAAGCCAGACCACCCAGGGAAGACTCTGCAGAGGAAGGCAATGGAAAAACTCCTCTGCTTCTCCACTTGCCTTGAAAGCTCCTCGCTGGGGCCACCATAAGTTGGAAGCTAAGCAGGGTTAGTACTTGGAAGGGAGACCACCAAGGAAGCAGGGTTAGTACTTGGAAGGGAGACCACCAAGGAAGGCAATGGCTGGCCATCTGTGCTTCTCACTTGCCTTGAAAGCCCCTTGCTGGGGTCACCATAAGTTGGAAGCTAAGCATGATCAATACTTGGAAGGGAGACCACCAAGGAAGGCTCTGCAGAGGAAGGCAATGGCAAACCACCTCTGCTTCTCGGCTGCCTTGAAAGCCCCTTGCTGGCGTCATGATAAGTTGGGAGCTAAGCAGGGTCAATACTTGGAAGGGAGACCACCAAGGAAGGCTCTGCAGAGGAAGGCAATGGCACACCACCACTGCTTCTCACTTGCCTTGAGAGAGCCCCTTGCTGGGGTTGTCATAACTCAGCTGTGACTTCATGGCACTTTACATATACAAGTTGTATCTGCCCTGACCTAGATAGCCAGAACTAGCCTGATCGCATCAGATCTCGGAAGCTAAGCAGAGTCTGTACTTGAATGGGAGACCAGCATGGAATGTTGTACAGAAGAAGGCAATGGCAAACCATTTGTGCTTCTCACCTGCCTTGAAAGCCCCTTGCTGGGGTTGCCTGAAGTCAGCTGCGATGTGATGGCACTTTATACACACATGTTTATATTGCAAAGCAGATTGATCCTCTTTCACCTGAGTGGTTGGATATATTCTTTTAATGACCAAAATCGTCTAGATTGCATTGCTGCTGCTGCTTCTTTTTTGCCTGTACAGCCAACTGCATCTATTTAAAACATCATCACAAGAAAGGATCAGAAGATGGGCAGACACAGGGTTCATGGGCAGACACAGAAGTGACACAGAAACACAAGTAGTAAGTTTCAGTTCACAAATCTCAAACACGTGTTTCTTTTCACTGCGTTTCTTTTAAAATTCTTTAAAATATGCATCTTTTAAAAAATGGCTGGAGAGGAGTGATGGGGGTGGCAGCTGCCAAAAAACATTGCAGTCACATGGGAAACCAGCATAATCAGGCAAACAGACATGCCCAAGTTTATAAGGATAATTTGAACAACCCACTAAACAGCTCCCTGCTTATAGTTGGAAAGCAAGCATTAGGCAAGCCAGATGGTGCTGAAGCATGCCTAATTGTTTCATTGCTTCATTCATCCATTTTTGTTGCTGGTTTGTCTGTTTCTGCTACTCATTTTAATTGATTTCTCCACTCTTTTACATCATTTTCATGCCATTTATTCATTGTACATCATTTCTAAACCAGCACAATGGAAAAAGCATTCTTGAGAAATGTGTTAATTTTAATGGGAATGATTGATTGCTGGGAACAGAAACTACCAAACACACAAAGACTTGTGCTTTCAATTGGCACATGGGTGAAGCAGAAATTTGGGAGTCAGAATGGTGGAGGATTCAAAATTTGACAGCGTCCCTAAGGCTGTCAGTACATCTATGTGCCATTGCCAAATGATTTGTTGAGAGTCTAAAGTTTTAGTAAAGTAAAGGTAAAGACTTCCCTTGCTTGAAAGCCTGTCGAATACGACTCTAGGGATCTGGTGCTCATCTCCATTTCCAAGCCGAAGAACCAGAGCTGTCCAAAGATGTTTCTGCGGTCATGTGGCCGGCACGACTAGACACCGAGGTGCATGGAACGCTGTTACCTTCCCACCGAAGTGGTACCTATTTATGTACTTGTAATTTCTTGCTTTCGAACTGCTAGGTTGGCTGGAGTTGGGACCAGAGACGGGAGCTCACTCCGTCATGCAGCACTCGGGTCTCAAACTACTGAACTATCACTCTGCAGGTCAGTGTCTTATCCACTTGAGCCACTGCAGCCCCTAAAATGTTTTAGTACCAGGCTGTAATTAAAAAGTCCGAGAGGCTTTCTTTTGGTTTCTTTATCTGTGTGTTTTATAGGGAGAGAAAACTAAATACAGATGAAGACCTATGCAGACCACTTGCTGACGGAAGTCTATAACTTTCAGCGCTCAACCCGTATCAGTCTCGTTAAGAGATTTTATTAAGAAACGGCTTTTTCATCAGTCTGTTGGTGACAAATCATGCGTGTAAAAGCATCTTCCTGAAACCCAAATCCCCCTTCTTCAGACCCAAATGTTGACATATAGCCTCCACTTCAAAGAATGCCCGATTGCCGGAATTTTGCACACACACAAAAAAAAAAGATCTACTGCTCTGTTCTACTGAGCTGACTTGAGTCTTGTTTTTATGTTAGTTATTGAGAGAACCTTCCTCAGCATTAAGTCAACAATTTAGCAGGTATTCCAAATCACCCCCAGCGGTGGCATTTCGCCAATCTTAACTCTGTTTGCAGCTCTTTTGTTTATGGCGCAGCCCTGACTTTAAAAGCGGGAGGCTATATAAATGCCACTCTTCGCTGCTTTCTTGGGCTACGTATGATAAGCTGCCTGTTTTTATTTTCAACCATATTATGGCATTTTTTTATTTTTATTTTATTTTTTACAAAGACAGGGTGTACCGCTTAGTGAATCTGGGAACTGCTTCTGTTTGGTGTAGCGGTTAAGTGCGCGGACTCTAATCTGGGAGAACCGGGTTTGATTCCCCACTCCTCCACTTGCACCTGCTGGATGACCTTGGGCAAGCTGTAAGTCTGGCACAGCTGTCCTTGAAAAAGAGCAGTTTCTGTCAGAGCTCTCTCAGCCCCACCTACCTCACAGGGTGTCTGTTGTGGGGAGGGGAAGGGAAAGGAGATGGTAAGCCGCTCTGAGACTCTGAATGAAGGGTGGGGTATAAATCCAATCTCTTCTTCTTTAAATTTCAGCAGAACCTTAACGGAGACTGGAAGTGTGACCAGGCTAAAGGGTGCCAGCCTCCAGATGGGACCTGGGGACCCCCTAGAATTACAGCTCGTCTCCAGACGACAAAGATCAGTTCCCCTGGAGAAAAGGGATACTTTGGAGGGTGGACTCTGTGTGAGGTCCCTGTCTTCCCCAGGCTCCATCCCCAAATCTCCAGGAGTTTCTCAGCCTGGATCTGGCAACCCTACCCACCCATTCCTTGCCAGTGACCGGAAGGGACCTGGCAACCCTAGATCAGGCAGGGGGCAGGTGAGGGTAGTAGAGGTATATGGTGTTATGCAGTTATGCCTGTATCTGGGAACAAGAAGAAGAAGAAGAAGATATTGGATTTATACCCCGCCCTCCAATCCCCAAGGGAGTCTCAGAGCGGCTTACAAACTCCTTTCCCTTCCCCTCCCCACAACAGACACCCTGTGAGGGAGGTGGGGCTGAGAGAGCTCTTTCCCAAGCTGTCCTTGAGGGAACAGCTGGTACAGAGCTATGGCTTGCCCAAGGTCATCCAGCCAGGTGCAAGGAGAGGAGTGGGGAATCAAACCCGGTTCTCCCAGATTAGAGTCCGCGCACTTAACCACTACACCAAACTGGCTCTCCTTGGCCTTGGGTAGGGTTGCCAACCTCCAGGTGGGGACTGGCGATCTCCTGGACTTACAGCTGATTTCCAGCTTACATAAACCACTTATTTATTACTTATTTAAAACATTTATTCCACATCTTCTGGAGAAACAATGGATTGCATAGCATCATACCCAGCAGAGGTCCCTCCTGTCCCTAAACCCCGCAGGCCCAGACTCTATCCTCAAATCTCCAGGTATTTTCAAACCCAGAGTTGGAAACCCTAGCAATCGGGGTGAGCCTGCTACCAAGTTTCCACTCCATTCCATGGCAGTAAGTTACAACATAGCCCAACGCAGACATAATAGGACTGCCAAAGCCACTTGGAAAATTCCTGGGGACTATGGAAGGGGGCACAGCAAGGATGTGATGTCACTCTAGGACTTCCTCTTCTCCTGGACTCTATGATATACCACAGTTGCCCTTTCCTCCTGTGCAACTGATCTAGGTAGCCTGGAAATCAATTCCGGGAGCACTCCAGCACCACCACCCCTCGAGTCTGGTAACTCTAGGGCGGAGCGGTAGCTCCTGTACTCCTTTCCCAGCTCTCATTCCTGCCTGCTCCAACTCCAGCTCCTGCCGTGCCACACTTGTTAGATCTCACAGATTGTCTGTTGTGGGGCGAGGAAGGGAAGGGGATTGTAAGCCCTTCTGAGACTCTGAGTGACGGGTGGGATATAAATCCAATCTCCTCCTCCTCCTCTTCTTTTTCTTCGTATTTCACGATAGTCTGCCTGCCGCAAATCATCACCTTCTTCATCACTTCTGTTAAAAGTGTGGCTGATCCCTGAACCCTGGTAGGCCATGCCCTTAGCTACCATGCCCTTAGCTACAGTGGGGCATTTCAGGGCGGACATTTATAACCTGGTTTCGATTGCTAAAAAAAAGATTCTGGAAAGTGCACACACAGTATCTGCTATCCACCGCAGTGACGTCGTGGCTAGAGCCTCTGCCTAGGACCTGGGAGATGATTATTTATTTACTTTATGCCTTTTCAAAATTTGTATCCTGCTTTTCTCTCCGATTAGACTCAGGATGGCTTTTCACATCATTTCCCCCTCACACACACATGAAGGTGCCTTCTACTGAATCAGACCATCAGTCCATCAGGGTCAGTATTGTCTACTCAGACTGGCAGCAGCTCTCCAGGGTCTCAGGCAGAGGTCTTTCACATTATCGGATACCTGATTCTTAACTGGAGATGCTGGGGATCGAACCTGGGACCTTCTGCATGCCAAGCAGAGGCTCTTCCACTGAGCCACAGCCCCTCCCTCCTCCATTTAATCCTCACAGTAACAACCCTGTGAGGTAGGTTTGGCTGAGAGACTGTGATGTGAGAGTCCCAGGTTTGCATCCTGATTCTGCTGAGAAAGGTTGCTGGGTAACTCTGGACCAGTCACACACTCTAAGCCTTCCCAGTCTCAATCTTCTGATTTCTTGGTCACAATCTCCTTTTTGGTTGATGATGGAACCAAGGAATAAAAAGTACTGAACAATTTCTTCATTGTCACCCTTAAAGTTGTATAATTTGCCGGTCATCATTACTTCTGTCTTCTTAATGTTCAGCTGTAATTCTTGGTCACAGTCTCCCTTTTGGTTGACGATGGAACCAAGGAATAAAAAACACTGAACAATTTCTTCATCGTCACCCTTAAAGTTGTATAATTTGCCAGTCATCATTACTTCTGTCTTCTTAATGTTCAGCTGTAATTCTTGGTCACAGTCTCCCTTTTGGTTGACGATGGAACCAAGGAATAAAAAACACTGAACAATTTCTTCATCGTCACCCTTAAAGTTGTATAATTTGCCAGTCATCATTACTTCTGTCTTCTTAATGCTCAGCTGTCATCCTGCTTTGGCACTTTCTGCTTTCAGTAAAAATGAACACCCAGGTCAACATAGGTTTCTGAGCAGGACCAGGGATGTAGAAAACAGATTGTTAGGACTGGAGCCACAGAACAATCTCCAGTTCATTTGAGAGGGATAAAAACAGTGAGGTGAAGGTTTCTCCTAAAATACCAATACTTTGGAAATACTTTGTGTTTGTTCACACCCTTTGTTTTCACGGAATGCTGCTGCATCAGCATAATTTTTTAAATGCTCGTAAAAGCCCACTTATTTTTTTAAGGGATTCAGAACTATTTGCATCTGAGAGATGTTTTAATTATCAGTTAGTTTCCTGAGGTTCTGAATTTTATTTTATTTTTGGTTAAGGGTTTTGATGTAGGGGGTTTGATTGCTGTATTTTACACTTGTTGTTGTAATGTCTGTTGTTAAAGAGGAGGCCCACAAATACAGCACAGTTCAAGTTCTCATCAGCGTTTATTCAGTACCTTCATCAATAACAAAGTAAGCCCCGACCAGCAGGGAGGAAGGCTTAATAATCAGAGAGAGGGAGGGGTGCCTCCATTATTCCTTCCAGGTGTGAAAACAATTCAAACCTGTCTTAAAGAGATACACCACATCTCCTTCTCATAGTTAAAACTAACAATAATAACATTATAGTATTTAAAACAATAGTTAACTTTAAAATCCATATCTTTCAGGACAAAACACTGATCTCCCATGTGCTGTAATGTATATTGGTGTCCTATTTTGTTCTACTATTTCCCTATTTTTTTCTATTCCCTTCTCTTCTCTCTCTTCGAAATTTCCTCTACTATCCCCCTCTTTTTGAACTTTGAGCCTCCGTCTGTTTCTTGTATAAACATGGCCATCAGCTGTCACCACCTGATATGCTTGAGGTTGCTCACACCGGCGCATGACCCTGGCTGGTGTCCACCCCACCCGCGTTTCCATCCATACTTTCTCATTTTCTTTCAGTGGTCTGAGTGGTTTTGCTCCTTGATCATAATAATATTTCTGCTTCCCTTGTCGTTTCTTCAGGTCCTCTCTCACCCCTACTGCTACTTTGGGTTTCAGCATCTCTGTTGTAATGGGCAACTTAGTTCTCAGTTTTCTTCCCATGAGTATCTCTGCTGGGGAATACCCCATATCTGTTATCGGTGTGTTTCTATACTCTAAAAGTGCTATATGCGGATCTATGCCTGTCTCTTCAGCCTTTTTCAGCACATGTTTTATTGATTGAATTGTCCTCTCCGCCATTCCATTTGACTGTGGGTACCTCGGTGTACTTAAACTCTGCTCGAAACCCCATTCCCTGGCAAACTGTTGAAATGCCCTGCTAGCAAAGGGTACATTGTCACTAACGATTACTCTGGGTATCCCATGTCGAGCAAATAGTGACTTAAGCTTACCTATTACTGTATTTGCTGTTTTATCTACTATCTGCATCACCTCTGGGTATTTTGAGAAATAGTCCACTACCAGGAGATATGGCCTAGAGCCATGCTCAAAAATATCTATTCCTACTTTTTCCCATGGCAATTCAGGTACTTCATGGGGAATCATTGGTTCTTTTTGATTCCTTGCAGACATATTCATACATACAGTACACCGCCCTACCATTGTTTCTATATCTCTATTCATGCCGGGCCAATACATAATTTCTTTGGCCCTCGCCTTAGTCTGTTGTATACCCTGATGAGACTCATGAAGTAAAGTTAGCATTTCCCATCTATAGATCACTGGTATGACTATTGTGAGATTCCTGCTCAAAGTAGTCAAGGACCAGATCTCGGTTGGTTAACCACAGTTCTTTATTACCTATTCCTACATTAGTACAGCATCTCGGATTATTGTCAGAGATGAGACAAATAATACAAGCGGGTCTATTATACCATTCCAAGGAGTTTGAATTACCCATAGGTAGCCAATCCCCTGAAGGGAAAATTGGCGGGCTAAAAGGTGTCTTGACCGTTTGGTTCACACAGGAAAAAAGTGAGGTGTTAAGCAGTAAATTTCCCTTCTCAAACCAGACCCCTCAGTTCACATAACAATTCATGGCTCCAAGGTTCTTTAGCATGAGATAAGAGATGAGAGCCGTCCTCCCCTTGAAGTTACTGCCGGGGCAGCTGGAATGTGGAGGCAGGGATGAGAGGCCTCCTTGTTCTCACCCTTAAGGGTTGTCACCCTCCCGACCAAAACAGGATTAATACAGGGTCCAATACATAATGGTTACAAGGTTACATAGTATGCATGCAAGATTACATTGACTGAATTGACAGATTCTGACACCCTGCCCTCCCCATAATTCTCTTCACCTAGCTTTATCAGGGAACATTTTATGAAACAGTTTAATCAACTTGGGGGCATGAACATGTTCAGAACGAATCCATTCATTGTGCTCCGGGCCGAAATCTAACCATCTAACTAAGTAATACAAGTGGCCCCTTTTCATCTTGGAGTCAAGGATTTCAGTTATCTCGTAGTGTGGACTCCCCTCCTTCATCAGTGGAGGAGGAGCTGGAGGAACTGGATGCCATGCATTCGGCCCAGGATCTTTCTTCAGCAGGCTGAAATGAAACACAGGGTGCACAGAACTCAGTGATTTAGGCAGTTCCAGTTCAAAGGATACATCAGAGATTTTACGTAGCACTTTATAAGGTCCAACATATTTCCATCCCAATTTTCTGCTGGGCTGCAGCCCATGGATATTTTTAGTAGAGAGATAAACGGAGTCCCTGGGTTGAAGATCCCATCCCGGTGCTCGCCCTCGGTCTGCATACTTCTTGTAGTCCTCTTTGGCATGGTCCAGGGCTTTCCCTATTAATGGCCAGGAGTCCTGGAGGCTGGACCACCAACTCTTAAAATCCGAGGGGGGGGTTTGGGGGTCCTCCTTAAGGGTAGGGAGTGGTTTCCCTTCAAAGCCTCCCACTGCCATGAACGGTGAAACTCCAGTGGAGGAATGCACTGCATTGTTGTAGCTATATTCTGCAAAGGGTAGCAATTCCACCCAATTATCCTGGTGGTAATTTGTGTAACATCTCAGGAATTGCTCGAGAATTTGATTAGTTCGCTCGGATTGGCCGTCGGTCTCTGGATGGTAACCCGAGCTTAAGGCAGGTTCTATGTCCATTAGTTTCAAAAGCTCCCGCCAGAAGGTGGCAACGAACTGACTTCCGCGGTCGGAAACCACCCTCTTCGGAAACGCATGTAATTTTATCACGTGGTTGAAAAAAGCTTTAGCCATCCCTTTGGCAGTGGGCAATTGCTTGAAGGGGGTGAAATGGGCTTGTTTAGAAAAAGTGTCAACCACCACCCAAATCACAGTTTTTCCCTTGGAGGGGGGCAAATTGGTGATAAAATCCATGGCTATGTCTTCCCAGGGTCTTGAAGCAGTGGGTAGGGGGTGCAACAATCCCGGGACTTTTCCCCCCCGTTTTTTACACATTAAACAGGTTTGGCATGCCGAGACGAAGTCCGAGACATCTCTGTGCATGCGCGGCCACCAGAACTGACGCTGGATCAAATTAAGTGTCTTTAGGAAACCAAAGTGCCCTGCTAGCTTTGAGGAGTGACAATTTAGCAAGATTTCCTTGCGTTTGGTCTTAGGCACCACTAGTTTGTCCCCATGCAGCCAACAGTGGTCCTCCCTTTTGGAACACTCTCCCACAGTTTCCAATTCCTCTATTTCTTCAGGAGCATACTCCCCCCCCCACTGGCAGTTCCCTGTGGTTAACTCAGCTTTCTTTGTTTTGCTCCGAGTGATAACCACCCCTCCCAACTGCTGGGGGGAGAACATGGAATCGAACACCTCTTCTTTCACACTCTCATGTTGGGGCAATCTGGACAATGCGTCTGCCAGGGAGTTAGCCTTCCCAGGAAAGTGCTTTAACACAAAGTTAAATTTGGAAAAGAAATCAGCCCAGCGCAGCTGCTTGGCATTGAGGGACCGCTGAGTGCGCAAAGCCTCTAGGTTCTTATGATCAGTCCATATTTCAAACGGAGTTTGCGCTCCTTCCAACCAGTGGCGCCACGTAGTGAGCGCTAACCTAATGGCCGCGGCTTCCTTGTCCCACACCGACCAATTCCTTTCTGTTTCGTTAAACTTTTTTGAAATGTAAGCCAAGGGGTGTAGTTTCCCCTCCGAGTCACTTTGTAAAATGGCCCCCCCCATGGCTACATCCGAGGCGTCGACATGGATTATAAAGTCTTTCGTTTCATCCGGGTGGGCCAGAATGGGCTCAGAAGTAAAAAGGGTTTTTAAAGCCTCAAACGCCTTCTGACACTCCGCATTCCACGCCAGTTTCTCACCTGGCTTTCCTGCCTCGGGCCCCCTCCCCTTAGTTTTCAACAAGTCCGTTAAGGGAAGGGTGACTTTAGCAAAGTCTTTGATGAAGGTCCGGTAAAAGTTACAAAATCCTAAGAGGCTCTGCAATTGCTTTCTCGTTCGCGGAGCCTCCCATTGCACCACCGCCTCCACTTTACCCGGGTCCATTTCCAACCCCTTCTGAGAAATGCGGTAGCCCAGGAAGTCCACGGACTCACGGTGAAACTCGCACTTAGACAGTTTCACAAAAAGCTGGTTTTTCAGTAAAGTTGAAAGAACATCCCTGACCAAAGTCACATGCTCATTCTTATCAGTAGAATAGATCAAGATATCATCTATGTAACATAACACGCCCTTAAAAAGATGCTTGTGCAACACTTCATTGATTAAACTCATAAAGACCCCGGGCGCGCCACTTAAGCCGAACGGCATCACTAGGTATTCAAATTGCCCCAAGGGGGTGTTAAAGGCAGTCTTATATTCATCCCCTTCCCTTATGCGCACCCTGAAGTAGGCATCTTGTAGATCCAACTTGGTAAAAATCTTCCCCTTGGCCGCCTCTGCCAAGAGGTCCTTTATTAACGGGAGGGGGTAGGCATTGGTGGTGGAGACTGCATTTAGCCCCCGGTAGTCAGTGCACAGTCGTAAGCCCCCATCCTTTTTCTTTCGGAACAGCACGGGCGCCGCAAAGGGGGACTTGGCGGGGCAGATAAACCCCCTTGCCAGGTTTTTGTCCAAGAACTTCCGCAGTTCTTCCCGTTCCGCCGGGCTCATGGAATACAATTTACCCTTCGGGAGTTTCTCTCCTGGGAGGAGCTCTATGGCACAGTCCGACAGTCGATGGGGGGGCAACTCGTCCGCCTCGGTCTCACTGAACACTTCTAGCAAGTCTCTATACTCTTTAGGCACCATGGCAGGGGCGAGGGCGAGTGCGGGCACGGGGGGAGGCGGGCTCGGAGGTCCAGGGCCCCATCCGGGGTCCCACCGGTGGCTCTGGCAGCGTTCGTCTACCCACGAAATCTTCCCCTCGCTCCATTTTATGTAAGGGTCGTGCGCCCCGAGCCAAGGGCTGCCCAACACCATAGGGAACTGGGCGTTCGGGGTGATGATGAAAGCTCGCTTCTCCCAATGCTCCCCCGTTCCCAAAATTAAGCTCTCAGTCTCTGCTATGCACTCCTCCTTCATTTCCGACCCATCCATCTGTGTAAACTTCAGGGGTTCCGCTAACGGGGTGACTTTGGGTCCCAACCCCTCCACTACCAGGGGGCTGATCAGATCTCGCGCGCACCCAGAGTCAATTAGAGCGCGAACCCTCATGTGGGTACCTGATCCAGGGGTCACCACCGTCACTACCATATATAACAGGGGGCCAGGGATGCTCACCGGAGATGGCGCTTCTTGGCGGGGGACCTGCAGCTCTGCACCGCTCACTGCAGGCCGTTGGAGTTTCCCGACATCTGCGCTTCCATCAGTTCCAGCTCTCCCTGGTCGCTCGCCGCCCCTTCCAGCTGTAAAGCCCGGGGCTTCATTGGAGTTTTTCCCCGGGTAGGGGTACTCCCCGCTCCGGGAGTCGAGGTCTTCGGGCCCTTCCCCCCTCCTCTGGGACAAGCGGAGGCGAAGTGGCCACTCTCCCCGCACTTCATACACAACCCCTGTCGAAACCTCGCATCACGGACGTCTTGCACATTGGATCGGGGCTTCGCTCGGGGGCCTGCTTTGCTGGCTGCCGTCGCGGACGCCCCCATCTTAATTAGGGCGAAGCGTTCCTCCATGTCGGTGGCAGCTCTCATCCAGGTGTTCAGGGTGCCCGGGCGACCCCCTAACAGCACCGTCTCGTAGATTTCCGGGTTCAGGCCTTCCCAATACTTCTCCATGAAGAGTTCCTCCGGCCACCCATGGATTTTTGCAGCGATGCGCCGGAACTTGTCAGTGTATTCCCTCACTGACGACCTCCCCTGGAACAGCTTTCTCAGTTGATTTCTGGCTTTTTCCTCACCCAGGGGGTCCTCGAACTGATGCCGGAGGGCCCACATAAAATTGTTCAGGGAGCGCAGTTCAGGACCAGGGTTGTCGTGCAGGCTCACATACCAATCGCTGGCGGTGTCTTTCAGCTTGGACCCGATGTAGCCAATTCGATCTTTCTCGGTAGGGTAGAGGTGACCCCAACTGTCCAGGAACCTCCCAATCTCCAGCGTGAAGAAACGCAGCTTCTCGGGGTCCCCATCGAAAGTGGTCGTCAAAGGGTCGGAAGGGGGTGGGCGAGCGGCCGGCGCGGCCGGGACTGGGGCCGGCGCGGGAACGGGCCCCGGAACTGGAACTGGGACGGCCGGCGGGGCTGGTTGCGCCGGTAGAGCGGGCGCCTGCGGCTGAACCGGAACCCCTCCGGGCGCCTGCGGCTGTAGTGGGGCTCCGACTCCTTGACCGAGGAGGGCGCCTTGCATCGCCGTCATAGCGTCGCGAAATTGGTGCTGGAGATCGAGGGCCAACTCGCGGAGCTCGGCGGTGAGTTGAAGCCGCAGGTCTCCCATCATCTGATCCAGCGGGACCGTCTGCTCCTCGCGATACGGATCGGGCCCATACAGATCCAGTCCTTCCTCTTCTGGAGGCGGGCGACGCAGCCCTCCATGGTAGAATGGCTCGCGGTCGTCTCCTAGGTAGCTCGGTCTCCCTCGATCGGGCTGATCTCCGGTGAGCGAAACTCTCACCCCTTTCCTGTCGTGCACCCACGAACTCACGGGTCGGCCCCCAAAGTGGCTCCATGCGTACTGGGGGGTCACGTTCTGATGGGTAATCGGGCGGCGCGGAATGTAGTAAGCCCCCTGGCTCGTGGTCACCGGCACCTCGGGACCTCCTCCGCCGCCACCACCCCCGTTCCCCGGATCCGCCCGTTAGCGGGAACCTCCTCTGGAGTAGTAGGTTTGAGGGGGACAACGTCGTCTTCTGACATGGTCAGGAACGGTTGAGTCCCAATCACAGATCTCTGACAATCTGTGAGATTCCTGCTCAAAGTAGTCAAGGACCAGATCTCGGTTGGTTAACCACAGTTCTTTATTACCTATTCCTACATTAGTACAGCATCTCGGATTATTGTCAGAGATGAGACAAATAATACAAGCGGGTCTATTATACCATTCCAAGGAGTTTGAATTACCCATAGGTAGCCAATCCCCTGAAGGGAAAATTGGCGGGCTAAAAGGTGTCTTGACCGTTTGGTTCACACAGGAAAAAAGTGAGGTGTTAAGCAGTAAATTTCCCTTCTCAAACCAGACCCCTCAGTTCACATAACAATTCATGGCTCCAAGGTTCTTTAGCATGAGATAAGAGATGAGAGCCGTCCTCCCCTTGAAGTTACTGCCGGGGCAGCTGGAATGTGGAGGCAGGGATGAGAGGCCTCCTTGTTCTCACCCTTAAGGGTTGTCACCCTCCCGACCAAAACAGGATTAATACAGGGTCCAATACATAATGGTTACAAGGTTACATAGTATGCATGCAAGATTACATTGACTGAATTGACAGATTCTGACAACTATCCTCTCTCCTGCATAACAAACCGCATCTTCCCATCGTAAGACATCTTTTACTCCCCAGAATGGTTTCACCAACATCGGGACATCTTTTAAATATCTTGGCCATTCTTGACTCACCACGTCTGCAAGGGCCTGAAGCTGTCTATCCTGTTGTGTTGCACCACGTATTGCCGCCACCCAATCCGTTTGCATCGTTACGGCATTTACGTCATAAATCACCTTTTCATCTTTCACTCCTTCCTCATCACTAACAGGAGGATCTACCACAGCTCGTGACAAGGTATCAGCAATATACATGTTCTTACCAGGAACATACCCCACTTCCATTTGATATCTCTGCAGCTGCAATAACATACGCTGAAGCCTAGCTGGTGCATTCCCTATTGGTTTTTTAAATATGGCTTCAAGTGGCTTATGGTCCGTTTGAACCTGGACCATTTTACCGTATACATATTGATGAAACTTTCTCATTGCGTATAACACTGCCAATAATTCCTTTTCAATCTGAGCATAATTCTGTTCAGACACAGTAAGTGCTCTAGACGCATACATTACCAGTCTGTCTTGCTGGAGCAGACAAGCGCCAAGACCATTCTGTGAGGCATCTGCCTGCACCGTAACTGGTTTCTCTACATCAAAATACTGAAGAGTAGGTGCCTGACACAACTGTTGTTTAATTGCTTCAAAAGCACTCTGCTGTTCAGGCATCCATTGAAACAATACATTCTTTTTCAGTAAGTTTCTCAGTGGTGCTGTCAGTTCAGCCTCCCGTGGAATATATTTTGAGAGATATTGAACAGAGCCCAGAAATCTAAGCACTCCCTGTCTATCTTGCGGTGGGGGCATATCACGAATGGCTCTCACTTTTTCCTCATCTGGCTTAACTCCCTGTGCTGTCACTATATGACCCATATACTTCACTGAGTCTACTCTAAACTGAATTTTTTCCTTGTTAAACTTTATGTTCTTTTCCTTTGCTGTTTCCATTACTTGACGCACTATTTGGTCATGCTCATCTAAAGTTTTAGCCGCTATTATCATGTCATCCGCTATCATATATACGCCTTTTATGTTGCCAAAAATTTCCTCATTTTTTTGCTGAAAAACTTCACTTGATGACTTAAGGCCAAATGGTAAGCGATTGAAGCAATATCTTCCCCAGGGAGTATTAAATGTACATAATTTTGCTGACTCATTATCCAGTTTTACCTGCCAGTAACCATCTCTTTCATCCACAATTGTGAAATATTTCATCCCTGCCAACTTACTAAGAATATCATCCATCGTGGGGATGCTATAGTGCTGTCTACAAACTGCTTTATTCAAATCCCGCGGATCTAAACAAATCCGCAAATTCCCTTTTTTTTTTTCTGTGATGACCAAACTATTTACCCATTCAGTTGGTCCTTCAACCTTAGATATTATTCCAGCCTCTTCCATATGGGCTAATGTATCTTTTAATTTGTCAAGGATTATTATTGGGATCTTCCTACAGCCATGTATTACTGGTGGCACAGATTTATCCACATATATATGATGAGTCCCTTCAAATTCCCCGAGACCTTCAAACACTCCTGGGTACCTTGCAAATAAATGATCTAATGTTAAGGGTTCAGTTTTCTTCACAACATCTACACGACGAACAAGATCCATTGCTTCACAGGCTGCCCTCCCAAGCAAAGGCATTGCTACCCCATCTATTATATAAAATAGCAGTTCATACATCCCTTTGCTTGTACTACATTCCAATGCAACGGTGCCCAAAGGCTTTATCTTAGACCCACCATATGCAACCAGGATTGTGTGACTCTCCTTAAGCGAATTGTTGCCCGACAGCTGTTCCAGTATTTGTCTAGGCAACACATTAGCTTCTGCCCCTGTATCTAATTTAAATTTAACTGGATGCCCTCCCACATTTATATCTGCATACCAGCCTGCAGGTTGCGCTCTCTCTATATTAAATGTCTCGTGACATGACATGCCTATAAACAAACTCTGCACATCATAAACAGCATTTCTCTGTTGTTCACTGCCAGTCCTTCCACTTGCACGCGTTCCCTTGCAGACTTTAGCAAAATGGTTTTTCTTCAAACATCTAAAACAAACTTTTCCAAATGCAGGGCATTTGTATGCCTCATGCATACTACCACATTGCAGACAGTCTTTTACTCGAACTTTTTCTTGTTTGCCTGTAGGTTGAAATCTTTTCTGTCCGAGGGCTTGCACTGAAATTTCTTCTTCTTCCTGCTGTCCTGCCGTTGTAACCTGATACAGCTGTCTCGAGCCTGTTGTCATTGTTTGTAAACAATTCACAGTTGACTCAGCTATTTGACAAATTTCCACAGCCTTTTCTAACGTCAGCTTTGGTTGTTTCAAGAGTCTTTCTTGTAACGTCACTGGTGCACTAAAAACCAACTTATCCCTTATCATTTCGTCACTTGTTGATCCAAACTCACAAGTCTTCGCTTTAAGCTTAAGTTCAGTCACAAATTGCTCCACCTTATCGCCTTGTTGCCAACAGTGATTCCAAAACAAGTAACGCTCATAAAGTACATTCCTTCTCGGATTACAATGTTCTTTAAACTGTGTAAAAATTTCCTCTATATCATTCGGGCCATCTTCAGAGAAAGTAAAGGTATCATATAAAGCCACAGCTTCTTCACCCACACAGTTTAAGAAAATAGCAATTTGTCGCTTACTTGAAAAACAATCAGCTCCTGTAGCTGTTAAGTAGACACGAAATGCTTGTTCAAAATGCTTCCAATTCTCAGCAAGATTACCTTGCAATAGAAGCGGAGAAGGCAGTCAGCCAAATTCCATTCTTCTGACACCATGTAATGTCTGTTGTTAAAGAGGAGGCCCACAAATACAGCACAGTTCAAGTTCTCATCAGTGTTTATTCAGTACCTTCATCAATAACAAAGTAAGCCCCGACCAGCAGGGAGGAAGGCTTAATAATCAGAGAGAGGGAGGGGTGCCTCCATTATTCCTTCCAGGTGTGAAAACAATTCAAACCTGTCTTAAAGAGATACACCACAGTTGTCTTTTGCTAATTGGTTTGATTTCATATTGTTTTGAGCCACCAGTGAAGAGATGCCCTCCAGCCTAGAATTCATCCTGGTAATTCAACCATCATGGCTCCACTCTGTTTATGAGTCGAAGCTCAGGTGCAAACTCATAGCTGGCACATAGGAGGGGGGAAGGAAATTAGCTGTCAATTCCCAAGCACCAGGTACTTCAGGGCTTACAGATTCCAATGGCTCTGTTCAAAAGAAAACAATAGGTAGACCATTTTATATCTTGCTAGAATGTCACACCTCAAGAGACAGAGAGTTAAAAAGACAAATGACTAAAAAGTATTATCCTCCTCATGAGACAGGAAGATCAGAATATCCCCCCCCCCCCAGGGAGGGTGAACTCTCCAAGGGGAGTTTATAAAGTCTGAGGACATTAGAAAGAAGCTGTTTTCCATCTTCATCTTCTCTTACGGCTTCTGATCAGGGAGGCACAAGCCATGCAAGTCTGTCTTTACCTAGGGAGTTCAGCTTGTCCACTCTGAGAACTAAGGTAATTCTGAACTTCAAACTATTTCAGCTTCAAGTAATGCTAGCCTGGCCTAATTAAACATTGTTTAAGGAGTACCAAGAGCTGAGTGAGAGGACTGTGTGTTTTCACCTTTTCTTTGTATCCTTGCTCGGACCATGTGTACTCTTTTTTGTTTCAGTTTATTAAACTTTTAAAATATCTTGAATGTTGTAATCCTGATCTCATCTTACTTTCTGAACTGCGGTAATTGGAAGGGTCAACAAGCAAGACTGCCATCCCTGGAGTGTGATAGTTCAAAATGGCAAGGTTGATCGCCCCTGTGCTAGCTTGTAGAAGTAAAGCAAAAAAACATGGCAACTAGGTGGAGACTCTAAATGGTAATGCAGACATAGAGTGCTAAACAGACAAATTTATTCACATTCCTTGATTAGCTGGTAGTGGCAGTTACTACCCAAGTTGTTTTTGTACCCCCTCTGATCCCCCACCCCACCCCCAATCATGAAGAAAGGGGGCTGTATCACCAAGTGGAGACTTGTGATTTCAGCAAGGTTTTCCCACCTCCTGGGGACTTGAAAGAACAAGAGCTTGCAAGTCTGTTCCTTCAGACTATCTTTTGGAGAAAAGAGGTTTTTATACCATGAAGATCATGAATCTGCCTTATAATGAATCGGGCCATTGGTCCATCAAAGTCAGGGTGGTCTCCTCAGATTGGCAGTAGCTGTCCGGGATTTCAGATGGAGGTCTTTCACATTACTTACTATCTAATTCTTAACTGGAGAGGCTGGGAACTGAACCTGGCACCTTCTACACACCAAGTAGATGCTCCACCACTGAGCCACCACCCCTCCCCCAGTTGACTCCTCCCTCCCAGACTGCATCCATCAGCAGCCAACCTACCTAGCTTCTCCAGAGAAAGACAGTAGCACCTCCTCCACTGACCTTCTTTCAATCAATTTTCATTTAGCTCCACTCCCACTCAGAACTCTTTTCTGCAGTGAGCACTTCGTCTGATCACTATTAAAAGTTTTCTAACTAACTCGTACCTACCCTGACCCAGGCAAGCCTGATCTCATCAAATCTCAGAAGCTAAGCAGAGTAAGTCCTTGGAATGGAGACCACCAAGAAAGACTCTGCAGAGGAAGGAAATGTCCAACCACCTCTGCCTCTAACTTGCCTTGAAAGCCCCTTGCTGGGGTCACCATAAGTCTTGGACAGGAGACCACCAAGGAAGGCTCTGCAGAGGAAGGCAATGGCCAACCACCTCCGTTTCTCACTTGCCTTGAAAGCCTCTTGCTGGTGTTACCATAAGTCAGCAACAAACAAACAAACAAACAAACAAACTTGTATCTGAATTTGTTTGTTGGATGCATGTTGGATCAGGTCTTTGGCCACTGTGTGACAGAGTGTTGGACTGGATGGGCCACTGGCCTGATCCAACATGGCTTCTCTTATGCTTCTATGTTCCTAGTCCTCTTTTTCTCCCTTTCGGTCCCCTGATATTATACTGTAGGGGCTACTTTGAATAGTAAACTGCCTTAACTACAATGGCAGAAAGGTGATAGATAAATGTATAAAATAAATAAATGTGTTGACAATAACCCCATTCCGGTGTAGGCCGTCTACAGATAAGTCCTACCTAAGAAGTTTGCATTCCTAACATATCTGCTCTCCGAGTTGGGTAAAGGCAATCCACTTGAGAACTAAAAGAGGAATACAGTAGAAATGGCTGTGCCCATTATATCTAAGTGCTGTAATTATGCTTTTTTTTAAAAGTGAGCCATTATGTATAATTATGGAGGAACGTCTGTTACCAAGGCAGAGGTCTGTCCTCTTGAATGAAAAATGCTATCTTCGGTCTTCAGAGAGAACTATCAACTTGGAACTCAACAAGGCCGCAACAATCATAGGGTTCGTACCCTCCTATTGCTTCGCTCAATCTGTCTCTTAGAAATTAAAAAAAGACTACTCTAATTAAAAGTCTGGAACATCACCACTCAGTGAGCCTGAAAGAAGGGGGTGTTTGGATTCAAAATCAAAAGGGGATGTATGGATTTTTCACCCTGGATTAAAAAGGCCTCTGTTCATGGGACAACCCACCTTTGCTCTTTGCATCAGGAGGTGGAACGATAGTTAATTGCTGCCATTGTTGTTTTGTTCAAATGTCAAACTGGGTTGCAAGTAAAATTGATTCAGACCCCTTTGGTTCAGCCATGTGAGATGCCTTCTCATCCCTTCCCTGTTGCTGCACAGCAGAAGAATGGCACAGGAGGGGCCGTTTCTAGATCTCAGATTTGCAAGAGTAAAAACTGAGCACAGTTGTCAGTACAAATCTGAAACATGTCCCACTCCATAAGATTTCCATAGGGCACGTGAGTCATGAAACAATATGACATAAGAACATAAAGAGAGGCCATGCTGGATCAGGCCAACACTTTGCGTCACACAGTGGCCAAAACCCAGGTGCCATCGGGAGGTCCACCAGCGAGGCAAGCACTCCAGAAGCCCTTCCACGTCCCCCCCCCCCAAGCACCAAGATTACAGAGCATCACTTGCCCCAGATTGAGAGTTCCTGTCTATACTTTGTGGCTAATAGCCATTGATCGACCTCTGCTCCATATGTTTATCTGGGGCTCATTTCATAGCAGGAGCTCCTTTGCATATTAGGCCACACACCCCTAATGTAGCCAATCCTCCAAGAGCTTACAGAGCTCTTTTTACAAGGGCTACTGTAAGCACTTGGAGGATTGGCTACATCAGAGGGGTGTGGCCTAATATGCAGAGGAGCTCAAGCTACAAAATGAGCCCTGTGATTATCCAATCTCCTCTTGAAGCTGTCTATGCTTATAGCCGCCACCACTTCCTGTGGCACTGGATTCCATGTGTTCATTACTCTTCGGGTGAAGACTTCCTTGGATCTGTTCTAAGCCTACTGCTCATTAATTTCATGGAGTGCCCCTGAGTTCTTGTATTGGGAGAAAGGGAGAAAAGTACTTCTTTCTCTACCTGCTCTATCCCACGCATAATGTTCTAAACCTCGATCATTTCATAGGTAGCTCATGGACTTGCAGCTCACACTGGGATGTAGGGTAGCCAGATTGCTCATGCTCTCACTCCAGTGTTCCTATCCCTGATGTAGCTCTACTTGGCAATGGGGTAAAAATGAGGAGGGAGATCTCTCTAAACATAGAGAGATATTTCCAGTGAATACCTGCAAGTGACGTCAAACCAGCAATACCGAAGTAATTTTCCCAATGCCTATTGGGCCAATTCGGTGAAGTGGTAAAAGTGTGGGGACTCTAATCTGGGAGAACTGAGTTTGATTCCCCACTCCTCCACTTGCAGCTGCTGGATGACCTTGGGCAAGCCATAGTTCTGGCACAACTGTTCTCTTAAGGATAGCTCTGGAAAGAGCTCTCTCAGCCCCACCTACCTCACAGAGAGGGGAAGGGGAAAGAGTCTGTTTTGGGGAGGGGAAGGGAAAGGAGTTTGTAAGTCGTTCTGAGACTCCAAATGAAAGGCGGGATATAAATCCAACCTCTCCTCTTCTTCTAGTTCTAAGGGAAGCAGCAAAAACCTCACATCAATTTCCCATAAATCCAGAAAACGGGTTTAAGTTATGAAGACCAGGAGCCTCCCTTCTGACCTCAATAGTCACCTCCTGGTTTTTCAGCCACTCAGAATGGGAACTGTGGAAGGACCTGGTGGGTACAGAGTAATCCTCCCAATCTTGCTGGAACACCCAATGAAATTAATGGGAATCCCATAAAGGCACTGCTTTCACCTCATTGCATTCATTGCAATGGGACTTCAATTAGGATCGCCAGCCTCCAGAGGGGACCAGGGGATCCCCTGGAATTACAACTGATCTCCAGACTACAGAGATCAGTTCCCCTGGAGAAAACAGCGACTTTGGGGAATTTTTTTTTTTTTAATAAATATTTTTTATTAAATTTTTCAAATATACCAGATGACAACATTTTTGATATATATTGAGCACAAAAACATTATAACTGAAGATATAATTTGGACCACACGAGCTCTGGATCCCTTTTGCTATCCATATTACATAAATAACTCAGCTTATCCATTTCAGCCCAGTCCAAGAGTTTATAAATTAGGTCCATTTTGCCCGGTAATGTGGAGTTTTTCCAATTTTTTGCTCTTAGTATTCGCGCTGCTGTTAGGATATAGGCCAGCAGCATCTGATCAGTTCTTTTCAATTTCTCTGGGAGTATGTTCAATAAAAAGATTTCAGGTTTCAAAGGTAATTCAAACTCAAAAATTTCGCAAATCCACTTCGCTATCATTCCCCAATATTTTCGCATCTTATTGCACGTCCACCACATGTGGTAAAAGGAACCTACTTCTGATCTACATAACCAACACACATTCGGAACATTCTTAAAGCATTTACTTAACCTGTCGGGGGGCCAATACCAGCGGTGAAAGATTTTGTATATGTTTTCTTTATATCCAACCACTTTTAAGTATTTTAAAGAGCTCCAGGTTTTGGACCACATATCCGTGTCGATGGAATAACCAAAGTCCCTCATCCAACTAATCATTGTTGATTTTATTGTTTCCTCCTGCATTTCAAAATTGATCAATAAATTATATATTTTTTTAATTAATTTGTCGTCATTATTTAACCAAATATAGTCTAGACCCCACTGAGGTCCTTCCCCAGGATTGACTCCCAAATCTCCAGGAATTTCTCAACCTGGAGTTGGTAACCCTAGACTTTATTAGCGAGCTCAGTGGAGCCATCACAACGAGTTGCTCGGAGAATTTAAAATGAGCCCCACCACACAACGGGCTGCAAAGTTCAGGATTAATTATCTTGCTTCTTTGGGAAGCTGAACCGGTCCCGAAATGGAATGGCATGAATGTTGTTTCATTTGAATATCAATGCATATTTATCTATTTTTAAAAAAAACACCTGGGAAGGGCTCTAATGACACTGGCCCGCACAGCAAGCGACGAACCAGAGCCGCGAATGCCATTTCCTCGCCATCTAATTGAAAAGCTCGAGCTTTTGGGAGAGAAGGTCAAACTCTTTCTCTGGGTGTCTCTGTGCAATGTGCCATTAAAGAAAAAAAGAGTGAGATCGGCTGGATAAGCAACATGATTTCGCTGGAAAAAAACAGCTGCCTGCCTACATGATAACGCTGGAGCAGAACAAATGCCGCAGAGCGATAAGTCCCAGGTGCTTTCGCCAGGTACTGAAGGTCAAGCTGAAAAGTTTGTGTAAACTGCTTGATTTTCATAAAAATGTGGCTGCACATTGGAACGCTCCGAGGCGTGAGACTTTGGGTTGCAGCAATGGCTCCCCTATGGCACAGACACTGTTTAAAATTGGGACAACATTAACCTCATTTAGAATCTACTGCAACTGTCTTGTATTTGCGTTGTACGTGCTTACAATATCAGGGTATTTTTTTTTTAACTTGGAAAGTTTTTGAAGACTATTGGGTGGGCACTGTGATTGAGGCAAAAGGCCCTGGCAGGGGCACAGTGCCAAGGGGCTCTGGGACAAAATCCTGGTCTTTGGAGAACACCTAACATACTCAGGGGCATGAAACTGCCTTATACTGATTCACTGGTCCATCAAGGTCAGTATTGTCTGACAAAAGGTGGGGAAAAAAGGGGGACGACGACTCAACCCAACAAATAGCTGTGAACCGAGAGGATCAAGCTAATAAAAGAATTATAATGAAAAATATAGACATTTATTAGGATGTACACATAAATAAAACAAAATAAAATTAAAAGAGACAGTCCAAGTATCAGACATTTAAAACTCGGTTCATTAAGAACTAATAGCAGTGACGGCAAGAATGGTCTATGCGCAGAACTGGAAAGGTGAAAAAATACCGGAGGTGTGGGAGTGGTTGAAAAAATTGTTGTACATGGCTGAAATGGACAAATGGATGAGAAAATTGAATAATCTGTACTCAGAGACTTTCTTAGAAGACTGGAAAGACTTGAAAGAATATGTTGAACAATATTGGGATATGAAAAATTACATTTATACTTGGACATAATATTAAAAAGAGATATTTGAATGTATAAATGGCAGTTAGAAAATAAGGATATTTTAGAATTGTATAAGAAAATAAGAATTTATATGATGGATAATTTTATAAGGTTGTATACGTTGTTACCAGGAGAGTAAAAATATATATATATGCATATAAAGAATGGTTAAAGTTGAAAATGTTAAATGCTTCAGATGTGGTGGGAAACCACCATTACAAGATGATAACAAGATTATACAATAGAGCAAAAAATGGATGTAATATTGAAAAAGGGTTTGTATAAGAAAAATATGTAATAGTGTTAGAAAATAATAAAAATTTATTACAAAAAAAAAAAGAACTAATAGCAGTGCATATTAAACTGATGGATAAAACTTTTGACCTAAGGACTATACACGTTTCGGCCCCTATGGGCCCTCCTCAGTGGTCAATATTTCTTATTAGAAAGAGACACACATCCAAAAATACATGCATTCAGAATTTTGTATATACATATATAAATAAGACCAGGTGTTGCTGTCTTGAACGCTATATATTTGCTACAACTAGTAAAATAAGCCTGTGGTAGTTGCACGAATTCTCCAAGTTAGTTTGGTATCAAATGTCCCATTTATCAGTGATGTGTCTCACTTCCATCAAGTGAACCTGGTTTTAAATGTCTGATACTTGGACTGTCTCTTTTAATTTTATTTTGTTTTATTTATGTGTACACCCTAATAAATGTCTATATTTTTCATTATAATTCTTTTGTTAGCTTGACCCTCTCGGTTTGTAGTATTGTCTCCAGGGTCTCAGGCTCTCCAGGGTCTCAGGCTGAAGACTCTCACATCACCTACTATCCGATCCTTTTAATTGGAGATACCAAGGATTGAACCTGGGACCTTCTACATGCCAAGCAGATGCACTACCATTGAGCCACGGCCCCTCCCTATCATGATTACATCATGTGAAGACACGAAGCTGCCTTACAGTGAATGAGATCATTGGTCCATCAAGGTCAGTATTGTGTATTCTGACTGGCTGAGGTTCTCCAGGGTCTCAGGTATAGGTCTTTCAAATCATCTATTACCCACTAGGAGTGTGCATTCGGTATATTGTTGAGTTGTGCCACTGCAGCTGCAGAGGCATGGCTTGGAGAAGGCATTTTTAAATGCCTTCCCTTCACTCCTGGAGTTATGCTGTCTTGGTGGCATGCCTCCACAAGTGAAAGGAGAAGGCATTTAACTTCCCTTCACCTATGGAGGTGTGCCGCAGTGGTGGCACAATTCCGGGAATGAAGGGAAGGCATTTTAAACTGCCAAATTAATTCAGGTTTCCCAATTATTTACCCGAATCCCGATATCATACTGATATTACGATTCAAGAATATATGGACATACTGATATTTTTTGGGTGCAATGGACCTGAATCTGAAAAAAGCCGATTTTTCCCCCTGCACACTCCTGGTGCCCAGTTCTTTTTAGCTGAAGATGCCAGAGATTGAACCTGGGACCTTCTGTGCATGAAGCAGGAGCTCGATCACTGAATCACAGGCCCTCCCCCAAATAGCAGCTAAGGTTGCGGTCACACGCGTGAGATAATGCGTGAGGAGGAAGAGAGGCTATTTCCTCTGGCCAAAGTTGACCCGCCATTGCATGATCACACAGATTTTTGTAGATGCATGCACAGCCCTCCACAGCATTATCAGACGCAACTGCCGGTGAGTCTGTTTTTTGGGTTTTTTTACCGTTTGTTCCTGATGCACTTACATAAGGAATCGATGATTCACACCTCTCCTTATGGAATGTGCGGGGTGTGTGTGTGCTGATGTGCATACTGAGACAGGGGAAAAAACAATAACATGGAGTGGGATAGCCTGATCAGACTATCCTAACACCATGGGAGCGCGCTGGCATGATCAGACGCAGAAAAGTCCATTTGTGGCTCGTAGCAACCCATTTGCTACTGGAGTTTCTGAGGGTTTTTTTTTTTTTACTCCATGTGTGCAGCAGAGCAAAATGGGTTGCCGACAGCTTCAGGGTGCTTCCTAGATGTTGGTGTCTGATCGCGCTCCTTTAATCCACCCAGCATTCGCGCCTATGTCGGGGTGAATTGTGCATGTGATTGTGACTAATAATATCAAATACTATTCAGTGGAAACCTCATGTGTTTATATATTGTTCTACCTTTATTATAACCCACCTGGAAGTTCTATATTAATATGGAAGATTGGGACAAAAATGAGGTTGGTGGGTGGATGGATGGACGGATGGACGGAAACACCATTGGGTTCTATTTCAAAAGCTTTTGACACAGGAGACTGAAATTCCTTGGCTCTGCCAGAATCTCTAGTACATATTCTCAGGGCTTTTTTGTAGAAAAAAAGTTGTGAGGTGCCTGGGGAACCCGGGGGGGGGGGGGGGGAGGCTGTAGTCGTGGCCTACTTGGAAGCCAGTCAGAATTTCGTTCCTGTGCGTTCCTGCCCCCAAATAGCCCTGCATATTCTACAATCCATTCATGCAAAAATGCCTCAAGTGGAATCCCATTTGTGTGGGATTCTGGTGTTTCTTCATCAGCTTCTAAACAAACTTGAACCGTCAGACGTCTGCTGAGAAAATAACCGTGTTGCAGACCCAGCTTTAATAAGCTCCTTTACAGAACCCCTGTACTTTTGTAAAATCTCCCATGAATTCCAACCACTTGAAAATGCAAGGGTGTCAGGGTGAAGACGTTACTCCTGGATTGAAAACAAACATGGGCTGTATTCTACTCAGTTTTAATTGCAGCCTGGTTCTTGGAGATAACCTTGCTGAGTTGCCATGAACTTTCCCCAAGTAGGAAATGTTGCTTCATTCAAAATGCATTGAAGTTCACGGAGATTGAGTCCACCGATACTCAGAAAAGTGGCGTGTGTTATTTGAGGAGAGCAGGGGAGGTCAGCACATTGATTTCCACCTCTCCTTTTGCACTTTCTCAGAGAAGGGACGTAGGTTACAATTAAGCTGAGAGAAGAGATACCCTAGTAAGCAAGACAGCCAGTTCAGTGGACAGGCAGGCATGCCTGATACTTATCTATCCAGCTCTTCAACTTAATCCAGTTATTTCTTGTTGCCCTCAGTGGTCAGGAGGGGATCTTTCAATCCTCCACCATCTTTTCAGAGTTTCTGTTTATGAATTTATTTTTTCACCTAAATAACTCTTACCACCCCACTCTTCTCTTTCCACTCCTGTTATTAGCCATTTCTGTCAAATGGGTTGGAACACTTTCCCTGTGAAGAAAGGTTGAAGTGCTTGGGGCTCTTTAGCTTGGAGAAAAGATGGCTGAGGGGTGACACGATTGAGGTTTATAAGATTATGCATGGGATAGAGCAGGTAGAGAAAGAGATACTTTTCTCCCTTTCTCACAATACAAGAATTCGTGGGCACTCCATGAAATTGCTGAGCCGTCGGGTTAGAACAGATAAAAGGAAGTACTTCTTCACCCAAAGAGTGATTAACACGTGGAATTCACCGCCACAGGAGGTGGTGGCGGCTACAAGCATGGACAGCTTCAAGAGGGAATTAAATAAACATATGGAGCAGAGGTCCATCAGTGGCTATTAGCCACAAGGTATAGATAGGAACCCTCAGTCTGGGGCGAGTCATGCACTGTATTCTTGGTGCTTGGGAGGGGGGCAACAGCAGGAGGGCTTCTAGTGTCCTGGCCCCACTAGTGGACCTCCTGATGGCACCTTTTGGCCCCTGTGTGACAGAGTGTTGAACTGGATGGGCCATTGGCGCGATCCAACATTAGCTTCTCTTATGTTCTATATTTCAAGACTTCTCCAGATGAATAGATTGATTTATTGATATATTTTAACTTCCGACCTGCTTCGGACCTAACACCTAATAACTAAAACTCGGATGGGGCAAGACTGGTGGTGGTGGACAGTGCCACCAAGTCATAGTGGACTTTTAGTGATCCTGTAGGGTTGTCAAGGCCTGAGACATTCAAAGTTGGTGTGCTACTCGCTGCCTCTGCATTGAGACCCTGAACTTCCCATCCAAGTAGTAACCAGGGATAACCACGCTCAGCTTCTGAGATCCGATGAGGCGGGGCCAGTCTGGACCATCCAGATTGCAGTCAAAGTGGACTTCAAAACTTTATTTATAGTCTGCCTTTCTTGCTAAGACTCAAGATAATGCACCATATTACTGAAATAGGTGATGGAAAGTGTCATCAAGTCTCAGCTGACTTATAGCTACCCTGTAGGCTTGTAAGACACAGGGAGAAGGAAAGAAACAACCCAATACCTGGAATCAAGAACCACAAGGGTAAGAAAGAAGCCCGATAAAGGGCCAGTATTAAAAACCTAGGGTATAATAATTTTATACAAAAGTACATGTATTTATTAGAAAGACAGTTAAAAACATATACGGGCCCAATGAAAGCCTTGTTATAAAGTACAAGGGAGCTGAACACAAGGGCCAAAACAAGTGACCTGACGCATTTCCACCCCTTGGGGCCAGTTTAGTGTAGTGGTTAAGTGTGAGGACTCTTAATCTGGGAGAACCGGGTTTGATTCCCCACTCCTCCACTTGCAACTGCTGGATGACCTTGGGCAAGCCATAGTTCTGTCAGAACTGTTCTTGAAAGAGCAGTTCTCGCAAGAGCTCTCTCAGCCCCACCTACCTCACAGGGTGTCTGTTGTGGGGAGGGAAAGGGGTTTGTAAGCCGCTCTGAGACTCCCTTGGGTAGTGAAGGGCGGGGTATAAATCCAATCTCTTCTCTTCTTCTTCAGAGGTCAAACAATTTGAGGTACAGAAAGACAGATGTTACAGTGTTACATGTTACAATGAAATAACAAACAATAAGTTTATATTGGACCTCAGACCAAGTTCCCCTTACACCTCTCACCTCTCACCGCCCCCAAGAAAGCTCCTGGCAAAAGTCGAGCTAGATACACCAATGCTACCAGGAGGAGGCAACTTAGGAATGCGGCAAAGTTCAATAGGCTGCAGTTCCCCCTCAAGATCTGCTTTTCTATGACCATCAAGTCCCACGGCCAGTTACTGATGGTGGCAGGAACTGACTTAGCAGAGGACTGTTTCTCACATGGAATGTTCTATGTGGCCTGCTCCAGAGTGAGCTCACCGAGAAGCCTGGTGATCCCAAAACCTGAGGGCAGAGCCACAATGTGGTCTACAGAGAGGTCCTTCAGTAGAGGGAAAAAAACCCAGTACGTATGTCTCACTTCATTTTTTACACTACAATCTTCTCCATGAGAATCCACACAACGTTGCATTTCAAACTTCACATCATCAGGTTTCAGTGTTCCTCTAAGCTGAGTGAGTGTGAGCTAGCTCACCGTTTTTTTTAGCCTCGGGCTCACGCATTTCTGACTTCGCTCAGGAAGGATGGCTCCAGAGCAAACTCATTTATGCAGCAGCCAAAGCACTTGCTCACAACTTTAATGCCAGCAGTTCACAAAGTAGAATTTTTGCTCACAAGACTCCACAGCTTAGAGGGAGCATTGTCAGGATTATAACTGGATTTACAGAATTTAAATTCCGTAGCGAAGCATGGGTATCAGGCTAGCATTACCATGAAATAACAAACAATAAGCTGATATTGGACCAAAAAAGGAAAGTTCAGCAGCAAGGTTAATAGACACAAGACAAGGATGTGTATAAGGCCTCTTCAGTTGAGAGTCATGTGTCTGGTGCCGAATGCACAGCTGTTGAAGTAGAACATCTTCCAATTCTGGTTCAGAAAATACCTATGTGACTATCGTAGAGCTAGGGTTGCCAAGTCCCCCCAGGAGGGCAGGGATTCCCCCACTAAATGGGTCCCCAATCCACCAGTCGGGATCCGGCCAGAGGGGGGAACCCCACTCCCGAAGTGGCCCAGTCAGGCCGACGTGCCCAGCATGATGACATCACCCAGAAGCAACATCATCACACTGGGCACGACGCCAGGTGACGCTCTAGCAATCACCCTGAAAACTCTATGGTACCGTAGATTTTCAGGGCGATTACCAGAGCCTCACCCCGGCAATGTGCCCAGCGTGACGACGTCACTTCCAGGACCAGGACTCCCCCGCTGTTATGAAGGTAAGACTTGGCAACCCTACTTAGAGCTGGAGTATCACTGCTACTCGTTAAGGACACTCAAGCTCTAAAGAAGGCCCCCAAGGGGCAGAAACACATCAGGACACTTGTTTTGGCCCTTGTGTTCAGCTCACTTGTACTTTATAACCAGGGGTCCGTTGGAGCAGGAGCGCACAGGAGCGCAGCTCCGGGAGTGAGGAGCCCAGGGGGTGGGCACATGACCAAGCCCCGCCCCCTCCTCGGCTTCCCCGAGCAGTGCAGAGGCACAGTGCCCCGGAGAAAGCCCTGCTAGGGTCTTTATTGTTTTTAATGTTTTGTTTTAATATTGATAATTTTATCATTGTTCCTTTTATGACTGTGTGCTGCTTTTCCAGAGACTTGCTCAAGGTGGCAGATAAATTTTCTAAGTATACCATTTTTTATCTGGGCACATGGCACATAAGTACTGGAGAAATTTCACCCACCTTTCAGCAGCCTCCACCCCATCAGTTTGGTGTAGTGGTCAGGAGTTGGACTCTAATCTGGGAGAACCGGGTTTGATTCCCCACTCCTCCTCCACATGTAGCTGCTGGTGTGACCTTGGGCGAGTCACAAGTTCTCTCAGAGCTGTTCTCTCATGAGCAGTTCTCAAAAGACCTCTCTCAGCCCCACCTACCTCACAGGGTGTCTTGTTGTGGGGAGGGGAAGGGGAAGGGATGGGTGGTGCACATGTCCTGGGTATCTCAAGTCTACTTGAAACCTGGTGGTTTCAAGGGAGCAGGAAGAGAATGAGGGTGTGTTCTTTACGCTTATTTTTATTGCACAAAGTATTGGATGGGGAAGGGAATGGAGGAAGAGCAGGTCAGTTTCACTCACCTGTGGAGTGGAGCCTGAGGGGTGGGTGTTGCCTTCTGACACACTTCCGGTATGTTAGGGGGTGTGGCATATGCAAATGAGTTATGCTAATGAGCTCCTGCACCTCTTTTTCTACGAAAGGACCCCTGTTTATAACAAGGCTTTCATTGGGCCTGTATATGTTTTTAACTGTATTTCTAATAAGTACATGTATTTTTGTATATAATTATTCTACACCAGGTTTTAAATACTGGCCCTTTATCAGACCCTGTAGGGTTTTCAAGGCAAGAGACATTCAGAGGTGGTTTGCCACTGCCTGCCTCTGAGTAGCAATCCTGGACTTCCTTGGTGGTCTCCCATCCAAGAACTAACCAGGGCCGACCCTGCTTAGCTTTTGAGATCTGACAAGATTGGGCTAGGCTAGACCACCCAGGTCAGGGCAATACAAGATGATATAACCCTTATTTCTTACCATTCACGTAGGCTGCTGGAGACTTCTTGTTTAATGGGATGCCAGGAAAAGGTAGATTGCAAAGGTCTACAGCTGGTTCATTTTGGTACACAAGGAGATGCATGACTGAGAGACAGTTTGGTGTAGTGGCTGAGAGCGCGGACTCTAATCTGGGAGAACTGGGTTTGATCCCTCACTCCTCCCACATGCACCTGCTGATGTGACCAGTCAGAAGTTCTTTCAGAGCTGTTCTCTCAAGGGCAGTTCTTGAAAGAGCTCTCTCAGCCCCACCTACCTCACAGGGTGTCTGTTGTGGGGAGGGGAAGGGGAAGGAGTTTGTAAGCCTCTCTGAGACTCCAAGTGAGTGAAGGGCAGGGTATAAATACAATCTCTTCTTCTTCTTCTTCTTCTTCTTCTTCTTCTTCTCTTCCTCCTCCTTCTCCTTCTCCTTCCTCCTCCTCCTTTGGGTAGAGAAGGGCAGAGTATAAATTCAATCTCCTCTTCTCTTCTGGAGGGAAAAAAGGAGAGACTTCCATTTTGTCAGTCTTTCTTTTTCACCCCCTGTCTTGGTGACAGCACCGGAGGGGTGGTATCGGCATAATAACATGCAGTCTTCTCAGATATGCTGTAAACAATGACAAGCTCAGAGAGAACCGTTTCTCTTCCGTCACCTTCGTAGTGGCACTTTGTGGAAGACCACTGTAATTCCAATTGTTTGTGGTGAGCCAGTTTCTCCATCTGTGCCTCGAATGCCTTTCGAGTGAGCCAGATCCGGTTATTGGTGCTAAAGATACTATCTTTGAAAAAAAATATTCACTTATCTCTTGTTATTCTGCTTTGGGAGTGGGTTGTTTATATGTTAGACTGAGGCACCTGGTACGAGAATGTAGGGAGTTTCTTGCGCTAGATACTTGCTATCTTGTACCGCTTATCGGTTGGCCTTGGAATGTATGGCTCCCCTTCAAGTGTATGCAGGAGAAAACCCAGAATAGCAAAAAGGAGGAGAAGAGGAGATTATTGAATTTATACCCCGCCCTTCACTCAGAGTCTCAGACTGGCTTACAACCTCCTTTCCTTTCCCCACCCCACAACAGGCACCCTGTGAGGTAGGTGGGGCTGAGAGAGCACTGAGAGAACTGCTCACAAGAGAACAGCTTTGAGAGAACTGTGGCTTGCCCAAGGTCATCCAGCAGGTGCAAGTGGAGGAGTGGGGAATCAAATGCGGCTCTCCCAGATTAGAGTCTGTGCACTTAACCACTACACCACGAGAACCTCCACGAGAACCTCCTTGGGTTTTGAACCTCTGCTCAGACCGTACCATGGAACGGGGCTAAGCGCATCGGCCAGTTCTTGGACTCCGCCCGCAGTCGTTCGTCAGGTTTCCCAATTCTCAGAAGGGGAGTTAAGACACCAAGAATATATTCTCTTTTGTGGTTTTCAGGACTTGATAATTTCTCACTACCTGAGAGATTTCAATGAAACCGTTTTCCTTCCACACTCGTGTGCTCACTGCCTCTGAATTCCTCAGTAGAAAAAGAACCTCTTTTTTGCCTCTTGGCAATATGAACTGGCCCACATACACTAACCAGAATCTCTTAGGAAATCAATCAACTGTATTTTAGCATAAAAGGATCTGGTTTCCCTGACACTCAGGCCTTAGAAGAACAGATGGAAGAGAAGGCTTGGCATGCTTTAGGGCAGGGGTGGCCAAACTTGCTCAATGTAGGAGCCACACAGAATAAACGTCAGATGTTTGAGAGCTGCAAGACACAAACAGATATTGAACATTTTACTGGGAAATATGCAGATTTTCTTTTTATTGACATTCAACGAGGCTGCCAAAAATAATAACAAAAGCGGTAAAAGCAGATATTGATAATGATATTTATTTGTCCAGTGATATTTGTTTGCTATTGATATTTAGCTTCCCCAGCCGCCCTGCTGGGAGCCACACAATATGTGTGAAAGAGCTGCATGCGGCTCCCGAGCCAGTTTGGCCACGCCTGCATTAGGATATATTCTCAGTTGAAGTGGAAGAGAGTCCTATCTCTACACATTTGACCCACATTTTGTGTGAATCGAGGGCTGACAATTCACAAGCTATAAAGTCAGGTCTCTGTGAGGTCTCTGCTGGGAACTCAGTTCCCCGGTTCACATGGGTCCAATCCGGATCAGGACCATGATCCTTGGAGAGGAGGAACTTAAGCCTGACCAGCAGTAACCCCAGGAAGCCACAATTTGCCCCATTGCAGAAGCTTGAATGTGAAGGGAAGCAGCAAGGTATAGACCGATCTTGTCAGGACTTGGAAACTGAGTTGGTACTTGCCTGGGAGGCCCCCAAGGAAGGCTCTGCAGAGGAAGGCAATGGCAGGCCGCACCGCATTTTGACCCACAGCTTCGCCCGAATTCCCCCGTGGCGTCAGTGATCCTGTCGACATCCGACAGTGATTTTTATTCCCAAACTGTCAGTTTGGCAGACCACTTCTTCTTCTCGCTTGCCTTGAAAGCCCTTTGCTGGGGTCACCATAAGTCTTGCCTGGGAGGCCTGCAAGGAAGACTCTGCAGAGGAAGGCAATGGCCAACCCCCTCTCCTTCTCACTTGCCTTGAAAGCCCCTTGCTGGGGTCACCATAAGTCTTGGATGGGAGGCCACCAAAGAAAGATCTGCAGAGGAAGGCAATGGCCAACGACCTCTGCTTCTCCCTTGCCTTGAAAGCCCCTTGCTGGGGTCACCATAAGTCTTGGATGGGAGACCACCAAGGAAGACTCTGCAGAGGAAGGCAATGGCCAACGACCTCTGCTTCTCCCTTGCCTTGAAAGCCCCTTTCTGGGGTCACCATAAGTCTTGGATGGGAGACCACCAAGGAAGACCCTGCAGAGGAAGGCAATGGCCAACGACCTCTGTTTCTCCCTTGCCTTGAAAGCCCCTTTCTGGGGTCACCATAAGTCTTGGATGGGAGGCCACCAAAGAAAGATCTGCAGAGGAACGCAATGGCCAACCCCTTCTGCTTCTCACTTGCCTTGAAAGCCCCTTGCTGGGGTCACCATAAGTCTTGGATGGGAGACCACCAAGGAAGACTCTGCAGAGGAAGGCAATGGCCAACGACCTCTGCTTCTCACTTGCCTTGAAAGCCCCTTTCTGGGGTCACCATAAGTCTTGGATGGGAGGCCACCAAAGAAAGATCTGCAGAGGAACGCAATGGCCAACCACCTCTGCTTCTCCCTTGCCTTGAAAGCCCCTTGCTGGGGTCACCATAAGTCTTGGATGGGAGACCACCAAGGAAGACTCTGCAGAGGAAGGCAATGGCCAATGACCTCTGCTTCTCCCTTGCCTTGAAAGCCCCTTTCTGGGGTCACCATAAGTCTTGAATGGGAGGCCACCAAAGAAAGATCTGCAGAGGAAGGCAATGGCCAACCACCTCTGCTTCTCACTTGCCCTGAAAGCCCCTTGCTGGGGTTGCCATAAGTCAGTTGCATCTTGACAGCACATATGCATGGACGTAGAAGCTTGGATGTAGCTGCCAGTACATGTTAAGTGTCCCCAAGACCCAAATATTGATTTCCCAGGGCCATTTCAGGTCAGAAAACTTGAAATGTGCTAAGTTCCTTCTCTATATGCACCATGGTCCAGATCTAAACTGAGCTCACATGTGCCTGGGAACTGAGTTTCCAGCAGGGCACTCCAGGTGCACATCTGATAGAAGCTCTTTATGGCAGATACAGTAAAAAACATAAGAGGAGCCAGAGTGGATCAGAGCAAAGGCAAGGCCCATAGCTATTGGGGGGCCCTTTGGGGCAATGCCCCCTCCCAAATGTGCCCTGCCCCTCCCCTCCTCTCCCGGTCCCCCCTCCCATTCCTGGGAGGCAGAGGCAGCCTGGGGCAGACACACAACACAGCATCTGGGAAGCCTTTAAGCAGGGCAAGGGGAAGAGTCATGATGCCAAGCAACCCACAGGTGAGGCTAGCCAAGCTGAGGGGAACAGGGGACTGGCGAGGGGCCAAGGCTGGGGAGACCAGGGGAGGCACCTTGCTGTGGCTGAGCAGGAGGGGAGGGAGAGGTGCGGCCCTGCTGGGTTTTCCGGCCTTCCGCAGCTGGCTTCTCAAAATTGGCTGCAGAAACTGGAAGACCCAGTAAGGCAGCACATCTCCTTCCCCTCCTGCTCAGCCGCTGGGCTGTCCGGGTCTTCTCAGCTCACTGGGTCTTCTGGCTTCCTCAGCCAACTTCACAGAACTGAAATGCAAAATCCTTTAAATTTGTCTGTGCCCCTTTTGAAGTCTTCTCAGTTGGCGGCCGTCACCACGCCCTGCGGCAGGAAGTCCCACAATTTAACTGCGTGTGGTGTGAAGAAGTGCTTCCTTTTGTCTATCCGGAGTCTCCCACCTTTCAGCTTCAGTTTGGTGTAGTGGTAAGGTGCACAGACTCTCATCTGGGAGAACAGGTTTTGATCCCCTACTCCTCCACATGCAGCTGCTGGTGTGACCTTGGGTCAGTCACAACTTCTCTCAGAGCTGTTGTGTCAAGAGCAGTCCTTGAAAGAGCTCTCTCAGCCCCACCTACCTCACAGGGTGTCTGTTGTGAGGAGAGGAAGGGAAGCCGCTCTGAGACTCCGAGGGAAGGACGGGGTATAAGTCCAATCTCTTCTTCCTCTTTTTCTTCAGTGGATGATCCCGGGCTGTAGTATTATGGAAGACGGACAAGAGCTTCTCCTGGTCTACTCCATCCACAGCACACAACATTTTATAGACCCCTATCATGTCTCCCCTTTCATGATGACTTTGTAACTTGTGAAACAATCCTGAATGTGCATCTAGAACATGCCCAAGAATTCTGGCCCACACTGAGAGCCATCATGGTAGTAATATAGGACCGATTTCCCACGAGGCACTGCTCCAGCATTGTTTTTCCCTTTGTCCCAATCGTGTGCTTGAATTTCCCACCATTTACCCCGCACTGCATTTTGACCCACAGCTTCACCCGAATTCCTCTGTGGCTTCAGTGATCCTGTTTTTTGAGGATCACTGAAGCCGTGGGGGAATTCGGGTGAAGCTGCGGGTCAAAACGCGGCACGGGGCAAATAGTGGGAAATTCAAGCCGCAATCGGGGCAAAGGAAAGAACGACGCCGGAGCAGCGCCTCGTGGGAAATTGGTCTAGGAGTTTCCCAGCAACCACATCCAACGTGAAAAGTCTTCCATAAGTGAGAATGTTTGAAAACTCCTTCTTTTAGGGGAATGACAACAACGCAGAGAGAGACCCATAGTCAAGCTTGCTGCTTACTACCTCTCAGCTTCAGAAACACCAGGTGAGCAGAGCGCAGACTGAAGGTTGTCGAAATCCGACAGTGATTTTTATTCCCAAACTGTCAATTTGTCTGGTGAGAATCCCGGAAGCCTCGACGTGTCACGGTGAATTATGATTCCGCAGAAGAACCAGCACTGACATATGTTCTAGTGGTGCCCTCTGGGGAAGGTTGCTGTCTCACTTAATCATTCATACCGGAGGTGGGTCAGGCACACCAATCACTTTCTTTAGCCTGCCGAACACAAATTGTTTCCCACGAGTAGAGATGCCAGCCTCCAGGTGGGATCTGGGGATCCTCCGAAATTACAGGTCATCTTCAGACTACAGAGACTGGTTTGCCTGGAGAAAATGGAGGCTTTGGAGGGTAGACTGTGTGGCGTTGTACCCCACTGAGGTCCCAGTCCTCCCCAGGCTCCATCCTTAAATTTCCAGGAGTTTCCCGACCTGAATATGGCAACCCTACCCCACCCCATCCCCTGCCGGTGGCCAGGGGGACATGGGAACCCTCCCCACAAGTAAGGAAAACTCCTGCTTGGATCGCTTTGCATTTGGTGTTGAAATGTTTATTTACTCTGGTGATTTACCAGCTGCCTCACGGTGAGCATTTTGGGTAAGACCAGGGGTCATTTCAAGCAGGAGCTCGGGGGAGCTCAGCTCCGAAAGTTGGTGCCAGCCCCCCTCCAAATTGAGGAATGCCTGCTTGGGTCATGGCTGCAGCAAAATGACCCCATGGAATGGTTCCTCTGACCGGCTTTCTGAAGTCTTCAGCCACCACTGAAGCTATCCTCCCAGAATAGTGGTATTTCTGAGGCTTGGATTAGTAGCAGTCCCCTTTCTTTCTTTCTTTCTTTCTTTCTCTCTCTCTCTCTCTCTCTCTCTCTCTCTTTCTCTCTTTCTCCCCCCCTCTCTCCCTCCCTCCCTCCATCCCTCTCTCTCTTTCTTGCCTTCTGACATACTTCTGGTAATGTCAGGTGGTGTAGCATATGCAAATGAGTTATGCTAATGAGTTATGCTAATGAGCTCCTGCAACTCTTTTTCTACGAAATGACCCCTGGGTAAGACCAATCATCCACATTTCTTAAATCCAGGGGTCACTTTGAGCAGGATTGCGCAGGAACACTGTACCAGGAGCAACACGCCCAGGAGTGGGCACATATGGTGATGCGCTGTGGAAAAAAGCAAAAGCATACTAACTTGATCTGTATTTTCATGTTTCTTGTAGGGTAGCTTCCCTGCAAGAGCAAAGGAAATCAAAAATGTCTTTAGTCAAAGTGTCGAGCTGGCTCACCAGCTCTGAGTTGGGACATACCTGGAGATTTTTGGGGTGGAGCCTGAGTGGTGGGTGTTGCCTTCTGACACACTTCCGGTAATGTCAGAGGGTGTGGTATATGCAAATAAGGTATGCTAATGAGTTATGCTAATAAGCTCCTGCACCTCTTTTTCTATGAAATGACCCCTGCTAAACCTAATGTTTAAATGGCAGGAACAAGCAAATACTCCACTTTTATTTTGGGGGGATAGTTTCATATTCTCCAAAGGTGGCATTATGTGGCATTTATCTTCCAAAGCAGAAATGTAACATTTGCCAAAGCATTTGTTTTTTTAAAATTTATTCTCTGCCTTTCTGCCTTATGGGAGCTTGAGGCGGTTTACGGTATAAATAAAACCATCACCATAAATATTCATAAAATATCATAATTTAAAAATCACAGTTTTGGACTGCCGACAAGTACAAAAAAAACCCGAAACTAATCAAATGCTGTCCTAAATGGAGCCATCTCCAACTGCCTCCTGAAGATCAAAAGTGAGGGGTTTGGGTGCACCTTCCTGAGGAGGTTGTTTCATAATCATGGGTCTACCACCAAAAAGGCCCTGTTTTGCATACCCACCAGAACTGCTTCTTAGCTCAGTGGGGCAGTCAAGAGGGCCTCTTCCTGTAATTTGAACTCCAGGACAGGAACTTCTATTGGTCCAGAACATGGCAGCATGGGTCCTTACAGGAACCCCTATTAGAACGCATACTCAACAGTGCTCTGCCAGTGGCACTGGCTCCAGAATGAGTACTGGATCAAGTTCAAGGTGCTGGTTTTAACCTTCAAAGCCTTATGCAGTCTGGGACCAGCGTATCTGTGGGACCGCCTCTCATGGCACACCACCCAAAGAGCATTACACTCTTCAGACAACAACACACTGGGGATCCCAGCGCCAAGAAATATCTGCCTGGGCTCCAGCTAGAGCTAGAGCCTTTTCAGCAGTAGTTTCAGCTTGATGGAATGCACTTCCAACTGAGATCTGGGCCCTGCAGGATCTGGTACAATTCCACAGGGCCTGTAGAATAGAAATGAACCAACAAGCATATGGGCAAAGTCAGGAGAACTCCCATTTACACAGATCTCTGCCCTTCCTCCCGCTTTCTCTTCCCCTGAGATAGTACTATAATATTATTCTGTGCCATCTGATCAATTTGGTGTAGTGGTCAGTTGGTGTAGTGATAGGGTTGCCAAGTCTGGGTTGGAAAATACCTGGGGACTATGGGGGTGGAGCCAGGAGAGGGTGGGGTTTCGGGAGGGGAGGGGAGGGGCCTCAGCATGGTACAATGCCATAGAGTCCACCCTTCAAAGCAGCCATTTTCTCCAGGGGAGCTGATCTCTGTCAGCTGGGGATCAGTGGTAAAAGCGGGAGATCCCCAGGCCCCACCTGGAGGCTGGCAACCTTATGTAGTGATCAGTTTGGTGTAGTGGTTAAGTGCACAGGCTCTAATCTGGGAGAACTAGGTTTGATTCCCCACTCCTCCACTTGCACCTGCTGGATGACCTTGGGCAAGCCAATGGACCTCCAGACTACCAAGATCAGTTGCTCTGGAGAAAATGGCTGCTTTGGAAGGTGGACTCTGTAGCATTATACCCAGTTGAGGACCCTCCCCTCCCCCAAACCCTCCCCTCCCCAGGCTTTACCCCCAAAATCTCCAGGTATTTCCCAAACTAGAGTTAGAACTGCTCAGAACTGCTTCTCTCACTTCTGGGCCAGTCGAGTTCCCCTTGCACAGGGGAGGGGGCGAAGGCTGTGGCTGCTCACCCAACTTGACTTTGTTGGCCACGTTACTAATGAGCCACGGGACAGGCTTATGTTCCGCTTTGTTCTCCTAACAGGCCCATTTGGAAGGATCAAAGGTGCTAGGAAAGTTCAACCAAACAGTTGGTTGCCTGATCTCCTCAGATCTCAGAAGCTAAGCAGGGTCAGCCCTGGTTTGTATTTGGATGGGAGACCTCCAAGGAAATCTGGGAATGTGACTCAGAGGCAGGCAAGGGCAAAATCACCTCTTAACATCTCTCGCTTTGAAAACCCTGCTGGTTCACCATGAATCATCTGAGAAGAAGAAGAAGAGATTGGATTTATACCCCGCCCTTCGCTTGGAGTCTCAGAGCGGTTTACAATCTCCTTCCCCTCCCCCTCCCCACAACAGACACCCTGGGAGGTAGGTGGGGCTGAGAGAGCTCTTTCAAGGACTGCTCTTGAGAGAACAGCTCTGAGAGAATTGTGACTGACCAAAGGTCGCTCCAGTGGCTGCATGTGGAGGAATGGGGAATCAAACCCGGTTCTCCCAGATTAGAGTCCGTGCTCTTAACCACTACACCAAACTGGCTCTCTTGATTACACTTACACTCACAATTATACCTTTCCTTAAATGCCAAGGCACTATCTTTTTATTTTCTTTTTGTGCTTCCAACATGACTTTTTGGAAACCTGATGCACGTTGTGGGTCGCTTTCTGTCTGTTGTAAATATCAGTTTATTAATTCAGAACCATGTTTATGTGGGTCACAACCCTGTTTAAAAACCCATTGCTACAACTCCCAAAGCCAGAAAGGAGCTGGGTTGGCTGTACGGGATCAGATTTTGCAGAGCTGCGAAACTATTAGCCCACAGTGACTCCTACCTAGTTAAAATCATCTGCGAAAACAGTAAAAGCCGAACAAAGGGTGGACGAAATAGAACGAGCACGTCTTCAGCAAGAAATTGAAAATCTACGACTAAATTGCAGCTGAAATCTGTGTGGAACAAATGGAGCTGTTCTGATATTCTGTTGAAGGCAGGGGCCATCTTGAATGTCAATCTTTTCTTACTTCCTACCTCTGTGATAGGCTAAGAAGTAGGGTTGCCAAGTCCGGGTTGGAAAATACCTGGATACTTTGGGGGTGGAGCCAGGAGAGGGCGGGGTTTGAGGTGGGGAGGGGAGGGGCCTCAGCAGGGTACAATGCCACCCTGCAAAGCAGCCATTTTCTCCAGGGAAGCTGATCTCTGTCAGCTGGAGATCAGTTGTAAAAGCAGGAGATTCCCAGGCCCCACCTGGGGGCTGGCAGCCTTACTAAGAAGTTAGTAATTCTGGGCTAAAGAAGCCTGAATATATATGGAAACAGGGTTGCCAGACCCCCCCCCCCCCAGTGGAGGCCCCACTGTACAGCTGCCGATCACCTGGCAGGGGGGTAACTTACGCCCCCCCCCAAAGAGGGAGGTTCTACTGACATGTTGCAACACCTCCACATCACTGCCCATGTGACCCGGAAATGATATCATCATGTCAGGGTGATGCTCTGGTGTTTTGGCAACAAAACTCTATGGTAGAAGCCAAATTTAGCATAGAGTTTTTGCCCAGATACCAGAGCGTAGCCCTGACTTCTACAGCGTGATGAGGTCATTTCTGGGTTAGGTGGACGGCGATGTAGGCCCATTGCTGCACATTGGTAGAGCCTCCCTCCTGCTCCCAGTAAGTCACCTGCCAGTCCCCCACTGGCTGTCAGGCAACCCTGCATGGAAACCAGCCAACATCCAGTGCAAACACACATTATGCCTTTGGGCTGGTGCACCATAGATTGTCCAGGTTAAGAGTGTGGACTCTAATCTGGAAGAACTAGGTTTGATTCCCCACTCCTCCACATGTAGCTGTTGGTGAGACCTTGGGTCAGTCACAAGTTCTCTCAGAGCTGTTCCCTCAAGAGCAGTCCTGAAAGAGATCTCAAACTGATACAACTCTTCTACTGTAACGCTACTTAATCAAAAGTTTTCATTACGGCTACTTAAGGGCTTTGAGCTGCCCCTTTTCCTCCATATTCTGGCTGATTCTGCGTTGGTTTTTCCCTCCGTTGTTTTATCAAACCTCCGTTGCAATAGAAAAGGTGCAGCTCAAAACCACATTCAAATACCCTGGGGCAACGCCATACTGACTGCAAAGTCACCCCTGGACGGCCATAAATCTATGCAGAACAGGTGCCATAAAACCCGATGATCTAAGAAAGTGAAGGTGGCATGCAATGCAGAAGGGAATTTCTGTTCCAAGGTGGGTTTGGGATAACAACAGATGGAAAAGCCAAGGAAAGGATAGGATAAGGAAAGAATGAGGCAGGGTGCCATTTTACATCATTCATTGGGTGAGAGTAAAGAACTTTTGGATGACTTCCTCTCCCTGAGATACCCCCAAACATGTTTCCGTCCTCTCGTCTTCTCCTTAAGTTTTACTCAAAATGAAAGGGGGAAATCTTAATTTAGTTAGAAGAGTCGTATCAGTTTGACAAGCAGCGTTTTAGCGATCCTGCCGGGCCTCTGTAAAGCTGACCAACTCCCTGTTCCTCCTCATTAGAGCGGCTTTGAATCAACCCTGGTCATTTCCAGGGTAGCTTGGAAAACGATTCCCCCAAAGGCTGACAAATGTCTTCGCTCGCTCAAAGCTGGCCTTCTGAGAAACGGTCAGGTTTTTTTAAAAAAAAAAAAATCTATCAGGCCTCCGTCGTTAAAAACCGGAGATGTGACATCATCTTCCAGATGCAAAGCCGGCGGTGCCTGGTTTTAAAAATGGAAATGTCTCAGTGCTTTGAAAGTTTTGCGCATCTCAGATGGGTGGATTCACACCAGCTGTTTTCTTGGGAGAGATCCCAGCAAGCTGATGCAGTTCCCACCAAACCTAGGGTGGGGTCGCTTCCATGCTCTACTTTCAGGTTTCATTGCAGGAAAATTTGTTCCCCTTTTAAAGGGGAGGGAAAATACTTCTCTGCGATTACAGTTGCAATATCCGAACAGACTGGGTCTGTGGAGTGGGAGGAATCATAGAATCCTAGAGTTGGAAGGGGCCTCTAGGGTCATCTAGTCCACCCCCTGCACAATGCAGGAAATTCACAAATACCTCCCCTCTCACACACCTCCGGTGACTCCTGTTTCATGCCCAAAAGATGACAAAAAACCTCCAGGATCTCCAGCCAAACTGGCCTGGAGAAAAATGGCTTCCTGGCCCCAAAGTGGCGATCAGCATTTCTCTGGGCGTGTAAGAAAGGGCCACAAGAACTAAGCACTGAGGCAACCCTTCCTGCGCTCCCTCTCATGAGGGACTACTGGACTCAGATCTGGTTGGAAAATGTGTTTAAGAAGACTGATAAAAGAAAACAATTGATTTTCACTCTGCAGAAAGAACTTCAAAACTGGGAGTTGGATCCAACCAGCTGTTCCAAGGGAAAAGGGAACAGGGGGTCTCCTTAAATCAGTGTTTCCCAGCCTGAAGTTCGGGACCCAAAAGCAGGTCGCAAAGCCTCTGAAAGTGGGTCACGGGCCAGCCTTCCCTAAATGGCTGCCCCTGTTGTTGTCTTTCATATTTTGGAAACCAAGACCTGGAAACACTATTTTCCATGTCATACATCAGGCTGCGGTCACACACATTAAATAATCCACTTTTTCCATTCACTTTCAGTATCCTTTCCAACTGGATTTTTACTCTGTGAAATGGCAGAATCCAGTTGGAAAGTGCATTGAAAGTGGATTGAAAGTGGATATTTAGTGTGTGTGACCACAGCCTCAGCTGGTATTTTTTCTTCACTGCATGCTGATCGAGTACAATGTGTCCTGATGGTTACTAAAGTGAGTTTCTTAGCATCTTAGGGAGAATTGGAGGGGGTAGTGGAGAAGGAGAGGGTGGTCAAAGGCTGGAACGTAATCTCCATGTGCCACTTGCTTGGGGTTCATGGTGGGGGCAGCTGCACCCTTTGTGTGCTGTTGGTTGGTTTCTCAAAACCCAGAACCAATGGGTTTGTTGTGTACTAAGACCACGGTCACCTGGTCTCTCGTAATGGCGACCACCACATGGTCAGCACACATGGTCAGAATCTACCTGAGCTTTGGCCAGGTAGAACAATAGCCAGTTGGATCCTGAGTGACCACCAATTACGAGCCTAGGTCTCCCGCTGGGGGAACTATGAACTGCAACCACGGACTTAGGCTGGTTTTACATCTGTCTTTCCTGCTGGAATCATTCTACTTCCAAAAAAACTCGCCCACATCTCTTTCAAGTGTGAATCTACATTCCTTCTCAACTGTCCATATCTGCTAATTGCCCTCTAGCTCTCAAGCTGGCTTCACACCTCTGTAAACAAATCCTGTTCTTAACAGCACTTCAAAAGAATGACCCCTTTCACTCCAGTTCAATCAGATGTGGGCATTCCCCTACAACAGCTTTGACACCAATGTGTTACCGGTGCAGGGAGCGCTGGAATGAAGCTGTTACAAAAATGCACATGTAAAATCAGCCTTAAGGTCCTATCAGGACTTGTGGGCGAGGTCGGGGCATTGTCTGTGGCCGACATAAAAGAGGGCTCTGAGCCCGGGGTTTCTCATGTTCCATCTGACCCTCAATAAAGAGCTTTGCTATGAAATCACTACCACTCGCCTCCCGACTCCAATACTTTCCAGGGTTGAAATTAAATCAAAAGTGTTTTCAGTTAAACATGAGGAAGAACTTCCTGATAGTTAGAGCGGTTCCTCGGTGGAACTGGCTTCCTCAGGAGGTGGTGGGTTCTCCTTCTTTGGAGGTTTTCAAACAGAGGCTCGATGGCCATCTGACAGCAATGCCGATTCTGTGAACTTAGGCAGATCGTGAGAGGGAGGGCAGGAAAGGTTGCCTCAGTGCTTAGTTCCTGCGGCCCTTTCTTACATGTCTAGGGAAATGCCGATCACTACTTGGGGGTCAGGAAGCAATTTTTCTCCAAGCCAGTTTGGCCAGTGATCCTGGAGTTTGTTTTTTTTGTCATCTCTTGGGCATGGAACAGTGGTCCCTGTGGGTGTGGAGGGGAAGGTATTTGTGAATTTCCTGCATTGTGCAGGGGGTTGGACTAGATGACCCTGGAGGTCCCTTCCAACTCTATGATTCTATCTGGCTAACCATTGTGACAAATGGAATGCTGAAAAGGGAGCCAAGGTCACTATTTGCCTAGGGCACCAAAAAAACCTTGGCCAGCCTTAGATGGGTCACCATACCAAGTCAATCTGGACTTGCATGCAGTGTTCCCTCTAAGCTGAGTGAGTGTGAGCTAGGTCACCGTTTTTTTAGCCTCCGGCTCAATTTTTTTTTTGTCTTAGCTCAGGAAGGATGGCTCCAGAGCAAACTAATTTATGCAGAAGCCAAATCGCTCGCTCACAACTTTAATGCCAGTAGCTCACAAAGTAGAATTTTTGCTCACAAGACTCCACAGCTGAGAGGAAGTACTGTGTGTGTCACCATACCAGAAAGGTTGGGGGGGGGGCACTGGTCCAGATGTCATTTGGTAACACTGGCCATTTTTTAAACAGGACGAAGATAGGGCAGTTCTCGCCTCAGCACAAAATCTTGCGCCTCGGCTTTTTATAGCCTGCATAAAAAGAATACAACTTTGAACAAAACTTGGTTGGTCTTAAAGGTGCCGCTAGACAGAGACTTTGTTTTGCTGCTTCCGATCAACATGGCCGCCCACCTGCATAAAAAGGGATGGATGGAGATACATAAACCCTGCCGTTAAATCTGAAGGCATTAAAAGCCAGGCACCTGCCTACCTCCCGGGCAGAATAATGGGATATACTGTCCTCAGGTGAGCTGGTTTTGCTCTCTACCTATCCAGCGGCAGAGGCGATTCATTAACACTTGCAAGGCACTGTGCAGCTGGGATTATATATGGCAAAATATTACTGCTCTCTCTATATTGTTCATTAGTGCAGCATCTTTTGGGGGGGGGGGAGCGCAGACGAATTTTACTCCAGGCTTGTAAAAGAAATGCTGTTTCAGCCAGAAAACTCTGGAATATTCCCTGTGCATAACCTGTTATTACGCTACCTTATAGATACACATCTAACATTCTCGCAAACTGTCACACGACTTTTTTTTATCAGATGCCCAGTTTTTTATGGGTTTGCAATGTTCTTGATAGGAGGGTTGAAAGCCTACAGGCATCAGTGAATTATTTACAGCACAAGCCATACCTCTAGTTAAGCGGAGCGGCTTGAATGCCGGGAAAGCTGGTGGACTTAAAAGCTGCAGTGTCTGAGGATCAGGCATACCAATGCAGGTATAAAAAGGAACAGAGTATAAAAAGGTGCAGGGGGGGGGGGGTACAGCTCTGGTTCTTGAGACTGGCCCAGCAATCTCTTCACCCCACCACTCCTTAGCTGTAATTTCTCTTTTTTTAAAAAAAAAAGCTTTTACAGGAGAAAATCTTGTGGGGCTGTCCCTTTAAGAAAGGGGGCGGAGCCCTGAATAGCCCCACCGTAGCTACGGGCCTGAACACATCATAGCAGTACCCCCAAAGGTGGTGTCCTCAAGTTAAAATGACCTTGCAACAAGATGGCACACAGTCATGGAGAATAGGTTTATTAACAACTATAAGTTGAATGGAATGTCCATGTTTAGAAGCTGAATACCTCTGGCTGCTAGATACTAGAGGCAAGCAATAGGAGAAGGCTCAAGTGGTTAAGACGCTGAACTGCAAATCGGAAGGTCAGAAATTCAGCAGTCCGAGACCCGAGTGCTGCATGACGGAGTGAGCTCCCGTCTCTGGTCCCAGCTCCTGCCAACCTAGCAGTTCGAAAGCAAGAAATTGCAAGTAGATAAATAGGTACCACTTCGGTGGGAAGGTAACAGTGTTCCGTGTGCCTTGGCCTCTAGTCGTGCTATCCACACGACCATGGAAACGTCTTTGGATGGCGCTGGCTCTTCGGCTAGGAAACAGAGATGAGCACCGCATCCCTAGAGCTGTATTCGACTGGCTTTCGAGCAAGGGAAACCTTTACCTTTACCTATCACCTTCATGTCTCCTTTGTAGATGTCAAAGAATATCTGGATGGTCTTTGGTAGAAACAGATCTGAACTTGCAGTCTGACCCATGGGCTAGTTTGTCTGGAACGCAGCATAGACTGATTGAAACCGGCAGCCACTGAAGATCTGAATAGTCACACTAAGAGGGTCATCAGCTACTAATAAATCTAAATGATCTATCAAGACGTCCAGCTGACAGTAGTAAAACAGACTGGCTGATACGCACCTAATCCAGACTAAGTGGATTGCAGATTTCACAGCAAATGAATCCCTCGAGTCAGCAAGAATCCAGGTCTTATGCAAATAGTCTGATGTGAAGGAGTACATCTGTCATGTGTGCCCGCCTTTAACATTTTCCATTGGTAGTTCTCATTCTTTGGGTTAAATACTCGGGCATGTACCAAATTATTCCTGGCAGACGTGTCATTTATCTATATTTCTTTATTTTCATAACTTCATTTATATTCTGAGAGCCAGTTTGGTGTAGTGTCAGGTTCTGACAATAGTATACTTGTATTTCTGTGTCTGTGATCTGTATTGCAGCCATTTGTTATTTACTGCTTGCCTTGAAGTATATTATCTGCTCTGCTGAATGTAACTGTCTCTTCCCGGGAGGGTGGCGTGCCACATTCCTGAACGTCACATAAACAACTGGGACTATCGCATCTGTCCACTCCCACTGGCCTTTGAGGCTCGAAGTATTTTATCTTGCTGTTATAACCTTGGGGACTCTTGGATTGTTTCTAACCAAATGTTTAGCCTATCGTTCACACATTTGGGTCACACAGGGCAGGAAGGGAATTTTTATTGCTTTCCCACCTCTTCTGTGAGAACCAAACAGTTGCCACCTTTTCCCGCTTCTTTGTATCTACTCTGATTGGTCCAGTGCCTATATTCAACTGTGACTGAAGGTATATTAATCCCTGTTACTTGCTGTCATGTATCTCTAACAAACATCGAGAACTTGGAATAAAAGAACTTTGCTTTTATCAAAGGTCTGGTCTGATAGTGTCTGCTCAGAAGCCTCACAGTAGTGGTTAAGAGTGGTGGACTCTAATCTGGAGAACTGGGTTTGATTCCCCACGCCTCTAGATGGGTGACCTTGGGTCAGTCTCAGTTCTCTCAGAGCTCTCTCAGCCCCACCTACCTCATAGGGTATCTGTTGGGGGAGAGGGAGGGTGATTGTAATGAATTAAAGCAACAAAAAAGGATTCAGAAATTTAAAACATGGGTTGCATCTTATAACTCTGTTTTGCAAATTTTGAAGCTGTCTCCTAACTCGAAATGGAGCAGTGGAACTCAGCATTTTAAAAAAGATTCATTAGATGGTGTTACGGTCACAGTGTACAGAATGGACTCAGAGTTCTTGCAACTGGGACATTTCCAGAATGTCTATATATCTTCTTCTGCCTTGAGCTTTTTGATAGGCTTTTTTTCTACATTTCCTATCCTGTATTTTTAATCATGTTTTTTTTTAAAAAAAAATACACACACGGACACAAAAGAATTTTAAAGTCCGTCTAAGGATGCGTTTGAATTTCCAGTTGGCTGGGATCGGATCTGAATACCTGCTTTCATTCCTGCATTGCACGGAAGATTAAAATTGGTTTTTTCGCCCTACCTTCTATTTACATGCATTCTAAAAGAATATTGTGAATATATAAAAAATATGTACAGCTTTACAATCAACCATCATGGGGGGGGGGGGGGAACCCTACAAAGGTGACAAACATCTCACTGTAAGGAAGCAGGCCGAGAAAGAGAAAAGCGGATTGAAAATAGATGAAGGGATGAAGAAATGAAATGAATGTTGATACGATCGTACACACACACACCCCAATCAACCGAGTACAAGCAGGGGTCCGTTAGAGCGGGAGCGCACAGGAGCACAGCTCCGGGAGGGAGGAGCCCAGGGGGAGGGCAAATGACCAAGCCCCGCCCCCTCCTTGGCTTCCCCAAGCAGTGCAGAGGCGCAGCGCCCCGGGGAAAGCCCTGCTAGGGTCTTTATTGTTTTTAATGTTTTATTTTAATATTGACAATTTTATCATTGTTCCTTTTATGACTGTGTGCTGCTTTTCCAGAGACTTGCTCAAGGTGGCATATAAATTTTCTAAGTTTACCATTTCTTATCTGGGCACATGGCACATAAGTACTAGAGAAATTTCACCAACCCTTCAGCAGCTTCCACCCCATCAGTTTGGTGTAGTGGTCAAGAGTTGTACTCTAATCTGGGAGAACCGGGTTTGATTCCCCACTCCTCCACATGCAGCTGCTGGTGTGACCTCGGGCCAGTCACAAGTTCTCTCAGAGCTGTTCTCTCATGAGCAGTTCTCAAAAGACCTCTCTCAGCCCCACCTATCTCACAGGGTGTCTTGTTGTGGGGAGGGGAAGGGAAAGGGATGGGTGGTGCACATGTCCTGGGTATTTCAAGTCTGCTTGAAACCTGGGCCTTTTTTCCACTCACATTGTGCCGGCGTTCTGCCTCTGTTTGTCCCGGCGCTGGGTGTCAATTTCACACCCTTTGCTGCGGTGTGTGTGTTAATCTGGGGCTTTGCGCCATTTTCTCCGTGCCTTCGGTAAACCTTTTTTTTTAGGTTTACCGAAGGTGTGGAGAAAATGGCGCGAAGCCCCGTATTAACACACGCGCCGCAGCAAAGGGTGTGAAATTGACACCCAGCACCGGGACAAACGGAGGCAGAACGCCGGCACAATGTGAGTGGGAAAAAGGCCCTGGTGGTTTCAAGGGAGCAGGAAGAGAATGAGGGTGTGTTCTTTACGCTTATTTTTATTGCACAAAGTATTGGATGGGGAAGGGAATGGAGGAAGAGCAGGTCAGTTTCACTTACCTGTGGAGTGGAGCCTGAGGGGTGGGTGTTGCCTTCTGACACACTTCCGGTATGTTAGGGGGTGTGGCATATGCAAATGAGTTATGCAAATGAGTTATGCTAATGAGCTCCTGCACCTCTTTTTCTAGGAAATGACCCCTGAGTACAAGTATCATGAACTAGGAAGAGGGGAAAGTTTTTTAAAAAAAAAAGAAAACTGTTCTAGGTATTGCTAGACTGCTGATGGTATAATAATAACACTATTGCAGACCTTCTAAAAAGGCCGAATTTCTGACTTCAGTTCAAAGACTGGCTAGACCTGAGGTTTAGAAGTCTCACTTATGTGGGACAAATGCAGCTGAAGGCTTTCCAGTGTTGGAGCTATTGATTGCACTCTGGTCATGAGGGAAACGGGGGGGGGGGGAGAGAAGAATAAAGTGAACATGTAAGCACAGCAACAGGTTGTGGCTCATGTTGCTTAAGTAAAGGTAAAGGTTTGCCTTGCTTGAAAGCCAGTCGAATCCAACGCTAGAGGGCGGTGCTCATCTCCATTTCCAAGCCGAAGAGCTAGCACTGTCCGAAGATGTTTCCGTGGTCATGTGGCCGGCATGACTAGACACCAAGGCGCATGGAGCACTGTTGCCTTCCCACCGAAGCGGTACCTATTTATCTACTTGCAGTTTCTTGCTTTCGAACGGCTAGGTTGGCAGGAGCTGGGACCAGAGACGGGAGCTCACTCCATCACATGGCACTCGGGTCTCAAAGTGCCGAACTACTGATCTTCTGGTCTGCAGTTCAGCATCTTAACCCCTGGTTGCTTACATCTGAATAAAGCCAGAGTAGAGTTGTCAAACCTGGCCTGGCAACCAGTGAGAGACTGGGGGGGGAGGGACATGGGGGTGGCTATCGATCAATGGTGTGATGTCACTTCCAAGGAAACCTGGAAGTGACATCAGTTCTCTCTTGGAATTTCTATGGTAGAACTATGGTAAAACCACTCTATGGTAAAACCATAGAGTTTGGGTCAGTTTCTCTCTTCTCACTACTCCGGGTGGCAGCAGGAAATACCAGCCAGGGATAGTGTATTCCCCACTCCCACCAAGCAGCTGGCAACCATAAGCCCAGAGCCTTTTCCTTAGTGGCACCCTGAGCTTTGAATCAGTATCAGAGCCAGTGTGGTGCAGTGGTTAAGAGAGTCCAGCTAGTACCTGGGAGACCTGGGTTCGAATCCCCATGCATGCTCTGGAGGCTCACCAGGTGACCTTAGGCCAGTCACCCTTTCCCAAACTAGCCTATCTTACAGGGCTGTTGTGAGGATAAAATGGAGGATAGGAGAACTGTGTAAGCTGCTTTGGGTCTCCATTAGGGCGAAAGTCAGAGTACAAATGATTTAAATAAATAAAATATAATAAGCAATCTGACAAATAAAGAAATAAAACAAGTATAAGGCAGCTTCATGCGTGCTTCATGGAAAAGGGGATTGTAAGGGCCACACAATGAACAACGTCATGAAATGTTTAAAATGTTTACTTTTAATTTTGCCGTGAGCAGGGGTCTGTTGGAGCGGGAGCGCACAGGAGTGCAGCTCTGGGAGTGAGGAGCCCAGGGGGCGGGCACATGACCAAGCCCCGCCCCTTCCTCAGCTTCCCCGAGCAGTGCAGAGGCACAGCGCCCCGGGGAAAGCCCTGCTAGGGACTTTATTGTTTGTAATGTTTTGTTTTAATATTGATAATTTTATCATCGTTCCTTTTATGACTGTGTGCTGCTTTTCCAGAGACTTGCTCAAGGTGGCATATAAATTTTCTAAGTATACCATTTTTTATCGGGGCACATGGCACATAAGTACTGGAGAAATTTCACCAACCCTTCAGCAGCTTCCACCCCATCAGTTTGGTGTAGTGGTCAGGAGTTGGACTCTAATCTGGGAGAACCGGGTTTGATTCCCCACTCCTCCACATGCAGCTGCTGGTGTGACTTTGGGCCAGTCACAAGTTCTCTCAGAGCTGTTCTCTCACGAGCAGTTCTCAAAAGACCTCTCTCAGCCCCACCTACCTCACAGGGTGTCTTGTTGTGGGGAGGGGAAGGGAAAGGGATGGGTGGTGCACATGTCCTGGGTATCTCAAGTCTCCTTGAAACCTGGTGGTTTCAAGGGAGCAGGAAGAGAACGAGGGTGTGTTCTTTATGCTTATTTTTATTGCACAAAGTATTGGATGGGGAAGGGAATGGAGGAAGAGCAGGTCAGTTTCACTCACCTGTGGAGTGGAGCCTGAGGGGTGGGTGTTCCCTTCTGACACACTTCCGGTATCTTAGGGGGTGTGGCATATGCAAAAGAGTTATGCTAATGAGCTCCTGCACCTCTTTTCCTATGAAATGACCCCTGGCTGTGAGGTGTGTCGGCTGGTGGTTTATGGCAGATAGAAAAGGGGAGCATTTCAACGCACAAGTCACAAATAAAGACGACGCTCTCGAAAACTGCAATGCAGCCATTTTTTCCAGTGGATTGGTGACATCACCACGATGACAATACTTAAACATTCTTCATCTCTAGCAGTGAAAAAAGGTTTGCAAAGAAGAGAAATTGAGGGGGGGGGTAGGATTGCTCACTGGATCTGTCGTGACCAATGTTACCAAACCTGTAATTAATACCCAGGAAGGAAAATGGCTTCCTTAGCCCCAGCATGGCCCCTGGGTATTCATTACACAGTTCTGTAGCTAACAAGTTCCTCATCTGCTGCCTTTATTTCGCGGCCACAAAGCAACCCATCGTACCAGCATTTATTGTCTGAATGGGATTCGACCGGGACCAGTGGCTAAAAATGGAAAATTCGTTCTGAAGGATTGCACCTCTTTCTCTAAAGACGGGAACTGGCAAAATTGAACCAATCGACTGAGAGACTTATCATTGGAAATGAAATGCAATAATGCCCTTTGTGCTGCGTAAGGGGGCTTTGATCGATACGGCTGCTGGGGTATTAAATGCTGATTTGTAGGAAGGGTTATTCCTTGAGGAAGCAAAACGCCTCACTAAAGATGATGAGGGGCGCGGGCAGCAATTAAGAATGTGCCAGATCATTTGCTAGTAAGTCAGGGGAAAGGCAGACAGGAATCTCATCTGGAAATAAGTGTAATGGATGAAATGTCCCTCCACTCGAGATGGCTTCCACATTGGTCAGGCCTCACCTGGAGTATTGTGTGCAATTCTGGAGGCCTCACTTCACAAAGGATGTGGACAGAACGGAGCGGGGGCAGAGGAGAGCGAGGGGGATGATCGGGGGCCTGGAGACCAAGAAGCCCTGCGAGGAAAGGCTGAGGGACTTGGAAATGTTCAGTCTGGAGAAGAGGAGGCTGAGGGGGGGGGACAAGATGGCTCTCTTGAAGTATCGGAAGGGCTGTCACTTGGAGGAGGGCAGGGAGTTGTTCCTGCTGTTGGCGGCGGAGAAGAGGACTCACAAGAGTGGATTTAAATTAAGGACAAGAAGGTACCAACTGGATATCGGGGAAAACTTTTTGACAGTGAGAGTTGTACAACAATGAAATCAGCTACCAAGGGGGGTGTTGAGCTCCCCCTCACTGGCAGTCTTTAAGAAGCGGCTGGACAAATCTAGCACCCCCATTCCCTGATTTTCATCTGTGTTGTAAATAGAGACATGGCGATGGACACTATGGCAGCAGCCACACAGCTGCCTCCTCGCCTGCCCCACGCCCCCCGACTTTAAAAATCTGGGCTATGCCCTTAGGGCCATTTTAGGATGCGGAAAGGGCATGCATGGAACTCAACGTCCCCTTTCCCCATGCACCATGGTCCCCAACTGAACTGAGCCCATGGAGACACAAACTCCCATAACACGCCTGGCAACCAAAGCTACAGACCTACCTGAGATAAATTTATTTGATACTTAGGTGCCGTCAGATATGGACCTCACTGGGTAACTGGGGGTGGGTTAGTTCTTCGCTCTCAATAGGGTGGCAGTCTCCCCCCACAGAGTTTTGGGTGAATGCTAAAGTGCCACCCACGGTATGATGATGTTACTCTCAAGCCATGCCGGACACAGGGCAGTGGGCGCAAGCACAAAATGGCTGCTGCAGGAGGCGGAGCCACCCACCCACCCAGAGAAGAACATCAGAGAAGCCAATGTCGGATCAGGCCAGTGGCCCATCCAGTCCAACACTCTGTCACACAGTGGCCAAAAACACCAGGTGTCCTCAGGAGGTCCACCAGTGGGGCCAGGACACTAGAAGCCCTCCCACTGTTGTCCCCCTCCCCCAAGCATCAAGAATACAGAGCATCCCTTGCCCCAAATTGAGAGTTCCTATCTATACCTTTTGGCTAATAGCCACTGATGTATCTCTGCTCCATACGTTTATCTAATTCTCTCTTGAAACCGTCCATGCTTGTAGCCGCCACCAGCTCCTGTGGCAGTGAATTCCATGTGTTAATCACTCTTTGTCCAAGTGCAGTGAAGAAGAGGGGTGATTTAGACACTAGACTGGGAAGGAAGAGTGAGAGAATAAAGCGAGCATGGTGGTGGCAGCTGCTACCAACTTTATTGTAATCTGCACAGCCAATCAGATCTTCAGTGGCCAATCAGAAGTCAGGCTGAGGAAGAGCTGCACCTGGTCCCATCCACTTCCTGGAAACCAAGGGCGTAGACTTTCCAATTTCCCAGGGGAAGCTGGGGCTGGGCCAGAGACACTGCTATGCTAGGTCCTTAAAAGAACCGAGGCCCAGTGACATCATAGGAAGGAGCCAGTGACATCACATGCCACTGTCACTATCCATGGAGGTGGAGCCATGTGGGATTTAGGAAGGGGCTCTCTAGAAATTTAGGGGGGTCTGGGAACCCTGGGGAATCCCCCTAGCCATGCCCCTGGGCTGGGCTAAACCCAGGAAAAGGTGGGAGTTGGCCAGTGGTTATAGTGGTATCTCAGTGGTCTCCTGCTGTGAAGTCCCTAAGCCAGAATACCAAACAGTTGCTGTGCACTCAATTTCTGAGCAATGTACAGAGTTCAGAGTAGCAGCAATCTTCTCACTTCAAACTCATATCCTACAAGTGAGTACAAGTCCCAGAGCACTGAGTCTATTCCCAGGGGCTGTCATTCCACTCTGGAAACTGTCATTCCAGTACCAGAGCATAGATTATCTTCCTAAGGACCATAATTCTACTCTGGGGGCTGTCATTCCAGTCCCAGAGTAGATTGTCTGGGTCCAAAAACCTTCATGGAAAAACCATTCCACATTTTATTTGCAACTTTTTTTGCACTGCAATGTATTTCAGTGGAGCCCATGGAAGTCAATTGGCATTCCTTGCTCCTATTATCTTCAATGGGCCTCCAAGCCTCTCCCATTGTTTCCAATGGGCAATCCTGTCATTCCTTTTATACATCCCAGTTAGTTGTGTTGTCCCTTTGAAAATGTACCACACCATTTTAAGTAACAGCAAAATGAAGAGCATGAACATGTATAAAGTGCATATTTCTTGCCAATGTTCTTTTTGGGCTGCACACAGGGCAAAAGGAAATTTTAAATGGCCTCTGAGCTGCATGTCCCCCTTGTTCATGCAGATGGGCTTACAATTTTAAAATGAAATGGAAATTGAAAGAAGAGCTTAGGAGCGGTTGAAGCAGCCCCCCGCCCCATGAAAAAAACAACTGTTCTCAATCAAGCATGTATAGGCCCAAGTAAAATAAAATAGAGACACACTTTCCCCCAAAATGTAAATTGGAGCTCAACAGAGTCTTTGCAGTCTGACTACACTGCTACATTGAAAGTGAGTGAAGACAGCCAGGGTTAAGGACTATACTTTATTTTCCAACAGACAGCTCTGGTCTGTAGTTGGACCATAAAGGAAGCCCAGAGTTGGTATGCAGAGGCAGGCAATGGCAAACCATCTTTGAATGTCTCTTGCCTTGAAAACCCTAGAGGGTTACCATGTGTTGGCTATGAAGCTAGTTTTAAAATTGTGAGCAGACTGACTTGACTTTTTAAAAAAAATTATAGAAACTATTTAAATATAATCTCATTTCCCTTAATAAGAAGGAAGGAAGGAAGGAAGACCAGACAAAAGGAACCAGACGAGGAAAAATATGCGGTTTAGTCTGAAGTGGTAATGGTCAATTTCAGCAGAAAATGGGGATTAGGCAGTTGTTCTAAACAATTCAAAGAAAAGACGGACTTTAAGGAATCATCTGGAAGAGGTAACAGAAGTGGCATTGTGAGAGGGAGCTGGAGGAATTATGCACAAAAAGAAAAGAAATGGACTAAGAAAGACAGAGAGAGAGAGAGAAAACAAGAAAGACAGAAGCAGAGAGAAAAAGAGACAGAGAGAGGGAGAGGGAGAGAGAGAGGGAGAGAAAGAGAGAGAGAGAAGACACAGTAAGAAAAAGACAGAAAGAGAGAGTACACAAAGAGAGAACGGAAGGAAGGGAGAGGTAGAAAAAAGATGGGGAGAGAGGAATGAAAGAGAGATAGAAAAACGAAAGGAAGGAAAGAGAGAAAAAGAGAGGCAGAAAAACGGTAGGAAGATTCCAGTCGAGTGACAACATCCCAGCCAGGCTTTCCGGCATTGAAATGTTTCCACTTCCACCCAGGCAGGCTAGCCGTTTCTCCCCCACTACCCCTCTTCTTTGTAAACACTCTTCAGTGTCTCTCCTTCTGTCTCCCCCCATGACAATTTACATTCCTGGAACCTGGCGGAATAGATGTAAAGGCAGGAGCAGCTCTTTTTTTTAATTTGTGTGGCTGGCTCCTGTTGGGGCGGAGCGCAGTCCTTCCACCTGCATCTGCTCCCCCTGCATGGAGATGGGAGAAGGAGCCTTCTTCGCCCCGGAGTTGTGTGGTGGGAGACACTTCCCTGCTTGCCTCTCTGCCATGGCAGGGTGCAGGACACACATATGCAGGGCAAAGGATTGACACAAAAAGTTGGACTCCCCCCCCCCCTGCTGGATCTCCCTCCCGTTCTTAGCTGGGGGAGGGAGTGAAAGGGCGCCCTGAATTGGCTGCCTCCGCCTGCACTGGTTTTGCTGGCTCCTATTCTTGATAGAATTCTACACTAGATGGACCATTCATCTTGGCATTATGCTTCGAACTGTCTTTTAAAAAATGAAACATCTCTTGGTCTGGGTCAAGTGATGCTCTGTATTCTTGGTGCTTGGTGGGGAGGGCAACAGTGGGAGGGCTTCTAGTGTCCTGGCCCCACTGCTGGACCTCCTGAGGGCACCTGGTGTTTTTGGCCACTGTGTGACACAGAGTGTTGGATGGGATGGGCCACTGGCCTGATCCCACATTGGCTTCTCTTATGTTCTTAATAGTGGTGCAATCACAAATAGTATTGATGGGAAATGGCCTTCATAAGTCGCAGAAGATGATATCTGCCAACTCCTTCAACCACCTGATCTTCACTTCATCCTCCCAGCGGCGCCCCAACTTGTATCTCCATGGTAACCGCTTGTCCCGTTGTCCAATGTTTGTAGACAGATCTCTTGCTAATAAATACGACTCGCCTGAAAGGGTTCCCATAGAGAAGCCAGGTGCTTTGACAAGGCAGGGCCGACCACATTACAATGCAGTGTTCATTCACCTACATATCACTGTGGAAAATAAACATGTAGCGTTTTCCTTAGCAGAGGGAATCTCTCCAGCCTTGACAGAGAGCTTCTTCCGGGAGGGGGATAGGAGGCGGGGGGGGGGGGGAACCCTTCCCACTCCTGATCTATATTTATCTTGCCAGGACATGACATCTCGTTATAGTCACAATGTTCCACATCTTAGTGGATTTCCTTTTTTGTGAAGAAAATTGATTACCCCGAAGAAGGCTACAATTGCGAGCTGACCTCACTCAGCTCGGTGTAACTGCTTTGGTGTTCTCCCTCAGAAAACAACACACGACATTGTTGGGTACAACGTGAAGTAAACTCCCAGGGAAATGCAACATCGGCATCAATGCCTGAATACGCTGTCACATTGAGACTCGGCAGCTCAGCGGAGACACAGGAGGAGGAGGAGACTGGATTTATACCCCACCCTTTACTACCCGAAGGAGTCTCAGAGTGGCTTACAAACCCCTTTCCCTTTTCCTCCACACAACAGACACCCTGTGAGGTAGGTGGGTCTGAGAGAGCTCTCCCGAGAACTGCCCTTTCAAGGACAGCTCTTGTCAGAACTATGGCTTGCCCAAGGTCATCCAGCAGGTGCAAGTGGAGGTGGTTTGTCATTGCCTCGCTCTGCACTGCAACCCTGGACTTCCTTGGTGGTCTCCCATCCAAGTCCTAACCAGGGCTGACCCTGCTTCGCTTCTGAGATCTGATGAGATCGGGTTAGCCTGGGCCAACCAGGTCAGGGCGGACAAAGGTACGGTGAAGAAAATTTGCTGTGTTGTCGCCTAATGCAAATACATTCCTTCTCCTATCTCATTCCCACTACCAGTAACTAATACCCTGGGAATTGTTTTTTTTGCCTGTAATGTCTGTCGAGTGAAGAATCCATTGTGTCTCGCTTGGTGGGCCAAATTCTTTTCCTCTTAGTCACAAGGATAAGGCCGACGGCAGTAAACAGAATATGACCTCTGTCCATCAGCAGCCCCAATAAAATTAAATGCCTTTTTTGGACTAACGTGTGCTGCAATCCTGTTCCATCCCGTTTATCATTTCTGAAGCCCAAGTTAACTACTGAACTCCCTCCTCCGAGCTGCACTAATTCATGCAGGCCCGTCTGGGAAAGTAAATTATGGCGGAGTCAAATAAGGCTTTAGAGAGGCCTTAATTGCTTATTGGATTCAGCTGAAAGCCTAGGAAGATGCTGCTAGCCAGGGAGGGAGAAGTAGTAAATTACGAGCCCTTCAGAGTTCAGAAGAGAGAAGATCATTAGGGAAGAGAGAAGGCCTGTTGGAGAAGAGAGCGTTCAGGAAGACCAAAGCCTATAAGAACCCACTGAAGAAGAAAGGATGGCCCATATCTGCAGACTGGAAGGTCGGTAGCTTAGCAGCTCGAGACCTGAGACCCGAGTGCCATGTGATGGAGTGAGCTCCTGTCCCTGGCCCCAGCTCCTGCCAACCTAGCAATTAGAAAGCAAGAAATTGCAAGTAGATAAATAGGTACTGCTGCGGTGGGAAGGTAACAGTGTTCCGTGTGCCTCGGCATTTAGTTGTGCCAGCCACATGACCACGGAGAAGTCTTCTTCTTCTTCTTCTTTTTTTGTAAAAATTTTTTAATTTTGCAAAACATTAAAATTAATACATTTTTCTTATACAAATCCTTTTTTCCATATTATATACCATTTTGTTCTATTTGTATAATCTTGTTTTTATCTTATATTGGCGGTTTCCCACCACATCTGAAGCATAACACATTTTCCACTTTATCCAAAATAGTAATACTTATATCTATGTTTACATTTCTGGTAACGGTCATATATCTTAAAAATACTTATATACTAATTCTTACTTTCTATATTCTTATATAATTCTAAAATAAAAAACAACTTCATTATCTAATTATCCTTAATACATTCATATACTCTAATTCTATTGCTTTATGTTATTATAACCATGTATAAATGTAATTTTTCATGTTCCAGTATTTTTCAACATATTCTTTCAAATCTTTCCAATCTTCTAAAAAGGTCTCTGAGTACAGGTCATTTAACTTTCTAGTCCATTTATCCATTTCAGCCATATATAACAATTTTTTCAACCATTCCCACACATCTGGTATTTTTTCATTTTTCCAATTTTGTGCATACACCATTCTTGCTGTTGTTATCATATACCATATTATTGTCCTTTTCTTTACATTTATCTCTTCTAGTTTAAGTCCAAGCAATAACATTTCAGGCAACTTCTTAAATGTACATTTCAAAAATTTTTCCATTTCTGCATGTATTATAGACCAATAAGTCTTTGCTTTATCACAAGTCCACCACATATGATAAAAAGAACCTTCTTTCTTTTTACATTTCCAACATTTGTTAGACATATTCTGATTAATATTTGCAATTTTTTTGGTGTCATATACCATCTGTACATCATTTTAAAACAATTTTCTTTTAAATTATAACATGTAGATATACCCATAGCATTTTTCCATAAAAATTCCCAAGATTCCATTTCAATGTCTTTGTTGAAGTTTATCGCCCATTTTACCATTTGTTCTTTTACCATTTCATCAGCGTTAAACCATTTTAACAAAATTTTATACATTTTAGAGATCATTTTTTCCCCACCTTCCTCCCAAACTTGTTCTATTTCATTATTTTTTTCTCTAAAACCGGTTTTTTTATCACTTCTATACATGTCATATATTTGTCTATAACTTAGCCAACCATAATCAAAGTCCATCTGATGCTGCTCCTTCAATATAAAGTCTTTACCATGCCTTGTTAATAAGTCTCTATACTTCAACCAATCTTGTCCTTTGTGACGTGATACTGGATTTAAAACTTCTGCGGGTACAATCCACATAGGTATCTCTTCTGGAAAAAAGTTTTTATATCTTGTCCACGTATCGATTAATGTTCTTCTCAAATAATGATGCTTAAACATATTGTCCATTTTTGTTTTACCATAATACAAATATGCGTGCCACCCAAACCTACAGTCATGACCTTCCAGGGACAATAACTTTCTATCTTGTAACATAGTCCATATCCCTACCCAAGTCAAACATACTGCATCGTGATATAGCCTTAAGTTTGGTAACTGGAACCCACCTCTCTCTTTAGCATCACACATTATTTTCATCTTAATTCTTGGTTTTTTCCCTCCCCACACAAACTTATTCAATTCCTTCTGCCAGCATTTGAATGTTTTTACATCTTTCACAATCGGAATAGTTTGAAACAGAAACATTATTCTTGGTAGCACATTCATTTTAACCACTGCAATTCTACCCAACAGTAACAAATTTAATACATTCCACCTTTTAATATCTTGCATAATTTGCTGCCATAGTTTCTCATAATTATTCTTATACAAATCAATGTTTTTCATTGTTAGGTTTACACCTAAATATTTTGTCTTTTTCACCACTTCACATTCTATAAGATTTTGTAATTCAATTTGCTTATTATTTGACATATTTTTACACATCACTTTTGATTTGTTCTTATTTACATAAAACCCAGCCAAATCGCCAAACTCTCTTACTTTCTGCAACAAATATGGTAGTGTAGTCATAGGGTCTTCGGCTATAAACATCACGTCGTCTGCAAAGGCTCTATATTTAAAAGAAAAACCTTTTATTGTTAAGCCTTTAATTTCTTTATCTTCTTTCAGATTTAATAGCAAGACTTCCAAAATCCAAATAAATAACAACGGCGAAAGTGGGCATCCTTGTCGTGTTCCTTTTTCAACTTTAAAGTAATCCGTTTTTTCAGTATTAATTATTAAAGAAGATTTCTGTTCACTATATATTGACTTAATAAGATTAAGCATATAGTCTCCAATTTCAAGATGTTCCAGCACTTCAAACATAAAATCCCAGTTTAAATTGTCAAACGCTTTCTCCGCGTCTAAAAAAAGAAAGCCCACTTCCTTCTCCGTATGTTTATCATAATACTCTATAGCATCCACTACTACTCTTAAGTTGTCTCTTATTTGGCGATTAGGTAAAAATCCTGCTTGTTCTGTCTGTATAGTCTCTTTAAGATGTTCCTTAAGCCTATCAGCTATAATCTTGGCAAAAATCTTATAGTCATTGTTTAACAAAGAAATTGGTCTATAATTTTTAACATCGGTTAAATCTTGACTTTCTTTCGGAATGAGTGAGATGGTTGCTTCTTTCCAAGTCTCTGGGACCTCACCTGTCACTCCTATGTCATTCATTAATAGCAATAACACTGGTGAGATCGATTCCTGTAGCGATTTATAAAACTTAGCTGTAAATCCGTCTGATCCAGGTGCTTTCCCTAGTTTTGAGTCATTTATTGCATTTTTAATCTCTTGTAGTGATATTGGGCTATTAAGTAGTTCTTTGATTTTCTCTGTTGGTTTTGGTAATTTTAATGACTGTAGGTATTCTTTAATCCTTTTTCTGTCTTTATTTTCCTTCTTAAAAAGCTTTGCGTAGTATTTATAAAATTCTCTTTTTATTCCCTTATTGTCTATTATCTCAATATTGTCCCGTATCACTTTAGTAATAAATTTATTTTCACGTTTTTTTCTTTAATTGCCATGCTAAATACTTTCCAGGTTTGTTTGCACCTTCAAATGCTTTTTGTTGCAGTTTTTTCAGGTTCCAGTAAGTCTCTTGATTCAAAATAGCTTTTGCTTGGTCTTGTAACATCCAAATTTCCTTTTGCAGTCTCTTTTTTCCTGGTCTGTTCTTCAGTTCCTTTTCTTTTACTTTAATGGCTTGCACAATGTTTTCATATTGTTCTCTTTTCTTTTTATTGTCTTTAGCATTCAGTGATATCAATAATCCTCTCATCACTGCTTTGTACGCATCCCACACAGTTTGAATTTTTACTTCTTTTTGTATGTTCGCTTGGAAATATAAATCTGTCTCTTCATGTAATTTTTTAACTATTTCTTGGTTGTCTAATAAGTCTTCATTTATTCTCCATCTCCCTTGTCTTTTTGCCTGCCCCGAGGTCCATAGACAAGCATTATGGTCTGAGATTATTCTAGGGAGAATTTCAACTTTTTTTGTCTTAAATGTTAAATTAGTAGACATCCAGATCATATCAATTCTTGAATGTGAATCATGCCTGTTGGAGTAAAAGGTATAGTCTTTCCCTTGTGGGTTAACCTTCCTCCAAATATCCTCCAGCTTTTCCTGTTTTATCAATTCAAAAAATTTTTTTGGAAGTTTCCCTAGTGTGTCGTCTTTTCTTTTTGAGCGCCTATCTATTTTATTATTCACAGTCCCATTAAAGTCTCCCAACATCATGATTTGATCGTAGTTTACACTGTCCAGTTCCGTTTGTAGTTCTTTAAAAAAAAATTCTTTGGCTCCGTTCGGGGCATAAATATTCACAATCAAAGTCTTCTGTCCATGTAAAAAAATTTCAATAGCTAAGTATCTTCCTTCTTTACCTTTAAATATTAGCTTGGGTTCCAAGTCTTTTTTGACATATGTTACAACTCCATTCTTTTTATTGCTTGCCAATGAAAAAAATTCTTCTCCCAACTTTTTTCTTATTAAATATTTATAGTCTTGTTTCTTAAGATGGGCCTCTTGTATACAAATTATACTGCATTTTTATTTTTCCAGCCAATGACCTACCATTCTACGTTTTTGGGGTGAATTAAGTCCATTTACATTCCATGGAAGTACTTTATAATCCATCTTGTTGTAGTCTTAAATATCACCAAATTCTTCCTTGTTCTCACCAACAAAGGCGTACATTTCTGCTGAATTTTTAATCACTATTCTGTTGTTACCATAATAAAAACTCAGTCCTTGTGGTATTTCCCAACGAAATCTTATTTTTTTCTCTTTCAGTTTGTCTGTCAGACGCTTGAATTTTTTCCTGTCTTGCAAAATTGCTCTGGGCAGTTCTTTCATTACGATAACTTTCTTTCCACCTATTTCAAAGGAGTCTGTAAAGCATTTCTTGTAGATTTGTTCTTTTGTCCTCTTCATTGTAAATTGAACCACAACGTCCCTTGGTATATTTTTGTCTCTTGCGTACGTAGAATTGACTCTGTAAACAAGATCCATATGTTCTTTAACAGCTTCCTCCTCCTCTTGTAAAAAATCTGCTAATGCTTCTTGCATTCTTGTAAAAATATCTTCACCTAATTTTTCCTCTATACCTCTAAATCTCAGATGGTTTTGCATGTCTCTATAGTTCATCATCTTTTCCATTCTGTCATTATCCTTTATTGTTTTTTGAGTATTTTCTTCCAGTTCTTTTACTTTGGTTTCTATGTCTTGTGTTCTAGTGGTTAACTTTTGTAATTCGGATTTTAAATCTATAAAATTTTTATCTGCTTGTGCAGCTATGGCATTTATTTTAATATTTACTTCTCCAATTGCACTTGCCATTTTTGCATTTACCTCCCCTATTGCGTCCAGCATTTTTTTTCCATTGCTTCCATAACAGCTAACAGTTCTCTCTCTTTTTTTGCTGCCATTGTAGGGGAGGACCATGTAGCTGCTCTCGATCTCAGTCCGCGGTCCGTCTTGTCACTTTAAAAAAGATTGATTTTTTCTTGTTTTCCAAATCAGTCACCAATTAGTGTATTCAAACAAGCATGTCTTGCCAGTTCAAATTCCACTGGTTTTAGCCTTCTAAGTTATGTAGTTTTTGAAATATTAATGTTTGAAAAATTTATAAATCCAAAATGGTGGGCTCAACTCCTCTATGGTTCGTGTCAAAGGTTACAGTCTATTTACCTTGCTTCTGGCTTGCCGTAGTTTCCTTTTGTCCCTTCCTCTTGCTTACTTGTCTGCTCTCTGCATGTCACTTCCTGTTGTAGTCCTTTTGGTCCGGCAGTTTTTACAGTCCCCTTTGCTCTCTTCCGGTTCTTCTCCGTTTCCCTTCTTGTCTGCTCCTCAAGCCATCACTTCCTGTCTCAATCCTCACAACTTGGTCTTGCGATGCTTGGTTCCCTCCTCCCTCTTTGTCTTGCGATGCTTGGCTCCCCCTCCCGACTCTCTTAACCGCAGGAATGTTAAACAACTTTTTTTTTTGGCTTTTCAAGTTCAAATTCAGCTTTTTAACGTTTCCAAACTGCACTCATCCAATCTGCAACAGTCTATTGCTTCACCCGATCTGCTTTTCGTCTTTCAAAACGTGGTAGTGGTAAGGCAAAAACTTTTTTTCCGTTACCTTATGTTGTTACTTCGCTTCAGATGTGGTCCCAACGTTTAAACTTTGTCTTCTTTGTTAAGGAATCAGGGGAATTGGAGGTTTTATGCTGATTTAATCAGCTCAGCTCGGCTCCTTAGAGATACTTGCAGGAATCTTCTTCGGCTGCAGTGCTCAAGGTGTTGTAAAAGTCTCCTCCGAGACTTTTCCTTCACCGAGCTTGCTCAAACCTGGATTATATTGCTTGCTAGTCCTCACACTACCTGTGTGAGGTTGCGTCAGGTGGATTTGTCCACCCAAGCTGTCAAGAAGAGCCGCTGTCCGCCTTGCGCACTTGCAAAGCGTGTCAGACCTCCATTCCTCCGACCGGAAACCACGGAGAAGTCTTCGAACAGCACTGGCTCTTCAGCTCGGAAACAGAGATGAGCCCCGTCCCCTAGAGTCAGATTCGACTGGCTTTCAAGCAAGGGAAATCTTTACCTTTACTAAACAGTTCACAAGGATTGTTTTTAAATTCCCTCCCCCCTTTATAGTATATCTTGAAGTTATACTATCCTATCAAAAACAATGTTTTTTTTTCATATCAAGATACAGTTATGTTTCTTTGATCAGTTAATTGTTTAAAATTAAAAAGAGCAGTGGACTCCGATCTGGAGGACCGGGTTTGATTCTCCACTCCTCCACATGAAGCCAGCTGGGTGACCTTGGGTCAGTTGCAAGTTCTCTTTGAGCTGTTCTCTCAAGAACAGTTCTCTCAGCGCTCTCTCGGCCCCACCTACCTCACAGAATGTCTGCCCTGGGGAGGGGGAGGGAAAGGAGATTGTAAGCCGCTTTGAGACTTTGGGAGAAGGGCGGGGTATAAATACAATTCTCCTCCTCCTCCTCCTCCTCCATCATTTGTGCATGGAGTTTTCCCCATGTTATTTCCCCTTCCTGGAGCCCCTTGTGATCTCTGGAAAGGTTGATCCCAGGGTTTCAGCATCCAGGTGGAGAAATAGCCATGTTGGTTGATGGGCTGGAATGAAGAGGGGCAACGGAGCAGTACTTCCAGAGGAGGAAGGAGGACCCATTTCACATCCCTGTTCTTCCTCACTCCCCAGGAGGCGATTTCTCCATGTGGGTCCCACCCTGGAATGCCAACCTCCAGATGGGACCTGGGGATCCTCTGGAATTACAGCTTATCGCCAAACAAAAGAGATCAGGGACTACGGAGCAAATGGATGCTTTGGAAGGTCAATCCTGTGACACTGCCCCGCTGAGATCCTTGTCCTCCCCAGGGTCCAGCCCCAAATCTCCAGGGGTTTCCCACCCTGGATCTGGCAACCCTATTTGCCATCCTTCACCGGTGGGTAGGGAGGATCTATCAACCCTAGTCCCACAGACCTGGGCACGAGCTTCCTGGGAGTTGGAAGGAGCTACAGGAATGGAGAGGGATGTGGGGAGACTCCGTGTTCTGCGTATGGAATGGTCATAGACGGTCCTCTGTGTTATACTCTAGAACAGGGTTTCCAATATTTTCGAGCCAGTGGGTATAAAGTACTCAGTCCAGAGACGTGTTCAAGTGAAATCAGCTCATGGTTGACTAGGAGGTTCAGGAACACATGTCTGAGCTGGGCTTTGGGGGTCTGCTTATATGCGCATCTAAACCACGCCCCCGGCCTCGCCCACACGCTCTGATAGGATTTCAATTAAGTCTCCCCAGATCATTGGCCCCTATTTGCATCCTGGCTGATGGATAGGTCTAAATCACAATCCAGCCAGTCTATGTGACCAGCCAGTTTGGTGAAGTGGTTAAGTGCGTGGACTCTAATCTGGGAGAACCAGGTTTGATTCCCCACTCCTCCACTTGCACCTGGCTGGATGACCTTGGGCAAGCCACAGCTCTGGACCAGCTGTTCCCTCAAGGACAGCTTGGGAAAGAGCTCTCTCAGCCCCACCTACCTCACAGGGTGTCTGTTGTGGGGAGGGGAGGGGAAAAGGAGTTTGTAAGCCGCTCTGAGACTCCCTTGGGGAGTGGAGGGTGGGGTATAAATCCAATCTCTTCTTCTTCTTCTTCTATTGTGTTCTGGAGCAAAGCTCTGCCTGTGCCTGGCCATGTGCTTGCCTTGGACCGCATGGCTGGACCGCATGGCCTGATTGCATGGCAGTCACCATTAGAACACAACACCGGGCACCTTAGGAATTCTGACAAAGGGTGGTGGGCACAGTCACAAACTGTCTGCTGCAGAAGGCAAAGCTAACCAAATGGTGGAAGCCCAAGTACAGAGGAGAAGAAGGGTAATAAATAAAAAAAAAGTGGGGACCCACAATAAACTTGTGGGGATGAGGCATCCCATCCCCCTTTGCTTCCTTCCCGGTCCCCCTTTTCCATAATAGTCCCGCTCTGTCTCCCCCCCCCCTCCCCTTCTGTCAATCCTCTCTTCTCTTTCTCCCATTCCCCTTCTCGGATAACACCCTCCCCTTCTCCTTACCTCTCCTCTCTCTCCTCTTGATGGGGTTGCCAGGTCTGGGTTGGACAATACCTGGAGACTTTGGGGGTGGATCCAGGAGAGGGCGGGGTTTGGAGAGGGGAGGGACCTCAGCATGGTACAATGCCATAGAGTCCACCCTTCAAGGAAGCCCTTTTCTCCAGGGGAGCTGATCTCTGTCAGCTGGAGATCAGTTCTAAAAGCGGGAGATCCCCAGGCCCCACCTGGAGGCTGGCAACCCTAGGCCAGGGGGACCTAGTAACCTTAGTTAGCACTAGAGATAGACCCTAGGGATCCTCTGGAATTACAGCTCATCTCCAGGTGACAGAGGTCAGCGCCCCTGGAGAAAAGGGATGCTTTGGAGGGTGGACTGTATGGCGCTGTACCCCACTGAGGTCCCTGTTTTCACCATCCCCAAATCTCCAGGAGTTTCTCAGCCTGGATCTTGCAGTCCTGCCCTCCCATCCCCCACCCATGGCCAGAGGGGATCTGGCCACCGTAGTTAGCACCTTGATTCACGATAACAGAGGCGATGTGCTTTTCAGTCTTGTGAGAGCCAGCAGCTCGAAAGGTACAGCCTGTCCCAGCACTCAAAGGCAGCGATGCGAACCACTTGAGCAACACCTAAGTTGTAACAGACCTGAAATCATCAGTGTGTGACCCTCCCAGATGTTCTTCCCAGGGTTGCCTGAACTCGGACAAGTGCCCAGCGGCATCTCTGATCCGAGGCCTGTTCAAATGCACTGAACCTCTTCAGGCTACAGAGCTTGGCTGGAGCCCGGTGGGAGAGGCCTCTTGAAAGCACTCTAGCGTTCGCTCGCCCGCCTCCAGCTGGGCCAGAAACGTTTGCCAGAAAAAACAGAAATTCCTCATTTGTTGAATTTCAGGCACTCCTCCTCCTGAAGCCGGTGAGGGAGAGGGAAAGTTCAAAGGCGACAGTGAAAAGAGAGGTAATTGGTTGAGACAAGATACCCGGGAGCCAAGACGTTCCTAAGTGAAAAGCTGGCTTCATTTCGATCCATTATTTACATATGAGCTCATCGGCAAATCTAGGCCTCCAAAACTGTTTACGGTCTTGTTGGGGGGGGGGGGGGGGTAATAGTTTTCTTTTTTTCATTCAGACAATTACTTTCCCCTCCAATTAAACTCTGCAGAGCTAGGCAATAGTGGTGGCAGCTGAAAAATCAGTGGTAGCTGTGGGAAGGTAGGGGCTTCCTAGGGTTGCCAGCCTCTGGGCGGTGGCTGGAGATCTCCAGGTGATAGGGATGTGTTCACCTGGAGAAAATGGCCGCTTTGGAAGGTGGTGCCCTGGGGCAGAGCAGACTCAGGTGAGACCAAGGGGTGAGGCAGAGTCACTAACCAGAAGTGCAACGTCGAGAGTTCAGTCAAAGAGTCGTACACAAGGAAAGCCAGCCGAGGGTCCAAGAAGCGGAGCCTGAGCAGGTCCAAGAGGCGTAGTCAAGCAGGTCCGGGGTTGAAGCCAAAGGTTCAGGAGTTGCCGAGCGGAAAAGGTCCGGGGTGGCATGGTGGCACGTCTCCAGAAAGTTGACGAGTTGCTCCCACACCTACCCCATCGGAAGCCCTGTCCTTTATGGGTGGCTCACTGCTGGGTCTAGGGTTGCCAGCCTCCAGGTGGGGCCTGGGGATCTCCCGCTTTTACAACTGACCTCCAGCTGACAGAGATCAGCTCCCCTGGAGAAAATGGCTGCTTTGGAGGGTAGACTCTATGGCATTGTACTATGCTGAGGCCTCTTCCCTCCCCAAACCCCGCCCTCTCCTGGCTCCACCCCCAAAGTCCCCAGGTATTTCCCAGCCCAGGCTTGGCAACCCTAGCTGGGTCTCATTGCTTGCGAGAGAGCCATTCATTTGGCTCATTAACCCCAGGTGTTCCTCTTGATTTGGCAGTTGCCGGGCAGCGAGGCACGCGCTCCATCTCCTCTCGAGGAGCTCCAAGCGTGCCCACCTCCTCTTGTGTTCCCTGGGCTCCAGGGAAAGGGGAGGCGAGGCAGCCTGTAAAGTCTCCCCAAGATCTTTGGTTGTGGAGGCACTGCCTCTTCAGGTTGCCTCTTCCATCTTCCCAGTGCTCATGGGGCTGGAGCGCCTGCTGTCCTCAGCGACTGGGGCACTAGGACCTGTCTCCGCCATCTCAGGGTCATCGACAGCATCAGCTGGCTGAGTCTCAGAGGTGCTGATGGGAGAGTCATCAGCATTCACTGAGTGGTCCTCAGCTAAAGCAGGCTGGCCCACAACAGGTGGACTCTATGGCATTAGACCCCGCAGAAGTCCCTCCCTTTCCCAAACCCCACCCTCCTCAGGCTCCACCCCCCAAAATTCCAGGTATTTCCCAGGCTAGAGCTGGCAACCTTAGAGTTTCCAGGTAGGTTTGCCCACCTCCAGATGGTGGCTGGAGATCTCCTGGGATTACAACTGATCTCCAGGTGACAGAGATCAGTTTCCCTGGAGAAAATGGCCACTTTGGAAGGTGGACTCCATGGCATTATACCCCGTTGAAGTTCCTCCCTTGCCACAAACCCTGCCCGTCTCAGTCTCCACCCCCATCCCCCCAAATCACCAGGTATTTCCCAACCTGGAGCTGGCTACCCTATCCATACATCTCCAGCATCTAGGGTTGCCAGTTTCCTGGTGGAGGCTGGAGATCTCCGGGAGTTACAACTGATTTCCAGATGACAGACATCAGTTCCCCTGGAGCAAATGGCTGCTTTGGAGGGTGGGCTGTGAGATATTGTTAGGGTTGCCAAGTGGAACTTATGAATCAGTGTGGGGAGTCTCGGCCCTCCTCGATAGTCTTCACCCGGAAGTGATGTCATTGTGTCAGGCATGTTGGGGGCGGAACCTCTATAATTCGAGGGAAAACCATAGAGTTTTCCCTCTAATGATAGAGCGTCTCCCCCCTGAAATGTGCCCAATGCGATGACATCACCTCCAGGTGATGTTATCATGCTGGGCAAGTCTCCACAGCCCAGCAATTTGGGGGTGGGGTTCCCCCCCGCAGCCTAATCCGGGCCAGTAGGGAGCAGACCAATCAAGTGGGGGTTTCTTTGCCCCTCCAGGGGGACTTGGCAACCCTAGGCATTGTGCTCTGCTGAGGTCATTCCCCAAGCTCTGCCTTCCCCATGCTCCACCTCCAAATCTCAAGGAATTTCTTAATCCAGAGTTGACAAACCTATCAGCATCCCTCCCAGTTCTTTCTCCCATGTCCTTACCCAGAAGCCCTCAGAACCCTTGTTTAATCCACAATGGAAAGAGTTGCCATTTGCTCATCTGCAGTAGCCAAACCTCCGCCATTGGCCCCAATCCCCCTGCCCTTGAGAAATTGAGGAGCAGGAGAAAAACTGGCCAGAAGCAGTGGGCAGTGACTCACAAAAGCTCTTGCCCTGCCACAAATTTCACTAGTCTAAGGTACTACTGGACTCTGGCTCTTTTCTATTGCTCCAGAGAAACATAGCTACCCCTCTTGATCAATGGCCAGAAAATGGCCTACACAGTGCCACTCTAGAAATTTTGCCATCTCTATGATCTCTATCATAGAGATTAGAGGAAACTCCTAGAGCATCACCCAGAAGTGATGCCACATCTTCTCCATACTCCACCGTCCCCAGGCAACGAGTCAGAACCTCCCAGCATTTGCTAAGGCAATGCTGGCAATCTTAAACATGGACATTTTGCCTATTTCTTTCCATTGTTTGCTCTCTGCCTCCCTTGAAAATATGCTCAGGGCGGCTTAACAACAAAATCATTGCATGCTTGGAATCAGTGTGGTGCATTGGTGAGAACATTGCGCTTAGATCAGAGAGATCTTGGTCAAAATCCCCGCTCCACCACAAAGCTTACTGGGTGAACTTGGGTCAACCACAATCTCTCAGCCAGTTTACCCCACAAGGAGCTGGGAGGCATAGAAGACCTGCCTGAGTCAGGCAGATGCTTGCCAGCAGGGGGCACTGTATACCTGCCCACAGGCCTCAGGCGGCTAGAGAAGGAGGCTGTCCAACGCTCCCTCTAAGCTGTGGAGTCTTGAGAGCAAAAATTCTACTCTGTAAGCTACCAACATTAAAGTTGTGAGCGAGCGATTTGGCTGCTGCGTAAATTAGTTTGCTCTGGAGCCATCCTTCCTGAGCGAAGACAAAAATGTGTGAGCTGGAGGCTAAAGAACTGTGAGTGAGCTCGCTTTATCTCAGCTTAGAGGGAACACTAGACCTGACCCTGCTGCTTTCAGTCTGAGGAAGAAAAGCCAGCAGGACTGCCAATTTCACATGAACACATGAAAGTGTCCTATAGAATCAGACCCTTGGTCCATCAAAACACTGGAAAAGAGAAGTTCCTTCTAAGGAGGAAATAATCTATAAACTGCAGAAATGGACACTTTAACATTGAAATTAGCAGATAAAAGAGAGGAAATCTTTGAAAAATAACTGGTCAAGGTTTTATAAATGGTTGGATGAACATTATAAAAAATGAATTAACTGTAATTATAGGCTCCTATAAAACTAGGATAAGCTAATTTGGTGAATTAGATACCGATTTTAGTAGAAATGTTAATGTAGATACATATAGTATGGACTCCTTATCTGTTATTATGTTTTTTATCTTTGTGTGTTTTTTCTTGTTTTTTTCTTTGCTTTTATAAAAACTCAAAAAAATAAAAAAAAAAGAGATCAGTATGGTCTACTCAGACTCGCAGTGGCTCTCCAAGGTCTCAGGCGGAGGTCTTTCACATCACTTACTGACAGATCTTTTCACTGGAGATCTGGAGATACTGGGGGTTGAACCTGGGACCTTCTGCATGCCAAGGAAGTGCTCTACCATTGAGCCACGGCCCCTCTTCTCATATCCCTGTAAGGCAGGAAGTATGGGAAATGTTTGAAATGCAGAACAGGAGCAAGGGTAGCTTTCTAGGCTAAACCCTTACTGCGTAGGTTTTCTCTTGCCATTGTCCCAATTGTTAAGACGTTTTCAGGGTCATTCATAGGCGTCAACCACGCAGGGGCTCGGGCCCCCCCCTGAAATTTTACAGGGGGGGACTGAGCCCCCTGAGAAGTGCCCGCCCGCCACTGCGCCTCCCAGCCCCCACCCGCCGCCTTCCGCTAGGGCTCCTAAGAAGCTGCCGCAAAAGCTCTGCCTCTGCCCAGCTCCCCAGCATCCACAAAACCTCTGCCTGCGAAACCTTTGCCACCGCCGCCGCAAAAGCCTCCCTCCACACCTGGCTCCCCCGCACCCACTCCTCCCTCCCTCCCTGGGGCCGACTGCCCAGAGTGATGACGTCACCCAGAAGTGATGTCATCATGATGGGCAGTCAGCCCCAGAGAGGGAGAGAGAGGGGGAGGGAGGGGTGGGTGGGGAGAGGGGTGCAGGGAAGCCAGGCGGGGGGAGGCTTTTGTGGTGGCGGCAGAGGTGGTAACATCATCCCGGCACGCACGCGATTCGCACGCGTGAGGAACTCCTATCTTGCAGGTGGCAACCTTACGCTCTCTCTTTTCCCTCCCCCTCCCTTCCCCCCTCTGCCCCCCCCCCAAAAATTGGAAAGTCTACACCCTTGGGGTCATTAAAGCCAACATTCCATCGTGGGAACTTGGAATGCCATCATGGGATCTTGGAATGCAAAGAGATTTCTTTTTATGGATATGCTTTCTGTACATAGATTTATGCCTCCTGGAGTCTATAAAGTGCTGCATTTAAGGAAAATTTAATACGGAAGAGAGGCTCCATTATTTCCCTAAACTGCTGTGAGCAGAGTTGCCGACTTCCAGGTAGGGCCTGTAGATCTGCCACTTTTACAGTTGGTCTCCAGATGACAGATATCAGTTCCCCTGGAGAAAATGGCTGCTTTGGAGGGCGGACTCTGTGGCCTTAAGCAACATATTCGAATTCAGGAGCAGCTGCCAGGAATGAAACGTGAGACTCCTCCATCCATGAACGCATTTGTCCGCTGGAGATTCTTGAACAGTGATCACGATGGAAACCTTGTTCACAGCTTTTCTCCTTCCAAAATACGGCTATGGTTTCAGTTGTGCTTTATCAAGCATGGGGTATATTTGGTCAGTCAAGCGAAATCTCGATCTTTTTATCGTCAATCAAGGTAAGAATGAAGACTGGAAAAGTTCACTGTGGGTCAGTCACAGTTCTCTCCGAGCTGTTCTCTCAAGAGCAGTTCTCGAAAGCACTCTCTCAGCCCCACCTCCCTCACAGGGTGTCAGTTATGGGGAGGGGAAGGGAAAGGAAATTGTAAGCCGCTCTGAGACAGTGAGTGAAGGGTGGGGTATAAATCCAATCTCTTCTTCTTCTTCTTCTTCCAAGGGAAATTGTTCCAAGAAAACATGCAAAATGCATAGATATTACATGCGCGTTATCTGGGACTTTAAATTCCAGCAGTTAAGGATTCAGGGGTGGTGATGGTATGATAGTACATTTGGGGGAGAAGCCAAACAAATGGGTTGGAAGAAAAGGAACAACTTACTACTCAATCATAAAAAAAAAATAGATGTTGTGGAGTTCTGGAACCCTGTACTCCCCCCACTGCCCGGGCAGGGCCCTTGGATTCCCATCTCCATGAAGTCATTGTTTCCAGGTTCAGTTCCCAGCTTCTTTTGTTCAAACATCTCAGGCAGCAAAGCCGAGAAAGACCCCTTCCCTAGTGGAGGGCCAGTATCAGCCAACATTAAATTAGTTCCGCAGGGCCTGCAAGACAGAGCTCTTCCACCAGGCTTTCGACTAAGAAGCCGCCACCACCAAGAGTATTATTCCCATCACAATTTACATCATTAGTAAAGAGACGCCCAACTCCACCAGCACTGCCTGCGCTAGTCGTATGTATATGACAAAGATCGAGAACTGGAGAATAACTATTGCCGCCATCTCGAATGTAACAACTAGCGGGCACTTTATGTTTTAACAGGGGTCATTTCGTAGAAAAAGAGGTGCAGGAGCTCATTAGCATAACTCATTTGCTTAACTCATTTGCATATGCCACACCCCCTAACATACCAGAAGTGTGTCAGAAGGCAACACCCACCCCTCAGGCTCCACTCCACAGGTGAGTGAAACTGACCTGCTCCTCCTCCATTCCCTTCCCCATCCAATACTTTGTGCAATAAAAATAAGCGTAAAGAACACACCCTCATTCTCTTCCTGCTCCCTTGAAACCACCAGGTTTCAAGTAGACTTGAGATACCCAGGACATGTGCACCACCCATCCCTTCCCCTTCCCCTCCCCACAACAAGACACCCTGTGAGGTAGGTGGGGCTGAGAGAGGTCTTTTGAGAACTGCTCATGAGAGAACTTGTGACTGGCCGAAGGTCACACCAGCAGCTGCATGGGGAGGAGTGGGGAATCAAACCCGCTTCTCCCAGATTTGAGTCCAACTCCTGACCACGACACCAAACTGATGGGGTGGAAGCTGCTGAAGGGTTGGTGAAATTTCTCCAGTACTTATGTGCCATGTGCCCAGATAAAAAAGGGAATACTTAGAAAATTTATATGCCACCTTGAGCAAGTCTCTGGAAAAGCAGCACACAGTCATAAAAGGAACAATGATAAAATTATCAATATTAAAACAAAACATTAAAAACAATAAAGACCCTAGCAGGGCTTTCCCCGGGGCGCTGCGCCTCTGCACTGCTTGGGGAAGCCGAGGAGGGGGCGGGGCTTGGTCATGTGCCCGCCCCCTGGGCTCCTCACTCCTGGAGCTGCGCTCCTGTGCGCTCCCGCTCCAACGGACCCCTGTGTTTTAAACTGCTTATTTAGATGGTTTTATCTTGTTATAATTGTTTATGTTATTTCTGTAAGCCAACCCGCACCTGCTTTGACAGAGAGGGCGGGGTATAAATCAATCAAACAAATAAATAATAAATAATACATGTGAGCATAAGGTGACTTCATATGCCCCGGAATTTGCTTTGAGCCAGTTATCCAACTCAGCCATCCAACTCTCACAGACACTGAGAAGGAGGAGGAGGAGGAGGAGGAGATTGGATTTATATCCCGCCCTTCACTCACTTGGAGTCTCAGAGCGGCTTACAAACTCCTTTCCCTTCCCCTCCCCACAACAGACACCCTGTGAGGTGAGTGGGGCTGAGAGAGTTCTGAGACAACTGTCCTTGAGAGAACAGCTGGTACAGAGCTGTGGCTTGCCCAAGGTCATCCAGCCAGGTGCAAGTGGAAGAGTGGGGAATCAAACCCGGTTCTCCCAGATTAGAGTCTGCACACATAACCACTACACCAAACTGGCTCTGAGAGAACTGCAAGAGAGGTTACAACTTAACAGACATTGAAGGCTCTGCCTAAGTTGTTGGTCATGGAAGACCGTGGGGGGGGGGGGTAGGACTGCCAAGACCCCGGTCGAGGTGAGAGATCTCTCACCCCCCAATCCTGATGCTCAAAACAGTAGCAGTAGAAAAATGCCCCCCAGAAATGCTGGCTGTGATGTTAAAAAAAAAACAGAGTTGACAAAGGGTAGCTCTAGGAATCAATGAAAACTCTATCATAATGCTATAGCATTTCTAGTAATTCCTTGATTCCTAGAGCTACCTATGTCCTTTCTGCTTTTTTACCCAAAGTAACATGACACCACAGCCAGTGTCATGCCGTGTCCCCCCCAATTTCCCATCCACAGCCCTCCCCTCCAGTTGCCAAAGGTGAGAATGAAGAACCCCCTGGATATGCTAATTTGTAAGAGCCCAGATTAGCATCTAAACTAATCTGTTATGTAGCTATAAAGTACTTAGTCCAGAGACGCGTTGCAGTGAAATCAGCTCATAAGTTTATTGATGGTACAATTCCAGGCTACTGAACGGGGCTTGGGGGTCTGCTTAAATACATGTCTAAACCGCACCCCCGGCCTTGCCCAGACTCCCTGATAGGATTACCCTGATAAGATTATGCCCACTCCCTGATAGGATTACTCCCTGATAGGATTACCTTGATAAGATTATGCCCAAACTTCCTGATAGGATTAATCGTGAGTTACCTTAAACCATATGTCCCCTGGTGGAACCTGGGTGGCCGCTTGGTCTAATTTACAATCCGGCCTGGCTATTGTCTCTCGAAGTGAAGTGCAATCTTGCATTTCTCTGACTGCGTGCGTGGTTGCCATTAGGACATAACAGTAGCCCACGATGGATTCTTTTGAGTATCCATTCTGGCTTGAAATGTGAAAACCCAGATATAGCGGGGGACATCTAAATGCAACTGCAGGCTACAAGTGCTTCTGAGAAAGTTGCCAAAAATGAGAAATGTTTCTTTTATATGTTCCAAAGTCAGCCGCTTTTTATGAGACGGCGGATGGAGCTGAGGCCTACGCATTCTTGCTGCAATTTTATTCCCTGAAATGTTCCATGCACACATGGATTTACAGTCCTCTGAGAGGAGCACTGCTGGGCCTGAGATCCTATAAAGTGGCAAAGTCCTATTACTTTCATTTCACCATAGCCCGGAACTAACTTGAATTATTGCCCTTCCAAGTGCAACCAGGTCACCATAACTGGTCGTTTTTAACAACCAGGGTCTCATTTCTCACCAGTATATTTCCACTGATGTCAATGGAATTAACTCCTGATTTATCCACAGCATATGTGAGAGCCAAAAACCACAACCAGTGGTGCTTTAAACACCTTTGTATGGAGCATGATTTCACTTGCAGGAATGATCTGGAAAGTCTAATTTGACATCTCAAAGTAGACTGGATTCTGTAAAGCTATAAAGAACATTTATAGCTCGGCATCTCTGTTGGAGATCTAATAAAGTTTCTGTTAATGGAACAGAGCGGCTGTCTTCAAACTTTGTTCCAAGGAACCCTGGAGTTCCATAGAAGCATACTAGGGGCTCCTCAGTTAAAAGGTCAATAACAAAAGACTGCTTATCTGCCATTACTAATCTTTCCGAAGAAGAAGAAGAAGAAGAAGAGGAGGAGGAGGAGGAGGAGGAGGAGGAGAAGGAAGAGGCGATGGGCATGAACCAAACCACAAAGCAAAATTCATTATGAATTTTGTCCTGTTCATGGTTCACTAGCAGAAGTTCGTGATGGGTCTACTCGCACAAACTTCCATGAACTTTTAAAGCAGTTCATAGTGATTCGTGGATGGAGCAGAAAGCAGTGGTTTAAAGGGATTCCCGGTCCCTTTAAACCCCTGCTTTCTGTTCCCTCCAAGAGCTGCAAAAACAGCTCAGCTGTTTTGGGCTGTCTTGTGCAGTCCCTTTAAACTTTCTGCAAACCCCATTTAAAGGGACAGTTCATGAACAAACCACATGGTTTGGCCACAAACCGAACCATTTCCTAACAACAACAACAACACCCTGGTATATCTGATTCGTGGTTAGGGTTGCCAGCATACAGATAGGACCTGGAATTCTCCTGGAATTAAAATTGATCCCCAGACTACAGAAATCAATTCCCCTGCAGAAAACGGCCACTGAGGAGGATGGATTTTACTCCTTCATGTTCCCACTGAGCTTCCTTCCCTCCCCAGACATCCCACCCCCAAATCCCAAGGAAGTTCTCAAGCCAGAGTTGGCTACCCTACCCATGGCCTATCTAGTTCAGCACCCTGTTGCTCACATTGACCAACCGGAAGGTCAACCAGTGTTTAATGGAAGGTCAACCAGCCCAGTATGGAGACCAAAGCCTCCTTCCACTGTGGCCCTGTCGTTTTGATTCTCAGCAGCAAGGAGGGTTTGTTCCGTGAGATCTTGCTCCAGCTTTGACATGATGGGATGCCAAAGCAATGTACGTCTCACGCTTTTGTTATGATATGCCATCGACATGGATGCTTTGAGAGCTGAGGTGATAACTCCCAGGGTAGGGGAACTCACATCTCTTTCCCCAAGCTGTTTTTGTGGCTGTACGGTTTCCACAGAGGGAAATAAGCTGTGGGTGGGCAGGGCAGGCTTAGCATCAAGGAATCAATATCTCGAGTTGCAGATGCCTGCAACAGCTGCCTTGCTTTTGCGGTTAATGGCACGAATCCAGAAACCAGGAAGGAGCCCGCAGCAGAAAGCGCCGGCTGAGTCACAGCAGGGACGGCACCAGAAGACAGCCTATCGCTATAATGAACTCCTGCTTCCCTTCTCTCCCGAAGAACTTAGGAATTGGCTTGCTGGTCCACACACGCAGAGTCATCTGAAGTTCAACATCCAGTCTCCGACTCCCTCAAGGTCCACAGATAGGCTTCGATAATTCACAAACACTACATCGCTATCTATCCTGTTTTTCTCCACCGCTGTACCAGCAATGAACTGATAAGCCCTTTTTAGTGTATTTTTTTTCTTAATTGGCATGCTGCTATCGAGTTATAGCCCAAGGCCTGATTTTGTATATATAATCCATGTATATATTCACACCTTTTCTACTGCATGGAGAGGCAAATTAGAAGTAGCTGGCATGCAAATAACGTTGACAAATGAAATGCCATGTACAGAAACTGGCTGGATTCTAAGGTTGCCAGTTCTGGGTTCGGAAACACTTGGGGATTTGGCCTGACCTGGATAGCCCAGGCAAGCTTGATCTCATCAGATCTCGGAAGCTAAGCAGGGTTGACTCTGGCAAGTACTCGGATGGGAGACCTCCTTGGAATACCAGAGGTGGGAGGTGGGGGCAGGCTTTATTCAGCTGCTTCTCTGAATATCCTCCAAACCCCCCCAGTAGGGGTCAGTCACCAGAGGTCACCATGACTTCCATTTGCACAAACACTTACACGCACGCACACATATTTTAAAAATACCAAAAAAAAGATATTAAAAGCTAAGCAGGGCTGACCATGGGAAGTCCTTGGATGGGAGACCTCTAAGTAATGCCAGGGCTGGGATTAGGGCTGCCAAGTCAGCCCGGGGGGTGGGGGATCCCCCGCTACAGGGGTTCCCGATCCGCCGGCCAGCATTCGGCTGGCGGGGGAAAACCGCCCCCGAACTCGTCCAGCTGGGACGACTTCCCTCACGTAATGGCGTCACCCGGAAGTGATGTCAGCACGTTGGGGGCGTTGCCAGAGCATCGCCCTGGCAAAGCCCCCAACGTGCTGACGTCACTTCTGGTGACGTCAGCTGGCACACACGCTTTGCGCGCGCACCGATGAAGCTCCTGGCCGGCAGAGGACTCCCCCCCGCCGGTAAGCTTGAGGGACTTGGCAACCCTAGCTGGGATGCAGAGGCAGGCAATAGTAAGCCACCTCTCTAAAATGTCCAACTCTCACTAAGGGTCACCAGAAGTCAGCCATGACTTCCAGGGACGCACAAACGCACACACAATACACACACAAAAAGAAATAACTGGAGATCTAAGAGATGAGCCTTGGATGTTGGGCTTCGGAGGGGGGGACCTCCATAGGATATAGTGCTATACAGCCCAGCATCCAAAGCAGCCATTTGCTCTGGGAGAAGTCGAATAAATATCTTAGATCGATAGATAAATAAGAAATAAGCTGTCCATGGAGTGTGGAGATCAGTTGTAATTCTGTGGGAATCTCCAGCCCCCTCCTGGAGGTCCGACAACTGAGAGAATCGCAGAAAGGAAAATCAAACCAGAATATATACCATGAAGAAATGACTATGAAACTTAGCTGTTATATTTTTGATCTTCGTGCTTGTAAGAATTTGGAATGGATGTGCCTGGGAGATATGTAGAAGAATAAAGATGCGGGACAATATTCTGTTCCAGCTTTGAAAAAGTTTACAAAGCAAACGGAATGATAGGCCGGCAGGCTCCGTTAGACGGAAGGGAGGTGTCTTTTCACCCGTCAACTCTCCACTTCATGAGAAAATATACGGCCAAGTCCCATACAGTTCGAAGTCTGTGAAGGCGACACTATAAGGATAAGTTTCGGGCGGAACAAAGCACTTTAGTTCTATTTGAGAACTGATTCACTTACTGAAGATTGGACTACTCGCTATGGGATATGAATCTGACGTGATATGACATGTAATGGATTTGTAATAATATGATAATACAGTCACAAAAGTTTCATAGTAGTTTCTTAACGTAAGAACATAAGAGAAGCCAATGCTGGAAGGTGATACAGAAAGTCACAGAACAGCAGGCAGAAATCATTCTGATAACTCCTTTCCGGCCAAGACAAGCTTGGTTCCAGGACCTGAGGAGGCTCGAGGTGGCAGAGGAGTGGCGACTTCCCTTGAGACCGGATCTACTGAGCCAAGGGGCAACCTATCACCCTCGCCCCGAGATGCTCAGCCTCACTGCCTGGAGGTTGAGAGGCACCAACTAACTTCCCTGGGTTTCTCAAAGGGGGTGGTGGACACTATGCTAGCATCCAGGAGAGGGTCCACAGATAGGGTATACAATAATACCTGGAAGGTATTTTGTTCTTGGTGTGCAGAGAAGGGATTAGAACCACTTACAGCCCTGGTGGGTGATATTCCAGCCCCTGCAGCAGGGACTGGAAAAAGGCCTTAGTAGCAGTACTCTAAAAAGGCAGGTGGCAGCCGTTTCAGCAGTACGGAGGGTGGGGGGGTTAGGAAGGGAAAGTCTTTAATGCCGCACCCTCACGTCAAGAGGTTCCTGAGAGGGACGACACTCCCGAACCCCCTCAATCCCACCATTTTCCTACATGGAACCTTAATGTGGTTCTTAGGGCTTTAAATACAGCTCCCTTTGGGCCCATGTCATCCTGTAGCCTTAAGATTCTTTCCTTCAAGACAGCCTTCTTGGTAGGAATTACGTCGGCTAGACGGGTGTCTGAGTTGAGGGCCCTATCCACTGATAGGGACTTGTGCATTTTCCGTACTGATAGGGTGGTGCTTAGGCCAGATCCCGCGTTCATCCCTAAGGTGAATCCAGTCTTCCATAGGTCCGAGGACATAGTTCTGCCTTCCTTTTGCCCTAATCCAAAACACCCAAAGGAGAAGGAGTGGCATTGCCTGGATGTACGCAGAGCACTCAGCTACTATTTGGACAGGACTAAGCAGTTCAGGTCCACCGATGCCTTGTTTGTCTCCTTTAGACAAGAGTCCCAGGGAGGGAGGATTTCCACACCTACACTGAGCAGGTGGCTGAGGGGTTGTTTTTTCGAAGTCTATAAGGCTCAAGGGTTACAACCAACTGCACACTCCCTGCAGGGAATGGCCACGTCAGCGGCCTATAGGGCTTTTCCTTCCATGGAGGTCATCTGTAGGGCAGCCACATGGAAGTCTCTGCACTCATTTACAAAACACTACCAAATCGATAAGCTAGCTTCGGCCGTGGCAGCATTCGGTAGACGGGTGCTACAACACACTCTCTAGACCGGGAAACTCCGGTCCCGCCCTGGGATGTATAGCTTTTTAAAGTCCCAGGTGTAAGGACTGCCCCACTACCAGGACCACTGGAGAACGGAAGATTTGTATTCACTTACCCTGAAGCTTCCTTCTCAGTGGTCCTGGAGTGGGGCAGTCCTGCTGACCCTTAGAGGCCGGAGTCTTCCGCGGTCTGGGACGGTGTAGTAGGTCTTCAAAAGGAAAACAATAAAATAAAATAAAATCTGTTGTTCACCCTTGGCGATGGGTTTTCTATTACAGAATCTAAGGGGACAGGGAAACCCAAGGTGTCTGGGGGTAACAATACCCTAAGTTGATTCCCACTTGTTGTGGGGAAGCGTTTGGTTATATGTTTTTCAGAGTGGTCCAGGGACTTTGAGGTTTGGACTACAGCTGGGGAAGTGGAGATCAAGCCCCTCCCCCTCAGAGACCAAAAATGGTCGGCCGGCGCTGCCTTCAGAGGAGGAGCTGAGATTCCCAGGTGTAAGGACCAGGGGTCATTTCAAGCAGGAGCTCGGGGGAACGCAGCCCCGGGAGTTGGTACTAGCCCCCCACCCCCACGGGGGAATGCCTGCTTGTGTCATGGCTGCAGCAAAATGACCCCGCCCCCTGGAAAGGTCCTTGTTCCTCCGACCAGCCTTCTGAAGGCTTCAGCCACCACTGAAGCTATCCTCCCAGAAGAGTGGTATTTCTGAGGCTTGGATTAGTAGCTGTCCCCTCTCTTTCTTTCTTTCTTTCTTTCTTTCTTTCTTTCTTTCTTTCTTTCTTTCTTTCTTTCTTTCTTTCTTTCCTTCCTTCCTTCCTTCCTTCCTTCCTTCCTTCCTTCCTTCCTTCCTTCTTTCCTTCCTTCTTTCCTTCCTTTTTTCTTTCTTTCTTTCTCTTTCTTTCTTTCTTTCTTTCTCTCTCTCTCTCTCCTTTCTTTCTTGCCTTCTGACATACTTCCGGTGATGTCAGGTGATGTAGCATATGCAAATAAGTTATGCTAATGAGTTATGCTAATGAGCTCCTGCACCTCTTTTTCTAAGAAATAACCCCTGGTAAGGACTGCCCCACTCCAGGACCACCGAGAAGGAAGCTTCATGGTAAGTGAAAACAAATCTTCCATTCACCCGCTCATGGCTTCTATGTGTCAACAACTGTATGAATTTGTCTACCAAAACTAGCTGCCATGAACAGGTTTCCCAAAGTACATCTCCAAGTGTACTCTCCTGTAGACTGCTTCTTCCTTACGGTGCTATCCCTCAGGACTGTCTGTATACCTACAGAAGAAAATAGCTAAAGCCCAGCAGCACCTTAAAGACTAACAAAACCTGTGGCAGGGTGAGAGCTTTTGTGAGTCGCTGCTCCCTTCTTCAGACTCGCAAAAGCTCATCCCCTGCCACAAATGTTGCTAGTCTTTAAAGTCCAACTGGACGCTTGCTCTAGTCTGCTGCTACAGACAGACTAACATGGCTGCCCATCTTGATCTATGCACACCTGCAGTGACATCTCGGACTTTTTCCATGCTGAGTGCAGGCTTTGGAACACCCTGCTGGAGTGGTGAGAAGGTCTTCACTTCCTACGTTTTTGGAAGGCGAGTAAGGCCTTTGGTGGAGGGTGAATTGTTGCAGCAGATCTGACAATGAGTTTATTGCTCTTGAGTATCTTAAATTTGGGGTTTTTCTAAAACCTTGGGTGCTTTTAAATTTGTAACTTACCACGCTTTCATATTTTTAAAATGTTAATTGGACTATTATAATTGACTTCATTGCTACGCTGTTCGCCACCCTGTTTCCAAGAAGACAACATGGGATAGATATGTTCTAAATAAATAAATCCGATTTTCTCTTCCACACCCCCTACCTTTTCTCTGTACCAGTACACATGAAACTGATTTATAGCTAATCACACCATAATCCATCAAAGTCAGCATTTCTACTTAGATTAGCGGTGGCTTTCCAAGGTCTCAGGCAGAGGTCCTACTGCCAATCCCTTTTAACTGGAGGCACCAGGGATTGAACCTCAGACCTCCTAGATGCCAAGCAGATGCTCTACCACTGAGCCACAGACCCTCCTGTTCCCAGTTACAGATGTAGGGGTAAAAGGATTTCTGATGAGAGGAAGTTCTGCCAGCCTTTCATCTCTTTTGTGCCAGCCTGTGTAAGGATCTTTCCCGTTCTCCTGGCTAGGAAAGTTCTTGAGAAGAATCCAAAAGTTTGTTTCCTTGCAAGTCACTTTTTCAGGCAGAGGATCTGGTGCAACAGTTCCTCCTGCTGGAAAAGCCATGGCAGTGCAGGAGAGTTCTGTGCTAAGGGCATTGGTGCGGCATCTCTCTTAATATTCTAAAGGTCGTTTAAATTACTGATCATGATGGAAAGGAGCATGAAGGTCACGAAGCAAAATGTCATGAAGTAGAAACCCTACTGTAGAAGTGAATTTATTATTCTAAATGCTCCTCGGGGGGTTAATCCTGAGTCCATTTTTTTCATATATATATATATATATATATATATATGAAACACGTATTTCATTTATTATACACACACACACACATATATATATACACACACTCACACACATAGTACCAATTACAAGGGCTCTGCATAACTTTGAGGACTGTCATTTCTACTGCCCAAACATACACGACCCCCAAGATCACTGTTTAAAAGCATACATCAAAACCATCCAACTTCTTTTCCCTTGCTAATAATGCAAAAAAAAAACTTGGGTTGACTAGAGATGGCATCTTTATAAAGTATTTAACCATTTGCAGATGTTCACAGAATCTCTTTACTATCCATTGTGCTAAACACAATAATGTAGTCCCCCCCCGCCCCAGTGTAGATTCTCTGTTCTATGCAGGTCTCAGATCCAGATACACTAGATCCTAAATTGTCACAGGTTGCTTTCGTTGGTCTTGATAGAATCGACTCTCCTCTGGTCAGAAAGGACTGAGGCAGGAAGGAGAATGTGGCCAACGTCCTCAGTCCTTCCATCCATGAATTGCTGAATCCAACACTAGAACTGGAAATTTCCATTTGACTTGGAGATACCTTTGCACAGACTGTTTCTGCAGGCATCCCACTTTGCCAGAGCCTCTTGATGGTTCATGATGGGGTAACAGGCTGGTTAATGACTGAATTGCACTGAGGCATACTTCCAAATTTCACAGTACATAGTTTCAGCTCTTTAATCCCTATTTTCTTTTCTCTCCCCCCCCCTTTTTTCAAATCAGATCAGTGAGTCTTTACTTCTTATTCCATTTCCTTTTTCCTTGTGCTGAACATTAATATTACAAGTGGAGACCCGCAAGAAACTTGCGGGATGGTTATCCCATTCATCATGCCTTTGCTTCCTCCCTTCTCCCCCTCAGTAACACTGAGTTACTACAGAGATAACTTTCTATAGAGAAAATGGATGCTTTGGAGGGTGGAGTTTATGGCATTGTGCCCCACTGAGGTCCCTGTCCTCCCCAGGTTCCACCCCCAAATTTCCAGGAGTTTCCCAGCCTAGCTCTGGATCCGCTGCTGGTGGCCGGGGTGGGGGGGAAACTTGGCAACCCTAGACTGCTGCCAGTAAAATCCCTGTCTTTGACTGACAGAAACAGTTGGAACCTCCCCCGCTCCCCCGAACATTCTAATCTCCTCACAGTTGATGCCTGGAGCTGAGGCCATTTCAAAAGGTATTTTGGGGGATTCTATGGTCCCTGAAGGGGTTTTTTTAACTTTTCAGATTTTTCTGCACATGGTGGGAGTGCCCCCTGTGTGTAGGAAAACCTCTCTCCCCCACAAGGGCCCCCTAGCTCGGATTTAGATATCCGCACAGGGGGTCCCCCCTTCGCTATTAGATGTATAGATTTTCGTCAGGTGCATATCAGTGGCAGACAATATATGGATGGCACATTTGTTTGGACAATTAAACTGTGTTTAAAGTGCCATAAAATCAGGACTGTCAGCAACAGAAATGGGTAAAATGGAATGATGCACAGCAAAATATATATGACAACAAAAATAAATGGAGAAAGATGTATTTATGGATGCCATCTTTTGTTTCTTTTTTGGTTTTCATACATGTGTTTGTCCTCTTTTCTTTGCTACTTGTCCTATCACATTCATTTCTCTAATGGGGTTTTTTTTTGGCTCTGTTTGGAAGCAAAAATAGACATCCATTTAACTTCAGTGTTATGGCATTCAGTTAGCTTGGTAGAGGGAAAGGATGGCCATACTTGTGTCCCTTGCACCAAAAAAAAAACCCTTGGAGAAGAAGAAGAAGAAGAAGAAGAAGAAGAGATTGGATTTATACCCCGCCCTCCACTCCCCAAGGGAGTCTCAGAGCGGCTTACAAACTCCTTTTCCCTTCCCCTCCCCACAACAGACACCCTGTGAGGTAGGTGGGGCTGAGAGAACTCTTTCCCAAGCTGTCCTTGAGGGAACAGCTGGTACAGAGCTATAGCTTGCCCAAGGTCATCCAGCCAGGTGCAAGTGGAGGAGTGGGGAATCAAACCCGGTTCTCCCAGATTAGAGTCTGCACACTTAACCACTACACCAAACTGGCTAAGAGAAACCTTAACATTCAAATCAGAGTCATCAGAAAATTTGGCAACATTCCTTTTATATATATATATATATATATATATATATATATATATATATATATATATATATATATTTCTGACAGACAAACAAGACATACATACACAAAAATTACATAAAACGTGTGGAGGACAAAGTATCTAAGAAAAAGTTTAACAAAGTTTCTCATAATATCTAAATTTCAGTTCATGAATAAACAAGAATGTAGTAAATCGACCTAAAAAATGTAAATTAAGTAATCTACAGTCTTTGCTTATATAATAGAATGACTCTGGCAACATTCCTAACGCACATTTCCTAGAATGTGAGCATTGGAGTCTGATATTTTGATCTCTCAGGAGGACCAGTTAGAGTCAAGATGCATGAGAACTGGGTGATTATAGCTGAGACTGGATTAAGGCAAGATCAGCATACAAATACAAACAATATGTACTTGTCCCATTCTCAAACGTGAGAATGATGTTTGAGTCCAGAGGGGTAGAGCTGACGAACAAGGTCAACACTTCTTATTTTAGAAATGTAGCATGGAATCAGAACACAGTGAAAATTCAAGATCTGAAAATACCTTCTTACTGTGTTGTGGTTGTTCAGTCGCATAGTCGAGTCCGACTCTTGGCGACGCCATGGACCACATCACGCCAGGCCCTCCTATTTTCTGTCGTGCTCCAGAGTTTGTTCAATTTCATGTTTGTTGCATCGACGATAACACTGTCTAGCCATCTCATCCTTTGCCGTCCCCTTCCTTTTTGACTTTCAATCTTTCCAGCATCAGGGTCTTCTCCAGTGAGTGCTCCCTTCTCATTTGGTGGCCAGAGTATTTGAGCTTCAGCTTCAGGATCTGGCCTTCCAGGGAGCAGTCAGGGTTGATTTCTTTCAGGAGCGACTGATTTGATCTCCTTGCAGTCCATGGGACTCCCAAGAGTCTTCTGCAGCACCATAATTCAAAAGCATCGATTCTTCGATACTCGGCCTTCCTTATGGTCCAACTCTCGCAGCCATGCATTACTACTGGGAATACCATTGCTTTGACCATACAGACTTTTGTTGGTGTGGTGATGTCTCTGTGAGAAGGGCTCAAATGAACTTGCTCCATATAAGCTTATCAAAAGATTAGGAGGATGCTTGATCATCAATTATTTCTCCTTGTGTGGATAATATATCTGCCAAGGCAAACGCTCCAAAAACTAACAGAGGAAGACACGGCAGTTTCTGGACATTGTATCTACGTGGTGGGAGGGATGACCCCAATGGGAAATAAAAATGTAACATCTTCACATGTGAGTAATCAACCGCTCGGAGATGAGTAATGGTGTGAGAGGTTTTCAAACTGATGTCTGGATGTTATTTATAATGAAGAGATATGGGCTAGTTCGACCATAGGCTATTGGATTTATTTCTATATAGGTACAAAGATGAATCTCGGGAACTTTAATGGGCCATAACAGCGGAACAGCAAGCTCTTAGGAAGACCGAAAGTCTTTGCCGGTTTCTCTGTGACACTTTTATGGACTTACCCAGGAAGAACTCCAGAGGCTGCAACTTGCAACCACTGGAGCTGTTTGGAGAATGGTTGAGCACTTGGCAGGGCAGAGACAACTGCGGGCACACCAGACTTTCCCAAGGCACACATAGATTTTATTAATCCTTTTTTTAATACAGTGGCCATCCAAAGTGGCTCATTGTAACGTTTCTTTTACAAAGTGTAAAATATGACAATGAAAGCAACGACTGCAATAAAACATAGCAGTAGAATCTCCCCCACCTCCCCTTGGACTAGGGTTGTCAGCAATGCTCCCTCTAAGTTGTGGAACCTTGTGAGCAAAAATTCTACTGTGTAAGCTCCTGGCATCAAAGTTGTGAGAGAGCAATTTGGCTGCTGCATAAATTTATTTATTTATTTATTTATTTATTGTATTTATACCCCGCCCTCCCCGCACGCGGGCTCAGAGCGGCTGACAAGGGCTAAAAAGCCATACATCATAAAACAATTTAAAACAGTTAAAAACAATAACAACAATAAAACTCCGTTGTTCAACAACATATCTAAACTATCATCCCCAATTAAAGTGCTTCTGATCTCCTCAAGATGGCGTTCTATCAAATAGGGGGAACTTCCAACCAGCGCTATCGGCCTGGGCTGCCTTCGGGCCAGTTTCCATACAGGTGTTCTTACAATGTTACAGTGTCAGTGGCGGCTCCTAACCAAAAGCCTGGCGGAAGAGCTCCGTCTTGCAAGCCCTGCAGAACTGCATTAGGTCCCGCAGGGCCCTGGTCTCTTCCGGGAGCTCGTTCCACCAGGTTGGAGCCGCCACCGAAAATGCTCTGGCCCTAGTCCTAGTGAGCCTGGCTTCCTTGGGGCCCGGGACTCGAAGTCGGTGACATGACCCCGACCGCAGTGCTCGCTGGGGTATATACGGAGAAAGGCGGTCCCTCAGGTACGTTGGACCCTGGCCATATAGGGCTTTAAAGGTAAGAACCAGCACCTTGAAGCGAACTCGGTATGCTATAGGCAGCCAGTGCAGCTCCGCTAGCACAGGTCGGATATGGTCCCGTCTTGAGAGACCCATCACCAACCTGGCAGCGGCATTCTGCACTAGCTGCAGCTTCCGGGTTTGCACCAAGGGCAGCCCCATGTAGAGGGCGTTACAGTAGTCCAATCTTGAGGTGACCGTGGCATGGATCACTGTGGCTAGGTCAGCACGGTCAAGGTAGGGGACCAACTGCCGTGCCAGCCGAATAAATCAGTTTGCTCTGGAGCCATCCTTCCTGAGCTAAGACAAAAATGTGTGAGCTGGAGGCTAAAAAACGGTGGGCTAGCTCATGCTAACTCAGTTTAGAGGGAACACTGGTTGCCAGCCTCCAGGTGGAGCCTGGAGAACTGGAATTATACTGGATCTCCATACTATACAAAGATCAGTTCCCCTGGAGAAAAATGGCTAATTTGGAGGGTGCACCTGATGGTCCTTTCCACATTTGCCTGCCACGCTGGGTTTTCTCAGTGTTTGAGTCGAGGCAATTTAAGGCTGTTTTTACATATAACTTTCCCGCTGGAATCATTCTAGTTCCAAAAAAACCTGCCCACACCTCTGTGCGGTGTGAAACCCTGCTGCTGCTGAAATGTCCACATCTACTAATTGCCCTCCTGTGGTCAAGCTAGTATTCAACCGGCTTGATTCTGCTTTAAACAATTGCTGTTGATTAGTGCACTTAGACCCCCTGGAGTGAAATTTCACACCACTGTGAAATCAGCACAGGAAAAGACAGCAGTCAAACTACTTTAGAGGGGAGGTGTAAAATGACCCTAAGTCCACAGCAAAACAGCATCCAAATAACCACAGGGCAACAACAGGCTAAAACCGGGCTGACCACTGAAGGGAGAGAATGTAATGAATGATTCCTGGCCCCACTGCTGGACCTCCTGACGGCACCTGGTGTTTTTGGCCACTGTGTGACAGAGTGTTGGACTGGATGGGCCACTGGCCTGATCCGGCATTGGCTTCTCTTATGTTCTTATGAAGAATGGGTAGGGACCTAGAATAAAAAGAAGGTTGGACTTGATTTTAGTGCAGAATTGCTCGGAGGACACCGTGGTGAACATAGATTAAAAGGAGACTGCGGAAAGGGCCTCTGTCAGCACACCCTGCTGATGTCTCACTCCACTCTAGACCCTATCCTCCCTAGGCTGCACCCCCAAATCTCCAGGAATTTCTTGAGCTGGAGTTGGCAACCCAGCTTCGGAGCAAAACTGCGGTTTTTATTTGTTTGTTCTCAAATTGCTAACGTGTCATCTTGTTGTTCAGTTGCACAGTCAAGTCTGACTCTTGGCGACCCCATGGACCACATCACGCCAGGCCGTCCTGTCTTCCGTCGTGCTCCAGAGTTTGCTCAGATTCATGTTTGTTGCATCGATGACACTGTCTAACCATCTCATCCTTTGCTGTCCCCTTCTTCTTTGACCTTCAGTCTTTCCCAGCATCAGGGTCTTCTCCAGTGAGTGCTCCCTTCTCATTGGGTGGCCAAAGTATTTGAGCTTCAGCTTCAGGATCTGGCCTTCCAGGGAACAGTCAGGGTTGGTTTCTTTTAGGATTGGCTGATCTGTTTCCGGTTGGGAGAATGGAGGTCTGACACGCTTTGCAAATGTGCAAGGCGGACAGCGGCTCTTCCTGACAGCTTGGGTGGGTTAATCCACCCGACGCAACCTCACACAGGTAGTGTGAGGACCAGCAAGCAATATAATCCAGGTTTGAGCAACCTCGGTGAAGGGAAAGTCTCGGAGGAGACTTTTCCGACACCTTGAGCACTGCAGCCGAAGAGGATTCTTGCGAGTATCTCTAAGGAGCCGAGCTGAGCTGAAAAATTCAGCATAAAACCTCCAATTCCCCTGATTCCTTAACAAAGAAGACAAAGTTTAAACATTGGGACCACATCTGAAGCGAAGTAACAACAAAAGGTAACGGAAAAAAGTTTTTTGCCTTACCATTGCCGCGTTTTGAAAGATGAAAAACAGATCGGGTGAAGCAATAGACGGATGTTGATTGGATGAGAGCAGTTTTGAAGTGCTAAAAAACCGAATTTGAACTTAAAAAGCCAAAAAAACAAGTTGTTTAACATTCCTGCGGTTAAAAGGAGTCGGGAGGGGAAGCCAAGCATCGCGAGACAAAGAGGGAGAAGGGAACCAAGCATCGCGAGATTAAGACGTGAGGACTGAATCAGGAAGTGACGGCTAGAAGAGCAGACAAGAAGGAAAAAGGAGAAGAACCGGAAGAAGGTAAAGGGGACTCTAAATACTGCCGGACCAGAAAGGGGACTCTAAATACTGCCGGACCAGAAAGGGGACTCTAAATACTGCCGGACCAGAAAGACCATAACAGGAAGTGACGTGCAGAGAGCAGACAAGTAAAGAAAAGGAAGGGACAAAAGGAAACTACGGCAAGCCAGAAGCAAGGTAAAAAGACTATAACCTTTGACATTAACCATAGAGAAGTCGCGGCCGCCATTTTGGATTTATAAAATTTTTAAACTGCAATATCTCAAAGATTATATAACGTAGAAGGCTGAAACCAACATAATTTGACTTGGCAAGATTAGCTTGTTTGAATGCACTAATTGGTGTTTGATTTGGAAGACAAGATAAAATCGATCTTTTTAAAGAGGCAAAACGGACCGCGGACTAAGATTGAGAGCAGCCACATGGTCCTCTCCTACAATGGCAGCAAAAAAAGAAAAAGAGCTACTAGCCGTTATGGAAGCAATGGAAAAGAAAATGTTAGACGCTATAGGAGAGGTAAATGTTAAAATGAATAATATAGCGGCTCAAGCAGATAAAAATTGCATGGAATTAAAAGCAGAATTTCAAAAATTATCCACAAGAACACAAGATATAGAAACTAAAGTAAAAGAACTGGAAGAAAACACCCATAAGACAATGAGAGAGAACGAGAGGATGGAAAAGATGATGCATTATAAAGATATGCAAAACCACTTGAGATTTCGAGGGATTGAGGAAAAATTGAATGAGGATATTTTTACAAGAATGCAAGAAGCAATAGCAGATTTTTTACAAGAACAGGAAGAAGTTGTTAAAGAACACATGGATCTTGTTTATAGAGTTAATTCTACATATGCAAGAGACAAAAACATACCAAGAGACGTGGTTGTCCAATTTACAATGAAAAGAACAAAAGAACAAATCTACAGGAAGTGCTTTACTGACCCCTTTGTAATAGATGGAAAGAAAATCATAGTAATGAAAGAATTGCCTAGAGCAATACTGCAAGAAAGGAAAAAATTCAAGCGTCTGACGGATAAACTGAAGGAGAAAAAAATCAGATTTCGTTGGGAAATACCTCAAGGACTAAGTTTTTATTATGGCAAATCCAGAGTAGTGATTAAAAGCACAGAAGAAATGTATGCATTCCTGGGAGAGAATAAAGATGATTTTGGAGATATTTAAGAATATATCAAAATGGATTACAAAATACTTACATGGAATGTAAATGGACTAAATTCACCCCAAAAACGTAGAATGGTAGGTCATTGGTTGGAAAAACAAAAATGTAATATAATTTGCTTGCAAGAAGCTCATCTTAAAAACCAAGACCATAAATATTTAATAAGGAAAAAATTGGGAGAAGAATTTTATTCTTTAGCAAGCAACAAAAAAAAATGGTGTTGTAACATATGTCAAAAAAGATTTGGAACCCAAAGTAATATTCAAAGACAAAGATGGAAGATATTTAGCTATTGAAATTTTACTGCAAGGAGTGAAAACTTTGATTGTGAACATTTATGCTCCGAATGGAGCTAAAGAAATTTTTTTTAAAGAACTTCAAATGGAATTCGACAATGTAAACTATGATCAAATTATGATGTTAGGAGATTTCAACGGAACTGTAGATAATAAACTAGACAGGCGCTCTAAAAGAAAGGATGAGACGTTAGGGAAGCTTCCAAAAAACTTTTTTGAACTGATAAAACAAGAAAAGTTGGAAGATATTTGGAGGAAAGCTAACCCACAAGGAAAAGACTTTACCTTTTACTCTAACAGACATGACTCACATTCAAGAATTGACATGATTTGGATGACTACTAACCTAACCTTCAAGACAAGAAAAGTGGAAATTTTACCCAGAATAATCTCAGATCACAATCCGTGTTTATGGACAGCTGGGCAGATTAAAAAACAAAAGAGATGGAGAATAAACGAGGACTTATTAGATAATCAAGAAATAATTAAAAAATTACTTGAAGAAACAGACCTATACTTCCAAGTAAACATGCAGAAAGAAGTTAAAATTCAAACCGTATGGGATGCATATAAAGCAGTGATGAGAGGACTATTGATATCGTTAAATGCTAAAGATAATAAAAAGAAAAAAGAGCAATATGAAAATATTTTACAAGCCATTAAAACAAAGGAAGAAGAACTGAAGAAGAAACCAGGGGAAAAGAAACTGCAAAAGGAAATTTGGATGCTACAAGACCAAGCAAAAGCCATTTTGAACCAGGAGATGTACTGGAACTTAAAAAAACTTCAACAAAAAGCATTTGAAGGTGCAAATAAACCCGGAAAATACTTAGCATGGCAATTAAAGAAAAAACGTGAAAATAAATTTATCACTAAAGTGATAAGAGATAATATTGAGATAATAGATAACAAAGGAATAAAAAGAGAATTTTTTAAATACTACGCAAAACTTTTTAAGAAGGAAAACAAAGACAGAAGAAAGATTAAAGAATACCTGCAAACATTAAAGCTACCAAAACCAACAGAGAAAATTAAAGAACTATTTAATAATCCAGTATCATTACAAGAGATCAAAAATGCAATAAATGACTCAAAATTAGGTAAAGCACCTGGACCGGATGGATTTACAGCGAAGTTCTACAAAACGTTACAGGAGTCAGTTTCACCGGTGTTACTGCTATTGATGAACGATATAAGAGTTACTGGAGAGGTACCAGAAACCTGGAAAGATGCATCCATCTCACTGATCCCGAAAGAAAATCAGGATTTGACCAATGTTAAGAATTATAGACCGATCTCTTTACTGAATAATGATTATAAGATTTTTGCTAAGATTATAGCGGATAGACTAAAAGAGCACCTTAAAGAAACTATACAAACAGAACAAGCAGGGTTCTTACCTAATCGACAAATAAGGGACAATCTAAGAGTAGTAGTGGACGCTATAGAATACTACGACAAACATCCTGAAAAGGAAGTGGGCTTTTTCTTTTTAGATGCGGAGAAAGCGTTTGATAATTTAAACTGGGATTTTATGTTTGAAGTTTTAGAACATCTTGAGATCGGTGAATATATACTTAACTTCATTAAAGCAATATATAAAGAACAGAAATCCTCAATAATAATTAATACTGAAAAGACAGACGATTTTAAAGTTGAAAAAGGAACAAGACAAGGATGCCCGCTTTCGCCGCTGCTATTTATTTGGATTTTAGAAGTTCTACTGTTAAATGTGAAGGAAGACAAAGATATTAAAGGCTTAACAACTAAAGGTTTTTCTTTCAAATATAGGGCCTTTGCAGATGATGTGATGTTTATAGTGGAAGACCCCTTATCCACATTACCACATTTGTTACAGAGAGTAAAAGAGTTTGGTGACTTAGCAGGATTTTATGTAAATAAAAACAAATCGAAAGTAATGTGCAAAAATATGTCAAATAAGAAACAAAACGAGTTACAAAAACTTACAGAATGTGAGGTGGTGAAAAAGACAAAATATCTGGGTGTAAACCTAACTATGAAAAATATTGATCTTTATAAAAATAATTATGAAAAATTATGGTTGCAAATTATGCAGGATATTAAAAAGTGGAATGTATTGAATTTGTCATTGCTGGGTAGAATTGCGGTGGTCAAGATGAATGTGTTACCACGATTAATGTTTTTGTTTCAAACTATTCCAATTGTGAAAGATGTAAAAACATTCAAATGTTGGCAGAAGGAGCTGTCTAAATTTGTGTGGGGAGGGAAAAAACCAAGAATTAAGATGAAAATAATGTGTGATGCCAAAGAAAGAGGAGGGTTTCAACTACCAAATCTAAGGTTATACCATGATGCAATATGTTTGACTTGGGTAGGGGCATGGACTATGTTACAAGATAGAATGTTATTGTCCCTGGAAGGTCATGATTGTAGATTTGGGTGGCATGCATATTTGTATTATGGCAAAACAAAAATGGACAATATGTTTAAACATCATTATTTGAGAAGAACACTAATGGATACGTGGACAAGATATAAAAACTTTTTTTCAGAAGAGATACCCATGTGGATTGTACCCGCAGAAGTCTTACATCCAACATCAAGATATAAAGGACAAGATTGGCTGAAGTATAGAGACTTATTAATAAGACATGGCAAGGATTTCAAACTGAAGGAGCAGCATCAGATTGATTTTGATTATGGTTGGTTAAGATATAGACAAATATATGACTTGTATAGAAGTGATAAAAAACACGGTTTCAGGGAAAAAAATAATGAAATAGAACAAGTTTGGGAGGAAGGTGGGAAAAAAATGATTTCTAAAATGTATAAAGTCTTGCTAAAATGGTTTAATGCTGATGAAATGGTAAAAGAACAAATGGTAAAATGGGCGATAAACTTTAACAAAGACATTGAAATGGAATCTTGGGAATTTTTATGGAAAAATGCTATGAGTATATCTACGTGTTATAACTTAAAAGAAAATTGTTTTAAAATGATGTATAGATGGTATATGACACCAAAAAAAATTGCAAATATTGGTCAAAATATGTCTAACAAATGTTGGAAGTGTAAAAAGAAAGAAGGGTCTTTTTATCATATGTGGTGGACTTGTGATAAAGCAAAGACTTATTGGTCAAAAATACATGCAGAAATGGAAAAAATCTTGAAATGTACATTTAAGAAGTTGCCTGAAATGTTATTGCTAGGACTTAAACTAGAAGAGATAAATGTAAAGAAAAGGACAATAATATGGTATATGATTACAACAGCAAGAATGGTGTATGCACAAAACTGGAAAAATGAAAAAATACCAGAGGTGTGGGAATGGTTGAAAAAACTGTTATATATGGCTGAAATGGATAAGTGGACTAGAAAATTGAATAATCTTTACTCAGAGACCTTTCTGGAAGACTGGAAAGATTTGAAAGAATATGTTGAAAAGTATTGGGATATGAAAAACTATATCTATACATGGTTATAATAGCATAAAGGAATAGAAATATATTATATGAATGTTTTAGTTAAAATTAGACAATGAAACTGTTTTTATTTAGAAATACATAAGAGTATAGAAAATAAGAATTGGTGTATAAGTATAAGTATTTTAAAGCTATATAACCGTTACCAGAAACGAAACATAGATATAAGTATTACTATTTTGAATAAAATGGAAAATGTGTTATGCTTCAGATGTGGTGGGAAACCACCAAAACAAGATAAAAATAGAATGTACAAATAGAACAAAATGTTATTTAATATGGAAAAAGGGATTTGTGTAAGGTTAAATGTATTATTTTCGATGTTTTTTTTTTGAAAAATAAAATTTCTTTACAAAAAAAAAAGGATTGGCTGATCTGATCTCCTTGCCGTCCAAGGGACTCCCAAGAGTCTTCTCCAGCACCGTAATTCAAAAGAATCTATTCTTTGGCACTCGGCCTTCCTTATGGTCCAACTCTTGCAGCCATATATTACTACTGGGAATACCATGGTTTTGACCATACAGACTTTTGTTGGTGTGGTGATGTTTCTACTTTTTATTATGCTGTCTAGGTTTGCCATTGTTTTCCTCCCAAGGAGCAGGCGTCCTTTAATTTCATGGCTGCAGTTACCATCTGCAGTGATCTTGGATCCCCAGAAGGTGAAGTCTGTCACTGCTTCCACGACTTCCCCTTCTATTTGCCAAGGAGAGATGGGGCAGGCTGCCATGATCTTAGTTTTTTTGATGTTGAGTTTCAAGCCAACTTTTGTGCTCTCCTCTTTCATCCTGAGCAAGAGGCTCTTGAGGTCCTCTTCACTTTCTGCCATTAGAGTGGTATCGTCTGCATATCTGTGGTTGTTGATGTTTTTCCCAGCAATCTTAATTTTGGCTTGTGATTTATCCAGGCCAGCATTTACTCTACATATAAATTAAACAAGTAGGGTAACAATATACATCCTTTTCGTACTCCTTTTCCTATGCTAAACCTATCAGTTGTTCCATATCCGGTTCTAACTGTCGCTTCTTGACCCTTATACAGGTTCTCAAGAGACGTGTGAGGTGGTCTGGTACTCCCATCTCTTTAAGGACTTGCCATAGTTTGTTGTGATCCACACAATCAAAGGTTTAAGCATAGTCAGTGAAGCAGAAGTAGATGTTTTTTCTGATGCTTTCTCCATAATCCAGGGAATGTTGGCAATTTGATCTCTAGTTCCTCTACCTCTTTGAAACCCAGCTTTTACTTCTGGCAGTTTTCTATCCACGTACTGCTGAAGCCTAGCTTGTAGGATCTTGAGCATGACCTTGCTTGCATGTGAAATGAGTGCAATTGTGCAATAGTTTGAACACTCCTTGGCATTGCCCTTCTTTGGGATTGGAATGTAAACTGACCTTTTCCAATCCTGTGGTCACTGTTGTGTTTTCCAAATTTGCTGGCAAATTGAATGCAGCACCTTAACAGCATCATCTTTTAAGACTTTGAATAGCTCAGCTGGGATTCCATCACCTCCGCTAGCTTTGTTGTTAGTGATGCTTTCTAAGGCTCATTTGACTTCACATTCCAGGATGTCTGGCTCGAGGTCAGTGATTACACTGTTGCGGTTGTCAAGGTCATTGGGGTCCTTCTTGTATAGTTCTTCTATACAAGAGCCAGTTTGGTGTAGTGGTTAAGTGCGCGGACTCTAATCTGGGAGAACCGGGTTTGATTCCCCACTCCTCCACTTGCACCTGCCTGGATGACCTTGGGCAAGCCATAGCTCTGGACCAGCTGTTCTCTCAAGGACAGCGTGGGAAAGCGCTCTCTCAGCCCCACCTACCTCACAGGGTGTCTGTTGTGGGGAGGGGAAGGGAAAAGGAGTTTGTAAACCGCTCTGAGACTCCCTTGGGGAGTGGAGGGCGGGGTATAAATCCAATCTCTTCTTCTTCTTTTGTGTATTTTTGCCATCTTTTCCTAATCCCTTCTGCTTCTGTTAGGTCCCTACCATTTTTGTCCTTTATCATGGCCAGCTTTGCATGGAACATTCCCTTGATTTCTCCAATTTTCTTGAAGAGATCTGTAGTCCTTCCCATTCTATTGTTTTTCTCTATTACTTTGCATTGTTCATGCAGGAAAGCCTCCTTATCTCTCCATGTCATACTAACCGCAAATGCTCAGACTTCTCAACACGTTCCTTTTCTTCTGGTCCTTCTCTCCCCGTCCTTTAGTCCAATCTCATGCTTATTTGGAAGTCCTGCTATGTTCAACAAGGCTTGGTTTTTTAGGAAGGTTTGCATCCTCTGGATTGTGGTTTCTCTGTCAGAATTCTTCTAGCTCTGCAAGTCGAGTTCATCATCCGAAGGTAAGCCATGATCTCCAAGGCATACAGCTTGAAAGCAAGAACAGCGAAGAAAATGATCGCCTGATGGTCAGGGGAAGAAGGCCTCTTGGATAAGTGCCAGATCACTTTGTAATATATCTTAAGTTTAATAAGTGTGATACAGCTCAGTTTTGAGCCTCATATTAGCACAATTCCGGCAACATCTCAAAGCTCCACTGGAAAAAATAAAGCATCTAAGCTATGTAATAAAAGCCATGGAAATTGCAACACAATTATAACTCAGAAAGCCAGAAATGTTGCGGGGTAGGGTGGGGGACTTCTTAGGTGTGAACAAACTCAAGATAAGTTTGCATTTCTTATTCTGGCTCTTTTGACTCCCAAATCCCCATTTTACTTCTCCCTTGGGCCAATGGAAAACACAATTCATTGTTTTCTAGTATTCTTAACCTTGTGCTGAACTTTCTCCATAACATCCAGACATTTCTCAACATTATATGTACATTAACAAATCAGTATTATATGGATAAATGATGTGTACTGCATGTAAAAATATTGTCTAAGCTGTTTATTAAAAATACAAAATGTGCATATACATAGAAACAGGAAAATAGAGTGGTGTAGTGGTTAAGCGTGCAGACTCTAATCTGGGAGAACCGGGTTTGATTCCCCACCCCTCCACTGGCAGCTGCTGGATGACCTTGGGCAAGCCATAGTTTTGTAAAGAGCTTTCTCAGCGCCACCTACCTCACAGGGTGTCTGTTGTGGAGAAAGGAAGGGAAAGGAGTTTGTAAGCCGCTCTGAGACTCCGAGTGAAGGGTGGGGTATAAATCCAATTTCTTCTTCTTCTTCTTCTAGAGCTGGAAGAGACCTCAAAGGCCATCTAGTCCAACCCTCTGCCCAATGCAGCAAATTCAAAACTACCTTTCTCCCCAGTGAACGCTGCTCCAATATTGTCAGATCCAAGTAACTAAGCAGGATTGGCCCTGGCTAGTATTTGGATGGGCAACCTCCAAGGAATGCCATGTGTTAATGACTCTTTGGGTGAAGAAGTACTTCCCGTTATCTGTTCTAAACCTACTGCTCATTCATTTCATTGACTGCTCACAGGTTCTTACGTTCTGAGGAAGGGAGAAAAGTACTTCTTTCTCTATCTTTACTGTCAGGAGCTAGCCACGGGGTTTGAAATAGCTATGTTGGCTGCCAGTCTGTTTTCAAGTTCAATTCAAGTTGCTGGTTATGACCTCAAAAGCCCTTCAGGACCCGGGACCCACACATTCGATGGACCATCTCGTTCCATCTGTACCAGTGCACCCACTACAGCCTTCACACAGCCATTTGCTAGCCATCCCACTACTTAAGGTGGCCCTTCTGGCACTGGACATGGCCAGGGTCTTTTCCATCATGGCTCCTGCACTGGGGAATGATCCCCCAGAGGAAGTGGGGGGGGGCTCCTTGAAGATCTTCAGGAGGTACTTGAAGGCTTGCTTGTTTGCCGGGACTTTGGATGGCTCTTCTTCTTCTTTAGATTTCTGAATCGCCAAACCCCCGCAAGCGGGCTCTGGGCGATCTACAGCATTAAAACAGATAAAATACAATCAACATGATAAAATTATTACAAGGCACTAATAAAACAACCAATCCAGATGGTGATCAATCCCTTTTTTGCCAGCTGCCATGATCTCTGTGCAGCAGGGTGGGAAGGGAGGTAAGGTAAAGGTAAAGGTAAATGTTTCCCTTGCTCGAAAGCCAGTTGAATCCGACTCTAGGGATGTGGTGCTCATCTCCAGGGGTCCGTTGGAGCGGGAGCGCACAGGAGCGCAGCTCCGGGACTGAGGAGCCCAGGGGGCGGCCACATGACCAAGCCCCGCCCCCTCCTCGGCTTCCCCGAGCAGTGCAGAGGCGCAGCGCCCCGGGGAAAGCCCTGCTAGGGTCTTTATTGTTTTTAATGTTTTGTTTTAATATTGATAATTTTATCATTGTTCCTTTTATGACTGTGTGCTGCTTTTCCAGAGACTTGCTCAAGGTGGCATATAAATTTTCTAAGTATACCATTTTTTATCTGGGCACATGGCACATAAGTACTGGAGAAATTTCACCAACCCTTCAGCAGCTTCCACCCCATCAGTTTGGTGTAGTGGTCAGGAGTTGGACTCTAATCTGGGAGAACCGGGTTTGATTCCCCACTCCTCCACATGCAGCTGCTGGTGTGACCCTGGGTCAGTCACAAGTTCTCTCCGAGCTGTTCTCTCACGAGCAGTTCTCAAAAGACCTCTCTCAGCCCCACCTACCTCACAGGGTGTCTTGTTGTGGGGAGGGGAAGGGGAAGGGATGGGTGGTGCACATGTCCTGGGTCTCTCAAGTCTACTTGAAACCTGGTGGTTTCAAGGGAGCAGGAAGAGAATGAGGGTGTCTTCTTTACGCTTATTTTTATTGCACAAAGTATTGGATGGGGAAGGGAATGGAGGAAGAGCAGGTCAGTTCCACTCACCTGTGGAGTGGAGCCTGAGGGGTGGGTGTTGCCTTCTGACACACTTCCAGTACATGTGAGGGGATGTGGCATATGCAAATGAGTTATGCAAATGAGTTATGCTAATGAGCTCCTGCACCTCTTTTTCTACAGAATGACCCCTGCTCATCTCCATTTCCAAGCCAAAGAGCTAGCGCTGTTTGAACATTTTTTTCTGTGGTCATGTGGCCAGCATGACTAAATGCCAAGGCGCATGGAATGTTGTTATCTCTGCACCAAAGCGGTACCTATTTATCTGCTTGCAATTTCTTGCTTTCGAACTGCTAGGTTGGCAGGAGCTGGGGCCAGAGACGGGAGCTCACTCTGTCATGCGGTGCTCGGGTCTCGAACTGCCAACCTTCCAGCCTGCAGTTCAGCGTCTTAACCACGGAGTCAAAAGTAAAAAAGGAGGTTGCTGTGCTCAACCAAAAGTCTGGCAGAACATCTCTGCCTTACAGGCCCTGCGGAACTGCATCAGATCCACTTAAATAGCAAGGCATCTTTTAAGGGAGAAGGGAAGGAGAGATTTGGGATTTGTTATCTGATTCTGGTCTTAACTGGATTATTATTATTTTTTTACTATTATTGTAAACCACCTTGAACTATGAGGAAAGGTGGGGATGTAAATGTTTCGATAAGTAAACAGTAATATGCTATGGGTTGGATCCTGTCGTTCTTTTCTGCTAGCAGAAGTGATGATACCCTTGAAGTAGCAGGATCCTTTCTCTGATGCAAGCCACTCTTCCAAGCATCTTCCAAGCAATGAGAGCCAGTTTGGTGTAGTGGTTAAGTGTGCGGACTCTAATCTGGGAGAACCGGGTTTGATTCCCCACTCCTCCACTTGCACCTGCTGGATGACCTTGGGCAAGACATAGTTCTGTCAGAGCTGTCCTTGAAAGAGCAGTTCTCGAAAGAGCTCTCAGCCTCACCTACCCCATAGGGTGTCTGCTGTGGGGAGGGGAAGGGAGAGGAGTTTGTAAGCCGCTCTGAGACTCCTTTGGGTAGGGAAGGGCGGGGTACAAATCCAATCTCTTCTCTTCTTCTTCTTCTTTCCCAGGGAATGCTTTTCCCTCCAGAGGAAAGGTCTATGCTAATGGTATGCAGCCATCCAATCCAACCTCACACTTTTAAAAATGTGTCACTTTTTTTTTTTGGTCCACAAAGACTACCTTTTCATCTGCCGTTCAAATATCAATGTCTTCGTAGCGGAAGCCCTATGGGAAGTTTATATCTGAGCATCAAGCATTTTGACAAATGCATCGTTTGCCTTTCAGAGGTTTGACTACCCTGTCAAAGCTATTGGAAAATTTAACAGCCATGTGCTGCGATCGCAATAACCTTCTCTGGCTTATTTACTGCTGTGCACATCTCTGGCCCATGAATTCATTGGAAGATGCCACAAAGAATATCACAGGCCATAGGACAAGCCAATGGTTTATGCAAAGGCAGGCCTGTACCTATAAACTGCCTTGGATATTTACAACGTGATATATGACCTCCAAATGTGCATTTCTTAGGAGTTGCAGATCAACTCCGTTTCCAAGTAAAAGATTTTTTACGCATGCCTGCAATGTCTAAAAACTACTAGGGAAAGCATCTTTGTGCCTCAATTGCAGGGGTATAGAAACTGTTACAATATCTCTTCAGGATTTAGAGAACTGGAAGTTGCTGCTTTGAAATGAATTATTTTACAATCCTTTCTGCTTGTATAAGATCTGCTTCTTTTAAATGTTTAATCTGCCCCTTTGAGTTTGAGGATATTTGTTAGGATACCTGCTGCATTATATTTGAGATGTTTTCATATATGTATCTATATATCTAATAGCCAAGGCGACCCCTGCATGCGGATAACTAAATCCGCACATCGGGCACACCTAGGGGGCAGAGAGATTTTTCTGCACACTTGGGGGACTCCCCAGGTGTGCAGAAAAATCTTTTAAAAACTATATAGGAGATATTTAAATCCCCCCAAAAGTAAAAGAGCATTCCCTGTGCATGTGCAGAGAACGCTCTGGGAACTGTGACGGGCCGACAGCTGGGAGCCTCTGAGGCGCCCGGGGAAATCGGTGGCTGGGCCCGGCGGCTGAGAGCTGCTCAGGCCTCGCCGTCAGTCCCCGGGGGGGCGGGGGAAATAGGCTGGCCTGGGCCTCACCATCAGAACTGGGGGAGGAGATTGGCAGGCCCAATGGCTCAGAGCCACACGGGCCTTGCCGTTGGTGTGGGGGAGGGAAGGACTGGCGGCCTAGGCCTCGCTGTCATTGCCTGTGGCTGCTTACCTGTGGCTACTTGCCTGTGCCTAGGCTTATCTGTGGCTGCTTCCTCCGCCTCCTCCATGTGGAGCTCCTTCTCTCCCCCCCAGTGAGTATTGCATGTCCCACCTCTTGTTTTATTATAATGCCATGCATGGATTTAATCTGTGGTAGAACAGCCTGGACCTGCTCTGTTTCAGCCCTTTGAGACATGTAGGCACTGCCAGTCATCCTGAGTCACTGCCCAGTGATGTCCCTCCCTCCTGGTATGCTCAGCCCTTGGAGGGGTTATCTGTGGCTTATCCTCTGGTACACTGCCCCCAGCTGGTCAATTGCAGCATTACCCATCTGCGTTGGTGATAAAAAGTTCCATCTAGGGCCTGTGTCTGCCACTACCCAGTGGCTAGTTACCATGGGGACTGCTGACTGCCCTTGTGCACTCCCAGGGAATTGGTGATTTAGCAACCGACCAACTTTCTCCCCCAGAATCCATTTTGGATTGTGTGTTCGAATGCTGAAGGTCCAAGTGGTGTGGAGAACAGCCACTAGAATTCAATAATAAAGAATTTATTAGAACATAAGAGAAGCCAATGTTGGATCAGGCCAGTGGCCCATCCAGTCCAACACTGTGTCACACAGTGGCCAAAAACACCAGCTGCCCTCAGGAGGTCCAGCAGTGGGACCAGGACACTAGAAGCCCTCCCACTGTTGCCCCCCCATCAAGCACCAAGAATACAGAGCATCACTTGCCCCAGACTGAGAGTTCCTGTCTCTACCTTGTGGCTAATAGCCACTGATGGACCTCTGCTCCATAAAAGTCCACACACATACTGTGCACAGCAATGGACTAGACAACAAATACAAGGAAAGGGTGCGAACATACAGTCAAGAAGAAGAGCTTGGATTTATACCCCGCCCTTCACTCCCCAAGGGAGTCTCAGTGCGGCTTACAAACTCCTTTCCCTTCCCCTCCCCGCAACAGACACCCTGTGAGGTAGGTGGGGCTGAGAGAGCTCTCTCGAGAACTGCCCTTAAGAGAACAGCTCTGAAAGAACTTGTGACTGACCCAAGGTCACACCGGCAGCTGCATGTGGAGGAGTGGAGAATCAAACCCGGTTCTCCCAGATTAGAATCCCTGCACTTAACCACTACACCAAGCTGGCTCTCTTGGACCCGGATGTACAGCTGGATAAGAATGATCAGAACGGTATCTTGATCCCTTAGATTCAACGGCTACATTCCCGGAAGGATTTTGTTAAGGCTTCCGGCATAAGATCTCCTGTGCAAGCTGTGATCAATGTAGGAAATGTAGGGGTACTTCTTCCCCTCCCCTCCCCTCCCCATTTTCTTACATACCGCGTCTATTCCTTGCAAGCTAGGGGACGGCTGGTGGGAAAAAGCAGCATTCTCACCCTACCATTTATCATCGCGTTCATAAGGCTGGCGCTTAATGGCCCTGAATGTTCTGTTTGGGGAAAGAGTTTTAAAATTAATCTTTATAGCAAAGAGAGAATGAAAGGGAGGAGGGGAAGGAAGGAGAACATTCCTGGCAACCGAGCGAAGCTCCTAATTGCTGAGAAGTGCTATTTGTTTCAGTTCCCAGTAGGGGACTCTAAGGTCATGTTTAGTCAAAGGAGGTTAAGTGGAGCCAGGGTAAATGTTTTGCTCTGTACAGGAGATGTCAAAAGGTTTTCCCTGCTCAGACATTCACGCTGCTCGACAATAAGGTGGTTTATCCTGTTGCGGAACCCCTGATGGGGAAGGAGGCCGGTATACAGCAACCTGGCAAAGTAGTTTGATTTACTGAGAGGACTGAACAGACACATGAAGCTGCCTTATGCTGAACCAGAGCTCTGTTCCACCAAAGTCAGAATTGTCTTCTCAGACGGGCAGCTGTTTTCCAGGGTCTCAGGCTGAGGTCTTTCACATCACCTACTGCCTGGGCCTTTTCACCTGGAGATGCCAGGAACTGCACCCGACCCGGGCCTTTCTTCTTCTGCTCTGCCACTGAGCCACAGCCCCTCCCCTTGATCATAGCAAAATCATCAGGTCTATGCCATGTAGTAAAGACCGAAAGGTTCTTCAGAACCTCTGATGGCCTCCAACCCGCCCAGAACCTATTCCATCGGTGGCCTCACACGCGAACACATGAAGCTGCCTTATACTGGATAAGATCATTAATTCATCAAATTCAGTATCGCTTACTCAGACTGGCAGCAGCTCTCCAGGGTCTCAGGCAGAGATCTTTCATATCACCTACCACCTGATCACCTGGAGATACTGGGGATTGAACCTGGGACCTTCTGCATTTCAAGCAGATGGTCAACTGCTGAGTTATGGTGTAATGGTTAAGTGCATTGACTCTAATCCCCAGTGAGCACTACGGTCTGGTTCCCAAAATCGCCTGACCCACCCAGGGCCAAAGGAGGCCCGGCTGGCGGGTACAAGGTCCAGGGCCTTCTCTGTGGCGGCCCCGTACTGGTGGAATGAGCTCCCGGATGACTCAGGGCCCTGCGGGACTATTTACAGTTCCGCAGGGCCTGCAAGACGGAGCTCTTCCACCAGGCTTTCGGGTAGAGGCCGCCCAGTATTGAGATCTACATCTGGCCCTGGACCGATTTCACCCGCCAGTTTGTAGCTGTTTTAAGGTGGTATTCGGGTGCTGCGCTGAATTTGATGATACACCATCTGTATGATATTATGTTGGTTTATATGTTTTAATGTTTTTAATGTTTTAAATTATGTATGTATGGATATGTTGTTAGCCACCCTGAGCCCGCCTTATGACAGGGAGGGCGGGATATAAATCACATGAAATAAATAAATAAATAAATAATCTGGGAGAACTGAGTTTGATTCCCCACTCCTCCACATATTAGAAATCTATACAGCTGGAATGTTTCTTACCTGAAAAACCTAGGCCCCACATACCTAAGGATCAGGACAACGTTTGAGTCCAGCGGCACCTTTAAGACCAACAAAGTTTTATTCTAGCTATAAGATTTTGTGTGGATGCACACTTCTTCAGATACATGGAAACAGAAGTCACCAACCATTACTTATAGGTAGCAGGTGAGGAGTATGTTGCCAGGAATGGCAAATTTGGGTCAAGATGCCTAAGTAATTGAGCAGTAAATACAGCTAAGACTGGATGAAGGTGAATGCTAAGACCAATGTCTCTGTTAAGCCTTGGGGTTCCATTGTCCTGAGTGCTGTAATAACGCGTAACTCAGCAATCTCCCGTTTGAATCTGTTTCTGAAGTTCCTTTGCAATAAAACAGCTTCTTTGAGGGCCCCACCGAATGTCCTGGAAGGTTATAAAGCATTGGGTCCAGAGACGCGTTGAAGTGAAATCAGCTCATAAGTTTATTAAGAGGCCAGAACTAGACTGCTTAGCCGGACTCGCAGGCCCACTTAAATCACCCTTCTCGACCACACACACACACACACACACACACACACCCAACACCCATGATTCACTATTTACAGTGCCTCTGCATCCTATAGGTCTGTCTGTGATGCAGGTTTCCCCATTGGTCCCAACTTGGAGCCTCTGGGTCTATTGTCCCTGGATGTGAAGCTCAGCGGCTTCATCTGGCCACGTGTTTGACCGACCGTGTGTGCGGTTCTTCGGTCAGAACATAACACCAGTTGAAGTGTTCTCCTACAGTTTTCTCAGTTTTGTGGTTCTTGCTGTCAGATTTGTGTCCACTCATCCTTCGGCATAGGGCTTGACCTGTTCATCCTATGTAAAGAACTGAGCAGCTTTGTTGGCATTTAATGGCATATATCATGTTAGAAGATGAGCAAGTCAATGAGTCTGAGATGGCATTGCTGATGTTCTTGGGTCCAGTGACTGTGTTTTCTGGGTGTATGTGGCAGCAAAGTTGGCATCTGGGTTTGTTGCAAGCTCTGGTACCAGGATCCCTGTTCAAATTAGATGTTGTACCATTGTGGGCAGGGGTCTGTTGGAGCGGGAGCGCACAGGAGCGCAGCTCCGGGAGTGAGGAGCCCAGGGGGCGGGCTCATGACCAAGCCCCGCCCCCTCCTCGGCTTCCCCGAGCAGTGCAGAGGCGCAGCACCCCGGGGAAAGCCCTGTTAAGGTCTTTATTGTTTTTAATGTTTTGTTTTATTATTGATAATTTTATCATTGTTCCTTTATGACTGTGTGCTGCTTTTCCAGAGACTTGCTCAAGGTGGCATATAAATTTTCTAAGTATACCATTTTTTATCTGGGCACATGGCACATAAGTACTGGAGAAATTTCACCAACGCTTCAGCAGCTTCCACCCCATTAGTTTGGTGTAGTAGTCAGGAGTTGGACTCTAATCTGAGAGAGCTGGGTTTGATTCCCCAGTCCTCCGCATGCAGCTGCTGGTGTGACCTTGGGCCAGTCACAAGTTCTCTCAGAGCTGTTCTCTCATGAGCAGTTCTCAAAAGACCTCTCTCAGCCCCACCTACCTCACAGGGTGTCTTGTTGTGGGGAGGGGAAGGGGAAGAGATGGGTGGTGCACATGTCCTGGGTCTCTCAATTCTGTTTGAAACCTGGTGGTTTCAAGGGAGCAGGAAGAGAATGAGGGTGTGTTCTTTACACTTATTTTTATTGCACAAAGTATTGGATGAGGAAGGGAATGGAGGAAGAGCAGGTCAGTTTCACTCACCTGTGGAGTGGAGCCTGAGGGGTGGGTGTTGCCTTCTGACACACTTCCGGTATGTTAGGGGGTGTGGCATATGCAAATGAGTTATGCTAATGAGCTCCTGCACCTCTTTTTCTACGAAATGACCCCTGATTGTGGGTGAGGAGTTGTTTAAGACTGGAGGGCTGTCTCGGGGCAAGAAAATGTTTGCCCCCCCCCCAGTACTTGTAGTAGTAGTTATGATCCAAGATCAGAATTTAGGTCAACAAGTACTGTAATATAAAACAAATACGTTAGTCACATATCTAAATGTATCTAGGCATGAAGAAGAAGAAGAAGAGATTGGATTTATATCCTGCCCTTCACTCACTTGGAGTCTCAGAGCGGCTTACAGACTCCTTTTCCCTTCCCCTCCTCGCAACAGACACCCTGTGAGGTAGGTGGGGCTGAGAGAGCTTTTTCCCAAGCTGTCCTTGAGGGAACAGCTGGTACAGAGCTATGGCTTGCCCAAGGTCATCCAGCAGGTGCAAGTGGAGGAGTGGGGAATCAAACCCGGTTCTCCCAGATTAGAGTCCGCGCACTTAACCACTACACCAAACTACACCAATACAACTGTATACTTAAATGAATACTTACATGTCTCCTAGTACTTGAAAAAAGAACTTATACCCAAAATTAAATTTTGTTGGTCTTAAAGGTGCCACTGGACTCAACCTTTGTTCTGCTTCTTCCGACCAACACGGCTACCCACCTCAATCTCTTACCACAGGAACCTGCATAGCAACACTAATCATCTCGGTGGTCCACTGTCTTTATGATGTCCTAGAGATGTGAGATCAGCCATTGGCCTTGATTTTTTTTTTCAATTTTTTCTTTATTGAAGGGATTCAAAGGGTACAAGCAGTAAAGAGTGTGTTACATATTGGAGATTCTTAATAATATATTGGAATACAAAGTTAAAGACTTAGCTTGTATTACAGCAATTCTTAAACATTCCCGTCATATTAAACTAAGGTTAACTCTAGAGTTACTACTGTTTATATCAGATATCAGTGACCAATCTTGGACCTAAACTGAGAAAAGGTGGGTTTACTTTTTATAAAAAGAGGTATATGGAGGAGTTGTTTGCCCAAGATTTTGGGAGTGTCGCATCTTTACTTTCAGAGTATTTGTTGATGATAGGGTACCATTTGAGCATTGGGTTTTTGCGGGTGTCATTTCCATAAAGATTTTCTGTTCTTTCAGTTATTTTATCTAATATAAAATAGTCCCATACCTTGGCTAGCCATGTGGAAATTGGTGGGCTGGAGGGTTTTTTCCAGTTGACTGCTAATGTGTGTTTAGCTGCTGTTAAAAGGACTTCTACTAATTCTCTTGTTTCTCTGGGAATCTTTGTCTTAGGCCATAAATTGAGTAGAATCAGAGCCGGGTCGTAAGGAATAGAGACTTCAAGCATCTGTTCAATTTCTGAGAGAATCTTTTTCCAGAATATAACTATGAGAGGACAGGACCACCAAGCATGGTAGAAGGTCCCAGTAGAGATTTGGCATTTCCAGCACATTGGTGAGTGTGTTGAGTATATGTGTGATAGCTTTGCAGGTGTTATGTGCCATCCAAATAGAGTTTTTAAGGCTTGAAGTTGTATTGGGGTGGACTTGGTTTTATATATATTTGAGTTCCAAATCGCTTCCCATTGGTCATTCGATATAGCATATCCGATGTCGGTGTGCCATCTGGTTTGAAGCCCTGTGGTTTGACATGAAGAATCTTGTATAAAATAGCTGTAGAATGTTGAAATCAGACCCTTTTTAGTAAAGGCTTTGGATATTAATAATCGTTCGAAGAAGTTAAGTTTTCTTTTAAAGTTTAGGTTCTGTTTGTGAGATTCAAGGAGGTTGGCCTTGATAAGTATTGGAGTCGGGAGTCCATGGAATAGTGAAACAGCTAGATCTTTATTGCCGGTCCAGATGAAGAATACAACCCAGGGCTCGAAGCCCTCCTTTTATGCTGGTCAGGGACAATCCCCTGACCTCGCCCAACTGGCCTGATAGGCTATTAGAAGTCTATTTACATCTCATAGGTTCCCTGGGAGAAACCTAGGTACATGATTGGTGGCTGGTTTGAATCCACCTGGCCTTTGTTCTACCTGGCTGAAGCTCAGGTAGTTTCTTGGCCATGTGCTCTGGCCATGTTCTGGCCATGTGCTCTGGCCATGCGGTCACCATTACGGGAGCACATGGCGACCGCATGGTCAATACATAACAGGCCTCTTCCTGGCACTCACAATAGTCTTTCTTTTCCTGCTGAATGCTTTTCCAGACAATGTGAAGGGAAGCACTCGCCTTCCCTCCCTTTAAGAAATTATGTAAAACTGAATTGTTTAGTAGGATGATTGAGGATGATTGGTGGTGGTAGAAAGGGCCATTGGCTCACAGTGACCCTTTTTGGGTTTTCAAGGCAATAGATGAACAGATGTGGTTTACCACTGCCTTCCTCTGCATAGCAACCGTGGCCTTCGTTGGTGGCCTCCCACCCAAGTCCTAACCAGGGCTGACCCTATTTAGTTCCTGAGATCTGATGATCTCAAGTCTACCAGGGTTAATTTCATAGCAGGAGCTCCTTTGCATATTAGGCCACCCCCCCCCCTAATGTAGCCAATCCTCCAAAAGCTTACAGAGCTCTTCTTACAGGGGTACTGTAAGCTCTTGGAGGATTGGCTACATCAGGGGTGTGTGACCTAATATGCAGAGGAGCTCCTGCTACGAAATGAGCCCTGCAATCTACCACCATCCAGGTCAGGTCTTAGAATGATTACAGGCAGAAAATGCAACGGGACACCTTCTATCAATCTCTCTTCTTTTTATCACGATGCGTCATTGTTTATTATTTTAATCCTCCAGGTTGTACGGAACTTTGCACCTACTCTTTTTCGCTAGCTGATTTGTTTCAACGTTTTGAAGGAAACGTGGAGCACGAATGTTTCAGTGAACAAATGGGACATGTTCCCTGTACAGTTTCATCCTTCATCCCCCCCCCACACACTAATTTCTTTTGCCAGCTTCAGTTCTGAGTGCCTTTTCATTTTTGCATGAGCGTGTTCTCAGGAGATGGGGAAGTGTGCACTTGGAGTGGCTTCCATCGTGACAAAAAGAGCATTCACGAAAATTCGGCAGAGGGCAAAAACACCGCCAAGTCCCAGCAGGGTGGCAAAGACCATGCAAATCAAGAGACAGAAAATGATGAGTCAGAAAAAAAAGTGATATAGCTGTATGATGTCTGGATTTATAAATGCTTTCACGTTGTTAACTTGGAACGCATACCATCAAACTAAGTACAAAACAACCTTGCACGTATAAAGTGAAAAAGACAAAAACAAAGACAGTTAAGACATGAAAAAATCAGCATCTTGATTCTCTGGCACATATCTTTTCCTCCGTCCCTTGTGCCAGTGGAGGGTGATTAAATATACAACTCAATAATATAATATACATTATAGGTGTCATAAAAATGTCTAAGACCATCAGTGAAACCAAGTTAATGACACTACATAGGAAGCTTCACGGTTATATTCCCCTGGCTTTTATTATTTAATGGTAATTTTATATGTCTTGCAGCAACAGCACTTTATTGAATTTGGTATTTCACAATATATCTAAGTAGGGTAGGGGACTGCGGCACATTTGAATTTTAGCGCTAATTGACGAGACTGCTTCTGTTTATTAAAATGGAACTGTGTTTTTTTCTAAAGGCGTTACACATTTCAGGCAACACAGTGAACCTGCAGCAATTTGATACTTATTCGTTGTGACATTCTGAACCTATGGACTGGCTTAAGCACGTCTGAATCGGAAGATACAAGCATTCCCTGCCAGTTTGGTATGGTGGTGAAGTGTGCGGACTCTAATCTGGGAGAACCGGGTTTGATTCCCTGCTCCTCCACTTGCAGCTGCTGGATGACCTTGGGCAAGCCATAGCTCTGTACCAGCTGTTCTCTCAAGGACAGTTGTCTCCGAGCTCTCTCAGCCCCACCTACCTCACAGGGTGTCTGTTGAGGGGAGGGGAGGGGAAGGAGTTTGTAAGCCGCTCTGAGACTCCGAGTGAAGGGTGGGGTATAAATCCAATCTCCTCCTCCTCTTCTTCTTCTTCTTCTTCAAACGTCAGAGCAGAAGACCCAACATGAGATAGGTTTACTCAATCAAGGAAGCCACGGCCCTCCATTTGCAAGACCTGAGCAAGGTTGTTCACAATAAGACATTGTGGAGGTCACTATGGGTGAAAAAGGAGCTTAGGGAACAATGGTTTTCAGCTGAAAAAAAATGCCCAGAGTGGGCAGATAGCTGTAGCTGAACCCTTCTAATTTCAGTGAGACAGGATCTGGTGTTACCATCCCTCGTGACCCAACAAATCCCCTATTTGTGACATTCCTACATTTACATTTAAGCAGAATGGATTGCCTAGAATATCTCACTGTAAGCCCTGACCTGGATAGACCAGGTTAGCTCGATCCCATCAGATCTCAGAAGCTAAGCAGGGTCAGACCTGGCAAGTATTTGGAAGGGCAACCTCCAAGGAACACCAGGAGTGTGACACCGAGGCAGGCAATGGCAAAGCACCTCTGAAATGTCTCTTGCCTTAAAAACAAGTCTAGCTTGCCACCTAGGGGTGCATAACTTCTGGATGCCAGACAGTCTTAAGATCTCCTGACTACACTACACACACCGCCGTATGATAATCAATTAACAACCACATATCCTCCCCCCACATATCCTCTTCTTTATTTTCAGGTTACCTTATTTTAGCATTTATTGGCATTATTATTTTTGTAGAGTGTTGCCCGCCTAGGGTTCGTTTTGGAAACAGGCAGGGCTATTTTGGGGCAGGAACACACAAGAATGGAGTTCCGGCTGGCTCCTGAGTTGGCCACACCCAGCAGGAACTCATTAGCATAATAGGTCACACCCAACAGCAGAAACTCATTAGGATTGGCTACATTAGGGGTAAGTGACCTAACATGCAAATGAATTCCTGCTACAAAAAAAGCCCTGGGTTTTGACAACAAACAAGGTAAACACAATAAGAAGCAAAAGGTGGGTGTGGCTGGATGATCACTCTTCTGGAAACATGGGGGTGTGGCTGAATATGCTAATAAGCTGTGCTGTCAGTGGTGTGGCCTAATATGCTAATGAGTTTCTGCTGCTGGGTGTGGCCTATTATGCTAACAAGTTCCTGCTGGGCTTTTTCTACAAAATAAGCCCTGGAATCAGGCAATAATTTATTTTTAAAAGGAAACAAATAGATGGCTGTTTGAAAGAAGAAGAAGAGACTGGATTTATACCCTGCCCTTCACTACCTGAAGGGAGTCTCAGAGCAGCTTACAAACTCTTTTCCCTTCCCCTCCCCACAACAGACACCCTGGGAGGTCAGTGGGACTGAGAGAGCTCTGACAGAAACGGCTCTTTTTCAAGGACAGCTCTGACAGAACTATGGCTTGCCCAAGGTCATCCAGCAGGGAAAAGTCTTCCTAGGATGTCTATCATAGCATTTAAGACTCAGTTAAATGTTCCAGAAAGAGGCTTCAAAGCTACCCTCTGATCACATCGTTATTCCATTGTGCTCTTTAAAGTCCCTCTCGTCGCACCCAAGCTGATCTCCACAAAATTATGCCAATGCACATAGAAGAAGAAAAAAAGATTCGTAAGTGTGAGCCAAAACCTCATCCCAAGACCTCTTTGTCATCAGAAACAAAACCTTTGCCAGGTGAGCACTCCTCCACCTGGGGAGCTGCCACTCTTCAAGCTCTGGAATGGGAAGCAAACTGCTCTTGACATTTCTTATTATTCGTGGGTGGGGGTGGGGGGTGGGGGGAATCAGTCTCTGGAATGCGACAGCATCTTCATAACTCTTCTTGACATTTATGAAGGGCATCACACTGCACTAAGGGGCTTGGGAACCAGGCAGGCCGGTAACCTTAATGAGGGACGGCTCAGTGGCAGTGCATGGCGACCCACTGATGATCCTCTCTGATTAAAACGACTAATCTGATCCTGTTTGCAAGAGAAAGCACTCCTCCGCCTGACTTTGGATACGATTGGGGCATGAGGTCGATTATTTACTGACTTTCTATTTGGGGGAGGGGACTTTCCCACATCAACCTGTATGGCCCCAAAAGCTCACATTGCATTTCAAGGAATTAGGGGGCATTTTTAGGACCAATTTTCATTCCCAACTTTGATCTCCCCTGCCCAGGGGGCAGCATGTAACCCACAGAGTGTGTGACAGGAAGTCATGTGGTAGTGTAGTCATGGGATAGCAAGAGGCGGAGCTTGTCTCTATGTTAGAACACATGAACACATGAAGCTGTCATATCCTGAACCAGACCCTTGGTCCATCAAAGTCAGTGTTGTCTACTCAATGTAAAGTACTCAGTCCAGAGACGCGGTCAAGTGAAATCAGCTCATGGTTTATTAAGAGGTTCAGGAACACATGTCTGAGCTGGGCTCAGGGGTCTGCTTATATGCGCACCTAAACCGCACCCCCGGCCTCGCCTACACGCTCTGATAGGATTACAATTAAGTCTCCCCAGGTCATTGGCCCCTATTTGCATCCTAGCTGACTGATATGTCTAAATTACAATCTGGCCAATCTATTGTGCACTGGAGCGAAGCTCTGACTGCGCCTGGCCATGTAGTTGCCCCAGACCTCATGGCCTGACCACATGGCGATCGCCATTAGAACACAACACACACCCCCATAGTTCGGACCCTCCTAACACACAAAGTCTTTGAGGTAGATTGGTCTTTGCTGTTCCCTGGTCAAACGGCATATGGCTGTGAATCCGGCGGGCAATACGGGAGTCGCCACAACTGTTTTTGGAGACGGACCACTGGGGCCGCAGTCACACGGCCCTTAAATGTGGGAGGAAGGGCTATTTCCTCCCGCATTTAAAGAGGCCATCCACAACGGCCGCAGAAAGTCCTGCGTCGAAGCGGGCTTAAATGCGGGTTGCTCCCGCATTTTCCAACCCCGGGAAAATCAACAGTTTTCCCCGATGTTGCGGGAGGAACCCGCATTTTAGCCATTTGGCCAGCCCTCTCTCGCAATCATTGCGAGAGCAGGGCTGTCCAGATGGCCTCCCCCCGCCATTTCCCCCCCTTTTACACTTGGATGCTTGGCCACTCAAGCGCTCAAGTGTAAAGGGGGGGGAACCCCCAAACTTACCAGGCGGCCGGGGGGGGGGCTCAGGAAAGAGTGCCTCCCCTGGCCGCCGCCGCTTCAAAAGCCCCACCGCCACAGAAAACGCCGCCGCACGCTTCGAGGCTGGCCAGCCACCGATTCTTCTGCCGCTGCTTCTGTTGCCGCCTCCAGCCACCACCGCTGTCTGCCGCCGCCTCCCTCTGCCATCCGCTGCTGTCGCCTGCCGCCGCCTGCTCCTCCTCCCGCTACCACCCCCGCAGCAGGGGTTGGGATGTGTAAACATCCCAACCCGAGGAAAAAAATGCGGCCCCTTTAATACCGGGAGGGCTCCCGGATTTAAAGGGGCCGTGTGACCGCAGCCTGGTTCTGTGGGTTTGACAAGGAGGCTGGAGTTGGAAACGGGGCGGTGTGAGTGTTGGCTGTCCAGTGAGGCTGGTGAAACTCTGTTGTCGGTGTTTCGCCCATGTCCTCATCTGTAGCCTTGGGAGTGGCGGTCTCATCCTCGCTCTCCTCTGGTCAGTCCGTTGCAGGGGTCAGGAGCCAGCGGCACAGTTGGTCCATGTGGCAGACTGGCAGCAGCTCTGCAGGGTCTCAGACAGAGGTCTTTCACATCACCTACTGCCAATCCCTTTTAACTGGAGACGTCAGGGACTGAACCTGGGTCCTTCTGCATGCCACGCAGATGCTCTGCCTCTGAGCCATGCCCCATCCCCAAGGGAATTATCTCCACTACTGGGTGACTTTGCTTCACCGTGCACTTCCTCTCAAAATGTGGGTGGGAAGGAGGTGAGTTGTTCTTGATCTTTAAGCATGGGCCCTAGCAGCAGGTCCTGCCAAAGGCAACCAAAAAGTAGCCTTATGGGAGTTCACCATCTGTCAGGTGAGGCTCTTTGATCCAAATGAGTGTTCCAAACTATGGGTTGAAACCACTGTTTTAGGATATGTGGGGAAATGGCCAGGTCCATTGTGTCTCACCATCATCCCACATAAGCTTAGAGAGCATCAAATTACCAGCTTAATTATACCTATCTACCTCATACTGCTTCTTAACTTATTAGTTCTAAGCCGATTACTAAAATATTGGAAAAAGCTAGGCCCCATTTGAACGGCTGTGAAATTCTATCACAGATGCATAAAATTTCACAGCTGAAAGAGTGATAGGTCTGCTATTATCTTCTAAAAAAAGAAGTAATGTCTCCATGTGATCTATATTTTGGAGCAAAGGAAGAATTAACAGATTTCTAGGCTCAGAAAAGTAATTATACTGAGATAGAGTGAGACAGAGTGTCTACAATACCTGCACCACAGTTGCATACTATCAGAGTATGGTGTCTTAAGATACTTCCCTTGCAAAACTCTAGATGGTGGGACATTAGGGTGCACCAACATAAAGACACAGCTATAGCGAGAAACAGTCAAATTTGAGCAGTAATCGGAAAACTCTCCAGGTGGAAGAACACCAGCAAACTGAGTAGAACAAATGTATCTTGCTCTACAGATTGTACTGTTGTAATCAGACTTAGATGTTTCTTCATCATTCTCATGGCTTCCTGTCTGGTAATTGAATAAAGGAAGTCCAAGGAAAGATTGAGGCCCTGCAGTCGCTGCTTGACAAGTTTGTCCCAGTGGGAAACATAAGAGTCCTCTCTAACTAAGCCAAGGTAGCCCTCGTGGGCGTCAGACCGTCTTGGTCTTGTGTCAGGAGGTGAGGACATCCAATGGAGAGCCCCTGGATACGAATGCAGTGGTTGGAAGGTTCATATGGGAGTAGGTGGTCCTTCAATCATCTTTAATTGTTAATGGCTCCGGATCTGTATGGACTGGCAAAGTTTTGTGCATATACACTTCTGAAAACCCAATGTAAAGCAGCAGGCATTCCAATCATCCAGTGCCAAATGAGGGTTGCTAACCTCATGATGGGGCCTGGAGATCTCCTAAAATCACGACCAATCTCCAGATGACCTACAACAGTTCCTGTGGAGACAATGGCAACTTTGGCAGGTGGAATCTATGGTATAATACCTGCTGAACCCTCTCCCCTTCCCAAACTCCACCCTCCTCAGGCGCCACCCACCAAAATCTCCAGGTATTTTCGAACCCAGAGTTGGCAGCCAAGCTGAACAGGCTCATTTAGGAGGGACATAGTGGAACATGCTGGCTGCAAATTTCATGGCTTCTTTATCTGATTTATGGTGGCTAGGGTTGACAGCTCAAGTTTGGGAAACACCTGGAGATGTTGTGGGCGGAGCCTGAGGAGGGTGGGGCTTGGGGAGGGGAGGGGCTTCAGTGGGGTGTAATGCCATACAGTCCACCTTCCACCGTGGCTGTTTTTTCCAAGTGAACCGGTCTCTGTTGTCTGGAGATCAGTTGTAATAGCAGGAGATCTCCAGCCAACCCCTGGAACTTGCGTCTGAATTGATTTGAATTTGTGACCTGTATGGTGATTTCTGAATTTGGAAGCAAGGGGTCATACGGTTCCACTTTTTGAAGAAGCTTGTGGCAGAACGCAGTAAGCCGCAGCTAGCCATAGTGTGAAAGTGAACTACAGGAACCTTTGACTGGGATCATTTTTCTCCTGTTCCTTAAGTGTTTCCTGGGTGAGCACTGAAGATTGCTGTCTCAGCTGTTAATTTGTTCAGCCTTGTTCTGTATGGACATTTGTGCTGTTATTTTGGATTCGATATATTGAGACGATAAAATATTCTTGTTGTATAAGGTCAAGGTCAAGGTTTCCCTTGCTCGAAATCTAGTTGAATCCAACTCTAGGGGGCAGTGCTTATCTCCGTTTCCAAGCTGAAGAGCCAGCGCTATCCAAAGATGTTTCCGTGGTCGTGTGGCCGGCATGACTAAACACCGAGGCACACAGAATGCTGTTACCTTCCCACCAAAGCAGTACCTATTTATCTACTTGCAATTTCTTGCTTTCGAACTGCTAGGTGGCCAGGAGCCGGGGCCAAAGCCGGGAGCTCACTCCGTCACGCGGCACTTGGGTCTTGAACTGCCAAGCTGCTGATCTTCCAGTCTGCAACTCAGTATAAATGCTACCTTTTTGAAGATTTTTGGTGAATCATTTTGTACACACTTTTGTTCTTATTGCTGTACCCCCTGGAGCTTGGCAACCCAGATAGTGGTCCATCGCAGGCTGATTATCTCAAGCTAGCTCTCCATTTTGTAAAAGCTGAGATTTTGGAAGCTGAGTTTTGTTTTCATCAGTGCTGCTTGATAATATACCTATGAGGGGTAACAAAAACTGAAAACATTTCAGTCCGCTGTAAATCCTGGAAACAATAATAATAGTTAAAAAAAATAAATTGCATCAATTTGTCAAAGGAGGCTGTAAATTCACTCAGCGTAATGTCTGGGATGTGGAATTCAAGCTCAATCAGGAGCATTTGGAGAATAAATCATATATTTAAAAATCCTATAATCCATAGACAGTTAATTCAAATTTGAATCACACCGTAGCATCCCCTTCCATTGCGCATGAGGGGAGGGTAGAATTCCTCCAGGGAACTGAACATAAAATGGTTGATTTATGAATTTGCCATCCTTTGCTTGCTTTGTTGAAACATACCATTTGCATGCATTTTCAAAACACCCCATCCAAAAAAGTCGTCTTGGTTATTATGCATTCTGAGGAGCTTATGTTTGTTTCTGACAGTGATAAAAATGCACATTAATTCACTGGAATCCACCCTCCTTGGCCCTTAATACTAAACACAAACACAGGCATATAAATTTTAGCACAATACTATACTTAATACTAAACACGAACACAGGCACCACATATTAGGAAGGATGTTGACAAGCTTGAGCGTGTCCAGAAGAGGGCAACCAGGATGGTGAGAGGATTGGAATCCAAATCTTATGAGGAAAGGCTGAAAGAGTTGGGTATGTTTAGCCTGGAAAAGAGAAGGCTTTTAGAGGGGACATGATTGCAGTCTTCAAATATCTGAAGGGCAGTCATGTAGAAGATGGAGCAGATCTATTCTCTCTTGCTCTGGATTGCAAGACTAGATCTAATGGGTGGAAATTACAAGGGAGTCAATACCAGCTAAATATCAGGAAGAACTTCCTAACTGTAAGAGTGGTTGAGCAGTGGAACAGACTGCCTCAGGAGGTGGTGGATGCTCCTTCGCTGGACGTTTTCAAGTGGAGCTCGATGACCATCTTTCGGGTATGTTGTAGGGCTATCTTTTGGCTATACTCCTGCAGAGTGCAGGGGGTTGGACTAGATGACCTGCAAGGTCCCTTCCAACTCTAACATTCTATGAAATGTCTTCCATAAATAAATTTGCTGCCCTAAAATATATTGAGGAAGGGATGACAGTATGATATAGGCTGATCTTTTTTTTTGGTGGGGGGCACTGTATTTTTGTGTGTGTGTGAGAGAGTGTGTGTGTACCTGGAAGTCATGGCGACCACTAGTGACTGACCCCTCCTGGGGGCCTGGAGGACATTCAGAGAGGTGGCTGAATAATGCCTGCCCCCATCTCTTGCCTTTGGTATTCCAAGGAGGTCTCCCATCCAAGTACTTGCCAGAGTCGACCCTGCTTAGCTTCCAAGATCTGGCAAGATTGGGCTTGCCTGGGCTATCCAGGTCAGGGGATATAGCCTGATCCCAAAATTAAGGCTGATTCCGCATTGGCTTTTCCCTCTGTTGTTTTATGAAACCCATGCTGGAACAGAAATCCCACTCTGCATTGAGCCCACTTGGGGGAGGGCAGGTTAAAAGTGTGAAAAATAAAATAAAATAAATAAATACCGCTTTCACTTCCTTTGATCATTGAATTTTATGGTACCCTCCACGCCGCTTTCACTTTTTTTGATCTTAGGATTTTATGGTACCTTTTGCATAGATTTATGGCCATTTGGGGGTGACTTTGCAGTCAGAACGGCACTGTCCCAAGGTATTCCAATGTGGTTTTGTACTGCACTTTCCCCTCCCAGTTGAGAAAATGTGGAGCGAATGCCAGATGCAGAATTTCCCTTTGTCTGTAGTCAGATGGGAGACCACCCAGGTAGGAGCTGCAGAGGAAGGCAATGGCCAACCACCTCTGCTTTCTCACTTGCCTGGAAAGCCCCTTGCTGGGGTCCCCATAAGTTGGAAGCTAAGCAGGGTCAATACTTGGAAGGGAGACCACCAAGGAAGGCTCTGCAGAGGGAGGAAATGGCCAACCACCTCTGCTTCTCACTTGCCTTGAAAGCCCCTTGCTGGGGTCACCATAAGTCTTGGATGGGAGACCACCAAGGAAGACTCTGAGGAGGAAGGCAATGGCCAACCACCTCCGCTTCTCACTTGCCTTGGAAGCCCCTTGCTGGGGTCACCATAAGTCTTGGATGGGAGACCACCAAGGAATACTCTGAGGAGGAAGGCAATGGCCAACCACCTCCGCTTCTCACTTGCCTTGAAAGCCCCTTGCTGGGGTCACCATAAGTCTTGGATAGGAGACCACCAAGGAAGACTCTGAGGAGGAAGGCAATGGCCAACCACCTCCGCTTCTCACTTGCCTTGAAAGCCCCTTGCTGGGGTCACCATAAGTCTTGGATGGGAGACTGCCAAGGAAGACTCTGCAGAGTTCATGAAAGAGATGAGGTCTACTGCTAACCATGATAGCTAAATGAAGTGTCCAGGTTGAGAGGTGGGAGATTTGGGAGTTTCCCAGAAGCATCTATCTGACCAACCCTGGAAACCGGGATGCTTAACTAGGTGGGTCCTCAGCATGATCCAACCAGACTGAGAGCCAGTTTGGTGTAGTGGTTAGGAGAAGAGACTAATCTGGGAGAACTGGGTTTGATTCCCCACTCCTCCACATGCAACTGCTGGTGTGACCTTGGGTCAGTCACAAGTTTTTTCAGAGCTGTTCTCTCAAGAGTGGTTCTCGAAAGAGCTCTCTCAGCCCCACCTACCTCACAGGGTGTCTGTTGTGGGGAGGGGAAGGGAAAGGAAATTATAAGCCACTCTGAGACTCATTCAGGTAGTGAAGGTTGGGGTATAAATCTAATCTTCTCCTCCTCCTCTTCTGATAATGAAGCTCAAGACAATGCATCCTCCTGGACTGCTCACTGCTCACAGTCCATCTGACCTGTACATTGGAAAGTGGAGTGATTCCAGATGCTGAATGACATTATCAGGAAAATGACAATAGCAGGTGAATGACAGGTAAATGACAATAGCAGGCATGATTGGATTAGATGAGACATACACAAGGGTAGTACGTGTGGAGGAATCAGCATTGACAATGAGACAGGAAACCTAGGTCTCTATTCAGTCCTGGAGGATGCATTGTCCTGAGCGTCATTATCAGTTGCCATTGAGCAGCTTCTCTTTCTAATCTCCCTTTGAAATTCCTTTGTAAGAGAACTGCTACTTTTAGGTCAGCAACTGAATGTCCTGGAAGGTTAAAATGTCCTGGAAGGTTAAAATATTGTGGTTCCTGATGTCAGACTTTATGTTCATTCATTCTTTGTCTAAGGGACTGGCCTCTTTGTCCAATGTAGAGGGTGGAAGGGCATTGCTGTCATGTGATGGCATAAATCACGTGACTACAGGATGAGCAGGAGTATAAACCTGAGATGGTCTGCTGATGTTGCTGGGTCCACTGATGCTGTTGCTAGGATCTATATAAGAGCAAAATTGGCATCTGGGTTTGTTGCAGGCCTTGGCACCAGAGTCCATGTTACTTCTAAGTAGTTTGTCATCGAGAGTGAGAAGTTGTTTTAGGTTAGCAGGCTTTTCCGTAAGCAAGAAAAAGTGCCTGTGTGAGGGTAGTGTCGCAATCCAGCATAGGTTGTAGGTCAGTAATAATGCACTGAACTGGCTTCAGTTGTGAGCTGTAGGTGACCACCAGTGGTGTCCTGTTGACATATTCCTTGGGCTTGCCTTGTCGCAGCCTGTCCCTGGGCATCATACTGGCCATTCCAATCCTCTTTCTCACCTTATCAGGAGGAGATTGTAGCCACAAGAATGCCTGCTGTAGATTTTAACCGTACACATTTTGCCAGCAGAAATTAAAGGGCAGAATGCATTTTTGTCCAGCACTGCAGAAAATGTGCGAGCACCGTCTTCCCTACTTTCAAATGGGAAGTGACGCATTCTCCGCGGCAATATCCAAATCTAAGATCAGCCGTAAGTGGGTCAGACCACTAGGCTAGGCAACCCAGTACCGCATCTTAGTAATAGCCGGGCACTCCGATGGAAACACGCAACAGCACAGAGAATGAATTGCCACTTCCCTCCCATGTCAGCTTTCAACACAATAGCACTGAAAAGTGCGAATTGTGCCCTCTCTGCTGTCTTGTATTTCATTATCGTCTTACTTTCAAATTAGGCAGCACTAATAAAATAATCAAATTTTATGAACCTTGTTCTCTGGAGGGTAGTTTAAAAAAATGTCAGATTTCGGAATGTAATATGCCGGATCGTCAAGGTGCTCTGTATCCATAGTGATTTGGTCATAATTAATTCGACTTTCAGGGCTTTAGGCGAGTTTCACTGTGCGAGCGCATTAGGCACGGCTCTTGAGGGTGTTCTCATCTTGGGAGCGGAGAAATGGTTCCGGAAAGTGAAGCGTTATGGATTTAAGGCAGATGAGTGTTGAGAGAGAAAACAGAAACGGGATGGCAAGAATAAATACTTTGAAGATTAAAATGTCTGATTGTAACACAATGGTGTCGATAACCCAAGATGTACACTTAAAAAAACAGGTTCATTTCACCCTTCCAGGGCGTCAAAGATATGACTTCTGTTGAATCCTTAGTCCAGCTAACCCTGACAGCTCGCCGTTCCATAGATCAGAGATCCCCAGAGTGGTACCCATGGTGCCTGGTGATGAATTTCCTAGTGCCCACTTGCTTCTTCAACAGAGCATCTCTTTTCCAAAGCTAAGAGCCATTCCCAGCTTTCCTCGGCTTCCTTGGAGCAGGAGATGTTTCAGAAGAACCTTTGTTTCTGCAGGACTAAACAGACCACCACATCCAGGGGTCATTTCGTAGCAGGAGCTCCTTTGCATATTAGGCCACTCCCCCCCCCCATGTAGCCAATCCTCCAAGAGCTTACAGTAGCCCCTGTAAGAAGAGCTCTGTAAGCTCTTTGAGGATTGGCTACATTAGGGGTGTGTGGCCTAATATGCAAAGGAGCTCCTGCTACAAAATGAGCCCTGACCACATCTTAGGAAGATGCTTGCCTTGAAAATGTTGGAGTGAGTGACTCAGCATGCTTGGACATTGGGTGGGGGGAGGCACTACATCACTCTAAATGTATAAGTGTTATCTCCTTGAATGCGATGTCTCTGTCTTTGTCTTAACCTGAGAGCTGTCCTCTGATCCCTCCTCTCTCTGTGTGCACTTTGTTCGCCCCCCTTCTCTGTATGGCTCTGCATGGAGTCACACACCTTTGCAGGTCTCCCTTGTAGAAACTAGGGATGGGCACAAACCAGATGATGAACTAAAGTTCTTCACAAATTTTGGCCAGTTTTTTGGTTTACAAAGTGAAGTTTGCGAACTGAACAACTGCCACAAACTTCCACGAATTCCGGTGCAGTTCGTGGCTCTTCACAAAAAACAGCTGATCTGTTTGGTTTCGATGGCCCTCTAAGGTGTTGCTAGACACAATCTTACTGATCAATTGAAATTGCTCCCAGTGCAGGCTACACCAACATGGTATAGTGGTTAAGAGTGATGGACTCTAATCTGGAGAACTGGGTTCAGTTCTGCGCTCCTCCAAATGAAGCCAGCTGGGCGACCTTTGGTCAGTCATAGCTCTCTCAGAGCTCTCACAGCCCAAAACATAAGTCTAGCTCACCACCTAGTGGTGCATAATGCAGAAGAGCTAAAACTTCAGACTGCCAGACAATCTTAGGATCACCTGGCTATACTACACACAATGCCGTACGATAATTATTAATTATTATTATTATTAGCTACTGGCTCCACAACATCCATTCCATTTTTATTTCACTTTTAAACATCTTATTAAAAAAAAGCAGACAGATTTGTTATTTGCTTCCTTAGCCAGGTCTAACTCTTGTGTTTAAAAATAGTGATGGCAAAGCAACCATGTCAAATCACGGCCTTCTGCTGAGGCAGCTCAACATTTTGAAAACTGAACCCTCCCCTTACTGCAGAGGGTTTTCCTGGGGATCATGGCCAGTTCTGAGCTCTTTCCTCTATCTTCTCCTCCAGCATCGTGAGTGTCATTCATGACAAACAAAACTGTTCCACTGACATAAGCCAAACATATTGCAATGAAATCATATCATTATTAAAGGCAACCCTTGTTTCTGTGGTGTTTGCTGCTAAAAAGCTGGTGGGCACCGAGTTTGAAAGAGGGAACATATTTCCCCCTCCATTATTGATAGGGCTTGCTTGTTTTGGTGGCAATGTGTGTTACAGAGACAAGCAGAGAGACGGGCCCATTGGAAGGTTAATTTCGTCCGACGTGCCACTCTCCGGGAAACCGGTTACTGTCTCTTCCACTTACTAGTAACATGCTGAGAATGTCGCCCTTTCGCCTATTATGTCAAAAGAGAGGGGAAGGAAACATAAGGAAAGGGGGAGAGAACAGATTTCACAAGGACTGGACCCCATTTGTACATAATAATATGGAACTGCATATCAATATATATGAAGTCCTGCTCCTGAAGCTCTGTCACACACCATAGTGACTGACAAACATAAGAACATAAGAGAAGCCAATGTTGGATCAGGCCAGTGGCCCATCCAGTCCAATACTCTGTCACACAGTGGCCAAAAACACCAGGTGCCCTCAGGAGGTCCAGCAGTGGGGCTAGGACACTAGAAGCCCTCCAACTGTTGCCCTCCCAATACCAAGACATCCCATAATGGGGTTAATGCAGATTGATAGGAATGGCTTGGATTTAGTCATCCCCATTAAATGGCATGGAAGGAGCTGAGAACATAAGAACATAAGAGAAGTCAATGTTGGATCAGGCCATTGGCACATCCAGTCCAACACTCTGTGTCACACAGTGGCCAAAAATACCAGGTGCCATCAGGAGGTCCACCAGTGGGGCCAGGACACTAAAAGCCCTCCCACTGTTGCCCCCCCCCCAGCACCAAGAATACAGTACGTCACTTGCCCCACACTGAGAGTTCCTATCTATACTTTGTGGCTAATAGCCACTGATGGACCTCTCCTCCATATGTTTATCTAGTTCCCTCTTGAAGCTGTCCATGCTTGTAGCCGCCACCACCTCCTGTGGCAGTGAATTCCATGTGTTACTCACTCTTTGGGTGAAGAAGGACTTCCTTTTATCTGTTCTAACCACACTGCTCAGCGATTTCATGGAGTGCCCACGAGTTCTTGTATTGTGAGAGACGGAGAAAAGTACTTCTTTCTCTACCTGCTCTATCCCATGCATAATCTCGTAAACCTCGATCATGTCACCCCTCAGCCGTCATTTCTCCAAGCTAAAGAGCCCCAAGCACTTTAACCTTTCTCCATAGGGAAAGTGTTCCAACCCTTTTATCATTCTAGTTGCCCTTTTCTGCACTTTCCCCAGTCTCTGAATGCAATAGGATGAGGTGGTAAAATAGGATTGTCAGCTTCAGGATGAGAAATTCTTGGAGACTTGGGGTGAAGCCTGGAGAGGGCAAAATTTGAGGAGAGGAGGTGCCTTGGCATGGTATATTTCCATGGACTTCATCCTCCAAAGGAGCCATCTTCTCCAGGGGAATTGACCTCTGTCACCTGGAGATCAGTTTTAATTCCAGGAGCTCTCTGGGCCCCACCTGCTGGGACAAGCATTGCTGCCTGAAATAAGGTCTCAGAGATTACAGCCTAAGCCAGAGGGACCTCTGTATTTAAGGAGCTGGCAACCCTAGAAGAAGTGGTTCTCTCTCTCTCTGTCTCTCTCTCTTTCTCTCTCCGCCTCCAGTGTACTTTTAATTGTACCCCAACACCATCCCAGGTTGAAAGAATCATGGGAAATGTAGTTTTCTGTGCATACTGGATGCCGCTCTTCTGGATGTTAGTTGCCCTGGAAGCTACATGAAAAAGGAAAACTGAGAGAAGGAACCTAAAAATCCTACTGCTCCCCCAGTCCTGTTTTGGGTCGACTCAGTTTGACGAATCCTAATTGCAAACTGAGAAGGAGTTCACTTTTGTGTACTTCTCCGCTGTCTTTGGGTTCAGACTTTTACATTCTCCCTGGCGACCTCTTGGGCCACTCACCCTCTCAGCCAAACCTGCCTCACAGGGTTGTTGTGACCAATGCTCCCTCTAAGCTGTAGAGTCTTGTGAGCAAAAATTCTACTATGTGAGCTACTGGCATTAAAGTTGTGAGCAAGCGATTTGGCTGCTGCATAAATTAGTTTGCTCTGGAGCCCTCCTTCCTGAGCTAAGACAAAAAGTTGTGAGCTGGAGGCTAAAAAACTGTGAGCTAGCTCACGCTAACTCAGCTTAGAGGGAACACTGGTTGTGACAATCAGTGGAAGAATTGTAAGCCACTTTAGATCCCCAAGGGAGAGAAAGGTGGGGTATACATGAAATAAGTAACTAAAAAAATGCAAATATCACACACATGAATATTCATGAAGCTGCCTTATATCGAATTAGACCATTGGTCAGAACTGTCTACTCAGAACTGTCTACTCAGACTGGCAGCAGCTCCCCAGGGTCTCAGGCAGAGGTCTTTCCCTTCATCTCCTGCCTGGTTCTTTTAACTGGAGATGCCCGGGATTGAACCTGGGACCTTTTATATGGAAAGTAGTGGGTCTTCCATGAAGTGACACTCCCTCCCCTATTTTCATTTTTTGAAATATTAGAGGATATGCACGAGTTCTCATACTTCTGCTCTTATTTTAATTTTAATCTGGTTAACTGTCCTGCCTTCCTCCAAAGAATCCTGGGAATTATACTTTGGTGAGAATTCTTTGTTTCATATCCTTTTTTCCACTCTTCTTCGCATAACAGAAAAGAGGGAAGGACTGTTTAATCTACCGTTAAAACTACAGTTTAAATTTGTAGCACAGATCATTTTCTGTAGCTATTTATTGTTTCTACTCAAAATTGAGGCCACAGGGAATATATTTAAGTGTTGTCATTTTAAGTTGATTTAAGAACATAAGAACGTAAGGGAAGCCAATGCTGGATCAGGCCAGTGGCCCATCCAGTCCAACACTCTGTCACACAGTGGCCTAAAACGCCAGGTGTCATCAGGAGGTCCAGCACTGGGGCCAGGACACTAGAAGCCCTCCCACTGTTGCCCCCCCCCCCCCCGAGCACCAAGAATACCGAGCATCACCGCCCTAGACTGAGCGTTCCTAGCTATACTTTGTGGCTAATAGCTACTGATGGACCTCTGCTCCATATGTTTATCTAATTCCCTCTTGAAGCCGTCTATGCTTGTAGCTGCCACCACCTCCTGTGGCAGCGAATTCCATGTGTTAATCACTCTTTGGGTGAAGAAGTACTTCTTTTTATCCATTCTAACCCAACTGCTCAGCAATTTCATGGAGTGCCCACGAATAAGAATGCGCAGGATGGAGGTTCTGTGTCAGATTTAGCTATTTTACTCAGTTGAGATGACTGAATTCTCTTTCCCCTCCTTTTCAGGCTGCCTTTATAGGAAGACATCACAGTTGCCAAAGGCAGGAGTTTCCTTTTACACGGTGATTTGCAGCATTGTTGGATAGTTTTCTGTTTTAGATTTGTAGTTCTTCGATGTTTCTTCTCGATTCCCTCCCCCCGAATTTTTATTTATGAGAAATAGGGATGCCAGCTTCCAGGTGGGGCCTGGGGATCCCCTAGGGTTGCCAGGTCCACTTTGGGAAATATCTGGAGACTTTGGGGGTGGATCTGGAAGTGGGCGGGGTTTGGGGAGGGGAGGGGCCTCAGCATGCTACAATGCCATGGAGTCCACCCTTCAAAGCAGCCATTTTCTCCAGGGGAGCTGATCTCTGTCAGTTGGAGATCAGTTGTAAAAGTGGGAGATCTCCAGGCCCCACCTGGGGGCTGGCAACCCTAGGATCCTGTGGCTTTACAACTCATCTCCAGACTACAGAGTACAGTTCTTGGTGCTTGGAGAGGGGAGCAACAGTGGGAGGGCTTCTAGGGTCCTGGCCCCACTGCTGGACCTCCTGATGGCACCTGGTGTTTTTGGCCACTGTATGGCACAGAGTGTTGGACTGGATGGGCCACTGGCCTGATCCAACACTGGCTTCTCTTATGTTCTTATGTTCCCCTGAAGAAAATGGCTGCTTTGGAGTGTGGACTCTATGGCATTGTACCCCACTGAGGTCCCTATCCTCCCCAGGCTCCACCCCCAAACCTCCAGGAGATTTCCCAAGCTGGATCTGGCAACTCTACGCTCCCCATCTCCTGCTGGTGGCTGGGGAGAACGGGGACCCGGCAACACTAATGAGAAGCTTATGATGCCATGAATATTCATTAAACAAACAGTTGAAACCTTGGGGCTTAGAATGCGTCAAGATGTAATCAACTGAAATCAGTTCCAGGTTCCTGCAGGCCATTCATGGCTCCTCCTTGGAGTTGTCGGCTTGCAATTATGACTGGTCTTCAGACAACCGAGATCAGTTCACCTGGAGTCCACCCTCCAAGGTGGCTTTTTTCTCCTGGGGAAATGATCTTTGTCATCTGGAAACCAGTGGTAATTCCAGAAGATCTCCAGGATCCACCTGGAGGCTGGCAACCCTAGTTGGGAGCTATGGTATACTGTAGTGGGGAAAGGACGGTTCCTTGAAAGCGTAGGAATGAGTTAGTGAAGGTGTCCCTGAAAGCTACTGGCACATAACCTGTGGGATTCTATGTAATTTGCTCCTTCATTATAGGGGTTAGGTTAAGGCCTTGCTTGTTTAGAATGTATTGGAAGTGTTAGGTATCTAGCTGATCTACTGTGGCAAAGCAATTCAAGTGTCTGGCTTGGGGTGCAAGGAAAACTTCCATTTTAACTTCAGATCTGGGATTCCAGCGGCCCATTTTTTAAAATTATCCTGCATTTCTGGGTTGGTCCATTACCATTCTGTAAACCTGTTCTGGGTTGGGGGGGTTTTCAGCTTCCAGAATTCTGGAAACAATATTCCCTATGGAGGATGAAAAGTACTGGGTTCAGAAGCGTAGAGTGATCAGCTCGTAGCTTATTGGTGATTCAGCTTAACTCTAAGACAACTCGAGCAGGGCTGAAGCCCTGCTTATATGCATGCAAAACACCCCACCCCTCACATACACACTCCCTGTGATAGGCTATTTACAAAACATTACTACTTGATCGGTTAATTCCAGAGTCCTGGTCTGCTATTGTTCTTGTGCTTCAAGCTCAGCCATTCTCTCAGGTGCTTCAATCAGGGTGATTCAATCAGCCAGTCTCTAGGGTGATGTAATCAGGGATGATTCAATCTCAATACACAACAGAGGATCAATTAGGGTGTCTGCGGTGTCTGTTTTTAAAGAAAACGTTACCAAATTCGCCCAGGGAGTAGTCCCCACTCTCCACTAAAGACTTACTGAGTTTCATGTGGATTGGACAGTGGGCTCCAGTTTTACAGACCTGCAAATAAGGTGCCCCATGCATCCTCGTCTCCATTGTTTACAACCCCTTAAAACTACAAAAAAAATGAGAGCTCTTCCACCTTTCCCCTCCACTCTGCCATCATGCTTCAGAATGTTCATTCATTTTTTAAACATTTCTTTATTAGGATATTTCTGTGCTGCCTCGTCAGAGTCCTGCTCGAGGCAGCTTAAATTTAAAAACCGCCGTTTTTAGCCATGGGACATAAGCAGCAGCAGAACTATCCATAAAACAGAAGCGGAGCATGGAAAAGCTGATAAGCCAAAATTCCTAATTAAAAAACCTAAGTAAAAAGATGTGTTTTAGCCTGGCACCTAAGAGAAAGTAAAGTGGGCACCAGGCGAGCCTAAAGGGGGACGATATTCCAAAGATGAGGTGTCACCAAAAAACAGATGCCTTGTCTCTAGTCATACATCACCAAGCGGAGAGAGATTTGCAGAGTCTCTCTGCATTGTACTCACATAAGTAGAATGTAGTGTCAGGTTAGCTGGAGGGACCAGGGCTCAGCTTTAGAGCATCTGCTTGGCATGCAGAAGGTACCAGGTTCAATCCTTGGCATCTCGAGGTAAAAAAGGATCAAGCGTTAGGTGATGTGAAGGACCTCTCCCTGAGGAGAAGAAGAAGAGGAGGAGTTGGGTTTTCACCCCGCCCTTCACTACCCGAAGGAGTCTCTGTGTGGCTTACAATCTCCTTTCCCTTCCTCTCCCCACAACACTGTGAGGTAGGTGGGGCTGAGAGAGCTCTGAGAGAGCTGCAACTGAGCCAAGGTCACCCAGCTGGCTTCATGTGGAGAAGTGGGGAATCAAACCTGGTTTTCCAAATTAGAGTCTGCCGCTCTTAACCACTACACCAAACTGGCTGTACCATTCCGAGTAAACGATACTGACTTTGGCATACAGATGGGCTACTTCCATGATAAACCAGCTTCATAAGTTCAGTGTGGTGAAGTGGTTAAAGCATCAGACTGAGATCTGGAAGATGCAGTTTCTGGAGTTGTTGTGAGGGCACAATGGACGGGAAGAAAACAATGGGGAGAAAAGCAGGGTATAAATATCTAAATTAATAACTCAAACTTTGTTCTATGATTCCTATGCCAAAGTGATAGGGGGGTATTGAGAGGTAGAACATCTGTAATGTTCTGAGCTTGGAGGTTTTGCTTGTTGCTTTTGAGGATACCTTTCAAAAATTATGTGGTCAATAGAACCTGGATTGTGTTATAGGTTATCATCTGAGGCCAGGGACAAGCAATAGTGATTCTGTAAACAATTTTTTTTAATGTATGCATTGATCTCATTTATATCCCCACCTTTCTCCGCAGTGGAGATTCAAAGTGACTTACAGCATTCTCCTGTCCTCCCTTTTGTTCATCACAACCCTTGGTTAGGCTGAGAGGGCCTGCAGGCCCTGTTCTACCCTACCCTACTAGGGGTTCCCAACTCCTTGAAGGGACTTTTCTCCCACTCTCGGGTAGCCCACCACCATCACCTGATTGTTGTTGGATTTCCCACTGGGAGGATCAAGAATTCCAGCTTCCCTTCCAGGTTCAGAGGCCTTGTCTCAGTGTCTCCCGCTGCTCAGTGCCTAGTCACTGCGGGGACGGAATAATGCCCTTGGAGGAACTGCTTGCCTTCCCCCTGGATCCCCTCTTCTGATAGCATGTTCAAGATGGTGGAGGTCTATGTGGTACAGAGAACCTCCCCCAGCTTCAAAAGTTAGAAAGACTTTATCAAAAAGAAAACGTTCACAAGCATACTTTTAGCACAGCACCAGACTGAGCAAGGAATACAGAAGAACTTGGTCAAAACACAAATCCTCTGTCCCCTTTTCTATACCTACATTATCAGCTGTTAAAATATGGGGCAGGCTCTTTAGCTTGCATGTTCTAGTTCTCTACAGAGTTTTCCCATACCTTGAAGCTTGCTCTCACTCTTCCAGGTGAGCACATGGTCAGTGGCTGCCTGCTTGCAGAGGAGAAATTTGTGTGCCTTCCTGGTCGCAGCACCCAAGGAAAAGAGACCACCTTCCTGTTGCATGGAGATTTTATCATCTCTGGTACTCCACTCCTTTGACCCCAGTCAGCCCAGGTCAAGGAAGCATCTCCAAAAAGTTCCTTCCTCAAGCCTCTCTAGGATTTGACACCCCAACTCTCTGTTCCCTGCCTGAAGAAGGGGGTGGAAGCTTGATCACCCCTTTTGTCTAGACCCATTAGCATTTGTATGAAGTTGGGCTGAGGCACAAGCAAACTGACTTCCACCTCTGCCTGGGGGGCTGGGGGGATCTGTTAAAGAGCAAAGTGGAGACTCTGCTCCTTGCCAACCTCCCAGGAGAAAATACATATCTTCACACTCCCCAAAAGGGTCCCAAAATGGCTTACATCACTCTCCTGTCCTCCATTTTGCTCATCACAACAACCCTCAGTTATGCTAAGAGGGTATGACTAGCCCAAGATCACCCAGTAAGCATCCATGGCTGAATGAGTTCCCCTTATCCTATTTTATTTTATTTTTGTTTTGTTCAGGGCTAATTTTGTAGAAAAAGTCCTGCAGGAACTCATTAGCATAATAGGCCACACCCAACAGCAGAAATTAATTAGCATATTAGGCCACACCCCTGGTATTGCGGCTCCCTCCCAGGATTGGCTTGCGGGGCACCTGGGGAATCCGAGGGGAGGAAGGCAGTTTCTGGATCGGCTTTCCCAGGCACCCCACAGCTGCAGGGCCCCTGGGGAACCCAAGGAGGGGAGGCAGTTTAAACTGCCTTCCCTCCCTGGATCGGCTTGGCTACCCCAGGTGCCCTGCAGCTTGCGAGGTACCTGGGGAACTGGGGGGGGGGGGAGGCTGTAGGTGTGGCCAACTCAGAAGCCAGCCGGAACTCCGTTCTTGTGCGTCCCTGCCCAAAAATAGCCCTGGTTTTGTTTAATTTATATCCTGCCCTCCCTGTGAGCTGGCTCAGGGTGGCTAACAACAAGGAAGTCACAAACCAATATAAACCAATTATAACAATACAATCTTTTAAAAAGAATAACACATTTAAAAGGCAAACTGATATATTCATCCATATAGTTCCAGCAATGCTATCTGGATGACAGAACAAAGATAGAATGGGCAGGTAGAATAGGGCAGTTTTCAGCAAGGGAGGCCAGGTCGTTGGGCATCCACCACCTCAACCAAAGGCCTGGTGGGACAGCTCTGGTTTACAGGCCCTGCAGAACTCGCAGGGCCCTGATCTCAAATGGGAGCATGTTCCACCATGCATCCTAAGCCCATTCTACATTTAGCATTCACCAGTTTGGTGTAGTGGTTAAGTGTGAGGACTCTAATCTGGGAGAACCGGGTTTGATTCCCCACTCCTCCCCTTGCACCTGCTGGACGACCTTGGGCAAGCCACAGTTCTGGCACAGCTGTTCTTGAAAAAAGAGCAGTTTCTGTCAGAGCTCTCTCAGCCTCACCGACCTCACAGGGTATCTGTTGTGGAGAGGGGAAGGGAAAGGGAGTTTGTAAGGCACTCTGAGACTCCTTTGGGTAGTGAAGGGCAGGGTACAAATCCAATCTCTTCTCTTCTTCTTCTTCCATTGTTTTACCAAACCCACACTGGAACAGAAAAAGATGCAGCTCAAAACCACATTCAGAGGCCCATTCTGCATCTAGCATTGGCTCCACTGTTTTTCCAAACCCAGGTTGAAACAGAAATTCCCCTCTGCATTGCATACCGCTTTTGTTTTCTTTAATTGTCGGATTTTATGGCAGTGTCTGGACTGCATGCTGGTTTCACTTCATTGGATCTCTCAATTTTACGGTACCGTCTGCATAGATTTATGGCCACTCGGGGGTGACTTTGCAGTCAGTACAGCGTTGGCCTGGGGTATTTGAATGTGGTTTTGAGCCACACGTTTTTCTGTTCCACTGTGGGTTTGGTAAAACAACGGAGTGAATGCTAGATGCAGAATGGGCCGAATACCCTGGGCCAATGCTGTTCTGACTGCAGAGTCACCCCTGAATGGCCATAAGATGGCCATAAATCTATGCAGACAGCCACCATAAATCTGAGAGATCAAAGGAAGCAAAATTGGCATGCAGTGAAGACTCTTATAAAATCCAGCAATCAAAGAAAGTGAAACCGGCATGCAAGGTAGAAGGGAATTTCTGTTTGAACGTGGGTTTGGTAAAACAGCGGAGCGAATGCTAGATGCAGAATTGGCCGTAGTCTGACACCCTAGTTAATACACCTCACTTGCCCTCCAAGTGTGAAAATGTTGTAAATGTTCAGACAGGAACTTTGTTGCCCACTGTGCATAAACTCATTTCATTCAGCCCGCTGTTGCCTCTGCTCCACCTTGTCTCGAAAGCTGTTAAGAGGCAACACCTATGGGCGTTTAGCCACCATAGATACTCTTATCAAACCACCTTCAACCCTCTGAAAGAATCATCCCTCTCCACCCGGAGCTCTCGGGGAAATTCACGCTTACAGTACAATTCCCAATTGCTGAACGCTCTCCCTCCAAACCATCTTCCCACTTGCTTTTTTCGAAAGCAATCATCTGCTTTTCTCCCCATCTTTTCTAAAGTTTGAGTTCATTTCACGCAAGGATAGACCTGGTCTTATGATCAAAACAAGCCGCCGTGGTGCAGCACAGCATAAATTGTCATGGATTAAATAGATTTCGACTTGACAGGCCGCGAAGTATCCAAGTCTTTCGAGAAGAAAGGCAGAGGGGTGGTGTGGCTCCCATCAAAGCTGTGTAAACCTGTCATCCCCGATTGCCTGCATGGGATTCAAGGAGATACATGAGGATTAAAAATCGCCAAAGAGGCAAAGGATACAGCGAGGGCGTTCATTGCTCCTCCTCAGGTGTTTGTTGCTGGGCTTGTTTTATGGCGCCTTTGCAAATGTTTCCCACAAGCCCTGTTCATTTACATCTGAGAACTCTGTATTCATCATTATAATTGCATTCAGAGCATACGGCAATGACCCACAAGTCTATGCGCCCTAATGTACCAGGCATAATAAATTACCCTACCGTGGTCGAAGGACAAAGATATGCTTTCTGCAGCACGGAGAAGGTGGAATTGTAAAAAAGATGTCAGGTTTTTTGCAAATACATGTAGACAATGTTTGCCAGTTGGGAAAAGGATGGAAGGTTGATAAAGGAGCTGGTTTTTTCCACTAGCAGTTCACAAAAGGTTAACTTAATGGCTTTTTCACATGCGAATGACATAGTGAAATGATCGTAAAGTGTTTTGTTATTCTTGGTTTTGACCTGTTGGACACCTTCTGCATATCCCCCAAATCCCATTTTGGATATTCCAGAGAAGTGATCCCAGAGAAATAACTGAGTTAGTCTACTGCAGCAAAAATAAACAGGTTATCCCCTAAATCTTAAGCTTTTATCTCAGAATAACCTTTTGTGGCGTAAAGCCCACTTCATCAGATAAGAATGTAAAAAGAGACCTGCTGGATCAGACCAGTGGTCCATCTGTTGCAGCATCGTATCTCACACAGTGGCCAACCACTTCCTTTGGAGGGCCAAAACAGGGCATAGAGGCCAAGGCTTTCATTAGAACATAAGGAGAGCCCTGCTGGATCAGACCAGTGGTCTATCTATTCCAGCATCCTGTCTCACACAGTGGCCAACCAGTTCCTCTGTAGGGCCAACAACAGGGCACAGAAGCTGAGGCCTTCATAGGAACATGAGGAAAGCCCTGCTGGATCAGACCAGTGGTCCATCTATTCCAGCATCCTGTCTCACACAGTGGACAGCCAGTTCTTCTGGAGGGCCAACAACAGGGCACAGAGGCCGAGGCCTTCATAAGAACATGAGGAAAGCCCTGCTGGATCAGACCAGTGGTCCATCTATTCCAGCATCCTGTCTCACACAGTGGCCAACCAGTTCCTCTGTAGGGCCAACAACAGGGCACAGAAGCTGAGGCCTTCATAGGAACATGAGGAAAGCCCTGCTGGATCAGACCAGTGGTCCATCTATTCCAGCATCCTGTCTCACACAGTGGACAGCCAGTTCTTCTGGAGGGCCAACAACAGGGCACAGAGGCCAAGGCCTTCATAAGAACATGAGGAAAGCCCTGCTGGATGAGACCAGTGGTCCACCTAGTCCAGCATCCTGGCTCACAATTCCTCTAGAGGGCCAAGAACAGGGCATAAAGGCCCTGATGTTGCCTATTGACACTGGGATTCAGAGGCTGACTGCTTCTGAACATGAAGGTTCCCCTCAGTCACAAGGGCTAGTTGTGACTGATAGACTCCATGAATCTGTCTAATCTGGAGAGCCAGTTTGATGTAGTGGTTAAGCGCGCAGACTCTAATCTGGGAGAACCGGGTTTGATTCTCCACTCCTCCACTTGCACCTGGCTGGATGACCTTGGGCAAGCCGTAGCTCTGTCCCAGCTGTTCTCTCAAGGGCAGTTGTCTCAGAGCTCTCTCAGCCCCACCTACCTCACAGGGTGTCGGTTGTGGGGCGGGGAAGGGAAAGGAGTTTGTAAACTGCTCTGAGGCTACAAGTGAAGGGCGGGATATAAATCCAATCTCTTCTTCTCTTCTCCTTCTTCTAATCCCCTTTTAATGCTGTCTATGCCTGTGGCCATCACTACATCCTCTGGCAGCAAATTTCACATTTTAATCCCTTGCTGTGTAAAGAGGTATTTCCTTTTGTCTGTCCTGAATCGACTGTACATCAGCTTCACTGGGTGCCCTCGAGTTCTAGTATTTTGGGAGAAAAAGTTCTCCTTGTAGTGAGTCCCTACTGGGCAAATATTTACATATAGCGTCATGGGGTGGATTAACAGTAAGGAGAGGGGCGGTTGCACACTCAGCTGGCAAAAAGACCCTTTAAAGGGTCTTTTTGTCAGCTGAGCATGTGAGCTACAACCACCCCTCTCCCTCCCGCCTGCTAGATTTAAAGGACCCTCCAGATGGTTGGCGGGCCGTGTGGTCCCCGCCAATCAGCTGAAACCCTTTAAATTGGGCAGGAGGGGAGGGAGAGAGGTGGGTGGTTGGGTGGTCGCTCTTGGGGGCAGGGCTTGGGGGCGTCCCCATGCACCCCGGAACACTACCCAAAAATCCCCCCACCAGAGCGATGAGGGGATCTGGGAACCCTAGGAATATAATGCTCTAGAATCCACCCTTCAAAATGGCTGTTTTGTCTGTAGGAACAGATCTCTGTCATTTGAAGAATTCTGGGAGTTTTCCAGGCCCCACCTGGAGGTTGCCAACAGTAGCAGCAGTCCAAGTAGCCAATGCTAGCCTGATCTTGTCAGATGCTTGGCATCTAAGCAGGGTCAGTGTTTTGATAGAAGACTGGGGCCTGCATGGAGAGGAAGGCAATAGAAAACCCTCTCGGAATGTCTCTTGCCTCGGAAAGCCCTTCATGGGATCACTGTGAGTTGGTTGCGACTCTATGGCACACTTTACCTAGATTTGCTTATCTTGTGCGTTACCCATGTAACAAAATGTCATCGGTATATTGCAAAATATGTTGCATTTGACTATACCATTTGTGCCAGAATTTTTTTTTGTTGAATATGATTCCAGAAACTTTTAACAAATTAGATAAATATCTGATTATCCATGTAATAACTGCCACTAGAATTCTTTATGCAAAACACTGGAAAAGAGACGAAGTTCCTTCTAAGGAGGAAATAATTTATAAACTGTTGGAGACTGCAGAAATGGATGATTTAACATTGAAATTAGCAGATAAAAGAGAGGAAATCTTTGAAAATAACTGGTCAAGGTTTTATAAATGGTTGGATGAACACTATAAAAAATGAATCAACTCTAATTATATGCTCCTATAAAACTAGGATAAGCTAATTTGGTGAACTAGATACTGATTTTAGTAAAAATGTTAATGTAGATACATATAGTATGGACTCCTTATCTGTTATTATGTTTTTATCTTTGGATGTTTTTTCTTGTTTTTTCTTTTTCTTTTCTTTGCATTTATTTGGCTGTGAGGCTTTTGCGAGCCATTTTGCAGACAAAATCCTGCTGCTCCACCGTGACCTCCCGGCCACACTTGAGACAGTTAGTGAACTCGAGGCTCCATGCACGTCTCCTAGTTCCATTCTGGATCATTTCAGTCCACTCAGTCTGGAGGAAGTTGACAAGCTGCTCTCTACTGTACGCCCAACCTCATGCAGCCTTGATCTGTGCCCTTTGTGGCTTATAAAAGCTGGCCGCAAGGGGCTGTGAGGTGCCTTCAGGGATATTATCAACAAGTCCTTCGAGGAGGGACTGTTCCAGGGGGCACTCAAGGAAGTGATGGTCCACCCCCTCCTGAAAAAAACATCATTGGATCCGGCCGAATTGGCCAACTATCGGCTGGTTTCCAACTTGCTCTATTTGGGCAAGATTTTGTAGAGTGCGGTGGCGATCAGGGGCATAGACTTTGTAAATCCCGGGGGGGGGGCAAAGGCTCTTTCATGCGTGCGCGTGAAGCGCATGCGCGCACGGGACCATGTCCCCGCCGCTCCCCCCCCCCTCGGGCCCCAGGGAGGTAGACCCGGTTTTGGCAGCCAGCTGGCTGGCTGACTGCTGTGTGCGTTAAGCGCGGGACCATGTCCCCGCCGCCTCTTCCCCCCCCTGCCGCCTCTTTCCCCCCCACACCCCAGGGAGGCAGGAGTGCAGGCCGGGGGTGGAGGGGAAGGAGAGGTGGCGACGGCAGCCAGCTGGCTGGCTGACTGGCCACCGGCGGGCGTTCCATTTTGCCGGGGGTGGCTGAGCCCCCCCTGGGAAATTTCGGGGGAGGCTCGAGCCCTCGAGCCCCCCCCCCCGTAGTTGACGCCTATGGTGGCGATTCAGTTGCAGGGCTTTCTGGATGACACTTCCATGCTGGACCTGTTTCAGTCTGGCTTCCAGCCAGGTCATGGGATGGAGACAGCTCTGATTGCCCTCACAGACGACCTCCGACAGCATCTGGATTGGGGCGGAATAGCGGTGCTGGTGTTGTTAGATCTGTCAGCCACGTTCGACACGGTCAACCACCAGTTACTGATCCACCGCCTCGCTGACACAGGAGTCCAGGGGCTTGCCTTGCAATGGCTCACCTCGTTTTTCCAAGGTCAGGGACAGAGGGTGGTGCTGGGGGAGCAGATGTCCTGGAGGCACCCGCTGGTGTGCAGAGCGCCACAAGGGGCGGTGCTATCCCCGATGCTTTTTAACATCTGTATGCGCCCTCTCGCCCAGATTGCATGGAAGCACAGGCTGGGCTGTCACCAGTACGCTGATGACACCCAGCTGTATCTGTTGTTGGGCGGCCAGTCCAGTGCCACCCCAGATGACCTGGACTGGGCACTTTAGGACGTGGTGGGCTGGCTCAGGCTGAGCTGACTGAAATTGAATCCAACAAAGATGGAGGTCCTGTGCCTGAGTCGGAGTGGTCCGGGGGTGGGGATCCCATTGCCGGCCTTCAGGGGGCGCCACTGGTGCCAGCCCTGAGGGTCCGGAGCTTGGGAGTGCTCCTGGATGCCTCCTTAACCATGGAGGCCCAGGTAGCAGCCATTGCCAAGGCAGCCTTTTACCACCTAAGGCTGATTAGACAGTTGGTTCCCTTCCTTGACTGCAATGACCTCGCGACAGTGATCCATGCAATGGTCACCTCAAGGCTGGACTACTGTAACACTCTCTACATGGGGCTGCCCTTGTCTCAGCTCTGGAGGCTGCAGCTAGTGCAGAATGCCGCGGCCAGGCTGTTGATGGGTCTCTCAGTGCAAGACCACATCCAGTCTGTGCTGAGGACACTGCACTGGCTGCCTATAGCATACCGGATCTGGTTCAAGGTGCTGATTTTAACCTTTAATGCCCTATATGGTCAGGGGCCTGCCTACCTGAGGGACTGCCTTTCCCCGCATATACCCCAGAAAGCGCTGCGGTCAGGCACCCAACATCACCTGACCCTCCCCAGCCCTAAAGAGGCCAGGTTGGTGATCACCAGGACCAGGGCCTTCTCAGTGGCGACTCCTGGTGGAACGAGCTCCTAGATGACATCAGAGCCCTGTGGGACCTTATGCAGTTCCGCAGGGCTTGCAAAGCGGAGCTCTTCCACCAGGCCTTTAATTAGGAGCCGCCACTGGGGGGGAGAAGGGGGTCCATGGAGAATGCCGAGGGAAGCTCGGCCCGGGAAATCAACTGGTGAAGCCTTCTGACCTAGGTTTTTGCTAGGCTCTGTGCTCAGTGTTGGATGTACTGTGGGCCGCTGTCTTTTTGTGGTTTCCTGTTGGTTTTATAATTTTATGCTGAATTTTTATACTGTTGTTTTAAATTGTTGTCAGCCACCTTGAGCTGGTAACCCGGCTAGGCAAGATATGAATCTAAATAAATAAATAAGAAACTCAATAAAAAAATTATATATAAAAATCAAGTTTATGTTTATGTTTTGGTCAATGACTGTGAATAAAACTTATGTATCTTGTATGTGCATACTATACATTTTTGTATAAAATGTATACACTATTTGTCCATTCATTGGCCACCCCTTAAATATATAAACACATATAATGTGCAAGTCTAACAGAAAAGTAATGTTTAAAATGTTTACAGAGGAAATTCAAGTAAAACCCCAGCAAACAGTACATTTAAACAACGGCAAAGTGAAATGGGAATGAGAATGTGCATGTTAAAACAGCAGGATGAGAGGTTTGAGATCAATTTTAGAAGAAAGTTACTCGGTGTGTTTGCACCCGTTTATTAAACCACTTGCCTAGACTGCTCTACTGAGAACTGAGGAGAATTTAACCGCTTGCTGTTTCTCCTGATTTCTGATCAGACGTGAAAGCAAGTAAAATTCTCTTCAGCGCTCAGCAGGAAAGGCAGGCAGCCAGCTTGCCTATCTCTTCATCAGATCTGCAAGATCTCCTACGGAGAACCACTCCATTATTTGCTTGAGAATGATGGCTTAAGTCTCTCTTATATGAAATCACATCTTGTAATGGCAAATTCAGGGGCCGGGTACTTAGAGCAGCAAAGACAGCCGGCAATTCTTCATCTAGCATTTGTTCCACATTTTCTCAACTGGGAGGGAGAAGGGCAGCTCAAAACCACATTCAAACACCTAGGGGCAATGCCGTACTGACCACAAAGTCACCCCTGATTGGCCATAAATCTATGCAGAAGATACCATAAAATCCGTTGATCAAAGAAAGTGAAAGTGTAATGGAGTGTGGAAGGTATCATAAAATCCAATGAGCAAAGAAAGCAAAAGCGTCATGGAGTGTGGAGGGTACCATAAAATCCGATGATCAAAGAAATCTGATGATCAAAGAAAGCGAAAGTGTCATGGAGTGTGAAGGCTACCATAAAATCCAATGATCAAAGAAAGCAAAAGCAGCATGCAATGCAGAGGGGAATTTCTATTCCAGTGTGGGTTTTGTAAAACAACGGAGGGAAAAGACAATGCGGAATCTCCCAGAGTGACTTTTTCTGGATACTCAGGAGACCATGCAGGTTTAAGAGGGAGGGAGGGAGGGAGACATCTATGTATGTATATGTATACAGCCATCAAGTCACATCTGACTTATGGAAACCCCACAGAGTTTTTGAGGTAAGAGATGTTCAGAGGTGGTTTACCACTGCGTGCTTCCACGTCATGACCCTGGTATTTCTTGGTGGCCTGCCTTCCAAATACTGGTCAGGGCTGACCCTGATTACTTTCCGAGATTTGACAGGATTGGGTTAGCCTGGCTAGTCAATTAGAGAACTGCAGGGATTCTGGGAACTTCAACAGGAACACAGTGGTCAGCCCAGCTTTTGACTGAAGAAGACTTCCCAGGATGTGATGACCTTGTTAAAAGGGCGGGGAGATAGAGAAGGGAGGAAAATCGGTGACACCACTAAGAGAGAAAATATGGGTTAGGGGCAATTTCCCCATCGTTTATCCTTCGCCCAGTGACAGCCCACTGTTTGAATCTAATAATTCTCAAATTGTTCAGCTTCTATTCTCTGAGGAACTCTAGGGATTTCTGGTGATGTCCTGGAATTACAACTGATCTCCAGACTACAGAGGTCAGTTCTCCTAGAGAAAATGGTGGCTTCCAAGGGTGGACTCTGTAGCACTGTGCCCCGCCAAGGCCCCTCCTGTTAGCAGCTGGACCCCTCCTCAAGCTCAGAGCATCCAGGGGAGAGCACTGCCAGAGCTCAGGCAGGCCAAAGCACTGTTCAAACATGGATGCCAGTTGCATGGATCAGGAGGTGGTCAGAACAGGTGTCTTTTTTCCCACTCTAAAGGCATGCATAACTTACTGGATCACTCAGTACTTATGCAAAGCAAGCAATTACTTTCAAAACCTCTTTAGCATATGCAAGATCACTTTTGCCTCTTTGCTATCACCAAAGTGCAACTTAATCCCTTTATCTCAGTGACACCTGTCTGGTCAAGCTTTCCTGGGTCATCAACAGGGCCATTAGCACCTATCAAGCTTTTGTTTCACCCCATTAAAGCAATAATTACTATTGTTCTCTAAGAGTTTCCCACCGGCCAAGACACACACCTTCCCAAAGCCTCGGGGCAAAATTTTCCTGTAAAGATCAGCCCCCAAACCCCACTGAGTGTATGTATGTGTTCCTGCTACCCAGCACATACACTCCCATTTATGGGCTTCTTTTTCTCTTCCCAGAACAAAATGCTGGCCATTTTTCTCTAGATCTGCTGCTTCCATGGACCTCTCCAAGACTAGTAAATGTCACCCGATTCCTAAAATGCTGCTTCCCCCACTCCTCCATGCCCTTCCAGTTAGTTCTTGAATGTTGTGTGTTTTGCTGAATGAACCGTTGTTTTTCCTCATTTTCTGTGTTATTAAAAAGACTCTTTAATTTGAACAAATCACCTGTTTATTTGAGAGTTCTCACAAGGACAATTCCTGTAAGCATTGGTGTTGTTGATTCCGGTTGCCCCCTCTTGCACCATCTCCCATGCTAATTCCCCCCAATGAATTGTGGACTGCTTCTTTGGGTAACACTCCCCTCCCCAAACCTTGCCTTCTCCAGACTCTACCTCCAAAACTCCAGGAATCTTCCAAACCACCCTAGCATGTTTCTAATATGGAACAAGGGATCCTTTTGAGAGACCATGAAGCATGTCTCTTCCACCAACAGCCGCCATCCAAAACCAAAATTTTCTTATGCTCTGCATATTCATGTTGTGGATCAGCCAAGACTCGGCAATAGCAAGGACTTCTCAGGTGGAAAGGACTCCTCAGGAGAAGAGAAGCCCCATCTAGCCATCCTTGGGTTAACAGGAGAAGCTGACCAGCAGGAAAATGAGCTGCAGGCCTGTCAGGATTCACAGCCAATAGCTGGTGCAGAGCCACCAACACCTTCCAGCCCTGATTCAGCAGGTGAAGCTCAGATGGCCATTCCCAGACCACCAGTATTACCCACACACTTAGAGCACCACAGACGGAGGCTGAGAACAGAGCTACAGACACGATGGCAAAGTACACACCTCCTGGCCCGACACTAGCTGCTTGCTGATAACGAAGATGAGTAAATGCAGGATTGCTTCTGAGCAACTGATCAGAAGCATGACCCTTAGGCATGGGGCTATAAAACCAGCCAAGAGAGGCTGTTAGGCATGGATGCAACACATACGACAGATGTTAAGCCACTGCCTCACCTGGCTTCTGGACCCCAGACCCTGGATTGAATGACCCAGCCTTGCCTGATTTCTGGCACCTAATACTCGGAGCCTGCAAGCCAGTACAATTTGTCTGAGATTGGCTACAAACACAAGCAGCAAGGGCAGGCTCGAGCCTCCCCACTTCCAAAAGCAGCATTGGTCAGGCAAGTCCTATCTCAACCCCGGAATGTAGTCTTATGTTTCATCCGAGATGCAGTTGTGTTTTATTTCTTCGGCAGTAGGCCATTTGCTAGACAGTAGCCTTCCCTCTTGGAGCAGCAATCTCTCTCCATCCTCTCAATGTGATTACAGTCCATTTCATTCCATAATAGGTTTCTTTTATTATTCCCCGAGGCATGCAAATCAAATTTTACTCAGGACCAAAATCTTTGTTCTACAATGAATGTTGGCTTTGAGTGCAACGAAGGAAGGGGGGAAAAAACCGACTCGGCTATTGAATGCGGCCTGTCTTAATAGCGGCTCCCCCTTTTCTCTATCTTTTTCCTCCCCCTCCTCCATTTTGAAAGTAAACATCTGTCCAAGTTTATTTGCTTTGGTGGAAAGGCAGGAGTGCCTCTTTAGGGAATGAGCATGATAAAGGCAAGATAGATCACCCCGCAATTATAACTTTCTCTGTCTCGGTGTTTAATTAGATCTAATGCTGCAGAGACAGGAAATTAGTTCAGCATCCTTCTGTCCTGGGGTTTCGACCTGGCAGATGAGAAGGGCTGTCTCAGCAAACTGGATTAAAATAACATCAGGGTTTTTTTGTTGTGTTTTTAAGTTGGCATTCTTGGCTTACACTAGAGCCACAAAAGTGGATCAGCTTGAGGTCAGCACATCTGGCCGTTCCTTTCTTGTTAGGGCTGCCAGCTGTGGGTTGGGAAAAACCTGGAGATTTGGGGGATAGAGCCCAGAGAGGGCAGGATTTGGGGAGGGACCTCAGCAGGAAATAATGCCATAGAGTCCACCCTCCAAAGCAGCGGTGTTCACCAGGGAACTCAGTTTTGGTCATCTGGAGATCAACTGCAATATTGGGAATTCTCCAGGTACCAGCTGGAGGTTGGCAGCCCTAATACTTGTCAAGGAGTGAGTTGCAAGAGCTGGCCAGTAGAGCATTTCTGATTTGTGGCCATTCTAGTGTCCTGGCCCCACTGATGGACCTGCTGCTGGCACTTGGTATTCTTGGCCAGTGAGTGACAGAGTGTTGGACTGGATGGGCCATTGGCCTGATCCAACATTGGCTTCTCTTATGTTCTTATGTTCTTATTACTCCACTCACTCATGTTCTTTTCAGAGGTAATCTTCCCTCTGCCCAGTGTTGTCCTTCATACTTGGCTTCAGGAGGGAGGGGAGATGTCCACTGAAGGTGTCAGGCAGGGTTCTCCAACATAGTGCCCACCAGAACTTTCCTTGGCTCCTGTGGAGTTTTTCAGAAAGTGATGGAGACCATTGTAAGGCAGGGCTAGTTATGAGCTTCCCTCATTCAAATGAAAGTGTTTTTCACTGGAGAATGGGTAAGCAACTGGGTTTTCCTTAGTCAGTGTGTGGTTCCATTCCCCCTTCAGGTTTCCCAGGAGGTGCGAGGAGGGAGGTACTCCATTTGGCTCTGCCTCCACAGGCAGCCATTTTGGATTTGGCTCCACCTCCTATGGAATCCATTTTGGGGTGGCGCTCACTACCACCTCTCAAAATCCCAGAGTTGCCCACACAACTAGTGTTGCCAGTTTGGTGTAGTGGTTTAGTGAGCTGACTCTGATCTGGGAGAACCGGGTTTGATCTCCCACTCCTCCACTTGCAGCTGCTGGATGACCTAGGGCAAGCCATAGTTCTTTCAGAGCTGTTCCTGTCTCCTTCATCACCTGTCAGTTGTCAGGGCTGGTTGCCACCTCTGGGTTGGAAAATTCCTGGAGATTTGGGGGTGGAGCCTTAGGAGGGTAGGTTTTGGGGAGGGGAGGGACCACAGGACAGATACTGCAATAAAATCCACCCTCCATCACAACGATTTTTTTCAGGGGAACTGATCTCTGTCATCTGGAGATCAGTTGTAATTCCAGGAGATCTCCAGACTACACCTGGAGGCTGGCAATGCTAAATGGTTCTGACCCCTTTCTGTTTTGCTAGAAACAAAGCTGTTGTTCTTGTGGCACATTTGAAGGATCCATATTTCTTAAGTCATGCCAGTTTGGTGTCGTGGTCAGGAGTGCAAGCTCTAATCTGGCAGAACTGGGTTTGATTCCCCACTCCTCCACATGCTGCCAGCTGGGTGACCTTGGTTCAGTCACAAGTTCTTTCAAGCTGTTTTCTCAAGAGCAGTCCTTGAACGAGCTCCCTCAGCCTCACCTACCTCACAGGGTGTCTGTTGTGGGGAGAAGGGAAAGGAGTTTGTAAGCCACTCTGAGACTCCAAGTGAAGGGCAGGGTATAAATCCAATCTCCTCCTCCTCTTCGTCTCTTCTTCTTGCTAGGTCTGGGTTGGAAAATACCTGGAGACTTTGGGGGTGGATCTGGGAGAGGGCGGGGTTTGGGGAGGGGAGGGGCCTCAGCATGGTACAGTGCTATCAGCTGGAGATCAGTTGTAAAAGCAGGAGATCTCCAGGCCCCACCTGGAGGCTGGGAACCTTACCCATGACCTCAAAAAGGCTGGAGGCCCCTGATGTATGGACTGCAATTTCCCATAATACCCTGCTTCCCAGGAGAGTGGTCCATTGGTTTATGGAGCTTTCTGGCTCAGCGATCATGAAGGATAAGCTGCTCCTTAGGATGATCGACTTATCAGCTGTTGCAGAAATGCTCTTCAAAGTGCAGCTATTGGATGCCAATATTTGTGATGGGATGGGGGGGGTGGAATTCTAATGGGCAGCAGAGACAGTGTAAGCAGAATTACAAAAACCACTAGAGGCGAACGGCCCAACAGTTTGGCTGGTTATTTCAAATCAAGAAATGAATGCCAGACTTCCTTATCTCTTGATCTCCCAACCTCCCAACTCTCCCTCCTGGAAATTCTAGGTTCCAGTTTTCTTTTCATACACTACATTCTGGCATTTGGAGAGCTCAGTGGGCTATGCCGTAGAGTCCACCTCCCAAAGCAGCCATTTTTCCTCCAGGGGAACTGATTTCTGTAACCTGGAGATCAGGGGGACGGCATAGGTCCACAATGAAAGGGTCTAGACACATACTTTTTAAAAAAATGAATGTCGTAAATCGAGAAAACCTGGTGTGACCTTGGGTCAGTCACAGTTCTCTCAGAGCTGTTCTCTCAAGGGCAGTTCTGAAAAGAGCTCTCTCAACCCCACCTACCTCACAGGGTGTCTCTTGTGGGGAGGGGGAGGGAAAGGAGATTGTAAGCTGCCCTGAGACTCCTTCAGGTAGCAAAGTGTGAGGTATAAATCCAATCTCCTCCACCTCCTCCTCCTCCTCCTCCTCCTCCTCGTCTTCTTCTCCTTTCTGCAATAAAGGGATCCAGTTTGGTGTACTGGTTAAGAGTGGTAGGACACTAATCCAGAGACCCGGGTTTGATTCCCCACTCCTCCATATGAAGACAGCAGGGTGACCTTGGGTCAATCACAGTTCTCAGAGCTCTCTCAGCCCACCAATAAGTCTAGCTCACCTAAAAGAGAATTTTGGTTGCCAGACAATCCTCAGATCTCCTGGCTATACAACACACACTGCCGTACAATAATCTCATCAGATCCTGGAAGCTAAGCATGGCCAACCATGGCAAGTATTTGGATGGGAGACTGCCAGAGAATATCAGGGCCAGGAGGCAGATCCAATGAGCTCAGACAATGACTCGGCATTTGGCTGCCCCACCCTTCAATGACATCGAGGAAGTTCAGCCAATCACCACCCTAAGCTTCACTACCAAGTCCAGGAATGCATTACAGAGCCAGGTAACCAACTCTGCGTAGCAGCGTGGCGCCAATGTGTGTGAGAAGAGCATTTGATGGAATATTTTTGTGCCTCTTCTCTAAACGCTGTTCCTGCCAAATTCATGTAAACAGCATCGTCTTTATCTGGACTCTGAATGTCAAACACATGCGCAAAGATGATTATTTTCCCTGCTAGTTTGACTTGTTTTTCATCCGCTGATCCTGTGATTGCAGTGTTCTTGACCTCTTTCTTTCTCAAAACAGAATACGTTGTGGGTTTTTTTTTTTGCATCTCACTATGTCAGTAACTGCAGCTGTATTATAAAAACTGGGAAATATAAAGGGAAGGAAGGAAGGAAGGAAGGAGGCTATGGCCCATTCTGCATCTAGCATTCACTCTGTTGTTTTACCGAACCCACAATGGAACAGAAAAAAGATGGGGTTCAAAACCACATTCAGAGACCCCAGGGCCAATGCAGTATTGACTGCAGAGTCACCCCTGACTGGCCATAAAATGGCCATAAATCTATGCAGACGGTATCATAAAACTGAGAGATCAAAGGAAGTTAAACCGGCATGAGGTGTGGAGGCTAATGCTCCCTCTAAGCTGTGGAGTCTTGTGAGCAAAAATTCTACTTTGTGAGCTACTGGCATTAAAGTTGTGAGCGAGCGATTCGGCGACTGCATAAATTAGTTTGTCTGGAGCCATCCTTCCTCAGTTAAGACAAACATGTGTGAGCCGGAGGCTAAAAAACTGTGAGCTAGCTCACACTAACTCAGCTTAGAGGGAACACTGGAGGCTACCATAAAATACGACAATCAAAGAAGGTGAAAGTGGCATGCAATGCAGAGGGGAATTTCTGTTCCATTGTGGATATGGTAAAACAGCGGAGTGAATGCTAGATGCAGAACAGGTCTACGAATACAATGCCTTGCACAATGGCAATTGCTGTAACAAAAGTTTTACAAGCTACATACTGCAATGTGCCTCACGGATACTGGATAGCCTCGTGTCGGTCAAATGTAGGGGTACAGTCGGTTTCAAACGATGTTTCAGGGACCAGGAAGGTGACAATACGGGGGCTGCCACGAGAAGGAAAAGGGGAAATAGTGGCGGGGAGGGTGAGACAGGGGAAAGTCCTTGCAGGTTCCCAATTGTACAACTGGGCCCAGTGACCAGCACTGAGCAACTCAGCCCTAGTTTTTACAGGTAGAGGGTGCCGGGAGGGAGGAGTGAAGACAGGACACAAAGTTATATGGATGGTGGGTAGGAAGGAGAGAAGGAAGCAGGAAAAGAAGAGAGGCTATGGGTGCTTTAAGGAAAGGGGAAGAGGAAATAGTGGAGAAGGGGGAACAGGATGCTTCCCGCAAGTCCCCGTGGGTTCCCTGCTTGTCATTTTGTTACAGAGGTAGAACTGGAGCTCTGACAGTTGTATGGTTCATCTTAAGGAAAAACTCATTAGGAAATAAGCATTTGAGGGTAATCGTCAACCTGTCTCCCTGATATCTAGTTCAGTATGCAGGAGGGGATTGTTTTTGTATGGAAGAACATTCAGCTCTGAGACACCCTGCCAGGGCACTGGTTTAGAAGAAGAAGAAGAGATTGGATTTATATCCCGCCCTTCACTCACTCGGAGTCTCAGAGTGGCTTACAAACTCCTTTCCCTTCCCCTCCCCACAACAGACACCCTGTGAGGTAGGTGGGGCTGAGAGAGCTCTGTCCTTGAGAGAACAGCTGGTACAGAGCTATGGTTTGCCCAGGGTCATCCAGCCAGGTGCAAGTGGAGGAGTGGGGAATCAAACCCGGTTCTCCCAGATTAGAGTCCGCGCACTTAACCACTACACCAAACTGGCTCCCCTCATTGAGAAACCTGCTTTTCTAGCTTCTCTTGTAGCCATCAGCCCTGACCTGGGTGGCCCAGGCTAACCTGATCTCATCCGATATCAGAAGTGAAGCAAAGTTGGCCCTGGTTAGTACTTGGGTGGTGTGTGTTAAGCCCTGTCAGGTCACTTCTGACTTACGGCGACCCTATGAATTAATGCCTTCAAAGCATCCTGTCATAAACAGCTTTGCCCAGGTCTTGCAAACTGAGGGCTGTGGCTTCCTTGCCCAAGTCAATCCATCTCCTGTTGGGTCTTCTTCTTTTCCTGCTGCCTTCAACTTTTCCTAGCATGATTGTCTTTTCCAGTGACTCTTGTCAAAAAACGGGATCGCAATGCTGCGGGGGGAATCGTGCGAAGCCGCGGGTCAAAATGCGACACAGGGCAAATAATGGGAAACTGACGCATGCAATCGAGGGAAAGGGTACAGCGACGGCGGAGTTTGAATTCTCTGATCTGATTCGGCCCGCTGCTGAATTGGCGCTGAAATTCGGCGGCAACTTTAAAAGCGACTGGAGGGGAGGGGGTTTGAAGGAGAGGCTCCAAACTTGCAGGGTAGCTGTCGGGGCCTCTCCTCGAAATACCCACCAAGTTTCAAGAAGATTGGACCAGGGGGTCCAATTCTATGGGCCCCAAAGTAACACTTTTTCCCACCATAGAGAACAACGGAGGGGATGGGACAACCTGTTTGGGGGCCCATAGAATTGGACCCCGTGGTCCAATCTTCTTGAAACATGGTGGGTATTTGGGGGAGGGGCCCCAGCAGCTACCCTCCAAGTTTGGAGCCTCTCCATCAAACCCCCTTTCTTCCAGCCCCTCATATACCCTATGAGTTTTTGCCACTGATTTCAATGGCCCACAGGGTATAATGGGGCTGAAACTGACATTCCCTTTCTGACACACTTCCGGTGATGTCAGGGGACGTGGCATATGCTAATGAGCTATGCTAATGAGTTATGCTAATGAGCTCCTGCGCCTCTTTTTCTACGAAAGGACCCCTGAATACACAGCAAATGTGGACCCTGGATTTTTTTTAAAAAAGAGCATGCCCCTTGCAGTGAAAGAAAACTAAAGCAAGTTGGCCATGTGGCACACCTCTCCAGCACTCAGATAATAGAAGCTGAAGGGCGGTGAGAAAGATGACCTTGGCTAAAGGGCCTCCTTGATTACATTGCAAAGACATTACAGGATCTGCCAGTTACCGATCACACCAGGCAGACGCGTCTTCGCCTGACAGAGACAAAGGACGGCATCAACGCAAACCGTCACCTGCAGAAATGAAGCGAGGTGTTTGGAGGGCCTTGGGGGTCAAAGCAGAGACGATACAGAGGGTCCTGTGATTGGACTGCCAGGACATTTTTATTACATAAATAGCGGCTGCAGGGTCCCCTGTGTCAGATGTCAGAGGCCTGCTAGTCTGTTGCAGCGAAAATAAACCAGGAGACTCTGGCACCTTGGGAGGGGGAATGGAATCGTATAGCCTGGTCTTGTCCAATCTTGAAAGTTAAGCAAGATTAGTCCCCCTCCTAGAGTTGGCAGACACCCCCCCCCCCAACAGGCCCTGCTGCCCAGCTGTCGATCAGCTGGCTGGTGGGGGGGCTTACCCGGAGAAAGGGAAAGGTCCAGGCCTAATTGCCGGCATCGCACAGGAAGTGGCATCATCACACCGGCAATGTCATGGTGACACTTTGAGCTGGCCTTGGCCGGGAGGGCGGGGTAAAAATCTAACCCAATAAATAAATAAATAAACCTGGGCAAAAACTTTTATGGTAGAAGCCAGTTTTACCATAGAGGTTGTGCCCAACTACCAGAGCATCACCTGCTGGTGTGGTGATGTCACTTCCTGTGTGGTGCCGGCAATGAAACCTGGGCCTTTCTCTTTCTCCAAGTAAGTCCCCCTCCTATATCACACCAGTTGTCAGGAGGGATCTGGCTACCTATCTCAGATGCATGTTTTAACATGGTGAGAGGGGCTGTGCATATCAGTCAATGCTCCCTCTAAGCTGTGGAGTCTTGTTAGGGTTGCCAGCCTCCAGGAGGGGCCTGGGGATCTCCCGCTTTTACAACTGATCTCCAGCTGACAGGCATCAGCTCCCCTGGAGAAACCTGGGCCTTTCGCTTTCTCCAGCCACACCCACCTTTTGCTTCTTATTCTGTTTACCTAGTTTGTTGTCAAAACCCAGGGCTTTTTTTCTAGCAGGAATTAATTTGCATGTTGGGCTACATACCCCTAATGTAGCCAATCCTAATGAGTTTCTGCTGTTGGGTGTGGCCCTTTATGCTAATGAGTTCCTGCTGGGTGTGGCCAACTCAGGAGCCAGCCGGAACTCCGTTCCTGTGCGTTCCTGCCCAAAAATTGTCCTGGCTACCGCATAAATTAGTTTGCTCTGGAGCCCATCCTTCCTGAGCTAAGACAAGAATGTGTGAGCTGGAGGCTAAAAAACTGCAAGCTCGCTCACACTAACTCAGCTTAGAGGGGACGCCGAGTGCTACTTGTCCCTCTCCTGCTGCAGCTGCCACCTAGTCGCAGTGATGGCTCTTACCTTTGTGAAGAGAGGAGGAAGGGGAGTGGAACTGTATGGCCACTTTCTACTAGGCTTGACGGACACTGACATTCTCAGCATTCCTAACTGAATCAGGAGATTAAGAAAACTACAATTCCCATCATTCTCTGCAGAGAATGACTGCTTGAGAAGACTGGGAACTGCAAAGGACCCTATATAGTGTCTGAGAACCAGTTTGGTGTAGTGGTTAAGTGCACAGACTCTAATCTGTCAGCCCAGCGAGAGACTCTCTACATATGTTACATAGTAAGGTCAAATCTACATCTGACTTTCCTGCTGGAATCATTCTAGTTTAAAAAAACAAAACATCTATACCTGTTTCTAGTTTCAAACCATACTTGTTCTAGTTTAAAAATTACTGTTTACATTCGTTAATTGCCCTCCTGTGGTCACATTATACTGCTTTAAACAGATCCTGTTGCTTAGTACTCTTCAGAGCCAGGGACTGAAATTTGAAACCAGCATGAAATGAGCGTAGGAAAAGACAGCAGTCAAACTACTTCAGAGGGGAGGTGTAAATTGGGCCTAAAGCAATGAAGACTTCTATGCCAGTGCTGTTGAACCAGCTCTCAGGTGGAAGTGGAAAGTGCCATGAAGTTGTTATGTGAATTTCATAGCATCACTTTTATGTATTGGTGTTTTATTGTATTTTAACTTGTTGTGTGCCGCCTTGAGCCTGCCTCTGCAGGAAAGGCGGGTTATGAATCGAAAACAACAAACAAACAAACAAATAATAGAAATCAGTTCTCCCTCCCCCAAACCCTGCCCTCCCCAGAATCCACCCCCAAATCTCCGGGAATTTCCCAACCTGGAGTTGGCAACCCAAGCTCAGAATCTTTGGTGACGTAGACCCATCTTGAGGGACGTTGTTGTGTTCAGATTCGTAATTCTGCTTCTGTCTGCACGGATGGTTTCCGCCACGCACCCAAATGGAACCATCTGATTCTTCAGCGTCGCATTCTCCAGTGTAACAGGAATGAAGCAAAGCATCTCCTGAATCAAACAAGGACCACAACCGATGCTTCCTTTCCCCCCCTGCAGCTGTAGAGGTGGTTTTCAGCCGATCAGATTACAACCCCTGCTAAATTTTCCACCAGCATCCTCCACATCTGAGGAGCAAGAACCCATTGGATGCATCAACTGATAAGTCAGTCCTTAATAGAAAGTGGGGAAAGGAAGGGGGGGGGGGGGAAGCAGGAAGCTTAGTTCATCATCTTGAAGGCCAAGTGGTCGCTGCTTGTTATTAACTGCTGATAATTCACCTCCCGGCAGTTGTCGACAAAGAAAGCAAAGCCCAGCAGTCCATTACGCTAAGCAAAAAATGAGAAAGAGAGCTTTGAATCAAAGTTAGTCCTTTGTTTAAGGTTATGGTTGCCTTGATCTCTTTGTTCAGTGGGGGGATCATCCAGGCATACCGATCGAGACACTTGGTACATTTTACAAGGATATTAAAAATGGAAAGCATGTCAGGTGACCCAGTCCATTTCAATACATGTGGAAGGCTGTCTCCTCTACAGGCGATTCAGAGACTGCTTTGGTGGTGGAACACAATGCTGCCTCTAAGCTGTGGAGTCTTGCGAGCAAAAATTCTACTCTCACAGTTCCCTCTAAGCTGAGTTAGTGTGAGTTAGCTCAAAGTTTTTTAGCCTCCGGCTCACACCTTTTTGTCTTCACTTGGGAGGGATGGTCTCCAGGGCAAATTAATTTCTGCAGTAGTCAAATCACTCACTCACAACTTTTAATGCCACTAGCTCACATAAAGGAGAATTCTTGCTCACAAGACTCCACCACATGATTTGTGAGCGACTGGCATTGAAGCTGCAAAGGAGCAATTTGGCTACGGCGTAAATTGGCTTGCCCTGGAGCCATTCTTCCTGAGCTAAGACAAAAATGTGAGCGCCGGAGGCTAAAAAGACTGTGAGTGAGCTCACACCAACTCAGTTTAGAGGGAACCCTGGTTGCAAGCTCCTTTGCTAAAATACAAAAGTGATCTAATACCTGGAAGCAGATAAGCTAAAAGAGAGAGAGAGGAGGATCCCATGATCTATTAGAGCATTCTAAACTCCATGAAGAAGAGAGGAGAAGCAAACACCTCCTACACACAAAAAGAAAGGCATGGCATGGTCGTTGGTTCCCAGCACTACCTGCCTACCTGAGGGACCGCCTTTCCCCATATATACCCCAGAGAGCACTGCGATCAGGCACACAACATCGCCTGACTTTGCCTGGCCTGAGAGAGGCCAGATTGACGACCACCAGGAATAGAGCCTTCTCACTGGCGGCCCCCCACTGGTGGAATGAGCTCCCGGAAGATATCAGGGCCCTGCGGGACCTTTTGCAGTTCTGCAGGGCCTGCAAGATGGAGCTCTTCCGCCAGGCTTTTGGGGACGCCGCTGGGGGAAATGGCCATGGGTAAGTGGCCAGTGATGTGTAGGCCCGGTACATCTCCTGGTGGTTGGCCCTGGCCAGGGGGAAGAAATAGTAGATGCAGTTACTGTCTCTGGTGCTGGATTTGTAAATTGCCGCCATTTTTCGTGGGTTTATTGGTTTTATTGTTAAATTATTAATTGATTTTTGTATACTGATTTTAAATGTTGTGAGCCGCCTAGAGCCGCTTTGTGCTGGCTAGGCGGGATATAAATTCAAATAAATAAATAAATAATAGTACAATAACTCAAAATATGTCTGAAATCAATGCTCCCTGCCAGCAGTGGAGTCCTGTGAGCAAAAACTCCACTTTGTGAGCTACTGGCATCAAAGTTGTGAGAGAGCGATTTGGCTCCTGCATAAAGTAGTTTGCTCTGGAGCCATCCTTCCTGAGCTGGGACAAAAACGTGTGTGCCGGAGGCTAAAAAAATGGTGAGCTCCCTCACACTAACTCAGCTTAGAGGGAACCCTGGATGGAAGGTGCCATAAGGTTGGACCTGACTTACGGGGACCCCCTCATGGGTTTCCCAAGGCCATCTCAGTGGTCTCTAAGGTGCTACTGGGCTTGAATCTAACTCTTCTATTGTCGACCAACAGGGCTACCCTCCTGAAACTACCTATAATTGTCTTTCAGAAACCAGTCAAAGAGAAATTTTTCTCCCTCTCCCAAAATACTAGAACTCGAGGACATCCAATGAAGCTGATGGACAAGAGGTTGAGGACAGACAAAAGGAAATACTGCTTTACACAGAAAGTGATTGAAATGTGGAATTCGCTGGCAGAGGATGTAGTGACGGCCACAGGAATACACAGCTTTATAAGGGGATTAGATAGGTTCATGGAGGATACGTCTATCAATGGCTACTAGCCCTGGTGACAGAGGGGAACCTCCACAGCCAGAGGCACTAAACCTGTGAATCCCAGTGCCAGGTGGCAACATCAGGGGAAGGCCTCAGCCTTAGGGTTGCCAGCTTCTGGAGGAGAGGGAGGAGGAGGAGGAGGAGAAGTGGTTTTATACCCTGCCCTTCACTGCCCAAAGGTGTCTCAGAGCAGCTTACAAACTCCTTTCCCTTCCCCTCCCCACAACAGGCACCCTGTGAGGTAGGTGGGGCTGAGAGAGCTCTCTAGAGAACTGCCCTTGAGAGAACAGCTCCAAAAGAACTTATGACTGACCCAAGGTCACACCAGCAGCTGCACGTGGAGGAGTGGGGAATCAAACTCAGTTCTCCCAGATTTGTAGAAGAAGAAGAAGAAGAGATTAGATTTATACCCCGCCCTTCACTCACTTGGAGTCTCAGAGCGGCTTACAAACTCCTTTCCCTTCCCCTCCCCACAACAGACACCCTGTGAGGCAGGTGGGGCTGAGAGAGCTCTTTCCCAAGCTGTCCTTGAGGGAACAGCTGGTACAGAGCTATGGCTTGCCCAAGGTCATCCAGCCAGGTGCAAGTGGAGGAGTGGGGAATCAAACCCGGTTCTCCCAGATTAGAGTCTGGGCATTTAACCACTACACCAGACTGGCACCAAACTGGCACTACACCAGACTTGAATCCGTGCTCTTAACCTGCTCTGAGACACCTTCGGGCAGTGAAGGGCAGGGTATAAAACCACTTCTCCTCCTCCTCCTCCCCCTCCTCCTCCTCCTCCCCCTCCTCCAAACTGAGGGTGGAGCCTGGGGAAGATGGGGTTTGGGAATGACCTCAGCGGAGTATAATGCCATCTACTCCACCCACCAAAGCAGACATTTTCCCCAAGGGAATTAATCTCTGTAATCTAGAGATCAGTTGTGATTCTGGGAGATCTCCAGGCCTCTCCTGCAGGTTGGCAGCCCTATTCGGCCTCTCTGCCCTGTTGTTGGCCATGCAGAGCAACTGGTTGGCCACTGTGTGAGACAGGATGTTAGACCAGATGGACCACTGGTCTGATCCAACAGGGCTCTTCTTATGTTTATGCCCACCTAAAATGTTGCCTGAATGCAAACGTGTGGGGTTTTTTTTAAATCACCTCCTCAATTTTAACCTCAAAAGGAAGCCTTTAATGTTGTGTGATCTTGCTATTGTGGTGATTCACCATGGTGGAGTATCTCTGTAATGTCTGGAAGCTCTTATTGAAAATTGGTACTTGTAATTCCAAACAATAATTATTTTTCTTGCTAAGATCTTCGATGCAGAAAGCCGTGGACATTGTGCTGATTAGATCTGCATTCTGAAAAGCCGTCCCTTTTTTTTTTAAAAAAAAAAAGAGTGTAATTATACCACTCGGCGATGTATGCTTTAATTTTAATTCGGTACTTTATGCACATTATTGCTAACCTCTGCCCCAAGGAAGAAAGAATCTTTTGCGTACTTAAATATTTCAGCCGCGGAGTAAATAGCACATTTGGGAATGAAATGAGGAAGCCCGACAAAAGCAAACAGCCACCAACCATGAGTCACACCTGAGAACTGCTGAAGGAAGCAGGACTGTTTTCATTCTTCTCTCCCCCTCTGCAGCCTGAAATTTGCCTAGAGAATGACAGCGGTAATAAATGGAATTAAAAAGAAAGGCAATTATAGAGTTGTCATGAAGCGGATGTAGCTGGCTGGTCATGATGTTTAGCTACTGATCATGGATGCGCAATGGGCGTTTAATATCTGGTGAATTGCCTGGACCTGTATAGCTCAGGCTAGCCCGATTTTAAAAGATCTCAGATGCTAAGTGGGGTTGGTACTTGGAAGGACACCACCAAGGAAGGCTCTGCAGAGGAAGGCAATGGCCAACCCCCTCTCTTTCTCACTTGCCTTGGAAGCCCCTTGCACAATGCTCCCCCTAAGCTGTGGAGTCTTGTGAGCCAAAATTCTACTTTGTGAGCTACAGGCATTAAAGTTGTGAGTGAGTGATTTGGCTACTGCATAAATTAGTTTGTTCTGGAGCCATCCTTCCTGAGCTAGGACAAAGATCTGTGAGCCAGAGGCTAAAAAATAGTGAGCTAACTCACACTAACTCAGCTTAGAGGGAACACTGGTCACCATAAGTCTTGGCTGGGAGACCACCAAGGAAGACTCTGCAGAGGAAGGCAATGGCCAACCCCCTCTCCTTCTTACTTGCCTTAAAAGCCCCTTGCTGGGGTCACCATAAGTCTTGGATGGGAGGCCACCAAGGAAGGCTCTGCAGAGGAAGGCAATGGCCAACCATCTCTGCTTCTCACATGCCTTGAAAGCCCCTTGCTGGGGTCACCATAAGTCTTGGTTGGGAGACCACCAAGGAAGACTCTGCCGAGGAAGGCAATGGCAAACCCCCTCTCCTTCTTACTTGCCTTGAAAGCCCCTTGCTGGGGTCACCATAAGTCTTGGATGGGAGATCACCAAGGAAGGCTCTGCAGAGGAAGGCAATGGCCAACCACCTTTGCTTCTGACTTGTCTTGAAAGCCCCTTGCTTCCAACAGTATTCTTGGATGCAGGCAATGGCAAACCACCCCTGAAAGTCTCTAGCCTTGAAAACCCTGTGGGGTTGCCATAAGTCAACTGAAAGTTGACGGCACTTTCCACCACCAGTTAGCACACATGCAGTTGAGCATTGGGTCCTGTAATGACACTGAGGTTCTGACTGATGACCCGCAACTATACAAGGAGACGTTAACTCAGATGACTTCTCAATCAAGAGATGCCTCGAAATCCAATGAAGTTCTGATTGTGAGAGATCAGGTGATCTTAGGCTACCCACGTTCAGAATAAACTCTCTTATGGGTTTGTTGTGAGAAGAAACTTCAGAGAACACCATGTACCACTCTGAATATCAGAGGAAGGAAAGGATCAGTGGTCACAGGCAGGTGAATATTAATCTCAGATCTAATGCCTGCAGTGTAACCCGAACCCATGTTTTTGGTGTAGTGGTTAAGTGCGCGGACTCTAATCTGGGAGAACCGGGTTTGATTCCCCACTCCTCCACTTGCACCTGGCTGGATGACCTTGGGCAAGCCATAGCTCTGTACCAGCTGTTCCCTCAAGGACAGCTTGGGAAAGAGTTCTCTCAGCCCCACCTACCTCACAGGGTGTCTGTTGTGGGGAGGGGAGGGGAAAGGAGTTTGTAAGCAGCTCTGAGACTCTTAAGTAAATGAAGGGCGGGATATAAATCCAATTTCTTCTTCTTATTATTATTCAGGGGTCATTTCGTAGAAAAAGAGGTGCAGGAGCTCATTAGCATAACTTATTAGCATAACTTATTTGCATATCCACCTGACATCACCAGAAGTATGTCAAAAGGCAAGAAAGAGAGAGAGAGAGAGAGAGAGAGAGAGAGAGAAAGAAAGAAAGAAAGAAAGAAAGAAAGAAAGAAAGAAAGAAAGAAAGAAAGAAAGAAAGAAAGAAAGAAAGAGCTGGCAGAGAGGGGACAGCTACTAATCCAAGCCTCAGAAATACCCCTATTCTGGGAGGATAGCTTCAGTGGTGGCTGAAGCCTTCAGAAGGCTGGTCGGAGGAACAAGGACCTTTCCAGGGGACGGGGTCATTTTGCTGCAGCCATGACACAAGCAGGCATTCCCCCACTCGGGTGGAGGGGCTGGCACCAACTCCCAGAGCTGAGCTCCCCCGAGCTCCCGCTTGAAATGACCCCTGCTTTTATTTATTTTTTATTAGTTGTTGTATTACATTTATAAATTGCCCAATCCCTGCTATTGTAGGGCTCTGGGTGATATACAACATGGTAAAAACATTAAAACTATAAAATGAATACAGACAGTATTCATATGAATACATTATTTTTCAAAAATAAAAAAAATAAAAGTGGCAAAAATTTCAATTTTCTCCCATTTCCGGTCTGTGATCACCTCATGGGTGTGGAGGAGGAAATAAAAACAGTCTCAGAAGCAGGAGAACAGATTATTTTAAATATATATTTGGATTTTCAGTGCCCTTTAATCTTTGAAATGTTTTTAAGGTTTGCCACCTTGAAGACCCTGAACTGGGCGGGAAGGCGGCGTCAAAAAGTTTGCAGTTTATAATTATAATACAAAAATCCACCGGGGAGGTCTCTTTCATCAGCTCCGGTGAAATGAAGAGACGTGGGGGCTGTTAGAATTAAATCTATTAGAACCACTAGAGCAAAACAAAAGAACACGTACCTTTGGGATTCCATGGATGGCAGATGCATCATTAGTAGACATTGATTGCTATAAGGGGAACATTAATCAGGCGTTAAACAGCGGAAGTAATCTTCCTGTAAGAATGTACAGAACTTTTGTAAGGAGAGCTTAAGCCTCAGTGAGCAAAGAACCTGTGTCTGGGTTGTACCATGTCAGACTGCAAGTGAGGGGATCACATCTTCTATGAACCCCCCAGTTCCCTGCATACAGAAAGTTATCATGTTAGGTAGTAGTCTAGCCTATAATGTTTCTCCTTGGCATCTAGATTGGGTTTTTTAAAAATGTGGTAAGAACTTTATCCATCCATCCATCCATCCATCCATCCATCTACCTATCAGATCTATCTATCTATCTATCTATCTATCTATCTATCTATCTATCTATCTATCTATCTATCTATCTATCTATCTATCTGGATTTATATTCCACCCTCCCCCCAAGTGGGCTCAGGGCGGATTACAGGGCCATTCGGCATCACACTATAAAAATACAGTAGTACAATATAAATGCATTGATAATCAGATTAAAACAGTTAAGAGGTCTACTTGATCGGGGCCACATAGAGATGGTGGACTTCAGCAGGGGAGGCCAGCTTTTTCACCGGACACCCGCCACCTCAACCAAAGGCCTGGTGAAGGCTAAATGGACGTCCCTTGGGCTGGGGACAACCAGCAGGTCTTGATCGGCAGAGCGCAAGGCTCTCCAGGGCACCTATGGGGAGATGCGGTCCCTCAGGTATGTCGATCCCAGGCCATGCAAGGCTTTTAAAGTCAATACCAGTACCTTAAACCGGATCCGGTATTTAGGAGTCCCCACCAGCAGTCTGAAATGGTATAAACACATTCCCACTATTCATTTTCACAATCCCTTTCTTCTTCCTCAACTCCTATTTTGTCTACAGCATATGGAGGGTAATTCCTAGATCAGAAGCTCTTCATGTGAGTAGGATACCTACCAGAAGTTCTTACCGGAAGTGACAAAGGGTAGCTCTAGGAGTTGTCAGAAACTCTGCAGACTCTATGGCATCTTATCCCCACTGCACTCCTTACCCTCCCAAACGCCACCCTCCCCAGGCTCCACCCCCAAATCTCTTGGAATTTCCCGACAGAGTTGAAAACCCTGCTAAGAAATCATGTAAAAGAAGAGGATGGGGCTCTTACACTCAATGCTCATTCAGTCGGCACCTAGAGGGGTCATGTGCCCGTGTGCAGTATAAGGCAGATTCATGTGTTCATCTGTGTCTGGTTGCACATTTAGAAAGTTTTCCTCCATACCCACTAACCTGCTCCTATCCCCTTTCTCCTGAGTATATTGGCTTTCCTATCCCCAAAGGAGACTTAAACTCTGTATCGGGGCAGTGATGCCCTGTATTCTTGGAGGAAGACTACAAGAGAGTCAAAGAGAGAGAGAGCGGCAGAACACTGATCAAACGTCCTTTTACTACTCTATGGTGCTATCCCTTTGATATGTCGATTGCTACTTGTAGGGAAAACTTCCTTCTGGTCTTAACATGTTCTCTCCACACTATGCTAGCCTTCTCCATCTTGGCACCATTGGAGCGGGACATGCCTCCTGCATCTCTATCCATCTTAGCTAGTTAGACTACATTAGGAACCTATCTCTACCCTATCCTGTTTAGAATGGAGTTCCTCACAATAGAGAACTCTTATTAGTTCACAAGGATAAAGAGGCTTAGTGTGTAACTTTGCTTCATGCAGTACACATACTCCAGATGGGCTCTGCCGGGTTTATGTGCCTTGAGCACTCTGCTAAACTCAAATAATCCAACATGAGCCCTGTTGGTGGACCTCCTAAAGGCACCACGATTTTGGGCACTGTGTGACACGGAATGTTGGGCTGGATGGGCCATTGGCCTGATCCAGCGTGACTTCCCTGACGTTCTCATGTTCTTATCAGGAAAATGAATGTTTCAGTGCATCCCTGTTACAACTGGAGACCCTGAAGCCATGGCAATTGCTCATTTCTGCAAAAGAGGGAGAGTCATGAAAACAGGAATTGGATTTTGGCTGGAAAAAGCCCCATTTGGCCTGCAGGCCAAACAGAGGAGATGGATGTTGGTCATCAGAACCCTAAGATGAGGGCTATGTGTCAAATGACATGATTAAGAGTGCTTGGAATGTATCCCACGAGGGGCAGGATTCCTAACTCTGGATTGGGGGGGGGGGGGGGCGGAGTTTCATTGAGACAAAAGATTTAAAAGGTGGAATCTTCCTTTGTTCTTTGTTCAAATACTTTGCCCAGATGCTGTGATCTATGCTTGGACTCGACCTCCTCTGCAAAAGAGGCAGTAGGAGAGTTTTGGAATGTGTTTGCTCCACCAAAGGTGACTGTCTTGCAATTTAGCTGGGCTTAGGCTGCGGTCACACGGCCCCTTTAAATCCGGGAGCCCTCCTGGATTAAAGGGGCCACATTTTTTTTAGCTTGGGTTGGGATGTGTAAAGGTTTCGTTTTGCTTTTCCTTAGACCTGTTTATATATCCCAACCCCAGCGAAAGCAGGCGGTGGCAGGCAGAGGAGGAGGAGGCGGTGGGCAATGGTGGCGGACAGAGGAGGCGGTGAAGGAGGCAGCAGCAGCAGCGGAAGAAGCGGTGGCAGCGTTCTCAGGCGTTTGGTGGCGGCGGAGGCGGAAGAAGTGGCGGCGGCGTTCTCAGGCATTTGGTGGCAGCAGCAGCCGGAGGCGGCAGCTGGGGGAAGCACCCTTCCCCGAGCCCCGCCGGCCGCCTGGTAAGTTTGGGGTTTTTTTCCCCCTTTTTACACTGGGGTGCTTGAGTGCCCAAGTGTAAATGGGGGGGGGGGGGAAATGGCGGATGGGACCATCTGGACAGCCCTGCTCTCGCAATGATTGCGAGAGAGGGCTGTCCGGATGGCTCAAATGCGAGTTCCTCGCGCAACTCCCAGGAAAACATTTGATTTTCCCGGGGTCAGAAAACATGGGAGGAACCCGCATTTGAGCCGGCTTTGGCGCGGGAGTTCTCTTGGCCGTTCTGAACGGTCCCTTTAAATGCGGGAGGAAACAGCTCTTCCTCCCGCATTAAAGGGCCATGTGACCGCAGTCCTAGGTTTCATTTTGCTTTTCCTTAGATCTGTATCTACTAGGCCTGACTGCTATTTCTCCACCTATGAGCTCTGGTAATAAAGCTTCTTCCCTGTTTCAAAAAGCAGATCGTACCTACCAGTTGCATTTGCAGAGTAATTATTGCAGCAAGGGTGCCCAACCTGATCAAAGAGTAGATAAATGTTTATTTAGGAACGAACACACTTGATAGGAAAGAGGAGAGACAGAGATGGGTTCCTAACTACTTCTCTGGCTGAGAGAAAGGGAAAGTGTGGAACTTCCAAGGAGGAGGAGAAAATTGCCCCAGGGCTGCGGTCACACACACTAAATAATCCACTTTCAGTGCACTTTCCAACCAGATTTTTACTGTGTGAACTGGCAAAATCCAGTTGGAAACTGCACTGAAAGTGGATTATTTCGTGTATGTGACTGCAGCCTAAGTAGCAATCTGGAGACAGACAAGGAATTATACTTAACAGGAGAGAAGGTGCTGACCTTACTATCCTAGCTAACTGTCTTCTTGCTGCCCCCTCCGGGGTCTTCTGTTTTTCTTTGTACAGTAGATGTTGTCTTTTGGTGTAGTGGCTAGGAGCGCGGAATCTGATCTGGGAGAACCGGGTTTGATTCCCCTTTCCTCGACTTGCACCTGCTGGAGTGACCTTGGGCAAGCCATAGTTCTGGCACAGCTGTTCTCTCAAGGGCAGTTCTCATTAGAGCTCTCTCAGCCCCTCCTGCCTCTCTCGGGCCGAGGACAGACTGGCATTTTGGCCCGATATAGTGGATTTTCAAGTGGATGAAGACAGCCCGTACAGACAGCCGCAGCTGCCTGGTGTTGCCGTGCCGTACTCACCCCATCCTGAAGCGCTTTCATCCTGCGTTAAACAGGTACTTGGTGAAACCGGTGTCAAGCCCTCTGGGTGTGTTCATCCCGCTTCCTGGCAGAGCAGATGCAAATAAGCTGCGCATCAAGCGGCGCCGGTAATGTGAACCCGCTGATCTGGCTGCTGCGCCCATGCGCATATGCACACCTCAGCAAAACCGAGGAGCTGCCCCGCAGTGTGAATGCTCCATTCCGCCTCCTCCCCAGTATGATCCCGCATCAGTCTACACAGTGCGAACAGTAAGCCCCGCGACAACTCGACCCGGGTCTTTTTGCCCCACTTCCCTTGGCTTCAATTTGCCAGTCTGTCCTCGGCCAGGGTGTCTGTTGTGGGGAGAGGAAGGGAAGAAGACTGTAAGCCACTCTGCGACCCTGAGTGAAGGGTGGGGTATAGATCCAATGTTTTTCTTTTCTTCTTCTTCTTCCCCAAACATGTTGAAGACTGCTCATATACTCTAAGAACCTGCATGCATGGGAGGAGTTAAAGTAATTGGGACCTCTGACCTTTGTACTTGCTCAGAGGCAGTCTCACCAAATCACTGGTGACGTGATAGGCTGGGTTTCATATCGTGGAGGGGGTGGCACTGAAGAGGAACAGGCTTTTATATGCAGGTAAACATGCGTGTGAGGACCCGCAGACCCAGGAGGGGTCCTCGCACGCACGATTTCTCCTCCTTTCCCGAAGGCATTCTACAGTAACTTCAGAAAGTAATGGCGGACTCAGCCTGGCCAAGTGAAAGGATCTCGTCTCAGTTCTCGGGAGACTTCCTTGTCAAATTGTTCCCTTTGGTGTCTGCAGTCAGCTGCTGTTGGACAGCCAGATGGCCATGACCAGTAGCTGGTCTTTATTGAAACACCAAAAGCTGTCTGAAGCCTTCTTGTTCGGAGAGGGAGAGAGATCTCAGGGGCTCCATCGCGTGCTGCCCCCCTGTCCAAATTAAACTGCTGATTAGAAAAGTCATCCACAGCCTGAATTGCAAAATTGAAAAGCGCTCAAGCGTTAAACGGCACTTCTTAAACCGTAAAAATAATAATGCAATGTTGGATAATGTATGAAGTGTAACACTAGTTGCCAGCCGTTTGTGGAAACAGTGTGTGTGTGTGTGTGATGGAAGCATGCTGGGTTTTCGATGCAGCTAAATGTCTTTGATATGCTCCCACCCCACCAGTGTTCCCTCTAAGCTGAGTTAGTGTGAGCTCGCTCACACTTTTTTAGCCTCCAGCTCACAGATTTTTGTCTCAGCTCGGGAAGGATGGATGCAGAGCAAACTAATTTATGCACAGCCTTAATGCCAGTAGCTCCCAAAGAGAGCCAGCTCCCAAAGAGAGCCAGTCTGGTGTAGTGGTTAAGCGCGCGGACTCTACTCTGGGAGAACCGGGTTTGATTCCCCACTCCTCCACTTGCACCTGGCTGGATGACCTTGGGCAAGCCATAGCTCTGGACCAGCTGTTCCCTCAAGGACAGCTTGGGAAAGAGTTCTCTCAGCCCCACCTACCTCACAGGATGTCTGTTGTGGGGAGGGGAAGGGAAAGGAGTTTGTAAGCCGCTCTGAGACTCTTAAGTGAGTGAAGGGTGGGATATAAATCCAATCTCTTCTTCTCTTCTTCTCTTCAAAGTAGGATTTTTGCTCACAAGACTCCACAGCTTAGAGGAAGCGTTGTTTTTCTTCCATGTCAGTGGTGTGTAGCTACTTTGAATGGAGTGGGAGGGAGGGGGAGGAGGAAGAAGGAGAGATTGGATTTATACCCCGCCCTTCACTTGGAGTCTCAGAGCAGCTTACAAACTCCTCTCCCTTCCCCTCCCCACAAAATACACCCTGTGAGGGAGGTGGGGCTGAGAGAGCTCTGAGACAATTGTCCTTGAGAGAACAGCTGGGACAGAACTATGGCTTGCCCAGGGTCATCCGGCAGCTGCAAGGGGAGGAGTGGGGAATCAAACCCGGTTCTCCCAGATTAGCGTCCACGCACTTAACCACTACACCAAACTGGCTCTCAAACTGGGGGGAGAGATGAAATCTGAACTAGGTAAAATCCAAAAGCAGAAGTCTCATGGAACTTAGTGCCATCTTTTAGAGCTTGGTTCTATGTAAATATACCAAGTAAAAGCATACAGAATGGCAGCTTTAGTTGACAGTCCTGTACTTTTACCGACCCCGGGAAAAACTAGTGTTTTCCCGGGAGTCGCGGGAGGAACCTGCATTGGAGGTTATCTGGACAGCCCTCTCTCGCAAGCATTGCGAGAGCAGGGCTGTCCAGATGCCCCCCCACCACCATTTCCCCCCCCTTTTACACTTGGGTGCATGGACACTCATGCGCCCAAGTGTAAAAGGGGGGGGGGAACCCAACTCACCCAGGCGGCTGGTGGTCCTTGGCCGCCACCGCTGCCTCTCCCGCTGCTGGGGCCGCCACCACCACCGTTCTCACTGCGGCCGCCACCTCTTCAGCGGCCGCCACCGTTTCCACTGCGGCCACAGCCGATGCTTCCGCCACCACCATGGCTGATGCTTCTGCTGCGGCCATGGCCGCGACCACGGCCGCCGTTCCCGCCGTGGCCGCCTCTTCAGCGGCCATGGCCACCGTTCCCTCGGCCGCCGCGGCCACTGCCCCAGGGGTTGGGATGTGTAAACATCCCAACCCGCAGGGGGAAAAATGTGGCCCCTTTACATCCGGGATCCCTCCCAGATTAAAGGGGCCGTGTAGCCGCAGCCTGAGAGAGCTCTCTCAAGAACTGCCCATGAGAGAACAGCTCTGAAAGAACTTGTGACTGATCCCAGGTCACACCAGCAGCTGCATGTGGAGGAAGAAGAAGAAGAAGAAGAAGAAGAAGAAGAAGAAGAGGAGGAGGAGGAGGAGGAGGAGGAGGAGGAGATTGGATTTATATCCCGCCCTTCACTCACTTAGAGTCTCACAGCGGCTTACAAACATTTTTCCCTTCCGCTCCCCACAACAGACACCCTGTGAGGTAGGCAGGCCTGAGAGAGCTCTGAGACAACTGTCCTTGAGAGAACAGCAGGTACAGAGCTATGACTTGCCCAAGGTCATCTAGCAGGTGCAAGTGGAGGAGTGGGGAATCAAACCCGGTTCTCCCAGATTAGAATCCACACACTTAACCACTATACCAAACTATCTACACCAGTTCTCCCAGGTTAGAGTCCGCGCTCCTAACCGCTACACCAAACTGTTTCTGGCATGTGGGTTGCTCTCATATGAAGTTGAAGTCCACAGCCAGAACATCAGAAGTGTCCCTGCCTGTGAGTCCAGTGGGGCTGAGGGAAGGAGTCTTTCCAGAATGGCCATGGTGAACGCCTCCGGTGTGCGCAGCTCCCCTCACACTAGCCAGGATGGATTATCCAGTCCTTTCATATTCCGTGGAACATCGTTTTTCGATTAATTCAAAAGCTGTTAATTATTTATTTATTTATTTTTAAGTTCCCTCTGCCAGCTGAAGGGCTGCTGAACATATTGTTCTCTCTCAAATATCTCACTGAAGAAAACCAATTATTTTCACTTTCTGCAGCGGCTGGTCTAACTAGAACGTCAAGGGTTGGTTTTATGACATGGATTTTCCATTCAAATCTATTGCTTCCACATGTCTAACTCTGGGGCAATTTGAAGAGATCTTTTTTTTAAAACAAACAAACACCCTCCTATTTAAACCTCCTATACTGGAATCCCTTTTTAAAAGTTGGCTTTACATTGGATCCAGCCGGCATCCTTAATCCAATTAATCTGAAAGGGGAGACAGTGGTACCAATTTTTTTTTAAATACAATTTTTTATTTATTATTATTTGTTTTGTCTGTTACATCAAATATTTATAGTTATTTACATTTATCTCCCTTCAATACCCTCCCTCCCTCCCTCCCTCTCTTTTAATCATAGTCTTTTCACCCCAGCCATGGGCACAAAGTCTTAATCTTCCACTGAATGTCTTTCTTTCTTTCTTTCTTTCTTTCTTTCTTTCTTTCTTTCTTTCTTTCTTTCTTTCTTTCTTTCTTTCTTTCTTTCTTTCTTTCTTTCTTTCTTTCTTTCTTTCAATATCCAGTCTAGGTAGGTCTTCCATCTGGTCTTGATTTCCGTGGATTTTTCTTCCCATGATATTCCTTTGTTGATTGACGCCACAATATCTGACTGTATAAAGTCAAACAAATAGTTGTGCCAGATTTCTATTGTCCATTTACTTTTGTCTTTCCAACCCAGAGCAATGACCGCCTTTCCCGCCAGTATCATAGCCTTGACTAGATTTTGATTAGACCTATCCAATAACGGGCTTCCTATTGTACTTAACATCATTAGATTAAAGTCTATAGTTAGTGTTATATTGCAGACTTTTCTGATAATTTCAATAATTTCCCCCCAAAAGGTCTTTACTTCTACACATTCCCGCCACATATGTGCATACCAACCCTTAGAGTGGTTACAGTGCCAGCACAGGGAACTCAATCCTGGAAACATATTAGCTAGCTGTGCTGGTGTCTTGTACCATTTTGTGAGGAATTTGTATTCAAATTCTTTAGTGGTACCGGATTTTAAGCTGAGCTCTATGCTCTACCCTGTTTCTATAACCACTGGCACCCCCAGATGCAGGGAGATGAATAGTGGTCACTCCATAGCGAGAAAGGATCATTTTTTTAAAAAAAAAACTCGCTCTGAGACACAGCACTCAATATTATTGCTGCACCAATTCCTGCCTTCGTTCTAATTAAACCAGAGCTGCTTCCAATGAGATTGTGGTCTGTGCGCTGTGCGTGCATATATTTTTAGCCACATCTCTGCGAAAATCGATGCTATTGGGAAATGATTTCTGCTCAGATACATCGCAAAGAAAACCAGACACAGTGGGAGAGATAGATTGCTGTCGGGAACCACCCTGGCTACTATTGAGGCGAAACGCCTGATTATTGGCTCTCAAATTGTCTTTTCACTTTGCAGTAAGCCAGCTGACTGACCTTTGTCATTCTTGAATGATTGCTGTTTTAAAAGGCTCTGACCTGGGTAGTCTAGGCTGGCCCAATTTCGTCAGATAGGCTAGATCAATTTCATCAGATCTCGGAAGCTAAGCAGGGTTGCCCCTGGTTAGTATCTGGATGGGAGACCTCCAAGGAATACCAGGGTCATGACATACAGGCAGGCAATGGCAAACTGTCTCGGAATGTCTCTTGCCTTCAAAACCCTACGGAGTCACCGTAAGTCAGCTGTCACTTGATGGCACTTTCCACCACCATTCAGAAACAGTGTGATAAATCTAATAAGCAGTAACGTTTTAAAAATGAGCAGTGATTTCGAATTGTTCCAAGGTAAAAAAAAAAAGAAAAAGAAAAATGCACGTAGTCACTGTTCACTTCCAACGGGGGGCTATTCTAAAATAGTGTTACAAGGTTGTGGTCACATGCGCGAGATAAAGTGTGTGTGTGGGGGGAAGAGGCTATTTCCCCCAGCAGAAGTTGACCTGCAGTTGCGTGATCACACAGTCTTTTGAAGCTGCAGGCTAGCCCGCCACTGCGTGATCAGACGCAACCACAGGTGAGTCTTTTATTTATTTATTTATTTTATTTATTGGGATTTATATCCCACCCTCCTTGCCGTACGGCGGGCTCAGGGCGGCTAACAACGAGCCATTATGGCAACAGTACATTCCTTAAAATGGTTTTAAAAAATATTTAATTAAATATTTAAAAATATTTAAAAATATTTTTATTTTGCCGTTTGTTTCCGATGCACTTAAATGAGGGATTGATGATTCATACGTCAACCCTGAGGGCTCTCTATGGAGTGTGCAATGATGTGCATACCGAGGAGGGCAAAAAACAATGGTACGGAGTCGGGATGGCCTGATCAGATCATCCTGACACCATGAGAGCGTGCTGGAGCGATCTGACATGGGAAAGTCTGTCTGTGGCCCATAGCAACCCATTTGCTACTGGACTTTCCGAGGTGTCTTTTAAATCCGCTTGTGCGGCAGAGCAAAACAAGCTGCTGATGGCTGCGGGGTGCTTACCAGATGTGGTTCTCTGATCACGCTCCTTTAATCCACCCAGCATTTGTGCCTATGTCAGGGCTCACTGTGTGTGTGGTCGCAACCTAAGTCTAATAAGCAATAATATTTAAAAACGAGGAGGAGGAGGAGGAGATGAATTTATACCCTGCCCTTCACTCAGAGTCTCAGAGTGGCTTACAACTGCCTTCCCTTCCTCTCTCCACAACAGACACCCTGTGAGGTAGGTGGGGCTGAAAGAGTTCTTTCGAGGACTGCTCTTGAGAGAACAGCTCTGAAAGAACTGTGGCTTGCCCAAGGTCACCCAGCAGCTGCATCTGGAGAGGTGGGGGATCAAACCTGGCTCTCCCAGATTAGAGTCCACACTCCTAATCACTACACCAAACTAACTACACCCCCCAAAAAGTGCATAAGCAAACCCCGCCCTGAGCCTGCTTAGGCGGGGAGGGCGGGGTACAAATTTGAAGAAATAAATAAATGAAAGCCCTGTGGGGTCACCACCCTGACCTGGATAGCGAAGGCTAGCCTGATTTCATCAGATCTTGGAAGCGAAGCAGGATTGGCCCTGGTTAGTGCCTGGATGGGAGACCACCAAGGAAGTCCAGGGCTGCTATGCAAAGGCAGGCAACAGCAAACCACCTCTGCTCATCCTCTGCTTTGAAATCCTGACAGGTCCCCATAAGTCAGCTGTGACTTGATGGCACTTTCCAACAAGACACTGGCTGACACTTACTGTCCTCTAGAGACCCAATGTGGAGGTCAAGTCTGCTTGGAGTGTTCCGGAGTGGATACATGAATTATTTATTTATTTATTTATTTTGATTTATAGGTCGCTCTCCCTGTTGTTGCAGGCCCAGAGCGGCTTACGTACTTGGCGAGCCAAGATTCACAAATACATCCGCAATATTAAAACCGTATAAAACCTTAAAACATTCATAATTCACAATAATAATTTCAATACAGTGCTTAGTGTAGTAGATGGCGTACCATGCACCTCCAACATTTTCAGGCCCCCAGTGTCGCTAACTCTGGGGCCAGGTGGTAACTTCTGTCCACACGTTGGTGATCATAGGGTGAGGGGGGAGAAGAAGAGGCGGCGGCCCCTATTCGTATGCCTGGCGGAAGAGCTCCGTCTTACAGGCCCTGTGGAACTGCATCAGGTCCCACAGGGCCCTGATCTCTTCCGGGAGCTTGTTCCACCAGGAAGGGGCCACCACCGAAAAGGCTCTCCCCCTTGTGGCAGCGAGCCTGGCATCTCTGGAGCCTGGTATAACTAGACGGTGTTGGGCCCCAGACCGTAGTGCTCTCTGGGGTACATACGGGGAAAGGCGGTCCCGCAGGTAGGTCGAACCCAGGCCATTTAGGCTTTAAAGGCAAGCACCAGTGAATTTGGGATGCTATAGGCAGCCAGTGCAGTGCCGCTAGCACAGCTCGGATGTGCTCCCGTCTAGGGAGACACATCAGCAACCTCGCCGTGGCATTCTGCAACAGCTGCAGCCTCCGGATTTGCGACAAGGGCAGCCCAATGTAGAGAGCGTTACAATAGTCTAGCCTCGAGGTGACCATTGCATGGATCACTGTAGGCAGGTCCGCGCAGTCCAGGAAGGGAACCAACTGCTGCACTAGCCTCAGATGGCAGAAGGCCGACTTGGCAGTGGCTGCTACCTGGGCCTCCATAGTCAAGGAATTGCCTTATCCCCTTTTAAAGATCTCACCCCAACCCTGGCAGCGAATGCCCCACTTCCCTTGGCTGACGATGTGTTGATGGTCAGTTTTTACAATCGAGGTGGGTTTTTTTCCATTGCTGTTTTAATACCGTTTTAATACCGTTTTTCCACTGCTGTTTTTAACGCATGCCTTGTTTTACTGTAAGGGGATTCGTTCTGGTGAATTGTTTTTTAATAGTTCTATTGTCTCGGCCTTCTAAATTTGCGTTCCTCATTCTTTTCTTTCCCTTTGTCCTCGTTAGCCACCTCCGAGCAGATATTTGGAGAGCTGGGCTATAAATCTGCTCGATAAATTGGACTCAGGGGGAGGAACCAAGCTGTTTGGGGGTGTTTTTTCCCCCGGAGCTGCATTGCACTTTGAGTTCAGGTGGAGGCGGGGAAGACATCTCCGCCGACTTCTTCATACCGATCAGATGCTGGACCATCCAACGATGGCCTGTCCAGATTATAGCAACGCCGCTCTGGGCTTCTAGCTTGTATTTCCGGAAAGCAGCAGCTTAACACAGCAGCTTTTTTTGTGACTTTGTGTAATTTTCAGAAATGTCCCCTTTGGCAAAAAAAAAAAGGGATTTGGTGACAATAGACAATGCAGAGACACAAACACAAGTGAAATCATAATTAAATGACACAGGGAATGTCTCCGGGCAAACTTTAACAGAAAACAGAGAGGCTGGCGCTGAGCGATTAGGTAGCCGGAGTCGCCCCTGGTATGAAAATGCATTTAAACTCCGGAACGGTTTACAGATGTGACAGCTGGTTGCAGCTTTTGGCAGATGAAAGAACATAACGTGGAGGCAGGGGAGCAGAAGCAGGCTTTTTCACAGGAAGGGGAATGAGTCTGAATTTACAGCTAAAGTATTTGTGGGGGATAGGTCTATCAGTGGCTACTAGCCATGGGGACGCAAAGGGAACTTCCACTTGTCGGTTGCCAACCTCCAGGTGGGGCCTGCAGATTCCCCACTTTTACTACTGGTTTACAGACTATAGAGATAAGAACATGAGGACATAAGAGGAGCCAGTGATGGATCAGGCCAGTGGCCCATCCAGTCCAACAAAAATACCAGGTGCCATCAGGAGGACCATCCGTGGGGCCAGGACACTGAATGAGATGGCTGCTTTGGAGGGTGGACTCTATGGCAGTTTGGTGTAGTGGTTAAGTGTGTGGACTCTAATCTGGGAGAACCAGGTTTGATTCCCCACTCCTCCACTTGCACCTGCTGGATGACCTTGGGCAAGACATAGTTCTGGCACAGCCGTTCTTGAAAAAGAGCAGTTTCTGTCAGAGCTCTCTCAGCCCCACCTACCTCACAGGGTGTCTGGTGAGGGGCGGAAAAAGGAATCCCACTCCCCCCCACCTGCCTGGGGGGGCGGGTTTCAAGGGATGGAGGAAGTATATAAAGGTGCCAAAAAAGCCCTGTTGCTGTCTTCAACTGAAGGCCCGGCGGAACATCTCCGTCTTGCATGCTCTGTGGAAAGGTAACAGCTCCTGCAGGACTTGGATGTCTTCCAGCAGAGCGTTCCACCAGGCAGGGGCCAGGACTGAGAAAACCCTGGCCGAGGACACCCAGGCTCCTCTTGGGCTGGGGGGACCACCAGGAAGTTTTTATTTCCTGAATGCAGTGCTCATCTAGGGGCATCCTGAAAGAGGCGGTCCCAAAGATTCCTCCTGGCACTGGGATTCGAGAGGCTGAATGCCTCTGAATGTGGAGGTGGGTTGGTAGTTCTGGGTTGGGAAATACCTGGAGATTTTGGAGGTGGAGCCTGGGGAAGGTGCAGTTTGAGGAGGGGAGGGACTTCAATGGGGTGTAATGCCACAGACTGGATGGGCCATTGGCTTCTCTTGTGTTCTTCTGCCTCATCACCACGCTCCATCATGGTGTTGAAGGCCCTATTGAGGTCACGAAATGAGCTGGCCTTTTGCAGGCACTGTGTTTTGCAGTGAGAGCAGCTGCCACCCTGACCATGGGGGAGATGGGACTGGCTAGGAAACAGCCAAACAAGCCCCCAAGGGAGCCTAAGACAAGCCACAAGTGGGTAGGCGGGATTGACCACTCCCAGTGTCTACACCCGGAGGGAGAGGAAGGATTACCGTTCAGAGCTGCTGATCTGTTCCATCACTCAGTACTGAAGCTCCTGGCAAGTTCAAGTCACTAGGCGGGTCAGCTTGTAGAGAAGGTGGCTCTGAATCCAGAACCCTCTGAGATGCTGTGGAGCACAGCAGAACCAGCCAGGCAGCAGCCGAGTCAGCCCCAGGCAAGAGTCAGCCCCAGACTAGAGCAGCTTGTCAGGTGAGAAAGCACCATTCCACCCCAGTATTTTCAGTCCAAATGGGAAAGGGGGCAAGCCTGTAGCTACAGTGGGGCATCTTGGGACCTGGCCCCCTGACTTACTGCCAAGGCCCCCTGACTTTCCATCCAGCCCAGGCTCCCCAACTTCCAATGTTTTATTTTATTTGTGGCACTCCCTTGCATGTGTGTGTGAGGGTATCTGTGCAGGGTGCCCCCTGACTTATTTAAAGGCCCCCTGAATTAAAAAAAATCCTTGGCTATGGGCCTGAAAGGGGGAATAAGAGGACCCCGAGTGCTTGCCAATCCCTGGAGTTGCCAAGTCCCATCCAGCTCACATCTTGGAGTTCACAAGATTCAAAATGGTGGCCAGTAAGGTAGCTAAACTTGGCACATTTTAGAGTTGCCAGGTCCCTCCTGGTCACTAGTAAGGGATGAGAAGGTAGGGGTACCAGATCCAGTTTGGGAAACTCCTGGAAATTTGGGGGTGGAGCCTGGGGAGGACAGGGACCTCAGTGGGGTACAATGCCATAAAATCCACCCTCCAAAGCAGCCATTTTCTTCAGGGGGAACTGATCTCTGTAGTCTGGTGATGAGCTGTAATTCCAGGGGATCCCCAGGTTCCACCTGGAGGCTGGCATCCCTTCCTAACCCTCTCCACTCTCTGTACTGCCTCATGCAATATGACTAGCCATGCCCCGTTGACAAGCAAAGGTCAGAGAAGAAAATGAGTTGTGTTGACAAGACACCAGAAACGGGACATAATTAAGTGTCTTGGAACAAAAGATAGCCGGAGGCAACTGACAAGAGAATTTGGCATTAGGTCATCAACTCGATGTGATACGAAGGTGCGGAAGACAGATCTCATGAGAGCCCCATCCAGTTCCGAGACAAGGAAAGCAAGTGAGAGACCCTTTAATAATGTTTTAACTCTTCACTCTTTCTCATTTCCACATAAGAAAACAGAGAAAATCTCTGGTAACCTGCACATTTGATTAGCCGGCAATTCACACTCCCCATGAGCGCCAGGTAACAAAACTTTTACGATAGGCAGGACATCGGAGAGAAACGTACACGAATCAAGCAAGTATTTGAGAGAGGCCATAACCCTAATTACATTTGCAGCCCGATCTTGTAGCACTTTTCACACACAGTTCAATATTCCTGGTTTTTGAGTAACAGCCAGATCCTTCTCTGCTGTGTGTCCGATATGACATATATCACTTGAGAGACAAAAACTGATGAGCTCCACGTCTTACAACAGCAGTATAGATACGATTAGAATTTCAACAGCCAATCCATATGCAAAAGAACCTCCTCAGGAAAGCTCTTCCATTAACATGTCACAGCCTGGGAAACTCCTACAAGGTGATGACTCAGCCCTACCCCACCTTCCTGAGTAGATATAAAATTACCTGCCTACCATTTTTCTTCTCACATTGACAGAGAGTACTCCATCTTCCTGTGTGATACCTCTGAGGATGTCAGTCACAGCTGCTGGCAAAATGTCCGGTACTACAATGCCAAGACCATGGCCATACAGCCCAGAAAATCTACAACAACTAACCTACCTACCTCAGTTTATTAAGAGCAAAAGTCTAGTAGCACCTTAATGATGAACAACAGAACTTGTGGCAGAGTATGAGCTTTCATGAGTCACTGCTCACTTCTTCAGATATCTGAAGAATAAAATAAATATCTGGAAAAGCTCCATGGCAGGAAAGGATCCTTAATGTCTTTACTCCAGGGATTTTCCAGATCAAAATTGCCTTTTCCAAGAGGCTCTTTTCATCCATAGGGAAAATGATACATGCTGCCTGAATGTTCTCTGCTACGGTGAGAATAGAAGCCAGGGGACAGGAACCTTGGGTAGGCAAAGAGCTCAAAGGAAAAAGGGGTAAGCGCGCGCGCGCACACACACACACACACACACACACACACACACACACTGTTGCCCCAATCAAATTTTGAGTTCAATTAAAGCGAACTAGAACCCCTCCACCTCTCTCCCGCTTCCTGTCTAGCTTGGCCTTAAGTACATAAAGATAGCCCCTCCCCCCCCCCCCGCGCATGCAAACCCATTTCCAGAGAGCGTGGATATTCAAACACAGTCATTATTGTGTCAGTGTTCATTCTCCTCCAGACCGACCACATATTTAAATGTGTGCATAGATTCCATGTCAGGACAGAGTGGGGGAACGATAAATCACAGCCTCTCTGCTCAGCACAACAGCTGAAAATGAAGAGAGAAGATTGTATTTGCCGTCCCATTTAATGTATCAACGTAATTTATGTCAGAGCCATCCCGCTCGCTTTAATACATATGCAATTTTAAACAAAATCAATCTCTTCTAACGTACCAAAAAAAAAACCCTCTCCAAATTTTTTTTTTTTTAAGCTTACGCGTTTTATTCAGGGGAGAAAACACTTTTGGTGTCATCTGTGGCTTTTTTTTAAAAAAAAAATTATAATAAGATACCTTATTGAGCTTTTTGTGCCAAGTCAACCGAGGCAATTAAAAAAAAAAATGAGTGCAGCATCAGGTCTGCAGCCGGATTACCCCGAAAGATTAACCAACACACTGGTTTTAAAAGATGTCTTACATAATTGTTTCTATAACCCCAGCTCCTTAAAAGCATATTGTGTTTCCTTTTACATTAAAATAACCCCCCGTAACTTCACTCAGATTCGCAGGGGAACTCTTAGAAGAAAAAGGCAAAAGAGTTGGGAGCTTTTCAGTATAGAAGAAATAAAGATCAGGGTTTTTTTGTGGGGGGGGGATATCAAAGATGGTTTAAAAAATATGCACGGTGTGGAGAAAAAAGTTGGAAGGGAACTGATTTTCCTGTTCCCAATGCTCTCGAACTTAAAGACACCCAATGAAGCTATTAAGAACAAAAGTTGGGACAGACAAAGCAAAGTATTTTAATACACAATGCCTAATTAACTTGTGGAAGTCACTGCCAGTGTAATGAAGGTGGCTAGCTCAAGTGTTTAAGATGCTGAACTGCAGACCGGAAGGTCAGTAGGTCAGCAGTTTGAGACCCGAGTGCTGCATGATGGAGTGAGCTCCCGTCTCTGGTCCCAGCTCCTGCCAGCCTAGCAGTTCGAAAGCAAGAAATTGCAAGTAGATAAATAGGTATCGGTTCGGTGAGAAGGTAAGAGCATTCCGTGCCCCTCAGCAACTAGTCATGCTGCCCACATGACCATGGAAACGTCTTCGGACAGCACTGGCTCTTCCGCTTGGAAACGGAGATGAGCACCGCATCCCTAGAGTCTTATTCAACTGGCTTTCAAGCAACGGAAACCTTTACCTTTACTAGCATTGATGGCTTTCAAAGAGAAGGAGAAAAAAATCATGGCGGGTAGCCACCAATGGATAGTAGTCATTGTGGCTAAGTGGATGTTTCATGATCAGAGGAAGCATATCTCTGAATATTAAGAGTGGGGATGTAGGCTGCCACCTTCCAGATGGCACTTGGAGATCTCCCACTATTACAATTGATCTCAAGATGACAGAGGTCAGTTCCCCTGGAGAAAATGGCTGCTTTGGAGGGTGGAACTTTGTCCTCTCCCTCTCTCTACATGGCCTTCCATGGAGACACATGTCTCTGCGGGTCTCTCCTGTAGATAATAATGCCCTCATCCTCCCACATACAGGATGCCAGACAAGCTGGCCGTTGGTGATAGGGAGACTCTTTAGCTCCGGCTTCTTTCTCTTCTTTTGACGGCAGCCTGAATGTGAACTGGATCTACCTAAACAAATGTAAGTATTTACCTTTTTTACAATATACATCTTGGGAGATGTATTTACTACGTTCAGTATCATGCTTCCATGACTGGGCAAAACTTTCCTACATTAACCAAATATCCCAATAAGAATGCCATAGAGTCCAGCCTTCAAAGCAGCCATTTTCTCAAGGAACGCATCTTGGTCACCTGGAGCTCAACTCCAGTAGCAGAAGCTCTCCAGGTACCACCTGGAGGTTGGCAACCCTAGCCTAGACAACTGCGTAGCTTGGTTTCAGCATCTCTGTGCAACTTGCTCAGGCTAAGGCCAGACAGGTCCAAGCTGGGCACAGGGCACTGCATGTGTCTCACTTTCAAAGGAGAGAAGAAGAAGAGGAGGAGGAGGAGGAGATTGGATTTATACCACGTCCTTCACTACCAAAAGGAGTCTCAGAGCAGCTTACAGTCCCTTCTCTTCCCCACAACAGACACCCTATGAGGTAGGTGGGGCTGAGAGAGATCTCAGAGAACTGCCCTTGAGAGAACAGCTCTGAAAGAACTTATGACTGACCCAAGGTCACACCAGCGGCTGCATGTGGAGGAGCGGGGAATCAAACCTGGTTCTCCCATATTAGAGTCCACATTCTTAACCACTACACCAAACCCTCCAGACTCTGTTAGGAAAACTCTGGCAAAGCTTGATTAAAAAGAAGCGGCCATAATTCAGAAGGGAAAAAACCCAGAATGGTCTTTGGGTTTTTTCCCCCCAGCCCTGCAGTTCTAAGATTCGTAGATCTGCTAAGTGTCAGCTTGACAATTTATATGCACGGGGTAATCAATATCCCTCACAAGCCTGTTGGTGTCGATTGCTTTTCACAGTGTTTAGCTGCTCTGTGTGCTGCATAATGTTGCAGGTGGCACTTTGCAGGCACTCGCGACAGTGACAGATGAAGAGCTTCTCTCCACTGTTTTGGTATCAAATGATCCTTGCGTGCACGCATCTCATTAGACAGGAACTTGAACAGCGAGATTAACACAAACAAGCAATTGGCAACATGAACCACAGCTGTAGCTGACTCCAGACATCACTCTTCCGGGGGAAAGGATCAGCTACGCACTGGATCTCTGCTTTGCCCCACTTTGTCTTTTGAGCATTGTTCCCACTGCTTCAACTTTGTACTCTCTTGGCCTCTTTCTGTATGGTCACTGTAGGATTTACAACCTTCAGGTGGGACTGAAGATCTCCTGGAATTTTAACGCAACTCCAGACTACTAAAATCATCTCCCCTGAAGAAAATGGCTGCTCCAGAAGGTGGACTTCATGACATTATACTTTGTTAAGGTCCCTCCCTCACCAAACCCTACCACACACAGGTTCTACACCCAAATCTCCAGGGATTTCCTGATCTGAGGTTGACAACCATTAGTCATTTATCGTTCTGTATCTCCAAGAACTTTCAGCTCCTTCTACTTTCTGATATATTTGTGTCAACTTCCCATGTTTCTCAGGGGTTTTGTGAAGGTACAGTACCAACATATTGGTCACTTCTAGCCACTTCCAGGAGGTAAAGTGATAGGCTCTTACCTCATCACTGGCCACTGAAAGGTCTGCTCTCAGGCTATAGGATTACATTCCTACAGATGTCTTCCATTTGTTAGTCCACTGGAGTCGCTTCTCTTCTCTTCTTTGACCGGGGCAATGTTCCCGTTTCCTGGGTTTTCACCAAGGACTGGTGCTGTTAGATTAATAAATGTGGGGAATTATGAGTATTAAATGGCAATAGGCATTAAATATAGGATCAGAAACTGTGTATATGGGAGTTTGATTTCCCAGTCCCAGAAACAGATGCAGAGGCTAGATTACTAAAGCAGTGATTTCTTTACTGAAGGATTCTTAAACATACCAGCATAAAATCATGCATTCACACACACAATACAGAACTAAGAAAGCAGAGGTGATTGACAGCTAATAGATGGGTCAGTTACGGGGTGATACTACCTGTCCAGATGTGCAGAGGTCCATGAAGAGGGGATTATGGCCTAAACCCAAAAGGCACCAGGGCAGAATCACACAGTTTGAGGCCATGTGCCTGGACGGATGTAGACACTGGAGAACAATGTAGACCAATGGAAGGCCTTGGGGGCTGGTCTCAGGTGAGAACAATAGATTATCTGGGCCAATGATGAGTCCCAGGGGTGTGTAGCATCAGGATGGACAAGGCCTAGATGTGACCAATGAGATCTCAGAGGGGGCAGAGTCTGGATTAACAATAGAAGCCAGGTGTTGGATGACTGTACTGGGGCTAGCTGAATGGGTTTTATGAACATTGATGGTTCTGCCAAGGCAGTTGAATAGGTTCCCAGATACAGACAAAAGATGGTAGATGGGTCCCTGATCAACGTCAGGAAGGATCGTTAATAATCTGAATGCTTGATTGGTTTATCTCGGTATCCTGAGGGATGGAGCAAGGAGGGACAGGTATCACACATAGACATGGGATCACAAAAAAGGCTGGGGGAGGTTCTGGAGATAGAAGGACTATTTGCCAGGTGGCCTCTGAATAGCCTTTAGAAATGTAGATATTACACCCAGTGGAACCCATTGTTATTCCATACGCATATCTTCTTGGGTGGATGAGAAGACTGGAGGTTTGCTCTGAGGGTTGCCTGGTTTGTCACCTGAAAATGGAAACCCTGTTTCCAGAGCGATGACTTGCTCTGTGTTTTCAGGTGTTCCTTGGCCTGAGTATTATGGGTCTCTGGTTCAGGTTAGGAAGTGGGGTGCCCCCGCTATTGGGGCAAGTCCAGTGGGATGGAAATAGGTTTTGCATCTCTGGATTGAGAAATTCCTTGCCCTATGATGAATAATAAATAATAATGAGAAATCCCTGGAGATTCGGGGTTAGAACCTGGGGAGGGCAGGGACCTCAGTGGGGTATAATGCCAGAGAGTCCAGCCTCCAAAGCAGCTGTGTTCTCCAGGGGAACTGATCCCTGTAGTCCGGAAATTGGTTGTGGTTCTGGAAGATCTCCAGGCCCCACCTGGAGGTTCTGCAAACAATACAACTGGAACTGCAGCTATTTGCAAGAAGTGGCGAATAAAAGGAAATAGCTGCAAGATGCTAATTGGATGCAAAAATACTACAATTTAATAAACAATAGAAAAATAGATATGTGTATATGGGTCCATAAGAAAGTTTCAAGCGACGAACATCCAGTTATTATTTTCGTTTCAAAGAAGGGTCTTCATCAGAAGAGGACCATAAAGTTAAGCTGGGTAGTTACATTACATACAAATGTTTTCCATTGGATCAGGCCATTCCACAAATCCAGCAATTCAGTTGAACACATAGCTTGCGAAGCCGTTGGCTAGAACTTTAAAACCTTTGAAATTTTCTACACTGAATTGCTTAATTCCTTCAATTTTACCGATGTTATATACAGTGATTAAGGATGTGCATAGATGCCGCTGCGGTTTGTTATTGTTTATTTTATTTTTACCCTGCCCTTCCTCCAAGGCACTCTGAGCAGCACACAGGGTTCTCCCCTCCCTCATGTCATCCTCCCAGAAGCCCTTTAAAATAGAGAGAGCGACTGGTCCAAGGACACCCAGTGAGCTACACTGTTGAGTGAGGATCCGAACCTGGGTCACCCTGTTCCTACTCCAACACATTATCCACTGCACCACCCTTCCTTCCTTCCTTCCTTCCTTCCTTCCTTCCTTCCTTCCTTCCTTCCTTCCCTCCCTCCCTCCCTCCCTCCCTCCCTCCTGCCTGCCTTCTTTCCTTCCTTTTTTCTTCCTGCCTATTTGTTTTGCTATTTTTGCATTATTTTATTTTATTCTGTTGTGCTCACCAATTTATGCCATTTTTAATACCACCGGGACACACAAAAAAACCCTGCATTCTTGGCAGTGATATTTCGGACTGAGAAGAAGGTTGATTGCAGTTTCATCCCAGAAACTCATGTTAGGAATATATTTTGAGAAATAACACACTGTGAGAGAGCTGGTTCTCCCCCCCTCCCCGCTTTATCTTCCTCCAGGATAGCCACATAAAATTAAGGTTGGGTTTATATTTTCAAAAGCAAATATATAGTCATTTCTCTTATTGAACACATGAAGCTGCCTTTTATTGAATGGTCTATCAGTGAGTATTGTCTACTCAGACTGGCTCCCCAGGGTCTCAGGCTGAGGTCTTTCATATCACCTCCTGCCAGATCTGTTTTTTATCTGGAGATGTCGGGGACTGAACCAAGAACCTTCTGCATGCCAACCAGATGCTCCACCGCTGAGCCACAGCCCCTCCCCTATTCTAAATGGTTCTTAATATCAATAACCTATGTGGTTTTACAATGGTCCCTAAAGTTCTTGTTACACAGCAGTCTCTGTGCAAGGCCCTTTACTCACTGACTAGGGCTGCCAAGTCAGCCCGGGGGGCGGGGGATCCCCTGCTACAGGGGTTCCCGATCCGCCGACACGCATTTGGCTGGCGGGGGAAACCCCACCCCCAAAGTCATCCAGCCAGGACGACTTCCCCAATGTAATGACGTCACCCAGAAGTGACGTCATCACGTTGGGGGTGTTGCCAGGGCGACACTCTGGCAATCGATTCAAAACTCTATGGCACCATAGAGTTTTGGGGTGATTGCCAGAGCATCGCCCTGGCAAACCCCCCCCCCCCAACGTGGTGACATCACTTCTGGGTGACGTCACCGGGCGCGTGCGCAAAGCGTGCGCACCGGGGGAACTCCCGGGCAAAGGAGGACTCCCCCCTGCCAGTGAGTAGAATCACCTTGGCAACCCTATCACTGACATTGTAATAGGGTTCTGTTAGGGTTACCGGAGAGCCAGTTTGGTGTAGTGGCTAAGAGCACGGGTTTGATTCCTCACTCCGCCACATGCAGCTGCTGGTGTGACCGTGGGCCAATCAGAAGTTCTCTCAGAACTGATCTCTCAAGGGCAGTTCTCGAGAGAGCTCTCTTAGCCCCACCAGGGTGTCTGTTGTGGGGAAGGGAAGGGAAAGGAGATTGTAAGCCACTCTGAGGCTATGATCACACACACTAAATAATCCACTTTCAGTGCCCTTTCCAACTGGCTTTTACTGTGTGAACTGGCAAAATCCAGTTTGGCCCCAAAACTAACAAATTTCTGCTCAGGGGGGCCAATGTTTTTTCCCAGGGGGCCTGCCATTATATGTCTGTGTGTGGTACTGCCATGCCATGCTCATACTTCTAAATAATAACTAAGTAATAAATACACCTTCCTGCTCCTGGTAAGCCCTGGCAACCCTAAAAACTGACCATAGTTCTTAGACCCCGAAGTCCCTCAAATTTAAGCCACCCCCTGTCTTTTCAAGCAGAAACCCCAATACTGGAAGTTTAACAGCATCTGGCTGACAGCTGAGAGAAATGCTTTCCACTTTTCCTCTCCCCCTCTGCACGGACCTTTCAATTATTACTCTATTATTAAAAAGCAAATTGTGCTCCGAACAAAGCCGGGCCCTGGAATGTGCACAAAGCAGATAACACCACTACGAGGGGGATACGTATAATAACACTGACATTCCTCATTAACCTCCCCAAAAACGATGGTTACAACATTAGAACCGCTCAAAGGGGGGTGAAATATCTCCCGTTGAAGGGGGGGAAGATAGGGGCAAGCTCGAACCAGTCGTTCCAAACACTGACGGGAGGTAATCATGGTGGGATGGATCCCTGCTGGGAATGTTCCTGGTGGTAATTTGCTGAGGTCAAATGTTCACGTTCATTTCGAACACCCGGAAGCATCTCATTAAGGCTGCATCGGTTTCTAACAACCTCTAGGGGCTCTACTGCACAGGACATTAGGGGAGCAATCAATTGCAAATGGAACAACCAGGGGTCCTTTGGGGCCGGAGCGAGGTGGAGCGCAGCTCCGCCAGCTCAGGAGGGGCAGTAGGGCAGCCACGGGCCGAATCAGATTCTCTGATCTGATTCAGCCCGCCACCAAATTTAAAAGCAGCTGTAGGGGAGGGGGTTTGAGGCAGAGGCTCCAAACTTGCAGGGTAGCTTCTGGGACCACTCCCCCAAATGCCCACCAAGTTTCAAGAAGATTGGACCAGGGGGTCCAATTCTACAGGCCTCCAAACGGGTTGCCCCCATCCCCTCCATTGTTCTCTATGGTGGGAAAAAGTAACATTTTTTCCCACCATAGAGAACAATGGAGGGGATGGGGCAACCTGTTTGGGGGCCCATAGAATCGGACCCCGTGGTCCAATTTTCTTGAAACTTGGTGGGTATTTCAAGGAGAGGCCCCAGCAGCTATCCTGCAAGTTTGCAGCCTCTCCCTCAAACCCCCTTTCCTCCAACCCTCATATACCCTACGAGTTTTTGCTATTGATTTCAATGGCCCATGGGGTATAATGGGGCTGAAACTGACATTCCCTTTCTGACACACTTCCAGTAATGTCAGGGGACGTGGCATATGCTAATGAGTTATGCTAATGAGCTCCTGCACCTCTTTTTCTACGAAAGGACCCCTGGGAACAACACCATGCCCTTCTATGCCTCGGGTGGGGAAACGGGCATTCTCGCCACCCTACAGGGCTGCTAAGAGCCACCACCATGAGTGCCGCCTTGGCCAGTTTTTAGAATAGAAGTCCAGGGTCCAAACCTCATAGTCTCAGTAGGGGAGCAAAGCAGGCTATAGCTTTGCATAACTGTCTTAATAGGGTGGCACCATAAGACCAATCAACCCAGAGTCTAAAAGTATCTAACTGTGCCACTGGCCACCCTGGGCCTCCAGGTTCCCTCTTTGTAGCTTTGACAGGCAGGAGGGCTATGGGCAGAGATATGGGGGTGAGGCCACAGCACTGGCTGAGGTGCCACATCACTTCCAGTAAAAAAAAAAAAGAGAGAGAGGAAGTGGCATAGGTAAATCTAGGAATCCCCAGAAACTCAGTGGTTTTACCATAGAATTTCCAGCAATTTGTCTAAAAGAAAGTATTTATTTCCTTAAATTGATAGAAATAATTCAATCAAATAGCACACATCTCTAATTTTGAAAAATGGAACAGAGGTAGGGTTAAAAATTAGAAAGCCTTACAAGGAAACAATGAAAAACTAACCAACGAAACAATTAGTGCGGGCAAAGAAATTCTAAGGAAAGCAGACCAGCGAAAGTTTAACATGTCCCACTGAACGAAGGGTGACAAAGGCAGAAAACAGTGAAGTATAATAACAAAATTAGAGTCCGGTGGCACCTTTAAGACCAACAATGGTTTATTCAAGGTATGAGCTTTTGTATGCATGCACACTTTCCCAAATACATTGGAATGGCAGGTAAGGTTCAAACTTATAGCCAGAGAATGAACAACATATATACAATAGACAATATTGCAATACACTGCAATACCGTCTCCTATACGTGCAATCACTCAGGCTAATCCACCTATGTTTTAAAGTTTTCCATTATGGGGTAACATCCAGTGTTCCCTCTAAGCTCAGTTAGTGTGAGCCAGCTCACAGTTTTTTAGCCTCCGGCTCACACATTTTTGTCTTGGCTCAGGAAGGATGGCTCCAGAGCGAACTGATTTATGCGGTAGCCCAATCGTTCGCTCACAACTTTAATGCCAGTAGCTCACAAAGTAGAATTTTTGCTCCCAAGACTCCACAGCTTAGAGGGAGCATTGGTAACATCTATATATCTAATAGCCAAGGCGCTCCCTGCACATGGATATCTAAATCCACACATTGGGAGCACCTAGGGGGCAAAGAGATTTTCCTGCACACTTGGGAGACTCCCCAGGTGCAGAAAAATCCAAAAAGTAAAAAAAAAAACAACATTCGGGGGATACTTAAATCCCCCTAAAAGTAAAAAAAGCATTCCCTGAGCATGCACAGAGGCGGGGGCGAGGTGGGGGCCCTTTGAGCAGGCAACACCCCCCCCCCCAGGGGATCTGGCAGCCTGACACAGCAGTCAAACAGTTCCTCTGGAGGTCCAGCAACAGAGCCTAGAGTCCAAGTCCTTCACAAGAACACCAAAGAGTGATTAACACGTGGAATTCACTGCCATAGGAGGTGGTGGCGGCTACAAGCATGGATGGCTTCAAGAGGGAATTGGAGAAACATATGGAGCAGAGGTCCATCAGTGGCTATTAGCCACGAGGTATAGATAGGAACTCTCAGTCTGGGGCAAGTGATGCTCTGTCTTCTTGGTGCTTGAGGGGGGCAACAGTGGGAGGGCTTCTAGTGTCCTGGCTCCACTGCTGGACCTCCTGATGACACCTGGTGTTTTTTGGCCACTGTGTGACAGAGTGTTGGACTGGATGGGCCATTGGCCTGATCCAACATTGGCTTCTCTTATGTTCTTATGTTCTGGAACATGTGATTGAGCTTTCAAGGACACAGGTGATGGACCTCCCAGTCTCTTGTCCGTTTGCACCTGCAGCATCCTGTGGCAGAGGCCAGAGATCGTTGTCAGACAATCTGATGTGTGTGTGCGGGGGGGGGGGGGGGAGTTTTCCCCAAAGCTGCAAAGTTTCACACCCCCTGCCTTTGTTGTCTCTTAAAAAAAAAACCAATCACAGAAGAACAGCAATAGAAATAAGGTCAAAACAGCAAAGACGATAAGCATCTCTGAAATTCCTGAGACAGAATTGTTTGTTCGTTTTTTTTCTGCCAGGCGGCTCCCTTGCCTTTGTGCCGGGAATCATTTTTTTAATATGTCACCGCCCGCACTCTTTGAAGCAAAGGGAAGGAAATCTCCCCCCACCCCCAGGGCTCCCAAGAAACACGCTTGCCTGTTATCTTGCAAGCCTCGTTCCCTAGAGTGAGTATAATCAGAAGGAAGAAGACAGAATGTGTTTGTTGTGCAGCGCCAGCAGATCAGTAAATATTTGCCTTGGAAAGAGAGGGAGGGAGGGAGCAGAATGTCTACGGTGAGGAAACCGAGGCTGAGAGGCTGAGCATCCCTTGCCAAAGGCGTATCTGCGGGTGGGGAACCTCCCTGCACGGATCCAAGCGGGGAGCCGCGTTGGTCTAAAGCAGTTGCAAAAAGTTTGAGTCCAGTGGTACCTTTAAGACAAACAAAGTTTTATTTGAGGTATGAGTTTTCTTTGATTGTTTCCAATATTTCCACCCTGAATTGGGTGGAAGGGTGGCATACAGTGGTTGGTAGGTGGGTAGGAAGGCCCTGGCCCCCAGCTGGTGGAATGAGCTCCCTTATGAGATCAGAGCCCTGCAGGACCTCTTACAGTTCCGCAGGGCCTGTAAGACGGAGCTCTTCCACCAGGCCCATAGCTGAGGCAGCAGGCAGCCACCTGATGTGCCCCCCCCCCCCATGACTGCAGATTCTACATTGCCAGTATTAACATCATCTGTTGAGGCATGTTGTATATCCGTTGTATGTCCGGTACTGTATTGTTTATATGTTGTAATTTTAATTGATTTATGTGTTCCTAATTTTAACTAAATCTGCACTGTGGGCAGATTGGTTTGTCTGGAACCCGCCCTGAGTCTGTTCTGTGGCGAGGGCAGGATATAAATTTAAAGGAAGGAAGGAAGGAAGGAAGGAAGGAAGGAAGGAAGGAAGGAAGGAAGGAAGGAAGGAAGGAAGAAAGAAAGAAAGAAAGAAAGAAAGAAAGAAAGAAAGAAAGAAAGAAAGAAAGAAAGAAAGAAAGAAAGAAAGACCTCTTGGTCTTTGGTGGTACACTTCATACCAGCACTAACCAGATTTGGTGATAATCACACTGTAATTTCCCTGCCTTACAGTGAGATGATAATATAAGACTGGAGACAAAGTGAGGAAATGCACTGGCCTGGTTTACAGAGTTATTACAAAACCTAACAGTACCATCACCAATTCAGCGTGACTAATCAAGATGGCCGGCTTCCACTAATTCTTCCATTAGAGTTTTAGGCGGTATCCATTTTCAGGTTAACCGGCTGGGCTGATTCTCCTTTCCAAGGAGCAAGGCTGTAGGGATTGAATGGAGTGTCCCAGCCCTGACTGATAAGGAGATAATATGACAATTATCTCCCTATAAACTACCAAATGGAACACAGTGCTTTCCCCGCTGTTTTAGATGTGAAGGCTGGAATTGAAGCAGTTCTGCTTAGCTGAATATATTGCAAAGCCCTTCGTATGGCGGAGTGAATCGATACAAATTCTGGAAATCAGACTTCGAGATGGTTAGGGCCTTGTTCTTGATTTGGATCCCTCATCAGATAACTTGTGTGAGACTTCTGCTCAAAGTAGTCAAGGATCAGATCTTTGTTGGTGAAACACAGTTCTTTATTTCCAATCTCTACATTAGTACAGGTTCTCGGATTATTGTCAGAGATAACGCATATGACAGAAGCAGGTCTATTATACCTTTCAGAACAGTTTGAATTGCCCATAGGTAACCAATCACTAAAGGGGAAAAACAGCGGGTAAAAAGGGTCTCTGGCCGTTTGCTTCCCACAGGAAAGAAAGTGAGGTGTTAAGTTGTAAATTTCCCTTCCCAAACCAGACACCTTAGATGTAACCATTTCACATAACAATCGTTGGCCTCAAGGCTTTCGCACGTTGATAAGAGATGGGACCTGTCCTCCCTTGCCGTCCCAGCTGGGATGAATGGAATGCGGAGGCAGGAGTGTGAGAGGCCCATTGTTCCCATACTTTGAAGTTGTCATCCTCCCGGGCTGACAGTTACACAAACCAGGCCTGGTCAGGGTCATAAACCTGGGGTCATATGGCTTACATACATACTGGCCAAAGTGAGGGTTACATGGTAGGCGTGGGGCAACTATATAGCAGGTGCTATAGAACAATACAAAGTAACAGAAATCATAGCAGCAAGCAGTAGAAAAGCAATAGGAAACTTTGTCTGAATCAGCAGATTCCGACAACTTGCCATGAACGCCCTGGACAAATTGGGTTATATCCTGCCTCAGCGAAATGTGGAGCTCTCGCCCTGCAGAAGGGGGCTTCCTCAGAAGAAAGTCTCGACATTTTTGGATGCTGAACTGAGAGCTGGAAATCCACGTATCAGTATGTCAACAGCCTCTCTCAGTATGCCCCCAGAAGAGCATTACGCTCAGAGAATAAGAACCTCCTGGTGACCCCCGGTCTAAACCATCAAATCTCCAATTTGCCAATTAGAAGCCTTGATGAGCAAAAGACTTATCTGGTCCCATCTACTTTCTAAAAACATTCCGTGGGCATAGGGTTGCCAGCCCCCAGGTGGGGCCTGGGGATCTCCCGCTTTTACAACTGATCCCCAGCTGACAGAGATCAGCTCCGCTGGAGAAAATGGCTGCTTTGAAGGGTGGACCCCATGGCATTGTCCCATGCTGAGGCCCCTCCCCTCCCCAAACCCCGCCTTCTCCTGGCTCCACCCCCAAAGTCCCCAGGTATTTTCCAACCCGGACTTGGCAACCCTACGTGGGCAGCAGGAAAGTTGCTGCTGGGCTCCATGGCGCCCATGTCGGGCACCACGTTGGGGATGCAGGGTTTAGATCCACCATGGCATTTCTATCACAGAGCATGACTTTATCCCCTCCCCCTTCCTGATGAAAGCCCCAGATGCCCAAAGCCTGAAATGTTGCCCCTTGGAGGGACACCCAAGGACATCATTGGGGGAGGGGGGGCTATAGAGGGGGGCAGGTGAGAAAGTTGTACTCCATGCCATAAATCCCTCCATCTGTGAAAACCCTCTGATGGATCCAAGCCAGAACCGATAATTATAATGCTCTTAACTGCTTTCTCAGAATATGCCACATCTCAAGGAAAAGGTTCTTTCCCCCCTCATTGTATATGGTTAATTGCATGCCATGCTTTGCTTGGTCCAGATGTGCACATAAACTTAAATCAACAATTGTTCCTTACTCTTCTGTCTTTCCAGCAAGCCTCAGTAACACTAAATTGCTAACGAAAAGCTGCAGTTAAATGCCCATGGATTATGAGTGGCAGAGTAGTCGGATACAACCCAGTGTCGCAAACGACAGCTTCTAGTCCAGTCTTAGAAAACAGTGAATGGCCCGGAAATCCCTCTAGTGGTTTTCATATCACTAGCGTCAAAGCAGCCTTTCAGTAGACCTGAATAGCCCAGGCTCATCAGATCTTGGAAGCTAAGCTGGGTTAGCCTTGGGAAGTATTGGGGCAGGAGACCACCAAGGAGGTTGAGGGTAATTATGCAGAGGCAGGCAACAGCAAACCGGGCAATGGCCAACCACTTCTTGCCTTGAAAGCCCTATGGGGTCACCCTAAGTCAGCTGTAAGTTGACAGCAAAAAACAATTAAAAACAGCAACCCTTTGCCTGCCTGACACCCAACAGAACTTCTCCCAACCAGAATCATCAATAGAAAGCTAGACAGACCAATGACCTGTTTTGTTATAAGAACATAAGAGACGCCATGTTGGATCAGGCCAATGGCCCATCCAGTCCAACACCATATGTCACACAGTGGCCAAAACCCAGGTGCCATCAGGAGGTCCACCAGCAGTCCTAGAACTCTGAAAGCCTTCCTACTGACGCCCCCCCCCCAAGCACCAAGAATAGAGCATCACTGCCTCAGACATAGTGTTCCATCTGTACCTTGTGGCTAATAGCCACTGATGGACCTCTGCTCCATATGTTTATCCAATCCCCTCCTTAAGCTGTGTATGCTTGTAGCTGCCACCACTTCTTGCGGCAGTGAATTCCACATGTTAATTACTCCTTGGGCGAAAAAGAGTAAAGAAGGTTCATTTTATTTGGGAGGAATTACAGCTCAGTGGTAAAGCCACTGTGACGTATTGTCAGTTGAGCTGATGAGTAGCAGGCTTGGGAAAAGATGCTGTCTGAGGGCCATAGTCAATCAGAATACACTATACTGAACTAGATAGACCAATAAAGTGACCATGGCTGGGCAAGCAGATCCTTGGTTGTGGTCACATGCGCAAGATAAAGGGGGGGAGGAAGCTGTGGGTACAGTCCCTTTGAAGCTGTGGGTACAGTCCGTCAGTGTGTGATCAAACACAACTTTGGGTGAGTCTCTCTCTTTTTTTGTCCCATTTTATTCCCATGCGCTTAAATGAGGGATCGATGAAATGCACCTCCGCACCGAGGGCTCCTTATGGAGTTTGTGATGATACTCATACTGCGAGGGGGGGGGGACAATGGCACAGAGTCATGATGGCCTGATCAGACCATCCTGACGTCATGAGAGTGTGCTGGAGTGATCAGACAGGGGAAAGTCCACCCATGGCCCATCGCAACCCATTTATTACTGGTTTTCCCTGGTGTCTTTTAACTCCGCTTCTGCGGCAGAGCAAAACGGGTTGCTGACGGCTGCAGGGCACTTCCCAAATGTTGTTGTCTGATCGCTCCCTTTAAATCCACCCAGCATTCGTACCTATGTTGGGTCTAATGTATTTGAAAGTTTTGCCTTGTTGAGCCAGCCTAGGCCGGGGTAGAAATTAATAATAATAATAATAATAATAATAATAATAATAATAATAATAATAATAATAATTAGTGTGTATGATCGCAACCCTTGTGTTTGTTCTCAGTGTGCATCATTGTGCTTCACTCTGCTTTTTTATGATTTTGTCATTTACCATTTTTGTGCCATTTGTACATAATATGGACCTTTTGCATCATTTATATACAACCGATGCAAAAACAGGCATTAATTTTAGGGCAACATTTCTATCAATTTTGGTTAATCCTGGATCATTGTCACTTGTTCTAAATGGGGGGCTTGTTTGGAAAACTGCTTGGAATTTTCAGCTGGCCCAGAAGGTCATGTTTTGGCTGCAAGTTGCGTAGTGCACATATTTTGCAAGTGTTTCATTAGCTGCCTATCTATTTCCACAGAAAATTCAAGGTGTTGGGTCCCACCTTCAAAGCTTTTCAGGGTTATGTACCCTCATACCGGCAAGCTCATCAAACTTTGATTTCTTCAAGGAGTTCTTACAAGTCATCCAAAAGAGCTATTCTTTTTTTGACACTGCAGACAAACGTTCTAAGAAAACTGTGGCGTGGATCCGACCCAACACAAGCCAAGCAGTGCTTGCAAAAATGATTCCCACCCACCCCCGTGCTTTAACGGTGGCCTTATGTCCCCCAAAAATTATACCTCTGGTGGATCAGTGGGCCCCCAAGAATAGTGAGGGGTACAGTAACTGTTTGCAGTGGGGGGAATAAGAAAAAAAATCCCACCTCCTTTTGCTGGCAGAAATGTCTTATGCTAACAAACAAGAACAAGATCCACCCCATGCGTACATCCCAGCAATCAGTTATATGGATCATTTATTATTTATTTATTGAATTAATTCATTTATACCCCACCAAAGCAGCTCACATCCTTTTCTTCTCTTCCATTTTATCTTCACAACAACCCTGCAAGGTAAGTTTAAATGGAAAGTGTGTGACTAGCCCAAGGTGACCCAGCGAGCTTCTATTGCAAGAGTGGGGATTTGAATCTGGGTCTTCCTTCCTGGTACTAGTCCGACCTTCTTAACCACTATGCTGCACTGGCTGTCAATGCTGGATCTGTATTATTTATTCTGAGCGCAGAACTACAGATAACTGGCAGAGACTGATTAAAATGTGGGATTCGCTGCCAGAGGATGTTGTGATGGCCACAGGGATAAACAGCTTTAAAAGGACATTAGACAGATTCATGGAGGATAAGTCTATTAACAGCCACTAGCATTGGGGAATGAGAGTAACGTCCACATTCTAGCATTGCCAGAACCACCAGTGCGGGCAGGGCTCTCCCAGTTTGGGGGACTCCCCCCCAAAGCACCCCCTTCTTCCTGGCAGGAACCCAGAAATCATTGGGACATGCCTACGAAAACCTGAAGTGACGTAGGCACATCGGGGACGTTGGGAGGCAACACTCTGGTTTTGGGGCAAAACTATATGATTTGAAGTGAAATCTACTGTAGAATTTGGCCCCCAAACCAGAGTGTTGCCCCCTGATACCCCTGACATGCCTATGTCACTTCCGGTTTATATAGGCATGTCGTAATGCTCCTCCCCACTTCCAGAAAGTTCCTCCCCCACCGGCGTGATTATCGGACCTGGCAACCGTACCACATACCAAACCCCTGAATCCCAGAGCCAGGAGGCAACATCAGGGGAAGGCCTCGGCCTCTATGCCCTGTTGCTGGCCATCCAGAGGAACTGAGTGGCCACTGTGTGAGACAGGATGCTGGACTAGATGGACTCCTGGTCTGATCCAGCAGGGCTCTTCTCATGTTCTCATCAAGGGAAGGCCTCGGCCTCTATGCCCTGTTGCTGGCCATCCAGAGGAACTGATCAGCCGCTGTGTGAGACAGGATGCTGGACTAGATGGACCTCTGGTCTGATCCTGCAGGGCTCTTCATAAGTTCTTATCAGGGGAAGGCCTTGGCCTCTGTGCCCTGTTGTTGGCCCTCTAGAGGAACTAGTTGGCCCTGTGTGAGACAGGATGCTGGACCAGATGGACTACTGGTCTGATCCTGCAGGGCTGTTCTTGTGTTCTTATCAGGGGAAGGCCTCGGCCTCTTTGCCTTGTTGTTGGCCATCCAGAGGAACTGATCAGCCGCTGTGTGAGACAGGATGCTGGACTAGATGGACCTCTGGTCTGATCCTGCAGGGCTCTTCATAAGTTCTTATCAGGGGAAGGCCTTGGCCTCTGTGCCCTGTTGTTGGCCCTCCAGAGGAACTAGTTGGCCACTGTGTGAGACAGGATGCTGGACCAGAAGGACTACTGGTCTGATCCAGCAGGGCTCTTCTTGTGTTCTTATCAGGGGAAGGCCTCGGCCTCTTTGCCTTGTTGTTGGCCCTCCAGAGGAACTGGCTGGCCACTGTGTGTGACAGGATGCTGGACCAGATGGACCACTGGCCTGATCCAGCAGGGCTCTTACGTTCTTATGTAGATATTCCTCCACTTCTATATAATGGCTAAGGTATGCCTGTCACTGAATGATTCATTTACTGAGCTTCCTGTGCAAAGGCAGTGCCCATAAAAATGTCATCTATAAATACGCTTGATGCTGGTTTTCCATTTAGAAGGCTCGGCATAAGAATTATTTAAAAGACAAAAATCCATAATTTAGCATTCATTTGCATAATTTACTGTTATTAAGATAATTTTACATGGCACAAAATTAAGTATGTCAAGACAGACAAATAACAATGGTAGCTGTGAGGGTCCATCGAACATGGCTGCTCCCTAATGCGAGTAATGACTCTTTACTAGGAGAAACCAGGGAAGGAAAATGGATGATATAGCCTGATTTCATCAGATCTTAGAAGTGAATCAGGGTTGGTACCTGAATGGGAGACCACCAAAGAAGACTGCAGAGGAAGGCAATGCCCAACCACATTGGCTTCTCCTTTGCCTCGAAAGCTCCCTGCTGGGGTCACCATAAGTCTTGGATGGGAGACAACCAAGGAAGGCTCTGCAGAGGAAGGCAATGGCCAACCCCCTCTACTTCTCACTTGCCTTGAGAGCCCCTTGCTGGGGTCACCATAAGTCTTGGATGGGAGACCACCAAGGAAGGCTCTGCAGAGGAAGGCAACGGCCAACCCCCTCTGCTTCTCACTTGCCTTGAAAGCCTCTTGCTGGGGTCGCCATAAGTTTTGGATGGGAGTCAACCAAGGAAGGCTCTGCAGAGGAAGGCAATGGCCAACCCCCTCTGCTTCTCACTTGCCTTGAAAGCCCCTTGCTGGGGTCACCATAAGTCTTGGATGGGAGACCACCAAGGAAGGCTCTGCAGAGGAAGGCAATGGCCAACCCCCTCTGCTTCTCACTTGCCTTGAAAGCCCCTTGCTGGGGTCACCATAAGTCTTGGATGGGAGACCACCAAGGAAGACTCTGCAGAGGAAGGCAATGGCCAACCACCTCTGCCTCCCACTTGCCTTGAAAGCCCCTTGCTGGGGTCACCGTAAGTCAGTTGTCACTTGATGGAACTTACATATGTATGTAATAGATTCAAATGGGTAGCCATGCTGATCTGAAGCAACAGTACAAAAGTTGGAGTCTCGTGGCACCTTTAAGACCAACAAAGTTTAATTCTGGGTAAAAGCTTTTGGGGGCATAGTATCCAAAGAAGTGCGCATGCACACAAAACTTTATACCCAGAATTAAACTTTCTTAGTCTTAAAGGTGCCACTGGACTCTAACTTTATACTGGGCTATGGTGGCTCAGTGGTTAAGACATTGAACTGCAGACCTGAAGATCGGTAGTTCGGCAATTCGAGACCTGAGTGCTGTGTGACGGAATGAGCGCCCATCTCTGGCCCCAGCTCCTGCCAACCTAGCAGTTCGAAAGCAATGAATTGCAAATAGATAAATAAGTACCGCTTTGGTGCGAAGTTAATAACGTTCCATGTGCCTCGGCGTCTAGTCATGCCAACCACATGACCATGGAAATGTCTTTGGGCAGCGCTGGCTCTTTGGCGTGGAAACGGAGATGAGCACCACCCCCTAGAGTCGAATTCGACCGGCTTTCGAGCAAGGGAAACCTTTAGAAGAAGAAGAAGAAGAAGAGATTGGATTTATACCCCGCCCTCCACTCCCCAAGGGAGTCTCAGAGCGGCTTACAAACTCCTTTTCCCTTCCCCTCCCCACAACAGACACCCTGTGAGGTAGGTGGGGCTGAGAGAGCTCTTTCCCAAGCTGTCCTTGAGGGAACAGCTGGTCCAGAGCTATGGCTTGCCCAAGGTCATCCAGCCAGGTGCAAGTGGAGGAGTGGGGAATCAAACCCGGTTCTCCCAGATTAGAGTCCGCGCACTTAACCACTACACCAAACTGGCTCTCCTTTACCTTTACCCTAATAACGTTCCATCAAATCACAATCAACTTACAGCCACCCCAATGGGGATTTCAAGGCAAGGGACATTTAGAGATGGTTTGGCATTGCCTTCATTTGCATTGTGACCCTGGACTTCCTTGGTGGTCTCCCATCCAAGCACTAACCAGGGCTGACCCTGCTTAGACTCCCAAACCATGACAAGGTTGGGCTAGTCTAGGCTATTCATGCAGCTACACAAATGTCCATTGGGGAAACCCAAATATCACAACATTGTAAATGCTGGGAAACTTCTTTGAGTTGGGTTGTCAACACAAACATGGTCTGTGTGGAGGGGAAAAAATAAGTGTTTTAGGGCCTTTCAGGTATATCTCGTTTATATCCCATTCTTCCTTCAAAGAGCTTGGTCCGTATAGTCCCCCCACACAATTTTATCTCCAAAACAACCCTATAATGTAGGTTACTATTAAAGGGTTGCCAGCTCTGGGTTGGGAAATTCCTGGACATTTGGGGGGAGGAGCCTGGAGAGGGCAGGGTTTGGGGAGAGGAAGGACTCCAGCATGGTGCAATGGCATACAGTTCCCTTCACCCTCCAAAGCAGCCGTTTCCTCCAGGGATAGTGATCTCTGTCGTCTGGAGATCAGTTGTCAAAGCAGGGGTTCTCCGGGCCCCACCTGGAGACTGGCAAGCCTAGTTACTAACCCAACGTCACTTTGCAGAAGATTCAGGATCTGAACCTCAGTCTTCCAGATCCTAGTGCAATGACCCTGACAACTACAACACATGGACTTCCAGGCAGTGGTGGTGAAGTTCAATTTGTGCAGCTTGGAGTCTTAGGGTGGTTCTGTATTGGTTTTTCCCTCCGCTGTTTGACCAAACCCACCTTGGAACAGAAATTCCCCTCTGCATTGCATGCTGCTTTCACTTTCTTTGATCATCGGCTTTTATGGCACCCTCTACACTACATGCAGCTTTCGCTTTCTTTTATCATTGGGTTTTATGGTGCCATCGGCATAAATCTATGGCCATTCAGGGGTGACTTCGTAGTCAGTATGGCATTGCCCTGAGGTATTTGTGTGAGTCAGTTCGGTGTAGTGGTTAAGTGTGTGGACTCTAATCTGGGAGAACCGGGTTTGATTCCCCACTCCTCCACTTGCAGCTGCTAGATGACCTTGGGCAAGCCATGGTTCCGTCACAGCTGCTCTCTCAAGGGCAGCTCTGGAAAGAGCTCTCTCAGCCCCACCTACCTCTGTCTGTTGTGGGGATGGAAAGGGAAAGGAGTTTGTAAGCCGCTCTGAAACTCTTTTGGGTAGTGAAGGGCAGGGTATAAATCCAATCTTTTCCTCTTGTTCTATTTGGATGTGGTTTTGAGCAGCACCTTTTCCTCAGTGCTGAGGAAATGTGGTGCAAATGCCAGACACAGAATCACTCTTAGAATGGAATACAGGAGAGTGCTAATTTGCGGTGTGCAGAATCGGATATGGTGCGTAGGTGTTAGGGAAGATATTAGATTTGTCTAATGCTGCCTATAATGACATGAGTATGCTCAATCATCCTTCTTGGAATTAGGAGAGTGACCTGGGGAGGGAGGCAGAAGATCTCTGGGGAAGAAATGTTCTCCTTAGGTTCTCATCAGTCTTCGCCGACCGTTTTTCTTTTCCCAATTGCTCCTAATAAAAGTTGCTTGATATATGGGGATATTGTGAGGATTGATTCGTTCATGTCCTCAAAGCGCTGCGAAGACGGGAAACGTTAGGCCCTATAAATGCTAAAGTTTGTTGCCATGATTCCATTGGGCAAAAAAAAAAGGAAAAGAAAAGAAAAGGATGAGAGAGGGAAATAATCCGTAAGGAAATGAAGCTCTGAAAAAATAGAGGATGCCAAAATTAGGGGTGACCTTCAAAAGGGGAATAAATCAGGCAAATTATGTTTCTTTGCCTCTTCCAGGGGCCATCTATCCATGACACTTAAACAGCTCCATTAGAAGAGTGACTGAGAAGTCTCATAAACTTTAAGACATCTCTTCTCCTGACAGCCGCGGTATTCCTGCATTGTAGATTGAAAAGTGGGCATAGAAACACCTGGGAAGTTCTTCAGAAGAAGATCACTGTGGAATGGGATCTGATACACCATTCACAGCTACAGTTCTTACAGATTCTGAACAGAAATGCCTGAATATCATAAGAACATCAGAAGAGGCCAGCTGGATCAGACCAGTAGTCCATCTAGTCCAGCATCCTGTCTCATGCAGTGGCCAACCAGGTCCTCTGGAGGGCCAACAACAAGGCAGAGAGGCCGAGGCCTTCATTAGAACACAAGAAGAGGCCTGCTGGATCAGACCAGTGGTCCATCTAGTCCAGCATCCCGTCACACACAGTGGCCAGCCAGTTCCTCTGGAGGGTCAACAATAGGGCACAGAGTCTGAGGCCTTCTCCTGATTAGAACACAAGAAGAGCCCTGCTGGATCAGACCAATAGTCCATCCACTCCAGCATCCTGTCCCACACAGTGGCCAACCAGCTCCTCTAGAGGTCCAAAAACAGGGCATAGAAGATGAAGTCTTCCATTGATGTTAATTCCTGACACTGGTATTCAGAAGTTCACTGGCCTTGAATGTGGAGGTTCCCTTTAGTCACCGTGGCTAGTAGCCACAGAAATACCTGTTCTCCAGGAGTCTGTCGAAATCCCTTTTAGAACTGACTATGCTCATGGCCCTCACTACATCCTCTGGCAGCAAATTCCACATTTTAATCACTTGTGTAAAGAAGTAAACACTTATTTGAAGCCTTATTAATTAATCTCTGGAGGCAAGGCACATGATTTTGTAAGCACGTTCTTTTCTTTATTTCGGGTGCATCCATGCAAGACATTTTGAATGGACTCCTCTGCTATCCCTTTTTTATCCCCCTGTAAATCAGTCCAGGCATCCATCAGAACCCCCACCTAAGCGAGAATAAAATATCTAGCAGTATCGGTGTCTGAAAGGCCATCCTGTCTTCTTTTTCTCAGCCCACAAAAGAAAAGGCAAGTGAGTCAGATGATGATGTTTCCTTCTGCAGAAGAGCTAAAAATGTCAGTGATTAAATGTCCAGGGGGTTTATATGCCATTCAGTATCCTTAAGTACTCTATTAATTCAGACTGATACATATTTACTCCGGCCTGCGCCTGCCCTTTGCACCGGTCCATTCAGATGTCACACAGCAGTAAACCTTATGAGCCAGGCGCCTTCGCCAGGGCTGCACAATAAAAAAGATCTAAGCTCTCTCATCCGGGTTTAAATGACTGGCCCATCCAGAGAATGAATTAAGCTTCATAACTCTGGACTTCGTAGCCCACGGCCATGCTGTTTATTGTCACACTGCCAGGGCCGGTAGATATGCAAGTAACTGGGTTCAAGGAAACCAAGACCAGCTCCTTCTGTGCTTGCAGGACAGTTGCTCTGAGATGCTAGTCTGAGCTTTATCGGTCAGGATGGAATGCCATTGGCCACTTACTTCACCTGACTCCTGGTGAGCTAGTAGCTGCAGTACCACTTTCTGTCTGTCTATGGTGGTGGCGCTGCAGGGCAGAAGAGAGCCGGCCAGCGGCTCCCTCCAGTGGGAAGCTACTTCAGAAGGGCAATGGTTATGGTGCCTAGACCCTCCTCTGGGACGTCCATCTAGAGAGGCAACAGCATGTCAGCAGTTTAATGAACATAATACAGGGTTCAGTTAGTCAGTTTGAGAGCAAGTTTGGTGTAGTGGTTAAGTGTGCAGACTCTAGTCTAGGAGAACCAGGTTTGATTCCCCACTCCTCCACTTGCACCTGCTGGATGAACTTGGGCAAGCCATACTTCTGGCATAGCTTGTTCTGGCACAGCTTGTTCTTGAAAAACAGCAGTTTCTGTCCGAGCTCTCTCAGCCCTGCCTACCTCATACGGTGACTGTTGTGGGGCGGGGAAGGGAAAGGAGTTTGTAAGCCGCTCTGAGACTCCTTTGGGTAGTGAAGGGCAGGGTATAAATCCAATCTCCTCCTCCTCCTCTTCTTCTACAGTTCTAACTCTGGAGGGGGGGCTGTCATCTATGCTTTTTGCTCTTCAGAGTTTAGAGCTAGTCAGGGTCAGCCCTGGTTAGTACTTGGATGCGAGACCACCAAGGGTTGAGTTTGGATGGGAGACCACCAAGCAATGTTCCCTGTATTCCTCACCCTCCCTCACTGAGTGGAGCAGTTCACATCCAGGGCAGAATATAATTGGTGTAATTGTGCCGCCACGGCAGAGATCAGAATAGCAAAGTATAGTGAATTGTTTACTGCATCTTTAAATGTATAAGAATTGTGGGTAATGTAGTCTAGTAACCTTAAGGTCAGCTGGTTAAGGGTAGTCTTCCTGATTGGTTTATGCAGCCTCCCCTTCCTTTGATACATTTGGCCGGGGAACACTGTTTTCCTCAGTTTTGTAATCTTCTTAGCTAAGTAGGTGGGAGAGATTCAGCTCTTTTTACCGCAGGAATCACTCAAAGGACTTTAAGGCTCTATCAGCTCCAGGAAAGGGAATGTGAGTAAACTGACCTTTGGATACATAAAGAGTTGAATAAAGTCAATTTCAATGAATGAAGACTATGTGTTAAATACTTAGTTGTTCTCAGAACCAGCTCAGGCTGTTGGGAACAGCATAAAGTGAGCAATGGGCACTGCAAGACTCTGCATGGCTCCAGATTGCTTTTGAGCGGGGCTTCCTGTGTTAATGAACAACCATTCACATGCACAGCTTCAAGGGAACACTGCCACCAAGTCCAGGGTTGCTCTTCAGAGGTAGGCAGTGGCAAACCACCTTGGTTCTTCCCTTCCCTTGAAAACCCTATGGGGTCACCATACATCAGCTGCAATGTGACAGCATGTTCCACCATCAAGAACTCAACCTTGGGTATCCCCCTGTCAAGCGCAGATCATTCACAGTTTACCATGCAAGGACATGCACGCACAAATACATCTGGATTCAACCGGCGCATCAACCATTAATGCCCACTGATTTACACTAGCATAACGAGGTACACAGAGACACCACAGCAGTGGGTCTCAACACAAAAAGGCCAATATTATTTCATTTTTTTCCTCTTTACAGTGGTTCTTTTAAGCTGCAGACAGTGATAGCACCAACAGACACTGATGGCTATGAGAAAACACCACGCAATCCTGCAGTTTGTATCATTCTCATCGGTAGCGATTACGGAAACTGAATGTTTTACAAACTGCTCATCTACATCTGAATAGCTGGAATACGTCCGACTGCAAAAAAAAGACGATTGCATGTGAAGGTAATTGAGCATCTCTGGACATTTTTTTTTTCACGCATTATGTAGGGGTGCAGGAGTCCAACAAAAAGAGGCAACCCCCATTCCTCCATGAACCCGTCAGAACTTATTCCACATCAGATGTGGTTCAATAACAGCTGTTGGTCTCAGATGTGGTCCAATAAAAGCTGAGAGCCAGTTTGGTGTAGTGGTTACGAATGCGGGTTTGATTCCCCACTCCTCCACATGCAGCTGCTGGTGTGAACTTGGATCAGTCACAAGGTCTTTAAAAGCTGTTCTTGAGAGAACAGTTCTCAAAAAATCTCTCTCAGCCCCGCCTACCTCACAGGCTGCCTGTTGTGGGGAGGGGAAGGGGAAGGAGATTGTAAGCTGCTATGAGACTCCTTTGGGTAGTGAAGGGCAGGGGTACAAATCCAATCTCTTCTTCTTCTTCTTCTGAGTGGCAGGACCAGGGCTTTTTTTTCTGGGGGAACTCGCCAGAATGGAGTTCCGGAACCTCTTCAACAAAATTATTGTAAAAATGTGTAAAAGTTCATGAGTTTTCAGTACACAGATTGAAAACTTCATTTCCCTCTCGAGAGTTCTGGCACCCCTTTTTCCAAAAACAAAAAAAACCCTGGGCAAGACTCTGATCTGGAGAACTGGGTTTGATTCCCCACTTCTCCACCTGCAGCCAGCTGGGTGACCTTGGGTCAGTCACAGTTCCCCCAGAGCTCTCTCAGCCCACATACCTCAAAAGGGGCCTGTTTTGGGGTGGGGGAGGGAATGTGATTGTAAGCTGCTCTGAGACTACTTCCGGTAGTAAAGGGTCGGGTATGAAAACCAACTCTTCTTCTTCTCTTCTTCTCAGCTGAGAATGACCACAACCCTGCTTGTTGTCAGCTTCAAACTTATAGAGACTGAACAGCAAATTAACATGTAACACGATGAAGATGTTTTAAGATATGCAAGACAAAACTAAGTAACAAGCTCCGGTTACGTCTGTCTGTAGCAGTAGAAAAGAGCAAGAATCCAGCAGCACCTTAAAGATTAACCAGTTTTGTGGCAGGGGATGAGCTTGCGTGAGTCACTGCTCACTTCTTCCGATACAGCTAGAATGGGAGTCCATCTGTTCCTCTGTCTTGGAGAGTGGAGTGATTTCAGATGCCAAATGACATTAGCAGGAAAATGGCAATAGGTGTGATTGGATTAGGTGGGATATGCAGAGAGGATAGCCAGGGTCAGCCTGATCTTGCCAGATTTCAGGAGCCAGGCAGGGTGGCCCTGGTTAGTGCTTGGATGAGAGACCCCCGCAAGGAAGTCCAGGGTCACTACACAGAGGCAGGCAATGGCAAACCACCTCTGTACCTTTCTTGTCTTGTAACCAGTATGAGGTCACCCTGAATTGGCTTTCATGGCCCTTTACACACATACAGTGTATGTGGCTGACAGACAGGGTGGCTAAAGAGAAGTCCCACATTCAGACACTCAATACCAGTGCCAGAGGGAAGGCCTCAGCCTCTATGCCCTGTTGCTGGCCCTCCAGAGGAACAGCTTGGCCACTGTGTAGGGTTTCCAGCTCTGGGTCGGAAATACTCGGAGGTTTTGAGGGTGGAGCCTGTGGAGGGCAGGGCTCATTGTGGGGAGGAACCTTAGTATGGTATTATTATGACTATTATTATTACTATTATTATTACATTTATACCCCACCCTATCCCATGAGTGGGCTCAGGGCAGCTTACAACATAGAATCCACAAAACAATAAGAGCAATAAAACCAATAAAGGGAACTTAGTATGGTATGGTATACTATCATCATCATCATCATCACCACTAATAATAATAATAATAATAATAATAATAATAATAATAATAATAATATCATCAACAACAACAACAACAACAATTTATACCCTGCCCTATCCCACGAGTGGGCTCAGGGTGGCTTTCAACATAAAATCCACAAAACAAGAGCAATAAAACAGGAAATGGCACAATATACAACAACAAAAACCCCGTGCCTCATGTCAGGTGGATACAGATGCCCGAAGAAGCTCCAGTGCCCAAATAGTATTGTCTAAAGCAGTGGGGCACAGGGAAGGAGCCAGGAACAAGGGAGGCCGGAATAAGTTGAACATCCGCCACCTCAATCAAAAGCCTGGCAGAACAACTCCATTTTACAAGCCCTGTAATAAGTCCCACAGGGCCCCGATCTCGGATGGGAGTATACCCTACCTCTATCCTCCAAAGCCGCCATTTTCTCCAAGAGAACTGATCTTGGTCATCTGGAGATAAATTGTAAGCAGAAGACCTTGCCACTGTATCAGACAGGATGCTGGACTAGAAGGACCACTAGTCTGATCCCGCAGGGCTCTTGTGATGTTCTTAAGTGGACTCCCAATGTATGGGTTAATCAGGTACCAGACTGACAGCAGTATGGTTGCCAGGAATGCTTCAGCCGTGTTGCCACATTAGTTTTGGCTTCTGCCGCGATTGTGTAGTTGACTTGTCTTCCGGGCACGCACAGCATCTGACTACATCACAGCGGCATTAGCTCTGATGTAGAAGGATTACAGGATTAGCCTGCCAGGGTTCTTCCACTGGAATCAGTCTTCAGGAAAAGATCAATCATTCTCATCACATCCCTCCATTTAATTTGCTTCAGTGCCATCTGCCACCACCCCCAAGTCTGTTACCCTTTTCTTTTCTTTTTTACAAAAAACAACCCTGGGTTTAAAAAAAACCCCTCATTCTCACATTTCTTCTCCCCATCCCCAAAACTTCAGCCCAGCTTCACTTCCCGAAAATAACTCTGACAGTATATGCTGTTTGCCACTTTGCTTCCCTCACACCTAAGCAAAGTGCATAGAAAGAAAAACCATTTTAAACAACAACATCTGCGGTGCCATCTGCAGTGCTATTCCTTTTGGCACCATCAACAAACTGCGAATGACTTCATATTTCCCACAAAAGCTTCAGGAAAGGCAAGGAGCAGACATGCCATCTTCCTGGAAAATAATTCTAGGGCGCATTCATACAGCTCTTTTGAGGCACGCCAGGCACAAGTGCCTGGTGGATTTAAAGTGCATGCCCAGATCACAACATCTGGGAATCGTGCCACTTCCATGAGTAGCCCGTTGATCAGCGTCGGGGATCTGTACTTAAAAAATAGTGGTGAAAGTCCAGTCTAAAGCTGGCCAACAGGCCAATGCCGGACTTTCCATCATCAGCTCGTTCCACCAGCGTGCAATCAGCCCATAGGGATGCTCTACAGACCATTCTGAATGGCTGCCATTTTAAAAAAGTCTTAGCGATGCGCGCATAACCACTTAAACTTGCAACATCCCCAGAGCTCTGCTCAAACGATCCAAACAATTTTATGTTTCTGACGGTCCCCTAAACTTTATCAACTTTATTAACTGAAATGGTGCCTAGAGGAAGGTACCACTGGCGATGCTTTTACCATTTTAGTCTGTGCATGTTCGGAAAAACAAGTATGTGGTGAGGCGCATATACCCATGTGCAGATAGGATTTTTTTTTTAAAGCCAACCACACAACTCTTTACGGTGGATGCCATCTAGATAATCCACCGTGGGAGTCACACGCGGTGAAGCGCTTCACTGGGGAACTGTCTGGTCATGCAACCCTGGATCAAAAAGATTTAGATCAAATTACAGCTGGGCCAAAGGTGGGATTAGCTGCCCATCTGAATGCACTCTAGTATCTCGTGGATACTAATGAGTAGTGGTGGTGGAAAGTGCTGTCAAGAACATAAGAACATAAGAGAAGCCAATGTTGGATCAGGCCAGTGGCCCATCCAGTCCAACACTCTGTCACACAGTGGCCAAAAACACCAGGTGCCCTCAGAAGGTCCAGCAGGGGGGGGGGGGCAGGAAGCCCTCCCACTGTTGCCCCCCAAAAAAACACCAAGATTACAGAGTATCACTTGCCCCAGACTGAGTTCCTATCTATACTTTGTGGCTAATAGCCACTGATGGACTTCTGCTCCATATGTTTATCTAATTCCGTCTTGAAGCCGTCCATACTTGTAGCCGCCACCACCTCCATGTGTTAATCAAGTTGCAGTAGAAAGGAGCAAGAGTCCAGTAGCACCTTAAAGACTAAAACAAATGTGACAGGGTATGAGCTTTCTTGAACCACTGCTCAAGATGCAGCCGACTTATGGTGACCCCACAAGGTTTTCAAGGTGAGAGATTTCAGAGATGGTTTGCTGTTGCCTACCTCTGCATAACAACCCTGGACTTCCTTGATGGTCTCCCATCCAAGTACTAAACAGAGCCAACCCTGTTAAACTTCCAAGAGCTGATGAGCTCGGACTACCATGGGCCATCCAGATGGATCTGAGCTTGTAAGAACTGAATGTGCCTCTATGGCTGTATCCATGCTTTTGATTCTTTTATATTTACAGTACAACCCTAAGAGCACTTTCCTAAGAGTAAGCCTCATCAAGTAGACTTCAGGGGGATACTGCCCATTTTTCAGGGTGCCACCCCCCAGAAGGCCTTGCTCAGATGACTAAAGCTGTTGTGGTGGAGCATAGGGAGAGATGTGGCCTTGTAGAAATGAGAGTCCAAGGCCATGAAGGACTTTGTATGTGGGAGTCAGTAGCTTGAATTGAGCCTGTGATTGTGGCTCAGTGGTAGAGTAGTTGCTTGGCGTGCAGAAGGTCCCAGGTTCAATCCCCGGCATCTCCAGCTAGGAGGTTCTGTTATCAGGTGGCATGAAAGACCTTTACTTAAGATCCTGGAGAGCCACTGCCAGTCTGAGTAGACATTGAGAGCCAGTTTGATGTAGTGGTTAAGTGTGGCAGACTCTAATCTGGAGATCTGGGTTTGATTCCTAACACCTCCACACACAGCTGCTGGTGTGACCTTGGGTCAGTCATAAGTTCTTTCAGAGCTGTTCTCTCAAGGGCAGTTCTCTGAGAGCTCTCTCAGCCCCACCTACCTCATAGGGTATCTGTTGTGGGGAGGGGAAGGGGAAGGGATTGCAAGCCACTCTGAGACTCCTTCGGGTAGTGAAGGGCAAGGTACAAAACCAATCTTCTCCTCCTCCTCCTCCTCCCCCTCCTCCCCCTCCTTTCAGTAGAAGATACTTTCAGTCTGTTCAGCTTCATGACTGATAAAGAGCCAATGGAGTAACTGCAGAATGGGTATAGCATTATAGTGTATGCATAATTTAAAAAGGGGGGGGGCTGTAGTTCAGTCTTAGAGCATCTGCTTGGCATGCAGAAGGTCCCAGTGTTATCAGCCAGACCCCTTCTACGAAAGAGGAGCCTTATTCAAGGCACCCCTCATAAATTATCACCCCCAAAATCATATGTGCTGTACAGCTTGGCCTAGAAATGGGACCAAGATGGAGCTGGGAACAAACAAAAGGGATGCTGGTAAGAGACAAGCCTGAGAAACTATATTTGGGAAGGTGACTCAGGGCACTGACTTGCTAATAGCGCTCCCCTCCACTTGAAGAGAGATACTTAATTTCAACAATGGCTTTCTCAGGAAAGCAATCACCCGCCCTGGCTGACCTCATCACACCTGGTCACGCTTCCCTTTCTCCCATTCACCTTAATTGATAGGCTGTTCATGTAACCTGATAGCCTCTCTCATGCTGTACTTAAAGGTCAGCGGAAAAGCACCAACACTTTCAGCTACACTGGGACAAGCTAATCAAGCGTCGTTAGCTACTTTCATGCAAACTGTCACGAGGTTCCCTCGGTCTTTGTCCTTCCATGAGAAAGCCATCAAATCTCTTCCAACACATTGTTTTATCCCCCAACAAGCCAATCATGGTATTGTTTTATGGGCCCACACATCAGCTTTGCCTTGAGCTACATTCTTCCTATAAAAATGGCACATTCAATCCCATGCAGTGTGTGTGTAGTCTCAGAACAGTTTACAACCTCTTTTCCCTTCCCCTCCGCACAACAGACACCCTGTGAGGTAGGTGGGGCTAAGAGAGCTATTTCCAAAACTGCTTTTGGGAGAACAGCTCTGGGATAACTTGTGACTGACCCAAGGTCACACCAACAACTCGACGTGTCGGAGCGGGGAATCAAACCCGGTTCTCCCAGATTAGAGTCTGAGCTCCTAACCGCTGCCCCAAACTATACTATACAATAGTAAAATGGTTCAGAAAGATCGTTGGTGCTGACTATGTGAGGCTGTGTCCCTGCTGGATCGGCTGCCCATCTATGCTCTTGCTTACAGTTTTGGAATAATCTTCATTGAATGTAATAAAAATTGAATTCCTTGTTCTGAAGAAGTTTAAGCTGAAGAAACTCTTGACAAAACGAAGGATCAAAGCCGGCATCTTCGTCCTTGGTCTGAAGATTTTGTGGTTTGAAGATTTCCTGTATAAGAGAAGACTTACGTATTCGTGCATACAACCCCCTGAAACGACATGCATCACCATGTGAATCTTCACTTGGAAATGGGCCAACCACTCTTCCCAAGTCATTATCAAGCTAACCTAATGCCCAGCAGAAGACTGTTTCTCACCAAGCCACTCCCTAGAATTCAGTTTGAAGCTCTGTGAACAAAGATGAATCTTGTAGACTGAGGGCGATTCTGCCTCTAGCATTCGCTCCACATTTTCTCAACCAGGAGGGGAAAGTGCAGCTCAAAACCACATTCAAATACCCCAGGCCAATGCCATACTAACTACAAAGTCACCCCTGAACGGCCATAAGACGGCCATAAATCTATGCAGAAGGTACCATACAACTGGATGATCAAAGAAAGTGAAAGCGACATGCAGTGTAGAGAGTGCCATAAAATCTGAAGATCGAAGGAAGTGAAAGCAGCATGCAATGCAGAGGGGAATTTCTGTTCCAATGTGGGTTTGCTAAAAAAAAATAAGGGGAAAAGCCAATGCAGAATCAACCTGAGGCCACGATCACACACACTACATAATCCACTTTCAATGCACTTTCCAACTGGATTTTTACTGTGGCAAAATCCAATCCAAAAGTGCATTGAAAGTGGATTATTTAGTGGGCATGATCGTATGTCATGAGATGTTGAGAGAGAGTGTTGAAAGTGAAGGACTTTGCACTTTCTCTTAGCTTCAGACTTCAGAGGGGGACTTTAGCGAATCTGATACAGAGAGAGAGAGGTCAGGACCCTGGACATCCTTCCTTTCTCCTACTCTCATGCTATCCCTTTAATGTGTAGATTGCTACTCTCAGGGAATCATCCTTCCTTCTGGCTGGCCGGCTGGCTGGCAGAGAGGGGGCGCACACCTGTATTTTGCGCACACCCACAAAGAAATATGGGGGGAAAGTCTTTAGTAACAAGGAAATGGACCAACTGTCCCAATTTCACAGCAGAGTAGAGCTTCTCCCTCCCGTATTCTGGTTTTCTCCGTGCGATTCATGCTCATGTGCAGAAAATGAGGGAGTACAGACCCTGAGCAGCTACATTCAGACCCTAGAAAAATAACGAGGGGAAGGTTTTGAAACATTACAACCGTAATTAAGCCATCAGCGCACCTCACAGAAACAAAACCCGAGCCTTTTAATTAGCTTCTTGAATTAGAATTAATGCTTCATTATTCCTTACCATATCAAGCTGAGAATGTTATTAAAGTCTGACGGAATAATGAACAACATGACAGGAAATACATTGCAGCGCATGGAGCAGCGTGCTGGCCTATTAGGCACCCTCCATAAATACGCCTATCGCTTCCATCAAGAAGAAAGCGAGAGTAACCCGAGCAAGGCAGAGTATGAAAACAAAATGATAGGCCTTCAGACGCGGGGCTCACTTGAGGTTTTGTATGCCAGGATTGAGCGCGAGTCAGAAGCTAGGAAAGTTGGCAGAGAAACGGTGGGAGGGTGCCAAGGTTTCTGGTGATCAAATGGAAATTTGGGGGGGCCACCAAGACCACCTGAAGTGGCAATGGAAGCAGATATGCAGACTCCTATTCAGGTTGGGGGGGGGAAATCTTTAGGGATAGTGAGGAGTGTTGAAAATGGATTTTCTACAAGATTGGTTAAATCTCTTCCAGAGAGGTAGCCATGGAAGAAGAAGAAGAAGAAGAAGAGATTGAATTTATACCCCACCCTTCACTACCTGAAGGAGTCTTAGAGCGGCTTACAATCCCTTTCCCTTCCCCCTTCCAGAACAGACACCCTGTGAGGTAGGTGGGGCTGAGAGAGGTCTTTTGAGAACTGCCTGTGAGAGAACAGCTCCGAGAGAACTTGTGAGTGACCCAAAGTCACACCAGCAGCTGCGAGTGGAGAAGTGGGGGATCAGACCTGATTCTCCCAGATTAGAGTCCGCACTCTTACCTAAACTGGTCTAGTGTCAGGGTTCCCATTTGCCCGCTTATGGCAAGAAACCTCCAGTCAATTGCTCCTCTTGCTTACTGATGTTCAGCTGATTGGCAGGTGAAAATTGGGGCCAAGAGGGGTGGTGATCATTCAGGGGGGGGGGATTTAGAAAAGAAAAAGAAAAAGGCCTAATCTACGTACAGGAAGTTCTGACCATAGAGTTCCTGGAGATTCCTAGAGCTACCCAGAAGTGGCATGGGTAGCTCTAGCAATTGCCAGAAACTCTGTGGCAATCTTACCATAGATTTTTCTGGCAAATTGGTAGAGCTACCCTTGTCACTTCCTGGTTGTCTAGGAGCTCTATGGTTAGAACTTCCCGTAAAGAGATTAGGCTTTTTTCTTTTCTTTTTAATTTTTCTTCCCGGATGCTACCCCTGCACAATGCTCCTGCCGACTGCCCAATGCTAGTTAGCAACCCGATTTATTGTAACAAAACAAGCCAGGCAATGGCAAATCACCTCTGTTTGTCTCTTGCCTTGAAAACCATAAAAGAGGACCCTAAGTCAGCTGTGAATTGATGACAAAATGGGAGACAGCCTTGAACTTGGGAACATGGTTTGGGTGCAGAGCTAGGGCTGCCAAGTCAGCCCGGGGAGCGGGGGATCCCCCGCTAAACGGGTTCCCGATCCGCCGGCCAGCATTTGGCCGGCGGGGGGAACCCCACCCCCAAAGTCGTCCAGCGAGGACAACGTAATGACGTCACCGGAAGTGACGTCAGCACGTTGGGGGCGTTGCCAGGGTGACGCTCTGGCAATCACCCCAAAACTCTATGATACCATAGAGTTTTGGGGCGATTGTTAGAGCATCGCCCTGGCAATGCCCCCAACGTGCTGACGTCACTTCTGGTGACGTCGCTGGGCGCGCGCGCAAAGCGTGCACACCAGGAGGAACTCCCAGACGGAGGAGGACTCCCCCCGGCCGGTGAGTTCCGAAGACTTGGCAACCCTATGCAGAGCGCAGGAATGAGAGCAGAGAGAGAAATATAGAAGGACACTAATTGCTCCATGGTTTCCAGTTTCATTAGGGAGGTCTCCGCCTGATCTGCCCCTGCTGGCTCCACTCCTAGCAGGAAAGAGCATGGATCTGAACATGGGGCTCCCTAGGCCTCCAATTTCAATTTATTGCAGATGGCCAATGGCTGTTCCAAATACAGTACAATACAATAGACACTATAAAATACAGAATAAAATCTGCATTAAAACACAGGGATTGTGTGTCAAGCATAAAACTGGCTACATTCTTCAAGTAATATGAGATTTAAAAAACTAAAACTACAGAATGAATATAGCGTTTGGAGTAAGGGCCTTATGTACCTTAACCCAGCCCTGGCTATTTGGCAGGCAAAGATTCAGTCAACTTGATTCGAATTTTCTTTGCCACTAGGGCAAATAGTGCGACCTTGTATGAATACTCTGGCTCCACTTCCGCAAGTAAAGTTATAACTTTCCCAGATGTGGAGTAGTGGCCCAATTTATCTAAGACTGTACTAAGAAACTTACTTTTTGGGGATGAATAGAGTGGACAATTGAGCAGGTAACAACACAGATCGTCAGGGTTTGGGCCACCAGTGTTCCCTCTAAGGTGAGTTAGTGTGAGCCAGCTCACAGTTTTTTAGCCTCTGACTCAAACATTTTTGTCTTGGCTCAGGAAGGATGGCTCCAGAGCAAACTAATTTATGCAGTAGCCAAATTGCTTGCTCACAGCTTTAAAGCCAGTAGCTCACAAAGTAGAATTTTTGCTCACAAGACTCTACAGCTTAGAGGGAACATTGGCCACCACATATGCAAAGGTGTTCAGTTGCTGGTATTTTGAGCACTGCTGTTTGCATGGTTTGGAATGGCTCCCTAGGCTTGCCCCAACACTCTCTCCACTGCACTACACTAGACTGGCTATGTGTTCTGACATACCTGTTCCCGGACTTTATGTGCAGAGCAGTTTTCCTTCTGCTGACCAATGTCAGTGTACACACCAGCACACAAACATTACCAAAAAGAGCACTAAAAGGAATCTCATCCTGCTGTGCTGAATAGAATGCTGGAAGATTTGAGGGTGGAGCCTGGGAGGGTGGGGTGCAGGAAGGGGAGGGACCTCAGTAGCATATGCAGTCCCCCTTCCAAAGCAGCCATTTTCTCCAGAAAAGTGGAATGGGTGGGTGGGTGGGTGGGTGGGTGGATGGATGGATGGATGGACGGACAGACAGACAGACAGACAGACAGACAGACAGACAGACAGACAGATAGATAGATAGATAGATAGATAGAGACAATGATGATGATGAAGAAGATAGATGATAGATAGAAGCAGGGCTTTTTTTTGTAGAAAAAGCCCAGCAGGAACTCGTTAGCATAATAAGGCACACCCAACAGCAGGAGTGTATTAGCATAATAGGTCACACCACTGACCGCACAGCTTATTAGCATATTAGGCCACACCCCCATGTTGCCAGAAGAGTGGTCATCCAGCCACACCCACCTTTTGCTTCTTATTCTGTTTACCTTGTTTGATGTCAAAACCCAGGGCTTTTTTTGTAGCAGGAATTCATTTGCATGTTAGGCCACATACCCCTAATGTAGCCAATCCTAATGAGTTTCTGCTGTTGGGTGTGGCCTATTATGTTAATGAGTTCCTGCTGGGTGTGGCCAACTCAGGAGCCAGCCGGAACTCCGTTCCTGTGCGTTCCTGCCCAAACACAGCCCTGGATAGAAGACAGACAGACAGATAGATGATAGACAGACAGACAGACAATGATGATGAAGAAGAAGGTAGGTAGGTAGGTAGGCAGACAGACAGACAAACAGACGGATTGATGCAGTCTAGAGACCAGTTGTAATTCCTGGAGATCTCCAGCCCCTACTTGGAGAGTGGCCATCCCAGCACTGGTTATGCATATAGGAATTAACATCGCTGCTGAATCAGGGCTGGAGACTGTAGAGCATTTAGCAAAATATTATTAATCCAAGCTCTGATGGCATCATGAAACAATGCATGGCTTGAGAAAATGAAGAGCACTGAGATTATTTTAAAAAAACAAAACAAAAAAAAACACCTCATGAAGTCTAAGCACTTAAGGAAAACGATGGGGAGAAAATCCTTCCTTAATTAAAACAGTAAGATAGATGGGCCAATGTATCAAACTTTGCAAGTTGGAGCCCAAGCAAGATGCAGAAAGAGATAAGGAGCTTCGGAAACAAAGACAGGATTCATTATCTTGAATGGGAACAATGGAAATAGTTACATTTGGGGTAATGAACTTTGCAGGGGGGAAATCAGCCGGTATGCAGAGCATGAGCACTTTTGTGCCGTAAGAAAATGGAAAGATTTAGGAATGCTTACCAGCATCATAGGCATGTGTGTGTCCATTACTGGCTGACTAAAGCCCAATCTGCCAAATTTAACCTCCACCTGGTGCCCTTTGAAATAAAACCATGTTATGTGCTTTGCTGAATGCAAGAGGAGGAAGAGGAGGAGGGGGAGTTTGGATTTATACCCCACCCTTGTCTCAGAGTGGCTTACAAACTCCTTTCCTTCCCCCCCCCCATACAACAGACACCCTGTGAGGTAGGTGGGGCTGAGAGAGCTCTTTCCAGAACTGCTTGAGAGAACAGCTCTGAGAGAACTACGGCTTGCCCAAGGTCATCCAGCAGCTGCATGTGGAGGAGTAGGGAATCAAACCCAGTTCTCCCAGATTAAAGTCCACACACTTAACCACTACCCCACATGGAAAGCAGCTAGACGAAATAACTGTGTTGTGATAGGCGACTTTAACTACCCACACATTGATTGGGTCAATATATGTTCAAGTCGGGAAAAAAAGAGATTGAGTTTCTAGACACTCTCAATGACTGTGCTATGGAGCAGATAGTTACAGAACCGACCAGGGGAGAGGCGATCCTGGATTTGGTCCTAAGTAACGCCCAAGACCTGGTGAGAGATGTTAAAGTGATTGCACCGCTTGGGAACAGTGACCATAATGTTATTGAGTTCAACATTTGTATAAATAGGGAGTTGCCCAAAAAGACTGACACAACCACTTTTAACTTTAAAAGGGGTAACGTCTCTGATATCAGGGGATATGTGAGGAGAAAACTGAAAGGAAAAGCAGAAAGGGTCAACACCATTGGGGAAGCTTGGAGACTATATAAAATTACAATCCTAGAGGTTCAGAGAAAATATATACCGTGGGTTAGGAAAGGCACAAATAGGTATAGAAAAAAGCCTGCATGGTTAACAAACAAAGTAATGGACGCTGTAAAAGGTAAGAAGGATTCCTTTAAGCAGTGGAAAGCTAGTCTCAGTGGGCTGATAAAAGGGAACACAGGCTGTGGCAAATAAAATGCAAGTCTGTGATCAGGCAGGCAAAAAGGGAATATGAGGAGCATATCTCAAAAAACATAAAGACCAACAATAAAACATAAAGACCAACAATAAAATACATTAGAAGTAGGAAACCAGCCAGGGAAGCAGTGGGGCCCTTCAGATGACCATGGGGTAAAAGGTGTAGTGTAGGATAATAGGGAAATGGCTGAGAAGCTAAATGCATTTTTTGCCTCTGTGTTCACTGTGGAAGATGAGAAGTGCCTGCCCACTACAAAACCACTGATTTCGGGAGGCGGGTTGAAAGACCTGAGTCAGATTGAGGTGACAAGAGAGGAGATCCTATGTTTGATAGACAACTTAAAAACAAATAAATCACCGGGCCCAGATAGCATACATCTGAGAGTTCTAAAAGAACTCAAATGTGAACTTGTGGATCTCCTGACAAAAATATGTAGTCTTTCCGTAAAATCTGCCTTCATTCCTGAGGACTGGAAGGTAGCGAATGTCACTCCTATCTTTAAAAAGGGTTCCAGAGGAGATCCAGGAAATTACAGGCCAGTCAGTCTGACGTCGATACCAGGTAAGTTGGTGGAAACTGTTATTAAGGAAAAAATTAGTAGGCACATTGATGAACATAATCTCTTGAGGAAGACTCAGCATGGGTTCTATAAGGGAAGATTTTGTCTCACTAACCTGTTAGTGTTCTTTGAGGGAGTTTACAAACATGTGGACAAGGGGGACCCAATAGATGTTGTTTAACTTGACTTCCAGAAAGCTTTTGATAAAGTTCCTCATCAAAGGCTCCCAAGTAAGCTGAATAGTCATGGGATAAAAGGACAAGTCCTTTTGTGGATCAAAACCTGACTAATTAAAAGGAAACAGAGAGTGAGTATTAATGGGCAATTTTCTCAGTGGACGGAGATAAGCAGTGGGGTACCGCAGGGATCAGTATTCAGTCCAATGCTTTTTAACTTGTTTATTAATGATTTGGAGTTGGGAGTAAGCAGTGAAGTGGCTAATTTTTCAGATGACACAAAGTTGTTCAGGGTAGTGAGAACCAGGGAGGATTGTGAAACACTCCAAAGGGATCTGTCGAGGATGGGCGAGTGGGCATCAATGTGGCAAATGGGGTTTAATGTGGCCAAGTGCAAAGTGATGCACATTGGAACCAAATATCCTAACTATAAATACTCGTTGATGGGGTCCGAACTGGTGGAGACTGACCAAGAGAGAGATCTTGGAGTCGTAGTAGATAACTCACTGAAAATGTCGAGACAGTGTGCGACGGCAATGAAAAAGGCCAGTGCTATGCTGGGGGTTATTAGGAAGGGAATTGAAAACAAATCAGCCAGTATTATAATGCGCCTGTATAAATTGATGGTGCGACCTCATTTGGAGTACTGTGTACAATTCTGGTCGCCATACCTCAGAAAAGATATTATAGCATTGGAAAAAGTGCAGAAAAGGGCAACTAAAATGATTAAAGGGTTGGAACACTTTTCCTATGAAGAAAGGTTGAAGCGCTTGGGGCTCTTTAGCTTGGAAAAACGATGGCTGAGGGGTGACATGATCGAGGTTTATAAGATTATGCATGGGATAGAGCAGGTAGAGAAAGAAGTCTCCCTTTCTCACAATACAAGAACTCGTGGGCACTCCATGAAATTGCTGAGCAGTCGGGTTAGAACAGAAAAAAGGAAGTACTTCTTCACCCAAAGAGTGATTAACACGTGGAATTCACTGCCACAGGAGGTGGTGGAGGCTACAAGCATGGACGATTTCAAGAGGGAATTAGATAAACATCTGGAGCAGAAGTCCATCTATACAAAGTTTAGATAGGAACTCGCAGTCTGGGGCAAGTGATGCTCTGTATTCTTGGTGTCTGGGGGGGAACAGTGGGCGGGCTTCCTGCCCCCACTGCTGGACCTTCTGAGGGCACTTGGTGTTTTTGGCCACTGTGTGACAGAGTGTTGGACTGGATGGGCCATTGTCCTGATCCAACATTGGCTTCTCTTATGTTCTTATGTTCTTAAACTGGCTCTCCAATCCAGAGGAATGTAGCTTCCATCGGAAAACCTCCCAACCTCAGTTTTCTCATATGGAAAATCCCAAGAACATAAAAGCACAAGAATATCAGAAGAGGCCTGCTGGATCAGACCAGTGGTCCATCCAGTCCAGCGTCCTGTTGCACCCAGTGGGCAACCAGCTCCTCTGGAGGGCCAACAACAAGGCATAGAGGCTGAGGCCTTCCCCAGATGTTGCCTCCTGGCTCTGGGATTCAAAGATTAGTGCCTCTAGATGTGGAGGTTTCCCTCAGTCACCATGGCTAGTAGGCACTGATAGATTTATCTTCCATGAATCTGTTTAATCTTCTTTTAAAGCTGTCTATGTTTTTGGCTATCACTACATCTTCTGGCAGCGAGTTCCACGTTTCCATCATACTCTCTGTAGAGAGGTTATTTCCTTTTGTCCATCCTGAACCTTCTTCCCATCAACTTCAGTGGATGTTCCAGTACTTTGAGAGAGTTCTCTTTGGTCCTTTCCACACCTGGATCTCATCCCTGGTTTCATCAGAGTTCAACTCGTGACACGATACCATGCATTTATCCCTGGTTATAACAGCATCTGTTTATCCCGGGACAAGTGTGGAGTGATAGCAGGGTGACCTCAATGTAATGTGGAAACAAAAAATACCCCAAGATAATTACAGGGGTGAACTCGAGTGTAGTGTAGAATGTAAAAATACCCTGAGATAATTACAGGGGTGAACTTGAGTGTAGGGTAGAATGTAAAAATACCCCGAGATAATTACAGGGGTTAACTCACATGTTGTGTAGAATGTAAAAATACCCCGAGATAATTACAGGGGTGAACTCAAGTGTAGTATAGAATGTAAGTTCGGGGACAGGGTTGAACCAGAATTTAAGGTCTAGTGTGGAAATAATGTTTGTCCACTCTCTCCACCCCATGCCTAACTTTACAAACCTGGAGAGCTAGTTTGGTGTAATGGTTAAGCGTGCAGACTCTAATCTGGGAGAACCGGGTTTGATTCCCCACTACTCCACTTTCACCTGCTGGATGACCTTGCGCAAACCATAGCTCTGTATCAGCTGTTCTCTCAAGGACAGTTGTCTCAGAGCTCTCTCAGCCCCACCTACCTCACAGGGTGTCTGTTGTGGGGAGGGGAAGGGAAAAGGAGTTTGTAAGCCACTCTGAGACTCCTAGTGAGTGAAGGGCGGGGTATAAATCCAATCTCTTCTTCTTCTTCTGCCACATCCCCCCTTAGTCATCTCTTTTCTAACCTGAAACGTCCCAGACTCTTCAGCCTTTTCTTATAAGGAAGGTGCTCCAACCCCCCTAATCATCTTAGTTGCCCTCCTCTGTATTCCCCCCAGCTTTTTTTTTTAAGAAAGGGTGCCACAAGGAAAAGGCTGTCTGAAGAATGTAGCTGATATGAGAGATTATTCCAGGAGATTCAGTACAAAACGTAGAAAGGCCTTTGGCCATGGACGGGTAAGATCAGAGAATTGCCTTCCAACATCCCTTGTAATGCTGTCAAAGAACTTTGGGTTCATGTCTTGGATTTTACAATGCTTTTTTGTAGCCCCCTGAATACTGTCAGCCCATACAACTGTTTGGGGTTATTTCTCACTTGAGCCAGCCTTCTTTGCCTTGTTGCTTTAGCTCAGTGTTGTAGTTAATAGGGAGTCTAAGATACGCTACTCAATGGCACTTACAGCCAAGGTGTGCAAATATTACATGGCTTAACTCATTCAGCATATAGCTGGGTGTAATTCTGGCAGCATCAAGGGATTTGAAAATCATCACACATATATAGCATTGAAGGGGTTCCTGCAGCCTGCATATCCCCCATATGATTGAGACTTGAGACTTTCTTCACAGATGTGTGTGTGTGGACTGCCATCAAGTCACAACCGACTTATGGTGACCCCAGCAAGGGGCTTCCAAGGCAAGTGAGAAGCAGAGGGGGTTGGCCATTGCCTTCCTCTGCAGAATCTTCCTTGGTCATCTCCCATCCAAAGCTTATGGTGACCCCAGCAAGGGGCTTCCAAGGCAAGTGAGAAGAAGGGGTAGTTGGCCATTGCCTTCCTCTCCAGAGTCTTCCTTGGTGGTTTCCAAGGCAAGTGAGAAGCAGAGGGGGTTGGCCATTGCCTTCCTCTGCAGAATCTTCCTTGGTCGTCTCCCATCCAAAGCTTATGGTGACCCCAGCAAGGGGCTTCCAAGGCAAGTGAGAAGAAGGGGTGGTTGGCCATTGCCTTCCTCTCCAGAGTCTTCCTTGGTGGTTTCCCATCCAAGACTTATGGTGACCCCAGCAAGGGGCTTCCAAGGCAAGTGAGAAGCAGAGGTGGTTGGCCACTGCCTTCCTCTCCAGAGTCTTCCTTGGTGGTCTCCCATCCAAGACTTATGATGACCCCAGCAAGGGGCTTCCAAGGCAAATGAAAAGCAGAGGTGGTTGGCCATTGCCTTCCTCTGCAGAGTCTTCCTTGGTGCTCTCCCTTTCAAGTACCAACCATACTTAGCTTCTTTACATGCTGTATAGTGCACCTTTGTGGTGCTAGTGGTGGAAAGTGCCATCAAGTCATGGCTGATTTATGGCCACCCCTTAATGTTTTTAAGGCAAGCGACATTTAGTGGTGGTTTGCCATTCTCACCCTCTGTGTACCACCCCTGGACTTCCTTGGTGGTCTCCCATCCAAATACCAACCAGGGCTGACCCTGCTTAGCTTCTGAGCTCTAATGAGATCGAGCTAACCTGGGCCATCCAGGTCAAGGCCCCTCTTGGAGATTCATCCTTAAATCAGTGCCAGACAGAGGAAATATAAAAAGATCCGAGACAGAGCTAAAAGACACCAGACCATCCGTAACAGGTGTAAAAATGGAACTACAGGCATATAACATTGTCTACAGTATGTCTGAAGAGTGCTTCCTCTCTCTCTGTAAGTGCACCCCGGCTCCGCTGCAGGAGATTAAAGCTGCGAGAGAGAAAGGCCAGGGAGGGGAAGAAACAGAATGGAAGGAAGCGATGGCAGGACGGCAACATTATGTTCAAACACTTCTGGAATCAGAATTGCGCATTAACAGAGCCTAAAGTGCCTGGGCCTCGCAGGGGGATGCCTTATCTCTTGGAAGAAGGACTTATCTCCAATTCCTTGAGTCTGCGCTGCATCCACTGGCAATTTTGTGTATCTATCGCTGAGTTCGTCTTCTTTTTCTCGGGAAATATATTATGAAAAAGGAAGGAGATAGGCTTTCAGCATCTTCGTGAGAGCATGCAAGGGGGGAGTAATGGAATTGTAACAGATTTCGAATGAATAAGCGGTTTGAACCTTGAAGGCAATGGAGGCTGGATACTTCAGTAGTGGAGACGGAAATGTAGGAAGAGCAAATTTAACCCACAACAGGGCTCGGAGTCTCAACAGTGCCATCACGGGGAACCCTGTCAAAAGCTTTACTGGAATCCAGGTAAACGACATCAACGGCATGCCCTCGATCCAGTAAGCTCGTCACTCGATCAAAGAAGAAGAGGAGATTGGATTTATACCCCACCCTTCACTTGGAGCCTTAATGCCAGTAGCTCCCAAAGTAGGATTTTTGCTCACAAGACTCCACAGCTTAGAGAAAGCATTCCTTTTTTTTCCATGTCAGTGGTGTGTAGCTACTTTGAATGGGGTGGGAGGGAGGGGGAGGAAGAAGAAGGAGAGATTGGATTTATACCCCGCCCTTCACTTGGAGTCTCAGAGCAGCTTACAAACTCCTCTCCCTTCCCCTCCCCACAACAGACACCCTGCGAGGTAGGTGGGGCTGAGAGAGCTCTTTCCAGAGCTGTCCTTGAGAGAACAGCTGGGACAAAACTGTGGCTTGCCCAAGGTCATCCAGCAGCTGCAAGTGGAGGAGTAGGGAATCAAACCTGGTTCTCCCAGATTAGAGTCCGCGCACTTAACCACTACACCAAAGAAGGAAATGAGGTTGGTCTGGCAGGACCTGCTGGGGACAAATCCGTGCTGACTTCCCCGGATCACCAAGTTGTCCTTTAGATGCTTGCAGATTGATCCGTTTAGAAGAGAAGAAGAAGAGATTGGATTGATACCCTACCCTTCCTGAAGGATTCTCAGAGCGGTTTACAATCTCCTTTCCCTTCCTCTCCCCACAACAGACACCCTGTGAGGTAGGCGGGGCTGAGAGAGCTCTCCCGAGAATCAAACCCAGTTCTCCCAGATTAGAGTCCACACACTTAACCACTACACCAAACTGGCTCTACACCACTACACCAAACTAAGAAGGTAAGCTTGTCAATACACCAATGCTAACCACTGAGCTGGTGGACTTCTTGAAGCTCGTCCAACAGAGAAAGGGTAGGGAGGAGGAGGAGGAGATTGGATTTATACCCCACCCTTCACTCAGTGTCTCAGAGAGGTTTACAATCTCCTTTCCCTTCCCCTCCCCACAACAGACACCCTGTGAGGTAGGTAGGGCTGAGAGAGCTCTTTTGAGGACTGCTCTTGAGAGAACAGCTCTGACAGAACTATGGCTTGCCCAAGGTCATGCAGCAGCTGCAAGTGGAGAAGTGGGAAATCAAACCCAGTTCTCTCAGATTAGAGTCTGTGCACTTAACCACAACACCAAACTGGCTCTCCGGGTGGGAGTTCAGTGAAGAAGTGGTGCTCAGCATTCTGCCTTCTAAAGCTGCCATTTTTCTCCAGGGGAACTTATCTCTGTAGTTTGGTGTAGTAGTTAAGAGCATGGACTCTATTCTGGGAGAACCAGGTTTGATTCTCCACTCCTCCACATGCAGCTGCAGGTGTGACCTTGGGTCAGTTACAAGTTCTTTCAGAGCTGTTCTCTCAAGGGCAGTTCTCTCAGCCCCACTTACCTCACAGGGGTGTCCGTTGTGGGGAAGGGAAGGGAAGGGAAAGGAGATTGTAAACTGCTCTGAAACTCCTTCGGGTAGTGAAGGACGGGGTCTGAATCCAATCTCTTCTTCTTCTAGTTTGGAGATCAGTTGTAATTCCAAGAGATCGCCAGTTATTTCCTAACCTGGAGTTATGAGCAGGGGTCCTTTCGTAGAAAAAGAGCTGCAGGAGCTCATTAGCATAACTCATTAGCATATGCCACGTCCCTTGACATCACTGGAAGTGTGTCAGAAAGGGAATGTCAGTTTCAGCCCCATTATACCCTATGGGCCATTGAAATCAATGGCAAAAACTCATAGGGTATATGAGGGGCTGGAGGAAAGGGGATTTGAGGGAGAGGCTCCGAACTTGCAGGGTAGCTGCTGGGGCCTCTCCTCGAAATACCCACCAAGTTTCAAGAAGATTGGACCACGGGGTCCAATTCTATGGGCCCCCAAACAGGTTGTCCCATCCCCTCCATTGTTCTCTATGGTGGGAAAAAATGTTACCTTTTTTTCTACCATAGAGAACAATGGAGGGAATGGGGACAACCTGTTTGGGGGCCCATAGAATTGGACCCCCTGGTCCAATCTTCTTGAAACTTGGTGGGTATTTGGGGGAGAGGTCCCAGCAGCTACCCTGCAAGTTTGGAGCCTCTTCCTCAAACCCCTCCCCTCCAGTCGCTTTTAAAGTTGCTGCCGAATTTCGGCGGCAATTCGGCAGCAGGCTGAATCAGATCAGAGAATCTGATTCTGCCCATGGCTGCCCTAGTGGCCATTCCTGAGCTGGCGGAGCTTTGCTCCGCCTCGCTCCGGCCCCAACGGACCCCTGGTTATGAGTAAAGGTAAAGTGTTGCACTCGCCCTTGGAGGCCACACCTCTCCCCCCCCCCTCGGACTGTGGACTGGAAGAGAGTTCTTGGGGTTCAGCCATGAGCCTCAGATATGGGGGCCTCCCTTGTGGGTTACGTCACCCAATGCGTGTAAGGCACCCCCTTGGTATTCAGATCTTTTCATGCTCCGGAGTATCTCTTTCTCCTAGCCTTTTCCTGTGGTCTTACTACTGTCTCCTCCTCCCCAGCTCTGGCCTGCTTCCCCCCTTTTATTCCCTTTCTCCAACCTGTGCTTCTAGGGTTGCCAGCCTCCAGGTGGGGCCTGGGGATCTCCCGCTTTTATAACTGATCTCCAGCTGACAGAGATAAGCCCCCCTGGAGAAAATGGCTGCTTTGAAGGGTGGACTCTATGGCATTGTACTATGCTGAGTCCCCTCCCCTCCCCAAACCCCGCCCTCTCCTGGCTCCACCCCCAAAGTTTCCAGGTATTTCCCAACCCAGACTTGGCAACCCTACATGCTTCCCTTCACCCTTCATCTGAGTGGCCTTTCCCATTGCCCGTCCTGTGTCTTCGTCTTCCACTGGCTGGGCCGGCACTTCTCCCCTCCTCCAAACGCCACCTTCTCCATCGGTCTCCAGCGTTCCTCCTCTGTCTGGGTGGGGCCCTGCCCTGTTGGCTGGAGTGTTGCACCTGGTGTCCCTTCACTCCTCTTCCCTGGACCAGGTAAGTCTTCCGCCTGCTTTGAGGCTGCTCCTCCAACTTGGGGCACCCGGCACTGCAGTCTGGGCAGCACCTCTTCTCCTCGGGTCGGGTTCTGGTGGCGCCTTCCCTGACCAGGCATGTTCGGGCCTCCCCTTCTTCCAGGCACCAGCAGGTAGGAGTGGGTCAGGCTCTGGTAGGGTCTTCCTCGGGGGTCTCTGTCAAGGCAGGCTGCTCCTGTGTGTGTGTGTGGGGGGGGGGTTGCACCACGGAACTCCCTCGTGACGTATTACTGGTGTCCGGCCAGGTCTTGCACTGCTCGGCGTCCGAGTCTCCCTTGGTCCGCAGCCTCTCTGAGTGGGACTTCCTACTGGGAGGGGGGAGGGTTTAGTCCCGTGTCCCTTGCTCGAAAGCCAGTTGAATCCAACTCTAGGATGCGGTGCTCATCTCTGTTTCCAAGCTGAAAAGCCAGCGCTGTCTGAGGACTTTTTCTGTGGTCATGTGGCCGGCATGACTAAACACCAAGGCACATGGAACACTGTTACCTTCCCATTGAAGTGGTACCTATTTATCTATGTGCAGTTTCTTGCTTTTGAACTGCTAGGTTGGCAGGAGCTGGAGCCAGAGACAGGAGCTCACTCTGTCACATGGCACTCGGGTCTCGAAGGGCCGAGCTACCGTCCTTCTGGTCTGCAGCTCGGCTTCTTAACCTCTGAGCCACCAGTGCCCATGGAGTTATGAACCCTGCCTTAAGTGCCTGGGTGAAGAAAGGAAAGCAAACTCAGTGAGATGTTACTCCGCTACTGCTGACTAGCAAGATCTTCCCCAGTTCCTACCCTGCCAAAGTATCTCTTCCCTAAAGTAAATAGCCTTCTATTTTTAATTAAAATTCCAATAATGTTCACAGGCTCAGCAAGATTGGGGACCCCATATAATTGCGTTATAAAACAGTTAATGCATTAGAATATATAAGTCAGAATGGTTCAGTTCAGCTAGACGTTTAAAATGATGATGTAGAAGAATCAGAGTTTATTGGGCAACAGTAAAGGCCAAGAGTTCAAACGAGGAAGTGATCGCAGCCATGCGCACGTTAAAATCTAATCTGCTGGAGCCTGGGAGAATAAAAACATATTTATCTGCCGCCTAAAAGGAACAGAGTGTATAGCAGAAGCCAAAGAGTTTCACAAATGAGGTACTAACTGGGGTTGCCAAACACTGCATTTTAAAAAATGCAGCTCTGTGTGTTTATCAGAAGTTCTTACTGGAATTGAGAGAGGGTAGCTCTAGGAATTGTTAGGAATTGATTCCTAGAGCTACCTCAGAAATGACAAAAGATAGCTCCAGGGTTTGCCAGGTAACCAGGAAGTGACATCACACCATTGTTAAGATGGAGGTTGTGTGGCTGGGTAGGGGGGACTCAGGCTTGGGGTGCCAACTACCTGCTGTTGATGGTGTGCCCCTAAATACTGGCACCAACTTTCAAAAGCCCGAGTGTGATTGTGGATGCCTCCTTATCAATGGAGGCCCAGCTCACAAATGTCACCAGACTGGCATTTTACCAGTTGCACCAGATCAGTCGAATGGCCCCCACCTGGCCCGCCCTGACCTAGCTACAGTAATCCATGCAACTGTCACCTCCAGATAGGACTACTGTAACGTAGTCTACATAGGGCTACGCTTCAGACTGACCTAGTTGATGGGCAGAAGATTCAGGGGAAGGTCTGATCCGGTAATGCTCTTCATATGTTCTTATGTTTTTATGTTCTTGGGATTTTCCATATGACAAGAATGAGGCTGTGGGTTTTTCCGATGGAAGCTGCATTCCTCCGGATTGGCTCAACCTAGGTATCGAGAGCCAGTTTGGTGCAGTGGTTAAGTGTGCGGACTCTAGTCTGGGAGAACCGGGTTTGATTCCCCACGCCTCCACTTTCAGCTGCTGGATGACCTTGGGCAAGCCATAGTTTTTGAAAGAGCTCTCTCAGCCCCACCTACCTCACAGGGTGTCTGTTGTGGGGAGGAGAAGGAAAAGGAGTTTGTAAGCCACTCTGAGACTTCAAGTGAAAGGTAAGGTATAAATCCAATCTCCTCCTCCTCCTCATGAAAGATTGACTTGGCACTCACCCACTTGAAGAAATGACAAATCTCCAAAATATCTCCAGGGGGTTCCTCATGCTTGGTCAGCGGGAAAGCCCTCTGGAAGACTGACCTCCATATTTTTGTCAACAATCAGTACATTATATTTGGAGTTTAACCCTTATGGGAAATGTTATGAAAGGAAAGCATCGTGTTATAGCCAATCTCATCAGATTTTATAAACTAAGCAGGGTCAGTACTTGGATGGAAAGCCACCAAGGAAGACTCTGAGAAGAAACCACCTCTCCTTTTCATTTGCCTTGAAAGCTCCATTCTGGGGTCACCAGAAGTGGGTTGCGATTTGATGGCACTTACGTGCGTATTATGGGAAATGATCGCATTCACATTGATCCTTCACACTGTGATGTTCATTCCACTTTACTGTGGAACTTCCTGCTTGACGGCACCTACAGTTAATTTAAAAACGTGCCTTTTCCTTTAATTGAAGAGAAACGATAGCTGCTGACAGCACTTCAGAGAGATAGAAAATCCCTTTAGATAAGTAAAGAGCAGCCGAAGAATTTAAATCCCGATTATATCTTTTTTCTCCGAGGGAGGGAAAAAACCTGCCACATATTAAAGAGAGCTGTTTTTTTATTGCTGTAGATGTGAGATTTACTAGCAAACAGGCGCTGCACATCACCTTTAGAATTCAGTGCCACTGATCACGAAAATGAATTAAATCCCAGAGCCTTTGCACTCAGGGTAGTGATTCAGCAAGAGAAAGCATTAATGTGGTAAATTATACCCACAGCTGCTGACAACATGTGAGCATCTTGTTTTCCCTCTTTTGGCTCAGATAATGCCTCAATTAATTGAGTGATATCTCCGCTAATATCTTTATTTATCGGGCGTAATTGTCCATCTGTTTCTCTGAGGAGAGAATTAAAGTGACTCTCACTCTTTGCAAGGTTTTTCCTGGTCGATTTGGCGACAGAAAAGAAAGAAAGAAAGAAAGAAAGAAAGAAAGAAAGAAAGAAAGAAAGAAAGAAAGAAAGAAAGAAAGGGAGGGAGGGAGGGAGGGAGGGAGGGAGGGAGGGTTGGATAAAAGTAGGACTTCAAATCAATTGGTGGCTATATCAGTAGGGTTCCCATTTTTCTGTTTATGGTGGGAGAACTTCAGGCAGTTGCAGCCCTTGTCTTCCTAGAGCTACCCTTGTCACTTCCTGGTAGCCATAGGAATTCCCAGGAACTCTATAGTCAGAACTTCTGGTAAAAAGAAGAAGAAGAAGAGATTGGATTTATACCCCGCCCTTCACTCACTTAAGAGTCTCAGAGCGGCTTACAAACTCCTTTTCCCTTCCCCTCCCCACAACAGACACCCTGTGAGGTAGGTGGGGCTGAGAGAGCTCTTTCCAGAGCTGTCCTTGAGAGAACAGCTGGTACAGAGCTATGGCTTGCCCAAGGTAAGACCAGTTTGGTGTAGTTGGTTAAGTGCGTGGACTCTAATCTGGAAGAACTGGGTTTGATTCCCCACTCCTCCACTTGCAGCTGCTGGATGACCTTGGGCAAGCCATAGTTCTGTCAGAGCTGTCCTTAAAAGAGCAGTTCTCAAAAGAGCTCTCTCAGCCCCGCCTACCTCCCAGGGTGTCTGTTGTGGGGAGGGGAGGGGAAGGGAAAGGAGACTGTAAGCCGCTCTGAGACTCCTTTGGGTAGTGAAGGGTAGGGTATAAATCCAATCTCTTCTTCTTCTTCTTAAATGAGATTGCCAAAAATAATAACAAAAGCGGTAGAAGCAGATATTGATCATGATATTTATTTGTCCAATGACAATCGTTTGCTAATGTTATTTAGCTTCCCCAACCGCCCTGCCGAGAGCCGCACAATATATGTGAAAGAGCCCCATGAGGCTCCTGAGCCACGGTTTGGCCACCCCTGCTTTAGATTATACTCCTTTCTCTTTCCTTCTGACTGCAACCTAAATATGAACTGAATCGACTTGAATCAATGTAAGTTTTACCTTTTTGCAAGAAACTTCTTGGGAGATTAATTTACCATACTCAATATCACACATCGATGACTGGGCAAACTCCGCTATATGAACCAAATATCCTGATAGTTTGACTGTGGAGATCAGATCTGAGCTGAAATCACTTGGTCCGTTCAATTTGGCACTTAATGACTAAAAAGCCCAACAAGCATTCCCCCCTCCCGAAACTGTGGATGCGTGCAAATAACTGCCAGTCTAGCCAACTTGGCAGGCATTAAAGTTGCTAAGGACTACTTAGACTAAGCCTGAACAGTAGGATTTTTTAAATACAGCATTTATTTATGTCTGAGCTATATGATTAGGGACCCGTTTCACTGACTGTTCAAACAATTGCCTGCAGAGCTATGGCACAGCCACAACGTGGGGAGATGGGAGAGAACACCGGACTATGTAAGAATAAATATGTGCAAAAAGCTGATTGCGCTGTACAGTCCTGTTAAGAAGAAATAGTATACAGACATAAGAAGAGCCCTGCTGGATCAGACCATTGGTCCCCTAGGGCAGCATCCTGTCTTACACAGTGAACAGAGAAACAATTAGAGACCCCTCAGCTAATAACAGCACAAAATTAAACAAAATGGCGGAGAGTAAGACGCTAAATATAGTTGTATTATATTACACAGGGGTCATTTCGTAGAAAAAGAGGTGCAGGAGCTCATTAGCATAACTCATTTGCACAACTCATTTGCATATGCCACACCCCCTAACATACCGGAAGTGTGTCAGAAGGCAACAACCACCCCTCAGGCTCCACTCCACAGGTGAGTGAAACTGACCTGCTCTTCCTCCATTCCCTTCCCCATCCAATACTTTGTGCAATAAAAATAAGCGTAAAGAACACACCCTCATTCTCTTCCTGCTCCCTTGAAACCACCAGGTTTCAAGTAGACTTGAGATACCCAGGACATGTGCATCACCCATACCTTTCTCTTCCCCTCCCCACAACAAGACACCCTGTGAGGTAGGTGGGGCTGAGAGAGGTCTTTTGAGAACTGCTCATGAGAGAACAGCTCTGAGAGAACTTGTGACTAGCCCAAGGTCACACCAGCAGCTGCATGTGGAGGAGTTGGGAATCAAACCCGGTTCTCCCAGATTAGAGTCCAACTCCTGACCACTACACCAAACTGATAAGGTGGAAGCTGCTGAAGGGTTGGTGAAATTTCTCCAGTACTTATGTGCCATGTGCCCAGATGGTATACTTAGAAAATTTATATGCCACCTTGAGCAAGTCTCTGGAAAAGCAGCACACAGTCATAAAAGGAACAATGATAAAATTATCAATATTAAAACAAAACATTAAAAACAATAAAGACCCTAGCAGGGCTTTCCCCGGGGTGCTGCGCCTCTGCACTGCTCAGGGAAGCCGACAAGGGGGCGGGGCTTGGTCATGAGCCCGCCCCCTGGGCTCCTCACTCCCAGAGCTGCGCTCCTGTGCGCTCCCGCTCCAACAGACCCCTGCATATACATATAATACATAGAACACAATTGTCATTTACAATGCACAATCAAGAAGTAAGTGCTAACTATACAGTTTGTAACCTAACTAATTCTTTTCTCATTAGTTCCAGGAGCAGAAGGCTCTTCAGTTCCACAAGCAAAAAGCGTCATCATTTAAAAAGAAACCTCCATTAGTTCTAGGAGCAGAAAGCCCTTCCGTTCGAAAAGCAAAAAGCTTCACCGTTTAAAAGGAAACCTCAATACAAAACAGGTAAGTGCTAACTATACAACTAATAACTACTGTATTTTTTGCTCCATAAGACTCACTTTTTCTCCCAAAAAAAGTGGGGGGGAAAGTGTGTGCGTCTTAAACCCCCCTCACCTTTCCCAAGCCACGGCACCAAGCAGAGCTAGGTGTGTCTTACGGTCAGGTGCGTCTTATGGAGTGAAAAATACGGTAACTACCAGTTTTTTTCTTAATTCCAGGAGCAGAATGTTTCAAAACAGCTGCAATCATCAGACAAAAGAAGACCCCGGTTTGTTTTCTTCGTTTCATATAAAGAACTTCTTCAGAGCCTTTTGTCGTCACAATCTTGTTCATTGCTAACCAACTTGCTTCAACTTATGCAATTCAATCACTATGTATAAAACTTCTCTTAGGAATCCCTTGGGGCATACTCCATTCAGAGTAACTCAGTACTATATTACTGGTATGTGGTAGTATTTCCTTTGCCCGGTCCTGAATATATTGCCCATCAACATCATTGGAAGCCAGTATTTTGGGAAAACAGAGAAAAATTGATCTCTATCCATTCCTCCCCCATACATAATTTTATAAACCTCTACCATGTCATCCCTTAGTCATCTCTTTTCTAAAGTGAAAACTCCCAGACTCCTCAGCCTTTCCATACAGGAAAAGGGGGCCCAAACCCTTAATCAGCTTAGTTGTCCTCTTTTGTATAGTTGAAGACCACCTGTCAAACTGCCACAAATGGGTCGAAAAACATGAACAGTTCATCGAAAAATCGGGTCCCTGTTGTTGACTGGTGAACGGGATGTAAACTGAACTGGCAGATGTCTGAGCATCCTCTCTTTAGAGCAGTATCCTCAGACATTGCCTGATATGCTGCAGGCTCTGAGCTATACTGGAAACCAATCAATATATATCCTTCAATTAAACATACTACAAATGTTTTCTTTAAAACTCTACTGGGGTTTTTTTTTAAAATAAGAAAACAACAGTGAACTATGGTAGGTGTCAGTGCCTTGGGTGTCTATGATTATGGAGCCAAGAACCTATCTGATGAATGGACCCACTGGAGGTAGCCTGCTTAGATGCATGAGAAAAACTGGGGGAGGGAATGTAATATTCATTTTATCACATCATGCAGCAGGGTAGACAGATGCGCAGCGGTGACACTACTTCAACATTGTTAGCACCGGTGGCAGAGGTTTAGCGGTCCCCAAAGCGCAGTGAAACAGCGGAGCAATATAAATACTTTAAAAGGCATCAGTAAGAAGGCAAAGAAACTGCCAGTTCCGGTATTGCCGACTTTAGCACGCACATGCAGTTTTGGAGAACAGGTCTTTAAAAAGGATTATTTGTCAAACTGAGTATTTCGTAAACATCTCCGTACCATACGGCAGGCTCAGCCCCAGCAAAGGCTGACTGTTACCTAGCTGTGCTTTCCCCATTAGGGATGGGCATGAACTGAAAAAAAAAAAATGTGTCACTTGGCGGTTCATGGCCGAACCACAAACCAAATTGGGAACTGAACTAGGAGGTTCGTTCTTGAACTGAACCAGTTCATGGTCCCACAGACCATATTGAAAGGGACTGCAGTCCCTTTAAACAGGGTTTTCAGAAAGCTCAAAAAACAGCTGCGTGGCAGGGACTTATGGCTTTAAACTTTAAAGGGACTGCACAAGACAGCCCAAAACAGCTGTTTTTGCAGCTTTCGCAGGGAACAAAAAGCAGGAGTTTAAAGGAACTCTTTAACATCCCCCCCCCCCCCGCTTTCTGCTCTGTCCGTGAACTGCCATGAACCACCATGAACTGCTTTAAAAGTTCGTGGAAGCTTGTGATGATAGATCTGTCACCCACTTTAGTTCGCAAACCAAGAACAAGGCAAAATGCATCATGAATTTTGCCTTGTGGTTCGGTTCGTGCCCATCCCGATTCCTCATTCTTTTGGGCTGCATCACAGCACTGTTCCATCAGAGTGTTAAGGAGATTTGAAAGGGGCTATGTCTCAATGGCAGAGCCTCTGCTTTGCATGAAGAAGGCCCCAGGTTCTATCCCTGGCATCTCCAAGTTAAAGAAGACCAAGCAGGTCAAGGGTCTCCCATATTTTTCAACCCATAGACACCTTTAAAAGAAGAAGAGATTGGATTTATACCCCACCCTTCACTACCAAGGGAGTCTCAGAATGGCTTACAAACTCCTTTCCCTTCCCCTCCCCACAACAGACGCCATGTGAGGTAGGCAGGGCTGAGAGAGCTCTGACAGAAACTGCTCTTTTTCAAGAACAGCTATGCTAGAGCTATGGCTTACCCAAGGTCATCCACCCAGGTGCAAGTGGAGGAGTGGGGAATCAAAACCCAGTTCTCCCAGATTAGAGTCCGTGTACTTAACCACTACACCAAACTGTGGTGGGCGCAGCCACAAAATGGCTGCCACAAAATGGCTGCCATGGGAGATGGAACCAACCCACAAAATGGCTGCCACCATTTACCTTCAGTCACACAATGAAGATCTTTGTGCCAAAGCAACATATTTAAAATCTTCAGAGCCAATCAAATCTCCAGGGCTCATCGAAAGCCTTGTTGGGCAAAATCTCTACCTGGCCCTCCCCAATTATTAAATACACTTGGCACCACAAAAAGTATTGGTGGGCGCCATGGTGCCCATGGGCAGCATGCTGGGAACACCTGCAGTAGGTGATGTGAAAGACTCTGAAGAGCTGCTGCCAGTCCGATTAGACACCCCTGACCTTGATAGACCAGTCATCTGATTCAGGATAAGGCAGCTTCACGTATGTTCGTGTGTTTGAGATGTTTTTATTAAGAAGGCTTTGGACCTGACTTTTAACAATAGTTGGAAGAAGAGGATCACCTCACAAGCTTGTGAGTTCCACCTTCACCCTCTCTCAAACCCGCCCTTCTCAGAATCAACCATCTTCAGAATGAGAGACACATCGATTCTAAGAGAGCCAGTTTGGTGTAGTGGTTAAGTGCGCGGACTCTAATCTGGGAGAACCGGGTTTGATTCCCCACTCCTCCACTTGCACCTGGCTGGATGACCTTGGGCAAGCCATAGCTCTGGACCAGCTGTTCCCTCAAGGACAGCTTGGGAAAGAGCTCTCTCAGCCCCACCTACCTCACAGGGTGTCTGTTGTGGGGAGGGGAAGGGAAAAGGAGTTTGTAAGCCGCTCTGAGACTCCCTTGGGGAGTGGAGGGCAGGGTATAAATCCAATCTCCTTCCTTCCTCCTTCCTTCCTAATGCTCAAGTGATACATTTCAAGGTGGGATTACGGCAGTTATTGTAAGGATCACAGCTCTAAACCTTTGGCTGACTCTTTGCCGACGAGATCCATCCTGTAGTTATGCCTTTTTAGCAGTGAGCAAATTATCCCATGAAATTAACTGTGTGGGGTTTTCTATCCTGACGTGACTGTTTTACAACCTGGAGAAGGTCTCTATATTAGTCAAACAAAGCCTCTGTGATTTGGATTACCAGAATATGTATTCTGTGGAAGGTAGACCTCGTTCATTTTTAACATTGAATCTAAACTCTCAAGGATATGCAAACTATTTAAGAATCTTGAGAATATCTCCAATTATGAGAAAGCTTTTTATATTGACAATCTGTAACGTTTTGCCATCCTTGAGGATCGTCACACACAATTCAAATATTTGATTATATTCTTGTGGTGCGGTTAGGGCTGCCAGGTCTTCCACTATGGTAGGAGGTCTCCTGCTGGCAGTCTTAGTTTCCTGTCACAGCTCCGAGTACTGGCCAGAGAAAGAATTTTTAAAAACCAATGATATTGGTTGTATGCTGTAACACTTCCTGGGGAAATCCAGAAGTGGCATAGAGTACCTCTGGGAGTCACCAGAAACTCTTTGGTTTTACCATAGATTTTCTGGCTGTTCCTAGAGCTACCCTGTGACATAGAGTAGCTCTAGGAGTCACCAGAAACCCTTTGGTGTTACCATAGATTTTCTAGCTGTTCCTAGAGCTACCCTATGCTATTTTCAGATTTCCCCCAGAAATTATGTAGCAACCTTTTGCAAGTAAAACATGAGCCACAACTGCCCTCCTCAAGCAAACCACAAAAATAGAGAACAACAAGGACACAGGTTTCTGCACTGCTAAAATGGACCATCACCACCACTGCCATATGTCCTCTTTGCATGCCGCCCCTCCAATGAAGCGCACGAACTGCAATCTGCAATTCCTTCCTCCTCTTTCCCCTATTCTCAGCCTTTTTAACAGGATAATGGCTCTCTAAGGGCAGTTATTAATGTATTAAATCATGTTCACAACTGTTGACACAATGAGAGCATCTTGTATGCCTCCTTTGGAGGCTGCCAAGCATCAATTAGCTCCGTGATATTTACATAAATATTTCTATTTTGGGGGCAGAATTGTCCATCTGTTTTGCCGGGAATTTAATTACTACCATTAGGCGGGGAAAGGCAGAATGGATGTCTCTTGAATGTTAACCTTTTCCCCAAGACAAAACCAGGCATTCAGAAGTGAGAAATAGATGAAAAACTCCCTGCCCACCTTGGAAAGGCAGTTATTTCCATGATGTGGGCAGATGTCCTGAGAAAATGAATCCTCTGCAAAAAATTAACATTGGTGGCACTTCATCCATTCCCCCAGTTGTAGCATCAGTAGCCACTGATAATGGGGTCCATACGAGATTTAATGAGTTAGGTCTGAGTCCATATATCATGTAGCCCCCAAGGAGCAAAAAAGTGTCCTACATGAGGTAGCCTCATACTGAATCAGACCACTGGTCCTTCAAGAAGAAGAAGACAAGGAGGAGGAGGAGGAGATTGGATTTATACCCCACCCTTCACTACCCAAAGGAGTCTCAGAGCAGCTTACAATCCCCTTTCCCTTCCCCTCCCCACAACAGACACCCTGTGAGACAGGTGGGGCTGAGAGAGCTCTGACAGAAACTGCTCTTTTTCAAGAACAGCTCTGACAGAACTACGGCCTGCCCAAGGTCATCCAGCAGGTGCAAGTGGAGGAGTGGGGAATCAAACCCGGTTCTCCCAGATCAGAGTCCGCGCACTTAACCACTACACCAAACTGGCTCAAGGTCAGTATTGTCTACTCAGACAGGCAGTAGCTCTCCAGGGTCTTTCACTGAGGTCTTTCACATCACCTACTACTTGGTCCTTCTAACTGGAGATGCCATGGATCGAACCTGGAGCTATCTACATGCCAAGCAGAGGCTCTACCAATGAGCCACAGCCTCCCCCCCCCAGTGAATTCTACTCATGAAGCTCCCTCATACTGAATCAAACCATTGGCCCATCAAGGTCTGTACTGTCTACTCAGATAAGCAGTGGCTCTCCAGGGTCTCTGACTGAGGTGTTTCACATCAGCTGCTACCTGGTCCTTCCAGCTGGAGACACCAGGGACTGATCCTGGGATGTTCTGCATGCCAAGCAGATGCCCTACCGCTGAGCCCTGACTCCTTCTTGAATGTTCTCTCTTCCCCACGGTTTTCCCTTCCTCATTTCAACCCTGTGAGGTAGGTGAGGCTGAAAGTGACTGGCGCAAGTCCCCCACTGAGCTTCATGGCACTGTGGGGATTGGAACCCGTCTCCCAGCTCTTAATCTTACCCTCTAACCATTACATCTATCTCACAGGGTTGAAATGAGGAGGGGAAAACCATGGAGAAGGGAGAACGTTCAAGAAGCATTCACGGAGGGACCATGGCTCAGGGGCAGAGCATCTGCTTGGCATTCTCCCAGGATCTTCCCTCCCAGACTCCCCAGCTATGGACATAACTGTGTGTGTACGTTAAGTGCCATCAAGTCACTTCTGACTTATGGCGACCCTATGAATTCATGACCTCCAAAACATTCTATCATTCACGGCTGTGCTCAGGTCTTGCAACTGAGGGCTGTAACTTCTGCTGTTGAGTCAATCCACTTCCTGTCAGGATGTTACCCAAACTGGCATAATTAATTAATTGGTTGATTGGGGAATTTAAGTTTTTAGTGATCCGGTCAATCCATCTCAGGTTGGGTCTTCCCCTTTTCCTACTGCCTTCAGCTTTTCCTGGCATTATTGTCTTTTCCAGTGACGCCTGTCTTCTCGTAACATGACCAAACCAGATGTGCCCGACCAGAACAAACGCAAACCAAGATTTGACCCAAATCCTGATCTCACCGACAAACCACCATTAAAACAGATTGCCGCTTCCTGCTATGCCTGAACCGAGCCACTGTCAATTAAATGCAAAACAGTCACGTCTCCCACTTAAACATCAAAAGTGTATTTAGCAGCAAATATACGTTTCTCAACCACTCACCCTCTCATGGCTACACGTCGACGGCCTTCCACTGCCTGTGTTTGACAAGCAAACATTTCAATATTTCCTTATCCCGCTCTGCGCAACACCCGTCTTATTATTCCGTTAATTTCTCCTTTATCTCGGTGTCTATTGTCAACAGAGATAATGATGAACATCGTGAAGTGGCCTAGAGTTATTATGCATGAACCGCCAACTCTCGGCTTGCATTCTAATACGGTATCTCTCATTCTTCACTCAACCTTGTAAACATTAAGTGCTCTCTCTTCTAATCCTGAAGCCAGAGGCAAGAGAGACACACCAGCTGGAGATCACTCCCTCAGCGCTCAGACTTCCATCTTTTGTATCGACTGCATAATGCCAAGTTTCTTCCACGGAATTCAGTTTCGTCTTGATATCAGAAGCAAAAAAAAAGAAGAAGGAGCAAACAACTGAAAAACACTTTCACAAAGTTTACAAGAACTCTGGTCTCTAAAGTTCTCTCTCCTTGTGCTTGGCCAAATTAGGTGGGATTTGGAATTTCTCATCACCGCTTGGAGTTGCCAACCTCCAAGTGGGGGCCTGGAGATCTCCTGGAATTAGACAGGATCTCCAGACCACAGAGGAACATGGAAAGAGTGCAGTCTGATGCAGTGATATTCTAGGCAAGATCTATTGAAATCAATGATTTCATTGGCTCATCCCTTCCGTCTCACTAAATTTGCAGATTACACGATTTTGGTATGGCAGTTGCCAGAATTTTCAGAACACAATTTATTAAGCACCAGGATTATATTCTTCATCCTGGTCTGTTCCCCTCTTGTGTGGCCAGTCTAATTGGCTTTATAATCCAGTTCTTCATTCATATAAATCTGCCCCACCGAAAGTAGAACTATGGAATTTCTTTTATTGAAAAGCAAACCATCTCATCTGTTTGCTTGTCCCTCTGTTTCACCACTTTGGTTGTCTCTCTCAGACGAAGCAATCACAGGAAAGTTATGAAGGGTTCTCCTCCTTGTGATGGGATTTTTTTTATATAGCAAGTCGGCTCAAGATCTGTGCAAACAGATGAGAGAAAAAAAAGAACCTGTTAGCCGCTCCGGCTGGCGAGAGCTATTTGTTATTGTCTTTCGTTCTGTTTTTCTCCACCGTGACCACTGTGCCGGAAGAACCACTGCAAGAACCACGATGCTGAAGAACTAACAAGACAGGGCATGTGGCAAGAGAGTTGCCACCCCCACCTCCCCTTTTCTGTTGCCACTCTGAGTGGCAGTAGAAGAAGAAAAAAAGTAAAGAATGGCTGGGATGTAGGATTGCCAGCTGTGGGCTGGGAAATACCTGGACCTTGATAGGGTATAATGCCACCAACACAAGGGCCCCCTCCTGGGTTTGCAAAATCCTAAACAGCAGCTGTCACTGAACCTAATGTGTAGATTTGCTCGTCCCTAACGACGTCCCTTTGATCCTCTCCCGGGATCTTCTGGCGCACGTGCAGTGCAAACTATGATGACATCACCCAGAAGTGACATCATCATATCACCAGCAACATGGGGTGATACTCTAGTTTGGGGGCAGAACTCTATGGTTTGAGCCCAATTTTACCATAGAGTTTTGCCCAAAAACTAGAGCATCACCCCCACCCCGATGTTGGCAACATGATGATGTCACTTCCAGGTGATGTCATCTCATTGTGTTTGGGGGCATTTGTGGGTGGGTTTTCTCCTGCCGGCCAGCAAAAAGGGGCCTACAAAAGTAGGGGAACCCCCACCCAGACCAGGAGGGATAGCAACCATATCCCCAGTAGCTTCACCTAATTTATTTATTTAGTACACCTTATTCTGCCTTTCCTCCAATGAGTTTAAGGGCAATGGACATCAGTGTTCCCTCTAAGCTGAGTTAGTGTGAGCTAGCTCACAGTTTTTTAGCCTCCGACGCACACATTTTTGTCTTAGGAAGGATGGCTCCAGAGCAAACTAATTTATGTGGTAGCCAAATCGCTCACTCACCACTTTAATGCCAGGAGCTCACAAAGTAGAACTTTTACTCACAAGACTCCACAGCTTACAGCGAACATTGATGAGCATCACTCTCAGATCCTCCAGTTTATCCTCACAACAATCCTGCGAAGTAGTTTAGGCTGAGACAAAAGAGAGTGACTGGAACAAGCAGGGCTCATTTCGTAGCAGGAGCTCCTCTGCATGTTAGGCCACACACCCCTGATGTGGCCAATCCTCCAAGAGCTTACAGTAGCCCCTGTAAGAAGAGCTCTGTAAGCTCTTGGAGGATTGGCTACATTAGGGGTGCGTGGCGTAATATGCAAAGGAGCTCCTGCTACGAAATGAGCCCTGGGAACAAGGTCACCCAGTCAGCTTCATGACCAAGTGGGGATTTGATCCTGGGTCTCCTAGGTTCTAGCCTGACACCCTAGCCATTACACCACACTGGCTATGTCCAGCCACGTCCGTGGCCCCAGACCACAACACTCAGTGGCTTCTTGCAGTGGAGAGTAAGTATCTTGCAAGCAGTCTTGCTCAAGCTTTAAGATCCAGCAACTGATTAAAGCTAACCGAGGCTGCCATTTCGGTGAACCGAAAACAGCTGAGACGTCCCACAGCAGCAAAGCACTCGGTTCCTCTCTGCAACCCATTGTGCAATCTCAGGTAGTGTCCTACCTTTTGATGCTCATTTGCAATTCAGATCCATTTTGCCTCCCCTTTTTGTAATTCATTACCCAAGGGAGGGAGGAAAAATTGCTTCCTCTTGAGTTGGGAGCGGGGAAAAAAGACTAACAAGGCATTACATTCACCTGCAATCTACAACAATTGTGATCACAGCGGGCATAATAATTTTTTTTTTCATAAGTTTCTGCTGCAGCTATTCGTACGCTGAATTCATTTCTGGTGCGGATATTCCCGACGAACGGTTCGGTGCCATTTCTGAAAAGCAAAAGAGGAATATTTGAGCGCATGAACAGGTCATTCTTCACACTGCCACCTCTTTCGGCCCACTCCTTAAAAGCCCGGGGGCACCAATACCCACATCGAACTCCCCCATGTGCTCAAGTTCCTCCATGTACTTCAACTGAGAGAACAGTTCTCCACCTGCCAAGGGACGCACCGGTGGAACGGCCCTTAATGGTGAAATGAATCACACCGCTTATTGCCTATTATTCTAAGTTATTATTCTAAACTCTTTGGAATGCCTTCAGTGTTCTATACAGATAAGGGTGATGGGCCACGTTTCAGTTTTTGAGCAAAAGACGCTTGAAATGCGCACAGACGCCTCTGCATATTCCACATTCTGACACAGAACCTGACATTTCTGTGCTCTCTGGCACTGCCAGATGTAGACGCTTGATTAATGGAATTTGCCTGGGAGCCCCACAATTGAATAGTGCGCACAGCTGTATCAGCTGCAGTTTCAACAGCTCCAAAAGCAAAATCATGTTTTGGGCAAAGATACAGATAGCGAAAGTAGTTGTTGTTATTACTGCTGTTATTAGTTTCAACTCCAATCCTTTCAGGCGCCTGCTGTAACACAATTAGACAGGAAGATCTTTTTCAATTTAGTTTTTAAAATTAATTTCCCAGCACCAGTCAGCAGCTTCTGGATGTTGTGAGTACCGGCTCAAATATCTACCACAACCCTCATTCAGGTGGCTTCAAGTGGATTGGTGTAGAGCCCTTTGTTGGAGTTTGTGTTTTCAAAGGGTCATAACCAGTTTGGCGTAGTGGTTAAGTGCGCGGACTCTAATCTGGGAGAACCGGGTTTGATTCCCCACTCCTCCACTTGCAGCTGCTGGATGACCTTGGGCAAGCCATAGCTCTTTACCAGCTGTTCTCTCAAGGACAGTTGGTCTCAGAGCTCTCTCAGCCCCACCTACCTCACAGGGTGCCTGTTGTGGGGAGGGGAAGGGAAAGGAGTTTGTAAGCCGCTTTGAGACTCCAAGTGAGTGAAGGGCGGGGTATAAATCCAATCTCCTCTTCTTCTTCTTCTTCTTCTTCTTCTTCTTCTTCTTCTTCTTTTACCTCTTGCTCACAGAAGCTGGGTGTAACTGAATTCAGGCAACATTTGAAACAGTTCCACATTTAACATCCTACACAGACTGGACAAAGACTTAATACCATGTCTTGAAGATTTTTTCCTTCCTTCCTTCCTTCCTTCCTTCCTTCCTCCCTCCCTCCCTCCCTCCCTCCCTCCCTTCTTGTTAACAATAAGCGTGAAGAAGAGTTCTAGAGAATGTGAAAGATCAAACTCGGTTATGTGTCATTTGGTTGGTCCTAGTAAAAGGTATTCTGTGGACTGTGTTCTGCATTTTGGATTTTAGGGACCACCAAGGCTGCTAACAACTTATTTCAGGTAGATTGCCCATCTTTTTCTTTTCTTTTTAAAATTGTACATCTAATACTAAGGTTTCTAGGTCTTCCTTGGCCATGGGCAGGGATGGGGGGTAGGGTTGATAGATCCAGGCTGGGAAACACCTGGAGATTTGGAGATGGAGCCGGGGGGGGGGGGGGACCTCAGTGGGGTGCAATGCCATGCAACCCAACCTCCAAAGCATCCATTTTCTTTGAGGGTCCTGATTTTTGTAGTGTAGAGATGAGCTGTAATTCCAGGAGACCCCCCTGGATCCCACCTAGAGGCTGACATCCCTATCTAATTGTGATGTGTAGCCCCATAATGAAAATTGGAAAAACTGGAAAGATTAATTGGAGCAAGGCCATGGCTCACTGGAAGAGCCTCTGCTTGGCATGCAGAAGGTCCCTGGTTCAATCCCTGGCATCTCCAACTGAAAGGACCAGGTAGGAGGTGATGAGAAAGATCCCCACCTGAGACCCTGGGGAGCTGCTGCCAGTCTGAGAAGATGATACTGACCTTGGTAGACCGATGGTCTGATATAGCATAAGGCAGCTTCGTGTATTCATGCATTCACCCAGGGCTAGAGTACATCTTACTGCAAATCAGGAGTAACACCAGATTTGCAGGAAAATACAAAAAGTGTGTGTGGGGGGGGATGGTTATCTCCATCCCAACTTTTTTTTAAAAAAGCAATTTATGTGCATGCACAGACTTCAAGGCGGAAAGCCCAATGTTTGAACTTCGAAGGCCTTTGGGGTGAATCCAAGCCCTCATTCAACTAAGGATCCTTCCTCCATATTAAGTCGGTCTTCTTCCAGTGGAAGAGCCACTAATGTTGGAGGTAGTTTCAGAAGTCAGCCATGTTGGCGGGAATTAGAAGAGCTGGATTCAAGCCCAGAAGCACCCTAGGGACTGACAAGTTTTTGGGGTATAATCATTTGAGATCGAAAGGTCCCTTTGTCAGACACCTTCATCAGGTATGGACAAAGGCTTTGAACTTGAAGATTATGTGGTATGGGTATTGTGCACATTTAACAGGCACAATATTTCTATATGTTAAAGTATTCTATTTCACCATCAAGAATTTAGCAAAGATTTAAGACCTTTGAATAGTGAGCCTGTGTTTTGATACATTTTAAAGATGTCATATTCCTCCCTAAACACCCCCCCCCCCAGTAAATATGTTCTTTTACCCCCTGATCTCTAAGCAACCATTTCTCAGTCAAGGGTCCATGCCATTATTATCTTTCGGGGAGAGTTTAAAAGGGCCGTTTTCTTTATGTCCCTCTTAGGAATGTGGAATGTACTCCAAACAGAGGGGAGGGTGAATTATGTTTAAGAACCAGATTGGCTGAACCGGTTTTTCCCCAAATGCCAGGGCCTGACCTTTCGCCTGTTTTATCCTGTAAAAGAAGAACTTTGAATCTTGTTCGGTATGCCAGTTTGGTAGGGAGACCTGAGCACTCTCTTGAGCTCAAATCAAGGAAAATAGTTCTTAATAAAATTATATGCTCTGTCAGCCAGAGCCTTGAGTGAGTCTTTTCTCTTTCCCGATAGATCTCAGAGAAGGGGTTGTACTGGGTTTTAGCAAACTCCTCTAACACTAGACAGGGTGTACATCATGTGCATGTACAATTCAGTGTCCCATGCTGAGGCCCCTCCCCTCCCCAAATCCCACCTTCTCCTGGCTCCACCCCTAAAGTCCCCAGGTATTTTTCAACCCGGACTTGGCAACCCTAGTCAGGTCACACCTGTCTAATGGTGACCTGTAGGGTTTTCTGTGCAAGAGAGTAACAGTTAGCATAGCCCGATTAGGGATTTCCCACAATTTCAGATTATGTCCTTTCTGTCTCCTGATGGACTCTTTGGAGACTTCCTGCTCCAACAGAGCCCTCCCTCCTTCATTCCTATCTCTTACAGCAGTTATTCAGTTAGTTAAGCCTCTCTCCCTCTCCTCTGTTCTATGAGTTTATTTCCTCTTAAAGAAACAGAGCTATTTTCTTTAAACAGTTGGTGTTTCATTCCTCTGCATGTTTAAACTCTGCCAGCAGCTACGCCAAGGCAGGCCACGACAAACCACCTCCGAACCTCTCTTTCCTTGGGAATCCTACGGGGTCGCCATAGGCGTCAACTACGGGGGGGCTCGAGGGCTCGAGCCTCCCCTGAAATTTCCCGGGGGGGGGCTCAGCCACCCCCGGCAAAATGGAGCGCCTGCCAGTGGCCAGTCAGCCGGCCAGCTGGCTGCCATCGCCGCCTCTCCTTCCCCTCCACCCCTGGCCTGCCCTCCTGCCTCCCTGGAGTGGGGGGGGAGAGAGGCAGCGGGGATATGGTCCCGCGCTTCGCGTGCATGGCAGTCAGCCGGCCAGCTGGCTGCCAAAACTGGGTCTACCTCCCTGGGGCCTGGCGGTGGGGAGAAGTGGCGGGGACATGGTCTACGCCCCTGGGGGTCACCATAAGTAAGTTGTAACTTGATGGCACTTCCCATCACAGCCAGTTACTACTGGTAGTTGCAATAATGGTATCGTGATCTATTGTCATATCTGTTGTCATTCAAATGTTGAGTTCCTATGATTTCCCAGGGTTTTTGTTTAAATTTTTAAAAGTATGAGTTGCCAGTCCTTTTTCATACAGAGATACAAGGGAAACTGTGCAGATAGTTTTGGTCCATCGGCTGCAACGGAATAGGGAGAGGAATATGGGAGAAAGCAAGAGTAGAGCAGGAATTCACTGCTCAGATTCTAAACACTCAAGTCAAAAGCCCTTTCTGCACTCTTCTTTTAATCCATGTTCACCCCGGTGTCCTCCAAGCAATTCACCCCAGTGTCCTCCAAGCGATTCTGCACTAAAATTAAGATCCTGTTGGATCAGACCAGTGGTTCATCTCATCTAGCTTCCTGTTTCATCCAATGGACAACCACTGGTTGCCCCGTTTGCAAGATTATCTGGGTTCTTGGGCAGCCACTGAAGGTATACAGAGCTATCCAGGGCTCATTTCGCAGCAGGAGCTCCTTTGCCTATTAGGCCACACACCCCTGATGCAGCCAATCCTCCAAGAGCTGACAGTAGCCCCTGTAAGAAGAGCTCTTGGAGGATTGGCTACATTAGGGGTGTGTGGCCTAATAGACAAAGGAGCTCAAGCTACGAAATAAGCCCTGCCTGAGGTATCCAAGTAGTAAATCAACTAAAAAAAAATCTCAAAAAATCTCCAAATTCACTCTGAGGCACCCACACATGACTGGCTGCTTGTTTACAACCAGCAGATAGGCAGTGAGCCAAACCAGTGGGTGACTGAGCATGGCTAACAGGGGACCATTGCAAAAGTTGGCAACCTGAGGATCCTCTCTAGTTCCTAATACATTTTTTTGCATTGTTTGGGGTTCTTATGTTAACTCAGGCATCCTGATTACCCATTTAAATGCAACGACACAGTCGTCCTATTCCTGTATCTGTTATGTGAAGCCATGCTAAAGTCTTCCTTGCTATAGCAAATGGTGGTGGAGGAGGAGGAGGAGGAGGAGGAGGATACTGGATTTATACCCCACCCTTCAATACTGGAAGGAGTCTCAGAGCATCTTACAATCTCCTTTCCCTTCCCCTCCCCACAACAGACACCCTGTGAGGTAGGTGGGGCTAAGAGAGCTCTTTCGGGGACTGCTCGTGAGAGAACAGCTCTGAAAGAACTTGTGACTGACCCAAGGTCACACCAGCAGCTGCATATGGAGGAGTGGAGACTCAAACCCCGTTCTCCCCGTTTAGAGACCATGCTTCTAACCACCACACCAAACTGATGAAGAGACCAGTGAAACGGGTTGATTCCGTGCTCTTTCTTGCTCTTTTGGAAAGGACGGGATGGGATCACCCGGTAGAAAATACCTAGCAGCCCTTGTCAGGCATGATGAAAGTAGTATATAGCAGAAGGCCCTGCTCGTATATCCTTTGGCGGCTGAGACTTTTTGCTTAAGCTTCCATTGATTAGCAGGATAACAACCTGTCAAAGCTCAGGCCTCAGAAAAAAAAATAATGGTCAGGTGATTGCCAAACAACAGACCTCATCCGGAGTCAGGCGAAAGCTCCTCTGAAAGGATATTTCCCCTCTTTGATCCCCAAGAGCCCTGATGGCTGCTCTGTTATTTGTCTGAATGATGTATAGCCAGCTCAGTTTATTATGCTCCTGGCCTCTTTGATCTTACTAGGCAACAGCCTGAGCTCCTGGAAGGTCTGTTTTGATTTGCTCGGTTGACGAATTAAAGGAAAACGGAATCAGCCTCCAGAGCCGCGAACCGAAAATTAGGGCCGTTGGTCTAAACAAGGAGTGTGGGGGTAAGGTACGGTGGCCCAAAGTCAATTGCAGGGTCAGTGCTAATAATAGGAAAATTAGTTCCCACCAGAGAAGGGTCCCCCAAGGGTTCTAGGCAGGGGTCCGTTGGAGCGGGAGCGCACAGGAGCGCAGCTCCGGGAGGGAGAAGCCCAGGGGGCGGGCACATGACCAAGCCCCGCCCCCCTCCTCGGCTTTCCCGAGCAGTGCAGAGGCGCAGCGCCCCGGGGAAAGCCCTGCTAGGGTCTTTATTGTTTTTAATGTTTTGTTTTAATATTGATAATTTAATCATTGTTCCTTTTATGACTGTGTGCTGCTTTTCCAGAGACTTGCTCAAGGTGGCATATAAGTTTTCTAAGTATACCATTTTTTATCTGGGCACATGGCACATAAGTACTGGAGAAATTTCACCAACCCTTCAGCAGCTTCCACCCCATCAGTTTGGTGTAGTGGTCAGGAGTTGGACTCTAATCTGGGAGAACCGGGTTTGATTCCCCACTCCTCCACATGCAGCCGCTGGTGTGACCTTGGGCCAGTCACAAGTTCTCTCAGAGCTGTTCTCTCAGGAGCAGTTCTCAAAAGACCTCGCTCAGCCCCACCTACCTCACAGGGTGTCTTATTGTGGGGAGGGGAAGGGAAAGGGAAAGGGATGGGTGGTGCACATGTCCTGGGTATCTCAAGTCTACTTGAAACCTGGTGGTTTCAAGGGAGCAGGAAGAGAATGAGGGTGTGTTCTTTATGCTTATTTTTATTGCACAAAGTATTGGATGGGAAAGGGAATGGAGGAAGAGCAGGTCAGTTTCACTCCCCTGTGGAGTGGAGCCTGAGGGGTGGGTGTTGCCTTCTGACACACTTCCGGTATGTTAGGGGGTGTGGCATATGCAAATGAGTTATGCAAAGGAGTTATGCTAATGAGCTCCTGCACCTCTTTTTCTACGAAATGACCCCTGGTTCTAGGACTGCATCTGAGCTGGATAGTTGATGCTCGGTGTCCTAACTGGGGTTGCCAGCTCTGGGTTGGGAATCACCAGGGGGTCGTTTCAAGCAGGAGCTCGGGGGAGTGCAGCTCCTGGAGTTGGTGCCAGCCCCCCCCCCCACAGGGGAATGCCTCCTTATGTCGTGGCTGCAGCAAAATGACCCCATCCCCTGAAAAGGTCTTTGTTCCTCCGACCAGCCTTCTGAAGGCTTCAGCCACCAATGAAGCTATCCTCCCAGAATAGTGGTATTTCTGAGGCTTGGATAAGTAGCTGTCCTCTCTCTGCCAGCTCTCTCTCTCTCTCTCTCTCTCTCTCTCTCCTTTCTTTCTTGCCTTCTGATATACTTCCAGTGATGTCAGGTGGTGCAGCATATGCAAATAAATTATGCTAATGAGTTATGCTAATGAGCTCCTGCACCTCTTTTTCTACGAAATGACCCCTGGGAATTACCTAGACGTTTTTGGGGGGTTGGAGCCTGGGGAGGGTGAGGTTTGGGAAAGAGAGGGACCTCAGGGGGGGGATATAATGTCATAGAGCCCACCCACCAAAACAGCCATTTTATCCAGGGGAACTGACCTTGGTTTTCTGAAAGTCAACTGTGTTAATGAGAGATCTCCAGGTGCCACCTGGAGGTTGGCAACCCTAGGCAACCACATAGAAGACAAGGGTGGACTGAAAGCATCATTATCAAGTGAGCAAGAGGAAGGAAGGAAGGAAGGAAGGAAGGAAAGAAGGAAAGAAGGAAAGAAGGAAAGAAGGAAGGAAGATCTATTTTCTCTTGAAAAGCCACACATTAGAAATCCTTTCCTGGACACTTTTCAGCCCAGATGAATCCCTGCTGTAGTTCTTGTATTGGCCCTTGCGTTCAGGTCACTTGTTCTTTATAATCAGGCTTTCACTGGACCCTTATACGTTTTTAACTGTCTTTCTAGTGACTACATGTATTTTTGTATATAATAAGTATACACTGAGTTTTTCATGTTGGCTTCTTTCTTTTCTTCTATCAGGCTTCTTTCTTAGTCCGTTGCAATTACACAGTAAAATGGAGGGAGTTGTTAGCAAGAGGACACAAATACATACACACACACACTCACACACACACACTCCTCAAAGATACACTGTCATTCTCTAAATGATAGCACTGTGATTGATGGCTAAACAGGGACTCTATTGCTCCTCCCAGAAGTGTCGTTCAGAAATGTGATGGACAAAGTTAAAAAAAAAAACAACTTTAATCTGTTAACAAAAGCCAGTACGGCTTTGTTTTGTCATTTTATTTTTAAAAACGTACACACAGTTCAAGGATTTATTTTCCCCTCACATGCAGAATTATAATATGGAACCTCAGGGACACTGTGTCAAATGCTTATCAGCGAAGGCTTACAGCTTAGCAATAATGTGTCATTTCCCTCTTGGGTCACAGATCTAATCATACAGAACTTCTACACTGTTCCCTCCCCAAGCAATATCTTTCTTCACTCTTGCGTACAGTCTTTCATACCTTTATTAATATGTGTATCCATTTAGACTTGTTTTGTTTTCAGTTTGCTCATGAAAGTGAAGAGTGACACCGGGAGCAACCGAATCCCTTCACAATGGAAAGAAGATGGCAAACGTGTTCTTTAAAGAAAATGGAAGGAGAGACAATTCCAAAACGTGCACTGTTACCATCAGCTTGCTCAACAGTAAAGGTCTGAACCATACGTTGGCCATCTTAAATTAGCCAATCTGCCTATACCACCACAGACGCCCAGAAAAAAATTCCTTCTGAGGTTCATAAAAGTACAAGAGAAGCCATGTTGGATCAGGCCAATGGCCCATTCAGTCCAACACTCTGGCTGAGGACAGACTGGCAATCTAAAGCGGGGCAGGCACGCTTCGCAAACGGAGGAAAGGAGCATGTTCAGACATGCGCATCTGTCCGTCGGCTCCGTTGCGTACTTACCCGTCTCCCAGTCGCTTTCCTTCCACTTTACCCGGACACCTGTTTTTCCCGGTGTTCAGGGGCCTTCCTCCGCATGCCTCCCGCTTCCAAACAGTGTGAACTGGAAGAAGCGGGAGGCATCTGGAGGAAGTGTGAACGCACCGGCAAAAAGGTTTGCGCATATGCGAATATGCGCATATGCGAATATGCGCATGTGCGCATATGCGAAAAACATCAAAGGAAAACAAAAAAAAGTGCAGCGGCACGCGCGAGCCGCGCGCGCTGGCTATGCGGCAGTCTGAACTCTCCGTGGCAGTCTGAATGCTCCCTATCGCCGCTGATCCGCATTGCTCTGGCCAGTGTGAACGGCCAGCTCCGTGGGTTTTTCCCCCCGCTCCAGTTCCCTCCGCTTTGCCTCCGCTTCAGATTGCCAGTCTGTCCTCAGCCTCTGTGTCACACAGTGGCCAAAAACCAGGTGCCATTGGGAGGTCCACCAGCGGGGCCAGAACTCTAGAAGTCCTCCCACTGTGGCCTCCCAAGCACCAAGAATACAGAGCATCACTGCCCCAGACTTAATGTTCCATCTGCCATAGGTTCCCAAACTTATTTGGCCTACTGCCCCCTTTTGAGAAAAAAATTACTCAGCACCCCCCCCCCCCCGGACATCTACCTTCAAGAAGTGGAGAAAAAGATGCAGTTTGTGGATCTGCACCTGGATAGTTCCAGCCCACCTGGATCGTTCCAGTGCCCCCAAGGGTGCAGCATTGCCCACTTTGGGAACCAGTGATCTATACCTTGAGGCTAATATCCTGTGATGAACATCTGCTCCATATGTTTATTGCATCCCCTCTTGAAGCTGCTTATGCTTGTCGCTGCCACCATTTCCTGTGGCAGTGAATTCCATATGTTCATCACTCTTTGGGTGAAGAAGGCCTTCCTTTTATCTGTTCTAAGCCTACTGGTCATTAATTTCATGGAGTGCCCATGAGTTCTTGTATTGTGAGAAAGGGAGAAAAGGACTTCTTTCTCTACCTGCTCTATCCCATGCATAATTTTCCTCTGTGGCACCCTTCTGCACTCACGTGGAGTGCCTACCACCCTTTACACCACAGTCGAATCCAGAGGTACCAGTAGGTCAGACCATCACACATGGCTACCCTTCTCGTCTCTTTTAAAGTCTCTAGAAAGCCATGGCCATTTCACCTCTCAGGTCCTCTCTCACACTCAGAGACATCTGCAGAACTGAAGTATGCCTATACACACGAAAGCTTAAACCTTGAATAAAACTTTGTTGGTCTTAAAGGTGCCACTGGACTCAATCGCTGTGCTGCTGCTTCAGACCAACATGGCTGCCCACCCGGTTCTAGAGACATCTGTAGACATGGTAGCCCAGCCCCCTTTAACAGGTCCTCGCTCAAAAACTTCAAACAGTTGTTGGGGTTGGAGGCTCAAACACTCTTCCATCCACACATTGCTACCATTTATTTATATCCCAAAACCCATACAGATTGAGATCTTCACTGGTGTGTGTGTTTTTCTTTCCCTGAGACACACAGCCCATGGGATCAAACAAACAAGGAGTTAATTTTTATTAATGGTTTGAACATAACACTGAAGAGAGTAAGGTGGAGATTACAACATTTCTTTTCCCTGAGCTTTTGAATGGTTTTGCTATTCTAGCATCTGGGATCTCATGTTACAAATTGACTCTTTTTAGTCAGCTAGCATTAAGCTGCTCTTCACCACCACTTCACCCAGCCAGACATACTCTCCGCTCTCTCAACCCATCCCTGCCAACTCTCAACTGCTGTTTTCCAACTGTCTGTCCCTAAGGCCGTGGTCACACGTCCCTTTAACTCCGGGACTCCTCCCAGATTTAAAGGAGCCACTTCTCTTAACTTCGGGTTGGGATGTTTATACATCCCAAACCCTGACAAAGGTGGCCACGGTGGCGGAGAAGGAGGTGCAATGCAACGGGTGGCAGCTGAAAAGGAGGCTGGCAGTGGTGGAGGCTCTCAGCAGAGGCGGCAGAGGAAGTGGGCGGTGGCGGCTGCAGCGGAAGAAGAGGCAGTCGGCAGTGGCAGAAGAGGAAGCAGTCGTCGGTGGAGGAGGAGGCGGATGGTGGCGGCGGCCAGGGGAGGAACACTTCCCCAAGCCCCGCTGGCCACCTGGTAAGTTTTGGGGTTTTTTTCTCCTTTTACACTTGGGTGCTTGAGTGCCCAAGCACCCAAGTGTAAAAGGGGGGGAAAGATGGCGGACGGGACCATCTGGACAGCCCTGCTCTCACAATGATTGCAAGAGAGGGCTGTCCAGATGGCTCAAATGCGGGTTCCTCACACAACTCCCAGGAAAACAGTCAATTTTCCTGGGGTCGGAAAATGCGGGAGGAACCCGCATTTGATCCCGCTTTGGTGCGGGACTAGCCCCGGCCGTTGTAGATGGTCCCTTTAAATGCGGGAGGAAACAGCCCTTCCTCCCGCATTAAAGGGCTGTGTGGCCACGGCCTAGCATTCCATCAGTTTCCATTGGTCACTCTTAGAGAGAGGCGGAGCCTAACCTGTCCGTCACAACCTAATATCAACTAGAATCAATGCAAACAACTAGTCACTAGAGTGCCTGTTAGCATGAATGTTCTAGTAATTTGTTATTTCTGGGTGTGCCACACATTTTGTTTAGTTCTATTCCTTATACTTATATCCCACCAAGGAGCTCAGGGCAACGTACAGTTTGGTGTCGTGGTTAGGAGCACACACTTTAATCTGGGAAAACCAGGTTTGATTCCCCACTTCTTCACATGCAGCTGCTGGCGTGACCTTGGATAAGTCACAAGTTGTCTCCGAGCTGTTCTCTCAAGGGCAATTCTCAAGAGAGCTCTCTCAGCCCCACCTACCTCACAGGGTGTCTGTTGTAGGGAGGGGAAGGAAAAGGAGTTTGTAAGCCGCTCTGAGACTCCTTTGGGTATTGAAGGGCGAGGTACAAATCCAATCTTCTCCTCCTTCTCTCCCTGCATATATTTTATCTTTGCAACTACCCCGTGAAGAAGTCTAGGTTCAAAGGAACTGTGGTCTCTTTCCACGGGGTTTGCAGGGCCACGAACCACACAAGCCAGTTCCGTTCATGAACAAGCCTCCCAGTTTAGTTTGTTTGTGGTTCCGCCATGAACCATGAACTGAACCATAGTTTCCCAGTTCGTGCCCATCTTTTAACAAATTAGATAAATATTTGATTATCCATGTAATAACTGCTACTAGAATTCTTTATTGGGAAGGAGAAGAAGTATTGGGAAATAGAAGAAGTTCCCTCTAAGGAGGAAATAATATATAAACTATCGGAGACTGCAGAAATGGACAATTTAACATTGAAATTAGCAGATAAAAAAGAGGAAATTTTTGAAAATAACTGGTTAAGGTTTTATAAATGGTTGGAAGAACATTTTTAAAAATGAACTAACTTTAACTGTATGTGCCTATACAACTGAGATAAGCTAATTTGGAGAATTAGATATTGACAAGGGGGGCGCGATATTCGCGGGGGGGAGAAGCTGACAGCTGCTCCTCCTTCCTCCGCCCCTTCCCCCACTTCCTCTGCCCCCTCCCCCCCAAGAGACTCCCGGCGGGCCTCGGCGCCTCTCGCCGGGCCCGCCGCTCGCCCCCTTCCCCCTCCTCCGCGGGCTGTCGGCTGGCCTCGGCGACTCTCGCCGGGCCGCTGCCGTTCCAAGAGCATTCCCCGCGCATGCGCAGGGGACACTCTTTTACTTTTTGGGAGATTTAAAGATCCCCCGAAAAGTTTTTGATAGATTTCGGATTTTTCTGCAAGCGGGGGGGTTACCCCCCCACCTGCAGAACCCCCCCTCTGCCCTCCAAGTGCCCCCCCATGCAGATTTAAGTATCCGCACGGGGGGGCACTTGGGAATTAGATATATAGATTCTAGTAGAAATGGTAATATAGATATGTATAGTACGGACTCTGTATCCGTTAGTATGTTTTTATCTTTGTATGTTTTTTCTTGTTTCTTCCTTTTTCTTTTCTTTTCTTTTCTTTTGTGGAAACTTAATTTAATTAAAAAAAAAAAAAAGATTGAACCTGGGAACTTCTCCATGTAAAGTAGCGCTCTACCACTAAGCCATGCCCTGACCAGTTTTCATACTTTTAAGCAAAATATTACATGCCTATTTTCTGTTCCTACCCAATTTTTCTCCCTCTCTTCAGCCTTGGCATTGATGATCTTACTGAAACTATTGTCATATTCTAAGAACACTTGTATGCCTCTCTGGTTCCTGACCATGAGAACAGCTTCCAAGATCCAAGTTAACTTGGAAGCTTGACTCCTGAACGAGGGTTGCCAGCTCTGGGTGGGGAAATACTTGGAGATTTAGTGGGTGGAGCCTGGGGAGGGTGGGGTTTGGGGAGGGGAGGGACTTCGGTGAGATATAATGCCATAGGGTCCACCCTTTGAAGCAGCCATTTTCTCCAGGGGAACTGATACCTGCCATCTGGAGATCCATTGTAACCTCAGGGGATCCCCAAGCCCCATCTGGAGGTTGGCAACTTTACCCCTAAACTCAAAAGTAACTCTTTGGTTATGTGTTATGGTGTTTTCATTGAAAATAAACTAGTAAAGTATCTGGGCAACATTTCCTATAGATGCCTGAACACTACAGAATTCTGCTCTACAAGGGAAAGGTTAGCGCATTCTTGCCAATCAAATTATCGGCCACTTGACAGCGTAGAAAGAAGGAATTATTGCATTCTTTCCCCACAACAAAAGTGCATTCTTTTCCATTAAGGTCCCTTTCAGGAAAAAGACAAGCATTTCCATGCCTTCCCCCCATTGCTGCCACACATCCCCTGATTGCCGCTTGTACGTTCGCAGGCCTTCGTGGAGTCGCTGCCGACTGCCGCTGCTCCTCTTCCCAAGAGGAACAATCAGCTTGTTTTTGTCCCTGCCTGATTGATAAATGCCGCTCTGACTCGCTCAGCAGATGAATCACCTTGTCAGTGCTGAAAGGCATTTGACTTAGCCATGATGCACTAAACTGCACCTACAGCTAAATCAGGTTGACAATCAGCCTAACCAGATGCGGGGCCTTTGTTTTATTCCAGCGCCGTAAATTAAAACTCCAGTCCTAAGTAAGAAAGTAACACTGCCATCCTAAGCAGAATTATACCCTCCTAAGCGAAGATAGAACAGGGGATCCGCAGTGGCTCAGAGGTTAAGATGCTGAGCTGCAGACCAGAAGATCTGTAGTTCAGCAGTTCGAGACCCGAGTGCCACATGACAGAGCAAGCTCCCGTCTCTGGCCCCAGCTCCTGCCAACCTAGCAGTTCGAAAGCAAGGAATTGCAAATAGATAAATAGGTGCCACTTCAGTGGGAAGGTAACAGCATTCTGGTCAGCATGCTGGCCACATGACCACAGGGACATCTTCAGACAGCGCTGGTTCTTCGGCTTGGAAATAGAGATGAGCACCGGCCCCTAGAGTCAGATTCAGCTGGCTTTCGAGCAACAGAAACCTTTAAGCTCTTTGTCTTCAGGGGGCATAGAAGGGAATAAGTCTGTTTAGGATGGCATTGCAAGACCCACTGATAAGAGTCCATACTCCTAACCACTACACCAAACTGCTCCCAAGCTCTCTTCATCAGATACAAGACACTTTCCAATTTGCAATAGTACAATACCTTTATTGGCATAGCAAATTTAACATAACATTTAGGATCCGTATATAAAATTAAAATCCATACATAGGTTAAAACATAGGAATATAAGATTACATAAGAATCAATTTATAATAGCATTAGACTGGGCTTTAAGAATTTCTTCCAAAAATTCTGCAACTGCTCTAGTAATTTCCGCTACCGAGTCATTCAGTAAGAATCGACAATCGATCGCAACGTTCTTAAGATCAGTCACCTGGGATAAATTTCCAAACAATTTCCGACGCCAATTGTCATTAAGCTGACACTCAAGCATTATGTGTTGGATTGATTCATATAGATTTGCTCCACGAGAGCAAAGTCTCTCAAAAAAGGGGGTCTGATGATATCTCCCACAGAGAACAATGGAAGGGAATTCGCTGATCCTAGCCAGCATAAAAGCTCTACATTGGCAAGGAATCTCAAGATTATATAAGTGATAGGACATTATCCCAGCGGGAGAACATATATAAGGCTGCACAGGGCAGAGTTTGTGGAATTCCAGTTCCAAAAGCCTCTGGTTAATAAATCTAAAATTCTATAACTCATTAGACAGAAGTAAATCATCTACTACCATCCCTGTATTATTGAGTTTGGACATATTTATTTATTTATTATTTCACACTTTTACCCCGCCCTCCCCGCAAGCGGGCTCAGGGCGGCTTACAATATGGCACACAGCACCTAGTCAGAATAAAACAATTAAAACATTGAAAATACAACAACAATATACCAATTGCAATAACGTTGCAAATAAAGGGCTCACAGTGATGATAGATACTAGGTCTCAAGATGGCTTCCTCCAGTACCCTTCGTGCCAGAGACCAGGATCATAATCCAGCCCCCCTCGGCCGCCAGGCCTGAGCTTCATTCAGGCCCAGCCCTCATCGCTGGTGTTAGAGCAATGGTAGGTGGTAAGTGGTGGCGGCTCCTAATCACAGGCCTGGTGGAAGAGCTCTGTCTTGCAGGCCCTGCAGAACTGCATAAGATCCCACAGGGCCCTGATCATCTCTGGGAGCTCATTCCACCAGAGAGGAGCTGCCACTGAAAAGGCCCTGGCCCTGGTTCTGGCGAGCTTGGCCTCCTTGGGGCCTGGGACCCGAAGTTGATGTTGTGACCCCGACCGAAGTGCTCACTGGGGTATATGTGGGGAAAGGTGGTCCCTCAGGTATGTTGGACCCTGGCCATATAGGGCTTCAAAGGTAAGCACCAGCACCTTGAAGCAAATTTGGTATGCTATAGGCAGCCAGTGCAGCGCCGCCAACACAGGCCAGATGTGGTCCCACCTAGAGAACCCCATCAATAGCCTGGCCGCGGCATTCTGCACCAGCTGCAGCTTCCGGATTTGCACCAAGGGCAGCCCCATGTAGAGAGCGTTACAGTAGTCTAATGGCGTTACAGTAGTCTAATTTCATCTAATTGGTTTGTATCTGACAAAGGGAGCGTTGACTCTCAGCCACTCATAGCTTGAAAATTTTGATGGTCTGTAAGGTGCTACTAGACTCCAATCAAGTTGTTAATTAGGATCGTATTCCATGTCTGCAATTTCCCCATTGTCTTTAGTCCACCTCCGTTCCATACCGATTTGAAGCAAGAAGTCGCCTCTTCCTCTCCCCTCTCTCTTTATCCGCCTGCCTTTTTCGGAAACGTAACTGCATGTGCATCCTTTATCTCAAGGAGAACGACCACATCTCCTGTCATGTAATTTACATTCTCGCAAAGGTAATACTAAAATATTTTGACGGGGCTGATAGCTCACAGTTCCAGCTCCGGTGTCACAATAAACCTTCTTTTGTCTGCATCTGAGATTTCCCTTTGGTCTGTTCTTTCGGGGAACTTAGCACTACGCCTGGAAACAGAAGAAAAAATAATGCCCTGCCAGCTGATGCCTGCTTCTTAGAACACTGTACTCATGTTTCTGTGTACTTTTTTATTTTCTGCCATCAAGTCTAGCTGACTTATGATGATCTCGTAGGGTTTTCAAGGCAAGAGACCAACAAACAGAGGCGATTTGGTATTGCCTGCCTCTGTATCACAATTCTGGCATTTCTTGGTGGTCTCCCTTCCAAATACTAGCCAGGGTCAACCCTGCTCAGCTTCTGAGATCTAATGAGACTGAGCAGGCCTGAGCTATCCAGGTTCGGCCTCTATACTAGGTGGAGCCAAATATTCTGTTCTCTTAGTTCTGGAAGGTCCATGCAGATAAATATGTCAAAGTATGCATCTTGCCAAATACTTGCTTGAATGGCTTTCTCCTGGGCATCGTTTCTGTTGGAAATGTATGTGTTTGCAAGATCTCACATTCCAGTCATTATAGGGTTAACTTCTTTACCTTCAGTGCTATTGTTTAGACTGGCCTAAAAGGGAAACCTAGCAGACAGCCAATGTAAGAAAAGCCTGCAAATGTAAAGGAGTATTGATGTATTGATTGGTTACTGTATTCAGGTGACTTCCTTCTAAGGGTCAAGAAGGAGGAGGAATCTCCATTGTTGTCTGACCATGTTTTGTAAAGAGTAGGATGCAAAAATGCAGCTCCTAGATATGTTGTTATTTTGTAGGTCTCCTGCAAACCCTTACCCTTAGAAATAAAGCCTTTTTAAACAGAAAGAAATGCCTCTTCTCCAGGGAAGCAAAGATCCATTGAAACCTCTGAATATTTAAGTATTTTGACTATTTTTCAACAATTTCCCCCCTTCTGTCCTTACTTATTTTTTTTTTATATATATTTATTTTTATACCCCGCCCTCCCCGCAAGCGGGCTCAGGGCGGCTTACAGGGGCGTAATGCCGGTTAAAACATCATAACAATTTAAAATTCCAACAATAATAAATAACAATAAAATTTCAATTTCTATGCTATCATAATAACAATAAAATATTTCCTACTTCCACTAAAAAGCTTCCAATCTTATTGATCTGATGACGTCTTATCAGGATAAGAGTCCCCCCTCCCACTAGGTCCAGACTGCGTCCAGGGTCAGTTCACCCTACAGATGTTGTTGTTATCATAGATGTCATTATAGATGTTATCGTTGTTGTTGGTGTTGGTGGCGGCTCCTAATTAAAAGCCTGGCGGAAGAGCTCCGTCTTGCAGGCCCTGCGGAACTGCATCAAGTCCCGCAGAGCCCTGATCTCCTCCGGGAGCTCATTCCACCAGGTTGGAGCCGCCACCGAAAAGGCCCTGGCCCTGGTCCCAACAAGCTTGGCCTCCCTAGGACCTGGGACATGGAGTAGGTGACGTGACTCCGACCGAAGTGCTCACTGGGGTATATGCGGGGAAAGGCGGTCCCTCAGGTATGTTGGACCCTGGCCATATAGGGCTTTAAAGGTAAGAACCAGTACCTTGAAGCGAACTCGGTATGCTATGGGCAGCCAGTACAGCTCCGCTAGCACAGGCCGGATGTGGTCCCGCCCCGAGAGACCCATCATTAGCCTGGCCGCAGCATTCTGCACTAGCTGCAGCCTCCGGGTTTGCACGAAGGGCAGCCCCATGTAGAGGGCGTTACAGTAGTCTAGTCTCGAGGTAACCGTCGCATGGATCACTGTCGCTAGGTCATCGCGGTCAAGGTAGGGGACCAACTGCCGAGCCAGCCGAAGATGGTAAAAGGCCGACTTGGCAGTGGCTGCTACCTGGGCCTCAATTGACAAGGAGGGATCCAGGAGCACTCCCAAACTCCTTACCCGCGACGCAGGCACCAACGGTGCCCCGTCGAAGTTCGAGAGTGGGAGCCCCCGCCCTAGACCACCCCGACCCAGACACAAGACCTCAGTCTTCGCCGGGTTCAATTTCAGCCTGCTCAATCTGAGCCAACCAGCCATGGCGTGCAATGCCCGGTTAAGATCTTCTGGGTCAGAGTCCGACTGGCCGCCCAACATCAGATAGAGCTGGGTGTCATCAGCATACTGATGACATCCCAGCCCATACCTCCTGGCAATCTGGGCAAGGGGGCGCATATAGATGTTGAACAACATTGGGGAGAGCACTGCCCCTTGAGGCACACCACATTCAAGTGGGTGCCTCTTGGACTGCCCCTCCCCAAGCACCACCCTTTGTCCCCGACCTTGGAGGAAGGAAACGAGCCACTGCAAAGCCCGTCCTTGTATCCCCACGTCGGCGAGACGATGGGCCAGGAGCTGATGATCGACCGTGTCGAACGCCGCCGACAGGTCGAGCAACAGCAACACCGCCCCACCGCCTCGATCCAGATGCCGTCGAAGGTCGTCAGTAAGGGCAACCAGCGCCGTCTCTGTCCCATATCCTGGGCGGAAGCCGGACTGGAAGGGGTCTAAGACCGAAGCATCATCCAGATAACCCTGCAACTGTAACGCCACCGCCCTCTCAATTAATTTGCCCAGGTAGGGCAAATTGGATACCGGCCGGTAATTCGCCAATTCGGCCGGATCCAGATGTGATTTTTTCAGGAGAGGGCGGACCATCGCCTCCTTGAGTGCCCCCGGGAACCTCCCTTCAGAGAGGGAGGTGTTGATAATATCCCGAGCGGCACCTCGTAGCCCCTCGTGGCCAGCTTTAGTGAGCCAGGACGGGCACGGATCAAGGATGCACGTGGTTGGGCGCACTGTCAAGAGTAGTCTGTCCACTTCCTCAAGAGCAAGCGGGCCAAACCCATCTAAGCCCGGAAGCGAAGACGTGCAAGGGGCCTCGAGCTCACTTACTGTATCAACTGTGGCGGGGAGATCACGGCGAAGTGACAAGACTTTATCCGCAAAATAGCTCGCAAATGCCTCGCAGCCAATTTCCAATTCCCTAACATTTGGTCTGCCCTGTGGCAAGACTGTTAAAGACCGAATTGTTCTAAACAATTGGGCTGGGCATGAGCTTGCAGACGCAATCTCGGCAGCATAGAATTTCTTCTTAGCTGCCTTGGTTGCCATCTCATAGGCTTTCATAAACGTCCTATAGGATGCTCTTGTAACCTCGTCGTGGGCCCGCCGCCACCGCCTCTCTAGCCGTCGTAGCTCTTGCTTCATCAGCTGTAGTCCCTGGGTATACCAGGGGGCTAACCGATTGCGAGGGCGTAGAGGGCGCCTGGGAGCGATCTCGTCGATGGCTGTAGAGAGCCGGCCATGCCAGTCCTCAACCAGCTCATCCAACGAGCCGCCAGGGGGCATCGGATCCTGCAGGGCCGTCAGGAACCGCATAGGGTCCATCTGGCTCCGCGGGTGAGCTAAAATACGCTCGCCGCCTAGAGGGCGGGGTGGGGCATTCAAACGGGCCTCCAGGGCATAGTGGTCCGACCATGGCACTGCCAGAGTTGTAATCCGGTCCAGTGTCACTCCCACAGCGAAGACCAAGTCGAGCGTGTGTCCAGCCTGGTGTGTGGGGGCTGAGATGTACTGTGAGAGTCCTAGTGCTGCCATGGATGACACCAGGTCCGCTGCCCGACTGGAAGCTGCGTCATCGGCATGGACATTGAAGTCACCCAAAACCACTAGGTTAGGGTGCTCCAACGCCCAGCCTGCTACAGCCTCCATCAGGGACGGCAGGCTGCTGGCTGGTGCATTAGGCGGTCGGTACACCAGCCATACAGCCAAACTCTCTTCAGCCTCCCACACCATGCTGACACACTCCACGCCCGCGATCTCCACCGGTGGGAGCACCCTGAAGGAGTAAACCTCCCGGATGAACATCGCCACTCCTCCCCCCGCCCCTTAGTCCGTGATTGGTGCAGGACCGAGAATCCTGGGGGGGCCATTTGAGAGAGAGCTACCGTCTCTCCCTCCCGCACCCAGGTCTCGGTCACGCACGCCAGGTCGGCCTTCTGTTCCACCAAGAAATCTTGAAGAACCTTGGCCCTGTTGTTTATCGACCAGTAAACAGTTGTTTACTGTTTTCATCTGCTCTCATTTGCGGCGCAAACCTAGATTTACAGCCACGGCTGAGCGTTCTCAGTGACTTCGTGACATCAGATGTGGCAGTGTGATGTCATCAACTAAGTAGGGTTGCCAGCCTCCAGGGGGGGCTTGGGAATCTCCCGCTTTTACAACTGATCCCCAGCTGACAGAGATCAGCTCCCCTGGAGAAAATGGCTGCTTTGAAGGGTGGACTCTATGGCATTGTACCATGCTGAGGCCCCTCCCCTCCCCAAATCCCACCTTCTCCTGGCTCCACCCCCAAAGTCCCCAGGTATTTTCCAACCTGGACTTGGCAACCCTACGACTAAGTCACGCCATTCACAGAAAATGGGATCAGAGTCAGACCACAGTGTGCGCAAGTAAGGCTTTTGGGACAAAAAGCCAAATGAAGGAAAATGAGAAGGACAGCTTTGGGAGGGAGGGAGGCAGGGTATAGCCCCATCTCACAACAAACTAAGCAAGATCAGTACTTGGAAGGGAGACCACCAAGGACAAGTCTGCAGAGGACGACAATGCTCCTGTATAAATCGATGGTGCAACCTCATCTGGAGTCCTGTGTACAGCTTTGGTCGCCACACCTCAAAAAGGATGTTATAGCATTGGGACAAGTGCAGAGAAGGACAACTAGGATGATAAAAGGGTTGGAACACTTTCCCTATGAGGAAAGGTTGAAGCGCTTGGGGCTCTTTAGCTTGGAGAAACGATGGCTAAGGGGTGACATGATCGAGGGTTATAAGGTTATGCATGGGATAGAGCAGGTAGAGTAAAGAAGTCCTTTTCTCCTTTTCTCACAATACGAGAACTGGTGGGCACTCGATGAAATTGCTGAGCAGTCGGGTTAGAATGGATAAAAGGAAGTCCTCCTTCACCCAAAGAGTGATTAACACGTGGAATTCACTGCCACAGGAGGTGGTGGCAGCTACAAGCATGGAGGGAATTAGATAAAACATATGGAGCAGAGGTCCATCGGTGGCTATTAGCCACAAAGTATAGATAGGAACTCTCAGTCTGGGGCAAGTGATGCTCTGTATTCTTGGTGCTTGACGGGGGGGGGGGGGGCAACAGTGGGAGGGCTTCCTGCCCCCACTGCTGGACCTCCTGAGGGCACCTGGTGTTTTTGGCCACTGTGTGACAGAGTGTTGGCCTGGATGGGCCACTGGCCTGATCCAACATTGGCTTCTCTTATGTTCTTATGAATAAACATATGGAACAGAGGTCCATGAGTGGCTATTAGCCACAAGGTATAGATGGCTGTATAAATAATAAATGCTTGAGGGCAGAGATGCAGGAAAACAATCCTGGGAAGCTGTGTTTTGCTGTGGGTTGCCAACTTCCAGGTGGGGCCTGGAGATCTCCCAGATTTACGACTGATCTCCAGACTACAGAGATCACATCCCTTGGAGGAAATTGCTGCTTTGGAAGTGGACACAGTGGCCTTATATATCCCCTGAGGACCCTCCTCTCCCCAAACCCCTCCCTCCACAAGCACTACTCCCGAATCTCTAGGAATTTCCCAGGTGAAGTTGGCTACCGAAGTAGAGTTGCTGGGCCACAGTCCCTCACATTGTCTGTCAACTGGCACAAAAACTTCCAAGCTGATGACTTGTGATGTTTGCTTATTTTTGGTTTGTTTGTTTTGGGTTTTGACGCTATGTTTAAGCTATCAGATAAACATGGCTGATGTCTGTAGGGGTGTGCAAAAAAAAAATTCGGTTTTTTCCCGGATTCGGGTATATTAAACCCAAATTTTTCGGTATTCCCGAAAAAACCCGAATATCTATACCGGTATAGGGTAGATATCTGAAACTTTTCGGGATTCCCGAAAAATTCGGGTCTATTATACCCTATGGGGTCATTGTAATCAATGGCAAAAAAGTCTGAAAAGTTTCCAGGGGGCTGGGGGGGAGGGGGTTTGAGGTAGAGGCTCCAAATTTGGACTGTAGCTGCTCAAGCCTCTTTCCAAAGGACCCCCAAAGTTTTGAAAAGATTGGACCAGGGGGTCCAATTCTAGGGGCATCCAAAGAGATTGCCCCATTCTCCATTGTTTCCTATGGGAAAAAAGGCAGGCAGGCAGGCAGGCAGCAGTGTCTCCTGAAAAATCTCTCCAAGAAAGTAAGTGAGGTGGTGAGAGGGGCATGTTTGCCAGGCTAGCAGCAGCAGAACCTGTGCCATCTGCCCCCCAGAAACAGGGCCACCATGCCAGTCAGTGCCAAAGTTTGACCCAACAGGACTCACTCAGGTCAAACCAAAACTAAAGCCCTAGACTGAGATTTATTTCAAGATATTATTGGAAAATAAACCTACAACCTTTTTTTAAAGCCTATTTAACAGTGGTGAGAGAGCAGGGGCAGCAGCCAGCCACACTCACCAAGCCAAACTCTCTGAACTCTGACCAGTCCAGCAGCACCACCAACCGTTCAGGAACAGCAGGGAGTCAGGGGTGCAGGTCTGCTTTTATGCTTTCTGGGCATACACAGAGGTTTTCAAACAAAAACAACCTTCTGTGATTGGCCAGAGAGCGGATACCAAAATCCTATTAGCTGCCTAGTGCCTAGGAGTTCCACAGTACTTGGAAACTTTGCAAGGCAAGCTGCCCTGATGCAATGCATTTGCAAATGCATTGCAGTGATTGGCCATCCATGGTCCCTCCCCCCCGGCCCCCTCCTGGGACCATGAGCAAAAGGCGGGAAAGAGGGTACACAATGCTGGAAAACGAAAGAGTAAGTGATGGGCTTCCCTTTGCAGTTAACTCCCCCCCACCCCCGCGGCTGCCATTTTCAGTTTGCCGAAAAGCCGGGAAAAGCCGGATTTTTTGGGTTTTTTATCTTCGGGATACCGGGGAGTCTCATCAGAGCCTTTCCAGTATCCTGAAAACTTGAAAAAACCCGAAATGGTTTTTTTCGGCTTTTCGGAAAGCCGAATGCACACTCCTATGTCTGACCACATGCCAAACAGAAATCTAGTAGAACGAATGAACATTAGATCTGCAAACTCTGGATTATACCAAGCTGTTGTTCCAGTTCTGGAAGTCGGTCCAAGTACTCCAGTAATAACAAAATCTGTTGAGCAGAACTCCCAATGCTGCTCTTCCACAAGCAAAAAAGCGCATTTCATTTCTAGTGAGGGAACCTGAATCCAATGGAAAATACAATTTCACTCCCATGCATTGAAACAACCAAAGGAGTCCAAACAAAGTCGGAGAAGCTGAACAAGCAGTCAAAGTTCCCAAGTAGGGTTGCCAACTCTTGGTGAGGACCAGGGGTCATTCCGTAGAAAAAAAGGTGCTGGAGCTCATTAGCATAACTCATTAGCATAACTTATTTGCATATGCTACACCACCTGACTTCACCTTAAGTATGTCAGAAGGGAAGGAAGGAAGGAAGGAAGGAAGGAAGGAAGGAAGGAAGGAAGGAAGGAAGGAAGGAAGGAAGGAAGGAAGGAAGGAAGGGAGGAAGGACTGAAGGAAGGAAGGGAGGGAGGAAGGGAGGGAGGAAGGAAGGAAGGAAGGAAGGAAGGAAGGAAGGAAGGAAGGAAGGAAGGAAGGAAGGAAGGAAGGAAGGAAGGAAAGAAAGAAAAAAGAAAGAAAGAAAGAAAGAAAGAAAGAAAGAAAGAAAGAAAGAAAGAAAGAAAGAAAGAAAGAAAGAAAGAGCTGGCAGAGAGGGGACAGCTACTAATCCAAGCCTCAGAAATACCACTATTCTGGGAGGATAGCTTCAGTGGTGGCTGAAGCCTTTAGAAGGCTGGTCGGAGGAACAAGGACCTTTCTAGGGGATGGGGTTATTTTGCTGCAGCCATGACACAAGCAGGCATTCCCCCGTGGGGGGGGGGGGCTGGCACCAACTCCCGTAGCTGCACTCCCCCAAGCTCCTGCTCGAAATGACCCCTGGTGAGGACATCCCCGGAGATTTTGGAGTGGAGCCTGGGAAAGGTGGAGTGTGGGGAGGGAACTTGGTGGGGTATAATTTCATAGAGTCCACCTTCCAAAGCAGCCATTTTGTCCAGGGGAACTTATCTCTGTTGCCTGGGGAACAGGAGATCTACTGGCCCCACCTGGAAACTGGCAATCCCACCCAACCCTACCCAAATTTTCCAAATGTTAGGAATCAGAGGAAGCAATCTCACAGCACCTTGGGATCTGGAAATGCTATTCTGTGCCCTTCCCTAAGTATATAGCTCCCCCCAGCCCAAGTGGCCAGGATCATCATCTAAGAGAATACAGAACATCTCATAAGAGCGTAAGAAAAGCCATGTTGGCTCAGGCCAATGGCCCTTCCAGTCCAACACTCCGTGTCACACAGTGGCCAAAACCCAGGGGCCATCAGGACGTCCACCATAAGCAGTGGTCCACTGAGCTCTATTAAGTGCTGTCAAAGCTGAGCATTTACTCCAGTGTCACTTCCCATTGCCGATTCATTTCACAGTTTAGTTCTGAAATGGATTAGGTCACATCTTCAGCCTGTACACGCAGCTGGATCTCAGCAAAAAACATCTGTAACCACAAGAGGGAGGTAAATCCCACCCTCCTACAACAGTCCTACAACTCCCCCCTCATGTTTCTCCTGGGGGGGTCCCCATTCACTCCCCCAGCATTTATTCTCTCTCTCTCTTTTTTGGTATTATTTGCATTGTGTGTATGTGTGTGCCCGTTCCTGGAAGTCATGGCGACCTCAGGTGACTCCTACTGGGGCATGGAGAATGTTCAGAGAAGTGGCTTGGTAGCGTGCCTCTGCCTCCTGGCCCTGGTATTTTTTGGAATCCAGATATTCGCCAGGGTCAGCCCTGCTTAACTTCCGAGATTGGATGAGATTGAGCTTGCCTGGGCTATCTAGGTCAGGGCTGCTCCCCCCAACATTTCAATGTGCACTGGGGGGCTACTTCAGGAAGGGGAAAAGGCAGGAATGTTGCCTCTTTCACGTGCGGAATTTAGAGAGTAGCCTGTCCATCACATGTAAATGGCTCATGGATATGTACCGTATTTTTCGCTCCATAAGACGCACTTTTCCTCCCCAAAAAAGTGGGGGGGGGGGGAAGTGTGTGCGTCTTATGGAGCGAATATGGAGCTTTTCTTACCTGTAACAGGGCTCTTTCTTCAGCAGGAACGCAGGGGGAACGCCATTCAGGCTGGCATCCCAGCCTTCCCTGCCCCTCCCTGCTGGGCCTGAGCTGTTAAGACTTAAAAGGGAAACGGCAGGAAAAACCCCACCAGGCTAAGTACTCTTTCCCTTTAAGTGCTTTTCCCCTTTAAGACAGCCAGCAGCAGAAAGCCCCGCCCACAGATTAAGCTCCCTGGCTACTTTGCACAGAAAGGCCTGGCTTTGCATGGCATGCCGACGTCTCTCTTCTTTCCTTTCTCTATCTTCCTTCCTTCCTTCCTTCCTTTCCTTTTTTCTGTCTGTCTGTCTTTCTGTCTCTCTCTCTGTCCCCACCTTTCTTTCTCCCTTTCTCTTTCTCTCTCTCTCTCCTCCTCCTTCCTTCCTTCCTTTATCTCTCTCTCTTTCTTTCTTTCTGTTTCATTTTTTCCTGTTTTCCTCCTCTAAAAACAAGGTGCGTCTTATTATCAGGTGCGTCTTATGGAGTGAAAAATACAGCACTTTGCCTGGTCATTCATATATTCATTCATTCATTCATTGTCTGCCTTTCGCACTGAGACCCAAGACAGAATGCTCCCCACTTTTGATGGGGTTCAGCTTACCCTTGCCAATTCAGTTAAGAGCTTCGGGGTTATATTGGACCCAGCGTTATTGCTGGAGAAGCAAGTTAATGCAGTTGCCAAAAAAGGCTTTCTTCCAACTCAGCCTAGCTTGAAAAATGGCCCCTTCCCTTGGTATGGCTGATCTGTCTACCTGGATCAATGCTACGATGCCATCAGGACTAGACTACTGCAGTGCACTCTTGGTTCTTATCTTGGAGAAACGACGGCTGAGGGGTGACATGATCAAGGTTTATAAGATTATGCATGGGATAGAGCAGGCAGAGAAAGAGGTGCTTTTCTCCCTTTCTCACAATACAAGAACTCGTGGGCACTCCATGAAATTGCTGAGCTGTCAGGTTAGAACAGATAAAAGGAAGTACTTCTTCACCCCAAGAGTGATTAACACGTGGAATTCACTGCCACAAGAGGTGGTGGCAGCTACAAGCATGGATGGCTTCAAGAGGGAATTAGATAAACATCTGGAGCAGGGGTCCATCAGTGGTGATTACCCACAAGGTATAGATAGGAACTCGCAGTCTGGGGCAAATGATGCTCTGTATTCTTGGTGTTTGGGGTGGGGGGGCAACAGTGGGAGGGCTTCTAGTGTCCTGCCCCCAGTGCTGGACCTCCTGGTGGCACCTGGTGTTTTCGGCCACTGTGTGACAGAGTGTTGGACTGGGTGGGCCATTGGCCTGATCCAACATTGGCTTCTCTTGTGTTCTTATGTTCACTCTACATTGGTCTCCCCTTCAAAATCAGTTCGGAAACCACAGCTCACCTATTATCGGGAGGTAGATGGAGCACATATGTTATTCCCATTCTGCCTTCAGCTGCCCATCCCTCACCGGGCTCAGATTCAAGGACTGGCTATTACGTACACCCAGGGGCGTAGAGTTTAAAAACTCCTGTGGGGGTGGGGGCTCTTCTGTGCGCTCGTGCAAAGCGCGCGTGCCTGCCGGGACCATGTCCCCACCACCGCCACCTCCCCCCCACACTCCTGCTTCTGCCCCTCCGTCTGTCCAGGGGCCAGCTGGGCATTTGCTTAGCTGGCCCCTGGAGGGACGGAGGGAGGGACGGAGTGGCCAGGTGGGGGGGAGAGGCGGCGGCGGCCCTAGGAAGGGCTGAGGGAGGTACGATGGAGGGCACACCGTTTTCCGGGGGGGGCTCATTCCCCCCGGGAAATTTCAGGGGTGGCTTGAGCCCTCGAGCCCCCCCGTAGTTGACGCCTATGCGTACACCTGGGGTTGTGCACATGAAGATTTTTCAAACAGGTTAAAATCCCCCCAGTTGGATTTTCGGGGGACGGTGCAGGAGGAGAGATTCATCCCCCAAGCAAACAAGTGGTGGAAGGGAGTTTAACTAGCGAAAGGGCTTCATGTGATTTCAGACAGAGACGGTTGGCCATTGCCTGCCTCCATGTCCCAACCCTGGACTTCCTTGCTGGTCTCCCATCCAAGGACTAACCAGGCCCGACCCTGCTTAGCTTCTGAAATCAGGCTAGCCTGGGTCATCCAGGTGAGGGTGGATATTGTCTCGTGTGCCCTAAAGTGGCGTATTAGTGTTCAGCTTCTACATCCATCGCATTTGATTTGCAGTTCTCAAATGACATTTGAAACCACCCACCGTAATACATATTTATCAGGAGATTCCATTGAGCAAATGGTTTCAGCAAATGGTTTCTTGACATTTGAAGCAACCTCTCCATTCAGACCACCTGCCGGCAAAATGACAATTCCCATTTCAGTGTGCTGAGACAGCATCACTATAACCACGGCCTCTTTTTTCCTGACAGTTTCCCACCGTTGAACAGAGACGTTTCAAAGATACGACGCTCCTTTAATGGAAAGAACCCATCCACAACTGACTTCACAATGAAGAATGTTAAGCAGGTATTAAGTGTTTGACAGAGAACATAAAAAGAGGGGGAAATAATTATATTAGTGGAGAGCGATGAGCAGAAAACTAGTATTTCATATTCCGATCCCATTATACCGTCCTAAAGTGTCATGTCGGAGATATCCGTGGAATGGGAGTGATACAGTTCTCCTCATCACCAATAAGTTTATTCCATTCCTTCTTGGTTTCTGTGAAATTATCATTTCAAAAATCACAGCTGATAGAAGGAATTTCCTTGCCCTATCTGCTGAGGCTAGGATTGCCAGCTCCAGGTTGGGGAATTCCTGGAAGTTTGGGTACAGAGCCTGGAGAAGGAGGAGGAGGAGGAGGAAGAGAAGATTTATACCCCACCCTCCACTACCAGCCAGCTGGTACAGAGCCAGTTTGGTATAGTGGTTAAGTGCGCGGACTCTAATCTGGGAGAACCCAGTTTGATTTCCCACTCCTCCACTTGCACCTGCTGGATGACCTTGCACAAGCTGTAGTTCTGTACCAGCTGTTCTCTCAAGGGCAGTTGTCTCAGAGCTCTCTCAGCCCCACCTACCTCACAGGGTGTCTGTTGTGGGGCGGGGAAGGGAAAGGAATTTGTAAGCCACTCTGAGACTCCAAGTGAAGAGCGGGGTATAAATCCAATCTCATCTTCTCTTCTTCTTCTTCTTCTAGACGGGGTATAAATCTAAATAAATAAATACTCAAAGGCATCTCAGAGTGACCCAAGCTGCATCCCAGTGTCCCCCTACTCTGAAATGCTATTCTTGTGGGACAGAGGACACCAATGTTCCCTCTACGCTGAGTTAGTGTGAGCTAGCTCACAGTTTTTTCGCCTCCGGCTCACACGTTTTTGTCTTAGCTCAGGAAGGATGGCTCCAGAGCAAACTAATTTATGCAGCAGCCAAATTGCTTGCTCACAATTTTAATGTCAGTAGCTCATGAAGTAGAAGTTTTGCTCACGAGACTCCACAGCTTAGAGGGAACATTGGAGGACACCCCTGGATGACAGGGCAATTGGAGGTCTGCAGAGGGAGGCAGAAACTGGTCTGTGGAAAATTTCTGCTGGATCCAATATTACGGCTATGTGCTCCATCCGGTGTTGCATTTTCAATATCTGAGCTGCATCCAGTGAAAGTCTTCTGTGACGGAGATCTTGCTCTGGCAGGCAGGTCACATTTCTGAGCATTTGGTCGGTGTCTGGAAAGTGTTGTTTTTGCTCCCCCCCTCCCCCTCCAGTTCATTGCTGTTTTAATACGCCGTTTGCATCGGGATTATTGGCCTGTGGACTAAAGGCCCCTGGCACCTGTTCACTATTCCCTGCAATGTACGTAGCAAGAGATGCGACAACAGAGCCCCAGTGCTCATCCAATGGAGCTGCAAAACCTTGGCAGTCTTTAGGAGGGAAAGCAAGATGGCTTCTATTTCGGAAGGCTTGGGGCCAACTGCTGGTGCTGCATTTCAGATGGCTGGTTTTCGTTTTGATAATGATGCCAACGCTCATGGCTTTTAACGTTGCCGGCTTTAGAACGAGTGTATTGGAGTGCTGCAAGGGGGAAACCCACACTGTAGCATTATATTCCTCAGTGGAGTGGGGGAGGAAGCAGCTGTGGTTGCTCCACCCATTTTTCGTGTCATCTACTCCCTGCCTTGGATGCCATATAGCTAAGGCTGCCAAAGCCCCAATGTGGGCAGGACATTCCCTGCACCACGCCAGTTTGGTGTAGTGGTTAAGTGCGCGGACTCTAATCTGGGAGAACCGGGTTTGATTCCCCACTCCTCCACTTGCTCCTGCTGGATGACCTTGGGCAAGCCATAGTTCTGCACCAGCTGTTCTCTCAAGGACAATTGTCTCAGAGTTCTCTCAGTCCCACCTGCCTCCCAGGGTGTCTGTTGAGGGGAGGGGATGGGAAAGGAGTTTGTAAGCCGCTCTGAGACTACAAATGAGTGAAGGGCAGGGTATGAATCCAGTCTCTTCGTCTTCTTCTTCCATTGCCCACTGATGCCCCAACTGGTGGCAAGGGAATTTTTTTCAAAAAAACCAAAACCAGGCAGTATTGCTAGCATGATGACATCACTTCCTGAGAGAACTTGGCTGTGATAGTAAGTAGCTCTAGGAATCACCAGAAACTCTATGGTTTTTTGCTATAGAGTTTCTGGCAATCCCTAGAGTGACACATTGTCACTTCTGGTTTTTCTCCAGAAGTGCTGTTGTCATGGCGGTGTCCCTTCCCCACCATGTTCCTGTCCCAACCATCCTGCAGGTTGCTAGGTTTGGCCCAGCAACCCTATGTATAGCAAAACTGGTGTCCTGCAGCTTACAGCAGGTAGGGGAAGAGAAAGAACGTCAGGAGTAGAAGAGGCAGTGCCAAAGGCAGTGCTGCCTAATCTTCGCTATATCAGCCCATTCAAAGGTATGGTGCAGATCTCCAGGTTGCAAAGCAGCAACATATGGGAGGTCCTACTCTAAGTATAGGGTTTTGTGCTTGGGGGAAAGAAGAGGATCTGTGGGTGGGGAAACTTTGCATAGCCCATTTTGTCCTTGAACTATGTCGTGGGTACTAGCTCTGCTGAGGCTGACTACTCCTCAGATGAGGAAGAAGCACAGAGCAACCCAGCCTTCTCTGGTGTCAGCCCAGCAGAGGAACCCTTAACAGCACCTGAGGGAGAAGAGGCCTTAGCAGCTGCACAGGAGGTGCAACCAGAAGGAGAGACTGATCCAGAGCCTGGCCCAGCACCCACAGGAGGAGGCACCCCAAGGCCAGAATCCCCACCTAGTTCTCCTGAGTGTCCCAGACGCAAGGCACGCCAGCGGCTGGATGTGCAAGAGCGAAGGAAGAGTGCCAGACTGCAGCTCTTGCAAAGGCAACCTGAGGGGCTGTGAGTCTTGGCAGACTGACTCCCAGGGAAGGGAGGACCTAGTCATAAACACCCCCATGCACCTGCCTCAGCACGGAAGCAACCCTGCATGCTTGGACCTGATCCTGGCAATTAGCATCCGTGCCTTGCTCCTGCAACCTTTGACTGATTTCCCAGCCTTCTGACCTTTGGTTCTGTTGTTTGACTTGATTTCAGACCGTGTATCCAGTTTCCAGTGCATGGTGTCTGGGGTGACCAGCTGAGCCAGCACAAACTACATGGTAGGGCAAGGGTGTTGAACGCGTGGCCTGTGGGGCTCATACAGGGCTCAAAACAGCCCCCAAACAACTTCCTTCTCCTGCTTCCTTTCCCAGGGCTGCTCCTGCAGCTGCACCCTAGCTTGCTTTTTTCCCAGCTCTCTCAGTGGATCTTTGCTTCCTGCCTCTCTTCTCTCTCTCTCTCTCTCTCTCTCACACACACACACACACACACACACACACATACACACACACACACACACACACAGAGTGACACAGAGAGCCTTGTGGTTGCTTCATGCCAGATAGATACAAAGAGAAGCCTGCCTGCCTGCCTGCCCACCCCTCCCTCTCTCTCACACACACACAGCTTCTGCTTTCTTCTCCGGGCCTGCTCCTTCTCTTTTTGTGGGGAAGGGAGGAGGAAGAAAGAGAGAGAGAGAGAGAAAACCAAAATTGGAGTCCCAGCTTTAAGACCAACAGCGATTTATTCCAGGTAAAAGCTTTTGTGTGCAGGCACATTTCTTGGGGGAGAGGGAGGGAGGGAGGATTCTTCTGACAAGCACAATGTACATTGAAGAAATCATTTTGGCTTATACTGAAAAGTTGTTTTTTTAAAAAAAAAATGATTGAAACATTAGAACACTTGGATTGGTCCTTATATTTTGGAGAGTGGAGTGATTTCAGATGCCAAATGATAATAGCAGACATTGGTAATGAGACAGGAAAAGTAGCTCTCAATTCGGTCCTGGAGGATGCATTGTCTTGCGCTTCATTATCAGTTGCAATTCAGCAGTCTCTCTCTCTAATCGCCCTTTGAAATTCCTTTGTCAGAGCACTGCTACTCTGAGGTCAGCAGCTGAATGTTGTGGTTTCTAGTGTCAGACTTGTGTCCATCCTCCTGGACTGAATCCTCCTGGATGGAATTGAGACCTAGATTTCCTGTCTCATTACCAATGCTGATACCTCCACACCTACTTCCCCTCTGTATATCACACTTAATCCGATCATGCCTGCTATTGCCATTCGGCATCTGAAATCATCTTTATAAGAACGTAAGAGAAGCCAATGTCAGATCAGGCCAATGGCCCATCCAGTCCAACACTCTGTCACACAGTGGCCAAAAATACCAGGTGCCTTCAGGAGGTCCAGCAGTGGGGCCAGGACACTAGAAGCCCTCCCACTGTTGTTCCCCCCCACCCCAAACACCAAGAATACAGAGCATCACTTGCCCCAGATTGAGAGTTCCTATCTATACCTTGTGGCTCATAGCCACTGATGGACCTCTGCTCCAGATGTTTATCTAATTCCCGTTTGAAGCCGTCCATGCTTGTAGCTGCCACCACCTCCTGGGGCAGTGAATTCCATGTGTTAATCACTCTTTGGGGGAAGAAGTACTTCCTTTTATCTGTTCTAACACGACTGCTCAGCAATTTCATGGAGTGCCCACCAGTTCTTGTATTGTGAGAAAGGGAGAAAAGGACTTCTTTCTCTACCTGCTCTATCCCATGCATAATCTTATAAACCTCAATCATGTCGCCCCTCAGCCGTCGTTTCTCCAAGTTGAACAGCCCCAAGCGCTTCAACCTTTCTTCATAGGGAAAGTGTTCCAACCCTTTCATCATTCTAGTTGCCCGTTTCTGCACTTTTTCCAATGCTATAATATCTTTTTTGAGGTGTGGCCGCCAGAACTGTACACAGTACTCCAAATGAGGTCGCACCATCGATTTATACAGGGGCATTATGATACTGGCTGATTTGTTTTCAATTCCCTTCCTAATAATCCCCAGCATAGCGTTGATACCTATCTCTGGTATCTCATGTTACATTTTATAGCAAGCATGGCCTGGCCCAACAAAGTGACATTTATGTCAGATCTGGCCCTCATAACAAATGAGTTCGACATCTCTGCGGTTGGGTTTAGGCTGACTAACTTCTGTGAGGTGAGAGCCTATTAGCATGGTCTGCTTCAACAGGATGATGAATCTTGTTGGTCAACAATCCCAAGGAGACATTATTCAGCATGCACCTCAGTTGCTGACAGCCTAGCATCTCAGGTGTTGCGGAGAGTAGAGGAGAAAAGGAAGAAAGAGGGAGGCAATCAAGGAGACTCTGCCCTTCTCCAGCCGGTTGGCAGCCCAGCCAATTGCCCGCCACTGTGGTCGGTATAATCTTCCTTCAAAGTAGGAGCAGCAGCTAAGCAGAGGTTGGAGGGGGGATGCATGGAGCAGTTTTGTGCATCTTTCCAGCTCTCCCTTGTCTCTGTAGGCAGTTCTGGCCCCAAGGAAGTTTATTCATTGGGTCAAAGGATCCATGTGGAATAATAACTGTGTGGGCAGGGAGGCTGCAGTGAGGAAAGAGCCCTGCTGGATCAGGCCAATGGTCCATCTAGTCCAGCATCCTGTCCCACACAGTAGCCAACCAGTTCCTCTGGAGGGCCAACAACAGGGCATAGAGGCTGAGGCTTTCATTAGAACATCAGAAGAGCCCTGCTGGATCAGACCAGTGATCCATCTAGTCCAGCATCCTGTCACACACAGTGGCCAATCAGCTTCTCTGGAGGGCCAACAACAGGACATAGAAGCTAAGAACATCAGAAGAGCTCTGCTGGATCAGACCAATAGTACATCTAGTCCAGCATCCTGTCTCACACAATGGCCAACCAGTTCCTCTGGATGGCCAACAACAGGGCCTAGCAGTCGAGGCCTTCCCCTGATGTTGCCTCTTGGCTCTTCTGTCAGCAAAGCTCTAAGCAGTTTTTAATTATTTGACCATGGTATCTCCTGGGCCACCTAGTTGGGAGGGGTGTGATAGGATTCATTCTTTTACAGAAGCCAGCCTTCAGGTGGGACCTGGGCATCTTCCAGAATTACAGTTCATCTCCAGATTACAGGGATCAGTTCCCCTGGAGAAAATGGATGCTTTGGAGGGCAAACTCTATGGCATTGTACCCCATGGAGGTCCCTGTCCTCCCCAGGCTCCACCCTCGAATCTCCAGGAGTTTCCCAACCTGGATCTAGCAACCCTACCCCCTCACCTTCCACCAGTGGCCAGGTGGGGACCTGGTAACCCTAAATGGCTCCTGCTGTTCCTACAGGAGAAGTCTGAGATTGTTCTGGAAGACTAGGCCTTCTAAGACAAATGCTCAATCCTGTGGTCTTCGGCATATGCAGTTCCCACAGTGTTCTATCTCTTCTTCCAGGCTTCACCCCAAATGACCTTAAACTCTGAGAGGACATAAAAGAGGCTTCATCTCTTGTTAGATTCCTCGAGCCCTGACATATTTGAGACGGTTGTTCTGCTGGCCACCTTCCAATTAATTAACGTTGCGATAAAAGCAGCCATGAAAAGCAAATAGAAAAGTGAACCAATTGAATGTCTTTGTTCACCGAAAGATAATGGGATTCCATCTGCCTTTTATTGAGATATGAAGAGCCATGTGCATAAGCTCCTCTATAACTCTTGCCTTGGAGTTCATTATCACATTCCCACCAGTTGCAGCAGCATGATAAAGGATCCAGGACTTGGTGGCACCGGTTGCTTGCGCACTGAGAGCCAATTAAAATGAAAACACACACAGATGGCTCCATCATCTCCACCTGATAATAACGCAGACCTTGACTACATTCTGAGATTTTAAAAGGTGTCGAAGCTTCACATGTTGAAGGAAAGGTCAACGCAAATGAGTGAACCCATCAAAACCGGTGGCCAGACTGGAATAGTTTCCACCGAGGGGACTTAAACCAGTGGACTAGACACCTGAAGCTGCCTTATCAGAACATTGGTCCACCAAGGTAAGTATTGTCTACTTGGACCGGCGGCGGATCTCCAGGGTCTCACGCAGAGGTCCTTCCCATCACCTCCTACCTGGTCCTTTCAACTGGAGATGCCAAGGATTGAGCAGGCCAAGCAGAAGCTCACTGAGCCATGCCCCCTTGCTGAAAGCAGTGGCTGCATAGAATCATAGAATCAGAGAGATGGAAGGGAATTCCAGGGTCATCTAGTCCAACCCCCTGCATAATACAGGAAATTCACAAATACTCCTCTATCCCCAGTGACCACTGTTCCATGCCCAGAAGATGACAAAAACCTTTCAGGATCCTTGGCCAAACTGGTCTAGAGAAAAATTGCTTCCTGACCCCAAAGTGGTGATCGGCATTTCCCTGGGTGTGTAAGAAAGGGCCACAAGAACTGAGCACTGATGCAACCCTTCCTGCCCTCCCTTCTCGTGAACTGCCTAATTTCACAGAATCAACCTTGGTGTCAGATGGCCATCTAGCCTCAGTCTGAAAACCTCTCAAGAAGGAGACATGACACACATACACATGAACATACACTCATGAAACTGTCTTATACTGAATTAAACCCTCCATCAAGTTCAGTAGTGTATAGTCCACCAAGTCCATCAAGGCCAGTAGTGTATAGTCCACCAACTCCATCAAGGCCAGTAGTGTATAGTCCACCAAGTCCATCAAGGCCAGCAGTGTATAGTCCACCAACTCCATCAAGGCCAGTAGTGTATAGTCCACCAAATCCATCAAGGCCAGTAGTGTATAGTCCACCAACTCCATCAAGGCCAGTAGTGTATAGTCCACCAAGTCCATCAAGGCCAGCAGTGTATAGTCCACCAACTCCATCAAGGCCAGTAGTGTATAGTCCACCAAGTCCATCAAGGCCAGCAGTGTATAGTCCACCAACTCCATCAAGGCCAGTAGTGTATAGTCCACCAAATCCATCAAGGCCAGTAGTGTATAGTCCACCAAGTCCATCAAGGCCAGTAGTGTATAGTCCACCAACTCCATCAAGGCCAGTAGTGTATAGTCCACCAACTCCATCAAGGCCAGCAGTGTATAGTCCACCAAGTCCATCAAGTTCAGTAAAGTATCATACACTCAGACTGGCAATGGCTCTCCAGGCAGAGGCCTTTCACATCGTCTCCTACTTGGCTCTTTTAACTGGAGATGTGAGGGATTGAACCTGGGACCTTCTGCATGCTGAACAAATGCTCTCCTTCTGAGCCACAGCCCTCCCTTGTCATGGTTTAAGTCAAGGAAAATAAGTCCAGTTTAAATAACTGCTTCCCATGTTGTAATCTTCAGTTTTCTAGGCCAGGCTTACATACAAACTGCTTGCTAGAACCATTAAAATGAATGGGCTTCCCATTAAATGCTGGCTTCCAAGAGAGCCAGTTTGGTGTAGTGGTTAAGTGTGTGGACTCTGATCTGGGAGAACCGGGTTTGATTCCCCACTCCTCCACTTGCACCTGGCTGGATGACCTTGGGCTAGCCATAAATCTGTACCAGCTGTTCCCTCAAGGACAGCTTGGGAAAGAGCTCTCTCAGCCCCACCTACCTCACAGGGTGTCTGTTGTGGGGAGGGGAAGGGAAAAGGAGTTTGTAAACCGCTCTGAGACTCCCTTGGGGAGTGGAGGGCGGGGTATAAATCCAATCTCTTCTTCTTCAATACTGACTGGCACAAGGGACTCCTCCACATGAAGCCAGCTGGGTGACCTTGGGTCAGTCATAGTTCTCTCTGAGCTCTCTCAGTCCCACCTACCTCACCAGGGTGCCCGTTGTGGGGAGAGGAAGGGAAGGTGAGTGTAAGCCGCTCCGAGACTCCTTTGGGTAGTGAACAGTGGGATATAAAAACCAACTCCTACTTCTACTCCTACTCCTCTTCTTCTGCTGCTGTCTGGAACATCAATTTAGCACCAGAGAAGGGATCAGAGCCTTTGACAAAAGGCTATTACAGTGCCACCCTAAGCAGAGCTACACACATTCAAAGTGCATTTGACAGGTTAGAGGAGGGTACACACAGCTGCCTCATGCTGAATCTGACCCTTGGTCTATCAGAGTCATTCTTGCCCACTCTGACTGGCAGCAGCTCTCCAGGGTCTTTGGCAGAGGTCTTTCACAGTGCCTGCTGGTCTTTTCAACTGGAGATGCCAGGGATCGAACCTGGGATCTTCTCCATGTCAAACTGATGTTCTACCACTGAGCCACAGTTCCTTTACTCCAACTCTGGTTAGGATGGTACGGTTGATGTTCTTTAATTGCGCCATATGCCACACAGGCTCCGACAGGTCAAGGATGCTGTTAAACCCCATTTGTCTTGTAACAGGATATCTTTTTGCCCTCCCTGCCCTAATGAGCTTCTCATGAGTAGACCATCGTGTCCGTTGCAAATACCAGAGAGATGTTCAGAAGCTAAGGTGTGCCAGGATGATCAACTTCCCTTCATTTTGGGGGAAGCAAGTCCCATCATCCTGATGGTGATGGCCAATTCTGAGACTTGTAGATTTGTTATCTGATGAGATAACAAAGTAAGGTTTTCTCTCTGCCATGGAAAGAAAACCTTACTTTCCACTGGCATCTGCACTGGAGGGGGGTAGTATTTTGGTGATAATCTGGGCCAAAAGGTCCCAATTCCCTTCATATCTGGCCTTGCAGCTCCCACCATCATCCTGATGCTGGTGGTCAATTTTGAGACTTGTAGCTGTATTTTCGGATGGGTCATCATGTCTGCCACATGCCAATTTTAGCTTCCACTAGAAACTGCACTGGGATGGGGAAGAGTTTTGGTGACAATCTGGGCCAGCGTGGTTCGATTCCCTTCATTTTTGGTATTGCGAGTCCCATCATCATCCTGAAATGGATGGCCAAGTTGGAGACTCCTAGCGTTATTTCCTGCCGAGTTATGCCTGCCACAGATGGACAGATCCTTTTATTATTACAGACACTGTGACATATAACAGTGTTATATAGAATCATAGAATCACAGAGTTGGAAGGGGCCATACAGGCCATCTAGTCCAACCCTCTGCTCAATTATATTATACATTACATATCATTATACATTATATTATAATGTATAATGTATGATATGTATTCAGGTTCCAGCTGCATCTTGGAACCTGAACATCCTTGACCATCATCGTTGCTGTCTTCTGTGAGCAATGGGAAGAAATATTTTACCTAGATGAATGTTCCCAAGTAATACTTAGTAAAATTAGGACTACTTAGGACTTGAGATAGAATATTACCATTTAATGAACTCTTTGTTATATGCTTAGACCTCTCTCTCTCTGTGTATATATGTATATAGATATATAGATATCCTCTGGTTATATATAATTCTGTTTTCACCATGGACTCTCCTGAACATTTCACATGCTCCAAAATCAGTTGGCTCCCTGATGTGTCACTCAGAAGCTGTCCTTATACACTGGCTGTGAGTACTCGTGTGCCATTGGCTCGGTGCTGGGTCTGCTTCTCTTCCCCACCCACTACTTCAGCCACTGTGCCTGTCAGAATTTCTGGCAGACAGCTTTCTCTCTTGATGAAGATGCTTCTCCTGCTTGCCTCCTGTGTGGGACCAGCTGTTCCCTCAGTAGCTGTTGGTAGGTGTAACGAAATGGCAGTTACCTATGTTTCTAAGATGGTTGCTGTCTGTGGTTGTTTGTTTAAAATATTCCCCCATAAGTTTCAACTGAGCTGTAGTTCCAGAGAGGGGCCTGTAGGGTTATCACTCACTGGGTTGAATGGGGCTTCCTCATCTGTTGGCCCACAGTTCCCAGCTGTCCAAGGCCAAAAAGTGTGGGAAAAGAGGGTGATGTGGCAGTCAGGGCTTCAGAGCATGGTAGAGGCTGTGGGAGGGGGTAGAAAGGTGAACAGTGAAGGGGAAACAAAGGTAGGTTGATGCTTGGCTGGGAAGGAGAATGGGTTGCCAACTCCAGGTGGGAAATTCCTGGAGATTTGAGGGATGGAGCCTGGAGATGGTGAGGTTTGAGGAGGGGTGGGGCCTTAGACAGGTACAGTGCCATAGACTCTGCCCTCCAAACCAGCCATTCCCTCTTGGGGAACCACTGTTGCCAATTTCCAGGTGAGAGCTGGAGATCACTCAGAATTACAACTGCTCTCCAGATGGCATTGATCAGTTCCCCTGGAGAAAATGGTGGACTCTGTGTCCTTATACCCTGCTGAGATGCCCCCCCATGACAGCCAATGTGACATGGCAGTCAGGACTTCAGAGCACAGTAGAGGCTGCAGGTGTGGGGGGAGATGGAAAGCTGAAGAGTGAGGGGGAAAATAAAGATAGGCTGATGCTTAGCTAGGAAGCAGAATCGGTTGCCAACTCCAGGTGGGGAATTCCTGGAGGTTTGAAGGGTGGAGTCTGGAGAGGGTGAGGTTTGAAGAGGGGTGGGGCCTCAGGCAGGCAGAATGCCATGGATGTTACCCTCCAAGCCAGCTATTCCCTCTTGGGGAACCACTGTTGCCAATCTCCAGGTGTGGGCTGGAAATCACTCAGAATTACAACTGCTCTTCAGGTAGCAGAGATCAGTTCCCCTGGAGAAAATAGTGGACTCTGTGTCATTATACCCTGCTGAGGTTTCCACAGCAAATTGATGCTGATTGCCCAAGGCCTTGGCACTCTCCCAGAGCCTCTTTCTAGAGCCCGTTGTATTTATTTCTACAACGGGCCTTATTCCTAGTGTGTGTGTGTGTGTGTGTGTGTGTGTGTGTGTGTGTGGAGAGAGAGAGAGAGAGAGAGAGCACACTGTCTACCTATCAGTCTTGGAGAATTTTAAGCCTGTATGACTTTCACCTAAACAAATTAGAGCACGAGTAATTATGCAAGTCATTATGAACTTATCAAATGTGTGCCTATTAAGCTGCCTCCATCGCTTCATTAGCAAGCAATATAAAAATGAATAATAGTTTACTATCAAGGTAAATGCAGTTACCAAGGCATAATCACTGGGAGAGCAGCACACCATCCCAAAATTAATCTACCGTGAGTAACAAATGCAATTAATTGATTGTCAAATGAACATGGTCTTCTCTTCTGCCATGATGCCCCAGCAGAACCTAGGCAAATCTGGTCATATGTTCTACACACTGTTCATCTGTCTGAATATCTCACCTATGAGAAAAAGGCAACTGTACATTTGCAACTGGAAACTTGTTTTGCAACATTTGCTTCCACTGCTATGGTAGCCAGCCTCCAGGGGGGCATGACGTTCCCTGTGAATTATACCTGCTCTCCAGACAACAGTGGTCCGTTCTTTTGGAGACATGCCCACGTTGGAGGTGGACTCCAAGGCATCATTCCCCTCTGAGGTTCCGCCCCAAACTCTACCCTCCATAGGTTCCACCATCAAATCTCCAGGAAGTTCCTCAATCTGGAAGTTTCCCAACTATTTTTTAGTTTTTTTGTAGTGTGTGTGTGTGTGTCTGCACCTGGAAGTCATGTTGACCTCTGGTGACTGACCCCTACTGGGGGCCTGGAGGATATTCAGAGAGATGGCTGAATATTCCAAGGAAGTCTCCCACCGAAGTACTAACCACAGTCGACCCTGCTTAGCTTCTGAGGTCTGATGGGATCGGGCTTTGCTGGGCTATACCACATCAGGGTCCGACTCCCGACTGCTCCTTTAAATGACTTGACCATGACTTTAGGGGATGCATGTCTTCTTCTCTGCTGACTGAGACTTGCCGGTCACACAGCAGATGCAAGTGGCGACATAAGTTGCAAATGGATCATGTTTACCAAAGAGAGTTGCTGGCTCTGAGTTGGGAAATAACTGGAGATTTGAGGGGGGGGGGGGTGCCTGAGGGGGGGGGTGCCTGGGGAGGGCAGGGTTCATGAGGGGTGGGATGTCAGCAGGGTAGAATGCCAAAGAGGCCACCCTCCGAAGCAGCCATTTTCTCCAGGGGCACTAATCTTGGTCGTCCAGAGATCAATTGTGATAGCAGGAGGTCTCCAGGTGCCACCAAGAGGATGGCTATCCTATCACCAAGGCATGACCTAGTCATGGCCCTGTTATACAAGGGATTTCTTTCTGCACAGATGCAAATCTATTTAAAAAAGGGAGAACCGCATAATAGAGAAGAAAGAAGAACAAGATGAAGAAGAACAAGAAGAGGAAGAAGAAGAGGAGGAGGAGGAGGAAGTGAAGGAGGTGGAGGAGGAGAAGATTGGATTTATACCCCACCCTTCACTACCCAAACGAGTCTCAGAGTGGCTTACAAACTCCCTTCCCTTCCCTTCCCTTCCCTTCCCTTCCCTTCCCTTCCCTTCCCTTCCCTTCCCTTCCCTTCCCCACAACAGACACCCTGTGAGGTAGGTGGGGCTGAGAGAGCTGAAAACAGAAACTGCTCTTTTTCAAGAACAGCTGTGTCAGAGCTATGGCTTGCCCAGGGTCATCCAGCAGGTGCAAGTGGAGGAGTGGGGAATCAAACCTGGTTCTCCCAGATTAGAGTCCACGCACTCAACCACTACACCAAAGCAAGTAAGTCCCACCAGATGTTCCAGAAGAGAAGGGTGAAGAGAAAGGGGACACCCAGCTGCTGTTTTGGGTGGCAGCCGCACATTTCCCAGAACGTCTGGTTTGACTCAAGTCCTATGAATAAATTCACAGGTGTTTTAGCCTCCCTTTTTTCTTATATACCTGCCCAAATATAGATTTGTCAGGCATTTGTGGTATACCAAGTGCCTGAAAAAGGGAAGAGAGGATTCCTTGCTCTCACAGAGAGGGAATTTTAGCTATGGCAGCAGGTGTTTAAATTGCTTCCTTTAATTGCCATTTGAATAGGATCGCCAACTTCCAGGTGGGACCTGGAGATCTGCTGGAATTACAACTGATCTTTAGATGATACAGATTAGATCCCCCAGAGGAAATGGCTGCTTTGGAAGGTGGACTCTATGGCATTATATTTTTCTGAGATCTCTCCCCTTCCCATACCCAGCCCTCCCCAGGCTCCACCCCCGAAATCTCCAGGAATTTCCCAGCTTGGATCTGAAACCTTAAAATGATTTTTTTTTCATTTTTGGGTGCTAAGCTCCCCTAAGCAGTTTTCTCTGTTTGTCAGAAGCCTATACACCAATAGCCAACATTACACAACCTCCCCTTCTTCAGTTTAATTTCAGAGTCCTTCCTAGTTCTCCAGGCCAGTTTGGCTGGAGATCCTGGAGGTTTTTGGTCATCTTCTGGGCCTGGAACAGGGATCACTTGGGATATGAAGGGGGAGGCATTTATGAATTCCCTGTATTGTGCAGGGGAGTGGACTAGATGACCCTGGAGGTCCCTTCCAACTCTATGATTCTGATTCTAGTTAAAAGTTTGTTTGTTTTCCCTTTAATTTTGCTGAAATGCCCCTCCTCCTGCTTTTGATAGACATGAATGGCCGAGCACCTGTTTAATTCTCATTGTCTATCTTGATTCCTTTCATTGGCTACAAAGATTTTAGTCTATAGTTTCCAGCTCGGCACTGGAAAGTATCTGATGACTGAGGGGGTGGAGTCTGGGGAGGTCGGGGTTTGGAGAGATGAGGGACCTCAGTGGGGTACAATGCCATAGGACTCACCCTCCAAAGCAGCCCTTTTCTCCAAGGGACCTAATCTCTGTCATCTGGAAATCAGTTGTAATTCCAGGAGACCTCTAGGCCCCACCTGGAGGCTGAAGGAAGCGGAAGACCAAACAATGCATCCGTGACGAAAATGACGATGAGTCAATAAAGATATATTTGCAAAAAAACCCTTTACTATCACAGTTGTGATGCTGTAGAAAAATACCTTCTTTTATCGCTCACACACAACAGTTGTTGCGCAATATCAACTACCCGTTGGTAAAACGGAGCTCTTCCACCAGGCTTTTGGAGCCACTACCACTACTGCCACCATCACTACCACCATGGCCACTGCCCTTTTCACCATCTGAGCAAGCCCGATTTTCTCCCCCCCCCCCTTTTTCAACTATAGCCAGTCCCGAGCATGGAATCCTGTGCACTGAGTACAGAGCCCGTAAACATCTGATGGGTGGCATGTGATTGACTGTATGATGAGGAATTACTAGCACTTTAATAGGCATTGTAATCTTGGTTTTAAATTTTGTATGAACAGGTTTACATTGTTTTATTGATTTTACATTGTTATATTGTCTTGCACTGTTTGTAAGCCGCCCTGAGCCGGCTCTGCTGGAAGGGCGGGGTAAAAGTGTAATAAAATAAATAAATAGATAGATTGCTTTGTCAGAGCGTGTGGCGATAGCAATTCTTACCGGCTTATCCACTCTAGAAATAAACATCCAATGCTGACTCTCTCATATCAGAACCCAAGGTAAAACATATCTTTATAGACTTATCATTGTCATTTTCGTCACGGATGTATTGTTTGGTCTTCCGTCTCCTCTCATGATCTCTCACTTTTGGCTTCTGCCCGCCTGGAGGTGCCAACTCTGTTCTCACTGAAACACAAACGTCGGCTCAGCTGGAAGTAAGAGGAAAGCACAGTCAGCTGGCTGATGGAAATAGTTTTAGAGGTGTTTGTGACAATGGAAATCAAACCAGGACTGCCTCAGACTCCTAGGCAGAAATTCCATCTCCCCACCTCGCACACACGTTTAAAGAAACACTCAGTTAAACAAGAAACCAAGAGGCAAGAAAAAGGGCTAGCATCCAATCAGAGAAATAAGAATTAAAAGTGAACACCCTGACTTGGATAGCTCAGGAAAGCCTGATCTCATCATTTCTCTGAAGCCAAACAGCAGCAGAAGAAGAGATTGGATTTATACCCTGCCCTTCTCTACCCAAACGAGTCTCAGAGTGGCTTACAAACTCCTTTTCCCTTCCCCTCCCCACAACAGACACCCTGTGAGGTAGGTGGGACTGAGAGAGCTCTTTCCCAAGCTGTCTTTGAGGGAACAGCTGGTACAGAGCTATGGCTTGCCCAAGGTCATCCAGCCAGGTGCAAGTGGAGGAGTGGGGAATCAAACCCGGTTCTCCCAGATTAGAGTTCGCGCACTTAACCACTGCACCAAACCCTGTCAAGTATTTGGTTGGGAGACCTCCAAAGAATACCAGGTCGGGAGGCAGAGGAAAGCTACCAAGCCACTTCTCTGAATGTCCTCTATGCCCCAATAGGAGTTGGCAGAGGTTGCCAGGACTTCCAGGCATAGACACACAAACACACACAAATGCAAAAATACCAGAAAAGGGAACATAGTGGGAGGCGGAGCCTGGGGAGGGTGGGATTTGGGGAGGGAAGGGACCTCAGCAGGGTATAACGCCATAGAGTCCACCCTCCAAAGCAACCATTTTCTCCAGGGGAACTAGGGTTGCCAACTTCCAGGTGGGGGCTAGAGATTTCTTGGGATTACAACTAATCTCCGGGTAATAGAGATCAGATCACCTGGAGAAAATATCCACTTTGGAAAGTGGACCCTGCGGCATTACACCCCACATGTCCTTCCCCTCCCCAAACCTGGAGAATTGTACATCCTAGACATCTCCACCCTGGAAAAAAGAGCCTTTAATCAGACAAGTCAGAACTCCCAAAATTCAGATAGAAATTTAGATGATGAGAATGTTGGAAGTATCTTTACCTAAGACGACCAAGCCAGTGGTTTATTGCAAGCTCAGTTTAAGATAAAGCTGCCATCTCTGGGTTGGCAAATTCCTGAAGATTTGGGGGGGGGGGGTTAGAGTCTGGGTAGGACAGATCTGGGGAAGTTAGAGACTTCAGGGGGATATAATGCCACAGAATCCACCCTCCAAAGCAGCCATTTTCTCCAGAGGAACTGATCTCTGCCGTCTGGAGAACAGTTGCAATTCTGAGAGATCTCCAGGCCCTACCTGGGGTTTGGCAACCCTACGTCAACAGCAGATAGGCCTCAATCCATGGGTGATTCTGCACTGGCTTTCCCCTCCATTGTTTTACCAAACCCACCATGGAACAGAAATTCCCGTCTGCATTGCATGCCACTTTCACTTTCCTTGATCACTGGGACTGATTTCCCACCAGGTGCTGCTTCGCTGGTCTTCCCTTTGCACCAATTGCGCGCTTCAAATTTCTCACTATTTGCTGCAGGGTGCATTTTGACCCACAGCTTTGCACAATTTCCCCTGCGGTTTCAGTGATCCTGTTTTTTGAGGAACACTGAAGCCGCAAAGGAAATAGGAGGAAATCGGGCGAATGGTGAGAAATTGAAGCGCACAATCGGGGCAAAGGGAAGACCAACGGTGAAGCAGCGCCTGTGTGAAATCGGTCTGGGTTTTATGGCTACCTTCTGCATAGATTTATGGCCGTTCAGGGGAGACTTCGCAGCCAGCATCGGCGTTGCCTCGGGGTATCCAAATGTGGTTTTGAGCTGCACCTTTTCCTCAGCGTCGAGCAAATGTGGAGCGAATGCCAGATGCCGAATCGCTCCGGGTTGAGGAAAGTTGGAAGTTTTGTGAGGTTTTGCTGTGAACTTAGCTTCAAGTCCTCCAATCCACAACTCTCACTGTCTCCTTTAAGCTGCCGTGGCTTTGTATGTGTGGGCATTATTAATTCATGTATCCTAAATCAGCACTGTCTAAACAGAATACAATTACTGCCGCCGAGTGACGGATGCTGTGTTCCTTAGCATCATGCCCGGGGAGATCAATATCCATCATTTTCTTCCACTGGAAAATTCAATAGGTAATTGCTCAGTTCTCTTCTCAACTAGAGGAGCCAGCAGATGCTTTGTGCCGGCCATCTGCTAGACAATACCGACATGCCTTCAAAATCTGTCCCACTCCTACGGATTATACCTTCGCAACCGTGCCAAAGTATCCAGCAGACAGCCTCCTGCCCAAATTTCCATCATGTTGACTTTTCTCCTGAAATCGCCTAATGAGTGTAGCACAAAGAGGATGATAATGGAACTGTTCACTCGTTTGGAGAGGGCTCCATTTCAGTGCAACACCAGAAGCTCGGCGAGGACGCTGCCAAAGAGTCTCCCCTCGGGCTTGTTATGGGCTTCCAATGCAACAACTGTTTGACACAGATCTCCCTTCTGTGTAGGGAAATGAGCGCAGGGATATGTGATTAAATACACACGTCTGTTTCACAACATGTGCCTGTGCAGGGAAGCAGCACTCCACAACTTAACAAAAACCCCAGTGTGATCCATACAGGAGGGAATCTCTATGGAGCCCTTCTCTAGGACTTTGCTTGGATAACAGCTGTTGCATCTTATTTCTTTTTTCCCCAGCAGTGTATTTTATCGGCAGAGTGAATGGGTTGCCAGTTCTTGGAAGGCACAGTTCTGGCAATAGGCACATGGACCTACCTCCAGATGGAGACTGCAGTTCTCCAAGAATGACCACTGATATACAGATGACCGATCAGTTCCCTAGGAGAAACATCAACTTCAGAGGACAGACTCTGGGGTATACCATGGAGTTGAGGAGAAATGGAAGCCCCTCCCCAAGTACCGCCTTCAAATCTCCGGAAGCTCCCAAGCCAGAGTCGGCTACCTTACAAATGTCTCATCCAGGATGGGTGAAAGGGATCTCTCTCTCTCTCTCTCTCTTGTGCTAATGAGACATCTGTAGTGGAAGGAAAACAGAAAAGGCAGTCAAAGATAGCCAGACAATTTGGAGAAGCTGCGTTTCAAAGCACAGAAGTGTTTAGGCTGAAAGTAGATGATAAAATCAGCTGTAAACCTGGTACCGCAAAAGTCAGTTTAAAAAATGACCTCTTTTTTATTTACGTGCACACACACACACATATACCGTGCTTGGGGGAGGGGTGCCGGAACTCTCAAGAGGGAAATGAAGTTTTCAATCTGTATACCAAAAACTCATGAACTTTTAAACATTTTTTTAAAAAAAATTGGAGAAAAGGTTCCAGAACTCTGTTCTGACAGTCCTCCATGAAAAAAAAACCCTACACATGTGAGTGTGTAAACAAATTCATCTGGCAACCAGCTAGAGGGAGATCAACTGGTCATGCCAGTGGAACAGTGGCCATTTGTCAACATTGACACCCCTTGGTCAGACAGTATGCAGTTGTTGTAAGTACCTTAAAGTGTCAAGGGAAACTAAGCCACAAATACAGACAAATGAGTCTTTTGATGTTGATTCACTAGGCCTACATTTTTGCCTGGGATCTTTCGGGTAATTTTTTGTAAATAAATCGTTCTTTCTTAACACAGATATGTCACAGATTTCTATCTGATGTTCCCACGACAGCAGTAGCCTTCTCACAGTAGCCTTCCCTGTGACGAATAAGGTCCTCACACAGGGGTCATTTCGTAGAAAAAGAGGTGCTGGAGCTCATTAGCATAACTTATTTGCATATGCCACACCCCTCAGGAGGCAACACCCACCGCTCAGGCTCCACCCCAAAAATCTCCAGGTATTTCCCAACTCAGAGCTGGCGAGCCAGCTTTACACTTTGACTAAAGACACTTTAGGTATCCTTTGCTCTTGCAGGGAAGCTGCCCTACAACAAGCATGGAAATACAGATCGAGTTAGTATGCTTTTGCTTTTTCCCACAGCACATCATCATATGTGCCCGCTTGTGGGCATGTTGCTCCCGGAACGGCGTTCTTGCATGTTCCTGCTTGAAGTGATCCCTGCTCAGCCAAAGAAGTGAAGGTAAAATTTATATTGCTGATCGCTATATCCCCATTACCCCATGAGCTAGGATTGCCAACTCTGGGTTGGGAAATACCTGGAGTTTTTTTGGGGGGTGGAGCCTGAGGAGGGGAGGGACTTCAATGGGGTATAATGCCATAGAATCCACCTTCCAAAGCAGCCATTTTCTCCAGGGGGACTGATTTCTGTTAGATAACAGAAATAGATAGCAGTTAGATAGCAGGAACTCTCCAGCCACCCCCTGGAGGATGGCAGCCCTACCGTGTGCACCCCAGCTGGCTTCTGTAGTCAGCAAGGATCCTCTGTAAATACCACTGGACAGGGAAAAGGATATGTCTTCACTTTAGGATTCCCAGCAGAGCCTTAGTAAATGCAGGTATACTGGGGGGGTGGAGTTTGGGGAGAGTATACTGTCAATTCTGGGTGAAACCCTAGGCTGCCTTCCCTAGCCTCTATGGTCTGTATGGTCTTACCCAATTATCAAACATGGTCTCTATGGTCTTACTCAATTTCTCACCCTTGAAAAATTGAGGACCGGGCGAAAGAACAGACTCCACAAATTCCAAGAGTATTGCTGTGCGGAGGTGATTTTTTTTCTGCCACTCCTTAAGGATGAAAAGTCGGGTCTGGGGGCCGGTAATTCGCCTTGGGTCGGTAAATGGGAGGCCTGTTTCCTTTCTGTAAAGAGATTCGATCAGCCGCTGCTACATTATGAGCTTTCTCAGTGGAGGCCCCTATTTAAAAAATGGTCTTTCCGAATGTTTCAGGAAGTTTTGGAAGAGACCAAGAACCAAATTCCATAGACAAAAACTCGGGTCTTCTTGATGCACACCCTTCGTAGTCATCATTGGGAAATGCTGAAATGCCTTTGTGTTTCTTAAAAAGTTGTGCGATTTTTTTTTTCCCACGGCAGCTCTCAGCTGCTTCTTTTCCCCAAGTTTAATTTCCTCTTGGCCAGAAGCATAACTCCAATAAGTGCTTCTTAACTCACTCACAAAGCAAGCCCTTGGAGAAATGAAGAGTCTCCTAATGGTATCCATTTCTGCTAAAAGCCACATGCGTAGATCCGCAAGAAAAGAACATTCTGCGGCTGATAAAAATGAACGTTAATACAGAATTACACTAATGCAGCGGGAAGCGGCTCAGATAACGAAGTGTGCCTTTTCTAATATACTCACCTGCAACTTTCCAGAGCTTTTAGAGAATGATTTGCAAATATGTTAACAGGGCTGAGTGGAGAGCTTCTTTGAAAGAGAGCTGATGGATCTGCTCCCATAATCATCCTGCCATTACAATTTAGCCAGATTGCTTCAGTTCTTAGAGAATGCTAATTATCAGCCATTTTGTACAGAAAGAGCCTTAGTTTGACAAGCAGAGGTTAAAAATAATGCTTGTTATGCAAGGCGGCAAGGAGCACCCATACTTTTAAATAAAGAGTATGTGTTTTAATTTCTCTTGGGCCTATTATGTGTGGGTGTTTTCCCTCACTTTCACTGTGCCTGACCATCAGGTTTTCTTTGTCATTCTGCATTCTGCCCCTTCTGCCGTCCTCCCCCCCTTCATTGGTGTACAAGCTCCAGTTTCCACTATTTTTTACCATTTTTTGACAAGCGTCACGAGTCTAGCAATACGAGACTAACACTAATTTCAGACTGCTGACTTTTAAAAAAACAAAATGTTGGGAGAAAGTTTAAAAGGAGCTGCACAAGGTTTAGTTCCATGCTGGTATTGACTTGAAAGGGGGCTTGGAGAGGAGGCAAACGGCAACATCCCCAGTGGGAAGAAAAAGGATTCCAGTAGCGCATGGAAACAAAATTAAGGGGGGGGGGATCGTCAGCTTGGAATGAAACTGACACGAGATGTAAACAGAGATAGACATCGGGATGGGAAGCCTAAAGCTTTGAAAACATTTTCCCCTTTAATGCTTTAGCGAACAAAGTTTGGGGGAGGGACCATCGTGGCAGTGGTTAAGATGCTGAACTGCAGGCCGGAAGGTCGGCAGTTCGAGATCCGAGTGCCGCATGATGGAGTGAGCTCCCATCTCTGACCCCAGCTCCTGCCAGCCTAGCAGTTCAAAAGCAAGAAATTGCAAGAAGATAAATAGGTACCACTTCGGTGGGAAGGTAACAGCATTCCATGCGCCTTGGTGTCTAGTCATGCCGGCCACATGACCTTGGAGACGTCTTCGGACAGTGCTGGCTCTTCGGCTTGGAAACAGAGATGAGCAACATCCCCTAGAGTCGGATTCAACTGGCTTTCAAGCAAAGGGAAACTTTTACCTTTAGAAGCCTAATGTTAAAATGGCAGCTGAGCCACATGGACCTTCTGCAAACAGCCAAACTTAAGAACTGCTTGGGTTTGATCCATTTGAAGGAAGAGTGCAATCATCACAGCACAGGCTTTAAAAAACTGCCAAGATCACGACCAGCGTGCAGGATCAAATTAGGGAATCACAAAGAGAAAACCAGGCAAATTTGCAAGGAAGGGCAGGGAATTAGTATTCCTATGCAGCTACGCTGGGGCTACTAATCTCTGTTACCTGGAAATCAGTTGTAATTCCAGGATAACTCTAGGCCCCAGCTGGAGATTGGCAACTACACTCTTAAACATGGGTAACATCCAATTCATTCTAACGGGACTCAGTTCAGACTCTGTCTGGGGCTATGCTCAAGGCTGCGTCTAGGGGACAACCGGGGGCACCAAAATCCCTGTTCCAAGTCTACTCTGGGGGCCTGAAGAACCAGGCAGTCCCCCTGAACCATTTTGCTCTCATGCTCCCACATGGTGCCTGTAATCCTGGGGCTTCAGAAACATGTAGAAGCCTCTCTAAGTAAAGGTAAAAGGTAAAGTTAAAGGTTTCCCTTGCTCGAAAGCCAGTTGAATCCGACTCAAGGGTTGCGGTGCTCATCTTGGTTTCCAAGCTGAAGAGCCAGCACTGTCTGAAGACTTTTCCACGGTCATGTGGCTGGCATGACTTGATGCCGAGGTGAACGGAACACCGTTACCTTCCCACCAAAGCGGTACCTATTTACCTACTTGCAGTTTCTTGCTTTCAAACTGCTAGGTTGGCAGGAGCTGGGGCCAGAGACGGGAACTCACTCCATCACGCAGCACTCAGGTCTCGAACGTCTTCATTTCTGAGCCACCGCGGCCCTAGAAGAAGAATCCATAATTGCTCATGTTAAACCTCTCCTTGATTCGAAAGTGTTCTCCTGCAGCAAGAGAGCTTATTTGCTGGGTTATCCAGTTGAGGCCAGGGTTCAAGTATGGAACTGTGGATTTCTATAGAGGCTTTTTCTCTGCCTCTGTTTCATGAAGGGTTGGTGAGTTCTTCTCCCCACCCATGTCTGTGAGTCTGTCTCGTCTTTAAGTGTGTGAGAGGGAACAGACAGTATCTTTTTCCAGGTGTTGGTGATAAGTCTCATCAACCCTGACCCTATGGTTTGGGAATATTACCTCTAGCGAGCCAGTTTGGTCTAGTGGTTAGGAGCATGAACTCTAATCTGTGAGAACTGGGTTTGATTCCCCACTCCTCCACTTGCAGCTGCTGGTGTGACCTTAGGCCAGTCACAAGTTCTCTCAGAGCAGTTCTCTCAAGAGCAGTCCTGGAAAGAGCTCTCAGCCCCACCTCACAAAGTGTCTATTGAGGGGAGGGAAAGGGAAAGGGGTAAGCCGCTCTGAGACTCTGAGTGAAGAGTGGGGTATAAATCCAACCTCCTCCTCCTCCTCCTCCTCTTCCTCTTCTCTCTCCTCCTTCGACTGGTTTCCAACCTCCAGGTGGGGCCTGGAGATTTCCTGGAATTACAACTGATCAACAGGAAATTGAGATCAGTTTGCTTGGAGAGTGGACTCCATTGCATTATACCCCTGCAGAGGTACCTCCTCTCTCCAAACACTGTCTTCTTCAGGCACCACCCCCAAATTTTCAGGAATTCCCCAACCCAGAGTTGGCAACCCTCATTGTCCACAGATAGTTGAATAGCATCCGGAATAGTAGCTTTCTGCACACATTAAAGAAACATTCAAAACAAACAGATGTTACTTGCCAGCACAAGTTTTCCACTGTGCCCTACTTTGAATTGTCATTTCTTGCTGAGAACAATATTAAGATTCCTTTACCCTGGAGCTTTCACAGATTTCCTAAACTGACATTAATCTTCCATTTTCTGATTTCAATCTGAGCTCAGCAGCACAGAGACAATGCCGGTGCTTTAAATTAGTCAAGCTGAATGCCCCCCCACCATCAATAATCCAAAATAAAACAAGAAATAAATCATAAGAACAAAGACAACATGACTAGGAGTAATATATTGAGGTTAACAACAAGGGCAACACTGAAAGCCAATGAGGTAAAGTAGACAGAGTGCTAGGCTTCAAGGGCAGGACCGCATAACATGCATTGCAGTAATCTAGCCCAGGGGTTGCTCTAGGACAGGGGTGGTTAAACTTGCTTAATGTAAGATCCACATAGAATAAATGTCAGATGTTTGAGAGCTGCAAGACATTGGCAAATATTACACACAAATTTATTGAAAATATGCAAATTTGCCTTTTATTAACATTAAATGAGACTGCAAAAATAAAAGCAAAAACAAAAAAGGTAAAACAGCTATTGATAATGATATTTATTTGTTAAGAGAACGAGAGGAAGAGAGAGAGGTGGAAAGAAAGAATAAAAGAGCTGGAGAGAGAGAGAGAGAAAGCAAATGTGGGAGGGAGGGGGAAGGAAGGAAGAAAGAGAGAGAAAAGAAGGAAGGGAGAAAGAGAAAAAGAGAAAGAAAGGTGGAAAGAAAGCAAATAGATGGGGAGGGAGGGGAGAGAGAGAGGTGGAAAGAAAGCAAATAAATGGGGGGGAAGAAGGAAGAGAGAGAAACAAAAAAGCAAATAGATGGGGAGGGAAGGGAGGGAGAGGTGGAAAGAATGAAAGAGATGAAAAGAAAGAAGGAGAGAGAAAGAAACAGAAACAAAGAAAGCTAATAGATGGGGAAGGGAGGGAGAGGGTAGAAGGAAGGAAGGGAGAAGAAGGAAGGGAGAAAGAGAGAAAGAAAGTGGAAAGAAAGCAGATGGGAGAGGGAGGCAGAGGTGGAAAGAAAGCAATTTTAACTTTAAATGCATCCTCTAAGCCCCCCCCCCCCCCCGCCCCCATGCCAGCTGGCTTGTCTTGGAGAAGGGATTTAAAGAGACAAATGCCTTCTCCAAGCTGGCTGATGGGGGGGGGGGGCACTTTGAGAATGCATTTAAAGTTAAAGTTGCTTTCTTTCTCTGCCCCCCCCCCCACCTCAAGCCTACCCAGGGAAGGGAACACTGGCTGGGGAAGGGAAGACCAACTGGGGAGGCATGCCTCCCCTTTTGCTTCCCCAGCTACCCTGCTGGCAGCCACACAATATGTGTGAAAGAGCTGTGTGTTGTTCCCGAGCCACAGTTTGGCCACCCCCGGTCTAGGACTTCCTGCTACTCAGAGAAGTGAGCAGTGTTAAGCAACAGCAAAAATGGCATATATGAAACTAATGGAAACAGAAAATTTGCCAGTGAAAAAAGGCAAGATGAAAACTAGCTTCCTAACCATGCACAAAACCAAAACCAAATAAAAGAATACATATTCATGATGTATCTAATTCTGTACCAGGTGATGATTGGGGATCAAAACTGAAATCCAGACTCAAGAACTTTGCTAATGGGTTGCAGTAGCCTTGCTGCATTCTGCCAATACTCTGTCACTGATGACATACATGATGCGCTGTGAACTCTGTCCTTGTCAGGGTGCCCTGTAGCCATGTCAATAAGCAAATGACAAGATTATCTCGCTCCCTTTACTAGACAGTGCTCCTCTGACAATCTCTTGCCCTACAGCAAACAGTGTTCTGACATCTTTAATTTCCTAGCTATAATATCTGAGTAACACCATGTACAATCAATAACGCTATTGATTAGCTTTGGACAGTATGTGTAATAAGCACTTTGCAGAATGCATTGGCAAAGATATTCTCTCTCACACCCCACACGCTCGCTCGTTCTCAGGCCTGCTTTTTCTTGTTTCTTCTTCGTTCCCCAACGTTTCCCTGCAGAAAATCCAAGGGGTGGGTAACATCAAGAAGCTGCTTCACATATGCCTGTCTGGTGCCACCTTTTGATAACTGTAACATGAAGGGAAGACTCGTGTGTGTGAATAATTCATCACAAATGCAGCACCAAAGTACTACGAGAGCCAGTGTGGTGTATTGGTAAAGATGGGAAGACTTTGATCTAGAGAACCAGGTTTCATTTCCCCATTCCTTGGGCCAGTCACAGTTCTTTCAGAACTCTCTCAGCCCCGCCTACCTCACAGGGTGCCTGCTGGGGGAAGGAGAAGGGAAGAGAATTGTTAGCCACTTTTAGACTCCTTAGGGTAGAGAACAATGGGATATAAGACCCAACTCTCCTCTTCCTCTAGTAGAGGAAGGTTCCTCAGTCAGTGAAAGAGCGCGTCCCACCTCATGCTTTCCAAAAGGAGCTACTACATGTTTGTAGGCTCACTTCAGACACTGACTGAATTCATGGCTGGATGTCTTCTGCTTCTATTAATGTTCCTTTCCAGCTACACTTAGATGAGCAACACAGCAGAGGGTTGGCTCATCAGGAGAGCCAGTTTGGTGTAGTGGTTAGGAGCATGGATTCTAATCCGGGATAAGCGGGTTTGATTCCCCACTCCTTCGCATGCAGCTGCTGGTGTGACCTTGAGTCAGTCACAAGTTCTTTCAGAGCTGTTCTCTCAAGGACAGTTCTCAAGAGAGCTCTCTCAGCCCCACCTCACTGGGTGTCTGTTGTGGGGAGGGAAGGGGAGATTGTAAGCCACTCTGAGACTCCTTCATGTAGTGAAGGGCAAGGCATAAATCCAATCTTTTCTCATTTTGTATACTTTAGGGATGTTTGAACCCCTGCTGGTTTGCCAAATAGGGAGTCAGTTTTTTGTCAAAACAGTTTGGCTGTTCACAATCTGTTCTGATCTGTTTAATGGGTTACGAATGTATGTGCCACCTCAGCAAAGGGCTTTCACGGCAAGTGAAGAGGTAGTTTGCCACTGCCTTCCTCTGCAGAGTTTTCCTTGGTGGTCACCCATCCAAGAACCAACCCTGCTTAGCTTTCAAAATTTGATGATATCTGGCTATTCCTTATCCCATTTAATGGACTGCTTTTCACATATTAAAACAATACAGTATAAAAGAGTGTGATTAGTAGAGTTTCACACATGCACATGCTCAGCTGAATGGGAGTCTCACTTTTTCCCTTCTCTCCCCCACAAGCCTGTTTTTGCAACACACTGGCTCCATTTAAGTCCATGTTATCAATGTTTTTGCACATGCACATTTTTGCACAACCTTATAGGAGACAGCCTTCTCTCCTCACATAATTTAATTGCCTGATCCAACCAACAATCCATGACCTACATCAGAACCGTCTTGCCTACTTCACAAAACCAAAAACCCTCACAAGGCAAGGTAATGAAACTCTACCGTCACATTTAATGTGCAGCTACAAAGCTGTTCAACAGCTACACAGATGGTGAACAGACAAACAGCTCAGTTGTTCAGCACACAGGTGATCAAGCACAGACAGTATGTTTGCCAGCTAAATGTACTTACCATGAGGTTCACACCATACCTCTTGAAGAAGATCCAAGGATGTAGAGGAGGTACTACTGGTGGCAGGATAAGATGTGGTTCAGTGGTAATACCCAGTGGTTCCACCCAGCAGGTCCCAAGTTCAGTGTCATAAGTCAGTCTGGGCTCAGTGACAGCACAGATGACTAGCTATCTGCAGCTGGTCCTCATCCAGTAATTTAACAACTGGCTGCAGCTGGCTCTAAGCCAGGAGGAGAGCAACAAGAGATCAGGTTACTGGCTGAGCAGAAGTCACAGCCCACAGCTGAAACTGAGCCAATGCCTTGTAGCTCTGAAGCAGTAAACAAGTCTTCAGAAACCATTCCCAGCCCACCTAGCTCACCCCCACCCCTACAGCACTGACGCTGTCAGAGATGCACTGAGTTGCAAAGGAGAAGTGTGAGACTCATAGCCCATCACCAGCTATCAACTGATGAGATGGATAAGTAGTTTCAGGATGACTGCCAATGAATTGGCTAGGAGTGTAGCTCATTAAGACTTGGCTATCAAACCAGCCAGGAGAAACAGCAGTTTTGTGGATGCAATAAGTATACTTTGCTACTGAACCACCAACCTTCCTGTCACTGGATCTCTACAACCTTGAACTGGACCTGACTATTGGCTTTGCTGCCTGAATCCCTTGATCCTAGACTGGACTTGGCTTACCTGCTCTCTGGAGCCCCTGACTTTTGGATTGGACTTGAGTTCTTCTCTGCTACTTTGCCTGTCACCTGGTCTGCTGAACCCCAGTCCCTGCCTCCTGGGAGGGCTGCACCAGTACATTCATTTACAGAAGCTCACATACCTAGTGTTGAGAAATACTTCTTCTTTTTTTGCCTTGGAGAGTTGCTTCCAGTCAGAGTAGACAATACTGGACCACATATACAAATGTACTGACTCAGTACAAAAGAAGGTGTCACTGAGTTGCAACCAGTTCAAAGAGGGCATCCCAGACAAGAGATGAGAATAGGTGGTTTGCCATTGCCTCGCTCCATGTCTTCCTTGGTGGTCTCCCATCCAAATATTGATCACAGCTAATTCTTCTTCGCTTACAAGCTCTGATGAGCTCAGGTTACATTGGACAATGCAGACTCTGGACTTAGTACAAGGCAACTCTAAGTGTCTGTGTCCCACTCCCAACCCAACCCATCTTCTATGGCAGATTGACACACCCTAGGGTTTGAGCCAAGCTTTCAGAGTTTTAGCTTTCTTCTTGGGATCTGTAATAAAAGGCTTTGAATCTCAGGGATGCATTTAAGGCAGGGGTCCTCAAACTTTTTAAACAGGGGGCCAGTTCACTGTCCCTCAGACCGTTGGAGGGCCGGACTATAGTTTAAAAAACAACAACAACTATGAACAAATTCCTATGCGCACGGCACATATCTTATTTTGAAGTAAAAAAACAAAATGGGAACAAGTACAATATTTAAAATGAAGAACAAGTAAAGTTAAAAAGGCACCCTTGATGGGGCTGTTGTCTTTCCCTCTCCGAAGAAACAAAGAACTCGGCATCCTCACAAACTTTTTAAGGCAGCAAGCCCCCAGCTGCTTCTCCCTGAAACTCCACTACTGCAGGCATCATGATGGGAAAGAGAAACCTCTCTCTCTCTCTCTCTCTCCCCCTCCGATTCCCAGCAGCACAAAAAGCCTGGAAAAAGACCCCCGCCCGGCTCTTGGGACTGGCGCAGGTCTCTCAGCCGGCTAGGAGACTTGGGGCCAGCCAGAAAGCCTGCCACCCCACACTTACCCTCTTCCAGTCTTCCTTTTGCCTCCTTCTGGCTGACTGGAAGCAGGGGGGCGGGGCTTTGTCATGTGGCCCGGGATGAGTCGGCTGCAATTTTTCCGCTGCTTTGTGTGCTGCTGGGAATTGGAGGACAGGCAGCGGCACACCCGGCGGGCCAGAAAAATGCCCTCGGCGGGCCGCATGTGGCCTGCGGGCCGTAGTTTGAGGACCCCTGATTTAAGGGATTAAGCTATTGTTGATGGTCCCTATATCTCCTTTCTTCCTCCTCACAGCCTTTCCACGTTCTCAAAATTTTTAAACCGCTCATTTTTAAAATCTCAACGCATGCACAGTGTATAAAAGGCACCTGAGTATCCTAAGAACTACTGCCATCATGATGGCCAGATGCCACAAACATTCAGTTAATGTTTTCCATGGATGAGTCCTGAATCCTATCTGGAAAAGGTCATTTACCCAACAATAATCCATTCTGTAGCCCTGACCTGGATCACCCGGGCTAGCCAGATCTCATCAGTTCTTGGAAGCTAAGCAGGATCGGCCACCGAGGAAATCCAGGGTTGTTCAGCAAAGCCAGGCAATGGCAAACCACCTCTGAATGTCTCTTGCTCTGAAAGCCCTATGGCAGGGGTGGCCAACCTGTGGCTCGGGAGCCACATGCGGCTCTTTCACACATATTGTGCGGCTCCTGGCAGGGCGGCTGGGAAAGCAAAGGGGAGGCATGCTTTTTCTCTCTTTCTCCCTTCCTTCCTTCCTTCCTTCCCTCCTCCCTCCCATCTATTTGCTTTCCTAGTTTCTCTCTCTCTCTTTCTTATAACCGGTTTTCCTCGTTTGTTTTTATTTTTGGCAGTCCCATTTAACGTTAATAAAAAGCAAATTTGCATATTTTTCAAAATAAAAACGTGTGTGTGATATTTGTTCCTGTCTTGCGGCTCTCAGACATCTCTGTGTGGCTCTTACGTTTATTCTATGTGGCTCTTACGTTAAGCAAGGTTGGCCACCCCTGCCCTATGGGGTCGCCATAAGTCAGCTGTGACCTGACGGCACATTCCACCACAACCCATTATTCAATTATTCCCTTTAGTCCCGTGAAAGGTCTGTATGCCCTGTACATTGGGTTCCCAACTCCTGCTTGGAGATTCTGGGAACCGAGAGCTAAGGAGGGTGGGATTTGGGCAGGAAAGAGAGCTCAGTGGGGTAATGCCATAAAGTTCACTCTCCAAAGCTGTCAGTTTCTCCAGCGGAAATTATATCTGGTCCTTTCTACATTTTCCTGCTACTCCGGATTTTTCCAGTGTTCGAGTCAAAGCGGTTTAAGTCCACAGCAAACGGCATCCAAATAACCCGGGGCAACAGCAGGCTGAAACTGGGCTGAAGGGAGGTAATATAATGCAGAATGGGGAGGAAAACCCGGAATATAAAGAAGGCTGAACTCGATTTTTTAGTGCAAAATGGAAAAAAAAACCTGGATTAAAAAGAAGGGTGAATTCGATTTTAGTGCAGAATTGCTTGGAGGACGCTGCGGTGAACATGGATTAAAAGGAGCATGCACACCTGGAGATCAGGTGTGATCCCGAGAGAGCTCCTGTTGCCACCTGGAGGTTGGCAACTCTACATATACATACCAGAAAAAGGCGTGAAGTCTTACTAAGTTTTCATGCTTGATCTCACTGTTACGAGCAGCTCAGCCACGGTGCCTCCAGCAATCGGTGTTTTATACCTACAAAGAAGAAATCACTCGAGATGCAATGAAACAAAAATGGATGTCCATCTACATATATAACACGCCCAAGTACACCCATACCTTGGAAGTTCTAATTGTGTGATTGGAGTCACTGGCCCAAGACAAAGCACTGCCAACCCTGATAGTTACCAGCTAATTAGAACTTGGAACTCAGTGATCCATCACAGACCAAAGAGCCTGGAGGGTTTTGCTTAATTAGAAGCAGAGGAAAGTTTTATATGCATTTATTTGCTATGGCATCTACTTCAGACTACGGCGAGCACTTCCTCATCTGCCTGTTTGTATGTGTTGCACAGCTGCCTGAACTTAGAAATTAACACCTTCAACAGCCATGATATTACTTGATCAATGATAAAATAAAGTGGGGACCTCAGTGGGGTACAATGCCATGGAGTCTACCCAACCAAAGCAGCCATTTTCTCCAAGGGAACTGATCTCTGTGGTTTGGAGTCAAGAGATGAATTGTAATTCCAGGTGATCTCCAGGTGCCAAATGGAGGTTGGCACTTGGCAACACCACACTTCCTGCAGCTCTTCCTCCTGAATGGTGCAAACCACATATTGACCCATTTATTCAACATCACTAAGGCTAAAGTTAGTTAGGAGGCAATCTGTAGAACCTGCAGGCAAGGAAATGGGTAAGCAATCCATCCTTCCCCTTGTCTGCTCAAATATCTCCTCCCTGAGCTACTTTTCTATTTAAAAACATAACATTGGTAGGCTTATCAGGGCCCCCCTGGCCACCAGCGAGGGGAGGGGAAGGTTGCCAGATCCAGGCTGGGAAATTCCTGGAGAACTGGGGATGGAGCCCACTGTACCTCAGTGAGGCACAATGCCATAGAGTCCACCCTCCAAAGCAGGGGTGTTGAACTCATTTGTTATGAGGGCCGGATCTAACATAAATGAGACCTTGTTGGGCCGGACCATGTGTGTCATAAAATGTAATACCAGGTAGCGAAGATACAAACCTTATAAAGGACACAGACAAACACAATTAAAGATTTTTTTAAAAAAAACTTTAAATAAAACATGCTTAAAACACTAGCAATCTTGCAATGTTTGGTCTATTTAACAGTCTCTGATAACTGACACCTCTGCTCTGAATTACTGCATCAAAATGACTGTGCTGTAGCAATCTTTAGTATGCTGTTCAGGTGTGTATCTGTAAGCTGCAAACCTACTTTTGATTTATTGACATTCATTACAAAAATCTTATGCTCAGTGTTCTGAGCCTAGGACCCAGGGGAAAAAATGAAATGGCTGGGCATTGAGAGCTTTTGTACCTAAGTTGCTTCATGTGCTGATCAAGAACATGAGAAAGCAGCCTGACATAGACTGAGGGCCATGTGTTTGTCAACAAAACTATTACTGTTCCACAGAGAAATAACTACAACTTTTTACAAAGGGGGTGAACTTGGTCTGGACACACACTCTCAGCTTAATCCACCTCACTGGCTTGTTGTTATTCCTCCTCTAAAATAGTCCACATTGCTTTCTTACTGAGAAAGACTAGATGATGAGGGCATGAATATAGTGAAAAGGGGGAAAGGACCCAGTTGTACCCAGGAGACCCCTGGCATAAAAAGCCTAACAACACACACACACAGTAACAAGGCACACAAAAGCTCATACCTTGAACAAAAATGTGTTGGTCTTAAAGGTGCTTGGTATATCTCCTGTGTGACTGAGGCAGTCCAGCAAAACAAACTCTCCTTCCTTCCCTCCCTTCCTTCATGGAGGAGCCTCAGCCAGTGAAAGGAAAGAAAGGCTGCCCTTTGTCTCCTGCAGCCTGGCCAGGAAGTGAGCTCTGGCTGTTCCCTCCCTCCCCCTGGGAGAAGGAGGAGGAGGAGCCTCAGCCTTGCCTATCAATCTCTCCTGTGTGACTGAGACTGGTAAAGCAAGCTGTAACATGATAGCAGCAGCAGATCTGCAAATGGAAGTAGGAAACAGCCAGGGCCTTGTGGGCCTGATTGGGGCCCTCCAAGGGCCTGATCCAGCCCGCGGGCCGCATGTTTGACACCCCTGCTCCAAAGCATCCATTTTCTCCAGGGGAATTGATCTCTGTAGTCCGGAGCTGAGCTGTGATTCCAGGAGGCAATGGCTGACCGCCTCTGAATGTCTCTTGCCTTGAAAAACCCATGGGGGGTCACCATAAGTCAGCTATGACTAGACAGGGGGAAATGAGGAATTGCCCACTTTGCCTAGCAGTGGCTTTCCAAGGTCTCAGGCAGAGCTGGGCTTACACTTCCATGAAGTACTATACACTGATGGTGCAGTTTTAACTGTAAAATAGGGTTGCCCAGTCTTCATAACAGTGGGGGAGTCCTGGTTCCTCTCTGAGAGTCCCACCCACGCATGCAAAGCACATGTGCACTGCGATGACATCACCCGGAAGTGACATCATAACGCTGGGCATGTTGCCAGGGCAATGCTCTGGTAATCACCCTAAAACTCTATGGTACCATAGAGTTTTCAGGGCGATTGCTAGAGCATTGCCCAGTGATGTGCCCAGTGTGATGACGTCGCTTCCGAGTGATGTCATCACATCGGGCACGTTGGCCTGATCAGGCCACTTCGGGGGTGGGGTTCCCTCCGCCAGCCAGATCCTGACAGGCAGATTGGAGACCCATTTAGCGGGGGAATCCCCACCCCCTGGGGAACTTGGCAGCCCTACTGTGAAGCAATATTATCCTTATGAACATTCAGTGTTCGTCTCTCATCTAGCAGGCACAGAGACTCTTGGTGTGAGACTGAACAATGTTGTGAGGCTCAACCACGCAAGCACTGGGAACCCCGGCCAAGCTCCGGAGCAATCTTCTCTTCAAGCAAAGCTTCCTAAGCCTCCCTCCAGAAATACCACAATGTCATTAGTGGGTAGTTCATAAATCCCAGAGTTGTTGGCATGTATTGATTAAAGCTCCAAGGTAAATTGATCAGTCGCTCTCTCTTGCCAGCAGGTTATTAAAATAATACAGTGGGAGGTAATAAGCACCATGACAGTGAGTCATAGAGATGGGACTTGGTGTCCGCTGGTGCTTTCGTTGAAACTGGGCCAAGGAAGGGCGTGGAACGCTTGCGGGGAGGGCGGGGTAAAAATGCAAAAATAAATAAATAAATAAAAATCTTCTCACCTTTCTTTAAGGATGAGTAACTGGCCCATGGTGGCTCAGAGGTTAAGATGCTGTGCTGGAGACCGGAAGGTCTGTAGTTCGGCAGTTCGAGACCCGAGTGCCGCGTGACAGAATGAGCTCCCGCCTCTGGCCTCAGCTCCTGCCAGCCTAGCAGTTCGAAAGCAAGACATTGCAAGTAGATAAATAGGTACCGCTTTGGTGGGAAGGTGACAGCGTTCCGTGCGCCTCGGCATTTAGTCATGCCGGCCCCATGACCACAGAGAAGTCTTCGGACAGCTTGGAAATGGAGATGAGCACCACCCCCTAGAGTTGGATTTGACTGGCTTTCAAGCAAAGGAAACCTTTACCTTTTTAACTTGCCCTCACCCTGACCTAGATAGCCCAGGCTAGTCCAATCTCATCAGATCTCAGAAGTTAAGCAGGGTCGGCCCTGGCTAGTAAATGGATGGGAGACCACCAAGGAATGCCAGGGCATGACACAGAGCAAGGCAATGGCAAACTACCTCTGAATGTCTCTTTCCTTGAAAACCCCACCAGGAGTTGCCATTAGGCAGCTGTGACTTGACGGGAAACCAAAAAAAAAAACACCCCTCCAACAACTTGTACTAATTTCTGGTCCACAGTAATGTTGTCCAGGAGCACCCAATAGGATACATGTTGGTATTTTGAATGGTCCCCCACATTATGAAATACCCTTTATGTTTGTGGAAAGTGAGCAGAACACATCAGGTCATATATCAGCCATTTGTTTCATGTGCTGGTGCTCTGTTTGCAATTGTTTAATGCTGGGGAACACAGAGGCCCTTCCCGCACTAGACCTTAAATCTTGGTTCAACCCTGTCCCTGAACTTACATTCTACACTACATACGAGTTCACCCTTGTAATTATCCTGAGGTATTTTAACCTTTAAAGCCCTATATGATCAGGAGCCTGCCTACCTAAGGGACCACCTTTCCCCATATACACCCCAGAGAGCACTGTGGTCAGGCACTCAATATCGCCTGACCCTCCCTGGCTCTAGGGAGGCCAAGCTGGCAACCACCAGGAACAGGGCCTTCTCAGTGGCAGCTCCCCACTGGTGGAACGAGCTCCCGGAGAACATCAGGGCCCTGCGGGACCTTCTGCAGTTCCGCAGGGCCTGCAAAGTGGATCTCTTCTGCCAGGACTTTGGAGCCACCACTGGGAGGATGGCTACTAATATGGCCTGGTACATCTCACTAGTCTGATATATCCATGATGGGAGCCTCCTGGCTGGGAATATGCAGGTTGCTGTCCTTAGTGCCGGATCTTGTTCTGCTGTCATCTTTCGCTGCCATCTGTTATGTTTTGCTGTTTTGTTTATTTATGGACATAATTTTGTATGCTCTAATTTTATATGTTGTTAGCCGCCTAGAGCCGACCTGTGCTGGCTAGGCGGGATACAAGTCCAAACAAACAAACAAACAAACAAACAAATAAATAAATGTTAACATTCTACCCTACACTCAAATTCACCCCTGTAATTATCTCGAGGTATTTTTACATTCTATTCTACACTCGAGCTCACCCCTGTAATTATCGTGGGGTATTTTTACATTCTATACTACACTCGAGCTCACCCTTGTAATTATCGTGGGGTATTTTTACATTCTATTCTACACTCGAGCTCACCCCTGTAATTATCGCGGGGTATTTTTACATTCTATACTACACTCGAGCTTACCCTTGTAATTATCGCGGGGTATTTTTACATTCTATACTACACTCGAGCTTACCCTTGTAATTATCGCGGGGTATTTTTACATTCTACACTGCACTCGAGCTCACCCCTGTAATTATCTCTGGGTATTTTTTGTTTCCGCATTACACTGAGGTCACCCCGGTTTTGCCCCAAACTTGTCCCGGGATAAACAAATGCTGTTATAACCAGGGATAAATGCAAGGTATTGTGTTGCGAGTTGAACTCTGATAAAACCAGGGATGAGATCCAAGTGCGGAAAGGACCCCAATCCCTGACTTGGATGTGCACTCACATTGGAATGGCTATTTTGGCTATGTAACCAAGGGATGCATAAAATGGGGATGGACTTGCCTGCGCAGGGCTGTTAGTTGTATGCTGCACACCACGCTTAGAGCTAGATGGAGGGTCTACAGCACAGTGCTCGTAGGCACCATGGTAGCAGCTGACATCTTTCCTGGTGTCTGCCAAGTGTTCTTAGAAAGTGAGTGGAATGAGGTGGTGCTTTTGCCCAGCAAGGCTTCTGATTGGCCATTGGAGAACTGATTGGCTGCACAGTTGTTGAGTTTTTTTGGTGGGGGTGTATTTTTCATATGTGTGTATGTGTGTGCGTGTGTGCACATGTGTGTGTGTGTGTGTGCGTGCACCTGGAAGTCATGGCAACCTCTGGTGACTGACCCCTACTGGGGGCCTGGAGGATATTCAGAGAGGTGGCTGAATAACGCCTGCCCCTTCCTCTGGTATTCCAAAGAGGTCTTGATTATGCTGCATTAACAACTATGGTTTACCTATGAAAGGGCTCTGGTATCCTAATCCTCCAATTCTCATTGGCTGACTAATAAAGACTCCCATTGGTCCTGAAGCCAATCTAGGTACCCAATCGCTGAGCCCTGCTTGGGTCCAATAACATCGCTTGTATATAGTTACATTGTTGAAAGTTGTTTGTTGGAACAGTATAAATTAGAGTGCTGCTCTCTTAGAGCTGTCTTAGAGCTGAACGATGTTATGAATAAAAGCCTGCTTGCTGGATTCATCGCCTCCTGCTCAATACTTAATATCTCCCATCCAAGTACTTGGCAGAGTTGACCCTGCTTAGCTTCCGAGATCAGATGAGATCGGGCTTGCCTGGGCTATCCAAGTCAGGGCCGGTTGTTTTTTAATTGCTTCAGCAGCTTCAGCAGCTGCTGCCACCTCAGCACAAGGATCTTCACTGAGTGACTGAGGCTGTGAGACAGAAAATATTTCCAAATGCTATGTTCATTTTGAAAAGACGTCCTGTTAAACAGAGCTCCTGTTTGAAATGTCAAACAGGTACTATTAGAGGTATGTATGATCTTACTCCCTGACATTTTGTGGTTGGCTCTACCTCTTGTGGCAGCCATTTTGTGGTTGGCTCCACCTCTCATGGCAGCCATTTTGTGTCTGGCTCCACCTCTTCTGGCAACCATTTTGTGGTTGGCTCCACCTCTCGTGACAGCCATTTTGTGGTTGGCTCCACCGCTTCTGGCAACCATTTTGTGGTTGGCTCCACCTCTCATGGCAGTCATTTTGTGGTTGGCTCCGCCTCTCATGGCAGCCATTTTGTGGTTGGCTCTGCTTCTCATGGCAGCCATTTTGTGCTGGCTCCGCCTCTTCTGACAGCCATTTTGTGCTGACTCCACCTCTTCTGGCAGCCATTTTGTGGTTGCACTCACCATCCTGTGTCATAATTCCAAAGGTGCTCACAGGCTCAAAAAATCTGGTTACCTTGGAGCTAGATCACGGCCTGTGGATTTGACTGCACGACTGTTTTGAACCACTTTGCAATCTATCCTGGTATGAAACTGCTCAGCATTATGCTAAAACTGGCTCCTTTTCCTCCTCATTTGTCATTCTTGTGTTCCAGAGGGTATCTAGCATTGGGCACTAGTCCTCCGAGGATTCTCAGCTATGTTTCTTCCTGCTAATGTCACGCTTATCAGAGCATCTTGTTCTACACCAGCATCCCCATGATTGTGCAGCCCAAAGGTGCCTGTAATGACATACCGTGAGACCCCCCTCCTGACCACAACAGAGCTAAAAGAGTCAGTATTCAGGGAAGCTTTTCTCTTTTTCCTGCTTGCTTTTGTCATCTTCTTGTTTTGGAAAGAGAAGGGATTGAAACGCTTTCTTTGTAGAAAAGGATTTAGATAACTTGGCAATTGTGCACATTCACAGTCATTTCCATTTTGAAGGACAACACCTGAGAGATCAGTACCTCCAGTTTTTGGCAGTGCGCATCCCTGTCAAGAGGCATGAGAGGGGCCTTTTAAAAAATCGGTGTGAGATCCGCCTAAATGAACTGGGAAGGCCTGGCTCGTTACAGACCCTGGGACCTATGGGAACTGAAGAGCTTCATCTGGCAATCACGGAAGACAGGAGATGCATAATACCGAAGAGCGTGCGAGCCAAACACATTTTAGATGATTGGGTGAATTGGAAAGTGTTCCCAGAAATAAGAGGTGGGCTGCATAAGACTGATTTCGATTGCTGTGGCATATTTCTTCACAAAACTCACCGGTAGCGTTGCCAGCTCTGGGTTGGGAAATACCTGGAGATTTGGGGTAGATCCTGGAGACAGCTGGGTTTGGGGAGGGGAGGGACCTCAGTAGGGCAGAATGCCATAGAGTACACCCTCCGAGCCAGTTTGGTATAACGTTTACATGCACGGACTCTAATCTGGGAGAACCGGGTTTGATTCCCCACTCCGTTGGGGGGTGTTTTTTTGCCATAAGTTGCCATAAGTGCCATAAGACACTTTCCACCACCACCACATGGTCACTTGTAGGAAGTGTGGCAACTAGGCAGAACCTCTAACCGGCAACACAGGTACAGAATGGACAGGTACAACTCAGGTACAGACATATAACACCATTTAGCAAGAGATACTCTCAGACTGCTGGAGAAGGCTCTTGAGAGTCCCTTGGACTGCAAGGAGATCAAATCAGTCAATCCGAAAGGAAATCAACCCTGGCTGTTTCCCGGAAGGCCAGATCCTGAAGCTGAAGCTCAAATACTTTGGCCACCAAGTGAGAAGGGAGCACTCACTGGAGAAGACCCTGACGCTGGGAAAGATTGAAGGTCAAAGAAGAAGGGGACGGCAAAGGATGCGGTGGTTAGACAGTGTTTATCCATGCAACGAACATGAAGTTGAGCAAACTCCGGAGGACAATGGAGAACAGGAGGGCCTGGCGGGATGTGGTGCATGGGGTCGCGAAGAGTCGGACTTGACTGTGCGACTGAACAACAACAACAATCTCAGAGTTGCTAGTGGTAGTGGTTGTTATTTATTTAGTCGCTGCTCATCCGAAGGGTCTCGTGGTGTTAGTCATTTTAGCTTCTATGGAGAGTCCAGGCTTCATTTGATCTAGAACCTACTGACTTGTCTTTTTGGCAGTCCAGGGTATCCGTAGAACTCTTCTCCAAGACCACATTTCAAATGAATTAACTTTCTTCCTGCCAGCTTTGTTCATTATGTATTCTGTATACTAGGTCTGGTACTTTTTAACTGGTTAATTAATGATTTGGAATTGGGAGTAAGCAGTGGAGTGGTTAAGTCTGCAGATGACACTAAGGCTGTTTTTACATCTGACTTTCCTGCTGGAATCATTCTAGTCCCAAAAAAACCTGCCCACACCTCTGCGCGGTGTGAAACCGTGCTGCTACTGAAATGTCCACATCTACTAATTGCCCTCCTGTGGTCAAGCTAGTATTCAACCAGCTTGATTCTGCTTTAAACAATTGCTGTTGATTAGTGCACTTAGACCCCCTGGAGTGAAATTTCACACCACTGTGAAATCAGCACAGGAAAAGACAGCAGTCAAACTACTTTAGAGGGGAGGTGTAAAATGACCCTAAGTTGTTCAGGCCAAGAACCAGGGAGAACCAGGGAGGTGAGAACCAGGGAGGACTGTGAGGCACTCCAGGGGGATCTGTCGAGGATGGGTGAGTGGGCATCAACATGGCAAATGGGGTTCAGTGTGGGCAAGTGCAAAGTAATGCACAATGGAGCCAAAAATCCTAACTATAAATATATGTTGATGGGGTCCGAACTGGCGGAGACTGACCAAGAGAAAGATCTTGGAGTCATGGTAGATAACTTGCTGAAGATGTCAACTTAGTGTGAGACTGCAATAAAAAAGGCAAATGCTATGCTGGGGATTATTAGGAAGGGAACTGAAAACAAATCAGCTGGTATCATAATGCCCCTGTATAAATCTATGGTGTGGCCTCATTTGGAATACTGTGTACAGTTCTGGTCGCCACACCTCAGAAAGGACATTTGATCATTCTATCGCATATGCAGACGTGGCAAAAATATGTAATGTTGGATATGTAGTAATGATGAAACTAATGATGTAGCTGCGAAATATATTAGTTACAATTTCTGAAACTTAAAATGTTGAATATAATTGTCCGATAATTTCCTTTTTCCTTTGGTCAAGACTCTGGTCGTATAGACCCGTAATAAATGAAAAAAAGAAAATGAATATAATTGTACCCCAACAGAAGTAAGGCAGTACCTTAAAAATTATAATGAAGAGGATGTAAGGGGAAATATTTTCTGTCTTATACGTTTTGTAATGGGAATTTTATTATGTATTTTGTATTTGTATTTTAATGTTTTTATATTGTAAACCTATAAGGTACTGGAATTTGTTAGCCGCCTTGAGCCGGTCCCCCTGGCTAGGCGGGATATAAATGAACAAATAAATAAATAAATAAATAAATAAATAAATAAATAAATAATAATATATGATTGTCCTTGATAAATGCAATTATCTTGTATAAACCCTTCTTTTTTTCTTTCCCTTTTCTTTTCTGTATCCCCACTGTATCTTTTCTGTAATCTATAATTGGAAAAGTTGCAAAGAAGGGGAAACTAAAATTATTAAGGGGATGAAACACCTTCCTATGAAGATAGGTTAAAGAGGTTGGGGTGCTTTGGCTTGGAGAAATGATGACTGAGGGGTGACATGCTAGAGGTTTATAAAATTATACATGGGATAGAGCAGGTAGAGAAAGAAGTACTTTGCTCTCTTTCTTACAATTGAAGGACTCACGGGCACTCAATGGAATTAATGAGCGGTAGGCTTAGAACAGATAAAAGGAAGTCCTTCTTCACCTAAAGAGTAATTAACACATGGAATTCACTGCCGCGGGAAGTGGCAACTACAAGCACAGACTGCTTCAAGAAGGGATTGGACAAATATATGGTGCACAGATCTGACTCTTAGCCAGAAGTTATAGATTTTGTTGAGGCTGCAGTGGCTCAAGTGGTTAAGACGCTGAACTGCAGACCAGAAGGTCGGTAGTTCAGCAGTTCGAGACCTGAGTGCTGCGTGACAGAGTCTCTGGCCCCAGCTCCTGCCAACCTAGCAGTTCGAAAGCAAGAAATTGCAAGTAGAGAAATAGGTTCCACTTCAGTGGGAAGATAACAGCATTCCGTGCACCTCAGCGTCTAGTCATGCTGGCCACATGACCACGGAGATGTCTTCGGACAGCACTGGTGCTTCAGCTTGGAAACGGAGATAAGCACCGCATCCCTAGAGTCAACTGGCTTTCGAGGAAGGGAAACCTGTACCTCTACCTTTACTATAGATTTTGTTAAAGGAATTGGATAGAGCAGAGTTTTAGCTGGGTTAGCCTTAAGACCCGAAATTAAACCAAAATCACCTAATAACTGATGTAAAGCTGGTAGAGATTCTTCAGGTTTAGTTAACCACCAGATCTGGTACCATTGGACCTGTGGCCAGGACAATCGGGTACCAAAAATATGACAAGAACTTATCTGTCTTTTACTGACAGCGGCAAAAACTGTGATTGCTAATAGGTGGAAGGATCCTAATCCAATTCCAGTTTCACAATGGTACTTAAAAATCTGGGAATATTATGCAATGGACAAAATCTCAGACACTTTTTAAAGGTAAAAAGTGAAACTGGAAACCAGTCGCTTGAAAACCAGTCAAATACGACTCTAGGGATGTGGTGCTCATCTCCATTTCTAAGCCAAAGAGCCAGTGCTGTCCGAAGACTTTTTCTGTGGTCATGTGGCCGGCATGACTAGATGCTGAGGTGCACAGAACGCTGTTACCTTCCCACCAAAGCGGTACCTGTTTATCTACTTGCAATTTCTTGCTTTCAAACTGCTGGCAGAAGCTGGGGAGCTCACTCTGTCATGCAGCACTTGGGTCTCGAACCGCTGAACTATTTACTGTGCCGAAAATCCTGTTGCACACTCCACCTTGATCTCTAAGTGGTTTCCATTCCTGGAATGTGCCTTTGGAAACACTTCATCTTTGTGGCAGTCTATACTGCAGAAATTCCACAAACTCATCAACTACTCTGGATGGATGGCTAATTCTTGAGGAGCTTCGTGTTCTACATGCTTAGAAAGTTCTTTCGTCAGTAGACAGGATTCCTGTTTCTGAAAGATGTTTATGGAGTTTCAAACTCGTTGTTGGCCGATTTCGCACTGGCCAGTTGCCTCTCGTTCCCTCTGGAATTTCCCCTCCCAGTTTCCTCCCGAGTATTTTCTTCATTTTCCCACTTGGAACCTCAGCCCTTTCGGTATAGCGTGACGAAGGGTTTTCTCAAAAAAAAAAATTAGAAACTCCCACAATGGGGCAGCCCTGATGAAAGGTGGACGAGTGGGCGTGTTTTCATTTTGGGTTCTCCCCCGGAGCAAACAGGAAAATCCTCTAAAAACAGGGTTTGTGTGCAGCAGGGCAATACTCCAGACCAAAACGTGAGCCCGAGCAAGTGGTGTGCAATTGACCAGAAGCTCTGGTGCAAACATGAGGGCAAACCTGGGGCAAACGCTAGTGTGAAATCGGCCGTTGTGTTTTGTTTAAATGATTGTAATAGTTTGAAAGCTTAAAATAAGAAAAAGCAGGGGGGGGGGGGAAGAGAGAAGGTATAGATGGAGCGCTCTGTCTGGGCAGGGATGCTCTGTATTCTTTTCCTAGCTGGGCTGCTGGCCACTTCGCATAGATATAGTATGCATCAGGCACAAAAGGAATACATAAATCACACTTGCATGGGCAGTGGCATGGCTCATTGTCTGGCTTTCGGGGCGATGTAATGGACCACCAGGGTAACACAAGACTGGCTTTCCTTCCGTTGACTTGTGTCCTTCCCTTCCTGCAAGGCAAAAGCAGAGGATCCCATTCACAGTGGGAATTATCGGCCTCCTCCTTCCAACCCATTAACTCTGGGCTCTAACAAGGAGCTTGTCAGGCTGTTATGATGCTGAATTTTAGTAATCCATCAAACCAGTGAAAGCACAGCACTCTGGGAAATCACCAAAAACTAATTCGCCGACTGCATTATAAAGCCGGGAGAGCGACTTAACTTGAGTCACTGGAAATTTAGAATACGTTCAGGCTCATTATTTCAGAGAAGAGAGGCTCCGAGAGAGAGATTTAAAAGCTTCTATGCGGATTTATTCAAGGGTAAATGGCTAAATAAGCATATGTTTATGGATTTCACATGGAGAGAGCCAGTTTGGTGTAGTGGTTAGGAGTGCGGACTCTAATCTGGGAGAATTGGGTTTGAGACCCCACTCCTCCACTTGCAGCTTGGGTCAGTCATGGCTCTCTCAGAGCTGTTCTGTCAAGAGAAGTTCTTGAAAGAGCTCTCTCAGCCCCACCTACGCGACAGGGTGTCTGCTGTGGGGAGGGGAAGGGAAAGTAGATTGTAAGCCGCTCTGAGACGCTGAAAGCCAGTTTAGTGTAGTGGTTAAGAACATGGACTCTAATCTGGGAGAACCGGGTTTGATTCCCCACTCCTCCACATGCAGCTGCTGGTGCGACCTTGGATCAGTCACAAGTTTACTCGGAGCTGTTCTCTCAAAAGCAGTGCTTGAAAGAGCTCTCTCAGCCTCAACTACCTCACAGAGTGTCTGTTGTGGGGAAGGGGAAGGGAAAGGAGATTGTAAACTGCTCTGAGACTCCTTTGGGGCAGGGTATAAATCCAATCTCCTCATCCTTCCCCTCCCCTTCTTCTTCTTCTTCTTCTGTTGTTTCTCATAGAAGCACTGATAAAATCCCGAGTCATCCAGCTTTCTGACCAACAGTATCCGGTATCCCTGCAACCATTCACTAGGCTAAAGTCAGTAGAGCAGGGTACTATCATATTTCGCAAGTTTCCTGGTGGACTTGAATTTCTCCATTTCAGTTTTGCTTTTTTCTTTGTAAAGAACAACAACAAAAAACCCTTGTTTGTTTCTGTGCATTCATGAAGTCATATTGTTATGCGTACCTGGGGAATCTCTGGAATATATAGAGACCTTCCTTTGTCTGTTCACTGCCTGGTTGTTCTTGCTTTCGGCATCCACACGGGGCAGCCACTTCCCTATTAGATGTAGAGATGACGTGCATTGTATGTATATCTACTTTGCACGCTCCGCATGGTCTGTATGAAAAATGCATTACAGTTTGGAGAAGAAACCAACAAATCTTCACTAGCAGCTGTGAAAATGGCTGGACTGAAACAACGGCAGAACGTGAACATAAGAACATAAGAGAAGCCAACATTGGATCAGGCCAATGGCCCATCCAGTCCAACGCTGTCACACAGTGGCCAAAAACACCAGGTGCCCTCAGGAGGTCCACCAGTGGGGCCAGGACACTAGAAGCCCTCCCACTGTTGCCCCCCCATCAAGCACCAAGAATACAGAGGATCACTTGCCCCAGAACAAGAGTTCCTATCTATACCTTGTGGCTAATAGCCACTGATGGACCTCTGCTCCATATCTATATACTAATAGCCAAGTGTCCCCTGTGCATATGGATACCTAAATCAGCACATCAGGGGTACTTCAGGGGAAAAATAGATTTTCCTGCACACTTGGGGCATTCCCCAGGTGTGCATTAAAATCTGAATAGTTTAAAAAACTATATGGGGATACTTAAATCCCCCCCAAAAGTAAAAGAGCATTCCCTGAGCCTATGCAGAGAACACCCTGACAACTGTCTCCTGTAGGGTTGCCAGCCTCCAGGTGGGGCCTGGGGATCTCTCGCTTTTACAACTGATCTCCAGCTCCCCTGGAGAAAATGGCTGTTTTGGAGGTGGACTCTATAGCATTGTGCCATGCTGAGGCCCCTCCCCTCCCCAAACCCCACCATCTCCTGACCCCCAAAGTCCCCAGGTATTTTCCAAGCAAGACCTGGCAACCCTAGTCTCCTGCCACCGCTGGGGAGAGGGAGAAGGCTTGAAGAGCTGGCCTCAGTGCTGCCGCTGGGGAGGGGAAAGAGAAGGCTTGGCAGGCCGGCCTTGCCGCTGCCACCACCGCCGCTGTGGGAGGGAGAGAAGGCTTGGTAGGCCGGCGGCTGTGAGCTGCTCAGGGCTTACTGCCGGTGCCAGGGGCAGAGAGGGAGAAGGGCTCACCTGCTGCTGCTTTCTCCTTCTGTGGAGCTCCTCCTGCTTCTGGCACAAAGTAATCATCACGATCTATTCAATTCCTTTTAATTGGACTTTGTCACACAATGCTCCCTCTAAGCTGTGGAGTCCTGTGAGCAAAAATTCTGCTTTCTGAGCTACCAGCATTAAAGTCGCAAGCAGGTGATTTGGCTACTGCATAAATTAGTTTGCTCTGGAGCCATCCTTCCTGAGCTAAGACAAAAATGTGTGAGCCGGAGGCTAAAAAACTGAGCTAGCTCACACTAACTCAGCTTAGAGGGAACACTGATCGTGACCAAGGGATTGTGGCTGGTGTTGTGGGTGTTATTCACACACAGCTTTTAAAAGTCTTTCTGCTTGATAAGAATTCTAGTGACTGGCTGGCCTATGACAATGGGGCAGGGGGGAAATATATGATATTTTTTAGTTGATGAAGCCAAGTAATGCCGATCGTGCTTCCCCGGATTTATTATTTGTTTATTTAAAACATTTTAATGCCGCTCTGGCCAAATATGGTCTTCAAGCAGGCAAACATGAAAACATGAAAATATCTGAACTTTTGATGAGTCCGATCATGACTGAACAGATGAGACTTAGATATCAGTGCTTCTATGTACAAGAGGGCACAGATTCCATTTGTGGCAGTTTTGGGATGGAAATACACATGGCGTACAAATACATGCCACCCACAGAGCCAGTTTGGTGTAGTGATTAGGAGCATGGACTCTAATCTGGGAGAACCGGGTTTGATTCCCCACTCCTCCACATGCGGCTGTTGGTGTGACCTTGGGTCAGTCATAAGTTCACTCTGAGCTGTTCTCTGAAGGGCAGTTCTCGAAAGAGCTCTCTCAGCCCCACCTACCTCACAGGGTGTTTGTTCTGGGGAGGGGATGGGAAAGGAGATTATAAGCCCCTCTGAGACTCCTTCGGGTAGCGAAGGGCAGGGTATAAACCCAATCTCCTCTCCTCCTTCTCCTCCACTTGCTTTCATTCAGGAACAGCAGCTTCCAATGAAAGCAACCTCAAACTGAAAAAGCAGTAGTCATTTTTAGGGTTGCCAACCTCCTGGTGGGGCCTGGAGATCCCCTGGAAATACAACTGATCTCTAGATTAAAAGATCATTTCCTCTGGAGAAAATGGCTTCTTTGGAGGGTAGACTCTATAGCATTATGCCTTGTTGAGGTCTTTCCCCTCCTCCAACCTCACCCTTCCCAGGCTCTATTCCCAAATTTTCGGGAATTTCCCAACCTGGATTTGGCAACCTTAAATAGGCATCTTGGCCTTCCAGTCCTCTGTTCTCTAGAAACTGAGGAGCAAAAAAAAAAAATGTTGTAAAATGTCCTCCATGGTGACGTTCTAGGAATTTCCCCATGTCTCTATTGTCTTGGCCATAGAGATTTAGTGAAATTCCTAGAGTGTCACCCAGAAGTGACATTGCATCCTCCCCAAGCTCCTCCCTCCCCAGGCATGGCCTTCAAAATCTCTGGCCATTTGCCAAGGCAGTGCTGGCAACCTTAGTGTAACCCTAACTAACACTTTTCAATGGCAGTTCCTCCCCACACACACAAACACACATTCATCAAACAGAGATTATTTCAGATTTCTCAGGCCTTCTTGTTGCAGCACAAAAAATCGCCATTTCAATTTTGTAGCTCGCAGGGGTGAATCAAACATTTATTTTCATGCCATTTTCTGTTTTCTCACACTGATTCCCCCTCCCCCCTAAAATGTAGGTATTTTACAGCATGGTTTGCATGCCAATAAACTGGCATATATTATATGTATAAATAATGCACACTGTGTATTTAAACTGCAAGGGGGAATTAGCAACCCGCATGCAGGACACAAGCAGATCTAGAAAACCAGCAATGGAAATCAAAGAACCGAAACCACTGACATGAACAAATGTTTGAGAATGGGTTCACCCGTCTCTACCTCAAGCCACTCCTACACTCTGGGTTGCCAATCAAATGTGCATGGGAAATAGGGTTGCCAAGTCCAACTTGGGAAATATCTGGGGACTTTGGGGGTGGAGCCAGGATGTGACATCACTCTGGGAGAGGGGAGGGAAGGAGCACGAGTAAACTCCAAAGGGAGTTCTGGCCATCACATTTAAAAGGACTGCATTCCTTTCAAATGCCTTCCCTCCATTGGAAATAATAGAGGATGGGGGCACCTTCTTTTGGGGCTCACAGAATTGGAATCCCTGGTCCAATCTTTTTAAAACTTGGGGGGCTTCTTGAGGAGAGACACCAGGTGCTAAGCTGAAAATTCAATGTCTCTACCTTAAAAAACAGCCCCCCCCCCCCGATACCCACAGATTGATTCTTCATTATACCCCATGGGGACTGGTCTCCATAGGGTCTAATGGAGTACCCACCGGACATTCCCCCCCTCCACTTTCTGATAACCCTGAAGTGGAGGGAGGGCCTCCAAACCAGGGGATCCCCTGCCCCCAACTGGCGATTGGCAACCCTAAAGGAAAACACATTGGAAACCCTCTGGGAGAAACACTTGGGGCGGAGGTCTGCTTGGCATATCTTTCTGGATCGTTACTGCTTTGCTCGAAAACTCCCCGAAGCTGCCACTGGGGCTCTGTGCCATGATTTGTGCATAATGTGCATTTCCACCCACATTAAAGGATCTTTGGCATCCGGACTGCAAAAGCCACTGCGCTGGATCCCTCTAGGGCCGGTGTCAGTCAGCGCAGACAGAACTGGGTTAGATGGGCCATTGATCTCACTTGCGATAAGGCACTTTTTTCCTTGTACATAAGGTCGGTATCAGATGCAGCCGTCGCAGAGAGCAAATGCGGTCGGATAGCATCTCTTCTGACTCCTCACGCTTGATACACCCAGCTCCTGCTCAAAAGGGAAGCTGAAACAGTTACCCTGAGGCAAACATTTTGAAGGCCAGTTTGCTTCCTTATTACCATCCCAAAATTAATGTTGGAGAATAAACCTTGGTACAATAGGTAGTGGATACATTTGCTGCTCTCCATCTCTCTGATAGGGAGACATTCAGTATTTTTTTTTCTCCTGTATAAGAGGACTCACGATCTGTATACTAATATATAGCTAGTTTGGTGTAGTGGTTAAATCTGCAGACTTTAATCTGGGAGAACCGAGTTTGATTCCCCACTCCTCCACATGCAGCTGCTCATAGGCGTAGAGTACGGGGTGGCTCGAGGGCTTGAGCCACCCCCGAAATTTCCCAGGGGGGGCTCAGCCACCCCCGGGAAAATGGAGCACCTGCCGCTGCGCCTCCCCGGGTCCTTCCGAGGCCTGGCCGCCGCTGCTGGAGAGAGAAACGGTGGCGGGGGGGGGGGGAGAGGCACCAGCAGTAGCGGCTGGCGGGCCTCGGAAGGGCCCGGGGAGGCGGAGCAGTTTCCGGGGGGGGGAGAACATCACTCCAGCGAGTGTGTGCACTTTGTGCGCACGCTAAGGAGCCCCCCCCCCCGGGATTTCCAAAAGTCTATGCCCCTGCAGCTGCTGGATGACCCTGAGCAAGCCATAGCTCTGTCAGAGCTGTCCGTGAAAGAGCAGTCCTCGAAAGAGCTCTCTCAGCCCCACCTACCTCACAGGGTGTCTGTTGTGGGGAGAGGAAGGGAAGGAGATTGTAAACCGCTCTGAGACACTGAGTGAAGGGCGGGGTATAAATCCAATCTCCTCTCTTTCTCTTCCTCCTCCTCCTCCTCTTCTTCTCCTGATGAGAAGCTGAGATAGAATAACCACCCTCCCCAAGGCTTCCCAGTACTCTGAAGTGCATTAATGAATTTGACTGTTTCCAAGTTCAGTTCAGAAGGTAAAAGGTAACAGCAGTGTCAAGAAGTTTCAGGATGAAGTCTATTTTGGAGAAATGATAGCAGTTTGCTTTCCTTCTAAACAATAGGCAGGGAGTAAGCCCTGCTGTATAAAACCATATTGTATATGGGTGTGAAAGCTGGTCAGCGGAGAAAGCTGACAGGAAAAATGTAGATTCCTTTGAAATGTGGTGCCGGAGCAGAGCTTTATGGATGCTGTGGCCTGCCAAGAAGATAAGTCAATGAGTTCTAGATCAAATCAAGCCTGAACTCTCCCTAGAAGCTGAAATGAACTGAGGCTATCGTACTTCGGTCACGTTATGTCAGGTTCCCTGTCATGTTTTGAATTGCTACTGTTTGCTTCTATAGGACCTCCGGTCGGGAGACTGGCAACCGGATTCATTCCCCTCGCTCCTTCCCCCTCCCATCCCATTTTGCCGTTTTCCTTTGCAGGCCCTGCTTATTGCTGTTGTTGCCCATTAACCTTGAGCTGTCTCGCTCTCTGCTCTTCCAGGTGTCTTTACGTGGGAATGCAAGTAGATTGTATGCAGGGGCATAGGGGGGGATTATAATTTGCACGCACACCTTTTTCCATGGGAATGCAACGGTTTGGGGATTTTCGCGCTTTATGATTTCACACTGATTGGTGCCTGTCATTTCTCTACAGTTTGAATACTGTATAGTAAGTCCTAACCCCAGTTCCCTGCTATCCCTAACAAAGTACATGTTCCTGAAAGACCATTAAGACAATAAAGGACTCTGTTTTCACACAAGGCCTGACTTATTGTTCTCATCAGAAGTCTCACACGTTATGAGAAGACAAGAGTCACTGGAAAAGACTGTAATGCTGGGAAAAGTTGGAGGCAGCAGGAAAAGAGTAAGACCCAACGTAAGATGGATGGACTCAAGCAAGGAAGCCATGATGGCCCTCAGTCTGCAAGACCTGAGCAAGGCTGTTAGTGATGGGATGTTTTGGAGGTCACTAATTCACAGGGTTGCCATGGATTAGAAGTGACTTGACAGGACTTAACACATGCACACACTTGTGAGCTGACCTGCTGAAGATTTGCTCCCCTGGAGTATCTGCAAACTTATGAGTTGGATCCAGTCCCATTTTCCACTGGTGGAAAAGGAAGGAAGGGTCCCCTTTGACCACCATAAAAGGATATCCTGAAGATCATGGGACCTTCATGGACAAAAGGCATGAGGGATGTAGTAAGGAGGGGAATTGGGTGATACTGAGCTATGAAGTTGGCTAGATCCAACCCTATGTCTGCTGAACTCATACTGGCTTATTCACAGTAATGCCAAGCACTAGCCGTGTCAGTCGGTTTTAGCAAAAAGGTACAGGTCAGGAGTCTAATGGCGCCTTCAAACTTCATTCCAGCATAAGTTTTAATAGAATAGAGCTGACTTTTCTGATGCTCTGAGGGGGGTCTTATATAGGAGATATTTAAAAATACAAGTAGTAGGGTCAGGGGGCCATGAAATGTGTTAAGTACAAGGCGACAAGTAATTATATAAAATTCAGTTCTAATCGAGAAACATGCAGAGACTCACTAAACAAATTAGCACATGAAACGGATGGGTAATTCCAGACTTTGCGAAGATATGTAACACCTTTTTTTTTTTGCGATCAAGTCACAGCTGACTTATAGCAACCTGATAGGGTTTTCAAGGCAGGAGACATTCAGAGGCGGCGTGCAGAAGATACCAGGCTCAATCCCCAGCATCTCCCGTCAAAAGGACCAGGTGATGGGTGATGAAAGACCTCCAACTGAGACCCCAGAGAGATGCTGCCTGTCTGAATAGATGATACTGACCTTGATGGACCAAGGGTCTGATTCAGTGTAATGCATTCATGAGTCAGAATACTCCTGATAGATCAGAAGAAAAATCCATGAGGTCCAACCAGATGGCCACAAGAAGATCTCCTTGCTGGAGGAAGACTCCCTAGGGTGAAAGAAGGCTTCAAATGTGGCCCAGCAGAGTTGTAGAACATAAGACCTGTGTGTGTTTCTTGGGGCATGTGAATGATTGTGTGGAAATACCTTCTGCTTTACAGATGTGGGTGATAACAGCCAGTGTAGTGAAGTAGGATGGCAGATATCTGTGTTTATATCCTCTCTCTTCCATAAGAACGTAAGAGAAGCCAATGTTGGATCAGGCCAGTAGCCCATCCAGTCCAACACTCTGTCACACAGTGGCCAAAAAGACCAGGTGCCCTCAGGAGGTCCAGCAGTGGGGCCACGACAGTAGAAGCCCTCCCACTGTTGCCCCCCCAGATAAAAATTGGCAACTAAAAAACCTTCAGCCAGCCACACTCCTTCAACCTAACGTACTTCAGAGGGGTGCTGTGAGGATAAAAATGGGGACAAGAGAAAAGTATACACGTCTCCGAAATCCTTGGAGGAAGAACAGGGTAAAGTATATTAGACAGATAAATGCCATAATCCTGCTGGGAGCAGTGCTTTTCGGCTGGCATTGTGAAATCGCAAACGGAAGCAAACTATATGGGACCATATGGGCGGATCTGCTGTAGCAAATCCTACTTTTGCGGTAGAACAGGACATAAGAAGCAATCCATCAATCAAGGAGTGCCATAATGGAATCTGGCTAGCCCAGGTGCGACTTTAGGTTGAAAAATAACACACCACATCACTTTAATAGCTGTTAATTAAAGGAGATCATTAACATGCAAAAGCTTAATTTACCATATGTCCCACCAATGATTGAAGGGCAGGAAAAGGGTAAATGTGTATTAGATCATAGGGATGAGGGTCTTTATCCTTAATAAAACACATTACTGTCATCAGAATCCCTCGATATATTTACTATCGAGGCTGCCACCACTCCTGCACCATCTGCTGAGATTCAATTATGGGGCACGTTGCCGGTCTGTTAATATTGTTTCAAGCTGTCCTGGCTTGGTGTGGTAGCATGCACAGATTTTGCAAGGTGATCAGGAGAGGAAGTTTCAGTTTGGGAAATAACTCACCTTTGCAAGCAAAGAAAGATCCTCAAAGAAAGCCCTTGTTGTTCCTCTAGTTGGTTCACGACTAGGGTTAGCAGGAGACCAAGAAGGGAGGGACATGGGGGTGGCCATTGGCCATGGTGAGATGTCACTTCCAGCAAAACCAGGAAGTGTCTTCAGTCCTCTCTAGGAATTGCTGGAAACTCTGTGGTTTTCCCAGAAAGATCTCCTGCCCCTAGTGGGCATACGGCAACCCTATCAACTCCCCCAAATTCTCTAATTCTCTCTCAGTGCAAAACTGTCACTCCCATCCTTCTAGCTTTGACATATCTTCTGGAAGCTGGATTCTAGGCCATCTGAGAATACATCTACCATTACTAAGAACTCTTTGGTCCTATTGTCAAGCCCCTGATTCTCAGCAGTTGACACTTCAGTCAAAGGTTTAGCACTTTGGACTCATTCCCAGTACTCAAAATTGAGCAAACTCTTAGCAGTGTAATGCATGAAGTCATCTGGTACTGAGTGAGACACTTGTTCTGTACAGTCAGTACTGTCTACTCTGACTGGGAAAGGCTCTCCAGGGTTTCATGTAGAGATCTTATCATATTATCTACCCTCTGATCCTTGTGATGACAGGATTAAACCTGGGGCCTTCTGCATGCAAAGCACATTCTATACCATAGAGCCAAATTCCTTTCCAAGGGGGGGAAGAAGAAGAGGAGGAGGAGACTGGATTTATACCCTGCCCTTCACTACCCAAGGGAGTCTCAGAGCGGCTTACAAACTCCTTTCCCTTCCCCTCCCCACAACAGACACCCTGTGAGGCAGGGGGGGGGGGGGGGCTGAGAGAGTTCTGACAGAAACTGCTCTTTTACAAGAACAGCTGTGCCAGAACTCTGGCTTGCCCAATGTCACACCAGCAGCTGCATGTGGAGAAGTGGGGACTCAAACCTGGTTCTCCCAGATTAGAGTCCGCGCACTTAACCACTACACCAGACTGGCAAAGAAAGCATCGAATGTGTACAGATCATATAGATCAAACACATGGTTGATGCTGAACAACAGATGTACTTTCTTCTTCCAGTAATGAACAAATCGCAGCCATTCAGCTGGATCCAACCAGTTCTTCTGCTGGTGAAGAAGGAAGGAGAATTAACTTTTGACCATCCAAAAGGGGATTGTGGGACCTTCCTGGGAAAATGTCCTGTGTACTGGGAGTCTCAGCAAGGAAGTCAGTTGGGTGAGATTCGGTGAAAAATCTGGCCGGATCCAATCTATTACTCAGCAATTGCATTGGGTTAGAATGCCCCGTTCATTTACAGAGGGGATCATGATGAACAAACTTAACACCATGATCCAAAGCAGAGTCATATCCTCATAAGCCTAGTTATGTCAATGAACTTAGAACTCTGCATAAGAATTTACTGTTTATCTCCCCATCGAAATCAATGGGTTTTCAAGGGCTTAATTTTGCCACCGTTACCACGTCGTTGGTCTAATTTGCCCATTGACAGCAACAGTGTTAAAACTCATTCTTCACCCAAAGCCTTATCCTAAGCATGTTACTCACAAGTAAGGCTTCTGTGGGTTGGATGCAATCGCACAGCCCTCCACTCCCACAATGTGCTTCTTCCACCTTTTATCCCCACTGCAGGATGGTGAAATTATTACAGGAACACAACCTTTGGATCCTTGCCAGTATGCTCCATGGTGCTTGATCCCATTATGCTTTACTGCATAATCCTAAACAGAAGCACATCTAAGGCTCCCTGCCCTGTGCCAGCAAATGCAAGAGGATTTGGGGGCGGTGTCCGGGAGGGTGGAGTTTCAGAAGGGTATGTTGGATACCCAGGAGGGTGGAGTTTCAGAAGGGTATGTTGGATATCCGGGAGGGTGGAGTTTCAGAAGGGTATGTTGGATATCCAGGAGGGTGGAGTTTCAGAAGGGTATGTTGGATACCCAGGAGGGTGGAGTTTCAGAAGGGTATGTTGGATATCCAGGAGGGTGGAGTTTCAGAAGGGTATGTTGGATATCCGGGAGGGTGGAGTTTCAGAAGGGTATGTTGGATATCCGGGAGGGTGGAGTTTCAGAAGGGTATGTTGGATATCCGGGAGGGTGGAGTTTCAGAAGGGTATGTTGGATATCCGGGAGGGTGGAGTTTCAGAAGGGTATGTTGGATATCCGGGAGGGTGGAGTTTCAGAAGGGTATGTTGGATATCCGGGAGGGTGGAGTTTCAGAAGGGTATGTTGGATATCCGGGAGGGTGGAGTTTCAGAAGGATATGTTGGATATCCGCGAGGGTGGCGTTTCAGAAGGGTATGTTGGATATCCGGGAGGGTGGAGTTTCAGAAGGGTATGTTGGATATCCGGGAGGGTGGAGTTTCAGAAGGGTATGTTGGATATCCGGGAGGGTGGAGTTTCAGAAGGGTATGTTGGATATCCGGGAGGGTGGAGTTTCAGAAGGGTATGTTGGATATCCGGGAGGGTGGAGTTTCAGAAGGGTATGTTGGATATCCGGGAGGGTGGAGTTTCAGAAGGATATGTTCTGGTTGATGTGCCCAGAGAACAGGGTTCCCCCCCACTCTGCCCCCCCCCCCGCCGATTCCCCCTCGCCTTGGAGGCTAGGGGCTGGGGTTCTCCCTGATTCTGGCTGGCTGTTCCCACCCTGCCCCCTGACAATCAGCCTCCTGGGAAAGCTGCAGTCCTCTCTGTCATCTCCTTGGGTGGCCTGCTATGCCACAGTGAGATCCCTGACATTGGTCTCAACCAGTGGTTTTTTTTGGTAGAAAAAGCCCAGTAGGAACTTGTTAGCATAATAGGCCATACCCAACAGCAGAAACTCATTAGCATATTAGGCCACACCACTGACAGCACAGCTTATTAGCGTATTAGGGCACACCCCCATGTTACCAGAAAAGTGGTCATCCAGCCACACCCACCTTTTGCTTCTTATTCTGGTTTACCTTGTTTGTTGTCAAAACCCAGGGGTTTTTTTTGTAGCAGGAATTAGTTTGCGTGTTAGGCCACACACCCCTAATGTAGCCAATCCTAATGAGTTTCTGCTGTTGGGTGTGGCCTATTAGGCTAATGAGTTCCTGCTGGGTGTGGCCAACTCAGGAGCCAGCTGGAACTTCGTTCCTGTGCGTTCCTGCCCAAAAATAGCCCTGGTGTCAACCCACCAATGCCAAAGAAGCCTGCAGGCCATCAGTGGAGAGAAAGAGGAAGAAGAGATTGGATTCATACACTGCCCTTTCGCTGCAAAAGTGAAAGGTTCCATTTGCTCGTACTCATTCACACACCTCTCCCCGCAGGAATCCCCTCCCCCCAAATCATGGCAAAATGAAGTGAGCCAAGCAAGCGAGGTTTGGCAGCCCTTGAGTTCTCGTATTTTGGGAAAGGGAGAGAAATTTCTCTTTGTCGACTCTCTTCATCCCATGCTTAATATTATAAACCTCTATCAACAGTGTTCCCTCTAAGCTGAGTTAGTGTGAGCTAGCTCACAGTTTTCTAGCCTCCGGCTCACACATTTTTGTCTCAGTTCAGGATGGAGGGCTTCAGAGCAAACTGATTTATGCAGCAGCCGGATCGCTCGCTCACAACTTTAATGCCAGTAGCTCACAAAGCAGAATTTTTGCTCACAGCACTCCATAGCTTAGAGGGAGCATGTCCCCCCTAAGTCATCCTTTTTTTTCAAATTTGAAAAGTCCCAGGCTCTTCAGCTCCAACCCCTTAACCATCTGGGTTGCCCTCCTCTTTACTTTTTCCAGCTTTGCAGAGTCCTTTTGGAGATTTGGTGGCCAGAACTGTACACAGTATTCTAAATGAGGCTGCACCATAGATCTACACAGGGGGATTACAATATCAGATGTCTTATTCTCATCCCTTTCCTAATAATCGCCAACACGGAGTTTGCCTTTTTCACCGCTGGGCCACACTGGGTTGACACTTCCATTGAACTATCCACTAGGACCCCAAGATCTTTTTCCCTCTCAGACTCAGCAAGTTCAGACCCTCACTAGCCTATACTTGAAGATGGGATTTCTTCTGTCCCACTGGGCATCACCTTACACTTACCAACACTGGACTTCTTTTGCCACATTGAGTGAGCCCTTTGCACAGCTAAGTTGATGCAAGTAACATTTGCGCTAGCTCCTGGATTGTCCACTAATAGATATGAACAAGAAGCAGGGACTTGCGATACTCACGGGGAGGGGGGAGAAGAAGCTCCCTGGGGAGGAGGAAGCAGCTGCAGGTGAGTCTTCTCCTCTGCCCCCCATGGCACCCATGGTGAGGCCCAGGCCCACTGAGCCTTCTCCCCCCCCACTGGGCACCAGCAGCGAGGCCTGAGTGGCTTCCATCTGCTGGGTCCGCCGATCTCCCCCCCCCCCCCCCGGCACAGGTGGCAAGGCCTGAGCGGCTCCCAGCCGCCATCCCACCGCAGAGTTCCCAGAGCGTTCTCTGTGTATGTGCAGGGAACGCTTTTTTACTTTTGGGGAGATTTAAATATCCCCCATATAGTTTTTTAAAGTTTTCAGATTTTTCTGCACACCTGGGGATTCCCCCAAGTGTGCAAGGAAATCTCTCTGCCCCCCCAAGTGCCCCCAGTGTGTGGATTTAGATATCCGCACACACAGCGGACACTTGGCTATTAGTATATAGATCTTACCATGTCTCGCAAACAATATTTATCTGAGGACAGAGCCTCAAAGGGAATGAGCTCAGATTTATGCTAGATTGGACCTTTTGGTTGTTAATGATTCACCGTCTGAATAAATAATCTTGGCTCTCTCTCTCTCCATTTTAAGATTGATGAGTTGCCACGCTGGTATTAAAGATATTTAAGAAACACCATGTGTGATATAAATCATCTAGCCGCTACCCAGGACATTGCCATGGATGGCAAAAAAAGAGGGTGCGGGAAATGAGGAAGGAGATTGATGTCATGTTCCAGTACTTTTGACCTTAACACATTGGATGGCTTGCATCTTCCTGGCTTGATTTTCCCATGCCAAAAAAAGGAAAGAGGGGGGAAGCAAATTGCTTTACAGAACACCCAAATGGCATGTAATGAAAGATTAGATACCGTAAACATTTAAATTACTCTGTCTGCTCAGCGTGTCCAGAATCAGTACATAAATACAGGCCATTAACCACAAAAGCAAGATTGTATGGTCTAATAAAAAGTCTCTTTAAAAAAAAAAAATTACATTTCTGAAAGGCGACTGCTGCCCTTCCAGCTGAAGGCCACACTAGGATCTGAAAACAGTTCCTGAAACTCAGATTTGTTTGTGAAAACTGCAGTTTGTACTCTCCAAATTTGATTTGTGTGTGTGTGTGTGATTTTAGCAACCATGGGTGCTGCTCTGTTCAGGTTCGTAGGAAAAAGCAAGGTCTAACTGTCTTGAAGTTGGCAAGATGAGACCACCACTTTCAGCACAGTGATAAAACAGAGGTTCATATTCTGAAATTTTGCTTTCATGCTGAATATTGTTCCAGTTTTAAATATATTGCTCCGTTAGGGATGCCCTGACCTGGATAGCCCCGACTAGCCTGATCTTGTCAGATCTCGGAAGCTAAGCAGGGTCGGCCCTGGTTAGTATTTGGATGGGAGACCTCCAGAGAATATCAGGGTCATGACATGGAGGCAGGCAATGGCAAACCAGCCCTGAATGTCCCTTGCCTTTAAAACCCCATGGGGTCGCCATAAATCATCTGTGACTTGATGGCACTTTCCACCTGTGATGACAAGAAGACGTTGCAACACTGTATGGCTTTCCTCTAAATTTGCAGGAGTCTATTTCACGAGTAGGTGCTGTGGTGGCTCAAGGGGCTGTGGCGGCTCAAGTGGTTAAGATGCTGAACTGCAGACTGGAAGGTCGGTAGTTCAGCAGTTTGAGACCTGAGTGCTGCATGACGGAGTGAGCTCCCATCTCTGGTCCCAGCTCCTGCCAACCTAGCAGTTCAAAAGCAAGAACTTGCAAGTAGATAGACAGGTACTGCTTTGGTGGGAAGGTAACAGCATTCCGTGCGCTTCGGCGTCTAGTCACGCCAGACACATGACCACAGAAACATCTTTGGACAGTGCTGGCTCTTTGGCTTGGAAACGGAGATGAGCACCACATCCCCAGAGACGTATTCGACTGGCTTTCGAGCAAGGGAAACTTATTTTACCTATTTCATGAGTAATAGTTGCCAATTGATTTCAATAGGGTTGCTTTAGAGAGGAGGGGCTGTGACTCAATAGTAGAGCATCTGCTTGGCATGCAGAAGGTCCCAGGTTTAATCCTTGTCATCTTTAATTAAAAAGGATCAGGTAGCAGGTGATGTGAAAGACCTCTGCTGAGACCCTGGGGAGCTGCTACCAGACAGAATAGATCAGTGGTTCTCAACCTTTCTAATGCCTCGACCTTTTAATACAGTTCCTCATGTTGTGGTGACCCCCAACCATAAAATTCTGCCAACAATAAAGCTACTTTTTCAGATGTTTTCTCTTGCATGGCAGTTAGCACCAAACAACTTTAATACAGACTTTAGACACACATATATTTGCAAGCTATTCCCAACAAGACACAACAAACACTCAGGCTTCAGACTTGCTTTTCTTCAACAGAAGATGCCATGAGAAAACAAAGGTAAGTGGGGGGGAGAGGCTGTTGCAGGTGGTGGGGGAGAGAGAGAGAGAAAGGTAGGGGGAGAGAGAGAGAAAGGGGGAAGAGAGGGGGGAAGAGATAAAGAGAAAGAAAGGGGGAAGAGAGAGAGAGAAAGGTGGGGGAGGGGGGGAAGGAAGGTAGGTAGGTGGGGGGGCAGGTTTTGCCACTTTTCCTGGGCTCTGCGCCTCGGCGCGGAGCCCGGGAAAGGCGGGGGGGCAGGTTTTGCCACCTTTCCTGGGCTCTGCACTTCAGTGTGGAGCCCAAGGAAGGCGACAGCGGAGAGCCCTGAAGGTGGCAGCGGGGAGGGGGAAGCGGCCATTGACTTACCTGCTGGCTTCTTCCTCCTCGTGGCCCCTGCTGGAAAGGCTGCTGGAAGCAGGGGGTGGGGCTCCGGCCCCAACCAACCCCTGCTCTTTGCCCTTAAAAGGAAAGCTCCCTTTGAGGGCAAAGAGCCGGGAGGCCAGACCTCGCACTCGATTGAGCACAGGGCCCTTTCCTGCCGGCGGGGTGGGCTCAGACGCCAGCCGGCGACCCCTGTGAAATGATTGTTCAACTCCAAAAGGGGTCGCGACCCACAGGTTGAGAACCACTGGAGTAGATAATACCGATCTTGATGGACCAAAGGTCTGATTCAATAGAAGGCAGGTTCACATACATTCATGTGTGTATACAGGTGGTCATCAACACCAGCTCAGCCAAGAGGAAGACTCAGCATCTGCTTTGGGCCCCAAAATATTCTGAAGGGGGGAGGGAAGACACACCGCAAAATCTCAGTGAAGTTGTGGTTACTAATCAACCAAATTCCTTGCTAAATGAATTTTTCAACCCACTGTTTCACAATCCCTGTGCACAAATTACAGTGAACGCAGGGTACCGGTACGAATATCTCACCGAGTTCAATGGGTTCGATGGGGCACATTTCACTTTTCTAATTTTTGCACACCCGTCCCCTTAATACTTTCTTAAGTTTGTGTTTATTGAAATGTTTTTAATTGTGTGAGGGACTCCAAGGGAATTTTTGCACGTGGGGTGGTGGTGGTGCAAGTTTTCAGAAACCTTGAATAGAAGAGCTAGGAGCATGAATTAAGAATGAAGGGCCTTCCTTTGTACAAGATTTCAGTCCGGTAGCATCTTAAAGAGCAAAAAGAATTGGAGGGTGTAAGCTTTCAAGAGTCAAAGCTCCCTTTCCATGTATCTGACCAAGAGAGCTTTGACTCTCAAATCTTGTTGGAGAAGGAGGAGGAGGAGATTGGATTTCTACCCTGCCCTTCATACCCAAAGGAGTTTCAGAGCGGCTTACAAACTCCTTTCCCTTCCCCTCCCCGCAACAGACACCCTGTGAGGTAGGTGGGGCTTAGAGAGCTCTTTTGAGACCTGCTCATGAGAGAACAACTCTGAAAGAACTTGTGACTGACCCTAGGTCACACCAGCAGCTGCATGTCGAGAGGTGGGGAACCAAACCCTTTTCTCCCAGATTAGAGTCCATGCTCCTAACCACTACACCTAACTGTCTCTCACTTCATGTAGCAGATGAAGTAGGGTTTAGTCCACAAAAGCTGAACCCGCAGTAAATCTTTCAGTCTTTGAGGTGTTACGACAGAATGACACAGCGTCCCCTTCTGGGACGTGGCTTTGGTGTACAGTGGAGTCCCATTTTACACTGGACTTACCTTGCCTATTCAAGATCCTATCCAAAATTCCTTTTCTTCTTAATGATTGACATCTGAATAGAAAAGGAGCTGCATCTTCGTACAATACAGTGGTCTAGTGTGCTCATAGAAAATAGACTTTTTTTTAAAAAAAGTAACATGACCAGGGAAGATGGTCGTTTCCTACGGTAACCTTTCTGACATGCCCAGGGAAATGCTGATCGCCACTTTGGGGCCAGGAAGCCATTTTTCTCCAGGTCTTTTTGGCTGGAGATCCTGGAGGTTTTTGGTCACCTTCTGGGTGTGGAACAGCTGTCACTAGGGGGTGTGGGGGCAGGAGGTATTTGTGAATTTCCTGCATTGTGCAGGGGGGTTGGACTAGATGACCCTGGAGGTCCCTTCCAGCTCTATGATTCTCTGATTCTACCCTGCCATGCATTTGTTATACGATGCGTATTTCAGCCAGTACCACTTTAAAAGCGCCAGCGAAGCCGACGGCGCACTTCCTTTCCATTTCCCGATTCTCCAGCTTCTGCTCCGAGTAAAGGATCCCTTCAGCCCAGAGACGACAGTCAGCTTCTAACAACTCCTGATGTGTCACGACAAGCCAATGCTCGGGGGCCAGGAGCAAATTGAGAGCAATTTTCAAAGGCCTCTCTCTGACTTAGATCTGCCCAGATTTGCAGCTTGAAATAAAGTGGGTCATTAGATTATGTGGCATGGCTAATGAGACGTTGGGTTTAATTACTTGAGAAAAGAGCTTCTAATCATGCGGGGGGGGGGGGGGGTTCTATTAAAAAAAAAACCCTCTCTTTCTAGAAAAAAGGGGGGAGAAGTTTCACCGAGCACCGCCTAATTGCCGGCGTTCACAGCGTGGAGCCGCTTTTGATAGGCTCTTTAACGCTCTCATCACGCCTGACATCATCAAAGCGAGGGCACATTTAAGCTCTCGAAGGGGCTCAGCGTGGTATATGTGATGTTCTGCCCTTGCATTTCATCCTCGTGACACCCTCGGGAGTAGAGTTGCCGGGTCACTCCTGGCCACCGGTGGGGGACAGGGCGGTAGGGTCGAACACACACATGAATCGGCCTCCTACTGGATCAGACCTTTGGTCCGTCAATGTCAGTATTGTCTACTCAGACTGGCAGCAGTTCTGCAGGGTCTCAAGTGGAGGTCTTTCACATCGCCTCCTGCCTAATTCTTTTTAGTGGAGATGTCGGGGATTGAACCTGGGACCTTCTGCATGCCCAGCAGAGGCTCTGCCACTGGGCCACAAGTCAGATCCAGGTTGAAAACTCCTGGAGATTTGGGGGTGGAGCCTGGGGAGGTCAGGGATCTCAGTGAGGTCCAATGCCATAGAGTCCACCCTCCAAAGCATCCATTTTCTCCAGGGGGACTGATCTCTGTAATCTGGAGATGAGATGGAATTCTGGGGGGTTTCCAGGTCCCACCTGGAGGCTGGCATCCCTACCTGTGAGGTTGGTTGGGCTAAAAGAGAGGGACAGGCCTAAGATCCCACCAACTGATCACATGGCAACTGGGGACTCAGCCTGACCTCAAAACCAGCACCTTGTAGCGCTGCCCAAACCCAGCTGCTGTAACTGACAGGAGAAGAATCCAAAAAACTGCCATTGACAAGAGTAAGTCATCACTTCCAGGTTCCATGTCACACCAGTCCTCTCTAGGAACGAACAGACACTCTAAGATTTTACCATAAAGTTTCTGGTGATTCCTAGAGGAGTGTGACATCACTTCCAGGTCTTCCCTGGAAATGATGTTTTACCATCACTTTGGTGCCCCCCATGCCCCTGCCTTCATCATCTCCCATTGTTTGCCATGTCTGGCAACCAAATTTAGAGGTTCAACAGTGTGTGGTCTACAAGCAGCTAAGTCAATTTGTTGTTGTTGTTTTTTAAAAAAGAGCCAGGCCAGTCAACAGCTTTATAGATCCGGAGGAAACCCTATTGGCTCTTTCTATCCCCTTATCCATGCTGACCTGGAAGGTGCAATACCACCTCCCAGCCATCTGTGGTGATGTTGCAACTGAGATCAGGCCAGCAATTCTTGCCACTGTCAAGCTGTTTGTATACTGCAGGGAGTAACTGTGCTTGGAGAGCCGGTTTGGTGTAGTGGTTAGGAGTGGCGGACTCTAATCTGTAGAACTGGGTTTGATTCCCCACTCCTCCACATGCAGCCAACTGGGTGACCTTGGGTCAGTTACAAGTCGTTTCAGAGCTGTTCTCTCATGAGCAGTTCTCAAAAGAGGTCTCTAAGCCCCACCTACCTCACAGGGTCTGTTGTGGGGAGGGGAAGAGAAAGAGATTGTAAGCCCCTCTGAGACTCAGAGTGAAGGGCGGGGTATAAATTCAATCTCTTCTTCTCTTAGGCCCTGCTACTAGCACACACAGATGAAACATTACAGTTTGTTTTTGCAAGGAAAAGGCGTTGGAGACATTTTCCCCACTTATCAGTATCTAAAATCTAAAGCCACATCACACTTTTTATTAAGACAAACCAGAACAACATAAACCCAGAGACCCAGTCTGGTGTAATGATTAAGAACGTGTTTGATTCCCCACTCCTCCACATGCAGCTGCTGGTGTGACCTTGGGTCAGTCACAAGTTCTCTCAGAGCTGTTCTCTCAAAGAGCAGTCCTCTCAAGGGCAGCTCTTGAGAGAGCTCTCTCAGCACCACCTGCCTCCAGGTGGGGCCTGGAGATCTCCTGCTATTTCAACTGATCTCCAGATGACAGAGATCGGTTCCCCTGGAGAAAATGGCTGCTTTGGAGGGCAGACTCTATGGCATGTATCCCACTGAGGGACGGTCCCTTCCCTTCCCTCCCCAAACCCTTCCCTCCCCAGGCTCCACTCCCCAAAATCTTCTGGTATTTCTCAACCCAGAGCTGGTCACCCTACATGAGGTTGAACATTAATGAGAGGGAAGAGAGAAAAGGGTGTTTCAGGCAGAGCTGTCACGTTTTCTTCTGTACGGTCTGAAACATTTCCTTTCCTTGTACAGAACTGTATCTAGAAGAGAACATGCAAGCATGTAAATAGATGGTGGTCTCTAAAGCAGGATCCTCTCTGACATAGGCGTCAACTCGAGGGCTCGAGCCACCCCCAAAATTTCCCACAGGGGACTGAGCCCCCCCCCGGGAAACGGAGTGCCCTCCGCCGCGCCTCCCGGGGCCCTACCTAGGGCCGCCGCCTCTCTCTCCCCTCCCCCCCGGCCTGGCCACTCCGTCCTCCCTCCGTCTGTCCAGGGGCCACCCTGGCGGATGGAGGGAGGGACAGAAGCAGGAGTGGTCAGGGGGGAGGCAGCAGCGGGGACATGGTCCCGGTGGGCGGGCACGCTTTGCGCATGCGCTCAGAAGAGCCCCCACTCCCCCCGGGATTTTCCAAACTCAATGCCTCTGCTCTCTGAGCCCTTCCCTGATTCCTTCAGCTGTCTCCAGATGTCTGTCTCCTCCATCGGCCATTTTGCAGCTCCCAGCTCCTTTCTCTGCCCACCCAGCTGAGCACGTGGGGTGTGTCCCAGCTCACTCACCACCAGCCATCACTGCTCATTAAAGAAGCAGCTTCTAGCCATGCAAAGTCGTCGAGAGAACAGCTTGAAGCTTGGTCTAGAAACATCTATTGACCCACAGCACCCATTAACAAGGAAGCAAGTTAAACAACAGATGGTCATCTTGTCACTTGACAGAACAAGGCAGCATTTCGTTGTTTCCTCACTTTCCTGACAGCTGGACTTCGCCCAAGCAACATGGATACTCCAGACTGCAGAGCTAAAATAGATGAAGCCCTGATGGCCTACTACTCATATTATTTACAGGCACAAATCTAGGCCCGTGGCCAGAAATGTGAAGGCGGAAGTAAGGATGTCCCAAGAGCAAACCAATACAAGTCCCGAAATAGTTATTTCACATATTAAATTGTTTCAATAACATTAAAATATATGCCTATAACAAGGGACAAGGGGGGGGGAGCATTGTGAGGTCCTGAGGTCTGATGAGATCGGGCTAGCCCCCTCCCTACTTCCTCTTTCCCCCTAATTGACAGAGACAAGGGACATCAAGGAAAAATACTGGTAACACCCCATGATATGGAGCTGTCATGGTTTCTAGGGTCCACAGGTGCTGCTGTGATCATATTCTGGGCCTGAGGAAGACTTCTCTCCACTCTTCCCTTCTGTGCTTTTAGAAATTTAGTAAAACTAGACAGGAAGCATTTTGGGGGAAGAACTGTATTCCTGAAGTACATCTGATCTGGCTTGGCTTTAGACTACAATCTGATCTCAGAATGATCTAGGGCTGGGCAGACTCCCAAGCTCAAATAGAGCTCACTAGGAAAGATCACAGAAACGGCTTTACGTTTCTTCAAAGCTTCTGCTGTGATTGACAGTGTCTTCAGTTCTTCATTTCTCGGAAGGTCTCTCTCAGCTAAGCTCCCTTTAATGAGCTCAGGGGCTCTTTGCCTGGCTGTTTCTGGGTGCCCAATATAATCACCTGCCTGAGCAGCACTGGGAAAGTATGGAAAGTAGCCCTGTTGGTACGATTTATGCTGAAAGGACTGTCTAGATAACAGTTGTTGCTGTCCCGTCCTGGAGCGTCCGGGACTTGACACACACACCCCACCCAGAGAGCCTCACACCACACTCACCGGGGTCCCGAGCAAGGCTGGGGCGAGAAGAACCCGTCTCCAGCTGCGCCGACTCCTGCAGGGCACCACCGGGCCGTCTGTGGCTCCTGCCAGCCCCGAACTCGAAGCGCCAGCCCAGGAAGATGCCGACCACCCCGCTCCCACCGAGGACGTTGGCCAGCGGCATCGGGCCCGGAGTGGTCTCTGAGCAGCCGGAGAGGGGCGGAAGCCAGCAGAAGGAGGAGCAGCGGGCCCAGCCAGCCAGGAAGCGGTGTGGGCCCCGGGAATTCAACCAACGCCCAACCGACCTCTGGGCATCGGTCTAGAAGAAGGGGCGGGGCCAGCTAGAGAGGAGGGAAAAGAGTGGGGTAATAAAAGGAGATGCGAAGGTCAAGGCCGAGGAGGAAGTGCCGACGGGGGAGCCGGACAGCGAGCAGAGTGAGAGAGACAGAGAAATGCCAGAGAGAGAGAGGGCGTGTGACTCCCCAACGGAGGCAGGGCGTGGGATAAGGATGCTTGAAACCCCCCACCCCTAGCCATTTCTGAGGCCTTGCTGCACCCTTTAAAGCCGTTCCTCTGCCCCAGGGCCAACGGGGGACACTCCAACACCATGGCCACTGGGGGCGCACCTCAACGTGAGGAGGCAGAGCTTGACAGTTGCTAAGATAAACATAGGGAGCGGAGGTCCATCAGTGGCTGTTAGCCACAAGGTATAGATGGAACACTATGTCTGGGGCAGTGATGCTCTGTATTCTTGGTGTTTGGGGGGCAACAGTGGGAGGGCTTCTGGAACTCTGGCCCTACTGGTGGACCTCCTGATGGCACCTGGGGTTTGGACATTGTGTGACCCAAAATGTTGGACTGGATGGGCCATTAGCCTGATCCAACATGGCTTCTCTTATTTTCTGGCCCTGCTGGTGGACCTCCTGATGGTACCTGGGTTTCGGCCACTGCGTGACACAGAGAGTTGAATTGGCGGGCTATTGGCCTGATCCAACATGGCTTCTCTGATGTTCTTATGCTGTTATAGATTGGAAAAGAAGACTGTGTTGCCTTTTGTGTCTGTGTGTAGCGTAAATGAGATCTAGAACTTCAGCAGTTGGAAGGGCCCTCATGGAGGGTGAGGGACTTGTTTGGAAATGGATTGAGAGGTGCCCTGGCCACATGGCAAAGGACTGGTTTCGGCTTTCCCATCCATCCCTGCTCTCATCCCTCCTCCTCTGTATTGGGCTGGACCCAGTGATCTGTCACATTCCCCTTCACCTAGGGCTGCCTACCTCCACGTAGGGCCCAGAGTCCTCCCAGATTTACAACTGACAGAGTGTAGAGGTCCAGAGGACCCAGACTGTAGAGGTCTGTTCCCCCTGGAGAAAACAGCTGCTTTGTAGGGTGGACTCTGTGGCATGATAACCCCCCCCCCCCCAAGGTCCTTCCCCTTCCCAGACCTGCCCTTCCCAATCTTCACCTCCAAAATCTCCATCAATTTCCCACCTGGAGTTGGACAAAGACAGAGGAAACTGTGCAGTGCGCTAAATATAATGGCCAAATCAAAAATATAGACAATTATAACAATATAATTATAACAATAACAAGGCTTCTAAGCATTTTCGCTTGGTGATCAGCCTTCACTTAAAGCACGAGGCTTTGCTGAGCGAATCCAGTCTTTTGTGCTCTGAAGAGAAGTTGAAGTGATGTGATTCTCACGTGGATTTTTTCCTTATGAATTGCGACCTCTACAACTACGATTATGGTCCTGTTCAGATGAAGTTTTATGCCGAAATGAATTTTATTCCGGAGAAACTCGTCAACAACGCCCCCATGAACTTTCGTATTGTCTCTTTTGTATATTGTTATAATTGTCTATATTTTTGATTTGGCCATTATATTTAGCGCGCTGCACAGTTTCCTCTGTCTTTGTCCATCAGTTTCTTTGGCTGTGCCTTCTCTAGTTTGACCACCTGGAGTTGGAAGCATCTTCCTCTCCAGCAGTCCATTCAAACCTCCAGCAAGTCAAGTTATTTTGGGGGGGGGGGGCGGTAACAGGAACCACATGGACGAAGAGACATTTAGCCTTGGAGACTGCAGTGAGGTAAGGGTAGGGTGTGGAATAGCCCCAACCTCTTAAAGATGGAAAGCAAGGGGGGGCAGGTGCATCTCCCTGGAGAGGTTGTTTGGTAACTCCCCAGAGAGGTTGTTTGGTAATCATAGGGCTGCCACTGAAAAGGCCCAGCAACTGAGCTTCTTTGATTAATTACATTATACATCCGATCCCTCTAGTTACTGCTTCCAACTTGTGATTGAATCTAACTATTCCCCTTGGCTGGTTATCACTGAAAATAAATTAAGATCACTGAACGTCTTTGTTGAATCTCAGAATTGGAGGCAATGCAAACAATAAGGAACAGACTATGGCCGAGGACAGACTGGCAAATTGAAGCGCAAGGGAAGACCCGGGCCGAGTTGTTGCGGGGCTTTCCGTTCACACTGCGTAGACCAGGGGTGGCCAACCTTGCTTAATGTAAGAGCCACATAGAATAAACGTAAGAGCCACATAGAGATGTCTGAGAGCCGCAAGACAGGAACAAATATCACACACACGTTTTTATTTTTAAAAATATGCAAATTTGCTTTTTATTAACGTTAAATGGGACTGCCAAAAATAAAAACAAACGAGGAAAACCAGTTATAAGAAAGAGAGAGAGAGAAACTAGGAAAGCAAATAGATGGGAGGGAGGAGGGAAGGAAGGAAGGGAGAAAGAGAGAAAAAGCATGCCTCCCCTTTGCCTCCCCAGCCGCCCTGCCAGGAGCCGCACAATATGTGTGAAAGAGCCACATGTGGCTCCCGAGCCACAGGTTGGCCACCCCTGGCGTAGACTGATGCAGGACCATACCGGGGAGGAGGCAGAATGGAGTGTTCACACTGCGGGGTGGCCCCTGGCAGTGGTGTGCAGCTTTGGTCTGTTTTGCCGAGCCACGCATAGATGCATGGGTGCATGGGCGCATAGGTGCCTGGGTGCAGCAGCCGGGTCAGCGGGTTCACATTACCAGCGCTGCTTGATGCGCGGCTTATTTGCGTCCACACTGCCAGGAAGCGGGATGAACGTGCACCCAGACAGCTTGACACCGGTTTCACCAGGTACCTTTTTGAAGTGCCTCAGGACCAGGTGAGTGCGGCACGGCAACCCTGGGCAGCTGCGGCTGTCTGAATGAGCTCTCTTAACCCGCTTGAAAAGCGGACCTATATCGGGCCAAATTGCCAGTCTGTCCTCGGCCTATATGAGGCAAATCTATTTGAATGGTACAATGCAGCTAAGAAGACATGCTCTCCCCTAAGCCGTGGGATATTGCCCATTGTGGGTCACCCTGGTAGCTATCTTTACCAACTTCAGACCCCAGCAGTACGCAGAACCTTTTCACTTGCCAGGTTCCATGCTTTCCCTTTAGCGATCTTCACTGGGAGTTTTAATGGAATCCCTTTTGATAATAGATTATGCCCCTGTGCAAGCAGGTCAGCTGAAACGGCGTCTCACATGTTATTAGAATGTCATTACTATGTCAGTATTCGACACAGCATTTTATCATCACTACTCGGTGTTATCATAGAGCTCCCTGACTCACACAAACTGCTATATCTACTAAACAGGGATGATGAAAATATAACCGTCCCTGTGGCAAAGCTCTTTCAGGCGGCTCTTTTTATACGTAGTACAGTACCGCAATGCAAAAATTTGTATTCGGGAGATATGAAATTGAGACTTGTTTTACATGATTTTAGACTGTTCTGGAACGTTTTCTTCTGAGTGATATAAGTTTCTATGTTTTATCTATTTGTATATTCCCCCCCACCCCCCGTGTTAATGCCAATAAAGGTAACTGAACTGACTGACTGATAGGCCAGTCAGGATGGGGGAACCACAAAGAAGTCTCTGCAAAGGGACGCAGGGCTTGCTATTGGCTGCCCGCAGGGGATATTTCGAGCCGGAACACACAGAAATGCCGTTCCGGGAGTAACAAGCCCAGGAGATGCGCTGTGGAAAAAAGCAAACGCATACTAACTTGATCTGTATTTTCATGCTTGTTGGAGGGTGGCTTCCTTGCAAGAGGAAAGGAAACCTAAAGTGTCTTTAGTCAAAGTGTAAAGCTGGCTCACCAGCTCTGGGTTGGGAAATAACTGGAGATTTTTGGGGTGGAGCCTGAGCGGTGGGTGTTGCCTTCTGACACACTTCTGGTGATGTCAGGGGGTGTGGCACATGCAAATAAGTTATGCTAATGAGCTCCAGCACCTCTTTTTCTATGAAATGAACCCTGGCTGCCCTCATTCAAATGAAAGGGGCTTCCATTGGAGGATCAGGAGGGCTGATAAGCTCCTGGGTGTCCCTTGGTCACTGTGCGGCTCCATTCCTCTTCCGAGTTTCCTTTCTCCTTGGAGGCTTGAGGCGAGGAGGCCTCATGTGGAAGCCATTTTGGGGCCTAGCACCACCACCTTATTTTATTATTATTATTTATTTAATTATTTGATTCAGTTTTTATCCCGCTCTCCCTGCAAGCGAGCTCGGGGTGGTGGTGGTTACAAATCACAAAATAACAATATAATCACATAATTAAAACCATATTTCTCTTAAAACACAAACCAAACACACTCAAGGTGGATTCGCCTCGACAATGAGGCTCATTTTGAGCTGGGCCCCTTTGGCCAGCATTGTCAGCAGGGGAGGCTGAGATAAATTTGGATGTCCACCACCTCATCCGAAGTCCTGGTGGAACAGCTCCGTCTTGCAGGCCCCACAGAATTGTAACAAATCCTGTGGGGGCCTGATCTCAAGAGGGAGCTTGTCCCACCAGGCTGAGAACAAAAGCCCTGGCCCTATTCGAGGGAAGATGGACATCCTTGGGGTTGGGAACAACCAGGAGGTGTTGATCACTTGAGCACAACACTCTGTGAGGGACATATGGCAGCCATTTTGGGATGGCACTCACCTCGCCCTCTCAGCAAGGTGTTCACAGGCTCAAAAGGATTGGGGACCCCTGTACTACTCAGTGTGAAGGAATTCACCAGAGAAAAGGACATAGCTTTGTCTGTTACAGTACTGTACTTGTTAAGAAAAAAGGCTGAGGGGGGATTTGTTCAGATGTCCTCTGTAGCGGGAGAAAGCAATGAAGCCCTGATGGTGGAGGGCTGGCACATCAATCCTTAAAATAAATACGTTTTCCCATCATCCCTTTTGATTGTTTTCTCTCCCTCCTCCCCCTTCCCCGGTCTCTCGTTCATTTCTCTGTTGAGCCACCGTAAACTGTGCTTAGAAATAACTTACCAGCATCAGTAAACAAACATTTCTGGACAAAGTTATAAATGATTTTTTTTATCTCCCACCCATAAAAGTTGCTTTTATATGGCAAGGAGGGAAAAATTACTTCCCAAACAATGCACCTGGCCCCTGGCTTTTAAGTTTTGTCAAGGCTATAAATTCTTCTGAAAGGTAGGGCTGGGTTTGTTCCTGCTGACCAGTTTAGCAGTTTTGGGAGAGAGGGAGGGTTGTCAGCCTCCACGTGGGGCCTGGGGAGCCCCTGGTACTACAACAGATCTCCAGAATATAGAGATTAGCTCCCCTAGAGAAAATGGCTGCTTTAGATGGGGCTTAATACTACAGCTTTATACTACTTGCCCTCAAGGGTTGTGAGCTCTGGGCTGGGAAATACCTGGTGATTTTGGGGGGGGGGGGGTAGAGCCCAAGAAAACCAGGGTTTGGGGATGGGAGAGACCTCACTGGGGTACAATGTCATAGAGTCCAGCCTCCAAAAAGGGTTGCCAGGTCCCCCCTGGCCACTGGCAGGGGATGGGGGGGGACAGGGTTGCCAGATCCATGTTGGGAAACTCCTATAGATTTGGGGATGAAGCCTGGGGAGGACAGGAACCTCAGTGGGGCACAATGCCACAGAGTTCACCCTCCAAAGCATCCATTTTCTCCAGAGGAACTGATCTCTGTAGTCTGGAGATGGGGGGGTAGTCCCAGGGGAACCCCAGTCCCACCTGGAGGGTGGCATCCCTATTTCCAAAGCATCCATTTTTTCCCAAGGGACTTGATCTCAATAGAGAGCGTTGAGACATTGCTCAATAGAGAGCATTTTAATATACTGTATCTGTGCCTGGTTTGCTAGTTGTACGGTTGCAGATAGGAAAGCACTCCAGAGAGTCATCACCACAGCCCAGAAGATAATTGGCTGTCCTCTCCCACTTCTGGAGGAACTGTACAGTTCTCGATGTCTGAAAAAAGTGAAGAACATCCTACAGGATTTATCACATCCTGCATATTCCTTGTTTGAACTGCTGCCTTCGGGCAGAAGATATAGGACAATCAAAACAAGGACAAATAGACTAAAAAACAGTTTTTACTAGAGAGCTATTATTGCCCTGAATGCTGCATGAGACCGAAATCTGGGGGAAACAGTGGTTTGGTTGCTATGTAAATCACAAGGGAGAAGCAGTAGTGAATGTCTGTGTGAGTGGGCATGATTATATGTTGTGAGTCACTGAATGATGGCACTTTTTAATTTCATTGTACTATGTACAATGACACTAAAGTGTATATATATATATATATATATATATATATATATATATATATATATATGATCTCTGTAGTTTGAAGAGCCAGTGTAATACCAGAAGATGTCCAGGCCCCATCTGGAGGTTGACAAACCAAACCCTATCCTCTCCAAAACTCCACCCCCGCATCTCCAGTGTTCTGAACCAGTGTAGAAGAGGTGACCTTTGTAGTACGAGACAAGTAGCAAAATGAACTCTAATCCTTAATCACCCACATCCAACCCTGACAACCAACTTATCAGCCCAATTATCCCAATGTATCCTTTTCCTTCTGCTGCCATGACAGACGTAGGCCAGGATCCACACAAGCAGAGTAAGGGCAGTTTGCCACCTGAGCTTCCTCTTGAAGTTTGGCCTATAGCAGGTTTCATCCCCAAAGAGACAATTGTTCTTACAACTAAATAGCAACTCGCCTCTTCTTCTGTATACGTATGTGCTGTCAAGACTCGCAACCAGCTTATGGTGAACCTACCAAGGGGCTTTCAAGTGAGAAGCAGAGGTGTTTGGCCATTGCTTCCCTCTGCAGAGTCTTCTTTGGTGGTCCCCTTTCCTGACTACCCCATCAATCAAAGCAGCTCGTCTGGAGGGTACATGAGAGAAGGCCTTCTCAGTGGCAGCCCCACAGTTATGGAACAACCTCCCCAGAGCATGGCCAGCTCACTTTCAGTCTTTAGGAGACAGCTGAAGATGGTTTTTTTTGGAAATGCATTTGATTAAACCAGTCCTAAACTGTGATCTTAAATCTTGTTTTTAATGTATTTTATGTACCCGTTTTATGTATTTTATTTAGGGTTGCCAATCCCCAGTTGGTGGCAGGGGATCCCCTGGTTTGGAGCCCCTTCACCCACTTCAGGGCTGTCAGAAAGCTGGAGGGAGGGGTAGCTGCTGGGCACTCCAGTATACCCTATGGAGACCAGTCCCAGAGTGTATAATGGAGAATCGATCTGTAGGTATCTGAAGCTCTGGGGGGCTGTTTTATGAGGTAGAGTCACCAATTTTTCAGCATAGCTGGTGGTGCCTCTCCTGAAAAAAACAACCAAGTTTCAAAAAGATTGGACCAGGGGGTCCAATTCTATGAGCCCCCAAAGAAGGTGCCCCCATCATCCGCTATTTCTAAGGGAGGGAAAGCATTTTAAAGGAACGTGGTCCCTTTAAATGTGACGGCCAGAACTACCTTCAGAGTGATGTCACATCTTGGCTCCTGGCTCCACCCCCTAAGTCCCCAGACAGTTCCTGAGGCAGACCAGGAAACCCTAATGTTATCCACATTGTAAGCCACCTTGAGTTCCATATGGAAGAGAGGCAGCTAACAAACGTTTTAAATTAATTAATTAAATGTGGTGTCTGTTTAACTTCTGAGCTCTGACAAGATCGGGTGATCGTAGATCATTTTGTAGCCCTGCCTCTCTTTCTAGGATTTGGATAAAGCACCGACATTTCCTTAATACGGGAGAAAGACTGGGATGGTGGAAAGGGCCCCCAGACTGCATCCGATTTAAAGCTACTCCGCAGGGCTTTCAAAGCAAGAGATGTTCAGAGGTGCTTTGCCACCGCTTGCCTCTTCAGAGAGACTCTGGACTTCAGCGGTTTCCCATCCCAATAGTAAACAGGGCTGACCCTAGTTGGCCTCCCAGATCTGACAAGCTCAGGTTCACCAGGGCCATTCCGGGCCAAGAACGATTATATAATGTAAATAGCCATGAACAGAGCAGTGCTAAAGTAAGATATGACACATCACTGGCATTTGAAAGGAAATGTTTGCCTTTGGGGGGACGGGGGGGAAAAAACCCTTTCACCTTTACTTCCTAATCTGCATATTAATTTTTCTGAAACAATGTCTGTGGCTGGCGTGTACCGAGCTGTCTTAATGAAGTCGGTTTTAATCCTTTTGCCAGCGTACAGGAGTAATTACACGGCGGCTTCATCGAACGACAGCTTCTGAGACGTTCGCCTCCCGGCCCAGGAGGCTCAAAGACCTTTCCATTTGCGAGCCCCCGCAACGGGGAGCAACATGCCCCTTTGTCAGGCAGGAAGCACCTCCGTGGCTTTCGCTGACTCTGTGTGACAAAAAGCGTGAACTTTGGCCACCTGTTTGGAATGAAGAATGAAAGGAGAGGCAGTGAGTCCCCTGTGGCTCCAAACTGCAGAACGCTGAGGCTTTTGTGCAGAAATAAGGTTGCGCGCTTGAGCAACGAGATCAACTGCTATTCCGGGTGCCGATTCCTGCTTGGGGAATACCCGGAGATTTGGGCATGGAGCCAGGGGAGGGGCTTCAGCAGGGTACGATGCCATAGAGACCACTCTCCAAAGCACCTGTTTTCTCCAGGGGAACTGGTCTCTGTCATCTGGAAGTCAGTGTCCTGGAATACAGGCAGAGTAAGGCAACAGAGCTAGATCACAGTCGAGAGTCCAGTCCAGAGGTCAAATCCCGGTTTAGCAGCAGTCAGGGTTCACGGGTTCTCCAGGAAAGCAGAGTCAAGGCAGTCAGAGGTCATTAATCAGCAAGGCTGGGGAGGTTCGAAAAGCAGAATCGAGGGTCAGTCCAAAGGTCACAGGAGACAGGCAGAGTCCAGACTTGTGGTCACATAAGAACATAAGAGAAGCCCATGTTGGATCAGGCCAATGACCCATCCAGTCCAACACTCTGTCACACAGTAGCCAAAAACACCAGGTGCCATCAGGAGGTCCAGCAGTGGGGCCAGGACACTAGAAGCCCTCCCACTGTTGCTCTCCCCCAAGCACCAAGAATACAGAGCATCACTTGCCCCAGACTGAGAGTTCCTATCTAGACCTTGTGGCTAATAGCCATTGATGGATCTGCCCTCACTTGTCCTTCCTGATACCATCTACCATATCTTTATTCTCCCCTGCATGCAACGAGCTCAGCACAGTTTCCCCCCTCCCTTTTGTCCTCAAAGTCACCCTGTGAGGTTAGTTAGCCTGAGCAAGAACCACGAATCCAAGGTAACCCATCATGGCAGTGTGGAGACTGGAACCTGGTTCTGCCCACTCCTAACTCGGTTCTCTAATCACAGAACCACACAAGCTCCAATGAAGCAGTTGTCTCTGAATGGACAGGCAAAGGTCATGCTAACAAAAATGCACCTCTGTATCGGGGTAGACCCAGGTATAATAGCGCCGGTGCCTGTGGATTATGGAAACCCATTCTCAGTCACCTAAGAAAAATTTGCTTCTACTAGCTGGAGTGTTCACAGTCTGAGATGGTCCTGAGGGAACCTCAGGCAATTCTGCATTGGCTTTTCCCTCCGTTGTTTTACCAAAGGTGCAGTTCAAAACTACATCCAAATACCCTGGGGCAATGCCGTACTGACTGAAGAAGTCACCCCTGAATGGCCATAAATCTATGCAGAAGGCACCGTAAAACCCGATGATCAAAGAAAGCAGCATGCAAGGCAGAGGGGAATTTCTGTTGGTAAAACAACAGGGGGGGGGGAGTGCCAATGCAGAATCGCCTCTCCTCCAGGCTGTTTCATAACCTGCATTTTTAGCTGCATGCCTAGAAATCCAGGGAGTGAACACACTGTAAGATGTGCATTAATAAGCCAGATACAGTTGCTGTCCCCTCTCAAGCCTACAGTCCACTGCAAACCTCAGTTTGCCACTACGTTCTGTACAAACCAGGCCTGGCTTTCATCTCCTTGAGACTCAGTCATATTTTGCATCTTTAGCTATGAGCGGGAAAGGGAGACGGCTGAACTCCCCTGCCCAGCAGGAACATCAGTTATGCCGCTGTCTTACGGTGTCTAGGCAGACTTTAAGAGGTAGCCCCTTTTCAAAAAACAGCCATTCCAGACATCCTGCAGGAGGAAAAACGGCCAGTCTGAACCGAATGTGATTATCGAGTCTTATTAGCATACACAACCTTGTTTTCGGGAAGGGGGGGCCACGGAGTGAGGCTGGTGAGCTGGGACGTGGCACACAATTGTTATCTGGAGGTGGACGGGATGACAGGCGGTGTCACAGTTGTCTCTGCAATCTCAGGCAGCGAATGACAAAGGAAGGACAGCCGAGTGTCTCGTGGGCAGATAGTCAAAGATATGAGCCGGGTGTCAGAGCCCCCGCTGTCACTCAGGGAGAGGGAATCGCGGCTGGCCGTCCGCCCACACATGCAGGCCCTGGCATTCGCTTGCTTGTCATTTCAATCCACCATGAATTATTAAAAGAACAGCTGTAAAATAGTATTGGGGGGGAAGATGTCACCGTGACTTTTCCCCCGCGGAGGGACAGCATCTGCACATTCATTGCTTCCGTTCAGATTTAGTACCGTGAAATAATAATAACCGAAATAATAACAATACTGTATTACTGTTATTATGTTAATCAGAGACTTTCGCTCTTCAGGCCAAATTTGTAAATAATGTGTTAAAAAACATTTGTAAGTAACTTAAAAAAAAAAAAAAAAACCTCTAGAAGATTAATTATGGGACGTGTTTTTAATGTGTCGTTATAGGAACGGGGATGATCCGGGTGGCCCAGGCTAGCTCGATCTCATTAGATCTCCAAAATGCAGCAAGCTCGGCCCGGGTTAGTATTTAGATGGGAGACCATCAAGGATGATGGCTCTCTTGAAGTCTCTAAAGGGCTGCCTCGAGGAGGGCCAGGAGCTGCTCCTGTTGGCAGCTGAGGAGAGGACTCGCAAGAATGGGTTTAAGTTAAGGGCGGGAAGGTACCGGCTGGATATTAGGGAAAACTTTTTTACAGTCAGAGTTGGGTAGCAGTGGAATCAGCTGCCTGGAGAAGTGGTGAGCTCCCCCCTCCCTGGCTGTTTTGAAGCAGTGGCTGGACAAACCCTTGTCAGGGATGCTCTAGGCTGATCCCGCACTGAGCAGGGGGTGGGACTAGATGTCCTGTATGGCCCCTTCCAGGTTGCTATACAGTGTCAGGCAGAGGCCGACCCCTTCTGTTGGTCTCTTGCCTTGACAACCCCATGAGGGTTGCCAGAAATCAGCTGTGACTTGACAGCACTTTTCATCGCAGATAGGGAGGGGGCCCTGCCCTGGATGGCCGAGGTTAGCCCGCTTTCATTAGATCTCAGAAGTTAAGCCGGGTTGGCCCGGATTAGTATTTGGATAGGAGACCACCAAGGGTTGCTCGGCAGAGGCAGGCCATGGCCAACCACCTCTGAACATCTCTTGCCTTGAAAACCCCATGGGGACACTGTCACAGTCAGCTGTCACTTGATGGCACTTCCCACCACCAATATGGATGGGAAAGCGGTTTGTCAATCTTTCAAATAAATAAACAAACCTGGGCTGTACCACGTAGGAGAAGGTAAAATGAAGGCGCTGGATCCGGATTGCATTGGCGATTACCACCGATTCCCCCGTCTAGTTGCAGACTTCTTCCCTTGTGTCATTCTTCAGAGCCCCTTGTCCCCCAGGAGCAGCGTTTTGTAGCATTTAGTGGACTGCAGTGGAGGGGGGAGGCAATAAAGTTCCATTCTGCCATTGGAAAATTTAGTGTGGAGCTGACCCATTGGGTATAACACAGGCAGATCAATAATATTTCTTATTAAATTTGTATCCCGCCTAGCCAGGCAAGCTGGCTCTAGGCGGCTAACAGCAACTAAAACCATAAAACAATGGCCTTGAGTTAAAACAAGATACATTATGCATAAAAATACAGAATAAAACAAGCAGAAGATGGCGGCAATTCCGGTCGCACCCAACAAGGAAGGCAGCATCCCATAAGTCCCGGCCAGGAGAGTTCCACCAGCCATTTCCTTAGTGACCCATTTCCTCAGTGGTGGCTCCTAATCGAAAGCCTGGTGGAAGAGCTCCGCTTTACAGGTCCTGCGGAACTGCAAAAGGAACCACAGGGCCCTAATAGAAACCAAGGGCTCGTCCATGCTCTCATTTTCATTGCTTGTGTACCCTTATTGCTTCAGGGGGAGAGGGTCCTTTTCCGTATGTTTTTTCTCCCTCTAATGGTTGTTTCAGTATTACATCGCTGTAATACTGAAACATTTCAGTATTACATCGCTGTATTTCTGGAGCACATAAAACCAGACATGCCACTGGAAAAAAAAATTACAAAACTGCGACTGACTTATTTCAGCCACACCATGCAGAAGAACTCGCTAGAAAAAGCAATTATGCTTGGATTGGTTAGTGGCAAAAGGAAACCGGGCCGCTAAAGAACACGGTGGCTAGACACCATAAAAGTCGCCACCAGCCTGAGCATGGAACGGCTCAAAGAAACAGTACAAGATCGGAAAACGTAGAGAGAGCTGGCCCATAGAATCACGAACAATCGGACATGACTGAATGGCTAACAGCAGCAGTTCCAGCATATCTTTCTGCACTTTAAAACTGCGGGGAAACATGCCAGAAATACAGCAATGTAATATCAAAATGATCACTAGGGGGCACAAAACCCAAATTCAAATAGAATTCCCCTCCTCAAAGCAGTAGGGGCGCACAAACAATGAAATGAGAGTGCAGAAGAGCCCCATATGTGGAACATAGACGTTCTTCCTTGGGGGTGATACTCGATAGATCAGTTGGAGTCAATGAGAACTTGGGGCTGTCTTAACCTTCTCCCATTTAGAGCCAGCATAATGGTCATGCTTGCAAGACGGGACCTGAACTGGCTGCAGGTGGCGGGCCTCTCACACTGAGAAGGGGCTGTCAAGCAGTGGCTGAATATCTGCTCGGCACGCAGAAGGTCCCGAGTTCGATCCCTGTCATCTCTACTTTAAAGATCTGCGGTTGGAAAGACCTTCCCCTGCCTGAGGCCTCCTGCCCACCTGAGCAGATAATACAGAGCTTGCTGGTCTGACTCACCATCTTCCAACGTCGTATTTCACGGCTGGAGAGAGAGAGAGAGACACACACACACACTTGTGGCTCACCCATTCTCATGCCCCGTGTCAGGTCACCAGCCCTTCTTACTGCTGAGCATTCCTAGAGCCTTTTGGCTCCTTTTCTTGGAGCCTCTATGCGACACTGTTTTCAAAGCCAAAAAAAAAGAGGGGTTTTTTCCATCCCATTTTGTGAAAGATATATTAGAAAGCCATAAATGTCGTGCTGTTTTCTGAACTATGAGACAGAGTACAAAAGACATCTTGGCTTCTGTAGGGTGGGGAAGGAGAAGGCAGGCTATGCACAGCATGCAGACTTAGTCAGGCCTATAGCCAGTCACCCCAGCACCTACAACCTGCTCCTTTGGTGTAGTGGTTAAGTGCGCGGACTCTAATCTGGGAGAACCGGGTTTGATTCCCCACTCCTCCACTTGCACCTGGCTGGATGACCTTGGGCAAGCCATAGCTCTGTACCAGCTGTTCCCTCAAGGACAGCTTGGGAAAGAGCTCTCTCAGCCCCACCGACCTCATAGGGTGTCTGTTGTGGGGAGAGGAAGGGAAAAGGAGTTTGTAAGCCGCTCTGAGACTCTTAAGTGAGTGGAGGGTGGGGTATAAATCCAATCTCCTCTTCTTCTTCTTCTTCTTCCTTACTGGAGATGCTGGGGATTGAAAGTGGGATCTTCTGTATGCGACATGGATGCCCCACCAACTGTGCCATGGCCCCTCTCCAGGGTCTCAGGCAGAGGTCTTTCCCATCAGGAAGTGTTGAATCAGTGCTTAAAGGTGTGTTCATATGGCTCTTTTGAGCTGCACCGGGCACAAGTGCCTGGTGGATTTAAAGTGCATGTCCAGACCTCAACATCTGGGAATCATGCCGCTTTCGTTAGTAGTCCGTCGATCCCCATCGGGGATCTGTACTTAAAAGATAGTACAGAGAGCCAGTTTGGTGTAGTGGTTAAGTGCGCGGACTCTAATCTGGGAGAACCGGGTTTGATTCCCCACTCCTCCACTTGCACCTGGCTGGATGACCTTGGGCAAGCCATAGCTCTGTACCAGCTGTTCTCTCAAGGACAGCTTGGGAAAGAGCTCTCTCAGCCCCACCTACCTCACAGGGTGTCTGTTATGGGGAGGGGAACGGAAAGGAGATTGTAAGCCGCTCTGAGACTCCAAGTGAGTGAAGGGCGGGGTATAAATCCAATCTCTTCTTCTTCTTCTTCTTCTTCTAGTAGTTAAAGTCTGGACTAAAGCTGGCTGACGGGCCAATGCGGTACTTTCCACCATCAGGTCATTCCACCAGCGTGCAATCAGCCCATAGGGATGGTCTCCAGACCATCCCAAATGGCCGCCATTTTAAATAACTCTTAGCGATGCACGCATAACCGCTTAAACATGTGATGTCCCCAGAGCTCTGCTCAAGCGATCCAAACAATGTTATGTTTCTGACAGTCCCCTAAACTCAATCAGCATTTTAAGTGAAACAGTACCTAGAGGAAGGTACCACTGGTGGTGTTTTTACCATTTTTAGTACGCACATGTGCGGAAAAACAATTATATGGTGAGGTGCCTATGCGCATGCGCAGACAGGATTTTTTTAAAAAAAGCTGACTGCACAGCTCCTCATGGTGGATGCCACCTAGACAATCCACCGCAGGAGTCACGCACGGTGAAGCGCTTCATGGGCAGGCTGTCCAGTCAGGCAACACTGGATCAAAAAGATCTAGCTCAAATTACAGCCGGGCCAATGGCAGAATTAGCTGCCCATCTGAACACACCCTAATTCTCATGGCCCTTCCTTACACGCCCAGGGAAATGCTGATCACCACTTTGGGGGTCAGGAAGCAATTTTTGTCCACACCAGTTTTGGCCAGGGATCCTGGAGGTTTTCTGTCATCTTCTGGACATGGAGCAGGGGTCAGCGGGGGTACGGTGGGGGAAGTATTTGTGAATTTCCTGCATTGTGCAGGGGGTTGGACTAAATGACCCTGGAGGTCCCTTCCAACTCTATGATTCTATGCTTCGATCACCTACTGCCTAGTCCTTTTTAACTGGAGATGTCAAGGATTCAACCTGGGCCCTTCTGCATGCCAAGCAAATGCTCTCCCAGAGAGCCATGGCCCCTCCCCTCAGTGAAGTCATAAATGTGATAAAGGATTTCTACTTCTAAAAAGTACCCCTCGTGACCAACGCATATACGTACTGTGCTAGCTGAAGGGAACCACCAAATTCAGAGGAAACGGACTCCCCCAAGCTATGCTGATCGATCTGGCAAATTGAAGTTTGTCCCTTACATCGCCTCGGATCAATAGGGGATTAGACCTCTCTTGCACAGTGCTGAATACAAAGGGGGAGGGGGGAGTTCTATCTCATTAAGATGTCCCTGGATTAGTTTAAGCTGCTGTAGCAAAAGATGGGAGTGATCCGCACAAAACTTAAAATGATGGAACCTTCTCAAAAGTACCAGCAGGACATGGCAGAAATAATCCCACAATCCAGAGTGCTGAGACTTGGGGGGGGGGGTAAAGAAATGCAGGCAGGGGGCTCAGCAAAGCTGCCCCAAGGTTTTCACTTCTTCAGGAAAATTACCCCCCAACAAACACACACACACACACACAATATTTTATCATTTACTGAGTAGCATTACAGAACAAGAAGAGAAGAAGAGATGGGATTTATACCCCGCCCTTCACCACCTGAAGGAGTCTCAGAGCGGTTTACAAACTCCTTTCCCTTCCCCCTCCCCACAGCAGACACCCTGTGAGGTAGGTGGGGCTGAGAGAGCTCTGACAGAAACTGCTCTTTTTCAAGAACAGCTGTGCCAGAACTACGGCTTGTCCAAGGTCATCCAGCAGGTGCAACTGGAGGAGCGGGGAATCAAACCCAGTTCTCCCAGTTTAGAGTCCGCGCACTGAACCACTACATCAAACTGGCTCTCTTAAGACTTGATCATGACAGGGTGGTCTCATTTTTCATGTCTGTCACATCTTTTCTTTCTCCCTTTTATAACTGGGGCAAAATTATACCAGGCATGGTTACACGAGTTTTATGGCTGTTCTATTCTATTTCTTTGTTATAGCCGCAGATCTTTAAATTTAAGAATGCCACTGTTGGTTTTATCCCATATTTCTTAGTCAAATATTGTGCTGGTTGTTGACTGTAACAATAAATCTGATTGATTGATTGATTGATTGATTGATTGATACCAGGCATAGAGATCCATCTATAGAACTCTCATACATTTTTTTTACACAGCATGAACAGGTGAGAGCCTTCCTTGCAGGGCTGTTCTCAAGATTACTGAACTGCAGTAAGTGATGAGTTTCAAGCATCTGAAATGTTAAATATTATTTTTCAAAAGATGTATCAGCACCTAAGATGCTGACTTTAAAAAAAACAAACAGTGCTGACTAGGGTTGCCAGTTCCAGGTGGCTCCTGGAGACATCCCACTATCACAACTGATTCCCAGACAATAGAGATCAGTTCCCCTGGAGAAAACGGCCACTTTGGAGGGTGGATTGCATGGCATTATATCCTGCTGAGGTTACCCCCCTCTCCAAACCTCACCTTCCTCAGGTTCCACCCCTCAAATCTCCCAAGTATTTCCTAACCTGGAGCTGGCATCCCTAAGGGGGAACTGATGTCTGTAGTTGGGAGATCTGTTTCGATTCCAGGAGACATCCAGGACTCACCTGGAGGTTGGCAGCCCTAGTCAGCACTAAGATAGATCAAGATGGGCCACCGTGTTAGTCTGCCTGTAGCAGTAGAAAAGAGCAACAGTCCAGGAGCACCTTAAAGATGAACAAGATTTGTGGCAGGGATTGAGCGTTTGTGAATCACCACTCACTTCTTCAGATACAACTAAAATGGGTGTCCATTATACCCCAGTGAAGTCCCTCCCCTCCTTAAACTGATGGACTTCCATTTTACCTGTATCCAGAGAAGTGAGCAGTGACTCACGAAAGCTCATTCCCCTGCCACAGATTTTGTTAGTCTTTAAGGGGCTCCTGAACCCTTGCTCTTTTCTACTGCTAGTCGGCTCTGAATTTTGTAAGTCAGCACTTTAGGAGCTGATACCTCTGTTGAAAAAGAGCAGTCTTTAACGTTTTGTATGGCTCTTTTCAGTGCTGACTGTTTTGTACACGGGAAGTATTTCTAATTCCATTGTCTGTCTACTTCTGACTGATTTCTTTTGGCAGCTTTCCTTCCTTTGCCAAAGCTATTGGAGGACTCCAGTAAATTAAAGCCCAGCCGTAGCCAGAGTTGAAACCCTGTAATTTACTCAGATTTATCTCAGCCATGTCAAGTACTCCCCTGCTGTAAATCAGCTCCAAGCTATCTAAGGCCAAGAAGATAGAATTTACAAAGTGACAACCCCACCCCCTTTGATTTGCCGAAACGACAGACTGGGCTATCGGTGTAATGTTGGGTTGTTTGTGGTAAATAATTCCTGCAAAGCAGAAAAGAATTAAATGAGGGGAAGAGGAGGGAAATGATCTTTCTCCAGACGATAAGGCCACCATTTTGCCTCAAGGGCTATAGTCAGTGGAAGAATGCCAGTTGCCAGTCAAATCCAACAGAGTCCAACAGGGCCCAACAGAGGCATAACAGCCAAACAGACTCAGTTTGCTTCCCACACAATGCCTCAGAGGTGATGGACCCAGTGTGATAATATTAGTCCTGGAATGCTGAACTACTCAAGGGCCAGTTAAATTTCTACCTCAGCATAAGTATGGGTGGGAAACTCTGGGAGACAAGAGTCTCAGTCCTTCCAGAATTTCATTTTTAGCATCATTTTCTTTAATGTTCCTCCTGTGAGGAAGGGCGGATAACTGGCTCCCGAAGTCTCCATTCCAGCATTTTACAGTAGGACTGGTGTTCACATGAGAGGAGATTTCAGAACTGAGTTAGCCATCTTTCCTGTCTGCTTCCTTCCCTTCAAAGCTGGGCCCCCTTTTAATGCATCATGGGTACCACCTAGAGAATGTCCTGCAAGTGAGAGGAGCAGCAGATTTCCCGTGCCAACTATCCCTTCCATCAGTCGCCCCGACCTTTTTTAAGCCTGTGGGCACCTTTGACATTCTGCCTCAGGGTGGTGGGCTCAACTACAAAATGGCTGCCGCATAGGTTTGCCCACCTTCAGGTGGCGGATGGAGACCTCCCGCTATTAAAATTGATCTCCAGGTGGCAGAGATCAGTCCCCCTGGAGAAAATGGCTGTTTTGGAAGGTAGATTCTATGGCATTATACTTCCCCTCCCTAAAAATGCTGCTTGACTCAGAGACCCAGGGAGTTCAAAAGTTAATCTTCCCTGGAGAGGAGAGTGAAAATTATTGGAGTATTGGCTGGTAATGGTGAAATCAGCATTGTGGTTTATTGCGGGTCAAGATGGAGCATGGGGACAAAGGGATGGGGAAGCCACTTATATTTACAGGTAAACCACCCCTTGACCGTGTCCTCCCTTAAGGGGATTGGTCCAACAGGAATTAGTCTCCTGCCAGAGGCTGTCATAGGTCCATTCAAATATCCTCAGCCTCTGATAGGGGCATGGGCGTCAACTACGGGGGGGCTCGAGGTCTCGAGCCCCCCCCCCGAAATTTCCCGGGGGGGGGCTCAGCCTCCCCCGGGAAAATGGAGCGCCCGGTGGCCAGTCAGCCAGCCGTCGCCGCCTCTCCTTCCCCCCCACCCCCGGCCTGCCCTCCTGCCTCCCTAGGGTGGGGGGGGAGGCATCTGCGCCACCCCCACACGCCCCGAGCACGAGGCAGAGCGGGAGCCGGGGGCCCGCAAGGGCGACGCGCCGGCCGCCGGCGCCCGAGGTGAGCAGGGAGATGGAGGGAGGGGGGTGGGGAGCACGGCAGGCAGGCCCGGGGGAGGGAAGCGGCGGTGGCGGCTCCCTGGGGGGGGAGCGGCGGGGACATGGTCCTGAGCGCGCGCGTGCGCTTCGCGCGCACGCACGAGGGAGCCCTCGCCCCCCCCGGGGATTTAAAAAGTCTACACCCCTGGATAGGGGGACCGGCAGGATCCCTAGGTCCATTGTTCTCTGGGGAAGGAAGCTCTGTTGTTATCACATCCCATTACAGGTAAACATGCCCAGACATGTTCCCTGGCTGCAGACAAAGAGTCAAGCATTGGACATAACAAAGAGCTTATGTGATTGGCTGTGCTACTTGCTCTCTGATTGGCCAGCATCAGCTGAGAGAGGAAATAAAACAGCTGATTCTGGAGGGAAACGTTTCATTCGCCTTTTGGTCTTGGATTGAAAATCTAACATCTGGACCAGGGGGTTTGGCTTCTGAGGGAAGAGACTTTGGGAGACAGCTATTTCTGTCAGGAAATTGTCAGAAAAGTACACAAAAGTACACAAAAGTACAAAAAAGAGAAGGAGGAGGTGAAGCCAAGCACAAAATGGCTGCCACAGAAAGCACAGCCAGTCACAAAATGTCAAGGAGTGAGGTCAGGCATAACTCTCATAACAACTCTGACATTTCAGGCAGAAGTTCTGTTTAACAGGATACCTTTTTAAACGACCATATTCCTTTAAAAAAAAACACACTTTCTCGCATACACACTGCTTACCATTAGTCCTTGTGCTGTCATGACAGCTGCTGCCAAGCAACTTTATTTTAAAAATCTGCCAATTAGATCTCCAATGGCCAATCAGAAGCCTTGCTGGGAAAAAGGCCCACCTACTTTCTAAAAACACTTGGGGTATGTTCAGATAGGCAGCTAATCCCGCCATTGGCCTGGCTGTAATTTGAGCTAGATTTTTTTGATCCAGCATTGCACGACCAGACAGATTGCCTGTGAAGTGCTTTACCACGTGTAACTCCCATGGTGGATTGTCTAGATGGTATCCACCATAAAAAGCAGTGCGGTTGGCTTTTTTTAAAAAAAAAAAAAAAAAATCCTGTCTGTGCATTCACATATGCGTCTCGCCATATACTTGTTTATTCATGCATGCGCAGACTAAAATGGTAAAAGCGCCACCAATGGTACCTTCCTCTAGGTACCCTTTCAATTTATAAAGTTCATAAAGTTCAGGGGACCGTCAGAAACATTAAATTGTTCGGATCGCTTGAGCAGAGCTCTGGGGACGTCGTGTGTTTGAGCGGTTATGCGTGCATCGCTAAGAGCTTTTTTAAATGGCGGCTGTTCGGGATTTTTATTTTATTTTATTTTATTTTTATTTTATTTGTTCAATTTATACCCCGCCTAGCCAGCGAACCGGCTCTAGGCGGCTAACAAAAACCATTACCACGAAGGTTTACATATAAAACCGTTAAAACATTTCAATAAATTACAGTAAAATCTCAATAAACTTTCAAGAAACTTTCAAGAAACTTTCAAGAAACTTTCAAGATGGCGACCTCCGAGTTATCTGTTAAGCGGAGGCCGTAGGGGTACCTTCCCCAGGACCAGGGCGATGTTAACGGCCAGGGGTGCCCTCCCCAGGACCAGGACGATGTTAATTACCAGTTCTCCACCCGATGGCGGCTCCTATTTAAAAGCCTGGCGGAACAGCTCCGTCTTACAGGCCCTGCGGAATTGCAACAAGTCCCGCAGGGCCCTGATGTCATCCGGGAGCTCATTCCACCAGTAAGGAGCCGCCACCGAAAAAGCCCTGGCCCTGGTACAGGTCAAACAGGCTTCTTTTGGACCGGGGCAAGTCAGGCGATTCTGAGTGCCTGACCTCAGCAACCTCTGGGGCTCATATGGGGAAAGGCGGTCCCTCAAGTAGGCAGGCCCCTGACCATAAAGGGCTTTAAAGGTCTGGAGACCATCCCTACGGGCTGATTGCGCACTGGTGGAACGACCTGACAGTGGAAAGTCCGGCATTGGCCTGTTGGCCAGCTTTAGACCGGACTTTCACTACTATCTTTTAAGTATGGATCCCCAACGGGGATCAATGGGCTACACATGGAAGTGGCACAATTCCCAGATGTTTATTTATTTATTTTAGTTAGTTAGTTTATTTATACCCCACCCTCCCCGCGAACAGGCTCAGGGCGGCTGGGGGGTCTGGCGGTTGAGGTCTGGACGTGCACTTTAAATCCACCAGGCACAGCTCAAAAGAGCCATCTGAACGCACCCTTGGTGAGCACCAGGAAAGTGTTGGTGTGCCCCATGATGCGCACGGGCACCACATTGGGGGGACCCCTGCCTTCAATAGTGCAGTATCTGCAGTGGATAAAGGAAGAGTGAAATTTGGGTGAAGTAATGATATGACAAAAGTATTAAAGCTTGCCCTCTACTTCCAGATGTTCAGATACAACTGGTTGGCTTCAAATGGGGGGGGGGCTATGAGCATGTAAGCCGCAAGTGTTTGAAATTCAAAGCACGGGGCATGTCTCTCTAAAATCATTGGCTTTGGGGGTTTTTCATCTTACAAAAAACCAGGTGTAACAAAATCTACTTTCTTCAAAGTGGAGTTGTGGGGCTTAAATCAATAAAGGCTAATAAAACCCTTTGATGTCCATGGATGAAAAATATCCTATTCATCAACCTTATGAAAAGATTGACTTTTCAGAGCAAAGGATCAAAGCCGGGGGGGGGGGTGTTGAGAAACGAAAGACAGATGTTATCAGCGTTCGTCTTAAATTGTGGAAGACCGGCATCGTGGCTCGTATAGGAAGATGAGAGGAGGGGTGCAGGTGAAAATCAAACACAGGGATCAGGATATTTTCCCAGAGAAAATAAGTAGGATGCAGCTAGGAGGGAATGGAGAGGAGAACATCTCCATACCCAAACGGCGGTGCAAGAAAAAGGGGCACGTGCCCGGCCATGTGTAGCGGAAGCCCCACTGAACGCCCCTGAAGTCCTCCCCCAGCTGAGAAATGATGCGCGCTCATATGACCCAGTGGTCACACATACACACACCCCACAAGAAAGGGTAAGGATCTACCGGAAGGGGATTTAAATCTGCGACAAATGCATGGAGCCATCTTATGTGTCCCTCTCAAGGAGCCCAAACCTTGGCCCAGTGGGTACCCAGGTGCAAAGTACGGGAGTCAGAGAGACGTCATAGTGAAATCAGCAAGCATGTTTATTAGCTGGTCAAGATGAAGCATGACAACCCAGGCTCAGGGGCCCTCATTTATTCCGGCCGGAGCCACACCTCCGACCTCGCCCAACTGTCCTGATAGGACCTTAAGATTGTGGTTACAGATCATAGGTTCCCTAGAGGATCCTAGGCATCAGATTGGTGGCGAGTTACGATCCGGCCAGCTATTGTTCTTTCTGACCCAAGCTCAGGTAGCTGGCTTGGCCATGTGCGTTTGGCCATGTGGCGGTTGCCATTACGGGGAGTACATGGCGACCGCAATTGCATACATTACACCAGGGCTAAATGTGCACAATAAATCAGACTTGTTTGGAGGCAGAAAGTACTGTCAAGTCATAGCCGATATATGGCAACCCTGCTGGGTTTTCAAGGCAAGAGATAGTCAGAGCTGGTTTGCCGTTGCTGCCTCTGCATAGCAACCCTGGACTTCCTTGGTGGTCTCCCATCCAAGTACTAATCAGGGTTGACCCTGCTTGGCTTCCGAGATTTGAGATGAAGCTTGCTGGGCCATCTGTTCCCTCTAAGCTGAGCGAGTGTGAGCTAGCTCACAGTTTTTTAGCCTCTGGCTCACAGATTTTTGTCTTAGCTCAGGAAGGATGGCTCCAGAGCAAACTAATTTATGCAGCAGCCAAATGGCTCGCTCACATCTTTAATGCCAGGAGCTCAGAAGGTAGAATTTTTGCTCACAAGAGCCCACAGCTTAGAGGGAGCATTCCCACAGGGCTTTCAAAGCAAGAGATGTTCAGAGGTGGTTTTGCCATTGCCTGCCTCTGCATAGCAAGTTGAGACTTCCTTGCTGGTCTTCCATCCAAGTCCTAATCAGGGCCGACCCTGCTTAGCTTCCAAGATCTGAGGAGATCCGGTTAGCCTGGGCCATCCAGGTCAAGGTGGTGACACCGTATTGCTTTCAAGGCAAGAGACATCCAGAGGTGGTTTACCATTTGCCTGGCTCTACATAGCGACACCGGACCTTCTTGGTGGTCTCCCACCCAACTACTAACCAGGGCTGACCCTGCTTAGCTTCCAAGATCTGATGAGGCTGGGCCATCCTGGGGCATCCGGGTCAGGATGGTGACCCCCCCATAGGGCGTTCAAGGCAAGAGACATCCAGAGGTGGTTTACCATTTGCCTGGCTCTACATAGCAACACTGGACCTTCTTGGTGGTCTCCCACCCAACTACTAACCAGGGCTGACCCTTCTTAGCTTCTGATATCTGACAAGATCGGGCTAGCCTGGGAGACTTCATCCCTCTTTAAACCCAAGGAAGCCACCCTGAACCATGAAGAAGGATGGAATACAAATGTTTTAATAAAGGGGGGGAAAGGAATTACCATCGCCACCCCTAGTGGCAGTGGATTCCATTAAAAGTACAACCCTGTTGTATAGAGAGAGATGTCATTCTGAGAAGCTGCCAGATTGGAAGGGTCATTTTGGTCCTAATATAAGAACGAAAAGGTCATAGAAATAAGACAGTGGATGACAGCAGGGAAGAGAAAGCAGTGATAGAGGCATGGATTCAGCTGCAATTCCCAGAGCAGAGTCTGTATCCTTGGCCCTTTCAGGTCTGGGCAAACCCTATTTACCCTTCCTGATTTTCCAATACCTTATTCTGTCTCTCGCAAATCAGAACTCCTGTTTGTGCTGTTGAGGGACTGGGATTTGTGTAGCTTTGATTCACACATTGATAGCATAAGGCACTAGAATGGCAGCCCCACATTTTCCTGCAATTTGGAGAGGGTGAAAGACTCCAGAAGTTCCAGAGACACCAAGGAAACTTTCAGGTGTCTGAATCTGTGAAGGGCTGTAGGTAAGAAAACGTGTGTCCACAAAGAACTAGCAGACCCCGCTATAGGCCCTCAAGACTTTATTATTTAGGAAGTAGGGATGTCATCTATGGGGTTGATCCATCTCACTCCAGCCACTGGATGGTGACCTTTGAATTTCTTCAGGTAGTCAGAGGCAAAGGAGTCCTGGATTCTTGAAGCTCTGAGAAAGGAGCTCAGGAGAAGGAGTTCAGTCTTCCATACCCAAATCCTATCACACAAGGGTCCTTTCCACACTTGGATCTCATCCTTGGTTTTATCAGAGTTCAACTCGCGACACAATACCTTGCATTTATCCCTGGTTATAACAGCATCTGTTTATCCTGGGACAAATGTGGGGTAAAACCGGGGTGACCTCAATGTAATGTGGAAACGAAAAAAAAATACCCCGAGATAATTACAGGGGTAAACTCGAGTGTAGGGTATGTAGAATGTAAAAATACCCCGAGATAATTACAGGGGTAAACTCGAGTGTAGGGTAGAATGTAAAAATACCCCGAGATAATTACAGGGGTGAACTCGAGTGTAGGGTAGAATGTAAAAATACCCCGAGATAATTACAGGGGTAAACTCGAGTGTAGTGTAGAATGTAAAAATACCTCGAGATAATTACAGGGGTGAACTTGAGTGTAGTGGAGAATGTAAAAATACTCCAAGACAATTACAGGGGTGAACTCGAGTATAGAGTAGAATGTAAAAATACCCCAGGATAATTACAGGAATGAACTCAAGTGCAGTGTAGAATGTAAAAATACCCCAAGATAATTACAGGGGTGAACTCGCATGTAGTGGAGAATGTAAAAATACCCCAAGATAATTACAGGGGTGAACTCGCGTGTAGTGGAGAATGTAAAAATACCCCGAGATAATTACAGGGGTGAACTCATGTGTAGTGGAGAATGTAAGTTCGGGGACAGGGTTGAACCAGGATTTAAGGTCTAGTGCAGAAAGGACCAGGCTTTCCATCACCCGCTGTAGAAAGCAGGTCTCCTGGTGAGTTGCACAGCAGGTGCTGAAAATGCCGGATGACAGGATTTGAGAAGCAAGAGGGCAGGACCAGCTATGGTGGCCTGCTGTTTCGTTGCACTGGAAGTTCTAAAGATCTCCAGCCGGAAGACATCCATCATAACGCTGGGCAGTCCAGTCACGTTCCTGCGAATTCTGTGCCCTAACAACCTCCGTGTTAAGTACCATTTTCCTCCCTTTTTTGGGCCTGGATCAATGCCTATTTAAAACCCACTCTCTTTCAGGACACTCTGCAAGCTTCCTTTATGTTTCAAGGAATTGTTAGACTTAATAAAAAGTTTTTTAAAAGAAAGAAAGAAATCATTAGACTGTAATAGGAATCCCGTACAGCATACCGCATTCTGCAGACCCCTCGCCGTTCACAATGATTTTCTTTCTTTGCTAGAAAAGCCACATACATTTTAAAAATCGGTGGCCGCCCATTGGCCAACTGTGATAGGTCAGCAGTGGGCGTTTCATTGAGGCTGGGGTTTATTTTACATTTTTGGGAAAAAAGCGATTTGAAGGACCCAGGAGAATTTATATACTGCTCAGGAAGCACACAACCAAGAGTGTGACTTTGGTAGCCTTGGATATAAAAACTGTATTCTGGGAATCGCAGCTAAGTCCAAGCCTCTGTCAATTGCCGCTAGATAAATTCTAGATAAATTGATTTCCATGGACTTAGAAAGGTGTACCGTATTTTTCGCACCATAAGACGCACTTTTTCTCCCCCAAAAAGTGGGGGGGAAAGTGCCTGCATCTTATGGTGCGAATCCCCCCCATTCGCTCAAGCTCCCGGGGCCGCGCCTCCCTTGCCCTCCCCCCCAGTGTAGATCCCGGGTCCGCGGCGAGCGCCGCGGGCAGGGAGCATGCCCCCGCCTCCCTCGCCCTCCCCCCCAGTGTAGATCCCAGGTCCGCGGCAAGCGCCGCGGGCAGGGAGCATGCCCTCGCCTCCCTCGCCCTCCCCCCCAGTGTAGATCCCGGCTCTGCGGCGAGTGCCGTGGTCTGGGAGCAAGCCCCCGCCTCCCTCGCCCTCCCTCCCAGTGAAGAAAGCCCTCCTCCCACCCCCCCTCAGAAGCCTCCCTCCCACCCACTCCCCTCAGAAGCTCCCCCCCTCAGAAGCTCCCCTCCCAGCCCCCCTCCCTCCCACCCCCCTCAGAAGCCCCCCCTCAGAAGCCCCCCTCCCACCCCCCCTCAGAAGCCCCCTCCCTCCCACCCCCCTCAGAAGCTCCCCTCCCAGCCCCCCTCAGAAGCCCCCTCCCTCCCACCCCCCTCAGAAGCTCCCCACCCACCCCCTCAGAAGCCCCCCTCCCTCCCACCTCCCTCAGAAGCCCCCTCCCTCCCCTGCTCACCTTTCCTACCCCCCTCCCTCCCCCGCTCACCATTCTTGGGCTGCAGGGGGGGGGAGGTAGGGAGGGAAGAGCTGGGCCTGAGTGGCGTTAAGCCACTGGGGCCCAAGCAAGGGGGGGAGGGAAACACCTTGTCTTTCTGTCTTTCTGACTGTCTTTCTTTCTGTCTGTCTTTCTTCCATCCTTCCTTCTCTCTCTCCCCCCTACCTACCTACCTACCTTCTTTCTTTCTTTCTTTCTTTCTTCTCTCTCTCTCCCCCCCCCCCCAACTACCTACTATTTGGTTCAGAATATTTTTTCCCCCTGTTTTCCTCCTCTAAAACTAGGTGCGTCTTATGGCCAGGTGCGTCTTATAGTCCGAAAAATACGGTAAGTCTACTTAGCACTATAGTGTTAATCTTGCTAGCCTTGGCTGAGCACTTGAAGCCAGCTTTACATCTGAATGTCGACTGCATTTGTGATTTCTCTTTGAAAGGAAAAACGGTTTTGAGATGAAGTCTCCTTTTTCCTACTTCGATGCAAATGAGTGGTGATTGTGGCCTTGTTATTTCTTAGGCAGGTTTTATTCAGTGTCTGATAAATTAGCCCGTATCACACGATGAGAGGCACTGAACAAACACAGGACTGACAAAAGGTATAAAACCGATGGAATTAGCGCAACACATTAACAAAGGGGAGAAACCCCTATTCTATACAGCAAGAAACTCGACGTTTCCATTTCTAATTATGAAATTACCAGTTCATTCCCCCCCCCACCCACCCATGACCTCTTCCATTTTTCCTTTTCATTGTAATAAATGTGTGCAGCTTGGGTATATTTACATTCAAGTCCACTCTTTAGACAGCAGACAAATCGGCATGTATTTTCCCTTGTATTATGTATGCAAAAGAAAAATGCAGTTCACAGTCTGTGTTACATAAGGCTCATTTGGGAACATTTTGTGCAGGCAAAATCATTGCCATGCATCTTGGAGATGGCTGAATGCTGAAGGCAGATAGGTTGTGATGGCCTGGAAATGGACAGACCAGCTGTAGGCCAGTAGACTGGTGTGGAGAGAGAAGACCCTGGTGGCCTCTACCAGCAACAACCACTCACCAAACGGAGGGACACTAGCAGGCTGTGATCTTTATACTTACGTATAAGGTTGGATCCAAGCTAGAAGAAGAAGAGACTGGATTTATACCCCACGCTTCACTCAGAGTCTCAGAGCGGCTTACAAACTCCTTTCCCTTCCCCGCCCCACAACAGACACCCTGTGAGGTAGGTGGGGCTGAGAGAGCTCTTTCGAGAACTGCTCTTGAGAGAACAGTTCTGACAGAACTCTGGCTTGCCCAAGGTCACACCAGCAGCTGCAAGTGGAGGAGTGGGGGATCAAACCCAGTTCTCCCAGATTAGAGTCCGCACACTTAATCATTACACCAAACAGGCTAGCTGGATAGGGTTCCCATTTGCCCATTTTACCATAGAGTTTTTTGGCAATTGCTAGAGCTACCCTTGTCACTTCCAGGTAGTTCTAGGAATAGCTTGTAACTCTATGATCAGAATTTGCTGCCCTCCCCAACCCTCCCACTGGTTGCCAGGCATTGATGGAGCTCGTCAGAGCTTGGAAGCTAAGCAAGGTTGGCCGTGGTCAGTACGTAGATGGGAGACCACCAAGGAAGACTGGGGTTGCTATGCAGAGGAAGGCAAAGGCAAATCACCTCTGCTTATCTCTTCCTTTAAAAACCCATGGATGTGGTAGCCATGAGCTGGTTGCAGCCTGACGGCACATTATTCATATGGTTTATTGGCCACTCGATATCATCTGGCTTCTCAGACCAGGAATGGTCCAGGCTGTTTCTCCTGGCTAGATTTGCCTGCTGTGCCCTCTAGTGGTACTGATTGTCAGGATACAGTGTCTGGTGTCTGGGGCTCTCTCCATTCCAGCCTTTAAGTGTATGACAACAGAGCCCGTTTGGTGTAGTGGTTAGGAGCGCAGACTCTAATCGGGGAGACCTAGGTTTGATTCCCCACTCCTCCACTTGCAGCTGCTGGTGAGACTTTGGGTCAGTCACAAGTTCTTTCAGAGCTGTTCTCTCAGGAGCAGTTCTCAAGAGAGCTCTTTCAGCCCCACCTACTTCACCGGGTGTCTGTTGTGGGGAGGGGAGGGGAGGGGGGGGGAAGGAGATTGTAAGCTGTTCCGAGACTCCGAGTGAAGGGTGGTATATATATCCAAGTCTTCTTCTTCTTCTTCTTCTGTTACTGAATGCTAATGATTTTTTGACTATGTGAGCGCTGTGAGTGCAGGGTGGGGTATAAATCCAATCTCCTCCTCCTCCTCTTCTCTTCCTATATAAAATCCCACCTAATTTTCCCCAAATGTAACCTTCCGCCTGTGCATCCCCCAAGAAAACCAGGCGGTTTTTCATGTTTTTTTTCCAAACTGTCAAATACAACCATGTTTCTTTCCAGATTGGATTATATTTTCTATACGGTCATTTCTCCCAAACATTTCACGCATTTGAGGCTGGCTCCACCATTCCAGAAGCTGGAAGCTAAAATGACTAAACTGAGGCTATCGTACTTTGGTCCCATTATGAGAAGACAAGAGTCCCCGGAAAAGACAGTAATGCTAGGAAAAATCGGAGGCAGCAGGAAAAGAGGGAGACCCAACCTGAGATGGGTTGAGTCAATCAAGGAAGCCATGATGGCCCTCCGTCTGCAAGACCTCAGCGAGTCTGTAAATGATAGGAGGTTTTGCAGGTCATTAATTCACAGGCAAAGACCGTAATGCTAAGGAAAGGTGAAGGCAGTAGGAAAAGAAGAAGACTCAGCACAAGATAAATTAACTCAAGAAAGGAAGCCACGGCCTTCAGTTTGCAAGATCTGGCCCCACTGGTGGACCTCCTGAGGGCACCTGGTTTTTGGCCACTGTGTGACACAGAGTGTTGGACTGGATGGGCCCTTGGCCTGATCCATAGGGTTGCCAAGTCTGGGTTGGGAAATACCTGGAGACTTTGTGGGTGGAGCCAGGAGAGGGTGGGGTTTGGGGAGGGGAGGGGCCTCAGCATAGTACAATGCCATACAGTCTACCCTTCAAAGCAGCCATTTTCTCCAAGGGAGCTGCTCTCTGTCAGCTGGAGATCAGCTGTAAAAGTGGGAGATCCCCAGGCCCCACCTGGAGGCTGGCAACCCTACTGATCCAACATGGTTTCTCTTATTTTCTTAAGGCTGATAACAATAGGACATTTTGGAGATCCTTAATCCACAGCCAACTCCAGACTTCCAGCAATCAGCAGGAGTAGAGAAAGGGTCCCTCCCAGCTATTTTATTTTATTTATTTTGCATTTCTATCCCTCTCTCCCCGCCAGTCTTCTGCCAGTCTATAACTGCCAGTCTTCATGATATGATATACCCAAGGAAATGGTTACCCTTAATCTCTCTTCCCGTAGTCCCTAAAGAGGGTGGACTGTTCACCTAATTAAAACTGAATTGATAAGAATAGCACATGAAGCCGGTGCAATGCATTATTCATGCACAAGACAGTTTGTTGTGGAAGTGAACACTACGGAATTGAAAGTGATAGTGAAAATTCACTCCAAAATACGGGATGCAATTACATTAGAGTTTCTCTTTTATTCTGAAGGGGCTAAGTGCCAAACTGCCAAACAATTTTCATTTAAAAAAAAAAAATCAGTTCTTTAGACTATGTTGCCAAATATTTGTCATGAACACGTCTACCTGACCTATACTGAGACAAACCAGTGTTACGCAGACTGGTAGGAGATGTCTGAGGCTTCAGCTGGAGGTCTTTCACCTCATCTACTGCCAGATCCTTTAACCGGAGAAGTCAGGGAGTGAACCTGGGACTTTCTGCACGTGCCAAGCAGATGCTCTGCCATCGAGCCATGATCACGTCCAGATTGTTTAATTCCCCCCCCCCCCTCATGCTTTCTTAAGAGTTTCCAAAAGAGAAAGTTGCCTTCCCTTCTTATAAAAGCAGAAGGACTTTCCAGGTAAAGCTCAAAGGACAGAGGTCCATCAGTGGCTATTAGCCACAAGTTATAGATAGGAGCTCTCAGTCTGGGGCAAGTGGTGCTCTGTATTCTTGGTGCTTGAGTGGGGGGCAACAGTGGGAGGGCTTCTAGTGTCCTGGCCCCACTGCTGGACCTCCTGAGGGCACCTGGTGTTTTTGGCCACTGTATGACACAGAGTGTTGGACTGGATGGGCCATTGGCCTGATCCAACATTGGCTTCTCTTATGTTCTTAACAGGTATACCATGGAAAATATCCATAAAATACTTAGGAATATGGATAAATGTGAATCTAGAACAGATGTGTAATAACAGTCGCTTAGCAGTATTTGCCAAAATAGGGGGAACTTTTACAGTTTGGGCTACTTCTGAAATTATCTTGGCCCTTATTAAAATGAATATTCTTCTGAGAGTTTTCTCGGTGTTCATAAATCTTCCTTCGGTGATTAATTGTTCAAAACTGAGTGCCTTCGGTGATTAATTGTTCAAAACTGAGTGCCTCATTAACATTGTGGTTTCAGGCGGGTAGCTGTGTTAGTCTGTAGTAGCAGAACAAAATTCAAATCCAGTAGCATCTTAAAAAAAGCAACGACCTGAAGGAGTCTCAGAGTGGCTTACAAACTCCTGTCCCTTCCCCTCTCCACAACAGACACCCTGTGTGTGTGTGTGTGGGGGGGGGGCTGAGAGAGATCTCTTGAGAACTGCTCCTGAGAGGATTGCTCTGAAAGAGCTTGTGACTGATCCATGGTCCCCGAGGAGCTGCATGTGGAGGAGTGGGGAATCAAACCCGGTTCTCCCAGATTAGAATCCATGCTCCCAACTACTACACCAAATTGGCTTCGAATTTTTGTAAGTACTGTCCCCTTTGATCGCTGGGTATAAATTACTGATTTATGTATTTATTATGTATTTTATTTCACCCCAATGAGGACCCAAAGCATCTTACGCCATTCCCCTCCCCTCCATTTTATCCTCACAACAACCCTGTGAGGTAGGGTAGACTGAGAACATGTGACTGGCCCAAGGTCACCCGGCAAGCTTCCAAGGGTGGATTCAAACCTGAGTTTCCGAGGCTCTATTCCAGCACTAACCACTGTACCGCACTGGCTCTTGAAGTCCAGGACTATGCCTAGTCTAGGTCTTCCTTCTTCAATTTTTTCTTTTTTAATTATAAGAACTAGCATCTCTGAGGGTACTGGAAATAGCAAAAAATAATGTGGTGGGATAGCTACCATAGATAAATGAATATATAATGGACAAGCTTTATCTTTGGTATAAACGATGGAGGCACTTTTTTGGGCATTAAAATAGGCAAATCTCTGTCACAGCACTCACAGTCAAAAAATACATAATGGCATTCAGTAACAGAAGAAGAAGAAGAAGAAGAAGAAGAGTTGGATTTATATCCTACCCTTCACTCGGAGTCTCGGAACAGCTTACAATCTCCTTTCCAGTTTGGTGTAGTGGTTAAGTGCGCGGACTCTAATCTGGGAGAACCGGGTTTGATTCCCCACTCCTCCACTTGCACCTGGCTGGATGACCTTGGGCAAGCCATAGCTCTGTACCAGCTGTTCCCTCAAGGACAGCTTGGGAAAGAGCTCTCTCAGCCCCACCTACCTCACAGGGTGTCTGTTGTGGGGAGGGGAAGGGAAAAGGAGTTTGTAAGCCGCTCTGAGACTCCCTTGGGGAGTGGAGGGCGGGGTATAAATCCAATCTCTTCTCTTCTTCTTCTTCTTCTTTCCCTTCCCCCCCCCCCCCACCAGACACCCTGTGAGGTAGGTAGGGCCAAGAGAGCTCTTTCGAGGACGGCTCTTGAAATAACAGCTTTGAGAGAACTGTGACTGACCCAAGGTCACCCAGCTGGCTGCATGTGGAGGAGTGGGGAATCAGACCCGGTTCCCTCAGATTAGAATCCACCACTTTTAACCACGACACCATCTTGGCTGCCGCACAGCTATTCAGAGGCTAATGCCTCACTTCTGTATAGTTCACCCCCTCGATACCTAGGTATGTTGTTTGTTTGATTCCAAAATTTTTCATCTCAGTTTCTCTCCCTGGATTTTGGAGCCGCAAACTATGTGGTTGCATGCCCTAACTGGAACGGATGTCTTGATGACGTCTGCTCCTTTTCGAAGTTTCCGAAATGCTTATGGAGTGTTGAGCAGGCACCGTTTGCTATAGATTCCCTTTGACAGGGCTCCTTTGCGTCTCCCCTTGGCCCTTTATCAAGACTTTCATCCTACTTTTCTTGCCCCCATAGGGCTAACAAGGCAGCTAACAAATTAAAACATACTAATTAAAATATCATCTTCAAAGCCATTGAAACCAACGCACACAAATACATCATTCAAACAAATTAAAAACGGGGCTGAAATATATACAAAGATATAAAAAGCGGTAATTAAAACACTGGTCACGAAGGAAGGATCGCTAAGGATGTGGACAGGATGGAGCATGTGCAGAGGAGAGCAATGAGGATGGTCGGGGGGGCCTGGAGACCAAGCCCTATGGCTGGATCTTAGGGAAAACTTTTTGACAGTAACTGCAGGGGTCCGTTGGAACGGGAGCACACAGGAGCGCAGCTCCGGGAGGGAGGAGCCCAGGGGGCGGGCACATGACCAAGCCCCGCCCCCTCCTCAGCTTCCCCAAGCAGTGCAGAGGCGCAGCTCCCCAGGGAAAGCCCTGCTAGGGTCTTTATTGTTTTTAATGTTTTGTTTTAATATTGATAATTTTATCATTGTTCCTTTTATGATTGGGTGCTGCTTTTCCAGAGACTTGCTCAAGGTGGCATACAAATTTTCTAAGTATACCATTTTTTATCTGGGCACATGGCACATAAGTACTGGAGAAATTTCACCAACCCTTCAGCAGCTTCCACCCCATCAGTTTGGTGTAGTGGTCAGGAGTTGGACTCTAATCTGGGAGAACCGGGTTTGATTCCCCATGCCTCCACATGCAGCTGCTGGTGTGACCTTGGGCCAGTCACAAGTTCTCTCAGAGCTGTTCTCTCATGAGCAGTTCTCAAAAGACCTCTCTCAGCCCCACCTACCTCACAGGGTGTCTTGCTGTGGGGAGGGGAAGGGAAAGGGATGCGTGGTGCACGTGTCCTGGGTATCTCAAGTCTACTTGAAACCTGGTGGTTTCAAGGGAGCAGGAAGAGAATGAGGGTGTGTTCTTGACGCTTATTTTTATTGCACAAAGTATTGGATGGGGAAGGGACTGGAGGAAGAGCAGGTCAGTTTCACTCACCTGTGGAGGGGAGCCTGAGGGGTGGGTGTTGCCTTCTGACACACTTCCGGCATGTTAGGGGGTGTGGCATATGCAAATGAGTTATGCTAATGAGCTCCTGCATCTCTTTTTCTATGAAATGACCCCTGAGTAACTGTTGTGCAACAGTGGAATCGACTGCCTAGGGAGGTGGTGAGCTCTCCCTCCCTGGCAGTCTTTAAGCAGTGGCTGGACAAACACTCATCGAGGATTCTCTAGGCTGATCCTGCACTGAGCAGGGGGTTGGACTAAATGGCCTGTGTGGGCCCTTCCAACTCTGACTCTATGAAATGCCAAATGAGACAAAAAAAGTCTTCACCAACTGGTGGAAGACAGCAACAGAAGGGAACAGGTGAATCTCCCTGGGGAGAGTTCCAGAGTTTTGGTGCCATGACTAAGAAGGCCCCACCCTGAGCTGCAACTTGCCTAGTTTCAGGAGATGGGGGCACCCAAAACAGAGCCTCCAAAGACAACTGCAGTGGTCAGGTAGGTTCATAAGGGAGTAGGTGGTCTTTCAGGCCAAACCATATAGGGTAGGATTGCTAGCTCTGGTTGGAAAATATCAGGAGATTTTGGGGGTGGAGCCTGAGGAGAGTGGGATTTGGGGAGGGGGGACTTCCATGAGGTATGATGCCATACTGTCCACCTTGCAAAGTGGCTATTTTCTACCAGCGCTTCTGAGTTCGAAGCAGCTTGCTCCTTGTGTATGGGAACTGGAGTGAATTTTCATGAAGTTTGGGAGCTCCATATGAAAATGCTTATCCTTGACTCTAATGAAGATTGGAAATGTGATCTTACCTGGGAGACATGTTAGTTTGCCGGAAAGTCATATCATCCACAGAAAGATATTGATATACCTGCTGTTTAAGTCATTGTTTGCCAAAAGCAGAGAAAACACAAGTCATCTCAGTGCCTGAATTTTTCTTGGAGTTGTTACGTATGATGTTAAGCAACCTTGTTTGACTTGTATTCTGTTTTGCATTTCGTTGCGGCTTATCTTTTGTCCTTTGACATGGTACACATATACGCTTAAGATTTATTTCATAAGCCATGTTGTACACATATGTTCAAAGTTCCACTTTATAAAGTTTCTTATAAAGTTTCCTTCTATTATAATATTTAACTTTAATAATATAATTATCAGACAAATAAGCCTGCACGAAGTCTTCATATATTTGTTAGAAATTGCTTTTTCACAGTGTATTTTGTTTCCTTGGTACCACTTGGAGGTCTGCAATCTTAATATAGGATCAACACCAGCATCTTAAACTGTGCCTGGAAACAAACTGAGAACCAGTGTAGATGGGCCAATACTCAAGTGATATGGTCCATGTGACCCACTCCAACCAACATCCTGGCTGCCGCATTCTGCACCAACTGAAGTTTCTAAACACTTTTCAAGGGCAGCCCCACACAGACTGCATTGCAGCAATCCATCCTAGATATAACTAGGGCATGTACCACAATGGCCACCTGTAGCTGGATATCCAGTTGAAGCTGGTAAAAGGTACTTCTGGCTACAGTTGCTATCAGTAGGCCCAAGTGCAAGAACACTGCCCATCTCCCATCCAAATACTAACCAGGGCTGACCCTGCTCAGCTTCCAAGATCTGATGAGAACAGGGTAGCCTGAGCCTTCTCTTTACTTGGTAGTTATTAAGAGACACTCTTCCTAAATGTTTCATAGGGATGGGCACAAAGCAGCTCACAAACTAAAGTTCGTGATGAATTTTGGCTGATTCGAGATTCGCAAACTGAAGTTCACGGCAAGTCAACTGGCATGAACTTTCCATGAATTTTCAAGCAGTTTGCAGAGGTTCGTGCAGGTTTGTGAATGGCTACATTTCCAGACAGACTGTCTCTGCTCAAACAAAGTGTTTACCAGACCTCAAAGCAACTGAGGGAGGGGAGAGAAGAAGACGAAGATGAAGAGGATTTTGGATTTATACCCCGCCCTTCACTATCCAAGGGAGTTTCAGAGCGGCTTACAAACGCCTTTCCCTTCCCCTCCCCACATCCTGTGAAGTAGGTGGAGCTGAGAGAGCTCTGATAGAAACTGGTATTTTCAAAGAACAACTGTGCCAGAACTATGGCTTGCCCAATGTCATCCAGCCAGGTGCAAGTGGAGGAGTGGGGAATCAAACCCGGTTCTCCCAGATTAGAGTCCATGCACTTAACCACTACACCAAACTGAATTCTCCACCCTTGGAAACATTCTTGTCAGTTTCAAACCAGTCATGTCTATTTCAAGAGGGGTTTCCCCTCCCCCTTTGTCCACATTCCTTTGTGTTCACTTCCCATTTTCTTTCACAGAGCTTGCAAAAAACAAAACAAAACACCTTGCTTGGCTTTCTTGTGACTCTGCTTTGAGATCAGTCCTTTTAAGATTGCAGTGCCAGTGGCACTGAGTTCTGCTGGGCGTTCTGCACATTGTAACTGGTTGTGCTGGGCTTGAAAAAAATGTCCCCTCCCCTTGCTTGGATTTCTTGTGACTGCTCTGAGATCAGTCCCTTTAAGCTTGCAATGCCAGTGCACTGGAAACAATAAAGTATGGGGGAACCTTCTTTGGGGGACTGCAATTTGGGCCCCTTAAATCCAATCCTCGCCAACTTAGAGGGCGGGTAAAGGAGAGTCAGCTGGAGATCCCCTGTGAGCTTGGTGTCACCAGCAAGCCAGGGGGCCATTCTACCATGTCACAAACCTCAGAAACCAAACCAGTTTGTTTAGCTCTTAAAAGTTCGTGACGGTTTGTGGTTCATGAACTGGGCACGCCATGAACCATGACTTATCACGAACTGCATTTTCCAAGTTCATGCCCATCCCAAATGTTTGGGCTTTTTGGAGAGAGTCATAAGTACATGAGTACTAAAGGTAGATAAAATAAAAGATTTTTAAAACATAGCTGGTATGATTTTGTGATTCCCCCCCCCCCATATTCCCTCATGCAAGGCTCCCCTTGGTGCATGATGACAAGTGCAAATTAAAGAGGCGAGGAAGACAAGTCGGTCTCTCCTGGAGGTCTGAATTATAAGACAGGCTCTTCAAAAAGTGGCCCCCTGCTTGGCATGAATGGAGGCGGATGGCCAGGGAAATGGTGGTGATCGTTACTTTAATGAAGGGGTTGTAGAAAGGTTTTGGACTGGTGGAGGGACACGAAAGGCAGACATCTCAGCTGGGTGGTGATTAACATTTGTCCTGGGAGTCATGAAATAAGGCTGGGCAAAGCCTGGAAACTGGGCCTTTTGTAGAGCTGTCAGCTCCAGGTTGGGAAATATCTGGAGATTTGGGGGTGGAGCCTGGGGAAGGGAGGGGTTTGGAGAGAGGAGGGGCCTCAACGAGATATAATGCTATAGTGTCCACCCTTCAAAGCAGTCCATTTTCTCCAGGGGAACTGATCTTGGTCATCTGGAGATCCACTGAAATAGCAGGAGATATCCACGTGCCACCTGGAGGTTGGCGGCAACCCTAGCCTTTGCCCAGCTGAGACCATTTCCACCCCATGGGAGAACTGAGGAAAGTTTGGAGCCCATTTTACTACAGAACGGCACAAGAGCAGGTGGGATATTACTGTTTGCCCTTGGTGTTAACCAGCCCTGACTCCCCCGCCAAGGAAACAGTATTTATCATGTGGGAGGGGCAAACCTCTTGAGACTCACCTGGTGTTTAGGTGGCAGGCTAAAATATCTTTTACTGGGGCTTCAAATCTTCTTAGCTCTTTTATGGTTTGGCTGTATAGTAATGATGCCTCCCTCTTTGGATGGCCCAACCCAGCCTGATCTCGTCAGCTCTCAGAAGCTAAGCAGGGTCAGCCCTAGTTAGTATTTGGATGGGAGACCACCAAGGAAGCCCAGGGCTGCTATGCAGAAACAGGCAATGGCAAAGAAGAGGAGGAGGAAGAAGAGATTGGATTTATACCCCACCCCTCACTCACTTGGAGTCTCAGAGTGGCTTACAAACTCGTTTCCCTTCCCCTCCCCACAACAGGCACCCTGTGAGGTAGGTGGGGCTGAGAGAACTCTTTCCAGAGCTGCCCTTGAGAGAACAGCTCTGACAGAACTATGGCTTGCCCAAGGACATCCAGCAGGTGCAGGTGGAGGAGTGGGGAATCAAACCCGGTTCTTCCAGATTAGGGTCCGCGCACTTAACCACTACACCAAACCACCTCTGAATGTCTCTTGCCTTGAAAACCCTATGCGGCTGCCGTAAGTCAGTTGTGACTTGATGGCCCTTTTCACCACCGCTTCCATGGTCAATTTCAGATCCCATTGTCAGGGAGTCACCTTCTCCCTCCCTCCAACCTTTTGCAGGGATGCCATGAAGGATCCGCTGGCACAAAAGTCATTACCACATCTTAATTTTCTTGTCTGAATCGGGTCCAGGAAATTTCATTCTGTGGATTTTTTTTTTTTTAAAAGATGGTTAAAAAATTTTTTTTTTGCTTCTTTCTAAATGCCCCTTTTTATTTCGTAAGGCCAAGAATGCACTGCTAATTAAATCATAATCAGGGTATTTCTCTTCCCGCGAACACAGTTCTGATCCGAGTCATCAAGAGATGAGTGGGAGCGCAAGTCCCTGACTGAATATGCAAAACTAATCAACAAGGCCACTTGAAACAAAGAAGCGCTAATCACTGGATGATTCAACCAACCCTCCTCGTATGAATATTCAGGGTCATCCACCCCTCCATTAATGTAACAGTTGGACTTGATATTGCTGCTGTTTTTCTAAACTGAGCCTAATAGCCAAGGTTTGTATTATAAAGTCTGAGACAGGAACCTTCTGCCAAGAATTCCCAATCCAGGGGATCCTTAGTATGAAGGACAGAGATCAAAACTACACAACAAACCTGCCACCAGCTCGTGAGAGTATCCCTACAGTCAGGAGACAGTGGGCAAACTCCTGATCTTTCTAGGATTAAACTAGAACATTGGTCCTGCAAGGTAGGACACTTGTAGAATGAGTTTCTATGAACTATTTGCCAGTAGGTGGACGCTTTGGTCTAAGACACTAGATTTAGATTGCAATGTTGGGGAAATGAGGGGTGCAGGAACCTTTTCATGCACTCCCATTGCCACTGTGTTCATATTGGGGAGGGAGAGCAACTGGCTTCCCAATTGCAGAGAGAGAGAGAGGGAGAGAGAGAAAAAGAGAGATGTTCTAAAACAAAACTCCATTTATCCAATTACACACTCTAAGGTCCTTTCTGCTGTTGGATCTCATCCCTGGTTTTATCAGAGTTCAACTTGTGACACAATCCCTTGCATTTATCCCTGGTTATAACAGCATCCGTTTATCCCAGGACAAGTGTGGGGTGAAACCAAGGTGACCTCAATGTAATGTGGAAACAAAAAATACTTAAAGTACAGGGGTGAACTCGAGTGTAGTGTAGAATGTAAAAATACCCCGAGATAATTACAGGGGTGAACTCGTGTAGTAAAAATGCAGGGGTCATTTTGATCAGGAACACCGTTCCAGGAGTAACAAGCCCAGGAGCGGGCACATATGGTGATGCACTGTGAGAAAAAGCAACAGCATACTAACTTGATCTGTATTTTCATGCTTGTTGGAGGGTAGCTTCCCTGTAAGAGCAAAGGAAACCTAAAGTGTCCTTAGTCAAAGTGTAAAGCTGGCTCGCCAGCTCTGAGTTGGGAAATACCTGGAGATTTTTGGGGTGGAGCCTGAGTGGTGGGTGTTGCCTTCTGACACACTTCCAGTGATGTCAGGGGACGTGGCATATGCTCATGAGTTATGCTAATGAGTTATGCTAATGAGCTCCGGCACCTCTTTTTCTACGAAATGACCCCTGGTAGAATGTAAAAATACCCCGAGATAATTACAGGGGTGAAGTCATGTGTAGTGTAGAATGTAAGTTCAGGGACAGGGTTGAACCAAGATTTAAGGTCTAGTGCGGAAACGACCTAAAGTCAGAAATCACTTTTGTAGCATTTCAGTATTCAACACAGGATATTTCAGCAAAACCCCAATACATAGATAGCACTCTTCAAGTTCTATAAAGGATATCCTTCGTTGCTCTGTCAAGACCCATAATGGAAGGGTAATTGGCCAGACCAACAAGAAACAAAACTTAAGTTCAGACATTAAATACTCTTTCCCTCCCACAGAAACTAATGTAACTGTCAGTCAAGTCTGTGACAAGGATTTGACATACATCTGTGAGATACGCGGCAAAGGTCAGCCCATTCTTTCTATATTTGGGGTCAGGAAAGTCAAGGAAAGCTGGGTTAAGCCAGGTTGGCTCAGAGAGTCAAGGCTGACTAAGAGAGTCCCAGGAAGCTCGCTTCAGATACTTTATCCATTTAGAATTTGATAATGTATAAATATTCCAAAAGGCAGATGTCATGTAAGGCAAAAGTCATGTACGGGGTTATCTGTACCCAAAGGCCACAGCACTTAGCAGAGTCCTGAAGCCTCCCAGGAAACAGAACCGCAGATTTGACTATAGAGGCTAATTGCTATATAAAGGCTGAGGACAGACTGGCAGTCTCCGCCGCTCTGCCTCCGCTTCAAAAGCGGAGGCAGAGCGGCTGTTCAGACGGCCGCATCTGCCCGGAGGAGGTGGCCTGGACGCATCGCATCTGGCGCCACGCTCCTCCCGCAGCAGCCGAGCACCACTTCAAAGTGGTGCTCGGGTGCTGTGGCACGCGTTCCACCCGCCGGGGCGGGTGTGAACGCGCGCGGGGAGGGGGAGCCATGTGGCGTCCGCCCGCCGCCGTAGGAAGCCGCCCGCAGTCTGAATGCTGCGGGCGGCTTCCTTCCGCCGGCGGGCAAACACCGCGCCGCGGGGGGAATCCCCCCCGCCCTAGTCTGCCACGCCGCAGAGGTGCAGCAGACTTTAAGTCTGTCCACGGCCAAAGTATCATAGGTGTACCAGAGGTTTAGCAGAGGACTGAGGCTCAACCCCTCCCTAATTCCGCAACGTGTAACTTCTGAAGTACAGAACAACCAGAGATAGTGAAAGTGTTTATTTATTAAAGAATGCCGGAATTTCAAAGGAATTTAGCAGTGAGAAAGAAAACGAAGAAGCTACCAGTTAAGGTTTTAGCTACATGGTTAAATCCTCAGGCATAGTTACCAGGTTATGCTTCTTGAGTGAACCCAGGCAATCATTTCAAGTCTTCTTTGTAAGCCAGGTGTCGCTGAACCTGTTGCAGGATTAACCCATACCTCCTGAGAGCTGAAGCGGCTTGCTCCAACTAACCCAAAAGAGCAGGAAAAGAAACTCTTTAAAGTCTAAGATCTGGACAGGCTGGGGGCCCTTCTAGCCAATCCAAAGCCAGACCTCTGAAGTTTCTTAACATGCATCAGTGACATCAGACGGTCTTAGCACGGAAGTGGTGGATATAATAGGATGCTTCTCTCTGTAGTGTAAATTCATAACACGAATAAGCAGGAGTGAAGTGTGTTTTTGGCAGCACTCTTCCTGGTGACCAAACGGCATGGCTCCTTGTCACCATTCTTCAAAGCACAAAGGACTCGTTAACTTTCCCATGCCAACAGCCAGACAGTTCCCTTTTGATGTCTTCAACCCATTTGCAGGCCTAGATCTTTAAAATGAAGCCTTGACCACAGTTTAATCCTACGTCTAATGAAAGGAGATGAAATCGACTGGTGGTCCAATTTCTTCTCACCTACCAACTTGCAGGGTCGACAAACTCCAGGTAGGGCCTGGAGTTCCCCCAGAACTACACTTTATCTCTGAACTACAGAAATCAATTCCTCTGGAGAAAATGGCAGCTCAAGAATGTGGACTCTATGGCCTTGTATTCCTGATGAGCTCCCCTCCCTAGACTCTATCCTTTCCAAGTTCTGCCCCCAAATCTCCATGAATTTCCTAACTCAGATTAGGAAACCCTCCCTTCTAGGAATGCCAGCCTCCAGATGGAATTTGGGGATCCCCCAGAATTACAGCTAGGGTTGCCAAGTCTTACCATTGTAATAGCAGGGGAGTCCTGGGTCCTTTCCTGGAGTCCTCACGAGTGCACAAAGTGCACACGCGGTGCAGTGACGTCACCCGGAAGTGACATCATCACACTGGGCATGTCACCGGGCAACGCTCTGGCAATCACCCTAAAACTCTATGGTACCATAGAGTTTTCAGAGTGATTGCTAGAGCATCGCTCAGTGATGTGCCCAGCATGATGATGTCACTTCCAGGCAACGTCATCGTGTCGGACATGTCAACCTGATCTGGCCACTTTGGGGGTGGGGTTCTCCCGCCAGCTGGATCTAGACTGGTGGATTGGGGGGCCTTTTAGTGGGGGAGTCCCTGCCCTCCGGGGGGACTTTGGCAGCCTTAATTACAGCTCTCATCTCCAGACTACAGAGACCAGTTCCCTTGGAGAAAAGGGATGCTTTGGAGGGTGGGCTCTGCCCGTCCCAGGCGCCATTCATGAATCTCCAGGAGTTCCCCACCTGGAGCTGGCAGCTCTACCCCCATCCCCCACTGATGGCCAAGAGGCTTGGCTACCCTACTACCTTCATATGAACTCTGTTGCCTCTAGAAGACATTCTGAAGTTTATCATGGACAAAACCAGAAATCAGGTGGCACCTCTACGATTGACCACATTTATTCCACACAAACCTCTGTGAGTTGGACCTCAGTTCTTCGGATGCATATGAAATGGAAGTTTTGCATGTACTTTTATAACCCGAACCACAGGGGGAAGGAAGGAGCAGAGAGAGAGAGACCTGTAAATACTCTTGTAAACCATTCAGGTGTGAGTCCTTATGCAAGGGACTGGGATGGACGAGATATTATTCACTGATTTCAATTTATATTCCATCCTCTCCCCAAGTGGGCGCAGGGTGGACCACAAGTAAGTTCTAAAACACACAAATACAACATGACAGAATAATTAAAAACAGTTTAAAACAACATGGATTAAAACAGGACACACTATTTATCTCTGTATCTCAGTGGGGGTGGCTACAAGCATGGACGGCTTCAAGGGAGAATTAGATAAACATATGGAGCAGAGGTCCATCAGTGGCTATTAGCCACAAAGTATAGATAGATAGATAGGAACTCTCAGTCTGGGGGAAGTGATGCTCTGTATTCTTGGTGCTTGGGGGGGGGGCAACAGTGGGAGGGCTTCTCGTGTCCTGCCCCCACTGCTGGACCTCCTGAGGGCACCTGATGTTTTTGGCCACTGTGTGACAGAGTGTTGGACTGGATGGGCCACTGGCCTGATCCATCATTGGCGTCTCTTATGTTCTTATGTGGACCTCCTGAGGGCACCGGGTGTTTTTGGCCACTGTGTGACAGAGTGTTGGACTGGATGGGCCACTGGCCTGATCCCACATTGCCTTATCTTATGTTCTTATGTTCTTAAAATCCTTTTTCTCAGTACAAGGGAACATGAACTAGTTTGTCTCAGTACAAGGGAACATGAACTAGTTTTGCTCAGGAAGAACTGTGGGGCTGAGACAAACTAGAGGGATCATGGGAGCTGTTAAACCATGATAAACGTGAGAAGAAAAGCAAGGATTCCGAAACATCCCGTCAGACAAACTGAGCTCCGACGCTACAAAAACATAGAGTCATAATCATCCTGTTAGCCTTGAAAGGTGCCCTAGAATGCTTCTGCAAATGAACCACGATGGAGAGGTCATGTTTGAATGCTACACAAGTCAAGTATGCTAGGGAGATGTTACCTCGGGGATAGAATGAACAGAAAAAAATGGGGAGGGGCTGTGGCTCAGTGAGAAAGCATCTGATTGGCATGCAGAAGGTCCCGGGTTCGATCCCTGACATCTTCAGTAAAGATCTGGTCATAGATGATGTTAAAGACTTCCACCTGAGATGCTGGAGAGTGACTGCCAGCCTGAACAGCCATGATTGATGTGGATAGAGCAAAAGTCTTATTTGGTATAAGGCGATTTCATTTGTTTGTTAGTTAAGAGTTGGGGCAGTGGCTCATTAGTAAAATCTGGTCATAGGTGATCTGAAAGCCCTCCATTTGAGACCCTGGAGAGCCACTGCCAGTTTGAGTAGTCATGACTAATCTGGATAGAGCAAGAGTCTTACTTGTATAAGGCAGTTTCATTTGTTCATTAGTTAAGGGCAGAGGCTATGGCTCAGTGGTAGAACATCTGCTTGGCATGCAGAAGGTCCTATGTTCAATCCTTGGCATCACCAGTAAAGACCTGGTCATAGATTGTGTGAAAGACCACCACCTGAGACTCTGGAAAGAGATCCATCAGTGGCTATTTTCCAGAAGGTATAGATGAGACACTCTGCCTGGGGCAGTGATGCTCTGTATTCTTGGTTCTTGGGGGGGGGGGCAGAGTGGGAGAGCTTTTGGAGTTCTGGCCCCACTGGTGGACCTCCTGATGGCACCTGGGTTTTGGTCACTGTGTGACACAGAGTGTTGGACTGGATGGGCCATTGGCCTGATCCATCATGGCTTCTCTTGTGTTCTTATGTTATTCTCTCATTACACTTAAGGGTTTACAAAATTATGCATGGGATAGAGAATGTAGGGAAATACTTTTTTCCTTTCTCACAATACAATAATTCATGGACACTCCATGAAATTACTGAGCGGTAGAACAGATGAAAGAAAGTCCTTCTTCACCCATATAGTAATTAACACATGGAATACACTGCCACAGGATGTGGTGGTGGCCACAAGCATAGACAGCTTCAAGAGGTAATTGGAGCAGAGGTCCACCAGTGGCCATTAGCCACAAGGTATAGATGGAACACTCTGTCTGGGGCAGTGGTGCTCCGTATTCTTAGTACTGGGAGGGGGCATCAGTGGGAGGACTTCTGGCCCCGCTGGTGGACCTCCTGATGGCACCTGGGTTTTGGCCACTGTGTGACACAGTATTGGACTGGATTGGCCACTGGCCTGATCCAACATGACTTCTCTTATGTCCTTATGAAAGCCACTGCCAATCTGAGTAGACTCTATTGACTTGATGGACTGAGAGTCAGTTTCAATATAAGGCAGGCTCATATGTTTGCAACAGCAAGTCCCGAACAACTACCGTATTCAGAACAGGTATGACGATAACATTTGCATATATTTGATGTTTAGTTTTCCTGTTTTGAAAGAAAAAAAAACCCCATCACATTGAGTCAGAAAAAAAAAAGAAAACCATTTCCATACTCAATCGGCAGGAAGCGCAACTAGCGTTATCAGGCTCGAAAACAAGCCAAGCCTTAAATTGCAGTAGGTGTGCGTGACAGTGATATATTAGAATTTTTCTTTTAAATTACGCCTGTCACGGACAGTGGAAGTGCAGAGTCAATTGGAAAATAATTTACTTGAAAATTTGTAAGCGGTGCATGGCGAATTAGTTTCCCCATCTCTCTCGCCGCTCCACCCCACCCCCAGATATTAACACGAGCAATTGCTTAATTGATTCAGAAAGGTTTCCCTGCTAATAGCATGGCTCCTGCTACTGTTTACGATACTGTTCCAAATAGAGTTTTAATGGCAAGTGAGCCGTAGATAGAGCTGCTGAAGTTTTCTTTTTTTTTTAAAAAAAAGAGAGAAAACACATCTCACAGGTGCTCCTGCTTTTCTGATTACGGCAAAGAGTAATCTCTGCAAATGAACAATGAAGTTAATTGGGAACCACAACACAGATTCATTAGTCCTGCTTTTCTCTGTGGTGCGCACAGTGAATGACCCCCTACCCCCTTCTACCTCCCGTTACTGGGTGAGCCGGTTTACTTCCTTGCAAGAATTCACTTAAGTTTGTCCGCACTCCCACAGGCTACCTGACATCTGTAATGGCAAGAAATACAGTGTCCCAATCAAAAAGAGCAACTTTTGCTGCCTTGGTCTTTAGATCAATGTGTCCTTCTTCACAAAATCATTCTGGACGCCCCCACCCCCAATGGTATATTCCCTTTGGGCAGGGCTTTTTTTGTAGAAAAGGCCCAGCAGGAACTCATTAGCATAACAGGCCATGCCCAACAGCAGGAATTCATTAGCATATTAGGCCACACCCCGGACAGTGCAGCTCCCTCCCAGGGTCAGCTTTCCCAGGTGCCCCACGGCTTGCGAGGTGCCTGGGGAACCCGAGTGGGGGGGAGGCTGTAGGCGTGGCCAACTCGGAAGCCAGCCGGAACTCCGTTCCTGTGCGTTCCGCCCCCAAAATAGCCCTGCCTTTGGGTTTCCAAATGAGCAAATTGCAACTGGCCTGGGAAAGAGAAGGAATAAGGAAATGGACAAAACACAGCTGAACACGGGTGACTTTGCAGCTGGTTGCTGGTATGTTAACTAGTTCCAGAGAGGTGCTGATGGTGTTGGAAAGTGTCATCAAGTCCCAGCTGACCTATGGTGACCCCATCGGGTTTTCAAGGTAAGAGTTGTTGAGGGGTGGTTTGCCATTGCCTGACTCAACCTCGGTATCCGCTAGAGGTCTCCCATCCAAATACTAGCTGGGGCCGACCCTACTTAGCTTCCAAGATCTGATAAGACTGGGCTAGTCTGGGCTATCCAGGTCAGGTATAGTGTGGTGCTATCCCTTTAGGTACACTATAGCAACTAGGGCTCTCAACCGCCAGGTGGTACCTGGAAGTCTCCGACTATTACAACTGATTACCAGGCGACAGAGTTCATATCACCTGGAGAAAATGGCCGCTTTGGAAGGAGGACTCTATGGCAATAGACTCCCCTGATGTCTCTTCTCCCCCCAAACTCCGCCCTCCTCAGACTCCACCCCCAAACATCCTGGTATTTCCCAACCTGGAGCTGGTGGTAACCCTAGTAGCGGGCCCTTCCCAAGATTCTCTTTTAGATTTTTCAAGGGCGTGGACAGGTTGAACAGTTGCTCCATTCTTGCTCCCCTTCTCTCTTCCCCCAGTGTCTATTCTGATAGGTTTGAAACATTTCCTTCCTTCTTACTGGGTTTCCTTAAACTGAGCTGTACCCTGCACATCCCTGTTCCCTAGGGATGGACTTTCCTCCAGTGCAAAAGCCCCAAAACACTACATGTCAGAGGAAAGTGAAATCTTAAGCAGGATCTTACCCAATCTTACCTGTAGGAATCTGAGCACATCCAAATTTTATTTTGATTTATATTCAACGAGTTTATGGAAATTGGAAGCCTGGCGCAGATGTGTAATGACAAGTTGCCACAGAAAGGAGCCTCTTTCCTCCACAATTGTGACTCTGCGTAATGACCCGGGTATGCTTTGGCGGATTCCCATCCGAATACTAATCAGGGCCGACCCTGCTTTTGCTTCTGAGTTCTGATGCCTCCTTTATTACATAAATATTTTATTCCCAGTACTTTAAAGGGAATACGTGTCTATGCAAGAGACTTCCTTCTCCATACATGTGCCAGGTTGCGACCACGTGGTAATTCACGGGTTCATCCTCCATCTCCTCAGCTCAATTACCTTTCTGCCCCATTGTTTCCAAATAGACAACAGACTACCACTGTAATAATTGCAAGAAAAATAGCAGAAGACTTTAAAAGAAGGATTTACTAATTTATTTTTAGGAAAAGGGGGGGACCCCCCCCCTTGTTCAACCACTTGTTCAAGTTATCTAATATAAACTCACTGAATAGAATCAAACATGTTCCCATTGTTAATAATGCTTATAGTTTGGATACAAAGAGAGGATTGTCCTCCCAGAAGCCACTGGGGTACTCATTATGATGTCAAAGCTACCATCTCCATTAGACATTCCTAAGCCTAATGAAATTTGCACTTCGGCTGGATCGTGGCCATGGAGACTAAACATAGACAAATCTGATTTCACGTTATCTTATGTACAGCATAATTCAATGCATTTGATCATCATATTTACAAACAGGGTTCAATTTTCATACATATTAACAAGAACGAGTACTTGGGGTTCAGGCTGCTGGTTTTGCATCAATGGCGTTTGACAGAATTATTAGAAGATTTATGAACGTCATTCTATGGTTGTAATCAGAAGTTGTTTTAAAAAAAAAACACCATGATTTTATGAACACCGAGTCCGTGAGAGATATTTCTGGGAACAGCAGTATCAGTTCATACCCACCACAGAATCAGCTCTTATTCACAATCCATATACAGCAACCACCTGATTCAATTCAAGACACAGAGTTAGCTTTGATCCAATGTATCCTTGGGACCTAATTCAAGCATTACACTTAAAATCTGTGGACAGTGTCCCAAGGGTATAAGGCAAAATGGAGCTCTCAGTTTTATGAGTGGCACAGACAATTCAATGTCGAGATCTCTCTCAGATAAACGGTTAATTAGGCTTCTCCATCCGTTCCGGGTCTCTTTTCTGGTTTTATTGTGGGCTTATTTATTTATTTGGGGAAACCCAGCTGTTTATAATGCGGATGTGTCATGTATTCATATTGCCATTTAATTCAAACTTTAAAGTGTTGTTTGACAAGTTGGTTACTGCTGGTCCATGGTGGGGAAATGATTTAACTCCCAGTGGACTCATTAGCTATGTACATACCCAGCACATTATTGAAAATTCGTAATGTTCCAATGTTCTTTTGTGTATATTTATTCCACGCTACGTAGACAAACTCTGCTCTTTGGACTGGAACTTGAGGATCTGTTCTGGGAGTAAAAGTACGCTCTTCCCACGGAGGGAGCCTTTCTCTGGTGCAAGATGAGCATCCCACGTCAAGGAAGGCTCCTCCCAGTCCCACAGGGCTCCTCCTACTCGGCCCTCTGCTAGCAAAACGGATCTGTGGGGTGAGAACCTTTTCGTCTTTATTCTACAAAGGTCTTTTGCTGCCTTGATAGACCCTGTGGATGGCAGCCTCAGGGCCACCTTTTTTGTCTCCTTCCAGAGTTTGGTGCTGTGGCGGACGACCACTGTCATGTCATTTAAGCCACAGCTGCTTTGTGTGATGTGAAAACACAGGAACGGGACCATGCACAGAAAGTGGGTGTGAAATAACAGCGGAAGACTGGACTTGTGGGTTGCCAGTAGCTTCAAAAGAAACCCACGAATACACGCAGGACACTGCGGCGGGCGTATGTGAACTCAATCCTCTGAAATAGTGGTGGGAATTTTAAATCCCTTCTTGCTGGACGCTAAGCTAATTAAAGGAAGGTGGCTTATGGATCTGAGATTTCAAAGAACCCTGGTCCCAGGGCTACTCAGCAAATCAGATGATAAAAGCCGCAAGTTCAGTCTCGCATTCACAAATATATGCATACACGTAAATGTAAAGATGATGATTCGTACAATTCACTAGAAAGAAGAAACAGAAAATTGATTCAGGAGTCCTAGTATTTAGAGGTTTCTCTTCTGGGCTGCTGGCATTCCAACGTTTCGACTGTTACGAATTTTACAGACATAAACAGAAAGTGCCCCCGTGTCCATGAATGCAACCGGAAAAGCGGCCTACGGACCCCGTGGTCAGCCAGGAGGTAACCTCAATTTTATTGGAGCTGAGGTTGATTCTCAGGTCAATTTTTATTTACCGAAGTCAACAGAGCTCACATTTTTCCAGGCATTCTGAGAGACGGATTCTCTTTTGAATGCTCCAATATGTTGTCTGAATCACAGTTTGTCGTATTTCTTTTCAAACCTTCCAAAAGCAGAATGTGTCATCTGGAAACATACCTAGTCAGGGAAATATTGCAGGGACGTACAAAACCCATCGCAAAAATACGGTCTGGGAAACATACCCCCCTCTGTTCTTCTTCCTCAAAGGTAGCGTCCTGAGACCTCTGCAGGGGCCAGCCCTTACTGACTGTGAGATTCTTGCGTGTCTTCTTTTGGTGAACCTCGACTTGTATGAGCAGATGCCTATCTCATTATTTAAAGGGAGTTGGACAAAGTCAGGTTTTCAGTGGAATGCCCAGATCTACTCAAGACCGTACAATAACGACTGGTGCCAAGTCCAAGATGGGTAGCAGCACTTGAAGTGGAGAAAAAAGCTCAGCGTGTGGCCAGCTGGACAAATGGAGCCCACCAAATACCGCTTCATCTCTGTTGTTTCCGTAAGAAGAAGAAGAGATTGGATTTATACCCCGCCCTCCACTCCCCAAGGGAGTCTCAGAGCGGCTTACAAACTCCTTTTCCCTTCCCCTCCCCACAACAGACACCCTGTGAGGTAGATGGGGCTGAGAGAGCTCTTTCCCAAGCTGTCCTTGAGGGAACAGCTGGTACAGAGCTATGGCTTGCCCAAGGTCTCTTTGCATTCGCACAGCTACACCTTGCCTCAAAGAGGCATCCATGGTACATCAAGAGACACACAATCCTGTAGCATGCGTGTGAATCTACAATCTTGTGCACAACCTTTTTTTTAAAAAAAAAATCACATTTTTATATTTCTGCAATTTCTGACATTACTTGCAAAGAGGGAAAAAGGGAGACTGTAATATTTTATGTGTAGGATGGATTAAAAACATCCTTCCTCTCCATAGGTGTCAACTACGGGGGGGCTCGAGCCACCCCTGAAATTTCCTGGGGGGGACTGAGCCCCCACCCGAGAAAACGGTGCACCCTCTGCCATGCCTCCCTTGGCCCTTCCTAAGGCCGCCGCCGTCTCTCTCTCTCCCCCCCCCCCACCTGGCCACTCCAACCCTCCCTCCATCCGTCCAGGGGCCAACTAAGCAAATGCCCAGCTGGCCTCTGGACGGACGGAGGGAGGGATGGAAGCAGGAGCGGTCAGGCGGGGGGGGAGGCGGTGGCGGCATGGTCCCGGCAGGCACCCCCCCGGGAGTTTTTAAACTTTACGCCCCTGTTCCTCTCCAATATATGTGTCTAAAATATGCCATAACCATAAAACACCAGTGTTTCGTGCAGAATGTGACATTGGGAAGTGACAGCAGGTTTCCACCTGTGTTCCATGTTAGAACCTACCCTAGCAAAAACCGGGACTGCAGGGGGAGGCGGTTGCCAATTCAGGATGTGAAATCATGATGTCACAGAGTATGCACGATCTAACTTCTACCATCTTGGGTTTTTGAACGTAGTGACAAAGCAAGCAACTTTGTGGTAGGTTAAATGCTGAACACCAGAAAGGGGGAAGAAATCAGGTAGCAAGGGGCACTGAAGAATGGATTCACCTGGATGGGTGGAGAGTTGCTTTCTTCCGGAAGTACTGGGAGATGGATGGCACGAAGCAGATTCCAAATGGAAGGTGTGAACACGTGTCTCCATCTGGGAGCTTGCTAGCCAGTCATTACAATTGTCCTTCTAAGCCTACAGGAGAGGTAGGACAATATCCTTGGGGCCACACCTGGGTCTTAGCAGCTCTTCAACCAGACTTCAAACTGATTAATTAATCTCTTAGGAAATGTGTCCTGAAAATTACTAAAAGCTCAAGGGCCATCGTATGCAGCAGGATGGGGGAGAGAGAAACCACTGGGTCTCCACTTGCTTTTGAGGGAGAGTTGGATATGGGAACTTCTAGGTTGCGGTGTCGGCAGGAAGACCCAGCATCCAATTCGGAGCCTTCAAAAGCAGGTGGAGATCCAGATGCGGCCTGCAGGCTAGAAATGTTGCCTGCCCCTGGTCTGAAGTCTTTTTAAAGTGCATACAAATGAAATAGCAATGTAGTCAAAAGTCACCTTAATAGAGCCCGGTTTGGGGTCACCACTCATCAAGTATTGGTTTTCCGGCAAAAGATGCCACAAACATGGCTATTATCCCAGAAGGAACTGGGTGTGGTCATCTGCGAATGTAGATTTGTCGTCTGTGACTTCAGGGGCCGCTTATGAGAAGCAGAGGGAGTCTTTTAAAGTATTTTTAAAAAGGAGTCCGTCCTTCAACCAAAGCTGCGTGGGGCTCAGTGTGTACCAAGAACATCTCCTGCCCAAAAGCCACCAGTCCCATCAACAAGAAGCCATACATCTGCTAGATCCTCAAAAGATGATGGACTAACAGCCGCAACAGGTCCTGCTAAGCTTTTCCACTCAACATACGCTGGAAAATAAAATGTGGCTTGATTTGGTGTTACCGGAAGGCTCACCTCCTTTGGGAGCCGTTAGCTAGATTTTCTGTGCAGGCTGTTCGTCCTCCACTGCCTCCACAGCCTGCATGTCTTCCTGCACATATACAATAAGTTCTGAGGCTTCTCCTCCTTGGGTGTAGACAGTCACTGTCCCAATCCCTTCCACCTCATTGGAGATGACCAGATGATGCTGTTCGGCCAACTCTACTGACGCCTCCTCCAACGTTTCCTGAATCATGACAGTGTGGTTGGCAGCTGGCTCCTCTTCTGTGACCTAAGAAGAAAATAAAAAGGCCCGTGAACTTCTGCTTCTGACGGCGGGGCGACATTATATCTGAATAAAGGGAAAGGAAACAGAAGGAGAAATTCTGACGACCTCTGGGATGATGTCACCGCCTCTCCTCGCCCTCGCCTGACTCCCCTGCACCCATCTCCCCACCCACTCCTCCCTCCCTCTTTCTCTGTCCAGGGCCGACTGCCCAGCGTGATGACGTCACCCAGAAGTGATGTCATCACGCTGGGCACGTTGCCAGGGCAACACTCTGGCAATTACCCTGAAACTCTATGGTGCCATAGAGTTTTCAGGGCAATTGCTAGAGTGTCGCCCCGGCAACGTGCCCAGCGTGATGACATCACTTCCAGGTGACATCATCACACTGGGCAGTCAGCCCTGGAGAGAGAGAGGGAGGGAGGGAGGAGTGGGTGTGGGGGAGCCAGGTGTGTGGGGGAGAGGCTTTTGTGGCAGCTTCCTGGGAGCCCTAGTGGCAGGTGGGTGTTCCGCTTTGCCCAAGGGGGCTCAGTCCCCCCTGGAAAATTTCAGGGGTGGCCCGAGCCCCTGAATAGTTGTTGCCTATGCCTGCAAGCTTCATGTCTTTAGCTCGCACAGGGTCCATTCTATACACTCTTGAACCTTCTACACCCGCGCCTGTCATTTCCCCAGAAAGCACTTTCCTGGGGGCACCTTCTTTGGATGGCTGTAACTTGAACCCCATAAATCCAATCCTCACCAAACCTGGAGGGCAGGTAGAAGAAAGTCAGCTAGAGTTCCCCTGAGAGTTTGGTGTCTCTAGCATGCCAGGAGGGGCATTCTACCATGCCATAAACCTAACCAGTTTGTTTGATACCTAAAAATTCACGACGGTTTGGGGCTCACGAACTGGACACAAGGCGAAAAAAAGGGGGCGGGGGACTCAACTCAACAAATAGCTGCGAACCGAGAAGGTCAAGCTAACGAAAGAATTATTATGAAAAATATAGACATTTATTAGGGTGTACATATAAATGAAACAAAATTAAATTAAAAGAGACAGTCCAAGTATCAAGTCCAAGATTGGGGGCCCTTTTAGCAGGGGAACCTCCGCCCTCCCGGGGGACCTGACAGCCCTAAGCTGATGCTCTGCCACTGAGCCACAGCCCATACCCAAATATCCCACGTCCTAAGGCTCCCTTTGCTTGCAGCAAGCATGCTTTCCGAAATAGTAATAGCAAAGGAAGGCAAACACAGGGGGGAAGGGGTTGGGGAGTAAGCCGCCATCGTCAAATTTTTTTGGAGAAAAGAAAAAATGCAATTGTTTTGTGCCAAAGTGGTTGTTATGTGACACAGCTGTGCTGAACAGAAGGTCATTTTATGTGCACATTGATCAGTATACGCCGAGCTAGCTGTGCCATTTAATTGATTTAAGTTGGCTTCTTCCCTTGCTCTGAGAATGAATAGTTTTTATTCTGTTTTTGTTGTTGTTTAATTTAATCTGAAGGAGGAGGGAAGGGGGAGGGACATGGGGAACTGGAGCTTTGGGAAGAAAAATCTAACACAGCGTGTCACAGCGACAGAAAGTAAACCGCTAAGCATTGCAGGCAATGCTTCTTGGCACCTTGGTCAACTCGCTTTGGATGCTATGGGCGGGAGTGTGTTCCACTAGCAGCGGGAGCCTTCCCCTGGTGGAAGATGCTTGGAACAGTGTCTTCCACCTAGGGGAGGCGCCTTTCGCTGGAGGGAAGCATCTCCACTAGCAAAACAAGACGCACGCCCATTTCTACCGCTACGAAACGGCACCGAGCTGGCAAACTGGCTGCAGCGCAGGGCTCATAATCGATATAAAAAAACAGATGAAGCCCATGAGTTTCTCATTTTTTAATCTATATATCTAATAGCGAAGGGGGGGGGGCCCTGTGCGGATATCTAAATCTGAGCTAGGGGGTCCTGGGGGGGGGAGAGGTTTTCCTACACACAGGGGGCACTCCCACCATGTGCAGAAAAATCCGAAAAGTTAAAAAACCCTTCAGGGACCATAGAATCCCCCAAAATACCTTTTGAAATGGCCTCAGCTCCAGGCGTCAACTGTGAGGAGATTAGAATGTTCGGGGGAGGGGGGGAGGTTCCAACTGTTTCTGTCAGTCAAAGGCAGGGATTTTACTGGCAGCAGTCTAGGGTTGCCAAGTTACCCCCCCACCCCGGCCACCAGCAGCGGATCCAGAGCCAGGCTGGGAAACTCCTGGAGACTTGGGGGTGGAGCCTGGGGAGGACAGGGACCTCAGTGAGGTACAATGCCATAAACTCCTCCCTCCAAAGCATCCATTTTCTCCATGGAAAGTTATCTCTGTAGTCTGGAGATGAGCAGTAACTCCAGGGGATCCCCAGGTCCCATCTGGAGGCTGGCATCCCTAGGCAGCACCCTCTGTGTGACTTGATACCACCTGATTTGCATGACTTAATTAGGCCCAGCTGTTTTGCTACAGTTCATCAGCAGCCACCGTATGAAAGCCATTGTGGTGCAACAGTTCGAGCTTCAGACTGGGATCTGCGAGACCCAGGTTCAGATCCCCACCTTGCAGTGGAAGCTGACTGGGAGATTTTGGACCAATCACATACTTTCAGCCTAACCAACCTCACAGGGTTGTTGTGCAGATAACAAAGAGGAAATAATAATGTAAGCTGCTTTAGTCCCCATTGTGGAGAAAGACTGTAATTTTCCTAGGTAGAGGCTGCAGGGGAGGGGGGTGGAGATAGAAAGCTGAAGACAGATAAAGGTAGGTTGGCTGTTGGGTGGGAAGGAAATAGGGTTGCCAACTCCAGGTTGGGAAATTCCCAGACATTTGAGAGGTGGAGCCTGGGGAGGGTGGGATTTGAGGTGGGAGGCAGAAAGAGAGAGAAAGAGTGATGAGGTGGGGAGGCAGAAAAACAAAGGGAATGATGACAGGTCAGAAAGAGAGAGGAAGTAACATACATGGAGGAGAGCGAGAGAGTAAGAAAGGGGGGCAGAAGGGAGAAAGAGTGTGAGAGAGGTAGGGGGAGAAGGGAGGAAGCAAAGGTGTGAGGAATGGGATAACTATCCTGCAAGTTTCTTGCAGGTCTCCACTTGTTTTATATATTTGTTTAACACTTTCATTAGCCACCTTTATTCCTTACGGCGCAGGTGGTGTTGGGGCAGAGGTAAATGTAGTGGCGTGGTTAGAATGTTAGAGCACGAGACCCAGGTTTGAGTCTCTACTCTGCCGTGGACGTTTTCTGGATGACCGTGGGCCAGTCTCTCACACGCACTCGGCCTAACCTGCCTCACAGGGTTGTTGTGAAGATAAAATAGACAAGAGGGGAATGAGAGCTAGCATGGTGCAGTGGTTAAGAGCCCCGGATTCTAACTTGGAGAAGAGGGTTTGATTCCCCACTGCTCCATGTGAAGCCAGCTGGGTGACCTTGGGCCAGTCCCAGTCCTCTCAGAACTCTCTCAGCCCCACCTGACTCACAGGGTGCCTGTTGTGGGGAGAGGAAGGGAAGGCGATTGTCAGCCACTCTGAGACACATGAGGCCTGCTGGGTGATCTTGGGCCAGTTGCAGTTCTCTCAGACTCTCTCAGCTCCACCTGCCTCACAAGGTGCTTGTTGTGGGAAAAGGAAGAGAAGGCAATTGTAAGCCCCTTTGAGACACATGAGGCCTACTGGATGACCTTGGGCCAGTCATGGTTCCCTCAGAACTCTCTCAGCCCCACCTGCCTCACAAGGTGCCTGTTGTGGGGAGAGGAAGGGAAGGAGATGAAGAAGAAGAAGAAGAAGAAGAGGAGACTGGATTTATATCCCGCCCTTCACTCACTTGGAGTCTCAGAGCGGCTTCCAAACTCCTTTCCCTTCCCCTCCCCACAACAGACACCCTGTGAGGTAGGAGGGGCTGAGAGAGCTCTTTCCCAAGCTGTCCTTGAGGGAACAGCTGGTCCAGAGCTATGGCTTGCCCAAGGTCATCCAGCCAGGTGCAAGTGGAGGGGTGGGGAATCAAACCCGGTTCTCCCAGATCAGAGTCCGCGCACTCAACCACTACACCTGGATCACTGATATATTTTCTTGGCGGCCACTATGAGCATGGTTGGAAGAGGGCTGTGGCTGAGTGGCAGAGCATATGGTCTGCATGCAAAAGGTCTCAAATTCAGTCCCTGGCACCTCCAGTTAAAAGGACCAGGTAGCCGGTACTCTTAAATCCCTCTCTCTGGCACCCTGGCGAGCCACCACCAGTCTGAGTAGTCAGGACGGACCTGGATGGCATATGCGGTCAGGAAAAGGTGGAAGAAAGAACCAGAGAATCAATGGGGGTAGTTGGAGAGACCAAGAAGGCCTGATTTGGCTCACAAGGTTCTCACTATGAGGATAAAGAAGAAGAGTTGATTGTATACCCCGCTTTTCGCCACCTTAAGGCATCTTATTTATTTATTTATTTATTTATTTTTAATCGCCACCTTAAGGCATCTTATTTATTTATTTATTTATTTATTTTATTTTTCGTATTTATATCCCGCCCTCCCCGCAAGCGGGCTCAGGGCGGCTTACATGGGCCAAAGGCCTGTTCGGTACATTGACCTGTAAAATCAATTAAAAACATTACAATAAATAACAATAAATAACATTCAACAAATAAATACTCCTAAAAGCTTCCATAAAACAGCATTCGATGGCGACCAAGTGGCAGATCTACCTCCCCCCCTCGGCCACCGCTGAGACCGTGTTGGACCAGGGCACATCAAGATGGTTGCGATGTCAGCTGGTATCCTAGTATCGTCGGTGGCGGCTCCTATTCAAAAGCCTGGCGGAAGAGCTCCGTCTTGCAGGCCCTGCGGAACTGCATCAGGTCCCGCAGGGCCCTGATCTCCTCTGGGAGCTCGTTCCACCAGATAGGAGCCGCCACCAAGAAAGCCCTGGTCCTCGTTCTGGCCAGCCTGGCGTCTCTGGGGCCAGGAACACGTAGCCTGTGTTCAGACCCCGACCGTAGTGCTCTCTGGGGTTGGTATGGAGAAAGGCGATCCCTAAGGTATGTTGGACCCTGGCCATATAGGGCTTTATAGGTAAGAACCAGCACTTTGAAGCGAACTCGGTATGCTATAGGCAGCCAGTGCAGTGCCGCCAGCACAGGCCCGATGTGGTCCCGCCTTGCGAGACCCATCAGTAGCCTGGCTGCGGCATTCTGCACCAGCTGCAGCTTCCGGGTTTGCACCAAAGGCAGCCCCATGTAGAGAGCGTTACAGAGTCTAACCTCGAGGTGACCGTCGCATGGATCACTGTGGCGAGGCCATCGCGGTCCAGGTAGGGAACCAGCTGCCTCGCCAGCCGTAGGTGATAAAAGGCTGACTTGGCAGTGGCTGCTACCTGGGCCTCCATTGACAAGGAAGGCTCCAGGAGCACTCCCAGACTCCTCGCCCTCGGCGCTGGCACCAACGGCGCCCCGTCGAAGGTCGGGAGCAGGACCCCCCACTCCGGACCGCAGCGACCCAGGCACAGGACCTCTGTCTTCGCCGGGTTCAATTTCAACCTGCTAGATCTGAGCCAGTCAGCCACGGCGTGCAATGCCCGGTCAAGATCGTCCGGGCCGGAGTCCGACCGGCCGCCCAACATCAGATAGAGCTGGGTGTCATCCGCATACTGATGACATCCCAGCCCAAACCTTCAGACAATCTGGGCAAGGGGGCGCATATAGATATTAAAGAGCATCGGGGAGAGCACTGCCCCTTGCGGCACACCACATTCGAGCGGGTGCCTCGAGGACTGCTGCTCCCCTAGCACCACCCTTTGTCCCCGACCCTGGAGAAATGAGACGAGCCATTGTAGGGCCCGCCCCCCGATTCCCACGTCGGCAAGGCGGCGGGACAGCAGCCGATGATCTACTGTGTCGAACGCTGCCGACAAGTCGAGCAACAGCAGTACCGCCCCACCGCCCTGATCCAGATGTCGTCGGAGGTCGTCCGTTAGAGCGACCAGAGCGGTCTCCATCCCGTAGCCCGGGCGAAAGCCGGACTGAAAGGGGTCAAGAACCGAAGCGTCATCCAGATACCTCTGTAACTGTAACGCCACCGCCCTCTCTATTAATTTGCCCAAATAGGGCAAATTGGACACCGGCCTATAATTAGCCAATTCTGCCGGGTCCAGATGTGACTTTTTTAGGAGTGGGCGGACCATCGCTTCCTTGAGAGCCCCCGGGAATTTCCCTTCAACAAGGGAGGTGTTAATTATTTCCCGGGCGGTACCTCGCAACCCCTCGTGGCCAGATCTTATAAGCCAGGACGGGCACGGATCAAGGCTGCATGTGGTTGGGCGAACAGTCAAGAGCAGTCTGTCAACTTCCTCAAGATCCAGCTGGTCGAACCCATCTAAGCCCGGAAACGAAGACATGTAAGGGGCCTCGAGTTCACTCACTGTATCATTTGTGGCAGGGAGGTCTCGGCGGAGTGACAAGACTTTCTCCGCAAAATAGCTCGCAAATGCCTCACAGCCAATTTCCAATTCCCTAGCATTTACTCTGCCATGTGGCAGTACTGTTAACGACCAAATTGTCCTAAATAATTGGGCTGGGCGTGAGCTAGCAGATGCAATCTCGGCGGCAAAGAAATCTTTCTTTGCTGCCTTAGTTGCCATCTCATAGGCTTTCATAAGCGTCCTATAAGATGCTCTTGTTGCTTCGTCGCGAGTGCGGCGCCACCGTCTCTCTAGCCGTCTCAGCTCCCGCTTCGCCTGGCGCAATTCCTGGGTATACCAAGGGGCCAGTCTATTGCGGGGGCGGAGAGGGCGCCTGGGAGCGATCTCGTCGATAGCTGTAGCGAGCCGGTTGTGCCAATCTTCAACCAGCTCATCCAACGAGCCGCCAGGGGGCTTCGGTTCCCGCAGGGCCATCTGGAACCGCTTCGGGTCCATTTGGCTCCGCAGGCGAGCCAAAATCGGCTCACCGCCTCGGGGCTGGGGCAGGAAGTTCAGACGGGCCCCCAGGGCAAAGTGGTCCAACCAAGGCACTACCGAAGTGGTAATTCGGTCCACTGCAACCCCCACAGCAAAGATCAGATCGAGCATGTGTCCTGCCCGGTGTGTAGGGGCCGAGATGTACTGAGAGAGTCCTAGTGCCGCCATGGATGACACCAGATCCACCCCCTGACCAGAGGCCGCATCATCAGCATGGACGTTGAAGTCACCCAGAACCAAAAGGTTAGGGTACTCCAACGCCCAGTCCGATACGGCCTCCAGCAGGGATGGCAGGCTGCTGGCTGGTGCATTAGGCGGTCGGTACACCAGCCACACAGCCAAACTCTCTTCAGCCTCCCACACCAGGCCAACACATTCAATGCCCGTGATCTCCACCGGTGGAAGCGCCGTGAAGGAGTAAGCCTCCCGAATGAAAATTGCGACCCCACCCCCCCGCCCCATAGTCCGTGATTGGTGAAGGACCACAAACCCTGGCGGGGCCATTTGGGAGAGCGCTACGTTCTCTCCCTCCTGGACCCAGGTCTCGGTCACGCAAGCCAGGTCAGCCTGTTGGTCCCCCAGGAAATCCCGGAGGACCGCAGTCTTGTTGTTAATTGACCTGGCATTGCACAACACCAATGACGGAGAGGGGTTATTCCTAGCCCCACTGCCAACAACCGTCGGGATGGGTCGCAGGCTGGATTTCCTTCCCTTCTTCTCTCCACAACAGGCACCTGGTGAGGTAGGTGGGGCTGAGAGAGTTCCGAGAGAACTGTGACTGGCCCAAGGTCACCCAGCAGCTTTCATGTGGTGTGGGGAATCAAACCCAGTTCCCCAGATTAGAGTCCACTGCTCTTAACCACTATACCATGCTAGCTCTCAGGCAGGGCTACAAAGGGTATACGAGTTTAATGGATTACATATCTATATCTATATATCTATATAACTATATATAATCAGGGCTTTTTTTGTAGAAAAAGCCCAGCAGGAACTCATTAGCATAATAGGCCACACCCAACAGCAGAAACTCATTGGCATATTAGGCCACACCCAACAGCACAGCTTATTGGCATATTAGGCCACACCTCCATGTTACCAGAAGAGCGGTCACCCAGCCATACCCACCTTTTCCTTCTTATTCTGTTTACCTTGTTTGTTGTCAAAACCCAGGGCTTTTTTTGTAGCAGGAATTAATTTGCATGTTAGCCCACATACTCCTAATGTAGCCAATCCTAATGAGTTTCTGCTGTTGGGTGTGGCCTATTATGCTAATGAGTTCCTACTGGGGTGTGGCCAACTCAAGAGCCAGCCGGAACTCCGTTCCTGTGCGTTCCTGCCCAAAAATAGCCCTGTATATAATCATGTATACCAGTGATCTAGATTAGGTAACCAAGCGGAACTATATGTGATGAAAAGCACTGTCACATCACAGCCAACTTATGGTGACCCTGTAGGGTTTTCCAGGCAAGAGACATGTAGAGGTAGTTTGCCACTGCATGCCCTGGGCTTACTTGGCTGTCTCCTATCCAAGTACTAACCAGGGCGCACCCTGCTTAGTTTCTGAGATCTGACAAGATCAGGCTGGCCTGGGCCACCCAGTTAAGGGCAGAGACAAACAGAGTTGGTTTGCTACTGCCTGCCACTGCATAGCAATCCTGGGCTTACCGGGCGGTCTCCCACCCTAATACTAACCAGGGCCGACCTTGCTTAACTTCCAAGGTCTGACAAGATCAGGCTGGACTATCCCGGTGAGTGTGGAAATATCCAGGGGTGTCCAAACAGACACACAAATCTCGTTAACTAGTCATTTTGGACCCAAACATATTTGTCACAAGTGGCTTTTGGCAGTTCCTTTCATACGGGAGGGATGTTTAGATTCCACAGGGAACTGCAGAATAAATTTGCAATTCATTCGGCGAGAAACACTTCTCAGTGCCCAGAGTCCCAAAGGTGACACACCTCTTGGCCCCGGGAGAAGATGCCATCACATTCACCGGCACTGGCGAGGAAGCAGAATGGATGCTGAAATGGGATTCCGAATTGACTTGTTTTCAATGAGTGCCACGCGTAATTTTAAACGCAGTTGAGGTGTGCGAATAAACAACGGGGAGAGGAAGATAAATAAAAGTGTGTTTGACACCAGAGCGAAATGAAAACGGAACCTCATTCGGTGGCAAGGGCAACCCAAACGGGATGCTTATTCAATTTTATGTCCCTTTGAAATGAAAATGGCCAATAAAGAACGTTAATGGCCTTTCTACCTGCCTTTATCCATATGTTTCTGTTGGCTTTGTCATTCAAGGTAACATGATTAACTGATTGTATTCGTGGCGCTTCTTGTTCCGTCTCTCCCTGATGGATACCTATCCACAATCCTCTGAGCGTGACGAACGGATGAATTTCCCAGGATATGCACTCTTTGAATCAGTTAGGCATTTACATGCGAGCCACTTGGTTTCTACTGGATTGATTCGCTGGGTGCCATCCTTGCAGAACGCTATTTTCATATCCTTTCCGTGAAAGAGATAAGGAAAGTGGTGCGAGTCCAATGGACGGGCCTTTCCCTTTCTGCTTATTAGTCTGTGTATTCTCTTCAATGCCTGCAGGCATAGCTTCGTTTGTTCCCCAGCAGCAACGTAAATAGATTTAATTTATTAAAGGGAGGGTGGCCAATCCTTCCACTCCACTCAAAGGCATAGGAAAAGATCCTTACTTCGTAACAGCAAATTGGACAAGGCTGGAACAGCATGATCCGGTTGAAATGTAACAGCCCGACTACAGCACGGGGATCCTGGGAAGCGACGGGGGCCAGTCACCCTGGCTGGAAGTGATGGGGCAGTCTCAGAACCGAATGCCAGTGGCCTTATGTATACAGATGTAGAATTTCTGGAAATTTTGGGGAAAAACTGGAAATTTGGGGGGGAATCGGAAAAAATTGAAATTTTTGGAAAAATTGAAAAAATGCTACATTAGCACTTTTTTTTTTCTTTTCCCGATTGAAAGTCATTTTGTTACTTTGGGAATATAAAAATATGACTATGGGCAATTTTACTTGGCATGAAATTATCACAACTAGCATATTAAAAATATAGGGTATCCAAACAATTATTACAAACAGAATTTACTTTTTAAAAATAATATTTATTTGCAATTGTAACAAATGGAGCAACAATCTCCTGAACTGTTTACTAGTTTATGTGGGACAGACAAAAAACCCCTCCACAAAACGATTTTTAAAAACCCAGAAGTAATTATTCGTATTTCCTTTTCACAGCACTGAAGAGTTCAGTTTGTAACCTAGGACTTGCTTGTCCTCAGTGCACAAAAATTAGATTAATCTGACACTGAACGTATTTTTTTAGAAATGATTTGGAAAATATTTGAACACCTTGTCTTAAAATATTTTATTCATCATGTTAAAATAAAACGTTCCATAATCATTTTCTTACTTTTTTCAATTTTTCCATTTTTTCGGGAAAAAACAAAAAAGGCTTCAGGAAAAAACTGACGCCCCCCACCCCGAATTTTCCCAGTTTTTTCCCTGGCCTTCAAATCTCTACTTATGTGTGCCAGGAAGACATTTAAAGTCTGTCCTTTTGAAGGAAAGGGAGACAACATGGAACAGAGGGAGAGAGTTGGCCCTGCAGGAGGAAGAGCTGAGTGACCGACTGTCGGATGACTGGTGGGTGGAGACTTCTGACAAGGGAACTCAGCTATGGTTCCCCTTCCAAAGAAGCTCCTGTATAGTGAAGGCCTCTGGGTGAGAGCACCTAGGTCAGAGGTCCCTATGCGGCACGTGTGGGCTTGATGGAGCCCACCAATATGCTTCCTGGAGCCCACCTGGTGAGGCTTTTGCCCAGCAGGGCTTCTGACTGACCATCAGAGCCAGTCGAATACAACTCTAGGGGGGCGGTGCTCATCTCCATTTCCAAGCCAAAAAAGCCAGTGCTGTCCGGAGACTTTTCCCGTGGTCACGTGGCCGGCATGACTAGACGCCGAGGCACACGGAACCCTGTTACCTTCCCACTGAAGCGGTACCTATTTCTCTACTTGCAATGTCTTGTTTTCAAACTGCTAGGTTGGCAGGAGCTGGGGGCAGAGATGGGGACTCACTCCGTCACGCGGCACTCGGGTCTCGAACTGCTGAGCTACCGACCTTCCAGTCTGCAGCTCAGCGTCTTAACCTCTGAGCAACTGCGGTCCCTGCTACCAGTACAGCCGAGCCCAGATAAAAGCCGAAGGTCAGGCTGGCTTTTTTTTAAATGGTATTTTCCTTCTTGGGTCTATTGGACCGCAGCGCCCCCCTCCCAAAAAAAATGGGATTTCCAAAAAATCCTGGATCTGAATACCATACTGGTATTGGGATCTGGAATTTTTCGGAAATACTGACTTTTTTTTCTGGATCCAATAGACCCGAACCTAAAAATGACCCCCCGCCCCCCAATACCAAGTTTCAGTTAATGGCTGTAAGCCTCTGTTTGATCATGGTTTCCAACTCTGGATGGGAGTGAAGCAAAAAAGACTGTAGACTGATTTGGAAGGGAATCAGTACATATGAGGAGGAGGAAGAATACGGACCACGCCAGTCCAAGACTTACTCGTACAACACCAAACTATATCCCGAAGCAAGGCAAACTTGCCGAAGTACACCCAACAAGCTTCATGGTTGGAATCATTCTTCCCTATGCCGCAACACATGCCACGACATCTTTGTTTGTGGACAGCACTCTCTCGCAAGGAACCTTACAATTTTTAAAATCAACACTCTCCAGAAATGTATGTAGGCACAAGACAGCAGAAAGTATAGGGGCAGTCACAAATATTCATAGGTTAAGAGCAAACGGTTTAGAAAACAAACAGAATAGGAAAGATGATATAGAGGAGAAATGGAATATAAAAACAACGTTATTTAGTAACGGGCCAATTCCGGGGGTAGGGTGGGGGACAAAAACAAGAAGCTGATCTGTTGCAGATACTTGGTTCATGGTGGTTGAAAGCACCATTAAGTTGCAGCCAAGTTGAGAGACTGCATCAAGTTGAGGGACCGCCTTTCCCCATACATACCCCAGAGGGCACTACGGTCTGGGGCACAACATCGTCTGGTTATTCCAGGCCCCAGAGAAGCCGGGCTCACTGCTATCAGGGTGAGGGCTTTTTCAGTGGCGGCTCCTTACTGGTGGAACGAGCTCCCAGAGATTGATCAGGGCCCTGTGGGACCTTATGCAGTTCCGCAGGGCCTGCAAGACGCAGCTCTTCCGCCAGGCTTACAAATAGGAGCCGCCACCCCTCCCCATCCCGTGACCACCAACGGCCACAACCCATATACTGGGTGTCAACTGAGTCGCTAGACCCCGCCTCGCTGTCGCTCGAGTCCAGAGTGGCGCCGCCTTCCGCCACTGTCAATTCGAACCCCGTAGGGCAGCCAGGGCCTCAGTTGCAAGGACAAGGGAGGGGGGTTACGTCACCACACCCTCTCCTAGTCCCTCCTGCGCAGACTTGGGTTTCACTCTCTCTCTGGAACCATCAATCAGTCTCACGTCAGGACATCCTCCTCGGCCCCTTCTGGCTGCCCTCTTTTATCCCTCCCCCCTCCCAACATCCCCTTCCTGACCTCTCCTCCCTTCTAGACTCCTCCCCCCTTCTTAACTCAAGACGCCGAGCCTCTGGAGAGGCTCCAGCATCCTGTCTCAGTGCTCCTCCCCCTTCCTTCCCCTCTGGCCAGCCTAGCCACGGAGCACGGAGCAAGCTGCGGGCTCTCCCTCCCGGCTGCTGCTGTCTCTCTGCTGTTCCTCCTTGGCTCTTCGCTGTCGGCCCCTCCACGCTGGCTGGGTGAGCGGGGAGAGGATGTTTGTTGGTGGGGGAGTGACGAGGGAGGGGGTTGCCAGTCCTCCTGGCTCCCTGGGAGTCCCGTCGTCGGGACACTGGGCTGTGACTGGCCATGGCTATCAGCAAGCCTGACACCTAGAGCTGGAGAATGCCGGGTATACACACTACACCATCTGATATGATTACATCACTGAGCACTTTTGTTATTGTTATGATCGTTCTGTTTTTAATTGTTTTAAGTGATTTTGATGTTTATATGCATCTTGGCTTATTTAGCCAAGCCATGTAAGCCGCTCTGAGCCTGCGTGTGGGGAGAGCGGCCTATAAGTATGATAGATAGATAGATAGATAGATAGATAGATAGATAGATAAATAAATAACTTACGGTGACCCCCTAGGGTTGTCAAACCAAGAGATGAACAGAGGGGCCACTGCCACTGCCTGACTCTGCGTAGCAACCCTGGACTTCCTTGGTGGTCTCCCATCCAATTACTAACTGAGGCCACCACTGCTTAGCTTCCCAGATCTGACACAACTGGGCTATCCAGAGCAGGGCACTTGGTTCATGCAAATATGTTTTTCAAGGTCTGGTAACGTGAAGCAGCACCTATTTCCATGAGGCCTAGAACTTACCCAGGTTCTGACATCACAACGTTTCTCCACCTCTCACCAGCAGCAGGAAATGAGGTAACGTCTGACATCAGGGCATGAGCAAGGGCTGCTAAATGTTATGGAAGGAAACCGGAGGTTCCAAGCACACGCCTGCCATTTGCGGCGGCCGTTGCACTTTTTACTGTGACATCTCCCTTGACCCTTAAAAAGAACACTGAAAACTGGAACCAGCTTTGTTCAACAGAAACCAGAAGATTCGCTGCTAAAGCCAGGACTCGAGGAGCCAATTAGAGGACGAGGGTGGAGAGGCAGAGACAACCGACATTGATATATTGCAGGGACCTTGAACATTTCGGTTCTCACTATCCATTAGACTAGCTGAAGGTCACAAGGCTAGGAGAGAAGAATGCCACTACGAGGGGAAAGTCAAATAGAAATACATGGTTTAAAAAAAGTCATATCATAGTGAACAATGAGGAATGCAGAATGATTAAAAACCGACAATGGCTCTCGCTTCAAAATAAATTGCATTCCTCAAGGTGACATTAGAACACCAGGCTTTCCCACCACCACCATAGTAATTGCTGCAGATGAAGAGATTCAATTTAAGAATTAAAAACAACATGAAAAAAACCAACGGTCATGGCTTGGGCAGGATGGAAGACTGAGTAAGAATTTTATATAAAATCGTCCGAATAATTGAGACGGGGTGCTGAAGTCGGGCAAAACGTCCCTGTGTTACCCAGACAAAAGTAGCTGCTGCTTCAGTTCCGGATGTGATCCCATTCCTCCCCCGGAAGTGTGGATCCAGGATTCCCTATAATTTTTGTGCAGGAAAAAAAATGCAGTGCTCTCTGGGAGCCCTTTCCATGCCACGGCTGGCAGAGAGAACAACCTGCAGCATTCCAAGAATCAGGATGTGAATAATACACGTGACTGAAGCGTATTTACACCAATCAAGCCATCGGGCATGTAAACATAGCCCTCGCTTAAGAACATAAGAACATAAGAGAAGCCAATGTTGGATCAGGCCAATGGCCCATCCAGTCCAACACTCTGTCACACAGTGGCCAAAAGCACCAGGTGCCCTCAGGAGGTCCACCAGTGGGGCTTCCACTCCTGAAAGTGCCTCCCCGCTCATTTCCATGGAGGGGCAAATCCCCTTTGCATACTTATAGCATCTTATTTCAATGAAAGAAGGTGGCCCTACTGCTGGACCTCCTGATGGCACTTGGTGTTTTTGGCCACTGTGTGACAGAGTGTTGGACTGGATTGTCCATTGGCCTGATCCAACATTGGCTTCTCTTATGTTCTGGCCCCGCTGGTGGACCTCCTGATAGCATCTGTGGATAGTTACTTTTTTCCCACCATAGAGAACAATGGAGGGAATGCGAGCAACCTGTTTGGAGGCCCGTAGAATTGGACCCCCAGTCCAATCTTCTTGAAACTTGGTGGGCATTTGGGGGAGAGGTCCCAGAAGCTACCTTGCAAGTTTGGAGCCTCTGCCTCAAACCCCCTCCCCTACAGCTGCTTTTAAAGCCACCACCGAATTTCGGCGGCGGGCCGAATCAGATCAGATTCGGCCAGTAGCTGCCCTACTGCCCACTCCTGAGCTGGCGTAGCAGCGCTCCGCCTTGCTCCGGTCCCAAAGGATTCCTAGTTCTATATCTATTTACTGCATTTTACCCAGGTTTTGCTATCTCTTTGTATCCCAATGTATTACGCTTGGCTCGATGCCGTAATAAACATACTACACTAATTAAACAAATAACGATTATGGAGTAAGAAAGATGATCTACCACCAGATCATTTTGAGGTCCTCTCTCTTTATCTACAGATCTGTTTTTAAAATAAAAAATAAAAAAAGTGCACGAATTCCTGCTGGATTCACTTCCTGGTGCTTGAATGAACGGGCTTCCTTTATCTTTTTTGGAGAAGCATGAAGTTCTCTAGAGAGGAAAAGGGCAGCACTGTATGTTGTTTGGTTGCTTTCTCCCTGCCGGTTCCTTCAAAACTCCAGGCTGAATGCAGCTGCTCACATTTCAGCACCGCCTTTCAGGAAGCCGAGAATCAAGCCGTAAAGACTACCTGGGGCATTTATTTAGCTCAGCTTAATTGAGTTTCTGCAAGGCTAGCCAAGGAATTGTTCAAGTCCTTCTCAGTTAATTTGGCTCTCTCTGGCTGCCAACCCGATTCCCTGACTCATCATTTCTGCCGAGTGGGGACACCCTGGGGAATTGGACGACAGGAGAAAGAGAGCGGAAGGAAGAGTCGGAAAGCAGGAACTGGCTGAGCCATCAGGAAAACTTCTTTCCAAGGGTTTGGGCTCCCGCCCACCCAAAGCCTACCCCACTGTCACTCAGTTACACCTGACCTGTATGACTGTGATACCAACTGAGCCAGTGCTCTCTGGGGAAGCCTCCTGCTGCTTGTGGGTGCTGGATCTGGAGCAACAGCAGCCACTACAGGCAGTGCCAGTGACAAGGGAGAGGAAACCGAAGTCTGCATTTAAAAGGCTCCCTTCTCTCACACCAGCTCCAAAAGCTGAAATGGGTAACTTCTGGCATTGCTGGGATCTGAAGACTCCACAAGTCAGTGGCTGTGCCATATTTGCCAGTCCTGTGGTACCCGGTCATGGCAACAACAATGCTTCCCAAACAGCAAACAGGACGTCAAGAGCTTGTGGCACCTTAGGCCTGACCTGGACGGCCCAGGCGAGCCCCGTCTTGTCAGATCTTGGAAGCTAAGCAGGGCCGACCCTGGCGAGGAATTGGAAGGGAGACCTCCAAGGAATACCAGGGCTCAAGAGGCAGAGGCAGTCTATCCAGCCACCTCTCTGAAATGTCCAAACCCAACTAGGGGTCACCAGAAGTCACTACGACTTCCAGGCATGCAAGCACATATACGGTCACAAAGAACTTGTGGCATTGGAAAAAGTGCATTGGAAAAAGTGCCCAAAATGGCAACTAGGATGATAAAAGGGTTGGAACACTTTCCCTATGAAGAAAGGTTGAAGCGCTTGGGGCTCTTTAGCTTGGTGAAATGACGGCTGAGGGGTGACATGATGGAGGTTTACAAGATTATGCATGGGATAGAGCAGGTAAAGAGGTACTTTTCTCCCTTTCTCACAGTACAAGGACTGATGGGCACTCCATGAAATTGCTGAGCAGTCGGGTTGGAACAGATAAAAGGAAGTCCTTCTTCACCTAGAGAGTGATTAACACATGGAATTCACTGCCACAGGAGGTGGCAGCGGCTACAAGCATGGACGGCTTCAAGAGGGAATTGGATAAAGAAACGGAGCAGAGGTCCATCAGTGGCTATTAGCCACAAGGTACAGATAGGAACTCTCAGTCTGGGGCAAGTGATGCTCTGTATTCTTGGTGCTTGACTGGGGGGGTGGGGAGCAACAGTGGGAGGGCTTCTAGTGTCCTGGCCCCAATGCTGGACCTCCTGATGGCACCTGGTCTTTTTGGCCACTGTGTGACAGAGCGTTGGACTGGATGGGCCACTGGCCTGATCCAACATTGGCTTCTCTTATGTTCTTATGTTCACCTTGCTGGGGGCTATTAAAGCCGCTTCCATCACCCTTCTCGATCCTCAGTGAGCGAGGGGGCACCTTGGATTGGTGACAGAGCCAGGCTAGGACTGCAGAGACCTAGCTTCAAATCCTCAGCCTGGCACGAAGCTCACGGGATGACAAGTCATTCTCTTGCGGCCTTAGCTACCTCACATGGTTACTGCGAGGATAAAATGAAGGAAGGACAACCGTGCAGGGTGTACCTAGCTCCTTGGGAAAAGGGCAGGATACAAAAAACCAAAACATGGAAGACAGACAGATCCGTACTCAGCACCTGGATTCTGTCGTTTCTGGGCACTTCCTCCCTACCCCTGAGGGTTGCCAAAGCAGAAGGGCTGGAGTGAACAGCAGCACACCCTCAGATGGGTAGCCATGTTGGTTGAAGGAGTGTGCCTTGCACACAAAAGCTTTCACCTTGAATAAAACTTCGTTGGTCTTAAAGGTGCCACCGGACTCAGACTTTGTTCAGCAGCATACCCTGTAGGACTGTGGTACAACAGAGCCGTAAGTTGGACCCATGGGATCTCTTGAGGTTTTGTAACAGATGGGTTTCTAAACACTCAATATAGTTTTCCATGCCTGATCTTGCGCGCACGTCTGCTTTATCACACTCTTCCAGTCTCTAGAGCCCTTCTTTACACAAAGGGTCCTCACGCAGACTAGCACAGCATCGACACCACGAAGATTTAGCTGCCGAGGAAGTAATCTGGCAATTAGCTGAAGGATTTGTCTCCCCAAGTCTCTACACGGAAGACAATCCGGCAATTTATGGCAGGGGCTCATGAGACGCCTTATGCTCGTGGGTCTCGGGAAACATACAATTTAATGAAATGTGTTTTTATGAGCAAACCGCAGCCATGAAGCTCCCGTGCCTTTATAAATAATGAAAGTGCTTGGCTTTGTTAGGAAGAAAGGAACGCTTTCATAGCAATGTAAGAGGCCTGCTGGATCAGACCAGTGGTCCATCTAGTCCAGCATCCTGTCTCACACAGTAGCCAACCAGAGCTCCAGCATGGTGTAGAAGTTAAGAGCAGACTCTAATCTGGAGAACCACGTTTGGTTCTCTACTCCTCCACCTGCCGGGGGAACTTGGGCCAGTCACAGTTCTCTCAGGGCTCTCTCAGCTCCACCTACCTCCCAACGTGCCTGTTGTGGGGAGAGGAAGGGAAGGCGATTGTAAGCTGCTCTGAGACACATGAGGCCTGTTGGGTGACCTTGGGCCAGTCACAGTTCTCTCAGGGCTCTCTCAGCCCCACCTGCCTCACAAGGGGCCTGTTGTGAGGCAAAGAAGGGAAGGTGATTGGAAGCCACTTTGAGACTCCTTAGGTTAGAGAAAAGCAGGGTATAAAAAAATCTACTCTTCTTCTTCTTACTCTAGAGGGCCAACAAACAGGGCATAGAGGCTGAGGCCTTCCCCTGATGTAGCCTCCTGGCACTGCAGTGATGATGAAGAAGAAGAAGAGGAGGAGGAGGAGATTGGATTTATACCCCACCCTTCACTACTCAAGGGAGTCTCAGAGTGGCTTACAATCCTCTTCCCTTCCCTTCTCCACAACAGACACCTTGTGAAGTAGGTGGGGCTGAGAGAGCTCTTTCAAGAACTGCTCTTTCAAGAACAGCTCTGACAGAGCTATGGCTTGCCCAAGGTCATCCAGCAGCTGCAAGTGGAGAAGTGGGGAATCAAACCTGGTTCTCACGGATTGGAGTCCCTTGGTTAGTAGCCAGTGATAGACCTATCCTCCATGAATCTGTCTAATCTCCAAATAAGAACTTAAGAGAAGCCAATGTTGGATCAGGCCAATGGCCCATCCAGTCCAACACTCTGTGTCACACAGTGGCCAAAAAATACCAGGTGCCCTCTGGAGGTCCACCAGCAGGGCCCTCCCACTGTTGCCCCCCCCAAGCACCAAGACGACAGAACACCACCCTCCTGACAAGGAATTCAAAGGGGTGTAACATGGTGCTCGGTTCCCCATTTTGTCTTCGCTATGACCCTCCGAGGTAGGTTAGGCTGAGAGAAGGGTGACTAACCCAAAGTCACCCAGCGAGCATCTTTCAGTGTGTGGATTTGAACCCAGATTTCTCAGATTCTAGCCTTATACTTGGCATTATGCCTCGCCAGTTCTCCTTTCCTCTTGCCTGACAGCCGCCCCGCCTCCTTTTTTTATTGGATGTCCCTCTTCCGAGGCTCCTCCTTTAGAGAACAGGCCACCTCACGACAATTGGATACTAGACCCCCTCCCTAGATTTGAGTAATCATTTTGAATAAAGTGAGTTTAAAGCACAAAATTCTAACAATCCTGAAGGCAGACTCAAGGTGGTCCTGAGAGGCCTCGGTTGTGCAACGCCACCTTAACTCATTCCATCCCCCTACTGACATTTTACTCAGCCCTTCTGAATCAAACACACGTGGGCTCCAACGGTTGAGGCAAACAAGATTCACGTCCCGTAGGAAATGGAAAGCTGCATTCACCTGCTTCACGACGGTTACGGTACTGGGGGCCACGGCGACCACGGAGGCCACGGCTGCTGCGTCGTGGGGCTCTGAGCCCAGATCGATGATTTGCTGTAGGATGTTGACAGCCGTGGGGTCAGGTTGTCCGCCTTCACAGGTTAGAAGCAAGAGAAAGGACTGCGTTAGACACAGAGTGGTTTTAAGCCAATATGAAATTGAGCGTTCCATACCCCTGAAGCGCATCTCTTCTCGCCCTCCTTTGCTTCTGTCACCTGTGACCGCCATTTTCTGTTCTGTCGTGACAAAGCAGGGAAAACCTCCCACTCTCTACCGATTATCCCCCTTCTTCTCTCACTTCCTCATTCGAACCCCTCTTCAAAACATCTGGTAAGTTTTTCCTGGATTGTGAGCGGAGCCCTACCTCCTCTGTACATTTTGCCACTACTAACACACCCTTCTTCCTTCTTCCCTTATCGAATCCAGTGTTCTGCCCTTCAATAATTAGAGCAGCGGTCTTCAATCAGAACAGGGTGGGGTGCAATTTCACAAAAAAAAGCTTCATCAGAGCATAAAAACCTCCATCAGAGCATAAAAAGTGGCTTCCAATCCCCTTCCCTTCCTCTCCCTACAAGAGGCAGGTGGGGCTGAGAGAGCTCTGAGGGAACCTTGACTGACCCAAGGTCACCCAGCTGGCTGCCTGTGGAGGAGGAGTGGGGGACTCGAACCCAGTTCTCCGGATTAGAGTCCGCCGCTCTTAACTATGACACCAAGACAATATGAATGAATGTTTGAAAACGTGGCATTTCTATGCCGCGTTCACTAAACTGTTATTTTCTCCCTGAGAACGACATCTTACCATTTTCTGAGGTGTACTGCAGGTTCTGCAGCGCAGCCACTGCCGCCTCCGTCCCCTGGGCGTCTTCCGTTCCTGTGATCTGAAGATACTGGGTGGCCGTCTCCTCAGAAACTTCCACAGTGGGCTGCAAAACAGGCCAGTTGGTGATCTAAAGGGAGGGTAAATGAGTTTCGGAATCAGCAGCATCACAAATGCTGCCGAGCGTTTATAGAATAACAGCCATAAACAAAGCACTGTGGGTTGGAGTCCATGGATCTGTACTGCTAGAAGGGGCACTTTTCTCCCTCAGCGGCTCCTTCGGTCAGGAAAAAAAAAGGCCTCTGCTTGAGATGTGGAGGTATGGGATCGAACCCCGTTATTTTCAGAGGGGCAACTGTGTTGGTCTGAAGCAGCAGGACAAAGTTAGAGTCTAGTGGTGCCTTTCGGACTGACAAAGTTTTATTCGAGGCGTGAGCTGTCGTGTGCATGCACACTTCATTTCACTGTGTCTGAGGAAGTTTCTGAAATACAGAAGGAAGTCACAAACAGGAACGAAGAATCCAGATATGAACTTCGTTTCGGAGTCCTTCTTCAGAGATGACCAATACAAATTGCTTCTAATTGTACAATGTGCTTCCAATCGCAATAACATTCATTAATCATGGACAATAAATCCTACTAATACAGCTTACTAACAGGCCACCATTCTTACATTCCAATGGAGAACAAGCTTCACAATAATGAACAGCTGAAGAGGCTCCGAAACGAAGGACTCCGAAATGAAGTTTGTATCTGGATTCTTTGTTCCTGTTTGTGACTTCCTTGTGTATTTCATTGTTCCAGAGACTATTGCTGTGGAATTTTTCCTGATTATTGTATTCTTGATTTATATAAATGTACCTAGTTTAGCATTGTAGCGTTATCTGTCACACAGCTTTGCTCATTGTACGGTTCAGGTTTTACTGTGCGATCCGCTTTGACTTCACTGTATTCTGAGGAAGTCTGTGTGCACACGAAAGCTCACACCTTGAATAAATCTTTGTTGGTCTTAAAGGTACCACTGGACTCAAACTTTGTTCTCCTCTTGTTTTCAGTTTATCTTTTGTTTTCTGCAGGTTCGACAGGGCAAATTTGCATCAGAGTTGCAAACGTACCTTCCAAATTAGCATCAGTCATTCAGACTGTCAATTTCCTTTCAAATCTTTTGTTTTATTTGGCCTTCATAGCAAGTCGGGCTGGATAATTTCTCCATTTGTCAAACAGAGGAACTCAAAGTGAGACAGGGTTACAGCACTTCCCTACTCGAAAAGGCTAAACAAATGTGAGGATTTTTAATTTTTTTTTGGGGGGGGGAACATGAGGAAGGGGAGATTCGTTTTTCTGGGCAGTAGAATAAAAGGCAGGACAAATCTTTGCCACATACGGAACACGCATGAGCATAGGTGAACCTGCCTCATACTGAATCAGACCATCGGTCCACCAAAGTCAGTATTGTGTACCCAGAATTGGCAGTGGCTCTCCAGGGTCCCAGGCAGAGGTCTTTCACATCACCTACTGCCTGATCCTTTTAACTGGACAGGCCAGGGATTGAACTTGGGACCTTCTGCATGCCAAGCAGAAGTTTTGCCATTGAGCCAAGGCCCTTGAAGCAATTTCTGCACTGCAATTCTTGGTTTATTCCGGTTTTCCATTTCCCTCCCTCAATCAACAGATGTTTCAGATTTCAGAGATGGCTAGCTTTACCTCCCACTTCATCAGCCCGTCCTGCTCCATCAGCTTGAGTCCATGTTTGTTTTTGAGGTGTCTGTTGAATTCCCATTTTGTACCATACACAAAATTGCAAACTGGGCACTTGATACCACCTGGGGAGGGAAGCAGGGGGGGGAATAAAAAAATTAAGGCAATACCAACACAGACACCATTATCCTTTCGTTAATATCAAACAAAGACGACAAATGCCACATTCATCATACCTGATTTTTGTATTGTTTAACCACAACAAAAAGTGCACTATGTTTTGTGTCATTTTGGTTGGCCCAAGTCAGAGGTATGAAATGAAATTTGCTTTTTGGTCTGGATTTTGCGTGGGCCAAAATGGCTTCCTGCAACTTTTTAAGAAGAAGGAGGAGAGGAGAGAAACAGTGAAAGCCTTGCGAGGTAAAGGAATACAATACAGATGGTTGCCGTTAGGACACTGGGTGGTCACCCTGGAGAATAAGACTTTCACAGCCTTTAATGAGGCCTCAGGAAAGATATTGCTAGATGTAGTAACCAAGCAAAGGGAAGGATATGTTTGAACCGGGATACTGTGTTTCTGATCGAGAGAACAATAAATAAGAGGAAATGCAATGTAAAGTAAGTTAGAGTTAGAGTTACTAGTTACGATAAGTGGGATTTATAACAATGGAAATAAGATTTATTAATAGTGGAATTTATAATATAGGAACTGAAGTGATAAAGCCAACAGCATAGCAAGGAGGCGAAGGGTGAGCCCCCCCCCCCAACCTCCAATCAAGAGGGCGGAGAGCATCCTCCAGCTGTAGAGATTGTCTCTGCAGAGCCCAATATTGTTTGTTTGTTTATTTGGATTGTATCCCGCCTAGCCAGCACAGGCCGGCTCTAGGGGGCAACCCTGTTCAATATTGGAGGCAACCCTGTTCAACTCTCTTTTATAGGTACGGAAGATGACAGATTAAGTTGAATAATTAAGTGAGTAAGGAAGGAACTCTCCAGAAGAAGAAAAGAAGTTTAGAAACTTAAGGAAAGACTGTAACAATGAACTAAATTACGACTAAGAGAAAGTTGTACAATGGTTTGGCAAAACGGGTAATGAAAGGGAATAAGATAAAGAGGAAGGAGGTTATCTTATATCTTTAAATTTGTAGTTTGATTTTTAAAAGTGGTGAATATGTAAGAAATGAGGTGTTGTTAAAAGATGTTAAAAATATGCAGATTTATGCACGCTCAATAAAAAAATATTATTGCAAAGAAGAAGAAGAAGAAGAAGAAGAGATTGGATTTATACCCTGCCCTTTATTACCCAAAGGAGTCTCAGAGTGGCTAATAATTTCCTTTCCCTTCCCCTCCCCACAAGAGGCACCCTGTGAGGTAGGTGGGGCTGAGAGAGCTCTTTCGAGGACTGCTCTTGAGAGAACAGCTCTGAAAGAACTTGTAACTGACCCAAAGTCACACCAGCAGCTTCATGTGGAGGAGTGGGGGATCAAACCCGGTTCTCAGATTAGAGTCCGCGCTCCTAACAACTACACCAAACTGGCTCTCAGTTTAAAAAGTTTAACAGCCATCTCTTTGGGTTCGTTAATCCCTCTAGTCCCCAAACGTACCTGGCCCCACCCAACTCCTTTTGTGTTGGGCTCTTTCTAGCTCTCCTGATTGGCTCTGCCATTCACAAAGCAAAGTTCAGCACCATGAAAAAGCAGGAAATAAATTATCGATCGCAGCATGAGAGTTTGAATTTCCTGCCGCACTTGCCAAAATGTTTTTCGGTGAGCATTGCGCACTCCACCCCTATTTTATCGAGCCTTTCACAGAAACTGGGAATGGGATAAAATTCGAGCCTCCCCCACCCCCCAGCAGGATTTGGTCAAAGAAGAATACATTTTGTTTCTGTCTCCTTTCCCCACGGCAATTATACTTGGCACTTCTCGAGCCTTAAAGCCTTCCCTTCCCCAGCTTTAATTTTTGACGCTGCTCCGGAAGAAGCCCTGGAACCTTGCAGTGAACTCCCGTGAGGATGGGCACGGCCTGATGGGAAATACTGTTTCATACTGAGTATTAAAGCAAACTGTAGCCTCAAGTTATTTTCCAACTTTCGTCACGAAATCTTACTGCCAGAACACTTTGGGCCGGGGGGGGGGGGGGGGGGGGGAAGAGAAGCTGCCTGTAGCAAGGAATGACTTGATAGTGAAGTTGAGCAAAAGAGGAAAATGGCTGCAAATCTTTGGACCTGTGTGTTACGTGCTAGACAGTTGCTTCCAACTTGACGGCCCTATGAATTAACGACCTTCTATTGTTACCAGCCTTGCTCAGGTCTTGCACACTTAAGAGCCGTGGTTTCTTATACTGAGCCAATCCATCTCATGTTGGGTCTTCCTCTTTTTCTGATGCCTTCAGTTTTTACTAGCATTACTGGCATCTTCCGGACTGCAGCCCTGATCTGTTCCCCACCCCCCCGCCTCCAAAGCACCTCAGATGATGATGCCATTGTGGTGATCATTCACACTGCTGGTTTTTGTGTGGCACCCTCCTGAGTGTGTGTCATGCTTACTTTTTACAGGCTGTTCAGTTTTCCATAGTTGTTGGAGGGTGTTTTGTGTGTGTGTGTGTGTGTGTGCTAGAGCAGGGGTAGCCAAACTTGCTTGACGTGAGAGTCACATCGAATAAACGTCAGATGTTCAAGAGCCGCAAGACATGAACAAATATGACACGTTTTTACTGGTAATTATGCGAATTTGCTTTTTATTAACATTAAATGAGGCTGCCAAAAGTAATAACAAAAGCAGTAAAAGCAGATATTGATAATGATATTTATTTGCCCAATGATATTTGTTTGCTAATGATATTTAGCTCCCCCAGCCGCCCTGCCAGGAGCCGCACAATATGCGTGAAAGAGCCGCATGTGGCTCTCGAGCCACAGTTTGGCCACCCCTGTGCTAGAGCGATGGGACAATGGTCCCCATTGGCTTATCCAGTTACCACCCCCTAAGCCCACCGGTGAATCGTACCTTGCCTACCTGTCTGTCCTTTTGATTGGCTAGCTGTTTTCCTGTGTAAGACTGGTTGTTTTATTGGATGTGCTGCCCTTCCTTCCCTTTTCTGAACTAGGGGCAGTAACTAAAGAAGTCAGCATAGCTATGATTATGGCCAATTGCAGGGCTAAGAGAATACTGCTTTGGAAGGTTACTGTCAAGTCTCTTCAAAGCACCCTTACATTGGTCCTGTTCGGATCATCATAAGAACATAAGAGAAGCCATGCTAGATCAAGCCAATGGCCCATCCAGTCCAACACTCTGTGTCACACATTGGCCAAAACCCTGGTGCTGTCAGGAGGTCCATCAGTGGGGGTACAACCCCAGAAGCCCTCCCACTGCTGCCCCTCAGGCATCAAGAATACAGAGCACCACAGCCCCAGACAGAGTGTTCCACCTATATCTTGTGGCCAATAGCCACCAATGGACCAATCCCCTCTTGAAGCTGTCTATGCTTGTAGCTGCCACCCCTTCTTACAGCAGTGAATTCAACATGTTAATTACTCTTTCAGTGAAGAAGTATCAGTAATTTTTTTTTTGCTGCGTTTATGCTCCATTCATTATTACCGTACACTAATTTTGTTCACAGAAAGTGTGGTGGTGGGGGGGACCGGACACTGCAGGAACCTCTTTTGGCCAGCAGAGATTGGGGCCGCAGTCTTGGCTCGCCCACCTGGGGCTTGCCAGGCTGCTGGCTCCCTCACTGCCACCTTGGCCCTCCTGCAAGGGGCTCATCGGGCTACCAGCTATTTTTGGCACCACCTTGGCTTGCCCGCCCGAGAGGGGCTTTTTGGCATAGGGCTGCCAAGTCCCCCTGGGGGGCGGGGATTCCCCTGCTAAATAGGTCCCCAATCCCCCGGTCCGCATTTGGCCGGCGGAGGGAACCCCACCCCCAAAATGGCCGCATCAGGCCAACGTGCCCGGCGCGATGACGTTGCCCAGAAGTGACGTCATCACGCCGAGCACATCGCAGGGCGACACTCTAGTAATTGCCCTGAAAATTCTATGGGGCCAGGACCAGGAGCGGGTCCCAGACCAGGAGCGGGACTCGCCTGCTCGAACTCATAAGTAACTTGGCAACCCTAGTTTGGTGGCCAGCTGTCTTGTTGCTGCCTTGGCTTTCCCACCAGCACCTCACAGAGAATTTAAAAATGCTGCCCAGGCACGGAGCTCAAACGCGATTGAGGGAATGACTTGAGGGAGCAAGACAACGATTGGCTGCTTGTTCTGGGAGTCCTGATTGGCCATGGGGTCCGTTCAGCATATCTACGGTCTAACCCAGGGGTGGCCAACCTGTGGCTCGGGAGCCACATGCGGCTCTTTCACACATATTGTGCGGCTCCTGGCAGGGCGGCTGGGGAAGCAAAGGGGAGGCATGCTTTTTCTCTCTTTCTCCCTTCCTTCCTTCCCTCCTCCCTCCTCTCATCTATTTGCTTTCCTAGTTTCTCTCTCTCTCTTTCTTTCCACTTCTTTATTTCTTTCTTTCCATCTCTCTCTTTTTCTCTCTCTCTCTCAATATCATTAGCAAACAAGTAATATCATTATCAATAACCGGTTTTCCTCATTTGTTTTTATTTTTGGCAGTCCCATTTAACGTTAATAAAAAGCAAACTTGCATATTTAAAAAAATAAAAACGTGTGTGTGATATTTGTTCCTGTCTTGCGGCTCTCAGACATCTGACGTTTATTCTATGTGGCTCTTACGTTAAGCAAGGTTGGCCACCCCTGGTCTAACCAATGCTCCCTGAAAGCTGTGGAGTCCTGTGAGCAAAAATTCTACTTTGTGAGCTACTGGCCTTGAAGTTGTGAGCGAGCGATTTCGCTGCCTCAGAAATTAGTTGGCTCTGGAGCCATCCTTCCTGAGCTGAGACAAAAATCTGTGAGCCGGAGGCTAACACACTGTGAGCTAGCTCACAATAACTCAGCTTAGAGGGAACACTGGGTCTAACACTGGATCGCTGAAACTTTGGCAAGGTGGTGGTGGTGGGGGCACTGTAAAACAGCTTTGGCATTTCAGACTGCTAGAGACCTAAAATCAAGCTGTTTCAGAAGAAAAAAAAGTAGAAAATATGTTTCAGAAAGAATGGGGGGGGGGGGGAGTAGAAAAACCAGGACAGCAAGGGGTAGCTAATGAAGCTGTGTGGAAAGGGGGGGGGGGGGGAGGGGGACAGTAACAAAAGGAAATAAAACTGGAACATTAAGGCTGTCTGGAAAATTCCACTGTCTTTTCCAGTGAGTCTTAACCATCGAAGAAGAGAAGAAGAAGAGCTGGTTTTATACCCCACGCACTACCCAAAGGAGTCTCGGAGTGGTGTACAATCCTTTCCTCTCCCCACAACAGATACCCTGGGAGGTAGGTGGGGCTGAGAGAGCTCTTCGAGAACTGCTCTTGAGAGAACAGCTCTGAGAGAACTGCGGCTTGCCCAAGGTCACCCAGCTGGCTACATGTGGAGGAGTGGGGAAATCAAACCCGTTTCTCCAGATGGCCAGTTTGGTGTAGTGGTTAAGTGCGCGGACTCTAATCTGGGAGAACCGGGTTGGATTCCCCACTCCTCCACTTGCACCTGCTGGATGACCTTGGGCAAGCCATAGCTCTGTACCAGCTGTTCTCTCAAGGACAGTTGTCTCTGAGTTCTCTCAGCCCAACCTCCCTCCCATGGTGTCTGTTGTGGGGAGGGGAAGGGAAAGGAGTTTGTAAGCTGCTCTGAGACTTCAAGTGAAGGGCGGAGTATAAATCCAATCTCCTCTTCTTCTCACACCAAACTGGCTCTTGAGAATAGGCACATACATTGCATCTGATGGCGCTTGTGAATAATAACATCTTTTTAAGCTTTACGATGCCATGCCAGTTACGCAGTGCAATCCTAAACATATATACTCACAGGTAAACTCCACTGAGTTCAGTGGGGCTTACAGTGAAATCCTAAACAAAGTTACACCTTTCTAATCCCACAGACTTTTATGAATACAAGTCTCTTTAGGATTGCAGCTTTTCATATGCACATCTGAACACCCATCCCCAAAATATCAAAACATGAAGCTTCCTGTGTTATTCCAACATGCGGGTTCCTAACCATTGCCAAGGTCAAGTTATGGAACCAAGGAGAAGTCTTACGCTTGGCTCACTCTAAGCGTCAAAGCAGATATTCTGTCCGCCAGTGCACACCCTTGCTCGGGAACGGCCTTCCGTGTGGACGGCTGCTTTCAGCACAGGTCTCTGTGCCCCCATGTCATGTTCCTAATAGATGCAGGCAAGAGAAGGGTAATTCTTCACCTGGGTCAGCTCCACCTGCATGGTAAGCCACTCTAAATCTGACCAGCAGCATGGTGGTGAAGTCACCACTGGTGCGTCCTTGATCAAAATCGCCTTCACCATACGTCTACGGCTTCTATCTAAGCCAAGCTCTCCTACAACAGGACTTTAGCAATTGCGGGGGGGGGGGGGGTCAGAAAACTGGAATTAAATGATCCCACCCCCATGGGTAAAGGTAAAGTGTATGCTAAAGAGTTGCAACTGACTCGTGGCTACCCCATGATGAGGAGAAGAAGAAGAAGAAAAGATTGGATTTATACCTCGCCTTTCACTCAAAGTCTCAGAGCGGCTGACAAACCCCCTTCCCTTCCCCTCCTCACAGTAGGCACCCTGAGAGGTGGGTGGGGCTGGGAGAGCTCTAACAGAAACTGCTCTTTCAAGAACAGCTCTGACAGAACTATGGCTTGCCCAAGGTCATCCAGCAGCCACAAGTGGACATCATGGGGTTTTCAAGGCAAGAGATGAACAGAAGTGGTTTGCCATGGCCGTTCTCTGCAGAGGAGCCCCAGCCTTCATTGGTGGTTTCCCAACAGAGGAAGAGGAGGAGATTGGATTTCTGGAGTCTTACAATCTCCTTTCCCTTCCCCTCCTCCCAACGGACACCCTGTGAGGTCAGTGGGGCTGAGAGAGCTCTTTCGAGGACTGCTCTTGAGAGAGCAGCTCTGAGAGAACTTGCGACTGACCCAAGGTCCCACCAGCAGCTGCATGTGGAGGAATCAAGCCCGGTTCTCCCAGATTAAAGTCCGCACTCTTAACCACTACACCAAACTGGCTCTGACACTGCTTAGCTGCCAAGCTCTGGTGAGATCAGGCAAACCTGTGCTATCGGGGTTATATTTTGTTGGGCAGAACAGAATAAAAACGAGGCGCCTCGAGGGTTGTCCAAAGTCCCATCTGTGTATTATCTTTGCTCTCCTTGCTTTATACATTGCGGGCAGCCTGGCTTTCTGCAAAAGCAAAATGACGTGTCCATCGAAGGCCTTAATATGCAACGTGGTGCAGCAGAAAACTACCTTTGGCACAGGACAGGGCAAAGATACCATCCGACACCAAGAACGGAAATGAAATATTCATTCCGTATCGCCCACTTAATAAAAACTCAATTAGAAGAGAGACCTTTTTGATGTGTCTTTTAAATTAAAATTACTGTAACAATAACACCCCGTTAATTAAAGTGGCCACCTTTGCCACCGCGACTTTAATTAAGGAACAACAAATGGCAAAGTACGCAATTGAGCCGGCAGCATAAAACGTGCGGCAGTCAACTGACATCCCAGCTAAGGAAAATTAATTTCTATCCAATTCATTAAATACTTTGGAAGCACCGGGGGGGGGCGGGGGGGGAGAGGGAAGGTCACTGAATGACATACCTTATCTGCCTTTGACATTAGTGCCAAATCATATGGAGTACATTTCATATTTTTTTTCCCCTGGAATGCCACCTGAGAGAGCCAGCTGCATTTCACACACATGGATTAACATAATTGTCCCTTGAAAGTTACTTTTAATTTTTATACGGCATCAATGACCAGAAGTCTCAAATGAGAGAGAGAGAGACTCCAAAGCCGAAAAACACACACGCTGTTATGGATGTGACTGCTGTTTGGGAAGGTTTCTGTGGCAGGTTAGAGCAGACATAGGATTGCCAGCTCTGCGTTGGGAAATACCTGGAGATTTTGGGGGGTGGAGCCTGAGGAGGGCATGACCTGGGGAGGGGAGGGGCATCAGTGGGCAGGGGTGGCCAAACTTGCTTAATGCAAGAGCACCACAGAATAAATGTCAGATTTTTGAGAGCTGCAAGACATGAACAAATATGACACATGCGTTTTATTGGAAAAATATGCAAATCTGCCTTTTATATTAACATTAAATGCGACTGCCAACAATAAAAATAAAAGGGGGGGAAACAGATATTGATACTGATATTTATTTGTCCAGTGATATTTATTTGTTTGCTAATGATATTTATGTGTCTAAGAGACAGAGAGAGAGATGGAAAGAAAGAATGAAGGAGGTCGAAAGAAAGAGAGAGAAACAAAGAAAGCAAATAGATGGGGGAGGGATGAAAGAGGAGAGGCAGAAAGAGAGAGAGCAAATAGATGGGGAGCCGCACAATATGAGTGAAAGAGCCGCGTGTGGTTCCTGAGCCACAGTTTGGGCCACCCCACCATAGAACCCACCTTCCAAAGTGGCCGTTTTCTCCAGGTGAACTGATCTCTGCTGCCCAGAGATCACTTGTAATACTGGAAGCTCTCTAGCCACTGGTTGGAGGCTGGCAAATCTAGGGAGATGCCAGCTGACACCCCCCCCCCCCCCTTAAATTGTGACTTTTGCCACCATCCGATTGTCAGACAGGAGTCGTTAACCAAACTTCACCTGCAAATTGGGTCACTTCTTAGTAAGCAGAACTGCTGTGCAGACGAAAGCCCCGTGGGTGAGATATCCTGCAGGGAAACCTCTGCCTGCCTCACATTCTTGAGATCAGTTACGACAAGTAAGAAACTAGGCCCTTGCGGGGAGATTTCCTGGGGTCGAGATGTACCAGTCTAATTAAGTGATTTATTGGAGAAAGTGTTCAGAACAGAAAGGCTGAAAAATAAAATGAGGATGTTTCAGACTACTTCGCCTACGTGTTTCGGGCATTCGTTTCTTTCGAGATATTCAAAGATCGAGGGAAGGACGCCCACCTCTAGAAATGCTGGAGCAAGTTCTAAATTTGATTTCGTAAGCTACCTCGGACACAGTGGGGAAGAATGGGTGATGAGGATGCTCGAAGTCTACTTAAAGAAACAAGGAGGAAGGGGCCGCCTTTGGGAACGAGGGGGCTGCTTTGGAAGCGGAGGGGCTCGGTGGGCCGAACAATGAGGCGGGCTCACTTGACCGATCAGATCGTAGGATGCTGAGAGAAGGCAAACACCCCCCCCCCCCAACGAATGACCGTTGTTTGAAAAAACATTTGGAAACGTTGACTGAAAATTCGGTTCGGATACAGTTTTTTCCTTGAAACGAAGATTTACTCCGGAAACCTTCGTTAACCTTACCCAACCTTACTCTATCTGTATTCACTTGGTGTATAAATTCCTATATTGTATGTTTCAGTTTTTCACTATTTGATATGAAATTGGATAATTACTTTTGTCAGTACTTCCTTCTCAATACCTGTCTTTATACTAGTGCTTTCTATGCAATTTTCCTTTGGTTTCTGTTCTGTTTCTATTGAACTGTGACTTTCCTCTCCCCCCACATTTTCCTGGCTGACATCTATTCATTGACTTCATTTGTGGCCCCGTCTTTCTCCCCAGTGGGGATCCAAAGAGACTCACAGCCTGGTCTGCCTGACATTTTTATCCTCCCAACAACCCTGTGAGATAGGTCAGGCGCAAGGCCATGTGGGAAGCCTCACTGACAGATTCTAGTCTGAGGCTCTAACCACTATGCCGCACTGGATCTCCCTGAAGCACGTGCACAGAAAATACTTTCACTTCGGGGAGTGGCTGTGACCCAGTGGTACAGAAGGTCCCAGGTTCAATCCCTAGCAACTCCAGGAAGTAGGCAATGTGAAAGAGCTCCACCAGAGATCTTAAAGAGCCATGGCCAGTCTGAGTAGATAGTACTGACTTGGGCTGGGAACGTCATGGGTTCATGTGTGTTCCTGCCTTACTAAGCTATGGCCAGCGACAGTGCTCGCTGCGTTAAATGCATTTGCCAACAAGACTTCATCGTCTCTTTGCTAAAGAGACGATGAAGTCTTATAGGTAAATCCATTTAATGCAGCAAGAACTGTGTCATTTCGCTCCCAGCAAAAGATGCTGAATGTCTGTAGGTTCCTATTGTGCTGGCTTTGTCTAGTTTCCTCCATCTGTGCAGCGGTGAAAGGGGGGAGGGACTCTGTGCGCACTCTGAATGCTTTTGGCTTGAGTTGCCACTCCAGTGGTGCCGGAACATGGGTCTGTGCCTCCGATAGACATGAATTCTTCTTCTCCCCCCCCCCAAACAAACAAAGAAAGAATAATTTGGAAACGCTTTTAGAAATGTCATGCTTGAGAGAATTATGTTTTATTCATTATCTGGTGCGGCGGTGTTACTCTGGCATCTCTTCTAGTGCAACAAAAAGGGAAATTTTAAAATCCCCAGAAGATGCTTTTTCAAGGGGGGGGGGGACGTTCTGCGTTTCACTATTCATTGTGGGGATAGAAACTTGGAAACTCTCAGAAATAATACATGAAAAGTCATCCTCCCCCCCCCCCAACAGCTCAGCATTTTCAAACACAATGCAATCTAATTCAACTTCCTTTATTTCCCTACTTGCTTTGTTGTGTCCTGCATCCCGAAATCCATTTCATACTCCGCAAGCCATTGGATCGTGCTGTCAGACTGCCAACTACACAACAGCTAAACTCCCCTTGAGAGAGAGGAGGGCGGAGCACAGCCCCCCCCCCTTCAGTTGCATCCGGTTACAATTCTATTCTGCAAAACTTTTCTTTTAAAATAAAACTTGAGTCCCAGATAATTTCTTTCCCCTTCAGTTTTTAGCCTCTTTTTATCATCAATGGCTTTGGAGACCATCAGAGGAGGAGGAGGAGGAGGAGGAGGAGAGATTGGATTTATACCAATGCTTCCTCTAAGCTGTGGAGTCTTGTGAGTGAAAATTCTACTTTGTGAGCTACTGGCATTAAAGTTGTGAGTGAGCGATGTGGCTGCTGCACAAATTAGTTTGCTATGGAGCCATCCTTCCTGAGCTAAGGCGAAAACGTGTGAGCCGGAGGCTAAAAAAACTGTCAGCTAGCTCTAACTCAGCTTAGAGGGAACACTGATTTATACCCCACCCTTCACTGCCTGAAGGAGTCTCAGAGCTGCTTACAAACGTCTTTCCCTTCCCCTCCCCACAACAGAGAAGAACAGTGTGTGGCAGCCAGACGGGGCTGGAAGATGCTCGGAGAACTCAGTTACTAACGGTTGAGATTTTATTTGGGGTTGATTTTGGCTGCGTTCCATGGAATGTTTCCGAAAAATATACATTGAGTGGGGAAGATCAAGGAATGGAAGAGCAGCAGCGCTGGACCTGACCGATGAAGGAAACACACACGGATCTGCCTCGTACTGAACCAGATCCTCGGCCCATCACAGTCAGCATGCTCTACTCAGAACTGGTAGAGGCTCTCCAGAGTCTCAGACAGAGGTCTTTCACATTACCTACCGACTGGTCCTTTTAACTTTCCTCCTTTTCTCACAACACAAGAACTGGTAGGCACTCCATGAAATTGCTGAGCAGTCGGGATAGAACAGATAAAAGGAAGTCCTTCTTCACCCAAAGAGGGATTAACACGTGGGATTCACTGCCACAGGAGGTGGCGGCGGCTACAAGCATGGACGGCTTCAAGAGGGAATTGGAGAAACATATGGAGCAGAGGTCCACCAGTGGCTGTTAGCCACAAGGTATAGATAGGAACTCTCAGTCTGGGGCAAGTGATGCTCTGTATTCTTGGTGCTTGGGGGGGGGGGGGCAACAGTGGAAGGGCTTCCTGCCCCCACTGCTGGACCTCCTGAGGGCACCTGGTGTTTTTGGCCACTGTGTGACCCAGAGTGTTGGACTGGATGGGCCACTGGCCTGATCCAGCATTGGCTTCTCTTAGGTTCTTATGTTAACTGGAGATGTCGGGGACCGAACCTGGGACCTTCTGCATGCCAAGCAGGTGCTCAGCCTCTGAGCCACAGCCCCTCTCCCTGTGAAAACTACAGAATACAGAGCACAACAGTAGTGCTCTTAGCTGGAGATGCTGGGGACTGAACCTGGGACCTTCTGCATGCTAAGCAGGTGCTCAGCCTCCGAGCCACATCCCCTCTTCCTGTGAAAACTACAGACTACAGAGGTCCTTGCTAACTAAAACAGCTTGCAAGACGGCAGCCATTTCTTGCCTTAGCAGATGCCTCAGGTTTCCCCAGCAGGCACCTGGGCTTGGCAAAAGCATGAGAAGGACACAAGGTAACCTTGGTTTTGTGCCCCATACTGCAAGGGGTTCCTCAGGAGCAAGGTCCAATCAGATAGTGGGGCACTTTTTTCAAACTTCTTGCCAAAGGAGGATTTGACCAGTATTCTATTCCTCGGGATCCCAGAGTGCTTTGCATATCCAGCCCCTTTCGGTAAAGAGTGCAAAGGGAAGTATGTGGGGTACAGAGGGGAACAAGTGGGGGGCAGACTAGGGGTAATTATTTATAAGTCATAAGTTACATGGCACAGGATGGAATTATTCCCAATTATTTAGTTTCATCTGAAGTGTTTATTCTATAAACCCCAGATTTTAGAGTATGTTTTAATTTTGATCAATAAATATTAGCTAGTTGAACTCAAATTCTTACACTTATACAAGATGGTCACTAACCCAACTGTATTATTAGAAAACATGTTAAGAGTTGGCGCCATGGGGAGCCAAAATCAGTTGGCTGCAAGAACTGCCACTCAAAAGGGGTCCCTGGCCACTGGCTGCATTCCCTCGCTGCGTTGCCTCAGTCCCGCCCACAGAGCCGCCGGCCAGTGTCTCAGCCTCAGTCTGGAGGGAGCCAGCAAAGGGGACGGACTGGGTGCTGGGTCCACTCTTCTCCTCCACCCACTGCCAGGTCTAACTGTCCCCTCAGTGGCCTGCTTCTGTCAGTAAAAAGACAATGGACTTTCAGTATAACCCCTCCCCTGCCACCCCCAGCTTGCCCACTTTCCTGTCAGAATAAACTGTGAAAATGGCTCTCTCTCCTGCTTAGCTCCACCATGGCTGGCTGGCTGGCTAATGAGGTGGACCAGCAACCATCAAACCATTCTCTTCAACGCCCTGCTGTGCAGCTGACTTTCCCCCTAGGGTTGCCAATCTCCAGGTGGGACTTGGAGATCTCCTGCTGTTACAATTGATCTCCAGATGACAGAGATCAGTTCCCCTGGAGAAAATGGCTGCTTTGGAGGATAGACACTATGGCATTATACCCTGCTGTGTCCTTCCACCCCCCCCCCCAAAAATGGTGCCCTCCACAGGATCTACCCCCCCATATGTCCAGGTATTTCCCTAATCAGTGCTGGCAACTGTACTTTCTCCTCAGTGCCTGTTGCTAAGCAACCAAGCTTGCTTCTCTCAGTAAAAGGCCCTTTCCACACCTATGTTGGCCTTTGGGAGAAAACTCATTGGGGACTAGGGAAGAGGCCTCCCTAGGGGTCCTAACTAGGGGAGAGGCCTCAGCTGAACAGAATGCCATAGAGCCCACCCTCTAAAACAGTCATTTTCTCCAGGGGGGGAGGGTCTGTTGTCTGGAGTTCAGTTGTGATACCTGGTGATCTTCAGGGTCCACCTGGAGGTTGGCTACCCTAGGCATAGCAGTCAGTGCCACAGCAAATTGACGCTGAGTGCCCAAGGCTGCGGCACTTTCCCAGAGCCCCTTTCTAAGGCCCGTTGTATTTATTTCCACAATGGGCCTTATTCCTAGTCAGATATATTTTTGAAGTTGATAGCCATGAAGTTATGAGATGAGCACTTCTTCGGGCTCTGCAGTGGAAGGGTTTTGCTTTTATGCTCAGAGCTGAACAGAACAGGATCTATAACCCAACACGAGAGCATCGCAAACGATACCAAAGGGAGCAGGTTAGTTTCCCACGTAATGAGCCGAACATCTGGCTCGCCTGTGCCATTCTGTCTGTTTTATTAAACTGGCATCTGCCATCCGGCGCAACTGGATCCATAGCTAATCAATGGAAGTGATTCCCCAAGTAGATTTGTTCACGATATGAGATGCCAGACCCGAACAAAGCTGTACGTTCAGATATTAAAAATTTAAAAACCAACAAGGTAGAACGGGGGGAAAAATGACCAGGTTCCAAATTTGTCTGTGATGGTTTTCCTTCAGGACTCCCTTTGGCATCATTCCCAAAAGGAAGAGAGGCTGAAAATGTTATGCAGGAATTGAAATCTGCAAGAATTTCTCTAAACAGGTCCAGGAGAGGCTGCTGGACTACGGCCAGCTCCGAACCATGCCGATTTTTGATCCCGACATGCAGGGCCAGTTCCAGGTTTTGGAAGGCCCTGGGCAGAGAGAGTGCCCTGAGGTGTCCACACCTCCTTTGCCCACCACCAGCTCCCCCCACCCCCCGGCATCTTCCTTTCTGCCCACTACCTGCTTAGGTGTCCTTCCTCTGTCTGCAAGTCCTTCCAGAGAGCCAGTTTGGCGTAGGGGTTAAGTGTGCAGACTCTGATCTGGGAGAACTAGGTTTGATTCCCCGCTCCTTCACTTGCAGCTGCTGGATGATCTTGGGCAAGCCATAGTTTTCTGTCAAAACTGTTCTCTCAAGGGCAATTCTGGAAAGAGCTCTCTCAGCCCGACCTACCTCACGGGGTATCTGTTGTGGGGAGGGGAAGGGACAGGAGGTTGTAAACCGCTCTGGGATGCTGAGTGAAGGGTGGGGTATAAATCCAATCTCTTCTTCTTCTTCACTAGGGTTGCCAGGTCTGACTCAGGAAATATCTGGGGACTCCAGGGGTGGAGCCGGGAGACTTTGGGGTGGAGCCAGGAGCAAGTATGTGACATCCCTTTTGTGATGTCACTAGGGTTGCCAGGTGAGGCCAACAAGCCGGAAGAGAGTTCTGGCTGCCACATTTAAAGCTTCCTTTTAAGAGCATTCCTTTTAAATACTTTTCCCTCCATTGGAAATAATGGAGGATGGGAGCACCTTCTTTTGGGCCTCGTAGAATTGGACTCCCTGATCCAATCTTTTTGAAACTTGGGGGAGAAGAGGTTTATACGTGGCTATTTGCCATAATGACTGAGGGGAGCCTCCACATTCAGAGGCACTAAGCCTCGGAATCCCAGAGCCAGGGGGCAACATCAGGGGAAGGCCTTGACCTTTATGCTCCATTGTTGGCCCTCCAGAGGAACTGGTTGGCCACTGTGTGAAACAGGATTGGAACTAGATGGACCACTGGTCTGATCCAGCAGGGCTCTTCTGATGTTCTTATGAAGGCCTCGTCCTCTCTGCCCTGTTGTTGGCCCTCTAGAAGAACTGGTTGGCCACTGTGTGAGACTGGATGCTGGACTAGATGGACCACTGTTCTGATCCAGCAGGGCTCATCTTAATTTTCTATCAGGGGAAGGCCTCGGCCTCTCTGCCCTGTTGTTGGCCCTCCAGAGGAACTGGTTGAGGCCACTGTGTGAGACAGGATGGTGGACTAGATGGGGCTATTGGTCTGATCCAGTAGGGCCTTTCTTATGACTTATTCGTACATATTTGGGAAATGGTTTGTAGAAACTTATGTGTAGATTTGCCACCACTGTTGTTATATTTTTGTCTTGTCTTTATGTATCTCTCCCCCGCGCCCAACACCCTTATTTAGTTGCTGGGGTTTTAGGTTTTTTCTCTGTTTGAGGGGGGTGGGGGAGCTTATGTTGATGCCGGCTCTGCCGACAGGTCTTCTTTAATGAAAGCCATGCCAAAAGGCCTTCCCTGGGGAGCGCGCGCGCACACACACACACACACACACACACAAAAGAATAAATCCATCCTCTGTCACTGCTGAAAAATCTACTAGTGTTGCAGCCCATTCCTGCAGAAGGTATGTAAATTGTATCTGAATCTGCATGACGCTTTGAAACAGACCTTGTTGGAGAAGCGCTTCGGTCGCCAGCTCGCCGGAACCTGCGTTGACGTACTTCTCATTAGGATGCTTCCTGTTGTAATGTCTCTTCAGGGAGCCAGATATATTGCAGGAATAATGGCAGTGGGCACACCGGAACGGCTAGGGAAGGGGAAAGGGAAACAAATGAGCCATCCAACTTCAGATTCACCCACAAGCTAAAATGACCAAACAGCCAGACTTTTCGACCAGTCACCAAGGACGCCAGCCTCCAGGTGGGACTTGGGGAATCCCCCAGAATTACATCTCATCTCCAGACTAGAGAGACCGGTTCCCCTGGAGAAAATGGGTGTTTTGGAGGGTAGACTCCACGGCGCTGTACCCCACTGAGGTCCCTGTCTTCCCCAGGCTCCATCCCCAAATCTCCAGGAGTTTCCTGACCTGGATCTGGCTATCCTATATTCCCAATCCCTGCCAGTAGGGTTGCCAGGTAAGTCAGACATGCTGGTGAAGGGATGGGGGGATGTTCCAGGAGAGGGAAGTGATGTCGCGTGATGTGCCTACGTCACCTGGAAGTGACATAAGCTTGTCAGTGAAGTTGGCGGCGACACTCTGGTTTTTGGGCAAAACTCTATAGCAGGGGTGGGCAATCGTTTTGGCTCGGGGGCCACTTTGTGGGAGCGGAGGTTAGCGGAGGGCCGCACCTTTTAAAATGATTGCATTCATTAGTTAACTTCGCATTTCAGAAAAGGTATAAATTGTGTCATAAAAATCAATACATATAAATTAAATAAAATAGTGGTAGTTTTATTCAATTTATTTATTGTGCTGATTTCATATCATCTATAGCTGCAAGCACATTTAATTTTAGAATCAGTTTAATGAGACAGATGTACCCTCTCACACTTTTCTACAATTTTTTTTTTGAAATCAGGAGTGAGATTGCTTGTTGAGATTCCCAACGGAGGCCTGACTGAAACCATGTGGCCGACTGTCTTGGTGGGCCGCAAAAAACTCTGTGGTGGGCCACATGTGGCCCGCGGGCCGCTATTTGCCCACCCCTGCTCTATGGTAAAATCAGCCTCAAAGGTGGCTACTTTGAAGGATGGATTCTATCGCATTATATCTCTCTGAGGTCCCTCCCTTCCCCAAACACTACTTTTCCCAGGTGCCACCCCTCAAATCTCTAGGAGCTGGCAACCCTAAAAGAGGCTGGTGCGGTTTGTGACATGATCCCAAGGAAAGTATGCTACTTCCTGGGTGTGGTTGGAGCGCCTATGATGCACCAGATAAACTAGTCTGGGCCTGGTCAGAGCCACTCAAGCCATCCTTTGTGCATGGACATGCTGCCTTTTGTGTGGGGAGCTATTAATGTGCGACCTGCCAGTCACTAGGTCCAGCTGCTACAATTGCAGGCTCTTGACACTGGAGGAAGCCATGCATTTATTTATTTAAAACATTTATTAGCCGTCTTTATGACTTGCAGAACTCAAGGCTGCTTAGGGTATCAATAAAACATTATCTATCTATCTATCTATCTATCTATCTATCAATCATCCATCCATCCACATCCACACACACACACACACACACACACACACACACACATTCACAATTTAAAAACTCCATTTAGGACTGCTAATAAATAAAAACTAAATCAGTTAAGTGCAGTTCTAAATGGGGCTGCCACTGGGGGAAATGGGGCTGCCACTGGGGGAGAAGTACACAGGCCCGGTATAACAGTTGGTGGTAGCCTCCTGGCTGGGGGGAGTTGTTGTTGCCCTGGTGTTGGTATTTTAAATTGCCACCAATTATATTTGCAATTTGCCGCCAATTGAAATTGAAACTGTACTGTATCTTAGTGTACTAATTTGTATTGTTTGTACTGATTTTAATGTTGGGAGCCGCCTAGAGCCGCTTATGTTGGTCAGGCGGGATATAAATCTAAAAAAAAATAAAATAAATACATACATAAATAAATAAATAAAACTGTCTTCGGTTGCTTCTGGAAGATCAACCACGGGGAGGCCAGTGTACCTCCCCGGGGTGGTTATTTCCATAATTCTGGGGCTGCCACCAAAAAGGCCTTCTCTAATGTGCCCACCAGATGAGATTTTTTGATTGGTGGGACAGTCAGAAGGGCCTCTCCCTAAAATATAGTAGTAAAAAAGTAAAAAAGGGAGGAGGGATCCACTTTGACCATTGAAAATATTATGCTCAGTATAATGGGACCTACAAGGGGAAAAAACCATGTGATCCCAGGACAGGGAGTGAGTGCGAGTGAGCGGAAGAGCTAGCTGGAGCAATCTCAGCGTCTGGCCGAGTGTGTGGCACGGCACACTGGGGATTTGAACCCAGGCCTTCCAAGTGATAGCAGAACATTCTAACCACTGCACCCCACTAGCACAGGGGAAGGGAGGGAGACGGTACATTTCCTGGTTACCTATGAGACCACTGGTTTTCAGTGAGGAAACTTAGGCTCAGAAATCCCTCCATTCCCTCGCTGCACAGAGGCTTGAACACTTAGCACTAGACCGACTGAAATTAATTTCTGCAAAGCATAAGATTCAATCATTTCACAAAAATCAATCAGTACAGATGTCCTACTAAATCCCCTTTGGAGACCTCGAATAAATCCATGTAAATAGGTTTGCTGACTAGAATACTGAGCACAACAATGCCACGGCGCTTCTGAGACACAGCTCCAGCGCCAGGAGCCCAGCAAATCCTCATCTCATTCACTTGCACAACAATGATGTAACGCAGCTATCTTACCCAACAGGGGAACTGAAGCTGAAAGGTAATAACCTCCCTGATGAGGTCATGGAAGAAAGGAGGATGGCAAATCAGGTCTTCTAGGCCCAGCTTCAAAACTTCTGTTAAGACGCAATGAGAAACCATTTTCTCTCTGTGTGTGATGTGCTATCAAGTTGCTTCCAACTCACGGAGACTCTCTAAGGTTGCCGTTCCCCAGGTCTGGGTGGGGAATCCCCAGGTTTTGGGGGTTCTATCCACCCCCAAGGAAGTGATGTCATTGTGTCTGTCAGGGCTGCTCCCACCCAGCCCCAGCATGATTGGGCAGTTCGGGTGGTCCTCCTGGATCTTCCCTGCAGGCCCATAGCCAGGATTTTGTGGCTTGTGGGGCAAATTTTTTTTCTGGTGAGGCTGAAGTTCTCAGTGCAGAAAGAAAAGCCACTTAGCCGACAGAAAGCTGTTACCAGGAGAGACCTCTAAATTGCAAGCTGTCAACTTCTTTAGATGACAGTTCGCAGCTGCTGCAAGTTAATCACTTCTGCCAGCCTAAGCAAAATTCTGACAAAATGCCGACAGGTGGGGGTGATGACTTCTATAGTCAAGAAAGCTAACACTTAGGCAGGAAGATCAGTTTTTTTGACACAGAGTTAGAAGTTATCCTAGAGGCCACCAACCCCCTTGCTCAGTGTGGGAATTAGTCAACTATGGCACCCCACTCTGCTCAAAGAAGCACACGCCTTTTAACAAATGCTTTAAATGATTGAAAAAAAGCATTTACAGGATAAGTTCTTGTGGGGCTGTGCTGTTAAGAAAGGGGACAGAGCCCCCCCAAAGCTCCATCATAAATCAAAAGTAGGTTTGCAGCTTACAGAGGCACACTTGAACAGCGCACTCAAGATTGCAACAGTACAGACATTTTGATGCAATAATTCAGAGCAAGAGGTGTCAGTTAGCAGACACTGTTAAATATTGCAAGAGTGCTAATGTTTTAAGCATGTTTTTATTTTAAGAAAAAAAAATCTTTGTGTTTGTGTCCTTTATACAGTTTATCTCTCCGCTACCTGGCATTATATTTTATGACGCACATGGGCCGGCCCAACAAGGTCTCATTTATGTCAGATCCAGCCCTCATAACAAATGAGTTCGACACCCCTGCTCTAAATGGCTATGAATCTTCACAACGACAACAAAAATGGTGTCTTCACAAGAAAAGATCTCACAGAGCTGCCTGCAGTTTTGCAATGGGATATAGGGATTTGATGAACATAAGAAGAGCCCGGCTGGATCACATTAATGGTCCATCTAGTCCAACATCCTGTTTCACACACTGGCCAAGCCAGTTACCCTGAAGGGCCAATGAACAGAACATAGAAGTCAAGGCCTCCTGCTGCCGCAGCCTCCTAGCACTGGGATTCAGAGCTCTGCCAACAAAACTCGGAGCCCTCGAAGCTACTTCACTTAAGCTGGTCTTTCCAATATTCAACACAGCCAGTATCAAATCTATCTTCCTTACCTGTCCCTGCTAGGAGCCTCTGTGCATGGAGAGTCTCTCTGCATTCTACGCGGCCGCGCAGCCCGGACAGGAGGATACCAACCTAGCAAGCCTGCTCAGATCTCATTTATATTGCATGCAGAACACGGGTGAAGTGTCAGTGTTCCACACACAGCGCATCGCATTTAGATGCATTGGATGGCCCGAGCTAGCCCGATTTCATCAGATCTCTGAAGTTAAGCGGGGACAGCCCTGGTCAACATTTGGATGGGAGGGCCATGGCTCAGTGCTAGAGCATCTGGATGATTAGCACCAGCTGAAATGTGTACTTCATTATTTCAGCAATTCAAATATGGGCCCCCGTTTTCAATAAAACGGTTGCCTCTTTGCCTCTTCCTTCCTTAGTGTTTACATTCTGAGTTGATCCAGCCGTGACTGCATATTTGTGCCATTTATTTTTAGTAGTAACAACAACAATAAGAATAAGAATAACGACAACAGCGCCGTAGTAAGTGTTTCCCGGTGTCAATGGAAGACTTTTCCTGTTTGACCCTGAACTGGAACGAAGAGCAGCCACATAACAAAACATCCACGGTCATTTCAGTTGAAGGGGCTTACTCAGGAGAAGTTCCCAACGGATCATTCCCTAATCCGGACAGAGTGCCGTGCGTCTTCTTTTATTTTAAAACCGACTATTAAGTTTCACTGCCAGTGAGAACAAACCTGATTTTTCATCTTTTGCATGAACGATAAAAAAAATGTGGCTGGCAGCAAAATTGCTTTATTGTTTTACAATGTTCTCTGCCTCGAGAGTGGGACAAGTTAAAAATCCATATTAATAAATTGCTGTCAACCCCAACCGCTGAGGATGCAGCCCAGACTCACGCGTTTTTTTAATGTGAGGCCATAGATTTTACCACTACCAATGGGAATGCAAACATCCGCAGGAACGCTTAAGGAGCCCATTCCCTCTCTCTTAGGCTCCATCGATACCTTACGGTCCTTGTGCTTGTTGGGGAATAACGTGAGGGCTTTGCCTCTCACGTGCAGTGGGAGTTTTGTGACCACCAGACGTACGCTGGCTCTTTTCTGTTTGCAACCACAACACACAGGAAGAAGAGGAAGAGGAGGAAGAAGAAGAGGAGAAAGAGGAGGAGGAGGAGGAAGAAGAAGAGCTGGATTTATATTCCACTCTTCACTCGGAGTCTCAGAGTGGCTTATAATTTCCTTCCCTTCCTCTCTCCACAACAGACACGCTGTGAGGTCGGTGGGGCTGAGAGAGCTCTTTGAAAACTGCTCTTGAGAGAACAACTCTGAAAGACTGTGACGGATCCAAGGTCTCCCACCTGGCCGCATGTGGAAGAGTGGGGCATCAAACCTGCTTCTCCATATTAGAGCCTGCCACTCTTACCCACAACACCAAACTGGCTGTAGCCCCGTCCACCTTTGCAGCCACCACTATTGGCTCTGTTGTAGAAATCGTGTCACTGATGTGGCTACACTTACGTTCCCTGATGGACCCAACAGTGGCTCCGTGGGCCTGTTTGCAAAGCAAAAACGGTGTGGAGGGAGAGGCTAAACCTGCTTCTCTCCATAGGCTATGGCCACTAACAGAAAAGAGCCAGGGCACATTTGGGGGGCACAAAACTCCCGTTGCATGGGTGACCCAGAGTCTTTGTGCTGTTCCCCAACAAACACGAAGGCCACGTAGCCTGCAGAGGAACCTCAGGCTCCGTTCTCGGGCCCCAACAGTCTGACTCCCTCGCCCCTTTCTAAAGCTTCTCTTTCCTTTCCTGATCTTTATTCGCAAGCAGCAGATAGGCTGCATGGGCAAAGGAAGACACTGTTCCCAGACTGCTTTATATAAGGGAGCATTTCAGCATGCATAGTTCTTTTTTCTCTCTCCTGCCTGACTAGCTGCAACGGGTTCGATGTTGACAAGTTCTCTCGCTGAGCCTCCATCTCCTCCTCCTACTCCACTGGTGAAAGTGGAGGGTGGATGGGGGAAAAGAAGAGCATCTCTCACTTTGGCACTAGCTGATCACAGAAAACCGCTGGCTGGAGTGACTGCAGCCTGCGGATAAATGCAGGAGGGTCCTAGGCTCTTGGGTAAGCAAGTACAGGGAATGGCTTTTCACTGCCTGAGACCCTGGAGCGCTATTGGCAGTCCGAATAGAATCACAAGGAGCGGGGACCCACGATACTCGCGGGGGCGAGGAGCTCCATGTAGAGGAGGAAGCTGCCACAAGTGAGCCTTCTCCCCTGCCCCGCCTGGCCCCGATGGCGAGGTCTGCACGGCTCCCAGCCACCGAGCCCGCCAAACCTTCTCCCCCGGCTCCGATGGCGAGGTCCACTTGGCTCTCAGCCGCTAGGCATGCCAAGCCTCCCCCCCCCCCCGGTTCCAAGCGCATTCTCTGTGCATGCGCAGGGAACACTTTTTTACTTTTGGGGGGATTTAAGTATCCCCCATATTTTTTTAACTTTTCAGATTTTTCTGCACACTTGGGAAGTCCCCCAAGTGTGCAGGAAAATCTCTCTGCCCCCCAAGTACCCCTGATGTGCGGATTTAGAGATCCACACGCACAGGGGACACTTGGCCATTAGTATATAGAGTTGGAAGGGACCTCCCGGGTCATCTAGTCCAACCCCCTGCACAATGCAGGAAATTCACAAATATCTCCCCCTCCACACCTGCAGTGACTGCTGTTCCATGCCCAGAAGATGTCAGGAAATCTCCAGTAGTCAGTATGGAGCCAAATGGACCAACAATGTGGTTCAGTAGAAGGCCACTTCGTATGCTAGGCAGAGGCCCAAAGACCATTAAGATATTGCCCTCCCCCATCCCCCTGAAAGAACACAGTTGTGAGTGGAAGACCAGCCTGGCCCCCAGCCCTTTGCTGAAGGACGGACACTTGCAGAGAGCTTGCCTCCCACCACCCTGGCTGAAAGAAGTTCGCTGGGATAGCCAGTTTCCTTACGATTCCAGGAGCCAAAGGAGGATCAGCCTCATTCGAAACAGAAGCAAATGACCACATGGAGGTGGCTTATACGGGATCAGACCCTTGCTCCATCAAGGTCAGCATTGTCTACTCAGACTAGTAAGGGTTTGCCAGGGTCTCGGGCAGAGGTCTTTCACATCACCTACTGCCCGCTCCTTTTAACTGGAGATGCTGAGGATTGAACTTGGGACCTTCTTCAGGCCGAGCAAATACTCTTCCACTGAGCCATGGCCAGTGTTCCCTCTAAGCTGAGTTAGTGTGAGCTAGCTCACCGTCTTTTTAGCCTCCGGCTCACACATTTTCATCTTCACTCAGGAAGGAGGGCTCCAGAGCAAACTGATTTAGGCAGCAGCCAAATCGCTCGCTCACAACTTTAATGCCAGGAGCTCGCAAAGTAGAATTTTTGCTCACGGGACTCCACAGCTTAGAGGGCGCGCTGGCCCACGACCCTTCCAAATACCTACTAACAACTCCCCAGCTCTTTCCGGCACCATCAGCCTCATCTTCCGCTGTTCCTTTCACCCCTGCCTGTCTCATCTTTTCATCTGGAAGCCTGAGGTCAGAGCCTCTGCTTTGTTTTCATTTATGTACCGTGCCTGCCGGTGGTGTTCTATTTGACTTTGACGGGCACACACGCACTGAAAAGAAATATCACAGCCCTGTCATACTTTTCAACTAGAAACTATCCTACCAATAAGCCACTCCTTGGGCCATAAGTCTGGCTCATTTCTAGGACAGCTGTCTTTGGTCACACCGCCATCCTCTCCTATAGGCTCTCGTGCTCATGGAACTTGGCTTGAATTCAGGGTGCTGAGATCCTCATGCATTACCTCCAACTCTAACTCTCTCTCTCTCTCTCTCTCACACACACACACACACACACACAAAGTTGCCTTATACGGACTCAGACCATTGGTCCTTCAAGGCCAGTATTGTCTGCTTAGACTGGTAGCGGCTCTCCAGGGTCTCACATCACCTACTACTCGGTCCGTTTAACAGGAGACAAGGCCCATAGCTATGGTGGGGGTTTTGTGGCCTCCGCCCCCTTTCTTAAAGTCACAGCCCCACAAGAATTTATCTTGTAAATGCTTTTTTTCAATCATTTTAAAACATTTTTTAAAGGTGTGCACTCCTTTAAGCAGAGTGGGGTGCCATAGTTGACTACTTCCCACACTGAGCAAGGGGGTTGGAGTAGGTGACCTCCAGAATCCCTCCTGGTCTCCTTTAAGAGAGTTTTTCTGCCTAAGTGTTCTCTCTTGGCTACAGAAGTCATCACCCCCCCCCCCCCCCACTTGCCGGCTTGTGATCAGAACTGTTGCTTAGGCTGGCAGACGTGATTAACTTGCAGCGGCTGAGAACTGTCATCTAAAGTGGTTGACGGCCTGGTAACAACTTTCTATTGGCTAAATGGCTTTTCTTTCTGCACTGAGAACTTCAGCCCCACCAGGGAAAAAAAACTGCCCCACAAGTCACAAAATCCTGGCTATGGGCCTGCCAGGGAGTGAACCTGGGACCTTCTGTATGCCGAGCAAATGCTCTACCACTGAGCAATGGCCCCTGCTTGCCTGGTTAAATGGCTCTGGACCCATTTTAGCCTCACTTATGCCTTGCTTAACCACCCTGCATGACCCTCACCCTGCAACTTCAGGCTCAACTTCACAGTTCTTATGCCCATCAATGCACAGCACCCAGTGCCTACTCGGTGAAGCCACAGCTCACGGATGATTTCTTATGTATGTATTTATAGCCCGGTATTCATTTTTTATTTGTAGCCAGTTTGTTGGCCCAAGCTGGTTCTCATAGAACACAAATGACGGCGAGAATGATTAAAATGCAACAACCCATCCGTCTGAGCCACGATAGCAATGCCCAACCGAAACGGAGCGCTAAACAGGACAGCTTGGCCGATAGGGAGGGACCACTCTGCATTCCCAGCAGGAACCCATTCCATTGGCACAATCACAGAGAAAGCTCTGGAACAAACCAACATTGTACACACCTCTTCAATCAATGATACTGCCGGGAAAAATTGCCGCAAGGAGCAGAAATGACACATGGGTATGTACTGGGAGAGTCATTCCTTTTCAGCTGGTCTTCAGAGAAGCTTACAGCATTGGGTTGGATCCAGACTACATTGGCAATTCCCATCGATTCCCCCCTTCCCGCCACAGACCCCTGCCCCCAGAGCATTCCTCAGGGTTGTCTATCCTCCAGGAGCAGCACAGAGGTGGAGATCAAAAAACTTCCGCGGGAGGCTGGGAAGCTTCATTCTGCCCCTGGAAAATTCAACCTGGATCCAACCCAGTCCCCCCCCCCCCCTCCAGCCTCCGCCAACACCAAATATATTAGCTCCTTTCCTCGCCAGCCGGAAACAAGAACCGTTGGTTAGGAGTGGATGGATTACGAATGGCAGCTGCTTTGACTGAACAGGGTCAGAGGGAATCGTCTTACCTTGAATGAAGCGTGCTGCTCCATGTGACGTTGGAGCTGGGGCTTTTGGGCAGCGGTGTAATCACAAACTGTGCACTTGAACTGTTTCCCTGAAACAGAAAACCAAGTAAATTCAGATGCAAATGATCACTGGACAGAGAAGGATAGTAGGGTAAGAGGGAACAGGCTGTTGATGGGCACTTTCTGTCCCGTGTCTACAGCCAGTTGGCTGGGGTAGCAGCTCTGAAGTCCCATTAATTTGTTTACCGTTCAAGTGATGAACTGCAGATTGAGCGGCCCGGAAAGAGAGTCACCACCTCTGGCAAGATCAAGAAAACCATCTCATTTTTCAGTACATGGTTTCAAAGCTTACAGTGTTTCTGTGGACTTGAAAAATTGGAAGTGGAACAGAGTAACTGAAACACCTTGGTATTATATCTACTGGGTCTTTATATCGGAGTCTCAGACTATAGATCGAAAGGGTACACATCGGCACCAGAATTAGGTGTGATGTCACTTCCAGACTTTTCCTGGAAGTGACATCACTCTGTTGCTGACGCCCCTCCCACGTCTCCCCCCCCCCCCCGCCCCGATCCTGCTCGTTGCCAGGCGTGGCAACTCTACGGTCATCATGCCACTGAATCTCGTGTGCAATTCCTTTATACGCGCTCCTGTTTAAACACTCTTGCTGGCATCATTTATTTATTTGGTCCTGTATTATGCTTCACCAAGGTTCCCAAACCTTTTGAAGCCTGTGGGCACCTTTGGAATTATGACACAGTACGGTGGGCACAGCCACAAAATGGCTATGACAAAATGGCTGCCGCAGCGTACCTTCAGACACAGTGAAGATCCCTGTGCAGTGGTGGCAGCTGCTGTCAAAGCAATGGTCTTAACAAATCCGCTCAGCCAATCAAATCCCCAGTACCAATTAGAAGTTTTCAGGGGATCCTTGCTGGGCAAATGCCCCAACTGGCCACACCCACTTTCTAAAAGCGCTTGGTGAGCCCTGGGAGAGTGACGGTGGGCTCCATGGCACCCTCGGGAATGGTGTTGGGGACCCCGGTGCTCCACAGTCTCATGGTCCGCAAAACAGATAGTCCTTTACCTTTTTCACAATGCTGCATTGATTCCCTTGCTTCTCTTCATTTTCAGTTTGGTTTTCCGTTTAGGTGGAGTATCAGTACAACAAGGGCATACTTAAATCTACTTAGAAGGGTTGCTATCCCCCCAGTGGGAGAGGGGTTTTCCCCACTTTTGGGGGGCCCAATCCACTGCTGGCCAGTTGGCCAGTGGGGGGAGACCTGCCCCCAAAGAGCCCTGGTGCACCTGGCGTGACGATGTCACCTTGGGCACATCATGCAGGTGACGCTCTAGCATTTGGGTAAAAACTCTATGGTGACCATGGAGTTTTTTTTACCCAAATGCTAGAGCATCCCCTGAACTTCTGAGTGATGTTTTCAGGGGATCCCGGGAGCCGGGCTGGAGCCCCCTGCCGGGATGCAGGTAAGACCTGGCAACCTTGCTACATGGGGATCTCTGATTCTATACCCCTGTTCCCAGCTCCCGCTTTATAATCGGTATGGAGAGATGCTATTTGAAATCCTTTCAGTAACAGCTGTCAAAAACAACTTTAAAATGGAACCCAAGTTGAGAAAGGCAGATTTACGGTTTTACGCTAACTTGTCAAGGAAGTGGGGCGTTTGTGCCTCAAAGTTCTTTTTGAAATTTAGGAACAGCTTATAAAGAATGTGACAGTATCTATATAAAACATAGCTGAGAAAAGCCTTGATGTTTAAAATATCTGCTGTCTAATAAAACTCGGGCCGAGGCGGGGGGGGGGGGGGGCTGCTGGGATTTTCACTGGTGATTGCGAATGAAGAGAAACTCCAAACAGCTGGATTCTGTGCTGCCCTGCTGTTCTGGGTAAGCATTCAGAATACACAGCTGGAAAGCAGGGGGCTGATCTTTCAGGAATGATGTCTGAAACACAGAAATTGCTGGCAGGCCCCTCTTGGGAGATGGGGTTCTGCTCGCCTTGACAAAACTTTGAGCTCATCCAAAAAGACAGCTGTGCCAAAACAAGGTAGGGAAGATGTCCCAAGCTTTTTAAAACACATACAGTTTGTGGGAAGGATATCTGGAAGTCTTTACTTAGGAAAGGAAAGGAGTGTGTGTGTAAGCCTGTGTACCATTCTTGTGAACTTTTCTGATGATTTATAAGAGCAGTGAAAGGACTATGATACCAGTCATGTGAGCTATAAAGGTGCACTAGGTGACCAGTGGGAAGATGGGAACAGATACCTACGATAAGGGGGTCAGAGCACCATTTTCTGAGGTTGCCACCTCCAGCCTGGAGGTTGACACAGAGCACAAAGACGCTCTCTCACACACAAAGCCATGAGGCTAGAGACATAGACCAGCAACTCCATGAAGGTACAAACTCCATGCACTCACACAGGCTTATATCCCCTCCTGCAAGTCCCCTTCACCATTTGGTACATCAAAGGGCTTCACACAAGGGTGCGAAGGCAGCAGGGTGCTTCCTGAGAACCGGTTCTGCTGCCCAGGACTCGCTGTCATCCCGAAGACAGATGCCAGATGCAGCTGACGTCAACATCCTGTCCTGACCATCAGGTAGATCTGAATATTGACCACTCCTATAGGACCCTCTTAGTGGCTAGAGATAGAGAACGGACCATCTATAGGCTCTCCTGGGATGGTCTCATGTCTTGCCATCCTCCCGGGAACACCCCTCAATAAATACTGCTTCCCAAGAGTCACAAGTTAGACTAGCTTTCCCCTCCTATTCCTGCTTGCCTCCCATCCTCCCTCCCGGATCCTTGGGTGCACCACTTGGATCTGCCACGTGGCTTTCTGCTGGTTCAGAACCACGGTCCTTTGTCCTTTGCCTGAAGACTTCTCTCCTTTTTCCAGACGGATTTCACTGATTCATACAGAAGTAAATATCACCCCCAACGGATACCATCAAAATCCTGCTCATGCAAACGTCCCTGTATTTCTACCTAATTTCCTAGATCTGTATAGGTGTGTGTATGATCGTGTAACATTGTTTATAAACCTTTTAACTCGAGTCCTGTGTCAGTTTGTGAGAAGCCTCAGTTTAGCACAGCCTCTGTATACATAGGCGGGATCCGCAAAGCCGGCTGCATATTGCTAAGAGCTAATATTTCCCCAAATATTGATAATAAAAAGAGCAGTCAGGCTAACAGGGGGAATGATAAAGCTACAAACAGAAGGAACACTGAGAATAATTAACAGATTTAGATCTTCTCTCCTCTGTTCCAAATACAGACCCTCCAAGGCAGTTAGCAACAAATAGCTGAAAACCCCACGTTACAGTAAAATGGAGCAGACATAAGTACAAAAGCAGCAGCCAATAAACTACAAATAAGTAAAATGGAGCTACTCCAATGAATCAGAGGATGCCAGCAGTCAAGCAAACACACAAGTATTGAACTGGCACCTAAAACACGCTATACTAGGCACCTTTCAATTTTTGCCTGGGAAGAGACAGGCGCCACCACAGGGAAGGCCCTGTTTATTTATTTATTTTTATTTATTTGGGCAAAAACTCGTAGTAGAGGCCATTTTTACCATAGAGTTTTTGCCCAGATACCAGGGCATCACAGCAATGCTGCAGCAGGATGACCTCACGTCTTGTGCAATGCTTGTGCAATGCTGGCTCAGGCCTTCCCCTTTCTCCTGGTAAGTCCCCCCCATCCCCCACTGGTTGCCAGGAGGGACCTGGCAACCCTAGGCCCCACCCACTTTCTAAAAAGCTCCATGGTTACCTGGAGGAGTACCACTAGGCACCATGACCACCCGCAGTCACTCCTTTGGGTAACCCTGTGCATGAGCTGGATAGCGTAGTAGGACACAACCCATTATGCTCTACTCCTTGGCACACGGCCACTGGTAATGGTTCTGGGCAGCCTCATCACCTGGTGAGCAACATCTGAACAAGCGCCGCACAAGCTCACGAGCCGTAGGGTTCTTCGGCGTTAGGAAGCATCAAGTGCCCAGACTCGAGTGACTCACCATCTGCAGTGTGGAGGAGTTTGTGGCTCTTCAGGGTGCCCTTTGATTTGAACTTCTTCCCGCACATGTCGCACAGGTGGGTTTTCTCGGTGCTGTGCCGGTTCATGTGAGCCTTCAGGTTGCTCTTGCTTCGGGTGGCGTATTCGCAAAGAGAGCATTTGAACGGCTTGATGCCTAGAGGAGGGGGAGAGGACAGGTAAAATGGTCTGTGGACCACAGACTTGAACGCGAGAAGCGGCCTTCAACTGAATCAGACCCTCGGTCCGTCAAGGTCGGTATCGCTGGCAGCAGCTCTCGAGAGCAAAGGTGTCGGACTCATTTGTTACAAGGGCCGGATCTGTCGCAGATGTCACTTTGTCGGGCCGGAACATGTATGCCATAAAACGTAATGCCAAGTATCAGAGATGTAAACTGGACAGCGGCTGGTAACCTCCGAGTTGTTGTATCCTCATTGCAAGGCCCCATGGGCTGGGAGGGGGGTGGAAAGGAAAACCCACACGGGAGGACTAGAGAGCCAGCAGTGCAGCACTGGGCAGCGCCCCCACGCTGCTTGATTGACGCTGAAGCCACAATCGGAGTGCCTCTGCCCACTCCCCCTGAGCAGTCTCCTGTTCCCTCCCTTGCACTAGTTGCTTGTGGACCGCATAGCCACCCTGAGCCCGTTCGCGGGGAGGGCGGGGTATAAATCGAAATAAATAAATAAATAAATAAGAGCCCTGGATGGGCCGCTTCCGGCCCCTGGGCCTTAAGTTTGACACCCCTGCCCTAGAGTCTCACCTATCACCTGATTCTTTTAGCTGGAGATGCTGGGGAGTTGAATCTGGGGCCTTCTGCAGGCCAAGCAAATGCTGTGCCCAAGGCATCCCCAGCATGGCGCCTGTGGGTGCCGTGGTGTCCACCGATATCTTTTCCGGTGCCTGCCAAGTGGTTTTAGAAAGTGGACGGAGCCAGATGGAGCTTTTGCCCAGCACGGCTTCTGACTAAGCACCGAAGGTTTGATTGGCTCCATGGATTTTTAAAATGTGTTGCACTGTGTGACTGAAGGCAAGCAGCGGCAGCCATTTTGTGGCTAGCTCTACCTCCTGTGGCAGCCATTTTGTGGCTGTGCCCACCACGCTGTGTCAGAATTCCAAAGGTACCTGCAGGGTCAAAAAGGTTGGGAGCCCCTGCTGTACCCACTTAGCCATAGTCCCTCCCCAAGGAAGTGGTGGTGGCTTCTACTGGGAACAGGAGAGTTCCTCGGACTGCTTCGTACATCGTAGTCCTGATTGTAAAACCATGCTGGAATGGGGACAGGGGGCAGAAAAAGACATTTACAAACCTCTTACTGTATGTACAGGTCCAGTGGTGTGAAGAGCCCTTGCAATAAAACTGTGAGGTGATTCCTGGAGAATCTCGATGTGACTAGATCCACACATGCAATAAGGGACTTAGAAATGATGCAACCAGTGTTCCCTCTAAGCTGAGTTAGTGTGAGCTAGCTCACAGGTTTTTTTTAGCCTCTGGCTCACACATTTTTGTCTTCGCTCAGGAAGGAGGGCTCCAGAGCAAAGTAATTCACGCAGGAGTCAAGTCGCTCACTCACAACTTTGATGCCAGTAGCTCACAAAGTAGAATTTTTGCTCACAGGACTCCACAGCTTAGAGGGAGCGTTGGATGCAACCCTCTTAGGAACCACACTGTATTTTAATTTTGGCTAGGTAGGTTTCATAGTATTCAGAACTCAGAATTAAAGGCCCCCAGGCATCTTTCCGGCTCAATTCTCTATTCTTCTTCGGCACTAATGCTTGAACCGCCTACCATCCCTAAAGCGATCAATTTGCTTGACTCCCCCCCCCCCACTCCCCCCCATCTTTGATCTCTCCGAAAAGCCTCTTCGTCCTTCCACAACCCCAGCTGCAGAAGCAGAGTCAACCGTGCCAATTCGATCTGCCAATTTTCTTGAAGAATCAGGATGGTTCTAGGTACGGCGTTTGCATGACATGGATGTTTTGATTTGGTTAACGTCTCAAAAGTGCAGCTAAGAAACAGCCACATTTTTAAAAAATGTTTTGTGCCAAGGATTTTTAGCGATTTGGGAGCATCCAGAATTGCAAGCCCCGGGCTTTCTTCAGACGGCCGTAATAACGCCACTTATCCTTCTGTGCACAGGGAAGAACGTTCACTGGGCTGGCTGGGTTTTTTTTTTCATTCGGGTTCAAAATAATAATTACTGAATAGCTCATGACTCATCTCCTGAGGCAGAAAATCATAAAACAGTTCAGGACTGGAACCGATCAACAGAAACTTTGCATGAACTCCCAAAATAAGATAACAGCAGGAGACTTCTAAAAGCTGATGCGCCAGTTCTATGCTTTTCAATGCTAAAGCAAAGAACATAAGAGAAGCCATGTTGGATCAGGCCAGTGGCCCATCCAGTCCAACCCTCTGGGTCACATGGTGGCCAAAGCCCAGGTGCCCTCAGGAGGTCCAGCGGTGGGGCCAGAACTCTAGAAGCCCTCCCACTATTGCCCCGCAAGCACCAAGAATACAGAACATCACTCCCCGAAACATAGTGTTTCATTTATAATTTACAGCCACTGATGGACCTGCTTGTTATTTTTTGTGTCCCTTTACAGATGGCATGAATGAAAGTAAATCAGTGTTAGCAGCAGAAAGTAAAGTGAAAGACTAGGGTGTGGGCCAGCCATTTACATAGAATGGGACGTATTTCCAAATGACCTGCTTAGCTACAGAGCTAGCTAAACTAGTTTTAACGTAAGAGTAGCGGTGGCATTTGCCAGATGTATTTATTTATTTATTTATTTACTCAGTTTATACTCAGCCATTCTCAAGAATGGGAGGTGGTGGCAGCTACAAGCATGGACAGCTTCAAGAAGGAATTGGATAAACAGCTGGAGCACAGGTCCATCAGTGGCCATTAGCTACAAGGTATAGATAGGAACTCTCAGTCTGGGGCAAGTGATGCTCTGTATTCTTGGTGCTTTGGGGGGGGGGGCAACAGTGGGAGGGCTTCTAGTGTCCTGGCCCCACTGCTGGACCTCCTGAGGGCACCTGGTATTTTTGGCCACTGTGTGACACAGAGTGTTGGACTGGATGGGCCATTGGCCTGATCCAACACTGGCTCCTCTTATGTTCTTATGTTAACCCGAAGTGGCTTTATATCATTCTCCTGTCCTCCATTTTATCCTCACAACAACCCTGTGAGGTAAGTTAGGCTGAGCACATGTGACTGGCTCAAGAACACCCAGCAAGCTCCCGTGGCAGAGTGGGGAGTCCAACCTGGACCACCTAGCTCCACACCCTAACCTCTACGCCCTATGAGCTCTCAGTATGTTAAAACCGATTGGGTTAATGCTGTAATGAAACATACTACTTCGAAGTCTATCTCATCTAATGAAAATTTATTACAGGGGAGACTGTGAGTCTGAATGGTGAGTGGTATGGGGCCCACACTTTTTAAGACGCTGCAGAACTGCTCACCGTGCCAGGGAGAATTACTCCTGTCAGGACAAAGCACGTTGCACCTGCTTTAGTAGAAAGGCCCCACTAGTGGACTGCAACATTAAGTGGTAGCTTGTACCCTTGCAAGAATAATCCTCCAGATCTAGTGCCGCAGAGGCGTCTTTTGCTGACGTCTCAAAACACTCCAGTGAATCAGTCTGAGCGCTGAACTGCAAGTCGCGGGGTCACAAAATCCAGACAAGCTCCTGGGCGCGTAAACCAGTCCCAAGACTAGAAGACCAAGCAGAATGCATGTCACAAGCTCAGAAGAAGCAGAAAGTCTCTGCAGGCTCCCTACTCAGAAATTTGGCGACCAGGGGGAAAAAAGCCAGTGCTTGGATCCCGCCTGGAAGTTCGTGGGCGCTGGAAATTTTCGCCATGTTCGTGGACATGGGAATTTTCTCCAGTCCCCGAATCCTACAGGGATTCTCCATCTAAACTATTCCTGGGGGTCCCTTGCCCCCATGGGCAGTATTTCAAGATGCATTTGGGGCTGTTTCATGGGAGAGGAATTGATGGAATATGCACCCCCAACTGCAGAAGGGGCCTACGCCCAGAGCCACAAGCTGCTAGATTTCCAACAAAAAGAGGCGATGGCACATCAGTTAGTAAATTATCCAGGGAGCTGGAATGTGCCAGCAAATGACTCTGTTTTTCAAAGCCAGGGAGGTGCCTGCTGAGCCAGGCAGTTACCTTCGTGGGCCCAAATATGACGCTGAAGGTCTGACCCGTTCTTCATGAAATAAAAATTGCAATAGGGACACTTCACCGCTCGCTTTCCGATCAGCCCTTTCAGCTGAACCCTCCTGCCCACGATCTCGGAGATGGTGTTCATTGAAACCTCTGGAGAGAAAAGAAAAGAAAAGAGGCATTAAAAAGAAAGTGCTGTAGCATTCAGGGAACACAGGCCCAGAATACATAAAATCTATTTATTCACATTATTCCTTGTCGTGCCACGCTTCTTCTGCCCCTCCTCGACAATGAGGGTTCACTGTCTAAAGAAACAGCCACGTTAATTTATGGTATTTCTAGCGCTGGCCATTGTTTTGCGCATCTCCGAAATGACTTACTATTTTAGTCACAATTTAACGTCTGGTTCCTCCGTCGGTGCAGAAACTGTCTTCCGGTGGGAAGCGTTCTCAAGTGGCCGACAGCTAACGGGGTAGAGCTTTACTAACCAAATATTTATGTGTTTCAATACTCTTTGAGAGGCACGTAACATTTGTTTAAGGTTTCACCCGGGAGTTTCGGAGGAGATGGAACCATCTAAGCAGACAGCTTGTTAACAACTGCAAAAGGCCTCTGAATCCAGATGTGACACTGTCAGCGCTGGAAATAATGAGATCGGGCTGTACAGCCCTATTTCAAAACGTGTTAAAAAAAACCCAGAATAATCACATCAAAGATACTTGAGATGAATGGGTTTTATATGAGGGATAACGGCAGAAGGCGTACAGAAATCACTGCTAGGGCCTTTGGGGACTGAATGAGGAGCCTCGTGGGAAAAGCGTGGACTGTCAGGGGTGCAGAAGGGACGAAACACCTGGTCTTGTGACCAGCAGACAGTATGAAGCCTTTGGATTGGGCAGCTGCTGGGTACAAATGCTAACAGCCTGAGCAAGACCAAAAAGGAACAGTGTGCACAAACAGAAAGGAAAAAAATATTATATAAGTGCTACACTGTAAAACAGTAATGTACAGGACACAATCAGCCAATGCAAAAATAAAAATGAAAATCCAGTATTGCAAAATGAGGGGGGTGGGGGGGATAATTACTGGGACAGAATTAAATTCACATATATTCAATACAAATTTTATGGATTCTCTCAAAAAGTGCACATGGATACTAATTAAGATGCGCTAACTGCGCCTCTGCCCTGACCAATCTCATCAGTCCTCAAAATCTAAGCACTGTCAGCCCTGGCTAACATTTGGATGGGAGACGACCAAGGAACACTAGGATCATGATGCTAAGGCACACAATGGGCAAACCACCTCTGAAAATCTCTTTCCTTGAAAATCTTTGAAAACAGGGTCGCCATAAGTCAGCTGCGAGCTGACAGCAAACTCCTCCCCCCAACCGCCCCACCAAGAAACCTGTAGCTCCCCGAAAAATCCACCATAAGTCCATCAAAAGGACAGGCACCTGGTATATTGTCCAATTTCGGCACCTTCATCAGAAGAACGCAAAGCGAAAGACAATCAAACAAATTCTCGAACGGATAACGTCCATTCCCAGACAATGAGCAATACGTGCTGTAGGAAGTTCTGGCGGTCTCCATATAATCAAAGTCTAAACATTTCAGAGTCTCTCTGCTCTCCGTTACATTTCTGGAGAGGACTTTATTACCTCCTGCGGCTGATCCCTTGAACAAGACCACATTTTAGGTTCTGATCATTCATTCCTATAAGGGGCGGTTGACGGCCGCTGCCTTTGCTCAGCAACCACGGACTTCCTCGGTGGTCTCCCATCCGAGTACTAACCATGGCCGACCCTGCTTAGCTTCTGAAATCTGATGAGATCAGGCTTGCCTAGGCCAACCAGGTGAGGGCAAAACAGTGGGGCCATCAAGTCACAGCCAACTTAAGGCGACCCTGTAGGAATTTCACAGCAAGAGATGTTCAGAGGTGGTTTGCCATTGCCTGCCCCTGCATAGCAACCCTGGACTTCCTTGGTGGCCACCCGTTCAAATACTAACCGGGGCCTACCCTGCGTAGCTTCCGGTATCTGACAAGATCAGGATAGCTTGGGCCGTCCAGGTGAGGGTTACTCCAATCTGAACGCAGCAGACGTAGACTGGAGTAACTCTGTATAGGATCACACTGATTTTTTTTCCTCCCGTCATTTCGTCTTGGCTCCAAGAAAAAGCTTTGCCTCCTTGGCTTCTCCCGCTCATGAGAGCTGTTCATGGGAGCAGATCAGGGCTGTAGCCGAAATTTTTGACGTTGGGGGACATTTAAATAATTCGGGGGGCACTGTGTCAGGAGCAACGAGGGAGTGAAAGTTTTTAAAAAGTTACAAGAGAGAGGGCTGGAGTAGGGATCAGATGTCCCCTGTGGCATGCCTTGCCCACAGCCAGCCAGAGGTACACTGCCGGCAGCCGGGGCAAGGCAATAGCTTGGCGCGGCATGGCAGTGGTGCGCGATAAAATAAAATAAACTGGATGGATGGGAAGTTTAGAGGCCTGGGCGGTAAACCAGGGGGGCTGGCCCCAAGATGTCCCACTGTGGCTATGGGCCTGGAGCAGATCAGTAAACAAGTTGTCCAACCCAATTTTTAACCGTTTTTCCGTGATCCACGTTAGTAGTATACACATCGCAGCCACAGTCTACTACTTAACCTGGGCCACTCCTCCTCTATTATTCCACATTAAAAAATGACTGTGAGTCTCATCTTACCCGGGTGGTTTGTCTTTATGTGTGACTTTATAAGTCGGTCTTCAGAAAACGATTTCTCGCACACGGGGCAGGAATAGTTCTTTTTGTCCTTTAAAGAAAAGAGAAGGGGGAAAAAAAATAATATTATCGGTTCATTGGGCTGATTGTGAAACTCATTACATGCTGAATAATATACGACTCCCAACAAGGTGATAATCGGAAGGCTGGGATGCGAAGTACAGCCAGCATTATGAAAAGCTAGAGCGGTTATCGTGATGAGGCACACTGAAGGAAATACAGAAATTAGGCTTCATTACCACGCTGTTCATTGTGGAATGATACTGAGCTTTGATTCAAAGCTCTCAGGGCTGGAGTGAGCCAGGAAATTACACAGAAAGTCTGCGTGATCTACCCTATATTGTATTTGGATCAGAAGCCAAAACATTCTATGAGTCCCTTGTTATGTAGCAGAATAAAGTGGGAGAAAGGACTCTACCACTTCGTGGTTGTGGTTGTTGTTCAGTCACACAGTCGAGTCCGACTCTTCGCGACCCCATGAACCACATCACGCCAGACCCTCCTGTCTTCTGTCGTGTTCTGGAGTTTGCTCAATTTCATATTTGTTGTATCGATGACACTGTCTAACCATCTCATCCTTTGCCATCCCCTTCTTCTTTGACCTTCAATCTTTCCCAGCATCAGGGTCTTCTCCAGCGAGTGCTCCTTTCTCATTTGGTGGCCAAAGTATTTGAAGTTCAGCTTCAGGATCTGTCCTTCCAGGGAACAGTCAGGGTTGATTTCTTTTAGGATTGACTGATTTGATCTTCTTGCAGTCCAAGGGACTCTCAAGAGTCTTCTCCAGCACCGTAATTCAAAAGAATCTATACTTCGGCACTCGGCCTTCCTTATAGTTTAACTCTCACAGCCATACATCACTACTGGGAATATCATGGCTTTTACCATTCAGACTTTTGTTGGTAGGGTTGGCAGGTCACTTTGTTTAAGGACAATTCTACTGAGGACACTTTGGCTTAACAATCATTGGAAGGCGCTTCCTGGACCAGAAATCAGGAGTCATTTTGAGCAGGAGCTCAGGGGAGCTTAGCTCCGGGAGTTGGTGCCAGCCCCCCCCCCCCCTGCCTGCTTGTGTCATGGCTGCAGCAAAATGACCCCGTCCCCTGGAAAGGTCCTTGTTCCTCTGACCAGCCTTCTGAAGGCATCAGCCACCACTGAAGCTATCCTCCCAGAATAGTGGTATTTCTGAGGCTTGGATTAGTAGCTGTCCCCTCTCTGCCAGCTCTTTCTTTCTCTTTCTTTCTTCCTTCCTTCCTTCCTTCCTTCCTTCCTTCCTTCCTTCCTTCCTTCCTTCCTTCCTTCCTTCCTTCCTCTCTCTCTCTTGCCTTCTGACACACTTCCGGTGATGTCAGGTGGTGTAGCACGTGCAAATAAGTTATGCTAATTAGTTATGCTAATGAGCTCCTGCACCTCTTTTTCTACGAAATGACCCCTGCCAGAAATTATCAATGAAACATCATTTGGCATGTGACTGCATCTTTGGAGGCCTCATTTATACTTTTATTCTGTGCCCCGTGGTTTCACTTTGGAACAATTCTTTTCTGGTCCATCTTGTGCCTATATTGTATAACTGTATGATCGTGCTGTATTGTGTTTATCAGTACAATCGCATAATCCACCCTCCTGTTTTTGGCAGGTGTCTTTCTTGGATTGGATGCTTTTCCAGCAGCCAGGGAGTGAATGAGTGGGCTAATATACACCTTGTCCCTCAAAGCATGTTTGAAAGGGTAATTCTGTGGTTGAAGTTCTCAAGCATTTTTACTTTCTAGTGCTCGTGATGGGAAGGGTCAAATGGCCCTCTCTGCATTTAAGCCAATATATTCCTCACTGTGTTTGACCTCCGAAGAAGGCGTATACAGGCTGAAACATGTTAGGTCAAGTCTATTAGCCCTTGTGTTCGGGTCAGTTATTTTTACATGAGGTGTGATCGGACCCCTATATATTTTTTAATTCTTTGTTAATAAATACATGCGTCTTTTTATACACTATATATTAAGCTTTTATTGTTGGGCCTCTATTCTACTTGACTAACAGTTTCAGATTCTATGCCACTTCAGCCCACGGGGAGGGGGGTTAGCAGCACTCTTTGGCATTGTAAAAAAATCTCTGTAACTAGAATAGCAGTAACTAGTTAATATAAGTAATTAACTAGTAGAGCAGTGAGACGGTGGAGCTAGAATCTGCTTTCAGATATCCCAAGTTTCTCCTGGCATGAAGTTGGTAATTTTTTTTTAATATTAAGGAACACCCAAAATGCAATCTTCCTGCTACAGTCACTTTAGTGGTACAGTCTACATGATCCCCTCATTCTGTGGGATGTGGAGACGCAGCAGCCCCACCCCCATCTCCCAGAATTTTAGGAGAAACTCTGCTTTGGATTTCTTCCAGGGAGGAAGCAAATTGTCCAGGGCTTTCTCAGTGGTGCCCCTGTTCTTCTGGCTCTTGGTGCCAGCCTCATCCTTACAACTTTTTGCAGACAAAAGAAAACGGCTGTGCAAGGGCGGCTATTATTGGCACGATCGCTGAGCATCGTTCTCTCACATACGCTTGCCGGCCTTCAGGAGGTAGCTGGAGATCTCCTGGGATTACAACTGATCTCCAGGCAACAGAGATCGGTTCATCTGGAGAAAATGGCCGCCTTGGAAGGTGGACTCCGTGGCATTATATTGAAGTCCCTCCCTCTCCCAAAGCCCGCCCTCCCTAGGCTCCTCCTCCAGAATCTTTCTAAACCCAGAGCTCGCAATTCAACTCTCACAGCAATTTGTAGCCTATTTTGATGTCTGGATTTGATTGCTTGTTTCGTGATGGATCGTGGCCGCCTCCGGCTTGTCCTTTGAACCTGATGATCGCTGGCCATGTACTGGCCAGGCTCCCACTGCTGCTTAATTAGTCAGCGTCTGGGATTCTCCCTCTGCTTCGTAAACAAGGTTGCCAGGTCTGGATTGGAAAATACCTGGAGACTTTGGGGGTGGAGCCAGGAGAGGGTGGGGTTTGGGGAGGGGAGGGGCCTCAGCATGGTACAATGCCATACAGTCCACCCTTCAAAGCAGCCATTTTCTCCAGGGGAGCTGGAGATCCCCAGGCTCCACCTGGAGGCTGGCAACCCTATTCGTAAACCCTGGATCTCTGAGGGTGGGGACTTCCTCCCAGGCAAAGTGATGAATGATCACAGGAGGCAGGCAGCAACCCTAACCGTAATATGCTTTGGGACCCCACTGGATATAAATAAAGTAAATAAATAAATACAAGAGTCCTTTCATGCAGAAAGCGAGTCCCACAAGCAAATGTTAAGCAGGAAAGGAGCTCTGGACCTTCTCACCCTCCTGTCCTCTCAGGGGATGGCCAGAAGCTGGATGGGAATGAGTTCAGATCCCATTCTATATTTATATGTACGCGGGTGCACGATGGGACCCAAAAGGTTCAGAAACCGAAAAATAAATATGAAGAATGTCGAGTGTATTATATTTCCAGAGATAATACTTCCAAAGCCAACCGGATGAGTTTGAGACTCTTAACTCAATTTTGAACATATGGAGTTAGCAACGCAAAGGCTCCCAGGAGCCCGACACAGGCTGGAAGGGACGGGCTGCTGCACTTTTGCAAATGCCAAGATTTGCCTCCTGAAAGTGAAATGCCACACAAGGCAAAGTGTGTGTGTGTGTTTTCCAAAGGGCTGGTCTGGTGGAGAAATTGCAGGACGCATAAGAAAGTTCTTTTCATCTATTTAATGGACCTTCAGTACAGGAATCAGTATTTTATTTAAAATAATTTTAGACCCCCTTTCCATCTGCTGAGGCACTGATTAGCACATTGGAATTTAGCTGTAATAAGAACATAAGAGAAGCCCTGTTGGATCAGGCCAGTGGCCCATCCAGTCCAACACTCTGTGTCACACAGTGGCCAAAAACACCAGGTGCCCTCAGAAGGTCCAGCAGTGGGAGTAGGACACCAGAAGCCCTCCCACTGCCCCCCCAAGCACCAAGGATCCAGAGCATCACTGTCCCAAACATAAGAACGTAAGAGAAGCCATGTTGGTTCAGGCCAGTGGCCCATCCAGTCCAACACTCTGTGTCACACAGTGGCCAAAATTCAGGGGCCATCAGGAGGTCCACCACAACTCCACCTGGAGGCTGGCATCCCTAGAGGTGATTATGATGATGATGATGATTTAATTTATAGTCCAGTCTCCAGAAGACTGGCTCAGAGCAGGTAACGTCAGTTTATAAATATACAGTTAAAATTTCCAGTATCAAATAATTCAGCCATAAATAGTAAAGGTAAAGGTTTCCCTTGCTCGAAAGCGAGTCAAATCCGACTCTAGGGGGGCGGTGCTCATTTCCGTTTCCAAGCCGAAGAGCCGGCACTGTCTGAAGACTCTCCCATGGTTTTGTGCCCAGCATGACTAGACGCCGAGGCGCACAGAACCCACCAAAGCGGTACCCATTTATCTACTTGCAAGTTCTTGCTTTCGAACTGCTAGGTTGGCAGGAGCTGGAGCCAGAGGCGGGAGCTCACTCTGACACGCGGCACTCGGGTCTCGAACTGCCGAGCTTCTGACCTTCAGGACTGCAGCTCAGCGTCTTGACCTCTGAGCCACCGCTCAGCCACCGACCTCTGAGCCACCATCATCAGAATGCATTAAAATGCATACAACATAATAAAAATCAGTTATATAAAATCAATAGGAAGGGGAGATATCGAACCACTGAAGGAGAACAGCGAGGGGAACAAGGAAAGGGGGAGGCGGGAAGGGGGAGGCCAATCTGTTAGGTCTTACTGAGACCCCCGTACTGTCCTCAACCATAGGGCTGGCGGAACAACTCAGTTCCGCAGACCCTGCGGAACTGCACTAAATTCCGCAGGTCCGTGTTCTCTCCTGGAAGAGTGTTCCACCAGGCCAGGGTCTGGACTGAAATAGCTCTGGTCCTGGTTAAGGACAGACGGATGCTCTTTGGGCTGGGGGCCACCAGTAGATTTTGATCACTCGAGCACAGTGTTCTATGGGGGATGTACCAAGACAGGCGGTCCGGAAGGTATTCTGGTCCCTGTTAAGGGCTTTAAAGGTCAATATCAGAACCTTGAATTTGATCTGGTCCGCAGTCTGGAGCTAATGCAGCTGACAGAGCACCGGTTGAACGTGCTTTCTAAGTGGATTTCCCGTGAGGACGCTCGCAGCCACATTTTGAACCACTTGCATTTTCCAGATGAACCTCAAGGGCAGCCCTACGTAGAGCAAGTTACAGTGATCCAGTCTAAAGGCGACCAGCACATGGATCACAGAGGCTGAATTGGAGGGTGACAGATATGGGGCCAACCATTTAACCTGGTGGAGATGGTAAAATGCCAGCTTAACAGCATTGGTGACCTGGGCCTCCATTGAAAGGGAGGCATCCAGGATCACTCCCAAACTCTTGATGGACTCCGTCAAGAGAGGGAAGATGGCAACCCGGCCAATCTCCCCCCCCCCCCCCGGCCCAGACACAGGACCTCCATTGTCTCTGGATTCAATTTCAGCCTGCTCTGTTTTAACCAACCAACCATAGCCTCCAAACCCCTGGCCAGATAATCTGGGGCAGGCTCCGGCTGGCCACTCATCAACAGATAGAGCTGGGTGTCATCTGCATACTGGTGACATCCCCAGCCCACGAAAGATATGAAAGACCGGTATCTCAGAACCTGGAGAGCTGTTGCCAGTCTGAGTAGACAGCACTGATCTTGATGGACCAAGGGTCTAGTTCAGTTTAAGGGTTCATGCATTCAATCAGTATCTTCCCTTGACACAACATGTTGATGCGAGGCCTTGGTTCTGAAGCTGCTCTTTATCAGGAGTGATCTAAAAATCCTGGCTGACTAGGCTTCATCTTCAAAGCATTCCTGGATTTGAAATTCCTTCTGTAGAGTCAAGCTAGCATTTTTTTTTAACATATCCAACAGACTGCATCTTGCATCTTCCCAGATAAAACACAGAGCTGAAAATGTATTCCCGATAAAAGAAAGCTGGTGTCCCGGGTGGAAGATAAATAATGTTTACAATCCCACCTACATAAAATGGTTGCTGGTTTCATGCCAAAAATACTGAAAATCAATATGTCTGTGCAGTCCTGTTCGAAGTGAATTAGGTCTCTTTCTTTAAGCAGTATAATATGTAACAAACCTTTCAATTATTTCCTCTTTCATTTGAATGTGATGATTAGGGTTGCTAGGTTTCCTTCTCACACCGGCGAGGGGATTTGAGGGGCATTCCGGGACGTCCGTGGTGCAATGATGTCACCCGGAAGTGATGTCATCACATCGGGGACATCACATGGTGATGCTCTGGTTTTTGGGTGAAACTTTATGGTAAAACAAGCTTCAAATCATAGAGTTTTGCTCTCAAACCAGAGCATCACCATGCAACGCCGCGACGTGATAACGGCACTTCTGGGTGACATCATTGTGTCAGGACATTGCACGGCAACATTGCTGTATAGGGGGAACCCCGACCATGACCTGGGGATTTGCAACCCTTGTGACAATTACAATGAAAGAGAATAAACATATAACAAGAAGCTACGGATCTCACATGGGATGATGCTAAGCTACTACTATGTATAAGCAGTAAAGGGTGGGGAAGGGGAATGGCAAAAGAAAGGGAGTACTCATGATTTATTTTATTTATTTATTTAGTTTATTTATACCCCGCTCTCCCCGCGAGCAGGCTCAGGGAGGGATGGGAAATCTGAAGTGTTGGGTGGCTGAAAGTAATAAGGGATGAGGAACAGCAGGTATGTATGAAGAACGGAAATCAACAGAAAAGGATATTGGCTTCATTATTTGCATGCAGTTTCTGGGGATCAAACATAACAGCTCTGTTCTCGCAAGCATATTCATCCCCTGGTGACTGTGGTGTTTGAGTGAAAAAACCCCCCCCCCCAACACAATGGACAAAGATTTCCTTGCTTTTGTGTCATCTCCAGCACAATAGTTTGTCTGTGTTAACGGTTCATACCTTCTGCTGCGAGGCAGCAAGGGATGAGAAAACAGCTGACGGACATGGGTGGGTGAAGGTTCCCAAAGTTATGCAAACTCACATGAGATATGTTTACCAGTATGCACTTAGCACATGTCTTTTTGTTTACTAACTTTGTCTTGTTTGCTGTTGTCTTACACTGCTCCAAGTGGTGGAGGGTGAAAAATTAAAAGGGAAAAAGCAACCTCATGTACTTATCTGACGTTCATACAGGAAGTGACAGAGGGTATAAGAACATAAGAACTTAAGAGAAGCCAGTGTTGGATCAGGCCAATGGCCTATCCAGTCCAACATTCTGTCACACAGTGGCCAAAAAGACCAGGTGCCATCAGGAGGTCCAGCAGTGGGGCCAGGACACTAGAAGCCCTCCCACTGTTGCCCCCCCAGTCAAGCGCCAAGAATACAGAGCATCAGTTGCCCCAGACCGAGAGTTCCGATCTATACCTTGTGGCTAATAGCCACTGATGGACCTCTGCTCTATATGTTTCTCCAATTCCCTCTTGAAGCCGTTCATGCTTGTAGCTGCCACCACTTTCCATGGCAGTGAATTCCACGTGTTAATCACTCTTTGGGTGAAGAAGAACTTGCTTTTATCTGTTCTAACCCAACTGCTCAGCAATTTCATCGAGTGCCCATGAGTCCTTGTACTGCGAGAAAGGAAGAAAAGTACTTCTTTCTCTACCTGCTCTATTCCGTGCATAATCTTATAAATCTTGATCATGTCACCCCTCAGCCGTCGTCTCTCCAAGCTAAAAAGCCCCAAGCGCTTCAACCTTTCTTCATAGGGAAAGTGTTCCAACCCTTTTATCATTCTAGCTGCCCTTTTCTGCACTTCCCAATGCTATAATATCTTTTTTGAGGTGTGGCGACCAGAACTGTGCACAGTACTCCAAATGAGGTCGCACCATCGATTTATACAGGGGCATTACGATACTGGGAATTTGTTTTCAATTCCCTTCCTAATAATCCCCAGCACAGCACTGGCCTTTTCCATTGCAGTCGCACACTGTCTTGACATTTTCATTGAGTTATCTACTACAACTCCAAGATCTCTCTCTTGGTCAGTCTCCACCAGTTCGGACCCCATCAACGCGTATTTATAGTTAGGATTTTTGGCTCCAATGTGCATCACTTTGCACTTGGCCACACTGAATCCCATTTGCTACAATGACGCTCACTCACCCATCCTCAACAGATCCCTTTGGAGTGCCTCACAATCCTCCCTGGTTCTCACCACCCTGAACAACTTCATGTCATCTGCAAATTTAGCCACTTCACTGCTTACTCCCAGCTCCAAATCATTAATAAACAAGTTAAAAAGCATCAGACTGAGTACTGATCCTTGTGGTACCCCACTGCTTACCTCCCTCCACTGAGAAAACTGTCCATTTATACTCGCTCTCTGTTTCCTTTTAATTAGCCTAGTAGCTGTAGGAATCACCAGAAACACTATGGTTTTACCATAGAGTTTACAGTAATTTTCAGAGGTAAATTCTGGGATAGCTCTAGGAATCTCCAGAAACTCTATAATTTTACCACAGACTTTCCAGCAGTTCCTAGAGCTACCCTTTGCCACTTCCTGTATGAACTTCTGTTAAATACATGATGCTGCATTAACCCCCCCCCCAAAAAAACTGTGCCCCCCGCAACCCTCCCACTGGTTGCCAGGAACTGCCCGACAGCCCTACAGATGTTAAGCCATTCACACACTCTCAGCCTTAAAGGGCTGTTGAGAGAACCAAATGGGGGAGACAAGAACAATGCGGACCACTTTGAGCATTAAGCTAAAGAGCACAGGAGCTGAATTCATTTATTCAAAGCACTCATATGCTGCCTTTCCACCCAAACAGGGTCCCCGATGAGTCTATTTTTGTGGGGGTTTTCCCAACAGTTTTCAACAAGCGCTTTTATATGCAGTTTATCACTGTTAAGGATGCCAACCTCCAGGTGGTTAACTAGAGTTCTCCTGGGATTACAACTGATTTCCAGGAAACAGTGATCAGTTCACCTGGAGAAAATGGCTGCTTTGGAAGGCCGAATCTATGGCGTAGTACTCCATTGAAGCGCCTCCCCTCTCCAAACCCTGCCCTCCTCAGACTCCCACCCCCCAAATCTCTAGGTATTTCCCAACCTGGAGCGGGCAACCATAATCAATGTCTACCCACCTTTACAATGCTGCAGTCCTTATATCAAAACGATGAATATTTCTTCTGTGTTTTCTCCCTCCCCCTCTCAATGTTTTTTTCTTCAGGTACTCTGAAAGTCACCTTTCCTAGATATATCTCAGGATCCACCACAGCGGTGTTCATTGTTAAAGCCATGTTTGTCGACAGGAGGTTCTGTCAACGCTTGGGGGACCTCAGACCCTGCTTCTCAGCTTTGGGAAACAAGCAGAGAACGTTTGGCCGAAGTGGTTGTTAACGTTAACTGCGGCTGATTTTCTCAGTTTTAGCTGTCTGGAGCTCTTGCGGGGTCCTACGGCTGCGGAAGAACTGGCTATTGCACAGATTCAGAGTAATCATTGTTAGTCTCCCAGCAGATGCTAAGGAATCCCTCGTTCTGAGATTTTGCATTCCAGAGCACAGAGAGTCATAAACCAGCTGCTACCAATGAGGCCCTTCCAGCATGTCCTTGTCCTGAATGGTTAAGGGGGTTCTCTCTCAAGGACTCAGATGCGGTCTCTTTACAGTGTCCTGTGTCACACTCTCTGTGTCTGCCTTTTCCTTCGGCAAGGGGGGGAAAAGGGTAATTTATCTCCTGATTCGCAAGAGTGTCTGCTTCTTAAATGCCTCTGAAGGCCCTTTGAAGGACATAAACAGAAGCAAAATGCCCTGCAAGGACTATTTTTACAGCTCGCTTCTGTTATTGATAATTTTTATAGCACTTTACGAATTGAAAGTGCTGGGCAATGTTTATCGGCCTCCTTACTATTCGAAACTTACGCGTAGGGGAATTGAGGCTAGAAAGCAACGAGAAGACTAAAAGCGAAGAATGGATGGATCCGGGTAGCCGTATGTGTCATGGAGGCGCCTTAAAAACCGCGATCAACCGCAAGCAGAGACACAACCGTCGCAATATTCGTGCTGCCCTTCTTCTAAGGAACTCATGATTGCATACTTGGCTCTCTCCCCTCCTTTGTTCTGCCTCCCACAAGTTCTCTGTGAGGCAGGTTAGATTGGGAGAGAGTGATGGGCTCACAATCATCCAGTGAGCTTTACAACCCAGGGCAGACTTGAACCTGGCTCCCCAAGGTCCCTAGTCAACGTTTCAGCCACTGCACATCTCAGGAATGTCCACAGCTTCTCTTTATAAAGGGAAGAATCCAGAGATCTGATCACAGATATTTCACTGTGTCGTGTGGTTGGGCCCTCAGAATCAGCCTCGCAAACCAAAATCTCTATTAACGTCGAACAATTTTCAGGGTGGGTTTTTGGGGGTTCGTTATTTTGAAAAATGGCTGTACAGGAATCCGATGCCACCTTGCTGCCCAGTAGTTTCACACAATGAAGAGCAAGTGTGGTGACCAGACTGGGATCTTAGGACAGGAAGCCCACTAGCTCCAGAAAAGGCTACCTTTTTACTCAGGCACACGAGCTTGCTATGTGTAATGTTTTCTCCCACCTTTGTGGGGGACAAGGTGGCCAGTCCCCCAGTGGGGGTGAGGAATCCCACACCCTTGTATGCAGAGGGGTGGCAGGAGGAAAGATGGGAAACAGCCAGCGAGCCAATGGCATGACATCACTCCTGGGGAAACCCCAGAAGCGATATCTCACCTCTCTCCATGGTAGAACTACAGAGTTCTTGGTTAATTCCTAGAGCAGTCTGACATCGTTTCCAGGAAGTTCCTGGAAGTGACGTTATGCCGTCACTGATGGCCACCCCCACATGGCACTGCACCCTTGGTCTGCTGCTGGTTGCCAGGCTGAGTGTGGTAACCAGACTGGTGTAGTGGTTAGGAGCACGGATTCTAATCTGGGAGAACCAGGTTTGATTCCCTGCTCCTCCACATGCAGCTGCTGAGGTGACCTTGGGTCAGTCGCAAGTTCTTTCAGAGCTCTCAAGGGCAGATCTTGAAAGAACTCTCTCAGCCCCACCTATCTCACAGGATGTCTGTTGTGGGGAGGGGAAGGGAAAGGAGATTGACTCCTTTGGGTAGTGATGGGCGGGGTATAAATCCAATTGCTTCCTTTTTTCTTTTTCTTTTTAATTTTATTAAATTTATAAAAGGCCTAACAAGAACAAGGTAAGTATACAGAGAATAACAAGTGAGCAAAAAAAAAAAACACTTAACAAATAAAAAAACATAAAAATATAGGTAAATAAATTTAATACAATACCACAAAAAAAGGCATTAGTTCTAAAAAGACACTAACAAGTTGAAGTGTATTGGCCGGAGCTTTACTCTAACAAAGGATAGTATTTATATAGACGATTGTTACTTGGTCAATACTATAAGGTGAGGATGAAGCCATAATAACCACATTAGCAATCCTGTGTATATAAAATTTTACCGTTTGACCTTATCAATCAGTTGAGTCGGGATAAGATAGATAGGGCCATAGAGTAGCAAATCCAATTGCTTCCTAGTGCAGAAGCATACAAATCTGGGGATCAATTCCAGTTCTAAACAGTACAGCCCTAACAGATTTGCCACAACAGTTTATTACTCAAGAACTCTGGGACAAAAGCTGAGGCCTCAGCTGCTTTGGCTTAGCAAGGGAGGCCAAGGACAGCATGCACTAGATATAGGTTAAGAGTGTCCAGTTCACCTCTATCATTCTAAACTCCTCCAACCTCTTCATCCCAAATGCACTCAGGACGCTGCAGTTCCCTAATAGCCAGTGCCCGGGGGGGCTGAAGAAGTACAATACCCAAAATGCATTGGGGGGAGGAAATGGAAGAATAAAAGTAGATGGAGGGATGATACTTCGAGAATGTTCTCTCTTCGTGGCTGCCTTCCAGTCTTACTACCTCGCTCCCCATCAACAGGGCAGATAGACTGGGATGGGGTGGGAGAAAAGAGGAATTCTTCCATAGCTTGGATTTACTAACAAAGGAATTCAGAAGCTAGGAAGCTCATCTCAGTCTCCCAAGCATCTTGTGATGGGGGGAGGGTCTGGATAAGAGCATTAAGGGCCCAGCCTACGACTGTTTCAGGATAGCACCATTATTATTTATCGGTACATTTAAGAGTCAGGGTTTGTCAGTGGCAAACGGTGGCACTATTTGGTGTGGCCGCCTCAGATGGGGAGATGCCACACAAAACACCAGCTTGGCATAAATAACAGGGCCATCCATTTATTCCTTTCGGCCAAGACTCAAGCCGCTACTCAAATACCTAAAGTGTTAAACATTCCATCAAAATCCAGTTTTCTTCTGTTACGCTCCCAACCCCATCTCCTTTTTCGTTGCTTTATTTCCCTGTTGCCACACAATATTCAGTTACCTTTGTCCCTTACTTGTCGGTAAAAGAAAAAGCCTGTTAAAAAGAATCCACTGAAACTCCGGTGAGCGCTCGGAATGTTTGGATAAGATTTTCTGTACCGTTTCTGCCAGCACACGTCTCCCTGCTCTACAAAAAGCCCATTTCTTCAGCCTCAGGATGTATCTAAAGTGGTAATTAATTAGAAGGCTTTTCAACATCACATTTCCCTCCTTGCGTTTCCCAAAAAAAAGCAGGAAAGCTGGCCAGATCCCTCATGATGCAAACACTAACAGATGCAAATCCTTGCAGCTTCCTGTACCATTTCTGCTCCTCAAGAACATTTTTAGATGCTCAGAAAGCATACTCGGGCTCTCTTGCATCTTCCTTACAAAAGCCGATGATGAGGGTGAGAAACTGGAGAATATGGGGGTTGCGGTTGGCAGTAGGGGTAGACACAAACCGGGAAAATTGAAATTCGTTGGGGGTTCGTGGTTTGTGGTTTTCATGAATCCCAAACCTCCAATGGACTCCTCCATTGCATGAACCAGTTCATGGTTTGTGGAATTCAGCTGACCCAGAAGTGAGCTTCAAAGACATTTAAATGCCTTTGAAGTCAACCTTCAGGTTGGGTCAGCCCAACAGAGCTCCGAGAGTGAGCTCCAAAGGCCTATAAAGGGCCTTCCAGGCGGGGTAGGCTCTGATGGCCCATAAAAGTCTTCAGAGCCCACTCTGGGAGCAAGCTCACTGTCGGAGCTCAGTCGGGCCAGCCTGATCCAGAGGTGTACTCTGAAGGAATAAGAACATGTCTCCCACGAACCTGATAAACCTTCATGAAAAACATGGAGGTTCGTGGGCAGATTGTGGGAGACACATTCTCCCAAACCCCTGATTCGCGCACCACGAACCAGCCTTTTTGTGCTTGAACCAGGGTTCGTTTGTGGGCTCGTGCCCATCCTTAGTTGGCAGGGATCTTATGCTTGCATTTAAAACAATCCTAATTTAGAGGTGTTCCAAATTAAAAAAAATATATTTTTGGACTGTTGACTACATTACACTACAGTTGAACAGCAAGAGAGTCATGCAATAGATTGTGGTCCCCAACCTTTTTTGAGCTTGCAGTCACCTTTGGGATTCTGACACGGCATGGTGGGCACAGCCGCAAAATGGCGGCCCCAGCTTACCTTCTGTCACACCGTGAAGATCCTTGGGCTGTGTTGGCACCTACTGCCAAAGCAATTAAAAAAAAATCTACACAGTCAATCAAATTTCCAAAGGCAAAAGCCCCACCTGGCCAGGTCTACTTTCTTAAAAAAAAAAACACACACACACACACACACACTTGGCAGGCACCAGGAAAGGAGTTGGCAGGCACTATGGCACCCAGGGCTACCATGTCAGGGAACTACTGAGATACATACTTCTGGGCTCTACAACTTCAGACTGCAAAGGGGGAGTTAACAATTGAATACAATTTCAGTTACGCAACAGCAATGTATCAGGGAAAAGGGGATTTAGCCTAGCCTGTTCCCTGAGATGCTAGTTTTTAATGAACGGAGACTTTCGCCCCAATACAGGCAAGTATTTAAATATACAATCTCGACCACTATGTGAAATCTCAGCAGTCCAGCCCAGGATAAACTGCGCCACACGGTCCTTCTGATTGGGTACTTAAACTCTCAGTGTGATAGAAATACCTGAACTTACAGAAAGCCCTTTGTAATTCCAAGACTTCTATCGGTTTCAGATTCTGAGCCCCTGGAAGTTTTATCTCAAAATATAAACAGTCTCTGTTATCTTACGTGAACCCCTGATGTAAACACAGACGATGAAGCAGCATGGTATGGAGCTTAGAGTGTCAGATGCATTGGGTTAAATGTAAATCTATCGTTTGACTTGGAAGCACAGAAACTTTTTCATAGTATCCCTGATTCTCAACATTTCCTGGTTAAGGGGAAAATGCTGCAGAAGAAGAAGAAGAAGAAGAAGAAGAAGAGGAGGAGGAGGAGGAGGAGGAGGATTGGTTTTATACCCCGCCCTTCACTACCCAAAAGAGTCTTGTAGCGGCTTACAATCACCTTCCCTTTCTCTCCCCATAAGAGACACCCTGTTAGGTAGGTGGGGCTGAGAGAGCTGTGACTGACCCAAGGCCACCCAGCTGGTTTCATGTGGAGGAGTGGGGAATCAAACCCGGTTCTCCAGACTAGAGTCCCACCGCTCTTAACTACTACACCAAACTGATTCTCTGGATGATCTGATTCCAGTGGTAACGAGAGAAAGAAATTTTACTTTCAAAAGTTGAAGCACAGTTTACGTGACATATTCATGTTGGTACACTTAACACTGTGAACAGATTCAAAAAAGATTAATTTGCCATAATTCCAAGCCCACATAAGAGAGAAAAGAAGAGAGGTCCTGTGTAAGATGAAACAGAAGGCAACCAATAGCCAAAGAAGCTCAACATCTAACTGATGAGAGGGCGGGGCCAAATGAAGAAGATGAAACAGAAGGCAACCAATAGCTAAAGAAGCTCAACATCTAACTGATGAGAGGGCGGGGCCAAATGTCTAGTGTCCCCCAGTAAGAGAATCCCCTTAACCCTTTCCCTCCCAGATTCTCTTGCAAGACGAGCTACAATATCCAACAAGATGAAGATCTGAGAGAACCTCAGATCTGCGATCAGCTCTGGAAGCTCGATGGGTGTCCTTGAGTTGGTCACACGTTCTCAGCCTAGCCTACCTTTCAGAGTTGCTGTGAGGATAAACTGGAGGAAAGGAGAATAATGTAAGCCACTCTGGGTCTCCCTTGGGGATAAAAGCAGAATACAGATGAAGCAAATGAATGCGAGAAGCTCTTGGGTACCTAATAGAGCAGGGGTGTCAAACATAAGGCCCGGGGGCCAGAACTGGCCCATCCAGGGCTCTTACGTGGCCCGCAAGCAGCTAGTGCAAGGGAGGGAACAGGAGACTGCTCGGGGGGGGGGGGGAGTTGTGAGGCTTCTGATAAGATCCAATAAGCCAGGCCTTTAGTATAAACAAAAGTCCTTTTATTCTTAAAGATCCTTCAGGTACACGATGTTTGTCAGTGATAACCAGGTACAAGCAGCAGGGATTAATATACCATGTACAAATAGGTAAGGACAGGTAAAGAGCCAATCAGAGCCAGCTAAAATGAGCGCGGAAAACCCCAGCCGTTATGTTCCCACCGAAAAGGCGCAAAAGCACTAACCCCCCCCCCCATACCCCTTTGTGAACTCTACTTGCTATTCACAGGCCAGGCACCTGGCCTAAATCAGTCCAAGAGCCGTCAAGGTTACAAAAGCAAGATTAGTTGTCCGAGACGCCAGACTGGCAAAGGGAGGCGGCCCGGAGAGAGTAGCCAGAATGTTTATGCGACGTGGGAGTACGGGGCAAGCCATCCTCCCGGAGGGAAAGAAAGAGCCATAGTGTACGTGACAGGCAGAGACCCATACAGTAGAGACCCATACAATGAATGGCAGAGGATCTGACAGGAGTGGGCAGAGCCACTCCCATTGTGGCTTCGGCATGGCGGAACAACCTCATCTGCAGCAGTCAAGCAGTGTGGGAGTGTCTGCCCATTGCTGCACTGCCGGCTCTCCAGTCGGCCCCTGTGGGTTTTCCTCTGCACCCCCCTCCCAGCCCATGGAGCTTTGCAGTGAGGATACAGCAACTCGGAACTTACCGGCTGCTGCTTTATACAGTTTATATCTCTTGTACCCAGCATTACGATTTATGGCAGACATGACCCGGCCCGACAAAATGACATTTATGTCAGATCTGGCTCTCGTAACAAATGAGTTTGACACCTCCGTAATAGAGCCTCTGAAAAATGCAGTTTATAACATTAACAGTATTGGGTGGGGACTTTTATGTCCAATGGCTGCAAGTGCAGGCATCGGCTGCATACGGTGGCTCAAAACTGGGGTGTCGTCAAGAGATCTGTGGAAGGTTTCTTCCCGATTGGTGCTACTACAGGGTTTCTGTATAGCAGGGAAGACTACGGATTCTTAGAGGCAAACTCCAGAAGGACAGCCCAATGTAGTCCACTCTTGTAAAAAAAACAAAACCTAAATCCAAGCGCCCTACGACACCTTAAAATTGAACTGAGTCACAAGCTTTCCTGCACAAGAATTTTCTCCCTTGGCTACTTCTAAAGAAACAGTTTCAGAAGATATCTTTAGAGGCCAACAAGATTTCTGGGTATGAGCTTTCGAGAGCCAAAGCTCCTGTTATCAGATAAAGGGACTATTCACAGGGGTCATTTTGTAGAAAAAGAGGTGCAGGAGCTCATTACCATAACTCATTTGCATATGCCACACACCCCTAACATACCGGAAGTGTGTCAGAAGGCAACACCCACCCCTCAGGCTCCACTCCACAGGTGAGTGAAACTGACCTGCTCTTCCTCCATTCCCTTCCCCATCCAATACTTTGTGCAATAAAAATAAGCGTCAAGAACACACCCTCATTCTCTTCCTGCTCCCTTGAAACCACCAGGTTTCAAGTAGACTTGAGATACCCAGGACATGTGCACCCCCCATCCCTTTCCCTTCCCCTCCCCACAACAAGACACCCTGTGGGGTAGGTGGGGCTGAGAGAGGTCTTTTGAGAACTGCTCATGAGAGAACAGCTCTGAGAGAACTTGTGACTGGCCCAAGGTCACACCAGCAGCTGCATGTGGAGGAGTGGGGAATCAAACCCAGTTCTCCCAGATTAGAGTCCAACTCCTGACCACTACACCAAACTGATAAGGTGGAAGCTGCTGAAGGGTTGGTGAAATTTCTCCAGTACTTATGTGCCATGTGCCCAGATAAAAAATGGTATACTTGGAAAATTTATATGCCACCTTGAGCAAGTCTCTGGAAAAGCAGCACACAGTCATAAAAGGAACAATGATAAAATTATCAATATTAAAACAAAACATTAAAATCAATAAAGACCCTAGCAGGGCTTTCCACGGGGCGCTGCGCCTCTGCACTGCTCGGGGAAGCTGAGGAGGGGGCGGGGCTTGGTCATGTGCCCACCCCCTGGACTCCTCACTCCCGGAGCTGCGCTCCTGTGTGCTCCTGCTCCAACGGACCCCTGACTATTCATAATATTTTTGGGGTTAAACCCCCAAAACCTTGTTGGTCTCTAAGGAGCTACCGGACTCAAAATTAGCTCTGCTGAGGAAAGAGACTCCGATACAGGAAAGCTCACGCCAAACACAGATGTGTTGGGTTTTCGGCAGCCATAGCACACTTTGCTGTTTCATGCTTGTTCGTGTGACCCATGGCATGTATCGCGGTCGTAAGTGGGTGGGGGGAATCAGCCAGGGAAACAATTTAAAAGCAAAGGTTATCGCCACGGTAGTTTCCTGCAAGAATCTGTACATAATGCAAGAATCTACATGGAATGGGTCAGACCTGCATTATCATCCAAGGACTAAAGAGAGCCAGTTTGGTGCAGTGGTTAAATGCGCGGACTCTAATCTGGGAGAATCAGGTTTGATTCCCCACTCCTCCACTTCTACCTGGCTGGATGACCTTGGGCAAGCCATAGCTCTGTACCAGCTGTTCTCTCAAGGACAGCTTGGGAAAGAGTTCTCTCAGCCCCACCTACCTCACAGGGTGTCTGTTGTGGGGAGGGGAGGGGAAAGGAGTTTGTAAGCCGCTCTGAGACTCCAAGTGAGTGAAGGGCGGGGTATAAATCCAATCTCTTCTGATTCTTCTTCTAAAACCTGGAAGAGATGGCATCTCTGAGGGTTTAACTATGACTTGTACCTGAGGAATGTTGTTGTATTCTATTGGTGTTTTAACTGTTTTAATTCTTTGTATGCTGTATACTGTTTATTATGTCTGATGGAATCCGCCCTGAGCCTGCTATGGGGGAAGGGGGATACAAATCCAATAAAATAAAATAAAAATAAATTTTCAATAGCAGGATGGAGAAGTGGGGTGAGAAAGGGATGGTATAGGCTTGCCAGCTCCAGGTTAGGAAATTCCCAGAGATTTGGGGGAAAAGTCTGGAGAGGACGGGGACCTCAGTGGAGTGCAGTGCCATAGACTTCATCCTCCAAAGCATCCGTTTTCTCCAGATGAACTGATCTCTGTGGTCTGGACAACAGCTGTAATTCTGGGAGAGACCCCCCCCTCCCCCCTGGTCTCACAAAGAGGCTGGCATCTCTATGATGGCAAGAAACTGGTGGGGGCATCTATCTCCAGCAACAGAGGTGTTGTTGCTTCATTCTAGCTTCTTCTCTTTTTCCCCCAGGGCAGTGGTAGAAATCTTCCCCCTTAACTTTCAGCCAATGTGCTTGCTGTTGTTTTTAAAAATCAGATAAAAAGCCGTAGGTAACTTTTTTTTAATGCACACAAACACACGGAGAGCGCGGCACCGTTCAAGAAATCAAATAATGCAAATAAGGGCTGAAAACATGACCTAAAAACGAGCTGAGGTTTCTTTTCCCCCCGCTAAACAAATTTAACCAGTAAATTCTTCTCCAACTGCAGCCAGATAACACTAATGAAAACAAGACAACACAAAGCATATTTATAGAAGGAACCCTTCCTTTGGCTTCATGTTTCCCCGCTGCTTTCCCAACAGCCGCCCTACGGCTTTTGCAACCACAGTCGCTACTCCAAGTAGGAGGCGAACTAGTCTGTCCTTTACCCAACCCTTTTCAACGAATTTTAATGGCTGGAGGCGCTGGCCAATAGCCTGCCACCTGTCAGCCTGAAGAAGATCAGAAAACATTTAAGAGGGTCACGTTCAGTTCGTTATTTGAGAAGCGCTCTAGCAGAGGAAAATACTTATATCGACGAGAGACAACAAATTTTCTTTTCCTTTGGGGGAAATGCCGCAGAAAGTGACAGCCCGGAATCAGACGGGGAGGAGAAATCTTGAGGGCTCTACACAAAGAAAGGAACACAAGGCTTTAATCTGTCTCGCTGAAAAGCCCCGGGAAGAAGGATCGATCCTTAAAGCACCAGCTGAAATATAGAACACAGCCAATTAAGGGAAAACAACCCCAAATTGGCTTAATCCCCGTTCAAGCTGGTAGATTGTTATAACAGTTCCAAGAGACAGAGCATCTTGGATCTCAAAGGGAACGGACTAGAAAGGGAAGGGGAAAGAATGTGCCCACGGTCTCCACGCTGTGTTCCGCACCCACCCCGGGGCAGCTGGTGCCCTAACTCCAGTGGTCTCAACAGGCCCCACAGAGAAATGTGTACAACTTATCAAACTCTTTATTCAGGCTTTCTCATAAGGCAGAATCTTCAGGGCAGACACCGCGCCTCCTTTCTTGATCATCTACTGTTCCTTCCCTCGTCCGTGCTGGCAGTCTCACCTTCATGCACATGGCCCTCTCACTGCCCACTTCCAAAAATCCTAACTATAAATACACATTGATGGGTTCCAAACTGGCGGAGACTGACCAAGAGAGAGATCTTGGAGTTGTAGTAGATAACTCAATGAAAATGTCGAGAAAGTGTGCAACTGCAACGAAAAAGGCCAACGCTACGCTGGGGATTATTAGGAAGGGCATTGAAAACAAATCAGCCAGTATCATAATGCCCCTGTATAGATCGATGATGCGACCTCATTTGGAATACTGTGTACAGTTCTGGTCGCCACATCCCCAAAAAGATATTATAGCATTGGAGAAAGTGCAGAAAAGGGCAACTAGAATGATAAAAGGGTTGGAACACTTTCCCTATGAAGAAAGGTTGAGGTGCTTGGGGCTCTTTAGCTTGGAGAGATGACGGCTGAGGGGGTGACATGATCAAGGTTTATAAAATTATGCATGGGACAGAGCAGGTAGAGAAAGAAGTCCTTTTCTGCCTTTCTCACAATACAAGAACTCGCGGGCACTCGATGAAACTGCTGAGCAGTCAGGTTAGAACAGATAAAAGCAAGTCCTTCTTCACCCAAAGAGTGATTAACATGTGGAATTCACTGCCACAGGAGGTGGTAGTGGCTACAAGTATGGACGGCTTCAAGAGGGAATTAGATAAACATGGAGCAGAGGTCCATCAGTGGCTATTAGCCACAAAGTATAGATAGGAACTCTCAATCTGGGGCAAGTGATGCTCTGCATTCTTGGTGCTTGGGGGGGAGCAGTGTGAGGGCTTCTAGTGTCCTGGCCCCACTGCTGGACCTCCTAAGGACACCTGGTGTTTTTGGCCACTGTGTGACACAGAGTGTTGGACTGGACGGGCCACTGGCTTCTCTTATGTTCTTATATTCGTATGTTCATCTCAGTGGCCACCCTTAAATCTTTCTCCAGCTTAGGTCCCAGAGCTGTGAAGTCTGGGTGAAGCCCCCACTTTCTACATGCCTGATTACTGCCCCTGCCCAGAGGTACACCTTCTACAGCGTGTGTGGCTCCGGCCCCCGATAACCAGCCTCTCCCCAATCAATGCCCTTCTAGCGATTGGGCAAGAGGTCTCTGGTTGCTCTCCTCAAGCAGTGCTCCTAGCAGATGTGAAAATACACTGTGTATTTCTTGGCCCCAACAAGCAGCAGTAACTGAGCGGTGCAAAACACGCCAATGGAGACTGTGGAGAACCCCACAAGTGTGAGGGTTTTTTTTCTTTCCAAGCAGCAGGAAGCCAGTCTCAGTGGCCTGCTAGTTCACAGCTATAGTTATGCTAATGACCCAAGCTAGCAATGTCAACTGAGAGATTTGGTGCTGGGAATCTCCAGGGGACTCCTGGAGATTTCCCAGAAAGCCTTCTAGGAGTGCTCCCAGGATGTACTTATGTGCCCCAGGATGCATCTAGGTGTCCCAGGGTCCACCTGTGTGACCTGGACGGACCAGGTCAAAAGGAGTGGAGCGAGTGATGTAAAATGGGTGGAGACACAAGTTTATTAAAAGTGCTTGCTCCAAAGAGGAAGGGTCTCTTGGTGCTGGTCTTTGGAAGAGAACAGACTGCTGAGCTCTGGTCTGCAGGCCGGCAATCATCTTTGACCATGAGGTCTGGGGAAGGCCTGCAGGAAGCCAGAAGGTAATGAAAGGGCTTTGGAGAATTTGAAACTTTCTAAGACTAGGTGCCAACCCTATTGTTAACATCAGTTAGGGTATGTTTAGAGGAAAGGATGCGTTTATGACTACTTTTATCTTGTTTTTGTGTGTACTGATTTGGGTTCAATGCTAAAGCATGCTTGTAAACATTTTCTTTTTTAAAAAAAATATTTTACTCTTTGATGCTGGTGGTGGTTCTTTGTACCACATAGCTCCTCAATCGCTGCTGGACATGCTACTTGGTAAAGGGGGTCCCAAGGGGAGGAAAGAGGTCAGGGTGCAAGTGGCCAACCATCCAGGGGAAACCCAAAGCTGCAATTGGTCCCTGTGATAACCAGGGGCTGGGTAGCAGGAGACCTTGAGGCCAGGCCTCTGGACTGGGAATGGGGATTGAGAGTCCTGTTCCTCTCAGTCAGGACCCCAAAAATGAACAGGTGATGGCTGTGAATACCCTAGAGGAAGGAAGAGCCACAGTTCCTTCCAGGAGATGGCAACCCAAAGAGAGAGCAGAACAGAACAGGGTCTGCAAGTCAAGCAGGCCTGTTCCATCACAGACGCAAACTTCATTTCCACAGTTATTCATTTCCACAGGTGCCGTAAGAGCAAAATTTGCCTAATAAGTGCAGTATCATGTTGTATTGTTTTGTTTTGTTTTCCACCTCATGAACTGCCTTGAGTAGGTCTTTGGAGAGGTGGCATAGAACATTTTCTAAATAAATAAATACATGCAAAACCCCATCCAAAAAGAACTAAGTTCCACATAATCATTGGCATCTACCTGTCCCAGGCAAACCAGACTCTTTCATCCCCATCAATCAAAGAAGGTCGTTTGGTGGGTACAGGGGTGTTTGAGGCTCTGACCAGGAGCTCCAAGGTTTGCAGAAATCCCATGGAAATGATATGCAAGATCCAGGTTTGATTACAAGGAGATTTTAATAAGCAGTGATCAAACTGGGTCTTGAGCACGCACACAGAGAGCGAAACTTAGCCTGACCTCAAGATGAGATGCACCGCTAAAACTAAGCATCTTATACCCTAAGTGATGGCAAAAAGTCAAGAAATCATTAATTAATCCAAAACATTGAGATGACCCAAGCACCTAGTATCCAGTGGTGAGAGGAAACAAACTAGGCTTTGAAGATAAGAGCTGCTAACAAAAATGAGAGAGAGAAGAATATTCTCTTGGGAGCCACCTGACAGCCATCCAGTCACAGAACTCAAGGCAACTATAGGTCAAGCACCAGCCTGTAACAATGATGAAGTTACAAAGGCTACACAGTGAGAGAGGGCCTTTTCAGTGGCAGCCCCACGATTATGGAAATTTCCCCAGGGATGTGGCACCTGGCCCCCTCATGTTCAAACTTTAGAAGGCAGTTGAAGAAAGCTTTATTTAGGGCCCCTTTTAGTTAATTTTACTAGCAGTCTTAACTTGTGAATCTAAATTTTGTGGGTTTTTTAATGGAATTTATGTATTTTATTTTATGTAATTTATCTATAATATCACAAGCCACTTTGAGGTCTGTATGGAAGAAAGGTGGGTGATAAATGTTTTAAATGAATAAAAATAAGTAAATAATTCCTGTGCGGTCAGGTTTCAAGTGGGACCCAATGCGGAGAGCACAAACCACTGAAAAATGCATTCCATTGCAATGGTGGACACAACAAACTGGAGAATTTTAGGAGGCAGCTGACATCAGAATCTGCACATATGGCCAAGAACAATGGAAGGATATTTCATGGTCTGTAAACCCTCCCTGCGGAGAACACAGCAATGACAGTCTTTAAACAGTACACACTGCTCAGAAGTCAGACTTACCATCTCCGTATGAACTTTCAAGTGTGCCTGCAGCTTGTATTTATCTGGGGTGGAATAATCGCAGTCCTCGGTGGGACACTTCAGCAAAATGTTACTGTGCTTCTGGACGACGTGTCTTTTAAGGCAGTTTTTGGTGATGGAAGAATAGTTGCACTGAGAGCAGTAGTAGAGGTGCTCACGGGTGTGAGTGCGGACGTGCATGTCGTAATGCACCTGGTACCAGAACAGCTTGCCTGAAAAGAACGATGTCAAAACAGAAACGGCATCAGTTAATATATCCAATGGAATGTTCAGATGTTGCATTTAACCATGGTTAAGGGAAAATGTTAGGGTTGCCAAGTAGTACTTGCTGTTTAGCGGGGGAAGTCCTTCTTGGGTCCAGGAGTGTTCTTGAGGCGCTTTGCGCACACGCCACAATTACATCACCTGGAAGTGACGTCATTGCGTCAGGCATACTGGGGGTGGGACCTATGTAATTCAAGGGAAAACCATAGCGTATTCCCTCAAATTATAGAGTGTCCCCCCTGAAACGTGCCCGACATGATGACATCACCTCCAGGTGATGTCATCGTGCTGGGCACGTCTCGGCAGCCCGACAATTTGGGGGTGGGGTTCCGATCAATTTGGGGGTGGGGTGGACCGATCAAGCGGGGGTTTCCCCGCCCCCCCCCCCGGGGGACTTGGCAACCCTAGAAAACATGCAATCCAGTCCTCATGCTGACAACCATGGTTGAACACTAATTCCCAATACCTGCAAGATACGAATGCAAGTACATAGCTTAATCAGAGTTTGTTCCCCCTCCCTTTACTCACTAGGATCCTAAATCAGGGTTTAATCCAGTCTTAGAATCCTGTTTAGAAGAGGAAGGAAAAGATTGGATTTATACCCCGCCCTTCACTACCCGAAGGAGTCTCAGAGTGGTTTACAAACTCCTTTCCCTTCCCCTCCCCACAACAAACACCCTGTGAGATAGGTGGGGCTGAGAGAGCTCTGACAGAAACTGCTCTTTTTCAAGAACAGCTGTGCCAGAGCTATGGCTTGCCCAAGGTCATCCAGCAGGTACAAGTGGAAGATCAGGGAATCAAACCTGGTTCTCCCAGATTAGAGTCCGTACACTTAACCACTACACTTAGTAAGGACGGGGGTGACACTAACGGATTAACCTGCATATCTTGGAGTTGTACGTCACAGGAAACTAGTTAGTATTTAATCACACTTCTTGGTGCAAGAACCTTGCATCCACCATCAAGTCACTTAAGAACGTAAGAGAAGCCAATGTTGGATCAGGCCAGTGGCCCATCCAGTCCAACACTCTGTCACACAGTAGCCAAAAATACCAGGTGCCATCAGGTGGTCCACCAGTGGGGCCAGGACACTAGATGTCCTCCCACTGTTGCCCCCCCCCATCACTTGTGTGGAAAACCCAGAAGTGATTTAGGGTACCTGTAGGAATTGCCAGATACTCTATTGTAAAACCACAGAGTTTCGGCAATTCCTAGAGCTACCTTCTGCCACTTCCGGGTTCTCCCAACAAGTGACGTAATGTCATACACAACTCTGCCTCCCGCCCCACACAACTGCTTGGAGAAGCAGAAGGCAAAGGGAGCGGGAGGCAAGAGATCCTCCACGCAGCTTAGGACACCGGCAAGCACAGGGCAAGATATGGTTGTGTGATAAGACTCAACCCTGATAATGTTCTTGATCAAGCTTGTTCTCTGCTGACCAGAACAGACCTCCCTGCCTTGCTTCAGCGAACATGCAACTGACTTTGCAGAGACAGGGTCTCCTGTAAGCAGGCAAGAAGGTAGCTGCCACGAGTACGGCCTAAGCAACAATACTTGCTTCACGCCTTTCAGAGCTTATAGAAATCAAGGAGTGAAGAACAATTATTTCGGACATACGCTCGGCCCCTGCGAATGCAGCTAGAAAGCGCCTCTCTTGTGACACAGCCTTAATTGATATTTCCTAAAAGAGAGCAATCTTAACAGGGCACAGTTTAACATGTGATCCTTTAACCAACGCATTCCGGATGAAAAGTCTTTTTGAAAGGCATTTCGCTAATTGAATCGCTCTTAATGGACACGGTCCCAATGAAATGCAATTTTCAGGAAGCACTTAAATCAGGAGGCGTCACTAGCGGACCCAGTGACCCCAGATCATTGCCTAGGGCAACACGGGGGAAGACGGCGGCAGTCATGCTACCTCAGCTGAGGGAGGAGGCAAGTGAGGAGTCCGGCGGACGCGAGATTCTTCGTGAGAGAAGAATGGGCATGCACGATAGCGGCATACTGGGCTGACTGCAATGATGGAAGGGTGTGAGCAAAATGGGGAATGGCAGCTTGGAGGGGGAGAAGAAGGGGTACACGCCCGTAACCCTCGGTGTTTGTGAGGGTCCCCTGAGTTTTTGGGGGAATTAGCCAGGAAACCCCAAACAATGCGAGAGGGGGTAATCAAAAGCAGAATCTCCACCTACATTTACAGAGATTTTTCCCTCAGTAGAACTCTCAAAATGAACCAGGTATGGTGGGGGAATCGGTTAGTTCTACTGTCTTCTCTGAGAAATTAATCTTTGACACTGATGGATTTAAAGAGGGACGAGAATGGGCAAGAACCAGACCTTTGCACCTTTAGGATCAGTTTTTCAGACAGGCCTCGGGTCAATATTTGATGGCACACATTCCATGTGACTGTAGGATCTATTCTGAACCTATTTGCGGACCAGGAAAGAGTCTTGAATGGGTCACCCTGTGAGATACCAAGAGAGGGAAGGTTGTTTGTGTCCCCTGTTTATTGGTACCAGGCTCTTCCATTCAACGGAGGAGGGGTCCAGGCATCACACACCTCACACTGAAAAGAAAGAAGCTGGGGTGGGAAGGGTCCTTATGACTACGCAGATATGTATAAAAAGAAGAAGAAGAAGAAGAGATTGGATTTATACCCCGCCCATCACTACCCAAGGGAGTCTCAGAGCGGCTTGAAAAAGAGCAGTTTCTGTCAGAGCTCTCTCAGCCCCACCTACCTCCCAGGTCTGTTGTGGGGAGAGGAAGGGAAAGGAGTTTGTAAGCCGCTTTGAGACTCCTTTGGGTAGTGAAGGGTGGGGTATAAATCCACTCTCTTCTTTTTCTACTCAAAGAAGCTTACAATCACATTCCCTTCCCCTCCCCCAAACAGGCACCTTATGAGGTAGGTGGGGCTGAGAGAGTTCTCAGAGAACTGTGACGGGCCCCTCACCCAGCAGTCTTTGTGTGCACGAGGAGTGAGGGAATCAAACACGGTTCTCCAGATTAGAGTCCACCGCACTTAACCACTAAACCACACTGGTTCTCTCCAGATTTCTCTACCCAGAAAGAAGTTTTCTCTACCCAGAATCCCATGCAGTTGGCCCTAGGAGGAGCAAAGTCTAGAAACCTGGGCAGTTTCTATTGCCCCCCCCCCCGCCCCACTCCAAGGTTATGCATATTTCTTACCGCAGTATTCACATTCCAAGTCTCCGTAGACCTTCCTGATCTTCTCGCACAAGGTCGTGTTCATTTGTCTTTTCTGCAAACTGTCCAGGATCTGCATAAAAGCTGCAGCTCCGGTCCGCTGATCTGAAGACGGTGTGAGAGAATCGGCGTTCTCGCCGGTGGCAGTGTTTGATTCCAGAAGAGGAAGTGGGGCTGAGGGGTCCACCTTTTCTGTTGCTGATGTGCTATCTCCCTGCTCCGGAGGACCAGAAGATTGGCCATTTTCGGAACGATCAGGTGTGCACTGGGGGTCTTGGCTGTCCCTGTTAGCACTGGAGCTTTCATCTCCAGGGAGCTGAATTTCGTCACCCTTTGCATCTAGTGAGTGATCGTGAGAGGCTTCCTCTTCCTTTTCAAGAAAAGACTTTTCTTCTTCCGAAGAACTTTTCAAAAGAAAGACACCTGAATCACTATGTGGGCACCCATCTTGGGATTGTGGTTCGGTTGGCAGCGGGCAAAGAGGATCTATGGCACTTGGAATTGGAAGCTCTAAAGGAGCAGCAGTTAAATTGTCCCCAGAGCTATCACGATGGCTTCCCTGGGGGCTGCCCGATTCGCCAGCGCAAACAGTTTTCTTCGGTATACAGAGCGCCTTGGAGTTCAAGAGCGAGAGTTCGGCAGCTGTCTGAGACAACTGTTCGCCCAGCGCTTCTTGCTGGATGTCCCCACCTGGCTCCAGCAAGCAAAAGCTCTGATTGATGGAACTGTTAAAAACGGACGACTCGGGCAAATCCCCGTGCACTTCTTTGATGTGCAAGCGGAGCCGGATGGAGCTGACAAATTTCTTGGAGCACTCGGAACAGACATACACAAAGGGATGCTTCCGGACGTGAAGCTCCAGCGCCTGGTACTTGGTGGCTCCGTGGCCGCACAGCTCGCAAGCGAAAGGCCTCTCGTCTCCATGGACAAGCATGTGCCTGTCACGATCCAGCTCGTTTTTGAACTTGCGCTCGCAGATGTGGCAGTCGTACAGCAGCTGCCTCTTGCCTTCACGGGTCATCAAGCGGAGCTCGTCAAACACGTCCTTCACTTTCTTGTCCAGCAGATCGTGGGCCTCCTTGATATGCTTGATCAGGTTCTTGATGTCCGAATACTTCTTCTTGCAGAAGCGGCAGTGCTGCTTGATCTTCTTGTGGACTCTCTCCACGTGGACCTTCAGGTGGCCTTTGCTCAGGCAAGTGAAAGGGCAGTAGTCGCAGCCGAACTTCTCTCCCGTGTGCTTCCGCAGGTGGACGTTCAGGTTGGCCTTGATGGTACTCGCGTAGCTGCAGAAGGAGCATTTGTACGGCTTCTCATTGGTGTGAATCCTCAGGTGGGCCTGAAGGGAGTGCTTGAATTTGAACACTTTGTTGCAGTATTCACACGTAAAAATTTTCAGCTGAGTTGCTCCTAGCCTAAAAGGGGGAGAGGGAACAGGATCAAGAAGTACACCCTTGATGCTACTAAGGCAGGCAGGCACTAGTCCAGGAGCAGCGTTCCCTCTAAGCTGAATTAGTGGGAGCTAGTTCACCGTTTTTTAGCCTCCAGATCACACATTTTTGTCTTCGCTCAGGAAGGATGGCTTCAGAGCAAACTAACTGATGCAGCGGCCAAATCGCTCGCTCACAACTTTAATGCCCGTAGCTCACAAAGTAGAATTTTTGCTCACAGGAATCCACAGCTTAGAGGGAGCATTGCCGAGAAGTCCCCAACATGGTGCCTGTGACACTTACCAGCACCTTTCCTGGCACACACAGTACAGGGATCGTCACTTGTGTGACTGAAGGTAAACTGAAGCAACCATTTAGTGGCTGTTCCACCCCCTGTGGCAGCCATTTTGTGGCTCTTGCCTTCACAAAGCAACTATTCTGTGACTCTGTGAAGGCAAACTTTTTTTTTTTAGCTCCACCTCCTGTGGCAGCCATTTTGTAGATGCACTGTCTTGCTGCGCCAGAATTCCAAAGGTGCTCAGCAGGCTCAAAAAGGTTGGGGACCCCTATGCTAGCAGATTAGAAGAAGAAGAAGAAGAAGAGAAGAAGAAGAAGAAGAGATTGGATTTATATCCCGCCCTTCACTCACTTAAGAGTCTCAGAGCGGCTTACAAACTCCTTTCCCTTCCCCTCCCCACAACAGACACCCTGTGAGGTAGGTGGGGCTGAAAGAGCGCTTTCCCAAGCTGTCCTTGAGAGAACAGCTGGTCCAGAGCTATGGCTTGCCCAAGGTCATCCAGCCAGGTGCAAGTGGAGGAGTGGGGAATCAAACCCGGTTCTCCCAGATTACAGTCCACGCACTTAACCACTACACCAGACTGGCTCTCACACCAGACTGGCTTAGTTGTGATACCATAGCTTGCTCTGGTTTTCTAAATGCCTACCCCCGCCAGTCTCCACTGGAACCATTTTTCTCAATCTCCATATCAATGGAAAAGGAGGGGAGGGAGATTCACTTCCTTTCCAGTGGAATCCTCTACTTGATATTTAACAGTCTTCCACTATGTATATCTACAAGTGGCCTCACAACCAGTGTTCCCTCTAAGCTGAGTTAGTTTGAGCTAGCTCACAGTTTTTTAGCCTCCGGCTCATACATTTTTGTCTTCGCTCAGGAAGGATGGCTCCAGAGCAAACTAATTTATCCAGTAGCCAAATCGCTCGCTCACAACTTTAATGCCAGTAGCTCACAAAGTAGAATTTTTGCTCACAAGACTTCACAGCTTAGAGGGAGCTCAGAACATAAACTAAACGTGATAAAAGAATAGTAAAACATTACTAAAAATAGAAACAACAGGGTAAAAGATAACAATAACGAAGACAAACAAACACTGTGATTAATGATCATAAATATTCTAAAACAACACAGAATTAAACCTTCTAAAAACCTTAATGGCTTAAAGGTGGCGTTGGTATAAAACTGGGGCAACTGAAAATTTCATTTTTGAGAGTTCCACGACCGTCCACCTGGCCCTGGAAACCTGTAGAAGGGTTGGCAGTGGCAGCATTCTAGGATAAACGTTAAAAAGAAAAATAAGGCCTCATCTACCTTCAGAAAGTTCTTACCATAGAGTTTCTACTGATCCCTAGAGCTACCCTTTGCAACTTCCAGGTGGCTCTAGAAATCGCCAGGAACTTTATGGTGAGAATTTCCGTTCTTCTTTTTTCTTATTTATTTTCTCCTGCTGTTTCCAGTAGCAGCAGTCCTACCGTGGGCTTGGCAGCCCTACTGGAAACCCTAGCTCCGGCCCCCAGTCCTCCATGATGCTCTTGGACGACAATGGGCCAGTTGCTATCTTTCAGCCTAACCTACCGTATAGGGTAGTATTTTGAGTATAAATCGGAGAAACAGAGAATGGTATTTGCTGCCCTGCCCTCTTTAAACGTAAGAACATAAGAACATAAGAGAAGCCAAATGTTGGATCAGGCCCATGGCCAATGCTCCCTCTAAGCTGTGGAGTCTTGTGAGCAAAAATTCTACTTTGCGAGCTTCTGGCATTAAAGTTGTGAGTGAGCGATTTGGCTACTGCATAAATTAGTGTGCTCTGGAGCCATCCTTCCTGAGCTGAGACAAAAATGTGTGAGCTGGAGGCTAAAAAACGGTGAGCTACCTCACACTAACTCAGCTTAGAGGGAACATGGCCCATGGCCCGTCCAGTCCAACACTCTGTCATACAGTGGCCAAAAACACCAGATGCCCTCAGAAGGTCCAGCAGTGGGGGCAGGAAGCCCTCCCATTGTTGCCCCCCCCCAAAAAAACACTAAGAATACAGAGCATCACTTGCCCCAGACTGAGAGTTCCTATCTATACTTTGTGGCTAATAGCGAAATATACTTTGTGGCTAAAGGAAGGGTAGATAAAAATGTGATAGGCGGATAGATTACTAAGGGGCATCTCCCAACTGCAGTCCAGTCAGTAATCTGGCACGGTACTGCAGTGGAAATTGTGAGCAGCTACGTCAACAGCGCTTCATTCAGGAAAAGTCTTTGCTGGGTTTGACCATGAGTTTGCTGCAGGGTAGCAGATGTGCCAAGAAGGCCCGAGGAAATGGCTAAATCCTTGGATTATTTCAGGCCCTGGTCTAATGCCACTTATGACTGGCTGGAAATCCTACATGATCCTTCCCGGGTCAGTTAAATCCGAATTCTGAACATGCTGCTGATGCCGCTGGATGAAGACTGGCTTGCTTCCTTTCCCTCTTGCCTTGAACTCCCTTCCTCCCGCTTGCTTCCTTTTCATCCTCTACCTGCCGCCTAGATCACACACGCATAGAGCTGCCTTCTACTCAACCAGACTGTTGGCCCGTTAAGGTTAATACTGTCTATTAGACTGGCAGTGGATTTCCAGGGTCTCAGGGAGAGATCCTACCACCTGATCTTTTTATCAGGAGACGCCAAGGATTGAACCTGGGGGCTTCTGCATGCCGAGCAGATGCTCTGCCGCTGAGCCACCACCCCTCACTATTGTCTACTGCACTCAGACTGGGCCATCTCAACCATACCAAGCTTTTGAAAAAATCGTGCAACACGAACTTAACCCCACTTCCCCCCACGAACACACAATATAGTCCATTAGCTAGTTTCGAAAACAGATGCTTGAGGGATATTCTGGAGGATGATAATCCTGGTGCTCAGAGCTTTTTTTCTAGAAAAAGCCCAGCAGGAACTCATTAGCATAATAGGCCACACCTAACAGCAGAAACGTATTAGCATATTAGGCCACACCCTGGGAAGCGCAGCTCCCTCCCAGGATTGGCTTCTCCAGGTGCTCCGTGGCTTGCAGGGCGCCTGGGGAACCCGAGGAGGGGAGGCAGTTTAAACTGCCTTCCCTCCCTGGATTATTTTGGCTTCTCCAGGCGCCCCGCGGCTTGCGAGGCCCCTGGGGAACCCGGGGGGGGGGGGGGGAGGCTGTAGGCATGGCCAACTCAGAAGCCAGCTGGAACTCCATTCCTGTGTGTTCCTGCCCAAAAATAGCCCTGCTGGTGCTTAATTGTGGCCCAGCCTCTCTAAGGAAGCAACAAATTCCACTGTGAGGTGGTTGGTAAAAGATGTATTAATGCATACTAAAGGAACCAGCGCTTGCATTCTGGAGTATAAGACTATATTATGGAAACGGTCTTTCTACTGCCCAGTTCGCTTCAGCTGTTTTTGGTTGTGCAATGGAACAAATTTAGAGTCCAGTGGCACCTTCAAGACCAACAAAGGTTTATTCAAGGTATGAGCTTTCGTGTGCATGCACACTTTTTCAGATACATCGCAATGGTAGGTAAGGTTCAAACTTATAGACAGGGGCTGAACAGCAAATCAACATGTAACATGATGAAGATGTGCAAAGACAAAACTAAATAACGAGCTAAGGTTGTAAGGTCAACAGCTGTAAAGCAATAAATATATCAAAATAGCAGATAAACGTGTTAAGGTGTCTTTTCTAATTGTGGGAAATAAACCGATACTCTCCATTCTCTCCTTTCAGGTGCGGAGGTCACAGCATTTTTTCTTTCTTTTTTGAGGTCGAATTGAGGATGTGCAAGTTGGTGGGATTTACTTAAAAAACGCCCCCCAAACAAAACTCTGTTACCTGCTGGATTTCATCGGTTGCTCATAGGGGGTTTGTTGAATGGCATATTCCTGATACCCCCTTCGCTGCGATGAGTCCAACGCTGACGTCTCCAGATTGGTTGTTGGCTCGGTTTCCTGAGAAGCAGCCTCAACTGGGACTATCTTTGTCGCTCCTAAAAGAGAAAAACACACACACAAATTATCCAAAAAAAACCCTGGTAACAATGTACAGGCCGTACTGGCTGTTGGAAATGTTGGCTGACTAATGGTTCAATAATAATGTGCAATTGAACGATAGTGATTTCATCTATAGTTACTTTTGGGTAAATACCCTATGAACAGGGATGGGTCTCTGCACTACCTCCTTCCTCCCTGCGACTTCTGATTTGAAAGCCAGTTTGGTGTAGTGGTGAAGTGCGTGGACTCTAATCTGGGAGAACCGGGATTGATTCCCCACTCCTCCACTTGCACCTGCTGGGTGACCTTGGGCAAGCCATAGCTCTGCACCAGCTGTTCTCTCAAGGACAGCTTGGGAAAGAGCTCTCTCAGCCCCACCTACCTCACAGGGTGTCTGTTGTGGGGAGGGGAAGGGAAAAGGAGTTTGTAAGCCGCTCTGAGACTCCAAGTGAGTGAAGGGCGGGATATAAATCCAATCTCTTCTCTTCTTCTTCGCCTTCTCCTCCTCCCTGCCCAACAAAAGCTGCTCCTCAAGATTCAGAGAGCTGAGAAGCTGTCAGGAAAAGAAGAGAGTGCCGCGGGAAAGGTGGCAGGTTAAGGGGAGACTGGCTAAAACCACCCCTTGTATTCAGGCTTTTTGTTCAGCCAACCAAATCGGAAGCCAGAATGGAGGGGGTGATTTCTGCCACTTCTTCCAACTTTGTCGCAGCTCTCCTTGCTGCATCCCACCTCGTTCCTGAGAGCAGCAGTACGTTTTAGGGGGGGAAGGAGAGGCAGCAGGGGAAAGATACGATCCGTGAATTCCTGGCATTCATAATTCATAGCATCCAGATCGGTGTTCAAAAGCAAAAAGAAGGGGAGGGAAAGTGTTTTAATTAGCTCTCGAAAACACAGCGCTTCTAAAAGTCACCCTTACGCAGGGGTCATTTCGTAGAAAAAGAGGTGCAGGAGCTCATTAGAATACCTATTAGCATAACTCATTAGCACATGCCACACCCCCTGCACTACCTCCTTCCTCCCTGCGACTTCTGACTTGAAAGCCAGTTTGGTGTAGTGGTGAAGTGCGCGGACTCTAATCTGGGAGAACCGGGTTTGATTCCCCACTCCTCCACTTGCACCTGGCTGGATGGCCTTGGGCAAGCCATAGCTCTGTACCAGCTGTTCCCTCAAGGACAGCTTGGGAAAGAGCTCTCTCAGCCCCACCTACCTCCCAGGGTGTCTGTTGTGGGGAGGGGAAGGGAAAAGGAGTTTGTGAGCCGCTCTGAGACTCCAAGTGAGTGAAGGGCGGGGTATAAATCTAATCTCTTCTTCTTCTTCTTCTTCTTCTTCTGACATCGCCAGAAGTGTGTCAGAAAGGGAAACAAAGGGGGGGGAGCATCTTCAAAAGCCTCCCCTTCCCTTCCCCAGCTGGCCTGCCAAGGTGTGTGGGGGGGAGCCAAGCAAGAAGGGCCCCATAGAATACAGTGGAAAGATCGTGCCACCCCTGCCGCATGCTCTAAACAGGAGGGGTTTAAACTTTAAACCCCTTCTCACTTTGCTTCCTCCACAGGCCTGCTGGGGGAGCGGCTTGCCGCCACTGCCATCTGTGCCCACTAGGGGTGTGCAAATAAAAAAAACATTGGCCCGATCCAGGCCGCATCTGTTCCGGCTGCCAGTTTCGGCAATGCGAGCCCATTTGGTCGGCCGAATGTCAGTTTCAGCCCCATTATACCCTATGGGTCATTGAAGCCAGTGGCAAAAACAAGAATCCTGTGAAGCTACATCTGCAGTTCCCAAGAACTTGACTAGATCTTGAATCGCAGAACATCATCTGCCAGCTAATTATCTGACTGGGACAATTCATCATCATCACCACCACGACCACTGGCATTTTCACAGAACTTTCGGTCTTCATAATAATCCTGCACAGGCAATCCTTACAACGCATTATCCCCATTTTGCAGATGGAAGGGTTGAGGGGGAGACAACAGTTTGTCAAAGGCCACTTGGTGAGCTCCTGGCAGAGGCAAGGTTCGAACCGGGGGACTCCCAGATCACGGCTCATTCCCCTTTGAAGTGTGCTAAACCGCTCCCCCAACCCACCATCGCCTCCTGCAAACATCGGATCCGGGAACACGCGTTCACCGAGATAACTGTGCATTTCCACCCAAAGTAAGAGCTCACCGGGCTTCGCCGGCAACAGCTTCGTTTAAGTTTAAAAGCTTTCTCTTTTGCTCCTGATGGATTATATCAACGCTGCCTCACATTTCAATTTACGGCATTGGGGGCTTATCTAGAAAGGCCACGGCGGTTTGCTTTCCTTTATGCCGAAAGAAATGGCGCATCAAATGGTATAAACAGGACAATTATGAATGCACCATGACACGCACACAGAGAGAAAATATAGCTGGCAAAGCAAGATAAAGCTCACAGTGAGGCTAGAAGCGGGGGGGGGGGGGGCGTCTCCTTATTTGTGTACACTCGGCACCTGTTTCCCGCCAGCCTGCCTTGCTCGCCCCCTGGGACCTGCTGCACCCTAAGGATTTTAAATGCCCACTGACGAAAACATTCCTGGCTACGGGGCAGGGCTGTGGTGGTCTGCGGCAGAGCAGCTAGATTCAAGTCCAGTAGTATCTTAGAGACCAACAAGGTTTTCGGGGTATGTGCTTTCAAGAATCAAAGCTCCCTTCGTCAGAGACAAGTGGGAATGGAGATTCCCGAATCCTTACGTCCCTGTCGGAAGGTGGGAGGAGTGTTGTAATCCTGGCTCCATTCTTTGCAACATCCTTCCAACCTTCTGACTGGGATCTAAGAGCCTGTATACGATGAAGGGACCTCTGACTCTCAAAAGCCTATCACCTGCAAAACTTGTTGGTCTTCAAGGCGCTGCCAGATCTGAATCTCGCTGGGTTTAAGACTGTGTATCTGCCATGACTGTGAAGTCTCTTTTGTGCCATCTGCTCCCCCTCCTACGTCACTTGCGCTCATGTTCGTTTCTCTTTATGCCCACAAGTATATGCCTCAGGGTCCATGAGGCAAGATTTGCTTTTCCGTAGGTCTGCTAGTTAAACAGTCTTGCCTGGGGTGCAATTCTAGTTTGACTCCTCGCGGTGCACGTGGATAATACTAAAGAGCTAGAACTTCTACTTGCCAGGTAATCATAGGGTCTCCTGGCTACACTCTTACACACGTGGAAACAATCAACCAATCAAACAGTCCTCCTCAGGACTACTTGAAAAGGGGTGTAGGGTATTATTATACGCTTCCTGTGTGTAACTCTGCCATACGATAAATAATAAACAATAAACAGTTTTGCCAAGTTTGTGCTGTTGTACCCTTGTCTAAATATTAGAACCGGCCAATCTCGTAATAAGAAAATAAGAGAAGCCAATGTTGGATCAGGCCAATGGCCCATTCAGTCCAACACTCTGTCACACAGTGGCCAAAAATACCAGGCGCCATCAAGAGGTCCACCGGTGGGGCCAGGAAATCAGAAGCCCTCCCACGGTTGCCCCCCCAAGCGCCAAGAATACAGAGCATCACTTGTCCTAGACTGAGAATTCCTATCTATACCTTGTGGCTCATAGCCACTGATGGACCTCTGCTCCATATGTTTATACAATTCCCTCTTGAAGCCGCCCATGCTTGTAGCCGCCGCCACCTCCTGTGGCAGTGAATTCCACGTGTTAATCACTCTTTGGGTGAAGAAGTACTTCCTTTTATCCATTCTAACCTGACTACTCGGCAATTTCACGGAGCAGAAGGCACGTTCCAAGGAGACCAAACATGGTGCCGCTGCTTCTGCCCTCATGTAATAACTGGCCCGAAGGGGTTAGCCTGAGATACGCATTTGCCTCTTTTTTATTTCTGACCTGCTGTAAAAGAAAACAATATAAGTTCGCCTTTCGCCATCTGGCATGGCCTGAATCAAGGAGACCTTGTAGCGGCTTGGGTGCGCACTTACACACCGAAGTCCAGCTTCCTTGGGCTCTTAATCTGAAGAATTACCGACTGGGACAGATAATTCCAAAATGAGTCCAATGGCTTATTTTGTGGATTCAACTCTGCTTTCCACTTCAGCTGAAGCTGTCGATTAACCGCCTTTCATAAGCATTACGTTTGGTTTAGTAAGAAGCCAAGGCGTGTCATCTGACTTCTTTGCACTGGAGAAATCAGACGCCACCAAATCTGCTGAAAAATAAACTGGCTGTGGTCCCAAAGCGCTACAAACGTGATAAAGGACGGCCATGAACCTGCCACCAAATAGCACAGGATAAGGGCGTATTGAATTGTCAACGTGAAAGTTTTGCAAGGCTATACCTAAAATAACAACAAGAGAGACTGCGGTCTGTACAGGACGCCCCACTCATTACCCTGGAAGAAAATCTCCTAATGCTCCGGATTCTGCCCCCCCTTCCTTCCTCTAACTGATAAAAAGCATGCATGGCCTCTTCCGTGAGTGCTTTATTACAGAACATGTGAATATATATATATATATATATATATATATATATATATATATATATATATATATATATATATATAAGGGGACAATGGTGAAGCGCATGCTTCTCAGATGAAATTCTGCCGCTGTGCATTAGGGCGTAATAAAAACCCCGTAGCTTAAAAATAAAATGTGAACGTGTTTTCTGTTCAGTTTACCAAAGAACTAGCGTCATGAAAGGGAGGGAAACACATCGTATAGGCCGATGGCAAACTGCATAAAGTATCACCTCCCCATCTGGTAAAATCTTTCTGGAAAGGGAGTCACTTAAGAAGTGTCGTTTTTATGGGATACGGTGGTGGCGCTGAGCAAGAGTGGCCTGAGGTCTCCAGATACATCAAAAGAAGCGACTGTGGGCGAGAGACAGACAGACGCTGCACTCGCTCTATGAAATATACAACAAGGCTTGCAAGAGCTGAGGAGCCCAGGTTACGCCTAGCTCCCATCTCCACTGATTTGGAATACGGGACATCAAACCATCAGCTGGGGATTCAACGCTGCACGTAGATGGGGGCGGGGAGGAGAAGGTGCTCCCCCCGCCTCTGATCTAGTTTCAAAGACCTAATGAGGTACCAAGGGCTGTGGGAAGAAGCTCTTGTCTAACCAGGAGGCAACATCAAGGGAAGGCCTCAGCTTCTTTGCCCTGTCGTTGGCCCTCCAGAGTGACGTGGACAGGATGCTAGATGGACCACTGGGTCTGAACCAGCAGGGTTCTTGTTATGTTCACCGAGCCTTGCCTCTCCCTCGCTTCCGTGGGCTCCAAACCTTTCTATTATTTATCTACTGCTTCTGTCATGCTGCTGGCATCTTTCCACTCCTGGACCTGGCCTCCTCTTCTGGCTTTCGATTAAAGTTGTGACAGGAGGACCTTGACCTTGACATGATGTCGCCGGCAACATCCATGCTGATCACTGGATCCCGGGGCTCTACAGGGCGAGCGTCAGGGAGTGCAAGGAGGTGCATTGTGGCAGATGCTCATGCTGTTGTACCTGGGATAAGCCCTAAAGGAGATCCTGAGCTCTTTGGAGAGATGGCAGGATTCAAATGTGAGACATAGACTATATTTTACATGATGCTACTAGTGTACTGTATTGCAGTAATGAGACATAGCCTGTTGTTATTATTTTTTAAAAGACCTATAGTACCTCCATATTCAGAGGCACTAATCCTCTGAACATCAGTTGCAGGAGGCAACACCAGGGAAGGTCTCTACCTCTCTGCCCTGTTTTTGGCCCACCAGAGGAACTGGTTGGCCACTGTGTCAGACAGGATGCTGGACTAGATGGACCACTGGTCTAATCCAGCAGGGCTCCTCTGATGTTCTTATGAAGGCCTCAGCCTCTATGCCCTGTTGTTGGCCCTCCAGAGGAACTGGTTGGCCACTGTGTGAGACAGGATGCTGGACTAGATGGACCACTGGTCTGACTCAGCAGGGCTCTTCTTATGATCTTATGAAGGCCTCGGCCTCTCTGCCCTGTTTTTGGCCACCAGAGGAACTGGTTGGCCACTGTGTCAGACAGGATGCTGGACTAGATGGACCACTGGTCTAATCCAGCAGGGCTCCTCTGATGTTCTTATGAAGGCCTCAGCCTCTATGCCCTGTTGTTGGCCCTCCAGAGGAACTGGCTGGCCACTGTGTGAGACAGGATGCTGGACTAGATGGACCACTGGTCTGACTCAGCAGGGCTCTTCTTATGATCTTATGAAGGCCTTGGCCTCTATGCCCTGTTGTTGGCCCTCCAGAGGAATTGGTTGGCCACTGTGTGAGACAGGATGATGGACTAGATGGACCCTCACTGGTCTGACTCAGCAGGGCTCTTCTTATGATCTTATGAAGGCCTCGGCCTCTCTGCCCTGTTGTTGGCCCTCCAGAGGAATTGGTTGGCCACTGTGTGAGACAGGATGCTGGGCTAGATCAGGGGTGGGCAAACTGTGGCTCGGGAGCCGCATGCGGCTCTTTCACATATATTATGTGGCTCCCGGCAGGGCGGCTGGGGAAGCTAAATATCATTAGCAAACAAATATCACTGGACAAATTCATATCATTATCAATATCTGCTTTTACCCCTTTTGTTATTTTTTTTGGCAGTCTCATTTAATGTTAATAAAAAGCAAATTTGCTTATTTTCCAATAAAAGCAGGTAATATTTGTTCATGTCTTGTGACTCTCAAACATCTGATGTTTATTCTATGCCGGCTCTTATGTTAAGCAAGTCTGGCCACCCCTGTTCTAGGTGGCTCTTACGCTGAGCAAGTCTGCCCACCCCTGGGCTAGATGGACTCTTGGTCTGATCCAGCAGGGCTCTTCTGATGTTCTTACTATACTGAACCTTAAGAAGAAAGACTCTCCTGCCAACCTAGCAGTTCGAAAGCAAGAAATTGCAAACAGATAAATAGGTACTGCTTCGGTGGGAAGGTAACAGCGTTCCGTGCGCCTTGGCGTTTGGTCATTCCGGCCACATGACCACAGAGATGTCTTCGGACAGCGCTGGCTCTTCGGCTTGGAAACGGAGATGAGCACCGCCCCCTAGAGTCGGATTAGACTGGCTTTCAAGCAAGGGAAACCTTTACCTTTAAGAAGACAGGCTAAGTAAAAATTAAAGAAAAAATTGAGAGAGAAAAATGAAGTTTTTACTATCAGCACACTAAACCTTAATAGGTTGGGGGGGGGGGGAAGCTGCTCATATTTCTTTACAGATTTTTATGTCAAACTCCTAATAAATCCCAAATACAATGGGATTCTGCATTATAAGAAGAAGAAGAGAAGAAATTGGATTTATATCCCGTCCTTCACTCACCTGGAGTCTCAGAGAAGAAGAAGAAGAGATCGGATTTATACCCCGCCCTTCACTCACTTAAGAGTCTCACAGTGGCTTACAAACTCCTTCCCCTTCCCCTCCCCACAACAGACACCCTGTGAGGTAGGTGGGGCTGAGAGAGCTCTTTCCCAAGCTGTCCTTGAGAGAACAGCTGGTACAGAGCTATGGCTTGCCCAAGGTCATCCAGCAGGTGCAAGTGGAGGAGTGGGGAATCAAACCCGGTTCTCCCAGATTAGAGTCCATGCACTTAACCACTACACCAAACTGGCTCTCACCAGTATAAACACATCCACCTTTCACACAAGCTTAAATTCTTCATCTCCTGTTTTCTGGAAACAGGAAGCCGGAAACTCTCCGGATCCTGCGTCTTCTCTACAGTGCTCAAAAGCAGGTGACGCAATTTGGAGTTTGGTCTCAGCAAAGCAGACTGCAAAACGTCTTGGCTTTGAGGCTATGCCCTGATCTGGATGGGCCAGGCTAGCCCGATCTTGCCAGATCTTGGAAGCTAAGCAGGGTCAGCCCCGGTTAATACTTGGATGAGAGACCGTCGAGGAAATCAAGGCAGAGAAGAACAGGGCCTGGAAATGCTGGAAAACATTTGAATCTAGAGATGACGGAAAAGATTTGGAGGTGTTCATTTTGCTCAATTTACTTCCTGAAATAAAATCACTCTGTCTCTGCTCTGTTATGGTTACCTGGAATAGCTTCGTGGGCTGTCAGAACTACACTTATAATAGGGTTCTTCGCTCCCGAGACCTGGTCCACTTCCTTGGCTGAAAGGCTCTTCTCCGTCCTCTGCAGCCGTGGCCTCTTAGACGTCTTTTCTCGCTCATCTTCCCTACGGTCAAGGTCAACGTCGGAATCGTTACCTAAACAGCAAACATCAAAAGGAACATAAAAAGGGGGATATGTGCATTTCTCTTTTATACTGCAGCTGACGCCATCGGTGGCGTACGGCTCTGTCCTCGGAAAGGAAAGTGGCTTGTAAAAAGACGAGCAGAAAGTTTGATAATGAAAAAAAACAAAAACGAAGAGAAGACACAAGGCAGGTTATAAACCGTGGGCCGCAATCCAGGATAGGGATGCCATCCTCCAGGTGGAACCTGGGGATCCCCTGGAATTTCAGCTCATCTCCAGGTTACAGATATCCGTTCCCCTGGAAAAAAATTGATGCTTTGGAGGTTGGAATCTACGACATGGTATCCCACTGAAGGCCCTGTTCCCCTCAACTTCATTCCCCAAACCTCCAGGATAAACAGGTAGAAGAAGAAGAAGAAGAGATTGGATTTATATCCCGCTCTTCACTCACTTAAGAGTCTCAGAGCGGCTTACAAACTCCTTTCCCTTCCCCTCCCCACAACAGACACCCTGTGAGGTAGGTGGGGCTGAGAGAACTCTTTCCCAAGCTGTCCTTGAGGGAACAGCTGGTACAGAGCTATGGCTTGCCCAAGGCCATCCAGCCAGGTGCAAGTGGAGGAGTGGGGAATCAAACCCGGTTCTCCCAGATTAGAGTCCACGCACTTAGCCACTACACCAAACTGGCTCTCTGGTACTGCTTCGGTGGGAAGGTAACAGCGTTCCGTGCGCCTTGGCGTTTGGTCATGCCGGCCACATGACCACAGAGATGTCTTTGGACAGCGCTGGCTCTTCGGCTTGGAAACGGAGATGAGCACCGCCCCCTAGAGTCGGATTAGACTGGCTTTCAAGCAAGGGAAACCTTTACCTTTAAGAAGACAGGCTAAGTAAAAATTAAAGAAAAAACTTAGAGAGAAAAATGAAGTTTTTACTATCAGCACACTAAACCTTAATAGGCTGGCTGGGGGGGGGGGAAGCTCATTAGCATAACTCATTTGCATAACTCATTTGCATATGCCACACCCCCTAACATACTGGAAGTGTGTCAGAAGGCAACACCCACCCCTCAGGCTCTACTCCACAGGTGAGTGAAACTGACCTGCTCTTCCTCCGTTCCCTTCCCCATCCAATACTTTGTGCAATAAAAATAAGCGTAAAGAACACACCCTCATTCTCTTCCTGCTCCCTTGAAACCACCAGGTTTCAAGTAGACTTGAGATACCCAGGACATGTGCACCACCCATCCCTTTCCCTTCCCTTCCCCTCCCCACAACAAGACACCCTGTGAGGTAGGTGGGGCTGAGAGAGGTCTTTTGAGAACTGCTCATGAGAGAACAGCTCTGAGAGAACTTGTGACTGGCCCAAGGTCACACCAGCAGCTGCATGTGGAGGAGTGGGGAATCAAACCCGCTTCTCCCAGATTAGAGTCCAACTCCTGACCACTACACCAAACTGATGGGGTGGAAGCTGCTGAAGGGTTGGTGAAATTTCTCCAGTACTTATGTGCCATGTGCCCAGATAAGAAATGGTATACTTGGAAAATTTATATGCCACCTTGAGCAAGTCTCTGGAAAAGCAGCACACAGTCATAAAAGGAACAATGATAAAATTATCACTATTAAAACAAAACATTAAAAACAATAAAGACCCTAGCAGGGCTTTCCCCGGGGCGCTGCGCCTCTGCACTGCTTGGGGAAGCCAAGGAGGGGGCGGGGCTTGGTCATGTGCCCGCCCCCTGGGCTCCTCACTCCCGGAGCTGCGCTCCTGTGCGCTCCCGCTTCAATGGACCCCTGGTGTCTGCTGTAGGGAGGGGAAGGGAAAGGGGATTGCAAGCTGCTCTGAGACTCCTTCGGGTTGTGAAGGGCGGCGTATAAATCCAATCATCATCATCATCACCCTCTCCTCCTCCTCCTCTGCAACCCAAGACAGCTGAACAGAAATGAGAACTATGCCAGGAGTCTTCCGGCTCCTAACAGAAGAATAAGCATAAGCTTTTGTGAACTAGAATAGGGAATAAGGCAGAAAACAGGACAGAAACTACTTACAGGTGTTAACACAGCTGATAACTTAGGGCAGCAGGCAGCAGTTAGCAGCCAAACTTGTATTCTTGAGGTGATTATTGGCTTTCTTTCAGCCCCAGCATTCTGCCAGCGTACATGTGAGCGCCTTTCAGAAACCACAAATGTTTTCACTAGTCTCCCACAGAAATTGGGGCTTCGGGACAGATACAGACCCTTCCACAAGACAGCCTGCTTTATCACCACAGACAGGTTCGGAGACTCCCGAAGTCTCCTGAGAGGGGTTCCCTCCCAACTAACGCTCTGGAGACGCAAACCCCATCTTTGCACTTTCTGCTGGTTTAGCCTGCTTACACACAAGGCAAACTCTGAGATAGGATCCCTCCAGTCCCTCTTTCTCTAAAGGTTCGGACCCCGTCAGGCTGAGCCGACAGCGTCACTGCTTTTTCTCCCTCACTCCCCTTCCCGTCTGGCTCCTTTGGTCCTTCTAGGTATCCCAACGGGCTGCCAGCTGCCACCAGGAGACTGGCAACCCTACAAAGTAGAAGTCTGCCACTATTTTTCATTTTTGCCAGGATGGCGTGACGCTGGAGACCAACACTGGGGATGGCTGTCGCCACTGTGTCCTGGTTTGTGAGGCTGTGGTCACACGGCAAGCATATCCCGATTTGTTCTCGCTATAGATTTGATCGGGAATGGGTTTTTTTCCCGGGTTGGGATAATCACACATCCCTCCCTGAACCGTTTGCATCACGCTACGAGGCTCCGGGCACTGTCCAGATAGCCGCGCCACCACTTTTTTTTTTTTAACTGGCTATGCGCATATGCACATAGCCGAATCACCGCTCCCATTAGGACTCGCTGTACTCCCTTGTTTTTGTAGCCCCCCCCCCAGTGAACAAAATTAACCAGCTACGTACAACCGAGCACTGGAGTCTACATGGGTGCTGAACGTTTATACACTGAATTTATTCAATACAGGATTGCTTGTGCACACAACAGCGGAAACTTAGAGGGAAAAAAAATGCAAGAAGGACATTCAGACGACCCAATCGTGATCACTGCAAGAGAAGGCTGTCCCGATCAGTGAAATCGCAGATTCAAAGCGCAAATATCCGGAAAGTACTTGATTTTCCAGGTGCTGGAAAACTCACTAGGGAACCGGGAGGATTGCGCAAGTAAGCCCACTTTGGTGTGGGGGACGGATATGGGTGTCTGACAGCAATTTTAAATACAAGAGGGGATGGCGGTGAAACCCGGTCAAAATGACTGTGTGACCACAGCCTCAATCTGGCTGACCACTGTTGGAGACAGGATACAGGGCCCGAGAGACCATGTGGTCTGATCAAATGATGACACGGTGCTTATGTTCGGGAGCCTCTTGGAAGATGGGCCGTGACAATTCTTTCAAGGCCGATTGTGAACAGAGTCAAGCCTTTCTAAGCCCATTGAAGTCTAGCTGCATAACACTGCCTACGGTGTCTCTGTAGGTACAGAAGATTCAAGGGATCTGGGGATCGTTATCAGGCTGATCGCTTGACTAACTGGCCACTTCTGATTCCCGCCCCCAAGCAGACACCCTCCTCGCCCGCTCCCTTTGCTTTTCTGCTCGGCAATCAGGCCGGACTGAATCTGTGCTGCAAGCAGTTTTCAGGATGAATGGTCAATGTTCATTAACTTTTAAAATTCAAGGATAGGTCAGCAAACGATAATGGGTAAAGGGAGAAAAGGCAATTTCTGCCAATTATGTCACTGATGGTCACTGGAAATGTCTTTTATGTCTATTCATTTGCAAGCTGTAATTTTTTAAATGACACATTTGTAACGGGCGAGGCGGGGGCGGCGGGGAGTCAGAGCTGCAGAAACCGGCAGGGCAGGGAAAATTGGCTGAATCCTGCCTCCTCCTTCCATGATTGGGGAGGAAGATAAGACAGCATTCACAAGAAGAGAATTAGCTATTGTGGCCAGGCCAAAGCAGCAATACAGCATCCATTAGCGAGCTGCATTTTAAAAACAACGTTTTAATAAAAGGGGGGAAGCAAGAGTAGCCCAGGCAGCGGACAACGTGCTAGTGATATCTGAACTCTCTGCCCCCAGATAAGTTTCTACCTTTCTCTATGACTGATCTGCTCATAAACAAGCAGTTGGGTTAGGACTGCCAATTGACTGGTAGGGGTGGGGCATCCCCCGATTTTTCAGGCTCCTGCCTGCTGCCAGCCAGCTGGCCTGTGGGGGACCCACCCGGGGGGGACCCACCCAACAGACATTCCGGTGTGACACTGGTGATGTGCTGACATCGCTTCCGGAAGTGATGTCATCACGTCAGCAACACTGGGGGTCGGACTTTCTACTTTTTTGGCAAAGCCGTTTTTATCATAGAGTTTTGCCCAAAAAGTAGAGCGTCGCCAACATGATGGCGTCACTTCCAGAGGTGACGTCAGTACGTCACAGACGTCCCCACCCATACGCAGAACGCCCCCCCCAAATGCCTCCGCCAGCAGGAGGAAGGCACCTGGCAACCAATTTAGTGTAGTGGTTAAGTGCATGAACTCTAATCTGGGAGAACTGGGTTTGATTCCCCACTCCTCCACTTGCACCTGCTGGATGACCTTGGGCAAGCCATAGTTCTGACAAGAGCTGTCCTTGAAAGGACAGTTCTGGAAAGAGCTCCCTCAGCCCCACCTACCTCACAGGGTGTCTGTTGTGTGGAGGGGAAGGGAGAGGAGTTTGTAAGCCGCTCTGAGACTCCGAGTGAAGGGCGGGGTATAAATCCAATCTCTTCTTCTATGTTTGGTTGACAGCACTGGCCAATATCAGGCCGGGGAGGGGGATGAAATATAGAACAGCTTTCATTGCTGCTTCTTGCTAGGGCTGATAAGCTCCCAGTTGTTACCATGAAGCCACTCCAGATGGCATTATTAAAGACTCTTAAATACGACTGCTTTGCTAAGCTGTAGAAACTGTGTGTCAAAGCAATGAACAGAGAGCTGTGTTCCCAAGAGAAGTGCCCTTATACTGGACTGCGGAATATGAAGCACGCCAAACCAGTAAGTGCACACACAGTAAGATCCAGTTGGAAAGTGCATTGAAAGTGGATAAAACAGATAAAAGAAAGGATAAAAGGAAGTGCTTCTTCACCCAAAGAGTGAGTAACTCACAGAATTCGCTGCTGCAGGAGGTGGTGGCAGTGACAAACATGGAAGGCTCAAGAGGGGATTGGATAAGTCTATGGAGCAGAGGTCCATCAGTGGCTATTAGCCACAAGGTATTGATAGGAGCTCTCGGTCTGGGGCAAGTGATGCTCTGTATTCTTGGTGCTTGGGGGGGGGGGGCAACAGTGAGAGGGCTTCTAGTGTCCTGGCCCCACTGGTGGACCTTCTGAGGGCACCTGGTATTTTTTGGCCACTGTGTGACACAGAGCGTTGGACTGGATGGGCCATTGGCCTGATCCAACATTGGCTTCTCTTCTGTTCTTATGTGGACCTGGGACTACAGAAGCTTCCTGCCCCTGCGCCTCTCCAGCCATGCAAAAGCCAGGATGCAGACCAGCAGCCCTGACCTCCATGCACGCATGCAGCAGCAGACCGGAGAAGGAAGCCGTGCTCTGCTACAAGACAGATGTCCCTGAGCAGACGCCCTAAGGGAATCTCTTCTCCACCACACAGGCATCGCTACCCCCACCCCCCTTCATGTGTTAACTTCACCTGGCAAGACAGAGGACTTACGGTAACCCCAAAGGATTTTCAAGGCAAGAGACATTCAGCGGTGGCTTGCCATTGCCTGCCTTCGTGTCGTGACCCTGGTATTCCTTGGAGGTCTCCCATCCAAGTACTAGCCAGGGCAGACCCTCCTTAGCTTCTGAGACCTGACTGGATTGGACTAGCCTGAGCTAACCAGGTCAGAGCCTCATATGTTCACAGAACATCTCAGACGACACCCCCACCCCAAGGAGACGGGCTGAATCTGCCCCCTCATAAGGGCCTGCTTGAGAAGCTCTCCTCGGCTGAGGCCCATTAGGCAGTCGGTCTGAACAGCTGGCCCTTTGATTTGGCAAGCTGATAAAACTGACCTCCGGTCTCCCAGTCCAACGGACACGCAATAATTTGAGGCGATGCCTCTGTATCTAGGTGGCGTTTATGGGAATGCCCACGGCTCAGCTGACGAGGGAGGCGGCTGTCGATGACACACGGAGCAGGATGGACGACAGCATTTCCAGCCTGAGTCGCCCAAGCCATCGAGGTTCTCTGTTGGGCGGCCCTAACGGTGTGCCTTGGCATTCTTAATTGGAGGTGCTCCCTGGTGTATTTTTAGCACGTTTATCAGTTCTTTAATTGGCAGGCTCCGAGCTTGATATTTGCCAGAGCGCTTTAAAAAATCATTCTCTTTCCGGTTAAGTCCTCTGAGCCCCGATCTGGATGGCCGAGGCTAGCCCAGTCTTGCCGGGTCTCGGGAGCCAAGCAGGGTCAGCCCCGGTTAGGACCCGGGTGGGAGACGACCAAAGAAGTCCAGGGTTGCTAGGCTGTAGCCAGGATTTTGTGGCTTTGTGGGGCAAAAGAAAAAAAAATTCTGGTGGTGGGGCTGCCATTGTTTTTATGCCAGCTCCAATCTGCCCCTAAACCTGACCGCAGACAGCCACCCCTTTCCCTCCCCCCCCCCCTGCAAGATTTAAAGGACCCTGAAACTGACAGGTGGGGAGCACGTGGCCCGCCAATCAGCTGGTGGTTGTTGTTGTTCGCTTCATTTCACGTTTGTTGCATCAGTAACACTGTCTAACCATCTCCTCCTTTGCCGTCCCCTTCTTCTTTGACCTTCAGTCTTTCCCAGCATCAGGGTCTTCTCCAGGGAGTGCTCCCTTCTCATTTGGGGGCCAGAGTATTTGAGCTTCAGCTTCAGGGTCTGGCCTTCCAGGGAACAGTCAGGGTCGATTTCCTTTAGGATTTAGGATCAGCTGGAGTGGATCCAGATTCTGAAGCCGGCTGTCCTGTGCTGAGCTGTTTACTGACCCCACGCTCGCTGCAGAAGCAGGACTGGAACTAAAAAGTCTTCCTTTTTGGTGTAGAGGTTAGGAGCGCGGACTCTCTTCTGGGAGAACCGGGTTTGATTCCCCGCTCCTCCACATGCAGCTGCTGGGGCGACCTTGGGTCAGTCACAAGTTCTCTCAGACCTGTTCTCTCAAGGGCAGTTCTCGAAAGAACTCTCTCAGGCCCACCTACCTCACAGGGTGTCTGCTGTAGTGAGGGGAAGGGAAAGGAGTAAGGGTGAGCCGCTCTGAGACTCCTTTGGGTAGTGAAGGGTGGGGTATAAATCCAATCTCCTCCTCCTCCTTCTATCCAGCAATCTTCAGCCCTGCCTCTGGAAGCAGAAGGAATAAGTGACTCTGTGGAGGAATGCCTTGTCTCCTGGGAGGTTGGCAACGCACTGGGCTCCACTGTGCGTTTCAACTAATTCCTTTCTCTACACCAAACAGAAAAATGAATCATTGCTTCGAAGTCTGTCTATGTGGATCTCCTGGTTCCTTTTCCCACTCTTGGTGGCCCTGCCCTCTCGTCCAAAATTTCTGGTCATCTGTTCAAGACCAAGTTTCTATCATCACAGGCCTCTCCATTCCATTACACCCTGGGTCAATGTTGCTAAACTTGTGGGATGATCCGAAAATCCCCCAAGTTAAGAAAGATTTGGTTTCTACATTATGGGCCACTGCGAGGTCTGCAGTCGCCTTCTCCTGGAAATCTCCCTTGCCCCCAGTTCTTAAAGAGTTGGTACAGGATCATATGGGATTATCTCACGATGGAAAGGATACTGATACAAACCTCAAATAAAGACCCTCGCTCTTCCTCTCTCAATTATTATCATTTATTGGTACCCTGTTTTAAATTTTATTGCTCAAAACAGACCTTTGTGATCAGAATTGCTCAAAACAGACCTTTTGATCAGAACTGATCAGAATAATTAAGTATCAATAAACTCACATAGCGAAACATACCTAAGTATGTTTCGCTATGTTAACTTATTGATAGTTAATTATTTACTATGATCTCATATGTTTATGACAGCTTATGGTCACTGTATCTGATGTTAAATTTTCAATTAATAAAACCTTTTTAAAAAATTAGAGAAGATTTACGGTTAAAAGATCTTACTGAACAGAAATGTCACAGTCAACGGTTTGGGAAACATTACCAAGTTATGACATCCCGCATTTAAACGGCTGAGAAAGTACGTGTGAAGGAGTGTGTATGTTCACTTCTAAATCAGTCCATTTGCACAGGTGGCTAGATAAGTTTTTAATAGTAACACAGGTGGGCTACGTGTCTGCCTTCATAACCCTCCCCTCCCTTTCTAAAGGAACAGATCTCATCACATATTAGGGTTGCCAAGTCTGGGTTGAAAAATACCTGGAGACTTTGGGGGGTGGAGCTAGGAGAGGGCGGGGTTTGGGGAGGGGCCTCAGCAGGGTACGATGCCATAGAGTCCACCTTACCATAGAGCCACCGATTGATTTGCTGTGGTGTTAGGGAATGTTCATGAACATTTTAATTGCGGAGGCTAATGGGCCTGGGATCGGGAAGGACCTCAGCAGGGCACAGCGCCTTAAAGTCCACCCTCCAAAGCAGCCATTTTCTCCAGGGGAGCTGATCTCTGTCAGTTGGAGAACAGTTGTAAAGGCGGGAGGTCTCCAGGTCCCACCTGGAGGCTGGCAGCCCTATCACATATGGCGGCGGCAGCCAGTGAGGCAAAACACCCTGAGAGGTGCCTATGGCAAAACACCCTTCTGATGCAATGCTGTTGGTGAAAGAAAGTAGATTTGGTCCTGCAAGGTGTCTCAGTGGGAGACCAATCAGGAGCCTTTACGAAAGCTGATCTGAGCTTGTTAAAGAGGTGCCCAATGACACACTTCCTGGCATCCACCACATTTTTTAGGAAGTGGGGTCGGGGCGGGGGGGGAGGCTCCTGCCCAGTAGGGCTTCTGATTGGCCTTTGGCTGTGCAGATTAAAATAACATTGTTTCGGCAGCAGCTACCACTACAGCACAGGTTTTATTCTCACTCACGCGTCTATTTCCCAATGTATTTTTTGAATCACTCCTTTTCACAGAATCATAGAGTTGGAAGGGATCTCCAGGGTCATCTAGTCCAACCCCCTGCACAATGCATGGAAATTCACAAATACCCTCCCCACCACCACCACACCCCCAGTGACCGCTGTTCCATGCTGGGAAGATGACAAAAACCCTTCCAGGATCCCCAGCCAAACTGGCCTGGAGAAAAATTGATTCCTGACCCCAAAGTGGTGATCAGCAGTTCCCTGGGCATGTAAGAAAAGGCCACGAGAACTGAGCACTGATGCAGCCCTTCCTGCCCTCCCTCTCATGATCTGCCTACGTTCACAGAATCCGCATTGCTGTCGGCCATCTAGCCTCTGCTTGAAAATCATCAAAGGAGAGCCCACCACCTCCCACTGGTTCTGGTCCAACCTTCTGGGGCAAAGGAAAACAACTCCACACCATCCTTTCTATGACAGCCCTTCAAATACTTGAAGATGGTGATCATATCACCTCTCAGTTGTCTCCTCTCCAGGCTAAACCTACCCGGCTCCTTCAACCTTTCCGCACAGGACTTCATCTCCAGACCCCTCACTATCTTCATTATCCTCCTATGGAGACGTTCCAACTTGCCTATAAAGCCTTCTTAAACTGTGGTGCCCAAAATTGTGGTCCCCTGAATTTGGGTTTCCTCTGTGTCTATGGTTGGAGCCACCTCCCATGGTGACCATGTTGTGGCCCACCTCCCATGGCAGCCATTTTGTAGTTCTGCCCACTGCCCCATGTCAGAATGCCAGAGATACCCATCAACTCAAGTCCCCTGCAATTTAAAAGGCCTTCAGTATGTAACTGTATTAAGGTATCTGTGTGAGGCGTTCTTGGCTTTATCGTGTGGCCGCCTTGTGGGAAATCACTGCTTTGGAGACCTGAATGATGCTCTTCGGAGATGTGCCCCAAAGAACTAATCTGTGTTTCATGCCAGTATTAAAAATACACATTGGGCAATGCCAACAATTAATTTTCTGCATGGGATTGATTGGCTTGCTTTTATTTATTTATCTTTTTTACCCCCAGAAGACCAAGTTTCTTGTTCACCTGCAAGAAGAGAAGCGGCTTTCTTAGAGAAAATAGGAAAGCAATTTCAACTTGGAAAATTCTACCGGCGTTCTGCGAAGAAAACGGTCTCCAGCTTTGGTTTAATGGATTTAAATGAGCAGAGGGGTCAAGGGCAGCTAATTCCAATAATGCAGGCAGTCTATTGCTAATTTTTAAAAGGCATTTACGAAACCCAATTATGCTAGAATATTGCAAATGTTACCGCTGCTGAGAACACTCAGAAATGACAAAGGGCACAAGCATATGCTATGAATGAGAGACTGCTGGACAAATGATACCTTTGCTTAAATAAAAAAAAGAAAAGGGAAAAAAAATCAGAACGCAAAGATGTTACAGAAAAAGGTTCCTGTTACTAGCCCAGGCACCTCGATTTAGAATCTACAGCATTGGATCGTGCCTGTAAATTAATCAGACACAGACATAGAAGTGGCAGCTAGATGGAAATCAGACAAACCTCCTGACTTAAGCCTCTGGCATCAAAAATTATGGAGTACCTACATAATGACCAAGCTCTCTGTCAATATTAACCAACTCGAACGTCCTCTCTCCTCTTCTAATTTCTCAGCTGTCTAGTTTCCTGTTTTAGAATATCTCATTTCACAAGAAACCGTCCCTAATATAATTAATGACCTTTCCTTATAGTAAAGTTCTTTACTGATACTTATGTTGTTTAATGGCATGGGATATCTTGGTTGATCCCAGTTGGGTTCTGTGTAAGCTATAAGTAAATTTCCTTATGAAGGTTTCGACTTAACACTTATTTATACTAGCTAACATTTGGATTTTATTGTGTTTATGTCTGAGTTATGATCACACTGAACAGTATCTGCGCACTCTGTATATGATGGTGAAACTCCAATAAAACGAAGAAAAGAAAGAAAGAAAGAAAGAAAGAAAGAAAGAAAGAAAGAAAGAAAGAAAGAAAGAAAGAAAGAAAGAGAGGAGGGAGGGAGGGAGGGAGGGAGGGAGGGAGGGAGGGAGGGAGAGAGAAAGAAAGAAAGAAAGAAAGAAAGAAAGAAAGAAAGAAAGAAAGAAAGGAGGGAGGGAGGGAGGGAGGGAGGGAAGGAGGGAGGGAGGGAGGGAAGAAGAAAGAAAGAAAGAAAGAAAGAAAGAAAGAAAGAAAGAAAGAAAGAAAGAAAGAAAGAAAGGAGGGAGGGAGGGAGGGAGGGAGGGAGAGAGAAAGAGAGAAAGAAAGAAAGAAAGAAAGAAAGAAAGAAAGAAAGAAAGAAGAAAGAAAGAAAGAAAGAAAGAAGGAGGGAGGGAGGGAGGGAGGGAGGGAGGGAGGGAGGAAGAAAGAAAGAAAGAAAGAAAGAAAGAAAGAAAGAAAGAAAGAAAGAAAAGAAAGAAAGAAAGAAAGAAAGAGGGGGAGGGAGGGAGGGTGGAAGGAAGAAGGAAGAAAGGAAGAAAGGAAGAAAGAGGGAGGGAGGAAGTAAGGAAGGAAGGAAGGAAGGGACACCCAATTCAGATGCAATTTCTCCACATGTACATTTCTTAGGATTTATTTATTTATTTATTTCCCAAATTTCTACCCAGCCCTCCCAGCCAAAGCTGGCTCACTTTGAGAGTACCAACACTGTCATAGGGGGTATGCAAAAAAAAAAAATCATATTTTTCCAATTTGTGTCTATTGGACCTAAAAAATATCTGTACTCCCGTATATTCCCCAATCCCAATATCGGTATCGTATTGGGATTCGGGTAAATATTCAGGAAATCTGAATTTATTTGGCTTCATTATACCCTATGGGGACCATCCCCAGAGAATATAATAGAGTTCAGAAGGCATTTAAATTTTAAACGCCTTCTGAACCCGCTGAGTTGGGCTGCTGCAGCGGCACAGCTCAGTGAGTGAACTCAGAAGGCATTTAAGCCTGCCATGCTGTTAGGCTGACATGGCTGGAAGCCAATTAATCAATCCCTTTTGCTCCCCCCGCCTCTTTCACTCTGTGAGTCACCGCACAGCTTGCAAAGCCAAGCCATGTGCGAGGAACCTGGAAGGTAGGTAAACTCATGCCGCATTGGCAAGTGAAACTGAGCCTGAATAAAAGCCAAATAGTATCAGCTTTTATTCAGGCTCAGCTAGACTGGTAGCCAAATCAGATTACAGAATCTCCTTCGGCAGAATAAATACCCGAAAAATACCAATAAGTTTTATTTATTCCGCTTGGTATATACTGAGTGCACACCTCTACACTGCTGTTTAGCTGAAAATGAAATCACTTCATATATGTCTCTCCTTTTGGAATGCCCGTTGTAAGCGCTTTAAATTTGTTGTATCTGTCTCTGACTCTAAGGATTTAAGTCCCTTTCTGTTGCCTTCAGATTCTTTAATCACATCCCTGCTCCCTTCCAAATACAGAAGGCACCCTGTAAAGGGTTACTCCAAACAATTCCTGAACAACAAACTACCTATTTGAAGAGAAAGTGACAAGTTCTTCGAAGAAATGCATTTTTTCCTGGAAGGTTTGAGAGGAGCAAAACCTTCTCTTTGCATTTTAAGAGTCCCCGTTCCCCCCGGAAGAGAACACGCTGGGAAGGAGGAAGTCAGTCCAAATGCTTTCCACCTTACCTTTATACACATGCTAATACCTCTAGCAAGAGATACATGGGGATGCTCGCTCTCTCCCCCCTCCTTCAGGTAGAAAATAGGGATTTGGAGGATTTTAAACTTGAGGGGTGCCAGGGATACTCTTCAGGAAGAAGCTATGAAAAAACCTTTTTTGACCTGATGTGACCGGGTCAGAGGGTGAAGAAACAGATACTATAAAACCTCCTGGCAACAGGAGGGAGCTCTCTTTTCCTTGGGTGTTGCATCCATGAGCAGACACAGAGCTCTCCAGAGGCAAGACAGCCACTGAACATGTGCTCACCTCAAAAGCTGGAGCAAGGTATAGGGAACTTTGTAGGGATTTGTAAGTACCTAAGCTAAAGTGGCCTGTCCTATTTTAATATCTGATAGGGCATGTATAGAGAAAGAGACAGAAATTTTGTATTTTACCCATCTCTTTTGGTACCCCTTGCTCAATTTGGTGCTGTGCTAAAAGTATGCTTGTAGACATTTTCTTTTTAATGAATACTCTGCAACTTTGGAAGCTGGGAGTGGTTCTCTGTACCACATAGACCTTCACCATCTCGGACACGCTATTTTAAAAGGAGCGCTGGGGAAAGGCAGTCAGTTGGCAAGAGGCTATTCCTCCAGGAGCGTGCAAGTCTGTAAATTCCCCATGGTGATCTGGTACTGGGCAGCAGGATACACAGGGGCAAAGCCTCAGAACTGGGAAGGGAAGCTGGGAGTCCTGACCCTCCCAGTGGGCAATTCTGTACAAAGGTCAGGTGGTGGCAGGCTATTGGACAGAAAGAAAAGCAAATCCAAGTGTTGACAACCCCCTGAGAGGGCAGTGCGGAAGAACGTCTGCAGGCCAGAGCAGGCCCGTTCTGCCACAAGCTCTTAAAACTCAGCAGTAGCATGCATGTGTCTTTTTTAACGGGAACTGCTGCGGCAGAAACTGTAGATAAAACTGCGGCTACGTGTGCAGTTCATCCCCACACCACATTCTGATGAACACCCATGCGCTACCTATGCTCTTCTTCGTTATCACACACCACGCCATCAGAATACACCCAGTAGAGATTGCTTACCTGGATCACCATCATCTTCGAGATCTTCATGTTTAACTAAGATGCAGATGTGTTTTCTTAGTTGACGGGAATTAGAGAACTTCCGACCGCACTTTCTGCATTCCAAGTTGCCCGGCGAGACCTCTTCCAATTCTCCTCCTCCTCCTCCTCCAGGTCCTGGTTGTACATCCTCACTCGGAACACAATTACTGTTTTCCACTGATTCTTCATCAGCGTAAAATTTCTTGGTTGAGCCCTTGGGTCTACCTCTTCTTCTCTTCACTACAAGAAGCTCTGTGAAGAAACATCAAGAGGTGCTTTCAGGGTTGAAAACCATACGTGCATGGATCTTTACATGGGAAACTGACAAATTCATTCCAAGAGCATTTCCCCTCGAAAGACTGTTGGTGCACTGAAAACTAACAGAATGAGATAACGGGGCAGGGTTGTCCCATTTCTTGATGCTACCCTATGGGCTGCTACATATTCCACAAACATGTTGCTCCAATTAAGACAGTTTCAGAAGGTAGAAATGCTGGTCTGCAGTAGAAGAGCTAGATTCAAGTCCAGTAGCTTTCAAGAGTCAAAAATCTCTTTGTCAGATAAGGACAAAGGGAGCCTTGAAACTCGAGGTCTTACACCCTGGAGATCTTGCTCATTTCTAAAGTGCTTCCAGACTTTTGTTGGGGGGGTTCCTTTCCGTCCCACATGTGTTTTGCTCCCTCTAATGGTCGTTCCAATATTTCATCACTGTATCACGACCATCTTATTGACAAATGCAAGGAAATAAACCAGAGATACAGCACTGAAATACCAAAATGTCCACTAGAGGGAGCAGAATCACGTGGGGAAGGGGGGTGATGCAGTGGGCACACAAGAGATGCAAATGAGATGAAGAGGGAAAAGCCCTCTTAATCCTCCGGTTGCATATAATTCTGTTTTCACCATGGACTCTCCTGAACATTCCACACGCTCCAAAATCAGTTGGCTCCCTGATGTGTTACTCAGAAGCTGTCCCTATCCACTGGCTGTGAGTACTTGTGTGCCATTGGCTGGGTGCTGGGTCTGCTCCTCTTCCCCGCCCACTACTTCAGCCACTGTGCCCTCTCAGAATTTCTGGCAGACGGCTTTTTCTCTTGACAAAGACGCTTCTCCTGCTTCCCTCCTGTGTGGGACTAACTGTTACCTCAGTGGCTGTTGGAAGGTGTAACAAAATGGCAGTTACTTGTGTTTATAAAATGGCTGCTGTCTGTGGTAAAATGTTCCCCCATAAGGTTCAATTGAGCTGTAGTTCCAGAGACAGCGGAAGGGCTCAACCACAATAATTGCCTTGCGCTTCTGCTTACGTGCAAGTACCCACATAAGTAGAAACGCTCTAGGATTCAACCGAGTGACACAAACTCAGTGCTGAAAATATGCGGGAGGGTTATTTTGCAAACATGATAGTACAGCACGAGAAGACAAGTGTGCAAAGAGCTCTTTATCTGTCTAGTGCATTTTTATCCCAAGGAGCACGGGCAGATGTGGCTGTCCCACACCGTACTCCGACACTTTATATCACTGCACAGATTCTATACCGGACGGACTATCTATGCCACTGAACACTTTGCTTCGGACGATTGAGCTGGACAGCTTTGCAAAAGGCTATTATTTTTTTTAGATTTATCTGCAAGACCACAATAATATCAAAACCCAACAGCCTAACAGGACGCAGAAAGACGTTATAATTACACAAAGCCTGGATTCTCTGGCACACTGGAGGCCAATATCGTTCTTTGAAATGAAGGGGAAGTGGCATTCATCGGGCTGTTTAGCTGGGATAATCACCATCAGCTAAGCAATTCAACCTTTGCTGCGTGGTTCTCTCTAACAGCACTAGTGTTAATTCTCCATTATAAATTATGAATAGTCCCGGTTCTATCTTTTGCACAAAATGAGAGCTATTATCTGAAACGAGTCACAGAGAGATTCCCCACCCCACCCCCGGCAAATGCCAAGATAACATTCAGCCAACCGGCTTGCCAAATGACTGCAGAGCTTTATTTTTTCTGATGCACTGGCTGCATTTCAAAGAAAATCTGAACTGTTTTCTCTGTCAGTCCTAGCTAGTCACCAAAGTTTGGGATAGACTCAGCTACTGATTATTTTTAAACTCCATGAGCCAACACCAGTTTCTTCCATGAAAACTTGCCATCTGTTGCTCCCACGTAGAGCTATGACAACTCTTGTATGTAGACAAGGCAGCTTGGGCCTGTTAGCACACCAGAACTTGTTTACAGCACCCCCCCCCCAATATAGTAGGACATTTATGTTAATATATTACAGCAGAATCTAAAAGACTAGGGTTACCAGCTCTGGGTTGGGAAATATCTAGGGTTGCCAGCCTCCAGGTGGGGCCAGGGGATCTCCCGCTTTTACAACTGATCTCCAGCTGACAGAAATCAGCTCCCCTGGAGAAAATGGCTGCTTTGAAGGCTGGACTCTAGGGCATTCTACCATGCTGAGGCCCCTCCCCTCCCCAAACCCCGCCCTCTCCTGGCTCCACCCACAACGTCTCCAGGTATTTTCCAACCCAGAGCTGGCAACCTTAGAAATACTTGGAGATTTGGGGGGTGGAGCCTGAGGGGGGCAGGGTTTGTGGCATGATGCCACAGCGTCCAACTTCCAAAGTGGCTATTTTCTCCAGGTGAACTGATCTGTCACCTGGAGATCAGTTGTAACAGAAGATCTCCAGCCACCACCAAAAGGTTGACAACCCTAAAGGAGACTCACGTTACCTAAAAGGCTTCACAGAGTTCTTGTAACCAGTGTTCCCTCCGAGCTGAGTTAATGTGAGCTAGCTCACAGGTTTTTAGCCTCCGGCTCACACATCTTTGTCTTAGCTCAGGAAGGATGGCCCCAGAGCAAACTAATTTAGGCAGTAGCCCAATCGCTCGCTCACAAACTTAATGCCAGTCGCTCAAAAAGTAGAATTTTTGCTCACACGACTCCACATCTTAGAGGGAGCATTGCCTGTAACGTAAGCTTTTGAGGGCTCATTGTCCGCTTCTGTCCAAGTCATTCATGCCCGTGAAAGCTTACGCTACAATAAGTCCGTCCACTTTCAGGGTGCCGCAAGACTTCATTTTTGTTCATGTAAAGAGTGTGATGGCAAACGACCCATAATCAGCTTCCAGGAAGAGAAATGCTGAGGTTCGTGTCTGTCCAGACACACTGAAAGGTCACAAGGATTTGGAACACTCAGTTTCAAATCTCCACTGCTGTGGAAGCTCGTTGGATGGTGCTGGGACAGTTATATGCTAGGAACCAGCAGGAGGGTAGTGGACAACATCCAGGGAGAAAAATTTTAAACGGAAAATAAGGCCACACCCACTTATAGGAAGCTCTTACAACAGAGTTCCTCCCAATTCCCAGAACTACCCACGAATGACAAAAAGGGTAGCTCTAGGAATCACTGGAAACTCTATGGTAAACCCGAAGTTCTTACCATGGGGTCTCCAGAGATCCCTAGAGCTACCAACTGTCACTTCCAGATAGCTCTCGGAATCACCAGGAACGGTACGGTAAGAAATTCCTTTAAGTAGATGTGGCCTGGTTTTATTTTATTTTCTCCTGCCCCGCTTCCAGCAGCAGCGGGCAATGGGAGCTGGAGGTGAGGGATCAAACACCCATAGGGTGTTTGGCAGCCCTGTTACATACTCTCAGCCGACCCTATCTTACAGGGTTATTGTGAGGAGGAAATGGAAGAGAGGGGGGGAACGATAAAAGCCATTTTTGGTCCATACTGGGGAGAAACGTGGGGCATAAATGAGGTGAATAAATGCTACACAAGTAAGCCCCTTCTGACTAATTCCTGCTGTGCAGGACTCCCTGGCAGAGGTTCAGAGGACCCAAGGGGGTGTGGAGCTTGCGTACCTCGAACAGCAGCCCCCAAGAGCTGTGTGGCGAACCACCTTTGAAACCAAACAGGTTCTCAGAAGTCGTTTGCGATAGGAAGCTCAGCTGTTCAAAGCAGCAAAAAGTCAATACACCCAGCAGGCTTCTTTTCCGAAAGCGCCCTTTGAGGTCTGGTCCTCTATAGTTCCTCAGCAATGAGGGAAATAACACTTTCGCTCCAGCCAAAGGGCACTTCAGCCTTGCTTAAAAACAAACATACACTATACACCTCAAAAAAAACCAAAAAACCGTCACTTCTTTCTGGAGATACGTCCGAGGGGCTTTTGTTTGTTTAGTGAAAGATCTAAGTCCAGAGCCTCCAGTCTTTTTGATCCCCCGAGCACCTTTTGAATTCTGATGCGGGGCAGTTGGCGCAGCCACAAAATGGCCGCCGCAAGAGACGGAGCCAGCCACAAAATGGCCGCTGAGGGAGGCAGAGGCGCACAAACACACAGGTGAAGTCCAAATGCCGGGGGGAAGAGGGGTGATTTAAAAACACACGGAGAAGCAGGAGGGAGACAGAGAATAAAATTCTCGTGCTTATGGCTGCCGCCGCCAAAGCATCATTTCAATCTGCACAGCCCTTCAGATCTACAATGGCCAGTCAGAAGCACTGCTGGGCAAAGGCCCCTCCTGGCTTCGTCCACTCTGTAAAAACACTTGGCGTTTGCCACCCTGATCTAGGTATAAGTGAACTCCTGCAGCTTTAACTGCATGGACATCTCCAGACAGAAGAGGCAGCAACTAGGCATCCTTTTATCATCAGCTACTGAGTCCCATCAGCAAGGCTAGAAGGATTAAACGCACCGAACAAGAACCCTTCTGCTGTGCTGGGATACAGACCCCACCAAGACACTTCCCCTAAGCTTATTTTATTATTGTTGCTGTTGTTGTTGCAAGCAACCCTTCTCTAAGCTGTGAACAAAAAATCTACTTTGCGACTTACTCGCAATAAAGTTGTGAGAAAGCGATTTGGCGGCAACATAAATCAGTTTGCTCTGGGGCCATCCTTCCTGAGCAAAGACAAAAACGTGTGAGCTGGAGGCTAAAAAACTGTGAGCTAGCTCACACTAAATCAGCTTCGAGGGAACCCTGGTCGCAAGCTCCTTTGCTAAAATGCAAAACTGATATAATATCTGGAAGCAGATAAGCTAAAAAAAAAATGAGGATCACATGATCTATTAGGGCATTCTAAACTCCATGAAGAAGAGAGGAGAAGCAAACACCTCCTACACACAAAAAGAAAGGCATGGCATGGTCGTTGGTCCCCAGCACTATTATTAGTACAACAACTCAAAATATGTCCTGAAATTAATGCTCCCTGTAAGCTGTGGAGTCCTATGAGCAAAAACTCTACTTCGTGAGCTTTAAAGTTGTGAGCGAGCAGTTTGGCTACTGCATAAAGTAGTTTGCTCTGGAGCCCTCCTTCCTGAGCTAAGACAAAAAAGGTGTGAGCCGGAGGCTAAAAAACCGTGAGCGAGCTCACATTAACTCAGCTTCGAGGGAACACTGGTCCCGGTGGAGTCTAGTTTGGTGTAGTGGTTAAGAGCGACAAACTCCAATCTGGAGAGCCAGGTTTGATTCCCCACTCCTCCACATAAAGCCAGCTGGGTGATCTTGGGTCAGCCACAGTTCTCTCTGAGCTATCTCAGCCCCACCTACCTCATGGGGTGCCTGTTGTGGGGAGAGGAAGGGAAAGTGATTAATTGCAAGCTGCTCTGAGACTCTGAGTGAAGGGTGGGGTATAAATCCAACTCTTCTTCTTCCCTCAAAGCTGCCACTGCTGTCTCATAAGGACATCAGAAAAGCCCTGCTGGAACAGGCCAGTGGTCCATCCAGGCCAGCATCCTGTCTCACACAGCGGCCAAGCCGTTCCTCTGGAGAGCCAACGACAAGGCACAGCCACTGAGGTCTTCCCAATTTTGCCTCCTGGCACTGGTACTGTCCTGACTGTGGAGGTTCCCTTTAGCCACCACGGCTAGTAGCCAACAGTTGACCTATCTCAATGAAACTGTCTAATCCCCTTTTAAAATTGTCTCGATCTCGGGAACTAAGCAGGGCCGGCCCTGCCTAGTACGTGGATGGGAGACCTCCAAGGAATACCAGGGTTGTGACGGGGAGGCAGGCATTGGCAAGCCACCTCTGAACGTCTCTTGCCGTGGGGTCGCCGTAAGTCAGCTGTGATTGGATGGCACTTTCCGCCGCCGCCGCACGCCTCTCCTTTAGCAACTGCCTGCACCTCCTTCCTGAAGCTGGTATCGTGCCTAGAGAATCGCATCCCTACGCTATTTCAACTGCAGGATTTGGGGGAATAATGAATGTGAAAGACCTTCACCCGAAACCCCGAAGAACTGCTGCCGGTCTGAGTAGACATTACTGGTCGTGGTGGATCAAGGGTCCGATTCAGTAGCTTCGAGTGACCACATGGCCAATACAGAATAATGTACTGCAGGATCTCATCTAAAAATCCTTAACCGTGCATGACCCCCTTTGCACGCGGCATCTGAGAAGGTTTCCCTTCAGTTCACACTGGCATGAGAAAGAGCCGGCATATAGGTCAAGGACAGGTCTCATTTTGTAGCAGGAGCTCCTTTGCATATTAGGCCACCCCCCCCCCCAGTGTAGCCAATCCTCCAAGAGCTTACAGAGCTCTTCTTACAGGGGCTACTGTAAGCTCTTGGAGGATTGGCTACATTGGGGGGGGGGTGGCCTAATATGCAAAGGAGCTCCTGCTACAAAATGAGCCCTGGTCAAGGACCTTTGTGGAAACGAGAACACACAGTAGTCCTTCACAGGGCATTTTTTAGTACATCCTGTGCCCAGTGTGCTGCAGTGGTGAAAAGGGCAAGCTCTATGTTACGGATTATTAGGAAAGTGACGGAGAATAAAACGGCCGATATTTTAATGCTCCTGTATAGATCTATGGTGCGGCCTTATTTGGAATACTGTGTACAGTTCTGGCCACTGTATCCCAAAAAGACACTGCAGAACTTGAAAAAGCGCAGAGGAAGGCAACCAAGATGATTAGGGGGTTGGAGCACCTTCCCTATGAGGAAAGACTGAAGAGTCTGGGACCTTTCAGTTTAGAAAAGAGACGACAGAGGGGGGACATGATAGAGGCTTATAAAATCATGCACGGGGTCGAGAGCGTTGACAGAGAAATTTTTCCCCCTCTCCTGAAATACTAGAACTCGAGGGCATCCAATGAAGCTGATGGGCAGGAGGCTCAGGACAGATGAAAGGAAATACTACTTTACACCGAGAGCGATTAAAATGTGGGATTTGCTGCCAGAGGATGTAGTGATGGTCACAGGAACAAACAGCTTTAAAAGGAAATTAGACAGATTCATGGAGGATAAATCTATCAATGGCTACTAGCCCTGGGGAATGAGGGGAGCCTCCACATTCAGAGGCAGTAAACTTCTGAATCCCAGAGCCAGGAGGTGACATCAGGGGAAGGCCTCGGCCTCTCTGCCCTGTTGTTGGCCCTCCAGAGGAACTGGTTGGCCACTGTGTGAGACAGGATGCTGGACTAGATGGACCACTGGTCTGATCCAGCAGGGCTCTTCTTATGTTCTTATCAGGGGAAGGCCTTGGCCTCTGTGCCCTGTTGTAGGCCCTCCAGAAGAACTTGTTGGCCACTATGTGAGACAGAATGCTGGACTAGATGGACCACTGGTCTGATCCAGCAGGGCTCTTCTTATGTTCTTATCAGGGGAAGGCCTTGGCCTCTGTGCCCTGTTGTAGGCCCTCCAGAAGAACTTGTTGGCCACTATGTGAGACAGGATGCTGGACTAGATGGACCACTGGTCTGATCCAGCAGGGCTCTTCTTATGTTCTTTTCAGGGGAAGGCCTTGGCCTCTGTGCCCTGTTGCTGGCCCTCCAGAGGAACTGGTTGGCCACTGTGTGAGACAGGATGCTGGACTAGATGGACCACTGGTCTGATCCAGCAGGGCTCTTCTTATGTTCTTATCAGGGGAAGGCCTTGGCCTCTGTGCCCTGTTGTAGGCCCTCCAGAAGAACTTGTTGGCCACTATGTGAGACAGGATGCTGGACTAGATGGACCACTGGTCTGATCCAGCAGGGCTCTTCTTATGTTCTTATCAGGGGAAGGCCTTGGCCTCTGTGCCCTGTTGTAGGCCCTCCAGAAGAACTTGTTGGCCACTATGTGAGACAGGATGCTGGACTAGATGGACCACTGGTCTGATCCAGCAGGGCTCTTCTTATGTTCTTTTCAGGGGAAGGCCTTGGCCTCTGTGCCCTGTTGCTGGCCCTCCAGAGGAACTGGTTGGCCACTGTGTGAGACAGGATGCTGGACTAGATGGACCACTGGTCTGATCCAGCAGGGCTCTTCTTATGTTCTTATCAGGGGAAGGCCTTGGCCTCTGTGCCCTGTTGTAGGCCCTCCAGAAGAACTTGTTGGCCACTATGTGAGACAGGATGCTGAACTAGATGGACCACTGGTCTGATCCAGCAGGACTCTGATGATGTTCTTATCAGGGGAAGGCCTCGGCCTCCATGCCCTGTTGTAGGCCCTCCAGAAGAACTTGTTGGCCACTATGTGAGACAGGATGCTGAACTAGATGGACCACTGGTCTGATCCAGCAGGGCTCTTCTTATGTTCTTATCAGGGGAAGGCCTTGGCCTCTCTGCCCTGTTGTTGGCCCTCCAGAAGAACTTGTTGGCCACTGTGTTAGACAGGATGCTGTACTAGATGGACCACTGGTCTGATCCAGCAGGACTCTGATGATGTTCTTATCAGGGGAAGGCCTCGGCCTCCATGCCCTGTTGTAGGCCCTCCAGAAGAACTTGTTGGCCACTATGTGAGACAGGATGCTGAACTAGATGGACCACTGGTCTGATCCAGCAGGGCTCTTCTTATGTTCTTATCAGGGGAAGGCCTTGGCCTCTCTGCCCTGTCGTTGACCCTCCAGAAGAACTTGTTGGCCACTGTGTTAGACAGGATGCTGCACTAGATGGACCACTGGTCTGATCCAGCGGGGCTCTTCTTATCCTCTGTATCCCAGAGCCAGGAGGCAACATCAAGGGAAGGCCTTGGCCTTTAAGCCCTATTGGCTCTCCAGAGGAACTGGTTGGCCACTGTGTGAGACAGGATGCTGGACTAGATGGGCCACTGGTCTGATCCAGCGGGGTCTTCTCATGTTCAAACAAATGGCCCAACCAAAGTAGCAGCCAGGAACATTCATCTCTCCTTGCAGAAGGCAAGCAAGGTTTGTGCAGACACACGCACGTACACGGCTACATTTGCGCAGTTTCTCAATTCCTGCTCAACACACGAGTTTTGACGCATTAAGCAAATACTTATAATTCATGAAACAAACAAATCCACTGGCAGGCTCCTGAAACCATTAAAGCCTTCCACGCTTTATGCAGAGACATTTAATCAGCGTCGTCGGAAGGTTTCATGAATTAGGCAAAAGTCTGGCCGCTGTCATGAATTAGGCAGAGGCTCCGCCGGTTGCGAGACTGAAGCAATTTTATAAATTTAACACAACGTGCAGAATAGCGGCAATAATGGTTTTGCATCCGCGCAGACTTCTGCCAGTACCTTCTCCGCTTTTATTCAGATTGGAGGGCGTCGTAAGAGGCCTGAGCGGAATAATGATGTCGTCCGCCGAAATCCCTTCTTCCGTGTGCTTCTCAGAGACGTGGGACAGAAGCTCCGACTGGTTTGGGGAAAATAAGTTACAGAGTTTGCACATGAAGATGGAACTGTTCCCTGGAAAAGAGTAACAAAAGTAGAGGTTTATTAGATTTCCCCCCCACCCCTGGCAGACTGCAAAAGTTTGTTTGAAAAATCCAAGGAAGTATTCGTGCTGAACTTTTGTTTTTAATTTGGCTCAACCGAGGCAGGTAAGTATGGGAGCCATCCTAAGCGGATCTGCCCAGGAGGCAGTCCCGGGTTTATTTATTTATTTAGAACATTTCCGCACCATCGCCTCAGAGTCCTGCTCGAGGCGGCTTGCGATTTAGAACATGAGCTGTTAAAAACACAAGCCAATTAACCTAAGCAGCAGAAAAACCAATCAAAATCAGAAGCAGACCCTAAAACATCGATAAGATAACCCCCCTAATTATAAGACTGGATTAAAAAAAAAATGATGTGTTTTAACCTGGCACGTAAAAGAAAGTGAGGTAGGTGATAGGTGAACCTCAAGGCGGTGGGCGTTCCAAAGAGGAGGTGACACCACAGAAAAGGCCCCGTCTCTAAATTGCCACCCACCTTATCACTGAGGGCTGGGGCTCAGAGAACAAAACTTTAGAACCGGAGGAGGAAGAGGAGAGATTGGATTTACACCCCATCCTTCATTTGGGGTCTCAGAGCAGTTTACAATCTCTTTTCCCTCCCCCTCCCCGCAACAGACACCCTGTGAGGTAGGTGAGGCTGAGAGAGCTCTGAGAGAGCTGCTCTTGAGAGAACAGCTCTGAGAGAACGTGTGACTGACCCCAGGTCACCCAGCTGGCTGCATGTGGAGGAGTGGGGAATCAAACCCGGTTTTCCCAGATTGGAGTCTGCGCTCCTAACCCTACACCAAACTGACAGACTCAGCAATATGGGAGAAGATGGCCTTTCGGGTACCATGGTTCCAAGCCATTTAGGGCCTTAAAAGTAAAAACGGTGCTCAGAAACAGATGGGTAACGAGTGCAGATCTTTCAGCATAGCAATGATATGACCCTGTAACCAACGTTATTAAGTTAGAGCCTACTCCTTGAAAAAGGCCATTAGAACTGCAGCCTGTTAGAAGTGAGACGTAAACACTGGAGAGAGGAGACGTACAGCAAGCCCAACCGATCTCACTCGGCTTTGGCACGGCTCGGGTTCGCTGTCCCTTTGCTTCCCACGTATGACAACCGGCAAGCTTGCCCGTTGCCCGTGGCAGTTATGTGTCATCAACCTGCCACCATATCCATACGATTTGGTGGCACATGGGGATCAATGAAATGTACCCTTTCTAAATACTAGTAACAACTCAAAGAGTGTAAGGAAAGTTGATGCATATTCTGTAAGAGGCCAGCCGCTCAGCCAATAGCAGACAGGTGAAGTGCACACAGCCGAGAATATATTTATAGCCTGGAACATATTTAACACGTTTTTACCCCATCCTCTCTCCAAGGAGCCCAGGGTGGTGGACATCATTCGCTCTTCCTCCTTTTTCTCCTCACAACAACCCCACGAAGTAGGCTAGGCTGAGAGATTGGCCCAAGATTTGAGGCAGAGTGGGGATTTGAACCTGGGTCTCTCTTGCCCCGCTCTGAAACCCTAAACACTACATCATACAGAATGTACAGAGTTATGCTTGTGCACAAACACAAACCAGACACAACTTGTGCATCTGATGCTTCCTCAACCTTGGGCCTTGCCCATACCCTTTTGGCGCTCATCTCCATATAAGGTTTTGTTCTTTTCAAAGGATTCTTCAGATACAGCCGGTTTGGTGTAGTGGTTAAGTGTGCGGGCTCTAATCTGGGAGAACCAGGTTTGATTCCCCACTCCTCCACTTGCACCTGCTGGATGACCTTTGGCAAGCCATAGTTCTCTCAGAGCTGTCCTTGAAAAAGAGCTCTCTCAGCCCCACCTACCTCACAGGGTGCCTATTGTGGGGAGGGGAAGGGGAAGGAGTTTGTAAGCCGCTCTGAGACTCCAAGTGAGTGAAGGGCGGGATATAAATCCAACCTCTTCTTCTTCTACTTGCGCATGGCACACTTGAAAGCTTGAACAGCCTTTTACTCTGCTCCGTGTAGTCTCATAGGCGCCCCTTGGAAAGCGAGACTGCAAAGCGGTCGGATTTAGCAACTTTATCTTAGGAGCGTAAGGAAATTAGGTTCTGCGACAGATGTGGGGGCAGCACCAGAAGGGAGGCTGGATAAGAGAGTGCTCAGCCATTGCAATGCCCGAATATTCCATTCATCACAAAACCCTGCCGATAAGTGTGATGTCTGAAATCTGATTCAGACAATCTCCTAGATGAGGGATGCGACCTGGGTAAATTTCGGGGAGGGGGGGGGATGTAAACAAAACAATCCTCAAGCTGGCAAAGGTATCCTCATGCAGAGTTGTTTTCCGTTGTCCCAGAAGGTCAGACCAGAACCGACGGGTTGAAATTAAATCAGAAGCGTTTCCGGCTAAACATTAGGAAGAACTTCCAGACAGCTAGAGCGGTTCCTCAGTGGAGCAGGCTTCCTCGGGAGGTGGTGGGCTCTCCTTCTTTGGAGGTTTTCAAGCAGAGACAGCAATGCGGATTCCATGAACTTAGGCAGATCATGAGAAGGGAGGGCAGGAAGGGTTGCCTCAGGGCTTAGTTCTTGTGGCCCTTTCTTACACGCCCAGGGAAATGCTGGTTGCCACTTTGGGATCCAGAAGCAATTTTTCTCCAGGCCGGTTGGGCTGGAGATCCTGGAGGTTTTTTGTCATCTTCTGGGCATGGAACAGGGGTCACTGGAGGTGTGTGTGGGGTGGGGAGGTATTTGTGAATTACCTGCATTGTGAAGGGGGTTGGACTAGATGACCCTGGAGGTCCCTTCCAACTCTATGGTTCTAAGTACACAGTTAGCAAGCCTTTTCAATATACAAAAGGGTGGCTACTTTCAAGTTTTTGGGAGTGACTATTGAACAAAATCTGACCTGGAGTGCAAACACCACTGCTCTGGTGAAGAAGGCCCAGCAGAGGCTTTATTTTCTCAGACTTTTAAAGAAAAATAATTTGAATGAGAAAATATTGATGTCTTTCTATCGTTGCTCAATAGAGAGCATTTTAATATACTGTATCTGTGCCTGGTTTGCTAGTTGTACGGTTGCAGATAGGAAAGCACTCCAGAGAGTCATCACCACAGCCCAGAAGATAATTGGCTGTCCTCTCCCACTTCTGGAGGAACTGTACAGTTCTCGATGTCTGAAAAAAGTGAAGAACATCCTACAGGATTTATCACATCCTGCATATTCCTTGTTTGAAGTGCTGCCTTCGGGCAGAAGATATAGGACAATCAAAACAAGGACAAATAGACTAAAAAACAGTTTTTACTCGAGAGCTATTATTGCCCTGAATGCTGCATGAGACCGAAATCTGGGGGAAACAGTGGTTTGGTTGCTATGTAACTCACAAGGGAGAAGCAGTCGTGAATGTTTGTGTGAGTGCGCATGATTATATGTTGCGAGTCACTGAATGATGGCACTTTTTAATTTCATTGTACTATGTACAATGACAATAAAGTATATATATATATATATATATATATATATATATATATATATATATATAGAAAACACCCTAGATAGCCAACTTCTATGTGCCAAGCAGAACTTCGTTAGGCATAGATGTGGCAAGTGACTAAGGAAGCTGCTCCTGTAGAATTCCTGTCTGGAATTGCGTTAGTGGTGGGGGAAGCACTACGTTTTCTACAGATGTGCCAAGCCAATATCATTAGGCAGCAAGTGTTTGGGAAAACACTATACCAGTTGAACGTCTACCTGAGCACATCCACAAAACCCAGTCAAAGCTAAGCGTGGGCTCAAGGAGCTTACCTTGTAAAAAACATAAGAACAGCCATGCTGGGTCAGACCAAAGACCCATCAAGTTCAGCACACTGCAAGCCCACCAACCCTTCTCCTAAATGGAGGGATGGATTTATTTATTTATAATCACAGACTAAATAGCTATGCTTTGGTCGAGAAAGTCAAATCCTTGGGGAAGGTTCCCTTCATTGCCAAGATATCAATGATATTTGCTGCAGGGGAAATAGACCAGAATAAAATCAAAGTGGGGAGTTCTGATTTCAGAGTGGGAGGGGAGGAGGAGGAGGAGGAGATGAAAACAACTAAGATGGCAAAGACGAAGAAGAAGCACTGGTTTTTGTAACTTGCTTTCTCTACCTTAGTAAAAGGTAAAGGTTTCCCTTGCTCGAAAGCCAGTCAAATCCGACTCTAGGGATGCAGTGCTCATCTCCGTTTCCAAGCCGAAGAGCCAGCGCTGTCTGAAGACATTTTCAGTGGTCATGTGGCTGGCAAGACTAGACGCCGAGGTGCACGGAACATTGTTACCTTCCCACCAAAGCGGTACCTATTTATCTACTTGCAGTTTCTTGCTTTCGGACGGCTAGGCAAGAGAGCCAGTTTGGTGTAGTGGTTAAGTGCGCGGACTCTAATCTGGGAGAACCAGGTTTGATTCCCCACTCCTCCACTTGCACCTGGCTTGGATGACCTTGGGCAAGCCATAGCTCTGGACCAGCTGTTCTCTCAAGGACAGCTTGGGAAAAAGCTCTCTCAGCCCCACCTACCTAGCAAGGTGTCTGGTGTGGGGAGGGGGAGGGAAAGGAGTTTGTAAACTGCTCTGAGACTACAAGTGAGTGAAGGGCGGGGTATAAATCCAATCTCTTCTTCTTCTTCTTCTTCTAGGTTGGCAGGAGCTGGGGACAGAGATGGGAGCTCACTCCGTCATGCAGCACTTGAGTCTCGAACTGCTGAAGTATCGGCCTTTTGGTCTGCAGTTCAGCGTCTTAACCACTTGAGCCACTGCATCCCCTTCTCTACCTTAAGGAGTCTCAAAGCGGCTTACAATCTTTTCCCCCTTCCTCTCCCCACAACAGTCACCTTGTGAGGTAGGCAGGACAGAAATAGGGATGCCAGCCTCCAGGTAGGGCCTGGGGATCCCCCGGAATCACACCTCATCTCTAGACTACAGCGCTCAGCTCCCCTGGAGAAAATGGATGCTTTGGAGGGTGCTCTCTATGACATTGTACCCCACTGAGGTCCCTGCCCTGTAATTCGAGGGAAAGCCATAGAGTTTTCCCTCGAATTATAGAGTGCCCCACCCCCCAAAATGTGCCCGACGCGATGACATCACCTCCGACATCATTGCACCAGGCACATCGCCACAGCCCAGCAATTTTGGGGCAGGGTTCCCCCCGCTGGCCCAATCTGGGCCGGCGGGGAACAGACCAATCAAGCGGGGGTTTCCCCACCCCCCGGGGGGACTTGGCAACCCTAGGTCCAGCAGTGGGGCCAGGACACTAGAAGCCCTCCCACTGTTGCCCCCCCCAAGCACCAAGAATACAGAGCATCACTGGCCCCAGACTGAGAGTTCCTATCTATACCTTGTGGCTAATAGCCACTGATGGACCTCTACTCCATATGTTTATCTAATTTTCTCTTGAAGCCATCCATGCTTGTAGCCGCCACCACCTCCTGTGGCAGAGAATTCCACGTGCTAATCACTCTTTGGGCGAAGAAGTATTTCCTTTTATCCATTCTAACCCGACTGCTCAGCAATTTCCTGGAGTGCCCACGAGTTCTTATATTGTGAGAAAGGGAGAAAAGGACTTCTTTCTCTGCCTGCTCTATCCCATGCATAATCTTATAAACCTCGATTATGTCACCCCTCAGCCATCGTTTCTCCAAGCTAAAGAGCCCCAAGCGCTTCAACCTTTCTTCATAGGGAAAGTATTCCAACCCTTTTATCATCCTAGTTGCCCTTTTCTGCACATTTTCCAATGCTGTATCTTTTTTGAGGTGTGGCGACCAGAACTGTGCACAGTACTCCAAATGAGGTTGCACCATCGATTTATACAGGGGCATTATGACACTGGCTGATTTGTTTTCAATTCCCTTCCCAATAACCCCCAGCATAGTGTTGGCCTTTTTCACTGCAGTCGCACACTGTCTCGACATTTTCATTGAGTTATCTACTACGACTCTTAACCACTGCGCCACGCTGGCTCCCAAGAACTGAGGGAACAAAGGAGAGTGGCTGTCTCCTGCCTAGCCTCAGTTGCTTGTCAGCAAAGTAAAGGATGACAACAAACACCTTCACAGGTCTACCGCCAGGATGATGGAGGGGGGGGGACTGTTCAACAAACGAGCGCGCGCACACCGCACTGTACAAATGACTGCCAATAATAATAAGGCTGCTACCCATCCCCATCGCAGCTGAACAAATAAGCAAAGGGTAATTGATAAATCAGCTGATAATTAGGCTGGGAATCAACAGGACAATAAATGAAACAGCCAATTAAGGGTAAAGAATCAAATAAGCAATATTCCAAATTAGGCATGCATGGAATTGACGATGAGGCAGTGGGTAATTAATTGGGAGGGAAGTCAACAGAGCAATTAATTAGACAATGAATTAAATATGCAGAGAATCAGAGAAGCTGTTAATCAATTAAGTATGCAGGTATGCCAAGAGTAAGCGAGTCAACGGAACTGGGGAACATTCCACCTGACGGATGCAATCTCGTTTCCCCACGCCTGCCAGCCTGAAGCCTAATTTACTCTTCCAGCACTTTCTGTTTTTGACATAAAAAAGCATTTTGAAAATAATCAGCCCAAATTCTTCCAGTCTTTCCCCCTTATTCGTCTCCGTATGACTGATCTCAAAGGGCTACATATCAGGCAAGGGCTGCCAGCCGTGTTCCCTCTAAGCTGAGTTCGTGCGAGTGAGCTCACAGTTTCTGAGCCTCCAGCTCACACCTTTTTTGTCTCAGCTCAGGAAGGAAGGCTCCAGAGCAAACTCATTTATGCAGCAGCCAAATCGTTTGCTGCCAACTTTAGTGCCAGGAGCTCGCAAGGCAGAATTTTTGCTCACAGGACTCCGCAGCTTAGAGGGAGCATCGGTTTGCCAGGCCCCCTGAGGCAGGAGATCTTGTCTCAGTGGCAGACCCCAGGGTGGCGTGCTTGGAATCTGCACTAGATCCTAGAGCCAAGGACATCTCGGCCAGAAGGGGGCCACGAATATCACCTCCACCTCCTGGTCCTGTTCAGCGTCCTGGTGATGAGAGGGAAAGGCATAGAGCAGGCTCACGGGCCTGGGGTGAGACAGTGTGTCCTCACCCTCCGCTCTGGGATTGTGGAATCTTGATAGGAACCTCCTTACTTGGCAGTTGCTAGCAGATCCATCAACAGGATCCCGAACCTGTGGGTGAGCTGGATGAATGCCTCTTGGTTCAGGCTCCTTTCTTCTGGTGCCGTCCTTCCCGCTCAGCCAGACTGCTCCCAGGTTGGCTTGGCCTTTGATGTGTTCTGCCTTTAGGGTGGCTAGGTTCCTTCCCGTCCATACTAAGAGGCACTCGGCTTCCGGGGACAGAGATTTCGACCTGGTGATTGATGTCGGCCTTTGCTGGCATGTCGTCAACACGTGCTGGTCCTGCAGATGCTGTTGGAAGGCTGAGAGGCCTCGTCTGACCATGTGAAGCTCCATCCAGTTGATGCTGTGTGTCTCCTCCAAGCGCTTCCATCTTTCTTGGGTCCCCGCATCCATACAATGGGCTCCCCAGCCTCTCTTGCTTGCGCCCGTGGTTACGACGATTTTATGTGTCCGAGTGAAGCTGATCCCTTTGATCAGCTTCGTGTGCACCGTCCACCACTTTAATTCCTTCTTTAGGTTGTCTGACGTCTCGACCTGCTTGCGCCTTGATGTATCCTCTTGAAAGGGAAGGGGGCTCCACCGTAGGGCTCTGGACTGGAACCGCGCCCACAGAGCCAAGTCTACGGTTGAGATCAAGAGATCCTGTACAGCTCCCAGATGCATGAGATCTGCAGAGCTGCGGCTCCTGATGTTCGTGATCGAGGACCTGATTTTTTTGCTGTTTGCTGGGAGAAAGTCTTTGGCTCGGTGTGTGCAGATCCTGACCCCCCAGGTGTACTCTTTGGCTCTTTGGGGCATTGATGAGGAATCCATCATCAGTGTGGCTCTTTGGGGCATTGATGAGGAACCCATGTGCTTGCAGGACTTCCATAGTCTTTTCTGTGAACTTTGTAGCCGTCACCATGTCCTCTGCCCTTATAAGAACGTCATCTAGTGGGGGTACATGTGGATCCCCTTCTGTCACAGCTTTGCCACCAAAGCCACCATGACCTTGGTGGACACACTTGTGGCTGAGGAGATGCCAAAGGGCCAGGCTCTGTATCGGTAGTAGCGCCCTCGGTGGTAGAAACAGAGGAACTGCCTGGAATCGGGATGCACAGGGACATGAAGGTAGGCCTCCTTGAGATCTAGGGAGGTCAGAACGTCTTCTTCTTGTAGTACTTGCAGGATGTGCCGTAGGAATTCCATGCAGGACTTCTGTCTCTTCACCCAGCTGTTGAGACTTCTTAGGTTTAACACTTCCCTCCAGTTCCCGGATCTCTTGGGGACCACAAAGAGAATTGAGTAGACCCCCACCCCTTGAACTGTTGATTTGCAGTGACCTCCTCTATTGCGCCTGTTTGAGTAAAGTGCTGAATTGCTTGACTTAATAGGTGCCTTCTCTCCTGGAATCTTGGGACTGGGGATGGTATAAACTTGTAGGGGGGTGAAGAAGTAAACTTGGTCCTGTAGCCTTCTGTAATAATTGAGCGCACCCAATGTCTGATGTTGAAGAGTTCCAGCCCTCCAAGATCTGGAGCCGGCCTCCGATCAGGTAGCCAGGAAGAGTGCTTTTTGGCAGGCAAGTTCATGTCCTGCCTGAAGGGTGCTGGTTGTCTCTGATGAGTCCTGGGCCAGTAACTAAAGGATCGGAACCCTCTGTAGTCTTGCGTGTCCCTTCCTCGTCCTGATGGTCTGAAGCTGCGAAAGGAGTGATGTGATCTGACTTTGGAGTCCTTATCCCTGCTGGTTGAGGATGAAGGCATGGCCCTCTTCTTTTCTTTGGCCTCGATGAGGACTTTATCCAGGTTGGACTCTCCAAAGCGGAGTCCGCCCGAGAACTTTTTCTGATGAGAGGTTGCTCTTAGACAAGGGATCTACCTTCCGGTGTTCCAACTAGATGTTCCAGGAAGGGGGAAACCATTTGCACTCTGCCAGGTCTTTGGAACCCTCTGCTGTCCATGTTTGCAGAGACTGACAACCTTGGCTTTTCTGGCACCTCAGGCTGATAGTTAAGAGTGCTAATCACCTTGTTTAGAAGGCACTGGAAATGCTCTTCCTGGAAGACCCCAGAGGAGGTTTCCTGCCTCCATTTGCCCTCTTCCTCCTCCGAGTTGCCCTCCATAGACACTGTCATCGAGGAAGACTCTCCACATCCTGACACAGGAGAAGGTGGGTGCCTTACCAGCCTTCTGGCTTGGGTTGCCAGCTCCTGGGCTCTGGGTCTGCTGTGCGGGCTTTTGTGCTGGCTGGTCTGGGCCTCATCCTCCTCAGAAGCTACCGAGGACTGAAGTCCATGGGTGGCTATTAACCACAAGGTATATAGATAGGAACTCTCAGTCTGGGGCAAGTGATGCTCTGTATTCTTGGTGCTTGGGGGGGGGGGGAGGGCAACAGTGGGAGGGCTTCTAGTGTCCTGGCCCCACTGCTGGACCTCCTGAGGGCACCTGGTGTTTCTGGCCACTGTGTGACAGAGTGCTGGACTGGATGGGCCATTGGCCTGCTCAAACATGGGCTTCTCTTATGTTCTTATGACTGCATGCCTTGGTGCCGCTGTGGGTTTGACCTGCTCAGGAGGGGGTGGTGAGGACTCTGACCCGGATGACGTTGGGGAACTGGATGGAGAAGGGGAAATCCTCCCTCAGCAGGATCAGCTGGCTTGCCTCCCTCTACTGGATTTCAGCCGCCGCTCTGTGTCCTCCTGCAGCCATGCTGTAAATGGGCCCGAAGAGGCTGCCTGCCTTCCTATCTAGCCAGGCCATCTCTCTTGCTTCTCCAGGCAAATGGCAGAGCTAAACGGGGAGGCATCCCTGCTGGTCCCAGCCGACCTCTTTCTCCCCCCTCCTATTTTTCAATTTTTATTGATTTATTTTTCGGATTTTTATTCCGACCTCCCCAAGCGGGCTCAGGGCAGATCACAACCAGCTTTCCCTCTAAGCTGGGCAGATCACAACCAGCTTTCCCTTTCCCTCTAGCCCCCGGCTCACGCATTTTTTTGTCTTAGCTTAGGAAGGATGGCTCCAGAGCAAGCTAATTTATGCAGTAGCCAAATGGCTCACTCACAGCAACGATGCACAACCTGATGAAAGAGTAGATAGCCAGTAGATAAAGAGTAGATAAACACCAGTAGCTCACATGGTAGAACATCCAAGCCCATGCATATACCACCCTGAATTCCTTGAAGGGTGGGGTAAGTCTGTTGGCAGAGTAATTAAGACAGCAACGATGCACAACCTGATGAAAGAGTAGATAGCCAGTAGATAAAGAGTAGATAAACACCAGTAGCTCACATGGTAGAATTTTTGCTCACAAGACTCCACAGCTTAGAGGGAGCACTGATCGCAACAGAGACTCATTACAGTAAAATGATATTACATTACAATGATTAAAAAAGTAAAATTCAGAGGCAGCAACAAATTACATAAAGGAAAAGGCAGGGCTATAGAAGTGGAATCAGAACATTTCAGTAGATTGGGAATTAGAGTTGGGAGGCCAACGAAGACAGATGCCCGCCACCTCACCCAAAGGCCTAGTGGCCCTGATTCCACCAGGTCGGGGCCAGGGCATAAAAACTCCTGGCCCGGGTCATAAAAAACCCTGGCCTAACCAACCACATTAAACCAATGACTGGTTACGCAGCACCTTTGAAGCCTGAGATTATTATTTTTTTAAGTTTGTGGGACAATAACACAATTTACAGACCTCACAGAGACCTCATTTTCAGTTTGTTAACTGTGGCTTAGACAACCGTTGCCCAAAATTGGAGATCACAACAGCCGCCCTCAAAATCTTGATGGCTTACTAAAGCAGGGGACCAGTTCCCGATGGAGAAGATCACTCATAAACTCTACCAGACAGAAATCTTCCCGGAAACTACCAATTTTGTAGAAAAGTGATACCCCTTCTATGAATTCACTACGTCAAACAACATCTTACCCCAAAATAGATTCTGTAGAGACCTAATCCTGATCTAATCTCATCCTCTAGACTTGGCAGCCAGTGCAAGTGGCGTAGTACCGGTCGAATGCATGCCCACACAGGGGATGCCGTCAGCAGCGACCAATGTGAGACTTCTGATGAAGAAGAAGAAAAAGAAGAAGAAGAAGAGATTGGATTTATATCCCACCCTTCACTCAATTCGGAGTCTCAGAGCGGCTTACAAACTCCTTTCCCTTCCCCTCCTCGCAACAGACACCCTGTGAGGTAGGTGGGGCTGAGAGAGCTTTTTCCCAAGCTGTCCTTGAGAGAACAGCTGGTACAGAGCTATGGCTTGCCCTGGTCATCCAGCCAGGTGCAAGTGGAGGAGTGGGGAATCAAACCCGGTTCTCCCAGATTAGAGTCCGCGCACTTAACCACTGCACCAAACTGGCTCCCAAGAGAGCCAATAAGTCAGGCCTTGTGGGAAAACAAAGTCCTTTATTGTTTTAATGGTCTTTCAGGAACACTTACTTTGTTAGGGATACCAGGGGTTGGGACTTATTACACAGTATTCAAACGGAATAGAAATGACAGGCGCCAATCAGTGTAAACACATGAAGCGCGAAAATCCCCAAACCGTTGCATTCCCGTGGAAAAGGCGCGCAAGCTAATTAAGTTCCCCCCCCTTTCGCCCCTGTGTGCAATACTACTTGCATTCCCACGCAAAAGACACCTGGAAGAGCAGAGAGTGAGACAGCTCAAGGTTAACTGGCAACAACAGCGATAAGCAGGGCCTGCAAAGGAAAGCGGCAAAACGGGATGGGGGGGGGGAGGAGCGAGGGGGAGGAACCCGGCTGCCAGTCTCCCGACTGGAGGACCTGTGAACGCAATCAGCAACAAAGCCAAAATATGACAGGGAACCTGACAGGTGGAGCCCAGAAGTGCCTCCTTTCCTCTGTCCCATTAAGGCAGGACTGACTCAGCCCCGTGCCAGTTTGGGTTCAGTGACTGAGTGAGCCAGGCTAAAGAGTGAGAGTCAAGGCGACGGGGTTAGCATTCCTCTGACATCAACAGTTCGTCTGCTTTCTCTCGCAAGGAGCTCTGCACACATCACAGGCAAATAGCTGGCTGACAGTCAGCTGGGGAAGATCCCAGGAAGAGAACTTGGAAAGAGAACCTGGTTTTCAACAGTCTTAGAAATGCCAAGTTAGATGACTGCTAGGACAGATCTAGGAAGGAAGGCAACATGGCACAGCCCAGTCTCATCAGATCTTGGAAGCTAAGCAGAGTCAGTACATGGACAGGAGACCAGCAAGGAAGGCTCTGCAGAGGAAGGCAATGGCCAACCCCCTCTCCTTCTCACTTGCCTTGGAAGCCCCTTGCTGGGGTCACCCTAAATCTTGGTTGGGAGACCACCAAGGAAGACTCTGCAGAGGAAGGCAATGGCCAACCCCCTGTCCTTCTCACTTGCCTTGGAAGCCCCTTGCTGGGGTCTCCATAAGTCTTGGTTGGGAGACCACCAAGGAAGACTCTGCAGAGGAAGGCAATGGCTGACCATCTGTGCTTCTCACTTGCCTTGAAAGCCCCTTGCTGGGGGCTCCATAAGTCTTGGTTGGGAGACCACCAAGGAACACTCTGCAGAGGAAGGCAATGGCCAACCCCCTCTCCTTCTCACTTGCCTTGGAAGCCCCTTGCTGGGGTCACCCTAAGTCTTGGTTGGGAGACCACCAAGGAAGACTCTGCAGAGGAAGGCAATGGCCAACCCCCTCTGCTTCTCACTTGCCTTGGAAGCCCCTTGCTGGGGTCACCATAAGTCTTGGTTGGGAGACCACCAAGGAAGACTCTGCAGAGGAAGGCAATGGCTGACCATCTGTGCTTCTCACTTGCCTTGAAAGCCCCTTGCTGGGGGCTCCATAAGTCTTGGTTGGGAGACCACCAAGGAAGACTCTGCAGAGGAAGGCAATGGCCAACCCCCTCTCCTTCTCACTTGCCTTGGATGCCCCTTGCTGGGGTCACCCTAAGTCTTGGTTGGGAGACCACCAAGGAAGACTCTGCAGAGGAAGGCAATGGCCAACCCCCTCTGCTTCTCACTTGCCTTGGAAGCCCCTTGCTGGGGTCACCATAAGTCTTGGTTGGGAGACCACCAAGGAAGACTCTGCAGAGGAAGGCAATGGCCAACCCCCTCTGCTTCTCACTTGCCTTGGAAGCCCCTTGCTGGGGTCACCCTAAGTCTTGGTTGGGAGACCACCAAGGAAGACTCTGCAGAGGAAGGCAATGGCCAACCCCCTCTGCTTCTCACTTGCCTTGGAAGCCCCTTGCTGGGGTCACCATAAGTCTTGGTTGGGAGACCACCAAGGAAGACTCTGCAGAGGAAGGCAATGGCCAACCCCCTCTCCTTCTCACTTGCCCTGAAAGCCCCTTGCTGGGGTCACCCTAAGTCTTGGTTGGGAGACCACCAAGGAAGACTCTGCAGAGGAAGGCAATGGCCAACCCCCTGTCCTTCTCACTTGCCTTGGAAGCCCCTTGCTGGGGTCACCATAAGTCTTGGTTGGGAGACCACCAAGGAAGACTCTGCAGAGGAAGGAAATGGCATAGCACCCCTCACCCCCACCTAGCTACAGACCTGGGACTTTGGCAGCAGAGCCCAGGCGGCACGTTGGGAGTTGGGAAGAAGAAGGAGGAGGAGGAGGAGATTGGATTTATACCCCACCCTTCACTTGTAGTCTCAGAGCGGCTTACAAACTCCTTTTCCCTTCCCCTCCCCACAACAGACACCCTGTGAGGTAGGTGGGGCTGAGAGAGCTCTGAGACAACTGTCCTTGAGGGAACAGCTGGTACAGAGCTATGGCTTGCCCAAGGTCATCCAGCAGGCGCAAGTGGAGGAGTGGGGAATCAAACCCGGTTCTCCCAGATTAGAGTCCGCACACTTAACCACTACACCAAACTGAGAGTAAAGGCAAGTAGCTGGCAAGAAGAAAGGAAAACTTGTCCGACCCCTCCAGAGGTAGGAGGTAGCAGTATAAGTTTTCCACCCAGCAGGAGACACAGAGAGCCAACAGGGTTCCATTCTGCCTAATATAACTACTGACAACGATCTAACTTCTCAGTCTAAGCACCTGGTCATTTGGTGACAGGTCAAGCTGCTCTTTCTTCCATTCTATTCGCACCTGGTGGTCCACAACCCTGTGACGTTGGTTGGGCTGAGAGTCTGCCGCTTATCCCAAGTCACCCACTGAGATTCCCTGGCAGAGGGAGGACCCAAATCCGGGTTTCCAAGATCCCAGTCCAACTCCCTAGCCCCTATGCCATCGATAAGCTCCAGTCTTGCACTGCAAAACCAGCAGAGTGGCACGCCACATAAAAAAAAAGGGGAACGTAAAGTGTTGAGACGGGCGCGAGAGGTCCCTACATCACACGGGGAAAGCAAGTGCTTTGCTTGTAAACACGGCAACGGAAATTGATCTGTTGTGTTGACTTTTGAAGCCGCTGCAGGAGAACACTCAAGTCGGAATTTAAAGGACTAAAAAGCTTTATAAAAGGGTGTTTTAAATGGGAAGCTGGAGTAGAGGCATAAATAAATGCCTAACAAGGAGATGCTGAGAATTCTCAGAAGGGTCTTTCGCAAACTTTTAAAGGAAAAGAGCGGCCGCAGGGGAGCACAATTCAAACTGGGGGTGTGGGCGGAGAGGGGTCTTAACCGACCATATAGTCTGGCTTACTGACCCCCCCCCCCAGACACACACACACACATGATGTTACTAGTCCTAAGGAAAGGGAAGAAGCAGCCCCACAGCCAGGATTTCGTGGGGCAAAATAAATTTTGGTGGGGCTGGTAGGACTAAAATGGAGGATTGAGGAAGGCATCCCTGAATAGGCACCCCGCGTGTACCCAAGGGAACAAAGATCATGGAGGGGGTGAGCCAGCGAGAGTGCACCACTGAGGGACTTTAGCACTGAGAGCCAGTTTGGTGTAGTGGTTAAGTGCGCGGACTCTAATCTGGGAGAACCGGGTTTGATTCCCCACTCCTCCACTTGCACCTGGCTGGATGACCTTGGGCAAGCCATAGCTCTGTGCCAGCTGTTCCCTCAAGGACAGCCTTGGGAAAGAGTTCTCTCAGCCCCACCTACCTCCCAGGGTGTCCTGTTGTGGGGAGGGGAAGGGAAAAGGAGTTTGTAAGCCGCTCTGAGACTCTTAAGTGAGTGAAGGGCGGGATATAAATCCAATCTCTTCTTCTTCTTCTTCTTCTTCATGCGACTGCATAGGAATTTCTAGTGTCCTGGCCCCACTGCTGGACCTCCTGAGGGCACCTGGTGTTTTTGGCCACTGTGTGACAGAGTGTTGGACTGGAAGGGCCACTGGCCTGATCCACGATTGGCTTGTCTTATGTTCCCTCAAATGCCCCAAATAACCCACCCTGAGTTGAAGCGCTTGGGGCTCTTTAGCTTGGAGAAATGACGGCTGAGGGGTGACATGATCAAGGTTTATAAGATTATGAATGGGATAGAGCAGGCAGAGAAAGAAGTCCTTTTCTCCCTTTCTCACAATACAAGAACTCGTGGGCACCCAATGAAATTGCTGAGCAGTTGGGTAAGAACGGATAAAAGGAAGTCTTTCTTCACCTAAAGAGTGATTAACACGTGGAATTCACTGCCACAGGAAGTGGTGGCGGCTACAAGCATGGACGGCTTCAAGAGGGAATTAGATAAAACACATGGAGCAGAGGTCCATCAGTGGCCATTAGACACAAGGTATAGATAGGAGCTCTCTGTCTAGGGCAAGTGATGCACTGTAATCTTGGTGCTTGGGGGGGGGCAACAGTGGGAGGGCTTCTAGTGTCCTGGCCCCACTGCTGGACCTCCTGTTGGCACCTGGTGTTTTGGCCTCTGTGTGACAGAGTGTTGGACTGGATGGGCCACTGGCCTGATCCCACACTGGCTTCTCTTATGTTCTTATGATTTCAGTTTTACAGCCTTTACATCGTTTACTCTTAAGTAAATCCTGCTGAGCTACATGGATGTAATACTACAGTTGCCACGCTAATGCTAACAGCGTGTTTCGAACGCCCAAAAACACTCGTGTGTAAATGTTAAGGGGAGTCTCGAGTCTCCAACAGAAGCAGTAATTTCCTGGTATCACACATAGCCCTTTGCAGCAGCGCTCACCAGTTGACGTTTGTGAGGTTGCTCGGCTATTTGTAACTTTTTACGAATACTCTGTGTATGGTGTCAGTATGAAAAATTGATATTGATGGACTAGTCTGATCTTAAAGGACCGTTCTCTTGGATGCTGTTCTACTAAGTCATACGTGAAGTCACAGGATGGTCCTCGCCTGATGAAGACTGCCAGAAACGAGTATACTTACGGATGCTTCGTTGATTTACTCTTGGACCTTTGTTTATTGTCTACTGTATTAAATTGATGTTTTTTGTGTTGCTTTTTCATATGGTTTATTGGTTTGGTGTACATTTCAGCTATAAGTTCCCTTAGCTTTTGACCTATCACAGGGGTGGCCGAACTTGCTTAACATAAGAGCTGCATAGAATACACATCAGATGTTTGAGAGCCGCAAGACATGAACAAATATTACCTGTTTTTATTGGAAAATAAGCAGATTTGCTTTTCATTAACACTAAATGAGACTGCCAAAAATAATGACAAAAGGGGTAAAAGCAGATATTGATAATGATATTTATTTGTCTAATGATATTTGTTTGCTAATGATATTTAGCTTTCCTAGCCGCCCTGCCGGGAGCCACATAATACGTGTGAAAGAGCCGCACGCGGCTCCTGAGCCACAGTTTGACCACCCCTGACCTATTATATAGCTGTTGTTCTGTCTATTGCCTGTTTGTGAGGTTAGTTACAGTCTTTCTAAAAAATGTTTACAATAATTTAAAAAAAAAACATTTTTAGAAGGAAATCTTGTGGGGCTGGCCCTTTAAGGAAGGGGGCAGAGCCCCCAATAGACCCTCTGTAGCTATGGGCTAGGGAAGAAGACCGGATCCCACCTAACAATAACCTGGGAAAAGAAGGTCGATGGATGTAAACTGTGAAAATGGCACGGCAGCGGAAGGGCTGGACCTCTTCCTCCCCACTGCCACCTCCTTTGTGACCTTTTGATTACCCTTCATGGCTGCAGTGTCCCTTTTAAAAACTGGGAAGCTGCGATCCTGGATTTCCCGGCATCTTGTCGAGATGGCCGCCTCAAGCACAAGCAAAGTATCCGATCGTCAACTGCTAGCGGTGATCACTAGTCAGCCGTCAATACAGAGTTCACTGTTCTGACAGGGATGGATAGACTGGCACGATGGTTTATGTGTCAAATAATCATCCGCAAGCTAGCAGCAGCATGACTCCCCCCCCCCCCCCCCCCCGGATAACTCACGATCATTAACAAGACGACAAATTTAGATGAGTGGATTAAAACAGCTGAAGTTCTATTTGATCAATCCACTGGGGCTTGCAGTTAAGGGCCCCCATTTATTCCTTGAAGTATTTTTTTTTTCCTTTGGTTTGGGCACCACATTTTAGGAAGGATGCTGACAAGCTCGAGCGTGTCCAGAAGAGGGCAACCAGGATGGTGAGAGGGTTGGAACCCAAGTCTTATGGGGAAAGGCTGTCAGAGTTGGGTCTGTTTAGCCTGGGAAAGAGAAGGTTTAGAGGGGACACGATTGCAGTCTTCAAAGATCTGAAGGGCTGTCATGTAGAAGACGGAGCAGAGCTATTCTCTCTTGCTCTGGATTGCGAGACTAGATCTAATGGGTGGAAATTACAACGGAGTCGATACCGGCTAAATATCAGGAGGAACTTTCCAACGATAAGAGTGGTTGACCAGCGGAACAGACTGGCTCGGGAGGTGGTGGATGCTCCTTCGCTGGACGTTTTCAAGCGGAGGCTGGACGACCATCTTTCGGGTATGTCGTAGGGCTATCTTTCGGCTATGCTCCTGCAGAGTGCAGGGGGTTGGACTAGATGACCTGCAAGGTCCCTTCCTACTCTAACATTCTATGGTTCTACGAAATGGGGAGGGAGGTGTAGAGATCTGGGATGACCTTTCCTTTAAATGATGTGATGGGCTTTGCTTACTAACAGTGTATTTGCACACCCTCCCTAAAGCACAAGCTGGTCTCCCAACAGTGATGCACCTCATTCCCTCTGTGGTGGGTAAAGTGCCGTCAAGACACAGCCGACTCGTGGCGACCCCATCGAGTTTTCAAGAAAAGAAATGAATGGAAGTGGTTTGTCACTGCCTGCCTCTGCCTCTGGTCTTCCCTGGGGGTCTCCCATCCAAATGCTAACCATGGCGGACTCTGCTAAGCTTAGCTCCGAAACCCGTCAAAATCAGCCTAGCATGGGTTGGTCAGGTCGAGGCAAGAGACAGACAGAGATGGTTTGCAGCAGAAAAGAGCAAGAGCCTAGCAGCACATCTGTGGCAGGGGGTGAGCTTTTGTGAGTCACTGCTCACTCCTTCAGACAGCTCAAGATGGGCAGCTGCAGGGCTATTTTGGGGCAGGAACGCACAGGAACGGAGTTCCGGCTGGCTCCTGAGTTGGCCACACCCAGCAGGAACTCATTAGCATAACAGGCCACACCCAACAGCAGAAACCCACTAGGACTGGCTACATTAGGGGGGGGTGGCCTAACATGCAAATTAATTCCTGCTAGGAAAAAAAGCCCTGGGTTTTGACAACAAACGAGGTAAACGGAATAAGAAGCAAAAGGTGGGTGTGGCTGGATGACCACGCTTCTGGTAACATGGGGTGTGTGGCCTAATATGCTAATAAGCTGTGCTGTCAGGGGTGTGGCCTAATATGCTAATGAGTTTCTGCTGTTGGGTGTGGCCTATTATGCTAATGAGTTCCTGCTGGACTTTTTCTACGGAAAAAGCCCTGGGTCGCCGTGTTAGCCTGTCTGTAGCAGTAGAAATGAGCAAGAGCCCAGAAGCGCCTTAAAGACTAACAAAATCTGTGGGGGGGGGGGTTTGAGATTTTTGTGAGTCTCTGCTCCCTTCTTCGGGTGGTTCGCTATTGCCTGTCTCTGCATTGCAGCCCTGAGCTATGTGTGATCCACCTCAAGTCCCTGTGAAAAAGGCAGAGTACAAATAATGTGAATAGATAAAATAAAGGCTGATCCTTCAGAGCTTGCGAGATCTCAGGAGATTAGGCTAGCGGGCCGCTTCATCCTTACTAGGGATGAACTGAGTATGTCGCCCTGAACTGCTTGGAAATGGGGTGGGGTGAAAATGTAATAGACAGAGGTGACTGCAGGCACCCATAAGAACAACATAAGAACATAAAGAGAAGCCAATGTCGGATCAGGCCAGTGGCCCATTCAGTCCAACACTCTGTCACACGGTGGCCAAAAACACCAGGTGCCATCAGGAGGTCTACCGGTGGGGCCAGGGCAGGAAGAAGAAGAAAAGGAGGAGGAGGAAGAGGAGGAAGAGGAGATTGGATTTATACCCCGCCCTTCACTCACTTGGAGTCTCAGAGTGGCTTGCAAACTCCTTTTCCCTTCCCCTCCCCACAACAGACACCCTGGGAGGTAGGTGGGGCTGAGAGAGCTCTTTCCCAAGCTGTCCTTGAGAGAACAGCTGGTACAGAGCTATGGCTTGCCCAAGGTCATCCAGCAGCTGCAGGTGGAGGCGTGAGGAATCAAACCCGGTTCTCCCAGATTAGAGTCCGCGCACTTAACCGCTACACCAAACTGGCTCTAGAAGCCCTCCCACCCAATTGCAAAGAGGGCCCAGGCAGTGCAAGCAGCACTGAAGCACCCCTTATTGCTGTTTGAAGTGGTTTCAAGGGGACACCCAGATCAAAGTTTCGAGTCTGACTGTTCTGAAATTAATCACCTGCCTTGCAGACAATCCATCATTTTAAGAATAAATGCCAGTTAAACGTTTCGACAATGCCAGTGATTAAACAAGTGCTTAAGTAAGTTAACCAACGCACTCAGCTCACAGTCGTGGGCTTTGGACAACGCCGCGTTTGATGTACTAACAGCAGCCTCTAGCGGCTTCTCCTCACAGCAGGGAAAAATCAGGGCGAGTCGGCAGTGTGGCGCTACGGAAGACTGAGTGGAAAGGGGACGGGTGCCCCCTTGTGATGCTGTGTGTGAGTTTTATTTTAAGAGACACGGGTAAAAAAACAGAGGGACGTTCAAGGAAGAGGCCTGCGGATCCTATGTCAGTTACAGAAAGTAGATGGAGCAAGTCAGAGCAGAAAACCCCTCGCAGTCAGAAGTTTATGTGAGAATTTGGATGGCCAGGACAGTGATGCTATGAGGGACAGAGGTAGGAGGAATTAATGAAAAGTGGCTCAAGTTGTGGCAAAAGAGGAAGAGGAGGAGACTGGATTTATACCCCGCCCTTCACTACCCGAAGGAGTCTCAGAGTGGCTCACAGTCTCCTCCCCCTCCCCCTCCCCCTCCCCACAACAGACACCCTGTGAGGTAGGTGGGGCCGAGAGAGCTCTTTCAAGGACTGCTCTTGAGAGAGCAGCTCTGAAAGAATTTAGGACTAACCCAAGGTCATACTGGCAGCTGCCTGTGGAGGAGCGGGGACTCAAACCTGGCTCTCCTAGTTTAGACCCGGCATTCCTAACTACTACACCAAACTGGCTCTCCACCAGTTTGTGTTGCGGGAACAGCAGTAGCACTGCAAGGCGCAATTTGCAAAACAATTTAAGAACATAAGATGTTGGATCAGGCCAGTGGCCCATCCAGTCCAACACTCTGTCACACAATGGCCAAAAACAACAGGTGCCACCAGGAGGTCCAGCAGTGGGGCCAGGAAACTAGAAGCCCTCCTACTGTTGCCCCCTCCCCCCAGCACCAAGAATACAGAGCATCACTTGCCCCAGACTGAGAGTTTCTATCTATACTTTGTGGCTAATAGCTACAGATGGACCTTTGCTCCACGTTTATCCAATCTCTCTTGAAGCCGTCCATGCTTGTAGCTGCCACCACCTCCTGTGGCAGTGAATTCCATGTGTTAATCACTCTTTGGGTGAAGAAGTACTTCCTTTTATCCAGTCTAACCCGACTGCTCAGCAATTTCCTGGAGTGCCCACCAGTTCTTGTATTGTGAGAAAGGGAGAAAAGTCCTTCTTTCTCTACCTGCTCTATCACATGCATAATCTTATAAACCTCGATCATGTCACCCCTCAGCCGTCGTTTCTCCAAGCTAAAGAGCCCCAAACGCTTCAACCTTTCTTCATCGGGAAAGTGTTCCAACCCTTTTATCATTCTAGTTGCCCTTTTCTGCACTTTTTCCAATGCTATAATATCTTTTCTGAGGTGTGGCGAGCAGAACTGTACACAGTACTCCAAATGAGGTTGCACCATTGATTTATGCAGGGGCATTATGACACTGGCTAATTTGTTTTCAATTCCCTTCCTAATGACCCCCAGCATAGCGTTGACTTTTTTCATTGCCGTCGCACACTGTCTCAGACACCCTGTGAGGTAGGTGGGTCTGAGAGATCTCTGACAGAAACTGCTCTTTTCCAAGAACAGCTGTGCCAGAACTATGGCTTGCCCAAGGTCATCCAGCAGGTGCAAGTGGAGGAGTGGGGAATCAGACCTGGTTCTCCCAGATTAGTCTGCGTACTTAACCACTACACCAAACAGTGTGTGTGACTGCCCCAAAGTCACCATGGCAGATCCTCGAGGGCAGGGGTCATTTCGTAGAAAAAGAGGTGCAGGAGCTCATTAGCATAACTCATTAGCATAACTCATTTGCATATGCTACAGCACCTGACATCAACGGAAGTAGTCAGAAGGCAAGAGGGAGAGAGCTGGCAGAGAGGGGACAGCTACTAATCCAAGCCTCAGAAATACCACTCTTCTGGGAGGATAGCTTCAGTGGTGGCTGAAGCCTTCAGAAGGCTGGTCGGAGGAACAAGGACCTTTCCAGGGGATGGGGTCATTTTGCTGCAGCCATGACACCAGCTGGCATTCCCCCGCCAGAGGGGGGGGGGGCTGGCACCAACTGCCGGAGCTGCACTCCCCCGAGCTCCTGCTTGAAATGACCCCTGCTTGAGGGCCTCACCTGAGTCCCTTGGACAGAAAACCAGCCCAGCATGCCAACCAAAATGGCGAACAGCTGTTTCAGCACACACGCCAAGATCTGTCGATCCCTGCTTTGGACATTTTTAATCTTCCATTGCTCCAGGTAACTCACATCGACATGTGTGGCTCTCTCCCTCATTTGGACCTTACAACAATTCTGTAAGATATGTTAGGCTGAGACAATAATTGCACCACAATCACCCAGAGAGCTTTGTGGCTGAAAGACGAGTTGAACCCCGGGATCCTTGGTCTTTATCCAACATAACTTAATTAATTATCATATGGCATTGTGCGTTGAATAGCCAGGAAATCCAAAGACTGTCTGCCAGACAGAAGTTCTAGCTCTTTTAGTGTTATGCACCACTAGGTGGAGAGCTAGAACAGCCAGTCTGGTGTAGTGGTTAAGTGCGCGGACTCTAATCGAGGAGAACCGGGTTTGATTCCCCACTCCTCCGCTTGCACCTGGCTGGATGACCTTGGGCAAGCCATAGCTCTGGACCAGCTGTTCTCTCAAGGACAATTCTGGAAAGAGCTCTCTCAGCCCCACCTACCTCACAGGGTGTCTGTTGTGGGGAGGGAAGGGGAAAGGAGTTTGTAAGCCGCTCTGAGACTCTTAAGTGAGTGAAGGGCGGGATATAAATCCAATCTCTTCTCTTCTTCTTCTTCTTCTTCTTCTATTTTAAAGGCAAGAGCAGGCCCATAGCCAAGATGTTGTGGCTTGTGGGGCAATTTTTTTTTTCTGGTGGGGGCTGAAGTTCTCACTGCAGAAAAAAAAGCCATTTAGCCAACAGAAGGCTGTTAACAGGATAGATTTCTAAATTGCAAGCTGTCAACCACTTTAGATGACAGTTCTCAGCTGCTGCAAGTTAATCACTTCTGCCAGCCTAAGCAACAATTCTGAGAACAAGCCGGCAGGTGGGGGTGATAACTTCTGCAGTCAAGAAAACTAACACTTAGGCAGAGAAACTCCCTTAAAGGAGACCAGTTTCTTGACAGAGTTAGAAGGGATCCTAGAAGTCATCTACTCCAACCCCCTTGCTCAGTGCAGGAATTAGCCAACTACACCGTCTTACTCTACTTAAACGTGTGCACTCCTTTAGAAAATGTTTTAAAAGGACTAAAAAGAGCATTTACAGAAGAAATCCTTGTGGAGCTGTGCCTTTAAGAAAGGGGGCGGAGCCCCCCAAAGCCCCACTGGGGCTTTTTAGAGGTGGGTTGCCATTGCAGAGATGGTTTACCATTGGCTGCCTCTGTGTCATGCCCCTGACATCCCTTGGAGGTCACCCATCCAAATACTAGCCAGGGGTGACCCTGCTTAGCTTCCGAGATCTGATGGGATCGGGCTAGCCTGGGCTATCCAGGTCTGGGTAGTGTAGTATATCCAGCACTCTAAGCACTATACCACACGGGCACTTTGCCCTAAGACTGGCTGAGAACCAGTATGCTGCAGCACTTAGTGCACTGTGCTAAGACTCGGTTGCTTGGGCGTCGGATCTCCACTCAGCCAAGTTCACTGCACAACCCTGCATCAGGCAGCTTAACTGGCCTCAGAGAGAGATTGTGACGATAAAATGAGGGAAGAAGAACCATGCATGGTGCCCGGCCTTTCTCAAAGGAAGGACAGGATAAAAATGGGCTGAGCAAAAAAGCAGAGTGCAACAGCTGCGAAAAGAGCAGATACAGGACCTGGAAACTAAGAGGTGGGCCCTGTGTGAAGAACAATGGTATGTAAGTACTGTAATAAAATATTGTAATATCGTAATAATAAATAGATAGAAAATGAAGAAGTGGAGGTAGGGTTGCCAATTCCTCATTGAGAAATTCCTGGAGATCTGGGGGTGAAGCTCAGAGAAGGTGGGGTTTGCAGAGGGGAGGAACCTCAGCTAGGGTTGCCAATCCCCAGTTGGGGGCAGGGGATCCCCCGGTTTGGAGCCCCTCACCCCGCTTCAGGGCTTTCAAAAAGCAGGGGATGGGAATAGCTGCTGGGCGCTCCATTATACCCTGTGGAGTCCGGTCCCCATAGGGTATAATGGAGAATTGATCTGTGGGTATTTGGGGCGGGGGGAGGTGATTTTTATTAGATGCACCAAATTTTCAGCATAGCTGCTAGTGCCTCTTCTCAAAAAGTTTCAAAAAGATTGGACCAGGGTGTCCAATTTTATGAGTCCCAAAAGAAGGTGCCCCCATCCTCCATTACATCCAACAGAAGGAAAACATTTAAAAGGAACACGGTCCCTTCAAACATGATGGCAGCTTACCTGGAACTCGCTTAGGAGTTCCCTCTCCTGGAACCTCCTGTAAGTCCCCTGCCCGCTTGTTAGCCTCACCTGGCATCCCTAACCTCAGCTCTGTATAGCACCATAGCCCACCCCCCAAAGCAGCTGTTTTCTCCAAGGGAACCTATCTCAGCGGTCCGGAAATCAGTCATAATTCCATGAGATCTCCAGGCCCCACCTAGAGGTTGACATACATGGGAGCCTGGGGACCTGAAAAATCAGAACTGGTACAAGACTTAAAGTGTCGGACCAGGATCTGGGAACCCCAGTTCAAATCCTCACTCTGCCGCAGAAGTTTGCTGGGTGATCTCAGGTCAGTCACATACTCTCACCCTAACCTACCTCACGGGGCTGTTGTTAAGATAAAACAGGAGTGGGGAATGATCCAAGCTGCTTTGGGGGCCCACTGGGGAGAAAGGCAGGATATAATGAATAAACGAACCCTAAAAGGGTTAGCTAGCTTTGCGCTCCCTTCCCGAGATTTCACTCCTTTCCCCTGGAGGGGTGAAGAAATTGAAAACCCTCAGGCTCCTTAGCCCACCCCACAAAGCTGTTGCAAAAGACTACAGAAAACAGGAGCAGGGATGTTTTTACGCACCCATAAGGCACCTTATTATAAGAGCATTAATATAATCAGTAGTTATTACTGATAACAAACATGACATTTGTTGTACGCAATTTATGAATCACTGTTATACACTTTGTATTCTGCCACTAACAGGTTAACTTAGTAGGTACACTTAACACTTCCATTATATATGCATTAAGTGCCATTTATGACTCTAACCACATAAACACAAATCACTCATGACCATATATTCAGATGTTAACTTTGATTCATTTATGGCTATTGTTTAAATGCATGCTGGGAGAACGAAAATAATGACATGCTGCTATTCTACTAAAGGCTTGTGGCCTCGTCTGGCCAGTTGCAACTGCACGTTTCTGATGTCAGTTAGCCTAGTTAAATGGAGATCAATACCACCCTGTAGCCATGTCAGCAACATAGATACTTTTTAGAGCTGCATAGCCTAGGACAGGGGTGGGCAAACTGTGGCTCGGGAGCCGCATGCGGCTCTATCATATATATTATGTGGCTCCCGGCAGGGCGGCTGGGGAAGCTAAATATCATTAGCAAACAAATATCATTGGACAAATTAATATCATTATCAATATCTGCTTTTACCCCTTTTGTCATTATCTTTGGCAGTCTCATTTAATGTTAATAAAAAGCAAATCGGCTTATTTTCCAATAAAAGCAGGTAATATTTGTTCATGTCTTGTGGCTCTCAAACATCTGATGTTTATTCTATGCGGCTCTTACGTTAAGCAAGTTTGGCCACCCCTGTTCTAGGTGGCTCTTACGCTGAGAAAGTTTGCCCACCCCTGACCTAGGAAGAAACGCCTATCGTTCAGCTAAAAAGAAAAAAAAAACTTTGCTTGGGAAGAACCAACCCGCTGTTCTTAGTCTAATTCAAAATAGGTGACGAAGATTAATGGAACCAATAATTATGCTTTGCTTGATTATGTCATATGGAGTATAAAATTGGGTTTGGGAACACAACCAGAGACACACAGTTTGTGTCTGCCTTCCAAGGTTTCAAGTAGGGTTGCCAAGTCCGGGTTGGAAAATACCTGGGGACTTTGGGGGTGGAGCCAGGAGAGGGCGGAGTTTGGGGAGGGGAGGGGCCTCAGCACGGTACAATGCCATAGAGTCCACCCTTCAAAGCAGCCATTTTCTCCAGGGGAGCTGATCTCTGTCAGCTGGAGATCAGTTGTAAAAGCGGGAGAACCCCAGGCCCCACCTGGAGGCTGGCAACCCTAGTTTCAAGTGAGAGCAACTTAAAAGGAAGTGGGACAGGCTTCCTCGGGAGGTGATGGGCTCTCCTTCTCTGGAGGTTTTCAAACAGAGGCCAGACCGCCATCTGGCAGCAGTGCAGATTCTGTTGAACGTGGACAGCTCATGAGAGGGAGGGCAGGAAGGGTTGCATCAGTGCTTAGTGCATGTGGCCCTTTCTTACATGCCCAGGGAAATTCTGGTCGCCATTCTGGGGTCCGGAAGCAATTTTTCTCCAGGCCAGTTTGGCTGGGGATCCTGGACGTTTTTTGTCATGGGTGTGGAGCAGGGGTCACTGGAGGTGTGTGTGGGGTGGGGAGGTATTTGTGAATTTCCTGCATTGTGCAGGGGGTTGGACTAGATGACCCTGGAGGTCCCTTCCAACTCTTATGAATCTAAGAAAAAAGGGCATTGGGGACGGCCAAGATGGACCGCAACTGCAGCCAAGAACACTGAGCGCGCCCTGGCTGCAAAGCAGCTGCTGCGAGCGTCTTGGTGACAAAGAGACTCAGAACCACGCAGGAGCCCCTCACTTCCGATTTTGGCGTCACCGCCGCCATGTGCGGGGCAAGAGACCACCCACTCTCCCCACTATCAAGGCGGTCCCGCCCTGTGACTCCGCGCAGGCTGCCTCCGCGTTCAATAGAGAGCCGGAGATGTCGACGCTGCGGCACCACCGTCAATCAGACTGAGCCCAAGGGCCGGCTCTTCCGGCCTCGAAGCGGTGGGAGGGTGAGGAGCCGTTACCATAAAGATGGCAGCGCCTAGAGCGGCCATCGCCAGGGAGTCACCGGAAGACCGTGCCCCGGCGTCACTCTAGTGTCGCTCTATTGGTGACCCCCTTTCTGAAACGTCACTTCCGGTCCCGCCTGCTCAACTTCCTTTTCCCCCTGCCCTCCCCGCCATTCGACACGACAGGGCCCCGAGGCGCCCCTCCCCCCACCTCCCCACTCACCTGCCGACGGTGCCTCCATCGTGGAACAGCGGGAGGCCCGCGGAGACCGGCGGCGCGTTTTAAAAAGAAATCCTTATAAAAATAATTTTAAAAGTTTTTTTTTTTCAAAAAGAAGCACTTTCGTCCCTGAAGAAACCGCCACACAAAGCTCCCCCCCCCCCCCCGGACTTCGGTGCCTCTCGGGACACGAGTGCGAGAAGAAGTCCCTGAGGGGAGAAAAATAATAATCTCGGGATATCATATCATATTAATAATTATTATTAAATGGCGTCCGGGGAGGGGGGGGGGAATCCGCGGCGGGCAAACCGATTATGGCGAATCTGCGGCGTCCGACATGATGGCTTCTTGTCCTTCTTCTTCTGATGACGTCAGAAGAAGAGCGCGAGGGGAGGGGCGGGCGCGCGCTTCGCGCCACTCTGGCCGTTGGGGAGCGCGAGCTAGGCTCCCCCGCCCGCTGTGGTTGGCTCTCCGTGCTGCGCGTGCGCGGGGCCTGTCTCTCCTTTCCCCCCCCCCTCGCGCGCGATGAAAGCGGGTTCGAACGGCGGAGATGAAAGGTTGCCAACTTCCAGGTGGAGCCTGGAGATCTCCTAAATAGGGTTGCTGGGTTCGAGACTTCCTGGAGATTTGGGGGTAAATTTGGAGTGCCATTGCCAAGTCTGGGTTGGGAAACACCTGTTGATTTGGGGAGAGGCTGGGGAGGAAGTGGGATATAATGCCAAGAGATCCAGTTTGGTGCAGTGGTTAAGAGCGCTAATCTGGGAGAACCGGGTTTGATCCCCCCCCCCCCACTTCTCTACTTGCAGCCAGCTGGGTGACCTCGGGTCAGTCACAGAAAAAAGCCTGCTCTGGCCAATTCCAGCAGATTTCACCAAAAGGGGAAAGCAAAATCAGACATCTGGTCCATCTAGGCAGGCTACCATCAGCAAAACCCACATTTTTAAAAAAATTAAAGTTCATTAAAGTTAAATACCTTTAATGGGTATTGTCTGCTCTGACTGGGAATGCCTCAGACGACCAGTTTGGTGTAGTGGTTAGGAGCATGGACTCTAACCTGGGAGAACTGATGATGATTGTAGCTGATGTTGCTATTTTTATCACATTATTGTTATGTTCTTCTGTTACATACTGAAAATTAAATAAAAACGTTTAAAAATAATAATCTGGAAGAACCGGGTTTGATTCCCCATTCCTCCACGTGCAGCTGCTGGAGTGACCTTGGGACAGTCAAAAGTACTCTCAGAGCTGTTCTATCAAGGGCAGTTCTCGGGAGAGCTCTCTCAGTCCCACCTACTTCACAGGGTGTCTGTTGTGGGGAGGGGGAGGGAAAGGAGACTGCGAGACGCTCTGAGACTCCAGATAGTGAAGGGTGGGGTATAAATCCAATTTCTCTAGATTTCACTCTCTAAAGCAGTAATTTTCTCCACAGAAACTGACCTCTACTGTGGATACCAGTTGTCATTGCTGGAGGTCTCCAGCCACTACCTGGGGGTTGGCAACCCTGGGTTGGAGCTTGGGGATCTCAAGGAATGACAACTAGTCCCCAGACCACGGAGTTCAGTTCCCCTGGAGAAAATAGCTGCTTTAGAGAGTGAAATGAAGTTTGGCAATGGAGCGGGACCTCAGCTGGGTTTATTGGGATGCCAGCCTCCAGGTGGGGCCTGGGGATCCCCTGGAATTACACTCATCTCCAGACTGCAGAGGTCAGTGCCCTTGAATAAAATGGATGCTTTGGAAGGTGGACTCGATGGCTTCGTGCCCCACTGACGTCCTCCCCAGGCTCCATCCCCAAATCTCCAGGAGTTTCTGAACCTGATTCTGGCAAGTGGCAACCCTGCCCTCCATCCTCCACCAGTGGCCAACCTTAGCAGGGTGTAAGGCCACAGAGTCCACCCTCGAAAGCCACCATTTTCTCCGGGGTAACGGATCTCTGTAGTCTGAAGATGAGCTATCATTTGGGGAGAGCTCAGAAGTTGGTGATCCTAACAACCCTTAGGCCTATTGCAGCGGCTTGCGGGAGTATTGCAAAAGAGGCCTGCTGGATCAGACCCCGTGGCCCACCCATTCTAGCTTCCTGAGGCAAAATCCAGCAGGCAAAAGGTTTCCCCGGTTTGTTTCTCCTGCCCAGAAACTGGCACTTGGTTTCTGCATTTGAACACAGATGTGCCATTTCATTGTATTACCCACTAGGCCTCTTGTTTGTAAATTTACCCCTGCTTTGCCACCTGGTCTAAATATACTCCCTAAAAATTTCATTTGTTGCTCACATTGCTCCCCCAAGCTTTAGTATTAACTCATTGCCCAGCCTTCCAGCTGAAATCCTCTTTCCCAAGCCCCAGTTTCCATACCCCTGCCGGCAGAGATCAAAAAGTTGTGATCAGAGACCGGGATTTCACAGTGGGGAGGCCTCACCTTTTGAATGCCCTTCCCCCAGCCAATGTGGTACAGTGGTTAGAGAATGGGGGAAGAGCCACGTTTGAATCCCCACTTTGCCAAGGAAGCCTGCTGGGTAGCTTTGGGACAGTCTTACGGTGTGATTCTAACCAACCTTGCAGGGTTGTTTTGAGGGTAAAATGGAGGAGAGGATAAATGTGAGCTGCTTTGGGTCCCCTTTGGGGGGGGGGGAATGGGATATATATATATTTATATACAAGAAACAGGGACCCACAATACTCACAGGGGAAGAGAGTATTTCCCAGCGCCTGCCAAGCCTTCTCCCCCACCCCACTGGCGAGGCACAGTTTCCAGTGAATTCTCTGAACATGCACAGAGGACGCTTTTTTGCTTTGGAGGAGATTTAAAAATTCCCTGTAAAGTTTTTTCAACATTTTAGATTTTTCTACACACATGGAGTGTGCCCCAAGTGCACAGGAAAACCTCTTTGCCCCCAATGTGCAGATTTAGATATCCGCACAGAGGGGGCATCTCAGCTACACTTGAGGCAGCTGAAGCGGAAAAGTGGCAGGACACAAGTATAACTTAACGATGCACACGTAATCTATGATTTGATTATATGATTTTTATTTTATTTTTTTTTAATTGGGTGATGGTTGTTAACAATGAAACAATGAAATGAACTTGTAAGAGGTAGCATTATTTTATGGAGAAGCTGACTGGCTTGCAAGTTTTGTATTATTATTATCATTCAAAGTGGAATGTTTCAGTTGATTCAAAGACGGCAATATTTTGAAAGGTCAGCAAGTTCTGCATTTTTTCCTCTGGTCGGCTTTGGAGTCCAATAATGTCGCAATACTGCTCTCAGCAATAAATGTGAGATGGGTTTGGAAATCAGGAAATCAGAACAATGCTACTAAAAGGAAAAGTATTTTAAACTGTTAATTTTCTTTTAAAAAAACAGTAATGGGGACACTTTATTTAGCATAGGGACCTCTCTTCTCTACTTCTACAAAAAGGACATTGCTGCATTTTGGTCACTAAACAAACATTAGATCTTCACTTTGCATAAGGCAGAGGTCAAAAATAGCCAATAGAAGAGAGTTAGCAAGCCAGTTTTCTGTGAGGGTCAAGAAAGCAATCATTTCCAGTTCATTGAGCATTGTGTTTAAGCCACCTGAGGTTCTTTGCCTGAAGCTGATATAAGTATTTTACATCTAGGTAAAATAGACATCAGAATATGCACTGAAATAACAGTGGTCTTAACAGTTGCACAGTGTAAAATATGTGTTGTTATGATGGCGCTGAACAAAAAAGAATTGGCAAAATTAGGACTATAAGGAAGCTGTTTGGGACTCAAGAAATAGATAGATCTGAGACTCAGCCTGGAACTGATTAAGAGCCCCCAATGGCAGCAGGACAAGATACTTGCAGCAGAAAAGAGCAAGAATCCTAATGGGTAGCCATGTTAGTCAGTCTGTAGCAGTAAAAAAGAACTGCTACAGGCAGACTAACATGGCTACATCTTGATCTGTCTCCAAGGCAGTTACACAATTGCATGTAACCTGCAAATTATCCCCTGGAATAGAACATTCCTGCAAGGACGACATTTTCCTTAAGTACAAGGTTAAACAGCGGAGGAAGAGAGAAGCTCTGAAAACACTGCAAAGCAGGTTCAGGGTGCTGAAAAATGCAAAGTGCCTGCTACACAAACCAGTATGGCTGCTTTTGTAATTGAAGACTCTGTTAGGACAGCAGAGCGCCTGTGGACTTTTGTAGCTACTGATGAAGGAGATGGCATTTAACTCGTGCAACAACATCAATGAGATATCCAAGGGAATGTTCTCAGATAGCCAGGTAGCCCAAGAGTTTCATCATGGGGAAAAAACAAAAGAAATGCATGTCATAGTGCTTGGCTTGGCACCACACTTCTCTGACTTTTTACTAAAATGGCGCCAGACATTTGTTATCTGTGTTTATGAATCTTTGAATAAGGTGATTAAAAGGGGTCAGATGGATTTAGTGCAGTGCCAGAGCCACTAATGAAGTGTAAAACGTAGGCTTACCAAATGCCCTCTAAATGTCCTCTTTTTTGGTGTCCATCCTCTTTTAGGTCCTCTATTTGGGATTGGGAAGTTAGGAATATTCTTAGTTAGTAGCCGTGATCACAGCTTAAAGAGTAGTGGTGTTTAAAATGAGATTTGTCAGAATTCTCACTTGTTTGAAGTAGTCTGGGAAATATGTCCTCTTTTTTGCTTTTCGGAATATGGTAGCCCTAGTAAAATGGCATTCATGAGAACAATTGTTGGAGACTGCCAAGCATTTCTACAAAGGTTTTAAAGCCAAAAATTACTGGCACCTTTCTGTGTACGAAAAGCTTCTTGAACGAATCAGGAAGCTGTTGACTCATTGCATAAAATCTGTGGTTCGCAGTTGCTAACCATTGACATGAAACCGTCCGAGAACCTGCTTGGCCGAAGCAAGGTCGGAATTGGCTTTGCAGCAAAGAAGCTCTTAAAAGAAACTAAGTGAGCATCAAGGGGGCAAGTTCTACCTAGGACATCAAAACATGGCAGGAGCATTCAGGTGGGTAGTCGTGTTGGTCTGAAGCAACAGAACTAAGTTTGAGTCCAGTGGCATCGCTGAGAGAAGCCCTTTGAAGTTCTTGGCTCCAGTCTGAGTCTATCATCTATCGCTGGAATACTCCAGAAGGACTATGCTTCAGCATCAAAGATAAGAAGTATAAGATTGACTCTGTTCAACAAGCGAAAAAAAATTCTGGAAAAAAGCAAAGAAAAGAAAACTGGGAGAGACTCAGATGGTTCACTGGCCTCGCAAGAAAGCATGTATGGATTTGATAGCTCAAAGAGTGAAGAAGAAGTGTCTGACTCGGAAAAAGGAGCAGCAGCTCCAAAAGTAGATGAGACTGTTAAGACAAGAAGAGGACGAAAGAAGAAATAGTGATTAAACTGTTTTATTAAGCATTGCACCTATGTATTATAAATGGTTTAATTAACCGTATTTCTCTAGGTGGGCGTGCCTGCCAAATAGTTTTGATAATTTTTATAGTAGCAGTAACAAAATAATTGAAATTTATCCAAGGTTCTAAATGCTTCATAATTATATTATGTAACATGGTAGTATTAAGCAAATGATAAAGTACTCTCTGTATAAGGTATATGTAGCTTAGATTGTAGCGTATTAGTTGTAGATATAGGAAAAATCAATAAAAATTTATAAAAAAAAAAGAAGAAGCCCTTTGAAGTTCAAGATGGTTTCTGGCTTAGCATTAGGCCCTCCTAACAGGGTACACAAATCAGCTGTTGGAATCACCAGAGCAGGGACCGCACTTGAACTTCTACATGCGGCAAATCTAATCAATGACACAACAGCTGGAAAACCAAAGCCGCAATACACTGCTTTAACTGCAGCTGCCCACAATGAATTCAAGACCCACTTTCAATTATACCTGGTAGAAAGCGAGATGATGAAGTTCGATTGTGTTAGGACTTTTGTCCAATATTCAAGAAAATTCAGAGTAATGAATCTTGCTTTTCTGGAAAGAAGAGATTGCTTCTTTTAGTTTAAAAGAAACTTTATTACTAAAGGGAAACGGGATTAGCTACAAATAAACAAAACATGCTTACTAAGCAGCATTGTGCTGCATCTGCACACTAAGACATCCTGCTACAGAGTGAGAGAGATTACAATGGAGGATCTCTCCTTCTTCTTGACCCCTGAAAAGAAACACCTGATATCATTGACCAATTAGCAAGACAGTACACCTTTAGGTTTCCCGGGCTTAGAGTTAATTGGCCAGCTGCCAGGCACTTCCAGGTTAAACTAAGAAACACAACAAGTTGCATAGGTTAACCCTATAATGACTGAAATCCCAGGTCTTGTCTTTCATACTCATTTCTCCAACAGATTGGATATATTTTACAGTGGTATTTTGATGGCCAGCAAGAATTCCTCAGTGTTCTGGAATGTTGTTAAGATGTACCTTATCTTTTCTCACGGTAACGCTTCAGTCGAAAGTGGATTTTCAGTTAACAGGTCAGTGTTAATACAGAATTTGCACGAAGAAACTGTTGTCTGTCAATGGTGTGTTTATGATCCTGTCCCGAGTTCTGGAGGACTTAAATCTATTGTAATGGATAGGAGGATGTTGCAGTCCGTCTGGTTTGCTCGCACACGATCCATGGTGTAGTTAAGAGGTTAAACACTCTAAGCCACAAGAAGAAGAAGAAGAGATTGGATTAATATCCCGCCCTTCACTCACTTAAGAGTCTCAGAGCGGCTTACAAACTCCTTTTCCCTTCCCCTCCCCACAACAGACACCCTGTGAGGTAGGTGGGGCTGAGAGAGCTCTTTCGAGAACTGTCCTTGAGAGAACAGCTGGTACAGAGCTATGGCTTGCCCAAGGTCATCCAGCCAGGTGCAAGTGGAGGAGTGGGGAATCAAACCCGGTTCTCCCAGATTAGAGTCCGTGCACTTAACCACTACACCAGACTGGCTCAAGAAGAGGCACTGAAAAAAGACGAAACTTGAGGGACAAGTCAAACACCTTGAAAATGCTAAACAATTAAAAGACAGAAAAGAAGGCAAAATGGAAGAAGAAACAACTGATCAGAAGCTAAGGGAGCTGCAGAAGAAAACTGTAGAAGTGATAGCTGTATACCAGGGATGTCGAACTCATTTGTTATGAGGGCCGGATCTGGCATAAATGAGACCATGTTGGGCTGGACCATGTGTGTCATAAAATTTAATGCCAGGTAGCGGAAATATAAACTTTATAAAGGACACAAAGATTTTTTTTTTTACTTAAAATAAAAACATGCTTAGAACATTAGTACTCTTGCAACGTTTTGTTTATTTAACAGTGCCTGATAATTGACACCTCTTGCTCTGAATTATTGCATCAAAATGTCTGTGCTGTTGCAATCCTGAATATGCTGTTCAGGTATGTATCTGTAAGCTGCAAACCTACTTTTGATTTATTGACATTTATTACAGAAATCTCATGCTCAGTGTTCGTAGCCTAGGGATGTCAGAGCCTGTCCGTGTCTCTGCCATTAATTGTTTGTATCTGGTGTTTCTATCTGTGATTTACGAGTAGCCTTGGGGTTTATTGCGTGTCCTGCTTAATGTATCCTTTCTTTCCCCGGGAGGGTGGCTTGCTGCATTCCATCCCGTCACATAAACAGTCTTGCTATCTCGCCTCGTCACCTCCCTTTTCTCTCTCCAGAGACTCGAGTGTTTTATCTGCTTTTGTAACCTTGGAGAACTGTTGAACTATTTTCTAGGCCAGGTGCCTGGCCTGCGGATTGCAAGTAGAGGTCACTACGGGGCATGGGGGGAATTTTTAGTGCTTTTGCTCCTTTTCGGTGGGAACCAATGGTTGGGGGTTTTCACGCTTCTTCCATGTTTATTCTGATTGGCCCTATGCCTGCCCTTACCTGACTGTGTGGGGTATATTAAGCCTTAATGCCTCTAGCCAAGTATCTCTAACAAACATGAAGTACCTGAACCATCATTAAGAATAAAAGAACTCTTTGCTTCATCAAAGGTCTGACTTATTGATTCGATTCAGAAGTCTCACAGGACCCATGGGAAAACATGAAATGGCTGAGTGATTGAGAGAGTCTGGCGAAGCAAGCTATGATGCAGCAGCAGCAACAGAACCAGAAGCAGGAGATGGCCAGTTCCAGTGCGGGCCTGATAGAAGCCCTCCGGGTGTTTGACACCCCTGCTGTATACTGTTAGGTTACCATATGTTGGAAAGCAAAAGAGAGGATATATTTCCTGACTATTTCAAACAAGTGATCACCAAGGCAAATCTTATTTTAAATGTCTCTGCTATTTAAGCCTTGACCATTGCTACTAACTAGGAATATTCCTAAACTTCCAACCCAAAAAGATGACATTCCCATCATTTTTAAAAAAAAAAAAAGAGCCCAAAAGAGGACATCTGTTAACCCTAATATTTAATGCTTAAAAAAAAAAAGAATACTTGCACCTCAATTTCCAACTTGACTTTTAGCCACGAATTCACAACTAAGTTTCATATTGTGGCTTTGGCTAAGCCATTGTTTAAGAACATTCATTGAACTTTTCATAATTTTTAGCTTCACTTTAAAATAAGAACAAAAACATTTTGCCGCTTGTTAATCGTTAGAGATCACATGTACTGAAGTTCCATCTTTGTGTGATTTTCATGCACTTTTAAAACAGATGTTTTCAGCGAACAATCAACCTTTAAAGAAGTTCACATTGAAGCTCTTATCTTAACTAATGTCCGTCGGTCCCCATATCAGTACTTGTGTATTTTTAAACTGTTTAATAAAACCTTTCTTTATGTAAAGTAACCAATGCATTTTTTAAACTTGGGGCAATGTTTGAATGGTCGTCGGGGAAATCGACAGATGTCAAGTCAGGGAAATGGCAAATAAAATTGTAGTGGCAACCTTGTGTTTTTTAATGGTGGTGCTTTCGCCTGATGGCTGTTTTGAACATATTTTAGGCCACGAACCATGTTGTTCTATTCTGTTTTGTGCTACTGTATTCTCCCCCCCCCCCCGCCCGCCCTTGTGAGTCACTTCGAGCAGGGCCCTGGAGAAATTAGTATATAAATTATCCAAGTAAACAAACCTGACTCATACCCTGCCCTCCCCAGCATCTTTTCCCTCAAATAAAATGTCTCAAACGCCTTAGCTTTTCCTCTTACAGTTTGGTGTAGTGGTTAAGTCCGTGGACTCTAATCTGGGAGAACCGGGTTTGATTCCCCACTCCTCCACTTGCACCTGCTGGCGTGACCTTTGGAAAGCCACAGTTTTGTCAGAGCTGTTCTCTCAAGGGCAGTTCTGGAAAGAGCTCTCTCAGCCCCACCTACCTCACAGGGTGTCTGTTGTGGGGAGGGGAAGGGAAAGGAGTTTGTGAGCTGCTCTGAGACTCCCAAGTGAAGGGCAGGGTATAAATCCAATCTCTTCTTCATCATCTTCTCTTAAAGAAGGTGCTGCGGTCCTGTATTTCAGTTCTCCTCGTCAGCAGCTTTTTTGAGTGTTAAAATACCTTTTGGAGATCCATCAACTAGAACCGCGCACTGTGCGTTACATGCAGCCACACAAGAGTCCAGCTAGATCAGATGACACTGTCCATGTAGTCCGACATCTTGTTATTTTGGTGGCCAACCAACTGCCCACAGAAGACACTGCAAGCAGGGCATGGAAATTACCACCACCCCCAACTGCTGGTCTCCCTAGCAACTAGTGTTCTGATGTATAGCTACAGTTGACAACTCTGGGCTGGGAAACTCCTAAAGATTTGGAGGTAGTTCCTGGGGGAAGAGGGTGCTTCAGCAGCGTAGAATGCCATGCGGCCGTGCGTGCACCTTTAACTAGCCCTTCCTGGCAACTAACCCCGTCCTCCTGCCCCAAAATGTAAGGCTTGAGGAAGTCTGTTTCAATGTATCTGAAGAAGTGTGCATGCCCATGAAAGCTTATACCCAAGATTAAACTTTTTTAAAAAGTTTTTTTATTATTGTATAAGTGTACATATTAATCTAAAGCAAACATATAACTTATTGACATACCATACCATACAAAACAAACTGAAATTTCTTAATGCCAATATTATATACGCACATATTCATACCGTACAATTAACTTCTTTTAAGTCAAAATTTACCTATACAAATTTATAAATATATTTAATTCCTTTCCTTATCTTCCCATTTGGAGTCATTCTTTCTGATCTAACCAATCACAGAATTTTACCCAAATTTTTTGACTGTGAGTTCTGTCTTTTTGTTTAATTATGTGGCTTAAATTGTCTAATTCTGCAAGCTCCGTCACTCTATCTATAATCGTTTCTATTGTTGGGGTCTCTTCTCCTTTCCATAATTTTACCCAACTCAATCTTGCTGCTGTAATTACATGGACCAGTAATTTTGTCTCCTCTTTAGTTATGCTCTCCGGGGTCATATTTAGTAGAAATATTTCCGGTGTTAACGGTACCTTTATCGTTAATATTCCCAATATAAGTTTTTGGTTTTTTTTCCAAAATATTTGTGCTTTCCTACAACGCCACCACATGTGGTAAAACGTTCCAACATTTTTCTTACATTTCCAACATTGGAAACTTCATTGGTCTCAAAAGTGCCCACTGGACTCAAACTTTGTTCTGTTAAATTCAGGATGCGTACCACCTTTCTTTCAACTATGGTTTCATCTTTGGAATTCCCACCAAGAATGCTGACTCTGTATTGAGGATTTGCTCAAAGGGGGGGGGGGGGGGGGGAGAAAGATTGCATGCTATAATATACACATTTATTTCATATATGCCTGACATACAATGGCAGAGAATGATATACGGAAGAACACAGTTATGGAAAATGGTCTTGGCCTGTGAACGAAAGCACCATCTGTTGTTAAGTAATTCCCATTTCCAAGCAATGAGAAGATCCAGGGGCAGCGCGCGGGGTCGACCTTCCCCTGGTTGAGGGAGAAAGAAATGGTATTAAGAGAGTTACATCTTTGCAATACTCTTTTCTGAATACCCAGCAGAGCAGAGCGAAATCCACCCTTTCAGCAGACAGCACAGCTGCTCATTCTATGCAGATTCTTGAAGATCCTGACTGCCTTTCAATGCCACTCAACCACTCATACTTCTTCGCTGCATTCAGTAATGGTAGTCTTGGTTCACGACTCTCTCTCTGTTGCATTGCTAGCTCTGCTGAAGGCTGGATTCTCAGCCAATCAGGGAAAAAATTAACCTTCAAGGGTTCACAGGGCCTTAAGTTTCCTTTAATGGGGCCACGGCTCAGCAGTAGACCATCTGCTAGGCATGCACAGGGTCCCAGGTTCAATCCCCAGCATCTCCAATTAAAAGTACCAGGCTATAGGTGATACGAAAGACCTCCGCCTGAGACCCTGGAGAGCTGCTGGCAGTCTTGAGTAGACAATATTGACTCCGATGGACCAACGGTCTGATTTAGTATGAGGCAACTTCATGTGTGGAGTCCAGGTTATCCCTTTTGGATCTCATAGCAAGGCATCGTCTTAGGGTGGCCTCCTAGCATCCATAGCACCAGAGAAACATCATGCCCCAGAATTATGTTGAACGCAAGAAACTCTTCCATCGCTTGTTGACGAAGACTGGTTTGACATCCTGTTCTAGCATCTGCTTTAGTTAGGAGCATTCATGGTAAGATATGAATCACAACGCTATGACGGGGTGAAAAAAAAACACTATGGGGGGGATGATGATTTCCACCCGTCTCTTACGGGCTCATCCGTATTCTATTAACCCCACGCAAACGCAGCCTGCCTTGACGGAGAACTGGTGCTGGAGGAAATAACGGCTGAATTGCCGATCGGCATCCCACCGAAATAATTCCAACACTTCTGCCGACAAGAAAGACTAACACGGCGGTTGTTATAAATACATATTTACCACCAGGAATGAAATCGATGAACAAGGCCAGATTGAACACACGCTGCCTCGGGGGCTGTATACATCAGTGTTCTTGATTGCATTTCCTCGGCAATTCAAGTTGCCATTTGCTCCCATTAAGGCATCAAGACAATATTTAAGTGCAGTGTTTGTGTGTTATAAAATAGAACACAGAAGCATTACTGGAGAATAGCGTGAAGAGGCTCGGCAAGGCAGCGGCCGTGCCAATAACAGCCATGTTTAGATAGGCAGCCGTTAGCAAAGCCTTACTATTATTTCTCACCCCCTTTCTTTGGATGGCTTCAGGCACTGTCTTATCTGCGGCTACTTAACACTCAACGCCACACCTAAGAAAGGAGGTGGCAGAGTGGTTGGGAGCATGCCTAGAACTAGCCTCAGGTCCATAGCTGGAAGAAATGAGAGGCTGGGGAATACCTGGGCGCAGGGTTATTTTTGGGCAGGAACGCACAGGAACGGAGTTCCGGCTGGCTCCTGAGTCGGCCACACCCAGCAGGAACTCATTACCATAATTAGGCCACACCCAACAGCAGAAACTCATTAGGATTGGCTACATTAGGGGTATGTGGCATAACATGCAAACTAGTTCTTGCTACAAAAAAAGCCCTGGGTTTTGACAACAAACAAGGTAAACAGAATAAGAAGCAAAAGGTGGGTGTGGCTGGATGACCACTCCTCTGGTAACACGGGGGTGTGGCCTAATATGCTAACTGTCACGAGTGCCTCTGGGGATCTGCTTTTTGCGGATCTAAGTGAGGTGGAGGATCAGCTCCCAGCTCTAGAGGAGCCTCCACCTGAGCCGGATGAGGCTCAAGCAAGCACCTCCCAGGCTTTCGCCCCAGCACCACCAGCAGCTGAGCCACAACTAAGTTCAAGCCCACCTGATTCACCTCCTCGGGTGGAACCTCTAAGATCCCGATGCAGGCAAGACCTAGCTGTGAGAAGGAAAGAGGCACGCCTGCGTGGTCGCAGATCACTAAGCCCTGAGTTTTAGTAGGAGCCGGGACCTCACTGCCAGCTGCTAACTAGCGCAGGAAGTGGCTGGGTATTTAGGCACAGCACAGAGACTACCAACTCGTGCTAGCAACAAGTCTTCTCGGCTAAGCTCTGCACCCATTCGGCTTGTGACTGGACCTGTTTCTGGAACTTCTGGCTTTTGACTCTGGACCTGCTTGACTTCGGCTCTGTTGACTCCTTGGACTGCTTTACTGGTGAGTTTTCCCGCCTTGACCCTGGCTGGGACTGACTCTGCTTCTGGCTCAGTGTTTTGGACTTGGCAATCGGTTCCTGCTTTGGTTTGACCTCGGACTTCCCGTCCCGGACTTCCGCTTGACTCCTGGCCTGTTGGCACCCAGTCCGTGACACTAATAGGCTGTGCTGTCAATGGTGTGGCCTAGTATGCTAATGAGTTTCTGCTGCTGGGTTATGCCCACGAGTTCCTGCTGGGCTTTTTCTACCCAAAAAAAGCCCCGCCCGAGCGTATCCCTCACATTGACCCGGACGGCCCAGGCTAGCCCAATCTCGTCAGAGCTCGGAAGCTAAGCGGGGTTGGCCCTGGTCAGCATTTGGATGGGAGACCTCCAGGGAATACCAGGGTCACTAAACAGGGGCAAGCAATGGCGAACCACCGCTGGAGACCTCTTGCCTTGAAAACTCTACAGGATCACCCTAAGTCAGCTGTGACTTGGCAGCACTTCCCACCGTCACTGTCCATCAAACTGTTCTCCAGTTCCCGAAATCCTGGTGGTCTTAAAAGATGCCCAGCCGTCTACCAGAGCTTCGTCGCGGCCAGTGTGCTCCAGAGGGGGACAAAAGTGCTCCGGGAGCCAACTGGCTGCTACGCCGTCGTAGCTCTCACATGCGCGGCGTGGTGCCGCGCTGCTGTCAGTTCCATGTGCGGTCGCACCCCACGTGCGCTCCTTGCCAGGCTGTTTGCTCAGTCCCCAGCTTGTGAGGCGGGACTGCCCCTTCAGTGTCGCCTTGAAGCGGCAATCCCACCTTTTAAAGACAAAAGAGGGAAGTTCGACCAACGTTCCCTGGGGAAGTCAGCCAGGAGCACAGTACTGTATGGGGATTTCATTTCATTTGTCTCAAGCCGGAGAATTTGCAGGGTCTGGAGCACCTAGCCACCTTGAGGGTTTTCAAGGCAAGAGATGTTCAGGGGAGGTCTGCCGTTGCCTGCCTCTGCGTAGCAGCCCTGGACTTCCTTGGGGGGGGGGGGTCTCCCATCCAAATACTAACCAGAGCTGACCCGGCTTAGCTTCTGAGATCTGATGAGATCGGGCTAGCCTGGGCCATCCAGGTCGGAGCAAAGCACATTCAGAGGTGGTTTGCCATTGCCTGCCTCTGCGTAGCGACCCTGGACTTCCTTGGTGGTCTCCCATCCAAATACTAACCAGGGCCGACCCCGCTTAGCTTCCCAGATCTGTGCTAGCCTGCGCTATCCAGGCCAGGGCGACCTTGCCTGGTGTGAATTCCCCCACAAACCCGCCAGCAACTTTCGCAGAGCATTTCACAGAGGAAGGAGGGAGCTGCAGCTTGTGACGAGAGAACAGGCCTTCTTTTCATGAAGTGAACTGTGACAGCGCAGCCATGCCATCGCTTTGCTAGAACCGCTTTCCAGTTTCTGGGCCAGTGAAATGATTTATCGCTCCCACTGCCTCCCCGTCCTTCCACCTCGTCCCTGTGTATTTTCAGCAAGCTTGCCACATCCACTGATGAAAATACATCCCTTTCCTGTAGCAAACGGGGTTGTATGTTACAGTCGTTAACTGTGAGCGTAGGAGGCACGGCGGAATCAGCGTCTGGGAGATCTTTTTAAAGGGTCTGCAGAAATGTGGTATGTTGTATCCAGGGGAGAGAGAAGGCAGCATAAACCAAGTCTGCCATTCGCAGGCAATCCCCGCGCACTCTTAGCATCCACCAAGTCTTCATTTCAGTGCATTCCCCTTTGACAAGGCACATTGGTTCCGATCTGTTTTGCCCAATCAAAGCATGGGCAGTTTTGTGCAACGTCCGCATTCAAGAGCGTCTGCAAAAATTGCTTGGGGGTTTGGGCATCACGCACCCTGGAGCAGGGGTTTCAAACATGCGGCCCGGGGGCTGGATCAGGGACTGGCTGTCTCCTGCTTCTTCCTCCAGTTCTGCTGCTGCTGCTGCATCATAGCTTGCTTTCCCAGACTCTCTCAATCACTCAGGAGAGAGAGATAGGCCAGCTTCTGCTCCCTGCACTGGGCTGAGGCTCCTCCCCCTCTCCCTCCCAGACTGCTACAGCACAGACACTTTGATGTAATAATTCAAAGCAAGAGGTGTCAGTTATCAGAGACTGTTAAATAAAACAAAATATTGCAAGAATACTAATGTTTCAGGCATGTTTTTATTTTAAGTTAAAAAAAATCTTTTGTGTTTGTGTCCTTTATAAAATTTATATCTCCGCTACCTAGCATTACATTTTATGACACACGTGGCCCAGCCCGACAAAGTCCAATTTATGTCAAATCCAGCCTCCATAACAAATGAGTTCGACACCCCTGGACTAGAGTCCGCAAGCCTGTGGTCCTGGAGCTGAAGTTCCGGGTGAGATGCAGAAAATGCATCCATTTGCGATAGATTTGCGGATATGCATTGCAACTGTGGACACTTTCTGTTCCCTGTTTTTTCCAAGAATGTTCCTCACTTTACCTTTTCTACTCTTCTTTATATATATGGTTAAAACTAGCCTTGATGGACTTGCATTTTGCCTAACTCCTCTTTAAGCAGTATCAATATCTTTCAAAAAAATCTCTTATGTGTTATTTCGGAGAATACATCTCTATGTATTCCAGACTCTAGTCCTAACTCGTCTCTTCTGCAAGATCAGTCAATTAATTTCCAAGAACGCAATTATGAATTCTGCATATATAAAGCTGCGTAAGGTGATTTGAGGACATCACTCCCAAATCACCTTGCAAAAGCAGAACTGGTCGTAGTATGATACACCCAAGGGTGGGGGATGGGGGGGAGAGAGAGAGATGGAGAAAGAACAGGAAGAGCCGCAAGTTAGGAACAGGGAAAAGGCAATTATCACATGGATAAGAATCAGTGAAAGAATGACACTTGACAGGATACTTTTGCACTATTCTTGACATCGCCTCCGATCTTTTCTTTTTCTCCAACGGGAGATCTAAACACTGTACAGATTCAGGCACGAGTAGCCACGTTGGCTTGAAGCAGCAAAACAAAGCCTAAATCCAGTGGCGCCCTTAAGACCGACAACCTTTCATTCTGGGTATCGGCTTCCGTGTGTCCCCGAAGAAGCATGCATGCACACAAAAACTTGCAACCAGAATAAAAACTTTGTTGGTCTTAAAGGTGCCGCTGGGACTCAAACTTTGTCCTAAACGCTGCACAATGACGTAGCACTACCTAAGTCCTACATCTTTGGAATCTGTTTGTCTTTACAGATGAGTAAGCAAGACTCAGGGCAATTGGTTCAAGGTCGGCCAAAGGATCAGATAGCGGAGAATGTTGGTCTTGCGGATCCATCCAGCCACAGGTGTGTGTTCTGATGTTTGCCGATACCGCCTTGTATCCTGCCTGCTTATCCTGTCACTCATCAGTTCCTTCAGCATACTTGCTTCGTTTCTTAGACACCTCCACGATCATGATGCTCTCTCCCAGGCTAAAGGAGGCATTGTGGGGCGATCTTGACTCCCTCCCTCTTACTGTTCATGCAGGGCTTCCCCTTACCCTGGAAAGCACCCAAGAGACACCCTTATTTCTTGTCTGGGCGGTGAAAGACGTAAAATCAGGGCCAAGTCTCCTGCAAACCCCTTCAGATTAGGTGGCAAATTCCAAAAAAAAAAAAAAGCTTATTTTCTAGCCTCCATCTTAGATTTGGTTGTGCGGAGGTGGTGGTGTTTGGTGTAGCCGTTAGGAGCGCGAATTCTAATCTGGGAGAACCGGGTTTGATTCCCCACTCCTCCACATGCAGCTGCTGGTGTGACCTTGGGTCAGTCACAAGTTCTTTCGGGACAGGCTCAGAGTGCCCGGGACCCCTCTCCTCCTCTCACTACGACGACGACCCCCCCATGTTGCTTTCCTTCCAACCCACCTACATCTCCACGTGCTTGTTTCCTTCCATCCCATTTGTGAACCTTCCTACCGACTAGATGTCCTTTCCCCAATGGTGTGGAGTGGTGCCTGCAGATAGGAACACCGCTACTGTGGCCCCCAGGAGTGCCACCATTCCTTCCCTGGCTTGTGGTTGGGAGGCTCTGTGGCAGCAGGCCCCGCCAGAAACCCCGGGCCCTGGCTGCTGCCCCACCTCGGGGTATGCTGGGCGTCTGCCCTGTTGGCAAGTGCCATCTTGGTCCACTTTGCTAAGGTTACCCGGCAGCGATCTCTATCCCGGGATGACCAGAATCCGTTAAACATGAGCACGGTGTGTTGAGAGGAAATGTTTCTCAAATGCACGTGGTAAAAAAAATATCAAGATCGGACCCCACGCGTGCTTGCTTGAGAAAAAGCTACAGCTCCAGGGTACACCGGTTTGGTGAGGTGGTTAAGGGCGCGGACTCTAATCAGGGAGAACCGGGTTTGATTCCCCACTCCTCCACATGCAGCTGCTGGTGTGACCTTGGCTCAGTCCTAAGTTCTTTCAGAGCTGTTCTGTCAAGGGCCGTTCTCGAGAGAGCTCTCTCAGCCCCACCTACCTCACAAGGTGTGGGGATGGGAAGAGAAGGGGATTGTCATCCACTCTGAGACTCCTTTGGGTAGTGAAGGACAGGGTACAAATCCAGCCTCCACTCTTCTGCTGCTGCTGCTGTGATCCATTGGCACGTTTTGCCCCTCCTCGTGCTCCCTTCGAGTTTTACGTCAAGGGTGGCTAAACTTGTTGTGCGAGTTTTTACAAACTTTCCCGCGGCTCACGGTTTACAGCTGGAAGGCAGCCTAAATGACTCATAAGTGCGTATTTTACAGGGAACTCGGAATAAGGGAAACGTTGATGGTGCTGACTCCCCTGCCAGTGCCAGTGAGGGGTGCCTTGAGGTCAAAAACGCCCACGCTCCTCGCCAGCCCTTGGTAGGAATGCTGCGGCTTTTAAAAAAAGAAGCAGCTGAACGACAATAAAACCGAAGTCCAAAGGAAAAACATGGCGGTAAGGGCAAATTATTCCTTAGACAGAACTGTTCCAACACCTGAAGGGCTGTCGTTTATATGCATATATAAATGTATATATTCGTGCCATCTGAGATTTAGGTATTGATTTTTAATTGTTTTTTTTAAAATGCTTCTGATTGTTTTTAAAAGGATGTACATCTCCTAGAGCCTTGCTGTTCTACAGGGATTAGGGGACTAAGAAGTTCAGTTTAACTGATAAATAATAACGAAATCCTTAGAACACACATTCCCCGCCCCACCCTCTACCTACACAAACATACCAGTAAATTCACCATTTCCAGTTTATAATGGGGTATGGTATGCCCTGATTTCGTTAGGTCTCAGAAGGTAAGTCGGGTCAGTGCTTGGAAAGGAAGACTCTGCAGAGGAAGGCAATGACCAACCACCTCTGCTTCTCACTTGCCTTGAAAGCCCCTTGCTGGGGTCACCATAAGCCTTGGTTGAGAGACCACCAAGGAAGACTCTGCAGAGGAAGGCAATGACCAACCACCTCTGCTTCTCACTTGCCTTGAAAGCCCCTTGCTGGAGTCACCATAAGCCTTGGTTGAGAGACCACCAAGGAAGACCCTTCTGAAGAAGGCAACGGCCAACCACCTCTGCTTCTCACGTGGGGCCTGCCTACCTAAGGGACCGCCTTTCCCCGTATACACCCCAAAGAGCACTGCGGTCAGGCACTCAACATCGCCTGACCCTTCCGGGCCTGAAGGAGGCTAGGTTGACAACCACCAGAAACAGGGCCTTCTCGGTGGCGGCTCCCTACTGGTGGAACGAGCTCCCAGAGAACATCAGGGCCCTGTGGGACCTTTTGCAGTTCCGCAGGGCCTGCAAAGCGGAGCTCTTCCGCCAGGCTTTTGGGGCCGCCACCGGGGGGAATGGCCCTTAGTAGATGGCGCGTCGAACCCTCTTCAGAACATCTACGGTGGAAGCCTCCTGGCTGGGCATAAGCTAGTGGCTAGTATTTGGTGCTGGTATGTTGCTGCCATTTGTGATGATTGTCTGTTGTATTTTAAAATGAGTCAATTTTATGCTGTGTTTTAACTTTGTATTTGAGTGATTTTATGTTGTTAGCCGCCTAGAGCCGGTCCGCTGGCTAGGCGGGATATAAATCGAAATAATTAATAAATAAATAAATAAATAAATAAAATTGTCTTGAAAGCCCCTTGCTGGGGCCACCATAAACCCTGGACGGGAGACCACCAAGGAAGACTCTGCAGAGGACGGCAATGGCCAACCACCTCCGCTTCACACTTGCCTTGACAGCCCCTTTCTTGTTGGGATCACCATAGGTCAGCTGCAACTTGGGAGCACTTCACTTACACACAAAGAGAGAGAGACGGAGGCAGTTTATCAAGACATGACACAGAAATGGTCAGATAGGCTTGTAATGGTTTTTATTATAGGCATTCATTGTGTCCTAAGAACGCTGTATATCACCTTGAACAAATTGAGTGGGGAAAGAAACAGCACAGAAATCAAGGTTAGCCTGCCACGGTGACGGTAAACAGAACAGACTACAAGCAGCTGTCAAGAAGGCATCTAGACATGGTTGGTTTCGAGTCTGGTGAGCTGGCCTAGATCTTTTTTTGAAAAAAGTTTATTGTAGCAAGGATGTATTGGACATTAATTACTGAAACACCAGCTGCAGTGCTTGCCTTAGCACAATCCAAGACAGCAGAGAGTTTTAGACTTCCCGTAAGGTTCTAGCTTCGACTCCAAACGCTTGCATCTTAATCGTGCAATCTGCAGAGTTAATCTGGTCTAAACCGCAATGACGGGAGACGTACTTCATGACACCCGACTTCTAGAATGGATAGATTAAAATATCTTCTGTTCCAATCTGTAATGGTTTACACAAGACTGAAAAGAGGGCTTTGTTGTGGCTGCACATGAAATGTGTTTTCTGCAACATCTCCGGAAGCATTCCAGTTTTATTAGTTAACCTTCCCCTTTCCTATTTTAATCAAGGCCAATCTTGTCCTTTCCCCAAACCTCTTTTGCCTACATAACTATAACTTTCTATAGCTACAAAGCATAAGCCTCATATGACTTGTGTTTAGCAATCAGTGTGCTGATGGTGTTAAGTTACTATCAGATGCTGAGGGGCGTTCCTCCAGTTCCCTGAATATTTATCTGAATAGTCCATCTCCTGAATATTTATCTGACCTTTCCCAAGATTTATACCTCCCACATTCCCACCATTTTGGCAGCTTACAGTAAGTCCAAACAAAAAAACGCCAATAAGTTGTTGGGTCCTTTTTTCATATGTGGTGGACCTGTGGCACAGTTAAAAAATATTAGGCCTGGATTCATGAAATCTTACAAAAAATGCTGAAAGATACCATACCTTTTACTCCAGAGTTATTCTTACTGAACGTAAGACCAGAAACCTGTAAGAATGGGGTTTTTTACTTGATTATACACGTATTAACAACTGCGAGACTACTGGAGAAAAGATTAAATGTCTTCAAAAGAAGAAATTAGAAGTAAAACACTGGAAACTGTGGAAATGGGTAAACTGACTTGATTTTTGAAAGGATTACAAGAAGAGAAATGTTACAATACATAGTCTAGATTTTATACATGGCTAGATGATTACATGAACTCTCTGACTACGTTATGAGTTGCTCAGCTACTGTTAAAACCCTGCAGATTAGTTGGACTATTTTCTTCTTAGGTCATTATGTGTATAGAAATTGATAACTAGATAATACAAGAAACAACTTCAGATATATTGATACATTACCCTCCGATCTTTTAATGTATATGTGTTTGGATGTTTTTTATGTTTAGTGTGTTTGAAAAATAAACTTATTCAAAAAAAAACCAAACCCACAACAAAACCACCAATAAGAATCGCCCTTTTCCCTTCTCTAGCCAAAAAGCAACACAGGATTCTGCACCAAGGGGGGCGAACTAAAAAAATCCTGCGTGTTCTGAAGTCGATGATGGCGCCTGCCAGACTGTAACGGTTGCGTGTACCAGTCACAAACAAGCCATGGTGATTTTTAGTGCACCCGACTGATCGTTGCTGTGCTGATGGGCAGCCAAGTCCGTTTTAAGATGTTTTCCTCAACTTGATCTTGAAATGAAATTTAAAAAAAAAAGTCTGAAGTTTGCAGATGACTCTTACTGCATTGGGAGAGGGAAGCGGTTGCTAGAGAGCTGAACTGGGGATCCTGGCCTCTGACTCCTGTTCGAAACTAGATGCTATAGAGTGATAGAGTCTCTCTCCAAACAACCTGATATTCCTAAAGTTATAAATGACTTGTGGTTATGGTAATTCTAAAACCATATGTTAAAATGTATTCAGCTATCAACAATCACAATGCCTGATTACATGTCATATTCATTATTAGTCAGCTATGTCACAAACTCTTTCAGGCAGAATTTGTTAGTTACATTGTTTGGACCTCTTAATGTTATGTACTATGTTCCTCATCTTATATGTAGTTATGTTCTGTAAAAGCTTGTAATTTGAATATTGATGCTATATTAAAAGTCAATAAAAATTTATAGTAACCCCCAGGGGTCCGTTGGGGCTGGAGTGAGGTGGAGCAAAGCTCCGCCAGCTCAGGAGTGGCCACTAGGGCAGCCACGGGCCAAATCAGATTCTCTGATCTGATTCAGCCTGCTGCCAAATTTCGGCGGCAACTTTAAAAGCGACTGGAGGGGAGGGGGTTTGAGGGAGAGGCTCCAAACTTGCGGGGTAGCTGCTGGGACCTCTCTCCCAAATACCCACCAAGTTTCAAGAAGATTGGACTAGGGGGTCCAATTCTACGGGCCCCCAAACCCTCCATTGTTCTCTATGGTAGGAAAAAAAGTAACATTTTTTCCCACCAGAGAACAATGGAGGGGATGGGACAACCTGTTTGGGGGCCCATAGAATTGGACCCCGTGGTCCAATCTTCTTGAAACTTGGTGGGTATTTCGAGGAGAGGCTCCAGCAGCTACCCTGCAAGTTTGGAGCCTCTCCCTCAAACCCCCTTCCCTCCAGCCCCTCATATACCCTATGAGTTTTTGCCATTGATTTCAATGGCCCATAGGGTATAACGGGGCTGAAACTGACATTCCCTTTCTGACACACTTCCGGTGATGTCAGGGGACGGGGCATATGCTAATGAGGTATGCTAATGAGCTCCTGCAGCTCTTTTCTACGAAAGCACCCCTGGTAACCCCCCCCCCCCCCAAAAAAAAAACCTACATGCTATAGGGGCAAAATCAATTCCCTGTGTTTTCTCCGTGGAGGCCCCTTGAGGAACGGCCGGCCCAGGGAGGTCAGGAAACCTCCCACTCTCCCGCCCTTCCGCAAACAATGCAAAACTGAACTAATTCAAGAGGGCTTTTTCTGCACAGGAAATAAGGTTCCACAGTACAAAATGGTTCATAAACTTACTTGGATAAATGACCGAGACTGTGGTCTGCACTGCAATATATAGCTTATTGTAAGAAGAGGAGGAGGAAGAGGAAGAAGCAGAGGAGGAGGAGGCGATTGGATTTATTTTCTCAGCCCCACCTACCTTATAGGGTAGTGTTGTGGGGAGGGGAAGGGAAGGGAAGGGAAGGGAAGGAGATTATCATTTAAACTCTTCACAAAGCAATATTTATAATTGTGTGAGCCTTGCAGCTCTTAAAACTCAAAGAAGGCATTTTCAGGATTTATTTCATATATAATTTATGTAACAGGGATTAGATTGTTCTGGCGGCTCCCCCACCCCACCCCACCCCCCACATTTCTTCTTCTTTTTCAGTTTGGTGTAGTGGTTAAGTGTGCAGACTCTAATCTGGGAGAACCAGGCTTGACTCCCCACTCCTCCACTTGGAGCTGCTGGATGACCTTGGGCAAGCCGTAGTTCTGGCACAGCTGTTCTCTCAAGGACAGCTCTGGAAAGAGCTCTCTCAGCCCCACCTACCTCACAGGGTGTCTGTTGTGGGGAGGGGAAGGGAAAGGAATTTGTAAGGCGCTCTGAGACTCCAAGTGAAGGGCAGGATATAAATCAAATCTCCTCCTCCTCCTCTTGAGAACAGCTCTGAGAGAACTGTGGCTTGCCCAAGGTCACACCAGCAGCTGCATGTGGAGGAGTGGAGGCTCGAACCCAGTTCTCCCAGTTTAGAGTCCGCGCTCCTAACCACTACACCAAACTGGCTCTGCAGGTCAGCTTCTCGCTAATTACCACCATGTCTTGCTGCCACCTAATTGAACATTATCGGTTTGCCAGATTTCTGGCATTTTGAGCATCTTTTCCTTACTTTTTTTTTTTTAAAAAAAATGGGATTACTTGGTGACTGCACTTAAAATGCATTAGCAAAAGCCTCTGACTTCCTACAAGAGCTGTGGTTTGGACTACTGTGTGTGAGCGGTCTCTGGAACACACCATATCCATGCTGTTACTTTTGGATAGAAAATACAAGGATACAAAGGGTATTTGGATTGGTTGTTTTATTAGTGCATTGTAATAATTTTATCACGTTGATTGTATTTTATCTGTGTTAATGCTGTTAATTGCCCAGAGCCCGCTTGCAGGGTTGGGCGATTCAGAAATCTAATTAACAACAACAACAACAACATTATTATTATTATTTGTGGAAACAAACCACACAGTGCTTCTGCTTTCACTGTTCAGTTCCAGAATCTATTTTACAGCTATGCAGTGACACCGCTTACCCCACCTTAGTTGAATACCACACTCAAATACTTACTTCCTCCCTTCCTTGGAACACAGACCCCTGTCTATGGTAAACAAAAAATAAGGGACATTTTAAAAATTACTAAATATTCTTTTTTTGAGGGGTTTTTTTTTACTCTAAACAAATCACACAGTGCAAAAACTCGTTCGTGCAAATGTATTGAGGGTCACGCAGCTACATACCTGAAAACCATCTAGCCATAGGTTGAACTTTCACAAGTTGTGGGGAGGTGAAGGGGGGGGGGGGGGGAGAACACTTGCAGAAGGGTTGAGTTTCTTGGAATGCAAAGGCTCCGAAGCAGCTGACTGGCTTCTCACCCCACCCCGGCGGGTCCTCGATGAAGCGGGGCGGCTGCCTTTCCAAATCAGTTGAAGCAAACATCCACCTCCCAGCCGTTCCGTGTGTCAGAGCTGAGTGTAGGATGTTTACATGAACTAAGGATCAGCGGAGACAAGAGGAATACAGCGGTGATGCCCTTTTAAAAAGTGCCCGTCCTTCGAGTAAGCTGAGATCCCAGGTAACCAAATGCGACGAAGTACAACCGTCCCCCCCCCCCTTGCTGAAGCATGGGCCCACCTTTTTAAAAACTTTTTTTGTTAACAGAAATCCTTCAAAATGAATTATAAGCACTTCTAAACTGTAAAGCGTTGGTATGTTAGGTTTTAGTTCTTTGGGGGGGGTGTTGTTATAAAGCGTTCTCAGCAAAAACAGGGCCACGAATGCCACACGTTACTTATACAGGAATAAACCTAATGGAAGTTACAGTCATCCTAGTTACAGTCGTGTACACTGTGTGCGTAGACAGCATAACAAAAAGTAGAGACGTCACCCTGCCAACAAAAGTCCGTACAGTCAAAGCCATGGTGATGTATGACTGTGAGAGTTGGACTATAAGGAAGGCCGAGCACCGAAGAATAGATGCTTTCGGATTATGGTGCTGGAGAAGACTCTTGAGAGTCCCTTGGACTGCAAGGAGATCAAATCAGCCAATCCTAAAAGAAATCAACCCTGACTGTTCCCTGGAAGGCCAGATCCTGAAGCTGAAGCTCAAATACTTTGGCCACCCAATGAGAAGGCAGCACTCCCTGGAGAAGACCCTGATGCTGACAAAGACTGAAGGTCAAAGAAGAAAGGGACGGCAAAGGATGAGGTGGTTAGACAGTGTTAGCGATGCAACGAACATGAAATTGAGCCAGCTACGGAGGATGGCGGAAGACAGGAGGGCCCGGCGTGATGTGGTCCATGGGGTCACAGAGTCGGACTTGACTGTGCAACTGAAAAACAACAACACTGTGTATAGTATATTGTAAGTAGGATCCCAATATGTCATTTCTGTACTGCTTAATGACTCATGTTAATAATTACACTATGCTTCTGTTTCTGGCTAGTGGTTCCAGACTTTTATTTATTTATTTGTATTTATTTATTCATATTTATAGCCTGCCCTTCCTGCAGGAGGGCTCAGGGCATGTAACAACATTGCATTTATACCAGGGGTGGCCAAACTTGCTTAACGTAACAGCCACACAGAATAAATGCCAGATGTTTCAGCGCCGCAAGACATGAACCAGCTTTCTGTCTGACGTGGGAGCAGCTCCAGCAAAGGCCTCTTCATTGTGTGGAACTAGCTGCACTACTGCCCGGATTCAAATCTGCGTGCAATGCCCAGCTTTCAATACAGACGTTTCCTTGGTGCTATATTCTAACAAGTCCCTGGAAGCGTAAAGCCCAGTTGCGAGATCTGGCATTTCTTACTACAAACTCTTGCAAAGGTGTATTCTTTGGGTTGGAAATCCGTTCTCAGTATCTGTGGAGCCTCTGTCAGTGTACAAGGGTAGGCACAGCAACACTGGTGTTTGGTGGGCAACAGTGGGAGGGCTTCTGGAGTTCTGACCCCACTGGTGGACCTCCTGATGGCACCTGGGTTTTGGCCACTGTGTGACACCAGAGTGTTGGACTGGATGGGCCGTTGGCCTGATCCAACATTGGCTTCTCTTATGTTCTTAAACAAGGTCCCTCTTCTCCATACAGTTCTACCAGAAATCCTGCTAGGCAGAAATCTTACACGCACACTATTATACCCCACTTTTCTTCCAGGAAGCTCAAGGAGATGTCCTCAAGGGGTTCAAGGTGGTCCCCCATCCAGACACTGACCAGTCTCGTAGTAGCTTAGCTTCAAGAAGTTTGCAGTGATATAGGCTGTTTTGATAAAGCAACCATTCAAAGCATTAATGTTTAACGATAAAACTTAACTTCGGCTGGGTGGCTGGCATCGGCCTTCTCCATCCCCTTCAGGGCTAGGAGGGCTGGACCTTGCCTCCTCCTGTTGTCTTCTCCTTGTCTTCCAAGCTGGGCTGGACCTTGCTTCCTCCTGTTGTCTTCTCCTTGTCTTCCAATCCTTCCCTCAAGAGCTGGTACCTCTGCCATCTCTCCAGCTCAGTGGCAGAACATGTGCTTTGTATGCAGAAGGACCCAAAGTCTGATTTTCAACCGACAGACTTCTGGTAGCAGGACTGAAAAAGACCTTGGCTTAGGGGGCCACTACATGTCAGTGAATACGGAGATAGACAAAGAGATTGGGTTCATACTCCGCCCTTCACTCAAGAGTCTCAGAGCAGTCTAGTCTCCTTCCCTTCCCCTCTCCACAACAGACACCCTGTGAGTTAGGTGGGGCTGAGAGAGTTCTCTTGAGAACTGCCCTTGAGAGAACAACGCGGAGAGAACTGTGACTGACCCAAGGTCACCCAGCTGGCTCCATGTGGAAGGGGGGGGCAACCAAACCCTCTCTTAACCACTCCATCAAAGTGGCTCTCAAAACATTAGCTTTTCCCCATCAGGGGAACTGAACCCCTGTCTCCCGCACGACAGGTGAAGATATTCACCACTATACCAGTGAGGATAGATTTAGCCTAAACCAGCTTCATATATTAGTGATTTGGGGGTAACAGAAACCAAGTACTTACTACAAAGCGATATGGATGTGGCCTACCGGACATATCCAGAATTTATTAAGAAGAAAAACCTGCCAGGGGAAGTAATGGTTAGATCCTCTAAAAGATCAACCAGAGATGTGGTGCTAAAGGCCACCAACAGAGCATCTTTGAAAATCCAAGAAGAGGAAATCAAGGTATTGAAAGACATTCCGTTTGAAATCAGAAAGAGAAGAAAGGCATATAGAAATTTGACTTTGTGGTTACAATCAGAATCAATTTCTTATCGTTGGCAAGTTCCGGAAGGCCTGCAGTTCGGCTACAAAGATAAAAAATATAAAATTGACAATGGGGAGCAGGCAAAGAAATTTTTGGATGAACATAAAAAGAAGGAAGCTGAAGCTGCGCAAGAAAATTCGCTGGCGTTGCAGGAGAGTATGTATGGCTTTGACGACTCAGGAAGTAGTGAAACATCGAACGGAGACTCTGACTCTGAAAAAGGGGCGGCCGCCCCAAAATCTTTAAGTAAAAGGCAGAAGAAAAGAAGAGAACCAAAGGAAAAAATAATGTTATAACTGTATTAACCTTATTTACACATCATGTATTAATATAAATGCTTTGTAAAAATCTTTTTATCTGTTAGCGAGACAGGAATTTCAACATGCCATAATTGTATCCGCAAAAATCTTTTTAAGAGTAGATACCAAGGTGTAAAATCGCTTTTTAGATATTTTAACTTTATATATTTTGTAACAAATTGTCCGTCTTGTATACCTTAGGGTAGTTAGTTTTTTGTAGTTTTTAGTATAGGTGTAGGGAAAAAATCAATTAAAAAAAGAAAGAAAGAAAAGAAACCAAGTATTTACTATTCTTCATGTTGAAATGGAGCGCTTCAGAACTGTTCAGTGCTGATTTCCAGTTTCCACCAGAGCCTGAATTACAGATGTTAAAGGCAACAGTTAAGACTCCCAATGACTTGTCGGCTTTAAAATAAAGTCTCTGTATAATGGGTCTCCCAGTGTTGTTTATTAATAGCCGGTGGCAGCAAACATCTGACTGAAAGCTACCATTTCCAGCTTCCAGTCGGGGATGTTTACAACTACAGACTACAGTGCATCTGGGACGAGAAAGCCACCTTTGAAAGGAATGAGAAAATAAAGCCAGCAAAATACATCTCCATATTGCCTTTGAACCAGTTTACGGCACCAATTATGACGACACCACAATCCATCACACTTGATCACTGCAGCTGCCGCGTGTTAAGGAAAGCACAGCAGCTGCTCACTCGAAAGGCTAAAATGTAAATTATGCAGAATCTCTGGACACATTTTTGTAAGCAAAGATTTTTTTTAAAAAAAGAAGAGGATTCAATAACAGCAACTCTTGAGACAGACATCCTTTCAAGCATCAGGAAGTGTGGTTTAAAGTCGGATGCAGAACATTTCGAAACAAGCCGTCACACAGACAGTTCGATCCTTCCTTCCGCTGGAGGAGAGGATAAACAGAGTGGGGGGAAGAATGCAAATCCGGAAGCCTGGCATTGGTTTCCGTTCTCCAAATCCAGCCTGTATTTATACAGGTAGGGACCAGAGCAAATAAGGAAGTACCGCCCTGACCTGGACGGCCCAGGCTAGCCCGATTTCATCACATCTTGGAAGCCAAGCAGGGACACTGTCGGTTAGTATCGGGATGACATGTATGCTTCAAAGCCATCCATGAGCAGTCTGTGGCTGCAACCCGATCAATGCTTACTCCGGAGCAGGCCCGTAGCTACGATGGGGCATTTCGGGGCTTTGCCTCCTCAAATGGGAGACATGCCCCACAACAGCTGCTGCCCCTCTCCCTCTCCCCCTCGCCTCTCCTTCCCCTCCTGGGACAATAAAAGAACCCTCCAGCTGATCGGCAGGAGCACGTGGCCCGCTGATCAGCTGGAAGGTCCTTTAAATCTTGAAGCCGCCCCTCTCCCTCCCCTCCTCCAGCTGATCAGCAGGCCTTTTAAATCTTGCAGGAGATGAGGGAGAGGGGCAACTGCTGGCCACATGCCTTCCCTGGACTCCGAGGGGCAGGCACAGGCAGCCCCTGCTAGAAAAACAGCATTTAAAGGGAACCCTGGCTCACCCACCTAGGCAGGCGGGCCAGGGAAGGGGGGGGGCTCTCCAAGCCTTCCCTGGCTTGCCCACATTAGCAAGCCGGCCAAGGAGGGGGGGGGCTGCAGGGGGTGGGGCTTGCCGCTCCTGGGCTTTTTACTGCTGGAATGGCGTTCCTGCTCGTTCCGGCTGGAAATGAGCTCTGTACAAATCCCAGGATGTATTCCACCACTCCGCTCATCTAAGTGTGGACCCCTCCTCCAGCAGAAAACTTTCTCAACTACAGGAAAGCTCCACATTCGGCAGAAAATCCTCTCAACCCGAAGAAGAATCCACATTCGGCTTAGCTGAGCGCACTGGTAGGACACAGCTTTCCGAGATAACAGGACAGGAAATGAAATTTCAGGGTCAAACAGTATGCCTTTTTATTTATTTATTTATTTGTTTGTTTCATTTATATCCCACCTTGCCAGTAATTCAACCAGCTCAAGGCGGCTAACAACAACATATAAAACATATAATAGGTTAACAATATAAGCATTTAAAACATTTAAAACATTTAAAAACAAAGCTACATTAACTCCTCAAGATGGCAGCTTTCTAGCGCTCCGGTGGGTAAAGGCAGCAGGGAGCGATCAACAGGGCCAGGAGATGGTATAATCAGCCTTCTCCCCGGTGGCGGCTCCTATTTGAAAGCCTGGCGGAAGAGCTCCGTCTTACAGGCCCTGCGGAACTGCAACAAATCCCGCAGGGCCCTGAGGTTATCCGGGAGCTCATTCCACCAATAAGGAGCCGCCACCGAGAAAGCCCTGGTACAAGATAGCCGGGCCTCTTTTGGACCGGGGCAAGTCAGGCGGTTCTGGGTGCCAGACCTCAGTAGCCTCTGGGGCCTATATGGGGAAAGGCGGTCCCTCAAGTAGGCGGGCCCCTGACCATAAAGGGCTTTAAAGGTTAACACCAGCACCTTGAACCTGATCCGGTACGCTATAGGCAGCCAGTGCAGCCGCTGCAGTACAGGCCGGATGTGGTCCCGCAGAGAGAGACCCATCAGCAGCCTGGCCGCAGCGTTCTGCACCAGCTGCAGCCTCCGGATCAGGGACAAGGGCAGCCCCAAGTAGAGAGCGTTACAGTGGTCAAGACGTGAGGTGACCATAGCATGGATCACTGTAGCTAGGTCTTCTCGTTCGAGGAAGGGGGCCAACTGCCTAGTCAGCCGTAGGTGGAAGAAGGCTGCTTTGGCAGTGGCTGCTACCTGGGCCTCCATCGTCAAGGAGGAGTCCAGGAGCACACCCAAACTCCTGACCCTCAGAGCTGGCACCAATGGCGCCCCACTGAAGGACGGAAGTGGGTGCCCCAACCCCGTTCCGGTCCGACTCAAGCACAGGACCTCCGTCTTCAGTGGATTCAGTTTCAGTCGACTCAGTCTAAGCCAGCCCGCAACCTCCTGCAGCGCCCGTTCCAGGTCATCTGGGGTGGATCCGGACCGGCTGCCCAACAACAGATAGAGCTGGGTGTCATCAGCATATTGATGACATCCCAGCCGATGCCTCCGGACAATCTGGGCAAGGGAGCGCATATAGATGTTGAATAACATCGGGGACAGGACCGCCCCTTGAGGAACACCACACACCAGTGGGTGCCTCTGGGAGGCCTGATCCCTGAGCGCAACCCTCTGTCCAATTTCCAATTCTCTATCATTTAAGGTGCTCTGTGGCACTTCAGTTAATGACCTAATGGTTCTAAATAATTGGGCCGGGCGAGAGCTAGCAGATGCAACCTCAGCTGCATAGAATTGTTTCTTAGCAGCCTTGATTGCCATCTCATAGGATCTCATAAACGTCCTATAGGATGTTCTTGATGCTTCGTCGCGAAAACGCCGCCACCGTCTCTCTAGCCGTCTGAGACCCTGTTTCATCAGCCTCAGCTCCCCGGTAAACCAGGGAGCCAGCTTCGAGCGAGGGCGCAGAGGGCGTCGGGGAGCAATCTCGTCGATGGCCGCCGAGAGCCGGCCATGCCAGTCCTCGACCAGACCATCTAATGAGTCGCTGGGAGGCATGGGATCCCGCAGAGCCGTCAGAAACCGCTGAGGGTCCATCAGGCTCTGCGAGCGAGCTAAAATCCGCTCGCTGCCCAAACGGAGTTGGGGCGACACCATCAGACGAGCCTTCAGGGCATAGTGGTCAGACCATGGCACTGCTGTGGCAGTCAACTGGCCCACCGTCACCCCCGCCGCGAAAATCAGGTCGAGCGTATGTCCGGCCTGGTGTGTGGGAACCGTCACAAATTGAGAGAGCCCTAGTGTCGCCATGGAAGACACCAGGTCCCTCGCCGGAGCAGAGGCCGCATCGTCGGCATGGACATTGAAGTCACCCAAGACTATCAGCCTTGGGTGCTCCAAGGCCCAGCCCGACACCGCCTCCACCAGTGAGGACAGGCAGTCGGCTGGTGCGTTGGGTGACCGGTACACCAGCCAGACAGCCAACCTCTCCCCGGCTTCCCACACCAGGCCCGAACATTCTATGCCCCCCAGTTTCAACGGCGGGAGTGCCCTGTAGGAGTAAGCCTCCCGAATGAACAGTGCCACTCCTCCTCCCCGGCCATCAGTCCGTGATTGGTGGAGGACCGAGAACCCGGGTGGAGCCAGCTGGGAGAGAGCCACTGCCTCCCCCTCTCGCACCCAGGTCTCGGTCACGCACGCCAGGTCAGCACCTTGTTCCAACAGGAATTCCTGCAAGGTAGCAGTCTTGTTATTAATAGACCTGGCGTTACACAACATCAATGACGGAGGATGGTCCTTCCCAGCCTCCTTGCCCGTCACTCTCGGGATGGGCCGCAGGCTGGAAGGAGGCCGAGCTTCTCTATTTCTCTGCCTCCTTCCCTTCACAACCTGCCTGCTCCCACCGCTATATTTCCCCTGCCCCAGAAGCACTGGAATCCCCAGTCCGGAAGTCATTGGCGCCGATGGCCTTCACACAGCACTGCTGGTCACAGGCCAAATCGGCGCCGTCAGCTGCCCGGCTAAGGTCCCACCCCAATGCTGCCCACTCCAACCCAAGCCACTTCCTCCTAAAAAAAAATCTGTAAACCCCAATTCCAGCAGGTTAATATTGTATAGATTAACACTACCTAATTCTCGAATTATTACCCACCCTGACCTCCCTTCATTACTGCCCCAATAATTTATGGGCAGCAAGATTAAAATTACTCTCCTAGCTATAAGCTAAATTAAATATAGAGTAGGCCTAACACTAAACTCAATCACCCCATCTATACCTAGCCTAAAAACTTCCAAATAACACTGCTGGATAAAAACAACCAGAACTTCCCCCGCGGGGATCCTAAAACCATTGATGTTAAAAGTCTCCGTCGCTAAACTCCCGGAGTGGCCGTCCCAGACTATCCTTGGCCCCGGCATTATCAGTGCCAGACCCGGACCGTCCCGGGGCATCCCCGAACTAGATGTTGCGCTCGCCCACAGGGCCCGGGGCTCCTCCTGCCACCAGGCACCCCTAGACCTGGGTTTCTCCTTCCTTCACTCGGTACCCTGGAGCCGGCCTCAGCACGCCTCCTGCCACCAGTCGCCCCGAGGCCCCCACGCCTGGCCCCAACTTCGGGCCCAACGTCTCAGGACCGAAATGAGAGTCCCCGCGGTCCGTTCAGGAACCCCAAGCGCCCCCACGGCTTCTAACTCACTCCCAGGCCCTCCGAGCTGCTCCAAGTCCTTCCAGGCCGTCCGGTTCTTTCCAAGGCCTACCGCGCCGCTCTAAGTCCTTCCAAGCCGTCCAGTTCTTCTCAAGCTCTAACTCCTGGTCCCGCGGCTCTCAGTTCCACAGCCTAGCACCCGCCCTTGGCCTGCTGGATTCTCCAGGGGCTCCCCCAGGCCCGCATCTCCGAGCGTCTCCGCTGCTGGATCCTCCGGGGGTCCCCCTCCGCTTCTCCAGGCGTCTCCGCTGCGTCACCGGGCCAACGGGCTCCTCCTCATCCCCGGATGTCACCAGGCGTCCCCGGGCGGCTCCGCCACACCCCCGAGTCACCCCACACACTTCGGAGCTTCTCTGGGCGTCTCCGCTGCGTCACCGGCCCAATGGGCTCCTCCTTGTCCCCGGACGTCTCCAGGCGTCCCCAGGTGGCTCCGCCACACTCCAAGCGCCTATCACGGACTTCGGAGCACGCTCTCAGCCCCCGGGCAGCCCTCCGGACCCCCGGCTCCGCACTCCACGCTCCAGACGCCGAACTCGCGGGCCGCCCCCAGCTCCACTCTCCACACCCCGGCTCCACGCTCCGCACTCCAGGCGTCTGTCTCACCAGCAGCAGGATCGCCAACGGCCCAGGCCACTCATCGACCACCCACCGTAAGTCACTCGGGGACCCCTGCAGGTTCTGACTGGTCTTTCCTGTTTTCCAACGAAATTAAAACTAGTCCCTAGCCCTCCTAGGAGGCAAATTTCTCTTCCCTTCGGCGGAGCTCAATTACGGAGCTCAACGCTCGGCGCCATCTGCCATTTTTACAGCGGTTGCATTTCCTCCCTTCTTTTCCTGAGGGTGAATTCACCCGCACGAGACCGCACAGTAGTCACAAGGTCACTGACGGAAAAGCTGAGGCGGGTGGCTCTTGCAGAGGGAAGCCCTAAGACATTTTGCTGTCGTAAAGAATGGTGGTCTTGACCTGGATGGCTCGGGCTAGCCCGATCTCGTCAGATCTCAGGAGCTAATCGGGGTCGGCCTTGGTTAGTACTTGGATGAGACACCACCAAAGAAGTCCAGGGGTAGCTCCGCAGAGGCAGAGAGTGGCAAACCAATTCTGAAAATCTCTTTGTCTTGAAAACCCGGGGGGGAGGGGGGGTTGCCATCAGTTGTCTGTGACTTGATGGCGCTTTCCACCAAGTAACTGAGCAAAGTGGACCTCCTGAGGGCACCTGGTGTTTTTGGCCACTGTGTGACAGAGTGTTGGACTGGATGGGCCACTGGCCTGACCCAACATTGGCTTCTCTTATGTTCTTATGTTCATTCCTCAGTGCAACTCTGCTCACTGAAGCTCAGTGCAGAAGAACGCATATTGCCGGGGGGGGGGGGGCGCACTTCTCAGGCACTGAGAAGAAAATAGCAGCAGATATACTAGATTTCCTTAGAAGAAGCTGGTTTTTATACCCCCGCTTTTCTCTACCTTAAGGAGTCTCAAAGCTGCTTACCATCTCCTCCCCTTCCTCTCCTCACAGCCAGCACCTTGTGAGGCGGGTGGGGATGAGAGAGTTCTGAGAGAACTGTGACTGGCCCAAGGTCACCCAGTGGACACCATGTGGAGAAGTGGGGAATCAAACCTGGTTCTTCAGATTGGAGTCCGCCACTCTTAACCGACACACCACGCTGCCTCTCCAGCCAAGGGGCTGAGGACGCTTCACTGAAAAGGGGAGGCACTTTTTTTGCCATCAGGGTTATTTCTTAAGCTGACTTTCTTTGAACTCGGCATTCAGTAGAGCCAGTGCTTTTCGCACAGCCACATTTCATCTTTCACTGCTTGAAAGCAACCTTCACCTGTAGTACAAAAAGGCTCGGGAGGTAGTCATTTCTGGCTCTCAAACGGCCAAGGTGAGTCCCTCAAAGTCCTCTCTGGTTAAGGACTTGGCCCTCAAAGAAAGCGTGTTCCTTTAACATGAAAGGGTATTTACTGAACACTCATAATGTGAAAGATGCTTTTCTGATAAGAAGGGCTTCAGTCAATGTTTACACGGTGATGCAAAAGCTTAGTAACGTCTCCACCGTTTGCGTTTTGCAGCCGCCTGTTCCGGGCTGGTGTCCCTTTCATGACATCCTCGTAAAGTGAAGAATGGAAGGCCGTTTGATGACAAGTGGCCAAAACCCGCTAACATGGCACTTCATTTGTGTTCACAATGCCCCTCCAACCCCCTTCCCAAGGTTCAGAATTCACTTTGCCAAGCTCAAGAAAAAGAAACTGAAACACACACATCGTTTCTACAACTGTTGAGCGCACTGCAAATGTCCCTTTTAGGCTGCCCTAAAGGCCGAACCAAGAATGAATGCACGTATGTGTGCAGCTAACGCTTGTTGGCTACAAGGATTAAGTGGAGACTTGTGCGCGAAACTCCCTGATAAAACTCCACAGAGCCTTCACGTGTCCCTTCAAGAGGCAACATTACTCTGTCGCGTGCATGGACGCCGCCACAGACTTAAGTAGCAAAACGGAGTAACACAACCGCATCTTCCCCAGCACCAAGGCCCATTCAGCAGAGACTGAACCAAACCATCTAAATGCAATGTGTATGCTCCACCGCTGAACCAAATCCATTTCCTAAGGTCCAGCCCTCTGCTCTGTGTGTCGCGGGCCTTCAAGCTGCTGCCAACTTACAGAACCACAGAGCTGGAAAGGGCCACACAGGCCATTTAGTCCGACCCCCTGCTCAATGCAGGATATGCCTAGAGCATCCCTGATAAATGTCTGTCCAGCCACTGCTGAAAGACTGCCAGGGAGGGGGAGCTCACCCCCTCCCTAGGCTGGGCAGCTGATTCCACTGTTGCACGACTCTTACTGTAAAAAGAAGTCCCTCAGCCTTTCCTCATCGGGCTTGGTCTCCAGGCCTCCGATCAACCTCATGGAATCCCTATGAATTAATGAGCCCTGACCTGTACGGCCCAGGCTAGCCCAATCTGTCCGATCTCAGAAGCTAAGCAGGGTCGGCCCCGGTTAGTACTTGGATGGGAGACCCCCCCCCCCAAGGAAGTCCAGGGTTGCTGTGCAGAGGCAGGCAATGGCCAACCACCTCCGAACATCTCTTGCCTTGAAAACCGTAAGTCAGCTGCAGCTGGGCAGCCCTTTCAGCCATGAGTTGATGGCCTCCAAAATGCCCTATCACTGACAGCCTTGCCGAGGCCTTGCACACGGACAGCCGTTCCTTCCTGGACGGAATCAATCCATCTCAGAGCCAGTTTGGTGTAGCGGTTAAGTGCGTGGACGCTAATCTGGGAGAACTGGGTTTGATCCCCCACTCCTCCACTTGCACCTGCTGGATGACCTTGGGCAAGCCCTAGCTCTGGCACAGCTGTTCTTGAAAAAGAGCAGTTTCTGTCAGAGCTCTCTCAGCCGCACCTATCTCACAGGCAGTGTTCCCTCTAAGCTGAGTTGGTGTGAGCTAGCTCACAGTTTTTTAGCCTCTGGCTCACACCTTTTTCTTTTAGCTCAGGAAGGATGGGCTCCAGAGCAAACTAATTTATGCAGGAGCCAAAGCACTCACTCACAACTTTAATGCCAGTCGCTCACAAAGGAGAATTTTCGCTCATAAGACTCTGCAGCTTGGAGGGAGCATTGCTCACAGGGTGTCTGTTGTGGGGACGGGAAGGGAAAGGAGTTTGTAAGCCGCTCTGAGACTCCTTTGGGAAGTGAAGGGCGGGGTATAAATCCAACCTCTTCTCTTCTCTTCATGTTGGGTCTTCCTCTTTCCCTTCTGCCTCCCACCTTTCGTGGCATTTTTGACTTTTCCAGCGAGTCTCGAATTCTCACGATGGGACCAAAGTACGAAAGCCTCAGTCTACTCATTCTAGCATCTAGGGACGGGTTCAGGATTGCTTTGGTCTGGAACCCACTTGTTTGTCTTTCGCTCTCCTCCTGATATATCAAAAACTGCAGGCTCATGCTCCGTAAAGCGACAGCTACATTAGCCAGGACACCAGCAGTAAGAACAGCATGTTCAGAGCCGCTCTAGAATTCAAAGCTATGTCAGGCTTCCACGAAATGATACCTACACTTACCGCACATTCCAAGCTCCCCTCCTGTCCCAAGCAAACGTGCGGTTGGATCGAGATTCCAGAGAGCAGCCTCGCTGACTTCCCACCTGGCAAGCTGGAAAACAGAACTCCGCCACAAAACAACAACAATAAAAAGAGGGTGGAAGGGAATCTTGCAAAACCTGGCTCGACAGGTTCTGGATTATCTCGCGAAAAATCTCACCTGGGCGTTTCTTCCAGCCCTGGTTACTGCGATAAAGGAATTTACGAGGCTTAAAGTTAACTGAGCTCGCAGTTATCCCTCCTTTGCGCATGAACTGATTCATATTCCATGAGCCCCTGCGAAGTCCACAGAGCCACAGAGAGGGATGAGAGAAACCCTGCTCTGACCGATTCCAGCAGATTCAACAAAAAAGGGGGAAGCTAAGTCTGACACCTGGTCCATCTAGGCAAGCCACCATCAACAAAAACCACAACTTAAGCAAATGTATGCTAAAGTTTAAAGTTCTGTTAGCCTTTAATGGGTATCGTCTACTCAAACTGGGAATGCCTCCGAGGGCCAGTTTGGTGTAGTGGTTAGCAGCACAGACGCTAATCTGGAAGATTCCCCACTCCTCCCCATGCAGCTGCTGGTGTGACCTTGGGTCAGTCACAAGTTCTCTCAGAGCTGTTCTCTCAAGACCAGTTCTCGAAAGAGCTCTCTCGGCCCCACCTACCTGTTGTGGTCTTAAAGAGAAAGACTGTTTGGGACCCTGTGGTGGCTCAGGTACATTTGGAATGCAATTCATATGAACATAATTGAAAAACTACTGCTAGACAGGGGGCAGGGGAAATTACAATGTTTAAAGTTAACATGTGGAACACCGAAGGATTTTTTTTTTACAAGATAATCCGGAATTTGCCAAAGAATTCCTTTCATCCCCGTTTCAAAGCTTCCATGAGAAACCCGAAAACTGCACCATCTTCTTTTAAAAAAAATAATAATAATAAAGGCACAGAAGTATAACAGAATCACTTCCCGGCCAATAAACCATGGAGAAAAATTCCTTGGAGGAATTCCTTTGAGGAGCTTAACGTGCTGAGAGACGGTTCAAACAGAGTCCTTTAAAAGTTGGAGGGAAAGGGAGCCGAGATGACAAAGCAACTTACTCCAGAGGAGGGCGGCCATTGTGAAAAGGCAGGAGAATTCTGGCGCCGGCGAAAGCTAAACTGGACAGACTAAAAGACGGCTGCCCCCAGCTGTAGGTCTAAGGAGCTTTGTAGCCCGGGCCAGAAAACTGTTTTTGGAAGAGATATGCAAACAGCTCCACATAAGAAATTATGCTTTTACCGAAATTGGCATAAAATAGTGTCGATGAATGACTGTACTGAAGAACAGCACTGTATAAGCAGAAGCTACGCTTTCTCCAATAACTAACTTTCGTGTCTTGGGAGGGGAGGACACTGATGGCCATCCAATAACTAATTAGCTCCTGTGCTCATTCTTACAGCTCAATCGGGTCATGGTTATGTTCTGAGCTGCCATACATTCTGAACTGCCGTACCACCAGCAAAGAATGATAAGCTGCTGTTAAAAGTTTCTGAATCAGAGAAAGGTGCAGGCAATGAATACTGTAGCCTTGATTCAGATCTTCTTGTGGGACGGGGGACAGAAGTCAGGTAAACAAGAGACCTGTGACGAAGACTGCAATCCGAGGGACGCTTTCCTGGGAGTGACTGCCATTGAGTAACAAGTAGAGCAGCTTAGGGTTGATCCCTAAATCATATCGCCTGACATATCTGTGGGAACAAATCATTTCGATTCCTATGGAAAACTGCCCACCGTAAGAGAAGAGAGAAGAAGAGAGTGGAGAGATTGGATTTACATCCCACCCTTCTCTACCCGAAAGAGCCTCAGAGTGGCTTACAATCTCCTCTCCCTTCCTCTCCCCACAGCAGACACCCTGTGAGGTAGGTGGGGCTGAGAGAGCTCTTCCGAGGAATGCTCTTGAAAGAACAGCTCTGGGAGAACTTGTGACTGGCCCAAGTTCCCACCAGCAGCCGCATGTGGAGGAGTGGGGAATCAAACCTGGTTCTCCCAGATTAGAGTCCGCGCTCCTAACCACTACACCAAACTAGCCCTGCTGGATCAGACCAGTGGTCCATGGCGCCCAGCATCCTGTCTCACGCAGTGGCCAACCGGTTCCTATGGAGGTCCATCAACAAAGCGTAGAGGCTGAGGCCTTCCCCTTATGTTGCCTCCCGACACGGGTATTCAGAGGCCTACTGCCCTCTGAAAATGCACAAAGAAAGCACAGGGGTTTTGTTTGTGCAGGTATTCACTGAGAATGGCCAAATGGCGAGTCACCAATCCGGTCTGCTCCTAAAAGCAATTTTATACCGCCACTGAAAGACTCACCAACTTGTAATCAAAGCATGGCAATCCCCACAGTCCACCAGTTTCACTCACCAGGGTGGGGTGGGGGGGTTGGAGAAAAACACGTGTTTCCAAGTTGTAAGGAACAGTGCTATTCATATGGTAAAGTGACAGCTCTCTTCTGGGTTTAACCTGCAATCACCCCTATCTGAATGCCACACTGCCTCCGAGAACACACAGCCTATCATTCGAAGCCTTCACGGTTAAATGCTGGCAACTCTTATGAAATCAGACTACATCAATGGGTCAATCTGCATAGCAATCTCACAATCTCTGATATAAAGCAATCATTCCAACCTAGCTAAAACATTCAAGAAATACTCTAATTTTTAGATAGATAGATAGGCAGACAGACAGATTCAGGTGGGTACCTGGGTTGGTCTGAAGCAATAAAACAAAGTGTGAGTCCGGTAGCACCTTTAAGAACAACAACGTTTTTTTTTCAGATACTGTATCTGACGACATATCTGAAGAAGTGCGTGCGCACATGAAAGCTTATACCCAGGATTAAACTTGTTGGTCCTAAAGGCACACTGGAATCAAACTTAGTTTTATATATATATATGTGTGTATATATCTATATCTATATCCAGGGCTATTTTTGGGCAGGAACGCACAGGAACGGAGTTCCAGCTGACTTCGGAGTTGCCCACGCCTACAAACCCCCCTTCCTCGGGTTCCCCAGGCGCCTTGCAAGCCGCGGGGTGCCTGGGGTAGCCAAGCCGATCCAGGGAAGGAAGGCAGTTTAAACTGCTATCCTTCCTCAGGTTCCCCAGGCACCCTGCAGCTGCAGGGTGCCTGGGGAAGCTGATCCAGAAACTGCCTTCCTTCCCCCGGGTTCCCCATGCGCCCCGCAAGCCGCGGGGCACCTGGGGAAGCCGATTTTGGGAGGGAGCTGTGCTGCGAGGGGTGTGGCCTAACATGCTAATGAGTTTCTGCTGCTGGGTGTGGCCTATTGTGCTAATGAGTTCCTGCTGGGCTTTTTCTACAAAAAAAGCCCTATCTATATCTATGTATCTATATATCTATATCTATCTATATATAATTGCTGATAGAGGTCTACAACATAAGAGAAGAAGAAGAGATTGGATTTATACCCCGCCCTTCACTTGGAATCTCAGAGCAGCTTACAAACCCTTCCCCTCCCCACAACAGACACCCTGTGAGGGAGCAGGGGCTGAGAGAGCTCTTTCCCAAGCTGTCCTTGAGGGAACAGCTGGTACAGAGCTATGGCTTGCTCAAGGTCATCCAGCAGCTGCAAGTGGAGAAGTGGGGAATCAAACCCGGTTCTCCCAGATTAGAGTCTGTGCACTTAACCACTACACCAAACTGGCTCAGGACAGTTAGTCTATTAACTAACAAGCTCAGGCAGTCTTTCCTGTACTTCCTGTGTTTTGCCAGCCTAAGCATGACTGACTTTCAGGCATTAACGAGTAGGACCTTGGGGCTCAAAAAGTTTACTGATGAAACCAGTGGTAGGAAGAATAGCAGGTAGGTAATGGTAACAGTTCAGATGAAACCAAAATGTGTTCGTCTTAGGTGTCCAAGGTAACGGGTCAACAAATGTTCAGGATACTGAATACTAATAATGAATCAGTCAATCGTAAAAGAAACCAACCCTGACTGTTCCCTGGAAGGCCAGATCCTGAAGCTGAAGCTCAAATACTCTGGCCGCCAAATGAAAAGGGAGCACTCCCTGGAGAAGACCCTGATGCTGGGAAAGACTGAAGGTCAAAGAAGAAGGGGACGGCAAAGGATGAGATGGTTGGACAGTGTTATCGATGCAACAAACATGAAGTTGAACAAACTCCAGAGGATAGTGGAAGACAGGAGGGCCTGGCGTGATGTGGTCCATGGGGTGGCCCATGGTCCACACCCCACCTGCCGTGTCCAACTTCAGACTGAATCAATGAAAAGAGTCTGGTTCCAGTATATGTGTTGAAAAATAAGGCCGTGTCAATTTACAGGTATTGATGCAACGAACATGAAACTGAGCAGACTCCGGAGCACGACAGAAAACAGGGGCAGCCTGGCGTGATGTGGTCCATGGGGTCGCGAAGAGTCGGGACTCGACTGTGCGACTGAGCAACAACAACACTGAATACTGATCTGAGTTGCAGTTGAGCCTCGTGAATTGTACACTGTAAGAAGCGGGCCTCTGAGGCGTGGCGTGCATGGCTGTAGGGCAAAGTTCCGGTAATTCATCCTCAAAGTCTGCCTCTATACAAGTTTATGAAGAGGATCAATACATATTCATCCATGGGAGAGGGGGAGAGAGAGAGAGAGACGATTAGCATGAAAAAGAGCTGCCGAGGATGTGATTACGCCTGCTGCACCCATTAAAAAATTCCGTTTGCCTCAATTAAGACAGCTACTTCCAAGTCGGGATTGCAAGTTGTGATCATCTGTTTCTGGCTTTACACAGCAGGCCTTCATCCTACTTATGCAAAATTTCAATCAAGGCTCTATTCTGTCGGCGACCAGATACATCTCCCCTGCCCACAAAACTAGAACCTCAGAAGCTCAGGACTCAAATACAGATCATTTGGGGGGGTGGGGGGGGGATAAGGCCTCATATATGCATTTCCCAAAAAGCCCACAAATATTTTTGTACAACCTGACAAAGGGAGCTCTGAGACTCTCAAAAGCTCACACCCTCAAAATATTGTTGTTCTCTTAAGGTGTTGACTCGGGACGCAAATCTACCTTTGGTACAGCCTGGGCAACGAAAATCGCAAGCATGAAATGCAAAAAAAACCCAGTATAGTTACAGCAGGTTTTTCAACTGTGCATGCCGCCAGACAGTTACCTTGTGCTGATTATACTTTCCCTCCCGAGTCTCCAATAGCAGGAAGCAGGAATAATTCAGTACGGGTGGAAAAGTCTGGCGTAGCAATTTTTCTTCAGACTTTTCAAGTTCTCTTTTGAAAGGCGATCCTCTGAAAACGACAAACACTGGAGTTTTGTTACCTTGCTTTAAAGACTTGTCAGGACTCCTCCTGTTCAACTATTTATTAGTACTTCCCCCCCCCCCTTTGACAGTTTGTTTGTACAGCCATTTTGTCAGGTAGGTAAGCTAGACACAGCCCAAGAAGACCACCCAGTTAACTGCACGGGTGGGTTAGGATTTCAACCCAGCTCTCCCCCTATTCCAAGACAGAAACATTTTGATCACTATGCTACCTATTACTGACAGGGCAGGGGAGAGGCTGTGGCTCAGTGGTAGAGCAGCTGCTTGGCACACAGAAAATCATGGGATCAGTCCCCGACACCTCCAGTTAAAAGGACCAGGCAGTGGGTGATGAGAAAGAGCTTTATCTGAGACCCTGGAGAGCTGTTACCGGCCGGAGTAGATAATACTGACCACCAGGGGTCATTTTGTAGAAAAAGAGGTGCAGGAGCTCATTAGCATAAATCATTAGCATAACTTATTTGCATATGCCACACCCCCTGACATCACTGGAAGTATGTCAGAAGGCAAGAAAGGAGAGAGAGAGAGAGAGAGAGAAGAAAGAAAGAAAGAAAGAAAGAAAGAAAGAAAGAAAGAAAGAAAGAAAGAAAGAAAGAAAGAAAGAAAGAAAGAAAGGAGAGAGAGAGAGAGAAGAAAGGAGAGAGAGAGAGAAGAAAGGAGAGAGAGAGAGAAGAAAGGAGAGAGAGAGAAAAAAGAAAGAAAGAAAGAAAGAAAGAAAGAAAGGAGAGAGAGAGAGAGAGAGAAGAAAGGAGAGAGAGAGAGAAGAAAGAAAGAAAGAAAGAAAGGAAGGAAGGAAGGAAGGAAGGAAGGAAGGAAGGAAGGAAGGAAGGAAGGAAGGAAGGAAGAAAGAAAGAAAGAAAGAAAGAAAGAAAGAGCTGGCAGAGAGGGGACAGCTACCAATCCAAGCCTGAGAAATACCACTCTTCTGGGAGGATAGCTTCAGTAGTGGCTGAAGCCTTCAGAAGGCTGGTCGGAGGAACAAGGACCTTTCCAGGGGATGGGGTCATTTTGCTGCAGCCAGGACACAAGCAGGCATTCCCCCGCGCGGGGGGGGGGGGGCTGGCACCAACTCCCAGAGCTGATCTCCCCTGAGCTCCTGCTCGAAATGACCCCTGCTGACCACAATAGATGAAGGGTCTGCTTCAGCACAAAACAGACTTGTGCGATCACGCCGGTGCACTCCTGGAGGAATTATTTCACACCAGAAAAGGAAACACAGCTTAGCTGAAGAGTACATGTTGTGCATGCCACATGTTTCCAGAATCAATTTCCAGTGAAAGAAGATCTCAAGGAAATAAGCACTGGAAGGGACTTGTTTGAGAGCACTCTACTATGGGTACAAGGACCAATGACGTGACCGGGACTATTTTTCTGCAGGAATGCACAGGAACGGAGTTCCGGCCGGCTTCCGAGTTGGCCATGCCTACAGCCTCCCCCCCCCCTCAGGTTCCCCCGGCGCCTCGCAAGCCGTGGGGGGCCTGGGGAAACCAAGCTGATCCTGGGAGGGAGCTGCGCAGTCAGGGATGTGGCCTAATATTCTAATGAGTTTCTGCTGTGGGGTGTGGCCTATTATGCTAATGAGTTCCTGCTGGGCTTTTTCTGCAAAAAAAAAAAAAAAGCCCTGGATGTGACTGATTATGATGCACCTTCACATGTTCACGTCATCCGTTGTTATTCGTAACCTCATCTTGGCTTTCGAGGTACTGCTGGAGAAAGCAGGCCCTACCCCGATTCAGACTGCTTACGCGTTAAGTTTTGCTGGACACGTTTCCAAGCTTGGCCGGCAAACTGCAAAAGCTTCCGTTTTTTGCCACCTCCTACTTCCAGCCATGCTATTTCCAGACACCGTCCCCCATCGAAGACCTCCCAGTGAGATGCCACAAACACAGTGCCGCTCTTTACCGACCGACAACCTGAATAGAGCAGTCTTCGCACCCAGAGCCTTCTACCGGAACTTGACCAGGGAGAAGGGGGGACGTTTACATCAGTCAAATAATCATCCTACAAAAACAGAACGAACCCATTCCCTGCTTACTGTGAGTCTTTAAAGCTGCCCATGACCATTACCAATTGAGTGGGGTACAAAGTGATGTGTGACAAGCCCTCAGACGTGGCAACATTGCCTTGCACCTGGGTAGGGCTACACGCCCAGACAGCTGAACCCATCCACCATGAAAATATCTGCTCTGGAGCCCCACTTCCTGAGCTGAGACAAAAACTCCATAGAGTTTCCAGGCATGAGACAAACAGAGGTGGTTGGCCATTGTCTGCCTCCACAGAGCAACCCTGGACTTCCTTGGTGGTCTCCCATCCAAGTGCTAACCAGGGCCAACCCTGCTTAGCTTCTAAGATCTGATGACAGCAGCCAGTTCAGTGTAGTGGTTAAGTGCGTGGACTCTAATCTGGGAGAACCGGGTTTGATTCCCCACTCCTCCACTTGCACCTGGCTGGATGACCTTGGGCAAGCCATAGCTCTGTACCAGCTGTTCCCTCAAGGACAGTTGTCTCAGAGCTCTCTCAGCCCCACCTACCTCACAGGGTGTCTGTTGTGGGGAGGGGAAGGGAAAAGGAGTTTGTAAGCCGCTCTGAGACTCCCTTGGGGAGTGAAGGGCAGGGTATAATTTCCAATCTCCTCTTCCTTCTTTTACCTCACAGGATGTCTGTTGTGGGGAGGGGAAGGGAAAGGAGATTGTAAGACTCTCTGAGACTCTTACAGGTAGTGAAGGGCGGGGTATAAATCCAAATTATTATTATTATTATTATTCAGCTGCAGATGCTGACCCAGCCTCAACCAGAAAACCCCTGAATTTGCGGAACTGTGATAAAAATGGCCATGAGCAACTTGCACTCTATTTTAAAACTAAAACATAACCTGGGCCCATACTACTGATAAGATTGTTCCAATTTCTAAGGAAGCTGCCCAGTTTCCTAGAACACAAGGGAACCATAGGGAACAGTAGTCAGAAGAGCCTCAGTGGGGGTCCCAAGGGACTGAAGACCACTGTTTTCATGCATTTAGGGGAGGACAAGGACAATTAAAACATTCTAATTGTAAGCAGATCTCAGTGAGTTGAGTGTCTTGCTCTGGGACTGTTAAAACCAGTCCTTTCTAACTTACTGATGGATCTTGTGAATAGCATACCTGAAGAAGAAGAGATTGGATTTATACCCCGCCCTTCACTCCCCAAGGGAGTCTCAGAGCGGCTTACAAACTCCTTTTCCCTTCCCCTCCCCACAGCAGACACCCTGTGAGGTAGGTGGGGCTGAGACAGCTCTTTCGAGGACTGCTTTTGTGAGAACAGCTGTGAGAGAACTGTGGCTTGCCCAAGGTCACCCAGCAGCTCCATGTGGAGGAGCGGGGAATCAAACCCGGTTCTCCCAGAAGAGAGGCCGCGCTCCTAACCACTACACCAAACTGGCTCTCGGAGAAGCTGAGACACATTCAAATTAGACCTACCAGGGCCAGAAGCTATACAGAGAATGGAACTGGCAATAGAACAGACTGAAGTAATATACAATAAATGCCCTTTGCTGATAAAGGATGTCTACGTCCATGGCTGTAAAGGCAAAAAGGATGGTAATGTATTCTATATATCTTTGGATCATATATTTCCTTTCACTGTGTTTTAATAATTGTTTTTAAAAAAAATAACTCACTGATGGGATGATGTGCGAGATCCCAATCAGCACCATTTTACACACCAAGTCTAAACAGCAGACAATCAGAAATGTGAGGCACAATGTTACGACTATAGGCGAGAGAAGCAGTCACCCTTTGTGGAGCCCACCACTAGAAGAAAAACCAGACTTCAGGAGTTTCCTAGTTGCGATGGTGAATCCCCATTTTGATTTCACTTCTCCTTTACTGGGAACTTTCCCAAGCTTTCCCCTAGTAATAAAGACCTATTTCCCCCCCAGTGAGTGTATGTACAAACAGGGTTGAAAAAAAAAAAAAAACGACCAAGAGCTAGTAGCGGAAGTGGCACGAATCAAAGCAGATGACAGTACTGAGAATCAAAGAAAAAGGAGAAAGGGGTCAGACTGGCTCATTCCTACACGCCTGCCATGTCACCTGAATGCTTAAACTTAACTTTAAGGGGAGGGGGGGAAACCAGGGTGGCTGAAACGCAAGCAAGTGACTCCGCAAATATTGGAGCATGCATTTATGTATGAAGCCATGCTTATAGCTCCATCAAGGCTCCCGGCCTTAAACTTCTAAAAATACCTTTGTTCTCTAACGTGTGACCGACTTCTGTGTTCTTCGGGGCCAGCGGTCTCCAGACAGCAGTCATGGGGCTGGAAGCGCTATTTTGCTGCAAAAGCCATTCCCTTAGAAAGCAGTCAGGCTCTGCAAGAACGGTCAGCACCATCTAGCATTCCTGTGCACAATTAATAGTACGAGTGTGCTCAAGGCATGCCCTTGCATACCCAGTTATGCACACAAGCATGTGACGTGGGGAAATAAGATGCATCGTAAAAAAGGATACATGCAGACTTCTGCTTCTACCGTTTTATTCTATTTTCTGGCACCATAAGCAATACTGCAGACAAACTTCTTGCACGGTCTTCAGTGTTCCCTCTAAGCTGAGTTAGTGTGAGCCGGCCCACAGATTTTTGGCCTCCGGCTCACACATTTTTTTTGCCTTAGCTCAGAAAGGATGGCTCCAGAGCAGACTGATTTCTGCAGCAGCCAAATGGCTCGCTCACAGCTTTAATGCCTGTAGCTCGCAAAGTAGAATTTTTGCTCACAAGACCCCACAGCTTAGAGGGAGCATTGACAGTCTCGACCATAATCCAGGCGGAGCAACGAGGAACTAGATAAAAGCACATCAGGTGCCCAACCTGGATCCCCATTCTGGGCGATGCCTCTGAAATCTTAAGCTTCCAAATCGGCATGATACATACATGTTAACAATGTATTTATACGAGACTTGGAGGGTTTATTTATTTATCAAATTTATTTATGTATCGAATATATATCCTGCTCCCTCTTTCTTGAATGGGACTCCGGGAGGCTGACAGCATTTAAAATTCACCAATAAAAACAATACAAAAATACAGTAAATAATCTTTGAAATGTAAAATTGTTAAAAATCTATATACACACACGAACATACACAGAGAGAGAGAGAGAGAGTATCAATACGATCTCAACAGATCTTGGAAGCTAAGCAGTGTCTCTGCAATGTTTTTGAGTCAGTAGCGCCTTTAAGACCAACCAAGCTTTATTTTATAGAACCATAGAGTTGGAAGGGAATTCCAGGGTCACCTAGTCCAACTCCCTGCACAATGCAGGAAATTCACACATACCTCCTCCTCCACACCCACAGTGACCACTGTTCCATGCCCAGAAGATGACAAAAAATCCCTCTAGGATTGCTTCTGGATCCCAAAGTGGCAATCAGCATTTCCCTGGGTGTGTAAAGAAAGGTCCACAAGAACTAAACCGTGATGCAGCCCTTCCTGCCCTCCCTTCTCATGATCTGCCTAAGTTCACAGAACCAGCATGGCTGTCAGATGGCCATCTAGCCTCAGTCTGAAAACCTCCAGAGAAGGACAGCCCACCACCTCCCGAGGAAGCCTGTTCCCCTGAGGAACCGTTCCAGCTATCAGGAAGTTCTTCCTAATGTTTAGCTGAAAACTCTTCTAATTTAATTTCAACCCGCTGGTTCTGGTCCGACCTTCTGGGGCAAGAGAAAACAACTCCAACTCCAGAAAACAACCTTCTTTGGTGTGCAGACCAAAAAAGTTTTATTTCTTTGAGGTGTTTGTTGGAAGGGGAGAGGCATGCCCTCCTATCACCCCATTGACAACCTGTGTGTGTATGCGCATGCGTGCGCATGCACGCACCAGAGGTGGGGGGGGGGAGACTGTGTGTGCCCTTCTTTCTCCCCCTTGGCAGTCTTTACAGCTGCAAAGCACCCCCCCCCCCCCCGTAGTTGACGCCTATGCCAGAAGACAGAAGAGGTGCCAGTCTGGTGTAGTGGTTAAGAGCGCAGACTCTGATATGGGAGAACCGGGTTTGATTCCCCACTCCTCCACTTGCAGCTGCTGGATGACCTTGGGTTAGCCATAGTTCTGGCACAGCTGGTCTCTCAAAAACAGTTCTTGAAAGCGCTCTCTCAGCCCCACTGACCTCACAGGGTGTCTGTTGTGGGACGGGAGACTGTAAGACGCTCTGAGACTTCAGGCGAGGGTGGGGTATAAATCCAATCTCTTCTTCTCCTTCTTCTGGTGGGAGAGGACTGGGAGAAATCCTCTCTCACAGACACAGTTGCACAAGCCAACAAAGCAAAAGCTCTTTCTACAGCACTGTGTGGAAGGAGAGACTAGGTTTCTGCTGAGTCTTCTTTCTGGCTGCAGCATCTCTCCCAAGCCATTCCTGAAGGTCATACACACACACACACACACACACACACACACACACACACCCCAGCACCCTCAGGGGTAGCTTTTCAGGAAGTGCACCAGGACTGCAGGGGGGCTGGATCAGGAATGGGCCAAAGAGCCTTCTCACAAACCCTATCCATTCACAGAAGGATCGGATCTAGTCCCGTATTTGTGCCTACTGAGTTACAGGGGTTAAGAAACCGCTGTGTTTACCGCTTGCATTTTCAGTCTCGGGTGATTTACTGCTGAGGAAGGTTCCTGAGGCTGAGTTTATGTTTAACCTCCATTTCGCTTTTATGTATGTACTGTAAATACAATCCCGGTTTAATATAGCTTAGTTAATATTTCATTCTCTTATACCTATTAACATCTCTGTGTGCACATCTTTTCCTTACGCGTACCTGCCATGGATGTAGGAGAGGAAGAGATTGGATTTATACCCCGCCCTTCACTACCCGAAGGAGTCTCAGAGCGGCTTACAATCTCCTTCCCCTTCCCCTCCCCGCAACAGACACCCTGGGAGGTAGGTGGGGCTGAGGGAGCTCTGAGACAACTGCTCATGAGAGTGCAGCTCTGAAATACCTTGTGACTGACCCAAGGTAACACCAGCAGCTGCCCTGTAGAGCACTGAGATCTACAAATCAACATCTTTTGGTAGTCCCCAGCCCCAGGGACGTCCGACTTGCCTTTATGGTGGAATGAGCTCCCGTATGAGAGCAGGGCCCCGTGGGATTTATTACAATTGCGCAGGGCATGCAAGACGGAGCTCTGGGCTTTCAGTTGAGGCAGCGGGCGCCTCCCTCGCCACCATTGGCCTCCCATCAATGTCCTGAATTTGGACAACCTCCTGGGAACCATACCATTGGTTTCAGCTACTGAGTTACTAATTATTTTGTTTATTTACTTTGATTTTTATCCCGCCTCGCCCGCAAGCAGGCGCACAAGTTAACAAGCTAAAATCCAGCAAAACGTCACATTAAAATTGCATAATAACAATATAAATACAAAATGCAGATGCATAAAGGTGGCAATTGCTGTATGATGATCCCACAGAGCCAGCATCCAAATTGTTTTTATGCGGGCCATGATGGCTCAGATATAGTCATCTGTGGCGGCTTCTAATCGAAAGCTTGGTGGAAGAGCTCCGTTTTACAGGCCCTGCGGAACTGTAGAACAGTGTTTTTCAACCACTGTGCCGTGGCACACTGGTGTGCCACGAGATATTGTCAGGTGTGCCGCGGGATTTTTTCAATGAAAGAAATGTGCCTTCCGGGCTGACCTTCTGGGGCGCTTTTGCACATGCGAGAAAGAACAGTGGTGCGGTCTCGCTGATTCCGCTCGCACGCTCTGTGGCTGGCCTGAGGTAGGGTGATTTGCACCAAGACATTCCAGTAAACATGAATACGTTTGATGGTAACAGCTAGCTGTTTCTGTCAGGGTGGGGTTCAAATCAGTAACTGTCCCTCAGCAAAGAATGGGTGTACTGTGCTTCTCTTCAAATCACTTATGGTCAGCGGAATGCCGTTCACATAAGAGTAAGAGTTTAAACTCTCTATTTGAAAAACTTTAGCAGAATCGCAGTATTCAAATACATCCCCATTATATTTCTTCTGAAACTCAGGTCAATGTTATGGGAAGGAGCCATTACACTTTGGATCTGTAACTTACGATTTCAAGTTGAGTGGCTATTACGTGTATTTGTAATACTGTCATAGTTAATACTTGAGCTGAGGCAACTAATGACACATTTATCTTGTATTTCAGTGTTTTTCAACCACTGTGCCGTGAGATATTGTCAGGTGTGCCGCGGGATTTTTTCAATGAAAGAAATGTGCCTTAGCTCGAAAAAGGTTGAAAAACACTGCTGTAGATGGTCCCGCAGGGCCCTGATGTCTTCCGGGAGCTCATTCCACCGTTATGGAGCCACCACTGAGAAGGCCCTGGTGTCGGCCAGTTTGGCGTCTTTCGGGCCAGGAAGAGTCAGGCAATTTTGCAGCCCTGACCTCAGTGCTCTCTGGGGAACATATGGGGAAAGGCGGTCCCTCAGGTAGGCAGCCCCCCGACCATATAGGGCTTTAAAGGTCAAAACCAGCACCTTGAAGCGAATCCGGTATGCTACTGGCAGCCAGTGCAATGCCTTCAGCGCAGGCCAGATGTGCTCTTATTCTGCACGGTATTTTATGATTGTATAATTATCATATTGTTTTAAATCGGTTTTAATTGTCATTGTATGTTTATGGAACCTGCCCTGAGCCTGCTTGTGGGGAGGGTGGGACACAAGTTTAATAAATCTCTCTTTATATAATTGAGCATTGGGGTGACTCTTTCCTGAACGTTCCACCCGCTCCCACAGCCTTTGGCTCCCCGACCTGTCACTCAAGCCTATCCACTGGCTGCGTTGCCTGAGTCTCGCCTCCCCCCCAATAGCCAGTCAGAACACAGAGGTCATTTGCATATGCAGCCTGATTGGCCTTTGCCTCTAACATTCCAAACAGTTTGTTGTTGCTGTTCTTTGAATGAGTCCTGAGGTCGAATGCCGCCCCACCAGCCACAGCCAGGACACTCACCTGGAGCTTCCTTCTAGAGCCCGTTGTATTTATTCCCACAACAAGCCTTACTCCTAGTAAATAAATAAATATGGAGGAGTGGGAATCAAACCTGGTTCTCCCAGATTAGACTCCACGCTCCTAACCACTACACCAAACTGTTTTTATTATTTATTTTTACCTTCTTTTATACCCCCACCTTTCTCTCTAAGGGGGACCCTAAACGGGCTTACATTGTTCTCCCCTTCCCAATTTTTCCCCCCTCACAACAACCTAGTGAGGTAGGCGTTAGGCTGAGAGAGCGTCACAGGCCCATTCACCCAGCAAGCTACCACGGGACAAGTAGGGGTTTTGAACCTGGGTATCTCTGATCCGAGCCAGACGCTTCAACCACTACACCACAGTGAAGAGGTTATGCAGATGAGGATGGCTTTGAATTAAAGGACAGGGTGCGGGAGGGGAAGCGACCTAAGCATAAAATGATTGAAGGTTTAGCCCGGAGGTCCCTAACAAAGTGTCTGTGGTCCCCACCAACACCTTTTCTGGTGCCCACCAAGTGATTTTAGAAATTGGGTAAGGCCAGAGGGGGCCTTTCCCATGTAGGGCTGTGCAGATGAAAGGCATCCTATTATATCGCTCTTCTGCTGAAATGTTGAGGGGCTGGAATCACAGAGCTGGAAGGCACCTCCAGGGTCACCTAGTCCAACCCCGTGCACAATGCAGGACATTCACAAATACCTCCCCCTCCAGACATACCCCCAACGACCCCTGCTCCATGCCCAGAAGGTGACAAAGAACTTCCAGGATCTCCGGCCAAACTGGCCTGGAGAAAAACTGTTTCCTGACCCCAAAGTGGCAATCGGCATTTCCCTGGGCGTGTCAGAAATAGCCACGAGAACGAAGCACTGACGCAACCCTTCCTGCCCTCCCTCTCGTGATCTGCCTGAGTTCACAAAAATGACGGTGTGGAAGTGGGCCTACATGCTTACATGGAAACGAGCCCCCATTTCCAATCAGACCAGCATAAAATGTCAACTACTGACATGACACAGTGTCCATACGCAGTGCAATTGATACTTTACCTGCACATAGCTCCCCACAGCCCTCAGGTTCAAGAGGAGGTTGCCATCTTGATTCAAATGCCATCCGGTATTTCCCAGAAAAACATCCGGGTGCAGGATTTAAGCTGCCAGCATCTTGCGATGAGCCTGGGGAAAATGATAGGATTAGGTTAATTGCTTATTGCTGAGGAAAATGATAGGATTAGGTTTGCTAGTACAGAATAATGGATTGTGTTTATGGAGAGCATCAGCCAGCATGAGGAGGCTTTATGCACCTAGAGAGCATTGGCTAGCTCCCAATATAAACACTCATAAAGGAACCATAAGTAAGTTATAATAAATAAATAAATAAATAATACATTATAGTTCATAATGATCGGGTTCCATTCAGCTTCATGTTGCTTTATTAATTACCATGGTTTCTCCAGGATACTGTGAAGAAACTAAGAAGTTTGCTCCTATATATATTTTTCAACTGGATCAAGAAGCTGACACCTCCTTACAAAATACAATAATGAATTACTCCTGAGGAAGACGACTGTGGAAAGGAGTTTAGGCCGGGTGCTCATTGTCATATTGTAATATTTTGTAATACTGTAAAGTTAAAGTAGGTTGAACAAATTGCTATTTTGGAAAAGTAATATAATTTTTATCAAATGTCATTTGTGTCACAGTGTTCTCTGTGAAGTGCCATCAAGTGACAGCTGACTCATAGTGTCCCCATGGGTTCAAGGCAAGAGACGTTCAGAGGTGGTTTGCCATGGCCTGCCTCCTTGGACTTTCTTGGTGGTCTCCCATCCAAATACTAGCCATGGTCAACCCTGCTTAGCTTCTGAGATCTGAGAAGGTCGGGCTAGTCTGGGCTATCCAGGTCAGAGACCAAGCAAATAATACCTTTGCAATATTGCACGTAATTATAACTGTAGTTCTGAAGGGTTCTAAAGTTTCCCCCCTCTAAAGAACACCAACAAAGTGCTTTCCGAAAGGAGAAAACCGCACACAGACCACTTTCTGCTCCTCACCACCATGTATGCACCAGGACCGAAGGTTTCATCAAGGAAGAATCTAAATGCTTGCTTTACGGTTAATGAAAAACCTTAAAAACACAAACATCACTTGAAGCTGTTCAAGATTCTGCTCAGATATCCATTGTGTTCTCCGACCTTTCGTCCTCCAGCCTTCGGCCAAAGCGTTACCCCACGGCTTTCTTTACACCATCTTATCCCAGTAGTCTAGAAGAACCCTAAACGCTGCATTTGGAATCAGTCAGAATACATTTTAATTCTGAGATTAGGCATGTCGGTGGCAACCTGGAAGAGGGCCTTCTTGGTCACGGCACCAAAGCTCTGGAAGTCTGCCCCCTCCTGTTTCAATTTTCCACCAGCGGGTGAAGACTTTTTTGTTTTGTTTGGCATTCCTTCAATGACTCCCCCCCCCCTTCCCTAATCAAGGTACTTTGTATGCATTTTACCTGCTTTGTATGCATTTAAACTCAGTTTTTCCAGCTCTTTACAATTGCTTGAATTACGCATGTTTGGGAGAGGGGTTATATAGTGCAATTTTAGCACGTATGTTATAAATCGTTAGCCCCCTGGATGGCCCTCGTGAGGACAGAAAACAGGATATAAATGTTGTGAATAAATAAATTTAGAGTTCACTCGTCTCTAAATCAGCTTTGTGAACTCCCAGATAAAGGTTTGATGGGGACTGAGAGGCCAAGCTTCAAATTCTTCCTTAGCCATCATGAGCTTCTAAGGATGCCTTAGGCCCAGGCATGACAAATCCCAAGCGCCAGGTCGCCCCAGTGCTTAGAAACTTCGCTGTTGTTTTTTAAGCCCCACGCTGCTAAACCACCTGTACTACATCATGCACCTGCCAGCTGCCTCAGCCCGGGTGCCATGCTGCTAAGACAGACATTGTGCCTTCTGGATTGAAGGTCTCTCCTAATCTTCCTCCAACGACATTCCCGAGGCCCTGGTGTAGAGGGGGGTGAACTGACTGGCAACCGGCTCTCTATTGCCAGCCCAGGGTTGGGAAGCTGAGAGGCCGGTGTACTGGTTCCTGTCTCAGAACCTGTATCTGGCCTCTCAGAGACTGCCTCCTCCTGCAGCACCTCTGCCACTCACTGCCGGCTCGAGTCAGGTATGCTGACCCCCTCTTCCTCCGAGGAGTCCTCTGCGTCCCTTTGCTCTGCTGAGCTTGGCCGGCCCACGACACTCCAGGTAACAGAAATCAGTCCACCTGGGAAAAACGGATGCTTTGGAAGGTGGACTCTATGGCATTATACCTGAAACTGAAGTCTTTCCTGTTCCAAACCCCTGCCCTCCTCGGGGTCCACCTCCCAAATCTCCGGGAAATTCCCAACACTGAACTAGCAATCCTAGTCTACATAGTGCTGCCATGTATAAAATGAGGCAGCACTATGTAGGCTACGCTAATAATGCCCATTTTTCGTTTCTTCGCAGAGTAGCTGGTGGAATGCCTGACTGGACAAGCTCACGCAATACATATAAAACCTCTGTTGTTCTGCCGCGTTAGAACAGAGACAGGGTTAAGGACAGGAGTAGGGGAAGGCGTTAAGAGCAGCTATGGGTTTAACAACGGGGTGATCGTCCCATAAACAAACACTGAAAGGTTGCTCAATCCATGCCTCAATCCATGCCTCCTCTATCCATGCCACATGCCTCTACAGGTATGTGGCTCTGTCTGTACCACTCCTCTTGCGTGAAAAAGCTAGACGAAGACTTAATGTATGCGTAAATCTTCCAGTAAGGAGCAAGCCAATTTCCACACAAGAGCTGGCCAAAAAGTTATTAATCTCCTCTGAGAGCAACGAGATCAAAGTTTGTGAGCCAAGCCGTTGGAAGAACTCACACAGACTTGAAAAATATTCAAGAGGGAAAGTCAACTCCGCTTTGTGGAACTTGCTTATCTCCCAAACGCCCCATCCAATTTGCCTCAGGTATTTAGGAAACATTTCAGCACTGGAAGAGGCATTAATACATGAGGGAGTTCAAGTTCAGGTAAACCATGTAGGAGTGAGTAACTGAGAGCGGTTGTTGTTACACCATTTTTTGTACATTCTCACGGACCATGTTTTTATCGTTCAAATATCTAGAAACGGCCCTGAAGCCCTACAGACAGAAAACAGCCATCTTCTGAGGTTAACAGAAGCTCTCTGACTACCAAGATGAGTTGGCCATTTGTCTGCCCATCGTGGGCTAAACCACCACCCTTGGCCTTATTCCCCTGCCCTCAAGAAACTGAGGAATGCGGGGAGAGACAGAAAATGGCCTCCACAGTGACGTTGCAGTACTGTCCCCATGCCAGTTTTTTTTTTTTAACCACAGAAGTCTTCATAAATTTCTAGAAAGTCACCAGGAAGTGACATCACATCCCGCATGAACTCCACCCTCCCCAGGCACCACCCTCAAAATCTCCAGGCTTTGGACGAGGCAGGGCTGGCGACCCTATACAAAGAAGATACTACTCCATAAATCTCTCACGACAGAGAAGTTGAATACATTCATACAGGAAGGAGTCTCAGAGCAGCTTACAATCCTTTTTCCCTTCCTCTCCCCACAACAGACACTTGTGAGGTGGGTGGGGCTGAGAGAGCTCTCTCGAGAACTGCCCTCGAGAGAACAGCTCTGAAAGAACTTATGCCTGACCCAAGGTCACACCAGCAGCTGCATGTGGAGGAGTGTGGAATCAAATCCAGGTTTCCCAGATTAGAATCCACACTCTCAACCACTACACCAAACTGGAGCTTTCCCCTTCACCTTAATTCCTTTTCCAGTGAAACCAACCAACACCACTTCACACAATATTCCTTTCTTTTGTTTCATAATGAAGAAATAACATCGGGGGTGTTAAATTTAGAAACCGGGTATTTCCACTACACAAAAGGTGATACTGATCTCTCAATAGGTTACTGCAGACGTGACAAAAGAAATCAGGCACATATTTACATATCAATAAGGCTTGTGAGAAGGATCACGCTGTTAATGAAGCCCCAGATTTCCTTTCATTGCCCTAAACAGTATTACAGAAGACACAAGCTTTGAAGAGTGAGCTACCATCTGTTGGGTTATAATGGGAGCAATAGCATTGTAGATAACCATGCCCAGCTGTGCTTTTGGAACAAAGGCTCATCTGCAGACCTGGACTTCAGAAAAAGCAGAGAAGGAGAACATGAGAACATAAGAGAAGCCAAATGTTGGATCAGGCCAGTGGCCCATTCAGTCCAACGCTCTGCCACACAGTGGCCAAAAACACTAGGTGCCCTCAGGAGGTCCAGCAGTGGGGCCAGGACACTAGAAGCCCTCCCACTGTTGCCCCCCACCCTCAAGCACCAAGAATATAGAGCATCACTTGCCCCAGACCGAAATTTCCTATCTATACTTTGTGGCTAATAGCCACTGATGGACCTCTGCTCCATATGTTTATCCAATTCCCTCTTGAAGCCGTCCATGCTTGTAGCCGCCACCACCTCCTGTGGCTGTGAATTCCATGTGTGAATCCCTCTCTGGGTGAAGGAGGACTTCCTTTTATCTATTCTAACCCGACTGCTCAGCAATTTCACGGAGTGCCCACGAGTTCTTGTATTGTGAGAAAGGGAGAGAAGTCCTTCTTTCTCTACCTGCTCTATCCCATGCATAATCTTGTAAACCTTGATCAAGTCACCCCTCAGTCCTCGTTTCTCCAAAGAGGAGTTCAAAGGTCAAATGGAAATGAGCAGTGATAAAGAAGGAAAGGGGTAAAGGCCAAGTGGACAGGGTGACAGGCCTCAAGAATTGGCCATTTCTGGCTTTAGTGTCATTGAGACCTCTAGGGCAGGGGTGTTAAACATGCGGCCCGGGGGCCACATCAGGCCCCCGGAGGGCTTCTATCAGGCCCGCCCTGGAACTGGCCATCTCCTGCTTCCAGTTCTGTTGCTGCTGCTGCATCATAGCTTGCTTCGCCAGATTCTCTCAATTGCTCAGCCATTTCATGTTTCCTCCTGAGTCCTAGACTCAGAACTCTGAGCGTGAGATTTCTGTGGTGAATGCCAATAAATCAGAAGTAGGTTTGCAGCTTACAGATACACACCTGAACAGCATACTCAAGATTGCAACAGCACAGACATTTTGGTGCAGGAATTCAGAGCAAGAGGAGTCCGTTATCAGATACTGTTAAATAAACAAAACATTGCAAGAGTGCTAATGTTTTAAGCATGTTTTTTATTTTAAGTAAAAAAAATATATCCTTGTGTTTGTGTCCTTTATAAAGGTTATATCTCCGCTACCTGGCGTTACATTTTATGACACACACGGTCCGGCCCAACAAGGTCTCATTTATGTCAGGTCCGGCCCTCATAACAAATGAGTTCGACACCCCTGCTCTAGGCTAGGCTATGGCTGATCAGAAGCTGTGTCAGGTATTCCAGCAAGCAAGCCTTTCTGCGCTCAGGCTGGAAGCCTACCTTCCTAAGGGGATTCTTTGAAGGACTATTTATTTATTTATTTTTCATATTTATACCCCGCCCTCCCCGCGAATGGGCTCAGGGCGGCTTACAAAGGCAGAAGGCCATTCCAGTACATTATAAAACAAATAAAATCAGCATAAAAACAATTTAATAAATAACATAATTTACAATAAAATGCTTCCAGTTATCATTTACTCAGATGGCTACCCAATGGTTAGGTCCGAGCCTCCTTTGCCAATAGGCCTGAGTTGCACTAGGGCCAGCTACCATCACAGATGTCATTCGTGACATATTTAGTTTAAGTCCCTACCTGAGGCCATTTTGAACCCCAGGAAAGCTCCTCCTGGTCCTGCCGTTTTGAATCTTAAACTCTCAGGTGTGCTTTCGAAGCAAAGACGTTCCCGAACACGGGGCAATTTTGCAGTATGCAGCCAGACAATAAAGACAATTCTATGCTGAAGCAATAATGCAGCTCTCAAATATGTTCATCTCAGATGCATGGTCTCTGGCCACATTGCCATAGCTTTGTCAGGGCGGGGGGAGAGAGAGAGAAGCAGATTAAGACGTGTTTATATGAACATTTATTGTGAGCAGTGTTCCCTCTAAGCTGAGTTAGTGTGAGCTAGCTCACCGTTTTTTAGCCTCCGCCTCACACATTTCTGTCTTTGCTCAGGAAGGAGGGCTCCAGAGCAAACTAATTGATGCAGTAGCCAAATGGCCCGCTCACAACTTTAATGCCAGTAGCTCACACAGTAGAATTTTTGCTCACAAGACTCCACAGTTTAGAGGGAACATTGTGAGCAATGCCAACGCCTGGAATTTCCTCATCCAAGTCCTGCAGTCAAGGCTTCCCTGAAGCAGCTGAGGCGGGAAGAATTTGCTGAAGTACTCGTACTTTGGGGAATGTTCCACTGTGGAACATGTACAAACACTCCTTGTAAGTAAGCAGCAGGGAGGACAAAAGGCAGGGAAGGTTCTCTTCCCTTCCCAGGGGAAGGCACCTTCTAGAACAGACCCCTGACACGGCTTGTCCTGTCCCGAGAGAAAAAAAAGAGTGCCGCATATCCATGCACTGCTTCTGATAGACTGTTGCAGGCAATTTTAGAAAATTCAGTGTTTACATCCCACTTTTTCAGCCCAGCAGTTCCACAAAACAGCTGACGGTATAAAACGATCCGATCCGATAATCAGAACTAAAATATCAAAACAAGTTCAGTAGGATGGAAGCCGGGCACGATTTGGAACAATTTAGACCCAGACTGTCTTCTGGACACCCACAATCAATGCTCCCTCCAAGTTGTGGAGTCCTGCGAGCAAAAATTCTACTTTGCAAGCGACTGGCATTAAAGCTGTGAGCGAGCGATTTGGCTGCTGCAGAAGTTAGCCAGCACCATAAGGCTGACAACCCTAAAGGAGACTTGTGTTACCTTAAAGACCCACAGAGTTCTTGTAACCAGTGTTCCCTCCGAGCTGAGTTATGAGCACCGTAATTCAAAAGAATCTATTCTTCGGCACTCGGCCTTCAAAAGAATCTATTCTTCGGCACTCGGCCTTCGGCACTCGTCCAACGCTCACTGCCATACTGAGAATAGCAAGCCACTACCATCTAACCCGACTTCAGAGGCTGACTTAAACACACCTGATGCTTTCTTCCTTTCAAACAGAGATTGAGCAGGGTGCCATATTCAGACTGAAAAGACTTCACCCCCGATCTACAAATGACCTCTACCGATAGCTTCATGCCAATCCAGTAGACAAGACAGAACCTTCAAGACCTCCACAAGACATCAGCTTCAGGGTGGAGCTGCGGTCTCTCAAGCACCACCTTCCAAGACCTAATGACCACGAATGATCAGAACAACTGCAAAAAGGAGACCTCTCCAAACCCGCCCCATAAACAGGACTAGGATTGCCAGGTCTTGCTTGGAAAATACCTGGGGACTTTGGGGGTGGAGCCAGGAGAGGGCGGGGTTTGGGGAGGGGAGGGGCCTCAGCATGCCACAATGCCACAGAGTTCACCTCCAAAGCAGCCATTTTCTCCAGGGGAGCTGATCTCTGTCAGCTGGAGACCAGTTGTAAAAGTGGGAGATCCCCAGGCCCCACCTCGAGGCTGGCAACCCTAAACAGGACAGAAGGAAGCTGTTGAGAGGCCCGGGAGAATCAAAGAAATTAAGTCACCCTGTCTGTTTCTTGATACAGATCTGTTGAAGTAACCACTGCAGCTTCAATTTGAAACACAGCTGGAAGTTTGATTGAAAAAAATTCACACACACACAGACAGTACAGATATACTTGGGATGGGAGGCGTTTACAGGGGGGTAATCCAACCATCCTCTAACTGGCTCTTCCTCCAATTTAAGTGGCCCTTAAATTGGAAAAAAGGGGCTGCAGTGGCTCAAGTGGTTAAGACGCTGAACTGCAGACCGGAAGGTCGGTAGTTCAGCAGTTCAAGACCCGAGTGCTGCATGACGGAGCGAGCTCCCGTCTCTGGCCCCAGCTCCTGTCAACCTAGCAGTTCAAAAGCAAGAAATTGCAAGTAGATAAATAGGTACCGCTTCGGTGGGAAGGGAACAGCATTCCACGTGCCTCGGCATCTAGTCATGCCGGCCACATGACCATGGAAACGTCTTCGGACGGCGCTGGCTCTTCGGCTTGGAAACAGAGATGAGCACCGCATCTCTACAACCGTATTCGACTGGCTTTCGAGCAAGGGAAACCTTTACCTTTAAGTTCGCGGGGAGGGCAGGGTATAAATTGGATAAATAAATAAATAAATAAAATAAGTTGGGAAAAGGCTTCGCACTTGACCCAAGAGAAGCAGGGTATAGATATTTTAATGAATACGTGATACAAACTTTGCTCAGTGGAGTGGTAGGATCCACCCCGGTATGAACAGTATTAGAGTGAAGGATTTTAGTGTAGTGTTATCAGAGAAATGAATGACGGATCATCGTGATTACAGAAGCAAGGCAAATGCGAATTAGAACAAGTCCAGCAAGAAAAAGAAAATAAAGTTTTGCCAAGCTGATACCACACACTGATCTGGAAGCAACAACACAGGATGACCGGCAGCCACTGGTTCCCAAATTTTTACATATATTCTTATTTACCTCAGATTTAGTCATCTGACAGCCATGCTGATTCTGTGAACTTGGGCAGGTCATGAGAGGGAGGGCAGGAAGGGTCACCTTAGTGCTTAGTTCTTGTGGCCCTTTCTTACACACCCAGGGAAAGGCTGGTTGCCACTTTGGGGTCAGGAAGCCATTTTTCTCCAGGCCAGTTTTGGCCAGGGATCCTGGAGGTTTTTTTGTCATCTTCTGGGCATGGAACAGGGGTCACTGGGGGTGTGGAGGGGAGGTAGTTGTGAGTTTCCTGCACTGTGCAGGGGGTTGGACTAGATCGGGGTGGGCAAACTTGCTCAACGGAAGAGCCACCTAGAACAGGGGTGGCCAAACTTGCTTAATGTAAGAGCTGCACAGAATAAACATCAGATGTTTGAGAGCCACAAGACATGGACAAATATTACCTGCTTTTATTGGGAAATAAGCCAATTTTCTTTTTATTAACATTAAATGAGACTGCCAAAAATAATAACAAAAGGGGTAAAAGCAGATATTGATAATGATATTAATTTGTCCAATGATATTTGTTTGCTAATGATATTTAGCTTCCCCAGCCACCCTGCCGGGAGCCACATAATATGTGTGAAAGAGCCGCATGCAGCTCACGAGCCACAGTTTGCCCACCCCTGGACTAGATGACCCTGGAGGTCCCTTCCAACTCTGCGATTCTATGATTCCACCACTGCATAATGATTGCTTCATGCTTCATGCTCTTGAGGAGTCCATAAGCATCCCGAAATACACTAGACCTGTACTTGCTCAGATTCAGAAAAGAACGTGCAGAAACATGCACTCTTAAGAAAGGGATATTCTATGTATGGGAACGCTGCCCATCATTAACAAAATAAATACAAGGGGAGACTTAAAGGGGGGAATCAGTCAAGGATGTGGCTTAGTCCACTTGATGTAGAGAAGTTGCACAGATGCAGGCCATTCGTTTGAAAGTGTGATCTCTGCAAACGCACTGAGGTCATTAAGATCCGGAATGATTTGCTAAGTGCTGCTTGCGCACCCTTCAAGATGCAGTGCTCAGCTCTGGAACCGGTGCTCTGTTCTCATGGATGCACACAAAAAAAGCATGCTGCTTGATTTCAACCTTGCCCGTTACAAATCAATGGCCTCCCCACTTTCGCTTCTCCTGGCCCCCTCGAGAGTAAGCCTCCATCACACGTCATCACAAAGAAGAGGACTCATAAAGGACTCTCTAATTACATAAAGCCCCTTGGTGTCCCAATAACCCAGATTGTTAAGAAAAAGAAGAATTGCGTCTGTATGTGCCCACACCTTTGTACCAACAGCCAAGGCAGACAACAGAAAAGAAAGATTAACGGTTTGCGAAGGATCCCTGCCGAGTCAGAGTAATCATAACAGAACTGATCGAAATCCACTCCTCAGGAAGAAAGGGTCACGCAGGAAAACTGCAGCCCTACTTTATATAGTGACTGAACCAGTTCATCACTTGCAGATTTTCATTCAAGTCAACAAACAGCACAAGCCTCCTGAGGCAGCCGGCTGGGAGGAAGAGCGATTTGACCTTAAGTACTAAAATAAAAACCACTGAGAAGTTTACTTTTCATTAGCGAGGAAGTTTGCTGTCACCAGCATTCTTTACCCACTGTCCTGAAAAACAAGACAGTAAGGGATGGTGTGTGGAGTCAGCGGACTGAGATCTGTGGCAAATACAATTAAGACTGCAATGGTGCTGAGCTATCAGCTGATGGCACACAAGAAGCCATCCCCTGCGGATCAATGCATCTGTCTCTTTCGAAAAGTCCCACACTCCACTCGTGTTGGGCAACTGTCTCTTACGGTGCCCAGGTGATTTCTTTCTTGCTTTCTGTACAGCTGGAGAACTTTTCTAGCAAATACAAAATTGAACGGTGGGGAGAGAAGTGGGCCGCTCCTTTGCGAAGAGAACACCAAACTGTACATAATGTAAAGGGGCGATATCCTAATTTATTCGAACAGTTTCTATTACACTGCCTCCAGAGGGGCTCAGGACAGTTTACAGACAATTAAGCAACATAAACAGTTTAAACTTTAAGATCCCTTGGCCAGAGTGCAGCACATTGCAGTGAAGTAGTTTCCATAAACTACAAGGGGGGGGGGGTGTTATTATTCCGTGCAGCAATGCTGCAATCAGCAGTCACTCCTTCATAAGATTAGTCTACTGTCAGCAGAAAGTTTGGAAAGCAGAACTCAAGTTTCCGATCCCATCTGCAGTCTCCAGCGGCTGGACACTGCAGCCCCAACTGCTTTTAGCTCACTCTCACAAAACGCCCTTATTCCATTCCAACGCATTCTGCAGTCCATCTCCAGAAAACACAACCTGCTGTTTTAAGTTTACACCGTACACCGCACAGCTCTTTAAACGCTTCATTCCGCACAGGGCCTTTCATCAACCATCTCCTACAGCAGCGTTTGGCTATCTGATCTACTCTGGGATGAGCAAATAAGAAAGAGAAGTGTTATAGAGAACTATGCCTTAATCTGCTATTTCTCTGCTGGGTACTGAGGGATACGCTCTCTGTAGTTTTCATCTCAAACACATCTTGATTCTAGTGAGAAAGGGCAAGACAGAAGAGTGCTCGCCTTCTCTCTTTACAGGTAATTACACGCCCTTAAGTGCAGAAATGAAATTAAGCGAACTCCGGAACGCGACAGAAGACAGGAGGGCCTGGCGTGATGTGGCCCATGGGGTCGCAAAGAGTTGGGCTGGACTGTGCGACTGAACAACAACAAGTGCAGAAGAGTGTTCAACCAAAAATCCATTTATATGACCCATTCGAGTAAACCAGACTATGCCAATAGAGCAATTCTGTTCCTTCAGGCCAGCCATTTGTCAGAACAGACCTCCACAAAACTGAAGAGGCAGCGGACGAAAGACGTCAGCTTCAACTTTTATCCAACGCAAGGCTAGGTATTTTCAAAATAAAGATCCCCAAGGGACCTTGTCAGCTTGAAACCCCAGACGGTTGCCGATGGAATTATCTCAGGGCCAGCAGAAAGCGTCCCAGAAAGGAATAGTCTTTGGGGCAAAATAAATCCAGGTTTCTTCTAAGGCAGCCAACTAGAGAGCCTCTGGAGGTTTTTTTTGCCTACCTAAAGGAAATCTGAGCAAGACAGGGAATGTCTTCTTCCACCACCACCCAAGATCATCAGAAGGCAGTCATGCAAACTGCGCATGAGAACAAACATGCCCTCCACACAGAGAAACTTTTCAAAGAAATAAAATAAATAATAATTCCTGTACTTCTGAAAACAAGGAGGATGCTAACAGGGCAGCCCGGCCCAGCCCAACCCCTAACATACACACAGAGAGAGAGAGAGAATTAAGAAGTCTTCCCATAAGAAACAAGAGTGGGACACGGGGGTGGGGATAGAGGGGGATAGAGGGACACTAGGGCATGGGAAGCAGTAAAGGGGGGGGAGATTATTAAGGGGGGTAGAAAGGGGGACGCATGTCTCCAATAAATGTACTTAAAGTTGGGGGGGGGGGGGCAGGGGGGGATGCAAGGCCACTCCATAGGACATCCAAAAGCAGAAGACTGCAATTTGACAACTCTTGGAGGAGCGTGTCTGTGGGAGGGGGTCTCCAATAAAGATTACTATAAGGCACAATTATTGGGAAGAGAACATTCTTCTGGGGGGGGGGTGTGTGTCTGAGGTAGGGTTGCCAGGACTGGGTTGAAAAATGCCTGGAGACTTTGGGGGTGGATCTAGAAGAGAGTGGGGTTTGAGAAAGGGAGGGGCCTCAGCAATGCTTCCTCTAAGCTACGGCGTCTTGTGAGCAAAAGTTCTACTCCGTGAGCTACCGGCATTAAAGTTGAGAGCGAGCGATTTGGCTACTGCATAGTTTGCTCTGGAGCCATCCTTCCCGAGCTAAGACAAAAATGATAAAAAAAACTGAGCTAGCTCACACTAACTCAGCTTAGAGGGAACACTGGGCCTCAGCATGTTTACAATGCCACAGAACCCACCCTTCAAAGCAGCCATTTTCTCCAGGGGAGCTGATCTCTGTCAGCTGGAGATCAGTTGTAAAAACGGGAGGTCTCCAGGCCCCACCTGGAGGCTGGCAACCCTAATGTGAAGTCACTCCAGTACGGGCTGGAGAGTGAAAGAGAAAGTTGTCCTTAGACAGCACTAAAGGTAAAGGTTTCCCTTGCTCGAAAGCCCAGTCGAATCTGACTCTAAGATTGCGGTGCTCATCTCCGTTTCCAAGCCGAAGAGCCAGCGCTGTCCAAAGACTTTTTCCGTGGTCATGTGGCCAGCATGACTAAACCCCTAGGCACACAGAACGCTGTCACCTTCCCACCGAAGCGGCACCTATTTGTCTATTACCTGCAATTCCTCGCTTTTGTCTACCTGCAATTCCTCGCGGTGCTCATCTCCGTTTCCAAGCCGAAGAGCCAGCGCTGTCCAAAGACTTTTTCCATGGTCATGTGGCCAGCATGACTAAACCCCTAGGCACAGAGAACGCTGTCACCTTCCCACCGAAGCGGCACCTATTTGTCTATTACCTGCAATTCCTCGCTTTTGTCTACCTGCAATTCCTCGTGGTGCTCATCTCCGTTTCCAAGCCGAAGAGCCAGCGCTGTCCAAAGACTTTTTCCATGTTCATGTGGCCGAAGCAGCACCTATTTGTCTACTACCTGCATTTCCTTACTTTTGTCTACCTGCAATTCCTCGCTTTCGAACAGCTAGGCTGGCAGGAGCCGGGGCCAGAGATGGGAGCTCGCTCTGCCAAGCCAGTCGAATCCGACCACTCTTAAGGTTGCAAGGTGCTCCTGTCCATTTCCAAGCCGAAAAGCCAGCACTGTCCGAAGACTTCTTGCGTGGCCGGCATGACCAAACATCTAGGCGCACCGAACACTGTCACCTTCCCACCGAAGCACTCCCTATTTATCTACCTGCAATTCCTTGCGTTCGAGCCGAAGAGCCGGCGCTGTCCGAGGACTTTTCCTGTGGTCGTGTGTGGCCTGCATGACCCAACACCTGGGCGCACCGAACGCTGTCACCTTCCCACCGAAGCGCTCCCTACTTATCTACCTGCAATTCCTCGCTTTCGAACGGCTGGCAGGTGCCGGGGCGGGTCTCGAACTGCTGAACTGCCGGACTTCCTGGTCTGCATCTTCACCACTTGAGCCACCGCAGCCCCTCGGCAGCACTAGGAGGGGGACGATATAAGGCGGGCCGCTTCCTGAACTTGGAAAGTGGGGGGGGGAGGGAACGAAGCCATGTCAATCAAGGCCACGCGTGAGTGACAGGAGAGGAGGAGAGGAGGAGACCCCCCCTTCCCAGTCCACAGAGCAAAACGGGGGGGGGGGTTCGCTCCAGTAAGGGGGGGGGGAGAAAGAGTGCCCAGCCAGAACTCGACCCCCACCACACAGAAATAAGTTCAGGGCGGCCAATGACAGGAGGCGGCAAAGCAGCCCAAAGTGCGGAGAAAGAGAGGCGGCAGCGGCCCCTCTATCCCCCCCCCCAAACTCAGAGTTTCCCCAGGCAGCCCCCCCCCACCAAGGAAGGGCCCCCCAGGTGAGAAGGGGGCGTGGCCAGGGTGGATCCCTCCGCCTTGTACCTGGTGCGCTGAGGCGGGGTGGGGGGTGGAGGGGCGGTCTAAAGAAAGAAAAGTCCCTCAGTGACTCTCGCCGCTCCTTCCGCCTTTTGCCGCTCCTCCTCGCCTTTAGTTTGACCTTTTTCTTTCCGCGTCCCTCCGCTCTTCTTCCCCTGCCCCCCTCCCTTTCGCCCGCGACGCTCTGACGTCACAGGCCTAGCAACCAATCCCCGCCTGCCTTCCTGCCTCCCTGGCGGCTGCCGCTGCTCCTTCTCCTCCTCCCCCCCCCCCGCCCCTTTCCACTCTCGAGCTCTCGCGCTCGCACGCCGGTTGGAAGGGGGAGGCGAAAAAGGGGGCGGGGCGGGAATACGAAACCTGGCCGCGCGGCAGCCAATCGGGGGGCGGCGCCAGAAGCGCACACGCAGCAGTTAACGGGCCCGGGTGGGGTGGGGGAGGCGCGGCTTGCAGGCGGGGTTCTGATTGGAGGAGGCGCGGGGGAGGGGAGCGAGAGGGCGTGGTTTAGAGGGAGAGGGTGGAGTTTGGTTGGTGCGGAAGGGCGGGGGTGCGTGCGCTCGCTTGCAAATAGGAATTAAATCGCGAGCGTGTATTTTATTTTATTTTTGTGCAAAAGTATGCATGTGGGGTTTTCTTTGTGGGGGACGGGAAAGGTGTGCTGGTCCGAGGGCGCTTGCAAAAAGCAATAGTTTTTCCATCCTTATTTTTTAAGGAGAACAAAGTTTGACTCCAGGGGCGCCTTTAAGACCAACAAAGTTTTATTCAAGGTGTGAGCTTTCACGTGCGCGCACGCTTCGTCGGACGATGAAATGGAATTACGTACCATAGTTGTATATATCTATTCCTTCAATATAGGAGTGGTTTGTGAAATAAGCATGCAAAAGAATGACAAGCTCAATTTCTGGTTATCATCTGTTTGGGTTCAGCTGGGGGGGGGGGGGACAACGTAGGTCATAAATATGTCAGAACTGGCAATTGCTGTGCCCCAAATTGTGCAGTGGCTCAAGTAGTTAAGATACTGAACTGCAGACCAGAAGGTTGGCAGTTTGAGACCTGAGTGCTGAATAGCTCCTGCCAAAATAGCAATTCGAAAGCAGGAAATTTCAAGTAGATAAGTAGGTACCACTTCGGTGGGAAGGTAACAGCATTCCGTGTGCCTCAGCATTTGGTCATGCTGACCACAGAAATGTCTTCGGACAGCGCTGGCTCTTCAGCTTGAAAACTGAGATGAACACTGCATCCCTAGAGTCGTGTTTGACTGGCTTTCAAGCAAGGGAAGCCTTTACCTTTACCTAAATTGTGAGAATCCCATCCTTAGACTCCATCCATCTCTTTTCTAGCATGGAGGTGAACTTTACAGCGTCTTGGCTGAGCAGAGTATTTCCCTTGTCTCCAAAACAGAGAGCTACATTTAAATCTACCATTCCAAATTACATTACATATTCAATTATATTCTTAATTCTTAAGAGGAGTCATAACATTTCGCTTCACTAAAACACGGGAGTTTTGCGAGGACGTGTATGTGTTTCTTGGGGAAGAGGAGAGATGTTGCATAGGCTTAGCAAATAAAACAGCAAGTGAATGCTTGTAGTTGCACGCCCTCGCTTTCAGGAGACGTGTATGAAATTCAGAATGCGTTGCTTGTGGAACCAGAGTCCAGTGGCACCTTTAAGGGGCACCAACAAAGTTTTATTCTGGATATAAACTTTCATGTGCAGAAAGTTGATACCCAGAATAAAACTTCGTTGGCCTTAAAGGTTGGCCTCCGACTGGACTCAAACTTTGTTCTTCTGCTTCAGACCAACATGGCTACCCCACCTGAATCTATCTTCCAAGAGCTGGGTGGTTGAGCCCAGCAGGCGCAAAATGAGTATATGGAGAGTCTCAGCAAAGGGAGAGATTGGTTGCTGGGGACCTGGGGCTCTTACTGCCTCCTTTAAGGTACTGGGCATACTGCCTGTGTGAAAGAAGAAGACGAAGAAGAGATTGGATTTATACCCCGCCCTCAACTCCCCAAGGGAGTCTCAGAGCGGCTTAGAAACTCCTTTTCCCTTCCCCTCCCCACAACAGACACCCTGTGAGGTAGGTGGGGCTGAGAGAGCTCTTTCCCAAGCTGTCCTTGAGGGAACAGCTGTGCCAGAACTATGGCTTGCCCAAGGTCATCCAGCCAGGTGCAAGTGGAGGAGTGAGGAATCAAACCCGGTTCTCCCAGATTAGAGTCCGCGCACTTAACCACGACACCAAACTGGCTCTCCGTTAATCAATGAAGGGAGATTAACTTTTTGGTTTGACTAATGTTGTTGTAATAATTATATTGTTATTGCAGGGCTGCATCTTCCAACTTGCAGATCGGTGGCTTGCTTGGTTGACCATGTGGTATGGTTTGCTGGAATGGAATCCTTTTGAAAGCGACACAAAGCCACAAAGCTGGTTAGTCTTTAAGGCGCTACTGGACTCTTTGCTCTTTTCCACTTTGGAAGGGGAAGTGGATGAAGAGAATCCAGCACATTAAGGGGGGGGGGACTGAGAAGGGGGACTTCCCTCACTACAAAATGTTGCAAGGAGCCAGTTTGGTGTAGTGGTTAAGTGTGCAGACTCCAATCTGGGAGAGCCGGGTTTGATTCCCCACTCTTCCACTTGCACCTGCTGGATGACCTTGGGCAAGCCATAGTTCTGACACAGCTTCTCTTGAAAAAGAGCAGTTTCTGTCAGAGCCCTCTCAGCCCCACCTACCTCACAGGGTGTCTGTTGTGGGGAGGGGAAGGGAACGGAGTTTGTAAGCCGCTCTGAGACTCCTTCAGGTAGTGAAGGGCGGGGTATAAATCCAATCTCTTCTTCTTCAAGGGAGAACCAGTTTAACTCCTTTCCAATTCTATGTTTACATAGGTTTCATTGCATTGTTTCTCATGGTAAAAAGGTTATCATCAACATCATCATTGTTATTATCTACTGTTACTGTTTATTCAATGTATGACTCGCCCCATCCCTGTAAAAACAGGGCTCTGGGTGATATACATCAACGATAAAACAATAGATAAAATCAGGGCTTTTTTTGGTAGAAAAAGCCCAGCAGGAACTCATTAGCATAATAGGCCACACCCAATGGTAGATACTTATTAGCATATTAGGCCACACCCCCGACAGCACCGCTCATTAGCAAATTAGGCAGGGGGCTGGGAAAGCACAGGACAGGCATAGAAGCTTGCCTCTTCCTTCCCCCCGAACTACTCCGCCCCACTTCAGCATCGCCTTTCTAGTCTCCTACACACACACACACACACACACACCGGAACCAGACAACCAGGGAAATGTGGTGCTGAAGTGGCTGGGATCTTTCAGATTCCAGCCACTTCAGCAATGCCTTTCTATTTATTTATTTATTTATTCTATTTATATCCCGCCTTGCCAGTTTTTTCGAACCGGCTCAAGGCAGCTAACAACATAAAACACCATCAAGGTTTACAATAAAACAGTTAAAAACAACACTATATTACAAGTACAAAAGATTGCGACTTCAGAGCACTCAGGTGGACAGAGGCAGCAGGGGTGCGACCAACAGGACCAGGGCGATGTTATAATCGGCTCTCTCCCCAATGGCGGCTCCTATTTGAAAGCCTGACGGAAGAGCTCCGTCTTACAGGCCCTGCGGAACTGCAATAGATCCCGCAGGGCCCTGATGTCATCCGGGAGCTCATTCCACCAGTGAGGAGCCGCCACCGAGAAAGCCCTGGCCCTGGTACAAGTCAACCGAGCCTCTTTCGGACCGGGGCAAGTCAGGCGATTTTGGGTGCCAGACCTCAGTAGCCTCTGGGGCCTATATGGGGAAAGGCGGTCCCTCAAGTAGGCAGGCCCCTGACCATAAAGGGCTTTAAAGGTTAACACCAGCACCTTGAACCTGATCCGGTATGCTATAGGCAGCCAGTGCAGCAACTGCAGCACAGGCCGGATGCGGTCCCGCAAAGTTTCTAGTCTCCTACCCCCCCTCCGAAAGATTGGGAAGGGAAGCAGGCATGTTTTCCTGGCTGCCCTTGGTCTCCCCCGCCAGCCTGCCAAGGCACGTGGGGAGGGCAGCGTGCTCTGTAGCCACGCATGCCAGAGGTTTTGGTTGTGGGCGTGGCCAACTCCGGAGCCAGCCGGAACTCCGTTCCTGTGCGTTCCTGCCCCAAAATAGCCCGCTCTTTGTGTGTGAGAGACAATAAGACCTCATGTTCCACTTCCTTCTTTTTTTTTTTTTTTTAAATTTTTTATTAAGTTTTCAACAAATAAACTAAAACTATACAACCAAGATGATTTCCGATATATACTCATTTTGAGCCTTTGTACATCTTTAACCATACATAGAATTTGGACCATACATGTTCAGGATCTTTACTTTTCTCCGGATTTAACATGTAGCTAAGTTTTCCTAGTTCTGCTAATGCTAATAGTTTATCAGTCACTTCCTCTTTGTCGGGTATTATGTCAGCTTTCCAATGTTTGGCTCTAATTATTCTTGCTGCCGTCAATATTATTATTAAAAGTTTCTCATCTTCTGGCAGCATTCCATCCGGCGTGATATTTAATAAGAAAGTCTCTGGGTTCATGATTATCTCCATCCCCAATATCTCTTCAATTAAGTTTTTCATTCCCATCCAAAACTGCCTCATCTGTCTACACTGCCACCACATATGATAGAAAGATCCGATTTTCATCTTACATAGCCAACATATATTTGACACATTAGGATAACACTTATGTAGTTTATCTGGTGACCAATAGAACCTGTAAACAATTTTATATGTGTTTTCTTTAAAGTGTATTGCTTTCAAGCTCTTAACTCCTTTCCAAATTTTTGACCATCTATCTGTTTCTATTTGGTGCCTTTTTTTTTTTAAAGTAAGTTTTACTATGTTTCACATACAAAAAAAACCCCACATAAACACACAGAAAACAACACAACTGGGGAAAGTTTGACATTATCACAATATCTGCTTGTGACTTCTAACACTCTCTAGGATAATTAGTTTATCTAAAATCAGTACATGTTACTTGTCATATTGCAAAAGAAAAAATACAAAATCATGTCGTCTCTAATTCCATACAAGCCAAAGAATAATATGTAGATTGCGTCTCTCTTTTGACCCCGTGATCTATAAGTTCTCTGTGTTGTTATATTTTAACAAATAAAGAGGAATTCAGCTATCTATACTATTTAGTACATTTTTTAAATTTTTATTTCTTCCCTCACTAAAGGCTATGCTATAAACCAGGGGTGACCAACCTGTGGCTCGGGAGCCACATGCGGCTCTTTCACACATATTGTGCGGCTCCTGGCAGGGCGGCTGGGGAAGCAAAGGGGAGGCATGCTTTTTCTCTCTTTCTCCCTTCCTTCCTTCCCTCCTCCCTCCCATCTATTTGCTTTCCTAGTTTCTCTCTCTCTCTTTCTTATAACTGGTTTTCCTCGTTTGTTTTTATTTTTGGCAGTCCCATTTAATGTTAATAAAAAGCAAATTTGCATATTTTAAAAAATAAAAACGTGTGTGTGATATTTGTCCCTGTCTTGCGGCTCTCAGACATCTCTATGTGGCTCTTACGTTTATTCTATGTGGCTCTTACGTTAAGCAAGGTTGGCCACCCCTGCTATAAACAATAAAGTAAAAAAATCAGGTCCCTATTGGATTTCACCCTGATTTTAGTAGTTGAGCCAACAAATCTAAAGTTGATGTAAAATAAAATGAAATCTTTTAAATATGGTCTCTAATATATGTGGGATCAACCCAAGTTCAAACTTCTTTAAGACTCGATAATGTCTTAATATTGTATAAAAATCTGCCCTCCACTTCCTAATGATTGGTCCCTTCCACACGAGCGAGATATTCCGGAGGGGAAGCGAGGCTTTTTGGCTCCAGAGCAATTTGCCCCGCAGTTGCGTGATCACACAGGTCTGTGGACCTGCCGGGGCAACCTGCCACTGCATGATCAGATGCAACCGCGGGCAAGTTGTGGTTTTTTTGTAGTTGGTTTCTGAGGCGCTTAAATGGAGGATTGATGAATCGCCTCCCAACCCTAAGGGCTTTCAATGATGCACACACAGAGAAGGGGGAAAAAACAACAGTGTGGCATCGGGATAGTGTGTGATCACGGTATCCCCAATGCCACACTTCAGCGCTGGAGTGATCACATGAGGAAACTCCGGCTTTGAACCGCAGCAAACCATTTGATACTGGAGTTTCACTAGTAGTTTTTCACCACGATTCCCCACCGGATCAAAATGGTTTGCGACGGTTTGATGACGGTTGCAGGACGCTTCCCAGAGGTGCTGGTGTGATCACACCGCTTTGATCCGGTGGTGAATCATCCCTCTTCCGTGGCAAATGGGTGCGTATGATCACGCCCAAGGACTTGCAACATCTCCAGTGTTTGTGATGCAGAAACCTTATGGGTTATTAACCTTCCAGGTGGATGGCTGTGTAGCAAAACAAAACAGAAATCCAGTTGTTAGTACTTAACGTGCCACCGGACTTCTGTTTTGTTTGATTAAGCAACATGGCAGCAGTTGTCAATAAGGTTAAGCTGTATGCTTTCAGTGATGCTAATATATCGGCTCTTCGACTGTGAAAGGTTGTAGACCCCGAACTTCGAGAAATTCATGTCGGCCAGGCCTTACGGGATCTAGACTTTGCTAGAATCCAGTGCCGTTTTTGATAATATATACATTTAGTGGGCAAGATCGATCATTAGATATAACTATGATCCCCCCCTACCCCTGACACTATGAAGTACGCATAATGATTTCTTAGCCTGTAAATAATGCAACGTTTATGATTTCCCCCCCGTAACCTCCCATTTTCAAATCAAAGGCATGCAAATCCACTTTCATGTCTGCAGCTTGCAAAGCATACCGTGCTTGCATTCATTAATAGTGAAATAAACAAGCACACATTTATATGTGCAAAACAAATCTGCTAAAAGGGCAGGCTGCCTTATCGTTACGGTATATCATGACATCCCAACAAGGTGCAACCAGGAATTCCACCCACACCCCTGATCCCTAGGGTGGCATCCAGGAATTAACAGAAGCAATTTGATTCAATAGTTATTTCCCTGAAATAAGAAACCTTGCCTGCGATCACACGCACAATTCACCCTGACATAGGCTCAAATGCCAGGCAGATTAAAGGAGCACGATCAGACGCCAACAGCAAGTGCCCCGCAGCCGTCAGCAACCGGTTTTGCTCCACCGCACATATGAAGTAAAAAAAACACCTCAGAAAGTCCAGTAGCAAACGGGTTGCTACGGGACACAGATGGACTTTTTTGCGTCTGATCGTGCCAGCATGCACTCATGGCGTCGGGATAGTCTGATCAGGCTATCCTGACGCCATGCTGTTGTTTTTCACCCCCGTCGCAGTATGTGCATCAGTGTCCCCCCTGCACATTCCATGGGGAGAGGTGTGAATCATCGATTCCTCATGTAAGCGCATCAGGAACAAACGGTAAAAAAAACCCAAAAACCCAACTCACTGTTGGTTGTGTCTGATCACACAGAGGTGGGCTGTTCCCACATCTACAAAAGTCCGTGTGATCGTGTAACAGTGGGTCAACTTCTGCCAAAGGAAACTTCCACCTCACTTCCCCCCCCCCGCTTTATCTCGGGCATGTGACCCCAACCTTTATTGGAGTATTTATTGTGTCAGCTCCATCAAAATGAATTGGAGCATTACTAGAGCATGTTCACTTCCCTGAGACTGCAGGTAAGCTACAGGTAAGTTTCCCTGGGCAGTGGATTATACCCTGAAAGCTACTGTGGTGCGGTGGTTAAACTATGGCTGTGGTAACACGGTCGTTTTGACTGGGTTTCACTACTGTTCCGTCTCGCATTTAAAATCGCTGATCAGACAGCCGCATCCGTCTCCCGTATCAAAGTGGGCTCACTCTCGCAATCTTCCCGGTTTCCTATCGAGTTTTCCAACACCTGAAAAATCAAGTCCTTTCTGGATATTTGTGCTGTGAATCCGCAATTTCGCCAGTCTGGACAGCCATCTCTTGCTATGGGGAAGGCGGGGTTTGGGGGAAAGGAGGGACCTCCATGGGGTGTGATGTCCACCTCCCAAAGCAGCCATTTTCTCCAGGTGAACTGATCTCTGTCCTGGAAGTCAGTTATAACCCCCCGAGATCTCCAGCCACCGCCTGAAGACTAGCAAACTCTAGCGCACACATCATGTCCCCTCCCCCAAACCCCCTACCAGTTCCAGGCAACCCTATGCTATTTTGTCCTTCAGTGGTTAATTCAGGGGCAAGGCCCCCTTTTGCCCCTCTTGCCCTTATTCAGCCCATAAGGGAAACATTATTTGCTAGTTCACCTTCACAAGTGGCTGAGTGGGAAAGGAAGGGAATTTAGACTGGCCTGAGTTAATTGCTAGGAAAAAAAAAAGAAGAAAAGGCCTCTTCAGTGAACAGGAAGTTGGAGTGAGCGACTCAGCATTTAGGGTTGCCAGGTTGTCCCTGAACATTGGCAGGGGATGGGGGGTAAAGTTGCCAGATCCAGGTTGGGAAACTCCTGGAGATTTGAGGATGGAGCCCAGGGAGGGCAGGGACCGCAATGGGGTGCAAGGCCATAGAGTCCACCTTCCGAAGCAGCCATTTTCTCCAGGGGAACTGACCTCTGTACCACGGAGACTAACTGTAATTATGGGGGATCCCCAGGTCCCAGCTGGAGGCTGGCATCCCTGGGCGGGTGCTACATCATTCTAAGGGTGTATCAATCAATCAATCAAACCTTTATTGGCACTCACTTCAAAAGAAGGAACATCCAGACCACAAGATTTGATCGTCCTGCTGTACACTGCGTTGGTCAGGCCAGACTTGGAGTCTTGTGTGGAGTTCTGGAGGCCTTACATCAAAAAGGCTGTGGACAGAATGGAGCGGGTGCGGAGGAGAGCGACGAGGATGATCAGGAAGCCTGGAGACCAAGAAACCCTAGGAGGAAAGGCTGAGGGACCTGGGAATGTTTAGTCTGGAGAAGAGGAGGTTGACGGGGGACGTGACGGCTCCCTTGAAGTCTTTGAAGGGCTGTCCCTTAGAAAAGGGCAGGGAGCTGTTCCTGTTGGCAGCAGAGGAGAGGACTCGCAAGAATGAGTTTGAATTAAGGGTGGGAAGGTACCGGCTGGATTTTAGGAAAAACTTTTTATAGTTTGTGGAACAGTGGAATCAGCTGTGGTGAGCTCCCCCTCCCAGGCCATCTTTAAGCAGCGGCTGGATAAACCCTTGTCAGGGATGCTCTAGGCCAGGGGTGGGCAAACTCGCTCAGCGTAAGAGCCACCTAGAACAGGGGTGGCCAAACTTGCTTAGCGTAAGCGCCGCATAAAATAAACATCAGATGTTTGAGAGCCACAAGAAATGAACAAATATTACCTGCTTTTATTGGAAAATAAGCCAATTTGCTTTTTATTAACATTAAATGAGACTGCCAAAAATAATAACAAAAGGGGTAAAAGCAGATATTGATAATGATATTAATTTGTCCAATGATATTTGTTTGCTAATGATATTTAGGTTCCCCAGCCGCCCTGCCGGGAGCCACATAATATATGTGAAAGAGCCGCATGCGGCTCCCGAGCCACAGTTTGCCCACCCCTGGGCTAGGCTGATCCTGCACTTAGCTGGGAGTCGGACTAGATGGCCTGTATGGCACCTCTGAACTCTGGGATTCTATGATTCTAAGCCCTCTCTCTTCACATGGAAATCTGAGCTCCTGAGAGGAAAGATACCGTCTCCCTCCACGTTGTTAACCGGGGTTGTAAAATCAGTATTTAAATTGTGCTTCTGGTCTGACAGGTGGCAGGGGAATATAAAAATTAAAATCTGTTAGATAAAAGCTGCTGCCATATTCGAGGGAAATAAAAAAAAAAAGCAGGCTTCTGCGACCATTGATGTTACACTAAAAAGAGAGAGTAAGTGCAGAGATTTCCCCCTGTTAGCTTTGGTTTCCTTTTCTGTCATTTTTGTGGGGCTCTATGTTACTAAAGGGCTCTGTTCATACAGCGTGAGATAACCATCTATCAGGGCAGCCATTAAAAGCTCAATTTTTACAACGGGGATAAAAGAAAAGGCTCGCTGATGCCCAACTTCCTCTGAAAAGGTGTCCTGTCCATCTCTGAAGTTTTTACTGTAAAAATGGGGTTAGTACGTTTCGGGGGGGGGGGGAGTTCAGACATCCACCAAAGCTAGAACAAAACTTTGGATTCTAGGGTGTGACTCCAGGCCATTGGTTCCTTTAGCTTGGATGAACCAACAACAGCTTCAGGATAAGCTACACTTTTTGCTGCGTAAAATCTGCCTTTACTACCTCCACCTATGGCCCAGTACTGGAACCTACTGCACAGTCCAGTTAGGTGTAGCTGTTAGGAGCACGGACTAATCTGGGAGAAGCGGGTTTGATTCCCCACTCCTCCACATGCAGCTGCTGGTGTGACCTTCGGTCAGTCACGAGTTCTTTCAGAGCTGTACTCTCACGAGCAGTCCTTGAAAGAGCTCTCTCAGCCACACCTACCTCACGGAATCTCTGTTGTGAGGAGACAAAGGGAAAGGAAGTTGTAAACTGCTATGAGTCTCCTTTGGGTAGTGAAAAGTGGGAAAAATAAATCCAATCTCCTCCTCCTCCTCCTCCTCTTCCTGTAGCAATAGAACAAAGTTTGATTCTGGTGGCATCTTTAAGACCAACAAAGTTTAATTCAAGGTATAAGCTTTCATGTGCATGCACACTTCTTCAGATACATTGAAACAGACTTCCCCAACCATTACATATGGGTGCGGAGGGGGGGGGGTTAGTTGCCAGGAAGAGCTCATTAGAGTCAAGCTAAACTCAAATGTAGTTCTCGCATCTGTTTTAACTCTTTTATTATCTGTATGCTAATCTGCTGCTATTCACAGGTCTTACTGACTGTGTTAATGCGATCTTAGCTGTACTTATCATTGAGTTACTCATGCATCTTGTCTCTAATTAGACCTTCCTGGAAATTAACCCCGCCAACCTATATGTCATGGTTGAGGAAGTCTGTTTCAGTATATCTGAAGAAGTGTGAATGCACACAAAAGCTTATGCACCCAAGAAGAAGAAGAGATTGGATTTATACCCCGCCCTTCACTACCCTCTCTGAGACTCCAATTGAAGGGCAAGGTATAAATACAATTTCTTCTTCTTCTTTCTTCTTCTTTTTCTTCTTCATCTTCTTCTTCCTCCTTCTCCTCCTCCTCCTCCTTCACTAAAGACACTGCACTGGCTGCTAATAGCATACCGGATTCGCTTCAAGGTGCTGGTTTTGAACTTGAAAGCCCTATATGGTTTGGGGCCTGCCTACCTGAGGGACTGCCTTTCCCCATGTATTCCCCAGAGGGCACTGAAGTCAGGGTCTCAGAATTGTTTGGCCCTCCCTGGATCGAAAGACACCAGACTAGCCTCTACCAAGGCCAGGGCTTTTTCAGTGGTGGCTCCACACTGGTGGAATGAGCTCCCGGAAGACATCAGGGACCTGTGGGACCTTTTATAGTTCCGCAGGGAGTGTTAAACGGAGCTCTTCCACCAGGCCTTCAATTAGGAGCCGCTACAAATAACAACTAAGGCCCTGTTTACTAATACCAACCAGCCTGTGATATACTGGACATTAACTGTGGCTCGGGTTCCCATCCTCCAGGTAGGACCTGGGGATCTCTCGCTTTTACAACTGATCCCCAGCTGACAGAGATCAGCTCCCCTGGAGGAAATGGCTGCTTTGAAGGGTGGACTCTATGGCATTGTACCATGCTGAGGCTCCTCCCCTCCCCAAACCCCACCTTTTCCTGGCTCCACCCCCAAAGTCCCCAGGTATTTTCCAACCCGGACTTGGCAACCCTAACTGTGGCCATTCTTTGTTATTATTCTATTATGGTCTAGAGGGATGTCATCCCCACCAGCACTTTATTAGCATTCTATCGGTATTTGTGATTTGCTTGTGCTTGTGAGTTTTATGGTGTGGTGCTGTATTTTAATGTTTCTTTTTAACTTTTAAATGTAAGCCACCCTGAGCCTGCCTCGGCAGGGAGGGCGGGACACAAATCAAACTAAATAAATAATAAATTATTCTTCCTCTTCCTCTGCAAGTCACTTGGAATTCCCAAATCCAATAGAAAGTCAGGTAAGAATTTGAGAACCACTCTTCTCTCCAAGCCTGTATTATATGATTCATCACTGACGGAAAAGTCTTCATGGACTGTAGTAACAACTGCAGCGTAAGGAATATTGCTGGCACTTCATGTCATTCGGTAGAGTAGAAACCGGTGAAGGCTCTGGAAGTAACAGGTCCAGAGATATTAAGTGCGTGCAGTGGCGTGCTTGGGGGGAACTGCAGTTGGAAAGCCATGAGAAGAGAGGAGAAATACAGCTGTTAGGGTGAGGGAGAGTGCTGAGTGTTTGTGTTGGGGGGAAGTAGCACGCAAGAGCAGGGGTGTAGTTGCAGACTAAGATCAGCCAGGAGTCTTCAGCCACCTTAAAGACTCAGTGAGATTTTCTTGCGTCGTTTTTATTTCCTAGCCAAGTCAGCCCAGGGGGCGGGGGATCCCCTGCTACAGGGGTTCCCGATCCGCCGGCCAGCATTTGGCTGGCGAGGAAAACCCCACCCCCGAAGTCGTCCAGCGAGGACGACTTCCCAAACGTAATGACGACCCTCCTGACAAAAGGAGCCGCGTTCCTCGAAAGCCATGCAGTGAAGTTTTGCCGTCTGAGAGGTGCCCCCCCCCCCCGTTTCGCAGCAGCAGCAGGAGGCGGCGCTGGGAGCCCGGCCAGAAGGGCCGCCGGGGGAAGGACAGCCTTTCAAGCTCATGCGGGGACAACCGCGGTGCCTCTCTCCAGAATGCCGCCGCGCGGCCGCCTCGTCCTTGCATGAGCAGCAAGTGGCACCCACCCCACCCACCCACCCCTTCCCCAGTCAAGGCTTCAGGAGCGACCCCGAAATCCGGGCTGTCGACGAAAGCACCGCTCCTCTTGAGACCGCCCCTCTCCCCCGCCCCTCAAAATGGCCGCCCGCTGGGCGATTGCCAGATCGTTGCCCTGGCAATGCCCCAACGTGGTGACATCACTTCCGGGTGACGTCACCAAGCGCGCGCGCACCAGGGGAGCTCCTGGGCAAACAAGGACTCTCCCCCGCCGGTGAGTAGAATCAACTTGGCAACCCTAAGCGATGCTCCTATGTGTTGTAGCTTTATTTAAGCCCTCTGCTAACTAACGGTGACTGGACTAACCAAACCAGTTAACCTTAATAGACTCCACCGCTCTTAACCACTACACCAAGCTGGCTCTCCTGAGGAGTTCTGGTCAGGGCTTCTGCCCAGCAGGGCTTCTGATGGGCTCTTGGAGATTTGATTGGCTGTGCAGGTTTTTAGGAAAGTTGCTTTGGCAGCAGCTGCCACCCCAGGACAAGGTAAGCTGCAACCGCCATTTCATGGCTTGCTCCACCTCCTGTGGCAGCCATTTTGTGGCTTCCTCCACCACGTTGTGTCAGAATTCCAAAGTCGAACACAGGCTGAAGATAGGGCTGCCAAGTCCAACTTGGGAAATATCTGGGGACTTTGGGGGTGGAACCAGGAGACTTTGGGGGTGGAACCAGGAGAAAGGAAGTGACATCATTTTGTGATGTCACATCCTGTGATGTTGCTTCCACATGCTGACACATGAACTCATGAAGTTTCCTAATACTGAGCTTCTGCTGCTGCCTTGAGCTTTATAGGCTTGCAAGCAGCATTACCCAGACTGTGACTTTTATGCCACTGTTTTTTGTCGCTGAACAAGAGTCAGTGTTATGTAGCAGTCAGTTTGTTTGGCTGGGATCTGGGAGAGCCTGGCTCAAAACCCTGCAGTGCCATGGAATCATTTTATTTAATACTGAATCAGGCCATTGGTCCATCAAGGTCAGTACTGGCTACTCAGACTGGTAGTGGCTCTCCAGGGTCTCAGGCTGAGATCTTTAATGTCACCTATGACCTGATCCTTTTTTAGCTGAAGAGGCTGATACCTCCTGCATGTCAAGCAGATGCTCTATCACTGAGCAACGGCCCTACTGAATCCTTCCTCATCTCGGCAGAATATGAAGCACTAAGTGCTACACAAGTGCTAAATATTATTTTCATATCATAAGAACAGGAGAGAAGCCACAGTGGATCGGGCCAACAGCCCATCCAGTACAACACTCTGTGTCACACAGTGGCCAAAAATACCAGGTGCCCTCAGGAGGTCCAGCAGCGGGGCCAGAACTCCAGAAGCCCTCCCACTGTTGCCCCCCAAGCACCAAGAATGCAGAGCATCATTGCCCCAGACAAAGGGTTCCATTTAGACCTTGTGGCTAATAATAGCCACTGATAGACCTCTGCTGGATGGGGACAGAGAGAGAGAGAGACAGACAGACAGAAGAAAGAAAGAAAGGGGGAGGGGGGGAGAGAGAGAAGGAAAAGAGCAGCTTACCCCAGCAGCTTACTCCAGCAGCACGCCACATGCAAAAGTAGGCCCTTCAGCAGAAAAAGCCTAGTCCCTCCTTAATCTCTGGGCGGGGCTCTCTTGCTCTCTCTTAAAGGGGAAATGTCTGTTGAGGCTTTTTACTGCAGGGCAGGCTCTCTGCAGACATTTCACTTTTAAGAGGCCAGGGCAGGCTCCGCCGTTTCCCTGATGGCAGCCATTGCCTCCCCCAGTGGCCAATTTTGAAAAAGCGGGGGTAAGCTTTAAAAATCGGTGTTTCCCCTGCCCTACCGGGGGACTTGGCAACCCTAGCTGAATAAGGTCAGGGATCCCTGCCGCAACTGGTGTCCTGTGCCTCTGCTGTTGAGGTATGGGGTCGAGTACATGTTGATCATCTTTTTCTTGTTCTACAGTGATGCTTACCAAAATGCGAGAGGTTTGGAGCTGATCACTCTTTTTTTAAATAACTTCTTAATAATTATTGTTATTCTAAATCAAAATAGGGATACAGGAAAAAAGGGGGGGGGGAAGGGAGATATAGACTGCAATCACACGCTCCTTTAGATCCGACATAGCTGCAAATGCCTGACGGATCAAAAGGGTGTGATCAGACAGCAACATCTGGGAACGTCACACAGCCGTTTGCAGCCTGTGCTGCTTTGCCATGGAAGCGGAGTTAAAAGACACCGGGGAAAGTCTGGTGTTAACTGGATATGACAGGCCATGGACAGACTTTCCTCTGTCTGACTGCTCAAGCATGCTCTCAGGCCTTCAGGATGGTCTAATCATGCCATCCCGACTTGGTGCTGTTTCCCTCCCCCCTTCGCAGTACGTGCATCATTGCATACTCTATAGGGGGTCCTCAGTGCGGAGGTTCAGTTCCTCTTTTATGCGCAAGGGAAACATGCCAGGGGAGGGGAATGACTCATCTGCAGTTGCGTCTGGTCATACAGTGACAGGCTGAGCCCGCAGCTACAAAGAGATGTGTGATCTCACAACTGCATGTCAAATTCCCCCGGAGGAAATAGGCTCACTTCCCCTCCGCTCCAATTGGCGCATGTGACTGCAGCCATAGATATTATAATGATCTTTAACTTATTCATAACAAGGACGATGGACATCAGAGTAAATATACAACATTTAACATAAACATTTAAAATACATAGTATCCGAAAGGTTTTTACATACTGTATACATTTATTATTAAAGCCTAGCATTTATTACCATTAATTACTATTAATATTAACTGTTGGACATCGATTATTATATTACATGTTCCATTGTGTCTTAATACTACTATGGCTGTTGTACTCAAACTATAATCAAAGAGTACATTTTAAGAGCATTTCTAAAAATAGAAAGGGTAAGAGTAAACTAGGTTCATATGTACGTCAAAAGCTCTTTTTATGTTCTTGATCCTTCTTGATCACAAAGTCTGCAGCCTGCTAGCACTGGTACCCAGTTCTATTTCACGATCCATCCTTTTCCTCCCTCCCTTCAATAAAGCTGCAATTTCGTGCTGTCAGTTTGGGGATTTATTCTTTCGCTTTGCCACTGGGCTGTGCTATTACTCTATATATATCCCGCGCCTGTATTTCTCCGAGACCAGCTCGCAATGCATTATTCAGTAGAACGAACATGGTTAGTGCCAGGCGTAAGTTGCACAGCACCGTAAGAAAACGCTCAATAATTAATGCTGAGGTAACAATCAAAATTTTGTCTCAATGGCAGCTCTATTTCCCATTTGTGGGAGCTTGAAAATGAACCCAGCCCACAGCTCTGAAGCCAGCTCACAAAGAGATAGCCTATATTCACAGTTCAGTCTGAACCACAGGCTCCTAATTGCACCCCCCCCCCCCCAAATATATTCACTGAGCCTACTTGTGTGGGTGTGAACCGCGGTCATGTCACACAGCCAACTTATGGCAGCCCCATAGAGTTTTCAAGAGATGGGCAAAAGTAGTTTGCCATTGTCTGGCTTTGTGGAGGGAACCTGGACTTACTTTGTGGTCTCCCATCCAAGTTACTAACCAGGACTGACCCTGCTTAGATTCCAAGATCTGACAATATAGCCAACATTATCCAGGACATAGTTGGAGACTTCTTTAGCCTATCCTAACCCATAATGTGGGGCCGCAGTGGCTCAGAGGCTAAGATGCTGAACTGCAGACTGGAAGATCGGTAGTTCAGCAGTTCGAGACCCTAGTGCCACGTGACAGAGTGAGCTCCCATCTCTGGCGCAGCTCCTGCCAATTCAAAAGCAAGAAATGGCAAGTAGATGAATAGGTACCACTTCGGGGGAAGGTAACAGTGTTCCGTGTGCCTCGGCATCTAGTCATGCCGGCCACATGACCATGGAGAAGTCTTCGGACAGCGCTGGCTCTTCGGCTTGGAAACGGAGATGAGCACCGCATCCCTAGAGTTGGATTTGACTGGCTTTTGAGTGAGGGAAACCTTTACCTTTAACTCATAATGTAATTCAATTATATAACGTTATGCTCTCTGTGGTTCAGGGGTAAAGCATCTGCTTGGCATACAGAAGGTCCCAGGCTCAATCCCCAGCATCTCCCATTAAACAGTCTGGCAATAGGTGATGTGAAAGACCTGGACCGATTTCCCACGAGGCGCTGCTCGTGGGAAATCGGTCCTGGCGAACTGCTGCCAGTTTGAGTAAACAAGATCACTCATCAAGCTTCCATGCCAGAGTAGGGATTCTAACCTGGGCCTCCCAGATCCTAGGCCGAAGCTCTAACTACTCCACCACACTGTTTCTCATTGCTGTGCTTTCAATAAGACAAGCATAACTGTGAGGTTCTTGCTACTGGGGAAAACGGTTTTACTCTTAAACACTCTCTTTGTATATAAACTTGGTCATTTTCTGCTGCCACCAGGAATTAAAAATTCCAAATCTCTCTCTTTTGGTCTGGGCACTCCAGAGGACTATGTGGCCCTTGAGGAAGTATTGTACTGATTTCTGGGATAAGTTTAAACAAAAATTGATTTATTTAATAAAGAACAAAATAGGTTTCTGGATACTTTGAACAGTTGCTGAAGAAAGGAATTTGTAACTATAACTGGTAATGCTTGGTGCTACAAACAGTCTCTCAAACTCCACTTTGATGGGCTTATCTCGCTCTCTCATATAGATAGCCACGCAGGGTAGTCTCCTTGTTTTATTCACACAGAATAAACATTTGTCTAACCACACAGTTTAGACACAACTTGGTTCTTTTCCATATAGACTCTCACAAAACTCTTATAGTCACACAGACCATCTTCAAAACTCCCATAGTCACACAGACTATGCAGTCTCTCCAAACACAGGGATCTCTTCATAGACCAAACCACTCTCACAGAATCCTCTCAGAACATCTCCTCTCCCACTCTCAGTCACCACCAATCAAAACCAAACTTGTCTCCCTTTATCACCCCCCACAGCACTGCAGTCACACTAAACATTTAAAGGAACACACACACCAAAACATGAAATAATTACAACAACGTTTAAACTGTGGTCTCAGTGGCGCCTTCATCAGTAGCATGATCCCAATGTCACAACTTGCTGGGGAGGGGCCATGGCTCAGTGGCAGAGCATTTTCTTGGTATGCGGAAGGTCCCAGGTTCAATCCCCGGCATCTCCAGTGAAAAGATCTGGTGGCAGGCGACGTGAAAGGCCTCAGCCTAAAATCCTGGAGAGCTGCTTCCAGTCTGAGTAGACAACACTGACTTTGATGGATCAAGGGTCTGATTCGGTATAAGGAAGCTTCATGCACTCAGCTCACTTTTAATTAGTTGTGGTGAGTTTAGGGTTTGGTTACTGCCAATGGGTCGCTTCTATGACTTGCTTCAGACCAACACAGCTACACACCTGAATATATCTCAGGCTTGTGATCCTAAAAACCCTTATTTGGAAACTTCCCTCTTGATATGAATGGGTTTTCCTTTTAAGTTAACATGCTAGGATTCAGCAGCAAGACATGGCATGGGTTTAGAAAGTCTAAAGTATCCCACAGGTATATATGTGTGTGTGAGGGGATCAAAAACAGAAATACCACACTTTTCTTTTCTTTTTTGTTTCTTGCTTACATGCTTTCTTACCTAGCCCTATAGGTAGGAAATAATGGAAATATACAGAGAATTATGTTATGTTGAAGTATTTATTATCTTACCGTGTTTTGGTTTGTTAGGATACTTTTCCGTGTTTTATATTCTTACGCAATGTCCTTAAAGAGTGTGTAACAAATCATGTCTTATGCTCCTCACTTCTCAGTTTGTCCCTTTTCATTTTATATCCCTTTAAATGGTAAAACTATGCATGTGTACACACACACACACACACACACACACAAAACCCATCAGTCTCACTCACGCATGTTAATTCTTCCACCCCCTCCTTCTGCAAAGCATATTAACTTATTTAGAAGTTCCCTTTTATTTCTGTGCATGCTGGCTGCCTGCCAGTTTCTTAAACTGATAGCACTTGATATATTAGAGGCTTTTAAATTAATTGCTTGGATGTTTCTTGAAAGGCTTATGCATTGTAATACATCATAATACCATAACGATAATGGGGAGGGCAGCTTTGAAGGACAATAAGCATGGTGGGCTTGGTGGAAGGCAGCAAAACCTGATCTCTGTCTCCCTTAGATGACAAGGATAAGCCGCTGCATGACTGTTCTTTGCCACAGAGGCACGCCTGACTCTGAGCCATATGCAAGAGTACCAAAATTGCCCTGCTAACAGCCTGTCATTAGACTCTGTAACTGTGGGATCCAGCCATCTTACATTCTGTGCCCTTGCAGCGGCTTGCCAGAGGGCAGAACTGTGCACTCAGTGCTGCTACCACCATGGATGGACAGAAAGGGAATTGCAGCTACCAGCTAAGCAGGTATTAAGGGACACCCGACAATAGCCAGCCCAGGGATCCATCTAGGGTTGCCATTCCTCCAGCAGCACCAGGGAAACCCCCGATTTTCAGGGCTTCAGACCACCACTGGCCGGTTGGCCGGCGGGGGGAAGCCCCACTCCAAACGGGGACATCACCGTGTGACGTCCCCAGTGTGATGACGTTACCCAGGAGTGACGTCATCGTGCCGGGGATGCTCTGGTATTTGGGCCAACTCTATGGTTTTGAGGCCGAATACCAGATTGTCCCCCGTGTGACATCCCTGGTGTGATGGTGTTGCTTCTGGAATTTCCCAGCCAAGTGCAACACTAGTGCACAGCCATCATTCTTGTAACCACAAGTATCGTTCTTGTAACCAAGCTTTATTGCCTTTTCCAGTGACTCTTGTCTTCCCAAACCATGGAACAGCGCACATAATACCCCCTCTTGGATTATCATGCTTATAGTGGACAGTGTTTTCTGGGCAACGATGATGCTTCTGGGATTCCCCCTGCACCTAATTTTTCCAGCACGAGTGGCTAGAATAGGGATGCTGTGAGAGTCCTACAGGGTCAGTCACAACAAGCGTCCTTAAAGAAGGCTGATCTTTATCAAGAAAGGTCTGCTGTGGGCATCTACACATTCTGTGTCAGTAATGGGTAGAATGATCCCTGAACAGGGCAATTATACAGAATTCAAAGAGGGTCTCTCAATGGAATGCAACCAATTACATAAATCAGTAAAAAGGCACCCACTATACTGGCTACAGGTTCTCATAAGAAAAAGCAGGAAGATACATGAATAGATACTAACAAGCTACCAAGGTCAGTGCTAGGCGGCAAGCGATAAGCAAGCAGGGAGGGAAACAAAAGTGAACATTCCAAGAGTCCTACATCGCAGGGCAACCCATGCCACCTCCCGGGCAGGGAGTGGCAGCATTAGCTGACAGATACCAGCCTCCAGGTGGGTCCTGGGGATCCCCTGGAATTACAGCTCATCTCCAGAATACAGAGATCAATTCCCCTGCAATAAATGGATGCTTTGGAGGGTAGACTCTGCAGACCCATAGCCAGGATTTTGTGGCTTGTGGGGCAATTTTTTTTTCTGGTTGGGCTGAAGTTCTCAGTGCAGAGAGAAAAGCCATTTAGCCAATAGAAGGCTGTTACCAAGAGAGATCTCTAAATTGCAAGCTATCAGCCACTTTAGATGACAGTTCTCAGCTGCTGCAAGTTAATCACTTCTGCCAGCCTAACCAACAATTCTGATTACAAGTCGGCAGGTGGGGGTGATGACTTCTGTAGTCAAGAAAACTAACACTTAGGCAGAAAAACTCTCTTTAAAGAGACCAGTTTCTTGACATAGAATTAGAAGGGATCCTAGAGGTCACCTACTCCAACCCCCTTGCTCAGTGCAAGAATGAAAAGACCTCACACCTTTAAAAAATATTTTTAAATAATTGAAAAAAAGCATTTACAGGAGAAATTCTTGTGGGGATGTGCCTTTAAGAAAGGGGGTGGAGCCCCCCAAAACCCCACTGTAGTTACAGGCTGGGGACTCTGTGTCATTGTACTCCACTGAGGTCCCTGTCCTCATTAGGGTCCATCTCTAAATCTCCATCCCCAAATCTAAAAAGAAGGCAGGGAATGAGTGCCCACTTGAGGAAAGACACTTTCCATCAAGGGCAGACCTGTTAGCTACAGTGCTCCCTGTAAGCTGAGTTAGTGTGAGCTAGCTCACAATATTTTTAGCCTCCAGCTCACACATTTTTGTCTTAGCTCAGGAAGGATGGGCTCCAGAGCAAACTAATTTTTGCAGCAGCCAAATCGCTCACTCACAACTTTAATGCCAGTAGCTCACGAAGTAGAATTTTTGCTCACAGAACTCCAAAGTTTAGGGGGAGCATTGGTTAGCACCTGCTCCCCCCTGCTTCTCAGTCTGTTGCTGGCAAGTAGATTTGTTAGGGAATTTGATGCTTTTGTTCCTGTTCCTCTTCTTAACCTATTTTGAATCTGCATCTAACAGAGAAACATGGGTTAAAAGTACCTGAATAAATACATGCCTATCTTTGTTCACATTGGCCCTTTCTGCACTCTCCTTTTAATCCATGTTCACTGCAGTGTCCTCCAAGCATTTCTGCACTACAATCGAATTCAACCTTCTTTCTAATCCAGCCACCCCCAAATTCTGCACTAAAATCGAGTTTAACCTTCTTTTTATTCCGCGTTTCCCCCCCCATTCTGCATTACATTACCTCCCTTCAGTGGTCAGCCCGCTTTCAGCGGATGTTGTTGGATGTTGTTTTGTCCTGGACTTAAATTGCCTCGACTCAAACACTGAGAAAATCCGGAGTGGCAGGCAGATGTGGAAAGGACCATTGTGTGGTGTTGGAGGAGAGTTTTACCGATACCGTAGACCTTCAGAACAACAATTAAATGGGTCCTAGATCAAATCAAGCCTGAACTCTCCCTAGAAGCGAAAATGACCAAACTGAGGTTATCGGACTTTTGTTAGATTATGAGAAGACTCACTGGAAAAGACAGTAGTGCTAGGAAAAGGGGGAGGCAGTAGGAGAAGAAGAAAACCCAACATGAGATGGATTGACTCAATCAAAGAAGCCACGGCCCTCGGTCAGCAAGGCCTAAGCAAGCCTGTTACGGGGGGGGAGGTCATTAATTCATTTGTTGTTGTTGTTGTTGTTCAGTCGCACAGTTGAGTCCAACTCTTTGCGACCCCATGGACCACATCACGCCAGGCCCTCCTGTCTTCCGTAGTGCTCCGGAGTTTGCTTAATTTCATGTTCACTGCATCGATGACATTGTCTAACCATCTCATCCTTGGCCGTCCCCTTCTTCTTTGACCTTCAATCTTCCCCAGCATCAGAGTGCTCCCTTCCCATTTGGTGACCAAAGTATTTGAGCTTCAGCTTCAGGATCTGGCCTTCCAGGGAACAGTCAGGGTTGATTTCTTTTAGGATTGACTGATTTGATCTCCTTGCAGTCCAAGGGACGCTCAAGAGTCTCCTCCAGGACCGTAATTCAAAAGCATCTATTCTTCGGCATTCGGCCTTCCTTATAGTCCAACTCTCGCAGCCATACATCACTACTGGGAATACCATAGCTTTTTGTTGGCAGGGTGACGTCTCTACTTTTTGTTATGCTGACTGGGTTTGCCATCGCTTTTCTTCCAAGGAGCAAGCGCCTTTTAATTTCCTGGTTGCAGTCATAGGGTCGCCCTAAGTTGGAAGTGTCTCGATGTCACTTAACACACACACACACGTTGGTAGAAAGAGATCCATGTGATGGCTTAAGTGCAAGGAGCACAGAGTGCTGGATGCGGCCAATAGGAGAGCTGTCTTATTTTTGAAGCCACACTTCGCCCACCTTGTGGCACGCTAACGTACCCTCGCACACAGTTTGGGGACTGCTGCTCTGTGGGATGCGGCTTGTGATGCTCTTGTGTGTGTGCCATCAAGTCGCAGCCAACTTACAGTGACCCCAGAGGGTTTTCAAGGCAAGTGACATTCAGAGGCGGTCTGCCATTGCCTGCCTCTGCATAGCAACCCTGGTATTCTTTGGTGGCTTCCCAAGCAGGTACTAACCCAGCTTAAGCTTCCGAGATCAGGGCCTGAGTGAACTATGCAGAGAATTTATGTTCTAGAGATGTCAAAATTGGTTGCCAACTGAGAAGAAATTTGCTTAAAAACCTTGAAGAGCTATTTGAATCTTAAGGCACAGCGTGCTCTATAATTAATTAAAGAGGTTCTCCACTGCTTGTTATGTCAATTGTAGAGGGTTTTTATATTTTTTTTTAAGCAGGATATTTTTAGAGCTGGTAATGCTGTTATTCTTAATGGCCTCTTGGGGGTATGAAACGAGGACTTGTTATTTCAGAGGGCAGCATGTAAAGGGGAAGCTCAGACATCCTGTCTGTTCCAGTAAAAGATAATGACACTACATTTTGGACAGCTTCACACATTCCTTGAACATTAGAAGAGCTTGTGGTTTTCTCTGTAGATGTGTCCCTCGTGTGTCAGCAAAAACATGTTATTAAAGAAATACCTGAAAAGCATGCAGATGGAACATCTATCTGCCTCGTTTTATTACTTGCAGCATTTATCAACTGCCTTTCCCTCATGAGAGATCCCTAAAGTGGCTTGTAACAAATTTTGAAAACAAGATCCACAACAACAGGAGACTTAAAGATTTTTTAAAAAAACAGATCACTCCCAGACATTAGAGCACCATAAAACCTTTGAAAACAGTAAGCAGAACCAGAACTATTGGATCACACCAATAGTCCATCTAGTCTAGCATCCTGTCTCACACAGTGGCCAACCAGTTCCTCTGGGCAGCCAAGAATAGGGCATAGAGGCTGAGGCCATCCTCTGATGTTGCTTCCTGGCTCTGGGATTCAGAGGATTAGTGCCTCTGAATGTGGAGGTTCCCCTCGGTCACCAGGGCTAGTAGCTATTGATAGACTTATCCTCCGTGAATCTACCTAATCCCCTTTTCAATCTGTTTATCCCTGTGGCCACCACTGTATCCTCTGGCAGCAAATTCCACATTTTAATCACTCTCCATGTAAAGTAGTATTCCTTTTTGTCCAACCTGAATCTGCTGCCCATCAGTTTCATTGGATGCCCTCGAGTTCTAGTATTTGGGGTGAAGAAGAAAAAAATTATCTTTGTCAACTTACAGCAATCTCATAATTCAGCAGGAAAGGATCTTTAAAACTTTACTAAGAAAAAATCAAGGTCTTTGGCAACCCATGGAAGTCCAGCAGGGCAGTTGCTTGGCGGACATCTGTCAGGATCTGACAATGATGTCTCTGTGCTCACAATGCTGTCTCTGTATTTTCTGCATTTTGCTTTCGATTCCTTTGTTCTCGCAGACCCCCGCCAGTGCCCCTTATCTGTCTTCTTCCCCCTCCCTCCTGACAGCTATAAATGTCGCTTTGAAGTATATTGGTTACTCTGGTTTATGTTACAATGTCTGGGTGGGAGATGGCGACCCAAATTCCTAAGCGTCATCTCTAAACAAATGGTGGTTACTCCCTTGCATTCCCTCCTCCCTTTTTCCGGGCCAGTGTACGTTATCTTGTTATTGAAACCTTGAAGAGTTCTTTATGGCGGGGCGCCTGGAGATGTTGTGCCTAGGTTCACACATGTGGGTCACTCAGATCAAAAGGGGAATTTATAACTTTCTCACCTTGCTGTGGGAACCTCAACGGTCCTTTCTGTTTTTCCCACATTCACCCTCTTGCCCTGATTGGCTTAGGTCCGGGGTTCAATTGAAAACCTGAGAGTATATTAGTACTGTCTGTATTCCACTAAGCATCTCTAACAAACATTCGAGAACCTGTCTGCAGTATTTGAACAATGAAGAACTTTGCTTCAACAACAAAGGTCTGATCTATTGCTGTCTATACTGAAGCCTCACAACATCCCTTGAATGAGTGTTCCAAAGCCACTGGGAAGGCCTCTTCTCTTGTGAACATCCTTGTGGGGAACAGAGAGAAGGACACATGAACACATGAAGCTGTCCTATACTGGATCAGACGTCTACTCAGACTAGCAGTGGGTCTCCAGAGTCTCAGGCAGAGGTCTTTCACATCACCTACTGCCTGGTCCTTTTAACTGGAGATGTGTCAAACCTTGCTCACTTTGAGTTGCCATAGTTATTGGAGGAGGGAATTCCTGCGGGGAGGGGTTGAGTGAATGAGTGAGAGAATGGGACCTTTCGCTTTTAGCAGCCATAACTTTCCTTGCAAGCCGTGCCTCCTTTCTGTTTCCCATAAAAAGGTGTCCTTGAAGCTTTCTGGTGCCAGCCTGAGCAGTAGATAACCAAACCACATATTTTCCCTCCCTGGTTGAGATGGAAACGCTAGGCATGGTGTGTGAGTGACGTGTGCCTGGGGAAGGAAGGGGCTTTTGTTCGAATTACCTGTATTAAGCAGGTGCCCGTTAAAATGCTTTAGTTCTAACTCAAGTGATGTTCTGGATCATGCATACATCTCAATAAACTTATCACTGCCAAAGAGAGAGTTGTTGGGAGTAACTTGACCAGGGGTCTGACAAGATGTCAGAGATTGTGTGCAAAGCAAAGGAACCTCTGATCATTATCAAAGTGCCCAGGCAGGTCTGTATGGAAGAAGATGACCCTTGAAAGACTGGTTGTGCACCACTTAGGCCTTTAGAGACCACAACCAGCCCTTTGAACTGGGCTTGGAAACTGACTGGCAACCGGTAAAGGGGAAATCAATCTGGATTAACATGCTTTCAGTAGACGCTGCCAAATAGTAGTCTGGCCACTATATTATGTTGCAGTTTCTGGACATTCTTCAAAGGCAACACCATGCCAAGAATGTTATAGTAGTCTAGTCTAGGTGGTTCTCCCAGCGCTGGATGCATACCTTACCAATGCATGAAAATCACCTGTCAGCCAATGGTGATAGCAGGAATCATACGCTCATAGAACCATAGAGTTGGAAGGAACCTCCAGGGTCATCTAGTCCAACCCCCTGCACAATGCAGGAAATTCACAAATACCTCCCCCTCCACACTTCCAATGACCCCTGCTCCACACCCAGAAGATGACAAAGAAACCCTCCAGGAATGATATGATAATGTCCAAGAATAGAGGTGCTAATTAATTAAACATTGAAATTAAAAATCAAATGAAACGTACTGGCTTTGCGAACACAATGACACCTGCGGTAAAAGCGTAGAGTTGCGGGCGATTCCCAGATCTCCCCACTTTCACTTCTGTGTTGTACCTGGAAGTGACATCACTGTGCTGTCAGTGCCACCCCTCACTGTGTCTCCATCCACACCCTCCCGACAGTTGCCAGGCCCAGCCTGGCAAACCTATTTCAGAACCCAGTCAATAGGTTCTGCCCCCTCACATACTGTATAACCATGTTGCCTGAAAGTGCCCGAAGTGCCTCCTCCATTAAATCTTCCTGTAGCCCCGTGGTTGGAAGCCGAAACAGCAGAGATGAAAAATTCAAGAGCATCCGTACTGGAACAGCAGCATCTAAGCATGGGGAGAGGACATTCTGTAACAGGGTTCCTCAGCATGGCACTCGTGGGCACCACCATGGTGCCAGCCCCTATTTCCCCAGCTGTCAAGGGTTCTTCACAGCTGCAATAGCAAACACTGGAGTTTGAGGAGGACTAGTAAACCTGATCTGGATGGCCAGGGCTAGCCCAGTCCCATCAGATCTTGACAGCTAAGCCGGCTTGGCCCTGGGCAGTATTTGGATGGGAAAACACCAAGGAAGTCCAAGGTTGCTATGCGGAAGCAGGCAATGTCAAACCACCTCTGAACGTCTCTTGTCCTGAAAACCCTACGAGGTCATCGTAAGCTGGCTACAGTGTGATGGCGAAACGACAACAGCAAGCATGGAGGCTTTCCCTAGCCAGTGTGTGGTTTCATTCCCCCGTCAGGCCTGATGGGTTCCATGAACTTCCATGAGGTTCTTGAGACCAGGAATCTGGGCTGTTGCATGAGGGCAGATAAGTGTTCAGGGCCAGAAGCCTAACCCCCCCCCCCCTTTTCCCCTTCCAAGCTTGCTGTCTTCCCAGTGTCTGGACCATGCTTCCAATGGAACTACTTGGCGCAGACCAACGGCCAGACTCTAAATGAGGAAGCTTCATGGGTACATAAGGCAGTTGCCATGTGGTTCTTTTGCAAACCAAGGAGGGAAGCATCGCATTTGGCGGTCCCTTCTATGGCAGCCATTTTGGGTTTAGCTCTGCCTCCTGCGGCAGCCATTTTGGGTTTAGCTCTGCCTCCTGTGGCAGCCATTTTGGGATGGTGCTAGGGTTGCCAGGTCCCTAACCTTTTGCAGTGGGGTGGGGGAGTTGGTCCCTGTCTGGGATATTCACATGTGTGCCATGATGACATCACCCGGAGGTGACGTCATCACACTAGGCACGCTGCTGATGGACGCTGTAGCATTCAGCTTGAAAACTCTATGATACCAAAGAGTTTTCAGGCTGAATGCTAGAGCGTCCTAGCGACGTGCCCAGCACAATGACATCACCTTCAGGTGACGTCATCATGCCGGGCACGTCGGCCGGATCTGGGCACTTTGGGGGTGGGGCTCCCCCTGCCAGCTGGATCCAGGCAAATGGGCTGGGGGCCCCTTTGAGCGGGCAACCCCCCCACCCCCCCTGGTGGACCTGGCAGCCCTAGATGGTACTACTCACAACTCTCTCTCAAAAGTCCACTGGTGCTTATGGGGTCAAAAACTTTGGGAACCCCTGTTCTTTTCTATCACCCACAATAGCTTCATCAATCACTATTAGGATGTCTTATCTATATATCTAATTCCCAAGTGCCCCCCCGCGTGCGGATACTTAAATCCGCGCGGGGGGGCACTTGGAGGGAAGAGGGGGGGTTCTGCAGGTGGGGGGTAACCCCCCCGCTTGCAGAAAAATCCGAAATCTATCAAAAACTTTTCGGGGGATCTTTAAATCTCCCGAAAAGTAAAAGAGCGTCCCCTGCGGACGTGCGGGGAACGCTCTTGGAACGGCGGCGGCCCGGCGAGAGTCGCCGAGGCCAGCCGACAGCCTGCGGAAGAGGGGGAAGGGGGCGAGCAGCGGGCCCGGCGAGAGGCGCCGAGGCCTGCCGGGAGTCTCTGGGGGGGAAGGGGCAAGCGGCGGGCCCGGCGAGAGGCGCTGAGGCCCGCGGGGAGTCTCGGGGAGGAAGGGGGTGAGCGTCGGGCCCGGCTAGAGGCACCGAGGCCCGCCAGGAGTCTCTGGGGGGGAGGGGGCAGAGGAAGGGGGGAAGGGGGCGGAGGAAGGAGGAGCAGCTGTCAGCTTCTCCACCCCCGCGAATATCGCGGGGCCCCCTTTGTTTTACCTAATCTTAAATCACCTCAAGCTTCTGCTGTTGGACAGAAAGGCCACTAAATAAATCACTGAAACAACAGCCACTATGTTGAACCAATTTGTTGCCCAGAAACAATGTTTCTGGAGAATAATCCCATCTGTGGCCTGTTTCCTCAGTTTTTTTACTTACGCTACACAATGAAAATACATGTTGTCCAGGTTTTGTTTGCAAGCAGTTTTTGCCTTCGGGTTTTTTGCCTCTAGCACGACATCACCATGTTCGGGAATCCAAATCTCAGCAACTGTTTTCAGCGAGTGTCATTTAATTTGTACAGATCCCCAGCTATTTTTTTTTCACAGTGTTTTGCATATCCCAGATTCAACCTTTGGAAACAAGTACACTGAAAGCAATGACTCTTTTGAAATAAAATGTCATGGTTTCCAACTGGATATGTTTCTCATGTCAACATGACATCCTGCATGAGGGCCAGAATTATAGGAACCATTCCTGATCATGAGAGGGAGGGCAGGAAGAAGAAGAAGAAGAAGAAGAAGAAGAAGAGATTGGATTTATACCCCGCCCTTCACTCTCTTAAGAGTCTCAGAGCGGCTTACAAACTCCTTTCCCTTCCCCTCCCCACAACAGACACCCTGTGAGGTAGGTGGGGCTGAGAGAGCTTTTTCCCAAGCTGTCCTTGAGGGAACAGCTGGTACAGAGCTATGGCTTGCCCAAGGTCATCCAGCCAGGTGCAAGTGGAGGAGTGGGGAATCAAACCTGGTTCTCCCAGATTAGAGTCCGCGCACTTAACCACTACACCAAGGGAGGGGGCAGTGCTCAACTCTTGGGGCCCTTTCTCATATGTCCAGGGGGTAATACTGATCAGTACTTCTAGGTTATTTTTATTTTATTTTTATTTTATTATTTGGATTTCTATCCCGCCCTCCCCGCAATTCGGCAGGCTCAGGGCAGCTAACAACATAATAAATATGCAATAAAATTCCCAAATATTATCAAACAATATAAAAACATACGGTGTAGACATAAAATACAGTAAAAGATGGTGGTCTTCGACATCCCTAACAACCGAGTGGTATCAACAGGCTCCCTCATACTTATGAGCCTCCACTGGTGGTGTCGTTGGTCCTGGTTGGTACGCTTTAATGGTCAGGCCAGGGCCATAGGATCGAGGCGGCACCTTACTTGAAAGCCTGGCAAAAGAGCTCCATTTTACAGGCCCTGCGGAACTGTAAAAGGTCCCACAGGGCCCTGATGTTCTCCGGGAGCTCATCCTGCCAGTGAGGGGCCACCACGGAAAAGGCCCTGGCCCTCATTGTAGCCAACCGGGCCTCCTTAGGCCCTGGAAGAACCAGGTGGTTCTGGGAGCCCGATCGTGGTGCTCGCTGGAGTACATACGGGGAAAGGTGGTCCCTTAGGTTAGGAAGAAATTTTCCTCCAGGCTAGACTGGCCCAGGGATTCGAGGGGCGGGGGGTTTGCCTTTCTCTGGGCATGGAGCAGGGGTTTTGGGGGGAGTGGGGGAGGGAGGTAGTTGGGACTTCCCTGCATTGTGCTGGGGTTTGGACTAGATCAGGGGTGTCAAACATGCAGCCCGGGGGCCGGATCAGCTCCCTCTCCCCTCGAGGGCTTCTATTAAGCCCGCAAGGGACTGGCTGTCTCCTGCTTCTTCCTCCAGTTCTGCTGCTGCTGCATCATAGCTTGCTTTCCCAGACTCTCTTAATCGCTCAGGAGAGATAGATAGGCAAGCTTCTGCTCCCTGCACTGGGCTGAGGGTCCTCCCGCTCTCCCCCCCAGATTGCCACAGCACAGACATTTTGATGCAATAATTCAGAGCAAGAAGTGTCAGTTATCAGAGACTGTTAAATAAACAAAATATTGCTAGAGTGCTAATGTTTCAAGCATGTTTTTATTTTAAGTTAAAAAAAATCTTTGTGTTCGTGTCCTTTATACAGTTTCTATCTCCGCTTCTATCTCCGCTTCTATCCGCTACCTGGCATTACATTTTATGACACACATGGCCCGGCCCAACAAAGTCCAATTTATGTCAAATTCAGCCCTCCATAACAAATGAGTTTGACACCCCTGGGCTAGATGATCCTGGAGGTCCCTTCCAGCTCTGTTTCTACCCAATTGGGTGATAGTTTATTTATCTGGTTTGGTGTAGTGGTTAGGAGTGCGGACTCTAATCTGGGAGAACCGGGTTTGATTCCCCGCTCTTCTACCTGCAGCTGTTGGTGTGACCTTGGGTCAGTCACAAGTTCTCTCAGAGCTGTTCCCTCACGAGCAGAGCTCTCTTGGCTCCACCTACTTCACCAAGAAGGGAAAGGAGATTGTAAGCCGCTCTGAGACTCCTTTGGGTAGTGAAGGGCGGGGTATAAATCCAATCTCCTCCTCTTCCTTCTTCCAGTTTGGTGTAGTGGTTAAGTGTGTGGACTCTAATCTGGGAGAACCGGGTTTGATTCCCCACTCCTCCACTTGCAGTGTCATGGGTGCTGAGGCCATTGCCGGCTCCAGCAGAACCCAGAGCTGGCCCCTCTGACGCTGAAGAGATCAGCAATTTGCCAGCATGGCCTGCGTTGACACCTGGCTCAGAGATGACTGACAAGGAGCAGACACAGCTGGATAGCCCTCCTGATTTGTCACCAAGAATGTCTCGCATGTGAGATCGACTCCGGCAAGACTTAGTGACCAGGCGATGCCTGGCTCAGCGGCAGAGCAGACGATCTGTCAGTCCTGAGTTTTAGCTGACACCTGGCTGCTGGTACCACTGCACTGATTGAAAGCAGCAGCAAAGGGCTATTTAACGCCAGACGCTAAGCTGGCTCCTTGTGGAAGCAAACTTGGTAAACCTCTGTGACGTGTTGCAGCTGCTCCACTCCCCTTGCTCCGGCTACCTGTTTTTGGTTTCTGACTCTAGCGTGAACGACCCTGCTTTTGGTTTGTGATTTGGACTCTCGCTCTCGGCTTCTGATACCCACCTTCGGCTCCTGACTTCAGCTTGCATGGCCTTGCTCCTGGTTAGTGATTTGGACTCTCGCTTTTGGCTCCTGCTCCCCTCCTTTGGCTTCAGACCTCGGACTGGACTGGGACGCCTCCCTGTCTGCGCCCCAGACCTTGACATGCAGCTGCTGGCTGACTTTGGGCAAGCCATAATTCTGTCAGAGCTGTCCTTGAAAGAACAGTTTCTGTCAGAGCTCTCTCAGCCCCACGAACCTCACAGGGGAGGGGAAGGGAAAGGAGATTGTAAGCCACTCTGAGACGCTGAAGGACGGAGTATAAATCCAATCTCCTCCTCCTCCTAGGATTACCAAGTCCCCCCGGGGGGCAGGGAAACCCCCGCTTGAGTGGCCTGCTCCCTGCTGGCCCAGATTGGGCCACTGGGGGGAAACCCCCCCCCCCCCAAATTGCTGGGCTGCAGAGACATGATGTCATCACGTCGGGCATGTTTCAGGGGGGCGGGGCTCTATAATGTGAGGGAAAACACAATGTGCCCGATGCAATGACGTCACTTCTGGACTATGTCAACGTGGTGGGGGCGCTCTGCGCGCACGCCAGAAGACTCCCAGGGCTGCAAAGACTCCACCCCTCACCAAAAGAAAGGTAAGACTTGGCAACCTCCTCCTCCACATTTCTCCCTGACGGGGACACAAAGCTGCTTACATCCCTCCCTCTCCCATAGGGCCCCGAAATGCCTCATATCACTCTCCTTTCCTCCACTTTTCCCTCCTAACACCCCTGGTGAGGCTAGGCTGAGATTGTGTGACTGACCCAAGGTCATGCCGGAAGTGCTGGTGTCAGAGGGAGGGTTCAAGTGTGGGTCTCCCAAACTCCATTCAGAATACTCTAACCACTACACCCCACTGGCCAAGCTGAGCAATTAAGGTTTACCTGTAAGGTTGCCAGCTCCAGGTTGTGATTTGAATGGTGGTACTGCGGAGGGTGGGGTTTGGGGAGGGACTTCACTGGGGTATAATGCCTGTGACTGATTTCCCACGAGGCACTGCTCCGGCATCGTTCCTCCCTGTGCCCTGATTGCGTGCTTGAATTTCCCACTGTTTGCCCCACGCCGCATTTTGACCTGCGGCTTCGCCTGAATTCCCCCATGGCTTCAATGATTCCGTTTTTTGAGGATCACTGAAGCCGCGGGGGAATTCGGGCGAAGCCTCGGGTCAAAATGTGGCACAGGGCAAATAGTGGGAAATTCAAGCATGCAATCGGGGCAAAGGGAGGAACGATGCCGGAGCAGCACCTTGTGGGAAACTGGTCATAGAGACCAACTTCCAAAGCAGCCCTTTTCTCCAGGGGAACTGATCTCTGTCGCCTGGAGATCACTTGTAATTACAGGAGATCTCCAGCCACCACCTGGAGGTTGGCAACTGTATTTACCCATGGGGATGTCTGTAACGTGTTGGGATGTCTAAATATGCCATTTTTGTTTCTCTTTGTCTTTGTGTGTTCTTGCACACTTTACAGTGTTGTCCATCACGGTTGCTGGCTTTCCCAATTTGTCTGTTGCCATTAGGACATATTTAGGGGATTTGTGTTGTCATTTCCATACCCTTTTATCATCATTTCCATACCCCCTTTTTTAATTCCATCCACATGCAACTGATGTTAAAAAGTGCCTGTCACTGAAGGGGTGGGGGAATTAGCACAAGGAAACATGAAATGGTCCAGAAATCAGGAGCTTGATTTGCGCAAAGGGAAATTAAAACAGAATGGGGATATTTGAGCTGGGACGCTGGGGCTGCAGAATGTGGTGGTTTCCCTAACTGACAGCAAATTATAAATGGACCTGTTATTCATTGTTTGGGCAGGACAATATGAGTACTACGTCTAGGGGCTTATTGCGCTCACGGCGCAATCAAGGGTATATAGTCCCATGGTTTCACTTATTCTAACAATGAAATACGACGCCGGAAGCAAATTATTACTGCCTTGTGGTCAATATAGACCTTTGAAAGCCAGCCGAGTCATTTCAGGTTCCAGAACAGAAAAACAACATTGCTGTATTTATTATGGGTTGGATCCTATGGGGTATGAGTGGAAGGATGCCTGCAGATTAGGGTTGCCAACTCCAGCCTGGGAAATTTCTGGAGATGGGGGGGCAGTGCCTATAGACGGGAGAATCTGGGAAGGGATTTCACCTAGAATCTACAGTATACCACAGAGTTTGACCTCTGAAGCGGCCATTTTTCTCCAGGGGAAGTGACCTCTGTAGTCTAGAGATTAATTATAATTCCTCTTGTAATGAACGAACTGTATAGTAGAAGAAGAAGAAGAGATTGGATTTATACCCCGCCCTCCACTCCCCAAGGGAGTCTCAGAGCGGCTTACAAACTCCTTTTCCCTTCCCCTCCCCACAACAGACACCCTGTGAGGTAGGTGGGGCTGAGAGAGCTCTTTCCCAAGCTGTCCTTGAGAGAACAGCTGGTCCAGAGCTATGGCTTGCCCAAGGTCATCCAGCCAGGTGCAAGTGGAGGAGTGGGGAATCAAACCTGGTTCTCCCAGATTAGAGTCCGCGCACTTAACCACTACACCAAACTGGCTCTTGTACAGCGAGCACTTTAATTTGTACAGTACAGCGAGCACTCTAGTACAGTGAGCACTTTAATTTATATGATTGTTTTACTGTTTTGAACCGTTTAAAATGTTTTAAGCTGCCTCGGTATATCATACCGATTTTTGTAAGCCGCCCTGAGCCCGCTTGAGGGGAGGGCGGGGTATAAATATAAAGAAATAAACCATCAGCAGGCTTTTGGCTGTCTTTTAAAATTGGCAGTCAGTATATCACGACGGTATCCTTACCTACAGAAACGTACTTACTTCCGATGTTGTTAAAAGCCAGTGAAGACGCACTCCACTGATAAGGTGGGAGAGGCAATCATGTGTGAGAGGAGTTACTATGTAGAACCCCCTTGTGTGGCCACTCTAAGTGCTTCTTCATTCACAACACCATAACAGGGGATAGTCCCCATGTGAAAGCAACTACCATGAAATCAAGCCTGCAAAGATCAGCTTTCAGCGCAAAAGTCCATTTTTCTTTCCTCGTGCCAAGATACAGCGTCTTCTTTGTCCCCCGAAGGAGTCCAAACATCTCCCACCTTGAAGCTCTGCAGAAGATTTCGAGGCTGACAGCGAGGTGGCGAAGCCCCAATTTCAAGGGCTTAATGCAATAACTCTTGCATCTAGGAGTCTTTCCTGAGTTACTTTGTATGCTCCTCAAACCTGACTGCAGGCGGTGACGGGTGCAATTGAAGTGGTTTTGTGAGAAGCCAGATTGTTTCTTGATCCATCTGTGGCATGTAGGAGAATTCTCCGGCTTTGTCGGAAGACTTATTTGGGAGACGCCGGCATTGTGCTCTTCTTGTGGTTTCCCCCCTGCCCGTTTTCCTTTTTCCTTTCCCTCTCAGTACACAAGAAGATTTCAACTTTGATATAATCCCTGACATGGCTTTTGATCTAGTTGAGGTGGATGCTGGCACTTCCCCTCACGGGGAATATATTATTTGTGATCAAATCCTCCAAGTTTTTAAAACAGTTTTTTCAGTAGGTTTCACTTTGTGCTCTAAGGTTGGTTTTGTTTTTTGTTTTTTCAAAGCCTCTTCTTTCTTTTTTTTCCACGGATCACGGAAGAGCCAAATAAACGAGAAGTGAAGATAATACTTCGGGGAGGGACACATCTTCTTACAGTGGGGAAAAAAAAGATGACAGTTATAGACCCAGCCAGGAGGGACGGACTTCCTCCCATCCCGACCAGTTCTAAGCAAAGCTGAGATTAAAAAATAATGCATACCTGCAATTTTTCTTTAAAAGCTGCTAGAAAGGACCTCTGCCTCACCTACTGTAACGCTCATCTCGAGTCTTAGAGCAGTCAAAGCAGTTCATAGACATTATCGCATAAATTCTTGGTGGTGGTGGAAATTGCTGTCAAGTCACCGCCGATTTATGGTGACCCTGTAGCGCAGGGGTCCTCAAACTACGGCCCGGGGGCCACATGCGGCCCGCCGAGGGCATTTTTCTGGCCCGCCGGGTGTGCCGCTGCCTGTCCTCCAATTCCCAGCAGCACACAAAGCAGCGGAAAAATTGCAGCCGACTCATCCCGGGCCACATGACAAAGCCCCGCCCCCCCTGCTTCCAGTCAGCCAGGAGGAGGCAAAAGGAAGACTGGAAGAGGGTAAGTGTGGGGTGGCAGGCGCTCCGGCTGGCCCCAAGTCTCCTAGCCGGCTGAGAGGCCTCTCAGCCGGCTAGGAGACCTGCGCCAGTCCCAAGAGCTGGGTGGGGGTCTTTTTGAGGCTTTTTGTGCTGCTGGGAATCGGAGTGGGAGAGAGAGAGAGAGAGGTTTCTCTTTCCCATCATGATGCCTGCAGTAGTGGAGTTTCAGGGAGAAGCAGCTGGGGGCTTGCTGCCTTAAAAAGTTTGTGAGGATGCCGAGTTCTTTGTTTCTTTGGAGAGGGAAAGAAAACAGCCCTGTCAAGGGGGCTTTGCTTGCGCGCGCACCTCCCCCCCCCCCCCGGTGCGCCTTCCCTACCCGCAAAATAACATCCGAAATCTCCAACCAGATCTAGACTAACTGATGCACACTTGCATCACTTGTTACGACTAGCAGTGACAAATATGGAACCGGACATTGACCATCTCATTAGCCAAGAGCAGGCCCATAGTTCCCATTGAAATACTGGTAAGTTTGTTGATTTAACTTTACTTGTCCTTCATTTTAAATATTGTATTTGTTCCCATTTTGTTTTTTTCCTTCAAAATAAGATATGTGCCGTGTGCATAGGAATTTGTTCATAGGTTGTTTTTTTTAAAACTATAGTCCGGCCCTCCAACGGTCTGAGGGACAGTGAACTGGCCCCCTGATTAAAAAGTTTGAGGACCCCTGCTGTAGCATTTTCAATGCAAGAGACTAACAGAAGTCCTTTGCCATTGCCTGCCTCTGCGTAGCAGCCCTGGGCTTCCTTGGTGGTCTCCTGTCCAAATATTAACCAGGGCCAATCCTGCTTAGATTTCCAAGACCTAACGAGATCAGGTTCATCTGGGCCATCCAACATCAGGGCAATCCATCCTTACAACCATCTAATAAGTTATGCCAGTATTTGATCTCCATGTTGCCAAAGGCCGTGTAGCGAACTTGTGACAGAAGCAAAATCTGGTCCTTTGCATCTCAAATCCATGTGGCTCTACATCATGCCAGCTCTTACATTACACAACTGATGGACACTGCTGGCCAAAATCAGAAAGCACCGACAGATTTCTTGCAAGAATGCTGAGCTTGATGCAAATGCAATCACCAGCTTTGACCTCACCGTGACCAAGGGTCCTGTTTCCATCTGCTCCGTATTGCTTTGGTCTCATTGTTTGATGTCTGACCTGAATGCCAGGTCATAGAACCATAGAATCACGGAGCTGGAAGGGGCCATACAGCCCCTCTCGTCCAACCCTCTGCTTGATGCAGGATCAGCCTGGAGCAGGGGTGGCCAAACTGTGGCTCAGGAGCCACATGCAGCTCTTTCACACATATTGTGCAGCTCCTGGCAGGGTGGCTGGGGTAGTGGCTGGGGTGTGCCTCCCTAAGTGGTCTTCCCTTCCCCAGCCGGTGTTCCCCTCCCTGGGTAGGCTTGAGGTGGTGGGGAGCAGGGAAAGAAAGCAACTTCAACTTTAAATGCATTCTCAAAGCCCCCTCCCCCCCTGGGCTGGCTTGGAGAAAGCATTTGTTTATTTTAATATCACTATCAATATCTAGTTTTACCCCTTTTGTTTTATTTCTGGCAGTCTTCTTGAATGTTAATATTAATAAAAGAGTAAATTTGCATATTTTCCAATTTAAAAAGTCTGTAATATTTGTTCATGTCTTGCGGCTCTCAGACATCTGATGTTTCTTCTATGTGGCGCTTACGTTAGGCTAGTTTGGCCACCCCTGGCCTAGAGCATCCTTGACAATTGCTTGCCCAGCCGCTGCTTAAAGACTGCCAGGGAGGGGGAGCTCACCCCTTCCCAGTTTGGCATAGTGGTTAGGAGCGCAGACTCTAATCAGGGAGAACCGGGTTTGATTCCCCCCTCCCCCACATGCAGCTGCTGATGTGACCCTTCTCAGTATGCGCATCATCACATACTGCCATAGGAAGCCCTCAGGGTGTAGATGTGATTCATTGATCCCCCGTTTAAGCACATCGGGGGGAAACGACAACCCCCCTGACTCACCTGCGATTGCGTCTGATCACACAGTGGTGGGCTGTGCCCGCAGCTTCACAGAACTGTGTGATCGCACAACTGCGAGTCAAATTACTCCGGAGCAAATAGCCTCACTTCCCTCCCTCCCGGATTATCTCGCTCGTGTGACCGTAGGGTTTCCAGTGCAAGAGACAGACCGAGGTGGTTCGCCATTGCCTGCCTCTGTTTAGAGACCCTGGACTTCCTTGGTTTTCTCCCATCCAAGTATCAACCGGGGCTGACCCTACTTAACTTCCAAGATCTGATGAGATCAGCCTAGCCTGGGCCATCCAGGTCAGGGCAAATGGAAATCTACATCAAAATAAATAAAATCAAGACAGGGAGAGAACTGATTGCCAATGGAACATCTTCTCTTGGCTTCCTGAATTAAGACCTGCTTGCCGGGGAATCTTTGCTTGACAGGGTCACTTCCATTAAAGGTAATCGAAGAAGTGACACCTTAGCATTTATTCCTCCTCCAGCATTTCCATTCCAAAATTGCTTTCAAGCCTCGGAATCTATCCGGCGTTTTCTCTGCACCTCCCAGGCTTGTAAGCTTGGTCTGCTCCTTGGGAATTGAGAGATGCTCTTCTTACTCATTGAAACATCCCTGACTCCCGGAAGGAAGAGTTCACTTGATAGACTACACAGGAGCAGAAGGTGACATTGTTAGCACCTCTCCCGGAAAGGGTAACAAAAGAACGGTGTTTTATAGATGTGACATAGAACAACAGGAAGAGGGCTATTCAAACGCTTCCAGCGTGCTTCCAAGGTGAATCGTATCTCTGTACCCTCCAGTGCTCATCAAGTGATGGTAACATGGTAAGTGATGGTAACATGGTAAGTGATGGTAAGGTGGCTTGCAGAATTTAAAATCTCTTCCGCCATCTTGGGAAGTGTTATTGTTTTTGATAAGTATTGGAGTCGGGAGTCCATGGAATAGTGAAACAGCTAGATCTTTATTGCTGGTCCGGATGAAGCATACAACCCAGGGCTCCAAGCCCTCCTTTTATGCTGGTCAGGGACAATCCCCTGACCTCACCCAACTGGCCTGATAGGCTATTAGAAGTCTATTTACATTTCATAGGTTCCCTGGGAGAAACCTAGGTACAGGATTGGTGGCCGGTTTGAATCCACCTGGCCTTTGTTCTACCTGGCTGAAGCTCAGGTAGTTTCTTGGCCATGTGCTCTGGCCATGCTCTGGCCATGTGCTCTGGCCATGCGGTCGCAATGAAGAGAGCACATGGCGACCGCATGGTCAATACATAACACCCCTCCCCCCATAGTCCAGAACCCCTCTGCACACATAGTCTTTGAGATAGTCCGGGCGTCTGCGCTCACGTCCAGAGCGCCGGGGGGTTGTAAGGCGGGGCGTGTTGCTAGTGTCGGCAGGTTGCGGTGTGGGTGGTGCGACTGCTTTGTCCGCGGGCAGGAGCGGCATCTCCGCAGTCTCCGGATCAGGGTCTGGCGCTGCTTCTGGAGTCGTGTCGATGTCACGGTCTGTTGGTGCAGGGAGTTCGGGGGCCTGGGTATCATCGTGGTTCTGGGTACGGCGTCGAATCTGGTCAATGTGCCGTTTCCAGACTACGCCATCTTCCGTAAGGACCTCATAGGAATAAGGCCCTGTGACTCGGACGATCCTCGCGGGGAGCCATGTCGGACCCCGCGCGAAGTTCTTTGCGTATACGGGGTCTTTGGGAGCAAATCCTCGGGCAGCTGGCCGGTCCTCCATTGTCGGGTTCCCCTCGATTGCTCGGTCGGGATGTAGGCGGTCCAAGACGGTTCCCAGTCGTCTTCCCATCAGAAGTTCGGCTGGCCGGCGCCCGGTCCCTGAGTGGGGTGTGTTCCGTTGGCAGAACAGGAACTTGTACAGCTGCTCTTCCCAGTCGCCATGCTCCATCTTCTTTAACGCGTCCTTCGTTGTCCTCACCATGCGCTCGGCCTGGCCATTGGTTGCGGGGTGGAATGGAGCGGAGCGGATGTGGCGCAGACCGCAGGCTTCCACAAACCGTTGAAACTCGCCGGAGGTGAAGGCGGTCCCGTTGTCGGTTACGAGAGTTTCTGGCATTCCGTGTGTCGCGAAGATCGGCCAGAGACTTCTTAAGGCAGCGTTGGTGGAGGTCGAAGCTACCGGCACTACCTCAAGCCACTTGCTGTAGCTGTCAACAACGATAAGAAACAACCGGCCCTGGACCGGTCCCGCGAAGTCTAGGTGCAGGCGGGACCAGGGCTTGTTAGTAGATTCCCAGGATCGGACAGGAGCGTGTGGCGGATCTGGCCGTGACTCCTGGCATTTGGTACACTTCTGGACCCGCCCCTCAATGTCTTTGTCCAGGCCTGGCCACCATACGTAACTCCGGGCCAGAGCTTTCATGCGCACAATTCCCGGGTGAGCCTCGTGGAGGGCCTCTAGCACTCGGGGCCGCAGGGGCCCGGGGATCACCACTCGAGATCCCCATAGCAGGCATCCCTTGTGGGCCGATAGTTCGTGCCTGCGTGCCGTGAAAGCGGCAAAATCTGGTCCCGGTTTTTCCGGCCACCCCCTTCCCACCCAGTCCGAGACACGGGAAAGGATGCGGTCCTGCCGCGTGCGACGGGCCACATCTGATACCTGTATGGGGCGCTCCGGTAGATCCTCTAGGAGCGCGACGTGGAAAGCGGGAGCCGGATCAGGGTCGCAGGACGGGAGGGGAAGACGGCTGAGGGCGTCTGCATGACCCATCGCCTTCCCCGGTCGATGTACCAATTCGTAGGAGTAGCCTGACAAAAAAATTGACCACCGCAGGACCCGCGGGGACAGCATGTGAGGGGTCTGCCTGTGGGGGGCAAGGAGACCCAGCAGCGGCTTGTGATCTGTGGCCATGGTGAACGACCGTCCGTAGAGATAGTCGTGAAATTTCCTGACGCCAGCTACGATTGCTAGGGCCTCCTTGTCGATCTGGGCGTAGTTCCGTTCTGCCGACGACAGGGTCCTGGAGTAGTAGGCAACCGGTACCTCCTTTCCGTTGGGTAGCCGGTGTCCCAAGACCGCCCCAACGCCGTAGGGGGATGCGTCGCAGGCCAGGATGACAGGGAGCCTCTCATCGAAATGCGCTAAGACCGCATTTGAAATTAATAAGTCTTTGACGGCCCGGAAGGCTGCATCATGCTTGGGACCCCAGGCCCACGCCGCTCCCTTGTCCAGGAGACGATGCAGGGGTTCAGCGACTGCCGCCTTGTGTGGAAGGAAGGCGTGGTAGAAGTTCACAAGTCCCAAGAACGCCTGGAGTTCCGCCTTTGAGGACGGGCGGGGTGCACCTGTAATTGCCACTACCTTCTCCTTTGTAGGGTGAATGCCGTCTGCGGTGACTTGGAACCCCAAGAAGGTCACCGAGGAGACTCCCAGGGTGCACTTGTCTTTTCGAACCTTGAGACCCGCGTCCTGGAACCTTTGCAGCACCATCCGGAGGCGAGCTGCGAACGTGTCGGCGTCCGGGGCGGCGATGAGGACGTCGTCGAAGAACGGCTTCACTCCTGGAACATCTTTTAGGAGAGAATCCATTAGATTTTGAAAGATTCCGGGTGCTACGCTGACCCCAAATTGGAGGCGTTTTACCTTGAACGCTCCCTTGTGAGTCACAATCGTTTGTGCCTCTGCCGTTGCTTCGTCTACGGGAAGCTGCTGATAGGCTTGGGCCAAGTCTAATTTTCCAAATATTTTGGCACCTGCGAGGGAGGCCAGAACATGGCTGACCACCGGTACCGGGTACGCGTGGTCCTGTAATGCCTTATTAATTGTACATTTGTAATCCGCGCAGATGCGGACTTCCCCGTTAGCTTTGAGGGGGGTCACAATGGGAGTCTCCCACTTGGCGTGGGAGACCGGCTCGAGCACCCCTTGTGCCACGAGCTTTTCCAACTCTGCCTCCACTTTGGGCTGGAAGGCGAGTGGTGGCCGGCGGACGGCCACGCGGATGGGCCGGACTGCCGGGTCCAGGTCGAAGGAAACCGGGGGTCCTTTGTAGCAGCCCAATGAGCCATCGAAAACGGCGGGAAATTCCTCGCAGATGGATGAGAAGTCAGTAGAGCCCATGCGGTGTATTCCGGTCCACTGCACTCCGAGCGGCTTGAACCAGGCGCGACCTAGGAGACTGGTTAGATTGCGCTCCACCACGAGAAGGTCCAGCAGGCCATTAAAGGCATGGTACTGGACCCGGACCCTGGCTAGCCCCTTAATAGCCACTGGGTTTTTCTGGAAGTCCCGGAGGACCAACCCAGCCGGCAGCCGCAGCCAGCGTGCCCCCTTCGGGCAGAGGCGGCGGAACGTAGCTGCGGACACAATTGAATATGCTGACCCTGAGTCCAGTTCCATGGAGCAAGGAACTCCCTCTATTCGGAGAGACACGGAAATTGCGCCCGGGATGGGCTGAGGCAAGTTCATTACCGTGGCCGTGGGAACGACACTACCCACTTCTTCGAAGTTCGCTGCTGGGGCACGGTGGCTGTTCCTCAGGCGGCAGGCCCGGGCGAGATGTCCTGCTTTCCCGCAGGCGCGGCAGATGGCATCACGGAAGCGGCATGTCCGTCTGTCGTGGGGGTCCCCACAGCTGGCGCACGTTGGGGCCTGCCTGTTGAGGGAAGCAGGAGAGGGAACAGAGACAGATGCTGGGCGCCGGCCCTTGGGCCTGGGGACGCCGGGCTCACCCTTCTTCGAGCGTGGTTGCATCCGGTGGACGTCCTCTTCTTCGCTTGAGTCGGGTTCGGGAGGAGCCGCCTGGTGGACTTTGGTGGCTGCCTTGTCCTTTTGCGTTGTCTCGAAGGCTGCCGCAGTTTCGAGCATCTTCTCCAAGGTTGGCTCCGGCATTGCAATGAGGCGCCGGCGGAGCTTGGCTTCCCATGAAGGCGGTCTCCACGTGGTCATCCATGTGGCGGAATTCGCAGCCCATGGCTAGTCGACGGAGTTCAGCCAGGAAAGTGGCGGCTGACTCCCCCGGCTGCTGCTGGCGCTGTATGAACTCCCAGCGCCTGGCCAGTTTTGATGGCTTCGGGGCGAAGTAATCGCCGAGGGTCTTGGTGAGCACGTCGTAAGACACCTCGGTGGGGTCTTGCGGGGCTAGTAGGTTCTGGGCCACCCGCATGACCTCCACCCCTCCGGAACTCAAGAGCCAGGCACTCTTCAGGTCCGCATCTGTGATTCCGCGGACCTTAAAGGCACAACCCAGCGTCTTGAGCCAGGACTCCCACGTCTCGGGGCGAGACGTATTGAAAGGGGTAATTGGTCCCGGAGCGTTTGCCATATTTACCAGAGCAGGAGCGGCGGCGGCTGTTTGAGCGATGTCCTCGTGTCTTGCGGCGGTGCTGGGGAGCGCTGAGGCTTGGCGCTGGCTAGTGCCGGAGGATTGGGCTCAGAGCGGCTTGCGGCGAGGCGTTGGAGCGCTGGAGCTCGGAGATGCCTGCGGCCGGCGGGACGGAGCTCGCTGTGCTGCTGTGGTCTGCTGGAGAGTCGCTCATCGGGATCCCATCCTCGTCGCCACTGATAAGTATTGGAGTCGGGAGTCCATGGAATAGTGAAACAGCTAGATCTTTATTGCTGGTCCGGATGAAGCATACAACCCAGGGCTCCAAGCCCTCCTTTTATGCTGGTCAGGGACAATCCCCTGACCTCACCCAACTGGCCTGATAGGCTATTAGAAGTCTATTTACATTTCATAGGTTCCCTGGGAGAAACCTAGGTACAGGATTGGTGGCCGGTTTGAATCCACCTGGCCTTTGTTCTACCTGGCTGAAGCTCAGGTAGTTTCTTGGCCATGTGCTCTGGCCATGCTCTGGCCATGTGCTCTGGCCATGCGGTCGCAATGAAGAGAGCACATGGCGACCGCATGGTCAATACATAACAGTTTTCATTTACTGATATATCATTAGGCATTTTAACTTTGGTTTTAACTGTATTATTTATTGTATCTGGGGGATTTTTTTGAAAGCCACCCTGAGCCCTGCTTGCAGGGAAAGGCGGCCTAGAAAAATCTAATTTAATAAAATAATAAATAAAATAAATGTCTTTCTCCAGGGTTCAGTTTCTATCCCAGGTTCCATAGAACTTAAATCTCTGAGTGGGAATGGAGGTAGATGGCTCTTGCCTGTAAAAATCCTATCCCTGGCTACGACACTGCCCACTCAGAGTATATCATTTCAGGCAAGGATAGAAGGTGAAGGATGTCCACCTTGCCGTGGGACTTCAGGGTAATTTCTGCTGGATCCGGCCCGTTTTTACTTTTAACTCACAGAGCAAATAATAATCTTATGTCATTCCAAAATAGGCACACGATCCCTTATCGCTTTTAATTTAATTAATATCCTGGATGCAATAAAAGTACTTCGTAATCACCACTCTTAATGGTCCCGATATGATTAATGCCAGTAATTAACTATACAATTTATTAAAGCAATATTTTAATCTGAGGAATGTTAATTAATTGTTTCAGTGTGAGGATTTGATCCTTCTGAATCTGATGGGAAACCTTTCAATGCATTACAGGGATCCTGGGTATCGGAATTATATATATATACACACCTACACACACACACGAAAAACTCCCACTCCCTTTTTTAAAAAGTAAAATAGGTACCCCATATGGATACATTCTAAATAATCAGAATGGGTTTACAGAGAGAGCAGGAATTCATGGATGGTAGCAAGAAAATCTCATATCCATATACCTAATTTTGAACATGGTTCCTGCAAGAAAATTGTAAAACTCCTCACAGTGCAGCCATGCACAGAAATGGAGGATTTGTCAAAATTAGTGATGTCTAGGAAAATTTTAAAAACTCAAAACAGGAGGGAACGTAAGACTTGTATGGTTAAAGGGGGGGGAAAGCTCTCACAATGCCATCTACAAATCCATCTCCTTTCTATTCTATGGGAGAGCCAGCGTGGTGTAGCGGTTAAGAGTGGTGGACTCTAATCTGCAGAACCGGGTTTTGAGTTCACACTCCTCCATGTGAAGCCAGCTGGGTGACCTTGGGTCAGTCACAGCTCTCTCAGAGCTCTCTCAGCCCTCTAAATAAGTCTAGCTCACCACCTAGTGGTCAGAGGAGGGTTTTGTGAACTAAAGAACATCTAGGTCAGGGGTGTCGAACTCATTTGTTATGAGGGCCGGATATGACATAAATGAGACCTTGTTGGGCTGGACCATGTGTGTCATAAAATGTAATGCCAGGTAGCAGAGATATACATTTTATAAAGGACACAAACTCAAAAGATTTTTTTTTTACTTAAAATAAAAACATGCTTAAAACAGTATCTGATAACTGACACCCCTTGCTCTGAATTATTGCATCAAAATGTCTGTGCTATTGCAATCTTGAGTATGCTGTTCAGGTGTGTACCCGCAAGCTCCAAACCTACTTTTGATTTACTGACATTCATCACAGAAATCTCACGCTCAAGAGTTCTGAGTCCAGAACCCAGGGGAAAACATGAAACGGCTGAGCAACTGAGAGAGTCTGGTGAAGCAAGCTATGATGCAGCAGCAGCACCAGAACTGGAAGCAGCAACAGCAGCAACAGCCTGATCCAGCCCCCGGGCCGCATGTTTGACACCCCTGAGCTAGGTTATACAGCGAGCCTACAGCATATGTGAAGGCAAAGTAACGTGTTTATTCAACAAAGAAACAAAATATCCTGTGTAAATACATCCTATCCCCCTGTTGAGTTTTCTGTGTAATAAAGAGCTGTGCTGTTTGATTTTTATATGCACGGGTGCCTGACTTTCTGGTGAAGGCTTATACAGGGCAGTTGTCCTCAATATATAAATAAGTTACCTCAGACCCCGAAGAGACTACTTTTATAGAGAACTGGTCAGCCTTCAGGAAGAAGAACTGATCCATCACCTCAATGGAAAATAAACGGAATCCAGTACAAATATAGAAAATAGGTAGGAACGCCATAGCTCGATCACCCCAACGGCTGAGGAGAGGTCGTTGTGTTATGGGGTCTGACACGGTTTTCTCTACAGTTTACCTCTATCAGCAGGCTGGCAGCAACAGAAGTTTGAAGCACAGGAACCACAGGATGTGCTTTTCCCTCAAAGTCCTCCATAGCCTCTGTTCCAGGCCACAGGCCATGCGGTTAGGGATGCCAGCTTCCAGGTGGGACCTGGGGATTTCCATGGAATTCCAGCTCATCTGCAGACTACAGAGATCCCCCCAGGGGAAAAGGGATGCTTAGGAGGGTGGCCTCACTGGCACTGTACACTGATGAGATTGGCCCCCACTCCAAAACCTTGCCCTCCCCAGGTAGGGTTGCCAGCCTCCAGGTGGGGCCTGGGGATCTCCCGCTTTTACAACTGATCTCCAGCTGACCGAGATCAGCTCCCCTGGAGGAAATGGCTGCTTTTAAAGGAGGACTCTATGGCATTGGACCATGCTGAGGCCCCTCCCCTCCCCAAACCCCGCCCTCTCCCGGATCTGCCCCAAAGTCTCCAGGTATTTTCCAACCCAGACCTGGCAACCCTATCCTCAGGCTCCTTCCCTAAAATCTCCTGGTGTTTCCCAAGCATGTGCTGGAGGTGGGCTGGAGGGAAAAGCAATCCAAAATCGTCAGCTGGGATTTATAGATGACATACCTGGGACCTTCTGTGTGCCAAGGAGATGCTCTACCACTGAGCCATGCCCCTTCTCACCTCTGAAGATGTTCGGGAAGCCAACTACCCTCTGCTATTAATGAAAAGCTGCTGTGTTCTGTGACACACGTAAATAGCTTTGCCAGCGTATCTCTTGAAAAGTGATATAAAACACGACGGAATAAATAAAAGACACTTTTTAAATTGCCTGTCGACTGTACACTTAAACCAGGCCTCCATTTAATCAGTAGAACTGTGAGCAAAGGGGATAATGCCTTAAGGAAATGCATCTACGCTAAATGAGTGACAACCTCTACTTTAGTTGGGTTTAATAGAGAGAGGAGAAGAAGAGAAGAGATTGGATTTATACCCCGCCCTTCACTACCTGAAGGAGTCTCAGAGCGGCTTACAATCTCCTTTCCCTTCCCCTCCCCACAACGGAGACCCTGTGAGGTAGGTGGGGCTGAGAGAGCTCTCTCGAGAACTGCTCTTGAGATAACAGCTCTGAAAGGACTTATGACTGACCCAAGGTCACGCCAGCAGCTGCATGTGGAGGAGTGGGAGGAAATCAAACCTGGTTCTCTCAGATTAGAGTCCACGCTCCTAACCATGACACCAAACTGGCTCTCTTAATGATCCTTCCACATTCATGGAGGAGAGGTCCCATTAATGGCTATTAGCCACGATGACCAAAAGGAACATCCTATGCTCAGAAAAAAAGCAATCCTCTGTATATTAGATCTGGGGGCAGCAACTGAAAGAGGCTTGGACTTTCTTGTCCTGCTTTTAAGCATTCTGGGGCAACTGGTAGACCAGCTGGTGAAACAGAATGCTGATAGATGGACCATTGGTCAGATCCAGCATGGACCACTGGGTGAAACAGAGATGCTGAATTAGACAGACGGTTGGTCAGGTCCAGAGTGCACCATTTTGTGAAAGAGGATGCTGAACTAGATGGACCATTAAGAACGTAAGAAGAGCCCTGCTGGATCAAACCAGTGGTCCATCTAGTCCAGCATCCGGTCTCACACAGTGGCCAACAAGTTCCTCTGGAGGGCCAACAACAGGGCAGAGAGGCCGAGGCCTTCCCTGATGTTGCCTCCTGGCTCTGGGATTCAGAGGTTTAGTGCCTCTGAATGTGGAGGTTCCCCTCAGCCACCAGGGCTAGTAGCCATTAATAGACTTAGGGTGTGTTCAGATGGGCAGCTAATCCCACCATTGGCCTGGCTGTAATTTGATCTAGATCTTTTTAATCCAGCATTGCACAACCAGACAGCTCCCTGGTGGATCGCTTTACTGCACGTGACTCCACAGTGGATTGTCTAGATGGCATTCACCATAAGGAGTTGTGCGGTCAGCTTTTTCTAAAAAAAAAAAATCCTGTTTTTTAAAAAAAATCCTGTTTTTTTTTAAATCCATGTGCATATGTGCCTCACCATCTGTGGAAGTCACATGTTTAAGCAGTTATGCGCACATTGCTAAGAGTTTTTTTAAAATGGCAACCGTTCGGGATGGTCTGGAGACTGATTGCACGCTGGTGAAACGACCTGACTGTGGAAAGTCCGGCATTGGCCCGTCAGCCAGCTTTAGACTGGACTTTAAGCACTATCTTTTCAGTACAGATCCCTGATGGGGATCGACGGGCTACTAACGAAAGCAGCACGATTCCCAGATGTTGAGGTCTGGATGTGCACTTTAAATCCACCAGACACTCGTGCCTGGCACAGCTCAAAAGAGCCATCTGAACACTCCCTTATTCTCCATGAATCTAATCCCTTTTCAAGCTTTTTATTCCTGTGGTCATCCTGACATCCGGTGGCAGCGAATCCCACATTTTAATCACTCTCTATGTAAAGCAGTATTTCCTTTTGGCTGTCCTGATCCTACTGCCCATCAGTTTCACTGGATGCCCATTGGGCAGGTCCAGCAGGGACCACTGGGAGAGACAAGGATGCCAAACTAGATGGACCACTGCTCAGATCCAACATAGCCATTAAAACACATTGCATTTAGAAGTGGTTCATATCACAACTCGGGCCTCACATAAATCTGGATTCTGTCACTCTTAAGCTATCATGTCTGGCGGTTGCTTAATTTTATTTTATTTTATTTTATTTTATTTTGGGATTTATATCCCGCCCTCCCCGCAAGCGGGCTCAGGGCAGCTTACATGGGCCAATGGCCAATCAAAGACATTAAAACCTATAAAATCAATAAAACATTCATAATAAATACAATTAAAACATATAAAAGCTTCCATGATATCACTTCTGGTGGCGACTTAGTGGGTGACATAGCCCCCCCCCCCCCGGTCCCTGGGCCGAGACCATATAGGACCAGGGTCACCATAGATGTTAAAAATGATGGTTGGTATCTTTGGTGGCGGCTCCTATTCAAAAGCCTGGCGGAAGAGCTCCGTTTTGCAGGCCCTGTGGAACTGCATCAGGTCTTGCAGGGCCCTGATCTCCTCCGGGAGCTCGTTCCACCAGATAGGAGCTGCCACTGAAAACGCCCTGGTCCTTGTTCTGGCCAGCTTGGCGTCCCTGGGGCCAGGGACACATAGTCGATGTTCAGACCCCGACCGTAGTGCTCTCTGGGGTATATACGGAGAAAGGCAGTCCCTAAGGTATGTTGGACCCTGGCCATATATTCTGTTCTGAATGTTCTGAAATTAATGTTCTGAAAACCTGTCTCTCCCCATTACAGAACAACATTTGAGTCCGGTGCCACCTTGAAGACCTACAACGTTTAATTCAAGGTATAAGCTTTTGTGTGCAAGCACACTTCTTCAAATCTGAAGCTCTATCTGAGGAAGTGTGCTTGCCCACAAAAGCATATACCTTGAATGAAACTTTGTTGGCCTTAAAGGTGCCCCTGGACTCAAACTTTGTTCTGCTGCTTCAGACCAACACGGCTACCCCACCTGGATTTATCTCCCCATTACAGTTTTCCCTGAGATGCTGGGATTATTATTATTTTTTACTTAGATCTGAACTTTCCAATACAAACTTGCACCAAAAAACAGTTGTTGAGCTGATTCATAATGCTTCTCCGTTGCTCTGAATCTCTCTCACCTTTCCCCACTAACTTGAATTTGTGCAGTGGCTTCAAGGCGCCTGATAATAGCAATGCTAAGTAGACAGATGGAGGCCCCGAACCAGCAGTAAGGCCTGGAGAGTGGCCTCGGCCATTCCGCTTTGACAGCGCCTATCCATCCAGGGAACTAACCGGATTCTTTCGAACGGCAGCAATAGATGATTGACTCGGTTGCTTGGGTAGCTGTTTCAGCACCAGCGCCCAACCACTGGGGAAGAAGCGAAAGCACAAGAACATCATGCACTGTGCATCCTTCTTTTACTTCTCCCTTTTGTAATTGATTCAGCATGCTGTTGCAGTGAGACAGGGAAGAAGAAGAAGAAGAAGAAGAAGAAGAGGAGGAGGAGGAGGAGATTGGATTTATACCCTGCCCTTCACTACCCGAAGGAGTCTCAGAGTGGCTTACAATCTACATTTCCTTCCCCTCCCCACAACAGACACCCTGTGAGGTAGGTGGGGCTGAGAGCAATGCGCCCTCTAAGCTGTGCAGTCTTGTGAGCAAAAATTCTACTTTGTGAGCTACGGGCATTAAAGTTGTGAGCGAGCCATTTGGCTGCTGCATAAGTTAGTTTGCTCTGGAGCCCTCCTTCCTGAGCAAAGATAAAAAATATGTGAGCTGGAGGCTAAGAAACTGTGAGCTAGCTCATACTAACTCAGCTTAGAGGGAACACTGGCTGAGAGAGCTCTTTCCAGGACTGCTCTTGAGAGAACAGCTCTGAAACAATGTGTAACTGACCCACAGCTGCATGTGGAGGAGGAGTGGGGACTCAAACGGTTCTCCCAGATTAGAGTCTGTGCTCATAACTATTACACCAAACACAGAAGACTGTGACTGGCCCCAAGATCACCCAGCAGACTTCATTTGGAGGAGGAGTGGGGAATTGAACTTGGTTCTCCGGCTCTCAGCTCTCATTAGCTCAGCAGATGGGAGGGGGGCAACTGCAAGTGTCTGCCCTCAGTAGGTCTAGTGGTGGGACCCCACCCCCACCACTGTGCCCCAGGGAGAGGCCGGCCGGCCCTGGGACAGCGACAGGGAACAAAGTGATGTCACATGCTGGTGAGATGCCACCCAGCGCTTCTGTCCCCGTGCTGACACCCTTCTCCTCATTCCTTCCTGGGTGCCCAGCAGTGGTCTGGCATCCCTAGACGTTCACCACTGTCTTACTTTGTGAGCTACTGGCATTAAAGTTGTGAACGAGCAATTTGCCTACTGCATAAATGAATTTGCTCTGGAGCCATCCTTCCTGAGCTGAGACAAAAATCTGTGCGCTGGCGGCTAAAAAACTATGAGCTAGCTCACACTAACTCAGCTTAGAGGGAACCCTGGTGGTGTCTCATCCAAATACCAACCAGGGCCAACCCTGCTTAGCTTCCGAGATCTGACAAGATCCGGCTAGCCTGAACCTTCCAGGTCAGGGTTGGAAATAAATAAGGGAGACAAAAGATCATGGACGGAACCATGACTGAGTCTTTGGCTGAGCCTGGCATCCGCTTTCACGCTATTTGTGACCCCCAAACCTGGTGAAGAGTACTGGACTCAGGAGACCAGGAATGGTGAAATCATGAAGCCTTTATTGAGTGATTCAGCATGCCCAGTAGATGGTCAGAACAAGCATGCTTCCAGGGCTCCAGGGCCCTCATTATATGCTGGCCGGAGCCACACTCTGGCCACACCCAAAAGACCCGATAGGGGCTTAACATATGCGCATGTTTGTCATAGGTTCCCTGGAGGAGCCTTTGATTGCATTGGCTCCCCAGGGAGAAACTAGGTCCCACATTGGTGGAGGCTTTCAATCCGGACGTCTATTGTTCCTCCAGATTCAAGCTCCCCTCTCTGCCTGACCATGTGCTCTGGCCATGCGGCGGGCGCCATTACCTGGGAGCACATGGCAGGCTGGTTGCTACACAGAGCATACTACATTACACCTGGTTAGGTTCATGACACACACATCCCTCCCCCGTAACTTTTTAGTGCAGGAAAATCATAGAAGGAATACCTTCCGCACTCTCCCCAATTAAATCCTTACTTGGTAGTAAAAGTCACTGAAACAGAGACAGCATTTATCTGCCAGGATGTGTCTGTATAGGAAAAGATCAGAGACAACAGGACTCTCTCACATTCACACATGATGAGAGATCAAGGTCAGTAGCCGTGTTAGTCTGTCTGCAGCAGTAGGAAGGAGTGACAGTCCAGCAGCACCTTAAAGACCAACAACATTCATGGCAGGGAATGAGCGTTTGTGAGGCACTGCTCACTTCTTCAGATAGAAACGAGAGTCCAGCAGCATCTTAAAGACTAACAAAATTTGTGGCGGGGGGAGCTTTTGTGAGTCACCGTTCCCATCTTCAGATACTGTCTTAGATCACTTAGTGGATCACTGTCTTTGATCATTTCGGGATACGAAGAAAAAGCACGACTCTTTCCTGAGAGTTTTCTGAAAACATCTGACTGGCCACTGATCGAAAATACGACAAGAGAAACAGGAACTGAGACGTGATGCGATGGCGGAAACTTTTTGTAAATGTAAGCATGGAAAAACATTGCACAACGTTATTGTTGATTAATTCTTTATAATATTGCAAGGAAAAGTCCATTCATCTCTCTAAGCAAGGAAAAGTCCCTCTGTCTCTTAATGAGCACCCGGATTTAGGCTTATTTTGTTCCAGTTCTTCCTCAGGAGTAACCCTGTTCTCTTCAAAGGTATCTGTTTCTTGATATAGCTCAGTGAGATAGGTTTTCGCATCTGTGTAGGGGCTGTGGTGGCTCAGAGGTTAAGATGCTGAACTGCAGACCGGAAGGTCGGTAGCTTGGCAGTTCAGGACCCGAGTGCTGCGTGATGGAGTGAGCTCCCATCTCTGGTCCCAGCTCCTGCTAACCTAGCAGTTCGAAAGCAAGAAATTGCAAGTAGATAAATAGGTGCCACTTCAGTGGGAAGGTAACAGCATTCCATGCTCCTCGGTGTTTAGTCATGCCGGCCACATGACCATGGAAAAGCCTTCAGAAAGTGTTGGCTCTTCAGCTTGGAAACGGAGATGAGCACCGCCCCCTGGAGTTGGATTCAACTGGCTTCTGAGCAAGGGAACGCTTTACGTATTTATGGTATGGGAAAGAGAAAATACATGCCAATTTTCATACTCATATTATTAGAGGTGCACTTATTAAAACATGGCTACAGGTTAAAAAACAATTTTATACCCTTACCCCAAAATGGGTATTGTCGTTAGAAGTGTTTGTTAAACCAACTCTGCTCACAAAAGATAACAAGGGAACCTATGAAAAATTATTAGATAAGAACAATGAACTGAAACCAGAGGAAGTCTTAGAAAAGCAAGGAATAGTGCTATCTTGGTGGGAAAGGATTCAACTTAAAACAAGGTTTGCAGAAGACAAAAAAATTGGATTTGGAAACAATTTGAGCCCGATAGATAAATTATGGTTACCCTCAAAGGATAAGTTGATTCAGAAACTTTATAATTGGTTGTTAGAGGATTTTTTGCAAGATGAGATAATTAAAACACCAATGATTTCATGGATGAAGGATATAGGACATTCAATAGGTGTGGATGATTGGGCGAAAATATGGAAATCAGCAAAATATATGAGAGCCATAGCATACAAAGAAAATATCTTTAAGATTTTTTTTTAACAATTTTTTTTTATTTTATATATAACATTACAAACTTCAAACCATACATCCATTAACATAGAAAACATTAACTCTCAACTGGCATGGTATTTTCAAAACACGAAGTTCAAATAGTTGTCAGGCACTTTATATAATATATTTTTACTCGTTGTAACATAAGAAAAGAACCTAAACCACAGATGGCATTGGTCCCCAGACAAGGTGGCGACATGTTTTCCTAACGCGTCTAATATCTGTTGGAAATGTAAGACCAATGTCAGAACCTTCTTTTATTTATGTTGGAACATGGTACATAAAATGATCTTAGAAATATTTGAAGTGAATCTACCGTTGTTACCTGAAGTATTCTTATTAAATATGCTACCAGAAAACGTTGGCTGAGGACAGACTGCCAGTCTGCCACGCCTCCGTGGCGCGGCAGACGAAGGCGGGGGGAATTTCCTCTGTGGCGCGGCGTTCGCACGCCGCCAGAAGGAAGCTGCCTGCAGCGTTCAGACTGCGGGCGGCTTCCTACGTTGGCGGGCGGACGCCGCGCGGCTCCCCCTCCCGGCGCACGTTCACACCTGCTCTGGCGGGTGGAATGCGCACCTCAGCAGTCGAGCACCACTTTGAAGTGGTGCTCGGCTGGTGCGGGAGGAGCGCGGCGCCGGACGTGATGCGTCCGGGCCGCCTCCTGGGGGCAGATGCGACAGTCTGAACGGCCGCTCTGCCTCGGCTTTTGAAGTGGAGGCAGAGCGGCTGAGACTGCCAGTCTGTCCTCAGCCGTTGGTCCAGATAAATATGTAATTACATATATTATTACGTCAGCTAGGTTGTTAATTGCAAAAACTTGGAAAGCGGAAAAACTTCCCTCTAGAGAAGAAATAAAAGATAAATTGCTTGAACTGGCAGAAACGGATAAGCTAAAGATGAGATTGTTAAACCAAAATGAAGAGTTATTTCATGAAAGATGGAATATAAATGGATGGAATTGAAAATGTAAAATTAGACTCAAATTAGAAAAGGTTGTGTTATTAACAGATGGATTTATTCTGTGGAGAATTTATGTTATATTGTTGGTAATGAAGCTACGACGTAAATGTTATTTTGAAAAAGTCAATGAAATATACATTAAAAAGAAAAGAAAAGAAGTTAAGGTCTGGCTTGCTCCCAACATATTATATTATTTTATTTATTTATTTATTTATTTATTTATTTATTTATTTATTTATTTATTATTACTAGGTTATATCAAGAGACTGATACCTTTAAAGAGAATAAGGGTACTTTTGAGGAAGAACTGGGATGAAATGACCCTGTCTGAGTACTCATTGACAGATCAATGGACTTTTCCTTGCTCAGATAGATAAATGAACTTTTCCTTGCAATATTATAAAGAATTAATCAACAATCACGTTATGCAATGTTTTTACATGCTTAGATTTAGGAAAAGTTTCAGTCATCACATCACAATGTCTGTTTCTCTTGTGTTTTCTGTAAGGATAACTGTGATCCCTTGTGTTTAGCCACTGTTCAAGACAGAGATCTGACCCAGAAGGACCCACGCTCTGATCCAGCGGGTCTGTTTGTGTGTGTGTTTTTACAGTCCATCGTCTCCATGTTCTCCACTCTCCAAACACACACATCTCTTCTGAAAAAAGCAGTGAAAACCTTGACAAAGGGGAATGAACTGGAAACATCCTGCCCTCTTTCTTCTCTTCGAGATCCTTGTGACTCGAAGATGATTTCCACCTTCTGTCAGGGGTTACTTATCCCTTTGAAAAATGTCTTTTATCCCTTTACCTGCAAAGGCAAAAAAAAAGAGGAGATATTTACCCAGCTTTGCTGACTTCAGGCTTTCCTATGTGTGTGTGTGGGGGGGCTATCATTCTGTACATTTTCAGATCCAGGGTAAATACCAAGAGGCCCTTTACCAACTTTCAGCCGGTGTTTTAAAAGTGGCCTGTAAAGTGGAAAGCAATTGTTATTTCTTTTGGTCTCTCTTTACTTTAAAAAAGAGAAGAACTTAAAAGGTTTTGCAGAGTTTTTTCTTTCTTTCTTAAAAGCTAGAAATGTCAGATTTTGACTGGGAATAGAGTGTTATTGTTGTTGGTCCAAGAGAGTGAAAGATGGAGAGGAACTGAGAAGGCCATAAGTTTGCCCTTAAATTCTGTTCTTAAATGTTCTGCCAGCATTTGAGCTTTGCACAATACCCTGGCCAGTGAACCCAGATATCTCTCGTTTTTTTGTCTCTTTACCTTTGTACACTGGGCCACCAAGAGGGAGTGTTGGAAGAGGGGGCTGAGAGTCTGGAAACTAGCATCGTGGAATGCTGTGACATCACTTCGGGCTGTGTACCTGGAAGTGACATCACAGCATCAGCAACACTCCAGGAATTTCCCAGAGTCAATGTAGTCAACAAGATGAGACATTTAATAAGCAATGCAATAGGACTGGGATTGCAGAAGGCTGCAAAAAAAAGCAGAAGACTAAACCAAATGTAACTATGAAAAACAGGAGGAAGACAAGGAGGAGAAAAAGAAGAAAAGTTGGATATATGCCTCACCCTTCACTCGGAGTCTCAGAGCAGCTTACAATCTCCTTCCCTTCCCCCCCCCCCAACACAACAGACGCCCCGTGAAGTAGGTGGGGCTGAACGAGCTCTGAGAGAACTGCTCTTGAGAGAACAGCTCTGAAAGAACTGTGACTGACCCAAGGTCACCCAGCTGGCTGCATGTGGAGAAGTGGGGAGTCAAACCTGGTTCTCCAGACCAGAGTCCTTCACTCGGAGACTCAGAGTGGCTTACAATCTTCTTCCCTTCCCCTTCCCACAACAGACACCCCGTGAGGTAGGCAGGGCTGAGAGAGCTCTTTCGAGAACTGCTCATGAGAGAACAGCTCTGGAAGAACTTGTGACTGACCCAAGGTCACCCAGCAACTGCATGTGGAGGAGTGGGGAATCAAACCTGGTTCTCCCAGATTACAGTCCGCCACTCTTGACTGCTATACCAACCTGGCTCTGTGCTGTGCTGCCTAAGCTAACCTGTGGCAATCATTTTGTGGCTGGCTCCACTTCCTGCAGCAGCCATTTTGCGGCAGCCTGCCATGTCCTGTCAGAATTCTAAATGTGCTTACGGGCTCAAAAATTTTTTGGGACCCCTGTGTTGTGATATCACCCTTGCAGGTGAGCAAGTACAGAGAATGAGCTCCCCCCAGTCCCAGACACTTTCCAGGTATGTTCTTAGACTGCGCACCCGATAACAGAGGAACTGGCAGTAATTTTGACTCGCCAGTCAAATATTGTACTGTCAGAAACGTGAACAGCACTTTGGACCAGGTGGACAGCCGGGAGGTGAGCTCTGAGCCAAGTTGTCTGTAACCCTGAGCTTTTCTTGACAACTAGATGAATACTACAGAGTTCAGAGCCAAGTAACTACAGAGTTCAGAGCCAACAGAGTTCAGAGCCAAACAAAGGACATTTTGTGGGCCCCTTGGGACCGAATTACCCTTAGACGCGTGGAGTCGAAACGAATTACCATATGGTCGTGCCCCCGTGGAAACTGAGAGGCCAAGGTGGACGAAACTTTCATTCTTCCTTTTTCCCCCCTGATAAGTCTCCTCGTGATCGACAAGACTTTTCAGGAGGTTGTGGCCTTTGCATTTCCATACAAGGCTGGCGGATCTCATACCTAGACCTTGGGAGCCATTTGCCTACGCATTAGCCCGAATATGTAAGGTGGTGTTAGCACAGAACAGGGCATGGTCAGGAATTCTGATGAGCCGCTTTCTGACGGCCACGCCTTAACCATCATCAGTTGATTGGATGGATCCCAATGGTCAGCCGAGTTGGTCTGGAGCAGCCGAACAAATTCAGAGTCCAGTGGTACCTTCAAGACCAACAAAGGTTTATTCAAGGTATGAACTTTTGTGTGCAAGCCACACTTTTTCAAATACATTGGAATGGTAGGTAAGGTCCAAACTTATAGACAGGGGCTGAACAGCAAATTAACATGTAACATCTCCATGAAGATGGCGGGCTCAGTGCTTGGCAGACCTCCGCTGTGAACTGGGCAGCGGCTTCTTTGGAGAGGGCTTCTTCAAGTGCGGCCGCCATTAGATCCATTCGTATCGAAGTCTGCACACCAGCTGGTCCTGGAGCACTTCCTCGAGGTCACAGATGTTGCAATATTGGGTGGCACACCAGAGGGCCATAACATAAGCTGTGATCGACTCACTTGTGGCCTGGTTCCTCATGAGGAACACATGGCGGGCCCCAGTGATGGAGTGCGTCGGTGCAGAGTGCTCCTGCAGCTGATTTATAATCGTCTGGTACAAAGTGGTTCGTAGCTTCGCCGGAGCCAGCAGTGAGCGGGCGATCTCGAACGATGAGCAGCCACAGACCTGGAAGAAGGTGGCATGCTTCTTTGTACCATTGGTGATCTCAGTGGACTCGAGGAAGAACTCAAAGCGAGAAATGTAGGAGTCCCAGTCCTCAGCAGTGGCACTGAATGTGTTGAAGTGTCCTGGAGTGGCAACCAGCATTCCCTCTTAGCTGATTTAGTGTGAGCCAGCTCACAGTTTTTCAGCCTCCGGCTCACACATTTTTGTCTTCACTCGGGAAGGATGGCTCCAGAGCAAACTAATTTATGCAGTAGCCAGATCACTCACTCACAACTTTAATGCCAGTGGTTCACAAAGGATAATTTTTGCTCACAAGTCTCCACAGCTTAGAGGGAGCATTGGTGGCAACCATGGTCCCGGTTGCAGTGCGATGCTCAGTGTGCAGTGCAGTGCAGTGCAGGTGGTCTCTAGGCTTGCTCAACAGCACCCTGTCCTCATCGCCAGTGTTAAATACTGGGTTCAAGACACATTGCAGTGAAACAGCTCTATTTCATTAAGGGTCATTTTACACCTCCCCTCTAAAGTAGTTTGACTGCTGTCTTTTCCTGTGCTGAATTCACAGTGGTGTGAAATTTCACTCCAGGGGGTCTAAGTGCCCTAATCAACAGCAATTGTTTAAAGCAGAATGAAGCCGGTTGCATACTAGCTTGACCACAGGAGGGCAATTAGTAGATGTGGACATTTCAGTGGCAGCACGGTTTCACACCGCACAGAAGTGTGGGCAGGTTTTTTTGGAACTAGAATGATTCCAGTGGGAAAGTCAGATGTAAAAACAGCCTAAGTGATTTCAGGAACAGGACTAAAAACCCCAGGGCAACAGCCCTGTTTAAATAGCATGCAAAAACCACACCCAAACACACCCCACTCCCATGATAGGCTATTTACATAACATTACTTCCTCATTGGTCACCTCCAGAGTCCTGGTGGGCTATTGTTCTGGATCTCCAAGCTCAGCCAGTTTCTGGTAGACAGTCCTGGAATGTTCCAGCCCTTATACATAACATAAGGTCATTGGGGCAGAGACAGGGCCATGTTCTTTATCAGTCACTGAGCACACTGACGGTATAACTGCCCCCAAGATCTAATTGAGAGCCAGTTTAGTGTAGTGGTTAATCTGGGTTTGATTCTGCACTCCTCCACATGCAGCTGCTGATAGAACCTTGGGTCCATCATAAGTTCTCTCAGAGCTGTTCTCTCATGAGCAGTTCTTGAAAGAGCTCTCTCAGCCCCACCTACCTCACAAGGTATCTGTCTGATGTGGGGAGGGGGAGGGAAAGGAGATTGTAAGCTGCTCAGAGACTCCTTTGGGTAGTGAAGGGCAGGGTATAAATCCAGGGTGCGTTCAGATGACAATGTTAAAGGGCAATGAGCCGGGTTAGATTTAAACCAAATGGAATTACAATGGAGAATGCCATCCAGATGTCGCTCCACTCACTCGCTTCAGCGCGCAGTTGTTCTGTGACTGAGCGTCTAGACCTTCCCCCTCTCTAACTGCAGAGCCCGTGCGATTGCCATTTTTTTAAATTAAATCGCTGCATGCACATAAGCAGATGGGCAAAGGAGCATCCCCCACTCAGGCACACATGTGCATTGGTGATTCACAAGTGCTCATGCACAAAATGGTTAAAAAAAGGCATCATCAGCATCATCTGTTATTTCAAAAGCACCCAGAATTCACTGTGAGTGTCACTCTTTACCCCTCCCCTTCACCAAACTCCCATAACATCCAGATTCATTTCCACTCAGCCATACTGTTTCTCTCCAGCTCCAGTCCTCTACATCCTTAAAACCCACTGAGGATATATTTTATTTCTTTATTTTACAAAAGTGATATTTTCTCTTTCTGCCTTCCCAAGGGCCACCAAGGCAGCCAACAAAACATACCTAATGAAATTCCATTTGAAAACCATTCAAACCAACTAAAAGGAACACATCGTCAAAACCATTAGAACTAGACTTGAAATACATATGTGTTAAATGCTGTTAAGTCGTAGGGACCCTCGGAATCCTATAAAGAAAATATTTATAAACTATTTTACAGATTGCATTGGACCCCTCAAAAGATTGCCAAATGTTATAATTATGTTCAAAATAAATGTTGGAAATGTCAAATCAAACTAGGCACCTATTTTCCTATGTGGTGGCAATGCCACAAAGTAACAAAATATTGGAGAATGATAAGAAAATTTATTAAGGAAATAACACAAGTAGAACTGGCCTTTAAACCAGAAATATTTTTATTAAATATTCTACCATCGGATCTAGAAAGGAATAATGTATTACTGATTGTATATATACTGACATCGGCGCGAATTCTTTGGGCAAAGAACTGGAAAACTATGGAAGTGCCCACGACAAATGATCTGTTAGAAAAGATATTGGAAGTAGCGGAGCTAGACAAGATGGACCAAAGAACTAAGTCACATATGATAGGATTAAAAAAAAAGGAGAAAGACTGTTGGTCAAAACTTTTTGTTTGGATAGAGAACTTGTGAACTTCGAGGCTCAAAATGATGCACTGGAACATATTCGAAGTTATGTTGTTTTATGTACAAATATCTAAAACCAATAAACTATATTAAAAAAAAAAAAGGAATTGACGTCCTCCAAAATGTCCTGGTGGCACCTGCTATTTTTGGCCCCTGTGTGACCCAGAGTGTTGGACTGGATGGGCCACTGGCCTGATCCAACACTGGCTTCTCTGATGCTCTCTGATGTTCTTATCTCTCATTGTTAACAGCCTTGCTCAGGTCTCACAAACTGAGGACCGTGGCTTCTTTGATTGAGTCAATCCATCCCACGTTGCGACTTCCTCTTTTTCTGCTGCCTTTAACTTTTCCTAGCATTACTGTCTTTTCCAGCGGCTTTTGTTTTCTAAGAACGAGACCAAAGTACGATAGCCTCAGTTTTGTCATTTTAGCTTCTAGGGAGAGTTCAGGCTTGATTTGGTCTAGATAAAATATATACGAAGACAACATTTACAGTATAATGAGTTTTGGACTGAAGATTCAGAATGCTGGTGAGAAATCATTTGCTAGTACCAGAATATAAAGTACTGGGTCCGGAGATGCGTTGCAGTGAAATCAGCTCATAAGTTTATTGATGGTACAATTCCAGGCTACTGAACGGGGCGCGGGGGTCTGCTTAAATACAAGTCTAAACCACACCCCCGGCCTTGCCCAAACTCCCTGATAGGATTACTCCCTGACAGGATTACCCTAAAAAGATTACGCCCAAACTCCTTGATAGGATTAATCATGAGTTATCTTAAACCAGAGGTCCCCTGGTGGAACCTGGGTGGCCACTTGGTCTAATTTACAATCCGTCCATGTGTGTTTCTCTGACTGCGTGCGCGGTTGCCATTAGGACATAATACAGACAATGGGCCCACTGAGTATTTAGGATTGTTGTCATTCATAAGCAGTCCTTGATTCCCAGGGGAAGGTAGCAATAGTTACATGAGCCATTATCCTCTGTATTTGGGGGGGAGGGGGGTGTCACATGAACATATGAAGCTTCCCTTAGACTGAATCAAACCCTTGGTCCATCAGAGTTAATACTATCTACTCAGACTGCAGGTGGCTCTCCAAGGTCCCTTTCACATCACCTCCTTCCCAGTCCTTCTAGCTTGGCAATGTTAGGGATTGAACTGGGGATCTTCAGCCTGCCAAACAGATGCTCTACTGCTGAGCTGCAGTTCCACTTCCTGCGGCAAATTGTATCGAGTAGTTTCGTATCCCATCCTTCTGCGAAAGAGCTCAGGGTAATGGACATAGTTCTCCTTTTTCTGTTTTATACTCACAAAAGCTCTGTGAGGTGGGCAAGACTGGGGCTGTGATCACACGCGCCAAATAACCCACTTTCAATGCATTTTCAATGCACTTTCCAACTGGATTGTGCCGGTTCGTAAAATCCATTTGGAAAGTGAATTGAAAGTTGATTGTTCAGTGCGTGTGATAATCGCAGCCTGAGAGAAAGGGGCAAGGGTCATCCAGCAAGCTTCATGGCAGTGTAAAGATCTGAACCTGACTCATCCTGATCCAACCCTCTAATCCAGGCGTGCCCAATGTTTTTGAGCCTGCAGGAGGGCTGCCAGCTCTGGGTTGGAAAATACCTGGAGGCTTTGGGGGTGGAGCCTGGAGCGGGTGGGGTTTGGGAGGGGCTTCAGCATGGTATAATGCCATAGACACCACCCTTCAAAGCAGTCATTTTCTCCAGGGGAGGTGATCTCTGTCAGCTGGACATCAGTTGTAAAAGTGGGAGTACCCCAGGCCCCACCTGGAGTCTGGCAACCCTAGCCTGCAGTCACCTTTGGAATTCTGGCACAGCGTAGTGGGCCCAGCCACAAAATGGCTGCCGAAGGAAGTAAGGGCCAGCCTCAAAATGGCTGCCGCAGCTTACCTTCAATTACACAGTTGCCAAAGCAACATTTTTAAAAACCTGCACAGCCAATCAAATTTTCAATGGCCAGTCAGAAGCCTTGCTGGACAAAAGCATCATCTGATCCCACCCACTTTCTTAAAAAAAACTTGGCAAAAACTTACACCGACTTTCACTACGCTTCTCCCGTGTCACATCCCCCTCCCCCTCCACTGGACTGCCTTCCTCCAAGCTACCCGCTAATCCAGCCCCCGCTTTGCTCCTTGTCCCAAAACAGCAAGGCAGAATCGGCCATCATCCTGTCAGTTTTTTAGACCCCCTGGCTGCGAGAGAAATCCGAAAGCCATCCTCACTGAAAAGTATTTATTTTTTAAAAATGTATAACCTGTCTCATCTGGCAATCTAAAGAGAGAGCTGATCTGTGCTCTTTCTTCCCACGCGCTCCTCATCGAAGAGCTGAGATTCACTTACCAGTTGGAGAGTGAACACACCGACGCTCCGGGCAAATTCACGAAGCGTTCGGTTTATTGCTAACAAAGCCGAGCTAAGCGAATTTAACAAAGGAGGGGGGGGGGGGAGTCCGTCTCCTCCATCTTAATGCTTCTTCTTTTTTTACATGTACAGAAGTCACTAGAAGGACTGGCTCATTCCTTTTTTTGTGTCAGAAGAGGAAGATCAAACACGTCTTTCCAAAAAGCAACAAGTGAAGGTGCCTTTCCTCATTTTTTCTTTCTTGCCAAGTCTTTCCAAAGTGCTGGTCCCACTACAGAGAGCAGCTGACTTCAATCAGATGCTGAATGAGCTAAACTAGCACAGGGTCACCAGTGGGTTCTTCGCTCCAGGGGAAGCAAAAATGGGGGTGGTGGAGTGATGTTGTGCAATATTGTCTTTCCAGTTGTACCAGGAAATGAGGTTGCAGTGCTCAAAGAATTCCTGGATCTCTACGGTAAAAGCCATAGAGATACAAGGAATGCCTAGAGCATCACAGGGTGCGTTCAGATGCGCCATTTAATCAGGTTTAAATGGCCCTCCTCGCGCATGCGAAGAACCACTAGGGTGAATCACGGCTTTCGTTTGACAGTCCCACAGAGCACCGTGATTTCACCGCTGTGACAGAAGACTTCCCTTTAAACTTTTCGCCCAGAACTGGCCTCTTTGGGATCCTGAACTCAAAACTAGTGTCTGTTTAAACAGTTTTATAAATGCGGGAGCAAAGCTCAGCTTATGCGCATACCGCCGACGCAAAAAAAAAAAGGCTGGCAAAAAGCAGAGGGGGGTTGAAACTATCGGAAGTGGCTTGATGCCGGAGGAGCGATCACACAGGGGAAAATGCAGCTTTAAACGGGAGAGCTGAGAAAACACCACTTGGGACCCGGTAACAAAATACTCCGGCTGAAGGGAGGTTTTGAGTAGGAAACCAACGGATCGGGACGGGAGGCAGATGTTGCCGTGTGAATGTGCACATAAAATCTGTTGTTGATCAGTCACGAATCCTGATCAAATGGCGTGTCTGAACACACCCATTATGTCATTACTGGGTACAACCAGAAGGGATGTTGTGATGTCACGTAATATCGCTTCCCACCAATGCTCCCTCTAAGCTGCGGAGTCTTGTGAGCAAAAATTATGCTTTGTGAGCTACTGGCATTAAAGTTGTGAGTGAGCAATTTGGCTACTGCATGAATTTGCTCTGGAGCCATCCTTCCTGAGCTAAGACAAAAATGTGTGAGCCAGAGGCTAAGAAACTGTGAGCTAGCTCACACTAACTCAGCTTAGAGGGAACACTGCTTTCCACCGCAATTTTTTTTTTTTTTTTTTGCTACTTTTGGAGTGAAAACCAGAAAGGGGGCCCAGGAGATGGGAATGGTAAATGGTAAACCTAGGGGAGATGGTAAAACACCCTGAAGAGGTGGTCACCAGAAGATCAGAGTGGATGGTGTCATGGGCAACCACGGCAGTGCTGGGCCGCTGCCAGAGTTGGCAGCGCAGCTGGAGTCGCCAGTATCATCAGAGCTGGAAGCTGGCCCCTCTGACTCCTTGGGACTGCCCCCACCTGCACCAGTAACCCCCGCACCTGGCCCTGCAGCAGCCCATGAGGCACAGGTGAAAACAGAAAGCCCGCCAGATTCACCTCCATGGGTGGCTCAGCTGAGGGAGCAGCTTCGCAACGACTTAGCAACCTGCTGCCAAGACGCACACTGGAAGGGAAGGTGGGCGCCGAGCCCTGAGTACTGATAGGAGCGGCACAGCCACTCAGGGAAGCACTGCCGAAGGCCTATATAGCTCCGGCTCGGTATTGGGCTCTCCATGGAAGCAACAAGTTTCATCCGTGCTGACCTCATGTCCACCCTTGGCTCCTGTTCTCGGACCTGGATCCTGTTTGGCTTCCTGGCTTCCTGACCTCCTGCTTTGGACAACCACTCTCTTGGACTCCCAACTCCAGTGCATACCTCTAACTTCCATGTTGGCTGAATTAAGGAGGGGATTCTGATTTTTACAGAGGGCCTAGATGCGAGCCCTCAGACAATTCTATGAGAAGCCTGCTGGGGGCAGTGGAGAGTAAACCCTATTTGTGGAAAACCATGAGTGGATAGAGCCGAAGAGGTGAGCTCCTCATTGAGGTCTAGCAGCTTGAATAAAGCCCTCATTCTCTATGATAGAAAGAAGGGCCTGAGAGGTCGTTTTAACACAGTGCCCTCCTAGGAAACCTACACTAATGAGAGAAAAAGTTAATAAGTTACGGTTCAGTTGCTCAGTAATTTAATAGCCTTAATTTAACCCACCTTGCAGTCTGGAGTCTTCCTCTGGAGTGTTTGGGATCAATTAAAAGAACACTTTAATGATTTTAGCTTAACAACATGCTTTGAATATCTGAGGGGCCTCGGCTTCTCCATTCCCAATCTGCTAAACAAGTAGGGGCCCATTAGAAATATCTAATATCTGATAAAATGTTAATTAAAAAAAACAACAACAAGTAGGGGCCCCATTCCTCAAAGGAAGAGGCGGAACCCCTGCCCCTCCCTTCCAAGAAAAGTTTAAAAAGCATACCATGGCCTGTGGCAATATCTCTTTTCAGTACAAAAATGGAAGCGTCGTAGGGTAGCTCTTTGGTTTTACCACAGAGCTTCTGGCGATTCCTAGAGCTACACATTTCACTTCCTTTTCTTTACTGAAAGTGACACGGTGCCAAAACCCCCCCCCCCAAAAAAAATATCCCCACCCACAATATTTTTTTTTCAGTATAAAAAGTGACACAGGGTAGCTCTAGGAATCGCCAGAAACTCTTTGGTTTTACCATAGAGCTTCTGGCGATTCCTAGAGCTACACATTTCACTTCCTTTTCTTTACTGGAAGTGACATGGTGCCGCAACACCCCCCCCCCCCATATCCTCACCCACAAATGGGTGACGAAGCTGGTATCTGAACCAACTGCGGATTATCTGACCCTGCGTGAAGCCTATCAGTATGCTGCTGTGCATCCAAGCGTTTAGTCCCCAGTGAGAAGCGGTCTGCCAAGCGCTGACGCCGCTTCCCATCTCACAAATATAAATAACCTCCACGAGGCAAGGCTGAGCTCTGATGTGCTAGCACATCAATAAGTGAAGGCATCTTCGCTTCCTGACATGAATTACCTTGTCCGGGATGCCACACGGTAATCAGAGGCATGCGTTGCCGGTGGCAAGACTGGGGCGAAATTGACCTTCAGTTGTGGAACAATGGCGTCTTTGGGAACTGATCTCCGAAGCCACGGCAAGCACCGACAATATGCTTGTCATCTTGGTGACACATTGCCTCAGGGTGGCATACCTGGATGCAAAACAGACGCCTCACAAGGCCGAGAGAGCCATTGAGAATTGCGCTGCGGAATTGCTGCTTAGAGTACGCAGGGAAATTATTTCCTGCACCTGTCTCTGCTCACGGTAGAGTCTCCTAGCTTCGGTTTTGAACTTGCTTCTACTTTTTCCCCCGTCATCGACCAAGAGGGAGGCTGTACCCAAGAAATCAGAAGGAGATTGAAAGTGAGAAGGGGAGCCATAAAGGAGCCAGAAAAGATCCTTAAGCGTAAGGATGTGTCACTGGAGACCAAGATCGAGATCATTCATATTATACTGTTCCCCGTTACTATGTATGGGTGTCAAAGTTGAACAGTGAAGAAAGCTGACAGGAAGAAGGAGAAGAAAAAGGAGGAGGAGGAGGAGGAGGAGGAGGAGATGATTGGATTTATACGCTGCCCTTCACTTGGAGTCTCCGAATGGCTTACAATCCTCTTCCCCTTCCCCCTCTTCTTCCCCATAGGGCTGCCAAGTCAGCCCGGGGGGCGGGGGATTCCCCGCTACAGGGGTTCCCGATCCGCCGGCCAGCATTTGGCCGGCGGGGGGAACCCCACCCTCCTTCCCCAACGTAATGACATCACCTGGAGGTGATGTCATCACGTTGGGGGCGTTGCCAGGGCGACTCTGGCAATCGCCCCAAAACTCTATGATACCATAGAGTTTTGGGGCGATTGCCAGATCGTCACCCTGGCAACGCCCCCAACGTGATGACGTCACTTCCGGGCGATGTTGCCAGGTGCACGCGCTTCGCGCACACGCCCGGGAAACTCCCAGGCGATGGAGGACTCCCCCCCGCCGGTAAGTAAGGGACACTTGGCAACTCTACTTCCCCACAACAGACACCCTGTGATATAGTTGAGAAAGTTGATTCATTTGAAAAGTAATGTTGGAGAAGAGTTTTACAGACACCATGGGCCTCCAGAAAGACTTGGTTCTAGACCAGATCAAGCCTGGACTCTCCCTAGATGCTAAAATACCTAAACTGAGGCTCTTGTACTTTGGTCACATGATGGGAGGACAAGAGTCACTGGAAAAGAGAACAATGCTAGGAAAAGTTGAAGGCAGCAGGAAAAGTGGAAGACCCGACGTAAGATGGATGGACTCAACCAAGGAAGCCACGAGGGCCCTCAGTCTCCAAGACCTGAGTGAGGCTGTTAACGAGAGGACGTTTCTGAGGTCATTAATTCAAGAGGTCACTGTTAAGTCCGAAGTGACGGCACTTAACACACACACAGATACCTCTACTTTTCCTTTTTAAAGCATAGTCTGCCTGAAAGGTCTTTCACTGATGAGAGTGACGTATTGATAGGGATGAGGCAATAACACAAGACCATTCATCATGAGCTCCTCTGCCTCTGGCCAGTTTGTGTCCCTAGGAACCGGACGACATCTCTTAACCTGAAGCCATGTTTTGTGTGTTTTCACTTTCCAAAGTTATATGAGAAGCTTTGGAGTGGGGATATGGGGAGGGGGGGGTGTGAGATCACTTTGACCACATCACCACACCACTTCCTGGCTCAACCTGGAAGCGGCAAGGGGTAGCTCTAGGAATCACCGCAAACTCTGTGGTAAAACCATAGAGATGTAGTACCAGTCTGGAGGCCAGTGGCATTTTAAATGTTTGTTTCTCCCACTGCTGCTCAAAGTGGTGGTGGGCGACAGTGGTGATTGGCAGGAGGCCTGGCAACTCTAGCGGCGACTAGCGGTAAGGCCTTTTGGGTCGTTGTGCCTTAGTTGGTGGCGGAAAGTGCTCACAAATCACAGCTGGCTTATGGAGACCCTTGGTGGGGTTTTCAAGGCGAGAGACATTCCAAGGTGGTTTGCTATTGCCTGCCTCTGCATCACGACCTTGATATTCCTTGGTGGTCTCCCATCCAAATACTTGCTAAGGGCTGACCCGGCTTAGCTTCCAAGATCTGATGAGACTGAGCCAGCCTGGGCTATCCAGGTCAGGGTGGGCCTGTTCTGTGAGGGATCATATCACACAGAGCCTCTCCAGAAAGGCCTCACCTGAATGATCACCTAGGTTCAGGTAGAGCAGCTAATCCTTGACTGTTGTGTGTGTGTGTGGGAGGGGGGCTCAGGCACTCCCCAGAGCTGTTGGCTGTACCTTTGACCAGAGCCAGTTTGGTGTAGTGGTTAAGTGCGCGGACTCTAATCTGGGAGAACCAGGTTTGATTCCCCACTCCTCCACTTGCACCTGGCTGGATGACCTTGGGCAAGCCATAGCTCTGGACCAGCTGTTCTCTCAAGGACAGCTTGGGAAAGAGCTCTCTCAGCCCCACCTACCTCACAGGGTGTCTGTTGTGGGGAGAGGGAGGGGAAAAAGGAGTTTGTAAGCCGCTCTGAGACTCCAAGTGAGTGAAGGGCGGGGTATAAATCCAATCTCTTCTCTTCTTCTTCTTCTCTTTGACTGCCCTGCCTTTATTGTGTCTCAGCCAGCATCAAAATATTCTCCGCTATTATACCTGGGGGACATGAAAGTAGAGGAAGTGGTTGCCCCACCCCAGAGTTCCTGGATGATTTTCAGCTTGGACTTTCTCAACACAATCCTCTTTGTGGGGTTGCCAACCTCCAGGTGGGGGCTGGAAAACTCCTGCGATTACAACTGATCTCCAGGTGACAGAGAAAAAGAAGATGAAGAGATTGGTTTTCTGTCCTTCCCCTCACTACCCAAAGGAGTCTCAGAGTGGCTTATCATCTCCTTTCCCTTCCGGTCCCCGCAACAGACACCCTGCGAGGTAGGTGGGGCTGAGAGAACTCTCTTGAGAACTGCCCTTGAGAGAACAGCTCTGAAAGAAGCTGACTCAAGGTCACACCAGCAGGTGCAAGTGGAGGTGTGGGGAATCAAACCTGGTTCTCCCGGATTAGAGTCTGCTCTCCTAACCAATACACTAAACTGGCTCTCTCCCCCGGCGAAAATGGCTGCTTAGGAGGGTGGACTCGATGGCTTTGTACTCCACTGAAGTGCCTCCCGTCCCCAAACCCCACCCAAAATCTCCATGTATTTCTCAACCCAGAGCTGGCAACCCTACCCCCTTTGGGAGTGATCCTAAGCAAGTATACTCAGAAGTTTGTCTCATGCTATTCAATGGTGCTTACTCCTAGGAAACTCTCTTTCTGTTTGAAATCTCCTTCTATTTCACAGATGGTGGCGCAAGCCACTTGACCAGCTCTCCTCGGGCCTGTCTCTGCTATATTGATGTCCTCGCCCTGGTTCCATTGGAGGAAGACAACTTGGGCCAGTGGAAGACTTCAATTGTGGTTAAAGCAATGTTGTATGATACAATCCAGTGTGTGTGTGTGCCAGTTTGGCGTAGTGGTTAGGAGCACAGACTCTAATCTGGGAGAACCAGGTTTGATTCCCCACTCCTCCAAATGCAGCTGCTGGTGCGACCTTGGGTCAGTCACAAGTTCTCTCAGAGCACATGCAGCTGCTGGTGTGACCTTGGGTCAGTCACAAGTTCTCTCAGAGCTGTTCTCTCATGAGCAGTTCCCGAAGGAGCTCTCTCAGCCCCACCTACCCCACACAGTGTCTGTTATGTGGAGAGGAAGGGAAAGGAGATTGTAAGCCACTCTAAGACTCCTTTGGGTAGTGAAGGGCAGGGTATAAATCCAATCTCCTCTCCTCTTCTTCACATCTTGCGGATTCTCTCTTCCATTCCGTTTCGTAGTTCACTTTGGGGGAGTTTCTCCCCCCCCCCTTCCAGTATTTTAAACTCTGGGCTCACTTTGAATGTTCCTTTTATTGGTTCACACTGGGTGCCGATTTTCTAAATGCTAATGTTTAAGATTGATATTTTTTAATAGCGTTTGATGAATGTTGTCTTTCGGGCTGCTACTGTAAGTCGCCTGGAAAAAAAAAATCTTTGTATGCAAGAGAGGTGGGACGTAAATCCTCCCGATAAATAAATCATGCAGGTCTCTGAGTGACTCCAATTAGAAACCGCAGGGAAAAGAGCCTGTCAGGATGACGGATGAATGAGATGTGCAGGAAGGGCCGTATATTGTAAGAGCCGCCAGTGGGATGCCGGGCACGTGGATAGACAGACGTTCACCCTCCTGCTGGATTCATGGCGGAAAGAACCAGACTGAATCATCCTAGAGGAGTCCCGCAACTGTCCCATCACCCAAGAGAGAAAGGCTCGGGAGTCAGCAGCTGCCCCCCCCCCCCAAAGTGGGCCTTGGCAGATGCCCACAGCAGGGCTAACTGCTGACGCCAGCTCGGGTTGAGGGCAGTGTTCCTTCTAAGCTGAGTTAGTGCGAGTTAGTTTTTTTAGCCTCTGGCGCACACATTTTTGTCTTAGCCCAGGAAGGATGGCTCTCCATAATTTATGCAGCAGCCAAATCGCTCGCTCACAACTTTAAGGCCAGTCGCTCACAAAGTAGAGTTTTTGCTCCCCAGACTCTGAGGCTTAGAGGGAGCATTGGCTGAGAGACCGAACAGTGTGCCCGGTCCATATCTTAGCTCACAAATAAGTAGAGGAAAGTTACATGCAGAGAATTGTTGGTTTTGTTCTTTCCCCTGCCCCTGCCCCTTTCCCCATCCTTGTGTATTCTAAAAACGTAGTAAAAACCTATTTCACAAGATACCTCAGCTCACAAATGTGCAAAACTTTTTTTTGTTTAACTCCCAGTGGTGGCAAAGAAGAAAGATCTATACCAAGTTTACCGATATATTTATATTTATTTAATCATTTATGCTAGGGTGTCTAGGTCCTACTTGGCTAACAGCAGGGGGCTCCCAGTCCTTCCAGGAGTTCTTCTTGTGTTGCAGCGACATCACCCAGAAGTGATGTCATTGCATTTCTGTCATCGGGGGCAACACTCTAGGTTCTGAGCAAAACTCTATGGCTTTTGAGGCCTCCAAACCATAGAGTTTTGCCAAAAACCTAGAGTGTCACCCCCAATATTGGAAACGTGATGACATCACTTACAGGTGACGTCTTCATGCCGGTGGTGCCAGTGCCAGGAGGAGGCTTCTCAAGGGGGGGGGGCTTTCCCTGACAACCAGCTGGGCTGTGGTGGATTGGGGCCCCTGAAATTGGGCATGCCCTGTCCCCACCATGGGAATGGCAACTCTAATTTATACCCTGCCTTTCACCCCCAAAGCATCTTACAATATATATAAAAAATACAATGTGAAGAAAGAAGAGACGAAGAGTGAAGAGAGATCGTCCTCTCTCCCCCTTTCTCTGCCAGATCTTCCACCCAGCTGTAGGATAAGACCCTTAGGCTAAAAGCCCAAGGACAAAAGGCCTTTCATTCATGGCTCCAGGCATGCCCAGGCCTTAAATACCTGTGAGCAGAAGGGAACCATCTCAGCTCCATCTTATTCAGAGTCAGTTTGGTATAGTGGTTAAGTGCGTAGACTCTAATCTGGAGCATTGGCTTTGATTCCCCACTCCACCACATGCAGCTGCTGGTGTGACCTTGGGTCAGTCACAATTCTCACAGAGCTGTTCTCTCAAGAACAGTCCTCGAAAGCGCTCTCTCAGCCCCACCTACCTCACAGGGTGTCTGTTGTGGGGAGGGGAAGGGAAAGGAGATTGTAAGCCGCTCTGAGACTCTGTGCGAAGGGCGAGGTATAAATCCAGTCTCCTCTTCCTCCTCCTCCTCTTCAGCTGCTACTAGCCAGTGAGTGAGCTCTTCCCTGATCCTTCCCCTGCTGGTGTCTTGGTGGAAAGCACCGTATCTTGGTGGAAATCTCATGAGAGAGAAAGTCAAATCCATGTAATAACATCGGTTGATGGAGAGGTGATATGCCACCATACCAAAGAGACTGCACGAGGGGCGCAGGCACAGATTTCATCTCTGTGATGAATTTGCACCAACCATTCTCAGAGACCAGTGGACTAACCAACAGAGGCCAAGCATCATTGCTCTGAGCCAGGTCCAAACAAGTAACTATTGCACACAGAGTCTTATCCCAAACATACATTCTCGTGAGCCATGAAAGAATTCTGCAGGGCCTGCGAGGCAGAGATGTTCCGCCAGGCATATGGTTGAGGACAGCAACAGTATGGGCCGCTCTCCTCTCTCCCCTCCCTCCCCTGCTGATCGGGGTTAGGAAACCTGTAATTGTGGGGCCTCAGGATTCAGGACCTTGTTGCTGTAAATTATTATATATTGGTTTATAAATTGTTGTACACTGCCCTGAGCCCGCCTCGCAGGGAGGGCGATATAAAAATCTAATAATAAATAAATCGATCATGTCAGATAATGGTTCTGCAGCTGGGCCCTGGCTAAGTAGACCCCCAGCCTTCTACACCCAGCCCTTGGACTAGGGTTGCCAAGTCCGGGTTGGAAAATACCTGGGGACTTTGGGGGTGGAGCCAGGAGAAGGTGGGGTTTGGGGAGGGAAGGGGCCACAGTATGGTACAATGCCATAGAGTCCACCCTTCAAGCAGCCATTTTCTCCAGGGGAGCTGATCTCTGTCAGCTGGGGATCAGTTGTAAAAGCAGGAGATCCCCAGGCCCCACCTGGAGGCTGGTAACCCTACCTTGGACACAGCCTGAAAATCCTTCTCAGATCCCACCAGAGCTCCCTCCCCTGCTGTCTACCTGCTTGTGAACCTTCTTCCCAGCCTGCAGGAGGGAAGGCAGCATGGTATAGCCCAGTCCCGTCAGATCTCAGACGCTAAGCAGGGTCAGTACTTGGATGGGAGATCGGGTTGCCAAGTCTTACCTTCATAATGGCGAGGGAGTTCCGGTCCCTCTCCGGGAGTCCCGTGCGCATGCAAAACGTATGTGTGCCATGATGACATCACCCGGAAGTGACATCATCACACTGGGCATGTTGCTGGGACGACGCTCTGGTAATTGCCCTAAATCTCTATGGCACCATAGAGTTTTCAGGGCGATTGCTAGAGCGTTGCCTAGCAACGTGCCCAGCATGTTAACGTTCCTTTCGGGTGACGTCATCACGCCGGGCATGTCGGCTTGATTGAGCCACTTCGGGGGTGGGGTTCCCCCCACCAGCCGGATCCCGACCGGTGGATTGGGGATCCATTTAGCGAGGGAATCCCCGCCCGCCAGGGGAACTTGGCAACCCTAATGGGAGACCTCCAAGGAAGACTCTAAAGAGCTGGAGAAAGCACAGAGGAGGGCAACCAAGAGGATCAGGGGTTGGAGCACCTTCCCTATGAAGACAGGCTGAAGAGTCTGGGACATTTTCCACAGTGTCATGTTTCCCCACGCCTGCACTTGTATTCCTCCGCTGCTTTCCCTCGTTTCCGCAGACGTTTCCGCAGTCCCAGACGCAAAAATGCAGTTTGTTCCCTGTTGTTCCACAACATCAGACTTCCCTGTCTCTGGGAATTCCCATGCTGTGCCGCAAGAGGGAACAAACTGCATTTTTGCGTCTGGGACTGCGGAAACATCTGCGGAAACGAGGGAAAGCAGCGGAGGAATACAAGTGCAGGCGGGGGAAAGCCTGACACTGCAGAAAACATCTGGGATTCTCAGTTGAGGAAATAAATTACTAAAGGGGGGCATGGTAGAGGTTTATAAAATGATGCATGGGGTGGAGAGAGTTGTCAAAGAGAGATTTTTCTCTCGCTCCCGAAACACTAGAATTTGAGGGCATCCAATGAAGCTGATGGGCAGTAGGTTCAGGACGGACAAAGGAAATACTGCTTTACATAGAGAGTGATTAGAATGTGGAATTCGCTGGCAGAGGATGTCGTGATGGCCACAGGGATGAACAGCTTGAAAAGGGGATTAGATAGATTCATGGAGGATAAGTCTGTCAATGGCTACTTGCAATGGTCACTGAGGGGAACCGCCACATTCAGAGGCAGACAACCTCTGAATCCCAGACCCGGGAGGCAACATCAGGGGAAGGCCTCGGCCTCTATGCCCTGTTGTTGACCCTCCAGAGGAACTGATCGGCCACCCTGTGAGACAGCATGCTGGACTAGATGGACTATTGGTCTGATCCGGTAGGGCTCTTCTTACATTCTTAAGACTCTGCAGAGGAAGGCAATGACAAACCACCTCTGCTTAACCACTTGCCTTGACAGCCCCTTGCTGGGGTCACCATAAGTCTTGGATGGAAGACCACCAAGGAAGGCTCTGCAGAGGAAGGCAATGGCCAACCACCTCTGCTTCTCTCTTGCCTTGACAGCCTCTTGCTGGGGTCACCATAAGTCTTGGATGGAAGACCACCAAGGAAGACTCTGTGGAAGAAGGCAATGGCCAACCACCTCTGCTTCTCTCTTGCCTTGACAGCCCCTTGCTGGGGTCACCATAAGTCTTGGATGGAAGACCACCAAGGAAGAGTCTGCAGAGGAAGGCAATGGCCAACCACCTCTGCTTCTCTCTTGCCTTGGAAGCCCCTTGCTGGGGTCACCATAACCTTGGATGGGAGACCACAAAGATGGGAGATCACTAAGGAAGACTCTGTAGAGGAAGGCAATGGCCAACCCCCTCTGCTTCTCACTTGGCTTGGAAGCCCCTTGCTGGGGTCACCAAAAGTCTTGGATGGGAGGCCACCAAGGAAAGATCTGCAGAGGAAGGCAATGGCCAACCCCCTCTGCTTCTCACTTGGCTTGGAAGCCCCTTGCTGGGGTCACCATAAGTCGGCATGCACACAGACACACAAACATTCTCAGAGGTACTGTCAAGGCCAGGTTCTGGGGTGGACATCCAGAGCGTCAGCTGATAAAGGCTTAGTGTGTGTTGGGGTGGCAGTGTATAACTTCACATATATAGTATTCGGTACTATCCCCCTCTTGTGACTTAGGGGTAAAACACGAGCATCAACAGCCTGAATATATGCACATGAATTGTCGGTTGTGTCAAGAATAAGTTTTGGGGAAAATACTGGCATAGACCGGCTGTGTGCAGCATCTGGATTGTTCTCGATATATTTATAGACAACCCAGAACAGGATATGGTACTGAAGAGTGAGTGATGGATTAAAACGAATAAAGCCATCAGTCTACCGGGGAACAAATCTAATTTCAGGAGTTAGTTTGTGAGCCTGGAATATCAATTGCACAATTGCATTTGTTGACATTTGACGGTCTATCGGGTAGACTTACATAAAACATTTGGATTTTTCTGCCAGGGACTTTGTGACCATGTTTTGAACTTTGGTATAGATCTAACAGTTTGGATCCCTTCAGCCTTGTACATTGGATGGCCTTTAGTAAGTTGACTGGAGGAGGCAGAGACTTACTTAAACAGCATTCCGTGACGTCCCTTCCGGCAGCATAATTGGAACTGTAGTCACTGTGTTGGATGCTCTAGGATTTCCAAAATTCTATGGTGAAAACCATAGAGTTTCAGGGGAATTTTAAAGCATCCTGTAATGCCGTGAGGTCACTTTTGACTATTTGGCAGGAAGTACCATTTCAGCATTACAGGCCATCCTTTTACTTGCTTGGGGCTCTTTAGCTAAGGCTGAGGACAGACTGGCAATCTGCCCCGGGAAGCGGGGGAAGGGAGCCTGTTCAGACATGCGCAGCTGTCCCTCGGCTCCCTTCTGCACTTACCTACTTTGAAGCCGGTTTTCTTGCGCTTTAGAAGGACACCGGGAGAAACCGGTGTCCGGAGGCCATCTTGCGCTTGCTTCCCGCTTCCAGGCAGTGTGAACCGGAAGAAGGTGGGAGGCAAGCGGAGGTGGCAGTGTGAACGCGGTGTTTTGCCAGTTTGCGCATGAGCACTCATGCGCACATGCACACATAAGTGCATGCGCACATGCGCAAATTGCCGAAACAGCCCTATCACGAGCTGCGGAGGCCGGCCCACCTGGGGCCACTCCGCAGCAGTCTGAACGCTCCGTAACGGCATCCTTGCGCAATATCCTGGCCAATGTGGACAGCCAGCCCCGGGGGATTTCCCCCCCCCCGCAGCTTTTGCCTCCGGATTCATCCCACTCCAGATTGCCAGTCTGTCCTCAGCCTTAGAGAAATGAGGACTGAGGGGTGACATAATCGAGGTTTACAAGATTATGCATGGGATAGAGCAAGGTAGAGAAACAAGTCCTTTTCTCCCTTTCTCACAATACAAGAACTCGTGGGCATTCCATGAAATTGCTGAGCAGTCGGGTTAGAACAGATAAAAGGAAGGACTTCTTCACCCCAAGAGTGATTAACACGTGGAATTCACTGCCACAGGAGGTGGCGGCGGCTACAAGCATGGACGGCTTCAAGAGGGAATTGGAGAAACATATGGAGCAGAAGTCCATCAGTGGGTATTAGCCACAAGGTACAGATAGGAACTCTCAGTCTGGGGCAAGTGATGCTCTTTATTCTTGGTGCTTGGGGGCGGGGGCAACAGTGGGAGGGCTTCTAGTGTCCTGGCCCCACCAGTGGACCTCCTGATGGCACCTGGCATTTTTGGCCACTGTGTGACAGAGTGTTGGACTGGACAGGCCACTGGCCTGATCCAACATTGCCTTCTCTTATGTTCTTATGTACCACCTCTGCTCATCCTCCTCATTTCCCCTTTGCCACCCTATTGAACAACATCCAGGGAATAAGGGTGAGGGTATGAGATTGCCTGCTTGGCTTCCCTATTGGTAAACAGTTATCTCCCAGCCTCAGTTCCACATCTGCAATATGGTGCTACTAATCAATACTGTCATTGCAGGGCTGTCCTAAGGATGATGGTGAAATTCTTTGAAAACATAGGAAACGTACTATATAAAAACAGAGTGGTGTGATGAGACCCTGCCTTACCACACTGACTCAAGCCAGACAGATCGATTCATTCATTCTTTCCTACATTTCTATAATACTTTTCTTCTTTCCCTACAGTACTTTGCAACAAAACAAGCAAACTGAAAGCAAGGAAGCTGAGATTTTAAAAACATTAACACAATTAAACATTGTTAAAATCAAGTGAGGAAAAAGCCCTAGAATCATAGAATCATAGCGTTGGAAGGGACCTCCTGGGTCATCTAGTCCAACCCCCTGCACAATGCAGGAAATTCACAAATACCTCCCCCTCCACACCCCTAGTGATCCGTGTTCTATGGCCAGAAGATGGCCAAAAAAAAAACACCTCCAGGATCCCTGGCCAAACTGGCCTAGATAAAAAAAAGATGCTTCCTCACCCTAGAGTAGCAATCAACATTTTCCTGGACTTGTAAGAAAGGGCCACACACACAAAAAAAACCTCCGATGCAACCCTTCCTGCCCGCCCTTCTCGTGATCTGCCTAAGTTCACAGAATCCACATTGCTGTCAGATGGCCATCCAGCCTCTGTTTGAGAACCTCCAAAGAAGGAGAGCCCACCACCTCCTGAGGAAGCCTGTCCCACTGAGGAACCGCTCTAACTGTCCGGAAGTTCTTCCTAATGTTTAGCCGGAAACTCTTCTGATTTAATTTCAACCCGTTGGTTCTGGTTCAACCTTCTGGGGCAGCAGAAAACAACTCTGCCCCATCCTCTAGATCAGTGTTTTTCAACCTTTTTCGAGCTAAGGCACATTTCTTTCATTGAAAAAATCCCACGGCACACCTGACAATATCTCACGGCACAGTGGTTGAAAAACACTGAAATACAAGATAGTTGCCTCATTAATTGCCTCAGCTCAAGTATTAACTATGACAGTATTACAAATACACGTAATAGCCACTCAACTTGAAATCGTAAGTTACAGATCCAAAGTGTAATGGCTCCTTCCCATAACATTGACCTGAGTTTCAGAAGAAATATAATGTGGATGTATTTTAATACTGCGATTCTGCTAAAGTTTTTCAAATAGAGAGTTTAAACTCTTACTCTTATGTGAACGGCATTCCGCTGACCATAAGTGATTTGAAGAGAAGCACAGTACACCCATTCTTCGCTGAGGGACAGTTACTGATTTGAACCCCACCCTGACAGAAACAGCTAGCTGTTACCATCAAACATATTCATGTTTACTGGAATGTCTTGGTGCAAATCACCCTACCTCAGGCCGGCCACAGAGCGTGCGAACGGAATCAGTGAGACCGCGCCACTGTTCTTTCTCGCATGCGCAAAAGCGCCCCAGAAGGTCAGCCCGGAAGGCACATTTCTTTCATTGAAAAAATCCAGCGGCACACCTGACAATATCTCGCGGCACACCAGTGTGCCACGGCACAGTGGTTGAAAAACACTGCTCTAGATGACAGCCCTTCAGGTACCTGAAGGTGGTGATCATATCACCGCTCAGTCGTCTCCTCTCCAGGCTAAACATTCCCAGCTCCTTCAACCTTTCCCCATAGGACTTGGTGGTTTCCCCCTCAAACACTGTAGTCTCACACTGCCACTGTCTTCCCCACCCCCTCAGGCCTTCCCAATATTAGTCCCCATTGCTAAAGTGAAGAGGACAAGAGGTCTTCAGTGTTCCAAGCGTCAAACAGGGAAAAGCCAGGTGCTTCTTTGTCCAATATTCAAGAAAATTCAGAGTAATAAATCTTGCTTTTCTGGAAAGAAGAGATTGCTTCTTTTAGTTTAAAAGAAACTTTATTACTTAAGGAAAAAGGGAAACGGGATTAGCTACAAATAAACAAAACATGCTTACTAAGCAGCATTGTGCTGCGTCTGCACACTAAGACATCCTGCTAGAGAGTGAGAGAGAGATTACAATGGAGGATCTCTCCGTCTTCTTGACCCCTGAAAGGAAACACCTGATATCATTGACCAATTAGCAAGACAGTACACCTTTAGGTTTCCCAGGCTTAGAGTTAATTGGCCAGCTGCCAGGCACTTCCAGGTTAAACTAAGAAACACAACAAGTTACATAGGTTAACCCTATAATGACTGAAATCCCAGGTCTTGTCTTTCATACTCATTTCTCCAACAGATAGAACGGCAGTTGCTAAAATAGTAAGCTCCCTGGTATCTAGAAGAACATAATGGTCTCTATTCCTGTGGCTCATGCTGTTTTGGTAGCAGTTGTATAGCCCAGCTTAGCCTGACCACCTCAGAACTTGGAAGCTAAGCCAGATTGGCCATGGTTAGTACTTGGATGGGAGACCCCCAAGGAAGGCCAGGGTTGCTACCCAGAGGAAGGCAATGGAGAACCACTTCTGATCATCTCTTGCCTTGAAAACCCCAATGGAGAGTTGCCATAAATTGGTTGTGTCTTGACAGCTCTTAATTATTATATTTATTATAGTGTTCTGAGATTGCAGTCTAGCTTTGAAATTGGGCTGACCACGAACATGTGAAGTCTAACACTAGAGTACTTGGGGGGGGCAACAGTGGGAGGGCTTCTAGTGTCCTGGCCCCACTGCTGGACCTCCTGATGACACCTGGTGTTCTTGGCCACTGTGTGACAGAGTGTTGGGCTGGAGAGGTCATTGGCCTGATCCAACATTGGCTTCTCTTAGGTTCTTATGACTACATGACAGATCACATTCTCCTGTATGAGCCCACCTGCCAGTTAAGGCCATCGTCAGAGATCCTGCTGTGCATGGTTAAGAGCATGGATTCTAATCCCAGAGAACCAGGTTTGATTCCTCACTCTTCCACATGCAGCTGCTGTTGTGGCCTTGGGTCAGTCACAAGTTCTCTCAGAGCTGTTCTCTCATGAGCAGTTCTTGAAAGAGCGCTCTCAGCCCCACCTACCTCACAGGGTGTCTGTTGTGGGAAGGGGGAGGGAAAGGAGATTGTAAGCTGCTGTGAAACTCCTTCAGGTAGTGAAGGGCATGGTATAAATCCAATCTCTTCTTCTTCTACAATGGGCCACCTGAAAAGATCCCTATAGTAGGTAGAGCAGGGGTGGGAACACCAAAAGTTCACCCATTTCCTCTGCCACCTCCCTCCATAATGCTATAAATCCATGGCTCAGTTGTAGAGTATCTGCTTGGCATGCAGAACGCCCCAGGTTCAATCCCTGTCATCTCCATTTAAAGATGCAGGCAGTAGGTGATGCGAAAGACCCCTGCCTGAGACCCTGGAGAGCTGCTGCCAGTCTGAGTAGACAATACTGACTTTGATGGACCAAGGGTCTGATTCAGCACAAGGCATCTTCTCTCTTGTCTTTTTACTGGCCCAGTCAATCATCTCCAGATCTTTCCACACCAAGAGATGTTCAGCCATTCTGGTGGTTTCCACTTCTTTCTCCTATACCTTTCACAGTTCAATGAAGCTAGCAACAAGCCTGGTTTCCATACAGCCAATCGTCAGAAAGAATTCTGGTGTTGATGGTAGCTCTTCATTCTCACCTCAAGATTGCCACAGCATTGGACTGGCAGCAGCGTGAAACCCCCGAGAGAAGTCTGGGGACCAACTCCACTGGTGTTAAAACAATCCCTGAGCTCTGACTTCAGAATTTAATATATGCTATCGTCCTTTGGGCAACGGGTGCCGAAGGGATCCCATTAACACAAAAAGCGACTGAGCTATTTTTGGTTGGCCGGATGAGATTTGGAGCTGTCAAAAAGCTGATATTGAGTACACAGCAAAAAGGGATTCTGACAGTTGCCACATGCAATCTGCGTCCAGGGACAGGGGAAAGAAATCCAGATGCATGGAGCTGTCTAAGGGGAATAAGAAAGAGAAGGGGGCAGCCATATCGGTATAATTAGGCCTATAGTAAATTAGTGAAGAAGAAGAAGAGATTGGATTTATACCCCGCCCTCCACTCCCCAAGGGAGTCTCAGAGCGGCTTACAAACTCCTTTCCCTTCCCCTCCCCACAACAGACATCTTGTGAGGTAGGTGGGGCTGAGAGAGCTCTGAGACAACTGTCCTTGAGAGAACAGTTGTGCCAGAACTATGGCTTGCCCAAGGTCATACAGCAGGTGCAAGTGGAGGAATGGGGAATCAAACCCAGTTCTCCCAGATTAGAGTCCACAGACTTAACCACTACACCAAACCAGTGTAGGACAAGTTATCAATGGATGTGATTTCTGAATGTGAATTCTGATATTTCCTCTGACATGCATATATTGACAGCTGTCATTGTGCCTTCTTAAGAGTTTAACTGTAGTACATCCAGATTTTGGTATTTAGCCCGAATGAAAGAAATCTATAGTAGAATATAGATATTCTATGTTTGTATCTTGCTGTATAAGAAGCTATATTAAGAAGAAGTATTATTTGAGGCCTTTGTAGATGCAGTTAGAGAGCAATAGAATGGAATATGAATCTGGAAGTTGCAAGGACACTAAGCAAGGGAAGTTATGTGATGAAAAAATCTCTTGAGTGTTCTCAAAACAATATCTCCTCTTGTAATAGCAGAGCATCTGGCCCCAGGAAGTCTGCCAAAATCCAGTTCCATGTGCACCTTATCAGAAAACTCCCTAGCTTGGGGTGGAGGTAATATAAGCTCTGGGTGATGCTAAGAAAGGGCCTGGTGTTCTTTATCGTTTCACACTGTCCTAAGAACAGATAAGCAGATGTAATTACTGACACTTTTGACCAGTATAGTAAGAACACCAATAGAGATGTGTTAAGTCAAATGATGTTTTAATGATGCTACCAATTAGGAATTTTTCTCTGTGTAAACTATACGTGATATCATTTGGGGTGTAAGACCTCTTGCCCTTCCTGGTCATGGCAGAATATAGCTTGGCTTTACTGAGTGCTAAGGAATCCAGTCCTGTATTTCCTGTTTCTTGCAATAAACAGAGGCCGAGGACAGACTGGCAGTCCGCTTTAAAAGCGGAGGCAGAGCGGCCATTCAGACTGCCACATCTGCCCGGAGGAGGCGGCCCATACCCAACATGTCCGGCGCCGCGCTCCTCCCGCAGCAGCCGGGCACCACTTAAAAGTGGTGTCCCGGCTGCTGCGACGCACGTTCCACCTGCTTCCGGCGGGTGTGAACACGTGCCGGGCGGGGGAGCCATGCGGCATTCAGACGCCGCCGGCGGAAGCCACCCGAAGTCTGGACGCTGTGGGCGGCTTCCTTGCGGTGGCGTGCGAACGCCGCGTGGCAGGGGCAATTCTGGCGGGGACCTTGTTCTGCCACACTGCGGAGGTGCGGCAGAACTTAAGCCTGTCTTCGCCCAGATATTCATCTAACTCGCTGGACTGTGACTGTGTGTTCCTAATTCAGCCCTGGGAGCACATGGGGCACAAATTTGTGCACCATTAGCAAGAATGGTGCACAAATTTGAGCACCATTAGCAAGAATACATGTGTACATGCTTTCTTTCTGCACTGAATACCATCAGTTCTGAAACATATTACATAACTGTAAGACTACACCAGTTTCACAAATATGAATGCACCTGCAAATATGGTATATCCTATTCTAGATGTTTATATCTATTTTAGATATGCAACTTTGGCAAAAAGAAAGATGACACCCCATGAGGAACCAAAAGTAGGGGGGATAAAAGATTGACCCATATCCCCTCCCACCAAAATCCAATCTCCTCCTTCAAGATTGTATGACTCTTCAGGAGCTTGAACAGGCCAATTTCCTAATCCTTTAGGATTCTCTTCCTTTAATTGACTCTCAACTGCTCTCAACATTTGGTGCCCCTTAGAACATGCTCGTTAGGCCACGATGGGGGAGGGCCTGTGGCTCAGTGGACGAGCCTCTGCTTGACAGGCATGTAGGACAAGGGAAAAAGAATGTGATTTTTGAATGTGATTTCTGACACTTTCTCCTTTATATATATATTGCCAGCTGTCACTGTGCCTTCAAAAGTTTAATCATAACAGATTCAGATCCTGGTATGTAACTGAGAAGCTTCTGATTAGAGAAACTTATAGCAGAATGTATATATTTAATAACTGAATTTTTTTGTATAAGAAGCCATATTAAGCAAAAGTATTATTAAAAGCCTCTGTAGATGGAATTAGGATGCAATAGAAATGGAATGCGCAAGACGCAAGGATGCCAAGGGAAGGTTTAATGTGATTTATAACCCCTTATCAACAAGCCCTCCATACAAAGGTCAGAAAGGAACCCACTGTTCTCTACTGTTCCCATTGTCCAGGAAACCAGATAAGTGAAGGCAACCACTGACATAACTGACCACTATAAGGATAGTAAGGCTTAAAGTCAAATGATGCTTGTAGGATGTTAACTGCCTGGTACCAAGTAGAGACCCTTTCATGTGTAAACTCTATGTGATGTCATTTGGGGTATAAGACCTTCTGCCCTTCCTGGTTATGGCAAAATACAGCTTTGGAATTGCTGGGGTGCTAAGGCACTCATCAGCCCTGTAGTCCCTGCTACGAATTCACTAAACGGATATTCATCTAACTCATTGGACTCAGTCTGTGTGATTCCAGTTCGGCCAAGGGGTCACATAGGGCACAGATTTGTGCATCATGCAGAAGGTCCTGAGTTCAATCCCCAGCATCTCCAGTGGAAAGGGCCAGGCAGGTGGTGTTGTGAAAGACCTCTGCTTGAGAACCTGGAGAGCTGCTGCCAATCTGAGTAGGCAATACTGAGTAGACAATACTGACCTTGATGGGCCAAGAGCCTGATTCAGTATAAGGCAGCTTCATGTGTCCATGAGGACCCACCCAGTCCATCTACCCACTAGCCCGGGCTTCCTCTCCTCTTGCTCATCTGCAAATTTCCTGCCACCTCCTCATGCCTCCAACCACTTTCTCCAACCAGCGCTCAGTACCCTGCCTCTTCCTTTCCTTGTTGATACTGCCACTTTCCCCCTCTTCCCCTTATCCATTCTTGACTTTTTTAAAAAAAGCCTGGTTATATGGGATTCCAAAGCTACCGGTTAGTACTGGCAGTGATCTTATGATACTGTGCATAGCATTTTTCAGAAGTTTCCATATATGCATAGGCTTCTGGGATTTTCCCTGGGTTTGTAGAAACCTCTCCCCTTTCTCTTCATTGATCCTACTGCGGACAGCCAGTTTAGTGTAGCGGTTAGGAATGCAGACTCTAATCTGGGAGGACCAGGTTTGATTCCCCACTCCTCCACATGCAGCTGCTGGTGTGACCTTGGGTCAGTCACAAGTTCACTCAGAGCTGTTCTCTCAAGAACAGTTCTGGAAAGAGCTCTCTCAGCCCCGCCTACCTCACAAGGTGTCTGTTGTGGGAAGGGAAAGGAGATTGTAAGCCGCTCTGATACTCCTTTGGGGAGTGAAGGGCAGGGTATAAATCCAATCTCTTCTTCTTCCTCTTGATCAGCATCTGCGGCCAAGTTGAGTATTTATTCATTTTTACCTCACCTTTCTCCACAAAGAGGACCCAAAGTGCCTTACCTTGCACTCCCTCATTTTGTCTCCAGAACAAACCTGTGGGGGAGGTTAGGTGGAATGCATGTCACCCAGCATGGTTCCATGGCGGAGTGGAAATTCGAACCCCGGCCTCCCAAATCCTAGAGCAATGTGATGTAAAACCAGGGGTCCGATGGAGCGGGAGCGCACAGGAGCGCAGCTCTGGGAGTGAGAAGCCCAGGGGGTGGGCACATGACCAAGCCCCACCCCCTTCTTGGCTTCCCCGAGCAGTGCAGAGGCGCAGCGCCCCGGGGAAAGCCCTGCTAGGGTCTTTATTGTTTTTAATGTTTTGTTTTAATATTGATAATTTTATCATTGTTCCTTTTATGACTGTGTGCTGCTTTTCCAGAGACTTGCTCAAGGTGGCATATAAATTTTCTAAGTATACCATTTTTTATCTGGGCACATGGCTCATAAGTACTGGAGAAATTTCACCAACCCTTCAGCAGCTTCCACCCCATCAGTTTGGTGTAGTGGTCAGGAGTTGGACTCTAATCTGGGAGAACCGGCTTTGATTCCCCACTCCTCCACATGCAGCTGCTGGTGTGACCTTGGGCCAGTCACAAGTTCTCTCAGAGCTGTTCTCTCATGAGCAGTTCTCAAAAGACCTCTCTCAGCCCCACCTACCCCACAGGGTGTCTTGTTGTGGGGAGGGGAAGGGAAAGGGATGGGTGGTGCACATGTCCTGGGTATCTCAAGTCTCCTTGAAACCTGGTGGTTTCAAGGGAGCAGGAAGAGAATGAGGGTGTGTTCCTTATGCTTATTTTTATTGCACAAAGTATGGGATGGGGAAGGGAATGGAGGACGAGCAGGTCAGTTTCACTCACCAGTGGAGTGGAGCCTGAGGGGTGGGCGTTGCCTTCTGACACACTTTTGGTATGTTAGGGGGTGTGGCGTATGCAAATGAGTTATGCAAATGAGTTATGCTAATGAGCTCCTGCACCTCTTTTTCTACGAAATGACCCCTGTGTAAAACCAGACTTTGAGTGTAACGGGGGTGTCTTTGCCCCATGCCTTTCACCCCAATGTTTGTTCTGCTGACGCAACCTCTGCGGAATTCAGAGCCATGAGCCCAAACGAGAGAAAGTCACACTGACTGTGGCGTCAGAGTGATCCCCTTCGGGAGCAGGAACGGAACATTTCTGTACGCTGCTAAGGAAGGCTAACGCTGGAAGAATCTCTTGCAGAGAATTACATTATGCATTTATGCTTTGGCCTGAGGGTAACCTTACCATTTGTATTATGGAGCTGCTTATAAAACAGTCCCGATTGGCACTGTCAGATTTTGAAGTCCAGCTAAGCCGCTGTATCCCTGACGAACCGTGAATACAAGACATCCTTTTAACAGAGACGGAGGCTCAGGGGTACCATTAAGCCTTTGTTCCAATGCACCGACATAAGAGGAACGGACAAACAAAACAAAGGGAAAGTTCACTAGGAAATGAATAATTGAAGTTCGGGGGCTTTCTGTTGCCTCCTTGGAGAAACCTTTTAATGGAAGTGCCCAAGGTCCTATTAGAGGCTTCAAGGTTCGCGGCTCAGACCAAACACACACAAAGTAAAATATGTATTAAGACGAACAGGGAAAGGTAATCAAGATCCCTTTAAATTGAAAGCTTTTTTTTTTGCTTGACAGTTTCATCATGTGTCTCTTTCTGGGGAGTTCTGACATCTGCTCAGGCTGAAAAATCCTCTGGAATCAACTGGCCGATAGTAAGAAGTTGGCGTGAGTTTCAGGCCTGGAGGGGGAGAGGCAAGTGGGTGGATTGAATACTGGAATACCTTTGTGTACTGGTGCTGGGAAGCTCCATCGTGAGGAGACCTTGGCCTTTATTCCCTTTAGTTTGGGGAACTGGTTGACTGCTGTGTAGGGTTGCCAGCTTCCTGGTGGGGCCTGGAGATCTCTTGGCACTATAAGTGTGTTTCCAGACAACAGAGATCAGTTCCTCTGGAGGAAACGGCTGCTTCAGAGGGTGGACTCCATGATGTAACATCCCAGCTGGGCTCCCTCTCCTGCCCCACCAGTTCCACCCTCCCGTGGTTCCAGCCCCACATCTCCAAGCCAGATTTGGCAACCCGACTGCTGTGTGAAACAGGATGACGGACTTGCTGGACCACTGGTCTGATGCCGCAAAGCCATTCTTACGTTCATAAGTGGTCTTGAGGAGACTCATTTTGATATATTTTTTAATTATGTTATTGATTTAGTATAGACATCGGTTACCTGAATACAAAGCCAGACAAAGCTACATAATACTTCCTTCCTTGGGGAGGGGCCATGGCTCAACGGAAGAGCCTTTGCTTGGCATGCAGAAGGTCCCAGGTTCAACCCCTGGTATCTCCAGTTAAAAATGACCAAGCAGGAGGTGATGTGAAAGACCTCTGTCTGGGACCCTGGACAGCTGCTGCCAGTTTGAGTAGTCAATAATGAACTTGATGGACTGGCGGTCCGATTCAGTATAAGGCAGCTTCCTGTGTGTGAACTGGACTTTCCCAACACCTGCTGCCTCCCATGAAGCTGTGTTATACCGATCTAGACCGCTAAGAACATAAGAGAAGCCAATGTTGGATCAGGCCAAGGGCCAGTCTGGTGTAGTGGTTAAGTGCGCAGACTCTAATCTGGGAGAACCGGGTTTGATTCCCCACTCCTCCACTTGCACCTGGCTGGATGACCTTGGGCAAGCCATAGCTCTGTACCAGCTGTTCTCTCAAGGACAGCTTGGGAAAGAGCTCTCTCAGCCCCACCTACCTCACAGGGTGTCTGTTGCGGGGAGGGGAAGGGGAAGGAGTTTGTAAGCCGCTCTGAGACTCCAAGTGAGTGAAGGGCAGGGTATAAATCCAATCTCCTCCTCCTCCCATCCAGTCCAACACTCTTGTCACACAGGGGCTAAAAATACCAGGTGCCATCAGGAGGTCCAGCAGTGGGGCCAGGACACTAGAAGTCCTCCCACTGTTGCCCCCCCGGTCAAGCGCCAAGAATACAGAGCATCACTTGCCCCAGACCAAGAGTTTCCTATCTATACCTTGTGGTTAATAGCCACCAATGGACCTCTGCTCCATATGTTTATCCAATTCCCTCTTGAAGCCGTCCATGCTTGAAGCCACCACCACCTCCCCTCTAGCAGCTCTGTCCATCAAAGTCAGTATTGTCCACTCAGACTGGCAGCTGCTCCCCCAGGTCTTAGGTAGAGATCTTACTCATCACCTGCTGCCTGATACTTTTAACTGGAGATGCTGGGGGCTGAATCTGGGACCTTCTGCATGCCAAGCAGAGGCTCTACCACTAAGCTACAACCAATCCCATTAGAAGTACCTGAGGTAGCTTACTGTGTTGAGAGCAAACTATACAAGAAAAACACAACCAATGGGAGGGGGAGTTGGAATTTAAGAAGAAGGAGGAGGAGGAGAATCGGAGTTATACCCCACCCTTCACTCGGAGTCTCAGAGCGGCTTACAATCTCCTTCCCTTCCTCTCCCCACAACAGAAACCTGAGAGGTAGGTGGGGCTGAGAGAGCTCTGCGAGAACTGCTCTTGAGAGAACTGCTCTGAGAGAACTGCGGCTTGCCCAAGGTCATCCAGCAGCTGCATCTGAAGGAATGGTTCTCCCAGATTACAGTCCGCACTTCTAACCGCTACACCAAAGAGGTATGTCAAAGCAGTATAACAGTCGAAAGAAATCAGGAAGGGCACGGAAAAAATTGTGGAACCAAACGGACCAACACCCATATTTCCACCTGGTGTCTAAAAGGAGCAGAGGGAAAGGGTATATTGGGGGACATCATACAGTTGTATAACATCTAGTTGAGTGTCTGTCTCTTTCCGGCTTGCAAATCATACAAGTCTGGATGTAGCCAGATGTATGAACCACTGGACATGAGCCGAAGGCCAAGAACCAAAGGGCTTTTGGCCCTTGGCCCTTTACTCAAGTCTCACAGACTGGGACCTGCTTTAGGTCTTTTCAGGGGACAGAAGTGGGATAGTAACTCCTTCATCAAATATTAAATACATAAAACTCAGACAGGCAGTGTGATGCAGTGGTTAGAGTGTTGGACTAGGAGATGGGAGACCCAGGTTCAGAACCCCACTCTGCCATGGAAGCTCACTGGGTGATCTTGGGCCAGTCACACACACTCAGCCTAACCTACCGCACAGGGTTGTTGTGGGGAATCAAATGGAGGAGAGGAGAATTTTGTAAGCCGCTTTGGGTCCCCATTGGGGAGGAAGGAGGGACATCAATGAAGTAAATAAAAATTAAAATTAAAACTTGACAGGTTAGACATCAGAGGAAATGTCGTAGGGAAGGCATTCCACACCTGAGGTGCCAACACACAGAAAGTCCTGTCTGCAGTCCCCACTGGCCTCATCTGTGAAAGTAAATCTTATTTTATGTGGAGCGAGGCCACCAGGCAGGCAGATAGATACAGAAGGAGTCCTTCAGATGAAACCTGTTCATAGTTAAAGGACAGATTTTTGCACTTCCAATACCTAAGATGGTCCCAAAGTCTTCACTCACTTGGCACATGAAACTTCCTTCTGCTGAGGGAGGCAGGGTCACCAGCTCAAGGCTGGGAAATGCCTGGAGATTTGGGGGGTGGAGTCTGAAGAGTACAAGGGGTTTTTTTTTGGGGGGGGGAATCAGTGGTGTATAATGACATGAAGTCCACCCTCCAAAGCAGCCATTTTCTCCAGGGGAACTGATCTCTGGTGTTTGGAGATCCCTTGAAATTCTGGGAGACCTCTAGGCCTTACTTGTTGGTGGCAGCCCTAGATTCAGACCATGGTTCTAGCAATGTCTGCACTTACTTTGTAATGTTTGGCATAGTGGGCCTTAGGAAGCATGTAGGACTCCTGTCCCCCTGGATATTTTTTGTTTTACCTCCTGTTGCTCTGACAGCAAGAGGCTATGGAGAACAGGAAGTTGCTCCACACTTGGTTCCTGAGGCTTATTTGGTAAATGTGGGTTCCATTGTAGGAGGAGGACATCTGAGGGCATTATGGAGGGAGGGAGGGAGGGAAGGAAGGAAGGAGAGAGGGGGGAGGGAGTGGAGGGAAGGGGGGAGGGTGTGGAAGGAGGGAAGAAAGAAAGAGAGGGAGGGAGGGAGTGGAAAGAAAGAAAGAGAAAAAGAAAGAAAGAAAGAGAGGGGGGAAGTAAGGAAGAGAGAGAGGGAGGGAGTGGAAGGAAGGGAGGGACTAGGAGGGAGGGAGGGGGAGTGGAGGGGAGGGAGGGAGAGGAGGGAAGGGAGGCAAAGAAGGAAGGAAGAAAAGAGAGAGAGAATGAAAGGGAGGGAGGAAGTAGGGTTGCCAGCCTCCAGGTGGGGCCTGGGGATCTCCTGCTTTTACAATTGATCTCCAGCTGACAGAGATCAGCTCCCCTGGAGAAAATGGCTGCTTTGAAGGGTGGGCTCTATGGTATTGTATCCTGCTGAGTCCCCTCCCTCCAAACCCCAGCCTCTCCTGGCTCCACCCCCTAAGTCCCCAGGTATTTTCCAACCCGGACTTGGCAACCCTAGGAGGGACGGAGGGAGGGAGTGGAAGGAAGGAAGGGGAGGGAGGGGGTGGAAGGTGAGGCACGAAGGAAGAGCGAAAGGGAGGGACTGGAAGGAAGGAAGGAAGGAAAAGGAGGGAGGGAGGGAGTGGAAGGAAGGAAGGGGAGGGAGAGAAGGTGTGGAAGGGAGGGAGGGGAGGGAAGGAAGGAAGGAAGGAAGGAAGGAAGGAAGGAAGGAAGGAAGGAAGGAAGGAAGGAAGGGAAGGTGTGGAAGAGAGGGGAGGAAGGGAGGGCATGGAAGGAAGGAAGGGAGGAAAGAAGGAAGGGAGGGAGGGAGGGAGGAAGGAAGGAAGGAAGGAAGGAAGGAAGGAAGGAAGGAAGGAAGGAAGGAAGGAAGGAAGGACTGCTGTTCTAGACTAGTGAATGAATTAACCAGTTCCACATCTGGGTTGAAAACCCTCAACTGCCTTATTATTCGAAAATAGATTTTTGCTACAAGGAGGAAAGCAGAAGAAATGTGCTCATCATCTTAGCTGAGTCTGACAGCCATGAGGAAACACACACACAGGTGCCAGGAGTGAGTCATCTTGCAATGACATTTCAAAGGTGGAGCCAGAGAAACGCGTGTCTGAATATTCAGCATGTCACTCTTGACAAAAATATTTTCTTGTCACCTTTATTATATAATCATCATCTCTGAGGGACAGATGGCTGGAAGATGGCAATTTTAATCGGCCGCCGACTAGATCTTGCCTGTCTCTACCCAGGCCAATCTAAGCCAAATAGAATTGTGTCTAGGGAGCATGTTCGGTCACCAGAGCATGAATTTCCTGTCTTGGACGGCCCACCACCCTCGGTGACACTGCCAAATGCCCGCCAGTCCTGTTCCTGCCCCCTGAACCTGCCCCCTAGAAACAGGATGAGGGGGTTCATTTCAGGCTGGTATAGAAGTGGGGAACGGGGGAAATCATGCTCCATGGGTAGGAATCCTTGTGCGTATAAAGTGCCCTCAAGTCGCAGCTGACTCATGGCAAACCCTTATGGGGTTTTCAAGGCAAGAGATGAACAGGGGTGGTTTGCTGTTGCCTGCCTCTGCACTGCAACCCTGGACTTGCTTCCTTGGTGGTCTCCCATCCAAATACTGACCAGGGCCAACCTGGCTTAGCTTCTGAGAGCTGACAAGATAATGCTCGCCTGAACTATCCAAGTCGAGGCAGGAGACAAAGAGAGGTGGTCTACCATTGCCCGCCTCTGCATTGCAACCCTGGACTTCCTTCCTTGGTGTTCTCCCATCCAAATACTGACCAGGGCCAACCAGCTTAGCATCTGAGATCTAATAAAATCGGGCCAACCTGGGCCATCCAGGTCAAGGCAAGAGATGATTAGAGGTGGTTTGCCATTGCCTGCCTCTGCCTAGCAACCCTGGAATTCCTTGGCGGTCTCCCACCCAAGTACTGACCAGGGCCAACCCTACTTTGTTACTGAATTCTGACAAGACGAGGCTACCCTGGGCTATCCAGGTCAAAGCAAGAGATGATCAGAGGTGGCTCGCCATAACCTTCCTCTGTGTAGCAACCCTGAAGTTCCTTGGCGATTTCCCATCTAAGTACTAACCAGGGCCAACCTGGTTTAGCTTCTGAGTTCTGAAAATATGAGGCTAGCCTGGGTCATCCAGGTCAGAATAGGAACAGGGAGGCCTAATTTCAGATCCTCCTCTCCCTTCTGCCATGAAGCTCCCTAGGTGACCTTGGACCAGTCACTGTCTTTCAGCCTGACTTTTTTTCACAGGATGGCTGGGAGAATAAAGTGGAGGTAGGGGTACCAGTTTATGCCACCTGAGCTCCTTGGAGGAAGGGATGGGATAAAAATGGGAAGAACGGAAGAATGTTCGTTGTTGTAGGTTTTCTGGGCTGTATGGTCGTGGTCTTGACATAGTAGAAGAAGAAGAAGAAGAAGAAGAGATTGGATTTATATCCTGCCCTTCACTCACTTGGAGTCTCAGAGCGGCTTACAAACTCCTTTCCCTTCCCCTCCCCACAACAGACACCCTGTGAGGCAAGCAGGGCTGAGAGAGCTCTGAGACAACTGTCCTTGAGAGAACAGCTGGTACAGAGCTATGGCTTGCCCAAGGTCATCCAGCCAGGTGCAAGTGGAGGAGTGGGGAATCAAACCCGGATCTCCCAGATTAGAGTCCACGCACTTAACCACGACACCAAACTGGCTCTCAAACTGGCTAGCACATTGTATTACAGAAGAATGCATTGAATATGTGCAGCTTTTATATACAGGATCAGACCATTGGTCCATCAAGATCCATCTCGTCTACTGAGACCAGCAGTGGTCCTTCAGGATTTCAGGTGAAGATCTTTCACACTACCTATTACCTGCTCCTTTTAATGAGCGATACTGGGAATCGAACCTGGGACCATCTTCGTGCCAAGCCAATGCTCTGCCTCTGACTCACAGCCCCTCCTAGGGATGCCAGCCTCCAGGTGGGACCTGGGGATCCCCTGGAATTACTGCTCATCTCCAGACTACAGAGATCACTTCCCATGGAGAAAACGGATGCTTTGGAGGGTGGACTCTCTGGCATTGTACCTCACTGAGGTCCCTGTCCTCCCCAGGCTCCACCCCCAAATCTCCAGGAATTTCCCAGCCTGGATCTGGCAACCTTAGTCTCTCCCCATGCCCCACCAGTGCTTCCCCCAGAAACCATAACATCTTCCGCTGCGTTAGTACCCTTCAAACTTCAGCTCAGTGCCGGCATATTTGGCACATTTGCTTCTATTTAAATGCAAACCGAAACTTCTGCTCTACCTTCCAGCCATTGTTTGTTTGAACCGCCATGACTTGTGTTGCTGTCTTTCAGTACATTAGTTCCCATTTGGGGACCGAGTACCTTTTTAAAGAACGACACAAAGCCGGAACCTCAGAAGCCGAACCCTTTGTGATGGGATTCTGTAGGTCTTGAAATGAATTTCCTCGGGGCGGATGACTTTGTGGTGTGACACACAGCCGTGGGATCATAGGTTTCGGAGGAGCTGGTGAACACAGTGCAGTGTGAACGGGGCGACCTCCAGCATATTAAGTGGATCTGCCCCTGCGAAAGCCGTTCTCCCAAGTTTTGAATAAGCGGTAAATATTAACAGTTCAGCGGGGCTCGCGGAAGCCTCTCTCCTTTCCCGCGAAGTCTTTCTGAGCAAACATCCAGGACACAATGAAATTATGCTGACCCCTTTTTTTTCTAGGGTCAGGCATAGACTCCATTGCACTCAAATCTATTGGTGTTTCCGTACTGATACTCGACTATGTTTGGTTTGCAAAGAGCTGAATGGTGCTCATTATGCTCCTATCAACCCTATGAAGTCAGCCGCTGTTATTGTGGTTTTGTGGGTGGAATGCGAGGGCCGAGATGTGGAGTGCCTTGCTGAAGGCCACAGAATGTACATGTGGAGACAAAGGTGAACGTTGAACAATGAATCAGCTGAACACTGAATCAGTTGCACGGTGCTGGCGGTTGGATCATATGGGCTTGGATCCAGGATGGCATTTACATGGGTGCCAGTATTCTGGGATGGCCCAGGCTAGCCCGATCTCATTTGGTCTTGGAAGCGAAGCAGGGTCAGCCCTGGTTTGTACAGGGATGGGAGAGCACCTAGAAGTCCAGTGCTTGGATGGGAGACCCCCAAGGAAGTCCAGGGTCACTTTGTGGAGGAAGGCAATGACAAACCACTTCTGACTGTAGTATGGATGAGAATACATAATAATTTTTGCAATTCGGATTACTCATATTGATATTCTTATATTTTTTTCTGGTTTTCTTATGGATTTTTATATTCAAATTCTATTAGGATTTCATAAAGGCCGATTAAATGGAAAAGCCTCTCCTTTGTAGGCTAAAGTGCCTTTCTAGCGAATGCCAGCAGACAAGAAGCAAGATTCTTTCCTCCTCTTCAAGTTGTTTGGATGGGATGGCTATCTAGCTGTCTGGTGTCTCTTTTAGTTTTCTTTTTAACAGGATTTCAGTATAGTGATGCTGGTACAGCATAGAAGAAGAAGAAGAAGAAGAAGAAGAGATTGGATTTATACCTCGCCCTCCACTCCCCAAGGGAGTCTCAGAGCGGCTTACAAACTCCTTTTCCCTTCCCCTCCCCACAACAGACACCCTGGGAGGTAGGTGGGGCTGAGAGAGCTCTTTCCAGAGCTGTCCTTGAGGGAACAGCTGGTCCAGAGCTATGGCTTGCCCAAGGTCATCCAGCCAGGTGCAAGTGGAGGAGTGGGGAATCAAACCTGGTTCTCCCAGATTAGAGTCCACGCACTTAACCACTACACCAAACTGATGAATAGAAGTATTCGCTTAAAGTACAGAGTTCATGGGTTTAGTTGTTTGGGGTGAAACTCTGGAGTGTCTGGGTCAAGAAGAGCTTTTAGCTTCATATCAGAAAACAATAGCTTTTTGGGTAAGAAGAATCCCTGATTATTATTATTATTGAGGTGAGGTTAAGTAAACATTTAAGATATTATGTAGTCACACCTTTTTCTATAACTGACCAATGAACGTATGGTTGCTCAGATGATGCTCTATACCTCTGTGACCAATTATGATCTCTGGACCTTATCTCTCTGAGTATGTCATTTTAGGTATAAAACTTCATATACTTCCTGGTATTGGTCAGAAAGCAGTCGATTTTTGAAAGGCTCATTTGGCCTAACTGTTTTCCTAGCATTTCTTGCATTAAATAATAAATGAACCTTCCTCCTCATTGTAACTTCAATTTAATTCTGACTTGGTAATTTTAGGTGTGTAACATGTTTGCCTCTTGCCAGGGGTCATTTCGTAGAAAAAAAGGTGCAGGAGCTTATTAGCATAACTCATTTGCATAACTCATTTGCATATGCCACACCCCCTAACATACCGGAAGTGTGTCAGAAGGCAACACGCACCCCTCAGGCTCCACTCCACAGGTGAGTGAAACTGACCTGCTCTTCCTCCATTCCCTTCCCCATCCAATACTTTGTGCAATAAAAATAAGTGTAAGGAACACACCTTCATTCTCTTCCTGCTCCCTTGAAACCACCAGGTTTCAAGGAGACTTGAGATACCCAGGACATGTGCACCACCCATCCCTTCCCCTTCCCTTCCCCACAACAAGACACCCTGTGAGGTAGGTGGGGCTGAGAGAGATCTTTTGAGAACTGCTCGTGAGAGAACAGCTCTGAGAGAACTTGTGACTGGCCCAAGCTCACACCAGCAGCTGCATGTGGAGGAGTGGGGAATCAACCCCAGTTCTACCAGATTAGTGTCCAACTCCTGACCACTACACCAGACTGATGGGGTGGAAGCTGCTGAAGGGTTGGTGAAATTTCTCCAGTACTTATGTGCCATGTGCCCAGATAAAAAATGGTATACTTAGAAAATTTATATGCCACCTTGAGCAAGTCTCTGGAAAAGCAGCACACAGTCATAAAAGGAACAATGATAAAATTATCAATATTAAAACAAAACATTAAAAAAATAAAGGGCTTTCCCTGGGGCGCTGCGCCTCTGCACTGCTTGGGGAAGCTGAGGAGGGGGCGGGGCTTGGTCATGTGCCCGCCCCCTGGGCTCTTCACTCCCAGAGCTGCGCTCCTGTGCGCTCCTGCTCCAACGGACCCCTGCCTCTTGCCTTGAAAACCCTATGGGGTCGCCATAAGGTGGCTGTGACTTGATACACATACACACAGATTTCTGCTCATGGAACTTGACTTTCCCTGTTCCTTTTCCCCTTTTTTTCTGCATCAGGCTGAAAAGTGCCCCCCCCCCCCGCATCCTGTTTCCAGGGGACAGGTTCAGGGGGCAGGAACAGGACTGGGGGGCAATCTGAGGTCTTATGGGAGAAGAAGAAGAAATCGGATTTATACCCCACCCATAAACAGTGTTTCAGGGGCAGGGAGATAGAGAGAGCTGGGAGTTATCAACACAGCAACGTCTCCTTCACTCCCCCATTTCTGCTCAATCATGGTTTTGGCTGTCATTCCAAGCACTTACTGTGTGAACGAGTGTGCACTTCAGACAGATACTGTACGGAAATTAGAAATGAATAAAAGCTCTCCGCTAAATTAGTCCTGTCCAGCTTACTGAATGGGTTTCTTGAATAGAAACAGAATGGAGAGAGAGAGAGAGAGAGAGAGAGAGAGCTGCCACATTAACCAAAAGCTCCTATCTCTTTTCTGCTGAGGGCCATCTCTCTCTCTCTCTCTCTCTCTCTCTCTCTCTCTGACTCCTTGCCGGATTAGCAGAAATATCAGATATGGATCATTAATCAGCGCGCCTCGACTGTCCTTGAATTATTTAATGCAATATTTGAGGAGCTGTGAATTATTTAAGGCCGCATGCGAAAGGTCCTCTCCGATAGATATGCCGCGATTATTAAGAGACGTTGCTAAGTCTGATTTATTTTGCCACAGCCCCATACCGGGGCGGAATGCTTCACAAACAAGAATCTTTTCCTGTAAGTTCCTAAGCCGAAAGGAGAGGAGCACATGGGGGCGGGAAAGGGAAATTTGTGTGGGATATTGTGGGGAGCTGGGGGGGTTTTTAGGATGTCAACCTGGCGTTTTTCTCCACTGGATTGGTGACAAATATTCGCAGCAAGCTTGTGTTTGTTTTGCAGCCGAGGAAATTGTTTCGAACGGATTCTCCCGGATACGTTAGAAACGATTAGACAAGGTGCTTCAAGGGAGGTTTTACATACAAAGCCCTTCATGGCCTTGGATTCTCATATTTGCAAAACCATCTCTGGTTGTCTCTCAGTTAGGCTGTTTTTACATCTGACTTTCCCGCTGGAATCATTCTAGTTCCAAAAAAACCTGCCCACACCTCTGTGTGGTGTGAAACCGTGCTGCTACTGAAATGTCCACATCTACTAATTGCCCTCCTGTGGTCAAGCTAGTATTCAACCGGCTTTATTCTGCTTTAAACAATTGCTGTTGATTAGTGCACTTAGACCCCCTGGAGTGAAATTTCACACCACTGTGAAATCAGCACAGGAAAAGACAGCAGTCAAACTACTTTAGAGGGGAGGTGTAAAATGACCCTTAGTCAGTAATCTGGTCTGAAAAGCTCTTAAACTCCAGATTCTTCTGGGGTCTACCAAATCTGTTTGTGCTCTGTGCTGCCACCCCATGCAAGCAGTGGGTGCAAATTCTGCCTCCTCAGAAGCCAAGTCTCTGCCCTTTGTTTAAATTAGGCAGATTTGTGGAGGATGGGTCTATCAGTGGCTACTAGCCATGAAGACTAACAGAATTTATGGCAAGGTCTCTGGCCCCAGCTCCTGCCAACCTAGCAGTTCGAAAGCAAGAAATTGCAAGTAGATAAATAGGTACCACTTCGGTGGGAAGGTAACAGCGTTCCGTGCACTTTGGCGACTAGTCAGGCTGGCCACATGACCACGGAGAAGTCTCTGGACAGCGCTGGCTCCTCGTCTTGGAAATGGAGAAAAGCACTGCATCCCTAGAGTCGGATTCGGCTGGCTTTCAAGCGAGGGAAGCCCTTACCTTTACCTTTATGAGCTTTCATGAGTCACTGCTCACATCTTCTTCAGAGCAGTGACTCACGAGAGCTCATCGCCTGCCACAAATTTTGTGAGTCTTTAAGGTGCTGCTGGACTCTTGCTCCTTTCTGCTGCAACAGACAGACAAACATGTCTGTCCATCTTGATCAACTAGCCATGGTGACTAAAAGGAACCTCCACATTCAGAGGCAGTCAGGGGTGTAGACTTTGTAAATCCCGGGGGGGGGGCTCTTTCGTGCGCGCGCGCTTCACGCAGGCTCGCACGGGACCATGTCCCTGCCGCTTCTCCCCCCCCTGGGCCCCAGGGAGGTAGACCCGGTTTTGGCAGGCAGCTGGCCGGCTGACTGCCGCGCGCGCGAAGCATGGGACCATGTCTCCGCCTCCTCCCCCCCCCCCCCGCCCCGGGGAGGCAGGAAGGCAGGCCGGGGGTGGAGGGGAAGGAGAGGCGGCGACGGCAGCCAGCTGATGGTGGCTGAGCCCCCCCCCCCGGGAAATTTCGGGGGAGGGTCGAGCCCCCCCGTAGTTGACGCCTATGGAGGCAGTCCCCCTCTGATTACCAGTGTCAGGAGGCAACATCAGTGGAAGGCCTCAGGCTCTACACCCTGTTGCTGGTCCTCCAAGGTAACCGGTCACTTTCTGAGACAGGAGGCTGCTTGACTAGATGGTAGGGTTGCCAGCTCTGGGTTGGACAATACATGGAGACTTTGGGGGTGGATCCAGGAGAGGGTGGGGTTTGGCGAGGGGAGGGGAGGGGAGGGGAGAGGCCTCAGCAGGGTACGTTGCCCTAGAGTCTACCCTTCAAAGCGGCCATTTTCTCCAGGGGAGCTGATCTCTGTCAGCTGGGGATCAGTTGTAATTCTGGGAGAACTCCAGGCCCCACCTGGAGGCTGGCAAATCTACTAGATGGAACACTGGTTCTGATTCAGCAAGGCTCTTCTTATGTTCTTAAATGAGTCAAATCCTAAAAATGTGGTTATTTATTTAGTTGTTTATCTGTCTGTATGTCATCTATTTATCCATCCGTCCGTCAGTCTGCCTGTCCTCTATCTCCCCATCTGTTTTTCTGTCTGTCTGTCATCTATCGTCTATCTACATCTATCTGATTTCGAGGCCCCCTTTCAATCGAGCAGGATCCCCCAGGGCAGCGAATGCAGGATGAAAGTGAAAAGCAGCAGATTCATTACTATTCCAGGTTTTGAACCAAGGCATTAATACTCCAAAGGTGGCCAGTCCCTGGAGCAGTCTCTTAAGGAATGCACACCATGAAGGGGAAATGAGTGAATACATTGCAGTTCAGCTGACAGAAAAAAGTAATAAACCTTAGTTTAACCCATGTTGAAGAAGAGGAGGAGGAGGAGGAGGAGATTGGATTTATACCCTGCCCTTCACTACCCAAAGGAATCTCAGAGGGGCTTACAATCTCCTTCCCCTTTCCCTCCCCACAACAGACACCCTTTGAGGTAGGTGGGGCTGAGAGAGCTCTTTCATGAACTGCCCTTGAGAGAACAGCTCTGAGAGAACTTGTGACTGACCCAAGGTCCTATCAGCAGCTGCATGTGGAGGAGTGAGGAATCAAACCTGGATGTCCCGGATTAGAGTCCACACTCCTAACCACTATACCAAACTGGTTCTCTGTTTGGTGTTTGGTGGGGTTGCCATTCCTGTGTTGGGGGATTCCTGGAGATTTGAGGGTGGAGCCTAGAGACAGCAAAGTTTGGGGAGGAGCGGGACCTCAGCAGAGTAGTAACGCCATAAAATCCATCCTCCGAAGGAGCCGTTTCCTTGTCCCAGGGGAGCTGATCTCCTAAACCTGGAGATTAGTTGTAATGTTGGGAGATTGCCAGTCTCCACCTGGAGGTTGGCCACCCTAGTGTTTTGTATCTTCATTCTGGGACACGGGAGAATCTCATAAACACTTATCGTTCTCAGCAAGGAAGGAGCCCTTGGTTCAGGAAGGAGTTAACGCCGCCCAACTCCAAGAGTTTTGTGCTCCACGTAATTTCACAGCAATCAATGGGAGTTTGATCGTGACTGACTGGATAACATTAAAGGGCGTCTGTCTGTGCATTCGCCTCTTACAAAGCAGCTGGCGTTGGGCGTCTGGTCTGGTGGGTGCAGCCCCACGTCTGACATCCTGAGCCAGAGAACAACATCAAGGGGAAATGGCTTAATTCACAACACAGCCCAGAGTTCTCAGCTTGCACACCGAACCACACGTTCACACATTTTGGCAGAACTGCTAGCTGCGTTCTGAATGTTGCTCCTCGCATGCCAGGAACCCAGCGTGGTATTTGTATTGCCTCTTCCATCAAGTTGCAGCTGATTTATGGTGACCCCACAGTGTTTTCAGGGCACAAGACGTTAAGAACATAAGAACATCAGGAGAGCCCTGCTGGATCAGACCAGTGGTCCATCTAGTCCAGCATCCTGTCTCACACAGTGGCCAACCAGTTCCTCTGGAGGTCCAACAACAGGGCACAGAGGCTGAGGCCTTCCCCTGATAAGAACATCAGAAGAGCCCTGCTGGATCAGACCAGTAAGGGTCCATCCAGTCCAGCATCCTGTCTCACACAGTGGCCAACCAGTTCCTCTGGAGGGCCAGCAACAGGGCAGAGAGGCCGAGGCCTTCATAAGAACATCAGGAGAACCCCGCTGGATCAGGCCAGTGGTCCATCTAGTCCAGCATCCTGTCTCACACAGTGGCCAACCAGTTCCTCTGGAGGGCCAACAACAGGGCAGAGAGGCCAAGGCCTTTCTTAGAACATCAGAAGAGCCCTGCTGGATCAGACCAGTAAGGGTCCATCCAGTCCAGCATCCTGCCAACCAGTTCCTCTGGAGGGCCAGCAACAGGGCATAGAAGCCAAGGCTTTCATTAGAATATCAGGAGAACCCCGCTGGATCAGGCCAGTGGTCCATCTAGTCCAGCATCCTGTCTCACACAGTGGCCAACCAATTCCTCTGGAGGCCAGCAGCAGGGCAGAGAAGCTGAGGCCTTCCCCTGATGTGGCCTCCTGGCTCTGGGATTGAGGGAATTAGTGCCCCTGAATGTGGAGGTTCCCCTCAGCCACCACGGCTAGTAGTCATTGATAGACTTATCCTCCATGAGTCTATCAAATCCCCTTTGAAAGCTCTTTATTCCTGTGGCCATCACCACATCCTCTGGCAGCGAATTCAACATTTCAGTCACTCTCTGTGTAAAGCAGTATTTCCCTTTGTCCATCCAGAACCTACTACTGTTGTGTTTGTTTAGAATATGAAGCAGTAATAGCTTGAAAAGGGCTGTGGTATCCTAAAGCTCCAATTCCTATTGGCTGATTAATAAAGACTCCCATTGGTCCTGAAGCCAATCTAGATACCCAATCACTGAGCCCTGCTTGGGTCCAATAGTATTGCTTGTATATAGTTACATTGTTGAAAGTTATGTGTTGGAACAGTATAACTGAAAGTGCCGCTCTCATAGAGCTGTCTTTTGAGCTGAACAATGTCACTGAATAAAAGCCTGTTCGTTTGAATTCATCTCCTCCTGCTCAATACGTAAAAACTACCAATCAGCTTCATTGGATGCCCTCATTCAGAGGTAGTTGCTATTGCCTGGCTCTGCGTAGCAACCCTGGACTTCCTTGGTGGTCTCCCCTCCAAGTACCAACCAGGATTGGACCTGTTTAGCTTCTGAGATCTGATGAGATTTTGGCTGGCCTGGGATATCCAGGTCAGTATGGTGTACACACAAAGAAATCTTGGAGGTCCGTAAGGTTTGGCTTACTGTAGTGAAATGTGGCTGCTTGGTGCCCTACAAAGCAATACTACAGAGCAATACTTTGAGCAATCTACATGAGAGAAAGGGGGTTTGGATTTTTTAATGCATGGGTTGGAGAGAGTCGACAAAGAGAAATTTTTTCCCCCTCTCCCAAATTTCTAGAACTTGATAGCATCTAGTGAAACTGATGGGCAGTAGATTCAGGATGGGCAAAAGGAAATACTTCTTGAAACAGAGAGGGATTAAAATGTGGAATTCGCTGCCAGAAGATGTAGTGATGGCCACAGGGATAAATAATTTAAAAAGGGGATTCGATATTTTCATGGAGGATAGGTCTATCTATATATCTGTCCCGGGTCCTCCCGGGACTCCCAGGGCTCCCGGGAAGACACGGGGGCGGCAACCAGCAGGGAAGCGAGGGAAACCCACTCCCCATCTTGAAGAGAGCTGGGTGCACCTGGAGTCGACGTCAGGTCGACAACCGCCGGGAAGCAGGAGCGGAGAACAGCCGGCACGACGGCGATGCCAGCTGGAGGGCCTGGGGTCGGATGAGCCCGCGGACGGCTGCGGGAGTCGCGGCGGGGCGTGGAAGAGACCACGGGGGCCAACAGCAGAGTCAACGCATCAGCAGGACTGCTGAGTGCGACTGGGGCCGGCGGAGGCGTGGGCAGCATCTACAGAGCAGCTGGGAGTGGCAGGGAGGAGGGAGGGGTGGAAAGCAACGAGGGCGAGCGTTTACTGGGGGGCGGGGCTTGGGCAGAGGTGGAGTCGGGAGAACTCAGCAGGCCCACACGGAGTGCGACAATATCTAATAGCCAAGGCACCCCCTGTGGGCGGATATCTAAATCTGTACATCAGGGGCACCTGGGGGGGGGGGGGGGAGATTTTCCTGCACACTTGGGGGACTCCTCAGGTGTGCAGAAAAATCTTAAAACTTAAAAACCTGGGGGATATTTAAATCCCCCCCCACCAAAATAAAAGACCATTCCCTGTGCATGTGCAGTGAATGTGGGAACTGAGAGCCGCTGAGGCTTTGCTGCTGGTGCTGGGGGGGTGAAGAAGGAAGATCGATGGCCCGGTGGCTGAGAGACACTGAGGCCTCACTGTCGGTGCTGGGGGGGAGGATCGGCGGCCCGGCGACTGAGAGCTGCTTTGGCCTCGCCGCCAGTGCTGGGGGTGGGGTGGGGAGGGAAGAAGACTTGCCTGCAGCTGCTTCCTCCTCGATGTGGAGCTGCAGCCTTTAGGAATACTCCCCCCCGCGAGTATCGCAGGTCCCGCTTCTTGTCAGTGTCTATTAGTCATAGTGACTGAGGGGAACCTCCACATTCAGAGGCACTAATCCTCTGAATCCCAGAGCCAGGAGACAACATCAGGAGAAGGTCTCAGCCTCTATGCCCTATTGTTGGCCATCCAGGTAAGATCAGGATAGTATAAAAAGAAAAGTCCCAACAGGTTCTCTACCCATGATATTGATTCCTCCCAGCTTTGCAGTTTGCATGCCAGATGGCGGCAGTGGCGGGGGGGGGGGGGCATTCCATACTTGTTTTGGGCTGGAGTTACCATCATCCAGCCACATGGTTATTACAGATAATCCAGATGACGTTGCTGCTAAGGCACTGCAGTTCACTGTTTTCCATACTGTCCTCCCATCTTTCTTCAGATCTGGTTTGCGGTGATTTTTTGGGGCTTGTATCACGACCCTGTCTGGCACAGACTGTGAAAACATTGGTGATGCACCTGGCCGGAAAGGTTAGTAATGTGACTGGTGACATCTTGCCCTGGCCAAATGGAAATGGTGGTGTTCCCATTTCCAAATGTCCTGAAACGCATCCCCTCCCCCACCCATCATTCTTTTTAGAAGCTGTTGTTGAAAGGAGAAAATGATATCAGGAAATGTTTAATTAAAAGGCTGATTACAGTCAGGGGAGGGAGAGGAAGAAGACGTCTGTCATTTCCCTTTTGTTTTTTTGCGTTCAGTTCCACGAATGCACAACAATGAATTATCACTATCATTTTTTTTTTAAAAAAAGAGCAAGTGATGAGATTGCACTGAGAAAACAAAGTCTGGAAATGATTAATTAAAGCATGAAATTTACAAGGGGGAAAGTGTGTGGGGGGGGGACACATTATCTCTAAGGCGGGGGAGGGGCTGCAAACACATACCTATGAAGCTGCGTTCTACTGAATTAGACTCTTGGTCCACCAGGGTCAGTATCGTCTACTCAGACTGGCAGCAGCTCTCCAGGGTCTCACGCAGAGGTCTTTCCCATCACCTACTACCCAGGGGTCCGTTGGAGCGGGAGCGCACAGGAGCACAGCTCCGGGAGTGAGGAGCCCAGGGGGTGGGCACATGACAAAGCCCCGCCCCCTCCTCGGCTTCCCCGAGCAGTGCAGAGGCGCAGCGCCCCGGGGAAAGCCCTGCTAGGGTCTTTATTGTTTTTAATGTTTTATTTTAATACTGATAATTTTATCATTGTTCCTTTTATGACTGCGTGCTGCTTTTCCAGAGACTTGCTCAAGGTGGCATAGAAATTTTCTAAGTATACCATTTTTTATCTGGGTACATGGCACATAAGTACTGGAGAAATTTCACCAACCCTTCAGCAGCTTCCACCTGTATCAGTTTGGTGTAGTGGTCAGGAGTTGGACTCCAATCTGGGAGAACTGGGTTTGATTCCCCACTCCTCCACATGCAGCTGCCGGTGTGACCTTGGGCCAGTCACAAGTTCTCTCAGAGCTGTTCTCTCATGAGCAGTCCACAAAAGACCTCTCTCAGCCCCACCTACCTCACAGGGTGTCTTGTTGTGGGGAGGGGAAGGGGAAGGGATGGGTGGTGCACATGTCCTGGGTATCTCAAGTCTACTTGAAACCTGGTGGTTTCAAGGGAGCAGGAAGAGAATGAGGGTGTGTTCTTTATGCTTATTTTTATTGCACAAAGTATTGGATGGGGAAGGGAAGGAAGGAAGAGCAGGTCAGTTTCACTCACCTGTGGGGTGGAGCCTGAGGGGTGAGTGTTGCCTTCTGACACACTTCCAGTATGTTAGGGGGTGTGGCATATGCAAATGAGTTATGCTAATGAGTTATGCTAATGAGCTCCTGCACCTCTTTTTCAACGAAATGACCCCTGCCTACTACCAATGCTCCCTCTAAGCTGTGGAGTCTTGTGAGCCAAAATTCTACTTTGTGTCTGAGCTCCCGGCATACAAGTTGTGAAGCGAGAGATTTGGCGACTGCATAAGTTCGTTTGCTCTGGCGCCATCCTTCCTGAGCTAAGACAAAAAAAAATGTGTGAGCTGGAGGCTAAAAAATGGTGAGCTAGCTCCTAACCCACCTTACAGGGAACACTGCCTACTACCTGGTCCGTTCAAAGGGGGGATGCGATCTCTGAGGTGGGGGAAGGGCTGTAAACACGCACACTCGAAGCTGCCTTTCACTGAACCAGCAGAACGAAAAGGGGGAAAAATGGCAGGCGATGGATGACTGATGTGTTATACAAAGTCCTTATACGTTTTGCCTTGCAGGCTCTGTCAGGGGGAACTGACAGAAACAGATTTTTATATTTAATGCATATAATAGAAGAAGACTTGCTACAATTGTAAGGCCAAAATGCTCCTTTATCTATATACTAATAGCCAAGTGTCCCCTGTGTGTGCAGATATCTAAATCCGCACATCGGGGGTGCTTGGGAGGCAGAGAGATTTTTCTGCACACTTGGGGCAAACCCCAGGTGTGCAAAAATTTTTTGGAAACTTTAAAAAACTGTACAGGGGATATTTAAATCCCCCCCCCCAAAGTAAAAGAGGGTTCCCTGTGCAGGCCTTGCCGATGCTCGTGGGGGGGGGGGGATTGGCAGACCCAAGACTCGCTATTGGTGCTGGTGGGGTGGGGAAGAAGGCTCACCTGAGGGTGCTTCCTCCTGCTCGATGTGGAGCTCCTTCTCTTCTCCCCCCCCCCCCCCGCGAGTATCGTGGGTCCCCGCTTCTTGTTTCCTCTGTTTTCAAGAAGTAGCTCAATATGTATAACAGCCCATTGTAAACTGAAAAGCAGTGATCCATGAGGAAACTATTTGTATCCTTCATCTCTTTGTTTATTAAAAATGTTCAATTTAAAAAATATATATATTAGAAGGGCCCCTTAACAAAAGTTATTACAAGAGTATTTAAAATAGTATTATTAAACAGTACCATAGAGTCCACCATCTAAAGCAGGTATTTTCTCCAGGGGAAATTATCTCTACAGCCTGGGGACCAGTTGTAATTCCAGGAGATCTCCAGGCACCACCTGGAGACCATACAAAAACTGGGGGTCACAGTGTTAGGAAGATGTGCAAAAGTATTTAGCACTGTGCATTATAGATGTATGTTTATGGTAGATTAATTTTGTGATTTTTCTTTTTCTTTTTCTTCTTTTTTATATTGTTATAGAAATCTTGGTGTCAAATATTAACCAAAATAGGTTTCACCCAAGCAGTACATCAAAATGCAGGTGGACATTCTGTTCAAATATTCAGACAGAACCTTGTCAGTATCACAATCACGAATCCCATGGGACTCTAGCAAAACCCGAAATTTGCAGGTACCTGATAGAGCTTGAGAGACAGGCTGTCCTAGACCGGTTATTATGTTTGCCACAAGGGGTAATGTACGCAATTTCTAATAATTATAAATAAGGTTGAATGAAATTCTATTGATGTATTAATATTTTTGTTCATTTATTTCAATTTCGATTGGACCCTAGAAAATATACTGCTATCTTGTTTTTGTGCTCACAAAGAAAAATTATTGCACCTTATATCCTTTATATACACCACGGTCCTTGAAAAAGAATGTATTCGAAATGGGTAAATTACTAGAGTCCCGTGGGTCTAGTGACTGCGATACTGACAAGGTGCTGCTTGAATATTTGAACAGAATGTCAACCTGCACTTTGATGTACGCTTTGGGTGAAACCTATTTTTGATAATATTTGACATCAATATTTATATAAGGGGGGGCTGCAGTGGTTCAAGACGCTGAACTGCAGACCCAGAAGGTCAGTAGTTCAGCAGTTTGAGACCCAAGTGCTGCGTGATGGAGTGAGCTCCCGTCTTTGGCCCCTGTCTAGGACAGCCTGTCTCTGCCAGCCTAGCAGTTCAAAAGCAAGACATTGCAAGTAGATAAATAGGTACCGCTTCGGTGGGAAGGTAACAGCATTCCGTGCAACTCAGCATCTAGTCATACCAGCCACATGACCACGGAGAAGTCTTTGGACAGCGCTGGCTCTTCAGCTTGGAAACGGAGATGAGCGCTGCATCCTTAGAGTCATATTCGACTGGCTTTTGAGCAAGGGAAACCTTTACCTGTAGAAAAAAAGAAAAGAAGAATCACAAAATTAATCTACCATAAACATACATCTATTATTCACAGTGCTGAATACTTTTGCATAACCACCTCGAGACTGACAATCCAAATCCTCGAGGTTTGTGTGGCTTGCACCCTAAGGGGCTCTAGCTCATAAAATGTCATCCTAGCCCACCTTCAAGGAGCCCAAGGTGGCATACATAGTGCTCCCTTCCCAGTTTCATCTTCATCACAAGCCTGTGAGATAGGTTAGTCTTAGTTAGCATGCCTAGCCCAGGATCAGCAAGCAAAATTCACGACTGAATGAGTATTTGAACCCAGATTTCCCATATCCTAGTCAAACAAGCCATGGTGGCTCAAGCAGTTAAGACGCTGAGCTGCAGACCGGAAAATCGGTCGTTCGGCAGTTCGAGACCCGAGTGCCGCGTGACGGAGTGAGTTCCCGTTTCTGGCCCCAGCTCCTGCCAACCTAGCAGTTTGAAAGCAAGAAATTGCAAGTAGATAAACAGGTACTGCTCCAGTGGGAAGGGAACAGCGTTCCGTGCGCCTCGGTGTCTAGTCATGCCGGCCACATGACCACGGAGAAGTCTTTGGACAGCGCTGGCTCTTCAGCTTGGAAACGAGATGAGCGCTGCATCCTTAGAGTCATATTTTACTGGCTTTTGAGCAAGGGAAACCTTTACCTGTAGAAAAAAAGAAAAGAAGAATCACAAAATTAATCTACCATAAACATACATCTATTATTCACAGTGCTGAATACTTTTGCATAACCACCTCGAGACTGACAATCCAAATCCTCGAGGTTTGTGTGGCTTGCACCCTAAGGGGCTCTAGCTCATAAAATGTCATCCTAGCCCACCTTCAAGGAGCCCAAGGTGGCATACATAGTGCTCCCTTCCCAGTTTCATCTTCATCACAAGCCTGTGAGATAGGTTAGTCTCAGTTAGCATGCCTAGCCCAGGATCAGCAAGCAAAATTCACGACTGAATGAGTATTTGAACCCAGATTTCCCATATCCTAGTCAAACAAGCCATGGTGGCTCAAGCAGTTAAGACGCTGAGCTGCAGACCGGAAAATCGGTCGTTCGGCAGTTCGAGACCCGAGTGCCGCGTGACGGAGTGAGCTCCCGTTTCTGGCCCCAGCTCCTGCCAACCTAGCAGTTTGAAAGCAAGAAATTGCAAGTAGATAAACAGGTACTGCTCCGGTGGGAAGGGAACAGCGTTCCGTGCGCCTCGGTGTCTAGTCATGCCGGCCACATGACCACGGAGAAGTCTTTGGACAGCGCTGGCTCTTCGGCTTGGAAACGGAGATGAACACCGCCCCCTAGAGTCGAATTGCGAGCAAGGGAAACCTTGACCTTTTGTCAAACACTGTAACCACTAGGCAGCACTGACACTACAGAAGTGTGCATGGAGGGGGGGGGAACGTACCATTCTGAAAGATAGACTGAGGGGCTTCCTTTCCAATAGATCTAGTTGGTTAAGATATTTGTGAGAAATAAGTGCTGTGAATTGGTATATATACAAGGGAGAAGAAGCAAAGGCATTGAGAGCCATCTTAAGCAGGTATACACTGAAGTAAGTCCCATGTTATTCAATGAACCTTACTCTCAGGAAAGTGTCCTTAGGACTGTAGCCATTGACTCTTGTATAACAATTGGATCTAGGGTTGCCATCTCCCCCAGTGGAGGCAAGGGTCCCCTGCTGCTAGACCCTGGCCCCCTCTAATAATCAGCTGGCTGGTAGAGGGACTTATTGGAGAAAGAGGAAGGCCCAGGGGATGTTGCCAGCAATGTGGTGATGTCACTTCCGGCATGCACAGGAAGTGAAGAAGAAGAAGGGATTGAATTTATTCCCCCGCCCTTCGCTCAGAGCAGCTTACAATCTCCTTTCCCTTCCTCTCCCCACAACAGACGCCCTGTGAGGTAGGTGGGGCTGAGAGAGCTCTGAGAAAACTGCTCTTGAGAGAACAGCTCTGAGAGAACTTGTGACTGACCCAAGGTCACCCAGCTGTCTGCATGCAGAGGAGTGGGGAATCAAACCCGGCTCTCCCAGTGTAGAGTCCATGCACTTAACCCCTACACCAAACTGTCTGGGTGACGCTCTGGTATTTGGGCAAAAACTCTACGGTAGAAGCCATTTCTACTGTAGAATTTTTGCTTGAATGCCAGAACATCACTGCATCATTGCAAGATGATGACTTCACTTCCTGTGCATGCTGGAAGTGACATCACCATGTTGCAAGTGACATTGCCTGGACCTCCCTCCTAGTTCTGGTAAGCCCCCCCCCCCAAAAAAAACACCCCCCCCCATATCAATAAAAACCTTCTTTTGGCTTCACGTCTTCTGAATTCTGAGGGCGGCCGAGAACGCTTGTTCCTTTGACATCCTTTCTCATCTTCTCATTCCTTTGAAACCGTTGATCGGGATTTTTTAAGTTTAAGGCTACGGCTTTCAAGTTGAGAACATATATATGAAAAGGGAACGGTTTCAATCCGTCATGTATATTAATCCAGAGTCTGCAATATCCACCATAAAATTATCTTTTGGATGTTACAGACATTCAAAGCAAAACAAAGTGATGAGTTTTTTCTTCATGAAAAAAAAAGAGAGAGGGGAGGTTTTCTTTCACGTTCTAGCTCATTTTCTTAATTGTGTTCTTTGGGGGGGGAAAGTGATTTATTTTTATAACAATTTCCCCCCCCCTTCCACTCTTTGACATCCTTTGAGAGACATAATAAGTAATAAGAAATAGGGATAAAAATCTGAATTGTCCTTGTGGCTTTAAAACAACAACAATACACGTGTATGGTGTCAAAAAGATAAACAACCTCTCTGTTCTTATCGTCTTTTTTTGAAGCAGAGGAGTGTTAGTAATCTTCTTTCTCTTGGGATCTTCCCCTGCACCCAAAAATGGAAGGCGAGGAGAAGCCACCCACATCCACTGCGCCCTGGGTGGAGCCAGTCTCTTTTGCGGAAGAAGTTGTGATTACTAACACTCTGTGAGAGTCCTACAGAGTCAGTCAACAACAAGTGTTCTTAAACAGGAACGCTTTATTGAGAAAGGTCTGCTATGGTCATCTGCACTTCTTGTGTTAGTAATGGCGGGCACTGTTGAAACCAGGACAGGTATACAGAATTCAAAGAGGCATCAGGCAGTGCATTGCAACCAGTCATTAGATAAAGAAAAAGGCACTTAAAATACTGGTTTGCAGTTTCCAGGAAATAAGCGGGAAGACTTATAGCCAGACAGAAGAAAAGATACATGAACTGGCACCAACAGTCTCTCAAGGTCGGCGCAGTAGGGAGAGCGATAAGCATGCCATGGGAACAGTAACATAACATTCCACAATATTGACGTCATGAGTTCAGCCATCCCACCTCATGGGCAGGGGATGACAGCATTAGCTGACACATGTCAACAAGCAAAATGACCACTTCCTGTTTAAGAGTCACCTCTAGGGTTCCCAACCCCCAAGTGGCACCTGGAGATCTCCTGCTGTTACACTTGATCTCCAGATGGTCAGGTTCAGCTTCCCTGGAGAAAATGGCTGCTTTGGAGTATGGACTCTATGGGAATATACCCTGCAGAGATCTCTCCTCTCCCCAGGCTCTGCCCTCCCCAGACTCTATCCCCAAAATCTTCAGGTATTTCCCAACCCAGGGCTGGCAACTCTAATCACCTCTGTCCTCACATCTTTGTCACACTTCCAAATTCACCCGGGACCAATAAGAAACAGATCACCTGATCCTATTAGGGTTGCAAGGGCCACTCGTCGCTCTGGTGGGGGGATTTGGGGGGGTGTTCCAGGGGTCGGCAGGGATGCCCTAAGACCATGGCCACCAGTGTTCCCTCTAAGCTGAGTTAGTGTGAGCTAGCTCAGATTTTCAGCCTCCAGCTCACATTCTTGTCTTAGCTCAGGAAGGATGGCTCCAGAGCAAACTAATTTTTGGAGTAGCCAAATCGCTTGCTCACAACTTTAATGCCGGTAGCTCACAAAGTAGAATTTTGGCTCCTCAGCTTAGAGGGAGCATTGAGTGGCCACCCCCGGCAGAGATTTAAAGAGCTTCAGCTGATTGGCGGGGAGTACATGGCCCGCCGATCAGCTGGAGGGCCCTTTAAATCTTTCAGCAGGGAGGGTGAGGGGCTGTCGCTGGCCACACCTCCACTCGGAAAAAGACCCTTTAAAGGCTTGGGGATGGGGCTTCCCTCTGCTGGCCAGCTGGCTGGCAGTGGATTGGAGCCCCCAGAAGTGGGGGAAACCTCGCCCGGACCTGGGAGATGGCAACCCTCGATCCTATACACACTATAGCCAGATCTGAGGTGCCAGAATCCACTGGGGCACACCAAGCCCAACTTGGAGACTGGATCTACACAGCACTGAACATTGCACTGTCGATAGTCATTCACTGTCTGGATTTTCCAGCAACACATGGGCCAGTCAGCATGAGTAAAGCGGATGTGCCCAGAAGATGGGTCGCAAATTACCGACTTCCGGCAAAACACTTTATCCACAGCTATGTCTGAGCTTGGAGTGATGCTTATAAGATGGTGAGAATTGTAGAAAATACACAACCTTCCTTTGCTTGCCTTGATGTGATGTCATGAAGGTGCAGCTGAGAAACAAATTAAGACATGTAATTTATGGGAGGCACTGCAGCTTAGCACTAGAGCATCTGCTTGGCGTGCAGAAGGCCGAAGGCCCAAGATTCAGTTCTCCACATCTCCAGTTAAAAGAACCAGCTAGTAGGTGATGTGAAAGACCTTGCAGCTTGCAATTGCTTTTGCACTTATGCAGCAAACAAAGCGTGTTCACACACTTATCTTTACACATACAAGAAGAGGAGATTGGATTTATATCCTGCCCTTCACTTGGAGTCTCAGAGTGGCTTACAAACTCCTTTCCCTTCCCCTCCCCACAACAGACACCCTGGGAGGTAGGTGGGGCTGAGAGAGCTCTTTTGAGAACTGTCCTTCAGAGAACAGCTGTGTCAGAACTATGGCCTGCCCAAGGTCATCCAGCAGGTGCAAGTGGAGGAGTGGGGAATCAAACCCGGTTCTCCCAGATTAGCGCCCACGCACTTAACCACTACACCAAACAAGATGCATCCACACCCCCCCCACACGCAGTCAGATATACACTCAGAAATTGTACTTCTCGAGCCCCAGAAGAGGCATGTCAACTACGAAGAACGGCCACCCAAAACATTCACAGTAACAGTACTTCAGTGAGAAACAGCATTTGAAGAGAGGTGGTGGCTCAGTGGTAAAGCATCAGTTTTGCATTCACAAAGTGCCGGGTTCAATTCCCAGCATCTCTGGATCAGGTAGGAGGTGATGTGGAAGGCCGGCATATAAATCCTGGGAGAAGCTGCCAGTCAGAGTACTTCATTTATTAATTCCAAACATTTATTAGCCACCTTTCTACATTACAGGAATTCCAAGGTGTCTTATAATGTAAACTTCGATTTGTAGTGCAGAATTGCTTGGGGGACACTGTAGTGAACATGGATTAAAAGGAGAGTGCAGAAAGGGCCAAACAAAAGTAAACCTCACCTTGATAGGAGGAAGAAGAAGAGGAGGAGGAGGAGGAGGAGACTCGATTTATACCCCGCCCTACACTCAGAGTCTCAGAGTGGCTTACAATCTCCTTTCCCTTCCCCTCCCCACAACAGACACTCCGTGAGGTAGGTGGGCCTGAGAGAGCTCTTTCAAAAACTGCTCTTTCAAGAACAGCTCTGACAGAACTATGGCTTGTCCAAGGTCATCCAGCAGCTGCAAGTGGAAGAGTGGGGAATCAAACCCGGTTCTCCCAGATTAGAGTCTGCACACTTAACCACTACACCAAACGTGAAGGTCTAAACAACAGCTCACCCACCACACAAACACTCTTCTCTTCTTCTTGCTGCCAGGTGCAACTGCTGCCCCAAAAGCAGACTTCGAAATGAAAATAGATTGAGGGCAGGGGGAGGTGGAGAGAGAGAAAGAGGCGGGAAGCAAAGGACCAGACTGTGAAACTGCTCTGATGGCATCACTAATCGGATTATCAGCCATCTCTGAAATTCACAGGAGGCAATCATTTTGTTGAAAAGCAAGAATTGGCGTTTGTATCACGGTAATTTCCAATCTGCCTTTCGAAATGAAGAAAGTCCGAACCAGGGAGAGGAAGGAAAGTGTAGCGTTTATGCATATATCCATTAAAGGCGTGGGGGGGAACACAACCAGGAAAATGCATAAATAGAGTTGCCGGGCAGCGCCTGGCAACTGGCAGGTGGATTGTGGGGGAAAGCTGCCTCCTGGGAGGGAAAGAAAGAAAAAGATGGCTTTGCCTACTTACTGGAAGTCCTCCCTACAGAGATGGGCACAAACCTGGCCACGACCCTAAATCCAGTGCTAAAATTGTCAGTTCATGAACTGACGTTTGTGGGAGCTCGCCTCAATGACCTTCCCACCACCCTCCACATATTTTCAGGGGTCCGTGCAGCTCGTGGTGGGAAGCAGGAGGGGGAGTAAAAGGGATCGCTGACATGGCTTGCATCCCTTTCAGCCTAACAGCTGACAGGCACACCGACCCTGCTGTTAAGCTGAAATGGGTGCGAGACATTTCAGCGATCCCTTTCATTCCCCCCCTTCCAAGTCCACTCATGCATAGCGACACTGGCATTCCTTGGTGGTCTCCCATCCAAGTTTTATCTGTGGCTGGCTCTGCTTAGCTTCCAAGCTCTGACAAGACCTGGTTCGTTTGGTGTAGTGGTTAAGAGTGCGGACGCCAATCTGGGAGAACCGGGTTTGATTCCCCACTCCTCCACATGTAGCGGCTGGCATGATCTTGGGTCACTCACGAGTTCTTTCAGAGCTGTTCTCTCAGAAGCAGTCCTCAAAAGAGCTCTCTCAGCCCCACCTACCGCACAGGGTGTCCGTTGTGGGGAGGGGAAGGGAAAGGAGATGGCGAGCTGCTCTGAGACACCAAGTGAAGGTTGGGGTATAAATCCGATCTCTTCCTCCACCTCCTCTTCTTCTTTCTTCTTCTTGTCAAGGCTATTCAGGCTGCTTCTTATGCCTCTATTAATGAGACAGGACATTCTTTCCTTCAGTTATTGGAAACTCTAGCAACAGACCAACATTGCTACCTCTATGGAATTATACTGGGCTAGATAGCCGTGGCTTGGATAGCCCAGGCTAACCTGATCTCATCAGATCTTAAAAGCTAAGCAGGGCCTGCCCTGGTCAGTTCTTGGATGGGACACCACCAAGGCTACCATACATAGGCAGTCAATGGCAAATCACCTCAGTTGGACTCTTCCCTTGAAAACTCTATGGAGTCACCATAACTCAGCTGTCACTTAACAATACTTTCCACTGCTACATTTTTTTTGCCCTGACCTGGATGGCCCTGGCTAGTGCGATCTTGTCAAATCTTAGAAGCTAAGCAGGGTTGGCCCTGGTCAGTTCTTGCATGGGAGACCACCAAGGAAGTCCAGGGTTGCTACAGCAGAGGCAGTCAGTGTCTAAACCACCTCTGGACATCTCTTGCCTTCAAAACTCTACGGCAGTGGTTCTCAACCTTCTTAATGCCGTGACCCTTTAATACAGTTCCTCATGTTGCGGTGACCCCCAACCATAAAATTATTTGTTGTGTTGTCTAAACAGCTTTGACAAAACCAATAAAAACATTATTTTCTGTCCCATCTATGCAAAATCTTGCCTGAACCAATATCTTATGTCCAACCATTATTCCTACACTGGATTGGAATCAGTTCCTAAAAGTTAGGTTCCAACGGCAATCAGCTTGCGTGGGGCCCTTTTCTGCCGGTGGGGCGGCCATGGACGCCAGCCGGTGACCCCTGTGAAAGGGTCGTTCGACCCCAAAAGGGGTCCCGACCCAGAGGTTGAGACCCACTGCTCTACGGGGTCATCATGAGTCAGCCGTGACTTGAAGGCACTTTCCGCCACTACTTTTTTTGCCCTGACCTGGATGGGTCAAGCTAGCCCGATCTTGTCAAATCTCAGAAGCTAAGCAGGGTCAGAACTTGTTAGTACTTGATGGGAGACCACTAAGGAAGTCCAGGGCTGAGTTCTCTGAAATATTGTTCCAGGGTGGGGTGGGGTGGGGTGGAGGGTCCAGTATAACAGTGATCTGCAGCGTGAGAAATCGATAGACATCACCACCTCCTCTTGAGGAAATTTCAATGTCCTCAAATTTTCTTAATGTGGTCGAACACAGGCATCTGGCAGAAGTTAGCATCTGAAGAAGAAGAGAAGAAGAGATTGGATTTATACCCCGCCCTTCACTCACTTGGAGTCTCAGAGCGGCTTACAAACTCCTTCCCCTTCCCCTCCCCACAACAGACACCCTGTGAGGTAGGTGGGGCTGAGAGAGCTCTTTCCCAAGCTGTCCTTGAGAGAACAGCTGATACAGAGCTATGGCTTGCCCAAGGTCATCCAGCCAGGTGCAAGTGAAGGAGTGGGGAATCAAACCCGGTTCTCCCAGATTAGAGTCCGCACACTTAACCACTACACCAAACCACTACACCAAACACAGGCATCTGGCAGAAGTTAGCATCTGGCATTAGCATCAGACTTGCAACATTCTGTTTGCATTCTTCTTTATGGCTGTTTTTAGTTTAGTGAGACAGGGACTGTGATGAGAATTTCCATCCTAATTCCAGACCTCCAAAGAAGTTGCTCCATTCCGGATGGACAAGAAGGTTGCTACGCCGAGGCAGTCAAGGGCAAACCACTGCGGAACATTTTGTGCCATATGGAGTCGCCCTCAGTTGGCTGAGACACGGCGGCATTTTCTACCGCTATATAGTTATGGGGACTTACTGTGTAAAGTGTGGTCAAGACACAGCCGAACACTGGATAGACCGATTGTCTGACTCAGTAGAAGGAAGCTAGAGACACTCACAAATCCAAGGAAAGAAGTTCGTTCATTAAGTATCATAATGCCCCTGTATAAATCGATGGTGCGACCTCATTCGGAGAACTGTGTGGAGTACGCCACACCTCAGAAAAGATATTATAGCATTGGGAAAAAAGGATTTCTTTCTCTACCTGCTCTATCCCATGCATAATCTTATAAACCTCGATCATGTCACCCCTCAGCCATCGGCTCTTCAAGCTAAAGAGCCCCAAGCACTTCAACCTTTCTTCATAGGGAAAGTGTTCCAACCCTTTTATCATTCTAGTTGCCCTTTTCTGCACTTCTCCCTTTCTCACAATACAAGAACTCGTGGGCACTCCATGAAATTGCTCAGCAGTCAGGTTAGAATGGATAAAAGGAAGGACTTCTTCACCCAAAGAGTAATTAATGCATGGAATTCACTGCCACAGGAGGTGGTAATGGCTACAAGCATGGACGGCTTCAAGAGGGAATTGGATAAGCATATGGAGCAGAGGTCCATCAGTGGCTATTAGCCACAAGGGATAGATAGGAACTCTCAGTCTGGGGCCAGTGATGCTCTGTATTTTTGGTGCTTGGGGGGGGGGGAAGGGCAACAGTGGGAGGGCTTCTAGTGTCCTGGCCCCACTGCTGGACCTCCTGAGGGCACCTGGGTGTTTTTGGCCACTATATGACAGAGTGTTGGACTGGCTGGGCCATTGGCCTGATCCAACATTGGCTTCTCTTATGTTTTTATATTCTTAAGTGGGAGGGGCCTGGCTCAGTGGCTGATTCGGCATTGGCTTTTCCCTCCATTGTTTTATGAAGCCCACAGTGGAACAGAAATTCCCCTCTGCACTGCATGCTGGTTTCACTTCCTTTGATTATGGGGCTTTATGGAAGCTTCCACACTCCATGCCACTTTCGAGCTGTTTGATCGTTGCCCCGAGGTATTTGAATGTCGTTTTGAGCTGCACTTTTCCCTCCCAGCTGAGAAAACGTGGAGCGAATGCTAGATGCCGAAGGGCCCAATGAAGATCCCCTATTCCACGTGCAGAAGGTCTTGGGTTCATCTCCAATTGAAAAGTCACACAGAGCTAGAATTCGGAGAGACTTTTTTCACCTGGTCTTGGGCCAGTAACGTAGTCAATTCGGATCGAAGTTTCACAGAACAGTCCCTAAAGCGAGACAAACAACCCTGGTGTTTTGGTGTCTTTTGTTTTTTTGGCATTAAAAATACCCTTTTAAAAATATAAACACAAAGAACAGCCACCGTACGTTTTGGGGGACGAACATTTCAAACAGAAGGGATGAGGGATAAATGCTAAAAGTCATCCTGAGAATAGCAAGACGCAACGGCTCCTCGCTTTCCAAAAATATTCCCAGACAACAATGCTCTGGCACTGAGAGTATCGCCCAGCCTGCCATAATTAAAAAAAGATTAATCAATATTCAGCTAAGGCGATTAAGCTCAGGAGAAACAATTAATTGAAGTTAAGTGAACTTTGACAACTTTCACATTAAACTAAAGCACTAATTAAGAAGGGCGCAACACGGCCTCTCGATTAAAGGAGAATACGTCCACGCCGTCGCAAACGGAGAGAGACCAGTTCTTGCCTTCACATGTTTAGGTAGCTGAGAGACACAGGCGGGGGGGGGGGGGCATGGGTTATGCTGTGGGGAGTGCTAACTGCAGGTGTGCCAACCTCCAAGAGGTGCCTGGAGTTCTTCCAGAATTACAAACGATCTCCAGACTACACAGAGAGCCAGTTTGGTGTAGTGGTTAAGTGCACAGACTCTAATCTGGGAGAACCGGGTTTGTGTCCCCACTCCTCTACTTGCAGCTGCTGGATGACCTTGGGCAAGCCATAGTTCTGTCAAAGCTGTTCTCTAAAGGACAGTTGTCTCAGAGCTCTCTCAGCCCCACCTACCTCACCGGGTGTCTGTTGTGGGGAGGGGAAGGGAAAGGCGTTTGTGAGCCGCTCTGAGACTTCAAGTGAAGGACGGGGTATAAATCCAATCTCTTCTCTCTTCTTCTTCTTTCCCGGGGTGGGGGGAGGAGGAATCACTGCTTAAATACAAAACATAGGCACTAGGTTGGATATACAACCAACTTTTTCACTCAAGCACACCCGAGGCCCCTCCACATGACATCCGCTGTCCCACAGGGCTTGCGAAATGCAGTTGGCCTAGGGTTGCCAACCTCCAGGTGGGATCTGGGGTTCTCCCCAAATAGCGACTGATCTGCAGCCTACAGAGATCAGTTCCTCCAGAGAAAATGGCAGCTTCGCAGAGTGAACTCAGTGGCATCACATCCCAACCAATGCTCCCTCTAAGATGTGGAGTCTTGTGAGCAAAAAATCTACTTGGTGAGCTGCTGGCATTAAAGTTGTGAGTGAGTGATTTGGCTGCTGCATTTTGCTCTGGAGCCATCCTTCCTGAGCCAAGACACGAATGTGTGAGCTGGAGGCTAAAAACACTGTGAGCTAGCTCATACTAACTCAGCTTAGAGGGAACACTGAGCTTTCTTGTTTACACGAACTCCCCCCTCCCAGGTTCCACCCCCCAAATCTCCAGGAAATTCCCAACCCAGAGCTGGCAACCCCAGGTAGCTCTTGCAATATATCCATTAGATCTCACTGCTTCGTATGCTCCTGAGACTGAACTTTGAGCACTGTGAAATAGCAATAGCCAGGTGAATAGAGTTGCCAACTTTTAGGTGGTGTCCAGTGTTCCCTCTAAGCTGAGTTAGTGTGAGCTAGCTCACAGTCTTTTAGCCTCCAGCTCACAAGTTTCTGTCTTAGCTCAGGAAGGATAGCTCCAGAGGAAACTGATTTATGCAGCAGCCAAATCCCTCACTCACAACTTTAATGCTAGTAGCTCACAAAGTAGAATTTTTGCTCAGGAGAGTCCACAGCTTAGAGGGAGCATTGGTGGTGTCTGGTGATCTCCTGGGATTACAAGGAATCACCAGGGAACAGAGACCAGTTCACCTGAAGAAAATGGCTGCTTTGGAAGGTGGACCCCATCGAAGTCCCTCCCCTCCCCAAAATCTCACCCTCCTCAGTAGGGTTGCCAGGTCTTACCTGGCTGTCGGGGGTAGGGCTGCCAGCCTCCAGGTGGGGCCTGGGGATCTCCTGCTTTTACAACTGATCTCCAGCTGACAGAGATCAGCTCCCCTGGAGAAAATGGCTGCTTTGAAGGGTGGACTCTATAACATTGTACTATGCTGAGGCCCCTACCCTCCCCAAACCCCACCCTCTCCTGGATCCACCCCCAAAGTCTCCAGGTGTTTTCCATCTCAGACTTGGCAACCCTAGGGGGACGAGGATGGGACGGGACTCCAGCCTGGTTTCCTGGATCTTCTGGCGTGCATGCTGCAATGACATCATCAGCTGTGACATCACTGCACCAGGCACGTCATGCAGGGGACACTCTAACATTTAGCTGAAAACTCTATGGTCACCATAGAGTTTTTAGCCAAATGCTAAAGCATCCCCAGTGCAATGATGACACCTCTGGGTGACATCATGCTGGACCTGTTGGGCACGGTGGGGCTGTTTGGGGGTGCCCCCCCACCAACCAGCTGGCCAGTGGTGGACTGGGGCCCCCCCAAAGTGGGGGGAAACCCACCCCCATGGGGGGGATGGCAACCCTACTCCTCAGACTCCACCCCCCCCCCCCCCAAATCTCCAGGTATTTCCCAACCCAGAGCCAGCAACCTTTCATGTGAAGGACTATGATAGCTGGCCGTTTCCGAATGCATGCAATACTCAGGAACGGCTTCTCGTTCATTTTGTAGTTTGCAGTGGACTTCTGTTGTGAACCATCCTCCAGTCCCAGATCAAGGCCCCGTGCAACATTGGAAAGCCACGTGGAGTTAACGCAGGCTTTGAGCTGTGAGCAGGATTTTGGCTGGCTCTCTGAACACAGAGAGTCAAACCAGCCCTCGGCCTCCACGGAGAGCCCGGATCCTTCAGGAGCAATCTTTCCCAATCTGAAGCGAACCAGTCTGCTTTTAAGCCTGCCTCTTTCCCCCCAAAGCCTGCCTTTCCAGACCAAAAAACCTCTTCCGCTTTGATCCCGGTTGCTTTTGGGGCCTGGTATCTTCACCCCAGCAGAGAGGCTAATTAAATCAACTTGTTCTCGTTTGACCAATCTGCATTCTAAAGCTTTACGGCCCTGGTAAGAGGAGAGAGAGAGAGACGCCATTTGCTCAGAAAGAAGATGCTGCCTTGTTATCGGTATCAAAGCCCAGATTATTTTAAAAGGACAGAGGAGGGGGAGAAGCGGAACTCGTGCCAATGTAACTCCTGGTCAGAGAAAAGGGGGAAAAAATAGAAAGAAACCCAAACAGCTCTTTTTATAGTAGATGAAAGATGTCCAATCCATATGTTCGTGTTTTATCTTGCTCTTTTTCAAGGAGCAGAGGATGGCATACATGGCTCTCCTCTTCTCCATTTTATTCTCACAGACAGGTTCAGTGTAAAGCTGACAACAAGGGATGCCAACTTCCAAGCGGGGCCAGGTGATCTGGAATTACTGTGGGTCTCCCGATGACAGGGATCACTTCCCCTGGAGAAAATGGCTGCTTTGGAAGGTGGACTGTAGGGCACTGTCTCCCACAAAGGTCCCTCCCTCCCTAAACCACACCTTCCTAAGCCTCCACTCCTGTGTCTCCAGGAATTTCTCAGCCCGGAGCTGGCAGCCCTAACAACAGGGCTCATTTCATAGCGGGAGCTCCTTTGCATATTAGGCCACACCCCCCTAATGTAGCCAATCCTCCAAGAGTTTACAGAGCTCTTCTTAGAGGGGCTACTGTAAGCTCTTGGAGGATTGGCTACATCAGGGGTGTGTGGCCTAATATGCAAAGGAGCTCCCGCTACGAAATGAGCCCTGCCTAACAATGTCACAAACTGTGTGCAAAAGATGTACAATGGATATGTGTGAATAGGCTCCATTGGGAAACACGGCATTTGAAGTGATATGAAATGTCTAATGGTGGTTTCACACCGGGGCCACTGTACGGGGAAGTCAGACGTTTTTCCGCACAAACTGGTCTCCTCGCTCCCACATTTGTATTCCTCCACCACTTTCTTTCGCTTCTGCAGAGGTATTTGCAGTCCAAGGAGCAAAAATGCAGTTTGCTCCCTCTTGTGGGGGAATTCCAAGAAACAGGGACGTCTGATGCTGCGCCACGACTGTGCTTTTTGCACCTCGGACTGCAAATACCTCTGCGGAAATGAGTGAAAAAAAGGCAAAGGAATACAGATGCAGGAGTGGGGAGACCCATTTGTGTGGGAAATGTCTCACTGTATGTACAGAGGGAGTTGCCTTATACTGATTCAGACCCTTGGTCCATCAAGGGCAGTATTATCTACTCAAGACAGTCAGTGGCTCTCCAGGGTCTCAGCTAGAGGTCTTTCACATCACCTACTGCCTGGTTCTTTTTAGCTGGATATGCCGAGGATTGAACCTGGGACCTTCTGCATGCCAAGATGCTCTGCCACTGAGCCACAGCCCCTTCCATTTGCTGCATTAAAGTGTGACCTTCTTACCAGGGGTCATTTCATAGAAAAAGAGGTGCAGGAGCTCATTAGCATAACTCATTTGCATAACTCATTGCATATGCCACACCCCCTAACATACCGGAAGTGTGTCAGAAGGCAACACCCACCCCTCAGGTGAGTGAGTGGTGAAATTTCTCCAGTACGTATGTGCCATGTGCCCAAATAAAAAATGGTATACTTATACACCAACCCTTCAGCAGCTTCCACCTTATCAGTTTGGGTAGTAGTCAGGAGTTGGACTCTAATCTGGGAGAACCGGGTTTGATTCCCCACTCCTCCACATGCAGCTGCTGGTGTGACCTTGGGCCAGTCACAAGTTCTCTCAGAGCTGTTCTCTCATGAGCAGTTCTCAAAAGACCTCTCTCAGCCCCACCTACCTTACAGGGTGTCTTGTTGTGGGGAGGGGAAGGGAAAAGGATGGGTGGTGCACATGTCCTGGGTATCTCAAGTCTACTTGAAACCTGGTGGTTTCAAGGGAGCAGGAAGAGAATGAGGGTATGTTCTTTACGCTTATTTTTATTGCACAAAGTATTGGATGGGGAAGGGAATGGAGGAAGAGCAGGTCAGTTTCACTCACCTGTGGAGTGGAGCCTGAGGGGTGGGTGTTGCCTTCTGACACACTTCCGATATGTTAGTGGGTGTGGCATATGCAAATGAGTTATGCAAATGAGCTCCTGCACCTCTTTTTCTACAAAATGACCACTGGATAGACTGATGGTCTGACTCAGCGCAAGGCAGTTTTGGATGTGTTCATCTTTTGGACGAAGAGCACGTGATGAATGACATGCAATTAATGCCTCCACCCGGAGACATCTCTGAGGAAAACGTGTAGTTAGGCCCCGAGAGTAATTAGCAGTCAGGGGCCAACTGCTTTAAAATCTGTTGTGGATAAAATGTTTCCTCCGGCACCTCTAGCAACACCCCGATTGATTTTGCTCTGTGAGCGCAGAAAACAACACAACTGTAGCGGGGGGGGGGGGGGGCTATCCGGTGTTTTCATTACCTCACACAAACCGGGCAAGGCCTCTCATCATATTTTTGTCGCTTAGATAGCCATCCTTTATCTGGCTGGGGCAGCAATTAAACCATTTATTCACCCGCCGATAAATCTCCCCACCAATAAATATCTGATCGCCTTTTTGCCTTGCTCATAAAATACTAATTCAACATGGTTAAGGCATAATTTGGAAATGTGTAATTATTCACTTTGGCTTATTCTGTGACAGCAGAATTGATTTCCTTTTCTCTCCCCCCCCCCCCCCATCCCGGTTTCTGTTTCGCGAGCCACCACATCAGTTGACGGTAACTGCCTCTATTAAAGCGAAATGAAATGCTTATCTGCGATTCTTAATTTTTATGGGTTGCCAAACAGGAGGTGGTTACGTTGTAGCCCAAAGCGGTCTGGCGATGTCCTCGGAGACTCGTTGCTAACGTTTCGATTTGAAGACCTGTCGCTGGAATGCTTCTTTAGAAAGAGGCTGGAAAGAAATGTTGGATGTACCCTTTTCACGATGAAAATAAGTCTTTACTGCGAGGATGTAGGTGGAACTAACACAGTTTATTTTTGTAAAGAGGCATTTGGAATGGGGTTACCTGGTTCACTTTTGCCTGGCTATGCTTGGTTTGGCATCTTTCCTTCCGACTCTCCAATAGACAGATTTTTTTTAAGAAGTGTGATAGCAATAAAATAAAATAAACTACAGGTTTCACTCCAGCTGGGAGGCTCAGCGATGAGAAGTAAAGCTTATTTCCTCCTTTCTGTATGACCAGTGTTGTGTAGTGAGAACAGTATTGGATTAGGACTCGCAAGACCTGAGTTCAAATCCCTGTTCTGCCCTGAAGTTCCTGAGGTGGCCAGTCACTCTCTCTCTCTCAGCCTACTTTATAGGCATGGGTGTCAACTACGGGGGGGGCTCGAGGGCTTGAGCCACCCCCGAAATTTCCTGGGGGGGGCTCAGCCACCCCCGGTAAAATGGAGCGCTCTCAGCCCCACCTACCTCACAGGGTGTCTATTGTAGGGAGGGAAAGGGAAAGGAGATGGTAAGCCACCCTGAGACTCTTTTGAGTAGTGAAGGGTGGGGTATAAATCCAATCTCCTGCTTCTCCTCCTCCTCCTCCTCTTCTTCTTCTTCTTCTTCTTCTTCTTCTTCTTCTTCTCATAAGAACATAAGAGAAGCCAATGTTGGATCAGGCCAGTGGCCTGTCCAGTCCAGCACTCTGTCACACAGTGACAAAAAACACCAGGTGCCCTCAGGGGGTCCAGCAGTGGGGCCAGGACACTAGAAGCCCTCCCACTGTTGCCTCCCCACACAAGCACCAAGAATGCAGAGCATCACTTGCCCCAGACTGAGAGGTTTTTATCTGTACCTTGTGGCTAACAGCCACTGATGGACCTCTGCTCCAGATGTTTATCCAATTCCCTCTTGAAGCCATCCATGCTTGTAGCCACCACCACCTCCTGTGGCAGTGAATTCCACGTGTCAATCCCTCTTTGGGTGAAGAAGTACTTCCTTTTATCTGTTCTAACCCGACCGCTCAGCAATTTCATGGAGTGCCCATGCGTTCTTCTTTTTCTTCTTCTTCTTCTTCTTCTTCTTCTTCTGCTGCTGCTACTACTACTACTAAATAGCCTATAAACAGGGGCGTAGACTTTTTAAATCCCTGGGGGGGGGGGGCTCTCTCGTGCGCACGTGCAAAGCGCACGCGTGCGCTTGGGACATGTCCCCGCCGCTCTCCCCCCCACCCCATGGAGCCGCCACCGCCGCTTCCCTCCCCCGGGCCGTGCCCGCCCGCCCGCTGCGCTCCCCACCCCCCTCCCTCCCTCTCCTCGCTCACCTCGGGCGCCGGCGGCCTTGCGGGCCCCTGGCTCCCGCTCCGCCTCGTGCTCGGGGCGTGCGGGGGTGGTGCAGATGGAGCACCTGGTGGCCAGTCAGCCGGCCGTCGCCGCCTCTTCTCCCCCCCCCCGCCCCAGGGAGGCAGGAGGGCAGGCCGGGGGTGGGGGGGAAGGAGAGGCGGCGACGGCCAGCTGACTGGCCACCAGGTGCTCCATCTGCACCACCCCCGCACGCCCCGAGCACGAGGCGGAGCGGGAGCCGGGGGCCCGCAAGGCCGCCGGCGCCCGAGGTGAGCGAGGAGAGGGAGGGAGGGGGGTGGGGAGCGCAGCGGGCGGGCGGGCACGGCCCGGGGGAGGGAAGCGGCGGTGGCGGCTCCATGGGGTGGGGGGGAGAGCGGCGGGGACATGTCCTAAGCGCACGCGTGCGCTTTGCACGTGCGCACGAGAGAGCCCCCGCCCCCGCCAGGGATTTAAAAAGTCTACGTTCCTGTTTATAGGCTATTTAGTAGTAGTAGTAGTAGCAGCAGCAGCAGAAGAAGAAGAAGAAGAAGAAAAAGAAGAACGCATGGGCACTCCATGAAATTGCTGAGCGGTCGGGTTAGAACAGATAAAAGGAAGTACTTCTTCACCCAAAGAGGGATTAACACGTGGAATTCACTGCCACAGGAGGTGGTGGTGGCTACAAGCATGGACGGCTTCAAGAGGGAATTGGATAAACATCTGGAGCAGAGGTCCATCAGTGGCTATTAGCCACAAGGTATAGATAAAAACCTCTCAGTCTGGGGCAAGTGATGCTCTGCATTCTTGGTGCTTGTGTGGGGAGGCAACAGTGGGAGGGCTTCTAGTGTCCTGGCCCCACTGCTGGACCCCCTGAGGGCACCTGGTGTTTTTGGTCACTGTGTGACAGAGTGCTGGACTGGACAGGCCACTGGCCTGATCCAACATTGGCTTCTCTTATGTTCTTATGAGAAGAAGAAGAAGAAGAAGAAGAAGAGGAGGAGGAGGAGGAGGAGGAGGAGAAGCAGGAGATTGGATTTATACCCCACCCTTCACTACTCAAAAGAGTCTCAGGGTGGCTTACCATCTCCTTTCCCTTTCCCTCCCCACAATAGACACCCTGTGAGGTAGGTGGGGCTGAGAGAGCTCTGAGAGAACTGCTCTTGAGAGAACAGCTCTGAAAGAACTTATGACTGACTCAAGGTCACGGCAGCAGCTGCATGTGGAGGAGTGGGTAATCAAACCCGGTTCTCCCACATTAGAGTCCACGCTCTTAACCACTACACCAAACTTTACAGCCTACTTTACAGGCTTGTTCTGAAGGCTCAATGGGGGAGGGGGAAAATAGGGTTGCCAGCCAAACTTGACAAATTCCTGGAGATTCTGGGGGGAAGTTCCTGTGGAAGGGAGAATTTGGGGAGGGATTTCACCTAAAACCCCTGGCATGCCACAGTGTTCACCCACTGAGCCTGCCGTTTTCTCCAGGGGGACTGATCTCTGTAGTTTAGAGGTCAGTTGTAATTCCTGGAGAACTCCAGGCCCCACCTGGAATTCAGCAATTCTATGGAGCCCCCGCTCCTGGACAACCATTCCAAGCTTCCTACCCCCTTACTTCAATTCAGGTCAGTTTCATCAATCCGGTTTCAGATTTGTGGTGGGGAAATCTAGGAAGCCCCAGAAAGGCTGAGAACGGTACATTCCAGGGCAGGCTGCCATCAGAAAAACCCGAGCCCCGTTGGTACCAGGAAGTGGGAAGGAGAAGCCACGTTGAAGCAGTTCTGTTCTCATCACGTTCTGAACACTGAACCCAACTTTGCCCGGACAGGAAGTTTTTGCTGGCGTTCCTCCACACCGCTTCCTCAGAACTATCTTGCTTCACAGGAAGAGATGAAAAACATGAGCCCTGAATTATTTCCATGCTCGTTTGTACTGAACCTTGAAACTGAACACCTGAAGCTGCCTTATACGGAATCAGACCATTGGACTATCAAGGTCCGTGTTGTCTCTCAGACTGGGAGCGGCTCTCCAGGGTCTCAGGCGGAGGTCTCTCACATCACCTCCTGCCTGGTCCTTTTAACTGGAGATGCCGGGGATTGAACCTGGGACCTTCTGCATGCCCAGCAGGTGCTCTACCACTGAGCTACGGTCTCACTTCATGGCTCTCCAGGGTCTCAGGCTGAGGTCCCTCACATCACCTCCTGCCTGGTCCTTTTAACTGGAGATGCCGGGGATTGAACCTGGGACCTTCTGCATGCAAAGCAGAGGCTCTACCACTGAGCTACGGTCTCACTTCATGGCTCTCCAGGGTCTCAGGCTGAGGTCTTTCCCATCACCTCCTGCCTGGTCCTTTTAACTGGAGATGCCGGGGATTGAACCTGGGACCTTCTGCATGCAAAGCAGAGGCTCTACCACTGAGCTACGGTCTCACTTCATGGCTCTCCAGGGTCTCAGGCTGAGGTCTTTCCCATCACCTCCTGCCTGGTCCTTTTAACTGGAGATGCCGGGGATTGAACCTGGGACCTTCTGTATGCCAAGCAGGTGCTCTACCACTGAGCTACGGTCTCACTTCATGGCTCTCCAGGGTCTCAGGCTGAGGTCTTTCCCATCACCTCCTGCCTGGTCCTTTTAACTGGAGATGCCGGGGATTGAACCTGGGACCTTCTGCATGCAAAGCAGAGGCTCTACCACTGAGCTACAGTCTCACTTCATGGCTCTCCAGGGTCTCAGGCTGAGGTCTTTCCCATCACCTCCTGCCTGGTCCTTTTAACTGGAGATGCCGGGGATTGAACCTGGGACCTTCTGCATGCAAAGCAGAGGCTCTACCACTGAGCTACGGTCTCACTTCATGGCTCTCCAGGGTCTCAGGCTGAGGTCTTTCCCATCACCTCCTGCCTGGTCCTTTTAACTGGAGATGCCGGGGATTGAACCTGGGACCTTCTGCATGCAAAGCAGAGGCTCTACCACTGAGCTACGGTCTCACTTCATGGCTCTCCAGGGTCTCAGGCTGAGGTCTTTCCCATCACCTCCTGCCTGGTCCTTTTAACTGGAGATGCCGGGGATTGAACCTGGGACCTTCTGCATGCCAAGCAGGTGCTCTACCACTGAGCTACAGTCTCACTTCATGGCTCTCCAGGGTCTCAGGCTGAGGTCTTTCCCATCACCTCCTGCCTGGTCCTTTTAACTGGAGATGCCGGGGATTGAACCTGGGACCTTCTGCATGCAAAGCAGAGGCTCTACCACTGAGCTACGGTCTCACTTCATGGCTCTCCAGGGTCTCAGGCTGAGGTCTTTCCCATCACCTCCTGCCTGGTCCTTTTAACTGGAGATGCCGGGGATTGAACCTGGGACCTTCTGTATGCCAAGCAGGTGCTCTACCACTGAGCTACAGTCTCACTTCATGGCTCTCCAGGGTCTCAGGCTGAGGTCTTTCACATCACCTCCTGCCTGGTCCTTTTAACTGGAGATGCCGGGGATTGAACCTGGGACCTTCTGTATGCCAAGCAGGTGCTCTACCACTGAGCTACGGTCTCACTTCATGGCTCTCCAGGGTCTCAGACTGAGGTCTTTCACATCACCTCCTGCCTGGTCCTTTTAACTGGAGATGCCGGGGATTGAACCTGGGACCTTCTGCATGCCAAGCAGGTGCTCTACCACTGAGCTACAGTCTCACTTCATGGCTCTCCAGGGTCTCAGGCTGAGGTCTTTCACATCACCTCCTGCCTGGTCCTTTTAACTGGAGATGCCGGGGATTGAACCTGGGACCTTCTGCATGCCAAGCAAAGGCTCTTCCCCTGAGCTGTGGCTCTTTTGCAGCCAACGCTTTGATCACTCCCTACTTCAGTGGTCCATTGGTGACCTGCTGCCAGCTGTCATCAGCAAGCATGTTACAAGTGCAGATGATGAGCCTGTTTTTTTAGGGATGCCAGCTCTGGGTTGGGAAAGTCTTGGAGATAGCGGGGTGGAACCTGGGGAGGATGGGATTTGGGGAGGGAAGGGACCTCAGCAGGCATGTAATGCAGTGGAGTTCACCTTCCCTGGCGGCCATTTTCTTCAGGGGAACCAATCTCGGCCATCCGGAGATCCACTGTAATTCCAGGAGAACTCCAGGTTCCACCTGGAGGTTGGCAACCCTACAGGAGATATGGATTGTTGAAAATCTTAGGCGCCAGCTTGGAGGAATAATAATGATGATGATAATGAGGAGGAGGAGGAGGAGAGGAAAGCTCCTGTTCATCTTGGTGCATTTTTATCTGTTCTCTCCTTTTCTCAATGTCTGGCTTCTGTCTTTCCCCCCTAATCATTCATACATGGAGAAATCACATAAGGAAAGAAAGGTCTGTGTTCAGAGGCCTCTGAGATAGGGCAGAGGCCGAATCCTACAAACGGCAATGTGTGCATGAGGAAGGGATGCCATGGAGTTCAGTGAGGACACGATGGCCAGCCAAACTCACCTTGAGTGAACCTCTTGAGTTGGAAATCCCTCGCTAGATCACCTGACTGCTGCTGTTCAGTGTCCTGACTCGTGCGCTGTGATCCCAGCCTAAACTGAGCCCCGTGTGCCAGAAGCCAACCCATGATGCATGCTGATCATGCTGACCCAGGAACAACCTAGGGGAAAATATTACGTGCAGTTAGACCCTAAGCATTTTTGTTCTTTGTTCATCTCAGTATAGGACTTTGCCTTGGATGCTCCAGACAGCTCTGTAAATACATCCTTCCTAGTTAAGCGCAGAAGTGTATTATTTTTAGGGTTGCCAGGTCACCCCTGGCCACTGACAGGGGATGGCGGGTAGGGTTGCCAGATCCAGGTTGGGAAATGCCTGGAGATTTGGGGGTGGAGCCTGGGGAGAACAGGGACCTCAGTGGGGGACAACACCATAGAGTCCACCCTCCAAAGCCTCCATTTTCTCCAGGGGAACTGGTCTCTGTCTTCTGGAGATGAGCTGTGATTCTGAGGTAGGGCTGCCAAGTCAGCCCGGGGGGCAGGGGATCCCCCACTATAGGGGTTCCCGATCTGGGGAGCCCCGCCCCCAAAGTCGTCCGGTGAGGACGACTTCCCCCATGTAATGACGTCACCCGGAGGTGACGTCATCACGTTGGGGGCGTTGCCAGGGCAACGCCCCCAACATGATGATGTCACCTCCGGGTGACGTCATTACGTTGCCGTGGCGCACACGCGCCAGAAGAGCTCCCGGGGGGAGAACAACTCCCCCCCGCCAGTAAGTCGCCGGCACTTGGCAGCCCTATTCTGAGGGATCCGCAGGTCCCGCCTGGAGGCTGGCGTCCCTAATTATTTTTCTTGTGCCATTCTGATGAATGCAATGAAACATCCTGTCTACCCTCCAGCAATCCAAATCACAGTCCCCAAGACCAACTTTTTAGGTGCTGGGAACTACAAATAGGTTTGCCAGCTCCAAGTTGGGAAATTGCTGGATATTTCTTTTTTTTGGGGGGGGGGGGGGAAGAGACTGGGGAGGGCAGAGTTTGAAGAGGGGAAGGACTTCAGAAGGGCATAATGCCATGAAGCCCCCTTTCCAAAGCAGCCATTATCTCCAGGGGAACTGATCTTTGTCCAGGAGAGCTCCAGACACCACCTGGAGGCTGGCAACCATAGCTGCTAGGCACTTGGATTTCTTCATTCATGGGAACCATGATTTTTTTAAACGAAACCGACCACAGTCCAAGCATCTGCCTCCAGCCTCCATTACAACAGCTGATAACATTCACAGCAAGATGTTGACATCGCCCCCCCCCCGCCCCCCATCTCCAAACAGGAAAATGTCAATCTCTTCTCCTTTGTCAAGGAAGTTGTTGAAAGAGCTGCTTAAGCCTGCCCTCTGTTTACTAAAACGACTTAAGAAATCTCTAAATCCATTCATCCTGAGGATTATCTTCTCTTGGTTTCCAGACAACGCTCTCATTTCTTCCACGGAGGGCTCTGTTTTGTTCTCCTTGATACCTGAGGCCGTTTGCGGCAGTATTGATCTTGGCCTAATACGTGAGACTTCCTGCAGCAAAAGGCAGCTGCCAGGGGAGGACTCCTTAATTGGAATGGCTACAGTAGTGTTAGGAGAGAGAATGCGGGTGACGTTTTGTGATCCCTTGCTCCTCGTCGCCTGCTTTCCCAAATGAGCATTTCAGAGTTACCTAGAGTTGCCAGTTCCAGATGGAGAGATATATGGAGACGTTGGGGATGGATCCTCAGGAGACCAGAGTGGGACTTCAGTGGGATATAGTGCCACAGAGTCCACCTTTCAAAGCAGTTTGAAGAGGGGAAGGACTTTAGAAGGGCATAATGCCATAGAGTCCACCTTTTCCTTTTCTCCAGGTGAACTGATCTCTGTCACCTGGAGATCAGTTGTAATTCCAAGCCACCACTGGGTGGTTTGTAGCTCTAGGTACCTTCCCTAGTTACCGACCTCCATGTGGGGAGGATGCCATGTTGGAAAAAAAGTGTTCAGAAGAGCTGCTAGTGGTGTGTCAAAAACCCACATGTGGATCCCAATGCTCTGAGTGAGCAGCACTGCATTAAGGAGCTGGGTGATGTCCAACAGTCACAAGGGACTCGCCAAATCTCTGCCTGAGATTTGTGCGTTGTATGCATATCTCATAAATACATTTAAATAAAGTTGCTTCAGTGAAGGGCAATGTCATAGAGTCCACCCCCCAAAGCAGCCGTTTTCTCCAGGGGAACTGATCTTCGCCATCTGGAAATGAGTTGTAATTCCAGGTGATGGAGGTGGTAGAGATGGGCACGGACCGTGAAACAGGAGGCTGGTTTGTGAGCCGACCCAGTTCGTATCAGTTCATGAGCCATCTAAAGTTTAAACCCCTGCTTTCTGCTCCTCACTGCTTTCTGCAGGGAGCAGAAAGGAGGGGTTAAAATGGCTTTCAGCCACGTGGGTCCCAGTGCTCTGAGTATCACTGCATTAAGGAGCTGAGTGATGTCCATCAGTCCCAAGGGACTCGCCAAATCTCTGTCTGAGATCTGTGTACTGTATGGCTATGAAATGGCTTTCAGCCATTTAAACCGAACACCTGTTTTTTCAAACCAGCATGAACGGCTATAAAATTCATGGAAATTCGTGGTGATTCTTCAGTTTGCGAACACTGCTTCACGAACCATGAACCAACCAAAATTCATGATGAACTTTAGTTTGTCAGCCAGTCCATGCCCATCCCATCCCTAGGAGGAAGGCAACCCTTCATAGAACTTATTGGGTCATTTATTTTCGTCTGCCTCATAAAGCTCTTTAAAGAAAATGACTGGAATCACATGTAGTACCTCTAGCTTTGAAGAGGAAGGTTAGGATTAAAAGAAGAAGAAGAAGAAGAGATTGGATTTATACCCCGCCCTCCACTCCCCAAGGGAGTCTCAGAGCGGCTTACAAACTCCTTTTCCCTTCCCCTCCCCACAACAGACACCCTGTGAGGTAGGTGGGGCTGAGAGAGCTCTTTCCCAAGCTGTCCTTGAGGGAACAGCTGGTACAGAGCTATGGCTTGCCCAAGGTCATCCAGCCAGGTGCAAGTGGAGGAGTGGGGAATCAAACCCGGTTCTCCTAGATTAGAGTCTGTGCACTTAACCACTACACCAAACTGGTATGGCGGAAGCAAGAAGATGCAATCTGAAGATAGTCCCAAGGTGGAAGTTCGTCTGTACCACCCCTCACTACCGTATGAGAAGAACTGTATGCTACTTAGTATTTTTAGAAACCACCTCAATCCCAGTGCTGTCTCTGCTGTTATTTTGAGCAAATGTGCTCAAAGGGAATGGAGAAAGATGTCTTCCTCGTGCCATCACAAAGCCGTACTCAAACATTCTTTCAAAAGATAGCCGGGGAAAAAGTTCTCAGGTCTCTGCGTGGAACTTTGGTAATTCACAGAACTTCTGCTGGAGTCAATGGGTTATGTGGCCAAAGGTCTCTCACTGAAGCCAAGCCTGTAACCTTCCACAGAAAGGCCAAATGCGTACCGGGGACAATATGAATGTCACAGTCCTTCTGAAAGGGCATTAAAACAAGCTCTAGCCTGCAGCACAGAGCAAAAGTTTAATGGTGGGCCTACAGAATTCAGTCTTGAGAATCAGTTTCCCCCTCACTTCTGGATCAAAACAGTTTTATAAAAACATCACAAAAGGTCAGTAATTAATTGTTTAGACTTATATCCCGCCTAGTCAGCAAAGCCGGCTCAAGGCGGCTAACAACCTTAAAATCAACATTCATACATAGGTTAAAAATGAATCCATCTATATAAAATTAACAGAATAAGATCGCAAAAGATGGCGGCAGTACAGAAAATCCATGGTTAGAAAGGCAGTACAGAACAACCAACACAAAAGCAGCAGCCTAAAAGTCACAGGCCAGGAAACTTCCACCAGCTGATTTCCCTGGGCCAGAAATCCCACTGACCACTTTTCCAGAGGCCATCTCCCCCAGTGGCGGCTCCTAATTAAAGGCCTAGTGGAAGAGCTCCGCTTTGCAGGCCCTGCGAAACTGCAAAAGGTCCCGCAGGCCCTGATGACATCTGGGAGCTCGTTCCACCAGTAAGGAGCCGCCACTGAGAAGGCCCTGGTTCTGGTGGTCATTAGCCTGATCTTTAAGAGGTCTTTGTGTTGGAGTGAACAATTCAGCATGCCTGGAGATTGGGGGGGCACTATATCACTCTAATTGTGCACAGGTGTTGTCTCCTTGAATGGGATGCCTCTCTTTGTCCTAACTTGGGAGCTGCCCTCTGACCCCTCCTGTCTCTCTCCCTTTGTCCTCTCACATCCCTTCCATGGCCTTCCATGGAGTCACATGTCTGTGAGCTCCATAGGGTTTTCAAGGCGAGAGATAGAGGTGGTTTGCCATTGCCTGCCTCTGCGTAGACCACGCTTATTTATTTATTTATTTATTTATTTATTTATTTATTATATTTATATCCTGCCTTGCCAGCGAACCGGCTCAAGGCAGCTAACAGACATAAAAACACCATAGGGTTTACAGTATAAAATCAGTGCTAAAACTAATACATCCTACACAATATACAGCAGCAACAGATGGCGACTTCAATACAGAGATCTCATGGTGAACGGTGGCAGCAAAGGGGTGCGACCGACAGGGCCAGGGCAATGTCCAATTCCCCCCCCCCCGGCGGCGGCTCCTAATTAAACGCCTGGCGGAAGAGCTCCGTCTTGCAGGCCCTGCGGAATTGCAATAAGTCCCGCAGGGCCCTGATGTCATCCGGGAGCTCGTTCCACCAGTAAGGAGCCGCCACCGAGAAAGCCCTGGCCCTGGTACAGGCCAGCCGAGCGTCTTTCGGACCGGGGTGAGTCAGGCGATGTTGAGTGCCTGACCTCAGTGTCCTCTGGGGCCTATATGGGGAAAGGCGGTCCCTCAGGTAGGCAGGCCCCTGACCATATAGAGCTTTAAAGGTTAACACCAGCACCTTGAACTGGATCCGGTATGCTATAGGCAGCCAGTGCAGTGACTGCAGCACAGGCCGGATGTGGTCCCGCAAAGAGGAGATTGTCCTTGGGACCAGGGTTCTCGGTGCTGTTGGTCAGGCAAAATAATTTTATTTCGGATCAAGATACCAAGCTGGGTGGAGATGGATAGCCAGATGGATGGTGTAGAAAGAGCTGCTCCCTCCTCTTCTCTCTTTGTCCGGGAGATCTACATGCATAATTTTTATACAGCTGAAATGATGGATTACCCAAAAAGAACTGTGGTGCTGGGCGGTGTGTGTGTGTATTGTGTTGGCTCGTCCTCTGGGAAGAGGGGGTTGAGCCGGGTGAGAGGGAAGAGGAAGATGGGAAATTGGGATGTTTTAAATTAGTCACTGGTGTCTGAGAAAGTAGAACAGGACTCTAGACACGGAGGGAAGTGTGGAGAGAAAAAGAGGAAACTGCTCTTCTTGGGAGAGCGGAGGGATCATAGTTATCCATCTGCAGCAAAGGATGAAAAATTGCTTGTGGGGATTCGTGTACGGTAGGCTTGTACGGCAGCCTTTTCTTTTCTTCGTTGTTTATTTTGATTTGTCCCTCATTGATCTTAATCTGTTTCCTGGGTTTTTAAAAAAGTATTCATGCCTCTATGGAAGAAACAAGGATTTTAAAAGTTGGGTACATGAAGGATGTAATGTAGTAATGTATGGCTGTGAGAGTTGGACCGTAAGGAAGGCTGAGCGCCGAAGAATAGATGCTTTCGAATTATGGTGCTGGAGAAGACCCTTGAGAGTTCCTTGGACTGCAAAGAGATCAAATCAGCCAGTCCTAAAGGAAATCAACCCTGACTGTTCCCTGGAAGGCCAGATCCTGAAGCTGAAGCTCAAATACTTTGGCCACCAAATGAGAAGGGAGCACTCACTGGAGAAGACCCTGATGCTGGGAAAGACTGAAGGCAAAAGAAGAAGGGAACAGCAAAGGATGAGATGGTTAGACAGTGTTATCGATGCAACAGACACGAGGTTGGGTGAGCTCCAGGGGATGGCGGAGGACGGGGGGACCTGGAGTAGTGTGGCTTATGGGGTTGTGAACAGTCGGACTCGACTGTGTGACTGAACAACAAAAACATGAAGGATGTATCTGTTTTTTCCCCAAACTTCAGGTGAGGGGCTAATCCTTTGACTGGACTCTACCACTTCAGGCTGGATGTAGGAGCTTGCATGCCTGAAGATTCTTCTATACAAACAAAGGTCTTCTCTTGGCGGGGGAGAATGGGCCATCATGTGACCACTGCTTGGAATGGTTCAGCCAAGAAACACACTAAGCAGTCCATGTCAATAGATTAGATAGATTCACGGAGGACAGGTCTATCAGGGGCAACTAGCCACGGTGACAAAAGAGAACCTCCATATTCAAAGGCAGTTCCGCCTCTGAACCCCCGTCCCAAGAGACAACACTAGGAGAAAGCCTTGGCCTCTGTGACTTGTGGTTGGACTTCCAGAGGAACTGGTTGGCCTCTGTGTGAGACAGGATGCTGTTCGTAAGAAGTAGGCCCTGAACCAGGATCCTTCCAGCTTGTGTGGTGATGTTGTCTCTGGGGAATAGGAACCCCACTACCTCCCCCCTCAGTCTCCTAGTGATCCCTCCTCTGGGCATAGAGCAGGGGTCACTGGGGGAATAGTTGTGGGGAGAAGTAGTTTCATAGTACCCCGTCTCCCTGGTCCTGAAAATCCACTTCCATCAGGGGCAGAATGTTGCTTTTGAGTAGATTTACCCATCTCCTTTTGCAAACTGAATGACGATCACCAGTTCTGTTCCTTTATAAATATTTTTGTATTATAATGTTCATTTTGGAACAACAGGAACTGTGCTTCGAATGCAAGATATTAGGAAATTAATGAGCGCTCATAAAAAATTGAAGGAAAAGCATCTATAATTAATAATTTCTAACTATTCTGGGGGTATTTCTATATACCATAAACATATTTCTATGAAGATAGATCCAGTTGGTCAGCTGTGTTGGTTTGAAACAGGAGAACAAATTTAGAGTCCGGTGGCACCTTTAAGACCAACGAAGGTTTATTCAAGGTATGAGCATTTGTGTGCATGCACGCTGTTTCAAATCCATTGGAATGGCAGGTAAGGTTCAAACTTATAGCCAGAGAATGAGGGAAATCATTCTCTGGGTCATCAGAGGTCCTTTCCGCACTAGACCTTAAATCCTGGTTTAGCCCTGTCCCTGAACTTACATTCTACACTACAGTCGAGTTCACCCCTGTAATTCTCTCAGGATATTTTTACATTCTACACTACAGTTGAGTTCACCCCTGTAATTATCTCAGGATATTTTTACATTCTACACTACAGTCGAGTTCACCCCTGTAATTATCTTGGGGTATTTTTTGTTTCCACATTACACTGAGATCACCCCAGTTTCGCCCCACACTTGTCCTGGGATAAATGGATACTATTATAACCAAGAATAAATGCAAGGTATTGTGTCGTGAGTTGAACTCTGATAAAACCGGGGATGAGATCCAAGTACGGAAAGGACCAGAAAGGATTATCATAGTATCAGGAAGGGGCTGTATCTCTAAAGAGCCCTTAAAATGCTTCCCCGGATTAAAATTTTCTATTAAAAAATTGCATGGGATCTTAGTATACGCCAATACAGTATATGTACTGGGGCTGGGGGAAAAAAGTACCGCAAAAGTCAAAATCAGTATATTTCTGTTTTTGTGGTGTACGCCAGGTACTTTTCTTTGGTCTACAGAAAGAAAACTAAGTGGAAAGCAGCTGCACACTTGGGAATGTTATTTACTGATGTTCTGCTAAAAATATCCTAAAACCCGAGTTGTAGAGTCATTTCTGTAGGTGTTCTGCAAAAATAAAAGAGCAACTGGGTTGGAAATTTGCTTCCAACGTCTATATTAATTAAAGCCACCCATGCTAATGGCCATTACTGCATCTGCTGGCAGTGAATTCCACAATTTAGTTGCTGATTGAGAGAAGAAGTCCTCCGTTTGTCTGTTCGGGATCTATTGTCCATCAAGTTCATCAGGTGTCTCTGAATTCTAATACAGCTGGAGAGGGAGAAAAAGCTCTTGATCTCTCTCTTTCTCTCTCCATTTTCTCCACGTCATCCTGGATTTAATAAACCTCTATTATGTTCTCCCTTATTGGCAGGGAAGACATTCTAGCTTGATGTCACCAAGTGAAGTTTCCTGGGGTTGGTATATTGTGGACTCTTGCAAGCTATTTTCTATATTACCAGGGCAAAAGGAATATTATGATGGCTATTTAGTCCTATTGTTTCAATTACTTTTTAAATATTAAATACAGAACTGGAGAATGGGTCATTCAGACCGAATGCTCATTATGTCCCTTATTATTCTACACAGCCATTTTCGGTTTCAAAGTGAGTACAGCACAGAAAATAATAAAATGATATAGTTTTGCAAAGCGAAGTAAGGGCTTTTTTAAAGCCTATCTATTGTTCAACAAGCCCTTTCCCTTCCTTTAATCATTAACATAGGGAGGGAGGGAGAGAGAGAGAGAGAGAGGAAGACACACACACAGAGGGACAGACAGAGACAGACAGACAGAGTCAGAGAGAGACACATGGGGAACACAGGGAGAGAGAGAGAGAGAGGAAGATACACACACAGAGGGACAGAGAGAGACACACAGGGAAACGTAGGGACAGAGAGAGAGAGAGAGAGGGACACAGAGACATACACACATGCAGAGGGACACAGAGAGAGTCAGAGAGAGAGAGAGACAGGGACAGAGAGAGAGATCGCCGAAAGCAGCTGCCTGCCTGCTGCGCCTCAGTGCAACCAGGGGAAGGTGAGGGTGGGGACGGGCAGGGCTTCCCTGGAGCGCTGCAGCCCCAGGAAGAGGAGGATGGGGGAGGGAAGGTAACTTACTTTCCTTCTTCTGCCTCCTCGTTGCCCAACAGGGCTGCTGGGAGCACGGGGTGGGGCTTAGTAATGTGCCCACCCCCTGGACACTTCACTCCCGGAGCGCTGCTTCTCTGCACTCTGGGCCCAACGGAGACCTGACTGAAACCATGTGGCTGACTGTCTTGGCGGGCCACAAAAAACTCTGTGGTGGGCCGCATGTGGCCCGCGGGCCACAATTTACCCACCCCTGCTTTAATGTATGTTAAGACTGATGGTCTGCACATACCTATTTGCCTCTGCAAAAACTAAACAGACCAAACTCTCTCCGGATGCGTTCAGACAGCTCTTTAGATCCGCGCCAGGCACGAGTGCCTCATGGTTTTAAATGTAATGTCCAGACAGCAACATCTGGCAAATGTCCCTCTTCCGAGAGCATCTCATTTTGCCATGCTTTGGAGTCGTCATAAAAAGATGCTAGTTTAAATCTAGAGTTTTCAGTTCCCGATGGGCCAATTGTGAACTTTCCCCCATCTGACTGGTCGTTTCAGCGCTCAGTCCTCTCATGGGGTGGTGACATCAGACCATCCCGAATGGGCGCATGCGTGGATCAACAAAAATGTGATGTCATGCCTATGTGCATGTGCAAATGGTGGTTTTTTGTTTTTTGTTTTAAACCCACCGCACACGCCTCCTGCAGTGGACGCCGTCTAGACAATCCACAGTGGAGGCAGCGCTTGGTAAGACGATTCACTAGGGCAGGGGTGGCCAACCTTGCTTAACGTAAGAGCCACATAGAATAAACGTAAGAGCCACACAGAGATGTCTGAGAGCCGCAAGACAGGAACAAATATCACACACACGTTTTTATTTTTAAAAATATGCAAATTTGCTTTTTATTAACGTTAAATGGGACTGCCAAAAATAAAAACAAATGAGGAAAACCGGTTATTGATAATGATATTACTTGTTTGCTAATGATATTGAGAGAGAGAGAGAAAAAGAGAGAGATGGAAAGAAAGAATTAAAGAAGTGGAAAGAAAGAGAGAGAGAGAAACTAGGAAAGCAAATAGATGGGAGGGAGGAGGGAAGGAAGGAAGGAAGGAAGGAAGAGAGAAAAAGCATGCCTCCCCTTTGCTTCCCCAGCTGCCCTGCCAGGAGCCGCACAATATGTGTGAAAGAGCCGCATGTGGCTCCCGAGCCACAGGTTGGCCACCCCTGCACTAGGGGGGTTGTCTGATCATGCAATGATGGATTGAAAAGACCGGGATCAAATTAGAGCCGGGCTAATGGCAGGATTAGCTGCCCGTCTGAACGCACCCTCTGTGAAGCTTTCAACTCAGAATGGGCAGAGCTCCCAGAACTGTGTTAATCTATGGATGAGTGACCCTCTTCAGCATCTCATATCCTGACCTTCCAGAATCTCTGTTCAACACCACAACACCATATTGCAGAGCTGCCTTCAGGGCCAGTTCCATGTTTTGGGGTCCCTGGGTAGACAGTGCCCAGGCAGGCATCTGCCCACTCTCAAGACCCCACTGTGCGGCAAGGCACCCTAATTTCCCTCAAAGGTTAACGTGATTATCGGAGGGCCTAGTCCGGCTCACAAATGTTTGCGATTTAGGCCTTCCTGCAGATACTGTCATTATCTCTTGGGTCAGTTACAGGTTCTCTCAGAGTTGTTCTCTCAAGGGCAGTTCTCTCAGAACTCTCTCAGCCCCACCGACCTCACAGGGTGCCTGTTGTGGGGAGGGGAAGGGAAAGGAGATTGTAAGCCGCTCTGAGACTTCTCTGGGTAGGGAAGGGCGGGGTATAAATCCAATCTCCTCCTCCTCCTCTTCTCCTCCTCCTTCTCCTTCAAGGCTGGACCCTAGAATGAGTAGATGTTAACATCTTCTGGAAAGCTCCATCAAGAGAGACCACCTGATGCCAGAGGGCTGAAGGCTATAAGAAGGGCATAGGCCAGAGGGATGCCATGCTAACTTTATGTCCATGCCATGCTAGTATGCCTTGATATGTTATGCTTCATCATGGCGGACTGCAACATATAGGAAGCTTTTATACTCCTGCTTGGATTTTACACTGCAAGAAGATTTGCCATCTAATTCCAGGTCTTCAGTGTATCAGAGAGAACAGTTAGCTTCTCTGTTGCTGAGCTATAGAGATCGTACTGCATAGTGAAATCATAGTGAGAGCCAGTCTGGTGTAGTGGTTAAGTGCGCAGACTCTAATCTGGGAGAACCGGGTTTGATTCCCCACTCCTCCACTTGCACCTGGCTGGATGACCTTGGGCAAGCCATAGCTCTGTACCAGCTGTTCCCTCAAGGACAGCTTGGGAAAGAGTTCTCTCAGCCCCACCTACCTCCCAGGGTGTCTGTTGTGGGGAGGGGAGGGGAAAGGAGTTTGTAAGCCGCTCTGAGACTCTTAAGTGAGTGAAGGGCAGGATATAAATCCAATCTCTTCTTCTTCTTCTTCTTCTTAAAATCCTTTAATAAACCTTTATATAATTTTAAAGGTCTGTTTTATTTGGGCGCGTTCAACCTCGAGGACCCACAGGGCTGGTTATTGCTCAAGGGGCAAGGAACAATAATGCAAGGGGACCCAGGCTTGGGTTTCTGACAGCCACTCAGACCTTCTTTTCCACCCCACACCTGCATGTCCCACCCACCTGTTCCACTTGTCAGCCGCCCACTGTCCATGCTCAGTTCTCTGTACCATCTGCTTGGCCTTTTCCTGAGGAAGAAGAGATTGGCTTTATACCCCACCCTTCACTACCCAAGGGAGTCTCCGAGCGGCTTACAACCTCCTTTCCCTTCTCCTCCCCACAACAGACACCCTGTGAGGGTAGGTGGGGCTGAGAGAGCTTTTTCAAGGACTGCTCTTGAGAGAACAGCTATAAAAGAACTTCTAACTGACCCAAGGTGACACCAACAGCTGCATGTGGAGGAGTGGGGAATCAAACCCGGTTCTCCCAGGTTAGAGTCCATGCTCTTAACCACTACACCAAACTAGCCCTCCAATGCTCATGTTCCCTGCACCCTTTTACCAACAGCACTGGCCACTTCATGTGCCTGGGAGTGTTGCTGTCTTTGCCACTCAGAGCACTACCACAGTACACCACCCACATGCCCTTCCGCAATGCTGCTGGCCAGTTGGGAGCATGAGTAGAGACAGGTGACATGGAAGATGCATGGATGGAAGTCAGCAGCAGTGGACTGCACCAGAAGTCCTGGGCCTTGGAAGTTGCCCCATCTCAGAGTATACTGACACCAGCACTGGCCACCATGATGTAGCTTCTAACCTGGGGAAAACATAATGACTCTACCAACTCTACCGCCATTTGCCAAGGCGGTGCTGGGAACCCTGATTAGGACACTGAAGCCTCCTCTAAGTGAACTAAATGTTCCTTTTTTTGTAATCCATAATAGAGCAGAAACTATTTCGATGCACCGCCAAATTTAGCTGTCACTCCACACCCATGTAGCAAACTCTGTACAAATGCTGGGAATGAAAAAGGGAAGTTGCAGAAGCCCTAAGGCATCTGTGGAAAGAAGGCTAGGTGATTTGGAAACAAGTCTGGGCGGTTTCCAAACTCTGGAAAGGAATCCGGAAGAGGAGAACTTTGGAAGCCTCCTTACAGAAGCCCTCACGGAGGCCTAAATGACTTCAAACCCACCGAGTCGAACCAGCTCCCCAGCCATGTATGCTAGCCTGCCGGATGATTTCTGGTCCCTCCTCCCTTTTCTTGCATGATCAGGCAAACAGGACAACCTGGAGGGTTGATTAAGGCTGTTTTTACATCTGACTTTCCCGCTGGAATCATTCTAGTTCCAAAAAAACCTGCCCACACCTCTGTGCGGTGTGAAACCGTGCTGCTACTGAAATGTCCACATCTACTAATTGCCCTCCTGTGGTCAAGCTAGTATTCAACCGGCTTTATTCTGCTTTAAACAATTGCTGTTGATTAGTGCACTTAGACCCCCTGGAGTGAAATTTCACACCACTGTGAAATCAGCACAGGAAAAGACAGCAGTCAAACTACTTTAGAGGGGAGGTGTAAAATGACCCTAAGCCCCTGGTGGGTCACCCACCATACCTGGTTGGTGGGCTGTGTTTGGCTTGGTGGGTCTCATCACGTTTGCCTGGCTCACCTAAGAACAAGCACAAAGGACCTATTTTGAATGAAGTGGAGTTATTTTTCTCTACTGAAGGGCAGAGGGGAGAGTGGGGGGAAAAACCTTCCCTTCCTTGGTGTCAGAGTAGAGTGGCGAGATTTTAATTAAGGAAAGTTGGAGACAATCCACCCACTCACTGTCTGTGCACTGCAGATGGCTCCATGGTGCTGAGGGAGCAGCCTGCTGAGGAAGACACGGGGCATAGAAGGGGTGACAAAGTACTGACTTGACACCCCATGGAGAGCAGGTCTGCTTGCTCCTCTCGTAGAGTTGAAGAAGGTCGTGTATTTCAAACAAGGATGTTCTTCTAGGTTTTCTGTGGTTGTTTTAAACGGCTCTTGCTGAATTGCTGATCAGTAACCGGGACAGAAAAAGCACTCTAGACTACCAAAATCCCAGTTTTTTGTGTGGGGAAGTTGAACTAAGACCATAAGAGAAGCCATGTTGGATCAGGCCGGTAGACCCTCCAGTCCAACACTCTGTGTCACACAGTGGCCAAAACCCAGGGGCCACTGGGAGGTCCACCAGCAGGGCCAGAACTCCAGAAGTTCCCCCACTGTTGCCTCCCAAGCACCAAAAATACAGACCATCACTGCCCCAAATAATTGGAATTGGAAACAACTGTGAAAATTGCTCATTTATACTCACTCTCTCTTTCCTATTAATTAGCCAGTTTTTGATCCACAAGAGGACTTGTCCTTTTATCCCATGACTATTGAGCTTACTTAGGAGCCTTTGTATGAGGAACTTTGATGAGGAACTTCTTCTTCAATGTACTCCCAAGCATCCTATGGAGAAATGCATTGTCTCCTGGATGGTTGGCAAGCAGCAAAAGCCTTCCCTGTGTGTTTTACCAGTTTTTTTTCCTTTAGTCAGAGGAGGAGGTCCATTCCTGGCACCTCAACTCACCTTTTTACAAATGCTAATGACTCTAGCAGGAAAGACAATGGGACGTTCAGGCCTTCCCCCTTCTCCCCCCTTCCCTAGGCAAGAAACAGAGTTTGGGGGGGGGGGTAGCTAGAACAACCCATAGACAACCTCCAAGAATAGGCTGGAGGAAATGCTTCTTTGACCTGGCATGACCTGGTCAAGTGGGTGGAGACACAGAGTTAATAAAACTTCCTTGTGAGAGGAAGTTGGTCGCTTTTCCTGGAATTCTGCATTGATGAACACAGGGGCAGACCTCATCTCTGAGCAGGCGGCCATTGGCCATGTGGCCAGCCTGAAGGGCTGAAGGGTACGTTGAGGTAATGGTAACCTGGTAGAGATTTGTAACTACCTAAGCTAGACGAGCCCGTCCTATTTTAACATCAAAGAACAAATCTAAAGAAAACAGTCGTGAGAGTCTGACCCGCAAATCAAGCAGTCAACAAGACTTGCAATACATTTACATAGGGCGCTGATCTCAATAAGTATTCAGGCTCAAATATGCTGCTAAGCTTCTGACAGATCCCAGGCGTCAATCAGGGCACGTATAGTGAGACAGAAGGTCTGCTTTTTTACCCATTTCTTTTGTTCTTCCTTGCTCAAATCTGGCGCTGTGCTAAAAATATGCTTGTGAACATTTTCTTTCTAATCAATACTTTAAACTGTTGATGCTGGGAGTGGTTCTCTGTACCACACAGACCCCTACCATCTCAAATACACTATTTTTAAAAGGGCTCCAGGGGAGTTGGCAAGTGGGGATTCCTCCAAGGGCGCCCCAGGCATTAAACTGTGCCCATGGTAGCCACATGTTGGGGAGTGGGAGACACAGAGGCAAGGCCTCAGAACTGGGAAGGGGAGCTGGGCGTCCTGATCCTCCCAGTGGGAAATCCCTAACTTGATCAGGTGGTGCTTGAGAGTAAAAGAAAAGCCCCTCCTGGGAGCTAGGAACCCCTAGGAGGGCAGGGTGGCAATGGGGCCTGCAGGCCAGAGCTGGCATGTTCTGCCAGATATCCAACTGTTAACAGCCCTGCTCAGGTCTCACAAAGTGAGGGCCAAGGCTTCCTTTATAGCGTCAGTCCGTCTCATACGTTGGGCCTTCCTCTTTTCCTGCTGTCTTCAGCTTTTCCTACCACACACGAACAATGCTGATCCATAAATGGTAGCAAAAGCTCCGTATCCAAATGGAATTATTTCTGACCTCCAGGACTGGTCAGACACCTTCTCATTTAAGAATCATCAATATTTGATTTCATTTCCCAGGGCTGTGGGAAGCAGGAAGGGTAAAAAGAAGGTGGGAGTGACTCAGTAGGAATGTCTCTGACAGGAACGCCATCCTTCCAAAACAGTTAGCCATTGTTCATGTCCAACAGGATGGTTCCCCACTTGGCATTGTTGTGTATAGATTTTCCAACTTTCTGCCAATCATCGTAACACCTCCTTGGTTTATAAATAAGCATTAGTCCTTTAGGTGTGCGAGCTGACGCTCAGAGACAGCTAAACTTACTTCCTTGATCAGAGAAAAGATATTATCAGCATTTATCACTAACCAGAAACTTTTTATAGACTTTTTGTAGGAAATGAAAAAAAAAAAAAAAGAACTGATGAAATGGGGATTTGAGGATTAAGGGTGACAAAAAAGATTAGAGGTTAGACAAAAGAGAAATTTATTAAGTTTGTAATTTTGCCTGTATTTGTTGTGGAGAAAATTGGAAGTCACTTCTTTATATCTACTTTTTTCTGTTCTTCTTGCTTTACTTTTTAGTTCGGTATCTCCTTTCTTTTCTCTTAATATTTTCTGGTTGGTTCTTATCTCTTCGTTTTAAAATCTTCTTAATAAAATTCATGGGGGGAAACGTTTTAAAAATAACAAAGAACCAGAAATTTTGCTTTTTTAATTGCATACTCCTAAGTATGACAGAGTATGCAATAAAAAAAGCAAAATATCTGGGTTTTTTGTATGACTGAAGGGCTGCGGTGGCTCAGAGGTTAAGACACTGAACTGCAGACTGGAAGATCGGTAGCTCGGCAGTTCGAGACCCGAGGGTCGTGTGATGAAGTGAGCTCCCATCTCTGGTACCAGCTTCTGCCAGCCTAGCAGTTTGAAAGTAAGAAATTGCAAGTAGATAAATAGGTACCACTTTGGTGGGAAGGTAACAGCATTCCGTGCGTCTTGGCATCTAGACATGCCAGCCACATGACCATGGAAATGTCTTTGGACAGCGCTGGCTCTTCGGGTTGGAAACAGAGATGAGCACCGCATCCCTAGAGTTATATTCGACTGACTTTCAAGCGTTATATTCGACTGACTTTTACCTCCTTACCTGTCAAGGAGGCTGCTGTTCCTACATATTCAAACCTGTCTTAAAATCCGGGAATGGGGGGAGAAAATCCTTGTAAAGCAGACTCTGAGCTGAGAAATTGAGGGGGGGGGGCAAGAGTCTGTTCAAACCCAGATTAAATCTATAACAATTAAGAATTCTTTTTAATCTAATTGGAAAGGCAGCTGTTTTGACCGACGCTGCGATGTTATCTGCAAATTGTATTTTGTTTATCAGCGAGCGGCAAAGGGTTCCGTGCCAGACTCAGATGTCAGACTTTGATCTCCCGTTTGATATGGTGAACAGCAACGGCAGAGCAATGCAGATGATTATCGGAAAGATTGATCTGTTTTGAAGAAGGGGGGTTTTTCCTTGTTGTTTTGGTTTATGAATAACTTTTGTCTTACGTTTGAAGTCGTAAGTATAACTGTGGCTCCTTGTTAGAGGCACAAAGCTACTCCCAGGGTCTGCTACAGTTTTCTAACCTTGCAGGGGTGTCAGTCCTCAAACACAGAAGCTTCAAGGGGAGATTACAATGGGAGATTGCTGAATCTGAGTTAGTTCACAAGTTCAAAACAATGGATCACCCAGGGCTGAATAGGAACGTAGTATTCTTATCTCACTACAGATATTAATTTTGTGATCCCATGCACATAAGAACATAAGAAGAGCCATGATGGATCAGACCAATGGTCCTTCCAGTACCGCTTCTCACAGATTCATCCAGCATGGGGGAAAAAACGGGACAAAAAACCACGACTTACCCACAAATGCGTCTGATCACACACTGAAAGACTGCGTCTGCAGCTTCAAAGGGAGGTGTGATCGTGCAACTGCGGGTCAAATTCCTCTGAGGGAAATAACCATGCTTCCCCCCCTCCCCCCGTTTTTACAGGCACGTGTGACCGCAACCTATGTGTGTGCAGAGCTAGTTAAGGGAAGTGTTTAAGTGGTGGACTGATCTGGAGAACCAGGTTTGAGTCCCCACTCCTCCACATGCAGCCAGCTGGGTGACCTTGGGCCAGTCACAGTTCTCTCAGAGCTGTTTTCTCAAGAACAGTTCTCTCAGAGCTCTCTCAGCCCCAGCTACTTCACAGGGTGTCTGTTGTGGGGAGGGGGAGGGAAGGAGATCGAAAGCTGCTCTGAGACTCTGAGTGAAGGGTGTGGTGTAAATCCAACTCCTCCTCCTTCCTCTTCTTCTTCCATATACACACATATACACATTCCTATATACACATATGTGTATTGTGTTTGTGTGTGTGTATGTATATCTCTGTGTGTGTGTATAGATCTGTATATACGAGTGTGTGATCAGTTTCTCTTATAGTTTCTCTTTATAGAGAAAAAAAATAACGTACAGAGATTTCAAAGAGAAAAAAAACACACTCCCCCCCCTTCGCCTTTGTCACTGTGGAAGTTTCACAGACAATTGTGCAACAAAGAAACCTGACAGCCTTTTAATGTCAAGTCAACCGAAAGTAGAAAGGAAAATACAAACACACTTCTGGGGCCCAAGCAGATGACATTTGGGAAGGACGCAAGGGCGGATTGGATCCTCCCGAAGGCAGCAGCCGTGGGAGAAAGAACAAGGACATCGAAACGCAAAGCATCCCTTGAAGGCAGAAGACTGGGGAACCGTTTTAGCAAGAGACAAGTCGGGATGTTATGCTGTCAGGCGGCTGTGACAGGAAGAGGAAAGCACCTTGGAGGAAGCTGCTAATTGGAAAAGGAGAATTCACCTGGTGGATGGATTTGGGGAACTGTTTCCTTGCTGCCCGTCTGTAAGGTGGAACTGACAGAGCAGGAATCCTAGCGTTGCCAGCCTCCAGGGGGCACCTGGAGATCTCTTGCTATTACAATTCAGGTGATCAAGAACAGGTCCCTAGGAAAAAAAAACGGCTGCTTCTGAGGCTGAGGTTCTCTCCCCCTCCCCAAACCCCGCCCTCCTCAGGCTCCACCCCCAAGATCTCAAGGTCTTTCTCAACCCAGAGCTGGCAACCCTCATGATTTCCATTTCACTTGATCCGAATCAGACATGGAAACGCAGAGAATGATTGAGGCCTCTTTAGGCCCCACTGGGGGAGGGGGAGGCCCCACTGGGGCATGGTATAGTCCACCGTTGTCAGATCTCGGAAGCTGGGCAGGGACAGTACTTGGAAGAGAAACCACCAAGGAAGGCTCAGCAGAGGAAGGCAATGACTGACCACCTCTCACTTGCCTGGAAAGCCCCTTGCTGGGGTCACCATAAGTCTTGGATGGGAGACCACCAAGGAAGACTCTGCAGAAGAAGGCCATGACCAACCCCCTCTGCTTCTCCCTTGCCTTGGAAGCCCCTTGCTGGGTTCACCATAAGCCTTGAATGGGAGACCACCAAGGAAGACTCTGCAGAGGAAGGCCATGACCAACCCCCTCTGCTTCTCCCTTGCCTTGGAAGCCCCTTGCTGGGTTCACCATAAGCCTTGAATGGGAGACCACCAAGGAAGACTCTGCAGAGGAAGGCCATGGCCAACCCCCTCTGCTTCTCCCTTGCCTTGGAAGCCCCGTGCTGGGTTCACCATAAGCCTTGAATGGGAGACCACCAAGGAAGACTCTGCAGAGGAAGGCCATGGCCAACCACCTCTGCTTCTCCCTTGCCTTGGAAGCCCCTTGCTGAGTTCACCATAAGCCTTGGATGAGAGACCACCAAGGAAGACTCTGCAGAGGAAGGCCATGGCCAACCCCCTCTGCTTCTCCCTTGCCTTGGAAGCCCCGTGCTGGGTTCACCATAAGCCTTGAATGGGAGACCACCAAGGAAGACTCTGCAGAGGAAGGCCATGGCCAACCCCCTCTGCTTCTCCCTTGCCTTGGAAGCCCCTTGCTGGGTTCACCATAAGCCTTGAATGGGAGACCACCAAGGAAGACTCTGCAGAGGAAGGCAAGGACAAACCACCTCTCCTTCTCACTTGCCTTGAACGTCCCTTGCCTGGGTCAACATGAGGCGGCTGTGACTTGACAGCAGTTTATACACACAGGCCAAACTGAGGAGAGCTGGAGTGGTGCGATAGTTAGAGTGTGGTTCCATACTCTAACCATTGCACCTCTGGGTTTGAATCCCCTGTTCAACCACAGAAGCTTGCTGGCTGACCTTGGGCCAATCCCAATCACTCGGCCTCACCTTCCCTCAGAAGGCTGTTGCTATGAGGATTAAGGGGTGGAGAGGAGGGGTGGGGAAGGATATGAAAAGCTGCACTGGGTCCCCAATCAAGGGTAAAAGTGGAATATAAATTTTAAAGAAGAGAAGAGATTGGATTTATACCTTGTCCTTCACTTGGAGTCTCAGAGGGGCTTACAAACTCCTTTCCCTTCCCCTCCCCACCACAGACACCCTGGGAGGTAGGTGGGGCTGAGAGAGCTCTTTCCAGAACTGTCCTTGAGAGAACAGCTGGTATAGAGCTATGGCTTGCCCAAGGTCATCCAGCAGGGGCAAGTGGAGGAGTGGGGAATCAAACCCGGTTCTCCCAGATTTGGGTCTGTTGTGCGGAGAGAAAGGAAAGGATATTGTAAGCCACTCTGAGACTCCGAGTGAAGGGTGGGGTATAAATCCAGTCTCCTCTTCCTTTTCCTCCTCCTCCTCCTTTTCATCTGTATTACATGAGCTTGGAGCTGTAGCAAGTTAACTTAATCTATTCACAATAAGTAAAAGTTTGTAAGTAAAATTTCTTTCTCTTGTTACCATTGGAATCAGGTCATCTTTGTAAACTTTTTTGAACAGCATTTCCCCCTTAACTGGGAAATGTGGAGAATCAGGGTTACTGTGAAAAAGTTTATGTGCTTCCAAGGCAAATAATATAATTTTTTTTTAACATTTAACCCAGGGGTTATTTTGAGCAGGAACGTGCAGGAGCGCCATTCCAGGAGTAACAAGCTCAGGAGCAGGCACATATGGTGATGTGCTGTGAAAAAAAGCCAAAGCATACTAACTTGATCTGTATTTTTTCATGCTTGTTGTAGGGCAGCTTCCGTGCAAGAGCAAAAGAAACCTAAAGCGTCTTTAGTCTAAGTCTAAAGCTGGGTCACCAGCTTTGCGTTGGGAAAGACCTGGAGATTTTTGGGGTGAAGCCTGAGCGGTGGGTGTTGCCTTCTGACACACTTCCAGTGATATCAGGGGGTGTGGCATATGCAAACAAGTTATGCTAATGAGCTCCTGCAGCTCTTTGTCTACAAAATGACCTCTGATTTAACCCAACAGATATTTCTAGGATGGAAACGGTTGAGAGCATTCCGAGCCCCGAGAAAGGAAGAAACGGCATTGAATTGGATTTGTGGGATGGTTGTCTAAAAAAAGAAAAGCAAGCAAGCCGGAGAATTCAAAGAAGACCCGGCACTTTGGAGGGGTTATCCCAGCAGAGTCAATGCCCTTGCCAGACTCCCCCATCAACAGCCATGATCGCCCCCAAAGGAGCTCCTAATATGTCTAAATCTGATGGTGTCCCTGGTCACCTCCTGATGTTTGTTTGAAATTCTGATGTCCTTGGTGGGGAGTTATCTCGTAAGACAGAAAAGAAAAAGTCGCCTGCAGCTCTGGGGGGAAAAAAGAATCAATTGAGAATTGTTGGAGAAATGTAAGCAAAAAGAAGGATCGTTATATCATATGTGGTGGACTTGTGATAAAGCAAAAAGTTTTTGGTGTATGATACGTGCTGAAATGGAGAAAAAAAAATAAAATGTAAGTTTAAAAAATTGCCCGAAATGTTGTTGCTTGGTCTTAAGTTAGAGGATGATGTAAACATAAGTACAAGAACATTGATTTGGTATATGATAACAACAGCAAGAATGGTTTACACACAAAGTTGGAAATCGGAGAAAACTCCAGAGCTATGGGAATGGTTGAGAAAACTGCTATTTATGGCAGAAATGGACAAATGGACAAGAAAACTAAACAATCAAGACTCAGGAAGTGTGTCAGAAGATTGGAAAGACTCGAAGGGATATATGGAGCGAGAGTGGAATATGAAAGACAATATTTTTACACTTTCTAACTACTGAAACGAGGGACAGAATTATAACACAAAAAATGAATTTTTAGTTAACAGTGAAACTAAAACTTTTTTCTTTTTTTAACCAATATAACGTTTAAATGTATAAAAGTTATAATAGCTCAAAATGTTACCTTAGGAGGCAAATAGTTTTAAATACATGTTTGCCAGTTGATACATAAGAAGGTGCAGGTGGGGTGGGAAGTCATTTAATGACTATATCTTTTTAGCTAACTATGCAATATTATAGAGAATGAAATATGTATAAAAGCTAACTGCATTTGAAAATAATGGGAAAAAAATAAAATTCTATTGCAACAAAAAAAAAGAGAATTGTTGGAGAAGAGCTTTATTTCCAAGAGATGTCGGTACAGTGGATGGTGGTAAGAATTCCAGGCTAATGCCGCAATTCTAAGCAGAGGGGTGTGTGTGTGTTAAGCGCTGTCAAGTCTCTTTCGACTTCCAGAGACCCTGCAAATCAGCGTCCTCCAAAACGTCCTCTCGCTCACAGCCGTGTTCAGGTCTGGCAGATGGAGGGTTGTGGCTTCCTTGACGAGGTCAATCCATCTCAGGCTGGGCTTCCCTCTTCTCCTGCTGCCTCCAACTTTTCCTAGCAGATTTAACGCCCTTCTAAGTCTTGTTAACTCAGTGGGCTTAGGACAGTGGGACCCAGTTAAGGCTTGCACTGAGCAATTGTGGGATCGCTGGAGCCCCTAACTTTCTGGAGCCCGTGGAACTTTGGGAAGTGCTGAATTAGGATTCTCTGAGAGATTAATGCGGAAGGGCGGTGGCTCAGTGGAGGAGCCTCTGCTTCGCACGCAGAAGGCCCAGGGCTATTTTTGGGCAGGAACGCACAGGAACGGAGTTCCGGCTGGCTCCTGAGTTGGCCACGCCTACAACCAAAACCTGTGGCACGCTGCTCTCCCCACATTACACACAAGAGGGAAAGGCAGCATGTTAAAATGTGGTCTTTCCCTCTGGGGAGCTCCTCCAGATTTCCTTGTCAATTTCACTGTCTTCCAGTCAGCTGAGAGTGAAATTGACAAGGCAAAGCCTCTCTCTGCTTTCCCTTCTCTAGCTGACATGTGACAGCTGGAAAAGGGCAGGCAGGGAACCCAGGCAGGTCGAAAATGCCTTTCTTTCCCTCCCCATGCCTGCCCTGTGCTTTCCCAGCCCCCCTGCCTAATATGCTAATAAGATGTGCTGTCAAGGGGTGTGGCCTACTATGCTAACGGGTTTCTGCTGTTGGGTGTGGCCTATTAGGCTAATGAGTTCCTGCTGGGCTTTTTCTACAAAAAAGCCCTGAGAAGGTCCAAGGTTCAATCCCTGGTATTGCCACTTATATTTATAGTTTATTTTTATATCCCTCCCTCCCCGCAAGCAGGGGATGAGAAAGTGGGTGATGTGAAAGACCCCTGCCTGAGACCCTGGAGACCTGCTGTCAGCCTGAGTAGACGATGGACTGGTGGTCTGATGATTCTGTATAAAGTGGCTTCAGGGCTCCTTTCGTAGCAAAAGCTCCTTTGCCTATTAGGCCACACCCCCCTAATGTAGCCAATCCTCCGAGAGATTACAGAGCTCTTCTTAGAGGGGCTACTGTCAGCTCTCGGAGGATTGGCTACATCAGGGGGGGTGTGGCCTAATATGCAGAGGAGTTCCTGTGTAAGCCTGCACAGCCTTCTTATGAACTTTTCTGATGATTTATGAGAGCAGTGAATGGACTACGATGTCAGTTATGTGGGACACGAAAATGCACGAGGCAACCAGTGGGAAGATGGGAACAGATACCTACACTATAGGGTCAGAGCACCGTTTTATGAGGTTGCCACCTCCAGGCGGGAGGTGAACACAGAGAACAAAGACACTCTCTCACACACAGAGCCATGAGGCTCAACTCCATGCAGGTAGACACTCCAGGCACGTACACAGGCTTATGCCCCCTCCTGCGAGACCTCATCTCCATTTGCTACGTCAAAGGACTTCACACCTGGGTGCGAAGACAGCAGGGTGCTTCCTGAGAACCGGTTCTGCTGCCCAGGACTCGCTGTCATCCCGAAGACAGATGGCAGACGCAGCTGACGTCAACATCCTGTCCTGACCATTAGGTAGATCTGAATACTGGCCACTCCTATAGCTCCCCCTTAGTGGCTAGAAGATAGAGAACGGACCATCTATAGGCTCTCTTGAGATGGCCTCATATCATGCCATCCTCCCAGAGACCACCTCCCACCCCCTGAATAAAGGAAAGTTCCCAGCGCAATATTGCCCCTTCTCTTTGACATCGCCTCCTTCTTCTTGCAATCACCCTTTCTCTCTGTCCCCCCACATCTCTCTCACCATGCTCTAACATGGCTCGTAATCTACAAAAAAAACCCCAATTCCCTATAAACTCATCTTATTTCTTCAGCAGGAATACACCAACTCTCTCTGCGCAGGTAAATATAAAATGTCAATGATTTCCCAATAATGCAACCGTTCCTTTTGCTCTGTCTGACGTCCTAGAACTGTATGAATGTGTGAACGTTTCTGTAACGCTGGAATCTTTAAGTAAAAGAAAACCTTTTTAATACTGGTAACAGTCTCCTTGTCAATTCCTTGATTAGTCTGGAGAAGGCAGCTGGCTCTGTATAAAAAGGTGCAGATCCCTTAATGCTGACTGCTGATTATTAAGAGCTAATGTTCCCCAAATATTAATAACATAAAAGAGCAGCCAGGCTAACACCTGCTACGAAATGAGCCTTGAGAAGCTTCATGTGTGTCCTTAATATCAAAAGGCTGGGCCAGAACCAACAGGTTGAAATTAAATCAGGATTTTTTGGCTAACCATTAGGAAGAACTTCCTGACAGTTCGAGTGGTTCCTCAGTAGAACAACAGGCTTCCTTGGGAGGTGGTGGGCTCTCCTTCTACACCAGTTTGGTGTAGTGGTTAAATGCGCGGACTCTAATCTGGGAGAACCGGGTTTGATTCCCCACTCCTCCACTTGCACCTGGCTGGATGACCTTGGGCAAGCCATAGCTCTGTACCAGCTGTTCCCTCAAGGACAGCTTGGGAAAGAGTTCTCTCAGCCCCACCTACCTCACAGGGTGTCTGTTGTGGGGAGGGGAGGGAAAAGGAGTTTGTGAGCCGCTCTGAGACTCCAAGTGAGTGAAGGGCGGGGTATAAATCCAATCTCTTCTTCTTCTTCTTCTTCTTCTTCTTCTTCTTCTTTGGAGGTCTTCAAACAGAGGCTAGATGGCCATCTGACAGCAATGCTGATTCTGTGAACTTAGGCAGATCACGAGAGGGGGGACAGGAAGGGCTGCATCCATGCTTAGTTCTCATAGCCCTTTCTTATACGCCCAGGGAAATCCCTATCACCACTTTGAGGTGCTGAAGCAATTTTCCTCCAGGCCGGTTTGGCTGGAGATCCTGGAAGATTTTTTGTCATCTTCTGGGCATGGAACAGGGGGGTCACTGGAGGTCCCTTCCAACTGTATGATTCTATCTCTTTCTCAGGTCTGAGCAAGGACTAGGGGGTTTCTTACTCACTATAGGCACCAGTAGCTTGGCACGGCCCATCCTTTATGGATGCCCATTAGTTCCACTTAGGGATGCCAGCCTCCAGGCGGGACCTGGGAATCCCCTGGAATTACACCTCATGCCCACAATATTCAATGGTAGTTTGAATACCGCATGAGCAGTATCTTGTCAAAAGAGCTGCAGTAGTAAAAGCAAGACGCAACCGCAAGAGCAAGCATACTTTTCTGCAAACGACAGGCCCTTCATTTGGGGATGGACCTCCATGGGGAACAGTGCCACAGAGCCCACCCTCCAAAGCATCCCTTTTCTCCAGGGGAACTGATCTCTGTAGTCTGGAGATGAGCTGTAAATTCCCGGGGATCCCCAGGTCCCACCTGGAAACTGGCATCCCTGCTTGCCATGACCTGGATGGCCCTGGTCAGTATTTGGATGGGACACCACCAATGCTCCCTCTAAGTTGTGGAGTCCTGTGAGCAGAAATTCTACTTTGTGAGCTACTGGCATTAAAGTTGTGAGCGAGCCATTTGGCTGCTGCATAACTTAGCTTGCTCCGGAGCCATCCTTCCTGAGCCAAGACAGAAATGTGTGAGCTGGAGGCTAAAAAACTGTGCGCTGGCTCACACTAACTCAGCTTAGAGGGAACACTGGACACCACCAAGAAAATCCACGGTTTTGATGCAGAGGCAGGCAATAGCAAATCAACTCTAAACACCTCTTGCCCATGAGGGGTCACTATAAGTCGGCTGCGACTTGATGACGCTTTACATACACACAAGCTACCTAAAGCAGGGGTGTCAAACATACGGCCCATGGGCCAGAAACGGCCCGTCCAGGGTTTTTATCTGGCCTGCAAGCAACTGGTGATTACCTTGATTGCTAGATGACAGAGGCTGTGCATTATGTCCCTGTATCCTGTCCCAGGGCTAATGAGTAATGGGCGGTGGAAGTGGGCGGGTGGGCAGCAGGGAGGTACTGTAAGGAAATACTGGAAGAGTCTTAATGTTTAAAGCATTTTGTATTTTGAGTAAAATATAATATCATTAATTGGATTTACCAGTGTCCTTTATAATGTTTGGTGTAGTGGTCAAGTGTGCAGCCTCTAATCTGGGAAAACAGGGTTTGATTCCCCACTCCTCCACTTGCAGCTGCTGGATGACCTTGGGCAAGTCAGAGCTGTGTCAGAGCTGTTCTTTCACGGACAGTTCCGGAAAGAGCTCTCTCAGCCCTGCCGACCTCACGGTTTGTGAGCCGCTTTGACACTCCAAGTGAAGGGTGGGGTATAAATCCAATCTCCTCCTCCTCCTCTTTTACCTCCATTATCTGGCGTTACATTTTATGGCACACATTGCCCCGCCTGACAAAGAGACATTTATTTCTGATCCAGCCCTCATAACAAATGAGCTCGACACCTCTGGAGTGGGAAATCATTGCACAGTGATTCAAATTAGCATTAGGAGCAAAATGAAAGGGAATGCACGCTAATAGAGCCATTTAATACCCCCCTCCACACTCACCTTTCATTTCTATCGCTAATCCTAAGAAGACATGCGTTGTTGGCCGATAAAAACCTCAAGGGGCCAAAGATATGTAGTGGGTGCCCCTGAAGGCAAGCCCATTTTGAACCTGGCTGGCTTTCATCCCACTGGAGAGCCAATCCGTGGCACCGCAGGTCTCAACGATAGGCGAGTTAATCACACTAAAGCCCCGGTTTTACCGCAAAGATAATCTGCAGGAATCTCTTGAATGCAGTCCCTGTTTATTATGACTCCCGATGTCCTTCAGGCAAAGATATATTTGTTTAAAGTATTCAGCTGTCAAAAACAGACAAGTGCTTTCATTCAGAGGGAAGGCAGGTGAACTGCAAAAGGACACGCTATTATTTCGAACACTTTATTACTGAAATTGTAACGCATTTTCTCTAAAAGAGAGAGCAGGAGGCCGTGGGCTGTTAGGTGGATCACTGAGATCTCATGATAACTACAGGTACACAAACTTATGAATGCCTCAAGATTTAGGGGCGGTGCCTACAGATTAGGCCAACTAGGAGGTGCTACCATTGGGCCAACTAGGTGATCCGCCTAGAGTGCAGGCCTCAGAGGAGCGCAGAACTGACAATCAGCACCAGGGTGTGAAGTCTGTCACACGTCTATCGGGTGTAAATTTTCTAGTAAAAAAAGGAGGCAGTTGAGGTAAACAGTGGGAATCCTGTCACAAATGATCTGTACAATTGGCTAGAACAGAATCAGCAGTTAGCAGGCATGGGGCAGGGGAGTGAAATCATGTTGGAGTGAACAGAGAGTGAGATGAAGAAATGAAGGGTTAAGAAAGGTGTTGAAGGATAAATGGACACAAATCTGACATCAAGAATCACAACGCTGAGAACCACTGCTGCAGAAGAGACTACTTGGTTTGGCAACTATATCACCTGAACACACTGCAGCATCCGCACTTGACCTGAAGGAATGGGTGGCAAATTTGCAAAGGAAAAGGCACGCAAAATGAGACTGTGATGTGCCTGAAATGGAAACATTCGCAAGATAAATTTTAACATCACAGTTCACAGGATTATTCAAAATGATTGGTGATTTGTGTGCTAAAACTGATTTCTGTTGGGGGGGGAATCAAAGACTGTTGTATCACTTATTCTCGCAATTTTTTTTTAATTAGCTATTTCAAGTTTTGGCCTTTAATTTTTTTTTTACAATTCATCTGTTTTTCGAAAATTGGTTAGCAGTGTCAGGGGGGTGCAAGTAGTTGGCCTTGCTTAGGGCACAAAAAAGCCTAGGAACAGTGGAGTTTGAGTAAGGAAAGGAACACAGCAGGGATGTGTGTTTTGGGCATGGATGAGGATGAACTGACTGAGCCTGCAGAAACCACAGCTGGCCCCTCTGAAGCAACAGAGGAAGATAGCTGGCAAGTGCCTGTAACACCAGTCTTCACACCCGGCTCAGATAAGAAGGAAGAACTGCAAGCTGGAAGTCCTCCTGACTCACCCCCACGTGTGACTCGTTTAAGGGAGCGACTCCAGCGAAACTTAGCAACCAAGTAAAGAGAGGCCAGGCTACAAGGGAGGCGCTCAGCTAGCCCAGAGTTTTAACAGGAGCCTGGGCGATCGTGCAGCTGGCTAACTGGCAACAGCATTTAACTCCACATTCTGAGCGGTATTCTTTGTGGGAGCAACAAGTCAGCTTCATGCTGCTTGCCTCCACCTTGGCTCTTGTACCTAGACCTTCAGATCCCCAGGCTTTGGACTTGGCTCTGTGTTGCTGGTTCCTGACCTAGGCTCGGCTTTGGACTACGCTTCTGGTTAATGGTTTCGGACTCGGCTCTGTGTTTCTGGCTCCTGACTTCAGCTTGGCTTTTGATGCTGCCCTGTCTTCTTGGCTCCTGACCTTGGCTTTTCTGGACTTCCTTTGACTGGCACCCCAGCCTACGACAATGTGACTCCTTCTAGGACTTCTGATTCTCCTAGACTCTGTGGCATACCATAAAATCCACCCTGCGAAACGGTCGTTTCCTGCAGGGAATCTTTGCAGTCCGGAGATCAGTAGTAATTCCAGGAGAACTCCAGACCTCACCTAGAGGTTGGCAACTGTAATCGGCAGGGGAGGTTTCCCTGGGGTGTCTCACTGGCAGCGGCTGGAAACAGGACACTGATCTAGCTAGCATCGACCCAGCATGGCTGCTCTTCTGAAAAAGGGAATTTTACACAATCCTGAATCGAAACTGGACCTCTGGCACACAAAGCATGCTTCCTACCATCAAGTGACATCCTCCCTTTTGCACCCCAGAAGCAAGGCCTCACATTCATTCAGTGACTCCACATCCATGTTCAATTGCCTGCTCTCCGTCCTGGTTTACGGCCCTCCCCAACACTTGCTACGAGTTTCCCCTTAGGCAGCTTAAAGCGCAAAATTATTCCTCTCCCCATCATTGCTGACTAATGGCAATAATCTCCTCTGTACTCTGGTGCTGCGTCTTTTTACATGCACGCCGACAGCTCTCGCCTCCCTCCGTAGAATTCTCTCTTCTTGGAGGCCGAGAAAGCCCAGATATTCATTCTGATTTCCCCCCCGCTCTGCATAGCAGGGGAGGCAAACCTGGCGAGGGTGGGATGGCTCAGAGAAGAAGGCTCTGTTTTGTCAACAAAGCATCGCGAGCCCAAATTCCGCCACAGTCGGGCCTTGGTACTGGGAAAGAAACCTCTCGCATGCAGAGACACAGCCTGCTGCTTCGTCGTCAGCAAATAACCATCCTAAATCACCTACTACCTAGCAGAATGATGGCATTTATGTGAAGGATAAGCAAGGCCCTCACCACAGGGTTACAATCTGTACTGGAACACACACATACAAGAGAGAGGGGGGGGGGGGAGATGAGGAGATGATTAAAACAAACAAGCCGGTCCTCGTAGTGTTTCCCAGCAAGCCCAACAACAGAACCAATTACAGACGGATCCAAACTTCTCTTCCCCACTGCTTTTTAGCCCCAAATCCCCTGCCTAGTTTTACTCCTCCTGCATGTAAATCAAATCCAAGGGCCTTTGTTTTTATGCTATTTTCTGCTTCCGTGAGCCACGTTCTCCTGGGGAAATGCGCGTCTTTTCCAACATTAAATGTATGTCTGTACATCAACATCATTATCTATGCGCACAGATTGTATACATGTTTTTTTACCCAAACATGTTGCCTGGGGGTACCAAGCCGCCTGCTGATCCCTCTCCTGGCACCTGTCAAGACCTTTTTTTAAAAGTGGGTGGGGCCAGGTGTGGCTTTCACTCTGACGGCCATTATAGATTTTGTCAGCTATGGAGATTTTTTTTTTAAAGTTGTTTTGGCAGCAGTTGCCACTACAGCATAAGGCTCTTCACCGTGTGACTGAAGGGAAGCTGTGGCAGCCATTTTGCACCAGACTCTGTCTCTGGTGGCAGCCATTTTGTAGCTGTGCCCATCAGCTTCGGAGGGCGGACTCTGTAGCATTACACCATGATGAGGTCCCTCCCCTCTCCAAACCCCGCACTCCACAGGCTGTACCCCCCCCCCCCGAATCTCTAGGAATTTTCCAGCCTGGAGGGAGGGGAGGGCAGGGACCTTAGTGGTTGCCAGGTCTGGGTTGGAAAATACCTGGAGACTTTGGGGGTGAATCCGGGAGAGGGTGGGGTTTGGGTGGGGAGGGGAGGGGCCTCAGCATGGTACAATACCATAGCATCCACCCTTCAAAGCAGCCATTTTCTCCAGGAGAGTAGATCTTTGTCAGCTGGAGATCAGTTGTAGAAGTGGGAGATTTCCAGGCCCCACCTGGAGGGAGGCAACCCTAGTGGGGTATAATGCTATAGAGTCTACCCTCCAAACAGGGCTGTTAGCCTCCAGGTGGTGTCTAGAGATCTCCTGGGATTACAGCTGGTCTCCAAGGGGACAGAGATCAGTTCACCTGAAGAAAATGGCCCCTTTGGAAGGCGGACGCTGTGGCATTATACCACACTGAAGCCCCTCCCCTTCCCAAACACCACCCTCCTCAGGCTCCACCTCCCAAATCTCCAAGTATTTCCCAATCCATCGCTAGCAACCCTGCCTTGAAAGCAGCCATTTTCTCCAGGGGAACGTACCTCTGTAGTCTGGATTTCAGTTGTAATTCCAGGCAATCTCCAGACCCCCGCCTCAAAGTAGGGTTGTGTCAGATTCTCTGCCATTAGTTCAGGCCGGGGTCCCTATCAGTAATTTACAGCCAGCCTTGAGGTTTATTGCCTGTTCTGCTTAATGTGTCTTTTTCTTCCCCGGGAGGATGGCTTGCCGCATTCCACCGCGTCACATAAACAGTCTGGCTATCTTCCCTCGCCTCCTCCCTCTTCTCTCTTGAGTCTCGAATGTTTTATCTTGCTTTTGTAACCTTGGAGAACTGTGGAACTGTTTCTAGCCAGGTGCCTGGCCTGTGAATTGCAAGTAGAGGTTACTAAGGAGCATGGGGGGGATTTTTAGTGCTTTTGCGCCTTTTCTGTGAGAACCAATGGTTGGGGGTGTTTTCGCACTTTTTTGTATTTGTTCTGATTGGCCCTTTGCCTGTTTTTACCTTTCTGCTTGGGGTATATTAATCCCTGTTGTCTCTAACCAAGTATCTCTAACAAACATTGAGTACCTGAACCATCATTAAGAATAAAAGGACTTTTTTGCTTCATCAAAGGCCTGGCTTATTTGATTTGACTCAGAAGCCTCACAGGTTGCCACATCCCCCCGGCCACCGGCAGGGGATATGAGGTAGAGTTGCCAGATCCAGGCTGGGAAACTCCTGAAGATTTGGGAATGGAGCCTGGGGAGAACCGTGGGTCCAATGCCATAAAGTACACCCCCCAAGGCCTCCATTTTCTCCAGGGGAACTGATCTATGTAAGTCTGGAGACGACTTGTAATTCTGGAGGTCCCACCTGGCGACTGGCATCCCTACCTCAAAGGTTGGCAACTGGGTGTGCGTGTCTTGACAGGCCTCATCCTAATAAATCTAATAACTCCTTTTCAAAATGAGGGCTGGAATTCTGTGCCAATATCTCACGTTTTCCCTGGGAAAGGCCATGCATGCGGACGTACGTCACTGCCAATCTCGCCTTAGCCAGCCGCAAAGGTGGAGAAATGTGACAAAGTGTCCCGCTTTCCTTGCTAGGGGGATGGAAGGGGACAGCTGCTCACTCTGTGGAGCTGCTCACTCTGTGTAGCTAACCCTTCCCATGTCACTTCTTCAGGGAGAGAGAGAGTCTCTGTGGCAGGTGCTCTTTGTCAGGACAAGAGTAAGAAGCGGGGAAGTGTGTGTGTGTGTGGGGGGGGGGGATGCATTGCTTTAAAGTCCAGAGAGGCCGTGCTGAGTTAACAGAATGACAGATTCAAGCCAAGGTGGAAAAAAGGAATGTCGGGGGGGGGGGGAGATGTCAAACATGTAACCTCGTCTCTCCCCCCCCCTTTAATAGCAAAGAGGTGACCTTGAAAAAGTCTGAGATACTTTGGCTAAAGAGCTCAGTTTCCAAAGCATGAGAAAACCGATATCCAGGTGTAACAGAAAGCAGCTGCATATGGAATAGGGTAGGGATTGGCAATGGGACCCAATGAAGGTTGCATCAGCCCTCGTAGCTTTCCCAAGCAGACTCCAGCGGAGCTATCAGTCTCAGGGTCACTCTTTTTGACCACGTCTGTCCACTGGAGTGACCATGGCTCAGTGGTACAGCACTGGTTTTGTATGCCTAAGCTGCACATGAAGCTGCCTTCAGAACATAAGGAGAACCCCGTTGGATCAGCCCAGTGGTCCATCTAGTCCACATCCTGTCTCACACAGTGGCCAAACAGTTACTCTGGCTGGCCAGTAACAGGGCATAGAAGCCAAGGCCTTCCCTGACAAGAACATACGAAGAGCCCTGCTGGATCAGACCAGTGGTCCATTTAGCCCAGCATCTTGTCTCACACAAAGGCCAACCAGTTCCTCTGGAGGGCCAAGAACAGGGCATAGAGATGGAGACCTTCCCCTGAGAAGGACATAAGAAGAGCTCTGCTGGATCAGACCAATAGTGCATCTAGTCCAACATCCTGTCTCTCACAGTGGCCAACAACAGGGCATAGAGGTTGAGGCCTTCATAAGAACATAAGAAGAGTTTTAGGGGGGTAGAGCCTGAGGAGGGCGGGATTTGTGGAGAGGAGGGACTTCAATGGGATACAATGCCATAAAGGCCACCTTCCAGGGTAGCCATTTTCTCCAGGAGAACTGATCTGTGGCCTGGAGATCAACTGTAATCCCAGGAGATCTCTAGCCACCACTGAGAGGTTGGCAACCCAAGAGACAGGCAGCGGGAAAGAGGCAGGGAAGCCTTCCCTTTCCTTTCGTAGCCGCCTAGGTGGAGCAGGAGGAAGGGGATTGGATACAGGTCAGGTGGGGGCAGGGCCAGGGAATCCCACAAAGGGGAAGACCCCACACTCAGCCAAGGAGGAAAGGAAAGACTGAGCTACAGAGGCAGCTGGGAGAGAGGGAGCCAAAAGGAAGCCAGGCCTGGGAAGGAAGAGGACTCGGGTGGTGTAATCGCCTCTCCTGCCCATTCTGGGGCCTCACAGGAGATGGCCAGATCTCAAACAGAATGGCAAAAAGGTGGCAAATTCACAGCAGGGTGTGAGGAGGCTCACAATGGAGCAGAGGTCTATGCGTGGCTATTAGCCACAATGTATAGATGGAACACTATGGCCGTGGTCACACAGTCATTTTGATCGGGTTTCACTGCCGTTCCCTCTTGCATTTAAAATTGCTGATCAGATGCCCGCATCCGTCTCCTGCACTGAAGTGGGCTCACTCGCACGATCCTCCCGGTTCCCTAGCAAGTTTTCCTACACCTGGAAAATCAAGTACTTTCCGGATATTTGTGCTTTGAATCCATGATTTCACCAATCTGGACAGCCATGTCCTGCAATGATTGCAGTTAGGTCATCTGAATGTCCTTCTCATGATATTCCCCCCCCCCCCCCCAGCTTCTGCCGTTGTGTGCATGAGCCATCCTGCGCTAAATAAATTCAATGAATAAATGTTCAAGCGGATATCTAGACTCCAGTGCTTGGTTGTATGTTTCCAGTTAATGTTCGCTGTTGGTGGTGGTGGGGGACCTCCGAAAACAAGGGAGTACGGCAAGTCCCAGTGGGAGTGGTGATTCAACTATGTGCATATGTGCATGCACAAAGCCCTTAAAAAAAAAGCTGCACCGCCGCTTGGGCGACATGAATATCTGGACAGTGCCTGGAGCCTCATCACATGATGCAAGCAGTTCAGGGAGGGACGTGTGATCATCCCAAACTGAAAAAAAAAATAGCCCCGATCAAATTTATAGTGGGAACAAATTGGGATAAGCTGCCGTGTGACAACAGTCTTTGTCTGGTTCAGTGATGCTCTGTATTCTTGGTGCTTGGGGGGGGGTGGGCAGAGTGGGAGGGCTTCTAGAGTTCTGGCCCCACTGGTGGACCTCCTGAGGGCACCTGGGTGTTGGCCACTGTGTGACCCACAGTGTTGGACTGGATGGGCCATAGGATTCATCCAGCATGGCTTCTCTTATGTTCCATCTGATTCAGTATAAAGCAGCTTTATGTGTTTGGTTCCTTGCCCATAAACCTTCTAATGTTGGCATATTTCATCCATAGCATCTTGTGTCTGGCTTAGATGGAGATGAACAGGTGGTTTCTCTCCAGTAATACCATTTGGGGATTTTCAAATTGGAGTTCCTTAAAACAACAACAACAACAAAAAGGTTTATCACCACCGAATGCAATCAGTTCACCCAAGCATGTACAGTCTGTAGGTCTTTCTGGATGTTTTGAGAGCCCTCCTTTTCCTCCTTCCCCAAGGAAGCTTGTGATGTCATCTCAAGTATTTTGTCAATAGCGTGCCTTTAATGAGTCTGAGATTGCTTTCCCCCCTTTTCCAAAAGACAAATTTTCTCCCAGCTGTTTGCGTGTTTCAAAAACACACCAGGGCTTCTCAGGGAGGGGAGCAAAGTTTGCCGCACATCTGGATGGCAGGGTCTGGAAGCGCTCTGTCTGATTGGTTGATTGTCCTTGTGCTGAGAGTGAATTCCATCATGTGGCTTTGGCTCGGCCACAGCTTTCGGTCAGCCTAGACGGTGGGACGAAACGTGCCCCACCGAAAACGCCGAATGAAAGATTTGCCGCTCACCTTGGCCACATATGGAAGCCAGGCATCTCCACCCGCACCACCTGGCCTCCCCAGCTGTCATGCAGATTGTATGCAAATAATGTTAATGATGCATTCATAAAAATGCACACTTCTTGCTCATTTCGTCTGGCTGGTCTCCGCAGCGGTCCTCTTGGCAATTGGAGTGTAATTGGATCTGGTCCCATGCTACGTCAAGCAGCGGCTGTAAAACCAGTGAATGGAGGCAGCGTCTTTTGCCTTGTGCAGTGCTGATAAGCGATACTAAAAGTGGTGAGGGAGGCCCATTATCTGATGAGGAGAACCCTCGGTGTCTTGCAAAGAACAACGTTTCTCTAGTCAGCCACCTGTCACTGCCCTGAGAGTCTGATCTGCTCCGTTTTTTGGTATTGGGATAGTTGGTTAATATAGCAGAGCCTTGCCCAGTCAGAGAAGCGTGACACTGAGTGTAGTAAATAAATCCCCCAAAGAAGATATTGCAAGAAAGGTAAACTTAACTTTATTCGAGTAGATCCAGTTCACATTCTCTTTGCAGTCAAAGGAAGAGAAAGGAAACCTGATCTAAAGCGTTCGTTAGGATTGACTGATTTGATCTCCTTGCAGTCCAAGGGACTCTCAAGAGTCTTCTCCAGCACCAAGAGAAAGAAGTACTTTTCTCCTTTTCTCACAATACAAGAACCCATAAGCAGTGAATGAAACAAATAAGCAGTAGGCTTAGAACAGATGAAAGGAAGTCCTTCTTTACGCAAAGAGTAATTAACATTTAGGATTCAGTGCCACAGGAAGTGGTGGCAGCTACAAGCACAGACAGCTTCAAGAGGGGATTGGATAAACATATGGAGCAGAGGTCTATCAGTGGCTATTAGCCACAAGGTATAGACAAAATACTCTGTCTGGGACAATGATGATCTGTATTCTTGGTGGGAGAGCTTCTGGAGTTCTGGCCCTGCTGGTGGACCTCCTGATGGCACCTGGATTTTGGCCACTGTAGCACAAAGTATTGGACAGGATGGGCCACTGGCTTGCTCCAACATGGCTCCTCTTATGTTCTCATGTTCTTAAGGGAGTTAACAGTACTATTCATCCCATTTTCAGTCCCAGTGTCCTCTGCGCTCACAGAAGTGCGTCCAGAAACAAGATGAAGAAAGCCAACCCCCGTTATCTCCAGATATTTCCCAGCCCAGAGCTGGCAACTCTTGAAAACATGAATAACATAAGATGGAGACTGGGTCACTAGCAAGCAGGTGCCAGACACATCTGGAACAATGTATTTCAAGCATGTTGGTAGACGGCACGGCCGCCCACCCACGCTCTGTGCCACCAGGCAATTTCCCCAGCGTTAATAAATACTGCATTTTCTTCATCAAATACTGCAACATTAATTGTAAGCTGTCACAAGGAGAAGCTGGTGTTAATTGGAAAGAGGCTGTGGGTGCTTTGTCACTTCTGGCTTGGAAGAAAGAAGGGTGGAAAGCCAACTGCTCCCCAGCACCGAAGAGAAGGACTTTCAGAAATGAAAACATGAGCCAGTGCTATGCGTAATAGCCTCACCTCGCATGGTGTGCAATTAAGGAGGTGCAAGAAGTTCTCCTTCACCCAGTTTTGGGAGGAGGGAATGCCCTTGCTTTCTTGGAAACTATTCTAATATTTTGAGCCATTAGAAACCTCTGCAGTTGTCCTGACCTGGATAGGCCAGGCAAGCTCAAGCTTGTCAGGTCTCAGAAGCTAAGCTGATCAGGGCAGGTACTTGGAATGGAGACCTCCAAGGAATACCAGGGCTGGGAGGAAGAGGCAGGCAATAACAAGCCACCTTCCTGAAACGTCCGAGCCCCACTACGGGTTGTCAGAAGTCAGCCATGACTTCCAGGCACACGCACACTCACACACAAATACTCACCAACAAGAAAAAGACAGAAACTTCTGCAGTTGACTCATTTCATTTTCAGCATAAAGCTAGTCCCTGTCTCATTCAGTTACTAGGTGGGTGAAGCCTTGCTGGGTGGTTATCGCCTGTGAACAGGATCTGGGGGTTCTAGTGGACAATAAGCTCAATATGAGCCAGAACTGTGATGTGGCATCGTTGGAGATTTTTAAGCATCGATTTCATTTGTGGTGGATATTACAGTTGCGATTCCTGCACAAGTCCAATGATCAAGTTGGGTAGCCATGTTTGTCTGTCTGTAGTAGGGTTGCCAGGTCTGGTTTGGAAAATACCTGGAGACTTTGGGGGTGGATCTGGGAAAGAGTGGGGTTTGGGGTGGGGAGGGGCCTCAGTGTGGTATAATGCCATAGCGTCTACCCTTCAAAGCCACCATTTTCTCCAGGGGAGCTGATTTCTGTCAGCGAGAGATCAGTTGTAAAAGCAGGAGATCCCCAGGCTCCACCTGGAAGTTAGCAACCCTAGTCTCTAGCAGTTGAAAAGTGTCCAAGTCCAGTGCTACAAGCCAAGAGTTTTGTGGCTCTTGCCTTCTGGCTGATGCCTAAAGGCTTGTACCGCTGGCTATGCCCAAGGCTTAAGTACCTGGCAGCATAGGAGAAAATGAAGTTCAGCTGTCAGCAGCAGTTAGCAAGGATTCTCTCTATTTCCTCCCCTGGCAGATTCATCCGTTCAATCAACAGCAGGAGCTTTTTTCTGAAACACTGAATACGGTCCACTTGCTAATTTGCACTGAATATGGTCCACTGAAGTAGCCGGAGTATAAGGATAGAATCTGCCTTTCACCACTTCTCACTCCCAGGGGTCATTTCGTAGAAAAAGAGGTGCAGGAGCTCATTCGCATAACTCATTGGCATAAGTTATTTGCATATGCTACACCACCCAACATCACCGAAAGTATGTCAGAAGGAAGGAAGGAAGGAAGGGAAAGAGAGAGAGAGAGAAAGAGAGAAAGAAAGACAGAAAGACAGAAAGACAGACAGACAGACAGACAGACAGACAGACAGACAGACAGAAAGAAAGAAAGAAAGAAAGAAAGAAAGAAAGAAAGAAAGAAAGAAAGAGCTGGCAGAGAGGGGACCGCTACCAATCCAAGCCTCAGAAATACCGCTATTCTGGGAGGATAGCTTCAGTGGTGGCTGAAGCCTTCAGAAGGCTGGTCGGAGGAACAAGGACCTTTCCAGGGGATGGGGTCATTTTGTTACATCCACGGCACAAGCAGGCATTCCCCTGGGGGGGGGGCTAGCACCAACTCCCAGAGCTGAGCTCCCCCGAGCTCCTGATCGAAATGACCCCTGCTCACTCCTATGCTGGAGCTCCTTCCCTATGAGGAAAGGTTGAAAAGTCTGGGGCCAAGTTCAGACTGGCAGTTTGGCCTTGTTTAGGCCCGCTTTACAAGCAGATTAAGAGAGCCCGTTCACACAGCCACAGCTGCCTGGCGTCGCCATGCTGCACTCACCCCGTCCTGAAGCGCTTTCATCCCGCTTTAAAAAGGTACCTGGGGAAACCGGTGTCAAGCCGTCTGGGTGTGTGTTCATCCCACTTCCTGGCAGTGTGGACACAAATAAGCCGCGCATCAAGTGATGCCGGTGATGTGAACCAGCTGATCCGGCTGCTGTGCCCATGCGCCTATGCGCAGGTCAGCAAAACAGACCAAAGCTATGTGCCACCATGGCAGCAGTGCCAGGGGCCACCCCACGTTGGGAACGCTCCGTTCTGTCTCCTCCTCGGTATGGTCCCGCATCAGTCTACGCAGTGTGAACGGAAAGCCCCACGACAACTCGGCCCGGGTCTTTTTGCCTTGCTTCCCTTGCACTTTATTTTGCCAGTCTGTCCTAAGCCTGGGAGTTTTCATTTTAGAAAAGAGATGACAAAGAGGGGACCTGAGAGAGGTTGATAAAATTATGCAAGGGATGGAGAAAGTTGACAAAGAGAAAATTTGTCTCCCTCTCCCCAAATACTAGAACTTGAGGGCATTCAATGAAGCTGATCTGCAGTAGGTCCAGAACGGACAAAAGGAAATACCGCTTTACACAGAAAGTGATTAAAATATTTAGCTGCATCGCATGCCCTACTTTTGACAATGGAGGAATTAGAGAATGCTTGGTGCGGCCTTATGTTACACTACTGGCTGACGAGATGCGGTGTGTAGCTCTGCTCAGCTTCAGCGCGAGAGACCCGTGAGCCAACCAGCCTCACAAAAATATGGCTGTCTATTGTCTAATCCAGCCCTGCATGTCCGCTCGATCAGAGGAGTCCTAATTGGTATTTTTGCCCTGCGCCCACGAGCCCCCGTGTCTTCTTGTTTTCCCATTGCCTCAACGCGCGGCATTATTCCATCTCTGTATCTTATCATTCCACACTCCCGCTCACCCGCTGAATTATTAATGCTGTTTTTATGCTAAATGTCTTTGCTCCACACATAATTTGACCTTACTTACTGTGGCGTTAACGGTGCTGGCCCCCTCAAGACACATTACCCATGCCGTTCCCGAGAAGCGTACTTTTTTGTGTGTCTCGGCTTAGCAGGCTGCCAAAGTCTTTGAACGGTATGGTGTGTAGGCTTTGTGATTAGTCAGGAGCAATGGTTTACTCCTCGTTTGTTAGGCTACAGGAAATTAAAAATGAAACACATGCAAACACACTCAAAAAGAAGCTCGAAGTCTAACGGAGGAGATGGTAGGCCCTGGAGGAGTCCACCTGAATTTTCTCATCTGCTTCTTTGTCCTCGAATTGATTTTGACGCAAAGTTTTCTTCCAAGGAAGCACATGTCACTAATCTTCCCGTCCTTGTGGAAAACAATGCGCTGAAACTGAAAAGCTGCATATTCTTTTTTTAACCATGACATGTCAGAGAGAAGATATACCAATTCCTGTCTATGGATTTTTGAGGGGTTGGGCGGGGGTGCAGTGGCTAAAATCTGCATCAATTTTCAATCCCAGAGGAAATTTTATCCAAGTTCTCTCTATAGCCCTGTTTACACACACTTGCCATAATAGGGCAGCCACTTCCCTGTAATGTAGTATGTTCTGTGTAACAACCGGCCTGCCATGTGCTCCCAGGTAATGGCGCCCGCCGCATGGCCAGAGCACATGGTCAGGCAGAGAGGGGAGCTTGAATCTGGAGGAACAATAGATGTCCGGATTCTAAGCCTCCACCAATGTGGGACCTAGGTTCTCCCTGGGGAGCCAATGCAGCCAAAGGCTCCTCCAGGGAACCTATGACAAACATGCGCATATGTTAAGCCCCTATCAGGTCTTTTGGGTGCGGCCGGAGGTGTGGCTCCAGCCAGCATATAATGAGAACCCTGGAGCCCTGGAAGCATGCTTGATCTGACCATCTACTGGACATGCTGAATCACTCAATAAAGGCTTCATGATTTCACCGTTCCGGGTCTCCCAAGTCCAGTACTCTTCACTCCCCATTGATCTGGCAGCACATGAGTGTGAAGGAGTCCTGTGGTAAGTTTATGTTGCCAGAGTAAGCACCCATTTCATTCATTTGTGGAAGGTGCATGGCACCAGAGCAGATTCCACACTATGGCAGGTATACAGGAATTCAGCCTCAATTCCACCAATTGGAGTTGCTGCCCAGATATGGATGCCAGGTGGAGCCTGGGGCTCCCCCGAAATTACATTTTATCTCCAGACTACAGAGATCAGTTTCCCTGGAGAAAATGGATGCTTTGGAGAGGGGACTCTATGGGATTGTACCCCACTGAGGTCCTCGTCCTCTCCAGGCGCCATCCCCAAATCTCTAGGTATTTCACAATCTTGATCTGGCAATCCTATGTCCAGATGTGGCCGACTGAGATTCAATCTTCAGGGGATTTTTTAAGAAACATGTCCTTGAGGAAAAGAGAGGGAACATCAAGAAGACAAGGCGGAGTCAGAGTGAAGCTCCCAATTTAGACCCTTGCTGCACTAGACCTTAAATCCTGGTTCAACCCTGTCCCCGAAGTTACATTCTAGACTACAAGAGTTCACCCCTGTAATTATCTCGGGGTATTTTTTGTTTCCACATTACATTGATGTCGCCCCGGTTTCGCCCCACACTTGTCCCGGGAAAAATGGATGCTGTTACAACCAGGGATAAATGTAAGGTATTGTGTCACAAGTTGAACTCTGATAAAACCAGGGATAAGATCCAAGTGCAGAAAGGACAAAAGAGAGAGACCTCATTCATTGAGATAACACATATATACTTCTAGACTTGTAGGAGACGGGGAGCAGAGTTGCCAGATCCAGGCTGGGAAAGTCCTGGAGATTTGGTAGTGGAGCCAGGGGGGGGAAAGAAACCTCAGTGGGGTACAATGCCATAGAGCACTGGTGACAAACCTATGGCACGCGTGCCAGAGGTGGCACTCAGAGCCCTCTCTGTGGGCACGCACGGCATCGCCCCAGCACAGAGTTCGCAAGATTGGACAGCAAAAATCACATTAATTGCTCAAAAGCATGCCCAATGCAAACTTTTACCTTTCAATAAAAAGTTGTTTGTATCATTGAAAGCGCTGTTATTGTGTTTTTCTTTTAAGACAAAAGATGTTAATGTATGAGTTGTTTTTTCTAAAACAAAAACCTCAGTATTCAGGTTAAATTGCCGTGTTGGCACTTTGCGATAAATAAGTGGGTTTCGGGTTGCAGTATGGGCACTCGGTCTCTAAAAGGTTCTCCATCACTGCCATAGAGCCTGCCCTCCAAAGCACCCATTTTCTCCAGGAGAACTGACCTCTGTAGTCTGGAGATGAGCCGTAATTCCCCCTGGAGGCTGGCATCCCTATTCTAGAACTATGTCTCCCCTCCTTCTCCAGTGTCCAAGCATGCTGAGTCCCCTTACTCCAGCACCAGGAGTGTGGCAGATTGCTCCTCCCTCTTGAATCTTTCCTCGGCCCTCCTCTCCCCCTGCCTCTGCGAAGAGCAGGATTCCTAGTTTCCACCTAGCAAGAAGGGAGGCAAATGGTAAGATGTGGGGCAGAGTCAAAGGCAAAATCCACAACTATCTCTGAGATTCAGCAGCAGATGCAAAGGCTAAAGGGAGGTGGGATCTGTGAGTGACAAGTTGGGGACTATTTCTGGATGGATTAAAAAACATTGGGAATCGGGCAGAGTTCTGGCTGTGGACGAGTGGAAGGCTCAGGCGTGTGACATATCTTGGAACGGAGAGCTTGACTTCTGTAAGGGTAAGAAGAGAAGGATTTAAGAATATTAGAGAATCCCTGTTGGATTAGGCCAATGGCCTATCTAGTCCAACACTCTGTGTCACACAGTGGCCAAACCCCAGGTGCCATCAGGAGGCCCACAGTGGGGCCAGAACTCCAGGAGTCCTAATGACAGGTCTTGAGAGTCTCGAGTCCAGCCTGAGGTAGCCTGAAACACAAGCTCACTTAAGCCAGGCAGGGGCCCCCAACCTTTGCTGAGCCTACAGACACCTTTGGAATTCTAGTACAGCGCAGTGGGTACAGGCACAAAATGGCTGCCACAGGAGGCACAGCCAGTCACAACGTGAAAGGAAAGCCAGCATGGTGTCCTGGTTAAGAGTGGTGGATTCTAATCTGGAGAAACTGGGTTTGATCCCCCACTCCTCCACATGCAGCCAGCTGGGGGACCTTGGGCCAGTCCTAGTAATCTCAGAGCTCTCTCAGCCCCACCTACCTCACAGGGTATCTGTTGTGGGGCGAGGCAGGGAAGGAGATTGTAAACCGCTCTGAGAGACTTGAGGCCTGCTGTGTGACCCTGGGCCAGTCACAGTTCTCTCAGATCAATTTCCCATCAGACCCTGCTCCGCCATCACTCTTCCCTTTCCCTCGATTGCGTGCGTCAATTTCCCACTATTTGCCCCATGCCACATTTTGATCCGCAGCTTTGCCTGATTTCCCCCGTAGCTTCACAATCCTGTTTTTTGAGGATCCGCGAAGCTGCGGGGAAAATTGGGCGAAGCCGTGGGTCAAAATGCAGCACGGGGCAAATAGTGGGAAATTGACGCACACAATTGGGGGAAAGGGAAGAGTGATGGCGGAGCAGCACCTGGTGAGAAATCGGTCTCAGACTCTCTCAGCCCCACCTGCCTCACAAGGTGCCTGTTGTGGGGAGAGGAAGGGAAGGAGATGGTAATCCACTTTGAGACTCCTTAGGGTAGAAAAAGTGGGGTATAAACCCCTTTTCTTCCCCTGCTGCCACCGCTGCTGCAGCTTGTTTTCAGTCATGCAGTGAAGGTCTTTGTGTCGTGGTGGCAGCTGTTGCCAAAGCAACATTTTAAAAAATCTGCACGGCTAATCAAATCTCCAGTGGGTGATCTAGGGTTGCCAGCTCCAGGTTGGGGAAATACCTGAAGATCCGGGGGGTGGAGCCTGAAAAGAGTGGGGTTTGGGAAGTGGTGGGACTTATATGAGGTATAATGCCATTGGAGTCCACCTTCCAAAACAGCCATTTCCTCTATGTGAACTGATCTCTGTCACCTGGAGATCAGTCATAATAGCGAGAGATCTCCAGCCATTACCTGGACGTTGACAACCCTAGGTCAATCAGAAGCCTTGCTGGCCAAAAGCCCCACCTAGCCCCATCCACTTTCTAAAAACACTTGGCCAGAGCCAGGAAATATTTTGGTGGATGCCATCAATGCTCCCTCTAAGCTGTGGAGTCTTGTGCACAAAAATTCTACTTCGTGAGCTACTGGCATTAAAGTTGTGAGTGAGTGATTTGGCTGCTGCATAAATTAGTTTGCTCTGGAGCCATCCTTCCTGAGCTAAGACAAAAATGTGTGAGCTAGAGGCTAAAAAACTGTCAGCTAGCTCACACTAACTCAGCTTAGAGGGAACTCTTGCCATGGCGCTCACGGGCACCATGTTGGAGACCCTGAGATAGATTATTCTGGGCTCTACCATTTCAGACTGCAAAGGAGGACTTAGCTCTTGAACACAGTCCCAGGCACCCTGGGTTAGTTGTTTTCACTTGGCTTCCGATCACACGGAAGTCTGTGCATTGTTTTGCAGGTTTCCACTTCTACAGAATGAAACAGAATCTCTGTCCCCATCGTCTGCTTTCGACAACATTAGGCGAGACATCTTTCTGGCCACTCAGCTTTCTCAGGCAATCAGAATTTGTTTAAGTGGCGTTATCTCGTCCCAGCACTCATTTTACACTGCTTTCACACGAGGACGGCATGCGGTGCTCTTATCGGAACGAATTCATTGCCAGGAATATAATAGACTTTATCCTAATAGCCACCTTTGGCACAGTTCTGAATGTCTTAAATCTCGGCAAATTAAATCCTCCCTCCCAACCGCACTTGGAGTCCACTCCAAAGGCTCCATCAAGGAGGAAAGCGAAAGTGAGCGATTGCCATCACAAACTCGGGGGCGGGGGGGGGGAGCTCCCAACAAAAATACTCAAACTCAATTAATTTTAAATATCAGCTATCTATCAACTAAGTACCGGGTTAGATGTTTCATTCCTCTCCAACCTTTTCTCCGAAATGCCAGGTATGTATATTTGAGCAAAGGAAGGCTTCTTATCTTAACTTGCTGAAAGGTTCCAAAACAAGTTTCTACAGTTTTAAACCGCTACGACTTCTGAAAATCAAGAGCAAGTTCCAAGACATACCTACTCCATGGACTTCAGTACTGTTATGTACGCTGACAGCCACTAGGGTCAGCGGCAGCCAGCCTGAGCTTGACTCCTAGAACAATAGGAGCCAAGGATCCCAGACCACCACGAGTTTACCAATAAGATCACTGGCGGGAAATTCAAACCCGCCGATAGGTATTTGGGTGTATCCTAGGAGGTGTATAAAGTTGGCCATCTCAGCCGGTATTTTTTAATCTCAAGTTCGCTATGTCGTTGTCCGCCTCTTCTATGCTAAGAACCCAGTGCACAATAAGTACCCAGTTTTTCTTTCTGTGGAACCTTCCAAGAAGAGTTTAGGAAGCACTGTGGCTCAGTGTGGTAGAGCATCCATTTGGAGTGAAGACGGTCCCATGTTCAATCCCTGGCATCTCCAGTTAAAAGAATCAGGTAAGAGGGGATGACTAAGCTGAGGCTATCATACTTGGGTTGCGTTATGAGAAGACAAGAGTCACTGGAGAAGACAATCATGCTGGGAAACGGTGAAGGTAGCAGGAAAAGAGGAAGACCCAACAGGAGATGGATTGAGTCCATCAAGGAAGTCTTGGTCCTCAGTCTGTAAGACCTCAGCGAGGCAGTTAACGAGAGGACGTTTCTGAGGTCATTAATTCATGATGTCACCATAAGTCGGAAGTGACATGATGGCACTTAACACACGCACACACACAACAGATGATGGGAATGACCTCCTTGGAAAGTTGCCGCCAGCCTGAGTAGACAATACTGGTCTTGATGGACCAACAGTCTGTTTCAGTGTAAGGCAGCTTCACGTGCTTATGAGCTCTAGAAGAGTCCACAAAGGTCTTTAATCTTCACCATGTCACACAATCACAATTCCAAGGGTTCTCTGGAGGAATATTACAGCTAAACTGGTCAGTAGAGCAAATGGCATGGCAACAACACAGTGCCGAAGCACCCCATTCACGGCTTCCTCTTCCTTGAAAGGACTTAATTGATCACTGCAATAGGTCAACAGTGCTAGACAGATCTTTGGTTGACCTGGAATGTGGTTCACCATCTGGGCTTGATTGACTGTGTTTCCTCCATAAATAAGATTGACAGATTTCAGGCTTTGGCCCCAAAACTTAGAACTGGTGGCTTCTTCTCAGATGGCAGGTGGAAATCCTCAGGATGGCAGGTGGAAATCCCTGGGTTTTTTATTCGCCAACATACTCAAAGGCTTCTTCTAAAGCTTCAGTACGTGTCTGCTTTAAGGTGGAAAGCAATAATATGGCACTAACAACTCAGCTAAATATCTATGTTTAGTAAAAAGTGAATGCTAGTTTTGTGTTGAGTAGTCCAGTTCTTTAAAGCCACACGATCATGATTACCTGTATTTACAGGCACCACATGCCACAATTCCTAGTCATGTGGGGGAAAGCTTCCAAGACCTGATGAGATCAGACTGGCCTGAACCACTGAGGTCAGGGCTCAGAGCAGACACAGCAGTGGAATTCAGTGTGGGCCAGCAAACCTGGCTTAACTGCTTATTTGAAACGGTGGGTCCAGTTTATCTTGTTGTTATTATCTCGAGGTCTCATTTATCCTTTTATTTGTGTCAGGTTTACAGAAAACGAAAAACATTAAGGATGTTAAGCTTCATTTTGTTTTAATAAACATCTCACGGACATACATTCGCATGGACCACGGCAGGCTACATTTAAATGGACTACATGGGGGGCCGATCATCCTCTTCAGTTAGAATTCCACTTCTGGGTAGGCCTTTGCCCTGAGGCTACGCATCCTGAATGTCTTAGTTAAATGGCCAGAATACCCAATGAATAGGATCTCTGGTAGCAGGGCAAGAAAAAGGTACTTAGCATTCATACAGTATTTTATCTTGCCGGAATCCTTTTAACTGATCTGTCAGGCAGGTCTCTATTGTTATTCTTCAGATCCTGGGCTGAAGTCAAGTGAAAGTAACTTGCTGTAGGAGGCCACAGTCAAGGCAAGTACCAGACTGGAGATTTCCTAACTCAAAGTACCAGGTCAACCATTGCAATACCTTAGGGCTCCCAAGCCCCCCCCATCCCCCCCCCCCCGATAGGGGTAGGGAAATCCTCTGCCCCCAGGTCCCATTGCCTGCTTCTACTCTGAGTGGCAGCAGCGGGGGGGGGGGGGAACAGCCTCATTTATTTACCAGAAGTTCTTACTGAAAGTGACAAAGGGTAGCTCTAGGAATTGCTGGAAACTCTATGGTTTTGTGATAGAGTTCCTGGCGATTCCTAGAGCTACCCTTTGTCACTTCCTTTTTTTACTGAAAGTGACGTAATACCGCACAAGATGCTGCAGCCCCACTGTGGGCCCACCCACACCCCTCCCGGCTGGTTGCCAGGCACTGCCTGGCGACCCTACTGTCCCAACTCTGACCTTTGAAAGTTACAACCAGTCAAGGCTGATATACTGGGCTAAATTGTCTGAATCAGTATAAATCAGCTTTGGCTTTCAGTCCTAACAACGCTTTTCTTGCTGGGGGTAAACCCCGTTGAATAAAATGGGATTCTCTTCTGAGTAGACTTGATCAGGTTGCTTGGTCTGAAGAGAGAGGTAGTTTTGAAAGTATAAGGGAGCCAGTGTAGTGTAGTAGTTCAGAGTGTTGGACCAGGATCAGGGAGAAGCAAGTTCAAATCCCCATCTTGCTATGGAAGTTTTCTGAGTGACTTTGGGCCAGTCACACATTCTCAACCTACTCACTCTCACAGGGTTCCATTTTTATGAGAATAAAAGAGAGGAGATCAATGTAAACCACTTTGGGTCCTCACTGGGGAGAAAAGTGGAGTATGAATGAAGTGAATAAATAAACTGGAGAAGAGGAGGCAGTGTAATGCTATGTTCACATTGAAACAAATTTGTCTTCACAATAGAGAGGCTGAGAACCAACCAGAAGGACAGAAGTTTTTGTTCCATTAAATAAATGCTTCAACTGCAGGGCAGGGATCCCTGTGGGGTAGGGATCCCCTGTCCCACTCCCATTGACCAAAATCCATCTCCCCCACCATGGCACCAGCTGTGGCATCAGGTCACTTTAGGTAAAACTAAACAAAAATCCAAAGAAAAACCGGAATTGACTTAGGGTAGCTCTAGGAATCGCCAGAAATAAACCATAGAGTTTCTAGTGATTCCTAGAGCTACCTATGTCACTATCCAGGGGTTTTTTTAAACCAGAAGCTGGCATCATGCCCCACCATATCGCCCCCACCTCATTATCTAGGTGTCCCCTGACTTCCTGATAGGCTTGCCCACTCTGGGTTGTGAAATACCTGGAGATTTGGGGGCGTGAAGCCTTGGGAGGGTAGAGTTTGGAGAGAGGAGGGACCTTGTCATAGAGTCCACCGACCAAAGAGACTATTTTCTCCAGGGGAGCTGATTTCTGTTGTTTGCAGATTCGTTGTTATACCAGGAGATCCCCAGGCCCCACTTGGAGGCTGGCCACCCTGGCCCAGTAATACAACATTCCTCTACTGATTAAAGTGGGATCTAAACCATGATATTATCCATGCTCAACTCCCACCACCCCAAATTCAAAATCAGCCCCTTTCCTGGTCCTCCCCCCGGTCCTGTGATATTGATGGCATGGAAATGCACATTGCAAGCAGTGCTCCCTCTAAGCTACGGACTCCTGTGAGCAAAAATTATAGTTTGTGAGCTCCTGGCATTAAAGTTGTGAGCAGCTGATTAGGCGACTGCATAAATTAGTTTGCTCTGGAGCCATCCTTCCTGAGCGAAGACAAAAATGTGTGAGCCGAAGGCTAAAAAACTGTGAGCGAGCTCACACTAACTCAGTTTACAGGGAACACTGATTGCAAGTGAAATCTTAACAGTCCTCCAGACGCCAAAATACCTCAGCTCCAGAGACCAGAGCCGAGTAATCCAATTTTAATTTCCCCAGTTTCTAATGTGTCATGTGATCCTCTTGGTCAAAGCAATGGTTCAGTAAACCCGGCCTTCTGCACAGTATTAAAGGGAAGATTCAAACCAGTCCCTTTAATCTTGAAAAAAAAAACACAATAAGGTAGAAGAAACCCATTTACTTGATTTAACTGAGAAGCTGTAAGCATGTCAGTCCGTGAGGGGAGACAAGAACGGTGATGATTTAGTAATTCCCCTCTGAAATATCGTTGGAGGGGAAGCATAAATCTTTTTTTCCCTGCAACATTGTCGAAAATGGAGATTGATCGGCTGGAGGGAAAGAAAAGTAGACCTGTCATGTCTAAAAAGCATTTTGATGACTGAAGAGAGGGTGAGGAAGGTGGGGGAAACATAGGCGGAAATTAATAAATAATATTCTTAGCTCAAAAAAAATGGTTCAAGGGTTTCAGTTTTCTTTTTGTGGTTCGTTTCTTTTTAGAAAATAACGTAAATCGCCCCAGATTAAGATTACCATCCGTATCTGTAGACAGTCAATGTTGTAGTTGTTGTTTTAAGAGAATTGTCTTGCATCAAGTCAAGACAAGAGGTCTGTCTAGCTCAGTTTTGTCTGTTCAGATTACCAGCAGTTCAGTGGAGTCTCAGGGAACTGCTGCCAGAGTAGGCAACTAGATGGCCCAATAGTCTGCTTTGACATAAGGCAGCTGGCTGCCCTTGTCCAGCATTTCCATGTCAGCTCCCTCTAGCCTCCAACGCTAAATGATTTTTCTTAATCTGTGCAACTTCCTTTTCTTTAGAACAAACACCACCCCCACCCCAATAATCCTCAACCGGGGCCGATTTCGCACTGGCCAGTTGCCTCTCATTCTCTCCGGCATTTCCCCTCCCAGTTTCCTCCGGAGTATTTTCTTCATTTTCCCACTTGGAACCTCAGCCCTTTCGATATAGCGTGATGAAGGGTGTTCTCCCCCAAAAATTAGAAACTCCCACAGTGGGGCGGCCTCATGAAAGGTGGGCGAGTGGGCAGGTTTTCATTTTGGGTTCTCCCCCGGAGCAAACAGGAAAATCCTCTAAAAACAGGATTTGTTTGCTCCAGGGAAACTCCGGGGCAGCAGGGCGATACTCCAGAGCAAAACGTGAGCCCGGAGCAACTGGTGTGAAATCGACCGGAAGCTCCCATGAAAGCACGAGGGCAAACCTGGGGCAAACACTAGTGCGAAATCGGCCCGGGAGTCCGCAACCGTATTGAGCCTGTGGAATTCTGACACAGTGTGGCGGGCACAGCCACAAAATGGCTGCTTCAGCTTACCTTCAGTCACACAGTGAAGATCCATGTAGAGTGGTGTCAGCTGCTGCCAAAGCAATGTTTGTAAATATCCGCACAGCCAATCCAATATTGTATAGGGGATGGTATGGAGTTGTTTTCTGTTGCCCCAGAAGATCAAATCAGAACCAGTGGGTTGAAATTAAATCAGAAAAGTTTTTGGCTAAACATTAGGAAGAACTTCCTGACAGTGGAACAGGCTTCCTCGGGAGGTGGTGGGCTCTCCTTCTTTGGAGGTTTTCAAACAGAGGCCAGACCGCCATCTGACAGCAGTGCGGATTCTGTGAGCTTTGGCAGATCATGAGAGGGAGGGCAGGAAGGGTTGTCTCAGTGCTTAGTTCTTATGGCCCTTTCTTACACGCCCAGGGAAATCCCTATCACCAGCTTCAAGCTGACTCACCCCTTTCTGGATGAGGGATCCCTCCATCTTAGGGTTGCCAAGTCCTACCTGATGTTCGGTAGGGGGGAGTCCTTGCTGGTCAGGAAGTCTTTGGGTGCGCGCGCTGTGATGATGTCACCCAGAAGTAGGGTTGCCAGGTCTGGGTTGGAAAATACCTGGAGACTTTGGGGGTGGAGCCAGGAGAGGGCAGGGTTTGGGGAGGGGAGGGGCCTCAGCATAGTACAATGCCATAGAGTCCACCCTTCAAAGCAGCCATTTTCTCCAGGGGAGCTGATCTCTGTCAGCTGGAGATCAGTTGTAAAAGCAGGAGATCCCCAAGCCCCACCTGGAGGCTGGCAGCCCTACCCGGAAGTGATGTCATTGCGTTGGGCACATTGGGGCGGGACCTCTCTAATTCGAGGGAAAACCATAGAGCTTTTCCTCGAATTATAGTGCATCCCCCCTGCCAAAAAAACGTGCCTGGTGCGATGACATCACCTCCAGGTGACATCATCACGCCAGGCACGTCTTCGCAGCCTGGCAATTTGGGGGCGGGGTTCCCCCCAGTGGCCCAACCCGGGCTGGCGGGGAGCGGGCCGCTGGAGCGGGGTTTCCCTGCCCCCTGGGGGGACTTGGAATCCTACTCCATCTGCAACAGCCTTTCCTCAGCTCTGCTCCCTAGGAGTGACCCCCCACACACTCTGGGTGCGGTCTTTTATCCCTTCTTCCCAGGCACCACCCTCTACGCATACAGTGGTGCAAGTTTTCCCTCCAAATCCCCTGTTAACCAATCCCAGGGCTCAGAGAGTGCCTGGGAAATGTAGGCCCTGATAGCTACTCTAGTACAGACTTCCCTGGAGCCGCTAGGCCTCCCTAGAGCCTGTAGGCCGCACTACTACAGACCTAGGATCATGACACAAGGCAGGGGTCTGATGGAGCGGGAACGCACAGGAGCGCAGCTCCGGGAGTGAGGAGCCCAGGGGGCGGGCACATGACCAAGCCCCGCCCCCTCCTCGGCTTCCCCGAGCAGTGCAGAGGCGCAGCGCCCCGGGGAAAGCCCTGCTAGGGTCTTTATTGTTTTTAATGTTTTGTTTTAATAGTGATAATTTTATCATTGTTTCTTTTATGACTGTGTGCTGCTTTTCCAGAGACTTGCTCAAGGTGGCATATAAATTTTCTAAGTATACCATTTTTTATCTGGGCACATGGCACATAAGTACTGGAGAAATTTCACCAACCCTTTAGCAGCTTCCACCCCATCAGTTTGGTGTAGTGGTCAGGAGCTGGACTCTAATCTGGGAGATTCCCCACTGCTCCACATGCAGCTGCTGGTGTGACCTTGGGCCAGTCACAAGTTCTCTCAGAGCTGTTCTCTCATGAGCAGTTCTCAAAAGACCTCGCTCAGCCCCACCTACCTCACAGGGTGTCTTGTTGTGGGGAGGGGAAGGGATGGGGAAGGGATGGGTGGTGCACATGTCCTGGGTATCTCAAGTCTACTTGAAACCTGGTCGTTTCAAGGGAGCAGGAAGAGAATGAGGGTGTGTTCTTTATGCTTATTTTTATTGCACAAAGTATTAGATGGGGAAGGGAATGGAGGAAGAGCAGGTCAGTTTCACTCACCTGTGGAGTGGAGCCTGAGGGGTGGGTGTTGCCTTCTGACACACTTCCGGTATGTTAGGGGGTGTGGCATATGTAAATGAGTTATGCTAATGAGCTCCTGCACCTCTTTTTCTACAAAATGACCCCTGACACAAGGTATGACTTGGCTCAAGCTTCCCAGCGAATACACTGCAGAGATGATATATGAACCAAAGGACATAAGAAAACACCAGAAGTATAAGGTGGGAAAACACCACAGAAAATGACATTATAGTGTTAAGCAGTCACCTCCCAAATCTTAGTGCATAGCTCCCAGGGATAAAGAAAGGTTTCAGTCTTAATTGCCAGAGAAGTACATTTTCCAATTAAGGGTTTTTTTTAAAGATCTCGATAAGGATGGTCAATTTATTATCCTGCAAGCTAAATATAACTGGGAGCCATTAACCCCATGTAATGTCTCTGTGCCTAATTATAATTCCGACAACCCCCCCCCCCTTAACTTTATTTCACGCGCTATCTAGATTTAACATCCTTTCTATAATTGGGAAGAGATACAAATGCCCTCAGACCTTTTTCATTAGGGAGAGCTTGGGTGAGGTGTCTTGTTGCTCCGCCAACAATAGAGCTATGTTGGGCTAACAAAACTTCACCCAACAGATGAAGCAATACAGTGGAAGCCAAAGCTGAACACTCTCGAATAATCAATTGTTGGCAGAGCAATTAACACAGCAATGGTACACAACCTGATTAAAGAGCAGATAAAGGAACTAATATACTTGATAGTAAAGAGGAGAGACTGAGATAAATTCCTAATGACATCTCTAGCTGAGAGAGAGGGTAAGACTGACTGTGGCACTTCTGAGAAGAAGGAGGAAATTGCCCTAAGAGTAGCAATCTGGAGACAGACAAGGAATGACACCTAACAGGAGAGAAGGTGCTGATCTCAGTATCTTATCTAATTGTCTTCTTGCTGCCGCCTTGCTGCCGCCTTCTTCTCTTCTTCTTTGTACACCAGACATTGCCTTTACAATTGCTATAAGTTGGTTGCACCTTGACGGCACTTACGTATATATTATATAATCTAAAACTGTGACAAAAAAGTGAACAAGACGAGTTGTTCCTTAAAGAAGACTGCAGCCTGAATTGTACAATTCAGGGGTATGAGTTCAGCACTTCTTCTATTATATTTGATTTCCAGATGATCAAGATCAGTTCACCTGGAGAAAATGGCTCCTTTGGAGGGTGGACTCAATGACATTAGATTATGCTGAGGTCCCTCTCTAGGTTCTACCCTCCAAATCCCCAGATATTTCCCAAACCAGATCTCTGGCTCCACCCCCAAAATCTCTGTATTTCCAACCTGGCAACCCTAAACTGCAGCATGAGCCAAAATGGACGTTTACTTGACATTCGTCCAGGTGAAGTTTGTTTTTTGTTTTTTTAAATGACATAATTTGTGTGTTTCACCTTGCAAATATTTCAGATTCTTGAGAAGAATGAAATCAGAGTGAGGACACTGCTTCAGTCATCATCTTCTCCTAGATATTAGGAAGAATGGTTCAACTGGTGCTCTTTTCACCAATTTATTTCTTTAATGTATTTTTTGCCTGACTTCGTTCTTAGAGCCTGTGGAGAAACGCCTAGTCTCCTAGGAGTTTGGCAACGAGCATGGCTTCACTGTGCATTTAACCAGCTTTCCCCCTCTGAGCTAAGAACAAGCAGGAGTGGGGAGGAAAGTAACTCAGAGCCTTCCACACTCATCTCTTATGAAACGTTAATGGGTCTTTCAGAGACAATGGGATGAGCCAGTTCACCCTCCCCCCCTTCTGCAAGCAGGGAACAGAGGATTGGAGGACTTTTTGCTAGACAGGTCACAGGAAGGGGTTTCCTGGAGACAACAGGAAAAGAAGCCTTGACCTGGGGGAGGCGAAACAGAGAGAATAAATTCTTCGAGCAACAGGAAATAGCTCCCTTCTCCTTGGGATGCTGAGCTGAACAGACCTCTTTTCTAGCGTTGGGATCAGGCCTCCATTTTGGACCATGTGGCTGGGCTAGAGAGCTGGACTATCCCTCAGGGTAATGGAGGGTCTTTAGAGAACTAGGGCACCTAGGAAAAAGAGCTTGTCCTAATTTTAACATCTAGTTAGGGCATGGTTTAGAGAGAGGGACAGGATTTGTGATTTGCCAGTTTCTTTTGTTCTGCCTTGCTTCAGTCCAGCCTGGTGCAACAGACATGCTTGTAAACATTTTCTTTTTTGATCAATCCTTTTGATTATGGAAGTGGTTCTCCGTACTACGTAGACTGCCCCCCCCCCCAATTCAAACATGCTGTTTCAAAGGGGAGCCCCAGGAGGGGGGAAAGGCAAGCAATTGGCAACTGGCTATTCTCTCCAGGAGCGCACAAGGCATTAATCTGTCCCTATGGTAGCGAGGCTAGCAGGAGACACTGAGGCAGGGCCTTTGAGCTAGGAAGGGGAGCTGAAGGTCCTAATAATCCCTTCAGTGGGGAATCCCTATACCAGTGGTGGCAAACCTATGGCACGCGTGCCAGAGGCGGCACTCAGAGCCCTCTCTGTGGGCACTCACACAGTTTGGGCACTCAGTTTCTAAAAGGAAAAAGACGACACAGACTCGAGGCTGGGCTGCTCCCAAACTTACAAAGTATGAGCGAAGGTTAGACAAATTATCAGCATGCGTACAACAGCAAAAATCACATTAATTGTTCAAAAGCATGCCAAATGCAAACTTTTACCTTTCAATAAAAAGTTGTTTGTATCATTGAAAGCTCTGTTATTGTGTTTTTCTTTTAAGACAAAAGATGTTAATGAGTTCTTTTTTCTAAACTAAAACCTCAGTATTCAGGTTAAATTGTCGTGCTGGCACTTTGCGATAAATAAGTGGGTTTTGGGTTGCAGTTTGGGCACTTGGTCTCTAAAAGGTTCGCCATCACTGCCCTATACTGATCAGGTGGTGGCAGCTGCTACTGGAGAGTAAAAAGAAAAAAACCTTTTCAGGGAGTTAGGAACTCCAACCCTTGAGCCGGCCCTGCTGGTTAGGCAGGATATAAATTTAAATAAATAAATAAGGAGGGCAAGTTAGAACGGGGCCTTGGGGCTAGAGTGGGCATGCTCTACCACAGAGCTCAAGACAGCACCCATGGGTCATGTGTGAGCAGCCAGACCCCTCCTGAGGAACGGCAGTCTTATTCAAGGCACTCCTTATAAATCATTATCCCCCAAATCAGGTGTGGCCAACCTTGCTCAACGTAAGAGCCACATAGAATAAATGTCAGATGTTTGAGAGCCGCAAGACAGAAACAAATATTACACACACATTTTTATTTTTTTTAAATGTTCAAATTTGCTTTTTATTAACATTAAATGAGACTGCCAAAAATAAAAACAAAAGGGGTAAAAACAGATATTGATAATGATATTTGTTTGCTAACAATATTAATTGGTCTAAGAAAGAGATGGAAAGAATGAAAGAGGTGGAAGGAAAGAGAGAGAGAGAAACAAAGAAAGCAAATCGATGGGAGGGAGGGAGGGAGAAAAAGTATGCCTCCCCTTTGCTTCCCCAGTTGCCTTCCAGGAGCCACACAATATGTGTGAAAGAGCCGCATGTGGCTCCCGAGCCACAGTTTGGCCACCCCTGCCCCAAATAATATTTGCTGTATGGCTTCACCTGGAAATGGGACCAAGATGGAGCTGGGAACAAAGAAAATGGACGCTGGTCAAAGCCAAGCCTAACAAACTATTTTGGGAAGGGGACTCAGGGTTTCTTCCCCACTCAAAAGAGATACTTATAATCTCATCAATGGGCTTCTCAGGAAACAATATCCTTCCCTGATCTGAACTCATCGCATCTAGTCGCGCTTCCCCTGCGCATCTACCCTAATCAATAGGCTATTCACTTAACTCGATAGCCTCTCCCACCCTGTATTCAGGGGCTATCAGAGAAACGTTAACACCTTCAGTTTACATTTTATAATTATATCAGAAAACCGAGAACACTTTCAGCTCACACTGGACAAGCTAATGGAGCGCTGTTAGCTACATGCATGAAAACTGTCGCCAGGTTCCCTCAGTCTTTGTCTATCCGTGGGAAAGCCATCAAATCTCTTCCAACATTAACGATAGGAAATCAAAATGTAAACTAACGGTAAGTATAAAAAACTATGGAATCTATATATAACGGGAAAAATTTCAGATATAATGAAACCGATAAAAACTAATGGAGGGCATAACGGTATTACGTGTACATGGCTACCAATTATATCTCACCTAATTAATCAAGGAACAATACCTGATGTAATAAATACTCTTCATCTATGGTAAATGCTGAAAACTTGTAATCATTAAATGTATGTATATGGAATGTTACAATCTAAATGTCGGGAAAGAAGTATACTTGGGGTGGGGGAATCTCTTATAACACATTGGTTTATCCCCCTGATGGGTCTTGGTTTAGTTTTAGAAATTCATAAGATACATAGGGTCTTAGAGGGGGGAGAAAATTAGAAAAATCTAAAGGAATATGTGTATGGTAGATGAAGTCAGTTCTTGCTATAAAGTAAAACTGGATAGCTGACTTATTATGTTAATACTGCTATGCCTGGCTGATCTATCGGCACTTATGCATACCAGTGAAGTACACCTGTGTAAAAACAGGTTTGTATGTAACTAGGCTCTCGTTGTAAGGTAGATACTCGCTGAATAGTAATGAAGTCCACCTGTGTAACACACCCAGTAGGAGAACAAGCTGATTGTAATACATAAGCAATCTGTACTTAGAGAAAGATAAGGTAGATATGCGCAGAACGAGACATGGTCTTTGTTTAGGTACTAACTGAATGTATAACTGCCTTCCTATATGAGTTAGCGATTTTTTGTATGTGAGCAAAAGAACATAAAACCACAGTCTTCTTTGGACAATTTAGGAAAGAAGCTTGATTCCCCCCCTTCCTTAATTTGCAAATAAAGCTAATGATTCCTTCCAGGATTGATTGCCTCCATGTGTATTAACTGGGGTTGCATATGGAGGACCCCTATTGGGCTAACACCCCGACAAGCCAATCATGGTATTATTTTAGGCAGGGGTCCATTGGAGCGGGAGCGCACAGGAGCGCAGCTCCGGGAGTGAGGAGCCCAGGGGGCGGGCACATGACCAAGCCCCGCCCCCTCCTCGGCTTCCCCGAGCAGTGCAGAGGTGCAGTGCCCCAGGGAAAGCCCTGCTAGGATCTTTATTGATTTTAATGTTTTGTTTTAATAGTGATAATTTTATCATTGTTCCTTTTATGACTTGTGTGCTGCTTTTCCAGAGACTTGCTCAAGGTGGCATATAAATTTTCTAAGTATACCATTTTTTATCTGGGCACATGGCACATAAGTACTGGAGAAATTTCACCAACCCTTCAGCAGCTTCCACCTTATCAGTTTGGTGTAGTAGTCAGGAGTTGGACTCTAATCTGGGAGAACCGGGTTTGATTCCCCACTCCTCCACATGCAGCTGCTGGTGTGACCTTGGGCCAGTCACAAGTTCTCTCAGAGCTGTTCTCTCATGAGCAATTCTCAAAAGACCTCTCTCAGCCCCACCTACCTCACAGGGTGTCTTGTTGTGGGGAGGGGAAGGGGAAGGGATGGGTGGTGCACATGTCCTGGGTATCTCAAGTCTACTTGAAACCTGGTGGTTTCAAGGGAGAAGGAAGAGAATGAGGGTGTGTTCTTTACGCTTATTTTTATTGCACAAAATATTGGATGGGGAAGGGAATGGAGGAAGAGGAGGTCAGTTTCACTCATCTGTGGAGTGGAGCCTGAGGGGTGGGTGTTGCCTTCTGACACACTTCCGGCATCTTAGGGGGTGTGGCATATGCAAATGAGTTATGCAAATGAGTTATGGTAATGAGCTCCTGCACCTCTTTTTCTACGAAATGACCCCTGGTTTTAGGGGCACACGCGTCACCCTTGCCTTGGCCTACATTTTCCCCATAAAAATGGCACATTCTGCCCCAAGTAGTGTGTGTGTGTGTTCTCCTGGATCCAAACCTCACACCCGAGATGCTGGACGTTTCATCTTTGCTCTTCTTTGGGCTTCGTTCGTCTAAACAGGTAAATATCACCCATCCCCAACCTTTATTTTGGTTAGTCTCTTTTATCTTTGTTAGCCTTGTATGTGCGTTTCCCCGTGTTCTCTTGGGTATCTTTTGCTTTTTCAAATCTCTTTTAAAATAAAACTCTTTCTATTTAATTCAGACTGGTTTATTTTGAGAGTTCTCCAAGGGAAAAATCCTCATAAACATTGGTGGAAATCTCGCTAGTTACCCCCTCTTGCAAGCTGTGTATCCAATTTCGCCAATTTCCCCCCATTAAATTTGAAGACTCCCAATTTGGGTAACATTGCCCTCCAATTTTATTGCCACAACAACCCTGTGAGGTGGCTGAATGAGAATGATTAAGTCGAGGTCCCCCAGCGAGTGACTTCATGGCACACAGTGATTTGAACCCTTCTGTCCCCAGAATCTAATACTCTAACCACTACACTTCATTATTAAGCTCCTGGTTTTCTCCCTCACTTTGGCTTCCATACAGAGTAGTGTTTCTACAGGTTCAAGGACTTCTGATTGTCCCACCTCTCTGCTCTCATTTGGAGTGTGCATATGAGGGTTTAACAGGAGGAGTAGGTAGGAAGACAGTGCGCTAGCTCACTACTTCAGATCCTTGAGCCTGCGGTAACATTAATGTGGATCCGATCCATTGCATATTTTCAATAAAATAACCAATACTTCGTCCCAAGCTGAATTTCCCAGGCTAGTCTGATCTTGTCAGATCTCGGAAGCTAAGCAGGGTTGGCCCTTGTTAGTCACTAGATGGGAGACTACCAATGAAGTCCAGAGTTGCTATGCAGAGGCAGGTAATGGCAAACTACCTCTGAATATCTCTTGTCTTGAAAACTCTATGGTGTCGCCATAGGTCAGCTGCGACTTGAACACATTTCTGACCACTACCTTTTTGGCCCAGACCTGGATGACCCAGGCTGCAGTCACATGGGCCAGTTGAAGTGGAGGGGAAGCGAGGCTATTCCCTCCAAAGTAATTCGACCTACAGTTGCAAGATCACACCTCCCTTTTAGCTGCAGGCTCAGCCTGTCACTGTGTCAGACGCAACTGCGGGTGAGTCGGGTTTTTGCCATTTGTTTTCCATGCACATAAACAAGGAATGGCACCTCTGCACTGAGGGCCCTCTATGCGTATGCGATGATGCACATACTGCAAGGGGGGGGGGACAGCAGCCAGCCAGGATGGCCTGATCAGACCATCCTACTGGCATGCATGCATTCTTGCGCAATCAGACGGGGGAAAGTCGCAACCCGTTTACTACCAGATTTTCTCCGGTCTCTTTTTATTCCACTTCTGCGGTGGAGCCAACGACTACAGGATGCTTCCCAGATGCTGCTGTCTGATCATGCCCTTTAGATCCGTCAGGCATTCACACCTATGTCAGATCTACTGGTGTGTGTGATCGCAGCCCCAGGCTAGCCTGGTATTGTCAAATTTTGGAAGCTAAGCAGGGTCAGCCCTTGTTAGTATTTGGATGGGAGACCACTGAGGAAGTCCGGGGTTGCAACGCAGAGGCAGGCAATGGCAAACCACCATTTATCCATCTCTTGCCTCAAAAACCCTATGAGGTCACCATAAATCAGCTGTGACTTGAAGTCACTTTCCACCACCACCTTCTTTGTCCTGACCTGGACAGCCCGGGCTAGCTCAGTCTGGTCAGATCTTGGAAGCTAAGCAGGGTCGGCCCTGGCTGATACTTGGATGGGAGAAAATCAAGGAAGTCCAGGGTCACTGTGCAGAGGCAGGCAATGGCAAACCATCTCTTGCCTTGAAAACCCTATGAGGTCGCCATAAATCGGCTGGGACTTGATGGCACGTTGCACGCACACAACCAAAGGCTTCCATGCCCAGCTGTTGTGCTTTTTGATTCATTGGGTAGCCCCAAAGCTGCCTTCTCTCCATAGCTTCCTTTCCTGTCCCATCTGCCATTTGGAACTGATCTCAGCCTGCTTATCTGTCTCTGAACTGGAGGTGCATCCTGCCCTTCCTCCAAGGAGCCTTGAGTAGTTTACATGGCTCTCTTTGCTTCCATTGTATGTTCACAACAATTTGGTGAATGAGTTAATCTGAGAATGACCAGCACAAGGTCACCAAGTCAGCTTCGTGATAGTGGGGGGATACTGTTGAATGTTGAAACTCTGCGTGCAAGAAGATCTGGGAAGAAATGGGTTAAGAGAATTCTCTCTAGCTTAGGTTTACTTGGCAGTTGGCCCCACCCTTTCATGGGTTAGCTGTTGGGCCTCTTTGACCATTGCTTGCCTTCTGTTTCATCTTATATAGGACCCCTCTCCTTCTCTCTCTTACCTGGGCTTGGAGCTGTAGCAAGTTAACCCTTTTGAACTTAAATCTGTTCACAACAAGTTAAATGTACCTACACTGATATGTCATATAAGAGGTGCTTCTAAATTATTTTTGTATGTGGAATTTCTTTCTCTTGTTACCATCGGAGTCAGACCGTTTTTGTCATTTGTTTGAACAGCATTTTCCCCTTGACTGGGAAACATGGAGGATTGAGGATACTGCATAAAGCTTCTGTGCTTCCCAGTCAATGGATTTTTTTTTTTACATTTAACCCATGACCCTAATCGCCACTCTAACCACCACACTTCAGCTCACCTCTCTGACAGTTGTATATACAAATGAAAGGGTTAAAAATAAATGACAAGTATTGTAATGTGTTAGTTTCAACAATCATTACATCAAAATCATTGTCCATAGGAGACATGAACATTTACCAAAGACTCAATATATGGTGCACTATCAAAAGTCATTGATACAATGAAAAGAAGATGTGGTGTGATTTCACATCCGAGAATCTCCACTGCTAGAAATCTCCCACTAAAAGTTCCGCCTAAATACAAAACACCAAAAACTTTGATGAATGCAAAATGTCAGAAGCTTCAAGATGAGTACCTGGAGCTGGAATAGTTTCACATATGCCAGCTATGTTGAATTTGGAAGGCTTGCCCATATTTTGAACAGTGCTAGTAGACTGGCTAAATCCCCTTTCGGGAGCTTAGTGGTGGAGACAGGTTCTGTGCTCGATCTCATAAGAAGGAGTGATTTGTTTGAAAGCCATAACGACTTGGAAGAAGATTCTGTGTGAAATGAAAAGAGGGAGAGGAAAAGCTAGAGAGGGAGAGAGCGAGGAGGGGTCAGAGGGGCGGCTTCTAGGTTAAGACAGGGAGAGCTATCCCATTCTTCACCCAAAGAGTGATTATTCTTTGGAATTCACTGCCACAGGAGGTGGTGGCAGCGACAAGCGTGGACAGCTTCAAGAGGGAATTGGATAAACATATGGAGCAGAGGTCCATCAGTGGCTGTTAGCCACAAGGTACAGATAGAAGCTCTCAGTCTGGGGCAAGCGATGCTCTGTATTCTTGGTGCTTGAGGTGGGGGGGAGGGGACAGCGGGAGGGCTTCTGGAGGTCTGGCCCCACCGGTGGACCTCCTGAGGGCACCTGGTGTTTGTGGCCACTGTGTCACCCAGAGTGTTGGACTGGATGGGCCATTGGCCTGATCCAACGTTGGCTTCTCTCATGTTCTTATGTTCATTCATGGAGATAACACCGATACACACTTAGAGTGATGTAGCGCCCCCCCCCCCCCCCCCAGGGTCCAGGCATGTTGAGTTGCTCACTCCAACACTCCCGCTATTACAACTGATCCCCAGACTACAGTGATCACTTCCCCTGGAGAAAATGGCAGCTTTGGAGGGTGGACACTATGGCATTGTACCTGGCTGAGGCCCCTCCCCTCCCCAAACTCTGCCTTTCCTAGACACCCCTCCCCCAAATTTCCAGGTATTTCCCAACCCAGAGCCGCCAAACCCTACTGTGATCCCAGCTGGCTTTTTACTGCTCCTCTAACTGCATCCGACAGGCCAGCAGAAGAGGCATGGTTCCCGAATGCACTGTGTGCCTGCTGAGGCCTCTCCTTCCCCCCATGGCAGTTGCCGGCATCCCCAACACGGATGGCTGCCTTTTAATCAGCGTTCTTTATATTGGCTTGGCTGGAGAACCTGGGAGCATTTCGGGTGAGTTATCAAGGCCGCTTGAGTCCTTGATCTTTCCCGCCCCTGTTATCGTACACAACCGACGTTCTGGCAGCATTTTATTCGTATGAACAAGCATTTGTGTGAAGGTGCTGTACTTGAGAGGAACCTCTCTTGGGGGAGGGGGTAATTCCATGGGATGAGGAGACATGGAAAGATACAAACACAGAACTGGAAGGGACCCCAGTGACCCTGCTCTATGCCCAGAGGAAGACAAACAAACAAACAAACCACCGAAACCACCTCCAGGATCCCTGGACCAATCTGGCCTGGAGGAAAATTCCTTCCTGACCCCAAAGTGGCAATCGGCATTGCACTGAACATGCAAGTAAGGGCCATGAGAACGGAACGCTGACTCGCAGTCCCTTCCTGCCCTCCCTTCTCATGATTTGCCTCAGTTCACAGAATCGGCATTGTTGTCAGATGGCCATCTAAAGGTAAAAGTAGAAGAAGGAGAAGAAGAAGAGATTGGATTTATACCCCGCCCTTCACTCCCCAAGGGAGTCTCAGAGCGTCTTACAAACTCCTTCCCCTCCCCACAACAGACACCCTGTGGGGTAGGTGGGGCTGAGAGAGCTCTGAGACAGCTGTGCCTGACCCAAGGTCACCCAGCTGGCTGCATGTGGAGGAGTGGGGAATCAAACCCGGTTGTCCCAGATTAGAGTCTGCTGCTCTTAACCACGACACCACACTGGCTAGGACCCTGCTATGTAATTTTTGTATAATTTAATGTGTCATGTTGAGACTTATGCTTGGCTTCTGTTCGGTTTTTAGATTTCTGATGGGTTCTACAACCCAAATCCTATTGCATTCTTTACTGGATACCCCATCCTGTTGATTGTAGTGACTAGGGTTGCCAGCCTCCAGGTGGGGCCTGGGGATCTCCCGCTTTTACAACTGGTCTCCAGCTGACAGAGATCAGCTCCCCTGGAGAAAATGGCTGCTTTAAAAGGTAGACTCTATGGCATTGTACCATGCTGAGGCCCCTCCCCTCCCCAAACCCCACCTTCTCCTGGCTCCACCCCCAAAGTCCCCAGGTATTTTCCAACCTGGACTTGGCAACCCTAGTAGTGACTCACTCTGGGTAATCCACTCAGAGTCCAAGTGAGAAGGCAGACTATAAATAATGTGAACAAATCAATAATTTCATATCCAATTGTTCCTGCCATGAAATCCTCTTTTTTCCTCCTAGTATTGCATGTTGTACCATCCATGACCTGGATGTAGGGTTGCCATACCTCCGGTGGGGCCAGGGGATCCCCCGATTTCAGGGCCCCATCCACCACAGCCCAGCTGGGCAGTAGAGGAATCCCCACCCCAAGACGCCCCCTCCTGGCGCCACTGGTGCCGGTGCGATGACATCACCCGGGAATGACATCATTGTGTTTCCCATGTCAGGGCGAGGCTCTAGGTTTGGGGTAAAACTCTATGGTTTTGAGGCCCAAAAAACCACGGAGTTTTGCCAAAACCTAGAGTGCCACTCCCAACGTCAGAAACACAATGATCTTACTCAAGGAAGGATCGGAAGTAGGACCTGGCAATGCCATCTGGATGGTCCAGACTCCCAGTCTCATCAGACCTCAGAAGCCAAGCAAGGCCAATCTGGTTAGTATTCGGGTGGGAGGTCACCAAAGAAGTCCAGAGTTGCTACTCAGAGGCAGGAAATGGTAAACCACCTTAATTGTCAGGTTCCCGGTCATGTATTGTATGCGTTCCTCCCGCCTGGAGAATGACTACCCGGGAGTCTCCACGTCAGAGCGTTCCTCCCCGCCCCCTTACTCCCCTTCCCCTGGTTGTGGCTCATGTAATCTGACCCTTTGAAGCCTGGCCTTGGATTGTTATTGTAACGAAGAAGCTCCAGGTGGCTCACTGTGTGGGAATAGCTTTGTCTGTCTCGTGGGAGGGGGTGCTTGCTTGCCAATTGTAATCTCTGCTTCTCCACGCGCTTTTGGTGGGAAGACAAACGGTTAGAGTAGTGCGCCTTCTGGGGGGAATTTTCTGATTGGTGCCTAGTACACACTTTGCTGTTTAAAATCTGTATAATTGATCCTTGCCCAGAGAGCCAGTCTGGTGTAGTGGTTAAGTGCGCGAACTCTAATCTGGGGGAACCGGGTTTGATTCCCCACTCCTCCACTTGCAGCTGCTGGATGACCTTGGGCAAGCCATAGCTCTGTACCAGCTGTTCCCTCAAGGACAGCTTGGGAAAGAGTTCTCTCAGCCCCAGCTACCTCACAGGGTGTCTGTTGTGGGGAGGGGAAGGGAAAGGAGTTTGTAAGCCGCTCTGAGACTCTTAAGTGAGTGAAGGGCGGGATATAAATCCAATCTCCTCTTCTCTTCTTCTTTTCAAGCTATCATCACTAACACTGAATGTGCCTATTGACAAGAACCTTTAAGAATAAATGGACTTTTGATTTCATCATAAGGCCTGGCTTATTAAGTCTATCAATATCTCACATTAATGCCTCTTGCCTTGAAAACCCCACAGGGTCCCCATAACTTGGCTGCAACTTAATAGCGGAACAAGCTAGGGGTTATATTAGCACCTCACACATACACAAAAATCTTGGTTCTTTTCATCCTCCTATAGCGCCCCCCACCTTTGTTCCGCTTTTCGGTGGCTGTGTACTTGTGATGTGTGGGTTTTGTTTGGGAGAATGGCTTTCCTAATTTACGTCTCTGAGCCCCAGAGGTGCTTCCGAGGGATTTCTTAGGATAACGAATCCCCTCTGTCATCGGTTGATATTCTTCTGTCAATGAAAGGAAAGTCATTACCGCTTTATTTTGTCAAATCAAAGGGGGGGTGGGAGGGGAGAACTACCCAGTGCGTGATGATAATAACAGCGGCGATAACAGATACTGATGATGCCTGGGCTCAGTGAAGAGACCGAGTGAGATACATCCTCTCAAACCTTGTTTGTATCACCGGCTGCCACATTATATAGTTAATGGGATCTTGGAACAGCTGCTTCAGAATGGGTAGGAGAGTCAAAAGCTCCAACGGTGCCACATCTTGTTGTTTCCAGTGCAATACTTAGGGGCAGGGGTCATTTCATAGAAAAAGAGGTGCAGGAGCTCATTAGCATAACTCATTAGCATATGCTACACCACCTGACATTACCGGAAGTATGTCAGAAGGCAAGAAAAAAAGAAGAGAGAGAGAGAGAGAGAGAGAGAGAGAGAGAGAAAGAAAGAAAGGAAAGGAAAGAAAGAAAGAAAGAAAGAAAGAAAGAAAGAAAGAAAGAAAGAAAGAAAGAAAGAAAGAAAGAAGGAAGGAAGGAGGTGTAGGGAAGGAAGGAAGTGTAGGGAAGGAAGGGAGGGAGGGGGGAAGAAAGAGAGAGGGAGGGAGGAAGAAGGAAAAAAGAGTGAGAGAAAGAATGAATGAAAGAAAGAAAGTAAGTAAGTAAGTGTAGGGAAGGGAGGGAGGGAGGGTGGAAGAAAGAGAGAGGGAGGGAGGAAGAAGGAAAGAAGGAAAAAAGAGTGAGAGAAAGAAAGAAAGAAAGTAAGTAAGTGTAGGGAAGGGAGGGAGGGAGGGTGGAAGAAAGAGAGAGGGAGGGAGGAAGAAGGAAAGAAGGAAAAAAGAGGGAGTGAGAGAAAGAAAGAAAGTGTAGGGAAGGGAGGGAGGGCGGGGGGAAGAAAGAGAGAGGGAGGGAGGAGGAAGGAAAGAAGGAAAAAAGAGGGAGTGAGAGAAAGAAAGAAAAAAAGAAAGAAAGAAAGAAAGTGTAGGGAAGGGAGGGAGGGAGGGGGGAAGAAAGAGAAAGGGAGGGAGGAAGAAGGAAAGAAGGAAAAAAGAGGGAGTGAGAGAAAGAAAGAAAGAAAGAAAGAAAGAAAGAAAGAAAGAAAGAAAGAAAGAAAGAAAGAAAGAAAGAAAGAAAGAGCTGGCAGACAGGGGACTGCTACTAATCCAAACCTCAGAAATACCACTATTCTGGTTATTACAAAAAAAAAAAAGAAATACCACAATTCTGGGAGGATAGCTTCAGTGGTGGCTGAAGCCTTCAGAAGGCTGGCTGGAGGAACGAGGACCTTTCCAGGGGACAGGGTCATTTTGCTGCAGCCATGACACAAGCAGGCATTCCCCCACGGGGGGGGGGGGGCTGTCACCAACTCCCAGAGCTGCGCTTCCCCGAGCTCCTGCTCGAAATGACCCCTGGTTAGGGGTACAGAAGGTGATAATTGGAAATGGGGTGGAGGAGAGTTTTATGGATGCTGTGGACTGCCCAAAAGACAAATCAGTGGGGTTCTAGATCAGATCGAGCCTGAACTCTCCCTGGAAGCTAAAATGACTGTAATGTAGTCTGTTCTGTGTAGCAACCAGCCTGCCATGTGCTCCCAGGTAATGGCGCCCGCCGCATGGCCAGAGCACATGGTCAGTCAGAGAGGGGAGCTTGAATCTGGAGGAACAATAGACGTCTGGATTCTAAGCCTCCACCAATGTGGGACCTAGGTTCTCCCTGGGGAGCCAATGCAATCAAAGGCTCCTCCAGGGAACCTATGACAAACATGCGCATATGTTAAGCCCCTATCAGGTCTTTTGGGTGCGGCCGGAGGTGTGGCTCTGGCCAGCATATAATGAGAACCCTGGAGACCTGGAAGCATGCTTGATCTGACCATCTACTGGACATGCTGAATCACTCAATAAAGGCTTCATGATTTCACCGTTCCTGGTCTCCTGAGTCCAGTACTCTTCAATGACCAAACTGAGGCTATCGTACTTTGGTCACATTATGAGAAGACGAGAGTCACTGGAAAAGACAATAATGCTGGGAAGTGTTGAAGGCGACAGGAAAAGAGGAAGACCCAACCTGAGCTGGATTGACTAGATCAAGGAAGCCGCAGAGGCTCTCAGCTTGCAAGTCCTGTTAACGAGAGGATGTCTGGGAGGTCATTAATTCATAGGGTCTCCACAAATCAGAAGTGACTTGAAGGCACTGAACACACGTAGAGAGAGACAGGGAGAAATGGAGTGCATTTACTAGGACTTGGAGGTTAAGAGTGGCGGACTCTGATCTGGAGAACCGGGTTTGATTCCCCGCTCCTCCACGTGCAGCTGCTGGGTGACCTTGGATCAGTTCCCTCAGAGCTGTTCTCTCAAGGGCAGTTCTCTCTGTCAGCCCCAACCTACCTCACACGGTGTCTGTCATGGGGAGAAGAAGGGAAGGAGATTGTAAGCTGCTCTGAGACTCTGAGTGAAGGGCTAAGTATAAACCCAAATCTCCTCCTCCTTCTCTTCCTCCTCCTCCTCCTCCTCCTCCTTCTTCTCTTTGATAAAGTACTCACAAATGACTTGTACCTGGACCAAAGGAATGGTGTTTAGGCCCTGTTTAAGGAAGCAACATGAACTTTGTTGGAAAGGGTCAAATGGATAGCTCATCCGTTAAACAGGGGAGGGGTTGTGGCTTAGTGGTACATCCTTTGTTTGGCATGCAGAAGGTCCCAGGTCCAAGCTCCAGGATCTCCAGTTAAACTGAGCAGGCAGTAGGGGATGTGAAAGACCTCAGCCTGAGACGCTGGAAAGCAGCTGCCTGCCTGAGTAGACAATACTGACTTTGATGGATTATAAGGCAGCTTCACATGTTCAGTGTTTAAATACTTTGGAATCACTGCTCTGACTGAAGATGAATGCTTCGAAATGGATATCAGGTCTTTCAGAGACAAAAGACACAAGCAAGGCTGTAGGCTTTAGATAATCCTTCGGAACGATGGTATACCAAGAGTATTTATCGCAGATTACAATGCTATCCCCTTCCCTTGATCTACCATGCAGAATTGCTTTGGAGGTCACCGTCGTGAATGGAGCCTACCGCCATGATTATTTTATGTATTTATACAATAAAACACTTTTTAAAGCCACCTTTCCCCCCACGTTAGAGTTCTCAAGGAAGCAAACAATAAAAATATTGAAACAAGTTTAAAAACACATGTGAATATACAAAACATATTTGTTGTTGTTGTTCAGTCACACAGTCGAGTCCGACTCTTCGCGACCGCATGGACCACATCACGCCAGGCCCTCCTGTCTTCCGTCGTGCTCCGGAGTTTGCTTAACTTCATGTTCATTGCATCGATAGCACTGTCTAACCATCTCACCCTTTGCCGTCCATTTCTTCTTTGACCTTCAGTCTTTCCCAGCCTCAGAGTCTTCTCCAGGGAGTGCTCCCTTCTCATTTGGTGGCCAAAGTATTTGAGCTTCAGCTTCAGGATCTGGCCTTCCAGGGAACAGTCAGGGTTGATTTCTTTTAGGAGCGACTGATCTGATCTCCTTGCAGTCCAAGGGACTCTCAAGAGTCTTCTCCAACACCATAATTCAAATGCATCTATTCTTCGGCACTCGGCCTTCCTTATAGTCCAACTCTCGCAGCCATAAATTACTACTGGGAATACCATGGCTTTGACCATAGGAACCTTTGTTGGCAAGGTGATGTCTCTACTTTTTGTTATATTGTCTAGGTTTGTCATCCCTTTCCTCCCAAGGAACAGGCGCCTTTTAATTTCATGGCTGCAGTTACCATCTGCAGTGATCTTGGATCCCCAGAAGGTGAAGTCTGTCACTGCTTCCACAACTTCCCCTTCTATTTGCCAAGGAGTGATGGGGCCGGCTGCCATGATCTTAGTTTTTTTTGATGTTGAGTTTCAAGCCAGCTTTTGCGCTCTCCTCTTTCACCCTGAGCAAGAGGCTCTTGAGGTCCTCTTCACTTTCTGCTGTTAGAGTGGTATCGTCTGCATATCTGAGGTTGCTGATGTTTTTCCCGGCAATCTTAATTCCGGTTTGTGATTCATCCAGGCTGGCATTTCGCATGATGTACTCTACATATAAATTAAATAAGCAGGGTATATATATATATATGTGTGTGTGTGTGTGTCAATGCTCCCTCTAAGTTGTGGAGTCTTGTGAGCAAAAATTCTACTTTGTGAGCTACTGGGATTTAAGTTGTAAGCAAGCAAATTGGCTGCTGCATTAATTAGTTTGCTCTGGAGCCGTCCTTCCTGAGCTAAGACAAAACTCTGTGAGCTGGAGGCTAAAAAACTGTGAGCCAGCTCACACTAACTCAGCTTAGAGGGAACACTGGTGTGTGTGTGTGTGTGTGTACATATATACAAAATATATAAAAATGCATAAACGTATGAGCAGCAAGAAGCGTCAGTGAGAACCAGTGAAGGAATGCCGGATGAGATAGAAAAGTCTTCACCTGTTGGTGAGGTTTGCCATACCAGGAAGATTTCAAGTGCGCACTGTGCATAAGGGGGCAGGGGAGAGTGCATGAACACATGAACAGGTGTGTTGATGTCTGTGGCAGAAAAAAAGAGATATTTATCAGGACGTTGGAAAGCAGCCTTTTGAAAGACACCATCTGAGTGTTTTGAAATTTTGGACTAATGCACAGCAAAATTAAAATGCATTTCTTCAAACAGGGAGGGGAAGAAAATGTTGATTCCAGAAAGCTTCGGTTGTCCCAATATTAATTCCGAAGCCCGAGACCATCCCTGGCTCTTTCGAAGCTAAAGGAGATTAATATTGGGATTAGAGAGCAGAATATAATCAGACAAATTAATTTATTTCCCTTCCATCATTTTTTATCAGATCTACATTATAAGTAGAAATTAATTTCCTATAATGTTGGCAGGACCGAGCGGGGAAAAAAAATATCATACAGACATTTATATGAGTTATTGGTAGCTTCGATCCCCCCCCTTCCCCATCCAGCGATGTCAATTTTTATTTCCAAGTGGAGAAGCGATTGCATTTCTGGAGCTGGTGTCAATTAGGACTTGTAATAAGCCATAAAAATAGCTGAAAGTACAATCTGTCAAGACTGCTATGAAAAATAAAATAACAATTGGTTGGCATTTCTTCCACATATACCTTAATGTACACCCATTTGCAAAAAGATATCAACCCACCCCCAAGGTCTGAGTTCAGAGGAGAGACAATGTACATAGGAAATGGCATAAACACCTGATCTCGAATACCCAACACATTAATGAGACAATAAATATATCCCCCCTATCCAAAAAAATAATTATCAGGCATTCAAATCCTGAAAACGTTCTACATGAAGAAAATTAAAATGCCATTAAATTAGCTCAAAATCCCTTCAGAAAATCCAGTTCGTGCAGAATGCTGCAGCTTAGCTATTAAGAACATAAGAGAAGCCAATGTTGGATCGGGCCAAGTGCCCAGCCAGTCCAACACTCTGTGTCACACTGTTCCCAAAATCCAGATGCCATCAGGAGGTTCACCAGTGGGGCCAGAACTCCAGAAGCCTTCCAACTGTTGCCCACCTCCAAGCACCAAGAATACAGAGCGTCACTGCACCAGACATAAGGACATAAGAGAAGCCATGTTGGATCAGGCCAATGGCCCATCCAGTCCAACACTCTGTGTCACACAGTGGCCAAAACCCAGGTGCCATCAGGAGGTCCACCAGTGGGGCCAGAACTCCAGAAGCCATTCAACTATTGCCTCCCCCCCACCCAGCACCAAGAACACAGATAATCACTGCACCAGATATAAGGACATAAGAGAAGCCATGTTGGACCAGGTCAATGGCCCATTCAGTCCGTGTCACGCAGTGGCTAAAATCCAGGTGCCATCAGGAGGTCCACCAGTGGGGCCAGAACTCCAGAAGCCCTCCAACTGTTGCCCCCCAAGAACCAAGGATACAGAGCATCACTGCCCCAGACAGAGTGTTCCATCTATATTATCGGGAGCTAGACGGAGAATGCATATTATCCCATCCTACAGGCACTTCAGTGGCTGTCTATCAGTTACCAGGCTCAATTTAAGGTATCGTCTATCACATACAAAGTCCTTCTTGGCCTTGGTCCCTCATATCTGTGAGACCACCTCTCCCCCTATGCTCTACCATGATAGTTTTGTCCATCCAAGCAGGATCTTCTGCAGGTGCCAACAAATGGGCAAAATCAACAACTGCCCGTCCACGTGCCTTTCCCGTTGTGGCTCCCCTCCTGGTGGAACAGCCTGCCTAAGGCTCTCGTGGCTGTCCACTAACCATGCAAAACTGCATTATTCAAGAAGGCTTCCCTACACAGGATAGAACTGTATAAAAGGTTTCACAAAGTTACTTGGATAAATTATTGGGGACTGTGGTCTGTATGACTGTGTATAGCTTGCTGTGGGGTGGATCCTACTGTGTAATGTTGTGTTACGGGATGTGCCAAGTTAACGTTTATGCTTTGATTCAGTTCTGTTGTTAAGACTTCCGGATGATTCTACAACCCAAATCACAAACAGCTACAACCACGCACCCGATATGCTACGTCCAAGGATGGAACGGGAATCAAAGATGGCGCCGGAAAAATCCTCCACAATAGCCTCAAGTTAAGGAACTGAGCCTAGCCAGTGACAGGCCTAGCTGCTCAAAGGACATGGAACTGTTAAGTGACCAATGGAATAGTGTTGCCAGACACCCCCCCCCCAATAGAGGCAGGTTTCCCCCGCCACCAAGCCCCACCACCCTGCTGCCCATCAGCTGGCCAGTGGGGGGGACTTACCCTCCAAAAGAGGGAGACCCAGCCAACATGTAGTGACATGTCTCCACCACTGCCCATGGGATCCAGAGGTGATGGCATCCCATTGGGACCATCGGGGTGACACTTTGGTATTTGGGCAAAAACTCTAGGGTAGGAGCCAAATTTACCATAGAGTTTTTGCCCAAATACCAGAGCATCACCCCGATGGCCCTGACACGATGATGTCACTTCCAGATCATGCGGGCAGTGGCATAGGCATGTTGTTGCACGTCGGCTGGGCCTCACTCCTGCTCCCGGTAGGTCCCCCCATCCCCCACCGGAGGGACCCGCAACCCTCCAGTGGAAGCAAGAATTGGACAGGTGTTGCCAGTATAGTCTAGTGATTGGAGTGCTGGACTAGGATGTGGCAGGTTCAGGTCTGATGCCACTTCCTGTGTGCACCAGAAGTGACATCAGCGCACTTTGTAAACCTGTTCTGGTACCACCTGATGTTGTTTTTAGCTATTTTAGTTCCTTGGATTTTAAATGGTACAATATTATGTTGTTAACTGCCCTGAGCTCTGTGCACTCAGAGAAGGGTGGTATGGAAATTGAAATTATGAATAAATAAATCTCCAGGGATGCCAGGGACACTCTGGCATTTGGGCAAAACTCCATGGTTTAACCATAGACTTTTCCCCAAATGGGAAAAAAAGTGGGTATGGAGGGATATTAGAAGGATTTCTTTGCTCGAAAAAGAAGTGCTGGAATTTTCTAGAGGAAAATGAAGTTTTCAATCTGCATACTGAAAAATCATGAACTTTTAAACATTTTTAAAAGATTTTTGTTGAAGACATTCTGGAACTCCGTTCCGGCACGTTCCCCCAGGAAAAAAGCTCTGGATATTACTATTTCAGATAAACAAATGGGACATGTTTGTTCTACATTGGCAATGATGCCCGTTATCAGTCCAGCTTTGCTTCTGAATTTTTGGAAATCATCAGCTGAATCTCTGCCATTTTCAAGAGATTGTGTGACTCAGGGACAGACGGGAGATGGAGGCTTGGATGATGCCATAAAAAAAAACATCGTTGAAGTCTGGAAGACAGTCGCCGAAGAAACTTTGTGACTTAATGTAGTTTACAGGATGGCCTCGCTTAGAATTTACATCAACCAACCAGTGATGGATGCCAGCTCAGGTCTGTAGAGATGGGCATAATGTCAGCCCCGAAATAAATTGTCAGAACAAATCCAAGAAGACAGTCTCACTGTATCAGCTGGAAACAAACTGACACCGATGCATGTCTTTATAAAGAAACAACTTTCAGACGTCAAGAAACGGCAAACTGATGTCAGATCACGTCCACGGAGAAAAGGTTATAACAACATTGTGTTCATCTGTCTGCGCGCTCGTTGCGGTATGTATAGCTGACTGCAGCATCCATTCTCCTGCAAAGAACAGTTGCTGTCAGGTGCTATACTGGAATGACTTTTGTAAAGAGCAGTATTACAGTTTGATACGCATTTAAAGAACTGGAATGCGTCGGCACCCTGAACAAGATGGCCCGAGCTAACCCGATCTCATCGGATCGTGGAAGCTAAGTAGGGTCAGCCCTGGTTAGTATTTGGATGGGAGATCGCCAAGGAATTCCAGAGTCACTATGCAGAGGAAGGCAATGGCAAACCACTTCTGTTCATCTCTTGCCTCGAAAACCCTCACAGGGTTGCTACAAGTTAAGAACATAAGAGAAGCCAATGTTGGATCAGGCCAGTGGCCCATCCAGCCCAACACTCTGTTTCACACAGTTGCCAAAACCCAGGTGCCATCAGGAGGTCCAGCAGTGGGGCCAGGACATTAGAAGCCCTCCCACTGTTGCACCACCACCCCCGTCAAGCACCAAGAATACAGAGCATCATTTGCCCCAGCCTATCTATACCTTGTGGCTAATAGCCACTGATGGACCTCTGCTCCATATGTTTATCCAGTTCCCTCTTGAAGCCCTCCATGCTTGTAGCCGCCACCACCTCCTATGGCAGTGAATTCCATGTGTTAATCACTCTTTGGGCGAAGAACTACTTCCTTTTATCTGTTCTAACCTGACTGCCCAGCAATTTCATGGAGTGCCCCAGAGTTCTTGTATTGTGAGAAAGGGAGAAAAATACTTCTTTCTCTACCTGTTCTATCCCATGCATAATCTTATAAACCTCGATCACGTCACCCCTCAGCCGTCGTTTCTCCAAGCCAAAGAGCCCCAAGCGCTTCAGCCTTTCTTCATAGGGAAAGTGTTCCCTATGGGAAAAGTTGGCCGTAACTTGACAGCATTTTCTGTTACCAATGTCCATCCAGAATTTGACTGAGAGGGGAACCTACAAAGCAGATGTTTTTAAAATCTCTACAATGTGTTATGCAGTCAAGACAGCCTGAGCTATCACCCTATCATCTGACAGATAGACAACTAAGCTTGAGACCCAAACTAGTTTCATGTTGATAGATTCAAGATGGGGTAGGCGTGTTGGTCTGAAGTAGCAGAACAGTGTTTGAGTCCAGTGGCTCCTTTAAGACCAACAAAGTCTGAAAAAGTGTGCTTGCACGTGAAAGCTTATATTGTGAATATAATAAATGTGCTTTGGCCGTGGACTCTCCTGAACATTCCACATGCTCCTAAATCAGTTGGCCCCATGATGTGTCACTCAAGCTGTCCCTGTCCACTGGCTGCATTGCCTGAGTCCCGCCTCCAACATTCTAAACAGTCTGCTGTTCCTCTCCCCCACATAGCCAGGCAGAACACAGTTTACATATGTGGCCTGACTGGCCTTTGCCTCTAACATTCTAAACAGTTTGCTGTTTCTGTTGGGGGGGGGAGGTCATTGAATGTGTCCTGAGGTAAAATACATCTCCCAATCTTCACTTCAATGGTCACTGGAGTTGCCAACCACCATGTTTCGTAGCCATAGCACATCATTTCCCATACAGAAAATTTCCCAGTTATTACAACTGATCTCCAGATGACCAAAATCAGTTTTCCTGGAGACAATGGCTGCTTTGGGCAGTGGACTCTATGGCATTATACCCTGCTGAAGTCCCTCTGCACCCCAAACCCTGCCCTCCCCAGGATCTACCCCTCAAATCTACAGGTATTTCCCAACCCAGAGTTGGCGACCCTGTACCTGGCCATGGAACTGCTTTCCAGACCCTTGGAACCCAGAAGACATGGCATGGGAGGAAGAGGTGTTTTTCTATCTTAGCTGCCACTGCAGTGACCCAAATCAACATAAGTCAGGGGTGGAGGGAACCATACCTGTTCCCATGAGGCTGTCCTCCCATACTACCCACTTGGGACAGCAAAAGGACTCGAGACAGCCCTGCCTTATAGCTAAGCAGAAGGAAATAAACACAGCTTACCTCCCTCTATTTTCTCCTTCCCTCTTCCGCCCTACCAGCCACAGCCAGGACACTCACCTGGAGCTGCCTTCTAGAGCCCGTATTTCTTCCCACAATGGGCCTTACTCCTGGTACTGTGAATAACTTGACTGGTCTTAAAAGGACTCAAACTAGTTTCATGTTGACATCCATATCATGTCTCTGTCCTGGTGAAGTATAAAATGGTGATCTGTCATTAACAGAGAGCGAGTTTGCTGTAACGGATAGGAGCTCGGACTCCAATCTGGGAGAACTGGATTTGATTCCCCACTCCTCCACATGCAGCTGCTGGTGTGACCTTGGGGAAGTTACAAGTTCTTTCAGAGCTGTTCTGTCATGGGCAGTTCTTGAGTGAGCTCTCTCAGCCCCACCTACTTCACAAAGTGTCTGTTGTGGGGTCTCCTTCTCCTTCTTCTTCACACCTCACTGGGTTTGTAGGTGAGGGAAGCTGAAGCCTTCTCCTTTCTTGCCTCACATCCTGTCAGTTGGTCTCCCAAACTCTTTTCATTCCTCCCTGCTATATGTCTCTAGGCAGTGTGAATACAGTTTCTAACTCTGGCTTGGGAAATTTCAGGAGAATCAGGTGACAGTGTCTGTAGAGAGCAGAATTTGGAGAGAGGAGGGAGCTCTGTGGAGACTCTAGGACTTCCATTTTACCTAAGCCTTACGGTGGACTGTAAGTTAAAGGGTGGACCGTAAGTTAATGAATGAACTGTAAGTTACGTATGAGCAGCTAGTATGATGCAGCAACAAAAAAGGCTAATGCAATCTTGGGGTGTCTCATCAGAGGAATAACACACAAATCGTGAAATGTCATAGTCCTACTGTAAACTGCATTGGTCAATACCTGGAGTATTATGTGCCATTCTGGAGGCCTCACTTCAAAAAGGATGCAGACAGAATGCAGCGGGTGCAGAGGAGAGCGACGAGGATGATCGGGGGCCTGGAGACCAAACCCTGTGAGGAAAGGCTGAGGGACCTCTTGGGAATGTTCAGTCTGGAGAAGGGGAGGTTGAAGGTGTGTGTGTGTGTGACTGCTCTCTTTAAATATTTGAAGGGCTGTCACTTAGAGGAGGCCAGGGAGCTGTTCCTTTTGGCAGCAGAGGTGAGGATTCGCAAGAATAGGTTTAAATTAAGGGTGGGGAGGTACTGGCTGGATATTAGGAAATACTTTTTAACAGTAAGAGTTGTGCAGCAGTGGAATCAGCTGGCTAGGGAGGTGGTGAGCTCCCCCTCCCTGGCAGTCTTCAAGCAGCATCTGGACAAATCCTTGTCAGGGATGCTCTAGGCTGATCCTGCATTGAGCAGGGGGTTGGACTAGATGGTCTGTATGGCCCCTTCCAACTCTGTGATTCTATGATTCTATGTATACCATAAAGGCCACCCTTCACCTGTCATTTTCTTCGGGAGATTTGTAATTCTGAGCGAACTGCAAGACCCTACTTAAGGCTGGTCACCCTAAGTGAGAATAGCGCTTCCAGTTGTGGCCACAGGGATGTAAGGAGGTGGGTGTTCATCTCCCCTCACCCGTTTGCTACCAATTTATCTAATTCTCAAGAGGGCCAAATCTATGGATATTTAAATCTGGAGCAGTACATGTGTGTGTGGAGACTGAAGCCATGGACAGACCTTTTGACAAACCTGGAAAAAAGCCCCAGGTTTTCAGAAAAATATGAAGTCTCAGCAACAACAGCAAAAAACACATTGGGGGGTCAACTCCCTACCAGTTATTAGAAACAGCACTTGTCGCTTTCTGAATAAATGTTCTCTTAGTGTCCATTGTGGGGATTGCTGGGCAACAAGAAGAATATCGTCAGCTGTCAAGCCTTGGTTTCTGTCATCGCAAAGCAGGGCGAGGGGCATAGCCCTTTCCAGAGTATTTTGGCCACTGAGGGATGACACATCAGATTCATCCCCCACAGCAACCACCGGGTGACTTGCAGCTTGCATGGCTCACCCAGGCCTGGCTGCCGGCTACTCCATGATAGCCAGCATGGTATACTGGTTAGAATTTTAGATTATTCTCTGGAAGACCCAGGTTCAAACCCCTACTGTACTGTGGAAATTCACTGGATGAGGTTAAAGCATACTAGACCAATGATTCCCCAACAGGTTGCCTGCTGATGGGTTTACTGGTTCCCATTTGCTTCTCTGACAAATCGTCTCTTCCCCAAGACAAACAGCCAAACCTGCCTGTGGAGAGCACCCATTTGAAAAAACGTTGCCTCCATCATAGGAAGATGATTTGTAACTTCCCAGCATTCTGTGATTGGTCCCAGGACCCCACAGCAGTAGGGTTGCCAACTCAGCACTGGCAAGTGGTTGGAACTTTTTTTTTTTGCGGGGGACATGTGTAAATTGATGTTGCTCCAACACCATGACCACTTCCAGCATGGACCCAAAAGTGATGTAATTGTGTCAACACTCAAGGATTCCTCCAAACTCTGGAGTTTTACCATAGAGTTTTGATAGAACCCTAGAGCATCACGTTGACACAATTACATCACTTCCAGGTTCATGTCAGGTGTGATGCTGATTCCACCCCCCCACCCCCCATTTCTGTACTGAAGGAGGGGAGGGACAGCAACTCCCAGGCAGGAGTCATTTCCTGATTCCCCCTCATGGCAGCCATTTTGTGGTGGCACCCACTCCCCATTCTCAAAATTCCCAAATGTAACAAGATGGGGTAACCCTGTAATACACTTTCCTACACACACGCATACCCCTAGGGAAATATGATTAAATAAGGCTATGGCCTTTCACATGAGAAGAAGAGGAGGAGGAGGAGATTGGATTTATACCCTGCCCTTCACTACCCAAAGGAGTCTCAGAGCGGCTTACAATCTCCTTTCCCTTCCCCTCCCCACAGCAGACACCCTGTGAGGTAGGTGGGGCTGAGGGAGCTCTGAGAGAACTGCCCTTGAGATAACAGCTCCGAAAGGACTTATGACTGACCCAAGATCACCCAGCTGGCTGCAAGTGAAGGAGTGGGGAATCAAGCTCCCAGATTTGAGTCTGTACTCCTAACCACTACACCAAACTGTCTCTCAAGTGACATAAGAAGTGACATGATTTGGGACCAAGATGCATTTATACAGCCCCCGCCCACCCCCCCTTTCAGGCAAGACAGAGGCCTGTCGTGTGCTGGTTTGTCCTGGTCATGAAATCCACTCTCAGTCAGTGGTTGAGCGTCTTCTTGCTCTTCCTCTACTTTTTTTGCCTGCCATGGCTCTGTTGTGTTTATTAAAGTTCCCTCCCTCTTACGAAAGTCCTCTCTAATCACACAAAGCATGCACCCCACACACATACACACACATACTGCTCCCTCCCCAAAACCATATAATTTGCTTGGCAGAACCACGCAGATCCTTCTCCTAAGCCTTAAAAAAAAATGTACGCATTCTTCTTTCCAGCTTGGTCTACTTTCCGCCTCTAGGCGATCTCGAAATACCATTTTAATACTTCTAAAGATAAATAGAGTTCTGTCAATAAACTGAAAATTGCTGACCTTGCCTTGTTCATCAACCTGGGCGCTGGGGAAAGGGGGTGGGGAGGAGGGGGGGGACAGCTATCTGGTCTCCTGGGATTAAGCGGTGCTCTTTCATCTGAAGGGAAAAATGCTAAGCCTGCCATATTTAATGACAAGCCCGGGAGGGCTAATGAAAGAAACAGGAATGGCGCTTTCACCTTGAGTCGGAGCTGCCCCGTAACACTGCCTGAGGGTCCGGCTGCCGTGTCAAAAGCATCCAAGTGACAGCGCTGCCCCAGAGATGGTGTGGCCCAGTCCTTCCCAACAGCTGGCCGGGGGTGGCAGTGCACGTACCGGGAAAAAGGAGGAACGGCCGGCATTCTATGCAACCCAGAAGGGACGTAAGCATGTCAGGTGTGACACTCTAGCTTTTGGGTGAAGACTCTATGGTAGAATTAGCTTCTACCATAGAGTTTTTGCCCCAAGACCGTAGTGTCACCCCTGATGTCCTGATGTGCCTATGTCACTTCTGGGCCATGTAGGCACATTGCTGAAATGATGGGCATCCCTCCTTTTTTGGGGGGGGGGTAATTTCCTCCTGGCAGCTGGTTGGCCGGCTATGGAGAGGTGGGTCCTGGCAATGGGAGACCCTTTACCCCACTGGGAGGTCTGGCAGCCCTGCCTGGAGAGGATGTGGAGGATGTGGAGATGCCAACCTAATTTTAAGTCAGTTTGGTGTAGTGGTTGAGTGCGCGGACTCTAATCTGGGAGAACCGGGTTTGATTCCCCACTCCTCCACTTGCACCTGGCTGGATGACCTTGGGCAAGCCATAGCTCTGTGCCAGCTATTCTCTCAAGGACAATTGTCTCAGAGCTCTCTCAGCCCCACCCACCTCACAGAGTGTCTGTTGTGGGGAGGGGAGGGGAAAGGAGTTTGTAAGCCGCTCTGAGACTCCAAGTGAGTGAAGGGCGGGATATAAATCCAATCTCTTCTTCTTCTTCTAAGTCATGTCCTTCTACTTTTATCAATCCCAAACAGAGATACACCTTTCTAAGTCCATTATTTATTTGCTTGTCTGTTTGTCTGTTTGTTTGTTAGACTTTTATCCCACCCTTTCCTGCATTCAGGGCTCAGGGTGGCTCACAACAATTAAAATGCAGCTAAAACCATAACAGGCCCTGCCGAACTGAAGCAGATCCCACAGGGCCCTGATCTCACCTAGGAGAGTGTTCCACCTAGGGTTGCCAAGTCTGGGTTGGGAAATACCTGGAGACTTTGGGGGTGGAGCCAGGAGAGGGTGGGGTTTGGGGAGGGGAGGGGCCTCAGCATAATACAATGCCATAGAGTCCACCCTCCAAAGCAGCCATTTTCTCCAGGGGAGCTGATCTCTATCAGCTGGAGATCAGTTGTAAAAGCGGGAGATCCCCAGGCCCCACCTGGGGGCTGGCAGCCCTAGTTCCACGAGGCCAGAGCTGGAGCCGGAAAGGGTCTGGCTCTGGTTGAGGCTAGATGGATGTACTTTGGGCTGGGGACCACCAGCAGCTGTGGATTCAATGGGCACAGAGCTCTTCAAGGGGTATAGAGAGAACATAAGAACATAAGAGAAGCCAGTGCTGGATCAGGCTGATGGTCCATCCAGTCCAATACTCTGTCACACAGTGGCCAAAAACACCAGGTGCTGTCAGGAGGTCCAGCAGTGGGGCCAGGACACTAGAAGCCCTCCCACTCTTGCCCCCCCCCCCCAAGCACCAAGATTACAGAGCATCACTTGCCCCAGACTGAGAGTTTGTATCTATACTTTGTGGCTAATAGCCTCTGTTGCAGAGGCGTAGACTTTTTAAATCCCCGGGGGGGGGGGGGAGGCTCTCTCCGCACTCGGGACCATGTCCCCGCCGCTCTCCCCCCCCCCCCCCGCCCCAGGGAGCCGCCGCCGCTGCTTCCCTCCCCTGGGCCGTGCCCGGCCGCCCGGCCACCCGGCCGCCGCGCTCCCCGCCCCCCTTACTCCCTCTCCCCGCTCACCGATTGCTGCTGCTGCTGCCTGACTCAGAGGGGCGAGATGTGGGTGACGGGGGGGGGGGTGTCCACTGCCGAAGCTGCTGCCACCAGCAGGCGCAGCAGCAGGAAGGGTCCCTAAGGAGCAGTGCCGGCCCCACTCCCTCTCCCTTCCAATCCGGCTGGCAGCCAGGCAGGAAGCGGGTGAGGCGCGGCGGGCCCATAGGCAATTCTGCACCCCTCTGGGGTCTCCGTTCAAGGCAGTCGCCTCGTTGGCCAAGTGAGAGAGCCGGCCCTGCATGCCGGACACTAAACATTAGGCCACACCAAGGGGAAAACAGGAGGGACTGTACCCAGCGTACTTAAGCATTTGCTTGGCTTCCAGGCTTTTTACTACATTAGGTCCTCTGCCGGTGCGTCGCCCTTGCGGGCCCCCGGCTCCCGCTCCGCCTCGCATGCCAAAATCCGGGGGGGGGGGCTCAGCCACCACCGGCAAAATGGAGCGCCCGCCGGTGGCCAGTCAGCCGGCCGTCGCCACCTCTCTCCCCCCCGCCCCAGGGAGGCAGGAGGGCAGGCCGGGGGTGGGGGGGAAGGAGAGGCGGTGACGGCCGGCTGACTGGCCACCGGCGGGCGCTCCATTTTGCCGGGGGTGGCTGAGCCCCCCCTCGGGAAATTTCGGGGGGGGCTCGAGCCCTCGAGCCCCCCCGTAGTTGACGCCCATGCTCTGATGGACCTCTGCTCCATATCTATATACTAATAGCCAAGGCACCCCCTGCATGCGGATATCTAAATCCATGTGGAGGGGGCACTTGGGGGGCAGGGAGATTTTTCTGCACACTTGGGAGACTCCCCAGATGTGCAGAAAAATCTGAAAACTTTTAAAAACTTTTTTTGGGATATTTAAACCCTCCCCTAAATTAAAGAGTGTGCGCAGGGAACGCTCTGGGAACTCTATGGTGGCCCGGTGGTTGAGAGTCACTCGGGCCTCACCGCCTGAGCTGGGGGGGGGGAATCAATGGGCTGAGCAGCTCTCAGCTGCTCAGGCCTCACTGCCGGAGCCGGGGGGGGGGGGGGAATCAGCGGCCTGGCGGCACAGGCGCATCTCTTGCTCACTCCCTACCCCCGCTGAGCAGCTGCCTTACCTGAACTGCCCGCGCCGACTTCCTCCCCAAGTTCCTCACGTGAGTCCAAGGTGAAGAGGAGTGAGCCCGCCCGCCTGCCTGGCTTCTGCTGGGGCTCCTCTTGTGTTTATCTAATTCCCTCTTGAAGCCGTCCATGCTTGTAGCCGCCGCCACCTCCTGTGGCAGTGAATCCCACGTGTTAATCACTCTTTTGGTGAAGAAGGACTTCCTTTTATCTGTTCTAACCCGACTGCTCAGCAATTTCATGGAGTGCCCACGAGTTCTTATGAGTTCTTAAGAGAGGGTCAGTCCTGAGGATATGTAGGTCCCAGACCACTCAGGGCTTTGAAGGTTTATACCATAACCTTGAACCAGACTCGGTACTCTAATGGGAGCCAATGCAGATGGCAGAGCACTGGTTGGATATGTGCTCTAAGCAGTGCCCCTGTAAGGACACACGCAGCTGCATTTTGCCCCAGTTGGAGTCTTAAGTTAATGGACTTAGAAGGGTTTACGTCTGCTTAAGATTGCGCCACAAGTCTACCACCTGACCTTGGCAAGTGAAAACAAGCATTAAGCCAGTTAGGTGTAGTGGTTAGGAGCATGGACTCTAATCTGGGAGAACCCCACTCCTCCATCTGCAGCTGCAGGTGTGACCTTGGATCAGTTACAGTTCTTTCAGAGCTGTTCTCTCAAGGACAATTCTGTCAGAGCTCTCTCAGCCCCACCTACCTCACAGGGTGTCTGTTGTGGGGAGGGGAAGGGAAAGGAGATTGTAAGCCGCTCTGAGACTCCTTCGGGTAGTGAAGGGCAGGGTATAAATCCGATCTCCTCCTCCTCCTCCTCCTCCTTTTCCTCCTTCTTAACTGAATCTTGCTGAAACCTATTTTGGTCCCACATTATGCAATAGGAGCCCCTATGAAAAGAGTAACTTCCTACTGGCATAGCCCTGTTTCTCAGTCATCATGGATAGCTGGAAATTGGAGTAGAATTGTCAGAAAATTGCTTCGATATATCTGTCGATTAAGGGGGTCATTTCGCCTCCGCTAAGGGAGCTTTTGAATTTCTCATCCCCACTGTTGTAACCTGAATATCCCTGTTCCCGTTTGATTTCTCCCTTCTGCAAATCAAACCTGTGATTCTGGATTTCCATGCTGTTTCCCGTTCCCTTGCACAGACTATTTCCCATGAAATGTATGTCTCTTTTTCAATGTTAGGTTGTATCCTTTCGACGTGTCATTGGTCTTCACCCGTGTCTCAAAGGGCTGAGCAGTTGTCAAAAAGGCGGCGAGGGGGGACTTCCCAAAGCCACTAAAAATTAGAAGAGAGCAGACAACAACCGATCTCAACCGGATCTTTCAATTAGCCTCTGCTCCCATATTGGGGAAAGGCCTCCCCTTGTATTGATAGCTGCCCTTTAATAAACTGCACATTACTGATTTCGTCTAGACCAGTAATTAGACACTATCCCCTTACATGCGGTCGAGGATTAAAAGCTTTCTGCAGCTTGGAAGGATTCGGGTCTGTTCAAGATGTCAATCTGATCCTTTTAGCGTGTTTGAGCTGTGCTTTGAAAAGCTCCTGGGATGTTCACAGGGAGGGCCGATACCAAGCCGTGCTTGCCGCTCTAGTTGGAAGCAACGGCTGGAGATTCTCGCTGATGCTATGAAGGTCCTTTCGAAAAAGATTTGTCTGGTGTTTGTTAATGGAGGATCAAAAAGCCAGATCTTCGTGGGTTTTTTTTTAAAAAAAACCATAGGGCTTTTACAATAAATCTTTTCCTTCTGCATTTTCTTACTAGTTATATGACTGAGTGGAAAACTGAGTGGAAAGTATACACAAATTTAACAGCATAAAAGAGTGCATTGTTCATAAGCTTAGAGTTGACATCAACGTTTACCACAAACGAAGAGTGTCTATTATCTCTGGTACTGTTCCTTGAGAAACTAGATGGGATCAGATCGGTAGCCATATCACTGTAAATTCACAATATTCGCCATAGATTGTGTTGGGTTCATTATGTCGGATATTTTTTTCCCATTATGTATAAGTTCCATAACTTTTTGTACCATAAGTTTAGGGATGGTTTAATTTTTTACTTCCATTTTGATGCTATGGTTGTTTTGGTTGAGTGTGTGAATTCTCCTAACCCCCTTCTAAACACCAATCAGACCAGAAGCCACTACTGCATAATGAGGCAATAAATCCCCAAGTCAATTACTCTCTGGGAGAAGAAGTCCTTTGCTGTGCGTGTCCTGAATCTACTGCCCAGCAACTTCACCGGGTGTCCACAGGTTCTAGCGGTATGGGAGAAGGAGCTACAAGTGGTATGGGAGAAGGAGCTACACACTATACCAAAGAAATCAGAGGTACAGTCACCTGAAGGTGAACATACACATCCAGAAAGTGAGGGCAGAGATCTATTTCTCCGTGAAATCCATGGAAGTCACAAAGAATTGGCAGCATTCCTATTTGAATGCCAACATTTACTGTATTGGGGGTGTTCAAGGCACTGTGCACAACCGTCCAGACAATGTGGTTTCCATTCCCATCTATGGCATTCTGAAGAAAGAGAACATTATTTTTTTAGAGTTGGTGTGGAAGCGACTGTGTTCATTGGTCACATACCTTTCATCTCCAGTGTCATATTATGAGCAACAAAACAGTTTAACAAAGCTTTCAGTAGAAGCCACTGTGCTCAGGGCCCATTGGCTGGCATTCTGTGATGTCACCACAGTCTCCAGAGCAGTTTTGCAATGTAAAATAAAATAATACATTGCTGAATGGATAAACATTCTGTGATGCTTTAAAGACATTTTTTTAAAAAAAGGTTAAATGGGGGCAGAGGAATAAGTGTCTGATTTTCGGAGTTGTTTTCTGTTGCCCCAGGTCGGACCAGAACCAACGGGCTGAAATTAAATCAAAAGAGTTTTTGGCTAAACATTAGGAAGAACTTCCTGACAGTCAGAGCGGTTCCTCAGTGGGACAGGCTTCCTCGGGAGGTGGTGGGCTCTCCTTCTTGGGAGGTTTCCAAACAGAGGCTAGATGGCCATCTGACAGCAATGCGGATTCTGTGAACTTAGGCAGATCATGAGAGGGAGGGCAGGAAGGGCTGCATCAGTGCTTAGTTCCTGCGGCCCTTTCTTACACTCCCAGGGAAATGCTGATCAGCACTTTGGGGTCAGGAAGCCATTTTTCACCAGGCCAGTTTGGCTGGAGATCCTGGAGTTTTTTTTTTGACATCTTCTGCACATGGAATAGGGGTCACCGTGGGTGTGGGGGGAGGCATTTGTGAATCTCCTGCATTGTGCAGAAGGTTGGGCTAGATGACCCTGGAAGTGCCTTCCAACTCTACGATTCTCTCTTGTGTACACCTGTCAGTCAAATTGTGAAGGTCAAAAGGAGCCAGGGTCACAAGACGGTTGACGATCTCACACCGACTACTCTTTCTTTACTTTTGTGTCTGTCATCCTGCAAGGAACGGCATTGCTAGTCGGGGCGACATTGATCCTAAATTGCCTCGGAAAGGCACCATATTGCGCTGTGTGTACAATGCCGAGGGAAAATTGCCTTTATTCACTGTTTTCTAAAGGCAAACAATGAATAGTAATGAGGCTTATCCCGCATGGAAGACCCTGCAATCTAATTAACCAACGAATCAGCAAAACCCATGAAAGTTTTAAAAAAAATACTCCAGGATTTCAGAGGCCGGCTTCTCCTCTCTCTGGGGTGTGATTCGGAGACTAGGCTGAGAATACTCTCTTGAAAAATAATATCCTTTCCCTGCTGATTAGATTTGCATCTAAGTAGCGGCCACTGATCAAGCAGGACTTCCACTGTTTGTCAATAAGAAGGCCCAGGGCCACCACTGGGCCCTGGGAGGGGCGGTTCTGCCTGCCCCCTCTCAGTGGCCTCCATGTCATTAGCTTCCCTGTGACCTGTGGAAGAGGGAGGTGAAGTTCATGAAGGATTCTGCTCATCGTACGTCTGACAGAGGGCACAGGATCCCCTGCCAGCATGGGGAGACCCAGCGTGGTATAGTGGTTAAGAGCGACGGACTCTGATCTGAAGAACCAGGTTTAATTCCCCACTCCTCCTCCACATGCAGCTGCTGGGTGACTTTGGGCCAGTCAAAGTTGTCTGGGAGCTGTTCTCTCACGAGCAGTTCTCTCAGAGCTCTCTCAGCCCCACCTGCCTCACAGGGAGGGTGTCTGTTGTGGGGAGGGGAAGGGAAAGAAGATTGTAAGCCGCTCTGAAACTCCGAGTGAAGAGCGGGGTATAAATCCTCCTCTTCTTCCGCCTCCTCCTCTTCTTCTCCTTCTTCTTATTTACTTTCTCCTTCTTTTTATTCACTTTCTTCTTCTTCACCTTCTTCTTCTTCATCATCACCTTCTTCTTCATCATCACCTTCTTCTTCATCATCACCTTCTTCTTCTTGTTCTTCACCTTCTACCAGTTTGGTGTAGTGGTTAAGTGCGCGGACTCTAATCTGGGAGAACCGGGTTTGATTCCCCACTCCTCCACTTGCACCTGCTGGATGACCTTGGGCAAGCCATGGCTTTCTGTACCAGCTGTTCTCTCAAGGACAGCTTGGGAAAGAGCTCTCTCAGCCCCACCTACCTCACAGGGTGTCTGTTGTGGGGAGGGGAAGGGAAAAGGAGTTTGTAAGCTGCTCTGAGACTCCCTTGGGGAGTGAAGGATGGGGTATAAATCCAATCTCTTCTCCTTCTTCTTCTTCTTTTCCTTCTCCTTCTCCTTCACCTTCTTCTTCTTCTTTCCCCAGCCACCATCCCCCACCACCCATCAGCTGGCTGGCAGGGGACTTCTCAGCAGTAGAGGGAAGCCTAGGCCAGCATGGCAGCGATGTTGACAGTGACACAGCGACACGACTTCCAGATGCAGCAGAAGCGATGTCGTCACATCACCAGTGACATGGGAAACTCTGGGCAAAAAAAAAATCTATGGTAAAAATGGCCTTTAGAGAGCCAGTTTGGTGTAGTGGTTAAGAGCTCAGACTCTAATCTGGGAGAGCCGGGTTTGATTCCCCACTCCTCCACATGAAGCCTGCTGGATGACCTTGGGTCAGTGACCAGTCCTCTCAGGGCTGTTCTCTCAAGAGCAGTTCTCTCATCCCCACCTACCTTGCAGGGTGTCTGTTGCGGGGAGAGGAAGGGAAGGAGATTATAAGCGGCTCTGAGACTCCTTTGGGTAATGAGGGGAACGGTATTAAAACCAGCTCTTCTCTTCTTTGCCTTCTTCTTCCTCCGCATAAAGCCAGCTGGGTGACCTTGGGTCAATCACAGTTCTTCTTCTTTGGGACACCTCCTGGCCTGGGCCCCTCTTCCTTGCTGTTGCTTGACAGAACAGTGTGTGGGGGGGAAATGAAAGAGACAATCTGTCACCACGCCGCTATGTCTCCTTTGCATCATGAAACTGGAAGTCATGTTATCACACCAGTGTAACACACTAGGATTCACTCCAAACCCCCAGGTTTACAGAGAGTTCTGGGTGGCTCCGACAGCATCGTCCTGGTGCAATGACATCAAGTTCAGTTGAAGCTGCGCACTGGCACAGCCCTGGACAACTTGCACCCACTTTCCTAACTGACTGGCGACACGTTAAGTCCCTAAGGCCACTTCTGATAACAGTCATTCTGAACGGATATAATACATTAAGCCGCACTAAAAATACTGTAACGTGGATCAAGTGGAACAGGTCACACTCTTCAACCAGGCAAAAGTCCTTCCAGTGCCTGAGGGACAGACAGCTGCATGCACGGAGGGGTGGATAGATCAACCAGTAGACAGACAGACAGATATGGACAGACAGGTAGAGAGAGCGATGGGCAGACAGACAGATTTATTAATTAAAACCAAGGGTCATTTCGAGCAGGAGCTCGGGGGAGTTGGTGCCAGCCCCCCTCCCCTGGCAGGGGAATGCCTGCTTGTGTCATGGCTGCAGCAAAATGACCCCGCCCCCTGGAAAGGTCCTTGTTCCTCCGACCAGCCTTCTGAAGGCTTCAGCCATCACTGAAGCTATCCTCCCAGAATAGTGGTATTTCTGAGGCCTGGATTAGTAACTGTCCCCTCTCTGCCAGCCCTTCCTTCCTTCCTTCCTTCCTTCCTTCCTTCCTTTTCTTCTCTCTCTCTCCTTTCTTTCTTGCCTTCTGACATACTTCCAGTGATGTCAGGTGGTGTCGCATATGCAACTAATTTATGCTAATGAGTTATGCTAATGAGCTCCTGCACCTCTTTTTCTACGAAATGACCCCTGATTAAAACATCTCTCTCCCGCCTCTCCTCATGGCTCGAGGCAGTTTACAATTACGGTGAAAAACCTTTCCGTTTGAAAACCAAAAAATTAAATAGCAAATCCCAAAATCTCTCTCCCCTCCCACGTTTAAAAGCCCCTTCCAAAAGCCCTGGCAAACTGGGGGCGCCAGCCTCCAGGTGGGACCCGAGGATCCTCCAGAATTACGGCTCACCTCCAAACTACAGAGATCAGTTCCCCTGGAGAAAATGGGTGCTTTGGAGGGTGGACTCTGGGGCATTGTCCCCCACTGAGGTCCCTGTCCTCCCCAGGCTCCATCCCCAAATCTCCAGGAGTTTCCCTTCCTGGATCTGGCAACCCTATGGCAAAGAGACAGATAAGATGTTGGTGATGATGATTGATGATGATGGACTGATAGATGTTAGATTAGGGTTGCCAGGTCTGGGTTGGAAAATACCCTTTTGGGGGTGGATCCAGGAGACAGTAGGGTTTGGGGAGGGGCCTCAGCATGGTACAATGCCAACCTCCAAAGCAGCCATTTTCTCCAGGGGAGCTGATCTCTGTCAGCTGGGGATCAGTTGTAAAAGCAGGAGATCTCTGGGCTTTACCTGGAGGCTGGCAACCCTGTGATAGACAGACAGACAGAGATGTAGGACAGAAAGATGGATGGATGGATGGATTAGAGGCACGATTTGTCACTAAGTTTAAATGACTGTGTTATTGCCTTGTTTAGGCTACTAAAAACAAACCCTTAATAGAACGCAAACCAGACATGGACCTGAGTCATCTGTCGTTACTACGGGAGCTCTTCGCTTGGAGATGCTTCCTGCACACTTCTCCATTGCTCCTTTTTCTCCCCTTCCCAGTAGGTAAGCAGACTGTCAGATTTTCAAAGACAGGAGCGCCTTTCTTCCTTTTGTAGGGAAAGTCTCCACCATTGCCCCCCCCCCCCCCAATCCAGTGTAGGAAGGAGACTGAAGTGTGTTCCTATTAAGCATGCAGTGGCCTCGGAAAAACCTCCAGGCATCTCGACTCCCAAACCTCCTGCACCCCACCTCTCGTTTTATCTCCTGATAGTCTCCCTTTTAGAAACATTTTTTTTTTGGCAAACCTTCCTTCTGCCCGGAAATCTGTTTTCTGTTTCTTTTCTTTTTCCAGGGAATGTTTAAATTTGGGCGTGCTGTGCAACAAAACCCCTTGATGTCCGCTTTCAGGTTGGATTTCCTTTTGGAACCGCTGCGGTCTTCTATTTCTGAATCCCTTTGTTTTTTCGAAAGGCTGAGGATCCTCTGAGAGGTGGACCCTCTGATCTGCAGGGTAATGGGAGGAAAGGAAATGTATCTGGTGTGTAACTGGAGGAAAGAGCTGTGCCTCGCCCCCCCCTGGGTCTCAGCTGGGCCATGACTTCCTGGCTGACCTGGGGTGCGCTAATTTGACAGGGATCCTTTGCAGAAAAAGCTCCTACAGGCATCAAAAGAGAGGGGGAGAGGAACTGAAGTGCGGGAAGCACTGCTGTGACAAAAGTAACTAAAAGCTGGAGAAGAGGGAGGGGGGAAGAAGAGCGCTTGAAGAAGAGGAGCAGGCAATTCTCATTCAAGGAGCAGGAGAGCTCTGGACTCAGTGGATCCAGCGAGTTTTTACCCTACCCTTCCTTCAAAGAGGGCGAGAAGGCTGACCCCATCAGAGCTCAAAAGCTAAGCAGGGTTGGTACTTGGATGGGAAGGAAGACTCTGCAGAGGAAGGCAGTGGCAAACCCCCTCTGCTTCTCACTTCCCTTGAAGCCCCTTGCTGGGGTCACCAGAAGTCTTCGATGGGAGACCACCAAGGAAGACTCTGCGGAGGAAGGCAATGGCCAACCACCTCTGCTTCTCACTTCCCTCGAAACCCCTTGCTGGGGTCACCAGAAGTCTTCGATGGGAGACCACCAAGGAAGACTCTGTGGAGGAAGGCAATGGCCAACCCCCTCTGCTTCTCACTTGCCTTGAAAGCCCCTTGCTGGGGTCACCAGAAGTCTTGGATGGGCGACCACCAAGGAAGACTCTGCAGAGGAAGGCAATGGCCAACCACCTCTGCTTCTCACTTGCCTTGAAAGCCCCTTGCTGGGGTCACCATAAGTCTTGGATGGGAGACCACCAAGGAAGACTCTGCAGAGGAAGGCAATGGCCAACCACCTCTGCTTCTCACTTGCCCTGAAAGCCCCTTGCTGGGGTCACCATAAGTCTTGGATGGGAGACCACCAAGGAAGACTCTGCAGAGGAAGGCAATGGCCAACCACCTCTGCTTCTCACTTCCCTTGAAGCCCCTTGCTGGGGTCACCAGAAGTCTTCGATGGGAGACCACCAAGGAAGACTCTGCGGAGGAAGGCAATGGCCAACCACCTCTGCTTCTCACTTCCCTCGAAACCCCTTGCTGGGGTCACCAGAAGTCTTCGATGGGAGACCACCAAGGAAGACTCTGCAGAGGAAGGCAATGGCCAACCACCTCTGCTTCTCACTTGCCTTGAAAGCCCCTTGGCCATAAGTTGGCCACAACTTGACAGCACTTACATATATATGTGTGTGTTATTCAAGTAGTTCAGTATACATGGTCCTACCTAGCAAGACATTGGTGGCACGCACTTTCAAGAGTCAAAGCTTCCTTCATCAGTTACCCTTCGTTATCTGACAAAGGGAGTTTGATGCTTGAAAGATCATCCCCCAAAAAAACATCTTGCTGGTCTCTAAGGTGCTACTGGATTCAGATCCAGTGGTTGTACTGCAGACCAGCACGGTTGCCCTCTGAAACATTCTTGTGTAAGATTCTGTGAACTTCACGGCGAGCACATTGAGCAGGCAAGCATAGCTTTTCATCAGCTGTGATCGCTTATGAACTGAGCCTTAGAATGGGCTTGTGAGCTACTGGCATTAAAGCTGTGAGTGAGCGATTTGGCTGCTGCATCAATTAGTTTGCTCTGGAGCCATCCTTAATGAGCTAAGACAAAAATGTGTGAGCCAGAGGCTAAAAAACTGTGAGCTAGCTCACACTAACTCAGCTTAGAGGGAACCCTGGTTGCCAGTGCCATATAACTCTTTGGCTCAGAGTGGTGGCAGGAGATCGTGACCAGAGACCATATTAGACCATAGATACCATATAGTTACCAGTTTGGTGTAGTGGTTAAGTGCATGGACTCTAATCTGGGAGAACCAGGTTTGATTCCCCACTCCTCCACTTGCACCTGGCTGGATGACCTTGGGCAAGCCATAGTCCCGTCACAGCTGTTCTCTCAAGGACAGTTCTTGAAAGAGCTCTCTCAGCCTTGCCTACCTCACAGGGAAGGTGTCTGTTGTGGAGAGGGGAAGGGAAAGGAGTTTGTAAGCTCTGAGACTCCCTTGGGTAGTGAAGGGCGGGGTATAAATCCAATCTCCTCCTCCTCCTCCTCCTCTTCTTCATAACTCTTTGGCTCAGAATGGTGGCAGGAATTGGGAGGTGGGGGTATTCTCTACCCCCACTGGGGCCGGTAACTCTGGGCTACAGCTTGATCATGCGATGTCAGCCTGAAGCTGCCTTATTCCAGCCCGGGGCATCCGATACATTTACTGAATGTGTGGGGAGGGCGAGTAAGTGTAACTGGACTGCCACGGCTGCCATATGACAGTCTGGAGATCTGCATGGATGACCATGTGGAGGAAGCGGCTGCGTGAACTCTCCCTTCCGGTGATCAGCAGTGTTCGGAAAGCAGCGTAGCTGATAACGGGGGAGGAGAGCATATGCACACAGCCACTTCTTCTGCGTGTTCACAGCCTGCAGACAGCCAGGTGATGGCGCAGAGGCAGAGGGCAGAGCGGACACGCTTACGATCACTCCCCCTCTCCACGCGTTCAGTGGTGTGTCACCTGTACCAGCCTCCCGAGTCAGATTTGTCTGATTTGCCTGGCTCAGAACTGCCTGGTGGCAGCTCTCCAGGGTCTCAGCTAGAAAGAGAGCTTTCAGATCACCAAACTGCCTGCTGCTTCCTAATGGGAAATTCTGGGGACTTGAACCCAAGACCTTTTGCATGCAAAGCAGAGGCTCAACAACCCCCAGCAACAGCCCTGCCTGAAATGCTGCTGCTTTCCCTTTCCTCCTGAACAGGGCTTTTTTTTGTAGAAAAAGCCCAGCATGAACTCATTAGCATATTAGGCCACACCCCTGACAGCACAGCCTATTAGCATATCAGGCCATATTTCCATGTCACCAGAAGCGTGGTCATCCAGCCACACCCACCTTTTCCTTCTTATTCTGTTTACCTTGTTTGTTGTCAAAACCCAGGGCTTTTTTTGTAGCAGGAATTAATTTGCATGTTAGGCCACATACCCCTAATGTAGCCAATCCTAATGAGTTTCTGCTGTTGGGTGTGGCCTATTATGCTAATGAGTTCTTGCTGGGTGTGGCCAGCTCAGGATCCAGCCGGAACTCCGTTCCTGTGCGTTCCTGCCCCCAAAATAGCCCTGCTCATGAATATGTTGCCCAAAGCACACTCCTGACACATGTCTTGTGCTGGCAGATGTTAACTGGAGGAAAGGGAGGATGGAGTTGCCAACCTCCAGGAGGTGGCTGGAGATCTCCTGGGATTAAAAAAAATGGTCTCGAGGAGACAGAGATCAGTTAATTTGGAGGAAATTGCTACTTTGGGATGTGGACTTCAGGGAATTATACCCCACTGAAGCACCGGAGCCAGTTTGGTGTAATGGTTAGGAGCAAGGACTCTAATCTGGGAGAACCGGGTTTGATTCCCCACTCCTCCACTTGCAGCTGCTGGATGACCTTGGGTCAGTCACAGTTCTCTAAGAGCTGTTATCTCAAAAGCAGTCCTGGAAAGAGCTCTCTCAGGCCCACTTACCTCACAGGGTGCCTGTTGTGGGAAGGGGAAGGGAAAGGAGATTGTAAGCTATTCTGAAACTCCCAGTGGAGGGCAGGGTATAAATCCAGTCGTCTCCTCCTCCTCCTCCTCTTCCTTCTTCTCTTCCTCCTCCTCCTCCTCTCCTCCCCAAACCTCTCCCTCCTCAGGCTCCACCCCCAAAATCTCCAGGTATTTCCCAGTCTGGAGCTGGCATCCCTAATTAGGAGACACTCGGCTACACTTTTGAGTGGCATCTGCTATAGTATATACTGGCTTCCAACAAACTGAGACTTTTATAAAAGTCTCCCAGAATCTCAAGGAATCTCAAGAAGCTCCCTTTCAAAACCTTCCTGGCACGTAGCAAGGTGTGTTTTCGCTCACCTGCCCCCCGGGGTTGCTTTGGAGACGCGTCTGGATCCTGGACATTTTTAGACGCAACGCCAGACACGGCAGTCCCCCGACCTTGCCTGGGTGCCCACCGGCTAAAATCACTCTCACAGGCCTCCTATCCATCAGGTAGACAGTGACAACAGGAAAGTGGCCAAGGTCACATTGGCTGAAGGCAGCTGGCACGGAGCCACGAGGTTCATTGTGCTTTCCGTGGGCTTGATATTTGGCTTTCTTCTTTCCTCATTTCCCGTCCTCTGCCAAAGTTTGATAGCGCAAACACAGAAAGGCGTTTGGCATCCAGGTGTCGGCGCTGTCAGGATGACACTCCGGAGCCGATAAGCAGGGAGTTAGCTCTGCGCACACGCACAGCTGGAAATAACAGTGGTCTGATTCTCTCGAGAATGGGCTAAATGCGTGTCTCAGCTTCTGCAAACACTCCCCCGGGGGGATGCACTGCATATACTGCACACGCTCCGACTTGTGTTGGTACAAAGCTGAAGGACCTTGTGCTAGAGGACGGGCTCAAAACATTGCAATCGAAGCAGCTGCCAGCTAAACACTTATTCACCGAAAATGAAAAGCTTCGCTTCAGCTGGGTCTGGCGAATTCTTTCCACAGCAGTGTGCAGAAGCCACCTGCGCTGAGCCAGAAGTCATCCCCCCGACCTCTTCTGCTCAGGACACAACCAGAGCACAAATCATAAGAACATAAGAGAACATAAGAGAAGCCAATGTTCGATCAGGCCAGGGGCCCATCCGGTCCAACACTCTGTCACACAGTGGCAAAAAATACCAGGTGCCCTCAGAAGATCCAGCAGTGGAGGCAGGAAGCCCTCCCACTGTTGCCCCCCCCCCAAAGCACCAAGAATACAGAGCATCACATCCCCAGACTGAGAGATCCTATCTGTACCTTGTGGCTAATAGCCACTGATGGACCTCTGCTCCATATGTTTATCTAATTCCCTCTTGAAGCCGTCCATGCTTGTAGCCATCACTACCTCCTGTGGCAGTGAATTCCATGTGTTAATCACTCTGGGTGAAGAAGTACTTCCTTTTATCCATTCTAAGCTGTGGTCACATATGCAGTTTGCCACGATATAGTAGCATTACCTTTGTGGATTTAAAGAGCACTATCAGGCTGCGGTCACACGGTCCTTTAAATCGGGATTCAATGCTGTTCCTTCCTGAATTTAAATAGGTTGATCAGACCGGCCGCGCCTACTCCCGCACCGAAGCGGGCTCACTCCTGGGTCCCTAGGGTATTTTCTGACCCTGGGAAAATCAAGTATTTTTCCGGAAGTTGCGCTTTAAACCCGCGATTTTGCTGATCTGGACAGCCCTCTATTGCAATGATGACGATAAGGACTGTCTGATCATCCTTTGGGGGGGGGGTTGGTTCTTGCAATTGAGTGCATAGGCACTCAAGTGCCTGATGGCCCTGAACCCTCAAAATGCCCCGCTCTCTGCTCCAGGCCCCGAGCCCCGCCGGCCGCCGCCTGGCACCCCCCTGGCATGCTTCTCCCTACTTTCCACCAGGCAATGGCTGGCAGGGCTCGAGGCCCAGAGCAGAGCGCAGGGCAAGCCAACCAGCCAGCCAGTTCCTCCGTGTGGTGTTCAGAGGAAGGCAGCCATGTGCAGGTGTACGAATGGCCCTCGCCTTGCCTCCCCTGGCTGCTACCACTACCAGGTTGGGATGTGTTGTGAACATCCCAACCCGAAAGAAAAAAATCCCACATCTAAAGTCCAGTGGGAGAAAATCGCGAGTAGGGCGCCGTGTGACCACAGCCTCAGATGACAACATCTGCCTTCTGTGCCCCAGTTGCCAGCACTCCGTGCTGCCCTGCTTTGGAAGTGGAATAATCAGGCATCAGGGAAAGTCCGGTATTAATGGATGCCAGGTTTTCCACTGTGCTTTCCCAGATGTCTGAACCTTCCTGCCATGAAAGGAACCTGGAAGGGAAGTGTGAACCTGCAGATCCATTTCCACCACTGCTTTTGGGGGGAATTGCTGCCTATATGTGCATAAGCACATGAGTGCATATATTCATGCACCTGCCTGCATTAAAAAAAATGACTAGGCAATGCACTCTGTGCTTGAGGCACTGCAGTGATGGGAATGCCTGACCACCAGCTGAGCATGTGGGGAAACCACTCCAGGGTGTGTTGTCTGGTTGGTCTGTCCCGGAACACTTTAAACTTGGGCAATTAGAAGTGCGCCCGGATCACAGTTAGCCTTCAGTGTGACTGCAGCCCTAGAGAGACAAGTTTAAAATCTACAAACCTACATAACCCTCTCTTCCGCTGCCAGTAGAACTGAACTCATGAAGCTGCCTTATACTGAAGCAGACCCTTGGTCCATCAAAGTCCATTTTTGTCTGCTCAGACTGGCAGTGGCTCTCCAAGGTTTCAGACAGAGGTCGTTCATATTTTCTACCACCTGATCCTTTCACTGGAGATGCTGGGGATTGAACCTGAGACCTTCTGCATTCCAGGAGGTGCTCTGTCACTGAGCCACACCCCCCCCCCCCGAGGCTGCCCAGTACTTAGTGGTCTGGGAAACCGCAGCAGTGGAAGAGTTCTGGAGTTCTCTAAAGCAGTAGCAGTAGCCAGAACTGATAGGTAATACAGTCAGTAGGTGGCTTCTGTTTGGTGGAGAGCCAGTTTGGTGTAGTGGTTAAGTGCGCGGACTCTAATCTGGGAGAACCGGGTTTGATTCCCCACTCCTCCACTTGCACCTGGCTGGATGACCTTGGGCAAGCCATAGCTCTGTACCAGCTGTTCTCTCAAGAACAGTTGTCTCAGAGCTCTCTCAGCCCCACCTACCTCACAGGGTGTCTGTTGTGGGGAGGGGGAGGGAAAGGAGTTTGTAAGCCGCTCTGAGATATGATAGATGGTACACCTTTAGAGAACTCCTTTCTAGCACCAGAAGCATCCTAAGGACTGTACTATCATAACTGATAGCTAATACTGTCCTTAGAAGGCATCTGGTTCTGGGAGGGAGTCCTCTGAAACTAAGGCATCCGTCAGAACTGATAGCTAATACTGTCATTAGGAGGCTTCTGGTGCTGGTGCTAGAAACAAGTTCTCTAAAGGTGTAGCATCTGTCAGAACTGATAACTAATACTGTCCTTAGGAGGCTTCTGGTTCTGGGAGAGAGTTCTCTAAAGGTGTAGCATCTGTCAGAACTGATAACTAATACTGTCCTTAGGAGGCTTCTGGTTCTGGGAGAGAGTTCTCTAAAGGTGTAGCATCCGTCAGAACTGATAGCTAGTACTGTCCTTAGGAGGCTTCTGGTTCTGGGAGAGAGTTCTCTAAAGGTGTAGCATCCTTAGGAGGCTTCTGGTTCTGGGAGAGTGTTCTCTAAAGGTGTAGCATCTGTCAGAACTGATAGCTAATACAGTCCTTAGCAGGCTCCTGGTGCTAGAAACGAGTTCTCTAAAGGTGTAGCATCCATCAGAACTGAGAGCTAATACTGTCATCAGGAGGCTTCTCACAACCTGGAGGCTTTACTTAGGGCTCCTTTTTGAACCAGTCTGTATGCGTACACCTGTTGGTCCCTTAACATGGGTATCTATACCCCTCTGACAAACGTTGGGACATGTATCCTTTGCCGTCCCCGGAAAGGCAACAAAGGACATGGATGTCAACCCTGCTCTGTTTTCAGCCAGGCCAAAAGCCCACGCTCCTTTCTTTTAAAAACAAACTGTAAAGCAAGGAGACCAAGTCCAATTTTCAAATGTGTCTTTCACTTGGGGGGAAGAAAAGTTAGAAGAGGAGGGGATGGAAGCTATTTTAGAAATCTCTTTTTTTTTTCCCCCTCACCATCTCCAAGGCCATGAAATGCTGACAGCTTTGATTCTCAGGTTTAAATTATACCTTGGTGCCTGGCTGAAAACGGCACGCTGCAATGTCAGGGGTAGCAGAATACAGTGGTGCAGTAAAACTATTTCAGGATTTAGTACTTGGGCATGCTTTCTTTTTATTCAGCTTTCCATCAATGGGCTTACTCTCTAGCCTCCCGCACAGCCATTTCCTTCCTGCCTGCCATCCAACGGTACGTTAATTGCTTGGCAACTGACTCAAAATGGACTTGGGGCTTTCTGGATGAATGGATCCAAATAACAATACTCACCCCTCTTTAAAAAAAAGCAAGGATGAATACAGTTTACAGTAGCATTGGTGTTTCTGGATTAAAATTTGTAGCCAAACCCAAATTAAGGCTTGCTGTTGATCGGGGCACTTTCAGGTTTCCCTTTGTTTGAATTTCTGCCTGGGTTTTGGAGCTGGCCTCTATTGTCCAGGGTGGAGACAGGGCATTAGGAATGTATTTGTGTATTTGCATTTCTCTTGAAACACTTTTAGGTTACCTTTCCACCCAGTTCGGGGTCCTCAGGGTGGTGAACAGTCAAAACATTTAAACAAGTTTTGAAATACTTATATATAAAACAATAAAAAAAACAGTTCGACAGAACAGGAACACATATATGAAACTGCATGAATGGGAAAGAGGATTAGTGAGGGTCACTGAAGGTGTTCAGAACAAAACAAAGAAATCCATCAGTGGCTATTAGCCGCAAGGTATAGATAGGAACTCTTGGTCTGGGGCAAGTGATGCTCTGTATTATTGGTGCTTTGGGGGGGCAACAGTGGGAGGGCTCCTAGTGTCCTGGTCCCACTGCTGGACCTCCTGATGACACCTGGTGTTTTTGGCCACTGTGTGACAGAGCGTTGGACTGGATGGGCCATCGGCCTGATCCAACATTGGCTTCTCTTATGTTCTAAGACTTCACCTGTTGGTGGAAGACAGTGACAAGGGGGCAAGTCATTTTTACCACAGAGTTTTTGCCCAAATACCAGAGCATCCCTGTGTCACTGGCAACATGACGACATCACTTCTAGCATGCCACAAGTGATGTCACTGGATTGCTGGTTGCAACAGGCCTCGGCCTAGTTCTCCTGCCGGTAAGTCCCCCGCTGACCAGCTGATCTATGCCAAAGGGAGGAGCCCTGAAGCGGGGGGATCCCCTGCACCTGGTGGGGTCCTGGCAACCCTAGCCCCAGCTGGTTTCTCTGTCTGCACTTGGAGCAGTGGTGCTGGGTTGTCACCTGGGGGGCTGCCAGGTTATCCATCAGTGGAGGCGAGGCCTTTGGGAGCTGCGCCTCCCCCAGCGGCAGTGGACAGTCTGGTGTTGACTCCAGTGGCATCTCCAGACACGAGCCCGTCCCTTACCCAAACGTTTCTCCCTCACAGAGCAAAACGGAAACACCTCAAGGCATGAGAACAGGCCACTGTGTGGAACAGGAGGAGATTTTTGTCGGTGAAGGCAGTTTGCTGCCTAACGGAAAGACAGCAGCTTTGCTTTTCTGCTGAGGCCTCAGGCTCAAGAGATGGGTCCCTTGCAAAATCCCAGTGGCACACACCTAGTTTTCCGTTTCCTAACGCGCTAAATGAGACCGTGTCCTGGAATTGTGTGGAGGCACGCTGAGGAGAGCCTCCTCCCCCTCAAATGGTCATCTGTATTGAAGGATGTGCGGTACACCGGTGGCACCCCTAGTGGTAGGGCTGCCAAGTCAGCCTGGGGGGCGGGGGATCCCCCGCTACAGGGGTTCCCGATCTGCCGGCCTGGATTCGGCTGGCGGGGGGAACCCCACCCCCCTTCCCCAACGTAATGACGTCACCCGGAAGTGACGTCATCACGTTGGGGACGTTGCCAGGGTGAAGCTCTGGCAATGCCCCCAACGTGCTGACGTCACTTCCGGGCGACGTCGCCGGGCGCGTGCGCTTCGTGTGCGCTCCCGGGAAACTCCCGGATGACGGAGGACTCCCCCCCCCCGGTAAGTTAAGTACACTTGGCAACCCTACCTAGTGGGCACAGAAGTGGCGTTCCCATCATCCTCACACATCACCCAGCTCCATTGGGAAAAGGATATATGGTCAGTGGGAAGGCTCACAAATAGTCAGGGGAAGGAAGGACAGACGGACAGGTGAGGATGTGTGTGGGCTGGGAAAGATGGCACAAGCGAGGGTCCTGGTGGTGGTCCGAGGAGGAGAGGGGACCCTGGGCGTTCTATAGTTAGTGGCCGGAGGTCTCCTGGAATTACTGTTGGAGACAGTGACTCGGCATGCCTGGACACTGTGGGGGGGACACTACATCTATAATGCCATAGAGTCCACCCTCCAAAGCAGCCATTTTCTCCAGGGGAACTGAGATATCTGGCGATCAGTTGTAATAGCAGGAGATCTCCAGTTACCACCTGGGGGTTGGGAACCCTAAGCTTGCTGCTGAGCCCTGCTGTTGTAGAACAAGAAGCAGAATGTCTCAGGCTTCCTGTTACCAGAGAGATGGGAGTGGGGGGGGGTCTCCAGCTGCCTCTGTCATTACTTCCACATTACAGGACAGGATCTTGTGGCTTCGGAAACAGACTGGCTGGCATAATCTTGAGCACCACCCATCGGCTTTGGTCTCCAAGCCGCACCCACCTTTGCCTTCAGTTTGTGGTAGGGTGGCCAACTGTAGGAGCGAGTGACTCAGCCATGCCTGGACACTGGGGGGCGCTGCATCACTCTAAGTGTGTATCGGTGTTATCTCCATGAAAGGGATGCCTCTCTTTGCCTCAGCCTGGGAGCTGCCCTCTGACCCCTCCTATCTCTCTCCCTTTGTCCTCTTACTGACTTCACATGGCCTTCCATGGAGACACATGTCTCTGCAGTTCTCTCCTTTACAGATAATACCCTCGTATTCCCACACACTTGATGCCGGATAAACTGGCCATTTGTGATAGGGAAAGAACTCTTCAGGTCAGGTCTCTCACTCACCTTTCGGCTGCAACCTGAATGTGAACTGGATCTACTTGAATAAATGTAAGTGTACCTGTTTTTTTTGCAAAATATTTCTTGGGAGATTTATTTCCTGCACTGAGTATCACACTTCTATGACTGGGCAAAACTCTGCTCTATTAACCAAATATCCCAACAACAACTTCCAGATGGGGCCTGGAGATCTCCCTCTTTTACATATGATCTCCAGCCCATAGAGATCAGTTCCCCTGGAGAAAAGAGCTGCGTTGGAGGGTGGACTCTATGGTATTGTACCCTGCTGAGGTCCCTGCCCTCTGCAAACCCCGCCCTCTCTAGGCTCCACCCCGCCCAAGATCTCCATGTCTTTCCCAACCCAGAGCTGACAACCCTAGTTTGCAGCAACAACTGGGAAATTGTAAACAAGGACAATTGTGGAGCTCACTTCCACCATACATGTGGACCGTCGATTTAACCTCTGGGCCAAGGAGTCGGTTTCACTGACCGAGACAAGATGAACTCCAGGCCTTGCCCGGCGGGCCTTTGATACTCCGATGCAGCAACAGACGGACTTTCCTTGATGCAGGCTGAAAGGGAATATTTATAGCTTTGTAGGTTACACTTTTCTTTTCTTTCAATGCCACCCCCCCCCCCCACCCCGAGCTGCCGTCGCTGGAATTTAATGGAGCCCCTTTTTCCATCACTTACATCTCAACAGGTCATAAAGGAGAAAAACAACAGCATTAAGGCCCGACATGGATCCGCTATATTACGCCAACCCCCCCAATTCTATATCTTTATAAAGCAACAGCCACCAAATGGAGGGCCTCGGCAAAGAATGCTTCTCAGCACGCCCGTTGTACGTCTCTTCTTTATTTTCCCCGGCTGCTGGAAATAGCCGGCCGTGTTCGCTGTCGCTGACATAAATAGGAGCCGGAGGAGAAGACGGGGAGAGGCCTTTCTAATGGCAAATGCAAAACAAGGCAGAGGTATATCAATCTGCCCTGACGATGGCAACCTCTTCGCTCCGTCTCCTCCTCCTCCTCCCGTCGGAAGCCCTGCGGACTTTATTATAGCCGTGTGCTTTGATTCGCTTTGAAATATTATGACTGCTTAATAGCACGGGGGGGCAGCGTCCGCGTCGGGCCAGCTGGCTTTTTGCGAACTACCTGCCTGGCGTTCGTTAGGAGATGTTTGCGAAGCACACTTTGAACGGAGACAAAGAACAGCCGGTAGAGCCGCACGCCTCTCTTTTTCTGCTTGGGTTGCCAGCCTCCCGGTGGGGCCTGGAGACCTCCCGCTTTTACAACTGATCTCCAGCGGACAGAGATCAGCCCCCCTGGAGAAAATAACTGCCTTGAAGGGTGGACTCTATGGCAGTGTACCACGCTGAGGCCCCTCCCCTCCCCAAACCCCGCCCTCTCCCGGATCCACCCCCAAAGTCTCCGGGTATTTTCCAACCCATGTTCTGTTGAGTTGCTTTCGAGAAGGCCGGGGAGCTCTGCGTTTGGGAGAGTAGACCTTGCACGGCAGCTCACTCTGAAGCACGGTGCCACAGTGTCTTGCTGCTAAGGATTCTGGGATTGTGTCTTATTTTAAGCTTCTTGGGGGGCAGGGATCTATGCTTTTGAGGCTCCTGAACATTCTATAAAGCCAGTGTTTGGAGACTAGGTAGGGTTGCCAGGTCTCCCCGGCAACCGACAGGGGATGGGGTGGGGCTTACTATGTGGTGGAGGCCCTCGCTGGTGACACAGTAACATTGCTGGTGACGTGCAGATGTCACTTCCTGTGCACACCAGAAGTGATGTCAACGCTTTGCCGGCAATGCCAGGGACACTGGTGTTTGGGAATGATTTAAACTTAGAGTTTTGCCCAAGTGCCACAGCGTTCGTGGCGTCTCCCAGTAACACACTGATGTCAGTTCCAGGCACATGGGGAGTGATTTCAGTGCACTGGGACACTTTGTCCCCCTCCATTACGGCACCATTTTCCCTCAGTTGAGTGGCATCCCCACCCCCCGTGGAGGCCTAGCAACCCAATGATGGACAATTTATGTCACTAAAACTTCTCCCTTCAAGTCTGAGAAGGCACAAAGCTCACTTGATCACTAGATGCATATAGAGATCCTACAGACAAATTAGAAGATAGTGAGGTAGAAGATATAGCGGACCTATCCTGCTAGTGGGCGTGGTCATGGCTACAATCATAGATTACTTTAAAAGGAGTTCATTTATTCATTCATTATTCATTCATTCGATTTATACCCCGCCCTCCCAACTGAAGCTGGCTCAGCGCGGCTTACATAAAAATTAAAACAAATTCATGGAGAAAAGGTCTCTCAGTGGCCATTAGTCATGGTGTCTAAAGGGAACCTCTACATTCAGAGGAAGTAGACCTCTGAAAACCGGTACCAGGAGGCAACACCAAGGGAAGGCCTCGGCCTCTATGACCTGTTGCTGGCTCTCCAGAGGAACTGGTTGGCCACTGTGTGAAAAAGGATGCTATAGCATATCGACCACTAGTCTGATCCTAGGGATGCCAGCCTCCAGGTGGGGCTTGGGGATCCCCTGGAATTACAGCTCATCTCCAGTCAACAGAGAAAAGTTCCCCTGGAGAAAATGGATGCTTTGGAGGGTGGAGTCAATGGTATTATATCCTACTGCTGTCCCTGGCCTCTCCAGGTTCCATCCCCAAATCTCCAGGAGTTTCCCATCCTGGATCTGACAACCCTAGCCCCCCATCCCCCACCGGTGGCCACCTATCTGATCCAGCAGGCCTAAGATTGCCAGGTCCTAAAAACTTACCAGCGGGGGGGAGTCCTCCTGGTGCTGGGAGCTTCTCCGGTGCAAGCGCGCCATGATGATATCACCGGAAGTGACATCATCATGTTGGGGGCGTTGCCAGGGCAACGCTCTGGCAATCACCCCAAAACTCTATGGTATCTGTTGTGTACTAAGACCACGATCTCATGGTCTCCCGTAATGGCGACCGCCACGTGGTCAGCGCACATGGTCAGAATCTACCTGAGCTTCAGCCAGGTAGAACAATAGCCAGTTGGATCCTGAGTGACCACCAATTATGAGCCTAGGTCTCCCGCTGGGGGACCTATGAACTACAACCACGGACTTAAGGTCCTATCAGGACCTGGGGGCGAGGTCGGAGCATTGTCTCCAGCCGGCATAAAAGAGGGCTCTGAACCCAGGGTTCCCCATGTTCCATCTGACCCTCAATAAAGAGCTTCACTATGAAATCACTACCTCTCGCCTCCCGACTCCAATACTTTCCAGTATCATAGAGTTTTGGGTCGATTGCTAGAGCGTCGTCCCGGCAATGTCCCCAACGTGATGACGTCACTTCCGAGTGATGTCATTACGATGGGGACGTCGTCCTGACAGGACGACTTCAGGGGTGGGGCTCCCCCCGCCGGCCGAATGCTGGTCGGCAGATCGGGAACCCCTATAGCGGGGGATCCCCCGCCCCCCGGGCTGACTTGGCAGCCCTAAGCAGGGCTGTTCTTACGAGAGGCTGAATGCTTTTCCTCTAGATGTGTCCCAAAGTACATTTCCTTCACTATGCCTTTAATTATAGTTTGAAAGTCATGCCCAGAGAGAAGGGGAATAATAAACAGTTATAGAAAAGCCACATTTTTGATGGCAGGTTTATTTGAAAGACACTTTACCAGCAACTTAATCCAGTCCTTAGGGCAAAATTGACTCCCCCCCTCACCGTGCTTTTGACATTGCATTCAGAATGATCTTTATTTTGTTTTGCTATATATAATATATTTTCACTACAAGCAAAATCACGGTCCTTTTATCTGGGTTGGTGATAATCGGGCAATAGATAACCAAAGAAACATTATGAAAGACGTTTAAAGAAGGGACAATGGGAGCTTTCTTCTGCTTGTATGTACGTTTAAAGATTGATTTATTTTTTAACAGCGGAACTGTTGAAAGGGGGGAAACTTCCTTCGAAATGATGAACTTTTGGAGACATAGGATGTTGGCATTAGTTGAATATCCCATATATTAGTGCCATACCCATATTTATTTTCATTTATTTAATTCCACCTGCTTCTCCCTGGCCTTTCCTCCCAGATTTAGTTTTAGCATTGCTCCCATCTGCCCAAAAGACACAGCAACCCATGAGAATATTTAGTTATTTATTTATATTTGTATCCCGCCTTGCCGGGCAAGTTGGCTCAATGCGGCTAACAAAGTTAAAATATCATAAAACAATAAAAACAGCAATTAAGACAGCATCAAGTTACAGGTAAAAACAGGCAGGTGATGGCGGCATTCAGATCTCACCTAATGCTGGGTGCGGCGACCCATGGATCCCAGGATAGGAGTTCTACCGGCACATTCATCAGTGGCGGCTCCTAATCGAAGGCCTGGTGGAAGAGTTCCATTTTATAGGCCCTGCGGAACTGTGAGAGTCCCACAAGGCCCTGATGTCTTCCGGGAGCTCATGCCACCATTGTGGAGCCACCACTGAGAAGGCCCTGGCTCTGGTGATCACCAGCCTAGCTTCTTTCGGACCAGAGAGAGTCAGGTGGTGTTGTGAGCCTGATCTCAGTGCTCTCTGGGGCACATATGGGGAAAGGGGGTCCCTCAGGTAGGCAGGCCCCTGACCACATAGGGCTTTAAAGGTTAAAACCAACACCTTGAACCAGATCTGGTATGCTATAGGCAGCCAGTGCAGTGTCCTCAGCACAGGCCTGATGTGGTCTCGTACAGAGTGACCCATCAGCAGCCCGGCCGCAGCATTCTGCACTAGCTGCAGCCTCCGGATCTGAGACAAGGGCAGCCCCACGTAGAGAGCATTGCAGTAGTCTAACCTCGAGGTGACCATTGTGTGGATCAGTGTTGCCAGGTCGTTGCGTTCGAGGAAGGGAAACAACTGCCTAATCAGCCGTAGGTGATAAAAGGCCGCCTTGGCAGGGGCTGCTGCCTGGGCCTCCATTGTTAGGGAGGCATCCAGGAGCACTCCCGAACTCCGAACCCTCGGCACTGGCACCAATGGTGCCCCACTGAAGGTCAGTAGTGGGATCTCTACTCCCGGCCCACCCCGACTCAGGCACAGGATCTCAGTCTTTGATGGATTCAGTTTCAATCAGCTCAGTCTGAGCCAGCCCGCCATGTCCTGAAGTCCTCCAGGTCATCTGGGGTGGCTTCGGACCAACTGCCCAGCAACAGATATAACAGAGAAAGGTGATAACCGTTCCTATGTCACTGAGTGAAATGCACAGTCATCCAGCTGGAGAAAGCCAGCAGCCGGTAGCGTCAGGCATCCACTGCGTCAGCTTTTCGCACAATCAGGAGGCGATGAGGGCTGAGCAATCAGTCAGGCAAGGAGACCATTTGGGAATCCATGTGCAGAGACCTAATGCTGGGTGATGGAAAATTCATCAGTTGCAAAGTTAAGCTGAGCCCAAAGCCAACTAAATGAGAGGTAGTTCCGGACTCATTTTTCTTTTTCGCCATCAAGTCGTCGAATCATAGAGTTGCAAGGGGTCATCTAGTCCAACCCCCTGCACAATGCAAGAAATTCACAAATACCTCCCCCCCACACACCTCCAGTGACCCCTGCTCTATGCCCAGAAGATGGCAAAAAAAAAAAAACCCTCCAGGATCTCCAGCCAAACTGGCCTGTAGAAGAAGAAGAGAAGAGAAGAAGAGATTGGATTTATACCCCGCCCTTCACTCACTTGGAGTTTCAGAGCGGCTTACAAACTCCTTTCCCTTCCCCTCCCCACAACAGACACCCTGTGAGGTAGGTGGGGCTGAGAGAACTCTTTCCCAAGCTGTCCTTGAGGGAACAGCTGGTACAGAGCCATGGCTTGCCCAAGGTCATCCAACAGGCACAAGTGGAGGAGTGGGGAATCAAACCCGGTTCTCCCAGATTAGAGTCCGCACACTTAACCACCACTCCAAACTGGCTCTAGAAAAATTGCTTCCTGACCCCAAAGTGGCAATCAGTATTTCCCTGTGGGGTGTCAGAAAGGGCTTCGAGAACTAAGCATGTAAGTCGCAGCTGACTTACAGCGATCCCATGGAGTTTCCAAGGCAAGAGACGTTCAGATGTGGTTTACCATTGCCTGCCTCTGCATCATGAACCTGGTATTCCTTGGGGTTCTCCCATCCAAATGCTGACCAGGGCTGACCCTGCATAGCTTCCGAGATTTGATGAGATTGGGCTAGCACCTGAGCTACCCAGGTCAGGACATTGACTAAATAGTGCTTTTAAAAAAGGGGTTGAGTTGTCAGTTCTGAGTTGAGAAAGACCTGGAGATTGCGGATGTGTGGAGCTGGGAAGGGCAGGTTTTGGGGAGAGGAGTGGCCTCATCAGGGCACAATGCCATAGAGTCCACCCTCCAAAGCGGCCGTTTTCTCTGTATCTCTGTGGTCTGGGGATTCGGTGTAATGCTGGGAGATCTCCAGCCCCCACCTGGAGGTCGGTAACCCTAAAGAGGAGTGAGACTGCCTCCCTCTCCCAAGTGTTAGGAAGTTCCAGATCTGGCTTTTAAAAAAGCCTTGTGCAAGTCGGGTTGCCAAGTCTGGGTTGGGAAATTCCTGGAGATTTGGGGGTGGAGTCTGGGGAGAGTGAGGTATGGGGAAGGGAGGGACCTCGTAATGATGTAACGCCATAGACGATACCTCCAACACAGTCATTTTCTCCAGGGGACCTGGTCTCTGTTGGCTGAAGATCCAGGGCTATTTTGGGGCAGGAACACACAGGAACGGAGATCCGGCTAGCTTTCGAGTTGGCCACGCCTACAGCCTCCCCTCCCCCCCCCCCCCCCCCCCCCGGTTCCTCAGGCACCTTGCAAGCCATGGTGCACCTGGGGAAGCCAAGCCGATCCAGGGAGAGAAGGCAGTTTAAACTGCCCCATCCTCAGGTTCTCCAGGCACCTCGCAAGCCATGGGGTGCCTGGGGAAGCTGATCCAGGGAGGGAGCTGTACTGTCAGGGGTGTGGCCTAATATGCTAATGAGTTTCTGCTGTTGGGTGTGGCCTGTTATGCTAATGAGCTCCTGCTGGGCTTTTTCTACAAAAAAAGCCCTGTGAAGATCAATTGTCATTCTGAGAAGTGTCCGGGTCCCCACCTGATGTACAGGTCTAGCTCAAGCTGCTCTGGTTTCCTCCTTGCCATCACTCCCTCCCCAGGATCCGAAGTGGGATACAGAGGAAGACCACGGAAAAAGACAGATATGCCGGTTGTTGCCTCTACTCACACTGCTGCTCTCCTCAGTTTGGGACCCCGGGTGGCTACTTGGATTAAGAACAGAAGAGCAGAAGAAGAGCCCTGCTAGAGCGGACCAGTGGTCCATCTAGTCCAGCATCCTGTCTCACACTGTGGCCAACCAGTTCCTCTGGAGGGCCAACGACAGGGCAGAGAGGCCGAGGCCTTCATAAGAACATCAGAAGAGCCCTGCTGGATCAGACCAGTGGTCCATCTAGTCCAGCATCCCATCTCACGCAGTGGCCAACCAGTTCCTCTGGAGGGCCAACGACAGGGCAGAGAGGCCGAGGCCTTCATAAGAACATCAGAAGAGCCCTGCTGGATCAAACCAATAGTCCATCTAGTCCAGCATCCTGTCTCACACAGTGGCCAACCAGTTCCTCTGGTGTGCCAACAACAGGGCACAGAAGCCAAGTCCTTTCCCTGGTGTGGTATCCTGTCTCTGGGACTCAGAGGTTCAATGCCACTGAATGTGGAGGTTCCCCTCATTACCCATGGCTAGTATCCACTGATAGACTCATCCTCCGTGAATCCATCGAATCCCTTTTTAAAGCTGTTTATTCCTATGGTCATCACTACATCCTCTGGCAGCAAATTCCACATTTTCATCGCACTCTGTGTAAAGTAGTGTTTCCTTTCGTCAGTCCTGACCCTACTGCCCATCAGTTTCATTGGAAGCCTGAGAGTTCTACCTAGCAAGTTTGTTTCCGGAATTAGATTTGAAATACTGGGCTCCACGATGGCCACATTCCTTGGGGTGAACTGGTTCTAGCCTTTTGATGCAACAGAAGAATGCTCTCGTAGGCTGCGAGCACATGGCCCTTTAATGGGGGAGGAAGGGCTGCTTCCTCCCGCATTTAAAGGGGCCGTCCACAACGGCCCGCAGCGAGTCCCGTGGCGAAGCCGCTGCCGCTGCTGCCGGGGTTGGGATGTGTAAACATCCCAACCCGCAGGAAGAAAAATGCAGCCCCTTTACATCCGGGATCCCTCCCGGATTAAAGGGGCTGTGTGCTCGCAGCCGTATTCTCTGTGCATCCGGCAAATAGACAAGGTGAGTGCATCGGAATCCAGTGGACTCCCACCAGCAGGGAGCATATCCACTTAATTCTTCCTCAGCTCCCCTAAGAGTAATACTTGTAGCTCACCCTAAATTTGTATTGCCAAGTCTAGGTGAAGCTCACAGCGTTCTGTCTTTCTTCCTCTGATCCTTAATTCAGATTCGTTTTGCTTCTCTGGATGTCAGCATTTTTTCCTGCCATGGAGGTGCTCCGGCAGATCTCAGACCCTAGCCCAGGGGTGGCCAACCTGTGGCTCGGGAGCCACATGCGGCTCTTTCACACATATTGTGCGGCTCCCGGCAGGGCGGCTGGGGAAGCAAAGGGGAGGCATGCTTTTTCTCTCTTTCTCCCTTCCTTCCTTTCTTCCCTCCTCCCTCCCATCTATTTGCTTTCCTAGTTTCTCTCTCTCTCTTTCTTTCCACTTCTTTAATTCTTTCTTTCCATCTCTCTCTCTCTCTCTCTCTCTCTCTCTCTCTCAATATCATTAGCAAACAAGTAATATCATTATCAATAACCGGTTTTCCTCGTTTGTTTTTATTTTTGGCAGTCCCATTTAACGTTAATAAAAAGCAAATTTGCATATTTTAAAAAATAAAAACGTGTGTGTGCTATTTGTTCCTGTCTTGTGGCTCTCAGACATCTGACGTTTATTCTATGTGGCTCTTACATTAAGCAAGGTTGACCACCCCTGCCCTAGCCTATGAGTACATGGCCCTTTAAGAAAACATCCGTCAGCCTTCACCTCTTGGGCTGAACAAAGATTTCACAGCTGTCTTTGAAGGACTAGTTCCTGCATATATCCACTTTCTGTCTTTTTTACCCTGACCTTGAGTAGGCCTTTATCACAAAGCAGGTGAGTGCTTGTATGAAGAAATGCATTATTTTTTTTGGAGGTTTGAAATAAGCAAAACCTTCATTCTGAGTTTTAAAAGATTTTTCTCTCTCTCTCTCTCTGGGCAGAGAACAGGCAGGCGGGGAGGGATATCCGTTCAATTGCTTTCCAGACATATCTCATCCCAACTTCATACAAATGCTAATAGATCTAGCAGGAGAGATAATGGGTGGGTCAAGCTCTCCCCCTTCTCCAAGCAGGAAACAGAGCTTTGGAGGACTTTAGACTAGAATGACTTCAGGAAGAAATTTCTGGAGATGTTAGGAGAAGCTTCTTTGACCTGATCCATCTTGATCACACAAACTGAGGACACAGTGTGGTGTGATCCCTGCTTATTCTATGAGCCGACCCATTTACGCCAAGAGTTGGTACGCCAGCAGTGCACCACCTGTGTCAACAACCTAGGGTTGCCATTTGCCCACTTCTAGCAGGCAACTGCCCTGACCAGGTTGGCCCAGACTAGCCCAATCAAATCAGATATCAGAACCTAAGCAGGGACAGTCCTGGTGAGTACATAGATGGAAGACCACCGAGGAATCCAGGGTCATGATGCAGAGACAGGCAATGACAAACCACTTCTGTTCACCTCTTGCCTTGAAAATCCTATGGGGGTAACCATAAGTTGTCTATGAGTTGCGAGCACTTTCCCCCAACACAAGAGCTGTTGGGCTGCCCTGACCTGAATTGCCCAAGCTAGCCCGATCTCATCAGATCAGCAGGGCCAGTCCTGGTTAGTACTTGGGTGAGAGACCACCAACAAAGTCCAGGGGTGCTACGCAGAGGCAGGCAACGGCATCTTAATCTATTTCCTGAGGAGGTGAGAAACATAGCTTTTGTTTTATTGTTTTTCGAAAGCCCTTTCTCACCTCCAATTTTGGAGGGAGGTAGAGTCTACTTTGGGGTCTCTCTGGGTTTCTCTTTGCCCTGAGAAAGTTTCCATTTAGAGAAAGGGCCCTTACGTTGGTTAGCTTCCAGCCCACAAACTATGGAATCAATCCTGACTTTGGGAGAATGCTGTGAAGAAGAAGAAGAAGAGATTGTATTTATATCCCGCCCTTCACTCACTTGGAGTCTCAGAGCGGCTGACAAACTCCTTTTCCCTTCCCCTCCCCACAACAGACACCCTGTGGGGTAGGTGGGGCTGAGAGAGCTCGGACAGAAACTGCTCTTTTTTCAAGAACAGCTGTGCCAGAACTATGGCTTGCCCAAGGTCATCCAGCAGGTGCAAGTGGAGGAGTGGGGCATCAAACCCGGTTCTCCCAGATTAGAGTCCGCGCACTTAACCACTATACCAACTGGCAAAGCGTTTTGTCTCCATTACATCTATTATAGAAGCTTAACATCTCGCAAGCTGCGTGGTAGTGGCTGTGCCTGATATATCAGCTGGGTGGGAGATCTCTCTCTCTCCCCCCCCCCCTTTGCTTTTCTGTCCCTCTGCTGCATTGATACTGATTATTTGGAAGCAACCCCAGCCTATGGAGCGTGAAGGGCTACCCCCTCATTGGCTCCAGCGATCCTTTTGTCTCCACTGGGACAGTGCCTGGGAAATTAATTGTGCTTCCCTTCGTGTGTAGACACCAGATAATGTTCATGCACGCTCTGTTGATAGAGGGCGATAACCTGAGCAGTTTCGGTGTCCCTTAAAACAAAGCATTAATTTTCCAAGGCTGCCAGGATTTATGAAGCCAGCCGCCTGTTTCAACATCTGTATTCCGGGAGGCACGGTTATTTTTAGAAGAATTTAAGAAAAGGGAATTGAATCCATTCCTTTTACGACCCACCCTTCTTTGTCTTCTTTCTAAGCAGAGTCTCTTCTGGATCAGGGCAGTGGAAAGCCCCTTCTGTTAGCCACGATATGCAGCAGAACTGTTCCCTTGCTGATCTTCTGTCTCTGCTAAAAGACCATTTACAAATATGGGCTCCACTTGAAAGAGGTGTGGAAGCCAAGCTGGGATGTCACCTGCTTGGCTTGCATCTCTTGGGGTACTATCCAGAGGTCCATCAGTGGCTATTAGCCACAAGGTATAGATAGGAACTCTCAGTCTGGGGGAAGTGATGCTCCGTATTCTTGGTGCTTGAGGGGGGGGGGGGGACAGTGGGAGGGCTTCTAGTGCCCTGGCCCCACTGGTGGACCTCCTGATGGCACCTGGTGTTTTTGGCCACTGTGTGACCCAGTGTTGGACTGGATGGGCCACTGGCCTGATCCAACATTGGCTTCTCTTATGTTCTTAAAACTTTGGGTTTGTGCCCGGCGAGGAAAAATCTACTGTGGAAAATTTCACACAACCCACAGTTTTAAAAACGTCGGTGTGGGGAATTTCACTTCTGCAGAAATGGTCTTAAACCACTCTCGGTTCCTCAGTAGCACTATCGAGATAACAATATTGGGGATAACAAGGGGGGGTTGGGGAGGGGAAGGGCATCAGTGGGGTACAATGCCATAGAGTACACCTTCCAAGGTGGCCATTTTCGCCAGATGAACTGATCTCTGTCACCTGAACCTCAGTTGTAATCTCAGACGATCTCCATCTACCACCTGGAACTTGGCAACCCGCCACCTGGAGGCAGCCAACCTAATTATAGCTGTAATTTAGCTGTAAGAGGCTTTTGGACATGGGAATTCTAGGGAAATTTTGGTTGCATGTTAGCTACTTTAAATATTTTACGGGGGGGTGGGGAGCAAATGTAACACTTTGCATTTCACATTTAAAATCCCATCTGATATTTTTTCCTCGGTGGAGGGGGATAAACTTCCTCCATTGGAAAGCGCCTTTCTCCATCAAAGGAAAGCTTAGTAGGAAAGAGCTATAGGGTCCTTCCAGATGACCGCAAGATTGTGGGGGTTTTTGGTAATTATGTTTTAGAGATCTCTGCCCGCCCACTCCCACCTCAACAAAATCAGACGGATCAGGGGTTATCTTTCAAGCAGCAATCCACTCAAAACTGCCTGGGTGGGAGCTTGGGAGGAGAGAGACTTCGGTAGAGTATAAAGAAGAACCAGCAATTAATCTCTATTTAACTCGAACATGCGCTTATTGACCCCGTGCTGATTAAATTTATATGCTTTGTTCTGTCGTGCCTCTCCAAGTGAGAAATTCAGTATTTCCACCCTTGCAGCATCTTTCTTATTCATTTGAACAGCTGATAAAATGATTCCCCCTCCCCTCCCCAAAAAAAGATGGAAGTACAAAGGCAAGTTATGATATACTCCTCGGGTTTGTTTATTTATTTATTAATTTCGGTTTCTAGACTGCCTTCTTCTGTAAACAGGGCTCAGGGCGGTGTATAACACTAATAATCATTCATAATAAACGCAGTAGAAGTACAAAAAATTGCCAACTCTGGGTTCAGAAATACCTGGAGGTTTGAAGATGGAGCCTGGGAGGGAGGGCTCGGGAGGAGAGAGAAGAAGAAGAATTGGTTTTATACCCCACTCTTCACTACCCAAAGGAGTCTTGGAGCACCTGATCATCGCTTTCCTTTCCTCTCCCCACAAGAAGAAGAAGAAGAAGAGATTGGATTTATACCCCGCCCTTCACTCACTTGGAGTCTCAGAGCGGCTTACAAACTCCTTTCCCTTCCCCTCCCCACAACAGACACCCTGGGAGGTAGGTGGGGCTGAGAGAGCTCTGAGACAACTGTCCTTGAGGGAACAGCTGGTTCAGAACTATGGCTTGCCCAAGGTCATCCAGCCAGGTGCAAGTGGAGGAGTGGGGAATCAAACCTGGTTCTCCCAGATTAGAGTCCGCACACTTAACCACTACACCAAACTGGCTCTCTAGTTGACACCCTGTGAGGGAGCTAAGCTACAGTTTCCTTTGGAGATGCATGCGGTCTGGAAAAATATCAGTCATTAGCTGTTAATAGTGAGAAGGAGGGAGACCTCACAAACAATAACCTGTAAAAGCCTGTGAAATACTTCTCATGAGTAATCTTTCCTTATATATAATTCAGTAGTGGGGTGGTTTGCGATTGCCTGCCAATGCATCATGAGCCTGGTATTCCTTGTAGGTCACCCTTCCAAATACTGGCCAAGGCCAACCCTGCTTAGCTTCCGAAATCTGACAGGATCAGACTAGCATGGTCTATCCAGGTTAGGGTTCTTCTCATGTGTAAACAACTACTCAGAAAGAGGGTGTAGTTGTTGGGAACCTGCTGGTAAAAGATAGGGTTGCCAGCCTCCAGGTGGCACCTGGAGATCGCCCACTATTTCAACTGGACTCCAGATGACCAAGATTCGTTTCTTCAGAGAAAATGTAAAACTTATGGAATTGGTTTGGCTGCCCCGAGTATTCTTTCCTTCCGTTTTTAATATCAGCCTCTCTAGCCAAAAACTCAACATATATCAGTTTTCATTATATGTTTCTATTCTATCTGTGCCATCTTCTCTTCTCAAACTAATAAGAGCAGTTTCATTACACATTCAAGGAAGGAGGGGATGTAGGGGGAAAAAACACAACACAAGCTTTTGTCTGAAGTTAATAATTCCCACTGATTAATCAAAGGTAATTACATTATGAGAAGTTATGTCTTGGCGTATCCTGAGCCATAAAGTGAAATTCTCATTAAAATTATATTACATTCATTACCTGTGTATACCCAGATTCCCAGAGATATACATTATATAAGAATCTCCACTCCAATATTGTTCAGAAAAACTCATTACTGTGATTCAAGAGAAGTACCTTCCTTCCCAACACACACTGTTGTTCAGAAACACCGGATAAGCCGCTGGCGATGAAGCAATCTCCATGTAGGGTTACCAACTCTGGGACAGGAAATTTCTGGAGACTTGGGGGCAGAGCCTAGGAAGGGTGGGTCGTGGGGAGCTCAGTGGGGTATAATTGCTGGGATATTTGGTCAACATAGCAGAGTTTGCCCAGTCATTGTTGCTGTTAGCCATTCAGTCATGTCCGACTCTTGGCGATTCTGTGGGCCAGCCCTCTTCATGTTTCCCAATCTTGTACTGTTTCTTTGGGTCGTTTCATGCTCAGGCTGGTGTCGACTTTTATGGTGTCTAGCCACCATGTTCTTTGCTGGCCTGTTTTCCTTTGTCACTAACCAATCCAAGCATAATTGCTTTTTCTAGCGAGTTCTTCCGCATGCCAAGGCCGAAATAAGTCAGTAGCAGTTTTGTGATTTTTCCTTCCAATGACATGTCAGGTTTTGTTCTATGTCCCGTCACAGAAGTGTGATACTGAATGCAGTGAACACATCTCCCAAGAAGAATATTTCCAAAAAAAAAAAAGGTAAACTTGCATTTATTCGAGTAGATCCAGTCCACATTCAGGTTGCTGTCGAAAGGAGAGAGAGAAGACTGAGGAGTGCTTCCCCTATCACCAATGGCAAGCTTGTCCGGCATCGTGGGTGGGGGTGCACGAGGGTGTTTTATCTACAAGAGAGACCTGGGGAGAAATGTGTCTCCATGTGGGGCCATGTGCACAGAGTGAGAGGACAAAGCGAGAGAGGAGGGGTCAGAGGGTGGCTCACAGGTTAAATAACATAAGAACATAAGAGAAGCCACTGTTGGATCAGGCCAAGGGCCCATCCAGTCCAACACTCTGTCACACAGTGGCCAAAAACACCAAGTGCCCTCAGGAGGTCCAGCAGTGGGGCCAGGACACTAGAAGCCCTCCCACTGTTGCCCCCCACCCTCAAGCACCAAGAATACAGAGCATCACTTGCCCCAGACCGAAATTTCCTATCTATACCTCGTGGCTAATAGCCACTGATGGACCTCTGCTCCATATGTTTATCTAATTCCCTCTTGAAGCCGTCCAGGCTTGTAGCCACCACCACCTCCTGTGGCAGTGAATTCCACGTGTTCACTCTTGGGGTGAAGAAGTACTTCCTTTTATCTGTTCTAACCCGACTGCTCCGCAATTTCATGGAGTGCCCACGAGTTCTTGTATTGTGAGAAAGGGAGAAAAGGACTTCTTTCTCTACCCGCTCTATCCCATGCATAATCTTATAAACCTCGATCTGGTCACCCCTCAGCCATCGTTTCTCCAAGCTAAAGAGCCCCAAGCGCTTCAACCTTTCTTCACTGGGAAAGTGTTCCAACCCTTTTATCATTCTAGTTGCCCTTTTCTGCACTTTTTCCAATGCTATGATATTTTTTTTTGAGGTGTGGTGACCAGAATTGTACACAGTACTCCAACTGAGGTTAAGACAAAGAGAGGCATCCCAATGAAAGAGATATAACACTTATACACCCTTAGAATGATGTAGCAACCCCTCCCCCCCAGCGTCCAGGCATGCTGACTTACTCATTCTAACAATAATGCTGTAGAGTGTGAGCTGGAGGCTAAAAAACTGTGAGCTAGCTCACACTAACTCAGCTTGGAGGGAATGCCCACTCCTCTACATGCAGCTGCTGGTGTGACCTTAGATCAGTTACAAGTTCTTTCAGAGCTGTTCTCTCACGGGGAGCAGTTCTCAAAAGAGCTCTCTCAGCCCCACTTACCTCACAGGCAGTGTTCCCTCTAAGCTGAGTCAGTGTGAGCTAGCTCAGTTTTTTAGCCTCCGGCTCACACATTTTTGTCTTAGCTCAGGAAGGATGGCTCCAGAGCAAACTAATTTATGCAGCAGCCAAATCACTCGCTCACAACTCTAATTCCAGTAGCTCACAAAGCAGAATTTTTGCTCACAAGATTCCGTAGCTTAGAGGGAGCATTGCTCACAGGGTGTCTGTTGTGGGGAGGGGAAGGGAAAGGGATTGTAAGCTGCTCTGAGACTCCTTCAGGTAGTGAAGGGCGGGGTATGAATCCAATCTCTTCTTCTTCTGGAGAAAATGGCTGCTTTGGAAGGTGGTCTCTATGGCATTATACCCAACTCAACTCCCTCCCCTCTCCAAACCACACCCGCCTCAGGCTTTGGCCCTCCCAAACTCCAGGTATTTCCCACTCAGAGCTGGCAACCATACCTGGATGCAAGTTAGGGTGATCATTGTGCACTTTTTAAAAACCACAAGAAATGGCCTCCTAGCTGTTGGTGGATGCAATACCTTTCTGGGGCAACAGTCAGAAAACTGTGCTATGGCTGCCTACGGAAATCATGGGGAGGTGTATGGTTACCAACTGACTGGAAGCTCCAGGGCTTGGCCCCAGGGGAGTCAAAGATGGCAGAGGCGTGGAGTCAGGAAGAGGAAGGGAGTCAAAACCTTCACCCCTCCAATGTAAGGAAGAGAAGCGATTGGATTTATACCCCGCCCTTCACTACCCGAAGGAGTCTCAGAGCGGCTTACAAACTCCTTTCCCTTCCCCTCCCCACGACAGACACCCTGTGAGGTAGCTGAGAGAGCTCTGACAGAAAATGCTCTTTTTCAAGAACAGCTCTGACAGAACTGTGGCTTGCCCAAGGTCTTCCAGCAGTTGCAGGTGGAGGAGTAGGGAATCAAACCCGGTTCTCCCAGATTAGAGTCTGTGTTCCTACCCACTACACCGAACTGGCTACTAGGACCAAAAAAACCCTCCATACTGAGTTTCTAGTTGAAGGTGAGAAATAACAGCTCAATAGGAAAATTTTGCCGCTTGCCTGTAGAACAGCAAAGGGAAATTCCACCGTAAGATATGTAAGATAATGAGCTCCACACCAGCTACCATAACTTAGAAAGGCTGCTTAATGGTCAAAGATGATATTCTGTCCTCCCTTGCCAATTAGACAATGTTACCAAGAGCTCTAGAGGGTTACCTGCCCGGCCAAGTATTGATAAAAAGCAGAAGACCTTAACGAGAGTATAGATACCCAGCTGAGGTAAATGTAACGGCTAAAGAATGTAAGAGATGAACCTCAGATGGAAGGTTGAAGCGAGAAACAGATGAAAAGTTGGTGATCATTATGGGATAGAAAGGCGTGTGATCTTATTTAGGGGCATGGACTTCTGCGAACGTCCAAAAATCTTGTAACTTCACTTATTCTTCGGAATTTGGGCTTTTGAAGCTTGCATTCTCCTTTGTTCGAATAAAGTTTCCTGCTCACTTCAGAAGCCCCACTGGTTGTGTTTCTGATTGGGACAAACTCGCCACGCAATGGCCTATCTGGCTAACACAGAGAGTAGGGTGTGTATGGGGGCTAGGCAGCTTATACACCAGGGAAGGCCCACCAGTAGAGCTTCCAGCTCTGGGCTGGGAAATACCTAGAGATTTTGGGGTGGAGCCCAAAGAAGGAGGCGTTTAGGGGAGGGACTTCAGTAGGGTATAGTGCCATAGAGTCTACCTTCCAAAGTGGCCATTTTCTCGAAGTGAACTCCCAGGAGAACCCTACCCACCTCCTAGAAGTTGTAATCCCAGGAGAACCCCACCTACCACCCACCACCTAGAAGTTGGAAACAATAGGGGCACAGCAGCCCCAGTGAAGTAACTCAGCCAAGTAGAGTGGCCAAGTTTGGGTTGAAAATTCCTGCAGATTTGTGGGTTGAGCTTGGGGAGGGTGGAGTTTGGGGAGGCGAGGGACCTCAGTGGGGTCTACTGCCATAGGATCCACCCACTGAATCTGCCTGTTTTCTCCGCAGGAACTGATGTCAGTAGCCTGGAGACCAGTTGTGACTCCAGGAGGCCTCCAGGCCCCACATGTAGGTTGGCAACCGTATGCCAAGGCATGGTGGTAAGGGAGGGATGTCTATCTCTGTGGATGAAGACTTGCAGTCGGGTTTCCAGCCTGAAAGGGGTGTCCACCAGGCAGTTGGCTTATCTCAGGGCCTTCAAGCACCAGCAGGTGGGGCTCCATTGAGACTTCCAGGACTCCTTTTGACTGTCCAGCATTGGAAGCAGCTCCAATTCTGATCTGGCATCTGAAACCACTCCAAGATGATCTCACAGGCTTATTCTGCATTGGCTTTTCCTTCCGTTGTTTGTTTTACAAAACTCCATTGGAACAAAAACTCCCCTCTGCATTGCATGCTGGTTTCACTCTCTTTGATCATCGGGTTTTATGGTAGCTTCCACACTCCATGCCACTTTCGAGCTCTTTGATTGTAGGATTTTATGGCACCTTCTGCATAGATTTACGGCCATTTTATGGCCATTCAGGGGTGACCTTGTAGTCAGTAGGCGTTGCCCCAAGGTATTCGGATGTGGTTTTCGGCTGCACTTCTCCCTCCCAGTGGAGAAAATGTGGTGCGAATGCTAGATGCAGCATCACCCCCAGATGGGCCCACGTTCTACCTGTGTCCGAAGAAGTGAGCCGTGACTCACAAAAGCTCATTCCCCTGCCACAAATTTTGTTAGTCTTTAAGGCGCTCCTGGACTCTTGCCCTTTTCTGCTGCTAGACAGATTAACACGGCGACCCATCCTGAACCAGTGAAGAAACACTCTGATCTCATACCCAGCTTTTGTCCCTGATTCTTAGTCACTAGACAGCTGTAGCTTCAGAGCTGATAGCTAATAATTATCCTGTGTGGATCTGTTGGTTTAGTTAAAACCGTAATTGCCAGCTTGTCAAAGTATGTCTTTCTCATTTGCCGGATCATTTCCCTATTAGGGAATCCCTGAGACAATCTCTCCCCTTAATTCCTCAAAATACCATTGTAAGAAAACTTCATTTTTAACTCCAGGACGCCTTAAGGATACGTCCCCTGGGTTGCCAATCTCCAGGTGGCACCCACCATTACAGTGGACCTTCAGACGACCAAGATCAGATCTCCTGGAGTAAATGGCTGGTTGGAGGCTAAACTCTATGGCATTGTACCAAAAGGACAAAATGTACATAGGGGCATTGCCTGATGGGATAAATCACTCGCACTTCCTTGGCATTGATTTGATTTTCGCTCTTTTATTTCATTTTTATGTCTGTTTTCCCTCATGGAGCTCAGGAGAGCCTATATTGAAGAAGAAGAAGAAGAGGAGGAGGAGATTGGATTTATACCCCACCCTCCACTACCTGAAGGAGTCTCAGAGCAGCTTACAATCTCCTGTCCCTTCCCCTCCCCACAACAGACACCCTGGGAGGTTTTGTTCTCGTCTCCTTTTAAATCCTCAGAACAACAGCAGTTGTCATGAGAGGTGGGGTGTGGCTCAGCAGCAGAGAATCTGCTTGGCATGCAGAAGTTCTCAGGTTCAATCCCTGGCATCACCAGTTTTTTTTAAAAAAAAGACCAGGCAAGTGATGTGAAACACCTCCACCTGAGATCCCGGAGAGCCGCTGCCAGTCAGAGTTGACAATACTGACCTCCATGGACCAAACATCTGATTCAGGATAAGGCAGCTTCATATGCTGTACATGTGCTCGTATGAACTCTGATTGGTACATTCAGTTGCCAGGGTATGACTTGTCCAAGGTCACCCAGCAATTTTTGTGAGTGGGGATTTTAATCCTGTGGAAGCCCCTGTTTGAACCATTGTCCTCTTATGAAACTTATTTGGACAAACATATGGAGCAGAGGTCCATCAGTGGCTCTTAGCCACAAGGTATAGATAGGAACTCTCAGTCTGGGGCAAGTGATGCTCTGTATTCTTGGTTTTTGGGGGGGCAACAGTGGGAGGGCTTCTAGTCCGCGGGGAGGGCGGGGTATAAATCGAATAAATAAATAAATATAAATAAATAGTGTCCTGGCCCCACTGGTGGACCTCCTGAGGGCACCTGGTATTTTTGGCGACTGTGTGACACAGAGTGTTGGACTGGATGGGCCACTGGCCTGATCCAACATTGGCTTCTCTTATGTTCTTATATGGAGCAGAGGTCCATCAGTGGCTATTAGCCACAAAGTATAGATAGGAACTCTCAGTCTGGGGCAAATGATGCTCTGTATTCTTGGTGCTTGGGTGGGGCAACAGTGGGAGGGCTTCTAGTATCCTGGCCCCACTGGTGGATCTCCTGAAGGCACCTGGTGTTTTCGGTCACTGTGTGACACAGACTGTTGGGCTGGATGGGCTTCCAACATTGGCTTCTCTTATGTTCTTAACTTGTATTGATTTTCCTAGCTTTATTTACTCCTACTTGTGTTCCCAGTGGGAACACGAAGTGACTGATCACGGCATTGTCCCTGAAGTGCACCAGCTCTGAGCTGGGAAATTCCTGAAGATTTTGTGGGTGGAGCCTGAGAAGGGCGGGGTTTGGGAAGGGGAGGGATCTCAGCAGGGTATTATCCTATTTAGCCCCCCTTCCAAAGCATCCATTTTGCCCTGGGGAACTAATCTCTGTAGCCTGGAAGTCAAATATAATCCCAGGAAATCTCCAGATACCACCTGGAAGTTCTAACAGCACAGAAGCACAGAAGGGAGTAAGTTATACAAAAGATACAAAAGATCAAACCTTGTATAAATAACAAAAAATATTCAACCTTCAACGAGTACGATAATCAGAAGTTCAGAACCTATACAAATGGTGTAGTTTATCAAAAATACAATATAACAGTCCGAAACTCAAAAATACATGGTCAGACTACACCAACAACCTTCAGAAATAGTCCAAGTCAAATACCTCAAACAGTGAAAAGTCCAAATATCAATGTTTATAATTCCCCTTCGAAAAACTCGCCATTTGTGCATTTGGACCATGTATTTTGGAATTTCTGACAAACATATTGTATTTTAGGTAAACTACACTGTTTACATAGGTTCTGATTATCATAACCGCTGAATATTTTTCGTTATTTATGCATGATTTGATCTTTTGTACCTTTTGTATAAGTTACCACCTGGAAATTGGGAACTTTAAACAGGGGCCAGCTAAAATTAACGTTGTTGGCCAGATCTGGCCTGTGGTGTACAAACTGCTGATCCCTGGTTTAAAAGATCTTTTTGAATCCCACATCTTCTTCCTTTTTAATAGACCTTTGGCAGTGCTAAGCTCTCCTTCCATTGAGGTTTTCAAACAGAGGCTAGATGGCCATCTGACAGCAATGCTGATTTTGTGAAGTTAGGCAGATCATGAGAGGGAGGGCAGGAAAGGTTGCTTCAGTGCTCAGTTCTCGTGTCCTTTTCTTACACGCCCAGGGAAATGCTGATTGCCACTTTGGGGGTTAGGAGGCAATTTTTCTCCAGGCCGGTTTGGCCAGGGATCCTGGAGGGTTTTTTTGTCATCGTCTGGGCATGGAACAGCGGTCACTGGGGGTTTGGGGGGGGAGGGATGTGTGAATTTCCTGAATTGTGCAGGGGGGTTGGACTAGATGACCTTGGAGGTGCCTTCCAGTTCCATGATTCTATGATTCTCTGTAGCTGAATTTAAATTTCCTTTAAGAACCTAAGTGCTTCATGCAGTGGGAAGGGGGGAAACGTCAGTTTTGAGATGATGCAGCTAACGAATGAATGTATAAAGTCGATGAGCAGAGCTGGAACCATCTCAGGGGGCTCCACTAATTATACTTCACACAGACTTGCTAAGCTGATCCTCCCCAGCTTATTTCGAGGCTAGAATCATGTCACAAAAATGATTGACAAGGGAGCAGCCGGCTCGATGCGCCACGCCAAATAAAGGCAGCAGGTTTTGTGGCAGCTGCAAATCCCATAATAATCTGGAAACCAGTAGGAGAGGAGAGATGCCACAAATTCATTTTGGTTTAGGCCCACGCCTGTCCAGTGAACCAGGCCTGGAATTAAAAATGGGAATCTTCTTCTTGATCCCACTGGGAATTAATTTATGGAGCTCCCTGCCTTGATGTGAGAGCATGGCAGCTGGTTTTCGGTGGATTTAACAAAACCGGACAAATTCACGGAGGATAAGGCCTTAGATTTCATGAACTCCTCAAGTTGGAAGGGGCCTTTTAAAGCTATCCAGTCCAAACCCTTGCTCAGAGTAGGATAAACAAAGGTGGAACATCCCTGACAGATGTTTGTTCAACCTCTCTTTTCCAGTAAGGGAGCTGAGTTGTTGCTGAGTAATTGGCTGTCAATTCAGGAGTCATTTCGTAGAAAAAGAGGTGCAGGAGCTCATTAGCATAACTCATTTGCATATGCCACACCCCCTGACATCACCGGAAGTGTGTCAGAAGGCAACACCCACCGCTCAGGCTCCACCCCCAAAATCTCCAGGTCTTTCCCAATTCAGAGCTGGCGAGCCAGCTTGACACTTTGACTAAAGACACTTTAGGTTTCCTTTGCTCTTGCAGGGAAGCTACCCTCCAACAAGCATGGAAATACAGATCAAGTTAGTATGCTTTTGCTTTTTTCCACAGCGCATCACCATAGGTGCCTGCTCCTGGGCTTGTTACTCCCAGAACGGCATTCCTGCTTGAAATGACCCCTCAAGTTGCTTTTCCCATTAGTAAGTGTCTCCTAATGTCCAGTCGAATGGAGCCTTCTGTAGCTTCAATCCATTAGATCTAGTCTTGCCTTATGGAGAGGTGGAAAACAAATATTGGCTCTCACCCATGGAGTTGCCAACCTCTAGGTGGGGGCTGGAGACCTCCCAGGATTACAGCTGCTCTCGAGACCAAAGAGGTCAGATCCCGGGGAGAAAATGCCCGCTTTGGAGGGTGGACGCTATGACATTACACCCTGTTGAGGATCCCTCCCTCCTTCAAACTCTTCCCTTCCCAAGCTGCATCCCCAAATATCCCAAACTGGAGTTGGCAACCCTACATTTATTTATTTACTCATTTATTCAAATTGATATTCCTCCCTCCCCGCAAGTGGGCTCAGGCCGGATCACAACAGCAGTTCAAACCACGATTTAAAACAATGCAAGAGATCGATAGTTAAAACATCCAAAACAAAGAATATGAGCTGAGAACAGATGGCACTGTAATTTACAAATACAAATGTTCTCAATGTTGGAGCAACATTGGGGCAGCTGGGCCATAAACCGGATTACAAGATCTACTCGCATGGGACTTCTCTTCAGGTATTTGGAGCCTGTGTTTATGTCTCTCCCTCTGCCTTCTCTTCTTCACACGAAGCATGCCCAGTTTAGGGCTGCCAGCTCCTAGTTGGGAAATACTTGGAGATTTTGGGGGTGGAGCCTGTGGAGGGCAGGGTTCAGGGAGGTGAGGGGTATAATTCCATACAGTCCACCTTCCAAAGCGGCCATTTTCTCCAGGTGAACCGATCTCAGTCACCTGGAGTCACAGGGCTCATTTCGTAGCAGGAGCTCCTCTGCGTATTAGGCCACACACCCCTGATGTAGCCAATCTTCCAAGAGCTTACAGTAGCCCCTGTAAGAAGAGCTCTGTAAGCTCTTGGAGGATTGGCTACATTAGGGGTGTGTGACCTAATATGCAAACAAGCTCCTGCTACGAAATGAGCCCTGCCTGGAGGTCAGTTGTAATAGCGGGAGATCTCCAGCCGCCATCTGGAGGGTGGCTATTTTCTTTGACCTTTCCTTGTAGGAGTTGTTGAAAGGACTAGGTTGAGCTGTTAGTTATGATGGAACTTCCTTTTTTGATGGAACCTCCTTGTTCAGAGGTTGTGTTGGTGAGGGTTTGGCCTGAGTTTGGAGTGGTGGTTAGGAGCACAGACTCTAATCTGGAGTCCTGGGTTTGATTCCCCACTCCTCCGCATGAAGCCATCTGGGGGACCTTGGGCAAGCCACAGTTCTCTCAGAGCTGTTCTCTCAAGAGCAGTTCTCTCAGATCTCTCTCAGCCTCAGCTACCTCCCAGGGTGTCTGTGGTGGGGAGAGGAAGGAAAAGGGATGTTAGGTCACTCTGAGACTTCGAGTTAAGAGTGGGGTAAAAATCTAGTCTCCTCCTACTCCTACTCCTCCTCTGTGTCCCTTCTGGGAGCCTTTTAGGAGCATCTGGTCAACCAGTGAAGGAAACAGGATGATGGGTCATTGGCGTGATCTAGAAGTCCTCTTATATTATGCAGTATTATGTTGTACCATACAGTTGAGCTGTAGGTTTCTGGCTTTGTTTTTAGATTCATATAGTTCTTTGCAAACTTCTCAGGTGTTCCCCAGTGAGAAAATGGATAATGCTGGACAAGCTGGCAACTAGATGTTGTTGTATCTTTGTTATTGATCTTTCCTTTTAATCTAGGGTTGCCAACTCTGGGTTGGGAATTTCCCGGAGATTTGGGAATGGAATAGGGTGGCCAGTTTTGGGTTTGGAAATTCCTGGAGATTTGGGCAATGGAGCTTGGGGAATTGCAGGATTTGGGGAAGGAAGGGACCTCTGTGTGGCATAATGCCATAGAGTCCACGCTCCAGAGCAGCCATTTTCTCTGGGGGACTGATCTCTATGGTCTGGGATTTCAGTTGTCATTCCAGTGGATCTCCAAGCCTGACCCGGATGCTGGCATCCCTAGATGGAGACTAGGGAGGGTGTAGATTGAAAAGGGAACCCAGCAGGGTACAGTGCCATAGAGTCCACCCTCCAAGGCATAGGCGTAGACTACGGAGGGGCTCGAGGGCTTGAGCCACCCTTGAAATTTCCGGGGGGGGGGGGCTCAGCCTCCCCCGGCAAAACAGAGCGCCTGCCGCCGCGCCTCCCCGGGCCCTTCTGAGGCCCGGCCGCTGCTGCTGGAGATGGAGAGGAAAGGGGTGGCGGGGAGGAGAGAGGCACTGGCAGCAGCGGCTGGCGGGCCTTGGAAGGGCCCTGGGAGGCGTGGCGGTTTCCCGGGGGGGAGAGAACATCGCCCCAGCGAGCGCGCACACAAAGCGTGCACGCTAAAGAGCCCCCCCCCCCCCCGGGAATTTCCAAAAGTCTATGCCCCTGCTCCAAGGCAGCCATTTACTCCAGGGGACCTGATCTCTGTTTTCTGGAGATCAAATTTAATTCTCTGAGATCTCCCGGTTGACAGTCCTCCTTCAATGTAAAATATATTTTGATGTGCTCCATTTGTGTGGAGTGACAGCCTGGGTGACAGCACACATGAAGAAAGAATGTACTCTAAGAAGCACCACACCATTGCTCACACGACATTAGTGGCTTGAGCAGTATGAGACGTCCTCGAGTGAGGTCCGCCCCACCCTGAAACAGGGCACTGGCGATATAGACCAGGCTGTGGTCTCCAGTGTGGTTCCTACTGAATCTTTACTGGGGCCCAGGAAGCGGGCAGAGCTAGTTGGGGCTTTTGCTCAGTGGGGCTTCTCATTGGCTGTGCAGACTAAATGGCATCCTGTTAAGCACAGCTTCTGCCCAACATGTTGAAGAGATCTTATTATTAAACATAATCTCGGTCCCTGACATTTTGTGGTTGTCTCCGCCTCCACTGTAGCCATTTTGTGACCGGCTCAAGCTCCTGTGGAAGCCATTTTGTGATTGTGTCCACTGACCTGTATCAGAATTCCAAAGGTTTAAAATGGTCGGGGACTATTATAGACAGCAGCAGTGTATAGAAAAGTAGTGTATGAAAACAATTTCTTCTTCTTCTTCTTCAACATAAGAACATAAGAGAAGCCAATGTTGGATCAGGCCAGTGGCCCATCCAGTCCGACACTCTGTCACACAGTGGCCAAAAACATCAGGTGCCCTCAGGAGGTCCACCAGTGGGGGCAGGACACTAGAAGCCCTCCCACTGTTGCCCACCTCCCCAGCACCAAGAATACAGAGTATCACTTGCCCCAGACTGAGAGTTCCTATCTATACCTTGTGGCTAATAGCCACTGATGGACCTCTGCTCCATATGTTTATCTAATTCCCTCTTGAAGCCGTCCATGCTTGTAGCCGCCACCACCACCTCCTGTGGCAGTGATCTTCTTCATGACCCATGAGACCTGGTGCTTCTCTCATTAGCCATGCAGCGTGGGAAGGTGCCTCTCAGCAGTGTCTCAGATAACATGAAACAAGAAGAGCTCCTCAGAACTCTGTACAGTGTTCAAGGACCCATGGTTAGCATGCAAAGGTTCCTCAACCAACGCATCCATGTGGGGAAAAAGAGTTCTCCAGGGATCAGCAAATGTGAAAACCATTGAAATTCAGCATCAAGAAGCCATATTTCCTGGGGGTTTAATGTTACTTGGGCAAACAGGCATAAATCTTCGCCTCGAACTGGGCCGAAGACATTGGAGGTGTTCTCTGCCAAAAGAGGCTGAGGCAGACCTCAGGGAGTCTTCCATTTGCTGTTTGGCCTGAACTTCTATGACAACAAAGAGAGATTTCCGGCCTCCTAGGTTGTTAATATGGTGTCTTGGCACCGAGTCTAACATTTTTACTGCGCACAGATTCTGTCTTTCCTTTCCCAAAAAAAGCGTCCAACTTGTTTGAGGATATTTTTACGAGTCCCTTGCCTTCGACAGACCAAATGAGACTGAGGGTAGAGGAAACAAAGAGTGTTTTTATTGCTGTGTGTCAGACTTAAGATACTTGGCGTGTTTTGCAGGTAGCATCTGCTAGAGAGGCCGAAGACTGAATTTTGGATTTTCCTTCTACTGACTCATCGACATGATCAGAATGATCAAAGCTCATTAGAACGAGTCTATAGGGTTGTCAGGTCCCCCCGGCAGGGGATGGGGTGGGTGGGTAAGATTGCCAGATCCAGGTTGAGAAACTGCTGGAGATTTGGGGGTGGACCCTGGGGAGGACAGGGACCTCAGTGAGTTACAATGCCACAGAGTCCACCCTCCAAAGCATCCATTTTCGCCATGGGAAGTTATCTCTATAGTCTGGAGATGAGCTGTAATTCCAGCAGATCCCCAGGTCCCACCTGGAGGCTGGCATTCCTACGAGCACAATAAACTATTGTAAATTCACTGAGATCAGGAACACAGATTTACTTAATCAAGTGACTGGGTTTATCATTGGATATATAAAAACAACAGCTGTGAGGGGCTGTGGCTCAGTGGTAGAGCATCTGCTTGACATGCAGAAAGTCCCAGGTTCAATCCTCAGCATCTCCAGATGAAAGGATTCGGTAGTCGGTGATGTGAAAGACCCCAGAACAAGACCCTGAGGACCTGCTGCCAGTCTGAGTAGACAATACTAAGCTTGATAGGCCAAGGGTCTGAATCGGTATAAGCCCATTTTCATGTATAGAATGGCATTTCTGGCTTAATAGAACTATAGGTCAGTTGTCTACAGCCTTTCCAGTCCTTGAATCTACTGAGCATGGAACCCAGGCAAGCATATTATAGGAAGAAGAAGAAGAGGAGGAGGAGAAGGAGGAGGAGGGGGAGATTGGATTTATAACCCGTCCTTCACTTATGACATCATAATTATGTCACAGGAAGAGGAGGAGCCAGAGTTATGAGTGCACCTATGTCAAAGGCTGGGACCCTGGGCAGCAGGCCAAATAATATGGAGCCTGGAACCCAAGCCGAACACCAGGAGGAATGGACCACGCTGAGGAAAAAAAACGGTAAAAGAACCCCCATTTGCCAGCGTGTGACCTCACTTTCTCAGCTTGCAAAGAGAGAGGCCGGGGGTATATCAGTCGTCCCTGCTCTCTAAGCCGTCAGCCTATCTAAATGACAACCAAAACTGAAGTTCTATAGTTTCTTGCAATCCAGCTGCAAGCAGGAAGTTGGCATGGCCTTGGAAGGCAAACAGGGTCAGTACTCGGAGGGAAGGCCACCTTGGAAGGCTGTGCAGAGCAATGGCAAACTGCATAGGGACATTGTCAGGGGAAAAGGACTAAACGCTGTCACTTTAGCTTCAGCCTCCAGAGGGGGGTTACAAGAGAGAGAGACAGGAAAACTGTGAGCATCCTTCCCGTTTCCTGTTCTGCCTCTGTCCCTTTGATGTGTGGACGGATACTTAACAGGGAATTGCTTCCTTCCTTCCGTTCTCCCTTCTCTGTCTCTCTCACACAAAGAAGGAGCACGCTGCTCTCCATCTTTGGCACCATAGATACATTCCGCATCTGCATACATCCAGCTAGTTAGATTAGATCCTGTCCCTATCTCTCAACCTGCACTATCTAGAACGTAGTTCCTTAAAGAAAGGATTTCTTATTCGTTCGAAACTGACGAGTGGCTCTGTGTAACTCTGTAACTTTGCTAGCGCATGCAGAACAAAGAAGCTACTGCTGCAGGTAGCCCTTGTGCACCCTGCTAAATACGATAGAGATTACTGGTTTACTATACCAGCAAATCTAACAAACATCACAAGAGCCCTGCTGGATCAGGCCAGTGGTCCATCTAGTCCAGCATCCTGTCTCACACAGTGGCCATCCAGTTCCTCTGGAGGGCCAACAACAGGGCAGAGAGGCTGAGGCCTTCTCCTGATGTCACCTCCTGGCTCTGGGATTCAGAGGACTGGTGCCTCTGAATGTGGAGGTTCCCCTCGGTCACCATGACTAGTAGGCACTGATAGACCTCTCCTCCATAAATCTATCTCATCCTCTTTTAAAGCTGTTTATTCCTGTGGCCATCACTACATTTTCTGGCAGCGAATCCGACATTCTTAATCACTTTCTGTATAAAGTAGTATTTTCTTTTGTTCATCTCAAACCTACTGCCCATCAGCTTCATTGGATGCCCTCTAGTATTTTGGGAGAGGGAGAAAAATCTCTCTTTGTCAACTCTCTCCACTCCATGCATAATTTTATAAACCTCTATCTTGTCCCTCCTTAGTTGTCTCCTTTGTAAACTGAGAGGTCCAGGACTCTTCAGCCTTTCCTCATAGGGAAGGTGCCCCAACCCCCTCAATCTTCTTGCTTTCTTTCCTCTCTACTTTTTCCAGCCCTGCAATGTCCTTTTGGAGGTATGGTGACCAGAACTTCACACTGTTCCAAGTTAGGCTGCAGGGGCATTACAATATTGGCGGTTTTATTCTCAATCCCTTTCCTAATAATCTCTAACACGGATTTTGTTTTTTTCAGTGCTGCAGCACACTGGGTTGACACTTTCATTGAGCTATCTACTACGACCTCAAGATCTTTTTCTCTCTCAGTCTCAGCAAGTTCCACCCCCATTAACCTATACTTAAATTTAGGATTTTTTTGCCCCAGTGAGCGTCACCTTACACTTACCAACACTGAATTTCATTTGCCACATTGTCGCCCACTCACCCAGTTCATTGAGGACCTCTTGAAGCTCTTCATGGTCAACCTTGGTTTTCACCGTCCTGAACAATTCTGGGTCGTCTGCAAACTCGGCCACTACGCTCCTCACCCCTAGTTCCAGATCATTAATGAATATGAATCCTAGAGCATCCCATGGTGTGGTGATGTCACTTCCAGTCACACAGCTGGAAGTGAAGTTGCAGCATTGAAGGATGCCATTTGGATGAGTCGCTGCCCCCACCCAGCCTCTCAGAGATTGCCAGCCCTAAGGGCTGGCCAGGACTGGCAACCTTAGGTCTGTCTCAAAGAGGGAAAACCGGGCATCTATACAGCTTGGAAAAACTGTTCCAACTCTGCTAGGGAAGATTCCGCTTGGTGAAAGTCAGGGCTATTTTGGGGCAGGAATGCACAGGAACAGAGTTCCCGCAGGCTTCCACGTTGGCCACGCCTACCGCCTCCTCCCCCTTGGGTTCCCCAGGTGCCTCACAAGCACATGCTAAAGAGCTTGGCCTCTTGGCAGGCAGAAAGAGCAAGGGAGTCCTCCCCCAGGTGACCTTGAGAGTGTTGTCCATCCATTTTGTTAGGATGTGTTTAAAAATAGGAATGGCCTGATGGATTGATCTGACATCACAGCCTCATCCATCAAGGGCCTGTTGACTTAGGAGGAAAGAGAGTCGGGGCTGTCATTTATCATTGGAGAAGATCTTGGGCCAAAGTCAAGGTCATGGAATAGGAAAATATGTTTATGGATCCCTGGAAATGGGTCTTGATCAGCGCTGGAGCGTTGCCAAGCAACACTTATCATAGCTGCGGTTTGTGGCCTGTAGCCGTCTCTCCCAGGGTGTCTGTGGTGGCGAAGGGAAGGGAAAGGAGTTTGTAAGCCGCTCTGAGACTCCCTTGGGTAGTGAAGGGCGGGGTATAAATCCAATCTCTTCTCTTCTTTTTCTCTTCTCTCCCATGGAGAGCTAGCTCACTTCTCTCCCATGTCAAGGTCTTGAAAAGTGAGTTGTGTCCCTTGCAGACTCCCAGTTTGGAAATGGATTTGGGGAACTGGTCCCATTTGTATCTGCAAAATAATTACTTAAGTGCTGGGATGAGAGGAGGAGGAGGAGGACAATGAGAAGAAGGAGGAGGACCCATTGTGAGAGTCCTACAGAGTCAGTCCACAACAAGTGTCCTTAAACAGGAATGCTTTATTGAGAAAGGTCTGCTATGGTCATCTGCACTTCTTGTGTTAGTAATGGCAGGTACTGCCTCAGTCAGGACAATTATATATAATTCAAACAGGGGTCTGCTTTAAAGGACTACATGCACTCTTTATTGCTGTAAGAGGCTCCAGTCCATTCCAGGAAGCAGACACCCAACATAGTTCACACAAAGAGACAAAGACCCCATTGCAAAAGGGTTCCTCTGTCTCCTCACGCTAAGGCTACCCCCAGCCCCCTCCAACATTCCTGCATGGATTATGCTAAGTGAAGTTACCTGGCAACTAATCGTTTGCCCATCAAGTGGCCAGGCTAGGGCCATTAAGAGACAATGGAATGGCTCAAAGACTCATCGCGAGCTTGCCCAAATGTTAGTTCCTGTTTAGACTTTAGTGTTGCAATATTGACCACCCCTCCACATTCCCTCCTCTTCTTACCTTGACCAATGGTAGGGTTTGTAGGGATGGACTACCTGGTAGGTGTGTTAGTGGGATGTGGTTAGCGCAGCCTGCCCCAAAACTCACCTAATAAAAGAGGTTGCACTCCATGCAATCGCTCTCTTGAGCCTCTACGACCCCTATCTGCTTTTATCCCTCTTGAGCCCAGCTTGCTATCCCAATACCCTGCCTCCATCTTTGATCTCTGAGTCTGCAGCCAGAGAGACGCGTGCTTCTGCCGGTTCAGGACATGCTTCCCATTTTTCCTTTCACTCCCTCCCATTCTTCTTTTGGAACGGATAGCCCATCTCCAGGACAGGTAACGTATCTCCCAACCAACGTTTATCCTGCTCATGCAAAAGTGCTATTTTTCTGTCTAATTTTCTTAGGACTTGTGTGTTAGTGTGTGTGATTCTGTTTTTTGTATGCTTGAGAACATTGTGCAAGTAAACATCATTCAAACGGACCACTCCGCCTCAGTGCCTATTTTCTGGGAACTCCTGGAAGGGGCAGGACCTTGGTATAGTTGGCAAGAACCCGGTTTATTTGCCTATTGCTAAACTAAATTAAAGCAATTCGGCTAACAGAGGAGGAAGAGGAGGAGGAGGAGATTGGATTTATAACCCACCCATCACTATCCAAAGGAGTCTCAGAGCGGCTTACAATCTCATTTACCTTCCCCTCCCCACAACAGACACCCTGTGAGGTAGGTGGGGCTGAGAGAGCTCTTTGGAGGACTGCCCTTGAGAGAACAGCTCCGAAGGAACTTGTGACTGTCCGAAGGTCACACCAGCAGCTGCAAGTGGAGGAGTGGGGGGATCAAACCCAGTTCTCCCAGGTTAGAGCCTACGTCCCTAACCACTACACCAAACTGGCTCCTCTAACCACTATGCCAAACTGAAGCCATGGCCTTCAGTTAGCAAGACCTGAGCAAGGCTTGGAACAGGAGGATGTTTTGGAGGACATTAATTCATAGGGTCGCCATAAGCCAGAAGTGACTTGACAGCACCCAGCACCACCCACACAGACCACTCACAATCTTTCAGCCTGACCTAATTCATAAATCTATTGTGAAAGTAAAATGGAGGAGATGAGAACAAGGTATGCTGTTAGGGTTGCCAGATCTGGGTTGGGAAACACCTGGAGATTTGGGGGGGGGGGGTGGAACCTGTGGAGGGCAGAGTTTGGGGAGGGGAAGGACTTCAGTGGGATATAATGCCACACAGCCCACCTTCCAAAATGGCCATTTTTCCCAGGGGAACTGATCTTTGTCACCTGGAGATCAATTGCCATCCCAGGAGATCTCTCCAGCCAGAGTCAATATGGGATGTTTATTTCAAGAGTTGAGAAGTGGAAATTGATAAGAGTTGTAATTGCTACACGCTCAGATAAAGCAATCAATGTGAAACGGGTATTTGTCATTGTGCGAAATCCGTTGCGTGAGAGCGATAAAAGAAGAGAGTTTGCTGGAGAATCACCATTATCATAGTAAGCATTTTTGTATACTTTTCGTTATTTTTTGTCACAGATGTTTTGATTGGACTTCCATCTCCTTCCATGATCTCTCACTTTTGGCTTCTACCACCTGGAGGCTGGCAACCCTCACCCAGTTTCTGTGTGCCACCCTGACCTTCCTTGGAGGGGCAGGAGGATAAAAATGTGTCCGCTGTCTAAACTAAGGCCTGCATTGAGAGCCACCAAACTGAACACAGGCACATCTCTATTTGCTGCCTAGAACTGCAGAAGCATGGTGGGAAAGAGCAGTTGGTACTAAACGCGATCCGTTTCTTGCATTTGGCTTGATACGTCCCAAGCTGCAGACACTGATAATAGATGCAATATGGACAACGAAAATCCCAGAATGCATCATGAAAATGCCACTGCTACTGTCCGGCTGCAGCTAATACAGAGCAGTGAATAACCGGGCCCGTCGTGTGCTTTCTGTGATCCTCGATATGTAGCCGAAATGTCAGAGAACAAAAAAACTCCACATGACGGTCTTGTCTTTTGAAATGCATACCTTATAAAAAATGCAGAAGGAATTTTTGTTTGTTTGCTTGCTTGCGGATGAATCTAGCTTGCGGCTCAGGGAAGAAGAGACGACTCTGGAGCGGGGGAGAGAGATCGGAAATCTTTTAAAACGGCTATAGATTTGTCCTATTTGTTGTTTGTGCGTTGCAAGTTCTTCAAGAAACGGGACTGCTCGCCCCGATGCTTTATGCCGATTGTCACCGGTGATGAAATATCATTTCATTTTGTTTTCCTAAATGCATTGTGTTTTTCTCCGCCGTTCACATCCCACGCGCACCCATATATATAAAGTTTGCACAGGGTTTTTTTTTTTTTTTTTAATCGCTAATGTCATCTATAGAGGTATTAAAGAAATAAATGTAGGAGCAGAATTAATGCTTCCGTGAGAATTGCCTGCGATATATTATTTAGCTCGGTTATCTCCCATGATGGCGGGATATGCTTTTTTAATGAATATCACGGTACACTTAATTCTTGAAGACAATTTATACATTAAAAATAAATTGTCCCCAAACCCCAGCAGGCGCCGGCGTGTTGACGCGTTTTAAATGAAAGACAGTAATGGGAATCACTAGTAACTTCTTAAATGAGAAATGAGCAATCATTAGCAAGAAACACATTTCGGAGGTAAAAGCACGAAAATACATATTTGTAAAAGCACAAATTCACCTGTCAAGCTACTCCATGGCTCTTTTGTCTTTTGAACTCGCTCGCTCCTGGGCTGTCAAGCCAGTTTCTCTCTCCCTTGCTTTCTCCTTGCTAAAAATACACCCATCCTTTCCTTTGAGGTGTAAAGCAACACCGTATATTCCTCTTCCTCCATCTCCAGAGCTTGGTCATGTCAGAATCTGCAGATTCAGACAAGGATTTTTGGGATCTCATGCTATATATTATAACCTGCTCCTGTACTCATTTTATAATCATGCCTATTGCTGTTAGTTGTTCCTATACCCACTATGTAGCCATGCCTATTGCTATTTGCTTGACCATTGTGAATGTATACTATGTGACCCCAGGTTTATGGCTTTGACCAGGCCTGGTCTATGTATCTGTTTGCCCGGGAGAGTGACAACTTCAAAACATGGGAACAATGGGCCTCTCACACTCTCGCCTCCGCATTCCATTCATCCCGGCTGGGAAGACAGGAGAGGACAGGGACCATTTCTTATCAACGTGCGAAAGCCTTGAGGAAAGCATTTGTTATGTGAATATGGTTACATCTGAGGGGTCTGGTTTGGGAAGGGAAATTTACAGCTTCACACCTAGCTTTCTTTCCTGTGGGAAGCAAACGGCCAGAGAACCTTTTGCCCGCGGTTTTTCCCCCTTGGTGATTGGTTACCTATGGGCAATTCAAATTGTACTGGAGAGTATATTAGACCTGCTTCTATTGTATGCGTTATCTCTGACAATAATCCGAGGACCTGTACCAATGTAGAGATTGGAAATAAAGAGCTGTGTTTCATCAACAAAGATCTGATCCTTGACTACTTTGAGCAGAAGCCTCACAGGTCACCTATAATTAAGAGTACAGGAACAAGAGTACAGGAACAGTTTAATGGGGTGAGATCACTGAGGCCATCCTGCTGAGAAGCCTTTCTTTGCGAAAATGAAGAGGTTTCATTTGCCACACACACAAAAAGGCTCAGGGATTTCAAATTATTGGGTTTGAGCCTACTGCTCCATTCTGCTAATGGCAGAGCAGCGAGCGGACTTCTTCTTCTATCTGACGTCTCTTTGTGCCAGAGGAGAGCTCCTCTGTTAGCAGGACAGATCCAATTCATTCTGAATTCAGAAACGAATTCCCCCTAAGTTCTTTCTTGTATGGATTGAGTCTACCTGGTGTCCTTCTGGGACCTCACAGCAGCTAAGCCAATGGGAGTGAGAGACGATGCGACACACACACACGAAGTTGACTCTCAGTGACATCAGAACTGATTAGCCAATGGTAACAAGGGAGACACGGTAGACGAGGTCAGAAGTTGATAGGATCAGAGGATGAGGAGGGGAATGTTGAAGGTCATGGGGTTAAATCCCATGAATGCATTGCGCTAGCGGAGGTGTTTCCTTCTGGTGGAAGAAGAAAAAGAAGAGGAAGAGGAAGAAGAAGAAGAGAAGGAGGAGGAAGAGGAGGAGGAAGAAGAGGATGAAGAAGAGGAGGAGGAGTTGGCTTTTCTACCCCACTTTTCACTACCCAAAGGAGTAGTTACACTTGAAAAAAGAAGATACTTCCAAGTGTCTTATATCAGGGGAAGGCTCCGTCTAGAGGTAGGCATCTCTGACAGCAGAACAGAGTCACCAGATCCAACCCATGGTCTTCCTTTCTGTGCTGCCTCTTGTGTTGCCCATTAGGGATGCCAACTCTAGGTTGGGAAATTCCTGGAGGTTTGGGAGTGGGCCATGAAGAGGGCAGTGTTTGAGGAGGTGAAAGATTTCCACAGGGTATAGTGCCATAGAGGCTATCTTTCAGAGCAGCCTTTCTCTCCAGGTGAGCTGATCTCTGTAGCCTGGAGGTCAATCTCAGGAGATCTCCAGGTACCACCTGGAGGCTGGCCATACCAGTGGAGCATTTCCCTCATATGCATTCACATTCCCCCGTTCTAATTTATTCCATGAAAAACGGGCATGATTCCAGTTTTTCATCCCTGCCACTCCAACCTGTGCCCACTTTCAAATGTGAATTAAAACCAAGATTCTTTCTTTGCACACTGCTTTCTGGTTCCTTCCATTGCATTTCCCCCAGAAAAAAAAGGCATAACCAATATTTTTTTGCGCATCAGTAAATCAGCATTTATATGTATGCCCTGCATATAAAAAGCATGCATTGTACGTATAAATATTATATAAATTGCATATAAAACCTGTATGACATGCATAAACAATACGAACAAATCTATGAAAAACCTCACAAAATAGAAGGGAACTGAAACCATTGACAGGAATATAAATGAACATATAAATATAAACAAAATAGGGAAGATTTGTTCATCCTTAACAATAAAGAACTCCCCCTGCAAAAAAAAATGGTTCCACAAAGAAGAGGAGATTGAATTTATACCCCACACTTCAGTCAGAGTCTCAGAGCGGCTTACGATCTCCTTCCTTACCTCTCCCCACAACAGACCCCCTGTAAGGTAGGTAGGGCTGAGAGAGCTCTTTCAAGGACTGTTCTTGAGAGAACAGCTCTGAGAGAACTTGTGACTGACCCATGGTCACACCAGCAGCTGCATGTGGAGGGGGGGGGATCAAACCCAATTCTCCCAGATTAGAGTCTGCCACTCTTAACCACTTCACCAAACTGGCTCTTTGCCAGTCTTTGCCCTCTTGTGAGTTCAAATTCTGAAATTTTCTAGTAGAGGTGGAACAGGGCCTCAAAATATTAATGGGTGGTGGCATACAACTTAGCAGGAGAGCAACTTAACTTCCCATGTCCTTAAAAGGATGGTGGTTTTACCGTAGAGTTTCCAGGGATTCCTAGAGGGGCATGATGTCACTTCCAGCTTTTCCCAGAAGTGATGTCATAGTACATGTGACATTGTGTCCCCCCTAGTCCCTGCCCCCAAGTTCCCACTGGTTGTGAGGAATGTCCTGTCAACAATATTTATTCTCCAGTCCTCCAATATCTGCAATGAAAGACGATTTGGAAGGTGTCCTTAGGAAAAGGTGAATGATGCCATTTTTTTTTTTGAAAAAATAAATATGCTGCTGTTTCACTTGAAGGCAAACATACATTTGAGGTAAAACCGCACACTGCTTTGTTGAATTGGAATGACAGGCTCGGGGGAGCCAAAGACAATGAAGCTTTCCACTTGTCTCTTCAGCTGAATTTGACCAGGAGGAAAATGCCTGGCGAATCATCTATATGGGCCGACCGATTTCCACCCCCCCTCCCAGATTGCTGCGAATGAGATACTGAGAACGAAGTGAGGATGGCACATTAGTTGTGACCCTCAGCATACCCACAAGGCACATAAGATGGGGACAGATTTCTGGAAAGTCTGGAGTGGGATTCTCTCCCTCGATCTTCATAGAATGGGCTCAGATGGAAGCGTTGCATTAGCCTGGCCACCATTGTAACCGCATGCTCACCCAGTCTATTGCTGGTGGTGGAAAGTGACATCCAGTTGCAGTCCCTGCACGATTTCCAAAGCAAAAGACATTCAGAGGCGGTGAGCTATTGCCTGCCTCTGCATCACGGCCATGGACTTCCTTGGTGGCTTTCCATCCAAGTACTAATCAGGACTGACCCTTCTTAGCCAGTATGGTGTAGTGGTTAGGAGCATGGACTCTCAACTGGGAGAACTGGGATTGATTCCCCACTCCTCCACACGCAGCTGCTGGTGTGACCTTGGGTCAGTCGTAAATTCTTTCAGAGCTGTTCTCTCAAGGGCAGTCCTCGAGAGAGCTCTCTCAGCCCCACCTACCTCACAGGGTGTCTGTTGTGGGGAGGGGGAGGGAAAGGAGATTCTGAGCCACTCTGGCTGCGATCACACGGCCCTTAAATGCAGGAGGAAGGGCTATTTCCTCCCGCATTTAAAGGGGCCAACCACACGGCCCGCCCCAAGTCCCGCACTGAAGCGGGCTCAAATGCGGGTTCCTCAAGTGTTTTCCCGGGTGTTGCAGGAGGAACCCGCATTTGAGGTATCTGGACAGCCCTCTCTCGCAAGCATTGCAAGAGCAGGGCTGTCCAGATAGTCCCGCTGGCCATTTCCCCTCCCCCCTTTTACACTTGGGTGCTTGGCCACTCAAGCGCTCAAGTGTAAAAGGGGGGGGGAACCCCAAACTCACCAGGCGGCTGCAGCCACAGGGGCTGGGATGTATAGACATCCCAACCCGCGGTAGAAAAATGCAGGCCCTTTAAATCCGGGAGCCCTCCCGGATTTAAAGGGGCCGTGTGACCGCAGCCTCTGAGACTCCTTCAGGTAGTGAAGGCCGGGGTATACATCCAGTCTCCTCCTCCTCCTCCTCTTCTTCCTCCTCTTCTGAAAGCTTCCAGGATTGGCCTAGCCTGGGCCATCCAAATCAGGGCCCCCAATTTATTAAGCCATGGTAACTGATGAAACTTCCATGTGCAGAGGTAATATACCTCTGAATACCAGCTGATGAAAACAAACTGAGGAAGGCTATGATCTTCATAGCTTGTGAATTTCTGGAGTTATCCTATTGGCTTCTGATGGACTTGGTGGGTCTTGGTTGTGTTGGTTTGGAGCTGGTTTGCCCAGCAGAAGAGGGAGGCTGTTCTCGGAGCAAAGTCTGCCCACAGCTTGTTGTTTTAGAAAGGGGATGGAGTTCATCATGAATTGGCAACCTCCAGGTAGGGGCTGGACTTCTGGAATTACAGCTGATCTCCAGTCTACACAGATGATAGTTCCCTTGAGGGGAAGTTTGGTGTGGTGGTCAGGAGCACAGACTCTAATCTGGGAGAACTGGGTTTGATCTCCCCACTCTTCCACATGCATCTGCTGGTGTGAGCTTGGGTCAGTCACAAGTCCTTTCAGAGCTGTTCTCTCAAGGGCAGTTCTCACAGGGTGTCTGTTGTGGGGAGGGGACAGGAAAGGAGATTGTAAGCCGCTCAGAGACTCCTTCGGGTAGTGAAGGGCTTGGGTATAAATCTTGTTTGAGAAAATGGCGGGGTCAGAGGGGGAACTTTATGTCATCACATTCTTGTTGAGCTCCCACCCCTTCCCAAACTCTGCCCTTCCTAGGTTCTGCCCCCTAATCTCCAGGAATTTCCCAGTCAAGTGCTGGGCAACCCTAGTGTCCTTTATTGTTGAGGAACTCCATAAATAGGGTTGCCAGACTCCAGGTAGGGTCTGGAGATCTCCTGGAATTACAGCGGATCACTCATTTGTTCATAGAAGAAGAAGAGGAGGAGGAGGAGGAGATTGGATTTATACCCCGCCCTTCACTACCCAAGGGAGTCTCAGAGCGGCTTACAAACTCCTTTCCCTTCCTCTCCCCACAACAGACACTCTGAGGTAGGTGGGGCTGAGAGAGCTCTGACAGAAACTGCTCTTTTTCAAGAACAGCTGTGCCAGACCTACGGCTTGCCCAAGGTCATCCAGCTGGTGCAAGCGGAGAAGTGGAAAATTAAACCCGGTTCTCCCAGATTAGAGTCCGCGCACTTAACCACTACACCAAGCTAGCTTTCCACTTATTCCACACCTCCTGGAGAAAATGGCTGCTTTGGAAGGTGGACTGCATGGGATTATATTTTACTGAGTTCCCTCTCCCAAGGGCCCCATTCTCAGATCTCCAGGTATTTCTGAACCTGGAGTTGGCAACCCTACCATATAATGCTAGGAAAGGACAAATAAGTGCTCTATATTTCTGTCTAAGCTTGGGTGGAGAGAGGGGTTGAAGGAACACCTTGCCATCATGGAGGTCAGCTAGTGTATAAATATATGAACATATGAATCGGTCTCATACCGAATCGGATCCTTGTTCCATCAAGGTCAGTATTGTCTACTCCAGGGGTGGCCAACCTGTGGCTCGGGAGCCACACGCGGCTCTTTCACACGTATTGTGCGGCTCCTGGCAGGGCGGCTGGGGAAGCAAAGGGGAGGCATGCTTTTTCTCTCTTTCTCCCTTCCTTCCTTCCTTCCCTCCTCCCTCCCATCTATTTGCTTTCCTAGTTTCTCTCTCTCTCTTTCTTTCCACTTCTTTAATTCTTTCTTTCCATCTCTCTCTTTTTCTCTCTCTCTCTCAATATCATTAGCAAACAAGTAATATCATTATCAATAACCGGTTTTCCTGGTTTGTTTTTATTTTTGGCAGTCCCATTTCACGTGAATAAAAAGCAAATGTGCATATTTTTAAAAATAAAAACGTGTGTGTGCTATTTGTTCCTGTCTTGCGGCTCTCAGAAATCTGACGTTTATCCTATGTGGCTCTTACGTTAAGCAAAGTTGGCCACCCCTGGTCTACTCAGACTGGCAGTGGCTCTCCAGGGTCTCAGGCCAAAGTCTTTCACATCTCCTACTACCTAATTCTTGTTTAACTGGAGATGTCGGGGATTGAACCTGGGACCTTTTGCGTGCCAAGCAGATGCTCTGCCACTGAGCCACAGCCCCTCCTCACGACAGGAAGAGGAGACTGCCCGAAGGAAGACATCCCTGACAGCAGCGTTTTGGGTAAGCAGAGACACAAGCAGAACAGATGAGAGAAAGTGTACAGAGGAAACGACAGAAAATCTTCTGCCCCATTTGGAGTACTGTCATGATTGGTGCAAAGAGACATTTCTTGCACTTCCAGCAGGTCAAATGCAGCCAGGCAATTTACATGTCCGACATCTCAAACCGCCTTTTCTATCTGTTGCTCCGCCCTCTTAATTGCAACTACAGAGTACCCCATTTCTACATGACCAGCTTTTCCGGCTTGTCCCCTGACTGGGGTCATGTACATCCACAGCCTACTTAGATCCAAAGTACTTTGAAGTCTCCAGCCGAAGGAGAATAAAATATTAGGCTGTGGACTGCTGCATCCTTGAGGCTTTAATCACAGGGCTGAAATCCCCGGACTGTTGACGCAAACTCGATGTGCAGGAAAGCATTTCGGTGCTATTTGAAAACATGCTTTTAAGTCATCAGATTTCTATATAGGAAAATCTTCTGGGGCTTTGATTTGTCAAATTGGATGTAAAATATATTCCAGCAGGATTCTGGTTGAATACCCTTGCGGATTCCGAAGCTTGGGACGGGCACAAGTCCATTTAAGTTATCAGACGGACAAATCCTGTCTTGCTGCTTCAGTTTGACAGGTGCTTCTCCTGGGTCTAAGAGGAAGCTTTTAGCACAAAGACCCTACAGAGCTGTCCTGAGCAGAATTACGCCTTTCTAAGCCGATTGACTTCTATGGACTTAGAAAGGGGAAACTCTGATTACGATGGCACTGTTAGGTGTGGCCAGAGGCTACGTTTTCTGGGGTTGTTTTCTAAAAACTCAGTTCAGGCCTTTGCTACTTGTAGAAAAGCAGGGGTGCCAGGCTGCCCCCGCTCAGGAAAGCACCCTGGTCATAGCCCGCCAGCACTTGAAGGGGTAGCAGGAGAGAAATCAAACCTTTTAAAAAAATGTAAATACAAAAATGCACTGGCATCACAAATGGGATGATGTCACTTCCGGGTACAAGCTGGAAGTGACAAAGAGTAGCTCTAGGGATCTTTGGAAACTCTATGGTTACCTTAGAGTTTCCAGCGATTCCTAGTGCTACCATTACCACTTCCGGATTGTACCCGGAAGCGACATCATTACACTCACAACACCCTGCCCACCCCATGTGCCTGCCCCCCTTCCACTGCTTGCCCTGAACAGAAATTGGATCCTTCTCTTCCTAAGAACATAAGAGAACATAAGAGAAGCCAATGTTGGATCAGGCCAATGGCCCATCCAGTCCAACACTCTGTCACACAGTGGCCAAAAACACCAGGTGCCCTCAGGAGGTCCAGCAGTGGGGCCAGGACACTAGAAGCCCTCCCACTGCTGCCCCCCCCCCCATCAAGCACCAAGAATACAGAGCATCACTGGCCCCAGACTGAGAGTTCCTCTCTATACTTTGTGGTTAATAGCCACTGATGGACCTCTGCTCCATACGTTTATCTAATTCCCTCTTGAAGCCCTCCATGCTTGTAGCCACCATCACCTCCTGGGGCAGTGAATTCCATGTTTTAATCACTCTTTGGGCGAAGAACTACTTCCCTTTATCCATTCTAACCTGACTGCTCAGCAATTTCATGGAGTGCCCCCAAGTTCTTGTATTGTGAGAAGGGGAGAAAAGTACTTCTTCCTCTACCTGCTCTATCCCACGCAGAATCTTGTAAGCTTCTATCATGTCACCCCTCAGCTGTTGTTTCTCCAAGCCAAGGAGCCCCAAGCGCTTCAACCTTTCTTCACAGGGAAAGTGTTCCAACCCATTTATCATTCTAGTTGCCCTTTTCTGCACTTTCCCCAATGCTATAATATCCTTTCTGAGATGTGGTGACCAGAACTGTACTGGAAAACAAGCACTGCATTCAAACGCAAACAAAACAATGATGTGAATATAACTATTGATATATTATAACATACCATATCATTATCACTTATTTTACAAGAAACAATGAAACTTGTTAACAGAAGCTAATAAAGCCAAAAGTATAAATAACACAGCTGAATCCAGCTCAATTCCAATCCAACAAAGACTCCAGATCGTATCTTCGTTTCGACTCATCTTTGCCAGAAGACTTAAAAATAAAAAAGCAACATTACTGAACAATTACACACTTACAAAAAGATGAGACAAAAATTACAAAAATTACATGAACTTACAAGCATACCTTATATTAGATTCATAGAGGACTACGTGTAAATTTCACCAGTTTCACTGAGGTGAGGAAACTTCATGAGCATAACTATTACATGTTCACCGAGCAGAAATTGCTTCATCCGATCATTTTAAGAGAACAAAAGAACAAAAAACAGTGGCTCAGAAAACACATAATACATTGCAAAGTCTGCCATATTCTGCCCTCCATTCCCTAAATTGAACAGCATCAGCCCTGTCTGCCATCTGTCTCATCCACGGACAGGCTGTAAGGCCCTGTCTCTCAAGACCCATCATCTGCACAGTTCGTAACCATCATCCTTCATCAACTGCTGAGCCAAAGACCACAACGCCCCCCCTCTACCCCGTGGTGCGCAGAGCTGCTTTTCTGCATCCTGGTAGCCCAAGGATTTCGGAACGCTGACAAATAATGCTTAACTTGCCGGGTTGCTGAGTGAGTCATCACAGTACCTGATTGACCGGATAACTTTTTCGGTGGACTGCAGCAGGGATTCTCTCTGGAAGAAAATGTGGTTTCCCCACCTACTGTGGCACTCTGCCCGAAGTCTCTAGCCAAAGTATATTTCATTCTTGTTTTCTTTCCCAGGCATCCAAGCTAAAAAAAATCAGGGCTGTAACCACCCCCACCCCCCTTTTAGGCTGTCATTTTCGATTTTTGTATGCAACAAGGTGTTTGCAAACGTGCTGAACTTTTGCGGCATCGGTTATTAACTTGTAGGCGGGGACGTTATGGCCTTTGTCTTCTCTGGCCCAATCTGCGTTTGCTATGTAAAGCTGTTCTGTGCTGCTGTGATGCCGGCTTCCCATTTGGCTCAGTATAAAGCTTTCCTCCGTCTGCATCAGGACGCAAGTTGTTTAGGGAGAGCGAGGGAAGGGGAGCAGCCTCCCAGGGGCACCGGTAGGGTCCTGAGCTCTGGGGAGGAAACGGCACTTGCGACCCCCCTTCCAGAAAGTAAAAGGGGGTAACCTGGCAGAGGGGGAGGCAGAGGGGGGCAGGAAAGACAGAATGAGCTGGATAAAAAACACAAAACACCCAGCAGTTCCCAGGCAGGGCGATCTGGAGATTGCCCCAGGAAATAACAATTGGTTCAGGGGTGGGCGTGCTTCCAGGCCTCCCCCCCCCCCCACAATGATAGCAGAAAAATGTTCCCTGGCTGCTTTTAAACGCAAATGACTGGATTTTCAGCTAAATTCTTTCCTTTGTGACAATTTGCATATCTCCTTAGAAAAGATGGGGGGGGGGGAATTCGGCTCCAGTTGGTTGCTTTTTGCTCATAGCGGCTCGAGGGTGAGGAGGAACAGTTGTAGCGCCTTAAGACCAAATCCAGATAAGGCGATGAGACACCGTAGTGATCTTGAAGTCCCCACTAGATGGCAATAAAATGATGCAGACAGCCGATGCTGAGTCGAAACAATAGGGGAGCAGATGCGGCATGAAATGCAGACAGAAATTTGTGAGACGATGTGAGATCGTTGGCACAACAGTGGGAAATACCAAGGCAGATTGGACCTCTGTGGTTCCGTTCCCGAATCCCTGTTTTTATCTCAGTTAGGCACCTTTATTTTCCATCTTTATTTTCATGCCATTTTTGGTTTCCTCATGCCCCAATTTGGTCATTAAACTCGAATACACTTTACTGGGCTGTTTTGTATATTAGCTGCATATGAACGGTATGCAAATGCTATATGTAAGCTCAGAGTCAGCGTGGTGTAGCAGCCCGAATGTGATGCTAGGTTTTGGGAAGCATGGGTTCGAATTCACGTAAAGCTTGCTAGGCGACCTTGAGCCAGTCGCCTTCTGACAGCCCAGCCTACCTGACAGTGTTGTTATGAGGACAGCCTGGGGGGGGTGTACCATGGAGGGGGCCGGTGGCTTAGCATCTGCTTTGCACACAGTAGGTATCAGGTTCGGCCCCAATGATCTCCAATTTTAAAAAATCAGGTAGTTGCTAGGGTTGCCGGGTCTTGTCCACCCACCAGCAGAGGACTTTGGGGGTGTCCCTGGAGGGGACAGGGACATCCCCAACATGATGACATCACACAGAAGCGACATCGTCACGTTGGGGAGGCAGCCTAAACGGCAAGTGGCAAATCCGCCGCTTGCCGTTCAGGCATGCGTTCAGTGGCCACCCCTCTCCCTCCGCTCCTGCAAGTTTTAATGGGCCCTCCAGCTGATCAGTGGGCCATGTGCTCCAGCCAATCAGCCGGAGGGCCCTTTAGATCTTACAGAGGGAGAGGGGTGGCCACCAGTGGTCACACTTGGGACCAGGGCTTCCCCCTGCCGGCCAGCTGGTTGGCAGCAAGCAAGAACCCTCAAAACTGGGGGATCCCCTGCCCTCACCAGGGGACTGGCATTCCTAGTAGTTGCTGATACGAAAAACCTCCACCTAAGACCCTGGAGAGCCACCACCAGTCAGAGTAGATAAAACTGACCTTGATAGACCAAAGGCCTGACTAAGGATGCCAGTCTCCAGGTGGGACCTGGGGATCCCCCGGAATTACAGCTCATCTTCAGTTTACAGAGATCAGTTACTCTGGAAAAAAAATGGCTTCTTTGGAGGGTGGGCTGTATGGCGTTGTACCCCACTGAGGTCCCTGTCCTCCCCAGGCTCCATCCCCAGATCTCCAGGAGTTTCCCAAGTTGGATCTGGCAACCGTACCCTCCCATCCCCCACCAGCGGCCAGGGGGGACCTGGCAACCGTATTCAGAACAAGTATGGTTGCCAGCCGCCAGGATTAACTGGAGATCTCCTGCAACTACAACTGATCTCCAGACCACAGAGATCAATTCACCTGGAGAAAATGGCTGCTTTAGAGAGTAGATGCTAGGACATTGTATTCCAGTGAGGTCCCTCCCCTCCCCAAACCCTGCCTTTCGCAGGCTCCACCCCCCCCCCCCCCCAAATCTCCAGGTATTTCACAGCTCGAAGCTGGCAGCCCTAAGTATAAGGCAGTTTCATGTCTTCCTCAAGGGCTCATGAACCTCCCTCATTGCCTTGATGGCCCACCAGTCCTTACTTCTGTCCTTAAGATCTGTGACACGCATATGCCGTTTGGGAATTCCCAGGCTGCGTGTGAAAGGGTTGCTGCAATAGTCATGAGAATGATAAGGCTGCGTGCTGAGGCATGCCTGCATAACTTTTGTGCGTGCTACTGGCGACCCAATGAGTTGATGTCCTCCAAAGCGTTCTGTCGTTAACTGCCTTGCTGAGGTCTTGCAAACGGAGGGCCCTGTGGCTTCCTTGATCAGGTCAATCCATCTCAGGCTGGGTCTTTCTCTTTTCCTGCTGTTTTTCACTTTCCCTTGCATTATTGTCTTGTCTAGTGACCAAAGTATGTGACTAAAGTATGAGAGCCTCGGTTTAGTCACTTTGGCTTCTAGGGAGAGTTTAGGCTTGATTTGATCTAGAACCCACTGATCTGTCTTTTGGATGGTCCTTGGCATCTGTCAAACTGTCCTCCAACACCACATTTCAAAGGGATTTAGCTTGGGGAATTATTGGAGATTTGGATGCAGTGGCTGGAGAGTCTGGGATTGGGGGTGGGGAGCTCAGTGGTGCTACGATGTCACTCTAGGGCTGCAATCAAACACAGTTTGGTGCAGTGGTTAACTGCACAGACTCTAATCCGGGAGAACCGGATCTGATGCCCCACTCCTCCATTTGCAGCTGCTGGATGACCTTGGGCAAGCCACAGTTCTGTCAGAGCTGTTCTTGGAAAAGCAGTTCTGGGAAGAGCTCTCTCAGCCCCACCTACCTCACATGGTGTCTGTTGTGCGGAGGGGAAGGGAAAGGAGGTTGCAAGCCACTCTGAGACTCCGAGTGAAGGGTGGGGTATAAATCCAATCTCCTCCTCCTCTTCCTCCTCCTCCTCCTCCTCTTCTAAATAATCCACTTTCCATCCAATTTCAATTCACTTTTGAATTGGATTTTGCTATTGAAGTTAGCTGGGTGACCTTGGCTTAGTCACTATCTCTCTGCCACCCGACCTCACCAGGTTTTTCATGGGATGATAAAATGGAAGAGGGGAGAACAGCCTTGCAATCCGCTTTGGGTTCCCACTGGGGAGAAAAAATCTGGTATAAATCAACAAAGTCATAAAAAACATAAGAGAAGCCATGTTGGACCAGGCCGGTCACCCAGCCGGTCCAACACTTTGTGTCACCCAGTGGCCAAAACCCAGGTGCCATCAGGAGGTCCACCAGCAGGACCAGAACATAAGAGAAGCCTCTTTGGATCAAGCCAGTGGCCCATCCAGTCCAACACTCTGTGTCACCCTGCGGCCAGAACCCAGGTACAATCATGAGGTCCACCATCAGGGACAGAACATAAGAGAAGCCCCGTTGGATCAGGCCAATGGCCCATTCAGTCCAACACTGTGTCACCTAGTGGCCAAAACCCAGGTGCCATCAGGCAGTCCACCAGCAGGACCAGAACATAAGAGAAGCCTCTTTGGATCAGGCCAGTGGCCCATCCAGTCCAAAACTCTGTGTCACCCAGTGGCCAAAACCCAGGTGCCGTCATGAGGTCCACCACCAGGGACAGAACATAAGAGAAGCCTCTTTGGATCAGGCCTGTCGCCCATCCAGTCCAACACTCTGTCATCCAGTGTCCAAAACCCAGGTGCCATCAGGTGGTCCACCAGCAGGACCAGAACTTAAGAGAAGCCAATGTTGGATCAGGCCAGTGGCCCATCCAGTCCAACACTCTGTGTCACCCAGTGGCCAGAACCCAGGTACAATCATGAGGTCCACTAGCAGGGCCAGAACATAAAACCCAGGTGCCATCAGGCAGTCCACCAGCAGGACCAGAACATAAGAGAAGCCTCTTTGGATCAGGCCAGCAGCCCATCTGGTCCAACGATGCATCGCCCAGTGGCCAAAACCCAAGTGCCATCAGGAGGTCCACCACCGGGGCCAGAACTCCAGAAGCCCTCCCACTGTGCCCCCCCACCCCAAGCGCCAAGTCCTTTAAAAGAGATGGAAATAGATGCGATCTGCAATATGTTCCATGGAATTTGCTAGTTCACAATATCACCTTCAATACGTCTCTCTGGCAAAGGAAAAGAAAGTAGAAGGGATGTCAGCCCTGGCCCAGATTTTGTTTTGTTGAGATGAAAACGAAGTATGAATACAAAGTGATCCTCCATGTTTATAGCCCTGAGCATCGCGCAGCCCCAGATGGAGGTCGTCACTTTGAATTTCCAAATCAAAGTTGCTCCTTAAAGGGGGGGGGGGGAGTAATAGAAGTCAGAAAACTTGTTCCTCTCTTTACGGGGCCTTCCCATTAACAAAATGCTGGGGAATCGAGCTGCAATCGTTATCTCAGAGCTAGAGGAGAAAAAGGAAAAATGTTTCGGAGTCTTCCAGATGTTGGAGACACCAGCTTCTCACTCCCGACATCTGTGCGTCGTAAATGGAAGGACACAATACAGAGACGGTGCAAAGAGACAAATGAGAATAATTAGGAAGGTCAAGGGATTTAAGCCCAAATGGGACCCCAAATTCCAGGTGCCCTGGAGAATTACAGCATGCACGGAATGCGTGGAGACGCATATCAAGAAGAGAAGAGATTGGAATTATACCCTGGGCCCTTCACTACCCGAAGGAGTCTCAGAGCGGCTTACAATCTCCTTTCCCTTCCCCCTCCCCACAACAGACACCCTGGTGGTGAGGGAGGTGGGGTAAGAGAGCTCTCTTGAGGACTGCAAGTGTGGTGTAGAGAGCCAGCGCTGTGTAGTGGTTAAGTGCTCGGACATCTGGGAGAACCGAGTTTGATTCCCCACTTCTCCACTTGCACCTGCTGGATGACCTTGGGCAAGCCGTAGTTCTGGCACAGCTGTTCTTGAAAAAGAGTAGCTTCTGTCAGAGCTCTCTCAGCCCCACCTACCTCACAGGGTGTCTGTTGTGGGGAGGGGAAGGGAAAGGAGTTTGTAGGCCGCTCTGAGACTCCCTTGGGTTGTGAAGGGCGGGGTATAAATCCAATCTCTTCTCTTCTTCTTCTTCGTGAGAGAACAGCTCTGAAAGAACTTGTGACTGACCCAAGGTCACACCAGCAACTGCGTGTGGAAGAGTGGAGAATCAAACCCAGTTCACTCAGACTAGAGTCCGCGCTCCTAATCAAACCCCCTGTGGGATTTTTAGGGAAGAATCAGGCCACCAAACACTTGCACTGTCCCCAAATGCAGTCGTTTGCCAACACTTATTCTACAAGAATGGCAATTAGAGCCAGTTCTTCATTCAGACATCTCAAGCCACTGCTGGGGGTGGGAGCAGCACTATGAGAAAGGAGGTGAGGAACCACACATGATTGGCTCACTCCTGCCTGTCAACAGCATGGGAGGTAACAGGTGTCACCTCCTGCTCCCAGACCACCACCAGTCCAGTCCGAGTCTTGGAGCTGGCCTGCGGCAGTACACCACTGGAGGAAACCATCAGTCTACCTTGCTTGGGGTGACACATTACCCTGAATTGGCCCTTCATAAAGGGGTGCATTCCGAAATATCACGGGGTAGGGTGTAAGTTGGTCTCTGCCCCAGGTACCCACAGGCTGTCTTAAAAATCGAAGGTAACAATGTGAAATCTATAAACCGGGGATGGCCTACAGTTTTCTAGCAAGTGGTCTGGAAGGCCAGCAAATGTGATTCCCTGAGCGTAACCAGAGTTGACATGATGGGACACTCAATAAACAATGCATTAGGATTTGGGTTTTCAAACCAACCAGAAGTCTCAAAAGCAAAACTGACGCAAAACGTGGGTCAACACGGCACAGTAAAGGATGCAAAATTTGCACCGTAAGATCCTAGCTTCAGCAAGCTATATACAGTGGTATAGACCACTGTCCCCAATATTTTACCCAAGAAGCTCTGTGAAGCATTTTGTACAGTGTGACCCTATTACCTGTATAGAAAAGCCCTCTTATCTTGTACCTAAGGGACAATCAAAGAATGCAGGCTTGCCCAGCTATACACCTGGGGAAGTACCTGGCAACTGATATCATCCTAGAGAGCCAGCATGGTGCAGTGTTTAAGTGTCATACACACTAAGATCTGGAAAGTGCCAGTTTGAATCCCTTCTCTGCCATGGAAGTTTGCTGGGTGACCTTGGGCCACAGTCACACACTCTCAGCCTAACCTACCTCACAGGGTTGTTGTGAGGAGAAAATGGAGGGGAGGAGAATGATGGAAGCCTCTTTGGGTCCCCATTTGGGAGAAAGGAGGAATAGAAAGACCCTTATCAAAATATATAAGAACGTAAGAGAAGCCAGTGTTGGATCAGGCCAGTGGCCCATCCAGTCCAACGCTCTGTCACACAGTGGCCAAAAACACCAGGTGCCCTCAGGAGGTCCAGCAGCGGGGCCAGGACACTAGAAGCCCTCCCTAAATAAATAAATAGGCAAGCCACATGGACCTACTTCTTTTTTTGGTCTCACCAAGAGAACTGGAAACAGACGTGTGGTCAAAAGGAAACATCAACTGAAAGTGGAGATTGGCTGGCTGCTAACCTAGCCATCCGGGTTTGAACAGGTCTGAGCTCATAGTGTTGGAGGGCAGGAAAAGAGACACCAAGATGGGGAAAAGGGAATGTCTCGTCCTGTGTGGCGTTCTTATCTCTTCCTTCCCTCTGGAGGAGAGTTATGCCAGTGGAGGCACTTCTGTTCTCTGGCCTTTGATTTCTGCTGCCATCACGTCCCCGTTCCCCCCGTCCCCCCCGTGCTTTGACGTCGTGCCCCTGTTGGCCCGACCGGAGCTCACGCCGGGATGAATCTCCTCAGAGCACCGTTCTGCTGTATCTTTGCAGAGCCTGATGTCTCCCGGGGGGAAGCTGCTTGCTGTCTCTGAGGATTCGGAGAGCTTCAGAGGCTCTGAGGAGTCCTGTTTTTGACCAGCCAAAGATAAAATCCTTTGATTTAAAGGAAAAAATAACGTCGGGCAAAGGTTCAAACTCTTGCCCCACGCATAATTCATATATTTATACCGAGTTGCCCTTGTCTGTGGGGATGTGACGGTAAGGTCCTTTAGGCAACCCACACATCCAAATTTGCTTTCTATTGGTGACCCATCCAGGGCTGACCCAAAGATATTTGGTGCCCTAGGCAAACGATGGACTTTATTTATTTATTTATTTATTTTATCTTTATTTTTAAACCCCGCCCTCCCTGCAAGCGGGCTCAGGGCGGCTTACAAGGGCTCAATGCCAGATAAAACATCATAAAACAAATTTAAAATCAACAATAACAATAAAAACTCCAAGGTTACAAGTATGTCACAGTGGATTTCCAATAAAGTGCATATTAATTTCCAATAAAGTGCTTCCATTCTTACTAATCAGATGGCTTCCTATCAGGTTAGGGGCCCACCAACCACAATCAGGTCTGGACTGCATTCAGGGCCGGCTCACACTGTAGATGTTACTGCAGTGGGTATTGCTGCTGTTATTTGTACCCGTCTATTCCAGCATTCCATCTTCTACGGGAGAGCCAGCGTGGTGTAGTGGTTAAGAGTGGCAGACTCTAATCCGGAGAACTAGGTTTGATTCCCTCACTCCCCAGCATGAAGCCTGCCGGGTGACCTTGGGACTGTTACGGTTCTCTCAGACTCTCTCAGCCCCACCTACTTCACAAGATGCCTGTTATGGGGAGAGGAAGGGAAGGAGATTGTAAACAGTGCTCTCTCTGAGCTGTGGAACCTTGCGAGCAAAAATTCTACTTTGTGAGCTGCTGGCATTAAAGTTGTGAGCGAGCCATTTGGCTGCTGCATAAATCAGTTTGCTCTGGAGCCCTCCTTCCTGAGCTCAGACAAAAATGTGCGACTTGGAGGCTAAAAAACTGTGAGCCGTCTCACACTAACTCACCTTAGAGGGAACACTGATTGGAAGCCACTTTGAGACACACGAGGCCTGCTGGGTGACTGTGGGCCCAGTCCTCTCAGGACTCTCTCAGCCCCACCTGCCTCATAAGGCGCCTGTTGTGGGAAGAGGAAGGGAAGGCGATTGGAAACCACTTTGAGACACACGAGGCCTGCTGGGTGACCATGGGCCAGTCCCAGTCCTCTCAGTAGGGTTGCCAAGTCTGGGTTGGAAAATACCTGGGGGCTTTGGGGGTGGAGCCGGGAGAGGGCGGGGTTTGGGGAGGGGAGGGGCCTCAGCATGGTCCAATGCCATAGAGGCCACCCTTCAAAGCAGCCATTTTCTCCAGGGGAACTGATCTCTGTCAGCTGGAGATCAGTTGTAAAAGTGGGAGATCCCCAGGCCCCACTTGGAGGCTGGCAACCCTACCTCTCAGGACTCTCTCAGCCCCACCTGCCTCACAAGGCGCCTGTTGTGGGGAGAGGAAGGGAAGGCGATTGGAAGCCACTTTGAGACTCCTTCGGGTAGGAAAAAGCAGGGTATAAAACCCAACTCTTGTTCTTCTACAGGGCTCAACCAGAAGATGGCAGAGGGCACTCAAGAGGCTGGCATCAAGGGGACTGGTGCCATATATCTCCCACCGCAGGGTGCTGGGCTAGAGGCTGGGCCGCTGAAGGAACAGCACCAAGATGGAGCTCAGCTCACGCACTCTCTCTGTCTTCCTCTCATTTTCCATGGCGTGCTGAACAGTTTCCACCTACTCTCCTGCCTCCCCTCCTCCTTTCAGCCATCACAGTGAGGTTACTAGCTGCTTTGACATTTTCTCACCGGAAAGGCAGAGGAGAATGTGAGAAGTTGGTGAGGAGGGAAGAAAGTGAAGGATGGCAAGGACAGGAGGCGCCATTAGGGAGGGCCAGCCCGTGACTCGCTTTCAGAGGCTTCGTGACCCACTGCTTTGGGGTCATGCTGACATGATTCAGGGACTGTCAGCGCAATCCTACGTGGAGTGACAGCCTTTTAAGACCATCGACTTTGATGGACTTTTCAGTTTAGGAAAGGGATGAGTAAGGGGTGTGGGTGTGTGATAAAGGTTTATAAAATTATGCATGGGGTGAAGGCAGTTGACGAAAGGGAAACTTGGTCTCCCTCTCCCCAAAGAGCGGAGGTCAAGGACGTCTAATGAAGCTGAGGGGAAGTAGAGGCGAGAGAATCCGAAGGAAATATTTCATTACACAATGAGTGATGGAATTCGCTGCCATAGGACATGGTGATGGCTACATGTACTGACAGCTTTCAAAGTGGGGGGGGGGGGGATAGATTCATGGAGAACAGGTCCATCAGAGGCTACTAGCCACAGAGACAGAGGGGAACGTCCACATTCAGAAGTATTAAACCTCTGAATCCCAGAGCCAGGAGGCAACATCAGGGGAAGGCCTCAGCCTCTCTGCCCTGCTGTTGGCTCTCCAGAGGAACTGATTGAGGCCACTGTGTGAGACAGGATGCTGGACTTGATGGACCACTGGTCTGATCCAGCAGGGTTCTTCTTGTGTTCTTATAGATAGATTCATGGAGGATAGGTCTATCAGTGGCTACTAGCCATGTTGAACGAAGGGAACCTCCACACTGAGAGGCACTAAACCTCTGCATCCCAGAGCCTGGAGGCAACCTCAGGGGAAGGACTCAGCTTCTGTGTCCAGTTGTTGGTCATGCAGAAGAGCTGGTTGGCCACTGTGTGAGACAGGATGCTGGACTACATGGACCACTGGTCTGATCCAGTAGTGTTCCTAGCAGTTTGGTGTAATGGTTAGGAGCGTGGACTCTAATCTGAGAGAACCAGCTTTGATTCCCCATTCCTCCACATGCAGCTGCTGAAGTGACCTTGGGTCATTTTCAAGTTCTTTCAGAGCTGTTCTCTCATGAGCAGTTCTTAAAAGAGCTCTCTCAGCCCCACCTATCTCACAGGGTATCTGTTGTAGGGAGGGGAAGGGAAAGGATATTGTAAGCTTCTCTGAGAGACTCCTTTGGGTAGTGAAGGGTGGGGTATAAATCCAATCTCCTCCTCCTCCTCCTCCTTCTATGTTCTAATAGATAGATTGATGGAGGATAAGTCTATCAATGGCTACCATTCATGGTGACCGAAGGGAACCTCTACATTCAGAGGCACTAATCCTCTGATTATCAGTTGCAGGAGGCAACATCGGGGGAAGGCCTCGGCCTCTATGCCCTGTTGTTGGCCCTCCAGAGGAACTGGTTGGCTGCAGTATGTGACAGGATGCTGGAGCAAGGAGACAAGTATGTACTGATGCATTGGTTGATTGAGTTACTTACTTCATTTATACTCCACCTTTCTCCCCAGCAAGAACCCAAAGCAGCTCACCTCTCCATTTTATCCTCAGAACAGCCCTGTTTAGCGTGACTGGCCCAAGGTCACCCAGCAAGCCTCCATGGCAGAGTGGAGATTCAAACCTAGGGTTTCCAGACCCAAGTCCAGCCCTCTGACCATGGCCCTATGTAGATACTCTGTTGCTGCTGTGAATGCCTCTGCCCCGACAGTGACAATGATGGCACAATGAAGGATTGTCAGCATGTGAAGAAGAAGAAGAAGAAGAAGAAGAAGAAGAAGAAGAAGAAGAAGAAGAGGAGATTGGATTTATATCCCGCCCTTCACTCACTTAAGAGTCTCAGAGCGGCTTACAAACTCCTTTCCCCTTCCCCTCCCCACAACAGGACACCCTGGGAGGTAGGTGGGGCTGAGAGAGCTCTTTCCCAAGCTGTCCTTGAGGGAACAGCTGGTCCAGAGCTATGGCTTGCCCAAGGTCATCCAGCCAGGTGCAAGTGGAGGGGTGGGGGATCAAACCTGGTTCTCCCAGATTAGAGTCCGCGCACTTAACCACTACACCAGACTGGCTCTCTGTGGGTGTAGCCTGTGAATTCTAATTGGATGACATTATTTAATCAGATTCAGCATTTGTCCACCTAGCTCGGTATTGTCTACTCTGACTTGCTATGTGATAGAAGAGATTGGATTTATATCCCGCCCTTCACTTGCTTGGAATCTCAGAGCAGTTTACAAACTCCTTTCCCTTCCCCTCCCCACAACAGACACCCTGTGAGATAGGTGGGGCTGAGAGAGCTCTGAGACAGCTGTCCTTGAGAGAAGAGCTGGTACCAGATCTATGGCTTGCCCAAGGTCATCCAGCAGGTGCAAGTGGAGGAGTGGGGAATCAAACTCAGTTCTCCCAGATTAGAGTCCGCGCACTTAACCACTACACCAAACTGGCTCTCTGTGGGTGTAGCCTGTGAATTCTAATTGGATGACATCATTTAATCAGATTCAGCACTGGTCCACCTAGCTCGGTATTGTCTACTCTGACTTGCTATGTGATAGAACAAGAGCAAAAGAAACTTATAGCTGAAATGTACACTAAACCAATAAATCATATAACAGAGCAATGCAAAAATATCAATTTAATACAACAAACAGAGGTCCAAGAATCAACGAAGCATCAAGTAAATGTATTTGTTTCTGGCAGTCTTCATCAGGCAAGGACCATCATTTGACTTCACGAATGACAAATGGAACAACAGCCAAGAAAACGATCCTTAAGATCAGACTAGTCCAACAATATCAATTTTTCATGCTGGAATCATGCACAGAGTATTCATAGAAGGTTACACCTAGCTAAGCTGTGGTTATACATAGCTAAGCTCTGTTTGTTGTATTCAGCTGATATTTTTGCATTGCTCTGTTATAGGATTTATTGGTTTAGTGTACATTTCAGCTATACATTTCTTTTGCTCCTGCTCTGATTTACTGCAGCTCTCGCAGGTCTCAAGCTGAGATGGGTTTTAAGATGCTGAGAATTGTAGCTGAACCTTTCTCCATGTTACCTACATGCTCTGCCACTGAGCCACAGCTTGAGCCCAAGCATACTTTGACCTTAGCTGTAGATTTTCCGGGCTGTACGGCCGTGGTCTTGGCACTGTAGCACCTGACGTTTCACCAGCAGCTGTGACTGGCATCCTCAGAAGTATAACACAGAAAGATGGAGTACTCTCTGTGTCAATGTGAGAAGGAAAATGGTACGCAGGTAATTTATATCTATAGGTAATTTAGAGCCAAATTTCATGTTACACTTTTGGGCAAGTTGGGTTGGGGGTTCCCCAGACCTGACTCACTTTCCTTGCAGTCACACAGAAGTTGCTGGGAAGGTTTTTTTTTTAAAGGCCCCAGGAGCCTGATTCTGTTTGGAGTTACGACGTGGTGAAGAGGGGCTCCTGCCGTCCCCTCCATTCCATTTTCCCCAACCAAAAAATAAAAAGCTCTTGAAAGGTTTGCATAACATTGGAACTGCACAGCGGAGTATTCCAAGCACACAAAGCTCCAAATGTATGCGAACAAACTTCTTGCTAGGGCCCTTTCCGCTTGGGAAAATGGCATGGAGGGGAAGGCAGGAGCCCTCCTTCCCCACACCACAATTCTGAGAAGAATCAGGCTCCTGGGGACTTTAAAAATGCCTTTTGCCAAAGCTGCTGTGTGACTGCAGGGAAAGTGAATGAAGTCCAGGGAACATGAGTTCAACTCACCCCTGATGCACAGTCTGCCTATGATGACCCTCGGTTGGACACTCACCTAAACAGTGAATTGTGAGCACACCACAGTAGTGGTTCCCCAGCTGGCTGCCTTAGTAAATCCCACTAACTGTGTAAATGCAAGACTACGCAAGATACTGCTTAGCTTAAATTGCCGACAAATTGTCCTTTCACAGTGTGTTCTGTGCCAGAGGAAACAGGCACGGCATGTGACAATAGTGTTATTTTCAAACATTTAAAAAAAAAATAGTTTCTATCTGTGATTTGCCTCACCTCATGTGCCTCCTCCCCAGCTTTAAGACAGTTGCCTCGCGAGGACTTTCAAAAACATGATGAGCATACTTATTAATAACAGAAGTAGCCATTTCGGAGTACGACTTTGCTCAGTAATTCTTACCGCTACCCTGAAATCCAGGTCAAGGCCATTATCCCTATCTTGCATTTGGGTGGCTGCAGGTTACAGCTTGCCTGAGGCAGCGGTGAGATCCGAACAAGGGATTTCTGGGCTCTTTTCTCAGGCTCTTACCCTCTAAGCTGGACAAACTCACTTTCGCGAGCACAAACCAAGAAGATCCCCACCGGATTCAACGTTGAACTGAAGTCAGGGAGGTCAGAATAAGAAGCAGAGTTGATGCACTACAGTGGCCCATAATGAATTCCCCATCTGGGCTGTTCTTTCCCTCGAACTTATATGCTCAAGCACACAGGAATGTAAGTTGGAAGTAGAATTGCCAAGTACCTCTTTCATTAGCGAAACCCGGACTACAAGCCCACATCGTTGCCGCTGTGTAAGTCAGCAAAACTTGTACTAATGCGGTTGAAATATCCCCTGCCGGGGATCTGCCTCAGGCTGGCAGCTAAGGAAGTTTTCAGGTAAAGATTTTGGCCAGTTCAGCAGGTAGTAATGAAGCGCTTTTTGCTCCAGTTCTTAACGGATTCCAACCATTTCCACAAGGGAGGGGCCGTGGCTCAGTAGCATCCAGAAAGTCCAAGGCTGAGTCCTCTTCAGTCTGAAGAAAAGGATCCGACAGTCAGTGAGGAGAAAGACCTCAGCCTGAGACTCTGGAGAGCCTCTGTCTGTCAGAGTAGACAGCACCGATCAATGGTCTGGTTTAGTGTAAGGAAGCTTCTTTGGCTAGGGTTCAGGGGTCAAAGGCTGGGACGTAACCTCCATATGCAAGTGCTGTGTACTTCAGAATGCCACATGGGTGGGGCAGCCACACCCTTAGCGCAATGTTTGTGACTTCACAAAAACATCTGGTTGGCCACCATGGAAAAGGAATGCGGGAGTAGATCAGTGCCAAGGTCTCAGTTGGCCGAGGGAGCCCAAAAACCCCGAGCTGGCCTTGGACCCGTCACCATGCCAAATTAATTTGGACTTGTCGGCTGCCATGCCAAAAAGGCTGGAAACCATTGGTCTAGAGCTGGGGTGTCAAACATGCGGCCTGGGGGCCGGATGAGGCCCCCGGTGGGCTTCAATCCGGCCGCGATGGAACTGGCCATCTCCTGCTTCCAGTTCTGTTGCTGCTGCTGCACCATAGCTTGCTTCGCCAGACTCTCTCAGTTGCTCAGCCATTTCATGTTTTCCCCTGGGTCCTAAGAACTCTTGAGCGTGAGATTTCTGTGGCGAATGTCCATAAATCAAAAGTAGGTTTGCAGCTTACAGATACACACTTGAACAGCATACTCAAGATTGCAACAGCACAGACATTTTGATGCATTAATTCAGAGCAAGAGGTGTCAGATACTGTTAAATAAACAAAATATTGCAAGAGTGCTAATGTTAGAAGAAGAAGAAGAAGAAGAAGAGGCGGAGGAGATTGGATTTATACCCCGCCCTTCACTACCAAAGGGAGTCTCAAAGTGGCTTACAAACTCCTTTCCCTTCCCCTCCCCACAACAGACACCCTGTGAGGTAGGTGGGGCGGTAGGTGGGGCTGAGAGAGCTCTGACAGAAACTGCTCTTTTTCAAGAACAGCTGTGCCAGAACTATGGCTTGCCCAAGGTCATCTAGCAGGTGCAAGTGGAGGAGTGGGGAATCAAACCCAGTCCTCCCAGATTAGAGTCCGCGCACTTAACCACTACACCAAACTGGCATGTTTTTATTTAAAATTTTAAAAAAAACCCTTGTGTTTGTGTCCTTTATAACGTTTATGTCTCCGCTACCCGGCATTACATTTTATGACACACATGGTCCGGCCCAACAAGGTCTCATTTATGTCAGATCCGGCCCTCATAACGAATTAGTTCGACACCCCTGGTCTAGATGGACCAGCAAGGCTCTTCTTCGGCAGCCTCTTGCCCTAAACAAATGTCGCTGTTCCCCCAGGAGACAGCAAATGCCCCATAAGCTCGAGGCCAGGTTAGAAACAAAGGAGGTTTCTTCTGTTGCAGTAGCTGGGCCAGAGCAGACGCAGAGCAGACGCGCTAAGCGACGGCTAGGCAATGCAACAATGGATGTTCTTGATTTTCATAATTAGCAAACCATGTGTGCGATATGCAAATTAGCAGAGCCGAGAGTGGTGGGTCTAGATGGACCGATGCTCTGACACAAGAGAAGGCAGCTTGCAAATTAAGACGGGTGAGGGTCATCGGGGGAATTCCGCATCTAACGAAGCCGCTAAAGTGGTTTGTTTTCCCTCTCTGAGGTCCTCAGGAATTATCAATAAGTCTCTCGATGGGGCTAATGGGAAGCTGGTGTGCTCCCCCCCCCCCGTTCCCGTTGCCTGGAAACCAGATCATTAAGGCCCCAGGAGGAGTTTGATGATGCGCCGGAATGGGTAATGTCCTTTAGCTTTTTGCACCGTGCAAACTCTTAGCTAGTTACTGAGGGGCGTGCATCGAATCACATCTCCATGAGAAGCGCGAGACAAAACCAGAAATAAATATTGCCGACGCAACGCGACGTCTGTGTCCCCCGTTTGGAGACAAAATACTAACCCACCATTGCTCTTTGCACCACATGCGGCAATTTGCAGGCAGCCAAGCGGATCAGGAATGAACCACTTTTGGGGTTGAAAGGAGGCCTGCTTTCGAACAAGGTTGTCTTTGAGCTGAGGGGAGGGGCTGTGACTCAGTGGCGGAGCCTCTGCTTGGCATGCAGAAGGTCGCAGGTTCAATCCCTGGCATGTCCACTTAAAAGGTAGGAGGTGATGTGAAAGACCTCCTCCTGAGAGCTGCTACCAGTCTGAGTAGATGTAACTGACTTTGATGGACCGAGGATCTGGTTCAGGATAAGGCAGCTCCACGTGTTCACATGAAGAAATCAGAGAAAGGTTTTCTGTATGGACAGTACACATAAGAACATAAAAGGAGCCAATGTTGGATCAGGCCAACGGCCCATCCAGTCCAACACTCTGTGTCACACAGTGGCCAAGAATACCAGGTGCCCTCAGGAGGTCCACCAGTGGGGCCAGGACACTAGAACATAAGAACGTAAGAGAAGCTAATGTTGGATCAAGCCATTGGCACATCCAGTCCAACACTCTGTGTCACACAGTGGCCAAAAGTACCAGGTGCCCTCAGGAGGTCCACCAGTGGGGCCAGGACACTAGAACATAAGAACGTAAGAGAAGCCAATGCTGGATCAGGCCAATGGCACATCCAGTCCAACACTCTGTGTCACACAGTGGCCAAGAATACCAGGTGCCCTCAGGAGGTCCACCAGTGGGGCCAGGACACTAGAACATAAGAACGTAAGAGAAGCCAATGCTGGATCAGGCCATTGGCACATCCAGTCCAACACTCTGTGTCACAACAGTGGCCAAGAATACCAGGTGCCCTCAGGAGGTCCACCAGTGGGGCCAGGACACTAGAAGCCCTCCCACTGTTGTCCCCCCCCCCCCAAGCACCAAGAATACGGAGCATCACTTGCCCCAGACTGAGAGTTCCTATCTACACCTTGTGGCTAATAGCCACTGATGGACCTCTGCTCCAGATGTTTATCCAATTCCCTCTTGAAGCCCTCCACGCTTGTAGCCGCCACCACCTCCATCATACAAAGTCTTTGGGGTGGCTTATAACTAATTGGGTAACTTAATACGGTATTCATTTATTCTGTGGCATCCATGAGTCCCAGGGAGAAAGGGGAATTGTAAATAATATTAATTAATAAATTAATTTAGTTTATTTATAGCCTGTCTTTTCCCCTGAGACTCAAGGTGGACTACAGAGTACAGAAAGAGGAGGAAAGGCCATCATATGGTATGGGACCTTCAGGGATCAATGCAATAGGACTAAGAATACAAAACTGAATGACAAATGTGAGCCAAAGGTCATACAGTAAGGCGGTAGAAAGTGCCATCAAGTTGCAGCCGACTAATTGAAGCAAGAGACGTTCAGGTGGGGTTGGCCATTGCCTGCCTCTGTGTAGCAACCCTGGACTTCCTTAGTGACCTCACATCCAAGTACCAATCTGGGCTGACCCTGCTTAGCTTCCAACGTCTCATGAGATCAGGCTAGCCTGGGCCACCCAGGGTCCTTACACCTCATTTGATCACTTATAAGGAGGAACCTGCTGGAAAAGGAGTGTATAAAGGGGTAGTGTGGGAACTCTGGGCCCTCGTGACCAGAGTGGTAGCAGCCATTACAGAATCTTTCTAGCCACTGCCCATTACAACTTAAAAGACTAACAAAATTTGTGGCAGGGGATGAGCTTTTGTGAGTCACTGCTCACTTCTGTAGACTTATTTCCATTTATCCTTTCCTTTCCCTGGACTGAATCCTCCTGGACCAAACTGAGACCTAGGCTTCCTGTCTTGTTACCAAGGCTGATAACTCCACACCTACTACCCCTCAGTATATCGCACCTAATCCAATCGAGCCTGCTATTGCCCTTCGGCATCTGAAATCATCTTTATAAAGTTTATATCTCCGGTAACTCATGTTATATTTTATGGCACACATGACCCGGGCCAACAAAGCGACATTTATGTCAGATCCGGCCCTCGTAACAAATGAGTTTCACACCTCTGCCCTAGGGTATGCCGCTATGCAATAAACTTCAGTCAGTCAGCCACCCACCCACCCCTTTTCTTATTCTACAGGCCTGCCTTTTAAACTACAGCAACATACACAGAAAACCCCACACAAAATCACACAACAATAAAAAAAAACAGACCATTTACATAGCAAAATGGGGCCCTTTTAAAAAGACTTTAAAAGAGTGACCATGAGGATGCCTTCTTCTACTTTGGTGCTTAGTTTTTCAAAAAGTGTGACTTGGGTCCATTCTGCATCTGGCATTCACTCCATATTTTGTCAGCACTCAACCTGGCTCCCCCTTGCCTCAGAATATCTATTTTCATTACTTTGCCTTGGATCTTGGTTTCTGCATTGGCTAGCGTCAGTTTGCTGTATATTTTGTTTTCGACGCTTGCTCCTGCATTGGTATGCAGATTTTCCTGTGTCAGTACTTCACTACTTCAAGTAATTCATAGCAATGTGATAAATACAGAGGGGGCAATAGGGGCAGGGGAACTGACGGAGATCCACGAATCCACGTCAAGTTGTCTGCTTATTGTTCCCTTCGAATTGGAAGTGGAGGAAGGAAAAGGTGCCGCTCAAAACCACATTCAGATACCTCGAGGCAACGTCGTACTGACTGCAAAGTCACCCCTGAATAGCCATAGATCTATGCAGAAGGTACCATGAAACCTAATGAACAAGGAAAGTGAAAGTGGCATGCAGTGTAGAGAAGAAGGAGGAGGAGGAGGAGATTGGATTTATACTGTGCCCTTCTCTTGGAGTCTCAGAGCGGCTTACACCTTTCCCTTCCCCTCCCCACAACAGACACCATGTGAGGTTGGTGTGGCTGAGAAAGCTCTTTCCCAGAACTGCTCTTTCAAGAACAGCTCTGACAGAACTATGGCTTGCTCAAGGTCATCCAGCAGCTACATGTGGAGGAGTGGGGAATCAAACCCAGTTCTCCCAGATTAGGGTCTGTGCACTTAACCACTACACCAAACTGGCTGTGGGAAAACTGTAAGGAAACTGATGGGTGCAGAATCAGCTTTAGTCGTCATCGAGGTCTCTGTTATTTCACTCATACACATTTTTGGCCCCCCTCTCATGCCATTTAATTACCCAGCTCGATTCTCCACGAATCTGGGAAGAACATAGTGATTTCACCCACTGTGCAAAGTCGTAAGCCACTGCGAGGCAGAAGGAAGTGAAACTCCACCACATCAGCTCCAGCACGACCCCAAAGCTGTTCAGCATGGTTCTTGAGTTGTACAGTTGTGAGATAAAGGAATCTCAGGCTTGACTCACTAGCAAACAAGACTGTCAAAACCAGTTTGCTCACCTGCTGAAGAGATTTAAGATTTGAGGACTGGTGTGGGATGTTGGTTTCCACACAATCTCTCCTCAGATCTTCCTGTGAGGACTCAGAAACCTCCAACTAACTGAGCATCAGAGTAAACTGCTTTCTCTGCCTTCATTTCTTCACCTCCCTGCCTCCCCCGCCCCCCAATGTTTATTTCATAGTTCTTTTCCCAGGAGAGATGTTTTCTTCCGTCTTTAAGAGCCGCAACAGTGTGTTAGGATCACCTTTAGAGGAACTTCATAAATATTGAGAATGGGTTTCATCTTCCGCTTTTACACAAAGCAATGAATCACTCTGGAGATTTTTCTTTGGACCACAAAAAAGTGAGGGAGAGAGAGAGAGAGAGAGAGAGAGAGAGAAAGAAACGGCCCCTCTGCATGTCTATAGAACAAGATGTCTTCTTTTCAACTTGGCCTCAGCATTAGAAAATCGAGACAAAAAAAAGTGAGGGAAAAGGCGGCCGAATGAATTGGAAGCGGCCTGCGAGAGCGCCTTTTGTATTCATCCCATTTTCACATGATTTGGCTCTTTTGTAAAGCGTCTGAATAGCCCGATGCTTCATTGCTTCTGGTGAATTCTGGAATACCATCTAGGCAGACAATAGATTTGAGTTTGATTTTTTTTGGGGGGGGGGGGGAACACCTTCATAGAAAAAGATTTACCTTCCAGGTAAATCTAAACACCTAAAATGATAAAGGAGGCTTTTGCTTTGGCATTTGAAGGGTAATGAGCAAAATAAGTCCCATGAAACATTGGAAAAGCAAGGGAACTTCTGAGATGCGGATATAGACAGGTTCAAATAGAACAAATGTTGGCTCCTTCGGCAAACTGCGTATACTGTCGCAATGCTCCTTCTAAGCTGTGGACTCTTGTGAGCAAAAAAATCTGCTTTGTAAGCTACTGGGCATTAAAGTTATGAGCAGTGTTCCCTCTAAGCTGAGTTAGTGTGAGCTAGCTCACAGTTTTTTAGCCTCTGGCTCACACATTTTTGTCATAGCTCAGGAAGGATGGCTCCAGAGCAAACCAATTTATGCAGTAGCCAAATCGCTCACTCACAACTTTAATTCCAGTAGCTCACAAAGTAGAATTTTTGCTCACAAGACTCCACAGCTTAGAGGGAGCATTGGTTATGAGAGAGCCATTTGGCTATGACATAAATTGGTTTGCTCTGGAGCCATCCTTCCTGAGCTAAGGCAAAAAACGTGTGAGCCAGAGGCTCGAAAACTGTAAGCTAGTTCACACTAACTCAGCTTAGAGGGAACACTGCTCCTGTGCTCTTTTGGGTGATGTGCAAGGTTAAAAATGTACTAGGTGATCATGTAAGCATGTGGGGCCTACTCTTCCTAGTGGTGTTGTTCATAGCCAGGGCTATTTTGGGGCAGGAATACACAGGAACAGAGTTCCGGCTGGCTCCCGAGTTGGCCACACCTACAACCAAAACCTCTGGCATGCATGACTACAGAGCACACTGCCCTCCCCACATTACACACAAGGGGGAAAGGCGGCATGTTAAAATGCCCTCTTTCCCTCTGGGGAGCCCTTTGGGATTTCCTTGTCATTTTCACTCCCACCACCACCACAGCAGAGAGTGAAATTGACAAGGAAAAGCCTCTCTCTGCCTTCCCTTCTCTAGCTGACATGTAGCAGCTGGAAAGAGGCAGGCAGGGAACCCAGGCACATTGAAAATGCCTCTCTTTCCCTTCCTGATATGGGGGAGGGAGAGAAAGGCATTTAACTATGCCCCCCCACACTTCCATGAGTCTCTCCGCAATAGTGGAGAGGCTCAGGGAAGAAAGGGGCATGCAGACATGCCTGGGTTCCCCTCCTGATCTTCTCCAGGTGTGAGAAGATCAGGAGGGGAACCCAGACATGTTGAAAATGCATCTACCCGTCCTCCCACCGCACTTCCCCGAGTCTCTCTACAAAAGCAGAGAGGCTCAGGGAAGGAACAGGGCATGTTTGCCTGGCTGCCCTCGGTCTCCCCAGCCTGCACACCTTGGCGGGCTGGCTGGGGAGACCAACAGCAGCCAGGCAAACATGCCCTGTTCCTTCCCTGAGCCTCTCTGCTTTTGTAGAGAGACTCGGGGAAGTGCAGTGGGAGGATGGGTAGGAGACTAGAAAAGGAATCTTTCAGATCCCAGGCACTTCAGCAGTGCCTTTCCCCAGCTGTTTGGTTGAGGAGGGGGGGGGGTAGGAGACTAGAAAGGCGCTGCTGAAGTGGGGCGGAGAAGCTCAGGGGGCGCCAGAATGTATCCTCACCTAGTGGGTGGGAAAACCTAGGGCCATCACTGACCCTGCCCTCCCCAGGCTCCACCCCCCAAATCTCCAGGTATTTCCCAAACCAGAGCTGGTAACCCTAACCCTACATCCTGTTCATATTTATGGCATCAAAAAGTGGCATTGTACAGTTTAAAACAGATTGGAATCATTTTTCTGCATCATGACGATTATTTTGGGCTTAATTGTGCACAGGGTTGCCAGCCTCCAGGTAGGGCCTCGGGATCTCCCGCTTTTACAGCTGGTCTCCAGGTGACAGAGATCAGCTCCCCTTGAGGAAATGGCTGCTTTGAAGGGGGACTTTGTGGCATTGTACCATGCTGAGGCCCCTCCCCTCCCCAAACTCCGCCCTCTCCTGGCTCCACCCCCAAAGTCCCCAGGTATTTTCCAACCCAGACCTGGCAACTTTAATTGTGCACTATGTGCTTCACTGTGCATTATGTCTGACCTTCCGAAACACAGATATCTCTCTGTTCGGTTCAGTTCTGAATTGCCTTTTGAGTGCCGCTTCTTTAACTGAACTTCATATTCTGCATCCATTCGCTGTTTCCTCTGTTGCAATCCGTGCAGGGCCTGCTGCCCGCTCAAGATGCTTATCTGCAACAGCAAATACGTTGCTGCTGCATCAGGAGCAGAAAGTGGAATGTATTTTTCAGGATCCCTAATTTGCAAGAGCAAATATGTGGTTTCCGCAGAACACTGAATATTCTCAGGGTCCATTAAACATTAGCCACTATACAATGCAATCCGTAGCAGAGTTTGGTCCTGCTAAGTCCATTGACTTCAGTGGCCTGGAAAGGGTGCAACTCCGCTGAGGACTGTACTGTGAATATGGTTTGCTTTCCCGCAAAGCGAGGTCCAGCAAGGACAAGGCAAACCAGGGGAAAAATTGAAATGCAGAAAATGAAAGACGACCGACGGAGTCGGCTTTTGAAAACCTGCATTTGTATTAGTCTGCCAAGACAGGGCAGATAAAGTAGCTTTTTACTGGATCAACAAATACCGTAACAGACATTAAAGGTCAAAATGGATAAATATCAAGCTACACAAATCCTGTCCTTAGCTGAAGGCAACAGGGGGAAAACAGTGCTGTTTTTCTGACAACTCATCTTCTGACTTGCTGTGACTGCTGTTGAAAACCCATCATGGAGATAGTGTGGAACTAATATGTGTGTGTGTGTGTGTGTGTGTAACACCCACACACACACTAATAAAGAACCACAACAATGATCCTATCACTGGTTTTTAACCATTCTTCATAAATTTGGGGGGAGAAGGCTGGCTGAGAGCCAGTCTGGTGTAGTGGTTAAGTGCGCAGACTCTAATCTGGGAGATCCGGGTTTGATTCCCCACTCCTCCACTTGCACCTGGCTGGATGACCTTGGGCAAGCCATAGCTCCGTACCAGCTGTTCCCTCAAGGACAGCTTGGGAAAGAGCTCTCTCAGCCCCACCTACCTCACAGGGTGTCTGTTGTGGGGAGGGGAAGGGAAAAGGAGTTTGTAAGCCGCTCTGAGACTCCCTTGGGGAGTGGAGGGCGGGGTATAAATCCAATCTCTTCTTCTTCTTCTTCTTCTGAATTAAGCTTCCATTGATTTCCCTGTTAAATACATTTGGATCCATTTTTACCACTTTGACTGAGGAATGAAATCATAGCACTTGGGGGACCCTCTGCCCTCCGGCTGACATTTTCACTAGGATTGTTTGGAGGTGTTAGTTCTGAATTGTTTTTCGCTGGCCATGATCTACGTGGAGTGAACCAGAACTAGAGTCAGGGTTAGCCACAGTTACACAGCTGCCAAGTGGAATTTGGAGAGACCCTCGCTGTGCGGGAATCTAAGCCTGATCCATCTCTCCGGGTGGTGGCAGTTGGTAGCACTGGGTCCTTCTGGAATGACCAGGCATGCCAGCCCTGCCCCCTTCCTTGGCATACACACAACCTTCAGAGATGGAGGTGGAGTTTGTCCTCTTTGTCCCCCAATCTTGGCCAGGTAGTGAAGGGTCATACAGTATTGGCTGCTGCATCCTACTCAGCTGCCTGAGAACTGAACTTAGTCCGTAGGTCACGAGCCCAAAACTGACATATTGAATTCACACAAAAAAAATATTTTTAAAATGTTTCTTGGAGTAAGACTGTGAAAAGCGGTTTTGCACAAATGTGTAATTCCAGGAGAACTTAAGGTGTGTAACCCTAGTTGGGCCCAAGGCATGGAAATGGCCTTGGATTGGTCAACTTCCATTTCCAAAAGATTGTGGTTTGTATAGGTAGAAGCAACTTCCGAAAAGCCTCCACTGAGATTCAGGTAGGGCTGCCAGCCCTGGGTTGGAAAATACCTGGGGACTTTGGGGGTGGAGCCAGGAGAGGGCAGGGTTTGGGGAGGGGAGGGGAGGGGTCTCAGCAGGGTACAATGCCATACAGTCCACCTTTCAAAGCTGCCATTTTCTCCAGGGGAGCTGATCTCTGTCAGCTGGAGATCAGTTGTAAAAATGGGAGATCTCCAGACCCCACCTGGTGGCTGGGGACTCTAGGTTCAGGGGACCTACCAAAACAATATGTGACGAAGCATGGGAGACTACAGTAAGAGGAAGAAAGATCCAGAATCACACAGAAATATGGATTAACAGCAATGAATTTTTTTCTTTCAATGGCTTGTTGGAAAGGCAAAAGTATAAGAACAGGTGCAGCAAGGAGTCCAATCAGAGCTCATGCAAGAGTGAGGAGGGCCAACTTTTAGAACAGATCTTGTTGTATCTTGCGCAAGGGCGTAGACTTTCCATTTTCCGGGGGCTGGGGCTGGGCCAGAGACATCACAGGCCATTGTCTCCGGGGGAGGCTCAGCACTTCCTGGAAAAGTTTGGGGGGGGGGGCTCCAGCTCCCCAGTCCCCCTGAAGTTGACACCTATGCCCTTGCGCTGTGTGCCACATAGTCTTTGAAGGTCCCCCCCCCCCATCAGTGGCTTTTTAGCAGGAAGGTATCATTGTTGGGGGCGATGCTTTACTTGTCCGACACAAAGAGGCGATCCTGCAGCGAAAAATGGGGGAAGTACTAAGGAAAGGGATTGTGTGTTGGCTGGCAACGCATGTGGAAGACTTCAAATAGCACTGAGAACGGAGCCAGCAAGGTAGGGTGAGGGCAGGTAGGCAGGAAGAGAGAGAGAGAACAATGGGGAAATGCCTTCTTTTATACCCTAAAGTGACTAGGAGCTGATGCTCGGTCAGTCACATAGACCCCAGGGATTTCTGGAAAAATCTGATTCCTCAGGGAGGTAGAAAATTGGATTAATTGTTGGGCAATTGTAATGACGTTCCACTAATGGTGACGCCTCTCAGATAAACAAAGGAAAGAAAGGAAGTGGAGTCCATGCAGCATCTGGTGATGTTAATATGGGGGTGGGGAAGGTGCCTGCATGGTGGAAGAGAAGTCTTTCCATGGCGTTTGTGCAGGAATGTCCTGGTTCTTTTGGCAGAACATGGCTCTTCTCAGTGATCTGCTGCTGGTGCTGTGTATCTGTGGGGCCAGGGAGGCTGGCTCGCCTTCTGGCATATCCCTACAGAGGCTGCAGAGACGCAGGTGGGAGAGGCATCGGGTATTCCATGGATCCATGTCTGGCTTGGCACGCTGCTAACAAGGCTTCCCTTGGTGGGGCACATGCCTATAGTCCAACAAGACGGCTCTGTCTCGTGGTTACTGTTCTGTCCACTACCCCGGAATACTGTCAGCTAATTCTGCCCTCTCCTGCCCGGAAGGTGGGATGTGTGAACCCTTGACGTCAGGACTGTGGAATGTTGTATTATATTTCTCTTGGCATGCTTATCACTCTTTGAGCTACTCTGACCTTGAGAGACTGTTGGTGCCGGCTCGTGTATCTCTTCTCCTGTCTGACTCTTATTCTTCCCGCTTTTTCCCTGGGAACTGTAAACCGGTATTTTAAGCGCCTTTTCTCTGACATGAGATTGGTTAGCATGCATTACCAGACCCCCTTTTGAATTCTGTATAATTATCCTGAATGAGGCGGTGTCTGCCATTACTAACACAAGAAGTGCAGATGACCATAGCAGACATTTCTCAATAAAGCATTCCTGTTTAAGGACACTTGTTGTTGACTGACTCTGTAGGACTCTCACACATTCTTGGTTTACAGTCCAGCTGTTCTTAGTTCATAAGGTGCTTTCGTGGCAACAGCATGCTGCTTTCACTTCCTTTGATCATCAGATTTTATGGTACCTTCTGTATAGATTTGTGCCCGTTCAGGGGTAACTTCACAGTCACTATGGTGTTGCCCCGGGGTATCTGAATGTGGTTTTGAGTTGCACCTTTTCCTCGGTGTTGAGAAAATGTGGAGCGAGTGCCAGATGCAGAATCTTCCAATGATAGAACGTTTTGGGGGCCATTAATTCGTAGGGTCACCATAAGTCAGAGACGACTTGATGGGACGAAACATACACACACAAAAGGCACCCAGAACATCTCCCCAAAATGCAAAGCAGGGACAAAACTGAGACAGAGATGTGTCACAAAATAGGGACTGTTCAAAATGGACCATAGAGTGTCTGTGTTCTATCACAGATGTCCATCCGTAGAAATGGTTTACACTATCTACTTTAAGCCATCCTCAGGGAGGGGGTGATATTTGTACGAAATTACCCCACATTGGGAAGAAGAGCTCAAAATAAGCCACAAATTGGATTGCTGACATCTCTCAAAAGTCTGATCAGAAAATGGTGCAGTTATTCTCAAGATTTTATGAAGCTTTGAATATGGATGAGCCCTGTTCATTCATAGGAGTCCCCAACAGAAATCAAAACTGTGTTTCAGCCGTGCCAGCCGCCAGGACCCAAAGGTCAATAACTTTGCATGGCACGGCCGAGACCCCCTCATCTCCCCTCTCCTCTGCAATCTCTACTCCTCTGTTTTTAATAAAGCACATTGAAGTGAGTTTTCCCTCCACCTTATAGCTCAGTGACCTTTCTTGGCTCCTAACATTTTGACATTGCATATTCATGGAGGAAAGCGATGGCTCACAAGTGTGCATGTTGGCAGATAAAGTCATCCGGAACAGCCGCGTGTCTTTTGGATGGTGGAGACCGAACTCACTGTCAGAAAACAAAAAGCTATTCTGCTGATGGCGTTGCGAGCATCACCGAGGAAACGTGGCTCGTCCTACTCTGTAGAGACTCTTCCGAAGTTTCTTCTGGGATTTTGGAGCTTACCTGGCCTTGTTTCTGGAGTGGAACGGATGCACTAGCAATCCTCTCTTTTGGGGGGTTGGTTAAAAATATCCAATACTTTTATAGTATGCACAGTTTTCTGTCACTTACCATCCTTCTATTGATTTGTGTGTTTTCCCTTCTCCCTCACTAATGCGCATTGCTAGTGCTATCAATTAAAAGAAACTCAGTGGGATTCTACATACGAAGATTTGTTTTGGTATTTCACCCCAGCCCAGGAGTTCAGACGTAAATCACCACATACAAAATAATAATTTTTAAATTATCTATCTATCTGTCTGTCTGTCTGTCTGTCTACCTAGCAGAGTTCTATCAGTGGCTGTATAGATAGGATCTCTCAGTCTGGGGCAAGTGATGCGCTGTGTTCTTGGTGCTGGGAGGGGCAACAGTGGAAGAGCTTCTAGTCAATGCTCCCTCTAAGCTGTGGAGTCCTGTGAGCAAAAATCCTACTTTGGGAGCTATGGCATTAAAGTTGTGAGCAAGCGATTTGGCTACTGCATCAATTAGTTCGCTCCGGAGCCATCCTTCCTAAGTGAAGACAAAAATGTGTGAGATGAAGGCTAAAAACGGTGAGCTAGCTCACACTAACTCAGCTTAGAGGGAACACTGCTTCTAGCGTCCTGGCCCCACTACTGGACCTCCTGATGGCACCTGGTATTTTTGGCCACTGTGTGACAGAACATTGGTTTCTCTTCTCTTCTCTTCTCTTCTCTTCTCTTCTCTTCTCTTCTCTTCTCTTCTCTTCTCTTCTCTATCTATCTATCTATCTATCTACCCATCCATCCATCCGTCCATCCATCCACTTTTAATTAATTTTTAAACAGAGAAAAGAGCGAGAGTCCAGTGGCAAGGTACAAGCTTTCCAACTCTGCAGTGGCTCAGAGGCTAAGACACTGAGCTGCAAACTGGAAGGTCGGTAGCTTGGCAGTTCGAGACCTGAGTGCCGCATGATGGAGTAAGCTCCTGTCTCTGGTTCCAGCTCCTGCCAACCTAGCAGTTCGAAAGAAAGAAATTGCAAGTAGATAAATAAGTACCACTTTGGTGCGGAGATAACAGCTTTCCATGCGCCTCAGCATTTAGTCATGCCAGCCACATGACCACAGAGAAGTCTTCGGACAGCACTGACTCTTCGGCTCAGAAACGGAGATGAGCAGTGCTCCCTAGAGTCGGATTTGACTGGCTTTCGAGCAGGGGAAACCTTTACCCTTTACTGTATGAGCTTTCCAGGAGTCACTGCTCTCTTCTTCAGATAGATCAAGATGGGTAGTCATTTTAGCCTGTCTGTAGCCGTAGAAAAGAGCCAGAGTCCATGAGCACCTGAAAGTAACAAACTATGTGGCAGGGGATGAGCTTTTGTGAGTCACTGCTCACTTCTTCAACAGAGAGAATTTTTAAGACATCAGAACAAAATATAAGAACAACAATTGCCGGTCTACAGTGAAGCACCTATATAAGGGAAGTGAGGAATTGACTTAAAGGAAGGAAAGATGCAAATGAACGGAAGGAAGTGGAAAATATCAGCTTTCCTTGAAAGTGTCATGGATTTTTCGCCTGTCTGTTTGCATACCCCATCTCTCCTTACTGGCTCTGCATTTGAGGAAAGGAATGGTTCTTGGTGGCAGGCAAAAAAAAAATGTGTCTCCACAAAGATTTGCTGACACTCCACCCCCACCCCCCAAGTCAAATGCAATGGCTTCTTTTGGGACTTTGAAAGAAGGGGGGGGGGGACTACAACAAGGAGAAGGGTATACGTTTCGAGGCAGTGTGGTTCTTCATACATAGTCATGAGCTGTTTGTCAGTTACCTGTGAGTCTAATTACGAGCTAATCAAATTGTTTTTTTATCCCTTTTGTTGCCGCTGCTAATCTAGGTCTTCCATGGCTAGTGAGACACTGGCTGCTGATAATTTTTAATATTATTTTCTAAAATAATATGAACCCCCCCCCCCTCAGATGAATCAGCGATGATCCCAGAACTTGGGAACGGCCTTGAAGGAATCCTGTGGGCTTTTGGTTCCCAGGAACTGAGAAGGTCCAGTTGCCCAGTGTTCCCTCTAAGCTGAGTTAGTGTGAGCTAGCTCACAGTTCCTTAGCCTCCGGCTCACACATTTTTGTCTTAGCTCAGGAAGGATGGCTCCAGAGCAAACTAATTTATGCAGCAGCCAAATCGCTCGCTCACGACTTTCATGCTCGTAGCTCACAAAGTAGAATATTTGCTCACAGGACTCCACAGTTTAGAGGGAGCATTGGTTGCCATCAGAAGGAAGGAAGGAAGGATGGAAGGGAGGGAGGGAGGGAGGAGGGGGAGGAGACCGAAGTAGAAAAGGAGGAGGAGGAGATTGGATTTATATCCTGCCCTTCACTGCCCAAAGGAATCTCAGAGCAGTTTACAATCCCTTTCCCTTCCCCTCCCCGCAGCAGACACCCTGTGAGGTAGGTGGAGCTGAGAGAGCTCTTTCAAGAACTGCTCCTGAGAGAACAGCTCTGAAAGAACTTGTGACTGACCCAAGGTGACACCAGCAGCTGCATGTGGAGGAGTGGGGACTCAAACCCGGCTCTCCCAGATTAGAATCTGCGCTCTTAACCACTACACCAAACTGGCTCTCCAGGAGATACGAAGCCCTGCAATCAGTTGTAAATATATCTCTCTGCAAATCCCTTGCGAATGCCGCGGGCGAGGTCTTGCCACTTGAACCGTCCTTCTGTTTGTCAGAGCAAAGAAGGACGGACTTGCTTTTGTGACGCAGTCCAGAGGCGCCTGGATCCAAGCAGAGTCCTTGCAGGCAGAAGGTCCCTGGACTCACGACAATATCACTGGTTGCTGGAGTCATTAGGGAAATCCTTCCTCCGCTCCCTGAGCAAGACTGATCATGTGATGTGCAAGAAGACAGCCTCGTGTCTTCATTTAGCTCCCCCTTTTTAAGAGCCTACCTTTCTTCCCGAAAGTCAGGTCAAAAAAATATATCATTAAGAGACAGAGAGCCAATTATAACAGCAAGCCACGTACCTTCAGTCAGGCTGAAAACAGCATTTTTGAAGCAAGCCAGCTTATGTTTTGACAGTTTTCTAGAAATCCACCTGAGTCTGCCTTCCTCTCAGAGGATTCGTTATTTGCCAGCCCTCCTGCAGGACAGCTGATATAAGGTGTAGCTGGGCTAGAAGCTGGGTTCAAATCCCCTCCCTGCTATGAAGCTATAGTTGCCAACCTCCAGGTAGCACCTGGAGATCTTTCACCATCACAGTAGATCTCCAGATGACCAAGATCAGTTCCCCTGGAGAAAATAGCTGCTTTGGAGGGAGGAGGAGGAGGAGGAAGAAGAAGAGAAAAGAAAAGAAGAGAAAAGAAGAAGAGATTGGATTTATATCCCGCCCTTCACTACCCAAGGGAGTCTCAGAGCGGCTTACAAACTCCTGACCCTTCCCCTCCCCACAACAGACACCCTGGGACTGGAGGTAGGCGGGGGCTGAGAGAGCTCTGAGACAGCTGTGCCAGAACTACGGCTTGCCCAAGTGAAACCACTGCACCAAACTGGTTCTTGTAGCACATGAGAAAAGTCATAATTCATTGTGCACAAAGAAGGGCAGCTGGGGAAGTGGAGGAGTGGGGAATCAAACCTGGTTCTCCCAGATTAGAGTCCGTGCACTTAACCACTACACCAAACTGGCTCTGGAGAAGGAGAAGGGGAAGGTATTTGTGAATTTCCTGCATTGTGCAGGGGGTTGGACTAGATGACCCTGGAGGTACCTTCCAACTCTATGAGAAGAAGAAGAAGAAAAGAAGTAGAAGAAGAGTCTAATCCCATTTTGAAGCCAACTGAGGCCTTTCCCTATATCCTCTGGGAATGAACCCCACATTAGTTTGAATGAAGGAGTGATCCTTTTTTTCTGATGGCCTGGATTTGAACACAAACCCATTTCTCATGCCTCTTCTTCACAAATCGGTGCTGCAAATAAACACCCCCTCCACCAGCTATGACTCTATAAAATAGTTTCATTCAGTGCTGAGATCCCAGGGTGCGTATTTGCTTTTGAAAGGGGTTTGGCTTTGGCAAAGCCCCTTTGAACATCTCTTTATTTGAAAACTCTGCAGGGTTTCCCCACTCCTCCACATGCAGTGTGGTGTGTCCTTGGTCAGTCACACATGCTAGTGTGACCTTGGGTCAGTCACAAGTTGTTTCAGAGCTGTTCTCTCACGAGCAGTTCTCGAGAGAGCTCTCTCAGCCCCACCTACCTCAATGGGTGTCTGTTATGGGGAGGGGAAGGGAAAGGGGATTGTAAGCTGCTCCGAGACTCCTTCTGGTAGTGAAGGGTGGGGTATAAATCCAGTGTCGTCATCTTCTTCTTCTGTCAGCTGTGGTTTGATGGCACTTTGCACCACCAAGACGGAAGGGAAAGGAGGATTCAGCTTCCCTGACCAGCATACTCCTATCAATGCCCTCATCTCATAAGAACATAAGAGAAGCCACTGTTGGATCAGGCCAGTGGCCCATCCAGTCCAACACTCTGTCACACAATGGCCAAAAACACCAGGTGCCCTCAGGAGGTCCAGCTGTGTGAGACTGTCCCAATAGATATAGTCCACAACAGGTCTCCTTAAACAGATAGTCCTTTATTTGTAGAAAAGATCATGTTGGTCAGACCCTTCTTCTGTTAGTAATGCTTCAGCTTTGAATTACAATCGTAATTATACTGGATGTGAAATATGGCCCAACTACCCTCTACTAATCAATACAGAGAATTCTTGGCGCCCAATTATACTGGCCCAAGTTCCCAAGGAAAGCGCGGCAAAATGAATTCTCAGGGAGAAATACTGTTGAACATTTTGGAAGAACGGTTCCCAGAGAAATTAAGAAAACAGAATACATAACACCTGTGGTTCTTGTAACACAGAACAGGAGCCACTTCCTTTCAAGGCCGTTAGCTGAGGAGGCTAGAGATAAAAGCGAATGAGTAATGAGCATGCGCAAAGCAAAGCAAAGCAAGTGAGGCGAAGCGAGGTGTGCATTCCAGTGGTGGGGGTCAGGTCCCCAATGCTATCTCCCGGTCGGGACCTATAAGTATGGAGTAAAGCATTCAGACCCAAAACAATGCAAGTTAAACAGAAAGGCTTAGCCGGATGTAACATTGTGATATTGGTGCAGTCCCCCCAGCCTATGGCAGTTTACTGACAACCAGTGGGGCCAGGACACTAGAAGCCCTCCCACTGTTGCCCCGCCCCCCAAGCACCAAGAATACAGAGCATCACTTGCCCCAGACCGAGAGAAGAAGAAGAAGAGAAGAAGAGATTGGATTTATACCCCGCCCTCCACTCCCCAAGGGAATCTCAGAGCGGCTTACAAACTCCTTTCCCTTCCCCTCCCCACAACAGACATCCTGTGAGGTAGGTGGGGCTGAGAGAGCTCTTTCCCAAGCTGTCCTTGAGGGAACAGCTGGTACAGAGCTATGGCTTGCCCAAGGTCATCCAGCCAGGTGCAAGTGGAGGAGTGGGGAATCAAACCCGGTTCTCCCAGATTAGAGTCCGCGCACTTAACCACTACACCAAACTATACCTTGTGGCTAATAGCCACTGATCAATCCGACTCCTTCCTGTCCGCTTTCTTCATTGTCCAGTGTTCCCACCCATACATAGACGATGGGGAACTGGCCAGTTAAAGAAGCCATCACATAAACTGGAGCCACAATAAACGATAGTGTTAAAATCTGTTTTATGGACTCGGCGCTTCTTTTTCCGTGAGCATTTCTGAAATAAACAAGCAACGGTTCCCTGAAATAAGGAAGAGGTGACAAGCCGACTGCTGGGGTGGCACAGAAAATTCTCGACCCCAGCGGTGAGCCTCGAAAATTCTTCGGAATCAGCTGAGAACATAGAGCCGGGCGGTGGGTGGGCTCTGTCTGTGTTTGTGCAGAACTCTCCTTCCCTGCCAGCTCTTTAAAACAGGAGAGCTGCCGTCCAGGAGTGATATTTTAAGAGCTGCGTTTTACAACGCTGAGAATACAGCTGGCCGTATAAGTTGAGAGATCTAGCCAGATTGCTTGGCATTTATGGGCAACATCTCAAGGTCAGATTCGAGCATCCAAGGACTGGTCATGTTACCTCTTGCTCCGGTGTTTTCTTTGCCAGCAGTTTCCTCTGTGTTCTGCTCAGCTCTATAATGTTAAGTGGCAGCCTGGCCAGGAGGAGCTCTTCCCCTTCCACGCAGGGGAGCCGTAGATGCTCCGTCTTCGTATCTGTCGGTGGCCGTTAGATGGCCCCTCGAAGTGTGGCGCAAATCAAAAAGTCAATTGTCCATTTTAATCAGCTGCACCCCTGGCGCATGCTGTGGCAGGCAACCGGAATTTGCTTGCGCGGAGTAAACATTTCAGGTCCAATCCAATCATTTTTTCCCCCAGTGAAACGCTTGCAAGCATGAAAAAGGCAAGGAAAGCTCACAGAAATCTTCCATAGGGAAAGGATTTCCGGGGGGAGGGGGTGCATTGATCACAGCTAGGTCAATGTTGTATTAATGTTGTAACCTGCCCTGAGTTGAAGCGCTTGGGGCTCCTTAGCTTGGAGAAATGACAGCTGAGGGGTGACATGATCGAGGTTTATAAGATTATGCATGGGATAGAGCAGGTGGAGAAAGAAGTCCTTTTCTCCCTTTCTCACAATAGAAGAACTTGTGGGCACTCCATGAAATTGCTGAGCAGTCGGGTTAGAACAGATAAAAGGAAGTCCTTCTTCACCCAAAGAGTGATTAACATGTGGAATTCACCGCCACAGGAGGTGGTGGCGGCTACAAGCACGGACGGCTTCAAGAGGGAATTAGATAAACATATGGAGCAGAGGTCCATCAGTGGCCCCTATTAGCCAACAAGGTATAGATAGGAACTCTCAGTCTGGGGCAAGTGATGCTCTGTATTCTTGGTGCTTGATTGGGGGGGGGGCAACAGTGGGAGGGCTTCTGGCGTCCTGGCCCCACTGCTGGACCTCCTGAGGGCACCCGGTGTTTTTGGCCATTGTTTGACAGAGTGTTCGACTGGATGGGCCACTGGCCTGATCCAACATTGGCTTCTCCTATGTTCTTACGAGCCCACTGCAGGAAAGGCAGGATAGAAACTTAATCAAATAAATAAATAAATAAGTTGTGATGTGGTCCATGGGGTCGCGAAGAGTCAGACTCGACTGTGTGACTGAACAACAGCAACAAACCCTGAATTGGAAGCATTTACAGTGCCAGCTTTGGGTTGGGAAATATTTGGAGATTTGGGGGGCTGGAGCCTGGGGAAGGACCTCAGCAGGGGACACGGCCCTAGAGTCCACCCTCCAAATCAGCCATTTCCTCTAGGGGAGCTGATCTTGGCTGTCTGGAGATCAGTTGTAATAGCAAGAGATCTCCAGGAGCCACCTGGCAACCCTGACTGAAGAAGAGGAGGAGGAGGAGATTGGATTTATGCCCTGCCCTTCACTCGGAGTCTCAGAGTGGCTTACAAACTCCTTTCCCTTCCCCTCCCCACAACAGACACCCTGTGAGGTAGGTGGGGCTGAGAGAACTCTTTCAAGAACAGTTCTAACAGAACCAGGACTCATTTCGTAGCCGGAGCTCCTTTGCATATTAGGCCACACCCTCAAATGTAGCCAATCCTCCAAGAGCTTACAGAGCTCTTCTTACAGGGGCTACTGTAAGCTCTTGGAGGATTGGCTCCACCGGAAGGGGGGTGGCCTAATATGCAAAGGAGCTCCTGCTACGAAATGAGTCCTGAACGGAACCATGGCTTGCCCAAGGTCATCCAGCAGCTGCAAGTGGAGGAGTGGGGAATCAAACCGGGTTCTCCCAGATTAGAGTCCGCGCACTAAACCACTACGCCAAACTGGTTCTTGTAGCACATGAGAAAAGCCATAATTCATAGTGCACAAAGAAGGGCAGCTGGGGAAGTGGCGGAGGCCATTCCTTCCAAAGACATTCTTCTGTTCTAAGCTTCGCCCTCCTGAAACTCACCGCTTTTGTGAGCAAGGTAAGTATAATACAAGGTGAGGACAGACATCACATACAGAAGGTCACCCATGGCACAGACCTTGCTTCCTTCCTCTTACCCGTGCATGAGTAACCTCAGCTTGTGGGTGCTGTGGGACAGAACTCAGAATGAGGCTTGCAGTCATTCAGAGGGAATAAAACATCTTCTACTTTTCAATTAACATCATATAACAAAAACACAGAACTTAGTAACACAACCGAACGGGGATCTTTTGAAGTCCAAACCATTCAGTTCTCCTTCCTTCACAGCTTGTCACCCCCCAAAGTCCATCCTTTTCCTCTTGTTGGTGGGTCAAGAAGTCTCCAGCTGAACACTCCAGGCACCAGCTTGCAAAACGAGGGTCCCAGTTGAGCTCCCCACTAGATGACACAGCCCTGAAACAATAATTCTAAAATTTATAATGTAGAACAAAAGTCTCCCTCTCTTACCAGTGTCCATCCATACTTCATAGTTGCCTTAAACGAGGGCTGCAGTCACACACACACTAAATAATCCATTTTCTATCCATTTCCAATGCACTTTCCAACCTCCTGATGGTACCTGGTGTTTTTGGCCACTGTGTGACACAGAGTATTGGACTGGATGGGCCATTATCCTGATCCAATATTGGCTTCTCTTATGCTCTTATGGATTTTGTCCATTTACACAGTGAAAATCCAGCTGGAAAGTGCACTGAAAGTGGATTGAAAGGGGCTTGTTTAGCGTGTGGGACCACAGCCGAGTTGTTAAGAGCCTAGGATTAAGGTTCAAGCTCCCCAGCAGGGCAGTCTGGCTTCCCTCTTCAGCTTTCCACCTAGGGCTGCCAAGTCAGCCTGGGGGGCGGGGGATCCCCCGCTAAAGGGGTTCCCGATCCGCCGGCCAGCATTCAGCCGGCGGGGGGAACCCCACCCCCGAAGTCGTCCGGCGAGGACGACGTAATGACGTCACCGGAAGTGACGTCGGCACATTGGGGGCGTTGCCAGGGCGACGCTCTGGCAATCAACCCAAAACTCTAGTTTTGGGGCGATTGCCAGAGCATCGCCCTTGCAACGCCCCCAACGTGCCGACGTCACTTCTGGTGACGCCGCCGGGCGCGCGCGCGCCAGAAGAAACTCCCAGCTACAGGAGGACTCCCCCCCGCCGGTGAGTCCATAAGACTTGGCAACCCTATTTCCACCAGATCTGCACTCTTCTGTATCTAGAGGCTCCACCCCTTCCCGGCTCATTCCACGCCCAGCTAGGGGGTGACACACGCAATGCATTGAATGGGGTGAGGCAGCATTGTGGAGCAGTTAGAGTGCCAAACTAGAACCTAGGAAAGCCAGGTTCAAATCTGGGGTGACCATGGGCTAGGGATGCCAGCCGCCAAGTGGGACCTGGGAGTAAGGTTGCCAGACTCTCGGAGGAGAGGCAAGATTCCCCTGCCGCCGCCGCCAGCAGCCAAGTAGGACCTGAATCCCCTGGAACTAAAGCTCATCTCCAGACCTCAGAGATCACTTCCCCTGCAGAAAACAGATGCTTTGAAGGATGGACCATGGACTCTGTGGCATTGTACCCCCCCTGAGGTCCCTGCCTTCCCCAGGCTCCATCTACAAATCTCCAGAAGTTTCTCAACGGGGTGGGGGGGGGGACCTGGCAACCATACAGAGCCAGTTTGGTGTAGTGGTTAAGTGCGAGGACTCTAATCTGGGAGAACCGGGTTTGATTCCCCACTCCTCCACTTGCACCTGGCTGGATGACCTTGGGCAAGCCATACCTCTGTGCCAGCTGTTCCCTCAAGGACAGCTTGGGAAAGAGCTCTCTCAGCCCCACCTACCTCACAGGGTGTCTGTTGTGGGGAGGGGAAGGGAAAAGGAGTTTGTAAGCCGCTCTGAGACTCCCTTGGGGAGTGGAGGGCGGGGTATAAATCCAATCTCTTCTTCTTCTTCTTCTTCTTCTTCTACCTTGGCACAGTCAGGCACTCTCAGCCTAACCTACCTCACAGGTGAGTTATGAACATAAACTGGGGGAGAAGAGAATGATGTAATCCCCTTTGGATCCCCAACAGGGAGGAACATGGGGCATATGTGAAGTAAATAAAAATAAAATGCCCTGCAAGTCAAATGCTTGTTCAGTTGTGAGCAATGCTCCCTCTAAGTTGTGGAGCCTTGTGAGCAAAAACTCGACTTTGTGAGCTCCTGGCATTAAAGTTGCAAGGGCGCGATTTGGCGACTGCATACATTAGTTTGCTCTGGAGCCACATCCTTCCGGAGCTGAGACAAACATGTGTCAGCCAGAGGCTCAAAAACTGGGAGCTAGCGCACAGTAACTGAGCTTAGAGGGAACACTGGTTGTCGGTATTGCCCACTTCCTCCATGCTTTGGGTATTTCACTCCCACTCCCAAGTTTTTTTACAGCACGAAATGAATGTTTACATATTTTTTGTGTGCCTTCTTTAATTTATTTAATAGCAATGAGTTTTTTTAAAAAAAAAGAAGTAGCAAAACTATTCTCAGGAAATGTGGGTGAAGTGGATTTGTGACTCACGGGTGCTAGCCAATAGACATTCCCTAATTCAAATACCCTCCTAATGAAAACTGTGCAACCATTTTTGACTAAGCCTGGCAACCCTGCTAATAGATTCAGGAAGCTATTTGGATTCATCAACCTCCTGGGCTAGACCATCCCAACTTGTCCTCCACCCATGCAAAGGTTCTGAGCATCCATAAGTCTAAACAGCCATTGCCTTGCTGATTCAGGCAAAGGGCAATCTGACCAACAGTGGCTATCCAAACATCTCTGGCGAAACTGATAAGCACATAACAGAAATAACCATTGTCTGTAGGTTGTCCTGGCAACAGGCTGCAATGGGTAGAACAGCTCTGAAAGAACTTGTGACTGACCCAAGGTCACACCAGCAGCTGCATGTGGAGGAGTGGGGAACCAAACCCGGGTCTCCCAGATTAGAGTCTGCACTCCTAACCATTGCTAGGGAAACCTGAATTCCAAGCTCTGCTTAGGGCAAAATCAGGGGAGACGGAGGTCATACATCTCCATCACATAAGAGAGAGACTCAGGCTGCCTCAATTTGCCTTGGGTTCCAGCAGCAATGGGACAGAAGTTGTCATCTGAGGCAGTGCATTCCAAGGACAGGCTGAATACCTACTCAAGCAGTATGGGTAAAGATGAGGAAGCTGCAAGAATAAAACGAATGAAGTTTGAATTGCAATTAGAGGCAAAAGACCTAGCGGGAAAACCCAGAGCAACAGTGTGAATAAAAGTCCCTAATTATAAGAAAAAAACATGCCAGCTATGTTTTTATCATGCCTTACACAAATAACTTATGTTGACTGCTGTGTTAAATGCCTAAAAAGAGCATATGGAACCTTGTGCTCCTAAGATGTGCCTTCCACAAGAATGTGAGATGCTTTGAGAGCCAGTTTGGTTGTAGTGGTTAGGAGTGCAGACTCTTATCTGGGAGAACCGGGTTTGATTCCCCACTCCTCCACAGGCAGCTGCTGGCGTGACCTTGGGTCAGTCACAAGTTCTTTCAGAGCTGTTCCCTCAAGGGCAGTTCTCGAGAGAGCTCTCTCAGCCCCACCTACCTCACAGGATGTCTGTTGTGGGGTGGGGAAGGGAAGGAGATTGTAAGCTGCTCTGAGATTTATTTATTTATTTGTTTGTTTCATTTATATCCCGCCTTGCCAGTTTTACAACCGGCTCATGCCTTTGGGTAGAGATGCCTTTGGGTAGTGAAGGGCGGGGTATAAATCCAATCTCCTCCTCCTCCTCTTCTTCGTGTCTTTTTGGAGTGACAATATACTAGAGGTCTACTCAGTGCAAAGCTACTGAGTAGAATCGACAACCATTTAGGTGGTAAGGAATTAACGAGTTATGTAACTTGGTGGTGGAAAGTGCCATCAAATTACAGCTGACTTATGGTGACTTCGTAGGGTTTTCAAGGCAAGAGATGTTCAGAGGTGGTTTGCCATTGCTGCCCTCTGCATCATGACCCTGGACTTCCGTTGTGGTCTCCCATCCAAGTACTAACCAGGGCTGACTCTGACAAGATCAGGTTGATGAAATCGAAAGCCATAGACCGCTGGCTATTGACCAGTCACCAGTTAGAAGATGATGCCCCACTGAGGGTCCCCAAAACATGAAGAAGAAGAAGAGATTGGATTTATACCCCGCCCTTCACTCACTTGGAGTCTCAGGGTCATTTTACACCTCCCCTCTAAAGTAGTTTGACTGCTGTCTTTTCCTGTGCTGATTTCACAGTGGTGTGACATTTCACTCCAGGGGGTCTAAGTGCACTAATCAACAGCAATTGTTTAAAGCAGAATGAAGCCGGTTGCATTCTAGCTTGACCACAGGAGGGCAATTAGTAGATGTGGACATTTCAGTGGCAGCACGGTTTCACACCGCACAGAAGTATGGGCAGGGTTTTTTGGAACTAGAATGATTCCAGCGGGAAAGTCAGATGTAAAAACAGCCTCAGAGTGCTTACAAACTCCTTTTCCCTTCCCCTCCCCACAACAGACACCCTGGGAGGCGGGTGGGGCTGAGAGAGCTCTATTCCCAAGCTGTCCTTGAGAGAACAGCTGGTACAGAGCTATGGCTTGCCCAAGGTCATCCAGCCAGGTGCAAGTGGAGGAGTGGGGAATCAAACCCGGTTCTCCCAGATTAGAGTCCGCACACTTAACCACTACACCAAACTGGCATGTATAAAAATGCCAGATCAAGAAAAGATTGATTGGACCCAGGGCAAATTGACTGGGGTCAAGAAAAGGTTGATTAGACCCTGGACAAATTTCACTTAGGTTGCGGTCACACGGGTGAGATAAAGCGGGGGGGGGGGGGGGAAGTGAGGCTATTTCCTCTGGAGGAGATTGAACCACAGTTGCACAACCACACAAAGTTTTGTAGATGTGGGCACAGCCCACCATTGTGTGATCAGACGCAACTGCGGGTGAGCCAGGGGTTTTTTTGCCATTCCCCCACCCCCGATTCACTTAAACGGGGGATCGATGAATCACATCTCTGCCCTGAGGGCTTCCTATGATGGTATGCAATGATGCACATACTGAGAAGGGGAATAAAACAACGGCATGGTGTCGGGATAGCCTGATCAGACTATCCCGATGCCATGAGTGCGGACTGGAGCGATCACACAGGGGAAAGTCCATCTGTGGCTCGTAGCAACCCATTTGCTACTGGACTTTCACTAATGTTTTTTTTCACTCTGCTGCGGAGCAAAATGGCTTGCTGACAGCTGCAGGGCACTTGCCAGATGTTTACGTCTGATCGTGCCCTTTAAATCCGCCTGGCATTCATGCCTACGGCAGGGCTACTCCTGCGTGTGATCACGCTCTTAGGATTTATATGCAGCAAAAAGACTTTTCTTGCAGGGTATCTTGGTCTGGCCCACCAAGCCTTGGAATTCTATCAGAACTGGTGATAAGGACAATTTGGTATAAGGACAGAGCTCTTGGGGGGGGGGGGGTGCCAGGAAAGGTGCTGGCAATGTGCTATGAGCAATGATTTGCATGCAGTAGTCTTGTTCTCTTAGAAGTCCTCTTCATCTGTCATGGATCATAAAGATCCCCGCAGTAGTGGGACAGTCTGGTGGGCTTCACCGGGGAGTGTTGGTTCTCATCTCTGTTGTGAGGGAGAATTTATGCTGAGACATAGCCTGCTGGCCTCAAGGGATCTAAAGTGGCTCAAAATGCCTCCCCTCCATTTTGCCCTCACAATGATGGCAGGGTGGGGGGATTTGAACCTAGGTTTAGTGTAGTGGTTTGAAGAAGAAGAAGAAGAGATTGGATTGATATCCTGCCCTTCACTCACTTGGAGTCTCAGAGCGGCTTACAAACTCCTTTCCCTTCCCCTCCCCACAACAGACACCCTGTGAGGTAGATGGGGCTGAGAGAGCTCTGAGACAACTGTCCTTGAGGGAACAGCTGGTACAGAGCTACGGCTTGCCCAAGGTCATCCAGCCAGGTGCAAGTGGAGGAGTGGGGAATCAAACCCGGTTCTCCCAGATTAGAGTCTGCGCACTTAACCACTACACCAAACTGGCTCCTGTTTGGTGTAGTGGTTAAGTGTGCGGACTCTAATGTGGGAGAAGCGGGTTTGATTCCCCAGTCCTCCACTTGCACCTACTGGATGACCTTGGGCAAGCTGTAGTTTTGTCAGAGCTGTTCCCTCAAGGACAGCTTGGGAAAGAGCTCTCTCAGCCCCACCTACCTCACAGGGTGTCTGTTGTGGGGAGGGGAAGGGAAAAGGAGTTTGTAAGCCACTCTGAGACTCCCTTGGGTAGTGAAGGGCGGGGTATAAATCCAGTCTCCTCCTCTCTTTCTTCTTCTAGGTCTCTCTCTTTCAGAGATTCCCAGGGATGTTGTAAGGATAAAATGGGGGCGCTTTCTACGCCATCCTGAGCTCCCCAGAAGAAGAAATGAAAAGAAACAGATAAACACCCAAAGAGAATGGTCTATCCAAAATAGCCTTCTCATGCTTCGACCGGGTGCCTCAAATTAATGCTGCAAAGATTTTCCCCTCTCCTTCGCTCATGGATGAACCCTGGCCAGCACCACCCGGTTAATGTGGCTGCGGGCACCGCTTTCACAGCCTCTGTAAGCCCTTCTGGTTTCTAACTAGCTCGCAGGGGCATCAGCAGGTGTGAGCCCCCAATGCAATGAATCTGCGGTTGAAACTCCACGTCCGCTCTGGTTTTCCTGGCTGTGTCGCTGTTCCAGCTGCCTGTCTGGGGTGCCCCCAAGGAGTTCTATTTTCTCCAGCTCAGAATCGAGCTATAGTCCTGGCTGAAAACACACACACACACACACACACGCTGTATCCAAAGCTTGGATTCAGTTGGTGAGATCATCCGAAACACCTCGTTGTCAGAATCAGTTAATTCTGTCAATGTAATCTTGCATGCACACTATGTATTCTGTTATGTCTTTATGTATTGGACCTGTATTTTCTCCTTTGCTTGGTCGGGAGGGTGACAACCCCTAGGGTGAGAACAACGAGGCCTCTCATCCCTGCCTCCGCATTCCAGCTGCCCCGGCAGTAACTTCAAGGGGAGGAAAGGCTCTCATCTCTTATCTATGCTAAAGAACCTTGGAGCCTTGAATTGTTATGTGAACGGAGGGGTCTGGTTTGGGAAGGGAAATTTACTGCTTAACACCTCACTTTTTTCCTGTGTGAACCAAACGGTCAAGACACCTTTTAGCCCGCCAATTTTCCCTCCTGGGGATTGGCTACCTATGGGTAATTCAAACTCCTTGGAATGGTATAATAGACCCGCTTGTATTATTTGTCTCATCTCTGACAATACCCCGAGACGCTGTACTAATGTAGGAATAGGCAATAAAGAACTGTGGTTAACCAACCGAGATCTGATCCTTGACTACTTTGAACAGGACTCTCACAGATTGTCAGAGATCCTTGATTGGGATTCGATCGTTCCTGACCATGTCAGAAGACGATCTCGTCCCCCTCAAACCTACCACTCCAGAGGAGGCCCCGGTTACCCCGACGGACCCGGGGAACGGGGGTGGCGGCGGCGGAGGAGGTCCCGAGGTGCCGGTGACCACGAGCCAGGGGGCTTACTACATCCCGCGCCGCCCGATTACCCATCAGAGCGTGACCCCCCAGTACACTTGGAGCCATTTCGGAGGCCGATCCGTGACTTCGTGGGTGCACGACAGGAAAGGGGTGAGAGTTCCACTCACCGGCGACCAGCTCGATCGCGGGAGACCGAGCTACCTAGGAGACGACCGCGAGCCAGTCCGCCGTGGAGGACCGCGTCGCCCGCCTCCCGAAGAGGAGACACTGGATTTGTATGGGCCCGATCCGTATCGAGAGGAGCAGACGGTCCCGCTGGATCAGATGATGGGAGACCTGAGGCTACAACTCACCTCCGAGCTCCGCGAGCTGGCCCTCGATCTCCAGCACCAATTTCGAGACGCTATGGTGGCGATGCAAGGCGCCCTCCTCGGTCAAGGAGTCGGAGCCCCACCACAGCAGCCAGCACCCGGAGGGGTTCCGGTTCAGCCACAGGCGCCCGTTGTGCCCGCGCAGCCGGCTCAGCCGGTCGTCCCGGTTCCAGTCCCGGGGCCCGTCCCCGCACCCGCCCCAGTCCCGGCCGCGCCGGCCGCTCGCCCACCCCCTTCCGACCCGCTGACGACTACTTTCGATGGGGATCCCGAGAAGCTACGTTTCTTCACGCTCGAGATCGGGAGATTCCTGGACAGTTGGGGCCACCTGTATCCTACCGAGAAGGATCGCATAGGCTACATCGGATCCAAACTGAAAGACACCGCCAGCGATTGGTATGTGAGCCTGCACGACAACCCTGGCCCTGAGCTGCGTTCCTTGAACAACTTCATGTGGGCTCTTCGGCACCAGTTCGAAGACCCGCTGGGTGAAGAAAAAGCCAGAAATCAGCTGAGGAAGCTGTTCCAGGGAAGATCGTCAGTGAGAGAATACACTGAAAAATTCCGGCGCATCGCTGCCAAGATCCACGGATGGCCGGAGGAACTCTTCATGGAGAAGTATTGGGAGGGTCTAAACCCGGAAATCTACGAGACTGTGCTGCTGGGAGGCCGCCCGGGCACGCTGACTAGCTGGATGAGGGCGGCCACCGACATGGAAGAACGTTTCGCCCTGATCAAGATGGGAGCATCCGCAACCGCCGCTATCAGAGCGGGCCCACGAGCGAAGCCCCGATCCAACATACAAGACGTCCGCGACTCGAGGTTCCGGCAAGGGTTGTGTATGAAGTGTGGGGAAAGTGGCCACTTCGCCTCGGCGTGTCCAAGAGGAGGGGGAAAGGGCCCGAAGACCTCAACTCCAGGACCTGCAGGCACCCCGACTCGGGGGAAGACCCCCATGAAACCCCGGGCTTTGCAGCTGGAAGGGGCAACGAGTGAGCAGGGAGAGCTGGAGCTGATGGAAACCCAGATGTCGGGAAACTCCAACGGCCTGCAGTGAGCGGCGCAGAACTGCAGGTCCCCCACAACGAAGCGCCATCTCCGGTGAGCATCCCCGGCCCCTTGTTATATATGGTAGTGACTGTGGTGACCCCAGGATCGGGAACCCACATGAGGGTCCGCGCTTTAATTGACTCTGGGTGTGCGCGAGACCTAATCAGCCCCCTAGTAGTGGAGGGGCTGGGACCCAAAGTCACCCCGTTAGCAGAACCCCTGAAATTTACCCAGATGGATGGGTCCGAGATGAAGGAGGAATGCATAGCAGAGACTGAGAACTTAATTTTGGGAACGGGGAACCACTGGGAGAAGAGAGCTTTCGTCATAACCCCTAATGCCCAATTCCCTATGGTGTTGGGTAGCCCTTGGCTCGGGGCGCACGACCCCTATATAAAATGGAGCGAGGGGAAGATTTCGTGGGTAGACGAACGTTGCCAGAGCCACCGTTGGGACCCAGGATGGGGTCCCGGGCCCCCCAGCCCGCCGTCTCCCGCGGCCGCCCTCGCTCTCGTCCCGGCCATGGTGCCTAAGGAATATAGAGACTTACTGGAAGTGTTTAGTGAGACCGAGGCGGACGAGTTGCCCCCCCACCGGTTGTCGGACTGTGCCATAGAGCTCCTCCCGGGCGAAAAACTCCCAAAGGGTAAATTGTATTCCATGAGCCCGGCGGAGCGAGAAGAGTTGCGGAAGTTCTTGGACAAAAATCTGGCCAGGGGGTTTATCCGCCCCGCCAAGTCCCCTTTTGCGGCGCCCGTGCTGTTCCGAAAGAAAAAGGATGGCGGCTTGCGATTGTGCACGGATTATCGGGGGCTAAACGCAGTCTCCACCTCTAATGCTTACCCCCTCCCGTTAATAAAAGACCTTTTGGCGGAGGCGGCCAAGGGGAAGATTTTCACCAAGTTGGATCTGCGAGATGCCTACTTCAGGGTGCGCATAAGGGAGGGGGATGAACCCAAGACTGCTTTTAACACCCCCCTGGGGCAGTTTGAATACCTCGTGATGCCGTTCGGCTTAAGTGGCGCGCCCGGGGTCTTTATGAGTTTAATCAACGAAGTGTTGCACAAGCACCTATTTAAGGGCGTGTTATGTTACATAGATGATATCTTGATCTATTCCACTGATAAGAACGAACATGTGACTTTGGTTCGAGAAGTGCTGTCAACATTACTAAAAAACCAGCTGTTTGTGAAACTGTCTAAGTGCGAGTTTCACCGCGAGTCTGTGGACTTCCTGGGCTACCGCATTTCTCAGAAGGGGTTGGAAATGGACCCGGGGAAAGTGGAAGCGGTGGTGCAATGGGAGGCTCCGCGAACGAGAAAGCAGCTGCAGAGCCTGTTAGGATTTTGTAACTTCTATCGGACTTTCATCAAGGACTTTGCCAAAGTCACCCTTCCCTTAACGGACTTGTTAAAAACCAAGGGGAGGGGTCCTGAGGCAGGAAAGCCGGGAGAGAAACTGGCGTGGAATGGGGAGTGTCAGAAGGCATTTGAGGCTTTAAAAACTCTTTTTACCTCGGAGCCTATTTTGGCGCACCCGGATGAGACTAAAGACTTTATAATCCATGTTGATGCCTCGGATGTAGCAATGGGGGGGGCCATCCTGCAAAGGGACGCCGAAGGGAAACTACACCCCTTAGCGTACATATCGAAGAAGTTCAATGAAACGGAGAGAAATTGGTCGGTGTGGGACAAGGAAGCTGCGGCCATTAGGTTGGCGCTCACTACCTGGCGCCACTGGCTGGAAGGGGCGCAAACTCCGTTCGAAATATGGACGGATCATAAGAACTTAGAGGCTTTGCGCACGCAGCGGTCCCTCAACGCCAAACAACTGCGCTGGGCGGACTTCTTCTCAAAATTTAACTTTGTGTTAAAGCACTTTCCTGGGAAGGCTAATTCCCTGGCAGACGCGTTGTCCAGATTGCCCCAACACGAGAGTCTGAAAGACGAGGTGTTCGATTCCATGTTCTCCCCCCAGCAGCTGGGAGGAGTGGTTGTCACCAGGAGCAAAGCAAAGAAAACCGAGCTCACCACTGGGAACTGTCAATGGGGGGGGGAATATGCCCCTGAGGAAATAGAGGAATTGGAAGCAATGGGAGAGTGCGAAAAAAGAAAGGACGATTGTTGGTTCCGTGGGGACAAATTAGTGGTGCCACAAACCAAACGCAAAGAAATCCTGCTAAATTGTCACTCCTCTAAGCTTGCCGGACACTTTGGATTCCTAAAAACCCTTAACCTGATCCAACGGCAATTCTGGTGGCCGCGCATGCGTCGAGACGTCTCGGATTTCGTCTCGGCATGTCAAACTTGCTTAATGTGTAAAAAACGGGGAGGTAAAGTCCCGGGATTGTTACACCCCCTCCCCACGGCTTCCAGGCCCTGGGAAGACATAGCCATGGACTTCATTACCAATTTGCCCCCCTCAAAAGGAAAAACAGTGATCTGGGTAGTAGTAGACACATTTTCCAAACAAGCCCATTTCACTCCTTTCAAACAGTTACCCACCGCCAAAGGGATGGCTAAAGCCTTCTTTAACCAGGTGATAAAACTACATGCTTTTCCGAGAAGGGTGGTGTCCGATCGCGGAAGTCAATTCGTTGCCACCTTCTGGCGGGAGCTTTTGAAGCTAATGGACATAGAACCTGCCTTAAGCTCGGGTTACCATCCAGAAACCGATGGCCAATCCGAGCGAACTAATCAAATTCTGGAGCAGTTCTTAAGGTGCTACACCAACTACCACCAAGATAACTGGGTGGAATTGTTACCCTTTGCAGAATATAGCTACAACAATGCAGTGCATTCCTCCACCGGGGTCTCACCTTTTATGGCAGTGGGAGGTTTTGAGGGTAAACCGCTCCCCACCCTCAAGGAAGACCCCCAGGCTCCCCCTTCAGACTTCAAAAACTGGTGGTCCAGTCTCCAAGATTCCTGGCCGTTGATTGGTAAAGCCTTGGACCATGCCAAGGAGGACTATAAAAAATATGCTGATCGCGGCCGAGCACCGGGATGGGACCTTCAACCCGGGGACTCAGTTTATCTCTCTACCAAAAATATCCACGGGCTGCAGCCCAGCAGAAAATTAGGATGGAAATATGTGGGACCCTTTAAAGTGCTGCGAAAAATCTCTGATGTCTCCTTTGAACTCGAACTGCCTAAATCACTAAGTTCTATACATCCTGTGTTTCATTTCAGCTTGCTGAAGAAAGATCCTGGGCCGAATGCATGGCATCCAGTTCCTCCAGTTCCTCCTCCACTGATGAAGGAGGGGAGTCCACACTACGAGATAACTGAAATCCTGGATTCCAAGACAAAGAGGGGCCATTTGTATTACTTAGTTAGATGGTTAGATTTTGGCCCGGAACACAATGAATGGATTCGTTCTGAACATGTTCATGCCCCCAAGTTAACTAAACTGTTCAATAAAATGTTCCCTGAAAAAGCTAGGTGAGGGGAATCATGGGGAGGGCAGGGTGTCAGAATCAGTTAATTCTGTCAATGTAATCTTGCATGCACACTATGTATTCTGTTATGTCTTTATGTATTGGACCTGTATTTTCTCCTTTGCTTGGTCGGGAGGGTGACAACCCCTAGGGTGAGAACAACGAGGCCTCTCATCCCTGCCTCCGCATTCCAGCTGCCCCGGCAGTAACTTCAAGGGGAGGAAAGGCTCTCATCTCTTATCTATGCTAAAGAACCTTGGAGCCTTGAATTGTTATGTGAACGGAGGGGTCTGGTTTGGGAAGGGAAATTTACTGCTTAACACCTCACTTTTTTCCTGTGTGAACCAAACGGTCAAGACACCTTTTAGCCCGCCAATTTTCCCTCCTGGGGATTGGCTACCTATGGGTAATTCAAACTCCTTGGAATGGTATAATAGACCCGCTTGTATTATTTGTCTCATCTCTGACAATACCCCGAGACGCTGTACTAATGTAGGAATAGGCAATAAAGAACTGTGGTTAACCAACCGAGATCTGATCCTTGACTACTTTGAACAGGACTCTCACACTCGTGCCCCTCTGGACATAATGAGTCACAAGAGGCTGGAGAGGAGGAAAATGGAGCAGAGACTGAAGGCAAGCTAAAGATCCGGAGGCCAGTTAGACCCATGCCAGGATCAGAGGACAGCTAGCAATTAGAGGGTGGATGCTGACCCATTTATGGAGGGCAGAGTGAGAGAAAAAGAGTGAGCAGAGAAATGTCCGGGCTTCTTTTCTTTAATGGGGAAACCGGGGGGGGGGGGGGGATTTTGGCAGACTGGGGTTGCATTCAGAGGGCTCTTTTGAGCCACACCAGGCATGAGTGCCTGGTGGATCTAGTGCACATCCAGACCTCAACATCTGGGAATCGCGCCGCTGTCGTTAGTAGCCTGTCGATCCCCGTGGGGGATCCGTACTTAAAAGATAGCGCTTAAAGTCCGGTCTAAAGCTGGCTGACGGGCCAATGCCGGACTTTCCACCATCAGGTCATTCCACCAGCTTGCAATCAGCCCGTAGGGATGGTCTCCAGACCATTCCGAATGGCCGCCATTTTTTTAAAAAAACCCTTAGCGATGCGCGCATAACCGCTTAAACAGGCGACGTCTGCAGAGCTCTGCTCAAGCAATCCAAACAATGTTATGTTTCTGATGGTCCGCTAAGCCCAATCAACTTTATTAAGTGAAACGGTACCTAGAGGAAGGTACCGCTGGTGGTGTTTTTATCATTTTTAGTATGCGCATGGGTGGAAAACCAAATATATGGTGAGGTACCTATGCGCATGTGCAGACAGGATTTTTTTTTTTAAAGCCAACTACGTGGCTTCTCACGGTGGATGCCACCTAGACAATCCACCGTGGGAGTCACGTGCGGTGAAGCACTTCATGTGCGGGCTAGCTGTCTGGTCATGCAACGCTGGATCAAAAAGATCTAGCTCAAATTACAGCCGGGCCGATGGCGGGATTAGCTGCCCGTCTGAACACACCCTCAGAGCGTCTTACAGTCTCCTTTTCCTCCCCACAGCAGACACCCTGTGAGGTAGGTGGGGCTGAGAGAGCTCTTTCGAGAGCTGCTTGTGAGAGAACAGCTCTGAGAGAACTTGTAACTGACCCAAGGTCACACCAGCAGCTGCATGCAGAGGAGTGGGGAATCAAACCCGGCTTTCCCAGATTAGAGTCTGCACTCCCAACCATTACTCCAAACTGGCTCTAATAGAAGCTTAATGTATGGAAATAGGCAGTTGAGCTTTTATGGAACCAAGACAAATAACACCCCAGTTAAGTCTTTATTGTAGTGACTTGGATAGGCCAGGCTAGCCTGACCTCATCAAATCCAGAAGCTAAGCAGGGTCGGCTCTGGCTAGTATTTGGATGGGGGACCTCCAAGGAAGTCCAGGGTTGGGACACGGAGGCAGACAATGGCCAACCACCTCTGAACATCTCTTGCCTTGAAAACCCTACTGGGTCGCTATAAGTCAGCTGTGACTTCACAGCAATAACAGCAACAAAGCCTTTATTAAAGGGGCAGGAGTATGGTTGCCAACTCCAGGCTGGAAGCTTCCTGGAGATTTGGGGATGAAGCTTGGGGAGAGCTGGGTGTGAGGATGGGAGGGATCTCAGCAGGGACATAATCCCATTGAATATGGGTTGCCAGCCTCCAGGTAGCACCTGGAGATCTCTCGCTTACAGGTTATCTCCAGACACTCAAAATCAGTTCCCCTGGAGAACATGGCTGCTTTGGAGGGTAGACTCTATGGCATTATACCTTCCCTAAACCCCTCCCTCCCTATGCTCCACCCACCGAATCTCCAGGTATTTCCAATCCAGATCTAGCTCCACCCTCCAAAGTAGCCCTTTTCTCAAGGGGAACTGATCTCTGTCATCTTGAGGGCGCCGATCTTGAAGACCGGAGGAAATCCTCTGTAAACATCTGAAATGGAAAACACAAGGATTGCCCCCCTTCTACCAAAATTTCCTTTACTCTCCCCTGAGCAAGAAGAACTTTGTCAACAGAACTTTGGCCCTCCAAAATCCCTCACATAACAATCAACTGATTAAATGAATAATCATATTTTCCATTTACCTCCATGCAATTATGAATAAATCAATTAATGAGCTTGGCTGAGCATCCCATTTACATGTTTATCATTTACCTGATTATATCCAGTTGTTATTTCGAGACGATTTAATAATGGCAATAATAAAAAAAATAAATAAGGATGGGACACGTTGATTGTTTTGTTTTTAGGAAACATAAAAGTGTGTTTCTGGCCAACTTTTACTCCCACGAGCATGAGATATTATACAGGGAACCAGGGCCCTTTCGTAAAAAAAAAGAGGTGCAGGAGCTCATAACTTATTTGCATATGCCACACCCCCGATGTCACCGGAAGTGTCAGAAGGCCACACACCCCTGACATCACTGGAAGACTGTTAGAAGAAAGAAAGGAAGAAAGAAAGGAAGGGAGGGAGGGAGGGAGGGAGGGGGGAAGGAACGAAAGGAAGGAAGGTAGGTAGGTAGGGGGACAGAGAGAAGAAAGAAAGGAAGGAAGGAAGGAACAGGAAGGTAGGTAGGTAGGTGGGGGAGAGAGAGAGAGAAGAAAAGGAAGGAAGGAAGGAAGGAGTAGGTAGGTAGGTGAGGGGAGAAAGAAAGAAAGATAGATAGATAGAAAGGGAGGGAGGGAGGAAAGGAACAGGAAGGTAGGTAGGTAGGTGGGGGGAGAGAGAAGAAAGAAAGAAAGAAAGAAAGAAAGAAAGAAAGAAAGAAAGAAAGAAAGAAAGAAAGAAAGAAAGAAAGAAAGAAAGAAAGACAAACAGACAAGGCGCTTCTCTCCCCCCTTTTGCTTGGGCACTGGGGCCCAGCTTTTCTCTCCCTCCCTCCCTCACCTGCCCAGGAATGGTGAGGGGGGGATGGGGGCTCCTTCCTGGGGACATTGAGCAGGAATGGGTGGGTGGATGGGTGGGTGGGGGTTTCTTTGCACAGGGGTGGGTGGGAGAGGGATTTTTTTGACATTGCGCAGGAATGGGTGGGTGGGAGGTAGGGGGTTTCTTTGTGCGGAGCGCCGCTGGCCCCTGGAGTCTCAACTGGGGGGGGGGAGGGAAGGGCCTTCCCGGGGGGGTGCGGGGCTTTGACGGGGGGAGGCCGGGGGGCGGGGCTTTGTTAAGTGCCCGCCCCCCCACCTCCTCTCTCCCGGAGCGGCGCTCCGGCGCGCCCCGGTCCGAACGGAGCCCTGCAGGGAACCTTTTCCCCATTTTAACCTCCAATGACCTTGTGATACGGTGTCCATCCTATAGCTAGAACCTGGAGTTCCAGAATTACAACGGATCTCCAGATTACAGAGATCAGATCCTCCAGACAGAGTAGCCGCTTCAGAGGGTGGACTCTATGGTCTCACATTCCCATTGAGTTGTCTCCCCTCCGCAAACAACTCTCCCCAAATCTCCAGGAATTTCCCAAGCTGGAGCTGGCAACCCCACTTGGGGAAGTCTCTTTGAGTGAGAAAGAATTACTGGCCCACAATTACCGAGCATGCTCAGTGACCACGGAGGAGGAGATTGGATTTATACCCCACCCTTCACTACAATCTCCTTTCCCTTCCACTCCCCACAAGAGATACCTTGAGAGGTAGGTGGGGCGGAGAGAGCTCTTGCCTGCCCATGTATCTCTTCTCCTGTCTGACTCTAATTCTTCATGCTTTTTCGCTGGGAACTATAAACCAGTATTTTAAGTGCCTTTTCTCTGACATGGTGATTGGTTGCATTGCGTTACCAGACCCCTTTTTGAATTCTGTATAATTGTCCTGCTTAGGGCTGTGTCAGCCATTACTAACGCAAGAAGTGTAGATGACCATAGCAGACCTTTCTCAATAAAGCATTCCTGTTTAAGGACACTTGTTGGCGACTGACTCTGCAGGACTCTCACAGAGATTCACTTTGTAGGGCTAGCCGCCTCTAGCTTGGCTTGATTTTGGACTTTCTGCAGCTGTCCTCTGTCTAACCATCCCCCCGGTACAATTCTGTGTCTGCCTGGAGACACGTTGGCTGCGATCACACACACGAAATAATCCACTTTCGATCCACTTTCCAACTGAATTCTTACTGTGTGAACTGGCAAAATCCAATTTAAAAGTACATTGAAAGTAGAATAAAAGTAGATTATTTAGTGTACGTGATCGCAGCCATTGTGTTTAAGTGGAAGTTAAATTGTTGAAACAGGTGCCTTTGCCATACAACACTGTTCCACATCACCTCTCCCAAAGTTTTGGGGGGGGGGGGTTGGCGGCTCCTGATGGAGCAGATAGAAAATCAAAATGCTGCACTCTCTCTTTCCTCCACCCCCCCCCCCACCCAATTCGCCCTTGGATTCGTTCTCCCCGAGTGCAAAGGTAGCCAAAGCCCGAATAACAACTAGCAGAGAGGAAGGTGGAAAGAGAGCATTTTTATGGGGATTAAATTGCGACCACGTCATTCTTTGGGCGAGCGGCCCTCCAAAGAGAAAGATGCCCTATTTTAGTAATCCCCTTAATTTGAAGGAATGCACGGATGTTCTTCCTCCTCCCCTTAATAAAACATACCATTTCTGTCCTGCGGAGGGGTGGGGGGGGAGCTCAACACCTCATGACATTCACAGGCAGTGACCTCAATTTACCCTGCAACAAACGGAAGAGGGGGGGCTTTGAGCCTCTGGATTCCTCTGCTTGGAGAACGGGAAAGGGTGGCTGTTTGGGCCTGTCATGACCCCTTGGGGGTTGCCACCTTCTGCCGCCACCCCCCTGGACTTAGGGCCTCTTGAGAAGGCCCAGGGTACCAGGGGCGTAGACTTTTGAAAATCCCGGGGGGGGGGGGCGGGGGCTCCTTAGCGCGCGCGCTCGCTGGAGCAATATTCTCCCCCCCCGGAAACCGCCCCGCCTCCCCGGGCTCTTCCGAGGCCCGCCAGCCGCTGCTGCTGGTGCCTCTTTCCACCCCTCCCGCTGAGCCACACGCCCTCTCCCCATCACCATCACCCTCGAGTGGCTTTGTCTCAGCACGGATTGGAGGAGGGGGGCTTCCCCAGCCGCCCTCAGGAGCCAGCAGAAGGCGTTGGAATCGCGGGTCCCGTCAGCAGCTGCCACACTCTGAACCACTCTGGTTTCTGGGGTATCTTCAAGGAAAGCCCCGGGCAGAGCGCTTTCCTCTCTCTGGCTTGTAGAGAGCCGGCCCAACAAGCGACCTCTGGTCCTCCTGGCCATTTTTGCTTTCGCTCAGGAAGGGATGGCTCCCGAGGGAACTCATTCATGCAGCAGCCAAATGGCTGGCTCACAACTTTAATGCCAGGAGCTCACAAAGCAGAGTTCTTGCTCACGGGACCCCACAGCTTAGAGGGAGCATTAGCCTTCTTCAATTGTGGTGCCCCCAAACGGAACACAGTATGCCAGGGGGAGGTCTCACCAGCACAGGGTAAAGCGGGACCCGCACTTCGCGGGACCTGGAGGCCATACTTCCGCTGAAACACCCACTCCCACCAAGGGCAACTTCGCGACCCAAGGAGGCCTGCTGGAATCGCCACTCAGGCGGCGGCACCCAGATGGTCCCGCCTCCCGCAGCGATGGCGTGCCACACAGCCCTGGCCCAGCCTGAAGCCCCCAGCCCCAACGCCTGCCCGCCCACTCTTGCCGGCAGAGCAGAGGGCCGGTCGGGCCAGGCAGGGAGTGGCCCGGTGGACTGGGCGCGCCTCTCTCCTGCTCGCAGGGAGGATGTCTCTGCACCGCCGCACGCTCCGCCTCTCTCGCCCCCAGGAGGGCAAGCAGGCCGCCCGCCTCCCGCGTCCGCACCATGCCCCGGGGAGGAGGGGCTGCCCCCCCGTGGGTCAGGAGGACACGGGAGCTGCTTCTCGCCCCCCCAGTGGCTCCGGAATGACCCCCGCTGGCTGGGGGGGGCATCGCGCGAGGCCAGGTGTCCCTGCAAGAGCGGAGCCCTCCCCTCCCCTGCCCTGCGCGCCTCACCTGGAGCGGCTCTTCTCCCTCCTGCTGCTGCTGCTGCTTGACCGCTGGGGAGCCGGAGCTCAGCAGGGGGTCCGCGATCCCCTTCCCTCTCCCTCTCCAGCAGCGGCAAGGCGAGGCGTGGCGGCTGGCGCTCCGTTTTCCCAGGGGAGGCTGAGCCCCCCCCCGGGAAACTTCGGGGGTGGCTCAAGCCCTCGAGCCCCCCCGTACTCTACGCCTATGCAGGGTACCCTCCCAAGACCAACCAAATGCCCCTTTTAGACTGAGAATAAAGGTGTGATGACCCGGCAGCAGGGTTGCCAAGTGGCACCTTACCTGTAGCGGGGAGGGAGTGATGTCATCGCGTCGGGCACATTGAGGGCGGGACCTCAGTAATTTGAGGGAAAAGCATAGAGTTTCCCCTCGAATTACAGAGCGCCCCCCCCCCCTGAAACATGCCCGATGCGATGACGTCACCTCTGGGTGATGTCATTGCGCCGGGCACGTCTCCTCAGCCCGGCAATTTGGGGATGGGGTTCCCCCTGGTGGCTTGATTCTGGCCGGCAGGCAGCGGGCCGCTGGAGCAGGGATTTCCCCACCCCCCGGGGGGGGCTTGGCAACCCTACCAGGCAGAGAAACAAATAGGGCTGCCAGCCTCCAGGTGGGGCCTGGGGATCTCCCGCTTTTACAATTGATCTCCAGCCAACAGAGATCAGCTCCCCTGGAGAAAATGGCGGCTTTGGAGGGTGGCATTCTATGGCATTGTACCCTGCTGAGGCCCCTCCCCTCCCCAAACTCCACCCTCTCCTGGCTCCACCCCCAGAGTCTCCAGGTATTTTCCAACCCAGACTTGACAACCCTAGAAACAAAAAGGGTTTATTAGTACAATACTGGGCCAGGGAAAACGAGACGAGGGGCATTAAAATCAATACCCGTGTCACTTAACTGTGACTGTTTACTACTTCAAGGCCCGCGGCCCTTATAGACCAGCCCTGTGCCTGTACTCACTCCATCCCAAGTGAGGGATCTTTCTCCCAGCCCAGACTGTCCCCTCAGCCTGACTCGGTGCGGGGGAAAGTCTGCAGTAGAGAAACGAATGCCATTTGACAGTTCACAAAGCTTAAGTTCAGCCTCCTCCCATTGTTGTCACTGTTGCTAAGCTTTATGGGGATTGTAGACTGTCAGCTTTCTACTCCAACACACATCACTCCTGTGCCTGGGCACAGATCATGCACAGATCATGCACAGACCAGAGCAGGCACAGATCATGACAGGGCCACATGCCGAAAAAGAGAACAACTCGAAGAAGAAGAAGAAGAAGAAGAAGAGATTGGATTGAGATTGAGATTGAGAAGAGATTGAGACTCCCAAGGGAGTCTCAGAGCGGCTTACAAACTCCTTTCCCTTCCCCTCCCCACAACAGACACCCCGTGAGGTAGGTGGGGCCGAGAGAGCACTTTCCCAAGCTGTCCTTGAGGGAACAGCTGGTACAGAGCTGTGGCTTGCCCAAGGTCATCCAGCCAGGTGCAAGTGGAGGAGTGGGGAATCAAACCCGGTTCTCCCAGATTAGAGTCCGCGCACTTAACCACTACACCAAACTGGCTCTCGAAACCAGCCATCAGCATTTCCTACATGATGGAACTAGGACTTGTTAACTCCGATAGGGTTGCCAGCTCTGGGTAGGCGAGCTGACTTTGGAGATTAGTTCCAGTGTTAATGACCAGTTGCCCGTTGGTCGCTATGGTTTATGACGAGTTGTATTTGATAGGAAATACCCCACAGGTCGGGGAGAACCTATAAATCCGTCTACGTTTCTTACCTGAAGTCTCTTTTGTGGAAGTCTCTCCGTCTTCAGTAGAAGTCATTTTCTGAAGAAGAATACGAAACAAAGAGCAGAAACTAGAGCCTTCGTCGTGAATTTGTACATGCTCAGAGACTTTTGTGTTTGCGTTTAGAAACTTTGTGAATCCCAGTTGATATTAAGTGCATACTTATTACAGTATGCTTAAAGTTCTAATGTGCATATAAACTTGGTGTTATCTGTGTCATTTTCAGTGCTTTGTCTTGGATCTGGGGACCGGAACCTGGAGAGGGACCTCAGATGGGTACAACGCCATAGCTATCACCCTCCAAAGCAGCACTTTTCTCCAGAGATCAGTTGTAATACCGGGAGATCTTCAAGCCCCGCATGGGGACTGGCAACCCTATGTTGGAAGGAGCTTTGGAGCATCTTATGTCGGGACAAAACTCCGTCTGCCTGAATGCTGCCAACTCTGGGTTTGGAATCAGGGCAGAGACCTTTCTGCTCAGCCATTAAGGTAAGGGGGAAATACCTGGGAACGGTCTGTTGCCTATTGTTTTGGATACCCGGGTCATTGGATTAGATCAGATTATCAGGGAGGAGGCTCCAAGGTCTGGAGATGGGCTTTTGTGTAAGCCAGGGGTGGCCAACCTGTGGCTCGGGAGCCACATGCGGCTCTTTCACACATATTGTGCGGCTCCTGGCAGGGCGGCTGGGGAAGCAAAGGGGAGGCATGCTTTTTCTCTCTCTCTTCCTTCCTTCCTTCCTTCCTTCCTTCCTTCCTTCCTTCCTTCCTTCCTTCCTTCCTTCCTCCCTCCCTCCCTCCCTCCCTCCCTCCCTCCCTCCCTCCCATCTATTTGCTTTCCTAGTTTCTCTCTCTCTCTTTCTTATAACCGGTTTTCCTCATTTGTTTTTATTTTTGGCAGTCCCATTTAACGTTAATAAAAAGCAAATTTGCATATTTTTAAAAATAAAAACGTGTGTGTGTGATATTTGTTCCTGTCTTGCGGCTCTCAGACATCTCCATGTGGCTCTTACGTTTATTCTATGTGGCTCTCACATTAAGCAAGGTTGGCCACCCCTGGTGTAAGCGGTGGAGGAGGTGTATGAAGCTGCCTTATACTGAATCAGACCCTTGGTCCATCAAAGTCAGTATTGCCTGCTCAGACTGGCAGCAGCTCTCCAGGATCTTTCCCATCACCTCCTGCCTGGTCCTTTCAACTGGAGATGCCTGGGATTGAACCTGTGTGAGATGAGATGCTGGATTAGATGGACCCCTGGTCTGATCCAGCAGGGCTCTTCTTATGTTCTAATGAAGGTCTCGGTCTCCATGCCCTGTTGTTGGCCCTCCAGAGGAACTGGCTGTCCATTGTGTGAGACAGATGCTGGACTAGATGGACCCCAGGTCTGATCCAGCAGGGCTCTTCTGATGTTCTTAGGAAGGCCACGGCCTCTATGCCCTGCTGTTGGCCCTCCAGAGGAACCGGTTGGCCACTGTGTGAGACAGGAGGCTGGACCAGATGGACGGTTGGTCTGATCCAACAGGGCGCTTCTTATGTTCTTATGAGATTGGGAAGGGGATCCTGGGGAAAGCAAGGTTTGGGGAGGAACCTCAGCGGGGTATAAAGTCATAGAGTCCGCCCTCCAAAGGAGCCATTTTCTCCAGACAAGTAGACCTCTGTAGACTGGAGATCAGTTGTAATTCCAGGAGCTCTCCAGGTCTCATCTGGAAGATGGCAACCTTGGTACATCTGAACATATTAGATAAATGTTTTTAAACAGTGAGTTTTGACATCTTATGAACAACTGCCTTCAGCATCATTCCATGCTAATTCAAACCGGTGCAATCCAAGAGCCCATACTCGTTACTCTTGTTTTCCTATGACATACAAAATGGACTCTTAACAGTGGGTAAAATTGCTCAGGAAGGGGGAGGGGACAGGGATGGAGGAGGGGGAACCCCCCCCCCCCCAAATGATGCTTTCAAACCATTAAGGAAAACTCGCCTTCAACATTTGGCCTGTTTAACTGCCGTGCTGGCTGCTTAATTTGTTTTAAGTAAATTCTGCTTAGGCAGGTAGATTTGCTCGGCTTCGAGACTTCCATTAGTTCGCCGACTGTAGAAAATAGTGCTGAGGATTTAATCTGGATCTATTGACTATAAAGGAATTTACAATGTCGCCGGCTTCAAAGCACTCGGGAAGGAGACCCGGGCTATCAATCATCTTCCCGAGCGCTTGCCAACAAGGTGAAGTGGCCAGATGTCTTATTTTTAGTCATTTCATTGTGCGCGCGTGGTTTTCGGAACAAAAGAGCGGCCTTTTCCCAGCAGACCTGTTCCTCTTACTCGAGACATCCTCTCCAATTACAGGGAGGCCTCGGGTTCCTCTCTCCTCACTCCGTGGTTCAGATGTCCAGTTCCCAGGAGAGCTGGGGCGGCCTCCCTTCCTCGATTGGAAGCTGGCGATGGAGGAAAGGCTGGGCTTTCTCAATGAATCTCATTAACGGCCTTGTGAATGGAGTGGAGCCATTCATCAGCTCCAGTGCTGGCCAGTCGGGGGGTGGGGGGAGAGAAACCTTGAAGTCGCAGAAGGGCCCCCACACCTCTTTTCATTGATAAGTAGCTGGACAAATGGTGGTAAGGAATGGATACGGATGCTTGATTGAGGAAGGGACAAGCCTCAGAAAGAAAAGAGAGTCCATTTTCACACTCAATTTCGCAAGGTGAGCTGTTTGTCCTCTTTTATTTGCTTGTTTTCTTTTTTTCCAAAGTGGTGTTCCTTGTGTGATGATATATATTTGTTTTTCTTCCTATCAGCCTTTCACATTGGCTACACTAAAGGTTGCCAACCTCCAGGTGGGGCCTGGGGATTTCCCGTTTTTACAAAGCTCTCCTGGAGAAAATGGCTGCTTTGAAGGGTGGGCTCTATGGCACTGTACTGTGTGGAGATCCCTGCCCTCCCCAAACCCCACCCTCTCCTGGCTGCACCCCCAAAATCTCCAGGAATTTTCAACCCAGACCTGGCAACCCTACACCCTGGTCCTTTTAACTGGTGAAGCCTGGGATTTAATTTTTTTTTTAATTTATAAATTAATTCTATAGACTGCCCTCCCCTGAGTACACAAGACTCAGGGTGGTGGGGACTTCCAGTTTCAGTGATGCCATGGTGGGCACGTCTTCCCGAAGCTCCGGGAGATGCGACCCGGACTCAGCGGTTTAGAGGAGTTCCGAACGGGCTTCGGACTCCCAGAGACCCCTGGAGGGGGACTTTGCCTGAGGTGCCGGGGGTAGCCTCTCTCCAGAATGGCGATCCTGAGATCGAGGCACCCCCCGTCTCCATAGGTCTAGCCACTGCAGAAGCTTCCAGGCACGGATGAGCGCAGCAAGGGAGAGTACATAGACTGGAACGTGTGGTGAAATGTGAGTGGAGAGGTGTTTTTTGCCTGAGAGATTCTCTGTTGTGAGCATTTAGCTCAAAGCAAAAGGGGGGGTTAAAGTTTAAATCCCCCCTACCTCCTCCTAAAGAATCTGAGCCACAGAGAATCTGAGTAATGTGAAGTGGCTGAAGATGGAGTGAGCCTATTTTAAGCGAAAAAAGAGATAAAGAAACTGTTATATGAGCACTTTCTTGTAAGTGTAAACAAGAAAAGATGACTGGATGGGGAGAAAAGATGGTGGGCAAGCTAAAACCTTCTCCCAAAACACAAACTACTCTTCTGGTTACCAAGTCTGAGTCTAGTACAGACCTGACTGCAGCCCTGGCAGTAGCATTGCACCCTCTGATGGACCAACTAAATTCAGTTAATACTAAGCTGGATTCTTTGCAACAACAGGTGTCAAATAAAAGGTCTGAGCAGACAGCTAAAGGATTGGCAGAAGTTAAAACCAAAGTAGAAAAGACGGATATAAAGCTGATCATGATGGAAAAGGAAAGGAGTTCTGATAAAGACAATTTGCTGAAACTTCAGATGGAGAGATCTTCTTCTTCTTCTTTTTTTGAGATTCCAGGGCATACCAGAACAGAAGGGGGAAAATCTCAAAAACCTGCTTAGTCATGCTATAGCTTTTTGACAGATTTGCAAGTGGACCATCTACAAAGAGATATGGATATGTTCTATAGAATTTGTCAAGAAGAAAAATCTGCCTGGAGAAGTCATGGTGAGGTTTTCCAAAAGATCAACTAGAGATGTGGTGCTCAAGGCCACAAACAGAAAGGCCCTGAAAACTCAAAAAGAGGATATTAAAGTGTTAAAGGACATCCCATTTGAGATTAGGAAAAAGAGGAAGCCCTATAAAAATTTGACTGCATTTCTTCAAACAGAAAACATTATGTATTGCTGGCTTACTACAGAAGGCGTTGTCTTCAGCTATAAAGAGAAGAAACAAAGAATTGATTCACCTGCAAAGGCCAAGAAATTTTTGGACTACTGCAAAGAAGGCAAAGCTCCATCAGAAGACTCACTGGATTTACAAGAGAGCATTTATGGTCTGTATGGCTTGGATACATCAGGAAGTAAAAGCTCAGAAGATGAAGAGTCAGACTCTGTTTTGGGTGCTGCTGCACTGAAACCTCCAAGAGGAAAGAAAAAAAAGGAACTTCTAAGGAGAAATAAGCTGTATTGTTGAAAGTTTTGTTTGTATATCTCATTCCAATTATCAGTCACTCGTGTATTTTAAGCTTTTAAGACAGAAATGTTAGCATATTAAGGCCTTGATTTTGACTTCTGTATACCTTAGGGTAGTTTAGGTTTTTAGGTATAGTAGTTTTTGTAGTGGTGTAGTTCAAAAATCAATAAAAAATCTTCCAAAAAAAGACTCGGGGTGGTGGACAACAGTAAAAACACTCATCAAATTGGGGGTCATTTCATGCAGGAACGCACAGGAACGCCATTCCGGGAGTAACAAGCCCAGGAGCGGGCACATATGGTGATGCGCCGTGGAAAAACGCAAAAGCATACTAACTTGATCTGTATTTTCATGCTTGTTGTAGGGTAGCTTCCCTGCAAGAGCAACGGAAACCTAAAGTGTCTTTTTTTATATATATAAGTTTTATTTTTGCAGTTTTTATACATTTATATCGTTCTGTAAGATTAACATTTATATATTATTGGAGCCCTTCACCATTATTCAACCATACATAAAATTTGGACCAGGTCCTCATTGGATCTGTTTTAGCATTTGCATTCAGTAGAAAACCTAACTTGCAAAGTTCTGCCCATTCTAACAGTCTGGCAATCAATGTTTCTTTCGTCGGAAGTGTTGCCATTTTCCACACTCTAGCCCGCGAAATCCTAGCTGCCGTCAAGATATATACAAGTAATTTCTGGTCAACCCTCAACATTCCTTCTGGAAATATATTTAACAAACACATTTCAGGAAGTAGGGGAACATCTAATCCCAGCACCTCTTTAACCATAGTATTCACCATTACCCAATATCCCTGCATTTTCCGACAATTCCACCACATGTGGTAATACGTTCCAACCTCAATACCACACAACCAACACTTGTTTGGGACATTCTTGTAACACTTGTGGAGCCTATCAGGAGACCAATGCCATCGGTAAAATAATGTATAGATATTTTCTTTATAGTTTACCACCCCTAAAAATTTAACCGTTCTCCATATTTTTGCCCACTGATCAATTTGAATATTATAGCCGAAATCTTCCATCCATTTTATCATAGTAGTCTTCACCTTCTCATCTTGCATTTCATGGGTTAGGATTATCTTATAATTGCTTTTAAGTTTATTATTACTCCTCCAGTTTAGGTCTAATTGGTTTGGGGTCATCTCAAAACCGACTTTTCTTTCCTATTATATCTAGAGGTTACTTGGTTAGCCTCCCACCAGGACAGTTTTATATCCATTTCTTTCGAAATCTGTTCGATATTCTTTAGTTCACCCTTCTTATCCAATATTTTATCGTAAGTTAATATATTTTTTGTATTCACAAGTGATGGTTTTGCAAAGGCCTCCAATGATGAGACCCACCTAGGAGTTTTCCTATAAAACTTCTCTTTTATCGATAACCAATTTCTCAGGAGGGCAGCTCTTAATATATGCGTACTGAAATTGGTATGGATCTGGTGTTTGTAGGAAAGGCAAATTCTAATGCCTAGAAAACCGGGGGGGGTTTCGAGCAGACGGAGGAGCACTCTCTCCCTGCGTCCGCCTCACGGGAAGCCGGAACCGGAACTCCAGTCACACCAACCTAAAGTGTCTTTAATCAAAATGTAAAGCTGGCTTGCCAGCTCTGAGTTGGGAAATACCTGGAGATTTTTAGGGTAGAGACTGAGTGGTGGGTGTTGCCTTCTGACACACTTCCGGTGATGTCAGGGGGCATGGCATATGCAAATAAGTTATGCTAATGAGTTTCTGCACCTCTTTTTTAACAAAATGACCCCTGCATAGAATAATAGAACAATGTCAACAATCTAAATAACACAGAATTAAAACATTCTCAAGTGGCGCTAAACTCCAGGGTTCCAGTTTGTGCCACTATCTCATGGGTGAGGTGGAGAAGAAGCAGGGGGAGAGAGTGCCAGATGAGATGGTACCTGTCACTGTACTCAACCTCCCTCCAGAGTCATTAGGAACCCACCTTGGGGCTTCCTGGGAATCTTTGGGGTTCCCCTGGAGAGCTGTTTTGCCCCTTCTTTGGAGGGCGTGGGTTTGAATCCCACCACTGCCACCACAATGTGGTGGAACAGGCCTGTATTAGCTGGTGGGCCCCGCTCTGCTCATCCCTTCTTTGCCTGACCTGGCACCTGAAGAGGCAGTTTTCTTCCACTGCCTCCAGGTACTGCTGCCACCACTGTCCCTGTCTTGGCCTCTCAACCTGATTGCCAGTTTGTATTGGAGATTGTAATCATGCAAATAGATATGGAAAGGGAGAAAGGAGATGTGCTTGTGCAGGAATGAAATTTATAACCCTGGCTTCTGCAGCAATATCTCAGCATATAGAATCATAGAAACATAGAATCCCAGCATTGGAAGGGACCTCCAGGGTCATCTAGTCCAACCCTCTGTACAATGAAAGAAATTCACAAATACCTCCCCCAGACACACACGCACACACAAAGTGACCCCTGTTCCATGCCCAGTAGATGGCAAAAAACCTCCAGGATCTCCAGCCAAACTGGCCTGGAGAGACATTGCTTCCTGATCTCAAGGTGGTGATCAGCATGTGTAAGAAAGGGCCACAAGAACTGATGCAGCCCTTCCCGCCCTCCTTCTCATGATCTGCCTAAATTCACAGAATCAGCATTGCTTTCAGATCGCCATCTAGCCTCTGTCGGGGAGCAGTTCTTCTGGAAGTTTAATTTATATCCCATGGATGAGACTTCTAAGAATTGGGTTTCTTTTGCTTTTGAAGAGACAGAGCTCTCTCCGCTTAAGTTGACGATGCTTTTCAAAAATCTGCCCTATGGCCGCCCTTCATTTCCATCTCAACATGCCTGCAAATGCATGTGCATGGACACTGAAGCGCCACGCAGTGCGCAGTCTGACATCTCACCTGCTGCAGCTGCTCAGGTCTGTTTTGAACTGCTGAGAGTATATCTATACATTTTTCAAGTGCATCTTTAGCCAAAAGAGCAAACACCTTCTTGGCTCTTAAATCAGCAGGGGGAGAAGCTGTAGCAGAGGATACCAATTTAGCAGACAGCAGGCAGAGTAGAGCCTTGGTGATGTGTGAGAGCAGAGGGGGAGGGCTTCTGTGATGATCCTTGATTAGAGGGTTGGGTTGCTGGAAGTTTGTCACCACTTGCACCATCCTTCCCTGTGTCTCCCCAGATACACAGGAGGCAGGCTGAGGAGCAAAAGTACCAGTTTAAGAGAATACTCAGTGCTCAAGATTTTGAGCCCTTTGGCTTTGCCTTGCCCCCTCCACCCTCTGCCCTTGCCAGGACACTAATATCCCTTTCCGTGATACTAACATAAGAACATACCAGAAGCCAATGTTGGATCAGGCCAGTGGCCCATCCAGTCCAACACTCTGTGTCACACAGCGGCCAAAAACACCAGGTGCCCTCAAGAGGTCCACCAGTGGGGCCAGGACACTAGAAGCCCTCCCACTGTTGCCCCCCCCCCCAAGCACCAAGAATACAGAGCATCACTTGCCCCAGACTGAGAGTTCCTATCTATACCTTGTGGCTAAGAGCCACTGCTGGACCTCTGCTCCAGATGTTTATCTAATTCCCTCTTGAAGCCGTCCATGCTTGTAGCCACTGCCACCTCCTGTGGCAGTGAATTCCACGTGTTAATCACTGTTTGGGTGAAGAAGGACTTCCTTTTATCTGTTCTAAAATCTGAATCATGTCTACAAAGCAAGTCTATCTTAGACTATACGGAAAGGGTTTTCTTCTCCTTCTTCTTTTCCTTTGGTAAATCCTACTAGCTGAGGGCAGAACTATACATTATATTTTTTGGTGAATCGGGTTGAGGCCCCCTCAATACGACTCGCTTTCTCTGTGGTCACACAGCAGCTGCAGCTCAGAACTGCGGCGTAGGGGGAGGAGGGGTTCTTGCCTTCCCCTCCAGACTGTTTTCCCAAGCTGAAACAGCCCCTGCTGGGAATTACTTGCATAACTATTGAGCTTTACATAGATTAATCCGAGAGCGCACAGCTCCAAAGTTATGCCGCACAAAACTAACCGGGAGGGGAGAGTGTAAATCTAGAAACAAAAAGATAGAAACTCTCCCCCCCCCCCAAAAAATTAAGACAAGTAGTACTACTCATAGAAATATATTGAATATGTAAACACATACAACATTTCAAAAGGATGTAATGCACATCACACAGTCACACAAACCACAGAATGATTAAAGTGGTGCAATCCAAAATGGTCTCCAAGCACAAGCCCTCCTAGGGGCAATAACAGTCCATAGAGAAAATAGTGTCCAGAATGCCCCGACAGTATCGTACGTAATCTCAAGACCGTTTCGAAGACAATTCTTCATCAAAGGGTATAGTGAGTCAAGGTGGGTGCAATGACCATGCACACATCAAAATACTATTTCTTATCAAGTGGCGTCCAAGGCCTCTTCGCAAATTCACAACTCAATGGTATCAAGTCTAGCAGGCAAAAGGTCTCAGGGCACAGAGGCTGAGGCCTTCCCCTGATGTTGCCTCCTCGCGCTGGTATTCAGAGGTTTACTGCCTCTGAATCTGAAGGTTCCGTTTAGTCAAGAGGGCTAGTAGCTGTGAGGCTTCTGTGCTATCAGCAAATGATCAGGCCTTTGTTGGTTAAAACCAGGGCTCCGTTGGGGCCGGAGCACGCCAGAGCGCCGCTCCGGGAGAGAAGGGGCTGGGGGGCGGGCACATAACAAAGCGCCGCCCCCCCAGCAGAAAGCCTCCCTCGCCCTGTTGCCTTTCCCGGGGCCGCGGCTGGCCGCCGGCCCCGCTCGAGAGCCCCCTCCCTCGCCCTGTCGCCTTTCCCGGGGCCGCGGCTGGCCGCCGGCCCCGCTCGAGAGCCCCCTCCCTCGCCCTGTCGCCTTTCCCGGGGCCGCGGCTGGCCGCCGGCCCCGCTCCAGAGCCCCCTCCCTTGCCCTGTCGCCTTTCCCGGGGCCGCGGCTGGCCGCCGGCCCCGCTCCAGAGCCCCCTCCCTCGCCCTGTCAGCTTTGAATGCTGTCGCTCAACACTGGATTGCATTGTCAGGGAGGGGACTTCCACAGCAAGCAGCTTAAATTGGGTACGCACAAATCCAGGCATAATTACAGGAAATCTATCACCGGCTATTCTGCTGCTTCTTTTTTGTTGTTCTGTTTTAATAAAAGCCATACGAGCAACAGCATGTTTTCTCCTGTGGGACAAATAGCAGCTTCAGGGATTTACATTGGGAAAATGACACAAAGGAAAAGGTTAAAACTCCCCGTCCGAAGCACTTTGGCCACAAACCTGAATTGGGCTCCTCAAGGGCCCTCTTGAGTTTTTTAAAACCCAAAGGGAGCCAGGTATGGATCTCCTGCGATCGCATTTAGTTTGGCCCTAGTACTTTTATGCCCGTCCCTCTGCTGAGAGGGCTTGAAGCCTGTGTCATCACCGTGAGGGGTCTGCAGCACTCGAGGCGAGTCCTAATCAAAGCACAAGTGAAACAGAGAACTGGGCTTCACACAAATGAAGCAGGTTGAGATCGAGGGAGAATGGGTTTGTAATAGCAACCATTAGGGTTGCCAGCTCTCGTCTGGGGAATTCCTGGAGATTTGGGCTTGGGGTTGTCCCTCAGCTGGGTATAATGCCCCAGTGTCCACCCTCCAAACCTGCCATTTTCTCCAGGGGAACAGCTCACCGTAGTCTGGAGCGCAGTTGTAATTCTGGGAAATCACGAGGCCACACTTGGAGGTTGGCAGCAATGTTCCCTCTAAGCTGTGGAGTCTTGTGAGCAAAAATTCTGCTTTATGAGCTCCTGGCATTAAGTTGTGAGTGAGCGATTTGGCGATTTGGGAGAGCCCCCTCCCTCACCCTGTCGCCTTTCCTGGGGCCGCAGCTGGCCGCCGGCCCCAACCCAGAGCCCCCTCCCTCCCCCAGTCACCATTCCCGGGGCCGCAGCTGGCTGCCGGCCCCGGGAAGAACCCCCCTCCCTCCCCCACTCAACAGTTCCCGGGGCCCAAGGGAGGGAGAAGCCGGGCCTGAGTGGCTTAACGCCGCTCAGGCCCAAGCAAGGGGGGGAGGGAAATGCCAGCCCAAGTGGGGGGAGAAGCGCCCCTCCCTCCCTCCCCCACCTACCTACCTACCTACCTACCTGTTCCTTCCTTTCCCCCTTTCTACCCCTCTCCCTCCCTCCCTCCCTCTCCCCTTCCTTCCTTCCTTCCTTCTCTCTCTCTCCCCCCAACTACCTACCTACCTTACTGTTCCTTTCTTTTTTCTTCCTTCCCCCTTTCTTCCTCCTACCTTCCTTTCTTTCTTCCTTCCCCCCTCCCTCTCTTTCTTTCTTTCTTTCTTTCTTTCTTTCTTTCTTTCTTTCTTTCTTTCTTTCTTTCTTTCTTTCTTTCTTTCTTTCTTTCTTTCTTCTCTCTCCCCCACCTACCTACCTACCTACCTACCTACCTTCCTGTTCCTTCCTTTTCCCCTTCCTTTTCCCCTTCCTTCCCCTCCCTCCCTCCCTCCCTCCTTCCTTCCTACCTACCTATCTTCCTGTTCCTTCCTTCCCCCCTACCTCCCCCCTTCCTTCCTTCCTTTCTTCTCTCTCTCTCCCCCCAACTACCTACCTACCTTACTGTTCCTTTCTTCCTTCCTTCCCCCCTTCCTTCCTCCCTCCTTCCTTCCTTTCTTCCTTCCCCCCTTTCCTTCTTTCTTTCTTTCTTTCTTTCTTTCTTTCTTTCTTTCTTTCTTCTCTCTCTCTCTCCCCCACCTACCTACCTACCTTCCTTCCTGTTCCTTTCCTTCCTTCCTTCCTTCCTTCCCCCTCCCTCCCTCCTTGCCTTCTGACACACTGCCCATGACGTCAGGGATGTGTGGCCTTTTGACACTTCCGGTGACGTCAGGGGGTGTGGCATATGCAAATGAGTTATGCTAATGAGCTCCTGCACCTCTTTTTTTACGAAAGGACCCCTGGTTAAAACATAGTCCTTTATTCAAATACTGGAACAGGTCTCGATGTTTGTTAGAGATACCAAACAAAGAAGGCTTGGGGTTAATATACCTGTAAACATGAATGCTTAAACATTTACTACCAATCAGCATACAAGAAAAATGCGGGAAGACAGAGGGCCCGTTTGTTCCCACCGTAGGTGCGAAAGGCATAAACATTCCCCTTTTGGCCTGTGTGACCCAGGTGTGCTAAGTCCTAGGCAAAACATTCAAACCACGACAATAAAATAACCTTCAAGGCTAGAAGCATTCAGATAGTGTCCTGGGAGCCTGGAGCGAGAAGGGGGAGGGAGCAGGAACAAGATAGCAGTTGTTTATATGACGTGTTGGTATGCAGGAACCCACCTCCCGCCTAAAGAAGTAACATTAAGCAGACAGGCAATTGACACAAAAGAGGTAATAAACCATATGGGAGATAACAACTACAAGGAAAACGAAAAAACCAGAGCAACCTTCAGCAACATAGATCTTTGTCAGATTCAGTGGAAGAAAGAAACATTCAGTAATAAAGGAAATCATTGTGCATACAGAGTAGAATCTGACAGTAGCCACCGATAGGCCTGCCCCCCACAAGTGTTGTTAAGTTTCCTCATTATCATCATAATCCTCCTCCTCTTCATCATCATCCTCATCATCAGTTCTACCCCCCCCCCCCAGCCAAGGCCAGCGCCAGGCTAGTACTACTTTGAAATGTCTCACTGCTTGGAGGAGTAGGAAGCACATATAGAAGTGGTAGGGTTGCCAGATCTCCTTACTGTCGCATTGGGGGGATATGGGGGGCATTCCGGAGTGGACATTGGACGACATGACACAATGGGATGTCCCCCGGAAAGTGGGGGGGGGGGTTGCTTCAGAACCGTAGAGTTTGCCCCAAAACCAGAGCGTCCCGTGCGACATCACCAACATGATGACATCACTTCGGGGTGATGTCATCACGTCAGGGATGTGGCCCGATGACATCCCTGTTTGGGGGTGGGGCTTCCATCGCCAGCCAACAGGTTGGCGGCTATGAGCCCCCCCCCAGTTTGTTTACTTCCTTTATTCACACAACATCCCGCTGAGGAAGGTGAAATTAAGAGACAGCCCCTTGCCCGGGGTTGGGAGCTTCATGGCTGAGGAGGCCTTTGGACCCTAGCCTAGCAAGTCAACAAGCCCTGCCTCCTCCATGTGTGGCTTCCATGCGTGTGTTTTATGGCTGAAAACCATACATGGCTTATTTGAATATGGCGGTATCCGACACTCTCCATTCAAAAGAGTTTTAAAAGCAATCATGGAACATCGAAGTTCTGACATTATTGGTGGTGGCGGGAAGTGCTGTCAAGTCACCGCCAACTTACCAAAACCCCAGAGGGTTTTCAAGGCCAGAGATGAATAGAGGTGGTTTGCCATTCCCTGCCTCTGCATAGAAACCCTAGATTACCTTGGTGGTCTTCCATCCAAGTACCAACCAGGACTGACCCTACTAACTTCCAAGATCTGCTGGGATTGAAGTAGCCAGGGCCATCCGGGTCAGGGACCTGGAATTCTAAACTAGAGACCAGGTAAAATCAAGATTTGTGTGTGGAGGAAGCCTGAGAAAATGACACTGCTTACAAACAATGGAACAGCGAACCCCCAGGACTGGATACAGATATAGGATTCTTATCTCATTACAGATGGTAATTTTTTACATTCAAGCATTTCCTTCATGGTCTAATCAAGCTGATTACAACATGCATAGTACTGTTACATAGGGTTGCCAGGTCCCTACCTTCTGCTGGCGGGGGGGACCAAGCATCCTGTCTAGGATCTTCTGGCACACACTGCAATGAAGTCAGCCAGAAGTGATGTCATCATGCTAGGCATGTTGCCATGAGGACACTCTAGCATTCGGCCAGAAATGCTGTGGTATCATAGAGTTTTTAGGCTGAGTGCTAGAGCATTCCCTGGCAACACGCCGAGATCCCAGCACTTGGGGGGCAGGGTTCCCCCCAACAGCCAGATCCAGGCTGGTGGAGCAGGGGCCCCTAAAGCGGGCAAACTCCCGCTCCCCCTGGGGGAAATGGCAAGCCTACCATTGCAGACTTTACAAGCATTCTTTACAACACCCCTCCCAGTTTATGACTAGGATAAAAGGACTCCGAGATCTCCATTCATTCCTATTGCGTCTGACGAAGAGAAGTTTGACTATATAGCCCGAATATCTTGTGAGTCTCTAAGGTGCTACTGGACTCAAATCTAGCTGTTGCTGTTGTTATTTATTAGATTACCGCCTGTAGCCAAAGCTCTGTGGGCCGTTTACATCAAATATATTGTTCTTTGCTGTTCTACTGCTTACATCATTTTCTGAAACCCACCAGTTAGCAAGATTCCCCCCCGCCCTTTCCAGAATACTTGTTTATTCTCCCGTTTTCTCAAATAGCGCTGAGAAAGTACAAACCACCCCATTGAGCTCCTGGTATGACATTTGCTGAGCGAGCAGATCCAGGCAGATTTTCACATCTGTGCAACGGCTGCACTTTCAAACTGCCTTCCCTAAACCTTTGCCTCCTCTCCTCCTGACCCCCTCTGCTCCCCCCCCATCACACGCCAGTCGAAGAAGGGGAGAAAACCAGAAAGCTTTGTGCATCAAAAGTATAGATGAGACCAGCTCCTTCTGTTTTTTTTCCCAGCCGGTCCTTTGCTAGGCTTCAAAGCCGACTTTCTCCCTGGCAAACTTCTCAAGGGCTTTACATGTTTTTGCATGAGGTCTGTAGAATCCCACATGCAAAGCTCGAGGTACAGCTGCTCATGAACGGAGGTAAAATAAAATGCACCACTGAGGTAGTCTATATTGCGCAGGGACAGTGAGTTTGGAGGAAGAACCATGGCACTCAGCAGGGCTCATTTCTTAGCAGGAAGCCCCTGTAAGTACAGTCAGGGGTCCGTTGGAGCGGGAGCGCACAGGAGCGCAGCTCCGGAAGTGAGGAGCCCAGGGGGCAGGTACATGACCAAGCCCCGCCCCCTCCTCGGCTTCCCCGAGCAGTGCAGAGGCGCAGCGCCCCGGGGAAAGCCCTGCTAGGGTCTTTATTGTTTTTAATGTTTTGTTTTAATATTGATAATTTTATCATTGTTCCTTTTATGACTGTGCTGCTTTTCCAGAGACTTGCTCAAGGTGGCATATAAATTTTCTAAGTATACCATTTTTTATCTGGGCACATGGCACATAAGTACTGGAGAAATTTCCCCAACCCTTCAGCAGCTTCCACCCCATCAGTTTGGTGTAGTGGTTAGGAGTTGTACTCTAATCTGGGAGAACCGGGTTTGATTCCCCACTCCTCCACATGCAGCTGCTGGTGTGACCTTGGGCCAGTCACAAGTTCTCTCAGAGCTGTTCTCTCATGAGCAGTTCTCAAAAGACCTCTCTCAGACCCACCTACCTCACAGGGTATCTTGTTGTGGGGAGGGGAAGGGAAAGGGATGGGTGGTGCACATGTCCTGGGTATCTCAAGTCTACTTGAAATCTGGTGGTTTCAAGGGAGCAGGAAGAGAATGAGGGTGTGTTCTTGACGCTTATTTTTATTGCACAAAGTATTGGATGGGGAAGGGAATGGAGGAAGAGCAGGTCAGTTTCACTCACCTGTGGAGTGGAGCCTGAGGGGTGGGTGTTGCCTTCTGACACACTTCCGGATTGTTAGAGGGTGTGGCATATGCAAATAAGTTGTGCAAATGAGTTATGCTAATGAGCTCCTGCACCTCTTTTTCCACGAAATGACCCCTGAGTACAGTAGACCCTGTAAGAAGAGCTCTGTGAGCTCTTGGGGGATTGGCTACATCAGGGGTGTGTGGCCTAATATGCAAAGGAGCTCCTGCTACGAAATGAGCCCAGGCACTGAGGAAATAGGGGTCCAATCTGCATTGGTATTTCCCAACATTGTGCCCACAATCTCAGGTCGTCTCACAAATTTCTGTCTGCATTTCATGCCGCATCCACTCTCCTATTGTTTCATCTCAGCATCGGCTGTCTGCATCATTTTACTGCCATTTAGGACTTCAAGGTCACCGCGGTGCCTCATCGCCTTATCTGGATTTGATTTTAAGGTGCTACGATTGCTCCTCCCCACCCTCGAGGCGCTGTGAGCAAAAAGCGGACGACTGGAGCCGAATTCTCCCCCCAAAAATATTTTCTGAGGAGATACAAAAATTGTCACAAAGGAAACAAGTTAGCTGAAAATCCAGTTGTCTTCATTTAAAAGAAGCCAGGGAACATTTTTCTGTGAACATATTTGGGTGGGGTGGGGTGTTGGAAGCATGCCCACCCCCTCTCTCGTGCACTCTCCCTAAACAACTTGCGTGCTGATGCAGACAGAGGAGAGCTTTATACTGAGCCAAATGGGAGGTTGGTGCTACAGCAGCACAGAACAGCTTTACATAGCAGATGCAGATTGAGCCATGGTGTCATGGTTGACCCTGCCTTGGTTCAGCTTCCTTCCTTCCTTCCTTCCTTCCTTCCTTCCTTCCTTCCTTCCTTCCTTCCTTCCTTCCTTCCTTCCTTCCTTCCTTCCGTTCTACTCTCCCTCCCTTCCCTCCCTTCCCTCCACTCTCTTTCTTTCTTTCTTTCTTTCTTTCTTTCTTTCTTTCTTTCTTTTTCTTTCTTTCTTTCTTTCTTTCCCTCACTCCTTCTTTTTTCCTTCTTTCCTTTTTCCTCCCTCCCTCCCTCCCTCTCTTCCCTACACTTTCTTTCTTTCTTTCTTTCTTTTCTTTCTCTCTCTCTCTCTCTTTCTCCCTCCCTCCCTTTCCTCCACTTTTTCCTTCTTTCTTTCCCTTCTTTCTTTCCCTTCTTTCTTTCTTTCTTTCTTTCTTTCTTTCCCTTCTTTCTTTCTTTCTTTCTTTCTTTCTTTCCTTCTTTTTTTCTTTCTTTCTTTCTTTCCCGCCCTTCCCTGCAAGCAGGGTTCAGGGCAGCTTACAACAAAAACAAATACAATAAATAATGCAGTTAAAACCGTTAAAATGCCTATAATATATCAGGAATAAAAACAATACACTTCCCAAGATGGCAGAAGAGATTTTAAATTCCACAAGCCGTCAGCAGTTGCATAGGGTTGCCAGCCTCCAGGTGGGGCCTGGAGATTTCCAGCTTTTACAACTGATCTCCAGCTGACAGAGATCAGCTTCCCTGGAGAAAATGGCTGCTTTGAAGGGTGGACTCTATGGCATTGTATCACAGCTGACTTACAGCAAGTTGACCCTCCAGCAAGGGGTCTTCAAGGCAAGTGAGATGCTGAGGTAGAGTTTTGTCATGGCCTTCCTCTGCAGAGTCTTCCTTGGTGGTCTCCCATCCAAGACTTATGGTGACCCCAGCAAGGGGCTTTCAAGGCAAGGGAGAAGCAGAGGTGGCTGGCCATTGCCTTCCTCTGCAGAGTCTTCCTTGGTGGTCTCCCATCCAAGACTTATGGTGACCCAGGCAAGGGACATTCAAGGCAAGTGAGAAGCAGAGGTGGTTGGCCATTGCCTTCCTCCGCAGAGCCTTCCTTGGTGGTCTCCCATCCAAGACTTCTGGTGACCCCAGCAAGGGGCTTTCAGGGCAAGTAAGAAGCAGAGGTGGTTTGCCATTTTTTTCCCTGTGCAGAGCCTTGGTGGTCTCCCTTCCAAGTGTTGACCCTGCTTAGCTTCCAACTTATGGTGACCCAAGCAAGGGGCATTCAAGGCAAGTGCAAAGCTGGGGTGGTTTGCCATTTTTCCGCTCTGCAGAGCCTTCCTTGGTGGTTTCCCATCCAAGTCCTGACCCGGCTTAGCTTCTGAGATCTGATGAAATTGGGCTATACCATACAATTCCACATTCTCTCCCGGAGGACTACAAACAATGTAAACGAATAAAAATAATTACTGTAGAGATAGGAGGGAGGATTTTTAGAGGTACGCTTTTTCTCTCCATGCTTGGTAAGATAACCTGAAATGAGGCTCTTTTTTCAGCCCAGCTATTTAAGACTCCGGGCACCTGTCCCCTTTTCATATTACTTCCTGAGTCTGGCATGCAATCCACATCTTTTTTTCTGCCTAGTATAAAAATAAGCAGATTTTATTTTTAAAAGAAAAGAGCAGCTGTCCAGTTCACACACGCAGGATATCACTGCTGTTCTCTTCTCAGCATTTGACCGGCGAATGTGTGAACAGTTGGTTTGCCCATACATGGTTGTCACTTCCTTTCTACCGCAGCCTCAGCCGATGGTGGATACATGTGAAAGAGCCATCAGGGATCCAACACCACTAGTAGCATCTTCAGCTCAGGTCAAACACAATGGCCGAGTTCAGACTGGCAATTTGGCTGGATATAGGTCTGCTTTGCAAGCGGATTAAGAGAGCCCATTCACACAGCCGCAGCTGGCTGGCGTTGCTGTGCCGCACTCACCGGGTCCTGAAGCGCTTTCATTGAGCTTCAAAAAGGTATCTGGGGAAACCGGTGTCAAGCCAACTGTGTGTGCGTTCATCCCACTTCCTGGCAGTGTGGGCGCAAATAAGCCGCACATCAAGCGGTGCCAGTAATGTGAACCCGCTGATCTGGCTGCTGCGCCCATGCGCTCATGCGTACCTTGGCAAAACAGACCAAAGCTGCGCGCCACCGTGGCGGTGGTGCCAGGGACCACCCCACAGTGTGAATGCTCCATCCCACCTCCTCCCAGGTATGGTCCCACATCAGTCTACGCAGTGTGAACGGAAAGCCCCATGACAACTCCGCCCAGATCTTTTTGCCCCACTTCCCTTGCACTTCATTTTGCCAGTCTGTCCTCAGCCGTTGTCTTTCCAGGGAGTTGGTTCCCACATTCCGCTGCCAATTCAATGTAGGGGAGCCAGGGGACTGAGGGTTGCACTGAAGAACAAGTCCTCTGCTTTTTGCTGTTGGTTTTGTAAATCTGTTTTTACTTTACAGGCTCGTCGTACGGTTTTTTAAAGACATGCAGTACGCTTTTAATACATCCCGTATGCATCCGAATGCTAATTTTGGGCACCCAAATAACATGACGAAAGGAATGCATGCATTTTACAGGGAATAAATGGAGGCAGGGAAGCAGAAAACGAGCCCAAAATAAAAGAGTCGTAGGCTCGCTTTGCAAAATGTAGGCAAGAAATGAAAGCAGGGATTCGACGGGAGCAGAAAGAGACTCAAAAAAGTCCCTAATTATACGTCACTGATGGCCTATTCTTCTGAAGCCTCCAATTGCTGCTGTTGTGTTTACTCGTGAGCTGGTCCATTTGTGATGCGAAACAGTGTTTTGATAGGCAGAAAAACATATAAGCTTACAGTTGTAAGCAAGAGTAATAACCCCCCACACACACCCTGATAGCATAGCCTCCCATTTTCCCTTAGATAATCTGTATTTAATTCCGCACTTCACCTCTCTCCTGACCTTTGGATATATTCCTCCTGACTACCAATCAAAATACTCCATAAATTAGAAATTCTCTTAGATCTTACTGGAGTCTTAATCATTTTTACATTTCCAAAATATTCAGCCGAGGCTCTTGCGGTTAGCTAATTTACCCGAAATCACATGAAGATCATGTTTGCATACTTAAAGGGAAGAAATCAGCAGAAATGACTGGCTGAATTATCCAGCTTTTGCCGCTGGAAATTCATGAATATTTCATTGGGGGGGGGGGGAAATATCCTCACTCCTCATCACACCCTTCCCCCCCCCCTTGCAAAGTTTGAAATGAAGCTGAACTAATTATGCTGTAGTCTACAATTATTCTTCATTTGTGGTGAAGACAGAGTTGTTATTTGGATGCTCAAAGAGACAGAACCGCGCTTGTTAAAGTTGCTGGGCGTTGGATATCTATTGTGTGCAGTTTTGGAGGCCTCACTTCAAAAAGGATGTGGACAGAATGGAGCGGGTGCAGAGGAAAGCGATAAGGATGTTGGGGGGGGGTGGAGATTTATTTATTTATTTAATTCAATTTCTAGGCTGCTCTCCCCGCACAGCAGGCTCAAGCTCTGTGAGGAAAGGCTGAGGGACTTGGGAGTGTTCAGTCTGGAGAAAAGGAGGTGGAGGGGGGGACAGGATTGCTTTCTTGAAGTCTTTGAAGGGCTGTCACTGAGGCCCAAGATGCATCAAGCATTTGCTCTGCTGTCTTACCAAACCCAACCTGGAACCCAGGAGGAGGAGGAGAAGGAAAAGGAGAAGAAGAAGAGGACAAGGAGGAGAAGAGGAAGGAGAAGAGGAGGAGGAGGAGGAGAAGAAGAGGAGGAGGAGATTGGATTTATACCCCGCCCTTCACTACCTGGAGGAGTCTCAGAGCAGCTTACAACCTCCTTTCCCTTCCCCTCCCCACAGCAAACACCCTGTGAGGTAGGTGGGCCTGAGCGAGCTCTCCCGAGAACTGCCCTTGAGAGAACAGCTCTCAGAGAACTCGTGACTGACCCAAAGTCACACCAGCAGCTGCATGTGGAGGAGTGGGGAATCAAATCCAGTTCTCCAGATTAGAGTCTGCCATTCTTCACCACCACACCAAACTGGCTCTCTAAAGAAGAAGAAGAAGAGAAGAGATTGGATTTATACCCCGCCCTCCACTCCCCAAGGGAGTCTCAGAGCGGCTTACAAACTTCTTTCCCTTCCCCTCCCCACAACAGACACCCTGTGAGGTAGGTGGGGCTGAGAGAGCTCTGAGACAACTGTCCTTGAGAGAACAGCTGGTACAGAGCTATGGCTTGCCCAAGGTCATCCAGCCAGGTGCAAGTGAGAAGTGGGGAATCAAACCCGGTTCTCCCAGATTAGAGTCCGCGCACTTAACCACTGCACCTAACTGGCTCTCTGAAGGAACCCTGAAGAGAAGGAGGAAGATTCTGGGTGGACCAATCCTTTCTTCCCTGTTGTCTGAGACCAACCCCAATGCTGGTAGGAGCATCAAAGCAGGGGATCAGCCCAAGTTCCTCAAGAAGAGACGAGAACCTTGTGTCACCCCGGAGGTGGTGTTGCCCACCTGTCTTAACATTACCCTTTTTTCCCTAAAACCTTTGGCCTTAAAAGTTGCATTTCCTGCATTCTGCCACCCCTTCCTTGGTAACCAGAAGAGGAAGAAGAAGAAGAAGAAGAAGAAGAAGAAGAAGAATTGGATTTATGCCCCGCCCTTCAATCGGAGTCTCAGAGCAGCCTACAAACTCCTTTCCCTTCCCCTCCCCACAACAGACACCCTGTGAGGTAGGTGGGGCTGAGAGAGCTTTCTCGAGGACTGCTCTTGAGAGAACAGTTCTGAAAGAACTTACAACTGACCCAAGGTCACACCAGCAGCTGCATGTGAAAGAGCAGGGAATCAAACCGGGTTCTTCCAGATTAGAGTCCATGCACTTAACCGCTACACCAAACTGGCTCTCTTCTCCTGCTGCTGCTGGGATCCTCCCACCCATCTGGACACCATCTGCGCACCCTATATATCCGCTTCCCCTTACAGCATTTCAGTTCCAGGTTACGGGTCGCGAGAGACAGGAAGATCTGTCACCTTTCCCTACAAACTCCAATTAGTGGAAAGTTTGGAAACCGGTGCTTCAGGGTATCCTGCCATCGCTCCGCTCCTTTCACTACTCAGTCGTCAAGCAAAGAGGCCTTCTCATCAAAACCGGCCACTGGAGTTTCTCACAATGGTACAAAGCATTCTTAGGTGACAGGAACCTGCGTCAGCGGCAGTACAGGATCTGAAGTTTTCCGTTCCCGGCGTTCCGACGTCATGCTAACTGCAAAGGTCTATTTGATGCTAAAAACTGTTCTATCTCTATGAGCCACTCATTTGAAGACCGAGCGGCTTCTATTTGTAAAGGTCTTGGTTTGTTGCAAGATCAGGTGAAGGTGACTTCTTTAGCGTTTGCCACTGAATTGTCCGTTGTTAGGCAGGTTGTGGGGAGGCCAAGGGGTCTGAAAAGCTAAAAAAGGCACCTTGGGACTAGGGGGGGCAAATTGTATGGATTCTGAATTGGGTATCTTCAACAGCTAGGACATCTGTCCAAATGGGTTTTCTTTTTACAGTCACTTGGATGTTATAAAAAACAACCAAAATCTGTCTCAGATCTTCAGACCTCACACCTCGTCTAGGGATTACTGTCAACGAAATGTAACTGTAACTCCAGTGTGGTGTGGTGTGCTGGTTAAAGTGTCGGACTAGTATCTGGTGTTAGGACCACGGGTTCTGTGTTAGCCCTAAGTTAAGGGAAAATATATTAAAAGACTCAGAGCTGCGATAGAGTCTTCACTGGAGTCAAGACGGTTTCTGTAAGTTTAAAATGCTTTATTTACTAAGAAGAGGAGGAGGAGGAGGAGATTGGATTTATACCCCGCCCTTCACTCACTTGGAGTCTCAGAGCGGTTTACAAACTCCTTTCCTTTCCCCGCCCCACAACAGACACCCTGTGAGGTAGGTGGGGCTGAGAGAACTCTTTCCCAAGCTGTCCTTGAGGGAACAGCTGGTACAGAGCTATGGCTTGCCCAAGGTCATCCAGCCAGGTGCAAGTGAAGGAGTGGGGAATCAAACCCGGTTCTCCCAGATTAGAGTCCGCGCACTTAACCACTACACCAAACTGGCTCTCACTAAAGGAAAGGGTACATGGGATCAGCTATAAAAACAATAAACAAACATCCTGAGGAGCGACATCTCGCTCAGTCTATCTACACAGACATCTTAGCTCAAGAGCTGAGAGCACAATGGACAACCTCCTCCTTCTTCTTGACCCCTAGGATAAGTCACCTGAGAATAGCAACCAATCAATCAATACAATAGGGCTTTTCTTCAGTTGGCCGGCTGCTAGGTTCCTCTTCCAGGTTAGCTTAAAACAGGGGTGGGCAAACTGTGGCTCGGGAGCCGCATGCGGCTCTTTCACATATATTATGTGGCTCCCGGCGGGGTGGCTGGGGAGGCTAAATATCATTAGCAAACAAATATCATTGGACAAATTAATATCATTATCAATATCTGCTTCTACCCCTTTTGTTATTATTCTGGCAGTCTCATTTAATGTTAATAAAAAGCAAATTTGCTTATTTTCTAATAAAAGCAGGTAATATTTGTTCATGTCTTGTGGTTCTCAAACATCTGATGTTTATTCTATGTGGCTCTTATGTTAAGCAAGTCTGGCCACCCCTGTTCTAGGTGGCTCTTACGCTGAGCAAGTTTGCCCACCCTTGGCCTAAAACAACAAAACTGGGATACACAAGTTAACCCTATAATGGCTGGAATAGTCAGGTCTTGTTAGCTCATACATTTCCAACATCTGGGACATCCGCTTTTGAATCCTCACTCACACCATGGAAGCCAGCCGGGCGACCTTGGGCCAATCACACTCTCTCAGCCTAACCAACCTTACAGGGTTGCTGTGAGGATAAAATGGAGGAGATGAGAACGATGCAAGCCGCTTTGGGTCCCCATTACGGGTGAAAGTCGAGATATGAATAAAAATGAAATAAATAAATGCTACATATACCTAAATATACGATATGCATATTATTCTACTGTTCAGAAAGCGATCGTCTCCCAAAGTATCTCACAGCAATAAAAAGATCACTCGCCTGCCCAAGTTTACTTATTTGACAGTCTGGACAATGGTCTCAAGTATGATAAAGCGATCTCGGCCAATAAGTGCAAGGGGTGGGGCTGTGGTTCAGCGGCAGAGCCTCTGCTCGGCATGCAGAAGGTCCCAGGTTCAATCCCTGGCATCCCCAATTAAACAAAACCAAAAAAAGCAGGCAGCAGGTGATGTGAAAGACCCTGCAAAACTGCCACCAGTCTGATTAGATGATACCGATCTTGATAGATCGATTGTCTGATTCCGTATGAGGCCATTTCATGTGTGTTCATGTGAGGCATGCAAAAAAAGGGGAAGGGATTGGAAGGGAGGTCGAAGAGGGAGACCAGGAGGATGGGAGAATTCATATTCACTGTGGCCTCGCTGATGTCCCGTTGGTGGAGCTCTCCATGGGGAAGAGGGAGTTCCGTCTTCCAGGGGACCGTGGAATTCCAGTTCACAGCAAGGGCTTCTCCTCCCCATCTGTGGTACCTGAGAACGTATGACCACATGAAGTTGCCTTATAGCAGTTTGGTGTAGTGGCTAAGAGTGCAGACTCTAATCTGGGAGAACCAGGTTTGATTCCCCACTCCTCCACAGGCAGCTGCTGGTGTGACCTTGGGTCAGTTACAAGTTCTTTCAGAGCTGTTCCCTCAAGGGCAGTTCTCGAGAGAGCTCTCTCAGCCCCACCTACCTCACAGGGTGTCTGTTGTGGGGAGGGGAAGGGAAAGGAGATTGTAAGCCACTCTGAGACTCCTTTGGGGAGTGAAGGGCGGGGTATAAATCCAATCTCCTCCTCCTCCTCCTCTTCCTCGTCTTCTGACTCCCTTGGTCTACCACAGCACTGTCTACCCAGACTGACAGTGGCTTTCCGGGATCTCATGCCAGATGTCTTTCACCTCACCTACAACCTGACCCTTTCATCTGAAGATGCCGAGGACTGATGCTCTACCACTGGCAGATGCTCTACCACTGAGCCACGGCCCTCCCAAGTCCTTTTTGGAAGGAAGGGAGAACAAAATCTCTGAAGGACAGCAAGAGGCAGGGGGGAACCATCTCTGCAGAGCAAGCATTTATTTATTTTGATTTGTCAACCACCCACCCCTGAGCTCAGCATATTCAATAAATACATTTGGAAATCAGATTAAAACAACTTAAAAACAATAAACCAATTCTGTAACTATTTCAGACGGCGCTTAAAGGGCCAATGTATGCTCCTACCCCATGACGTAAAGGGCTGCAGTGGCTCGAGTGGTTAAGACGCTGAACTGCAGACCCGGAAGGCCGATAGTTCAGCAGTTTGAGACCCGAGTGCTGCATGACGGAGTGAGCTCCCATCTCTGGCCCCAGCTCCTGCCAACCTGGAAGGAAGGAAGGAAGGTTTCCCTTCCTCGAAAGCCAGTCGACTACAACTCTAGGGATGCAGTGCTCATCTCCGTTTCCAAGCCGAAGAGCCAGCGCTGTCCGAAGACGTTTCCGTGGTCATGTGGCCGGCATGACTAGATGCCAAGGCACATGGAACGCTGTTACCTTCCCACCAAAATGGTACCTATTTATCTACTTGCCATTTCTTGCTTTTGAACTGCTAGGTTGGCAGGAGCTGGGACCAGAGGTGGGAGTTCACTCCGTCACGCGACACTCGGGTCTCGAACTGCCGAACTACCGGCCTTCCGGTCTGCAGCTCAGCATCTTAACCTCTGAGCCACCGCGGCTCCAAAATAAATAAGATCATATATTAAGAAAACACCCTGGGGGAACTCCCCCCCCCCATCCCAACCTCATTGAAGTCCTTCTTGCGCTCTCGCTCTCTCTTCTGTATAGCATTCCATCTCTTTTTGAAATAATTAGGAATGATTCAAGAGCCATCTGACAAGCGCATCTGAAACTTCAGATCAATATACGCTGCTTTGAATTTATCAAGCGCAATATTTTTTTTTTGAGAAATGCAAGCCTCCATTGTGCCTTTGCTTGTGGCAAATGTCATGGAACTAACTGCTCAAATACAAATAATGCTCCCGCTATTGATGGGAATGAATGTGACAGAGATAGCAAGGAGGCCGACAGAGGGGAAAGTGGAATTTGAGACTCCTTCAAACTAAGATGTTATTTCCATTGCCAATTAAATAATATTGTGGATTTGGGGGCTGGGAAACAATGCAATGCACTGAAAGACACAAATACACAAAACTGCCTTATATTGAATCAGACGATTGATCCGTGGAGACTCAGGATGGTATTTTCTATTCAGACAAGAAGTGGCTCTCTAGGGTCTCAAGCAGAGGTCTTTCACATAAATTCCTACCTGGTCTTTTTAACTGGGGATGCCAGGGATTGAACCGGGGACTTTGTGCGTGCAAAGCAGAGGCTCTACCGCTGAACTGTGCCCCCTCCCCAATAAGTACATGAAGTTGCCTTATGCTGAATCAGACCCTTGGTCCACCAAGGTCAGTATGCTCTACTGGCAGTGGCTCTCCAGGGTCTCATGTCGAGGTCTTTCACACCACTTACTACCTGGTCCTTTTAGCTGGAAGTTCTGGGGACTGAACCTTGGACCTTCTGCTTGCCGAGCAGATGCTCTGCTACTGAGCCACGCGGCCCCTCCCCATGAATCATATGGATACGATGAAGGCACAGTGGAAGACTCTTAGATCGTTTCATTGATATTGACATGGGTTTGCAGACAAGATCTGCTCCGGGTTAGATGGTGGCGTGGATGCGTGTTCAGATGATGTACCTTTGGCGCCTGCTTGTCCGATGTATATGGAGGCCTTTCAGCTTGTGGAGCCCCAAGATGCCGATAAGACCCTTGGAGAGGTGCTTGACCTTTGTCCTTCTTGGCTAATAAAAGCTGCCAGGGGTTCTTAGAAGAGGCTGGTCCTCTGGACCCGTTTCAGTCTGGCTTCGGGCCAGGGCTTGGAACAGCGGCTCTTTGGGTCGTCTTGGTTGATGACCTCGTCTTGGTTGATGAAGAAAAAGGTGAGGGAATGTGACCCTGATAGTTCTACTGAATCTCTAAGCTTCTTTTGATACTATCAAAGCCAGTTTGGCGTAGTGGTTAGGAGCGTGGACTCTGATCCGGGAGAACCAGGTTTGAGTCCCCACTCCTCCACATGCAGCTTCTGGGGTGACCTTGGGTCAGTCACAAGTTCTCTCAGAGCCATTCCCTCACAAGCAGTTTCTGTCAGAGCTCTCTCTGCCCCACCTGCCTCACAGGGTGTCTGTTGTGGGGAGGGGAAGGGAAAGGAGATTGTAAGCCGCTCTGAGACTCCTTTGGGTAGTCACGGGTGGGGGTATGAATCCAATCTCTCCTCTTCCTCCACTGTAGTACCCGACTGAGCCATCTCTTGGCACTGGGAGTGGGGGCCAGTCAATAAATAATTATGGGTCCCAAACTTACACAGGGGTCATCTTTATGGCATGACAAGCCGGGTCAGGTGCCGTTCCCTTCCGGCGTGCTGTGTTCTTCCCAGGGGCCCTTGTGGCTTTTGTATGCCCTTGCAGCCCTGCTCAACGGCCCGCTAATCGGGGGGCTGGCACGGTGGGTGGACCATGGAGGGCTAGCCCCCTCTCTGGTCCACCTGCCCAGCACATGATTGTTCCCTTGGCACTCTTTCCATTTAGCCTTAGACGAATGTTTGAAATCAATCACAACCACAGAGTCATCAGTTTTCAATTTTTACTTCAATAACTAAACAGCTGTGTACATCTCCACTTTTGGGATACGCTGGCTCAGTTCAGATGCAGTGCCGAACCTTTATTCTAAGCCTGGTCAGTTTGTGAAGCCAGAATTCAGGTCACAGACAATGCACTCCAGTCCAGGGGTGCCTTGACAAATGCCGGCTTCATCATCTCCGTTCTGGCCTGATGGCTCGGTAGCTACAGGAGGGCTTCCAGGCAGTTCCAAGGACCAAGCCAGGATTAAAACCAGGGAATTTTTATAAACCGTAGCTGTGCACTTCTATGCAGAGTAACTCCAGTGTAAATCAGCTGAAATGAAAGAAAAGTCAGTCTGGACTCTGGAGTAACTCAGCATAGCTTTGCATCATAATTGTGGTTAGTCAGCCAATTTCAAACCGCGGTAGGGTTGCCAAGTCTTACTTGGGTCCTGGTGGGGGCTCCAGCCCAGCTCCTGGAGGCCTCTGGTGTACATGTAAAGTGTGTGCACTGCAGGACATGTCATGCAGGGGGCGCTCTAGCATTTGGGTAAAAAGTCCTCTATGGTCACCATAGAGTTTTTACCCAAACGCTAGAGCGTTCCCCCACTCGATATGCCTGATGTGATGATGTCGCTGGGTATGTCAGGCGCAACAGGGTTCTTTGGGGGGGCTCCCCCATTGGTCAGCTGGCCGACAGCGGATTGGCGGGGGCCAGAAAACAAGGAAGTCACGCCCCCATCTGGGGGGTAGGCAACCCTAACAGTGGTTACCCCACATCATTTGATAGATCCGAACTAGCCAGTTGTTTTTATTTCTTTGTTTAAACTCCAGCCTGAACGAGGGTTCTAGACAACTCAGAGGTTTAGACGTTGTTTGGGGTCCTTTTGATTGACCTGGATTTTGTTTCCGAATCGGTAGTGGGAGTGCTTAGACAATCACACCAATCGTCGCTGGTTTAATTAAACAATGGTTTTGTGTTAGGTCTGAACCAAGTCATGCGTTCAGGACTTCAGTTGTTTTAATTCAATCAATACAATATTGATCAGAACACAGAAGGGCGTCGATGCCAATTTGTGATTCGGTTTAATATGACATTATGTAATCATCTATCAGAACCGGAAACCTAGAGACCCCTCCTTATTTCTGGCAGGTTTGGGTTTTTTAAAGGAAAAAATCGTAAGGAGGGCTATGTTTCGTTTACTAAAATGAGTAAAAACTTCATTACAAGAATTAATGTTGAAAATTACTCCACGGAAAAGCATGAGTGACCCAGCTTCAGTCACATCATGTTTTGTTTTAGAACTCAGATTCTTTTAGGAATGATGTTGTGAATTCAGAGCGCTGTGTATTGATTCGGAGCAAGAGATGTACTCTTTCAAATAGGTTTTGCTGTGTCTTAATTATTTCAGCCAGTGAGTGGAAAGGGCAAAACGGGACTAACATAGTGGAATCCAGAGAGTTTGAGGCCATTTTGGGCAGAATTTTGATAGGTGGTAGAGCACATCTTCACAAACATTTTAGTATAAGGAACACCTATAGGGAAACTGATGGTATTCCCAGTAGTAATGTATGGTGTGAGAGTTGGACCATAAGGAAGGCCAAGTGCTGAAGAAAAGATGCTTTCGAATTATGGTGCTGGAGAAGACTCTTGAGAGTCCCATGGACTGCAACGAGATCAAATCAGTCAATCCTAAAAGAAATCAACCCTGACTGTTCCCTGGAAGGCCAGATCCTGAAGCTGAATCTCAAAGACTTTGGCCACCCAATGAGAAGGGAGCACTCCCTGGAGAAGACCCTGATGCTGGGAAAGATTGAAGGTCAAAGAAGAAATGGACGGCAAAGGGTGAGATGGTTAGACAGTGTTATCCATGCAACAAACACGAAGTTAAGCAAACTGAGGAGACAATGGAAGACAGGAGGGCCTGGCGTGATGTGGTCCATGGGGGACGCAAAGAGTCGGACTCAACTGTGCGACTGAGCAACAACAACAGTAATGTTCAGGAATCCATTTCGTGTTTTATATTAATTCCAGAATACTAGAGTCTGGTCCAAGTTTTACTCATGTCTCTACATAAGAAGAAGAAAAAGAAAAGATTGGATTTACACCCTGCCCTTCACTACCAGAAGGAGTCTCAGAGCGGCTTACAATCTCCTTTCCCTTCCCCTCCCCACAACAGACACCCTGTGAGGGAGGAGGGGCTGCGAGAACTCTCTTGAGAACTGCCCTTGAGAGAACAGCTCTGAAAGAACTTATGACTGATCCAAGGTCACCCCAGCAGCTGCATGTGGAGGAGTGGGGACTCAAACCCGGTTCTCCCAGATTAGAGTCCGTGTTCCTAACCGCTACACCAAACTAAGGTGGTTAGAGGAACTGGTATGAAGGATTCTGGCAGGCCTTTTGTTCCTGTATTTGTTTTGTCTTGAATAAAGTTTACTTCTGCATCTTGACTCTAACTCACCCTTCCTAGCAACTAAGGCCCTTCCTGCACTCTCCTTTTAATCCATGTCCACTGCAGTGTCCTCCAAGCAATTCTGCACTAAAATCGAATTCAAGCCGGGGTTTTTTTTTTCCATTCTTCATGACATTACCTCCCTTCAGTGGTCAGCCCGGTTTCAGGCTGCTGTTGCCCCGGGTTATTTGGATGCTCTTTCCCTGTGGACTGAAACTGCCTTGACTCGAACACTGAGAACTCCAGAGTGGCAGGCAAATGTGGAAAGGATCTAACATCCACCCACCCCCATGTAAAGGTTGTGGAAGTCTGTTTCAATGTACCTGAAGAAGCGTGCATGCGCGCAAAAGCTTATACCCAGAATTAAACTTTGTTGGTCTTAAAGGTGCCACTGGACTCAATCTTGGTTCTGTTGCTTTAGACCAACACGGCTACCCCACCTGAAACAAAGTTCACATGTGTTTCTTCGAATGACCATCAGCATCTTTGTGCATGATTGCAGCATCGGACAGTTATATCCAGGGCTCATTTCGTAGCAGGAGCTCCTTTGCATATTAGGCCATGCACCCCTGATGTAGCCAATCCTCCAAGAGCTCACAGAGCTCTTCTTACAGGGGTTACTGTAAGCTCTTGGAGGATTGGCTAGATCAGGGGTGTGTGGCCTAATATGCAGAGGAGCTCCTGCTACGAAATGAGCCCTGATTATATCGTTATGTAATCGCTCCATACTGCTCAGCTCCCGAGCTTCTTCCTTCTGATTCTAAATCTCTAGCTAGCTGAACTCGCTTGATCAAAACAAGGTGCTTGGCAAAACAACCGAGGTTCTACGCGAGCGAATCAGCATTGTGCTAAATAACTTACAGATGCTCGGAGCTACCTGCCAAAATGCATTACGAGGTCAGTTTTGCCACAAAATGTCTCCACTGTTTTCTATTAACGCGAGTGAAGCGTACTGGACTCAAGTACTGAGAACCTAACAGAAGGTTAAGTGAGACCCCAGTATGATAATAACGAAATAGGTGGGGCTTGCCCTTTAAAATAACTAGGTAGGTGACACACACCTGGCTTAGAGTTGTCAACTCCAGGTTGGGAAATTCCTGGAGATTTTTGGGGTGGCGCCTAGTAAGGATAGGGTTTAGAGAGGGGGGGAAACCTTAGTGATGTATAAGGTCACAGCATCTACCCCCCCCCCCCCCCAAGCAGCCTTTTTCTCCAGGGGAACTGATTTCTGCCATCTGGAGATTAGTTATAATTCCAGGAGATCTCCTGGCCCCACCTGGAGGCTGGCACCCCTAACTGCCCCACCCTAAATTCCACCCTAAGTACAACTTGTGAACAAAATAACCAAATTTCCCAAACCAAGGAGAGAACAGAAGAGGAGGAGGAGGAGGAGGAGGAGGAGGAGGAGGAGGAGATTGGATTTATAACCTGCCCTTCACTACCCTAAGGAGTCTCAGAGCGTCTTACAATCTCCTTTCCCTTCCCCTTTCCACAACAGACACCCTGTGAGGTAGGCAGGGGTGAGAGAGCTCTCTTGAGAATTGCCCTTGAGAGAATAGCTCTGAAAGAACTTGTGGCTGACCCAAGGTCACCCCAGCAGCTGCATGTGGAGGAGTGGGGAATCAAACCCAGTTCTCCCAGATTAGAGTCTGCACTCCTACACCAGACTGAAACTACTGGTAGGCAGGTAGGTAGACAGAAAGATATAGATAGATATACATATGTGTATGCACACATTTTTAAAAAGCAAAACAGGGCACTTTGTTGCATCCGGAACAGGCACACATCTGGAGGGGGTCACGGCTGTTCACATGTTAGAGACGCTGTCTGTGTCAACCAGCCCTTGGCGAGCCTTTTGTTTTAACTGGCAACATCTACAGCGCTGGCTTGTTAAATTTGCCAAGCGCCGATTTTCCTTTAATTCCGGTAGCCGTTGGATTCCCACTGCTCAGTTACGTTCGCGTTGGAGCTGGTGGCATTGCTCGAGATGAAAGCACTCGACAAGGCACAGATTATTGTCCCCGCAAGCCATCTCCCTCCTCGTTTGTCAGCTATGCAAACAACCTCACCTTTGCCAGTGACTCCTTAATTTTCTTTCGGTTGCCACTAATTGGTGTCTCACTGGGGGATTTCCCCCCCGAACCAGCTGGGTGACCATATGGAGAGGGCCGTTGCTTTATGAGGTCTCTTGTTTCTACACGTGAAAATGAGATGTCTGGGGGATAAAATGGCGCAGGCTTCATTTGGGGAACGGAAAAAGGCTCCAGAACAGATGAGGGAGAGACCGACGGAGACACCAGATGAATACATAAACTCCAGGGCGTTTTGAAACATGAGGCTTAAAGAAGGAGCTCGTGTCGTTTAGCAAATGAACTGGGATCCAAAAAGCTCCCAGTTCAAATATCTATCCTCTGTGACCCTATCAGCCCCTGACCTCTGTCGGCAATAACAGAAAGAAGAATTCGTGGCCTACTTTATAGGGCTTTTATAAGTCTTGCCCTGACTTGGATAGTCTAGGCTAGCCCACTCTTGTTGGATCTCAGACAATAAGCAGAGTGGATTCTGGTTTGTATTTGGACGGGAGACCACCCAGAAAGCCCAGGGTCATTACGCAGACGTAGGCAATGGCAAACAACCTCGGTTCATCTCTTGCTTTGAAAATTCTACAGGGTCACCGTACGTTGGCTGCAACTGGACGGAAAATAAATAAGGGTTACAACAGAGTCATACACATGAACAGGTGTGCTGAGAACTTTGTGAAGAATACAAGTACTCGGCAAACTTGTCTTGAAAGAGCTTCCTCATTTACACGTGACGTGAGCATGTGATTGGATAGCCTTTTTCGGTTGCCCCTTGCCAAACATCTGTGTACCTGGACAGCAGCCGTTTGTGCTTCAGGCCCAGATCATGCCTTGGTAATGCAAATTTGTGTTATTGCTTATGGCCACATTTTCAATTGCATAGCCTGATCTAGCTAATCCTAATTACCAGAGAAGAGGCACGTATCCTCCAGGGTCATGGTTTGGTTGTTAAATTGACCTACTTGTCCAGCACAGAATTACTGTCATTTCATTCCCACTTCGAAAACTGAAAGCATCCTTTAAATGAACAGCATGGTATATTTCACCTTATTTTGCACCTGTGCAGTTTGCAGCATTTGTGTCTTGGTTTGTGGGCAGACATAGAAGGCACACAGAGACATTCAAGTAGTAAGGAACAAATAAAAAAAATCTTTTCCCCCTTTAATGATGCAAATTTTAACCATTAGAGATGGCTGATGGATGGCGACAGCAGCCTGCAATCACACAAATGTATCTGAAGCACTGAGCAGTGACTCACGAAAGCTCATATCCTGCCACAAATGTTAGTCTTTAAGGTGCTGCTGGACTCTTGCTCTTCTCTACTGCTTTGTTGTTGTTTTGTTTTATTTATTCTTTCGATTTATACCCCGCCCTCCCCACGAACGGGCTCAGGGCGGCTTACATGGGCTCATCGGCCAATAATAATACATTAAAATCACTAAAACAATTAAAACAGTTTAAATACTTAAAATACATTCCTAGCCTAACAACTTACAAATAGCTTCCAGTAACATATTATCAGATTATCAGGCGTTGGCTCAGTGACAAAACTCCCTGTCACCCCTGCCACCTGCCAGGGTTGATCCGGGCCAGACTACATCAAGTTGGTATAGCTGATGGATGGAATCATTGGATGGCGGCTCCTATTCAAAAGCCTGGTGGAAGAGCTCCGTCTTGCAGGCCCTGCGGAACTGCACAAGGTCCCGCAGGGCCCTGATCTCCTCCGGGAGCTCGTTCCACCAGCTCGTTGTTGTTCAGTTGCCCAGTCGAGTCTGACTCTTCGCGACCCCATGGACCACATCACGCCAGGCTCTTCTGTCTTCCATCATGCTTCTGTCATGTTTCAATCCACCCAAACAGCTCTGTGAACACTGGCTTCCTGATCACAACTGGTGAGCAGGGATGAGCCAAACTGGCATGTGATCGAGCATTCCCAGTTCATGAAACACTTTGAATAGTGAAGGGATTTGGGGTCCATTCTTTCCTCTTTGGAAATGAGTTCATGTCCCCCACAGTTCTATGTGCAGATTATTGCGCTTTCTGAAATTGGGACAGAGTGAGATGCACCCATCTTTTAGCAGACTTTCCCTGCAGTCTTCTTCGTACCAGCGAGTGGTTGAAGAAGCAATCACATTTGACCCTCTCTCCTGTGCTTCTTCGAGTCTCAACTCCCGTCTCCCCAGCCCAATTTAGCTATGAGACTTGATCCTAATAATGAGCCGGAGAAAAAGTATTGGGCAAAGCAAGTGCAGAGAGCAAGCGGGAGTTTGGCCATTAATGGGAAGCCGGAAAAAAGAGCATGTCAGAGAGACTATAAGATTAGTAGTACAAAGCCAAACATTTGGGACTTCCAAAAGCATTAAGATTCCTGTAACCGGGGATGAAGAGAGATGGAATGTTTTAGAACAGTGGGAAGTGACCGCTCTGCATTCAGTCCGTCTAGTCCTGTCCAGTCGATACCACGCTCCAGAAGCAGAGAGCATCAGCTTTGGTGGTCTGAATTTGGATGAAGTTGAAAACTGAATCATCACAACTTATGCAATGGATATGGGCTGGCAGTCTGATTCATGTGATCTCTTGCTGCACCACCTTGAAGGCTGTAATGTCTCCCTTGCACCGACCACTCACCGCTCAGAACATGGTATCAAGGGTCTCAAACCAAAGATGTTTACGACTGGATCCAGCGATTTCCTCTCTCTGCCATCCTCCCCAGAGGAGGAAGTGGTTAGAGCAGGGGTGGGCAAATTGCGGCCCGGGGGCCACATGCGGCCCGCCACAGAGTTTTTTGCGGCCCGCCAAGACAGTCGGCCACAAGACAGTCGGTTTCTCAACAAGCAAGCTCCTGATTTCAAAACAATTGTAGAAAAGTGTGATAGGGTACATTTCTCTCATTAAACTGATTCTAAAATTAAACGTGCTTGCAGCTGTAGATGATATGAAATTAGCACAATAAATAAATTGAATAAAACTACCACTATTTTATTTAATTTATATTTTATTGATTTCTGTGATACGATTTTTGTGTTAGCTGGCATCAAATCCACAATTTAAATAAGTCTACTAGATTTTATTTAACGGCACAAGAGGCAAACAATTTGGGGGAGATTTCTGAAATGCAAAGTTAACTAATGAATGCAATCATTTTAAAAGGTGCGGCCCTCCGCTAACCTCCGCTCCCACAAAGTGGCCCCCGAGCCAAAACAATTGCCCACCCCTGGGTTAGAGTGTTGGACTCGGCTTGGGGACACTCAGGGAGATTCTGCCTCTAGCATTCGCTCCACATTTTCTCAACTGGGAGGAAAAACTGCAGCTCAAAACCACATTCAAATACTCCCAGGCCAACGCCGTACTGACCGCAAAGTCACCCCTGAATGGTCACAAAAAAGCCATAAATCTAAGGAAGCGAAAGCAGCTTGGAGTGTGGAGGCTGGCATGAAATCAGATGGTCAAAGGAAGTGAAAGCAGCAGGGGGTGATTTCTGTTCCACCGTGGGTTTCTTAAAACGACGGAGAGCAAAGCCAGTGCGGAATCAGTCTCAGTGTAGTGGAACGGCTTTGGAGGTAGAATGTACCACCAAGTCGTTGCAGACTTGTGGTGACCCCATGGAGTTTTCAAGGCATACAGAGGTGGTTTGCCATTGCCTGCCTCTGCATCACAGCCCTGGAATTTCGTGGTGGTCTCCCATCCAAATTCTAACCTGGGCCATCCCTGCTTAGCTTCTGAGATCTGATCCAGGTCAGGGCCAAGTGTATACAGAGAGCGTTCAATGAACTGAATAGCGAAGAATGTCAAAATAGTCCTGAAAATACCAGACTTCTCAGTGGGGAGTCATAAAACCAATCAACAAAGGGGGAAGGAGAAAAGATCTCCTGTTACCCCCCACACATACACACACACTGCCTCACCAAGTGCCAGATGTTGGGGTTGGACAACTACCAGCCAAGGGATTGGCTGGTGAATCGTCACATGACAGGCGGCTGGCGAAGGGGGAGGGAACAGGATGATGGCACCCTTGGATGTGGCCCAGCCCTGGAACTAATCACATGACCCTTCCAGGGCTGTTTGGGAGAGATTCAGGGTGTGGCCACCCAGGAGGGGTGGAACACAGAAGACCTATTTAGGCCAGGGAGGGGAGCGACTGAGTGTTCAGAGGGTATAATGCCCTCCCCTCTTCCCTTGGAGGCCTTCCTCAGGGTAGGCAAGGGTGGCAGAGGACTGGGCAACTGGACCCACTATGTTGGAGTGCCCCCATTGAGATATGGAAGAACAAAATTCAAGATACCTGATGAAAGGAGCTTTGGGTCTTGAAAGTTTATCCCCTGGGAATACTGTTGGTCTTAAAGGCAACGCCGGATTTGGGTCTTGGTCTTCTACTACAGACCAACATGGCGACCCACCTGAAACCCACCTGAGATACAGTTACCAAGGCTTCCTGGGAGGAAGGAATGGTTGATGGATTAGTTTCAGTTTGTAGTCCGGATACATCCTAGGTAGGGTTGTCAGGTCCTTGGGTCTTGGTCTTCTACTTCGGTCTTGGTCTTCTACTACTGACCAGCATGGCAACCCACCTGAAACCCACTTGAGATACAGATACAGCTTCCTGGGAGGAAGGAATGGTTGATGGATTAGTTTCAGTTTGTAGTCCGGATACGTCCTAGGTAGGGTTGTCGGGTCCTCCCTGGCCACCAATGAGGGATAGGGGGTTGCCAGATCCAGGTTGGGAAACCCCTGGAGATCTGTGGTTGGAGGTTGGGGACCTCAGTGGGGTACAATGCCATAGAGTCGACCCTCCAAAGTATCCGTTTTCCCTGGGGCAACTGTTCTTGGTTGTCTGGAGATGAGATGGAATTCTGGGGGGTCCTCAGGTCGCACCTGGAGGCCGGCATCTCTGCTCCTGAGCCTGCAAATAAACCATCCTTTCTCTGGGTCAGTCCAAGGCTGATTCTGCACCAATGCTTTGCTTTCCATTCCCCCCGGGTCTAATTGGCCTGATTCTGTTCAGGGAGTTCCACATTTGTCACCTTGCCTCGAATCTAGCGTCCTCTTCCCTCTCTTCCCCAAGTGTGATTTCCCCTCCCTTTTCTGCCCTGGCATGAGCAGGGGGGGGGTTGTCCCCCCCCCCCCAATCGTTGCATTATGACATCCTGACACAACACTGATTCATCGTTATTGTGTCATGGTGTCGTAACGCAATGATGGGGGGAACAAAAAAAACAACCCACTTGCACCAGGGTGGGAAAGGGAGGGAAAGGGAAAGGAGAGGTGGGAAAGGGGAGGGAAAGAAGCAGAGGGGCGTTAAAGGGGTGCAGCGAGGAACCCCGATTTGGGAGTTCCCCACTAGAATGCCCCGACTTCAACCCTGTGGCAACCCCCCCCCCAAAAAAAAATCCCTGAAATGGAAGATCCGGGGGGAATGAGGATTAGATTCGGGCCAACTGCTGAGCCGGGGCAACAAACGGGGAACTGTTGCTCTGCTGCAGATATTATCGGGGGATGCCGCTGGGGCAACCGTTGGTGCGGAATCGGCCCAAGTGACTCTCGTGGCTGCCGGCCAAAGAATCCTGGGGACGGCGGGTGCTTTCAAAGGGCATACAAATATAACAAGCTGGATCAGACCAATGGTCCATCTAGTTTGGTATCCCAATGGCCAGCCAGAGAGAACCCAAAAAGGCTTAGAAAAAAAGACTCAGGGGTCTGCCTCCCCGTTATTGTCTCCCCGCCTCTGCTATTCAAAGAACAATTGTGGCTCATCACCATGGAGGGACCTCTCCTGCATGACGTTGTCCAGTCCCTCTTTAAAGCCAACTAAACTCTTGGTTGTCGCTAGGCTGGAAAATACCAGGAGACTCTGGGGGTGGATCCGGGAGAGGGCGGGGTTGGGGAGGGGAGGGGCCTCAGCATGGTGCAATGCCATAGAGTCCACCCTCCGAAGCAGCCCTTTTCTCCAGGAGAGCTGATCTCTGTCACCTGGAGACCAGTTGTGAAAGCAGGAGATCCCCAGGCCCCACCAGGAGGCTGGCAACGCTAGCTGTCACCGTGCCCTGCAGCAGTGAGCTTCAGAAGCCAGACATTCTCAGAATGAAAAATAGGTCCCTCACAGAGCGCTGCGCTCAAGCAACCAACATTGCCTGATTGTCTCCGACCCCGAGGATGTCCAGCTCGTCTCGACTAAGGCCGGGGCCTTTTCTGCCCCGGCCCCAGCCTGGTGGAACAAGTTCCCTCTTGAGATCAGGGCCTTGTGGGATTTGTTATAGTTTTGCAGAGCCTGCAAGAAGGAGCTGTTGCTCAGGGCCTTCAGATGAGGCGGTGGACATCCAAACCTACCTCGGCCAGTTTGGTGTCGTGGTTAAGTGTGCGGACTCTAATCTGGGAGAACTGTGTTTGAGTCCCCACGCCTCCACTTGCAGCTGCTGGTGTGACCTTGGGCAAGCCACAGTTCTCTCAGAGCTGTTCTCTCAAGAGCAGTCCTCGAAAGAGCTCTCTCAGCCCCACCTACCTCACAGGGTGTCTGTTGTGGGGAGGGGAAGGGAAAGGAGTTTGTAAGCTTCTCTGAGACTCTGAGTGAAGGGTGCGGTATCAATCCAATCTTCTTCTTCTTCTTCTTCCCCTGCTGACAATGCTGGCCAAATGGACCCAGCTCAAGCTGAGCATCTCTGTCAAGACAAATCCACCCTGTTTGTGTTTGGTTTGTGTTTTATGAGAAGTATAGCTTTAACTATTTGATCATGTTGTTACTTTGTGATTTGTAACCCCACCTGAGCTTGCTTGCAGGGAGGTGGGATAAACATCCAACTGAGGAAATGCATGACAGGTTAAACCGACTGTAAAACGTCTGGAATTTTTGCAGTGCAAATAATGGCCCATTTTCTTCTTCTCTTCTTCCTTTCTTTCTTTTTTTTTTTTTTTAAAAAAAAAACGAACGAAACCCCCACATTTTTATGGTTTCTTTAAAAGCCGGCACAGAAAGCTCTCCCTTCATCAGCCTGGGCTTACTTGAACTAGTGATTGATTTTAATGGTAATTGGGCTGGCAGAAATATTTGTACTCAACCCTGCTTCCCTCCCCTTCCCCCACCCCCAATTACAAAGGCACAAAAGGGCACTCAGCTGTAGGTTTTGAAAAATTATACTGTAATCCTGCGGCAGTAAGGTTCACCGGCGGAAGAGCTCTATAAAGCCGTGTTGTCTCTCTCCCCATTTCTGTTTTCTTGTTGAACGTCCTCTTTTGGCGACGTGGTGTAAGAGGAAGAAATATTTCTTTTTTAAAAAAAACCCAAACTTTAAAAAAGTGTGTGTGTGTGTGTGTGTGTGAGAGAGTGATTTCCAATTTATGGAGACCGTATAAATTAACGTCCTCCAAAACGTCCTGTCGTTAACAGCTTTGCTCAGGTCACGTAGACAGAGGGCTGGGGCTTCCTTGATCAAGTCCATCCATCTTGTGAGCCTCTCTTCCTGCTGCCTTCAACTTTTCCTAGTGTTATTGTCTTTGCTAGTGAGTCTTGCTTTCTCGTGGTGTGTCCAAAGTATGATAGTTTAGTAATTTTCCTTCTGAGGACAATTCAGGCTTGATTTGGTCTAAAACTCAGGGCGCCTTTGCACACCCTAAATAACACCCTTTCAATCCGCTTTCAGTGCACCTTGCAACTGGATTTCCCATGAGGTGCCACTCCGCCGCCGCGCTTTCCTTTCCCCCGATTGCGTGCGTCAGTGTCCCACTATTTGCCCAGCGCTGCATTTTGACCCGCGGCTTCACCCGATTTTCCCCACAGCTTCGCGATCTTGTTTTTTGAGGATCACGAAGCCGTGGGGGGAAATGGATGAAGCCGTGAGTCAGAATGTGGCGTGGGGGGAAATTGTGGGAAGTAGACGCATGCAGTGGGGGAAAGGGAAGAGCGGCGGCGGAGCGGCACCTCGTGGGAAATTGGTCTGTGTGAAATGGCAAAATGTTGTGCAACAGCCTACAAAATCCACCAGTTGTTTTCATTATTGGGGTTTATGTAAATACCACCCATTTATATTGCTGTCAGTTTATACTGTTGTCTATTTTAATTTGTGTTATTTTTTTTACCAATATCAATTTTAACTTTTTGTTGCTGTTGATGATTTTGTAGTATCTTATCTATGCTAGTGTTTGATCGTACAATAAAATTTGATTTGATGAGGGAATACTGTGGCATGAATTAACTTGATCTTGGTTGCCAGCAAAACAACCTTAGCCTTAAGAATGCCTTCTAGCTCTTTCATGGCTGCCCTTTCCAGTTTCAATCTCCTTCTGATTTCTTGGTCACAGTCTCCCTGTTGGTTAATAGAAAAAGGAGGAGGAGGAAGAGGAGGAGGAGTTGAATTTATACCCCCGCCCTTTGCTTGGCGTCTCAGAGTGGCTTACAATCGCCTTTCCCTTCCCCTCTCCACAACAGACACCCTGTGAGGTAGGTGGGATTGAGAGAGCTCTGAGAGAACTGCTTCTGAGAGAACAGCTCTAAAAGAACTGTGGCTGACCCAAGGTCACCCAGCTGGAGGAGTGGGGAATCAAACTCGGTTCTCCAGACTAGAGTCTGCCACTCTTAACCATTACACCAAGCTGGAGCACCAAGGAACAGATGATCTTGAACAGTTTCCGTTTCTTCTTATTAAAGCATTGTCTTTTTTACCCTTCGTTCTTGGTGAGGGTTTCTTCTTGATCATTCCAAGAGAGATCTCAGTGAATCAGGTATCAGGCGGTGAATGTCACGATTAGGGACGCTGCACATTTCACCATGGATGAGTTTTGACAGTTGAACTTACCATGTTTGAAGGTATCAATCAGATGCGAGCCGATAACGCAGCTTGTATTATCTGCGCCGAACAGCTGTAAATGCTAACCCAAGATGTTTGCACTGGGTTTTCACAAAACTATTTATTTATTTATTTATTTATTTGTTTGTTTGTTTGTTTGTTTATTCCATTTATATCCCGCCTTGCCAGTTTTTCAACCTGCTCAAGGCGGCTGACAACATAAAACAGCATAAAACAAGTTTACAATATAAAACATTTTAAACATTTAAAACAACACTTCATTACAGTTCCACAAGATGGCGACTTCCTAGCGCTCTGGTGGGTAAAGGCAGCAGGGTGCGATCAACAGGGCCAGGGAGATGGTATAGTCAGCTTTCTCCCCGATGGCGGCTCCTATTTGAAAGCCTGGCAGAAGAGCTCCATCTTACAGGCCCTGTGGAACGGCAATAGATCCCGCAGGGCCCTGATGTCATCTGGGAGCTCATTCCACCAGTAAGGAGCCACCACCGAGAAAGCCCTGGCCCTGGTACAGGTCAACCGGGCCTCTTTTGGACTGGGGCAAGTCAGGCGATTTTGGGTGCCAGACCTCAGTAGCCTCTGGGGCCTATATGGGGAAAGGCGGTCCCTCAAGTAGGCAGGCCCCTGACCATAAAGGGCTTTAAAGGTTAACACCAGCACCTTGAACCTGATCCGGTATGCTATAGGCAGCCAGTGCAGCCGCTGCAGCACAGGCCAGATGTGGTCCCGCAAAGAGAGACCCATCAACAACCTGGCCGCAGCATTCTGCACCAGCTGCAGCCTCCGGATCTGGGACAAGGGCAGCCCCAAGTAGAGAGTGTTACAGTGGTCAAGACGTGAGGTGACCATAGCATGGATCACTGTAGCTAGGTCTTCACGTTCGAGGAAGGGGGCCAACTGCCTAGTCAGCCGTAGGTGGAAGAAGGCTGCTTTGGCAGTGGCTGCTACCTGGGCCTCCATCGTTAAGGAGGAGTCCAGGAGCACACCCAAACTCCTGACCCTCGGAGCTGGCACCAATGGCGCCCCACCGAAGGACGGAAGTGGATGCCCTAACCCCATTCCGGTCCGACTCAAGCCTTGTACATTTATGTACAAGGACTCTGCTGACTCAAACTGAGTGGCAGCTATTAGGATCACTAAGGACTCTCTCACACACAGGAAGCTGCCTTCTACTGAATCAGGCCCTCAGCCCATCAAAGTCGGTGTCGTCTACTCAGACTGGCAGTGGCTCTCCAGGGTTAGCGGCTCTCCATAAGTGTTGGGGTCCCTCTTGCCTGGCCCACGGTGAGGGAGCAGCCCTGGGCTGCCTTAAACCCTTTTAATGGCACAGGAGGGGAGGGAGAAGGAGGGGAGAAAGAGACAGCAGCTGTTGTGGGGTGTGCCTCACGTTTGAGGGGGCAGAGCCCTTAAATGCCCCACCATAGCTATGGACCTGGGCCTGGAGCTGTGGTGGGTGCCTGTCCCTTCCCTTCTGCTGTTGGACAAAACAGGAACAGGGTCTCCAAGATCGCAGGCAGAGGTCTTTCCCATCACCTGGAGCCAGGTCCTTTAACTGGAGATGCTGGGGATGGAACCTGGGACCTTCTGCATGCAAAAGAGAGGTCCTTCCACTGAGCCACAGCCCCTCCCCATTTTAGACTAACCCTGAATTATAGGATTCTATCAAAGCACAGCATTTATTGATGACTGATTTGTAGGATCTGTGAGTGGTTTAATTGTCTCTTTAAAGAACCGCCTATCGAGGGGAGCAGTTACCCAGCCAGGAAGCGGGGTGGGTAGCAGCAGTCACTCAAACAGGGCAGGTGCTCGTGTGGAAAGCCAGTTCCACCATATTGAACCAGTAGGGAGGAGTGCAGCAAAGCAACCTGCCCAACAGTCGTAAATAGGTCGACCAACAGCTGAACCGCTTTTCAAATCAGCTCCTGTTCACAGCCGGCGAGCAGGACATGAACCGAACCAGCAGGTGTTTGAGCATCCCTAGTCATGACCCCTCAACAGGGCATAAACCATCAAACATATCTATGTGATGGCAAGTGTAGCCCATTCTGAGCGAGGGCAACACATCCTGGACTGTTCACATGAGTTAGTTTAGACAGTTAGAGATTATGCAACAAATGGGAAGACATCGTAAAATTACATAGCAGATCAGACCGGATTGGTTGACAAGCTGATTCTACAAAGGCTCACGGCTTCTGGCTGGGATCTGGCTGCCCTGGAGTCTGGCGTGCTGGAAGCACCATATGGAGCTGAGCCTTCAGGTATAGGTCCTTCGATGGAAGCCTCAGTCCAGGAGCTCTGGGTCTGGAGGGGGCACAGTGATGCTGGGTGTCCTATGAGCTCCCTGATCATTTTCCAGGATGGTCCCTGGTTTGTCCTGGTCATCTCCAGATCAGGAGTCCATTCCTGAGTGGGTATAATCCAGGGTACGGTAGGATCCCGACACGAATAATCTGAACTTTCCCCACGTGGGTGGATTTCTGGCTTCAAGAGGAGATTGGATAAACACATGGAACAGAGGTCCATCAATGGCTGTTAGCCACAAGAAGAAGAAGAAGAAGAAGAGATTGGATTTATACCCCGCCCTCCACTCCCCAAGGGAGTCTCAGAGCGGCTTACAAACTCCTTTCCCTTCCCCTCCCCACAACAGGCACCCTGTGAGGTAGGTGGGGCTGAGAGAGCTCTTTCCCAAGCTGTCCTTGAGGGAACAGCTGGTACAGAGCTATGGCTTGCCCAAGGTCATCCAGCAGGTGCAAGTGGAGGAGTGGGGAATCAAACCCGGTTCTCCCAGATTAGAGTCCGCGCACTTAACCACTACACCAGACTGGCTCACAAGGTTATAGAGGGAACACTATGTCTGGGGTAGTGATGCTCTGTATTCTTGGTGCTCGGGGGGCAAGTGTGGGAGGGTTTCTGGCCCTGCTGGTGGACCTCCCGACGGCACCTGGTATTTTTGGCCCTTGTCTGACACAGAACGTCGGACTGGATGGGCCACTGGCCTGATCTAACAAAAGCCCACCAAACCAGTCCAGAAAAAAATAAACGGATAAACAGCATTTGTGTTCGTCATTCGACAGCTCTCCATTCGTTATCCAATCACATCACCACGTTTTAATAGTTAACACAATCCCATCAGACAAAGCAAGCAAATAAGATCGCTGTTTGATATTTACAAGGGAGGATTTTCACCCCTGAAAACTATGGCGATTGCCTCGATTCTCTGCGGTCCTAGCGTAGGCAAAAACGTCTCATCATAGATTAGCATTTACAATTGTGTTGTTGACTGTTGAACTGTACTCCAGACCGTGACGCTGCCTTGATATTTAGTTCTGAGCAATACGATTCCTTACATTGTTGACCTAGAGCTTAGGGCTGGATCCTGTTCCTACATCTTCTCCCAGAAACCAGTTCTGAGAGCAAATAAAGAATGCCTGAGGACCTTTAAGAAGGCTTTTGCTAAAATCGAAGCTCTCACTAGCGAGGTAGACGACTCATCTGAACACATGAAGTTGCCTTATACTTCATCAGGCTATTGGCCTGGCAAGATCAGAATTGCCTGTTCAGACTGGCAATGACTCTCCAGGGTCACATCACCTACTGCGCCATCTTGTTGCCTGGGAATGCTGAGGATGGAACCTGAGATCTTCTCCATGCAAAGCAGATACTCTGCGACAGTCGCTCTTTCTCGGGAAAGGTGCAAAGAAGAGGTAATGGGAAAATCTTGGTGGAATTCAGGGAGGGCCCTCGTTATTTTAAACAGACCAAGTTAATAAGAGGGGACGGTCTGGTTTAGCCTTTTGTGAATGAAGTTATTTCTATGTATCCTTGTAAAGTTAAGAGAAAACAGTGGAGATATTTAGAAATTTTAAATTTCAAGTGTTTCAAAAATAGTTTTAATCAACAGATAGTTTTTTTGTTTTTGTGCTGGTGGTACATTGCATTAGTCTAGATTCTGGGAGTTTGGAAGTAGAAGAAGAAGAAGAGAAGAGATTGGATTTATACCCCGCCCTCCACTCCCCAAGGGAGTCTCAGAGCGGCTTACAAACTCCTTTTCCCTTCCCCTCCCCACAACAGACACCCTGTGAGGTAGGTGGGGCTGAGAGAGCTCTTTCCCAAGCTGTCCTTGAGGGAACAGCTGGTGCAGAGCTATGGCTTGCCCACGGTCATCCAGCCAGGTGCAAGTGGAGGAGTGGGGAATCAAACCCGGTTCTCCCAGATTAGAGTCCGCGCACTTAACCACTACACCAAACTGGCTCACTACCAAAGTAGTGACCTTAAGAAGAGAACATAAGGAAAGCCTTGCTAGATCAGATCAGTGGTCCATCTAGTCCAGCATCCTGTCTCACACAATGGCCAACTGTTTCTTCTGGGTGGCCAGCAACAGGGCATGAAGGCTGAGGCCTTCCCCTGATGTTGCCTCCTGGCTCTGGGATTCAGAGGTTTAGTGCCTCTGAACATGGGGGTTCCCCTCAGTCACCATGGCTAGTAGCCACTGATAGACTTCTCCTCCATGAATCTGCCTAATCTACTTGTGAAGCCATCTGTGCCTTTGGCCATCTGAAGCAGACTGAGTCTATTACCAAAATGTAGTCAACAGCCAGATATAAAATCAATTAGAAGGGCATAAACACAAATAATCTATATTTAAAAACCTTGCTGAATACAACCCTGTTATCTTTGTCCCCAAAATTAGGAGCTTCCCAAATCTGTCCAGGAGGGATATTCCACAAATCCTTTTTCCTCCATGTTTGCAGAACCCTAAATTGTAACCATGACTTGCCCCATTGTATAAGTTTTTTTATCAACATGGAGGCCAGGGCGTTGCTATCATATATGATACTTAAGAATGTAAGAACACAAGAAGAGCCCTGCTGAATCAGACCAGTGGTCCATCTGGTCCAGCATCCTGTCTCACACAGTGGCCATCCAGTTCCTCTGGAGGGCCAACAACAGGGCATAGAGGCCAAGGTGTCCTCGGATGAGAACATCAGAAGAGCCCTGCTGGATCAGACTAGTAGGCTATCTAGTCTAGCATCCTGTCTCACACAGTAGCCAACCAGTTCCTCTGGAGGGCCAACAACAGGGCAGAGAGGCCGAGGCCTTCATAAGAACATCAGAGGAGCCCTGCAGGATCAGACCAGTGGTCCATCTAGTCCAGCATCCTGTCTCACACAGTGGCCATCCAGTTCCTCTGGAGGGCCAACAACAGGGCATTGAGGCTGAGGCTTTCATAAGAACATCAGAAGAGCCCTGCTGGATCAGACCAGTGGTCCATCCAGTCCAGCATCCTGTCTCACACAGTGGCCAAACTGTCCCTCTGGAGGTCCAACAACAGGGCAGAGAGGCTGAGGTCTTACCATGATAAGAACATCAGAAGAGCCCTGCTGGATCAGACCAGTGGTCCATCCAGTCCAGCATCCTGTCTCACACAGTGGCCAAACTGTCCCTCTGGAGGTCCAACAACAGGGCAGAGAGGCTGAGGTCTTACCATGATAAGAACATCAGAAGAGCCCTGCTGGATCAGACCAGTGGTCCATCTAGTCCAGCATCCTGTCTCACACAGTGGCCACCCAGTTCCTCTGGAGGGCCAACAACAAGGTGTAGAGAAAACAGCCTCTTTTATCATCTCTTAGCCCATGGCCCCTAAATGCATCAACTAGCTAGATCCAGAACCTACCTACAATGTGGTTTTGTGTTTATCAGGATTATATTGTATTTGCTTAAATTGTTTGGTTCAATTATACCAAGGCATCTCCATAAGCTGCTTTGGGTCTCCCATCAGGGGGGAAAGTGGGATGATGAACTGCCTAAATAAGTCGCCTCCATGGATCACATTTTTGCTCTCTCTCATTTTAATCTGAGAAATTGCCTGCTACCTTTGGGACAGAGGAATCCCCGTAAAAGTGCTAAGTGTGAGTAATATCATCCAGGGAACTGTGCCTCTGCCATTTCCAAGTGGCTCATTAGTCTTTTCTTATCCCAGTGAGGTTTTCTTCTCCCCACCCTTCACTTGGAGTCTCAGAGCGGCTTACAAACTCCTTTCCCTTCCCCTCCCCACAACAGACACCCTGTGAGGTAGGTGGGGCTGAGAGAGCTCGGACAGAAACTGCTCTTTTTCAAGAACAGCTGTGCCAGAACTATGGCTTGCCCAAGGTCATCCAGCAGCTACAAGTGGGGGAGTGGGGAATCAAACCCGGTTCTCCCAGATTAGAGTCCGCGCACTTAACCACTACACCAAACTGGCTTAGAGATGTCTGAAAGCCAAGTGCCACAGGTTGCTGTAGTGTGATTATGGGACTCTGCAGTCCGAATTGCTTAAATCCGGGGTCCCCAACGTGACGCCTGTGGACAACATGGTACCCAGCCACTGTTTTTAGGAAGTGGGCGTGGCCAGGTAGGGCTTCTACCCAACAAGGCTTCAGATTGGCTATTGGAGATTTGATTGGCAGTGCAGATTTCTTTAAAAATGCTGCTTTGGAAGCAGCTGCCGCCGCAGAACAAAGATTGCCACTGTGTTACTGAAGTTACGCTGCGGCAATCGTTTTGTGGCTGGCTCCACATCCCGCGGGAGCCATATTACGGCAGCCATTTTTGTTGCTGTGCCCGCTGTGCCCTGTCAGAACTCCAAAGGTGCCCGCTGCTTCAAAAAAGGTTGGGGACCCTGGGCTTAAACTGATCTGTGATAAGCCTTCTAGCATCACCCATTGCTGATGAAAACAGGCTCCTTATAGAATCATAGAATCACAACAGTTGGAAGGGGCCAGACAGACCACCTAGTCCGACCAACCTGCCAGTGATGGGGAGCTCACCCCCCCCCCAGGCAGCTGATTCCACTGTGGAACAACTCTGACTGTAGAATCAAAGGATCAGAGAGTTGGAGGGGCCAGAGAGGCCATCTAGTCGCACCCCCTGCTCAATGCAGGATCAGCCTAGAGCATCCCTGACAAGGGTTTGTCCAGCCGCTGCTTAAAGACTGCCAGTGAGGGGGAGCTCACCACCTCCCTAGGCAGCTGATTCCACTCTGGCACAACTCCGACTGTCAAAAAGTTTTCCCTAAGATCCAGATGCTACCTTCCCACCCTTAATGTCAACCCATTCTTGTGAGTCCTCTCCTCTGCTGCCCACGGGAACAGCTTCCTGCCTTCCTCAAAGTGACAGCCCTTCAAAGACTTCAGGAGAGCAAACCATGTCCCCCCTCAACCTCCAGTCTGGTGTAGTGGTTAAGTGCGCGGACTCTAATCTGGGAGAACCGGGTTTGATTCCCCACTCCTCCACTTGCAGCTGCTGGATGACTTTGGGCAAGCCATAGCTCTGTCCCAGCTGTTCTCTGAAGGCCAGCACGGGAAAGAGTTCTTTCAGCCCCGCCGACCTCCCAGGGTGTCTGTTGTGGGGAGGGGAAGGGAAAGGAGATTGTAAGCCACTCTGAGACTCCTGAGTGAAGGGTGGGGTATAAACCCAATCTCGTCTTCTTCTTCTTCTCTTCTCCAAACTGAATATTCCCAAGTCCCTCAGGCTTTCCTCCTAGGGCTTGGTCTCCTAGAGCTCACCGGAAAAATTCCACCATGCTTAAAAGCTGGAAGTCAGTGATCCCCGTCATGTAAGCAATGTAAGAAAATAACAATGGCGGGGAAAAGTTCTGCCCCAAAGGCCCGTCCCACCCCTTCCTGTCCCCACAGCGCAGCCAACCTATCAGGGATCCTAGTAATTAGGTGGCAATTAGGTCTCCACGCTGTCCAGAGCCCCGGCATAGTTCAAAGCCTTCCATTTATTGTTCTTTTGAAGTGCTTTGATCTTGAGAGATCTTCATCACTTATAAATGAACCAGTCATTAATGACCTTTTATGTCTCTCTGGAGAGCAATCACAGCTCTCGTTAATCACAGAGGCTAAATAACTCCTGTTCCAAAGCCATATATTATCTAACACTTGTTCTTTGCTACTTTGGCCTTGGGGTCTTAAATATTCCGAATGTACAAATCTAAGAAGTCGTAAAAAAGATCTTGAGCGTTGCACACAGCAAGTACTTCTTCCCCTCCCATAGCTATTAACCCAGAATGGGAAAGATCAGAACCTGAAAAAGTGCAGAGCAAAGGAACAATAGTACAGCTCGGTGAGTCATTCCACCGAGCAACGTTTGAACCGATGCTCGGCGGGTGGTGGCTTCGATCTACGCTCCACAGAAATTCTGCTCCTCTAAATGGGAAGCTCTGTCCCTTTCAAGCGAGCCTGAAACAGCTCATCTACGAAAGCCTTCAGAAGCTGCTGTGGTGTTGTGGAATGTTCACCAACATTTCCAAGCCAACACAGGTGATCAGCAACAAGCCATCTGCAAACAGTCCAACTTCTGTGAGGGGATAAAAGGTCAATCTGGCTGAGAAAAGATCTCCTCAGGAAGAGCGGACAAGAAGATCTCCTCAGGAAGAGCGGACAAGAAGATCTCCTCAGGAAGAGCGGACTTCACCAAGTCAGTAACCACTGGGCACCCCGGCCTGAATGCTATGTCAGTTGAAACAACCTCCCCGCCCTGCAAATATCCAATATGTTTACAGCCTTTTATTTCTTAACTAATTGTTAATTGGAATAGCCTGCTGCTATTTTGTTGAGTAGCTGTCTGGAATGCTATAAGGTGTGTGAGAGCAGGCACAGTAGCCTTCCCTTAGTTCTGATGGGGAGGAAGGAAGGAAGGAAGGAAGGAGGGAGGGAGGGAGGGAGGGAGGGGGGAGGGGGGAGGGAGGAAGGAAGGAAGAAGGAAGGAGGGGGGGAGGGAGGGAGAGAGAGAAAAAGAAAGGTGGGGGAGAGAGAGAAGGAAGGAAGGAAGGAAGGAAGGAAGGAAGGAGGGGGGAGGGAAGGAGGGGGGAGGGAAGGAGGGGGGAGGGAGGGAGAGAGAGAAAAAGAAAGGTGGGGGAGAGAGAGAGAGAGAAGGAAGGAAGGAGGGAAGGAAGGAAGGAGGGAGGGAGAGGGAGAGAGAAAAAGAAAGGTGGGGAGAGAGAGAGAAGGAAGGAAGGAAGGAAGGAAGGAAGGAAGGAAGGAAGGAAGGAAGGAAGGAAGGAAGGAAGGAAGGAAGGGGGGGAAGGAGTGAGCCAGTGTTCAGCACTTGTGGCCCTTTCTCAAACGCGCTGGGTAATTTTGATGACGCTTTGGGGTCAGTAAGGATTATTCCTCCAGAACAGGTTGACCCAGACACCCTGGAGATTTTTTGCCTTCCCCTGGGCACAGAGCAGGGGTCACTGGGAGAAGGTAGCTGTGAATTTTCTGCACTATGCAGGGGGCTGGACTAGATGGCCCTTGAGGTCCCCTTCCATTTCTCTATTTCTATGTTTCCCCCTCTCCCAGAAACAAAGGTTTTATTTACATTTTGAAGTGTTGGTTATTGCACACTGGGGAACCATCACATTTTACCATTTTTGCTGAATAAGTCCATATATGTCAGTGGAGGACTCCTTTACCCCCCCGCCTTGGTCACAGGGGGCAAGAGAAGAAAAAGTAGAATTAAGGGATTAGAGAGCTGGTATAAGATAACAGTATCTGCTTGCTATTTCTTACCCTGTTTGGCTGGCCTGAAAGCTGACCTTCAGCACCCATCCAATGAAACAGACGGGCAGTAGGTTCAGGACAGAGAAAAGGAAAGACTACTTACACGGAGAATGACTAAAATGTGGAATTTGCTACCAGAGGATGCAGTGATGACAAAAGAAATACACAGCTGTAAAAGGGGATGAGATGGGTTCATGCAGGATAAGTTTATCAGTGGCTACTCGCCAGTTTTGTGTAGTGGTCAAGAGCATTGGACTGTAATCTGGAGAAATGGGTTTGATTTCCCACTCCTCCATGTGCAACCGGCTGGGTGACCTTGGATCAGTCAGAGTTCTCTCAGAGCTGTTCTCTAAAGAGCAGTTCTCTCAGAGCTCTCTCGGCCCCACCTACCTCACAGGGTGCCTGTTGTGGGGAGAGGAAGGGAAAGGAGATTGTAAGCTGCTCTGAGACTCTGAGTAAAGGGCAGGGTATAAAGCCAGTCTCTTCCTCCTCCTCCTCCTTTTTGTCTTTGTCATCTTCGTCTTCATAGTGACTGAGGGAAACCTCCACATTTCAGAGGCACTAAGCCTTTGAATCCCAGAGCTATGAGGCAACATCAAGGGATGGCCTTGGCCTCTCTGCCCTGTTGCTGGCCATCCAGAGGAACTGGTTGGCCACTGTGTGAGACAGGATGCTGGACTAGATGGAACCTCACTGGCCTGATCCAGCAGGGCTCTTCTGATGTTCTTATCAGGGGAAGGCCTCGGACTCTCTGCCCTGTTTTTGGCCCTCCAGAGGAACTGGTTGGGGCCACTGTGTGAGATGGGATGATAGACTAGATGGACCCTCACTGGTCTGATCCAGGAGGGCTCTTCTGATGTTCTTATCAGGGGAAGGCCTTGGCCTCTCTGCCCTTTTCTTGGCCATTTAAAGGAACCGGTTGGCCACTGTGTGAGACAGGATGCTGGACTAGATGTACCACTGGACTGATCCAGCAGGGCTGTTCTTACGTTCTTATGAAGGCCTCAGCCTCTATGCCCTGTTGTTGGCCATCCAGAGGAATGGGTTGGCCACTGTGTGAGACAGGATGCTGGGCTAGATGGACTATTGGTGTGATCCAGCAGGGCTCTTCTGATGTTCTTATGGAGGCCTTGGCTTCTATGCCCTGTTGTTGGCCCTCCAGAGGGACAGTTTGGCCACTGTGTGAGACAGGATGCTGGACTAGATGGACCACTGGTCTGATCCAGCAGGCATCTTCTTATTATCTGCTCTTTCTTGCTCTGGGCAAACATGCAAGAGCTTTCCTGCCCTTGAAGAACCGAGAAAATGTGCTTTATTGAGCTGCTTTCAATCTTGCAGGTCCTACAATGAGAGCACAAGAGTTCTCACTGAATAAGCTGGTGACCTAATTTCCTCCTAACCTGAAGGTGTTTTTTTTTTTTTAAAGGAAGGACTAGACTCTCAGAGCTTTGGTTCCCTCTCTCCTTTAAAGAAAACCTTCAATAACAGCATTGCTCTTGACTCTCCTGGTTTTTTTTTATGTTTTACAGCCTATTCCTATCCAGGTTTTTTTTTTTTTTTTTTTACGACGGGAAGGAGAGATTGCTGCACTCCTGGCAAAGTCTGGGATCAACCCAGGGGGATTCATCTAGCTTGTCACAATATTCTCAACAGCAGTTTTTCATGTATGCCGGGGCGAGCGGCACTCGAGAGCAACTCCCCCGACAGTGTTTTATGGAAGAAATTGTGCATTCTGACTTTGGCAAAGGGGGGGGGGGTATAATACCTGGAGAGAGAGCTAGAGAGAGTCCCTTCTTCACATTTGGCTCACACTCCTGCGCTCCGGTTCCTTCACCTGTCAGCTTTTCCTTATCTTGTTACACCTTTTTTTGGTCTCCTCCTGCACCCTTCTTTTTACATGTAGCATGTAAACAAGTTTCAAACAACAACCACCTTTCTTGCGCGAGGAATACAGGGAGGAGCGCTCGATTCAGCTCCTTCCATTCTTAAGCCACAGAATTTGGGGTTTTTTAAAAAATATATTTACTTCATTTATAGTCTGTCTCTCTTACTGATGAGGGGCTGTGGGGGCTCAGTGGTAGCTCGGCAGTTTGAGACCCGAGCACCGCGTGACGGAGTGAGCTCCCGTCTCTGGTCCCAGCTCCTGCCAACTTAGCAGTTCGAAAGCAAGAAACTGCAAGTAGATAAATAGGTGCTGCTTCAGTGGGAAGGTAACAGTGTTCCGTGCACCTTGGTGTCTAGTCATGCTGGCCACATGACTATGGAAATGTCTTCAGACAGCGCTGGCTCTTCAGCTTGGAAATGGATATGAGCCCCGCCCCCTAGAGTCGGATTTAACTGGTTTTCGAGCAAGGGTAACCTTTAACTTTACCTTTTACCTCTCTTGCTGAGATGCAAGGCAAATTACACAATGCGAGTTGATGCAATAATAGGATGGAACATCTAATGAGCAGGGGTGTAGACTTTTTAAATCCCCGGGGGGGGGGGGCGGGGGCTTTCTCGTGCGCACGGGACCATGTCGGAAACTCTGCTGTGGCCTCCCTCCCTCCGTCCCGCCGACACAACTTTTGGCTCGCCTCGCTGCCGCCGCCTCCCCTCCCTTCCGGGTGCCACTCCGCTCCACTCTTTCATCAGAGGAGCGGCCGAGAGCGCCTGTGGCTCGCTTTTGTCCCTAGATGCTCTCCGTACTACCGATGCTCCCGGCTTCACTCCTCTCGGGGCCTTTTTTAAAGATGGCGGCCACAAGGTTGGCTCTGCGCGGCCGAGTTTCTGCAGCCGGGTAGCCGGTGACACTCTTTGACCCCGCCGCTCCTCCCCCCCCAGCCCCAGGGAGGCAGACCAGCGCTCGCCTCGTGCTCGGTGCAGATGAGCGCAGTCTCGGCGGCGGCGGCCAGCTGGCTGGCTGATTGCCGCGCGCGAGAAGCGCGGGACCATGTCCCCGCCGCCTCTCTCCCCCCCCCGCCGCCCCAGGGAGGCAGGAGGGCAGACCGGGGGTGGGGGGGAAGGAGAGGTGGCGACGGCCAGCTGGCCAGCTGACTGGCCACGGGTGGGCGCTCCATTTTGCCGGGGGTGGCTGAGCCCCCCCCCCGGGAAATTTCGGGGGAGGCTCAAGCCCTCGAGCCCCCCCGTAGTTGACGCCCATGCTAATGAGCAATGCGATAGGATTTGGATTATGGAAGCAAAGCTTCAAGTTTGAGACACTAGACGTTAGGGTAGAAAAAGGTCTTATCTGAGCATTGAAAAATGCATCAGCAGGAGGAGGAAGAATACAACAAACAGATTATTGTTGTTGATGTTGTTATTTGTTTCTTTATTTATTTAGAGTAGTATCCTGCTGTCCCCCACCAATAAGGGGCTCAGAGCGGGTTCCAGGATACATTAAATAAACCGTACTGTGAGACTCTTGCTATTGGGGAAAACGGTTTTACTTTTAAACACTCTCTTTGTATATAAACTTGGTCGTTTCTTGCTGCCACCAAGAATTTAAAATTCCAAATCCCTCTTTTTTGGTAGTACGACCTAGGGTCTGGGCACTTCAGAGGACTATGTGGCCCTGAGGAAGTACTGTACTGATTCCTGGGGTATGTTTAAACAAAAATTGATTTATTTAATGAAGAACAAAATAGGTTTCTGCTTATTTTGAACAGTTGCTGAAGAAAGGAACTTGTAACTGTAACTGGTTATGTTTGGTGCTACAAACAGTCTCTCAAACTCCAAACTCCACTCTGACAGGCTTATTTTTCTCTCTCTTTTGCATAAGTAGCCACACAGGCTAGTCTCTTTGTTTTATTCACACAGAATAGAATCAATTCTCTTAGTCACATGGACTAAATTGTTGGTCTTATTTACTCAGGGAGAAGTTATTTACCCAGTTCTCCAGATTAGAGTCTGTGGTCTTAACCATCACAGGAGATGGCCTCAGGATGGCCAGGCCCTTCGTAAGACAACACAATGTCAGCCAAGGAGGGCACACCGGCTCTTGGGGTCAGGAGAGTGGAGGAGGCCAAGAGAGAAGGAAACCTCCTCCTCTCTCAGTCTGTAGGTAGGTGTCCAGAATTCCCTGCCAGCAAGGTCTTCTGCATCCCTTTTCAAGGAAAGTGAGATGGACTTTTAATCAATGGCGTAGAAAGCCAGTTTGGTGTAGTGGTTAGAAGTGCATGGACTCTAATCTGGGAGAACCGGGTTTGATTCCCCACTCCTCCACATGCAGCTGCTGGGGTGACCTTGGGTCAGTCACAAGTTCTCCCAGAGCTGTTCTCTCAGGCACAGTTCTCGAAAGGGCTCTCTCAGCCCCACCTACCTCACATGGTGTCTGTTGTGGAGAGGGGAAGGGAACGGAGATTGTAAGCCACACTGAGACTCTTAGCGAAAGGCGGAATATAAATCCAATTATTTCCTCTTCCTCCTCCTCTTCTTCTTCCAATCTTTGCCAATCTTTGAGGAAGAGGAACTAGAAAAAAAAGGAGGGAAAACCAGCAGCCAAGCCCACAGTGGGTCTTGAACTGGTGGATAGGCATGATGGAGGGACTTGGGCAGTACGGCACACCACCCCAAGCGGCTCCTTTCTTTGCATCATTAGGTCAGAGTGAGTCTGGGGTGACTTTTTTTTATCCCAACAAAAGCTTCTGGGCCAGACTGTCTGATCTGAGCTGGGGCCCTACAGGGAGACTCAAGCTTGCGTGGAAAGAGGCCCACCTGCAAGACTGAGCTGTCCACAGAATGTGAGATAGGTGGAAGCAAGCGTCAGTACCTTGGATAGCTCCAAAGCTGCCAGAGTGACCCCTTAAATACTGAAGCAGGTTCAGAAAGATTCCACCCAGTCCCACCCTTCTAGGGCAGGGGTGGGCAAACTGTGGCTCGGGAGCCGCATGCGGCTCTTTCACATATATTATGTGGCTCCCGGCAGGGCGGCCTGGGGAAGCTAAATATCATTAGCAAACAAATACCATTGGACAAATTAATATCATTATCAATATCTGCTTTTACCCCTTTTGTTATTATTTTTGGCAGTCTCATTTAATGTTAATAAAAAGCAAATTTGCTTATTTTCCAATAAAAGCAGGTAATATTTGTCCCTGTCTTGTGGCTCTCAAACATCTGATGTTTATTCTATGCGGCTCTTACGTTAAGCAAGTTTGGCCACCCCTGTTCTAGGGCCAGGAATGTTGGTTCCCAACATTTTCAGTATGGAGACCTAAACGTCCAAATTGACTTGGTATATTGACCCTTCCAGGGCCACCCAAGGTTTTTCGGCACCCTAGGCAAACTGTAACCTTGCCAGTGTTCCCTCTAAGCTAAGTTAGTGTGAGCTAGCTCACATTTTTTAGCCTCCAGCTCACACATTTTTTGTCAGAAAGGATGGCTCCAGAACAAACTAATTTATGCACTAGCCAAATTGCTCGCTCACAACTTTAATGTCAGTAGCTCACAGAGTAGAATTTTTGCTCACAAGACTCCACCGCTTAGCGGGAGCATTGGCACCTGTCTAATTCAGCATTCCATTTTCTACAATGGCTAACCAGATGTTTCTGAGAAACCAGCAAACATCTCAGAATCGGGGGCGCTGCCCCCGCTATGAACCCCAAACAAGTCGCATTCTGGCATACACATCCTTTGCATGTGGAGGTGACATTCCAGGCTTTGATCACCCTCTCCTTCTCCACTGCTCCCCCTGGTCCCCACTAAGAAACCCACCCCAGTGACCATCAGGACACATTTTACTGAATTAACAAGTAAATGCAATGAAGAAAAAAAAACAACGAACTAATGTATGACGTGGAAGACACTGTTTCTAGGGTCAGATCTTTCTAGGGTCAACATCTGGGGAACAAAAATGAGGAACAGGCTTACTGGATGGGGGGGTACACTTCTGAGCAGCAGTGGGTGTGCAGAAGATCTTGGAGCACGGGTGGATTGAAAGTTAAATAAGAGTGGCCAGTGTGATACAGCAACAAAAAAGGCTAATGTGATCTTGGGGTGTATCAACAGAGGCATAACATCCAAACTGCAAGGTGTCATTGTCCCGCTGTACGCTGCATTGGTCAGGCCGTACCTGGAATCTTGTGTGCAGTTCTGGAGGCCTCACTTCCAAAAAGATGTGGACAGAATGGAGCAGGTGCAGAGGAGCGCGACAAGGATGATCAGGGGCCTGGAGGCCAAGCCCTAGGAGGAAAGGCTGGGGGACTCGGGAATGTTTAGTCTGGAGAAGAGGAGGCTGAGGGGGGACAGGATTGCTCTCTTGAAGCATTTGAAGGGAAGTCGCTTAGAGGAGGGCAGGGAGTTGTTGGCAGCAGAGGATAGGACTTGCGGGAAAGTACCGGCTGGATATTAGGAAAAACTTTTTATAGTTTGTGCAACAGTGGAATCAGCTGCCTGGAGAGGTGGTGAGCTCCCCCTCCCTGGCAGTCTTTAAGCAGTGGCTGGACAAACCCTTGTCAGGGATGCTCTAGGCTGATCCTGCATTGAGCAGGGGGTGGGACTAAATGGCCTGGATGGCCCCTTCCAACTCCATGATTCTGTAATTCTATGATCTTGGTTTCCGAAATACTGAAGACAGCAATGGGAAGGGCAGGGGCAGCCATTGGGGAGGGCACAACCCACATTCAGAGCTTTCGTGACCCGCTTTTGGGTCCCAACCAGTGTTCCCTCTAAGCTGAGTTAGTGTGAGCTAATGTTCAACCCCCTCTGCTTCTCCCTTGCCTTGAAAGCACCTTGCTGGGATCACCATAAGTCTTGGATGGGAGACCACCAAGGAAGACTCTGCAGAGGAAGGCAATAGCAAACCAACTCTGCTTCTCACTTGCCTGGAAAGCCCCTTGCTGAGGTCACCATCAGTCTTGGACAAGAGACCACCAAGGAAGACTCTGCAGAGGAAGGCCATGGCCAACCACCTCTGTTCCTCCCTTGCCTCAAAAGCCCCTTGCTGGGGTCACCATAAGTCTTGGATGGGAGACCACCAAGGAAGACACTGCAGAGGAAGGCAATGGCCAACCACCTCTGTTTCTCCCATACCTTGAAAGCACCTTGCTGGGATTACCATAAGTCTTCGATGGGAAACCACCAAAGAAAACACTGCAGAGGAAGGCAGTGGTCAACCACCTCTGCTTCTCCCATGCTTTGAAAGCACCTTCCTGGGATCACCATAAGTTGAAAGCTAAGCAGGGTCAGTACTTGGAAGGGAGACCACCAAGGAAGGCTCTGCAGAGGAAGGCAATGGCCAACCACCCCTGCTTCTCACTTGCCTTGACAGCCCCTTGCTGGGGTTACCATAAGTCTTGGATGGGAGACCACCAAGGAAGACTCTGCAGAGGAAGGCAATGGCCAACCACCTTTGCTTTTCATTTGCCTGGAAAGCCCCTTGCTGAGGTCACCATAAGTCTTGGATGGGAGACCACCAAGGAAGACTCTGCAGAGGAAGGCCATGGCCCACCACCTCTGTTTCTCCCTTGCCTTGAAAGCACCTTGCTTGGATCACCATAAGTCTTGGATGGGAGCCCACCAAGGAAGACTATGAAGAGGAAGGCAATGGCCAACCACCTCTGTTTCTCCCATACCTTGAAAGCACCTTGCTGGGATTACCATAAGTCTTCGATGGGAGACCACCAAAGAAAATACTGCAGAGGAAGGTAGTGGTCAACCATCTCTGCTTCTCCCATGCTTTGAAAGCACCTTCCTGGGATCACCATAAATTGGAAGCTAAGCAGGGTCAGTATTTGGAAGGGAGACCACCAAGGAAGGCTCTGCAGAGGAAGGCAATGGTCAACCACCCCTGCTTCTCACTTGCCTTGACAGCCCCTTGCTGGGGTCACCAGACGTCTTGGATGGGAGACCACCAAGGAAGGCTCTGCAGAGGGTCACCATAAGTCAGCTGCAGCTTGACAGCACTTCACACACACACAAGGCAAGCATTAAGACAACTGCTTAATATGAGCTGCAAACTGAATGGCTGGCAGTGCTACTAAGAGCTGGCTGATCTGTAATAGTGTAGCCAACCAATATTCGCATTGAATTAACTCCTGTAGAGGTGGACTGGGAGAGAAAGCAGCATGGTATAGCCCAATATCATCAGATCTTGGAAGCTAAGCAGAGTTGGTACTTCTCCCCTCAAGGGATATTGAGCATGATCTCACTGTCACTGGAAAGTTAGCCATGTACACTCAACTGACACGCAGATAGAATTAATTCATATAGAGGGAGAATGAGGGCGGGAGGTGGCATGGTATAACCCAGTCTCCTCAGATCTCAGAAGCTAAGCAGAGTTGGTACTTGGGAGGGAGACCATCTAGGAAGGCTCTGCAAAGGAAGGCAATGGCAACCTCCCATCTGCTTCTTACTTGTTTTGAATGCCCCTTGCTGGAGTCGCCATATGCCCCTTGCTGGGGTTACCATAAGTCTTGGATGGGAGACCACCAAGGAAGACTCTACAGAGGAAGGAAATCACAAACCACCTCTGCTTCTCACTTGCCTTGAAAGCCCCTTGCTGGGGTCACCATAAGTCTTGGATGGGAGACCACCAAGGAAGACTCTGCAGAGGAAGGCAATGGCCAACCACCTCTGCTTCTCACTTGCCTTGAAAGCCCCTTGCTGGGGTCACCATAAGTCTTGGACGGGAGACCACAAAGGAAGACTTTGTAGAGAAAGGCAATTGCCAACCACCTCTGCTTCTAACTTGCCTTGGAAGCCCCTTGCTGGGGTCACCATAAGTCTTGGATGGGAGACCATCAAGGAAGACTCTGCAGAGGAAGGCAATGGCCAACCACCTCTGCTTCTCACTTGCCTTGGAAGCCCCTTGCTGGGGTCACCATAAGTCTTGGATGGGAGACCACCAAGGAAGACTCTACAGAGGAAGGAAGTGGCCAGCCACCTCTGCTTCTCACTTGCCTTGAAAGTCCCTTTTGGGGGTCACCATAAGTTGGCTGCGGCTTGACAGCACTTTACATACATGCACGGAGGGGTACCAGATACAAGCATACAGACCCTGCCCCTGCCTACGTGTGATCATCGGTTTGTGAACATGGCGCCTACACACAGAGAAGTGTATACAGACATGCTCACCCCCCAGGATCAGGACTGTTCGAAGAAGCATGCTCCCAGGGGTCATTTTGTAGAAAAAGTGGTGCAGAAGCTCATTAGCATAACTTATTTGCATAGCTCATCAGCATAACTCATTTGCATGTGCCACACCCCCTGACATCACCGGAAGCGTGTCAGAAGGTAACACCCACTGCTCAGGCTCCCCCTCAAAAACCTCCAGGTATTTCCCAATGCAGAGCTGGCGAGGCAGCTTTACACTTTGACTAAAGACACTTTAGGTTTCTTTTGCTCTTGCAGGGAAGCTACCCCTACAACAAGCATGAAAATACAGATCGAGTTAGTATGCTTTTGCTTTTTTCCACAGAGCATCACCATATGTGCCCGCTCCTGGGCTTGTTACTCCCGAAACGGCATTGCTGCACGTTCTTGCTCGAAATGACCCTGCTCCTGGTCTTGGGGGCATGGCTCATGTCTGAACACTTCTTCCATTCATGAATGCCATGCTCACGAACCAGGAACCATACATAGGCAACAGTGTTCCCTCCAAGCTGAGTTAGTGTGAGCTAGCTCAGTTTTTTAGGCCTCGGCTCACACATTTTTGTCTTCGCTCAGGAAGGATGGCTCTAGAGCAAACTAATTTATGCAGCAGCCAAATAGTTCGCTCACAACTTTAATGCCTGTAGCTCACAAAGTACAATTTTTGCTCATAAGACTCCGCAGCTTACAGGGAGAATTGATGGGCCGGGGACAGGACCAGCATATTTTCCCCCATCTCCCCCTCCACTCATTGAAAGAGCTCCTTGACAGGTCCTATGTAGAAGGCAGCCCTGACCAGGATAGCCCAGGATAGCCCAGTATCGTCTGATCTCCGAAGCTAAGCAGGGCCAGCCCCAGCTAGTTTTGGGAAGGGAGACCTCCAAGGAATACCAGGGTCATGACATGGAGGCAGGCAATGGCAAACCCCCGTCTGAATGTCTCGTGCTTTGAAAACCCCACCAGGGGTCTCCATTAAGTCAGCAATTTCCACCACCACCACCACCACCATGTAGAAGTCTACCATCTCAGTGAATCAGATCTCAGCAAGCACAGCAGAAAGCAGATTCATTCATGGACAAATGGGGGGCAGCGACTTATTTTTTCTTCCTCGAGGAAAACTAAACAAGGAGAAACCGAATAAGTATTGGGGGGGGGGAACCCTTTTTGGTGAGAATAAAATGACGAACATTTCCCTTTCCACCAAAACGATCGTCAGCAGAGAGGACTTGGATGTGTTCTTCTTAATAATCTGCTGAAACAGGGGGGCGAAAAAAAGTTGTCTCAATTATGTATTTGTGTCAGAGCAGCTGGTGTGAATTGGACGCCGCACAGAGTGGCGGGGAAGAAACAGAGCCTGACAAAGGACTCAAGAGTCTTGAGGAGGAAGGCTCGGGTTTCCTGCTGGCCCCGCAAACTTCCCGAGCCTTTTGAAAACCCCACTCTCGCCACCAGAGACATGCAAACGGAATTGTATGCAAATGTCCTTTATTTGCGTAATTTATGCCCACGACAGCATCTTGGTTTCCTTGGTGCAGCAACCGGAGCTCCCTTTTTCCGGCACCGAGAAGTTGCACCCCTGATGCTAGCAGGAGACTTTAGGAGCCTTCCAAGCATCACTGTTCCCTTTGGCTATGCTTCATTAGTCTGTCTGAATTTCATCCTTGCAGCAGATGAGAGTCTTGTTTTTGACTGCAGTGGGGGGAAAAGAGAGAGAGAGAAGTGCCTGAAGGGAATATAAGGCTGAGCTCTAAGTATAGATTTGGGTTCCCCCCGCCTGGATCTTAATAGAGCATGGAGTTAGTGGGAGACGATCTCCGTGCTCTTACCTGCTGAGTCATCAGAAACGTTTGCACCTCGGTAATTGAGGAAAACATATAAATACTGCATGGAGATCTCCTTGGGCTGTGTTCGTAAAACAGTTATGTTCCATTAAAGTGCTTTTCTCGTACAGGTTAATCTCTCGCTCTCAAAAAAAAAACCCCAAACACAAGCTGGAAAATACCGCAACAAAAACCCAGCCGTATTTCTGCTTCTTGGATAAACCTCTCGCTTTGCTTGTCTGCAAATAAACAATTCCCAACGGCTCCCCTCCGGAGAAGGGGGGGGGGGACTTTCAAAGTAAAGGCAAACCATTGCATATCCTGACCCAATCAAGAGAAGTACAAAGCTCTGCACTGGAAGAGAAGACCTGGGACACCAAGGACCTCAGAAGTTCTAGAGGCCATATCTCTGAACATAAAAACATAAGAGGAGCCAATGTTGGATCAGGGCAATGGCCCATCCAGTCCAACACTCTGTGTCACACAGTGGCCCAAAAGACCAGGTGCCATCAGGGGGTCCAGCAGTGGGGCCAGGACACTAGAAGCCCTCCCACTGTTGCCCCCCCTCAAGCACCAAGAATACAGTGCATCACTTGCCCCAGACTGAGAGTTCCTATCTATACCTTGCAGCTAATAGCCACTGATGGACCTCTGCTCCATATCTATATACTAATTCCCAGAGGTTTTTTTCATGTGTGGATACTTATATCTGCCAAAAGAGAGCTCACTCTCCCCCAACAGCTTTTCCTACATAGTCAGGGGCCTTCCTTGCTCTGCAGAAAAATCCAAAACGTTTAAAAAAAAAAAAAAAAAACCCTTCAGGGACAGTTGAATCCCCTCCAATACCTTTTGAAATGGCCTTCACAGGGATCTAGCTCCAGGCATCAGCTGTGAGAGATTAGAATGTTTTTTTTTTGGGGGGGGGGGGTTCTAACTGTTTCTGTCAGTAAAAGGCAGGGTTTTTACTGGCAGCAGTCTAGGGTTGCCAAGTACCCCCCCCCCCCCGGCCACCGGCAGCGGATCCAGATCTAGGCTGGGAAACTCCTGGAGATTTGGGGGTGGAGCCTGGGGAGCACAGGGACCTCAGTGAGGTATAATGCCATAAACTCCACCCTCCAAAGCATCCTTTTGCTCTATGGAAAGTTATCTCTGTAGTCTGGAGATGAGCAGTAATTCCAGGGGATCCCCAGGTCCCACCTGGAGGCTGGCATCCCTAGGCAGCACCGTCTATGTGACTTGATACCACCTGATTTGCATGACTTAATTAGGCCCAGTTGCTTGCTACTGTTCAGCAGCAGCCACACAATGAAAGCCAGTGTGATGTAACAGTTAGCGCTTCAGACTGGGATCTGCGAGACCCAGGTTCAGATCCCCATCTTGTGGTGGAAGCTGATTGGGAGATTTTGGACCCGTCACATACTTTCAGCCTAACGAACTTCACAGGGTTGTTGTGCAGATGGCAAGGAGGAAATAATAATGTAAGCTGCTTTAGTCCCGACTGTGGAGACAGACTGTAATTTTCCTAGGTAGAGGCTGTGGGGGAGGGGGATGGAGATGGAAAGCTGAAGACAGATAAAGGTAGGTAGGGAAGGAAATAGGGCTGCCAACTCCAGGTTGGAAAATTCCTGGACATTTGAGGGGTGGAGCTTGGGGAGAATGGGATTTGAGGAGGGACTACAGACCAGTATAATGCCATAGACTCCACCCTCCAAACCAGCCATTTCCTTCCCTTGAACTACCATTGCCAGCCTCCAGACAAAGTCTGGAGAGCACCCAGAATTACAACTATTGTCTAGGTGACAAGAGATCAATTCCCCTGGATAAAATGTCTGCTTTGGAGGATTGAGTCTATGGCATTATACCCTGCTGAGACTGCTTGCCTCCCCAAGCCTCACTGTACCAAGGCTCCACCCCCAAATCTCCAGGAATTTCCCAACCTGGAGCTGGCAGCCCTGAGATGAATTGATCTCTGCAGCTGGGAGATCCATTGTGATTCCCAGAGCACTGCCACTGCTGCTGTGGGGGGGAGAGGAAGCAGGCAGGAGGCTGGGAGAGTGATGGGGGCAGAAAGAGTGGTGGAGTGGGGGGGGGGAGAAAGAGAGAGAAATAGTGATGAGGTGGTGAGGCAGAAAAACAAAGAGAATGATGACAGGTCAGAAAGAGAGAGGGAGTAACATACATGGAGGAGAAAGAGAGAATAAGGAAGGGGGGGCAGGAGGGAGAAAGAGTGTGGGAGAGGTAGGGGGAGAAGGGAGGAAGCAAAGATATGAGGAATGGGATAACCATCCCGCAAGTTTCTTGGGGGTCTCCACTCGTCTATATACTAATTCCAAGAAGGTTTTTTTTCTGTGTGGATACTTATATCCAGGGGTCCGTTGGGGCCAGAGCGAGGCGGAGCAAAGCTCCGCCAGCTCAGGAGTGGCCACTAGGGCAGCCACGGGCCGAATCAGATTCTCTAATCTGATTCAGCCCGCTGCCAAATTGCCGCCAAAATTTGGTGGCAATTTTAAAAGCAACTGGAGGGGAGGGGGTTTGAGGGAGAGGCTCCAAACTTGCAGGGTAGCTGCTGGGGCCTCTTCTCGAAATACCCACCAAGTTTCAAGAAGATTGGACCAGGGTGTCCAATTCTACAGGCCCCCAAACAGGTTGCCCCCATTCCCTCCATTGTTCTCTATGGAAGGAAAAAAGTTAACATGTGTCAGTTCTTTCTGATGGTTCCAGGCATCTAAAATTCTAACTTATTTTGGAACTGAATATCTCATTTTGTTGATTGTACTGACCCCTAGGTGCAATCCCTGTTGAGACCCTGTGAGAAAGGTGGAGTATACATGACCTAAATAAATAGCAAGTCATCCCTCCATGACCGGTTGCACAAGCCATCCCTGCATGAAACACTCATTCCTTTTTTTGCTGTGCATGAGTTCTTAAATCACTGGATGCACATAAACACACTCACATACTATGTAAGAACATAAGAAGAGCCCTGCTGGATCAGACCAATAGTCCGTCTAGTCCAGCATCCCGTCTCACACAGTGGCCAACCAGTTCCTCTGGAGGGACAACAACAGGGCAGAGAGGCTGAGGTCTTACCATGATAGGAACATCAGAAGAGCCCTGCTGGATCAGACCAGTGGTCCATGTAGTCCAGCATCCTGTCTCACACAGTGGCCAACCAGTTCCTCTGGAGGGCCAACAACAGGGCACAGAAACCAAGACCATCCCCTGATGTTGCCTCCTGGCTCGGGGATTCAGAGGCTAACTGTCTCTGGAGATTCCCTTGCCTGGAGCCTTCCCCTGATGTTGCTTCCTGGCTCTGGGATACAGAGGTTTAGTGCCTCTGAATGTGGAGGTTCCCCTCAGTCACCATGGCTAGTAGCCCTTCATCGACTCATCCTTCATGAATCTACCCAATCCCCTTTTAAAGCTGTCTATGCCTGCGGCCATCATAAGAACATCAGAAGAGCCCTGCTGGATCAGACCAGTGAGGGTCCATCTAGTCCAGCATCCTGTCTCACACAGGGGCCAACCAGTTCCTCTGGACAGCCAACAACAAGCCATAGAAGCCAGTGCCTTCCCCCGATGTTGCTTCTTGGCTCTAGGATCCAGAGGATTAGTGCCTCTGAACGTGGAGGTTCCCCTCAGTCGCTGTGGCATAAGAAGTAAAGGTCATGTGTTGTGTACATTTTGTGAGCAATGAGGTCCATTTCCTCCCAGTTTTCTCTCTCACTGGGTGTGTGTGTGTGTTATCGTTTGCATCCAGCCTTGGTGATTGAAGCATTTTCCTCCGTCCCTAGCAGTCGGCTGAGTTTTCTAAAACGACTCAAGATCTTTGCGGGGGATGGGGAAATAAAGCCACTCCATAAATCTCTGTTTATTACGATCAAGAGGGGCCCCAGAATGCTTTGCCCCTGCCTTAGAGGCAACTCCCATATGTGGCCTGGGTTATTTGTCTATAAATCATAGAAACCCCTACATTTCTGGTTTTTCGAAGGGGAGGAAATGGGAACGCTCCTGTGACATTATCTGAATCACCAACCGCTTCCTCACTGCTTCTCGAAGGGAAGTTACCGATGTATTCCCTTCCTACTGTGAGAAGACTTGAAATCCAGAGCACTAGGAAGTGGGGAGGGGAGGGAAAAGCTTTGAATACGCTTCTGCTTTCTGGACTTTTCTTTCTTTTTTTTCTATTTGGCAGAGTTGTTCTATAATATCCTCTAGCATTCTTTTACCAAAAAAAAAAAATGTTGCTGTCTCCAATTTTGGAGCGAGCATCTCCTTCTCTCTCTTTCTCTCTCTGTGCCTGTTTTTTGCTAAGCAGATTATTGGTTTTTTGTTTTATAGTTTCCTCGCTTCGCATTATGTAACCCTTCCATTGTATACTAATCATGGCATAATTATTTATTATGCATACAATGCAATATCTAGGGAGAATACAAAGAGTCCCAGTAGCACCGGAGCTGCCGCTGATTTATCCCCTACAGCAACTGTTAAGGTAAAATTGGAGGCTATTGAAGCGAGGACTCATTCAATGGACTTTGACAGAAGCCAGCTTTATTTACTTAAAACATTTCCATGCCAGCCATTCTCCCGGATAACTGAGGCCCAAGACAGGTAACAAAAATAAAAATGGGACAATAAAATAGTTCTAACAACAGGATTACAACAATCAGCAGGGAAAAAAAACCCTCTAATAGTAAACAGCAACAGAACACATGAAGTTGCCTTATATTGAATCAGACCGTTTCCCCTGTCTTCTCCTTCCTACGAAGAGCCCTGCTGGATCAGACCAGTGGTCCATCTAGTCCAGCATCCTGTCTCACACAGTGTCCAACCAGTTCTTCTGGAGGGACAACAACAGGGCACAGAGGCTGAGGTCTTACCATGATAAGAACATCAGAAGAGCCCTGCTGGATCAGACCAGTGAGGGTCCATCTAGTCCAGCATCCTGTCTCACACAGTGGCCAACCAGTTCCTCTGGAGGACCAACAATAGGGCATAGAGGCCAAGGCCTTCATAAAAACACAGAAGAACCTTACTGGATCAGACCAGTGGTCCATCTAGTCCAGCATCCTGTCTCACACAGTGGCCATTCAGTTCCTCTGGAGGGCCAACAACAGGGCACAGAAACCAAGACCGTCCCCTGATGTTGCCTCCTGGCTCGGGGATTCAGAGACTAACTGCCTCTGGAGGTTCCCTTCAGCCACCATGGCTAGCAGCCACTGATAGAATTGTCCTCCATGAATCTATCTAGTCCCGTTTTAAAGCTATTTGTTCCTGTGGCCGTCACTACATCCTCAGGTAGCAAATTCCATATTTTAAACATTCTCTGTGTAAAGAAGTATTTCCCATTTTCCTCCTTATGAACCTCGAAAACCCACTGCTGGAGGCTTAATTAAAATGAATCTGCCGGCTACTGAAGCAGACCATTTGTCCCATCAAGGTCAGCACTGTCTACCCAGGGTCTCAGATTTCCACATCACCTACCGCTTGGTCCTTTTAACTGGAGATGCCAGGATCTGAACCTGAGACCTACTGCATGCAAAGCAGATGTTCTGCCTCTGAACCACAGCTCCTCTGTTAACAAAGACTGCTATTTTCCAATGAACCCACAAATTGGCCATCTCTTCCAAAGAGTTCAGTTTTAAAACCCCTCTCAAATGGCTTCTGATCTTCTGGGGAAGGACTGTGGCTCACTGGCAGAGCATCCGCTCGGCATGCAGAAGATCCCAGGTTCAATTCACTTGAGTCACTGAAATTTCTTTTAGAGCTGAAAGGTCAATATACCTCTGAACTGCCCCGAGGTTTCCTCTGAGGTGAAATTTCGAGTTGAATTTGGAAGCTCTTTTTGGGACGAAGGTTTGGACTGACTGCAAAGGAAGCAAGACATTTCTAGAGGGGCTAGCAACATCGCCCAGGATGGGAGGCTTATGACTTGCCCCTGTTGTGCAAATATCGAAAGTGTTTCCTCAGACACACGGGGAGGGGCTATTATGATGCACACTTCCATCCGCAGCTCCTTCTCCTTAGGGAATTGAGCTTCTCCTGGAACCAAAGACCTAAGAAGCCTGAGCATGCATGTCAGAAGTGAAAGCTGGGCTCTATGAATCATAAGGAGAGCCCTGCTGGATCAGACCTCAGGTCCATTGATTTCCGCCCAGCTCCTGATATACAAAGGCATGCTGCTTGAGAATATGGAGGCTCCATTCAGCTATCATGACAAACAGTCATTGATAGTCTTGCCATCCAGGATTTTTCTAAACCCCCTTTAAGGCCCGTTAACCCAGATGCCCTGGCTAGGTTGATCTCAACAAACATCTGAGCTACGCAGGGTCAGCCCTGGTTACTACTTGGACGGGAGACCACCAAGGAAGTCTAGGGTTGCTACACAGAGGCAGACAATGGCCAACCACAAGGTTAGCCTGCTCTCCAGATCTCTGAAGCTAAGCAGGGTTGGCTCTGGTTTGTACTTGGATGGGAGACCACCAAAGAAGTCTGGGGTTGCTATGCAGAGGCGGGCTATGGCAAACTACCTCTGTTCAACTGCCCTGACCTTGATGGCTCAGGCTAGGTTGATCTCAACTGATCTCTGAAGCTAAGCAGGGTTGGTTCTAGTTTTTATTTGGATGGGAGACCACCAAGGAAGTCCTGGTTTTTATTTGGATGGGAGACCACCAAGGAAGTCCACGGTTGCTGTTCAGGGGCAGGCAATGGCAAACCATGTCCGTTAGTCTCCAGCTTCAAAAACCCATTAGGGTCACCTTAAGTTGGCTGCGACTTGGCAACAGTTTCCCCTACCAAGCCAGATGTTGTCACCACATCATGTGGTTCCAGATGTTAAATCCAGTACTTGAAAAATGGATCTGTTTTGTTTGCCCTGAATCCACTGTTGCATCCATTTCATCAGCCAGTTCGCTGGAAAGGCGGGATAGAAATGCAAAAAATAAATAAATAAATAAATAAATAAATAGATAGATGACCCTGAGTTCTAATGTAATGTACAGAGATTAAATAAAGTATCTCTATGCGCTTTTTTGACATGTTAATTATATATATGTATTCCACTATTTATATAGATAGATATATATATCCTATTTATCTCCAGTGGGAACCCAGTGGCTTACAACATTATTTTCCTCACCTCCATTTTACCCTCACAACAACACCCTTGTGAGGTAGGCTAGGCTGAGGGACAATGACTGTCCCAAAGTCAGCCAATGAGCTTTCATGCCCAGAATGGGGTATTTGAACCTGGCTGCCCCAGATCCTGGTGTGACACTAACCACTACACCATGCCAGCTATTTAGATGTTTGCATAAACGGACACAATATGCATGGGGTTGCAATGCGATAGAAACAGGCACACAGGAACATGTATTTATGTGTGCGTTTCTCCTTCACAAAGATAATTAGAATTAAAGCAAGTAAATTGGTAGGGAGTGCCATAACATTGGGGTTTGGCTAATGGAACTCTAAGCATGCATGGAGCTATAACAAATCTTCCCCTCGTTTAAGCCTTTTGTGTTGTGGTAAAGCTGGTCTGGAGAGAGAAGGCAGTATGGTACAGCCCAGTCTTGTCAGCTCTTGGAAGCTAAGCAGGGTTGGTACTTGGAAGGGAGACCACCAAGGAAGACTCTTCAGAGGAAGGCCATGGCCAACCACCTCGGCTTCCCACTTGCCTTGAAAGCCCCTTGCTGGGGTCACCATAAGTCTTGGATGGGAGAGCTCCAAGGAAGACTCTGCAGAGGAAGGCAATGGCCAACCACCTCTGCTTCTCACTTGCCTTCAAAGCCCCTTGCTGGGGTCACCATAAGTCTTGGATGGGAGACCACCAAGGAAGACTCTGCAGAGGAAGGCAATGGCCAACCACATTGGCTTCTCACTTGCCTTCAAAGCTCCTTGCTGGGGTCACCAGAAGTCTTGGATGGGAGACCACCAAGGAAGAGTCTGCAGAGGAAGGCAGTGCTCAACCACATTGGCTTCTCACTTGCCTTGGAAGCCCCTTTCTGGGTTCGCCGTAGGTCAGTTGCAACTTTATGTACATAAAGCTGCTCTGGTGCTTAAGCACGTGACACATGAAGCTGCCGTATATGGAATCAGACCATCAGTCCGTCAAAGTCAGTATTGTCCACTCAGACTGGCAGCGGCTCTCCAGGGTCTCAGGCAGAGGTCTTTCACGTCACCCACTGCCAGATCTTTTAACTGGAGATGACGAGGATTGAACCGAGACCTTCTGTGTGCCAAGCACACACACAAAAGCTCAGGGGCTCCTGCCCTTCTCGGTCCACACAGCCTTCCGTTTGCAGCCACTGACCAGAAAAATCAAGCACAGTTTCCTAGGCAACTTCCATGCAGACAACTGAATCCAGGACAATGTGTGTGCTCTCCACCACAGAACGTACTCTCAGCACAGCATGCACAAGTTTGCCCATGAACATACCTTTCTGAGCATTTCGCTAACTTAGTCAGATCAATAGCAGTAGTCTTCCAAGCAACCCTGTCACCTGTCTTCCTCGCTTCAGGGAGATCTTTTTTTTTTTGCCCTTAAAAGGTGGCATTTTAAAGGACAGAGTGACAGAACCAGGACAAAACGAATTAATGGCCACTCATTGGGTCTCAATCACATTGTCTCCGTCTCTCTTAAAAATGACAGTGCCTTCAAACAGCTGCTGTGCTGTACAAGCAAGTTTCTAGCATTTTTTTCCCCAACTGGGTATTTCCCAAGACACTAAAGGCTTAAAATTTCATTTGCGTGTTTCCCCAGATACAGTGCTTCCTCTAAAAATCTGAAAATAGGACATTTTTATAGTTGTCAAAACTTGGGACAGGAAGTTTAACTTATAACAGATCTCAGCAAGGGGAAAATGGTTGAACTGTCTGGGTTTGAATTTAGAGAGGGGGCAACCCAGGTGCCATCAGGAAGTCCACCGGCAGGGCCAGAACTCCAGAAGCCCTCCCACTATTGCCCCCCAAGTTTCAGAGCATCACTTGCCCCAGACATAGTGTTCCATCTATAACTTGTGGCTAACAGCCACTGATGGACCTCTGCTCCATATGTTTATCCAATCCTCTCCTGAAGCTGTCTGTGCTTGTAAGGTAAAGGTAAAGGTTTCCCTTGCTCGAAAGCCAGTCAAATCCAACTCTTAGGGGGCGGTGCTCACCTCTGTTTCCAAGCCGAAGAGCCAGCGCTGTCCGAAGACTTCTCCGTGGTCATGGGGCCGACATGACTAAATGCCAAGGCGCACAGAATGCTGTTACCTTCCCACCGAAGCGGCACCTATTTACCCACTTGCAATTTCTTGCTTTCGAACTGCTAGCTTGGCAGGAGCTGGGGCCAGAGACGGGAGCTCACTCCACCACGCGGCACTCGGGTCTCGAACTGCCGAGTTACCATCCTCCCAGTCTGCAGATCAGCATCTTAACCTCTCAGCCACCCCGGCTTGTAGCCACCACTTCCTGCGGCAGTGAATTTCATGTGTTTATTCTTTGGATGAAGAAGTAGTCTATGCCCTTATGGCTCCGGAGTTGTGCACTGTTTGTGGGATACTTCATGCTGTTTGATTGCATGGTTCTGCAGCGCCCAGTTTGCCTGGAGTCTCAGCCAGAAAGGCAGGCTACAAAGAGGTAAACAAATGAAACAAAATCATTGATGGAGTGAATCGGGGCTCTAGGCAGAGCATCCTAGCACTGGCTTTTCTCCAGAATGACGATTGCAGCTGAACAGCTACAATTCAGAGGTTGCTTGACAAACTCCTCTTTTATTTATGCATCTTGACTCTAACTAGCACTTCCTGGAAACTAAACCCCCCCCCACCTATATGTAAGGCTTGAGGAAGTCTGTTTCAGTGTATCTGAAGAAGTGTATGCCTATGCATGCTAAGTCTCTCAGTTCTTGCTTACACCCAGAATTAAATTTTGTTGGTCTTATAGGTGCCACTGGACTTAAACTTAGTTTTCACATTTGTTTAACTCTTTGTATGCTAATTTGCTGGCATTCACAGGTCTTAGTTATACTTATTGCTCAGTTACTTATGCATCTTGACTCTAACTAGCCCTTTCTGACAACTAACCCCCACCCACCCCCGTCCATATGTAAGGCTTGAGAAAGTCTGTTTCAATGAATCTGGAAAAGTGTGCCTGCACACGAAAGCTTATACCCAGAATTAAGAAGAAGAAGAAGAGATTGGATTGGATTTATATCCCGCCCTTCACTCACTTGGAGTCTCAGAGCGGCTTACAAACTCCTTTTCCCTTCCCCTCCCCACAACAGACACCCTGTGAGGTAGGTGGGGCTGAGAGAGCTCTTTCCCAAGCTGTCCTTGAGGGAACAGCTGGTACAGAGCTATGGCTTGCCCAAGGTCATCCAGCCAGGTGCAAGTGGAGGAGTGGGGAATCAAACCCGGTTTTCCCAGATTAGAGTCCGTGCACTTAACCCACTACACCAAACTGGCTCTCTTAATTAATTAATTAATTAAACTTCATTGGTCTTAAAGGTGCCACTGGATTCAAACATTGTTCCTCTTTTCTGAGTCTCACTGATGCCACAAAACCCAGGTTAGTGAGGAGTCTTTGGTCCTTTCCGCACTAGCCCTTAAACCCTGGTTCAACCCTGTCTCCGAACTTACATTCTACACTACAATCGAGTCCTCCCCTGTAGTTATCTCGGGGTATTTTTTTGGTTTCCACATTACATTGAGGTCACCCCGGGTTCGCTCCACACTTGTCCTGGGATAAATGGATGCTGTTATAGTCAGGGATAAATGCCAGGTGTTGGTCCTTTCCGTGCTTGGATCTCACCCCTGACTTTATCAGAGTTCAGCTCACAACACAATACCTTGCATTTATCCCTGGTTATAACAGCATCCATTTATCCCGGGACAAGTGTGGGGTGAAACTGGGGTGACCTCGGCGTAATATGGAAACAAAAAATACCCCGAGACAATTACAGGGGTGAACTCGAGCGTAGTGTAGAATGTAAATTCGGGTACAGGGTTGAACCAGGATTTAAGGTCTAGTGCAGAAAGGACCATTCTGCCATGAGTTGAACTCTGATAAAACCAGGGATGAATTCCAAGTGCAGAAAGGACCTTTCACATGTATGTTTTCTTGCAACCGTGCTGAAATGAATTCCCCCCCCCCTCCCCCGTCTCTGAGCTTCCTGCTTTCTGGGGTTTCTTTGTAGTTACTTTGAACTTTCTCCAAGGTGGTTCAAAATGTAGACTGCAGGTGGTTTGCGAAAACCCAAAGAGATTGTGAGGAAACCATGGAAAGATCATGAGCGAGGATTCGTGAGGAAGCTTGGAGAAAAAAAAAACCACGGCCATTCAGAACCCAACCTACAGGAAAACCTCCATGTAAAAAGACCTTGCGAAGGAGCCGGGGCTCAGTGGTAGAGCATCTGCTCAGCATGGAGAAAGTCGCAGGTTCAGTCCTTAGTATCTCCAGTTAGAAGGACCAGTTAGCACCTCCAGTGAGAAGGAGCTAATGCGGAAGACCTCTGCTTCAGACCATGGAGAGCCACTGCCCATCTGAGCAGACAGCCCTAACCTTGATGGACTCATGGTCTGATTAAGCATGAGGCAGCTTCATGGGATAGCAAGTAGGGTTGCCAATGCCCAGTAGGAAAATTCCTGGAGATTTGGGGGTGGAGTCTGGGGAGGGTGAAAGGGAGAGAGCTCACGAGGAATGTGTTGCCGTACAATCCTCCAAAACTGCCGTTTTCTCTGATCAATACAGTTTGGAGATCAGTCATAATTCCGGGAGAACGCCAGGCCCCATCTGGAGGTTGGCAAGCCTATCCTCAAAGCACCCAGACCTTCCTTGGGTCGATAACTTTCCGAGAACTGCAGCTGCACCTTGAAAATGTCATTTTTTTAAAAAAAGGACAGCAATCGCAGTTGCATCCTGACGCAGCACTTGAGATGGGCAAAGGCTAAACCTCTGTGAAATACAAATGCATGTGTTTATTAGTTGCTCAGTGCAGATACAAAACATCCATCTAGGCAGGCATCCGCAGCAATCTGATCATTCATCTTCACCCCTGTTCATTTTTAATCACCTGCAGTGTTCCCTCAAAGCTGAGTTAGTGTGGGCTAGCTCACAGGGGTTTGTTTTGTTTTTTAATCCTCCGCCTCACACATGTATGTCTTAGCTCAAGAAGGATGGCTCCAGTCCAGAGCAGACCAATTGATGCAGTAGGCCAGGGGTCCATTGGAGCGGGAGCGCACAGGAGCGCAGCTCTGGAAGTGAGGAGCCCAGGGGGCGGGCACATGACCAAGCCCCACCCCCTCCTTGGCTTCCCCGAGCAGTGCAGAGGCGCAGCGCCCCAGGGAAAGCCCTCCTAGGGTCTTTATTGTTTTTAATGTTTTGTTTTAATATTGATAATTTTATCATTGTTCCTTTTATGACTGTGTGCTGCTTTTCCAGAGACTTGCTCAAGGTGGCATATAAATTTTCTAAGTATACCATTTTTTATCTGGGCACACGGCACATAAGTACTGGAGAAATTTCACCAACCCTTCAGCAGCTTCCACCTTGTCAGTTTGGTGTAGTGGTCAGGAGTTGGAGTCTAATCTGGGAGAACCGGGTTTGATTCCCCACTCCTCCATGTGCAGCTGCTGGTGTGACCTTGGGCCTGTCACAAGTTCTCTCAGAGCTGTTCTCTCATGAGCAGTTCTCAAAAGACCTCTCTCAGCCCCACCTACCTCACAGGGTGTCTTGTTGTGGGGAGGGGAAGGGGAAGGGATGGGTGGTTTCAAGGGAGCAGGAAGAGAATGAGGGTGTGTTCTTTATGCTTATTTTTATTGCACAAAGTATTGGATGGGGAAGGGAATGGAGGAAGAGCAGGTCAGTTTCACTCACCTGTGGAGTGGAGCCTGAGGGGTGGGTGTTGCCTTCTGACACACTTCCGGTATGTTAGGGGGGGTGGCATATGCAAATGAGTTATGGTAATGAGCTCCTGCACCTCTTTTTCTACGAAATGACCCCTGCAGTAGGCAAATCACTCGCTCACAACTTTTAATGCCAGTAGCTCACAAAACAGCTCACAAGACCCCACGGCTTAGAGGGAGCATTGATCACCTGGTGACATATTGAACTTTGTGTTCTTTGGGGATATCGTTTTTGTTTTTATTAAGGTGACTCTTCATACTCACCCTCCTCTCCAGTTTCCCATTTTCCTTTCCCCCTTACCTTATTTCCTGTCTATATCAATCTACATGGATGAATTCACCTGAATCTGATGGTTCTGTTTGGTCAAAGGGGGAGGGGAACGTTAATGGACAAATTAGTATTTTTCTTTCTTTTCTTTTTTTAAAAAAGAGAGTTTATCATAGGGTTTAATTAATACGCAAATGAATGGGGAAGCCACTAGGAGGCAGTGTTGCGACGCTCTCAAAACCGGCTGTCCTCTACCCCTCCCTTCTCTTTGTTTCCCTACATCCTCCGGGAGGCTGAACAGCGGAGTGTACTTAGTACATCTTGCAGGTCACCTCCCAAATAAGCACATCAAAAGCCCAGGAAATATATCACATCTGGATCTTTAGAGGCTTCTGTATGTGAATTCCGCTTGAACTCGACTGAAAGCCTTTCCAGTTAAAGCAATGCACCATTTTCTGTAACTGACCCTAGAGGAAGGTAGATTCCTCCCCATATATTTTTTAAAGTCAGGAAACCATTTCCCCTTCATCTGACTTGGAGCCTAATCAGATACAACTTTGATAGCACGGAAGCTGAGTACAAACTGGTGTTTCATGCGCTTTCCCCAAAAAGGCTGTTTTGTATGGATCCGTGGGTAGAGTTGGGGTCTTTCTATAGAGACAAGCTCTCCGTTCAATTATGTTTGGAGATAAAAATCTGATTATTGCTCGTATGGTGGCTAAATTTGTCTGGTTAGCCTATTGTATCAAGAGTGGAGGGACCATAATTAACCATTTAAATTTATTTTTTACTTGATTCATATTGGAATTTGTAAATTTTTTAAAAATATTTTAATGTTTATAATGTATAGTGTCCTTCAAGACATATTATTTTGTCATTGCTTTGATAGTGGTTATAGTAACTGTATTGGTTGTATTATGGCCTTCGACCACAGTAAACTTACCTTCTCTTATAGAGACAAGTAAAAGTAGTAGAATCATAGAGTTGGAAGGGACCTTCAGGGTCATCTACTCAAACCCCCTGCACAAGGCAGGAAATTCGCAAACACCTCCCCCCTCCACACCCACAGGGACCAGTGTTCCCTCTAAGCTGAGTTAGTGTGAGCTCGCTCACAGTATTTTAGCCTCCGGTTTACACGTTTTTGTCTTAGCTCAGGAAGAATGGCTCCAGAGCAAACTAATCCATGCAGTAGCCACATCGCTGGCTCACAACTTTAATGCCAGAAGCTCACAAAGTAGAATTTTTACTCACAAGACTCCACAGCTTAGAGGGAGCATTGGCAGTGAACCCTGTTCCACACCCAGAAGATGACAAAAAAACCCCTCCAGGATCCCTGGCCAAGCCGGCCTGGAGAAAAATGGCTTCCTGACCCCAAAGTGGTGGTCAGCATTTCCCTGGGCGTGTAAGAACTAAGTGCTGAGGTAACCCTTCCTGTCCCTCCCTCTCATGATCTGCATACCAATGTGCATTTTTGCCCTGGTATCCTGTTATAGATAAGAATTCATTTAGTTACTCTATATTTCGCCTTTCACCCCCCCAATGGAGACCCAGAGCAGCTTATATCATTCTCCTCTCCTCCACTGTATCTTCACAACAATCTTGTGAGGTAAGTCAGGCTGAGAGGATGTGACTGGCCCAAGGTCACCCAGCCAGCTTCCGTGGCCCGAGTGGGGGTTTGAACCTGGGTTTCCCAAATCCTAGTTCAACACTCTAACCCCACACCGCACTGGCTCTTTTTGAATCCTCGTGCATTGCCACAAACGCAGTGGTTTGCAATCAGCGTGGTTCGGGTCTTCATCTGCTTTTAACCGCGCGGAGGAAATCGAGAGATGGACGTTCAGAGTTGAGTATGGTGGAGAGACATTTGGGGGGCTTGAATGGCATTAAGGAAGTCACAGCTGCAGGGCCGCTTTGCTCCCACGCACACGCCGGGCGTTGGAAAGAAAAGGAATTAGGAGCGGAGTCATCTCTCAGCCCAGAAGATGGAAGAAAGAAGAAGCAAAACCATCTTTTATAATAACTATGCTTAAGAGATATCCAGCCGGGTTTTCATTCTTCAATAACAACGCCCGCAGCTCCAGTCCCAAGAGGGGGAAAACATCTACAGGCGAGATCAGCAGAATGGCTCTTTAATTTCTCAATAGGTGCCAGACCGCATCTGCGGTCTTTTGCTCTGTGCCTGGCTGCAATATATTTTGCTTCCCAGACGACTGAAGCTTTGGGACTGGGGGGGGGGGGGGATGCACATGGGATAAATGCTTTGAGAATCAGAATATCTCACCGAGGAGGGCGGGGGGGGGGGGAGGCTTGGAAAGTACGAGGCTGTGATCAGAGCATAGACCGGGCAATCGATTCTCAAAGGGAAAAATGCTTGTAAGTGGTTCAGAATTCTGAATATTTCTGATTTCATTCAACCCGCCTGTTTCGTCTTCCTGCAGTACTTTTTGCTAGGTCTCGTGTAGAGTCATCAACCGCCGCTAGAGTCCCAAGGATTCACAACGCATGGACCTTTTGATTAAAATAAAAACTGGTGTAGTCCTGACCTGCATGGCCCAGTCTCCTCAGATTTCAGAACCTAAGCATGGCTGGCCCTGATTACTTCTTGGATGGGAGACCACCAAGGAAGTCCAGGGTCGCTACACAGAGGAAGGCAGTGGCAAGCCACCTCTGTTCAGCTCTTGTCCTGAAAACTCTTCAGTTTCACTTTAAGGCGTGGAAAGTTGATAAGTATTGGAGTCGGGAGTCCATGGAATAGTGAAACAGCTAGATCTTTATTGCTGGTCCGGATGAAGCATACAACCCAGGGCTCCAAGCCCTCCTTTTATGCTGGTCAGGGACAATCCCCTGACCTCACCCAACTGGCCTGATAGGCTATTAGAAGTCTATTTACATTTCATAGGTTCCCTGGGAGAAACCTAGGTACAGGATTGGTGGCCGGTTTGAATCCACCTGGCCTTTGTTCTACCTGGCTGAAGCTCAGGTAGTTTCCTGGCCATGTGCTCTGGCCATGCTCTGGCCATGTGCTCGGGCCATGCGGTCGCAATGAAGAGAGCACATGGCGACCGCATGGTCAATACATAACACCCCTCCCCCCATAGTCCAGAACCCCTCTGCACACATAGTCTTTGAGATAGTCCGGGCGTCTGCGCTCACGTCCAGAGCGCCGGGGGGTTGTAAGGCGGGGCGTGTTGCTAGTGTCGGCAGGTTGCGGTGTGGGTAGTTGTTCTGCTGGCGGGGCCTGTCTGCTCGGGGGTTGTTCAGGTGTGGATGGTGCGACTGCTTCGTCCGCGGGCAGGAGCGGCATCTCCGCAGTCTCCGGATCAGGGTCTGGCGCTGCTTCTGGAGTCGTGTCGATGTCACGGTCTGTTGGTGCAGGGAGTTCGGGGGCCTGGGTATCATCGTGGTTCTGGGTACGGCGTCGAATCTGGTCAATGTGCCGTTTCCAGACTACGCCATCTTCCGTAAGGACCTCATAGGAATAAGGCCCTGTGACTCGGACGATCCTCGCGGGGAGCCATGTTGGACCCCGCGCGAAGTTCTTTGCATATACGGGGTCTTCGGGAGCAAATCCTCGGGCAGCTGGCCGGTCCTCCGTTGTCGGGTTCCCCTCGATTGCTCGGTCGGGATGTAGGCGGTCCAAGACGGTTCCCAGTCGTCTTCCCATCAGAAGTTCGGCTGGCCGGCGCCCGGTCCCTGAGTGGGGTGTGTTCCGTTGGCAGAACAGGAACTTGTACAGCTGCTCTTCCCAGTCGCCATGCTCCATCTTCTTTAACGCGTCCTTCGTTGTCCTCACCATGCGCTCGGCCTGGCCATTGGTTGCGGGGTGGAACGGAGCGGAGCGGATGTGGCGCAGACCGCAGGCTTCCACAAACCGTTGAAACTCGCCAGAGGTGAAGGCGGTCCCGTTGTCGGTCACGAGAGTTTCTGGCATTCCGTGTGTCGCGAAGATCGGCCAGAGACTTCTTAAGGCAGCGTTGGTGGAGGTCGAAGCTACCGGCACTACCTCAAGCCACTTGCTGTAGCTGTCAACAACGATAAGAAACAACCGGCCCTGGACCGGTCCCGCGAAGTCTAGGTGCAGGCGGGACCAGGGCTTGTTAGTAGATTCCCAGGATCGGACAGGAGCGTGTGGCGGATCTGGCCGTGACTCCTGGCATTTGGTACACTTCTGGACCCGCCCCTCAATGTCTTTGTCCAGGCCTGGCCACCATACGTAACTCCGGGCCAGAGCTTTCATGCGCACAATTCCCGGGTGAGCCTCGTGGAGGGCCTCTAGCACTCGGGGCCGCAGGGGCCCGGGGATCACCACTCGAGATCCCCCATAGCAGGCATCCCTTGTGGGCCGATAGTTCGTGCCTGCGTGCCGTGAAAGCAGCAAAATCTGGTCCCGGTTTTTCCGGCCACCCCCTTCCCACCCAGTCCGAGACACGGGAAAGGATGCGGTCCCGCCGCGTGCGACGGGCCACATCTGATACCTGTACGGGGCGCTCTGGTAGATCCTCTAGGAGCGCGACGTGGAAAGCGGGAGCCGGATCAGGGTCGCAGGACGGGAGGGGAAGACGGCTGAGGGCGTCTGCATGACCCATCGCCTTCCCCGGGCGATGTACCAATTCGTAGGAGTAGCCTGACAAAAAAATTGACCACCGCAGGACCCGCGGGGACAGCATGTGAGGGGTCTGCCTGTGGGGGGCAAGGAGACCCAGCAGCGGCTTGTGATCTGTGGCCACGGTGAACGACCGTCCGTAGAGATAGTCGTGAAATTTCCTGACGCCAGCTACGATTGCTAGGGCCTCCTTGTCGATCTGGGCGTAGTTCCGTTCTGCCGACGACAGGGTCCTGGAGTAGTAGGCAACCGGTACCTCCTTTCCGTTGGGTAGCCGGTGTCCCAAGACCGCCCCAACGCCGTAGGGGGATGCGTCGCAGGCCAGGATGACAGGGAGCCTCTCATCGAAATGCGCTAAGACCGCATTTGAAATTAATAAGTCTTTGACGGCCCGGAAGGCTGCATCATGCTTGGGACCCCAGGCCCAAGCCGCTCCCTTGTCCAGGAGACGATGCAGGGGTTCAGCGACCGCCGCCTTGTGCGGAAGGAAGGCGTGGTAGAAGTTCACAAGTCCCAAGAATGCCTGGAGTTCCGCCTTTGAGGACGGGCGGGGTGCACCTGTAATTGCCACTACCTTCTCCTTTGTAGGGTGAATGCCGTCTGCGGTGACTTGGAACCCCAAGAAGGTCACCGAGGAGACTCCCAGGGTGCACTTGTCTTTTCGAACCTTGAGACCCGCGTCCTGGAACCTTTGCAGCACCATCCGGAGGCGAGCTGCGAACGTGTCGGCGTCCGGGGCGGCGATGAGGACGTCGTCGAAGAACGGCTTCACTCCTGGAACATCTTTTAGGAGAGAATCCATTAGATTTTGAAAGATTCCGGGTGCTACGCTGACCCCAAATTGGAGGCGTTTTACCTTGAACGCTCCCTTGTGAGTCACAATCGTTTGTGCCTCGGCCGTTGCTTCGTCTACGGGAAGCTGCTGATAGGCTTGGGCCAAGTCTAATTTTCCAAATATTTTGGCACCCGCGAGGGAGGCCAGAACATGGCTGACCACCGGTACCGGGTACGCGTGGTCCTGTAATGCCTTATTAATTGTACATTTGTAATCCGCGCAGATGCGGACTTCCCCGTTAGCTTTGAGGGGGGTCACAATGGGAGTCTCCCACTTGGCGTGGGAGACCGGCTCGAGCACCCCTTGTGCCACGAGCTTTTCCAACTCTGCCTCCACTTTGGGCTGGAAGGCGAGTGGTGGCCGGCGGACGGCCACGCGGATGGGCCGGACTGCCGGGTCCAGGTCGAAGGAAACCGGGGGTCCTTTGTAGCAGCCCAATGAGCCATCGAAAACGGCGGGAAATTCCTCGCAGATGGATGAGAAGTCAGCAGAGCCCATGCGGTGTATTCCGGTCCACTGCACTCCGAGCGGCTTGAACCAGGCGCGACCTAGGAGACTGGTTAGATTGCGCTCCACCACGAGAAGGTCCAGCAGGCCATTAAAGGCATGGTACTGGACCCGGACCCTGGCTAGCCCCTTAATAGCCACTGGGTTTTTCTGGAAGTCCCGGAGGACCAACCCAGCCGGCAGCCGCAGCCAGCGTGCCCCCTTCGAGCAGAGGCGGCGGAACGTAGCTGCGGACACAATTGAATATGCTGACCCTGAGTCCAGTTCCATGGAGCAAGGAACTCCCTCTATTCGGAGAGACACGGAAATTGCGCCCGGGATGGGCTGAGGCAAGTTCATTACCGTGGCCGTGGGAACGACACTACCCACTTCTTCGAAGTTCGCTGCTGGGGCACGATGGCTGTTCCTCAGGCGGCAGGCCCGGGCGAGATGTCCTGCTTTCCCGCAGGCGCGGCAGATGGCATCACGGAAGCGGCATGTCCGTCTGTCGTGGGGGTCCCCACAGCTGGCGCACGTTGGGGCCTGCCTGTTGAGGGAAGCAGGAGAGGGAACAGAGACAGATGCTGGGCGCCGGCCCTTGGGCCTGGGGACGCCGGGCTCACCCTTCTTCGAGCGTGGTTGCATCCGGTGGACGTCCTCTTCTTCGCTTGAGTCAGGTTCGGGAGGAGCCGCCTGGTGGACTTTGGTGGCTGCCTTGTCCTTTTGCATTGTCTCGAAGGCTGCCGCAGTTTCGATCATCTTCTCCAAGGTTGGCTCCGGCATTGCAATGAGGCGCCGGCGGAGCTTGGCTTCCCGGACCCCTCCCATGAAAGCGGTCTCCACATGGTCATCCATGTGGCGGAATTCGCAGCCCACGGCTAGTCGACGGAGTTCAGCCAGGAAAGTGGCGGCTGACTCCCCCGGCTGCTGCTGGCGCTGTATGAACTCCCAGCGCCTGGCCAGTTTTGATGGCTTCGGGGCGAAGTAATCGCCGAGGGTCTTGGTGAGCACGTCGTAAGACACCTCGGTGGGGTCTTGCGGGGCTAGTAGGTTCTGGGCCACCCGCATGACCTCCACCCCTCCGGAACTCAAGAGCCAGGCACTCTTCAGGTCCGCATCTGTGATTCCGCGGACCTTAAAGGCACAACCCAGCGTCTTGAGCCAGGACTCCCACGTCTCGGGGCGAGACGTATTGAAAGGGGTAATTGGTCCCGGAGCGTTTGCCATATTTACCAGAGCAGGAGCGGCGGCGGCTGTTTGAGCGATGTCCTCGTGTCTTGCGGCGGTGCCGGGGAGCGCTGAGGCTTGGCGCTGGCTAGTGCCGGAGGATTGGGCTCAGAGCGGCTTGCGGCGAGGCGTTGGAGCGCTGGAGCTCGGAGATGCCTGCGGCCGGCAGGACGGAGCTCGCTGTGCTGCTGTGGTCTGCTGGAGAGTCGCTCATCGGGATCCCACCTTCGTCGCCACTGATAAGTATTGGAGTCGGGAGTCCATGGAATAGTGAAACAGCTAGATCTTTATTGCTGGTCCGGATGAAGCATACAACCCAGGGCTCCAAGCCCTCCTTTTATGCTGGTCAGGGACAATCCCCTGACCTCACCCAACTGGCCTGATAGGCTATTAGAAGTCTATTTACATTTCATAGGTTCCCTGGGAGAAACCTAGGTACAGGATTGGTGGCCGGTTTGAATCCACCTGGCCTTTGTTCTACCTGGCTGAAGCTCAGGTAGTTTCCTGGCCATGTGCTCTGGCCATGCTCTGGCCATGTGCTCGGGCCATGCGGTCGCAATGAAGAGAGCACATGGCGACCGCATGGTCAATACATAACAAAAGTATTGGAGTCGGGAGTCCATGGAATAGTGAAACAGCTAAATCTTTATTGCTGGTCCGGATGAAGCATACAACCCAGGGCTCCGAGCCCTCCTTTTATGCTGGTCAGGGATAATCCCCTGACCTCACCCAACTGGCCTGATAGGCTATTATCAGTCTATTTACATCTCATCGGTTCCCTGGGAGAAACCTAGGTACATGATTGGTGGCCGGTTTGAATCCACCTGGCCTTTGTTCTACCTGGCTGAAGCTCAGGTAGTTTCTTGGCCATGTGCTCTGGCCACATGGCGGTCGCCATTACTGGAGCACATGGCGACCGCGTGGTCAATACATAACAAGGCGGCTGCACCTTCACAGGATTCTCCAGCACCGAACCATCAGTCAGTCACTGATGCTAAACACGGCGTACGTACTAAAGTACTACCATTTGATGTTTGTTGAAGTCGACATAATTGATGCTGCTCTGCACATGTGCCTTTCTGCACAGCATTCTGGGGGTCATAATCACCTCTCCACACCTATACAAAAACCTATATAGAAGAAATTATTTGATACTACTGTAACTTGCATGTGAATGTTAAGACAGCCCCCCTTTTTGGCAGTATACCTGGGAAAAGTCCTACCACCCCCTTTGTTACGTAGAATCATAGAGTCACAGTCGGAAGGGGCCAGACAGGCCATCTAGTCCCACCCCCTGCTCAATGCAGGATCAGCCTAGAGCATCCCTGACAAGGGTTCGTCCAGCCGCTGCTTAAGGACTGCCAGGGGAGCTCACCACCTCCTTAGACAGCTGATTCCACTGCTGAACTACTCTGACTGTCAAAAAAGTTTTCCCTAATGTCCAGCCGGTACCTTCCCACCCTTAATTTAAACCCCTTCGAGACCTATCCTCTGCTGCCAACAGGAACAGCTCCCTGCCCTCCTCGGAGTGACAGCCCTTCAAAGACTTCAAGGGAGACATCCTGTCCCCCCTCAACTTCCTCTTCTACAGACTAAACATTCCCAAATCCTTTGCCCTTTCCTCCTAGGGCTTCGTCTCCAGGCCCCCGATTATCCCCTCTGCACGCACGCCATTCTGTCCCCATCCTTCTTGAAGTGAGGCCTCCAGAACTGCACACAAGACTGCAGGTGTACAGTGTACAGTGGTCTGGCATACTGCAGAAGAAAGCAAACGGCGGTTCGAGAGTGCTTGTTTACAAGGAAGCCGCCAAACATAATGTAAAGTTTTAAAAACATCAGTGCAGGGAATTTCACTACTGCAGAAATGGTTCTAGTCTTGCACTTGAGAGAATACCCTGTCTGCACGCACAGTACGCGCATCCTTCCATGGCGTGTCAACGCCTTCGCCTGCACCTACCCACTTACTACTTTATCCAAAGCAAGCCTCCATTTTGACTGGGCTGTGGCACCTGAATCGCTGTCATCCGTAACTCCTGGATGCTCGGATTCGTTGTTTGTCCCACACATCAGTGTAATCCTCTGCAAACAACACTGGTGTTTGTCTAATTTTCTGTTTATCTGCCTGCGTTGGACGCCCCCCAAGCCCTTCAGATGAGCGATGATGTTCGGCACTTGAATTCATTACTGAAAACTTAACTTCCCGCTATATCCTCATTAATTCCGTACAAAAAATGGTTTTGTGGACACAAATAAAGCCTTAATCCTGTTTACAGGGCCGCCATAGCATTCTGGCTTGAACAGCGCAAAAACAGTTCTTCATTTCATCCATTCTCATAACCATGAAAAATAACCACTTTACCCTCGCACAGTTTTTCATACGAGGCCTCTGGATGGAAGATGGGCAAGGCGCGCAGGAACACGACAAAGGTTCGGCCCTAGAATCGTTTGGAAGGCAGGCTTTCAGCTCCAGAATGTGTGCAGATCATTATTTCTTATTCCCAACTTACAGCATGGTGTAGGGTTGCTAGGTTCCCCCCCCCCGGTTACCGGCAGGGGACAGGGATAGAGTTGCCACCTCCAGGTTGGGAAATTCCTGGAGATTTGTGGGTGGAAGAAGAGATTGGATTTATTCCCTGCCCTTCATTCAGAGTCTCAGAGTGTCTCACAATCTCCTTTCCCTTCCCCTCCCCAAAACAGACACCCTGTGAGGTAGGTGGGGCTGAGAGAGCTCTTGCAAGAACTGCTCCTGAGATAACAACTCTGAAAGAACTCGTGACTGACCCCAGGTCGCACCAGAAGCTGCTTGTGGAGGAGTGGGGAATCAAACCGGGTTCTGCCAGATTAGAGTCCTTGCTCCTAATCACTACACCAAACTGGCTCTTAAAATGCAGCTTGGAGTGGACAGGGATCTCAATGGTCCACCGAGCATCTGTTTTCTCCAGGAGGATTGATCTCTGTAGGCTGGAGATGAGTCCAGGCTCCTAACCAGTGCACCAAATTGGTTCTCAATTACCACCCGCTTCTGTTTTCGGTCAGTGCCATCTCACCAAGGGGCAGCTGGCTTGCCAATAGGAAGTAGTGCCAGACACCCTTCATATAAAAATCACCCCAGATAGAAATGAAATCTATCTCATAAGCCTGGCCTTGGACAAGGAATGAGTGGCAGGCACAGCCTGGGGAAAACATCTGGAAGTTCATCAAAAGAGCCTGGCTTGATAATAGCTTTTACCCATTCCGAAGTCTACAGCACTGGGGTCTCCCAGGAAAACAGCGTCACACTTTCTTTTATCCCCATCTTGCTCCCCCCCCCCTTCACCCACTTAGCACATCTGCCACACCTGGAAGTTCCTCTCCAGCCTGCACACCAAGGGGCACCCACAGATATTATCAGCTCTGGGAAAGCCATCAAGCTCGGCCCGATTCTTTGTTCTCACTCTGGGGATGCCATCAATCATTTCTCCTTGTTCTTGGGAAACACATTCAACCCTTTTGTTCCTTTGATGCAACCACATCAGCATACCCTCAGGCAGGGGTCATTTTGTAGAAAAAGAGGTGCAGGAGCTCATTAGCATAGCTCATTAGCATAACTTATTTGCATATGCTACACCACCTGACATCACCGGAAGTATATCAGAAGGAAGGAAGGAAGGAAGGAGGAAGGAAGGAAGGAAGGAAGAGCGAGAGAAAGAGAAAGAGGGAAAGAGAGAGAGAGAGAGAGAGAAAGAAAGAAAGAGAGAGAGAGAGAGAGAGAGAGAGGGGACAGCTACCAATCCTAGCCTCAGAAATACCACTGTTCTGGGAGGATAGCTTCAGTGGTGGCTGAAGCCTTCAGAAGGCTGGTTGGAGGAACACGGACCTTTCCAGGGGACGGGGTCATTTTGCTGCAGCCATGACACAAGCAGGCATTCCCCTGCGGGGGGGGGGGGGGGGCTGGCACCAACTCCCGGAGCTGTGCTCCCCTGAGCTCCTGCTCAAAATGACCCCTGCCCTCAGGTGTCATTTTGGGGTATAAACATATACCCAAGCTACCCACATTGTGTGTGTGTATGTGTGTAACTGAACACCCAAGACGCTGGTCACCTTGCTCTTCAACAGACCTGTAACCTTCTGGACAGACCTAGATCTCTTCAAGTCTGGTAGATATAACCTCTTCCCCAAAATCTATTTCCCCCTATCTCACTCTATTCTTCTTGCAAGTGTGTTTCTAGTACGTATTCTGTATGCGTGTTTTGCCTTCTAGTAAAGGTAAAGGTTTCCCTTGCTCGAAAACCAGTCGAATCCGACTGTAGGGTTGCGGTGCTCATCTCCGTTTCCAAGCTGAAGAGCCAGCGCAGTCCGAAGACATTTCCGTGGTCGTGTGGCCAGCATGACTAGACGCCAAGGCGCACAGAACTCTGTTACCTTCCCACCAAAGTTGTACCTATTCATCTGCTTGCAATTTCTTGCTTTCGAACTGTTAGGTTGGCAGGAGCTGGGACCAGAGACGGGAGCTCACTCCGTCATGCGGCACTCGGGTCTCCAACTGCTGAACTACCGGTCTGCAGTTCGGCGACTTAACCACTTGAGCCACTGCAGCCTTCTAGTAGTTTTCAATAAAACTCTGTTAAGCATCAGCCTGGTTCATCTGAGAGTTCTCTTGAGGCTGGGTCTTGGTATGCAAAGGTGAAAAAGGTCCCAAGTTACTCTCACCAAAAACTAAATTCTCCAATCAACCGACTAATTAAGGAGGCCAGTTTGGGCAACGCCTCTGGCGAGCCGACCACTTGGATGTTAACTTTCCTCTTAGTGCCTTGGCTGGGCTTTGACATCCCCCCAGAATTACAATTATTGTGCAGTGACGCTGCAGTTATTAATTGCAAGTCAGAAATTGGCCGTCTGTCCGTCTTTCTTGCGGGCTGAGACTAGTTGAGTCGGTTGGTGCTGTTTTATTGGTGCCAAGGCTGTATCAGTGAGTACAGTTTTCAAGGAATATTCCCAGTGCTTTATTAAACGTGACTTTAAAAAATAGCTTCTGGCAGAAACTTCTCATGTTCCAAGGCTAGGGCCTCGGGGAAGAAGTCTTTCGTTTTTCCTTTCTTTGAAAAAGTTATCTTAATTTTCTACGAGTGGGTTTTTTTTTTGTACAGCGGCAGTGCAGTCCTATGTATAGTTTCTCCAGTCTAAGCCCACTGAAATCCATGTACCAGGACTAGAGACACTATGCATAGGATTGCATTACAGCTTTTCTTTTCTCTCCCTGCCTTCCCCATGAATTACTTCCTTCACGAATGCTCTATATTAGTTTCAATTAGTCTTTCCACAGCTGACTTTTGCCCAGCTTAGTCCCCCTCCCACTTTCTGCATTTGATTGTTATTTCTTTTACATCATATTTTACATCTGGCCCCACTGTTGGACCTCCTGATGGCACCTAGTATTTCTGGCCACTGTGCAACCCAGAGTGTTGGACAGGATGGGCCATTGGCCTGATCCAACAGTGGCTTCTCTTATGTTCTCATCTTCTGGGCTTGGAACAGCAGTCCCTGGGGGTGTGGAGGGGGAGGTATTTACGAATTTCGTGCATTGTGCAGGGGGTTGGACTAGATGACCCTGGATGTCCCTTCCAACTCTATGATTCTATGATTTCTCTCCCCTCTCCTGAATAAGGGCGGCCAAGTACCCAGTAGGGGTGGGAGGATGCCTGCCCCAGCTCCCAATTGCCTGCCACTGCTGTGGCAGGTGAAATTTTGAAAACTGACAATGCCAGAAGTTCTTGCCAGACGTGACAAAGGGTAGCTCTAAGAATTGCTGAAAACCATAGAGTTGTGGCAATTCCTAGAGCTACCCTTTGTCACTGACCTTGTTAAATTGGAAGTGACATACTGTCACACGAGATGCCGTGCCCACCCCCACCCCCCAATCGCTCTGCTCAAAACTCTTCTTGTACTGCCTGGAAACCGTCTTCTGAATGGCCTACTCATACTAATCTAACAGTCAAACGCTGGATGGACACACTTGTGCAACTGGACAAAACACATCTGCCACTTCAAAGCTCCGAAGAAACCGCCAGTCTGAAGAGGAATCTCCCTTTCAAACAGCAAAACTGTTTAGATGGCGCTCTGCTTTAAATTTTCACATGCCTCTGCTTGAGTCAGCTGTGGTGTCGCGGTTAAGAGCGGCGGCCTCTAATCTGGAGAACCAGGCTGGACTCCCTACTCCTTCTCCACATGAAGCCAGCTAGGTGACCTTGGGTCAGTCACAGATCTCTCAGAGCTCTCTCAGCCCCACCTACCTCCCAGGGTGTCTGTAAGCTGCTCCGAGACTCCTTTGGGCAGTGAAGGGTCGAATATAAAAACAATTCTCCTCCTTCTTCAAACCGGAGCACCCACTTTGAAGCATCCATACCACCTCGTCACCCACTTTTCAGTTTTCCCTAATCCTTGGTATTATTTTTCCCTCAAACCCACTTTATTATGCCAATCCGCCCTCTAAACTGTGCAGTCTTGTGAGCAAAAAATGCTACTTTGTGAGCTACTGGCATTCAAGTGGTGAGCGAGCGATTTGGCTTCCGCATCAACTAGTTTGCTCTGGAGACATCCTTCCTGAGCGAAGACAAAAAATGTGTGAGCTGGAGGCTAAAAGAGTGTGAGCTCGCTCACGCGAACTCAGCTTAGAAGGAACACTGATTATGACCTTTTTGAAGAGAACGCTGTCTGTGGACACAGTCCTAATGCACATCCTCTGGAAGGGAAAGTCCCCATTTTGAAGGCCCCGCCCACCTTGCTGCCATTTTTCTTCTGCCAGCTCCTGCAACTGCTCCTGCAATGATGCCACCAGAGGACTTGCTTTGTAATAGTAATTGCACTATTTTATTTATTTACTTTATATCTATCCCACTTTTCTTTAAAGGGTACCCAAAGTGGCTAACTGGCTGCAAGAATCTTGGCTGCCCTGACCTGGATAGTCCAGACTAGCCTGATCTTGTCAGCTCTCGGCTGCTAAGCAGGGTCGACCCTGGTTAGTATTTGGATGGGAGACCAGCAAGAAAGTTACAGGTATACAGAAGCAGGCAATGGCAAACCACCTCCGTTCATCTCTTGCCTTGAAAACCCTATGGAGTCACCTAGTCTATCAGCGACCGCCATGTGGTCCGTTCATCTCTTGCCTTGAAAACCCTATGGAGTCACCTAGTCTATCAGCGACCGCCATGTGGTCCAGGGCAAGCACATGGCCAGGTGTAGGCAGAGCTTCGCTCCAGAACACAATAGACTGGCCGGATTGTGATTTAGACCTATCCGTCAGCCAGGATGCAAATAGGGGCCAATGATCTGGGGAGACTTAATTGTAATCCCATCAGAGCGTGTGGGCGAGGCCGGGGGCGTGGTTTAGATGCGCATATAAGCAGCCCCCCGAGCCCAGCTCAGACATGTGTTTCAGAACCTCCTAATAAACCATGAACTGATTTCACTCGAACACGTCTCTGGACTGAGTACTTTATAGACTTGATGGCACTGCCCGCCACCAGTAAGGCGGCTGGCATAATTAGCCCCGTGTTATAGATGGTGGGTGGGAGTCGGAGGAAGACTGTGACTTGCTGAAGGCTTTATCTGATAATATTTAAAGGGAAGGGGTGGGGGGAAGGCGCCTGAATTGTGTTTCCCGGCCCCATCCCTTTGTCTGCTCTGCTGTCCTGGATGGGACCCTGTGCACACTTCCCCCTGTGGTGAGATCCCACATCGCTTGATTAAGCCTTTGGAGACCAGATCCCTGGGGGCACCTCTTGTTGTATGGCCTGATTGTCTGATCAACTGAATGTTCAAGTCTGCCTTTCAGCCCCCTCCTCTCTGTGTCCTGACCTGGATAGACCAGGCTAGCCCGATCTCATCCGATCTCAGGAGCTAAGCAGGGCCGACCCTGGCAGGTATTTGGATGGGAGACCTCCAAGGAATACCAGGGCCGGGAGGTGGAGGCAGGCTTTCAAGCCAGTTCTCTGAATGCCCTCCATACCCCAGTAGGAGTCAACAGAGATCGCCATGACTTCCAGGCACAGGAACATACACACACACACCAAAAATACTAAAGAATGAAAACAAAAATGGCATCCAAAATGGTGAATAGCACTTGAAACCTGATGAATACATCTGTTTAGTGAGCCCTGTTAAGAGATTCCTTTTAACTGGAGATGCCAGGGATTGAACCCGGGACCTTCTGTATGCCAAGCAGAGGCACTTTCACTGAGCCACAGCTCCTCCACTGATGACTGGCTGCTGTCCTAGTTCCATTTAGCCTTGCTCATAGCAACAGGAGAGATGGGAGCTCTTAGCTGGAACTTGCTCCAAGTGTTGGAAGGAATGGGCCATGCAGTGTTGCTTACTGCTAGTAGGGACATCGGAGCGTATGGGGAGGGCAGTGGTAGAGATGCCAACTCCAGGTGGGAAATTCCTGTATATTTGGGGAGGTGGAGCCTGGGAATGGTGGGGTTTGGGGAGGGGAGAGACCTCAGTGGGCTATAATGCCATAGAGTCCACCCTCCATAGCGGCCATTTTCTCTGACTAATCTCTAGACCAGTGATGGTGAACCTTTTAGAGACCGAGTGCCCAAACTGCAACCCAAAACCCACTTATTTATCGCAAAGTGCCAGCACGACAATTTAACCTGAATACTGAGGTTTTAGTTTAGAAAGAAGAACTCATACATTAACATCTTTTGTCTTAAAAGAAAAACACAATAACAGAGCTTTCAATGATACAAACAACTTTTTATTGAAAGGTAAAAGTTTGCATTTGGCATGCTTTTGAACATTGAAAATCACATTGAAAAATGTGATTTTTGCTGTTGTATGCCTGCTGATAATTTGTCTAACTTTGGCTCATGCTTTGTAAGTTTGAGAGCAGCCCAGCCTCGAGTCTGTGTCGTCTTTTTCCTTTTAGAGACTGAGTGCCCAAACTGCTTGCGTGCCCACAGAGAGGGCTCTGAGTGCCGCCTCTGGCACGTGTGCCATAGGTTTGCCACCACTGCTCTAGAGTCTGGGGATCCGTTGAAATTCCAGGAGATATCCAGGTCCCACCTGGAGGATGGCAAGCTTAGACAGTAGAGAGTAAATAAAGTGCTAGATGGGGTGCTTTCCTTTGTCCACTCCTACTGCTGTCCCCTTTTTGTACCCAGAATTCTACTCCCAGGGGTTCTTTCCTTCTGGTCACTTCCCTTCTCTCAGTCCACTGTGCCCTCTGCAATCTCTTGCCATCCCAAGCTTAAATAGACAGCTAGAAGCCTTTACTCTGCCTTTCCTATCTAGCACGGAGTTCTCTTACAATAAAGCGCTTCTGTTCCTTAGCTTCAGTGTGAACTTTTCCTCAGGCGGCCCAAATACAGAATCTCATTGTACACTGCAGACTCAGCTCTCTTGTCACTGAGCCTCATGGCAGGGAGCCCGGCAGCTGTCTCTCCTACTTTTGGCCTCTCCGTCCAGCTGTTGACCTCAGTTAAGTGATGACTGAAGGAGAAGAACCCGCACAGCTGGGCTTGGCCAAATAGCCAGCCTCTCAGAGTGCCATCCTAAACAGAGTCATCTATATACTAATTCCCAAGTTGCCCCCTCCGTGCGGATATCTAAATCCGCGTGGAGGGGGCACTTGGGAGGCAAAGAGATTTTTCTGCACACTTGGGGGACTCCCCAGATGTGCAGAAAAATCTGAAAAGTAAAAAAATATATATTCAGGGATATTTAAATCCTCCCCAAAGTAAAAGCATTCCCTATGCATGCACAGGGAATGCTCTGGCCGTTGGGGGGGGGGGGGAGGCTCAGTGGGCCTGGTGGCTGTGAATCGCTCAGGCCTCGCCATCACTGGTGTGTGTGGGGGAGAAGGCTTGGTGGACCTCACGGCTGCCTTTGCTGCTGGGGAGGGGGAGGGGACAGGAGAAGGCTTGGTGGGCTGGTGGCTGTGAGCCGCTCAGGCCTCGCTGGTGCGGGGGGCGGGGAGGGAGAAGGATCGGGATGCTCTCCCCCTGTGAGTATCACAGGTCCCCCTTCTTGTACCCTTCTAAATTCGTTGAAGTCAAGATGAGTAGTCTGTCTGTAGCAGTAGAAAAGAGCAAGAGTCCAGGAGCATCTTAAAGACTAACAAAATTTGTGGCAGGGGAATGAGCTTTTGAGAGTATGAGCTTTCAAAAGAAGTGAGCAGTGACTCACGCAAGCTCACCTCCTGCCACATATTTTGTTAGTCTTTAAGGTGCTGCCGGACTCTTGCTCGTTTCTACTGCTACATGCTCAGAAATGTGTCACTCTTCTTTAAGATCGATTCAGGCGGGTGGCCTTGCTGGTCTGAAGCAGCACAACAAAGCTTGAGTCCAGCGGCACCTTTAAGGCCAACCAAGTTTAGTTCAGGGCGTGAGCTCTTGCGTGCATGCACACTTCTTCAAACGTCTAAAGCAGCGTGCCTGCACATGAAAGCTTACACCCAGAGTAAGACTTTGTTGGTCTTAAAGGTGCCGCTGGACTCAAACTCTGTTTTGGATTGCACGGATATTGAAGCTGCAGCTGGGGCTCAACCCAGGGAGCTGTCTGCATGTGAGAATACATTTTATTTATGTATTTTTCACATTTACGTTCTGCCCTCCCCTCGAATTGGCTCAGAGCGGATCACAATCATAGTAATAATAATAATAATAAATTAAAAACCATTGAAACGACATTTAAGACAATATGCCTCCGTTTTGTACGGCCCCCAATACTGGAGTCACTGGGGGCCTTGCTCTGCCCTAGATCTTGGGGGGGGGGGCAGTGGGAGGGCTTCTAGGGTCCTGACCAATGCTCCCTCTAAGCTGTGGAGTCCTGTGAGCAAAAAATCTACTTTGTGAGCTGCTGGCATGAAAGTTGTGAGCAAGCGATTTGGCTACGGCATAAATCAGTTTGCTCTGGAGCCATCCTTCCTGAGCTAAGACAAAAATGTGTGAGCCAGAGGCTAAAAAACTGTGAGCTAGCTCACTCTAACTCAGCTTAGAGGGAACACTGGTCCTAACCCCACTGTGACAGTGTGTTGGACTGGATGGCCATTGGCCTGATCCAACATTGGCTTCTCTTACATTCTTAATTCTGCTCCAGATACCAGACCTAAGGTTGCCAAGGTCCCCTCAGGCTGCCAGCAGTGGATGGGGGGAGGGTTGGGTTGCCAGATCAAGGTTTGAGAAACTCCTGGAGATTTGGTAGCAGAGCTTGGGGAGGACAGGAACCTCAGTGGGGTACAATGCCAGAGAGTCCACACCCTCCAAAGCATCCATTTTCTCCAGGGGAACTGATCTCTGTAGTCTGGAGGTGAGCTGTGATTCCAGGTCATCCCCAGGTCCCACTTGGAGGTTGGCATCCCTGCCAGACACGGCAAATCCTGCAAGTGCCACTCCTGAAAGCCAATAATCTGCCTTTGACATTTTTATCCTGACTTCTTCTTTAAAGCGCAGAGGTTATTTTTATCCTGTCTGATCCCCCCCTGAACGCTCACCTGCCTACACAAGAGTGATAAGGATTAACTCATGTTTGGAAAATGCTCTGAACATGCAAAACGCTGTTGGAGTACTTAAAAGCACGCACGCACACACCCTTTAAACTAAGCACATTGTTCAACACAATTATTGCTTTGGCAAGCCTCGCCTCTGATCAAATAAGGACACATCTGTTGGCATTAGAAGTGATAAACAGCAGTTACAGTACACTCTGCTCCCAAAGCCATTCTGTATGAAAGAGAAGCCTCTATTTAATTTAAAGCAGTGTGACGGATTCAGGGAAGTGGCTTGAACGTTTCAGCGAGTCTTATGAAATGCCCACCTGAGAGCCAGTTTGGTGCAGGGGTTAGGAGCACCAATTCTAATCTGGGAGAACCGGGTTTGACTCCCCCATGGGCAGCTGCTGGTGTGGCCCTGGGTCAGTCAAAAGTTGTTTCAGAGCTGTTCTCTCACGAGCAGTTCTCGAGAGAGCTCTCTCAGCCCCACCTACCTCACAGGGTGTCCGTTGTGGGGAGGGGAGGGGAAAGGAGATTGTAAGCCGCTCGGAGACTCCTTCGGGTAGTGAAGGGTGGGGGTATAAATCCAATCTCTTCTGAATAGCTTGCTCCCTCCAGCGACTCAATGTCACTTAGGGTAGCCAGCCTTCCAGGTGTAACCTGGGGAACCCCCGGAATTATAGCTCACCTCCAGACTACAGAGATCAGTCCCCCTGAAAAAAACTGATGCTTTGGAGGGTGGACTCTGTGGCATTGTAGCCCAATGAGGTTCCTGTCCTCTCGAGGCTCCACCCTCAATTCTCCAGGATTTCCCCAACCTGGAGCTAGCCACCCTACCCCCCACCCCTTGCCAGTGGCCAGGGGGACCTGGTAACCAGTGTTCCCTCTAAGCTGCATTAGTGTGAGCTAGCTCAGTTTTTTAGCCTCCAGCTCACACATTCTTGTCTTCTCTCAGGAAGGATGGTCTCCAGAGCAAACTAATCTATGCAGCAGCCAAACCGCTCGCTCACAGCTTGAATGCCAGTAGCTCACAAAGTAGAATTTTTGCTCACAAGACCCCACGGCTTAGAGAGAGCATTGCTTGTAAGCTTAATGGCACTCCTCCTCCATGTTACATAGTAAAGGTAAAGGTTTCCCTTGCTTGAAAGCCAGTCAAATGCGATTCTAGGGATGCGGTGCTCAGCTCCATTTCCAAGCCGAAGAGCCAGCACTATCCAAAGACTTCTCCGTGGTCATGTGGCCGGCATGACTAGATGCTGAGGTGCACGGAACGCTGTTACCTTCCCACTGAAGCGGTACCTATTTATCTACTTGCAATTTCTTGCTTTCGAACTGCTAGGTTGGCAGGACCTGGGGCCAGAGACGGCAGCTCACTGCATCATGCAGCACGCGGGTATCGAACTGCTGAACTACCAACCCTCCAGTCTGCAGTTCAGTGTAGCCCCCCCCCCCCCAAAAAAAATCTTAAGCTTATTTTTACCATATTTTTACCACATTTTCTATACAATATTGAAATTTGATGCCAACTGTGGGCAACAGAAGGGCAACAGGCTTCAGTTGCTGGTACTGAGCTTGCTTGATTATGCTGGTCTTCAACCTTTGCAGGCCCCGGAACTACCAAGAAAGCAGCTTAGGGCCTGCTGAGCAGGCATGATGCAACAGGAAGTAATGGGACATCAACATCGCATGACAGCAGTCCTTCTTCTGGGCACACAGCAGGGGTCACACGGGGTGTGGGGGGGGAAGGTACTTGTGAATTTCCTGTATTGTGTACGGGGGTTGGACTACCCTGGAGGTCCCTTCCAGCTCTAAGATTCTATGATAGGAAGAGGAGAGACTAGAGTTATGATTTCGTTGACAGAGTAGGAGAGTCCAAGCAAGGACCAACTGGTGAGATGGGTTGATGGCCTGCACAGCTTGTCAAACTCTAGTCCTACAGGGTTGACAGCACTGCTGTGGCAAAGGCCAAAAGATTTTGAGAGCAGTGCCTGAGGAGAGTGGAATTTGAGAAGGGTGTGATGTCACTTCCAAGTGACGCTATATTATCTTCCTCCTAAACTCTATGGTAAAGACCATAGAGACACTGGTGAATTCTGAGAGCATCACTATGGACATTTTATTTATTTATTTGGTTAGATTTTTATCCTGCCTTCCTGGCCAAGGGCGGCTCAGGGTGGTTTACAGACAGATATAATCCAAAATACATATAAAATAAATGCATTAAAATACGATGTTAAAACCAGATAGTAACAATAAAGTGCTCGTCTTATGCCTTGGTGCGGTTGGTCTGCTTCAGATGACATACGATCAGGGCTCTTTTTCTAAGCAGGAGCTCCTTTGCATATTAGGCCATGCCCCCCTGATGTAGCCAATCCTCCAAGAGCTTACAAAGCTCTTCTTACAGGGGCTACTATAAGCTCTTGGAGGATTGGCTACATCAGGGGTGTGTGGCCTAATATGCAGAGGAGCTCCTGCTAGAAAAAGAGCCCACCATACGATCTATCGGAAGTTATAAAGGGGAACCAGCTTGGACAGTTATTAGGGATCTGGCGGCTCAGGGCTCTTCACCATACGATGTCCCCTAGTGGTGGGGATGGGGATGGCGGCGGCTCCAAAGGCCTGGCGGAAGAGCTCCGTCTTGCAGGCCCTGCGGAACTGCCAAAGGTCCCGCAGGGCCCTGATCTCTTCTGGGAGTTCATTCCACCAGAGTGGAGCCACCACTGAAAAGGCCCTGGCCCTAGTTGTCACCAACCTGGCCTTCTTGATTTTCAGGAGGACCAGTCAGTGATGGGACCCAGAACGCAGGTCCCAACCATTTTTCTGTCCTCATTTTCCCAGGAGTGGGGGGCTAGGGTAGCTGTGGGCTTGGATCTTAGATGGCAGTCCTTGTTTCACTGCCATCAGCGGCAAACTCTCAGGGAGATGGATTATAATGGCTTTGGATCCTTCCCTTAAAAGAAAGTAGTGTACACTGAAAAGTACTTGCAAAGCCTGGGATCTGCAGAAAAGCACAGGAAGCAAAAATGACAACGTCTCTGAGACTAATCCATTTAATGCGCTTCAAGGTTGAAATGGAATTTTAAAAAAAAAGATCATCATCTTTGTAGGGGGGGGGGGAAATCCACATCCATTCAATTGCTGGACCGTTCTCAAACAGACAAGAAGGATAACTGTCCCATTAGGAAAGGAGCTGAGTACTGATATTTGGATAAGCTTCCTGTCCGTACTCAAAGCACTGGAGTAAGTCCAAATCAAAACAGCCACCGCGTTATCAGGAAGGGGCTCAGTTTGTATCAGGCTCCGCAATAGGTAACCCACTGCACTGACTGTGGACCCCTCAGCCAGCAGGGGCTTGATAAACCTGTTATCTTGTCTCTGCGGCTTGCCTGGCACTGCAACAAGGGAAGGTGTTGGAGGGCTGTGTTTGGGACTGGCGCACATCCAGTTGATTTGCAATCATTTTTGAAGTGGCTTTGAGATCCCGGGCTGTAAGGACAACTCTACTTATTTCCATTACTGCAAGAAACGTCAGCGGGATCACATGCATCTAGCTCAGCACACCAGAGTCAATGCTACAGAGGCAGGGCACCAGGAGAGAGAGAGACCAGATCAACACAGCCATGTTCACAAGTTACTGTGAACATACAACCCATTTGCAGTGTACACTTAATTGTTCTTTGTCTGTTCACTGAGGAGAGGAGGAGGAGGAGATTGGGTTTATGCCCCGCCCTTCACTCGGAGTCTCAGAGCGGCTTACAAACTCCTTTCCCTTCCCCTCCCCACAACAGACACCCTGGGAGGTAGGTGGGGCTGAGAGCGCTCTTTCAGGAACTGCCCTTAAGAGACCAGCTCTGAAAGAACTTATGACTGACCCAAGGTCCTATCAGCGGCTGCATGTGGAGGAGTGGAGACTCAAACCCGTTTCTCCCAGATCAGAGTCCGCGCTCTTAGACCACTACACCAAACTGGGGTCATTCTCATGTTACAGTCAACAAATGTACAGCTGAACTTGTTTTACAAACTGCACATTTGTCCAGGTACTGGTCCCTGGTTTCGTTCATCATGTGAACATGCCTTGGTTCTATCTTACAAACAGACATCTGCATGTAGAAACGGGATGTACATGCATAACACTGCAACCACAATTCAAGGCCATGGTGCAGGAGGAGGAAAGGTTTACACTTCCACCCTTGTTATCAACACCCCTCCAGTGTTATTAGCCATTTAATCAGAGGGCTGGTGCTCGTGGGCTCTTCCGCATTCTCATTTTGTCACCTGTGTGTGTCCCTGTTGGTTCAGGGTTTCTTTCTCCCCACTTGTTTTGCTCCCTCTAGTGGTAGATTCAATATTACATCACTGTATGTCTGGCATACGTCCCTGCAGATTTCTTACAAACAAGCCAGTTGTATCTGTTCACAGTCACATGTGAATAGGGCTGCACACGTTTGTAATGGTGGGTAAAAGGGATGTTTCAGTAGCCAATGTGCTCTATATCTCCTCCCCTAAGTAGCACTGAACTGAAATCCAGCTGTGAGGATTGTGAGGCACTCCAAAGGGATCTGTCGAGGATGGGCGAGTGGGCATCAGTGTGGCAAATGGGGTTTAGTGTGGCCAAATGCAAAGTGATGCACATTGGAGCCAAAAATCCTAACTATAAATACATGTTGATGGGGTCTGAACTGGCGGAGACTGACCAAGAGAGAGATCTTGGAGTCATAGTAGATAACTCAATGAAAATGTCGACACAGTGTGCGACTGCAGTGAAAAAGCCCAGTGCTATGCTGGGGGTTTTTAGGAAGGGAACTGAAAACAAATCAGCCGATATCATAATGCCCCTGTATAAATCGATGGTGCGACCTCATTTGGAGTACTGTTTACAGTTCTGGTCACCACACCTCAAAAAAGATATTATAGCATTGGAAAAAGTGCAGAAAAGGGCAACTAGAATGATAAAAGGGTTGGAACACTTTCCCTATGAAGAAAGGCTGAAACGCTTGGGGCTTTTTAGCTTGGAGAAACAACGGCTGAGGGGTGACCTGATCGAGGTTTATAAGATTATGCATGGGATAGAGCAGGTAGAGAAAGAAGTCCTTTTCTCCCTTTCTCACAATACAAGAACTCGTGGGCACTCCAAGAAATTGCTGAGCAATCGGGTTAGAATAGATAAAAGGAAGTACTTCTTCACCCAAAGAGTGATTAACATGTGGAATTCACTGCCACAGGAGGTGGTGGCGGCTACAAGCATGGATGCCTTCAAGAGGGAATTAGATAAGCATATGGAGCAGAGGTCCATCAGTGGCTATTAGCCACAAAGTATAGATAGGAACTCTCAGTCTGTGGCAAGTGATGCTCTGTATTCTTGGTGCTTGACGGGGGGCAACAGTGGGAGGGCTTCTAGTGTCCTGGCCCCACTGCTGCACCTCCTGATGGCACCTGGTGTTTTTGGCCACTGTGTGACACAGAGTGTTGGACTGGATGGGCCACTGGCCTTATCTAACATTGGCTTCTCTTATGTTCTTATGAGTGAGGGCTGGCTAAGAGGACTGGAGGGTGGAAGGGTGAAATCCTCTGGGAATGTTGACTCTCAAAAGTGTATACCCCCAAAATCTTGTTGATCACTAAGGTACTACTGGACTCAAATCTAGATGTTTACTTCTGGTTGGCTGTTTGGTTGGCTGTTTTGCTGTAAAATACACTGTTTTGTTTTGCAATTTAAGCTGTGGTGTATTCCCAAGTAAGCTTTTAAATCTAGTTGTGACCCCCACCCCACACATGAAACGCCCCAGCACTGACATCTGAAATGGTACCCCTGAGCTTCAGTTCAGCTAGGGGGCTTGCACGCTGCTCCACTATAAGCTTATATTTGTGCTATTCAGGTTATACAAAACAACTAAATAAATAGAAGCAAAAAACGGTATTTTTCGGTGTTTGCTAGGAATTGTTTCATAATCCGTCGTGGAGATCGCTCCTCTAATACAGCACATTAGAAAAGTGAATTGAATGACTATAAAATTATGTCTCCCCCTCGGTCTCGTAGGGAGATTCTCACACAATAAGAGCAGAAAACTAACATTAAAGCAGCATAATGGGACATGCCATTTATAGAGTTCTCGTTGGTTTTACAGGATTCTCAGCGTCAGAGTGCATTAGCGAGACACACTTGAATTTTAAAAGGGGGGGGGGAAGAGTAGAGAAAGAAGGATGTTAAGTGTTGCGTTTTAGCACAGGAATGGAACATTTACGGCCAGCTCCCCAGACAAGATTCCTCTTAATGAATACAAAAATAAAATAAAAATTCAGAAAAACTTGCTAACGGGGGGGAGGGGGGAGACCCAATTCCTCCCCTTTAGGATTGTTATGCTGATTTGAGGGGATTTGCTGCAATAGCAAAAGTTGAGATTTAGGAGGTATGCATCCATTGCTAACTGTGGATGCTATAAAGATACCCCAAGTTCCTTGAGCTAATTTAAAAGGCCCATTCTTATCCCATTTTTCAAACATGGCACTTCTGCTCGAGTTACGTTCAAGGCAAAAAACCAGTTCGGCAGTCAATACGGCTGCGGGTTTTTGCTACAAAGCCCACGGTGATTTCTTTGGGAAGGTATCGTTTTCTAAATCTTTGCTAATGTTAAGAAAAGGTGACAAATGGTTTATCGATAAGGCTGGGGATTTAAAGTATTAAGCTGCTTTCCTTATAGCTGATACAGGAAAGGGGCAGTTGGCTAGGTTTCCTGCAGCAAGAAAAAGTGAGCATGCACACAAAAGCTCATACCTTGAATAAACCTGTGTTGGACTTAAAGGTGCCACTGGACTCTAAATTTGTTCTTCTGCTTCAGACCAACATGGCTGACCACCTGAAACTATCTGAAGCAAAACAGTTAGAGTTCTAATAGCAAGGTATTTGATTCTGGGGGATAAGATCAGATAACAATATTATAAGAGAGAGATGAGGTGAAGATTCAGGGCTGCCAGGCCGCCCACTATTTTTATTTATTTTTATTTTTTTATTTATATCCCGCCCTCCCCTTAACGGGCTCAGGGTGGGTTCCAGCAGTATAAATGATATAACAATAAATACAGTACAGTTAAAACCACAATTACAGGAGGTTTCCTCTGGCAGCCTTCAGAGTGTCAGCGGGAGAAAAAACAAAACAAAAACAAAGTAGTGACATATGGCTAGATCACTTCCAGGGAAAACCCAAAAGTGATGTAGGATAGCTACTCGATGGTAAGACCACAGAATTTCTGGCAATTCCTAGAGCTACCCTATCTCACCTCCATGTTTTCCCAGGAAGTGATGCAGTAATACAGATGATGTCACCCCATGGCCCGCCCCCAACCATCCCTTCCAGCTGCCAAGTACAGTCCAGGCCAAGGCCTTGGGCCAGAGGCGTCGAATTCATTTGCTACAAGGGCCGGATCTGACATAAACGTCACTGTGTCGGGCTGGGCCATGTGTGCCATAAAATGTAATGCCAGGTACCGGAGAGAGAAACTGTATAAAGGACAGCAGCTGGTAAGCTCCGAGTTGGTGTATCCTCACGGCAAGGCCCCAAGGGCTGGGAGGGGGTGCAGAGGAAAACCCACATGGTTGGACTGGAGAGGCAGCAGTGCAGCGCTGGGCACATGCTCCCATGTTTAACTGCTGCAGATGAGGTCGTTCTGCTGTGCTGAAGCCACAATGGAGGGGCCCCGCCCACTGCCCCCCAGCACTCCCTCCCTTGCACCAGTTGCTCACGGGCCACAGAACAGCCCTGGGTGGGGTGGATCCAGCCCTTGGGCCTTATGCTTGACGCCCCTGCCTTATGCAAAGAGGGAGCCACTATTGCTCACACCTGTGCCTCTCCCCTTTGTCACCCAGGCACAGGAGCATCTAACTCATCCTTCCTTACTCCTCTGGAATCTTTAAACACAGGGCAGTTTGGAGCACATACTGGATATGAGCTTCAGGAAGCTCTGTTGGGCGTGCCTTTGTTGAAAGATCTCTAGGGAAATAAGGTCAGAACAGGGGCGTAGACTTTTTAAATCCCCGGGGGGGGGGGGCTCTTTCGTGCGAGCGCGCAAAGCGTGCACGCGCACGGGACCATGTCCCCGCCGCTTCTCTCCCCCCCCCCCGGCCCCAGGGAGGCAGGAGGGCAGGCCGGGGGTGGAGGGGAAGGAGAGGCGGCGACAGCAGCCAGCTGGCCGGCTGACTGGCCACTGGCGGTGCTCCATATTGCCGGGGGTGGCTGAGCCCCCCCCCAGGAAATTTCGGGGGAGGCTCGAGCCCTCAAGCCCCCCCGTAGTTGACGCCTATGGGTCAGAAGGAGAATCATCTACTTCAGCTCCTGACTGATGCAGTATTGAGGGGGGAGGCCAATCTGTCTCATGAGAAAGCCCAAGAGGGATGTGGCCGGAGACCTAAGGCTCGCCAGGTCTCCCACTACAGGAAGAAGCCTCCCCCAGGCAAGCCCCGTTGTCCACTGCTGCTCTGAGAAACAGTGAGAGAAAAATAATAGCAGTGTCACCAACATTGTGACATCACTTCCAGGCAGAACCATAGAGTGGCGTTACCGAAGAGTTTCCAATGATTCCTAGAGCTACCTTTGTCTCTTCTGTTTTCTACCTGGAAGTGATGTAGCAGTGCTGCTGATGTCCCTTATGCCACATAACCCCACCCCTCCATGTCCCCAATCCCCAGCCTGCCCGCCACTTGCCAGCCTGAGCCTAATAGCCACCAGGTCAGAAAAGCTGCTGGAGTAAACAAGCCACAGCTGAGATCTGGGGAAAAGCACAGGAAGCAAAAATGACAACGTCTCTGAGATTCTTAGCTATTAAGGGTCTACTGTTGGAGGCATCCTGCCAACCTAGCAGTTCGGAAGCAAGAAATTGATACATAGGCACCGCTTTGGTGGGAAGGTAACAGCGTTCTGTGCGCCTGGGCGTCTAGTCATGCCCACCGCATGACCACGGAAACATCTTTGGACAGCGCTGGCTCTTCGGCTTGGAAACTGAGATAAGCACCGCCCCCTAGAGTCAGATTCGACTGGGTTTTGAGCAAGGGAAACCTTTACCTTTTATTGGAGGCAGCCTTCTGGAGACATTTGGCTTCCATCTTACCCAGCACATCTCCAGCTGCAGTACTGCATTGCCTAAGAAGACATTATGAGTAAGGAAGCACAGTTTTGCCAAGCTCCCAGTGCTGTCCTTTGACTAATTCCTTGACCTCTCAAGGTAGGGTTACCTGCTCAGCACTGGCAAGTAGCAAGAGCTTTAGAGGGGGGCAGAGAATGCTGAATAGGCACTGCACCAATGCCACTTCCTGCATGATCCTGGAAGTGATATCATCATGTTGTCATGGATTCACCATAGAGTTTCAGGGGAATCCTAGAGCACCGCACAAACACAGTGCTGCTTTTGTGCTTAAGCCCTTTAATTCAGTTCCGTTTAGGTATTAGTACCCGGGTTTCTCGCCAATGGGGGACAACAAGCAGCTACCAACTTGGTTCTCCTCTGCTTCATTTTATCGTCACAACAGCCCTGTGAAGTAGGTTAGGCCGAGAAAGAGTGACTGGCCCAAGTACGCCCAGAACGCTTCCATGGCAGAATGGGGAGTCGAACCTGGGTTGGCCAGATCGTAGCCTGGCACCCTAACCACTATGCAACACTGCCTCTCACACATATTGTAACAAAAAGTATAAATCAACTTCAGCAAATACTCCTAGGAAACTGTTATATTTTACAGGTTCGTCTTAAAAACATTCAACGACTAGGAATGAGGCCCGTTGTGGAAATAAATACAACAGGCTCTAGAAAGAGGCTCTGGGAGGGTGCCCCGGCCTTGGGCACTCAGCGTCAATTTGCTGTGGTGACCTCAGCAGGGTATAATGACACAGAGTCCACCATTTTCTCCAGCGGAAGATCTCTGCCATCTGAAGAGCAGTTGTAATTTAGCGTGATCTCCATCCCTCCCCTGGAGATTGGCAGCAATGGGTCTAGCAGATCCTGCTTACCGGCTTGTAATAAACTGGTACAGTGACAGCTGTTTCAGACAGCCCTTCCCCTACCATTTTGGAGCCGTCTTTGGAGCGGTTTGCCATTTCAGACTGCCGTTTTTTTTTCAAGCCTCTTCATCACCCACACACAGACACAGAAACACACACACAGAAACACACACACATGAACACACACACATGCACACAAACGCCTAGGGTAGCCAACCTCCAGGTGGAGCCTGAAGATCACCAGGTATCACAATTGAACTCCAGACAACAGATCCTCCCCCCTCCCTTGGAGAAAATGACTGCTTTGGAGGGTGGCCTCTACAGCATTCTGTGCAGCTGGCCCCAATGAGTTTTCTCCCAAAGGCCAACATAGGTGTGGATAGGGGCTTTCAGAGAAGCAAACTTGGTTGCCTAGCAATGGGCACTAAGGGGATAGTTGCCGGCTCTGATGATGGAATAGGTTTCCCAACCTCCAGGTGGGGCCTGGGGATCTCCTGCTTTTACAATGGATCTCCAGCTGACAGAGATCAGCTCCCCTGGAGAATATGGCTGCTTTGGAGGGTGGACTCTATGGCACTGTACCATGCTGAGGCCTCTCCCCTCCCCAAACCCCACCCTCTCCTGGATCCACCCCCAAAGTATCCAGGGATTTTCCAACCTAGACCTGGCAATCCTATGATGGAAATACCTGATGATTTGGGGGGTGGATCCTTTGGTGGGCAGCATTTTTTTGGGGGGGGAATGGAAGGACTCAGCAAGCTATAATGCCATAAGGTCTACCCTCCAAAGCAGCCATTTTCTCCAGGGGAACTGATCTCTGTCATCTGGAGATCAATTGTAACAGTGGGAGATCTCCAGGTCCCATCTGGAGATTGGCAACCCTAGGGGAAAAGTCAGCCATACTGCAGGGGGTTGAAGGGAATGGTTTGATGGTTGCTGGCCCACCTCATTAGCCAGCCAGCCATGGTGGAGCTAAGCAGGAGAAAGGGCCTGAGGAATTTCACACAGTCAATATGTTCCATTTCAGGAACTCTTCAGTAATGGTTTCTGTCAGGCATTTTACACAGAACCGTATTAGTACCGGTTTCCTAATGGAACATAGTGGCCCTTTCACACGGAAATGTGACTCAGCCGTTGGGGAAGCGTTCCTGAGCTGGTTTACCTTGAAACCTCCTCCCAAGCATTCTTCAGTTCTTTGTAACAGTTCTGAAGCGCTACGGGATGCTGTGTGAAATGCCCCTTGTTTCTGACAGTTTATTCTGGGCATGCTGGCAGTGTGCGGTGGAGGGGGTTATGCTGATAGTCCATTGTCTTTTCACTGACAGAAGCAGGCCACTGAGGAGACAGTTAGACCCACCTGGCAGTGGGCGGAGGAGAAGAGTGGACCCAGCACCCAGTCGGTCCGTCCCCTTCACTGGCTCCCTCCAGACTGAGGCCGGGATGCTGGCTGGTGGCTCTGTGGGTGGGACTGAGGCAAAGCAGGGAGAGAATGCAACCAATGGCCAGGGATCCCCTTTTGAGTGGCAGTCTGTCCAGCCTACTGATTTTGGCGCCCCATGGAATCTTGCCCCTTGGAATCTTGCAAACGGCTTTATATAATAGGAAAGATAAGCTACCTCCCTTCACTGACATTAGAAATCCACCCCCCCCAATCAATGGGACAGACATAACCCTCAACTCTTTTGCATCCTATGGCTGATGATCAATGCTCTCTCTAAGCTGTGGAGTCTTGTGAGCAAAGATTCTGCTTTGTGAGCCACTGGCATTAAAGTTGTGAGTAAGCAGTTTGGCTACTGCATAAATTAGTTTGCTCTGGAGCCATCCTTCCTGAACGAAGATAAAAAATATGTGAGCCGGAGGCTAAAAAACTGTGAGCTAGCTCACACTAACTCAGCTTAGAGGGAATACTGCGGATGATACAACTCTCTGGACAGAGACCACAAAGGGACCTTCCAGATCAAGATCAGCTTAATCAGGTACGGTGCACTGGTTAGACTGGAGTGCTGAAATATGACCCGGGAGCTCTGCATTCGAATTCCCACTCAGCCGTGACGCTCACTAACAATGTAATCTGATGCACTGTAAGTACCTTTGGGTCTGTCACTGTCTCACAGCCGTGTACCGTACAGGATTATTGTGATGATACAATGGAAGGGGGGAGGACTATTTGCATTGCCCTGAATTCCTTGGAGGAAGGAGGGGATACAAATGTGCCAGATAAGCTCCAGATTGACAGTGATTTTTTTTCCTTCCCCATACTTAAGAGTTGACAGAACAATCCATTGTTTTCTTGAACATTTTAATCAACAGTGCCCTAGCTTGTCGCAATGAAAAGGTTCTGGTGCAAGACAGAAGACCCTTAGGGCTGCGCTCCACTTTTAGAGCTTCTGTTTTTATTTTATTTTTACTGTTTTTCTACCCCTCTTCTCCTTTCTTATTGGGGGGTATTATATTTCTTCCTCCCGTTTCACCCAGTATTATTATTCTATTTAGACTTTGTAGCTTGTTTTCTTTTGTTTTCCTCTTTCTTTCTTTTTTTTAAATCTTATCTGTGCCTTTCAACCTTGGCTGGTTTTCCTAACTTGTTAATGGTAACTCCTTACTCCCTCCCCCTCCTTTGTTAACTGGGGGTGAGTACATCTCCATCATTCCTCTTCTTTTTACTATTTTTTTTTAACTTTTAAGCTTTTTGATATCGTTATTTATTTTATATAATATTATAATTATAAGAACATAAGAGAAGCCAAGGTTGGTTTAGGCCAGTGGCCCATCCAGTCCAACACTCTGTGTCACACAGTGGCCAAAAACACCAGGTGCCCTCAGGAGGTCCAGCAGTGGGGGCAGGACACCAGAAGCTCTCCCACTGTTGCCCCCCCCCCCCAAAAAAGCACCAAGAATACAGAGCATCACTGGCCCCAGACTGAGGGTTCCTATCTATACTTTGTGGCTAATGACCACTGATGGACCTCTTCTTCATATGTTTATCTGATTCCCTCTTGAAGCCGTCCATGCTTGTAGCCGCCACCACCTCCTGTGGCAGTGAATTCCACGTGTTAATCCCTCTTTGGGTGAAGAAGGACTGCCTTTTATCCGTTCTAACCCGACTGCTCAGCAATTTCATGGCGTGCCCATCAGTTATATTGTTTACATTAATCTTTTATACATTAACCGAACCACTAAATCTAATTTTTTTAGCCTTGTGTTTTTATTTTTTATATTCCTTATCTTATACTCAGTACTTTGGACTCTTTGTACCTATTTTCATCTACTCATTTTATTTTAGGCTGCTTTTGTTTGGTTCAGCCCAGCCACATTCACACTTAATTGGCCCAGGTCACACTCAGCTGCTCCAGTCTGTGCCCTCCCCCAGTCTTTTCCCTCCCCCTTATTTCACTTTTTGCACACACCCCCCCCCCCCAAATCCACCCTTTTCTTTTCTTTAATTATGGGATGAGAAGACTGAGTGTGTCGAACTCCGGGCCTCATTTGCCATGAATTACTGCCGGAATTTCTAAGGGGGGGGGGGATGACCTGTGGGGGGGGGGTGCATGGGAAATGCTTATTGTAGTAGCTGGGCAACTTTTTCTGAGAAGCATCCCTTCTCTGAGAAGAAGCGTAAATGACCTTGGCTGATATCTCTGCTTGCTCGGCTTTGATAGATAATGTAACTGTAGTCTCTCAGGGGGGGGTTGGAGCATGGGAAATCTAGGCAGGCTGCTTGTGAGCCATGATTGAACTGGACCGGGGGGGGGGGGCTTTTTTGAATCATGTATACCTTTGGGTTTTCGCACCAGAACTTTAGTTCTGACCCAGAACGTCTCCGCTTGAAGCATCTTTACTACTCAAGAAACAAATCACTGCCAGGAGGGTATTGTTGAGAGTAACTTTGTTCAAGAGTCTGACAGAGTGGATCCTTCCGCCCCATTTTATTTTGTACTACGCATCACTTCATTATTTTACACTCATCTAAGTGTTGAGCGTCTGTTTAGTTTCATTTAAAGTTCCCGATTCTGATTCCCTTACTTTATTGTTCCCCCCCACACACACACTCACACTTTGAAGATCTGGAGGTTTACTGCTGCTCCCTTCTTGGACTGGGTGTGGCTGGAGTGCAGAGAAGTTTGGAGGATTTGGGGGGGGGGGGAGTTTTGGCAGCTAGCTTGCCAGTTTGATCCCTACTGGGTTGGGCTTTCCGGCCTACTCTTCTGCCTTGGTTTCCCCTCCCTAGTTGTCACCAAGGGGAGTTTGGGAGCTGAGCAATTGGGACTGAGGGGGGAAAGGAGAAGGGGGGAAATCTCAGGAGTTGGGGCGGTAGGCGGGGAAAGCAGGGAAAGCTAGGGAAGGCCTCAGAAATATTTAGGTTGTGTGAGCAAGCGGGGGGGGGGGGGGTGTCTCTGTTCGGTGTGGTTGTACTGATAGGGTATTTACTATTTACTATAGATATGGCAGCCAGTTCCCCATTTAACTCCAATTTATTTTGCTTTGTTTTATTGTATTTCTGTTTCGCTTTTCTTATCGCATTCTCGATTTGTTTTTAATCTGCTTTTAAGACGAAGATAGGTGTGGATATTTAATCCTCTCCCCTCATAAGGAGGGGCAATAATTCTAAAAGCACTGGCGCTGATTTTAGATAACCTTTAATAATTAAGTATTTAATCAGGAGCTCCATATAGCTGTATAAGGGACTTGGGATCATTTTATAAGGGCCAGAGAGGCCAGGATTTTATTTGTTTCATTAGGGGCTTGTTTTATTTGGTTTTTTCGTCCTTTTAACATCCCCAGAGATCAATTTAGTTCAGCAAACCCTCACATAATTAAGATAGGGGCTTCTGCAACTTACCAGTCACTGGGCGTAGCTTTAGGGATCTGAGTAGTGCAAGTTTAAAGAGTTAACTAGGCTGAACCTATTTAGAACACAAATCCTGCACAATTCAATGATCTCCCTCCCCACTAAAGAATTCACTATGAATCACAAGTGTAATTGTCCTTTCGAGGACCTCATGCCCCCCTCTTCTAAGTAAAGTAGGGCAGAAGACCCTCTTAGATTCCACCATAACTTTGAGAACAGCTTTGAAATTCTACCATTGGCCACAGACCACTTTCTTTTATTAAATGATACAAATGCGAACAGCATCCGTAATCTTTTGAACGACTCTCTAACCAAAGAGGTAGCTGTAAATTTGGGTGGTCTCCGGAATAAGTCTCAACGGTCTGAGCGATCTAAAAGTGGAGACTCAATACTGAGTCTGTTAGCCTTGCCAACCCTCCTCATTGCAGATACTTTTAAAAAATCCTAATCAACAATGCCCTGACACAGAGGGACGAGGCTAGCCCAATCTCATCAAATTTCAGAAGCTAAGCGGGGTTGCCTCTGGTTAGAACTTGGATGGGAGACCACCAAGGACGTCCAGGGTCTCTGCACAGAGGAAGGCAATGCCAAGCCGCCTCTGTTCGTCTCTTGCTTTGAAAACCCCATGATGGGCTGCACTTTCTACTGCACCGCCACAAGGATTATTAATTAGTTGCATTATTAGTATTATTTTATAACGATGATGCTATTTTGAATCCAGCCCCTTTCTTCTTTACTGGGGTGTGTGTGTGTGTGTACACACACACACACACACACACATAAACCCGAGATTTTTCGCATTGCTATCTACAGTCACCATCTCTTGAACTTTGTTTTTTAAAACCCTGTTCACTGGGATGGGCAGAAGTCCAAGGACAAAACCTGGAGAGGTTCTAAAGGGAGGAGGAGAGGGACACTCGACCTTTGGAAATTCCAGGGCTGCAGCCCTCTGCAAGGGTGCAAAAAGATTATTCACATAAGGTATCCATCTATCTATCCATCTATCTGTCCATCCATCCATCTACCCATCCATCTACCCATCTACCTATATTTAAAGAACTACACTGAGAAACAGAAGGGGAAATCCATTTTGTCTCTTGCTTTTCTGGAATTGGAGGCTTTAAAAAAAAATCACTTGTCACACTCTGGCTGTCCTCCGTGCTCGGCTTAGGGATGCCTCTTTGGCTCTGGCTTCGATTCCTGCTGCTTGCGTTCCCTGATTTGACAGTGCTTTTACAAGTTCTGATCCCTCGGAGAGATTTCACAGCCAAGAAAGTGGTTTTATTTTTGACGGTACGGGTAAGACCTGGGAAATGAATATTGCAAGCTCCGAATCCCACAACTCTAAATTTAAAACTCAAATCAGGTCAGGTCTATAGAAAGATTCATCTCATCTCCGTTGCTTACTTTTTCATGCAAGGTCCTGGCTTTCCTTTCTTCCTACTCCCTTCTGAGCATTCAGCTGCACATCCCCTTGCTTTGACCTCTTTTGGCTTTTCATTTTCACCTTCACCTTCAGAATCCCAAAACTACTTCCGCACTTTAAAAAGAAGCATCCTGCCAGGATCCTTTCTGCACTTTCCACTGGGCCAGCCAAATCAGAAGCATCACGTATTGCTTCCATCCTACATGGGCTTGCCATTAGCCCTCCTGTGACAGGTAAACCTACACCCTCAGCCCCAATCCCCCCATCCTTGAAAAACTGAAGAGCAGGAGAAAGAAATGGCCAGGAACTGCCCTCCATAGTGATGTTCTAGGAATCCCCCATGTCTCTATGGTCTTTACCATAGAGATTGGAGAAAATTCCGAGAACATCACCCAGAAGTGATGTCACATCCTTCCTGAACTCCACCCTTCCCCAGGAACTGCCCTCAAAATCTCCTGGCATTTGTTGAGGCAGGGCTTGCAACTCTAACCCTACCCATGTCCCAGAGAAACTCAGCTGGCGATCTTGAACCAATTTTTCGCTCAGCCAGACTTACTTATGTAGATTATTACAGGAATCAAATGGAGAGGAGAGGAGCATTTCTCTGCCCTGTCCTCCTTCAAAGAGGAGAAGCATAAAAATATACTGAGTAATATTCCTATGTACATCCAAGTGTTCCTGGGTACAGATTGCTCCATGATATTACGAACATTGCCAAATTACATTCAGGTGCTTTTTTTCCCCTTTGAAAAAACAGGCACTTACTGACATTGGAACCAAGTCTTAAGGGAAGAGGCGGTTAAGCCTTCCTTCCTGCATAGTTTTCTTGACCTGAAGTTGCCCTGCAGAACTGCTATTCAAACAATCGCTAGGTTAAAATGCTGCCCTATTGGCTTTATGAATATTGCTGTTTTAATGTCATATTTGCATCCGTGTCGTTAGATTGCATAGCTACTGTCCTGTAGAGAGCAGAAGGGCACGAAAGGACATAAGAAGAGCAATGGTGGAACAGAACAAAGGCCCATCATGTCCGACATTCTGTTCACACAGTGGCTGGCCATTTGCCTCTAGGAAGCCCATGAGCAGGATGACCACAACAGCATCCTCCTGCCTATGCTCCCAGCAACTGATATAGAGGCAGAATGCCTCTGGAATTGGAAGAAGTAGATATCCACAGGGCTCATTTCGTAGCAGGAGCTCCTTTGCATATTAGGCCACACACCCCTGATGTAGCCAATCCTCCAAGAGCTTACAGAGCTCTTCTTACAGGGGCTAGTGTAAGCTCTTGGAGGATTGGCTACATCAGGGGTGTGTGGCCTAATATGCAAAGGAGCTCCTGCTACGAAATGAGCCCTGGATATCCATCATGACTAGTAGCCATTGATAGCTCCATCTTCCATGAATTTTCCATTCCTCTTCTAAAGCCTTCCAAGTTGGTGGCCATCACACATCCTGTAGCAGCGAGTTCCACAATTTAACTATGTACTTCCATAAGAATGTAAGAAGAGCCCTGCTGGATCAGATCCATGGTCCATCTAGTCCAGCATCCTGAAATCCCTTATGTGTATCACCTGAAAAGTCACCTCTCTGTAGTGTTCTGAGTTGACGTATGTTATGCTGCCTCCTTGTTTTCCTTAGTGTTTCCTACTTAATTTTTGCTGCCACCAAAGATTCTTGCCTTAGTATTCTTAATTAGACCTTAAGAAAAGAATGGTTTAGTTATAGTTGGTAGATTGACAGAATATTTACATGCAGGGGTGGCTCTGAAATAAAGGGAATCCTTGACTCTAAATGAAACAGATGTTCTCTTAAACATAAATAGCATAGAAGTATAACAGCATCACATACAGTACATAAGCGTAATGGTTTCAAACAGGTACAGTTCTCTTTCTTTGGAATTCCTTAAATAGACCTAGTCACAAAGCTTAATTTCTTTATTTGCCACTTAAGCTAATAACTTCCCCAAAGAACATAGATGTCCGTCACACGTCACACTCTTCACCCACTCAACAGTCTTCTCCCCCATACACTGAACTAACTGTCTCCACAAACCAGACAACCTCACCTCCTAAGGTACAGCTACCACCCAATCATATCACACTTGATTCACTCCCATTCCTTACTCCAGAGGCCTACATTTTAACCCACAGCTATGTACATATAAAAGTTTACATTAAATCACAGAAATAAAACACACAATATTTACATATCAAAACACCACAGGAAGATTTTCATAAAATGCTAAGAACTAATGCAAAATGCACAACACAATAGAAACAGCAGATCGTATCCTGAAGCATGCATTGCTTTCTTTAAAAAGGCATATGGAGAGTATTTCATTTTGATTCAGTTCAACACTGCAATTTTACCAGGCATGGGCATTGTTAACCTCTCAGTTAAATGTTAAAACACATACTTTTCATAAACTCTTTTACTGCATATGGAATATATGAAAAATGGATCCTGTCAGGAAAGCTATGTGCTTCAACCAGCCACCCAGGAATTTGTAACTGCAAAATAATATATAGTGATCATCATGGCATACCTTGTTGGGTAAAAATATCACCTGTGTTTCTTTTATAGTAAGAAATGTCAAGTCTCGGACCATTTGAAGGAAATTAAGATCTGATCAGTAAAAAGTTCCAATCTGTTTGTCTCTATTAAAACGGCATCTCTCTCTCATTACAACAAAGACTCTCCCTGTTGCGATGAAATGGAAACTACAGATAGATGGGGGGGAAGAGAGAGAGAGCCTGGCCTGATTGATTGTTCACCAGCTCATCTGCAGCTCATTAGACCAAAGGAAAAGTTAGTTAATACAGGCACAGCCCTAAGGCCAGCTCCCTTGCCATGCCGGGTGCAGATGGAGAAAGGTAACATCAGGTAGGCGTGCTGGCATTAGTATTTTTTGATTGGCTGTTTCCCTGCATCGTTAACATGTTGTTTTATGATTCATGGGTATAAGCAAAGCCTGACTTTTTAAAATCTTTTCTCTGCTGAAAAACAGTGCAGAATACTACATTGGTGTTGCTTCAGCAGTGTTCCGATATCCAGGATTTAGGATTGCTCTAGGCACTTTACAGGATGTTTGGCTGCCACCAGCTCCTGACACCAGTCTCTATCTCCCCAGGTCTAATTCAGCTATTCATAATCTATGTACAACACATGGTCACTATTTCAAGGGACTCATTCGCATGGAGTATATAACTAGGGAGCTGATGCCAATGGCCCATCTCGAAGTAATTCTCTTGACTGCAGAAGCCGAAAAATATGACAATGAGAATACGGATATCACACGCTACTTAAATATCTGTAGATGGTCCAGGTTAATTGTTACATTCTGCAAGCAAATATGTCACCAGCAGAGTTGCCAGATCTCAAGTTTGCCCCCAAAGTTCAGATTTGGGGGTTCACTCTCAAGATGGCAACTCGTAACACCTCATGATGTCATCCAGCCCATTCATTTGATGGCCACCTTTAAGCCTTCTTCAATGCATGCCTACTTGTAGCGGTAACTACGGCTTGTATAATTTGTAGACAAGAGGCAATAATCTGGTACTAACAGTTTAACTGGGGAAGAGGGGCAGGAGGAAGTGAAGAAGATCTTGCAAGCCAGGAGCAGCTGAGTTCCATCCGGGCCTTTCACTTCCTGCAGGTACTTTCAGCCTGAGAGGTTTACCATCCCCAGGGTGGAAAATGTCTGGAGATTTGGGGGTGGAGCCTGGAGTGGGCAAAGTTTGCCACCGGGTCTACCCTCCAAAGGAGCTATTTTCTCCTGGGGAACTGATCTCTGGATTCTTGAGATCAGTTATGATTCTGGGCAATTTCCAGGCCTCACCTAGAGTTTGGCAACCCAACAGCTGGAGAAGAGTTCAGATGCACGACTCAGCGCTAGGGTCTGTAGGATCCAGCCTCAGTGAGTACAATAAGCCTGGAATCTATTTCTTCCCTCTTTTCTTGTTGGTTTATTCGATGCTTATATTTTTGGGAGCTGCTTTGGGTTCCATTGGAGAGAAAGAATATAAATGTCCTTAATTAAATTGATACATCACCTGGTGTGTGTAACATGTATGTAGTTAATTCCATGTCAGTTTTGTATTTTCTTCTCTGACAAATAGTCCTTTCTCTTCAAAGCCTCATGACGATACACATTCAGAGATACTGGGTGGTCTGGTTTTATTTATTTCATTCAATTTATAGCCCTCCCACCCCTGTACAGTTCCTAGTGGCATCTGGAAGTTCTACCATTAATACTGATCTTCAATGTGATAATCACCTGGAAGTTCCATCATTAATACTGATACCTTCAATGTGATAATCACCAGGTAGGTTTGGCAGGTTCCTCATGGCCACCAGCAGAGGACCAGGGGGCATAGTGTTGCCAGCTCCAAGTTGGGAAATGTTTGGAGAATTGGGAGTGGAGCTTCAGACACCTATGGGGTACAATCAGGGTTCTCTCGCTAGCGGGGGGTGAGGGGGAGCGACATCGCCATGTGCAATGTCCCCAGTGTGATGTCACATGGAAATGACATCATCATGCCAGGGACATCACTCTGGGTCATGGCTGTTGGGGGTGGGGTTTCCCTCGTCTGGCCAACTGGCCAACAGGAGCCTGCAAAATCGGGGTCCCCCAGTCCCACCGGGGGGCTGGCAACCCTAGGTACATAGAGTCCACTATCCAAAGCATTTGTTTTCTCCAGGAGAACTGATCTCCATTGACTGGGGATTCACTGTTATTCTGGGAGGTCTCTGGGTCCCACCTGGAGGCTGACATCCCTATCACCAGGCCCCAGGAGTCTCAGGGTCCAGGATTCTGGAGACCTGGTACCCCAGGATCCTGAATAAATCACATGGCAAAGATTATGAAATGTCTCAACCAGCTAGATCATAAATATGCCTCTGTGGCAAAGATTCCACTTATACTATAGCTTTCTAGGGGAAATACATGCTTCATATCAGGTGTGACTGTTTTTCTAGTATCATACGAGACTTATAGAGTCTTTGGCAAGCTAAGGCAAATTATATATATATATATATATATATAATTGCATTAGCAAATTTGAAAGCGTCTTAAATTGCAGAAGGCCACGTGGATCACAATAACTTAAGGAAGAGTTCTCAGAACCTGACTTCCTTGTTTATTTGTGGTATTTCCAGGCTGTTTGGCAGCCACTGTGCTCCTCAAATGTTTATAGCAACTGAGAGTTCAAAGGAAAGGAATCAATTCACTCGCTCTGTATTCTGTGGGACCCATGTTAAATCACTGACTTACTTCAAAAGGAATGTGTTTTGTTTCTTCGGATTGGAGTATGGGGCTCATTAAAATTAAATAATTTTTGAACATCAAAACGGCGCAGAGCTTCTCGGCAGTTGCAGATAGATTTGGCATTGTGGGAGTACGGCTCTTTCAATCAGTTCTGAATTCCGTTACCCTCATGCTCTAAGGCTTAAGAACGGCAGAGAAATGCCAGGCACAGTCTGTTTTGCTCGATCTTCCAGTCCCAGAGTGTGCATCAAGCATGATGGAATCATTGGCTGATCAAGCCGCAGCTCCCTCCTTTCCTAATGTCCTTAATGCACAATAAGGATTGGGATAACCTTGGTACACACATTTTGTTTCTTTAGCGGAGAGCAGGATGCATTTTAGTTTGAAAAGAAAGAAAAGTATCCACCTGCCCCTCTATGCCAAGAGAGGGCTTGCAAAACATGAGGTTCTTTTTTCTGGCGTTAATAGCAGTTTCCTGGTCTCGAACAATGAACACATGAACTGGATTTCCATTTCTCAGGGTAGATTAATTGACTTGCGTACATTATGTGCACTTCAGATGAAAGCACTGTTTGTTCCGCAAGGACGTTACAGATGGCGTGCTGTTACTGTACAAGGCGGTGTTTATTCGCATGCCCTTGGCTGAAGATCTATTTCCTGCTTCTGTAGCTCTTTGCGGAATTCTTCTGGGTTGCAATCCACAAATATGTAACTGAGCGTGTTAAACTGTGTTTTTAAAACTCTTTGTAACTTAACTGCAATTTGAACTTGAATATTGTACAGGTTGGTCTTCCCGCTCTATGAGCTTTCTGTGAGGTGGGGAGAGGAAGGGAACTACACCAGCTGCTGCAGCCGTTGGTTCAATCAACACCACTGCGACCTTTTTAACATCAAGTCACAGTTGACTTATGGTGACCTCATAGGGTTTTTCAAGGCAAGAGACAGTCAGAGGTGGTTTGTCATTGCCTGCCTCTGCATAGCAATCCTGGACTTTCCTTCCAAATACTAACCAGGACCAACCTTCCCTAGCTTCCGAGATCTGATGAGATAAGGCTAGCCGGGACCATCCAGGTCATCATTATGATTAATAAAAACATTTTCATGCTACCTTTCCACCTGAGCAGGATCCACAAGGCAGTGAACATGAGAAATATTAAAACGCTTGAGCAATTAAAAATACATTGAAAGTATAACTCAATTAAGAAGACATGAACGAAACTAGAAGAACCAATAATAGTTATTGAGGGTTTGCTAGATAAATAACATGATGCAACCTTCACTTGCTGGCAAAAGTCACTGATGGAGACAGACAAATCTCCCTGGGGAAGGCGTTTCAAAGTTTTAGTGCCACAGCTGAGAAGGCCCTTTACAATGGGTGCTATCCCTGCCCCCCAAATGCACAGAGTAGCTTTTCGAAGCACCTCTTAGGAAGCAACCGAGTTCTGCTCTGTACTTCTGAAAGGTCTCTGTTCTGGGCAGCCACTGCACTGCCAGGGCTACAGCGTTAAGTTCAAGCAACCCATCAAGGTTTAGGCAAGGAGACCTCTGCTACTGCCTCAGAGAGTGAGCAGATGGTTGGGGAAAGGAAGTAAAGTTTAGACTCGGAGGCTGAAAGCAAGAGACAAAAGGCCAACGCAGGCATCCCCAAGGGCACCATCCCCATTTTACTGCAGTTAACGGGAGTTAACTTAAGACACACAGTCCTGAGCAAAATTGAGCCCTGTGGCATTTGAAAAGGAACTCTAGCAGTAAAATGGCGCTGGTGGCCCAGGAGATGCCATATCATCTAGTTTGGCCCAGAGAAGGACAGAGAGACTGCTGGGAGTTGGCTGAAGCAACAGTGCAGGTTCTTTCTTTTTTCCCTGGAATTCACTGCCACAGGAGGGCACGACAGCTACAAGCATGGACGCCTTCAAGAGGGAATTGGATAAACATATGGAGCAGAGGTCCATCAGTGGCTATTAGCCACAAGGTATAGATAGGAACTCTCAGTCTGGGGCAAATGATGCTTTGTATTCTTGGTGTGGGGGCAACGGTGGAGGGCTTCTAGTGTCCTGGCCCCACTGCTGGACCTCCTGAGGCCACCTGGTGTTTTTGGCCGCTGTATGACGGAGTGTTGGACTGGATGGGCCATTGGCTTCTCTTACGTTCCTATGAGATTTTGTTTGGGCTGGAGGATCAGATGCCCTGTGCTCTCGTTGTATGCTTTTAAATAAAGCAAATGTTACGCTAATACCATAAGCTTCCAGTGCTTTCTCCTACAAAGGAAACTGACCTAGGTGAGTGCTACCCCCCAGAGTTTCTAACTGCTCAGGGTAGTGGGCACACACAAAGTTGCCAGACCCCAGGTGGGGCCTGGAAATCTCCCAGAATTGCTACAGCTCTCCAGGCTACAGAGATCCCCTGGAGGAAATGACGCCTTTGAAAAATGGACTCTGTTGCAGTACATCCATGTTGAATGACCTCGCCTCTCCAAACTTCACCCTCCCTAGGCTCCATCCCCAGATCTCCAGGGATTTCCCAAGCTGAAACTGGCAACCCCAGGCAAGTCTCCTGACATCAAGCTTTGGCTGGTTTACCCAAGAGACAGGACTTACCCTACAAATGGTCACTGAGCAGAGTCTGGGTTTCGGGAACAGGAAAAGCCTGGAGCCAGCAGAAGTTTAGAAACTGATCTAGAGTTATGGCCTTACAAACCAATCAATCCAGCCAGGCTGTCTTTCCAGACCCCAGCTGAAGTAGGCTGGAGGTAAATGAGATTAGCTGTATTTACTAACAGGTGTTGAACTTCTGAGGCAGCTCTGCATCTCAGCCAGGAGGTCCTGCAAGGACTCGCCTTCTGTGCACTACTCTACCCTGGTGTTGCATGTAGCCAGATCTCCTACTGATCTTTTACTCTTTTGGAAGAACTACTGCAAGACAAACCGATTCGCCTGATGAAGCCTGTTGGCAAAACGTGTAGGGAATTTTTGGAAATTTAATTGAGGAATAAAGTATATTTTTGGCTGATTTTGCACCATCGTCTTTGACCTTGTTTTTTTAATCTCCTGTTGCACACAGCCAGCCTGGCGCTTGACCTCCTTTGTGCCACCGGCCCAGGTCTTTCCTTAGGGATTGATTTGCCAGCTTTGAGATGGGAAATACCTGGAGATTAATGGAGTGGACCCTGAAGAGCACAGGGTTTGGGGAGCAGAGAAAATTCAGTGGGGTAGAATGCCATAGAGTCCACCTTCCAAAGTGGCCATTTTCTCCAAGTGAACTGGTATGTCACCTGGAGATCAGTTGTACTGATGTAGCTTCCCCAGGAGGGATGGTCTGGGGTCCAGCAGGGCAGGTCACAGGCAAGGTTGCAGAGAGTAACCAAAGTCCAGTCCAGAAGTCAGGGGTTCCAGAGAGCAGGTTGACCAAAGTCCAGTCTAAGGTCAAGGAGTTCCAGGCAGCAAGTCCAGCCTGAAATCAGGGGTTTCTGAAAAACCAGATGTCAGATCCAGTGTTTCCTTTAAGCTAAATTAGTGTGAGCAAGCTCACAGTTTTTTAGCATCCGACTCACACATTTTTGTCTTAGCTCAGGAAGGACGGCTCCAGAGCAAACTAATTTATGCAGCAGCCAAATCGCTTGCTCACAGCTTTAATGCCAGTAGCTCACAAGACTCCACAGCTTAGAGGAAGCATTGGTCAGGTCCAGTCCAAGGTTGCAGAGGTCTAGTAGCAGCAAGATTCAAGGCTTGGTAATAAAGTCTACTTGTTGCATCCACAAACTGCTGCTTCTCCCAGCTGAATTTTTAGCCAAGTCTTAATGAGCTAAACTTCCAGCGGCACTGCAAGGGTGTGGGTGAGCTAGGTGGGCTGGGAATGGCTGCTAAAGACTGCTTCAGAACTACAAGGTGTTGGCTCGGTTTCAGCTGTAGGCTGGGACTTCTGATCAGCCAGTAACCTGATCTCTTGTTCTCCTGGCTCAAAGCCAGCTGCAGCCAACTGTTCAATTACTGGCTTGGGGCTAGCAGGTAGCTCTTTGTCTGAGAAATCTGAGCCATCACTCAGCACAAAGTGACTTATGACACCAGTTGTAATGGCCAGAAATATCCAGCCACTACCTGGAGGTTGGCAACACTATTTAGGAATTCTGAGCCAGAATCACTGAGTAGGCTGGAAAGGATCATCGAATCATAGAGTTGGATGGGACCATCAGGGTCTTCTAGTTCAACCCCCTGCACAATGCAGGGAATTTACAAATACCTCCTCCCATACCTCTCATGACCCTTACTTCATGACCAGAAGATGGCAAAAATAACCCTCCAGGATCCTTGGCCTAACTGGCCTGGAGAAAAATTGCTTCCTGACCCCAAAGTGGCGATCAGCATTTCCCTGGATGTGTAAGAGATGGCCACAAGAACTAAGCACTGATTCAACCCTTTCTGCCCTCCCTTCTCGTGATCTGCCTAAATTCATAGAATCAATATAGCTGTCAGATGGCCATCTAGCAATAACAGCAAGCATAACAATTGGTTAGGATTGGTCTACTTTGAAGGGATAACAGTGCTCTGAGCAGCAGTGGTTTCCATATGCCCAGACACACATTGAGACTTCTCACACGTCAGTGCTGCTCATGAGTGCTGTTATGTATTGGGAATGAAACATTCCAGGACTGTTCTACCAGAGACTGGCTGAGCTTGGAGCCCAAGAACAATAGCCCACCAGGACTCTGGAAGAAACCAATCAAGAAGTAATGTTATGTAAATAGCCAATCCTTGGGAGTGGGGTGTGTTTGGGTGTGGCAACTGCATGCTGTTTAAACAGGGCTGTGGCGCTGGAGTACAGTCTTGTGCTTGCCGAAATCACGAATAAAGTAAAGCTTATCACCAGTAGTGAGTCTGCTGCTCCATGGAACCCACTGTTTAACAAGTGTAGATATCTTGCATGAATTGTTAGCCTGCTGAATTCATAAAGTCAATTCATAGTGCATGAATAATTTCATGGTTACCACAGTTTACTAACTCTTTCAATGCAAGTAGCTGGCAGTCTCTGTTGTTGCTCCACCAGTGTTGCTTACTAAAAACAGACTTACCTTCCCTTTCAGCTTTCGCCCTCTTCAGAACACAGCTAGCCATGATTCATTGATGGAGCTCACAAAGGCCAAGGAAGAAACTCTACAAGGTCTCGCAGCTACAAAGGATATAAAAATAGTGACCTAATATATCAACTACTGACAAAAGGTGATGGAAAGTGCATTTCGGCCACCTTGGAATCCTCAGAATCAGTGTAAAGCGACATACTTCTGCGTTTTTTTCTTTTTTCAAAGGTGTTTGCAGCAGCCTGTATAAAATAAGACTATTTCACTTCATCTTTCCAGTGACTTCCTATTTCATCCCAGCACACTGCTATTTCTTAGAGTTAAACTAGCCATGCAGGTCTGTATAGCATTCATCTGTATCCCTTTGTCACCAACTTCCACCAACAGGTGAGGACTTTTCTGTTTCCTCTGGCATTCCATCAGTGACCCCTCCTTCATGTCCTATGTTTTAATTGCTGGATCTGTGTTTTTCTCTCTCTCTCTCTCTGTGTATATATATATAGTTTTCTTTTTTCTTTAGTAGCTGCTCTGGGCCTGCAAACAGCGGGGAGAGCGGCCTATAAATTGAACAAATAAATAAAAATAAATAAAATCTCTCTCTCTCTCTCTCTCTCTATAAGTAAATATATATTGGGGCTGCGGTGGCTCAGTGGTTAAGATGCTGAACTGCAGACCAGAAGATTGGCAGTTCAAGACCTGATGCACACAACTAGAGTGGTTTTATGATAGTTTTATAATATTCTACTTTTAATTGTTAGCACCCTTGGTGGCCCTGGCAGGGAAGAAAGGTGGGGAATAAATTCTGTAAAGAAATAAAGCAAATCAATGTAAGACTATCTGATGGACCATTCTGAAACATGAAAAACAGCTTCTAGAGGATTGAACAGGATCAGAGAAGTGACGTACGTGTGTGTGTGTGTATGTGTGTGAGCCCACTCCTTTCCTTTTTTGTATTCTTCTTCCAAATCACTTCCAAGTGGCTCTTTTTTTTTTTAACAAAGTCCCTTTGAAGATGTTAAAAAAGGCATGCTTTGTATGCAAGTAAATAGGAGCAGATTCATCCCTGCGGGCTGTGCTGCAAACAGTCTTTTGTTCAGTTCAGTGTGCCTCTATATGCATCTGACGGCATGGGCATACACGACTAAGAACATTGCAAGAAGGTGCATGATTATGTGAAGGGCTAACACTTTGTTCATGTGTACTTAGGACTCCTGTGATAAAATGGCAATAACATTTAATAACTCTTACAAACATCAAATATTCTCCAAGAAAAGTCCAACATCCTCAATGAGCACCCGGTTATACACTCATTTCACCAATCTTCCTCAGGAGTAAGAGTAAAAGGTGTCAGCCTCTAGATACAGCTTAGCTTCTATTATACTTTCTTCAAATTTTTACAGTTTTAAGTTCTTTTTAGCTTTCTTCATATCTTCTGGATCCATTTTCAAATTAGCTTCTTTTCAGCTTTCATCAAATTATCTTTTAGTTCCATTTGACGTACTTAAATTAGGAGCAAACCAGTTAATTTATTTCTGAAAGTAGCAACCAGTCCTTTCTTTAATATCCAGCTAAAAAGCCTTCTTTTTTTATATAGGCTGGCAAATGCTCTCTCTCTCAAGCTGCTGGCTCAATTGCTCTCTAGTTATACATGGTAGAAGCGTACACCAGTCCTCTACCATTTGTAACTAGAGAGCAATTGAGCTGTAAAAATTTGAAGAAAGTATAATAGAAGCTAAGCTGAATCTAGAGGCTGACACTTTTTACTCAAATAAGATTACTCCTGAGGAAGATTGGTGAAATGAGTATATAACCAGGTGCTCATTGAGGATGTTGGACTTTTCTTGGAAAATATTTGATGTTCATAAGAGTTTTTAAATGTTATTGTCATGTTATCACAGGGTTTGTTTATTTAATATATTTCCTGTAACCTTGATCCCTGCTTTCGTTTACATAGGACTTCTTACAGACACATTCACTGAATGTTTGGGTGTCTGGTGGTTGAGCCAATAGGTGCAATGATATTGCCCTCTATCCGTGCATATGTGTTATAGTGCCCAAAAGGATTAACTTCCTGTAGAGTTCCAAATGTGTGTTTGGCTGTATTTTGAATGCTAGGGGAGAGGACAATGGATAAATGGTGTTCTGAGTGAGAGTTAAGCTCCTCCATCCTCTCCCCTTCTGTCACTTCTCTAATCAAATCTGAACTTTCCCATAGCTGCTTTTCATAAACTGCCGATCTTCTGGTCTGTAGTGTGTTTGTGTAATAGGACGGTTAAGTTTCAGTCCTGAAAAGCCTGCTTTAACATTTAGTTTTTCATATATACTGTTGGTGCTTAAGTAGGTATGCCAACATCCAGGTGGAGTCCAAAGATCTCCTGAAATTACAATTGTAATTACGATTACAGCTGGCTGAAACTGCTTCTGAAGCTTCCAGCTATTCTGCCAGCCTTTCGGGCACAAGAGTTCATTCCTAAGCTAGCAGAGCAAGCAGCATTAGAAAATGGCACAGAGTTTGAGTCCAGTGGCACCTTTAAGTCCAATAGTGTTTAATTCTGGGTATAAGCTTTCATGGGCATGCACACTTCTTCAGATACTTCAGTGTGCATGCCCACGAAAGCTTAGACCCAGAATTAAACTTTGTTGGTCTTAAAGGTGCCACTGGACTCAAACTTTGTTCTATTGCTTCAGACCAACACGACTACCCACCATTATAAAATGGTGTTCGTCATACTGAAGTAGGGTTACCATATTTCTTTCCCAACTGACCACTTCAAACAAGGGATCACTATGTCAGATTGCATTATAAATACCCCTACTATTTGAGCTGTGATAAGTGCTGCCCAGTTCTAACTAGGAATATTCCTAATCTTCCAGCCCCAAAAGACATTTTCATCAGCTTTTTTAAAAGAGCCCCAAAGAGGATGGACATCGAAAAAGGAGGACTTGTCCTCTGAAAAGAGGACATCTGGTAACCCTATGCTAAAAGATCATTTTTTCCTCAGCAACACAACGCTAACTTAAACGATACTGATATTTGATGTTTTGTGAGAACAAATCCTTGATTTCTTTTTGTGGATATAGATACATGGCTTATCAGAGCATGCCTTGTACATATATTTCATATAAAGTTTAGGGTGACTTTAAGGCTTTTCTCTGAGATGTCAAGCTGTTTAATCTGGCCAGTCACTCTCTCTGAGCCTAGCCGACCTCACAGGGTTGTTCGTGAGGATAAAATGGGGACCGGAGAACTACTTACACCACCCCAAGCTACTAGGAGGGTGCAATAAGAATGTGACACTTCATTGCGGCTGGCTCCAACTCGGAAATCCCCCCCCCCCCCCCGCCCTGAGGAACAGTTGTGTTCTGTCCCCAGCCAGAGCATAATGGAGGTATTCCTAGTGAAGCAGAATTCTTTCTGATAGTTTCATCAGTGTGTGTGCATGGAAAAAGGCTCTGAGCTGTAGTTATTTATTTGGCATATTTACTGATTATTTTTTTTTTGTATTTTAAACTGGAGAAGGAGACGGCTGGAGGCGTATTTATTTAGGGTATTTTAGTGTTGACTGAAGTTTGCCTAAGCTGCCTTCTGTTGCCAGAGGCGCTGCCTTTATTCTTGGGCAGTCCCAATAGTAAGGGGCACCCCATTTCTAACCTGAACCAGAGACCCACAAAACTCTGGCCAAGGAAGACCTGAAAACACAGGAAACAAGCCATAGCTCTGGAAACAGGGTCTCCATTTTCAGGTTTCAAAAGGTAGCCTCAGAGCAAGCCTCAGTTCAGACATCCAACACCTGGTTTCTATTATGCTCATTGGTCTGAGTGCTCATTGGTCACATCTAGGCCTCGCCCATCCTGATGCCATGCACCCCTGGAACTCATCATTGGTCCAGGTAATCTATTGTTCTCAACTGAGACCAGCCTCCAAGACTTTCCATTGGTCTGCATTGTCTTTCCATGCCTATATCCGTGAGCGCATTGTTTCAGACTGTGTGCTTCTGCCCTGATGCCAACTGGCAGTCCACTCCTAAACCCTCTGGGTTTAGGCCACAATCTCTTCTTCATGGACATCTGCACATCTGGACAGGTAGTATCACCCCATAACCCCTCCATTCGCTATCAATCACCTCTGCTTCCTTAGGTCTGTATTGTGTGTGTGAATGTTTGAATATTGTTTGTATGCTTGAGAATATTTAGTGAAGAAATCATTATTTTCGCCACCCAGTGTCTGTGTCTGTTCCGGGGTTCTTGGGAATTCTAACTCTGGTACACACAGGTGTGATCCCATAGTTATGCCAATTCCTCATTAATATCATAATTCCCCATCTTTATTAAAGAACAGAACAATTTGGCTAACACTTCTGAAGAAGTGAGGAGCAGTGACTCTTGAAAGCTCACCCTCTGCCACCAATTTTGTTTGTCTTTAAGGTGCGACTGGACTCTTGCTCTTTTTTATCTGAAGAAGTGAGCAGTGACTCATGAAAGCTCATCCCCTGCCACAAATTTTGATAGCCTTTAAGGTACCAATGCACAAATCTGTGTCCCATGCGTTCCAGTGGCCAAGAGAAGAATGTACAGTCGGAGTCCAGTGAGTTAGATGAATATCTGTTTATTGCAAGAAACAGGGAAATACAGGGCTGGGTACCCTAGCACCCAGCAACGCCAAGCTGTATTCTGCAATAACCAGGAAGGGCAGAAGCTCGTATACCCCAGATTACATCTAGGGTTGCCAGCCTCCAGGTGGGGCCTGGGGATCTCCCGCTTTTACAACTGATCTCCAGCTGACAGATGGCAGCTCCCCTGGAGAAAATGGCTGCTTTGAAGAGTGGACTCTATGGCATTATACCCTGCTGAGGCCCCTCCTCTCCCCAAACCCCACCTTCTCCTGGCTCCACCCCCAAAGTCCCCAGGTATTTTCCAACTTGGACTTGGCAACCCTAATGACATCAGTTATAGTTTACACAGAGAAAAATCACTAATTTGTGTCAGGCAGGTAGCATCACCAGAGCATCCTTTGACTCTGCACCTTTCCTATCAGCATACCTCTACACTGGTCAAGAATGTCACTGATTACGTCTGCTTATCTAGTCTTAGTGACGCAAAGGCCTGTTGTTTGCTTATGTTAATTGTTCATTGTTATGTTAATCTGTTTGTTAAAGGTTGTTGTTTACTGAAACATAGAATGTTTGCATCATGACCTCTATACAGACTAAAGGCCTAGAGGGAGGTGTGCAGACTGCAAGGTTGTGTGCAAAAGGCAGTAGGCCGGATGCAAAAGGGAGGGAAAAAGGAACCATATGGTTGGTGGAAAGAACCTGCCCTAATACATATAAGCCTGCTAATGTTAAGCATTGGGGTTCAGCCATTTTTAGCGTTTTTCACTGCTGAACATGACATCAATACTTACCTTCTCCTTTCGCTGCCCGTTCTCTGTCTTGGGCATAGGCCTCTGATTCCCGCACTACATTTCAATGAGTCTTCCTCTGGCCTTGTTCAGGGCTTGTTTGCTTATTTTAGGAACACTTGAATTGTTTCCTTTGTATAGCTTTGGCCTTGGGTTCCTGTGAGCAGGGTGGCCTGTAGCTTCCAAATACACATTCCATTCTATTGTTAATTAATCTAAAGGCTTCTAGCACTTAATAATACTTCTATCTACATATAACTTCTTAGACAGAAAAATACAATTATAAAATATCTATGTTCTACTATTAGGGTTGCCAAGTCACTTACACGTCCGAGCGGGGGTGCGGCACAATGACGTTGCCCAGAAGTGACATCATCACGCCGGGCATGTCACTGGGCGACACTCTGGTAATCACCCCCAAAACTCTATGGTACCATAGAGTTTTCAGGGCAATTACTAGAGCGTCGCCCTGCAACGTGCCCGGCGTGATGACATCACTTCCAGGCAACGTCATCTCACCGGGCACGTCGGCCTGATGTGGCCATTTCAGAGGGCGGGGTTCCCCCTGCCAGCCGAATCCAGACCGGCGGATTGGGGACCCATTTAGAGGGGAATCACCCCCCCGGGGGGGACTTGGCAGCCCTATCTACTATAGTTTTCTTCCATCTGGGCTAAATCCCAAAACCGGAATATATTATGATTAGACTCTTATGAAGGCACAGTGACAGCTGTCAATATGCACGTCAAAGGAAATATTGAAATCACATCCATTGGTCCCTTGTCCCGCAGTACTCCTGGACTCTTGTTGTTCTTTATCTGAAGAAGTGAGCCGTGACTCAGGCAAGCTCATCCCCTGCCACAATTTTTGTAAGGCTTAAGGCTGCGGTCACATGGCTCTTTAAATCCGGGACTCTGCCTGGATTTAAAAGAGCTGCTTCCCCCCCCACCCCGGGTTGGGATTACACATCCCAACCCCCAGTGGTGAAGGAGGTGGCATGTGGCGATGGCTGGGAGGCTTCCCTGAGCTCCAGTGGAGGTGGGAGGCAGTGGTGTCCAGCAGCGGCGTGTGGGCAGAGGCAGCGTGCGGCTGGCAACGGTGGTGGCCGGGGGAGGCACCCTTCCCTGAGCCCTGCCGGCATCCTGCTGAGTTTGGGGAGATCAGGGGAAGGCGGCGGCAGCTGGCGGGGCACAGATCGGACCGGGTTCCCCCCTTTTGCTCTTGGGTGCTTGAGTGCCCAAGCGCCCAAGTGCAAAAAGGGGGGGAAAACCCCCGGGAGGGCTGATCTGGACATCCCGCTTCACTCTCTCGCAATCCTCCCGGGATTAAAGGGGCCGCATTTTTTTCCCCTCGGGTTGGGATGTTTACCCATCCCAACCCCTGCTGCGGCAGACAGTGGCGGGAGGAGGATGAGGCGGCGGCAGGCAACAGCAGCGGACAGCGGAGGCGGGAGACAGCGGTGGTGGCTGGAGGCAGCAGTGGCGGAAGAATCGGTGGCTGGCCAGCCTCGAAGCGTGCCGCGGCGACGGCGTTTTCTGCAGCGGCAGGGCTTTTGAAGCGGCAGCCGCGGCCAGGAGAGGCACTCTTCCCCGAGCCCCCCCCCCGGCCACCTGGTAAGTTTGGGCTCCCCCCCCCCCTTTTACACTTGAGCGCTTGAGTGGCCAAGCGCCCAAGTGTAAAAGGGGGAAAAAAATGGTGGGGGGAGGCCATCTGGACAGCCCTGCTCTCACAATGATTGCGAGAGAGGGCTGGCCAGATGGCTAAAATGCGGGTTCCTCCCGCAACACCCGGGAAAACTTGATTTTCCCGGGGTTGGAAAATGCGGGAGCAACCCGCATTTCAGCCCGCTTCAGTGCGGGACTTTCTGCGGCCATTGTGGACGGCCCCTTTAAACGCGAGAGGAAATAGCCCTTCCTCCCGCATTTAAGGGCCGTGTGACCGCGGCCTGAGTTAACACGTTGATGGGGGGGGGGGGGGGGCGAAAGTGCGATTTTTCGTGACAGGTGTTTTCTGAGGAGAATTCCTCGGGGGAGCCGTTTCTTGAGAAGATTTTGGCCTCGACGGGCCAGTCAGCATGGCTTTCCCCAGGAGGGCTAAGCTAGAATCTGAGTCACACGATGGCGGGTGAGAAAAAGGCGCGGTTCTCCGTGAGGCGTCTCCTGAGAATGGCTCAGGGGAGCCGTTCCCGCCCAGCGCGAGCCCGCCTCCCAAGCATCACGCCACGCCCCCTAACGGCAGCTGCTCGCGCTGCCCCGCCCCGCTTTCCCGCCGCCTTTGGCGCGCGAACCTCCCTCCCCCCCCCCCCCCCCCCCAGTCGTCGAACAACAAGCGGCCGAAAAGGGGGGGGAAACCCCCCAGCCAATCGGGCGCTGAGAAACCTTTCCTTGATTGACAGCCCGAGTCTACCCAATCGCCGACAAAGGCAGGCGGGGCTGGACGAGGGAGGAAAAAAATAAAACAGCCCGAAAGCTGACGCCGCCGTTCTTTGTGAGGCGGCGGCCGAGGGGCGGGGCTTCTCCCCAGCCGTGGGCGTGGTTTCGGGGCGGCTATTTAAAGCAGGTCGCGCCGACGGTTCCCTTCCAGTCGCGGCGCGGGAGCCGGCGGAGGTGGCTGGCGGGATCGGGAGCGCTGGTGGGGAACTGCCCTCCTTCTCCAGGGGCGTGGTGGTCTTCGCCGTTCCCCGTCGTGGGCTCGCCCGGCGCCTTGGAGGACATGCCGACCGTTCCAGCTTTGGGCTGATTTCCTTTTTTTCCCACCGAGGCTGTTTTGCAAGCGGGAGGATTTTACTTGCTCCGCAGCTGCCCGCTCGTCTCTTCCCCCCCTCTCCCTTCCACTTCCCGTCCGGGTCCCCCCCCTCGGGGCAGGCGGGCGGGCCATGGAGGAGAAGTACTTGCCCGAGCTGATGGCCGAGAAAGACTCTCTGGATCCGTCCTTCACCCACGCGCTGCGGCTGGTCAACCAAGGTGGGGAAGCGCGGCTGCGACTTGCACCGGGTTGTGTGTGTGTGTGTGTGTGTTGCAAAAGAGAAACCATTGCAAAGAGAAACCATTGCAAAGCGCAACGTTTGCAAAGAGAAACCTTTTTTTTTTGCAAGGAGACCCGCTTGCAAAGAGAGGTTTCGGGCCAGGCGCTTGTGGGCGGAGGAGAGTTCTGGCGGTTTGGTTTTTTTTGCTCTATTCCCTGGATTGAATGTTCCCGTTTGGGTATGCATGGTGGGGGTGGTGGTGGTGGGGGGATGGCTTTTTTAAAAGTTACGGTGCGGGAGGGAGCGATCCAAAACCCCATTAAAGGGGGGCTGCTTTTTTGCAGGGTTGGGTGGGCGACGAGGAGGAAGGTGGCGGCGCGCGCTTGTCCGGAGTTGTGCCTTTGCGGCGCAAGTGATGGATGAGCGCCGAGGAAGGGCATCTCTCCCTCGGGATCCTGCTGCGACGTATGTGGCTGGAAGCCACTCCGGCCGAGCGGGGCCGGCGGCTTGTTTTGGAGCGGACCTCCTTGGAGCCTCAATTGCCACTTCTGCAAATCTATCTTTCTTTTACAGAAGCGTTCTGCTTTTTGCACAGGGTGTTTGCATGCATTCTTAGCGCATCGCGTCATTTTTTTTTTTTTAATTGTAATCGCCTGTTAAGGTCAGCAGCCTTCCTCGTAATGTTCGGGGAAGACCCGGGCTGAAGGTCCAGCGGCTGGCTTCAATCCACTTGAGGGAGTTGGGGTCCGCGGGGGAAGCCTGGATTGGAGACTTCTGGTGGTCTCGCACGAAGCCTGGTTGAGTCAGGTTAGAGCCTAAGGCTGTTTTTACATCTGACTTTCCCGCTGGAATCATTCTAGTTCCAAAAAAACCTGCCCACACCTCTGTGCGGTGTGAAACCGTGCTGCTACTGAAATGTCCACATCTACTAATTGCCCTCCTGTGGTCAAGCTAGTATTCAACCGGCTTGATTCTGCTTTAAACAATTGCTGTTGATTAGTGCACTTAGACCCCCTGGAGTGAAATTTCACACCACTGTGAGATCAGCACAGGAAAAGACAGCAGTCAAACTACTTTAGAGGGGAGGTGTAAAATGACCCTAAGAAGAGCCCTGCTGGATCGGGCCATCTAGTCCAGCTTCGGGTCTCCATTCCAGGCTGCGCTTCCCTACCTGGCAACAAGACCATCAGATATGTTCAGGGGGGCTTGGACCACGAGGAGAGGGGAGGATGCAAATAGTTTAATGGACACTTGTGGGGCGATCAGGGTAGGTATGCCCGTGTTCCGTTTCGAAGCTCCCAGGAACCGTCTAGTTGAATGCTTGCGGAAACAGGATCCTTGCAGGGTCCTAGCCGTAAAAACGGGACCCAGGCCAGGCTTAAGACAGAAGCTGGGAGCGGGCTACTTACGCCAGTCAATAAGGACAGGCTTGCATTATGTAAAAAGGGGCCTTGCCCCCCCCCCCCAAAAAGGGTGAGTCAAAACAGCCCTGGGTCCATCTAACCAAGTTACTGCGAAGAGTGGTCGTTGAGCAGTAGAGGCTGCTTTCCCTGCCCACCCTCTGTCTAGACTGGGTGTCCCTTGGAAATTGAACAATGGCGGGCGCTAATTTGGGGAACTGACAGCCTGCATGTTGGGGCAGGGACGTTTAAGGTGCCGCGCAGGACTCTGCATAGGGGGACTTTTAGGAATTAGGAACAAACAGTCCGTAGTAAAGCAGACGATCGGTCCCTATGGATTACTTTTGTGGAAGAGGTGGAAGGCGTTTTGCGAAGAAGGCTTCAGAAAAAGTTACCTGCCTGGCATCTCTCTTTTTGAGGTTGAGCGGATGGCGCTTACCAGGTGATGAGGGGACTAGACACAGTATAATCTCTGATCCACACCTGTTTACTGGGATGCTCTGGTGGAGGTGCCCTTGGAAGGGATGGTCCTTTCCCAGTAGGCATGATGGAGGATCAAGACTAGACGAGTGAGCCACAGAGCTTGGGGGGGGGGGGGAGAGCTAGACCCCCTGTTGCCTTGGGAACAAGGCATACTGATAGCCCCTGAAGTGTTTAGAACGGGTGGGGTAGTAGTGGCAAAATCCCCTCTTTGCATCTGTGGATGGCAAGGACGGTTGAACCTCCCTAGGGAGCAGGGCAGACGTGTAGCTCAGGACTCCAGATGAGTAAGGGGAGAGGTTATTCCTCTATTTTTGGAGGAGGGATTGGGTCCTTAGAAAGAGAGCCTAAGGCTGGTGCATCTCGTCTTCTGTATTTTGAGGTCTTTTAATTTGCCGTGCCAAAGGGATGGGGAAGCCCGTTGGGGGGGTGTGTGTGTGTGTGTGCCTCCAGGAGTGATGGGTGTCTCATGGAAACCTTCGTTTAATATGCCCGGCCTCAGATACGAAAGATAATGGAGGCCCTGGGAGTCTTGGGGTGGGCTGTTAATGTGAGCAGGTGATGTGCGTACCGAGGTCCCAGGTTCCCCCTTCGCTGGTCTCCAGCCGGTTTTCTCCTTGCCGGCTTTCGAGCCAGCATCTGTTCGAGAGAATCCCTTCTGGTGGCCGTGGGGCTCAAATAACAGCCCTACAGTTTTGTGTTTTCATATCCCCCTTTGGCTCTCTCGGTCCCCAGCGGGCGGGCAGAGAGCCTGGCTGGTGGCTTGACGTATGTCATCCCCAGAGGACCCAGTATCAGAGATGCCACCTGCTGCCCTGGGTGTTCTTCTGTGTTCAGTCAAGCAGTGACATGAACTGTCTGAAATACATTCGTTGCTGGGGAAGAAACGACTGCCGTCATAGCCTCCGGTTCTCCACAGCTGCGTCGAGTGTTGTGGTGCCCTGCGTGGGTCTACCCCTTGCTGCCTCTTTGATCTCGGTTCTTTCTGCCTTAAGAGGAACATAGTGACCCGAGAGAGAAATCATACACTTGGGGTGCTTCTTAGCCGTCTAAAGTACAGGCTGTATTGATGAACTGGCATAACTTGGGTAAATAGCTCCTCAAAATCTCCCCCCCCCCCCAAAAACCCCCCACAATTTTATGTATCCCAAGTTGTGCAGGCAGGCATCTTCTGCAGTATGGAGTTATAGCCATGTCGTAAAGAGATTAGGAATGATTATCTTTAAAATTCTTCAGTTTTTGCAAGGGGCTTGGGTTAATTTAAACAAAGAAATCAACTGGTTCCCGTTTTTGGTCAGCTGCGCATCTGCCGTTTCTAATGGCTTTCGGTGTCTGCGGTTTCCAGTGGGCAGTGCACGTGTGGGGTGAACAGACAGCGTGGCAGAAGAACTGCACTGAAGCGCGGCCCCCATTAGCTGGGCAGCAGTACACATACATTTTGTAGGTGTGGGATCCCCAGTGGCTGAAATAGAGCTGTTGGGCATTCCGGTTTGGCAGTGTTATCTCCAAAACATTTGCTTGGAACCCAGGCGCCCCCCCCCCCCCCATGAGCTCAACAGAGGTTGGCAGAGTTGCATGAAATTTTTGCCACGCTAAAGGCAGTTTGGCATCTCTGGAACGTAAGACCCCTTACCAAATGATTGGGTCTGTTTGTATGTTCTGGTTTACAGTCTTGAGAGATGCTATGCTTGAGCCCGATGGATCTGGATGGGCCAGATGTTCCTGGAAGGGCAGTGTTTTTCTGGAGGGCAATAAATTCTGGGATGTGTTTATCACAGCTTGTCGATTCAGGAATTAGAATCCTGTGTCTGTAGCACTTGGCCATAGTTTAAAACAAAGAATGGCACTTGGTTGGTCAAGACTTCCGAAGGAAGCTTCCATGATCAGAGGCTGCCTGCTTCTGAATGCCAATTATGGAGGGGCGAACAGGGGAACAGTCCACATTCTGCATTTGCACGTACCTCCGTTGAAGTTGCGGAAGGACCTTTGGTCTGGTCCAGCAGGGCTCCGCGGTGAAGTCTGACATCTGCCAAATCAGTAAATGGCGACACATCCCAACGCAGGCTGATGAAGTTTCGGTTTTGTCACAGCAGACTTCGTAGTTGTCTCTTTCTCCTATTGTAGCAGGAACTTCACCTTTTCAGTTTCATCTAGGAAGCTTCAATGCAGCATTATAGGATTACTTATGGGCAAATTCTAATACATGCATAATTCTGGCATTGCACGCGATCGGGTGTAGATAGATGTTTTCTTTGCAGAGTATCGTGTCGATTTCCAGAAGATCTTCCAGCAGTTACGTCATGCTTGCAGGAACTTGAATTTTTGTCCTGTTTTATTCTTTTCTGTTGAACACACGGAGCAGCCTTGTTGCGTTGATTCAGTCCTTTGACTTTGATAGACCAGTATTTTCGGACAGCAGCTCTCCTGCACCTTAGGTTGGGGTCTTTATCATCACCTGCTGCAAGATCCTTTTACCTGGAGATAAGTCATTCAACTTGAGTCCTTTTGCTTGCCAAGCAGATGCTCTGCCACTGAGCTGTGGGCTCCCCCCCCAAAGACATTTTGCATTAACTAAGGATTGCTGCTTCAATCTCCCTGGGATCTCTCGTTTAAAACAATGTTTTAATTGGCTTGGTTTTAATGCTCTTAATCAGTCCCCTCCTAGGATTTAGCGCAACCTCAGTTGAGCGGATGTGTCCACCCTGAGCCTGCAAGCCAACATCACTGCTTCAATTACTGATTTAGGATGTTCATTGTGACAATACGCGGTGCACATTAAACTTGGGGGCTTTTGGAAAAGGCTTTCTAGGACATAAATCTCTGCCATGATCGCTAAATAGAACCTTCTGCATTTGGAGTCTGATAAAATACCTGATTCCATATCTTTTTCAGACCCACACTCAGGCTTCTCCAACTTAGTGGACAAATGGTGCCCGTTTTTAGAATTCACTGCAGGCAGCATTACCTCCAAAAATTATTTTGCTAATTTTCAGTATTATGATATTATGGTGCTCTTGTAATTCTATATTTATGGTAATGATTTTCTTAGGTTCATTGATTTGTTGTTAAGTTGTCACCCTTTCCACCGTTACACACTATATGGTATTTCCAGATACATTTGTATTATTACTTGTCTACTGTTTAACAATATTATGGACATTTGTATGTGTGTGTATGTATGTGTGTATGTGTATATATATATACACACACACACACACACACACACACACATATATATATATATATAAATGGCAAGAAGCTTACTGAATTTGCTGGCAATTGCCATGGAGTGTAATGTGGCCTATTAGGTGATGCTAGGTTAACACCGTTGGCTGTTGGTTCTTTCTTAGCATGAAGGATTACTTTTCCAGATGCAAGGCATTCCGGTTGTTGGCGACGAGCCTAGGCAGTATTGTTTGGGAGAAAAGGGACAGTCCAGTTTTAGGACAGATTGGTTTGGTTGTTGGGAGTGCAGTGGAGGTACATGCAAAAGTTAAACTTGGTGAAGGTTGCTTACATTGTTTTTGTGGAGGACAGGACTGATTAGAACCTGAAAAGGTGCCCCATTGGTCTTGTTTCTCAGTGTTAGGCTGAATTCCCAGGTGCAGGCTACGGAGGCAGGGTTTGTGTGTGGGGGGGAGTCGCCTCCCTCTTAACGTTGGAGCAGAACTTGCAGTGCCTACGGTGAAGGCCTGCAAAGCCTTAAGAGCTCCGTTGGCAACATCTGACTTAATCTGTCTGCAGCAGCAATTTTGTGGTGATGAATCACTGGAAGAGCTTCATCTAGTGTGTACTGTAACAAAGCACCTCGGCTACAAATGTGCTGCCTCAATTAAAAGGCAAGCTTACGTAACCTTTAAAAAGGTCTCCCCGTGAGCTGACCCTTTCAGGTTTCAGATGTAAAACCGTGAAGTGGCTATTGAGTCAGAAGATGATGAGCAAGCCAGGTGCATGGGTTTTTTTTTGGAAAGAATAGGGCGAGATCTTGGGGAAATGAATTCTGTGGCTAATAGCAGATGCTTGTCTCCTCAAACTAATTAAATCTACACTTAACGTGCATTGAAATATTGGGCTGTGAATGTCAGCCGTGTGTAATAGCTGTATTTTATGCACACTAAAGCACACTTCAAAAGACCATTGCAGTGAAAAGTTCTTAATGTTGGGTTAGATTAGTAGCACCTTTGAATGAGTACCCTTTCTAATTATATTTGGAGGCATTATATAAACCCCTATGCATCTTGAGGGTTTCCTGAGGTGGAGTATGAAAATGTCCACTCCAAATCAATATCAGAAGTTCAGCCAGTGGAATAAGGAATCTGTACTGTTGTTACTATTTAGGAACTGCTGTTGTATCTGTCCTATGTTTTTAACCATGTATTTTTGTGTCGTGGTTAAGTGCACAGACTCTAATCTGGGTGAACGGGGTTTGATTCCCCACTCCTCCACTTGCAACTGCTGGATGACCTTGGGCTAAGCCATAGTTCTTCAGAGCTGTTCTCTCAAGGGCAGTTCTCGAGAGAGCTCTCTCAGCCCCACCTACCTCACAGGGTGTCTGTTGTGGGGAGGGGAAAGGACAGGAGTTTGAAAGCCACTCTGAGACTCCTTTGGGTATTGAAGGGTGGGGTATAAATCCAGTCTCCTCTTCCTCCTCTTCTTTCTCTTTCTCCTCCTCCTCTGCAAGATGGTGTTAAAACAATACTTTTGCAGGTATATACCCCTGTTTAGCGCCACACCACTGAAATATGGTATGTGTTAGTTCCATCTTTGCTGGCTGCAAAACTCCGAAATAAAGCAATTCGTGTGTCTCCTTTTGTGCTGGAGAGCCTTGTGTCTTCCTCGACACAGTTAAATCTCCTTGGGGTGGGGAGGTGAGGTATCTGTGTAGGCTGGATTCTGGCATTCATTTCCTGGCTGTCCACCATTCCTCTTGGGTAGCACTAAAAGCCCAGGTGGCAAAGATGGGACAAGCCATATATCTGTGCATAAACCCAGCAAAGGCCTGCCCTTACTTAGTCAGTTTCCCTGGCTGGTCTCCTCACGGGCAAGTTAGATGACCAGGAGAGAGAATGCCTTTTCCTTTAGCTTCTCTGGCAGGGTGGGCGCCTCATAAAATTCTAGACTTGGTGTCCCCGACCTTTTGGGCCCTTCGGGTGCCTTTGGAATTCTGGTCCAGTGCGGTGGGCGCAGTCACAACAATGGCTTCCACAAGATGGCTGCCTCGGGAGGTGGAGCCAGCCACCAAGCGGCTCCCGCGGCTTATCTTCAGTCACACAGTGAAGGTTTTTGTGCTGGGGTGGCAGTGTACGCAAACATCTGCAGAGTCAGTCAGGAGTCTTACTTGGCAAAAGCTCTGTCCGGCCCCGCCCACTTTCTGAAAGTACTTGGCTGGTGCCGGAAAAAGTTTTGTGTGGGCACCATGGTGCCCACGGGCGCCATGTTGGGAACCCCTGTCTTAGACTACTACTACTATGTGGTGACTCACATAGTGTTCCCTCTGTGCTGAGTTAGTGTGAGCTAGCTCACTATTTTTTAGCATCTGGCTCACACATTTTTGTTTCAGTTCAGGAAAGATAGCTCCAGAGCAAACTAATTTAGGCAGCAGCCAAATGGCTCGCTCACAGCTTGAATGCCAGTAGGTCACAAAGTAGAATTTTTGTTCGCAAGACTCCGCGGCTTAGAGGGAGCATTGGTGGTAAGATACCCCTTTGGATCAAGTTCTCGTGGGTATGCTGTGCTCAGGATTTTGCTTGGGGGACTGAGCTGCGGGGCCTTGAGCCGTGCTCTGTAATGGGGATAGCAGGCATGCGCAAAGATGAAAAGCTGTTTTTTGTATTGTGTAAAAGCATGGGTTGCTATAGCGAGAAGGACACAATTGCGTATTGTAGAACTGCCTTATAGATCAGTGGGCGACATACTAGTCTTGAAACGGGAACGTCACAGCCATCTTTTAATTGTATGGAAAATAATAATTCAGCTGTTGAACTGAGAGCTGGAGCTGCTGCTCGTATCTGATTCCAGAGGAGACTATTTTTTCTTCTTCTGCCATTGTGGAATGCTGCAGGGAAACTACTTAGTTTAGGCACCACACTTAGCCAGAGTTAGTTTGCTTTATTTTTTCCCCCCTCCAGTGGGAAAGCAAAGTATTTGCTTAGTTCCTCAGACCAGCAGAACAATTTAGCGGTCCTTAAATGGTTGGATTGCATCTTGGGTGCCCAGGTCCTGGGAGATTAGCGATGGGTGATAAATCAGGGGTCATTCCGAGCAGGAATGGGGGAGTAACAAGCCCAGGAGCGGGCGCATATGGTGATGCGCTGTGGAAAAAAGCAAGAGCGTACTAACCTGATCTGTATTTTCATGCTTGTTGTGTAGGGTAGCTTCCCTGCGAGAGCAAAGGAAACCTAAAGTGTCTTTAGTCAAAGTGTCGAGCTGGCTCACCGGGTCTGAGTTGGGAAATACCTGGAGATTTTTGGGGTGGAGCCTGAGTGGTGGGTGTTGCCTTCTGACACACTTCCGGTGATGCAAATGAGTTATGCTAATGAGCGCCTGCACCTTTTTTTTTTTAACTAAATGACCCCCAGCTGATAATGTGAAATACAGTTTGTAACATAGCATATTGCAGCCTGACTTTATATATATATATATATTTGAGAGTACATTGCTGCAGTTAAATGTAAGCGTCCAACAGGAAATGAGACAAGAATAATAGTCTCTTAAGAGGGAAAAAACAAAAACCTTGGGGTGGGGGGGAGGGAGACTTTGTTGGAGAAGGGGTAGCATGGAAAGCATAAGCTGGTGTGCAGTTGTCTGTAAGCCCTAAAAATAAGGACTTGGCCAAAAGAGAAGACTGATTTAGGATCATCGATTTCATTCACTTTAAAATGTCAAGTTGAAAATCCAACTGCTTTCTACTGTTTTTGTCCACCCTGCATTTTAGGCCCCAGGGCACAGCCCTGTGCCCTGGGGCCTAAAATGGCACAGCCCCGCCCGCCAGAGATGGTCCAGTGGCACAGCCCCGCCCGCCAGAGCTGGTCACGGGGCAGTGTCTAGACAGATCATGCGGCGTCTGGAAGCTCATGAAGTAGCACTTGCAACTCTCCAGACAGGAACATAATTGTGTTGTAATCTCTCCTCTCCTCCGTTCTGGCAAGTCATGACTTCTGCCATTAGGGGTGAAGCTGCGGGTCACTTCTGTGTCATTTGGGTAGCTGCTAAGTCCTGCTAAGCTTGTAGAATCTATGGTGAAAGCATCGTTGAACAGAAGTGTGGGTGATCAGTAGCTCGGCCTCAGAATTAAACGCAGCAGTTTAATAAAGCTTAGGTCAGTAGATAGAAATAATAAGCTAAGACTGTCCTTTCAGCTTCTTGCTGTGTGAGCAGAACCCATGTATAGTAGTCTGAATTTGTTCACTCTTACCCCGTGGATGCCATGGAGGTTGCTGTTTGAAGGCTGGGGCTGCAACTCTGAACATAACCAGCGATGTGGGTTTTCTAAGAATTTTAAGTAAATAACACGAGTAAAACTTAGATGTCAGCAAAAGGCAAAAATGCCATGTACAGGTACTGTGGCTTTCTCGTGCTTCGTATCCTGTGTTTAGCTCATCTGACATGGTTTTTACAACACAACAGCCTGGACAGCTATAAACAAGATTATATTATATTTATGTATGTGGGTTGAAATTTTTTTTCGCTAAAACGTTCTCTTTTGGAAAACTCTTTGCCCCGCATCGCTGAACAGGTAGTGTGTAAATGGTAATTCAGATTCATGCCATGGGGATATCCATTGGAGGGAACGGGTAGAGCAGCAGTGCAAACTTGGGGAAATGCACAGAAAACAAAATATAGCTGCCTAGATATATGCATATATAGTGGCAAACATGAGCATGGTATTGAATTACATGAACCATATAGGACAGGAACTTGCACAGAAATGCAGCAGCATGATTGTGGTCTTGTGCCAGTTGATGACTCAGTGCTTTTATGCCAAAAAGACACATTTGGTGCCCCAGTTTTTTTAAGCCTTTCTTTCATTTCAGAACTCCAGCGCAAAATAGCGTAACTGATAGCCTTCCAAAGGAACAAATCTGCCTGAACTGGGTTATAACTTAAGAGCAAGCAGTTCTCTGGCTGTTGCGTATCCGGGTTGTAAAGTCTAGAAGCTGTCCTGCTATAGAGGGGCAGGCGGTGGCGCTGTGGTAAGTCACTGGAGTGAAGATCTGGCTCTGCTGTGATTCAGTTGGCTTCCAGGCTTAGCTGGAAAGACAGCCGCCATTTTGTATGGAAACCCACACTTCAGAGTTTACAAACAGACTGAAAGAATCCTCCGCCTGAACTTCCATGACGAACTTTATGGGAGCTGGAAGATGAAAGGCTGTATGCATTAAAATACAGCTTGTCATTCACTAACTCATTTGGATCAATGCTGTGGAGAAAGGCAATATATGAATGAAGTAAATACATAACGTAGTGATACAGAAGGCAGATAAAATGTTGGGTGGGTGGGAAGGAGAGAAGGAAGCAGGGAAAGGGGAGGATGTGGGGGTTCCCAGGAGGAGGGAAAAGAGAAAATGGTGGAGTGGGAATACAGGGGCAAGTGAGGTGCCACTTCCAAGTCCTTGTGGGTTCCCCACCATGTAATGGGCCATAGTTTTCCTGGATAGAGGATGCCAGGGAGGGGGAAAGAGGGAAATCCTAAGATGAGGGGGGAACAGATAAAGGTGGGTTGGCTACTGAGTGGGAAGGGGAGAAAGAAGCAGTAAAAGTAATGGCCACGAGGGCTTTCAGAGAAGGGAAAGAAGAAATAATGGGGAGGGGAAACAAGATTCCCCTTGCTAGTACTTGTGGGTCCCTGGCTCATTCATGTCTCAATGTGAGAGACTACCTTCCTAATACTAGGCCTTAGAAACCAAATTGGCTCCCCTTTCACAGTCAGTTAAACTATAGAACTGTATTGAGTCATTATTTAATTCATCCTCTTCAGTTAATTTGATGTCTGTTAAAGTCAGTGTTTTTCAACCTTTTTCGAGCTAAGGCACATTTCTTTCATTGAAAAAATCCCGCGGCACACCTGACAATATCTCACGGCACAGTGGTTGAAAAACACTGAAATACAAGATAAATGGGTCATTAGTTGCCTCAGCTCAAGTATTAACTATGACAGTATTACAAATACACGTAATAGCCACTCAACTTGAAAGCGTAAGTTACAGATCCAAAGTGTAATGGCTCCTTCCCATAACATTGACCTGAGTTTCAGAAGAAATATAATGGGGATGTATTTGAATACTGCGATTCTGCTAAAGTTTTTCAAAGAGAGAGTTTAAACTCTTACTCTTATGTGAACGGCATTCCGCTGACCATAAGTGATTTGAAGAGAAGCACAGTACACCCATTCTTCGCTGAGGGACAGTTACAGATTTGAACCCCACCCAGACAGAAACAGCTAGCTGTTACCATCAAACATATTCATGTTTACTGGAATGTCTTGGTGCAAATCACCCCCCCCCACACACACACACTGTAAGAAACCAGCTTACTCTGCTGGAGGAGTGAATGCCCTTGGTACCGAATGTTCCTGTCCTCTGTATTAACATCCACAGGTCTAGCATGACTGATTCAGCACACGAGTCCTCCTCATTCATTTAAAACCATCTGCCATGTGCGAGCCTGCCTCCGGCCCCCACGAACTGAATGCCGCTCGAGTCCGCCGCCTCGCCCTGCTCATTCTCCAACACGCAGGCGGGCATCACCCGACTGCCGCCGCCGACACACAGCTTGAAGGCGGCCAACATCAGCGCCAGGGCCAGAGACGGAAAAAGAGCAGCCGTGAAGCGGGACCCACGGAGGCCCACCTCCACCTTCTGGGCTGAGAGGCCACGCAGAAGAAGACAGCCCTCACCTGGAAAGGCTCAGCTGCCCCCTCTGAGGCTCGTGGGGGAGGTGGCGCAGACGAGCCAGGGCGTTGGCTCCATCGCGGCCAAGCGGAGGCTGTGATGGCGGGGCCCGTGGGGGGCGCTGTGCGTCTCCTGAGGAGGACCCCCCCTTCTCCTCCTCCTCCTCCCCTCCCAGCCACTCACCGCTTTCATGGCTGTGGCCATGTCGTCGTATCTCTCCGCCTGCTCGGCAAGGCGGGCTCACTGCAGCAGCTGCTCCCGGTCGCTCATGGCTGCTGCCTCCGTCATGGCGCTGGCAGGTCGGGTGGGCGAACAGACAGAGCCCCTCGGCACTCTCCCTCCCTCCCTCGAGTCCTCACATGGCCAAGGGGAGCTGCGCCTCAACGGCGGCTCCCTCATACCTCAGGCCGGCCACAGAGCGTGCGAGCGGAATCAGCGAGAGCGCGCCACTGATCTTTCTCGCATGTGCAAACGCGTCCCGGAAGGCACATTTCTTTCGTTGAAAAAATCCCGCAGCACACCTGACAATATCTCGCGGCACACCAGTCCTTCCAGATAGCTCTTTGATTGCGTGATTGGCACGCTCCCTCTTATTTGACCTAAAACTGCTTGTTGTTTTCTGTGCAGAAGCCAGATTTTGGGATGCTATTATCTATGCACATACCGATTCCCTCCTGCTCCAAGTTACTAGTAGCTTGCTGCAGAGGATGGCTCCCCCCCCCCCCCCCCCCGGCACACATGTAATGTTCCCTTTGAACTCTGGCTGAAATTCTTATGTGTTTCTGTATGGTGGGGATGGTGTACGTTTGTGTGTGCTGGTGATAGTGGAGAACAGAGCCTGGCGTTTTAGCTCTGGGCTATTCAGTGCCCGAGCCTATTATACTTGCATTTCCCAGTCATCCCCATAGATCAAGCAGCTTCTGAGCATGTGCTGACAGTGGCTACCAGCTGTCTGCTTACGTGAGAGTTACCAGTCGCGTAGATGCAAATACATACAAAATATGGCTTAATTTAAACATTAAGCAGACTATTAATGCAAACGTATGCAGCTGCTAGACTGGAGACGGGCGTTGCAAGCAGGGTAAGCTCGGTTCTTTGCAGACATTTTTATAGCAAAGTTGACATCATCACAATTTAGACTGGGGTGCCGGTGCCTTTTGGAAGAGAAGGATGCTGTCACCGAATAATAGTAAGCTACTTGCCCCTTTATCCCCCAAAGAAAAACTGGTTTTGCCCTATCCTTACGTAAACAAACTATGCTTTGGAAATCGACGTCTACTGGATTGTTTCACCCAGGTTCCCGAAAGGCTCCTGAAACAAGTAAAAATGGTAAGCGCAGTAGTGCGTTGGTAGCATGGCAAACGCTTCTGTCAAGAAGTCTTAAAAGTTAAAAGAAGAAATGTGAAAGCAGGGAAGTGTTATAAATTTGGCTCTGTGGGAATACCTGTTTCTGCAAGGCCTTGTCGGGGGAGGGCTGGGTTGTGAGGGTTGTGCCAGATGTTTGTGGGAAGTTGCCTCTCTGGGTTGAGGTTCCCCTCTCCCAAACAGCGTGCACCGTCATGAGTAAACGACCTTCTGCCGATGGATTTAACTTGATTAAGTCAACAATGCGTACTGGGTCCGGTTCAAGGTGCTGGTTTTAACTTTTAAAGCCCTATATGGCCTGGGGCCTGCCTACCTAAGGGACCGCCTTTCCCCGTATACACCCCAAAGAGCACTGCGGTTAGGCACTCAACATCGCCTGACCCTTCCGGGCCTGAAGGAGGCTAGGTTGACAACCACCAGAAACAGGGCCTTCTCGGTGGCGGCTCCCTACTAGTGGAATGAGCTCCCAGAGAACATCAGGGCCCTGCGGGACCTTTTACAGTTCTGCAGGGCCTGCAAAGCGGAGCTCTTCCGCCAGGCTTTTGGGGCCGCCACCGGAGGGAATGGCCCTTAGTAGATGGTGTGATGAACCATCTCCAGAACATCTACAGTGGAAGCCTCCTGGCCGGGCATAAGTTAGTGGCTAGTATTTGGCGCTGGTATGTTTGCTGCCAACTGTGATCTGATTGTTTGTTGTATTTTAATATGAGTCAATTTTATGCTGTGTTTTAACTTTGTGTTTGAGTGATTTTATGTTGTTAGCCGCCTAGAGCCGGTCCGCTGGCTAGGCGGGATATAAATCGAAATAATAAAAATAAATAAATAAATAAATAAATGCTTCCCGCTTCTTCCACGGTTCAGACAAGCAGTAGGGTTCGAATTCAGAGTTTTTCGAGCACCCAAAGCATGCCAGGAAAGGCGCTCTGCATGCTTAGCTGAACCCGGCGGGCCTTATGGGAATCTGGAGGTCAGATGTTGGTTAAACATTAGGAAGGGACTCTGAAAACCACGGGACATGACTGAGCAAGGGCCTACCATCTCTTCCTCAAGCTTTTGAAGCTGTCAATTAAGGGATGACCTTTTCCAAGTGGAGGTTTCAGCCACTAAGCTCATAAACAAAACTCTTTACCCGGTGGCTCTTGGCTCGTAGCTGATAAGATAGCTCCCAGTCCCTATTTTTACAGACTGCATGGCCTTGGGCATGATGCTGATATGCTCCACGGACAGTAACGAATAGAACAGAGCGAACTTCATATCAGTAGCGCCTTGGCGGCCGATGACTTCTCCCGTGTATAAGCTTTCACGAGTCAAAGCTCACTTTGTCAGATACAAATGAGAACCACTGTCAGCCCTTCTGCCCAGGGCAGAGAAGAAGAAGAAGAAGAAGAAGAGATTGGATTTATACCCTGCCCTCCACTCCCCAAGGGAGTCTCAGAGCGGCTTACAAACTCCTTTTCCCTTCCCCTCCCCACAGCAGACACCCTGTGAGGTAGGTGGGGCTGAGAGAGCTCTTTCCCAAGCTGTCCTTGAGGGAACAGCTGGTCCAGAGCTATGGCTTGCCCAAGGCCATCCAGCCAGGTGCAAGTGGAGGAGTGGGGAATCAAACCCGGTTCTCCCAGATTAGAGTCCGCGCACTTAACCACTACACCAAACTGGCAGGAGGTGGGAGGGGTGTTACAGAGAAAGGGCCAGGTGGAGTCAGGATGTGGAGGTACAGTGCAAAATCAGATCAGCCAGTATGCACAGGTAACAGACCCGTATGGTGAGCTTAGCAGTAGGAAGCAAATCTTGTGGTGATGAGCTTTGAAGGCTTGGTTCCTGCCAAAAAAAGAGAGTTTTATCCTAAGCCTGTATCTTAAGCCTGTGAGTCATTGGAGCTGTCCCTCCATAGCAGTTCCTGAAAACCTGTCTGCACTCATTTGAGAATTAATGAAGCTTCCTTGAAACGGAATAACGTTGGCAGAAGACTGAGTGTCCCATTAAGAGCTTTATGTAAAGGTAGATTAGTTAGCAGATGTTGCGGGCTAAAGCTTAATAGAAACGGTAATCTGAATAGTCGTGGTTTCCAGGCACTCGGTTTCCTAGGTTTCAGTGGAGGCAAATTCCAGGTACCGATTTCCGTCCCGTGCAAGCTCCAGAATGGTATCGGCGCGATCCACTGTTTTCACCGGAGTCGTGCTGTGTCTGTGACGTTCCTCCCCGACGAGCTAAGCTGTATGACTTACTGAGACAATTCATGCTCCACCTTTCCCCGTGGCTCAAGGCTATAAGAGTACATAATGGAAAAAAAAACATCCGAGCGTCAGTAAAACCCTAGTGCACCCCTGCCTTACGAAAATTCCTGCCACTTGACACTCCATTAAAAGCTCTGGCGAATAAAATAGCCTTGCCGTGCCTCCTTAAAGCTTCCGAGGACCGCACCCCCTTTACTGTCTCAGGGAGTCCGTTCTGTTAAGTGGCAGCGTCCGCAGACCGAGGGCAGCTGTCGCTGATCCCGGGTGCGCCACCTTCAGCAAAGGAACGCACAGGGAGTAGCAAGCTGAAGGCCATAAGTTGAGTTGGGCATCCTGGCTATGAACTTGGTTAGCTTGACCTGCAATTATTCTCTTGCAGGATGGGTGAGGAGTAGGAAATCCAGACGCGAAAGCTGGTGGTTGGGATGCGAACGCATGGAGCTGAAATGTCAGGCTGTGCTTCACTCCAAACCATTGTGCTCCAAGGCATGCACCTTTGGCCACAGAGTTTTTAGAGTGGTGGTGATACTCCGTGATGTCTTCTCTGGAGTGTAAAAGACAACCCCTACGCAGATTGGCAGTGCTTTCCCCAGAGTGCGCTGAGCGGTCCAAGGGCTGGTAAGGTGGAAAAATAGGGGGTGGCATTGGTGCTGCAAGCAGAGTATGTGTTGGGCCATGCCTTGTAGTATGTCTGGGTCAGAGCCTGATGTGGTTGTGCTACAGAATCAGGCCTCCTCCGGACCTGGCCCTTGCACTGTGGAAGACTACCTCAAGGGGTGCGTGTGCCGGCGGAGTGGTGGTGACATGCCCCTTTTGCTCATGGCGCAAAAGTTCAGCTGCTGTTGTCCGTGTGGCTGGTTTCACTTGGCTGCTGAATGCTGTGGCGACCTTCATCTGCATAGACGCATGTGTGCAGCACTCGAATGTGCAAGCATTGCTGTTGGTTGTTGGGGTGGGGCTTTCGCCTGAGTTTTCGTTTTATTCTGCATATTTTTGAATCTGTGATTTGTAAGCTGCCCTTAGGAAGAACGGCAGAGTTAGAAATAGACTCAATTGTCTTCTGGCATGCACTTTGGTGGACAGAGCCCATTCCGCCAGGTGCAGGTGGTAGGCCCTCACTTGGACCCGTGGCAGGCTACTGGTGAAGGGGACTTCAGTCCACAATAGCACATCCTGGATTAAAATCTTTTCTTAGTCCTTAAGGTTCCCTGATACGCACATAGCTTGTGAAACACTCGCTTGAGCATTGCCTCCCTTTGAAACAGCAGTGCGTACTTCTAGGCTTGCCTTAGTTGCCTTGACACAGGGTGGGGCTCAGATTCTCACAAGGTGCTCAGAATTGGCATTGATTTGTGTTGAACTTTCAGGTATCGACCAACTACCTGCAGGCCTGTATATTCTTCCTCTGAGAATTTAGTGGCGTTTCACGAACCTCCCTCAAGGGGATCCAGATCGTTTTGGGTGGGCGGCGGGACAGCGATATTTGAGTCCAGCAGCGCTTCAGAGACCAGTTTAGATATTCAGGGTAAAGCTTTTTGAGAGTCAAATCTCCCTTCATCAGATAAAAGCAGGAATGGAGATTGCTGATCCCTTATATATCAAAGAGGGAGTCTGGATGCAATGGTAAACTGGGTATTTCTGAAAGGGACATAGAAGGATGCTAAAATACCTTGGCAGCATGGCAAAAAATCATGGCCATGCATCATTGGTGGGTTGTGTGTGGGTCGGCTTACGTGTGAAGGTAAGTTGGATCTGAGAGAAGAGAAGCATTAGCTGTCATTTCATGTGCTCTCCAAACAATTCTGTACAGCCTTGAAGGCTTGAAATATTTTTAAAACATGAAAGCTAGCATAATCCTTACTGTTTGTAATCCAATACTTAGTAAAATGTATTATTACCATTATTATTACTATTACGATCGTAACAGTGAATATACAATCCTCAGTGATTAAAACCTCACCGGCGCAATTCAGAAAATTGCAAATAGAATAATTTCTGGGGAGATTTATGTCGGAAAAGTGCCGCTTACAATAGAAGCCAAACCTCCAGTACAAAATCAACGCCATCCTTGTTACAGAATAAATGGCTGAATTGTTACAGGTAAGAGGGTACAATGGCTAGGTAATTTCCTGCCTGATTTTTCTCTTGGTGGGCTTCTGCTATATTTTGCCCAAGTTTTGTGTTCTGTTTGATGGAAAAGAAATTTTTCTTCAAACAGTAGCTGGAAAGAAAGCTAAGAAAGCAAAATGGTAGAAAGACAAGGTGTCACTGGCTACACTGTGCTAAAGAAGAGAGCCACAGAGTCTCTCTTTGGTAGGCGTGGGGAAATCTATTCCTACAAGGATCCCCTCTGTACAAAACAAGAATGTTTTGGTGAATTTCTGGTGATATTATTGTGAAGGGTGGGTGCAACCAGGGAATGCCTTGCAAAAGTATCCAGGTTCAGCTCCTAAGCAATGTTCCCTCTAAGCTGACAGTGTGAGCTAGTTCACAGTTATTTAGCCTCCGGCTCAAACATTTTGATCTTGGCTCAGGAAGGATGGCTCCAGCGCAAACTAATTTATGCAGCAGCCAAATCGCTGGCTCACAAGCTTTAATGCCGGTAGCTCACAAAGTCGAATTTTTGCTCACAGGACTCCACAGCTTAGAGGGAGCATTGCTCCTAAGCAGTGTTCCCTCTAAGCTGAGTTAGTGTGAGCTAGCTCACAGTTTTTTAGCCTCTAGCTCACAGATTTTTGTCTCAGCTCAGGAAGGATGGCTCCAGAGCCAACCAATTGATGCAGGAGCCAAATCGCTCACTCACAACTTTAATGCCAGTAGCTCACAAAGCAGAATTTTTGCTCACAAGACTCCGCAGCTTAGAGGGAGCATTGCTCCTAAGCAGGGCTTTTTTTGTAGAAAAAGCCCAGCAGGAACTCATTAGCGTAACAGGCCACACCCAACAGCAGAAACTCATTAGCATATTAGGCCACACCACTGACATCTTTACATTTTCAAACTAGTTTGTGAACTAGTTTGTTAGCATATTAGCCCACACACACCATGTTACCAGAAGAGCGGTCATCCAGCCACACCCACCTTTTGCTTCTTATTCTGTTTACCTTGTTTGTTGTCAAAACCCAGGGGTTTTTTTGGTAGCAGGAATTAATTTGCATGTTAGGCCACATACCCCTAATGTAGCCAATCTTAATGAGTTTCTGCTGTTGGGTGTGGCCTATTATGCTAATGAGTTCCTGCTGGGTGTGGCCAACTCAGGAGCCAGCCGGAACTCCGTTCCTGTGCGCTCCTGCCCCAAAATATCCCTGCTCCTAAGTATACCTGTGACGGTACTTGCCAGGTTAGCCTCCTACTCCTTCATGGAAGGTGGTGAGATTATCTGGAAGAAGCCAGGAAAATCCTTCATACTTAGATTGTAAGGCAGTAGTTTCTCCATCTGTTGCGTTCACTGAATCTTCCTTTTTTTTTTTTAAAAAAAAGACAAACTGACTACATGGAGTTGTAGATAATATTAGTTTGCAGGACACGATGGAACGATAAGTACGGGATATTCTTTCAGTTTTCCTGGAGACCAATTAGCTGCTTGAGCTCTGGAGAGATTTAGTGTGTCAGGTTTCAGTAATAAAATTCTTTACTTTGAGGCAGTCAAGGTAGCTTTGAATTATCATTATTTAAATGCAGCTAATTGAAATCTGCCAGGATAGGGAATGTAATATTGAGTTGGGACATGGAATTACGAAATGGCAAATGGCCCCTTTTTGGAAACTAGATTAGGGAATAGATGCTTCTGGCTGTCGCCTGCAGTACACCAGTGGTTTGTGGTGATGCAAAATACAACGCCGCTCTCAGTAAGTGCAATGAAGAGGGTTGGCAGGGTGGGCCATGGCGGTCTTTCCTGTTCAATCCGTGCCCTGGTGCATTGTTTGAACTTGAGTTGGTTGGGCTCACCTTGCCTTAAGAGGCAAATTATATGCCGTGCAATTGCTTTTCTGAAGAGGTCGGACGAAGGACCATTTTGGGAGCAGCAGGCGAGCGGAGTGTGGGGAGAGCAGACGGTTCGGCTGTAAATGTACAGTAATGGAGAATCCCCTTTTACGGATGCCACTTATGTTAATAGCTTGTATAGCAAACATTCAACACTGGTGCCTTTAGGGAGTCTTTTATTTCTGTAATTGCAGAATGACTTAAAAAAAAAGAAAAGACGACCCTGGCTGTTGGCCAAAATGACTTTCAATCCGCAACCTTCCAGAAGTGTACTAGGCAAGCTTGTTCTTGGACTAAGTGCGTTGTGTTGGTGTGATGCTGCTTGAGAGGAGAGAAGCCCCGGGGGGTGGTGCATCGACCATTTTGGATGAAAGCAGGGCTAGGTGTAGTACAAATTGCTATCTAGGCATGGGAATAAAGCTGTATTTATTTCATTTACATCATTCATGCCCGGCTTTCCTCCCCAATGGGGATGCGAAGCCGCTTACATCATATTGGTTTTCTCCATTGCCTCCTCGCAGCATCGTTGTGAGGGAGGGTAGCCGCTGACTGGCCCAAGGTCACCCAGAGAGCTTCTCTGGCAGAATAGGATTCAAACCTGAGTCTCCTATGACCCTTGGGCAAGCCATAGTTCTATCTCAAGTGTTCTCTCAAGGGCAGTTCTGAAAAGAGCTCTCTCGGCCCCACCTACCTCACAGGGTGTCTGTTGTGGGGAGGGGGAGGGAAAGGAGTTTGTAAGCCACTCTGAGAATCCTTTTTTTTTTATGACAGTTTATTAATTTTCACAAATTTATCCATAAAATAACACAGCTTAAAGTTTTAACAGAAAGTATATCTTTTCGAGCCTCAAATTCATTGCTTTTCTATCCAGTCATAAATTTTTAACCATTTGTCCATGTCCTTGTTCTTTGCTTCTATCGCAGACGTCAAGTTCCTTTGGTCCATCTTATCTAACTCTGCTACCTCTAATAACTTTTCCATCACTTCTTTTAAATTGGGCACTTCCACCGATTTCCAGTTCTTTGCCCATAGAATTCGCGCCGAAGACAACAAATATACAATCAGAGATACATCAATTCTGCTTAGGTCAGACGGTAAAATGTTTAGTAGAAAGATTTCCGGTTTAAGCACCAGCTCAATCTGGGTTATTTCCCTGATTAGTTTTCTAATCTTTCTCCAATATCTTACTGCTTTGTGGCATTGCTCTGAGAATCCTTCAGGTAGTGAAGGGTGGGGTATAAATCCAATCTCCTCCTCTTCTGTGTCCTAGTCTGACACTCTAACCCAGGGGTGTCAAATGTATGGCCCGGGGGCTGAAACAGGCCCATCCAGAGCTCTTGTGTGGCACACGAGCAACTAGTGCAGGGGAGGGAACAGGAGACTGCTCAAGGGGAAGTGGAGGAGGAGGAAATTGGGTACAAGTAATACAGTAAAGGTAGGCTACACACAAATCATGGCGAACGAGGTTCTGAGTTTGGCACTTAGACCCCCGCCCCCCGAAACCCCCCAGTTCTAATCACAGCCTCCTCGAGCACAGGCGATGCGACTCTGGCTCTCAAGGAAGCACTCACTACACCCCCCCCCCCTTACCCACTCAGCCAGGAGGGGAGGGCAAGCGTCGAGAACACACGGAGAAAAGATTTCATCTGTCCCAGGATCTTGCCCACGAGCTGAAAAGTATCCATATGAATTGGACGAGCAGATGTCCTCTGCATGCCAAAGCCGGAAGGGGATATTTAACATGGAACGGCCACGAGCTGTGCACCGTTCTGTACCAGCGCCTCGCACAATAGGAGATGCTCCAGTCAGAACAGCAGGGGTTCTGCCCTTGGCAGGTGCGTGAAGGGAGGCTGTTTCTTGCTCGCTTCCCTATGCTCAAATCAGCCCCCGATTCTTCCAGTACTGGCTTTTGTCTGCACACTTGAAGAGGCTTTTTTTTTTTGCTTGAAAGAGAGACGAGTAGGAATATGGAATATGGGCCCCCAGTCTTCTTGAGTCTGTGAGCACCTTGTGAATTCTGACCCAGGGTGATTGGTGGGTGCAACCACAATGGCCGCCCCAGGGGGCAGGGCAAGTCACTAAAGGGCAGCCGCGGGAAGCGGAGACACACGCACGGGGATGATAAAAAAAATACGTATATACAGGAAAACGGATAAGAGACAAAACAAGGGATAAGAGACAAAACAAACAGTGGTGGCAGCTGCTACTGGCGCAGTGTTATTTTGATCTGCATAGTCGGTCCGATCTTCAGGGGCAAATCAGAAGCCCTGCTGAGCAAGAGCCCCACCCACTTTATAGTCAGTCCGATCTTCAGGGGCAAATCGGAAGCCCTGCTGGGCAGGAGCCCCACCCACTTTAGAGTCAGTCCGATCTTCAGGGGCAAATCAGAAGCCCTGCTGAGCAAGAGCCCCACCCACTTTAGAGTCGGTCCGATCTTCAGGGGCAAATCGGAAGCCCTGCTGGGCAGGAGCCCCACCCACTTTAGAGTCGGTCCGATCTTCAGGGGCAAATCGGAAGCCCTGCTGGGCAGGAGCCCCACCCACTTTAGAGTCGGTCCGATCTTCAGGGGCAAATCGGAAGCCCTGCTGGGCAAGAGCCCCACCCACTTTAGAGTCGGTCCGATCTTCAGGGGCAAATCGGAAGCCCTGCTGGGCAAGAGCCCCACCCACTTTAGAGTCAGTCCGATCTTCAGGGGCAAATCAGAAGCCCTGCTGGGCAACAGGCCCACCCACTTTATATAAAAAAAACCAAACACTTGATGGGCACTAAGAGAGGCACTTCCTTTCTCCTCTGTCTTGTTTAAAGTGTTACCTGTGGTGCCCTACCTATAGTATAAGCTTCTCATCGAATCATAGAGTTGGAAGGGACCTCCCGGGTCCTTTGGTCCAACCCCCTGCTCAATGCAGGGAATTCACAAGTACCTCCCCCTTCACACCACCAGTGACCGTTGTTTCATGCCCAGAAGATGGCCAAACCCCCCCCCCCCCCAACCGTCCAGGATCCCTGGGCCAAACTGGCCTGGAGGAAAACGGCTTCCTGACCCCAAAGTGGCAATCAGCATTGCCGGTCCAGCCTTTTGTGAGACGGGCAACTGTGGGTTCCTTGCTATGGAAGCTTATGTCACTGTAATAGTCTGTTGGGGTTTAGGGTGCTTTGAATATGGAGAAGGCAGATTCCTGTAGCTTAGGACTCAGGAGGTCTTGAACAAGGGAGTCAGGGAATAGTCCGCAGAAGAAGCCAGGAACAAGGGATATCTGCTCACAATTGGTAAGGCCGCAAGTCTTGCACCTTTAATTATTACCTGTGGTTCATGCTCTCCCTATACAAATTGCCCTCATTAACTTATACATCTCTGCTGCTTAGATTTGCAGTCCAAACACAGGAAGTCCACCTGTATGCGGCTTCTTCCGCTGCCACTGGGAATGAGCAGTATCAGCTGGCCACCAAATGGGTGCTTGCTTGACGAGAGCAGCACTGCAAATATGCACGGGCAGGAGGCTGAACTCAATTAAAACAGCTTGCATGAGGCTGTTGCACTTGACGTTACGGGCAGAATTAAGTTTCTGCATGCTGAGGCTTCAAGCAAGCCTGCAAGGGTATGAAGTTGCAGCTCTTGTCTTTGTGAGTGTCCCATACAAACTAGCGTCGTTGCAGTTGAGCTTGATGGTGAACATAGTGCCGTCGTATAAGACTTGCCAGAACACTGCCAGGAGGAAGTATGAGGAAGAGGGAACACCCTTGCCCATCTTTAAAAAAGCAAACAGACTAGCAGGTGGTGGAAGACCTCATCGGTATGTACCAATGAACTGTTTTGGGGGGGGGGGGGGATGCAGAGTGTTCATTCCTCTCCAGTGAGAGCCGCTGTTAGCTAACTCTGTTTATAATCAGCCGGTAGGTTTACATTCCTGTGATGAAGAGTTAGTTGTGCGGCTGACTCAGTGGAGCGAGGAGTTCATCTTTTGTCCCGAGAATCTTTATTTTGCACCCACGGATTTGTATTGTCTTCCTGCAGTATTTTGCCATGCGTAGCCGTTTAGAACGAGCACGAAGGAAGGACTGCTTGCTCTCTCACTCTCTGGGATTAGGGACTGCAGCTTCCCAACTATCGAATTTGCAGCTCTGACTTTTGGGACAGGGGTCTCTGCTACGGTGCCTGTGCATACGTTGCTCCCCCCCCCCCCCCCTTTTCCTGGTGTTTTTTAGAAAGTGTTTGGGGCTGGATGGAGCTTTTGCCCAGCAGGACTTCTGAGTGGCCATTGGGGGATCTGATTAGCTGTTTAAAAAATGTTGCTTTGGCGGCCGCTTCCACCGCAGCGGAGGCATCGTCATTGACAGAACGTAAAATTTGCAAGAAAATAGTCTTAAAACGATACGTTCATTATAAGAAGTCGTCTTGTTCAACATAGCTTAAGCCTGAAATATTGGAAGAGCTGCTTTTAGAACGATGCGAAAGTTCAGGCCCAGCCACTTTGTGGCTGACTCCGCCTCCTGCAGCAGCCATTCCGTGGTGGCGCTCACCACCCTGTGGAGGACTCCAAAGGTGCTTGCAGGGTTACAAAGGCTGGGGACCCCTGGGATTTCTCCTTCAGCTGATTTCCTCTGTGCAAGAGAAATAACTGAGATGCAGTCAACTGGAAATAAATGGGTTCCCTGCTCCTTGCATTCCAGCTTCTTAAAACGACTGATCAAGTATGTGTGGGGCGCATTCCCATGCGTGCTAAAGTGCTTGCGATGCCACACGTGGGGTGCTGGAAAAGGAGTGGGATCAAACTTGGGTTTCGGCAGGCCATACGGGGTGAGGGGTCATCTGGCTAAACAGTTCATCTGCTCTGTATGTTGTGCCTCTTCAATCATGTGGTCATGCAGCGGTCCCCTGACACCTGTTGTTTATAACATGTAATGGGGTAAAACTCATAATTTCACTGTGAGCAAATGGACAGAGGGCATGGAGGAGGAAGGCAGCTGTCCGGCTGCTGTGAAGTGTGATGTTTACGGGGCCAAGCAAGACATAATGTGAGAAGTATGCAAAGCATCCCACAGTGGTTATTTTTCTTGTACTGCATTCATGCACCACTGCCTTTTCATTTAACTCTACTTCTCCCTGGCTATTTCTGTTCCTCCCAATCAGGCGGGGTGGGGTGGGTTGGGGGGGCAGAGCTGCAGAGAAGATCATCTCTAGAAGGTTGGGAGGCAGTCTGTGGGGCAAGCGGGGTTTTTTTTGGAGAAAAGTTAGCTCAGGTGGAGTGGGTTAATCCCCTTTGCTGTGATCAAGCTTGGAGCCCTTTGTAATTGTACTGCAGTTTTATCAAAACGTAGCCAAATATTTCCTGCGTTTCTCCTAAAGGTTTCCCTTGCTCGAAAGCCAGTAGAAACTGACTCTAGGGGGCAGTGCTCGTCTCAGTTTCCAAGCCGAAGAGCCAGCGCTGTCTGAAGACTTCTCCGTGGTCATGTGACACTTATGACTAAACGTGGAGGTGCACGGAACACTGTTACCTTCTCACCGATAAAGCTGATGCTGTAGGCTACCTTAATGTCACAGAGCCGGCCCTTTCTCATAAGTAATGATTCCCCCTTCCACGTGGGAAATACCATTGCAGCTCTGATCGGTGTCTGTCTTCAATACGAAATCATTTACTGGCTTTCTATGAGGAGTACGGTATGGGGGGGGGGCAGGTGTAAGACCAGTGGGAGCTTGGGTTAAAGTCCTTGCTGCTCTATGAAGCCCTCTCTAATCTCGGGTTAGTGACCCTCTCTCATCCTAACCTGTCTTTCTGATCTGTGTGAAAGAATTGCAGACTCATGAACCCACAGCGTCACCCTACACTGGTTGGAATGGTGTGGCAGTCTAAGCATGTAAAAAGTGGGTTGAGTAAGTCCATATTTGAAAAAAGGCATCTGTGACGGGATTAAAGGGGGGAAAAACCCCTATGACCAGCAGAGTGTGTTCATAGAGTGAGGAGGGGGCTGTTTGGGGCTCAGGGCTCTCGATTATTGTCCGTGAACAGACTCCAAAGGGAAGCGCTGAGGGAGTGAAGCCACTTTCGCCTTCTGAAGAGACCCTGTGGAGAATTCTGTTTCTAGGAAGGAACAGACTCAATCATAGTGAACTAAGCGAACACAAACACTAACATACATCAGTCCTGGCGAGCCTGTGAGATGGGGTTGTGGGAGGGCTGAACTCCGGCAGGGTCTGGACAGCTGTGTAGAGGCCAGCTGTGACTCAAAGAGGCCAGTAAGACACAGCTATAGAGGAACCACAAAGCAGGATAGGAAAGAGCGTAATAGAAGAGTTGAGTGAACGTGTAACCATCTGTATGCCACAACAACTACAACAAAAACCCTATAAGTATACGGCCTGAACGTAGTCTGAGGACCAGTGCCAGCCCTTTCAGCAACAAAGAGTCTTCTGTACAAACAACCGATATCCCCCTGTTGTGTTCTGCCAATAAATTAGTTTTATTTTATCTTGAGAAAACCTTGGTGCCTGACTCATACTTAAAAAAAACAACCAACCAATCCCCGAAGAGACTAGTTAAGAAAGAGAGGGACCTGAGTAATATTCGTAGACCGCTGGGCCGATCTGTTCCCTCAGAGGGAAAGTTCAAGCTACAGCTTGTAAAGAGGAGTAGGGTCATAGCATCAACTGCTAATTAGAAGTGACTGCATACAACAGATTTCTCTTTTTTGCAGTGATTCCATGTTAAAATATTGAAGAAGAAGAAGAGTATTGGAAGAAAATATTGGAAGAATATAGTACACAACCAGTGTTCCCTCTAAGCTGAGTTAGTGTGAGCTGGCTCAGTTTTTTAGCCTCCGGCTCACACATTTTCGTCTCAGCTCTAAAAGGATGGCTCCAGAGCAAACTAATCAATGCAGTAGCCGAATCGCTCGCTCACAACTTGAATGCCAGCAGCTCACAAAGTCGAATTTTTGCACACCAAGACTCCACAGTTTAGAGGGCGCAGTTGTATGCAACATGTGATCTGGCATTGCAGAGGAACACAAAGGTGTGATGTGATGCCGTTTGGAAGAGTCTTAGCATGCATCAGACGATTCTCAGAGCAACCTTCCCTCGAGACACAAATGAGCGTCCCCTCTCATTTGCGTGCACGTGTTCAAGATCCAGAAGAAATAACCAGGTGTAAAAATAGTTCAGTGAGCTGTAGTAGTACGCTCTCGTCACTGGGTGGGGAGGGGGGGAGGTATTTAGTTCAAGGACAGCCTGTGTCCCAGAGCACCACGGATGGAGGGGTTTCAGCTCAGAGTCTTTCTGCAGTTGTGTTCTTGAATAGATGGTTTGCTGAAAGTAAATATCCCCTGATGAAGCACATTATACCTTGGAACGTGTTGGTATTCTTAATGAGCTCTATGCTGCCTTTTGGATCTTGATTGATTAGATGCTACCTCCTTACAGTAGATGCATAGCCACAGAACTTGTATGGAGCCAGAAATGGGCTGTTCTAAGAAATATTTGCTTTCTGAGGAACTGTCAGTTTGTTTAGTAATAAGACTCTACCAGCTGTAGATACCCGGGGGAAAAGACAAGGTATAGAAGTTGTCCTGTACCACGCTGGGTTGTTGTGAAGAGAATGATGTAAGCTGCTCTGGGTCCCCCCATTGGGGAGAAAGGCGGGATCCAAAGTAAATTAAAATAAAATTGAAATGACAGGAGATCTCTAAGTGTAAACTAGGAGTGATGATTCCACTGCTTACAGAGCTTACCCTACCTTCTTGGAGAGCTCTTAATGGCTGTACAGTGTGACTTTGTTCAGTTTCATGTCTCAGTGGGTCCCACCAACTTCTCTCTTCAGGACTTTTTTTGGGGGGGAATGGGCATTTGCTAGTTTAAAGGGGCACAGTTTGCTTTCTAAAGATATTAATAATGAAAAATAATGATTTCAGAGGGTTAGCTGTATTGGTCTGCAGTAGAACAGCTAGATACAAGTCCAGGAGCCCCTTAAGAGACCAACGAGATTTTGGGGGACACAGTTCAAGGCCAGTGGCACCTTTGAGACCAAGTTTTATTCAAGGTATAAGCTTTTGGGTGCATGCACGCTTCTTCAGATACACTGAAGTGGAAGTTGTCAGTTCATACATAGAGGTAGAGGGCGAGCAGCAAATTAGCATACAGCATAATAAAGGCGTTTAACAGAGGCATGATGTTGAAACACTTCTATTGTGCTGTACGCTAGTTTGCTGCTCACCCTCTGTATGTATGGACTGGCAACTTCCGTTTCAGTGTACCTCCAGAAGCATGCATGCACACCAAAGCTTATACCTTGAGGAAGAAGAAGAAGAGATTGGGTTTATACCCCGCCCTTCACTTGGAGTCTCAGAGCGGCTTACAATCTCCTTTCCCTTCCCCTCCCCACAACAGACACCCTGTGAGGTAGGTGGGGCTGAGAGAGCTCTTTCCCAAGCTGTCCTTGAGAGAACAGCTGGTACAGAGCTATGGCTTGCCCAAGGTCATCCAGCCAGGTGCAAGTGGAGGAGTGGGGAATCAAACCGGGCTCTCCCAGATTAGAGTCCGCACACTTAAGCACTGTACCGAACTGGTAAAACTTCGTTGGTCTTAAAGGTGCCGCTGGACTTGAACACTGCCGCTTCAGGCCAACATGGCTACCCACCTGAATCTAACTTCAAGAAATAAAAAATTGGGGGGGGGGGGATATATAAGCTTTCTAGAGTCACTGCTTCCTGGTGAAGTATCTGATGATGGGAACATCGACTCTCAAAAACTTATACTTCCTGAATTTTGGTGGTCTGCAAGGTGCTCCCGGACCCCAATCCAGCAGTGAAACATGCCAAGAATGTCTTTAACAGGTTACTTGATCTAGAAACGTGAGGAATCGGCTGCAGTCTTGGAAGTGACGGGGAGTAGGTTACTTGATAAGAGAATCCTGTTGATTGGTTGGAAGAGACAACTGAATGAAGATGGCGAGGATCAGGCTGGCGGGCCCTCATGCTTCTAATCTGGGCCATCTGCAAAACAGTATTTATTTGCAGTATCAATCATCTGGGCTGCAAGATCGCAAGGGCTCATTGGCCCGGAGCGGACAGGGGAAGGCGAAAGGCTGTTCTCCCTCCCTCAGTACAGAGGCAAGCAACGTAATTAGAACCGAGGTGGCCGAGCCGTGGAGGTCAACCTTGGTTAGGATCCTGTGCTGTGTGCGTTTCGGGCTCCTCCAGGCTGCCCCCCTCTTTTCATAAGGGACCCTCAACTAAACTATGCTGCTAGTCCAGCAAAAGCTGATTCATAGAATAAATTGCAGCTGGTCTCCAAGGTGCTTAAGTTTGCAATCTCTAGCCTAGGGGGAAGAGACAGCTGGTTGCCCCCCCCACCCCTGTTCTGCCCCTTTAATCCTTTCTCTGGCTTTTAGGGGTGGTTTTTCCTGCTCAGACTTCGAGGGGAACTTAATTTGCAGCTCTGTAGGCATTAGGGCTGCCAAGTCTTGAAAACTCACTGGCGGGGGGGGGGGGAGTCCTCCTCCCGTCGGGAGTTTCTTCTGGCACGCGCGCTTCACGCGCGTGCCCATCGATATCGCCGGAAGTGACGCAGCACGTTGGGGGCGTTGCCAGGGCGACGCTCTGGCAATCGCCCCAAAACTCTATGGTATCATAGAGTTTTGGGGCGATTGCCAGAGCGTCGCCCTGGCAACGCCCCCAACGTGCTGCGTCACTTCCGGTGACGTCATTACGTCGTCCTTGCTGGACAACGTCGAGGGTGGGGTTCCCCCCGCCGGCCAAATGGTGGCCGGCGGATTGGGAACCCCTTTAGTGGGGGATCCCCCGCCCCCCGGGCTGACTTGGCAGCCCTAGTAGGCATGGATGGGATAGGGCTGTGGTGGCTCAGAGGTTAAGAGACTGAACCAGAAGGCCAGCAGTTCAAGACCCTAGTGCCGCGTGACAGAGTGAGCTCCCGTCTCTGGCCCCAGCTCCTGCCAACCTTGCAGTTCAAAATCAAGAAATTGCAAGTAGATGAATAGGTACCGCTTCGGTGGGAAGGTAACAGCGTCCCGTGCGCCTCGGGGTTTAGTCATGCCGGCCACATGGCCACGGAAATGTCTTTGGACCGCACTGGTTCTTCGGCTTGAAAACGGAAATGAGCACCACGTCCCTAGGGTCGGATTCCACTGGCTTTCGAGCAAGGGAAACCTTTACATTTATCTTTTAGGCATTTTCCAAAGCTACCCAAACATTCACAGGAACAATGTTTCCTTATACAATTGCTTCTGATTGCAAAACATACTTGTCCAATACTGGTCCAATGCAGCCCAGACCAATGGCTATGGTTGGAGGGTCCCTCACTAGAGAGGATGCCATCTTAAAGAGACTGGAAGCATTTTAGTGGATACTGTAGTTTTACTGAAGCAGTCTATGCTGCCGAGTAACGAAGTTTTATTGTTGTTGTGTTTTAAATGATTTTAAATTGTTATGATGTGTATGGCTTTTAAGCCCTTGTTAGCCGCCCTGAGCCCGCTTGCGGGGAAGGTGGGATATAAAAACTAAAATAAATAAATAAATAAAGAAATACTTCTGATAGCAACAAGGTCACCACACATGAGGCACATCCAGCAGTTTACTATTGTGTGGAGTTGAAATACAAGAACGTTGGCCCGTTAAGAATTTGGGATTGTTGGAAACATTGTTCGTGTGAATGTGTGGTGATCTTGTTTTGCAATTAGAAGCAATTGTATTAGTCACTTCTGAAGAAGTACCCCGAAAGTTGATGAATAGGTACCGCTTCGGTGGGAAGGTAACAGCGTTATATCAGTGTATATCTGGATTCTTCGTTCCTTGCCTTGTGACTCCAGTGTATTGATCTTCTATATATTGTTGTTCTATTGATTATATTGTATTACTCTATTTGAGAGAGTGTAGTAGTGTTTTTTTTTTGTCACACAGCTTCTCTTTGCTTGTTCCCATTTTTCACTGTGTGATCCATATTGCTCGTCTTGAGGAGGAAATGTACGCAAGTGCACCACTCTGCATTATGCGGAGTTGATCAGCTGGACTGTCTGGGCCAGTAGTGTTGTGACAGGCAGTGGCTTTTCTAGATCTCTTGCAGGGAGACGCCTTCCCGCCTTCCCCATGCAAGATGTGAGTTCTGCCCCTGTGTGCAAGTGTCCCTTTCAGCATCCTTTGCATAACACGCTTTCGGTAAAATGGGATTGAGAGAAGAACTTGTGTGATCATGCAGTACTGGAAATGGGGTTCGGCTGTATTCCTATAAATTGGCAGAAGTCACTAGGAAAATGCATGGATCTGTTCTGCGAGCAGAGGCACTTTTCTTGCAGCAGAAAGAGCTGTCCCTTTATTCAAGACACTCTTGATTCAGCGTATTTTTACCCTGGGCAGGGGTTCCACTCACACACGCTATTGGAATTGAAGCTTAATGTGAATGTAAAATTAATAATAGAAATACTGTTATGTTTCAGTTTGCTTTGCTGATCCTGCCAAATGAAGGACTCTAATATCGTTCAACAGAAAATTATCTGTTGGGGCTATGCTGATATACTGCTTCCTGCCAATGCGTGCCAAGGTGTTTAATGTTTGGGTTATATGTTGTAAAGATACCATCAGCTTGCTGCTGTTTTCTGTATGGGAATTAACTTGGAGCAGTGTCATGCGACCCACAAAATTTTCATTTGCCGTGAGATGTGACAGCTGGTATTTTGTCCACTGCAGGTAACCATAGAGCCAAAGGGTCATGCGCCGCTACCCGTTTTCCAAACAGTAGTGGCGAAATCTAGACGTTTGTCTCGTATCCAGCAAGATCTGAATGCACTGCCACGCTTCTTCTCGAATACATCCTGTACAATCATAGTTCTCTCCCGTCGTGTGATAACGCCAGGAGGATAAACGAGACACTGAATCTTCGCACAAAGGAAATGGGTTTTTATAATGAGTGCAGTCTGAACAGCACTAATCTCTTTTTGGATCATTACTTCACCTAATCGCAAAGCCGCCTTCTTTTTTTAATTCAAATCCTCGCAGGGTTCTAATTGGTGACCTCCGGAGTCTGATAATTGTAGGAGATAGCTGGCCTCCAGTGGTAGACCTAAATGGCCTGCACAATTAAAAGTGAGAAATGGCGCTTAACCCTTAGCCGGATCTGGCTCGGATGTCTTGACTCAGCCGGCACCGTCCGGCATTAAGCATCTGCACGCAGTCCTTGACACTTGGATCATGGCTACCGAAAGAGCTGTTCACTATCTATTTTTCTGTGACTCTTACATTTGGAAATACTTATTGGAGGCCCTGAGTAGTTTGTCAGGGTTCTGAAATGGTTTTGTTAGCCGAATTGCTTTAATTTAAATTTAGCAATTGGCAGAATACCGGGTTCTTGCCAGCTATACCAAGATCCCGCTTCCTCCAGGAGTTCCCAGAAAACAGGCAATGAGGCTGGGTGATTTCTTTGATGTTTACTATAAAATGTTGTTCAAGCGTACAAAAACGTAATCACACCCACATACACGCAAGATCTAAGAAAATCAGATAGAAGATAGCACTGTTGCATTAGCAGGAGTTTCGTTGAGGGGTAATACGTTACCTATCCTGGAGATGGGTGGTTCACTTCCACAAGAAGATTGAGGGGAGATGAAAAGGAAGAAAATGGGGGACGTGATCTGAACCTGCAGATACATGCCTTGTCCTGGCTGCGCAAAGATGGAGGCAAGGTGTTGGGTACAGAAAGCTGGACTTGAGAGGTTGGTAAGAAGATAGGGGTCAAAGGAGGCTAGCAATGGGTTTCTGTTGTGCAAGATCTTTTATCAGGTAGCATTGGGGCGGGTTGCGCTGACCACATCCCCTTGTCACACCTACTAGTTGGTCCGTCCCCACTTAGCCTTACTATTGGTCAGTGTCAGGAGGAGGAGGAGGCAGGAAGGAGTGGACAATATTGCAAATCTAGGTGCTAAGCAGGAACTAACACCTGGGCCATCTGGTGGGTTCCTTGGCACCAATCCTTGGTCTCGTGATGGCTTCGGCCAGGTCACTCGATGGTCGACGATTAGTTGCTAAGCAACCTAATCTCTTACAGGAACTTTGGGGGAAGGTGTGAAGAGGCCAGCTCTAAGGAGATAGGGACTCTTTGAAATGGAGTCCTGGTCTCCCTGTTGGTGTGAACACGTGAAAGAGACCAAAGAACTTTTTGAAATGGAGTTCTGGTCTCCATGTAGGTGTGAACTCTGAAGGAAGTCTCCCGCTGTGGGCTGGAGCCTCTCACTGCAATAGAGAGTGCATTTGCCCTCAGCAAGATGACAACCCAAAGTTCGAACTTATGATTTTAACAGTTCATAAGAGCATATAATATGCCTTGCTGGCTTACAGTTAGTCTTGGCCTGAAAGTATAAGGAGGTAAGTGGTGCTACCACGAGGGAAATGAAGTCTGATCTCATGAAGCCTGCAGTTGTCTAAGAACAGCTGTGCCCCCCCACACCATCCCAGGTAATTGGCAGGGATGGTCCTAGTTAGGAATGGTAGTTTTGGGATTACGAGACAAATTATTTCCTGCTGGTGGAAGAGCCCTGAGTTGAGGAAGTCTTCTTGCACCCAGAAAAGCCATGCTATTTTAGCAGGAAGGTAAAACCCAGCCACCTAGGAGACCTTGAAATGCAAAGATCTAAGGCAGGGGTGGCCAAACTGTGGTTCCGGAGCTACATGAGGCTCTTCCACACAGCTGCTTTAGCAGGGCAGCTAGGGAAGCAAAGTCTTCAGTCTTCCCTTCCCCAGCCAGTGTTCCCCTCCCAGGGTAGGCTTGAAGTGAGGGGAGCAGAGAAAGAAAGAAACCTTAAATTTAAATGCATTCTCAAAGCCCCCCCCCCCCTCCTGCTGGCCAGCTTGGAAAAAGAATTTATCTATTTAAATCCCTTCTCCAAGCCAAGCTAGTGGGCGTGGGGGGGAGGCTTGGAGGACACATTTAAAGTTGCTTTTTTTCTACTTCTCCCTCCCTCCATCATCTCTTTCTGTCTGTCTCTCCCTCCCCCCATCTGTTTGCCTTCCTTCCTTCCCCATCTATTTTCTTTGATTTTCTCTTTCTTTCCACCTCTTTCATTCTTTCTTTTCACCTCTCCTTCTCTTTCTCTCTCTCTCAGAAAAATAAGTATCATTAGCAAACAAATATCATTGGACAAATAAATATCAGTATCTGTTTTTACCTCTTTTGTTCGTATTATCTAACAGGCCTTAGATCCACAGGAGACCCCGATGGGAGACCATCAGTCTCCTACAGGGCCAGATCTCAAGTGTAGACCAAGAGGGAATAAAGAATTTTTCCCTAGATGCAGTGCAGCTGAGAAGGTTTCTCCATTTCCTGAGCTCTTTGAGAAACAATTAAAAGCAGAGTGGGTAAAACCAATGGCCAACAGTCAGTTTCCAGGATTTATTAAAAAAATTACACACCTTACCATCTCAAAGCCAGTGAACTTTTACAGATTCCACTGGTTGATGCTCCGGTTACTGCACTGGAGTTCTTTGTCCTGTTATGGGCAGAGGAAAAACTTGGCTTCAATCAAAGCGGAACATATAAAGGGAACCCCAAACATCCAAGTAGACTGGCTCAGCAGGTACAGGTAATCCAACAGGAAGAATGGTCTCTCAAGAACGATCCGTTTAGCCTAATTGCAAGCCACTGTGGTTTCCCACTAGTGGATCTTTTCACATCCTCAGTGAACCATCGGATAGACCAGTTCTTTACCAGGTTCTTTCATTTGTGGGTCAAAGTGAATTACACCATAACATCATGTTGTCTGAGGGGGTCTGCTGTTTGCCTTTCCTCCAATTCCATTTGTACCTAAACTGATCTGGAAGATCAAGGAGCAACAGACAGATGTCATCTTAGTGGCACCCTTCTGGCCTTGCTGGCCATCGTTTTTGGCTTTACATCAGATGTTGACGGATCCACCTGTGAGACTTCCTGTGTCACTGGACATGCTACACCAATGTCCAAGCTGACTTCCACATCCAGAGTGACCACTTGGAAATTGAAAGGGGCAACTTTCTTTGCCTAGGCTACAGCACAGAGGTTACAGATACCCTTCTGGCCTCCAGAAGGCAATCAACCAACAGAATCTATAATACCTCATAGAAGGCTTTCATCTGATGGTGTAGGAAGAAGGGAGTTGATCCTTTAAACCCTCAAATCAAGTCAGTCCTAGCCTTCCTGCGGGAAAGTCTCAACAGAGGTTTGAAGACCACCAGTCTTAGATACCATGTCGTAGAGCTGTCCACAGCGTTACCTCAAGTTAAATATAGCACTCGGTCAAAGCATCCACATCTACATGGTTTCCTCAAGGGCATAGCTTTGAAAGGATCCTCCACAAGTACATAGATTTCCAGCCTGGAAACTGAGTACTGTGCTTTAGTCCCTCACAAACCCTCCCTTTGAGCCAATCAGAAAGGTTTCCCTAAAGTGGTTGTGGATGAAAACTCTTTTCTTCGTAGCCGTCACTTCCGCAAGAAGAGTGTCAGAATTGAAAGCACTTTCCATCAAGCCTGAGCTCTGCATCTTACACAAAGATTGTTTTGAGAATCGGCCTAACGTTTCAACCGAATGTCAGTTCTGCCTTTCACAGGTCTCAAGAGATCAGCCTTCTATCCTTTTGTCCAAATCCCAGACATCTGAGGGAAAAGACGTGGCATACGCTAGACGTCAGGAGGCTTTTGAAGACGTTCATGAGCAGAACAGAGCACCTCAGGAAAACATATGCACTGTTCATCTCTGTGTCTCTTTCCAAACACAGAAAACAAAATGTCTTCAGTCAGCCATCAGCAGATCTCTCAAAGCTTGCATCATCAAAGCATACAAACTTCCCAAACTAGACGTGCAGTTTGGAATTACCAGCCCGCTCAATGAGGAGTGTTGCCAGCAATACAGCCTTTGCTAAACTTGCCACAGTGGAAGAAGTCTGCAAGGCAGCGATGTGGTCACCAGTCTCCACATTTATAAGACATCAGATGAACACCTACAACTCAGCCAATGCTGCCTTCAGCAGGAGAGTGCTTTGATATATACTAGATACCGAAGACAATGACCTACCCCGGATATGAAGACCCTGCTCTGGGAGATCCTGTATCCTCTGCCTCAGAAGGAGGACGGACCATTGGGTACTTCCTGTGAAGGGTCCTTCTCCTCTTGTCCTTCCCAAAGTCATCATCAACCAAGATGTCATCAGGATCACTTCCTGTTCTAATTGTTCTCTACTTATCTGTTTCTTTCATGTTCCACATTATCTTTTTATGTTTTATCTATTTGTAGAGTAAAGAGTAACTTAACTGCTTTCGGACTCGCCCGAGTTATGACTCCCAAAGCAGAGACAGGAAGGAAAAAAGTGGTTCCTGTCTGGATAGTGGGAATCACCCACCAAGGTATGTCCTCCTTTCCTCAGAGGAGGAGGACCCTTCATGGCAATCGTCCAATGGTCTGTTTTAGGGTTGTTGCATTTGTATCTTGAACTTTTAGAGCATCATAACTGACGGCTCGTTGATGGCAGGCAAGCAAATGAACAGGTGGCTATTTTACAGCTTTCTGGAAAAGCACACCATTAACCAATATTGCTATTACATCATCAAAAGGTATGACCAATATCACCCTACTTTTTTTACTCATGACCTAAGTAAGAGGTTTTTTCCCATAACCTCTAAATACTATGGTAATACTTCGATCACAGCATAAGGAAATGTAACAGTAGTTTCGATGAATAGTACGCAGTTATTTCCCAGACTGGTTCCACTGAAAGTTATTGAGCGTAATAGTAAAAAGACTAGTGGCAGCTTTAAGACTAACAAAGTTTATTGTAGCATAAGCTCTTGAGAAACACATGCATCTGACGAAGAGAGCTGTGTTTCTCGGGAGCTTATGCCACAATAAAGTTTGTTATTCTTAAAGTTGCTACTGGGCTTTTGACCATTTTGCAGCAGCAGGCTAACGCCTGGATTTATCGAGCATAACTTCCCTTAAGTTTCAAGCATTTCATAAAATTCTCCAGAGGAAATCTGTAAGTGGCTAAGGAACATTAATCAGTTTAGTTGCCAACCATTTTTCTGCAGTGGTAGGTGGTCAGCAGAACACATTGAAAGTGCCCTTGACAAAGGGGACCTGACCAGCTAATATATTTCCACGATTGTATGAGTAATCTCATTTGATCAGCCTTTGACAATAATGCTTGGGGCAGGGGTCCTCAAACTACGGCCCGCGGGCCACATGCGGCCCGCCGAGGACATTTATCCGGCCCGCCGGGTGTTTTTGCCGCCGCTGCCTGTCCTCCGATTCCAGGGCCAGTTCATTCACTAGACGAGGTTAGGCGATCGCCTATGAGCGCGTGGGCCTGAGGGCGCAGATTAGGCCTTCAGCCCCGCCCCCTCTCCCTCGCCAAAAGCCCGCCCTCTTGAAGCCTCTCAGGAGTCGAGGGAGCAGTCCAGTCCTTCTGCTGCCTGTTTCCGGCTGCCCTGCCCCCCCTCTCCTCCCCTCCCTCTCCAAAAGCCCGCCCTCTTGCAGCCGCGTGCATCGGAGCACTCTGGAGTTTGTAAGGGAGCACGTGCAGTGCCCGTGCGCCTACCTCGACGCTGTTTCCCACAACAAAAGCCTGAACTGTGCACTACGCACACACACAACACACACACACAGCCGGATCCCAGCTGCAACGGCAAGGCGAGTGGGGCCAGCCCAGGGGTGGTCGGTTGGTTGCCGCCTTGCCAGGGAGCAACGGGGTTGGGGCGGCTACAGCAGGCAAGTCAAAGGGTGGTGGGACGGGAGGCTGGCTACTGGTGGTGGTGGCGAGCTATCTTGTTTTTTCTCCTCCCCAGCCTTAGCCATGCCCGCTGGGTGGGGCGGGGGGAGAGTTCATGAGTTGTATCCAACCATTTTTCTCTGTTGGTTAAAAAACTGTGTGTGTGGGGGTCCAGTTGAATCACCAAAAAAGGCCGGGGGGGGGGAATAATGAGATGGGCATGTGTAAAAGCCATGTGGAGTGGGAACTGCAGTAATGAAGGGAATCGGTGGTGAGTGGAAAAGCCTCCTCCACCCCATGTTTTTTTCTGACTAAAGTTCGTTTTAATATTTCATCTTACTATCTCCAGGCTTGGCACACAAAACAATTTGCTTTAAATATTTATAAACTTGCCCGCTTCCTACCGCAGCTGCTACCCAAGGTAGGTAACAGTCTAATTAAAATGAAAACATTATTAAGATAATATCTATATTTAAATTTTCGCCCCGTTTTTCTTCTTGAAGGAGGGCCAAAGTAAAGCGCGGCGGTAAAACTTATAGTGTTAACATGCTAACCACATTCTTGGGTTGGTCCTGGATTCTGTGGCTGATGCATTTGCGGTTTTCTGTTCGTGGCAGGACTTGAGAGCCCTTTGGACGGCTCTTCCTGGTTATGCCTGAGCTTTCGGTCTGCAGCGGGGAGGGGAAAGTAAATGCTGTGGCAAGAAGCTCCTCCCAGTATTCCCCTCCTCTGTGACTCTTAAGTTGTAGGGCAGTCGTGACACCGTGCCCACAGATCCACTTAACAAGTGCTTAAGTGCTGTCCTAAATAAGAAGCTTGTTGCCATTCTGGAATGCAAGCAAAATGGATGCCTGCTTCTCCTCTAGATGGTCAGGGGGATGGCAGCATCTAAAAAGCCCAGAATCAGACACGGTGGCTAGAAGTGTGCATTCGGTTTACCCAAGTTGAAAGAATACATTACTGGTATTTTCCAGGTATTTCTGAGCGGAATGCGGATCAGAGATCTGTATTCGACTACTAATACAGCTGATCTTGAAAAAAGCCAGCTTTTTGGCTTTTATTTGGGTGTATTCAGCTATACTGAGAAGGCATTTAAAGAGATCAGAGTGCCGGAAGTGAACTCAGCAAGTGGACTCAGAAGGCCTGTTGCCTATTTATATGCCTCTTGCCTTCTGCGTTCACTTGCTGAGTCGCGCTGCCATGTTTGGAGAAGGCAGTAGGCATTTGAAGACACCGTGGTCTCTTTAAATGCCTTTCTTCCTCCATTGAAAGCAGTGGAGGGTGGGGACGCCTTCTTTGAGGACACACAGAATTGAACCTCCTGGTCCAATCTTTTTCAAACTTGTTTCCTTTTTTTTTAGGAGTAGCACCAGCAGCTCTGCAACAAATTTGGTGCCTCTACCTCAAAAGCCCCCTCCCCCCCCGAGCCCCAGATACCCCCGAATCAATTCTCCATTATACCCTGTGGGAACCAACGGTCCCCATAGGGGTATTATGGAACCGGAGAAAGTTCGGGTTGTACGAAAGTTCCCGAATTCCAATGCCAGACCAGTACTGGGATTCAGGAATATCAGAGAATTCTTATTTTGGGGGGTGGGGTTTAGTATGCTCTAACCTGAAAAATACTGGTTGTTTTTTTTTGCACACCCCTAATGCTGACTAGTGATGTGTTAATACACTATATCTCTGAGGAAGCAAGGGATCAGTCAGGTGGAGGGCCTGTACCACCTGCAAGTCTAGCTGAGAACATCTTGCAATTGCCAGTGACGGGTATCTTGAAGTAAGTTGAACATGTGCTGTGCCACGGTTAAATGTTGAAGCCGGTTGCTGGTGTGTTCAGGATAAGTTTTCAGGTGTCTCACGTGAGATTTAGGTGCGTCAGCCACAAGTGAATTCTTTTGGACTTAGCTGACACACTGGGCTGGATCCATTCCTTTTTGCAAGTGGAGGAAGCTTGGAGATGGGATATTGGATGTCTTCTTCTTCCTAGTGCAGCTCTCTTGAGAGCTGCTCCTGGTGGTCATGGGACCAGCAGAGTAATTTACAACAAGGAGGAATCAGTTGCAGTTACCTCTCAGACCTTCTTGTAGGAGGTGATCCAAGCTCTTAAAAGCTTCCATAAGAATGTCAGGGGGCCATAGTTTCAGTTGGTTGTTTTTCTTTGCTTCTCATAGTAGAAAAGTGCTCAATTCCATAATCATTGTTATTCTAAAGTGAACCAGGTCTGGTTCATCTCGTCTTTCCTCAAGCAGATCTTTGATCAGTCTGGATAAGCTTTAGTCATCTTCGCAGTAGCTTCTGCAAACCCCCCCCCCCCCCCCATTCTCTGATTATTGAATTGCAAATGTTGGTTAACTAGATTAAAGAGACAGTGTAAATCCTTTCTGATGGGCAAAACGAGAAACTTCTGGTTAGGTCAGACTCAGGACAGCCAGTCAACAGATCGTAGGCCTTTGATACTGAATGTAATGTATGGTGCAGGGATACCAATGCCGATTCTTGCACATGTTGTTTTGTGGCTTACTAATGCCAGCCTTCTGCCAGCCTAGCAGATCGAAAGCAAGAAATTGCAAGTAGAGAAACAGGTACCACTTCGGTGGGAAGGTAATAACATTCCGTGCGCCTCAGCGTTTAGTCATGCCGGCCACGTGACCACGGAAATGTTTTCGGACAGCGCTGGCTCTTCAGCTTGGAAACAGATGAGCACCGCCCCCTAAAGTCAGATTCGTCTGGCTTTCAAGCAGAGGAAACCTTTACCTTTAATGCATTGTTGACCTGTAATTGCCAGTGTGATGAGGTGGCCTAAGAGTGTGAATACTGCTGAAACCATACTGAATTATATTGATTACCTCAGATTCAGTACTTTCTCAAGCGTTTCTTGTGTAAGATGCTTCCGAAATAGTGATATTACGGGGAGGGGAATACAGATTCTGAAACACACATTTTTAGATATAACCATTGATGCCTCTTTTTTAAAGCAAAAAAAGCGAGATTTCTCTTTAAAGAGAAATCAGTGCACCCTGTTGTAACCTCAGCCCTTGAATTTTTTTGGTACACACCACAGGGTGGTGCTCTAGTAGGAGGATAACGAGGTTTGGAAAGACATTGCTTGCCCCTGAGCATCTGCAGAGTGAAACTGAAATTTCTTCCTACCCCTCCTGTATTTGAACTTCTCTTTGACCAAAATGGAATTGTTTGGAAACTGGCTCTGAATTCCTGAGAAGAGGAAATGAAAGGGATTGTTGGATTTCAGGGTGAAATGGGGTGAAGAAGAATTACGAGATTTTCTCTTAACAGCCCTACTTGGAAATCTCAGACTGGCAGACTTAACAGGCTTTTTCATCAGGAAGCCCGTTGAAGAATCTCCTGCAGTTCCTCAAAGCTTGCATGTTTCTTATATTTGTGTAAATGAAGTCGATAACAACAACAAAAAAAGATGGCATAGAATGGGGTCGGGAGAGAATGAGGTCTAAGGCTTTCTAAGGATTCTCATTACTTTAAGAAAATATATAACGAGAGAGCTTTATAGAGGTTGACAGGGACTTTAATTATTTTACAGGAATAACAAAAGATCCCAGCTCTGAAATTAATGAAGAGCCATATCCCTTGAGTGTATAGCTGTGCTTTTTGAAGGGTATTGTGTTAAAGCTATTTAAGAAATAACTCCTTTAATACACTTTAATAAAACATGTTTCAACTTATTGTAATGTTCACGTAGGTCTGCTTGTCATGGTACGATTAGCCGCATGCCCCTCGACTGGAAAAATATCTGGCTTTGGACATGCTTCACCTCTTCTGTGTGTGGGGAAGAGGGAGAAAGAATTAGGGCACAATAATTGGAATCACAGTTCTTACATTAGACGCGCGTCTACTCTTAGGTTGGGAAATTCCTGTAGATACGGGGGGTGGAGCCTAGGGGGAGGGGGTTTTGGGGGAGGGACCTCAGCATGGTATAATGCCACAGAGTCCGTCTTCCAAAGCAGCCACTTTCTTCAAAGGAACTGATTTCTGTAGTCTGAAGATCAGCTTTAATTCTGGGGGATCTCCAGCCCCAGTTAGAGGATGGCAGCCATAGTTCTATACCAGGGGTGGCCAACATGTGGCTCGGGAGCCACACGCGGCTCTTTCGCACATATTATACGGCTCCCAGCAGGGCGGCTGGGGAAGCTAAGTGTCATTAGCAAACAAAATCATTGGACAAATAAATATCATTATCAATATCTGCTTTTACCCCTTTTGTTATTATTTTTGTAGTCTCATTTAATGTTAATAAAAAGCAAATTTGCTTAATTTCCAATAAAAACATGTAATATTTGTTCATGTCTTGCGGCTCTCAAATATCTTACGTTTAGTCTGTGTGGCTCTTACGTTAAGCAAGTTTGGCCACCCCTGTTCTATACCATAGGAAGGCAAAATCTCTGATCCTGAAGCCAAGGAGTCATTGAATTTTTTTTGATTTAAATTTTATTTTTCATATGTGTGTGAGTGTGTGTGCACTAGGGATGTGCAATCGGATTTCCCAAACTGAAAAAAATACCGGTATATCTTCTTCGTGGTCTCTGTGCATCACACCTCTGGTGTGAATGCACAGATGACCACTCGAAGATCTCCAATTACAGGTAAGCAACCTGTATATCTTCTTCGTGGTCTCTGTGCATTCACACCAGAGGTGTGAATGTACAGATGACCACTCGAAGATCTCCAATTACAGGTAAGCAACCTGTATTTATAAAAGCTGGATGCAAATTCAGGAAACTTTTCGGCTTCTGAATAGAGTTCCCCCGAATTTGTTCGGCTTTCTTGGCTTTCGGGTAGCGGAATAGGGACTTCCCTCAGGCTGCAGCTTCCCTAGTCAATTTCACTCCCCCCCCCATCTGTGGAAGTGTAACTGACTAGGGAAAGCCTTCTTTCTGTCTTCCCTCCTCCAGCTGCCCCAGGGCTGGGAAAGCACAGGGCAGGCATGGAAGCTTGCCTCTCTCCCCTCCCCCCCCAAAGCTGTTCTGCTGCTGCAGAGAAGCTTGGGGGGGAGGGAAGGAGAAAAATAAAAGGCATGTTTCCTTCCCGATGCTGGGGAAGTAAAGAGAGGCATCTAAACATGCCTGGGGGCCCTGCCCGCACCTCTCCAGCTACCCCATGTCAGCTAGAGAAGGAAAGGAAGAGAGCCAAAATTTTCCTTGTCAATTTCACTCACAACTGACTGGCAGGGAGTGAAACTGACAAGGAAATCCCTATGGGCTGCTGGAGGGAAAGAGGGCATTTTAACATGCCTCCTTTCCCTCTGGTGGTGTGTATCAGACCCGAAAATATCCGGGAATACCGAATATTTCCCCAATCCAAATACTTTGCCGGTATTGGACTGGGGAAATTCAGCATTTACTGGTAATTTTTCAGGTCTGACATGCCCGAAGCTGAAAAATACCGGCATTTTTTTTTGCACACTCCTAGTGTGCACCTGGAAGTCATGGTGACCTCGGGTGACTGACCCCTACTGGGGGCCTGGAGGATATTCAGGGATGTACCTTGAGGAGGAAGAAGAAGAGATTGGATTTATACCCCGCCCTCCACTCACTTGGAGTCTCAGAGCGGCTTACAAACTCCTTTCCCCTCCCCTCCCCACAACAGACCCCCTGTGAGGTAGGTGGGGCTGAGAGAGCTCTTTCCCAAGCTGTCCTTGAGAGAACAGCTGGTACAGCCAGGTGCAAGTGGAGGAGTGGGGAATCAAACCCGGTTCTCCCAGATTAGAGTCTGCGCACTTAACCACTACACTTAACTGGCTCTTGAACAAAACTTGATTGGTCTTAAAGGTGCCACTGGACTCAAATTTTGTTCTGCTGCTTCAGACCAACACGGCTACCCACCTGGAGTTATTGGAAACATTATTGTTCATGTTTTTTGCTGGCTATGAGATGCTTCGATGGTTTAGTAGTGAAAAGGTCAGATGTGAATAAGATGCGGTCCTGAATGACAGATCCTTGTGTTGCCAGAGAAGGAACTCCAGCGTGTGTTTGACTCTTCCTGTTTCTTTTTGTTAACGAATTACTGTCCTTGAGGGAATGCCTTCAGCGTGGGGTGGCAACATCTGTAATGTAGAACCGGGGGGGTCTTCGTTTATGACTGCCACATCCAGAGGTCTTCGAATGGTGGAAGCTGTAGAGATGGGGACAACAAGTAAGAAAGGGTGTTGCCCTCAGCACCTTTACTTTCTTCTTGAAGGCTTCCCGGAAGCCATTTGTTGACCATGGTGAGTGGTGGAATGCTGGGCTAAATGGACCATTGGTCTGATGCAGCAGAGCTGGTCTTATTATTTTTCTTGCTTAAAATTGAGCACGGATGGAAACCTAGGATTGCCCTGAAGATCTCCCCTAGCATTGCAGCTGACCCCCACCCCAGACTACAGAGATTAGTTTCCCTGGAAAGAACAAGAGGGCAGACTGGATAGCACTGTATCTCACTGGAACCCTTCCAGGCGCCACCCCTAAATCTCCAGGAATTTTCTAACCCAGACTTGGCAACCCTGTTGGTACCGGTAGTCTGTCTAGGCTAGGCGCTTGCCACTGATGGTGGACTAGAAGTTGTTTATCTTGGCTTGCACCTCTATAGCAACCACCCCCATATTCTGCATAGAAAGTCCCTCGGAGACATGCGATCTTTAAGTGCTCATGCAGTACAGGGGTAAGCAGTTTTTTCCTGGATGTGGCATGATTAGAGTTTGTGTCCAAAGTGGCTGTATAGTGTGCATCTTTCAGCTGCATTTGAACGGTAAAGCAGTAGCATTGCCAGACTTCTGTCTTGCTTTAAGCTCTGTAAAGTCTCCGCTTTGTCATTTTCCATTGACCTCTCCGGAGAGGGTCTTGGTCTATAAAGGAAATAGCCTCTTTCCTTCATTATTTCACTTATTGCTAGGGAAGGTCTCATACAACAGTTGCTCAGCAGCTGTCCTTAGCAGGGCCTCTTGTTCTTCCCATTGCCCCAAACCTTAGAGCCACTAACAGAGAATCTACAGTTTGCCCCAACATATTTGTCCAGCAGTCCGTGACGGACAGAATTGAGTAAGACTCCCGAATGCATAGAATCTCCCGAAGCAAGCCAAATGCCATTCCCCCCCCCCCCCCTTTTCTAAAATTGAACACAGTCAAATTGGGAGCACTTCCATTACTAACAGTTGATCTTTTTCTTTCCAGAATTATGGAAATGATGAATAAAATTGCCTGTTTTATTGTGAAATGAGGCCCTGGTAAGAACAAAGAGGCAGGTTATTTAAGAACAGGTGCTCGAGGAAAATCTTCAAAAGGGGCTCTGCGTCCAGACCACCATATTGGTAGGCCAAGGCCTTCACAGCGGTCGAGAGAGGACCAGGCCGCTTCCATTTTTGAGGGCCCCCCCCCACAGTAAATTAAAAAATCAACAAGTGTGAAAATGATACAAAATTAGCAGTATTATATTTTAAACATTTGCATTTAATACAATAAAAGAATATTGTAAGACTTCCCACTTTTATTTAACATGTGATTTAATGTCAAAAGTTTAAATTTGAGGGGAGCCCCCCAAGAATGTGAAGCCTGGGTCAAATGGCCCTGTTGCCACCCCCCCCCCCCCCCAGGAGGCTCTTGTTTAGACCCAGTTCAGAGTTGTGGCAACTCCAAAAGAGGCTGACTCGGGGCCCCACTTTATGCAAGAAGAAGAAGAGAAGAAGAGATTGGATTTATATCCCGCCCTTCACTCACTTAAGAGTCTCAGAGCGGCTTACAAACTCCTTTCCCTTCCCCTCCCCACAACAGACACCCTGGGAGGTAGGTGGGGCTGAGAGAGCTCTGAGACAACTGTCCTTGAGAGAGCAGCTGGTACAGAGCTATGGCTTGCCCAAGGTCATCCAGCAGGTGCAAGTGGAGGAGTGGGGAATCAAACCCGGTTCTCCCAGATTAGAGTCCGTGCACTTAACCACTACACCAGACTGGCTCTCAAAGGGTTCTGCTCTGTGAACTGGTCTTCCCATGGGGCGGGTGTTTGGTTGTCTGTATCTGCAGCTACCCCGTTCCGGAGTGCCCCAGACATTGCATTTACAGCGGCTTGCATCCAGTGGTTTGTCTCCGGAACTCTGGAAGAATAGTTGTGTGGCTTTGTCTATAGCAAAGTGGGGTAAGGGGTGAAACAATTCTCCCGTATCAGCAAGGCTTTCCTGGTGAGAATCTAATAACTTAGAATATTCTGAATCCCTGAACTTGCAAAAGGCAGTTGCTAGAATGGGCACGACAGTCGATTAACTGGCCAGATACTGTCAGCTGGATCCGGCACGCGCACCATTTTATGACTGTCATATGTTCCTTGATTGCAACTGTGTAGGTGTGCAGCTTACTTTTTTTTTTTGCTTATGGGATGGTGTCGTTTGTGTAGTGACAGCTGCTTTCCTCACAAGTCCTGCAGCAGCCAAGGGCAAATTAACCAGCATAGCAAATCTTCTCCTATTAGCTGCCAACTTGTAACTGCAGACCTCTGCAAGAAGACAGAATTGGCCTAGTGTTTTCTTAATAGTTGCTGTTAACTTAGCTTTATTTCTGTGTTTAATTTCACATTTTAATTAAAAAAAATGAAATCGCGTGCTGACTCCGGTGTTCTAGGATGCAGGCCACAGAGAGAGACTGTTTAGCGAATGGGTCAAATTTACGGACCTTTACCTAGCGTTAAAAGTTTTAACAGTTTGCTGTGTTTTTAAAAGGCTAATTTCGTTGTTTCGCAGTAACAGCAAATTTGTTTCTGGAGTTAGTAGTAGGTATAAAACTTGTGGTTTAAAGAACCTTATCTTGTTCCAGTAAGGTGAATCCTTTAAAAATAGTATTTGAAATATAGTTTTAGAGGGGCCGTGGTGGCTCAGCAGTTAAGACGCTGAACTGCAGACCAGAAGATTGGTAGTTTGGCAGTTCGAGACCCGAGTGCTGCGTGACGAAGTGAGCTCCCATCTCTGCCCCCAGCTCCTGCCAGTCTAGCCATTTGAAAGCAAGAAATTGCAAGTAGATAAATAGGGAAGGTAACAGCGTTCCGTGTGCTTCGGCGTCTAGTTATGCCGGTCACAAGACCACAGAGATTTCTTCGGACAGAGCTGACTCTTCAGCTTGGAAACGGAGATAAGCACCGCATCCCTAGAGTCGGATTCGACTGGCTTTCGAGCGAGGGAAACCTTTACCTTCAGAGACTAGCCATGCTGGTCTGCAGCAGAAACAGCTAGGTTTGAGTTCAGTAGCATCTTTAGAGACCTAGAAGATTTTTCAGGCTTTGAGCTTTTGGGAGTCAGAGCTCCCCGACAGTGTATATAGATCAATATAGGTAGCCGTGTTAGTCTGTCTGTAAGCAGTAGAAACGAGCAAGAGACCAGTAGCGCCTTAAAGACTAACAAAAAATGTGGCAGGGTATATGAGCTTTCGTGAGTCACCGCTCTTTTCTTCAGATAACGTATATAACGAAGGGATCTTTGACTCTTGAAAGCTCATAGTTCCAAAATCTTTTTGGCCTCTAAGATGTCACTGGACTCCAGCGTAACTTATCAGATGTTAATGGTCCCTTCCATGATGAATAGCAGAGCTGCTAAATGCTTTTGAGACCCTGTCCCTCTTTGGCAACGTGGGTGATCATACGCCTTTCCCCGTACCTTCCTCTCCAGGTACTTAAGCCTGACACTGCCCTGTGCTCTGTCTCCCCATCTCTCTGAGCAAAATCCGTGAGCGAAGCATACCCAGACTGAGTTGGCGAGGCGGCAAACACAAGCTGTAGGCAACTGTGCAGAAACAGAGGAGGAATACCCTTCCTCTTCTGCAGAGGTTGTAGGAGAAGATATCAAAGATGCTAAGCTGCAGGCAGCTTGGCTGGTGGTGAGAGTGAGTCCTCATGCGGGGTACAAGGGAGGCAGGAGGAGAAACACTTGGGGGCAGGTGAAGGGAAGGAAAAGCAACATACAGCTTTAGCGTTTCAGTCTGAGTGACGTACAGAGCAGTGATCCTTCCTGTTCCTTGAGGGAGGCCAGTAGAACAGGGTTGCCTTCATGCTGGAGGGCCTGATGAGTGTGTATGTGAATTGCGTGTGGTGAGCATGCTGCTTTACGCGTTGGTGAAGAAGATCTAAATTGGTGTTGATTGAATCGATGGCTGTTTTAAGTAATTTTTTTTGGGGGGTGGGGGGGTTGTGAGCTGCCTCCAGCATTCTGGAGAGGTGACAGAGTTCAGGTTGCAGCTATGTGTGTGTAGAAATAATAATAATAATAATAATAATAATAATAATGCACCCCACAACAAAAGCTCCTTGCATGGAGTGCCATAGTTTTAGGGCAGGCCTGTGATGTGCTGTGTCCCTGATGTGCCAATTCACTGTATGCCAGTGAGGCTTATAGAGAAGCATGCGGTCTTGAAGTGCTGAAAACTCTACCTGTTGGCATTGCATCTTAAAAATCTGTTTGTTTCCCCACAGTTACATTTTAGAATTTTCTCTAGCAGTGTTCTAGGAGTGGAGCTGGGCCCTTTTACCAGCAGTGTGGAAGGTAGGAATGGCAGCAGGCTAAAGGCTGCAGTTCCATGCTTGTGATACCCATTTTGTTTCATGCAGTTCATCATCGATCTCCTGTGCTGTCCCACACGGGGGCTGTTTATGAGCAGCAGGTCTGCCTATCGGGAGGGTTTTATAGCTAAGTCTCCAGGGGGCGCTGTGCACTGGGGCAGAAGCTTTTCCCCGCCCAGGGACCACGCGCTCCTGTGCAGCAGTCCCCCTACCCTCAGTTCCTCTTTTGCCACTGAAAAGGAGTAGGTTGGTTGATTGAGAGTCTCCTAGTTTTAATGTGGTGAGGAATCGTGTTGCGTTCTGCAGATTGCTTCTGAGCTCCAGAATGGCTCAGAAGGCATTGTTGAAGAAGTGCACCCAGTGTTGTGCAAAAATGACCCCAAAAGATGAGTATGATCAGTGTCTGTTTTGTCTGGAGGAGAAACCCAGTGTGTCCACCTATAATTCCTGCCAAATATTTACCCCCAGAGCCCGTGAGGATAGGGCTTCGAAGCTGAAGGCAGCGCTCTGGGAGAAGGCTCTTAAAGCCCTCATCGACAAAGGCTGCGGGAAAGCCTCTGATGGCCGCATTGTTGGATTTGATGTGCTCGGCTCCACCCCCCCCCCCCCGTTCCCGATCTCAAAGAATCCACTCAAGCTTGCGCTCGCTGTGTGCACAGTGTGCATTGTCTGAACTGCCTGCAAAGAGGGCTGAGGTGAAAGGGAAGGATAAGCGAAAAGCTACTTTCCGTTATCAGACCCCAGTTCAAACTCTGGAACTCCGCCATTGCAGAACAAACCTGGAACACCTCTGAAATTGGAGGTCGTTCCTGATCTCCATTTCTGAAGTGAAGGTCGAACCAGACTTCCAGCAGATCAGGTCTCATTAGATGTCGAATCCGAATGAGCAGTTCCATATTGTCAACCAGACTCGCCAGCGGATCAGGTCTCATTAGATGTCGAATCCGAATGGGCAGTTCCATATTGTCAACCGATGAGATGGCTGTCCAGGCTGCACAGAATGTCTTTGAGATATCTGGAAGTGTGATGGCACTTTCCACCAACATATGGATTCAAGTGGTTATTTCTATCCACAACGGCCTTATCCATACCCACCATCAGCCATGGTGTCTTGCAGAACTCGCTCTCCCAGAATCGAGATGCGAGAGGTGGAACTGATGGTCAGTTCCGATGGATCCGTATTGGTTCAGAGCCCCAACAAGTGGATGAGAGAGCCTTCCTCAGCACCCCGCACAGAAGATCTAAAAAAGTATGGCAAACCAATGACACACATGGTGCAGTTTCTTGAAATAGAGGTAACTACATCTGAACATAAGTCTAGGGATAAAATCCTGAGCTGGCTGTACTCTGAAACTCCGGGCATGATTGCATTCCCCATTTTAGAGGGCCTGGAGGATATAATTCAGGATGTTTGGCAAAGACCTGCTTCACTCCAACCCACAGCGAGAAGGGTTGAGCATCTCTATAGGATAAAGAAGGGGCCCATCGACTACTTCACAACACGTATGCACACCACCATCTTCCTTGGTGGCTGATGAGGTGCAACCCAAAGGTCGACAGACTTAACCATGGCAAGGAAATTCTACTCTTCCTCAGCCTTGGGATTTAAAATTGCGAACTATGGGGAGTTATCATGGCAGTTTATCAGTTGTTGCTCTCCTTTTTGGAGTTATTGCCAGAAGATAAGAGATCCTTGGCTAAAGTGTTACAGACTTCAACAATATGGCTTTCCAAACAGCAAACCAATGCTGTCAGGCATTCCGGGGATGCAGTGGCCCAGGGCATGGCCACCACAGTTGCTCTGAGAAGACACGGGTGGCCAAGATCTACAACATTGCCCAATGAGATGAAGCAAAAGGTGGAAGCCTTATCTTTTGAAGGGACGATAATGTTCTCTTCAATGACAGGCAAAACTCTTGACTCTAATAAAAACAAACAGATGGCTAAGTTGCTGGGGGGGGAGGCCTCAAACAGGCACATCCCAGTATCAATAAAGACCGCATACATGTCAATCTTGGCAATCCATACCAGAGGGAATATATATATGCTAATGTTCCAGGGGCTTAGTATCCTTCTGCTAAGCCTTATGCACCTCAGCAGAGGTATAAAGGCTTGAATAAGTCCTGTTCTGTGAGCCAGTCGACCCTGCCAAGGGAGCCAGCCCAACAGCAGACGTCCTTCTGACTAGAACCGGTTAAATTTGGTAATAGGTTAACCCAATTTTAAGAGGCCTGGAGAGCCATCACTTCAGATGAGTGGGTGCTGGCCGTAGTGGCTTCTGGATACAAATTAGGATTCGAAACATTGCCCCTTTGTTCTCCCCAGCAGTTAATCGGGTGCCAGTTGACTTGTTACAGGCGCTGGTAGCACTGATCTTCAAAGGTGCCGTTGAAGCAATAAGCACAGATCAGCCACCAGTAGGTTTTTTTTCTAGAACGTTTCTAGTGGAGAAGGATGGGGTATGTGTGTGTGTGTAAGGGCCATATTAGACCGTAGAGATTTAAACGTTTTCCTTCAGCTCTCCAAGTTCGGCATGGTTTCTGTCCAGGGCTACAGTTATTAAAGTTCAATTCCTGGTTCGTTGTTCTTGATCTTGAAGGATGCTTATTTTCATATCTCGATTCACCAGGAGTATTGCAAGTTTCTCCACATCTCTTGTGGGGAACATGTGCTTCAATACACCGTACTGCCCTTTGGCTTAGCAACTGCACCAAGGGTTTTCTCCAAATGCATGGCTTCAGTCGTGGCTCTCTTACGCTTGCAGGGATGCAGAATTTTTCCTTAGCTAGATGACTGGCTGGTGTTGGCGGATACCAGGGAGCAGTCGCTGAAGCGCTGTTCTTTGGTTCTTGAACTGTGCTGGGAATTAGGCCTACTGGTCAACTGGGAGAAATCCAGGTTGGTGCCATCACAGAGGGCCTAATTCATAGGGCCTGTATTGGACTTTGTGCAAAGGAAGGGGTTTTGCCCCTAGACAGAATAAAGATGATCTCTACCTTAGTAGGACAGTTCATGACAGAGCGTTTCCAGTCATTTAAGAACATCCTTCATTTATTGGGGCATATTACCTCAACCACAGTGACTTTACTGCTTGCCAGCCTACATGTGAGGCCTTTATAGCTCTTGGTTCTTAGCACACCATAGAGTGGAGATGCATGCACTATGGCAGAGTTTCTCTATTCCAAGACATGATCCGGGAACCGTCCTGGTGCAATTCTCTTGACAGTTTGTCCCAGGGATAGATCATTTTGCATGCCTCATTATGAGGTAGTGCTTACCACAGATGCCTCACATCTGGACTGCGGTGTGCAGTGTGAAGGTTCACCTGTGTGAGGCACCTAGTCACAAGCGGAGAGGGTATGTCATTTTAATTTGCTGGAGCTGTGAGCAGGTTTTAATTCCCTTATCAGCTTTTCAGATATTCTGCGAAATCGACTCATTTTGCTTCAAATGGACAACACAGTGACAATGTTTCACATCGACAAACAAGGTGGCACGGCGGCCAGGGACCTCTGCCAAGAGGCCATTTCAATCTGGCACACCGCACTGAGTCTCAATGCATTCATCCAAGCAATTCATATTCCTGGGAAATTGAATGTAGAGGCTGACAGATTGAGCAGAGAACCTGTCGCAGGAATGGTCTCTGAAGCCTATATACCTGAAGCTTTCTTTGCTCAGTGGGGTATAGATTTGTTCGGAACCTAGGACAGTGCAAAAGTGAGGACATTCTGCTGTCATGCTGTCAAGGGCATAGGGTCCCTGGGGGACATGTTCCTGGGTTCCTGGGTGGGGGTACTGTTTTATGTGTTCACTCAATTTCCCTTATTAATCAGAGTTCTGGAGAAGGCCAGATGAGAGGATTCAGAGATGGTTTTGGTGGCCTCATTTTGTCCTCCTCATATTTATTTATTTGTTTTATTATTTTACCCCGCCCTCCCCACCGAAGCAGGCTCAGGGCGGCTCACATAAAACCAATAAAACAATGTATATCTCAGTACAAAAATTCATCTTGATACAAACTACATAGAAACAGTTTAAAACCATTGATGTCGATGGCGGCTCACTGAATAAAGTGCATTACACGCAGGTCAGCTGTACTACCGCTCCGGATAAGTTCTGACTCTAGGTCGGCCCAGAGCATAGCTGATACGGTGCTGCTCCTGTCAGAAGGCTTGCTGGAAAAGCTGTGGGAGGTCCCTCAGGGTTCTGATCTCACATGGGAGCTCATTCCAGTAAGTTGGGGCTGCTAAAGAAAATGTCCTGGTCGATGTCAACCTAGCGTCCTTCGGACCAGGGAGAGCCAGGTGATTTTGTAGTCCTGATCGAAGTGCTCTCTGGGGAACATGCGGGGAAAGGCGGTCCCTCAGGTAGGCAGGTCCCTGACCATAAAGGGTTTTAAAGGTCAAAACCAGCACCTTGAAGCGAATCCTTAATGCTGTTGGCAGCCAGTGCAATAGCACAGGCTGGATGTGCTCCTGCATAGTGAGACCCATCAACAGCCTGGTTGCTGCATTTTGCATCAGCTGCAGCTTCCAGAGTTGCACCAAGGGCAGCCCCATGTAGAGAGTGTTGCAGTAGTCCAACCTTGAGGTGACTGTTGCGTGGATCACTATCGCCAGATCATTGCGTTTGCCTGATCAGCCGAAGATGGTAAAAGGCTGCCTTGGCAGTGGCCGTTACCTGGGCCTCCATTGTTAAGGAAGCGTCCTGGAGCACTCCCAAACTCTGGACCCTTGGCGCTTGCACCAACGGTGCCCCATCGAAGGCCGGTAATGGGATCCCTACCCCCAAGTCACTCCGATTCAGGCACAGGACCTCCGTCTTCCTCGGATTCAATTTCGGTCAGCTCAGTCTAAGCCATCCAGCCACATCCTATAGCCCCCGAGCCAAGTTTTCCGGGGTAGAGTCAGACTGGCCGCCCAACAACAGATAGAGCTGGGTGTCATCTGCATATTGGTGACACCCTAGCCCATGCCTCTGGGCAAGGGGGTTGCATATAGATGTCAAATAGCATTGGTGAGAGCCCCGCCCCTTGAGACACTCCACAAGCTAGTGGGTGCCTTCGGGACAGCTGCTCCCCAATAGCCACCCTTTGTTCGCAATCTTGGAGGAAGGAGACAAGCCGTTGTAAGGCAAGCCCCTGAATCCCCGTGTCGGCGAGGTGGTGGGCAAGTAACTGGTGGTTGACTGTGTCGAACACCGCTGACAGGTCCAACAACAACAGCACCGCCGTCCCACCCCAATCCAGATACCTCCGGAGGCCTCAGAGCCTTATGGAAATCGCTCACGGCCAATATATTCCTTTTCCCAGGCACGGGGATCTGATCAGTATTGGCAACGGTACTCCATCACAATCTGGAGCGCCTCAAGCTTGCAGTTCGGAAAATTGGGACAGGGACCTGAGTTTTTCCCAGGAGGTCAATGAGGTGTTAATTAAATTCACAAAATCTTCCTCTTCTAACCATAGGACTTTCTGGTGGTAGGCGTTTCACTGTTAGGTGTAGAAAAAGGGGCGTGTCTCCCATCTGTCACCCGGCTTCAAGAGCTATTTGAGTATGTTTCTAAAAAAATAACAATTTGGTGTTCTTATAATTAAAGATGCATTTAATAGCAGTTTCTTGCTTTCATGTGGGGGGTGCACGGGAAATCCCTCCCCCCCACTATTTGACAAAAGATCCCTCAAGGGATGTCTAGTATCTGTCCACCCAGGGGACCCTGTGAAAGCTCAGTGGTCCTCATTGGTGTTAACACATTTGATGGGCAAACCCTTTGACCTATGGTTACTTGCCCATTGACTTCGCTTTCTATGAAAGCTGGTTTCCTGATAGCAATCACATCTCCCAGACAGGTGAGTGAATTAGCAGCACTGTGAATAGAGCATCCATTTTTGAGGGGGGGGGGGGGTTCCCCCCTGAAAGAGTCACAATTTGCCCAAGTCTCAGTTTCCTACATAAGGTTGTATCCAGGGGTCATTTCGTAGAAAAAGAGGTGCAGGAGCTCATTACCATAACTCATTTGCATATGCCACACCCCCTAACATACCGGAAGTGTGTCAGAAGGCAACACCCACCCCTCAGGCTCCACTCCACAGGTGAGTGAAACTGACCTGCTCTTCCTCCAATCCCTTCCCCATCCAATACTTCGTGCAATAAAAATAAGCGTAAAGAACACACCCTCATTCTCTTCCTGCTCCCTTGAAACCACCAGGTTTCAAGTAGACTTGAGATACCCAGGACATGTGCACCACCCATCCCTTCCCTTCCCCTCCCCACAACAAGACACCCTGTGAGGTAGGTCGGGCTGAGAGAGGTCTTTTGAGAACTGCTCATGAGAGAACAACTCTGAGAGAACTTGTGACTGGCCCAAGGTCACACCAGCAGCTGCATGTGGAGGAGTGGGGAATCAAACCCGGTTCTCCCAGATTAGAGTCCAACTCCTGACCACTACACCAAACTGATGGGGTGGAAGCTGCTGAAGGGTTGGTGAAATTTCTCCAGTACTTAGGTGCCATGTGCCCAGATAAAAAATGGTATACTTAGAAAATTTATATGCCACCTTGAGCAAGTCTCTGGAAAAGCAGCACACAGTCATAAAAGGAACAATGATAAAATTATCAATATTAAAACAAAACATTAAAAACAATAAAGACCCTAGCAGGGCTTTCCCCGGGGCGCTGTGCCTCTGCACTGCTTGGGGAAGCCGAGGAGGGGGCGGGGCTTTGTCATGTGCCCGCCCCCTGGGCTCCTCACTCCCGGAGCTGCGCTCCTGTGCGGTCCCGCTCCAACGGACCCCTGGTTGTATCTAAGTTCTATCTGTTTCAAATTCACTGCCTGTGTGGCTACATGTTTTTGTCACATTCAGGCTTCAACTTTGTGGGTGTCGACTTAAGATCTCTTTGAGCATATGCCTCTGAGGTATGTCACTGGTGAAGCGAACCTTACGGTTGGGATTGATAGTCGCATAGCCACTGTCTTTGCTGCTGCCACCCACAGCAATTACATAACCCCCCCTCGCCCGACGTATAGGTTTTGTGCTAAGTATACCAGTATAAGTCTCGTACATATCTGTCACAGGGTTGATTTACAGCCACTGGTTGTTGCATTGATACTCAACCCAGTATAATTCTCCTTCACATGCTATAACCTCTGTTTCCTTTTTACTGGGCTAGACATGGATAGCTTTTAACTTCTCATACTTCAGGCTTGCCATTGTTGCAGCTGCACTTAAATTTCTGATTAAGTAGGGAAAAAGGATGATAGGCTCAGAATTCAGGGTTCATAATGAGGTGTCAGGAACTCCTTGCGCAGCAGTGTTGGATGCTCCTGGTGGCAAAATCAGCCTGTGCTTTGTGACAAAGGTATCGTTTTGTGGTGTTCCCAGATCTCCCAAGAACTTCTTTTTGAGGTCATTACAGTAGGTATTGAAAAATCCTTTAAGTGTATGGATTTCGGTGTTTATGATGTGCCTCTCTTTTTTGCTGGCATTCCACTTCATCCTTTTCCAATCATAGCAGAGCTTAGCTGTCATAATTATATGAGCAAAGACTGTCCGGTTCATGGTTTTTCCGAAGTATGGGGGAAACGTTTTTTTAAATAATGTTCTCCTTGTTATATAGGTTTCGATCTAAGACTGTATCAGTGGACCTGAGAAATCTTTCCAGCAGGCTTCTAGACTGCCCGAGAACTAATCCTGGGGGTCAAGGGAGCCCGTGGGGCTTAAAGATGTGGGGCTTAAAGATGTGGAGGCTTGGAGAAATTAGAAAACTTCCCCCCCATGAGCTTTTTTCAGTTTTTCAAGTAGAAAATTTGGAGGGGGAATACTGGTGGAAAAACCTCCACAAAACTCCTACGAATATTTTCTCTGCTAGAATAAGTAAAATGTTTCTTAAGGGTAATGCATTATTAAAGAGATCGGTATTTTTAATATTCAAAACTTTAAGCTTTGTATCCAAAAGTGTTGACAGTTTTACCTAGCGGCTCTGTACAAATATAGTTTTGTTTACTACAGACATATTTTTCTGCCTTCAATTTCGATTTTTCAGATGGTAAAAATTAAACATACGTATGCTAGGGTAGCATGGAGTGTAGTAGTTGGTAGTTCTTTCTCTAGCATTGGGTAGTACTTGCTATTTGTGTTACAGAAAATGAACATGTTTGTGCTTTTGAATTGCATGAATATTCCAGATAATATAACAAGTTATAAGTGATGTGTTTTTTGCTATTAAATCAGTAAAAAGAAGTTTAGGTTTTGTAGGCAAGTAAGGAATGCAAGGGGCTGCGGTAGCTCAGAGGTTAATATGCTGAGCTGCAGACTGGAAGGTCTGTAGTTCAGCAGTTCGAGACCAGAGTGCTGCATGACGGAGTGAGCTCCCGTCTCCGGCCCCAGCTCCTGCCAACCTAGCAGTTCGAAAGCAAGAAATTGCAAGTGGATAAGTAGGTGCCGCTTTGGTGGGAAGGTAACAGTGTTTCGTGTGCCTCAGCGTTTAGTCATGCTGGCCACATGACCACGGAAACATCTTCAGACAGCACTGGCTCTTCAGCTTGGAAACGGAGATGAGCACCACCCCTTAGAGTCAGATTCGACTAGCTTCCGGGCAAGGGACACCTTTACCTTTACCTTAAGGATTGCATATTTTAATCTCCCCACCCCCCTGCAATTTTCAGGGATTTTTCTGAGGCGTCAACATTTCTGGAAGTTTTACATCTCTAGGCAGGCAACAGTGAGGAGCGAGAATTGAATGAAATCACTCCCGCCTCCTCCATTTTGCTGAAGGAGGAAGTGCCGTGGAGCAAGCTTTCCATTGGAACAAGAGGGATGAGAGTTGACCTTTGCACTGTGCCCCCCCCCCCATACTACAGTTCCTTGTGCCTCATGGGCAAGTTGGCTTTTGGGGGACATCAGGGGCTGCTGGAGGAAAGGGGACATAAGAACATAAGAAAAACCAATGTTGGATCAGGCCAATGGCCCATCCAGTCCAACACTGTGTCACACAGTGGCCAAAAACATCAGGTGCCCTCAGAAGGTCCAGCAGTGGGGGCAGGAAGCCCTCCCACTGTTGCCGCCCCTCCCAAACACCAAGATTACAGAGCATCATTTGCCCCAGACTGAGAGTTCCTATCTATACTTTGTGGCTAATAGCCACTGATGGACCTCTGCTCCATATGTTTATCGAATTCCCTCTTGAAGCCGTCCATGCTTGTAGCCGCCACCACCTCCTGTGGCAGTGAATTCCACGTGTTAAACACTCTTTGGGTGAAGAAGGACTTCCTTTTACCTGTTCTAACCCGACTGCTCAGCAATTTCATGGAATGCCCACGAGTTCTTGTACTGTGAGAAAGGGAGAAAAGGACTTCTTTCTCTACCTGCTCTATCCCATGCATAATCTTATACACTTCGATCACCCCTCAGCCATCGTTTCTCCAAGCTAAAGAGCCCCAAGCGCTTCAACCTTTCTTCATAGGAAAAGTGTTTCCAACCCTTTTATCATTTTAGTTGCCCTTTTCTGCACTTTTTCCAATGCTATAATATCTTTCTTAGGGGTGGCGACCAGAACTGTGCAGAGTACTCCAAATGAGGTCGCACCATCGATTTATACAGGGGCATTATGATACTGGCTGATTTATTATCTATTCCCTTCCTAATAACCCCCAGCATAACATTGGCCTTTTTCATTGCAGTCGTACACTGTTTCGACATTTTCATTGAGTTATCTACTACGACTTCAAGATCTTCTTCGTGGTCTCTGTGCATCACACCTCTGGGATAATGTGCACCTGCGCCGATCCCGATTGGTAACTTCAAAGCCAACGGATTTTCGCGCCAACTCCCCGATCGCGCGCCGGCTCCACTGCGCATGACCGGGGAGGGGCACGAGGATCCCGCCAGTTCTCTTCTGACCGCCGCGTCGTGAGGATCCTTTCTCTCCTGCTCGGGTCGGTAGTTTACTTTCCTATCTGAAAAAAGCCTTCGGACTGATTTTTCTCCCCTATTTGGACTCGGACTGTTAACTGGACTTGATTTTGGAACTCCCCCCCCCCCTTACTTCACCGCTCGGCCTATGGCCCAGCGGTGGGGGTTCTTTAAGAGGTGCCTGCAGTGCGGCAGTAAAATAGCCCCACCGGACAAGCACTCCTTGTGCCTTCTTTGTCTGGGCGAGTCCCACCGAGTCAACTCCTGCGCGAGTTGTGCGGCTTTCTCGAAGCAAACTCGTAAAAATTGAGCTGCGAGGCTGCGGGTTGCCCTCCTCGAGTCGGCATTGTCCCCGAAGATGTCTTCTTCCGAAATTCCGGCGTCTTCACCGACGGGACCGACGCCGTCTCCATCCCGGAGCATCGGTACCGACAGACCGGCACCGAAGAGATCACTCCCCTTGCCCAATACTCCTGCTAAAAAGCGCAGAGAGGGCAAGGAGGAGAAGGGCAAGCTGAAGCACAAGAAACCCTCGAGTGCTTCGTCGACGCGCAGCGCGCTCGACTCAGCCCAGTCCGGGCTCGACCAGCTTGACCCGAAAGATCACGAGCGACCCAGGGGTAGATCGATCTCCCCGATGCCGCGACCGATCACCTTGACGGACTCCGACCTCGACATAGACCTTACACAGGTCCCTCGGGATACCCCCGACGCCGAGGCGAAACCACCGTCGGCACTGAGAGGGGATAAGGATTACCGCTCTCCGGCTCCACCGGTGCCGTGGGACATCCAGCAGTGGAGATACCTCTACGGCTCCTACCCACCTCCGCCCCAGTGGTACCCCACCGAATGGGATCGACAATCCACCTCTTCCAGAGTGTCTCGGTACCGAGAACCTACATCAGTACCGACACCGACACCTACATCAGTACCTCCGAAACGGACGCCCGACATCGATCCTCGTCCGTTGCCGACAACACAAGACCTGTCAAGCCTGAGCACTCGGCACTGGGATCCCCGGCATCGTCCGTGTCGGGAGACGAATCACTTCCGCACCCGTCTCCGGACACGCAGGTCACCGAAAACCTCCCATTCTCCCTCTGAGGTGGAGGCCATCTTGTGGGTGATTCCCACCTATCTTCAGGGAGGCAGGACTAAAACTTCTTCCTGCTTCCTGTGGTGGGAGTCGCCCCAGGATCAGTTCGCTTCCTGCCTCAGAAGGGAGAGCAGCTTGGTGTTGGCTCTGCTCAACACCTAAAACCTACAGCTTAGATCTCTTGTCTCCTTTTCCTACCCTATTTCTCCTATATATTCTTCTCTATATCCCCCCCAACAAAAAAAAAACAAAACAAAACCTCTTCGCGCTCTCTCTCTTCCCCTCCTATCCACCCCCCCCCCCCCGAGGGGGAAGCGACTAGTAGCGTCTCCACTCACAGAGACCGGAGAACTTGCCGCCGCCGGAGAGACCTCCGCAACGAGCCAGATGGACGCGCGGGAGCGCGCTGGCGAAACGAACGGCGCCGACCGGCACAAGAGGCAAGCGGAGCCTGAAGAGCCCGGGGAAGGGCACAGCGGCGGCAGCGCAAAAAAGCGCGCCAAACAAACGGCCAGGGCTCGCACAGCCGCGAAAACAAAAACGAAAGCGGCATAGGCGGCGGCCATTTCGGCGCAATCAAGCCGTGAATCTTATCAAGCCGGGGAGGCCTTACCTTCCATACCCCCGCGACTGGCGAACCCCGAGGCTAATTGCTACACCGGGGAGGATCAGGTCCGCCTGATCCAAGAAAGTTTCGCCCATGAGGAGGAGGAGGAGGAAGCAGGGAATGAGGAGATCGAGGAGGACGATGAAGAAGACCAGCAGATGGGTAACGTAGATGGGGGATCCCCTCTCTTTTCTAGGGCAGCCATAGCCTTCCTTAAGAAAGCGATGAGGGAGGAGATAGCCTTATTCCACAGGGCCAAGGGACGTCCTATTTCCCCCACCTCGCCCTCCCCCTCACCACCTCCGCACCTTCCCCAAGGGAACAAGGGGAAGTGGCCCACTAAGGCTGCTCAGAAGAGCACAGGCAAGAAAACCTGCCCCCATGATAGACAAAGTCTCCAAGGGGATGATGCATCTCACTATTCAAGTGATAAGGAGGAGGGTGAATTTTCCTCTGATGAGGATGAAGACAGGGAAGACTTGGCACCTAAGCCTACTCTTCCAAAAGACCAGTCCTTCCGCTTTTTTAGAACTGAGGACCTCCAGTTCTTGCTTACTAAGACCCTGTCAGCCTTGCACATAAAATATGGCAATAAGGCCTCTAACCCGGCTCCTGATCCTCAGAGCAATGAAGAGGGATCAGAAATCACTGATGAGTTTTCCCCCTCAGTGGATCCTTCTGAAATAGCTTTCCCTTTCCCCGTTTTCTATGTTAGGAAAGTGAAAGCTGAACGGGAAAACCCCTTATCTACAAGGGCCTTCCCCAATGTTACTAAAAGGCTTTACCCAATGCATGCCTCTGCTACAGAACTTTTACAGGTCCCTGTGGTGGACGCACCGGTGGCAGCTCTGCAGTCAACTGGTCTAGTCGCTGAGGATGGCCACGGCACACTGCGCAATAGTCTGGATAAAAGGGCGGAGTTTGCCCTTCGCCGGTCCCATGAGGCAAACGCCTTAGCCATCAGGACATCTTCAGCAGCGTCCACAGTATCTAGAGCATCAATAGTCTGGATGCGCAAACTGATCCAGATGATACCGGAGAACAATTGTGGGCTACTGGAAGGGGCCAACAGATTGCTTAAGGCGATATCCTTCACAGCGGATGCAACTCTCGACTCCATGGTCTTCTCAGCCAGGGCGATGTCCACGGCGGCCGCGGCACGACGTACAGTGTGGCTAAGATCATGGCCAGCAGACTACCAGTCCAAGGCCACGGTGTCATCATACCCTTACCAGGGGAAAAAAAAAGCTGTTTGGGGACTCATTAGACAAGATCCTCGTGGAAACACATGACAAGAAGAAAGCCTTACCCAAAACCATTCGCCCCTCTGATAGAAGACCAGTGGGTTCACGATCAACTTCTTCGTCCTTTCGTCCCTTCAACTCGCCCTACCGCCCACGTCAGGATTACAGACGCCCCTCTTGGAACTCCAACAGGCAGTCCTTTTGCAGAGGAGGCTTCAACAGTAACCGCTTCGGCAGAAACCCCGGAAACAGACCGGACAAGGGCGGTGACCCCAAGTCCTTTAAAGCGTGACTATCTAGAACCACCGGTGGGAGGTCGACTATCTATTTTCAGCCAGGCCTGGTTAACCTCCCATCCAGACGCTTGGACCGCGGAACTCATCTCCGAAGGCTACAAAATCGAATTTCGGTCTCTTCCACCACAACGCTTCCTGGCTTCACCACTTCAACGCAACAGAGAAAAACAAAACAGAACTCTTGCAGCTATGAAACATCTGATCCAAATTCAGGCCGTAGAACCAGTGCCGCCGAAAGAACACCAGACCGGGGTGTACTCCATCTTCTTCACCGTCCCCAAAAAGAATGGAGATTGGAGAGCCATCCTGGACCTAAAATTTCTGAACCAATTCGTGCACCTACGGCATTTCCGCATGGAAACCCTGCGGTCCATCGCAGAATCACTACAACCAGGCGAGTTCTTGGCTTCAATAGACTTGACGGAAGCCTATCTCCATATTCCGATATCTCCCCAGCACAGGAGATTCTTGCGTTTCTGCGTAGGCGAGACCCACCTGCAGTTCAGAGCCCTCCCATTCGGCCTGTCCTCGGCCCCAAGGGTCTTCACAAAAACCCTAGTCCATCCCGTGGTCCTCCTGCGAAAACAGGGCATCCACATTCATCCCTACTTGGACGACCTGCTGCTGCGTTCTCCGTCAAGGCACCAATGCCACAGAGACATCTACAAGACCATCCAGTGCTTACGGCACTTCGGTTTCCTCATCAACGAACAGAAGAGTTCCCTGAGCCCAACCCAACGGCTAGAACACCTGGGAGTCATATTAGACACTCACTCTGCGAAACTCTTCCTTCCGGCATCCAAGGCAAAGAAGGTCCAAGGGATAGCCCTGCAAATCATCAAGGCGCGGTTCTCATCCCTTTCTCTGCTGACCAGAATGATGGGCCTCATGGTCTCGTCCTTCGACACCCTCCAGTGGGGACGATTCCACTCCAGGGTTCTTCAGAAATTTCTCAGACCCTACCAAAACTCCATCGCGTTGAAGATGGAACTTTCCCTAAAGGTACCATTATCGGTCAAGTTAAGATGGTGGTCCAGAAAGTCAAATCTAACGCACGGCAGATCGTTTTGGATTCGGGACCAGATACAAATCTTCACGGACGCCAGCCTGAATGGCTGGGGAGCCACATTACTTCAACAACCAGTTCAAGGTCAATGGTCCACCTCGGAAACAGCGCTCCCAATCAATCTACTGGAGCTGCGAGCTGTCCGCCTGGCCCTACTCCACTTCGCCTCTCAGATACAGCAGAAGCACGTACTCATCAGGACGGACAACATCTCAGCCAAGGCCTATCTGAGCAAACAAGGGGGTCTCCGATCGATGGCTCTATCCAGAGAAGCTGACCTTCTCCTGAGATGGGCGGAGACCAACCTGGCATCCCTACAGGCGGAACACGTGAAGGGGTCTACCAACATCCAGGCGGATTGGCTGAGTCGCCAAGCCATTCAAGAGGGAGAATGGTCTCTTCACAGGAGCATCTTCAATCTGATTGCATCAAAACTGGGAACCCCTCAAGTAGATCTTTTCGCGTCCCCAACCAATGCTCAACTGGTCAGATTTTATACCAGGTTCTTTCATCCGTCAGCGGAAGGAACGGACGCACTTCTATCTCCATGGCCTGCGGAACTTCTTTATGCATTCCCTCCCCTACTGGTCCTCCCGAGGCTGATCCGGAAAATAAGGACATCGAGGGCGGAAATCATAGTAGTGGCACCCTATTGGCCTCGTCGTCCATGGTTCACATCACTTCAGGAGCTGTCAGTGGCCCCGCCCTTCAAACTACCCGTCTCGGAAGACATGCTTCATCAGGGCCCGATCCATCACCCAGATCCGGGATGGCTTCAACTGACTGCGTGGAGGTTGAAAGGCAAAAATTCCTCAGGCTAGGATACGATAACTCCATCATCAACACTATCCTGGCTTCAAGGAAACCTTCCACTACTAGAATTTACAATGTAACATGGAAAGCGTTCGTCCGTTGGGCTCGAAGGAAGAAGGTGGATGCACTCCATCCACGGGTTGCAACCATTTTGGCCTTTCTTCAGGATGGACGGAAGACCGGCCTTAAGGCTTCCACCCTTCGAAGACAGATGGCAGCGCTGTCTACAGTCCTTCCCCAATATAAGGGCCTACCGATATCACAACACCCACATATTCGGCGTTTCCTCAAAGGTGCATCCCACAGTGACCCACCAACCTGTCACAGATTTCCAACTTGGAGACTGAACCCCGTCCTTACAGCTCTAACCAAAAAGCCATTTGAGCCCCTGTCAAACGTACCACTCAAATTCCTGAGGATGAAGACATTATTTCTTGTAGCAATTACCTCAGCAAGAAGGATCTCAGAATTAGGCGCTCTTTCAATCAGAAGCGACCTCTGTGTGTTTCACAAGGACAGAGTGATTCTTCGAACGGACCCATCCTTCTGTCCAAAAATAAACACTAGATTCCATAGGACGCAGGAAATCTTTCTGCCTTCCTTTTCTCCAAACCCTTCCCATCCGTTGGAAAGGACGTGGCACACCTTAGACGTCAGAAGAGCCCTGAAATGTTACATTTTTAGAACGTCGTCCATCAGGAGAACAGAGGCAATGTTTATCAATGTTTCCCCCCCTCATACAGGGAAGAAAATGTCCACAGCTTCCATAGGCTATACCATCAAGGCATGCATTCTCGAAGCATACAAAAGTATGAACCTCTTAGTTCCAAAGGGCATCACCGCCCATTCCGTCCGAAGTGCAGCCACGAGTACAGCATTCAACAACAGGGCCTCCATAGAGGAAGTCTGTAGAGCCGCGACTTGGTCTTCGCCAACCACGTTCATACGCCACTATAAAATCAACACATATGCATCGGCAGACGCCGCATTCGGACGTCGTGTGTTACAAGCAGTTTTTTCAACAGATGACGACCACCCACCCCAAGCTTAGGACCACTGCTCTGGGAGGTCCCACAAGATGGCCTCCACCTCAGAGGGAGAACGACCAGTGGACTTACCGTGAGGGGTCCTTCTCCTCTGAGGGTTGGAGGACATCTTGGCCCTCCTGGGTCGTCATCAATATCCTGCAGACAAGTCCTCACCTCTAAGAAGTTGTGATGTGACCACAAGTCAACGCGAACAATGTGGTGCAGTAAGGAGGGAAATAGAGAGAGTTCACCGAGGTTGGGTTGTTTGATACCTATTTCATCATAACCAAAGTTGTATATAATTGGGGGAGAAAGTATTATCTTCTTCCTGTTTTTTCTTCACTTCCTGTTACATGTATTAACAGCATTGTTGAGTTGTTTTCCTTTCATATATTTGATGTAGAGTAGTTCATCCAGCTTTAGGAGCACCCGAACTGATCCTGGGGCGACTCCCACCACAGGAAGCAGGAAGAAGTTTGTTTTAGTCCTGCCTCCCTGAAGATAGGTGGGAATCACCCACAAGATGTCCTCCAACCCTCAGAGGAGAAGGACCCCTCACGGTAAGTCCACTGGTCGTTCTTTTTGGTGTGGGGGAAATGAGATGAATCCCGTCTCTCATACCACAAGGAGCACTGGGGATTCCAACTCTTCTGAGGGACTAATCTGAATTCCGTAGCACCCCCTTTTGCTTGAAATCTGCAGCTCATCTTACCCGCTCAAGATTACCCGTGCGATGAGGTGCGTTGGGGTTCCCCCGCCTCCAATAGTGCAGCAGCAGTCAGCATTGAATGTGGATTTGGGTTCAAATTCTATTTAAGCAAAGAAAATCCCTTGGGGACAAATCCCTTTTAAGGAATAGCCTCTGCTTTGCATGCAGGAAGTACCAGGTTCAATCCGTGGCACCGTCAGTTTAAGGAAAAAAGGACCAGGTAGTACATGATGTGAAAGGACCTGTACTTGAGTCCCTGGAGAGCCTCTGCCAGTCTGAGTAGACGGATAGTAACCTCGATAGGCCAACGCTCTGAATCAGTATAAGCCCAGCTTCATGTATGCTTCAGGTCACTTGAATGAATTAGCGGGATCCATTGCTATAGGATGTGAGGATGACCGCTTGGTTAGATCAGTGTTTTTCAACCACAGTGTGCCGCGAGATATTGTCAGGTGTGCCGCTGGATTTTTTCAATGAAAGAAATGTGCCTTCCGGGCTGACCTTCCGGGACACGTCTGCGCATGCGAGAAAGAACAGTGGCGCGGTCTCGCTGATTCCGCTCGCACGCTCTGTGGCCGGCCTGAGGTAGGGTGATTTGCACCAAGACATCCCAGTAAACATGAATATGTTTGATGGTAACAGCTAGCTGTTTCTGTCCGGGTGGGGTTCAAATCAGTAACTGTCCCTCAGCGAAGAATGGGTGTACTGTGCTTCTCTTCAAATCACTTATGGTCAGCGGAATGCCGTTCACATAAGAGTAAGAGTTTAAACTCTCTCTTTGAAAAACTTTAGCAGAATCGCAGTATTCAAATACATCCCCATTATATTTCTTCTGAAACTCAGGTCAATGTTACGGGAAGGAGCCATTACACTTTGGATCTGTAACTTACGATTTCAAGTTGAGTGGCTATTAGGTGTATTTGTAATACTGTCATAGTTAATACTTGAGCTGAGGCAACTAATGACCCATTTATCTTGTATTTCAGTGTTTTTCAACCACTGTGCCGTGAGAGATTGTCAGGTGTGCCGCGGGATTTTTTCAAGGAAAGAAATGTGCCTTCGCTCGAAAAAGGTTGAAAAACACTGACTTAATGGAACCTTTAGGTTACAAGGCAGCATGCCCTAATTGTGGAAGCGACTTTCTGGGCAACAGTGGAAACAGAATGCTGAACTTACTGGGCACTTGGGCCCAATCCAGCTGGGGTCTTGTTTGGCGTACTGGTACTTGATGGCTGGCAGATTGCATTCATCCATCGTCAGTTCCATTTGAATGGCTTCAACAGGACTCTGGTATTGTATGGAAATGCAGGATGTTCTGTGGAATGCTTTGCCTAGCACCCCCGTTTCAGGTTTGGGGAAAGTGACAATTGAATTCCAATGTATTTGATCGTAACCGTTCTTTAGCTAGAAATTTGGTGTTCCTGTTTTGGGTTGTTCCTGTGTCTGTCCTACAAAAGGACCACAAATCATGCCAGCAGATTGCTTTCTCTTTTAATTATTTAAATATTCACTTTTATTTATTTGAACTGTGTACCACCAGATCTGCTACCTTCATTTGCTGCTTTTTATGGACAAAGGAGGGAGGGAGTTTTTGATTTTGGACAAAGTGCCTTCTATTGTACCCACTTCCCATCCTTTGTATTAGTATTTTGATGGGTAGTTGTGTTATCATTAGATAACTTGTATTCTGTGGAAGTTGATGGCTTTTGGCATCGATTGCATTTTGGTTTTTATGACTTTCTGAGTTGTTCCACATCCACAATTAACATCAAAAAGTGGGTTTAAAAGAGCCTGCATATGGGCATTTAAAAATTCCTCGTGACTTTCAGTTTCCCGCATCTCCTACATGAAATAAGCTGGTCTGAGTTGGAGCCTTTGGATTTGTCCCGCTAACGGTGGCACTTGGGCTGAAGAAACTGGACATCCTCTTGCATGAGCAGATAGAACAGATCCCCCAAGCCCAACAGTGTGTTCAGAAGTGCACAAGATGACTTGGAAGAGTTTAGAAGTGGGTATTCAGCCCACAAATCTTTGGTTCTCCGAAAGCCCTGAAGATTAAAGTCCAGAACCTGAAGCTATCGACGTTTCAGAAACTGATTCTGATTAGCAAAAGAAACTTGATGGTAGTATGTTGGATCTATTATTTATGGTTTAAATGATGTGATATAGGTACCATGTGGCTAATATTGTCTGCAGTTATTCTGACACTTGCTCTGTGCAGTAGTGATACATTACTAAACCGATCAATGTTGTTTTAAAGTTTAACTCAATATCCAGATTTACTGATAGCCTTTAATATGGCAATCCGTTACGGTGGAGGCAGTCTTGAGGCTTTTTAAAAGAGATGGGAACAGTTTGAAAGAAGGATTGTTGCGTGCGATGCGTGCATTAAGCTTAGGTGTTTCAGGGCTTTGCTTTTCTACAATGCCGAGTGTACGGAGAAGGAACATTTTAAAACCTAGTTAATATTACCTTTCCTTTCTTTGCAATAGTGGCAGTGGTTTCTGTTTTTCACCCTTCTCTCACATCTTTTCCAAATCAGCACTAACTAAACCTACTCAGGTGTGCCCCTAGGGTATTATAACTAGCTGCACCATCTCTATAGTTGGGTTACTTTTTTGTTTGCTTCATTTATACACTGCCTTTCTCCGCAGTGGGAGCCAAAAACTGCTTAGATTCTTCTCCTTTCTTCTGTTTTATCCTCACAACAACCCGGTGACCAGGTAAGTTAAGCTGAGAGGACGTGACTGGCTCAAGGTCACCCTGCAAGCTTCCCTGGTGGCATGGGGACCTGAACCCTGGGGTCCCAGATCCAAGTCTGATTCCGTAATGAGGACACCACGCAGGATCTAAACATATGGAGCAGAGGTCCATCAGTGGCCATTAGCCACACAGTATAGACCGGAACTCTCAGTCTGGGGCAAGTGATGCTCTGTATTCTTGGTGCTTTTTTGGGGGGGGCAACAGTGGAGGGGCTTCTGGTGTCCTGGCCCCACTGGTGGACCTCCTGAGGGCACCTGGTGTTTCTGGCCACTGTGTGACAGAGTGTTGGACTGGATGGGCCGGATCCAACACTGGCTTCTCTTGTGTTCTTACGTTATGTTCAGTTCAAAATTGATTCTCCTTTTAAAGTTCATAAAGATGCTACATGGTGCAGTTTTATTCGCGCGATTACTCGTGCTGCATTTTATGTCCTCAAAGCAGTAAAGTCAGATTTGATCTGATAAGAAAATAAGTACTGATGTATTTCAATTTCCCAGCTTCTGTTATTTCCCCTTCCCCCTTCCACGGGAAACGGGTCTTTTTTTTCCTTGCTTGGTTTCATAGTTTCTGGGTACTGTCTTTAGGTTAGAGCCAACCAGCTGTTCAGCTGGTGAAAATGAGGAAGCCCCTTTAACTACACAGGGGGAAAAATTACTATGCTGCGTATGTTGGGATCTGCATGGGCAAAAGTCTAGCAGGAGAGGAGGGTAAGGAGGAGCATTGTGCTGGAATGAGTTGGGGGTGGCGGCAGCGGCTATTCCAGTCTTCTGTGTAGAAGCTAATCTAGCACCGAAAACATGAGAACGCTCTGCACTTCCTGTAAGTGTAAAGCTTAACATTATCGGGGGAATAATTTCAACCCAGCCCTTTCCCTGACAGTCTAGGAAAGTTTTAGCTGATTTCTCACTTTCATTCCGAATGGTATTGCGATAGGAGCGACTTCACTGCATTATCTTCCCTAAAACTAGAGGTCGGTGTGTCAGCTTTTCTAGACCGCATTTTCTTTTGAGTTGCTTGAGGAAGTGAGGTTGCCTGTTTTGGTGTGAAGTTCCTCGGGTGGTTATATGTACTAGAGCCAGGCCAAAAATGAGAAATCATGGGAGGAAGTGGAAATCCAAAACATCCGTCACAAAAATAACGAAGAGTCAATAAAGATACGTTTGAAAAATCATTTGCTTGTAGTAATTCTGTAGAAAATTCTCTTCTATAGTTGCTCACACGCAGTCATATGTACTAGGCTGTGCTCCAGTGGTGGGGGCCCGCTGTTCAATTTCTGGTTGACCTCCTAGCACTGGCTGTTCGCTGGGATTCGTGCCCGAAGTTAGCCTACTCCAGGCGACTCTCCAGAGCTGGCCTTGGGTGGCGCCCTGGTACAGTGGGAGCTGGTTTTGTATACCTGTAGTTGGTATGTCCTGCCCTTGTTTATCCTTTTGTTCCACCATGTACAGACAGCTCAAGGAAGACAACAGCTGTTCAGTGTTCCCTCCAAGCTGAGTTAGCGTGAGCTAGCTCACAGTTTTTTAGCCTCCAGCTCACACATTTTCTTCTTAGCTCAGGAAGGATGGCTCTAGAGCTAACCTACTTTATGCAGGAGCCAAATCGCTCACTCACAGCTTTAATGCCAGTAGCTCACAAAGTAGAATTTTTGCCCACAAGACTCCACAGCTTAGAAGGGAGCATTGCAGCTGTTAGGTTGTGATGGTTGTCCCCCCCGTGGCATATTATAGCATATTGGAGGCTGTAATAAGCCTTTCCCGAAACTAGAAAATTTTGCAGAGGATAGAGGAGAACAATCTTTATCCTTCATTCGTGCCCTGACCTGCATCACCCAGGCTAGTCAGATCTCAAAAGCTGAACAGGGTTGGGCCTGGTTAGTATTTGGGTAGAAGAGTACCAAGAAGTATTGGGGTCACTCCAGGGAGGTAGGCAGTGGCAAATCACCTCTGGATGTCTCTTGCCCTGAAGACCCCTATGGCAGGGGTGGCCAAACTGTGGCTCGGGAGCCGCATGCGGCTCTTTCACACATGTTGTGTGGCTCCCAGCAGGGCGGCTGGGGAAGCTAAATACCATTTGCAAACAAATATCATTGGACAGATAAATATCATTATCAATATCTGCTTTATTATTTTTGGCAGCTTTGTTTAATGTTAATAAAAAGCATATTTGCATATTTTCCAATAAAAAACAGGTAATATTTGTTCATGTCTTGCGGTACTCAAACATCTGATGTTTATTCTGTGTGGCTCTTAGGTTAAGCAAGTTTGGCCATCCCTGCATGGGGTGGCCATAAGTCAGTCGCTACTTGATGGGACTTCACACACAACACACACACACACCACACACACACACACACACACACACACACACACACAGAGAGAGAGAGAGACAGACACACACCTTGTTCAATTTATTTATTTATTCAATTTATACCCTGCCCTCCCCACTGAAGCAGGCTCAAGGCGGCTTACATATAAGATTAAAACACATAAATAACCGTTATAAAACAATCCAGCAGTCATAAAGTGCTTGTAGCAGTAGTTCTGATACTAGTGGCATTGCTTAAAGATGGCAGCAACAATCATGATGCGTCTGTTTGTTTATGCGGCGGGCACAGGCTGTTGATGGTAAACCAAGTTACAGGACTCTTATCACTTTTCAGTTATTTGATGGGGCTCCTTAATTGAAAGCCTGGAGGAAGAGCTCCTCCTTGCAGGCCCTGTGGAACTGTTAAAGGTCCCGTAGGGCCCTGATCTCTTCTGGAAGCTCATTCCACCAGTACGGAGCCACCACTGAAAAGGCCCTGGCCCTGGTTGTGGCCAGCCTGGCGTCTTTAGGACCCGGGAGGGCCAGTCAATTTTGAGACCCTAAATGCAGTGCTCTTTGGGGAACATGTGGGGAAAGGTGGTCCCTCAGGTATGTAGGCCCCTTGGTCTTCAGTGTATGCCCCCTAAGCTAACCCATGGTGCTTAAGAGTTTTAAGGCTGTCTGAGAATGAGGGAATGACGCTTAGATCTGAGAGTAGATGTATTGTCGGTGACTCCAAAATGCCAAACATTTAGATACAAAAAATGGCACCTAGTCTACTTCTCAGGACTTGTTGCTAGCCAGGTGTAATAGCCAGGTTGCAAGAAATATTTTAGGCATCCCTGTAAATGTGAGGGAACGAACTCTTAATGAGGAATAGAAAGGGAACGCTAATACAGTTGTCTTTGGGACAATAATAAGAACTCTGCTTTTGTAAGCCTGTCAGTTGACAATGTCAGATGGAAGCTTTGGTGTGTGAGAGGGGGTGCTAGTATTGTGGGGGATTCAAATGAGGAACTCTGGACAATGGACAATCTTGGATTAGTCTCTGGGAGCCCGTTTTGGGAGAAGGGAGGAATAAAACAGTGGCTGTCTACGTATAGGAGACTATCATAACACCAGCAAATTTCCGGGCATGTTTTCAGCCGCTATGGGAAATCACGCCATTTAAGGCTGGATTTGGATTGTCCACACCCGAAGACTCCCATGTTTGTGCCTTGGCTTGCTTACGACTAGAGTGCTGGTTGCAAAAAAGCCAGACAGCTCCCTCTCAAGTTTCAAGGGAAGGAGGTTAAATTAAAAGTCTGGTTTTCAGTTTCAGGCTTTAATAATAAAAGCATGATGGGTGTGTGAACCAACTTTCAGCCTTCTGTCTGTTGCAGGGACACCTCAACAGCTTTTGATACTCCTGCTGTGTAAGTGAGGCCAAACATAACTCTCTTTGCCTAAGTCGTTGTCTGTTTATAATATCAATAAACAGGGATGACTGGTGCAGGCATAGAAGTTCTCAACACCTTTGAAAGAGGAATGAGAGTCTACAGTCGTCCCCCCCCCCCCCCCAGAGAGTGCGGTATGTAGAACCTGCAGAACAAACAGGATGCTGAATTACCACTTTTGGCTTCTGGGTGTCTAACAAGGATGAATTCTAGTGAACGCTTCTTGGCAGAACGGGAATGACCCTCAGGAAACTAGAGTTGTTTGGGAGGATGCCACTTTGGAGAGGCCATTGTCGGAATGACAACGTATAAATCCTTTAAATGCAAAAGAAAGGGAAGAAACAAAGATGAAAAATAAAAGCCTGGGTTCAGGGGAGGCGGCTCATGTTGGTACGGTCTTGTAGAATATTTATGAGAATTCTTTTGTGTTCTAGCTGAGATTGATATACTTGAGGCAATACTATTCGAGTTTTAATCTTGTCCTGAACCTGTGAAGCATACAGATTCCAGATGGAAATGGGTGGGTGGGTGGGTTGAGAGCTGTGAGCTGCATTGGGTTCATTCATTCACAACGCCCGTATTTATATTCCATCTCGTGTCCTTGAATTTAAGGAGGCTAACAAAGCAACACGTTGCAAACACATAGAACACAGTACAGCTGGGCCTGCAGGACCAATTTACTCTCCACCAATTGGAAATAAAGGCCTATTACGTGTCTTCCCGAACACAGAAGGCCAAAGGCGTCCCCTGCTCCTGCTCTGTGGTTTCTCAGTGGACACATTTTACTTCCAGGGCTGGAGAAAAACCTAATGCACTCTTAGGTAAAGGTTTCCCTTGCTCGAAAGCCAGTCAGATACAACTCTAGGGATGTGGTGCTCATTTCCGTTTCCAAGCTGAAGAGCCAGTGCTGTCCGAAGACTTCTCTGTGGTCATGTGGCCGGCATGACTAGATGCCGAGGCGCATGGAACACTGTTACCTTCCCACCGAAGTGGCACCTATTTATCTACTGGCAATTTCTTGCTTTCAAACAGCTAGATTGGCAGGAGCTGGGGGCAGAGACGGGAGCTCACTCCGTCACGCAGCACTCAGGTCTCAAACTGGTGAACTACCAACCTTCTGGTCTGCAGTTCAGCGTCTTAACCACTTGATTCACTGCAGCCCTCGGCCTTAGTCTTACCTGACCTTAAAAACAAAAAAGTGTGCTTAAGAATCTGTCCGTCTGTCGTCCCGCCCCCCCCCCCCCCCGCCCCGGTTTTGTACAAAGTTGGTTCTAAGAATTGGGGACATTTCTCTAGCCTTGCCTTGCCGCCATGGTTGGGGCCTGCCAGGTGTATATTGATTGATGATGTGGTTTTTTTAGGAAAAATAGAATTGGAAAATATCTGATTCAAGTTTCAATGAGTATTCAAATATTTGAATGTTTAAATATTCTTAGCAGCAATCCTGGACGATGTACAAGCACTGGGGCTTGTTTGTGTTTCATGTAGAAGAAAAAGAAGAAGAGATTAGATTTATACCCCGCCCTTTACTCACTTGGAGTCTCAGAGCGGCTTACAAACTCCTTTTCCCTTCCCCTCCCCACAACAGACACCCTGTGAGGTAGGTGGGGCTGAGAGAACTCTTTCCCAAGCTGTCCTTGAGGGAACAGCTGGTACAGAGCTATGGCTTGCCCAAGGTCATCCAGCCAGGTGCAAGTGGAGGAGTGGGGAATCAAACCCGGATCTCCCTGATTAGAGTCCGTGCACTTAACCACTACACCAAACTGGCTCTCCGTACATTATAGCCTATTTATTTAACACCATTGTATTGTAGCACATCACCCCTGACACCTATAGACTGCATCTACATATACAGGGCAGGAAATTCTTTCACAGGGTAGGGGGAATATAGCATCAAAAATGTTTTTTGAGAACATTTTCCACCCCACATAACTGATGTTGATTCCTGGAAGCAGTTAATTCCTAGTGCCTAGGTAGTGGAGCTTAGTGCTGAGACTAGAGGTTCGAGTGTTTTTTTTTAATCATTAATTGCAATGGGTGGAATTTAGGAAGTGTAACAGAACATCTTAAAGATGTCCATGTATTTATCTGGTTGTACTGTAATAAAGAAGTTGGCTTGAATCATATCTCACAAAGATGAGGAGATAGAATCCATCCAGTGGTAAGTATTTGGTAGCCGTAGCATTTTCTCTGTCTAAGGATCGGGCCGTATTGCACATTTTGCTTGGTGTCTCAGGAGAGAGAGGTGTCTCTGTGCATGCTTGAAGCCAGTTTAGTGTAGTGGTTTGGAGCGCGGACTCTAATCTGGGAGAACCGGGTTTGACTCCCCACTCCTCCACATGCAGCCAGCTGGTGTGACCTTGAGAGAAGTCCTTTCGGAGCTGTTCTCTCAGCAGTTTCTGTCAGAGCTCTCTCAGCCCCACCTACCTCACGAGGTGCCTATTCTGGGGAAGGGAAAGGGATCGTAAGCCGCTCTGAGACTGCTTCAGGTAGTAAAGGGCAGGGTATAAATCCAATTTCCGCCTTCTCTTCTTCCTCCTCCTCCTTTATGTGGCAGTCAGTGCTCCTGTGAGCAAAAATTCCACTTTGTGAGCTACTGGTATTCAAGTTGTGAGCAAGCGATTTGGCTGCTGCATAAATCAGTTTGCTTTGGAGCCAGCCTTCCTGAGCTAAGACAAATGTGTGAGCCGGAGGATAAAAAAACGTTGAGCTCGCTCACACACACTCAGCTTAGAGGGAACACTGGTGGCAGTATCTGTACGTACTGGACCCCGTCTCCATTGATCACCATGTGGCAACAACAGCTGATAAATTTGTGTACAAGAGTTCTTTCCCTTTCCTGGCTGCCACATGACAGAAAGTTTTCAGGAACTGTGATGTCTCCTACTGTATATAGGCTGAAGAGTTGAAGCCAGGGAGCAGCCAAGCAAATGGGCTTCGGGCGCCTAACAAAGAAAGCAAAATAGGATCAGGTTTGCCATGGCTGGGCCAAGGTGAGGAATTGCTGGGATATCTATGCCAGCCTCTCTGAGCTTTCTAAAAGAAGAGGACATAAAGCACAAAAAACTAAAACAAGATGGGTTGAAGAGGTAGCCATGGTGATGCAGCTGAGGCCTATGGAGCGCCATAGAACCCTGAATGCTAAAAGGGCATGGCAAACAGATATATATTGACATTGTGAGACGCATTTGAATTAGGAGAGAGATGGAATTGTCAGGGCAGAAAGATAAAGTCTGAGTAGGGAGCTAGAAGCGGTTTCAGAAAGCGGTAGGGAGTCTGAGGAGACCCAGTGCTGACAGGCGGTTCAAAGGCTGGAGAGGCAAAGAGAAATGAAAGGAAGTGCTTCGGGCAACTGAGAGACAAAGAGCAGGTTTTATGAAGCAGCAAGGAAAGCTATCCTGGGGCTGGCAGTGGTGTGGGCCAAGGCGTTTGTTCCCTCTTGCACCCAGTTCAGTGAAATTGTTATATTATCTACTAAGGTGAGTGTGCATCACAGCAGAATACAGAGTCATACACACTTCAGGTCTTATTGTGCACAGTTGATAATTGTTTACTAAAGTTCTGACTTGGGAGATGTTAAAGTAATCTGCGTCTTCGGCCAGCAGTTTAAGAACAGCATAATATCAGGTTGAGGTGGTAGCTGTGAACTGGCTCAACTCATACATCTTTTCCCCCAGCTATATAATACGAACCAGTCAATTCAAATATCCGAGTTTTCGTGGGTTGGTGTGCCCACATACGTAACTGTTCACGGCTCAGACCACTGAACTAGTCAAGAGCGGAAACAGGATTAAATTCTTCAGAGACAGTTTTGCATTATTAGATTCCACAAGTCCGGATTAAAATGCTGTAAATTACTAATCCACAGTGCTCCCATACAGCATGCTTAGCAGACAGTGGCCAAATCCAAACAGTCTTGAAACTTTTTCTGTGAGCCTAGGGTGCACTAAAGCCTGTATCTCCGCAGTGACAGACTTCACCTTCCTGGGATCCAAGATCACAGCAGACGGTGACTGCAGCCATGAAATTAAAAGGCGCCTGCTCCTTGGAAGAAAAGCGATGGCAAACCTAGACAGTATAACAAAAAGTAGAGACATCACCCTGCCAACAAAAGTCCGTACGGTCAAAGCCATGGTATTCCCAGTAGTGATGTATGGCTGCGAGAGTTGTACTATAAGGAAGGCCGAGCGCTGAAGAATAGATTCTTTTGAATTATGGTGCTGGAGGAGACACCTGAGACTCCCATGGACTTTAAGGAGATCAGATCAGTCAGTCCTAAAAGAAACCAACCCTGACTGTTCCCTGGAAGGCCAGATCCTGAAGATGAAGCTCAAATACTTTGGCCACCAAATGAGAAGGGAGCACTCACTGGAGAAGACCCTGATGCTGGGAAAGACTGAAGGTCAAAGAAGAGGCGGACGGCAGAGGATGAGATGGCTAGACAGTGTCATCATTGCAACGAACATGAAATTAAGCAAACTCCAGAGCACGACAGAAGACTGGCATGATGTGGTCCATGGGGTTGTGAAGAGTCGGACTCGACTGTGCGACTGAACAACAACAACATCTCCCATTTTTAAATGACTGCCTTTCATGCCACAAAGCAGTGCTGTTGAAGCAGGAATGTCATATGGGATTGCTGGGGAGGAGGGTCAACTATGCAGAGATAAAATGGGAAAAATTAATTGAGCTAGTCTATGTCCCTCATTGTGAACCTTAAATGTCTGCTTTCAATAGCTTCACTCTAAGGATGTGGCTTTCGACCGTCTTTCCTGTTGTGTGGATCTCTGTTGGAACAAGATTGTAGACAAGAGTGTATTCGAATTGTGGTTAAATGCATAGTCTCCTTTAAAATCAGGTTGCGTACCTGATTTAGCACTATATTATCAATCATAAAAGATTTATTCCTTGGTGATGTGTGGCAGGCGAAATGAATGTCTTAAGCAAAGCACAATTTATCCCTTGCAACAACATCCTTTCCAGATTAAGGGCATAGCTCTCTCTGCATCTGGCCCACTGAAAAGCCATTTGTACAGCCCCAAGCTGTATTAGAATTAAATGGTTACTAAAATAGTTTATTTCAGAATTCTGATTGGTGCAAATGTGCGTTTGAGGAAGCTAACTGCAGAAGGATTCTTGAATAGTACAGTGACGTTGGCTTCGGTCTGTCCACCCTGTTCTTAAGCCCTGGGTATTGATGGAAGCAATTATTGTGGGCAGGGGGCATCCGTTTAATATGGCTTAAGAAGTTCCATTGCATGCAGCATTAATAGAAGAAACATGGCTGACAACAATCGACCTCTTGCAGGAAGATTAATTCTACTTTGAAATTAGAGTGAAACAAGTCTACTTTTCCATTATCTAATGCACTCAGTAGCATTACATTCTGTCATGTGCCTTCAGCAGGAAACAATCCTTGCTTGGCCTGCTGTGCTCGGAATAAAATACAGTAATTCTTCCACTGACATGAATTCCTGGACCGCTGCAAACATCGTTCCCGTGGTCTGGGAACATGAGAATTTAATCCGTAGCATTATCAGAAACCTTAATCACATGTTCATCTATTATTTCTGAGCTAGGAGACTATATCAGCGCACAAAGCCAAGTAGTAGAGAATGTAATCTAGGGATTAAGGGATGACAAATCCTCCTACTCGTTCGACCTTGAAACTCTGATTGGATTTCCTCGTTGGCCTCACTTGGCTATCCCCAATTAACTGGTAGCAGGCTATAGACTAGAGGCAGTCCTCCGGTGAGCTTTGGTGTTGTTTTGATGGAATCTAGGGCTCGTGGTTTCGCCAAACAAACAAAAAGCCGGAAAGGGCAATATGTAATATTTCTAGCACTCATTCTGTAGCAGTAATTGAGGACCTGCATTCTGCCTCTGGACTCTCCACTCAAAATAAGGATGGGCAACATACAGACTTTCTGTTTGCACATGAGCCTCAAGGCAGTCTTGCGGCCATTCTTGTTAGAATTCTGCAACTTGTGGCTTAAAAAGCTAATGCATGTTGTCTTTCTAGCCCAGATAGCAGCACAGAAAAACCTAATGTAGTTTCTACTGCTGAATTCAGAACTGCCTGAGTGGGTTCACATAGCCAGACCAAGTTTCGTAGAATAAAAGTTCGGAAGAGGCTTATATATATCCCATAATCTCTTTTGCTTCATGGAATCCTCATCTAAAATATGTTTTGGGGATTGGGGAATTCTGTTCTGTCTTGTCTCTGACAGGCGCTATGGCGAAGAGAGATCGAGTTGAATCCAGTGACCTATCTGCGGATGGCGGATGGTCATGGATCTTTCCTGTAAACACCCCCACCCCCCTGCAGTCCCCCTCTGACTCGAAAACTGCATCTTCCTCAGTGGATTTGCTCTGGTTTCCTTCTCCGTCCTGTCCTCCAGCCTACATGGCTGTTAGTTTCTGCAGATCCTGCGATGCCAGCAAACAGCTGTCTTGGAGTTGGAACCACCTGCTGGGGGACTTGCCTACGCCAGGGGTGGGCAATCGTTTTGGCTCGGGGTCCACTTTGTGGGAGCGGAGGTTAGCGGAGGGCCGCACCTTTTAAAATGATTGCATTCATTAGTTAACTTTGCATTTCAGAAAAGGTATAAATTGTATCATAAAAATCAATACATATAAATTAAATAAAATAGCGGTAGTTTTATTCAATTTATTTATTGTGCTAAATTCATATCATCTATAGCTGCAAGCACATTTAATTTTAGAATCAGTTTAATGAGACAAATGTACCCAGAGGCCTGACTGAAACCACGTGGCTGACTGACTTGGCGGGCCGCAAAAAACTCTGTGGCGGGCCGCATGTGGCCCACGGGCCGCAATTTGCCCACCCCTGGCCTACGCAGATCTCTAGATCCAGTCCATCATCTCCCTCATGGCTTGATTCCATCCAGACTCATCCAATCAAATACTTTGCTCAATCCTCCTGTGCAAGCCTGCTCCAGTGCTTGGATCTGGTTGTAGCCGGATAGTTAACCGGTTCTCTCTTTTGACTGAGTTTTGAATCCACGGTCAGCTGTTCTCCATGGACAGTCTAAACAAATGTCTTCTCCAATTATTTTGGTGCATTGTTTTAGAATCCCCCCCCCCAGCTTGCTCATACATTTCTGCAAGTGAGGAACAGAATACGGCAATCCAGATACGGCTTTGTCAGTGGAATGCAGAGCAAGAGAATGAACACCCAGCAGTACAGTTGCCATGCTTTGGGGTTGTATTCCCATTTTTTACTCCTGTTGAATTTGCCGAGGTGTATTGGCCCCCAAACTCTTTCTGCTGTGGTATTTGTATGGTTAACATTCCAAGTGTTCCTTTTGACTGTTGACCACATCTGACTACTGTGTTGTGATGTTGGTTACCTACATGTTATGTTATGTTATGTTATGTTATGTTATGTTAGTTATCTATCTATCTATCTATCCATCCATCCATCTATCCATCCATCCATCCATCCATCCATCCATTGCCTTTATATCCCGCCTTGCCAGCGAACCGGCAATTTGTTCGCTGTATTGCTTGGAATTTGTCTGGATTGCAAGCCAAGCTCTGTTGAAAACCTTTTACCTTTTAAAAGACATTTTTTAAAAACAAACAAAACAAAACTTCTTAAATGTGGGTGGGCCACAACTGGCATATGTAGTGAACCCTCAAGACCAAGATGTTGCTTGGCTGTCCTTTACAAAAAGAAGACGAAGAGGAGATTGGATTTATACCCCGCCCTTCACTTGTAGTCTCAGAGTGGCTTACAAACTCCTTTCCCTTCCCCTCCCCATAACAGACACCCTGTGAGGTAGGCGGGGCTGAGAGAACTCTTTCCAGAGCTGTCCTTGAGAGAACAGCTGGGGCAGAACTATGGCTTGCCCAAGGTCATCCAGCCAGGTGCAGGTGGAGGAGTGGGGAATCAAACCCGGTTCTCCCAGATTCGAGTCCGTGCACTTTACCGCTACACCGAACTGGCTGTCTTGGAATCTCTCAGAGAATCTCTTTGAACATCTGTCTTCACCGCAACGTGAAGAGTTAGTTGTGAGGTTAATGGGCTGGGTTAAATTTTCCATCTGCAGTGTAGAAATTTCCCTGCATCCTGCTGCTCTCCACAAAATGCTGCTTCTGGGGGACGGAGGACCCTGAGGACCATGCATAAGGTGGTCTGCTTCAGGAAACAACGGGACAAGCCCATGTAGTCTGGACCCAATCCTAAGTGTTGTTCAGTGAAAACTAATAACCCGAGCTCCTTCATACAGGTACAATCTGACTCGGCTCACACAGTAGCAGATTTCACTTGAGTGTGTTTCAGTTGGTTTTAAGAGACATTTCTTCTGAAATAGGTTAATGAACCAAATAAGCATTTGAACCCTTACGTAGTTTGGTCTGGTCAAAGTTGTAACTCTTTGGGCAAATAGTTGTTGTTGTTGTTAGTCTGACTATTAGATTCCTAACTCTAATCAATATATAAATCTCAGTGTTTAGTTCTTGTTCAGTGCTTAGTTCTTGTGGCCCTTTCTTACATGCCCAGGGAAATGCTGATTGCTACTTTGGGGTCTGGAAGCAGTTTTTCTCCAGGCCATTTTGGCTGGAGATCCTGGAGGTTTTTTGTTGTCTTCTGGGCTTGGACCAGAGGTCACTGGGGGGGGGGGGATGTGTGTGTGCGGTGGGGTGGTATTTGTGAATTTCCTGCGTTGTGCAGGTGGTTGGACTTGATGACCCTGGAGGTCCCTTCAAACTCCATGATTCTGTGATTCTAATTTCTTTTGAGGAAGGGAGAGAAGCTAGATTTCTGTACCACTGCCAGTGATGTGATTCATGGTGGTCTTAAGCTGCACCCCCCCCCCCGCACCCCGATGAAGATAATTGCATAATTGATATGGATTCCATTGAATCAAGTATTACGTTTTGAGTACACCTCCACTGGTACAAGTTGGATTCATTTTAAGACTTCTTTTTTTTTTACAGAAGGTATTGTACATTCTAGATAAGAGACACTGTTGAATGTAATGAAGAGTTGGGAGAAAGCGGAACAAATGATGGCTAAATATACTTTCTGTGGAAATGAATATTCATTGTATTAGTGTTCTTAATGAGGTACTTAGAAAGGCTGGATTCAGGCTTAGTTTTGTTAAATGGGGTTTGGGGAGGGAAGGCCGAGAACAAGGCTTATGTGCGTTTGAAAAAGCAAGGCTTAATCCTTTTGGGTTTTGAAGGTGCATGAAGGTTAGCTGTAATGTAGTATGCTCTGTGTAGCAACCAGCCTGCCATGTGTTCCCAGGTAATGGCGCCCGCCGCATGGCCAGAGCACATGGTCAGGCAGAGAGGGGAGCTTGAATCTGGAGGAACAATAGACGTCCAGATTGAAAGCCTCCACCAATGTGGGACCTAGGTTCTCCCTGGGGAGCCAATGCAATCAAAGGCTCCTCCAGGGAACCTATGACAAACATGCGCATATGTTAAGCCCCTATCAGGTCTTTTGGGTGCGGCCGGAGGTGTGGCTCCGGCCAGCATATAATGAGGGCCCTGGAGCCCTGGAAGCATGCTTGTTCTGACCATCTACTGGGCATGCTGAATCACTCAATAAAGGCTTCATGATTTCACCATTCCTGGTCTCCCGAGTCCAGTACTCTTCATTAGCCCACCGACAACTTGATCACACAAAGCTGCCTTCTGTTGAGTCAGGCCCCTTGGTCTATGGGTTGTCAACACGGACTGGCAGCAGCTCTCCAGGCTGTTGTCTTCATATCACCCACTACCTGCTGTAATCCTTTTGACTGGAGAGGCCAGGGATTGAACCTGGGACCTTGTAGATGCCACGCAGTAGCGCTACCACTGAGCTATGGTGCCCCTGCAGACTTCCTTTACCTCTTCCAGTGCATGCTATGCTTGCACTTCCTTCATGGTCTTGCATTTGTGTTCCTCGTCCACTGAGGTCCAGATGCTGGAGTCCTTCCTCTGAAGGTGAAAGATGGGGAAAAGGAAATCTTTCAACGAAGGGTCTCGTGTGAAGGGTTCACAGTCGCAAAATAGCTTTATAACATGTTGTTTAGAAGAAGAGAAGAGAAGAGATTGGATTTATACCCCACCCTTCACTACCCAAGGGAGTCTCAGAGCGGCTTGTGAACTCCGTTCCCTTCCCCTCTTCACAACAGACACCTTGTGAGGTAGGTGGGGCTGAGAGAGCTCTGACAGAAACTGCTCTTTTCGAAGAACAGCTGTGCCAGAAGTATGGCGTGCAAATGGAGGAGTGGGGAGTCAAACCCGGTTCTCCCAGATTAGAGTCCACGCATTTAATCACCAACCCACTACACCAAATTATTTCTCTCTTTTTTAAAGAGATGCGTATACTCAGTCATTTCCATTCCCAGTTATACCACACTGGTTGTTGGTGATAGCTAAATGGAATTTCCATGCACTGATGCGGTATACCTCCTACTTGTAGGAGGGGTCAAGAGAGAAGGATCATCAGCTGGGCTTGGGTGTACCTTGGTCTGATCCAGCAAGGCAATTCTTTTAAGAGCTATTCTGTACCACATTGGGTGTGAACAGGTTTTGTTTTGTGTTTTGTCCCAGAAGGGAGCCATAAATCGGAGGTCCTCTGCTCAATTATGGTCGGCTGGCTTTACACTTGAAATGAGTTGGAGGCAGGAAATAGGTTTTTTTTCATCTGAGGCAGTTTGCAATTTAACACTCAGAGGACGTTGTTCTTACAAGCAGCGGAAAGATCTAGCCCATCTTTTTTCTTTAAATACACGCACACACATTTGGACTATTCTGCCTCCTTCCTATCCTTGAGGGCTCATAGTGGGCCCCAACCGTTCATATAAGAGAAACGCGCTATCACCAGCGAGGTCAGATATGCTCGAAAGGGAAGGCAGTCTGATTTAAAGCCTGTATTTGAAAACAGATTTAAAACCTGATTTACCTGTATTCTAAATCTTCCTGTCATCTTCCCCTTTCTGTCTGCAGAGAAATAACTCAAAAAAAAAATAAATAAATAAAAAGAATAACAGTGGTAGGAGGCAGCATCAGGGGAAGGCCCTGAATCTATATCGCCTTTTTTTTGGTCTTCCGGGGAAGCTGGCTTGACCACTGTGTGAGACAGGATGCTGTAATAGATGGACCACTGGTCTGATCCAGCAGGGATCTTCCTTGTGTCCTTTTGAAGATCAAAGCGTAGAAAAGGCACTCTCAGTAGGGGAGAATGGCTTGTTTTTGCTGGTTCTCTTCCCACTTCAGCTTCCTTCTTCAACCTCAGAGATATTCCTAGGGGGTCCTTTGACCCAGAGGGGCACAGTTTTGGGATGCACGGACTGCGGTAGGAAGGGGGAGGTAGGAACACTTCTCACGATGCTCACAGTGCTGCTTGGGCCGCGGTGGTTTTGAGTAATACTATTTCACAGCTGTTTCTACGCAGATTCCCAAACAGGGCACGTGTTAGCTTTGCAGAGCACTGAGTCCAGCTCCCGATAGGACTCCTCAGTAATGGAGCTGTGACTGGTCTTGGCATTTCCAAAGAGTACACATTTTGAATATGTCTTCCAGCTCTTGGTGGCTTGGGTTAGCCTTTTAGGTTAGCGTTTTAGATACAAGTCAAACACTCAGGTCTTTTTTGGTTTGTAATCTCTTATGACAGAGTGGTGAGACTAGTTCTTTACAGAAGAGCACCTTGGAAATGCAGCATTTCTCCCTGCCTGCACTTTTGTAAACGCTAACCTGGATGGCTCAGGCTAGCCGGATCTCATTAGATCTCTGAATCTAAGCAGGGCAGTATTTGGATGGGAGGCCGCTAAGGAATACCAGGGTCGTGATGCTGAGGCGGGCCATGGCGAACCACCTCTGAACATCTCTTGCCTTGAAAACCCTATAAGGTCGCCATAACTCGTTTGTGAGTTGATAGCAAAAAAACCCCAAGAACTTTTGTGGCTCTCCCAGGTGAGACACTCTGGGACAATATTATCATAATTTTCCAGGCTTGTGGAAATTTATGTGCTATTCCTACGCCTACTGAATTTGATCTTGCTTACAGAACGTCCCGTGGAACCCTGGTCAACAAAATCTGACTTTATATGAGAACTGCAAGTTAGGAGGACGGTAACGAAATGCACTTCAGAAAGATGTGTCGTCACTTAATCGTTCTGAGTTCTGTGTATTTGACCCTGAGAATCAGTGAAGTGTCTGACTAACTGCTCTGGGACTGGGGAGACGCTAGTTGAAATGCCGTCACATAGCTTTTTGTCAGCTTTGCTCAGCCATGCTGTTTCTACGTTGCCTACCCCACAAGATTGTTGTGAGAGTAAAGAGAAGGAAGAGTCATGTAAGCCACCTGAGCTCCTTGGAGTAAATATGTAAGATGTTGAACTCCCCCAAATCTGTCCATAACCATGAGGGCAAACAACTGAAGTTTTAATCAAAAGTTGAGTTTTAATAGCTGTACTTCACCCTGATCTAGTAAATGGAGAACAGTGCAAGTGAAACATTCAGAACCACCTTGAGATATTACCTGCTGTTTGTTGTTGTTTGAGAATAAATGTTTTCAGTGGCTTTAACCTGATTAATATATACTCCTGCTAAAATATATTGTCCTTTTTTTATCTTGTTGCAGAAATTGAGAAATTTCAAAAAGGGGAAGGAAAGGAAGAAGAAAAATACATTGACGTAGTGATTAACAAAAATATGAAACTGGGACAGAAGGTGTTAATTCCAGTGAAACAGTTTCCAAAGGTATGTCGAGCGGTGACAAGTTGGGATTTGATGAACGTGTCTTCAGTGCATCTTTTAAACAGTTCATTGGTGCACGTGATTCATCACTGCAGCCAGCTTTGCATAGCCACGGCTTTACTGTTCTTACATAGAAGCCAGGATTGTTAACTGATTGCGGTTTAGCATCGTTTTCTATAGTTCTGGGGGTCTTCAATCTTGGTACTGCCTGCTGGGGAAGAAGGGGAGAGCGCATGGGGCCTAAGGATCACAGCCGCTTGTCTAGGCTTGGAATGTTTAAGCCTAGTTTTGCTGCTGTCTGCCCCCCTTTCCAATTACTTCGTCGGAGTCTTCTTTGTCCCTTGGAGGGGTGAATATGCAAGTACATGTATACCATGTTTTAGCGAGTGCCCTGTGGCTCTCTCCAAGGAGAGCCGCTTCAGTTTCTCCCTGGCATTTGGTTGTCTTCTAGGAAGAAGAGCCAAGTGGGCAAAGATACCTTTACTGATATCAAAGGGAAGGCGAGTTCAACAACAGCAATTAATTATGCATTGGAATCTATATTTTAGATTGTAAACACTATTTGCAGCCCTGCGGTTATGTGGGAAGACTACAAAGAGCAGCACTGTGGTTAAACTGTGTGCCCCTTTTTTTAATAAATGAAAAATCCTTGGCTTTACAAACTGCTTACATAAAGTAACAGAACTAAGGTTGGATATTTCCTAATTGATGTTTTGGGCCCGTATGAATGTTCTGCCCTCAGATTTATATGGCGCAATAGCTGCTTGGCATTGTGAAATGGATTTCCTGCACGGTTTACTGTAAATGAATAATCCCTCATTTAGGAATGCACCAAAGATTTATTTATATGGCTTTCCCTTAATAGCATACCTGGCCGTGTATCTTAGACTGCGAAAGAAGCCTTGTAATCGTTAAATCGTGACAGGCTCCTGAAATATATTGACCACTGTTCCATTAAACTGCAAAGTAGATCTTTATGTAAGTTAAGTATGGAGCACCAATTTAAGCAGTGATTGTTTTTAATAAAATGAGGTGAATTGTTGACGAGGCATTATTAATGTCTCTCTTTTTTTTAAAGAGCTCTTGCTAATTGCCTGAGGTTACCTCTAAAAAATAAGCAAAAAAAATGACCCTGGCTTAATTAGTTGCCTTTTTTTTTTTTTAAGAATCCTGGGAATCTCAGTTTGCTGTTATTACTTGAAGCCATCGACCGCCATGAGTTCTTGGTGGCGGAAAGTTCTGTCAAGTTGCAGCCAATTTATGGCAACTTATGGATCTTCGACGTGGTCTCTATGCTTCACACTGATGGGTTTCTGCGCCTGCGCAGGAATCCTTCGGTATTGTAGAAAGCTCTTAACGGATTTTCGCACCCAGCGCCTCCGGGCATGCGCGGAGCCCCACCGCGCATGCCCAGAGGAGCGGGCGCAGATATCCCCCCAGTTCTGTTTCCTACTTCCTACTTTAAGGCAGGGCTCTCCTGGGTGCAACTGCGTTCCCTCCTTTTCACTGTATTCATGCCCTCATGGTTCAGTCTTTCTCAGTAAGAAAGCAATGTGAACTATTTTAGAGGAGGAATAACAACAAGCCAGTGAGGTGGATCAGGCTGAGAGCGTGCGTCCAGACCAAGTTCACCCCCTTTGTAGGAAGTTGTAGTTATTTCTTAAGGGGAGAGTATAGTTTTGTAGAGTTTTGTAGACAAGTACATGGCCCTCAGTCTGTGTCAGTTCTTGACCAGCACATGAAGCAACTTATGTACAAAAAGTTGCAATGCCCAGCCATTTCATGTTTTCCCCTGGGTCCTAGGCTAGGAACACTAAGCATGAGATTTCTGTAATAAATGTCAATAAATCAAAGTAAGTTTGCAGATTACAGATACACACCTGAACAACATACTCAAGATTGCTACAGCACAGACATTTTGATGCAGTAATTCAGAGCAGAGGTGTCAATTATCGGAGTCTGTTAAATAGACAAAATATTGCAAGATTGCTAGTTTTTTAAGCATGTTTTATTTAAAGTTCAAAAAACCTTTAATGGTGTTTGTATCTTCGCTACCTGGCATTACATTTTATGACACACATGGCCCGGCCCAACAAGGTCTCATTTATGTCAGATCCGGCCCTCATGCCAAATGAGTTCAACACCCCTGCATTAGATAACTTCCTTATACAGAGTGATTTAAACGTAGATTTTGCTGCCAGAGGATGATGTGATGGCCACAGGAATAAACAGCTTTAAAAAGGGATTAGATAGATTCATGAAGGATAAGTCTACCAGTGGCTACTAGTCATGGTGGCTGAGGTGAACCTCCACATTCAGAGGCTCTAAGCCTCTGAATCCCCAACTCAGGAGGCAACATCAGGGGAAGGCGTCGGCCTCTGTGTCCTGTTGTTGGCCCTCCAGAGGAACTGGCTGGCCGCTGTGTGAGACAGGATGCTAGACTAGGTGGACCATTGGTCTGATCCGGCAGGGCTCTTCTTATGATCTTATGAAGGCCTCGGCCTCTATGCCCTGTTGTTGTCCGTCCAGAGGAAGTGGTTGGCCACTGTATGAGACAGGATGCTGGACTAAGTGGACCATTGGTCTGATCCAGTAGACCATTGGACCAGTGGTCTGATCCTCTGAATCCCCAACTCAGGAGGCAACATCAGGGGAAGGCGTCGGCCTCTGTGTCCTGTTGTTGGCCTTCCTGAGGAGCTGGTTGGCCACTGTATGAGACAGGATGCTAGACTAGGTGGTCCATTGGTCTGATCCAGCAGGGCTCTTCTTATGATCTTATGAAAGCCTCGGCCTTTATGCCCTGTTGTTCTTCCTCCAGAGGAACTGGTTGGCCACTGTATGAGACAGGATGCTGGAAATAGATGGACCCCTGGTCTGATCCAGCAGGGCTCCTATCAAGGAAAGGCCGTGGCCTCTATGCCCCGTTGTTGTCCGTCCAGAGGAATTGGTTGGCCACTGTATGAAACAGGATGCTGGACTAGATGGACCACCGGTCTGACCCAGCAGGGCTCTTCTTCTGATGTTCTTATGTAGAGATAAGGATCAGGAGTAGGTTTCAGGGTTTCATGCACTTAGTTCCTCCCTGCTCAGAAAGCTTTCCCATCCTCCCCAGCCCTTTACCTCGGGTCAGCGTTATGTCTAGCGAACGTCAGTCCCTGAGGTGCTTGCCAAAAACAAGGAATTCGGTTTTGGATTGACCTCGTACTCTTACGCAGGGTGGGTAACTCCAGGAGTAATGCTGGCCCAAGGTAACGTGGGATGTGTGTGGGGTAGAGTGTATGGCTCTGAACACAGCCCCTGATCATGACTCTCACTAAGCGATCTAGGTAACAACCAAATTTTTGTTACATCTTCATCAGCCTTGAATGGGCTCAACACTGGCTTCAGTTTTGAGGGCCCAAGCTGCCCGAGGCCCAGTGATAATGCTTCACCATCTACAAAACGGAACTCACAATACTTCTGCTTCAGCTAAAAAATTATGAGTTTCCTCCTACATTGCAGCCGTGGGCTTCCCCCTCCTCGGCTTTTCATGATGGATGTCATGGGCGTTTTTCTTTTCCGGGCGTCTTTGCTTTTTTCACAGCGTTCCTGGTATTCAGAGGTGGCAGCCAGCGTGGCGTGTAATGGGTGCTCAATCTGAGACCCTTGAGAAGCAATGGGACTTTGTCTACGTTCTTAAGCTCTTTGCAACTAAATAAAAAAGCTCAAGAAAGAACACACACAAAGCCAGCAAGATCAGAAGGAGCAAGGCTCATTTCGTAGCAGGAGCTCCTTTGCATATTAGGCCACACACCCCTGATGTAGCCAATCCTCCAAGAGCTAACAGTAGCCCCTGTAAGAAGAGCTCTGTAAGCTCTTGGAGGATTGGCTACATTAGGGGGCCGTGGCCTAATACGCAAAGGAGCTCCTGCTACGAAATGAGCCCTGAGAAGGAGGATCTATCATCCCATGTTCTGTTTGCAGCCACTGTCGATACATCCCCAGAGGAATACTGTCTGTGAGCATGGTAGTTCGTTTAGTTATCAAAGCCAATAGCCACGGATTTTAGATCTCCGTTATATTTCTCAAAACCCATCTAAATCCGCAACCGGCTGTTATCTAATCCTGTGGCAGTGAATTCCGCAAGTTAATTACGTCGTGTTAACAAGAGTTTCTCTTTGTCCTGAAATCGTTTAATTGGGTTACCCCCAAGTTCTGGCATTAGGTCAGAGAAATCTCACTGCCTTGACAGTTCTTAACTTTATGAACTTCTGTCATATCCCCTCCCTGTAGTTATCCCCCCCCCCCCCCCCGGGAAGACTGTGAACTCCAAACGTCAGACTTTTAAAATCATAGGGTAGATATTCCAACCCCTCGATTATTTTTGGCTGCTATTTTCTGTGCCTTTCCCAGTGCCTGTGATATTTTGCAGAGATGAGGCTGCCAATGCAGCATACGGTGTTCCATATCTGTCCATCCGGTGCATTCCAAATGCGGTCACGCTAAAGATTAAATTTTCAATAATATGATACTGGACACTCCATTTTCAGTGCTTTTCTTCGCCCAAGATGAATTTGATTTTTTTTTTTTGCTGCTTCTACACACTGAAATGATGTTTTCATGTCCACCACAACCATAAAATCTCTTCCCTAGATAGTCTCAGGCAGCTCAGTTGAAATCATAAATAAGAAGACTGCGTGACTTCAGAAATCCTTACATTTAGCCTGGTCACCACGTTTGGAGAGATCCTTCTGAAAGTCCTTCTGTGCCCATTTCAGCTTTTAGCGTCCTGAAATGGCGTATTTTTTGCACCTCACCATTCATTCCTGATGGGAAATTTTTGGATCTTCTTCGTGGTCTCTGTGCATCACACCTCTGGGATAATGTGCGCCTGCGCTGATCCCGATCGGTAACTTCAAAGCCAAAACGGATTTTCGCGCCAACTCCCCGATCGCGCGCCGGCTCCACTGCGCATGACCGGGGAGGGGCATGAGGATCCCGCCAGTTCTCTTCTGACCGCCGCATCGTGAGGATCCTTTCTCTCTTGCTCCGGTCGGTAGTTTACTTCTCAACTCTAAAAAGAGCCTTCGGACTGATTTTTTTCCAACTATTGAACTCGGACTGTTAACTGGACTTGCCTTTGGATTTCCCTTCATTCTCACCGCCTGGCCTATGGCCCAGCGGTGGGGGTTCTTCAAGAGGTGCCTGCAGTGCGGAAGCAAGATAGCCCCACCGGACAAGCACTCCCTGTGTCTTCTTTGCCTGGGTGAGTCTCACCGAGTCGACTCTTGCACTAGCTGTGCAGCTTTCTCCAAGCAAACGCGTAAAAACCGAGCGGCGAGGCTCCGGGTTGCTCTCCTCGAGTCTGCCTTGTCGCCGAAAATGTCTTCCTCCGAAGTTCCGGCTTCTTCACCGACGGGACCGACGCCGTCTCCATCCTGAAGCATCGGTACCGACAGACAGGCACCGAAGAGATCGCTCCCCTTGCCCGACACTCCTGCTAAAAAGCGCAGGGAGGGCAAGGAGGAGAAGGGCAAGCTGAAGCACAAGAAATCTTCGAGTGCTTCATCGACGCGCGGTGCGCTCGACTCAGCCCAGCCCGGGCTCAGCCAGCTTGACCTGACAGATCGCGAGCGACCCAGGGGTAGATCATCCTCCCCGATGCCGCGACTGATCACCTTGACTGACTCCGACCTCGACATAGACCTTACACAGGTCCCTCGGGAGACCCCTGACGCCGAGGCGAAGCCACCATCGGTACCGAGGGGGGATAAGGACTACCGCCCTCCGGCTCCACCGGTACCGTGGGATATCCAGCAGTGGCGATACCTTTACGGCTCCTACCCACCACCGCCCCAATGGTATCCCACCGAATGGGATCGGCAGTCCACCTCTTCCAGAGTGTCTCGGTACCGAGAACCCTCATCAGTTCCGACACCGACACCAGCACCGAAACGGACACCCGACACCGATCCTTGTCCGCTACCGGTAACGCAGGACCTGTCCAGCCCGGCCCCTCTTTCACCATCCGACCATTCGGCACCGGGGTCCCCGGCATCTTCAGTGTCAGAAGACGAGTAGCTTCCACAAAACCCGTCTCCCGACACGCAGGTTACCGAAAACCTCCCAATATCTCCCTCCGAGGATGTGAAACCCTATGGAGAATTAATCAAAAGGATGGCACACTCTCTGGCCTTGGCCACGGCCCAACCGACGCCGACAGCCACAGACTCCATCTTCGATATCGTGCAGATGGATACATCCACACCGGTGGCCCTCCCACTCATATCGGTCCTGATGACTACGGCCAAAGAATCCTGGCCTCATCCCTCATCCACCCCCATCTCCAGCAAACGCCTAGATCACATGTATAGGATCCAGGAGCCGGGGGCAGAATTCTTGTTTGTCCACCCCAAACCCAACTCAGTGGTTGTGACACCCTCCACTAAGGGTCGTAGTGGGCACTCTTCCCCATTAGACAAAGAAGGACGCAGAATAGATTCCTTTGGAAGACGCATTTTATTCAACGGGTGCATTGGGCCTCAAGATAGCAAATTACACTGCCTGCATGAGCAGGTACCAATACTCGCTCTGGGAACAGATGACTGCGCTCATTGCCCATCTCCCAGAGGACAAGCTACGCAACGCCAGAAAGATTCAAAAGGAAGGTATGTCTCTGGCCAAGCTCCAACTTTCGGCCTCCAAGCATTCGGCGGAAGTAACCTCCAAGACGCTCACTTCAGCAGTGTCCATCAGACGCCATGCCTGGTTGAGATCTACCTCTCTTCCTCAAGACACCAAGACCTTGGTGGAAGATCTGCCGTTTGAAGGAGACGGTCTCTTCAGTTCAACGACAGACACAGTGCTTCACGAGCTTGATAAAAGCATGAAGACATCCCGTAACTTGGGAGTTTCTCAACCTAAACAGCAGAAACAGAAAACATGGCAAAGATCATGGCCCAAGAAACAGTCACAAAGACCTCCCGCTGAACCACAATGGCAGAGATCACCACCATCTACCTATCAACAAAAGCCCTATAAGAACAGGCCCTGCTTCCCAACTGCTCCGGCATCTAAGGCGAAACCTCCCAAACCAAGCAAACCAAGTTTTTGACTCCCACCCCTGCTCCGACAACCCCACCCGTCTATCACCCTTTCTGACAGCATGGCAACGCATTACCTCGGACAAGTGGGCACTTTCAGTCATCTCCGAGGGATACAGAATAGAATTCTTCGAGATCCCTACGGAACCTTACTTCGTGGTCACTCCCCCATCCGACACTCTGACAACCGAGGTCGAGACCCTGCTGAGCAAGGATGCGATAGAACCGGTAGTAGTCCAGCAGTTTCAACAGGTGTTTTACTCCCGCTACTTCACGGTGCCAAAGAGGGACGGAGGCCTCCGACCCATCCTAGATCTTCGGAACCTAAATGCGTTCATAACATACAAGAAGTTCCGAATGACCACCCTCCAAATCATCCTACCTCTGCTGGAGGCGGGCTCTTGGATGGTGACGCTGGACCTGAAGGATGCATACTTCCATGTGACCATTCATCCTTCCCACAGACCTTTTCTACGCTTTGCGATCGGTCCACGTCATTTCCAGTACAAGGCACTACCATTTGGCCTTTCAACGGCACCTCGTGTCTTCACGAAATTAATGGCAACAGTAGCAGCCCACCTCCGCCTGCAGGGCATCCATCTATACCCTTATCTGGACGACTGGCTCCTGATCGATCCTTCCGCATCAGACCTGCAAGACCACGTCTCCTGGACACTCCACACCCTGGAGATTCTGGGACTGACAATAAATACAAAGAAGTCCATGCTTACCCCTTCCAGACGGGTACAGTTCATCGGAGCTCTCCTAGATTCCCTACAGTGCAGGGCATTCCTACCCCCCAACAGGGTCTTGGACATTGTTTCCTTCATCAGAGTCCTGAGAAGAAACCGGGAGGCGACAGCTCGTCAAATACTGCGACTCTTGGGACTCATGACGGCTACCACCATGGTCATTCCTTTCGCAAGGCTACACATGAGGCCCTTGCAGCTGTGGTTTCTTCGCCGGTTCCGGCCAAGCGTACACCCTTTATCCAAAAGATTCCACCTATCGGACCAGATGATTCGAGCCCTGGAATGGTGGCAGGTGCCACAGAACCTGCAAACAGGCGCCCCCTTTCGCCGCCCTCCCCCGTCAGCTACTATTACCACGGATGCTTCCCTATGGGGCTGGGGAGCCCACTTGGGAGATCTGTGCGTGGGCGACAAGTGGGACCCATCAGTAGCCTCCAATCACATCAACTTCCTGGAACTACTAGCGGTCCATTACACAATCCGGTCCTTCCAACACCTCTTGTCGGGAAAGACAGTGGCCGTCCTCACGGACAATACGACCACGATGTACTATATCAACCGACAGGGCGGTACAGTGTCCCACAGTCTCTGCCGCTTAGCGATAGAACTCTGGACGGAATGTCAAGTGCTAGATATTTACCTGGTAGCGAACCATCTTCCCGGTCAGCTCAACACGCAGGCAGACTTCTTGAGCAGAGGGGGTGCATCCTTACACGAATGGGAACTCAATCCTCTCTACCTGACACCGATCTTCAACCTCTGGGGTCAGCCTTCTGTGGATGTGTTTGCCTCCAGAGACAACAAGAAGTGTTCCCTCTTCTGTTCCAGGGCGGGCACAGATCCGATGTCCCTGGGAGACGGTCTTCTTCTCTCATGGTCGGGGCTACACGTCTACATGTTTCCACCAATCCCATTGATACTGAAGATAGTACAGAAGCTACTGGTGGAACAACCACTAGCAATCCTGATCACACCCTGGTGGCCGAGGCAACCGTGGTTTCCCACCCTCCTTCGCCTCTCCAAGGGGTCCTACACTCACCTTCCGATGAACTCAGACCTTCTCTGGATGTACAACGGTCTGGTGCTGCATCACGATGTACCCAGACTGAAGCTAACAGCTTGGCTAATTTGTCCTCCGAAGTAGACGCTCGTATAGCTGATGTCCTCCTCAATGCTCGTAAGCCGTCTACACGCCGTTCCTGCGCGGCAAAATGGAACAAGTTCCTGTCCTTCCTAGCCTCGGTAGGACGACCTTCCATTCCATCTTCTCTCAACGACATCTTTGGTTTTCTCTTGTCTTGCAAGGACAGAGGATTGTGTCATGCATCGCTTCGTGTCTTCCTCTCAGCTGTCTCGGTTAACCACCCAACAATAGATGGTTACTCCGTGTTTTCTCATCCCACTACGAAGCAATTCCTAAAGGGAATGTGCCGTCTCTTTCCAACAGTCAAAAACCCTGTTCCAGCGTGGGACCTGCCCCTAGTGCTGAACAAGCTAATGGGCAAACCGTTTGAGCCTATGGCTTCCTGTAACCTACAGCTTCTTTCATGGAAAGTAGCTTTTCTGGTGGCCCTTACTTCAGTGCGTAGGGTGAGTGAGCTGTCAGCTCTCCGATGCGACCCACCCTATCTTACCTTTCATCAGGAAGCAGTGACCCTGACTCCTGATATTACCTTCTTACCGAAGATAGTTTCGGACTTCCACATTAAAGCAGACATCACCCTGCCGGTGTTCTTTCCTGAACCCAAGGACCAGGCACAGCGCTGCCTACACTCTCTCGATGTTAAGAGGGCCCTGTCTTTTTACTTGCATCGGACTAAACCCTTCCGCAAGTCCCCAGCTCTCTTCATCACGTATGCCTTGCCCAGACAGGGACAGAAACTATCGTCTCAAAGACTGTCTAAATGGATTGTTGGGACGATAAAACTCGCCTACCTCTTGGCCAAGCGGCCATTACCGGCGTCCCTGCGGGCTCATTCTACTCGGGCAGTGGCTGCCTCGACAGCATTTCTCAAGGGCGTTCCCCTGGGAGACATCTGCAATGCTGCTACATGGACGTCTCCTCACACGTTTGTGAGACACTATGCTTTGGACATCCGTACCCATCAGAGGTCAGCGGTGGGTCGTGCAGTTCTGCAGACAGCTCAGATGTGAGACCTTCAGCACCCACTTCCAGGTATGTGGTGTATTTATTGCTCGCTATTCTCCCAGAGATGTGATGCACAGAGACCACGAAGAAGATATACAGGTTGCTTACCTGTAATTGGAGATCTTCGAGTGGTCATCTGTGCATTCACACCACCCACCCTCCTTCCCCTCTGCTTTCGGTCTCCCGTGTAAATTTCCTGGGAGCTGCTTGCAGCGGTCAGAAAGAATTGGCGGATCCTCGTGCCCCTCCCCGGTCATGCGCAGTGGAGCCGGCGCGCGATCAGGGAGTTGGCGCGAAAATCCGTTTTGGCTTTGAAGTTACCGATCGGGATCGGCACAGGCGCACATTATCCCAGAGGTGTGAATGCACAGATGACCACTCGAAGATCTCCAATTACAGGTAAGCAACCTGTATTTCTCATGATCCCCGTACAGATCTTGGGAGAATCACTGCTTTGTTTCCCTCATTATGGAAACAGTTTGTTCCAGTTTAGTGACTTAAATCATTTCTATCCCCCTTTCTACCAAACACAGGCTTGTGAATTAGCTTTTGGCGACAAATGGGGAGGTTTTTGTCAACAAATGTGAGCAATAAGGACAAGAGGCAAGTCTATTGGCCACCAAAGGCTTGGTCGTTACAGTTTTCAACTGGTGTCTAAAAGAGTAGCATAGATGCCTGGTAGATACGTCAGTGTATTCCGAAGTGTGGTTGCCATTTCTATGTGAGCCATTTTCAACGATCTAACAAGTTAGGAGGAGAAAAGAGCCAGAGATCAAGAGAAGCCAGCAAGACTAGTAAACTGTATTTCTGCACGTTTCGACTATGGGGTGAGAGTGGTGTAGATGAACCTCCTGAATCCATGCTGCCCATTAGAGGGCAATTAAACAGGATGTAGAGGGAAAGTTGATAATCGTGTTGAGCTTTTGGGCATTTTTGGAATCTTGAGAACAGGCAGTGAGTACCACAACAAAACGATTCCCATTGAGTGGGTTGGACCAAGACAAAATAGCTATTATAGTGGAGCAAATACAATCACAAAACACTGAAATGGTCCACAGAATATTAGGAGGTGCTGAGCCAAACATCTTCTTGTGGCAGAAGTAATTGTGTCCAGTTGGGTGTTACCCGTAGGGATGCAGAGGTGATTACCAAAGGTATTTTTGAATCCTCTTCTGCTCCAGTGTGTAGGGGTAAAGCCAGAACCGGCCCCTTGCTTTGAGGAAGAGGTTCTTTGGAAGAAAAATAAGTGGGCACCAGGAAGCATATTACCGGGCCCCATATTGGGGGTCGCTGATGAGGGTAGGCATAAATGGGCCAGTGTGAAGAAGAAAGGTTGACAGTGGATGGATTGAAGAGCTCAAGAAGACACATTTATCCTCCCCAAAGAAGACCGCTTAAAACAGAAGGGGTGTTGTCAAGGGGTCCAAGGCTGAACCCTGTAGGTTCCCAGGGCTGAAGTAGCCAAACCCTTAAAAAAATTATATAAAGTTTTATTTAATACCTTTAAGAACGAATGTTTAATCTGCAGGCAACACAACACTGTGAAATCCTGCAGCAAGAAAAACAAGAAAACTTCCTTAATTAGTGTGTTTCCAAGATCTGCATTAGATGGCACAGACTTGAAGGTCAAGAGTCAAAGGCCATCGCTCAGACATTCTCTATGATGCTGTCCATTGCAGAATGAGTATATCATAGCCCAAGCCTTTAGTCCATAAGAATCCCAAGTTAGACAGTGAGAAGAGAGAACTGAATAGCAGCCGTTATGAAATCAATGTCACTAGCACTTTACTATACGGCAGGGGTTGGCAATCGTTTTGGCTCGGGGGCCACTTTGTGGGAGCGGAGGTTAGCGGAGGGCCGCACCTTTTAAAATGATTGCGTTCGTTAGTTAACTTTGCATTTCAGAAAAGGTATAAATTGTATCATAAAAATCAATACATATAAATTAAATAAAATAGTGGTAGTTTTATTCAATTTATTTATTGTCATAAATTCGTATCATCTATAGCTGCAAGCACATTTAATTTTAGAATCAGTTTAATGAGACAAATGTACCCAGAGGCCTGACTGAAACCACGTGGCTGACTGACTTGGCGGGCCGCAAAAAACTCTGTGGCGGGCCGCATGTGGCCCACGGGCCGCAATTTGCCCACCCCTGCTATACGGCTTTAAATGGCTTTAATCTAATTTATATTTTACATTTTATTATAAACTATGTGTTGCTTTGATGTGAGCTGCCCTGAGCCAGCCTTGGCTGGGAGGGCGGGGTAGAAATTTAAATAATAATAATAAGAAGAAGCCTCCTTTCTTCAGGCTCTTAGCTCAGTTTTTTTGGCCAGACTGCATCAGGTGATGATGACACCCAATCAGGACACATTCTTGCTGGAACCCTCTAGAAAGTGACCTCATCACTCTTGATCCTCCCCCTCCCCCCAATCCTGTGGTCTACAGTAGGTTCTCCTGAGAAGCTAATTACCACTTTTCCAGCTCTGGCCTTGAAGATGATAAGGGCTTTGTGGGCAGTGAGACCCAATTAGCAACACCTGCAAAGTGGAATAAGCCTGTTACTATTCACATTAACCCTTGAGACATCTGGTAGGCCACTGTGAGGAACGAGCTAGTGGGTTACATCCACCATAACTTGATTTTGATACTTCAGATCAATTCCTTGTAGAGATGGGGCCAGACTTTTGGAATTAGGTTTCCTAGTAAGAGTTCTTGCCCAGGCCAGCCCGATCTTAGAAGTTAAAAAGGGTGTTGGCCCTGGTTAGTATTAGGGGTGTGCCAAAAAAAAAAAAAATCGGTTTTTTTTTCGGATTCGGGTATATTAAACCTGAATTTTTCGGTATTCCCGAAAAAACCCGAATATCTATACCGGTATAGGGTAGATATCTGAAAATTTTCGGGATTCCCAAAAAATTCGAGTCTATTATACCCTATGGGGCCATTGTAATCAATGGCAAAAAAGTCTGAAAAGTTTCCAGGGGGCTGGGGGGGAGGGGGTTTGAGGTAGAGGCTCCAAATTTGGACTGTAGCTGCTCAAGCCTCTCCCCAAAGGACCCCCAAAGTTTTGAAAAGATTGGACCAGGGGGTCCAATTCTAGGGGCATCCAAAGAGGTTGCCCCATTCTCCATTGTTTCCTATGGGAAAAAAGGCAGGCAGGCAGGCAGGCAGCAGTGTCTCCTGAAAAATCTCTCCAAGAAAGTAAGTGAGGTGGTGAGAGGGGCCTGTTTGCCAGGCTAGCAGCAGCAGAACCTGTGCCATCTGCCCCCCAGAAACAGGGCCACCATGCCAGTCAGTGCCCAAAGTTTGACCCAACAGGACTCACTCAGGTCAAACCAAAACTAAAGCCCTAGACTGAGATTTATTTCAAGATATTATTGGAAAATAAACCTACAACCTTTTTTTAAAGCCTATTTAACAGTGGTGAGAGAGCAGGGGCAGCAGCCAGCCACACTCTCCAAGCCAAACTCTCTCAACTCTGACCAGTCCAGCAGCAGCACCAACCGTTCAGGAACAGCAGGGAGTCAGGGGTGCAGGTCTGCTTTTATGCTCTCTGGGCATACACAGAGGTTTTCAAACAAAAACAACCTTCTGTGATTGGCCAGAGAGCGGATACCAAAATCCTATTGGCTGCCAGTGCAAGCTGCCTAGTGCCTAGGAGTTCCACAGTACTTGGAAACTTTGCAAGGCAAGCTGCCCTGATGCAGTGCATTTGCAAATGCATTGCAGTGATTGGCCATCCATGGTCCCTCCCCCCCGGCCTCCTCCTGGGACCATGAGCAAAAGGCGGGAAAGAGGGTACACAATGCCGGAAAACGAAAGAGTAAGTGATGGGTTTCCCTTTGCAGTTAACTCCCCCCCCCCCCCCGCGGCTGCCATTTTCAGTTTGCAAAAAAACCCGAAATGTTTTTTTCCGGTTTTTTTCGGCTTTTCGGAAAGCCGAATGCATACCCCTAGTTAGTACCTGTACGGGAGACCATCAAGGGAAGTGTAGGGCCGCGGCACAGAGGCGGGCAGTGGCAAACCATCTCAGCTTGCCTCTTGCCTTGAAAACCCTCCGGGGCCACCATAAATCAGTTGTGACTCGACAGTGTAAAAAATAAGCGTTCCAGCATTTTAAGCAAGGCTCTAAATTTTTATGTCTTTTTCAGGCCTGCTCCATTTTGAGCAGGACTCATTTAGGCCTCTGCTCCCTCCTCATGGAACATAACTGCTGCCACTCCCTTTCCCTAGTCCAGATTTACCCACTGAGCAGAGCTCCCAGAAGGATCTCCATGAAGCCCTAGATGTTGCTGTCCTCCCCCATGTATAGCACATCCATGCTGCCCCCCATGTATAACCAGTAATGTAAGACTGTCATTTGAGGAGACATTCGCACCTTTGAGGTGTCGATGTGTACGTCTGTTGTGCAAATTGTCACCCTTATGCATAAGATCTACTTTTTGTTGGTTGGAACTATGGTTTAAATGGTCTTCCATGGGTCAGCTTTTGAATGCACATCCAGGTATGGATAAATAAGGGAACAGTGGTAACTTTTCGGTGCATTTCTCTCCTCCGATTCAGTGGCTATTAAAATTTACTTCCACTCCAGTCCACTTCTCTGGTTTGCAGGAACAGCCAAGGGCTGTTTTCAGCAGCAATTTTCGTACCCGGCAAGACTCTAAAAGTCACTCTGCAGCTCCTCTATTCTACGGACAGGTTTTTTTAACCGCATTTTTTTGTCACCTATTTTGTCTTTCAGTTCAACTTTGTGGGGAAACTTTTAGGCCCGCGTGGCAATTCTCTGAAGCGCTTGCAAGAGGAGACATTGACAAAAATGTCAATATTGGGAAAAGGATCCATGAGGGACAAGGCAAAGGTAAAATTGCTAGCTGGAGATCATTAGTGTGCACTGTTCTGCTTTGTGTGCCTTTCTTGGCTGGTCCCAGGGTAGTTTGGGGAGACTGAAAGCAAACACAAATCAAGATATATATGTATAGCCCCGTTCTCCTTCAGTGTTCTGCATGTGTGCTGCTTCGCCTCCCACCGTATATTCTTGTCTTTAATGGTAATCCCCAGTGGCATGCTTTCCTTACGGCTGTCGGCCACCATATCAGTGGCTGGAAATTGAGTGCAATGGTAGACGCTTGGGCTCTGCCCCCCAAAGCAACGGCCCGTGTCTCTTCCTCCTTGCTCCGTCTCCCTTTATAATGTATGACATGACTCCACTGCACTGTTCGTTTTCCCACCCCGTTACATTTCAACGTCAGCCGGCGGTGAAATGCACTCTTCAGCGATGTCGCCTTGGGAGCTCAGCATTGCCTGGCATCACCAGAGCAGACTGTAAGAGGAGACGTGGAGCTCTTCACCGCAGCGTCCATGCGGCTTTCCTGTCCCTTCTGTTTCAGCCAATGAAGTAGGAAGGCAGGTGACTCCCTTTGTGGCTGAGGAGATGAAAGCGCTGCTGCAAGTGGCGGTGGTGCTGGGGTGTGTGTGTGGCAGGTTGCTTCCCAGTTGCAGCAGGCCCATGAATTAACGCCCTCCCAAATGTCCTGTTGTTTAACAACTTTGCTCAGGTCCTGCAAACTGGGCCCTGGCTTCCTTTATAGAATCAATCCATCTCCTGTTGGGTCTTCGTCTTTTCCTCCTGCCTTCCAACTTTTCCTAGCACTATTGTCTTTTCCAGTGAGTTTAGTCTTCTCATAACGTGGCCAAAGTGCAATAACCTCAGCTTAGTCATTTTAGCTTCTCGTTAGAGCAAGGGTTATGCTATCCACTGATTCTTCCACAATAGTCATGAGAATTACTCTTATGGCACTGCCTTCCCATGTTTCACTGGTGAACACAGAGAAGAGAAGAGATTGGATTTATACCCCTCCTTTCACTCCCCAAGGGAGTCTCAGAGCGGCTTACAAACTCCTTTCCCTTCCCCTCCCCACAACAGACACCCTGTGAGGTAGGTGGGGCCGAGAGAGCTCTTACAGAAACTGCTCTTTTTCAAGAACAGCTCTGACAGAACTACGGCTTGCTGAGGGTCATCCAGCAGGTGCAAGTGGAGGAGTGGGGAATCAAACCTGGTTCTCCCAGTCCGCACACTTAACCACTATACCAAACTGGCTCTCAGTCTTGCGCACTTGTGAAATTGCATTTCTGCGTATACTGGTTCTGTTCCTCTTTCTGTAATGCCGATTTACTCCTTGTCTTCTAAAGCGGATGTGTTCCTGAAAGGCCTATAATAGTTTCCTTCATGTTTATTCTCACAGTAGGCATGATTCCCTCTTATTAGTCTAAGATAATAAAGCCCCTGGTTTAAGAAATAACATTAAAGCATTGTATGTTAATCTCTGAAATATATATAAATCATAAGTTAACTTTCACTTATAAGTTAACTGCCACTTTCACTTCTGTGTCGTGTGAGCAGTACAGGCGGCGGTGCGTTCTGACATTTTTGCTCCCTGACACCCTCAGCTCTGTGCTCCTATAAAGTTGCATGTAGGTGCATGGATTTCTTTTTCTCACTCCTCTACCCAGATGTACGATAACAGCGCATCACCTCTGGACCACAGAAGCAACAACATTCAAAGAAATTCCTTCCAAATTAGCTCCTTGTTTAGCAAGGAATAGCTTCATTAATTTTGGAAGGTTTTAAAAATGTATTACGTTACACTATGAGTCATTCTTCAATTCCTCACTTCTCCCTGCAAGAAGAGAACTAAATGCAGTGGTTGGGGGGGGGGGGGGGGATTCCTTACTATGTTTCTCTCTCTCCTGGGATCCCTGTCCGAGATAATGGACTATCTTACTGTAGATCATGCTGCCTTTTCCATATCCAGTGGGCGAAAGATCGCCAGATTTATTTAGGGAAGACATTCCATGAAGGCTTATGTCAAAATGCATGTGATCATAACATGCTCTTGCATGAATGCGTTTTATAAGTGGGAAGTTCAAAACCTCATGGTTTATTAATGCAGAATAGGTTTTTAACCAAACCAGTAAGCACCAGGCTCCTGGAATATTTATGAGTATTTGACCAATGTTAAACCAGAAAAAACAAAACAGAAAATTAAAGGCAGGTTCTGGGCATGCCAGAAAGATCAAGGTGCAAGCTCGAGGTGAATTGTTAAAAGCTTGTTCAGAGCAAGGATTGGGCTTTCAGTGTTGGCCAGATTACAGTGCTCTTGAAATGACCTGTGCTACATTTTAGACCGATTGGGTAAGTTGACTTGATCTTGTGGCCAATAGAACTTTCAGGTGTTATAATGGAACAGACAGGTCTGCCCTCTACACAGTTACTTCTGCAACTATGTGATCTTGATAGCTGGTTGTTTAACAGGTGGTTGTACAAGGACTCTTGTGTCTTGAAGAGCAGAGGAAGATCAGCTTCTTTGCCAAAGGCAGAGCCAAGTAACGCGAGTTAAAAAAAAGGTGCTGGTAGCATAAAAAGCAAATTTACTTACCGTATTTTTTGCTCCATTAGACGCACCTGATCATAAGACACACTTGGTTTTTAGAGGAGGAAAACAGGAAAAAATGAAACAGAAAGAAAGAGAGAGAGAGAGAGAGATAAAGGAAGGAAGGAGGAGAGAGAGAGAGAAAGAGAAAGGAAGAAAGAAAGGTGGGGACAGAGAGAGACAGAAAGACAGACAGACAGACAGAAAAAAGGAAAGGAAGGAAGGAAAAAAGATAGAGAAAGGAAAGAAGAGAGACGTCGGCATGCCATGCAAAGCCAGGCCTTTCTGTGCAAAGTAGCCACGGAGCTTAATCTGTGGGTGGGGCTTTCTGCTGCTGGCTGTCTTAAAGGGGGAAAGCATTTAAAGGGAAAGAGTACTTAGCCTGGTGGGGTTTTTCCTGCCGTTTCCCTTTTAAGTCTTAACAGCTCAGGCCCAGCAGGGAGGGATGGGGAAGGCTGGGATGCCAGCCTGAATGGCGTTCCCCTGCATTCCTGCTGAAGAAAGAGCCCTGTTACAGGTAAGAAAAGCTCCATATTCGCTCCATAAGACGCACACACTTTCCCCCCCACTTTTTTGGGGAGGAAAAGTGCGTCTTATGGAGCGAAAAATACGGTAATTAAAACATTTACCTTCTAATCACATTATTTAAAATGTTATGCATTTCCCCTGCTGAAGATAGACCCAGCCCATCACTTGAAAAATTAGCTCAAGAATGTCAGCATTTGGGCAGCATTCACAAAACACCCTGAGAATCTCCAGGTGGAAAAGCCAGGAGAGTCATTTTCTAGGACAAGCACTAGAAACTGCGCATGTGTCTCTGGTAAATGGAGGATAGCTGGAATGCTGTGTTGGAATTGGGGTGGGGGTGTGTGTGGCTTATTTTCTCAGTTCGGGGTCATCTGCCTACCAAATTCCAGCCTTTCCAGAACTCTGTGTTGTAAGTGTGCCAATGCCCTGATATACCCTATGATTCATTTTTAGGACTTAGGAACATGAGGATGGACCAAGCTGCCTTGAACAACTTGTTTTAATAGATGTTTTAATAGATAAGTGGCAGTGTAAAAATGTGGGTGACTTTATTCCAAGCATGCAGCTTTGGAAGGGGGTGGGGAGACACAAGTTGTTGCTGCTATTTCATGTAGACCTTTTATATCCCTAAAATTTCGCAAGCCATCCCCTTTCTCTCTCTAACTTACGCAGCCTCCAAGTTCAGATACAGTTCCCTCTCGAACAGACTACCAAAAACTGTAGTGGAACTGTGAATCTTCGACGTGGTCTCTGTGCTTCACACTAATGGGATTACTGCGCCTGCGCCGGAATCCATTGGTGTCGTAGAAAGCTCTAACGGATTTTCGCGCCCAGCTGCACTGGGCATGCGCGGGGCCCCCACCGCGCATGCCCAGTGGAGCGGGCGCGGGGATCCCGCCAGTTCTCTTCTGACCGCTGCGCTGTTAACAGCTTCGTCCGTCAGCTCCTCGTTAGCTCCGTCGTAGACAGTTTTTTCCTCTCTCTCTTCTTAGCTCTTCTTCTTTCTCTATTTAAAAAAAAAGAAAAAAGGGTGTTTCTTGGTGAGGGGTTCTTTCTTTCTTTCTTGCCTTCGGGCGTCCCCCCCCTCCCCCCCAAAATTTCACCCTTCTACTCCTTCTCCCTGCCTTTGAGCTCCTGTAGGCTCAAAGGTGGGGCTGCTTTAAAAGGTGCACCAAGTGCGGGAGTAAGCTTGCGGCTCCTGAGGGGCACTCCCTCTGCATCCTCTGTTTGGGAGAGTCCCACCGCCCGGATTCCTGCCCGCATTGCGCAAAATTCAGCAACCAGACGCGCAAAAACCGAGCCGCCAGATTGAAGGTTGCCCTGCTCGAATCGGCGCTCCTTCTGTCATCGTCTTCCAGAGCCATGGAAGAAACGGCCAGCACTTCGGCCCCGCTCGAGATGGCGTCGACATCGAGTCCTCCATCCCGACCCTACATCGACCGACCCTCGACGTCGGCCCCGGGATCCGATACCAGCCACACCAGGTCGAAACGCCCGGCAGATACTAAGTCCGTGGCATCGACACCGGCTAAGAAAAAGAAGAAGGACAAGTCCTTAAAGACACATAAGGACCCTTCCATGCCGGTCGGAAAACCTCCTAAGAAGACCTCCGCTCCTCCAGCCATTACGGTTCAGGAGCCGTCTGTGCCGATCTCGGCATCGCCCGTCTTGCCGCCGGCCCCAACGGAGATACCCACCATCCATCTCCTTGACTCACCGATACGGAACTTCGACACGGTCCCTCCAGATCACATCCTGGAGGCCCAAGAGTTCTCAGGCACGGCGCCGCCTCACCTCGATGACCGCCGTCAATCGGCTTCGAGATCGCCGGCATCGGTCCGCTCCCTGTCTCCGGCATTCAGCGACCCGGACATGCCACCCGATGCGGACTACCCTCCCTATCCGGGACGTCAGCAATACCGCCATGAATATCCGTGATCCCCTCGGTATTGATCGCCTCATCGGTATACAGCGCCGCACCGCCGCTGGGACCCCCCTCAACCGTCTCCTTGGGATCGATACCGATCGTTCCATCTTGACTCCCGCCATCCTTCGTCCCAATGGTCCACTCAGCCTTACCCAGAGTGGGACCGCTACAACGTCCGATCTCGATCTCCTCCTTTCACTAGACCGATGGGGATCGTCCCTCGACCTACCCACACGGTATCAGCGGCCCCTCCAGCCTCCTCTCTCCCACCTCCGGAGCAGCATCCGGCCATCCATCCCCCTCCGCCTCCGACAGCGGTACCGACGCACACACCAATGCCGAAACCTACACCAATACCACAGGTCATTCCCGAGTCGACACCGACCCAGCCTTTCGAGCCCCAGTCATCTTCTTCTTCGGAGGACAGTAGTGATGAAGACGACTCTGAACAAGGCTCTCCAACTCGGCCATCCCCTAACCCGGACGTCGCAGAAAACCTACCGATATCCCCCTCTGAGGACATATCGTCTTATGGTGATCTGATCAAGCATATGGCCATGTCACTGGGCCTCTCCATCCTACAACCTACGCCTTCAGTCGATGACCCTGTCTTCGACATCGTCCAGGCAGACACATCTACGGCAGTTTCTCTCCCCATGTCGGCAGTCCTCCTGCAAGCGGCTAAGGCACCTTGGGAGAAACCAGCCTCAGGTCCGGTTTCCTCTAAAAGACTCGACCACATGTATCGAATCCAGGATGCCAGAACTGAGTTCTTAACCTCCCACCCCCGACCAAACTCCATGGTGGGCAACTCGTCCTCGAAATCCAAGAGGTCTCATTCCACCCCATCGGATAAGGAGGGACGGAAATTGGACGCCTTCGGTCGCCGTTTTTATTCTGCAGGCGCCCTCGGTGTCAAGAATGCCAACTATCTTGCATGCATGAGCCGTTACCACTACGCCCTGTGGGAACAACTCTCTACAGTTCTCCCCCATCTCCCTGATGACCAAAGAGCCACAGCCAGACGTCTGCAAAAAGAAGGCCTGCTTCTAGCAAAACAGCAGCTCAATTCCTCTAAACACGCCCTTGACACATTTTCAAAGACCATGTCTTCTGGCATCGCCCTACGGCGCCACTCGTGGTTATGCTCTACTACGCTTCAACCGGACACCAGGTCCTATGTCGAAGACCTCCCCTTCGATGGCCTTGGACTCTTCCATTCCTCCACAGACACCGCGTTGCAGGAACTGGACAAGAGCATCAAGGCATCTAGAACCCTGGGAGTCTCCACTCCCGCCAGATCTTACAAACCATGACCCTGGTCACGCCCCTGGTCCAGGCGTTCGTCAGCCAGGAGTTCACCAGACCGAACCTGGCGTCCACACTCCTCTCCCACTCAACAACGCGCCCCTTACCAACACAAGCAGCGTTTCTCCCAGGCGCAGCAACCTGCCCGCGCCAAGCAACCAAGGCATCAAAAGCAGGGTCTTTGACCACCCACCCTCAGCTCTCCCAAGGCTGGCCCCATTCCTTCCTACCTGGCGCATCAACACTACCGACTCCTGGGTCTTGTCCATCATCGCCAGAGGGTACCTGATCGAATTTCTCCAGATCCCCATGGCTCCAGTATTCGTCTCCACTCCCCCGTCCCGTATGCTTCTGAACGAAGTCACCGCTCTTCTGGCTAAAGATGCCATAGAGCCCGTCCCTCTCCATCTCCAACGGACGGGCTTCTATTCAAGGTACTTCGCCGTACCAAAACGCGACGGCGGAACCAGATGAATACTGGACCTCAGAGGCCTCAACTATCACATTGAATACCGCCGTTTTCGGATGGTAACCCTCCCATCTATTCTGCCTCTTATCCGCAGGGGAGCCTGGATGGCTACGCTCGACCTTCAGGACGTGTACTTTCACATCTCCATCTGCCCCCCCACTGCCAATTTCTCAGGTTTGCGATAGGGCCCAACCACTATCAATACAAGGCCCTCCCTTTCGGCTTGTCTACTGCGCCCAGAGTCTTCACCAAGACCATGGTTGTCGTCATCGCCTTCCTTCGCCTCAGGGGTATTACCATCTTCCCCTATATCGACGACTGGCTTCTGGTCGCCAACTCAGAACAGGCCCTCAACAACTCTATTTCCACAACACAGTCGCTCCTTGCGGATCTCGGCCTCCAGGTGAATCGGGAAAAATCCCATCTTACGCCCTCGCAGCGCGTTCGTTACATTGGAGCAGAACTCGACTCCACGACGCTGGTTGCATATCTCCCCGAGGACAGGGCCGAACCGATCATCCGATTGGCAAAGGCAGTTCGCTCCCTACCTCAATCAACCGCCCACTCCATCCAGCAACTGCTAGGTCTCATGGCAGCGACAACGTCGGTCATCACCTTTGCACGCCTCCGCATGAGACCTCTCCAACTCTGGTTCCTCCACACCTTCCACCCCCTGCGCCAGTCTCAGGATACCCTCCTAGCTCCTACCTCTGTGGTCAGGAACTCCCTCAAGTGGTGGACCCTCCCCTCCTTCCTTCAACGGGGAGCTCCGTTTCACCTCCCTTCGCCTCGCTTCACACTTACTACAGATGCCTCCCTCTGGGGTTGGGGAGCCCATCTCAACGGCATGAGGACGGGAGCAGCCTGGGACACCTCCCTTCTGTCCCAACACATAAACTATCTAGAACTTCTAGCCATTATATACGCGCTCCGTGCCTTCCTTCCCATAGTCAAGGGTTCTTGTGTCGCCGTTCTCTCGGACAACATGACGGCAGTGTGCTATATCAAGGCGGGACAGTGTCCACCTGCTTCTGCAAACGTGCCGGTCTCCTCTGGGACTGGTGCATACAGCATGACGTCTACCTTCGAGCGACACACATCCCCGGATCGATCAACGTGCAGGCAGATCTTCTCAGTCGGGGCGAAGCGCGAATACACAACTGGGAGATCGCAGACATCTATCTCCAACCTGTCTTTCAGATGTGGGGTGTCCCCCAAATCGATGTCTTTGCCACAAGAAAGAATACCAAATGCAAAGACTTCTGCTCTCAGGGAGGTCGCGACCCCCTCTCTCTGGGAGACGGCCTCCTCTACCCCTGGGACAAACGGTTCCTGTACCTCTTCCCACCCTTCCCACTCCTGACACAGGTGGTCCAGAAAATTCTTCACGATCGGGCCAACTGTATCCTCATTTGCCCCTGGTGGCCCAGACAGTCCTGGTTCCCGATACTCCTATCTCTCGCAGAGAACCGATTCCACCACTTTCCCTCCCACCCAGATCTCCTCGTGATAGCCAACTCCCCGCTACTGCATCACGATATCCCTCGTCTGAAGCTCACGGCCTGGAGACTTTTCCCTCAGCCTTCTCAAACTGTGTAGCCAATGTTCTCCTCAACTCCCGTAAGCTCTCCACGAGAAAATCTTACGCCTACAAGTGGGCGCGCTTCTGCAGCACATTCCCTGTGGGCACCGGCTCTCCATCCTCAGCCGGTCTGCCCAGAATTTTTGAATTCCTATTGTCCCTGGCTGATGCGGGACTCGCTCATTCCTCACCACGAGTCTACCTAGCCGCAATCTCGGCTTTCCACAATCCTGTCGATAACTGTTCGGTGTTTGCACACCCGCTCTCCAAGCGCTTCCTCAAGGGTCTGCTTCATCTATACCCACCACGCCGGCCTCCCGCTCACTCCTGGGACCTCTCCCTCGTTCTCCGTTGCCTTACTCGGAAGCCTTTCAAACCTCTAGCCTCCTGCCCACCTCACCTCCTAGCATGGAAAACCGCCTTCCTTGTAGCCATTACTTCAGCCAAACGAGTAGGCGAGCTACTGGCTTTCCGGCATGACCCCCCCTACCTCTCCTTCCTGCCCGGGGCGGTCAGACTGTTGCCCGACATCTCTTTCCTTCCCAAGATTGTTTCGGAATTTCACCTCCATGCTGAGATGGTCTTACCTGACTTTTACCCTAACTATTCCTCTGAGGAGGAACGACTCCTCCATACGCTTGATGTAAAACGGGCCCTCCTTTTCTACTTGGCCCGCACCAAGCCATAACGCAAGACCCCCAAACTCTTTGTGGCCTACGCCCTCAACAGACTGGGGTCTCCTATTACAGCTCAGAGGCTGTCCAAATGGATAGTCAATCTCATTCGCCTCTGCTACGAACTGGCACGCACGCCTCTCCCTGGCCCTATTCGTGCCCACTCAACTAGAGCTGTCGCCACCTCTACAGCCTTCCTTAAAGGGGCCTCCATGTCGGGCATTTGCAACGCCGCCACCTGGGCTGCCCCCAAATAAGACACTATGCTCTGGATACCCGAGCTGCCAGTCGCTCCAACTTGGGTCGTTTGGTTTTATCTTCTGCCTCCTAGTGACAGCCTGCCTGCACCCTCCTCCAGGTAGGATACTGCTCGCTACTCTCCCATTAGTGTGAAGCACATAGACCACGTCGAAGATAAACAGGTTTCCTACCTGTAACTGATGATCTTCGAGTGGTCATCTGTGCATTCACACGGCCCGCCCATCCTTCCCCTCTGCTGCCAGGCTCTTTCTCTCCTGCTTGGTCGCAGCGGTCAGAAGGAACTGGCGGGATCCCCGCGCCCGCTCCACTGGGCATGCGCGGTGGGGGCCCCGCGCATGCCCAGTGCAGCTGGGCGCGAAAATCCGTTAGAGCTTTCTACGACACCGATGGATTCCGGCGCAGGCGCAGTAATCCCATTAGTGTGAATGCACAGATGACCACTCGAAGATCATCAGTTACAGGTAGGAAACCTGTTTTTCCTTGTTTCAGTTTAAGCCGGCTTCTTGTGAACTGAAGTCACCTTTAAATTCATGTGACTCTGAAGCCATGTCAGCTGAACAAGCTGGCAATTGTAGTAGGGAACAAAAATATGGTACCAGATGGCTATTCTGGTAGCCCTCCCCATCTCATGAAGGCCTTAAGAGGTTGGTGGATGGTGTTATGCTGCTTATGAATTCACTGCCTCAGGAGGCAGTGGCGGCTACAAGCATGGACAGCTTCAAGAGGGAATTGGATAAACATCTGGAGCAGAGGTCCCTCAGTAGCTATTAGCCACAAGGTATAGATAGGAGCTCTCGGTCTGGGGCAAGTGATGCTCTGTATTCTTGGTGCTTTTGTGGGGGGGCCAACAGTGGGAGGGCTTCTAGTGGACCTCCTGAGGGCACCTGGTGTTTTTGGCCACTGTGTGACAAGAGCGTTGGACTGGTTGGGCCACTGGCCTGATCCAACATTGGCTCCTCTTATGTCCACGGGCTTGTTTTAATCGTTTGTTGTTTTTACCTTAATAAGGTTTTCTTTTTAAATAGTAAACGGCCTCCAGCAGGGCTCTGAGGTGGCATAATCACCTAAATAAATAAATAGAGGTGGAAAGTAGAGGGATAGACAGAACTGTGTTAAGAGCGCCCTAATCTGCTAGTTCCTTAGGATCCAAACAAGGGTGACTGTGCTGCTAATCCTGGAATTGCTTAAGCCGCCTCTGATACTTGCACTCTTTGGTGCACTCCTAAATGGCATTAACCTATGGTTGCCAGCCCCCAGGTCTGGGCAGGAAACCCTCCAGTTTCCTGCCCAGCTGACAGGCGGGGACAGGCCCAGCTGACAGGCGGGGAAAACCCCTTCCCTAAACAGGGATGTCATGGTGCTGGGGACACTCTGATATTTGGGCAAACTCTATGGCAGGGGTGTCGAATTCATTTGTTATGAGGGCGGGATCTGACATAAATGAGACCTTGTTGGGCTGGACCATGTGTGTCATAAAATGTAATGCCAGGTAGCAGATATATACAAGGACACAAACACAAAGATTTTTATTTACTTAAAATAAAAAAAAATGCTTAAAACATTGGCACTCTTGCAATATTTTGTTTATTTAATAGGGTCTGATAACTGACACCTCTTGCTCTGAATTATTGCATCAAAATGCCTGTGCTGTTGCAATCTTGAGTATGCTGTTCAGGTGTGTCTCTGTAAGCTGCAAACCTCCTTTTGATTTATTGGCATTCACCACAGAAATCTCATGCTCAGAGTTCTGAGTCTAGGACCCAGGGGAAAACATGAAATGGCTGAGCAACTGAGATAGCCTGGCGAAGCAAGCTATGATGCAGCAGCAGCAACAGAACTGGAAGCAGGAGATGGCCAGTTCCAGTGCAGGCCTGATAGAAGCCCTCCGGGGGCCTGAACCAGCCCCTGGGCCGCATGTTTGACACCCCTGCTCTATGGTTTTGAGGGCAAAGACCCCATGAAGTTTTGCCCAAATACTAGAGCATCCCACTTGTGACGTCCCCTATGTAATGATGTCACTTCCAGGTGACAGCATCACACCCCCTAACCCCCGGAACACCCCCAGATCATCCCTCTGGAGGAACAAGGAGCAACCTGAAATTAAACGCTTTTGAAGATATTGACTTGAATGGACATAGAAGGGCATAATTCCAGCTAGGGTGGCACTGATAATAACTGCCATGTGTTCTACAGTATCCTTGGTCATAGTTGCAGCACTTACACTTGGGACAAGGAAGTTAGATTTGGTTAGAGCCATATGACCAGAGACCAACCACTAGGACTGTATCGGGACAGAGCTGAATGCTTAGTACTGTGGGAGGGGTTCCCCCATTTACCTCATAACTTTCTCAAAGGGTTTCCAAGGCCCTGGAGCAGGGGTACCCAAACTTTTTTGAGCCTGCAGGCACCTCTGGAGTTTTAACACAGAGTGGACAGTCATAAAATGGCTGCCACAGGAGGTGGAGCCAACCACTAAACGTCAGGGAGTGTGGTCTTGCATAACTCTATTAGTGACTCTTTAAACAAGCATACTGTTCTAAAATATGTTCTTAATGCGCAATTGTGCTGTGGTAGCAGATGTTGCAAAGACAACATTTTTTAAAAATCTGCACAAATCTCTAGTGGACAGTTAAGAAGCCTTTCTGAGCAAGAGCTTCATCTGGCCTCACCCAATTCCTAAAAAAAAAAAAAGATTTGGTGGGTTGTTGGTGGGGACCATGTTGAAAACCCCGTGCTCTAAAGTTAAATGTGATATGAATGACTAAGACGTTTAGTAAGGGTTGTATTATGAATAAAACTTTACAAAATTACAAGGAAAAATCCATCCTACTAAGTGAGCACCCGGATATAAGCTAATTTCATCCCAAATCTTCCTCAGGAGTAATCCTATTGTATTGAAAGATGTCAGCCTCTTGATACAGCTCAATGTCTGTAAGGAGCAAACCAATGCTTAATTTCTTTATTTCCTGCAAATTATCCTCTGGTTTCATTTCAAGTGTTTGTATTAGGAGCAAGCCAGTCTTGTCTTCTTTAACTAGGTGTAAAAGCCTTCTAAATCATGCTGGCTTAAATGCTCTCAATGAACCCTGTAAAAATATTTATAGTAGTAACAAACCAATCCTCTTTTCTACCCAGCCAAATTTAAAATTGAAGGCTCACTAATAAAATTGAAGGCTCCTAATACAAACCTGTGAATCCCTTCTTGGTTTTTTCTAAAGTTAAATGTGGCAGTTACCGTATTTTTCGCACCATAAGACGCACTTTTTCTCCCCCAAAAAGTGGGGGGAAGTGCCTGCGTCTTATGGTGGAATCCCCCTCCCCTCCCCCCCGCACAAACTCCTGGGGCCGCGGCAAGCACCGCCGGCCCCAGGAGCAAGCTCCCTTCCTCCCACCCACCCAATGAAGAGCCCCCCGCCCCTCTCCCAAAGAAGATCCCGGGGCCATGGCGAGCGCCACGGCCCCGGGAGCAAGCCCCCCTGCCCCCTCCCAAAGAAGCTGCGGCCCCGGGAGCAAGCCCCCCCGCCCCCTCCCAACAAAGATCCCCGGGGCCGTGGCAAGTGCCGCGGCCCCGGGAGCACCCCCCCGCCCCCCTCCCAAAGAAGATCCCGGGGCCGCAGCGAGCGCCGCGGGCCCCGGGAGAAAGCCCTCCTCCCACCCCCCCTCAAAAGCTCCCCTCCCAGCCCCCCTTCCTCCCACCCCCCTCAGAAGCCTTCCTTCCTTCTCTCTCTCTCCCCCCACCTACCTACCTACCTACCTTCCTTCTCTCTCTCTCACCCCTACCTACCCCCCTCCCTCCCCCGCTCACCTTTCCCGGGCTGCAGGGGGGGGAGGTAGGGAGGGAAGAGCTGGGCCTGAGTGGCGTTAAGCCACTGGGGCCCAAGCAAGGGGGGGAAGGAAACACCCTTTCTGTCTGTCTGTCTGTCTGTCTTTCTGTCTTTCTTCCTTCCTTTTCTCTCTCTCCTCCCTCCCTCCCTGTCCCTTCCTTTCTTTCTCTTCCTTCCTTCTTTCCTTCCTTCTCTCTCTCCCTTCTTTCCTTCCTTCTCTCTCTCCCTTCTTTCCTTCCTTCTCTCTCTCTCCCCCCTACCTACCTTCTTTCTTTCTTTCTGTCTTTCTTTCTGTCTTTCTTTCTTTCTGTCTTTCTGTCTGTCTGTCTGTCTGTCTTTCTTCTCTCTCTTTCCCCCCCCCCCAACTACCTACTATTTGGTTCAGAATATTTTTTCCCTGTTTTCCTCCTCTAAAACTAGGTGCGTCTTATGGTCAGGTGCGTCTTATAGTCCGAAAAATACGGTACATTTTGCTATGGCAGACAAGGGTAAAATGCAAGACGAATGAGTTAACAGATATAACTGAATCTGCTGGAGAGTAACTGCACCTTGTGGTATAGGACAACTTGAGGATCAGTGGCAGTGATCCTCGACTAAAGCTGGTATAACTAATGATAGTGGCTAGAAGACAAACCTCCCCAGGACCGAGTGGCTAAGGCTCCGTGCGGGTGGCTTTAACCGCAGCTGTGTAGTCAGCATGACATCATTGCATGTAAATACAAGCACAGCATTTGCAGGAGGTCATGGCGATAGAAATTGTAGCCCCCACGTCTGACTTTAACAGATGGCTGTGAAGGGTGAGAGCAAGTGACTCTGGGCATCACATATGCCCAGGAACTGTGCTTACTCAGAATCCTGTTCGGAAAATCTGGCTCGATATAGTTGGAAAATGTCATGGGAATCTATATATGCATTTTCCGTAACTGCAGGTAGCCGTGGGCAGAAGTTTTGCCCTGTTCCTTATTTGAAAGTTGGCTCAGTTCCCCATTCTGGCTTCTCAGATTCGAACAGTTCACGCTGTATTGCACTGCCTTGAGGGGCTAAGCTTTTTTTTTTTTTTTAAAAAAGAAAGAAATGCAAGTGTAAATTATCTCGGTGGTCGAGTTCTGCCCTTGCGAGGTTCAGTCGCTGAACCGTGCCACCCATGCAGCCACGTGAGTGCCGCTGATTTCAGCTGCGGGAGGGCATTAGGTGTGTAATCATGGCACGACTTAACCGTTCACGCAATTAGGGAACGAGACTGTCCGAAACTCTTGATCGTGCTAAGTCCTGCTTTTATAAGCGTATAATAGAAAATACACTCCCCAAAATGTGCAGAGAAATACTGGAACAGTTGCATCTACCGCAGTTCTGCCACCGGGGCACCTCAATCTCCCTGAAAGTTGCTGCTTGCTTCAGACCAGCTCATTTGCTTGACCGTCTCCAAATTGGTGTAATATTATCAACATAGGGCTTGTTTTGACGTCCTGGGTGCTGCTCATAAGTAATCCTGTCTTGGACTTTGCAAAATTGTTCACCGGAGTATCTCTTCCCCCCCAGTGCTTTGTTTAGCCTTAAATTATTCAGTGGATCGGAGCTTGTACAGCATCCCTGGGGAGATTATTATAGTCTAACCGATCCCACCGTTAAAGACGGATTTGGTGATAGCTGGCTTAGCCTTCTCCATTTTAAATTTGTTTCTAGCAAGCCCTACCACTTTCCCCCCTCCTTGGACCTCCCTTAAATTACTCATAAGTAAATCATTATTCTTGTCTTTCAGAAGCCAACTTCATTACTTGCCGCTGAGACAACCTGCTGGTAAAACTCTCAGTTGCAGATCTTTTTCAGTTTTATACCACAAATAAACAGGGGAGAAGAATTAGAAGGGCTGGATTGAGGAAGGCTTCAGTTTATATTGTATATTTGAATATATATCCCCATTTGTGAATACGTAAATTGGGCCACGTCAACACAAGGTATTTTTCTCCAAAGTTGGGAGACATCCCTTGTTAGCCTCGTAACCCTTCCTCCTGACGAAGGAACAGCTTGGCGTCTGCTGGTGGTAAGTCCAAGCACCCTTCACTCGAACAGCACCCCAAAATAACACGTCCTGGGCACTGCCTGATCTGAAAAAATGGTTCTGGTGTCACTCGGAAGGGATGCCAGCAGACACCTGACGGAGACATGTTTGGGCAGAGATTCTGCAAGGTGCAAAGTCATGGCTTTGTCTGCTAAGGACCCCGTCCGCACCTTGAAACCATACTGAATGGCAATAATGGGCCGCCAGGAAAAGGCATTGTTTCACCTTAACTAAGCATATCCCCCCTCGCCTGACCTTTCCTGACTTGCTTACCATCATTATGAGACCGCTTTAACACCTTTCAGCCATTCTCAGCTGCTTCCCCCCCTCCCAACAACAGAGGGTCCTCAAGCAACCATGAGCTACATTTATGCACGCCAACACGAGTTCCTCAAGATCGTTGTCAGTTCCTGGGAACGCTATTCAGTGTTTCCAGCACACTGTTTTACTTCCAGCTAATCCCATCAGAATATTGTTTTAGGACGAGGGCAGTCTCGTCAGCACGCCCTCAGATAGCATTTCGGCCTGTAACTGGACAAACGCAGCTCCATTGCTGTGTGTCTGTCCTGGGCGCCTACTGGCAGTTCATCCCCAAATTCCGTTCGGGTTCCTTTCCATCTTCACAGTCGACTTCTTTCACGTCTGATCTGGTAATTATAACTCCCACCAGCCTCCTCCTATTCCCGCTCGCCTCCGTATTCCCATTTAGTTGTGTACAGGGCTTTTTTTTGGTAGAAAAAGCCCAGCAGGAACTCAATAGCATAATAGGCCACACCCAACAGCAGAAATGCATTAGCATATTAAGCCACACCCCTGACTGCGCAGCTCCCTCCCAGGATCGGCTTCCCCAGGTTCCCCTCGTGGCTTGCGGGGTGCATGGGGAACCCGAGAGAAGGAAGGCAGTTTCTGGATCGGCTTCACAAGGTGCCCCGCAGTTTAAACTGCCTTCCCTCCCTGGATCGGCTTGGCTTCCCCAGGGGCCCCGTGGCTTGCGAGGCGCCTGGGGAACTCGAGGGTGGGGGTAGGCTGTAGGCGTGGGCCGTGGCCAACTCAGAAGCCAGCCGGAACGCCGTTCCTGTGTGTTCCGGCCCCAAAATATCCCTGCTTGTGTGTATGTTTTGATATCGCTTTTTATTTCTGTATGCATGCATTTTATTAGGATTTTTTTCTTTTAATAAAAAACAACCCTTTTGGTTAAGCTGCTGCCTGGTTCTTTTCTGAGAGTTTCTAGTAGGGAAAGACCCCTGAAAACACTGGTAGCCAATCCCGCTGGATTACCCCCCTCTTGCAAGTTCTCTGTCTCCTTGCTAATTTTCCCAACAAAAACAGGAGATGGCCCCTTTTGGGCAACGCGTAGCATTTGGGGTAACAGCCTCCCCCCAAGCTTGCAGAAAAATCTGAAACCATACAAACGGTGTGCGGTTGCAACAAGAACCTCAAAACTGAGAGCATTCATTTGCGCTTGCTCAGAGCCTCCCTTCCCCCACCTGCCAGCGAGGCGTCCAGTGCTGCTGGAACTTCCACTGAGGTGGCAGCATGAGGCAGGCAGGTGGGTAAGCAGGGCCCTTCCTCCCCCTGCCACTGAAACTGCTGCTGATGCACCAGCGATGCAGGTGGGTGGTGTCCAGTTCCAGAATCTGCGGCTGAGGGGAAGGGGCTTCGTCCGGGGATGAGAGGAGAGGGGCTTCGTCGGGCAGGGAGGAGAGGCAGCCACCCCATCGGCAGGCTGTGTGTTCCTCGGTGTCCCTTGCTGTGCCATCTGCCTCTTACCTTCACTCTGGGGCTGCTGCCCTCTAAGTCCCAGCAACTGGCTCCTCTGCACTTCGGCTGACTGACACGTCCTGTCCCGCACTGCTGACCTACCCCAACCGCTGCCCATCCAAACCACCAGGCTGTTCCCTGGCCAGTTGGCTGTTTCCTATCCTGGTCAGTCTTGACTGGGATTACCCCCCCCCCCCAAAGTCTTGTGGGCCCCCACTGGTATATCAGATGCTTTGCATGGCCCCATCTGCGGATACTTAAATCCTGGGATTGGAGTGGGGAGGGGGGTTTCTACAAATTGGAGTGGTGGTGGCTCCGTCAGGGTTGCAGAAAAATCTGAAAAGCTTTGAAAGATGGAGGGAGGTTTTGGTGAGTATTTTGTGTGTGTGCGCGCATGCCTGGAAGTCATGTTTGACTTCTGGCGACCCTTAATGGGGCTTGGGCATTTCAGAGAGGTGGCTTGCTATTGCCTGCCTCTGCATCCCGGCCCTGGTTTTCTTTGGAGGTCTCCCTTCCAAGTACTTGCCAGGGTCTGCCCTCCTTTGCTTCCGAGATCTGACGAGATCGGGCTTGCCTGGGCGGTCCAGGTCAAGGCAGCTGTTTTATTTTCAATCCCTTTCCTGACGATCCCTGACATAGAGATTGCCTTTTCCACTGCCGGCTTGACAGGTTCGTCCCCCCGAAACAGAGGACTACAGCGGCTGTGCAAGTACAGGCCACGTTCATTGACTATCAGCTGAGGGGAGGGAAGAGCCACGTGCCCTGGGGCGCACCCCGCCACTGCATCTCTTCCGAAGACTGATGGCTGTGGAGATGGCATGGGAACCACCACCCCTGGTGGCAGCGCTGTGGGCAGGAAGGAGCAGGAGCTGTAGCTCCCCCTGCTTCAGCTAGCCTGGCAGCAAACAGGTGGAAGGGGGGCAAGAGTCTCCGTTGCCCCCTCACTACCAAGCAGTGAGGAGAGGAGAGATGGGCAAATGGAAGGTAGCTGCCAACTCTTCCTTCCCACCACTGCTGTATAACTCGCAGAGAGGTGGCAGAGGAAGGAGCAGCCAGTGCTGCTACTCTCTGACCTATGGAGGGGCAGGTGAGGGAAGGAGCTGCTAATGCCGCAGTTCCACTGGGAGCCAGTGAGTGGAGCTGCTGTGTTGCCAGTGGGCGGGCTGCCCATCAGGTGGCTAGCCCAGTGGGCAGCTGGGAGAAAGCGGGGTCCCCCCGCCATCGTGAGTCTCGCAGGTCCCCACTTGTATATATGTATTTCCCGTTCTTCGTTACCAGCTTTGACAAGTTTCAGACGGCTAATTATGGTGTGTTAATTCCCTCACTCTGAGTTTTTCCTAATCAACTCATCAGATTGCTTTGCTTTTCCATCCAATATAGGCGGTCTGAATGCTCTAAATTTTACAACAAGAAGATTAGCGGCAACGAGCTGGCGCTGATTGTCATTTCTAAGTAACTCGTAATTACGACACACCACGAGCAAACAAAAGAGAGCTTTTTGGGGGGTGGGTGGGGAGCCAGTCAAGTCAGTCAATCTTCTTATTTGTGGGCCTGTTCAGTAGAAGAAGAAGAAGAGAAGAGATTGGATTTATACCCCGCCCTCCACTCCCCAAGGGAGTCTCAGAGCGGTTTACAAACTCCTTTTCCCTTCCCCTCCCCACAACAGGCACCCTGTGAGGTAGGTGGGGCCGAGAGAACTCTTTCCCAAGCTGTCCTTGAGGGAACAGCTGGTACAGAGCTATGGCTTGCCCAAGGTCATCCAGCCAGGTGCAAGTGGAGGAGTGGGGAATCAAACCCGGTTCTCCCAGATTAGAGTCTGCGCACTTCACCACTACACTAAACTGGCTCTCAGTAAGAGAGGTGCTCGCGCCGAGGGTGTTTTTAACACTTGGTAAGTCGAATAAGAACTGCTGCCTGACCTGACACAGCAGCACTTCAGGAACAAGCCGGTGCTTTCTTAGGTAAGCAGAACGAGAATCAGTTCACACCGGGGAATCTGCTCCACTCTGTGTGACCTCTAGGGCTTCTGGTGTCCTGGCCCCACTGCTGGACCTCCTGAGGGCACCTGGTATTTTTGGCCACTGTGCGACACAGAGTGTTGGACTTGGATGGGCCATTGGCCAGATCCAACATTGGCTTCTCTTATGTTCTCTTACGTTCCTGGCCTCCTGCAATGGGGCTATATCTGCGGCAGGGGACTGCTATGCTAGCCCCTTCCGGAACGATTTTGGCCCCCTTCTCTCTCACCTTTTATGCTGTAAATCAGAGCCCCCCAACCTTTTTGAGCCTGTGGGTACACTTGAAATTCTGATATGGGATGGTGGGCGCGGCAGCAAAATGGCTACCGCAGGAGAAGAAGAAGAGATTGGATTTATACCCCGCCCTTCACTCGGAGTCTCAGAGCGGCTTTCCCTCCCCCTCCCCACAACAGACACTCTGTGAGGTAGCTGGGGCTGAGAGAGGTCTGACAAAAGCTGCTCTTTCAAGGACAGCTCTGAGAGAACTTATGACTGACCCAAGGTCATCCAGCAGGTGCAAGTGGGGGAGTGGGGAATCAAACCTGGATCTCCCAGATTAGAGTCCGCACACTTAACCACTACACCAAACTGGCTCTCGAGGAGGCAGAGCCAGTCACAAAATGATTGTTACAGCTTTACTTCAGTAGCACAGTGTAGATCCTTGTCCTGTGGTGGCAGCTGCCACTAAAGCAACATGGGGGGGAAAATGCACAGCCAATCAGATCTCCAAAAGTCATTCAGTAGCCTTGCTGGGCAAAACCCGTACTTGGCTCCACCTACTTCCTAAAAACGCTTGGCAGGTGCCAGAAAAGGTGTTGGGATGTACATTGGGGACCCCTGTTGTAAATGAATAATTAAAATACGTTATTTACAGTTTACCCTTCTCACTGGGACTCAAGTTGGATTATGCAGAGTGAGTCAGCACAGTCAACAGGGATGGAAACTTCAGCGAACAGTGAAATAGGGTCAAGGCTGTAGTATGGAACCAACCAAAAACGACCAATGGTTGCTTACCGTGAGGGGTCCTTCTCCTCTGAGGGTTGGAGGACATCTTGTGGGTGATTCCCACCGATCTCTAGGGAGGCAGGATTAAGTCAAACGTCTTCCTGTTTCCTGTGGTGGGGAGTCACCCTCAGGCCAGTTCGGGTGCTCCTAAAGCTGAAGAAGTCTCAACCATATAATAGATAAAAGTATTAACCAGATAGAACAAATATAACAGGAAGAATAAGAGCAAACAAGAACTCTCTCACATAAGATAACCAAATTGCGATTACGTGAGGCTAATCGCCGGTGCCAAAGGTTAAGCCTCTATACCTCTTCCTCTCTCCCTTTCATTGTGTGTCCGCCATGATCAATGTTCCATGTCCGAGTTGACGATCCGGGAGGGCCAAGATGTCCTCCAGCCCTCAGAGGAGAAGGACCCCTCACGGTAAGCAACCACTGGTCATTTTCCCTCTGAGGTGGAGGCCATCTTGTGGGACCTCCCAGAGCAATGGTCCTACTCTGTGGGTGGGAGATCGTCAGTCTCCTGTGTAATTGATTGAAGGATCTGACGACCAAAGGCGGCAGAGGCATAAGTGTTGATCTTGTAGTTGATCTAATGAATGTTGACAAGGACGACCGCGTCGCTGCTCTACACACTTCGTCCACCGACGCCCTGTTGGAGAAGGCTGCATTGGTGGTTGCTCTATGGGTGGAGTGCGTGGTGATACCCTCTGGGACAGGAAGATGCATGGTATTGTAAGCCTCTACAATGCAAGATCTCATGGTAGAACTGATTGCAGGAGTGGACATCTTCTTCCCCATATGAGGGGGCGAAATATTAATAAACAGAGCTTCTGTCTTTCTGAAGGGGGCTGTACTCAAAATGTAGCCCTTGAGAGACCGTTGCACATCTAGTGTATGCCAGATCTCCTCCTTAGGGTGAGATGGGTTAGGAGCAAAAGAGGGCAGGTATCGTCCTGGGTAAAGTTTTCTTTTTATCTCGGGTCTCTACGAGGGTCTTTTCCAGCAGTTTCCCGAACAACTTATCTCCTTGGAAGGACTAAGCCGATACCATGGCCTTGGATTGGTAGTCAGCCGGCCAAGCTCTCAGCCATAGGGTGCGGCAGGTGGCTGCTGATGTAGATATTGCCCTAGCGGAGAAAACCATAGAGTCCAGAATTGCGTCAGCTGTGAAGGACATAGCCTTCAGCAGTCTGTTGGCTCCTTCAAGTAGACCACGATTGCCCTCTGGCAACATCTGTATGAGCCTCCTCATCCAGACTCTGGATGCTCTGGAAACTGTGGACGCCACAGATGAAGCTCGGATAGCTGAGGCGTCGGTCTCGTGCACTCTTTGTAAGGCAAACTCCGCCCTCGTGTCCAGTTTGTCCCTCAGGGTACCGTGTCCGTCTTCTGAGACCACGCCTGAGGACTGTAAAGCTGCCACCGACGCGTCAACCACTGGAACCTGCCACAAGTCTGAAGCAGATGAATGCAAGGGGGGTACAGCCTTCTGGTAGAACCTGGGAAGGGTTTGGAGGTTAGGGGCCTCTCCCATTCTGCCTTGACTTTCCTGCGTAGGTCAGTATAATCTGCCGAGCATCTCTGCCTGATCCGCAGCCCGCGTTGCTAAGCAACAGGGGAAAGGAAGGAGGCGAGAGGGAAAGGCCAGGAATGGAGGAACCGGAGGGGCATTGAAGCAAACTAAAAGTAGTGCAGCAAGTGCGAATGGCTGGAGCAGTGCTGGAATTTCTGTCTGCGAAGGAATCTGTTGGAATTACAACTGGTTTTGCAAGCCCGAAGTCGTAGGCAATAGTTACCGACTTCTTGATTTTTAAAAAAATACTCTGTGTCTTAGGGAGTGTGTGTAGCTGGGGCGGGCGGGGGGGGCATGGTAGAAACTGATTAGGCAGGATATGAAGTCTGGAAGATGTGAAACCTGCTGATTGTAGAGCACTTAGGCTGTAGGCACCTGGTGCATAGAGGGAAGAAGGGTGGAGGAACCTGGTAGGTGAGTAGACCCAGCTTGGCAAATCCGCTTGAGTTTCTGGTTTCTTCGCTCCCAAGAATGTTTACCCGCCAGCAGTGTTCCCTCTAAGCTGAGTTAGTGTGAGCTAGCTCACAATTTTTTAGCCTTCGGCTCTCACATTTTTGTCTTAGCTCAGGAAGGATGGCTCCAGAGCAGACTCATATATGCAGCAGCCAAATCACTTGCTCACAACTTTTAATGCCAGTAGCTCACAAAGTAGAATTTTTGCTCACAAGACTCCAGGGAACATTGCCCGCCAGTATCTGGTTTGGGGGTCAGAGCAGTAATATGCCAGCTGATAGATCACGCTAGGTCCACTTTTTCCAGCTTTCTTCCGAGAATTTTTGAGAGCTTAAAAAAAAAAAAATACAGTAAATGAAAAGTCTTACAACACTTTAGAAATTAACAGATTTATTGTAGCATAAGCTTTCACGTGCTGCATTTTTTGGAAAGTAAATCCAGGATGGATTATTTCCCCTACAGTGAAACGACTTCTTCCATATGGAGTAGAGCTGTCTCCTGAATAGGTTTAGAATGTCGTGTGCCGTCCACATGCTGTGTGCGTGCCCTTTACAAAAACTCTGAAGAATTTTCTCAAAAACATGGAAGGTTGGCGGCCAGTGCTGAGCCCGTGCTTGGGGTGGGCCTAGCGGTAAGAAAACATCTCTGAATCCAGTCAAAGTTATCTGTCATGCCTGAGTTGTGTCCCTCTTCCCGTTCAGGGATTATTAATCCAACGTTCCTCCAAACTGAGAATCCGGTTGTCCTGGGCCAATCAGACCATGTTGCTAGGGGTTGTGTGACATGGTGGTTCTGAGCCTTCTGGCTTCATTGGCATCATGCTGGAGCGGACGAGGTCAGGATTGGGAATCGGTGGAGAAGAACCTGCTGCTCCCTTGTGTCTCTCCCTGAAGGTCTGGAAGATGACGTTCGACATAAAGCATGCTCCTTCTCGGTGGTGGCCCCCTACTGGTGGAATGAGCTCCCGGAGAACATCAGGGCCCTGCGGGATCTTTTGCAGTTCCGCAGGGCCTGCAAAGCGGAGCTCTTCCGCCAGGCGTTTGGGGCCGCCACCGGAGGGAACGGCCCTTAGTAGGCAGCATGGTGAATCGCCGCTAGAACATCTGAGGTGGGAGTCTCCTGGCGGGAAATAAAGTAGACACTGGGACTGGATATTGGTTTTTTTTTGTACTTGCTACCATCTGTGATTGATTGCTTAGCTTTTAATGTGATTTATGGAATTTTATGTGTGTCAACTGTATATTTATATTATGTTGTTAGCCGCCTAGAGCCAGCTCTGGTAAGGCGGGATATAAATCGAAACTAATAAATAAATAAATAAATAATAAATGCAAGAAGGCAAACTATGTTAGACTCAGGGTGAATTCAGTCTAGTCCAGAATTCTGCTTCCCACTGTAGAGGGCCAGTTGCCTCGAGGGTCTTTGCAAGTGAGGCATGGAAATGCTGCTCAGTGGTACACTGTCTTTATACACGGAAGCTCCTTTTAGTTGTTCCACCTTTATTTGAAATCTTTTGAGTCATTTTAAAACTTTCATATGCAGGTAAACATATGAGAGCCAGTCTGGTGTAGTGGTTAAGTGCGTGGACTCTAATCTGGGAGAACCGGGTTTGATTTCCCAGTCTTCCACATGCAGCTGCTGGCGTGACCTTGGGCCGGTCACAAGTTCTGTCAGAGCTGTTCTCTCATGAGCAGTTTCGGTCAGAGCTCTCTCAGCCCCCCCTACCTCACAGGGTGTCTTGTTGTGGGGCGGGGAAGGGAAAGGAGTTTGTAAGCCGCTCTGAATCTCCTTTGGGTAGTGAAGGGCGGGGTATAAATCCAGTTTCCTGCTCCTCTTCTTTCTGCCCTCCATCAAAGACCCTTCTAAACAGTACCAGGTTTTCTTACATACAGGTTTTCTTCAAAGCCAACAGAGCAGGCGACTTCCTGTTCTCTCCCAGGAGACTTTTTCATGGTGTCCTGGCCACAGCTGAGAGAGCTCTAGTAATCTGGGGCAGAAAAGGTTCTGGAACACTTTCTACCCCTTTGTATATAAATACAGTCTGTTTATCTGTCGTTGCCGAGGCTGTTGGGCTACAAATCAATCACGTTAGACTGGCAAAATGTGGGATATGGAGCATGGGTAAAACCCCAGTGCTAGCACATGGTGTGTTTGCCTTCTTTGGCTAACATTATTTAAATAGTGATTTATTTAGTTATTTGAATTAGAATATTTTCCTATTCAAAGTTTCCCGGAAAACCCCCGTCACTAGGGGAGCTCACGATCGAGTTGGGGAAGAGGCCATAGTCCTGCAAGGTTGTGCAACTAGTGGGAGGTGCCAACCAATGATCTTCGACGTGGTCTCTGCTTCACACCATGGGTTGACTGCGCCTGCGCGGAAATCCATCGGTGTCGTAGAAAGCTTCTAATGGATTTTCCACCGGGCATGTGTGGGAGCCCCCGCACTCATGCCCAAGGAGCGGGGCACGGACATCCCGCCAGTTCTCTTCTGACTTCCGCACGAGTAACCCCTAGTTACTTAGCTCCTCGGCCTCAGTTGTGGAAAGCTTCGCTTCAAAAACCGTAGGGTTTCGCCTACTCCTCTTTTCTTATTATTATTATTTTCTTCTTTTTTTAAAAAAGGACCTCCTCCATAGTTTTTGTTTGTTCCAGGGACCTTCGGGCCCCGCGCTCCGTTTTTCTCCCTCACCTCATAAATTTCGGGCCTCAGCCTATGGCTAGTAGGTGGGGCTGCTTCAAGAGGTGCTCCTCCTGCGGCGGTAAATTGGCTGAAACTGACGGGCACGCACTTTGCTTACTCTGCCTGGGCGAGGGTCATCGGCCAGAGACCTGTTCCCATTGCATCAAATTTTCCAACCAAACCAGGACGAACAGAGCGGCTAGGCTCCGAGTAGCCCTTCTCAAGTCGGCCCTGCTTCCTGCCGCTTCTATGGAGCCCTCTCGACCCTCGGCATCGATGACCGATCCTGGACAGTCTGTGCCAAGACAGACAGTCTCCGCGTCGACAGTTGTCCACGTCGAAGGCAGCCTCCGACATTGCACGACCTGCAAAACAGCCGCTTCCTAGTCAATCGGCCGCCTCTACTCCTGTTAAGAAAAAGAAAAAAGAAAAGACTGAAAAGAGGCACAAGCCCAAGGGCGCAGTGGTAGCTTAAATCTCCACTACAGCCTCCAACACAGGCGACAACGTCGACTTCGCAGCCTATTCCTTCCGCTGGACCCCAAAACTTGGGCGCTCAGGGAGTAGCTGCTTCGGGAGAGTTGCCGATCATTCATCTTTTGGATTCTCCCATTCGCCAAGTGGACACTTATCCTCCCAAGGTGATCTTAGAGACTCAGCAGTTCACCGATGTCGATCGCGGCCTCACTCCTCAGCATACATCAACATCCCCGCCATCGGACTGTGCCCTGTCTCCTCTCGATACTGATTACTATCCTCAGATGCACCCGAGGCCTCTTGATGTTGATCCTCCCCCCTACCGTCCGGCATCGGGGAGGGACCACTGATGGGGATATGAGGAGAGGTCGCCTCCGCATCGATCTCCTTCCCGCAAGACGTCCTCTCGGTGGGGTTGTCCTCCCCTCTCCGCACTGCCATGCGATCAGTGCCATTATGGAACCTACTCCTCTGTTCCATGGTCATCCCCTCCCCGACACAGCGATTGGGACTACTATCGATCCCATCGTCCTCGGTCCCTGATCTCCTTTCATCCGCCTCCCTTGGCATCTGTATCGAAACCTCCGGACCAGGCACCACTCGACCCAAGGCATCCTACTCAGTCTCTCCCACAGTCGACACCAACACCAGCTCACACCATTGTCAGGTCTGGCTTCGATGACTCCCAGGATTGACAGCATCTCTCTCTGTCCAGACCCCCGACACCTCCTCTTTTCGTCCAGAGGCAGCCTATCCAGACTTCCGTCCCTTCGGACCCGCAACTGCCCTCTTCGGAGTCCTTAGACAGGGACTCAGAAGATGATCATTCTGATGTCCCTGGTCCCCTCAACGATCCATCGCCAAAACCAGATGTTGCGGAGAATTTAACTATCTCCCCACTGGAAGACCTAACCTCGTATGGTGATTTTATTAAATGTATGGATCACTCTCTAGGTCTCTCCGTGGTTCAGGATTGTCCACGATTTTTGAATTTCTCCTGTCGCTAGCGGATTCAGGTCTATCTCACTCCTCCCTCAGAGTTTATCTTTCTGCCATTTCTCTGTTTCATAACAATGTTGATGGTGTCACTGTTTTTGCTCATCCTCTTTCTAAAAGATTCCTCAAGAGAATGCTGCATCTCTACTCTCCAGTTAGGACTCCGGCTTCACCATGGGACTTTCCCTTAGTTCTCAGGGCCCTAACCAGGAAGCCATTTGAGCCCTTGGCTACATGTAACCTCAGGTTACTGACTTGGAAAACGGTGTTTCTTGTCACCATTACCTCAGCCAGACGAGTGGGTGAAATCCTCGCATTCCGTCATGATCCTCCTTACCTCTCATTCCTGCCTGATGCGGTGAGACTGGTTCAGGATATATCTTTTCTTCCTAAGGTGGTCTCGGAATTTCACCTCCATTCGGAGGTCCTCCTTCCGGACTTCTTCCCTAACTACTCCTCAGAGTCCGAACGTCGTCTTCATTCTTTGGATGTTAAAAGAGCCTTATTTTTTTACTTGTCCCGTGCCAGGGCAAGTAGATAGACTCCTAAACTCTTTGTCTCCTATGTGTCTCACAGGCGGGGGGGTCTCCCATTACAGCTCAAAGGTTCTCAAAATGGATTGTACAGCTCCTCCGTCTCGCATACGACTTAGTTAATGTTCAAGTTCTGGACCCTCTGTGAGCACATTCGACCAGAGGCCATAGCCACGTCCACAGCATTTCTGAAGCATCACTTCTGGACATTTGCAAGGCAGCCACTTGGGCGACCCCCAATACTTTTATTTGGCATTATGCTCTGGATATCCAGGCTACCAGAACTGCAAACTTGGGTCGGCTTATCCTGTCCACTGCTTCTCAGCGATAGCCTGATAGCATCCTCCATCCAGGTGGGTCATTGCTCGCTACTCTCCCATGGTGTGAAGTACAGAGACCACGTCGAAGATAAACAGGTTGCTTACCTGTAACTGATGATCTTCGAGTGGTCATCTGTGCATTCGCACTTCCCGCCCATCCTTCCCCTCTGCTGCCAGGCTGGTTACTCCTCTTGACTGTCTGGTTCGCAGTGGTCAGAAGGAACTGGCGGGATGTCCTCGCCCAGCTCCTCTGGGCATGAGTGCGGGGGCTCCCGCGCATGCCCAGTAGACACTGGGCACGAAAATCCGTTAGAAGCTTTCTACGACACCGATGGATTTCCGCACAGGCACAGTAAACCCATGGTGTGAATGCACAGATGACCACTCGAAGATCATCAGTTACAGGCAGGGCTCTTTTTCTAGCAGGAACTCCTTTGCATATTAGGCGACTCACCCCTAATGTAGCCAATCCTCCAAGAGCTTACAGAGTTCCTGCTAGAAAAAGAGCCCTGATTACAGGTAAAAAACCTGTTTTTCTCTCTATGTCCCCCCCCCCCAGCGGAGCAGTTCACATCCTGAGCAGAATGTGACTGTTGCAATCTTAAAATGGGCAATGCGCAGTGGCTCCGGATTGCTGCTGAGCGGGGCTTCTTGTGTTAATGAACGGCCAATCACATGCACAGTTTAGAGGGAGCACTGATGCCAAGCGGGCTTGTGGCTTTTGCTAGTTAATCTGTTTAATTCTCTCAGTGCTAGTGGCTATAACCTGGTAGTAGTGGATTGTGCATTGTGAGAAGGAGCACTTTCTTTAGGTCGTTCTGAGCCTGTTTTTTAATTAGGAGACTTCAAGCTCTGCTAAGAGGAGAAGGAGGAGAGAAGTTCCCTTCTTTCTGTGGTCCCCCTCTTTGCATTTCTTTCCGGGTATTTGCCAAGACCTTGCTGATTTTGGTTTGCAGTAGGTTGCTGTCGAAGATGGAGAGCATTGTGATACATAGGAGGGAATGGATAGATCAGCCAAACTCAGTCCTTGCCTAGCTCCTGGTTTGATCTTGTGGGACCTTGCAGGGAGCCCAGGAAGACTCTAGGAGGTATCCCCTCCCCTCCAGTCTTTCCATGAGCTTGAAAACCTAGCTGTGTATCTACAAAGCTTGCTGTACTCCTTAGCGGTCCTATGGACGAGATAGTGCAGTATATCACATAGTGCCTCTGGAGGTATGTAAAACAGCTGTATGTGAATGTGGAACTTTATAGCTGTGTTTTGTATTGAATGAAAGCCAGCCACCTGGATATGCAAGACCTTTTCGTGAACGCTGCTTGAAGCGGGAAACGCTGGGAACCCCAGTGTAGTAAATAGTGCAGGCACGATGATCTTCATTCATTTCCATTAATATGACCGCTGTTATTCAGCTTTAGGGATCAGTTTTCAACATCTGTTGATATTGGTTGAGAATCATAGAGTTGGAAAGGGCCACCCAGACTATCTAGTCCAGGGGTGGCCAAACTGTGGCTCAGAAGCCACATGCGGCTCTTTCACACATTTTGTTTGGCTCCCAGCAGGGCAGCTGGGGAAGCGAAGGGGAGGCATGCTTCCCCAATCAGTCGTCCCTTCCCCAGCCAGTGTCCCCCTCCCTGGGTTGGCCGGTGGTGGTGGGGGGGGGGGGGAAGCAGAGAAAGAAAGAAATCTTTCACTTTAAAGGCATTATCAAAGCCCCTCCCCCTGACTAGCTTGGAAAAGCATTTGTCTCTTTAAATCCCTTCGCCTAGCCAGCCGGTGTGGGGGTGTGGGGGGCTTGGAAGATGCATTTGAAGTTGCTTTCTTTCCACCTCTCCCTCCCTCCTCCATCTATTTGCTTTCTTTCCACTTTCTCTCCACCTTTCTTTCTTCCTTCCTTCCCTCCCCATCTAAAGTTAAATGTGTTCTCCGAGCCCTGCCACACCACCAGTCTGGCTTGGCTTGGAGGAGGGATTTGTCTCTTTAATTTAATATGCACATTTGCATATTTTTCAATTGAAAAGTGTGTGTTCATGCCTTGTGGCTCTCAAACATCAGTCGTTTATTCTATGTGGCTCTTACATTAAGCAAGTTTGACCACCCCTGATCTAGTCCAGCCCCCTGCTCAGTGCAGGATCAGCCTAGAACATCCCTGACAAGGGTTTGTCCAGCTGCTGCTTAAAGACTGCCAGTGAGGGGGAGCTCATATTGCTGTGCAGCTTGCTGTACATGGGAATGGACACTGTCCCTTTTGGATTGTAGAGGATCACATACTCCAAGCCAGAGATGTGGGGCAGAAACTTTTCCAATCTGCATATGTAAATAGAGTCTCCTTACCTAGAGGTGTCAGGGCTGTTAAGTTGCAAATGAGTCACGTCAGATGGACAAAACGTGAGATATGAAGCAAATGGAATTCCAGTGCTCGTAGGTGGTATGTTTACCATCTTCTGTTAGTATTGTTTACATTTTGCTAACATTATTTAAATATTATATTTATTTATTAGTTAAACTGTGCTGACATTATTTAAATTTGAATCAGAAGATTTTCCTGGTTCAGATTTTCCTGGGAAACCCACATCACTGACTTCAGGGCATGTCAGTGTGTTCGGAAGCATCGGTGGCCACCACGTTCCACTGTGTGTGTGTCTTTTGTATGCGTGTGAGATGAACTAGATATGTGTGTGAGACAAAATGGGTAGCTTTGCACAGCTGAGTGAGTGCCCTCTGCATCTGCACATGCTGTTAATTATTAATATGTGTACCGGCTCTCGGTATGATCTCCGTCTTTGGTAGCACACTGGCTTCAAAGTGTTAATGTCAGGTTCAGTGCAAAGAATTGGAAAGCCAATATTAAAATGGAACCTCTGCGCCTCAGTGCTGCTGTAGAAGTTGCATTACCATCAAATGGGCATATCTGCATTTGTCAGCCGGTGGGCATGTTGTCCCCTATAAAATAGGAAACCATTTGAAGGCCCGGGAGTAGTACCTTGAAATTCTGTGATTAAAACTGGAGAATGCCGGTCTGCTCTCTCTGGTTTATGGTTTCTAGCCTTTCTTAGTGAGTATTTACAGCAAATAAAAATGAACAGTCTGTAAAATTGCAGCCATTCATGAAACTTCTGCTGCAGTATTATTTTTCTCTCCCCAAGGTTTTTTCTTTTGTAACAAAATATTCTAAAATTGGTTTTCCAGTCCGTAGGCAATCATAAGCTATAATAGCCGATAGAATCAATATTTACAGGGGGAAGACATTTTTTTATTGCCAGTTTTCCCTGAAATGGGTTCAGGATTGCCTGTCTTCTTTAATCCTTATTTAATGTGTCAACAGCCATAATCACACATATCTTACTTTTCTGTTCTTCTACTGTAGGTGTCCGGTAGGTATTTTACCCAGGGTTAGCACACACTGTCTTTGCTTAATCATGTAAGATAATTTTGGTAGCATCCAAATGAGTTTAGGCCAGTGATGCAGCTTATCTCAAAGTTTGCCATCCACCTGTCATTCTGAATATTAAGCCAACCTTCCTTTGCAATAGCAGAACTCTTTTATTAAAAAATATTTTGTTTTTGGCTTTCCCTAGGAAGAAGAGTTGAGGAAAAGTGGAGAAGCAAAATATTTCCACCTAAATGATGACCTGCATGTTCTGATTGAAGTGTTTGCTCCCCCAGCAGAAGCCTATGCCAGAATGGGGCATGCACTGGAAGAAATCAAGAAGTTCCTCATTCCTGTTAGTATATACTCCAGTTATTTGTCTGTTTCCTTATTTGCTGTACTTGAAGCAGAAGACATGGTGTTTTGATTTATTTTTTCCCCAAAAAATCGAAGCTGGTGCCTTAGAAGGCTCATTGGGCAAAAGACCTCAGTGAAAACATTAGACATGGTGAACCAGGATGATGCTTTCATTAGAGTTGTGGGACCAGTTTGGATGATGTACTGTTCCCTTGTGCAGTGAGAGAGGCTGGTTTCCCCTCTTCCAGCTGGTGTTCTGGCCCCCACCATACCATTCCATAGCAGCTGACTCGATATCCATAGATTTCCTATGCTTGGTAGAAATACTGCTTTTAATCTAAGATGTAGCTACACATTGGGTCTGCATGTTGTCTAAACCAGCCCATGGCTTCCTTCCCTGGAGGGTCATTGTGATGTGCCTTCAGCGAACTCACAGGCTGTCACCAGAAAGAGTTGTGTCACACATCCTTGCCTGTTTGTGGTCCATCCTCTCACAATGGGCAACACACCTGCATTCTGGAATAGTCGCACAATCACTGTACAGGACAAAGTGCAAAACTAACATTGCCTCCTGATGGACACAGTGGTGGCTGCAACTGTGGATGGGTTGGAGGGCATAGACAGATTTCATGAAGGATTGATCCATCAGTGGGTAGTAGCCATGGTGAAGGGAACATCCACATAAAAGGTAGAGCACCTCTGAATACCAGTTAGATTAGAGTCCAGTAGCATCTTATAGGCCATATCTGTAGACATCAGAGGCATCCCTCAAAAAAACTGGCATGTGCAGTTTTGTTCAGTAGACTGTGTCCCCCATAATCTGAGGCATTTCCACCATGGTCACTGTGTTACTTTAGCGATGGCCCTACTTGTGGAGGTGTTGTAACATCCCTGACATACTGTGCAGGTGGATTCATACTGTGGCCCTGCCCATATTTGATAGAAAGCCACCCTCAAAAAATTATGCCTTGACTTGTGCATTGTTGTTTGTGCGTGACGGCAGCCTTCCAGTGAGAACATTGCCACCTTTGCAGTGTTTTTCTGGCTCACATGGTCCCTGGAATATTTGTTGGGCCTAGCATGCTGGGGTTAAATGTGTAGCATATGTCACTGAAGACCGTCTGGCATTCAGCCTCTATGAAAGGGGCTGGCAGTACTTGTCAGCACATGGATAGTCTCAGATGGTAGCCACATTGGTCTGCAGTAGAACAATTAAATTTGAGTCCAGTAGCACCTTAGAGACCAACAAGGGTTATAGGCATGTGGTCAGGGAGCCTCGCTGTGCGTCCAAGGGCCATAGGCCAAAGCTCTCCAGTGTTCATCTCTTGCCTTGCCTCCTGATCCCACCAGAACCTTTGAAATCAAAACTGGGTAACTCTAAATACGATGTCTTTCTGAATTTGTCAGGCTCTAGTCTCCGGGAAGACTTGCACTCCCTTTGAATAGAAACATGTGAACCATTGTCAGGCCGCAAGATTTGTCCGTATACCGTACCACACCATGATGAAAGCTAGAACCAGCGTGGCAAGGTGTCACATTAAAACTGACTTTAGAAAATGGTTATTATCTCTTCTCCCCCCCCCCCCTTTCCAGGTTAGATGTGCATAGTAGGTTTTACAATCAAAGTCACGTGTCTAGAATGGGTACCCTCTTGGATTAAAAGACAGCAAATTAAATGTTTGGTACTGTAGAATATGCCTGTTCAGAAGGCCAGTTCAGCATTTGAATGTTTCTGAGGAAGTCAAAGTGATCCTGGGCCTGCGGCCTGTTCAAGCTAGTCCCATTGCTTTGGCCCTATAGAGTGATTGTAATGGGAATCTGGCATCTAGGACATGTCATTCTGGGTTGGATCTTGTAGATCTGTTCCACTGCCGCCTGTGCAGTGCAAATAGCCCAGGCTAGTCCAACCTCATCAGTTCTTGGAAGCTAAGCAGGGTCGATGTTGGCTAGTATTTGAAGGGTGACCCCCAAGGAATACCAGGGTCATGACACAGAGGCAGACAATGGGAAAACCACCTCTGAAATGTCTCTTGCCTTAAAAAACAAGTCTGGCTTGCCACCTAGTTTTGCATAATGGTAAAGACCTAGAACTTCTGGCTGGCAGACAGTCGTAGGATCTCCTAGCTGTTCTACATGCAATGTCGGGCAATAATTAATGAATTAATTGGCCTTCTGATGATGCACGAAGCTCTTCTACTAAGGAAGGCTCCTTGCTAAGGGGGGCGGGGCGCCACTAATATGGATCCAACCCCCAGCCTTCTGAGGTGTGGAATATCATTTTCAGACTTGGAGCAGCCATTCTTTTGCAGCCTAGCCTAGCTCACAGGGTGGTGGTTAGAAAGGAAGGACACTGCTGTAAGCTGCTTTGGGTGCTCCTTGGGGAAGAAAGAGGAGTGTAAGCATATAAATAAAGATGTACACAGCTATTCAAGGCTGTGAGCATCGGGTCCCTACTTGCTAGCGGTCGAAAGTGAAGGGACAGTCGCAGGGTGCATGCCGGAAACGTTCAGAAATTCTGTTCGATCTGATACTTCTGTCATGTTATTGCCCCAAAGAGGCTCTGTTCTTTTAATAAACTCGTACTCTTCGATAAACAGAGTTTAATAACACAAGGAGCCTGGGTCAACAGCCCTTATGCTTCTGTAACTGTAACAGCTCCAGTGTGATGTGTGGTACTTGATAAGCGTGCTGCTGGCACCTTTGCGTTTTAATATTTTCAGATGTCCCGATAGAGTCCAGTAAGCTCGGTGAATTGTAGCATTGTGTGTGTATATATTTAATTTTGCTTTAGAAACTTGGGAAGCCCTGACTAAGCGGATTATGGGAAATTTGTATGGTAGGCTAGGAATCGATGACCAGATTATGAGTATTTTAGTTCAGGCTTGTAGATTGGCTGTTTGTTTAGAGTTGATTTGCACGGCTGGTTTTGCTCATTTTTAAAACTGAAAAACACACGAGAAGTTGCGGTATACCAAGTGAGACTATTGGCCCCTCTAGTATTATCAGGGGTCATTTCGTAGAAAAAGAGGTGCAGGAGCTCATTAGCATAACTCATTAGCATAACTCATTTGCATATGACACACCCCCTAACATACCGGAAGTGTGTCAGAAGGCAACACCCACCCCTCAGGCTCCACTCCACAGGTGAGTGAAACTGACCTGCTCTTCCTCCATTCCCTTCCCCATCCAACACTTCGTGCAATAAAAATAAGCGTAAAGAACACACCCTCATTCTCTTCCTGCTCCCTTGAAACCACCAGGTTTCAAGTAGACGAGATACCCAGGACATGTGCACCACCCATCCCTTCCCTTTCCCCTCCCCACAAGACACCCCGTGAGGTAGGTGGGGCTGACAGAGGTCTTTTGAGAACTGCTCATGAGAGAACAGCTCTGAGAGAATTTGTGACTGGCCCAAGGTCACACCAGCAGCTGCATGTGGAGGAGTGGGGAATCAAACCCGGTTCTCCCAGATTAGAGTCCAACTCCTGACCACTACACCAAACTGATGGGGTGGAAGCTGCTGAAGGGTTGGTGAAATTTCTCCAGTACTTATGTGCCATGTGCCCAGATAAAAAATGGTATACTTAGAAAATTTATATGCCACCTTGAGCAAGTCTCTGGAAAAGCAGCACACAGTCATAAAAGGAACAATGATAAAATTCTCAATATTAAAACAAAACATTAAAAACAATAAAGACCCTAGCAGGGCTTTCCCCGGGGCGCTGCACCTCTGCACTGCTTGGGAAAGCTGAGGAGGGGGCGGAGCTTGGTCATGTGCCCGCCCCCTGGGCTCCTCACTCCCGGAGCTGCGCTCCTGTGCGCTCCCGCTCCAACGGACCCCTGAGTATTATGTTGTCTCTTCTTCGTGGCAGGGGCTCTGCAGTATCTCTGACAGAGAGCGATCTTTCCTAACACCTGCTGCTAAAATCCTTTTAATTAGAGAGGGCAGGAATTGAACCTGGGGCCTTATTAGCGAGTGTGGGAAAATATCTGAAGGCCGTGCTGCCTTCCACCAGGAGGTCTTGGAAAACGCTAGATCTAAAAACCTAGTCCGTTCTATCAGTTGTTAGAACCAGCGTTACTGTAGGGGTTAGAATGCTGTATTGCAGTCTAGGCAACCCAGATTTGAATCCACACCCTGCCATGGAAGTTTTATGGGGGAGCTTTATGGGCCACTCACACTCGCAGCTTAACCTGCCTCTCAGGGTTGTTGTGAGGGTAAAATGGAGGGGAGGACAGGATGTAAACCACTTTGGGTCACCATTGGAGGAGAGGTAGAAATGAAATACATAATAATCAGTAATGGGCTTGGTTAGTGCATAAACCCTGTTAGGAATGTTTAAGAATTTCAAATAACGCTGTTCATTGGGGAAAGGAACCCCCGCTTGGTTGGAATGAGATGAAAGGTACCTTTATTGGCCCCCGCCATCTCCTCCTATTCCTTTTCACAACGCCGTCTAACTCAGTTACAGAATCCCCTGGAACAGAAACTGAACTCTGAAGTACTAACATTAGCCCAGTTATCTGTTTTCTTGCGTCTTGGAATAGGAGGAATGCGTCCTCTTTGAACACAGAGGAGCATTTGGTCTCTTTGAAGTCCTCCCCACAGTCGAGAGGCACTCTCCGAACTGTGGAATAACTTTGTTTTCAATTTCTGCAACTCTCCTGAAAGGAGCTCTTCGCAGGGTAGGAGAATTTACTGCCTGCATCTTATTTATAACCTGGAGCTCCTAGCTGGAAATCTTTTCAGCCGTGGGTATTTTTAATTAAATGTTTCTTAAAGCTTCCACTGTCACGGACTGAGTATAAGGGCGATTTTCAGCAGATACTATCCCGCCCCCCGACACACACACACACACTAGATTCTTTTTTCCTTCCTTTGTATTGGTTATCTGGGTCTTGGCTGGTCCTCGCCACAGGTGAGCAGGCTTATGTTATCCTGCTTTCTCTGCGCTTCAGGCCCTATTTCAGCAACTTCTCTCGTATTTTTCTGTCAGGCAAACAGAGAATGAGCCGTAATAATGTATTAGGCTGTGCCGCTGCACCATTGTTGGCAGCACCAAAACCAGATGGGTGTTGGCCGTCTTTTGCCCATTCGTATGTATATGGTACAGTTGCTAGACATTGCTTGTCAACTGTGCATAGTAGTGGTGTTCTTGCTTTAAATGCCCGTACAAAATGGGGATAGTTTGTTTTTTTTTAAAAGTAATGAGTTCCAGAGGACAGCCACGTTCAGTCTGTTGTAGCGACAACAAACTGGAATCTTAGAATCGTAGAATTGGAAGGGACCTCCAGGGTAATCTAGTCCGACCCCCTGCACAATGCAGGAAATTCACAAATACCTCCCCTTCACACCACCAGCAACCATTGTTCCATGCCCATAAGATGGCCAAACCCCCCCCCCCCCCAAAAGTCCAGGATCCCTGGGCCAAACTGGCCTGGAGAAAAATGGCTTCCTGACCCCAAAGCGGCGATCAGCATTTCCCTGGGCATGTAAGAAAGGGCCACGAGAACAAAGCAGTGAGGCAACCCTTCTTGCCCTCCCTCTCGTGATCTGCCTAAGTTCACAGAATCAGCACTGCTGTCAGACGGCCATCTAGCCTCTGTCTGGAAACCTCCCAAGAAGGAGAGCCCACCACCTCCCGAGGAAGCCTGTCCCACTGAGGAACTGCTCTGACTGTCAGGAAGTCCTTCCTAATGTTTAGCCGAAAGCTCTTCTGATTTGATTTCAACCCATTGGTTCTGGTCCGACCTCCTGGGGCGAGAGAGAACAAATCCGTACCATCCTCTATATGACAGCCCTTCAAGGACTTGAAGGTGGTTACCGTATCACCATGTGGCACTGTTGGCAAAAAATCATTCTACATGTTCGTTTGTTTTTAGATTAGTTTGCTCTGGAGCCATCTTTCCTGAGCCAAGACAAAAGTGAGCTGGAGGCTAAAAAATGGTGAGCTAGCTCACTCTAACTCAGCTTAGAGGGAACACTGCTCATGGCCCACCTGGAAGAGAACTGTGATCCGTGTTTGGGTTCCAGACCCATCGCTTGAGAACCACTGCTTTAAGATGTCACAAGATAGTTGTAATTTTTTTTTTTAAAAAAAAGATAGAATAGGTCTATGAATGCCTTTTTCCCCCCTAAATGGATCCTCCATGTACAAAAGCAGTACACACCTGAATGTGAAATGTTGGGTGGCCACAACTCTCAAGCTCTGTGGAAACTCATAGGCTTGTGGCTGCTCCTGAAAAGGGACTGTTGAGCTAGATGAGCATCATTTTGATCCAGCAAATCTATATTTCCCCCCTCTTATTCCAAGGAATGCAGATAGTGTTCCTTTCCCTTCTTCCAAAAGAATTCTTCTTCAGACTTGCTGTAGCTCACAAGGGGGGATGCTTTCTTTCAGTTTCTTTTTATATATATATATATATATATATATATATATATATATATATAAAAAGTTTTATTTTTCAGAAAGGATAAAGAGACAAACAAAGAATAACATAAACAACAAAGAGAAATCAACAAACAACAAATATAAAGTCTCTACTCATTCCTTTCACTTACATTTGTCTAAATGGAATCTATACTGGATACACAAGTTTCATTTTTAACTTTCCACGTTTAGAGCTTTAACCTATTTTTAACGTTTCTTAAGATAGTCCTCCAAACGTTTATAAACTCTTTGACCAGTTCTTACCAAATCCTTCTTCTTGCTTTTCCTGTAGTTGTAAGGACAGTTTATCCATTTCTGCTGTTTCCAATAATTTATAGCTTATTTCTTCTTTTAATGGGACTTCTTCCTTTTTCCAGTATTTTGCATATAAAATTCTGGACATAGTTATTACATGTATAAGTATATATGTATCTGGTCTCTTAAATGTCTCTGGCACTATATTTAATAAAAACAGTTCTGGTACAAATGGTACAGTTGTGTCTAATATCTTTAGCAGTATCTCATGAATCCACATCTAATATCTTTTGTAACATTGCATGTCCACCACATGTGGAAAAATGAACCGTTTTTTTGTTTGTTTCCAGCAAACATTCGACATACTTGGATACCATTTGGCTAGATTTTCAGTTTCAACAATAGTGTAACAAGTAGGGCTCATTTCGTAGCAGGAGCTCCTTTGCATATTAGGCCACACACCCCTAATGTAGCCAATCCTCCAAGAGCTTACAGAGCTCTTCTTACAGGGGCTACTGTAAGCTCTTGGAGGATTGGCTACATCAGGGGTGTGTGGCCTAATATGCAAAGGAGCTCCTGCTACGAAATGAGCCCTGGTAACAAGCGTTGACATACTCGAGGTTAACGGATTCCTTGTGTTTTGTGGAACTCCCCCCCCCTCTTCCAGTCTATTTCCTCTGCATCCTCTTTATCTAGCAGCCGAGTTGACATAATTAAAAAGACCCTTTGCCAATCCTGCACCTCCGGTTTCTTACAGTTTGTAGTAATAATATGATACAAAGCTCCTGAAATACTTGGCATACAAGGGAAGTAAAGCTTGTCTCTTTTCCTTCCCGCCTAGGACTACAATGATGAAATCAGACAGGCCCAATTGCAGGAATTAACGTACTTGAACGGTGGCTCGGAAAACGCAGAAGTTCCAGTAGTCCGTGGAAAACCTCCTTTGCGGTCACGAGGAGTCCCAGCCCCTGCCCTGGCAAGGTAAGCGGGATTTAATTTCCGTGACTTTTGCTTTGCTGTCGTATTCTGTGCATCCTTGAAACTATAACTGCTCTTTCAGGTAGACTAATATTCTTAGAGATGGGCAGTGTGGTTGAGTGGTCCAGTTACCTGTGCTGATGAAGGGTGTTTGAACACCGTATCCCATACGTATTCACGACTTACTCCGCTAGACCTCTCTGTCCTCTTGCAAGATTTATCTTTTTGCCTTAAAAAAAGAAAGCCTTCACTTCCTGTGAGTGAGGTAAGTAGAGTAAAACTTAAAAGGCCTATCAGGAAGTTTCTTATTTAATACATTCTCCTAACTTTGCTTTTCAAATACTGTTTTGCACTGCTCATCTGTGTATTTAGAATTAATCTATACTGTTCTGTTGTGTTTTGATTTTATGGCTGTCGGCAGCTTCAGAAGTTTTAAAGGAAAGATAGGATAGAAACCTCTTAAATTCGGAGTCCCTAATGTGGTGCCTTTTTGGGGGGGGGGGGTGCCACAATGCCTGCCCTGTGTTTTCAGAAAGTGGGCTGGGCCAGATGGGGCTTTTGCCCAGCAAGGCTTCTGATTGGCTACTAGAGTTTTGATTGGCAGTGCAGGTTTTGAAAACGTTGCCCCTCTCACCACAGCACAAGGATCTTTGCTGTGTGACTGCGGGTGAGCTGCAGCAGCCATTTTGTGGCTTGCTTTGCACACCGCGGCAGCCATTTTGTGGGCGCACCCGCCATGCTGCATCAAAACCCTAGAGGTGCCCCCAGGCTCAGAAAATCTGGGGACTCCTGTCTTAAACAGTTCTCCAAGCACTATTCGGGGCTGGTGCATCTGTGAAGCGATAGCTATGAAGGAAGACCCTTTTCTTGGTGGCAGGCAGGCAGTTGACAAGCTAAAACAGACCACAGGTCCTTTTATCCTGCCCTGTGGTGAACGGTGCTAATCCATGGCTTGCAAACTGGCACTTGCATCTTCTGGATCCCCCATGAGTTTAAGTGGGTTTGGTCGTACTGACCTCAAGCAGACACCTTTCAGTTCTTTTTTAAAAAAATATATTATTATTTTTTTGAAAATTAAAAGCATTTTACAGTACAAGAATTATTTCATCATATCTTGAACAATGCAGTACATGGCATATAGTACAGCTATAAGGTTCGTACAGTTTTTACATGTCATCATGGTGTCTTCAATCAAATATTTTCTTAGTTTTCTTTCCTCCTTTATTTTATTTTTCCTTGTCTTGCTTTAGTTTAATGACACAGAACCAAGGCTGATTGAGCTACACGGCTAGTTTGCCTAACATTGTTTAAAATATCCTCTTGTGTTTCTACAAATCTAGTCCACTTGAACATTGCACTCTTGTGTTCAGTTGTCGTTTCATTTCGGATTGTCCATCCTGTAATTTTATCAGATAAGAAATATTCCCAAACTTTTCTGTACCATTGTTCCGTTGTAGGTGTGGTGTTGTCCTTCCATTTCATTGCAATTACGTTTTTTTTGCCACTGTGATTAGGATTGAGATTAATTCTCTATCCCTATTGCAGATTTGAGATTTGGGCCATAGGTTTAACAGAATTAATGCAGGGTCCTTTTGAATAGATAACCCTGTAACCTTTTTAATTTCTTGGATAACTTCTGACCAGAATTTACGAATATGTGGGCACAGCCACCAGCAGTGAAAGAGCGATCCATGATTGCCACATGTAGTTAACAGGCAGATGCCATGTAGGACTTTAGTGCAGCTCACAGTATCTAAAAGGCTTCCCAAAGTGCTGGACTGTGTACCCGAGAGGCAGTTTTGCAAGGCTGCAAGACATCTGTGAACGACACCTCGATAAAGCGGTTCAGCAGTATATAGATGGTATGTTCTCGCCTTTTTACATGAGTAGCAGACACAAAAGATACAAGGAAGATTTGCTGCAGTGAAATCTCTTAAAATCAAAGCCAGAATATATGCCTAGGTAACCCCTAGAATCTATTTCACAGGTTAAATCTGTCTATAAACTAGGTTGCACCTCTGAATTTTGGAGAAGAAATGCTGTTGCCTTTTTGGTGTAGTGGTTAGGAGCGCAGACTCCAGTCCGGGAGAACTGGGTTTGATTCCCCACTATTCCACATGCAGCTGCTGGGTGACCTTGGGTCAGTCACAAGTTCTCTCAGAGCTGTTCTCTCAAGAGCTGTCTCAGCGCCACCTACCTCACAGGGTGTCTGTTGTGGGGAGGGGAAGGGAAGCCATTCTGAGTGAAGGGCAGGGTATAAATCCAATATCTTCTTCTCTTTTTGAAAAGGGGGGACAGTTTGTTTCTGTTTTATGCCCTCAAGTGAGGTCCCCCACTCCTCGGCATATTAAGGAAACTAACTGGAGTACTTTCTTCGGATGCTCTTCCCCGTTGCCCTAAGTGTATAGCAAAAACGTCATCGGATACGTTTTAGACAGGGAAAACTAGACTTGACAATGGCCACAGGCAGAACCCATGGCCACTGATGCTGTTTTGGATGACAATTTGGCCATTTCAAAATGGCTGTGAGGGCCCAAACCTGGTCAGACCCAGGCTGTAGTGACAACAGGTGATCTCACTTCTCTCCTCTGTGGGTTTTAAAGTGCCGAAACAGCCCCACCCATGGCTGCTTTGGCATTTTAAAAGGAAACATCAGGCCCTCGTGGAAATTCTAAAATGGCTAAATTCTCCTCTGAAATGGTGATGGGGCCACCGTGATGTCTGCTTTGGCCCAGAGGCTGAGCCGTCAAAGAGGAGACCAGGGGGCTCCCTTCGTGCGTTCAGATGGCCCTCTGGAACGGGGAAGCAAATGGATCACCTAGAACTTTTCACGCCGTTTGAACAACCAATGGCAAACGTCTCCCTGAAACAAAAGATTGCAACTCTCCCGGGTTCATTTCATCATGCACAGCTCTAGTCAGTCACTTCCTGGCTTTGCCTTTATTAGAGCTTCTCGCGCTTTGCTCTGCATCTTCCTTCTCTGCCCTCACCCCGCCTGTCAACCAGAGCCCACAAACAGCTACAGCCTGTGTGTTTATCGGGAGGTTTTGCATGATGAAATACGGTGGGGAAGGGCTGCAATCAGGCATGTGAGATCAGGAGCCCGCGGAAGCGCTTGGCTCTATGTGTACAGTGTGTCTGATTAGGTTTAGATGAGCTCCCCAAGAGATACACCTTTTCCTGCTTTTCCTTCCCTATGTCTCACTGTATAGGTGGTGCTTTCTGTGATTCTGTCTGAGGTTTAGTGATTGGCTCTGCCTGTCCCCACCGTGCTCTGTCGTCTTCCTTCATTTGTTCTGTTCCGGATCTGACTCCGGCTAGTGGTTTGTCTGCAATGTCTGTAGTTCGCTCTAAACCACAGTTTGCAGCTGTGGCTGGAAGCTTGTGAGTAGCAAGAGAGCGTGTGTCAATTATAGTGGCACCTCATTATTTGTACCTAGTTAAAAGGGAAGGTTAACCAGTCCACAATGGTGGTATGTGTGTGTTCTGAAGCAGCGCATCCATCTTTTATGTGAGTATGTCTGTTTTCCATGAGGTGAATGTTTTCCAGGGGAAAAATACTTCACAACTCTGAGCTGAAAAGGTACAGAGGGGAACTGTCATTGCACAAGTAACATACTCCTTTAGAAGAAGAAGAACAAGAAGAGATTGGATTTATACCCCGCCCTCCACTCCCCAAGGGAGTCTCAGAGCGGCTTACAAACTCCTTTTCCCTTCCCCTCCCCACAACAGACACCCTGTGAGGTAGGTGGGGCTGAGAGAGCTCTTTCCCAAGCTGTCCTTGAGGGAACAGCTGGTACAGAGCTATGGCCTGCCCAAGGTCATCCAGCCAGGTGCAAGCGGAGGAGTGGGGAATCAAACCCGGTTCTCCCAGATTAGAGTCCGTGCACGTAACCACTACACCAAACTGGCTCTCAAAATGGCTTAGCAAAATGGAACAGAAAGAACCTTAAACTAGTGCTCTTGTCACTGTTGCATCTCATATTTATCTGTTGTAATCCACCTTTCTAATTGTGATGCAAGGCAGATTACAACATTAGAAAATGATGTCTCACAGAACATCGTATCACAATAAACAATGCAAGAATGAAAGAAAACTGCCTGAAGTGTCCGGACGTTCAAGTCACGGTACTGTTCCGCTCTTCTGAACAGTTCTGTTGTACACATTCCGTGGAGCAAAAGAAGTATGGGGAGATTTCCTGACCACCTCAGGTGGCTCATTCCACCAGATGGGAGCCACAACAGAGAACCCACTTCTGCGGGTAGTAGCTGATCTAAACCCATTTTCAAGGTAGTAGTTTGGTGTAGCGGTGAAGTGCGTGGACTCTAATCTGAGCGAACCAGGTTTGATTCCCCACTCCTCCACTTGCACTTGCTGGATGACCTTGGGCAAGCCATAGTTCTCTCGGAGCTGTTCTCTCAGGGTCAGTTCTGGAAAGAGCTCTCTCAGAGCCCCACCTGCCTCACAGGGTGTCTGTTGTGGGGTGGGGGAGGGGAAGGAGATTGTAAAGTACTTGTAGACTCTGAGTGAAGTGTGGGGTATAAATTCAGTCTCATCTTTTTTTCTACATTCAGAAGGCTGACCCTTGTGCCAACTATGAATACAGCAAAATCAAGGCACCTGGATTTAGAGGGTCTCTGTGTACTGGGGGCATTTTCATGCGTGTGCTGAAAAAAAAAGACTTTTTAAAGTTAAAACTGTGTTTTTTTAAAAAAAAAAAAGGATTAGCACAGAATGGTGAGAGAGTGTGAAAGTCAGTTAATAGAAGAAAGAAGGAAAAGATGGGGAAACGAGGCCCACTCAAGTCCCTGAGAATTCATAGAAGAGGGGAGAAGCTTTGTGCTTGAGTGGGTGGGGGGGGTGCAAATCCTTTCTCCCTCCCCCAACTAAGCTTTTACATCTCTAGTAATAAAGTCCCTGGCCCCTGAACCACTCGTGAAGCCAGCAAGAAGGAACTTGATGCATATCTTGGAGAAGCACCTAGGTATGCAAACCATATTAATTTTTAGAACGAGTGTTGTGTGTTGTTCAAAAGACAACCAAAAGACTATCTGCATACGCTGCAATACGTGGTTATGGCAGGCCACCATGGGCACAAATTAATAGTGGACTGGACAACCTTTTAACAGACAACTTACCTTGTTGGAGTTGTCTCCCTCCTCTGTGCGGGCCTCAGACATTCTCAGACACACACACACACAGAGAACATTTATGTGCGGGTCAGGGTGGAAGTCAGAAGGACTGCAATAAGCAGAATGGTAGACAGGAGCAGATGCAGGTTTTCAGAACTTCTTGACCACCTTCTAACGGATTGGTGCATGGAGCACACGGAGAGGGAGGAAGTAGCAGAGAGGGCGCGGCTGCTGTAATCCTCCTGCAATCTCTGCTGGAAAGGCCAGAGCCAAATTCGGGACCCCCCCCCCCCCGGGGGGTACTTTGTGTGCCAGCCTGAGCTCCTCGGAGGAGGGGCGGGGAGGATTTGGAAACTTGATTTCACTCACCTTCTCCCTTCAGCTGTCTCCCAGGTAGACTGAACGCCAGTGGATGGCCCAGGCAAGTCCAATCTTGGAAGCTAAGCAGGGTTGGCCCTGTTTAGTACTTGGATGGGAGCCCCGCAGGGAAGTTCAGGGTTGGTACCCGGAGGCGGACAAAGGCAAACCATCTCCTTTAGTCTCTTGTTTTAAAAAGCCTATCAGGTCATAAGAACATAAGAGAAGCCAATGTTGGGTCAGGCCAGCGGCCTATCCGAGTCCAACACTCTGTTTCACACAGTGGCCAAAAAACACCAGGTGCCCTCAGGAGGTCCAGCAGTGGGGCCAGGACACTAGAAGCCCTCCCACTGTTGCCCCCCCCCCCTCAAGCACCAAGAATACAGATCATCACTTGCCCCAGACTGAGAGTTCCTATCTATACCTTGTGGCTAAGAGCCATTGATGGACCTCTGCTCCAGATGTTTATCTAATTCCCTCTTGAAGGCGTCCATGCTTGTGACCGCCGCCACCTCCTGTGGCAGTGAATTCCATATGTTGATCACTCTTTGGGTGAAGAAGGACTTCCTTTTATCTGTTCTAACCACCATCAGACTAAACAAGCTACCTCCTAAGGGCCACATCCTGATCTTTTTTACTCAAACGTAAGTGCCACTGAGTTCAAGCAGGGTTTGCCCCTCTGTAAGAGCTTCAGCCGCACAACCAGAGAAGTGTCCCTGGACCCCCCCCCCCCAGTCATCCATTTGCATTTCTCCTGTTAAGTATTCAGATCACACTGCTTCACTAGCCATCTGCCCTCTCAGCATTGCGTTTGCGGGGGGGGGGGGCAGACTTTCAGCTTTCTTCATGCAGGAACACACGTCAAGCTTCAAACTTGACTTTCCAAACTGTTATCACATGCTTACCCTCTACTTGAAGGAATGTTCCCACACTTTAGCACCCCAGCTGCCCTCGCTCTGCCAAAAAATTAAATTATGCAAGCAAACACAAAACTTTCTTTTCGGCACTTTGGCTTTGTAGAAATTATAAATTTAGCATCTCTCTCATGCATGGTGAAGAACGATGTCATTTCAGCTCGCCGTGGTTCGTTTTTAGCAGCATAGTTTTTCGGGACAAGTAAGACTTGTATCAACTTTGGAAGAACAAATTTAGAGTCCGGTGGCACCTTTAAGACCAACAAAGGTTTCGTTCAAGATGTGAGCTTTCATGTGCATGTACACTTTTTCAAATACATTGGAATGGTAGGTAAGGTTCAGACTTACAGGCAGGGGCTGGACAGCAAATTAGCATGTAACATGATGAAGATGTGGAAAGGCAAACTAAATAGCAAGCTAAGGTTGTAAGGTCAATAGTTGTAAAGCAATAAATATGTCAGAATAGCAGATAAATGTGTAAAGGTATATTTTCTGATTGTGGTAAATAAACGGATACTCTCCATTCTCTCCGTGGAGGTCACTTAACAGCATTTTTTTTTTTGTGGTGAATGCAGCAAATCATCCCAATATTCCTTGCATTACATTCAGTATTCAAACATACTATTTTGAAAAAAAAAAAGTCCTCCTTGTTGAGAATACATATGTGAGGACTGAATGAGTTAGCATATATAATGAGATTAAAAAAACCAATATCCCTGTTCGGTCCTGGGGAGGTTTTTGTTCCAAGTGTTGCAATGACTTGTAATGCAGCAATTTCCCTTTCCATTCTGTTCCTGAAATTCCTTTGTAATAAAACAGCTACTTTGAGCTCACCCACTGAATGTCCTGGAAGGCTGAAGGGTTCTCCTGCAGGTTCCTCAATCTTGGGATTCCTGATGTCAGATTTGTGTCCGTTTATCCTCTGGCATGGTGTTTGCCCTGTTTGTCCTATGTAGAGGACCGGAGGGCATGGTTGACATTTAATAGCATATACAGAAGATGAGCAAGTGAATGAACTTCTGATGGTGCAGTTGATGTTGTTATGTCCAGTGACTGTGTTGTCTGGGTGTCTGTGGCAGCAAAGTCGGCATCTGGATTTATGCAAGCTCGCATTAGATGTTGCATTATTGTGGGTGAGGAGTTGTTTGAGACGGGGGGGGGGGGCTGTCTGTGCACAAGAAAAGGTTTACCCCCCAGTACTTGCAGTGGCTCAAGGAGTTAAGACACTGAACTGCAGACCAGAAGGTCAGTAGTTCAGCAGTTCGAGACCCGAGTGCCGCATGACGGAGTGAGCTCCCGTCTCTGGCCCCAGCTCCTGCCAGCCGAGCAGTTCGAAAGCAAGGAATTGCAAGTAGATAAATAGGTACCGCTTCGGTGGGAAGGTAACAGCGTTCCGTGCGCCTCGGTGTCTAGTCATGCCGGCCGCACGACCACGGAAACGTCTTTGGACAGCGCTGGCTCTTTGGCTTGGAAACGGAGATGAGCACCGCGCCCCTAGAGTTGTGTTTGACTGGCTTTCGAGCAAGGGAAACCTTTATCTTATTTATGAAAGGAAACTGTCATTATCCAGTAGAGGTTGTAAGTTGTTGCTCTGAAAGCCGTATGTGACCGCGAGTGGTGTTCTGTTATTGCATTGTATACAGCCAGGCTCTATGCTAGAGCTGCAGACAGAGATTCTCACCTGAGGGATCGACAGCACACCTTTTTGGAACTAAAGTATCCACCCGATGAAGTCAGGAAACGGATTAACAAGGCCAGAATGATACCCAGAGAAAACCTGCTACAAGACAGGCCCCAAAGAGACAACAATAGACCACCACAGAGCATCGGAGAAGAGCTAGGAGAGACCCTGGAGGCTGGGCTTTTACTTAGCCTGTTGAAGTTCCTTAAAGAGGACGAAGGAACTTTAGTCCGAGGCCTCCACTCTTCCGCGCCCAGGAAAGGGGAGACCTCCATGGCACGGCTGATAACTGTCAGTTGGCCTTTCCCAAAGTACTCTGGAAATTGCAAGTAGATAAATAGGGTACCACTTCGGTGGGAAGGTGACAGCGTTCTGCGCGCCTCGGCGTTTAGTCACGCCTGGCCACATGACTGCAGAAAAGTCTTCGGACAGCGCTGGCTCTTCGGCTCGGAAATGGAGACAAGCACTGTCCCCTAGAGTCGGATTCGACTGGCTTTCAATCAAGGGAAACCTTTTACCTTTATATTGTTCCTAAGGGTTAATGCCATACTGTACGTCGCCCAGTGCAAGTTGGGATAGGGTGATCAATAAGTCATGTTGATGAGGAGGAGGGCAAAGAAATGAAGCATTGAGTCGAAGCTACCAGAAGCAGCCAATTCAAGCCGAAGAGGCGGCAAGGCGTGACTTCTTCCATAGCTGAGGTTTGAGTCCTACCAGAGATCTTGCAGTGCTCTTTCTCTAAGCAGCTCCTTTCCCTGTTTTATCCTCAGAACAACTCTGTGATAGAAGCGCAGCCGAGCGGGGCAGTATGAGCAACCCTAGGTCACCCCGCAAGTTTCTTAAGTTGAAAAACTGAAAGGATTTTGAACCTGTGTCGTCCAGATCCTAGTCTGATGCTCTGACAACATCGTCACACAAACTCGTTCAGGAACTGGGAGAAAATTAGAAGCTGCGTTTCTTAGCCACCGGTGCCAAACTGGGAGTTTTCCAGACCTCTTTGTGGGCCGTGCAAGCGTTTGGTTTGCACGAACCTTCCCACCACCCTCAAGAAGCAGATTTATGTGGACTTGGACTTCCGTGTGGCAGTCTTGGGCTTTCATTTTGGAAGTATTCAAATGCCTTATTTGTTTCTTGACATTCTTTATTCCCACTGCTCCCTTTAGGGCACAGTTTGCAAGGTTGATGGATGGGGTATCGTTTTGTGTTGGGCTGTTTGACAGCTTCTTCATAAAGGCACATGCTTCCTGACATTCTTAAAAAGCCACTGAATGATGTACTCCAGTCAAACCCGGCCAGCGCCGTTTCTGCAGATCCGAGACCTCCAGCCGCTGACAACTTTTACAAAAGCCGAGTTGAAAGGGACGGTTGGTTGCCCAAGAACTTCCTAGGGCTTCTGTAGGAGAACTTCCCCCAGGGGTGGGTTTTTAATGCCCCTGAGAACCTTTCATGTAAATCTAACGCCCAGCATTAATTCTTCTCTGTATTGCAACTCTGAGAGGAATGTGGATGTGGCACTGGGCTTGGAGATCCACATCTGAAGATTCCTGGAACATAACTACACGTTAAATGCAAACACGTTTAACTGTAGTCTGGTGTTTGTTAGCCTTAGCAACTTCTTTACAAGCAGGCAGTGTGAAATTTGTCACCGCATGCGTTGGAAGAAGAAAAGATTGGGTTTATACCCCACCCTTCGCTACCCGGAGTCTGGAGTGGCTTACAATCTCCTTTCCCTTCCCCTCCCCGCAACAGACAACCTGTGAGGTAGGTGGGGCTGAGAGCACTCTTTCAAGAGCCGCTCATGAGAGGACAGCTCTGAGAGAACTTGTGCCTGACCCAAGGCCACAGCAGCAGCTGCATGGGGAGGAGTGGGGAGGGGAGGAGTGACCTTGGGTGACCTTTAGAGTGGGAAGATCATGGGCAGGGGAAGTGTTAAATGGCCTTATCCGCTCTCACTTCCCATCCCTCAGTTGTACTTCTCAGCTGAAGAATCAGCAGTCTCCACTGACATGTAGCTGCTTTCGGAATGTGCACACAAGAGCCCTGCTAGACGAGATCCGTGGTCCATTTCATCCAGCATCCAGTTTCACAGAGCGGTCAACCAGTTGTCCCGAAGCACTATCAGTCAGGACACTGGGGCCAAACACACCCCCCCCCCCTCAATGCTGTCTCTTTGTGCTGGGCTTCAGAGCTTCACTTCCTCAGAACATGTCCTTTGGCCCTCAGGCTTCACTTGAAAAGAGATCAACTTTCCAATCCTCGTGGATGTGTGAAAACACGTGGACAACGGTTAGTGGGGAGGGGAAGCATCGGGGTCCTGCTTAGAAGATATAATACCGTAGATTAAAGATACACTTTTCTAAGTAATAGACACCTCTTGATTTGAATGCATACCATGTAGCAGTCCTTCACTGCCCACCTTGGGAGCAGCTGTGACTCAGCGGTAGACCGTCTGCTCGGCATGCAGAAGGTCCCAAGTTCAGTTCCTGGCATCTCCAGTTAAGAAGGTCAGGCAGCGGGTGGTGTGAAGGATCTCACCCTGAGACTCGGGAGAGCTATGCCAGTCGGAGTAGACGACACTGACCTTGTCGGACCAACAGTCTGTTGCACTGTAAAGCAATTCCCCCCCCCCCACTGCCCACAGTGAAAGTAATAAATCGTGCCGATTAAGAGCAGCCCTGCAAACTTTGTCCGATGTCCACACACCACTGATCGGAGAATTCAGCTTTCCTCAGCACAGAATTGTAATACTTACGGGGTGCGTTCAGACGGCGTGCTTGAGCCGTTTTAAATTGCCCCGCTTCGATGCAGCTTTTTTCTACTCCGGACAATTACGATCACATGGGCATGTGTGCCAGGTCTCCCCCCCAAGTTTGTGCATGTGCATAGCCGGTCATCTGGAGAGCTGAAAAAATAAAACCTTGCGCATGCGCAAAAGCTGTAGAGCAAATCCTGCCCCAGTTCCACAAGCACCATGGTTTCACCGCCATGGCAGAACACGTCCCTTCAAACTTTTCGCCCGAAACTGGCCTCCTTGGGATCCTGAACTCAAAACTAGTGGCCATTGAAATCTTTTTTTATAGAAGTGTGGGCAGAGCAGAGCTTATGCCCATATCGCCGACACAAAAATAAAAATGGCGGGCGAAAAGTGGAAGCCAGAGGCTTCCGCGGTGGCGGGGGTTAAAGACTCAGAAGTGGCTCGACGACGGCGGATGAGAACAAGAATGGAATCTTGGCTACAGTCTGAATCTATTATCTATAGGTGGAATGTTCCGGAAGGACTGAGCTTCAGCATCAAAGACAAAAAATACAAGATTGACTCTGTTCAACGGGCAAAAAGTTTTTTGGAAAAAAGCAAAGAAAAGAGAAAAGAGAGAGACTCAGATGGTTCGCTGGCATCGCAAGAAAGTATGTATGGATTTGATAGCTCAAAGAGCGAAGAAGAAATTTCTGACTCGGAAAAAGGAGCAGCAGCTCCAAAGGTACAAGAAGAGACTGTTAAGACAAGAAGAGGACGAAAGAAGAAATAAGGGCTGAAATGTTTTTTGAAATTGCACTTATATATTATATATAATTTGTATAATTAAGCATTCCTTCAAAAGAACATGTCTGTCAAACAGCTTTTTTATTTTTCATATATCATCAGTAACAATCTTAATTGAATATTAACCAAGGTTTAAAATGCTTCATATGTATTAATGGTAAGGTAATATTAAGCAAATGTTAAAGCACACTCTGTATAAGGTAAATATAGCTTAGAAAAGTAGCGATGTAGTAGTAGAAATAGATAAAATCAATAAAAATCTTTAAAAAAAAAAAAGAACAGAAGAATGGAAGAGGCACTGATGATAGTTCCAAACGGCTGAAATGGTTGAAATAAATCGGATTGCTTCCTGAAGTTGTCTGCGCCCATTAGGAAGGTTAGAGCCATCTGGGAAACCTGAGCAAGATAAGCAGGCGGCCGCATTCCTTTGTGTGGTGCATTGGGAAGATACTTCAGCAGGGTAGCAGCCGGGGGGGCAGTTTCACATCTGGAAGTGTAACCCCCCCCCCCCCCCCTTTAACATTTCTTGCATACTTACTTGTGTTAACACGACCGTGTGGAAGAGACTATGAGGAACAGGCGCTTGTAATGTAAAAGGCCCGGGTCATTAATTTAACAGCAACATTTACATCCCGGTCCGCTTCCATTGTGCGCCTCCAATGTGTTTGGGGTGCGTATGATATGCAGCAGCACACTGCACACCACCCTAGGCACTGGAATTAGGGGTTTCCCACTGCAGCACTTTTTTGCATGTGGTGTGGAAAGGCACTCTCTCTCCCCCCCCCCTCCCCCACCCCAATCCTTTGACTGAGGGTCAGAGTACACATTACTGCTTTTAAACCCGGACCCAACTCAGGTGTCTTGCAGCCACGCAACAGCTGCAGGGCACGACTTCTAAAATAAGGAGAGTTCAGATGGGTTTGGAACCAGTGTTCCCTCTAATTCCCCCCCCCCCCAAGCAAAGCAGTTCACATCCTGAGCAGAATATAACTGTTGTGATCTTAAAATGGGCAGTGGGCAGTGCAAGACCCTGCACGGCTCCAGATTGCTGCTGAGCGGGTCTCCCGGTGTTAATGAGCGGCCATTCACATGCGTGGCTTAGAGGGAATCCTGGGCGGCCTCCCCTCCGAGCCATCTTCCCAGTAACATGCAGTTTGGCCCTGACTCTGAGCCATGTGTCCGGCTGCCTGTTCTTTTAGCCCTGGGCAATGCTCCCTCTAAGCTGTGGAGTCTTCTGAGCAGAAATTCCGCTTTGTGAGCTACTGGCCTTTAAAGAGGAGCTTTACTGTGAGAGCCAGTTTGGTGTAGTGGTTAAGTGCGCGGACTCTAATCTGGGAGAACCGGGTTTGATTCCCCACTCCTCCACTTGGCACCTGGCTGGATGACCTTGGGCAAGCCATAGCTCTGTACCAGCTGTTCCCTCAAGGACAGCTTGGGAAAGAGCTCTCTCAGCCCCACCTACCCCACAGGGTGTCTGTTGTGGGGAGGGGAAGGGGAAGGAGTTTGTAAGCCGTTCTGAGACTCCCTTGGGTTAGTGGAGGGCGGGGTATAAATCCAATCTCTTCTTCTTCTTCTTCTAAAGTTGCGAGCGAGCGATTCGGCTGCTGCGTAAACTCGTTTGCTCCACAGCCATCCTTCCTGAGTGAAGACAAAAATAAATTTGTGAGCTGGAGGCAAAAAACGATGAGCTAGCCCACACTAGCCCAGCTTAGAGGGAACACTGGCCCTGAGCTAAATAAATTTTCCAGCGTTGTTGGCCATCGCAGCATTACTTAACACAAGTCCAGCAAGCGTACAACCACTGTTTTACTTACTTTTTCCATCGTGGTGATTCCTTTCCCCACATCCTCCAGTCATATTTGATACACAGCGTAGATGACTCCAGATATCTAAGACAGCACTGTTAGAATGCAGAAACCTCAGTGGAGATCCGTAGCAAAGTTTTGGGCATCCCAGGAGTATACCTAGTTCCAATTTCATGTGTACGTTGATGTATCCTAGCCATTTAGATCAAGTGAGAGTGGCAGGTCGGTTAGGGGGCACATGCTTGGCATTCGTAATGTCCTGGATTCCGCCCTGAGGATCTCAAGTTGGAAGGTGCACCTTACTCTGTTGTAAGGCAGCTTCATCACACAGCGAATGTGGGAGATCGGATTTGGACATGCATGAAGCGGCCTTATACTGAATCAGACCATCTGTCCTTCAAGGTCAGTGTCATCTACTCAGGCCGGCAGGAGCTCTCCAGGGTCTCAGATGGAAGTCTCCCACATCATCTACTGCCTGTTCCTTTTAACTGCATGCCAAGCAGAGGCTCTTCCACTGAGCCGTCGCCCCTCCCCAAGTGCACAGCACTGTTATTGAACACCAGTTGGACAGAATAGCCCCTTCTATACAATGGGAGGCTGCGTCGATAGATCTCCCGGTGTCCCTCCAGTGTTGCTGGGAGGCTACTCAAGCAGCGTGGGTGCATGTGAAGTCCTCTCCAATATCAGTATTTCTTCTGTTTCCTGGAATGGTGATGCCAGTGCAGGAGGAAGTTCCATAATTAACACACTGCATGTAGTTCTTCTGGCATCACCCTGGAAAAGGTAACATCTGCAGAAGATCCCACGTGTAAGGTGGGCCACCTCCACATGGAGCCTGAAGATCCCTCAGATTTACAACTGATCTCCAGACAACAGAAGAAGAGGAGATTGGATTTGTACTCCTCCCATCACTACCCGAAGGAGTCTCAGAGTGGCTTACAATCTCCTTTCTCTTCCCTTCCCCACAACAGACCACCCTATGAGGGAGGTGGGGCTGAGAGAGCTCTTTTGAGAACCTGCCCTTGAGGAAACTGCTCTGAGAGAACTTATGACTGACCCAAGGTCACCCCAGCAGCTACATGTGGAGGAGTGGGGAATCAAGCCTGGTTCTCCCGGATTAGAGTCCACACTCTTAACCACTACACCAAACTGGATGTTGCCCTGATCCTCTTGGAGGAAGAGCACGGTTGTCTGGAGATCCCACTGGATCAAGGGCTGCCTCCTCTGATCGTGCTGACGAAGCCTTGCCTGAGATCAGTTCCCATGGAGAAAACAGCTGCTTTTGGAGGGTATACTCTATGTCGTTAGGTATCACTGAGGTCCATCCCTTCCCCAAATCTCCAGGGACTTCCCAACCTGAAGCTGGCAACCCTAGGTCAATGTCATTCAGCCCGACTACCTTCTTTATGGGAGTTACCAAACAATACTTGCAGTGACACATGCGACATAAAGCGCGGCGGGGGGGGGGGGGCGCGAGGCTGTTTTCTCTGGCGTAAGTTGACCTGCAGTTGTGTGATCACAGTTTTTCGAAGCTGCAGGCGCAGCCCGCCACTGTGTGATCAGACGCAACTGCGGATGAGTTGGGGGTGGGTGGGGTTTTTTTGCTTTGTCTCCGATGCGCTTAAATGAGGGATCAATGATCCCTGAGGACTCCCTATAGAGTGTGCAATGATGCGCATACTGAGAAGGGCAAAAAACAGTGGCACGGAGTCGAGATGACCTGATCAGACCATCTCGACACCATGAGAGCATGCTGGAGCGATCAGACGCGGGGAAGTCCATCAGTGGCCCATAGCAACCTGTTTGCTAGCGGACTTTCCAAGGTGTCTCTTAACTCCACTTGTGCAGCAGAGCAAAACGGGTTGCCGACGGCTGCGGGGCGCTTCCCAGATGTTGTTGTCTGATCGCGCTCCTTTAATCCGCCTGGCATTCGCTCCTATGTCGGGGCCAATCGCGCATGCGATCGCAACCAATGACTCCATACTATGGCACTGCATTATTTGCAAGCTGTCCCATCTGTGGATTATCTCGATCGTGTGGAGTGTTCTCTACACCAGTGGCACCCGCTGCTGCCAGCTGTGGGCTGGAAACTTCCCACACTGTAGGAGAATCATCCAGGTGGCAGCGTCTCAGATGCTGCCGCTCTGGAGAACAGGAAGCATTTCCATGGGGTGGGTATAACAAAGGAGTCGGCCTTGAGTCAGAAACAATGTGCAGAATGGCGAGTGCTTTTCATGCACTATGCAGCAACGAGCGTCCCTGTGTGAACCACAAGAAAGCCCTTGAATTCCGCCGGCAGCTTTTTGTCCTTCATTCCCTGGAATAAGACGCAAATTGTTAAATCCCAGATTTAAATCGACTCCTGGCCATCTAGAGAGGGAACCAGATGGTTGCAAGTGGCCCCGCACATTAAGCATGATGCAAATCGGTGAAATATCTAGTTTTCATATTGATGTATGCTAACATACTTGGCTGATAATGCTTGAGGTTTTAGACTTCCCCAAAGGCTTTTGATGATGATTGCTTATTGAGAGTAGCGGGGACATTTCCGGAGTCCATCAGTGGCGTATTTGCATGCTAATTCCAAGTAACACATCTCATTATAACATGGTTGATTTATCTCCTGGACATAGAAGCCTGCTCTTCCTTCTTTCTTTTTTTTACACACACGAGGTTGCCAATTAAGCGGTGAAATCGTCACGCAAACAAATATCTCCTGCGCTCCACCGTCCTCGTTAATAGGCGTTTAATATTGTGACAGTTTAAATTACACCTTTCATTTAAATGTGTGCAAAGATGCTTGGAACCGAACGAGCGTGTTCCGGAATGTGGGGAGGAGACGTGGCACGGAGGCAGCCTGCGCGGTTGGCTCACAGGCACCGTGTTCGTCTGCAGCTTGTTCCCTGCTGTGGGCTTCTCCAACCCAAGTGTGCGTGCGCTCTCCGTGATTATGCTTTACCAGTGCTTTCAATATTCAGTTTCTGTTCTGCAGGCTCTTATGCGCAGGGGATCATGTGCGACCCGTGCATAGGCTGTCATGTGACAACATACGACAGGCAGCCAAGTATAACTCGCGTGTATTTGTATGCTTACATTCCCTGACCTGGGTTCCCCACACTAGCTGATCTCGGAAGCTGAGCAGGGTCCACCCAGGGTCACGGTCAGTGTGAGCGAGCTCACAGTTTTTTAGCCTCCAGCTCACAGATTGTTGCCTTAGCTCAGGAAGGAGATGGCTCCAGAGCAAACTAATTCATGCAGCAGCCAAGTCGCTCGCCCACAACTTTAAGGCCAGCAGCTCACAAAGTAGCATTTTTGCTCACAAGACTCCACAGCTTAGAAGGGAGCATTGGTCACAACTCAAGAGGCCAGACTGTAGCCAGGGTTTCTTGACTTTGGGGGCAATTTTTTTGGGGGGTGGGGCTGCCGTTATTTGTGATAATGAAGTGGGGATGCACGCCCCTCTCCCTCCCCTTTTGCAAGATTTAAAGGGCCCTCCAGCTGATCAGCAGGCCACGTGCTCCCCGCCAATCAGCTGAAGAGCCCTTTAAATCTTGCAGGAGGGGAGGGAGAGGGGCATGTGCCACCTCCCCCTGCTTCTTCTCAAAAACATTTAAAGGACCCCCTTGAAATGCTTTTGGGAAGGAGGGGTGCCTTTAAGGAAGGGGGCTGGCCCTTTAAGGAAGGGGGTGGTGCCCCCAATAGCCCCTCCGTAGCTGCAGACCCGACTCAAAGGCAGGGAATGACAAACCGACTCTGGTTATCTGTTACCTTGAAAACCCCACGGGGGCTGCCGTGAGTCGGTTTTGGCTTGACGGGAAACGGACCAAAGCCTGCCCACATACCGTATAACACACCGTCTGCAGAAGCTACCGGAGTCCGTGGACCATGCACTCTGACATGGCAAGGGATACCCCGCCGCAAATGCTGCTGGTCCATTTGGACCAGCTAGGTTGATGGCAGAGAAGTTGCCACAAAGTCGACTTACATATTTGAACGTTGTCCTTCCTGTCTTTTGTGTAGTTCAGGGCAGCTCATAGTGCTCCCCGCCCTGCTATTCAAGGCTCATTTCGTAGCAGGAGCTCCTTTGCATATTAGGCCACACACCCCTGATGTAGCCAATCCTCCAAGAGATTACAGTAGTCCCTGTAAGAAGAGCTCTGGAAGCTCTTGGAGGATTGGCTACATTAGAGGGTGTGTGGCCTAATATGCAAAGGCGCTCCTGCTACCAAATGAGCCCTGCTGCTATTTATTCCACAACAACCCTGTAATGTAGGTGAGACTGGGATGGCCAGGCCAAGACCACACAGTGAGTTTCATGGATGAGTGAGGATTTGTACTAGGTTGTTACCCTGGAGTTAACCCAGCATTAACTGCAACACCACATTGGTTTTCTTTTCTTTCCTTTTGGTATTTTTTTTTGGGGGGGGGAGGGGTTGTGTGTGTGTGCGTGTGTATTTGCCCCTGGAAGTCACACTGACCTCTGGCGACTGACCCCACCTGGGAGCCTGGAGGGAATTCAGAGAGGTGGCTGCGTAAAGCCTGCCCCTGTCCTCCCGAGTTGGTATTCCAAGGAAGTCTCCCACCCAAGTGCTAACCACAGTCGGCCCTGCTTAGCTTCCGAGATCTGACGAGACCAGGCTTTCCTGGGCTACAGGGCACCACACTGGTTTTCTTAACAACCAAAGAACGGCGATGAGGTTTGGGCACAGTTACAGTTGGATAGTCCTGTTTTGCGGTCTGTCCTTTTAAGGACCGGTTCATCAGAACATTGGTTTTCTCCAAGTCGGGGTATTGGCTACCTAAGAGCAAGCATTCCCTATCACCCTCCCATGGTGCCAGTAAAAGGGACGGAGAGGAGAGCCATGTAAACTGCTTTGGGTCCCCGTTGAAGGAAAAGTGGGGTATAAATAAAGTAAACAAGACTTACCCACTTATAATTAAAATTTTTATTTCAAAAATAGAAAATAACAAATAACATATGCAACACATTACTGGGGGAAAAAACATCCAATTAGCATGCCTATTACAGTGTTAACAAGGATAGTATCTAGAAACATTATTCAAAACAACTTAATAACATTAATAACATTAACCTTTCGAAAGACAACTCAGAAAGATTTCTAGAAGAATGGAAAGACCTGAAAGAATATCTAGAACAACACTGGGATATGAAAAATAATATTTTTACATTGTCTAATTATTGATTTTTGATGTTTAAAAGAAGAAACGATTATTCTTAAGAGAAATATACTGAACGATTGAAATGACAAGAACAGAAACTAGAGTACATATTAGATATCTAGATATTACATTTAAATATTTAAAAATTACCTTTCTTTTTTTTATTGTTACAACCAAATTTGTTACCTGTAAGAGCTAATAATTTTAAATCTTTATAATTGCTATTATATATATATAATAGGTGAGGCGGGAAGTCCCAAAGTTTTTGAATTGTAAGCGGAATACATAGCTACATAGAAAAACGGATAGTGATGACAATATTTCAAAAGTAACTATGTAAAGTTTTGCAACTGGAAAAATAATAAAAAATTGTTTTCAAAAAGAAAGACAACAATTATAACAGTAACTAAGCTCACCAAATAATAATGACATTAACCAAGATAGAATACTAAATCATATTAATAGAACACGAAGTCCATATATTTTTGAGGGAGAGTATACGTATGCATTGAATTTGAAGATATGTACTCAAAAAATGTAAACCATTTCCCCATAAAATTATTGTCCCGTGTTTGGGTTTCCACTGTTAGCGGTTGGGTTGCTATTTACTGCAATGTCCCATAACTCTTGATATCCGTTGTATTAAAGTCGGTATTTTGATCCATTTCCCATTTTGTGCTGTTGAATACTTTGCTGCCCTTAGAAGCAAGGAGACTAATTCAGATCCTTGTTTTGTCAAAGATGTCCCAGGCCAGTAATGAAGTAAAAGGGACTCTGGAGAGCTAGGCAATGAATGACCTGTTATTTTTCTCACTTACTCTAAAACACAGTCCCAGAATTTAAAAATTTTAGGACAGGCCCACCAATAGTGGAGAAAAAGATCCGACATTACCACACCCCTTCCGACAAAGGGGAAAAGACTTAAATCTGCACTTAAATAAATGTTCAGGAAGAAGAAGAAGAGATTGGATTTATACCCCACCCTTCACTCACTTGGAGTCTCAGAGCGGCTTACAAACTCCTTTCCCTTCCCCTCCCCACAACAGACACCTTGTGCGGTAGGTGGGGCTGAGAGAGCTCTGAGGCAACTGTCCTTGAGAGAACAGCTGGTACAGAGCTATGGCTTGCCCAAGGTCATCCAGCAGGTGCAAGTGGAGGAGTGGGGAATCAAACCTGGTTCTCCCAGATTAGAGTCCGCGCACTTAACCACTACACCAAACTGGAGTTAGGTACCAGCGTGCATAAAGATTATAACTTTGCAATTTTAAGTTCATAGATTTAGTTGTAAGCATAAGTGGCCCATATCTCTGACCATTGACCATCTGTAAGTTCTATTCCGCAGTGTTTATGCCACGCAGTTTGGATAGAAGATCTTTCTGACTTGTCCTTGTCATTAAGCAAGCTGTAAATAATTGCAAGCAAACCTTTTAAACCAGTAGACTGCTTTGTCAAAAAAAAAGGAAAAAAAAGAAGAGTGTTTATCGCTCTTCCTTCAGTCATGGGTGTTCAATTCATTATTTGTTTGCTTGAGGATTCACTTCCAGGCATAATTTTTGAATGTATTGGAGGGGTGCTGTTTGGTTTTGATGATTATTTTATGCTGTTTTCTCTCTTATTTAGAGGGGGGACTTGTGCTCTCCTCTGGAAATCCCTATTTGGCCTGGGAAGCAGATTAGATAAGAAATAATAAAGCTTCAGTCAGAATACTGTTTGGCAGGATGTTTCCGTCTTAGCTGTCGTCCTGATGTCAAAACCACGGTCTACGGCGGAAAGTCTTGCGGATGGAGAGGAAGAGAATGGACTGCACTGTTTATATATAATAAAACTGTGGTCTTGTCCGTAGAGTCCGTGGAGGTGTGCCACCCCCGCCTGCAGGCGTTCCAAGAGGGGCCCCAGCACCCAGAGGAGTTCCCCCCGGCAGAGGTCCTGTCACTCGTGGCCGTGGTCTTCTGACTCCCAGGGCAAGAGGAGTCCCTCCACCTGCTGGCTACCGAGCTCTTCCGCCACCTCTGGCACAGGAGACATATGGAGAATACGTAAGTTCAGCTGCATCGTTTCGGAGACATAGGGCCTTCAGTAGACCCGTGTTTCTCACATCGTGGGTCGAGAACCAAAAGTGGGTCACCACTTTCATACAGCTGGGTTTAGACGCCAAGGGGTGGGGGAGAGGTGAAACAGTGGAGCCGGGAGGGAAGGTTTCCTGGCTGGGTTTTGGTTTGGGTTCATGGGGAGATATGGAAATATGTACAGTGACTTCCCTGGAATGCAGTTTAGGGTAGCATTTGTCAAAGGATGCCCCTTCAATCTCATTTGCCTGATCAAGTGTAAACACAGACTTCTGTCGAGGTGATCAATGGACGTATCTGTGTATTTATTAATGCCTTTCAAACCAACTGTTTCTCATTAGATGCGTTTTTACAAAGTGCTCCCACGGCATGCTCCGCCTTGCTGATGGCAGCATCTGTTGGAAAACAAATCTGTTAGGGCTTAAGCATTAAAACGTTACAGATACCCCCATTAGGCTTCCTTAGAAATACAGTGGAAAGATCTGGACACTCAGCAGCCTCCCAAAAGAGATGTGTTCATGAACTCTTCCTTTTTTTAACAAGGCAAGATGCTTAGAATAAGCGCATCCTAAAAGTCGAACACTACTGAATGGCTAACAACAACCAGAGTTTAAAAGCCTAAAACTCCCCCCCCCCCCCGCCCCCAGCTGCTGAGGTAGAGTTATTGATAGATGTAAAAATTCTGGAAATTTTGAAGCTCGGGGAAAAACCCCTGTTTTTTTCGGGGGGGGGGGGGGGCACGGAAATTTTTGGATAAATTGAAAAAATGCTACATTAGCACGTCTTTTTTTCTTTTCCAGATTGAAAGTCATTCTGTTACTTTAGGAATATAAAATATGAGTATGGACAATTTTACTTGGCATGAAATTATCACAACTAGCATATTAAAAATATAGTGTCTCCAAACATTTATTACGAACAGAATTTACTTTTTAAACAATATTTATTTGTAATTGTAACAAATGGAGCAACAATCTCCTGAACTGTTTACTAGTTTATGTGGAACAGACAAAAAAACCTGCACAAAACAATTTTGAAAATCCAGAAGTAACAATTATTCATATTTCCTCTCCACAGTATTAAACAAAAATTAAAAAACCCATTCTCATAAAAAGAATTGAAGAGGGGAGAAGTGTACAGAAGGGAATGTGGGACTAAGTTTCAATGAATGGGCATGAAATTTAATCAGAATCATTTTCTGAGTTGTAATTATCAGTTTCAGTCTCTGCTTCTGCAGCTACTCTGTTGTGTTTGTCATTATCACAGTTATTTATGGACCCCTAAAAACTGAAGGTTTGCCTGGATTGAAACAGAAAGTAGATTAATCTGATACCATACATATTTTTTTAGAAATGACTTGGAAAATATTTGAACACCTTGTCTTAAAATATTGTATTCATCATGTTAAAATGAAACATTCCATAATCAATTTATTTTCTTTTTTCAATTTTTGCAGTTTTTTGGGGGGAAAACCAAAAAAAGGTTTCAGGGAATTTTTCCCCGAATTTTTCCACTTTTTTTCCAGGTTTTCCCATCTCTAGTTATTGACTTAACAGATATCTCAGTTAGAAGCTGACCTACTGGAGGGTAAACAGAAACATGGGGTAGAATCCTGTGAGCTGCAGGCAGAAATGCAAATGGGCTTAGCACGGCACCACTTGCTCTAAATGTTGAGCAACACCTAACATTTTTTCCCCCAGCGCCCAGAATTTGGTTGTACAACATCTTGCTCGGGCAGAAACCCAAGTAGGCCTGTCAGTAAGTTTAACCTACTGCAAGCAGCAAACTGCTGTCGTCTTCTTCCATTTCTGCTGGCTCGGAGCTCTTTGTTTCAGAACTCAGTTCTAGAGGTTTCCCTCCAATACGTTGGTCTTGCAGATAGAACTGAAGTTATTAAAACCAGTAAGCAAAAACGTAGGGCCCCGCCTTTAGAAGGCGTGGCGATGTTGGGGAGCACTGTCAAGTTGCAGCCAGTTCATGGTGACCCCGTTGGGTTTTCAAGGCGAGAGGTGAATGCTGGTGGTTTGCCATTGCCTACCTCTGAGTAGCCACCCTGGACTTCCTCGGTGGTCCAGACAGCAACAGGGCCCGGCCCCGCTTAGGTTCTTACGGCATCCGCATAGGGGTTTCAAGGGAAGAGATGTTCAGAGGTAGTTTGCCGCTGCCTGTCTCTGCCTGGAGACCAAGCCCTGTGAGGAAAGGCTGAGGGACCTGGGAATGTTCAGTCCGGAGAAGAGGAGGCTGAAGGGGGACACGATGGCTCTCTTGAAGTCTCGGAAGGGCTGTCACTGAGAGGAGGGCAGGGAGCTGTTCCTGTTGGCAACAGAGGAGAGGGCTCGCAAGAATGGGTTTAAGTTAAGGGTGGGAAGGCACCGGGTGGTTAGTAGGAAACACTTTTTGACAGAGTTGTGCAACAGTGGGATCAGCTGCCCAGAAAGGTGGTGAGCTCCCCCTCCCCGGCACTCTTCAAGCAGGGGCTGGACCAACCCTTGTCAGGGATGCTCTAGGCCAGGGGTGGCCAACCTGTGGCTCGGGAGCCACACGCGGCTCTTTCGCACATATTGTGCGGCTCCTGGCAGGGCGGCTGGGGAAGCAAAGGGGAGGCATGCTTTTTCTCTCTTTCTCCCTTCCTTCCTTCCTTCCTTCCTTCCTCCCTCCCATCTATTTGCTTTCCTAGTTTCTCTCTCTCTCTTTCTTTCCACTTCTTTAATTCTTTCTTTCCATCTCTCTCTTTTTCTCTCTCTCTCTCAATATCATTAGCAAACAAGTAATATCATTATCAATAACTGGTTTTCCTTGTTTGTTTTTATTTTTGGCAGTCCCATTTAACGTTAATAAAAAGCAAATTTGCATATTTTTAAAAATAAAAACGTGTGTGTGATATTTGTTCCTGTCTTGCGGCTCTCAGACATCTGACGTTTATTCTATGTGGCTCTTACGTTAAGCAAGGTTGGCCACCCCTGCTCTAGGCTGATCCTGCATTGAGCCGTGGGTTGGACTAGATGGCCTGTAGGGCCCCTTCCAACCCTGTGCTTCTATGTAGCAACCCTGGGCTTTGTTAGTGGTCTCCCACCCAAACACTGACCAGGGCCCCACCGTGCTCGGCTTCCGAGACTCGATGAGCATCTAGGTCTGGGCTTCAGGAGGCTTAGCACAACTGATTTACTGATTTGAGGGCCCGATCTGAAGCTATAATTTCCCAAGCAAATCGGAGCTCCGAACAGTTTCCTGGAGGAGGCTGCTGAACTTGGGCCTGTGGCAAGGCACGTGTCAGGTTTTTGTGAAGGCACACTTTCTTAACCCATCTTCTTGTAGTCTTTGTCGCAAGATTCTCCCACCTCGGTCTCCGAAATCAGAGGAAGGGATTTAATTAGACAGTTCTGTGCTTTATTGGTGTCGTTTTGCATTGCCGTTCACATGAGCTGCATGGCAGTTTGCGTAACTTCTAACAAAACAAAAGTAATCTTTGGCAGCTTCGATTTGATTGGCTTCTTCTGTAACAGGAATCTTAATTCAAAGGGGAGGGTATACTCATCGAAAGGATTTGTTCTTCCTTTGTAATAAGACAATACAGCTTTGACAGAGGCTTCAAAACTATTTTGGGTCATTGGCAGGAATGCAGAAAGTTCCCCAACAGCCTGGTCTTAGGTCCTCCCTTGAGAGCCAGTTTGGTGTAGTGGTTAGGGGTGTGGACTCTAATCTGGGGAAACCGGGTTTGATTCCCCGTTCCTCCACATGCAGCTGTTGGTGTGACTTTGGGTCAGTTACAAGTTCTTTCAGAGCTGTTCTCTCACGGGCAGTCCTCAAAAGAGCTCTCCCAGCCCCACCTACCTCACAGGCAATGTTCCCTCTAAGCTGAGTTAGCATGAGCCAGCTCACAGTTTTTTAGCCTCCGGCTCACACATTTTTGCCTTAGCTCAGGAAGGATGCAACTCATTTATGCAGTAGCCAAATAGCTCGCTCACAGCTTTAATGCCAGGAGCTCACAAAGTAGAATTTTTCCTCGCAAGACTCCACAGCTTAGAGGGAGCACTGCTCCCAGGGTGTCTGTTGCGGGGAGGGGAAGGGAAAGGAGTTTGTAAGCCACTCTGAGACTCCTTTGGGTAGTGAAGGGCGGGGTATAAATCCAATCTCTTCTTCTTCAGTCCCAGTAAGTGTGCCTAGGACTGATTTAAGTTTTGACAACAACCACAAATGTCCTTGCCTTTGAAAGCATTTGGCAAAGGCAAAATGCAAACAAGGCTTCTCGCTGTGGCCTCCAGGAAAAGAAGTTGTTGCAGCTCTTAAATGATCCCTGGAAGTTGTGGGGAGGGGATCGTCCTGTCCCCCTTCCTCCCTTTCAGGCTCCTGGTGGTTCTGGGCATGCTCCTTTCCAGTCCCTGAATTGCCATGAGTGGCCTTGGTCCTCCAGGAGTACAAATCCAGGACAAGTGAACTTGTCGACTTCTGCCCCCTCATGGGGGGCAGGGCATCCAAGTGGGAGATGGACGGAGCCCTGAACTTGCTGTGAGTTTCGGGGTCAACTGGAATCAGGCTTTTTCTCAGCTTCAGAGCAAGTCTCGTTTCAGGGGGTTGCCTCGTTGGTCTGCAGTAGAACAGCTGTCTTTGAGTCAGTCAAGCAACACCTTAAAAACCAGCAAGATTTCGAGGGTCCAAGTTTTCGACCGTCAAAACTACTGACAAAGGGAGCTCTGACTCTTGAAGGCCTGCGCCCCTAAAATCTTGTTGGTCTCTAAGGTGCTACTGGACTCGAATATAGAAAGTTTGGCAAGGAAAACCTATTACTGAAGGCTGGGATTGAGTGGTAGAAGGCAAGGTGAGAGAGGAAAGAGGCGCTCGCGCATAGCGCTTCATCTGTAAGCAATATGTAACTATATCCGTTAACACAAGATCATAAAGAACTGTAGCGGTGAATGCAGTTGCAGTTACATTTAGTTAGATATTGACCAATTTATTAAGAAGAGGAGATTGGATTTATACCTCGCCCTTCACTCACTTGGGGTCTCAGAACGGCTGACAAACTCCTTTCCCTTCCCCTCCCCACAACAGACACCCTGTGAGGTAGGTGGGGCTGAGAGAGCTCTGAAAGAGACTGCTCTTTTTCAAGAACAGCTGTGCCAGAGCTACGGCTTGCCCAAGGTCATCCAGCAGGTGCCAGTGGAGGAGTGGGGAATCAAACCTGGTTCTCCCAGATTAGAGTCCGCGCACTTAACCACTACACCAGACTGGCTTTATTAAGCAATAGAAAAGTTGTTGGCATATAATGAAATGCACCAAGGGGTCTTCTGGTACTTAAAATGTATCTACTTGGCCTGCTTTTACACTCCAGGTGCTGGATGGGGGACCTGGTTAACTACCCCTATTTTATTGAAAATCACTTTTCGGTGTGTATAAAATACCCTGGCCTGGCTAGCCATGGTTGGCCCAAGTTAGTACTTTGGATGGGGGACCACCAAGGAAGTCCAGGGTTGCTACGCGGAAGCAGGCAATGGCAAACCACTTCTGTCTACTTCTTGCCTTGAAAACTGTATGGAGTCACCATAAATTGGCATTTTTCCACCTCCACACATGTGCCAGTAATGGCAAAAGGAGTTGACCTCCTTTCAGTGGGATTGAAGGTCTTAGTCTGATTTAAACTCTCACTTCAAGGGTAGTTTAACATTTCGCCCTTTATCAATGGATAAATGCCTTCAGTTGTTGGATGAAGGTCACTTACGTAATGAGAAGCTTAATGTAAAAACTGTGGTCTATCTCCATCAGCAGCTGTCATCAGGGTCATTTCCGCACATTATCACAGCGACAGTTCTTACGTTTCCCACAAAGCGTAGCCATAATAGGGAGCCACTTCTTGCCGCACGTCCACTGGCATGCCCACAGTTCCAGACTCCTGTTTTGTTACCTTCACACACTATATTTTTAAGCCTTTGCCTTAAAACCACGACGTGTGAAGTGGCCCGCATCCAGGGGATTTTCTGGAGGTTTTTATGCTGAAACTGGAAAACCTGTTTTTGAAAAGCGCCCGAATCTCTCAAGCTGTAGCTCTCTCAGCAAGAATGTTTTCAGCTTAGCGGAGGAATGTCGGAGCTTTTAAAAATAGGATTCCAGTTCCACTGGCGTAAGATGGGCTTTAGCAGACTCTTCTTATGTAATATGGCAAACCGCTTTCAGTAAAAATTTCTTCTGAGGCATCAAAGGGACGAGTCTGCCATGCGGATATAACTCTTTCCCCCCTTCCCTGTGCACATAATATAAAAATATATAACATGACCAGACAGAACTCTCCGGGACGGCGAGAGGTTTTAGCATTTCCGAAACCAGTGGTGGGCCTAATTTTGCTTCCATTCAAGTCTCCCGATTTGTTTAAAATTGAGAACGGAGTGAGCTCCTGTCTCTGGCCCCGGCTCCTGCCAACCTAGCAGTTCGAAAGCAAAACATTGCAAGTAGATAAATGGTACCGCTTCGGTGGGAAGGTGACAGCATTCCGTGCGCCTTGGCGTTTAGTCATGCTGGCCGCATGATCATGGAAGAGTCTTCAGACAGCGCTGGCTCTTCGGCTAGGAGATGAGCACCGCCCCCTAGAGTTGTTCAGCTGGCTTCCAAGCAAGGGAAACCTTTACTACCAATAAGAGGTCGTCTAGGGTGCCAGGATTTAAGGGGCACAAAAGTAGACGACCTCTTATTGGTATATATAAAATTCCCAAGTGCCTCCCCCGCGTGCGGATACTTAAATCCGCGCAGGGGGGGCACTTGGAGGGCAGAGGGGGGGTTCTGCAGGTGGGGGGGGGTAACCCCCCCGCTTGCAGAAAAATCCGAAATCTATCAAAAACTTTTCGGGGATCTTTAAATCTCCCAAAAAGTAAAAGAGCGTCCCCTGCGCATGCACGGGGAACGCTCTTGGAATGGCAGCGACCCGGCGAGAGTCGCCGAGGCCAGCCAACAGCCCGCGGAGGAGGGGGAAGGGGGCGAGCAGTGGGCCCGGCGAGAGCCGCCGAGGCCTGCCGGGAGTCTCGGGGGGGGGGGCGGAGGAAGGAGGAGCAGCTGTCAGCTTCTCTCCCCCGCGAATATCCCGCCCCCCCTTGTATATATATAGTTTCTTATGAAACGTTAATGAAAAGCAAATAAAAATACAGATATTATTCCTTTTGAACAGCCAGTCAGTAAATAAAGGTAAAAGTTCATGTTGGACTTTGCATTTTTATCCATATTTAATAAAGTCTCCAAAGTCATCGTCTGCCTCAGGCGCCAAGAAACCCTTGGCCCAGCTCTGCCGCTGTCGGGGGGCACTTCGGCTTTTTTGTTTCTCCAGGCATGGGGGGAAATCTATCATTTTTCAAAAAAAGTAACTTCCATTCAGAGGAGGGTGGGTGTGTAGAGGGTATCTCCTCTCCCACTGATACGTATTTCTTTAAGGTGATGTTTCATTTGAATGAGGCACTGCTCTGTTGGGGATTGCTGGCACCAGCCATACGGGACAGGTTACCTATAAGAGAATCAAAACCATGCATGTTTCATTTAAAATCAGAAGTCCAAAAGCAATAGGTCGAAATGAGTGGGAGAAATCAAGAAACTAAAACAGGGTTCCCCCAACGTAGTTCCTGTGAGCACCCTGCGCCCACCAGTGTTTCCCCTCAGGCCCGCTGAGCTTTTCAGAAACTGGGTGGAGCCTTAGTAAGAAAGGACTTTTTACTGGCTGCCCTCATTCAAATGGAAAGGTTTTCCATGTGTGTAGCAGCAGCCACTGAAGGATCAGGAGCTCTAGTAAGCATCCAGGCTTCTGGCTTTCCTTCTACTTATTCCCCCTTCTTTTCCGCTTCCTTCCCCTGGCCTTCTCTTTGATTCTTTATATTCCCCTTCTGCAGTTCTTTCGCAAAACTAAGAGGAAGGTATTGCCTTTGGCTCCGCCTCCTTTGGCAGCCATTTTGCCTTTGGCTCCGCCTCCTTTGGCAGCCATTTTGCCTTTGGCTCTGCCTCCTTTGGCAGCCATTTTGAGGTGGTGCTTACCCACTCCTTCTTAAAATTCCAAAGGTTCCCGCTGGCTCAGAAAGGTTGAGGACCCCTGAGCCCAAAGGATTTTGAAAAGTAAAATTGCTGTCGGTGGCGTGGGACATTGAAGCATCAAACTGAGTGCAAGTATCCCCATAGGTGGGGAAGGGAGTAAGTGGGTAGCAGCAGCGACTAACTATACTAACAGTTCACTTTCGCCTTTCCTTGCTAGATCGAAATCGCTACTTTAGGTTCTCAGCTGATGTCTTGAGCATATCGGGGGGGGGGGGGAGATTTGAACACTTGTCCTTTGAACTGAAAACTCCCAGGCCCGATCACAAACTGGGTCCAAAACCCGTCTGTTTATTGTGCGGCGTGGAGGACTGCTGTTCCAGAGTCTAACTTTCTGGCGTGGGCACAATGTTAATTTTGGGCTCGGGCCTTGACCCACGTCGTCTGCTCTGTGCGTGAATTCCAGGGGGAGAGCATTGTTTTGGCCTAAAGAAAATAAATGTCTCCAGTGTTCTGGGATAGCTGTCTTGTTAACCCCGGCCTTTTCCCCCTCCAGGATTATGACGACGGATATGGCACTTCCTATGACGAGCAGAGTTACGATTCCTATGATAACAGCTATAGTACCTCAGCACAAAGGTAAGGGAGAGTCGTTCATGCATTGAGGATTATTGCAGATTCAGAGCTTATTGTCAAGGGCAGAGGTTTGCCAGGCAGTTGCGCTCTTGATGCCTCTGGCTTTGTTAACATGCAGAGGATCCATGTGTGGGTAAGAGCGTCATGTCTTGGTCACTTTGGGAGTCGCTTTCACTTGTAACGATTTCCGTTCCCCTCTTTGCATGCTTCAGATAAGTATGCCATTCTAATGGCACCATGTATCCTGGTTTGTGATTGCAGAAAGTCCAGCCCCCCTAGCCTATCCACCACTCGCTCTTGCCAAAATTTCAGCCCTTGGTTAACTTCATGTGAACAGATCGCAGTTTTGCGTTCAAGGGTGGCTTCGCACTATGCAGGTGGATAACGGAATGTGTAAACATGAAACCATTTGTGACTTCATTCCAACAACACAGAAAAGGGACTTTCTATCCGTTTAATGTGCACTAAATAAATAGACATGAAAACTTAGTTGCAGACATCATCAACCTTGCATGATTTGTGGGTATGTGTGTGTGTGTGTTAGCAAGTAAATATTAAACCCCAAAGCGTCTGTGGTTTTTAATTGGCAGTATTTTCAGAACTTTGTCATGAGCTTTCTTGTGCAGCTCGTGGAACATGGAAAGTTTTGCTTTGTTTTTAAGCAACATAGATTTTAATAATACATGCCATTTCAGGTGTAGGGATCTGCATCTGTTATATGGGAGCGGAGGACAGAGCCAACGTGATTTCCATTTCCGTGACTGAGCCCCGTAGCGGGTCGTTCTCATTGGCTACATAACTAGAAGAATCGGCGATTCATTAAAAGAATTACTTCTGACAGTTCGGTTAGGATGTACCCTGAGATTTTTGTGAGCTATATTGGCTTCAGTCGCTTGGCTGCCTTTGGCTGGCTGATCGGAATGTGAGGATTGTGAAACAGAAGCAGACGTTTTGGGAGGGGGCTTTGCCCTTTTGTGCTGTCTCATTTCAGCTGAGCGAAACCCCGTGGGCGACTTCTTGTGGTTTGCCAGCATCCATCTTTAAATCAAGCCTAAAGCGAGAAAGATTATGGTTAACTGCTTAACACTGAAAGGTAACGCTCAGTGGTGGAAGTCAGCCACACGAAATCGACACATTCTTAATGAGACCAACCGATGCGAAGCCAGTCCGGCTTTCTGCCATGAACTCTGAGAACAATAACACTGGGGCGGACGTCACTGAGCACTTGTCTAAGTTGTACTCTGATGATTCGGGACAAGCTCTGTGATAGTCCAGCCGGTATGAGTTTCGTTTTAAAACAAAGTTAATGCAAGCAAAAAAAAAGGCCGGATGGTTCTGTAGGTGAGCAGGCTGTTTGTGTACGAGACGTTCGCCAACCGATTCCTGAAAGTTGTTTTTTTATATATTTGGTCGGAGTTGATGGAGTTTTTCCGTGCAAACAGTTCTGTCTAATAACAACACAGACTGCAGTTCAGAAGGCAGGGTAGCGTAGCAATCAAAGTGTTAGACTGAGATCTGGAAGACTTAGGTTCGAATCCCTATTCTCACCCGGAAGCTTGCTGGGTGTTCTCAGTCCAGCCACATGCTCAGCCTATCCTACCTCACAGGGTTGTTGTGAGGAGAAAATGGAGAATGATCGTAAGCCCACTTTTGGGCCACTGTGTGACAGAGCGTTGGATTGGATGGGCCACTGGCCTGATCGAACATTGGCTTTTCTTATGTCCCCAACTGGGGAGAAAAAGGGAGTCTAGATGAAGTAAATGAATGTTCAACTTCCCCTGCACTTGCTAACCTCCTTGGTTTTTGTGCCCGCGTTAATGCATGTGTTACATAAAATGCCTTTATACCATCTTTGTTCACTTAACTCCCAGGATGGAGCACTACTGAATTACATTATAATACCCACTGAGCTCTGCACCGCACAGTAATCTTAACTCAGCTTTAGAGTCGGGAGAATCCAGGGCTTTTGAATGGCGCAGAACGTAAATACTAGAGCAATTTCCTCACAGAATCCCTCTGATTAGAGCCTAATGGGAGGGGACAGGGTTTTAAAGAAGGGCTTTATTCCTTAAGATCCGCAAACTGCAGTTTAGGCACATTTCCGCGAAGACAAATTGTGCCGAGGAACGGGATCTGTTTGAAAAACATTACATTACGGGAAATTAGGCCAAGGGGCCCGTAGGCCTGGAGAGCTTCCGCCGCCTTTTCCTGCACAAGCGTTTCCCGAGGTGATAACCGGGGGGGGGGGGGCGCAAATGCAAACCGCCGCTAATAAATCAGTTTGTCGATGCCGACTCCCTATTTAATGTTCTCCGGAATACGTAAGATTTATCACAGAGGAATTGCGGAATAACGGTAGAGTGTGGAAACAAAGTCCGCCAGGGAGATGTACTACATCATTCGGATTTAACGCTGCCATCTGCTTAATAGCACCGAGATGACTACAGAGGTACTTATGATCAACCATTCATAGCAGTGACAGATGCTGCGGAGAGTTAACATGGCAGAGAATGAGGCTGGTTACTCAAATTCAGATTATGTAACAAGGTTGCTGGGATGGGATGGGAGGGCGGGGGGTTATATTTTGGTACCTGCCCAGCGACACCCGCTTTTCATTGGGCTGCAGCCAGCTCCCACTTCCGATCGAAATGGCTCGGAGAAGAGGGGAATGGATTTTGCAAGACATTTGGCTTCGTTGTGGGTTAGTTCTTGTGAGCCTTGTGAAGGATGTTGGCATAAGCAGGGGTGACTTTGAGGAAAGCGCTGTTTGGTCTTCTAGTTGCTTCTGTGAATTTTAGCACAGTAGGGTTTCCTTGACAGGCGCAAGCTTTGAAATCAATTGTGTGTGTGTGTGTGTGTGTGTGTGAAGTGCCGTCAAGCTGCAGTCGACTTATGGCAACCTCTCGTGGGTTTTCAAGGCATGAGACCAACAGAGGTGGTTTTGCCGTTGCCTGCCTCTGCATAGCGACCCTGGGCTTCCTTGGTGGTCTCCCATCCAAATACTAACCAGGGCCGATCTCGCTTGGCTTCCGAGATCTGGTGAGATGGAGCTAGCCTGGGCAGTCCCTGCAAGATCAGTTAGAGTAAGTTTACTACGGCGTCTAAAGATGCCTGGAACCAAGGGGAGACTACATTTCCCATGGTTCCCAGCATCCCTGGATGTTGCAGTGAACACACGTTGCTGCTCCCAGGCCCTTTTGCAAATGAGGCCGGACTCCGTACTGTTGGGAGTCTAGTCGGATCCAGTCCCTCCTAGGGATCGGAAGCTTTCTGAAATCCAGTTCCTGTCCCATGCACACTATTTCCAGACTTCACCGCATCACTGGTATTAAGATCACCATGTGAATGGCTGTCGCGATAGTTGCTATTTCTTTTTAAAGGGCAGTTTCCTTAATTTGCATTAGTGCTACAGTTTTGCCTTTCATGCTCTGCATGCTTCTTTGGCCTGCAATTTATTATCTTGGTAGTTTTCTCCAGCGTGGTGTAGTGGTTAAGAGCGGCAGCCTCTAATCTGGGGAGCTGGGTTTGTTTCTCCGCTCCTCTGCATGAAGCCTGCTGGGTGACCCCTTGGGCCAGTCACTGTCCTGTCAGGACTCTCTCAGCCCCCCCCCACTTACCTCACAAGGTGCCCATTGTCAGGAGAGGAAGGGAAGGCGATTGCAATCTGCTTTGAGACTTCTTAAAGTAGAGAGAAACGGGGTCTAAAAACCTAATCTCCTCCTCCTCCTCCCAGTTTTTCAGTGCTTGCTCTGAGAATATGGTACCCTTATCCATAGAGAGCCAGTTTGGTGTAGTGGTTAAGTGGGCGGGCTCTAATCTGGGAGAACCGGGTTTGATTCCCCACTCATTCACTTGCATCTGCTGGATGACCTTGGGCAAGACATAGCTCAATTAGAGCTGTTATCTCAAGGACAGATGTCTCAGAGCTCTCTCAGCCCCACCTCCCTCACAGGGTATCTGTTGTGGGGAGGGGGAAGGGAAAGAAGTTTGTAAGCCACTCGGAGACTCCTTCGGTTAGTGAAGGATGGGGTACAAATCCAATCTCTTCTTCTTCTTCTTCTTCTTTTTATCTTAACTGCCACACGCCTGTTTATTCAAATATTTATACTATCCTTTTTTCCAAACTGGGCACCCAAAGTGGCTTACATTGTTGGTCTCCCATCAATTTTGTCTCCACAATATCCCTGCAAGGTAGGTGAGATTGAGTGCAAGACTGGCCTGAGACCACCCAGTGGGCTTCAGTGGCAAAATAGGGATTTAGACCTCCTTCTCCCAGGCCCTTCCCTGGTATTCAGTTTGGTGCCCGTTTGGTGTAGCTGTCAGGAGTGCGGATTCTATTCTGGGAGAACTGGGTTTGATTCCCCACTCCTTCACATGCATCTGCTGCTGTGACCTTGGGTCAGTCACAAGTTCTCTCAGAGCTGTTCTCTCAAGGGCAGTTCTGGAAAGAGCTCTCTCAGCCCCACCTACCTCACAGGGCATCTGTTGTGGGGAGGGGAAGGGAGAGAAGATTGTAAGCCGCTCTGAGACTCCTTCAGGTAGTGAAGGGGGGAGTATAAATCCAGCCTCCTCCCCTTCTATTATGCCAAGATAAAGTTGCGGTTGTTAGTCTGTTTGCGATTATAGAACCCATTTGAGAAATACACATTTGCCCTTTTCGTAAAAATGCCGCATGGTAAGCAAACACTGTGCTTGAAGCTACTGCCTCGGTTGCAGCAGAGGCCTAAATTAAACACATGGGACAAATAGAGGGTAACTCTAGTTTAAAGCAGTGAGCGCATTGTAGGGAGGAACGATTCCACATATCAAAGCCGCAGTGCCTCTTAGCAAGAGGCTGAGATCACCAGAGCTGTGGTCTGTGCCACCACGCGGTTATCAATCACAGGCCGGATGTTTATATGCTTCTGGAGAGGCGAGCCAGTAAAACTCTTCAGACTTCTGGTTTTTTGCTTTGCTATGTGTTTGAAGACTGTGCTTCGATTAGAGTATTTGAGTTCGGAGATTCTCGTTGGAGGCAGATGTTCGGAAGCGGTGGTGTTGAGATTTAGAAGTTGCACTAAAATTTAATGGCAAACATTGTGTTTCCAGTGCTCTGAATTATATTTAAGTCAGCCGAATGTCTTCAAGGCATGCTCAAATGCATATTCTAAGTCTGCAACCTTGCACTGAGTTATTAGCCCTGTCGAGTTTCAACCGGGGCCTGATACCTAACATGGGCAGCACTGCTGCCCAAGCTAGTCTAGAAAAGCGATGCTTTTGGATCTTCTTCGTGGTCTCTGTGCATCACACCTCTGGGATAAAGTGCGCCTGCGCCGATCCCGATCGGTAATCTTCAAAGCCTAACGGATTTTCGCGCCAGCTCCCCGGTCACGTGCACGTCCCACTGCGCATGACCCGGGGAGAGGCACGAGGATCCCGCCAGTTCTCTTCTGACCGCCGCGTCGTGAGGACCCCCTCTCCGCTCCGGTCGGTAGTTAACTTTCGTTTCTTCTTTTTCCAACTTTGAAAAGGCCTTTCGGACTGATTTCTTGGACTTTATTTGACCTACGGACTGTTTTTCTGGACTCTCTTTGGATTCTCCTCCTTCCACTCCCCGCCCGGCCTATGGCCCAGCGGTGGGGTTTCTTTAAACGCTGCCTTAAGTGTGGGAGTAAAATCCCCCCCCCCAGACAAGCACTCCCTCTGCTTGCTGTGCCTAGGCGAGTCGCATCGCGTCGACTCCTGTTCGAGTTGCGCCGCGTTCTCCAAACAAACTCGGAAGAACCGGGCGGCCCGACTCCGAGTGGCCCTCTTGGAGGCAGCGTTGTCACCGAAGATGTCCGCAGCCGACGCCTCGGCAACATCCCCATCGGTACCGACGGGCCCGACGTCGCCACCGATGCGAAGCCCTTCCGGCACCGAGAAGTCGGCATCGAAAAGATCCCTCTCACTGCCACGAACTCCCGCTAAGAAGCGTAAGGAGGGCAAAGAGGGTAAGGGCAAGCTAAAGCACAAAACCTCGAGTGCTTCGTCGACGCATCCCGCGTCCGACATGACCCAGCACGGGTCTCCACAGCTTGACCCTCCTGGGCGCGAGCGACCCCGGGGTAGCCCCGTCTCCCCGATGCCGCGACCCATCCAGCTCACGGATTCGGAACCCGATATCGAGCTGACGCAGATCCCTCACAGCAGTCCCGAGACAGGGCCTGACCCGATGCCGGCACTGAGAGGCGAGCGAGACTGGCGCCTTCCCCCATCTTCGGTGCCGTGGGACGTCCGTCAATGGCGATACCTGTATGGTTCCTCCTACCCGCCACCTCCACAATGGTACCCAGCGGAGTGGGATCGCCAATCGACGTCGTCAAGAGTCTCCCGATGCCGAGATCCCCCGGCCCCGCCTCCGACTCCGATACCGTTACCGAAACCGATACCGAAACTAATGATGCCGATACCCACATCACCCGATATCGACCTCCCTCCTTATCAGCCAGATCCGTCGACCCCTATGTCTCCCTCCGAACATTCCGACCATTCGATGCCCGAATCTCCCGAATCATCCGATGACGAATCTCCCATCCAGCCGTCACCATCCCCTGATGTGGCTGAAAATTTACCAATCTCCCCCTCCGAGGACGTGAAATCCTATGGAGAACTTATCAAACGAATGGCACATTCCTTGGCGCTTGCCACGGTCCAACCAACGCCTACCGCTACCGATGCCATCTTCGATATCGTACAGATGGACACATCCACCGCGGTAGCGTTGCCACTAATTTCGGTGCTCTTGAGCACTGCCAAAGAATCCTGGGGCCACCCCTCCTCAACCCCAATTTCAAACAAGAGGTTGGACCATATGTATAGGCTCCAAGAGCCAGGGGCAGAATTCCTATTCATCCACCCCAAGCCCAACTCAGTCGTCGTGACCCCCTCGGCTAGGGGACGTAGCGGACATTCCTCCCCCTTGGACAAGGAGGGACGGAAACTAGATTCTTTCGGAAGACGATTTTATTCAGCCGGTGCATTGGGCATAAAAACGGCAAACTACACAGCCTGCATGAGCAGGTACCAGTACTCCCTATGGGAACAGATGACACCTCTTCTGGCTCAGCTTCCTGAGGATAAGCAACGCCTTGCAAGGAAGATCCAGAGGGAAGGCATGGTGCTAGCAAAGCATCAGCTTAACGCATCCAAGCATGCTGCGGACGTCACATCCAAGACACTCACTTCAGCAGTCGCCCTTCGTCGCCACGCCTGGCTGAGGTCGACTTCGCTTCCACAAGACACTAAGTCCTTAGTGGAAGATCTCCCTTTCGAGGGTGAAGGACTGTTCAGCTCCACGACGGACACAGTTCTTCATGATTTAGATAAGAGCATCAAAACATCTCGTAACTTGGGTGTCTCACTACCGAGACAACAGAAGCAGAAGACATGGCAGAGATCTTGGTCCAAACAGCAACCGCGAATATCTCCCACTGAACCCCAATGGCAGAGACCACCGTCTACTGTCTATCAGCAGAAACCTTATGGCCATAAGCCACGATTCCCGTCCGCTTCCGCTTCTAAGGCTAAACCACCCAAGCCGAACAAGCAGAGTCTTTGACTCTCCCATTTGCTCCGATATTCCCACCCGTCTATCCCCCTTCCTACTAGCATGGCAACGTATCACGACAGACAAATGGGCACTGTCGGTTGTAGCAGAAGGCTACAGAATAGAATTTTTCCAGATTCCACAAGAATCGTATTTCGTAACCACCCCTCCCTCCGACACCCTATCGTCGGAAGTCGAAGCCCTCCTCTTAAAGGATGCCATAGAACAGGTACCAACAAAACACCTTCAGCAGGGGTTCTACTCCCGCTACTTCACGGTCCCAAAAAAGGATGGCGGACTTCGTCCCATATTAGATCTGCGGAACCTCAATGCGTTCATCACCTACAAGAAATTCCGTATGACCACTCTACAGACCATCCTACCGCTACTAGAAGCCAACGTGTGGATGGTGACGCTGGACTTAAAGGACGCATACTTTCATGTGACGATCCACCCGTCACACAGACGGTACCTCCGCTTTGCGATCGGTCCGCGTCACTTCCAGTACAAGGCCCTACCCTTCGGCCTCTCTACAGCTCCTCGTGTCTTCACGAAGCTTATGGCAGTAGTAGCGGCACATCTGAGACTCCAAGGTGTCCACCTTTACCCCTACCTGGACGACTGGCTTCTAGTCGCCCCTTCTACGACGGAACTACAGAACCACATCTCTACTACCCTTCACACCCTAGAATTACTAGGGTTGACTATAAACCTCAAAAAGTCCATGCTTATCCCTTCCAGACGGGTTCAGTTTATCGGAGCTATCCTGGACTCCTTGCAATGCAGGGCATTCCTACCCCCCAACAGAGCAGCGGATATAGTCTCCCTTCTCCAAGCTATCCAAGAGACCAAGGAGGCTACAGCCAAACAAGTCCTTCGCCTGCTAGCCCTGATGGCCGCGACAACGGCAGTAATTCCCTTCGCCAAATTGCGAATGAGACCACTGCAGCTTTGGTTCTTGAGGCGTTTCCGCCCCAAATTCCACTCCCTCTCCAAACGTTTCCAGATATCTACCCAGGTCCTGGAGACCCTGAGTTGGTGGCTTGTGCCCCAGAATTTACACTCAGGTGCACCTTTCCGGCTTCCACCCCCCTCAGCGACCGTCACCACGGACGCATCCCTATGGGGCTGGGGAGCTCACCTGGAAGGTGTAGGTGTGGGAGACAGGTGGCACCCCTCTGTGGCGCACAACCATATCAATTTCTTAGAGCTGCTGGCAGTTCTCTACGCAGTGAGATCTTTCCGCCAATCCCTAACGGGAAAAACGGTGACTGTCCTTACGGACAACACCACCACTATGTTTTACATCAACCGCCAGGGCGGGACGGTCTCCCGTGGACTTTGCTGGTTAGCGATAGAGCTGTGGAACGAGTGCCAGGCGCTAGATATTCACCTAGTGGCGACTCATCTCCCAGGACTACTCAACGTCCAAGCGGACTTCCTAAGCAGAGGAGGAGCATCCCTACACGAGTGGGAGCTGAACCCCCTCTACCTGACTCCGATCTTCGACCATTGGGGACATCCATCCGTGGATGTATTCGCCTCTCGGGAGAACAAGAAGTGCCATCTATTCTGTTCCAGAGCGGGAACGGACCCGACCTCTCTCGGAGACGGTCTCCTCTTCCGGTGGACAGGGAAACGGTTGTACCTATTTCCCCCAATCCCTCTCATTCCGAGAGTAGTCCACAAACTGTTGACAGAGCGACCGTGGGCAATTCTCGTCACCCCATGGTGGCCGAGACAACCCTGGTTCCCCACGCTCCTCCGCCTCTCACGAGGGACGTATCTCCATCTCCCGACGGACCCGGACCTCCTCGGGATGTGCGGGGGCCGAGTACTGCACCACGATGTGCCCAAGCTAAAATTGACAGCGTGGCTGATCCAAACTTAGGGTTAGAATCACGCATTGCTCAAGTGCTACTGAACTCACGCAAACTCTCCACTCGACGTTCATATGAGTCAAAATGGACTAAATTTTTAACTTTCCTGGCGTCTGTGGGACGACCCTCAGTCCCCGCTGGACTTAAAGATGTTTTTGGTTTCCTCCTGTCATGTAAGGACAGGGGACTGTGTCACTCATCTATCCGAGTCTACTTGTCAGCCATCTCAGTCAATCATCCTAAGATTGATGGCTATTCGGTGTTTTCCCACCCAACAACGAAACAATTCCTCAAGGGAATGAATCGCCTCTATCCCCCAGTGCGGACACCAGTCCCGGCATGGGACTTGCCCCTGGTTCTCACTAAGCTGATGGGAAAACCCTTCGAACCCATGGCCTCATGCAGTCTTCAGCTTTTGTCATGGAAGGTTGCATTTTTGGTGGCCATCACGTCTACTCGACGCGTGAGTGAGCTCTCGGCGTTCCGTTGCGACCCACCATACCTCGCGTTTCATCATAATGCCGTCACTTTGGCTCCAGATGTCGCTTTCCTGCCTAAAATAGTGTCGGACTTCCATATCGGGGCAGATATCACCTTGCCGGTATTTTTCCCTGATCCCCAGGACCCAACGCAACGTAGTCTGCACACATTAGATGTCAAGAGAGCCTTGTCTTTCTACTTGCACCGGACAAAATCCTTTCGCAAGTCTCCAGCTCTCTTTATTTCTTATGCCTTGCCCAGGCAGGGACAGAAACTGTCGTCTCAAAGACTCTCGAAGTGGATAGTTGAGACGATAAAACTCGCCTATCTTCTGGCCAAAAGGCCACTACCGGCGTCCCTCCGGGCACACTCCACTCGAGTTGTGGCTACTTCCACAGCATTCCTCAAGGGCATTCCCCTGGGAGACATCTGCAATGCTGCAACGTGGGCGTCCCCTCACACGTTTGTGAAGCACTACGCCCTAGATGTCCGTGTCCATCAGCGTACTGTGGTGGGCCGTGCAGTCCTGCAAGCAGCTCAGATGTGAGACCTCCAGCACCCACCTCCAGGTATGTGGTGTTTATTGCTCGCTATTCTCCCAGAGGTGTGATGCACAGAGACCACGAAGAAGATATACAGGTTGCTTACCTGTAATTGGAGATCTTCGAGTGGTCATCTGTGCATTCACACCACCCGCCCTCCTTCCCCTCTGCTTTCAGTCTCCCTCACTTTTTCTTTGGGGGCTGTTAGCAGCGGTCAGAAGGAACTGGCGGGATCCTCGTGCCTCTCCCCGGGTCATGCGCAGTGGGACGTGCACGTGACCGGGGAGCTGGCGCGAAAATCCGTTAGGCTTTGAAGATTACCGATCGGGATCGGCGCAGGCGCACTTTATCCCAGAGGTGTGAATGCACAGATGACCACTCGAAGATCTCCAATTACAGGTAAGCAACCTGTATTTCTCAATGGCCGGCACCCCAGTCCGAGAACATGTGGGGAGGCGGGGGGGCTTTGGCACTAGAAGGGCCTTAGAACCAGTCTCTCATTGGTCCATTCTGCACCTAGCATTCGCTCCGCTGTTTTACCAAACCCACGGTGGAACTGAAATTCCCCTCTACATTGCATGCCACTTTCGCTTTCTTTGATTGTCGGATTTTATAGAAGCCTCCCCACGGCATGCCGGTTTCACTTCCTTTGATCTCTCGGTTTTATGGTGGCTGTCTGCATAGATTTATGGCCGTTTTGTGGCTGCTCAGGGGTGACTCTGCAGTCAGTACAGCATTGGCCCGGGGTATCTGAATGTGGTTTTGAGCCGCATCTTTTTTCTGTTCCACTGTGGGTTTGGTAGAACAACGGAGCGAATGCTAGATGCAGGATGGGCCACCGAGGCTGAGGACAGGCTCAAATTAGGCTGACGTCAGTAGGGCACATGTCAGCTGCAGCCTCATGAAACCCAATGATGCTTCTTTGTTTCAGGGCTCGTTTCGTAGCGGGAGCTCCTTTGCATATTAGGCCACACACCCCTGATGTAGCCAATCCTCCAAAAGCTTACAGAGCTCTTCTTACAGGGGCTACTGTAAGCTCTTGGAGGATTGGCTACATCAGGGGTATGTGGCCTAATATGCAAAGGAGCTCCTGCTACGAAACGAGCCATGTTTGTTGTCAAGAGTTTACCGTGGGGTAACTGCACGCCGTAATTCATAGAGTATTGCTGACAAAGCAAACTAGCTCATGGTGTTGCAGATACGTAGGTCAACAGGGTACGTAGCAACAATCCTAGAACAGTACTTGCTAGCTGTCTCATCGTATTGATTGGATTAACTTATACCAGGGGTCACCAATACATACCCATGGGTGCCATGGCATCCACTAGCATCTTTCCTGGAGCCCACCAAGTGTTTCTAGAAAGTGGGCGGGGCCAGGTGGAACTTCAGCCGAGCAGGGGTGTCTGATTGGCCGTTGGAGTTCCGATTGGCGGTGCAGGTTCAAAAAGAAAAGTTGCTTCCGCGGCATGTATATGCAAGAAAGTGTTTTTAAACAATACGTTAATTTTAAAAGTCATCCTGTTAAACAGCCCCTGCCCGATACGTTGAAGAGAAGCTATTAAGAGTTCTTCATGACATCACTCCTTGAGATTTTATTCTTGGCAACTCCTCCTCTGCTGGCAGCCATTTTGTAGTTGTGGTCACCACCCTGGGTCAGAATTCCAAAGGTGCCCATGGGTTCAAAAAGTACATGGAGCTGCCCTGACCTGGATCGCCCAGGAAAGCTCAATCTGGTCAGATCTCAGAAGCTAAGCAGGGTTGACTTGGATGGGAGACCTCCTTGGAATACCAGCAGTCAGGAGGCGGGGACAGGCTTTATTCAGCCACCTTTCTGAATATCCTCCAGTCACCAGAGGTCGCCATTGCTTCCAGGTACACACACGCACGCACACACACACACATATGAAAAATACAAAAAAAGTACAGGGAGCTGTGTAATCCACTATGACTCTTGTTGAGTATAAATATGGAAAATGAATAAAAATGCATGCACCTGTCACCTTTCTGAATATCCTCCAGTCACCAGAGGTCGCCATTGCTTCCAGGTACACACACGCACGCACACACACGCACATATGAAAAATACAAAAAAAGTACAGGGAGCTGTGTAATCCACTATGACTCTTGTTGAGTATAAATATGGAAAATGAATAAAAATGCATGCACCTGTCACCGGGGACACTGGCCATTTCACATAAAGAAGCACAGAGAACATGAAGTACCGCTGACCAATGTTCCTTCTAAGCTGTGGAGTCCTGTGAGCAAAAAAAAATCTACTTTGTGAGCTCCTGGCATTAAAGCTGTGAGCGAGCGATTTGGCTGCTGCATAAATTAGTTTGCTCTGGAGCCATCCTTCCTGAGCTGAGACAAAAACGTGTGAGCCGGAGGCTGAAAAACTGTGAGCTAGCCCACACTAACTCAGCATAGAGGGAACACTTTATTTCCTGCTCTTTTAACTTCTGTCAGTCTGCGAAATTGATTTCGGACAAGACAGTGATCAGCAAGGGGCAGGAAGCACATATCAGCAGCGTCCCCTGTCCCCCTACCTTTTTTCCCCCCTTTTCCATTCAGGAGGACAAGGGTGATACCAGGCTAAGCTTTCCCCGCAGAGAATTGGTTGCAGAGTAGGAAGTTACATCAGTGGCACTGGAGTATGTTCTAGGCATTCCAGTTGTTAAGAGAGCCAGGCATACCAGAACTTTGGGTGGGAGCCTGGCTCAGTGGTGGAACATCTGGTTTGCATGCAGAAGGTTGAGCCTCCAGTTAAACAAGGCAGCAGGTGATCTGAGAAGCCTTTGACTGAGACCCCCGGAGGGTCACCGCCAGTCTGAGTAGACCGTGCTGACCTTGATAGACGAATGGTTCGTCTTGTCAAGACAACTTCATATGTTTGTGTTCAGCCATATGTTCCTAATGCGGAAACAACCTTTTCAAGTGGGATCGGAACTGACAAGGCAGCGTAGAAGGGAGCTCTGTCCGGGCCATCAGGTGTCGGGTGCATACCTGTGTGGTTGGAATCTGGGTGCCGTTAACCATCAGTCACATTGAATCAGGGCCGATTTAGGCATTTTAGACATCCATGATCGCAGGTGGACTGGAAAGCCCTTCTCCTGCGGCCTGTCCACAAAGTGGGGAGGTAAATGCCTCTTCCATGCGCCCCCTTCCAAACGCATAGATTGCGCGTGTGTGTTCCCCTTTTTTTGCCAGCATAGATAAGGAGTTCAGAGGTCTCGGCGAAGGGGGTTGTCTCTTCATGCTGGACCGGGGGGGGGGGGGGGCAGTCAGTGGCCAACGTGTTTGAAGGCCATGGACTTGTTGGCTTCACAGATTGTGTTAATGAGCGAAACTAAACATGGCATTTTAATAGTTAGATTAGGGTGTAGTCGCCCTTCAGAGACCAAAAGGATTTTCAGGGCATAAGCATTCAAGAGTCAAAGCTCACTTCGTTGGGTGCCTGACAGAGGAAGCTTTGACTGCCGCAAGCTTACCATGAAACTCTTGTTGGTCTCTAACGTGTTCCTGGACTTCTGTCATAGCTGTTCTCTTGCAGGCCAAAATGGCTACCCGCCCAAAAAACTATGTATTTTGATAGTGGTCTTCCCGCTCAAGGCACATTTCTTAACAGGCTTTTCGAGTCCCTTTCTAGCTATTCTCAACTACAGATATGTCACCAGAAGTTACTGCACAGATTGCTGAATTCTTGTCTAAGATTTTGGCAGCCAGGAACCCCTTTTAATATTGATGTGTTTTAAGATTGGCTGATGTAATGTTATCTTATTGATGGAAGGTTTTTTTTCCTACTGTCTTATATGCCAATAAAGGTGTTATTGTATTGTAATTGTAACTACAGACACTCAGACTGGAAGAGGACGAAGCAGAAATTGACCTGAGAGAAAGGGCTAAATGCTACAGCAGTGGCTCCGTGTTGGTCTTTTGATGCTGGGAATTAAAAATAGGCTTAAGTAGCTCGCACTGTGTGAGAGAGGCCGGCCTGAGCCCCAGTTTGACAGTGGGGAAAGCCGAGGGCGATGAATGGCTGTGCAGCGGCCTGCATTGGTGTCTGCCTGCGATGGAGTTGAAGGAATTTATTCCGAGCATGTTTTTGTGAGCGGAGACACGGACACAACTTGGGGATATACTGCTCGACACTAAATTATCCGTTGTCTTTTACCAGGGAAGTAAGTAATGGCGGTAAGAGCAGGCCTTAATGAGCCATCTGCCTCCTCTGTCCTTCCGAAAACACGCCCGTTCCCGATAAAGCAGTGCTATATTAAAAGTAAAATATATGCGTTTCGACTTTTCTCAGTTCCACTTGGCAGATGCTGCCCTGTGGAAAGAGCTGAAAAGCTGGGAGGCCTCGTTCAGCGTTAAGTCACAAAGAAGTGTGCTAGAATTTTTTTTTTACTGAGCATTTTGCTTTTGCAGTTGCAGAAGGCCTGAGGAAGCACTGACAGTTTATCTGGTCCTCCCGGGGAACGCAAGGCAGAAATAACCTCCCCCTGCCACATGCAAACACACCAAGACTGCTACTTGCTTTCGAGCCAGACACGGAAGTGCAAGATGATGCACATTAGAGCCAAAAATCTTAACTATAAATATACTTCGATGGGGTCTGAAGTGGCAGAGACTGACCAAGAGAAGTGTCTTGGTGTCGTAGTGGATAACTCACTGAAAATGTCGAGACAGTGTGCGACTGCAATAAAAAAGGTCAATGCTCTGCTGGGGATTATTAGGACGGGAATTGAAAACAGATCAACCAGTAATGCCCCTGTATAAATAGGTGGTGCACCCCCATTTGGAGTACTGTGTACAGTTCTGGTCACCACACCTTAAAAAGGATATTATAGCTTTGGGAAAAGTGCAGAAAGGGGCAACTAGAATGATGAAAGGGTTGGAACACTTTCCCTATGAAGAAAGGTTGACGCGCTTGGGGCTTTTTAGCTTGTAGAAACGACGGCTGAGGGGTGACATGATCGAGGTTGATAAGATTTTCCATGGGATAGAGCAGGTAGAGAAAGAGGTGCTCTTCTCCCTTTCTCACAAGACAAGAACTCCATGAAATAGCTGAGCAGTCGGGTTAGAATGGAAAAAGGAAGTACTTCTTCCCCCAAAGAGTGATTAACACATGGAATTCACTGCCACAGGAGGTGGTGGCGGCTACAAGCATGGACGGCTTCAAGTGGGAATTAGATAAACATCTGGAGCAGAGGTCCATCAGTGGCTATGAGCCACAAGGTATAGATAGGAACTCTCGGTCTGGGGCAAGTGATGCTCTGTATTCTTGGTGCTGGGGTGGGGGGCAACAGTGGGAGGGCTTCTAGTGTCCTGGCCCCACTGCTGGACCTCCTGAAGGCACCTGGTATTTTTGGCCACTGTGTGACAGAGTGTTGGACTAGATGGGCCATTGGCCTGAACCAACATTGGCTTCTCTTAAGTTCTTATGTACAGAGTGTGTTGTGCAGCCAGGGCTGTGTAAGATCAGGCTCCCGGCTCTGTGCTCCTCTGTGCTTAAGACAATAGCAGAACTTCTGCCCTAAGGAAGGACAAAGTCCAGTTATGGGAGGGGGCATTTGTTGCTTTTTTTGTGCTGTTGTGACTCGGGGGGTAAGTTATGGCCCAGGACAGCCAGAGCTGAAACTAAGCAGGATTGACCCTGGTCACTACCAGTGTTCCCTCTAAGTTGAGTTAGTGTGAGCCAGCTCAGCGTTTTTTAGCCTCTGGCTCACACATTTTTGTCTTGGCTCAGGAAGGATGGCTTTAGAGCAGGGGTGGGCAAATTGCGGCCCATGGGCCACATGCAGCCCGCCACAGAGTTTTTTGTGGCCCGCCAAGACAGTCGGCCACGTGGTTTCAGTCAGGCCTCCATTGGGCCCGGAGCGCAGAGAAGCGGCGCTCCAGGAGTGAAGTGTCCAGGGTCTCTCTCTCTGTCCCTGTCTCTCTCTCTCTCTCTCTGACTCTCTCTGTGTCCCTCTACAATGTGTGTGTCTCTGTGTCCCTTTATTTATTAGCACAATAAATAAATTGAATAAAACTACCACTATTTTATTTACTTTATATTTATTGATTTTTATGATACAATTTATACCTTTTCTGAAAGGAAAAGTTAACTAAAGAATGCAATCATTTTAAAAGGTGCGGCCCTCCGCTAACCTCCGCTCCCACAAAGTGGCCCCCGAGCCAAAACAATTGCCCACCCCTGCTTTAGAGCAAACTAATTTATGCAGATTCCAAATTGCTTGCTCATAGCTTTAGTGCCGGTAGCTCAGAAAGTAGAGTTTTTGTTCACATATCTCCACAGCTTAGAGGGAGCATTGCCAGGGAAGTCCAGGGTTGCTATGCAAAGGCAGGCAATAGCAAAACACCCCTGAACGTCTCTTGCTTTGTGAGGAAAGGCTGAAGAGTCCGGAACTTTTCAGTTTAGAAAAGAGACAATTAAAGCGGGATGCGATAGAGATTTATAAAATTATGCATGGGGCGGAGAGAGTTGATAAAGATAAATTTTTCTCCATCTCCCAAAAGACTTGAACTCAACAGTATCTAATGAAGCTGATGGGCAGTAGGTTCAGGATGGACAAAGGGAAATACTGCTTTACGCAGAGAGTGATTAAAATGTGGAATTCGCTGCCAGAGGATGTAGTGATGGCCACGGGAATAAACAAGCTTTAAAGTGGGATTAGATAGATTCATGGAGGAGCGGTCTATCAGTGGTGACTAGCCACAGTGACTGAGGGGAACCTCCACATTCAGAGACACTAAACCTCTGAATCCCAGAGCCAGGCGGCAACATCAGGGGAAGGCCCGCTGTTTGAGACAGGATGCTGGATTAGGCGGACCACTGGTCTGACCCAGCAGGGCTCTTTTTCTGGTGAGATCAGTCAGCTTCAACTTGACAGCACTACTTTGGGTCACATTTGGTGGGAGGAAGGCAAGGCAGAGGCATTTTGAAATAAAGAAAAGAAGGTGGTTTTTAAAGTAATTAAATTTAATTGGAGCTTCCTTATCTGATAAAACTTTGACGGGGGGGGGCATCTACTGCATGTAGGAGGTTTCCTCTTGGACACCAAATTTAATACATTCTTTCTTTTGCCATCATATGAGCCCTTTGAATGCTGTAAGCAGCACTCTCTTCAGAAAGATGGGCCTGGCTGAATTGCGCCCCTCTGCCACTAGCTCAGTAGGTAGCCTTTAGCAAGCCACTAGGTCAGGGGTGGCCAAACTGTGGCTCGGGAGCCACATGCGGCTTTTTTATACGTGTTGTTTGGCTCCCAGCCAGTGTCCCCCTCCCTTGGTGGGCTTGGGAGGGAGCAGAGGAAGAAAGCAACTTTAACTTCAAATGCATTCTCAAAGCCGCCGCCCCCCCCAGTCTACACATATAATTGGACAAATAAATATCATTATCAATATCTGTTTTTACCCCCATTGCATTTATTTTTGGCAGTCTCATTTAATGCTCATAAAAAACGAATTTGCGTATTTTTTCAGTAAAGATGTGTGTGCAATATTTGTTCATGTCTTGCGCCTCTCAAACATCTGACATTTATTCTGCGCGGCTCTTGCATTAAGCAGGTTTGGCCACCCTTGCACGAGATTTTTGTATAAGAAGGGCAGTGAGCGCTCAAAACGATACTGTGCGAGCACTGTTACCTTTCGAGCAGGTAAGTATCCCCGTTCATCTTAGCAGAGAATGCCGCTGTTTGCTCACAGCTCCCCGTTAGGAAAGAAGGGAAAGCATTCTGATCAGGAATGTATCCTGTGTGTCCTTCATGGCTCGGTCCACCCCCACTGGGTCCTTCTGCTAACTCTAGCCCCCATGCGCTTTGCTTTCCCCCCTAAAACTCAGCAGTTGTCCAGAATCCGGGAGGTTAGCAGAGTGGGGTTCCTCAGGGTAAGCAAAGCTCTGTTTAATGTGCTCTGCATAACTCTGTGATAAGGTTAGACTGCCGTGGCAAGACATTTGGAGGATTTTTTATATACCCCCCCCTTTTTATACACCTTTTCTCCCCTCTTTTTTAATATACCTCTCCCCCCCGCCCCGTCAGGACCTAAGGCGGCTTGCACCACTCCCCTCTCCTCCACTTTTTGTCCTCGGTCACAAAAGCCCTGTGCTGGCTCAGAGTCACCCAGCAAGCTTCCATGGCCAAATGGGGATTTGAACCCAGACCCTAGTCGGACACGCTAAATGATCCGTTAAATCAGGCCGGGCAGTCACAATTTGTATATGTGTCATTCGTATCGCCATTAGTTACGTCTCATTCTGCTCTCAGTCCTGCGAGGCGTTTTGGACCACGCGTCCAAGTCTGCCTGCTCGAACTCTCGAGCTTCCCTAAGTATATCTGGTGTTGTGCTGAAATAAGCAGGTTTAGAATGGATAATCCACAGGATTATCCCGTGTAGATCTAATAGAGTTTTGTAAAAGCAGAGGAGAAAGTGGCGTGCTGTTCTCTAAGAGGAAAGTCAGGAGCCCAAAAAATGAACACACAGAAGGCAGTTAGCCTAATCTCGTTGCCTCTAGTTCCCGGAGGAACCGGTACCTGTAGGGAGTAGAGCTTCACCTGGATAGGCAACGTGGGAAATGGACTGCTAGAGGTTGGAGTCGTCTTGGGTGCAAAGTAGAAATGTCACAAATACTCCATTAGTTATGATAACATCAGGTACTGGGTTGGTGCTGGCGGGGGGACAGTGGGAGGGCTTCTAGAGTCCTGGCCCCACTGCTGGACCTCCTGATGGCACCTGGTATTTTTGGCCACTGTGTGACACAGAGTGTTGGACTGGATGGGCCATTGGCCTGATCCAACATTGGCTTCTCTTATGTTCTTATGGATTTGGGGAGAATTGTTGTGGTTGCTCATCAGATGTTGGCTACTATATCAATTCCAAGGAATAATTTGTGCACATTGTTCATGTACTGTGTGCAAACACCTGAGACCCCTAGCTAAATCCAGTTTCCCAGACATATATATCCATACATTTAAAGATGCATGGACCTGCATGTATAGTGATTAGAGAGTTGGACTACGATCGGGGAGTGGTGGTGAGAAGTGCCATTGAGACACAACTAACTTATGGTGATCATGTCGGATTTTCAAGGCAAGAGATATTTAGAGGGGGTTTGCCATTTGCCTGCCTCTGCATAGCAACCCTGGACTTCCTTGGAGGTCTCCCCTCTTAAGTACTAACCAGGGCTGAGCCTACTTAGCTTTCAAGATCTGATGAGATCGTGCTAGCCTGGATCATTCAGGTCAGGGCAGAGATTATTAGAGGTCTCTTTCCCTCAGGTGTGTTTGTGTTGTGACGTATACCTGAATGTTGTTAATTGTGTACCTGGAGATGTAAGCTGTAAATAATAATTGACAAGAGACTTGTCTGTTTATAAATGCATGAATATATGCCTCCTTATTAAGGACAGGTTATGGCTCTCTTAATGTACTTCGCAGGCCCGTAGCTAACACGGGGCCCAGGGGGCCCAGCCCCCTAGTGTTTCTTCTGGGCCCGTTCCCTCCTGGGCTGCCCCCAAAGTGCCTCAACTCACCACCTGCACCGTGCTTTGATTTAATTAGCTGGCAGACCCCTTAAGGCCCCGTCCCAAAATATTCCCTAGCTACGGGGCTGCTTCACTGGGAAGACCTGGGGCTTCCACTCTTGATACACATAACAGCCCGCAGGTTGTACAGGGGAATTTAAATTCTGCAGTTACACTGCACTCAAGATCAGGCAGCCAAGTTTGTCGAGTATTTCTTTTTATTTCGTTTGTTTCTCAGTGGCCACTGGCTTAACTTCGTTAGGCATTCTGTTTCTGTTTGATGGAGCGCGAGGAACTTGAGGCTCTGGTGCAGCCAGCGCACTTGAAGATCTTACCTCGAACATCCCAGTTGTTCCACACAAGTGATCTTGTTAAACACCGTATGGAGGCCTTGGCAAAGGTCAAGCAACCGGCAGATTCACAACGGCTAAGCCTCGAGAAAGCTTTCACTCGGCATAACAGCCTGGTATCGTCTTTGCTTCCTTAAAGCCAATAGATTAGCAGTTGTTTCGTGAGAGATCCTGACAGTTCTCATTTGATAATCTCCTTGTCCTCACTTTCTAGCAAATAGGGATGTGTGTTGTGTCTCGGGCGGCAGAAGTTAAAAGCAGTGACTAGAAAAGTCCTGATTTTTGGTTTGTGTGATTTGGCAAGTGATGGGCTTGGAAGAGCCTAACAATTTGAATGGCATTGATTGGGGGGTGGGGGCTTTCTTTTTCCCTTGAGTTTGGATATAACTCAGAATTGCCAGCCCTTGATCTCCTTTACCTTTTGGGCATTCACCCACCATTACATGGGCTTCCATCTGAGGCCTGGAAAGAGGGAAGATGAGAAAGAAATCTCAGTAGAGTACCATGCCAGAGAAGGAAGGAGAGAGAGAGAGAACAAGAGGCCGACACCTTCCCGCCATCACCACTACAGCTCCTGCCAAATGGGGGCGGCCGGGGGAGCCAAATCTCCCTCCATCAATGTTATGAAGTAGGGAAATCCTTCGCAGGATCTCTCGCAATGAATCGTTTTATTGATTGATTAGATTTACTAGGCCGCCCTTCCCTACAAGTAGAGCTCAGGGCGGCTTACAAAAAAATAGTATACAAGTCTCAATTTAAAACTCAGTTAAGACGAACCAATAAATACCAATAGATAAAAACAGCATACATCTCTCGTTATGTATAATTGAGTAGTGGGGTGGCACTTTCTGAACATTCCACACACTCCTAAATCAGTTGGCTCCATGATGTGTCACTCAGAAGCTGACTCTATCCACTGGCTGTGTTGCCTGAGTCTCACCTCCAACATTCTAAACAGTTTGCTGTCTCCCCCCCCCCAAGCCAGTCAAAACATAGTCGTTTGCATATGCAGCCTGATTAGCCTTTACCTTGTAACATTCTAAACAGTTTACTGTTGCCGTTGGGAGTCAAGGGAATGTGTCCTGAGGTAAAATACATCTCCCAATTGTCCCTTAAACAGTCACTGGAGTTGCCAGTCTCCCTGTGGGGCCTGGGGATCTCCCGGAAATCACTGTGTTCCCCAGCCACAGCACATCATTTCCCCACTTTGAGTCTCCTTTGGGGGGATGTAAGTGGCAAATAAATGAAGTAAATAAGGCAAGGAAGATCTGAGGCTTGGTTCTCTGAGATCACGACTGTTGGAATTGGTATTTTTTTGCCTGCTGGGCGTGTTTGGCACAAAAGACATAAGGATCCCTCACAGAGAAACTGGGGCTTTTGGGTGTCTTCTCCCCTTCCTCAAAAATAACGATTCCTGCCTGGAAAAGATTGCTGCTGACCCAGGAGTCAGACGTACAACAGTTTAAGGAAACTGATGAATAGAGTAGACCATATGTAACTTAACATCAAATAAAGCTCCAGAGTATTCTAGTACTTAAGCAGTTTTTGTTATTACAGTGTTCTTATTTAAATGTACTATTCAAAACAGTTGGTACACAGACAAGTTAAGAACTTGAGGGAAACTTCACAATCCCAGAAAAAAAACTTCACTGTTCCAAAGTTGGAGGAAAGGCTTCTCAATTCCAAACTGGGAAAACACAGGTGTCCATCATTTAGTGCTTGCCTCAAGTGTTAAGGGCTGGATTCACTTGCTTTATGGACATTGTAATAACAAGAATTGCTGAAGAATTGGAATACTTTGGGGCTTCATTTGATAAGTTACATATGACCCAGGAATCAGGGCAACAGAATAACAGCGAGTGCCTTCCAGGAGGGTCTCTTTTGGAGTCACTTGGCGATCTGAGGCTTGGAAGGGGGGGTCCTCATGACCTTAAGTGCTAGAACAGCTGTGTGTGTGAAGTGAAAAGAGGTTCAGAGGTAGTAGAGTGGATTATGCTATTTGGTGAGCCAGTTTGGTGTAGTGGTTAAGTGTGTGGACCCTAATCTGGGAGAATCGGGTTTGATTCCCCACTCCTCCACTTGCAGCTGCTGGTGTGACCTTGCGTCAGTTACAAGTTCTCTCAGAGCTGTTCTCTCAAGGGCAGTTTTCAAAAGAGCTCTCTCAGCCCCACCTATTTCACAGGGCATCTGTTGTGGGGAGGGGAAGGGAACGGAGTTCGTAAGCCGCTCTGAGACTCCCTTGGGTAGTGAAGGGGGGGGGGTACAAATCCAATCTCTTCTCTTCTTCTTCTATTTCAGATTGCAGGCCCAGGGTGCTATTTGGGGCGGGGGGCACTTTTTTAAAAAAAAAGTCAAAGTTACTATCTTAAAAAGTTTCAGGAGGGTATCTGTGTGGTCAGCGGTAGAAGAGGTAGATTCAAGTCCAGTAGCACTTTAAAGGCCGACAAGATTCCCAGGGTATACCCAGGATCTGACGAATGGAGCTTTGATTCTTGAAAGCTTATACTCGTAAAATCTTGTCAGCCTCTAAGGTGCTACTGGGCACGAATCCTGTATTTTTTAAAAGTGACAGGAAGTAACACCACATACCCAGACACACACACGCCCACAGTTAGCCAAATTGCCTTATATTATTAATAAGCTTGCGGAATTATGAATATAAAAGGCATTAAAATAAAGGGACATCACGTGTGTATACCAGAGTCAGAATTCCCAGAGCCCATGAATAGATGAGAAGACCGGGTTGCTGAAATAATTGGTATTTTTACTTAATGATTCTCAAGCATACAAAAATAATAGGCAAGCGATCACACACACAAGACAGGACTCAGAAAATAGAGTTGAAAAGATAGCGACTTTTGCATGAACAGGATTATCGTTGGTAGGTGATACCTGTCCGACGAGACGTGTAGATCATGCAGCAAAAAAGAAACACAGTTGGAGGGGGGTGGATCGTGAGTCGGCCAGCGACACATGTGGAATGATTCCAAACCGGCCGAGAATGGAACCAACAAGGTAGGAAGGGGCGAAGAGAAGAGAGTGAACTCAGAGAGAGCTCACCTTAAATAGCTGAATTGTGACCCGAGGCGATGGCCAGGTGGTCACCGGTTCCCAGGAAGCATTGGGCGGGGGGGAACTATACTCTGGATTAGTGCTCCCTCTAAGCTGTGGAGTCTTGTGAGCAAAAATTCCACTTTGTGAGCTACTGGCATTAAAGTTGTGAGCGATCAATCTGGCCACTGCATAAATCAGTTTGCTTTGGAGCCATCCTTCCTGAGCGAAGACAAAAATGTGTGTTAGCCGGAGGCTAAAAAACGGTGAGCTAGCTCACACTAACTCAGCTTAAGAGGAAACACTGCTCTGGATGGGTGAGACAAAAGGAAATGACAGTTGGGCAATTTAGGGTTGATTATCGGCTGGGAGTGACACCTCTTGGGGAAGGGGGCGAGACAAAGGAGAGGCTAGAGGGATCCAATCACATTGCTGGCCCGGTTCTTCACATTAACGATCAGATGCTTGGCAGAGAGGCATTACCTGGATCGGCGGCAGGACGGCTTAATCACTTCTTTTGTCTTTAGCTGGGCAACCATCTTCGTTTTGAGAATGACTTGGGAGGGAGAGAGAAATATGCTACTTGACGGAGAAGAGATAAGCAGGCTCAGGGCAGCTCTTTGCAGTCCAGCAAGGCAGTGACATTAGTGCCGTCCGAAGTGGCTTCGTGGCAACAACACACACACACATATACATTTCTGACTACACGCGTTGTGTTCTGGCAACCGGCTAGTAGAATCTTACAGCCAGGTAGCAAGTCTACTTCCTGGCCACAGCCACCCGTGCTTTGCTTCCGGTGTCTCTCCTTGTAGACTTCTGTATTTAACAAGCACTTAATTCAGTATCGCTCCACTTGTCAAGGAGCTAGCTCCATTCGGTTATGGATTGAGATGTACGCACACGCAGGCCCCGTGCTCGCGAGCGGCACCAATCAGCTCGTATTATAACTTTTTGATGTGATTATTGATGCTGAAGGGCCTGACGGTTAATCAAGTTGGAGTCGCTTTTTCTCTCCGTATACCTTCAAATGTAAATAAGTGATTTCTCCCTCCCTACCGTAGATTATTGCTTTTGCTGTTCACGCGCCATGGAAGGCAAGTCGGGTTTTTGTTTTTTTTTTGCTTTAACAGGCACTTAGTTCTACAAAATGAGGCCCAGCCAAAGCAATTCTGACAGGATTGACAGGGACACGAACGGGGCCTCAGCTGCTTTATGCCTCCAGTCTTGATGAGCCTCACAATAACAAATCAGACGCCGCGTCGGAGTGATGGCAGACGTCAGTCTGAAGTCCCCTGTCAGAAGATGTGTTTTCTGAGTGAGGGAATATGCGCTGGGCAAAAACTGCCCTAACTTACATCTCTGCACTGACCGTTGGCCTAGTGATGGTGACGGACAGTGTTTTCAAGCTGTTTTCTGGGGAAACAGCTCTGCAAGCAGAAAGCTAGCCTGTCCACCATGACAAGTCTTTTCTTGCAGTGTGCCTTGGGGTATATTCTGGGGCACTCTCATCCTGCATCTAGCGCAAGAGCCTTGCGTGTGTCTTAAGTGCTGTCAAGTCGCTTCTGAAGTAGGGTGATTCTATGAACTAATCAAGATGGGCAGTCGTGTTAGTCTGTCTCTAGCAGTAGAAAGAAGAGTCCGGTAGCACCTGAAAGACTAACAAAATTTGCGGCAGGGGATGAGCTTTTGTTAGTCGCTGCTCCCTTCTTCAGATACAGCTAGAATGGGAGTCCATCTGTCCTGTGTATTGGAAAGTGGAGTGATTTCAGATGCTGCCACGGGCAGTGGCTAGAAGAGCCCGCCACTCTGGTATGGGTCTCCTCAGGAGGACCCAGAGCATCCACCCAGCAGCCCCTAATCCATTCTTTCCCAGTAGGGTATACCTGGCCCAACTGCTGGACCTCCTGAGGGCAGCTGGTGTTTTTGGCCACTGTGTGACAGAGTGTTGGACTGGATGGGCCACTGGCCTGACCCAACATTGGCTTCTCTTATGTTCTTATATGTTCTTACTTTTATACGCAACCAAATGAGGCGTGAGGACCCAGGCAGAATAATCAACAATTTTATTTAAGAGGTCTAGTAACAACTGGTTTTCAAATAATTTGTAGAATAACGGGAACAGTAAAGGTAGTTAAGCAAACAAATAAAAGAACCCTAACAGGTCTATCTAGACTGTCCCTAAATGTCTCTTGGTGATTGGATTCAGATTCCTCTGTCTGCAGTAGCCTCTCCTCCGCAATGTTCCTGAGGAGTGAACCCCCTCCCACTTTTTGGCATGGGCTTTTATCTCTTCTTCCCAGGCATGACCCTCTACTCCTCTACTGGTTCAAGTTCCCCCTCCAAATCCCCTGTTAACCAATCACAGGGTCCAGAGGAGACCTGGGAAATGTAGGCCCCGATAGCTACTCTAGTACAGACTTCCCTGGCCCCACTAGGCCTGCCTAGAACTTGTAGGCCACACTACTATAGGCCAAAAGGCATTAGCAGGAAAATGACAGTAGCAGGTATGATGGGTTTAGGTGAGAGATGTAGAGAGGTAGCAGGCATGGATAAATTGGTAATGAGACAGGAAACCTAGGTCTTGGTTTAGTCCAGGTGGATGCATTGTCTTGAGCTTTGTTATCAGTTGCAATTCAGCAGTCTCTCTTTCTAATCTCCATTTGAAATTCCTTTGTAAGAGAACTGCTACTTTTAGGTCAGCAACTGAATGTCCTGGGAGGTTAAAATGTCCCCCCACTGCTTTAATATATATATATATATATATATATATATATATATATATATATATATATATATATATATATATATATATATGTGGTTCCTGATGTCAGACTTATGACTATTAATTCTTTTTTAGAAGGGACTGGCCTGTTTGTCCAGTGTAGAGGGTGGAAGGGCATTGCTGTCATGTGATGGCATAAATCACATGATTAGAGTACGAGGAGGAGTATAAACCTGAGATGGCCTGGCTGATGTTGCTGGGTCCATTGATGGTGTTGCCAAGATCTGTCTGAGAGCAAAGTTGGAATCTGGGCTCGTTGCAGGCCTTGGTACTGGAGTCCATGTGACTGCAAAGTGGTTTATCACCGTGGGTGAGGAGTTGTTTTAGGTTAGCAGGCTTTTCCGTGAGCAAGAAGAGCACTTTTTCTGTACCTGTGTGAGGGAAGTGTCACTATCCAGCATGGGTTGCAGGTCATTAATTACATATTGACCCCTGGCTTGAGTTGTGAGCTGTAGGTGGCCACCAGTGATGTCCTGTTGTCCTTTTCTTTGGGCTTGTCTTGTAGCAAGCTGGGTATAATTCTGGCCTTTCCAATCATCTTCCTCACCGTATCAGGAGGAGATTGTAGTTGCAAAAATGCCCGTTGCAGATCCTTCAAGTGAGCGCCTCTGTCTGAGGGGTTGGAGCAGATGCGACCATAGCGTAGGGTGTGGCTATACACAGTGGATTGTTTGATGTGGTTGGGGTGGTAGCTGGAGGCACGGAGGTATGTTTGCTGATCTGTCCTCCGTTTCCGGTATAATGTGGTCCCTCGTGTAATCCATACGGTGGTGTCCAGGAAGTTTATTTCTTGTGTAGAGTAATTCATAGTTAGATTGATGGTGGGGTGGAAGTTGTGGAAAGGGATCTCTCGAGGGCTTCTTTGCCATGGGTCCAGACAATAAAAATGTCATCAGTGAATCTCAGGTAAAGGAGAGGTGTCAGTGGGTAGGAGTTCAGAATTACGATGCCGTATAGAGGATGGGGTGGAGTTGTTTTCTGTTGCCCCAGAAGGCCGGACCAGAACCAATGGGTTGAAATTAAATCAAACATTCAGAACTTCCTGACAGTTAGAGCGGTTCCTCAGTGGAAGAGGCTTCCTCGGGAGGTGGTGGGCTCTCCTCCTTTGGAGGTTTTCTAATAGAGGCTAGATGGCTATCTGACCGCAGTGCTGATCCCGAGGCAGATCATGAGAGGGAGGGCAGGAAGGGTTGCCTCAGTGCTTGGTTCTTGTGGCCCTTTCTTACACACCCAGGAAATGCTGATTGCCACTTTGGGGCCAGGAAGCCATTTTTCTCCGGGCCAGTTTTGGCCAGGGATCCTGGAGGGTTTTTTTTTCTTTTTCTTTTGCCAACTTCTGGGCATGGAACAGGGGTCACTGAGTGTGTGTGGAGGGGGAGGTATTTGTGAATTTTCTGCATTGTGCCGGGGGTTGGACTAGATGACCCTGGAGGTCCCTTCCAATTCTATGATTCTATGAAAATGTCCTCTCATTAACAGCCTTGCTCAGGTCTTGCAAACCAAGGGTTGTGGCTTCCTCGATTGAGTCAGTCCATCTCGGGTTGGATCTTCCTCTTTCCCTGCTGCCTTCAACTTACCTGGCATGAATGTCTTTTCCTGTGACTCTTGTCTTCTTGTGAGGTGACCGGGGTGTAGACTTTTTAAATCCCCGGGGGGGGGGCTCTTTCGTGCACCATGTCCCCCCGCTTCTCCCCCCCCCCCGGCCCCAGGGAGGCAGGAGGGCAGGCCGGGGGTGGAGGGGAAGGAGAGGCGGCAACGGCAGCTCCATTTTGCCGGGGGTGGCTGAGCACCCCCCCCCCCCCGGGAAATTTCGGGGGAGGCTCAAGCCCCCCCGTAGTTGACGCCTATGGATGTGACCAAAGTACAATAGCCTCGGTGTAGTAATTTTTGCTTCTGGGGAGAGTTAAGGCTTGATTTGATGCAGAAACTATTTATTTGTCTTTTTGGTGGTTCTTAGTTTCCGTAGAATCCTCCTCCAACCTCACATTCCAAATGAATCAACTCTCCTCCTGTCCAGTTTCTTCATTGTCTGACTTTCAAACCTATGGATAGTAATGGGGAATACTGTGGCATAAATTAATTTGATCTTGGTTGCTGGCAACAGATTCTTAAGCGGAAGGATCTGTGGCCCGCAACCAAGATCGAGTTAATTTATGCCATAGTATTCCCCATTACTATGCATGGGTGTGAAAGTTGGACAGTGAAGAAACTAGACAGATGTTCCGGCTCCTTCATGGTTTCCCTTCTCAGTCCCAGTCTCCTTCTGATTTCTTGGTCGCAGCCTCCCTTTCTGGTGGGTGATGTTGCCACGGAATAAGAAACGCTTGAGCGATTTCAGGTTCTTCATCATTATGGGTAGCCGTGTTTGTCTGTCTGTAGCAATAGAAATGATGAAGAAATTCCTTAAAGACTAGCAAAATTTGTGGCAGGGTATGAGCTTCCATGAGTCACCGCTTCCATGACAGCTCTTCATCGTCAGCCCATAAAGTGTGTAATTCCCAGAGAGTGGTTTTAAACAACTAATGCATCCCAAGGGTACAAACTGCAAGAGAAAATGGTGGACAGGTTAGCTATCAACCAATACTGGCTTTCCGACTGAGGAATCTCCTCAGAGCTTCTGTGAGACTTCTCCAGAAGACATTTTGGAAAATACTGCCCTTTAATATTTTGGCCGTTGTTCCACGTGAATTGAGTATTTGCCTTCGAAACTGCCCCCAATCTTCTGCATGGCGTGGGGGTTTATGGGAGGTGAGATTTATCTGGTATTTTCTGTAGTTTAGGAAGCTTAGGAACTTTTCTACAAAAACAGGTCCTGAGTTTAAGCATCCAAGCACTCTGTTTACTCAAAAAAACTTCTCTGTGATCTGTATTGAGCCAGTGTGAAGGTCAGGAGCTCAGTTAGAGGCCCATGAATATCGTTGCATCTTTGGTCATTTTACAGGGCTGAGGTATGGAGAAACGGGGTCTGAGACCTTCCGCCAGTTGGGGCTTATCAGATTAACTGTCCATTGGTCCGAACCCTTCTGTTTCTTCTTGACATTTGAAACTGCCTACCCTTGTAAAGCCTGCTCTCCAGTAGCAAGTTTTGCACTGCCTTTGACCTTGTTTGCGGAAATCCAGTTCTGTAAACTTTTGGAATCCAAGACTCTTGTATGCATTCTGCCGTCCCGTTGTGAGGCTTCTGCACTTAGCAGCAAAAGATCAGACCTTTGTTGATGAAACAGAGTTCTTTATTTCTTAATACTGCATGACAGGTTCTCGAATGTTTGTTAGAGATGCCACATACAAAACAGTCAGAGTTAATATACCCTCCAGTACAGTTTGAAACCCCGACATTCGACCAGTCACAAAAAAGGGGGAAAGCGCGGTTAAAAGATCTTAGCCGTTTTACTTCCCACAGGAAAGGTGAAGTGTGAAAGTTATAAAATTTTCCCCTCTGAACTGGGCACCCCAGATGTGCTAGGCATATACATAACAAAGTAGTTGCCGCGGCCTTTCAAGGTCTTCACATAGCGATAAGAAAGTCCTGTCTCTCCGGAGATGAAGGAGGAGGGAATGCATGGGAGGAAAGGCCATTTGTTCTTTTGGTGACGTGCAAGTATGCAGGGTCGCCACTCTCCCGGATGAAATGCTTACACTAACCAGACCCTCAAAGAGCAATATAACTCAGGGCAATAAACGGGTGGGGGTGAAACAGGAGACAGCTTGAAAGAGATAGCAAGGGTTACACTTTTAGCTCAGCGATAGCAAGTTACAGAAAGCACAATGAAAACCTTGTTAGGATCATAGGATCCTGACACCCGTCTATGCTTCTTTGGTGGTGTTACCCAGTTCAGTTGCGTTTCTCTTTGTCTACATTTTACCAGTCTCCCTCTCCCCTTTTATGCATTGTTTCTATAACTCTGTAACCAAACCTCAGTGCGAAAAGTAGACGAGAAACGCAGTACGTAAATAAAATTAAATAGTGGGCATAATTGGGAAAAGAACATGGAAGGCTCTGCAGAGCGGTCAGTTGCTTTTGAACACCAAGTCTCAAACTCCTGGGAAAACAGAAACCAGCTCTCTACCAAATCAGCCCCAGTGTTTTCTGCACTGGCTGGTTTGGCATTGAGGAGAGCTTGCAAGTGCTCCCTCTAAGCTGCGGAGTCTTGTGAGCAAAAGTTCTACTTTGTGAGCTACTGGCATTCAAGTTGTGAGCGAGCGATTTGGCTGCTGCATAAGTCAGTTTGCTCTGGAGCCATCCTTCCTGAGCTGAGACAAAAATGTGTGAGCCGAAGTCGAAAAAACCGTGAGGTAGCTCACACTTAACTCAGCTTAGAGGGAACACTGAAATGGTGGCCCCTCTCCGTATTGCTTGAACGTGCAGAGAGGGAGAGCATGCAATCTCACGCTCATGAGTGAGGGGCCTACTATACATGAAGGCAACGTGAGCGCACGTGCCCCATCTCTTGGACTGTTATCATTTGAAAAGCATCGTTCCCTGATGGTCATGGGGAGGGAGCGTACGCCTGGATGTTGCCACCGTGCTCACAATCCGGTGATCCCGTGCAGGTAAAGGATCGGGACCACTGTGCTCATGCCCACTCTGTCCCTCTTCTCCTTCAGTCATCTGTGTGATTCACTTAATAATTCAGAATTAATTCCAGAGGACAGGTTTACCAGTTGATACATATGAAGGTGCAGGTGGGGTGGGAAGTCATTTAATGATTATATCTTTTTAGCTAACTATGCAATATTATAGAGAATTGAATATGTATAAAAGCTAACTGCATTTGAAAATAATGGGGAAAAAATAAAATTCTATTGCAAAAAAAAAAGAAAGAAAGAATTAATTCCAGAGGGTATTATTTGTGTTTCATTTCACACCGTTGTCCTTGAGCATTTAAGGAGATCTAAGCTGTAATTCTGTTGTTCGTAAGTTATTGTGAACTGTTGTTTGGCGCTGGGTCTTAATGCTTGCTTATAGCCTGGTTCTCCTTCTCTTTCCCAAACAGTGGGGCCGATTATTACGACTACGCCCACGGCTTGAGCGAGGAGACGTATGATTCTTACAGTGAGTACACTTCAGTTCCCCGATCTGTAAAACGGAGAGGAGTCCTTGAATGTAGATGGTGAAAGGGGTTCTCACCTCTTTTCAGCTTTTGCAGAGTTGTATTTAATGTACTTTGATAATGACATGAGATGTTCGGAAGATCAAAGCGGGGCGGGGGGGGGGGGGGCGGGAGGCTTGGAGTCCCGATTTGGGCTTCAAACTCATTGGGCTTCCTTCCTCGGTCAAGTTTGCAAGTCCTAACTCCGCTTGCTGGCCTTCTGTCCCATCACAGTAGTATTTTTTTTTTCTGACCTAAAGAGGGCTGTGTTGTTAGCTGTATTTTATTTTTAGAAGCTGATACACTGCCACGATAACCCTGCTTACGTTCCTTTCACCCTAAAAAAGAGGCTTGTGCTGCCTCAAGTATATTATGAGCCAAAGATAACATGCTACACTTAATCTAGCTGTCTTTCCTGGCACTAAAAAAAGAGTCCACAGCCGGTAGGAGTCAATGGAAATCTTAGTGGCTTGGTAATGACCATTGCTCCCTCTAAGCTGTGGAGTCCTGTGAGCAAAAATTCTACTTTGAGCTACCGGCATGAAAGTTGTAAGCGAGCAATTTGGCTTCTGCATAAATCAGTTTGCTCTGGAGCCCTCCTTCCTGAGCGAAGACAAAAAGGTGTGAGCCGGAGGCTAAACAACTGTGAGCTAGCTCACGCTAACTCTGCTTAGAGGGAACGCTGGTAATGACGATTGCTGCAGAGGCAAACTGGGAGGGTGGGAATATTCCCCTCCACACTCACACACTCACGTCCCGTCTTCCTGTATGGAGGGTGTATTTCAGCTTGGCTGGAGACAAGCAAGCCGGCAATGGGAAATCCAGAGTCGCAATTTGCTGTTGCAGCCGCGTTAAAACGTTGAATCCTTTTTTCCTCGTTCCTTCATGAAAGTGGAAGAGTGTGGTTGGTTGGGGGGGGGGACGCTTCTAACTTTGTCATCCCTATCTGTCCGGAAATGCTTCATTCCATGGGCATCACCAAGCTCTGTAAAGACTCCCCGCCTGCCCCCGCTTCGAGCATTTTAAAGCTCATTGGCTTTCCTGCTTTATCAGTGTTCCATTCTGTGCTTGTTTCCTCCCCTTTGATCTCCCTGAGCATTTGCAGCCCTGTTCTGATAAAAAAATAGCTCCTTCAATACATATGGCCCCTACGAGGTAATGTAAGAAACAGAGCGAGGCCTCAGCGTAATTGTCTGAAATTTGATATGGAGACACCGGGAATTGAACCTGGGATCTTCTGCATGGCAAGCAGCTGCCCTCCCACAAGCCTCTTCTCTCGCCCGCCAGGGAGAAGGAAGGACTCCCGGCCGGCAAGGTCTCTTGCATCAGACAAGGGCTCCTAGAACTTTAGGAGTGCCCCACTGTTAACTGGTCGAAGAGCAGGCTTCCCAGCAGTCACATGCTTAGGTTTGCAGTTGAGGTATGGGGAATGAGAGGAAAAAACCCAGGAAGCTCAGAAGAACATAAGAGAAGCCACTTTTGGATCAGGCCAGTGGCCCATCCAGTCCAACACTCTTGTGTCACACAGTGGCCAAAAACACCAGGCGCCCTCAGGAGGTCCAGCAGTGGGGCCAGGACGCTAGAAGCCCTCCCACCGTTGCCCCCCCCCCCCCCGCATCAGGAATACAGAGCATCACTTACCCCAGACTGAGAGTTCCTGTCTATACCTTGTGGCTAATAGCCACTGATAGACCTCTGCTCCATAGGCTTACCCAGTTCCCTCTTGAAGGCGTCCATGCTTGTAGCCGCCACCACCTCCTGGGGCAGTGAATTCCATGTCTTAATCACTCTTTGGGTGAAGGAGGACTTCCTTTTATCCGTTCTAACCCGACTGCTCAGCAATGTCATGGAGTGCCCACGAGTTCTTGTATTGTGAGAAAGGGAGAAAAGTTCCTCTTTCTCTACCTGCTCTATCCCATGCATAATTTTGTAAACCTCGATCATGTCACCCCTCAGTCGTCGTTTCTCCAAGCTAAAGAGCCCCAAGCGCTTCAACCTTTCTTCATAGGGGAAGTGTTCGAACCCTTTTATCATTCTAGTTGCCCTTTTCTAAACTTTTCCCAGTACTATCTTTTTTGAGGTGTGGCGACCAGAACTGTACACAGTACTCCAAATGAGGTCGCAGCATCGATTTATAAAGGGGCATTATGATACTGGCTGATTTGTTTTCAGTTCCCTTCCTAATAACCCCCAGCATAGCGTTGGCCTTTTTCATTGCAGTCGCACACTGTCTCGACATTTTCAGTGAGTTATCTACTACGACTCCAGGATCTCTCTCTTGGTCAGTCTCCGCCAGTTCGGACCCCATCAACGTGTATTTATAGTTAGGATTTTTGGCCCCTCTAGAGTTTGGAGAAGAAGATGAGTGCCACCACATGAGTCTACAGGGATACCTGTCATAAAGGGCAGGAAGAGACTGTCTCGAATTCTCCCCTCTCGTGAAACAAACTGACCATATTAAAACGACACTACTGTGTCTGTTTTGGAACGGCATGGAAACCAGCCTTCCAGGCGTTTGGTACCCCCAGCTGCCATTTTGGTCTCTCTGACTTAGGCTGATACATCTAAGTGCCCTTCACCTGGTTCTCAACACAAGTTCTTTCCTAATCCAAGGCTCCTATAGAGTGTTCCGATTCGGCCTGCGGTCTTTTTTCTCACTGCTTCAGATTTGCCTCTCTCTGCCACTTGAACCGATTCAAGCTGGTAGTCATTACGCAGCGGTTGTAAAGTGTGCTTTAGAAAGGCAGGAGATGTTAAGAGCATTAAGGTTTCTTGTCGGCATGCCATGGCTTCCGGAGCAGAGACCCACGTGCCGTAACGGTGAGGATTAAAAAACCGTTTTTCAAAAAAAAAATCAGTGGTACCGGTTTAATTAACGAAATCTGTTGTGGATGAGACCCACAAAGTGTGTGAAGAGACACCTTTTGCTTCAGGGATAAAAGCTAAACCTTTGGCTGGAGATCAGAGGGACTCCGACTTCTATCAGTCATGAAGCCGCGCTTCTCTCCCTGCCACATGGCTTGCCTGTTTTCACAGCGAGCGACCCACAATTTCCTCGCTAATGGATCTCGCTGCACTTTTCAGGAACACAGTTGAAAACCATTTGCCGGGGACTGATTTTTTTTGTTGTTGTTTGTTTGAAGTGAGCTGGCTTACGTTGTGTTTTACAGTGTCTCCACAGCAGAAGCAGCAGTCCTCCCCCTCTGCGCTTGTCATAGTTGAACGTTTAGCCATGCAGTGTGTCTGCATGAGGTGGACTTAACATGCGTAGCTGTGGTTTGATCAAACCTCAGTGAGTTGTGGCTGTCCAAATGCAGGCCGCTCAACAAACTGTGGGGTTGTCATAAGAGGACGTAAGAGGAGCAATGTTGGATCAGGCCGGTGGCCCATCCAGTCCAATGCTCTGTGTCATACAGTGGCCAAGACCCAGGAGCCATCAGGAGGTCCACCAGCAGGGCTAGAACTCCAGAATCCCTCCCACTGTTGCCCCCCCCCCCCCCAAGCACCAAGAATACAGAGCATCACTTGCCCCAGACTGAGAGTTCCTATCTGTACTTTGTGGCTAACAGCCACTGATGGACCTCTGCTCCATATGGTTATCTCCATATGGTTATCTAATTCCCTCTTGAAGCCGTCCATGCTTGTAGCCTCCACCACTTCCTGCGGCAGTGAATTCCATGTCTTAATTACTCTTGGAGTGAAGAAGTACTTCCTTTATCTGTTCTCATCAATTCCACAGAGCGCCCACAAGTTCTTGAGAGCCAGTTTAGTGTAGTGGTTAGGAGCGCGGACTCTAATCTGGGAGAACCGGGTTTGATTCCCCACTCCTGCACATTCAGCTACTGGGGTGAACTTGGGTCAGTCATAAATTCTTTCAGAGCTATTCTCTCAAGGGCAGTCCTCAAGACAGCTCTCTCAGCCCCACCTACCTCACAGGGTGTCTGTTGTGGGGAGGGGAAGGGACTGTAAGCCACTCTGAAACTCCTTCGGGTAGTGAAGGGCGGGGTATAAATCCAGTCTCCTCTTCTCTTGTATTGTGAGAAAAGGGGGAAAAGGACTTCCTTCTCTATCCCATGCATAATTTTACCCGGCTCCAAACCAGGATTTCAAAAAACAGTTCGTAGCTAGTTTATGCTAACCGTGGTTTGTTGCATCGTGTGAATTCCCAAGCTGTCGTTTGCTGTGCGGTGCTGCCCCTTTGCACTGAGACCCAGTTAGGGGAAGGATGTCTTCCCTGCTGGAGGCAGAAAGGAAACGAGATGCAGACATAGTGGGATGCATGCATAATCTGCGACCCTTCCACCCCCAGTAGAGTAATCAAGAGTTTGCTGCACTGGAGCAAACTGGTTGATTCATGGTGGCATTTGAGTGCCTGCGGTCCCCAGTCGTAGTCGTCTCCCCCAGAATCGCCAAGGCTGGAACCGCATGTCGCGAAGCACGCTACCCTCCAAAACCTCGGCCCTGCATTTCCTCCTCCAACCTTCCTTCCCCCGTGTCTCCTCTTAACAGAGTATGCGATGTGACAGCATTGCTGCAGCAGCCCACTCAGCTTTATGGATTGTCACTTGCGGGAGAAAGGAGATGGTGTAATGCTGTGCTTATTGAGGTTGGGGGTGTTCGTAATAGCAAGCCTCGTGGGACAAACGGGGTTGTTTGTGGGCCAGATGCCTTTGGAGGATAGGCCAGAACCAGACATGACAGAGCACCTTTTCTGTTGCAGGATTCTGTCAAAGTCTGACCAAGAAAGCGTTTTATGAGCTGGTGTGATGTGATGTAGTGATTAGAGTGTTGGACTAGGATTTGGGGGAACGGTGTTCAAATCCTTCCTTCATTGTAAACACTCACCCTCCCTCCGGAACCCTACCTTGCAGGGTTGTTCGGAGGATAATAGGAGGGAGAACCTTGAGAAGCCAGTGTGGTCTAGTGGTTAGTATGTGGCTAGTGTCTGGGAGACCCAGATTCGAATCCCTACTCTGCCACGGAAGCTCACTGGGTGACCTTGGGCCACAGTCACACACACTCAGCCTGGCGTACCTCACAGGGCTGTTGTGAGGATAAAGTGGGGGAGAAGAGATGTAAGCCACTTTGCATCCCTACTGGGTGGGAAAGGGTATAAAGGAAGTAAAAATAAATAAAACCTCCCAAAACAGTTGACCCCCCAAATATTTTTGTAATGCCTGCAGATATCACTTAAGGAAGCAGTTGCTCTTAGTGTCGGGGCCTCAAGTTTGTGTCTGTTTTATACTGGTTTAACACCTGTATCCATTCCGTCATCACTCACCCTCCTGGCCTCACAAAGTCAGGGCAATGGCTCGAGCGCTTTCTGAACCAGCTGCCGGGTCAGCCCTTCCTTGGGTCCGAGCCCTTTCCACATAGCAGCCAACCCAGCTGCACCTTTTCCATTTCAAGGTCCTCGAGCGACTTCCCTTCTCTTCCGAAGGTGGCTGGCATCTGCGTTTTGCTTGCCTTCACCCCCTTCTTTAATCCCTCTGCCTGAATAAAATTTGAGTTCCCCCCCCCCATGCACAACAAGAGAATATGGAAAATGTGACACATAAATGACATGGATAAATAAAATGCTTTTCTTGCTTGCTTTTTTAAGCAAAAAAGTGCCGGCGTAGTGTTAGGGAGCCCCAGCATGGCAAACAAATCACTGATAATTGCCTCGTGCATTAAAAAAAAAATCCTCACTCTGCACTGCTTTCCCAAAAGACGTTGTTCAAAGGAGTTTACAACTCATTAAATATACACTATACAACAACATCATAAAAATTAAATGAATGTGTAAACCATCTTTCTTCCCCCACACACACACCCCATCTTTACGCAAAATGATGCTTTGTGTGTCTTTTTCGCTTCTAAAAAGAGGGAAAGATGAACAGTGGATACCCAAGGTTGGTCAGGAGCTTTTTAACGATAACGGGAGTTGAGGAACCAGGTTCTTGAGGAACCAGGAACTGAGAGCCAGTTTGGTGTAGTGGTTAAGTGCGCGGACTCTAATCTGGGAGAACCAGGTTTGATTCCCCACTCCTCCACTTGCACCTGGCTGGATGACCTTGGGCAAGCCATAGCTCTGTACCAGCTGTTCTCTCAAGGACAGCTTGGGAAAGAGTTCTCTCAGCCCCACCTACCTCACAGGCTGTTGTGGGGAGGGGAAGGGAAAGGAGTTTGTAAGACTCTTAAGTGTCTGAGACTCTTAAGTGAGTGAAGGGCGGGATATAAATCCAATCTCTTCTCTTCTTCTTATTCTTGCCCTCTGCTTGCTTTGGCTAAGGTGCCATTTAAGATTCGCTCATCTGAGAGGGTGCTCCCCAGCAAATAGCCAGGATCTGCCATCTACCCCTTTCTCGCACGTTTCCTGCTGTGGCTTTGTAGAACATCCTACCGTAGGAAGTGCAGAAAAAGCAATGTTCAGGACGGAGTGCATTTTTATAAAAGGATAAAACAATAGTGTAATGGAATTGCTCAGTCGGTTGCAATGTCTCATTGTGTCGTGTTGCTTTTTGTTCATTGCCTTCTAACTTTGTAATCCACTTTCTGTGTCAAAGTGCATCCTAGGCAGCTTTTTTTGGTGTTTGTTGGTTTCTAATTATTTAATTATTAGTCCTGTTGCATTTTCAGGATACTCCGTGCTGGGCAGGCTGTGAATGAAGTAAAGAAAGAAAGAAACCTGGGTTCCGGGGCTGTGCGAAATCAGTGTAGCGGTGGCTTGTGATGGAATATTCCACACTCAGATAGGAGAGGCGCAGTGTTCCCCCTAAGTTGAATTGGTGTGAGCTAGGCTCACAGTTTTTTTAGCCTCTGGCTCACGCATTTTGGTCTTAGCTCAGGAAGGATGGCTCCGGGGGCAAACAAGTTTTATGCAGTAGCCAAATTGCTTGCTCGCGACTTTAATGCCAGTAGTTCACAAGGTAGGGTTTTTGCTCACAAGACTCCACAGCTTAGAAGGGAGCATCAAAGAGGAGTTTTCAATTATCTAAGCCCCATGTGATCTGAGCCACTATGGTGGTTAGGCGGGATATAAATTTAAATTAATAAATAAATAAATAAATAATAAATCTGAAGCGATATATCCCAGACCCACCTCCATGCAAACTATGTCTTGAGCTTCCGGGGTCCCTGGGAAATCCCACACACTCTTGACTCTGGGATGCCGATGTCAGAGGAGAATACATGTATGGCTTGGAGCAAGATGGGTATTCCCAACCTCAATGAGACACTGGGCACTTGTGAGACTAGAGGACAGTAGGAAGGGCCAACATGGAATGCCTGCCGTGGGTGTGTGCGTGCATCCAGCCACAGAATGGTTGCCCTGGGAGCCGTGGCCAGTCACAGAACACTGGGCAGGTTCCCAAACAAGCATTCTGCCATGATGAAGGTGCCTGTTTCCAAACGGGTGGCTCCCCACAGGCACACGGGTGATGCCTGCTTAGCTCTTCTAAAGGACTTCCTGCTCCAGTGACAATGGAGGAAAGCTAAGATTGGCTCTTTGCTTTAAGGAAGAGTGAACTGTGTGCCTGGAAATACGTTGGTGGGCGCCAAGTTGGGGACTGCCGAGGGAGATGGATGCCTAATCAGGGGTCATTTTGTAGAAAAAGAGGTGCAGGAGCTCGTTAGCATAACTTATTAGCATAGCTTATTTGCATATGCCACACCCCCTGACATCACCGGAAGTGTGTCAGAAGGCGACACCCACCACTCAGGCTCCACCCCGAAAATCTCCAGGTCTTTCCCAGTTAGCTTGACACTTTGACTAAAGACACTTTAGGTTTCCTTTGCTCTTGCAGGGAAGCTACCCTCCAACAAGGATGAAAATACAGATCAAGTTAGTATGGTCTTGCTTTTTTCTACAGCGCATCACCATACGTGCCCGCTCCTGGGCGTGTCGCTCCCGGAACGGCGTTCCGGGGCGTTCCTGCTCAAAATGACCTTCATATTGATCTGCGTTCCGGGGCATTCCGGCGTTCCGGGGCGTTCCTGCTCAAAATGACCTTCATATTGATCTGTTTATTTCAGGGCAGGGGAAAATAAATCACATGGACTTTTGGGGGGGAGAAGTCCTCACACTGTTTGTGCTCCCTCGTTTCAGGACAGGAAGACTGGACCAACTCGAGACACAAGGCGCCTCCAGCCCGGACAGCGAAAGGAGCCTACAGAGAGCAGCCCTATGCCAGATACTGATTATACTGTCTGATGTTGTGAAATACCCAATCTCCACCAGTCCTGTATACTGTTCAAAGTAATTTTTTCTATGAACAATCTCCCTTTTTATTAAAATCAAAGTGCTTAATCTGAATGGACGGACTGAGCTTTATCTATTTTTTGCTGAATGAAAAACCCGGACAGGAAGATGTGCGTGAAACCCGAGGAGCTTTGTTATTTCCAGATTGTATTGGGGGGGGCGGGGGGGGGGGGGCAGGTGATCAAAAGGAGGGGGGGGGAGAGAGAGAAAAAAAAACAGCCTTTGATTTAACTAGCGTTAAAACCAGCTAGGTTTACTTAAATACGTTAATCCGTTCTCTTAACCTAAGCGTAACCTTTGATTTCAAAGGGGTTCCCCCCCCCCCCCGACAGTTTAATTCTTCTTGTTTTTATCCTTCAACCGTTTTGCTAAGTCTTTCTCTTGCAAACCTGCGTAAAAAGGGGAAAAACAGATCGCCAGGGCAAATAATGTGGTATTTTGTAACCTGAGTCTTGAAAATGTTCTGTAGTGTTAAGCAAAGTCTACTCTTGCTTGATACTAAATAAACTTTTTGAAAGGAAAAAAAAACAAACAACCGAGTGTGTGTGAGAGTATGCATTATTTATTTAAAACCTTCATAAATAGTCGTAAACAGGGAAGGCAACGATTTTAACAGCGGTCAGCATAAAAACGGCTTCTATTAAGCCATTGTACGTCTTTTTCTTTTTAAAAAATGGTATAAACTTAAAGGTATATTTCATGTGTACACACACATCTATATTTTCATCTTCTATACATGCAATAAAGACTTGTAAAAGGCTTGTTAAAGGAAATATCCAAATGGTATCAATCTGTTGGTATGCCACATCTTTAAACGAAAGGATCAAAAAACCTTGGTATAAAATAGTTAATGCATTTTATGAAAAGAAAAACAGATAATTATTTTTTTTAAAAACCTGTGGATTTAGTTTTCGTCTTGTTGAGCATTTCTTCACTAGCACAACTTTTGGACCTTTTTTTTTTTTTATTGTTTTGTGTTTTGAGAATTTTGGTTCGTTAATGACCACCTCGCTCCGTGCTGGAAGCAATAAATGCAAAGCTTTTAAAGACTTTCTGATTTGACTAATTGAGGTCGCTTTCGTCAGATGCAGAGGATGTGTAACCCTTAAAACGGTCTTCATTTGCAAAAGGTAAATAAATCAAATAAGATTTTAATCTCACTTAATTTATCTTAATATAACCAATTAAAAAAAAAAAAGCAGGAAGCGTGCCAATTAGCAAGTTCTATTTTAGATGAGAGAGAGGCTTTAAGATCTCCACCTAAAACTTCATATTTAAAAAGCTTAATTTGTTTTAGGCATCTAAAAAGCCTTAGCTCGGTCAGTTTAATTGGTGCCAATTATTCCCTATTAAACAAATGTAAAACATCATAACTAATAACTGGTAATCCTAGCATATATGGACAAATAATGTAACCAAGAATTTAAAAACATTACAAATGTCTTTTTTTTCTAAAGCTTTTTCGTAGGTTTTCGGTTTATTTGTTTTGTCTTTAAATTGCGATATCGTGACTTTTATTTATCGACTTATTAGGATTTGAAAGTCTAGAGTTGTTACGGTTATTAAAAAAGAAATCTTTTCTCTTGTCAGGAAGCGCTTGGATGCCTTGGAGAACCGAGAAGATAACCTGTTTCCATTGACGTGCTGGTAGGTACCCTTTCTTATTTCGAGTTTGAGTTGAAGATGCACCAGGGATTTACTCATTAATAAAGGAATGGGACTTCCTATCTGACAGGGTTTTTACCCTGCTCCCAAGGAGCTTAGCGTATGTCGTTCTTGCCTCTTCCGTTTTATCCTCACAACAACTCTGTGAGGAACATTAGGCTGAATGACCATGACTGCTCAAGCCTACCCAACATGGCAGAGTTGGGGAGGATTCAAATCTGGGTCTCCCCAGGCCCAAGTCCTGACGCTTGGTTGCCCGGCCCTGGATATCCACTGGCTTGAGTTTCTAAAATAAATGACAAAAACAGAAAGCCCTGACTGGCATGCCCAAGACTTTTGAGTGTATTGGTTCTTTTGACCCCACCCTTTACTGGGCACACCCCTTTTCAGATCATTTATTTTACAGTTGTCTCCGTCACCCTGAGAAATCAGTTCAAGGCTCGGATAAACACTGAATTGTCACCAACAAAACACTGGATTGTCACAAATCCATAAGTGGCTTTTGTTCTGGTATGTATCTCATGGGGGCAGTCCTGCAGTACGACACGCTGCATGCTTTCTGACCCCTTCCAAAATAGGTGTAGAAAGCAAAACTAGGGTTTGAATTTGAGACTTTTAAGTGGACTGCGTGGGCAACGATGGCTTTCATTCTTTGGATTTGTGATGGCTACTGTGTCAGAAACAAACAAAAAGTTATATAAACAAGTGATACAAAAAACCTCGTTTCCCTTGGCCAGTGAGGGGACTAGTACAAGGAGTTCCATTCCTGCAACTTCTTAATCCTAGATGTTACGGAACTTTGCTTCCTATGCCTAGCAAGTGTAGCAGAATTCAAGCCCAGTAGCACCTTAAAAGACCCACAAGATTTCCAGGGTAGAAGCTTTCAAGAGTTAGAGCTCCCGTCATCAGAAAGGATCTTGGAGGTAGTAAAGCTTGGTGGTAGTAGAAAGCGTCATCAGATCGCACTTGGCTTATGATGGACCCCATAAGGGTTTTCAAGGCAAGAGAACAAACAGGTGGCTTGCCCTTTCCGCCCTCTGTGGAGCAACCCTGAACTTCCTTGGTGATTTCCCTCCCAAGTACTAACCAGGGCCAACCCTGCTTAGCTTCCAAGATACGATGAGATCGGGCTAGCTTGGGCTATCCAGGTCCTGGCTCAAAAGAAACCATGTGGGTCCTTCAAGTGCTACTGGACTCAAGTCTTGCTCTTCTGTTGCGGGACATCATGGCTACCCACTGGAAACTATCCTTACTAGGCACAGCTGACCCTTTTTTGGTGGGAATGCCAGAAAACATTAATCGGCTCATGAAAATGTTGCGCTGGCAAACCAAGAAGGAGCAGAGAGGTTGCCCTTGGCCAGAAACACTTAGACCGATTTCACACAAGCCGCTGCTCCGCCCCCACTCTTCCCTTTCCCCCGATTGCACGTGTCAATTTCCCACTACGTGCTGCGTGGCTGCATTTTGACCCGCAGCTTCGCCGGTCTCCTCTGTGTCTTCTAGATCCTCAAAAAACAGGATCGCAAAGGCACGGGGGAAATTGGGCGAAGCTGCAGGTCAAAATGTGACCACCCTTGGGGCCAGTCATGCGTCAGTTTCCTGCAATGGCATTACAATTCTCGGCTATCACCTAGCAGTGAGACTGCATGTAGAATCCCATTTCAGGAATGTGCTCAGCTCCCCGGTCACAGCATAAATTTAGGCAGACGTTAACCTCCTGGCCAGGGCATCTGATGCTTCCTTGCAGTGTCGTATCAGGTGGTGTGTACCTTGTGCTTGCAAGGAAATTAAAATTCTGCACCGAGGAAAGGGCAGTTGTGCGGTGCACAGGTTATGTAAGTTTGCATGGCCTCCCTTTACGTTGCATGATTTATTCCTGGTTTCGGTGATTGCTACAGAGCAGGCCGACGTGTAGGGCATCGAAGTCCTACCCCTCGGCGCCGTAAATCTTCTTCCTCCAGCCCGCAGGCTTCTGAGAATCCAGAAAGCATTTCCAGCGCACTTTTGCAGCCATAAGAAATGGAAAGCTGCTTTTCTTTAAAAAAATTCTCCGGCAACTGAACTTCACGCCCAACGACGTGTTTTGTGCATTTCCTCAGGTGGTGGAAATTACAGTGCGTATACTGCCCTATACGATGCTTGGCGTGATCCGAGGGTGATAAGTAAAATCACGGCAGTGCACAGTCACAGCCAGCCTGTGTTGGTTGAAAGTGGTCTGCCGTACGCTGTTGCTCGTTTAGTATTCTGGGAGTGTCCCTGAGTGTCATGTTCTTTGGGGAAGAGGGTCTTCCGTTGACCCTGCTGCATCGCATCTCTGTGATTCTTCGAGCGCTGCACACTGATTACCGCTGAGACTAAGGGGCCAGATCGCAGACCCTCTTTCTGCTACTCTGCTCTTCTGATCAGTGCACACTTGCTCAGTAATGAAACTAAACTACCAGAAGGTAGGCTTGGAAGCAGCACTTTGACTGTTTGTGGTGGAGAAGGATTTCTCCTTCAGGCTTGGAGCCTTCTTTAAAAATGGAAAAGAACTGTTGTTGGTTTTCTTCGGTGCCTTCCGTGTATCAGAAATACCTGCTACGGCTGCATGTCGGAAAACAAGCCAGCGTTGTTGTTTTGTTTTTGACAGGCTAGTAACTTCTGTGGCCTCATTCACACAACTGTCCAGCAGTGCTCCCTTTAAGCTGTGGAGTCTTGTGAGCAAAAACTGTGAGCTCCTGGCATTAAAGCTGTGAGCAAGCAATTTGGCTGCAGCGTGAATTAGTTTGCTCTGGAGCCCTCCTTCCTGGGCTGAGACCGAAATGTGTGAGCTGGAGGCTAAAAATATGTGCGCTAGCTCACAGTAACTCAGCTTAGAGGGAACACTGCTGTCCAGTTGGATTCTCTTCACCTGAGGTTTAGTATAGGAATCCCGGGGGCTATCTGGCACTCACAGGTATCAGTCCAGCAATCTTCAGTCTACACACGACATCACGCCAGCTCCATGGTGTGTTTCCCTTTTGCTGATTTCTGCTAATGCCTTTTTGCATAAACCAGTTGATGCAGCAGACGCTAGGGAGTTCTCAACAGCCTTAATCGACACCCTGGTCGTCTGCATAAAGGGCCTGGTCCCCAGAGAGCAAGACCTGGGAGAGCACCCCCTGAAAGTAAATCGTTGGTCCCGCTCTAGAGACAGGAGTACATGTTACGAATAGGAGCCGATTCAGCATGTCCGCACAGCACTCTGCCTCGTGCTCCCTTGCTCTGGTTTGCAGGTGAACTTAGAAAGTACCCCCATTGGGAGGTTACGGTGCTGGAAGTGTGGCTGCGTGGAAGCTATTTCTGTGACGTTTGACCTGCACAAAGTGCTGGAGGGGGGTGAATGTTTGCCCTGCGATATCAAATGACCATAACCTAAGACTGAGCCCTATGAGAAAAGGCCGAGGGACTTGGGAATGTTTAGTCTGGAGAAGAGGAGGCTGAGGGGGGACAGGATGGCTCTCTTGAAGTATCGGAAGGGCTGTCCCTTGGAGGAGGGCAGGGAGCTGTTCCTGGTGGGCAGCAGAGGAGAGGACTTGCAATGATGGGTTGACATTAAGGCAGGAAGGTACCGGCTGGACATTAGGAAAAACTTTTTGACAGTCAAGAGTAGTTCAGCAGTGGAATCAGCTGTCTAAGGAGGTGGTGAGCTCCCCCTTCATTGGCAGTCTTCAAGCAGCGGCTAGAGGAACCCTTGTCAGGGATGCTCTAGGCTTGTCCTGCATTGAGCAGGGGGGTTGGACTAGATGGCCTGTCTGGCCCCTTCCGACTCTGTGACTCTCTTGAGTCTATGATATTTATACCCCACTTTTCTCCCCCAGTGGGTTCCCAAGCCAGTTTACAGTATTGTTCTCTGCTCCATTTTCTTACCAACAGCAGCTCTGAGATAAAGGTTAGGGTGAGATGTGACCAGCCCAAAGTCACCCAGCGAGCTTCCCCGGTAGAGTAGGGATTTGAACCTGGGTCTCTCACGTCCTAGTCTGACAGTCTAACCACTCCATCACTCTGGCTGTCGACCAATTAAATTGATTAAACCAATCAGTGTTTCCCAGGATCAGGACAGGAGCTCAGACCTTTGACTCAGTGGTTTTTGTCCTGCATCTAAATGTTTCCATTTGTAGAAAAAATAAATCCAACATTTCCAGAACTGGGGGGGGGGGGGGGGGTTCTGTGGCAGGACGAATTAATTTGTCAAGAAAAAGCAAACGAGTTACATTTTCTCCTGCATACCAAAGACTTTGAGTATTAACTGATAAAGCCAATTTTAGTTTTGCTGCTCCCCCCTCCCCGGAAAAAAAGGACACTTACAAAATTGGGTATCTTAATCTCATCTCGTTCCAAGCAGCATCAACAATATTCACAAATACCCTACTAACTACTGTATTAGAATCAAAATGATCTTCGTCTGCTGACGCCCAGCCATTAAAAGACACAGCCCAAACAAGATGTTGCGATACTTCTGGAAATGGCCAGGCGTGAACTTTTATTGGATTTCAGCTTCCTGGGAGCAGGGCTGTGAGATATAATTGGGAATAACAGTAACTTTTCAGGAGACAAAATTAGAAGTTTTGAAGGCATCGGAGTGAAAAGACTCCTGTGCTCTGGAATAACAGTGCCAGTCGAGGTCAAGTTTTCGCACTCGCGGGTTTCTTCAATCAAGACATAATTGCCAGAATGTAAGAATTCCGTTGTCTAATCGGATCAGAGGCCATCCTCATTTCCAATGGTAACCAACCAAATGCTCCTAGAAGTTCACAGGCAGGGCCCTGATGGTCACGGCCACTCCTCCAGACATAATTCTTCCTGCCATGGTAGACTCGTGGTTTTCCTGTACTGCTTCAGGCTTCAGATGGATTTGATGGCGCTTCATATTTGTAAAAAAATCAACATCGAAAACTAAATATCAAAGGTTTTTTTATTGAGCCCTTTCCCTGACGTCTAGCTCTTTATGGGCAGGGAGTATTTCAGTATGGATCATTGAAGTCCCTACCTGTAGGTGGAAATGGTACAGATCACGCACAAGTTTACCAGCCTGTCTTCCCAAACATCTGGATCTCTGTTGCCCAAGAATGGGGAGGTTCCATTGGGCTCATTAGCAGACCTCCAGTGGGTATCTCCCATGAACACAACTGACACTTTAAAAAAATCATCTAAGGCAGGGGTCCTTCCCCCCCCCCCCCATCCTGTGGGCATCTTTGGAATTCTGATATAGTGTGGTGGGTGCCGCCACAAAATGGCTTCCTCTGGAGGCAGAGCCAGCCATATAATGGCTGCCACAGCTTGCCTTGACTCACACAGTGAAGACCCTTGTGCTGTCAGGGTTCTGCACAGCCAATCAAATCTCCAGTGGTCAATCAGAAGCCTTGCTGGGCTGAGTCCAGGCCCTGCCCAGTTTCTAAAAACACTTGGTGGGCGCCAGGAAAGGCGTCGGCAGGCGCCATGGGCACCGCGCTGGCGACTCCTGGTCTAAGGCCTGGCCTGCACGGGCTGTAGAATGAGGACACCGGCTGGTCCTCCCTGCAAGCTGAAAGCCGGCACAGCTGGGGGAGCAGGCCCAGGGTACAATCCTTTCTCCTCCAGGATGTGCTGGTCGATTGGTCCTTTAGCTTAGAGAGGTATCTTGAAAGTGGCCTCTTCCGTCTGCAGCATGAAGTCACGAGTCCACTAAGCCCACATGCGTAGGTCAGACTTGAGCTTTTATTTATTTATTACTTTGATTTCTACCCCGCCCTCCCTGCCAAAGCAGGCTCAGGGCGGCTCACCTAAAACCAAAACAATGAAACAATAGATATCTCGATATAAAAATACATCTCAGTGCAAAACTACATAGTAAACAATATCAGTGGTGGTACGCTGGAAAAGTGCATTTCGACGCGGTCGGCTGTACCACCGCCCTGGATGACTTCTAACTCTAGGCCAGCCCAGAGCATGGCTGATAAGGAGCGGCTCCTATCGAAAAGCCTGCCGGAAAAGCTCCGTCTTTACAGCCCTGAGGAACTGTGAGGGGTTGGAGCTGCTAAGGAGCCGCTAAGTCGGAGCTGCTAAGGAAAACGCCCTGGTCCTGGTCGATGTCAACGTAGCATCCTTCGGACCAGGGAGGGCCAGGCGGTTTTGTAGTCCCAATTGAAGTGCTCTCTGGGGGACAAGCGGGGAAAGGCGGTCCCTCAGGTGGCCCCGTGCTTAGTGGCCCCTCATCCTTTCCTCTGGCCTGGACTCCGTAGTTTAGGCACGTTTGCGATGCAACTGACTTGTCTTTAGTACTCCATAACTGCGTATGGAAGTGAAAGCTAACAGGAGGAGCCCTGGTTTGTCTGAATCTACACCACCACACCAAATGCGGTGTCGGAGGAGACCAGGCCCTGTTAGGAGAGGCTGAGGGACTTGGGAATGTTTAGGCTGGAGAAGAGAAGGTTGGGGGGCGGGGCGGGCGTGATGGCGCCCTTGAAGTCTTAGAGGAGGGCAGGGAGCTGTTCCTGTGGGCAGCAGAGGAGAGGACTCTCAATAATGGGTGTAAATTAAGGGCGGGAAGGTACCGGCTGGATGTTAGGACAAAGTGAGCTCCCCCTTCCTGGCAGTCTTCAAGCAGCAGCTGGACAAACCCTTGTCAGGGATGCTGTAGGCTGATCCTGCACTGAGCAGGGGGCTGGACCAAATGGCCTGTAGAGCCCCTTCCCACTCCGTGATTCTGTGAATTTTACAGATCCCATAGACTGCCAAAAGTCAAACGTTTAAATTGAGGCTAAACGAGGCCAAACGTTTAAATTGAGGCTATTATGCCTGGGAGACCAGAATTCTAGGTAAAGTCGAAGGCAGCGGGAAAAGAGGAAGACGCAGCATGAGACGGACTGACTCATGTCAGGGAAGCCACAGCCCACAGTTTGCAGGACCTGGGCAAGGCGGTTCAGCATAGGACATTTGGGAGGTGATTAATTCATCGGCTTGACGCAAGTCAGAGGCAGCTTTAATGGCGTGTCACACAGAGACAACAACTTGTGGCCAGTTAGACTAAAGGCAAGCCCTGCCAACGGGCAGACACTGTTGGTGTTCCATCAGCCGTGTGAGTTTATAAACTGGTGTATTTGAACACTTCCATTTACGGTGCTGTCTCCAGAATTCAAGCAATTGGTCACCACTTAACAGTACAATTCCATCTTTTCCTCCCTGTACATGGCGGGGGGGGGGGGGATCCCATCTCTTTATTTGCAGAGAATAATTGGATCCAGCCAGCTTTTTCGGTCGATCCCTCCTAATTTCTCCTCCTCACTATAGCTCCCCCCATCATATATGTTTCTCCATGTGTATCCCATAATCTAACAAAGCCTTTTCTGTGCTCAAAGGGGGGATACATACACCCCTCCTCCCTTCTTTACAGCGTTAGAAAAATCTGGTTGGATCCAATTCTATAGTAGTTTTCGCCCATCTTAAATCAGTAAGGTTTCTAATTGCCGCTTTCCGCCACCTGCAAAGTGAGACTCTCCCCAGAGTCGCCAGTAATTATTAGTTCCAAGAATGTGCCCAGATGTGCATCTTTTTGTTCTCTTGTTTTCCAGGGGCTTCGCACGCTGTTCCGGACAGACTCAGACACACTCCCTTCACCGACGTGCCTAGGAAACAACAGCCAGCAAGCTAGCGACAAGTCCGCTTTGAGTTACGTTGCCCCGCTGTGTTGGAGAGATCATAATGAGCATCGTTCTTTGGTTTTGTTTTTCCAGACCTCAGTTTTAACTCTCAGATGTGTACTTGTTTACTGCTGTAACTTTGCGAAGACGTAAATAAAAAGAGTTTCCCGCACAGACATTTTTCTTCGGGCGCTGTAGTTTTTTGGGTGTTTGGGGGGGGGGGGCTTTTCGCATGGGGAGAAGTAACCTTGAATAAGTTACTCTTGCTGGAAGGGGCTTATCTGTTATGTGTTCAGCTAAGACAAGTAAACAGGGTAGCGATCACGTCGCAGAGAGCTCTTGGTGAAAAGCAAACAGATATTCGTGGAGGAGGAGGTACCCAGGGACAAAGGACTTCTGAAGAGGGGATTTAAAGAAAAAGAAAGAAAAGACCTGTTCTCTGTCCTTGGATAAGGTTTGTGGGCGACCTACTGTTCTGCTGAGTTATTTATTATTTCTTGTACACCCAGCCTTTCTCCCCAGTGGAGCATCAAAGTGGCTTTCTCCTCTCCTTCATTTTTTTTTTTTAAAAATCCTCACTGCAACCCAGTGAAATAGGTTAAGCTGAGAGTGTGTGACTGGCCCAAGGACACCCAGCAGGCTTCTGTGGCAGAGCCGGAATTCGAACCCAGGTCTTTCAGATCCTAGTCCAAGACTCTGACCACTACACCACACTGGCTCTCTCTTCTTTTTTAAATATATATTTTTTGATTTTATTGAACAAGATAACAATATTACAAACTTGACAATAGAATGGAATGCCATCGACGGAGTACATCAGAAGATAAATACGAACACAGATCTAAATACCATGCTTATCTTAACAGACATAAATTAGCATTAGAACCTGCAACGTAGCATGAAAAGGAATAATTACAATTCATTCAGTGTGAGCAGAAAAGAGATTTAATTCTTGTCCAGTACGTAACAACGATCTGAGATGCCTCACACAACATTTGTGTAACAAAGGGAAACCGTTTTTCTAGAAGACTGGGCTGATAGGAGGAACCTTTAGACCTATCTAAATTATTTGTAATCTTATCCAGAATAGATGGCTCTCTTAAAAATCCCTTTTCACCAAAACATGGCAGTTTCAGTCAGTCTTCCCTCTAAGCTGAGTTAGTGTGAGCTAGCTCACCGTTTTTTAGCTTTCGGCGCACACATCTTTTTGTCTAAGCCCAGAAAGGATGTCTCCAGAGCAAACTAATTTATGCAGTAGCTAAATCGCTTGCTCCCAACTTTAATGCCAGCAACTCACCAAGTAGATTTTTTGCTCACAAGACTCCACAGCTTAGAAGGTAGATTTGGTCCCAGCCCTCTGCCGCGCACCAACATGCGTGAACTTCGCACAGCAAACCTTTCTAAGACACAAGTGTGCGGCAGCGCTCTCCTCAAACTGAACTTTGGTGGGAAGCATTTAAAACCACCCTGCGCTGCTTGCCCCTGAGACCTGCATGCTTGGAATCCATGTGCATCCGCTTGGAGACTGTGTCATCTCCCATTACGCCCTCTTCTTTGCTATTTGTTTATGAGGTCTCTCACCTGAATTTTTTTTTCTGTGCATTTCTCCTGCTGCCTGCTCTGTAGTCTCTTAACCCAGAAGAGAATTCACACTGTTTGCCAAATCACTTCCTCTACAGTCAGGTATCCCCCCCCCCCCCCCCCCCGGATAGCACCTCCAGCGCCTGCCCACAATTTACTGTGTTCTCTATTTTATTTACCACAGCGCTGATTGTGTGAACTCAGGCAGATCATGAGAGGGAGGGCAGGAAGGGCTGCATCAGTGCTTAGTTCTCGTGGCCCTTTCTTACACGCGCAGGGAAATGCTGATCGCCACTTTGGGGTCAGGAAGCATTTTTTTCCCCCTCCAGGGTAGTTTGGCTGGGGATCCTGGAGGAGGAGGAGATTGGATTTGTAGCCCACCCTTCACTCGGAGTCTCAGAGCAGCTTACAATCTCCTTTCCCTTCCCCTCCCCACAATGGACACCCTGTGAGGTAGGTAGGGCTGAGAGAGCTCTTTTGAGAACTGTGACTGACCCAGCGTACCCAGCTGGCTGCAGGTGGAGGAGTGGGGAATCAAACCCGGTTCTCCCAGATTAGAATCCGCCGCTCTTACCCACTTCTGGGCATGGAACCAGGGGTCACCGGGGGGGGGGGGGGGAGAAGTGTGAGGGGGAAGAATTTGTGAATTCCCTGCATTGTGCAGGGGGTTGGACCAGATGATCCTGGAGGTCCCTTCCAACTATGATTCTATGATTTATGCCCCACCATTCTCCCCAGTGGGAACCCAAAGCAGCCTACATCGTTCTCTCCCCCATTTAATCCTCACTACAATCCTGTATTCAAAGAAGTGAGCAGTGCCTCACGAAAGCGCATCCCCATGCCGGAAATCTTCTTAGTCTTTAAGGTGCCGCGGGACTCTCACTCTTTCCTCCTGCTGCAGGCAGACTAACACGGCTACTGACCTTGATCTCTCGTCATGTGTGAATGTGAGAGAGTCCTGTTGTCTCGTTGACCTTTTCCTATACAGACACATCCTGGCAGATCAATGCTGTCTCTGTTTCAGTGACTTTTACTACCAAGTAAGGATTTAATTGGGGAGAGTGCGGAAGGTATTCCTTCTGCTATGATTTCCCTGCACTAAAAAGTTACGGGGGCGGGGTGGGTGGGTGTGTCATGAACATGGCGGTCATGAATGGTGTGAAAGTGAATGCCAAGGTCAGTCAAAGACACAGTCCTGGTTCCATCCATGATCTTTTGTCTCCCATATTAATTTCTAACCCCGACCTGGAGGGTCCAGGCTAGCCCAATCTTGTCAGATCTCGGAAGTTAATTACTAGAGCCATCCCATACAAAGAGAACATCTATAAAATGTTTTATAAGTGGCATCTATCTCCAGGTAGATTATCTAAATACTCTCCATCGGTAAATAAAATCTGTTGGAAATGTGAGCAAGACTCAGATACCTTCTTTCACATGTGCTAGGTTTGTGGGAAGGCAAGTAAGTACTGGTGAATGATCCCAAAGGTACTCCAAGAAATAATTGAAATTGAGATTCTATTCAAACCAGAATTATTTCTTCTTAATATAATTCCTGATTTATTTTAGAAAGCAGACCGACATCTGATACTACACGGTATCACAGCTGCTAGAATTCTTTATGCCAAATATTGGAAATTGGACAGGATTCCTGACAGGCAGGAATTTTTACAAAAACCGTTAGGTGTTCCCAGAATGGATAAGCTGGCAACAGTGTTAAAAGGAAAAGAGGATGTTTTGTTTGATTCAACTTGGAGTAAGATATATAACTGGATGAGCAAAATTTCAAAAATATGTTAGATTTGTATAGTTAACAGTTTTTTGTTTTGTTTTTCTGGATGCTTCTATAATTATGTCAGCGTGTTTTATTATATCAGGGGTGGGCAAATTGTGGCCCGCGGGCCACATGCGGCCCACCAGAGTTTTTTGCGGCCCGCCAAGACAGTCGGCCTCATGGTTTCTCAACAAGCAATCTCCTGATTTCAAAAAAATTGTAGAAAAGTGTGATAGGGTACATTTGTCTCATTAAACTGATTCTAAAATTAAATGTGCTTGCAGCTATATATGATACAAAATTAGCACAATAAATGAATTGAATATAACTACCACTATTTAATTTATATTTATTGATTTTTATGATACAATTTATACCTTTTCTGAAATGCAAAGTTAACTAATGAATGCAATCATTTTAAAAGGTGTGGCCCTCCGCTAACCTCCGCTCCCACAAAGTGGCCCCCAAGCCAAAACAATTGCCCACCCCTGTATTATATGATTATAAAATCTATAAATAATTTTTTAAAAAAAGATCTTGGAAGTTAAGCAGGGTTGGCCCTGGTTAGTATTTGGATGAGACACCACCAGTATTCCCTCTAAGCTGAGTTAGTGTGCTCATAGTTTTTTAGCTTCCGGCTCACACCTTTTTGTCTTGGCTCAGGAAGGATGGCTCCAGAGCAAACTGATTTATGCAGTAGCCAAACTGCTCGCTCACCACTTCAGTGCCGGTAGCTCACAAAGTAGAATTTTTGCTCACAAGACTCCACAGCTTAGAGAGAGCATTGGACACCACCACAGAATGCCAGAGTTGCTACACAGAGGCCGGCCATGGCAAACCACCTCTGAACATCTCTTGCCTTGAAAACCCGGTGGGGTCACCATAAGTCAGCTGCGACTTGATGGCACTTTATACACACACAGTAATTTCTAAGCATTTGAGTAGTACGGTTTAGCTGACCTCCCAAAGTAGGAGTGTGTATACTGGCAGAACAAGACTTCTACTTGATGGTCGGATCATGGTGTGGACTTCCAAGGAGTTCAGGATGGTGCACATCATTCTTCTTTCCCCATTTTACCTGCACAACGACCCTGAGAGGCAAGTGAAGTCAACCATGTGATTAGCCCACGGTTCTCTGGTACATTTCATGGCACCGTAACGCGCCCTCTAAGCTGTGGAGTCTTGTGAGCAAAAATTCTACTTTGCGAGCTGCTGGCATTAAAGTTGGGAGCGAGCGATTTGGCTACTAAAGAAATGAGCTTGCTCCGGAGCCATCCTTCCTGAGCAAAGACAAAAATGTGTGAGCCAGAGGCTAAAAGATGGTGAGCTAGCATAGAGTGTTGGCCTGACCGCTCTTTTATTTATCAATATTTGGGGGAAATATTAGCTCTTAACAATATGCAGCCAGCTTATGGGATCTTGCCAATGTATACAGAGGCGGCACTTCACTGAGACTTTCCAGGAACTGACAGGACTCAAAGTATAAAAGATTGTTTACTAAAAATGTAATAAAAGGTTTACAAACAATGTTACACTATAATTCACACAGTTATATAGTACTAGGAAATTAGAAATACAGAGATGTTTGCATGAGTAGAGTATATGATGGTTTCCATTGAGGGTGATATTTACCTCTGTATGAATCAGTGGAATCCGTCTGGAAAAACGATGGAGAGAAGTCTTCGAGAAGAGGACAAAGGATTGTGGTTCTGGACCAGCAGAAAGCCACGTGGCAGACCCAAGTGGTGCACCCAAGGGTCCGTGACGGAGGATGGGAGACAAGGAAGGAACTGGAACAGGAACTAGACTGACTTGTAACTCTTGGGGGGCAGCTTTTATTGGGAGGTGGTACCTGGGAGGATGGCATGATATGAGGCCATCTCAAGAGAGGCTATAGATGGTCCATTCTCTTATCTTCTAGCCACTAAGGGGGTGCTATAGGAGTGGTCAATATTCAGATCTACCTGATGGTCAGGACAGGATGTTGACGTCAGCGGGATCTGTCTTCGGGATCACAGGAGTGCTGGGCATGGGAACCGATTCTCAGGAAGCACCCTGCTGTCTTCGCACCCAGGTGTGAAGTCCTTTGATGTAGGAATGGTAATGAGGTCTTGCAGGAAGGGGCATAAGCCTGTGTACATGCCTGGAGTGTATCTGCATGGAGTTGCTGATAGAAGCCTGTAACCTCGTGGCTTTATGTGTGAGAGAGTGTCTTTGTTCTCTGTGTTAACCTCCCGCCTGTAAGTGGCAACCTTAGAAAATGGTGCTCTGACCCTATATTGCAGGCATCTATTCCCATCTTCCCACTGGTCAACTAGTGCACTTTTGTGTCTCACATAACTGTGTATCATAGTCCATTCACTGCTCTCATAAATCATCTTAGAAGTTCATAAGAATGCTGTGCAGGCTTACAAGAGGGAACACTGGGGATTTGAACCTGGGTCTCCCAAAGCTTAGTCTGATATGCTTGACCACCCACCAGCACTCGGGATCAAGAGAAGAAGAGGAGATTGGATTTATACCCCGCTCTTCACTACCCAAGGGAGTCTCAGAGCGGCTAACAAACTCCTTTCCCTTCCCCTCCCCACAACAGACACCCTGGGAGGTAGGTGGGGCTGAGAGAGCTCTGACAGGAACTGCTCTTTTTCAAGAACAGCTCTGACAGAACTATGGCTTGCCCAAGGTCATCCAGCAGGTGCAAGAGGAGGAGTGGGGAATCAAACCTGGTTCTCCCAGGTTAGAGTCCACACACTTAACCACTACGCCAAACTGGCTCTTAAAAACATAAGATCAGTTCTTGGGTTAGATAAATGTCAGTGACCATATGAAGTGGGCCTATGGAATTATGTCCCTACCAGCTGGGTGGTGGGTGGATGCAAGCCACCAACGCACACCCCCTGAAACCACTATCCTTTCAAAACAGAACCAAGTTCGAGTCCAGTGGCACCTTTCAGACCAACAAGGTTTAATCTTGGGTGGTGTAAGCTTTGCTGGTCTTAAAGGCGCCCCTGGACTCAAACTTGGTTTTGTCGCTTCAGACTAATATGGCAACCCCACCTGGATCTATCCTTTGAAAAGTTTCACCGGGTCTCTGCCTTCATTGGCGCTATTAAGAAAAATACTCCTTTTGGTTGGGATTAATTCTTCCTCGGGGGGGGCCGCTATATTCTGTGGCTTAAAGGACAGGAAGAGTTTGTTTGTTTATTTATTTATTTATTTATTAAACTTATATCCCGCTCTCTCCACCCAAAGGCAGACTCAGAGCGGCTTACAACAAAGGTTAAAATACAATTCATTTAAAATACAATTAAAATGAAAACTTCCCTTACTCTATATATCCTCCACTGGCGGCATGTCAAATCTACTCACAGGTGGGTCCCAGCAGGTAGGTCATATGTATTTCCTGTATAACAGGTTGGTAGATGTAATTACCAATAGACGAAACCAGCAGATAGAACCGGGCCAGGGCTAAGATGTCTACCTTAGGCGGCCCCTACTTGAAAGCCTGGTGGAAGAGCTCCGTTTTACAGGCCCTGCAGAACTGCATCAAATCCCGCAGGGCCCTGATGTTCTCCGGGAGCTCATTCCACCAGTGCGGGGCCGCTACTGAGAAAGCCCTGGCCCGTGTTGTTGCCAGCCGTGCCTCTTTCAATCCAGGGAGGGCCAGCTGATTTAGGGTTCCTGACGGTAGTGCTCGCTGGGGGGCGTATGGGGAGAGACTGTCCTTCAGGTAAGCAGGTCCCAGGCCATATAGGGTTGTGTCTTGTCACAAGAATGAAGGGGGGGGGGGGGGGAGATCAACAAACATGTTTTCTTAACTGCAGTGGCGCAGGAGAGCTGTTTTCATCTTGCCGATGTGTCTGCGGCTTCATTTCAGAGCTCCCTGCAGCTGGGAGCGAAGCATTACAGCTCCCTCTTCTTTCTGTACAACACTGTTCCTACCTGAAGGATTCGTGTAAAGGTTTATTCAAAACATTCTTATGCCACCTTTCCCCCCAATCAGAGTCCTCAAGGCAGCAACCATAAAAAACATTTGAACGCTTAAAAAACATTTTAAATGATGGGGGGGGGGGGCGAGGGGAATCGATGAAACACACAACACCAGAACCGCGGTGGAGGCATGTGCCAAGCAAAACAGTCTTTGCCCACTGGTGGAAGATAATGATAGTGGGAGGCAAGCAGGAGCTCATTTCGTAGCAGGAGCTCCTCTGCATATTAGGCCACGCCCCCCTGATGCAGCCAATCCTCCAAGAGCTTACAGCAGCCCCTATAAGAAGAGCTCTGTAAGCTCTTGGAGGATTGGCTACATTAGGGGGGTGTGGCCTAATTTGCAAAGGAGCTCCTGCTACGAAAGGAGCCCTGGAGGCAAGGAAGCCCCTTGTGCTGCCGCCCATCAGATGGCGGAGGCAACCAAAGCAGGACCTGCGAAGATAACCTGAGTGTGCGGGTAGTCTCATATTGGAGAAGACGGTCCTGAAGCTCCGTTGGGCCCAGGCCACACTGGGATGTAAAGGTCAAGATGTCCCTCTACCCTAAATATTGGATAGTGAACATCCGAACCTGGCTCTCGTGTAGGGATTACAATTAACAAACAAACAAGCCCTGTGATAAAATGACTATTATATTTAATAACTCTTATAAACATCAATTATTTTATTTTTACTCAAAAGTCCAACATCCTCATCTTCATTTAATAACTCTTATGTGCATCAATTATTTGGCAAAAAAGACAAAAAAGTCCAACATCCTCATCTTCATTTAATAACACTTATGTGCATCAATTATTTGGCAAAAAAGACAAAAAGTCCAACATCCTTATCTTCATTTAATAACTCTTACGTGCATCAATTATTTGGCAAAAAAGACAAAAAGTCTAACATCCTCATCTTCATTTAATAACTCTTATGTGCATCAATTATTTGGCAAAAAAGACAAAAAGTCCAACATCCTTATCTTCATCTAATAACTCTTATGTGCATCAATTATTTGGCAAAAAAGACAAAAAGTCCAACATCCTTATCTTCATCTAATAACTCTTATGTGCATCAATTATTTGGCAAAAAAGACAAAAAGTCCAACATCCTTATCTTCATTTAATAACTCTTACGTGCATCAATTATTTGGCAAAAAAGACAAAAAGTCTAACATCCTCATCTTCATCTAATAACTCTTATGTGCATCAATTATTTGGCAAAAAAGACAAAAAGTCCAACATCCTTATCTTCATCTAATAACTCTTATGTGCATCAATTATTTGGCAAAAAAGACAAAAAGTCCAACATCCTTATCTTCATCTAATAACTCTTACGTGCATCAATTATTTGGCAAAAAAGACAAAAAGTCCAACATCCTTATCTTCATCTAATAACTCTTACGTGCATCAATTATTTGGCAAAAAAGACAAAAAAGTCCAACATCCTTATCTTCATTTAATAACTCTTACGTGCATCAATTATTTGGCAAAAAAGACAAAAAGTCCAACATCCTTATCTTCATTTAATAACTCTTATGTGCATCAATTATTTGGCAAAAAAGACAAAAAGTCCAACATCCTTATCTTCATCTAATAACTCTTATGTGCATCAATTATTTGGCAAAAAAGACAAAAAGTCTAACATCCTTATCTTCATTTAATAACTCTTATGTGCATCAATTATTTGGCAAAAAAGACAAAAAAGTCCAACATCCTTATCTTCATTTAATAACTCTTATGTGCATCAATTATTTGGCAAAAAAGACAAAAAAGTCCAACATCCTTATCTTCATTTAATAACTCTTATGTGCATCAATTATTTGGCAAAAAAGACAAAAAGTCTAACATCCTCATCTTCATTTAATAACTCTTATGTGCATCAATTATTTGGCAAAAAAGACAAAAAAGTCCAGCATCCTTATCTTCATTTAATAACTCTTATGTGCATCAATTATTTGGCAAAAAAGACAAAAAGTCTAACATCCTCATCTTCATTTAATAACTCTTATGTGCATCAATTATTTGGCAAAAAAGACAAAAAGTCCAACATCCTCATCTTCATTTAATAACTCTTATGTGCATCAATTATTTGGCAAAAAAGACAAAAAGTCTAACATCCTCATCTTCATTTAATAACAATTATGTGCGTCAATTATTTGGCAAAACAAGTCAATGACCACCCGGTTATACAGTCATTTCACCAGTCTTCCTCAGGAGTAACTTTACACAGAGTAAAAGGTGTCAGCCTCTAGGTGCAGCTTGGCTTCTATGATATTTCCTTCAAAGTTTTTCAGCCTAAGTTCTTTTTAGTTCTCTTCATATCTTCTGATTTTCATAATAGCTACTGCTTCCACTACAATCCTAGAACAAACATAATTATTGAGAGGAACATGGAAGCTGAATGGAATGTTATTCTATAATCTTTAAGATAATTAATAATCTATGCCCTATAACTTGCTTTAAGTTCCAAAAGTACTTAAATTAGGAGCAAGCCAGTTAATTTATTTCTGACAAAGTAGCAACCAGTCTTTTCTTCAATACCCGGCTAAAGCCTTCCTTATTTTTAATGGCTGGTAAATGCTCTCTATTTCAAGTGCTGGCTCAGTTGCTCTCTAGGTGTACCTGATAGAGGCATACATCAGTTCTCCTTTCTTCTGGCTAAAAGCCTTCTTTTTAAACAGACTTACAAATACTCTCCACCAGCTAGGAACTCTCTAAAAAGTATTCAGACTGATTCCATGCAGCTGCATGTTAAATTTTCCTTTCTTAAAGGTATAAAACATTGATAAGGTGTCTACAGGCTGACCTCCTATATAATACTACACTTTTAAATGAAATTATATTTAGTCTTAAAAAGGAGATAAGCTCTATTGAATTATCTTCTAGCGGTTAAGAGTACGGACTCTGATCTGTGAGAACCGGGTTTGATTCCCCACTCCTCCACATGCAGCTGCTGGTGCGACTTTGGGTCAGTCACAAGTTCGTAAGTCGCACTAACTCAGCTTAGAGGGAACACTGGTCACAAGTTCTTTCAGAGCTGTTCTCGGGAGCAGTTCTCGAAAGAGCTCTGTCAGCCCCACCTACTCCACAGGGTGCCTGTTGTGAGGAGGGGGAGGGACAGGAGATTGCAAGCCACTCTTGAGACTCCTTCGGGTAGTGAAGGGCGGGGTATAAATCCAATCTCCTCCTCCAGATGGGACCTGGGGATCCTTGATTCCAAGACTGAGGTTCACTGAAATTATAACTGAACTAGCTACTGGATCTAAAATAGTGTTGGGCCTTCAACTTCCCTTCCACCAGCTGCCCCCCCCCCAAGGCTAGGGTTGCCAACCTCCATGTGGTGGCTGGAGATCTCCCAATATTACAAGTGATCTCTGGGCGACCGAGATCAGCTCCCCTGGAGAAAATGGACGCTTTGGAAGGTGGACTCCGTGACATTATAACCCCATTGAAGCCTCTCCCGTCCCCAAACTGCACCCTCTTCAAGCCTCGACCCCAGAATCTCCAGGTATTTCCCAGCTTGGAGCTGGCAACCCTGCCCTAGGCTCTGTTCAGTTGTCGTAGAAGTTACTTACGACTGCACGGGAGAGCCTGTGAACCCAGAGAAGGGATAAACTTTTAAGTGAAGAGGTGGGAACAGGGCAAGGAAGAGGAAAACGCCCAAAACAGCAAGAAAGCCATGTGAAATTGGTACATGTGTGATATTAGCAGTGGTGTGAGGTAAATATGTTTGTTGTGGGACTTTCAGTTCTGGAATTACGCTTGGATTGGTTAGCGGCAAAACCAGGCCGCCAAAGAACACGGTGGCTAGACACTATAAAAATCGACACCAGCCTGAGCATGGAATGACTCAAGAAAACAGTACAAGAACGGAGAACGTGGAGAGAGCTGGCCCATAGAATCGCCAAGAGTCGGACATGCTAACAACAACAGTTCTGGAAAGGACTCTTGGGTGAGACACAGTTTCCAACTTCTCAGCTGGTGCCTGTTGCTCTGCCTTTTAAAAGATGGCTGGATTCCGACAGCATTCCAATCTCTCACTGTTCCTTGGGGGGAGCCGAGTGGACCCAGTTTGTAAGGGGAGATGCGGCCACAGCAGAAATGCAGCCTGTGTGCTGGGGCACAGTGTAATCATAATAGGGTTGTTCTAGCTTGAAAACACCACTTGCATCTCGTGGTACCCAAAAGAATAAGTTTGTATGTGGCTTTAAAAAAAAATGGGAAAGATCAACATGCCACTGGTCTGTGCAGACCACCAAACCAGAGTTATTTTCGCTGTGGGAAATAAAGGAATCCTCCATCTCCAGAGGCAATACACCTGCGTGCAAAATAAATGCACTTCAAAGCCATTAGGAATGACCCACTTGTGCTGAAATGTTGATTTATTTACTTGCTTTATTTATATACCGCCTTTCTCCACAGTGGGAACCCAAAGTGGCTAACGTAATTCTCTCTTCATTTTATCCTTACACCAACCCTGTGAGGTAGGTTAGGCTGAGAGTGTGTAACTGGCCCAAGGTCACGAATAGGAATTTGAACCTGGGTCTTCCAGATCCTAGTCCAACACTTTGAGCACTATACCACGCTAGCTATCTACTTTTCATGGTGGATTACTTAGAAGTGGAGGAAATAATTTGGCTTTCACTCCCGGGTACTTCACTAAGGAATGAATACTTTGTCTTCAGCGATCTGTAATCCTGTATCCTCCCTCGGCCATGGAAGCTTGCGGAGTGACCTCTCTCAGCTTAACCTACCTCAAAAGGCTGTTACGGCAATAAAATGGAGGAGAGGAGGACTTAAGCTGCTTTGGGTTTCCCTTGGGGAGGAAGGGGGGGGGGGTGTACACGAAACTCCTCCTCCCTTTCCCTTCACTTTCTCACAACAACCAGGCGAGGTTGAGAGGCAGGCGAGGTTGAGAGTTTGTGATGGGCGAAAGGTCGCCGAGTGAGCTTCCACGGTAGAAGGCTGTGGCGGGTGCAGCCACAGGATTGGCGACACAAAATGGCTGCCACAGCTTACCCTCAGTCATACGGTGCAAACGTTTGTGTGGTGGCAGCTGCCGCCAAAGCAACATTTTTAAAAAGTCTGAACAACTAATCAAATCTCCAGTGGCCAATAGCCATAGTATCCTGCCAAATACATATTGGTGGTCTGTCTCTCCCTGACCACAACCAAGTGTCACCAATAGGAAATCAATTCAGAGAGTATGGGTTCAATGACGCAGATCCATTCTGCCACGGTGCCTTACAACAATAGTTAAAAACATTTGTCAGTTGCAACCAAAATAAAATAGCAAAACTCCCAAATCCATTCATTTATTTGTTTCGTGTATTCCCCCCCCCTCCTCCCCAAGGGAAACCCAAAGCAGCTTAAGCCCTCCTCCTCTCCTCCATTTTATTGCCGTAACAGCCTTTTGAGGTAGGTTAAGCCGAGAGAGGGTGTGGCTGGCCCAAGGTCACTCCGCAAGTTTCCAAGGCCGAGGGAGGAGTCAAACCTGGGTTTCCCAGACCTTGTCCGACACCCTAACCACTACGCCACACCCTCTCTGGGAGAAACTCGAACGCATCCCTAATGAAAAGGGTAAGAGTCCAGAAGCACCTTAAAGACTAAGTTTGAGTCCAGTGGTCCCTTTAAGACCAACAAGAGTTTAATTCTGGGTATAAGAACAAAACTCGAGTCCAGTGGTCCCTTTAAGACCAGCATAGTTTAATTCTGGGTATGAGAACACTCGAGTCCAGTGGTCCCTTTCAGACCGACAGAGTTTAATTGTAGGCATAAGCTTTCACATGCATGCACACTTCTTCAGAAAACTTTGTTGGCCTTTTTTTGGGGGGGGAATTATTATATTTTATTTTCTACAAGACTACAGAAAAACAACTAAACTGAACACACTAAACTATCCCCGGGTATACAGAGACCAAGTTGTTACTATGTGTAAAATAATATTGCTTCAGTTAATTTCAAGAAAACAGTTACTGTATCAAGGCATCATTAGCTTTCTATTAGCTACCAACCGTAAACATTTAGGTTAAGTAAATAACTGCGTTGAAGACAAGTGAATACATAGCCAAAAATCAAACTTTCAACGTAACAATGATGATTCTTTCTTCTTTCTTTTCGCTTCTTTTAACAAAGTCTTATTTGACTTTCCGGGGGGTTGGAGCTGCTGCTCCTTTTTCTGCGTCAGAGTCTTTTCCCTCAGAATTGTTACTCGCTGAAGAATCAGTACTTTCCAGTCCATGTTGTCTTAAAGGGGCCACTAGACTCAAGACTCTGTTCTCTTTAAGTTAGGCTAGGCTGATGGCGCGTCTGGCCGGAGCTCACCCAGCGAGCTTCCATCCATCCATTCCAAAACTAGATTCACCACCCACGTGCACTCTGCTCTATCCCACTTTTGAGAAAACATTGATCTGAATCGATATTTTGATGTCAATCAAGCTCACTTGCCTCAATATGTTGCGCCCAGATTCAAGTGCCTTTTTGGTAGTATTTGAATCAGGATGCCAAAAAAAAAAAAAATGTGGCGTGTTGATAGTATCTAGGGAAACGGAGATCCTAGAAAATTGGATATATATGGAATGATCAGGGAATCACAGTAGAACTCTGTAATTTCTGGGCAAGGGGGGCAGGCATTGTTACGTGGCGGGGTGCAAAAACATGGACTCTCCCCAGTGTGGTTACAGCTGGTGGTTACAGCGCTGGACTAGGGGCTGGGAGACCCAGGTTCAAAAGTCCACTCTGCCATGGAAGTTTGCTCGAGGACATTGGGCCAGTGATACCCTCTCAGCCTAACCTACCTACCTCCAAGGTTAGCCCTTCACTACCTGAAGGAGTCTCAAAGTGGCATACAATCTCTTCCCCTTCCCCTCCCCACAGCAGGAACCCTGTGAGGTAGGTGGGGCTGAGAGAGCTCTTGAGAGAACTGCTCCTGAGAGAACAGCTCTGAAAGAACTTGTGACTGACCTGAGGTCACCCCAGCAGCTGCATGTGGAGGCGTGGGGAATCAAACCCGGTTCTCGCAGATCAGAGTCCGTACACTTAACCGCTACACCAAACTGGAGGAGGGGAGAAAGATGTAAGCTGCTTCAGGTCTTCACTGCACAGAAAGGGGGGATATAAATGAAGTAATGATAAATAACATTCCCTTTGAATGCCTCAGCCTCTTGCAGGTAGGCCTGGTATTCTGGGCATATCTCTAGACACTTTTTCGTATGTTGCAACAAAAAAGTTTCCACTGCTGAGAATTCCAGGAAGCCTAATTCTGTAGCGAATTCAATATGGAAAAGCTTTGTCTGTTCTCTTGCTTAACAGTTAGAGCCAAATTTAGGCACATTAATCCCTCTTCAAAAGGAAACCTTTCAGAAAAACAGCGATTGCTTGGGAAACGTGTCCCTCCCGAGTCCTAAATGAGAAGCCACGCTCATAATGGCGGAGCAGATTTAGCCACGGCCGTCCTCTTCCGCGGAGGAACCTGTCAGATTAAACTCGAATGGAAAGTATGCCTTTCTTCTCCTTCAAATCCCTTTTCAAAACCTGATATTTTCTTTGCTGTGTATTTCCTTAACTCCTGCCCCCAATCCCAAAGGCCTTACACATAAGAAAGTGTTCACCAATTCACAGCACAGTTTGGCCGCCCTTTAGTTACCCATTCCTTTATGCAAGAGCAACAGCCAAAGAATAACACCTCCATACATCCCACCCCAAATATTGTTTTAAGTCCTTTTCCCAACCATCACGCTGACACTCTGTACAACAGGCTGGGAGATCTATGAGTCACGATGGCTGGCAGATTCCACACACTGGAAGAAAGAGTTGCAATATGTCGTCCCTATGGACACGATTCATATTCCTGAACCGGCTTCTCGTTGCCTGGCAAGTGAGTAAATATGCTTGACTTTCGTAAAATGCAAGAGGCTAGGACCAGTGTTCCCTCTAAGCTGAGATAGTGTGAGCTAGCTCACCGTTTTTTAGCCTCTGGCTCACACATTTTGGTCTTCGCTCAGGAACAGTGGGTCCAGAGCAAACTCATTTGTGCAGTAGCCAGATCGCTCGCTCACAACTTGAATGCCAGTAGCTCACAAAGTAGAATTTTTGCTCACAGGACTCCACAGCTTAGAGGGAACATTGGCTAGGACCTGAATTGCAATTTGGGGCTGATGGGCTTTCTTCCTCATCTTCCTACAGCTTCCTATATATAATTTTTATTTTTTTTTATCAAACAGACAAAAACAAACATAAATACATACAAGTTTGGGGGTTCCATGTACATCTTTGTTATATCTAATATGTTACCTCCGATATTATCTACTTGTATATTGACTATTTTTACCACATACTTTTGTGTATGTATTTTGCATTATAATTAAAAACATAGTTTGGGATCATTCCTGACCTCGAGCACACAAGAAGCTGTTAGCCACAAGGTACAGATAGGCTCAAGTGGTTAAGACACTGAACTGCCGACTGGAAGGTCGGTAGTTCGGCAGTTTGAGATCTGAGTCCTGCAAAACGGAGTGAGCTCTCGTCTCTGGCCCCAGCTCCTGCCAACCTAGCAGTTCGAAAGCAAAACGTTGCAAATAGATAAATAGGTATGGCTTTGGTGGGAAGGTAACAGTGTTTCGTGCTCCTCGGCGTTTAGTCATACCGGCCACCTGACCACAGAAACGTCTTTGGACAGCGCTGGCTCTTCGGCTTGGAAACGGAGATGAGCACCGCATCCCTAGAGTCGTATTCTAGAGAGTTGTAGAGTCATGGAGGCTTTCGAGCAAGGGAAACCTTTACCTTTACATATAGGAACTCTCAGTCTGGGGCAAGTGATGCTCTGTATTCTTGGTGCTGGGGGGGGCAACAGTGGGAGGGCTTCTGGCGTCCTGGCCCCACGGCTGGACCTCCTGAGGGCACCTGGTGTTTTTGGCCACTGTGTGACAGAGTGTCGGACTGGATGGGCCACTGGCCTGATCCAACATTGGCTGCTCTTATGTTCTTATGTTAACAAGGCAGACGTGTGGCATTCCTTGCCCAGTCAAATGCCTTTTTCTCATAACCCGGAAGGCAGTGAAAAGCCTTCATTTGACACTGCGTGAAACCTCACCATTCCGTCCAACTTTAGCATATTGCGAGCATGAAGACGGAGTGGCCTCCTAGCCTTGTGGGGAGGCAAACGAGATCTCTGCCGCAGCAATTTCCCGTTGGCAGCCTAACGGCGCGATATTTAATGGGCCTCTTGAGACAGAATTAATGGAGGAAGCGGCACTATACTGCGATGGCCAGATTAGGCCAATAGTATTCCACCCACAAAGCGGCTTAAATATTGAGAATATTTATAAAGAATTGCCTGATGGTGAGTTCATTAGTCTCTCTCTCCTCTTTTAAACCCCCCCCCCCGAAAACCCTTAGTTTTATTTTACTATTAATTTTTTTTTTTAAAAAGCAACCAGCTTCCGGAGCAATTGGAGACAAAGGCGAGGAGGGCCTCGGCTGAATTTACAAGAAGGAAGGGTTTTTTTTCAGCCGGAGCCCCCGTGCTCCGTTTTGAAAGGATAATCTCCTCCGACTCCCTCTCATTGTTCGCCTGTTTATCAGCCACTCGAAAAACGGATTTGAAAAGCAATTGGAAACAACACCCTCCTGACATTACGATTTCGGGATCTTTACATAAACAGCTGCCTGCCGGCTTGGCAGTGCCGGGCGACCTGCCTTTAAATGCAGGTTAACTAAGTAAAGGAGCGGAGTGCGGTGAACGGCGGCTGTCCATGCTGCGCAGACAGAAAAAAGGCATTAATCCGAGAATGCCAAAGTGGATTTTCGTAACCTGGGAATGTCGAGAGGCTTTTGAAAGCAAGTTCCCAAAAGAGAGAGAGAGAGAGTGCGTGTGTGAGTGTGAAGTGCTGCCAAGTCGCCTTCTGACTTATGGTGAGAAGGCAAAACCTTCTGTCATTAACAGCCTTGCTCAGCTCTTGCAAACGGAAGGCCATGGCCTCCTTGATCAAGTCAGTCCATCTCATGAGAGCCGGTTTGGTGTAGTGGTTAGGAGCGCGGACTCTAATCTGGGAGAACCGGGTTTGATTCCCCACTCCTCCACGCGCAGCCAGCTGGTGTGACCGGCCTCGGTTATTACTTGGATGGGAGACCACCAATGCAGTCCAAGGTTGCTATGCAGAGGCCAGCAGTGGCAAACTATCTCTGAATGCCCCTTGCCTTGAAGAGAAGAAGAAGAAGAGACTGGATTTATACCCCGCCCTCCACTCCCCAAGGGAGTCTCAGAGCGGCTTACAAACTCCTTTTCCCTTCCCCTCCCCACAACAGACACCCTGTGAGGTAGGTGGGGCTGAGAGAGCTCTTTCCCAAGCTGTCCTTGAGGGAACAGCTGGTCCAGAGCTATGGCTTGCCCAAGGTCATCCAGCCAGGTGCAAGTGGAGGAGTGGGGAATCAAACCCGGTTCTCCCAGATTAGAGTCCGCGCACTTAACCACGACACCAAACTGGCTCTCTACATGATCACTATGAGATGGCTGCAACTTGACAGCGCTTTCCACCACTGGCCTTAAGGTGGACAATGTTGTGGAGACTGACATACTGGCAAATGTAGTAGGTGTTCATAAAACATACTTACGACGACCCTGTTAGGTGTGTTAGGCTGAGAGAGCATGGCCGCCCCAAACTCACCTAATGCGTTCCATGGCAGAATAGGAATCTGAACCCAGGTCTCTCAGACAGTCTTGCCCACTCCACCGCGCCATCTCTCTTTATGCTTCAAATGATATCGAAATGCTGGTTAAGTTGTGTATGTAAGCTGTAGACCGTGCACACACACCGTACGTATCTGTCATCAAAAACCAACAGCGAGAAGCAGTGAGCTGAAACTGTCGCCTCAAATAGGAGCTCATCTAAAAAGAAATGGAATTTGCTCCACTCTCCAGCCTGGATTCTTGTTTGGGCGGCCAGGGAAAAGCAGGTTTCTTCTTCTGCTGGGAAGGTAGAGCTCTTTGGGTTGCTGAGTCTGGGGTTTGGAGAAGGGAGAAACCCCGGCAAGATCGGACCAAAGCCAACGGGTTGAAATTAAATCCAAAGGGTTTTCGGCTAAACGTTCGGAAGAACTTCTTGACGGTCAGAGCAGTCCCTCAGTTCAACGGGCTTCCTCAAGAGGTGGTGGGCTCTCCTTCTTTGGAGATTTTCCAAAGGCTAGAGGCTGGATGGTCATCTGACACCAATGCGGATTCTGTGAACTTAGGCAGATCATGAGAGGGAGGGCAGGAAGGGTTGCCTCAGTGCTTAATTCTTGTGGCCCTTTCTTACATGACCAGGGAAATGCTGATTGCCACTATGGGGTCAGGAAGCCATTTTTCTCCAGGCCAGTTTGGCTGGAGATCCTGGAGGCTTTTTGCCATCTTCTGGGCATGGAACAGCGATCACGGGGTGTGTGGAGGGGGAGGTATTTGTGAATTTCCTGCATTGTGCAGGGGGGTTGGACTAGATGCCCTGAAGGAGCCTTCCAACTCTGTGATTCTAAGTATGGTTGATGCAGTCCGAGGATGGTGTGTTCCAAGTGGCTGACCCCAGCTAGGGTATAACACCAGAGAGTCCACCCTCCAAGGAAGGCATTTTCCCCAGGAGAACTGATCTCCGTTATCCTAGATATCCGTTATAATCCCAGGAGATCTCCAGCCTCCTTCTGGGGTTTGGTATCTCTGTGAAGAAGCACCACACCGTTTATACATGCGGTGCCTCAACAGTGCGCGGCCCTTTGGAGATACTGGGCTTGTGTGCCACGTCCAAACTGTGGCTAATTGCCTCTGCTTGCCTCTAGTTCATAACTCCCCGGATCCCTTCCCAGAAGAAGTCGATGGTGTGCAGAGATGGCTCCCCCCCGCCCCCCCGCCCCCACCGCGAGGCTGGAGACAGGCTGGTTAACCTGTGGCGGCAGGGAGGGGGTGTTTGCCGCTCCGAGGCTTGTCACTCGTGACAGCCCACGTTTACCGAAGAGGCGAACAAAGAGAGCCCGTCTCCCTGGCCCTGGGAAGTGAAGCGTGGGGTCTCAGACACCTGCCTGCTCGGTAATAGCTTTCTATTTTTACTCTGGTTCTGACCTGTTTCTTTTCTTTCTTTACTTTTTGGCGTCCAGGAAGACGCTTTATGCGGATGGACCTGATGGAAGTTGGATAGTCCTGGAGCATCACGAGATGATAGCTGCGCTTCTAGCAATGTGGGTGCAGTCCATCTTTCCCAAACTGACACTTGTTTGGGAAGAGGATCCGCAACGGAGGCAGGCGATCGGAGACTGCATCTTCGTAGTGTTCGGGAAGGGCGACGGCAACCACGCAGTGGCTCGGTTTGGATTGGACGTAGGGCATGTGGCTGAAAGAGCTGTGAGCCAGTTTGCTGTAGTGGTTAGGAGCACGGACTCTAAACCGGGAGAACCGGGTTTGATTCCCCACTCCTCCACATGCACAGCTGGGTGACCTTGGGCCAGTCACAGCTCTCTCAGAGCTGTTCTCTCAAGAGCAGTTCTTCAAAGAGCTCTCTCAGCCTTACCTACCTCACAGGGTGTCTGTTGTGGGGAGCGGAAGGGAAAGGAGATTGTAGGCTGCTCTGAGACTCCTTTGGGTAGTGAAGGGCGGGGTATAAAACCAACTTTCCTCCTCCTCCTCTGTGGTTGGACTGAAGCTTAATCTAGACAAGGCAGAAGTGAAGCTGGTGATAAGAGGGTTTATCTCTTTAACTACCAGTCTCCACTATCCAAAACTGGGCTCTCTTTACTGTTCTTAGTATACTTAGGGGGGGGGGGGGGGATGGAGACATGTCTTCAAAGGACACCCACCAGTGATGACTGCAAGTTATGCAGAACATCCTCACCCTCTTCACTGTGTTGCACTTGGGTGGCTTTGCCAGAAAACCGGCCCTGTTTGCCCTTCTGTTCCACCTTCTTTCCGATGGACTCTACCCCTGCCCTGCAGTTGCCTCTGCCACCGGACTGACCTTCACTTGCTGCCGCGGAATTAACGTTATTTTAAGATGCCCAGCGAACTGGATCTTCAGCAGCCAATCAAGTGCCCTGCCTAGCACCACCCACCTTCTATAAACATAAGGACATAAGAGAAGCCAATGTTGGATCAGGCCAGTAACCCATCCAGTCCAATACTCTGTCACACAGTGGCCAAAAATACCAGGGGCGATCAGGAGGTCCAGCAGTGGGGCCAGGACACTAGAAGCCCTCCCACTGTTGCCCCCCCCCCCAAGCACCAAGAATACAGAGCATCACTTGCCCCAGACTGAGAGTTACTATCTATACTTTGTGGCTAATAGCCACTGATGGACCTCTGCTCCAGATGATTATCTAATTCCCTCTTGAAGCCGTCCATGCTCGTAGCCGCCACCACCTCCTGTGGCAGTGAATTCCATGTGTTAATCACTCTTTGGGTGAAGAAGTACTTCCTGTTATCCGTTCTAACCCAACTTCTCAGCAATTTCATGGAGTGCCCACCAGTTCTTGTCTTGTGAGAAAGAGAGAAAAGGACTTCTTTCTCGACCCGCTCTATCCCATGCACAATCTTATAAACCTCGATCATGTCACCCCTCAGCCGTCGTTTCTCCAAGCTAAAGAGCCCCAAGCGCTTCAACCTTTCTTCATCGGGAAAGTGTTCCAACCCTTTGATCATTCTAGTTGCCCTTTTCTGCACTTTTTCCAATGCTATAATATCTTTTTCGAGGTGTGGCGACCAGAACTGCACACAGCCCTCCAAATGAGGTTGCACCATCGATTTATACAGGGGCATTATGTTACCAGCTGATTTGTTTTCATTCCCTTCCTAATAACCACCAGCATATCATTGGTGACCCCCAGCATTGGACACTCTGTGAACACCAGGAAAGCTGTCCGCAGGAGGGACATAGGAATTTCAGAGTGGGCACAGAACAGAGCAATGAGGGCGATTGGGGGTTTGGAGATGAAGCTTTCCAAAAAAGGCCGCAGGAACTGGAAATGCTTAACCTGGAGAAGAGGAGGTTAAGGGGGGGGGAATGTTCGTTTTTATTTTGTTTATTTGTATCCAGGGGTCCGTTGGAGCGGGAGCGCACAGGAGCGCAGCTCCGGGAGTGAGGAGCCCAGGGGGCGGGCACATGACCAAGCCCCGCCCCCTCCTCAGCTTCCCCGAGCAGTGCAGAGGCGCAGCGCCCCGGGGAAAGCCCTGCTAGGGTCTTTATTGTTTTTAATGTTTGGTTTTAATATTGATAATTTTATCATTGTTCCTTTTATGACTGTGTGCTGCTTTTCCAGAGACTTGCTCAAGGTGGCATATAAATTTTCTAAGTATACCATTTTTTATCTGGGCACATGGCACATAAGTACTGGAGAAATTTCACCGACCCTTCAGCAGCTTCCACCTTATCAGTTTGATGTAGTGGTCAGGAGTTGGACTGTAATCTGGGAGTACCGGGTTTGATTCCCCAATCCTCCACATGCAGCTGCTGGTGTGACCTTGGGCCAGTCACAAGTTCTCTTAGAGCTGTTCTCTCATGAGCAGTTCTCAAAAGACCTCTCTCAGCCCCACCTACCTCACAGGGTGTCTTGTTGTGGGGAAGGGAAGGGAAAGGGATGGGTGGTGCACATGTCCTGGGTATCTCAAGTCTACTTGAAACCTGGTGGTTTCAAGGGAGCAGGAAGAGAATGAGGGTGTGTTCTTGACGCTTATTTTTATTGCACAAAGTATTGGATGGGGAAGGGAATGGAGGAAGAGCAGGTCAGTTTCACTCACCTGTGGAGTGGAGCCTGAGGGGTGGGTGTTGCCTTCTGACACACTTCCGGTATGTTAGGGGGTGTGGCATATGCAAATGAGTTATGCTAATGAGTTATGCTAATAAGCTCCTGCACCTCTTTTTCTACGAAATGACCCCTCTTTGATTTCTAACTCGCCTGGTGTAATGTACTGAGTTGAGTTGCATTCCATTGGGAGGGCTAAAAACAGCCTGAGCTTGAGACGCGTAACAAAAGCTGGCTAGGATCCAAAAAGGGACCAGTAGGGAAGCAGGGGTCCTGGAAATAACCAATTGAGAAACAGTGTACTGTAAATAGCCTATCACTGGGAGTGGGGTGTGTGTGTATGTGGAGGTGACCTTTAGGATATCAGCCGGGCAGTCTTTGTCTCTTGTCCTCACAGCTGAAATCACAAATAAAGTATGAGCTGATCACTAAATGCATTTGAACCCAGTATATATCACCTCCCCAACATGGCAAAGCTCAGGGTGAGTAACAACAATAAATTAGGTTAAACACCGTTGGCAGCCATATAAAACAGCTCTAAAATTTGCAATAATCAATCGGATGGCACATAAAGAGAGCACAAATAGTGCCTCGTTTCCTAACAGTAAGTGTGTGTGTGGGGGGGGGGGGGGGGGGGAGAAAGATGGGAAGAAAAAGGAGGAAATCAGCCTAGCTAGAGATCATCACTGTCCTCCTCACCCAGAGGCCTGCCTGGGCAACTCCCTCTTACAGACCCGGCACAATTGCATCAAATCCTGCAAGGCCCGGATCTCACGCAGTAGAGAGTCCAGCCAGGCTGGAACCAGGACCGAAAAGGCCCTGTCTTTGTCAAGGACATCCAAACGCTCTTTGGGTCAGGGATCACCAGTAGTTTGTTGTCAGTTGAGCGCGATGCTCTTTGGGGGATATACCAGGAGAGGGAGGAAGGGCTGCATCAGTGCTTCGTTCTTTTGGCCATTAATTACACGCCCAGGGAAGTGCTGGTGTCCACTTTCGGATCAGGAATCCATTTTTCTTTAGGCCAGTTTGGCCAGGGATCCTGGAGGGGTTTTTGTGGGTTTTTTGCCCTCTTCTGGGCGCTGAGCAGAGATCACTGCAGGTACGGGGGGGGGGGGGGAGTTTTTGTGAATTTTCTGCATTGTGCAAGGCGTTGGGCTAGAGGACCCTGGAGGTCCCTTCCAACTCTTATGATTTTATAATTTTTAAGTCTTTGAATAGTTGTTTGTTTGTTTGTTTATGAGAGCCAGTTTGGTGTAGTGGTCAAGTGCACGGACTCTAATCTGGGAGAACCAGGTTTGATTCCCCACTCCTCCACACACAGCTGCTGGTGGGGCCTTGGGGTCAGTCATAAGTTCTTTCAGAGCTGTTCTCTCAAGGGTAGTTCTTGAGAGAGCTCTCTCAGCCCCACCTTCCTCACAGGGTGTCTGTTGTAGGGAGGGGAAGGGAAAGGGATTGTAAGGCACTCTGAGATTCCAAGTGAAGAGCGGGGTATAAATACTATCCTTCCTTCCTTCCTTCCTTCCTTCCTTCCTTCCTTTCTTTCTTTCTTTCTTTCTTTCTTTCTTTCTTTCTTTCTTTCTTTCTTTCTTTCTTTTCTGCCCTATCCCACAATTAGGCTCAGGGTGGCTTACAACATAAAAATCTGTAAAACAGTAAAAACAATAAAAACAGCAAAACAGCGGTTTTATTGTAACAGTAAAGAGTTGTCATTTAGAAGAGGGAGGGGGGCTATTTCAGCTGGTAGTGGAGGACAGGTTCATAATAATGGGGTTAAATTATGGGTGGGGAGAGATCAGCAGTTTATTAGGAAAAACGTTTAAACAAGAGAAACAGTCAGACATCCGGGATGTAGATGATTAAACTGCTCAGACACCACCTCCGGATGCAAGAAATGCTTTAAAAGGGGCATGTATCTCTCATGGGCTGAGAATTTTCTGAGACTCTAGATATCGGAGGCCAGCCGTTAGTGCAACGCGGTTCCCATTAAAGCAACTCCACGCTCAGTATTTGTGCAATTAAGCACATTATACATCCGAGTCCCCAAGGCCATAATATTATTGGATCAATTATTATTCTAGCGAGTTGCATTCCAGCGGTCACTTTAAACAGTCACTCAAAATTAGTTATCGGAGCTCGTAAGCAGTCCAGGGCAGGTGATGTGCTGTGTCAGTGCCAAGAAGCCCTGTTAGCAAAACGGACCAATGACGCATTGGCCCTGATCCAACTGGGCGCATAGGCAGCAGCCAAGCCGAATGGGCGTAGCCTTGCAATTCAAGCTGAGACTGCACTGTTTGGCAGAGAGGCAGAAGACGGGGAAGGGAGGACCAAATTCCCCCTCCCCCCCCCAAAAAAGGTGATCCTGCATTGGCTGTGCACCGAGCACTTCTTGTCAGAATACATACACACACAAATGAGAATAATATGGAAAGACTAACCCCGGCTGAGCCTGCAAAGATTACCTTTTGTCCAATAACGTGGCAGCTTTGTCATCTTTCGTGGGGGACTGTGCCAGCGATAACAAATGCGCTCGACACTCCGACACCGTCGCGCGCCAGTGTAACTCTCTCCTATCGATTTCCCCCCACTCTCCACACACGCTTGTTTAATAAGAAAAAATGTTGCTCGAAAGCGAGTCTGATCATCTTAAAGATGTTATTTACTTTTTGAAAGGTGTGCTGGATTATGATTAATATGGCGTATCGCTGGAGTCTAATAGGGGCGATGCTTCTTTATATAGCCAAGTAGGCCATTGGTTGTGGGCAGGAGAGGGGGGGGGGAAGAAACCCAAGACAGTCAATTCTGAATTAAACACACTCCAGTTTTCTTCTTCATCTGAAAGCCTTTTCTTTTAATGGCGTGACTGTGAAGGCAGACCTACGGATCTGTGAGGTCTGTGAGTTTCCAGTGCTAAAAAAAGGAAGGTCCAAAATCTACTCCAAGAGACTTAATTCAAGAACCTTTGCATATAATGCACAATTCAACATAATTTTCTCAGGCATTCCCATATACTGAATAGAATTTATTCTTGTTTTACGTTTCATGGGGAGATGCTTGGAGCTATCTCTAATACGGAACATGTCCCGTCCCCTGTCCCCCCCCCCCCCCCCGAAGAACCACAGCCTGATCAGCTGCTTTAGCAATATCAATAGAGATTTGGGGGGTAAGATTCTCCGGTCTCCATGACTGTATTTTGAATATGTAGACACCATTTATTATAGATAGCATGGAATTTGTTTGTAAGCATCAACATATATTCACAGCTGCACCGCGGAGACAGTGGCCCGAAGAAGCCGGAAGAAACGGACAGCAACAGAGGCAATCCATAGCCGCTTCATTTCTGACTGGGTTTGCCAACCTAGCAGTTCGAAAGCAAGTAATGGCAGTTAGATGAATAGGTACCACTTCGGTGGGAAGGTGACAGCATTCCGTGTGCCTCGGCGTCTAGTCATGCCGGCCACATGACCACGGAGACGTCTTCGGACAGCGCTGGCTCTTCGGCTTGGAAACTGAGATGAGCACCCTAGAGTAGAATCCGACTGGCTTTCGAGCAAGGGAAAACTTTACCTTTTACCTTGGAGACAAAAAAAGGGAATGGCTTTTGGTTTATGGTTTTCGGTTGTTTTATGATGGGTTTTAATTGTATTTTTATATATATGCATTTTATGGAAGCCACCCTGAGCCTGCCTCGGCGGGAAGGGCGGGGCATAAATTGAATAAAACAAATAAAATAAATAAATAAAACTTCTGTAGGTAAGGACTGTAGAAGAAAATACTAATTCATGTTAGGGACAAAATTTGTTCTCTGCTACTTTATTTGTAGAGTGTTGTTTTGCTGGTCAGCATACTTGCGTGCGCTGCACATCCATTGGCGGCTGACAACCACCTGGAGGTTGGGTAACCTAGCAACAGGGTATAGAGGCCGAGGCCTTCCCCTGATGTTGGCTCCTGGCACTGGGATCCAGGGGATTAGTGCCTCTGAATGTGGAGGTTCCCCTCAGTCACCGGGGCTAGTAGCCGTTGATAGATTTACCCTCAGTGAATCTATCAACCTCCCTTTGAAAGCCAACGTTCTGCGATCTTTATCCTTTTTTTGTGAGCAGCAGCGCGTCTTTGAACTATGTAGAGACCTTTGGGAGTTGGTTCCTGTATTACTATCTCTGGAGAAATAGTCTATAACAGGGGTCCATTGGAGCAGGAGCGCACGGGAGCGCAGCTCCGGGAGTGAGGAGCCCAGGGGGTAGGCACATGACCAAGCCCTGCCCCCTCCTCAGGCTTCCCCAAGCAGTGCAGACGCGCAGAGCTCTGGGGAAAGCCCTGCTAGGGTCTTTATTGTTTTTAATGTTTTGTTTTAATATTGATAATTTTATCATTGTTCCTTTTATGACTGTGTGCTGCTTTTCCAGAGACTTGCTCAAGGTGGCATATAAATTTTCTAAGTATACCATTTTTTACCTGGGCACATGGCACATAAGTACTGGAGAAATTTCACCAACCCTTCAGCAGCTTCCACCCCATCAGTTTGGTGTAGTGGTCAGGAGTTGGACTCTAATCTGGGAGAACCGGGTTTGATTCCCCACTCCTCCACATGCAGCTGCTGGTGTGACCTTGGTCCAGTCACAAGTTCTCTTAGAGCTGTTCTCTCATGAGCAGTTCTCAAAAGACCTCTCTCAGCCCGACCTACCTCACAGGGTGTCTTGTTGTGGGGAGGGGAAGGGAAAGGGATGGGTGGTGCACATGTCCTGGGTATCTCAAGTCTCCTTGAAACCTGGTGGTTTCAAGGGAGCAGGAAGAGAATGAGGGTGTGTTCTTTACGCTTATTTTTATTGCACAAAGTATTGGATGGGGAAGGGACTGGAGGAGGAGCAGGTCAGTTTCACTCACCTGTGGAGTGGAGCCTGAGGGGTGGGTGTTGCCTTCTGACACACTTTGGGTATGTTAGGGGGTGTGGCATATGCAAATGAGTTATGCAAATGAGTTATGCTAATGAGCTCCTGCACCTCTTTTTCTACGAAATGACCCCTGGTCTATAAAGTATACTTTAGGAGTGTTCCTGCTTTATACTCTTTGCACGTATTTCAATATACTGAGGAAGTCCAAACGAAACGAAGAATACAGGCTGGCATCGTTGTGGCTGGATTTTAATTGTATTTTAATTGTATCTTTGGTCTTTGTGCCTGCAGAATAATATACTGCATAAGGGTTCAGATACCTGGATACTTTGGTCTTGGTAACTATATAACAATAGCATATTAGTACATATTGCTTGTATTGTATAAAGGTTTAGAGCTTTCATGGCTGGATATTTTTTTTCTTTGGTCTTTATACCTGCAGAGTGATATATAAAGGTTTGGATACCTGGATGTTTCGGTCTTTTGTACCTATATAATAGTATATTAGTACGCGTTATTTATATTTATATCCTGCCTAGCCGGCAAACTGGCTCAAGGCAGCTAACAACTAAAATCATAAAACAATGGTATTCAGTTAAAACAATGTATATTACACATGAAATTCGAGAGTAGCACAAGGAGAAGATGGCGGCAATTCCGGTTGCGCCCAACAATGAAGGCAGCATCCCATAAGTCCCAGGCCAGGAAAAGTTCCACCAGCCCATTTGCATTGCTTGTATTGTAAAAGGTTTAGACCTGGAGTATATTATTGTATATGATGTTGTATTCCTTGCTTATTGTACTTTGTGTCTAGATAGATTTCTCTGCGTTATTTACAGGTGTTTGGGGGGTTTTTTGGCTGTATTCGTGTGGCCATCACAACATCCTCTGAAAACAAATTCCACATTGTAATCGCTCTGCCTAAAAATATATATATTTCCTTTAGACCGTCCCAAATCTACTGCCCATCAGCTTCACTGGATACCCTCGAGTTATGTTATTTTAGGGAGAGACTCCCTCATTCGGCACATCGCCGAGAGTGACTTTTAATGTGAATATACAGAACGGAGAGTTCTGTACTGCACATTTCCATTGTCATTTCCGCAGCGCTGGACCCGGTCAAGATTGATGAGTTAAACAAGCTCTTTAGATTTCTGAGTAGGTGAGTAATCGGAATGGAAATGTGGTGGAAACCGTCTGTTCATGGTAGACTAGACTTCTGCAGCCATCAAGGCACTTCGTGGAGTCTTTCCCTCCCATCAGCGAGGGCAGAAATGCCATTCTTCCTAATGCCTTACATTACAAAGAAAGCATATTCTTTGGAGTGCAAAACTTGCAGAGCCCAATTCTCCCTGTGATGGGGAGGCTGTATCTCGACTGTGCCGTTCCAGTCTGGGTGGGTGGATGGGTGGGTGGGTGTCACATGCCGAAATGTTCCCTCATGGGGAAAAAACGTATCTAGACAAAGGAAACTAGCGTGTAGAGAGGACACCTTGGCTAGAACCCTTAGGGCCAGTTTGGTGTGGTGGTTAGGAGTGTGGACTCTAATCTGGGAGTACCAGGTTTGATTCCCCACGCCTCCACATGCAGCTGCTGGTGTGACCTTGGGTCAGTCATAAGTCCTTTCAGAACTGGTCTCTCACGAGCAGTTCTCAAAAGAGCTGCCTCTGCCCTACCTACCTCACAGGGTGTCTTGTGGGGAGGGGAAGGGAAAGGGGATTGTAAACTCCTCTGAGACTCCTTCAGGTAGAGAAGAAGAGGAGACTAGATTTATACCCTGCCTTCGCATGGAGTCTCAGAATGGGTGGGATATAAATCCAATCTCCTCCTTCTTCCTCTTCCCCTCCTTCTCCCCCTTCTCCTCCCTGGAGGAGTCTTCACTCATCTACCCCTCTGAAATGCTTAGGTCTGGGATCCCCAGTAGGGTTGTCAGCACCTAGCCGTGGCCTAGAGATTTCCTGAAATTACAGCTCCTCTACAGATTACAGAGATCAGTTCCCCCGGGGGAAGTGGCTGCTTTGGAGGTTGGACTCTGTGGCACTGAACCCCATTTAAGTCCCTCCCCTTTCCAAGCCTTGCCCTCTCCAGGTTCCACCTCCCAAATCTCCAGGTATTTCCCAGTCCAGAGCTGGCAACCCTGATTTCCCCAATGCAGGGGGTCCATGGGATGAGGTGGGGCTCTTGCCCTGCAAGGTTTCTGATTGGCCATCAGAGATTTGATCCAGTTGGGTCTGAAGTAGTAGAACAAATTCAGAGTCAAGTGGCCCCTTTAAGACCAACAAAGGTTTATTCAGGATATGAGCTTTCGTGTGCATGCACCCCTTTTTCAAATACATCTGAATGGTAACATGTAACATCAGGATGTTTAAGTTATGCAGAGTGAAAAACTAAATAACAAGTTAAGGTTATAAGGTCAACAGTTGTAAAGCAATAAACATGTCAAAATAGCAGATAAATGTCTAAAGGTGTCTCTTCTAATTGTGGGAAGTGACTGGGAATCTTCATTCTCTCCTGTCAGGTGGGGAGGGCACTCAACACTATATCCCCCTCCCCAAAAATGCTGCTATGTCAGCAGACATCCTAATATCCCTTGCATACATTCAGTATCCTAATATACTATTATGAAAAAGAAATACATTAAAATACATTTAAAAACTGAGGATTTATAGTCCTTCTTGTTGAGAATTCAGATGTGAGGACTGAATAGGGTTGCCAAGTCTGGGTGGGAAAATACCTGGAGACTTTGGGGGTGGAGCCAGGAGAAGGTGGGGTTTGGGGAGGGGAGGGGCCTCTGCATGGTAGAATGCCTTAGAGTCCACCCTCCAAAGAGCCATTTTCTCCAGGGGAACTGATCTCTATCAGCTGGAAATCAGTTGTAAAAGCGGGAGATCCCCAGGCCCCACCTGGAGGCTGGCAACGCTAGGACTGAATGAGTTAGCATATGTGATGAGATAAAAAAAAAAACCCAGTATCCCTGTTGAGTCCTTGGGAGGTTTTTGTTTCAAGTGTTGTAAGAACTTGTAATTCAGCAATTTCCTTTTCCATTCTGTTTCTGAAGTTCCTTGGTAACTTTGAGGTCCCCCACTTAATGTCCTGGGCGGTTGACATGTTCTCCTACAGGTTTCTCAATCTTGTGATTCCTGATGTCAGATTTGTGTCCATTTCTCCTCTGGCGTAGGGTTTGTCCTGTTTGACTTGATTGGTTGTGTGTATTTATTTATTTTAAAAAGATTGCTTTGGCAGCTGTTGCTGCCACAGCAGAAGGCTCTGAAGTTAAGCTGGGGCAGCCATTTTGTGGGTAGCTCCGCCTCCTGCAGCAGCCATTTTAGGGCATCTAGGAGGCAAAATCCCCTCCCAGTTTCTTCGAAAAATCTACTTCTGGCTTTCCTCCATCCTTCACAGGGCAGAAAGTGTCGCTTGCCTCCTGTTCTGTTTACTTCAGCTTTTCATATTTGATGGCCGGAGGACACAGGGGGCCAGAAATGGCTGCTATTCTTTTATTGCTTCTTTTTTTTCCAACAGGGGAATCGTTGGGTTATTTATGAAGCCAAAATGACTTATTTATTTAATTGTTATTTTATTTAATTAAAATGCAAGTCACTCGGAGATGCGTGTGCCATTTGGTGCTAGCAGTACTAATTACCGTGATAATCCCGTCGGGTTAATGTAGTAAAACTGAATAATTTAAAAAAAATTAAAAATTGCTTTGACTTTTTTTGTTGTTGCTGAGCGAACGGCAGATTGCTTTTATTACTTTTCTTAAACAATATCAATCAAGGGTCTTTGGGGGAATCGAACAAGTCCTCGTGTTATAGTGAGTGAGCAGCCTGAAACTGCAAAAGCGTAGCATGTCTTTGTTTTGTTCCTTTAAATGACTAGTCCACCACCACGAGTGAAGGAAAACCGGAGACCTCGGGGTTCTTTGTCCCTCTGCCTGTATCTCAGTGGTGTGCAGAGCGGCAATCTGGAGGGGAGCAAGGAGGGGTGGGGTTTAGCGGAATGTCAATCAATTAAAGGCCAAACTAGACATCACACCGCGATCCCCAGTGTGGTGCCTGTGGGTGTAGTGGTTAAGAGCAGCAGGACTCTAACCTGGAGAGCCGGGTTTGATTCCCCATTCCTCCACATGCAGCCAGCTGGGTGACCTTGGGCGAGTCACAGTTCTCTCAGAGCTTTCTTGCCCGAAATACCCACCAGGGGGTCCAATTCTACGGGACCCCAAACAGGTTGCCCCCATTCCCTCCATTGTTCTCTATGGTAGAAAAAAAGGTAACATTTTTTTCCCACCATAGAGAACAATGGAGGGGATGGGACAACCTGTTTGGGGGCCCATAGAATTGGACCCCGTGGTCCAATCTTCTTGAAACTTGGTGTATATTTCGAGGAGAGGCCCCAGCAGCTACCCTGCAAGTTTGGAGCCTCTCCCTCAAACCCCCTCCCCTCCAGCCCCTCATATACCCTATGAGTTTTTGCCATTGACTTCAATGGCCCATAGGGTATAATAGGGCAGAAACTGACATTCGGCCGGTTATGCTAATGAGTTATGCTAATAGGTATGCTAGTGAGCTCCTGCGCCTCTTTTTCTACGAAATGGCCCCTGGAGGAGAGAGAAAGGGCTCCTGCATTCCTCCCCCCCCCCCCCCAGTGCCATTTTCCTGAGTCAAAACAGCCTGTGAGGAGTTATTTCTGTGAGGAGAATACTGCGCATCCAGACCTGAATCTTTAAAAAGCATCATATCTACTTTTAAGTATTGGGAGTCAGGAGACGATGAATCATAACAAGGCTTTTATTCCGAGCATCACTCAGCTCAAGGCAGCTCCAGCAGAGGGGCACACAAACTTATACGTTCTCAACAGTGAACTATATACAATGTCACGATATACACCAGGTCCTATTGGACCTAAGCCGGGCTCTATGATCAGTCTCTGGGGTGGCTTCGGGACCAATGGTTAGTCTTTATGGTGCAGCCAATCGGAACGAGGGAATTATGAACCCATGGCTAAACCAAACTGCACAGAATGAACTCAAAACATAACATCAACTTTAGCCTTAATTTACTCAGGGGCATAGCCAGAAAACTTGGGGTGGTGGGGCACTGGGAAATCCGGGGGAGTGGGAGAGAGGGAGGAGGGAAGACCTCCCCCCTTCTCTCTGGTGGTTGGAGAGATGTGGGCTTGGTGGGTTTTCTTCCTACTTCTGTAGCCAGAGTTGGCTGCAGAGGCAGGAAGAAGACTTCCCCCCCCCCCGCCTCTCTGACTGTCAGGACTTGTGGGGCGTGGGTGTTGAGTTCGGGGGCGTTGCCCCGTGATGCCCCACTGTAGCTACGCCCCTGAATTTACTTCTTTATTCCGCCTTTTGGCTAAGGAGCACAGGGCGGAATCCATAGTTGAACGTGCATTCTCCTCCGCTTTATCCTCACAGTAACCCTGGCCCTGAGACAGACTGGCCCAGGATCATGCAGTGAGCTTCTTGGCCAAGTGGGGATTTGAATCCCAGTCTTCCTTGGCCTGGACCAACATTCGAACCTCCACAGCAGTCTGTGCTCACATCACGGCTTGATCCCAAGCCCTGAGAATCAAGTCCAGCCTCGGTATTTGATTCCTGGACCCACCAGGGGTACCACTTTGTGATAACTAAGTAAGTTAGGCTTCGTTGAACTATAGGGGAAAATTTAGGATACTGTTTGGCCTAAGCCACAGCCCCTAGGCTACATCACTCACTGCCATGTCCACTGTGCACTGGACGAACCTCTGATAAATGGATAAACCTGAATAAATTGACACTGTGGCCACATACACGCTGCAGTACATGCAGGGGTCCGTTGGAGCAGGAGCGCACAGGAGTGCAGCTCCGGGAGTGAGGAGCCCAGGGGGCGGGCACATGACCAAGCCCTGCCCCCTCCTCAGCTTCCCCGAGCAGTGCAGAGGCACAGCGCCTTGGGAAAAGCCTGCCTGCCCCATCCTTGGCCTGATAGAGCCCAACCAAGGGAACTGAGGCAGGGGGGAAGCCCTTCGCGGCACTCCCGCCCACCCCATGGGGGAGAGAGACAGATGCCGCAGCAGCCCTCGCTCTCCAGTCCTGTCCCCAAGCAGAGCCCTCTGGGGGGAGATCAACAGAGCCCGGCTTTGGGGGCACTCGCCCACCCCTCTCCTTCCACCTATTTGTGTCTCTTTCTCTGTCTGGGGATATAGGGCCAGGGATCTTTCTGCCATTCTTGGGGAGTTAACTGCAGAGCCAGGAAGAGAAATGAGGGTGTGTTCTTTACGCTTATTTTTGCTGCACAAAGTATTGGATGGGGAAGGGAATGGAGGAAGAGCAGGTCAGTTTCACTCACCTGTGGAGTGGAGCCTGAGGGGTGGGTGTTGCCTTCTGACACACTTCCCGTATGTTAGGGGGATATGGCATATGTAAATGAGTTATGCTAATGAGTTATGCTAATGAGCTCCTGCACCTCTTTTTCTACAAAATGACCCCTGAGTACATGGCAGACCTTCTGGATCAGAGTGGTGGCAGAAAGCGCAAGTGGAACAGAAATGATGCAGTTTGCGGGGCCTGTAAGGTAGAGGTGTTCCGCCAGGCTTTTGGTAGAGGGCAGCAACGGGGTTTTTTCCTTGGCTGGCATCCTCCCTTCCCCCTCTTCTGTATTTTTGTCTTGAGTTCCCTCTCCCCCTGCCCAGAAAATGGCCAGGTAGTCCAGAACTGGGTTTAAAAAATTACAGGATGCCATCTTGGATCTTTTTAGTTTTTATCAAATTGTAAATTGAATTTTAATGTTTTGTATAATTTGATGGCATTATGCCCCCTTGTACTTTGCCCAGAGCCCTGTGTAAACTGGGGTTAACAAACTGAACAACAACAACAGCCACTACTACTACTGAATGGTGTGAGAACCAATGTGGACATTGGGGCAACTGGTCTGCGAAGCAGCCATGGTGATGGTCACACCTATGTGATCTCACTTTTCTTCAGGTCCTACGAGAAATCAATGGAAACAGCCAGTGATAGAGCAGCTCCCCGATCATGTGAAGTGGGCATGAACCTGGGTAGGGGTCCTCCCACCCCTGACCTCCAGCTGTTGCTCCACGCCGTATTGGGAGCAAAATTGGGGGAAGTGTGTGTCATGGTGAAACTGTGACATCACTTCCGGTCATATATCTGGAAGTCACATCACATGTGGCGTGATACTCTAGCACATACACCCCCCCCCCCCGAACTCTATGATCAAACCATAAAGTGTTGCATGAAAACAGGAATGTCACTTCTGGTTGTGGTGTCATGTGACACCTTGCCCCATTCCTCAAAAGCTCCTGAGGGTTTATAGCTGGCAACCCTACCCTGTGCAGTACTTGCAGGGGATCTTGGCCCTCTTCTCGCCCCTTTTCAGGCTCAGACTTCACTTTGAATGGCTTATACCACAGTCTTTTTTACTGGCTTTTAAAAGTACTTGATAACTGTTCTTGAAGGAAACCCTGCAGGGTTCTCTTAATGAAAGAGCTATTCCAAATGACCTTTTTTTGCTTGGGTCCCAAATACAGCTAATGTTGGGAGATTGTATCCCACCGTGATATATATCCCTCCTGGGGTTTGAAGAGATGGGGACCATCTCTGATTAGCAAAGGGGAAGAGGGAAGAATTAAACTTCCTTTCCCCAGCATTGTGGCCCAAAGCCATATTGCTCCCTTCCATAAAATACTTCTTTTGCAGATGGCTTGCATTTCTCTGTTCCATAACTCCACCCCCAGCAGGCTAAGAGGCCAACCCCCCACCTGGAAAAGGGCCCCGCCCTTCACCACCGCCATGACAGAGGGCTGAAGAACCATCTGGAGAGAAAGGAAAGGAAGAGCTGCCCTGTGCCTCTTCACTAGTTGCACCACGTCGAGCCTGCACTGGAGAAATCTGGCTGCCACCATGCTAGAGTTCCCATCCTCCCAGAGGGAGAGGCAAGCTCCTGCCCTGAGGTTCTGCTGGACCTCTTCACTCTACCAGAGCAAGGGGAGGGAAGCAATGTCATGTGATCATGATGTCGTTTCCAGTCGCTACCTGGAAACGATGTCACAGTGCTGTAGGGCTTCTCCCCTCTCTATGATAAAAAACCTTAGAGTTAAGTAAATTCCTAGAGTGTCCAGAAGTCCTCCTTGTTAGCCCTACCATTGGGTAGTGTGGTCAGGGGCGGCTGCCCACTGGGATTGGTCCCCATTAAAATAATTGGCCACTCTCCCCTGACCCCACCCTCTGGCTAATTTTCACCCCCCAATTTGAACTCTGATCCTGTCTTGCTTGGCCTATAGCGGAGCCCTTTTAAAGACTGTGGCGACACCTGGCCATCTCGTTGCTGCAAAACTGCCTGTGATCTTGGTTGAACTGCCTTGACTGTGGTTGTCTTTATTCCTTCTCCCTGACTCAGTTCTCCTCAGCTCCCGGTACGTCGCCTCCTTCTCTGCCATCTGTCTGCCATGAATCCGCTGGAACTAGCAGCTCTGTCGGCCAAATGCACACCCTGTGACTCAATAACTTCCCCCCTTCCTTCTCTAATTATGCTTTCTAATGTTCATCTGTCAGCTCCCTGCTCCTCCTGACCAGATTGCTGACGTTTTAAAAAAAATGGGATTTTGAAGGTTAGGGATACTGCTCTTCCCAACCTCGCACTCGTCGCTGTGTTTGACACCCCCACCCCTCACCTTCCTTATTCAGACTTTACTCGGATTAGGTTTGGATGGGAACGGAATCCCCCCTCCCAAATTTTCTCCTCAAACAAACCGTTCTCAGAAAAAGACCGCCACCATTTTCTGCCTGTTGAATTCTTACAAAGGATACAGTCTATGCTTCTGGGGATCAGTATGAGGGCCAAATGACACAGTCTATTTTTTAGTTAGTCGGGTCCAAGTCCTGGATCACTTTCCCTGGAGCGACACAGCAGCTGCAGCAAACCTCATCTTCAAAGCCCGCGGGGGCCTTCTTTGGCTCGGGAGTGTGGCATGAGGGGAGGAGAGGCTCCTGCCTGCTGCACCGTTTTCCTGAGCCGAAGCAGCCCAGGGGAGGTTCCTTGCATAAATTTGGAGCACGGTGACCACAGAATGCTCTGTATACAGCTCCAAAGTTATGACAACTTTCCCAGCAAGGCTGTTTCGGCTCAGGAAAATGGCACGGCCGGTAGGGAGAGGCCCCTGTTTCCCCCCCCATGTGACAGTCCTGAGCCGAATAGGGGTCCCTGCAGGCTTTAAAGATGACCTCCCTCAGAACGACTGTGTGGCTGCTGGGACAACTAGTCAGCTCCAGGGATCCAGCTCATCATGTAATTTGGCCTACGGGAGGGAAGGTGACATGGTGTAGTTCAGTCTCGTCAGATCTTGGAAACTAAGCAGGGTCAGGACTTGGAAGGGAGACCACCAAGGAAGACTCTGCAGAGGAAGGCAATGACCAACCCCCTCTGCTTCCCACTGGCCTTGGAAACCCCTTGCTGGGGTCACCATAAGTCTTGGAATCTAAGCAGGGTCAGTACTTAGAAGGGAGACCACCAAAGAAGGCTCTGCAGAGGAAGGCAATGACAAACCACCTCTGCTTCTCACTTGCCTTGTAAACCCTTTGCTGGGGTCGCCATAACGGTACTTTACTCGGCACTTTAACGGTACTCAGTGGTACTTTACCTGCAGACCCCATTCGGCATACAGGATACAGTGATCGGTTCCCCCGGAGAAAATGGCTGCTTTGGAGGGTGGAGTCTATGGCATTATACCCTGCTGACGTCCCTCCCTTCCCCAAACACTTACCTCCCCAGGCTTCTCCCCAGATCTCCAGGAATTTCCCTCCCCAGGATTGGTAATCCCAGTGACATCCCATTCCAAAAGTCCTTGATAATCTCTGCCACAGGTTTCTCATATAGATTTAAAAGAGCACTGGGGATAATATGTACTATAGCCCCCAAACTGGATGATTCTGTGTCTTCTATGGCTACTATCTGCTTCCAACAGGGAGCAGACCCATCTACCTAAACATGGACTGCTGTCTGTGGAGTGGTCTCTCAGTTCTTGCGAGGCACCAGGCTCCATCCTCATTGGGAGTTTGGAAGATTCCAGGCTGCCCCGAGTCGCTGCTTGTCAATCTACCTACTTCCTACTACTCCCTTATTAATCCTCTCTTCAGACACCGCAACCATCTGTTCAATTTGTTGGGTATAAACAGACGTGGGAGTTTGAGCCCAGCCCTCTAAGCCTACAGAGCCTTGAGCCAGTTTAGGGTTGCTAGGCAACCAGCAGGAGGGTTTGGGGGCGGGGACATGGGGTGGTTGACATTGGCAGCATTGCCTAGGTCACTATGTTACTTCTGGGTACAACCCAGAAGTTACAATGGTTAGCTCTAGGAATCACTGGGAACTCTATGGTAAAACCAGTTTCCATAGCGAAACCATAGAGTTCCCGATGATTTCTACAGCTACCCGTTGTCACTTCTGGATTGTACCCGGAAATGACATATTGGCACATTGTTCCCTCTGCCACCACTCAGAATGGAGGCGGGCAACAGCAATGATCGGCAGAAGTAATAGCAAGTGGGCAGAAACGGGGAAGACATCATATTGAGTATGCAGCAATGGTGGAATTAATAGTTCAGCTGAAAAACAGATTCGTTACGAAATTCGAAATGTAAAATGTTGAATGTAAATGTATCCCAACAGAAGTCTTATGGTGCTTTGTAAACAGTGACCCAAAAACTTTTCAGTGTATTGAAAGGGGTGTTGGGGAGAAATATTTTCTGTTTCTATGCATATATTATATGCAATCATCTTTTCATATATATAATTATTATATAGATCCAGATGGTCAGCCATGTTGGTCTGAAGCAGCAGAACAAATTTAGAGTCCAGAGTGGAATTTCTTCCTGGTCCACTTCGTATCTGTGCTGTATAATTGTGTTGCATTATGCAATGTGCTATAGGTCAATTTGTTCCTCATTGTGTTTGACCTCTGAAGAGGGCCCTAACAGGCTGAAATGCGTCAGGTCAAGTCCATTGGCCCTTGTGTAGATATGACTTTTTGAATTTTTACATGAGGTGTGATTGGGCCCCTTTTTTAATCCTGTACAAATAAATACATGCATTTTTACATATTATTTATATATTGTTTTAATTGTTGGTCCTCTACCTACTCAGTTTGACTTATCTTTTCAGGTTCTTGATCCTAGTTTTCGAGTTTGTTTCCCTCCTTTGTTCAAAGTATGTTGTTTGCCCACAACCAATGTTCCCTCTAAGCTGCGGAGTCTTGTGAGCAAAAATTCTCCTTTGTGAGCTACTGGTATTAAAGTTGTGAGTGAGCGATTTGGCTCCTGCATCAATTAGTTGGCTCTGGAGCCATCCTTCCTGAGCTGAGACAAAAATCTGTGAGCTAGAGGCTAAAAAACTGTGAGCTAGCTCACACTAACTCAGCTTAGAGGGAACACTGCCCACAACATGGATGAATTTGGGGCTAATGAGGAGAGATTCCAGAATATGGATTTCTTTTTCTGTTAAGAAGTGAAAGTGAATGATGATTTAATAGTTGATCAGGTTTAGATATGCCACAATCCAGAGCGGAGTCTTGTCTGAAATGCCAGCAGGGCTTCCCTCCCAAGAGAGATTTGTCTGAAGAAGTATCTGTGGCTATATCAGATCACATCAGTGTATCTTTCCTGGGTTGCCAGCTTTCATTAAGCGCATTTGATGTGCATAACCAAAAAAGGTGAACCCATCAAAGTGGATTGTCAGTAAAAATCAGAAGGGGTGGGGGAAGATAACCAGTAAAAATGGATCAGTCGTTTAGAAAGCAGAGACGGGAGGAAGGGAAGAGGCCGTCTTCCCCTTAATCCTGGTTTACCTTTCTAGACAAGATGAGAATTTTTAAAATGTAATCTGGATTTATGGAAGGGGGGGGGATGTTTCACTGAGCGGGCTGCGAAGACTCCTGTCTCATAAAAGAAAAGAAATCCAAAATTGCTTTGCCAGTTGTAATTTTCTGGAGCCTTCTAAAACGAGATCTCTGCGTACGTATTGCTTTATTTTGCTTGAGATCTCATTGGGAGAAAGTTCGGTGAGCCTGTTAAATGCACAGAGCCCCTCTCCCCAGTGAATTATTTTGTCGGTTGCTCTCTCTGTCCATTCCAAGCTGGGTCATCATCACTGAATGTCGGAATTCAGCAGTGAATGCAAGTTGGAGAAAGGAGTGTGCCTGCGTACACAGGCTTCCATTTAAAAGTTATCTGATACCAGGTCACTGCAAGCTTGTAACTGAATCCCGATGCTTGTTACACGGGAAATAAAACAAACAAACAAACAAACAAACAAACAAACAAATAAGGTAATTTAGATTGCTAATGAATGTCTCTAGCTAGATTCTGTGATCACACTTGTAGCTCTCCTTCTGTACTCTCAGGTTAGATCTGTACATATTCCAGCCCCTTCCTTTTCATTCTTTCATCTCTTTGGACCTGAATAAACTCATTTACTTCTACTTGCAATTATTTGTCACTACCTTTTTCTTTTTGAGGTCTCAATGCATGTATGGAGATCTCCTCAAGACAGCTAATGGAGGGCAAGCAAGGAAAGAGGTAACTTTCCAAGCCTAGCTGCTCAAGTTATTACAACACTCAGGACAATGGAACCCCCAGGGCTTAACAGAGATACCGGGTTCTTTTCTCAGTACACATGCTAAGTCACTTAGTTCTTGCATCTGTGTGTTAACTCTTTTATTATCTGTATGTTAATTTGCTGGTATTCACAGATTTTACGAACTGCCTTAATCCAATCTTAGCTATACTTATGACACAGTTACTTATGTGACTTGACTCCCATTAGCCCTTCCTGGCAAATTACCAAACCCCCTCACCCATCTATATGTAATGGTTGAGAAAGTCGTAATTCAATGTATCTGAAGAAGTGTTCATGCACACAAAAACTTATACCCAGAATTAAACTTTGTTGGTCATAAAAGTGCCACTGGACTCAAACTTTGGTCCATTCTGCATCTGGCATTCCACATTTTCTCAGCACTCGACCTGGTTCCCCCTTGCCTTGGAATATCTGTTTTCACAGCATTGCCTCGGATCCTAGTTTCTGCATTGGCTAATATCTATTTTCTTTTCAGCACTTGCTCCTGCATCGGTATGCAGATTTTCCTGTGTCAGTACTTGCCTCAGTGGTCATTAGCCACCTAAGCCAAGTAATTCATGGCAAGGTGATAAATACAGAGAAGGAAATAGGGGTGGGGAAACTGATGGAGATCAATGACGCCATGCCAAGTTGTCTGCATGCGGTTCTCTTCGAATTGGAAGTGGAGGAAGGAAAAGGTGCTGCTCAAAACAACATTCAGATACCCCAGGGCAACACCGTAGTGACTGTGAAGTCACCCCTGAACGACCAAAAAACTATGCACAAGGTACCATAAACCTGATGATCAAAGAAAGCGAAAGTGGCATACAGTGTAGAGGGAGATTAACCTCCCAACGTGGCTGTGGAAAAACTGTGAAGAAACAGATGGGTGCAGAATCAGTCTTTGTTCTACAGCTGCCCTACTGGGCTTTCCCCTCTCTTACCTGCATGCCAGCAGACTGCTGTCCAGGGTCCTGGAAGAGCCAGGCGTGAGCTGGAGCATCTGTCCTTTTACCAACCTTTCCACAGTTGGTCGTGGCAGACCCACACTCCTGGTCCCACACATGTACACACGCATGCACAAACTGGTTGTGTTTTTTGGGTGGAAGGGGGAGTCGCTACCTGCTTTCACCATATGCCTTGATCAAGGGCAACCTCTTCTCTTAGGTCGCCTCGTCATGATAGAAAGAAGGTACGATTTATATCCCTGCTGAGATCTCACACCCTTCTTACAATATCCAGGACTGATTGAAGCGTGACTCTGCCAAGAGAAAATAATTCAGACCCAACCAGACTTCATAAGACAATACATTACACCACTTGCCTAGCTTCCATGAGTCCCCAAGTTGTCCAACACCCCATAAATGTTCACATGAACACATGAAGCTATCTTATATTGAATCAGACTCTTGAGCCATCAAAATCAGCATTGTTTGCTCAGATGGGCAGCAGCTCTCCAGGGTCTCAGCCTGAGCTCTTTCATATCACCTTCTATTTAATACTTTTAATGGGAGATTCTGGGCATTGAATCTGGGACCTTCTGCATGCCAAGAAGGTGTTCTACCACTCCTTCCCAATGCCATCTCCCTAGTCACCATCTCCTGGCAACCCTGAATGGGACCTATGATGAACCACTGTATCTCCCCAACTGTCTGGCAGATTTTCCCCACCAAATCTTCAGTTCCCCTTAGTGACTGAGTCGCCCTACAGTAGTGTGTATATCTTCTCTACTGATATAAACTTGAAACTGCCCCACCCTTAGTTTAGATATTGGTTTAGACCTAGTACAGGAACTTGAGGGAAAGACAGGAACTGTCCTGTTTTATAAACTCTTGTGAAATGGCATTTGAGGCAAATTAAATTTCAACAACAGAATAAAGATTTTATTAAACAGGCAGGAAACATATGTATAATAGGGGTATTTAAGGTTTTGAGATTGCCGAGGTAAAAACTTTCTAATATATACAGAGCTGAATTCTTAGAACATTCAAGAGAGTGTATGTAGTTTTGTTTCAAGGTCTTCTAGTTCTTTTATTGAGAGGCACTTTGTTTAGTATATTTCAACATTAACATATTTATTAATGTTTCTTCTGGAGGACAACGTTTGCTTAGGTTTCTAGATTTCTTCCTTCAGGGTTCTAAGTTTTCCGTCACTAACCCCTGAGGTGTCTAAGCTTTTCCCCTTTACCACAGACCAGGGGTCTCTTTCCAACCCCTTTCACTGGCAGGAAGTTATCCTCCTTGTCCCTAAGGAGCAATAACTCCTCTTACTATTTGGCTTGTGAGGGAGTTCTCTCTGACTACCCAGACCTTCTGCCAAATCCTTCTCCAGTATCCTTTGTCTGCATAAGGCTGTTCTGTAGCTTTCCTGAGAATCTAAATTCTCCCTCAGAGCAGTTTTAATATATTTAAGACAATGGGGTTCCTCTACTCTCAGTAGAAATACTATTCTGACTATTGTCTGTCAGAAAACACTGACTCCGAAATGTCTGTTCCCTCAGAAGCCAAACCCTCTGGCTACTGATCCAGATGTTAGATGTCAAACAAAGACCAAAAGGCAAAAGTACCCTCTTTTCCCTCCAGATCAGCTGTTTTATTTCCTCTCTCAGCCAGTGAGTACAGCAGCCAAGCTCTTCTTTCCAGGGAAGATTAACTCATGAACTCCCTGACTTTCTGACACAAGAAGAATTTTTAAAAGCTTGCTTTTCTGTGCAATCCATCACAGATATCCTTATGGCGACACGCCTTCCTCTCCTCCTGATTACCTAACTCTTTGAACACAGCTGTGTTCATTTCCCCCAAATCCCCGGACTAAGGCGCAGCAGAGAAATCTTCGCATCCCGGACGATTTCCATTGCCCAAACGTTTTTTTTAATTCAATGACACCCTTACTGAGAGATTTGGATCTCAGTTGGGCAGCCCATCTGTTTGCGTAGGCCTCCTGTTGTTCGGGCTTTATTGTGATCCATATTTAATGCCGCTACTGCGCGGCCTTCTTTCTTGATGTCTTAATTCTTTCTGATAGACACTAGGAACCTGTCTCACATCTTTTTTAGCCTGAGTCCCATCTGTCAGTAAATCACATGTTTTGTGTGTGCGTGTGTGCATGAGCGCACATCCCCCCCCCCTTTCTGTAAAGAGGACAAATTGTTGATTCTGACTGAGTATTCTCACTGCTATCTGATGGGGATTCCAAACGGACCTCTTTTCTGATGGGCTCCTTTTGACAACCCTTTTTGAAGACGATAAAGAACAAAAAAAATATTAAAGAGCAAACAAACTGGAGGAGAGAACTCGTTCAAACTTAATCTACTTTCCTGTCTTAATCTCCTTTCTTGTCGGTGGCGGTATCTTTCCAATTCCCCACCTTGGTGTCCTAATTTCTGCCTCTCCTGAAAGCTCCCACTCTTCCCCCCTCCCTCCTTGTCTCCCTTTTAGGTCTTCCTGAAGAGGGAGCTTTGCGGCTAGTGACATATTTTACAGGCAGAGGGGAGAATTAGGTATTTTGAAGTGGAGCGTTTTGGTCCGAGGCCATCCACGGAGAGATCGATGAGGCCGAAAGCGACTCCCAGCAAAAAACAATGAGAAGATGATGTCCTTGGAAACAAGCACCCAAGAGAAAACAATTCAGAAAAACGATTCAGAGTAAAATCTATAGCTTGGATCGTATGCTCTTTTTCAAGGGATGGAAGGTGGCTTCCTTTGGTCCCTTTTGGCTGTCCCCTTGCTGGTCCCCTTGTGTCCCCTCTGCTGTTCATGAGGATTTCCCGACCCCCTAAGAACAGATTTTCAAGAGTCTCTGGGCTGTAGTGGGAGCTGGGAGTTGAGGAAATCCTGCTTTTATGAGCTCAGCTCAGCTCACAGAATGCACAAGATCCTAGGCAATGTGTCAAGGGGGTGCAGAATTGGGACTACTGCTCTTGCCCAAGACATAATAACATAAGAAGAGCCCTGCTGGATCAGAATAATGCTCCATCCAGTCCAGCATCCTGTCTCACACAGTGGCCAACCAGTTCCTCTGGATGGCCAACAAGGGGGCATAGAGGCCGAGGCCTTCCCCTGATGTTGACTCCTGGCTCTGGGATTCAGAGGTTTAGTGCCTCTGAATGTGGAGGTTCCCTTCATTCCCCATGGCTAGTAACCGTTGACAGACTTATCCTCCATCTGAATCAATCTTAAACCCCTTTCCAGATGTTTCTTCCTGTGGCCATTGCTACATCCCCTGGCAGTGAATTCCACGTTTTAGTATCTGTGTAAAGTAGTCATTCCTTTTGTCTATACTGGCTCGGCTGCCCATAAGTTTCATTGGATGCCCTCGAGTTCTACAATTCTGGGAGAGGGCGAAAAAGTTCTTATCCCGTGCATAATTTTATAAACCTCTATCATGCCCCCCTCCCTTAGTCATCTCAGTTTAGAGAAGTCCCTCTATGTGTTGACCAGGTCTTCTGTATGCACACACAGAAGACAGATGCATACAAATGCTATCTTTGGTTTTCACAGATGTATTATTTCACTTATGTAGACCCCATTCAGCCTTGTCCTTGGTTAGCTCAGGCTAGCCCAATCTTGTCAGATCTCAGAAGCTAAGCAGGGTTGGCCATGGTTAGTACTTGGATGGGAGACCACCAAGGAAGTTGGGTTGCCGTATAGAGGCAGGCAATGGCAAACTACCTCTCTCCATCTCTTCCCTTGACCTTATGGGGTCACCATAAGTTGGCTGTGATGTGACTGTGATGTGATGGCACTTTTCACCACTAACTCCATCCTGAAGATCCAAACAACAGGGAAGGGCCAATGGAGTACAACCCCCCTCTCCCTCCATGTACTGTATGCCCAGTTGTTGCTCCAACAGAGTTGAAGAAGGCGCCTGGAAAACACACGTATGAATCAAGCTTTCATGGATGGGCGTGATAGTATGAGAGATCCAGTGTGGTACAGTGGCTGAACTAGGATCTGAGAGACCCAGGTTCAAATCCCTTTGTTGTTGTTCAGTCACACAGTCGAGTCTGACTCTTCGCGACCCCATGGACCACATCACTCCAGGCCCTCCTGTCTTCTGTCGTGCTCCGGAGTTTGCTCAGGTTCATGTTTGTTGCATCGATGACACTGTCTAACCATCTCATCCTTTGCCATCCCCTTCTTCTTTGACCTTCAGTCTTTCCCAGCATCAGGGTCTTCTCCAGGGAGTGCTCCCTTCTCATTGGGTGGCCAGAATATTTGAGCTTCAGCTTCAGGATCTGGCCTTCCAGGGAACAGTCAGGGTTGATTTCTTTTAGGATTGACTGATTTGATCTCCTTGCAGTCCAAGGGACTCTCAGGAGTCTTCTCCAGCGCCATAATTCGAAAGCATCTATTCTTCGGCGCTCAACCTTCCTTATAGTCCAGCTCTCACAGCCATATATTACTACTGGGAATACCATTGCTTTGACCATATGGACTTTTGTTGGTAGGGTGATGTCTCTACTTTTTCTTATGCTGTCCAGGTTTGCCATCGCTTTTCTTCCAAGGAATAGGTGTCTTTTAATTTCATGGCTGCAGTCACTGTCTGCAGTGATCTTGAATCCCAGGAACGTGAAGTCTGTCACTGCTTCCATGATTTCCCCTTCTATTTGCCAAGGAGTGATGGGGCCGGCTGCCATGATCTTAGTTTTTTTTTTGATGTTGAGTTTCAAGCCAACTTTTGCGCTCTCCTCTTTCACCCTGAGCAAGAGGCTCTTGAGGTCCTCTTCACTTTCTGCCATTAGAGTGGTATCGTCTGCATATCTGAGGTTGTTGATATTTTCCCCAGCAATCTTAATTCCTTACACTGCCATTAAGCCTACTTGGACTAGTCACTCTCTCTTTCGACCTCATAGGGTTGTTGTGAGGGTGAAATAGGAGGGTAAGAAACATGTACAGCTCTCTGAGATCCTTGGAAGAGAAATGGGATTAACAAACATTTCGGAGAGCGAAGCTGACAGAGTTGCTTTCGGTGGTCTCCTGATGCTTTTATAGGACTCCGACGTAGTGCTTCCCAGGTCAAAGGGCATCATTCCTCCGTACCAGATTGGCTCGTTTAAATGGTCTTACCCCACTTAGCAGCACAGATTGTGCAGAAAGTCCACTCAGCCTCTTTGTCTCTGCCCCCTTTCATTCATCCTCTCTCTTCTAACTTTATTTATTGTTTTCTCATGGACCGATGCTGATATTATTTATTGCTATCTTATGAAAATGCCTTTGTCTGGCTGTTCACAGTTTTGCCTTTGGGGGTATTTGTAATGCAACCAATTGGAGACAATCTAATTGTTCCTTGTGTAGCTGTCGGATTTGCAGAAAGTGCTTTCTAAAATTTGCTTTGCATTATTTTTCCGATGCTGGGGTTGCATGATTCAGCCAAAGTGTGTATCATCGTTATGGGCTCAGCACCCGGTTAGAGATCATCTGTCTCATTCTTATCTTCCTCTTCAACCCTACCAAGGTGCTCACGAATTGTGGCCAGCAGGATTAGCAATTGGGAAATGCTTGATTTGCATTTCAAGATAGCACTGACACAATGAATTTCTGGGGTGGATGTACCCATGCAGACTGATTTCATCCGATGTAAAGTGTAATCAGGATTGGGAGGTGGAGTAGACTATGGAGGACAGTTTGGAATGAGTCTTGGATTTGGGGGGGGGGAAGGAGGAGCACAACTTCAGTAAATCTGGAAGCACAAAAATATCAGCAAGCCAGAGAGAGCCAGTTTGGTGTAGTGGTTAGGATTGCAGACTCTAATCTGGGAGATCCGGGTTTGATTCCGCACTCCTCCACATACAGCTGCTGGTATGACCTTGGGTCAGTTCTTTCAGAACTGTTCTCTCAGGAGCAGTTCTCAAAAGAGCTCTCTCAGCTCCACCTACCTCGCAGGGTGTCTGTTGTGGAGAGGAAGGAAAAGGAGGTATGTTGCTCTGAGAACACAAGAACATAAGAGAAGCCAATATTGGATCAGGCCAATGGCCCATCCAATCCAACACTCTGTGTCACACAGTAGCCAAAAATACCAGGTGCCCTCAGGAGGTCCATCAGTGGGGCCAGGACACTAGAAGCCCCCCCCCCCCCGCGTTGCCCCCCAAGCACCAAGAATAGAGTGCATCACTTGCTCCAGACTGAGAGTTCCTATCTATACCTCGTGGCTAATAGCCACTGATGGACCTCTGCTCCAGATGTTTATCTAATTCCCTCTTGAAGCCGTCCATGCTTATAGCCGCCACCACCTCCTGTGGCAGTGAATTCCACGTGTTAATCACTCTTTGGGTGAAGAAGGGCTTCCTTTTATCTGTTCTAACCCGACTGCTCAGCAATTTCATGGAGTGCCCACGAGTACTGAGTTGGACATCAAGTTTGTGAATCATGAGAGGGAGGGCAGGAAGGGTTGCCTCAGTGCTTAGTTCTTGTGGCCCTTTCTTATACGCCCAGGATGTAATTGTACACACCTATTAGCTCAACATTCCTAGACTTAGTTGCCTATTGCTGCTGCTCCAAATGACAGCAGGTTTGTTTTTTTTTTTTTAAAATTTTGAAATAGCGAGGGGTCATTCCGTAGAAAAAGAGGTGCAGGAGCTCATTAGCATAACTCATTAGCATAACTTATTTGCATATGCTACACCACCTGACATCACCAGAAGTATGTCAGAAGGAAGGAAGGAAGCTGGCAGAGAGGGGACAGCTACTAATCCAAGCCTCAGAAATACCACCAGGGGTCCGTTGGAGTGGGAGCGCACAGGAGCGCAGCTCCGGGAGTGAGGAGCCCAGGGGGCGGGCACATGACCAAGCCCCGCCCCCTCCTCGGCTTCCCCGAGCAGTGCAGGGGCGCAGCGCCCCGGGGAAAGCCCTGCTAGGGTCTTTATTGTCTTTATTGTTTTTAATGTTTTGTTTTAATATTGATAATTTTATCATTGTTCCTTTTATGACTGTGTGCTGCTTTTCCAGAGACTTGCTCAAGGTGGCATATAAATTTTCTAAGTATACCATTTTTTATCGGGGCACATGGCACATAAGTACTGGAGAAATTTCACCAACCCTTCAGCAGCTTCCACCCCATCAGTTTGGTGTAGAGGTCAGGAGCTATACTCTAATCTGGGAGAACCGGGTTTGATTCCTCAGTCCTCCACATGAAGCTGCTGGTGTGACCTTGGGCCATTCACAAGTTCTCTCAGAGCTGTTCTCTCATAAGCAGTTCTCAAAAGACCTCTCTCAGCCCCACCTACCTCACAGGGTGTCTTGTTGTGGGGAGGGGAAGGGGAAGGGATGGGTGGTGCACATGTCCTGGGTATCTCAAGTCTACTTGAAACCTGGTGGTTTCAAGGGAGCAGGAAGAGAATGAGGGTGTGTTCTTTACGCTTATTTTCATTGCACAAAGTATTGGATGGGGAAGGGAATGGAGGAAGAGCAGGTCAGTTTCACTCACCTGTGGAGTGGAGCCTGAGGGGTGGGTGTTGCCTTCTGACACACTTCCCGTATGTTAGGGGTGGTGGCATATGTGAATGAGTTATGCAAATGAGTTATGCTAATGAGCTCCTGCACCTCTTTTTCTACGAAATGACCCATGAATACCACTATTCTGGGAGGATAGCTTCAGTGGTGGCTGAAGCCTTCAGAAGGCTGGTCGGAGGAACAAGGACCTTTCCAGGGGTCATTTTGCTGCAGCCATGACACAAGCAGGCATTCCCCTGCGGGGGTGGTGGTGGCACCAACTCCCGGAGCTGCGCTCCCCCGAGCTCCTGCTTGAAATGACCCCTGGAAATAGCTAATAGACCCCCTTTTCAAATCTAAAACTAGAAGCCCGCTTCACTCCCATACCTGACAAGGCTTACACTTGAGGCTTGGTTCTCTACCATTTGTGGTTGGTTTGAGAGATTCCGTCATCTCGTGCATGCCTGCTGTGTGGATGATGTTAGCGAACGCTGCAGCATTTTTAATATACAGCTCACATCATTTATACAAATAGTGTGTGGAAATTATACAGTGCGGAATTATTGACACATGAATAACCCTGAAAAATGTGTATATTTCACGTGTGGGGGGGGAACATAATGACAAATATAAAGGATTACTGGAATTAATTTGAGAAGCGGTGATATCCCGTGTTGAATTAGTGGAGATGAGAAATTCAAAACCATCGGATTTTGTGCATCCTAGTTTGGGAACTGCCAGGGTGAGCTGATCTGGCTATTTCCGTGTCATTCTGATTCTCTGACGGGACGTTGACTTGGGTATGCCTCATTTCCAGTGGCGAAGTTAATGATTTTACACCATTTGTAAGGCTTGTATTTTTTGGTTTTGGCATTTCTGTCCTGCTTTTCACTCTGTTGGGAACTCAAGACTGTTTACAAAAAGCAGAAAAAATAAAATAAAATGTACATGAGCTGAGCGGAGGGCACATCTCCAACTTCTGGTCTGGTCCTGGGTCCACCTTGATTTGAGCAACAGGTAGCTCCTAGTGTTGCCAATCTCCAGGTGGCACCTGGCAATTTCCTGCTATTACGACTGATCTCCGGATGACCAAGATCAGTTCCCCTGGAGAAAGTGGCTGCTTTGGAGGGTGGACTCTCTGGCATTATAGCCTACTGGGATCTCTTTCCTCCCCAAACCCCACCCTCCCCAGGCTCCACCCCCAAAATCTCCAGGTATTTCCAAACCCAGAGCTGGCATCCCTAGGCAGGAACCAATGCCCAAGAGCCATTTGGCTCTTTCTCTTTGGCCCACACTAAAAGTTCATTCCTTTGGCCGAGGCCAGGCTAAATAATCACAGTACAGGACACATACGCTTCATTATTATGACATTTTTTATGTACCGTAGTTGTCAGGATTGGGTCTGACAATTCCTCATCACAGTGGTGGATCCGTGGAGCAGCAGTTCCCAGCCTTTGTGGTATGGTGACCCACAGGTCCAAAAATACTTGGCACGGTGACCGTAGGAGTGCAGACTCTAATCTGGGAGGGCCAGGTTTGATTCCCTACTCCTCCACATGCAGCTGCTGGTGTGACCTTGGGTCAGTCATAAATTCTTTCAGAGCTGTTCTCTCAAGGGCAGTTCTCGGGAGAGCTCTCTCAGCCCCACCTACCTCACAGGGCGTCTGTTGTGGGGAGGAGAAGGGGAAGGGATTGTAAGCCGCTCTAAGACTCTCTCGGATAGTGAAGGGCAGGATATAAATCCAATCTCCTCCTCCTCTTCCTATGTGTATCTTGGAAACTTAGGTCCCCCCCCCATAAAATGGGAGCAAACTTTATGTAGATCAAATTACTATTTCTCCCTGTGAACTAAGGCTGGGAGAGGAAGGGTAACTGTTCCAAGGTCACCTGGTGAGCTTTATGGATGAGTAAGTATTTGAACACAGGTTGCTCTAGTCTTAGTTTGATACCCTTATCCTTCTACCACAAAAGGGGTAAAAAGAACTGTGTGTACCACCCTGAGCTACTTGGGGGTAGGTAAAGGTAAAGGTTTCCCTTGCTTGAAAGCCAGTCGAATCCGACTCTAGGGATGCGGTGCTCATCTCCGTTTCCAAGCTGAAGAGCCAGCGCTGTCTGAAGACATTTCCGTAGTCATGTGGCCGGCATGACTAGATGCTGAGGCACACTGAATGCGGCTACCTTCCCCCCAAAATGGTACCTATTTATCTACTTGCAATTTCTTGCTTTCGAACTGCTAGGTTGGCAAGAGCTGGGACCAGAGACGGGAGCTCACTCCGTCATGCGGCACTCAGGTCTCGAACTGCCAAACTACAGACCTTCCAGTGAGAGAATGAGAGAGAGAGGGCATCAGCTCTTCCTGGTTTGGGATTGCAGTGACTGACTTTACTAGTTGATCTCTGTAGGTCATACAGGTGATGAAGCTTGATCCATTAAAAAGAGTGTCTGTTATATGAAGAGTTACCTGGCCCCATACATATAAATGCCTGGACTACATCAGCTCCAGTATGAATGTGGCATGATTCAGTAGACAAGCGCATCCCTTTTCATGATGAAGGTTCCAGCTTCAGCCCCCAGATTTAATGGTCTCAACCAGCAGATTTTATGAAGACACCTCTGTATGAAAAGAGAGAAGAGAATAGTGATTTGGCAAATTCTGGAAGATTTTGAGGATGGTGCATGGAGAAGATGATGTTTGGGGAAGATGTGACATCACTTTTGAGAGATGCTATTGGAATTTCCCCTTATCTCTGTGGTAATGACCATAGAAACATGGGTAATTCCTAGAGCAGTGATGGAGAACCTTTTAGAGACCAAGTGCCCAAACTGCGACCCAAAACCCACTTATTTATCGCAAAGTGCCAGCACGACAATTTAACCTGAATACTGAGGTTTTAGTTTAGAAAAAAGAACTCATTAACATCTTTTGTCTTAAAAGAGAAACACAATAACAGAGCTTTTAATTATACAAACAACTTTCTATTGAAAGGTAAAAGTTTGCATTTGTCATGCTTTTGAACAATTAATGTGATTTTTTGCTGTTGTATGCATGCTGATAATTTGTCTAACCTTGGCTCATACTTTGTAAGTTTGAGAGCAGCCCCGCCTCGAGTCTGTGTTGTCTTTTTCCTTTTAGAGACTGAGTGCCCAAACTGCGTGCGTGCCCACAGAGAGGGCTCTGAGTGCCGCCTCTGGCACTCTGCCATAGGTTTGCCACCACTGTCCTAGAGCATCATGTTGGAGGCCATTTCTAGCCGTTTCCCCCCTCCCATTCCTCAGTTTCTTGAGGGCGGGAGATTAGGGGTAGGGCTTCACCCATCATTACTAGGCAAACAGCAAACCCAGATGGACTAGTGCTCTGTCTCCCTATGTTCTTATCTCGCAAGAGTTTCAGAGCTGCCTTACCCAGAAAATCTCCTTCCATCCAAGAGTCTATGCTCTGTTTCCCATCGCACCACAAGTCTAAAGCATTTGGAAGTTAACAGAATAATATAGAGGATTGTCACAATTATTTTGTTTCTGTTTCACACACTAGAACAAAACATATTGAAGACCAACTGATGAAAAAAAAAGTGTGTGTGGGGGGGAGAGTCTCAGACTTCGGAGTTGGCTCATTTCCCTCATCTTTTAACTAAAATCCCATCATGACAAGGTGCCACTCCGACAAAAATACGAGCATATGTACGAAATTGATTTAGTATGTGCTGAAGGGACATTAATCCAGCTCCAAATTTTCATTGCTGAGACATAACCCAATAAATTTGGAACGACTCCACAATGCCGGGGTTGGTGTCACACAATATATAGCTCTCTTGTCTGCTAGGTTTACTTTCTTCCAGGGGAAAAATAGTAACTGTTCACAAACCTTCAACATCTCTCATAGTTTTTTTTTTGGCTCACAGATGATCGTTTATATATGAAAATGGCTTCCCCTCTTCTGTCACACTCTGTGGTGACCAAGAAACAGAACCCCAGATGTGGCTTTGTAGAGAGGATGGGAGCAGGCATGGTTCTCAATTACTGGAATGATTACAGACAGAGAAAGAGCTTTCTTTGTTTCTTTAATTCATTTATACCCCACCTTTCTCCTCAGTGGGGTCCCAAAATGGCTTCCACCGTTCTCTTCCTCCTCCATTTTATCCTCGCAACAACCTTGCACCCCCCATTCTCTTCTTCCTCCATTTTCCCCTCACAACAACCAAGCACCCCTCCTTCCACCATTCTCCTCTGCCTCCATTTTCCCCTCACAACATCCTAGCACCCCTCCACCACCATTATCTTCCTCGTCCATTTTTCCCTTACAGCAATCAAGCACTCCTCCCCCCACCGTTCTCTTTCTCCTCCATTTTTTCCCTCATAACAACCTAGCACCCCTCCCCCCACCATTCTCTTCCTCCTCCATTTTCCCCTCACAACAACCAAGCACCCCTCCCTCCACCGTTCTCCTCTGCCTCCATTTTCCCCTCACATCATCCTAGCACTCCCCCCCACCATTATCTTCCTCGTCCATTTTTCCCCTCACAACAACCAAGCACTCCTCCCCCCACCGTTCTCCTTCTCCTCAATTTTTTCCCCTCATAACAACCTAGCACCCCTCCCCCCACCATTCTCCTCTGCCTCCATTTTCACCTCACAACAACCAAGCACCCCTCCCTCCACCGTTCTCCTCTGCCTCCATTTTCCCCTCACATCATCCTAGCACTCCCCCCCACCATTATCTTCCTCGTCCATTTTTTCCCTCACAACAACCAAGCACTCCTCCCCCCACCGTTCTCCTCCTCAATTTTTTTCCCTCATAACAACCTAGCACCCCTCCCCCCACCATTCTCCTCTGCCTCCATTTTCCCCTCACAACAACCTAGCACTCCTCCCTCCACCGTTCTCCTCTGCCTCCATTTTCCCCTCACAACATCCTAGCACCCCTCCCCCACCATTATCTTCCTCGTCCATTTTTTCCCTCACATCAACCAAGCACTCCTCCCCCCACCATTCTCCTCTGCCTCCATTTTCTCCCTCACAACAACATAGCACCCCTCCCCCACCATTCTCTTCCTCCTCCATTTCCCCCTCACAACCTAGCACCCCTCCCCCACTGTTCTCTTCTGCCTCCATTTTCCCCTCGCAACAACCTAGAACCCCTCCCCCACCATTCTCTTCTTCCTCCATTTTGTCCTCACAACAACCTAGCACCCCTCCCCCAACCCACTTTTGGGAGAGCCTGAGAAATGACTGGAGAGAGGGAGATTAGGTTGCCAACTCTAGGGTGGGAGATATCTCAAGATTTGTGGTCAGAGCTTATGGAGGCTATTGTTTGGGGAAGAGGGGGACCTCACCAGGATACAATGCTATAGACTCCACTCTCCAAAGCAGCCATTTTCTCCAGGGGAACTGACCTTGGTAGTCTGGGGATCAGGTGGACCCAATTTCAATCAGCTGTAGTTTCAGGAGAAATGGAACTTGGAACTTGGCAACTGTACATTCAGAGTTCTATGGGTGGGTGGAAAAATTCAGGTGCCTAGTGGAGAAAGGGGGAGAAAGAAAGTGGTAAATAACCCATGTAAATGAAGTTAAATAGCATTAAACTAAGAGCTCAATTTATTCACAAAGATACCATCAATCAACATAGCACTTAATGATGGGCTTAAAAAGGGGTCACACCATTTAGGATTACACTGTAAACATTTTCTTTCTTTCAGGGTCTCAGGTAGAGGTCTTTTGCAGTTTGCAAAAGACCTACCCAGTTGGAATTGTTGGACGTTTAGCTGTATTCATTAAACTTCAAAACATACTCTCGTGTTAAGTGGTGGTACTGCATCTTATAGTATAGTTTTCATAGAATCCTAGAATCACAGAGTTGGAAGGAGCCACACAGGCCATCTAGTCCAACCCCCTGCTCAACGCAGGATCAGCCCCTAGAGCATCCCTGGCAAGGGTTTGTCCAGCCGCTGCTTCAAGACAGCCAGGGAGGGGGAGCTCACCACCTCCTGAAGCAGCTGATTCCACTGCTGCCCAAGTCTGACTGTCCAAAAGTTTTCCCTAATATCCAGCCGATACCTTCTCACCCTTAATCTTTTGAGTCCTCTCCTCTGCTGCCAACAGGAACAGTTCCCTGCCCTTCTCTAAGTGACAGCCCTTCAAAGACTTCAAGAGAGCAATCCTGGCTGAGGACAGACTGGCAATCTGAAGCGGAGGCAAAGCGGAGGGAACTGGAGCGGGGGAAAAAACCCACGGAGCTGGCCGTTCACACTGGCCAGAGCAATGCGGATCAGCGGCGATACGGAGCGTTCAGACTGCCACGGAGCGTTCAGACTGCCACATAGCCAGCGCGCGTGGCTTGCGTGCGCCGCTGCACTTTTTTTTGTTTTTCTTTGATGTTTTTCGCATGTGCGCACATGCGCACATGCGCACATGCGCAAAACTTTTTGCCGGTGCGTTCACACTTCCTCCGGATGCCTCCCGCTTCTTCCAGTTCACACTGTTTGGAAGCGGGAGGCATGCGGAGGAAGGCCCCTGAACACCGGGAAAAACCGGTGTCCGGGTAAAGCGGAAGGAAAGCGACTGGGGGACGGGTAAGTACGCAACGGAGCCGACGGACAGATGCGCATGTCTGAACGTGCTCCTTTCCTCCGTTTGCGAAGCGTGCCTGCCCCGCTTTAGATTGCCAGTCTGTCCTCAGCCCCTGTCTTCACTCAGCCTCCTCTTATCCAGACTGAACATTCCCAAGTCCCTCAGCCTTTCCTCTCAGGGCTTGGACTCCAGGCCTCGGATCATCCTCATCGCTCTCCTCTGCACCCACTCCATTCTATCTACATCCTTTTTGAAGTGAGGCCTCCAGAACTGCCCACAGTACTCCAGGTCCAGCCTGACCAATGCAGTGTAACAGCGTCGCAATGAGATCTTGTGATTTGCATATTATGCCTCTGTTGATACACCCCAAGATTGCATTAGCCTTTTTTGTCACTGCATCACATTGGCTGCTGATATTTAACTTACAGTCCACCCATACCCCACGATCTTGTTCAGACACACTGCTACCATTTTGGAAGGTTATATGTAGAACACGTGCTTTTCTGCAGAAATTAGTAGTTCGAATATGGTTGTTTAAATATGTTTAAAGTTCATGTATGTTACCAAATGACACAATACACGTCAGAATTTTGCAGTATTTATTCCGTTTGTATTCAATATACAGTTCCCTTTAAGCTATGGAGTCTTGTGAGTAAAGATTCTACTTTGTGAGCTACAGGCATGAAAATCGTGAGCGAGCAATTCGGCCACTGCATGAATTAGCTTGCTCTGGAGCCATCCTTACTGAGCTAAGACAAAAAGGTGTGAGCCGGAGGCTAAAAAACAATGAGCTAGCTCACTCTAACTCAGCTTAGAGGGACACACTGTTTTGTGGTTATAGTTAGTTTCACGGTTTGTTTTGTTTCTTAGCAGTGATGACAGGGCAGCTGGACAATAGCCCCCCTCCTCGAGCACGGGGCCCAGGGTAGATGCCCCGGTTGCAGGGTAAGACAGCTCCTGCACCTGTTTCACCTCTGATGGCAGCCAACATTTTAGGGAATCTTGTAAACAGAAGGGGGACATAGAAAGCAGGGAGAAAACAAAACTCTTTTCCTTTCCCCAGCACGTCTCGAGCAGAGTCGCAAAAGAGTGAGGAGCTATCGTTTCCATCCGAAGGCCGACGTTTGCAAGACAGAATGAAAACTTTCCATCATCTCCATTTCAGAAAACAATGATACTCCTCTAGCATTTCATGGGTGGAGAAAGGCAATACATTCTGGGCACTGAGTCGCTGTTGTTTGACAAAACTGTCAGCCGTGTCCAGGAGGGTGAAGTATTAATGCTGAAATGCTATTTTTAGCAGAAGCAAATCAGCCTGAGAGTCGATGAAAAAACACACATCCTGGGTGTTGACTTGAGGATATTTGTTTTCTGCATTCTGAAATCTGTTATTTACAGCCTGTGTCGAGTGAAGTCTTTTTGATTTGTAAGTGTGCCTGCTTGTCAAGCCATGGAGCTTCTCTGGTGTCATCATCAGGCCCTTCCATCACCAGCAAGGAAACAAATTTGGGACATCCCCAAGGGGAAATATCCCCATTGATAAAAATGGATGAACCTGTGCAGTCTCTTAAAATAACAATGGGGGGGGGGGGGATTGTATGCCCTAAGATTCCTATGCAGTTGATCTCCACTGATGCACAGTGGTAATTTCTGGAGATGAGATCACATTTCGTAAGCGTGTTGGTTCCATTTGAATATCTATCTGTCTGGTACATTTTTATTCCATCCTTCGTCCATGAAGCTCAAGACAGCATGCCTTGTTCTCCCTTCCCCATTTCATCTCCACAATGGTCGGCTTGGTTGCCTGGATGGATTTTATGCTGCTCATGTCTAATGACGTGTATTTTAATATTGTGGTTTTTAAACAGTAAGCCTCCTGGAGCTGGACCCTGAAGAGGCAGCACAGAAATGTCCTAAATAAATAAACACATGGTCTCCCAGAAATCATTTTTTGGGGGGGAGCTGTGGGATCTTTCATGGAAACAATAAATTAAACTCGGCACCTATGGAAATTCCAGCCCGGATCCGAGCCAATATAATGAGCTTTATAGCTGAGTTGGGATTTGAACCCAAGGCTCGCAGTTCCTAGCTTGATAGTAGGAGCTCGAGAGGAGAGAGGACTGTCCACAGCCCCTCCTATCCAGAGCCACTGGACTCACCCTTGATCCCTAGCTTGATATATACATTAACTGAGTACAAGGGGGTCATATCACCTTGCTTTTCTGTAGCTTGCACTGCAAAACCCTCACTTTGCTATCCATTTTCCATTAGGAGAAATGGACAATGAGCATCCATTTCTTCATCTGTTGGTCTTCTCTCAGGAAGTCCCCCCCCTGCAAAGATGCACGCATTTGTCCATGTTATCTATCTATCTATATAAAAGGAAGTCCCCTCACCATAAAATCAACGCCCAGGCTAAAACCGCTGGACCTAGAAGCACTAAATTTGGGGAGAGCGCTCCGACCATGGTCTAGGTGCTCACTAAGAAGGGATTTTTAGAAATTTGACCCCTAAGTGGGTCAAAAGGGGGGAAGTGAGCTCCCCCATTGGTTCCTATGTGTCTGCCTCCTTGCACCCCCCATTCTCTGATTGGTCAGCTGCAGAGCTCAGCATTCTGAGGTAGCAAAAACAGTTACAGGAGACTGCAGAGAGCTAATGGCAGCTGAGGAGATCAGGATTGCCTTAGCTTTGCTGCTGGCCCAGCCTCCCGGATGCCTTTAAGCCATGAGGGAGCCTGCCCCAGCAGTAACACCTTGGTGATCCTGCCAGTCCCACCTCCACGGTGGCTTCTAATACTCCTCCCCCCCTCCTACACTGGATGGGCAGCTGCCTGTCAAGTGTAGGAGAGGAGTTGGGATGCTTACAGCAAAACAATCCAGGAACACAAGTAGAGAGGCCATCACTTTTGTGGAAGGTGGCAGGAGTTGACTGAACAGACGACTGCTTCTTAAATGGACAGTTCTATGTTGCCTGTTCCAGAGTGAGCTCACCAAGCAGCCTGGTGATCTTAGCCCCTGAGGGCAGAACCATCACTGGGTGACCGGCTTTCCAGCCAATGGGCCTCCACCCTCCAAGTCTTTAAAATCCTCTTCTAGCCCCTCCTCCTCAGGACTAGGGACAAGCCAATATTCCCCCAGTCTGTTTCAGGACTGTAGGGCCTTCCACCTGCTCCAGGGAGTCCCCAGAATTCCTTCCATCCCCCAGTTTCCTGTTGCCACCTATCTGCCCCCTGCTGGTGTTGCTTTGTCTTCTGTTCCCTGCTCACTCTCCAGCAGCCAAGAACAGTCACCTGAGGCTCCTGTCCCCCTCCCGGTGGGATCAACAAGCAGTGGAGGTTGCTGGGGGTCAGCAGGCTTGCCAGGCTCCTCAGATGAGTTAAGTGCAGGGGCAGGAGGGACTCTGTCCTGGGACAAGGGAAGAAGAAGAAGAAGAAGAAGAGCAGCAAATTAGCATACAGCATATTAGTCTGACAGATGCTAGAATAACAAGCATAGTTTATATGGCCACCATTTGTTTGGGTTTAATTCCAGGGGAAAAACATAGTGAAGGAAATAATTATATCAAAATAGGAGATTGATGGGCAGATGTAGCTTTCTGAAACATGATTAATTAATTAACTGAGACTCTGCTGTCATGCTCCATTCATCTCCTCTCACGTGTGGAGGTGACTGTTAACTTCCATTTCCATGTGTCTGAAGAAGTGTGCATGCGCACGAAAGCTTATACCCTGAATACAACTCTGTTGGTCTTAGAGGGGTCGCTGGACTCGAACTTTGTCCTGCTGTTTCAGACCAACACAGCGACCCACCTGCATCAATGAGGAAAGGGTTCTTGCAAGGCAGAACATCAAAAGCCATTGATCAAATGGAAGGAGGTTTGTTCTCTAATGTTGTAGCCTAATGTTTGTCTGGAGATTACACCAACCCGTCATGTTTGCTGATGCAACTTTCCTTTTGATCGCACTTTCTGGGAACATCACAATAACAAGTGTGGTATCGTGGTTAAGGAGCTGAGCTGAGCTGGGAGACCCAGATTCGAATCTCAAATCTGCCGTGCAATGCCCTGACCTGGATTGCCCAGGCAGCCTGATCTGGCCAGATCTTGGAAGCTAAGCAGGATCGACTCTGACCGGTACTAAGATGGGACACCTCCATGGAATACCTACAGTTGGGAGGTGGGGGCAGGCTTTATTCAGCCACCTCTCTGAATACCCTCCAGGGGTTAGCCACCACTCTGACCGATTTCGCACAAGCCGCTGCTCTGCCCCTGCTCTTCCCTTTCCCCCGATTGCATGCATCAGTTTCCCACTATGTGCTGCACGGCTGCATTTTGACCGGCAGCTTCACCTGATTTTCCCCATGTCTTCTAGATCCTCAAAAAACAGGATCGACAAGACGCGGGGAAAATTGGGCAAAACTGCGGGTCAAAATGTGGCCACGCAGCACATAGTGGGAAATTGACGCGTGGAATCAGGAGAAAGGGAAGAGCAGGGGCGGAGCAGCAGCTTGTGCAAAATTGGTCCATGGCTTCCTGGTGCACACACAGTTAGTCTGTCTGTCTGTCTGTCTCTCTCTCTCTCACACACACATGCACGCACACATGTACATATGAAAAAATCCAAAAAAAATCTGTCATGCGATCTGGGTGACCTAGGGTGGTCACTCTTTCTCAGCCCCAGCGGACCTCACAATGTTGCTGTGAGGATAAAAGGGAGGAGAAAAGAACCTTGTATGTCTCTCTGAGCTCTTCAGAGGAAGGGTGGTGTACATAAGAACATAAGAGAAGCCAATGTTGGATCAGGCCAATGGCCCATCCAGTCCAACACTCTGTCAAACAGTGGCCAAAAATACCAGGTGCCATCAGGAGGTCCATCAGTGAGGCCAGGACACTAGAACTTCCTCTGCTTCTTACTTGCCTTGAAAGCCTCTTGCTGGGGTCACCATAAGTCTTGGACAGGAGACCACTAAGGAAAACTCTGCAGAGGAAGGCAATGGCCAACCACCTCTGCTTCTCACTTGCCTTGGAAGTCCCTTGCTGGGGTCACCATAAGCCTTGAATGGGAGACCACCGAGGAAGACCCTGCAGAGGAAGGCAATGGCCAACCACCTCTGCTTCTCACTTGCTTTGAAAGCCCCTTGCTGGGGTCACCTTAAATCTTGGAAGGGCGACCACCAAGGAAGACTCTGCAGAGGAAGGCAATGGCTAACTCCCTCTGCTTCTCACTTGCCTTGGAAGTCCCTTGCTGGGGTCACCATAAGCCTTGAATGGGAGACCACCGAGGAAGACCCTGCAGAGGAAGGCAATGGCCAACCACCTCTGCTTCTCACTTGCTTTGAAAGCCCCTTGCTGGGGTCACCTTAAATCTTGGAAGGGAGACCACCAAGGAAGACTCTGCAGAGGAAGGCAATGGCCAACCACCTCAGCTTCTCACTTGCCTTGAAAGCCCCTTGCTGGGGTCATCATAAGTCTTGGACAGGAGACCACCAAGGAAGACTCTGCAGAGGAAGGCAATGGCCAACCACCTCTGCCTCTCATTTGCCTTGAAAGCCCCTTGCTGGGGTCATTGTAAGTCTTGGATGGGAGACCACTAAGGAAGACTCTGCAGAGGAAGGCAATGGCATACTCCTCTCTGCCTCTCACTTGCTTTGAAAGCCCCTTGCTGGGGTCACCATAAGTCTTGGATGGGAGACCACCAAGGAAGATTGTAGAGGAAGGCAATGGCCAACCTCTTCTGCTTCTCACTTGTCTTGAAAGCCCCTTGCTGGGCTCACCATGAGTCAGCTGCAACGTGATGGCACCTACATAGCTACGTCCCACTACTGTAATCAAAAACTGAGAGAGGTCGGCTGGCTTTCAGCAAAACGCCAGTGCCAACTTGGAGGTTCCTGCTGGGGTGGGACATCCAGGGAATTCCTAGGGAAGCTAAATGAGTTTTTAGAGGACTAAAAGAATTTCTCAAGGGGGGTCTTCACATCCCTGCTTAGAACAATGAAGTATATTGAATTGAGTGGAGAAACTAAGCTCCTTATTATTAAGCAGGGAAAGTAGGAGGAAAGATTCCGCAGCCTTCCAAGGTTGTTGGATCTTCGGGGACTTTTCTACAGACCACAGTTTATTTACAACCCTGGTGGCTGAGTGATTTGCAGTGGACTGGAAATTAATGTTTTGGGTGTGTGTTTTTTAAAAAAATCCAGCAAATACAGATGCATTAAAATCCAACTGTATTTATATGGCTGTGTTTTGTATTTAATTTGATTTTTAAGAAATAATGAACGTGTATACGAAAACCTGCTCCCCCCCTCCACTTCCACTCCGCACTGCTGACCAACGCAGAAATATTAATTGTTCCAGCAATTTACGGCAATCAATGCTTAATGGAAATAGTCCTCCTCGCCCATCTATTAATTTATAAAGTTTGCCGCATCACTTGCCAGAAGCAAAGCTCTCTCCCTCCCAAATGGTCTAAATGGCTCGAGCTGTGTACTGTGCCTTTGTCCAAATACAAAGTGCTTGGTGCTTGGGAGGGGGGAAACAGTGGGAGGGCTTCTAGTGTCCTGTCCCCACTGCTGGACCTCCTGATGGCACCTGGTATTTTCGGCCACTGTGTGACACAGAGTGTTGGACTGGATGGGCCATTGGCCTGATCCAACATTGGCTTCTCTTATGTTCTTATGTAGATCCATCTGATCCTGTGGTCATCACCACATCTTGTGGCGAAGAGTTCCACGAGTCGACCACCACTTATAAAAAATGCTAAATGTAAGTTTTACTTCTGAATATTAGCAATAAGAATTGTTTATAACAATGTGTGTGCTTGGAACCAGTGACTCAGCTCTGATGTTTTATCCTGCTCTTAAAGAACGATATTTCTGATGTACCTGGGACTGAAAGGCCATGGATATCCAGTGAGGCCATTCTGGAGGATCAAAGCAGTCCCATTTCCTCTGCATCACTTCCTGTTGGGCAAAGACTCAGACTAGGTTACCAACTATGGGGTAGGAAATACCTGGAGATTTGGGGGGGGTGGAGCCTGGGGATGGCAAGGGGTTTTTTTGGGGGAGGAGGAATCATATTGATAGTGGTTTGGTACAGAGGTTAGGAGCATGGACTGTAATCTGGGAAAACCGGGTTTGATTCCCCACTCTTTCACATACAGCTGCTGTTGCAATCCTGTGTCAGGTACAAGTTTTTTTCAGAGCTGTTCTCTCAGGAGCAGTCCTCAAAAGAGCTCTTTCAGCCCCACCTACCACGTAGGCAGTGTTCCCTGTAAGCTGAGTTAGTATGAGCTCGCTCACAGTTTTTTAGCCTCGGGCTCACACATTCTTGTCTTAGCTCAGGAAGGATGGCTCCAGAGCAAACTAACTCATGCAGTAGCCAAATCGCTTGCTCACAACTTTTTTGCCAGCAGCTCACAAAGTGGACTTTTTGCTCACAAAACTCCACAGCCTGTTGTGGGGAGGGAAAGGGAAAGGAGATTGTAAGCTGCTCTGAGACTCCTTCAGGTAGTGAAGGGAGGGGTATAAATCCAGTCTCCTCCTCCTCTTCTATATAATAGATTCATGTGGGTCGCTGGGTTGGTCTAACTCAACAGACCAAAGTTTGAATCCAGCGGCACCTTTAAGACCAACAAAGTTTAATTCTGGATATAAGCGTTCATGTATACACACGAAAACTTAAACCCAGAATTAAACCTTTTTTTGGTCTTAAAGGTGCTATTGCGCACAAAACTTTCTTCTATTGGTATATAATGCCATAGAGCCTGTGAGGTTCTTGCTATTGAGGAAAACGGTTTTACTTTTAAACACTCTCTTTGTATATAAACTTGGTAGTTTCTTGCTGCCACCAGGAATTTAAAATTCCAAATCTACTCTCTTTTGGTAGTTTGATCAAGGGTCTGGGCACTTCAGAGGACTATGTGGCTCTGAGGAAGTACTGTACTGATTTCTGGGATAAGTTTAAACAAAAATTGTTTTATTGAAAAAAGAACAAAATAAGTTTCTGGTTATCTTGAACAGTTGCTGAAGAGAGAAACTTGTAATTATAACTGGCAACGCTTGGTGCTACAAACAGTCTCTCAAACACCAAACTCCACTCTGACAGGCTTATATTTCTCTCTCTCTCGTATAGCCACACAGGCTAAACTCTTTGTCTTAGGCACACAAGATAAAACAGTTGTCTAACCGCACAGTTTAGACACAACTTGTTTCTTTGCCATACAGACTCTCTCACAAAACTTTTAGAGTCACACAGACCATCGTCATAGCTTTGCCACACTTCACTTTTCCCAAAGAGACCTACACTCAGCTCTGTCTTAAACGCACACACACTCTGATTCCTCTCAGAACCTCTCTTCCCCCACTCTCAGTCACTAACCAATCAAAATCACACTTGTCTCCCCCTATCACCCCCCCTACAGTACTGAAATCACACTCAACATTTAAAAGAACACACAGCCCAAGACATGAAATTGCCACTCCTCCATTTGCACCTGGCTGGATGACCTTGGGCAAGCCATAGCTCTGTACCAGCTGTTCCCTCAAGGACAGCTTGGGAAAGAGTTCTCTCAGCCCCACCTACCTCACAGGGTGCCTGTTGTGGGGAGGGGAGGGGAAAGGAGTTTGTAAGCCGCTCTGAGACTCTTAAGTGAGTGAAGGGCGGGGTATAAATCCAATCTCTTCTTCTCTTCTTCTTCTTCTTCTACAGAGCCCACCCTCCAGCACAGCCCTTTTTTCCCAGAGGAACTGACCTCTGTCATCTGTTTATCAGTTGTAATAGCGGGGGATCTCCAGTCAGCACCTGGAGGTTGGCAACTGGAGACTCAAAGAGGGGCCACCCATCACTGTAAATGAGACATGTTCTCCCTTGCAACCATATGCGCCACTGAGGGAGGTAAGACGGAATCAAGTCCACATCTGTCTCCACAAACGGAACGTGCTATTTGCGATAATGATTGCGCGTGTATGTGTATTTGCATTACCTAAACACTCGCTTGCCATAAAGTGATATGGAACTTTGCTGACATTTGGGGGTCCTACAGCTGGATATATCAGCACAGCCCGCTTCATCTCGCCTTCTAATATCAAACTGTCAGACTGTCAGTGATGCCAGGAAAACCATTTATTTTCCCACTTATGCATGGCTATTTCAGTGTTGGCAAACAGCGCTAAGATTTCCCCCCTCCGCACGCCTTGCATCCTACATTTTTTTACATTCACGGATCCCACATTTGCAGATTTGGAGAAGGGGAGGTGGAATTTCTGCTCACCAGGGAACAATTTTGCTAACCCTGGCTGGTGACCTCAAGTTCTCTTCGAGGTTTGTAGACAAAGGAAGGTTAGAAGATAAAAGATTCCCATTCAGCACAATACATCTCAAACTGCTGGTCCTGAAAAGGATTTTAATAGAAGCCTGGTGAGATTAGGGGGGGGGGGGGGATTTGGTTTGATGGTTAAAAAAAAGAAGAAATCTGATTATATCAGAATCGATTAAGTCTGCTTTAATTCTCTTTCTCTGATGATGGACTTTTATCTCAGAATGAGTTTTCCTGAAACGTTAGGCGGGAAAAAGAAATAAATCTAAGAGCTTTTAATAAGTCAGGACTGAACATTTTTTCCCTGCCTCTGTTCTTTTGACTTTTAAAACAGAATGGAGGGGGGAAGAAAGGGAAAGGTAGAGATGAAAAAAATGCTACTTATCAAAGCTATTACTTTGGCAGAAGTACTGCTGCGAAAACAGCCGCTCGAGTGCCTTCGTCTGAGACGGTCCTCTAGATTTCCCTCCTTCCTCCCCCCATTGCATTCACATATGTAGGTCATCTTTTCAAAGGTACATTTGGTTTTCCATTTCTGAGGGAGGACGGGGGCTTAACTTGCCTTTTGTGGATAGAATTGCGGACTTCATTGTTTTCAGGAACACAAGGGGGAATTTAAGAAAGAACGCTCCACCCCTACCCAGTTGTGTGTTCCTTCAGCTTTTCCCTCAGCAGTGAGGGAAACTCCAGTCCACCAGAAAGAAGAAGAGGAGGAGGAGGAGGAGGATGAAGAAGAAGAGATTGAATTTATACCCCGCCCTTCCCTTGGAGTCTCAGAGCGGCTTATAGTCTCCTTTCCCTTCCACAACAGACACCCTGTGAGGTAGATGGGGCTGAGAGAGCTCTTTCGAGGACTGCCCCTGAGAGAACAGCTCTGACAGAACTACGGCTTGCCCAAGTTCATCCAGCAGCTGCAAGTAGAGGAGTGGGGAATCAAACACGGTTCTCCCAGGTTAGAGTCCGCACACTTAACCACAACACCAAACTGGATTCATACCCTGCCCTTCGCTACTCCAAGGAGTCCCATAGCGACTTATTATCTTCTTTTCCCAAGAACATAAGAAGAGCTCTGATGGATCAGACCCAGGGTCTGCCCAGTTCAGAACCTACTTCTCCGTAGGTTACTCCACTTCCAGGTGCACTGGAAGGCTTCCAAGTAGGGATGCCAGCCTCCAGGTGAGACCTGGGGATCCACCGGAATTACAGCTCACCTCCAGACTACAGTGATCAGTTCCCTTGGAGACAATGGATGCTTTGGAGGGTTGACCCTGTGGCATCACACCCCACTGAGGTCCGTGTCTTCCCCAGGCTCCACCCCCAAATCTCCAGGTGTTTCCCAACCTGGATATGGTAACCCTACCCGCCATTCCCTGCCAGTGGCTGGGGGAGATCTGGCAACCCTGCCTCAGGCTGAGGTCTTTCACATTATGTTCTGCCTCATCTCTTCTAACTGGAAATGCCGGGGATTGAACCTGGGACCTTCTGCATGCGAAGCAGATGCTGTTCCGCTGACCCACAGCCCCTCTCATTAATATATGAAGTTGCCTTATACTAGGTTACTAGTCTACTCATTCTGGCAGTGGCGCTCCAGGGTCTCAGTCAGGGGTCTTTCATATCACCTACTCTCTGATCCTTTCAGCTGGAGATGCTGGGGATTGAACTTGGGACCTTCTGCATGCCAAGCAGGTACTCTACCACTGAGCCACGGCCCCTCCCCATCATAGGCAGTAGGAATGAAATATGAACCATGAAAAGAAGGCATCCAGGAAAGTATAATAATTCCAGTTATTATTGACTAGCGATTGATTCCCCCCCCCCCATTGCAGTGGGTTGGGGTGTTTTTATCGGCTGAGTTTCCTCATTCTTTTAAATTATTACTTCATAGGGTACATTGTTTTTGATCGCTGATGGCGCAAAGTATGAAACAACGTGCAAAAGTCAATCGCACATCAGTTAGCAATTTCAGTTAAATGTTGAACGAAGGAAATAACCCAGACACAAAAACAAAATAAATGGTGTGTGTGTGGGGGGGTTGCAATTAGTATTTTTTTTAGAGCTTTAGGCGATATTCTCTCTAAGCTGAGTTAGTGTGAGCTAGCTCACAGTTTTTTAGCCCCCGGCTCAGGAAGGATGGCTCCAGAGCAAACTAATTGATGCAGTAGCCAAATCACTCGCTCACAACCAGTGTTCCCTCTAGGCTGAGTTAGTGTGAACTAGCTCACACTTTTTTAGCCTCCGGCTCACACATCTTTGTTTTCGCTCTGGAAGGACGGCTCCAGAGCAAACTAATTCATGCAGCAGCCAAATCGCTCGCTCACAACTTTAATGCCAGCAGCTCACAAAGTAGAATTTTTGCTCACGAGACTCCACGGATTAGAGGAAGCACTGCTCACAACTATAATGCCACAGTGTAGAATTTTTCCTCACAAGATGCCACAGCTTAGAGGGAGCATTCCACAACACAAGAAGAAGAGACAGAAAGGGAAGAGGAAAACAAGGCAGCAATAACACTTAGATCACTGTGCTATAATCAAGACACTCTGGTGTAGTGGTTAGATTTAGACTTGGAGACCAAATTGTGAGTTTACCATGGAACCTTGTTGGATACGGGTGACCTTGAGCCAGCCACATCACTCCCAGCCTAATACATGAAGCTGCCGTTTATTGAATCAGACCCTCTTTGGTCCATCAAGGTAAGAATTGTCTACTCTTTCTGGCAGCGGCTCTTCAAGGTCTCAGGCGGAGGTCTTTCACATCGTTTACTGCCTGATCGTCTAACTAGAGATGCCGGGAATTGAACTGGGACTTCTGGAGCCACAGCCCCTCCCTATAACTTATCTTACCGGGTATTTGTGAGGATAAAGTAGAGGACAGGAAAATGATTCAAGTCCCACAGGGCCCCCCTTCCCCCCAATTAGGGAGACAGGCAGGGTATAAATGCAATAAGTTAAGAGGCAGTTTATTTTTTAAAAAACTCACCCGTGGTTTTATTGGTTTGATGGCGGAATCTTGTTAATCACCTTGAGGGCCCAGATATTTCTTTATTTTATTTATGTTATTCAGAGTTTGCTTTTCTTACTGGGATGGGACACAAGGCAGTGTAAGTCAATGCGGTTAACAGGACAAGACATCCAATAAGCAATGCAATAGGATTAGGATTGGTTGAAACTAATGCCAAGTAAAAATCCAGAACAAAGCTGAAACAAAGCATAAGTATTAACAGGGCGCATTAAATGATATGAAAACTACATAATAGGATAATACCTACAATACGTATTGCATAGACCAAGGAGACCTTCATCCCGGGCATAGCCAGGCCATTCTGACTTAGTTTGGGGGGTGTCTCTGGCTATAATAATAAGCATGCCTACTCGGGAGTAGCTCTCATTGACCTCAGGGAGACTTACCTCTGAGTATACATACTTAAGATGTGCTATGGTGGGAGACCTCCAGCTAAAAGCCCTGGTTGCCCACCACTGCTCCAAGTGGTGGGAGGAGGGGAAAAATTAATGTCAGCGTCAGCTGTGTTTCTATGTCACTTCCAGGGAAAACCATAGAGTTTCCACTGATTCCTAGAGCCACCCTATGTTACTTCCAGGTTCCCCCCCAGAAGTGATGTAGTGACGTTGGTGACATCACGTCCCTGTATACCCACCCCCAACCCTCATGCTGGTTGCCAGGCGACCTGTTCAGATGGCACAGCCTGTTAAAAAAGCCATTGGTCTCTTCATAATTTACGAGCTCCTTCTACACGTATATCATATTATATATATTATATTAACCATGACCAAAACAATGAGGAATACAGTTATTGGTCAATTTTTCTCTGGCATTCCTTAAAACATGTGGCCCAGTCTGGAAGATAGAGCTCTGAGGCCTAGAGTCTTCCTTAAAGCAGCATTTGGTCGCTTGTCTCTTTCTGAAACGCTTGTCTTCTCCCCGACTGATTACGTTCTTGCTGTTTTTCCCTTGTCGCTTCCATCCAAGAGGTAGTTGTTGTGAAATGGCCGGGAAGGGCAAGTGTTTAAATGAAATAAAAGGAAATGAGTTTTTAAGGGGAACAAATTGGACGGAATAGGACCCCGAAGGACAAAAGGCTGCCAACAATTCAGCCGTGCCATTCCTGCTCTGGCTGTGTTTATTAAATATACTCATTGACTTGAGCATCTCTGCACGCTTCTTGTTCTGGAGGGGACTGAATAATAGCCGTGGAATATTTTACCTACAGATGCTAACCGGCCCTTGGAGGTACAGGCATGCTGAAGAAGGAAAGGCTTTCTGTTCAGCCAGGTAGCCTGTGGTTTTTGTTTTTATTTTTCATGGCAAATGGGCTTTCGCGCTGGAAAACAAGACTCGTGGTCCACACCGCCTACCTTCAAAATATATTCAACAGGCTACATTGAACCACTTGAAAAAGAGCTGACTGTGGGTGGTTCTGCATCTAGCATTTGCTCCACGTTTTCTCAGCCGGGAGGAAAAAGTGCAGCTCAAAACCGCTATCACAAACCCTGGGCCAGCACCATACTGATTGCAAAGTCACCCCTTAAAGGGCCATAAAACAGCCACAAATCTATGCAGAAGGTACCATAAAACCCGATGATCGAAGGAAGCGAAAGCGGCATGCAGTGCAGAGGGGAATTCCTGTCGTAGCGTGGGTTTCGTAAAACAATGAAGGTGAAAGCCGACACAGGATCAGCCTATAAGATAGTTCTCCTGGCTTTGTGGTATCACACCTCATTTGGATTTGCTCAATTATTTCACAATTGCCGAGGCCTGCTCTCTTATTTCCTCTTTACCCAATGTCTCCCTGAAATCCAAGAATCCATTTCTTTCCCTCTAATTAGGACTTTGGAGTAGGGGGTTCCAGGTCACCCCAACCAACAGTGGGGAGATGGGGGGGTTGCCAGATCCAGGTTGGGAACTCCTGGAAATTTGGGGATGGAGCCTAAAGAGGACAGGGGCCTCAGTGGGGGACAATGCCATGGAGTCCCCCCCCCCTCCAAAACATCCATTCTCTCCAGGGGGGCTGATCTCTGTCATCTGGAGACTTTGGAGTCTGTTCCAAATCAGTTCCATTTTGAGACCCAGTTTGGTGTAGTGGTTACGAGCACAGACTCTAATCTGAAAGAACCGGGTATGATTCCCCACTCCTCCGCATGCAGCTGTTGGTGTGACCTCGAGTCAGTCACAAGTTCTTTCAGAGCTGTTCTGTCAAGGGCAGTTCTCAAGAGAGCTCTCCCAGCCCCACCTACTTCACAAGGTGTCTGTTGTGGGGAAGGGAAGGGAAAGGAGATTGTAGACTGCGCTGAGATCCTTTTGGGTAGTGAAGGGTGGGGTGTAAATCCAATCTCTTTTCTTCTTCATCATCAAAAGGAGACATTCAAAGAGAAGGGGCAGGAAGGGCAGTTCTATAAAATTTCAGAATTTCACTCTGTAGATGCTCAGAGACGGGCCACAAACCTTCTCACCCTCCTGCTAGGGCGCCACCCGGTGGTATGTACCATACAACAACGGCAAGGGCTGAAGGTAGAAAAGGGTGTGCTGATTTCTCTTCAAAGAGAAAAAACCCCCAGAGGAATAACATCCAGATCGCAAGATCTCATAGTCCCACTGTACTCTCCATTGATCAGGCCACACTTGGAGCAATGTGTGTAGTTCTGAAGGCCTCACTTCCAAAAAGATGTGGGCAGAATGGAGCAGGGGTAGAGGAGAGCGATGAGGATGATCCACAGCCTGGAGACCAAGAAGCCCTGCGAGGAAAGGCTGAGGGACTTGGGAATGTTCAGTCTGGAGAAGAGGAGGCTGAGGGGGGGACAGGATGGCTCTCTTGAAGTCTTGGAAGGGCTGTCACTGAGAGGAGGGCAGGGAGCTGTTCCTGTGGGCAGCAGAGGAGAGGGCTCGCAATCATGGGTTTCAATTAAGGGTGGGAAGGTACCGGCTGGATATTAGGGGGAACTTTTTTGACAGTCAGAGTTGTGCAACAGTGGAATCAGCTGCCTAGGAAGGTATGTGAGCTCCCACTCATTGGCAGTCTTTTAAGCAGCGGCCGGACAAACCCTTGTCAGGGACGCTCTAGGCTGAACCCTCACTGAGCAGGGGTTGGAGTAGATGATATTTCCTCAAGCACAAGAACCAAAAAAATGGGCACAAATTAAGAGTAACACATCTCACTTGCCACAGTTGGTATTTTCTACCTGCTCTCTTGACACAACTTTTGGAAAGGAAAAACAGAAGCAAAAACAGAAATGAAACAAACAAGGTGACCAGGGGTCCGTTGGAGCGGGAGCGCACAGGAGCGCAGCTCCGGGAGTGAGGAGCCCAGGGGGCGGGCACATGACCAAGCCCCGCCCCCTCCTCGGCTTCCCCGAACAGTGCAGAGGCGCAGCGCCCCGGGGAAAGCCCTGCTAGGGTCTTTATTGTTTTTAATGTTTTGTTTTAATATTGATAATTTTATCATTGTTCCTTTTATGACTGTGTGCTGCTTTTCCAGAGACTTGCTCAAGGTGGCATATAAGTTTTCTAAGTATACCATTTTTTATCTGGGCACATGGCACATAAGTACTGGAGAAATTTCACCAACCCTTCAGCAGCTTCCACCTTATCAGTTTGGTGTAGTGGTCAGGAGTTGGAGTCTAATCTGGGAGAACCGGGTTTGATTCCCCACTCCTCCATGTGCAGCTGCTGGTGTGACCTTGGGCCAGTCACAAGTTCTCTCAGAGCTGTTCTCTCACGAGCAGTTCTCAAAAGACCTCTCTCAGCCCCACCTACCTCACAGGGTGTTTTGTTGTGGGGAGGGGAAGGGGAAGGGATGGGTGGTGCACATGTCCTGGGTATCTCAAGTCTACTTGAAACCTGGTGGTTTCAAGGGAGCAGAAAGAGAATGAGGGTGTGTTCTTTACGCTTATTTTTATTGCACAAAGTATTGGATGGGGAAGGGAATGGAGGAATAGAAGGTCAGTTTCACTCACCTGTGGAGTGGAGCCTGAGGGGTGGGTGTTGCCTTCTGACACACTTCCGGCATGTTAGGGGGTGTGGCATATGCAAATGAGTTATGCTAATGAGCTCCTGCATCTCTTTTTCTACGAAATGACCCCTGAAAGTGACATACACTTGTGTGTGCTTTGGATCCTATAAGGCAGGGGTGGCCAAACTTGCTTAATGTAAGAGCCACTTAGAAGTAACATCAGATGTCTGAGAGCCGCAAGACATGAAGAAATATTACACACGTTTTAATTGGGAAATATGCAAATTTGCTTTTTATTAACATTAACATTAAATGCCAAAAATAAAAACAAAAGGGGTAAGAACAGATATTGATGATGATATTTTAAGAGACAAATGCTTTCTCCAAGCCGGCCAGGGGGGTGGGAGCTTTGAGAATGCATTTAAAGTTAAAGTTGCTTTCTTTCTCTGTTCCTCCCACACACCTCAACCCTACCAAGGGAGGGGAACACTGGCTGGGGAAGGGAAGACTGTCTCCCCTTCACTTCTCCAGCCACCCTGCTGGGAGCCCCACAACCAATGTTCCCTCTAAGCTGTGGGGTCTTGTGAGCAACAATTCTACTTTGTGGGCTACTGGCATTAAAGTTGTGAGCGAGCAATTTGGCTACTGCATAAACTAGTTGGCTCTCGAGCCATCCTTCCTGAGCAAAGACAAAAATATGTGAGCAGGAGGCTAAAAAACTGTGAGCTAGCTCACACTAACTCAGCTTAGAGGGAACACTGCCCACAACATGTGTGAAAGAGCCGCATGTGGCTCCTGAGCCACAGTTTGGCCATCCATGCTATAAGGCCTTACGAATCTACATGAAATTCTCTACCACCGAATTTCACCACCAGGTTCGAGCTGTACACCCGCTCGCATGACACACTGAAATGGACCCCAGTGGACCTTTTTGTTCTGTACTCTTCTTCTTCTTTTTTTTTTTTTGCTGCTTACAAAATACATCTTATATCTTTATGTATTTAGTTTAGGTATGTGTTTACAAGCTTTGGCTCTCTGGATGTGAGAGAGCCCTGTGGGCTGTACGCTCTGCCTGGGGAGCCATAGCTGAGTTACAAGATGAATGTTTAATGCCTCCCGTACATATGACCTCAGAGAATGAGAGTGCGTTTATTCAGCCAAACACATGTTTCGAACAGAATAAAGCACACATTCAGATATATATATCTATAATGCATACGATGCTCTTCAAATAAACATTTTCGGTCAGAGCATTAAAAAAAGAAGAGATTCTGAAGAAAGGAGCCGAAGAACCAAGTGTTTCCATGCAGAGAAACAATGAGGAAATGGATTAGGATTAGACAAATGGCACTCTTCCTGTCCCATTCCATTCCATGGTTTGGATCCCACCGTAAAAGATCACATCTTGATTGTCTCTGTTGTGTTCCAGAGCTGCCCACAGTGTATAAGAGTTTGCTCTTTTGTAGCAGAGGATGCCAATAGCCATGTCTTAATGTCTCCATTCCCAATGGTATTGGAATGATATTGGTTTTGTCAGGTGAAGAAGAGGTGGAGACTCCATTTCGAAACTTTCCACTGCTTGCTTAATAGCTTGAGAGCCAGTTGTGTGTAGTGGTTAGGAGCACCGACTCTAATCTGGGAGAACCGGGTTTGATTCCCCACACCGCCACATGCAGCTGCTGGTGTGACCTTGGCTCAGTTACAACTTCTCTCAGAGCTGTTCTCTCATGAACAGTTCTTGACAGAGCTCTCTCAGCTCCACCTACACCACAGGGTGTCTGTTGTGGGTAGGGGAAGGGAAAGGAGATTGTAAGCCTCTCTGAGACGCCTTCGAGTAGTGAAGGGTGGGGTATAAATCCAATCTCCTCCTCCGCATCCCTAGTAGCATGGGCTACAACACACCTCAAACTACTTGAGAAAGGGCTCAGCAAAAACACTCTGATGACAGGAATACTGCCCTGACCTGCATAGCCCAGGCTAGCCTGACGACAAGGATGTATGTTGTCACCTTGCTTATTTAATTTATATGCAGAGTACGTCATGCGAAATGCCGGCTTGGATGACTCACAAGCCGGAATTAAGATTGCTGGGAAAAACATCAACAACCTCAGATATGCAGACGATACCACTTTAATAGCAGAAAGTGAAGAGGACCTCAAGAGCCTCTTGCTCAGGGTGAAAGAGGAGAGCACAAAAGTTGGCTTGAAACTCAACATCAAAAAAACTAAGATCAAGGCATCCAGCCCCATCACTCCTTGGCCAATAGAAGGGGAAGTTGTGGGAGCTGTGACAGACTTCACCTTCCGGGGATCCAAGATCACAGCAGACGGTGACTGCAGCCATGAAATTAAAAGACACCTGCTCCTTGGGAGGAAAGCGATGGCAAATCTAGACAGCATAATAAAAAGTAGAGACATCCTCCTGCCAACAAAAGTCTGTATGGTCAAAGCCATGGTATTCCCAGTAGTGATGTACGGTTGCGAGAGTTGGACTATAAGGAAGGCCGAGCGTCGAAAGATAGATTCTTTCGAATTATAGAGCTGGAGAAGACTCTTGAGAGTCCCTTGGACTGCAAGGAGATCAGATCAGTCAATCCTAAAAGAAATCAACCCTGACTGTTCCCTGGAAGGCCAGATCCTGAAGCTGAAGCTCAAATACTTTGGCCACCCAATGAGAAGGGAGCACTCACTGGAGAAGACCCTGATGCTGGGAAAGACTGAAGGTCAAAGAAGAAGGGCACGGCAAAGGATGAGATGGTTAGACAGTGTTGTTGAGGCAATGAACATGAACTTAAGCAAACTCCAAAGCACAATGGAAGATAGGAGGGCCTGGTGTGATGTGGTCCATGGGGTCGCGAAGAGTCGGACTCGACTGTGCGACTGAACAACAGCAACAAGAAGCCTGATCTTACCAGATCCAGGAAGCTAAGCAGGATCAGCCCTGGTTAGTAGTTGGATGGGAGGCCACCAAGGAAGTCTAGGGTTAGTGTGCAGGGGCAGGCAATGGCCAACCACCTCTGAACATCTCTTGCCTAGAAAACCCTACAGGGTCGCCATAAGTCGGCTGCAACTTGATGGCCCTTTCCACCGCTAACAACTGGAGTACAGCAAAGAAGTCAGAAGACGGAGACCGATTTCCCACGCGGCGCTGCTCCAGCCTCGTTCTTCCCTTTGCCACAATTGCGTGCTTGAATTTCCCACTATTTGCCCCACGCTGCATTTTGACCTGCGGCTTTGCCCGAATTCCCCTGCAGCTTCAGTGATCCTGTTTTTTGAGGATCATTGAAGCCGCGGGGGAATTCAGGTGAAGCCACAGGTCAAAATGCGGCACGGGGCAAATAGTGGAAAATTCAAGCATGCAATCAGGGCAAAACGATGCCGGAGCAGCGCCGCGTGGGAAATCGGTCTGAGTTTTTGCAGGTGAGTGGCACTCCACAGATCAGCTGAACGATTAAGTGAAAATGGTTGACGTTCGAAAGACTAGTGCTGCTTGTGTGAATACTTCCTTGCCCTCCCCATTCAAAATGCATATTTGTAGACACACATCACCAACAGTTATGTGCAATCACTCCTCCGCTCAAAATGCAGACTGATGGCAGATCCCGAAGAACAGTGTGTGTGGGGGGGAAGTGCATGTTTTTTTATCCAGTGCTCAAAAATAATTTGATATTGTATTTGCGCTCGCACCTTCTCACCTTGCTTGCCTGCAGCTGTCCCTATCTGCCATCTGTCAAATCCAGCCCAACAGAGATGTTTTGCTTGGTTGTCTTGATCGCACTCCGCTTGGGATGGAAAGGAGCTGTGATGGACGAATCCATACGTGCTTATGACAGAGGCGCCGGACTCCATTTTGCGAGATGAAGACATCAAATGTGCAACAGCATTGAGTAAGAGGGAGACAGAAACCAAGATGGAGATGTAACATTTTGACCATCCTGTCTCCTCAGTTGAACTGGATCCATGGCCTTATTTCTTAGTTTAACATGTTTCCTTCCTTTGCACCTAGCCAGAAGGAGGGTGGGGGGGGGGTTGAATTTATATCCTGCCCTTCACTTGGAGTCTCAGAGTGGCTTACAATCTCCTTCCCTTCCCCTCCCCACAACGGGCATCCTGTGAGGTAGGTGGGGCTGAGAGAGCTCTGAGAGAAGTGCTCTTGGGAGAACAGCTCTGATAAAACTGTGACTGACCCAGTGGCCAATGGGAGAGTAGGTGAGTCGTCGCCAGCTTACCCTTTACCTATGTATGGACTGGCAATTTCTCTTTCATTGTATCTAAAGAAGTGCATGTGTGCACGAAAGCTTATACCGTGAATAAAACTTTGTTCGTGCCACTGTGCTCAAACTTTGTTTAAAACTCAAAGTTATTGTTTTCAATATTCATGCATTTGTGAGAGGCACCGTGCAACTTCATTTGATCTCCTGAAGCGGTTGTTGCAGTGGAATTGGTATGTGTTTGCCTGTATGATAGCATTCAGTTGAACAGAAGGGAAATGTCCTGGTGCTACCGTTCTTCAGCTACGAAACAATTTCCCAAGCAAAAGTTCCTGGTTTATTTAATACCACACTGGACAGAATTCTCATCAAGTATTCCGCACGGGGATGGAGAGTGCCTGAACGACCTCATCGTTGTCTCGCTCTTGGGACTCTGTCATCTTTTAGTGGATGCGATCAGTATCCACAGTGCTTAATAATTAATGCTTGGCATCTGCTGCAGGAAAGCTATATTGACTCAAACATCTTCATGTTCCAAACACAATTGCAAAAGAGCCAGCCAAGCAGGTCCTCATGCCTGGACTACCTTTTGAGCAACCCTGCCCCTATGTACAATGGAAATCCACCAGTCTACAATGCCCCTAATCTGTGAAGGGATTCTCAAACTCTGCTTGTCTCACCACTCCAAAGAGAGCACAGATCTAGGGTGCGTTCACACTGGCAGTTTTGAGCCGGCTAGAGCCGACTCAAATCTGCCGTGTCTACACAGCAGCATCTGTCTCCCGTCCCCAGGCATCGCTTACCGTCTCAAGAAGCGTTGCAAACCATCTGAAATCTGAGACCAGCTCGCTTGCTGGTCTCAGCTGTTCTCTTCCGGCTCCTGTCGCATTGTTCTCCTGTGTAAACAGGAAGCCGGCCCTGAGCGACTTCCGAGCAACCTCCCCCCTCCCCCGCGGAAGCCTCTGGCTTCCACTTTTCGTCCGCCATTTTTTTTTTTGCATTTAGCGATATTTGCATGAGCGCTCATACGAACCTACATTTAAAGGACAGGTGTGGAAATGGAGGCTAGTTCTACCGTGTACATGCTTTTGCGGTCACGATGAGGCTATTTTCGGGTCGAAATATCACAGCGTTTTCAAGTGTCTAAAGGAAGCAGTGATTCGGTCCAATGGTGCTGCGCATGTGTGAAATTTTTTCCGCCATCCGCCTGCATGAGCGCTTATGCGCATTCGCAAGCGGCGAATTTTTTTTAAAAAAAACCCTGAACCCCCCCCCCCCCTCGTTAGTGTGAACGTTGGGGAGCCGCTTGTAGGCGACACGAGGAGAGGTTAGTGTGATCATGATTTTGCGGAACCAGCCGTTTGCAGGCGGCTCCAGCGGGCTCCAGCACTCCAGTGTGAACACAGCCCTTGACTTCTGCTGGAAGAGATCAGACGGTCAGTTCTTCTGATAACCCAATGGGGTTGAATAGGGAATGGCTGTGGCTTTATGGAAGATCTGTGGCTCAGGAGACGAGCCCTTGCTTGGCATGCAGAAGGTCCCAGGTTCAATCCCCGGCATCTCCAGTTAAAAGAACCAGGCAGTAGGTGATGTGAAAGACCTCTGCCTGAGACCCCGGCGAGCCGCTGCTAGACTGAATAGACAATATTGACTTTGATGGACCAAGGGTCTGATTCAATAGAAGGCAGCTTCATGTGTGAATGGATCTTCCTGGTGCTGGTCCTGTGTTAGGAAAAACTGAGGCAGGTGGCCGCTCTCGCTTGTGGAAACAGCTAACGAAATCTTTGACATCCCTCAGGAACAATTCGTTTGACGAAATTTATCGGGAAGATCCAGGGCAAAATCAAGACTGGGCAATCAAATAACAAAACACATCTCTTGCTGGTGCTTATCTTTTCCGGCTATCTCCTCCAGGCATGGCGGTGAAGCCCTGGTCATGCTAGGGAAAAACCCCTCCCCCCCAAGCTCCTGTTACCTGCCACCACTCCAAGTGGCAGCAGGGAAAAAATAAAGAATAACTCAACAGTGTGGTGAGTGTGGTGATGTCACTTGCCGGGAAAACCCGGAAGTGATGGTGGTTGCTCTAGGATTATGGTTTTACCATAGAGTTTTCAGCAATTCCTAGAGTTACCACTGTCTCTTCTGGGCTTTCTCTGGAAGTGATGTTATCGCTTTCTCAGCTCTGCCCCTGCCATATCCCCACCCCCACCCCCTCTGTCCAGTTGCCAGTTTCAGGTTAGCAACCCTGCCTCCAGCGTCTCATTTATGTGAAAACAACACCGGGCTCTTCTTGAAAGCAGTGTGTGTCTTCCTGACGCACGGTGCTGCAGAACTTCTGCAAAAGTGCCCTGAAGACGGTTGCCCCAAAGCAGTAAGAAGTTACTCCCCTTTCAACGCAAGCAGGCCATTTCTATTTATTTTATTTTATTTATTGTTATTTTTATCCCACCCTCCCAGCCAAGGGCGGCTCAGGGCGGCTCACAACTGATAAAATTCAGCAACGTATAACATGACAATGATCAATATAAATACAATGTTAAAATTCAATATTAAAACCGCAAGTAAAATAGTGAAGTGCTAGTCATTATAACGTCATCTCCATACAGCTTCAGTGCTAATCACTGTAATGTCAGCTCAATTCGGCTTCAGATACCATGGGGAGCTAGTGTCGTATGTCCATTCAGCTTCAGGTGTCGTAAGAAGGTACATCAGATGTCGTACAGGGGGGACTGGCTCGGGCAGTAGTTAAGGGTCTAGTGGATCAGGGCTCTTGTCATGAGATGGTAGTCATGGTGATAGTGGTAGTCATGGTGGCTCCAAAGGCCTGGCGGAAGAGCTCCGTTTTACAGGCCCTGCGGAACTGTAAGAGGTCCTACAGGGCCCTGGTCTCCTCTGGGAGCTTGTTCCACAAGAGTGGAGCTGCCACCAAAAAAGCCCTGGCCCTAGTCATTGCCAGTCTGGCCTCCTTAATACTTGGGAGGGCCAGCCATCTCTGGGTCCCTGATCGCAGTGCTCTTTGGGGTACGTATGGGGAAAGGCGGTCCCTCAGGTATGCAGGTCCCTGGCCATAAAGGGCTGTAAAGGTAAGAACCAGCACCTCGAAGCGGATCTGGTACACTGTAGGCAGCCAGTGCAATGTCTTAAGCACAGGCTGGATGTGCTCCCGAATAGGGTTCTTGCTACGGCAGTCATTTCTGCTACTACTTGTAAAGACTGGCTCACACATTACAAAGTCCCCATTGCCACCATGAGGACTTTGGATGGGAGATTTGGGAATGGGAACATATGTACCGTGATGTCACTTCCAGGGAAAACCTGGAAGTGATGTCAGGTAGCTCTAGGAATTGAGAGTGATTTCCTAGAGCTACCCGATGTCTCTTCCAAGTTTTCCCTGGAAGTGATGTCGTGGCACACAGGATGTTTTTTTTTTAAAAATTCCACCACTGCTCAGAGTAGTGGTGGGGAACAAGGGCTGCTGGTGGGGAGGCAACATTTAGTCATGCCGGCCACATGACCACAGAGAAGTCTTTGGACAGCGCTGGCTCTTTGGCTTGGAATCGGAGATGAGCACCACCCCCTAGAGTCGGATTTGACTAGCTTTAGAGCAAGAGAAACCTTTACCTTTATGGGATATTACAACTATTCATTTAATATTTCCTCTCTTTCTATATATCTCTTTTGAGAGCCTAAATGTAATGTAATACTAATAGATTGAGGTTCCTTTAACGGACAATGTTGGAGAGTTAAGCAGCTGTTTTCCATTTGTCTTTTGCCCCTGATAAACATTGTTAATAGCATCTATTTCCTCACCCAACAAGAGAGATTGTGAGCGCATTTCGACAGAGAGAATTATACGTTTTAGACTGGAGAAAATACATGACCTTGATTGTTTGTTGGGTGAGGGGTTTTCTCCTGACAAATGATATCTAAGTATTGTAATTTAAGTAATTAATGCCGTTACTAGATAGCCTATGATTCTTTGTAGATGCTCTGCCAGTTTCCTTTATTGAAGAAGGGACCGGATCGCTGAAACGTGGGAGTCAACTGGAAGCCCCGTCTTGTTTGCACTTTGGACAGTGTGCAGATTTTGATTAATTCGACTTGCACCTTTTCCTTGGACTTTTCCCCTTGTGAGGATTTTCTGTAGGCCATTTTGATACTGATGGAGATAACTATATTTTTGTACTGAATGTCTCATATGGAATACTGGAAATAACTACTATTTATTTATTCATTTGCTCAAATTTTTATTCCGCCCTCCCAGTCGAAGCCAGCTCAGGGTGGCTTACAACAATAAAATTCCAGTACATATCTGTCCCTATTATATAAAGACCAGGTGGGGTGGCAACATACCATGTCCTCTCATTGGCCGTAAAATGCTCTCCCTCAGCCATTGGCCCATGAGTCTCCACTCAGGAGTACTTGCATGCCATTGGCTGGGTGCTCATTGGGGCCAGTCCATTGCCAGCTCCAGGTTGGGAAACTCCTGCTGAGTCCTTCCGCCCTCCCCCCCAATGCTGCCCTCCCCCCCCGATCCACCCCCCCAAATCTCCAGGTATTTCCCCAGGGGTCCTTTGGGGCTGGAGTGAGGCTGGAGTGAGGCCAGCTCAGGAGCAGCCACTAGGGCAGCCACGGGCCAAATCAGATTCTCTGATCTGATTTGGCCCGCCGCCGAATTGCTGCCGAAATTAAGCGGCAACTTTAAAAGCGACTGGAGGGAAGGGGGTTTGAGGGAGAGGCTCCAAACTTGCAGGGTAGCTGCTGGGGCCTCTTCTTGAAATACCCACCAAGTTTCAAGAAGATTGGACCTGGGGGTCCAATTCTACAGGCCCCCAAACAGGTTGCCCCCATTCCCTCTATTGTTCTCTATGGTAGGAAAAAAAGTAACATTTTTTCCCACCATAGAGAACAATGGAGGGGATGGGACAACCTGTTTGGGGGCCCATAGAATTGGACCCCGTGGTCCAATCTTCTTGAAACTTAGTGAGTATTTCGAGGAGAGGCCCCAGCAGCTACCCTGCAAGTTTGGAGCCTCTCCCTCAAACCCCTTTCCTCCAGCCCCTCATATACCCTATGAGTTTTTGCCATTGATTTCAATGGCCCATAGGGTATAATGGGGCTGAAACTGACATTCCCTTTCTGACACACTTCCGGTGATGTCAGGGGATGTGGCATATGCTAATGAGTTATGCTAATGAGCTCCTGCACCCCTTTTTCTACAAAAGGACCCCTGGGGAACCCTACTTTCCCCTCGGTGCCGGCTGCTGGTCAACCAAGCGTGGTTTCTGTCAATAAAGGGCCCTTTCCACACCTATTTTGGCCTTTGGGAGAAAATTGATTGCGCCCTTATACCCTGCTGAGATGCCCCCTCCCCCATGACAGCCAATGTGACGTGGCAGTCAGGGCTTCAGAGCATGATAGAGGCTGCAGGTGGGGGGGGGGATGGAAAGCTGAACAGTGAGGGGAAAATAAAGGTAGGTTGATGCTTGGCTGGAAAGGAGATAGGCTTGCCAACTCCAGGTGGGGAATTCCTGGAGATTTGAGGGATGGAACCTGGCGAGGGTGAGGTTTGAGGAGGGGTGGGGCCTCAGACAGGTACAATGCCATAGACTCTGCCCTCCAAACCAGCTATTCCCTTTGGGGAACCACTGTTGCCAATCTCCAGGTGAGGGCTGGAGATCACTCAAAATTACAACTGCTCTCCAGGTGGCAGAGATCAGTTCCCCTGGAGAAAATGGTGGACTCTTTGTCCTTATACCCTGCTGAGGTTGCCACAGCAAATTGATGCTGAGTGCCCGTCCTTGGCACTCTCCCAGAGCCTCTTTCTAGAGCCCTTTGTATTTATTTCCACAACGGGCCTTATTCATAGTAAATAATAAATACAACGTTAAAATACTATATTAAAACCAGATATCATAATAAAGTACTGATCTTCTGCATCAGTGCCATTGGTCTGCTTTAGATGACAAGAAGATACATCAGATGTTATGGGGGGGGGACACCAACTCTGGCAGTTGCTGTTGGGATCCAGTGGTTCAGGGCTCTTTGCCAATTGGCATTCCTGGTGGTAAAAACAGTGGGAGTAGGGGTGGTGGCTCCAAAAGCCTGGCAGAAGAGCTCTGTTTTACAGGCCCTGCGGAACTGTAAAAGGTCCCACAGGGCCCTGATCTCCTCTGGGAGCTCATTCCACCAGAGAGGAGCCACCACCGAAAAGGCCCTGGTTGTCGCCAGCCTGTAGTGGTTTGCTGTAGTGGTTAAGACCAGCAGACTCTAATATGGGAGAACCAGGTTTGATTCCCCCCTCCTCCACATGCAGCTGCTGGTGTGACCTTGGGTCAGTCATAAGTTCTCTCAGAGCTGTTCTTTCAAGGGCAGTTTTCAAAAGAGCTCTCTCAGCCCCACCTACCTTACAGGGTATCTGATGTGAGGAGGGAAAGGAGATTGTAAGCTGCTCTGAGATTCCTTCGGGTAGTGAAGAGCAGGGTACAAATCCGATCTCTTCCTCCTTCCTTTATTTTACTAGCATTGCATTTTACAGTGGTTGTTTTTGCTGTTATACTGGGAGGCCCAGCAGCCCTAAGTTGGTATCAGACAAGCACAGGGAGTTCATGCTCCTCCCACTAGTACACTGTCTCTGAAGTTTCTCCACCTGAAAGGCTTCCAGTTTGGCGTAGTGGTTAAGTGCACGGACTTTAATCTGGGAGAACCGGGTTTGATTCCCCACTCCTCCACTTGCACCTGCTGGATGACCTTGGGCAAGCCATAGCTCTGGCACAGCTGTTCTTGAAAAAGAGCAGTTTCTATCAGAGCTCTCTCAGCCCCACCTACCTCCCAAGGTGTCTGTTGTGGGAAGGGGAAGGGAAAGGAGAATGTAAGCTGCTCTAAGACTAGAAGTGAATGGCGGGGGTATAAATCCAATCTCCTCCTCCTCCTCCTCCTCTTCTTCTTCTTCTTCCCTTTCACTATATCCTGGAGTTCCAAGAGTGTATTCCAGAGCAGGCTTCCCTCTGGACTGTGTGAAACAAAACAGAAGCAACCAGTGCGCGTTTCCTCTCTGTGGCGTAGTGTGCAATACTCATCTTCCCTCGATGTGTTGGCACCGTATGTAAATGGAATGAAACTTCCCAGGGAGCTGGCACTGCGGGGATCCCTTGTTGCTCCCCCTGATGAGCTGATGAGCGATTTTCAAAATGTTACGTGAATAAATTAATTGCTAATCCTCGCTAATAATGACATTTCTGACATTTTCCCGGGAGAATGTGACACACGTGCGTGCGGGGGTCCTCCTCTCCGCTGAGAGATGGGAGGAGAAAGGAAGAATATTTCCCTTCTTAATGTGGCTGAGATACAGAATTATAGGGATAATGGTTTTTCACTGTCACCGGTGGTTTTTCGCTACTCTCTTAGATTAGTATTTTTAAAAGTGGCTTGTGAAAGATGAGGTTCAGCCTAGTTGCCCCATCTTGCCACCTGAAGACCTTTTACTATTGCAGTTGATCTCCAGGTGACAGAGACCAATCCCCCTGGAGAAAATGGCTGCTTTGGAGGGTGTGCTCTATGGTATTATACCTTGATTAAATCTCTCCCCTCCCCAAACCCCAACTTCCCCAGGTTCCACCCCCAAATCCCCAGATATGTCCCAACCTAGAGCTGGCAACTCTATCTGGCTGCCTCTCCACCATCTTGCCATGGACTCTGTGTCCTCCCTAGGCCTCAGAATTGTAAGCGAATGGAGTCACTTCGCCTTATTCCTCTCTTGGTGTAGCCAGTTCGGAGTAGTGGTTAGGAGCACGGACTCTAATCCGAGAGAACCGGGTTTGATTCCCCACTCCTCCACATGCAGCTGCTGGTGTGACCTTGGGTCAGTCACAAGTTCTTTCAGAGCTGTTCTCTCAAGAACGGTCCTTGAAAGGGCTCTCTCAGCCCCACCTACCTCCCAGGGTGTCTGTTGTGGGGATAAGAAGGGAAGGAGATTGTAAGCCACTCTAAGGCTGCAATCATACGCACAGTTATACCCGATGCAGGTGCGAATACCGGGTGGATTTAAAGGGCACAATCAGACAACAACATCTGGGAAGTGCCCTGCAGCCACTGGCAGGTCCACCACAGAAGCGGAGTTAAAAGACACCGAGGAAAAAACAGTAGTAAACAGGTTGTGACAGGCCACGGATGGACTTTCCCATGTCTGATCACTCCAGCATGCTCTCATGGCATCAGGATGGTCTGATCAGGCCATCCCAACTCCATGCTGTCCCCCCCATCACAGTATGCACATCATCGCAAACTCCATAGGGAACCCTCGGTGCGGAGGTGCGATTAATTGACCCCTCATTTAAGCACATGGGAAAAAACGGGACCCCCCCCCAACTCACCCACAGTTGCGTCTGATCACACACTGATGGACTGCGCCTGCAGCTTCAAAGGGAGGTGTGATCGTGCAACTGTGGGTCAAATTCCCGTGAAAGAAATAGCCTCGCTCCCCCTGTTTTTTTTCTGGCACGTGTGACCACAACCTAATACTCCGAGTGAAATCCAGTCTTCTTCTCTTCTTCCACAGGGAGCAGCTCTCACAACCTTGAACTGAGCCCGAGTCTCTTCCCCAACCATCACTGGGATTCTCCCATTTAACCTCTACACTTTCCTCTCTCCCCCACTGGACCCAATTCTGGGCCAGGTTCTGCCCAGCTGGTGCCTTGACCAATCCCTGGCCTTTGAGGCCAGTGTCCTTCATTACCTCTTTGCCTTGCCAACCCCTATCCTTGCTCTGCCCTTCTCAGACTCCTGTCTCCTTCTCCTCCTCGCAACTAGGCAGGATAGCCAGAGGGATACTGGGTGCATTCAGACGGGCAGCTAATCCTGCCATTAGCCCGGCTCTAATTTGATCTCGGTCTTTTCAATCCATCATTGCATGACCAGACAGCCCCCGTAGTGAATCATCTTACTGCATGCTACCTCCACTGTGGAGGGTCTAAACGGTGTCCACTGCAAGAGGCGCATGGGGTGTGTTTTTTTAAAAAAAAAACACTGCACATGTGCATAGGCATGACATCATGCCCTTGTTGATCCATGCATGCAACCATTTGTGATGGTCTGACGTCACCGCCCAGATGAGAGCATTGTACGCTGGAATGAACGCTCAGATGGGGGAAAGCCTGCAATTGGCCTGTCGGGAACCGAAAACACTAGATTTAAACGAGTACCTTTTAATGACGACTCCAAAGTGTGGCAAAATGGGATGCTCATGGAAAAGGGACATTTGCCAGATGTTGTTGTCTGGACATTACATTTAAATCTGTAAGGCACTTATGCCTGGCATGGATCTAAAGAGCTGTCTGATCACTGAGTCTCTGGGCCCTTCTGACCTTTTAAGAAATTTTGATTATTTGGAAATTCAGAATGTATAGAATTCGGAGCTCTACATCTGTTGGATGACAGCTCTGTGAATTCTGAATCTAGATTCCAAATCCAGTTTTCAGTGTTGGTGCACATCTCTGTTGGCTATGCCTTTGGTTCCTGTTCCTCCTTCCTTCCTGCTTCCTCCTCCTCCTTCCTGTGGTGAATATTTATCATGCAGCTTGCAACGTCTTCAGACTGGATTCGTGTTGACCTTCTATTACACATCAAGGCCTTGGACCGATGGTTTTGCATATTCATTGAATGCCAGAGCCACGTTCAAATTGCCTCTTATGCATGGCTTGAGTGGGTGAAGCTGAAACTCATTGTGGAAATAGTTCCTCATTTCCCCATTGTGCTTATTTCATTTGGAAAAAGAAACGCTAAATATTATACGCACATTAAACGAAAGCCTCATTATCACTGTGATCAGAATTTTAAAGACCTGTGACCCGGGAAGTGGGAAGAAAGGGACTGGATTTTGACGCTGTTGTGAGAACCCAGAAATAAATACATGTTAAAAAAAAAACTTACGTTTTTATTATCCCTGACCTTTGAAATGTTTCGCTGTTGCCCAGATTTTGCAGTGTCTTCAAGAGCTCTTGAGACAAAAGTGACAATTTAGAAAATGGAAAATGCTTTCATCTGTCTTCCTGTAGTACTTTTTTACTCATTCAGAATATGATGCCCAAGAGAATATATGGCTTTTCCAGTTTCCTAATTGGAAAAACCTATAAAGCTTAAACACTCAAGGGGCATAACTAAATGTTACAAGCAAATATGTGTAATGAAACCCCAATTCCTTCCTTCCTTCCTTCCTTCCTTCCTTCCTTCCTTCCTTCCTTCCTTCCTTCCTTCCTTCCTTCCTTCCTTCCTCCCTCCCTCCCTCCCTCCCTCCCTTCCTTCCTTCCTTCTCTCTCCCCCCACCTTTCTTTTTCTCTCTCTCCCTCCCTCCCCCTCCTTCCTTCCTTCCTTCCTTCCTTCCTAGAGAACAAATCCAAAACACAAATTGGGAGCAAGGTCATTCAAAGCTGGAGTCAGAAGCCGAAGGAGAGGAGCAGAAATGAGGTCTGGAAACAGGAGGTGGGGCAGAGGCAAGGCATCATGGAGTGAATGAGTTTGCTTCCACAAAGAAGCCAGCCTGGAGCCTACACTGAATAGCCCTCTGCTGCTGTGTTCCAGTTAGCACAGTGGCACCAGCAGCCAAGCGTCTGTCAGAACTCAGGGCTAGCTGATCGTCTGCTCCACAAACGAGCTGTATGTCACCTGGCCACTAAGTCCTGGCGGAGTTGGTCTTGTAAGCGAGCTACTTGCAGGGGCGAGTCAGGAGGGCTTTCCATCTGTAGCTGCTCCTCTTCAGCTGTGGCTGAGCCAGGTTAAATCCCTTGTTTACATGGCCCTGATTCAGATTGGGCCCCCTGTATCTCTGCTCTCCCTTGCTAGAAATATCTCGTCATGGAAAACTCGAATGCAACTCGAGGTTTGAAACGAGGTTATGTTTGGTCAAGTTTGCTGTAGTGGTTAGGAGCGTGGACTCTGTTCTGGGAGAACCAGGTTTGATTCCCCACTGCTCCATGTGCAGCTGCTGGTGTGACCCTGGGCCAGTCATAAGTTCTTTCTCAGCTGTTCTCTGAGGAGCAGTTCTCAAGAGAGCTCTCTCAGCCCCACCTACCTCACAGGGTGTCTGTTGCGGGGAGGGGAAGGGAAAGGAGATTTTAAGCCATTCTGAGACTCCTTTGGGTAGTGAAGGGCAAGGCATAAATCCAATCTCTTCTTCTTCTTCTAATGTAAATTATATTGTTGATCCCAGCCATCTAGATCAAATTATATCATTGGTCCCAGCCATCTAGGTCAAACTGGGTAACTTCTCCACTGGCTTCAGCGAAAATTTCAAGATCAACCTCCACAGGCCCAGCAAGTTTCACAGATAATAATTTGATCATTGATTTATGGCCAAGAAGGGAATTCTTCACACAGAACCCATCAAAACAGCATTAACTGTAATATTTTTAAATCATTTAAAATGGTCATAAAATAATGCATTCCCAGCTCATTTTATTGCGTAGCCAGTCTACGGCTGCCCCAATGGACTGATTAAATAAAACCAGGACAGTAAATCATTCTGGTCTATTCTCAGTGCATTTTCGCCTGTCAAGTATTTTAGAGGTGGTTTCTTCAGCCCAATCTGTTGAAAAACTCTTCAAAATGGTCTCCAGAATTTGCCCGGGGGGGGGGAGGGGAGACTTTGTGGGGGAAGCCGAGCATTCAAATAAAGGACTAACTGTGTCTGTCTGAGCTAATGGTCCATTTCCTCTGCAAAAGATGATGAAGAAGAAGAAGCAATTGGATTTATACCCCGCCCTTCACTACCCAAAGGAGTCTCAGAATGGCTTACAAATTCCTTTCCCTTCCCCTCCCCACAACAGACACCCTGTGAGGTAGGTGGGGCTGAGAGAGCTCTGACAGAAACTGCTCATGAGAGAACAGCTCTGAGAGAACTTGTGACTGACCCAAGATCACACCAGTAGCTGCATGTGGAGGAGTTGGGGAATCAAACCTGGTCCTCCCAGATTAGAGTCTGTGCTCTTAACCACTACAGTAAAGTGGCTCTCATATGATGGAGAGGGAGAAAAAAAACAGTTTTGGGGAGAACCCGCTCTCTTGTAATTTCCCCCACCCCCAACACATCTGCAGTAGCATGAGTGCAATTACACAACTGTGAGGTGGACAATGAAGAAATCCAAATTGTTCAAGATTTTTTATTCCGTGGCTCCATCATCAACCAAAAGGGAGACTGTGACCAAGAAATCAGAAGGAGATTGAGACTGGGAAAAAGAAGAAGAGGAGGAGGAGGAGATTGGATGTATATCCCACCATTCACTCAGAGTCTCAGAGCAGCTTACAAACTCCTTTCCCTCCCCCTCCCCACAACAGACACCCTGGGAGGTAGGTGGGGCTGAGAGAGCTCTTTCCAGAGCTGCCCTTGAGACAACAGCTCTGCCAGAACTATGGCTTGCCCAAGATCATCCAGCAGCTGCATGTGGAGGAGTGGGGAACCAAACCCAGTTCTCCCGCACAGAAAGATGTGGAATTTCTCTTCCTGTAATCCTTTTAAAAATAAAGTCAATTTGCCCATTTCTGCGGTTTCCAGGGTCTTACTAATAATTTCTTCTTTTGCAAGCATTTCATCTTTTCTCCAGTACTTCGCATACAATATTCTCGCAGTTGTTAATATGTATAATCAGATAAAGGTCCTCATTTTTACAATTTTCAGGCCTCATATTCAATAAAAATAACTCAGAGGTAAAAGGTATAATAACTTACAACATTTTTTCTAAAATACTATGGCTCCAGGCCTAATGTTTAACTCTGTCACAGGTAGGGCTGCCAAGTCAGCCCGGGGGGCGGGGGATCCCCCGCTACAGGGGTTCCCGATCTTCCGGCCAGCATTTGGCCGGCGGGGGGATCCCCACCCCAGAAATCATCCAGCCAGGATGACTTCCCCAACGTAATGACGTCACCCGGAAGTGATGTCATCACGTTGGGGGCGTTGCCAGGGCGACTCTCTGGCAATCGCCCCAAAACTCTATGATACCATAGATTTTTGGGGCGATTGCCAGAGCATCACCCTGGCAACGCCCCCAACGTGATGACGTCACTTCCGGGTGACGTCAGCGCCAGGGAAGCTCCCGGACGATGGAGGACTCCCCCCCGCCGGTAAGTAAAGAAGACTTGGCAACCCTAGTCACAGGTCCACCACATATGGTGGAAGGCCCCAACAGTCTTTTTACATTTCCAGCAAGCATTTGACAGATTAGGCTAAAAATTTGCTAACGTAACTGGTGTTAAATACCATTGATAAAATGTTTTGTACATATTTTCCTTGGAAGAAACTGCTTTTGTAATTTTTACATTTGTTTTCCATACCTGGGACCATTGGTCAAGATGAATGTTATGGCCCATGTCACGTTGGATATCGTAAGACACTGCAGTCAGTAGGTTCCTTGTGTCCCTTCTCTCCCCACCTTAAAGTCAGGGCTCATTTCGTAGCAGGAGCTCCTCTGCATATTAGGCCATACACCCCTGATGTAGCCAATCCTCCAAGAGATTACAGTAGCCCCTGTAAGAAGAGCTCTGTAAGCTCTTGGAGGATTGGCTATATTAGGGGTGTGTGGCCTAATATGCAAAGGAGCTCCTGTTACAAAATGAGCCCGAAGTCGACTTTGGACACTTCTCCACTGGCAGGGCTTTGGTGGTGGTGGAAAGAGCCATCGAGTCACAGCTGACCTACGGCGACCCCTGGTGGGGTTTTCAAGGCAAGAGACATTCAGAGGGGGTTTGCCCTTGCCTGCCTCTATGTAGCAACCCTGGACTTCCTTGGTGGTCTCCCATCCAAATACTCACCAGGGCTGGTCCTACTTAGCTTCTGAGATCTGACGAGGCCGAGCTAACTTGGGCTATGGCTTTACCAATGTATTATTTAGGACAGGAATTGACTGTATGGTGTGATATTAATGTATGCGGGAGCTCGGGACCGTGACATGAGACAGTCTCTTGCCGGTTCAGAGGCAACCTCCCCCCCCCTTCCTTTAGCTAACCCTGGGGAAATACTTTGAAGTTCAAGGAGAATAGAGATCGAGGGCCTTCTTTGCGGAGCCATCAATTATGGTATCCTGTGACTCCACCACAGCTGGGAGAGCTTTTCATTTAAATCTGTACCCGAACAAATGCTGCTGAGCAGAAAGGGAGAAGGAAACCAACCATTAGAGATGCTTTGCTGTTCCGGTTTCTTTTCCTTGAAAAAGAAAAGGGCACACTGTCTTGCTTCCCTGTAATTCCTTTTCTTGTAAAGAGAATGAAACGTTGCTGTCGCTACTGTCAACAAGGGAGGTAGAGCTGGAAAGCAAATTAAACCCAACCCAGAACCCATTGTTTAGTGTTGTTATTTTACCAAGTCTTTTTTTTTTTTTTTTTTAAAACAAACAACAATTTTGGGAAATAAATATTGTAAAAAATAAGAAATCTATAGTGTTCTTGTGCTAACGGACGGTGCTTCAGTTAAACAAGGACAGCAGGGACACGAGGGAGGGAGGAGAGAAAGGAGAGAGTGCCAGCTGATAATGTCAATGACAGGCACGTTAACCAGCCTGTAGAGTATACTAATGTAGCCGCCAAACAGGATGACACTGGTTGAGGTCACACGCACAAGATAAAGTGGGGAGGGGGAAAGAGAGGCTATTTTCTCTGGCGGAAGTTGACCTGCAGTTGCACGGTCACACAGTCTTTTGACAGCCCGCCACTGCATGATCAGTCGCAACCACGGGTGAGTCGGTTTTTTTTTTTTTGCCATTTGTTCCCTATGCGCTTAAGCGGGGGATCAATGATTCACACCTCAGCCCTGAGGGCTCCCTACGGAGTGTGCAATGATGTGCATACTGAGAAGGGAAAAAAAACATCGGCTCGGAGTCGGGATGGCCTGATCAGACCATCCTGACGCCATGAGAGCGCACTGATCAGACAGGGGAAATTCCGCCCATGGCTCATAGCAACCTGTTTGCTACCGGACTCTCCCCGGTGCCTGTTTACTCCGCTTCTGCGGCGGAGCAACACGGATTGCCAACAGCTGCAGGGTGCTTCCCAGATGTTGTTGTCTGATCGTGCTCCTTTAATCCGCCCGGCATTCGCGCCTGTGTCGGGGCTAATTCTGCGTGTGACTGCAGCCACTGTGTGCTGCATTTCCTCCCATCCTTGCAGCCACCACTGATGCAGCTTAAAACTGTCAAGCTCTGCTGATTCTTTAGTCCTGAAAAGGTTCCACACAGCCATCCAAGGTAATGCCCTGCATTGATTTTATTTATTCACATTATTTATCTATTTATTATGTTCAATTAATATCCCATCCTCCTGGCAAGCAGGCTCAGGGTGGGCTACAGGTCACATAGGACTTGACAATAAGACAGTAAAATATCATAAATTACAAAATTTAAAAGTTAAGAACAATAATAAAACCAGCATAAGACATTGCCTTGATAACAATGTAATGATGTAGAAGAAGAAGAAGAGGAGAAGAGAAGAGGAGATTGGATTTATACCCTGCTCTTCACTCAGAATCTCAGAGCGGCTTACAAACTTATTTCCCTTCCCTTCCCCACAACAGACACCGTGTGATGTAGGTGGGGCTGAGAGAGTTCTGACAGAAACTACCCTTTCAAGGACAGCTCTGCCAAAACTATGGCTTGCCCAAAGTCATCCAGCAGCTGCAAGTGGAGGAGTGGGGAATCAAACCCTGTTCTCCCAGATTAGAGTCCACGCTCCTAACCACTACACCAAATTGAGTGGTGCTGGTGACACTGGATACAAGCCCAGGGCTGCTGGTAGAGGCGGCCAAAAAATGGAAGAACGTGGATGGATGCCTGCCACCTCAACTAAAAGACTGGTGGAACAGCTCCGTCTTACAGGCCCTTGGGAATTCCAATGGATCCCGCAAGGCCCTGATCTCAGTTGGTTATATTTTGCCTTTCTCACCGAGACTCAAGGCAGATTACCTGGAGTGAGTCAATACAATCAACAAGATGGGATATTCAATAAACACAATTAAAAAAGGATTTGGATTGTAGATTGTAAATCCAACCCAATTAGCTTGAGTCATCTCAAGATAATTTCTCTGTAAGCACCTTTCAATAAGTACCTCCTTTTGGCATGCTTGCTGATTTTCTTTGCATATGTTTCTCTCCAGAGGTGAAGTGTTTGTGAACATTCTATTGCTGACTCCCCAACAGAGAGTTTTCAGTGCAGTTATAGGATTATCACATAAAGTTGTAATTTTAGCACAGTTATTTCTCGACAATAAATTGTCCTCTAGCTGACGAATTTGTGGGAGCCGATTTTAATTGGCGAGGGAAAATTCAGCTCAGTTGGACTAGTATGGGGGATATGTTTCTTTTGGGGTCTTTCTGTGTTGGAAGGAGATAGTAAGGATAGCATTTTCCTTCTAACAATGTGTAATAACTGGCAAGTCATCTCTATTTCCTTCAATATCTTTAAAATATGTCGCTAATATGCAGCTCTATTTAAATATTAAATCAATTAAGTAATTGATCAGTGGGTTACAATGCAGAGGATTCATAATTTTTTTTTTAGATTGGCTGATCAGGCCTCTTTTAGCCATGTAAGTTTTTAGAAGGTTAACAGCCAGATGCTTAAATTTCCAGACACAGAGTTTCCTGATGCCAATTAGGAACATTTTCATTTCCCACCTGGTAGGAATTCTCTCCAGACTATGCCATTCCAACTGGAGCTGTCTATACTGCAGAACGGAATGGCACACATAATCCTTTTGCATAATCTTCCCCCCCCCACAGTGCGAACACTCCATTCTGCCTCCTCCCCGGTATGGTCCCGCATCAGTCTGGCCGGTGGGAATGGAAAGTTCTGGGACAACTTGGCCCGGGGTTTTTTGCCCTGCTTCCATGGCGCTTCATTTTCCCAGTCTGTCCTCGGTCTCTGTAGAGGCCCCTGCCGTCCAGACCAGTAGTGCTCCGGCCAAGGAGAGACCAGTTCTCATGGAGGAAGATATGATCAGCCTTGCTAACCAACCTCTCTTTTGTGAAGCAGCAAGCCGTCCAATGTGTCCAATGTGCAATTTGGTATTCCACTGTCATTTTTACATCAACATAGAAACACAGAGCTGGAAGGGACCTCAAAGGTCATCCAGTCCAACCCCCTGCACAATGCAGGAAATTCACAACTCCCCCTCCCCCCCCCCAGGACCCATGCTCTATGCCCAGAGGAAGGCAAAAAACCAAAAGACCAAAACTCTTCCAGGACCCCTGGGCTAAGACGGCCTGGAGGAAAATCCCGTCCTGATCCCAAAGTGGTGATTGGCTTTCACCTGGCCATATAAGAAAGGGCCACAAGAGCTGAGCCCCGGTTCACCCCTTCCTGCCCTCCCTCTCACGATCTGCCTAAGCTCACAGAATCAGCATTGCTGTCCGATGACCATCTAGCCTCTGTTTGAAAACCTCCAAAGGAGGGGAGCCCACCACCTCCCGAGGAAGCCTGTTCCCCTGAGGAACCACTCTAACTGTTGGGAAGTTCTTCCTAATGTTTAGCCGAAAATTCTTTTGATTTAGTTTTAATCAGTCGGTTGTGGTCTGACCTTGTGGGGCAACAGAAAACAACTCTATTCCATCGTGTCTATGACATCCCTTCAAATACTTGGAGATGGCTATTCTATCACCTCTCACTTGTCTCCTTTCCAGGCTAAACATACCCGGCTCCTTCAACCTTCCCTCACAGGACTTTGTCTCCAGACCCCCTCCCCACCATCTTCATTGTCTTTCTCTGGATATGTTCCAGTTGGTCAACATCCTTCTTAAACTACAGTGCCCCAAACCAAACACAGCACTCCCAGTGAGGTCTAGCCAGAACAACATGGCAGTATAACTTCATGTGATCTAGATGCTACCATTCTGTCGACACAGCCCAAAACTGCATTTGCCTTTTTAGCTACCACATCACACTGCTGACTCATGTTCAGTGTATGATCAATAAGAACCCAAAATCCTTTCTGCATGTGTTATTACGAGACTAGGGATGGGCACAAACCAGCTCATCAACCTTTGTTCATGATTAATTTTGGCTGGTTCGTGGTTTGCGATCTGAAGTTTATGAACTGCAGCCTGGGCACGATCCTCCATGATTTTTTAAGGCAGTTCACAAAGGATTGTAGGGAGCAAAAAGCAGGGGCGTAAACCCCTGCTTTCTGCTCCCCTTGAGAGCTGCCAAAACATCCCCACTGCCAAAAGATCAGAAACAGCCGAGCTGGGGGGCTCAGCTCATTCCAATCTAAACACCTGGAGCAGAGGGGCAGTCTGTTAACACAGGTCAGCTGTTTCGACCCTGAAACAACTGATCGATGGGATCAGCTGTTTCAGGCACGAACCTCACGAACCCAGTTCGGTTCATACGTGTTCACGAACCAAACTGAATTTTTGTGGTTCGTGCCCATCCCTACACAAGACTAGTCTCCCCATCCAATAGTTACACATTTGATTTTTCCTACCTAAAAAGAGATAAATGTAAAGTTCTGGCTACTGTGTGAGACAGGATGCTGGACTAGATGAACCACTGGTCTGATCTTCTCTTCTTATGAAAAGAGATTGTATTTATACCCCGCCCTTCACTCACTTGGGGTCTCAGAGCGGCTTACAAACTCCTTTCCCTCCCTCTCCCCACAACAGACACCCTGTGAGGTAGGTGGGGCTGAGAGAGCTCTTTCCCAAGCTGTCCTTGAGAGAGCAGCTGGTACAGAGCTATGGCTTGCCCAAGGTCATCCAGCCAGGTGCAAGTGGAGGAGTGGGGAATCAAACCCGCTTCTCCCAGATTAGAGTCCACGCACTTAACCACTACACCAAACTGGCTCTTATGTTCTTATTGGCCTTTAATCACCCAACACAGGGGTGGGCAAACTTGCTCAGCATAAGAGCCACCTAGCGCATGGGTGGCCAAACTTGCTTAACATAAGTGCCACATAGAATAAACATCAGATGTTTGAGAGCCACAAGACATGAACAAATATTACCTGCTTTTATTGGAAAATAAGCAAATTTGCTTTTTATTAACATTAAATGAGACTGCCATAAATAATAACAAAAGGGGTAAAAGCAGATATTGATAATGATATTAATTTGTCCAGTGATATTTGTTTGCTAATGATATTTAGCTTCCCCAGCCGCCCTGCTGGGAGCCACATAATATATGTGAAAGAGCCGCATGCGGCTCCCGAGCCACAGTTTGCCCACCCCCGACCCAACAAACTTTGTAGCCAAGAAGGAATCTGAATTTGAGTCTTTATTACCGAGGACATTCTTATGTCACATCTTCAGAGTCCTGCTCTGGGGACTGGTGCTTCACCACTTCACCACAGTGACTCTCATTTAGCAGGCATTTCCCCCTACAAAAGGCAGTCACCTGAAAGGTGACCAATGACAGAAATAGCAAAGGGCAGGTGACAGTCCTCAGGAAATGTTATACCTAACATGTGTTCAGATCACTGAGGCTGAAATAGAGAGCCCTCCAGGTTGTGCGGAGACCTTGGAACGGAACCAAGCAGTCTGTTGCTCTCTCCGATGGTGATATCCAGCTCTTGTACTGTAAGTGAAGAATCAAACTTGAAATGGCCTTTTGGCTGTTCTGGGTTCTCATCCTGTGATTGCCGCCTGGGTACACTGAGTGACAAAAAGCAACAGTGACGCACTGTCGTCAGCCCCTTTTAGGCCTGCTGTTATTCAGTTTGGGACTATGGCTTGTTGAAAAGCAGCTATTCCCCCAAGTGGTCCAGAAGGATGGCACTAAGGCAGCACATATGGTGAGACGCTTGAAGAAAGCAAATGGTATCAGGAAGTTCTTATGTATTTAAGTATGTTTTGTGTTACGGGCCTTCAAATTGCTTCTGACTTATGGGGACCCGATGAGTTGTGTGTGTGTTAAGTGCCATCAAGTCGCTTCCCACTTTGGTGTAGTGGTTAAGAGCATGGACTCTAATCTGGGAGAACTGGGTTTGATTCCTCACTCCTCCACATGCAGCTGCTCGGGTTCTCTCAAGAGCAGTCCTTGAAAGAGCTCTCTCAGCTCCACCTAACCTCACAGGATGTCTGTTGTGGGGAGGGGAAGGGGAAGGAGACTGTAAGCTACTCTGAGTGAAGGGTGAAGTATAAATCCAATCTCCTCGTCCTTCATTTATTATGGTCACCCTATGAATTAATGACCTCCAAAATGTCTTATCATTAAGTCTTGTTCAGGTCTTGCAGATGGAGGGCCCTGGCTTCTTTGATTGAGTCAATCCATCTCCTGTTGGGCCTTCCTCTTTCCCTGCTGCTTTCAACCTTTCGTAGTATACACTGCTTTCTAGCAAGTCTTGTTCTCTCGTGATATGATCAAAGTATTAGAGTTTCAGTTTAGTCACTTTAGGCTTCTAGGGAGAATTCAGGCTTGATTTGATCTACAACCTTTTTATTTGTTTTCTTGGCGGTCCACAATATCTGTAAAATTCTCCTCCAACGCCACATTTTAAGTCCATCAATTTTCTTCCTGTCAACTCTCTTTACTGTCCAAACTGTCACATCCATACATAGCAATGGGGGTGGAAATTGCCATTCAAGTCACAGCTGGCTCATGGAGACCCCCTGGTGCGGTTTTCAAGGCAAGAGATGTTCAGTGGTGGTTTGCCATTGTCTGGTTCCCCGTCACAACCCTGGTAGTCCTTGGTGGTCTCCCATTCAAATATTAGCCAGGGCGAACCATGCTTAGCTTCTGGGATCTGACGAGATCGGGCTAACCTGGACTATCCAAGTCATAGTGATAGTAATAGTGATAGTAACAGGGAACACTATAGTATCAATTACCTTGGTCTTGTTATTGAAGGCCAAGGGTGTTCACTGTTTGATATTCCTTGTTCAACGAACAGCTCATAGCATTGGATCCTATGCAGTGCCGGGATAAGGCAAGGTACATCTTTCTGATGACTCCCCATTAGCCATTGGTGATGATCAAAAAGACACTGCTGAGTGCTGCAGAACCCTCATATATACACTGTGCTGAGGAGAGGAAAGCAAGGGAACATAAGAACGTAAGAGAAGCCAATGTTGGATCAGGCCAGTGGCCCATCCAGTCCAACCCTCTGTGTCACACAGTGGCCAAAGCCCGGGTGACATTAGGAGATCCACCAACAGGGCCAGAACTCCAGAAGCCCTCCCACTGTTGCCCCCCCAAGCACCAAGGATACAAAGCATAACTGCCCCAGACGTAAGAACATAAGAGAAGCCATTTTGGATCAGGCCAATGGCCCATCCAGTCCAACACTCTGTGTCACACAGTGGCCAAAACCCAGGTGCCACCAGGAGGTCCACCAGAGGGGCCAGGACTCCAGAAGCCCTTGCACTGTTGCCCCCCAAGCACTGAGAATACAGAGCATCACTGCCCCAGAGAGAGTGTCCCATCTATACCTTGTGGCTAATGCCCACTCATGGACCTCTGCTTTACATGTTTACCCCTCCCTCATGGTCTCCTCCATCAGTTCAGTCCCTAGGCCAATGTAAGCACTGCAGATGGAACGGGCAGAAAGGCATGATCTTGCTGATGTCCCTTCTTCGGTGTAGCTGGTGCATGGGTTTTTAGCCTCATAGGATCTATGGCCTGGTCTTCTCACACCTAACAGGTGGCCACCAAAGGAAGGGGAGGAGGGGAAAATTATTTCCATCATTGTCTTATGCTACCAGTGACTAGGGATGGACACTAAAATGGACCCACAGGCTTGCCAACTAGGTTTGAGAAGATCATTTTAGAGAGTAGCTTTGTTGGTCTGCAGAAGAAGAGCTAGATTCAAGTCCAGTAGCACCTTCGAGACCAACAAGATTTTGGAGGTATGAGCTTTTGAGAGTCAAAGCTTCCAAGGGAGCATTGACTCTTGAAAGGTTATATCCCGAAAATCTTGATCTCTAAGGTGCTACTGGACTTGAGAATCTAGCAGGTCCAAGAACTTACTATTGATTATGAGGAAGCTCTTGATTTTCCATTCCTGGTTTAAAAGCTCCATCTGCAAACATGTCTATCACATTTTTTTTTTACTCCTTCAAGCAGCTTATTGGCTTACGTGGTTTGCCTCTCCTCCATTTTATCCTCACAATGATTCTGAGAGGTAGTTTCAGGGACGCTTGAACACCTAAACGATAATTCGTCCATCCGCTAGTTGGCGTTTGGCAGGTGGCTTCACTGTATTCGTTCATGATAGGCCTTCCTAACCATGCAGTATAACTCCATTGGCTTTTCATGCATGTCTCTTACATCCTTCTTGCAGAACTGCTCCATTCAGCAGACTGTTATTTCAGCAGACAATTTGATCACTTACTATTTACAAATCGGTCATAAAGACAGGCTGTGTTTCAATAAATTCCTAAGGATCCTTTAAAAATTGGCATTCATCTAAGGAGTCCTATGTGGACCTGATGGCTGATAGGTTTTTAGGGGCTGTGGCTCAGTGGCAGAGCCTCTGTTTGGCATACAGAAGGTCCCAGGTTCAACCCCAGGCATCTCCAGTTAGAAGGACCAGGTAGGTGGTGATGTGATAGACCTCTGCTTGAGACCCTGGAGAACTGTTGCCAGTCTGAGTAGACAACACTGACCCTTATGAACCCATAATCTGGTTCAATATAAGACATCTTCATGTGAACTGGCAGCATCGTTGCGCAGATGCAATTCTGGAAAAACCCAACACAAGCTAGTCTGTCAGGCATTCAACGATGTTTGGCATGGACCAAACAGATCAGGTGACCAACTTGCATCTGATTGACACCTTTGAATATGAAGAAGAAGAGGAGATTGGATTTATATCCCGCCTTTCACTCACTTGGAGTCTCAGAGTGGCTAACAAACTCCTTTCCCTTCCCCTCCCCACAACAGACACCCTGTGAGGTAGGTGGGGCTGAGAGAGTTCTGAGACAACTGTTCTTGAGAGAACAGCTGGTACAGAGCTATGGCTTGCCCATGGTCATCCAGCAGGTGCAAGTGGAGGAGTGGGGACTCAAACCCGGTTCTCCCAGATTAGAGTCCGCGCACTTAACCACTAAACCAAACTGGCTCTCCCCAATAGGGCGACGTCAGCTGTCAGATACATTTGTGGCATAATGCACAGCATTTCTAGTTGGGTTAGGCTGAGAGACAGTGATGGGATCAAGGTCACCCAGGGAGCTTCATGAACCAGCATCTTCTCAGAATGAGTCCAACACTTTAACCACTGCGCCATAGTAGGTACGTTCCTCTACGAACCTTACATGTTTGAATAAATGCCATCAAGTTGCTTCCAAATTCAGGTGACCCTCTGAATTAATGTCCTCCAAAATGTCCCATCATGAACAGCCTTGCTCAGGTCTTGCAGACTGATCGAATCCATCCATCTCATACTGGGTCTTCCTCTTTTCCTGCTACCTTCAACTTTCCTCTTTTCCTGCTTCCTGCCACAAGAGGCGGTGGTGGCTACAAGCATGGATGGCTTCAAGAGGGAACATATGGAGCAGAAGTCCATCAGTGGCTATTAGCCACAAGGTATAGATAGAAACTCTCAGTCTGGGGCAAGTGATTCTCTGCATTCTTGGTGCTTGGGGGGGGGGGAGCAGTGGGAGGGCTTCTAGTGTCCTGGCCCCTTTGCTGGACCTCCTGAGGGCACCTGGTGTTTTTGGCCACTGTGTGAAACAGAGTGTTGGACTGGATGGGCCACTGGCCTGATCCAACATTGGCTTCTCTTATGTTCTTATGTCTGGGGCAGTGATGCTCTGTATTCTTGGTGCTTGGGGGGGGCAGCAGTGGGAGGGCTTCTGGTGTCCTGGCCCCACTGCTGGACCTTCTGAGGGCACCTGGTGTTTTTGGCCACTGTGTGAAACAGAGTGTTGGACTGGATGGGCCACTGGCCTGATCCAACATTGGCTTCTCTTATGTTCTTATGTACCTTCAACTCTCATACTGGGTCTTCATCTTTTCCTGCTACCTTCAACTTCCCTCTTTTCCTGCTACCTTCAACTCTCATACTGGGTCTTCCTCTTTTCCTGCTACCTTCAACTTCCCTCTTTTCCTGCTACCTTCAACTCTCGTACTGGGTCTTCCTCTTTTCCTGCTACCTTCAACTTCCCTCTTTTCCTGCTACCTTCAACTCTCGTATTGGGACTTCCTCTTTTCCTGCTACCTTCAACTTCCTTCTTTTCCTGCTACCTTCAACTCTCGTACTGGGTCTTCCTCTTTTCCTGCTACCTTCAACTTTCCCCAGTGTTATTGTGTTTTTTCCCCAGTGACTCTTGCCTTCTCATAATGTGATTAAGTACAATAGCCTCAGTTTAGTCATTTTAGCTTCTAGGGAGACTCCAAACTGATTCAGAGTGAGCTAGGGAGGTGGTGGAAACCCCCCCCCCCCACACACACTGGCAGTCTTTAAGCAGTGGCTGGACAAACCCTTGTCAGGGATGCTCTAGGCTGATCTGCATTGAGCAGGGTGTTGGACTAGATGGCCTGTAGGACCCCTCCTAGCCCTGTGATTCTATGATTCTAGAATCCTAATCCATCTATATAACTAATCGCCAAGGCGTGTGGATATCTAAATCCACACATCAGGGGCACCTAGGGGCAAAAAGATTTTCCTGCACACTTGGGGGACTTCCCAGATGTGCAGAAAAATCCAAAAAGTTTAAAAAAATATTCGGGGGATACTTAAATCCCCCCAAAAGTAAAAGAGCATTCCCTGCACTTGGTGGGCTGGCCACCACCACCGGGGGGGGGGGGAGGGAGAAGGCTTGGCGGGCCGGCCTCGCTGCCACTGTTGGGGGGAGGGATAAGGGCTCATCTGCTGCTGCTTCCTCCTCCTCCGGAGCTCCTCCGGAGCTCCTCCGGCTTTTGCAGGCCCTGAGCTGTGGGGAATACTCCCCTCCCCGCGAGTATCATGGGTCCCACTTCTTGTTTCCTCTATTTGTTCGCCTTTATTAAAATCCAGACTGATTGATGACGAAGGAAGGAAGGAAGGAAGGAAGGAAGGAAGGAAGGAAGGAAGGAAGGAAGGAAGGAAGGAAGGAAATGCACTTAGGTAACTATTGAGATGGAAAAGAACTGTATTTGTCTCCAGCACAGGCTTATGTTCCTGAATGCACGAGTGAGCAAACCTGCAGCTTAGAAAGTGATCCAGCTCCCCCCCCAATCCTTTTTCCCCGAGTACTCATTTGTTTCAATAAAAACCAATTGAAAAACATAATGCAAATTTCATTCGCTCTTCCTCAAAACAGCAGCGGATGTCTGTCTGAATACCCAACCAGAATACCTCTGATGCGGCCACTTAGTTTCTTTTCTTTCTCTTTTAGAATTTCACACGCGGCGCTGCCTGATTGGATTTTTTGTCTGCATTAATATGAATAAAGGGAAGGAGCTCTCCTGGCTGCTTCCTCGCCTTCCTCTCAAAAGCAAAGGAGGCTGTGTTGAGAACCGAAGAATCTCAGAGTGATGTACGCAACGGGACCAATATAAATCCCCACCGCCAAGACCATTCCCCTGTTTTCTTCGACTGGCCCTCCGTATCTCTGAGATTTGAAGCTGGCAAAGAAACAAAGCTTCTCTCCCAGATCGCTAAGCAAAGAATCTTTTCCTCCATTGTTTGCTGTTCTCAGAGGTTTGGTTTTTTTTAGTTTGAAGCCCCTTCTTATCTGTTTAGCTAAATTTATTCTATAGTAATGCGTTAATAAATGGTGAAGGCCGGGGGCGGGGGGATCGCTCTTCCTTTTCAAACTGTAGAAAGGTGGGTGTGGAGAAACTAAAGTTGGTGCAGGGAAGGAAACTTTACTTTTAGATCTAGAGAAGTTTCTGGAAGGTGCTAAGTAGCAGACAATGAAAATGTCGAGACAGTGTGCGACTGCAATGAAAAAGGCCAACGCTATGCTGGGGGTTATGAGGAAGGGAACTGAAAACAGATCAGCCAGTATCATAATGCCCCTGTATAAATCGATGCTGCAACCTCATTTGGAGTACTGTGTACAGTTCTGGTCGCCACACCTCAAAAAAGATATTATAGCATGGGGAAAAGTGCAGAAAAGAGCAACTAGAATGATGAAAGGGTTGGAACACTTTCCCTATGAAGAAAGGTTGAAGCGCTTGGGGCTCTTTAGCTTGGAGAAATGACGGCTGAGGGGTGATATGATCGAGGCTTATAAAATTATGCAAGGGATAGAGCAGGTAGAGAAAGAAGTCCTTTTCTCCCTTTCTCACAATACAAGAACTCGTGGGCACTCCATGAAATTGCTGAGCAGTTGGGTTAGAATGGATAAAAGGAAGTACTTCTTCACTCGAAGAGTGATTAAAACATGGAATTCACTGCCACAGGAGGTGGTGGCGGCTACAAGCATGGACAGCTTCAAGAGGGAATTGGGTAAACATATGGAGCAGAGGTCCATCAGTGGTTATTAGCCACAAAGTATAGATAGGAACTCTCAGTCTGGGGCAAGTGATGTTCTGTATTCTTGGTGCTGGGGGGGGTGCACAACAGTGGGAGGGCTTCTAGTGTCCTGGCCCCACTGCTGGACCTCCTGAAGGCACCTGGTATTTTTGGCCACTGTGTGACAAGGTGTTGGACTGGATGGGCCATTGGCCTGATCCAACATTGGCTTCTCTTATGTTCTTATGCTGGAAGAAACCAAAAAGCAGGAATGCTAAGAATTGCCTCAGAGGAGCCAGTGGTGGGGTCCAATGCTCCCTCTAAGCTGTGGAGTCCTGTGAGCAAAAATTCTACTATGTGAGCTACTGGCATTAAATTTGTGAGCAAGCGATTTGGCTGCTGCATCAACTAGTTTGCTCTGGAGCCATCCTTCCTGAGCGAAGACGAAAATATGCAAGCTGGAGGCTAAAAAACTAGCTCAACTAGGGAATACTGGTGGTGTTATGATGGTGGAACAGTTAACAAGGAAAGCGAAGGATGCCATGCGAGATGTTACAAAATCGAGATACTTAAAAAGTATTTATGTAGCATGTTTTCATTGTTCCGATTGCTTCATATACAAGGGGTTGCATCCAGGTTTTCTGCAGGTTCGTGCTTTCAGCTCTTAGACTGAGATCAAGATGGGTCTGTGTCTGTCTGCAGCAGGTGCAAAGAGCAGGAGTCCAGGAGCACCTTAAAGACGAACAAAATTTGTGGCAGGGGAGGAGCTTTCGTGAGTCACTGCTCACTTCTTCGGATACAGCTCAAATGTGCTCCTGGACTCTTAGGCCGATTTTGCACTGGCCAGTTGCCTCTCGTTCTCTCCGGAATTTTCCCTCCCAGTTTCCTCCGGAGTATTTTCTTTATTTTCCCACTTGGAACCTCAGCCCTTTTGATATAGAGTGATGAACCGTTTTCGCCAAAAATTTTTAGAAACTCTCACAATGGGGCGGCCCTGATGAAAGGTGGGCGAGTGGGCGTGTTTTCATTTTGGGTTCTCCCCCGGATCAAACAGAAAAATCCTCTAAAAACAGGATTTGTTTGCTCCAGGGAAACTCCGGTGCAGCAGGGCAATACTCCAGAGCAAAACGTGAGCCCGGAGCAACTGGTGTGAAATTGACCAGACGCTCCGGTGCAAGCATGAGGGCAAACCTGGGGCAAATGCTAGTGCGAAATCAGCCTTACTCTTTTCAACTCCTAGAGAGTGGTTTTCCCAACTCTTCTTCCAGCAGCAGACTGGACTGTTCCCTTACATTTGTCCCCTCTCCTCTGGGAAGCAGATCTTGGGTGGCATGTCAAGCAGTTGCAGGATAGGGGTGTCGGCATATGGAGACCAAATATGCAGGCAAGATAGCAGATGAGTCAGATAGATCATGGGGATCTAGGTGACAGCTAGATAGGTCACCTGACAGCCAGATTGCATCAGCCAGAGGAGGTGCAAGATGAATCAGCACTTCTTGCTGATTGGCTGTATGACAGCATATAATGAACTCGGTATATGCCTGAGTGTGCCAGTCTTGGTATCCCCTTGCCTTGCGAAGCACTTTGTCCGACTGTCTGGCGAGTGCAATATACGACTGTGTATATAGCTGTAAATAAATCCTTGTATATACTCTACTTCATCACGGCGCTCTGGACATTCTATTTATATACACCATCCTATCTGCGCCGACAAGGGGAGGGGAAAAATTGCACTGCATGAGTGACAATCTTTGCTCCTGTGGAAACCGGATGGAACAGCCTGCCTGATGAGGTTAGGGAGGATCCCAGTGGCCTGGCTTTCCGCAAACGGTGCAAAAACGGAATGGTTCAGGAGGGCATTGTTTAACACAGGTGAGAGGGCTGTCCTGTAAGGAAATGGTGCAGAAAGATGCTTTGGTAAAGGGATAGGAGCTGTGGACTCTAGTACTACCCTTCTGTAGGGCCTGCGAGGCAGAGATATTCCGCCAGGCCTTCGGTTGAGGATAGCAACAGTTGGCATTTTCATACCCCTCATCCAGCCCTCCCCAGCCCTTCATCCAGGGGGATGGTGGGAACAGAATTTTTGTTGCCATCTCAGATAATGAAATCGTATGGTTCAGAATATCATCATCAGAAGGAGGAGGAGGAGGAGGAGGAGGAGGAGGAGGAGGAGGAGATTGCCATCTTTTAGTATAGCTGTGTGCAGTATAACGAAGGTTTTACATTGTAATTTTAATCTGATTCTGTTTTAGTATATTGGAGGTTTAACGTATGTGTGTGTATACATCTTCATCTTCATCTTCATCACGCCCTCCCTGCCAAGGCAGGCTCAGGGAGGCTTACATAAAAATATGGACCAATTAAAACAGAATTGGATAACATCAGAACAATACAATTATGAATACAATTAGGAATATATTGTTTTTAGTAGGCTTTAGAAGAAGAAGAAGAGAAGAAGAGATTGGATTTATATCCTGCCCTTCACTCCCCAAGGGAGCCTCAGAGCGGCTTACAAACTCCTTTTCCCTTCCCCTCCCCACAACAGACACCCTGTGAGGTGGGTGGAGCTGAGAGAACTCTTTCCCAAGCTGTCCTTGAGAGAACAGCTGGTACAGAGCTATGGCTTGCCCAAGATCACCCAGCTAGCTGCAAGTGGAGGAGTGGGGAATCAAACCCGGTTCTCCCAGATTAGAGTCCGCGCACTTAACCACTACACCTAACTGGCTCTCAGTGTTATTTAGAGAAGTATTATTATGTTGTTTTTGATGTAAGCTGCCCTGAGCCCTTCTTGCAGGAAAGGGCGGCCTAACAAATTGAATAGAATAAATAAAATAAGAACAATTACTGTGTTCTGGCTGTTAAGTATGTTCCTACTAGATAACGTGTGCTTCATTCCATGCGTCATGCTGAAATGCTTACACTCTGAAAGGACAAAGTTCTTGTATGGTGAGAAAGGGAGAAAAGGACTTCTTTCTCTACCTGCTCTATCCCATGCATCATCTTATAAACCTCGATCATCGATGTTTGCTCTGTTTACTACACTCCTTACAAAGCTGCAGTTTCCTTTTTCCGCAACCCACTGCCAAACTTTTAAACATTTCTAACCAGGCACACAAAACATGCCAATTCTCTCCCCCTCCCCCCAAACACACCTTTCCGACTCTGGTGGGTTTCATTAAATGCTGTCTAATTGTTTTGGCCCGGCTTATTAAGCACATTTAAAAATTGGCTGCATTGCTTGATTTGGTTAAAAAAAATATATTACATGCTACATTTAATCAGCCCTGCTTTAAGGAACAAATGTCATTAAACACCCTTTAATTAGCTGTTCCTACATCCCCACTGTGTGAGAAATTGTATCCTTGACGACTACAAAACAGTTTTAAGGTCAAATGTGGAGGAATAAAAATATCATCAAATGGCCTCTGGTAATAGACCACATAAAAAGAGCGCTTCGTTTCCATTAATTGAAAAGATCAGTTTTGGATCAGAGTTAATCAGAAGTTGACGGCCGGGAATCCGGAGGCCCGGCAAGCCTACATTTCCCCGGAACCTCCCTCTCTTCCGAACCCCCTTCCTGGGTGGAATGATTTGGCATCGTGTCTAGCGACGAAAACATTCCTTAGTCTATCAACATAACAGTGCCATAATTTAGGCTGAAGGGTGGAAAGATGCAAAGGACTGTGGAAAGATGCCTTCGGGAAGGAAATGACATGGAAAACTGATCAGCAACATTATGAGGACATGTGGTTTTTCTTCTTCTTCCCCTGCCTCTATTAAAGGAAGCCATTTCCGTGTCAGCTCGTACTGCCATCTCTCCTGGGCGGTATAACCATAGAGTTCTGGGTGAATCCTAGGGCATCATCCTATGGGGTGACTTACTTCTGGTTTTGTATGAGAAGTTATGGTGTTGGTCCCATGCCAGTCATTAGTGTTGCCAGCCTCCAGGTGGGACCTAGAGATCTTCCAGAATTACAATTGATCTCCAAACTACAGAGATCAGTTCCTCTGGAGAAAATGGCTGCTGTGGAGGGTGTAGTCTAGGACCGTATATCGTTCTGAGATTCTTCTCCCCAAACCTCTCCCTTCCCAGGTTCCACACCCAAATCTTCAGGAATTTCCCAACCTTGAGTTGGCAACCCTAAATTGGCTTGACATTGACAAGAAGAAGAAGAAGAAGAACAGATTGGATTTATATCCTGCCTTTCACTTGAAGTCTCAGAGCAGCTTACAAACTCCTTTCCCTTCCCCTCCCCACAACAGACACCCTATGAAGTAGGTGGGGCTGAGAGAGATCTGCGACAACTGTCCTTGAGGGAACAGCTGGTACAGAACTATGGCTTGCCCAAGGTCATCCAGCAGGTGCAAGTGGAGGAGTGGGGAATCAAACCTGGTTCTCCCAGATTAGAGTCCGCACACTCCACCAGCACACCAAACTGGCTCTCACCCACTCTACACCAAACTGGCTCTCACCCGCTACACCAAACTGGCTGTATTGTTTTTGTGAATAGGAAGTTTCAGTTAAGTTACAGTGTAAAGGAGGAACTGGAAACGTGGATTGGCTATTTGCCAGATAACAAAGGGCAAAACTATAAAATACATTTTTTCGCTGGGAAAAAGAACACACCGGGGGAAGGGTCCGGATCCCCTCCTAATCCCATGTCACATCCCTGAGCCAAATCTGGACCCTGTAGACTTTAAGATGGTATTGCCCGCAGCTGCCGTGTGGCTGAGGGAAAGTAAATCAGATTCCAAGAATTTTTATCTACTTCATTTATGCCCCACCTTTCTCCCCAAAGGGAACATCGAGTGGCTTACATTGTTCTCTCCTCCTCCGTTTTACCCTCACAACAGCCCTGTGAGGCAGGCTAGGCTGAGTGTGTGTGACTATGAGAAATGGCTGGAGAGCATGGAACTTTTCAGTTTAGAAAAGAGATGGCTAAGAAGGGATGTGATAGAGGCTTATAAAATCATGCATGGGGTGGAGAGAGTTGACAAAGAGAATTTTTTATCCCTCTCCCAAAAGACTAGAACTCGAGGGCATCCAATGAAGCTGATGGGCAGGAGGTTCAGGACAGACAAAAGGAAATACTACTTTACACAGAGAGTGATTAAAACGGGGAATTCACTGCCGGTGGATGTAGTGATGGCCACAGGGATAAAGAGCTTTAAAGAGGATTCAATACATTCATGCAGGAGAGGTCTGTCAGTGGCCTGCTACCCATGGTGGCTGAGGGGAACCTTTGCATGCACAGACACCAATCCTCTGAATCCCAGAGCCAGGAGGCAGCATCAGGATAAGGCCTCGGCCTCTCTGCCCTGTTGTTGGCCCTCCAAAGGAACTGGTTGGCCACTGTGTGAGGCGGGATGCTGGACTAGATGGACCCCTGGTCTGCTCCAGCAGGGCTCTTCTTATGTTCTAAAGAAAGCCTCGGCCTCTCTGCCCTGTTGTTGGCTCTCCAGAGGAACTGGTTGGCCACTGTGTGCGGCGGGATGCTGGACTAGATGCTGGTCTGCTCCAGCAGGGCTCTTCTGATGTTCTAAAGAAAGCCTCGGCCTCTCTGCCCTGTTGTTGGCTCTCCAGAGGAACTGGTTGGCCACTGTGTGCGGCGGGATGCTGGACTAGATGCTGGTCTGCTCCAGCAGGGCTCTTCTGATGTTCTAAGGAAGGCCTCGGCCTCTCTGCCCTGTTGTTGCCCGTCCAGAGGAACCGGTTGGCCACTGTGTGAGACAGGATGCTGGACTAGATGGACCATTGGTCTGATCCAGCAGGGCTCTTCTTATGTTCTAATTTCCCAAACTGGCATTTTCAACTCTATCAGCCTGGCCTCTGCTCCATTCTTTCTATTCGGCCATCTTCAGGCTGCCTTGTGCCTCTTTTGAACTTTCTGAATCTTTCCACCGAGACCTTTGGGTTTGGGTCAGTGTAATCCACCAGGGATTTGACTAGTTGCTAATCCTTGCCTCCCCCCGACTCATTAGATGGATGGAAAGACAAAATACTCCCCCCCCCAGGAACCTGATCATCTTAAGTAGGCTTAAAAGATTCTTTTTCATTAGTGTAGTAGCTTTAAGTTATCCCTGGATACTGTGCAAATATACAAGGAACCAGAGACTGTAGAATGCCAAATGGGTGATTACCCAACTGCCTTCTATTCTTTCCCATAGCCTGATAGTTTGGGACGCTGAACTGGTTCCCATTTTTGTATTTGTTTATACATTTTACCTCCAGTAGTTCTCTCTGTTTCGTTGTTGGTCTTACAGTTTGATTTGTGCTGTGTACCATAGAGGAAGAAAAAGAAGAAGAAATTGGATTTATACCCTGCCCTTCACTACCCAAAGGAGTCTCAGAGTGGCTTACAAACTCCTTTTCCCTCCCCCCTCCCCACAACAGACACCCTGTGAGGTGGGTGGGGCTGAGAGAGCTCTTTCCCAAGCTGTCCTTGAGAGAACAGCTGGGACAGAGCTACGGCTTGCCCAAGGTCATCCAGCCAGGTGCAAGTGGAGGAGTGGGGAATCAAACCCGGTTCTTTCAGATTAGAGTCCGTGCACTTGACCACCACACCAAACACATGAAGAGCTGCTTTATACTGAATCAGATTCTTGGTCCATCAGAGATAGATTCAGGTGGGGTAGCCGTGTTGGTCGGAAGCAGCAGAACAAAGTTTGAGTCCAGTGGTACCTTTAAGACCAACAACGTTTGATTCAAGGCATAAGCCTTCATGTGCAAGCATACTTCTTCAGATACAGATACTTTGTTTTGGTCCATCAAGCAGGGGTCCGTTGGAGCCGGAGCGCACAGGAGCGCAGCTCCGGGAGTGAGGAGCCCAGGGGGTGGGCACATGACCAAGCCCCGCCCCCTCCTCGGCTTCCCCGAGCAGTGCAGAGGCGCAGCGCCCAGGGGAAAGCCCTGCTAGGGTCCTTATTGTTTTTTAATGTTTTGTTCTAATGTTGATAATTTTATCATTGTTCCTTTTATGACTGCGTGCTGCTTTTCCAGAGACTTGCTCAAGGTGGCATATACATTTTCTAAGTATACCATTTTTTATCTGGGCACATGGCACATAAGTGCTGGAGAAATTTCACCAACCCTTCAGCAGCTTCCACCTTATCAGTTTGGTGTAGAGGTCAGGAGTTGGACTCTAATCTGGGAGAACCGGGTTTGATTCCCCACTCCTCCTCATGCAGCTGCTGGTGTGACCTTGGGCCAGTCACAAGTTCTCTCAGAGCTGTTCTCTCATGAGCTGTTCTCAAAAGACCTCTCTCGGCCCCACCTACCTCACAGGGTGTCTTGTTGTGGGGAGGGGAAGGGGAAGGGATGGGTGGTGCACATGTCCTGGGTATCTCAAGTCTACTTGAAACCTGGTGGTTTCAAGGGAGCAGGAAGAGAAAGAGGGTGTGTTCTTGACGCTTATTTTTATTGCACAAAGTATTGGATGGGGAAGGGAACGGAGGAAGAGCAGGTCAGTTTCACTCACCTGTGGAGTGGAGCCTGAGGGGTGGGTGTTGCCTTCTGACACACTCCTGGTATGTTAGGGGGTGGGGCACATGCAAATGAGTTATGCTAATGAGCTATGCTAAAGAGCTCCTGCACCTCTTTTTCTACGAAATGACCCCTGCCATCAAGGTTAGTATTGTCTACATAGACTGGCAGCAGCTCTCCAGGGTCTCAGGCAGAGGTGTTCCACCTCACCTTCTGTCTGGTCATTTTAACTGGAGATGCCAGGGATTAAGAACATAAGAACATACGAGAAGCCAATGTTGGGTCAGGCCAATGGCCCATCCAGTCCAACACTTTGGGTCACACAGTGGCCAAAAACACCAGGTGCCCTCAGGAGGTCCACCAGTGGAGGCAGGACACTAGAAGCCCTCCCACTGTTGCACCCCCCCCCCGCCCTGTCAAGCACCAAGAATACAGAGCATCCCTTGCCCCAGACCAAGAGTTCCTATCTATACCTTGTGGGTGGCTAATAGCCACTGATGGACCTCTGCTCCGTATGTTTTTATCCAATTCCCTCTTGAAGCTGTCCATGCTTGTAGCCGCCGCCACCTCTTGTGGCAGTGAATTCCAAGGGTTAACCACTCTTTGGGTGAAGAAGGTGCTGCTGGACTCTGATCTAGCCTTTCTGCTAGAGCCCAACATGGCCGTCTTCTGAAATTCCCTTCCTCCGGGGAGCAGAAGGGAATGACGTAGAAGTAAGGGCAGTTCAAGGTGAGGTGGCACGCAGAAAGTCACAGCTTCAATCCCTGGCAGTGAATTCCACATGTTAATCACTCTTTGTGATTGAACCTGGGACCTTCTGCATGCCAAGCCGATGCTCTACCACTGAGCCACAGCCTCTTCCTAACACTTGGTCGTGCAGTGCATAATTAATTTATACAATTCACTCTTCCCTTACTTTGGTGACGGCCACTAGTTGGTGATAGAGAGTAACAGCAAGTTGCGGCTGGCCTACGGTCCCCCCATAGGGCTTTCGAGGCAAGGGACAATCAGAGGTGGCTTGCCATGGCAGGCCTTTGTAGCCAACCCGGACTTCCTCAGGGGTCTCCCACCCAAGTACTAACAAGGGCCGACCCTGCTTAGCTTCAAAGATCTGATGAGAAGTGTCGATTTAGAAGTTTTGGGGCTGTGGCTCAGTGGCGGGGCATCTGTTTAGCGGGCAGAAGTCCCCAGCTTCAATCTCTGGCACCTCCAGTGAAAAAGGACACGCAGAAGGTGATGTGAAAGACCTCTGCCCGAGACCCTGGAAAGCCGTTGCCAGTCGGAGTAGAAAGTGCTGATCAAGGATCTGATTCAGTATGTGGCAGCCTCTTGTGTGTTCATGTGTTCATGAGATCAGGCTAGAGCCAGATGGGGTAGTGGTTAAGTGCGCGGACTCTAATCTGGGAGAGCCGGGTTTGAGTCTCCACGCCTCCACTTGCAGCTGCTGGATGACCTTGGGCAAGCCATAGTTTTGGCACAGCTGTTCTCTCGAGGACAGCTTGGGAAAGCGCTCTCTCAGCCTCACCTACCTCACAGGGTGTCTGTTGTGGGGAGGGGAAGGGAAAGGAGTTTGCAAGCCGCTCTATGGCTCCCTTGGGTAGTGAAGGGCAGGGTATAAATCCAATCTCCTCCTCCTCCTCTTCTTCTTCTTGCCTTTCGCATTCAAAGTCCACGCTTTGATGCTGCCATTTCCTCCAGAGAAACTGACCTTTGTAGTCTGGAGAGGAAACCAGCGGTAATTCCAGGAGTTCTCCAGGCCTGACTTAGAGGGTAAACACTATAAACCGAATTACACCCAAAACAGACCACCAAACATTGTATAGCTCTCTATTAAACACTTCCTAACATGAATGATCCAATACAACGTCTTCCATCACGTATCATCTAGCAACATTCAATGTATTCTTATAAATTTGTACAAACTTGAGCAACATCCATTGTCAGGGAATTTGCACTGAGCTCCGTTTCCTCCACTCAGTGCAACAAACAAGACAGCGCTAGAATTACAACTTTTGTTACAAAATCCTTAAAGCAATGACTTTCCTTTTCCTGAACTGGAGAAAAAGATTGCTTCTAAATGGCTCATGTCCGTTAGACATTGAATGTTGCTACATGATATAGAGATCATAGAATCACAGAGTTTGGAGGGGCCAGACAGGCCATCTAGTCCCACCCCCTGCTCAATGCAGGATCAGCCCTAGAGCATCCCTGACCAGGGTTTGTCCGGCCCCTGCTTGAAGACTGCTCCCCACCTCCCCAGGTAGCTGATTCCACTGTTGTACTATCTCACTGTCAAAAAGTTTTTCCTAAGATCCAGCTGGTACCTTCCTGCCCTGAATTTAAACCCATTCTTGAAAGTCCTACTGAAAGTTATCGTGCCGTATAATTCATGTTAGAGAGTGCTTTAAGAGAGAGCTGTATGACGTTCGATGGTCGGTTTTCGGTGTAATCCTGTTTATAACGTTTCTCCAATCACACCAAACTTCCCTTTTGTGTCTGTATGACTACCGTAGTGGGATATTGAAGCCCGCCTAGAAGGTGGCAAGGGGCTGCAGTGGCTCAGGTAGTTAAGACGCTGAACTGCAGGCCAGAAGGTCGGTAGCTCAGCAGTTCGAGACCCGAGTGCCGCATGACCGAGTGAGCGCCCGTCTCTGGCCCCAGCTCCTGCCAACCTAGCAGTTCGAAAGCAAGAAATGGCAAGTAGATCAATAGGTACCACTTCGGTGGGAACGTAACAGTGTTCCGTGCGCCTCGGCATCTAGTCATGCCAGCCACATGACCACAGAAACGTCTTTGGACAGCGCTGGCTCTTTGGCTTGGAAATGGAGATGAGCACTGCATCCCTGGAGTCGTATTCAACAGGCTTTCGAGCAAGGGAAACCTTTACCTTTACCTAGAAGGTGGCAAAACCTCCTTTCTGAGCAGGTAGCCAACATTCCTTGTGACCGATGCCAATGGAAAAGTCTGGATGGCCACATTCGGGGCCAGCTCCAACCCACCTGACGGGAGTGAACCAGCTGTACCCGATGTCAGAGCAGACTGATGTATTCAATTAAGCCTCCCTTTGTAAGTCATATGCACGTGACCAGCTCCCCTTAATGGGAAATCTGCACAAATCTATTATTACTTTTACCAATCGGCTTTCAAAAGAGACTCTCATTAGTAAATGCATTCCGTTGCCATGAAAGATTGCAGCTGCCCAAATCACATAGGAATTTCTTTACTGTCCTCCGTCTTTACCCATCCTTTTAATCTCGGCGGCTTTGTGCCTTCTTTTTAGGAGACGTCAGGAGATCTTTTAACAAAATGAAGTTTAGCTTAAAGAAAAGACCCCCCCCCCTTTGTCTCCTCTGTGGAATATAATTCATTTGAGAGATAAAAGGGACATTTATCCTGATTTGCCTGGGTGACAGCCACTGTTTTTGACCAGAAATACAGGGTTTAAACTGAGAACCTTTCAGATGAAAATCCTGTGCTTTTAATAGCTTGAGGCTGGGTACGGCTGGAGCGTACCTGAGTCACATAGAGGAAGGATAGCACTGAGACAGAGGGGAACAGACAGGGACGGAGAAAGGTCAGTAATAGCACTTTTCACTTTTGGCTGTTCACACCTGATGTATCTAGTGCAGTCCAAGAATGTGAGACAGCGTGTTTCCATTTCAGCTGTTTTCTCTGAAACTAACATGATTTGCTGATTCACAGATTCCCGGGTATCCTGATGCTGTCGCTGCCAAATCATTGCATTTGAGTGTTTTCCCTGTCATCCGACCCTCTTTTTTTAAAGACACGGTTTGTGGCTGTCTGATTTTTAAAATCCAGTTACAATGCTAGCTTATCAAGTGTAGGGGCGCAACACACTATTAATTCAAGGCTCATCTGGCATGAGGAGGGATTAGTCACTGACATAGTGAGTTAGGGGACTGGGGAAGCCCACACTTTCTGCAGGGCATGCTTTATACTTCTTCACTGCCTTGCCACTGTTCCCTGTGAGGCACCCATGGGATCCTTTCAAATGCTACAGGTCAGCTGTTCAGGGGGAAAGCAGAGGACTAAATCCTGCTCCCCTTCCACATCAAACAGTTGATCAGATCAATTTAAACCTTCATTGACTACTTGCACTTCCATTAGATCAATTTAAACCTTCATTGACTACTCGCACTTCCATGGTGGCATTTCCTGCATTTCTTTTCAAAAGCTCGCCCTTTTCTCAGCCTATTTGCATTTCATTTCTATGCTAAAACACAACCAACTTTCTTTTTTAAAAAGCAGTAAATTAATGTCCCGATTTTCTTGCTGCAGCATGAAAACTCCTGCCCCCACTAGCTCTCTCCTGCTCTGCCTGTTCTCACAGCAGTAGAAAATGGGGAGAGGTGATATCACAGACATGATGACATCACTTCCGGTCACTGCATTCATGACACTCTATGTCCTGGAGTCCAGGAATTCCCCCAGTCTCTATGGTCTTTACCATAGAGACTGGGTGAATTTCTAGAGAATCATATGATAAGCTGATGTTGATTTCAGGTTTCCCCGTGACACCCCCTCCTCATTCTCTGCCGCCTAATGTTTCCAGGCAACCCTTTCCCAGGATCGCCCCCACCCACAAATGTACACCCAGAATTCATTTACACAGGGGTCATTTCGTAGAAAAAAAGGTGCAGGAGCTTTTTAGCATAACTCATTAGCATAACTTATTTGCATAGGCTACACCCCCTGACATCACCAGAAGTGTTTCAGAAGGCAAGAAGGAAGGAAGGAAAGAAAGAAAGAAAAAAAGAAAGAAAGAAAGAAAGAAAGAAAGAAAGCTGGCAGAGAGGGGACCGCTATTAATCCAAGCCTCAGAAATACCCCTATTCTGGGAGGATAGCTTCAGTGGTGGCTGAAGCCTTCAGAAGGCTGGTCAGAGGAACAAGGACCTTTCCAGGGGACGGGGTCATTTTGCTGCAGCCATGACACAAGCAGGCATTCCCCCACTCGGGTGGAGGGGCTGGCACCAACTCCCAGAGCTGAGCTCCCCCGAGCTCCTGCTCAAAATGACCCCTGCATTTACAAATTCCTATCCATCCTGAATTATGCCATAGTGCCTTTCTTTGGGAATAATCTCAGGAGCTCTCTTGTCCAAAAAGGGATCCTTTCTTTCTAGGGGGTTCAGTGTTACACCTGACTGGGGGGGGGGGGAGAGATGAGACAGGTTTATAAAATCCTACAAGGGGTGGAGATGGTTGACAAAGAGAACTTTTTTCTCTCTCTCCCCAAAGACTAGAACTCGAGGGCATCCAATGAAGCTGATGGGCAGTAGGTTCGGGACGGACAAAAGGAAATACTTCTTCTCACGATGAGTTATTAAAATGCGGGATTCACTGCCGGAGGGTGTATTGGTGGCCACACGCATAGACAGCTTTCAAAGGGGATTAGACAGATTCGTAAAGGATAGGTCTATCGGTGGCTACTAGCCATGGTGACTGAAGGGAACCTCCACATTCAGAGGCACTAAACCTCTGAATCCCAGTGCCAGGAGGCAACATCAGGGGAAGGCCTCGGCCCCTATGCCCGATTGTTGGCCCTCCAGAGGAACTGGCTGGCCGCTGTGTGAGACAGGATGCTGGACTAGTTGGACCATTGGTCTGATCCAGTGGGGATCGTCTGATGTTCTGATGAAGGCCTTGGCTTCTCTACCCTGTTGTTGGCCCTTCAGAGGAACTGGTTGGCCACTGTGTGAGACAGGATGCTGGACTAGTTGGACCATTGGTCTGATCCAGTGGGGATCTTCTGATGTTCTTATGAAGGCCTTGGCTTCTCTACCCTGTTGTTGGCCCTTCAGAGGAACTGGCTGGCCGCTGTGTGAGACAGGATGCTGGACTAGTTGGACCATTGGTCTGATCCAGTGGGGATCGTCTGATGTTCTGATGAAGGCCTTGGCTTCTCTACCCTGTTGTTGGCCCTTCAGAGGAACTGGTTGGCCACTGTGTGAGACAGGATGCTGGACTAGTTGGACCATTGGTCTGATCCAGTGGGGATCTTCTGATGTTCTTATGAAGGCCTTGGCCTCTCTACCCTGTTGTTGGCCCTTCAGAGGAACTGGTTGGCCACTGTATGAGACAGGATGCTAGACTAGATGGACCACTGGTCTGATCCAGCAGGGCTCTTCTGAAGATCTAATGAAGGCCTCGGCCTCTGGGCCCTGTTGTTGGCCCTCCAGAGGAACTGGTTGGCCACTGTGTGAGACAGGATGCTGGACTAGATGGACCACTGGTCTGATCCAGCAGGGCTCTTCTGAAGATCTAATGAAGGCCTCGGCCTCTGGGCCCTGTTGTTGGCCCTCCAGAAAAACTGGTTGGCCACTGAGTGAGACAGGATGCTGGGCTAGATGGAGCCTCACTGGTCTGATCCAGCAGGGCTCTTCTGATGTTCTTATGAAGCTGCCTCATACCAATCTAGACCACTGATTAATCAAGGTCAGACTGGCAGTGACTTTCTAGGGCTCCAGGTGGAGTTTTTCCACATCACTACTACCTGATCCTTTTCAAACTAGAAATGAAAGGGACTGAACCTGGGATGTTCTGTACAGAAAGCAGTTGCTCTGTCACTGAGCCATAGCTCCTTGTTCACTGCTTGAAATAGAACCAGGACCCACAACCTCCTTTTCTACATGAAGCAGCCTGGCCTAAGCCAGCTGTGCCCCTGAAGGCACCTTATACTGAAGGTGCCTTATACTGAATCAAACCAGTTGGTCTGTGAGGGTCAGTATTGTCTACTCAGACAGGCAGCTGTTCTCCAGAGTCTTAGGCAGAGGTCTTTCCTACTGCCTGGCCATTTAACTGGAGATGTTTGGGATTGAACCTGGGACCTTCTGCATGCCAAGCAGATGCTCTACCATTGAGCCACGGTCTGTCCCCAAACCCTCCCTCCCCAGGGTTTGTGCCTCTACTAGGATGACGCACATATCTGGTTGCCGTGACATGTATAAACCTTCCGAGTCACAAACATTCCTGATTTATCTTCGTTTTGTGCTAAGTTCTGGCAGCAGATTTGAAGATGGATTTATTTTGCCTGTATTAATATGGGCAGCGTCGTTCGATCTCATGATTAAGCATTCACGGATGGCTATAAATTACTCTTTCTTTGCTCTAGATAATAACAGATTATTTTTCACCCCCCATATGTGTGTGTGTGTGTGTGTGAATTATGAAAGAAAGTGATTTCTTTAATCTCCAGAGGGTGTGCTGTGTTACGAAAAGGGTTTAAACTTTTCATTCTCCTTAAAAGAGGAGAAAAAGTGATCTTCTTTCGGGCAAACGAGGATGAATGAATAGCGACTGTCAGAAATCCCCATCTTTTTTTTTTCCTTTCATTTAAGAAAGAAATCTGGATTTTTTTTAAAGAACTCAAGTCGATATACCAATGTGAAAAAGGTAGCAAAAGCCAACAGTTTCTGGACTGTCCCCCCCCCCACTTAGCAGTATGCGCATAACCGCATACTCCATGGGGAACCCTCAGGGCAGAGATGCAATTCCTCATTTATACACATGGGAAACAAAAGGCAACAAACAAACAAACCTACCACTCACCCAAACATGCCATCGAATCGGAAAGGGACGGGCTGAGCCCGCAGCTGCAAAGGATATGTGCTCGTGCAACACCATGTCAGTTTCAACCAGGGGAAATAGGCTCGCTTCCCCTCTGCACCAAATGGCACATCTGACCACAGCCTTATACTGAACCATCAAGGTCAATATGTTGCTGGTCTGAGTAGACAATACTGACCCTGATGGACCAATAGTCTGATTCACTATAAGGCTGCTTTAAGTATGTCCATCCATACCTAAACCAGGGCTATTTTGGGGCAGGAATGCACAGGAACGGAGTTCCAGCTGGCTTCCAAGTTGGCCACGCCTACAGCCTCCCCCCTCCTCAGTTTCCCCAGGTGCCTTGCAAGCTGTGGGGTACCTGGGGAAGCCAAGTCAATCCAGGGAGGGAAGGCAATTTAAACTACCTCCCCCCTCGGGTTCCCCAGGCACCTCGCAAGCTGCGGGGTGCCTGGGGAAGCCATGCTGATCCAGGGAGGGAAGGCAATTTAAACTGCCTCCCCTCCTTGGGTTCCCCGGGTGCCCCACAGCTGCAGAGCGCCTGGGGAAGCTGATCCAGAAACTGCCTTCCTTCCCTCTGGTTCCCCATGCCCCCCACAAGCCGCGGGGCATCTGGGGAAGCCGATCCTGGGAGGGAGCTGCACTATCAGGGGTGTGGCCTAATATGATAATGAGTTTCTGCCATTGGGTGTGGCCTATTATGCTAATGAATTCCTGCTGGGCTTTTTCTACAAAAAAAAGCCCTGACCCAAACTTACAAGTAGGCGAAAGATGAGATGAGTTAAATAAACAAGCCAAGTCACTCTGGGAATGCTGTTATTTCCCTGTGTGTGTCAGCGTGGCTTGCACCAGCGTTTCCCCTGCTTTGCATCCTAAGGATGCCTTCCCCCTCTGGACATGGAGGTTAATTGATGCGGCAAGACTAAGCGATGGCAAGCCGACTCCCGGAATGCAAAGGAACCCATTATGCAAATGCCAAATAGGTAACATACTGTTCTATTAAACTTCCAGATGTCAGTCCCAGCAGAGGAAGCCATCGACAATTTGCGATTCTGTAAAAACATTTTTTCTTGCGGGATCCATTTAAGATGAAATATGGCGCTGCCCTTTGTGACAGGTAATGCGGTATTACATTAAGGATAAATAAATCACCCCAGTGGATGTAGTCCTCGCTGGCATTACTTGGGCCATTAATGGCATTTTCGGGTGAAGGAGGGGGACAAACACAAGCAAATCTCAAGGCTGACGAATGTTCCCGGCTGCTCTGCCGTGATATTTCTAATGTCCTTCCTTGTCAAAGGCTCAGAGGTCACGACGGATGATGGCTCGCCAGCCATTCCCCAGCGCCATAACTCCTGCGCATTTGTTTGGGTGGGGATGCACAAGCCTATAAATGTTTGGTTCTGTGTTCCTAAAGTCCGAATACTTTCTACCTAAAATATCATCCACCCTGACCTGGAGAGCCCAGGCTAGCCTGATCGCTAAACAGAATCGGCTCTGGTTAGTGCTTGGATGGGGGACCCTCTGGGAAGGACAGGGTCACTCGGCAGAGGCAAACCACCTCTGAACATCTCTTGCCTTGAAAACCCCATATGGAGTTGCAATAAGCCAGCTGAGGCTCGATGACAGCTTCTACCATAATTTTATCCATCACGCCTAGGGAAATGCTGATCGCCACTTTGGGGGTCAGGAAGCAATTTCTCTCCAGGCCAGTTTTGGGCAGAGATCCTGGAGGGTTTTTTGTCATCTTTTGGGCATGGAACAGCAGTCACTCTGTGTGTGTGTGTTTGTGTGTGGGCGGTATTTGTCAATTTCCTGTGCAGGGGGTTGGACTAGATGACCCTGGAGGTCCTTTCCAACTCTATGAGTCTATGGCTCTTACCATTCTGCATTAGAAGATCCAGTGTGGCATAGCGGTTAAAGTGCTGGACTAGGATCTGGAATACCCAGGTTGGAATCTCCACTCTCCCAGTTTGGAGAGAGCCAGTTTGGTGTAGTGGTTAAGTACGCGGACTCTAATCTGGGAGAACCGGGTTTGATTCCCCACTCCTCCACTTGCACCTGGCTGGATGACCTTGGGCAAGCCATAGCTCTGTACCAGCTGTTCCCTCAAGGACAGCTTGGGAAAGAGCTCTCTCAGCCCCACCTACCTCACAGGGTATCTGTTGTGGGGAGGGGAAGGGAAAGGAGTTTGTAAGCCACTCTGAGACTCCCTTGGGGAGTGGAGGGCGGGGTATAAATCCAATCTCTTCTTCTTCTCCCGTGGAAGTCTACTGGGACCATTTCCGCAGTGGTGAAATTTCCTACACTGACGTTTTTAAAACTGGGTGTTATGTGAAATTTTCCGCAGTAGACTTTTTCGCACCAGGCGCAAACCCGATGTTTTCTCCGTCTTACCCTGTGTTTTTGGAATCCCTGGTTTTAGCGAGTTTAATTTAAGCCTGTTCTGATGACCGATTTTGAAGCTAGGGTTGCCAGCTCTGGGTGGGGAAATACCTGGAGTATTGGTGGAGGGAGCCTGGAGAGGGCAGGAGTTGGGGAGGGGAATAGACCTCGGCAGGATATAATCCCATCGAGCCCACCTTCCAAAGCAGCCATTTTCTCCAGGAAAACTGACCTTAGCCATCTGGATGTCAATTGTAATAGTAGGAGATCTCCAGGTGCCACCCTGTGAGAGCGAGTTTGGTGTAGTGGTTAAGTGCATGGACTCTAACCTGGGAGAATTGGGTTTGATTCCCCACTTCTCCACTTGCACCTGCTGGATGACCTTGAGCAAGCCATAGCACTGTCCCAGCTGTTCTCTCAAGGACAGCTTGGGAAAGAGTTCTCTCAGCCCCACCTACCTCACAGGGTGTCTGTTGTGGGGAGGGGAAGGGAAAAGGAGTTTGTAAGCCGCTCTGAGACTACAAGTGAAGGGTGGGGTATAAATCCAATCTCCTCCTCCTTCTCTTCCCCCCTGTTAGCCAAATATAAATCCAATCTCTTCTCTTCTTCTTCTTATGTCCTAATGGCAACCACGCACATGGCCAGAGAAACACACGTGGCCGGGCTGGCTACCAGAGCTTTGCTTCAGGAGACAATAGCCCGGTCAGATTGTAAATTAGACCTAGTGGCCATCCAGGTTCCACCAGGGGACCTATGGTTTAAGGTAACTGATGATTAATCCTATCAGGGAGGTTGGGCGTAATCTTATCAGGATAATCCTGTCAGGGAGTAATCCTATCAGGGAGTTTGGGCATAATCTTATCAGGGTAATCCTATCAGGGAGTAATCCTATCAGGGAATTTGGGCATGGCCAGGGGTGCGGTTTAGACATGTATTTAAGTAGACCCCCGAGCCCCGTTCAGTAGCCTGGAATTGTACCATCAATAAACTTATGAGCTGATTTCACTGCAACATGTCTCTGGACTCAGTACTTTATAGCCATCCCCCCAAAGGGAGCAAGGATTTTCCTGCTTTCGGGCCCTCCAATCTGGCCAGCAGGGGGAGCTCTGCCCCCGAAGAGCCCCACTTCACCCAATGTGCCTGGTGCGATGATCTCACTTCCGGGTGATGTCACCACAGCACACATGCTTTGTGTGCACACCAGAAGACCCCGGGAACCAGGCTGGAGCCCCCTGACGGGACAAAGGTAAGTCCTGACAAACCTGCACCTGGAAGTTGGCAAACCAATTTGAAGCTGGTAATACTTCCGATCAGGGCTCATTTTGTAGCAGGAGCTCCTTTGCATATTAGGCCACACACCCCTGATGTAGCCAATATGCAGAGGAGCTCCTGCTACGAAATGAGCCCTGCTTCCAATTCATCTCACTGCGTTTGAGGTGTAGCTCAGCTCCGCTGGTTCCTTCAGTTTGGTTCCGCTGGCTTTCCGAAAAGGAGGGAAACGAAAAACACTCCCTTTTCGATTGGTTTAAAATCGACCCTTTCCCTTCCTGGAAACCGGGGTGGGATGGGGGTGGAAATCTAAACATTGGGCTCCAAAATATCTGACTTTAAAGGCAGACGTAATCTGGTAAAATAAATCTCCTAACAAAAAAGTCGTGGTTCGGCCAGCCCCTTGCTTCAAGATGGACACCCGCAATTAGACCTCTGTCTTAGAGGTAATTCATTCTGCTGGGACGCAAGAGTGTGGTGAAACATGATGGATCTCTCCTGAGAGTGGCAAAAAGAAATGAGCTGTAATATTTAAAGCTGATGATGTATGAAAGGAGAATGTCACATTAGAAACAAATGCACCCCTTCTTCCCCTTCGGAACCTACTGCTGGGTTAGCAGTTGAAATTCAGGGCTCATTTCGTAGCGGGAGCTCCTCTGCATATTAGGCCACACACCCCTGATGTAGCCAATCCTCCAAGAGCTTACAGTAGCCCCTGTAAGAAGAGCTCTGTAAACTCTTGGAGGATCGGCTACATTAGGGCTGTGTGGCCTAATATACAAAGGAGCTCCCGCTACGAAATGAGCCCTGGAAATGATAGATACAGAACACCGTCCGAATATGCTGCAGTATAAGGAATAGGGCTATTCTCACTGTTGACTGCCTGACTTTAGAGCCAGAAGACTGTAGAGGGGAAGGGAGAGGATTTTGAAGAAGAAGAAGAGAAGCGATTGGATTTATATCCCGCCCTTCACTCACTTAAGAGTCTCAGAGCGGCTTACAAACTCCTTTTCCCTTCCCCTCCCCACCACGGACACCCTGTGAGGTAGGTGGGGCTAAGAGAGCTCTTTCCCAAGCGATTGTTGGATGACCTTGGGCAAGCCATAGCTCTGTACCAGCTGTTCTCTCAAGGACAGTTGTCTCAGAGCTCTCTCAGTCCCACCTACCTCACAGGGTGTGTGTTGTGGGGAGGGGAAGGGAAAGGAGATTGTAAGCCCCTCTGAGACTCCAAGTGAAGGGCAGGGTATAAATCCAGTCTCCTCCATCTCCTCCACCTCCTCCTCCTCCTCTTCCTCTTCTTCCTCTTCTTCTTCTTCTTCTTCTTCTTCTTTCAGGCTATAGGATCCAGCTGCAAGATCCTCCCATACCAAACAGCATGCTTTGAGGAATGGGCTATTTAAGCCCATAAACTGGAGCGATCCCCCATTCGGAAGGCCCGTTTGCTCTCTCCCCAAGTTCTCTCGCCAGTTTGTTTACATTAATGTACACGTCTAAGGAGGAAAGTCTTTCTTCCATTTGGCACCCCTCTGATATATGACGGCAATACATCATCGAAAGCAACATTCCTCTGATAATGTATTGCTGCGTTAGGCCGTTAGCGTGACTTTGTTTGATAATATGCCCTGGCGATACATCTTCTGACAGATGAACAATAATGACAACAGCCTCTGTGACTGTCATGTGAAGAAGAATGAAAAGATGGAGCATGCCCGATGGAAAGGAACGGAGGGTGCGTGACACGGACGTATCCCTTGAAGCCAAATGTGGCGAAGAAAAAGGTAATACACTGCATGTGGAGCCAGAGGAGAGACTGACAAAGAGGAACAGGAAGTGATGTCAGTGGGGGAGGTGGGGGAGGATGCTATGGGAGAAGGAAGAGGCCAATTTTCAAAACCTAGATTGATTTGCATACCCTGTTAAGAGGGACATGGATGGGGTTCGTGCAGTCCATCCAGAAGATTCAACCCATTAGGTCACACCAGCCACCTCAGGCCTAGCAGATACCCCAGGTCCCACTGCCTCATGTGGGGAGGGGCACCTTGAAGGGGACTGCGGCCCAGGCAGCTCCCATCCACATTTGGGTGCACTTCCACCACCGGCAGTAGGGGCGTGAAACCTATCTGGATTACAAAGATCAGAAAGAGAGACTGCTGAATTGCAATTAATAACGAAGCTCAAGACAATACATCCACCTGGACTGAATCAAGACCTAGGCTTCCTGTCTCATTACTGATTTCTCCATGAACTACCCCTCTGCGTATCGCCCCTAATCCAATCATGCCTGCTGTTGTTATTCACCTGCTATTGTCATTTGCCTGCTAATCTCACTGGACATCTGAAATCACTCCACTTTCCAATAAATTGAACAGATGGACTCCCATTCTAGCTGTATCTGAAGAAGTGAGCAGTGACTCCTAAAAGCTCATACCTTGGCACATATTTTGTTAGTCTTTAAGGTGCTACTGGACTCTGGCTGTTTTCTGCTATCTGGATTCATTTGCATGCTCCAAGTTTGTTTGTTCCTTTACCCCTACACCTTCAAAAAGGAAGACTCACATCTTGTGCAACAGGTTAAACTAAGGTTATTTAAAACCAAGGCTGTTTTTATATTTCTTTGGATCTCAATACTTCAGTTTTCCCCACAACAAAGACCCGGGATGGCTTAGCATTCTGACCTTCTCTATTCTACCCTTACAACAACCCTGTGAAGTCACTTAGAGGGATACACAGCAAGCTTCCATGGCGGAGTAGGGATTTGAAACTGGGTCTCCCAGGTCCTAGCCTGATACTGTAGCCACTGAATCACACTGGCTGCCCTCAGTCTATGAAATCTTTCTGTCTTTTTTAGTTCAGGTTTTCTAGTAGGCTAAAGGGTTGTCAACATCTGGGCTGTTATACCTGGGCTCCAAAACTGGGAAATGTTTTAGAAAATGAATATATGTATATACGGAGGGAGAAAGGATGAATTTCCTCCACTGTGCAGGGGGTTGGACTAGATGACCCTGGAGACCCCTTCCAGCTCTATGATTCTACCTCACAGGGCTGTTGTGAGGATAAAATGGAGGAGAGGAGAACGATGCAAACCACTTTGGGTCCCCACTGGAGAGAAAGGCGGAGTGCAAATGAAGAAAGGTGCAGTAGGCCTCAGCATGAGGACAGCCTTTGCAGTCAGGCCCAGGGGAATTCAAAGAGTTTGGAGACAGTGAGCAAGCTGGGGTGGTGGTGGGGAGAACAATAGTTTTCAGGGCCCGGGTATCTCTGAGGCCAGGCAGGGAACAGAGGAGAAGAGGGCACAGCCTAACTCAAGGGCCAGGGGTGAAGCTGGGACTAGAAAAGGGGAGGAAGGAGAAATGGTAGGAGGCTGGTAGGAAGAGAAGAAGACAGAAGTAAGAGAGGAGGCAGGTTGCAGGGTCTCAGTTCCTCTCCTGTGTAATGCAGAGTGAGCCTGAGGTGGGGGAAGTAAACCATACCTTCAGTGGTCTGGACTGATAAATAAAGCCACCTGCATAAGGAAACAATGACCAGCCTTGTGATCTCAAGACTCCAGGTGCCACATCCCCCTGTCCCCAGAGGCCACGGCATCGATGAAGGGAGTTTGGATTCTTGAAAGATCATACCCTGAAACTCTCATTGGTCTCCAAGGTGCTTCTGGACTCAGATCTAACTGCGTCCATACGGGAATCCCGTCACTTCATACAACCCCCCAGATTCTTGTTTAACCGTACAGTGCCGAGATGCAGGTGAGCGATTCTGTTTGCAAGGTTAAATGCGCAACCGTCCGTGATCTCTGAAGGCCGTGAATCAGGTGTACCGTTTTCAGATAGATATTGCAGTTGTGGTTTAGGATTCGTAGAAACTGTGAAGCATGTTCTATTTGAATGTCCGTGTTATAGGGAGGCCAGAGAGAGATGGATCCAATTGCTCATGTGCCGGCAAAATGAGGTCCCCCTAGATATCTTGGTAACTAAATATTTAACGGAGTCTAGGCCAGCAAATATTCTTTTGTTAGCTGAATTCCTTGTTCATGCCATGAGAGTACAGGCAGCTTGTGACAAGCCATAAGATGTCTTGTTTAATAAGGTTTAGCCTGCCCTCTCTGGCCTGGATTTTTCCTTTCTTTGGTCCTTTCTGCACTCTCCTTTTAATCCATGTTCACCACGGTGTCCTCCAAGCAATTCTGCACTAAAATCGATTTCAACCTACTTTTTATTCTGGGTCCTCCCCCCGCCCCCCATTCTGCATTACACTGCCTCCCTTTGTTCGTCAGCCGGGTTTCAGCCTGCTCTTTTCCCGGGGTTATTTGGATGCTGTTTTGCCGTGGACTTCAATCGCCTCGACTCGAACACTGGTCCATTCCGCATTGGCCTGCCACTCTGGATTTTCTCAGCGTTCAAGTTGAAGCAATTTAAGTCCAGGGCAAAACAGCATCCAAATAACCCAGGGCAACAGCAGGCTGAAACTGGGCTGACCACCAAAGGGATGTAACGTAATGCAGAATGGGGGGAAAACCTAGAATAAAAAGAAGGTGGAATTTGATTTTAGTGCAGAATTGCTTGGAGGACACTGTGGTGAACATGGATTAAAAGGAGAGCGCGGAAAGGGCCGCTGAGAAAATCTGATGATCAGAGGAAGTGAAAGCAGCATGCAATGCAGAGGGTGTTATGGGCAATATCTCTCTTTACCCAAGGATTCCACAACAAGGCAGTTGGCAAAGCAAAGCTTTTATTCTGGATACAGGCTTGCAAGCATGGAGAGAGAGCACCGGGATGCTGTCTCTGAGGTCCGTGACGCAGCACAGCTCAATTTAAGGCTCCCGACGCATCACTTCCTGCCCCTCTGACCAATTGCTGGTCACGCGGAGGGTGCACAATTTGCCTATCACCGACGCAGGTTTCCATGGTAAACTCTAAAAAGAAAAAAGCAAACTGGTGTACAGGCTTGGAATGCAGCTCTGCCTGGCACCGTTATAGATAAGAGAGAGGCCCTACTTTCAGGCGCATGCGTAGATATTGGAACAGCTCGGCTTCTGCCTCCCCTTCTCTCCCTCTTCAGCCTGTTCCCCACAAACATTTAGAAGCATGATTTCTCATATCAAGGGTACCATAAAACCCGATGATCAGAGGAAGTGAAAGCAGCATGCAATGCAGAGGGGAATTTCCATTATAACGTGGGTTTGGTAAAACAATGGAGGGAAAAGCCAATGCAGAATGGTCCTTAGTCTGAGTCCAGGGCTGATCTGCAGAACAAACATGTATAATTTTCCAGGGGGAGTGGTTTGCAGAAGGGGAAACGTTTCATTGGGAGAATTCTGCTGAATCACAGGTCTGCTCTAAAAGGAGCCAACAGATCATCTCCAGCCACCCCCTCCACCAGTTATCATCCATAAAGTGGCTTTTCAAAACTGGAGAGTTTCAGGCCTCCATTCTTCCTGTCTCGGGGGACTATGGGAAGTGTCTTCCATCAGAGACGCAGTTTGGATGATAAGCATCCTTAAATTGATGGATATGAGAACTCTTCCACATGGCTAGAGCGAGATCCAGTTTGCAAGCTCTCTTTCTCCGCCCCCCCCCCCCCCCCCGCCCCAGGAGACAAAGTTAATGCACTCCGTGGTCGCTCCCTGGAGAATGGGGTTTGCATCTGCCAGACGGCTCCGATGAACTCTCCTGAGTTCACCTGCATCTTGAAGCATTCTCTAATGTGGCAGAGTTTCCGTTCAATTAGCAGTCTCTGCACGGCAGCAGCCTCCAACTGGAGAGGCCGAGGAGCTGCTGGTTCCTGACTTCTAAGGGCATCGGTTGAGGACAGGTTCAGGGAATCCACCATCTCCTCCTCCTCTTCCTCCTCCTCTCACAGGTATTATTAGTACAGCTGAGCTGAAACTAGCAATGGGTGAATGCCCCTGTGCTTGCCCTGAAGCTGCTCGCTCACGGTGAGCATTTCTATGGAATACTCAAAAATGTTCCACGGGTCCCAGCAGCTGTGCTCCATGAGCTACCTGTGCAACAATGGCAGCTCCAACCGCATGCATGCTGCTAAAGTCAACAGACCACTATTTTTAAGATGCAAACATTCTGGAAAATGATGATAATACAGGCTGCTCTGGAGAGACTGGGCCTTGTGAGCAGGGTGGTTATAACTAATTGAAACGAGGCACAGTTGTCCATGAACAGTTTCAGCAGTGCTGGGACATAGATCCGCTCCTGGACAATTTATCATCCAAAATATATGTACTTTTATTTTGGTTGCATGGCCCTCACTTACCTTCATTTTCAGTCACCATCACTTGCCCTCACTTTCTACCCAGCTTAGCACCGGGGGATATCTGAAGGGATAGAAAAAAGCAATGCTCTTGGAAAACAATTTAAAAGGTGAATATTTGTACATCTATGGTTTTTCTTGGGGGGGGTGTGTGTGTGATATCTCCCTCATTTAAATACCCCCAATAACGGTTATTAGTTCTCCTTCTAGTGTTGTTTGTTTCTATGTTTTGGAATGAAGTTTATATTTTACCTGTATTTTAATTGCTTCAATGTTTTACTGCTTTTATGTTCGCTGCCTTGTGGACTGTGATTGGATGGAGAGGCTGGCTCCAATGGTGGACCTCCTGAGGGCGCCTGGTGTTTTTGGCCACTGTGTGACAGAGTGTCGGACTGGATGGGCCATTGGCCTGATCCAACATTGGCTTCTCTTATGTTCTTATGTTCTTATTTTAAATAACTAAACCAACAGCTGCTTTGTGCTGGCTGGGCAGGATATAAATCTAAATAAATAAATTAAACCCCCCCCAACAAACTCATTTCAACCCAAAAATGAAAATTTGGGAATATTCATCACTCCCCAGACGGCTGGTTACATGCGAGCAATGCGTTTCTTCTCACTGACAAAGTAGAAAAAGGTCTTTTGATGACTCTTGCTTTGTTGCTGCCTTTAAAAACTCGGTCTCTGCTTGGATCTCTACCTAGGAGCACCAGTGATGCGCCTCAAATTGCTGGCTGCTCACTGCGTTTGACAGCCTGTCTATAATTGTTTTTGGAGTGGCAGCTGGAAAGCTCGCTATTTCAAAAGACAGCTCTCCAAAAGGCCCCAACACCCCAAAGTCAACAAAGGATCCGGTTCCGGAGGGCATCTGAAGTTTTCGTTTAAACAAACAAACAAACAAAAAACCTGAGCAGAGTTTCTGGATGGGTTTCCAACATTTGTTCTTCTTCAGAGCAAAAATCCTGGTGGATTTTTTAAAAAAGCCCTGCATTCTTTGACTCTCGGCTGTAATTATCCGTCAGTCCATCCACTGGGGCCATCTATCTGGCTTGCTGTTCATCTCCCCTCCCAGAATTCTAAGGGTTCATGCGACCAGTCTTTGAAGGAAAGGAAGGATTTGACATCCTTCAAAAAATACAGATGCCAAAGTGGGGCCAATGAGCCGTTAAGGCCACCAGAAGATTTCCTGGTCGGTCAAAGGTCTGCCACTCCTTGACCTGGTGGCAGTGGCAAGGCAGGTGGTTTCTTTGGTTGCTGACCTTCAGTTGCTGACTGGAGATCTCCCGGAACTACAACTTATCTCCAGACTACAGAAATCCGTTTCCCTGGAACAAAGGGCTGCTTTGGAGGGGAAACTCAGTGGCATTATACCCCACTGAAATTCCTCCCCTCCTCTTTCCAAACCATGCCCTCCCCAGGGTCTACCCCCACATCTCCAGGTTGGCACCCCTAGTGGTTCCTGGCCTGGTCTAGCCAAATAGTGGGGGAAAGGTGGCGCCTGGCCTAGTTGAGTTGTGGTTGAGTGGTCTTTCTCTGGGTGTGTTCAGACAGCCTGCTTGAGCCGCTTTAAATCTCCCCGCTTTTTTTCACACCAGACAATTGTGATAACACGGGAGTGTACGCCTTTTTTTTTCTAACTTTGCGCATGTGCATAGGCGCTCATCTGGAGATCTGAAAAAATAAAAACTTGCACATGCGCAAAAGCAGTAGTGCAAATCCTGCCACACTTCCACAAGCACCGTGATTTCACTGCCCTGACAGAACACGTCCCTTCAAACTTTTCACCCGTAACTGGCCTCCTTGGGATCTCAAACTCAAAACTAGTGGCCATTTAATTTTTTTAAATAGACGCATGGGCGGAGAAGCACTTATGCACATATCGCCAATGCTAAAATGAAATGGTGGGTGAAAAGCGGAAGCTAGAGGCTTCCGGTGTGTGTGTGTGTGTTTAAACTCTCGGAAGTGGCTTGACGACGGTGGAGCGATCACACAGGAGAAACGCCGCTTTCAACTGGGAGAGCTGAGAAAACACGACCTTGGCACCTGGTATCAAAATACTACGCTTTGCTCCGGAATTTGCTCTGGTAAGCAACGGACTCTAATCTGGGAGAACCGGGTTTGATTCCCCACTCCTCCACTTGCACCTGGCTGGATGACCTTGGGCAAGCCACAGCTCTGTACCAGCTGTTCTCTCAAGGACAGCTGTCTCAGAGCTCTCTCAGCCCCACCTTCCTCACAGGGTGTCTGTTGTGGGGAGGGGAGGGGAAAGGAGTTTGTAAGCTGCTCTGAGACACCAAGTGAGTGAAGGGTGGGGTATAAATCCAATCTCTTCTTCCTCCTCTTTTTCTTCTATTGCTAGAGAACAGAAGGTATAAACAGTGCTTCTGAAGTAACAGTAAACAGCTTCCGGTGCCTAGCCTTTAGCCCCACCAGAATTTTTTTTGCCCCCCAAGCCACAAAACCCTGACCACGAGGCTCCCCATACTCTCCTTTCTTCTTAGGCTAAACAGCCCAAAAAGTTTTAACCGATCTTCACAGGGCAGGAGCTTTAGCCTGCTGATCATGTCTATCCATCTGGCTATTCAGTAAGAACCACAGCCTGGGGGGGGGGGTCTCTCTTTTCTAATAGGAAGGGGGTACCGGGGCACCAGATTCTATAGGCAATTAATGTAGAACTGAGCCATGATCTGAACAGAGGAAGCACCTACCCTTAATGAGAGCGAGAAGAAGACGTTTATGAGAAGCCATCCATTCTCATTGCGGATCTCTCGCTCGGAGCCCCCTGGAAGTCAGGGAAGGATGCTCCTCTTGGGTCCCATATCGCGCAATTAGATTCATTATGGTGGTTTTATCACTCGTCCTCTGCAGCGTTTGGCAGGGGCCTCTCTGGGGCGGGACGATGCCATTGGATGGGCTATTGGTCCGTTCCTGAAAGGCATTCCCTATGTGGCTATCGATAAATCCTAGCCGGCTGCACATGCTAATAAACTGAACCGAGGGGCCATTTTAAAGGAAGACCTTCGGAGAGCAGCCAGCGCTCTGTCAGGGCATTTGCCTCGGCATGGAGGAAAGAACACCTAGGGCTAATTAAAATATTACATAATTGTCATGCACCAGAGTCTCTGCTCGCTTCTTATAGTCTTCGGGGCATAATTCAAAGGTATCGACCATGACTTATCAAGCTCGGCTCTGCATATCTTAAAAGAGTACCTGTATCCCACCGCGACACTTAAAATTGATCAAGAACGTCTTGTTAACAACACCATCTGTGCACCAAGTTTGAACATTATGAGCCTCCCCTGTAGATCATCCATGCTTTGGCAAAGCTCCAAGGGAAGAGATGGGCATCATTTACCCCCAGGTATAGATGCCGCGGTGGCTCAGGGGTTAAGAGGCTGAGCTGCAGACCAGAAGGTCGGTAGCTTGGTAGTTCGGGACCCGATTACCACGTGATGGAATGAGCTCATGTCCCAGCTCCTGACAACCTAGCAATCTGAAAGCAAGAAATTGCAAGTAGAGAAATAGATACTACTTTGATGGGAAGGTAAGTGTTCCATGCGCCTTGGCTGGCCACATGACTACGGAGAAGTCTTCGAACAGAGCTGGCTTTTCGGCTTGGAAATGGAGATGAGCACTGCCCTCTAGAGTCAGATTCGACTGGCTTTCAAGCAAGGGAAAACCCTGTTATTGTTGTTGTTTAGTTGCACAGTCGAGTCCGACTCTTCATGACCCCCATGGAGCACATCACGCCAGGCCCTCCTGTCCTCCGGAGTTTGCTCAACTTTGTGTTTGTGGCATTAATAACGCTGTCGATAGCACATCGATAACCTTACCTTTACCTTTGTAGATGCCCAAGTACGGAATGCTCTAGCAACTTCGTAAGACTTTTCCCAATGGTTGCTTCCATCTAGTTTGGCCAGTTTGGTGGAGTGGTTAAGTGCGCAGGCTCTAATCTGGGAGAACCGGGTTTGATTCCCCACTCCTCCACTTGCAGCTGGTGGATGACCTTGGGCAAGCCATAGCTCTGTCAGAGCTGTTCCCTCAAGGACCGTTCTGGAAAGAGCTCTCTCAGCCCCACCTACCTCACAGGGTGTCTGTTGTGGGGAGGGGAAGGGAAAAGGAGTTTGTAAACTGCTCTGAGACTCTGCGTGAAGGACGGGGTATAAATCCAATCTCCTCCTCCTCCTTCTATTTCCCCCCCCCCAAAAAAAACCCCCAGTGATTTAATAGAGCTGGGCCACTCCTCATAATAAGATCCAGGGCTCATTTCGTAGCAGGAGCTCCTTTGCATATTAGGCCACACCCCCTAATGTAGCCAATCCTCCAAGAGCTTACAGAGCTCTTCTTACAGGGGCTACTGTAAGCTCTTGGAGGATTGGCTACATCAGGGGTGTGTGGCCTAATATGCAGAGGAGCTCCTGCTACGAAATGAGCTCAAGGACAGCTACACTGGAGAAGACCAATGGTCTATCCAAGAGCACGCAGTTTACTGACTGCCGTGGTGGATTAGGACCTGGGGCAACAACGTTCAGCTGCCCATGCTGCCTTGGAAGCTTGCCAGGTGAACTTGGCACTGTGACAATCTCTTGCCCTAACCGAGCGTTGCCAGCCTCCAAGTGGGGCCTGGAGGTATCTCGGAAATGACCCCTAGACTACAGAAATCTGTCCCCCTGGAGAAAACGACAGTTCTGGAGGGCAGACTCTATGGTATACCATAGATTCTAGGGGAAACCCCTCCCCAGATTCCCCACTCCAGAGGCACCACCACCAAACCTCCAAGAACTTTCCAGGCCAGAGTTGGCAACCGTATGTGGCAGGGTGGTTGTTGTGAGAATAAAGCAGAGGTGGAGAGGACGATATCATAAAACTCCCTGTCAGGGGTGAAACACAGGATATACATTTTAAAAAGCATACAAATAATAGGCACAACCAAGGATTTCCCAGCTCACCTCTCGAACTCTTGGCCAGTTTGCTGCACAGAGCCATCACTAGACATTTCTACACCTGGAGTAGAGTTCCAGATCAGTGCTCCTCAAGGACATTGTTCTCCCCACTTTTGATGGAATTCAGCTGACCCAGTGAAAAGCCTTGGGGTCATACTGGATCCAGCTTTATGACTGGGAGAACAAGTTAATACAGCTGCAAAAAGGTCGTGTCGCCAGCCTCCAGGTGGGACCTGGGGATCCCCTGCTCTTACAACTGATCTCCAGCTGGCAGAGATCAGCTCCCCTGGAGAAAATGGCTGTTTGGAAGGGTGGACTCTATGGCATCGTACCATGCTGAGGCCCCTCCCCTCCCCAAACCCCACCCTCTCCTGGCTCCACCCCCAAAGCCTCTGGCTATTTTCTAACCCAGACCTGGTAACACTTAAAAAAGGCTTTCTACCAACTCAGCCTAGCCCATAAGATGGCTGCTTACCTTGATAGAGCTAACATGGACCCATGCTGCAGTAACTTCGAGACTGCCAGCAAGGAGGGGAGGGCCGGATACCAGCCGGAACGCTGTCCCAGTGCATTGCGGTCCAAAAAGAGCCCCAACTGTCCAAAAGGTTCACTAATTTACTTGGTTAAACGATTGAGACTGTATGCACCACAGCAAACAGCTTATGGGAAGTAGGATCCTATTATGTAATTTCTGTACCACTTAATGTGTCAAGTTCATCCTTATGCTATACTTCAGTTCTTTCTGGTGGTTCCTGACTTCTAAAATCTGAGTTCAGTGGTTGTTGAATGCCTCATTTTGTTGCTAGTACTGACTCACTACATGTAATCTGCCCAGAGACCCTGTGAGAATGGCCAACTCAAAAGGAAATCATAAATGAAATAAGGAACCAGCATTGTGGACAGTTACTATCTTTGGATCTTTAAGGAGGAGGATTCTTGTTTCCCTGTGGGGGTAAGAACTTGCAGTTTTGTCATAGAGTTCCTGGAGTTTTCTAGAGCTACCCTTTGTCACTTCCTGGTAGCTCTAGGAATTACCAGGGATTCTATGGTAAAAACTTCCTGTAAGCAAAGAAGGCCATATTTTTCTTTTACTTTTTGTCCTGGAATGCCACCCCCCTCCTCAGAACCCTCGGCAACCCTATCCCTTCATGTATGTAGTTCTGGCCTAGGGCTGCCAAGTCCCCGGGTAGGGCGGGGGAAGCACCGATTTTTAAAGCTTTCCCCCGCTTTTTCAGAATTGGCCACCGGGGGAGGCAATGGCTGCCAGCAGGGAAACGTCGGAGCCTGTCCTGGCCTCTTAAAAGGGAAATGTCTGCAGAGAGCCTGCCCTGCAGTAAAAAGCCTCAACAGACATTTCCCCTTTAAGAAAGAGTAAGAGAGTCCCGCCCAGAGAGGCTCTTTCTGCTGAAGGGCCTGCTTTTGCATGTGGCCTGCTGCTGGAGTAAGCTGCTTGGGGTAAGCTCCTGGGGTCTGCCAGCTCTTTTCCTTCTCTCTCTCTCTCCCCCTTCCCCTTTCTTTCTTTTTTCTGTCTGTCTGTCTGTCTGTCTCTCTCTCTCTGTCCCCATCCAGCAGAGGTCTATCAGTGGCTATTATAGCCACAAGGTCTAAATGGAACCCTTTGTCTGGGGCAGTGATGCTCTGCATTCTTGGTGCTTGGGGGGCAACAGTGGGAGGGCTTCTGGAGTTCTGGCCCTGCTGCTGGACCTCCTGAGGGCACCTGGTATTTTTGGCCACTGTGTGACACAGAGTGTTGTACTGGACGGGCTGTTGGCCCGATCCACTGTGGCTTCTCTCCTGTTCTTATGATATGAAAATCATATTTAGCACTTGTGCAGCACTTAGTGCTTCATATTCTGCCGAGATGAGGAAGGATTCAGTAGGGCCATTGCTCAGTGATAGAGCATCTGCTTGACATGCAGGAGGTATCAGCCTCTTCAGCTAAAAAAGGATCAGGTCATAGGTGACATTAAAGACCTCAGCCTGAGACCCTGGAGAGCCACTACCAGTCTGAGTAGTCAATACTGACCTTGATGGACCAATGGCCTGATTCAGTATTAAATAAAATGATTCCATGGCACTGCAGGGTTTTGAGCCAGGCTCTCCCAGATCCCAGCCAAACAAACTGACTGCTACATAACACTGACTCTTGTTCAGCGACAAAAAACAGTGGCATAAAAGTCACAGTCTGGGTAATGCTGCTTGCAAGCCTATAAAGCTCAAGGCAGCAGCAGAAGCTCAGTATTAGGAAACTTCATGAGTTCATGTGTCAGCATGTGGAAGCAACATCACAGGATGTGACATCACAAAATGATGTCACTTCCTTTCTCCTGGCTCCACCCCCAAAGTCTCCTGGCTCCACCCCCAAAGTCCTCAGATATTTCCCAAGTTGGACTTGGCAGCCCTATTCTGGCCCCACTGGTGGACCTCCTGATGACACCTGGGTTTTGGCCACTGTGTGACACAGAGTGTTGGACTGGATGGGCCATTGGTCTGATCCAACATGGCTTCTCTTCTGTTTTTATAGAATGGCATTAAGAAGGGAAGGAGCAAGGGGAGGTGATAAAATCACTTTGATTGTCTTCCTCTCTGTAGGGCGAACCAGAAAGGTACACAGACCTGTGGCCTGTTAATCCTCTATGGCCAGAACATTTCTAGGAATCCAGATCCTCTCACTTTAACCTTAGCTGTTGTTATAGAAGACCACTTGCTATCATTTTAAGTCAGGGTGTTATGCATTCAGATTGAATCATCCCTGACTGAATCACCCTAGAGACTGGCTGAGCTTGGAGCACAAGAAGAATAGCTGACCAGGACTCTGGAGTAAACTATTCAAGTAGTAATGTTTTGTAAATAGCCTATCAGAGGGAGTGGGTGTGTGGGGGGGTGGAGTGTTTTTGCATGCATATAAGCAGAGCTTCGGCCCTGCTAGTGTTGTCTTGTTCTAGCTTAACTCACTTAATAAACTATGAGCTGATTATGTGTCTGAACCCAGTATATTTCACAGGGAAAGGGTTATAGTAAGTGATTATGAATTCCAAGAGATTTCTAATGATTTCTGAAGGCCCAAGACTTAAGATATAGACCCAGAACAAAAGGCATCACTGTGAATGCCCTTACTTGACAGCAAAGAAGAAGAAGAGTCAATTCTGTACCCAAAGGAGTCTCAGAGTGGCTTCCAATCTCCTTCCCTTCTTCTCCCCACAACAGGCACCTTAGTGAGGTAGGTGAGGCTGAGAGAGTTCTGAGAGAACTGTGATGGGCCCAAGGTCACCCAGCAGGCTTCAGGTGGAGGAGTAGGGAAGCAAACACAATTCTCCAGAATAGAGTCCACTGCTTTTAACCACTACACCACCCTGGGTCTCCACACGAGCTCTCAGGTGCCACAAGATCGGTCCTCTGTTGTGACCCTGCAGGCTTCCTTGGTCCCTCCCAGAATACGATTCCTTTTAGATGGTTCCGTCGCTCAAAGCTTCAATTGAACATAGTTTGCGTCTCTGTCAATTAAAGTGGGCGTTTAAGGTCTGGACTTCAGAGACTCTTGTAGTGTTTTCTCAGGATCCCTGAGCAAGGAAAGTCCTACAGAAAATCTTAAGATGACAGGTCTCAACTAAACTGGTTGCTGCTCCCAACCAACGCTCCCTCTAAGCTGTGGAGTCTTGTGGGCGAAAACTCTACTTTGTGAGCGACTGGCATTCAAGTTGTGAGCGAGCGATTTGGCTGCTGCATCAACTCGTTTGCTCCGGAGCCGTCCTTCCTGAGCTCAGAGAAAAATGTTTGAGGCGTAGGCTAACAAATGGGGAGTTAGCTCACACTAACTCAGCTTCGAGGGAACACTGCAGTCCCAACATATGGGGGATCGTCTTCTCCTTTCTAATATTTCCTCTACGTTCTCTCCTCTCCCTTGCTGTTTCCTTTCACCCTCCTGTCCTCCACTGCCGTGCTATTATCTTTTTCAGATGTGGCCCATTAATTCTCTCTACGAATCCAAGCCCATCCAGCTCTCCCCTTCCCCCATGACTCCAGTGAAATAATGAACAGGGCCCGTGGAGAAAGCTGTCTATTGTTTCTCTGCCTCTTGACTGACTGACTGATTGATTGGTTGGGTGAAAGCTCTTATCTATGTTTTGGGTGTCTGCTTTGGATAGAGTCCAGAAAATGGAAACATTCAGAAGTAGAGCCATTTTGGCCAGCTGAACACTCACACACAGAGTTTATTTTATGATGAAACATATGGACTTTTTTTTTGGCAGATGTCTTTTAAAATGTAGCACACTGAACTGAGGTGCAGAGCCACGGTATGTTACTGTTTTAACAGTTAGGCAGCCGAAAACCAGAGATGGTTAAAACCCAACGAAAAAGATGCAGTTCAGACGAATCTTTTCAAGAGCGGAACTATGAAGTGGACTTTACCTTTTTATCTGGATTATAACAAACCTTCTGGACCTAGTTGCAATGTCCCAATGAATTTGGATTTGCACGTCCTAAGGGCCAGTTTGGTTTAGTGGTTAGGAGCATGGACGCTAACCTGGGGGAAGGGGGTTTGATTTGCCACTCCTCCACATGCAGCTGCAGGTGTGACCTTGGGTCAGTCACCAGTTCTCTCAGAGCTGTTATCTCATGAGCAGTTCTCGAGAGAGCTCTCTCAGCCCCACCTACCTCACAGGGTGTCTGTTGTAGGGAGGGGAAGGGAGAGAAGATTGTAAGCCGCTCTAAGACTCCTTTGGGTAGTGAAGGGTGGGATATAAATCCAATTGTCTCCTCCTCCTCCTCTTCTTCTTGTAGACTTTTCAGGGGCAGTGGGTTGACCACGAAGATTGCCAGCTCTCCAGTGACACCTGCTGGGATATTGCAGGGTGGAGACATGAGGGGTGCCGTTGCATTGCTGTTGTGACATCATTTCTGGGGCAAACTCATCAACGACATCCTGCCGCTCTAGGTCTCAGTGGGAATTCTACTGTGGTTTTACCACAGAGTTTCCGCTGACTTCTAGAGTGCCATGATGTGACTTCCGGCTTGGTGCCAGAAATGACATCACACTGACAGCGCAATTGTGATTTTGGCATTATTCCCTCCTCCCCAGTCTTCAGGGTGGCAGTGGGCTGATGGTGGGAGGTCTCCCGCTATAGCAGGAGACCTAGCCACTCTATCTACCACATCCAATGAAGCCGGTGGGCAGTAGATTCAGGATGGACAAAGAGAAATACTACTTCACACAGAGAGCGATTAAAAAGTGGAATTCACTGCCAGAGGATGTTGTGATGGCCACAAGAATAAACAGCTTTAAAAGGAGATTAGATAGATTCATGGAAGGTAAGTCTATCAATGGCTACCAGCACTGAGGCACTAAGCCCCTGAATCCCAGATCCAGGACATGAGGCAACATCAGGGGAAGGCCTCAGCCTCTGGGTCCTGCTGTTGGCTATCCAGAGGATCTGAATGACCACTTTGTAAAACAGGATTCTGGATTAGATGGACCACTGGTCTGATCCAGCAGGGCCCTTCTTATGTTTTTAGGAAGGCCTCAGCCTCTATGCCCTGCTGTTGGCCCTCCAGAGGGACTGGTTGCTCAGTGCGCGAGACAGGAGGCTGGACTAGATGGACCACTGGTCTTACAATTTCATTCCCTTCCTCTCTTCACCTTGTGAAGGAAATAGGTGGGGCTGAGAGAGTTCTGAGAGACCTGTGACTGGCCCAAGGCCCCCCAGCAGGTTTCATGGGGAGGAATTGGGGAATCATCCCCAGTTCTCCAGATTACAGTCTACCGCTCTTAATCAGTATGCCATACCGACTACTAGTCAATGGCTACTAGTCATGATGGCTATCTACTCTCTCCAGCACCGGAGGAAGTCAGCCTCTTTCTTTCAGTTGCTGGGGGGCATGAATGGAAGGAAGTTGTTGCAGTCTTCCTGCTTGTGACCTCCCTTGAGGAAGCTGGTCAGCCACTGTGTAAGCAGGATGCTGGACTGGATGGGCCTTTGGTCTGGCCCAGTAGGGCTCTCCTTCTGTTCTTTGTTTTCAAGTTCGAGGTTTACAAGATTATGCATGGGACAGAGCAGGTAGAGAAAGAGGTACTTTTCTCCCTTTCTCACAATACAAGAACTCAGGGGCACTCCGTGAAATTGCTGAGCAGTCTGGTTAGAACGGATAAAAGGAAGTCCTTCATCACCTAAAGAGTGATGAACATGTGGGATTCACTGCCACAGGAGGGGGGGGCAGCTACAAGCATGGAGGGCTTCAGGAGGGGATTGGATAAACACAAGAGGGGAACCCGCGATACTCACGGGGGGGAGTATTCCTGCCCTCCATCCCTCTCCCGTCCACCCAACAGCGGCACGGTGAAGCCCGAGGCCTGCCAAGCCGCCTCCCACCCCCTTCCCTACAGTGGCCAAAGCCTTCTCTGTGCATACACAGAAGAAGAAGAAGAAGAAGAAGAAGAAGAGATTGGATTTATATCCCGCCCTTCATTCACTTGGAGTCTCAGAGCGGCTTACCCTTCCCCTCCCCACAACAGACACCCTGTGAGGTAGGTGGGGCTGAGAGAGCTCTGAGACAACTGTCCTTGAGAGAACAGCTGGTACAGAGCTATGGCTTGCCCAAGGTCATCCAGCCAGGTGCAAGTGGAGGAGTGGGGAATCAAACCCGGTTCTCCCAGATTAGAGTCCGCGCACTTAACTACTACACCAAACCACTACACCAAACTGGCATACACAGAGAATGCTTTTACTTTTGGGGGATTTAAATATCCCCCCAAAGTTTTTTTTTACTTTTAGGATTTTTGTGCACACCTGAGGAGCCCCCCAAGTGCCCAGAAAAATCTCCCTGCCCCCAGGTGCCCCCCCCCGCACAGATTTAGGTATCCGCATGCAGGGGGCACCTGGGAATTAGATATATAGATATGGAGCAGAGGTCCATCAGTGGCTATTAACCACAAAGTAGAGATAGGAACTCTCAGTCTGGGGCAAGTGATGCTCTGTATTCTTGGTGTTCTGGGGGGGGGGCAACAGTGGGAGGGCTTCTAGTGTCCTGGCCCCACTGCTGGACCTCCTGAGGGCACCTGGTGTCTTTGGCCACTGTATGACAGAGTGTTGGACTGAATGGGCCACTGGCCTGATCCAGCCTTGGCTTCTCTTATGTTCTTATGTTATGTTCTTATGTTCTTAAGTTGCTCCTTGCTCTCCAATCACCCGAGGACTCTGAGATGTTCTCTTCACGCAGAGGTGGGGTCTTGAGCAGTTCTTGGCTACGACGTCATGCTCGGAGCTGTCTCAGATCTTCCCACACTTGCCTCCCACTGTCAGCATCCAGAACGCTCCATGAGCCAAAACTGTACCACCCCAAGCAGTCTCACGGAGTATTTTTGAAGCCCGGCTGGCTGGGTTGCCATGCTGTTCGTACAAAGTAGCTCACAGCTTCGGAGTTTAAGGGCTCATTCGCTGCTGGCTGCTCTGCCGTGACAGCTATTTTGAGCTTGTTATTTCACAGGTTATCATGAACTTGCAAAGATTCATTTTCACTCTCCTGTCATCACTTCTTCTGATGCAATGCGATTCCCCCCCCTCCCCTTTAATGGTTTCATACCTTTCCAAAGTGCAGGAGTGTATAGATGCTGGATTGCCTATGTTTGAAAAAAAGGGGGTGCTTTCGATGAATGCATAAGGGATGGTACTAGCCCTGCCGATAATTTCTGAAGCATTTGGCTTGGCTGAAGCCAGGAATCTTATTTCAGAAGCATAAGAACATAAGAAGAGCCCTGTTGGATCAGCCCAGTGGTCCATCTAGACCAGCATCCTGACCCATACAGTGGACTACCAGTTCCTTTGGAGGGTCAACTACAGGGCAGAGAGGCCAAGGTCTTCCCTTGAGAAGAACATCAGAAGAGCCCTGCTGGATCAGACCAGTGGTCCATCTAGTCCAGCATCTTGTCTCACACAGTGGCCAACCAGTTCCTCTGGAGGGCCAACAACAGGGCATAGAGGCTGACAATAGGGCATAAACCCCCAAACCTCCCCCTGATGTTGCTTCCTGGTTCTGAGATTCAGAGGCTGATTGCCTCTGAACATGGAGGATCCCTTAAGTCACTGTGGTTAGTAGCCACTGGTAGACCTATTCTCCATGAATCTATCAAACCCTCTTCTAAAGCTGTCTGTTCCTGTGGCCATCACACACATATTGGATGAGGGATACACCTCTGGGAAGCAGTGGGTGTGAACAAGATCTTGGGGTACGGGTGGACCATAAGTTAAATATGAGCAGCCAGTGTGATGCAGTGACAAAAATGGCTAATGCAGTCTTCGGGTGTATCAACAAAGGCATAACATCCAAATTGCAAGGTGTCATAGTCCCGCTGTACACTGCATCGGTCAGGCCGCACCTGGAGTACTGTGTGCAGTTCTGGAGGCCTCCCTTCAAAAAGGATGTGGACAGGATGGAGTGGGTGCAGAGGAGAGTGACAAGGATGATTGGGGGCCTGGAGTCCAAGCCCTGGGAGGAAAGGCTGGGGGACTTGGGGATCTTCAGTCTGGAGAAGAGGAGGCGGAGGGGGGACATAATTGTTCTCTTGAAGTCTTGGAAGGGCCATCACTCAGAGGAGGGCAGGGAGCTGTTCCTGTTGGCAGCAGAGGAGAGGACTCACAATCATGGGTTCAAGTTAAGGGTGGGAAGAGGACTGGCTGGATATTAGAGAAAAACGTTTTGACAGGGGAATCAAACCCGGTTCTCCCAGATTAGAGTCCACGCACTTCACTACACCAAAAAAGAGAGAAAGTTTTATGTAATCCTGACTGTGGTCACATTGCACTTCCTATACTTTAGGGTATTTATTATTCATATTATTTATTTATTTATTTTATTTATTTATATCCCGCCCTGCCCACACAGGCAGGCTCAAGTTAAAAATCCCGCCTTGTCCGCACAGGCCGTACAACAAGTTAAAAATCCAAGAAAACACAAATGCACCATATAGTGCAATAAATTACAATGAAATGTTTCATACAAGTAATATAAATGCAAAATACAATGACATACAGATGGCACTCGTTATTTGATGGTCCAGTGTAGCAGTATCCAGTAACATGAGGGCATGAGGTTCAGCTATAAATAGCTCGTTCATCAGTGGCGGCTCCTAATCGGAAGCCTGGCGGAAGAGCTCCGTTTTACAGGCCCTGAGGAACTTTAATAGGTCCTGCAAGGCCCTGATGTCTTCCGGGAGCTCATTCCACCAGTATGGAGCCGCCACTGAGAAAGCCTGGGTTCTGGTGACAGCCAATTTGGCGTCTTTCGGACTGGGGAAAGTCAGGCAATTTTGTGACCCTGACTTTAGTGCTCTCTGGGGAACATACAGGGAAAGGCGGTCCCTCAGGTAGGCAGGTGTTCAGGATATAGCCATGGATGTTTGGTTTGGACTAAGCCTGCCTCCACTACAGCTTCAGCAAAAAAACCTGGGGAACCAGAGAAGGTTAGAGAGGATGGATGTGGCTGTCTCTTCTGCCACCCAGAAGTGAACTCTCTGGTGTCAGAGGTTCTCCCTGCCAGAGAAAGAGCAGGGAAGCATTCGTTATCTCTCAGTAGGGAAGACTGGAAGCTGGACTATTTGGGAAGGAAGATTTATCCATCTGGCTCAATGGGACTGCGGGTGGCAATGTTTATGGCGAACATGGGTTGCTACCAGATGTTGCTGTTGGGGGAAAGAAACAACACAGTTTGAAGAAATGTTGCCTGATGACAAACAAGCCCTAGCTAAAGTTCGGATATCAGAAGGGCAGAAAGCAGTGAGGGGTAGGAAAGAACCAGTGGCAGAAGGCAGGCTCACTAGAACAGATGGTCACGATTCCGCAAGTAAACCAGTATGACCATTAGGCCCTCCACCCACACTCCCAAATGTACAAAGGTGGCCAGATATTCAGACCTCCTCACGTGATGTCACAAGCCAGACGGATTTGGGTGCACATCTATCAGATCAGACTCAGATTTCAGCTTCTTGGACCTCAAGGTCCATAGCTTCACACACAAATTATCAAAGCCAGCAGTACGCAACAACTCAATGCAGCCAGATCCAGGGATGCCAGCCTCTTCTGGGATTACAGCTCCCCTCCAGACTACAGAGATCAGCTCCCCTGGAGAAAATGGATGCTTTGTAGGGGGGGGGGGGACTCCATGGCACTATATCCCGCTGAGGTCCCTTCCTCCCTGGGCTCCAGCCCCAAATCTCCAGATTTCCCAGCCTGGATCTAGCAAGCCTATCTCCCTATCTCCTGCCAGTGGCCAGCACGCAACAGTATGGCCATCGCCTCTGGTGTAGTTGTAAGGAGGCACATGGCTGCGATCGTCAGCCCTCCCACAGGATATGAGAGCAAAATTAGAGGACCTCCCATCTGAAGGTCGCAATCTATGTAGAGAGAAGACTGATATAGTCTTGGACCTCATCAAGAAGAAAAAGGTAATGGCCAAATCTTTGGGTGTTAGCACGCAATCTGGCTCCATCACGTAAATTAAGGTGTTTCTCAAGTCTTACAGAGATGCAGGGGTCATTTTGAGCAGTAGCTTGGGGGAGCGCAGCTTCGGGACTTGGTTCCAACCTCCCCCACACGGGGGAATGCTTGCTTGTGTCACGGCTGCAGCAAAATGACCCCGTCCCCTGGAACGGTCCCTGTTCCTCCAACCAGCCTTCTGAAGGCTTCAGCCGCCACTGAAGCTATCCTCCCAAGAGAGTGGTATTTCTGAGACTTGGATTAGTAACTGTCCCCTCTCTGCCAGCTCTTTCTTTCTTTCTTTCTTTCTTTCTTTCTTTCTTTCTTTCTTTCTTTCTTTCTTTCTTTCTTTCTTTCTTTCTCTCTCTCTCTCTCTCTCTCTCTCTCTCTCTCTCTCTCTCTCTCTCTCTCTCTCCCCCCCCCCCCTGTCTTTTTCTTTCTTGCCTTCTGACATACTTCCGGTGGTTTAGCATGTGCAAATAAGTTATGCTAATGAGTTATGCTAATGAGCTCCTGTACCTCTTTTTTAATGAAATGACCCCTGCAGAGATGTATCATCAGTCGAGGTCTCTGCCCCAACAACAGAGTTACAGACCTGCCTATAACCAGCAACCCCAAGGTAGAAGGCAGAGCCAACAGAGGGGAACGAACCCTTCCCAGTCACCGAGGGACCAGAACTCTAGGGGTGCGTCACTCTCCCGACTAGCTGTGTTTCCACATGCACTAACCCAATTTCAATCCACTTTCAACTGGGTTTTACTGTGTAAAATGGCAAAATCCACTTGCAAGCGGTTTCCGAAGTGGATCGCGACGGCATTATTTAGCATGTGTGAAAGCGCCACAGGATTAGAAAAATTCTTTTTTGAACGAGAATCCAGTAGCACTTTGACGAATAACAAAATTCGTGGCAGGGTATGAGCTTTCGTGAGCCACTGCTCACGAAAGCTCCTACCCCGCCCAAATTTCGTTCGTCTTTAAGGTGCTACTAGTCTTTTGCTCTTTGCTGCTGCTACAGACAGACGAGTGCGGCTACCCATCTCGATCTTTTTCAAACTGTTATCAAAGTTCTATCAGACATGATGCCAAATTATCAACAATTTGTGGGTGCTGTCAAGAATGAAGAAAGGTTGTTTTCTGGAGTTTCAACTCTTGACTCGATCTCAGCCTTTAGGGTTTCCCACTGTCAACACCTCCGACTTCTGGTCCCAGGGGATCTCTTCTCTTATAGTAAAAGGATCCATCACAATGCTACCCCCGGTTCCTGACACAAGCGGATTTTCCTTGAGAGCCAGTTTGGTGTAGCGGTTAAGTGCGCAGACTCTAATCTGGGAGAACCGGGTTTGATTCCCCACTCCTCCATTTGCACCTGGCTGGATGATCTTGGGCAAGCCATAGCTCTGTACCAGCTGTTCCCTCAAGGACAGCTTGGGAAAGAGCTCTCTCAGCCCCACCTACCTCACAGGGTGTCTGTTGTGGGGAGGGGAAGGGAAAGGAGTTTGTAAGCCGCTCTGAGACTCCCTTGGGGAGTGGAGGGCGGGGTATAAATTCAATCTCTTCTTCTTCTTCTTCTTCCTCCAGATGTTTTGTAATCAAGAAGAAAGTGGGTGGGGAAAGGCCCATTTTGGATCTGAGGGCTTCAGACAAGCATTTGCATGTTTCAAAATTCAGAATGTTACCTATTGATGAAGTTCTGCCCCTGTTGGGCACTAAACTGTGGTTTGCAACACTAGCTTTGAAAGAGGCAGACTTCCACATCTCAGTCCATGTGTCCTGCAGAAACTTTCTGAGGTTTAGGTATGGACTTGGAGGGCTAGCTTATGAATATAGAGTGTTCCTTTTTGGCTTGGCCTCAGCACCGAGGGTATTTACAAAGTGCGTCTCAGTAGTCAGTTTGGTAAGAGCCAGTTTGGTGTAGTGGTTCGGAGCCCGGACTCTAATCTGGGAGAACTGGGTTTCATTCCCCACTCCTCCACATGCAGCTGCTGGCATGACCTTGGGTCAGTCACAGTTCTCTCCGAGCTGTTCTCTGAAGACCAGTTCTTGGGACAGCTCTCTCAGCCCCACCTACCTCACAGGGGGGGTCTATTGTGGGGAGGGGAAGGGAAAGGAGTTTGTAAGCCGCTCTGAGATTCCTTTGGGTATGAAGGGCGGGGTATAAATTCAATCTCCTCCTCCTCCTCTTCTTCTCTTCTTTAAAGCTGAATGGATACACAAGATGCTACTTGGCTATGATGATATATAGGACAGCATCATAAATTCTTTTAGTGAAGTGGTTTCCTTATGTCCCTTTTCTCTCCTTTGCCTTGGTTAACCGAGGCACAAAAAGTCCAAGATGCAATCCGCAAGAAGATTGCTCTTCCGTCATCTTTTCTCATGCACAAGCGCACACTGGAGACATGGAAAGTAAAATGCAAATGAGCTTAAAAAATTCGAAACCTGTGGGTAAAGGCATGCTGAGTCCACAGTAGGGGGGAAAAGAGAAAGAATAATGAAGGAACTTGAGTGCATTGGTTTGATTCTGGAAACCAGACCAGTTAATTTGGAAGGCCAAAAAATTGGGAAAGGAATTCAGATGATGAGAATTTTGGAAGCACCTTGAACAGTGGGGAGAGGCAGCGTGTGCTCATGCGCCCCTCCCCGTGCAAAACCGGCAGCCCAAACAGAATTGCCAACCTCCAGGTAGTAGCTGGAGATCTCCTGGGTTTACAGCTGCTCTCCAGACTACAGAGATCAGTTCGCCTGCAGAGAATGGACACTTTGGAAGGTGGACTGTATGGCATTACACCCTATGGAACTCCCTCCCCAAACTCTGCCCTTCTCCAGCGCCACCCCCAATATCTTCAGGTATTTCCCAAGTCCCAGCCCGGAGCTGGCAACCCGAAGCCACGTGTGAACCACTGACCTGTGAGTTTGTCTCTCTGTGGTCCATAATGCGAGACAGAGCAGCTAATAATTTAGCAAACGTAAAACTGGAGTCAGGAAACAAGGACCTAACCACAAGGCATTAGATTAATGACAAAACCATGTAATGCAAGTTTCAAGCATTTTAATGTATGACGCATGCTGCTCCGCCAGAGCTATACAAAACCAATATTTCTTCGTGCCGCTCAGAGTCTGGGAAACGCCACCCCCCCCCACACTCATTACAGGCTGAGCACGAGCTGTCTGTTTGCTCCTGTTTAGTTAAAATCAGATATAATGAGCTTTCGAGAAATCAGTGCTCCCGAAAATGACTGTATATTTATGCGGCCTTGCTTGTTTGCACTTCTAGATTTATTTGCTGTGTGGCGGACATTTGCGGTGGGGTCATGGCTGTGGGTTGCCCGGCGTCCTGAAACCGAGGGCGGTGGGGAGTAGTAGTCTTTTCTAAAAAATGAAACACGTGTTGTTATGACAAGGGAAGTGTCTTCGGAAGGAGCTGCGCTTGGCAAACACAACACACCCTATGTGGGTGAGAGACAGATGGAACACACTCACAGAGTGGCCTTCAACTGAATCAGAGCCTGGGTCCATCAAGGCAGACCCGTAGCTACAAGTGGGGCACCTCGGGGCTAATCCCCCCTGATTTACTGGCAGGGCCCCCCAACTTTCCATCCAGCCCAGGGCCCCCGAGCAGCAGAAGGTGAGGGAAGGGGCCAGCTATTTCTGTCCAGCTGTCCAGAACGAAGGGCTGGCTTAGGGCTGCCAAGTCAGCCCGGGGGGTGGGGGATCCCCCGCTACAGGAGTTCCCGATCCGCCGGCCAGCATTTGGCCGGCGGGGGGAATCCCACCCCCAAAGTCGTCCAGTCAGGATGACTTCCCCAGCATAATGACGTCACCCGGAAGTGACGTCATCACGTTGGGGACGTTGCCGGGACGACGCTCTAGCAATCTCCCCAAAACTCTATGGTACCATAGAGTTTTTGGGCAATTGCCAGAGCGTCGCCCTGGCAATGCCCCCAATGTGATGATGTCACTTCCGGGTGACCTCATCGCGGTGTGCGCGCCGGGGAAGCTCCCGGACCCAGGACGACTCCCCCCCACCCCGGCCAGTAAGTCACAAGGACTTGGCAACCCTAGGCTGGCTATGGTGGCCCTGTGGAGCCAGTCAGCACTTCTCTATTTCCCCCAGAAAGTCTGTGTAACTTTAATTAAATTAGCAGTGCTCCCTAAGAAATTTAAGTGCTCCCCAACTAAAAAAAACCCCTGGCTACAGGCCTGCATCAAGGTCAGTATTGCCTGCTCAGACTGGCAGCAGCTCACCAGGGTCTCAGGCAGAGCCAGTTTGGTGTCGTGATCAGGAGCACGGACTCTAATCGGGAAGAACTGGGTTTGATTCCCCACACCTGCAGCTGCTGGTGTGACCTTGGGTCAGTCACAAGTTCCCTCAGAGCAGTCCTTGAAAAGTTCTCTCAGCCCCGCCTACCTCACAGGGTGTCTGGGGTGGGGAGGGGAAAGGAAAGGAGATGGAAAGCTGCTCTGACACTCCGAGTGAAGGGTGGGGTATAAATCCAGTCTTCTGACTTGATGAGATTCTACTAGCCTGAGCCATCTGGGAATCTCCAGGAATTTCCCAACCCAGAACTGGCAACTGTACCAGTCACTCTCGAACACCTTAAAGGAACTCACAGGGGTTTAGGATTGCCAGCCTCCAGGTGAGACCCCCCCGGAACTGCAACTGATCTCCAGGCAATAAAGACCAGCTGCCTAAGCTGTGGAGACTTTTGAGCAAAAGATCTACTTTGTGAGCTACTGGCCTTAAAGTTGTGAGCGAGCGGTTTGGCTACTGCCTAAATTAGTTTGCTCTGGAGCCATCCTTCCTGAGCTAAGACAAAAATGTGTGAGCCAGAGGCTAAGAAACGGTGAGCTAGTTCACACTAACTCAGCTTAGAGGGAACACTGGCTGCCCTGGAGAAAATGGCTGCTTAGGAGGATGGCCTTTATGGCATTACATCCCACTGAAGTCCTTCCTCAAATAGGCTCCATCCCCAAAATCTCCAGGAATTCCCCAACCAAAAGTTGGCAATCCTACAGGGGTTTTGTGAGGATACCACTGTGAGAGGAGAGCATGTATACCCCTCTGAGATCCTTGGAAGAGGTACAGAAGATAGTGCAACTGTCTCATAGACTCACAGAGTTGGAAGGGACCTCCAAGGTAATCTAGTCCAACCCCCTGCACAATGCATGAAATCCACAAATATGTCCCCCCCACCCCCAGAGACCCCAGAAGATGACAAAAAAAAAACCCTCTGGGGTCTCCAGCCAAACTGGCCTAGAGAAAAATTGCTTCCTGACCCCAAAGTGGTGATCAGCATTTCCCTGGGCACAGGGGTCTGTTGGAGCGGGAGCGCACAGGAGCGCAGCTCCGGGAGTGAGGAGCCCAGGGGGCGGGCACATGACCAAGCCCCGCCCCCTCCTCGGCTTCCACGAGCAGTGCAGAGGCACAGCGCCCCGGGGAAAGCCCTGCTAGGGTCTTTATTGTTTTTAATCTTTTGTTTTAATATTGAAAATTTTATCATTGTTCCTTTTATGACTGTGTGCTGCTTTTCCAGAGACTTGCTCAAGGTGGCATATAAATTTTCTAAGTATACCATTTTTTATCTGGGCACATGGCACATAAGTACTGGAGAAATTTCACCAACCCTTCAGCAGCTTCCACCCCATCAGTTTGGTGTAGTGGTCAGACTCAGGAGTTGTACCCTAATCTGGGAGAACCGGGTTTGATTCCCCACTCCTCCTCATGCAGCTGCTGGTGTGACCTTGGGCCACTCACAAGTACTCTCAGAGCCGTTCTCTCATGAGCAGTTCTCAAAAGACCTCTCTCAGCCCCACCTACCTCACAGGGTGTCTTGTTGTGGGGAAGGGAAGGGAAAGGGATGGGTGGTGCACATGTCCTGGGTATCTCAAGTCTACTTGAAACCTGGTGGTTTCAAGGGAGCAGGAAGAGAATGAGGGTGTGTTCTTTACACTTATTTTTATTGCCCAAAGTATTGGATGGGGAAGGGAATGGAGGAAGAGCAGGTCAGTTTCACTCACCTGTGGAGTGGAGCCTGAGGGGTGGGTGTTGCCTTCTGACACGCTTCCGGTATGTTAGGGGGTGTGGCATATGCAAATGAGTGATGCTAATGAGCTCCTGCACCTCTTTTTCTACGAAATGACCCCTGCCTGGGCGTGTAAGAAAGGGCCACGAGAACTAAGCACTGAGGCAACCCTTCCTGCCCTCCCTCTCGTGATCTGCCTAAGTTCACAGGATCAGCATTGCTGTCAAATGGCCATCTAGCGTCTGTTTGAAAACCTCCAAAGAAGGAGAGCCCACCACCTCCCGAGGAAGCCTGCTCCCCTGAGGAACCGCTCCAGCTGCCAGGGAGTTCTTCCTAACGTTTAGCCGAAAACTCTTCTCATTTAATTTCGACCTGCTTGTTGAAATTAAATACTCACCCAGTGGTTACTGAAATAAAACTGTCACCCAGTGAGCTTCATGGCTGAGCCAGAATTCGAACTCAAACCTCCTCCGTTCTAGTTTAACCAATATACCAGACCAGTAGTTTTCTCCATGTCCTTGTCCATTTTGGAAACCGTGTCCACTTATCCGGATGGGACAGAGGCGTTAAGCACCAGCGGCTTGGCCTTTCTGAAAGACTCTTAATGTTCAGAGAAACGGCTCTTGAATGCTTTGGGACTGTGGTCTGAACGCATGTTACGATGCCTGACCTATTTCCAGCAGCTGCGCTTTTCGCAAGGACTGCGGCTTAGGGGAGGGGAGAGAAACAAAAAAGATATTCTGGCACTTGTTTCTGAGCAGAAGCTAGAACTGCGGGCCTCTGGCCAAGAATCTATTTTGTTAGGAAATCCTCAGAACATGCTATTGCTATAATAAGCCCGGGCTGGATCCAGGTTTTTGGGGCCATAAGCAAACTGACCGGGGGGGGGGGGGGAGGGCTTCATGCTGCTGCACCCCCTACTCACCCCCCCCCCATTGGGTTGCCATAGGCAAGCTGGGGAGGGCAAGTTTGGGGAAGAGAGAGAACTTAGGCAGGGTATAAAGCCATCTGAGCAGCCACTTTCTCCAGGTGAACTGATCTCTGTTGTCTGGACATCAGTTATACTTCCAGGAGATCTCTGGGCCTCACCTGGAGGTTGGCAACCCTATTCTAAAGGGTCTATTTCAAAGTAAGGTGCCTTGTATGGCCTCAGTTCATGGCCCTTCAAGGTTTGCTGGCAGTAACTCTCCAGCAAATCAACCAGTTTGGTGTGGGGAGCCATTTTGGTGTAGTGGTTAAGTGCGTGGACTCTAATCTGGGAGAACCGGGTTTGATTCCCCACTCCTCCACTTGCACCTGGCTGGATGGCCTTGGTTAAGCCATAGCTCTGTACCTGCTGTTCCCTCAAGGACAGCTTGGGAAAGAGCTCTCTCAGCCCCACCTACCTCACAGGGTGTCTGTTGTGGGGAAGGGAAGGGAAAGGAGTTTGTAAACCGCTCTGAGACTCCAAGTGAGTGAAGGGCGGGGTATAAATCCAATCTCTTCTTCTTCTTCTTCTTCAGGCAGAGGGCTGGACTAGAAGACCCTGGAGGTCCCTTCCAACTCCATGAGTCTATGATTCCCACATCCCCTGTTAACCTGATCCTTTCGCCTGGAGGTTTCCAGGACTGAAACTGGGATGTTCTGAGTACATTAGTTGTAATTTTGGGAGATTTTCAGATCCCACCTGGAGACTGGCAACCCGATAGGGGTGTGTAAGCAGTGGGTGCAGCAGCATGGAGGTACCCCCCCCATCTGCCTATGGCCCCAAAAATCTGACGAGTCCAATTTTCTAATCAGTCCACGACAATGTATAAGATGGGGTGACGGTATCTGTCATAAATATATAGTGAATAGCAAAATAAATGGTTGGAGGAGGAGGGGAAGGAGAAGGAGAAGAAGAAGAGTTGGTTTTGTACCCCACCCCTCAGTACCTGAAGGAGTCTCAGGGTGGCTTACAATCGCCATCCTTTCCTCTCCCCACAACAGACACCTGGTGCGGTAGGTGGGGCTGAGAGAGCTCTGAGAGAGCTGTGACTAGCCCAAGGTCACCCAGCTGGCTGCATGTGGAGGAGTGGGGAATCAAACCCGGTTGTCCAGATGAGAGTCCGCCACTCTTAACCCCTACACCAAACTGGCAGGACTCAGGACTCCATACAGGACTCCGTCTCAGACAGGGATAGGCAGAGAAAGGGGTGGGGTCGTGCAAAAAGAAACAAAGAAAAGAAAAGAAAAGAAAAATCTATTTGCCTAAAATGGGGCTGTACAATGTACCGTAACTCCTGGCAGGTGGGAATGTCATGTCTTTGCCCATGAGGTGAAACAGTTATACACTGGTGGTGGTAGTGTTGATGGTGGAAAGTGCCATCCAGTTCCAGACAATTGACGGTGACCCTGGAGGGTTTTCAAGGCAAGAGATGTTCAGAGGTAGTTTGCCACTGATTGCCTCTGCGTAGCAACCCTGGACTTCCTTTGTGGCCTCCCATCCAAGTACTAGCCAGGGCCGACCCGGCTTAGCTTCCAAGATCTGACAAAATTGGGTTAGCCTGGACCAGGGGTGGGCAAATGGTGGCCCGGGGCCCACATGTGGCCCGCCACAGAGTTTTTTGCGGCCCGCCAAGACAGTTGGCCACTGTCAGCACCTGAGGAGCTGCAGCTTGAACTTATTGATATGCAGTCAGATCACACTGTGAAAGAAATGTTTAATGCTGCGACATTAGTTGACTTTTACAAATCTTTGTCTGCTGAACAGTTTCCATGTATGAAGAAATTTGCTGGGTAAATGTTCTCTGTATTTGGGTCTACATATATTTGTCAGCAAAGTTTTTCTTGCATGAAGATCAACAAGAGTAAATATAGACATTCACAGACCCTTGACAGACATTAACTTGCAGGCTGTGATGAGAATCTCAACAAGCAATCTCACTCCTGATTTCAAAAAACTTTGTAGAAAAGTGTGATAGGGTACATTTGTCTCATTAAACTGATTCTAAAATTAAATGTGCTTGCAGCTACAGATGATATGAAATTAGCACAATAAATAAATTGAATAAAACGACCACTATTTAATTTAATTTATATTTATGGATTTTTATGATACAATTTATACCTTTTCTGAAATGCAAAGTTAAGTAATGAACGCAATCATTTTAAAAGGTGCGGCCCTCCGCTAACCCTCCGCTCCCACAAAGTGGCCCCCGAGCCAAAACGATTGCCCACCCCTGGCCTGGACTATTCAGATGAGGGTAGTTATTCACTCTGTGTGTGTGTGTGTGTGTGTTTGTGAAGTGCCATCAAGTCACAGCTGATCTACGGGGATCCCCACAGAACAAAGTTTGAGTCCGGTGGCACCTTTAAGACCAACAAGGTCTTCGAGTGCATGCACAGTTCCTCACGAAAGTCCACACCTTGAACAAAACTTTGTCTGCCTTTAAGGTGCCACTAGACTCAAACTTTGTCCTCCGGCTTCAGACCAGCACAGCGACCCACCTGAACCAGTGATCCCACAGGTGCTTTTTCCCCCAAGGCAAGAGACTTACAGACGTGGTCTGCCATTGCCTTCCTGTGCGTAGCGACCCTGAAATTCCTCAGAGGTCTCTCATCCCAATACCAACCCAGGGCTAACCCTGCTTAGCTTCCAAGATCTGACAAGATCGGACTGACCTGGACTATTCAGGTCAGAGTAGTCATGAAGAAGAAGAGTTCATTTCTGTACCCCCCTTTTCTCTACCCTAAGGGGTCTCAAAGTGGCTTCCAATCACCTTCCGTCCCCCTCCCCACAAGAAGAAGAAGAAGAAGAAGAAGAAGAAGAAGAAGAAGAGATTGGATTTATATCCCGCCCTTCACTCACTTAAGAGTCTCAGACCGGCTTACAAACTCCTTTCCCTTCCCCTCCCCTTCCCCTCCCCACAACAGACACCCTGTGAGGTAGGTGGGGCTGAGAGAGCTCTTTCCCAAGGTGTCCTTGAGGGAACAGCTGGTACAGAGCTATGGCTTGCCAAGGTCATCCAGCCAGGTGCAAGTGGAGGAGTGGGGAATCAAACCCGGTTCTCCCAGATTAGAGTCTGCGCACTTAACCACTACACCAAACTGGCTCTGTGCACAACAGGCACCGTGTGAGGCAGGTGGGACTGACAAAGTCTGAGAGAACTGTGATTGGCCCGGGGTCACCCAGCAGGCCTGACGTGTCTCAGAGTGGCTGACAATCGCCTTCCCTTCCTCTCCCCACAACAGGCACCTTGTGAGGCAGGTGAGGCTGAGAGCGTTCTGAGAGCACCGTGACTGGCCCAAGGCCACCTGGCAGGCCTCATGTGTCTCAAAATGGCTGACAATCTCCTTCCCTCGCCCCCACAACAGGCACCTTGTGAGTAGGGTTGCCAAGTGTCCCTTACTTACCAGCGGGAGGGGAGTCCTCCATCGTCCGGGAGTTTCCCAGGCGTGCGCATGAAGCGTGCGCAGCTGGTGACGTTGCCCGGAAGTGACACCATCACGTTGGGGGCGTTGCCAGGGCGACGCTCTGGCAATCGCCCCAAAACTCCATGGTATCATAGAGTTTTGGGGCAATTGCCAGAGCGTCGCCCTGGCAACGCCCCCAACGTGATGACGTCACCTCCGGGTGACGTCATTACGTTGGGGAAGGAGGGTGGGGTTCCCCCCGCCGGCCAAATGCTGGCTGGCAGATCAGGAACCCCTGTAGCGGGGGATCCCCCGCCCCCCGGGCTGACTTGGCAGCCCTACTTGTGAGGCAGGTGAGGCTGAGAGAGTTCTAAGAGAACGGTGACTGGCCCAAGGTCACCCAGCTGGCTTCATGTGGAGGAGGGGCTCAGGAATCAAATCCAGTTCTTCACAATGCCACACTGGGTCTCTAGTTACCCATGAAAGGGGACTCTCCTCTACTGAGCCAGTTTGGTGTAGTGGTTAAGTGCGGGGACTCTAATCTGGGAGAACCGGGTTTGATTCCCCACTCCTCCACTTGCACCTGGCTGGATGACCTTGGGCAAGCCATAGCTCTGTACCAGCTGTTCCCTCAAGGACAGCTTGGGAAAGAGCTCTCTCAGCCCCACCTACCCCAAAGGGTGTCTATTGTGGGGAGGGGAAGGGAAAGGAGTTTGTAAGCCGCTATGAGACTCCAAGTGAGTGAAGGGCGGGGTATAAATCCAATCTCTTCTTCTTCTTCTTCTACTGTCCCCCATTCATCCTGCAGATGAACACTGCCACATACGTCCCCCCCCCTCCAAGAATGCCAGGAGGAGAACTGGAGCCTGAGAGAGCTGGGGACATTAAACTGAGTGATGTCGTCGGAGTGAGGGTGATGTGGGGCTCGCGCGCCAGGATCGTCATCTTCTGACAGCTGGTGATTCCATTTCTCCCTATACTATAGCATCCATCGATCCATTGCGCTGTTCTCTGTATAAAAAAGCAAGAATATTGGAATCGTGGACACTTGCGCATTGGGAAAGGGTGGCAGAAATGAGAAAAGTACATTAACCTTTTGAACATGAATTACCGTGTAGGCCCAGGGGGGTTGTCACTGTTGTTGACTGCATTCCTAATAATATATTGTTAAGAGCCCCGCAGTACAGCTATTGAAAGCTTTGATGTGCCTTGCCCGCTAACAACAACATCTCTATTTTTCAGGCTGTGTTTGAATTTTGAGCTCAGTTGGCAACTGGGAGGGGGGTTGAATTGGGAGAGAGAGAGAGAGATTCTTTTTCTCCGCTCAGAATACTAGAACTTGAAGGCACCCGATGAAGCTGACGGGCAGTAGATTCAGGGCGAGCAAAAGGAAATACTCCGTTACACGGCGAGTGATTACAATGTGGAATTCACGGCCAGAGGATATAGTGATGGTCCCAGGCGTAGACAGCTTTAACAGGGGGGTTAGATAGATTCATAGATGATAGGTCTATCAGTGGCTACCGGCTGTGGTGACTGAAGGGAACCTCTACATTCAGAGGCACTAATCCCCTAAATCTCAGAGCCAGGAGGCAACATCACGAAACCCACCAGCCTCTATGCCCTACTGTGGGTCCTCCAAAGGAACTGGTTGGCCACTGTGTGAGATGGGATGCTGGACTAGATGGACCACTGGTCTGATCCAGCAGGGCTGTTCTTATGTTCTTATCGGGAAGGCTTCGACCTCTCTGCCCTGTTGTTGGCCCTCCAGAGGAACCGGATGGCCACTGTGTGAGACGGGATGCAGGACTAGGTGGACCACTGGTCTGATCCAGCAGGGCTCTTCTTGTGTTCTTCTTGTGGTAAGACCTCAGCCTCTATAAACTGTTGTTGGCCCTCCAGAGGAACTAGTTGACCACTGTGTGAGACAGGATGCTGGACTAGATGGACCACTGGTCTTATCCAGCAGGGCTCTTCTGATGTTTGTATCAGGGTAAGACCTCAGCCTCTATGCCCTGTTGTTTGCCCTCCAGAGGAACTGGTTGGCCTCTGTGTGAGACAGGATGCTGGATAGATGGACCACTGATCCAGCAGGGCTCTTCTGACGTTCGTATCAGGGTAAGACCTCAGCCTCTATGCCCTGTTGTTTGCCCTCCAGAGGAACTGGTTGGCCTCTGTGTGAGACAGGATGCTGGATAGATGGACCACTGATCCAGCAGGGCTCTTCTGACGTTCGTATCAGGGTAAGACCTCAGCCTCTATGCCCTCTTGTTGGCCCTCCAGAGGAACTGGTTGGCCACTGTATGAGAAAGGACACTGGACTAGATGGACCACTAGTCTGATCCAGCAGGGCACTTCTGATGTTCTGTAGAGAGCCAGTTTGGTGTAGTGGTTAAGTGTGCGGACTCTAATCTGGGAGAACCGGGTTTGATTCCCCACTCCTCCACTTGCACCTGGCTGGATGACCTTGGGCAAGCCATAGCTCTGTACCAGCTGTTCCCTCAAGGACAGCTTGGGAAAGAGCTCTCTCAGCCCCACCTACCTCACAGGGTGTCTGTTGTGGGGAGGGGAAGGGAAAAGGAGTTTGTAAGCCGCTCTGAGACTCCCTTGGGGAGTGGAGGGCGGGGTATAAATCCAATCTCCTCCTCCTCCTCTTCTTATGTTTTGGAGCAAGTCATAGTGTTGGGGAAATGCAGGAGATGAAGATAGCTCGAGTTAGTAGGTATGCCTTTGGGGGACTCCCAGATCCCAGCCCAACACTCTAACCAGTACATCACACTATCTCTCCATGTTGATGGCGCCTTCTCCAATCTGAGCAATAGGAAGCAGAGCAGGAAAATCAGCAGCAAGATCCCAGAGGATGAACGAGCGTCAGAAACACGGTTGGGCTGAGAGAACATGTTAATAGCATTTGACATTAATAATAGAAAAGGCCCAATAAAAACGATGAGAGATGTTTATGTCACCCCCTAAAATGCCGAGATGGTGCTCTCCCCTGTCCCTAGCTTGTGTATTTTTTCATCCCATTCCAGGCCGGTCACTGTGAGTTTTGCCTCATATTTCTATTACACATTACACTTCAGGGAAATAAAAGAGACACCCGCTAGATTCATGGCCTCAGACGGCCCGCGATGCTGTACCACATCTTAAATTACAGCGAAAACAAGCTGAACCGTGCCATTGTGCCCAAGAAAAACGGTCGTTCAAATGGCTCATGGGTTTGGTAATGGATGGCGGCGCATCCCTTACCAACCAGGAACTGTGCTGCAGTCTGGATGAGGGATGAGCAAATCCCATTGATTTCTAGAAACTGCCGGCCACCTTCGGAGAAGACGGTTTGCGCAATTGCTTTTGTGTGGCCTCGGGCAACTGGCTATCTCTCGGCTTCGGCTTCCCACAAGTGGGCAACGGACCTCCTAAGGTCATTTTGAAGACAAACATGATAAAACCTGGGGGGGGGGGGAGAAAAGCTTTGCGCATTCGAGATGATGCAGAAAACAACGAAACACTAAGAATAGCAGGGCATGCCTCGCTCTGGCCGCACAGTGGCTCTTTGAGCTGTTCAGACTTGCATAGCACACCGGTACGGGTTGAAAGAGGGCAGGCAGGGCTGAAGTGAAGCTGACCCCTGAAAGTAAGACACACATGGAAGCAAAAGCATAGATTTTCCATTTTCCTGGGGGGTGCTAAGGCTGGGCCGGAGGCATTGCTATGCTAGGTCACTATGCTGAGAGCCAGTTTGGTGTAGTGGTTAAGGGCGCGGACTCTAATCTGGGAGAACCGGGTTTGATTCCCCACTCCTCCACTTGCACCTGGCTGGATGACCTTGGGCAAGCCATAGCTCTGTACCAGCTGTTCCCTCAAGGACGGCTTGGGAAAGAGCTCTCTCAGCCCCACCCACCTCCCAGGGTGTCTGTTGTGGGGAGGGGAAGGGAAAGGAGTCTGTAAGCCGCTCTGAGACTCCCTTGGGGAGTGGAGGGCGGGGTATAAATCCAATCTCTTCTTCTTCTTCTTCTTCTTCTTCTAGGTCCTTAAAAGCACTGGGGCCCAGTGCCATCACAGGCAGGGGCCTCCATTGTCACTATCTATGGAGGCGGGACCATGGGGGATTTAGGGAGGGGCTCCCCAGAAATTTTAAAGGGCCTGAGCACCCCTGGGGACTTCCCTAACAATGCCTCTGGGCTGGGCCAAACCTAGGGAAAGGGGGGAGCTGGAGTAGTTATCTCAATTATCTCCTGCTGTGTCCTGTTTTTGAAATTTACTTTTTAGAATAGTCACTTTAAGATCTTCAAATATACGTATCATGTGCACAGGACAAACGAATGGTCACCAATCTGACACGGAGAAAGGCAACACAGAAAAGCCTGTAGAGCAGTGGTTCTCAACCTGTGGGTCGGGACCCCTTTTGGGGTCGAACAACCCTTTCACAGGGGTCGCCGGCTGGCGTCCAAGCCCACCCCGCCGGCAGGAAAGGGCCCCACGCAAGCTGATTGCCATGGGAACCTATCTTTTAGGAATTGATTCCAATCCAGTGTAGGAATAATGGTTGGACATAAGATATTGGTTCAGGCAAGATTTTGTACAGATGGGACAGAAAATAATGTTTTTATTGGTTTTGTCAAAGCCGTTTAGACAACACAACAAATAATTTTATGGTTGGGGGTCACCACAACGTGAGGAACTGTATTAAAGGGTCACAGCATTAAGAAGGTTGAGAACCACTGCTGTAGAGGAACATTTTTAAAGTTCTAAAGTTTTCCTGGACGTTAATTTACAGGAGTCTTGTGCTTTTCAGCTGCCATCCATCATGACTGAGTCCCTCATGTGAGTTTGTCAATATTGCCTGGCGCTGGCTGCCTGAGGGAGGCTCAGCGCCCCCCAGCCAAATCTGGGGGATGCTTGGACCCCTCAGCACCCCTAAAGTTTATGCCTATGCCTGGAAGGAACTCAGCATCTTTTTCAAATGAGGATGAGAAAGGAAATGGAATTTACTGAGAGTAATTAGCTCTCTCATCAGATCTTGGAAGCTAAGCGGGGCCAGCCCTGGTGAGTACCTGGATGGGAGACCACCAAGGAAGTCCAGGGCTGCTACACAGAGGCAGGCAAAGGCAGGCCACCTCTTGAAAAAGCTATGCGGTTAGCATAAGTCAGATGATTTTTGATGGTACTTTCCACCAACAGTTAACATCTGATAATGAGTAGCAGGATGGAGGGAAGTTCAGGGCTCATTTCGTCGCTGGAGGTCCTTTGGCCACGCACCCCTAATGTAGCCAATCCTCCAAGAGCTTACAGAGCTCTTCTTACATGGGCTACTATAAGCTCTTGGAGGATTGGCTACATCAGGGAGGTGTGGCCTAATATGCAAAGGAGCTCCTGCTATGAAATAAGCCCTGGAAGGAACATTCATCTGGTTGCTGCATAGCAGATCTATGTGAGGATCTTCAGAACCTTGGAGAGCTCCTGTAGATTGCAGATGTTGCTCTAATGATGTTTAACGCTCTAATGTTCCCAGGCAGATATTGAATACGCACATGGAGCTGCCTCCCATGGAATCAGACCATTGGCTCATCAAGGCCAGTACAGCCTACTCCGACAAGCAGGAACTCAGGCAGAGGTCTTTCACACCATCTGCTTCCTGATCCTTTTTTAAAAGATAGAGATGCCAGGGATTGAAACCAGGATGCCTGCAGGCCTAGCAGACGTTCTCTTGCTGAGCCACAGCTCTTCCCTTTACATGATGTCAACAACAGCACCACATCTCCGCTTATTTGGTATGAGAACTCACCGAGACCTATACACTCGCAGGGCTCATGGATGGCGTGAAGCACAAATGTAACTTGCAGAAATGAAACCAAAGTCTGTGTCACATGCCCTGCTCTCGCTGATGCTTTGTTAGCCTTTCTTCTCCCTTCCTTCCCCCCCCCTCAAATATGCCCATTGTTTAAATTTAGATTTGTAGATGCCGTAGGGCAGTGCTTATGTTATTCTCGAAAGCACCAGAGGTACACTGGTGGGGCCAAATCAGTCACTCAATCAGTCAGGCAGCTAGGTCTTTTGCCATTACTTTCCCTGGCTTAAAATTGGAGGAGGAGGAGGAGGAGGAGGAGGAGGAGGAGGAAGATCATGAGAGGGAGGGCAGGAAAGGTTGTGTCAGTGCGCAATTCTTGTGACCCTTTCTTACCCACCTAGGGAAATGCCAATCTCCACTCCGGGGTCCGGAAGCAATTTTTCTCCAGACCAATTTGGCCAAGGATCCTGGAGGTTTTTTGACATCTTCTGGGCATGGAATAGGGGTCGCCGAGGGTGTGGAGGGGGAGGTATTTGTGAATTTCCTGCATTTCGCGGGGAGTTGGACTAGTTGACCCTGGAGATCCCTTCAAACTCTATGATTCTAAGAAGAAAAAAACCCTTCATCTGCTTGGTTTTTGCTTTCCAGCCTGCTGTTAAAGACACTGGAAGGAGCAAGGCCAGCAAAAACGTTAACAACTCCAGCCTCAAGCTGTGACCCGTCTCCCACGCTGCCTACCTCGGACTCATTGCCTACAGGATTTTGTTGTTGGTGGTGTCTCGGTTCAGTTTCTCCTAATGTCTGCTTGCTTGCAGCCACTTTATGCAATTGCGAGAGTCAAACTGATAAACCTGTTCTCCTACAGTACCATTCCGGGCTGCCGGGGGAGAGGAAATTGTAGATATGAATGCTCCGGGGGTGGTGGGGATATGGGGGAAAAATAACTTCTTAGAGATGCTGCCTTTTTCTCCATGGTAGCTGAGCCCAGAGGTCTCCAACCTTGTGTCTGTGGGTACCATGGCGACTGCCAACACCTTTTCTGGCATCTGCCAAGTGATCTGAGAACAGGAGTTCCCGATTTTTTTGAGCCTGTGTGTACCTTTCGAATTCTAACATGGCGGGGGGAGGTGCAACCCACAAAATGGCTGCTGCAGGAGGCAGAGCCAGTCTCAAAATGGCTGCTGCAATGGGTGGAGCCACGCACACAGAGGAAGCCCAAGTGCACGGGAGAAGAGAGTAATTAAAAAACACACTAGGAAATGAGGGATGAGACAGAATACAACAAATGCTGAGGTAGCAGTGGCCACTGGAACAGTACTATTTTAATCGGCATAGCTGATCGGATCGTTCATGGCCAATCGGAAGCCTTGCATTCCAAAAAGACTTGGTGGGCATTAAAAAAGGTTGGCAGGCACCATGATGGCATGGGCACCATGTTCGGGACCTCTGTTTTAGAAAGTGGGAGGGGCCAGGTGGGGCTTTTGCCCAGCAAGGCTTCTGATTGGGCACCGGAGATTTGAAGAAGAAGAGGAGGAGGAGAAGGAGGAGGAAGAAGAAGAAGAAGAAGAAGAAGAAGAGATTGGATTTATACCCTGCCCTTCACTACTCGAAGGAGTCTCAGAGCGGCTTACAAACTCCTTTCTTTACTTACTTTACTTACTTTTGATCATTAGGAAGCCGTTGAAGATGGTTTTATGAGAGCCAGTTTGGTGTAGTGGTTAAGTGCGCGGACTCTAATCTGGGAGAACCGGGTTTGATTCCCCACTCCTCCACTTGCACTGGCTGGATGACCTTGGGCAAGCCATAGCTCTGTACCAGCTGTTCTCTCAAGGACAGTTCTCGAGAGAGCTGTCTCAGCCCCACCTACCTCCCAGGGTGTCTGTTGTGGGGAGGGGAAGAGACAGGGGTTTGTAAGCCGCTCTGAGACTCCCATGGGTAGTGAAGGGCGGGGTATAAATCCAATCTCCTCTTCTTCGTCTCTTCTTTCCCTTCCCTGCCCCACAACAGGCGGGGTTGAGAGGACCTGTAACTGACTCCAGGTCACACCAGCAGCTGCATGTGGAGGAGTGGGGACTCAAACCCGGTTCTCCCAGATTCGAGTCCGCGCTCCTAACCACACTACACCAAAGTAGCTCTCATAAAACCATCTTCAACCGCTTCCTAATGATCTAAAGTAAGGAGGCCAGATAATCCCACCAGAAAATCTTTGGTCAATGGGACAATCAGGAGAGCCTTTCCCTGCGATCCTAATTTCCAGGCATGAACATATGGGAGAAGACAGTCCTTCTGACACCTTGGTCTCAAGCTATGCAGAGCTTTCAAGGCCCTTTGTGCACAGAGTTTTCACATCCACGTAGGACTTATGGGTCGACTTTATCTACTGAGAAGAACCTTCACATGGCTAAAGACAGGTGCTCTTTGAATCGGTGTGTTATGGCCGCCCTCAACAGCCTGGATTTGAAAGGGATCCATAGAAGGAGGGACACTGGAGTTGGCATCCTGGCTTCCCTGCTTTTGGCATTTGCCACTTTCAGGAGTCATTTCGTAGAAAAAGAGGGGCAGGAGCTCATTAGCATAACTCATTAGCATAACTCATTTGCATATGCCACACCCCCTAACATACCGGAAGTGTGTCAGAAGGCAACACCCACCCCTCAGGCTCCACTCCACAGGTGAGTGAAACTGACCTGCTCTTCCTCCGTTCCCTTCCCCATCCAATACTTTGTGCAATAAAAATAAGCGTAAAGAACACACCCTCATTCTCTTCCTGCTCCCTTGAAACCACCAGGTTTCAAGTAGACTTGAGATACCCAGGACATGTGCACCACCCATCCCTTTCCCTTCCCCTCCCCACAACAAGACACCCTGTGAGGTAGGTGGGGCTGAGAGAGGTCTTTTGAGAACTGCTCATGAGAGAACAGCTCTGAGAGAACTTGTGACTGGCCCAAGGTCACACCAGCAGCTGCATGTGGAGGAGTGGGGAATCAAACCCGGTTCTCCCAGATTAGAGTCCAACTCCTGACCACTACACCAAACTGATGGGGTGGAAGCCGATGAAGGGTTGGTGAAATTTCTCCAGTACGTATGTGCCATGTGCCCAGATAAAAAATGGTATACTTAGAAAATTTAGATGCCACCTTGAGCAAGTCTCTGGAAAAGCAGCACACAGTCATAAAAGGAACAATGATAAAATTATCAATATTAAAACAAAACATTAAAAACAATAAATACCCTAGCAGAGCTTTTCCTGGGGCGCTGCTCCTCTGCACTGCTCGGGGAAGCCGAGGAGAGGGCGGGGCTTGGTCATGTGCCCGCCCCCTGGGCTCCTCACTCCCGGAGCGGCGCTCCTGTGCGCTCCCGCTCCAACGGACCCCTGGCCACTTTAATGAGCATATTCACCCAGCCTGAAAGATGCAACTTTTGATGCATGGCCCATCCCACCACGAAGGCACAATGCTCTCTGAGCCTGCCAACCAATCACCTGCCATCATGCTCCTCAGATATCTTAAGGTGTGTATCACATCAGCATCCCTTTGCAACTTGATTAACCATGAGCCTCGTCTTGACAGTCGAATGATGCTTTACCGAACTGTGACCAAGAGCCTCTGCTGCTCTCTCATGTCCATCCAGTGAGACAGAAGACTTCATGGGATAGAGGTGGAAGATCAAGTCCAGAAGAAGCTTCTGGTGCTTTTCAGTTCAACCAGCTTTCAAGAAATCAAGAGGATCAAGCGGTGACAAAAATACTGTTTGGTTCAGTCAGGGGTCTTAGATAGCGTTGGCCACAGTTATTCGTGCCTTAGTAACATCCAGACTTGATTACTGCAACACACTGTACTTGGGGCTACCCTTGAAGACAGTTTGCAGACTTCAGTTAGTATAAAATACAGAAGCCGGAGACAATTTGCCACTGGAAAGGAGAGATTGTAGGCCGCTCTGAGACTCCTTCGGGTAGTGGAGGGCAGGGTATAAATCCAATCTCTTATTATTATTATTTGAGACTGCATTTGGTTAAGTTTACCGCAGTTGTAGGCTGTGATGTTCATTTTTTGGTTTTCATATGTTTTATTCCATGTGTTTTTTTCTCGGTTGTAAGCTGCCTTGAGCTTCTGCAGGGCCTCTAAGGCAGAGATCTTCCTCCAGGCTTTTGGTTGAGGACAGCAACAGCAACCATCCACAGCTCTCTGTCCCCCCACAGGGAAATGGACACCATCTGACTTATTTTTTTTAGCACCATCTGTGAGGCTTCTGAGTAAACCAAATAAGCCAGGCTTTGATGAAAGCAAAAAGTCCTTTTATTTCTTAATGGTCATTCAGGAACACGTTGTTTGTCAGTGATAGCAGGCTACACGCGGCAGGGACTCATATATAGGATTCAAAAGGTAAAGGCAGGTGAACCACCAATCAGATTAAAATAAAAGAAGTGCGAAAACCCTAACCGTTTGGTTCTCACAGAAAAAAGGCGCGGAAGCGCTACACCCCCCCCCCCCCACGGCCCCTTTGTGAACTCTGCTTGCGTTTGCCTGGCCTAAATCAGTTTCAGAAGTCTTCAAGGTTACCAAGCAAGATTAGGCGTCTCGAGGAGCCGGAATGAACAAGACAGGGGGAGGAGGCGAGTGGGAGATAGGTCTGAGCGAGAGGGCAAGGTGACATGGGAGTAAGTAGCAAACCAACCTCCCGGCTAAAGAAAGAACCAGTGTTCAAGACAGACAATGAATTTATGGCAGAGAATCTGACACCATCGGCAATTGCTTTGTCTTGCTTACCATTTTTACTCTTTTAATTCTGCAATCTGATTTGTGATTGCATTCATTTAATCTGTTGTCTATTCAATCTGAGCCGTGTCCACAGGGGAGGGCGGTCTAGAAGTCTAATGTATAAATAAATAAGGAAGAAAGGTGGCCGATACATGTTTTCTTTATTTGCTTAAAACATTTATTCGCCAGCTTTCTTCTTTAGGATTCTGCTGACCTGAGCCACCTCTGGTACTGCTTTTCACAGAAATGCTGGAATTCGCAAATTGATTTAAAATATTATTTCACCTACCACCTTATCTCTTTAGATTCAGCGTGGCTAACAAAAGCAACTGCTCTGACCTTTGGAGCCAGGAAGCAGTTTTTCTCCAGGCCAGTTTGGCTGGGGATCCTGGAGGTTTTTGGTCATCTTCTGGGCGTGAGACAGGGGTCACTAGGGGTGTGGGGGGGAGGTAATTGTGAATTTCCTGTATTGTGCAGGGTGTTGGACTGGATGTCCCTGGAGGTCCCTTCCAACTTTTCTATGATTCTGTGATTCTATGATTCTATGACCTGAATGGTCCAGGCTAGCCTGATTTCATCAGATCTCTGAAGCTAAGCAGGATCAGCACTGGATAAAGAAGAAGAAGAGGAGATTGGATTTATACCCCGCCCTTCACTACCCAAGGGAGTCTCAGAGCGGCTTACAAACTCCTTCCCCCTCCCTTCCCCACAACAGACACTCTGTGAGGTAGGTGGGGCTGAGAGAGCTCTGACAGAAACTGCTCTTTTTCAAGAACACCTCTGACAGAACTATGGCTTGCCCAAGCTCATCCAGCAGGTGCAAGTGGAGGAGTGGGGAATCAAACCCGGTTCTCCCAGATTAGAGTCTGCACACTTAACTACTACTCCAAACTGACTGTACACCAAAAATAGATGAGAGACCCCTAGGAAGTCCAGGGTTGCTATGCAGAGACAGGCAATAGCAAATATTCTGTTTTCATCTGCCCTGATCAGGATGGCCCAGGCTAGCCCAATCTTGTAAAATCTCGGAAGCTAAGCCGGGTCAGCCTTGGAAAGTATCTGGATGGGAGACCACTAAAGGAGTCCAGGGTTGCTGCACAGAGGCAGGCAATGGCAAACCACCTCCGTTTGTCTCTTGCCTTGAAAGCCTACGAGGTCACCGTAAATCAGCTGGGATTTGATGACCCTTTCCATCGCCCACAAAAAGTAGTTTTATCAGAAGGATAAAACGGCTCACCAAGATCACGAAGAAGAAAGCACAGACACAAGGTGTCTAGGGCATGTGTATCCAAGCAAGTCCTTAAACTGTATGTGCTAACAGCCACAATGTGGTCAGTTATTGTGCTCCGTCGCCAACTTTGCATGCGAAATATTCTTGGGAAACTGCTCATTTTAAATTGTTGAACAAATCATCAACCCGTTGGCTTGGGGTGCGCGGGGGGGGGGGGGCTTGCACTGGGAGAGGAAATGATTGTGGAGAGGGCGATACATTTGATTGTCAGGCATCTTATATTTGCAAACAGAATCCTGTTTTGGTTAGATGTGACTCTGTGCGAAAACCTGGGACAACTGAACGAGCAATACTAAATCTTTATTATCATGTATTATTTTTCACACTTTTACCCCGCCCTCCCCGCGAAGGGGCTCAGGGCAGCTGTCAACGTGGCACACAGTGCCTGATCAGCATAAAACAGTTTAAAACATTTTAAAATACAACAACAGAAGTACAACCGGTTTGCAAAAGACGTTTGCAAATGAAGTGCTCGCAGTGATGGTGAGTAGACATTAAGATGGCGTCCTTTAAGTCCCCTTCGTACCAGAGACTAGGGTCATAGTCCGGCCTTCTGTGACTGCCAGGGCTGAGCTTCCTTCAGGGCCAGCCCTCATCGCTGATGTAAATGGCGATGGTTGGACCTTTTCGTTATGGTGAACCACAAGTCCAAATTTCCTTGGTATTTTGACGAAGCCAGGTCTCAGCCAAGGTTCGCTGGAACCCTAGGAAGGACCTGGCAACCCTATTCACAACCCACTTTTGGGACCCGACCCGCAGGTTGGGGAACACTGCTCTAACTGATGGGTTCATAGTGTTACAAAGACGCAGACAGTGAAGTTCTCCCCATAGCTGGTTAAATCACTCTACAAAAGCTAGATCAGCCGTTCCACTTCCACGATTCAGCAGTCCCGGGCAGATAAAAAGCAAACCACAGAGAAGACCTCCTCCCGTTCATCCCCCACCCCATTTATTAGAAAGCGTATAAAAGAGAAAGTGTGGGACACATCTAAAATAATTTTCAATCACAGAAAGGTTGTGCCCTGAATCTAGCTAATATAATGAGAAAACCTGGATTTGCACAGAATTTCAAGATGGAACATGACCCAAAGATTGTTGAACAAAAAGAACAAGAAAACAATCTCTGCTTTCAGAGTTGAAGCTCTTGACCACATCAATACTCATTCAAGAACTGAAACCGTCCCTATTTGAATTGCTGTCCAGACTTCGGGGGTTTCAAATTAACTGCTAGGAATGATCACTGTGCTTGTCTGTCTCTCTGTCTGTCTGTCTATCTATCTATCGCTGAGGACAGACTGACAATCTGCCCCGGGAGAGCTCCGCGTTGGAAGCGGGGGAAGGGAGCCCGTCCAGACATGTGCAGCTGTCCCTCGGCTCCCTTCCGCACTTATGCGCTTTGAAGCCGGTTTCCTTGCACTTTAGAAGGACACCGGGAGAAACCGGTGTCAGAAGGCCGTCTTGCGCTTGCCTCCCACTTCCGTGCAGTGTGAACCGTAAGAAGCGGGAGGCGAGCAGAGGCGGCAGTGTGAACGTGCATGAGCAATCACATAACTTTTATGAGTTTGAGTGCACTTGCAAAACGGACAGCACACGTGCACATAAGCACATACAATTCCAGTGGAACGCTGCTGCGTGAGCCACGTGGCAGGCTCCGCAGCAGTCTGAATGCTCCGTAACTGCATACTTGCGCAATGCTGAGGCCAGTGTGAACGGCAGGCCCCGGGGGATTTTTCCCCTGCAGGTTTTTCCTCCATATTCATCCCACTACAGATTGCCAGTCTGTCCTCAGCCTATCTCTCTCTCTCTCTCTCTCTGAGTTTTGCACAGAAATGTCATAACTAGGCCCCTAAACCTGTGTTTACAATGGGTTCCCCCCCTCCCCGTTCTTGCTCTCTCTCTCTGTGTATCTTTCTAAGTGTTAGCTGATTTCTCCTGAACGGCCCGGGCTAGCTCAGACTCATCAGATCTTGGAAGCCACGCAGAACAGGCCCCGGTTCCTACGTGGATGAGAGACCACCAAGAAACTCCAGGGCTGCTGTGCAGAGGCAGATGATGGCAAACCACCTCTCTTTGCCCCTTACCTTGAGAACTCTATGGGGTTGTCATAAGTCGGATGTGATTTGACAGCATTTCCTACCACCTAGCACAGTGATGGTGAACCTTTTAGAGACCGAGTGCCTAAACTGCAACCCAAAACCCACTTATTTATCGCAAAGTGCCAACACGGCAATTTAACCTGAATACTGAGGTTTTCGTTTTAGAAAAAACAACTCATACATTAACATCTTTTGTCTTAAAAGAAAAACACAATAACAGAGCTTTCAATGATACAAATAACTTTTTATTGAAAGGTAAAAGTTTGCATTTGGCATGCTTTTGAACAATTAATGTGCTTTTTGCTGTCCAATCTTGCGAACTCTGGGCTGGGGCGACGGCGTGCATGCCCACAGAGAGGGCTCTGAGTGCCACCTCTGGCACGCGTGCCATAAGTTTGCCACCACTGACCTAGCATCTCTGTACTGCATCTGGAAAAAATTGGAATCCAGCCCGCAAAAGCTTTCGCTGCAGCGAATTTGTATTCTTTTGGATGCCACAGGGCTCTTCTCCGGGCTTTGTTTATGGAGCGTCACCTGAGCATTAACCATCCACCCTCTGTGATTTCTAGGCTTTGGTACACATGCAGTTCTGCACAGTTTTCCGTTTCAATCTATTTTTCTGTGCCGATTTTTGATGCCCACCAGCTCATATACCCATCGATCAAAACACCATGTGGAAAGGCATCTTAATGCAGTCACATCAAGGTCCCTGACAGCGTGGTGTTCTAATCAATGCACATATGCACTCATGCGCATCAGTAATCCATGTCAGAAAAACAAACAAACAAGATCCTACAAATCAAAAGCTGTGGCTAATCGGGCACACACCCTTCGGAAAATTAATATTTAAAATTTCACCAAGAGTAACTGGCAAGCAGGTCCTGTGGCGTGTGTAGAATGCTCTCTCCAGCACACTGGAATAGGGGGTCACCTGCTCATCATTAATTCACACTCTTATTAACTGACTGCCCTGACTTGGATGGCCCAGGCTAGTCTGATCTCATAAGAACATAAGAGAAGCCAATGTTGGATCAGGCCAACGGCCCATCCAGTCCAACACTCTGTCACACAGTGGCCAGAAATACCAGGTGCCATCAGGAGGTCCACCAGTGGGGCTGGGACACTAGAAGCCCTCCCACCATTGCCCCCCACCCCAGCATCAGGAATACAGGGCATCACTTGTCCCAGACTGAGAGTTCCTATCTATACAGTGTGGCTAATAGCCACTGATGGACCTCTGCTCCATATGTTTATCTAATTCCCTCTTGAAGCCATCCATGCTTGTAGCCACCGCCACCCCCTGTGGCAATGAATTCCACGTGTTAATCACTCTTTGGGTGAAGAAGTACTTCCTTTTATCTGTTCTAACCCGACTGCTCAGCAATTTCATCGAGTGCCCACGAGTTCTTGTATTGTGAGAAAGGGAGAAAAGTACTTCTTTCTCTACCTGCTCTATTCCATGCATAATCTTATAAACCTCGATCATGTCACCCCTCAGCCATCGTTTCTCCAAGCTAAAGAGCCCCAAGCGCTTCAACCTTTCTTCACAGGGAAAGTGTTCCAACCCTTTTATCATTCTAGTTGCCCTTTTCTGCACTTTTTCCAATGCTATAATTTTTTTTTTGAGGTGTGGCGACCAGAACTGTACACAGTACTCCAAATAAATCGCACCATTGATTTATACAGGGGCATTATGATACTGGCTGATTTGTTTTCAGTTCCCTTCCTAATAACCCCCAGCATAGCACTGGCCTTTTTCATTACAGTCGCACACTGTCTCGATATTTTCATTGAGTTATCTACCACGACTCCAAGATCTCTCTCTTGGTCAGTCTCTGCCAGTTCGGACCTCATCAACATGTATTTATAGTTAGGATTTTGGGCTCCAATGTGTATCACTTTGCACTTGGCCACATTGAACCCCATTTGCCACATTGATGCCCACTCGCTCATCCTCTTCAGATCTTGGAAGCTAAACTGGGCAGCTCTAGTTGGTCTCAGGTTACCATAAAACAGCATGACTAGGGATGGGCATGAACTGGCTCTCAAACAAAAATTTGTGACGAATTTTGGCTGGATTATGGTTTGCGAGCTGAAGTTTGCGAACTGATGAGCAGCTACGAACTTCCATGAATGTTAAGGCAGTTCATGGGGGGTTGTGAAGAACAGAAAGCAGGGGTTTAAATGGTAACAAGCTATTTAAACCCCGGCTTTCTGCTCTTCACAAAAAACCCCAGAGCCATTTAACCTCCTGCTTTGGCCATAAACCGAAATGAACTGCAAAAATGCAATTCGTGCCCATCCCTAAGCATGACTTGACAGCACTTTCCACCAGTATTAACTACTGTTTTTCCCCCTGTTGGAGGAGACACGAAAAATGAAGCTTCGATTTATAAATCCTCCCAGATCTCTGGGGCGTTTCCTTGTGAAGTACAATTCGTAGAGAGTCCTGAATCCCAATAAGACGGGCAACTGGTCACTAATACCGGAACTAATCTCAATAGCCGGTGAGCTGGCTAATCTCCATAACTGGTACGCCTCGGGGAGGAAATCGAAGCTTCATTTTTCGTATGAGGGGTTTTCCAGTACTAGTTGTCTGAAGAAGGACACAAAACGAAGAGCGGAATCTAGAGCCAGTTTGGTGTAGGGAGCCAGTTTGGTGTAGTGGTTAAGTGCACGGACTCTAATCTGGGAGAACCGGGTTGGATTCCCCACTCCTCCACTTGCACCTGCTGGATGACCTTGGGCAAGCCATAGCCATGTACCAGCTGTTCTCTCAAGGACAGTTGTCTCAGAGCTCTCTCAGCCCCACCTGCCTCACAGGGTGTCTGTTGTGGGGAGGGGAAGGGAAAGGAGTTTGTAAGCTGCTCTGAGACTCCAAGTGAGTGAAGGGTGAGGTATAAATCCAATCTCTTCTTCTTCTTCTTCTTCTTCTTCTTTGTCTTTCTTCATCAAGAGACCAATGCATGTATGCTTAAAGATACATTACCTGAATTTAATAGAATGTTATTGTTGAACTTTTTGCCTCAATTACATCATTAAGAGACTAGTGCATATATGCTTGTAAACACATATTCTGAATGTAATAGAACATTATTGTTGCAAGGCGTTATTGCCTATGTTCTGTTTTTATTTACTGTTTAAAGTGTATAAAGAAAGTTGGTTTTGTGTCAATTCCTGCGTTTTGCTGTATGTCACAGTATTTAACCAACAAAAAGAAAGAAAGAGTCCTCGTCACATGAATGTACGAACTTTGACAGCAAGGAAAAGAAAGGATGGTGACAGGCTTTGGACTTCTGTTTTTCCTCTGTTCTTTGAACACCCTCCGCTTGTCTTTCTGCAGCTCCCTCCCTCCCTCCCTTTCTTCAAATCCTTGCATAAAAGAAACATTATCCTAGATTCCTGTCTTTTCAGGAGCTGGCTGCTCCTGGGCTTTGTGTAGCTTCACTATTCAGGTTTCAAGTGGCGGATTCTCTAGTCGCAGTGTCAGGATTAAAGCCCAGCATTGGAAAATTCCAGTCTGAAGTGGAGGGGAGGGAAGGAAGGGGTAACAAAAGGCTGGAGGGGGGTTGTTTCAAGCACGGGCATCTGGACCCTCCGTGCCCACTACAGAATGGTTCAAAAGCCGTTTGGTCTGTTTCATTTGAGGCTTAGCTGGGAAATAAAAAAACAAAACAAAGAACCTTTGAACAGATTTGGGGAAGCACAAAGGGAGAAAAAAAATAACTGGTGACCGAATTGCTAATTACATGTACCGTATTTTTCGCTCCATAAGATGCACCTGATCATCAGACGCACCTTGTTTTTAGAGGAGGAAAACAGGAAAAAATGAAACAGAAAGAAAGAAAGAGAGAGAGAGAGAGATAAAGGAAGGAAGGAGGAGGCGGAGGAGAGAGAGAGAAAGAGAAAGGAAGAAAGAAAGGTGGGGACAGAGAGAGAGAGACAGAAAGACAGACAGAAAAAAGGGAAGGAAGGAAGGAAGGAAGGAAGATAGAGAAAGGAAAGGAGAGAGACGTCGGCATGCCATGCAAAGCCAGGCCTTTCTGTGCAAAGTAGCCACGGAGCTTAATCTGTGGGCGGGTCTTTCTGCTGCTGGCTGTCTTAAAGGGGAAAAGCACTTAAAGGGAAAGAGTACTTAGCCTGGTGGGGGTTTTCCTGCCGTTTCCCTTTTAAGTCTTAACAGCTCAGGCCCAGCAGGGAGGGGCGGGGAAGGCTGGGATGCCAGCCTGAATGGCGTTCCCCTGCGTTCCTGCTGAAGAAAGAGCCCTGTTACAGGTAAGAAAAGCTCCATATTTGCTCCATAAGACGCACACACTCCCCCCCCCCATTTTTGGGGGGAGGAAAAGTGCGTCTTATGGAGCGAAAAATACAGTATGTGTGTGTGTATGTGCTTCCTTCTCTCCTCAAGGTTTAAACCTCACACAAGTTACTCCTTTGAGTGGCCAGGGTTGCCAACATCCAGGTTGGGTCTGGAGATGTCGAGGTCCAGTTCCCCTGGAGAAAATGGCAGCTCTGGAGGGCAGACTCATTATACCACACTGAGCTTCCTCCCCAGTCCCGCACCTCCCCAGGATCCACCCCCAAAATCTCCACTAATTTCCCAAACCCAGAGTTGGCAACCCTCATTCTACCTTGGCATCCCCATTAAAAAAAAGACAACATCTGCCCTGGCCTGAATAGTCCAGGCAAACCCAATCTCAATCTCAATTAGAACTGCCACAGGTTCCTGTTGACTATTATTGTCAATAATTCTGTTGCATTCATATCATATACCAATGCCTAAGGTTTCTATCGCCTGTTCTGATGGTCAATTAACCTTGCCTTTGTTTTGAGTTCCATACCGACTCCTCCAGGTCCCGGACAGGAGATAGCATCGGCGGAGCGACTCCCACCGCAGGAACGCGCGTCTTGCTCGCTTTGCGCATGCTTGTTGCTCATTAGCTTTTCTTCACTCTTATCTCTCTTTCGCTTTTCCCTAGCTCACAGCCTTCAGCTGAAAGCCTCCTGCTATGTGTTATATTATTCACAGGTGCTATGTGCTCCTTTGCTTGATTTTTTCCTTGGGAACATCCGCCTCACAAATCCTAATAGTGTCTTTGCCTGGGAACCTAATTTACCTTGCTTTCTTTGGGAACTGTGGGCCAGTATATTTGGGCACCAATAATCCTCCCAATTGATTGGTGGATGTTGAAGGGGGCTTATTTCATATCAAGTATAATTGTAGTTGTATTCCTGTGCTTGGGCATTACATAACAGAAGAAGTGTATTTGACTCGCAAGATCTTTTCTGCAAATAAAGGACTTTCTGTTTAAGGAGACCTGCCGTGGACTACATCTGTTGGCACAATCTCGCACTCATCAGATCTCGGAAGCTAAGCAGGATGGACTCTGGCAAGTACTTGGAAGGGAGACCACCCAGGAATACCAGGGCCGGGATGCAGAGGCAGGCAATAGCAAGCCGCCTCTTTGAAATGCCCAAGTTCCACTAGGGGTCGCCCGAAGTCAACCATAACTTCCGGGTACGCAAGCCTGAACGCACGCACACACATACACTCATAAAAAAAAGACAACATCTAAATAGTAAATAGTAAAAAGCTCAGAGGGGGCAGGGAGAAAAAATGAAGAAAACAGAGGCCTCAAGCCTCCACCGTCTCTCTAAGAAGACAAGCAATCCTGTTCAGTGGATCTCTTGCGCAACACCATCCACTGTTGTGGGGCCGTGCGGACAATGGAAGAGGCAGAAAAAACAAAAAACGCCCTCTAGATTGCCTGAAGAAGAACTTTGATTGTTTGTTTAAAAGCCCAAATGGATTTGCAAGGGTTCTTTTGTCTCGCTCTGGTGACATTCCTCCTTGTTCAGCAGCTGACAATAGCAGAAAAACACAATTATCGGCTCCGCTGAAGAAAGCCACCTGGCAAAGAGGGCAGGCATTTTCATATGACATTGACAAAGGGTGGAACAATAGGCAAACGGGGTGGGTGGGGGGGATGAAAGAGAGGGTAATGGATGACTGGGGAACAATACTCCATGACGTCCTGGAGAGGGATGCAGCCGAGGGGTGAGAGCGCTGGAGCTGGAGGCACAATTCAGTTGTCCTGAGACTTAATCATCCCCGTTTCTTTATTTGCTTCTTCAACTCTCGATGTGAAATGACAGAAACATACCTGCAGAGATCTCCTCCGTCATGATACCTGGCCCTTGAACCCTGTACGCAATCAAATAGGAGATTCACGTTTCTTGGAGTGTAAACTCTGACTGGATGGCCAGCTCTGGATTGGGACATTCCTGGAGATTTTGGGGACGGAGCCTGGGAGGGCGGGGTTTGAGGAGGGGAAGGGGTATCATGCCACAGAGTCCGCCTTCCGAAGCAGCCATTTTCTCCAGGGCAACTGGCCGCTGTAGTCTGGAATTCAGTTGTAATTTCAGGAGATCTTCAGCCACCATCTGGTGGTTGGCGACCCTAGTTTCTAGAAGAAGAGGAGGAGGAGGAGATTTGATTTATACCCCACACTTCACTTGTAGTCTCAGAACAACTTACAAACTCCTTTCCCTTCCCTTCCCCACAGCAGACACCCTGCGAGGTAGGTGGGGTAGATAGAGCTCTTTTGAGGACTGCTCATGAAAGAACAGCTCTGAGAGAAGAGAAGAGATTTATATGCTGCCCTTCACGACCTGAAGGAGTCTCAGAGAAACTTACAATCTCCTTTCCCTTCCCCTCCCCACGACAGACACCCTGAGAGGTAGGTGGAGCTGAGAGAGCTCTTTCCAGAACTGTCCTTGACGGAACAGCTCTGACAGAACTATGGCTTGCCCAAGGTCACACTGGCAGCTGCAAGTGGAGGAGTGGGGAATCAAACCTGGTTGTCCCAGATTAGAGTTCGCACACTTAACCACTATGCCAAAATGGCTCTGGAACTTATGACTGACTCAAGGTCATACCAGCAGCTGAGCCCTAGCCATTTAAACCAAAGAGACGAGAGGGAGGGAGCTGAGAGGCTGCCAAGCCACCAAACATTGCTTCACAAACCATACCTGGTTCGTGCCCACCCCTAACTCTGATAAACAGTGCCAAGTGGAGGAGTGGATTAGAGTCCACGCACTTAACCACTACACCAGACTGGCTTTCTAGTAAGTAATGAGTAAGCTTCTAGCAAGTAATAACCAAGTGCTTTCCTCCTTGCTCGGCAGATTGCCAGCCTCTGGTTCCACCTGCAGAGCTGCAGCTCCACCCCGTAGAGGGACCGTATCACTCCAGTCTCCTTTATTCATTTATTTATTTCGATTTTTATCCCGCCATTGCCCACAAGCAGGCTCAAGGCGGTGTACAACAAGCTGACAAGTGAAAACCCAGTAAAACATTACATCAAAATTGCGTAATAACAACATAAATACAAAAGTGCAGATGCATAAAGGTGGCAATCGCGGTATGATGATCCCATAGAGCCAGCATCCAAATTGTTCTTGTGCGGGCCGTGACGGCTCAGATATAATCATTTCATCGTTCAATGACCTGACCATGAGCATGAGAGAGAATCGGTTTCATCTACGGCGCAGATGCAGTGCAGAAGGAAATGGAACCCCAGCACTATGGCTACTGCCTCTAACTCAAGGGTGCTTGGGTTGGTTGGCAGCACGGTGAGGAGATCTAAGGCCTGGCCCATGAGTGATCATGGTTCTCCAAAGCGGTATGTTCGTGGAAGGGGCCATGGGTCAGTGGCAGAGCATCTGCTTGGTGTGCAGAAAGTCCCAGGTTCAACCCCCAACATCTCCAGTTAAAAGGTCTGGCAGTAGATGGCGTGAAAGACCTTTGCTTGAGACCCTGGAGAGCTGCCGATGGCCTCAGTAGACGATACGGGCTTTGATGGACCAAGGGTCTAATTCAGTGCAAGGCAGCCTCACGTGTTCATGTGTTCGACTGCTGAACAAGTCAGCTGCCAAGTTTGCGGCGTCCCGATTGATGCCAACTTGTGCGGCTCCTTAACAGAGGATACACATTTCATGCAGAAAGTCCCAGCTTCTATTCTTGGCATTGCTAGACAATTGCATCTGGACAAAGCCTTGTCAGGGATGCTCTAGGCTGATCCTGCATTGAGCAGGGGGTCATACTAGATGGCCTGTATGGCCCCTTCCAACTCTGTGACTCTATGATTCTGCTCTCACGTGCTTGAAAAAAAACCCTTCTCTGCCAATATTGCAATGCCCCTGCATACACCTATGATGCGGCCTCATTTGGAATACTGTGTGTCGTTCCGGTCGCCGGGTCTCAAAAAGGACATTGCAGAGCTGGAAAAAGTACCGAGGAGGGCAAACAGGATGATTAGGGGGTTGGAGCACCTTCCCTGTGAGGAAAGGCTGAAGAGTCAGGGGCTTTTCCGTTTCGAAAAGAGGAGACTACAGAGCGACATGATAAAGGGTTTATAAAATCATGCGTGGGGTTGAGAGAGTTGACCAAGAGAGCTTTTTCTCCCTCTCCCGAAACACTAGAACTCGAGGGCATCCGATGAAGCTGACGGGCAGTAGGTTCAGGACGGACAAAAGGAAATACTTCTTTACATAGAAAGTGACTAAAATGTGGAATTTGCTTCCAGAGGATGTAGTGATGGCCACAGGAATAGACAGCTTGAAAGGGGGATTAGATAGACTCATGAAGGAGAGGTTGATCCGTGGCTATTTGCCATGATGACTGAGGGGAACCTCCACTTTCAGAGGCACTAATCCTCTGAATCCCAGAGCCAGGGGGCAACATCAGGGGAAGGCCTCGGCCTTTATGCTCCACTGTTGGCTCTCCAGAGGAACTGGCTGGCCACTGTGTGAGACAGGATGCTGGACTAGATGGACCACTGCTCTGATCCAGCAGGGCTCTTCTTACGTCCTTATGCTTCCGAGACCCTGGAGAATTTCCATCACCAACAGGACATACCAATGAGCTAGACAGACAAATTGCCTGCCATCGTATCAAGCAGTGTCCCTGTTCACCTACTGATCTCTCATTTAGCTTGAAGGATCCTTGCAGATGTTACCGTATAACTTGATGCTTTTCTCTCGATACCTATTTGCAGGGGTCCGTTGGAGCGGGAGCGCACAGGAGCGCAGCTCCGGGAGTGAGAAGCCCAGGGGGCGGGCACATGACCAAGCTCCGCCCCCTCCTCGGCTTCCCCGAGCAGTGCAGAGGCGCAGCGCCCCGGGGAAAGCCCTGCTAGGGTCTTTATTGTTTTTAATGTTTTGTTTTAATATTGATAATTTTATCATTGTTCCTTTTATGACTGTGTGCTGCTTTTCCAGAGACTTGCTCAAGGTGGCATATACATTTTCTAAGTATACCATTTTTTATCGGGGCACATGGCACATAAGTACTGGAGAAATTTCACCAACCCTTCAGCAGCTTCCACCCCATCAGTTTGGTGTAGTGGTCAGGAGTTGGACTCTAATCTGGGAGAACCGGGTTTGATTTCCCACTCCTCCACATGCAGCTGCTGGTGTGACTTTGGGCCAGTCACAAGTTCTCTCAGAGCTGTACTCTCATGAGCAGTTCTCAAAAGACCTCTCTCAGCCCCACCTACCTCACAGGGTGTCTTGTTGTGGGGAGGGGAAGGGAAAGGGATGGGTGGTGCACATGTCCTGGGTATCTCAAGTCTACTTGAAACCTGGTGGTTTCAAGGGAGCAGGAAGAGAATGAGGGTGTGTTCTTGACGCTTATTTTTATTGCACAAAGTATTGGATGGGGAAGGGAATGGAGGAAGAGCAGGTCAGTTTCACTCCCCTGTGGAGTGGAGCCTGAGGGGTGGGTGTTGCCTTCTGACACACTTCCGGTATGTTAGGGGGTGTGGCATATGCAAATGAGTTATGCAAATGAGTTATGGTAATGAGCTCCTGCACCTCTTTTTCTACAAAATGACCCCTGCCTATTTGTACTTTATTATAGGTCAGTAAAAATGCTAGCGTTCCAGTGCTACATTCATTCTATTTATTCCATTAAGTGCATGGTGTTAATTTCAAATGGAAATGTCAGCTCAACTGGGTAACTCCTCTCCAAATGACTCAACTCTACTGTTTCTTTTTTCACATTTCCCACATCAGGGCTCACAGGTGCGCATGGTTTTCAGCAATGTTCAAGTCTCAGTATACCAGCCGATTGTGTCTGTACAGCAAGCTTCTCCTACATTAGTACTGAGTGCTACATTTCAGTCGATTTCCCCAAATATCAAAACTTATTGACTGACCTAGATATGGCATCCGCCTTGCCACGTTTTTACTAACTCAGCCCTGCAATGATATTCAGACATTTTATAGATTTTTCGATGGCAGATTTTTCGGTTGTCAGATATTATGTTTACAAAGACTGTTAAGATCTCTCACTCCCAAATGGGGTGATTTCCTTATCACATCCTGCATTGGCATGTATTCAAATCACTGTAGGCTTTGATCATTTGATTCACTGTTAAGGTCTTCTGGGACAGAACTGTTTTGTATTAGATTCAATGGTTAATGGATTAGAATGGAATGATTGTGTCATAGAATCACAGAGCTGGAAGGGGCCAGACAGGCCATCTAGTCCAACCCCCTGCTCAGTGCAGGATCAGCCTAGAGCATCCCTGACAAGGATTTGTCCAGACGCTACTTAAAGACTGCTAGTGAGGGGGAGCTCACCACCTCCCTAGGCAGCTGATCCCACTGTGGCACAACTCTTATTGTAAAAGAGGCGGGACCTTCCTGCCCATAATTTAAACCCATTATTGCGAGTCCTCTCCTCTGCTGCCCACAGGAACAGCTCCCTGCCCTCCTCCTTTTGCCCTTCAAATACTTCAAGAGAGCAATCAATTCCCTCTTCAACCTCCTCTTCTCCAGACTGAACATTCCCAAGTCCCTCAGCCTTTCCTCCTAGAGCTTCTTGGTCTCCAGACCTCTGATCATCCTTGTCGCTCTCCTCTGCGCCTGCTCCATTCTGTCCACATCCTTTTTGAGGCGAGGCCTCCAGATCTGCAAACCATACTCCAGGTGTGGCCTGACCAACGCAGTGTACAGTGGGACTATGACATCTTGTGATTTGGATGTTATGCCTCTGTTGATACACCCCAAGATCGCATCGGCCTTTTTTGTTGCTGCATCACGCTGGCTGCTCACATTTCACTTACAGTCCACCCATACCCCAAGATCTTGCTCACACACACTGTTACCCAGAAGCGTATCCACCATCCCATATACATGTTCCTCATTACTGTTACCCAGATGTAGAACTCAGCACTTATCCATGTTAAATTATATCTTGATCCAGGGCTCCATTGGGGCCGGGGCGTGCCGGAGTGCCACTCCGGGAGAGAAGGGCCCGGGGGGCAGGCACAGCCCTGCCCCCCAACTCGCTTTCCTAGCCGGCCCTTCGCTTCCCACTCTGGAAGCAAACCTCCCACCCCCCTCACTCTTCCCAGGCCGGCAAATGCTGCCGGCGGGGGGAGAAGCCCTTCCCTCCCCCCCCACTCACTGTTCCCGGGGCTGTGGCTGGCCGCCGGCCCCGGGAAGAAGCCCCCTCCCCCTCCCTCCGCTCTACTGATCCCGGGGCTGTGGCTGGCCGCCGGCCCCGGGAAGAAACCCCCGCCCCCTCCCTCTGCTCTACTGATCCCGGGGCTGTGGCTGGCCGCTGGCCCCGGGGAGAAGCCCCCGCCCCCTCCCACCGCTCAACTGATCCTGGGGCTGCGGCTGGCCGCCGGCCCCGGGGAGAAGCCCCTGCCCCCTCCCACTGCTCAACTGATCCTGGGGCCGCGGCTGGCCGCCGGCCCCAGGGAGAAGCCCCCTCCCCCTCCCCCACTCACTGATCCCGGGGCGCGGGAGGGGGGCGCAAGGGAGGGAGAAGCCGGGCCTGAGTGGCTTAACGCCACTCAGGCCCAAGCAAGGGGGGGGAGGGATGGAAACACCAGCCCCAGTGGGGGGAGAAGCGCCTCTTCCTTCCTTCTTTCCTTCTTTCCTTCTTTCCTTCCTTCCTTCCTTCCTTCTCTCTCCCCCCACCTACCTACCTACCTACCTTCCTGTTCCTTCCTTTCCCCCTTCCTTCCCCTCTCCCTTCCTCCCTCCCTCCCCCCTTCCTTCCTTCCTTCTCTCTCTCCCCCCACCTACCTACCTACCTTTCTGTTCCTTCCTTCCCCCTTCCTCCCTCTCTCCCCAACTACCTACCTACCTTACTGTTCCTTTCTTCCTTCCTTCCCCCCTTTATTCCTCCTTCCTTCCTTTCTTCCTTCCCCCCTCCCTCCCTTTCTTTCTTTCTTTCTTTCTTTCTTTCTTTCTTTCTTTCTTTCTTTCTTTCTTTCTTTCTTTCTTTCTTTCTTCTCTCTCTCTCTCTCTCTCTCTCTCTCTCTCTCTCTCTTTCTTTCTTTTTTTCTTTTTTTCTTCTCTCTCTCTCCCCCACCTACCTACCTACCTTCCTTCCTGTTCTCTTCCTTCCTTCCTTCCTTCCTTCCTTCCTTCCTTCCTTCCTTCCTTCCTTCCTTCCTTCCTTCCTTCCTTCCTTCCCTTCCTTCCCCTTCCCTTCCCTTCCCTTCCCTTCCCTTCCTTTCCTTCCTTTCCTTCCTTCCCCCTCCCTCCCTCCCTCCCTTCTTGCCTTCTGACACACTGCCCATGACGTCAGGGATGTGTGGCCTTTTGACACTTCCGGTGACGGGCCCAGAACTAAGTCCTGTGGCACCCCACTGGGCACCTCCCTCCATTTGGATGAAATGCCATTGACAACTACTCTCTGAGTGCAGTTCTCCAACCCGTTCCCTGTCCACATCACTATCCTAGAGTCCAGGCCACCGTCCTCTAGTTTACCCATCAGAACATCATGGGGAACCCTGTCAAAATCTTTACTGAAATCCAGGTAAAAAGATATGTGGATCAGAACCACATATCTTCAGAACAGTGGCCCAAATAACCCTAAGCCCAGTCAGCCATGGTTAGTATTTGGATGGGAAACCACCAAGGAAGATGGGGGTTGCTGTGCAGGGGAAGGCAACGGTAAACTACCTCGGCTCATTTCTGACCTTGAAGACCCCATGGGGCCTCACCACAAGACAGCTGCAAATTGATAACACTTAATTATTATTACATCTAAAAACTGAGTGGGTGGCTGCTGGGGAGAGGCTGGGGCACAGCAGAAGAACCTCTGCTTGGCATGCAGAAGACCTCAGGTTCAATCTCCGGGATCTCCAGTTAAAAGGAAAAGGCAGTAAGTGACATGAAGAAGAAGAAGAAGAAGAAGAAGAAGAGATTGGATTTATATCCCGCCCTTCACTCACTTGTAGTCTCAGAGCGGCTTACAAACTCCTTTCCCTTCTCCTTTCCCTTTTATTGAAAAAACCATTTTACAAGAGAAATTCTTATGGGGATGTGCCTTTAAGAAAGGAGGCGGAGCCCACCAAAGCTCCACCGTAGCTATGGGCCTGGAGCTGGCCTAGTGATCACCTAGGGTGCTGGATTTTGAGAGGCACCCAAAAGTCAAGAGGATTCTCTTCTACTGGCCCAGAGGGAAGCTTGCCATCAATTCCCTTTTAGAATCTCTGGGTCTGTTGAATCTGGCCTGCTGTAGCTGCCATTATGGGGCACCGAATGCCGGAAGAAGAAGCAGCAGCATATTTTAAAAGCAAACCTGCCACTCCAGGGACAAATCCTACCATGTACACAAACCATAACAAAACTAAACAACAGTGTCACAACCAATCCCCCCTCTAAGCTGCAGAGTCCTGTGAGCAGAAATCCCACTTTGTGAGCCACTGGCATTAAAGTCGTGAGTGAGCGATTTGGCTACGGCATCAATTAGTTTGCTCTGGAGCCCATCCTTCCGGAGCTGAGGCGAAAATCTGTGAGCTGGAGGCTAAAAGACTGCGAGCTAGCTCACACTAAGTCAGCTTAGAGGGAACACTGGTCATAACTCACTGTGGCCTCAGACCAGGGACTCCGCACTCTCAGAGTCCGGGTTTCCCTCCCTGCTTCGTTCCTTGGCCACAGGTCCTAAAAACTGAGTCTGTGCACAACTTGCAAGGGCCGAACCCCAGTTGCCACTTCCCAAGACCTCCGTGCCTTCCCTCAAGGTGCAGAACATGCTCTGGCTCCAACACAAGTCTGTAGGGGTTGGACTTGGGCTTTTCTCCAGCCTTCCTCTCTTCCTCAGTCTTTCCCTGTTCTTCTACCCTGCTGAGCCCTGAGGCTAACTGCCAACCATCAGCCCCGGCTTCTCCTGTCCTCCAGCCCAGGGCATACCCACCTTCTTAACCCTGTGCCTGTCCTCCTGGGGACCATGGCCACCTCTGGTCCATCTTCTGCAGAACTGCTTCTCAGAGGTCATTTCATAGAGGTGCAGGAGCTTATTAGCATAACTCATTAGCATAATCATTAGCATATGTCACGCCCCCTGACATCGCCAGAAGTGTGTCAGAAGGCAACGCCCACCGCTCAGGCTCCACCTCAAAAATCTCCAGGTCTTTCCCAACTCAGAGCTGGCAAGCCAGCTCTACACTTTGACTAAAGACACGTTAGGTTTCCTTTGCTCTTGCAGGGAAGCTCCCCTACAACAAGCATGGAAATACAGACCAAGTTAGTATGCTTTTGATTTTTCCACAGCACATCACTATATGTGCCCGCTCCTGGGCTTGTTACTCCTGGAATGGCGTTCCTGCTTGAAATGACCCCTGGCTGCCCTCTAGAAGAAGAAAATGATGATGATGAAGAAGAGATTGGATTTATACCCCGCCCTTCACTTGTAGTCTCAGAGCGGTTTACAAACTCCTTTCCCTTCCCCTCCCCACAACAGACACCCTGTGAGGTAGGTGGGGCTGAGAGAGCTCTGAGACAACTGTCCTTGAGAGAACAGCTGGTACAGAGCTATGGCTTGCCCAAGGTCATCCAGCAGCTGCAAGTGGAGAAGTGGGGAATCAAACCTGGTTCTCCCAGATTAGAGTCCGTGCACTTAACCACTACACCAAACTGGCTCTAGGGGTGTGTGTGTGTGAGAGAGAGAGCTGGAGATCTCCTGGTATTACAATTGATCTCCAGACCACAAAGTTCAGTTCCCCTTGGGGAAAATGGCTGCTTTGGAAGATGGGCTGCATGGCATTGTACCCCACTGAGGTCCCCCCCTCTCAAAACCCTGTTCTTTCCAGGCTCCACCCTCCCAAATCTCCTGGTCTTTCTCAACTAAAGTTGCCATCCCTACAATGAGTATTAGGACTGAGAGAATCACAATATAAGACAAATAACAAAGGAAGCATAAGCTATTGTGAAAAGATTACGAAATACTTTAACCGTACGTGATTCACCATATTATACCAAAACGTCATAGTTGTGTGGAAACAAACACACAATCACCCTCTTGTTCATAAGACTATAAAGTCTCTTGATATGCAGAACCGTCTCTGGAAATAAACTGCTTTCCAGACTCCTTGTTGCTTGTTTGATAGTAGAATACTTGTGTACCTGTGTGCGCGAGAGTAGAATACTTGCGTCCTTGTGTGTGCGACCAGCAGTCGACTATTTGCCAGGTTCACAATGGTTTCCTCAGGCACACAGACCAGCTCTAAAAGCAATACAAATGACTAAGTATGCATTTATATGCACTAAGAATTTGTGATGTTATTATGACATGAATGCTGATGCCAAGATTTCAGAAAAGGTTCTTTGGGACACAAAAGCCTCCACACCGCTTTCCAAAAGGCAAAATGCTCAAGAACCACTAGGAGCATTCTACTTCTGGAGCCTTTGACCTTTAAAACCAATTGTATCTGCCTGGCAGGTCCCTTAAAGGGCTACCACACAATCTATGCAATGACTTACTTCTAAAATAGACACAGACAGGATATCCTAATACAACCACATACTTCTGATAGGTTGTTTCCACACAACTGTGGTGTTTTGGTATAATATGGTGAGTTACAGTTAAAGTTACAGTATAATATGGTGAGTTACAGTTAAAGTATTTCGTAATCTTATCACTATAGCTTATGCTTCCTTTGTTATCTATCCCTACAATGGGGGCAGGAGTTCCCCTGCTTTTGGACCCCCCCCCCCAATTCACTGCAACCCAGCAGGCTGGCAGGAAAGCCCGTCCCACAAGCACCTCTGTCCATGCTCAATGTGCTTGGTGCAATGGCGTCACCCAGAGACAATGTCATCACACAGGGCACATTGTGCAGGGGGATGCTCTAGCATTTGGAGGGGAAAAACTCTATGGTAACCATAGAGTCCCCCCCCAAAAAAAGGAAGCGCATCCCCCACATGACATGTCCTGCGTGATGTCATCACTTCCAGGTGATGTCCTCATGGCACATACACTTTGCGTATGCACCAGAAGCCTCCAGGAAGAAGACTGGAGCCCTCTGCTGGAACATGGTAAGGACCTGGCAACCCTATTCCAAACTGAGAGCTGGCAGCCCGAATCCTCTTGCCTCCGCTCTGTACCTTCCATCTTCCCTCCTGCCACCGGATTTTAAGGCTCCCAGCAGGCATGTTCATCTTTGCTCTCTCTGTGGTGGCAACACATCCCATTCAGCCTGATTGAGTTCCAACCAGGACTTTGAAGGCACCAAACCACCGTTTGGGCCCTGCTGGGCTGTCCTGAGAGCCAGTTGGGTGTAGTGGTTAAGTACACGGACTCTAATCTGGGACAACCGGGTTTGATTCCCCACTCCTCCACTTGCACCTGGCTGGATGACCTTGGGCAAGTCATAGCTCTGACAGGAGCTGTCCTTGAACAGGCAGTTCTGGAAAGAGCTCTCTCAGCCCCACCTACCTCACAGGGTGTCTGTTGTGGGGAGGGGAAGGGAAAGGAGTTTGTAAGCCGCTCTGAGACTTCGAGTAAAGGGCGGGGTATAAATCCAGTCTCCTCCTCCTCTTCCTCCTTCTCTTCTTCTACTTTTCTGCAGTTGATAATCTGTTTGGCATCTGCTCCAGTCAAGCAGCGGAGCTCAGCTCAAGTAAAAAAAATAAAAATGGTATGTTCATCTGCGAAAAAATGTTCAGTGCCAATTTCTCAGCATCCCTAATTTTTACCCGTGAAGGAGAAAAAAAATGCTTGTGTTGCGTAAGGACAAGCTCTTCGCCTCCTTTGAATCAAAACAACGTGAAAAAAAATGAGTGCGTTCCAATCCCTATTTGTGTAATGACACTTGCGGAGCTATTGACTCTCTCTTTCTCAATTCGATTAGCTGAGTGGGTATTCCTTTGAAAGCTTTGGGAGGAAATTGATGGGGATAAATAGAAGTTTCTCAAATGTCAGGCCTCGGTAAAATGGATTTTCATTCATTATCATACACATCGCCCCGCTTTCAAGAAGGCCACAAAACCTCCCCTGGTCATGCCATGGTTAAGAGCATGGGGGGGGGGGGGGAGAGAGAGAGAGAGAGAGAGAGAGAGAGAGAGAGAGAGAGAGAGAGAGATTATTTCAAAGAACTCTAGGACAGAGCTACACATAGTAGGAAGTCTCAATGCATTTTGAAAGACATTATGCTTCAGTTGGACTAGTTTGACCCATTTGGGAGTGTTTTCCGTATGAACATTGTACAGTTTTCATGATGGTCTCAACCTGATGAAGATCAACTAAAATGATCACCAGATACTTCATTGTGATTAGATATATGGACCTTTATTGTTGATAGGAATTGGTTTGCTGCTTTTTTGTATTAAATTTGCATTACAGAAATGTTATTTGTCTTTAGCATCTTGACGTCTATTTTGGTTCCTGTTTAGTGCTGTTATTTATAGTTGTAATTCTTCGCTATTCTTTGTGATGTTCCTCCAATGGCAATTGCGCCAAACCCTTCAGGAGCATCAAGCAGTATTTTTTGACTACAAGGGCATAAATAAAACGGGGCACTGCGTATGAGATGCTGTTTTTTAGTGAGAGGCTTGTTGAGAAAGGGGGAAGAGGCCCTTGAGAGTGCAGTGTGCGTTTTTTTAAAATAATAACTTCGAGGCATTTGTCCCAGGTGTAGGAATCAAATTTATATAGACAGATTCATTTCTCAAAAAAAAAAAAAACACAGAAAACCCCCACCAACAACACAAAAACAGAACGGGTTTAATTAGCGAATCATTTTCTCTGCCAAACGTGGCATGGCTTTATTTGACACTTTTTATTTTTCATTCTGGCAGTTTTTAGTTTAATTATAGAAGAAGAACAGCAGGTGGCTTTAACTGGGGATATAGGCAGGTGTGGGGAATTTGTCAGTTTCAACACATCTGCAATCACCTTGGCATTTGGGACAGGATGACTTGAGTAAAGATCCCCCCCCCCCAAAGATATCTCTTCTCTCTCTCTCTCATATAGATAAGCAGGTCTTGGAAGCTAAGTCGGTTCAGCCCTGGTTAGTACTTGGACGGGAGACTACCAAGGCAATTCAGGGTTGCTACACAGAGACCCTGGTCACCGAAATAAAATGGGGGGAGGGGGGAAGCGAGGCTTTTTGTGCCAGAGTACTTTGACCCGCAGTTGCATGATCACACATTTCTGCAAAGCTGTGGTCGAAACTCGCCACTGTGTGATCAGACGCAACCGTGGGCAAGTTGGGTTTTTTCCCCTGTTCCTTTCCGATTCGCTTAAACGGGGGATTGATGAATCGCACTTCCACGCTCCCCCGGCTTCCAATGGCCGTATGCGATGATGCGTATACTGAGAAGGGGAAAACAAACATCAGCATGGCGTTGGGATAGCCTGATCAGACTATCCCCGATGCCACAAGTGCGTGCTGGAGCAATCACACGGGGAAAGTCCATCTGTGGCCTGTAGCAACTCGTTTGATACTGGATTTTCCCTACTGTTTTTTTTACTGCGCTTCTTCGGCGGAGAGCAACAGCTTGCCGACGGGTCCCGGATGCTTCACAGATGTGCTCTTGCGATCACACCCTTAAAATCCAGCAGGGAGTTGTGCCTCTCTCGTGGCTAATTCTGCGTGTGATCGGAGCCAGAGGCAGGCAATGACAAACCACCTCTGTTCATCTCTGGCCATGACCTGGATGGCCGAGGCTAGCCAGTTCTCTTCAGATCTCAGAAGCTAAGCAAGGTCAGCCTTGGTTAGCACTTGGAGGGGAGGCCGACAAGGAAGACAAAAGTTGCTACGCAGAGGCAGGCAGTGGAAAACCACCTCTGTTCGTCTCTTGCCCTATGAGGCCACCATCAGTTGGCTGTCATGATGGCATTTTTCAGCGCCAACATAGTGGGATCTATGAGGGCCAGCTTGGTGCAGTGGTTAAGAGCGGCAGACTCTAATCTGGAGAACTGGGTTTGAGTCCCCATGCCTCCACGTGCAGCTGCTGGGTGACCTTGGGCCAGTCAGAGGTCTCTCAGAACTCTCTCAGCCCCATGTACCACTTTGAGAGCCAGTTTGGTGTAGTGGTTAAGTGCGCGGACTCTAATCTGGGAGAACCGGGTTTGATTCCCCACTCCTCCACTTGCACCTGCTGGATTACCTTGGGCACGCCATAGTTCTGTACCAGCTGTTCTCTCAAGGACAGCTTGGGAAAGAGTTCTCTCAGCCCCACCTACCTCCCAGGGTGTCTGTTGTGGGGAGGGGAAGGGAAAGGAGTTTGTAAGCCGCTCTGAGACTCCCTTGGGGAGTGGAGGGCGGGGTATAAATCCAATCTCTTCTCTTCTTCTTCTACCTCACAGGGTGTCTGTTGTGGGGAGAGGAAGGAAGGAGATTGTAAGCTATTAAGTACTGATCAAGTACATCCCCTCTTATATCCATCTGCCTTTTCTCCAGTTTTGCTGTGTTGAATAGTTCATTTCACATAGGACACGTGCTCAGTAAGAGGAATGGGCACAGCAGAATGCTGCTGATGCTTCAACATGCTAGTAGGTATTAGAGATCCAAAGGCAGAAGCGGCCTGATAGGCTATCAGTATGGTGCCGTGATTAAGAGCAGCAGAGTCTAATCGGGAGAACTGGGTTTGATTCCCCACTCCTTCACATGAAGCCAGCTGGATGACCATGGGCCAGTCACAGTTCGCTCAGAGCTCTCTCAGCCCCATCCACCTCACAGGGTGTTTGTTGTGGCGAGAGGAAGGGAAGGTGACTGTAAGCTGCTCTGAGACTCCTTCAGGTAGTGAAGAGCAGGGTATATAACTAACTCTACTTCTCCTCCTTCTCTTCCTCCTCCAGTTTGGTGAAGTGGTTAAGTGCCAAGACTCTAATCTGGGAGAACTGGGTTTGTTTCTCCACTCTTCCGCTTGCAGTTGCTGGATGATCTTGGGCAAGCCATAGTTCTCTCAGAGCTGTTCTTTCAAGAGCAGTCCTCCAAAGAGCTCTCTCAGCCTCACCTACCTCACAGGGTGTCTGTTGTGGGGAAGGGAAGGGAAAGGAGATTGTAAACCACTCTGAGACTTCTTTGGGTAGTGAAGGGCAGGGTATAAATCCAATCTCCTCCTCCCCATCCTCCCCCCCCCCCCATTGTTGGCCATCCAGAAGAACTGGTCAGCTGCTGTGTAAGACAGGATGCTGGACTACATGGACCACTGGTCTGCTCCAGGAGAGCTCTTCTTATGTTCAGAATCGCAGGAGGGCAGTGTTTTATCCTTAAGGTATGTGAAACCTTAAAAAAATCCATTTGCTTTCAGAAGCCAAAGTAGGTTGAAGAGCCCTATCAAAAGGATCTAAGAGGAATCAATGGCTATATCTGAAAAGAAGTGGATTTTGGAAGAAAATAATCTACTCCCCATAGCAATGCTACCTCGACGGAACATATCAGGGCCACACACCTGATTCGCTGCTCCCCCGTTTTACATTTGTTACAACCCTCGAGACAGTTAGGAACCCATCTTTCAACTATGCTCTGCCCAACAGCTGCTGCTTTACAGACGGTTGTTCAGCCATGAACCTTCTCCCTCTCTTGGCAACAGACTCCCGGAAGCAGTTCAAAAAGCCATCTAGATGGTTTGCAAGGACAGCTTGCTTCAAAGGAGCTTCTCCTGAACTTTCAAAGCACTTCAGTTTTGAAACATGGGCCTCTTTCTTAGTAACAGGCTGATCGGAAGCTGAGTCCTTCCTTGATATTATTTGTGAGCTTGCCACCTGTTCCTTCTTTCCAAGAACTGCTGTTTTCTTTTTCTTTTCTCTTCCCAGAAATACTCACAGAAAAGAAGAGGCATAAGGTAACCGTGAAAAAAGAACTCTGTAAAGTTAATACCTTACAAGAACAGCATATTCTAATTAACTACTGGCATGCACAATACATTGGCTGCGGTCACATGCGCCAGTTGAAGCGCAGAGGAAGAGAGGCTATTTCCTCTGGAGATATTTGACATGCAGTTGTGAGATCACACAGCCCTTTGAAGCTGTGGGCGCAGCCCATCACTGTGTGATCAGACACAACTGTGTGTGAGTCGTTTTTGTTTTGTTTTTTTTGCTGTTTTTTCCCCTTGTGTATAAACAAGGAATCAAGGAATTGCACCTCTGCACTGAGGGCCCCCTATGAAATATGCAATGATGCGCATACTCCACAGGAGGGGGGACACGGCACAGAGATGGAATGGCATGATCAGACCATCCCAATGGCATGAGAGCGCGCTTGAGTGATCAGACAGGGGAAAGTCTGTCTGTGGCCCGCCGGCAAGCATTAGGACTGGACTTTCCCCGATGTCTTTTAACTCTGCTTCTGTGGCGAGGCAGCACAGGTTGTTGACGACTGTGGGACACTTCCCAGATGTTGCTGTCTGATCTCTCCCTTCAGATCCACCAGGCATTCACACTTATGTTGGATCTAAAGGAGCGTGTGATCGCAACCATGGTTTTCTTACAATCTCACAATATGTTCCTTGTCCGGAAGCCCTCCCAAGGCAACCCTAGTCATTTGTGTGTTTAGTTTCAATAACTCGGAATGTCAGACGCTTTGGGCTATCATGGGAAGGTGGGGTAGAAGTAAGTTGGCCAGCTCCAAGTTGGGAAATTCCTGGAGATTTGCTGTTGGCCATTGCTGATGCAGGAAGCAACTGGTGTCCCTTCCTGGACCTGCCTTTCTATCAGCCACAGGAGCTCAGCTTAGAACTGGATGGTGCTGCTGTTGGAGTAGCCGTCAGGAGTACATTGCTTGAGATGACAAAAGACCCCGAAGCTGCCTTATATTGAATCCAACCATTCATCCATCCAGGGGCGTAGAGTTTTCTGAAGTCCGGGGGGGGGGCGGGGGCTCTTTAGCATGCGCACGAAGCATGCGCGCTCGCTGGGGCGATGTTTCTGCCCCCCCCCCGGAAAAGCTACTGCCAGCCGCCGCACCTCCCCGGCCCTTCTGAGGCTCACCAGCTGGTGCTGCTGGTGCCTTTCCCTCCCCCTCCGCCCTGGCCACTCCCTCCCTCACCCCTAAAAGAGGAAGAGGGAGAGATAAGGAGGGAGGAATGGCCAGGCCGGTGGGGGGGAGAGGCACCAGCTGGCGAGCCTCGGAAGGGCCCGGGAGGCGCGGCGGCAAGGCGCCGGCGGCAGGCGCCACATTTTCCCAGGGGGGGCTCAGTCCCCCCCGGGAAATTTCGGGGGTGGCTCGAGCCCTCTAGCCCCCCCCCTGTAGTCTACGCCGGTGAGTCCGTCAGCACCAGTATTATCTACTTCAGGGTCCCCAAACTTTTTGAGTCTTTGGGTACCTTAGAATTTCTGTGGTAGGGTGGTGGGTCCAACCACAAAAACAGCTGCCTCAGGAGTTAGAGCCAACCACAAAATGACTGCCAAAGGAGGTGGGGCTACCTATACAGAGGAAGCCCAAGTGCAGAAAGAAGAGCAATGATTAAAAAATAGATGGGGGAAGAAAGGGCAAGAGAGAATAAAACAAGTTGGACCAGAACCAATGGGTTGAAACTAAATCAAAAGAGTTTTCAGCTAAGCATTAGGAAGAACTTCCTGACAGTTGGAGCGGTTCCTCAGTGGAACATTCTTCCTCGGGAGGTGGTGGGCTCTCCTTCTCTGGAGGTTTTGAATCAGAGGCTAGATGGCCATCTGACCGCCATGCTGCTTAAGAATGTAGGCAGCTCATGAGAAGGGAGGGCAGGAAGGGTTGCCTCGGTGCTTAGTTCTTGTGGCCCTTTCTTAAAAGCCCAAGGAAATGCCAATGGCTACTTGGGTCAGGAAGCCCTATAAATTCTTCAGGCCAATTTGGCTAGGACATTTTTTCCCCATCTTCTGGGTGTGGAACATGGGTCACTGGCTGTGGGGGGTAAGTATTTGTGAATTTCCTGCATTGTGCAGGGGGTCGGACTAGATGGCCCTGGAGGCTCTTCCAGCTCTATGATTCTAAACAGTGTGGTGGCAGCTGCCACTGAAACCATGTTATTTTAATTTGTGTAGCTGATCAGGTCACCAATGGGCAATCAGAAATCTTTCTGGGCATTTTGTAATCCAAGGTGTTGGTGGCCGCCATGACACCCATGGGCACCAGGTTGGAGACCCCGATCTACTGAGACCTGCAGCAGCTCTCCAGGGTCGAAGGTAGAGGTTAAGTGTGCAGACTCTAATCTAGGAGAACCAGGTTTGATTCCCACTCCTCCACTTGCACCTGCTGGATGACCTTGAGCAAGCCATAGTTCTGGCACAGCTGTTCTTGAAAAAGAGCAGTTTCTGTCAGAGCTCTCTCAGCCCCACCTACCTCCCAGGGTGTCTGTTGTGGGGAGGGGAAGGGAAAGGAGTTTGTAAGCCGCTCTGAGACTCCCTTGGGGAGTGGAGGGCGGGGTATAAATCCAATCTCCTCCTCCTCTTCTCCTCCTCCTCCTTTTCTTCTCCTTCTCCTCGTCCTCCTTCTTTTCTTCTCCTTTTTTTTCTCCTCCTCCTTCTCCCTCTTCTGTCACCTTCTGCCTGGAGATGCCAGGGACTGAACCTGGGACCTTCTGCGTGCCACCTCACCTTGAACTGCCCTTACTTCTACGTCACTCCCTTCTGCTCCCTGGAGGAAGGGAATTTCAGAAGACGGCCATGTTGGGCTCTAGCAGAAAGGCTAGGTCTGAGTCCAGCAGCACCTTCTTCACCCAAAGAGTGATTAACCCTTGGAATTCACTGCCACAAGAGGTGGTGGCGGCTACAAGCACGGACGCCTTTAGGAGGGAATTGGATCAACATATGGAGCTGAGATCCATCAGTGGCCATTAGTCTCAAGGTATAGATAGGAAATCTCAGTCTTGGGAAAGTGATGCACTTTATTCTTGGTGTTTGGTGTTGAGGGGGCAACAGAGGGCGGGCTTCTAGTGTCCTGGTCCCACTGGTGGACCTCCTGATGACACCTGGTGTTTTTGGCCACTGTGTGACAGAGTGTTGGACTGGGTGGGCCATTGGCCTGATCCAACATTGGCTTCTCTTATGTTCAAGACCAATACGATTTTCGAGGCGTGAACTTTTGAGAATCAAAGCTCCCTTTATCAGCTAGAGGAAGGTTGTGTAGAGGAAGGGTAGAGATTAAAACAAAAAAAAAATCATCTAAGCGATCTTGGCAATAGCCTTACAACTCATAACAATATTAGTTTCGCCATATTGTAGGTAGGGGGCTGGGATCAAGAAGTAGCCCACGGCCACCAACTGTGCTTGCAGCCGACGTGGGATCCGAACTGGGGGACTTCCAGCTGATGGCTCACACTTTCCAATATGTTTGTCATTCTGGGAAGTGGGAGGCGGAGTGGAGGCAGAGGAGTGATTGGCACATAGCACAGGCTAGGAATGCACCCCATCGCCGCCCATCCACTATGAGCCTTGCCATGTCTAAGTCATCAAGTGCCAGGTGGGGTCTGGAGACCTCCCAGAATTGAGACTGAGCTCCAGGCAATGAAGATCAGTCCCCGTGGAGCAAATGGCAGCTCTGGAGGGTAGACTCTATGGTTTTATACACCCCTGAAGTCCCTTCCCTCACATGATCAAATACAGAAAAGAACAAGAGGCCAGGAGTGCCTTAAAGACTAATGAGATTCGTGGCAGGGTATGATCTTTCGTGAGTCACTGCACACTTCTTCAGTGACTCATGAAAGCTTATCCCCTGCCCCAAGTTCTATTAGTCTTTAAGGTGCTTCTGGACTCTCGCTCTTGTCTGCTGCTACGGACAGACTAACAAGGCCACCCGTCTTGATCTAGGATCAAATATAGTCACACAGGAAGATGCCTTGAAATGAATCAGACCATTGGTCCGTCAGGGTCGGTATTGTCTACTCAGACTGGCAGCAGCTCTCCAGGGTCTTAGGCAGAGGTTTTTCACCACACCTACTGCCTGCTCCTTTTAACTGGAGATGCTGGGGACTGAACTTGGAACTTTCTGTATGCCGCACAGGAAGCTGAATTGTAATGACCAACCAAGATCAGTATTGCCTACTCAGAATGGCAGCAGCTCTCCAGGGTCTCAAGAGAGAAGAAGAGAAGAGATTGGATTCATACCCCACCCTTCACTACCCGAAGGAGTCTCAGAGCTGCTTACAATCTCCTTTCCCTTCCCCTCCCCACAACAGACATCCTGTGAGGTAGGTGGGGCTGAAAGAGCTCTTTGGAGGACTGCTTGCGAGAGAACAGCTCTGAGAGAACTTGCAACTGGCCCAAGGTCACTCAGCTGACTGCATGTGGAGAAGTGGGGAATCAAACCCAGTCACACCAGCAGCTGCATGTGGAGGAGTGGGGAATCAAACCTGGTTCTCCCAGATAAGAGTGTGCTTCTAACCACTACACCAAACTGCTCTACCAAAGTAGAGTTTTTTCACATCCCTACTACTATATACATACATACGGGGGGGGGGGGTGATGGCAGGGGCCGACCCTGGGACCTTCTGCTCACTACAGAGAAGCTCTACCACTGAACCCCACAGTCTCTCCCCTCTCTACTACAGAGAAGCTCTACCACTGAACTATGGTCTCTCCTGACCTGAAGTTGTCATTACTAATCTGGACAATCTCAACATGAAGGTTGAGCTATTTTATGTCAGGTTCTGCCCCACCACAGCAAGAGGATAACAGCGTAGCACTTAGTATGCAGTAAGCAGCGCTTGAAGTCCCCACAGGCATTCCCACCAATTCTTTTGCAAACGTTTCACATGCAGACAGTAAAGCTGAGAAAGAGTCTAAACCCACTTAAGGCTATGCCAGAAGCAAGACCTGAACTCAGGACAGCTCGATTCGAGCCCTGTAGCACCTTAGAGACCAACCAGATGCTCTTGAGGGTCAAGGTTCGCTCCATCAGATCTGACAAAGGGAGCTTTGACTAAACTTAAACTTAGCAGTCATCGGAAAAGACAATGGGCTCTCTTATGGATTAAGAAGTGATTAAATGACAGGAAGCAAAGAGTAGGGATCCACAGAAAATTCTCACAATGGAGTGAAATAAGCAGCAGAGTTTCACGAAGATTAGTACTGGGGGCAGTACTATTTGATTAATTCCTAAATGATCTGGGACAAGGGGTAAGCAGTGCAGTGGCCAAGTTACACAGAATTGTTCAGGATGGGGGAAACCAAAGTTGACTGTGAAGAGCTCCAAGAGGACATCCGAACACTGAGTGAGTGGGTGATAATGTGGAAAGTGTCAGGTGATGCACATTGGGACAAAAAAATTCCAAGCTTCAAGTATAGGCTAATGGGGTCTGAACTTGCTGAGAATGAGAGGGGAGAAGATCTTGGGGTTGTAGTGAATAGCTCAATGAAAATGTCAACCCAGTGTGTTGCATCAGTGAAAAAGACAAACTGTATGTTAGGGATGATTGGGAAATGGATTGAGAATAAAACAGCCAATATAATATTGCCCCCGTATAGAATACTGTGAACATTTCTGGTCACCGTATCTCCAAAAGGACATTGCAAAGTTGGAAAAAGTACAGAGGAGGGCAATCAAGATGATTCAGGGGTTGGAGCACCTTTCCTATGAGGAAATGCTGAAGAGTCTGCGTCTTTTCAATCTAGAAAAGAAACAACTAAGAGTGGGGGGGCATAATAGAGGTCTATATAGTTTTGCCTGGGGTGGGGTGAGCTGACACATTAAGAAGCATATTTGCACTTTGACTTGAGATTGGCAGCCGCTTTGCGTGAGGAAACAATATGGCGGTGAAATTTCCCCCTTCGGAGCAGAAGACTTAGAGTTCCGTCTTTGGGAAGAAGCCTTTGGCGAAATGTGGCTTGTTATCAGCTAGCATACGCATAAAGAAGAATATCGGAGGAACCGACATTAGCTCATCCACCAGGCTCCAGTGAATCCTTGAACTCCAGTGGGACTACTAAAACTGGGAGATTGTGTTCCATGTTATTGAGTTTCTGGTGTATGAGTTGATAAAGTTTAAATATCTCTATGTCCTGTGGTACGTCAAACATGCATTGTTATATTTAATTTCATTATATTTGTATTACATTGGACTGCGTCCTCTTTATTATATCCATACCACCTGAGGCTTGCAACTTTAGGTATAGATGATCCCACTCAGCAGCCACTCTTGGTTGTTCCCAAAATAGGACACTGCCATGTTTGCAGACAGAGGGGTCATTCTTCAATTTAGCTGAGTTGTAGATAGGCCACTGTGAGTCCAAATGGTCTTTCCTGACCCTTTAAGAATTAATTTTACATCATTCCACTAAAGGAACGAAAATTCATGACTACCTTTGTACAGGACTCTGACCCAAATTCCTCCCTGGTGTAACGTACGGCTGGTCACGGCCCATTTTCTTTCCTAGAAGCCCATTAATCTAATTTGTCAAGATTAATCTCGTGAAAGAGTCGCGCCCCTCACTGTCTCAATTATCCCCCTTTTTCTTCACTTTGCTGGTGTTTTCAAACACATTGCCTTCCATAACCTTGTCCGATCAGTGTTGTGAGTCCTGCTGAGGATGCAGCCCCGGCTCCAGCTGAGACCACACTCCCGACTTCAGCAGAGCCCACACCTGACCCCGATGAAACCTCAGAGCTCGCCAGTGTATCCCAACCACCTGTCCCAGCAACAGTGGTGGAGGAACAACACCTGACAGGCTGCCCCCCCCCCCCCCGACTCGCCTCCTCCAGTGGTGCATTTATGGAACCAGCTCAGGCAAGACTTAGCGTTCCAGTGGAAGGAGGTGCACCTGCGCAGCAGGCGGTCCCTCAGCCCTGAGTTCTAACAGAAGCCGGGACACACACGCTGAGCACTAATTAACCCCGGCACCTGAGGAGTATTTAGCTTCCCCACCTGACACTGGTTCCTGAGAGCCAGTTTGATGTAGTGGTTAAGTGCGCGGACTCTAATCTGGGAGAACCGGGTTTGATTCCCCACTCCTCCACTTGCACCTGGCTGGATGACCTTGGGCAAGCCACAGCTCTGTACCAGCTGTTCTCTCAAGGACAGCTTGGGAAAGAGCTCTCTCAGCCCCACCTACCTCACAGGGTATCTGTTGTGGGGAGGGGAAGGGAAAAGGAGTTTGTAAGCCGCTCTGAGACTCCCTTGGGGAGTGGAGGGCGGGGTATAAATCCAATCTCTTCTTCTTCTTCTTCTTCTCATGCCAGCAGCTAGTCAGTTTGACAACGCTCTGCACCTCCCTCGCCCATGCTCCGGATTCCTGATTCGTGCTTTGAACTCTCGGCTCCTTGACTCCGGCTTCTAACAACTACGCTCTTGGTTTGTACTTCGGACTCTGTTTTTTTTGGCTCCTGCTTGCTACCCCTTGATTCTGATCTCGGACTGGACTCGGACTTTCACTCTCTCCCGCCCTGCCTGCACCCAGCCCGTGACAATCAGCTGTCCTGCAAGGTGACTGGCTAGCATGATTTTCGGGGAGGGTGGCTTCCTCAAAAATGTTCGGGACTGAACATAACTGTCTCCGATTTCCTTCCCTGCTCGATGCCCAACTGGTTTCAAGAGTTTACAAGTGGATGCAGAGTAGACTGGGATCAGGCAAAGCTGTACCCAAACACTGACATGTGTACTATATGTACACAAGAAGCCATCTTATACTGAATCAGAGCAGTGCTCCATCAAGGTCAATACAGTCTACTTAGACTAGCAGTGGCTCTCCAGGGCAGGCCCGTAGTCAGGATTTTGTGGCTTGTGAGGCCAATTATTTTCTGGTGGGGCTAAAGTTCTCATGTTAGCCGGTCTGCTCTTTTATATTATTGATATTTGGGGGAAGATTAGCTCTTAACAATTTGCAGCAGGCGTTGCGGATCTCCACCTGTGTCTACAGAGGCTGCGCTTCGCCGAGACTTCCCAGGAACTGACACGAGACTTCAGTTAAGAGTTATCAAGATAAATTGTTTACTGTAGAAAGGATAAAAGATCCATATGCAATATTACACAATCATACACACGGTTACACAGATCTAAGAAATTAGGTAGAATTACAGAGACATTTGCGTGAGCAGGGGAATTGATGGTGTCCGTCGAGGGCGATATTTACCTCAAAAGGAATCTAGCGAAGTCCGTCTGGAAAAGAGGGGTGGGTGAAGAAGTATCTTTGGACAAAGGAGAAAGGATCGTGGTTCTGAACCAGCAGAGGCCACGTGGCGGATTCAAGTGGTGCACCCAAGGATCCGTGAGGAAGGGAGGAAGAGCAAGCAGGAGCGGGGAGGAAAATCTGACTTGTGACTCTTGGGGAACAGTATTTATTGGGGGGTGTTCCTGGGAGGTTGGCAAGGTCTGAGACCTTCCCAGGAATGCCTATAGATGGTCCGTTCTCTGTCCCTGGCCACTAAGAGGGTCCTATGGGAGTGGTTAATATTTAGATCTACCTGATGGTCAGGACAGGATGTTGACATCAGCGGCATCTGGCATGATCTTCTAGATGAAAGGGGTCCCGGGCGGCAGAACCGGTCCATCAGGAAGCATCCCGCTGTTTTCGCACCCTTGTGTGAAGTCCTTTGATGTGCCAAATGGAGGGGGGAAGTTGCAGGAGGGGGTTCAAGCCTGTGTATGTGTATGGAGTTCATACTTTCATGGAGTTAGTGGTATGTGTCTCTAGCCAAACAGCTTCACATGATTGTGTGTGTGTGTGTGTGTGTGTCTTTGTGCTTTGGACATCCTTCAGGCTGGAGGTGGTAACCTCAGAAAATGGTGCTTTAAATCTTCATTGGAAGCGTCTGCTATCATTTTCCCACTGGTCACTGTGTGCACTATTTTAACTCACATAACTGGCAGCATAGTCCATTCACTGCTCTCATAAATCACCAGAAAAGTCCCAAAGAATGTTGCTCTGGCTTACACTCAGTGCAGAAAGAAAAGCCATTTAGCCCATAGAAAGCTCTGACAAGGATAGATCTCTAAATTGCAAGCTGTCAACCACTTTGGATGACAGTTCTCAGCTGCTGCAAGTTAATCACTGCTGCCAGCCTAAGCAACAGTTCTGAGAACAAGCCGGCAGGTGGAGGTGATGACTTCCATAGTCAAGAAAGCTAACACTTAGGCAGAAAAAACTTTCTTAAAGGAGAACAGTTTCTTGACACTGAGTTGGAAGAGATCCTAGAGGTCACCTACTCCAACCCCCCTTGCTCAGTAAGAGAATTAGTCAGCGCACCCTAGTCTGCTTAAAGGAGTACATGCCTTTTAGAAATGTTTTAAAATGATTGAAAAAAAGCTGCTGTGTGACAGAGTGTTGGACTGGATGGGCCATTGGCCTGATCCAACATTGGCTTTTCTTATGTTCTTATGTTCTTATTTACAAGATAAGTTCTTGTGGGGCTTTGCCTTTAAGAAAGGGGGCAGAGTCCCCCAAAGCCCCAGCATAGCTACGGGCCTGCTTCCTGATCCTTTTAGCTGGAGATGCCGGGTAGTGAACCCGGGACCTTCTTCATGGAAAGCAGATGTTCTGCCACTTAGAATAATAGAATCATAGAGTTGGAATGGACCTCCAGGTTCCTCTAGTCCAACCCCCTGCACAATGCAGGAATCTGAGCCACAGCCCCTTCACAAGTAATCATTTGTGATACCAGCTCTAAAAAAAGTTGCATTAAGAGGCTTCCATATTCCAGGGGAAAAGGTTTATTCATCTCAAGAAGCAAATTATTGATGCCCATACTTTTCTGGTGGGAGGGAAGGTGGTCAAGTGCAGACGGGTTGGGTCCTGTAAGTCCAGATCCTAAAATGTGGGACTGTAGCTGGTAGAAAGGATTGTTATGTCGACTATCCAGTGGCAGAAGGCAAGGCTCCCCATTATTATATAAAGTCAGACTAGATCAGGGGTGTCAAATATGTGGCCCGGGGGCCGGATCAGGCCTCCAGGGGGCTTCTATCAGGCCCGCAAGGGACTGGCTGTCTCCTGCTTCTTCCTCCAGTTCTTCTGCTGCTGCTGTGTCATAGCTTGCTTTCCCAGACTCTCTCAGTCGCTCAGGAGGGAGAGATAGGCAAGCTTCTGCTCCCTGCACTGGGCTGAGGCGCCTCCCCCTCCCAGATTGCTACAGCACAGACATTTTGATGCAATAATTCAGAGCAAGAGGTATCAGTTATCAGAGACTGGCCCCGATCATATGCACCATTAGCCGCACAAGAGGGATGACTGAGGGGTGGTCAGAACTGGCATGATCAAACGAACACACCTGTGAAGCATCCCACACCCGTCAGCAAGCCGTTTTGCTCCGCCAGAGAAGCGGAGTAAAAAACCTACAGGTAAATTCCAGTATCAAATGGTTTGCTGCGGGCCACAGATGGACTTTCCCCGTGTGATCGCTCCAGCATGAACTTGTGGCATCGGGGATAGTCTGATCAGGCTATCCCGACGCCATGCTGTTGTTTTTTCCTCCCCTTCTCAGTATGCGCATCATCGCATACTGCCATTGGAAGCCCTCAGGGTGGAGATGCGATTCATCGATCCCCCGTTTAAGCGAATCAGAAACGAATGCCAAAAAACCAAAACCCCAACTCACCCGTGGTTGCGTCTGATCACGCGGTGGCGAGTTGCACCGGCAGCTTCACAGACCTGTGTGATAGAGCAATTGTGGATCACATTGCTCCGGCCCAAAATAGCCTCGCTTCCCTCCGGATTATCTCGTTCGTGTGTCGGGGGGTCACTGTTAAATAAACAAAATATTGCAAGAATGCTAATGTTTCAAGCATGTTTTTATTTTAAGTTAAAAAAATCTTTGTGTTCATGTCCTTTATACAGTTTCTCGCTCCGCTGCCTGGCATTACGTTTTATGACACGCATGGCCTGGCCCGACAAAGTCCAATTTATGTCAAATCCGGCCCTCCCTAACAAACGAGTTTGACACCCCTAGACTAAAGGTTTTCCACTGCCTGCCAACTGCAAAATGCCAATGGCATACATTCATTCAAGAGGTCCAGATGTTTTGCTCAAATTTTTGAGGGACCACCTATTCCCATATACGCCCCGAAGAGCGTTACACTCCATGGATCAACATACCCAAAGGGTCCCTGTCCCAAAAGACGTCTGTCCTGCCTTGACTAGGGCCAGGGCCTTTTCTTCCCTGGCCCCTGCCTGGTGGAACATACTTCCCATTGAGATCAGGGCCCTGTGGGATCTTCTTCAGTTCTGCAGGGCCTGTAAGACGGAACTGTTCCGCCAGGCCTTTGGCTGAGGCAGTGGGCGCCATGTATGGCCCCTTGGAGGTGTCTGTCTCCTGTCTCCCATCCATTAATTATCTGGATATATTAATTTGTACCAATAGGCCAGAGAACCTCTTCCTACTAAATTTCTGATTTGGGTTGTGACCAGTGTTCCCTCTAAGCTGAGTGAGTGTGAGCTAGCTCAGAGTTTTTTTAGCCTCCAGCTCGGAATTTTTTTGTCTTCCAGGAAGGATGGCTCCAGGGCAAACTAATTTATGCAGCAGCCAAATCGCTCGCTCACAACTTTAATGCCAGGAGCTCACAAAGTAGAATTTTTGCTCACAAGACTCCGCAGCTTAGAGGGAGCATTGGACTTCTGATCACCAATTTTAATGTTGTACGATTGTGTTTTAATTTTTTAATTATATTTATTGTATTGCCAATATGCTGTTACCTGCCCTGAATCCATCTGCTCCAAAGGGGGGGGGGGCACGGATACCTTGGGCAAAGTTGCTGCCGATCGACGTGAAATTGGCAGTCGCTTCGCACGAGGAAACAATATGCCAGTGCAATTTTCTCCTTTGGAGCAGAAGACGTAGAGTTTCATCTTTGGGAAGAAGCGAATGGAAGTTCACGATGAGTCTGCTGTCATCAACTTCCACAAATGTTTAAAGCAGTATGTGGCAATGCTTCCTCTAAGCTGTGGAGTCTTGTGAGCAAAAATTCTACTCTGTGAGCTCCTGGCATTAAAGTTGTGAGCGAGCGATTTGGCTGCTGCATGAATTAGTTTGCTCTGGAGCCCATCCTTCCTGGACTGAGACAAAAACGTGTGAGCTCGAGGCTAAAAAACTGTGAGCTAGCTCACACTAACCCAGCTTAGAAAGAACACCGGTATGTGGCTGTTTGTGGTGGTTCTTGAAGTCCCTTTAACCCCCTGCTTTCTGTTCCCCACAAAAGCCCCCCAAACAGCTGAGTGGTGGGGAACAAGCTGATGTTTTGAGGGCTTTCTGCAAACCCCATTTTAAGGGACGGTGGTTCCTTTCAACAGGGTTTTTGGGGCTACAAACTGAATGAACCTCCTGGTTCAATTCAGTTTGTGGTTCAGTTGTGGTTCAGCCATGGACCATGAACTGACACAAACCCCATTTTCCCAGTTTTTGCCCATCCCTTTCTCCAACAACTGATACAAACTATGGATACCATGAATTAGATGGCCCTGGAGGTCCCTTCCAACTCTATGATTCTATGAATTCGCCAATGACTGGGTTGGACAGTCAGAACTGACTGGGTTTTACTGTGATGACCAGATACGGGCTGACCGGCTCAGCTCCACACAGTTTGAATGGCTGCCCAAAAGGTTTGCCCTGGATTTCTTCAAAGCGGTGCATGTGCCAAAACATCGCCAATCCAAACCGATCAGCCGCCATCCGTGTTGCTAAGAGCTACTTCAGTCAGCACAAAACACAGCTTAAATTTATGCTTGCTTAATGTGATTGATACGATTCGTGACAGATTTTCTGGTGATTGAAACAACCTCCCGCTGGGTGGAGCAGAGGAGTAGCAAGACCAGGGGAAGTGGAACTCAAGCAAACTGTGGGAGACAGCGCATGTGTGTGTTTGGGGGGGGGGATGTGCTTTATTGCACCGTTGGAAAAGGATATGGTGAAGCAAACTGCTGACTGGGTTGTCAATCTCCCAGTGAGGCCTGGAGTCATCCCAGAATTGCAGCTGATCTCCTGATGATAGAGATCAGGTCTCCTGGAGGAAATGACTGCTTTGGAGGGTAGACTGTATGGAATGAGACCTCTTCCTAAACTCCACCTTTCTTGTGCGTAACCTGCACACCTCCACGGATTTCCAAGAGAACCCAACCTGCTGAACACTCATGTTTATGACTGGCAGGCTGAATGGGTGACCCAAACTGGTGGATGTTTGGTTTCTGGCAACATTGTCAGATAGCCTGTCCCTCACCTTTCAGCCACCAGGGACTCTAGTAACTAATCCTTTTGGGGCCGCTTCTGTCCTTTATCAACAATGGGTTCTGTCACTGCCTCCTGTTTATGCTCTTTTATTTTCTCCTAAGGTTTTTTTTTGGGGGGGGGGCAGAATTCCAGAGGAGGAGGAAAAGAAGAAGAAGGAGAAGAAGAACTAGAAGGAAAAAGAGAAGGAGGAGGAGAAGAAGAAGAGTTGGTTTTATAACCCGCCCTTCACTACCCAGGTAGTGAAACCTCCAGGATCTCTGGCCTGGAGGAAAATTCCTTCCTGACCTCAGAGTGGTGAGTGTCAAGTAAGAAAGGGCCACAAGAACCAAGAAGAAGAGACAAGACTGGATTCATACCCCACCCTTCACTACCCAAAGGAGTCTCAGAGCAGCTTACAATCTCCTTTTCCTTTCCCTTCCCCACAACAGACACCCTGTGAAATAGGTGGGGCTGAGAGAGCTCTCCCGAGAATTGCCCTTGAGGGAACAGCTCTGAAAGAACTTGTGACTGACCCAAGATCACACCAGCAGCTGCATGTGGAGGAGAAAAATTAAAAAGAAAAATAAGGCCTCAGCTACTTACCAGAACTTCTGACCATAGAATTCCTGGTGATTCCAAGAGCTACCTGGAAGTGACAGGGACAGGTCTAGCAATTGCCAGAAACTTTATAGTAGGGTTACCATAGAGTTTCTGGTGAGTGCCAGAGCTGCCCTTGTCACTTCTGGGTAACTCTAGGAATTGTCAGGAACTCTATGGACACAACTTCCTGTAATTACCCGAGACCTTATTTTTGTTGTTGTTTTATTTTTTCCTCCACTGTATGATCACCCCCCTCCCTTAGCCCCAGTTTCAGCTGAGCGTTGACAGGCAAGGACTTCAGTTGGCTGGAGAAATGTCACCAAAAGCAGTCAAATGGGAACCTGGTCTCTTAGACCATGTGCAAGCCAGGAATATACTTACACCCGTGTTCTGCCGTGTTTTTGCTTCACCGTTTTGCCCAGTATTCCTGATGTGTCCATTTGACATTTCAGCAAACCAGCTGATAAACAAAATGCAGATTGCAAAGGCCCTCTTAGGGACCAAGCTCTGAAGCAGCCATTTATGATAGCAACCAAAATTTAGCCAGATTTTCATGAAAGAGAGGCTCTGCGAAGTCTTAAAACGTTCAGATGTAAAGCTTAATTGGCAACTGAGCCAGTCAGGAAGCTAATAAGCGAAACACCGCTGATGACAGGAAATTAATGTGGTCACACAGCAAAAAAAGGCCTGTTTTATTTGGGTTTTTTATGTGTTATGTGACAATTTCATTTAACACCAAAGTAACCCAGGCAAATAATCCCCTCGTGAAATAAACCAGGAGTGACCAACTTTCCGTAGGCCAAAAGGGGCCTCGGAAGAGGGACACGGTGCCAATTTACATTTTACGATGCCATCATCTAAACTTTTTGCCATGAAATTAATGAGATAAATCCAATCATCGGGAGCGACGTTTCCTTCATGCAAATGTGGGGTTGGTTCTTGCTGAGTGATGCATGGGAAAGTGAGATGGACTTACCAGCGGGTGATCATGAGCAACTGCCAAGGGCAGTAGCTCAGAAAAGGCAGACATTTAGTCATACCACAGAAGAAAAAGAAGTAGAAGAAGAAGAGTAGGTTTCTATAGCCAGCTTTTCTCTACCGTAAGGAGTCTCAAAGTGGCTTACAATCTCCTTTCCCTTCCTCTCCCCACAACAGACGCCCTGTGAGGTAGGTGGGGCTGAGAGAGTTCTGAGAGAACTGTGACTGGCCCAAGGTCACCCTGCAGGCCTCATGTGTCTCAAAGTGGCTTAGAATCTCTTTCCCTTCCTCTCCCCACAACAAGCACCTAGTGAGGCAGGTGGGGCTGAGAGAGTCTGAGAGAACTGTGACTGCCCCAAGGTCACCCTGCAGGCCTCATGTGTCTCAGAGTGGCTGACAATCGCCTTCTCTTCCCCTCCCGACAACAGACACCCTGTGAGGTGAGTGGGGCTGAGAGAGTTCTGAGAGAACTGTGACTGTTCCAAGGTCACTGTAGCACTTTTAGACCAGAAACTCAGAACAAACCCAAGGATAAAGACACCGGACATCAGGATCAGGAAAAGCCATTTATTGATGTCAGTCTTGGCTTGCTAGAATTTGCAAAGTAAAGGCCGAGCCCCATTTTCATTTGGGCTCTTGATTATTTACCAGTGGGTGGGGAGTTTCAGAAGAGGTGTCAGAGAGGTGTCATTTGTGTACATACAGTCCTGCCCATCGTGAAATTAGTAGGAATGTCTCTCTCTAGCAGTGTTGCTAAATATTAGGATTCCCACGGTCTTTGGGCTAAGCTAGTTGGAGATAAAGTCGTGAGCGGAAGATACATTTGTGAGCTGAACAATAGCTATTTGTGCATTTTTGTGCGTGTAACACAAGATAATCTTTTTGCTAGCCTTGTGGTTTCTTAGCTTGCTAATTAAACATCATTAATGCAGGAATGTGGCCTTTTATTCCTTCATCACCCAGCAGCTGCATGTGGAGGAGGAGTGGGGCATCAAACCTGGTTCTCCCAATTAGAGGCCACTGCTCTTAACCACTACACTATGCTGGCTCTCCCCATAGCATCAAAGAGATTTGACTTGCTTTTCTCTGACCGATTTTACCCGAGGTGCTGCCCCACTGTTGCTCTTCCCTTTCCCCTGACTGTGCGCGTCAATTTCCCACTATTTGCCCCACACCACATTTTGACCCGCGGCTTCACCCAATTTCCCCCGCGGCTTCACAATTCTGTTTTTTTGAGAATCCATGAAGCTGTGGGGGAAATCAAGCGAAGCCGCAGGTTGAAACGTGGCATGGGGCAAATAGTGGGGAACTGACACACACAATCAGGGGAAAGGGAAGAGCAACAGCAGAGCAGCGCCTCGGGGAAAATCAGTCTCAGTTTATTTATTTGCTACATTTATACCCCTACTTTGCTCCCCAATGGGAGGGCCACAACCACCCTCTGAGGTAGGTTAGGCTGAGAGAGGGTGTCACTGGCCAAGATGACCCACCAAGCTTCCGTGGTAGGCAGAGGGAGGGGGTTGAAGCTAGATCTTCCCATATACTAGTTCGACATTCTAACAGGGGCCCCCAATGTGGGTGCAGCGGTGACCACTGGTACCTTTTTTTGGCATCCACCAAATATTTTATTTATTTATTTATTTAATATCCCACCCTCCTGGCAAGCAGGCTCAGGGTGGCTCAGATAGTTGGTACGCATTGAGCATTAAAACCACATAAGAACATTTAAAACAATTCAAATACAAATAAGATCATAAAAACATAAGGTGCTAGTAATAATTCCTTAATTCCTTAATTCCTTAGATGGCGTGCAAAAATGCTTACGAACAGACAGTTTTCCAGTTCGATGATCTTCCTCTTCCTTGATCTTCCTGAGTCGCGCAATGGCATAGGCCAGAGGTTAAAGCCGAGGGCCAGGGTCCATAACTACGATTGTTGGTGGTAGCTGATATGGGCCGATTTCACAGTACCTTTTAAAATTGCATGGTTTTTGTTATTGGACTGTCATGGAGGAAACCGGTACAGGGACAGCTGTTTCACACAGCATTTCCCTTCCGGTACGGAGCTGTCTCTGAGAGCCAGTTTGGTGTAGTGGTTAAGTGTGCGGACTCTAATCTGGGAGAGCCGGGTTTGATGCCCCACTCCTCCACTTGCAGCTGCTGGATGACCTTGGGCAAGCCATAGTTCTGTCAGAGCTGTTCTCTCAAGGACAGTTCTGGAAAGTGCTCTCTCAGCCCCACCTACGTCACAGGGGGGAATTTCACACTACACCTTTAAAAATGTTACTGAACCAGCTTGGAATAAACCGGTACAGTGACGGCCGTTTCAGACAGCCCTTTCCCTAACATTTTGGAACCGTCTTTGAAGCGGTTTGCCATTTCAGACTGCTGCTTTCTTTTCGCGCCTCTTTTTGCCCATGCGGGCGATCTCCGTCATTTTTTCAAAAAGAGCCGATTTAGAGCGCTATAACGCCGCTGAGAGCCAATGAACCCAGGCATTCCAATGTGGTCACTATAATGCTGTAGCATTATAGCGGTCCAAATCGGCTCTTTAAAAAATGGTGGAGATCGCTCGTGCGGCGAAAAGAGGCGCGAAAACACTCATCTTTGGAGTAAGCGCTTCGGGGGCATTTCACACAGCACCCCATAGTGCTTCAGGACCGGTACAAGAACTGAAGAATGCTTGGGAGGAGGTTTCCAGGTAAACCGGCTCAGGAACACTTCCCCAACAGGGGAGGCATGTTTCTGTGTGAAAGGGTCAATATGTTCCATTAGGGAACTGGTACTAATACAGTTCTGTGTGAAATGCCTGACAGAAACCGATACTGAAGAGTTCCTGAAATGGAACATATTGGCTGTGTGAAATTCCTCAGGGTGTCTGTTGTGGGAAGGGGAAGGGAAAGGAGTTTGTAAGCCTCTCTGAGACTCCTTTGGGTAGTGAAGGGTGGGGTATAAATCCAATCTCCTCCTCCTCCTCCTCCTTGATGGCCCTTTCCACCACCTCCACATTCTCTGGATATGTGGCTTACCTCACAGGGCCATTGTTGCAAGGATAAAGTGGAGGAGGGAAAGTTGTCAATTGCTTTGGGTCTTCTTAGGTGAGAAAAGGGAGGTAGAAACAAACAAATATAACGTATTGCCTGAAACTTCTTTGGGATGTTTGCTTTGCTGATCAAGGTTGCTGGGTTATTTTTATTGACTTCCTAGTCTAGTTGTGTTTGCTGGTCATTCTGATTACTAGCTCAATCCATCAGAATTCTTCAGCTTCCATGTCTTATAGGGATTTTTTGGTCCATTGTTCTGAGAAGACGATCGTGAGTTTGGCCTCCTCCTCTGCCACTTATGTCCTTTTCAATCTTTGCTGGAGCCCTCCTTTCTTACCAGCACCCCCTTTCACTTTCATCTAGTTCACTCTTCCCTCCCCCTCCCCCATCTTGGCCCTTTGATCTACTGTCTCCCTGTCTCAACTTCCTCTGTTCTTTCTAGCTTTGATGACAAGGTCTTATCTTCCTTCACTCTGCTCACAGTCTATTACCCTTATTCTTGGCTACTTCACTCCCTTATTGCTTCTTTTGACTTCCTTCAGTAACATTTCCTGGGAGTCATTCATATTATAGACTTTTTTTTTAAAAAAGAAGAAGTTCGATTATGGAAAAAACATTAAACATTAACAATAGCATTGTATGCCTTTGATTAGGACCAAACAAAATATCACGAAATAGGAAGGGCAAGTTTTTGACTTCCACAGAACTCTTCATAGAGCTGAATATAAGAAGTGTGTGTGTGTGTGTGTGTGTGTGTGTGTGTGTGTGTGTGAAGTGCCATTAAGTGGCAGCTGACTTATAGTGACACCAGCAAGGGGCTTTCAAGGCAAGTGAGAAGCAGAGGTGGTTGGCCATGGCCTTCCTCTGCAGAGTCTTCCTTGGTGGTCTCCCATCCAAGACTTCTAGGGACCCCAGCAAGAAGCTTCCAAGGCAAATGAAAAGCAGAGGTGGTTGGCCATGCCTTCCTCTGCAGAGTCTTCCTTGGTGGTCTCCCATCCAAGACTTATGGTGACCCCAGCAAGGGACTTCCAAGGCAAGTGGGAAGCAGGGGTGGTTGGCCATTGCCTTCCTCCTCAGAGTCTTCCTTGGTGGTCTCCCATGCAAGACTTATGGTGACCCCAGCAAGGGGCTTTCAAAGCAAATGAGAAGCAGAGGTGGTTGGCCATTGCCTTCCTCTGGAAAGTCTTCCTTGGTGGTCTCCCTTCTAAGTACTGACCCTTCTTAAATTCCAAGACTTATGGTGACCCCAGCAAGGGGCTTTTGAGGCAAGTGAGAAGCAGAGGTGGTTGGCCATTGCCTTCCTCTGGAAAGTCTTCCTTGGTGGTCTCCCATCCAAGGCTTATGGTGATCCCAGCAAGGGGCTTTCAAGGCAAGGGAGAAGCAGAGGGGGTTGGCCATTGCCTTCCTCTGCAGAGTCTTCCTTGGTGAGCTCCCATCCAGGGCTTATGGTGATCCCATCAGGGGGTTTTCAAGGCAAGTGAGAAGCAGAGGGGGTTGCCCATTGCCTTCCTCTGCAGAGTCTTCCTTGGTGGCCTCCCTTCCAAATACCAATCCTGTTTAGCTTCTAAGATCTCATGAGATCATGCCATACCATGCTGCCTTCCCTCTTGCCTGTATGTACAGTTATCAATAATTTGCTTCTTCAGATGAATCTACCATTTTCCATGAAATATGGAAGCTTCCCAATGCAACTTTGCTGGAACTAGAATTACAAATGATTACTTGTGAAGGGGCTATGGCTCAAGTGGCAGAATATCTGCTTTCCAGGCAGATGGTCCCAGGTTCAGTTCCTGGCATCTCCAGAGAAGAAGAAGAAGAAGAAGAAATTGGATTTATACCCTGCCCTTCACTCGGACCAAAGCAGCTTACAATCTCCTTCTCTTCCTCTCCCCACAACAGTCACCTTGTGAGGTGGGGGAGAGGGGCCGAGAGAACTGTGAGAGAGACTGTGAGTGGCCCAGGGTCTCCCAGAAGGCACCATGCAGAGGAGAGAGGAATCAAACCCTGTCTTCCAGATTAGAGTCTGCCTATGAGAGTCCCACAGAGCCAGTCAACAACAAGTGTCCTTAAACAGGGAAGTTTTATTGAGAAAGGCCTGTTATGGTCATCTGCACTTTTTGTGTTAGTAATGGCTGACACAGCCCTAAGCAGGACAATTATACAGAATTCAAAGAGAGGTCTAGTAGTGCATTGTAACCAATAATTAGGTCAGGAAAAAGGCACTTAAAATACTGGTTTGCAGTTCCCAGAGAATAAGCAGGAAGACTTATAGTCAGACATAAGAAAAAATACATGAGCCAGCACCAACAGTCTCTCAAGGAGTAGGGAGAGCGATAAGCATGCCATGAGAACTATAACATAACATTCCACTGTACTGATGTCACAGGATCAGCCATCCCACTTCCCCGGTAGGGGAAGGCAGCATTAGCTGACACTGCCACTCTTAACCACTACAGCACACTGGCTTTCAGGCTGCGATCACACGGCCCCTTTAAATCCAAGAGCCCTCCCGGGATTAAAGGGGCCACATTTTTTCCCCTCGAGTTGGGATGTGGCGGGCGGCGGCGGGAAGAAGATGAGGTGGCGGCAGGCGACAGCGGCGGACGGCGGAGGCGGCGGCAGACGGCGGTGGCAGCTGGAGGTGGCAGCGGAAGCGGCGGAGGCGGAAGAATCGGTGGCCAGCCAGCCTCGAAGCGTGTGGCAGCAGCGTTTTCTGCGGCGGCGGGGCTTTTGAAGCAGCGGTGGCAGCGGCCGCCAGGGGAGGCACTCTTCCCCGAGCCCCCCCGGCTGCCTGGTAAGTTTGGGTTTCCCCCCCCCCCTTTTACACTTGAGCGTTTGAGTGGCCAAGCGCCCAAGTGTAAAAGGGGGGAAAAAATGGCAGGGGGGGCCATCTGGACAGGAAAATGCAGGAGCAACCCACATTTAAGCTCGCTTCGGTGCGGGACTTTCTGCGGCTGTTGTGGACGGCCCCTTTAAATGCAGGAGGAAATAGCCCTTCCTCCCGCATTTAAGGGCCATGTGACCGCGGCATCAGACACATGGCTCTCAGAGACCCGAGAGAGCTGCTGGTAATTATGGTAGACAGTACTGACCTTGATAGACTAATGGGCCATCTTGGTACAAGCTTCATGTGTTCATGGTTCATATGAGGCTTGCTGGATGCTACTCAGGGCAAGGCTATTTCCCAACCCAGAGCCAGCAATCCTCATTAGGGATCAATATGAAATATAAATGTCTAAATAAACAATGTACCCAAACTCTAAACAGCATGGCTGTTGGGGAAAACACCTTCTATAGCGCCCAGAATCTAACATATGAAGCATTCACTTTTTTAGAAAACCCATTTCCTTCAAAGAAGGTAGCTTCACATTAAGAAACGAGAAGAAAGAAGCAGAGGAAGAGCAGAGATGAATAGGAGAATGATGATGAATAGGTTCCCAAAATAAATTGCCCCCATCATTTGCAAGAGGGCCATCTTGACTCAGAAGACATTTTCAGCCTTTGTGAGGATAATAGCCATCGGAACCTAACTCGGGGTGTGAAGCCCAAGACAAAACTTATCTCAGAATGGTCCTTTCATTAGGCAAGATATAGTGCGGAGAAGGGAAAAGGCCGAATGCAGCAAGAATGGGGATTAGACATGTTCAGGAGTTGGTCAGGTCCAGGCATGGTAATGAACATTGATAGCGTTGGGGAAATTTGTGAGTTCTGAGGATGCTTTTCAAGAACTTGGAGCTGATGGGTACAGATGACCCACAGGCGAAGTGATATTTTTCATCTTTAGAATCAGGTGTTCATGGGAATGGGGTAGGGTTGCCAGCTCCAGGTTGGGGAATACCTGGAGATTTGGGGGGTGGATCCTGAGGAGGGTGGGGTTTGGGGAGGGGAGGGGCTTCAATGGGGTATAATCCCATTGAGTTCACCTTCCGAAGTGGCCATTTTCTGCAGGTGAGCTGATCTTTGCTGCCCGGAGATCAGTTGTAATAGTGGGAGATCTCCAGCCACCAGCTGGAGGCTAATCCAAAAAAAAAGGAGGAAATATAATTAAACCTCCGAAAATACTCAAAGACACTAAATAGAATGCTTACCAATTATTTGTATAATCAGCTGTAACAAACACACAAAACAGTCTTAACATAAATCTTGAAATCCATATAAATAAATTGTGCAGATAGGGAAAGAGCCAAGATCAGGAGTCACAGATCGAAGGATTCAAATGTAAATTGCAAATTCAGAAGTCCACACAATACACCAATAGTTCTTCAGGTGAGTGGAATCCCCTGTTCCTGAAGACTTTAGGTTCTGTTCATACAGCAGCTCTGCCAGTTTAGTTCCAGCTGACAGCACGAACCGATGTTGTAATACCTCGTTTCACCAAAGCTTTATCCAAGATGGAACTGTAACAACCAGGGGTCATTTCGTAGAAAAAGAGGTGCAGGAGCTCATTAGCATAGCTCATTAGCATAACTTATTTGCATATGCCACACCCCCTGACATCACCAGAAGTATGTCAGAAGGCAAGAAAGAAAGAAGAAAGACAGAGAGACAGAGAGAGAGAGAGAGAAAGAAAGAAAGAGAGAGAGAGAGGTGAAAGAAAGAAAGAAAGAAAGAAAGAAAGAAAGAAAGAAAGAAAGAAAGAAAGAAAGAAAGAAAGAAAGAAAGAAAAGCTGGCAGAGAGGGGACCACTACTAATCCAAGACTCAGAAATACCACTATTCTGGGAGGATAGCTTCAGTGGTGGCTGAAGCCTTCAGAAGGCTGGTCGGAGGAACAAGGACCTTTCCAGGGGGCGGGGTCATTTTGCTGCAGCCATGACACAAGCAGGCTTTCCCCCATTGGGGGGGGGCTGGCACCAACTCTCGGAGCTGCGCTCCCCCGAGCTCCTGCTCGAAAAGACCTGTGGTAACAACTATGAAACACACATACAATAGCAGACCATTTTAACATTTTAACTCCTGGAGGTTGGCAACCTTAGGCTGTGATCACACGCACAATTAGCCCCAACATAGGTGCGAATGCTGAACGGATTTAATGTGTGCAATCAGACACAAACATCTGGGACACGTCCTGCAGCCAGCAGCAAAATGTGTTGTTCCACCGCAGAAGTGGAGTAAACAGGCACCGGGGAAAGTCCGGTAGCAAATGGGTTGCTACGGGCCACGGTGTGAGAGTTCTGTTCAAAGTAGTCAAGGATCAGATCTTGGTTGGTTAACCACAGTTCTTTATTCCCTATTTCTACATTAGTACAGCATCTCGGATTATTGTCAGAGATGAGACAGATTATACAAGCGGGTCTATTATACCATTCCAAGGAGTTTGAATTACCCATAGATAGCCAATCCCCTTAAGGGAAAATTGGCGGGCTAAAAGGTGTTCTGACCGTTTGGTTCTCACAGGAAAAAAGTGAGGTGTTAAGCAGTAAATTTCCTCTCCCAAACCAGACCCCTCAGATGTTTCGAGTTCACATAACAATCAATGGCTCCAAGGTTCTTTTGCATTTGATAAGAGATGAGAGGCATCCTCCCTTAAAGTACTGCCGGAGCAGCTGGAATGCGGAGGCAGGGATGTGAGGCCTCCTTGTTCTCAGAAATCATTGTTGTCACCCTCCCGGCCAGGACAGAAACAAAGCATCATGGTTACATAGGTCCCAATATACTTTACATACATAGGATAGTGAAAGACATGCATGCAAGAAGTTAAATCTAGATTTGACTAATACATTGGCTGAATTGGCAGATTCTGACACACGGGTGGACGTTCCCCTATCTGATTGCTCCAGTGCGCTCTCATGGCGTCGGGATGGTCTGATCATGCCATCTCAACTTTGTTCCATTGTTTTTTCCCCTTCTCGGTATGTACATCATTGCACACTCCATAGGGGGCCCTCAGGGCTGAGGTGTGAATCATTGATCTATCGTTTAAGTGCACCGGAGACAAATGGCAACCCCCCCCCCCCAGACTCACCCACAGTTGCGTCTGATCACACAGTGGTGGGCTGTGCCCACAGCTTCAAAAGACTGTGTGATCGCACAACTGCAGGTCAACTTCGGTCAGAGGAAATAGCCTCCCCGCTTTATCTCGCGTGTGTGACCACAACCTTAGAATGGGAAATGGAGAAAATGTAGAAAGAAGATTGAGGTTATTCCCATGCTACTGGAAAGGATGGCATGAGACTAAGGTAATTATGGGAGCGATCCTGAGCAGTTCGACCCAGAAGGAAGTCTTCTGTTATTCAACGGCCCCTGCTTCTCCATCAGCAGCTTGTGGGCCTTCCTGGGACATCTGATCGGCCACTATGTGAAAAGATGCCGAGGTGGGACTGTAGCTCAATCCCTGTTTTGTTTTTTCAATCCACTTCTGGTGTTTTAAATGCTTCATTCTTACTGCTGCGATAATGTATACTTTATTGGTTAATTGCTTCTATTCTATTATTTAATTTTTCGGAGTTAATTGTGCACCGCTGTGGATTCCCACAGGGCAGGAAACTGGCAGACATTTTTTTTTTAATTTAAAAAAGGGATAAATAAATATAAAAGTGTGACAAAGCCATCATGTTTAATTAAACAGTTTGGAACCCCCCAAAATGCATGACATTTACAATTTGATCCATTTCCCTTTGAAGTCGTTCAGCCGGTGGGACCCGCGCTGTAGCTTCTGCTGCCAAGCAGAGATACTATAACGTTCCCCCTCTAACATTTTCCCCCTCCCGATGTTATTTCAGTAATCTGTTTACATTTAATTGCATGGAAGTTGAGTTTCAAAGATATCGAAGCTTGGTAGAAACCTCAGCGGCGGACCAAAGAAACTTAAATAAGAATTGCTTGTTGGTTCAGGGCAATGGTCCATACGGCTTGGTCATTGTTCAGTTTTCTGACAATGACCGGCCGGATTCCACCGGCTGAGTGTTAATGGTAATACCCATCTGCTCTTATTAATCTCCAGCATCTGGTCGTCCAAGGTCTATTGGCTCAGAACATGGTGACCGTTCTTCTATGATAGCCACTAATAGATGGAAAGTATCTATTCAAAACCTGTTTATCACCAACAGCCACCCTGGAACTATGTAATGAGCAAGGGGAGCTGCAGCTAAATTGCATATTATAGTTGTTTTCAATTAGAATAATTTGCATCTCATTATCGTGAACGTGGCAGATGCTGGGCCACAGTTGGCAGTCGCTTTGCACTAATTCTAATTTTACAGTATTTTTGTTTTTGAATGATGACTCTTAAATGCCTTCGCCGTGAGTCAGCCCCAGAAAGAGCTTGATCTATTTTATCACCTTCCACAGAAATTAAGCGGAAAGCCTAACAAACCAGGTGTCTCTTCACTTTGATGTCCAATCGAGATCATTGCGGTATTATTGCCGAGGACCCAAAACCGTTCTAAAACTCTCTAATCCCCCCCCCTCCATGGATAGATGCTGTTGATGCTCTTGTTGATTCAGTAGGAGACCAGATGTCACAGTTTCTCCCTTACATCTTTTCCCACTGCTTCATCTGCACAGTCGGGTTCCCAGCCTCCAGGAAGTAGCTGGAGATCTCCTGCTGTTACAACTGATCTCTATATTACAGAGATCAGTTCCCACGGAGAAAATGGCCATTTTGGAAGGTGGACTCTTATACACCATGGAAGGCCTTCCTCTCCACAAGCCCCACCCTCCTCAGGCTTCATCCCCCCAAATCTCCAGGTATTTCCCAACCCAGAGCTGGCAACCCTACTGTACAGGTTGCTCTGATTTAGGGAAGGCCTGTGGTAGGGATGTGCGCTTGAAAAAAAACATTGCTTTAAATCTGTATTGTAACTGGAAGAGACAGTGATGCTAGGGAAAGCGGGAGGCAGCAGGAAAAGAGAAAGATCTCACATGAGATGGATTGATGATACCGTTGGCCCTGCGGATCTTATGCAGTTCCGCAGGGCCTGTAAGGCAGAGATGTTCAACAGGGTTTTGACTGAGGGCAGCAATGGTTTTTCCTCGGCTGGCACCCCTCCCCATCCTCAGTTGGTATTATGAGTTGAGTTCCCTCTCCCCCTGCCCAGAACTGGCCCAGTCGTCCAGAGTTGGGGTAGAAATTTCCAGGACGCCCTCATCATGGACTCTATTTGGGTCTTTGGCTTTATTAAACTGTTCTGTAGAATTTTAGTGTTTTATATGTTTTAATGGCATTCTGCCCTCATGTAGATTGCCCAGAGCCTGACGTAAGCTATGATAGGGCAAAATGATGATGATGGTGGCAAGGTGGTGATGATAAAAAATTCCATCAAGGAAGCCACAACCCTTAGTTTGCAAGACCTGAGCAAGGCTGTTCATAATAGGACATCTTGAAGGACATTAATTCACAAGGTTGCCATACGTCAGGAGCAACTTGACAGCACCTCACACACACACACACACACACACACCCTTCAGAAGGGCAGGATTATTGTTTTCATTAAATGTTGTAAGTGTATTAACTGCATCCGAAAACCATGTCAGGGACAATGTCCATTGTCATTAGTGTGGGACTGGATGATTTCCCATCCGTTCCTACGAGGGAGAATGTCAGGTTTTCTGGCACAGCTCATTTGTCACCAAAATGGTGGCAAAATTCCAGCTGACATAGTCCTCTCTTGCTACTAAATAACTGCCAAGTTTCAAGAGACCTGGACAAAGGGCCCCAATCTTACAGCCTTCTGAAGAAGTTGCCCCTATCCATCTTTGTCTCCATTGTTCTTTACGGGGACATTGAGTGAGAAAATCGCAGGTTCCCGGAGAGGCTGCTCTTGCCCTAAATGGTACCAAAATTTCAACAACTCCAGTCCTCCCTCTAGGGAGCCAGTTGCCTGATCTGCCAGAGATGATTGGAGGCAGACCTGGCAACTGTGGTGACCCGGGCCTCCATAGAGAGTGAGGCATCCAAGGTCACCCCGAGGCTCCTCCCCTTCTGGGCTGGCACCAATGGCACTCCACCCAAGGTAGGGAGCCTAATTCCCAAATCCACTCCACGCCGACTCAGGTACAGGTCTTCCTCTTGTAGGATTTAGCTTCAGCTGACTCTGACACAACCACCCAGCCATGAAATGGGAAACTAGTTAATACATTTTTTTTAACTATAATTCATTCATTTTTCAATTATCCATTTACAATAAATAACATCAACGGGGTCATTTTGTAGAAAAAGAGGTGCAGGAGCCCATTAGCATAAGAAGAGAAGAAGAAGAGATTGGATTTATACCCCGCCCTTCACTCACTTGGAGTCTCAGAGCGGCTTACAAACTCCTTTCCCCTCCCCTCCCCACAACAGACACCCTGTGAGGTAGGTGGGGCTGAGAGAGCTCTTTCCCAAGCTGTCCTTGAGAGAACAGCTGGTACAGAGCTGTGGCTTGCCCAAGGTCATCCAGCCAGGTGCAAGTGGAGGAGTGGGGAATCAAACCCGGTTCTCCCAGATTAGAGTCCGCGCACTTAACCACTACACCAAACTGGCTCTCAAATAACTCATTAGCATAACTTATTTGCATATGCTAAACTACCTGACATTACCAGAAGTATGTCAGAAGGAAGGAAGGAAGGGAGGGAGGGAGGAAGGGAGGAAGGGAGGGAGGGAGAGAGAGAGAGCTGGCAGAGAGGGGCCAGCCACTAATCCAAGCCTCAGAAATACCACTATTCTGGGAGGATAGCTTCAGTGGTGGTCGGAGGAAGGCTGGACAGAAGAACAAGGACCTTTCCAGGGGACAGGGTCATTTTGCTGCAGCCATGACACAAGCAGGCATTCCCCTGTGGGGGGGCTGGCACCAACTCCCAGAGCTGCACTACCCCGAGCTCCTGCTCGAAATGACCCCTGAACATCAACATTGTATAGGATAAGTATACATCAACTCGGTCACTTACAAGTGAACATTCTAATCACAGACAAAAATACATCAGCTTATTCCTTTAAATGAGAACATTCTATCCCTCGTAAACTTATTATCTACCTCACTCTAAATACACCCCCCCCAAGCCAACAACGAACCAACTAAAGTCAGCTAACCAGAAATACAAGCGGACTGGCCCTGCCACGCTTCTAGTTTTCCATGATGGAAAAAAAAAATTCAGGTGCAGGACTACGTGACAGGTCTGCAACTGAAACAAATGAGATTGAACAAGCCATCAGATGCCAACAAAAAAAGGTTACAAGAGAAAGCTCTTCCATATTAATACAACTGCACAAAAGCAGCACAATTCATGCATCCTTTTAGACTGTGTGTAATGGAACTGGCAACTCCAAATGCCCCTCGGTTGCAAAAATAAGTCTAATTATTTCTCAGCTATATAAGGAATTAGATCTATAGAGATGATTAAAGATAACATAATTAAAAGCTTGGGGTTAGGAGGGGGAAGGGATCTTAGAAAAGTTAATTAAACGCACCTTAGGTGACAGTCACACATGCAAGATAAAGCGGAGGGGAAGCGAGGCTATTCCTTCTGGTGCAAGTTGACCCTCAGTGGCGCGATCACATGGAGCATTGTAGATGCGGGCACAGCCCGCCTCTGTGTAATCAGACACAACCGCGGGTGCGTCAGTTTTTTTTTTTAAAAAAAAGCCCTTTGTTTCCGCTGCGCTTACTCGGGGGATCGATGCATCACACCTCTGCCATCATGTCTCTCTATGGGGGGGTGTGTGTGTGTGCCCTGATGTGCATACTGTGAGGGGAAAAAACAATGGCACGGCATTGGGATGGCCTGATCAGACTATCCTGATGCCATGGGAGCGCAGTGGTGTGATCAGACACAGGAAAGTCCATCTGTGGTTCATAGCAACTCGTTTGCTAGAGGACTTTCCAAGATGGTTTCTTACTCTGCATGTGTGATGGAGCCAAACGGGTTGCTGACGGCTGCAGGGCACTTCCCAGATGTTGGCATCTGATCATGTCCCTTTGCCCCACTCGGCATTTGCTCCTATATCGGAGCAAATTGTGCGTGTGATCCCAGCCTTAGTTTGTTAAATCAGAAGAGGGTGGTCGTAGTTTCTATCCTCCTGTGTGGGAGTAGGAGTCCCAAAGGCAGCTCTTTCTATGTTTATTTCATTTTTGATTATTTTTATAGTAGTCTAAATAGATACTTAAGTAGAAACCTAGTTAAGTAGTTTTGTGTGCACATTAGGAAACTAGTTAATATGCAGATGGTGCTCAACGTGACTGAATCCAACTGGGTACACTGTGGAGTATTTTTTTTTTAAAAGAACAACCGGCTGAATAATTTGCAGCGGGACACCTTGAGTCTGTTGGCATGAGAGCGTGGTGATGATGCAGGGAGCAAGAGGGAGCCAGCCAGGGGTGGCGGCATCGGCTTAGCTGCCACAATACCTTCTTAAGATGACATCTTTATCCCCATTGTCTCCGGAATTGGAGGCACCAAGCCACCTCATTATCAAGGGGCCGAGTTGCTCCAACCTTCTGTTGAGGATAATCTGATTTCACAGGTTGTCCTATTGAGTCAAATTAATTCCTGTGATGCATTGATTTGGGCTATAAATACTGACAAAGGGGGGACGACAGGAATTCACTAATTATTGGAAGGAACAGTGAAGCTCCGCAGTGTCACCCGAGGAGATGGTAGAAATGAGCATGTTGTTTCAGACTCTCCTGAAATCCGCATGCTTTAGTTTGCTGTGTGACTTCCCAACAGGTTTAAGAGGCAGCTCAAGTTTGGAGTGAGGCACAATTCTGATTTGTTAATTTCCACCAAGTGGAAATCCTTAGTAGCCTTGGCGGTTAGCCTTCACATTGGTGGTTAGCCTTCACATTTCGAAATGTCTCTTAGATGAGTTATTCCAGTGATTCCAGTTTTTGCAGATTTTTCAAACCTTGCATGATGTTGGAACTACACGAAGCATTATGCGTCCCTAATTGTGCTTTTCCTACGAATATTGAGTCTTCTACAATTATTACATGGTCCTGTTCAGGTGAAGTTTGCCGAAACAAATTTTATTTCAGAGAACCTCGTGAACACCAGCTTTTATGGACTTTTGTATTATTGCAATTTGTATTGTGTATGTGTGTTTGTATTCTTTAGGTAAACATTATATTTAGCGCACTGCACAGCCTTCCCCTGTCATTGTTTAGTGACTCTTTAGAACAGAATTCTGCTCCAGAATTTTTTCCCAGTCTTAAATACTCTTTGATGCTCATACAAATATTATCCTTTCCATTTTTGATCTGCTTATGTGCCTACATCTCATATATAACGATAGTCCTTCAAAGAAGCCTTGCTGTCCATGTAGACTGTAAGAATTCCCCAAACTCTCTCTCAAGTGTACAATATGTACTAAACATGAGGAGACTTTCTCACATACAAGTTATCTGTAGATATATTAGTACAGTAATTACCTGAAGACTGTTGAATTCCTCAGAATATTTGTAGCTTGATAATACTAATTGCACCACTGAGGAAGCCGGAATCTGAAACACATTTGGTATCATGGATGGGCACAAACTGAACCATGAAGCAAAATTTATCACAAATTTTACCCTGGTTGTGGTTCACGAACAGAAGTTTGTGACAAGTCTACCATCATGAACTTCCATGAAATTTTAAAGCAGTTCATGGTGGTTCATGGTGGTTTATGGATGAAGCAGAAAGCAGGGGTTTAAAGGGACTTGGAGTCCCTTTAAACCCATGCTTCCTGGGTAAATGCCAGGTGCAGGTTCAGGAAGTTCAGGAGTGTGTAGAACGGACCCTGTGAAAGCTAGAAATATCAGCCTCACAGGGACCCTGTCCCTGATGCTCCTCTACATGTCCTCCAAGTTATGCCCCAAATAAGATGTCTCCAGGAAAGTGCTTTCAGGGGAAATATCAGGCATAGTTTCAAACGTGCAGGCTACACATACCAAACACACAGGGAGCTTGACCCTGCCACCTGCTCCTCTACAATCACTCCCTTGTTGCTTTAAAGTTTGCTTTGAAGTTTGGTAAACATTTTGATTGAGCTGAGACAGTCTGGCTGGGAATTTATTAATTCATAAACTGCACAAACCACCACAAATGGCTTGAAACGTCATAGAAAGTTTATGCCTACTGACCTGCCATGGACAGTCAGTTTGTGAACCATGAATTGTCCATTGCATTGCAAACTCAAAACAGAGAGTCACAAATCCAAGTGGGCTGGGGGGTGGGATTTTGCAGCTCTGTGCAAGAAAATGGGAAAAGAACACAAAGGAATGCTAGCAAAGTAGGGGGGGACCCTCTCGAAACTGACATGACTAGTTTTGAAACTGACAAGAGTGTTTCCAAAGCTGGAGAATTCTGCCCCTTCCCCATTCCTTTGTAAATGTTTTGTTTGGGTGGAGAGAGTCCTCTGGAAATGTATTCTGCCACAGACTGCTTGCAAGTTTGTGGAAAGTTCCTCCTGGTTGGCCTGCCACGAACTTCAGTTCTTGAACCACGAACGGCCAAAAATTCCTCACGAACTTTAATTTATGAGCCAATTCATTCCCCTCCCTAGAAAGGATTTTAACAGTAGAAAGATGGTCTTCTTTCCATGGTTAACAAGGTTCTTCAGATATCTGCACAAAATCTTTCAGGATTTCCTCCTCCCACTTCCTTTCCTTTCCTTTTCTTGTGTTAATTAAATTCCTGATGGCCACTGATGGATAGATTTCAGCTAAGCTGTGACATGTCAAACTGATTTATAGAAGGGAGACTGGTATTTACTATTCCTGGCCTCCACCACAATTAATATTGAAAAGAAAAGGGTGCTATTTAAAGAACACAGGGAGGTTATTCATCTCAGCTGCAGTGACAAGTTTTCTCTACTGCTAAGGCTAAAAGTACTTTTTCAAGGAGGGCTGATGTTCGAGACTTGAAGGTCTTTCTCTAGTCAACGGCTCATTCCTTGGAATGGTTCACAGCTGATAGGAATGAGTGTGATATAGTGGATTAAGTGTTGGGCCACAAACTACGGGCCCTGCATTCAAATCACCACTCTGTCATGACGCTTGCAGAGAGAATCGCAAGACATGGTGGCCTGTGACTGATAGAACATGAAGCTGATTGCTTCCCTTGAAGTACACTCTATGGACTGTGCTTTCAGTTCCAGCCCCCAGTACCAACATTTCACTTTGGAGCTTCAAGTAATTTTGCCAGTCTCCAAGTGGTGGCTGGAGATCTCCTCGGATTACAGCTAATCTCCAAGAGACAGAGATCAGTTCATTTGAAAAAAAAATGGCCACTTGGGAAGGTGGATTGTATGGCATTATACCTTACTGAAGCCTCTCCCTTCCCCAAACCTCACCCTCCTCAGGCTCCCCCTTCCAAATCTCCAAGTATTTTCCAACCCAGAGCTTAGCTGCTGGACAGGAGGGGCCAAAGCTCAGCAGAAGAGCATCTGCTTTGCACACACAAAATCCCAGGTTCAACCCTTAGACTCTCCAGTTAAATGGACAGGTTAAATGGATCAGTTAATAGAAAATGTGGAAAGCTGTCAGGCCCAGGGGTCCCAGGAAGCAGGCTTCTCCAGGGTGTGATTTTGGCTGGTTGGCTTGGCTGTTAGGCTCAGGTGGTGCAGGAGAGGGGAGGTTTAAATGCACCCTAAGACCCTTTCTCCCATTCTTCTCTTCTTTCTTCTCTCTTCTCTCTTGCCCAGCTGCTTCTCTGAGAGTCTTGTGCTCTTAATCCCTGGCCAGCCCGGAGCCTCCTCCTTGATTCAAGCTCCTGAGGGTGGAGTTTCTCCAAGTTTACCAATCCCACTCCCTCCTCAGTGATTCCGGGGGATTTGGAGGCACAATGGCTGAGGTGGGGGTGCCAACCCTGGACAAAGGCCTTGACCTGAGACCCTGGAGAGCTGTTGCCAGTCAGAATAGACAATAATTACCTTGACAGTATATAGTAAGGCAGCTTCATGATTGAGGTTTATAAGATCATGCATGGGACAGAGCAGGTAGAGAAAGAGGTGCTTTTCTCCCTTTCTCACAATACAAGAACTCAAGGGCACTCCATGAAATTGCTGAGCAGTCAGGTTAGAACAGATAAAAGGAAGTACTTCTTCAGCCAAAGAGTGATTAACACATGGACTTCTCTGCCACAGGAGGTGGGGGTGGCTACAAGCGTGGACAGCTTCAAGAGGGAATTAGATAAACATATGGAGCAGAGGTCCATCAGTGGCTATTAGCCACAAAGCATAGATAGGGACTCTCAGTCTGGGGCAAGTGATGCTCTGTATTCTTGGTGCTTGAGGGAGGGTCAACAGTGGGAGGGCTTCTAGTGCCCTGGCCCCACTGGTGGACCTTCTGAGGGCACCTGGTGTTTTTGGCCACTGTGTGACACAGAGTGTTGGACTGGATGGGCCACTGGCCTGATCCAACATTGGCTTTTCTTATGTTCAGGGCTCCGTTGGGGCCGGAGCGCGCCGGAGCGCCGCTCCGGGAGAGAAGGGGCCGGGGGGTGGGCACATAACAAAGCCCTGCCCCCCCGGCAGAAAGCCTACCCCGTTCACCCCCTCCCTCCCTCAGTTGCCGTCCCCGGGGCCGCGGCTGGCCGCCGTCCCCGCCAAGAAGCCCCGTCCCGCCCCCAGTCGCCTTCCCCGGGGCCCACCAAGAAACCTCGTCCCGCCCCCTGTCGCCTTCCCCGGGGCCCGCCAAGAAGCCCCATCCCACCCCCAGTCGCCTTCCCCAGGGCCCGCCAAGAAGCCCCGTCCCACCCCGTCGCCTTCCCCGGGGCCGCAGCTGGCTGCCGGCCCCGCCAAGAAGCCCCGTCCCGCCCCCTGTCGCCTTCCCCGGGGCCGCGGCTGGCCACCGGCCCCGGAAAAAAACCCTCCCTCCCTGAGTCAGTGCTGGGATGGCGTTTCCTGGGCCAGCTGGAGCGACGAGCAGCACAAGAGGTGGGAGCAGCAGCAGCCTTTGCAGTCCGCGCCGACTCCGTTTTCGGGGGGTTGGCGGAGCAAGTGCTGCCGTGGGATGGGAATCACCTTGCCCCTAGGCCAAGCCCACTATGGCCGGTGGCGGTGGTAGCGGCGGCAGAGGGGGTAGCAGCAGCAGCAGAGGCTGAAGGAGGCGCGCTGGGTTTAGTCGGCTGCAGCCCTCTGCAGTGCACTGAGAGCGCCGCCTGACTCCCCCTCCCCAGACTGGGAAAATGGATGCGGGCCCCCCGCCGGGCTCCAGTCTCAAGGATGTGAAGTGGAGCTCCGTGTCAGTCCCTTTGGACCAGCTGGTTAGCAATTACCGCCTGCCCCAGGTCGTCAGAAACTATAGAAGGTCTTTGAGAGAATGATTACCTTTTGATTCATTCATGTCGACAGTGGACAACAATTACAGCTCATAGTCTGGAGGAGGGTCATTATGTCATAGGGCCAAAGATAGAAACCCCTGTGCATTGTGCTGGGATTAAACGGCTGGAACTCGACCCTGATATTAAGGAGCCAGGGCTGTCCTTTACCAGTGTGGAGGAGGCGGCTGAAGCATTTCCTGAACGAGTTTACGTCATGGAGGAAATAACATTCAACGTTAAGGTGGCTTCTGGTGAATGCAATGAGGACACTGAGGTTTTCAACATCACGCTTTGTACTGGGGATGAGCTGACTTTAATGGGACAAGCAGAAATCCTTTATGCAAAATTCTCAAAGGAAAAGTCACAGCTCAACACCATGTTCAAAAAATGTGGGAAGCTGATTTCCATCAGCAAATTAGGCTGGCTGCCGGCCCCGGGAAGAACCCACCCTCCCTCCCCCACTCAACAGTTCCCCGGGCCCAAGGGAGGGAGAAGCCGGGCCTGAGTGGCTTAAGGCCACTCAGGCCCAAGCAAGGTGGGGGGAGGGAAACGCCAGCCCCAGTGAAGGGAGAAGCGCCTCTCCCTTCCTCCCTTCCTTCCCTCTCTCCCCCCACCTACCTACCTGTTCCTTCCTTCCCCTCTCCCTTCCTCCCTCCCTCCCTCCCTCCCTCCCTCTCCCCTTCCTTCCTTCCTTCCTTCCTTCCTTCCTTCCTTCCTTCCTTCCTTCCTTCCTTCCTTCCTTCCTTCTCTCTCCCCCACCTACCTACCTACCTTCCTGTTCCTTCCTTCCCCCCTTCCTCCCTCTCGCCCCCTTTCCTTCCTTCCTTTCTTCTCTCTCTCTCCCCCCAACTACCTACCTACCTTCCTGTTCCTTCCTTCCCCCCTTCCTCCCTCTCTCCCCCCTTCCTTCCTTCCTTTCTTCTCTCTCTCCCCCAACTACCTACCTACCTTACTGTTCCTTTCTTTCTTCCTTCCCCTTTCTTCCTCCCTCCTTCCTTCCTTCCTTTCTTCCTTCTCCCCTCCCTCCCTCCTTTTCTTTCTTTCTTTTCTCTCCCCCACCTACCTACCTACCTACCTTCCTTCCTGTTCCTTTCCTTCCTTCCTTCCCCCTCCCTCCCTCCCTTCTTGCCTTCTGACACACTGCCCATGACGTCAGGGATGTGTGGCCTTCTGACACTTCCGGTGACGTCGGGGGGGGGGGGGTGGCATATGCAAATGAGTTATGCTAATGAGCTCCTGCACCTCTTTTTTTATGAAAGGACCCCTGCTTATGTTCTTATGTTCATGCGTGCAGAAGTAGGGTGTACATCCTATGTCTGGATTCCCCAGGACAACCCTGAAGACAGCATGGTCAGCTTGGTGCTAGGAAACCAGGAGGCAAAATCTAAGTAATTCTTGGGCCTGTATTGTGTGGGTTTTCATGTGGTGGTGGAAAGTGCCATCAAGTCATGGCCAACTTATGGTGACCGGACATAGCTTTCAAGACAAGCAATGGACAGAGGTGGTTTACCAGAGCCTGGCTCTGCATAGTAACCCTGGACTGCCTTGGTGGTCTCCCATTCAAGGGCCGACCCTGCTTAGCTTCCAACACCTGATGAGATTGGACTAGCCTGAGCTATCTAGGTCACGGTAACAATTATGTGGCAGGAGTTGGACAGAGGTGGTTTACCATCACCTGCCTCTATGTAGCAACTCTGGACTTCCTTGGTGGTCTCTCATCCAATTGTTGATCAGAGCCGAACCTGCTTAGTGATCAGGATCTGATGAGATAAGGTTAGCCTAAGCCATTCAGGTCAGGGCAGGTTTTCATGTAGTTATCCTAAATACTTGTGAGGAGGTATAGATAGGAACTCTCAGTCTGGGGCAAGTGATGTTCTGTATTCTTGGTGTTTGGGGGGGTGGCAACAGTGGGAGGGCTTCTAGTGTCCTGGCTCCACTTGTGGACCTCCTGAGGGCACCTGGTGTTTTTGGCCACTGTGTGACAGAGTATTGGACTGGATGGGCCACTGGCCTGATCCAACATTGGCTTCTCTTATGTTCTTAATTTAGGTTCTCCCACTTAAAAAACCCTCAAAAACAAATGGAGGATTATTCTTTTTTAAGCAGGTGCATAAAAATTTAAAAATCAGCCAAACGGAGGATTTCTCTCCCCCCCCCCCCCCAAAGCGGGAGAAACTTAATTAGTATTACAATTTTATCATAGAACACTCCCAAGAAACTATCTTGTGTACTGGTCTGAATTGCCCCAGGGTCAAATGCTCACCAGCTATCATACCTGCCTTGCTGTTCATTGCGACTTCGTTTCTTTCTTTCTTTTGCAGCACGAGAGGGTCAGAAGGTTTATTTATATCCAGCTGTCGCCCGACGGAAGAGGGGGGGGGAATAATGTTTTCATTATGTCTTTGGACAAGGCATACATTTTTAAGTGCTCCATTTTAGAATCAGACAAAACGGTCCGGGGAGCTTAAATGACTCCTTAATAGTGTTGGGCAATTTCGATGCACTTAGGAATGACATTGCCAGCTTTTGTCAGGCCAGCCGTTGAAAGAAAATATCATTTATCAAAATGGCTTCCCAGGCGCGGTGTGTTTTGTGAGCGCCTGACGCACCTACGCATCAGTGTCAATCTGTGATGTTTATTTGTCCCGCCCTCCCTGCTGAAAAGCGCTGTAATGAAAAGTGCGTCTCCTGTCATTGTAAGCTAATATTTGTCTGATTCCCCCACCCCACCCCACCCCTGTGCGGAACAATATGGTGCCACTGTGGTCGAAAAGCCACTTTCTGTGAGTGAAATCCAATTTTGGGGAGGTGGTGGGAAGAAGACTGGAGCATGGAAACTTGCTCTTCTGTCCAGCCTTCCTACATATTTTAGCAAGAGGCTGTTAAGTGGCAGCTTGTGGCAGGGTTTTTTTTTGTTTTTTGGAAATCTGTTCAGCCTTCGTAAACAAACAAAGCTATCAATATGTCTCAGCCGTGCTCCAGAAAGGGGGGCTGAAATACGAGATATTAAGTTATTATTAAGGAATTATCTTTTTTTTGGGGGGGGGGAAGAGTGAGAAAGTGGAATGTGCTAACAGGTTGATCGTCGGCACAGCTAAACAAACAAACAAACGCCTTCCCAAGCTTCTGCCTTGAGAGGAGTGACCGTGAGAGGGGTTGAGGGTTCCCAGACCCCCACTAGAGGGGGCCGTTCATCCAGCCGATGGAGGATGTACCAGCAGTGAATTGAAGGCTAGGCCTCTGTCACTGGCGACGCGATCAGTGTCCCTTCTGGTGCTCACCGGAAGTGATGTCATCGTTTTGCTGGTGATGCATGGATGCTCTGAAATTCAGGCAAAAATTCTATGGTGAAAACGGCTTCTACTATACAGTAGAGTATAGCAGAAAATCTTTTTACCATAAAGTTTTTGTCCAAACAGCAGAACATCTCCATGTTGCTGGTGATGTGATGATGTCACTTCGGTTGTGAGCTAGAAGTGATGTCAATGAATTGCTGGCAACAGGGGCCTAGGCCTCAGTTTGCTGCCAGTAAGTTCCCCCCCACACACCCCCCCCCGGTTACCTGGCAACCCTATAGGGGCTGGAAATGTTGGATATTGTAACTCTGCATGCAAGAGGATCTGAGAGGGAAAGGGCTAAGTGAATTCTCTCACTGGGGGACACTTGGCAGTTGCCCCCATCCTCTCATTGGTTAGGTGTTGAGCTGCTTGGGTTGTCGATAGTCTTCTGTTTCATTTTACATAAGACCTCTCTTCTTCTTTCTCTTACCTGGGTTTGGATCTGTAGCAAGTTAACCTTTTTTTCAGGTTGATCTGTTCACAATAAGTTAAAAGTACCTACATGAATAAGTCGTGTAAGACATGCTTCTGTTTATGTAAATAAAATTTCTTTCTTTTATCACCGTTGGTGTCAGATCACCTTTGTAATTTTTTTCTGAACAGCATTTCCCCCTTAACTGGGAAGTGTGGGGGATTGGAGATACTGTGTAAAGCTTCTCTGCTTCCAAGGCAAATTTGTGTGTGTGTGTGTGTGTGTAAAGGTAAAGGTTTCCCTTGCTTGAAAGCCAGTCGAGTTTGACACTAGGGGGCGGTGTTCATCTCTGTTTCCAAGTTGAAGAGCCAGCACTGTCTGAAGACTTTTCCGTGGTCATATGGCCGGCATGACTAAACGCCGAGGCGCACGGAACTATATATGTATCTTTACATTTAACCTAATAGGATACAACCAACTTTTCCACCCAAGCTCACCCGGTTCCCCTCAAAGAAATGAAGGCCCCAGACACTGGGGGTGGAGAAAGAAGAGAGACTTCCCTGTGCAGTTCAGCCAAGGAGAGGATTGACAGCCAAAGTCCTGTTTAAAGTTGCTCCCTTGTAGTTTGGCCTGCTTTTGCTTGCGGCAGAACTCCCCTTGCTCCTTTCCCTCCCCATGGCCACAGCTGCGATTTGCCAGTTGCCTCAGGGCCAAACAGGAATTTGGGGATCCCTGATTGTCTGGGATAAGGGACCTTCCTTTGCTCACCTCACATTTATTGATGTGGGGTTGGGCTTTATTAGGCTTACCAAGTCCCCCGAGAGGGCGGGGGAAACACCGATTTTTAATGCTTACCCCCGCTTTTTCAAAATTGGCCATCGGGGGAGGCAATGGCTGCCAGCAGGAATGCAGGGGAACGTCGGAGCCTGCCCTGCCCTCTCCCTGCCAGGCCTGAACTGTCTTAAAAGGGAAATGTCTGCAGAGAGCCTGCAGTATGCAGTAAAAAGCCTCACCAGACATTTCCCCTTTAAGAGCAGAGCCTGCAAGAGAAACCCCACCCAGAGATTAAGGAGGGACTAGGCTCTTTGTACTGAAGGGCCTGCTTTTGCATGTGGCTTGCAAGGTAGCTGGGGTAAGTGCCTCTGCCAGCTCTTTTCCTTCTTTCTCTCTCCCCCTCCCCCTTTCTTTCTTTTTTCTGTCTGTCTGTCTGTCTGTCTCTCTCTGTCCCCATCCAGCAGAGGTCTATCAGTGGCTATTATTAGCCACAAGGTCTAAATGGAACCCTTTGTCTGGGGCAGTGATGCTCTGCATTCTTGGTGCTTGGGGGGCAACAGTGGGAGGGCTTCTGGAGTTCTGGCCCCGCTGCTGGACCTCCTGAGGGCACCTGGTATTTTTGGCCACTGTGTGACACAGAGTGTTGTACTGGATGGGCTGTTGGCCCGATCCACTGTGGCTTCTCTCCTGTTCTTATGATATGAAAATCATATTTAGCACTTGTGTAGCACTTAGGGCTTCATATTCTGCCGAGATGAGGAAGGATTCAGTAGGGCCGTTGCTCAGTGATCGAGCATCTGCTTGACATGCAGGAGGTATCAGCCTCTTCAGCTAAAAAAGGATCAGGTCATAGGTGACATTAAAGATCTCAGCCTGAGACCCTGGAGAGCCACTACCAGTCTGAGTAGCCAGTACTGACCTTGATGGACCAATGGCCTGATTCAGTATTAAATAAAATGATTCCATGGCACTGCAGGGTTTTGAGCCAGGCTCTCCCAGATCCCAGCCAAACAAACTGACTGCTACATAACACTGACTCTTGTTCAGCGACAAAAAACAGTGGCATAAAAGTCACAGTCTGGGTAATGCTGCTTGCAAGCCTATAAAGCTCAAGGCAGCAGCAGAAGCTCAGTATTAGGAAACTTCATGAGTTCATGTGTCAGCATGTGGAAGCAACATCACAGGATGTGACATCACAAAATGATGTCACTTCCTTTCTCCTGGCTCCACCCCCAAAGTCTCCTGGCTCCACCCCCAAAGTCCTCAGATATTTCTCAAGTTGGACTTGGCAGCCCTAGGCTTTATAAATAAAGTCTGATGGGGGGGGGGCTTGTGAGGCCCTAACTGGGGCTGGCAGCATTTGTGTGGGAGAGGTGCTTGTTGCCTAATTATACTGGCAAGACACTGGGGCACTCAAGGATGTGGGGAGGCACCAGCAGCTTGAGAGGGCTGGCGGGCATTAATCCGTCAGTGCTGTGCATCAGCACTTGAACCCTGACATCACACGGTGTGTGGTGGGGGTGTGATGCGGCTAGCCTTCAGATGGGGCCTGGAAATTGCCTGGAATTATTTTATTTTCGTTATTTATAGTCGGCCCTTCTCACAGGGACACAAGGCAGATTACCCACAGGGAGCCAAAGCAATCCATAAAATGGGACATTCGATAGCGAACCTATTAGGACATTAGAAGTCACCAGAAAGGAACAGAAGCCTAGTGTTCAGTGTTAACTTGACACATGAAGCAGTACAGAAGTCACATAACGGGATCCTATGTACAATACGCTATACACAGCGGTGTAGACTGCAAATCTCGGTCATTTATCCAAATAAGTTTGTGAACCATTTTGTATGGCACAGCTTTATTACAGTTGGTAGTACCTGAAATACAAAGATCAGTTCCCCCTACAGAAAATGGCTCTTTTGACCCTGACCTGGATAGCCCAGGATAGCCCGATCTCATCAGAAGCTAAGCAGGGCTAGGGTTACCAGCTCTGGGTTGGAAAGTACCCGGAGACTTTGCGGGTAGATCCAGGAGAGGGTGGAGTTTAGGGAGGGGAGGGGCCTCGGCATGGGGTAATGCCATAGAGTCCACCCTCCAAAGCAGCCATTTTCTCCATGGGAAGTAATCTCTGTCAGCTGGGGATCAGTTGTAAAAGTGGGAGATCTCCAGGCCCCACCTGGAGGCTGGCAACCCTAAGGAGGGCCAGCCCTGGCAAGTAGACCTCCAAGGAATACCAGGGCTGGAGAGCAAAGGCAGGCAATAGCAAGCCACCTCACTGAAAAATGTCCTAGCCCCACTAGGGGTCACTAGAAGTCACTATGACTTCCAGGCTCACAAGCACATACACAAATACACACACACAATCCATTGTATTCGATGGAGCCCTTCTCTCTTTGCTCCCTCCCCCCCCCCCGCCTGCCTTGGAAGCCAGCTGGGGAAGGGAAGGCAAAGCTTTTGAAGATGCCCCCCCACCCCGCTTCCCTTTTCGGACACACTTCCGGTGATGTCAGGGGGGCGTGGCATATGCTAATGAGTTATGCTAATAAGTATGCTAATGAGCTCCTATGAAATGACCTCTGGCCTACCCACCTGGAGGCTGGCAACCCTACGTTCAGGGTGTCGTGTGTGTGTGTGTGTGGAAAGAGCCCCGTTTCCCCCTTCCAACCAGTGAACGTCAGTTGCAGAATAGTTGCAAGCTGACAGAAGCCGAGCGAATGGCAGTGCAGTGAAGATCTCTCCCCCCCCCCCCCCCCCAAGCAGATGCCAGGATTCTCCAGGTATCTGAATTATTTATGGTTAATTCAGCGCAACTCCGGCAGTGTCTGAAGCTTTTATAGATCTCCGAAGCGCCGGCAAGGAACCCGGGCCTGTATTCATGCACCTGCATAATTTTAATTACCGACTCTATGGATGGTAGGACTGTGAGTCATTTAGAACTTTTGGCTGAATCATTCCAAGAACAATTTGACATTTCCCCCCTTCCCTCCCCACCTCTCTTGGGCTCACAAGGGTGGGGGGGAAATCTCATTTCTTTCCAAGCACATCATTGTTAATAAGATGGCATTTGAATGGGGGGTGTTTGGGAAGGCTAGAAACGAAAGGAAGGAGGTACTCGTTGTGCCAGGATCCCATAACCGTGCCCTGCGCTGGGATCCAGCAGGATGGTTTCCGGTCGAAAGAATCCACACTGGGACAGGAACACCTTTCCTAGGAGGCATTTCTGAAGAGTCTGGGACTCTGGAGTTTAGGAAAGAGATATTTATTTATTTACATTGATAAATCACCCAATCCCCACGAATGTGGGGCTCTAGGCGATGGACAAATTTAAAATAATTGAAACTATAAAACTATCTCCGACATACTATATACAGTTAAAGCAAGGGGTGAATTTTGTAGTTCCCTCCTAATCCTGGATTGTGAGTGTTTCAAGGGCATGGGGACAGGAAAACGCACAGGAATAGGAGATTCAGGTAGGGCGAGGTGCCAGCCAGGATGTCGACCATCGCTGCCCTCAACCAAATGCCCGGCGGAGCATCTCTGCCTTACAGGCCCTGTGGAATTGACAGAGAGTTCCACCAGGTTGGGGTCTGGGGCAAGAAGGATCTCTCTAGGGCTGGGGACCACCAGTGGGTTACTCTGTGAAGGTGACTAAGGGGGATGTGAGACAGGTTTATAAAATTATGCATGAGGTGGGGGGGAGCTGACAAAGGGAACTTTCCCCCCTCTCTCCCAAAATAATGGAACTTGAAGTTCATGCAATGAAGCTGAGGGGCAGTAGATTCAGGATGGACAAAAGGAAATACTTCTTTACTCAAGAAGTGATTAAAATGGGGCATTCACAGTCAGAGGATGTAGTGATGGCCACAAGCACAGACAGCTTTAAAGGAGGATTAGAGAGATGAACAGAGGACAAGACTATCAGTGGCTCCTGCCACGGTAACTAAAGGGAACCTCCATGTTCAGAGGCAGTCAACCTCTGAATCCCAGTGCCAGGAGGCAATGTCAGGGGAAGGCCTCAGCTTCTATGCCCTGTTGCTGGCCATCCAGAGGAACTGATTGGCCACTATATGAGACAGGATGATGGACTAGATGGACCACTGGTCGGGTTCAGCATGGCTCTTCTGATGTTGTCATCAGGGGAAGGCTTTGTGAGACAAGTTTCTGGACTATTTGGATCACTGGCCTAACGTAGCATTGCTCTTTTTATGCTCTTAATTACCAATATGTAAGCTGCAGAGCCAGAATTAGGTGTAACTCTAAGACAGCACATGCATTAGTTGTTTAATGTAAGATGCTGCTGACTGCAATCCATATATATATGTATATGATGCTGAAATAACATTTCCTGTGTTAATACAATGAGTACTGAATGTGAGGGGAAGGAACTGTGGTTCTTTAGCTGAGCATTGGCTATACATGAAAAAAGTCCCAGGTTTAATAGCTGGCATCTCTAGATTAAAGGATCCGGCATTAGATGATGTGCAAGACCACCACCAGAGACTGTGGAAAGCTATAACAAGTCAGAGTAGATGTAAGAACATCAGAAGAGCCCTGCTGGATCAGACCAGTGGTCCATCTAGTCCAGCATCCCGTCTCACACAGGGGCAAACCAGTTCCTCTGGAGGGCCAACAACAGAGCAGAAAGGATGAGGCCTTCCCCTGAGAAGAACATCAAGGAGAGCCCTGCTAGATCAGACCAGTGGTCCATCTAGTCCAGCATCCTGTCTCACACAGGGGCCAACCAGTTCCTCTGGAAGGCCAACAACAGGGCAGAGAGGCCGAGGCCTTCCCCTGAGAAGAACCTCAGAAGTGCCCTACTGGAACAGACCAGAGGTCTGTCTAGTCCAGCATCCTGTCTCACATGGTGGCCAACCATTTCCTCTGGACAGCCAACAACAAGGCATAGAGGCCAAGGCCTTCATTAGAACATGAGAAGAGTCCTGCTGGATCAGACCAGAGGTCCGTCTAGTCCAGCATCCTCTCTTACGTAGTGGCCAACCAGTTCCTTTGGATGGCCAGTGACAGAGCATAGAGGCCAAGGCCTTCATAAGAACATCAGAAGAGCCCTGCTGGATCAGAGCAGTGGTCCATCTAGCCCACCATCCTATTTCACATAGTGGCCAGCCAGTTCCTCTCGAGGGCCAACAACAGGGCCTAGAGGCCAACACTCTCTCCTGACTCTGGGATTCAGAGATTGACTGCCTCTGAACTGGAAGGTTCCCTTTAGTCACCTCTGCTAGTAGCCACTCGATAGACCTGTCCTCCATGAATCTGTCTAATCCGCTTTTAAAGTTGTCGATGTCTGTGGCCATCACTGCATTCTCTGGCAGCAAATTCCGCATTTCAGTCACTCTCTGCAGTAGGCCAATGGTCTTGATAGACCAATAGTCTGGTTGGTTATAAGGCAGCTTCACGTCTTGATAAGTGGAAGAGATGGCTGGAGGGAATTGCTGCCAAAAATGGAGATCCCTTAATATTGCAGAAAAATGTTGGGGGGAGGTGTATTAAAATGATTTCTCTATCTATTTCCCCTAAGCTTTATGCGAGTGGGCAGTCAACAGCCATGCTACGATTCCTAGTTCATGCTACGATGGTGCCTTGGGTTTATTTTCTGTTATCCTGGAGACAAAAGGAAGGATAGATTTCCTTCAGGGTGGACAACTGGCAAACCCAATCATTGCTCCCTGAGAAACAAAAAGGATTCTTTAAGCTGCAAGAGAAGGAGGAGGAGGAGGAGATTAAATTACTACCTCATCCTTCGCTACCTGAAGGACTCTCAGGGTGGCTTACAATCTCCTTTCCCTTCCCCTCCCCACAACTGACACCCTGTGAGGTAGGTGGGGCTGAGAGAGGGCCTTCACTGGGCCTGCCCTCCAGAGATGCTTAATCCCGCCAGTCAAGGATTGTGTAAGCAAAGCAAGGATGTCATAGTACTAAATAGCCAATCAGATTCTATGTCACAGTTGAGGTCACAGTTGGGAAACAAAACTCATTTACAATGAGAGCCACATTTCCTGGACTGGTCAAGAGGGTGATCCTGATCAGGAAGGACAGCGAGGGCAAGTGAAGGTCATTCACAACATCACTTCCCATTAGGCAAACAGTCTCTTTTCTTTTTGCCGATGTGCTGAGTAGCAGCAGCCGCCTATGTCCATATATTTAGAACGAAGGAGGAGAGATCCTGGGGGTGGACATTCCTCACAGGAATGAGGACTATCTCTCTCTTTTTATGGAGGATGCTCTGCTTCTAGGGATGTTGCCGAAATGCGGGGCCCCACTGTTTCAGCTGGAAAAAAAAAATCCCTGTTCTGTTTTCATTCCTCTCTCATGCAAATCGAATCCATTTGCCATTTCCTTGTACTACTTTTTCCCCATTCAAGGTATGCAATATTAATGCTGTTTTTGTTCCAGTTGCACTATTTAGAACAAAATTGCATGCTGGCTCTCAAAAGAAGTGCTCCGTTCGGCTCACAAACTAAACACAACACAGTCGAAAAGAGCAAGAGTCCAGTAGCACTTTAAAGAATCATAAAATCTTAAAGTTGGAAGGGACCTCCAGGGTTGTCTAGTCCAAACCCCTACACAATTCAGGAAAGTCACAAATACCTCCCCCCACACCCACACCCACACCCACAGTGACCGCTGTTCCATGCCCAGAAGAGGCCAAAAAACCCTCCAGGATCCCTGGCCAAACTGGCCTGGAGAAAAATTGTTTCCTGACCCCAAAGTGGCGATCAGCATTTCCCTGAGCGTGTAAGAAAAGGCCGCAAGAACTGAGCACTGATGCAACCAGTGTTCCCTCTAAGCTGAGTTAGTGTGAGCTAGCTCAGAGTTTTTTAGCCTCCAGCTCACACATTCTTGTCTTTGCCCAGGGAGGGTGGCTGCAGAGCAAGCTAATCTATGCAGTCGCCAAATCACTCCCTCACAGCTTTAGTGCCAGCAGCTCACAAAGTAGCATTTTTGCTCACAGGACTCTGCAGCTTAGAGGGAGAATTGGATGCAACCCTTCCTGCCCTCCCTTCTCATGATCTGCCTAAGTTCACAGAATCAGCATGGCTGTCAGATGGCCATCTGGCCTTTGTCTGAAAACCTCCAAAGAAGGAGAGCCCACCACCTCCCGAGGAAGCCTGTTCCACTGAGGAAATGCCCTGACTGTCAGGAAGTTCTTCCTAATGTTCAGCCAAAAACCTCTTTCGATTTAATTTCAACCTGTTGGTTCTGGTCCGACCTTCTGGGGCAACAGAAAACAACTCCGCACCATTCTCTATGTGACAGCCTTTCAAGTACTTGAAGATGGTTTTCATATCACCATCTAACAACCCAAAAAAAAAAAGACTAACAAAATTTGTGTCAGGGTATGGGCTTTTGCGGGTCAATGTTCACTCCTTCAGATAGCAGGTATCGGAAGATATCAAGAATCTCAAGAAGTATCTGAAGAAGGGAGCAGTGACTCACGAAAGCTCCTCCCCTGCCACAAATTTTGTTAATCTTGAAGGTGCTAATGGACTCTTGCTCCTTTCTGTTGCTACAGGCAACCACAGCTACTCATCTTGATCTAAATGCAATACGAACGTTAACCCTCCCCAAAACACAATCATATGGGAACGATCAATAATAAAGTAGAATAATAGGATCATAAAAGGAGCATAAAAATATTCAGCACTTAAGAGGATATTAATTAAAACAGCCTGCAGGGTGGAAGCGGACCAAAACACAGCTCTTTAAAAAAATAACCCCTCAGTTTAAAGACTTGGTAAAATAAATAATTTGGCTTTGTGCCCAAAGGAGATAAGGTAGATATTAAGTAGGGCTACCAACTCCAGGTAGGGGAAGCCTGGATTTTTGGGGGGTGAAGCCTGGAGAGTGTCGTTGTGCTGACTTGGCTGGCAACCGCCGAGGTGATATGCTAGAAGCTGAAGACACAAGCTGGAATCAAGGCCAGTGAGAAGCCAAAGGTCTGGTAGCCGGAAAGTCATTTCAAGAATGCAGGTTTCCAAAGGCAAGGAGCGACTGCTGCGCACTCAGGTCTGGTGTTGCAGAGTTGTTGCCACACTGAGGCAGGGGCACCAAGGGGTTTTAAACAGATCCTCCCTCCCTTTGGAGTGGAGTCTGCAAAGCCTTACAACTCCTTTCGTTATCGTTGCTGGAGCTACAGCCTGGTGTTTCTTCTGCATTCCTGCAGAGTCTCTGCCATACCCTACATCTGGGGCACTCAGGGGAACTACATGGGGATTCTGGCCCTGGGGTGTCTGTAGTGTTAGCCTCACTGCTCTTTTATGTTATTAATATTTGGGGAATATTAGCTCTTATCAATATGCAGCAGGCTTTAACCAGTGTATACAGAGGATGTGCTAACCGATACTTCTGAGAAACGGACACGGACTCAGTTTAAAAGATGAAAAATAGTTTGTTTACTAAAGTGTAATAAAAAGTTATACAAGACAATGCTGTTCTGTCATTCATACATACATACAGTACTAGGAACTCAGATAGAAGTTACAGGGACTTGTGCATGAGCAGGTAGTTGGTCTCCGCCGAGGGCGATATTTACCTATATAGATGCGGTAGAATCCGGCTGGAAAAATGGGGATGAAGAGTCCTTAGGAAGGCGGTAAAGGATCGTGGCTCTGAACCAGCAGAAGACCACATGGCGGAGCCCAGTGGTGCACCCAGGAATCCGTGAGAGGAGGGGTTAGGGCAGGAGAGAGAACTAGAATCGGAGCTCGAACTCTCTTGTAACTTTTTGGGGAGCATCTTTTATTGGGAGGTGGTACCTGGGAGGATCTGGGAGGATGGCATGATATGATGTCATCCCTAGAAAACCTATAGAGGGTCCGTATGCTATCTCTAGCCACTAAGGGGATAATAGGGGATGGGTCAATATTCAGATCTATCTGATGGAAAGGGCGGGATGTCGCTGTCAGCGGGATCTGGTGCCGATCTTCTGGATCACAGGAACGCCGACCATGGGAACCGGTCCTCAGGAAGCATCCCAGTATCTTCACGCCCAGGTGTGATGCTCTTTGATGTATCATATGGAGATGAAGGCTGGCAGGAAGGGGCACCAGGAGGTATACATGAAAGGGGTATGCGTGTATAGAGTTGCAGATGTAAGTTTACAACCTCCTGTCTTTGTGTGGGATAGTGTCTTTGATCTCTGATATCCAGGGGTCATTTCGTAGAAAAAGAGGTGCAGGAGCTCATTAGCATAACTCATTAGCATAACTCATTTGCATATGCCACACCCCCTAACATACCGGAAGTGTGTCAGAAGGCAACACTCCCCCCTCAGGCTCCACTTCACAGGTGAGCGATACTGACCTGCTCTTCCTCCATTCCCTTCCCCATCCAACACTTTGTGCAATAAAAATAAGCGTAAAGAACACACCCTCATTCTCTTCCTGCTCCCTTGAAACCACCAGGTTTCAAGTAGACTTGAGATACCCAGGACATGTGCACCACCCATCCCTTCCCCTCCCCCTCCCCACAACAAGACACCCTGTAAGGTAGGTGGGGCTGAGAGAGCTCTTTTGAGAATGCTCATGAGAGAACAGCTCTGAGAGAACTTGTGACTGGCCCAAGGTCACACCAGCAGCTGCATGTGGAGGAGTGGGGAATCAAACCCGGTTCTCCCAGATTAGAGTCCAGCTCCTGACTACTATACCAAACTGATGGGGTGGAAGCTGCTGAAGGGTTGGTGAAATTTCTCCAGTACTTATGTGCCATGTGTCCAGATAAAAAAGGGTATACTCAGAAAATTTATATGCCACCTTGAGCAAGTCTCTGGAAAAGCAGCACACGGTCATAAAAGGAACAATGATAAAATTATCAATATTAAAACAAAACATTAAAAACAATAAAGACCCTAGCAGGGCTTTCCCCGGGGCGCTGCGCCCCTGCACTGCTCGGGGAAGCCGAGGAGGGGGCGGGGCTTGGTCATGTGTGCGCCCCCTGGGCTCCTCACTCCCGGAGCTGCGCTCCTGTGCACTCCCGCTCCAACGGACCCCTGCTGATATCAATCCTCCCGCCTGGAGGTGGTAACCTCAGAAAATGGTGCGTTGTTCCTATAGTGTAGACATCTCTTCCCAATCTTCCCACTGGTCACCTAGTGTACTCTCCTGTCTCACATAACTAATGGCATAGTTCATGTGTAGCTCTCATATCTTAGCAAAAGTCCATAACATGTTGCGCAGCCTTACAGTAGCTGGGGTTGCTGGCCCCCGCTCAGGAATGGTCTCTCCTTCTGGCTGCACCTCTTGTGCAGCTGCTGGGAACTCTTCCCCCTCAGGTGCTTCTAAGGGTTCTTCCTCTGGGCTGTCTCTAGAGGAGGCTGAGTGGTTCCCTGCCTCCTCCTCATCTGAGGAAGGGTCAGCCTCAGCTGGACCTATACCCACGACAGTAGTGGGAGGGGCCATGGGGTCCACCCTCCAAAGCAGCCATCTTCTTTAGGGGTACTGATCTCTGTTGTTTGGAGATAACGTGTAATTCCAGGAAATCTCCAGGCCCCACCTGGAGGTTGGCAGCCTTAATGCCAGGTGAACTTCCAGGGGGAAGGTGTTCCCCAGGTGAAGTGCCACCACTGAAAAAGCCCCGTCTCTGGTTGCCACCCGTGTCACCTCTGCAGGCAGAGGCATCGGGACCAGAGCTTGAGAGGAATATCTTAACTGGAAATATAAATAAAATTCAGTGATATGTAAGGGACATAAAAGAGAAAGAGTGTGCAGGAAACAAACACATTGGGATCGGCAGCAAAGAAAATAGGCAAACAAAAATCTCAACAGGGAAAGCAAAAGAAGAAGAAAAGAAAAAGGCACAATTAGACATCTTTTATGTACCTCCCCCCTTTATAACACTCTAAAGGTAAAGGTTTCCCTTGCTCAAAAGCCAGTCGAATCTGACTAGGGGGCTCATCTCTGTTTCCAAGCCAAAGAGCCAGCGATGTCCGAAGATGTCTCTGTGGTCATGTGGCCGGCATGACTAAACACCGAGGCACACAAAACGCAGTTACCTTCCCACCAAAGCGGTACCTATTTATCTACTTGCAATTTTTGCTTTCGAACTGCTAGGCTGGCAGGAGACGAGAGCTCACTCCATCCCACGGCATTCGGGTCTCGAACTGCTGAGCTACTGACCTTCCAATCTGCAGCTCGACGTCTTAACCTCTGAGCCACCACAGCCTTCCGCATAACCACAAAACAGCCCATTCCCCGCCACAAAAATACCCCTTCCTTTGTCATCCAAGCTGCATTCTTGTGGCACTTTATACTTTAAGGGGATTCTTTGTACTTCGTTGTACTCATTCGGTTCCAGCAGTGGTTTCCTCCAAGAGATATCACCAAAAGCTTCCCTTCCAATCTTATTTTCCTAAGTTCTTAGTGATTCTTCAGCAACGCAAAGGCTAACAACATTTCTTGAGGCGGTTCCCCATATCCATAAGTGATTCAGAATGTGTGTGCGAAACTTCCCCACCCCCACTGGAGCGTCACCTGAAAATTTGTTAATCGTTACGAACTGTTCGGAGGAATATATATATATATTTTCCACCTCAGTTGTTGCTTTATGCCAAACTGGCACTTCGATTCGTTCCTTCGCGTTGACTCTTCCTCCGTGAGCTTCCTTCATTGTTTGAGTGCATCAAAAGAGCTGCCACATTGCAGGTGCGTGCAGATTTGAGTGTGCTTGGTGCCTGTGCCCGACTCCGGGGCATTCTTCGCGTGCAATCGAGTGTTACCATCTGTACCTGCTTGGAATGCAGAGATGAAAGGCTTCCCTAGTGTACAGATGACTGGCAGGGGTGTTCGGTTATTTCAAAGGGCTCTCTGGAGCGTATGTAGATTAGTGAGCCATTACAGACACACCATTGCAAATAAGAAATGCTACAATCTGAGGAGTGAGGGCAAAGAAAACTGGCAGGGAATAGATCTTCTAGCATTCTGAAATAGTTCTGAAAGTTTAGTGCAACAAGGGCAGGAAAGCAAACAATTGACTTCCCACTGGACTGAAGTATTGCCATCCACTACGAAGAGTGAGTAAGGCAATGGTCCAATCTGCATTGGTATTGTGCACTGTCATGCCAATGAGCTCACATCATCTCACGAATTTCTGTCTGCATTTCATGCCGCATCCACTCACAATTGCTCCTCTCCCCCTCGAGTCGCTGCGAGCAAAAAGCAGACAACTGGAGCTGAATTCTCACCCCCCCCTTTTCTAAGAAGATACACAAACCGTCACAAAGGAAACCTTTGTTTCCTTTGTGATACTTACCTGGCAGGGGAGACACCATGATCACGAAGGTGGTTTTCCCAGGGGGAGGCTCATCCGTTGCACTCCGGGTGTGCTGACCCCTGCGATTTCCCCAAATGCGGGAAACTCGACTGCATAATTTGGGGTAGTGAGTCGTTTTATAATGTTGTTTATTTATGCTTTTAAATTGTAAACCCCTTTGGTGGTATGCCATGTTGTGAGCCGCCCTGAGCCAGTTCGCTGGAAAGGCGGGATAGACATGTGATAAATAAATAAATAAATAAATAAATGAAACCAGTTAGCTGAAAATCCAGTCGTCTGCGTTTAAAAGCAGCCAGGGAACATTTTTCTGCGATCATGGGGGGGGGGGGGGAGTTGGAAGCATGCCCACCCCTGAACCATTTGTTATTTCCCGGGGCAGTCCCCAGCACAAATAGGAAGCCGGCGTCACAGCAGCACAGAACAGCTTTACATAGCAAATGCAGACTGGGCCAATGTTCTTCAAATGGGCCTCTCCCAGAATACTAGAATCTCCCAGAATACTAGAATCTTTCCTGTCCTGTCCAAAGCAAATCAGGACAGTTGGAAGGAAACTACTCAAATTTAAACCCCCCCCCCCCCAAAGGCTCTAGAGAGGCTCCTGCTTATAGAAGAAGAAGAAGCTGAAGGGTGGAAGGTTCAGGACAGACACAAGGAAGTACTTCTAGTTAAATTGTGGAGCTCTCTGCCACCGAATGTAGTGATGGGTGCCAACTTGGAAGGCTTTAAAAGAGGGAGTGGGCAAATTAAGAAAATAAGAGAAGCCATGTTGGATCAGGCCAGTGGCCCATCCAGTCCAACACTCTGTCATACAGTGGCCAAAGATACCAGGTGCCCTCAGGAGGTCCAGCAGTGGGGCCAGAACTCCAGAAGCCCTTCAAGTGTTGCACACAGTTAAACTGTGAAGCTCACTGCCACAGGAAGGGGAGGGAACAAATTCATGGAGGAAGATGCTATCAATGACTACTAGTCATGATGGATATCTATTTCCTCCACTATCAGAGGCAGTCTGCCTCTTGATATCAGTTGCTGGGGAGTATGGGCAGGAAGACGTTGTTGCAGTCATCCCGCTGGTGGGCTTCCTGAAGGTAGCTGGTCGGCCACCGTGTGACGAGAAAGTTGGACTTGATGGGCCGTTGGTCTTAGCCCTTATGTTTGCGCATTTTAATGTTAAGAGACACACTGAAACATATGGATCTTTTCAGTTTAGGGGGGAAATGAAAGAAAGGAACAAGGGTTGTAAAATTATGGGAAGGATGGGAGAAGAAGATAGAGGGAACTGGTCTCTGTAGCCTGGAGATGAGCAGCAGTTCTGGGGGATCCTGGCATCCCTACACACACACACACACACACAGACACACAAAGTGGTTATTGGAGACAAATATAGATAATTGAGGGCTAGCATGTCTGTATTTTGACCACCACCTTCCAGATTTCGGATTTAATATATGAAAATTGGTCTGTCATGGTTAGGGATGGGCACAAACTGGAAGAATCTGGTTCGGTTTATTGATTGATTGACTGATTGATTGATTATATTTGTATCCCGCTCTCCCCACCTCTCGGCGAGCTCAGGACAGCTAACAGCATATACCATACACAATAAGACCATAAAATACAAATAAAAACATATCATCTATAAAATACTGTTCAATATCTTTCAGATGGCGCTGCTCACCCTATCCCAATAGCGTCGACAGGTGCTGATGGTCCGGGCAGCGATGTTCAATATTTGGGCCAGGGCTGTAAAATCCTGGCGGCGACCCCTACTTATAGGCCTGGCGGAAGAGCTCCATCTTGCAAGCCCTGTGGAACTGTGAAAGGTCCTGCAGGGCCCTGATGTTCTCTGGGAGCTCATTCCACCAGTATGGGGCCGCCACTGAAAAGGCCCTGGCCCTTGTTACTGCCAATCGGGCCTCCCTGGGCCCTGGTAGGACCAGGCGGTATTGGGAACCTGATTGAAGTGCTCGCTGGGGTACATACAGGGAGAGACGGTCCCTCAGGTAAACAGGTCCTTGGCCATCAAGGGCTTTATAGGCAAGCACCAGCACCTTGAACCGGATCCGGTATGCTATAGGCAGCCAGTGCAGTGCCTTTAAGGCAGGCTGAATGTGTTCTCCCATAGGGAGTCCCAATATCAGCCTTGCTGCTGCATTCTGCACTAGCTGCAGCTTCTGGATCTGGGACGGGGGCAGCTCCATGTAGAGAGTGTTACAGTAGTCCAGACTTGAGGTGACCAACGCATGGATCACCATAGCCAGGTCATTGGCTGTGTTCACACTGGAGTGCTGGAGCCTGCTGGAGCTGGCTGCAAACGGCTGGTTCTGTGAAATCACGATCACACTAACCTCTCCTCATGTCGCCTTCAAGCGGCTCCCCCACGTTCACACTAATGACGGGGGTGTGGGGGGTTTTTGTTTTGTTTTTTAAAAAATTTGCCGCTTGCACATGTGCATAAGCGCTCATACAGGCGGATGGGAAAAATTTTTTCGCGCATGCGCAGCACCATCGGACCAAATCACTGCTTCCTTTTGACACTTGAAAACGCTGTGATATTTCAACCCGAAAATAGCCTCATCGTGACTGCAAACTCATGTACACGGTAGAACTAGCCTCCATTTGCACATCTGTCCTTTAAATGTAGGTTCGTATGGGTGCTCATGCGAATCTCACTAAATGCAAAAAAAAAAAATGGCGGACGAAAAGCGGAAGCCAGAGGCTTCCGCGGGGGAGGGGGGAGGTTGCTCAGAAGTCGCTCAGAGTCGGCTCCCTGTTTACACAGGAGAACAATGCGACAGGAGCTGAAAGAGGACAGCTGAGACCAGCAAGGGAGCTGGTCTCAGATTTCAGACGGTTTGCAACGCATTATGAGACGGTAAGCGATGCCTGGGGATGGGAGACAGATGCTGCTGTGTAGACACAGCAGATTTGAGTCGGCTCCATTGTGTTCGAGAAAGGGAACCAACTTCTTAATCAGTTGTAGTTGGTAAAAGGCTGACCTTGCAGTGGCTGCTACCTGGGCCTCCATCATTAATGAAGGGTCCAGGAGCACTCCCAAACTCCTAACCTCCGGCGATGGCACCAATAGTGCCCCATCGAGAGGTCGGGAGAGGGATCCCTAAACTTGGCCCGCTCCGACTCAAACTATGAACTGAACAACAAACTGAACTGAACTGGTTCGGTTTGCAGAAGTTCATGACAGTAGACCAACTTTGCTTTGTGGTTTGGTTCATGCCCATCCCTAGTCATGGTACAGCTGCAATTCTTAGTTTGAGTCAATATAATAGGCTCTTTAAAAAAAAAGAATTTTATTAATTTATGCACAGAGGAAGGAAAAGGGGAAAGAAAAAAAACTTTCTCAAAAAGCTTGGGGAACCTGTCCTACACAATGCTATTCAAAGCCACCCCTGTTCTACTGTTTCTCAAAGGTTATAGAGCCAGTTTGGAGTAGTGGTTAAGTGCGAGGACTCTAGTCTGGGAGAACCGGGTTTGATTCCCCACTCCTCCACTTGCACCTGGCTGGATGACCTTGGGCAAGCCATAGCTCGGTACCAGCTGTTCCCTCAAGGACAGCTTGGGAAAGAGTTCTCTCAGCCCCACCCACCTCACAGGGTGTCTGTTGTGGGGAGGGGAAGGGAAAGGAGTTTGTAAGCCGCTCTGAGACTCCAAGTGAGTGAAGGGCGGGATATAAATCCAATCTCTTCTTCTTCTTCTTCTTCTATATGCAGGAGCCTCTCTAGAGCCTTTTGGGGGGGGGGGTTAAATTTGAGTAGTTTCCTTCCAACTGTCCTGATTTGCTTTGGACAGGACAGGAAAGCATGCTTCAGCCTGGAGGAGGAGGAGGAGGAGGAGGAAGAAGAAGAAGAGAAGAAGAAGAGATTGGATTTATACCCCGCCCTCCACTCCCCAAGGGAGTCTCAGAGCGGCTTACAAACTCCTTTCCCTTCCCCTCCCCACAATAGACACCCTGTGAGGTAGGAAGAAGAAGAAAAAGAAGAAGGATTTATACCCTTCTTTTCTCTACCTTAAAAAGAAGAAGAGATTGGATTTATTTCCCACCCTTCACTCGGAGTCTCAGAGCAATTTACAAACTCCTTTCCTTTCCCCCTCCCCACAACAGACACCCTGTGAGGTAGGTGGGGCTGAGAGAGCTCTTTCCAGAGCTGTCCTTGAGACAACAGCTGTGCCAGAACTACAGCTTGCCCAAGGTCATCCAGCAGGTGCAAGTGGAGGAGTGGGGAATCCAACCCGGTTCTCCCAGATTAGAGTCTGCGCACTTAACCACTACACCAAACTGGCTCTCAGCCCAAAAAAGGGACTGCAGAAGAGAGCCTGGAATATAGCTGATCCGGCTTAGCTTTGGCAGTTTCTTTAAACGGGACTTCTCAAGAGAGTCTGAGATGAACTGATGGAGAGACTGCTCCCTGCCAGCTCAGCTGTTTTCTGGGCTGTTTTTCAGGGTTTGCGGATCTTCCCAGTAGATCCCAAACATATCTGGGATTTCTTTGGGATTTTTTCCTGTTTCCCCCCAAAACTCCCCAGATACATTTGAGATGCCAAAATATACCTGAAAATTACCAATAAGGTATTATTTGGGTATTATTTGGGTATATTTTTGGCTCAGGGAGATCCGAATGCGCACCCCATCGAAGACTCCTGTGGAACATTGGTCTGCAGCTGATGCGCTTATCGGTGAAAGAACTGCTGGAGAGAGAGGGGGTCTATCACCGCAGGCAACCTTACACATCCTCGGAAGAGGCATCAGTTACAAGCTTGCTCAGCACACAGATCAGCTAATTGTCTGACAAGACAGTTGAACTGAAAGGCAATTTGGAAGCCGAGTCATAACATCAGCAACATTTCAGACGACACGAGAGCGGCAGGGAAATATTTGTTATGCAACATTCAAGGAATCAAACAGGAAATGTCACCAGACGCAACCAGGAGTGAATGGCCGTTATGTTGACTAACAGCAGAGATTGCTTCACAGACCTCTCCTCTTGATGCTTACAAGATTTATACAAACGCGCCTAAATTTTAATTTTGAAGGCGTATTTATCCATACTCGTTTCCAGCGAGCCGGGATTGGCACCGCTATAACCGGCGATATTGACAGGAAGGTTCATTCTCTTCTTGAAGGAAAAAAAGTATTGGATTTCTGCTGGGGGGGGGGGGGGGCGCAGGACCAGCCTTACCTACAGCTGTCAATTCTAATAGAATTTAGATTATGACAGACAGAGGAAAAGCCTGTGAGCTAAGAGGTGGTGCTAGGGTTGCTAGGCTGTACCTGTCAACCAGCTTGAAGGTTGGGGAAGGGACTTAATGGGGAGTGAAACTACAGGTGTGATGATGTAACTTCTGGGGAAACCCTGGAAGTGGTGGCAGGTAATTCTAGAAATTGCAGGAAACGCTATGGTTTGCAGGAGATTGCAGGAAACCATAGAGTTTACAGTGATTCCTACTGCTACCTGGTGTCACTTCTAGGCTTTCCTGATGGTGTCACCATTTGGAGCAGCAATGAGCAATGGGAGCTCAGGGTGGGGGATCCCCCGCCTCCACTGGGATCTTGGCCAATACTCCCTCTAAGCTGCGGAGCCCTGTGAGCAAGATTTTTACTTTGTGAGCTACTGTGAGTGAGCCATTTGGCTCCTGCATAAATTGGTTTGCTCTGGAACTGTCCTTCCTGAGCTAAGACAGAAATGTGTGAGCTGGAGGCTAAGGAACTGTGAGCTAGCTCACATTGACTCCACTCAGAGGAACATCTTGGCATCCCTAAGTTGCACCTGGAATATGAGTGGGTAGAGACTGATAGGATAGGGGTGGAGCCTTCCAGTGGCAGAAGATGTCACATGTCAAGTCAAGGGAAGACCTATATCGTCCCGTTGGACTAGAGGTGGGTGGGGTGCAGAGCAAAAGCCCTCAGGCCAATCAGAAAAGCCACCCTGTTCATTCTGGTCCCTCACCGTGGCAACCCAAGACCTCCCATGAGGTAGTAGCAGATAGCTTTATCCGTAGGTGCCTCTGAAAATAAGAACATAAGAGAACATAAGAGCATAAGAGAAGCCAATGTTGGATCAGGCCAGCGGCCCATCCAGTCCAACACTCTGTCACACAGTGGCCAAAAACACCAGGTGCCCTCAGGAGGTCCAGCAGTGGGGCCGGGACACTAGAAGCCCTCCCACTGTTGCCCCCCCCTCCCGAGCACCAAGAAGACAGAGCATCACTGGCCCCAGACAGAGAGTTCCTATCTATACTTTGTGGCTCATAGCCACTGATGGACCTCTGCTCCATATGTATAAGAACATAAGAGAAGCCAATGTTGGATCAGGCCAGTGGCCCATCCAGTCCAACACTCTGTCACACAGTGGCTAAAAACACCAGGTGCCCTCAGGAGGTCCAGCAGTGGGGCCAGGACCCTAGAAGCCCTCTCACGGTTGCCCCCCTCCCGAGCACCAAGAATACAGTACATCACTTGTCCCAAAACAGCAGCCTAAGAGGAGGTATTATTATATTTCTTGCCAAATGGATGTGGAGCACAAACCGCAAAACTCTTCACGTGGCCCCATGAGATGTCCAGGTGGCTCCAGGCAGCTCATCAAAAACTACTCAAGATATGCCTTGCTGAGACCGACCAGCGGTCCATCTAATCCAGCACCATGCTTCACCCAGTAGCGAAGGGGGGTTGCCATGTCCCCCCCGGCACTGGCAGGGTTCGGGGGGGAGGGTAAGGTTGCCAGCTCCAAGTTGGGAAACTCCTGGATATTTGGAGGTACAGCCTGGGGAGGACAGGGATCTCAATGGGCCACAGTGCCACACAGTCCACCTCCAAAGCATCCCTTCTTCTGCAGGGGAACTGATTTATGTAGTCTAGAGATAAAGCTGTAATTCCAGGGGATCCCCAGGTCCCACCTGAAGGCTGGCATCCCTAGTAGCCTGCTCCGGCAGGCCAACCAATAGGGCACAGAGGCCAAGGACCTGCCTGATGTTACCTGCCACCAATGCTCCCTCGACACTGTGGAGTCTTATGAGCAAAGATTCTACTTAGTGAGCTACTGGCGTTAAAGCTGCGAGCGAGCGATTTGGCCGCTGCATAAATTCGTTTCCTCTGGAGCCCATCCTTCCTGAGCGAAGACAAAAACGTGTGAGCCGGAGGCTAAAAACCCTGTGAGCGAGCTCACACTAACTCAGCTTAGAGGGAGCACTGCCTGCTAGCAGTGGCATTCCAGGGATTACTGCTTCTGGATATGGCGAAATCATCGTGGCTCGCTGCTGTTGACAGACACATCCTCCACAAGAGCATGAAATCCCATTTTAGTGGCTAGTGGTCTTCACTGCACTGCGTCCCTCCACCCATTCAGAAAGCCTCACTCCATGTTGATGAAGGCCAGGACCTCTTCGAATCAGAACCGGATCAGGAATCAGATTGGCACCTGCCGCTCCCAGGATCTTTCTGCCCGTTTCTCCCTTCCTTACAGAACAACGCGACCCGGCAACAAGAGGGGGCTCGCAATTAAAATCCCGGTGGTTTTCCCCCGGTCATTGGTTTTCCTGCAGGGTATGATAAGAACTGCCGCTCTCGCAGCCTCCCGATTTAATTTGGAAGGTGAAGAAAACTGCAGTTCCCATCACCCCGGGAGCAAAATTGTGTCTGGGGAAGGTTAGAATTGTAATTGCTTGCGATATACATCCCTTCTGGGCCTGTCCTCTTGTGAAAGAGCCCTCCCCTGCTGCTGATTATTACCTCCCAATTGCAAAAGTACATTCTGTTACTCAGGAAATGGGTGGATTGTCAGGGGAAGAGATGGGTACCTTTGTGTATGAGCATCTCTGTCCAAGGCTCCTCAAAACAGTTTAGCTTCTTTGCCTGTTTGAGAGACAGTTTGATGTAGTGGTTAGGATTGCGGACTCTAATCTGGGAGAACTGGGTTTGGTTCCCCACTCCTCCACATGCAGCTGCTGGTGTGACCTTGGGTCAGTTACAAGTTCTTTCAGAGCTGTTCACTCAATGGCAGTTCTCGAGAGAGCTCTCTCAGCCCCATCTACCTCACAGGGTGTCTGTTGTGGGGAGGGGAAGGGAAAGGCTATTGTAAACTACTCTGAGAGTCTGAGCGAGTTTGGCATAGTGGTTCAGTGTGTGGACTCTAACCTGGGAGAACCGGGTTTGATTCCCCACTCCTCCACTTGCAGCTGCTGGATGACCTTGGGCAAGCCATAGTTCTGTCACAGCTGTCCTTGAAAGGGTAGTTTCTGTCAGAGTTCTCTCAGCCCCACCTACCTCCCAGGGTGTCTGTTGTGGGGAGGGGAAGGGAAAGGAGATTGTAAGCTGCTCTGAGACTCCAAGTGAAGGGTGGGAAATATATCCAATCTCCTCTTCTTCTTCCTCCTCCTCCTTGTAGTGAAGGGCGGGGTATAAATCCAAACTCTTCCTCGTCCTCCTCTTCATTGTCATCATCATCTTTTTGTTCTTTCTCCTCCTCCTCGTAGTGAAGGGCGGGGTATAAATCCAATCTCTTCCTCCTCCTCCTCCTCGTTGTTATTGTCATCGTCTTCTTCTTCTTCTCCTACAAGAATGGTCACCAAAACCTATTATGTTCTTGGTGGCTGTAGAAGAGTTGGAGTGGATGAAAAGCAAATAAAGCAAGCAATTGAAAATCAAAGACAGGTTTCTGTAGCAAAAAAAAAGAGAGAGAGTTCACAATGTATTTATTTATTAAAACATTTAAATTCCACCTGTCCTTGTGGTGCAAAGTAGCTTATAATAATAATAAAAATATTCCCAATGACAACCAAAAAATTAATAAAATGGTGGTGAAACGTATTGTCAAGTTACAGCCCGCTAATGATGACCCATTGGGTTTCCAAGGCAAGGGACGAACAGAGGTAGTTTTCCATAGAGAAGGTAGAGAAAGACGTACCGTATTTTTTGCTCCATAAGACTCACTTTTTCTCCCCAAAAAAGTGGGGGGGAAAGTGTGTGTGTCTTAACCCCCCCTCACCTTTCCCAAGCCACGGCACCGAGCAGAGCTAGGTGCGTCTTATGGTCAGGTGCGTCTTATGGAGCGATAAATACGTACTTTTCTCCCTTTCTCGCAATACAAGAACTTTGGAACGCTCAATGAAATTAATGAGCAGTAGGCTTAGAACAGATCAAAGGAAGGACTTCTTCACCCAAAGAATAATTTACATGTGGAATTCACTGCTGCAGGAAGTGATGGTGGCTACAAGCATAGACACCTTCAAGAGGGGATTGGCTAGACATATGGAGCAGAGCTCCATCAGTGGCTATTAGCCACAAGGTATAGGTGGAACACTATGTCTGGGGCAGTGATGCTCTGTATCCTTGGTGCTTGAGGGGTAGCAGTGGAAAGGCTTCTGGAGCTCTGGCCTTGCTGGTGGACCTCCTGATGGCACCTGGGTTTTGTCCACTGTGTGAGACAGAGTATTGGACTGAATGGCCCACTGGCCTGATCCAACATGGCTCCTCTTATGTTCTTATGTTATTGTCTGTCTCTGTGTAGTGTAGCGACCCTGGACTTCCCTAGTGGTCTCCCATCCAAGTACAAACCAGGGCCAACCCTGCATAGCTTGTGAGATCTGATGAGATCGGGCTAGCCTGGGGAAAAAAAAAATAAAACAGCAAACCCCAAATCCTCAACCTTTACAAGATGCTTGCCAGTTCAAATTCCCTCAGTAGCCCCGGCAAACAGGCAGGCTTTACAACACCTCCTGAAGGTCTCTAAGGAGAAGGCCCTTCTCACCTCTTCAAGGTGCCCATTCCACAGTGTCAAAACCACAACGGAAAAAGCCCAGGCTTTGGTCAATGCCAGATGGGCCACCCTAAGAGCTGGGATAGCCAACGGGAAGAAGGGGGTTCTAGGTGAGTACAAGGTTGAATTTCAAATTTAAGTTCCTTCACTTGGGAAACCTCCCTCCCTCATCTATGTCAGTTTGAAAATGCTTACAGATGTATGCGTATTCAAGTGCATGCATGTTGCAGAGATGAAAAGCTTGCATGTACTTTTGAAGCTCTTAGAATCCTAGAATGTTAGAGTTGGAAGGGACCTTGCAGGTCATCTAGTCCAACCCACTGCCCTCTGCAGGAGCATAGCCGGAAGATAGCCCTACAACATAACCGAAAGATGGTCGTCCAGCCTCCGCTTGAAAACGTCCAGCGAAGGAGCATCCACCACCTCCTGAGGCAGTCTGTTCCACTGCTCAACCACTCTTACAGTTAGGAAGTTTTCCCTGATATTTAGCCGGCATCGACTCCCTTGTAATTTCCTCCCATTAGATCTAATTTTGCAATCCAGAGCAAGAGAGAATAGATCTGCTCCATCTTCTGCATGATAGCCCTTCAGATATCTGAAGATGGCAATCATGTCCCCTCGAAGCCTTCTCTTTCCCAGGCTAAACATACCCAACTCTTTCAGCCTTTCCTCATAAGACTTGGACTCCAATCCTCTCACTATCCTGGTTGCCCTCTTCTGGACACGTTCAAGCTTGTCAACATCCTTCCTAAAATGTGGTGCCCAAAACTGGACACAGTACTCCAGGTGAGGCCTAACCATAGCAGAACAGAGCGGAACTACCACCTCCCGTGATCTGGACACAACGCTTCTGATAATGCATCCTCAGATTGCATTAGCTTTCTTTGCAGTCACATCACACTGCAGGCTCATGTTTAGCTTGTGATCAACCAGAACACCTAGATCCCTTTCATATGTGCTGCTGTCAAGCCGTCCCTCCCTCCCTCTTCATAGGTGTCTCTTCTCTATGCTGAAGCTGGAACAGATGGAAGCATAGATGTAGACGTAAGATATTCCTTTGGGGGAAACAGCTGATCTGCAAACACTCTGGGAATTGCTTCCTCTACTCATATCTTTTTAGTGACACAGCTAGGGATAATATATCTGTAGTAGAAAGAGCGGCTAATTATCCTGCTACAGATATTAAGGTGCTTAGCAGCAGTGTGAAGTCGCTGTGTCCCGGCCATTCATCACCCACCAGCTGCATCTTTCCTCCCAGGTCCTCTGTTATCATTGCCATCCAGGGCTTTGCAACTATGCAGCAGGGAGACGGCAAGTAGTAAAGGAAATGAATGTTCCTCTCTGTGGTGCAATGGCCATGAATCTGTCCTCCATAAGGAGGTCTAGTGGTTCAGAGCCAGTTTGGTGTGGTGGTTAAGTGTGCGGACTCTAATCTGGGAGAACCGGGTTTGGTTCCCCACTCCTCCACTTGCAGCTTCTGAGTGACCTTGGGCAAGCCATAGTTCTGACAAGAGCTGTCCTTGAAAGGGCAGTCCATGAAAGAGCTCTCTCAGCCCCACCTACCTCACAGGGTGTCTGTTGTGGGGAGGGAGAGGGAAAGGAGTTTGTAAGACTCCAAGTGAGTGAAGGGCAGGATATAAATCCAATCTCCTCCTTTTCCTCCTCCTCCTCCAGAGCAGCAGACTCTCATCTGGAGGACTGGGTTTGTCCCCACTTCTCTGCATGCAGCCAGCTGGGTGACCTTGGATCAGCCACAGTTCTCTCAGAGCTGTTCTCCCAAGAGCAGTTCTCTCAGAGCTCTGCCAGCCCCATTTCCTCACAGGGTGTCTGTTGTGGGGAGGGGAAGGGAAGGCGATCGTAAGCCGCTTGGAGACTCCGAGTGAAGGGCGGGGTTTAAATCCAACTCTCTTCCTTCTCCTCTTTCTGTAAATGACCGGCTGCCGATGGATGGACAGATTATTTTAAAGTGTCATTCTGCATCTCTGCTGTTTCTCAGCCACACAGAGCTCCACTTGTGCCTCTTTGGAAAAGCCAGGAATCATGAATAGCTCAGGAAAGTGGAAAAGGGATCTCTCTCAGGATCTCAGAATGTACTGCACTCGCTTCAAGAGTTTTGGAATGATGGTCAGCCCAATCCCATGGTGTCTGTAGCAGAGATAGAGTTTGGTGTAGTGGCGAAGTGCGCGGACTCTAATCTGGGAGAACTGGGTTTGATTCCCCCACTCCTCCACTTGCATCTGCTGGATGACCTTGGGCAAGCCACAGTTCTGGCACAGCTGTTCGTGAAAAAGAGCAGTTTCTTTCAGAGCTCTCTCCGCCCCACCTACCTCACAGGGTGTCTGTTGTGGGGAGGGGAAGGGAAAGGAGTTTATAAGCCAGTCTGAGACTCCCTTGGGTAGTGAAGGGAGTGGTATAAATCCAATCTCTTCTTCTTCTTCATAGGATGAAGACTTTGCACAGAGCTCTGAGTATCTGGTTGTTGTTTTAAAGTATCAACATTCCACCTATGTTAAACTTGTATTCTGCAATCTCTCTGCATTAGGCAAGTTAACCTCATTTACGCATGCATGTTAATTGTGCATAACCTCATGTCCCTTAAGAAAGGAGGTGACCCTTTCTTTCTTCTTTTTGCAGAAGGGATGGCTACATGCCTTTCTCAAAGGGGCACTGATGGGTGCAGGTTTCGCCTCAATAAGCCATCATGGTTTCTGATGGCTGGTGACACATGGCTGCTGGTTACTTTTGGGAGAATGTGACACTCGGTTAAAGGCTAGGACTGTCTCACATACCCTGACCTCCAGGAACCTTGCAAAGAAGGGTCATCTTCTGAAAGGAAGCAGAGTTACCAGACCCTGGGTCCCAGCAGGCACTCTGCTGGAGGAACGAAAACTGCTACAGACCTGGGGAAGACATCATCTCCATAGGAGGACCCCTTGGGAGACTGCACCCATGGAAGTTGATCGCCCTGGGACCCAGACTTACCAGACCCTTGGGTCCCAACAACCACCCTACTTTAGGACCCTGGGCAGCTGCAGGCTGAGGAAGATGCTGAGATCTCAGTTGCCCTCAAGAGATGGGTGCTACTCCGTCTTGCTAGCCAGAGATATAGCTGTGGACCCATGCCTTGGACTACTCTCCCTGAGCATAGGACCTACCTAGATTAATCATCTTCAGCACAAGAACTTGAAGGTGCTAGGTTCAAGATCATGCCCAAAGGCTGAGAGCTCGCTCATAGAACAAGACCTCACTTTGAATAGTCCTACTCAGAAGGAAGGGCACTGAAGGCCAGCTCCACTAATGCTTCCAAGAAAAAGCCAGAGCTACTGATCCAGCAATGAGGCTTTTCTTGCTAGGGGTTTGTGCTGAAGCAACAAAATTTTTGATGGTGATGGTGGTGGTGGTGATGGAGGAGGAGGAGGAGGAGAAAGAGAAGGAGGGGGAGGAGGAGGAGGAGGAGGAAGAAGAAGAGATTGGCTTTATACTCCGCCCTTCACTACCGAAGGGAGTCTTAGAGCGGCTTACAAACTCCTTTCCCTTCCCCTCCCCACAACAGACACCCTGGGAGGTAGGTGGGGCTGAGAGAGCTCTTTCCCAAGCTGTCCTTGAGGGAACAGCTGTGCCAGAACTATGGCTTGCCCAAGGTCATCCAGCCAGGTGCAAGTGGAGGAGTGGAGAATCAAACCCGGTTCTCCCAGATTAGCGTCCGCGCACTTCACCACTACACCAAACTGGCTCACATACCCTGTGAGGTGGAGAAGGAAGAGAAGAACGAGAAGAACAAGAACAAAAGTAAGAACAACAAGAACAACAGCAAGAAGAAGAACTCTCCAGAAGCAGTAAATATTATTCTGGTGCAACATCTCTTCACAACCCTGGTGGTACAGCTCCTCGGCTGCTCCAGCAACCATGTTCTGAACATGGCTGGACAGCTCCCCTGAAAGCCCAGTACATACACAAAGCTGCCTTCTACTGAATCAGACCATAGGTCCATCAAGGCCAGTATTGTCTACTCAGACTGGCTACAGCTCTCCAGGGTCTCAGACAGAGGTCTTTCACGCTGTTTACTGTCTGGTCCTGTTAGCTGGAGATACTGGCTCCATTAGTAAGTGATTTTGTTGTAAAACACCACACAGCTGAAGATCTGAGATATAGCATACTATTTAAATATCACCTGAAGCATGGCAACCATACCCTGAAGGCCTAGAAAATTTTGTATAATGCCATAGCCCCAGTCCCACAGTTCCCCTTTTGTGACGGCTACTGGGGCCTGGTGAGCGATCTAGATTCTGGTGCCTTTGGTGTGGTTTCTATGAGGACTCCAGCCGTCATCTGTTCTAGGATATTAGGTTCCTGTAGCCAAGTTTTGCCCAGCCACAGAAGTATGATCCTGATTGCAGGAAATAAATTTCCCAAGAAGTATATTGCAAAAAAAGAGGTAAACTCACATTTATTCAAGTAGATCCAGGCCACATTCAAGTTGCCGTCGGAAGGAGAGAGAGAAGCTTATTCTAACGAGGACTTTCCCTGTCACCAGTGGCCAGCTTTTATTTAGTTTCTCTTTTCTTTTGTTAGGGGCTGCAGTGGCTCAAGTGGTTAAGATGCTGAAATGCAGACTGGTAGGTCGGTAGTTCAGCAGTTCGAGACCTGAGTGCAGCTTGACGGAGTGAGCTCCTGTCTCCGGCCCCAGCTCCTGGCAATCTAGCATTTCGAGAGCAAGAAACGGCAAGTAGATAAATAGGTACTACTTCGGTGGGAAGGCAACAGCATTCCATGTGCTTTGGCATCTCGCCATGCCGGCCACATGACCACAGAAATGTCTTCGGACAGCACTGGCTCTTTGGCTTGGAAATGGAGATGAGCGCCGCATCCCTAGAATCGAATTCGACTGGCTTTCGAGCAAGGGAAATCTTTACCTTTACCTTCCTTTTGTTATTATGTTTTGTTCTGGTTTTTCCCCTTTTCTCTTTTTATTTCTCATATAAAACCTTAATAAAACTTATATTAAAAAAACACACACACAAATGGCCAGCTTGTCCGGCATCATGTACGTGTGAGTCTGAGGGCCTCATTTTGACAGGAGAGACCTGCAGAGACATGTGTCTCCATGGAAGGCCATGTGCAGTGAGGAAGAGGATAAAGCGAGACAGAGGAGGGGTGAGAGGGCAGCTCCTGGGTTAAGACAAAGAAAGGCATCCCATTCAAGGAAGTTTAGTTTATTGCGGTCAAAGACCATAATACAACCAATACAGGGGTCATTCTGTAGAAAAAGAGGTGCAGGAGCTTATTAACATAACTCATTAGCATAACTTATTTGTGTATGCCACACCCCCTGACATCACCGGAAGTGTGTCAGAAGGCAAGACCCACCGCTCAGGCTCCACCCCAAAAATCTACAGGTATTTCCCAACTCAGAGCTGGTGAGCCTACCTGGAGAGAAACTGCTTCAAAAGCACAAAGAAAATAGGCATGGAGGGACGACGCAGACGACAGCAAGAACAAGCAGCAGACCCACCCCCATGCGTCACCACAAGTGAGGGCTGCTGGGAGCGGGGGGCCCTATAGCTGGGAGGCTGCTAACGAGGGGGCGGGGCTGCTGCCCAAACTCACTTGTCAGACTCAGAGCTGGAGATCTGAGTGCGCTGGGGCTGTGCAGGCAGCAGAGGAAATTATTGCTGTGCGCCAGCACGCACCATAGAGGGAACTGGGCTCTGAAGTGAGCCTGTGACACTCTAGCCCTAGGCTTGTAACTCCCGGAACACCATTCCTGCTCGTTCCCCCTCAAAATGACCCCTGCCTATACACACTTAGAGTGATGTAGCTCCCTCCCCCCCAACGTCCAGGCATGCTGACTCTCTCACACCGACAATATGATTTCATGGACATATTCTCCGTTTACCTTGATCTACCTCAAATCCAGGGGTCATTTTGAGCAGGAATGTGCCAGAACACCGTTCCAGGAGTAAGAAGCCCAGGAGCGGGCACATATAGTGATGCGGTGTGGAAAAAAGCAAAAGCATACTAACTTTATCTGTATTTTCATGCTTGTTGTAGGGAAGCTTCCCTACAAGAGCAAAGGAAACCTAAAGTGTCTTTAAGCCAAAGTGTAAAGCTGGCTTGCCAGCTCTGAGTTAGGAAATACCTGGCGATTTTTGGGGCAGAGCCTGAGCGGTGGGTGTTGCCTTCTGACACACTTCTGGTGATGTCAGGGGCTGTGGAATATGCAAATAAGTTATGCTAATGAGTTATCTTAACGAGCTCTACCTAATTACCCCTGCTCAAATCCATTCCAGTGGCTATGAATTGGTGCTGAGAACATTCTCAACGGAGAGAAACTGAGGTTAAGCATAGTCAATGCCAGCAAACCAAGGCTGTGAATGCAAGCCCACACCTTCCATTCATAATTGTCTCCATCTGCTGGGAAACATGTGGACCAGGAGCTCAGATTTCCTTATTTCTGTACTCCCTTTGAAGGTAGGAATGGCTCTGACCAGTGTTCCCTATAAGCTGAGTCAGTGAGAGCTAGCTCCAGGGGTCCTTTCGTAAAAAAAGAGGTGCAGGAGCTCATTAGCATAACTCATTTGCATATACCACACCCCCTGACGTCACCGGAAGTGTCAAAAGGCCACACATCCCTGACGTCATGGGCAGTGTGTCAGAAGGCAAGACGGGAGGGAGGGAGGGGGAAGGAAGGAAGGAAGGGGGGAGAGAAGGAGGAAGGGGGGAAGGAAGGAACAGGAAGGTAGGTAGGTAGTTGGGGGGGAGAGAGAGAAGGAAGGAAGGAAGGAAGGGGGGAGAGAGGGAGGAAGGGGGGAAGGAAGGAACAGGAAGGTAGGTAGGTAGTTGGGGGGAGAGAGAGAAGGAAGGAAGGAAGGAAGGGAGGGAGGAAGGGGAGAGGGAGGGAGGAAGGGAGAGGGGAAGGAAGGAACAGGTAGGTAGGTGGAGGGAGAGAGGGAAGGAAGGGAGGGGCGCTTCTCCCCCCCACTGGGGCTGGCATTTCCCCCCCCTTTGCTTGGGCCTGAGTGGCGTTAAGCCACTCAGGCCCGGCTTCCCCCTCCCGGGAGGCGGGAGGGGGCTTCCTCGGTGGGGCCGGCGGCGGCCAGCCGCTGCCCCGCAGAAGGCGACGGGGGCGGGACGGGGCTTCTCGGTGGGGCCGGCGGCAGCCAGCCACGGCCCCGCAGAAGGTGACTGGGGCCGGGATGGGGCCCACCCGGCCCCGCCCCCCGGCCCCTTCTCTCCCGGAGCGGCGCTCCGGCTCGCTCCGGCCCCAACGGAGCCCTGGCTAGCTCACAGTTTTTTAGCCTCCGGATCACACATTTTTGTCTCAGCTCAGGAAGGATGGCCCCAGAGCAAACTAATTTATGCAGTAGCCAAATGGCTCACTCACAACTTTAATGCCAGAAGCTCACAAAGTAGAATTTTTTTGCTCACAAGACTCCACAGCTTAGAGGGAGCATTGGTTTTGGCCCATCCTTAGGAGCATCTGGCAATAATTACCAAATACAGCTGGAAATGGGATGCAAGACAATGCGTGTTTTCAGAAGCGGAAAAATGACTCTGCTGTTGCGTGCAAGCGCACCCTGTCACCCTTCTGGAAGATTGATGCATTGTGGAGAGAAGGTGACAGAGAAGGATTTCATGGGTGGATTGGGAACGCGAGGGGTAAATATGTCAAAAAAGAAAAAAAAAGCTCTGAATAATAACCATTATGATTTATGTAAATGGTGTAATTAATTGACCTCATTTGTGTTTGCAGTATTTCTGGACATTTTCTTCTTGGAATTACCCCAGCTGGAGAGTGTTTTTTTCTATTCATTGTATGGCTAGGCAACACTCTGAGGCTAATTAAACCTCTTGGAGCGATAGGTTAATATTCCATTTCTGGGTAAACACATTTATAAGCATTAATAAGTTCCAAATTACCCATTTTTGCAAATATTGTTTTATTAATTTATTGCTAATAGACACACTGCTTGCGTTGGATCCCTGGGAAGCCCTGGGAATGTCTCACAAATGTACAAATATTATTAATTTCATTTTTTTTCTTCTGCTCCTGATTCAGCCCTGGTTTGGTTCCAAGTTCTCGTTACATGAAATGTAAGCTTTCCTCTCTCTTTAAAGTGAAGCATAGTAAAGGGTATGCAAAAGTGAACAGTTATTTTGTCTGATAGGATCTGGGAAAGAGGATTTGGGCTGCGGTCACACGTGCCAGTTGAAGCGGAGGGGGAAGAGAGGCTATTTCCTCCGGAGGAATTATACATGCAGTTGTGAGATCACACAGCTCTTTGAAGCTGCAGGCACAACCCATCACTGTGTGATCAGACACAACTGTAGGTGAGTTGGGGTTTTTTGCCATTTGTTTCCCTTGTGCATAAACGAGGCATTTAGGAATCACACTTCTGCACTGAGGGCCCCCTATGGAGTATGCGATGATGCACATACTGTGAAGGTGGGGAAAAACACACCATGGAATCAGGATGGCATGGTCAGACCCCCCTGATGGCATGAGAGCGTGCTTGAGTGATCAGACAGGGGAAACTCCATCTGTGGCCCATCGGCAAGCGTTAGGACTGGGCTTTTCCCGGTGTCTTTTAATTCTGCTTCTGTGGCGGGACAGCACAGGTTGCTAATGACTGCGGGACACTTCCCAGATGTTGCTATCTGGTCGCTCCCTTTAGATCCACCAGGCATTTGCACCTATGTCAGACCTAAAGGAGCCTGTGATTGCAGCCTTGGTAGTTCTGTTAACACAACTGCCTGTGTTGTGCAGAGCATTGTTCTGGGAAATTGATTCCCCCCCCCCCCCCTGAAATTGGCTTTATACAGCCATTGATTCTTTTTATATCGAGCCTATATAAGGCCAAACTGCCAGTCTGAACTCAGCCTAAAATTCAGTTGTAAAGTGCATTGTAACTGAATTGGAAACAAGTTATTTAGTGTGTGTGAAAGTGCCTATAGGCTGCGGTCACACATACTAAATAATCCACTTTCAATCCACTTTTCAACTGGATTTTGCCAGTTCACACAGTAAAATCCAGTTGGAAAATGCACTGAAGGTGGACTGAAAATGGATTATTAAGTGTGTGTGACCACACCTCCATTCCCTTCCCCATCCAATACTTTGTGCAATAAAAATAAGCGTAAAGAACACACCCTCATTATCTTCCTGCTCCCTTGAAACCACCAGGTTTCAAGTAGACTTGAGATACCCAGGACATGTGTACCACCCATCCCTTTCCCTTCCCCTCCCCACAACAAGACACCCTGTGAGGTAGGTGGGGCTGAGAGAGGTCTTTTGAGAACTGCTCCTGAGAGAACAGCTCTGAGAGAACTTGTGACTGGCCCAAGGTCACACCAGCAGCTGCATGAGGAGGAGTGGGGAATCAAACCCGGTTCTCCCAGATTAGAGTCCAACTCCTGACCACTACACCAAACTGATGGGGTGGAAGTTGCTGAAGGGTTGGTGAAATTTCTCCAGTACTTATGCGCCATGTGCCCAGATAAAAAATGGTATACTTAGAAAATTTATATGCCCCCTTGAGCAAGTCTCTGGAAAAGCAGCACACAGTCATAAAAGGAACAATGATAAAATTCTCAATATTAAAGCAAAACGTTAAAAACAATAAAGACCCTAGCAGGGCTTTCCCCGGGGCGCTGCGCCTCTGCACTGCTCGGGGAAGCCGAGGAGGGGGCGGGGCTTGGTCATGTGCTCGCCCCCAGGGCTCCTCACTCCCGGAGCTGCGCTCCTGTGCGCTCCCGCTGCAACGGACCCCTGGTCCCATCTATACCTTGTGGCTAATAAAACTCACCTACTAGGCTGTGTTCACACACACTAAATAATCCACTTTCCAGCTGGATTTGACTGTGTGAACTGGCTCCCTTCCCCAAGAATGTCTCAATCTAGAACAATATAAAAATCGAGATGAGTAGAAATTAAGACAACCGAAGCCATAGCCGGAGGGTAACAAAAATATACACAGTTGGGATTCTTATCTGCCTGGGACACCACAAGACATTTCTAAAAGCACATTACAAATAAGGACCTTTTCCCTAAAATGACAGCTTCCCTACTCAGACATCATCACCTCCCCAATTTACTGGCAGCAAAATAATCGCTTTTGCTGCACTTTGGGACTGACAGGATATATTTTCTTTCCTCTACACAGCCATTATCTCAAGCTATGAAATACGTCAGATCGTAAACAGTGCATGGATCTCAAGCCAGGGTTTGCCCTCCACTTGGCAGTTATGTCCAGTTTGGGTGACTACACTTTGAGATGCCAGCTGGAGAGGGTCGAATGCACATGGGATTGGAATAAGGTTGCCAACTCTGGCTTGGGGAAAGTCCTGGAGATTTGGGGGTGTGGCCTGTCTAGGGAGGAGTTTGGGGAGGGGGGGGGGAAGGAAGCTAAGAGGGGTTGTAATGTTGTAGAGTCTGTCTTCTGAATCTGCCATTTCCTCCAGATAGGTGTGAGTACCGTAGCAGCCTGGCCTCATCAGTTTTCAGAAGCTAAGTAGGGTCCGCCCTCATTAGTATTTGGATGGGAGACCACGAATGAAGTTCAGGGTTGTGACACAGAGGTGGACAAAGGCAAACCACCTTTGAATGTTTCTTGCCTCGAAAACCCGATGGGTTCCCATAACTCAGCTGCAACCTGACAGCACTTTTCACCATCGCCAGTCCCATCACAAGTTCTCTCAGAGCTGTTCTCTCAAGGGCAGTCCATGAAAGAGCTCTCTCAGCCCCACCTACCTCACAGGGTGTCTGTTGTGGGGAGGGGAAGGGAAGGGGGATTGTAAGCCGCTCTGAGACTCCGAGTGAAGGGCGGGGTATAAATCCAACCTCTTCTTCTCTTCTTGTCTCACTACTTGCCCTTTCCTTATTCATCTCTGCTTGACATGTTATTTTATCTTCCAGTTGTCCTCCCCACCTATCATTTCTCAAAGTCCCCGCTCTTCTTCCCTCTCAGTATCTATGCTCCCTCTTTGCATTGGGCTGGCCTGGCACTTGGTTCTGCCCGTTCCTTATAGCATCTCTTTCAGAGGCCCTCCACTGTTTCCAAGCACTCTGCCTCCCAAATATCCCGGAAATCTTGTTCTGAGCTTTCCTCTTCATGCCAGGTTGTACTTCCTGTCCCTAGACCCTGGGGAATTTCTTTCCCCAGCCACACTGATTTCCCCCCGCGAGCCCAGAACTTTCAGTGACTGTCAGCACCCAGGTGTTTGACTCTTTCGCCGATGGTAGAATGTTCGTGAACATTCCGTGATGCCGCATCACACCGTCTGAGCCCATTTTGTTGCTGGAATCTGTCGACAGGTGCTAGCTGACAGACAGAACACAGCTTCAGAGCTGTTTTGCCAGCTGCTCCAGCCACTTGCTGTGTGTGGTTAGTACTGCTACCTGCTCATGCCTGCTTGCCTTCAGGCAGCTCCTGTCTTCTTGTGGCAGTGTGTGTGTAGAAGTTGCTGCATCTTCCCTTTTACTGCAGCTTCCTTTCTACTCAAATTAGAGCTTAAGTTCAGTCATAGCTTTTGTGCGGGTGAAGAACAGAGCAGGCAGCTGCAGAGAGGTGGCTGGAAGGAAGCTGTCTACAGGTGGCTCTAGACGTAATCTGATCCAAAAGCCATCACAGTCACCCAAAGGCTTCTGACAATTTGGAGGCTCCTTCTCTTCTGTGAACTGCTCTCCAACTGGCACAGTGAGTTTATAAATGACCACACCAAAGATGGTTGCCTGAATATATCCCACATGTGTCATGGGCTTGTTACTTTCTAGGTCTGTTGATCTCCTGGTTTCCTTGGCTAAAATCTATTCTGTTAAGAACATAAGAACATCAGAAGAGCCCTGCTGGATCAGACTGGTAGTCCATCTAGTCCAGCATCCAGTCTCACACAGTGGCCAACCAGTTCCTCTGGCGGGCCAACAACAGGGCAGAGAGGCTGAGGCCTTCATAAGAAGAGCCCTGCTGGATCAGACCAATAGTCCATCTAGTCCAGCATCCTAAGATCACAAGAAGAGCCTTGCTGGATCAGATCAGTGGTCCGTCTAGTCCAGCATCCTGTCTCGCACAGTGGCCAACCAGTTCCTCTGGCGGGCCAACAACAGGGCAGAGAGGCCAAGGCCTTTATAAGAACATCAGAAGAGACCTGCTGGATCAGACCAATAGTCCATCTACTCCAGCATCCTGTCTCACACAGTGGCCAACCAGTTCCTCTGGAGGGCCAGGAACAGGGTGGAGAGGCCGAGGCCTTCCCCTGAGAAGAACATCAAGGAACCCTGCTGGATCAGGCCAGTGGTCCATCTAGTCCAGCATCCTGTCTCACACAGGGGCCAACCAGTTCCTCTGGAGGGCCAACAACAGGACATAGAGGCTGAGGCCTTCCCCTGAGAAGAACTTAAGAAGAGCCCTGCTGGATCAGACCAGTGCTCCATCTAGTCCAGCATCCTGTCTCACACAGTGGCCAACCAGTTCCTCTGGAGGGCCAACAACAGGGCAGAGAGGCTGAGGCCTTCATAAGAAAAGAAAAGCCTTGCTTGATCAGACCAATAATCCATCTAGCCCAGCATCCATTCTTACACAGTGGCCAACCAGCTACTCCGGAGGGCCAGCAACAGGGCGTAGAGGCTGAGCCCTGCCCTGTTGTTCCAAGTCACATGGGATGCAACTGAGCACGATCAAACCTTACTTGTCAGGACTGCATTTTGGCCTCATCCGCTGCCTCTGTTGTTTCCCTTGACCTTTCAAAAGATAATTGTCAATAGCTTCGCAAGTGTGTTTATGAGCTAATTTCCCAGCAAACAGTAGGATGCCTATTATGTACGCTGACTGAGCTGGGTTTGCTCACCACTTTTTAAAGTTTGCCCTTACGTGGTTCACTGATGATGATTATAAAACACTCAATTATAAAAAAAACAGCGACAACGCTTAATTACATAGATTTTCTCTCACCGTTTTCTTCATCACTTATGAAAGTTTCTGTGTCTCCCCCCCACCCCTTATTCAAAGTGCTCTTTGTTAAGACAAGCTAGGGAAGTTTCCTTTGTGCCTGTTGGGAAGCTACCCAGTTTGAGAGCCAGTTTGGTGTAGTGGTTAAGTGCGCGGACTCTAATCTGGGAGAACCGGGTTTGATTCCCCACTCCTCCACTTGCATCTGGCTGGATGACCTTGGGCAAGCCATAGCTCTGTCCCAGCTGTTCTCTCAAGGACAGCTTGGGAAAGAGCTCTCTCAGCCCCGCCTACCTCACAGGGTGTCTGTTGTGGGGAGGGGAAGGGAAAAGGAGTTTGTAAGCCGCTCTGAGACTCCCTTGGGGAGTGGAGGGCGGGGTATAAATCCAATCTCTTCTTCTTCTTCTTCTTCTTCTTCTTCTTCATATCCTAAATATGGCAGAAACCTAGGAATGACATGCATAGGAAGGGGGCGTTGCAAAGGAACTTGCAACAAAGCTGAGACATTCCCCACCAGATGTGCAGCTATGTGCATAAAATCTTCTTTCCCTTCCCTTCCCTTCCCTGCAACAGACACCTTGTGAGGTAAGTGGGGGCTGAAAGAGCTCTTTTGAGAACTGCTCATGAGAGGACAGCTCTGAGAGAACTTGTGACTGGCCCAAGGTCACACCAGCAGCTGCATGTGGAGGAGAGGGGAATCAAATCTTGTTCTCCCAGATTAGAGTCCACACTCTTAGCCACTGCACCAAAGAGGGCCTGTGTGAAGGCCTGGTGGTAGATAGAAGTGGGGGGCTGGGAACTGTGCCCAGGACCTCTCAAAACCTGGAACCGGCCCTGACAACACCATGAAGGTGATCTGACCAATGTCCAGTCTGCACATAAATGAGGAGCTCAGTATTGTTATATTCATCTGGTAATTGCATTTAGAACCCATAACCCGAAAAGTTTAAATAATATTACAGTACAATCATACAATTATACAATACAAGGGGCGGGAGCCGTGATCCTCAAGGGGGAGGGGAGGATTCTTAAAGGCTGCAGCTCCAGGTAAGTTTTCTTCCCTCCACCCCTCGGCACCAGTGGGGAGGCCTCAGGGGCTCTTGCCGCCGGGCCACCAATCTCCCCCCCCCCCGACACTGGTGGCAAGACTTCAGTGGCTCCCAGCTGCCGCCAGCTGCAGAGTTCCCAGAGGATTCTCTGTGCATGCGCAGGGAATGCTCTTTAACTTTTGGGGGGATTTAAATATCCCCCCCATGTAGTTTTTTAAACTTTTAGGATTTTTCTGCACACCTGGGGAGTCCCCCAAGTGTGCAAGAAAATCTCTCTGCCCCCCAAATGCCCCCAATGTGTGGATTTAGATATACGCACGCACAGGGGCACTTGGCTATTCGATATATAGATAGCTACAAAATGGACCAGAAAAGGATTGTTCCAAAGTGAAACCACGGGGCACCGAATAAAAGTATAAATGAGGCCTCCAAAGATGCATTCACGTGCCAAGTGATATTTCACTGATAATTTCCGGTCCAGAAAGTGATAAAGCTCCTGCGCTTTTACTTGATCAGCACTGCTCTTTGCTTAAGGACAAATCTACTGAGGACACTTTGGCTTAACAATCATTCGAAGGCACTTTCTGGACCAGAAATTATCAGTGAAATATCACTTGGCGTGTGATTGCATCTTTGGAGGCCTCATTTATATTTTTATTCTGTGCCCCGTGGTTTCACTTTGGAAGAATTCTTTTCTGGTCCGTCTTGTATCTATATTGTATAATTGTGTGATTGTGCTGTAATATTATTTAAGCCAATATGTTCCTCACTGTGTTTGACCTCTGAAGAAGGCCTAGACAGGCCGAAATGCATCAGGTCAAGTCTATTAGCCCTTGTGTGTTAGAATCAGTTATTTTTGCATGAGGTGTGATTGGGCCCTTTTATAATTTTATATTCTTTGTTAATAAATACATGTATCTTTTTATACACTATATATTAAACTTTTATTGTTTGCCCTCTATTCTACTTGACTAACCTTTTCAGGTTCTGGATCCTAATTTTAGGTTCACCCCCCCCCCCTTTTGTCCCTAGATTGCATTTAGGACAAGTTCTCAGCATCCATTTTTTACAAAAATGAACCTGAGTTCCCTGCTTAACATGTGAATGTGGTGGAAATGGAACAGGTAAATAAATGCATATGGTATTGGGTTAAATCTAAAGAAAAAAATTATTTGCCTTGTGTCCCAGTCAGGAACGACCGAGCCTTCTCTCCCCCCCCCCACAGAAGCGGCCCCACACTCACCCGGCCCAGTCCGAGACGCCCAGGAAGCTGGAGCCCCACGAGAACCGCCCCAGGAAGACCCACGGCCGCAACGGGCGGCCGCCTGGGAACGCCAACGGGCGCCGCATGGCGGTGCCACTGCAGCCGAAAACAAAGCAAGCAAGGCGCCCAGGAGCACCGCAGCTGAGCCCCACAGGCCCTCGACCCTCACCAGCGCCGGGCAGTCTGGGGACCAAGGAAAGTTGGCAGAAGCCACGGAGCCTGCTCCATGGGACTCCGGCGTGATGCTCAGAAGACCCGGAAGTGGGGCGGAGCCCAGCCCAAACGCCGGGACGGCGTCTCTGCTTCTAAAGGGGGGCGGGGCCCAAGAGGGAGGAGTTGGCTGGAATGCCCGGGTGGCTCTGGGGGAGTGGGGAGGGGAATAAAAGGAGTCCGGGAAGGAAGGGCCGGGGAGAATGAGCCGAGAGGTGTTTATGGCAAAGAGAACGAGAGAGAGAGAGATGCCAGAAACTGAACACCGACGGAGGCAGAGGGGTGAAGAGGGTGCTGTACACCCCACCCCCTGCCAATCTGAGGCCCTTCCTCGCCCCTTTCTTGCCCCAACACTGCTCAGAGCCACCCGCCGCCGGTGTACATCACAGCCACGGGAGGGGACCCCGGAGGGAAGAAGGCGGAGCACGACACCTTGGAAGCACAGAAGCTTTGCTCAGTATCCCCGATCCTCCATATTTTCCGGTTAAGGAGAAAATACTGTTCAAACAAATTACAAAGATAGCCTGACTCCAGCGGTAACAAGAGAAAGAAATTCTACTTACAAAAATAGAAGCACGTCTTACATTATGTATTCATGTAGGGACATTTAACTTATTGTGAACAGATTAACGTCAAAAAAGGTTAACTTGTTACCGCTTCGAGCCCCCGTGGGAGAAAGAAGAGAGGTCCTATATAAGATGAAACAGAAGGCAAGCAAAGGCCAACGAGGCACAACATCTAACTCATGAGAGGGCGGAGCCAACTGCCAAGTGTACCCCAGCGAGAGAATTATCTTAACCCTTTCCCTCCCACACCCTCCCGCATGCAGAGTTAGAATATCCAGCAGATATATCCTCTTGTTACACCTCGTTAAGACTCTCCTTTGGGACTGATCGCCAAGTTGCGCATACATCTGTGTGTTCCTACTGTCACTTCTCTTCTCCAGACCTTTTGCATCATCTCAAGGTATATCGCCGAGGTATATAAATAAATATTAAGCAAACTGCTGCTCCATGCAGCGTCTATTTTCGGCAGCATGCTGTCATCCACCCCCCCTCTCCAGCAGAAGGCACCTGCAATTAGGCAAACTCATAATTTATTGTAGGCATCAATTAAGATCAGGATAACATGGATTGTACTTTTCATGCTTGCTTGGTAGTTGTTATACCTGCTAATTAAGCCACGGAAAGATTGCACCCCTGAGACTTGCTCTAGAGAAGACATCACCTGTCTGCTTCAGTTTGCTTTGGAGACGGTTTTTCTCCATGCCTTGAAGGGACATGAAAGGGAGGATCTCGGTTGCTTTCAGACGGGATTCACATCTGCAAGGGAGTGAGGTTCTCCCTCTGGAGAGACATCTGAAATGTGGAACAAGCAAAACAACCCTCCGAACACGAATCCCCCTTCTGGGATTTTCGTAAAGGTCCGGATTCAGGTATGACGGCTGCCAAAGCCAATTAATTTCCTCATAACGTTTCTTTCTAACACCTGTCCGGAACACGTGGATCTGAAACCTTGGACCCCGGAAGCTCACTGAGACTATGGCTTAGTGATGAAGCTCGTGAGTCCATCACAGCTGGTCCCATAATCAATCCCTGCTTAGTTGGCTGCTAATTTATTGATTTGATTTGATTTTTATCCTGCTCCTTTTCTGGTAATTGGAGTTCGGGGTGGCTAGTTTCATGTAGTGGTTAGGAGCCAGTTTGATGTAATGGTTATGAGTATGGACTCTAATCTGGGAGAACCAGGTTTGAGTCCCCATTCTTCCACGTGCAGCTGCTGATGGGACCTTGGGTCAGTCACAAGTTCTGTCAAGAGCAGTTCTTGCTCTTCACTTGCCCTCCACTTGCACCTGGCTGGATGACCTTGGGCAAGCCATAGCTCTGTACCAGCTGTTCCCTCAAGGACAGCTTGGGAAAGAGCTCTCTCAGCCCCACCTACCTCACAGGGTGCCTATTGTGGGGAGGGGAAGGGAAAAGGAGTTTGTAAGCCGCTCTGAGACTCTTAAGTGAGTGAAGGGAGGGATATAAATCCAATCTCTTCTTCTTCTTCTTGAAAGAGCTCTCTCAGCCCCACCTACTTCATAGGGTGTCTGTTGTGGGGAAAGGAAGGGAAGGAGATGGTAAGCTACTCTGAGACTCCAAGTGAAGGGCGGGGTATAAATCCAATCCAATCCCATCTCTTCTTCTTCTCTCTTAACAACATAAATAAAAAAGGGGGGAGGAGAAGGGAAAGGCAATCGTAAGCCACTCTGAGACTTCTTTGGGTAGTGAAGGGTGGGGTATAAATCCAAACTCTTATTTTTTTCTGCTTCATCTTCCCAAAGAGTTTCCCCTCCACCAAAAGGAGTAAAAGTATCTTCCTAAATTGTAGCACTGGAAAGGTGTACTCTGCATCCACTCTGGAAGGCCACTGCCAAGGTTATGGGCCCCCCACAGAAATAGCCTGGAACCGGGCTGTTGTATGGACAGCCTTAAGAGATGGTACTATAAGGAAGAGAAGAAGAGAAAAGATTGGATTTATACCCTGCCCTTCACTTGGAGTCTCAGAGTGGCTTACAGACTCCTTTCCCTTCCCCTCCCCACAACAGACACCCAGTAAGGTAGGTGGGGCTGAGAGAGCTCTGAGACAACTGTCCTTTAGAGAACAGCTTTGACAGAACTATGGCTTGCCCAAGGTCATCCAGCAGCTGCAAGTGGAGGAGTGGGGAATCAAACCCGGTTCTCCCAGATTAGAGTCCACACACTTAACCACTACACCAAACTCACTCTCCTATACCAAACTCAAGGACACCAAGAAGGTTGTTTGGAGAACATAACTGGTACATGGAAGCACATCAAGACATGTAATTCTTACTGTGAAGCATCCTCACATATTCAGTATATATGGGGAAAGCACTGTGAGAACATGCACAGGCCAAGCATTTAAGATTTTATTTTTAAAAAAGCAGACAGTTATTTGAGTGTTTGAGAGTGCTGCTGTCTACAAAGATTCAGTCAAATCGCAACCTGAATAGCAGGGCAATTGACCGTCCTCTCTTCGCAAGCTCCTGATGGAGAATCCATCCTCTCTACCTGAATTATCTCAGTGGTTCTGCATCATGGCCGAATGCCATTGTTCTTGAGTGCACAAGTGAGTATGGGCACCAGAAGAAGTTTGTAAGGCGGCCCCATTGCAGGAGAATCCTCCGTCAAACCCGTACATCCATTGGTGCTCTTGGCTATATATACATCCCTTCCAGAAGCCATGAAGAAAAGTTTCCAGAAGTGCTAAAGGAGGGCAGAGCTCTACTCCAATTTAACAAAATTGAAGGCAATTTAGAGGTCTAGAGAACAGATCAGTGAACGAAATATAAATAATTCCACCTGGAGAAAACTAATAGCATGAAGGAGAGTTACCTTCCACATGGTAATCACTGACCGTTGACCGTAAATTCAACTTTCCCTGCTGGTGATCTGAACTCCTAATGATAATTTTCAAATTAGGGATCAGCCAAGCACATGGATGTTTGGTGTGAAGGGGGATGCGTGGAGTCATGGAACTCATTTGACGGCACAAGCCTACATTTTTGCCTCCTGCATTATAGAGCCCTTGCGTCGGTCCTCTGATATAACCCCTGAGAATACTGATGAATTTTTAAATAGTAATTAATGCAAATATGAAACCTTTCGCGTTCAGACAGGGTTATGCCAGAAAGTAACTAAACAACAATAACAGTGAATGCAATTAAGAGAATGGCAAACAGACAAAAGGGGAAAAGGAAACTATAAAGTACTGAGTCCAGAGACACGTTGCAGTAAAATCAGCTCATAAGTTTATTGATGGTACAGTTCCAGGCTACTGAACGGGGCTCGGGGGTCTGCTTAAATACACATCTAAACCGCACCCCCGGCCTTGCCCAACCTTCCTGATAGGATTACTCCCTGATAGGATTACCCTGATAAAATTACGCCCACTCCCTGATAGGATTAGTCATGAGTTACCTTAAACCAGAGGTCCCCTGGTGGAACCTGGCTGGCTGCTTGGTCTAATTTACAATCCGGATGGGCTATTGTCTCCTGAAGTGAAGCTCCGGTAGCCAGCCCGGCCATGTGCATTTATCTGACCGAGTGTGCAGTTGCCATTAGGGCATAACAGAAACTTAAGAACAGCCTAAGTGAATCAGACCAGAGGTCCATTGAGTCCAGCATCCTGTATCCTGTAGTGGCCAGCAAGATGCTATGGAGTGCAGTGGCCTAGAGGCCAAAGCTTTGATTCCTCTCCCCAGTAACTGTCATTTGGAGTATACTGCCTCCAAAGTAGGGGTGCCACAAATGTTGCAGTGAAAATATTCAGAAGGGGAACATTCCATTTCCACACACATCTGGTGCTCTTCCATGTTTGCAACTGGTGAGCAGAACATGAACCAAATAGCCTATGTTTGAGTGTCCCTGCACGAGACATAGAGGCTCAGTTTAGACATTGCAGTTAATAGTCATTGATGTACCATGACTGTTAGGGCCTTGAGGCCATATAGCAGTACATGTAAATTTACAAATAAAAAAAAATCCACACTGATATTACTGTTGTAATCATGCATTTAGAAACCTGGGTGAAGAACTGTTTTAGCGGTTTTGTAGGGGTAGGCATCTTAAAATTCCCAAACATAAAATAAACACAAAATTTGCTATTTTGAATTGTTCTTGTGTTTTCCAGAATAGTAAGCACAAATCTGGAATTTGGAGGTGTTATGACCCCCTCCCCAAATACCTGTGGTTGTTTTTTTTAATGTTTAGATACTCACTATCATCAGCAGCGTCGACATCTTGTTTTTCATTGATTCTCCTGATTTCCCAGGCAATGGCATTTTGCCCTTCCAATTGGATTATTGCAAGGGCTCAGGAGAGTGCTCCCAGCCAATCACCATTGGTGACAAGCCCCAGAAAAGGATTTTTTAAGGCCTGCAGCTACTTCCTGAGCCAGATTACATTTTCAGAGGAATGATGGACCCTACCGTCCAAGATTTCCTTAAATAGCACCAGTAAATAATTAAGGTACCCTTGCAGTAGACACCCAGCTTGGAGACATATGTTTTATAGCAACTGGGTGATTGAGTCAGCACATGCAATCACACTCTCATACCCCCACACCCATATTATTATTATTATTTTAAAAAATCAGAATTATTTTCAAAGATTGCAATGATGGGGGGGGGGGTTCTGCAAAGGAAGTATTTCTTACTTTGTGAAGGGAGGCAATGGACTACAATAAGGAAAGACAGCAAATGCAGAGCTTTCAAGTGAAGGGTAAATATATATACATACTGTCAGTCACTGTAAAAGTATGTAAAGATTGGTGTCGTGTTTAAGAGTGGTGGACTCTAATCTTGAGAACCGAGTTCGATTCCCCACTCCTCCACATGAAGCCAGATGGGTGACCTTGGGCCAGTCACAGTTCTCTCAGAGTTCTCTCAGCCCCACCTACCTTGCAGAGGAAGGGAAGGCAATTGTAAGCCACTCTGAGACTTCTTCAGGTAGTGAAGAGTGGGGTACAGTCCTTATCTGAAACATACATTTTTGCTCTTCTCAAACAAAGATTAATTGATATTGAGATGCAGAGTTTAGAGCCTTGGCCCCTGGTAGATATTCCCTTTTAAGATGGGTACATTTTCCGATCAACGCTCCAGCACAATACTTATTCGATCTGACTTCCCCACAGCTGCGTAGAGCATTTATGTTGGCCCGCTTTAACGTGCTCCCCTCTGCGGTTTTAGCAGGGAGATTTAAGAAAATCCCCTACTCTGCTAGGCTTTGTGACTGTGATTCAGATGAGATTGAAACAATTGAACACGTATTCCTCTACTGCAGTTTGTATGACGACGTTCGGGCAGTCTGTTTAGAAGCCATTCTTAAGGAAGATGCTGCGCAATCCGATGGCAGAATGATGTATTGTTTACTGGCTTCACAAAACATAGCGGTTATTGAAGTGGTTGCTAAGTTTTGTAATTGCCTCATAATGAGGAAGATGTGTGTTAATCCTATGAATTGAATGGTGACTGTTTATGATTCTGATCTATGCCAATAAAAGGTTCTGTTGTTGTTGTTGTTGTTGTTGTAAGAGTGGGGTATGAAAACCAACTCTTCCTCCTCTTCCTCTTCCTCCTCCTCTTTTTCTTTTTCAGAAACTAAATGCAGCTAGGAATTTGTTTCCTGCCATTTCCTTACCATAAGAAACAGGGAAGAGATGTGCACAAAGGGGCCCCTACTTTGGAGGTCTGTAAAACTGAACCCCTTGGGGGGGGTCTTTAGATCAGAGGGGGGACAGATCAGAAAGAGGACAGATCAGAGGGAGGACAGATCAGATGGGAGGATCATTCTGTGCAGTTATGGTGCCATTAACTTAAAAAAAACCCCTGTATTTGATCCTCAAATTATGTTCCTTGATGATAACAGTATTGAAATTCCAGACCCCCTATCACAAATTTGAACCCTGAACCAGTACTGTCCTACCTGAAAATCAGGAATAAAGGCGTCCTCCCCAAATCTCAGACCTCAAATTATTTTTTTTTTCCTCTTAGGAAAACATCCTCCCTAGGATGTTGAACAGAAAAATCACTGGCAGGGAAAGGGTTACAAGACCCTTCCCCGTTACTCTCTCCCTCAAGTTTACATTTTCCTAAACTGTTCCCCCCCCCCCCCCAATTAAAATACTTGGGACTTCGTTATAGTTATTTGCATATAATCTGCCATTTGCTCCTAAAGCCATTTAACCCATCATAAGCACCTAATTTAGATTCCATTGATTTGATTGAGATTAAAAGCTAGTTCGCCCATATAGTTTCGCTGCTGAATTGCCAACCAATATCCACTGACTCACATTTGCCCCCCTAGCATGTGAATGGAGTAGTGGGTGAAAAAAAAATAACTATGCTTGCATCTGATGGTTGCAGTCCATCCTATTGCGACGGCTCACCCATGAGCTACTCTGATTGTGGCAGTTCTGTTGGACATCAATAAATGCTCACTTCTGATTGATATTATTAAAACTCTGCAGGGTGAATCAAAAGAATTTGACCACCCGAAGGACGTCGGATCCCCTCACCTTTGGAAAGCCGTACAAGTTAAGGGACATTTACCGATTTCCCATAACAATTCTGCTTTCACAGACCCAAAGGACTAGCCATATAACCTGAACCCAGTCAATCCTTCTCAGCCCGTGACTCTTCACTGTCTTAGATTTCACCTGGTAGTACCCACTTAATGCCAAGCTCATCTGCACAGTCTAGAAACATTCTTTAAGGGGAAAAAAAGGTGTTTTCAGATGTTGAATTCTACTCCGATTTCCAAATCCCCCATTTGTTAAGAATTGTAGAATGCCTGTAGCGCTCAACATATCGTGTGATTATGGGTTGCTAGACCCCTGGTGAAGGCAGGGGACCGTCGTTGCTAGGCTCCACTGCCCCACTACCAATCAGCTGGCAGGCAGGGGAGACTTATGTGGAAAAAGAGGAGGGCCAGTCAACACTGGGGCAACACTCTGGTATTTGGGCAAAAACTCTATGGTAAAAACGAAGGCCGAGTTCAGACTGGCAGTTTGGCCCGATATAGGCCCGCTTTGCAAGCGGATTGAGAGAACCCGTTCACACAGCCACAGCTACCTGGCGTTGCCGTGCCGTACTCACCCCGTCTCGAAGTGCTTTCATCCCGCTTTAAAAAGGTACCTGGTGAAACCGGTGTCAAGCCGTCTGGGTGCGTGTTCATCCCACTTCCAGGCAGTGTGGACGCAAATAAGCCATACATCAAGCGGCGCCGGTAATGTGAACCTGCTGATCCAGCTGCTGCGCCCATGCACCTATGCGCACCTCGGCAAAACAGATCAAAGCCGCGTGCTACTGTGGTGGAACCGCCAGGGGCTGCCCCACAGTGCGAACGCTTCATTCCACCTCTTCCCTGGTATGGTCCCGCATCAGTCTATGCAGTGCGAATGGAAAACCCTGCAACAACTCAGCCTGGGTCTTTTTGCCCCACTTCCCTTGTGCTTCATTTTGCCAGTCTGTCCTCAGCCTAAATTTATTACAGAGTTTTTGCCCAAATACCAGAGTGTCACCCCCATGTCACTGTGTGATGACATCACTTCCAGGTCATGTCAAAAGTGACAGAGACACATCACTGCCATATCAGCTGGGCCTCCCTCCCACTCCCAGTAAGTCCCCCCCCACACACCCAACAACCCTGCATGTGACTCATTCTGTTTTAAGCCCCAGTCAAGAACTGCCCCTCTAGTCAGTTTCAGACACGTGTGTATTTCACTTTTTTTTTTTTAGGGTAATCACTGAAAGTCCTCCTAACCTGATACCTCAAGCCAATGCGAAAGTTCTTCATCAGACGAATTACCCAAGCAGGGAAGCCAAAGCAGTTAGCCAGATAATGACATTTCTCAGGGCATCTGTATGTGTCCTCATTCCCTAATTTATTGCGAGATTTTTCTTAAATGGAAATGTAAGGCGAATTCCATGACTGAAACAGGTGAAGAAATGGAAGGCAGCTTCGGAATAAATAGCAGAACTTGCCCGTGGGGTTCCAATTAATTTCTCTTTGCTTGAGGATGGGTAGCTGAACACGTGGGCCAGCAGACTGTGTTACACTTTCGGCTCCCCCACCCAGTGGTTTGGGAGCTGCTTCCCCCCCCCCCCTTCATTTCCTTTTCCAACTGAGGAAGACACCAAGCTTTGTTCTGGGGGAAGGGGTGCATGCTGGGAAGTAGGCTCTCGGTCAATCAAAGGCAAGGAGCAAGCAAACTTTATAAGCTTGTTTCTCCCAAGTAACAGTACTTGCCATTTGGACCTACCTCCCTGTGCACTGTGGTATTTTGGCAAGGTGGGAGTAACTCATCACTTTGAGCCTGAGCGGGAATTTTTGGAGGTGATATGACAGCCATCGTCAGGTATTTGAAGGGCTGTCTTATAGAGGATGGATCAGAGTTGTTTTCTGATGCCCCAGAAGGTCAGACCAGAGCCAGGGGGTTGAAATTAAATTAAAAGAGTTTTCAGCTACACATTAGGAGGTACTTCCTGCGAGTTAGAGCAATTCCTCATCAGAACTGGTTTAAGAATATAAGAGAAGCCATGTTGGATTAGGCCAATGACCCATCCAGTCCAACACGCTGTGTCACACAGTGACCAAAACCCAAGAGCCATCAGGCTTCCTCAGGAGGTGGTGAGCTCTCCTTTGGAGATTTTTAAGCAAAGTCTAGATGGTCATCGGACAGCAATGCTGATTCTATGAATTTCAGCAGATTGTGAGAGGGAAGGCAGGAAGGGATGAGCCAGCACTTGGTTTGGTGAGCCAGTTTGGTGTAGTGGTTAGGAGCATGGACTCTAACCTGGGAGAACTGGGTTTGATGCCCCACTCCTCCACATGCAGCTGCTGGTGTGACCTGGGGTCAGTCGTCAGTTCTTTCAGAGCTGTTCTCTCAAAGGCAGGTCTCGAAATAACTCCCTCAGCCCCACCGACCTCACAGGGTGTCTGTTGTGGGGAGGGGAAGGGAAAGGAGATTGTAAGCCGCTCTGAGACTCCTTTGGTTAGTGACGGGTGGGGTATAAATCCAGTCTTATTTCGTCCCTTCTTCTTCTTGGTTCTTGTGGCCCTTTCTTACATGAAACTCACCACTATGAGGTCAGGAAGGAATTTTCCTCCAGGCCAGATCAGCCAAAGATCCTAAGTTTTTTTTTTTACTTCCTCTGAGCATAGAGAGGTCAGTGGGGGTGGGGTGGCAGGTAGTTGTGCATTTCCTGTGTTGTGCAGAGGGCTGGACTAGATGACCCTTGGGATTCCTTCAGACTGGACAAGAAAGGCTTCTTTTTTCACCTAAACATAAGAACAGAAGAGAAGCCAATGCTGGATCAGGCCAGTGGCCCATCCAGTGCAACACTCCATCACACAGTGGCCAAAAAATACCAGGTGCCCTCAGGAGGTCCAGCAGTGGGGCCAGGACACCAGAAGCCCTCCCACTGTTCCCCCCACCCCTGTCAAGCACCAAGAATACAGAGCATCACTTGCCCCAGACTGAGAGTTCCCATCTATACTTTGTGGCTAACAGCCACTGATGGACCTCTGCTCCATATGTTTATCTAATTCCCTGCTTGTAGGGAATCCATGCTTGTAGCTGCCACCACCTCCTGTGGCAGTGAATTCCATGTGTTAATCACTCTCTGGGTGAAGAAGGACTTCCTTTTATCCGTTCTAATGAAGACGTACTTCCTTTCATCTGTTTTATCTGTTTGTCTGCTTCACTTGCCTCTTTGTTGGGGTGCGTGGGTGAGTGGGACGTTCTAATAAATAGACCTGCCAACCTCCAGGTGGTGCCTGGAGACCTGCTATTACAATTCAGAGCCACAGTGGGGTAGGGTGGGGCCACACCCCCTCAGTCATGAGCTCTACCCCAACCGTAGACAGGAAGGGGGCAGAAGGCTGCCGCCTGCTCCTCCTGCCGCCAAGTCCTCTTCCATGTTATAAAGGGGGAGCTGACTGAGTCCTCTTCCTTGTCTACTGGCTTCCTCGCCTACAAGAATCACGAGGGTGGTGGAGGGGGAGGAGCGGATAGCTCTTCCCCCACTCCCCTGCCCCACAGGATTTCCCAATGCCCCGCCAGCCAAAATTTTCTGGGTACGCCCCTGTTACAGTTGATGTTCTGATGACAAAGGTCAGTCCCTCCCCCATTGAGAAAATGGCTACTTTGGAGGTGGACTCGATGGCATTGTACCCTGCCGAGGTCCCTCCCCTTCCCCAAGCCCCACCCTCCCCAGGCTCCACCTCCCAAATCTCCATGTAGTTCCCCATTCAGATCTGGCAACTGTATCACATTACGCCTGTTTACTGGGATTGGCTAGAGAAGAATGGGCTTTGACTTAATTTAAGGAACCATGCCAAGCACCCAGAGGCATTTTATGGTGGTGAGGGGAGGCCTCCCAGAAGAGCTTTTCAGGGCCAGTTTGGTGTAGTGGTTAAGTGCGCGGACTCTAATCTGGGAGAACCGGGTTTGATTCCCCACTCCTCCACTTGCACCTGGCTGGATGACCTTGGGCAAGCCATAGCTCTGTACCCGCTGTTCCCTCAAGGACAGCTTGGGAAAGAGCTCTCTCAGCCCCACCTCCCTCACAGGGTGTCTGTTGTGGGGAGGGGAGGGGAAAGGAGTTTGTAAGCCACTCTGAGACTCCAAGTGAGTGAAGGGCGGGGTATAAATCTAATCTCTTCTTCTTCTTCTCTTCTTCTTCTTCTCCATCAGGAAGGTTGGCGAAGGGGTTCCCTTGGGGCTGGGGCTTCACTGGTTTTAGTGTGTACATGTGTTATCTCCTTGAACAGGATGCCTCTCTTTGTCTTAACCTGGGAGCTGCCCTCTGACCCCTCCCCTCTCTCTTGCTTTGTCCTCTCACTCACTTCACATGGCCTTCCACAGAGATACATGTCTCTGCAAGTCTCTCCTGTAGAAGAAGAAAAGAAGAGATTGGATTTATACCGCACCCTTCACTACCCGAAGGAGTCTCAGAGCAGCTTACAATCTCCTTTCCCTTCCCCACAATAGACACCCTGTAAGGTGGGTGGGGCTGAGAGAGCTCTTTCGAGGCCTGCCCGTGAGAGAACAGCTCTGAGAGAACTGGTGACTGACCCAAGGTCGCTCCAGCAGCTGCATGTGGAGGAGTGGGGAATCAAACCCGGTTCTCCCAAATTAGTCTCCGCGCTCCTAACCACTACACCAAACTAGATCTCTACTCTCAAACTGACTCTCTGCTTGCTTTGAAAACCCTACTTGACATCACTTCCCACCCCCATCCTCTTCTGAGCCTCTTTTCGTACCTCCTCCCCTCCAGCTGTTCCCGCTGCACCCAACTGACTCAATAGTCCTCTTTCCTATTTTATTCCAGAGAGCAATAGTTTAATTTTGGGGGCTGATTTTTGATGAATATCGCTATTTTGAGGGGGGGCAGCCCCCTGCTGAGTGAGATGTTTGTTTATAGATCTGGTTTCTTTTCAAAGCTCATATCTATAGAATTTCAGAGAGATTATCACCTGCAGTGAAAATCTCTCGATTGACAGCTTGGTACTCTTGTTCAGGGGTCCTTTCGTAGAAAAAGAGGTGCAGGAGCTCATTAGCATAACTCATAAGCGTAACTCATTAGCATATGCCATGTCTCTTGACATCACCAGAAGTGTGTCAGAAAGGGAATGTCAGTTTCAGCCCCATTATACCCTATGGGCCATTGAAATCAATGGCAAAAACTCATAGGGTAGATGAGGGGCTGGAGGAAAGGGGGTTTGAGGGAGAGACTCCAAACTTGCAGGGTAGCTGCTGGGGCCTCTCCTCGAAATACTCACCAAGTTTCAAGAAGATTGGACCACGGGGTCCAATTCTATGGGCCCCCAAACAGGTTGTCCCATCCCCTCCATTGTTCTCTATGCTGGGAAAAAGTGTTACTTTTTTCCTGCCATAGAGAACAATGGAGGGAATGGGGGCAACCTGTTTGGGGGCCCGTAGAATTGGACCCCCGGGTCCAATCTTCTTGAAACTTGGTAGGTATTTCGGCCCATGGCTTCCCTAGCGGCCACTCCTGAGCTGGTGGAGCTTTGCTCCACCTCGCTCCAGCCCCAAAGGACCCCTGCTCTTGTTTATCCTGGCTATACAGCGGTAAACGCTAGGACTGCACCAAATGTTCCTTAGTGTTGATCTTCTGGTAGAAAGGGAGGCTTTCAGGTGGCATAAATCTCATTTTTCTTCTCTTCGTCAAGGTGAAGTTGACTTATAGCAACACTCATAGGGTTAGTTGTTGTAGATTTTCCGGGCTCTATGGCCGTGGTCTCGGCATTGTTGTACCTGATGTTTCACCAGCAGCTGTGACTGCCATCCTCAGAGGTATCACGTAGAAAGATGGAGTACTCTCTTTGTCAATGTGAGAAGAAAAATGGTAGGCAGGTAATTTATATCTACTCAGGAAGGTGGGGTAGGGCTGAGTCATTATCTTGTAGGAGCTTCCCAGGCTGTGACATGCTAATGGGGGAGATTTCCTGAGGAGGTTCTTTTGCATATGGATTGGCTGTGGAAATTCTAATCTTATCTGTAGTGCTATTGTAAGATGTGGAGTATTTTGTGTTTTTCGGACTAGAAACCATGAAACCCCTCCATGATACTTTGGTTGTCCCTGACAACCTTTGGTGATTACAGTAAGTATTTTCCCTGGTCACCAGAAGGAGAGATGACTATGGCTTCCAAGCCCCCGTTGTGGTGGGGAATCCTCTATCCCTAGTTCACAGTCCCCACTGCTACGAGAGTTTAAAAAATGCAGCTTAGTGTAATTACCAGAAGTTCTTACCAGAAGTGACAAAAGGTAGCTCTAGAAATGTCCACGGACTCTATGGTTTTACCATAGAGTTTCTGGCAATTCCTAGAGCTACCCTTTGTTACTTCCAGTAAGAACTTTCAAGGCTGCATCCCCCCCCCAATTGCTCTCCTGTGATGCTGGGCCCCCCAACCCCTGCAGTTGGAGTCTAGGCACTGCCTGGTAACCCTAGCAACCACTGATATGGAACAGGGGCGGGGCACAGAATCCGCACACAGAGCTGTAAGGATTAGCCAGCTGTCCTTCCATCCGGCGATGACGCTCCAAAAGCTCGGGCCTGTTTTCATCTTCTGAGGAAGAAGACTTTTTTCCCTCTCCATTGATCATAACTTTTGGCTTCCCGTAGCAGCCCAGGATCTGAAATCCCTGGCACTCGAGAAACTTTCCACTTTAAAGCTCTCTCGTTCCTTTCCAAAAGGGACCTGGGCACGTTTTGATGAACCAAGGCAAAAAGGGAAAGACTAAGTTGTGCTTTAATATTTCAGCGATGCTCATTAGTGCCACTTTGGCTAAACCTCTAGCAGCATTTCTGTAATGCACATACTCTAACCCCCCCCCCCCCCCCCCAAAAAAAAAACCAGCTGATCTCAGGAGAAATGTCTATTAAAATGTTTTTCCCCCTTCCTCTAGAAGCCAGCTATGAAATCTCTTTTTTGGCCTGCTTTTTTAAGATGACTTTGAAAAAAGGAAAGGAGCCATCTTTTTTTTATTGTTTTCCTGGTAAAAGAACAATTCACAGGAGCATCCCAAGTACTTCTGTTCTAGCCCAAAATGCATTTTGCTCTTAGTACAGAGGTCACTGGGGTTGCCAGATCCCCCTTAGCCATCGACAGGGGATGGGGGGCATAGGGTTTGCCAGATCAAGGCTGGGAAACTGCTGAGATGTGGGGGTGGAGCTTGGGGAGGACAGGAACCTCAGTAGGGTACAATGCCATGGAGTCCACCCTCCAAAGCATCCATTCTTCACCCAAAGAGTGATTAACACATGGAATTCACTGCCACAGGAGGTGGCAGCGGTTACAAGCATGGATGGCTTCAAGAGGAAATTGGATAAACATATGGAGTAGAGGTCCATCAGTGGCTATTAGCCACAAGGTATAGATAGGAACTCTCAGTCTGGGGCAAGTGATGCTCTGTATTCTTGGTGCTCGGGGGGGGGGGGGGGGGGAGAGTGGGAGGGCTTCTAGTGTCCTGGCCCCACTGCTGGACCTCTTGATGGCACCTGATGTTTTTGACCATCGTGAGAGACAGAGTGTTGGACTGGATGGGTCATCGGCCTGATCCAACATTGGCTTCTCTTATGTCCTTATTTTCTCCAGGGGAACTGATCTCTGTAGTCTGGTGAACTGTAGTTCTGGCACCTCCTCAGGTGCACCTGGAAGCTGGCATCCCTGGCTCGGGTCACTCTCAATGCTATCCTAAGACAACCTTTCCTGGAAGCTCCACTAAGTAGACCTGAGTAGGATTCTGAGCAGACCTGTTTAGGATTGCCTTCCAGACAGCCTAAATTACCTTCAGCAACTACATATGTACACATATATGCTGTCAAGTCACAGCCAATTTATGGCAACCCTAGCAAGGGTCTTTCAAGGCAAATGAGAAGCAGAGGTGGTCTGCCACTGCCTTCTTCTGCAGTTTCCTTTTCCCCTTGGTAGTTTTCTGAACAAGTACTGACCATTTATGGTAGTCCTAGCAAGGGGCTCTCAAGGTGAGAAGCAGAGGTGGTTTGCCACTGCCTTCTTCTGCAGTTTCTTCCTTGATGGCCTTCAGAACAAGGACTGACCATTTATGGTAGGTTCAAATCCTAACTCCAGGTTTGAATCCCAACTCATGCCACTAAAGGGTCTTTCAAGGTTGAGAAGGTTTGCCATTGCCTTCTTCTTCAGTTTCTTCCTTGATGGTCTCCTGAACAAGTACTGACCATTTATGGCAACCCTAGCAAGGGGTTTTCAAAGTGAGAAGGAAAAGTGGTTCGCCATTTGCCGCCTCCTGCAGTTTCTTTCTTGCTGGTCTCTCAGACAAGTTCTGACCCTGCTTAGCGTCCAAGATCTGATAAGATTAGGCTGTACCATGCCATTCCACATCTCCTCAGAGAGCCAGTTTGGTGTAGTGGTTAAGTGCGCAGACTCTAATCTGGGAGAACCGGGTTTGATTCCCCACTCCTCCACTTGCACCTGGCTGGATGGCCTTGGGCAAGCTGTAACTCTGTACCAGCTGTTCCCTCAAGGACAGCTTGGGAAAGAGTTCTCTCAGCCCCGCCTACCTCACAGGGTGTCTGTTGTGGGGAGGGGAAGGGAAAGGAGTTTGTAAGCCGCTCTGAGACTCCAAGTGAGTGAAGGGCGGGGTATAAATCCAATCTCTTCTTCTTCTTCTTCTTCTTCCTCCACTACTAGGGGCAGACATTTCTGTCATAGTCTGGATAGTTTCCAGTCACCCCCTCCCCTCAGTTAGATCCATTAGGCTATGTTTAGGGATGTTTCCAAAACATCTGCCTTACCACCATCTCCACATGAGCTCTGGCTTGTGAGCATGGCACCTACACGTCATGAGCACAGCGCCCATGCATATGTTCTGTCTCTGCGATTACCAACATTTGGAAAGCAGCAGCCCCTATCATGGGGACGAAGTCTCCGTGCAGATACTTCCTCCACGTGGTCACATTGCACAGATTACCTGACTAGTGTATAAAGGTGGGGGCTGATGCCAGTTGGACTAGGTTCTGGAAGACCCAGGTTCGAACTCCGACTCATGCCACTGAAGCTCCATGGGTGTCCTTGGGCCCGTCACACGCTTTCAGCCTAACCTTCCTCACAGGGCTGTTGAACAAATTTAGAGTCCAGTGGCACTTTTAAGGCCAACAAAGGTTTAAGAACATAAGAACATAAGAGAAGCCAATGTTGGATCAGGCCAGTGGCCCATCCAGTCTATTATGTATTGACCATGCGGTCGCCATGTGCTCCAGCAATGGCGACCGCCATGTGGCCAGAGCACATGGCCAAGAAACTACCTGAGCTTCAGCCAGGTAGAACAAAGGCCAGGTGGATTCAAACCGGCCACCAATCATGTACCTAGGTTTTCTCCCAGGGAACCTATGAGATGTAAATAGACTGATAATAGCCTATCAGGCCAGTTGGGCGAGGTCAGGGGATTATCCCTGACCAGCATAAAAGGAGGGCTCGGAGCCCTGGGTTGCATGCTTCATCCGGACCAGCAATAAAGATCTAGCTGTTTCACTGTTCCATGGACTCCCGACTCCAATACTTCTCACAGTCCAACATTGTGTTTCAGACAGTGGCCAAAACCCAGGTGGCCTTAGGAGGTCCAGCAGTGGGGCCAGGACACTAGAAGCCCTCCCACTGTTGCCCCCCCACCAAGCACCAAGAATACAGAGCATCACTTGCCCCAGACTGAGGGTTCCTATCTATACCTTGTGGCTAATAGCCACTGATGGACCTTTGCTGCATATGTTTATCCAATTCCCTCTTGAAGCCATCCATGCTTGTAGACGCCGCCACCTCCTGTGGCAGAGAATTCCATGTGTTAATCACTCTTTGGGTGAAGAAATATTTCCTTTTATCTCTTTATTCAAGCTTTCGTGTGCATGCACACTTTTCCAAATACATTGGAATGGAAGGTAGGGTTCAAACTTATAGAAGGGGCTGAACAGCAAATTAACGCGTAACATGATGAAGATGTTTTAAGATATGCAAAGACAAAACTAAATAACTAGCTAAAGTTATAAAGTCAACAGTTGTAAAGTAATATGTCAAAATAAGACTGAAACTCTCCATCTACTCCTCTCAGGGATATTTATTTGACATATGTGTTGCTTCATGTGTGAGGGACAAGGAATCACCAGGCTGGTCCTGACGATGGTGGAGTTTTCTTCTAGTGCAAGAAGCTGTTCCCTGATGCAAGGGCCCTAGAAGAGGTTATTGCTGGACAGAAGCCCTAACCCTAGTGGAAGTGATCCATGGAGTCCAGCCCACCAGATATATCAGATATGCTTGTACATAAACTAGAGTTAAATAGGGACGGAACACAGCGTAGAGCAGAAGACCTGGAACAACTAATACATGTCATCAGCTCATCTCTTGAGATGTCTCTCTTAACCACAAGAAGAAGAAGAAGAAGAAGAAGAGGAGGAGGAGGAGGAGGAGGAGGAGGAGGAGGAGGAGATTGGATTTATTCCCCACCCTTCCCTTGCAGTCTCAGAGCAGCTTACAAACTCCTTTCCCTTCCCCTCCCCACAATAGACACCCTGGGAGGTAGGTGGGGCTGAGAGAGCTCTTTCCCAAGCTGTCCTTGAGAGAACAGCTGGTACAGAGCTATGGCTTGCCCAAGGTCATCCAACAGGTGCAGGTGGAGGACTGGGGAATCAAAACTGGTTCTCCCAGATTAGAGTCCGCACACTTAACCACTACACCAAACTGGGTCTCAGGAATCAGGTTGAGAGCAGTGTTCCCTCTAAGCTGAGTTAGTGTGACCTAGCTCACAGTTTCTTAGCCTCCAGCACACATATTTTTGTCTTAACTCAGGAAGGATGGCTCCAAAGCAGTGTTCCCTCTAAGCTGAGTTAGTGTGAGCTAGCTCACAGGTTTATTTAGCTTCCAGCTCACACATTTTTTTTCCCGCTCAGGAAGGATGGCTCCAGAGCAAACTAATTTATGCAGTAACCAAATTGCTCGCTCATAGCTTTAATGCCAGTAGCTCACAAAGTAGAATTTTTGCTCCCAAGACTCCACCGCTTAGAGGGAGCACTGCAAGAGCAAACTAATTTATGCAGTAGCCCAGTCGCTCGCTCACAGCTTTCACGCCGGCATCTCACAAAGTAGAAGTTTAGCTCACGGGACTCCACAGCTTCGAGGGAGCATTGGTTGAGAGCTTTCCATTCCGCCAGGAAACTGGGGAAGGGCAGTCTGATCACTCAGCAGTAAGAAGAAGAAGAAGAAGACGAAGAGATTAGATTTATACCCCGCCCTTCACTCACTTGGAGTCTCAGAGCGGCTTACAAACTCCTTTCCCTTCCCGTCCCCTTCTGAGGAGTAAGTCCTTCTGAGTTCTTCCCAGGTCAGGGTGTGCAGGGCCGTATCAGGCGAGAGGTTGGGCGTAATGCCTCGCTTGTTCTTGCAGAGAGTTAAAGGTCCTCAAGGGGTTTCAAATGTATTTTACTGTTTTAATGTGTGCTTTTAAAATGATTTTATATCGGTGGTTGCTGGGAACGGTTTGAGCCAAAAAGGTAGGCTATAAACTGCCATCGATGAGGCCAACAAAGAGAGGGCTCGAAGCAGCCAAGAGCGCTTCCATCGTGCCTATATTTAGCCCTACCTGATAATTATCTTCCCCAAGCAACACCTGCATTGATTTCTAATGCCTTTTTAAAAATTCCTTTGAGCTGCTTTGAGAGACAAATTTGGTTTAAAAAGAGAGAGACAGGAAGTGCTGCATCCCACAGGCCTATGGTTGCCAGCCTCCAGGTTGTGGCTGGAGATCTCATAGGATCATAGAGTTGGAAGGGACCTCCAGAGTCATCTAGTCCAACCCCCTACAAAATGCAGGACATTCACAAATACCTTCACCCGCACCCGCAGTGACCTCTGTTCCATGACCAGAAGATCACCAAAAACCTTCGGGATCCCTGGCCAAACTGGCCTGGAGAAAAGTTGCTTCCTGACCCCAAAGTGGAAATCAGCATTTCCCTGGGCGTGCAAGGAAGGGCCACAAGAACTCAGCACTGGGCCAACACTCCCTGCCCTCCCTTCTCATGATCTGCCCAAGTTCACACAATCAGCATTGCTGTCAGATGGCCATCTAGCCTCTGTTTGAAAACCTCCAAAGGAGGAGAAGCACCCTTCGTCGTGAGAGTTGAATGACTCCACCCCCTTTTCAGAGCTCCAGTTCAGACAATCATCGCAACTTGCTCGGTAGGGGGAACGGTATGACTCCCCTCTCCATCATGTCCGGCTGTCATATGAGATGCCTGCAGTCCGGTCCCAAACTCAGATTCGAAGGGTAGGGGTGCTAGATAAGCACCTTCCCAGGAGAACTCACAGAACTTGTCATCAGGTTTGAAGTCAGTCATTATTGTGTATGTGTGTGTTTGTCCTTTGTCATGGCCAGCTTTGCAAGGAATGTTCCTTTGGTTTCTCCAGTGTTCTCGAAGAGATCTTCCCATTCTATTGTTTTCCTCTATTGCTTTGCATTGTTCATTCAGGAACGCCTCCTTATTTCTCCTTGCTGTTCTCTGGAAACCTGCATTCAGTTGGGTAAAGCTTTCCTTTTCACCTTTGCCTTTTGCTTTCCTTCTTTCCTCTGCTATTTGTAAAGCCTCATCAGACAGCCACTTCGCTTTCTTGCATTTCTTTTTCTTTGGGATGGTGCTGCTTGCTGCCTCCTGTACAATGTCACGCACCTCAGTCCATAGTTCTTCAGGCACTCTGTCTATCAAATCTAACCCCTTAAACCTGTTCTTCACCTTCACTGTATATTCATCAGGGATGTGATCTAGGTCAAACCTGAATGGCCTAGTGCAGGAGTGGGCAAATTGCAGCCCAGGGGCCACATGCGGCCCGCCACATAGTTTTTTGCGGCCCGCCAAGACAGTTGGCTACTGTCAGCACCTGAGGAGCTAAAGCTTGAACTTATTGACATGCAGTCAGATCACACTGTGAAAGAAATGTTTAATGCTGTGACATTAGTTGACTTTTACAAATCTTTGCCTGCTGAAAAGTTTCCATGTATGAAGAAATTTGCTGGGAAAATGGTCTCTATATTTGGGTCTACATATATTTGTGAGCAAAGTTTTTCTTGCATAAAGATCAACAAGAGTAAATATAGATATTAAGAGACATTTGACAGACATTAACTTGCAGGCTGTGATGAGAATCTCAACAAGCAATCTCACTCCTGATTTCAAAAAAATTGTAGAAAAGTGGGATAGGGTACATTTGTCTCATTAAACGGATTCTAAAATTAAATGTGCTTGCAGCTATAGATGATATGAAATTAGCACAATAAATAAACTGAATAAAACTACCACTATTTTATTTAATTTATATTTATTGATTTTTATGATACAATTTATACCTTTTCTGAAATGCAAAGTTAACTAATGAATGCAATCATTTTAAAAGGTGTGGCCCTCCGCTAACCTCCACTCCCACAAAGCGGCCCCCGAGCCAAAACAATTGCCCACCCCTGGCCTAGTGGTTTCCCCAAATTTCTTCAGTTTAAGCCTAGATTTTGCAATGACTAGCTCATGATCTGAGCCACAGTCAGCTCCAGGTCTAGTTTTTACTGACTGTATAGAGCCTCTCCATTTTTGACTGCAAATGATATAATCAATCTGATTTCGATGTTGCCCATCTGGTGATGTCCATGTAGCTTATAGGATCTTGAGCATGACCTTGCTAGCGTGTGAAATGAGAGCAATTGTGCGATAATTTGAACATTCTTGGCATTGCCCTTCTTTGGGATTGGAATGTAAACTGACCCTTTCCAATCCCGTAGCCACTGTTGCGTTTTCCAAATTTGCTGGCATATTGAGTGCAGCACTTTAACAGTCCAAATATGTCTGCCATTCATTAAGACATCTACAAACTGGTCCTTTAACCATGCAGGGAATCAGATATTCTTCCATAGTAAAAAAAAATAGGAGGGGGGGGGGGGAACGCTCCTAAAATATAAATAATAGCCTGCAGGGTGAGCAACCGTTTAATAGCCAGTGAGGCATCATTCCTTCCTATCATCAATGCATGTAAAAATGTTATACTATCACCTTGTTCAACCTCCGCTATAAAATTAATTACCTTTGGATAGACCCCATTTAATTGCTCATAAAATTGATCTGACTTTCCATCTTTTACGGCAACCGGTATGTCATCAGCAAAAAGGACCTGGGGTAAATAAGACATCCCCCCCCTCCCCCCTGAAAATCAAGCCCACTTTTTTAGATAGGTTGGAACAGTATTGCCAAATCTTTCCCTCCCCTCAAAATTCTTCCCCCTCCCCTTCCTGGTAAATGATATTGCTTTCTCCCCACAGAATGATAATGCTCCAGTCCACCAAAGGGCCCATGTAGCTACCAGCACTGTATATTATAACTAAGGTTGCCAACTCTGGGATGGGGAATACCTGGAGACTGAGGGGGGTGGAGCCTGGAGAAAGCGGGGTTTGTTGGGTTGCCAGCTCCAGGTGGGGAAATTCCTGGAGATTTGGAGGTGGAGCATGGGGAGGGATATCATTAGGGTACAATGCCATAGACTCCATCCTCCAAAACAGCCATTTTTTCAAGGGAACTGAACTCTGTCATTTAGAGATCAGTTGTAATCCCAGAAGATCTCTAGGCCCCTCCTGGAAGTTGGGAACCCTAATTATAACCATTTTCCCTCCCCCAGAATCTGAAATCCTACCTGCCTGCTGTTTGACGGGGAAAGGGAGTCGGGGGCTCAGTCCAGCTTCAATAAATCCCCTGTTGAAAGATTCATCAGTGGCTTTTAGCTTTGTTTAAAGTGTGGGGGGTCCATCTCTTCCTGTCAAAGAAGAAGAAGAGAAGAGAAGAGATTGGATTTATACCCTGCCCTTCACTTGGAGTTTCAGAGTGGCTTACAAACTCCTTTCCCTTCCCCTCCCCACAACAGGCACCCTGTGAGGTAGGTGGGGCTGAGAGAGCTCTTTCCCAAGCTGTCCTTGAGGGAACAGCTGGTACAGAGCTATGGCTTGCCCAAGGTCATCCAGCCAGGTGCAAGTGGAGGAGTGGGGAATCAAACCCGATCCTCCCAGATTAGAGTCTGCACACTTAACCACTACACCAAACTGGCTTTCGAATCTGAAAGGGGTCCCTTGCCCACGTGATCAGGCAAAACAGCTACATGTGGACACAGAGACCATCGCAAATACCACCCCTCAAGGGCTCAGAGAATCCTCCCTGTGCAAACTCTACCACAGTGCTTTGCTGAATTGTTTTCAGGAACAGGGAAATATATTTCTGAGCTGACGCATTACCTGAGCAGTTAAGGGTTTCTTACACCGAAACACCTCATGAAAGAAAAGAACATAGGAATTTATTGCCCCTCAGGAAGGCTTTAATCAAAACGCACCGGGCTTTTCATGAGCCCGCTGTCTCGGAGTACGTCAGGAATGTCCTCTTGTAATTCTGTCTGTTGGAAGATTTTCTCTTGAAGGAACTGCGTCACTACAGGAGATTCCGAATTGTAGCACTTTGCGATTCCCCCCCCCCCCCCAACCTGACAGGAATAACGTTCCCAAAAAAGTAACAACTCTAGATTTTCTGTTCTTCTCACAGTAAACAAAGCTGTTCCTTTCTCAAAATGGGGAGCCCGTTCGCGGGGAGGGCGGGATATAAATCGCAAAATAAATAAAAATAAATAAATAAATAAAATATGTTTGTAGAGAGTGCAATGCTCTATATGAACAAAGTTCTCTCTCCCCCCCCCCCCCCATCCTGAACTCCTGCGCAGCTAAAGTTGCTAACCTCTTGGTGAAACCTGGAGATCTCCTGCTATTACAATTGATCTTTAGATGGCTAAGGTCAGTTTCCCCATAGAAAATAGTTGCTTTGGAGGGTGGACTCAATGGCATTATGAGGTCCCGCCCCTCCCTAAACACTCCCCTCTCCAGGCTCCACCCCCAAAATCTCCAGGCATTTTCCAAGCAAGAGCTGGCAACCTAGGGTTGCCAGCAGTGTTCTCTCCAAGCTGAGTTGGCGTGAGCTAGCTCACAGTTTTTTAGCCTCCAGCTCACACATTTTTGTCTTCACTCAGGAAGAATGGGCTCCAGAGCAAACTAATTTATGCAGCCACCAAAATCGCTCGCTCACAACTTTCATGCCGGTAGCTCACAAAGTAGAATTTTTGCTCACAAGACTCCACAGCTTAGAGGGAGCATTGGGTGCCAGACCCCCACTCTGGGTGGGGGTTCCCCTGATTTTGGGGGCTCCAATCTGCTGCCAGCCAGCTGGCTGGTGGGGGAAGCCCCACCCTGAACAGCCCCTCCCATGTCAGTGCAATGGTATCACCTGGAAGTGATGTCATGACGCTGGGCGTGTTGTGTGTTGATGCTGTAGCATTTTGGACAAAAAATTCTTCCGGCTGACGCCATCGCACTGCATGTGCAAAGTGCACAGGCAAGAAGACCCCAGGACAGAACTGGGAGCCCCCCGGTGGAAGGCCGGTAAGACTCGGCAACCCTATGGCAAACCCATACCCTGTGCTTCTAAGTTCATACACACATACATACATACGTTTGAAATATCCATGTTTCATTTTTACTAACAGAGGAAAAAAAACAAAATATATAAAATACATAACAACATGTACACATAAACAACCATCTTTCATGAACAAAAATGTAAGTATGGATGAAGAAACAGACCCCCATTCATGATCAAATATTACTTTATTGCATAAAAATTACTTATATACTCTAAATTTTTACTTTAAAAAACACCTATATTCTATCTTTTCTTCCTTACTTCTTATCTAACCTTTCATCATTACAAACATATACCTAATTCTTCTCTTGATCATTCTCCGCGTTTTGAGCTTTGGTTTTGAGCTATATCATCAAAAAAAAATCCATTCCATTTTGCTTGAAAGTCTAAATTCGGTCTGTTATGCAAATAAGATGTTAGCTTTGCCATTGTCGCATACTCAGTTAATTTGTTTTTCCACTCTGTCAATTCTGGGCATTTTCCAACTTTCCGTTTAGAAGCAAATGCCACCCTTGCTGCCGTTACCATATATGTGAATAGTTCACTGTGGATTCTTGTGATATTGGTTGGTAAAATATTTAATAACATATTTTTGGGTCCCTCACAAATTTTAATATCTTTTGTATCTTTTCATGGATCTTTATCCAGTATTGTCCAGCTTTATTGAATGTCCACCACATATGATAAAATGTTGCATCTTTGCTTTGACATTTCTAACATTTTCTCTTATTAGTTTTTGCAATGTCTTTGGGATGTAATATACCATCTAAAAACATTTTATACCAACTTTCCCTTAACATTTGGGACTCAGTGAATTTAATTTCTTTAGTCCATAAGTTTTACCATTGGCTCATAGCAATATCCTCTCCAAAATTTTTCATCCATTTAATCATACAGTCTTGCACTTGTTCTGTTTCTGTTTCAGATTGCAATAGCATTTTATAAACTTTTCCTAATAAGTGTTTTAAGTCTCCTGTAATGAATTGTTCATAAGCCATTTTCTGTCTTAAGTGACCACTTCTTATACTGTTTGTACTTTATGCTTAGGTACCATTAGGTTTTATGTCAGCCACTGGATGTTCATTCCTTCATTATGGAATTCTTCCCAAGATTTAATTTTCCCATGTCTCATCATATAATAATAGGTTATATGATCAGCTTTTTTCCTGATACTTGCATCACAGTAGACATTGACTGAAGATGTCAATGGCGAGGTGGGCAGACTTATCCTGTGTTTACACTGAAACCATATTCTTAATAATCTGTCCCTCAGAATGTGGCTGCCATCTTGTTTTTGAATAGTTTTCACTGACTTCTTAATCCATAAATAATCGTGGGTTCCTTCCTTTGTATCAGCTGTTTGCAATTTAATATTTCTCTCATTTGGATTTGGAATCCAATCTAAAATCAAAACCCGTGTGCAGAACCTTGGGCTTCTAAGTTCTAACAGTTCACAATCCATGATGAGCACCAAGTCCTCTTATCACCATACTTGTCCTGATGTCCTCTAGATATGGGTCATTAAGGGTGCGATCATATGCACCCATTTGCAACGCAAGAAGGACGATTCCCTGCCAGCTCAAAGTGGTGCGATCACACAAGCACATCTGGGAAGCGTCCTGCAGCCAGTGTCAAACTGTCGCAAGCGCTTTGAGCCGGTGGGGAATTGGCGTATTTAGCTACCAGTGAAAAGGCAGTCTCAAATGGTTTGCGACGGCCCAGAACCGGCCTTTTCTGGTGTGATTGCACCAGTGCAAACAAGTGGTATCGGGGAGTGGGCTTTTTGGTTTCCCCCCCTGTCCCGGTATGCGCATCATCGGACGACCCCGAGGGTGGAGAGGCAAGTCATTGATCCCTTGTGGAAGCGAATAAATACAGTGAAAACAGCTGAAAAAAAAAACCCAACTCATCCGCAGCTGCGTGTGATCACGCAGCGGCGGTCGCTCGTGTGAACGGGGCCTAAGATTCTTAGGCCGAGGACAGACTGGCAATGTAAAGCGGGGCAGCCCCGTGTCGGAAGTGGAAGAAAAGAGCCCGTTCAGACATGCGCATCTGTCCCTCGGCTCCATTTCGCACTTACCCGTCTCCCAGTCGCTTTCCATCCGCTTTAACAGGACACCGGGTAAAACCGGTGTTCAGGGGCTGTCCTCCGCATGCCTCCCGCTTCCAAATAGTGTGAACCGGAAGAAGCGGGAGGCATCCGGAGGCGGCAGTCTGAACGCTCCGTATCGGCACCACTGCGCATTGCTCTGGCCAGTATGAACGGCCAGCTCCGTGGAGTTTTTCCCCCGCACCAGTTCCCTCCACTTTGCCCCCGCTTTACATTGCCAGTCTGTCCTCGGCCTTTGAAGGCTAAACAAGAGCTCTTAGAGGGAGGAACTGATGTCATCCTTTCACTGCTCAAGAGATATTGGTTGCAATTCTACAGACACTTTCCTGAGAGTAAGCCCCACTGAATAACATGAGAGTACTTTATACTTCGTACTTTATACTTAGGTACCATTAGGTTTTATGTCAGCCACTGGATGTTCTTTCCTTCATTCTGGAATTCTTCTGAGTAGAACTTCTTGAAATGGTTCCAATTGTGTCCAGCATCTATGAACCCCAAAAGGTGACTAGCCAAATAGACAACTGGAGAGAGGGGACAGAAGCGAGTCGCAAACAGGATGCAATAGGCAGGTGAATTTTGGATAAATTGTCTGAGAAATAGGAGACTGTTATTTGAGTAAAGAAAGAAAGAGTTCATTTCACACTTTCAAAATGGCCTGGCGGGAAAGAGGAAATTCACACTTTTCCAAATTACCATGTCACAGAAGTCTTTGCTTCCCTTAAGTACGAAACAAAGGAAAGTTTCGTATCTCAGAGGATCAAGCATGACGGTTTCAATGAACAAAGACACTTTTGGCCACTCAATTAAAAAAAAAAAAGGCAATGAAAACTAGGATTTGTGACATGACAGACTTCTCCCACAGCAAGTAACCAAATGTCCTCTGCTTTCCACCAAACCCGCATCAAGTCTGATATGCATTTTCTAGCACAGTTGTTGAACTTATAAGGGGGATGTAGCAATATCCTACCTGCCTAATAGGTATATTTTGTAATGTTCCTCACATCTCACAGTGACTTGCTAGAGGAGATGGCCTTTTTCATCTCCAGCAGCTGTCAAGGGGAACAAGAAATCTCATCACCAGTTGAAGAGGTTATTAACAGGTTGTCTGAACCAACCATAAAAGGGAGAGAAGCTCTTCCTAGTTGCTCTAGTGGCTGTTAGAAAAAAGGACTTTGACAGGAAAAGGAAGGGTTTTACGTATTGATATGGCTGGCCATGAGTCAAGAAGGCTTTGTTAGCTATTTAATTCTCCCTCCCTCCCTCCCTCCCTCCCTTCCAGCCAGTTTGGTGTAGTGGTTAAGTGTGTGGACTCTAATCTGGGAGAACTGGGTTTGATTCCCCACTCCTCCATTTGTACCTGCTGGATGACCTTGGGTAAGCCATAGTTCTGTCAGAGCTGTCCTTGAAAGGATAGTTTCTGTCAGAGCTCTCTCAGCCCCACCTACTTCACAGGGTGTCTGTTGTGGGCTGAGGAAGGGAAAGGAGTTTGTAAGCCGCTCTGAAACTCCAAGTGAAGGGCAGGGTATAAATCCAATCCCTCCTTCCCTCCCTCCCTCCCTCCCTTCTCCATCCTGGGCTCAAAAATGATTATTTCCCCACACAGTCTCATGGCATTGAAACTTTTCTGTTATTGACAGTATAGTAACAGCCATATTCCATACATATAGGTCCTTTCCATACTTGGCTCTCATCCCTGGTTTTACCAGAGTTCAACTCACGACACAATACCTTGGATTTATCACAGGTTATAATAGCATCTGTTTATCCTGGGACAAGTGCAAGGCGAAACTGGGATTTCCTCAATGTAATGCGGAAACCAAAAATACCGCGAGATAATTACAGGGGTGAACTCGCATGTAGTGTAGAATGTAAAAATACCCCGAGATAATTACAGGGTGGACTTGCGTGTAGTGTAGAATGTAAAAGTACCCTGAGATAATTACAGGGGTGAACTCGGGTGTAGTGTAGAATGTAAGTTTGGGGACACAGTTGAACCAGGATTCAAGGTCTAGTGTGGAAAGGACCATAGTGATGGCCACAATTATAAATGGCTTTAAAAAGGGGTTAGGCAGTTTCATGGAGGAGAGGTCCATCAATGGCTACTAGCCATTGTGACTAAAGGAACCTCCATATTCAGCGGCAGTCAACCTCTGAATGCCAGTGCTACAAGGCAACATCAGGTGAGGTCCTTGGTTTCTGTGCCTTGTTGGTTGGCTCTCCAGAGCAAGTGGTTGGCCACTGTTGGTGGCTATCTCGAGCTTGTCATTAGGGACACTTACCGCCATGTGCTTGTGAATTCTTGGAACCTAGTGGAAGTCCCACAAGCCTTCTGAAGCTTGATCTTGGGGTGTATCAACAGAGACATAACATCCAAATCGCAAGATGTCATAGTCCCGCTGTACACTGCATTGGTCAGGCCACACCTGGAGTACTGTGTGCAGTTTTGGAGGCCTCACTTCAGAAAGGAAGTGGACAGAATGGAGTGTACGCAGAGAAGAGTGACAAGGATGATCAGGTGCCTGGAGACCAAGCCCTCTGAGGAAAGGCTGAGGGACCTGGGAATGTTCAGTCTGGAGAGGAGGAGGTTGAGGGGACATTATTGCTCTCTTGAAGTCTTGGAAGGGCCGTCACTTAGAGGAGGGCAGGGAGCTGTTCCTGTGGGCAGCAGAGGAGAGGACTCGCAATCATGGATTTAAATCAGGGTTGGGAAGGTACCGGCTGGATCTTAGGAAAGACTTTTTCACAGTCAGAGCAGTGCAGCAGTGGAATCAGCTGCCTAGGGAGGTGGTGAGCTTCCCCTCACTGGCAGTCTTTAAGCAGAGGCTGGACAAACATTTGTCAGGGATACTCTAGGCCAGGGGTGGGCAATTGTTTTGCCTCGGGGGCCACTTTGTGGGAGCGGAGGTTAGCGGAGGGCCACACCTTTTTAAATGATTGCGTTCATTAGTTAACTTTGCGTTTCAGAAAAGGTATAAATTGTATCATAAAAATCAATAAATATAAATGAAATAAAATAGTGATAGTTTTATTCAATTTATTTATTGTGCTAATTTCATATCATCTGTAGCTGCAAGCACATTTAATTTCAGAATCAGTTTAATGAAACAAACGTACCCTATCACACTTTTCTACAATTTTTTTGAAATCAGGAGTGAGATTGCTTGTTGAGATTCTCATCACAGCCTGCAAGTTAATGTCTGTCAAAGAGCATCTATATTTACTCTTGTTGATCTTCACGCAAGAAAAACTTTGCTCACAAATAGACGTGGCCAACTGTCTTGGCGGGCCGCAAAAAACTCTGTGGTGGGCCGCATGTGGCCCGCGGGCCGCAATTTGCCCACCCCTGCTCTAGGCTGATCCTGCATGGAGCAGGGGGGGTTGGACTGGATGGCCTGCATGACCCCTTCCAACTCTGTGGTTTTATGATTTGATGTGGAGAAGTGGTGAATCAAATCAAATAAGGTCCACCGCTCTTAACCACTATACTAAGCTGATTGTGCACACTGGCTTCCCACTATACCACACTGGCTGGGGGAAGCACATACAAATGAAACCTCTCCCTGAGATACACTCGGCCTTAATCTGATGGGCTGTATCCATTCACATATACTTTCTTTCCCTCTCTCCATCGATCCACAGAACCAGAGATAACCATCCACCAGTGGATATTCTCCATCAAGGGACTCACAAAAGAGTCTCTCCAGCTGCTATGGAGAGACCTGGGGGGGGGGGGGAGGAACTGTAGTTCTGAAAAGAAACTGAAAGAGATTACTGCGACTCCAGCGTGAGGCATTTTTGGTGTGGCGGATGAGGGACGCCTGCTTTGTGGGATAAGCAATTTATGTTTTATCTGTGCGAGACAAGCCAGCAGCAGCTCCCAACACTGTAAGGAGATTACCCGTGTGACAAAAGCCCGCCTGTAAACCGTAGGCCCATCTGCTAACAATAGGGAAACGCTGGGGAGTTACCACGAGCTTGTGTTTGTGGAAGACTCACCTGTGCAGATTTGATTTGTGTAAATTGTACCCAAGTAATTTTTTTGGGGGGGAATGTGACTTTGCTGAACACCACAAAAATAGCATGCCACCACTCCTGCCGCGTTCGAAGTTTAACAAGCAGACACGTGGGGGGGGGGAGCATATTTAACTAGGTTGCCAATTGAGCAAGGGGATATTTGCTTGAGAATTTTAGAGAGGTCCATCCATAGACTTCCCTCCTATGAAGTTTCAGTGTACGGCCATATGGATTTGGGATGTGAAGCAGAAGGGCAGTGAACTGGCCCTGTTTGAAGAGTGGGGTGCAGTGCACATCCTTTAGAGCAAGCTTCCCTCGACGCTGTGGAGTCTTGTGAGCAAAAATCCTACTTTTGTGAGCTACTGGCACTAAAGTTGTGAGCGAGCAATTTGGCTACTGCATTAATTAGGTTGCTCTGGGGCCATCCTTCCTGAGCAAAGACAAACGTGTGTGAGCCAGAGGCTAGAAAAACAGTGAGCTAGCTCACACTAACTCAGCTTAGAGGGAACACTGCTTCAGAGGGAGTAAATTCAGCTGGCAAGCATTGATCCCAGTCTCCAAAACTGGTATATTAAGATCAGCTGTAATATCTGTAAGCGAGGGCACACAGTTTGGTGTAGTGGTTGGGAGTGTGGACTCTAATCTGGGAGAACCAGGTTTGATTCCCCACTCCTCCACATGCAGCTGCTGGTGTGATCTTGGATCAGTCACAAGTCCTCTCAGAGCTGTTTTCTCAAGGGCAGTCCTTGAGAGAGCTCTCTCAGCCCCACCTACCTCACAGGGTGTCTGTTGTGGGGGGAGGAAGGGAAGGAGATTGTAAGCCACTCTGAGACTTCTTTGGGTAGTGAAGAGAGGTTGTGAATAAAAACCAACTCCTCCTCCTCCTCCTCCTTCTCCTTCTTCTTCTCTCAGCAATGTTTGAAGATTTCTCCCTGCCTTCTTCTGATGTGTTCTTCAGATGGTGTGTTCTGATGGAAGAGTGGTCAAAAGAAAGTGGTTCAGGCTGAAGGAAAGAAGAAGAAGAAGAAGAAGAGATTGGATTTATACCCCACCCTTCACTCACTCGGAGTCTCAGAGCAGCTTACAAACTCCTTTCCCTCCCCCTCCCCACAACAGATACCCTGCGAGGCAGGTGGGGCTGAGAGAGCTCATTTTGAGGGACTGCTCTTGAGCGAACAGCTCTGAAAGTACTGTGGCTTGCCCAAGGTCATCCAGCCAGGTGCAAGTGAAGGAGTGGGGAATCAAACCCGGTTCTCCCAGATTAGAGTCCGTGCATTTAACCACTACACCAAACTGGCTCTAGTTGGAGACTTCTAAGAGCAGAGTGGTAGGATGCAAGCTGATGCTAGGTAGCATCTAGCATTGTTATGGGGGGGGGGATTTCTTGTGCTGAAATCCTTTTTTAGATATAGCCATTGATTCCTCTTTCTGTTTTTCTCCTTCAATACAGTGATTTCTTCTTTATAGAAAAATCAATGGCCCCGTTTGTAGAGGTAGGCAACACTGAACCGTCTCTGTTCATCTCTCCCCCCGAAAACCGTGGGCCATTCTGCATCCATTTTTTGCTCCATATTTTCCCAGCACTCGAGTCGGTTCACCTTTGCTTCGGAACATCTGCTTTCCTTCTGCATTTATCGATACTTGGTGCCTTGCTGCAGATTTTGCTTTCTGTGTTTTCAGTGTAGAAAGTCGATGACAGCTTTCCTTTATGTAAGAAGAAGAGGAAGAGAGAAGAGACTGGATTTATATCCTGCCCTTCACTCACTTGTAGTCTCGGAGCAGCTTACAAACTCCTTTCCCTTCCCCTCCCCACAACAGACACCCTGTGAGGTAGGTGGGGCTGAGAGAGCTCTGAGACAACTGTCCTTGAGAGAACAGCTGGTACAGAGCTATGGCTTGCCCAATCATCTACGCCCATTCCCCCTCCCCTGTTTCCGCTTTTATCTCATTTTCACCTTGCCATGAATTTCTCTGAGATCTCCACCACTTAGACATGAGGAGCACCAAGCAGACAAATATGGGAACGTTAGAAAACAGGATGTGTTCTCCCACGACAGACTTTCAGGTGCAAATGGAGGAGTGGGGAATCAAACGCGGTCCTCCCAGTTTAGAGTCTGCGCACTTAACCACTACACCAAACTGGCCCTCATGCTTGAAAGCGAGATGCACTCCTTTCCTTTCCTTTCCTTTCCTTTCCTTTCCTTTCCTTTCCTTTCCTTTCCTTTCCTTTCCTTTCCTCAATAGTTCCTGCATTGGTATGCTGATTTCTCTGGACATAGGATCATAGAGTTGGAAGGGACTTCCAGGGTCATCGAGTCCAACCCCCTGCACGATGCAGGAAATTCACAAATACCTCCCCCTCCGTACCCTCAGTGGGTATGTTCCACACCCAGAAGATGACAAAAAAAAAAAAAAACGCTCCAGGATCCCTGGCCAAACTGGCCTGGAGAAAAATTGCTTCCTGACCCCAAAGTGGCAATCAGCATTTCCCTGGGTGTGTAAGAAAGGGCCACAAGAACTAAGCACTGAGGCAACCCTTCCTGCCCTCCCTCTCATGATCTGCTTAAGTTCACAGAATCAGCATTGCTGTCAGATGGCCATCTAACCTCTGCTTGAAAACCTCCAAAGAAGGAGAGCCCACCACCTCCCGAGGAAGCCTGTCCCACTGAGGAACCGCTCTGACTGTCAAGAAGTTTTTCCTGATGTTTAGCGGAAAACTTTTCTGATTTAATTTCAATCCATTGGTTCTGGTCCGACCTTCTTGGGCAACAGAAAACAACTCCGCACCATCCTCTAGATGACAGCCCTTCAAGTACCTGAAGATGGTGATCATATCACCTCTCAGTCGTCTCCTCTCCAGGCTCAACACACCTGGCTCTGTCAACCTTTGTTCACAGGACTTGGTCTCCCAACCCCTCACCATCTTTGCTGCCCTCTTCAGTGCTCTGTTTTGCATATTGCTTTCCGATTGGTCACTGTTCTTTTGTGTATATGTATTCTTTCTTTTTTTTTTTGGTAAAGAAATTTTTATTTTTCAAAAAAAACAAACATCAAAAATAATACATTTACCTTATACAAATCCCTTTTTCCATATTATATAACATTTTGTTCTATTTGTACATTCTATTTTTATCTTGTTTTGGTGGTTTCCCACCACCTCTGAAGCACGACACATTTTCCATTTTATTCAAAATAGTAATACTATATCTATGTTTCATTTCTGGTAACGGTTATATATCTTTAAAATACTTATACACCAATTCTTATTTTCTATATTCTTATATATTTCTAAATAAAAACAGCTTCATTGTCTAATTTTAACTAAAACCTTCATATAATATATTTCTATTCCTTTATGCTATTATAACCATGTATAAATGTAGTTTTTCATATCCCAGTATTTTTCAACATATTCTTTCAAATCTTTCCAGTCTTCTAGAAAGGTCTCTGAGTAGAGATTATTCAATTTTCTAGTCCATTTATCCATTTCAGCCATATATAACAGTTTTTTCAACCATTCCCACACCTCTGGTATTTTTTCATTTTTCCAATTTTGTGCATACACCATTCTTGCTGTTGTAATCATATACCATATTATTGTCCTTTTCTTTACATTTATCTCTTCTAGTTTAAGTCCTAGCAATAACATTTCAGGCAACTTCTTAAGTGTACATTTCAAGATTTTTTCCATTTCTGCATGTATTTTGGACCAATAAATCTTTGCTTTATCACAAGTCCACCACATATGATAAAAAGAACCTTCTTTCTTTTTACACTTCCAACATTTGTTAGACATATTCTGACCAATATTTGCAATTTTTTTGGTGTCATATACCATCTATACATCATTTTAAAACAATTTTCTTTTAAGTTATAACACGTAGATATACTCATAGCATTTTTCCATAAAAATTCCCAAGATCCCATTTCAATGTCTTTGTTAAAGTTTATCGCCCATTTTACCATTTGTTCTTTTACCATTTCATCTGCATTAAACCATTTTAGCAAGACTTTATACATTTTAGAAATCATTTTTTTTCCGCCTTATATGTATTCTTTCTTGTGCTCTCTCTGGCTGTAAGTCTGTCGTGGGAGAACACATCCCATTTTCTAACGTTCCCATATTTGTCTGCTTAGTGCTCCTCGTGTCTAAGTGGTGGAGATCTCAGAGAAATTCATGGCAAGGTGAAAATGAGATAAAAGCGGAAACAGGGGAGGGGGAATGGGCGGAGATGACTAAGTCACGTCAAATGACTGCGGAAGAGGCAAAAGGTCTGGGACAAAACCACATTTTGATACCCTGGGGCAACACTGGCCGAGTTCAGACTGGCAGTTTGGCCCGATACAGCCACCTTTCTCTAGAGGATTAAGTGGGGCTGTTCACACAGCCACAACTGCCTCCCATTCCCATTCCCCTCCCACACCCACCCCATCCTGTGCCACTTTGATTCTGCGTTTTTAAAGTACCTGGTGAAAGCCGGGGCAAGCCATGGAGGGCGCGTTGATCCCGCTCCCTAGAAGTGTTGTTGGTCCGACTGCTCTTCTATTTATCAATATTTGGGGAAGTATTAGCTCTTAACAATATGCAGCCGGCTTACGGGATCTTGCCTATGTATACAGAGGCGGCGCTTCACCAAAACATCCCAGGAACTGACACAAGACTCAAGGTAAAGTATAAAAGACAGATTGTTTACTAAAAATGTAATAAAAGGTTTATAAACCATGTTACACTATCATTCACACAGCTATACAGAGCTAGGAAATTAGGTAGAAATACAGAGACATTTGCATGAGCAGGATATTTTGATGTTTTCCATCGAGGGTGCTATTTACCTCTATATGAATCAGTGGAATCCATCTGGAAAAACGAAGGAGAGAAGTCTTCGGGAAGAGGACAATGGACCGTGGTTCTGGACCAGCAGAAAGCCACATGGCAGACCCAAGTGGTGCATCCAAGGGTCCGGGAGGGAGGATGGGAGACAACCAAGGGATGGCAGGGAACAGCTAGACTGACTAGTGACTTTTGGGGAACAGCTTTTATTGGGAGGTGGTACCTGGGAGGATAGCATGATATGATGCCATCCCAAGAGAGCCTATGGATGGTCCGTTCTCTATCTCTAGCCACTAAGGGGGTGCTATAGGAGTGGTCAATATTCAGATCTACTTGATGGTCAGGACAGGATGTTGACGCCAGCTGCATCTGGCGCCTGTCTTCTGGATCACAGGAGTGCTGGGCATGGGAACTGATTCTCAGGAAGCACCCTGCTGTCTTCGCACCCAGGTGTGAAGTCCTTTGACGTAGCAAATGGTAATGAGGTCTTGCAGGAGGGGGCATAAGCCTGTGTACGTGCCTGGAGTGTCTACCTGCATGGAGTTGAACCTCATGGCTCTGTGTGTGAGAGAGTGTCTTTGTTCTCCGTGTTTACCTCCCGCCTCAAAAAATGGTACTTTGACCCTATAGTGTAGGCATCTGTTCCCATCTTCCCACTGGTTACCTAATACACTGTCAAAGCTCACATAACTGATATCATAGTCCATTCACTGCTCTCATAAATCATTGGGAAAGTTCATAAGAATGCTGTGCAGGCTTACAGTGTGGACGTTTGCAAAGCCACAGTAAAGCGGCAGTGGAAATGTGGACCTGCTGATCCAGCAGGGATGCCCATAACCGCCCATGCGTGCTGTGCACTTGCGCACACAACCACCTGTGGGGGATGCTTCTGGCTCGTGGAGTTAAAGCTCCCAGCCATGGGATCCTGCCCCAACTGCTGCTGCGCTTAGGCACCCAAGTGCCTAAGCGCAGGTCGGTGGAGCAGACCAAAGCTGTGTGCAACCATGGCAGCGACGCCAGGGGCCACCCTGCAGTGCGAACGCTCCATTTGCCTCCTCCCCGGTGTGGTCCCACATCAGTCCATGCAGTGCGACCAGAAAGCCCCGTGACAACTTGGCCTTTTTGCCCCACTTCCCTTGTTTTTTGTTCTGCCAGTCTGTCCTCAGCCACTGTAATGACTCTGAAGACACTGCTGAATGGCTATAAAATAATGTAGAAACTCCAGAATGACCTGAGGCTCGAGGAAAGTGAATGTGAGGTGAAACGCAGAGGGAGATTAACATCCCGACATGGCTCTGGAAGAACAGCAAGGAAACAGACGGGTGCGGAAAGAGCACCTGTGGGGTTGCTTTAAGGGGGGTGCGCATTCCAGCACACTAGAAGACCCGCTCTCAGATAATCCCGCTCAGTATGTACTTGGGTCCTGAGGCAACACAGTCTCTGTGGAAACAAAACCCCGAACCCAGAGCGAACATTCAGGAGGAAAAATTCATTTGGCCTCCCTAATGCGATTGCTGTGGCGATTTCCGTCAGTGTCAGAAGGGCCCCCTCTCTCCCGCGTTCTGCAGTGTTTGTGAGAAAGCATCCGCCATTCATAACTTAATTAATCCACCCTGCCTCCCTTAGCTGAATTATGGTTTATTGAATTTGTCATTGTATGTGTCCTGCTTGGAATTTGTAGTATAATTAATATTCACACCGGGTGAGCCAGCCTTCTTGTCATAGATTTCAAAGCGGTGCGATGGTTTTTAGCCAATCATTTCCATTTAAATTACCATTGTCCAGTGGGTTCCTGTGTTTGGGTGACTGCAGAGGGAAAGGGGGACAGCCCTTCCTTCTTTTATAGACCTGGAATACAGCAGAGCAAATCTGAGGATTCTTTTCTTTCTTTTATAAGGGTATTACAATCCTGCATTTGTGGTCCCTCTGTCGTTGGATGCCAATGATGCAAAATGGAAATGTAGTCTATTATGACTTCACAATGTGAGCTTGACTAGATGTTCTGGGGGTAGTAGAAGGGGTGCAGACATGCCACAGCTGCTTAAGAACATAAGAACTTGAGAGAAGCCAACGTTGGATTAGGCCAATGGCCCATCCAGTCCAACACTCTGTGTCTCACAGTGGCCAGAAATACCAGGGGCCATCAGGAGGTCCAGCAGCAGGGCCAAGACACTAGAAGTTCTCCCACTGTTGCCCCCCCCTCCAGCACCAAGAATACAGAGCATCACTTGCCCCAGACCGAGAGTTCCTATCTATACCTTGTGGCTAATAGCCACTGATGGACCTCTGCTCCATATGTTTACTCAGTTCCCTCTTGAAGCCACCCATGCATGTAGCCACCACAGCCTCCTGTGGCTTATTTACCAGAGTCTAATTTTGAGCTACACGTTCTGTTTTGTCCCAGGGTACAGCATTTTGACAGGTCACTGAAGCTAAGCAGGGCCAACCATGGTTAGTACTGAGATGGGAGACCACCGAGGAAGTCCAGGGATGCCAGACAGAGCCAGCCAATGGCGAAACCATCCCTGAACATCTCTTGCCTTGAAAATCCTACAGGGTCACCATGTTGGCTGCGACTTGACCGCACTTTCCACCACTGTGGTAAGAGGACACGTGGTCCAGCACCATTACTGAAGGCCTGACCACTGCCCAGAACAGCTCTGTTTTAGAGGCCCTGCAGAATGGTTGTCAATACCGCAGGGCACTGATCTCAACTGGAAGACTGTTCCACCAGTCAGGCTTCTGCCAGTATGGACAGAGCGACGCAAAAACAATGGTATGCGTCAGGACATGGGATAAATTGCATGACACCTTATAAAGGAGAAGAACATGACATGGGACCGCCATTTTCACCGCCACCCTCGTGTTTCTGATAATATGTAATTCCAGATGTGATGCCTACCATTTGTGGGTTGGCCACAGTAGCATAACGAGACAGGTTCGTATCGGGAAACAAAAAGGAGAGAACAGGAGCAGAACATAATCGAGCCGGTAAGTAAATTGTACTTGTCATTGTCTTCCCGCAATCTAACCACCGCGTTGAAAATGTGTTAGGAGTGGCCACATTAACCACTCTATCAAGGTCAAGGATACTGAATGAGTTGCCATGGGAAACAAATTACCAAGATGTCAGCTAAAGCTGGAGGGTCTGATGTGCTGGAACTTTACCTATTATATGCTTGAGAGATTCCTGGAACAACAGAAAGCTGGGAATGAGCACAACGGTAATAAGAAGGATCAGTAAAGCAGATGTTACATTGACCTCTGCTGCTTAGACTTTGGCTTGCCCTTTTCGCAGGGCTTTGCCTGAAGGGATTTCTGAAAGAATGATGAGCTTCTCAGCACAGTGGGATCACAGATCTGGTGTTGCATGGCCTTATGGAGCATGCATCCCTTGGAGGGGTGGAATCATAGAATGGAATCTCTGTCCTAAATAGAGTTTCTCCCATACTGCGGTGGTGGCGGAAAGTCCCGTCAAGGTTTTCAAGGCAAGAGATGTTCGGAGGTGGTTTGCCATTGCCTGCCTCTGCCTATCACATCTTTGATATTTCTTGGTGGTCTCCCACTTAGAAGAAGAGGAGGAGGAGGAGGGGGAGGAGATTGGATTTATACCCTGCCCTTCACTACCCACAGGTGTCTCAGAGTGACTTACAATCTCTTTTCCCTCCCCTTCCCCACAACAGACACCTTGTGAGGTAAGTGGGGCTGAGAGAGCTCTCTTGAGGACTGCCCTTGAGAGAACAGCACTGATAGAACTTGTGACTGACCCAAGGTCACACCAGCAGCTTCCTGTGGAGGAGTAGGGAAATCAGACCTGGTTCTCCCAGATTAGAGTCCATGCTTCTAACCACTACACCAAACTGGCTCCTAAATACTAACCTGGGCCGACCCTGCTTAGCTTCTGAGATGACATGATCAGGCTAGCCAGATCTATCCAGGTTAGGGTCCACCATACTGTATCTAAAGCAAATTGTTGGGTGAATTTGGAAACAGTGGCATGCACCCTGCAATTCCACTGTGAGAATCTGAAGCCTTCCTCCAGCTCACGTGAACACATACATGAATGCATAAAGCTGCTTCATAATGAATCAGGCTGTCATTCCATCAAGGTCAGTATTGTCTACTCAGCCTGGCAGCAGTTCCCCAGGGTCTCGAGCTGAGGTCTTTCACCTCACTTATTACCTGATCCTTTTACCTGGAGAAGCCAGTGGCTGAACATGGGGCCTTCTTCATGCCAAGTAGATGTGCTACCGCTGAGCCATAGCCTCTCCCCAAGGCTTGAGGGACATTATTGCAAGAGAAGAGTCAATTGAGGAGAAGGGAGGTTTCTTAGGCTGGAGTGTTAACAGTCACATCCCTCTCGTGGAAAGGCAGTTTGTACAAGACACTCCTCTTTAAATATCACCCCTCAAATCACTCATGTACTGTACAACCTGGCCTAGAAGTGGACACAAGATCGAGCTCGTTCAAACAAAATGTACACTGGCCAGAGACAAGCCTGGGAAACTATTCTGGGTAGGTGACTCAGGGTTGCTGACTTAATGGGTATGTCCTCACCCTAAACAAGAAACTCAGTCTCAACAATGGGTTTCCTGAGAACCCCTCCCCATACCTGTTCTTGCTTTCCCTTACTCACTCACCTTAATTAATTGGTTATTCATATAATTCGATAGCCTTTCCCATCCCATATTCAAGGGTCATCAGAGAACTTTAACACACTGAACTTCCATCTAGAAATCCAATCAAGAAATCTTAGCCACACTCATGCAAACTGCCACAAGTTTCTTCAGGTCTTTGTCCATCCTGAAAAGCTAATCATGGTATTGTTTTAGGGAAACATGTCAGACCACTCCCAGTGTCGATTTTTCCTACATCTGTACATGTTCTGCCCAGTGCAGTGTGTGGATGTTCTCAGCACTAAACATTGTACCCCCACTAGTTTGCTTGTGGGCTTCTTCTTCTCCCTGGGAAATGCTGGCCATTTCCCTCATTGACTTCCGTGGACCTTGACCTCCCGGACCTGGTAAATATTGCCCTCCCAAATCACTTTTTCCGCTACTCCCTTTTTATTTCCCGCTTAGTTAGTGTGTGTGTTTTCCCCATGTGCTTTGTATGTACGATTGCTCTTTATTCTTTTTCTAATTGGAAAAAAAAAAACCCTTTTCTGTAGTACTGTTGTCTGTTTGAGAGTTCTCAGGGAACAATCCCCATAAACTTTGGTGGAGATCCCCTAATTAACCCCTCTCACCAGTCTCCAATTTCGCTAATTCCACCAATTAATGTGGAGACCCCCAATTTGGGTAACAGGAGACCATTCATCCAGCGTAAGATTGGATCCACATCTCTGTGGTTCGGAGTAGACAGGACGGGTCTATCGACTATTTGGCAATGGAGAGGGTCAGTATATACAGTATAAAGCAGCTTCACATATTCCTACAAAGAGTAAGAAGAAAGTCCTGCTACCCAAAGTAGGAGATTTTCAGGCACTGAGGAAAGTTTTCTGAAGAGATGGGCAAATAAAAGTTTACTTCTTTCTAGATTTTTTTTCTGCCATCAAGCCACAGCCAGCAAGAGACGTTCAGAAGTGGTTTGCCATCGCCTGCCTCTGCGTAGAGACCCTGGACTTCCTTGATAGTCTTCCATCTAAATACTAACCAGAGCTGAGCCTGTTCAGCTTCCAAGATCTGGAGAGATCAGGCTAGCTGCCCTGAGTCTGCCTTGGTGGGGAGGGGAGGGTAAAAGTTAAACAAACAAACAAACAAACAAATAAAAATATCTGGGCCAGTTTTCTAGATTGGCCGGCCCTAGGTTAACACAGGAGAGGAGGGTGGTTTTTTTTAAAAAAAGGGCTTTGTTTTGAACCTCTAGCTTCTAAGGTCAAATCTACATCTGACTTTCTCGCTGGAATCATTCTAGTTTAAAAAAAAACCCCATCTATACCTGTTTCTAGTTTCAAACTGAAGAGTACTGGACTCGGGAGACCAGGAACAGTGAAATCATGGAGGCTTTATTGAGTGATTCAGCATGCCCAGTAGATGGTCAGAACAAGCATGCTTCCAGGGCTCCAGGGCCCTCATTATATGCTGGCTGGAGCCACACCTCCGGCCGCACCCAAAAGACCTGATAGGGGCTTAACATATGCGCATGTTTGTCATAGGTTCCCTGGAGGAGCCTTTGGCCGCATTGGCTCCCCAGGGAGAACCTAGGTCCCACATTGGTGGAGACTTAGAATCCAGACGTCTATTGTTCCTCCAGATTCAAGCTCCCCTCTCTGCCTGACCATGGGCTCTGGCCATACGGCGGGCGCCATTACCTGGGAGCACATGGCAGGCTGGTTGTTACACAGAACATACTACATTACACAAACCATACTTGTTCTAGTTTAAAAATTACTGTTTACATTCATTAATTGCCCTCCTGTTGTCAGGCTAGCATTATACTGCTTTAAACAGATCCTGTTGCTTTGTACTCTTCAGTGAAATTTGAAACCAGCGTGAAATGAGCATAGGAAAAGACAGCAGTCAAACTACTTCAGAGGGAAGGTGTAAATTGGGCCTAACAAGACTCAAAATGCTCATCTATCTGTTATCTCAGCAAGAAATCTGAGACAAAGGACTATTGGTAGCCTACATCTTGAATAAAGTTGAGTGCATTCACACGCTACACAACATTTAAAACTATGGAAGTGTAACAAAGACCACTGGACACAGGACTTCTGCTTCAGGGCTTCTCAGTGTTCAAGCCTGGTCAGATGTATTCAAGATGATAATTATAACACTACCTGGTTGCTCTTACCAAGCTCCCCTCCAGCACTTTGTGAAAGCCAAAGATACAAGAATTTGTGTATGGAAGGGGCAGGATGACCACTGCGATTTATCACCCTGTCTTGACACACCATTGATATTCATGCTTAAGCATGAGAGCCAGTGTGGTGTAGTGGTTAAGAGTGGTGGATTTGATTTGGAGAACAGAGTTTGATTTTTCACTCCTTCACATGAAGCCTGCTAGGTGACCTTGGGCAAGTCACAGTTCTCTCAGAACACTCTCAGCCCCACCCACAAGGTGCCTGTTGCTGAGAGGAGAAGGGGATGTGATTGTAAGCCATTTTTGAAACTCCTTAAGGTAGAGAAAAGAGGGGTATAACCCCCCCCTCCTCATCTAGAAGAGAATAAACTTTGTAAAAAAGAGGAGAGAGAGAAGTTTAACTAACAAGCTAGGAGAAGAATCAGCAGATTAACAGTTCACAGCAGGAGCAGCGGCAGGAAGGAGACCTAAATGAGCCAATCAGGAGATGAGAAGGAGACTATTTGAAAATAGTAGGAAGTTCCTAATTTCGATATGCTAACTAGTTGTTCCCTCTGCTGCCCCCTGCAGGATGTTCTTGCCATCTTCTCTACCTATGCACGATAGACCTTGCATATTCCGACAGTATTTTGGGAGAGGGAGAAAAAGTTCTCTTTGTCAACTCTCTCCACCCTATGCATAATTTTATAAACCTCTATCATGTCCCCCCTTAGCAGTCTCTTTTCTAAACTGAAAAGTCCCGGACTCTCCAGCCTTTCTTCACAGGGAAGGTGCTCCAGCTTCCTAATCATCTTGATCACCCTCCTCTGTACTTTTTCCAGCTCTGCAACGTCTGCTCATGTTTCTTGCTGGGACTGAGCCCATTGATGGATTTCAGACATCAGTAGCAAACAGTTTCATTTTCCTTCCATCCTCTACCCCTCGCCAAGGTCCCTTAGGCATGGGGGAGATGAGCAAGTTTCTGTTTGACAAGATGAAAGGAAGAGTTGTGGGCACTTGGGAAGCGTCTCTTTTGAAAAGTTTATTAGGGAAATCAGGAAAATGTGAGCGGGTTAATTAAGTCCAAATCAGAACGGTGGGGAATTTGAGCAAGGATTTCTTTTCTTCTGCGAGGAAGGATTGATTATATTATTAACGAAGCTGCTTTGATACCAAAGTGTCTATAATAATGATGGAAAACGTCGACACTTAGGGATAGCTTTCCTCCTAAATACCGCATGATGCTCGTGTCTTAAGTAATTGGCATACTGAGTTACCGGTGGACGGATTCAGATCTCTGAAACCCAGTGCCTGCAGAGCCATATGAAAGCGTGAGATATAGCACAGGTTTCTATCATCATGTTATATTTTAGTCAGTCCTGTCATGCACATCAGGGATACTGGGAAGTGTCACTGTTCTGACAGTTCTAATTTAGGAACGCTAGAAATACCTGTGATTTTATGCTCCTGATTAGAAGATGGCATGTTCAGTGGTGCAGATGAGTGTACCAACTAGGCCAAAAGTTTGAGAACTTACCATCATATCTCCACGCCCTCCGACTCGGAAAACAGTGACTAGAGGTGTTTAACAATTCAGTCAATTGCATACTGCAGGGCCCCCCAACCCTTTTTGAGCTTGCGGACACCTTTGGAATTCTGACACAGCAAGGTGGGCACAGCCACAAATGGCTGCCACAAAATGGCTGCCACGGAAGGCAGAGGCAGTCACAAAATGGCGGCCGCACAACTTACCTTCAGTCACGCAATGACGTTCCCTGTGCTGTGGTGGCAGCTGATACTGAAACAACGCTTTTTTTAAAAAAAATCACAGCCATTCTGAATCCTTACCAGGCAGAAGTTCTGCTTACTTTCTTAAAAATTTGGGCAGACATCAAGAAAGGTGTCAGTGGGTGCCACGACATTCACTGGTGCCACGTTGGGGCCCCCGGTGTACAGCAGTAGTTCAAGATGGTACGGGACATTTTTTGTTTCTTTTGGCATTCCCTCAGCGATCCCTCTTTCCTAACCAGTTTGGTGTAGTGGTTAAGTGCATGGACTCTAATCTGGGAGAACCGGGTTTGATTCCCCACTCCTCCACATGCAGCTGCCGGTGCAACCTTGGACAAGCCATAGTTCTGTCAGAGCTCTTCGTGAAAGAGCAGTTTTGGAAAGAGCTCTCTCAGCCCCACCTATCTCACAGGGAGTTTGTTGTGGGGAGGGGAAGGGAAAGGAGATTGTAAGCTGCTCTGAGACTCCGAGTGAAAAGTGGGGTATAAATCCAATCTCCTCCTCCTCCTCTTCTTCTTCTTCCTGGTGTTTTCATGTTTTGTAGACATTTTAACTCTGCATTTTTAATTCTTTACATGATGCATGTTGGGCGGGGGTTGGTTAGTTTTAATGGTTCTAAAAATGTAATTTTATGATGAATGCTATCAATTATGAGTAGCCGTGGTGGCCTTTGTAAGGGCAGAAAGGCAGGATACAAATTTTGCAAATAAATAAATACATTTCACGGCTCCCCAGTTTTGATTTGAAAACCGCTATGTTCTTTTTGGATCCCGCTTTGTCCAAACTGAAACTGTAACTCTTACACTTGGGGGTGTTTTCTGTTCCCTAGTGCTGAATTTCTTTCTTACGTTCATGGAATGAGCACCAAATGGCATCTCAACAGGGTCTGAACAGCTGTACCAGTGTAAGAGCCATCTGACTCTTGGTCCACCTGAATGCCTTCCTCAGGCTTCTCCCCATGACGCCTGAAGGTACAATTCCCAGCTGCAACAAGATCCTGCCCATATCCAATTCAACTGTGGATGGGGGCGGTGGGAGAGATCCTCCCCAGCCTGAGCACTGGGGCTCGTATCGATCAAGCAGATTGGAGGCTTTAACCAAAAATCCCCCCCCCCCCAGTTTCCTTACCCTGCCTTCCACCCTTAAACTTTCCACTCTTCAAAATCCCCCCCCCCCCCGGTATATTTAGTGCTTTCCGTATCTGGTTTTGGAAAGTCTTATTAAGGCCGAGAGTGGGAGCGGAGAACTGCTCCCCCTTTTGGCTGCCTGCTGGCCCAGCAGTGCTGGGATTTCCTGAGCGAGATGAGGACATATCTCTGAAATGGGATCTCTCACTTTTAAGCTTGGTGTAGCTGTTAAGAAGAAGAAGAGATTGGATTTATACCCTGCCCTCCACTCCCCAAGGGAGTCTCAGAGCGGCTTACAAACTCCTTTTCCCTTCCCCTCCCCACAACAGACACCCTGTGAGGTAGGTGGGGCTGAGAGAGCTCTTTCCCAAGCTGTCCTTGAGGGAACAGCTGGTACAGAGCTATGGCTTGCCCAAGGTCATCCAGCCAGGTGCAAGTGGAGGAGTGGGGAATCAAACCCGGTTCTCCCAGATTAGAGTCCGCGCACTTAACCACCACACCAAACTGGCTCTCTGGTTAATAGCAGCCCTGTGAGGTGTGGCTAATTGGTGGGGATAACCCTCTTCTCCATTTGGCTACCTGAAGGAACTAACAGAGTGAGACTGTTTTGGTGCCATCCTAAGCAAGTCTACTCAGAATCCTACTGTAATGTCTTTAATGGCAAACGTCATGCGGTCGGCCTGGCACACATGGTCGGGCTAGCTGCCGGAGCTTTGGTCCGGCGGACAATAGCCCGACCGGTTTGTAATTCCACCCAATAGGGCACCTAGGATCCGACTAAGGACCTATGGTGCAAAACCACGCAAAACCAAACCTATCAGAGCGATTGGGTGAGGTCGGGGGTGCGGCTTTGTGGATAAAGCAGGCTTTCGGACCTCCGTCCAGCATGTTCATCTTGACTACCAAATAAACTTTGAAGCTGATTTCACTATGATGTGTCTCCGACTCCAGTACTTTATACCTACTCACTAGGTCTGTTCAGTGGGGCTAACTTGTAAGTTGTCTTGAACCACAAGGAAAAGTGGGCTCTAAAAGTTGTAATAAATAAAAATAACAAACTGTTCTTTATAAATGAATAATAAACTGTTCTCTAAGGCCTGTGGCCTTAACTCTTGACCTCTACCACTGTGCCCAGGAAGTTCACTGAATGGCAAATGGTTTACTAAGGCTGTTTTTACATCTGACTTTCCCTCTGGAATCATTCTAGTCCCAAAAAAACCTGCCCACACCTCTGTGCGGTGTGAAACCGTGCTGCTACTGAAATGTCCACATCTACTAATTGCCCTCCTGTGGTCAAGCTAGTATTCAACCGGCTTTATTCTGCTTTAAACAATTGCTGTTGATTAGTGCACTTAGACCCCCTGGAGTGAAATTTCACACCACTGTGAAATCAGCACAGGAAAAGACAGCAGTCAAACTACTTTAGAGGGGAGGTGTAAAATGACCCTAAGAGGGAAACTCCAGCATGACATCTTATGCAATCATAGGAGCAGCACTGGCACATGGACAGATGTTATTGTATCTGAAATTTTACTGTATTTATTGTGTTTGATCATTTGAAACTGATTTTATGTATTTGTAATGGTCACTGCAGACCAACTATGTAAGCCGCCCTGAGCCTGCTTGCGGAGAGGGCAGGGTATAAATTAATTAATTAATTAAATAAATAAATAATGGAAATTCTTAGAAGTGACCAGTTTGATGTTGTGGGAGCAAGGAGGTATAGTTTTGTCTTTTTGTAGGAAGGTAGATTTGGGGTGCTCTATTGCCTGGAGGTCCCATTCAGGCGGGTAGCTTCCACGTGCACTTATACCCAGAATTAAACTTTGTTGGTCTTAAAGGTGCGGTGCCACTAGACTGAAACGTTGGGATACGTGCGGCTCGTGCATGTGTAATTGGGTGTATGCCCTGAGAGAAACAGGGGCTGGGGTGGCTCAGTGGTTAAAATACATTTATGTTTGAAAATTGGCAGGTGCCGGGGGGGGGGGGGGCGCCAGAAGGTAGCCTTGCCTAGTGTACAAAAAAACCTTGGGCCAACCCTATATATATCTCCTACATTTTGAAAAAGTTCTCTTTGTCCCTTGAAATAAGTGTTCCTGAACTCTGGTAGCTGCAGGGGTCCGTTGGGGCCGGAGCGAGGTGGAGCAAAGCTCCGTCAGCTCAGGAGTGGCCACTAGGGCAGCCACGGGCTGAATCAGATTCTCTAATCTGGTTCGGCCCGCTGCCGAATTGCTGCTGAAATTCAGTGGCAACTTTAAAAGCAACTGGAGGGGAGAGAATTTGAGGGAGAGGCTCCAAACTTTCAGGGTAGCTGCTGGGGCCTCTTCTCGAAATACCCACCAAGTTTCAAGAAGACTGGACCAGGGGCTCCAATTCTACGGGCCCCCAAACAGGTTTTCCCCCATTCCCTCCATTGTTCTGTATGGGAGGAAAAAAATTAACATTTTCCCCCACCATAGAGAACAATGGAGGGGATGGGACAACCTGTTTGGGGGCCAATAGAATTGGACCCCCTGGTCCAATCTTCTTGAAACTTGGTGGGTATTTCGAGGAGAGGCCCCAGCAGCTACTCTGCAAGTTTGAAGCCTCTCCCTCAAACCCCCTTTCCTCCAGCCCCTCATATACCCTATGAGTTTTTGCCATTGATTTCAATGGCCCATAGGGTATAATGCGGCTGAAACTGACATTCCCTTTCTGACACACTTCTGGTGATGTCAGGGGACGTGGCATATGCTAATGAGTTATGCTAATGAGTTATGCTAATGAGTTATGCTAATGAGCTCCTGCACCTCTTTTTCTACGAAAGGACCCCTGGGTAGCTGTATTTACTTCTTCAATCCAAGAGTAATTAACACATGAAATTTACTGCTGCCATAGGAAGCGGTGGTGGCTACAAGCATAGACAGCTTTAAGAATGGATTGGATAAACATGTAGCTGAGGACCATGAGTGGCTATTAGCCTCAAGTTATAGAGGGAACACTCTGTCTGGAGCAGTGATACTGTTGTGTTCTAATGTGGCCCAGCCATGCGGTCCGGCCATGCAGTCTGGGGCAAGCACATGGCCGCACACAGACATAGCTTCGCTCCGGAACACAACAGATTGGCCAGATGGTGATTTCGACCTATTGGTCAGCCAGGATGCAAATAGTGACCAATGATCTGGGAAGACTTAATTGTAATCCTATCAGCTTGTTTGGGCAAGGCCGGGGGCGTGGTTTAGGTGCGCATATAAGTAGACCCCCGAGCCCAGCTCAGACATGTGTTCCTGACCCTTCAATAAACCATGAGCTGATTTCACTTGAACGCGTCTCTGGACTGAGTACTTTATAGATACTCTGTATTCTTGGTGCTTGGGGGGCAACAGTGGGAGGGCTTCTGGAGCTCTGGCCCCACTGGTGGACCTCCTGATGGTACCTGGGTTTTGGCCACTGTTTGACACAGAACGTTGGACCAGATGGGCCATTGGCCTGATCCAACATGGCTTCTCTTATGTTCTTACGTTCTGATTCTTTCTTGAAGCTCGATTGAACCACATGATCAGCACAGCCCAGAAGGTGTTCAATTAAATATAAGCAAGGAGGGGGTAAGCTGAAGCTCCATATCTGGGGTAAGAGTTAAAAGCAAGTCCTCTTAGGAGTAGCTTATGTCAGAAAGGAAAGGATTGGCCCATTCTTTTCTAACATGGGAGTCTAGACTTACCAAAACATGACAAATGACTTATTTACTTTATTTCTATCCCCCCTTCCACCCCAATGGGGACCCAAAGGGCCTTACATCATTCTCCTCTTTTCCATTTTATCCTCACAACAACCCTGTGAGGTTGGTTGGGCTGAGAGTGTGTGACTGGAAGGCTTGCCAGTCCCTCGGCGTTGGGGTGTTCCCCTGGTTTTTGGGGCTTCAGCTTGTCACCAGTCAGCTGGCTGGTGGGGAAGCCCTGCCCCAAGCTCCACCCTCAGCAACAACCACTCATGGCTACTACTCTTCCCCCCTCCGGTGAGATTTAAAGGGCCCTCCAGCTGATTGGGGGGAGCATGTGGCCCGCTAATCAGCTGGAAGGCCCTTGATGTCTTTCAGAAGGAGAGGAAAGGTCTACTGAGGTCCCTGTCCTCTTCAGGCTCCATCCCCGAATCTCCAGGGGTTTCCCAACATAGATCTGGCAACCTTTTCCCCCCTTCCCTGCCCCATGGTGGCTAGGGGGACTTGGCAACCTGACCGAGTTGGCACTCCAAGATGCAAGAAGCTTTCCTACGGGCAGAAGGAAAGGGCTACCCTTACGAGAAGCAGATGTGCAGGATCTGCCCCGCAATTACAACGATCCTTATTATTATCGAAAGAAAGAGGAAAAGAATGGGAAAGGGCATGCCGGCACTTGTTACGGTACGCAAATGAAAATAGCCGGCAAGAGGGTTTTGCAGGCTTATTTCCCCGGTCTCTCCCTGCAGATTGCCTGGACCTTCTCAGCATCCGGCTACATCCTTCACCTCGCGATGCAATTCATTTTGGCTTTGACTGGGGAATGTGAAGCAATAAAAGCCTCTTTTCAAATGGAAAAACTGCACTTCATTCTTTATTATAGTTTCCCCCCATCTGAAATGATACCTCGGATGAATGACATGGCGTTTCAGGATACAGGGAACATTCAAGGCTCTGATTCTTTTTTTGCGCACAGGGGGGTGAGCATATGTTTTAAATCTCTCACACACTAAATGGTCAATCATGCTGGCTTCTGTCCATGACATATATGGGTTTTTTTTTAGACAGGCAAAAGCCAAAATAATAATAACAACATAACCCCCCCCCCCAAGTCTGTACAATGGTGCAGAAGAAAAATAAACCAAAAAAAGGCAAGGAAACTCTTATATTTATTCTTTATAATCCACCTTTCTCACCAATGGCGACCCAAAACAGCTTATATCCTTCTCTTCTTCTCCATTGTACCCTCACAACAACCCTGTGAGGCACAAAGACACAGCTGCAAGCCAAGGTGGGGGAGGGAGGAGGAGAGATTGGATTTATACCTCACCCTTCCCTTTGGAGTCTCCATGCAGCTTATAGGCTCCTTCCCTTCCTCTCCCCACAACAGACACCCTGCGAGGTAGGTGGGGCTGAGAGAGCGCTCTCAAGAACTGCTCTTTCAAAGACAGCTCTGACAGAACTATGGCTTGCCCAAGGTCATCCAGCTGCTTCACCTGGTTCTCCCAGACTAGAGGGGGAGGGAAAGGAAAAGGAGATTGTAAACCACTCCGAGACTCTGAGTGATGGGCTGGTTACAAATCCAAATCTCCCAGATTAGAGGGGAGGGGAAGGGAAAGGAGATTGTAAGCCACTCCGAGACTTTGAGTGAAGGGCAGGGTATAAATCCAATCTCTTCTCCTTCTACATGGTGAAAACTTCCCAAACTGAAGCGAAAAATGGCTTCCTGACTATAAACCTGCCATGTAATGAAATGAGCCTGCAAAGAACCTACAAAGCTATTCTCTTTTTAAGTGTCAGAACCTTGAAGGCGTATTTCCAACGCCAACAATAATTATAGGATATAGAGGAGGGCGCTTTGCTGGGTACAATCACGTGACAGGACCAGGGTACGTTGCTTTTTTAAAAAAAATAAAAATTCAGACCCTTTTTTAAAATATAGGGCATGTTAGTGTTAACAGTTTGACAGCTTGTCTGAAACCATCCATTTCAGAGCCCAAAGCAGGCCTCTTGTCATAACTTTTTAATGCGGGGATGAGAGTGTGGGAATTTGATCTGGCAGCCAGCCATCAGTTCTGGCTCGAAATTAAACGCCAAGATTATATTCACCTGGCGCAATGTCCGATGGAATCATTCACCAGCGCGGGTGGACCACACCGCGTCTGAATAGGAATATGTTTTAAGCGCTGTGAACCTGAGCCGGGATTCAAGTCACTCCGCCTGTGAAGAAATCGGAGCGACAGGTTTCGTGTCGGAAAGCCAAGCGCGAAGAGGAAAAAAACAGCTCGCCCTAGAAACAGTAAAATGAAGTGGGTTTGTCAATGGGAAAAGGAGGGAAGCAGTGGGGGGAAAAGTTTGGGGAGGATTTTGTGAGGTAATGAACACTTAATTTATGTTGCTGTTGCTTGTAACAAATGCCGCCATTCCTGTCAGAGTCCTCTTAAGCTCCGGCAGTGATAAATACATCTGAGAGAGTGTTTGTGGATATTCCTTTACCGGGATTCTGATTCCCTTTGAAAAACCCAAACTGACAGCTGGAAGCACTGACCGAAGAAAAGGAAAGAAGATCTTTAGTGAGCAGGAGGAAAAAAGGAGGGGAGGTGTGAGGGTAATCTGTCGCTATCTGACTAATTTTGCACACTGTTCCATCAGCGGTAGCTGCATTCACACACAGTTGGGTATTATGCTATTGTTTTCATAGAGTAATCCCTGGCGACTGGATTTTCCAGTTGTGAATTACTGCTATTGTTGAAAAAATAGGGGGATCCTTGCTTGGGCTGTGGCTCAGCGGTAGAGCAACTGTTTGGAATGCAGACGGTTCCAGATTCAATCCCCAGCATCTCCAGATAAAACGATCAGGTGGTAGGTGATGTGAAAGACACTGTCTGAGACACTGGAGAACCCCTGCCAGTCTGAGTAGACAATACTGACCTGAATGGAACAGTGGTCTGATTCAGTATTCAGCAGCGTCATCTGTATTCTGAATTAATGGGAAATCGAGAAACTTTCCCACGACATTTTTGAGGTGACATGATGGTCTGCGATGCAGAGACAAAAAGGCAAACATTTCAAAGGGCTTGATCAAGACTTGGAAAGTCACGGTCTCTCTGACCTGGATGGGCCAGGCTAGCCCAATCTCATCGGAGCTCAGAAGCTAAGAAAAGGAGGAAGAAGAAGAGACTGGATTTATACCCCACCCTTCTCCCGGAGTCTCAGAGTGGCTTACAATCTCCTTCTATTCCTCTCCCACAACAGACGCCCTGTGCGGTAGTTGGGTCTGAGAGATCTCTTCTGAGAACTGCTCGTGAGGGAACAGCTCTGAGAGAACTTGTGACTGACACAAGGTCACCCAGCAGCTGCGTGTGGAGGAGTAGGGAATCAAATCCGGTTCTCCCAGATTAGAGCTTGCACCCCTAACCACTCCACCGAACTAAGCAAGTTCCTCCCTGGTCACAGTACTTTGATGGGAGGTCACCAAGGAAATCCAGGGTCACTACGCAGAGGCAGGCAATGGAAAACTACCTCTGTTTGTCTCTTGCCTTGAAAACCCTACCGGGTTGTCATAAATCAGCTGCCACTTGATGCCACTTTTCCACCTCCACCAAAGTCACTGGTAGTGGCTGGCGTGTCAGCTTAGCGCTAGATAGAGAAGAAGAGAAAAGAAGAGATTGGATTTATACCCCGCCCTTCACTACCCAAAGGAGTCTCAGAGCGGCTTGCAAACTCCTTTCCCTTCCCCTCCCCACAACAGACACCCTGTGAGGTAGGTGGGGCTGAGAGAGCTCTGACAGAAACTGCTCTTTTTCAAGAACAGCTCTGACAGAACTATGGCTTGCCCAAGGTCATCCAGCAGGTGCAAGTGGAAGAATGGGGAATCAAACCCGGTTCTCCCAGATTAGAGTCCGCGCACTTAACCACTACACCAAACTGGCCAGAGTTTAAATTTTCCTTCAGCTTAGAAGCTATCTGGTGGACTAGTCAATCCCTCTCAGCCTAGTGTACCTCACAGTCACAAGACTAAAACAAGAAGTGAGAATCATCGCTTACGATACCCTGAGCTGCTCTAAGAAAGGCTGGGATAAAAATATACAGATACAAAATTAAACTGCCTGGATCTTAACCTACTAATTTGGAAGAGAAACTGCAGTTTGGTTTTCTTGTTCAAAAGCGTGTTGTTTTGCTCCTCCTGCCATCTCCCTTCACCTTTCCATCCCCGCATTTCCTTTGTTCTCTTTTTAGAGCCTTCTCTTTCTTCCTACGATTGATCTACCTAATTATTGATTTATTTATTTTTAAATCCAGATGTAGGTTATGCACATGATGGGCAAAACGGGGTTAAAAAAAGGTCCTAAGAAGTGGGAAGAGGATGGAAATAACTCAAGGTGTTTCTCCGATGGTCCCACAAACTGCTTGAGGGCATCAAAGGGAGTTCTGCTTGCTAAAGATAAGAAGCTTTGGGCTAGTAGGTTTATATTGTGCTCTGAGACCCTTATAAAAAGCATCGGCGGTAAAAGGCAACCAACACACCCGGTCCATGTATATCGAATCATAGAATCACAGACTTGGAAGGGGGCATGCAGGCCATCGAGTCCAACCCCCTGCTCAATGCCAGATCAGCCTAGAGCAGGGGTGTCAAACATGCGGCCCGAGGAGTGGATCAGGCCCCCGGAGGGCTTCTATCAGGCCCGCACTGGAACTGGCCATCTCCTGCTTCCAGTTCGGTTGCTGCTGCTGCTGCATCATAGCTTGCTTTGCCAGACTCTCTCAATCACTCAGCCATTTCATGTTTTCCCCTGGGTCCTAGGCTCAGGACTCTGAGCATGAGATTTCTGTGGTAAATGTCAGTACATCAAAAGTAGGTTTACAGCTTACAGATACACACTTGAACAGCATACTCACAACTGGAACAGCACAGATATTTTGATGCAATAATTCAGAGCAAGAGGCGTCAGTTATCAGAGACTGTTAAATAAACAAAATATTGCAAGGGTGCTAATCTTTTAAGCATGTTTTTATTTTAAGTAAAAAGAAAACTTTGTGCTTGTGTCCTTTACAAAGTTTATACCTCCGCTACCTGGCATTACGTTTTAGGATACACGTGGCCCGGCCCAATAAGGTCTTATTTATGTCATATCCAGCCCTCATAACAAATGTGCTTGACACTCCTGGCCTAGAGCATCCCTGTCAAGGGTTTGTCCAGCCACTGCTTAAAGACTGCCAGGGAGTGGGAGCTCACTGTTGCGGAAAAATAGTCAAAAATACTTAAATGCACAGAGTTTGCAATGGATCTTTGCTTCAGTGAAGAGGAGACATTTATTTCTGTTTAAAATGCTTGATTTCTAAGGGTAAAAGGTACACAGGAAACCTACAAACAAACAAACATATCTAAGCTACATCTTGCTTGATACTGCTAGAGACACATGGTCACACAACAATAATGGAGAATCTGCTGCTTCTTGACCCCTAGAAGGAAATCACCTGAATACATTAACCAACAGATACTCCTTTACATTTGCAGGCTTTTCTTGCACTGGCTGTCTGCCAGGTTTCCTTCCAGGTCAGTCTAAACAGTAGCACTGAAGGTAAGCAGATTGACCCTATAATGACTGGAATCTGGACCTTGCAACTCATACATTTCTAACACTCACCACCTCCCGAGGCAGCTCATTCCACTGCTGCACAGCTCTGACTGTTTTAAGTATTGAGCGGAGGCAATGCATTCAAACAACAGGCTTTTATTCAGTGATGTTGCTCAGCTCCAAAGACAGCTCTATGAGAGCGGCACCTTACTTTATATAGTTCCAACACATAACTTTCAACAAAGTAACTATATACAAGCAATACTATTGGACCCAAGCAGGGCTCAGCGATTGGATATCTAGATTGGCTTTGAGACCAATGGGAGTCTTTATTCATCAGCCAATAGGACGTGGAGCTTTAGGATACCAGAGCCCTTTCAAGCTATTGCTGCTTCAATGATCCAAAACACAAACACAACAGACTGTAAAGAAGTTTCCCCTAATATCCAGCCAGTACCTTCCCACCCTTAATTAAACCCATTATTGTGAGTCCTCTCCTCTGCTGCCAACGGGAACAGCTCCCTGCCCTCCTCCTTTAAGTGACAGCCCTTCAATCACATCCCCCCTCACCCTCCTCTTCTCCAGACTGAACATTCTCAAGTCCCTCAGCCTTTCCTCCTAAGGCTTGTTCTCCAGGCCCCCAATCATCCTCGTAGCTCTCCTCTGCACCCCGCTCCATTCTGTCCACACCCCTTTTGAAGTGAGGCCTCCAGAACTGCATGCAATACTCCAGGTAGGGCTGCCAAGTCCCCCCCGGTAGGGCAGGGGAAACACCGATTTTTAATGCTTACCCCCGCTTTTTCAAAATTGGCCACCGGGGGAGGCAATGGCTGCCAGCAGGAACGCAGGGGAACGTCGGAGCCTGCCCTGCCCTCTCCCTGCCAGGCCTGAACTGTCTTAAAAGGGAAATGTCTGCAGAGAGCCTGCAGTAAAAAGCCTCACCAGACATTTCCCCTTTAAGAGCAGAGTCAGCAAGAGAAAGCCCCGCCCAGAGATTAAGGAGGGACTAGGCTCTTTGTACTGAAGGGCCTGTTTTTGCATGTGGCTTGCAAGGTTGCTGGGGTAAGTGCCTCTGCTAGCTCTTTTCCTTCTCTCTCTCTCTCTCCCTCCCCCTTTCTTTCTTTTTTCTGTCTGTCTGTTTGTCTCTCTCTCTGTCCCCATCCAGCAGAGGTCTGTCAGTGGCTATTATTAGCCACAAGGTCTAAATGGAACCCTTTGTCTGGGGCAGTGATGCTCTGCATTCTTGGTGCTTGGGGGGCAACAGTGGGAGGGCTTCTGGAGTTCTGGCCCCGCTGCTGGACCTCCTGAGGGCACCTGGTATTTTTGGCCACTGTTGTGACACAGAGTGTTGTACTGGATGGGCTGTACTGGATGGGCCGATCCACTGTGGCTTCTCTCCTGTTCTTATGATATGAAAATCATATTTAGCACTTGTGTAGCACTTAGTGCTTCATATTCTGCCGAGATGAGGAAGGGTTCAGTAGGGCCGTTGCTCAGTGATCGAGCATCTGCTTGACATGCAGGAGGTATCAGCCTCTTCAGCTAAAAAAGGATCAGGTAATAGGTGACATTAAAGATCTCAGCCTGAGACCCTGGAGAGCCACTACCAGTCTGAGTAGTCAGTACTGACCTTGATGGACCAATGGCCTGATTCAGTATTAGGAAACTTCATGAGTTCATGTGTCAGCATGTGGAAGCAACATCACAGGATGTGACATCACAAAATGATGTCACTTCCTTTCTCCTGGCTCCACCCCCAAAGTCTCCTGGCTCCACCCCCAAAGTCCTCAGATATTTCCGGAGTTGGACTTGGCAACCCTAACTCCAGGTGCAGCCCTACCCATGCCGTGTACAGTGGGACTATCACATCTTGCGCTACAACGGATGCCTCACATGGCTCTCTTTTATACTCCAAAATGCGTACCTTTTCAGTTGGAGGTCCTGTCCATGCATAGCAGGAGATTGCCAAGCTGTTGTGAAATAGCAACCATGAACAGATGTTCTTGTGTGAACAAGACAATCCAGGAAGTGGCTAGCGCATTGATCACCCAGTATCCAATACGCAGGCGCAGACTAAAGACTAACTCCCACAATAGCATGCTGCTAACGCTGCTACTTTCCTTTGGCGCAAGCTTCCTTTGACACAACATCCCACTGATGGAGGAGGTTCTCCATCACACAAAGGTGTCACAAACCGATTTAGAACATTGGTCTGACAAAGATTAGTGTTTCCTGTGACTGACAGCAGCTATCTAGGATCCGAGAAATAAGTCTTCCACATCAGGTGCCACCAGGAGGTCCACCAGTGAGGCCCGAACTCCAGAAGCCCTCCCTCTGTTCCCCCACCCCAAGCACCGAGAATACAGAGCACCACTGCCCCTGAAAGAGTGTTCCATCTAGACCTTATGGCTAGTAGCCACTGATGGACCTCTGCTCCAGATGTTTATCTAGTCCCCTCTTGAAGCTGTCTATGCTTGTAGCTGCCGCCACTTCCTGCAGCAATGCATTCCACATGTTCATTACTCTTTGAATGAAGAAGTACTTCATTTTATCTGTTCTAAGCCTGCTGGACTTTGATTTCATTGAGTACCCATGAGTCCTTGTATTATCAGAAAGGGAGAAAAGTCCTTCTTTCTCTACCTTCTCTATCCCATACATAATGTTATAAACTTGTATCATGTCACCCCTCAGTCATCGTTTCTCCAAGCTAAAGAGCCCTAACCTCTTTAACCCCTCTTCATAGGGAAGACGTTCCACCCCCTTAATCATTTTAGTTGCCCTTTTCTGTAATTTTTTCCAATGCTATAATATCTTGTTTGAGGTACACTGAACTGGACACGATATTCCAAATGAAGCCGCACCAACGATTTATACAGGGCATTATGATGCCGGCTGATTTGTTTTCAGTCCCCTTCCTAATAATCCCCAGCCTTTTTTAATTGCAGTTGCATACTGATTCGACATCTTCAGTGAGTTATCTACCACAACTCCGAGATCTCCCTCCTGGTCAGTTACCACCAGTTCAGACCCCGTCAATGTATATTTATAGTTAGGATTTTTGCCTCCAGTGTGCATCACTTTACTTTGCACAGCTCAACGTAATTCTCCGCAAAGGGCACCCGGGTAAGCATAATATTTGATGGATGTGTCTGTGTGGCCAGGGATTGCTGGCCCACCCACCCAAGGAGGTCACCCTTTAAAATGATAGAATTGCCAAGCAGGGGGATTTTTGCCGCATCCCAAGTTTCTGCCGTTGTTTATCATATCTTGCCCTGGAACGATCACCCACTCTTCTCTGTCTGGCACATTAATCAAGTGACATCATGGTTTGCGAAAGGAGACTGTCAAAAAAAACATCCAGCCTCCCATATCTCATGCTCACAATCCTTTGTTTGGGGAGGGGGTAGGAGCAGAGCTCACCCATCTGTTCATTGTTACATCTTCCCGTGTGGTAGTTTCAAGGGTTGCTATGTACCATCAAGTTTTCAGAAGTTTTGCTTCTCACGAGCATGCTCTTCCTCCATACCTCCCCCCCAGTACACACTGGATCTCCCTCCCTCCCTCCCTCCTTTCCTCCCTCCCTCCCTCCCTTCCTTCCTTCTTTCCTCCCTCCTTTCCTCCCTCCCTCCCTCCCTCCCTTCCTTCCTTCCTTCCTTCCTTCCTTCCTTCCTTCCTTCCTTCCTTCCTTCCTTCCTTCCTTCCTTCCTTCCTTCCTTCCGTTTATACCCCGTCCTCCTTGCAAGCAGTCTCAGGGTGGCTGGATACCTCCTTCCTTCCTTCCTTCCTTCCTTCCTTCCTTCCTCCCTCCCTTCCTTCCTTCCTCCCTCCCTCCCTTTTTTAAAAATATGTGCATGTGTGTGCACCTGGACGTCATGGCGACCTCTGGTGACTGACCCCTCCTGGGGGCTTGGAGGATATTCAGAGAGGTGGTTGAATAAAGCCTGCCCCCACCTCCTGCCTCTGGTATTCCAAGGAGTTCTCCCACCCAAGTACTTGCTTCCGAGATCTGATGAGACTGGGCTTGCCCGGGCTACCGAGGTCAGGGATCACACGGGATACCTTGTCGTACAAGCATTATGCTGATTCGTCAGGCAAGCAGTTGTGTTTTCTTGCAGAAACAAAACAAAACAGTGGAGTCAAAATATGGAATTCACTGCCAGATAGGGATGCCAGCCTCCAGGTGGGGCCTGGGGATCCCCTGGAATTACGGCTCACCTCCAGACTACAGAGATCAGTTCCCCTGGAGGAAATGGATGCTTTGGAGGGTGGACTCTATAGCATAGTACCCCACTGAGGTCCCTGTTTTCTCCAGGTTCCACCCCCAGATCTCCAGTAGTTTCCCAACCTGGACCTGGCAGGCCTATGTGCCAGAGGATGTAGCAATGGTCTCAGACACAGATGGCTTTAAAAGGGGATTAGATAGGCTGATTTTACACCTCCCCTCTAAAGTAGTTTGACTGCTGTCTTTTCCTGTGCTGATTTCACAGTGGTGTGACATTTCACTCCGGGGGGTTTAAGTGCACTAAGAAACCACAGTTGTTTAAAGCAGAATAAAGTGGTTGAATACTAGCTTGACCACAGGAGAGCAATTAGTAGATATGGACATTTCAGTGGCAGCACGGTTTCACACCGCACAGAGGTGTGGGCAGGTTTTTTTGGAACTAGAATGATTCCAGCACGAAAGTCAGATGTAAAATCAGCCATAGATTCATGGAGGAGAGAACTATCAGTGGCTACTAGCCGTGGCGACTAAAGGGAAACTCCATGTTCAGAGGCAGTCACCCTCGGATTCCCAGTGCCAGGGGGCAACATCAGGGGAAGCCCTCGGCCTCTTTGCCCTGTTGTTTGATCTCTAGAGGAGCTGGTTGGCCGCTCTGTGAGACAGGTTGCCGGACTAGGTGGACCACTGGTCTGATCCAGCAGGGCTCTTATGTTCTTACGTCATCTCTCATCCTAGGAAGTGTACTGCATGATGGGGTGCCGTTAGGGTTGTCATCCCTCAGGTGGTGCTTGGAGACCAGGAATTACAGTTGATCTCCCCAGGGCTCATTTCGTAGCAGGAGCTCCTTTGCATGTTAGGCCACACCCCCCTAACGTAGCCAGTCCTCCAAGAGCTCACAGAGCTCTTCTTACAGGGGCCAGGTCTCCCCCCTCGTTCCAGTGGGGGGAGAAGCTCCTGGTCTGGGACTTCCGTGCATGCGCATAGTGCGCACTCACTGCGACGATGTCACCCAGAAGTGATAGCGTCGTGCTAGGCGCGTTGCCGGGGGACGCTCTCGCATTCGCCCTGAAAGCTCTATTCCATAGATCAGACTGACATGCCCGGCGTGAGGACATCATCTCCAGGCGATGCCACTGTGCTAGGCACGTCACCGGCAGAACGCTCTCGCATTCAGCCTGGAAACTCTATGCGTTTTCAGGCTGAATGCGAGAGCATCTTGCCGGTGACGGGCCTAACACAATGGCATCGCCTGGAGATGATGTCATCACGCCGGGCATGTCAGTCTGATCCAGGCACTTTGGGGGCAGGGTTTCCCCCACCGGCCGGATCCGGGCAGGCGGGTCGGGGGCCCCAAGAGCAGGCAAACCCCTGCCCCACGGGATCTGGCAGCCCTACCAGATACTAGTTTGACATTCTTAGGGGTCCGTTGGAGCGGGAGCGCACAGGAGCGCAGCTCCGGGAGTGAGGAGCCCAGGGGGCGGGCACATGATCAAGCCCCGCCCCCTCCTCAGCTTCCCCGAGCAGTGCAGAGGTGCAGCGCCCCGGGGAAAGCCCTGCTAGGGTCTTTATTGTTTTTAATGTTTTGTTTTAATATTGATAATTTTATCATTGTTCCTTTTATGACTGTGTGCTGCTTTTCCAGAGACTTGCTCAAGGTGGCATATACATTTTCTAAGTATACCATTTTTTATCTGGGCACATGGCACATACGTACTGGAGAAATTTCACCAACCCTTCAGCAGCTTCCACCCCATCAGTTTGGTGTAGTGGTCAGGAGTTGGACTCTAATCTGGGAGAACCGGGTTTGATTCCCCATGCCTCCACATGCAGCTGTTGGTGTGACCTTGGGCCAGTCACAAGTTCTCTCAGAGCTGTTCTCTCATGAGCAGTTCTCAAAAGACCTCTCTCAGCCCCATCTACCTCACAGGGTGTCTTGTTGTGGGGAGGGGAAGGGGAAGGGATGGGTGGTGCACATGTCCTGGGTATCTCAAGTCTACTTGAAACCTGGTGGTTTCAAGGGAGCAGGAAGAGAATGAGGGTGTGTTCTTGACGCTTATTTTTATTGCACAAAGTATTGGATGGGGAAGGGAATGGAGGAAGAGCAGGTCAGTTTCACTCACCTGTGGAGTGGAGCCTGAGGGGTGGGTGTTGCCTTCTGACACACCTCCGGTATGTTAGGGGGTGTGGCATATGCAAATGAGTTATGCAAATGAGTTATGCTAATGAGCTCCTGCACCTCTTTTTCTACGAAATGACCCCTGGACATTCTTATCACTACACCATGCCAGCCACGTCCGGAGCCGAAGTTTCCTTTCCTTTCCTTTCCTTTCCTTTCCTTTCCTTTCCTTTCCTTTCCTTTCCTTTCCTTTTTTTTTAAATGTCAGAGGGACAGAAGTCGTCATGCTCACAGTGATGCATTTAGTATTCCGGCAAGCTCCCCAATCCTCTCCACTTGGTTAATCGCTTTGTTTATTGTTGTCCGGATCTGGGGCACCAGAGAGCAATGGCACCCAGAGATCAATGCTCAATTTGCAACTGCAGACGCGATGCCTTCCATAAATTGCTTGACTGCATGGGATCCTGGGGAAGAAAAAGATGGAGATTTGGTTCGGGGTGTTCGCAGTCTTCTTTCTCTCTCTCTCTCTCTCTCTCTCTCCCCCCCTGACAGTGGAAGGTGAACACTAAATGGCCAGTCGCTCATTCGGCAGCTGGAAGACCGAATAAAGCCTTCTCCTTTTTCGGCAGCAATGGAATGTAGCCGCTTAGATGAAAGCCATGTTACATATTTATTCAAGCCATCATCTCTTGGTCACCAGAGCATAACCGAGAGACATAAACAGTTCTGGACAAAAGTGTTTTGTGTAAGCCACATGACTGCTATTGCCCCACATGTGGAGTGAAGGGCAGTGCCTGGGAACTGGGAGGATGGTTGTGTGAAGGCAGAGTCCCAGGAGGAAAAAAAAATAAAATAAAACACAGCTCTGCTTACTCACAGGAAGTTTGGTGCAGTGGTGAAGACAATATTAAGGTTTTTACAAATATTTAATTTTAGCATAGAAGCTCACTCAGTTGTTCAAGATGCAGTTTCTTTCATCGTTCATAGCTCATCACTAACCTTAGGAAAGTTCTTGTTTGTTTTTTTAAAGAGAGAATCTATCTTGACATTCGGTAGTACTGAGGTTTTAGTGTCGGCTTCTATATTTGAAATACGTGATACATTTGGCAATACATAGGATCTTACCTGTTGCCCGTGGTCATTTTGCAGACAAAGAGGTGCAGGAGCTCATTAGCATAACTTATTTGCATAACTCATTTGCATATGCCACACCCCTGACATCACCTGACGTGTGTCAGAAGGCAACGCCCACCGCTCAGGCTCCATCCCCAAAAATCTCCAGGTCTTTCCCTACTCAGAGCTGGCGAGCCAGCTTGACACTTTGACTAAAGACACTTTAGGTTTTCTTTCCTCTTGCAGGGAAGCTGCCCTACAACAAGCATGAAAATACAGTTCGAGTTAGTATGCTTTTGCTTTTTTCCACAGCGCATCACCATATGTGCCTGCTTCTGGGCTTGTTACTCCCAGAATGGCGTTCCTGCGCATTCCTGCTCGAAATGGGGCAAGTGATGCTCTGTATTCTTGGTGCTTGGGGGGGGGGGCAACAGTGGGAGGGCTTCCTGCCCCCACTGCTGGACCTCCTGAGGGCACCTGGCGTTTTTGGCCACTGTGTGACAGAATGTTGGACTGGATGGACCACTGGCCTGATCCAACTGGCTTCAGAGCCAGTTTGGTTTAGTGGTTAAGTGCGCAGACTCTAATCTAGGAGAACCGGGTTTGATTCCCCACTCCTCCACCTGCACCTGGCTGGATGACCTTGGGCAAGCCATCGCTCTGTACCAGCTGTTCTCTCAAGGTTGGGAAAGAGCTCTCTCAGCCCCACCTACCTCACAGGGTGTCTGTTGTGGGGAGGGGAAGGGAAAGGAGTTTGTAAGCCGCTCTGAGACTCCCTTGGGGAGTGGAGGGCGGGGTATAAATCCAATCTCTTCTTCGTCTTCTTCTTCTTCTCCTATGTTCTTATGAAATGAGCCCTGCCTGTTGTACGTAACAACTCATAATATTTGACAAACCTGATGAATTTATATTCCCCCCTTGCCCCCCTGTCCCCTTCTGTATCCCCCCTTTTTTCCTGAGAAAATAATAATAATAAAACAAGAAATAAAACAGTGGTCCTGTTAGTGTCCCCAGTGCTTCAACCACTGCAGCGGGCGCCAAAGGGAAGAATTACAATCCCCAAACAGAGAGCAGCTGTCTGTACTAACCCTTGATAAACTGTCCTGTGACAACATCCCATTTGTTAGTACAACCAACTTGTTCCATTGGTTTCAAAGAGAAGTAACTATAGCTTGAATTGGCGCTGTCAGTCCCCCCCCCCCCCCGAAATCTGAAATCAATGCACAGATGGACGCCATGCATAATCCTTGCATGTGGGGGAAGAGATGAGCTGTTTTGCCCATAAATAACATGCCAAGCCTTTAAAATTTGGTACAAGCGGAGAGATCCAGCAAGGCAAGAAAAGATATTGCACCGGCCTGATAGCATGAGATATACATTCAGGCCAGGCCAATAATGCCAAACGCAACGGGGAAGTGGATTCTGTGTCTATTATTATACAATTGCCAGCTCCGGGCCAACTGTGCAAATTCTTTGTCCTTATTAAGCTGGGACTGAGGGGACACCATGCCACAGAGAGCTGCCCCGCGAGACCCATTGCGGCATGGGGAAATGCCTATCGAAGAAGGATTGGGGGGGGTCCTTCTTAATCACATTATTTGCAAATGCTCCTGTTGTGATCCTGTGGAACGCAGAGGTAGTGGGCTGCTCTGCACATGCTGCGTCTTGCCAGGCCGCACGAGCTGATCTGGTTGCCCCTGGAAACGAGATTAAGGAGCGGGCGAGAGCTCCGAAGGCGAGGCATTCTCCCGCCGCTGAGTCTGACGGACGGACTGCGTGCCACGCATCGCAGATGTACAACATTTGCCTATCAACTTGCTACTTGCAGTGGGCAGCTCCCGGGGTTTTGACACGAGGGGCCCTTAATGACAGAGATGATGGGATTTAACGGTACAGCCATGGAGCATGTTTTGGCTTTGCGCCGGGGAGTTTTAATGTCACCCGTCATAGTCTGCTATAGAATGTAAAAAGGGGTCATGCAGGAGAGGGGAAATGGACTTCTGGCCATGAGAAACAAAGCGTCGTAACTAAGGTGGGTAGTAGAAACTGTAATATGATTAGTAATCTAAGAAGAGCAGGAGATGGTGAGCTGTGTGCACGAGAGAGACAAAACAGAGGGGGGGGGGCTATGATAGCGTACTTTGGTCACATGAGAAGGCAAGAGTCTCTGGGAAAGACAATCATGCATGGGAAAGTTGAAGGCAGCAGGAAAGGAAGGTGACTCAGTATGAGATGGATTGACTCAATAAAGAAAGCTACAGCCCTCAGTTCACAAGAGCTGACCAAGGCTGTTAACATGAGAATATTTTGAAGGACATTAATTCATAGGATCATCATCATCAGAAGAAGAAGAGAAGAGAAGAGATTGGATTTATACCCTGCCCTTCACTCGGCGTCTCAGAGCGGCTTACCAACTCCTTTCCCTTTTCCACCCCACAGCAGACACCCTGGGAGGTAGGTGGGGCTGAGAGAGCTCTTTCCCAAGCTGTCCTTGAGAGAACAGCTGGTACAGAGCTATGGCTTGCCCAAGGTCATCCAGCCAGGTGCAAGTGGAGGAGTGGGGAATCAAACCCGGTTCTCCCAGGTTAGAGTCCACGCACTTAACCACCAATGCTCCCTCTAAATGAAGTAAGTGTAAGCTAGCTCACAGTTTTTTAGCCTCCAGCTCACAACTTTCATGACAGTAGCTTACAAAGTAGAATTTTTGCTCACAAGACGCCACAGCTTAGAGGGAACATTGCTAACCACTACACCAAACTGGCTCTCATAAGTCAGACCTGACAACATTTTACACACACACACAGAGATTGGACCTGGCCAACTTTTTTGCATTTGTTCTCACCTACTACCACTCTTGACTAGAGCTCCCTTCTCATTCGGCTAGCGTACATCCAGCTTCCGCAATGGTCAAAGACAAGACTCCGCCTTCTGTTTTAACCAGTGGTTGGATTCAACCCATTTGCAGTTCACAGCTGAGGCATGATTTCACATTCCTCTTTCCCCAACAATTTCAGCCTGAAAAAAATCCCTCTTAGTTTTGCTGCTTCTTTGTGCAAACAGAATGTGTGATTCCATTTGCTATTTTCACAGCATTTTCTGTTTCCTCCCACCAATCCCCCCCCCATAAAAGATATGCATTTCCCAATGTTATTTATGCATCAATAAATCAGCAGGATGCTTTATACCTACAATGGGCATAGTGGTGCTTTACATTGTACCTATAGTGCTGTATAGATTGCGTATTTAAAAAAAAGAACATTGCAAAGGAAATGCAAATGAATGTACGAAGACAGCCGTCAAAACTGAAGAAGGGTGGACCAAAATAAAGGAATATAAAAAGAAATAAAACCAGGAACATTTAGTCCTCCCGATCACAGTCCTAGTCTATAGATTTTCCCCTCTTTGCATTTTGTGTGGCTCTTGTCATAGCCTGCACTGCCAGTTTCTTCCTTCTGTGCATTTTTAATTAAAGTCAGTGGCTGAACCTTCATAAATGACACCATCGGTATTCTGATGACTGCATGGAGATGTATTGCCCGGGTTTTACGACACAGTGAAAAAGAAGTTTTACCAACTATTGGAACGTCTGTCAGAGCCTGGTGATCATCAAGATTCTGGAACTTTGGGTTTCTTATAGATCAGGGTTCCATAACCTTTTAGAGCCTGTGGGCACCTTTGGAAGTCAGACACAGGGTGGTGGGTGCAACCACAAAATGTGAGGCAGAGCTAACCACAACTATGTGAGGCAGAGCTAACCACAAAATGGCCACTATGGTAGGTGGAGCCAACCACAGGATGGGCACTATGGCAAGTGGAGCCAACCACAAAATGGCCACTATGGTGGGTGGAGCCAACCACAGAATGGCACTATGTGAGGCGGAGCCAACTCCAAATGGCCACTATCTTAGGTGGAGCCAACCACAAAATGAGCACTGTGTGAGGTGGAGCCAACCACAAAATGGGCACTAAGTTAGGTGGAGCCAACCACAAAATGGGAACTATGTGAGGTGGAGCCAACCACAAAATGGCCACTATGGTGGGTGGAGCCAACCACAGAATGGGCACTATGTGAGGTGGAACCAATCACAAAATGGCTGCTATGGTGGGTGAAGCCACCCACAGAATGGGCACTATGTGAGGTGGAGCCAAAAACAAAATAGCCACTATGGTAGGTGGAGCCAATAAAAAATGGCCACTATGGTAGGTGGAGCCAACCAAAAAATGGCCACTATGTTAGGTGGAATCGACCACAAAATGGGCACTATGTGAGGTGGAGCCAACCACAAAATGGCCACTACGGTAGGTGGAGCCAATCACAAAATGGGCACTATGTGAGGTGGAGCCAACACAAAATGGCCGCTATGTGAATTGGGCCAACCACAAATGGCCACTATGGGAAGCATAGTTGACCACAAAGTGGTCACTGCTGGAGACACATACAAACACACTCGCACACATCAATCCCAAGTATAGGGGAGAAAAGGGGTAATTTTAAAAAATGTGCTGGGAAAGAAGAGCAAGAGAGAGAGTAAAACCAACACTGTGATGGCAGATGCCACTGACACAACTTTTTAAAATATTCATAGCCAATTAGATCTCCAATGGCCAATTCGAAGCTAGGGGCTGGGCAGGGGATCCTCCAATTTTCAGGGGGTTTGCCCACCCCTGACCAGCTGGCTGACAGTGGGGGGAAGCCCCACCCCCAAACAGCAATGCTGTGCAGTGACGTCCTTGACAAAATGACATCACATGGAAGTGACATCATCACGTCGGTGATGTTGCACAGTGACGCTCAGCATTTTGGGCAAAACTCTATCGTTTGAGCCCAATTTTAACCACAGAGTCTGCCCCAAAAGCAGAGTGTCACCCCGACATTGCCGATGAGTTGACATCACTTTTGTGTAATGCCATCGTTTCAGGGACATCACCGTCCGCTCCTGGACAACTCCCCAAATCCGCCTGCCAGCATGAGACTCACACCTGGGAACCCTATTCAAAGCCCTGCTGGGCAAGAGTTCTACCTGACCCCACCCACTTTCTAAAAACACTTGGTGGGGGTCAGGAAAGGTGACAGCCAGTGCCATGGTCCCCATGTTGGGAACCCCTGTGGTGGATGGTGTGCAAAGAAAGCTCTTAACCTCTGCTCCCAAAACTCTATGCCCTGCTGGGGTCTGCCAGGTTTTATAGCGTGTCTCCCTGCACTTCATCATGGAACCAGGCTTACTCAAAAACCTGCCAGTTCACCTCACATCTTGTTTGCCGTTCGCCAAGAAAGAGCTGATTTTTCAGTCGTTAGGTCGACCATTCGTTGACCTGTTTGAGGCTGTTCGGCAAGTGTTCCATTATACGCCTTGCAAACCATGCAGTACAGCACCACTGGCTTCTTGCATACGGACATTTTCAGGCTGGCTGGTTGCATTCTACTACACCCCCCCCCCTTGGTCCTTGCTCCACAACTGCTCCAAATCAGCCAGTTGTTCGAACAAACAATTAAATCAGTCACAAGTCATATAAATCTGTCATACAAAAAAATGCTGTGTTTTAATAAAATCCTAACCTTCAATGTTCCTCTAATTCATACCTAGTTATAGAGAGCAGCTCTGTTGGTCTGCAGGACAGCTAGAATCAAGTCCAGTCGTAGCACCTCAGAGACTAACACGGTTTTGGGGTATCATTTTGGTGTGAGAGCCAGTTTGGTGTGAGAGCCAGTTTGGTGTAGTGGTTAAGTGCGCGGACTCTAATCTGGGAGAACCGGGTTTGATTCCCCACTCCTCCACTTGCACCTGGCTGAATGACCTTGGGCAAGCCATAGCTCTGGACCAGCTGTTCCCTCAAGGACAGCTTGAGAAAGAGCTCTCTCAGCCCCACCTACCTCACAGGGTGTCTGTTGTGGGGAGGGGAAGGGAAAGGAGTTTGTAAGCCGCTCTGAGACTCCCTTGGGGAGTGGAGGGCGGGGTATAAATCCAATCTCTTCTTCTTCTTCTTCATTTTCAAGAGTCAAAGCCCCCTTCGCAGGGCTCATTTCGTAGCGGGAGCTCCTTTGCATATTAGGCCACACACCCCTAATGTAGCCAATCCTCCAAGAGCTTACAGAGCTCTTCTTACAGGGGCTACTGTAAGCTCTTGGAGGATTGGCTACATCAGGGGTGTGTGGCCTAATATGCAAAGGAGCTCCTGCTACGAAATGAGCCCTGCCCCTTCGTATCTGACAGTGCTTTGACCGTGTGGTCCTTCTCCTGCCCAGTCTCACCTAGCCATCTCTCCACTATCTTGCTGCGAGCCCTGTGTCCTCCACAGGCCTCTGAATTGAAAGCAGAGAGGGTTACTTCGCCTTGTTCCTTTCATCCACAGGCAGCAGCTTTCACAGTCTTGAGCTAAATGCATGTCTTCCCCCCCCCCCCAGTGTATTGGGTCGAATGTAAAAGAAATTATATCTTTTGCCTTAGAAGTACAGAAGGTTTACTCAGTATCCCCGATCCTCCACATTTCCCGGTTAAGGGAAAATGCTGTTCAAAAAAATTACAAAGCTGATCTGACGCCAATGGTGACAAGAGAAAGAAATTTTACAAACAAAAAGAGAAGCACATTTTACATGACATATTCATGTAGTGATTGAATGACATTGCGAACTGATTAACTTCAAAGAAAGTTAACTTGCTACAGCTCCGAGCCCAGATAAGAGAGAAAAGAAGAGAGGTCCCCTATAAGATGGAACAGAAGTCAAGCAAGGGCCAAAGAGACTCAGCATCTCACCGATGAGAGGGTGAGGCCAACTGCCAAGTGCATCTGCTGTTGCCCCGGGTTATTTCCGCATTTGCCTGCCGCTTTGGATTTTCTCAGTGTTTGAGGCAAGGCAATATAAGTTCAGAGCAAAACAGCATCCAAATAACACCGGGGCAACCACTGAAGGGAGGTAATACAATGCAGAAAGGGGGAAAAACCCGGAATAAAAAGGTTGAACTTTATTTTAGTGCAGAATAGGGGGGGAAAAAACCTGGAGTAAAAAGAAGGTTGAATTCGATTTTAGTGCAGAATTGCTTGGAGGACACCATGGTGAACATGGATCAAAGGAGAGTGCAGGTTTGCTGTGGACTTGAATGGCCTCGACTTGAACGCTGAGAAAATCCAGAGTGGCAAATGTGGAAAGGACAGGGGTCCGATGGAGCGGGAGCGCACAGCAGCGCAGCTCTGGGAGGGAGGAGCCCAGGGGTCGGGCACATGACCAAGCCCCGCCCCCCTCCTCGGCTTCCTTAAACAGTGCAGAGGCGCAGTGCCCCAGGGAAAGCCCTGCTAGGGTCTTTATTGTTTTTAATGTTTTGTTTTAATATTGATAATTTTACCATTGTTCCTTTTATGACTGTGTGCTGCTTTTCTAGAGACTTGCTCAAGGTGGCATATAAATTTTCTAAGTATACAATTTTTTATCTGGGCACATGGCTCATAAGTACTGGAGAAATTTCACCAACCCTTCAGCAGCTTCCACCCCATCAGTTTGGTGTAGTGGTCAGGAGTTGGACTCTAATCTGGGAGAACCGGGTTTGATTCCCCACTCCTCCACATGCAGCTGCTGGTGTGACCTTGGGCCAGTCACAAGTTCTCTCAGAGCTGTTCTCTCATGAGCAGTTCTCAAAAGACCTCTCTCAGCCCCACCTACCTCACAGGGTGTCTTGTTGTGGGGAGGGGAAGGGGAAGGGATGGGTGGTGCACATGTCCTGGGTATCTCAAGTCTACTTGAAACCTGGTGGTTTCAAGGGAGCAGGAAGAGAATGAGGGTGTGTTCTTTACGCTTACTTTTATTGCACAAAGTATTGGATGGGGAAGGGAATGGAGGAAGAGCAGGTCAGTTTCACTCCCCTGTGGAGTGGAGCCTGAGGGGTGGGTGTTGCCTTCTGACACACTTCCGGTATGTTAGGGGGTGTGGCATATGCAAATGAGTTATGCTAATGAGCTCCTGCACCTCTTTTTCTACGAAATGACCCCTGGGAAAGGACCAAGGGATCCAGCAGCTCTACCACTGAAACTGGGACCTTTTAGAATGTTTACGATGCCCTGTTTTGGTCCCTGGTCTACAAATATCCACCTTCCCTCGAAATATCATCCTTGTTCAGCCTTCTTGCGTCTTCTCTTTTTTTCACCCTGCTGTGAACCTGACACAACCGGAGAAGCTCAAATCCCCAAAAAGCACATTGTATACAATACGACTCTAATCCCACTTGATTGCTCTTTCTGTCTGCCGCGGCTTCCCTCCCCTTTCAGAAAGGATAAGAGAGAATATGAAATAGGAGCTAAGGGAAGCTGGCTACATCTGTTTACTATAAAGTTTAATTGAGACTATGGTATCAATTATGAAGAGCTGAGCAAAGAACATCGCCAGGTACGGGTCTCGTCAGCCACATCCAATTAATGCAGGTAGTGGAAAAAAAACATTGTGGAAATCAAAAGAATACATATGTAGTACTGCGTAGAAGCAGGGGTCCGTTGGAGCGGGAGCGCACAGGAGCGCAGCTCCGGGAGTGAGGAGCCCAGGGGGCGGGCACATGACCAAGCCCCACCCCCTCCTCGGCTTCCCTGAGCAGTGCAGAGGCGCAGCGCCCCGGGGAAAGCCCTGCTAGGGTCTTTATTGCTTTTAATGTTTGGTTTTAATATTGATAATTTTATCATTGTTCCCTTTATGACTGTGTGCTGCTTTTCCAGAGACCTGCTCAAGGTGGCATATACATTTTCTAAGTATATGATTTTCTATCTGGGCACATGGCACATAAGTACTGGAAAAATTTCACCAACCCTTCAGCAGCTTCCACCTTATCAGTTTGGTGTAGTGGTCAGGAGTTGGACTCTAATCTGGGAGAACCGGGTTTGATTCCCCACTCCTCCACATGCAGCTGCTGGTGTGACCTTGGGCCAGTCACAAGTTCTCTCAGAGCTGTTCTCTCATGAGCAGTTCTCAAAAGACCTCTCTCAGCCCCACCTACATCACAGGGTGTCTTGTTGTGGGGAGGGGAAGGGATGGGTGGTGCACATGTCCTGGGTATCTCAAGTCTACTTGAAACCTGTTGGTTTCAAGGGAGCAGGAAGGGAATGAGGGTGTGTTCTTGATGCTTATTTTTCTTGCACAAAGTATTGGATGGGGAAGGGAATGGAGGAAGAGCAGGTCAGTTTCACTCACCTGTGGAGTGGAGCCTGAGGGGTGGGTGTTGCCTTCTGACACACCTCCGGTATGTTAGGGGGTGTGGCATATGCAAATGAGTTATGCAAATGAGTTATGCTAATGAGCTCCTGCACCTCTTTTTCTACAAAATGACCCCTGCGTAGAAGAAAATAAAAAATATAAAGTTCACGGGCCAAATTAAACCCTTTTCAGTTGCCAGCCTCCAGGTAGGGACTGGAGATCTCCTGGAATCACAACTGATCTCCCGAATACAGATATCACTTATTTATTAATTACTTATTTATTGAAAATGCTTATTCCACTTCTCCTTGAGCAAACAGCTGCTTTGGAAGATGGACTGCATGTCATTATACCCCGCCAAAGTGTAGTGGTTAGGAGCGTGGACTCTAATCTGGAAGAACCGTGTTTGATTCCCCACTCCTCCACATGCAGCTGCTGGTGTGACCTTGGGTCAGTCACAAGTTCTCTCAGAGCTGTTCTCTCATGAGCAGTTCTCTCAGAGCTCTCTCAGCCGTTGTGGGGAGGGGAAAGGAAAGGAGATTGTAAACAACTGTGAGGCTGCGGTCACACACACACTAAATAATCCACTTTCAATCCACTTTCAATGCGCTTTCCAACTGGGTTTTTACTGTGTGAACTGGCAAAATCCAATTTGAAAGGGCATTGAAAGTGGATGTGACCGCAGCCTGAGACTCCTTTGGGAAGTGAAGGGTGGGGTATAAATCCAGTCTCCTTCCTAAATCCCACCACCCCCAGGCTTCACCCTCAAATCTCCAGGAATTTTTGAACCCAGAGTTGGCAACCCTTGATGAGAGAGAGCGACTGGCCCAAAATCACCCAGGAAGCTTCTATGGCAGAATGAGGATTTGAACCTGGGTTTCCTGGCTCCTTTGCCACTATAACCACTATACCTTGGGCCAATCACATGCTCTCAGCCTGACATACCTCACTGGGTTGTTGTGAGGACAGAATGGCGGAGAGAAGAATGGTGTAAGCCACTTTAGGACCCTTATGAGGGGAAACACAGGGTATAAACTAAGCAAATCTATATATCTAATTCCCAAGTGCCCACCCCCGCGTGCGGATACTGAAATCCGTGCGGGGGGGCACTTGGGGGGTGGGGAGGGGGTTCTACACATGGGGGGGGCACTCCACCCATATGCAGAAAAATCCTAAATGTTTAAAAAACTTTTCGGGGGATCTTTAAATCCCCTGAAAAGTTAAAGTGTTCTCCGCGCATGCGCAGAGAACGCTGTGGCCGCTGTAGGGGAGGGGGTGGGAAGCGGCGTGACGAGGACTTGCCACCGCCGTTTGCAGGGGGGAGGGAGGGAAGAGCCTCGGCGGGCGGCAGGTCTCCATGCCCCCACCACCATTTTGAAAGCAGGGAGGGAGGGGGGAAGCCTCAGTGGACGGCGGGTGTCCCTGCCGCCGCCATTTTGAAGGCGGGGGGGGGAAGCCTCGGCAGGCAGCGGTCTCCCTGCCACCACTGCCTTACAGGGGGGGAGCCTCGGCGGGCGGCTGTCTCCCTGCCACTGCCGTCATTTTGAAGGCGGGGGAGAAGCTGCCTGGAGGGGGGACGGGGTAGAGGCTCAGCACGTGGGACCAGAGGAGGGGGAAGAGGCTCACCTACCCCCCCCCATGAGTATCGCGGGTCCTCCGGCTTGTAAATACCCTATGATTCCACCCCAGGTATTACTGAATCTGGCATAGGCAGTGTTGGACATTCCAGGTGCTATGTCCCCTGTCTCAGACCTCCAGACTTCGTGGCAAGAGAGACTAGATAGCTAGATAGGCCCACTGACCTTTCTTCCTGTCTTTACTCTTCCATCACTGTCTCCTTTGAAATGCAGATTGTGGTGAAGGGCCTGGAGACCAAGTCCTATGAGGAAAGGTTGAAGGAGCTGGGTATGTTTACCCTGGAGAGGAGACAACTGAGAGGTGATATGATGACCATCTTCAAGTCCTTTCAGGGCTGTCATATAGAAGAAGAGGAAGAAGAAGAAGAGATTGGATTTATGCCCAGAGTGGCTTACAAATGCCTTTCCCTTCCCCTCCCCACAACAGACACCCTGGGAGGTAGGTGGGGCTGAAAGAACTCTTTCCCAAGCTGTCCTTGACAGAACAGCTGGTACAGAACTATGGCTTGCCCAAGGTCATCCAGCCAGTTGCAAGTGGAGGAGTGGGGAATCAAACCTGGTTCTCCCAGATTAGAGTCTGCACACTTAACCACTACACCAAACTGGCTCCATCCATATAGTGGATGGAGTTGTTTTCTGTTGCCCCAGAAGGTCAGACCAGAACCAACGGGTTGAAATTAAATCAGAAGAGTTTTCAGCTACACATTAGGAAGAGCTTCCTGACCCTTAGAGCAGTTCCTCAGTGGAACAGGCTTCCTCGGGAGGTGGTGGGCTCTCCTTTTCTCTGGAGGTTTTCGGACAGAGGCTAGATGGCCACCTGACAGCCATGCGGATTGTGTGAACTTAGGCAGATCACGAGAAGGGAGGGCAGGAAGGGTTGCCTCAGTGCTTAGTTCTCGTGGCCCTTTCTCACACGCCCAGGGGAATGCTGATCGCCACTTTGGGGTCAGGAAGCCATTTTTCCCCAGGCCAGTTTGGCCCAGGGATCCTGGAGGCTTTTTTGCTGTCTTCTGGTCATGGAACAGGGGTCCGTGGGGATGGTGATGGGGAGGTATTTATGCAGGGGTCATTTCGTAGAAAAAGAGGTGCAGGAGCTCATTAGCATAACTCATTTGCATAACTCATTTGCATACGCCACACCCCCTAACATACCGGAAGAGTGTCAGAAGGCGACACCCACCCCTCAGGCTCCACTCCACAGGTGAGTGAAACTGACCTGCTCTTCCTCCATTCCCTTCCCCATCCAATACTCTGTGCAATAGAAATAAGCGTAAAGAACACACCCTCATTCTCTTCCTGCTCCCTTGAAACCAGGTTTCAAGTAGACTTGAGATACCCAGGACATGTGCACCACCCATCCCTTCCCCTTCCCATCCCCACAAGACACCCTGTGAGGTAGGTGGGGCTGAGAGAGGTCTTTTGAGAACTGCTCCTGAGAGAACAGCTCTGAGAGAACTTGTGACTGGCCCAAGGTCATCCAGCCAGGTGCAAGTGGAGGAGTGGGGAATCAAACCCGGTTCTCCCAGATGAGAGTCCAACTCCTGACCATTACACCAAACTGATGGGGTGGAAGCTGCTGAAGGTTGGTGAAATTTCTCCAGTACTTATGTGCCATGTGCCCAGATAGAAAATGGTATACTTAGAAAATGTATATGCCACCTTGAGCAAGTCTCTGGAAAAGCAGCACACAGTCATAAAAGGAACAATGATAAAATTATCAATATTAAAACAAAACATTAAAAGCAATAAAGACCCTAGCAGGGCTTTCCCCGGGGCGCTGCGCCTCTGCACTGCTTGGGGAAGCCGAGGAGGGGGCGGGGCTTGGTCATGTGCCCGCCCCCTGGGCTCCTCCCTCCCAGAGCTGCGCTCCTGTGCGCTCCCGCTCCAACGGACCCCTGTATTTATGAATTTCCTGCACTGTGCAAGGGGTTGGACTAGATGACCCTGGAGGTCCCTTCCAACGCTACGCTTCTATGATTCTCAGGGGCGATTTCCCCTTCCTTCCATTCTCTCTCTCACTTGAAGACGAACTATCTCCCTGCATGAGGTCCTCTCTTGGCACCGTGAGGCAGATGACCCTCTTGCCATCTACTTCCATCCTTTAGCTAGTAAGTTACTACTCTATCCTGTCCCTACTCTTTCCTACCCAAAGTGCACTTCTCAAGGAAAGAGAGAAGTGTTTCTCTTCTAAACTTGCAACATGGCTCTGTGTAGCTTTGTAAGCTGAATAACCTGGTAAAATACTGCTGCAGCATTTGGAGCTTTATTTAAGCACTTTGCTAACTAGTGGTAACTGGACTAGCCACAACAGTTTACCTCTAATAGGCAACTCTAAGCCCTATCCATTACAGGTATGAGGCGACATTCCAAATGCCCATCGTTTATAGGTCTATCCCATATCTTCCTGAAACAGCTTGTTCAAATGGAGCAAAGTTGGAGAAAGCTTGCTGTACTATATCGTCCTGCACTGACTTCTCCTCAATCCATAGATGCAAGGTGGAGTTAGCTTCACTTTCCCCGACTGGTTCCACCCCACCAGGTTCAAAGCATGGCCCACCTCTGCCCAAGACTTTTACAAGTGCTGTTGCTGCTGAATTCGGCAAGGACAATGTTATGTATTAGGGCTGGAACGTTCCAGGGCTGTCTACCAGAGACTGGCTGAGCTTGAAGCTCTAGAACAATAGCCCACCAGGATTCTGGAGGTGGCCAGTGAGGAACTAATGTTATGTAAATAGCCTGTCCTTGGGAGTTGGGTGTAGTTGGGTGTGGTGCTTGCATGATATTTAAACAGGCCTGTTGCCCTGGGGTTTTAGTCTTGTTATTGCTGAATCCCTAATGAAGCTGAGCTGATCACTATACGTGGGGACTATATACCCCACTATATATGGGGGCAGGGGTCATTTGGGGCCGGAGCTAGGTGGAGCGGAGCTCCGCCAGCCCAGGAGTGGGCACTAGGGCAGCTACAGGTCGAATCAGATTCTCTGATCTGATTCGGCCCGCCGCCGAATTCCCGCCGAAAAGTAACATTTTTCCCCACCATAAAGAACAATGGAGGGGATGGGACAACCTGTTTGGGGGCCCATAGAATTGGACCCCGTGGTCCAATCTTCTTGAAACTTGGTGGGTATTTCGGGGAGAGGCCCCAGCAGCTACCCTGCAAGTGTGGAGACTCTCCCTCAAACCCCCTCTCCTCCAGCCCCTCATATACCCTATGAGTTTTTGCCATTGGCTTCAATGGCCCATAGGGTATAATGGGGCTGAAACTGACATATGGCCAGTGATGTCTGGGGGCGTGGCATAAGCTAATGAGTTACGCTAATGAGCTCCTGCACCTCTTTTTCTATGAAATGACCCCTGCGTGGGGGCAATATACCCAGTATTTAACAGGATGAACGTGAAGCAGGAAAGTGAAACAGACTCTTGGAAGAAAGCAGGGCAGAACTGAAAAATGGGGTGCAAAGAGCAGCAGGGGGTGGGGAAAGGGAGGAAGAAGGGGCAGCAGAGTTGAAGGGAGACTTGGGGGCGGGAAGTGCCGTCAAGTCCCAGTTGACTTATGGGGACCCCTCATGAGGCTTTCAAGGCAAGGCACGAGCAGAGGGGAGGTCTGCCATTGCCTGCCTCTGTGGAGCTGGCCCACAGCTCTAGCGGGGCTATTGGGGGCTCCGCCCCTTTCCTTAAAGGGCCAGCCCCACAAGAATTCCTTCTGAAAATGGAAAGGGATTTCATTGCTTTAGGCAGGGGAAGGGTGTGTGTGTGTGGGGGGGGTGTTTTTCCATTTCATGTATGTTCAGGGTGGCTGTCGTGGGAGGTGTTTGTGCTGCATTTAAATTTATTTATTAGTAGTACTAGCAGTAAAGCCCACTGTAAAAGCAATACAACGGGCTCTAGAAAGATGCGTGCCTGGGGTCCCTCCCTGTGGCTCTCCAGGGTGTCGTGCGGCGGTGGGGCAACTGGAGAGGGGCAGGGAAGGAGCCAGCCCAAACATGCTTCCTTGTCCACCCGATGCGCTCCCAGCCCCTGCACTGTGGCGGAGAGGGGGCTAGGAGCACACAAGGCAGGCATGGAAGCATGCCTCTTTCCCCCTGTCCCTGCTTTCCCCCCTCCCCCCGTGAGTTTCTCGGCTGCCGTCGAGAAGCTGGGGAGGGGCATGTTGTCATGCCTGCCCTGTACATTCCCCCCCCACGGCACGGGGGCTGGGAGCAGATGGGCAAGCATGGAAGCATGTCTGGGCGGGCTCCTTCCCTGCCCCTCTCCAGTTGCCGGGCAGCCACAGAGCCCCTGGAGAGGCGCAGGGAGGGAAGCCGGGCATGTTAAGATGCCTTTCTCTCCCTCCCCGAGATAGGGGGTGGAGAGAAAGGCATTTAAACGTGCCTTGTTTTTTCCCCTTCCCCCCTCAAGAGCAGTGTCCTGCCCTGGCCACGGGGTCTATGATGCCTTCGAGGGCTGGTTCACAGTCACTGAAGGCCCTGTACCATGGAGGAAGGGGCCTCGCTGGTGCCCACCGCCTGAAGCTGGGGGGGGGGGGAGCAAAGATGGGCACCAGACAGACGCCACCCTGCTGAAGAGGAGGCCCCATGCTACCCGCCCCTCCTGGACCCCTACCAGTGTCCTCAGAAGCCAGGCACAAACCCTGCCTGCCAGAGCAGATCTTCTCCTGAGCACTGAAGAATGGGGGGGCAGGCAACTGGCGGCTCTGAGGCAAAGTTCTGTTCTGATGAGAGTTTTGGTGGCTCCTGTCTCTGTGGTGGGACTGCAGCAACACAGCCAGTGGCCAGGGCAGTTCAGGGAGCCAACTGATTTTGGCACGCATAGAATGTTGCCACCCCAAAATACAATTACATATAAGGACAGGATTATTGTCTTTATTATTACTTCAAAGTACAGTTGTTTAGAGACAGGCAGAAAAATAATGGCAAATAATGGCAGCCCCACCAGAAAAAAAATTGCCCCACAAGCCACAAAATCCACAGCTACGGCTGTGGAGCAACCCCAAACTTCCTTGGCGGACTCCTATCCAATTGCTCATAGGGCCAATCCTTCTTAGCTTCTGGTATCTGATGAGATTGGGCTAGCCTGTGCCGTCCATGAACACATGAAGCTGCCTTCTACTGAATCAGACCCTTGGTCCTTCAAGGTCAGTATTGTCTACTCGAACTGGCAGTGGTTCTCCAGAGTCTCAGGCTGAGGTCTTTCACATCACCTGCTACCTAGTCCTTTTACCAGTAGATGCCAAAGACTGAGCCAGTTTGGTGTAGCAGTTAGAAGCATGGACTCTAATCTGGAAGAACCAGGTTTGATTCCCCAGTCTTTCACATGCAGCTGCTGGCATGATGTTGGATCGGTCACAATTCTCTCAGAGCTGTCCTCTCATGAGCAGTTCTTGAAAGAGCTCTCTCAGCCTCTTCTACCTCACAGGGTGTCTGTTGTGGGGAGGGGAAGGGAAAGGGATTGTGAGCCACTCTGAGACTCCTTCGGGTAGTGAAGGACGGGGTATAAATCCAATCTCCTCCTCTTCCTCTTCCTCCTCCTCTTCTTCTTCCTGGAGCTTTCTGCATGCCAAGCAGATGCTCTGCCACTGAGCCACAGCCCCTCCAGGTCTGGGCAAACTGGGTTGAAGGTTAAAACAAAGACCCCACTTTTGCAAAAAAAAAAAAATCACCTAAGTAAATCACAATATTGAATCTTTTTCAGGCCCATCAACCAACACCCACAATTTCCCCAGAAGGCAAATTTAACTTTCCATCTCTGATGTTTCTATTTCCTATTTATTGTTTTTTCTTATCAGACTGACTTTGGGCATTTTCTTGTTTCCATGCTGCGGGTTCAAGATCACCCTCTGAACAGCGCTTTGAATAAATCACCGCTAAGTGCAAGGCAATCCAGTGTGATAAATACAGGCCTCAAACTGAGGAGACAGGAAGCTCAGCCTTCCATTCTGCCTCTCTCTCGTATCACCTGGGTATCTATTACTCCGGCAACCCAATGTAATGAAAATAACGCACAATAAATAAATAAGGGAACCTTTGCTCAGAAATTTCCGGCTCAAAAGGGGAGACGATTACCTCGCTCTGCCTGCCTCTCGCGACTGGATACAAGATTGCCCATTTTAGTTCTGCATATAAAATTATACGCATCGCGAGATGAGGGAAGTATGAGGTTATGGGGTAGCAAATCAGTGTTAAATTAAACATAAATCAAAGAAGGAAGATAGACAGAGTTGCTGCCTCCCAGGTAGACTCTCGCTGAGAGGAGAGGAGGCCCAGCTAGAATTCTGTGCTCATGCAAGGCAGAGATCCCCATCAAGCCCAGCCAGAGCTGAACAATTTCTGGCTCCATAATATATAGGAAGGAAAATGCTAGGTGTTATGCAAGATCTTGCACAAGTAGAACTTTGCTAGAGTGGTTCCTCAGTGGGACAGGCTTCCTCGGGAGGTGGTGGGCTCTCTCCTCCTCTGGAGGTTTCCAAACAGAGGCTAGATGGCCATCTGACAGCAATGCTGATTCTGTGAACTTAGGCAGATCGTGAGAAGGGAGGGCAGGAAGGGTGGCATCAGTGCTTAGTTCTCGTGGCCTTTTCTTACACATCCAGGCTAATGCTGATCGTCACTTTGGGGACAGAAGCCAACCATCTCACATCGTCTCACAAACTTCTGTCTGCATTTCATGCCGCATCCATTCTCCTATTGTTTCGTCTCAGCATCGGCTGTCTGCATCATTTTATTGCCATTTAGTGGTGACTCCGAGGTCACTACGGTGTCTCATCGCCTTAATCTGGATTTGGTTTAAAGGTGCTACAATTGCTCCTCCCCGCCCTCGAGCCGCTGTGAGCAAAAAGCAACCAACTGGAGCCGAATTCTCCCCCCCCCCATCTTTTCTAAGGAGATACGCAACTTGTCACAACGGAAACAAGTTAGCTGAAAATCCAGCCGCCTGCATTTAAAAGCAGCCAGGGAACATTTTTCTGCAGTCATATTTGGGGGAGGGGGGTGTTGGAAGCACGCCCACCCCTGAACCATTTCTTATTTCCTGGCGCATTCCCCAGCACACCCTGCCTAGCAACCACGAGGTGTTTCGTGTTTTTTAACCAGCTCATTCTGTCTTTCCTGCCCCCCGTTTCTCCCTCCACCAGGTCGCCCCCCTTTCTTCAGGGGGTCCCGGGTGCCGTTTCCTCCCTGCAGCACAGTGCCTGGAAGGCCATTCCTCCCCACCCCCACCGCTCACTCTCCCTAAACAACTTGGATCCTGATGCAGACAGAGGAGAGCTTTATACTGAGCCAAGTGGGAAGCCGGCGCCACAGCAGCAAGGAACAGCTTTACATAGCAAATGCAGATTGGGCCTAAGTTTGCTAATATTTCCACTTTTGCTTTCCTGGATCCAAGCCACAGGGTCTTAATATTATACCTCTGTGCCTGGTACAAATCTTCAGAATCCCATCCCATGCATACAATCCCATAGGAACATAAGAGAACATAAGAAAAGCCAATGTTGGATCAGGCCAGTGGCCCATCCAGTCCAACACTCTGTCACACAGGGGCCAAAAAACACCAGGTGCCCTCAGGAGGTCCAGCAGTGGGGCCAGGACACTAGACGCCCTCCCACTGTCACCCCCCACCATCAAGCACCAAGAATACAGAGCATCACTTGCCTCAGACTGAGAGTTCCTATCTATACCTTGTGGCTAATAGCCACTGCTGGACCTCTGCTCCATATGTTTATCTAATTCCGAAGGCGCCCCCTGCGTGCGGATACCTAAATCCGTGGGGGGGGGGCACCTGGGGGCAGAAAGATTTCCCTACACACAGAAGAATCCGAAAAGTTTTAAAAAATATTTGGGGAATATTTAAATCCCCCGAAAAGTTAAAGCGTTCTCTGCGCATGCGCAGAGAATGCTTGGGCCGCTGTTGGGGAGGGGGTGGGAGGTGGCTCGGTGGGCCTCGGGCCTTGCCGTGCCATTGTTCAGTGAATGGGGGAGGGGTGGAGGGTGGGAATACTCCCCACCATGAGTATCGCGGCTTTGCCTCTTGTGTTTATCCAATTCCCTCTTGAAGCCATCCATGCTTGTAGCCGCCACCACCTCCTGTGGCAGTGAATTCCATGTGTTAATCACTCTTTGGGTGAAGAAGTACTTCCTTTTATCTGTTCCAAAGGCTATGTACTTCCTTTTATCTGTTCATAAGCTACAAAACAAACTTCCTTTTTATTTCACAAACCATATAAATAGTTACTCTTGTGTTAGTGGGTGTGCAGCCTGGGCCAGCTCCCCAGAGTCACCAAGAGACAGGAAGTGTACCCATTCCTCCACGCTTAGGCCCTGTGAACCCATATCCATTGTTGCTCCCATGTCTGACTCTCTTGCAGCCATTTTAGCCAAGCTAGCTTTATGCTCAGTGGTAGATAAAACAATATATTTTCTTTCTGATGCTGATGGACGTGTTTCTTATATGATGTCTTTGTATGCAGAAAGTATGCACTTGGTATGCACACGGCTGCCACAATCACATGGGACAAAAGTAATTAACACATGCAATTCACTGCTGCAGGAAGCGATGGCAGCTACAAGCACAGACAGCTTCAAGGTGGGGTTGGATAAACATATGGAGCAGAGGTCCACCATCAGTGGTTATTAGACACAAGGTATAGAGGGAACACTATGTCTGAGGCAGTGATGCTCTGTATTCTTGGTGCTTGGGGGGCAGTGAGAGGGCTTCTGGAGTTCTAACCCCACTGGTGGACCTCCTGATGGCACCTGGGTTTTGGCCACTATGTGACACCGAGTGTTGGGCTGGATGGGCTATTGGTTTGATCCAACATGGCTTCTCTTATGTCCTTATGTCTAGGGCAGTGATGCTCTGTATTCTTGGTGCTGAGGGGGGGCAAGAGTGGGAGGGCTTCTGGATTTCTAGCCCCACTGGTGGACCTCCTGATCACAATTGGTTTTTGACCACTGTGTGACACAGAGCGTTGGACTGCATAGGCCACTGGCCTGATCCAACATGGCTTTTCTTATTTTCTTATAACTAGAAACCGAAGTTGATTGTTTTGATGTTCTGAAAAGTTGTTGACAAATGTTTGAAGCAGGATGGGCTGTGCTTTGGGTACTATGATCCCCCTCACACACTGCACATTTCTGAACGTCTTGTCTTTGGAGACAGCTCTTGTAATTCTGTGTTTGGAACAGCACAGATTTCCACCTCCATATTCGGGTCACTAACAGTTCCTTCAGTGTGAGGGTTTGTTTTGATGGAGTGACAGATGATTGCAAGAAAACAAGGGATGTTTCATACTGATTCATCTAACTCTTTCTGTGATTCCTTCTTTTTTTCCTCCCTTTTGCACAACAACAAAAAAGACATCATGGTTTCCCACTCCAATAATTTATTTATCGAGATTTCCAGCACACACCATCCCATATAAGAAAATAAAGACATAAAAAAGGGCCCTGCTGGGTTAGATCAGTGGTCTGTCTAGTCCAGCATCCTGTCTCACACACTGGCCAGCCGGTTCCTTTGGAGGTCCAACAACAGGGTATAGAGTCCAAGGCCATCCTCTGATAAGAATTTCAGAAGAGTTCTGCTGGATCAGACCAGTGGTCCATCTAGTCCATCATCCTGTCTCATATAGTGGCCAACCGGTTCTTCTGGAGATCCAACAACAGGGCATAGAGGCTGAGGACATCCTCTGATAAGAATACCAGAAGAGTTCTGTTAGATCAGAGCAGTGGTCCCTCTGGTCTAGCATCCTGTTTTACACAGTGGCCAATCGATTTGTACGGAGGGTCAACAACAGGAAAAAGAGGTTGAGACCTTTCCCTGATGTTTCTTCCTGGCTCTGGGATTCAGAGGTTGACTGCCTCCGAAAATGGACTCCCAAAGACTTGAGGGCAGGGAACAACAACAAAATTATATCCCACCTTCCTTCCCTTACAACGTCTTAAACATACACAATAACATTACATTATAAAGCCATTAAAACCAATCCCCCTCCAAAACATATATAATTAAAACAACTTTAACTGTGTTAACGTACATACAAAACAGTTAAAATGCATGTGAAATATAAAAATACTGATTCTGAAGGAAGGGGGGAAGAAACTTCCAATGAAAGTTTGGCTGTGAGGAGAGAACAGAGGGAGGGGAAAGGCAAACATAGAAAAGAAGGGCAGAGAAAATGCTGTTACCCGTAGTTCAGTGTTGTTGCATTGAAAGGACCTGGTAGCAAAGGGAAGCATCATCATCACAGGTATATCTCAGTATGTATACGAGAAAGTTGTAGACTTTTAGGGTCTTTCTAGACTATTGGCTGCAGTCACACAGACTAAATAATCCACTTTCAATGCACTTTCAAACTGGGTTTTGCCAGTTCGCACCGTAAAAATCCAGTAGGAAAGTGGATTGAAAGTGGTTTATTGAGTGTGTGTGATCGCAGCCTTTATTTATTTATTTTTGTACCCCGCCCTCCCCGCCGAAGAAGGCTCAGGGCAGCTTACATAAAATTGCAGGAGATAAAAACAACAACATAAATATCGGAATAAAACACAGCATAAGAGCACAACATCATGACTAAAAGCCATTTATATTGCGGCGTAATAGTAGCAAAAGGGCAATAAATTTCCATCAGCAGGTGATCTTTCTATCGGCAAGCGCAGGCTGGATGATGGTATGGGGTGCAGGGTCTTAGGTTGTTAGGTGCGGCTCCTTACCCGAAGGGCTGGTAAAAAAGCTCCATTTGATAGGCCCTGTAGAAATGTGAAAGGTCCCGCAGGGCTCTGATCTCCTCTGGGAGCAAATTCCACCAGGTTGGAGCCACCACTGAAAAGGCCCTGGCCCTAGTTGATGCCATCCTGGTGTCTTTGGGGCTAGGGGGGGAACAGTTTTGAGACCCTGACCATAGTGCTCTCTGGGGAACATGTGGGGAAAGGTGATCCCTCAAGGGCTTTAAAGGTAAGCACCAGCACCTTGAAGTGAATTTGGCATGCTGTAGGCAGCATAGACCATGAAAATGTCCAGCCTTGGCTTTCTGGCTATCCTGAATGAAGTTTTGCAATAATACCAAGTGCACACTGAAATTAATTCTTATTCATAAATCGCCAGAGGTGGTCTAACCGAATCTAAACATTTGTACAGACGATGATTCCATCCTGCTTCATTCATTTTGTTCTTAATGACACCGCCCTTTCAGTTTGATTCATTTCCATTCTTTGAGTTCAGAATGCAGATGGGTTGAAAATTTACTCATCGACGTGTTTCAACAGCTAATCAATTACCAAATGATATCTTTCTTTCAAAAAAGATCACAATTGGATAAAGGGAGGGAAGGTGGCATAGGAGAACCTGACCTGGCCAGCTCTCTTTAGAGTACTCAGTCCAGAGATGCGGTCAAGTGAAATCAGCTCATGGTTTATTAGGAGGTTCTGGAACACATGTCTGAGCTGGGCTCGGGAATCTGCTTATATGAGCATCTAAACCACGCCCCCGGCCTCGGCCAAACAAGCTGATAGGATTACAATTAAGTCTCCCCAGCTCATTGGTCCCTATTTGCATCCTGGCTGACCAATAGGTCTAAATCACAATCTGGCCAGTCTATTATGTTCTGGAGTGTAGCTCTGTCTGCTCCTGGCCATGTGCTTGCCTCGGACCACATGACTGGACCGCATGGCCTGACCACATGGCGGTCGCCATTAGGACACAACACTCTCATACTTGGCCACCAAGGAAGACTCTGCAGAGGAAAGCAATGGCCAACCACTTCTGCTTCTCCCTTGCCATGGAGCCATATCTGGAGTCTCCATAAGTCAGTTGTGAGATTTGGGAGCAGTTCCTGCAGATCTAGGGGTGGGCCTGAGGGTGGGGATATAACAGAAACTTAGGAAGATCCCTGCAGGTCCCACAAAGAACCGATCCCAGCAGTTTGTCAAGGAACTCAACAGATTTTATTGACATTAGATATAACTTGAGCGTAGGATCACCAAGTCATGAGAACTTAAGAGAAGCCATGTTGGGTCAGGTCAATGGCCCATCCAGTCCAACACTCTTTTCACATGGTGGCCAAAACCCAGGTGCCAAAACCCAAGTCCAATTGGAGAAATTCCTGGAGATTTGTGAGTGGAGCCTGGGGAGGGTGGAATTTGGGGAGGGGAGGGAGCTCATCTGGGATGTGATGCCATAGAGTCCACCACCCAAAGGTGCCATTCTCTCCAAGGGAATGGATCTCTGTATTTTGGGGATTAGGTGTAATTCTACCAGGGGTCCTTTCGAGCAGGAGCTCGGGGGAGCACAGCTCCGGGAGTTGATGCCAGCTTCCCCACCCCCGCGGGGGAATGCCTGCTTGTGTCATGGCTGCAGCAAAATGACCCCGCCCCCTGGAAAGGTCCTTGTTCCTCCGACCAGCCTTCTGAAGGCTTCAGCCACCACTGAAGCTATCCTCCCAGAAGAGTGGTATTTCTGAGGCTTGGATTAGTAGCTGTCCCCTCTCTGCCATTTCTTTCTTTCTTTCTTTCTTTCTTTCTTTCTTTCTTTCTTTCTTTCTTTCTTTCTTTCTTTCTTTCTTTCTTTCTTTCTTTCTTTCTTTCTTTCTCTCTCTCTCTCTCTCTCTCTCTCTCTCTCTTTCTCTCTCCCTCTTTCTTGCCTTCTGACATACTTCTGGTGATGTCAGGGGGTGTGGCATATGCAAATAAGTTATGCTAATGAGTTATGCTAATGAGCTCCTGTACCTCTTTTTCTACGAAATGACCCCTGAATTCTACAAGAACTCCAGACTTCCCCTGGAGGTTGGAAACCTTAACCAGAATACAAACAGCTTTGAGGATTGCAATTTGTGAACTGGGCTGTTGGAGAAGAAGGAGAAAGAGAAGGACAGAGGAGGAGGAGAAGGAGAAGGAAGGTGGCGAAGGAGAAGGAGAAAGAGGAGGAGGAGGAAGAGGAGGAAGGAGGAGGAGAAGGAGATGAAGGAGAAGGAGAAGAAAGGAAGAGGAGAAGGAGCAGGAGCAGGAAGAAGAAGAAGAAGAGATTGGATTTATATCCCGCCCTTCACTTACTTAAGAGTCTCAGAGTGGCTTACAAACTCCTTTCCCTTTCCCTCCCCGCAACAGACACCCTGGGAGGTAGGTGGGGCCGAGAGAGCTCTTTCCCAAGCTGTCCTTGAGGGAACAGCTGGGACAGAGCTATGGCTTGCCCAAGGTCATCCAGCAGCTGTAAGTGGAGGAGTGGGGAAATCAAACCCGGTTCTCCCAGATTAGAGTCCGCGCACTTAACCACTACACCAGAAGGAAGGAAGGAAGGAAGGAAGGAAAGAAGGAAGAAAGGAAGGAAGGAAGGAAGGAAGGAAGGAAGGAAGGAAGGAAGGAAGGAAGGAAGGAAGGAAGGAAGGGGAGATCGGCTGTAATTCTGGGGGCACTCCAGGCTCCAAAATTGGCAGACCTCTTGAACCATCCTGGTTACATCATTTTTGTTTTTTATTGTTCGAATATACAAGGTCTATAGCGCGCCCCCTAGAGGAAGATCAGAAGAACAGCCTATAGGGGGCAGCTGAGGGACTGCTAGCTAGCTAGCATTGCTAGATTAAGGACACCCCACCGTTTCAAATTATGTCCTTCCTGTCTCCTGATTGGCTCTATGGAGGCTTCCTGCTCCACCTGAGCCCACCCCCTTCATTCCTATCTCTCAGAGTAGTTAGTCAGTTAGGCCTCCCCCCGTCTTGGTTCTACCAGTTTTTAATTTCTTCTTTACTAAACTGAGTTATTTTCTTTAAACAGTTGGTCCTCCCTTCCTCTGCATGTTTGAACTCTGCCAACATTTGTGTCGCGCCTCTTTTTTCTCTCGGGGATGCCAGTTTTATTCGTTTTACTGACTGTATTAAAATCGTATGCCACATCAAGGACATTTTGGAGAATGTGTTCTGTCGTGATTATCGATATTCTAAGCACCTTGCTGGGTGACATGGGGCCCAGACATTTTCTTTCACCCTTGCCTTCCTTACAGGGTTGTTGTGATATCAAATGAAGGAAGAGATTGACAGAACATGGCAAAAAATGCCATTTGATCCATATTAAATTGGGAGATAGGTAAAGGTTTCCCTGGCTCGAAATCCAGTCGAATACGACTCTAGGGATGCAGTGCTCATCTCCATTTCCAAGCTGAAGAGCCAGCGCTGTCCGAAGATGTTTCTGTGGTCATGTGGCCGGCATGACTAGACACCAAGGTGCACGGAACACTGTTACCTTCCCACTGAAGTGGTACCTATGTATCTACTTGCAATTTCTTGCAATTTCCTTCCATTTCATCCTCACAGCAATGCTTTCGCACACACTAAATAACACACTTTCAATCCACTTTCAGTGCACTTTGCAACTGGATTTTTTTGTGTGTGTGAAATGGCAAAAACCACTCACAAACAATCGCTGAAGTGGATTGAAACGACATTATTTTGCATGTGTGAAAGCTCCCTAAGGCTGCAGTCATGCACACTAAATAATCCACTTTCAGTGGCGCAGGACAGACTGGCAGAATGAAGTGCAAGGGAAGCGGGGCAAAAAGACCCAGGTCAAGTTGTTGATGTGGGACCATACCGGGGAGGAGGCGGAATGGAGCGTTCGCACTGTGGGGCGGCCCCTGGTGGAGCCGCCCCAGTTGCGTGCGGCTTTGGTCCATTTCACCAAACTGTGCGTAGGAACATGGGTGCATAGCACATAGATGCAGTTGGGGCAGGAGCCCATGGCTGGGAGCTTTAACTCTTCAAGCCAGAAGTGTCCCCACGAGTGGTTGTGTGCTCAAGCGTATGGGCGGTTATGCTGGATCAGCAGGTTCACATTATCGGCGCCACTTGATTGCAGCTTATTTGCGTACACACTTCCAGGAAGCGGGATCAATGCGCACCCAAACAGCTTGCCACAGCTTTCACCTGGTTCTTTTAAAAAGCAGGATCAAAATGCTTCAGGAAGGGGTGAGTACGGCATGGGAACGCCAGACAGCTGTGACTGTGTGAACCGGCCCACTTAGTCCCCTTGAGAAACGTGCCTATATCAGGCCAAACTGCCAGTCTGAACTCAGCCAGTGTACTTTCCAATTGGATTTTACTGTGAATTGGCAAAATCCAGTTGGAAAGTGCATTGGAAGTGGATTGAAAGTGGATTATTTAGGCTGTTTTTACATCTGACTTTCCCGCTGGAATCATTCTAAGTTCCAAAAAACCCTGCCCATACTTCTGTGCGGTGTGAAACCGTGCTGCCACTGAAATGTCCACATCTACTAATTGCCCTCCTGTGGTCAAGCTAGTATGCAACCGGCTTCATTCTGCTTTAAACAATTGCTGTTGATTAGTGCACTTAGACCCCCTGGAGTGAAATTTCACACCACTGTGAAATCAGCACAGGAAAAGACAGCAGTCAAACTACTTTAGAGGGGAGGTGTAAAATGACCCTTAGTCTGTGTGACTGCAGCCTAACTCTGGCCTTTCTGCACTCTCCATTTAATGCATGTTCACCGCGGTGTCCTCCAAGCAATCCTGCACTAAAATTGAGTTCAGCCTTCTTTTTATTCAGGGTCCCCCCCCCCCTGCATTACATTACCTCCCTTTGGTGGTCAGCCCAGTTTCAGCCTGCTGTTGCCCTGGGTTATTTGGATGCTATTTTGTCGTGGACTTAAGTCGCCTCAACTCAAACGCTGAGAAAATCCGGAGTGGCAGGCAAATGTGGAAAGGACCTCTGTGGGATACTTTAGGGGTGTGTGTGTATGTTTGTGTGTGTGTGTGTGTGTGTGTGTGTGTGTGAGAGAGAGAGAGAGAGAGAGAGAGAGAGAGAGAGAGAGACTGGCCCAAGGTAGGGTTGCCAACCACCAGGTGGGACCTGGAGCCCTCCCGGAATTACAACTGATCTCCAGACTACAGAGATAGGCTCCCCTAGAGGAAATGCCTGATTTGGAGGACCAACTCTATGGCACTATATGCTCAGCTGACAACACTCTCCTCCCCAAAGCCCATCCTCCCCAGGCTCCACCCCTAAATCTCCCAAAATTTCCCAACTTGGTTTTGGCAGCAGCCCTAGTCCAAGGTCACACAGTAAGCTGCAGGGCAGAGTGAGGACAGACAGACAGAGAGAGAGATAGATACATGGGTGGATAGGTAGGTAAGTAGATGATAGATAGATAGACAGACAGACAGACAGACAGATAGATAGATAGGTAGGTAGGTAGGTAGGTTTCCCAACTTGGTTTTGGCAGCCCTAGTCCAAGGTCACACAGTAAGCTGCAGGGCAGAGTGAGGACAGACAGAAAGACAGAGAGATAGATAGATGGGTGGATAGGTAGGTAAGTAGATGATAGATAGATAGATAGATAGATAGATAGATAGATAGATAGATAGATAGGCAGGCTGAAGACAGATTGGCCGTCTCAGCTGCTCTGCCTCCACTTCAGAAGCAGAGGCAGAGCGGCCGTTCAGACGGCCGCATCTGCCCCCAGGAGGCAGCCCGGACGCGTTGCATCCGGCGCCGTGCTCCTTCCGCACCAGCCGAGCACCACTTTAAAGTGGTGCTCGGCTGGTGCGGTGCACCCTGCGCGCGCGTTCCACCCGCCAGAGCGGGTGTGAACGTGCGCGGGCAGGGGCGTCCGCGTGGCATCCGCCCGCCGCTGCAGGAAGCCACCCGCAGTCTAAACGCTGCGGGCGGCTTCCTTCCGGCGGCGTGGGAATGCCGCGGGGCGGGGGAAATTCCCCCGCCCCATACTGCCGCGCCGTGGAGGCGCAGCAGAATTCCAGTTTGTCTTTGGCGATAGATAGACAGACAGACAGACAGACACGTTTATTGCAGTCAAAGACAAAAATACAACCAATACAGTTAATGTAACAGCTATCAAAGTTCTGAGACTCTTTCGGGTAGTGAAGGGCAGGGTATAAATCCAATCTCTTCTCTTCTTCTTCTTAAACAAAAAAAGCTGCAACAAACATGGCTACAGAGGGAGAAGCCACAAATATTTCAACAGAGGGGAGACCGAGAAGCCACCCCCCTCCTCATTCCGGCATCATGAGGCACAGAAAAAGCAATTACCCGAAATGAGCGTGTATACGTTCAGGGCCACTTGGCTCATTGCGAAGTAAAATGGGCCGTATCCAGACCACCAAGCATGCAGCCCATACATCACACGGTATTGTTTGTCATCCACTGTTTCCCTGCCTGATGAGCAGAGGTGTCGGAATGTAAAGGTCACATGCAGGGGTGGCATGAAGCAAAGCTGAACCGGCGCTTTGATACCACTTGTTTGTCCCCCACCTGAAAACCTTGTCTTGCAGGAAAGGTCTCCAGAGGAGGAGGAGGAGGAGGAGGGGATGTCATGGTTGGGAAGCCAAAAGGCACCCTGGGGGATTGCTGCCAATGTGAAAGAGCTGGGATGAAGTGTGGGCAGAACAACAGGATTCAAGCAGAATGATTTAATTCATTAAAGAGCTAAAGAAGAATCACTGGGATAAATTGCAAATTCAAAATAGCCTTTGCGAAAGAATATGGAATACACCGCATCTTACATTCAGCGCAGCTACAAGCATGGATGGCTTCAAGAGGGAATTGGATAAACATATGGAGTAGAGGTCCATCAGTGGCTATTAGCCACAAGGTATAGATAGGAACTCTCAGTCTGGGGCCAGTGATGCTCTGTATTCTTGGTGCTTTTGTGGGGGGGGGGGGGCAACAGTGGGAGGGCTTCTAGTGTCCTGGCCCCACTGCTGGACCTCCTGAGGGCACCTGGTATTTTTGACCACTGTGTGACAGAGTGTTGGACTGGATGGGCCACTGGCCTGATCCAACATTAGCTTCTCTTAATTTCTTATGGTATAGTAGTTAAGAGGGGTGGACTCTAATCTGGAGAACTAGGTTTAATTCCCCACTTCTGCACAAGAAACCTGTCAGGTGACCTGGGACCTTCTGCATGCCGAACAGATGCTCTTATACTGATCTACAGCCCCTCCTCATCCCCTCAGGACATTACCCCTAGAAAGACTGGCAAAGCACATTACAGATATGCAGGAACGTCACTTTACCAGGTTACTCAGGTTACAAAGCTACGCAGAGCCACACTGCAAGTTTAGAAGAGAAATACTTCCCCCTTTATTTGAGAAGGACACTTTAGATAGGACAAAGAAGAAGAAGTGAAGAGATTGAATTTATACCCCGCCCTTCACTACCCGAAGGATTCTCAGAGTGGCTTACGAACTCTTTTCCCTTCCTCTCCCCACAACGGACACCCTGCGAGGTAGGTGGGGTTGAGAGAGCTCTGACAGAAACTGCTCTTTTTTTCAAGAACAGCTGTACCAGAGCTATGTCTTGCCCAAGGTCATCCAGCAGGTGCAAGTGGAGGAGTGGGGGATCAAACCTGGTTCTCCCAGATTAGAGTCCACACACTTAACCACCACACCAAACTGGCTACACCAAACAGAGTAGAGACAGGACAGAGTACTAACTTACTAGCTAAAGGTAGAAGCATATGGGGAGAGGCCCAACTTTCATTTGGTGTAGTGGTTAAGTGCACGGACTCTAATCTGGGAGAACCGGGTTTGATTCCCCACTTCTCCACTTGCACCTGCTGTATGACCTTGGTGTTCTGGCACAGGTGTTATTGAAAAAATAGCAGTTTCTGTCAGAGCTCTCTCCGCGCCACCTACCTCACAGGGTGGGGAGGGGAAGGGAAAGGAGTTCGTAAGCCACTCTGAGAATCCTTCGGGTAGTGAAGGGCGGGGTATAAATCCTATCTCCTCCTCCTCCTCCTTCTCATGATGCCAAGAGAGGACCGCATGTCTCTCTCTTGGTGTGTGCAGGGAGAGGGGGCATAGCCAGAAAATTTTTGGTGGTGGTGCATTGGGAAATCTGGGGGGCAGGGGAGCAGGAGAGAGAGAGAGAGAGAGAGATATCATGTTTACAGGCAGGTGAAGAAGAGAAGGGTCTTTCCTTACTTGCCAGCACAAATTTCACAGCAGAAGTTGTGGGGCATGGGCCATGAGTGAGGGGGCACCGCCCCTAAATGCCCCATTGTGGCTACAGGCCTGACAGGTCCGTCTTCAAGTGAGTGAGAGAATGGAAGGAAGGGAAAATAGTCCCTGGGAACCCAATCTGCATTCCAAAGGGGACAGTGGCAGAAGAGTAAATACAGGAAGAAAGGTCAGTGGGCCTATCTAGCTATCTAGTCTCTCTTGCCACAAAGTCTGGAGGTCTGAGACAGGGGACATCACACCTGGAACTTCCAACAATTGCCACAGCGATGAGAAATGTTTGGTTACTATCATTTCCAGGTATTTTGCTTCCACGGCGGAAACATCCTATCCTTCATGTAAATATGAATCTGGAAAGCCAGCAAAAGGGGCATGGACTGACCACAGGGGACATAGAACTTTAGATTGGTTCTTCATTTCCCCCACTTTACAGATTTTTTAAAAATTTCCCAATGTGAAGCACACAATGTGAGCGCATGCCGTGAAGGAGATGAAAAACCAAATCAGGTATCAAAACGAGGCACACAGGAGACGGGTCATTAGCAAAGTCAATCACCAAATAAGACTTCAGGAAAGTATTAGATAGCAAGCAGAGGGAACGACGTAACAGATGAAGAGATCTGACCTATTAGAAATGCTCAAAGGGGTTATCTTCTTTCTTTTTTTTACCGTGTGGGATAGTCTGTATTCTTGGTGTAGTGGTTAAGTGCGCGGACTCTAATCTGGGAGAACTGGGTTTGATTCCCCACTCCTCCACTTGCACCTGGCTGGATGACCTTGGGCAGGCCATAGCTCTGTACCAGCTGTTCTCTCAAGGACAGCTTGGGAAAGAGTTCTCTCGGCCCCACCTACCTCACAGGGTGCCTGTTGTGGGGAGGGGAAGGGAAAGGAGTTTGCAAGCCGCTCTGAGACTCCAAGTGAGTGAAGGGCGGGGTATAAATCCAACCTCTTCTCTTCTTCTTCTTCTTTCCCCTACTTCTCAGGAAACTCTCATTCACTACTGCACCAGGTATCCATTATAGAAAGTAGCCACTTGTCTGGAGACCCTAAGATACTTTTGAGGGGTAGGTCCTGGGGAGAAACCTGCAAGCGTCACGTGGAGGAGTGAGAAATCAAACCCGTTCTCCCGGATTAGAGTCCATGCTCCTAACCACTACCTCAAACTGGCTGAGTGGGGTATGAAAGTGGGGCATAAAAACCAACTCCATAACTTGAGCAGTCGAAAAGAACACGAGTCCAGTAGCACCTTAAAGGCTAACAAAATTTGTGGCAGGGGGTGAACTTACGAAATTTGTGGCAGGGGGTCCCTGCTACAGATTTTTTTAATCTTTAAGGTGCCACTGGACTCTTGCTCTTGTCTCCTGCTACAGAGAAACACAGCTATCCATCTGGACCTTTATCCTGAGCAAAATTGGAGGAAAAAGTTTGCCCTTATAGTAGATACAATACGATCCTTGGGTTTTTCTCCCTTAATATTTCTTCTGCCGTCAGTCAGCCACGATGTTGGCTTTAGCAAGCAGCTACATTGACTTCACTTTGGAAGCAAGCAGGGCCATCTGCTCAGAAGGAAATCAATACAGGATGGATTTACTAGGCATAAATGGATCCAGAACGACTTTGTCAATTGAAGAACAAAACATTTCCCTATGTTCCCATGCAGAAATGCCACCAGCTTTTGACACATCCACCGTAAGCTCGCTTTCTCGACAAATAATTTCTCAGTGTGCGAGGGAAATGAACAGAACGTTCTGCTCAGATGAAGCGTCTTTGCGCAGACATCCAAAGAAGCGTGTTTCCTAATGGCGTTTTTTTTTTTTTGTGGGGTCCCTTTTGGTTTTGACCACGAAAGGAAAGCTAAGCCATTGAAGCCCATCCAACCCAACTGATGAGCGGTAGATACAGGATGGACAAAAGGAATTACTTATTTATACAGGGAGCAATTAAAATGTGGAATTTGCTGCCAGAGGATTCAGTGATGGCTACGGGCATAGATGGCATTAAGGGGGGGATTCGACAGATTCATGGAGGAAAGCTCTATCAGTGGCTACTGGCCATGGTGACTAAAGGGAACCTCCATGTACTGAGGTAGTCAGCCTCTGAATCTCAGTGCCAGGTGGCAACATCACGAGAAGGCCTCGACCTTTATGCCCTTCTGTTGGACCTCCAAAAGAACTGGTTGGCCACTGTGTGCAACAGTGTGCTGGACTAGATGGACCACTGGTCTGATCCAGCAGGGCTCTTCTTATGTTCTTATGAAGGCCTTGGCCTCTATGCCCTGTTGTTGACCCTCCAGAGGAACTGGTTGGCCACTGTGTGGGACAGGATGCTGGACTAGATGGACCCCTGGTCTGATCCAGCAGGGCTCTAGTGAGGTTCTTATCAGGGGATGGCCTCGGCCTCTGCCTTGTTGTTGGCCCTCCAGAGGAACTGGCTATCCACTGTGTGAGCAGGATGCTGGACTAGATGGACCCCTGGTCTGATCCAGCAGGGCTCTAGTGAGGTTCTTATCAGGGGATGGCCTTGGCCTCTGTGCCCTGTTGTTGGCCCTCCAGAGGAACTGGCTATCCACTGTGTGAGCAGGATGCTGGACTAGATAGACCACTGGCCTGATCCAGTAGGGCTCTTTGATGTTCTTCTCAGGGGAAGGCCTCGGCCTCTCCACCCTGTTCCTGGCCCTCCAGAGGAACTGGTTGGCCACTGTGTGAGATAGGATGCTGGACTAGATGGACCATTGGTCTGATCCAGCAGGGCTCTTTGATGTTCTTCTCAGGGGAAGGCCTCGGCCTCTCTGCCCTGTTGTTGGCCCTCCAGAGGAACTGGTTGGCCACTGTGTGAGATAGGATGCTGGACTAGATGGACCATTGGTCTGATCCAGCAGGTCTCTTCTGATGTTCTTATGAAGGCCTCGGCCTCTCTGCCCTGTTGTTGGCCCTCCAGAGGAACTGGTTGACCGCTGTGCAAGACAGGATGCTGGACTAGATGGACCACTGATCTGATCCAGCAAGGCTCTTCTGATGTTCTTATGAAGGCCTCTTCTTATGTTATGTTCTTATGTTAACACTTTCCCCCATCTTCCCCTCTATGAATACGAGGTTGCCATGTCTTCAGGCCTCAGTCCCAATTTGCATGTAGGAATGGCTCCAGCCATTTTGACCAAAAAAAATTTCAGGTCAGTTTGGAGGAGGAGGTGATTGGATTTATAGCCCGCCCTTCACTCAGAATCTCAGAGCAGCTTACGAGCTCCTTTCCCTTCCCCTCCCCACAACAGATACCCTGTGAGGTAGGTGGGGCTGAGGGAGAGCTCCCTCAAGAACTGCCCTTGGGAGAACAGCTCTGAGAGAACTTGCAACTGACTGAAGGTCACACCAGCAGCTGCATCAAACCCGGTTCTCCCAGATTAGAGTCTGTGCTCTTAGCCACGACACCAAACTGGCTCTTGCTTTGCAAAGATCAAATCTGCACAACTGAGTCCAGTGGCACTTTTAAGACCAACAAAGTTTTATTCAAGGTATAAGCTTTTGTCTGTACGCACACTTTTTCAGATACGATGAAATGGATGTTACCAGTCCATATGTGTGTGTGTGTGTGTGTGTATGTGTATGTATGTATGTAGAGAGTGGGCACCAAATCACACAGCATAATGAAAAGGTTTAACAGATGCAAAGACCAAATCGGAATAACAAGCTTAGGTTACCATTTTTTTGGGTTTAATTCTGGGGGTCTGAACTGGCGGAGACTGACCAAGAGAGAGATCTTGGAGTTGTAGTAGATAACTCAATGAAAATGTCGAGACAGTATGCGACTGCAATGAAAAAGGCCAATGCTATGCTGGGGGGTTTAGGAAGGAAAACAAATTAGCCACTATCCTAATGCCCCTGTATAAATCGATGGTGCTGTTAGCCGAATTGCTTTAATTTAAGATCATCAAATGGCAAAATACCGAGTTCTTGTCAGCTATACCAAGGTCCTGCGGGAGTTCCAGAAAATAGGCAATGAGGCTGAGTGGTTTCTTTGAATGATGTTTACTATAAATGTTTGTTCAAGCATACAAAAACGTAATCACACACACATACACACAAGATCTAGGAAAATTAGACAGAAAATAGCACTGTTGCATTAGCAGGAGTTTCGTTGGGGGGGGGGGTGATACGTTACCTGTCCTGGAGATAGGTGGTCCACTTCCACAAGAAGATTGAGGGGAGGCGAAAAGGAAAAATGGGGGACACGATCTGAACCTGCAGATGCACGCCTCGTCCTGGCTGCGCAAACCAGGGATTAAAGATGGAGGCAAGGTGTTGGGGATAGAAAGCTGGACGTAAGAGGTTGGTAAGAAGATAGGGGTCGAAGGAGGCTAGCACTGGGTTACTATTGTGCAAGATCTTTTATCAGGTAGCATAGGGGCGGGCTGCGCTGACCACATCCCATTGACACACCTACTAGTTGGTCCATCCCCACTAGCCCTACCATTGGTCAGTGTCATAAGGAGGAGGGGGTAGGAAGGAGTGGTCAGTATTGCAAATCTGGGTGCTAAGCAGGAACTAACACCTGGGCCAGCTGGTAGGATTCTTGGCGCCAATCCTTTGTCTCGATGGCTTCGGCCAGGTCACTCGATGGTCGACGATTTGTTGCTAAGCAACATCACTTAACATAATCTCTTACAGGAACTTTGGGGGAAGGTGTGAATTGACCAGCGTGAAGGAGACAGAAGGACTCTTTGAAATAGAGTCCTGGTCTCCATGTTAGTGTGAACTCTGGAGGAAGTCTCCTGCTGTGGGCTGGAGCCTCTCACTTCAATAGAGAGTGCATTTCGCCTTTTGCAGAATAACAACCCAAAGTTCAAACTTATGATTTTAACAGTTCATAAGAGCATATGATATGCCTTGCTGGCTTACAGTGTGACCTCATTTGGAGTACTGCGTACAGTTCTGGTCGCCACACCTAAAAAAAAAATATTATAGCATTGGGAAAAGTGCAGAAAAGGGCAACTAGAATAATAAAAGGCTTGGAACACTTTCCCTGTGAAGAAAGGTTGAAGCGCTTGGGGCTCTTTAGCTTGGAGAAATGATGGCTGAGGGGTGACATGATCGAGGTTTATAAGATTATGCATGGGATAGAGCGGGTAGAGAAAGAAGTCCTTTTCTCCCTTTCTCACAATACAAGAACTCGTGGGCACTTCATGACATTGCTGAGCTGTCAGGTTAGAACAGATAAAAGGAAGTACTTCTTCACCCCAAGAGTGAGTAACACATGGGATTCACTGCCACAGGAGGTGGTGGCGGCTACAAGCATGGACAGCTTCAAGTGGGAATTGGATAAACATCTGGAGCAGAGGTCCATCAGTGGCCATTAGCCACAAGGTATAGATAGGATCTCTCAGTCTGGGGCAAGTGGTGCTCTGTATTCTTGGTGCTTGGGGGGGGGGCAACAGTGGGAGGGCTTCTAGTGTCCTGGCCCCACTGGTGGACCTCCTGAGGGCCCTTGGTGTTTTTGGCCACTGTGTGACAGAGTGTTGCTGGATGGATCATTGGCCTGATCCAACATTGGCTTCTCTTATGTTCTTACGTTGGGGAAAAACATAGTGAAGAAAGTAAACAATTCAAAACTGGAGACTGCTGAGCAGATGTATCAACTGTGGAATGCCGAGAGTAATTAACTGGGACCCTGCCACCAATCAGCTGGTGGGGAGGGAGGGCTGTCATTGGGGTACCCCCACCTTCACTGGTGAGTCTGGAAACCCTATAGCAAGCCTGCCCCTCCCACATCCCCTACTAGTATCCAGGAGGGACCTGGTAACCCTGAACTGATCTCTGCAATCTGAAGACCAGCTGCGATTCAGCGAAAATGCCAGGAAGCTGGAAATCCTAGTTCAGATACATTAAAACAAACAAACAAACATCAACAACACAAAATCTTCGTTGTAAAATGGGGGGGGGGGAGAATATTCCCACACCCACACAAGCTCATAGGTGCCCTATTGATCTATACGCTGGGTCTTTTTATGTATCGATTTTACACAATGTAACCCGCACTCCTCTAACCTATTTTTTGAGCAAAATAAATCAGACCCTAGAGCCCAGGCAGAGTGGAAAGAGGGCGGCTGGAAATGTTCCCATCTGTCTGGTGTTTTACCCGCATCCTTTGTCACGACTGAAAGCCCAAGGTTTCCATTCAAAACATCCCAACAAACCAAATTGCCTTCTCTTCACTCTAAAAGAAAGACCTTGAGAGGGGGAGGGAAGGATTTACCCAGACATCTTCCCACAGTAGTCAGTGCTAGCGCCATAATTTCCATAGTAATCATACTTTAGATTATCCCTGATGTGTTAATATTATACCATCGAGAAGCCCACTTATTCTCAAACATAACTCAAGCAGTTTCCCGATGACTGCTCTCTCCCTTTCTCTCTCTCTCTCTCAATATTTTCCCCCTATCCACGGAGTAAATGGACTCCAGGTAATATTAAAATGTAGAACAGGAAGCGACTTCAGAGAAAGATGGCTTTTTCAATTCAGTGTTCTCTCCATCTGAAATGGATGTTTATGTTTATGTGTCTCTTCTCTTCTTTAATGCACTCTTCTTTCCCTTAGACAGAGCTATTTCTTTCCCCTGCACAAAAAAGTATGCATTTCAGACTCCCTCTTATCACTATGGCAAATAGAGGCACAGCTCATACCTGCTTAAATCCCTCGTTTTCATGGATTTTTTTTTCAAAAGAAGGTAACTCTAATCAGGGGTCATTTTGTAGAAAAAGAGGTGCAGGAGCTCATTAGCATACCTCATTTGCATACCTCATTTGCATATGCCACACCCTCTAACATACCAGAAGTGTGTCAGAAGGCAACACCCACCCCTCAGGATCCACTCCACAGGTGAGTGTAACTGACCTGCTCTTCCTCCATTCCCTTCCCCATCCAATACTTTGTGCAATAAAAATAAGCGTCAAGAACACACCCTCATTCTCTTCCTGCTCCCTTGAAACCACCAGGTTTCAAGTAGACTTGAGATACCCAGGACATGTGCACCACCCATCCCTTCCCCTTCCCCTCCCCACAACAAGACACCCTGTGAGGTAGGTGGGGCTGAGAGAGGTCTTTTGAGAACTGCTCATGAGAGAACAGCTCTGAGAGAACTTGTGACTGGCCCAAGGTCACACCAGCAGCTGCATGTGGAGGAGTGGGGAATCAAACCCGGTTCTCCCAGATTAGAGTCCAACTCCTGACCACTACACCAAACTGATGGGGTGGAAGCTGCTGAAGGGTTGGTGAAATTTCTCCAGTACTTATGTGCCATGTGTCCAGATAAAAAATGGTATACTTAGAAAATTTGTATGCCACCTTGAGCAAGTCTCTGGAAAAGCAGCACACAGTCATAAAAGGAACAATGATAAAATTATCAATATTAAAACAAAACATTAAAAACAATAAAGACCCTAGCAGGGCTTTCCCCGGGGCGCTGAGCCTCTGCACTGCTCGGGGAAGCCGAGGAGGGGGCGGGGCTTGATCATGTGCCCGCCCCCTGGGCTCCTCACTCCCGGAGCTGCGCTCCTGTGCGCTCCCGCTCCAACGGACCCCTGACTCTAACGTTAGATAGGGAGGCCTCCTAAATTCTCCTCATCCACATTTCTCCTCAGATTTTGGTGGTCCAAATTACCTGGTTTTCCAAAGTGGATATTGTGTTAAGAACCTTTGTATCTAGATTTTGTTTATCTCACCCTCCCCCATGGATTTTAGGATTTCCTCTATTTTATGATCGCAGAAAGAAAAAGAGGTGGGCTAGGCCCAAGCTCACTAAGTGAGTTTCACTGCTTAGTGGGGGTTTGAACCCTGGGCCTCATTCACTTTACTGTTCTAAATCTGATGTTATCTATTGCTGTTCCAGTTCCAAGTAAAGTGAAACAGCGTTGGGAGTTTCACACAATGAATTTCCTTCTGTTAATGAGCTGTCTCTAAAGGACTATGGTCATTTCAAACAGTGCAGCTTCCCCCCCCCCCCCCCTTTTCATGGCGTGATCCTGAGCCGGCTCTGCTGGGAGGGCGGGATAAAAATCTAAATAAATAATAAATATAAATTAAACTTTTTTTGAACAGTCTTAAGTTGAGGGCTATAGTGCTAGGCCAATATAATGGTATCGCTGTAGTGCTGAAGTGATATAATGGTTTAGCGCTATAGCGCTTAACTTAGAATGTTCAAAAAGAAGTACGAGGATGATCACACCACAAAAAAAGGGCAGGGGGAAGCAGCATTGTAGGAAATGCTGCAGACATTTTAAACAGCCTGCTGCAGCGCTTCAGAGGTGAAAACAGAAGAAAGCAGTTTCCCTCAAAAACAGATCAGCCATGCTTTGCTAACTGGACGCAAGTGGCTTCATATGAAAAAGTAAATAAAATCTGTTAGCAGACAGTTACTAAAACAGGTCTTTCTGAAACGACCAAAAATAAAAACCCATTAGCAACCAGCTACTAAAACGGAATACAAAGGCTGTTTGAAGGGGCCCTGGTGTCTCCAGGTCCGGTCTCAGCTAACACAATTATATACCTTTCCAAACTTCAACCTCCCCAGGCTCCTCTTCCCCAAATCTCCATGAATTTCCCAACCCAGAGTTAGCAACCCTAGGGCTCAGTATGCTGTTTTTTAGGGCAAGGGGAGTCTCTAATTTACTGAAGCCCTATCTCCCCTCCCCCAAGTAGGGCTGCCAAATCAGCCTGGGGGGCGGGGGATCCCCCGCTAAAGGGGTTCCCGATCCGGCGGCCAGCATTTGGCTGGCGGGGGGAACCCCACCCCTGAAGTCGTCCAGCAAGGATGACGTAATGACATCACCGGAAGTTATGTCAGCACGTTGGGGGCGTTGCCAGGGCGACATTCTGGCAACGCCCCCAACGTGCTGACATAACTTCCGGTGATGTTGCTGGGCGCGCGCGCTTCGCACGTGTGCCAGGAGAGACTCCCAGCCGGAGGAGGACCCCCCCCCCGCCGCCAGTGAGTCCCTACGACTTGGCAACCCTACCCCCAAGTGCAATGGTCACTTTCAGACTTGACTACTGCAACTTGCTCTATGCAGGCTTACCCTTGAGGCTGACTTGGAAATTACAACTGGTGCAGAATGCAGTGGCATGCCTGCTGACATTGACGCCTGCGCAGGCTCATGTTAGGCATGTGCTCCGCCAATTGCATTGGTTGCCAGTTACTGGATTCACTTCAAGGTGCTGGTAATGACCTTCAAAGCCTTAAACAGCCTGGGACCAACATATCTAAGGGACCACCTCTTCCCATACATGCCTTGAAGAGTGTTATGCTCTAAACATCGACACCTCCTGGGGGTCCCTGGGACGTCCGTCTTGCCTCGACCAGGGCTTTTTCTGTCCTGGTCCCAGCCTGGTGGAACATGCTCCCCACTGAGATCAGGGCCCTGTGGGATCTTCTTCAATTCTGCAGGGCCTATAAGACAAAGCTGTTCCACCAGATGTTTGGTTGAGGCAGTGGGTGCCCACATATGGCCTCCCTGAGCTCGCTGTCACCCACCCATCTACTCACAACTGGCCTCTATATTACCTGCACTATCAGGTCAGAATCTTTCTAGCCAGCTGAATTTTGTCTTAAGTTGTACCCATCAATTTTAATGTTTATAATGTGAGCCAGCAGATGCTGAGAAAATACAAGATTGGCTCCAAGTACAAAGTGACCTGATGAAGCATTGAGAGAAACAGATCGGTTATCCAGGAAATCTGTAGTCACATGGCAATTGTTTGGAAGCAGCAGCAGCAGCACTGCATGATGGAAAATAAACAAAAGGAGAAGAAGTAAATCTGTGGACTGTAATTGGACTACAATCATTTTTTGCACAGTGATCATTGGTGGGGTGCAACCTTTGGTTAGTCACTGTGGTCCATTTGCGGCTTGAACCTACAGGAAGTGGCTGGAGATCTCCCACTATTACAACTGATCTTCAGGCTATAGAGATCAGTTCACCTGGAGGAAATGGCTGCTTTGAAAGGTGGATACTATGGCATTGTACCCCAATGAAGTCCCTCCCTCCCCAAGCTCCATCCTTTTCGGGCACCACCCCCCAAATCTCCAGGTATTTCCCAACCTGAAGCTAGCAACCCTAGTCTGCGGACAGACCTTTCTTCTGCCTTTGTGATCAGCCCGCAGCCTGCGAATGAATTATCTGTTAAGACTATTTGCTTGTCTCACAACAATAGGGGTGACATTCATTATAGATGCTTGCCAATCAAGTGGAATGTCTCTTTCGTTTGGAATATATGCAAGTGTCCCCATTTGTGTCCTGAAAGAAGTAGTTTAACTGCTGTCTTTCCCCAAGCTCATTTCACGCTGGTTTCAAATTTCACTCCAGGGGGTCTGAAGAGTACTAAGCAACAGGATCTGTTTAAAGCAGTATAGTGCTAGCTTGACCACAGGAGGGCAATTAACGAATGTAAACAGTAATTTATAAACTAGAACAAGTATGGTTTGAAAGTAGAAACAGGTATAGATGGGTTTTTTTTTTGAAACTAGAATGATTCTAGAATGATTCTAGAATGATTCTAGTCAGATGTAGATTTGACCTTAATCTGTTGTTTGTGTTTACAGCTTGCAACTGACTCGCATAAGATCTATTAGACACCGTGTAGATATTCCGGCTAGAGAAGTAGGAGGAGGTATTTTAAATAAAGGGGTCTAAATTTCTCTATAGGTTAAACAGTTTTGGGGGGCTATTACATGTCTTTTGGTCACTTAGGCATTTTGAGGAACTACCTCTTTCTTTGTTCTAGAGAGCACAAGCTTTTTTAGCCATCATGGCATTTAGTACAGAGGATGTTAGCTGGTCTGTTCATGCTTTGTTATTTTAAATCCATGTACCCCTTTCCCCTTTGATCTCTTAGTGTTGTTGTTGTTCAGTCGCACAGTCGAGTCCGACTCTAAGGAGCCCATGGACCACATCACGGCAGGCCCTCCTGTCTTCCGTCATGCTCCTGAGTTTGCTCAACTTCATGTTTGTTGCATCTATGACACTGTCTAACCATCTCATCCTTTGCCATCCCCTTCTTCTTTGACCTTCAATCTTTCCCAGAGTCAGGGTCTTCTACAGTGACTGCTCCCTTCTCATTTGATGGCCAAAGTAACTGAGCTTCAGTTTCAGGATCTGGCCTTCCAGGGAACAGTCAGGGTTGATTTCTTTTAGGATTGGCTGATCTGATCTCCTTGCAGTCCAAGGGACTCCCAAGAGTCTTCTCCAGCACCATAATTCAAACACATCTATTCTTCGGCGCTTGGCCTTCCTTATAGTCCAACTCTCGCAGCCATACATCACTACCGGGAATACCATGGCTTTGACCCTACGGACTTTTGTCGGCAGGGTGATGTCTCTACTTTTATGTTATACTGCCTAGGTTTGCCATCACTTTTTCTTCCAAGGAGCAGGCGTCTTTTAGTTTCAGATCTTTTAGTAAAGTCTTCTTAAATCAAAACAAACACCTGTGGCTGGCTCCTTTTGCATTACGCCGCTACTGAATATCCAACAGTTTCCTTTCCCTTGAATCACCTCCAAGTTCAAATGAGACCTGGGTATTTTTTTTTAAAAAATTAAACAGCATCCTGTTTTCAAAGCCTTTTGCCTATCCAAATAGCCTTTTCACCCCCACCTCCCCGCCCCCGTACTTTCAGCCAGAAGGAACGGGGTCTGGGGTAAGGGAGAATACTTTGCTCCGGCCACCGGCTGAAATTATCCTGTTCATTGAGGCACAGGTGGAGCTTTTTCCTAACTCGATTTGGTCATTAAGAATCCTCTCTCTGCTTCAATACTTCCTCCCCGCGGCCCCGTATCAGCACTCTCTTCTCCAGTGATTAGGATGCAGCCGATCGGCCTTCTGAACTTATTACAACCCCTTTTCTAATGATCTCATAATGACTGCCAACCTAACACCGAGCAACCTGACAGATAATGATGTCAATTATGCAAAGCAGAAATGATGGCTTCAAACCGAATAGACTCTCCTCGCAACTGGGGAAGGAGATTGGCGGGCGGGGGGGGGGGTTCAAGAGGGAAAGAGCAGAGTGTTTATTTATAGTTTCACTTATTAACTCTGCCATCTTTGAGAACGTTGGTGGCAAGTAATAAAGAGAAGGAAAGGGGGAGTGAAAAACACACAAACACACACACACGAAGCAGAGTGCATAACAAGGTTGATAATGAAGCTTCTATCGATGCTTCAGAGGTCTAAATTGGCACCAGACAAAGGAGCATTTTCCTTCAATAGGTCTTGCCATAGTGCTAGTCCTCCGAGAGAGGTACGCTTCCCTGCAGAATGGCTTGCAGCCAGATTTAAAGACTTTGGGCAATTCCGCATTGGCTCCCCCCCCCCCCCGGTTGTTTTACCAAACCCACCTTGGAACAGAAACTCCCCTCTGTATTGCATGCTGCTTTCACTTCCTTTGAGCATCGGATTTTATGGTCACCTCCACACTCCACGCTGCTTTCGCTTCCTTTGATCGTCAGGATTTATGGTACCTTCTGCATCGTTTAATGGCCGTTTTATGGCTGTTCAGGGGTGACTTTGCAGTCAGTATGGAGTTGCCCCGGGGTATTAGAATGTGGGTTCGAGCTGCACTTTTCCTCAGTGTTGAGAAAATGGGGCGCGAATGCCAGACACAGAATCTTTTTGCATAAACCCTGCACCTTTTTGCTTAAACCCTGACAGGAAGCCATCTGAAGATCCCAGCTGATTATCATTATAATTGGAAGCACTTTACTGTAATTTATTGTAATGTAACGTATGTTATTTGTAACTGTTATAGCATTGTTATGTATTTTAACTGTTTTATGATGTATTGGGTTGGCACTGTGTGCCCTTGTAAGCTGCCCTGAGCCCGCTTGCGGGGAGGGCGGGGTCTAAAAATGAAATATAAATAAAATATAAATAAAAATAAATAAAATAAATAAAAATAATACAGTATTCTGTTTAACAAGAGACAGCATCCAGGCCAAGCTGCTCATCAACGAAAAGGGAAACCACAACCAAGAAATCAGAAGGAGATTAAGATTGGGAAAGGCAGCCATGGAGTACATGTATGTAAGGATGTGTCTCTGGAGACTAAGATCAAGATAATTCATATGATGGTATACTCTATTAAGATTGCCAACCTCCAGGTGGCACCTGAAGATCTCCTGCTATTATAATTGATCACCAGATGACCATAATCTGTTCCCCCGGAGAAAATGGCAGCTTTGGAGGGTGGACTCTATGGCATTAAACACTGGTTAGGTCCTCCCCTCCCCGAACACCAATCCTCCCAGGCTCTACCTCCAAAATCTCCATGTATTTCCCAACCCAGAGTTGGCAATTCTAATTACTATATATGGATTGATTCAGGTGGGTAGCCATGCTGGTCTGAAGCAATAGAAGAATGTCTGAGTCCAGGGGCACCTTTAAAACCAACAACGTTTTACACTGGGTATAAGATTTCATGTGCAGGTACATTTCTTCAGATATCTGATGACGTGTGCATGCACACAAAAGCTTATACCCAGAATTAAACTTTGTTGGTCTTAAAGGTACCACTGGACTCAGACTTTCTCCTACTAGGTATGGGTGTGAAAGTGGGATGATGAAGAACACCGATAGGGAGGAAATTGGTTCATTTCAAATGTGGTATCGGAGGAGAATTTTATGGACACCAAGAACCAACAAAAAGACAAGTAAGTGGATTCTAGATCCAATCAAGCCCGAATTCTCCCTAGAAGCTAAAATGACCAAACTGAGGCTATTGTTCTTCGGCTATATCATGAGAAGACAAATCTCACTGGAAAAGACGATCATGCTAGGAAAAGTTGAAAGCAGCAGGATACGATGGACTGACTCAGCATGAGATGGATTGACTCAGTCGAGGAAGCCACACCCTTCAGTTTGCAAGACCTGAGCAAGGATGTCAAGGACTGGACATGTTGAAGGTCATTCAGTCATAGGGTTGTCATAAGTCAAAGAGGCTTGATGATACATAACACTGGCTTGTTAATCAGTACTAGAAATCCAACACTTGAACATCCCTATGTCTATCTAGCTTCTGCTTGAAGACCACCCGAGTGGGAGACCCCCCCCCCCATGCCTTCAGGTGATTGGCTGATAATCAAACTGTTCTCAGTAGGAATGGCCACAAACCCACAAATGAACGCTGATTTGATCACGAACCAGGCCAGTTCGTGGTTCGCAAACCAGAAGTTTGGGAGAACATGTCACCCATGATCCACCCATGAACCTCCATGTTTTTATGGAGGTTTGTGAGAAATATGTTTTTGGGCTCCAAAGGCATTTAAATGTCTTTGGAGCTTACTTCCAGGTTGGGTGGCCCATTCAGAAGTGAGATCCAAAGGTCCTTAAGTACTGTCAGAGTCCACCACCAGCCCGTGGCCCCACCGGAATGAGCTCTGAAGGCATTGAAATGCCTTTGTAACCCACCTTGGATCAGGGTGGCCTGACTGAGCTACAAGAGTGAGCTCTGAAGGCTTTTATAGGCCTTCAGAGCACACTTCCAGGTGGGGCCTGCCCATTTTAGGCCCTGCCCATATAAGGACATATAAGCCCTATAAAAGCCTTCAGAGCTCACTCTGGGAGCTCACTCTGGCTGGCCCAACCAGGAAGAGGGCCCCAAAGGCATTTAAATGCCATTGGAGCTCACTTCTGGGTGGGCTGAGCTCCCCGAAATATGAACTGGTTTGTGCAGTGGAGTTCATTGAATGACTGTGGTTTAGGGTTCATGAAAACCCCGAACCATGAACCTCCAACAAACCTCAATTTTCATGGTTCATGCCCACCCCTAGCTCTCACCATTAGGAAGTTTATTTTAATGCTCAGCTACAGGTACCTTTTTATGCAACACAGTGAAAGAATGGTTAGCAACATATCCAGGAGTAGCAAATCTCTCATTTTTTCAAGTGCAATATGAGGAGGAGGAGATTGGATTTATACCCCGCCCTTCACTTGGAGTCTCAGAGCAGCTTACAAACTCCTTCCCCTCCCCACAACAGACACTCTGTGAGGTGGGTGGGGCTGAGAGAGCTCTTTCCAGAGCTGTGCTTGAGAGAACAGCTGTGCCAGAACCATGGCTTGCCCAAGGTCATCCAGCTGATTGAGAGTGGAGAAGTGGAGCATCAAACCCGGTTCTCCCAGGTTAGAGTCCGCACACTTAACCACTACACCAAACTGGCTCTCAATAGACTACATGTGAAACATAGGCGATGCCTCAGTGATGAGCCACAATGTTTGTCCATTCGTTTATTTAATTTAAATTTAATTTGCATTGATGTTTATGTTTGTAAAGTATTTATTTGCATGGTTCAAAGTGTATTGAATACACACGCGTTTTCTGTTCTATATAAAATAAAATGATTTCTTACTAAAGGAGAAAATGAGAGAAAAAAAATCAATTTCCATTCCAAGGCACTGCAGACTCCATGCCAAGAAAACGGGGATTGTGAAATCTGAATAAAGTCTGGGCATTGAGCAGACTGACGGCATTCCTCTTCTCTTGCTTAATTCATTCTGCTTTTAAAAAATATTTTTCAAGTTCTCATCTGTTTCTGCTAATCATAGGACTGGGTCCAAGTAACTTTTCTACTGCTGAGAAAGGGAGGCGAGGGTCTCCCTTGACCACCAGAAAGGCTAAGCTTGGGATCATGAGACCTGCGTGAACAAAAGCCATGCAGGACAGAAGTAGTAATATAAAGGGGGATTGGGTACGAATGAACAAAAGAGCTGGTTGGAGCCAATCCATGGAGAGAGTTGAGGAGCTATGCCGGAAGCCACACCCCAAATAAGAAGAGCTGGATCAGACCAGTGGTCCATCTAATTCAGCATCCTGTCTCACACACTGGCCAGCCAGCTCCTTTGGAGGGCCAACAGCGGGGCATAGAGGCCGAGGCCTTCATAAGACCACCAGAAGAGGCCTGCTGGATCAGATCAGTGGTCCATCTAGTTCAGCATCCTGTCTCACACACTGGCCAGCCAGTTCCTTTGGAGGGCCAACAGCGGGGCATAGAGGCCGAGGCCTTCATAAGACCACCAGAAGAGGCCTGCTGGATCAGATCAGTGGTCCATCTAGTTCAGCATCCTGTCTCACACAGTGACCAGGCAGTTCCTTTGGAGGGCCAACAGCGGGGCATAGAGGCCGAGGCCTTCGTAAGACCACCAGAAGAGGCCTGCTGGATCAGATCAGTGGTCCATCTAGTTCAGCATCCTGTCTCACACACTGGCCAGCCAGTTCCTTTGGAGGGCCAACAGCGGGGCATAGAGGCCGAGGCCTTCATAAGACCACCAGAAGAGGCCTGCTGGATCAGATCAGTGGTCCATCTAGTTCAGCATCCTGTCTCACACAGTGGCCAATCAATTCCTCTAGAAGTCCAACAACAGGGAATAGAGGCTGAGGCCTTCCTCCAGTGTTGTGTCCTGGCACTGGGATTCAGAGGTTCATTAAAAAAGAAATCGTATGGATTGGGATGAAGCCATGGCTCAGTGGTAAAACATCTGCTTTGCCTCCAGAAGGCCACAGGTTCAATCCCTGCATCTCAAATAAAGAGGCAGGAGATGATTTGAAAAACTTCTACCTGAATGCCTGGAGACCCACTACTGGTCGGAGTAGACAGTGCTGACCTCAATAGACCAATGGCCTGGTTGATTGCAGCCGTGTTGCAGTTGAGCTCAGTGAAGAATGTCTGTTAATCTCTTTGTCTCAGTTAATTTCACTTTCTTTGGTAGATCAGTGGTCCATCTCAATATAAGGCAACTTCATGCATCCACTTATGCATACTGAGGTTATACAAAGTGCTGTCTGAAGTCTATCTTTCCCATTGTTAAGGCCATCTGGTGTCAGAATCTGACAATACTATGCTTGTTTTTCTGTGTCTGTGATCTGTATTGTAGCCATTTGTTATTTACTGCTTGCCTTGAAATATATTATCTGCTCTGCTGAATGTAACTGTCTGTTCCTGGGAGGGTGGCGTGCTACATTCCTGAACGTCACATAAACAACTAGGACTATCGCATCCGTCCCCTCCCACTAGCTTTTGAGGTCCGAAGTATATTATCTTGCTGTTCTAACCTTGGAGACTCTCGGATTGTTTCTAACCAAATGTTTAGCCTATCGTTCACACATTTGGGTCGCACAGGGCAGGAAGGGAATTTTTATTACTTTCCCACCTCTTCTGTGAGAACCAAACGGTTGCCACTTTTTCCTGCTTCTTTGTATCTACCCTGATTGGTCCAGTACCTGTATTCAACTGTGCCTGAAGGTATATTAACCCATGTTACCTGCTGTCATATATCTCTAACAAACATCGAGAACCTGAACCATTATTAGAAATAAAAGAACTTTGCTTCAAACAAAGGTCTGGTCTGATAGTGTCAGCTCAGAAGCCTCACATCTGGAAGCATGAGTTTTACATTTTTACCTTCTCCTGGTGGCCCTTAGATGGAATCACCAATTATCCCTCACACAGGTCCTTCCATGAACCATCCCCTTGATACCGCTGCTGAAGTTAGGGAAAGGGAGGAAATAAAGAGAAGAGGAGGAGGAGGAGGAGGAGGAGGAGAAGAGACAGTAGCAGAAGGTATTATGGTAGATGGATGGCGGCATCCTTTTGGGCTGCGGTCACACGCAGTTTGTGGCACTATGGTAGCATTAATGGTAACGGTCAGGGCTCTTTTTGTAGCAGGAACTCCTTTGCATAATAGGCCGCACACCCTTAATGTAGCCAATCCTCCAAGAGCTTACAGAGCTCTCTTTACAGGGGCTACTGTAAGCTCTTGGAGAATTGGCTACAACAGGGGTGTGTGGCCTAATATACAAAGGAGTTCCTGCTACGAAATGAGCCCTGGTAACGGTAATGGTTTCCCTTGCTTGAAAGCCAGTCGAATCTGACTCTAGAGGGGTGGAAGCATTACCTGAGCAGAATAAATGGGCCCCTCCAGATGAGAACATCAGCCTTCCATGGAGCAATCAGCAGCAGCCTGTGCTGTTCCACAATGGAAGTGGAATAAACAGATATCGGGGAAGGTCCATTATTAACGGATCGTTCTCGGTTCCCACCGGGTTTTCTGACGTCTGACCTCTCCTGCAGTGAAAGGAACCCAGAAAAGACGTCTGAACCTGCAGATCCATTTTCACTGCTGGGGTGGTTTTTGCCTATATGAGCAGATGCGCATGAGTGCATATGTGCACCCACCCATCTGCATGTAAAAGAACAACAACAACGGGGCAGCATGTTCCGTGGCTGAGGTGCTGCAGTAATGTGGATGCTTGACCATGGGGCGGCCGTGTGGGTAACCCACAGCAGGGTGTGCTGTCTGTTAGAGGCGCCACCGTATTGCGCCAAGCCACCAGTGTGACCACAGCCTTCATCTCCCATGAGCTCTTCATGGAGCCAAGTTTCACTAAGCCAAATGGGGCTCCACAGGATTGGTTTAAGGCAAGGTCCCTCTTAAATTCAGCTAAATTCAGCTAAATTTAGGCTCTTCTGTTGCTAATTTTGACATCCTTCTAGTTGCATGAAGCTTTGGCCACCTGGCTGTCTTTGTGGACAGCAGCCATACCACAAAATGAATATTTCAGTCTTGCTTTAGGATATTTAATCCATAGGGCTGCTGGTCCTGGCTTGGGAAATCCCTGGCGATTTTAGGGGTTTAGTCTGGGGAGGGCAGAGAAAGGAGGGACTTCAGTGTGGTATAAAAACAAAGAGTCCACCTGTTTTCTCCAGGGAACTGATCTATGTCACCTGGAGATCTGTCGTAATCCCAGGAGATCCCTGGCCACCACCTGGAGGTTGGCAAACCACCAAAAAAGGTACTGTACAAATAAAGTATCAGACAACAAATTGTGTCCTTAAAATGAATTAGTATTTTCTGTTAGAGTCCTCTTTCACAGAAGTTATAAACCACTCCCTTTTCGTCTCTAAACAAAGTCACAAATGAAGCGGCTATGGATTGCCTAGGTTGCCGTCCATTTCCTTTGACTTCTTCAGTCAGTTTAGAAGAAGAAGAGAAGAGAAGAGATTGGATTTATACCCCGCCCTTCACTCACTTAAGAGTCTCAGAGCGGCTTACAAACTCCTTTCCCTTCCCCTCCCCACAACAGACACCCTGTGAGGTAGGTGGGGCTGAGAGAACTCTTTCCCAAGCTGTCCTTGAGGGAACAGCTGGTCCAGAGCTATGGCTTGCCCAAGGTCATCCAGCCAGGTGCAAGTGGAGGAGTGGGGAATCAAACCCGGCTCTCCCAGATTAGAGTCCGCGCACTTAACCACTACACCAGACTGGTGTAGTGGTTAAGAGCATGGGCTCTAATCTGGGAGAACCGGGTTTGATTCCCCACTCCTCCTCCACATGCAGCTGCTGGTGTGACCTTAGGTCAGCCATAAATTCTCTCAAAGCTGTTCTCTCAAGGGCAGTTTGAGAGAGAGCTCTCTCAGCCCCACCTAGCTTACAGGGTGTCTGTTGTGGGGAAAGGAAGGGAAGGGAAGGGAGATTGTAAGCCATTCTGAGACTCCTTCGGGGAGTGAAGGGCAGGGTATAAATTCAATCTCTTCTTCTTCTCATCTTCTTCTTCAGGCCACTATCTCGATGGTGGCACCCTAAAAGTTCTGGATGTTAACTCCGACTTTGCAGTCTATCTTCAATTTGACTCTCTTGCTGTTCATTTTATACAGCTTTAAATTATTTTTCCATGCTCATTAAAAAGAAAAACACATTCGGTTGTGCCATTGGTGGTTTTAGGGTTAATGGGATGGATGAGCGATAGACAATACCTTCCATTTCTCAGAGATGAAGTGGATTCTTTTTTCAATATACGAAGCACAAAATACTCTTTCTCTTCCTTGACTCTGATATCAAATAAGCCCTAATATCATTAACGGGCTAACAACATGCTTTATTAACGATATAGCCTCGAAGCCAAACATTTTAGTCTGTTTTACAGAGAAAGTCTTCTTCCTGACACATCACAAACCTCTTTGCCAAAGATCTCTGGACTTTTACCGCAAGACAAGTGCAAGGAATGCAGCCTAAAATGGAACCACATGAATTAAAAATAGGGGGGGGGGGAATAAGTTATTAAGCTGTCTAATTGATTTTGTGGCCCGAATGGATGATTTCCTGTGGCATAAATGATTGCTAATCCTACCGAAGCTTTAAAAAAATATGGGTTTTTTTCCATCTCAGCTGAGTCTTTTTGCAAACATTAAATTGCCGTTAAATTTCCTTCTTCGAGCTCCTTTCCATTTCCTTCTTAAGATAATTTTCCCTGTTCGATTCTCCATGTCTACATGCTTGAACTTGTAGAAGCTGAGGACAGACTGAAAGTCTGCCGCGCCGTGGAGGGAATTTCCCCCGCGGCACGGCATTCACACACCGCCGGAAGGAAGCTGCCCACAGCGTTCAGACTGCGGGCGGCTTCCTACGGTGGCATGCAGACGCTGTGCGGTTCCCCCTCCCGGCGCATGTTCACACCCACTCTGGTGGGTGGAACACGTGCCGCAGCAGCCGAGCACCACTTTGAAGTGGTGCTCGGCTGCTGCGGGAGGAGCGCGGCCCTGGACACGATGCGTCCGGGCCGCCTCCTCGGGGCAGATGCAGCCGAGACTGTCAGTCTGTCCTCAGCCAGAGATAGCTTGACAAAACTGATAGTTTGTCTAAGGGAATGTTCACACACGCGTGGAAGTTATTGTGGCAGGATGCAGGAAGGACACGCAGGCTGCAGTCACACACACTAAGCCCCACTCTGCATCTCGCATTCGCTCTGTTGTTTGACCAAACCCACACTAGAACAGAAAAAGATGAGGCTCAAAACCACATTCAGATACGCTAGGCCAACGCTGTACTGACTGCATAGATCTGTGTAGACAGTACCATAAAACTGAGAGATCAAAGAAAGCGAAACCAGCATGGAGTGTGGAGGATGCCATAAAATCCGACAATCAAAGAAAGTGAAAGCAGCATGCAATGTAGAGGGGAATTTCTGTGCCAACGCAGGTTTGGTAAAACAGCAGGGTGAATGCTAGATGCGGAATGGTCTAAATAATCCACTTTCCAACTGGATTTTACTGTGTGCACATGCAAAATTCAGTTGGAAAGTGCACTGAAAGTGGATTATTGTCAGTTAACTGCCATGAATTCTTTTCAATAACTGTATGACTGCTACAAGGTGTATTTACATGATCTCTGAAAAGGTTATCGGCTTTCATGTGTTTTACCCTCATGATTAGTGACAGGACCCACCCAAGAGTTCTCAACGGAGCCATGACTCCCTCCTCTGGAATGAGTGCTCTACTCCGCTCGCTTGCTTGCTTCGTTTGCGCATGCCCGGCTAAATTACTTGCTTCTCCCCTGTAATCTCTTTTGCCCTGTCCTTGAACAGGAGTGCTAGCAGTTATGTGTGATCCAAACTCACCGGTATTTTGTATTCTTCTTATCCATGTCTTGGGAACTGAACTTTAGAGATGTTCAACATCATTATTCTCTGGGAACTCCTTTTCCCGTGTTTTCTATGGGAACTTCTGGCCAGTATATTTGAGCATCCTGCCTAGTGATTGGTAGAATATCCTTAAGCCATATTTCATATCCAGTATATCAATACCTGTAATCCCTAAACCCAGTATTACTAACAGTGGAAGTGTTTGACTCCAATGATCTTCTCTACAAATAAAGGACTTATTGCTTAAGGAGACCTGTTGTGGACTACATCTTTTGGGACATTCTCACAATTATTTAGCGTCTGTGATTGCTCAGACTCCTATACCCTCCACAACTGTGAGTCTGTACTAGTGGTGTTCGAAATTGTGCTTCATAATTGCTTTAGTATATGCCTTTAGAAGTACCAACCATGTGAAGTGAAGTGGAATCTATACAAAATATGCTCAGTTACACCTCCCCCTTACTTTCTATTTTTTGTTACGGTTCTGGGGTTGTGATGGACAGATTTTGGGGGTGGTGCCTGGAGAGGGTGGGGTCTGGGGAGGTGAAAGACCTCAGCAGGGTGTAATACCAAAGAATCCACCTTCCAAAGCAGCCACTTTCTCCAGGGGAACTGGTCTTAGTCAGCTAGAGGCCAACTGAAATAGCAGGAGATAGATCAAGATGAGTAGCCATGTAGCAGAAGAAAAGAGCAAAAGTCCAGTAGCACCTTAAAGACTAACAAAATATGTGTCAGGGGAGGAGCTTTCATGAGTCACTGCTCACTTCAGTCATAGCAGATCTCCAGGTGCCACCTGGAGGTTGGCAGCCCTAGGAGGAAGGTAAGGTTTGGGGAGGGACCTCAGCAGGATACAATGCCACAGAGTCCACCCTCCAAAGCAGCCATTTTCTCCAGGGGAACTGATTGCTGTGGTCTGGAGATCAGTTTTAATTCTGGGAGATCTCCAGGCCCCATATGGAAGTTGGAAACCCTAAGCCCTCCCCAGATATTGTCCATAACTAACACTGTATTTAAGTATTCGGACTATCAGTCTATGTGGTATGGGGTATATAAGAACATAAGAGAAGCCAATGTGGGATCAGGCCAGTGGCCCATCCAGTCCAACACTCTTCTGTGTCACACAGTGGCCAAAAACACCAGGTGTCCTCAGGAGGTCCACCAGCGGGGCCAGGACACCAGAAGCCCTCCCACTCTTGCCCCCCCCCCCCAATCAAGCACCAAGAATACAGAGCATCACTTGCCCCAGAATAAGAGTTCCTATCTACACCTTGTGGCTAATAGCTACTGATGGACCCCTGCTCCAGATGTTTATCCAATTCCCTCTTGAAGCCGTCCTTGCTTGTAGCCGCCCCCACCTCCTGTGGCAGTGAATTCCATGTGTTAATTACTCTTTGGGTGAAGAAGGACTTCCTTTTATCCGTTCTAACCCGACTGCTCAGCAATTTCATGGAGTGCCCACGAGTTCTTGTATCGTATATTTAAATGAATTAATAACGATGAATGCTGATGTGAAAACAGGCTTCACTGTGCAGTGTCCTAGATTAGAACTGATTATATGATAAATCTCACTCGGTCCATTTATAAAGACTTGGCAGTGGTCTCCATGCATCTGAAGGGGACCGATCACTCTTTTCGACTGAGTCTTCTTTGAAACTGGCCTCTCTTTGTATCGTCCTCTCTCCTGTCCTGTCTTTCATTTGTCTGCTGCATTTAAAGCAGTGAAAAATTAATGCATCTGTTGAAGAGTGCCCTGGCTCACAAAAGCTCACGAACATGCATGAATTTGCCTTATACTAAATCAGGCCCTTGGTCCACTGAGATCGATATTGTCTACTTAGACTGGTAGCGACTCTTCTGAGTTTCAGGCAGAGGTATGTCTTATCACCTGCTGCCTGGTCCTTTTAACTGGATGTACCGGAACTGAACCTGGGACCTTCTATATCCCAAGCAGATGCACTCCCACTGAGCCACAGCTCCTCTCCAAAATATTTTTTTTCTTGCTGTTTAAGGTGACGCCGGACTCCAGTTTATTCAGCTATATGACTCAGTAAGTCACTGTCTTGAACATTATGGGTGAACTGTGGGACAGGTGCAACCATGAAATACCCTATCAACATTATTCACCACTCGGACTTGGATGGGAGACCATCAAAGAAGACTCTGCAGAGGAAGACAATGGTCAACCATCTCTGCTTCTCACTTGCCTCAAAAGCTCCTTGCTGGGGTCTCCATAAGTCAAGTCAAGTTTATTAGTACGGTCAAGCGACCAGTCACAATAAAACATTTCCAAAGGGAATATTGATATAAAATACACAATAAATACATACAATTCAAGTAGATATTTTAAAGGGCATTAAAACAAAACAGGAGCAGCATAATGTATCATTAAAGCGGGAACAGAACAATGCTAATTTATCATTAACTTACTATCTAGGATACAAGTTTCCTCTTCTTTAATGCCAGGAAACAAAATTTTGCCACAGCTAAAGATATCCTCTCTTTCCGATCTTCCAACAAAAAAGTTAAAATCCTTAATTCCGCAAATTTCAAATGAACATCCAAAGGTTTAAATTTGGACAACAATGGGAAGATTAACAACTGTCTCTCCATAACATCAAAATTACAATGTAATAGGATATGTGAGACTGACTCTGTCCCAAGACAAGGACAACATCTTTGAGAGATCGGCCAGCGCAAAAACCTTCCTTGTAATAGATTAGAGGGTACGGCATCAAAATGTGCTCATGAAAAAGCCCATCTATAGCCGTCATATATGATGTTAGATAGATATGGAGCGGGTACAAAACCTGCCCAAGATTTCAAAGCTCCATATCTCGGAGGTAGAAGCGCTTCTTCTGTCTGGGCCTCTATATCCATTAAACGTTGGAATACTATAGATTTAGCTTTAGTCAGTCCTAGATCAAAAAGACTAGCAGGGTGAAGCCCAATTGATTCGCGTTTAACCAATATTTTGGAGGACCATTCAGGATATGGAGTGGCAGCTAAAAAAGATGGAATTAGCCCTGTAGGCTTCAGATGCGTTCTTAACCAGTAAAAAACTGAAGCAATCCAGATTTTCGTTTTCACTCTTGGCACCCCGAGCTCCTGCCTGAGAACTACGTTCGCTGTGCATTTAGGCGCATTAAATAATGCTCTAATAAATTTAGATTGGACTTTTTCCAGGTCCTGGTCTCCATAAGTCTTGGATGGGAGACCACCAAGGAAGACCCTGCAGAGGAAGGCAATGGCCAGCCACCTCTGCTTCTCACTTGCCTTGAAAACTCCTTGCTGGGGTCTCCATAAGTCTTGGATGGGAGACCACCAAGGAAGACTCTGCAGAGGAAGACAATGGTCAACCATCTCTGCTTCTCACTTGCCTTGAAAGCTCCTTGCTGGGGTCTCCATAAGTAAGAAGAAGAAGAGAAGAAGAGATTGGATTTATATCCCGCCCTTCACTCACTTGGAGTCTCAGAGCGGCTTACAAACTCCTTTTTCCCTTCCCCTCCCCACAACAGACACCCTGTGAGGTAGGTGGGGCTGAGAGAGCTCTTTCCCAAGCTGTCCTTGAGGGAACAGCTGGTCCAGAGCTATGGCTTGCCCAAGGTCATCCAACCAGGTGCAAGTGGAGGAGTGGGGAATGAAACCCGGTTCTCCCAGATTAGAGTCCGCGCACTTAACCACTACACCAAACTTAGCCCTGTAGGCTTCAGATACGTTCTTAACCAGTAAAAAAACTAAAGCAATCCAGATTTTCGTTTTCACTCTTGGCACCCCCATCTCCTGCCTGAGAACTACGTTCGCTGTGCATTTAGGCGCATTAAATAATGCTCTAATAAATTTAGATTGGACTTTTTCCAGGTCCTGGTCTCCATAAGTCTTGGATGGGAGACCACCAAAGAAGACTCTTCAGAAGAAGACAATGAGCAACCACCTCTGCTTCTCACTTGCCTTCAAAGCCCCTTGGCTGGGGTTGACATAGATTGGCACTTATGTACATCCATACTCTAAGACTATGAACTATATTTATGCTCACATGGAGGTATTGTGCTGGTGGTACATATGGTTCAACAATTACAGCAAAGCTGAGATCCAACATGGTGTAGTGGTAGAACGTCAGACTAGGATCTGACAAACAGAGCTTCGACTCTTGCAAGCTTATGCCCTGGGGACCTTGCTGTTCTCTAAGGTGCTACTAAATTTGAATCTTGCTCCTCTGCTCCAGACCAACCCAGCTACTCACCTGAGATTAGACACTTGGGACACTTGGGTTCAAATCTACCTGAGGGACCTACCTACCTGAGGGACCATCTCTCCCCATATGCACCCTAGCAAGCACTACGATCGGGCTCCCAGAATTGCCTGGTTCTTCCAGGGCTGAAGGAAGCCCGGTTGGCAGCAGCGAGGGCCAGGGTCTTTTCTGTGGTGGCCCCGCACTGGTGGAATGAGCTCCCAGGTAACATCAGGGCCCTGCTGGACCTCTTACAGTTCCACAGGGCCTGCAAGATGGAGCTCTTCCACCAGGCTTTCAAGTAGGGGTCGCCTTGATTTTTATAGCCTTGGCCCAACCATTGGAAACCGCCAATTTTGATAATTCTGCAGCGACCAGAAGTTTAAAGTGCCTGCTGATGCTGCTTGGATGAAGGCGATGAAACTTTGCTATCTGGTATTGTGATTTTGAACTGTGTATGGTATGTTTTTATAGGATGGTGGTTTTATGGAATTTTACTGCATATGAACCTGTTGGTAGCCGCCCTGAGCCTGCCGTAAGGTGGAGAGGGCGGGATAGAAATCCAATAAATAAATAAATAAATAATCTATTGAGTGACCTTGGGCCAGTCATTGCTCTTACCCTAGTTTACCTCACAAGATTGTTGTGAGTTTAAAATGAAGAAGAATATTTTTTTTCTTTAGCTCCTCGGAAGCAGGGTTGTGTTGGATTACAAACATGTTAGATAGCTGTGAAGAAGAAGAAGAAGAAGAGGAGGAGGAGGAGGAGATCGGATTTATACCCTGCCCTTCACTATCCGAAGGAGTCTCAGAGCGGCTTACAATCTCCTTTCCCTTCCCCTCCCCACAACAGATACCCTGTGAGGTAGGTGGGGCTGAGGGAGCTCTTTCGAGAACTGCTTGTGAGAGAACAGCTCTGAAAGAACTTGTAACTGATCCAAGGTCACGCCAGCAGCTGCATGTGGAGGAATGGGGAATCAAACCCTGTTCTCCCAGATTAGAGTCCATGCTCTTAACCACTACACCAAACTGGAGCAGAGAAGTTTTCCTTCCGTTTAGCGGAACAGCTCAGGGCCCTTAACTTGCTTCCGAGGAAGGGGTGATGGCCCAAGGAGAAGGGACAGCGTCAGAAGTAAATACAAGCTGACTTATAAAACCAACGCTTTGATTTTCTCAGCATGCGGCTACCTAGATGTTTGACGGGCAGGAGAATTACACTGCCTGTCTAGAAAAGAAAGTGATATGGCAGTAGTTATTAAGGAGGACGGAGGAATTAGAGGAAGGGGGAAGGAGTTCGGTGCTGGGAACGTGCCCCAGATTTTGATAGGTCAACGGAGAAAGGGAAGGATTGCAGTTTTCCAAATCAAAACACCCGAGACCCTGGGAGATCTATGGCTAGATCTTGCCAGCATCTTTTCGAGGGAGATCAGAACTGCAGGATGATCAGTCTGGATCCGGGCCACGTGGGCGGGAGGTTTAACCCTTTTGGCACAGCCATATTTTATAAATCAAAACTGGGGTCCCTACACTGTTACCATCTGTTATGTTTTTATCCTGCTCTTCTTCCTGAGTAGTTCTCCCCTTGTAGGGACGCAAGCCTGCAGGTGGGACCTGGGGATCTGGAGGTGATTTGCCATTGCCTGCCTCCATGTTATGAGCCTGGTATTCCTTGGTGGTCTACTATCCATTTACTAGCCAGAGATGACCCTGCTTAGCTTCATGAGATCTGATGAGATCAGGCTAGCCTGGGACATCCAGGGCAGGGCATCTTCACAGAAGATGAAGATGATGATGAGGAGGAGATTGGAATTATACCCCACCCTTTACTTGGAGTCTCAGAGTGGCTTGCAATCTCCTTTCCCTTCCCCTCCCCACAACAGACACCCTGTGAGGTAGGTGGGGCTGACAGACCTCTGAGAGCTCCTCTTGAGAGAACAGCTCTGAGAGAACTGTGGTTTGCCCAGGGTCACCCCGCTGGCTACATGTGCAGGAATGGGGAATCACACCCAGTGCTCCCAGATTAGAGTCCGTGCTCCTAAACCACTACACCAAACCGGCTCTTAACCCAATGCATCGTGTTGCTTCAGGACACTGAACTCCATTCGCTGTTTCACTGGTGGTAGAAAGTGCAAGTTGCGGCCAACTTACGGTGACCCTGTAAGTTCTTTTTTAAGGCGAGAGACATTCAGAGGTGGTTTGTCATTGCCGGCCTCTGCCTAGTGACCCTGGACTCCTTTGGTGGTCTCCCATCCAAGTGCTAATCACGACTGACCCTGCTTAGCTTCTGAGATCTGCTGAGATCGGGTTATCCAGGGCCATCCAGGTCTAGTAATGCTCTTTTGTTAAGACTAAATATAGATCGGCACTCTGTAGTGTGAACTGTCAAGAAGCAGTGTTTATTGCTTTAAACCTAATTCCCAGCTAATCTTTCCTCTGTGCCATCTTCTAGGCTCTTATCAATTGCTGCTTCTTCCAAAGTCAATGCAAACAAACAAACAAAAACCGTTCCTATTCTGACATGCAAATAACAATGATTCCCAAGTAGCTCTGGTACCCACAGCATTTCAAACCAAGATGATATTTAGCAAAGGGAATGGGCTATGGATCTTTTGGCGAAATGGAATAATACATGGTTTGCTGCCTTCCTGATTTAGTTGCATAAAGTGAACTGAAGCAGGTAAGTGCAGCATAAAGTTGAATGGGAACTATTAGAGTCCCGGCCGAATCTCTCGCAGAAAGTGCCATCTTATGATTTCCTAATAGATAATGCAGACAAGTTGGCTCAGTGCATTTGCTGTTACTTCCTCAGTTAAAGACCTGGTGCAGGCATTACTTTTAAGAGTATTAGGACAATCGGTGATGGTCCACTCCTGAAATAAACGCTGTGGCCTATTTTGCACTGGCCAGTTGCTTCTCGTTCTCTCTGGAATTTCCCCTCCCAGTTTCCTCCGGAGTATTTTCTTCATTTTCCCACTTGGAACCTCAGCCCTTTCAATATAGCGTGATGAAGGGTTTTCTCCAAAAATAAATTAGAAACTCCCACAATGGGGTGGCCCTGATGAAAGGCGGGTGAGTGGGCGTGTTTTCATTTTGGGTTCTCCCCCAGAGCAAACAGGAAAATCCTCTAAAAACAGGATTTGTTTGCTCCAGGGAAACTCCGGTGCAGCAGGGCGATACTCCAGAGCAAAACGTGAGCCCGGAGCAACTGGTGTGAAAACGACCAGAAGCTCCGGTGCAAGCATGAGAGCAAACCTGGGGCAAATGCTAGTGCAAAATCAGCCTGTGTGTTTACTGTTACCCAGAAAAGCTCTGAACTGGCTGTTGGTTTGCTAGTAGTACCACTGGAACTATAAAGTGAGCGGTTACTTAATTGCGCGATCTCTTGCCCTAGGAAGCCAATTTTCCACGTGGTGGAAGAAGAAGAAGAAAAATATGCAGTTAAAAATAAGTTAAGACATACATGCAGTCAAGAAATATATGCAGTTAAAATTTAGTTATGGTTAAAATAAAGAAGAAGAAAAAAAAGAAGAGGAGGAGATTGGATTTATACCCCACCCTTCACTCGGAGTCTCAGAACAGCTTACAAACTCCTTTCCCTTCCCCTCCCCACAACAGACACCCTGCGAGGCAGGTGGGGCCGAGAGAGCTCTGACAGAAATGGCTCTTTTTTCAAGAACAGCTGTGCCAGAACTACAGCTTGCCCAAGGTCATCCAGCAGCTGCAAGTGGAGGAGTGGGGGATCAAGCCCAGTTCTCCCAGATTAGAGTCTGCGCACTTAACCACTACACCAAACTGGCAGGAGGAGGAGGAAGAGGAGGAGAGTTGATTTTTATACCCTGCTTTTCTCTGCCCTAAGGCAAAGGTGTCAAACCCATTTGTTACAAGGGCTGGATCTGACATAAATATCTCTTTGTTGGGCTGGGCCATGTGTACCATAATTCGTAATGCCAGGTCGTGATGATAAAAACTGTATAAAGGACAGCAGCTGGTGAGCTCCAGGTTGGCATGCCTTGACTGCAAGGCCCCCTGGGGTGGGAGGGGAGTGCAGAGAAAAACCCACAGAGGCGGACTGAAGGGGTAGCAGTGCAATGCTGGGCAGATGCTTCCATGATGCTTGACTGATACAGGTGAGGTTGTTCTGCTGTGCTAAAGCCATAATGGAGCAGCTCTGCCTACTCCCCCCAGCCCTCCTTCCCTTGCATCAGTTGCTCAAAGGCCTCATAACAGCCCTGGATGGGCTCGATGCGGCCCCTGGGCCTTATGTTTGACACCCCTGCCCTAAGGAGTCTCAGATTGCAGTCACATGCGCGAGATAAAGGGGGGGGGGAGGCTATTTCCTCTGGTGGAAGTTGACCCGCAGTTGCGTGATCACACAGTCTTTTGAACCTGCAGGCACAGCACACCACTGCATGATCAGAAACAACCGTGAATGAGTCGGGTTTTTTTTTTTTTTGCCATTTGTCTCTGATGCGCTTAAACAAGGGATCGATGATTCGCACGTCAGCCCTGAAGGCTCCCTATGGAGTGTGTGATGATGTGCATACCGAGAAGGGAAAATAACAATGGCACAGAGTCAGGATGGCCTGATCAGACCATCCTGATGCCATGAGGGTGCGCTGGAGTGATCAGATGCAGGAAAGTCCATCTGTGGCCCACAGCAATCCGTTTGCTGCTGGATTTTTTGAGGTGTCTTTTAACTCCCCTTGTGCAGCGGAGTAAAGCGGATTGCTGAAGGCTGTGGTGTGCTTCCCGGATGTTGTTGTGTGATCACGCTCCTTCAATCCACCTGGCATTCACACCTAATTGTGCGTGTGATCACAACCTCTAAGTGGCTTACAATTTCTTTCCCTTCCTCTCCCCACAACAGTCACCATGTGAGGCAGGTGGGGCTGAGAGAGTTCTGAGAGAATGGTGACTGGTCCATGGTCACCCAACAGGCCTCATGTGTCTCTAAGCAGCTTACAATCTCCTTTCCCTTCCTCTCCCCACAAAAAGCGCCTTGTGAGGCAGGTGGGGCTGAGAGAGTCTGAGAGAACTGTGACTAGTCCAAGGTCACCCAGCAGGCCTCATGTGTCCCAAAGTGGCTTACAATTTCTTTCCCTTCCTCTCCCCACAACAGGCACCTTGTGAGGCAGGTGGGGCTGAGAGAGTTCCGAGGGAACCCTGGCTGGCCCAAGGTCACCCAGCAGGCCTCATGTGTCTCAAAGTGGCTTACAATCTCCTTTCCCTTCCTCTCCCCACAACAAGCACCTTCTGAGGCAGGTGGGGCTGAGAGAGTCTGAGAGAACTGCGACTGGTCCAAGGTCACCCAGCAGGCCTCATGTGTCTCAAAGTGGCTTACAATTTCTTTCTCTTCCTCTCCCCACAACAGGCACCTTGTGAGGCAGGTGGGGCTGAGAGAGTTCTGAGGGAACAGTGACTGGCCCAAGGTCACCCAGCAGGCTTCACATGGAGGTGTGGGGGATCAAACCTGGTCCTCTGGACTAGAGTCTGCTGCTCTTAACCGCAACATCACACTCGCTGTAAATTATTCACGTCAGCATTAATTTATACTGTTTTTTAGGTATGTAAATAGGGAGTCCCTGTTTTCACAAGGAAAACACCTGCCCCATCCGGGGGAGTACAATTAGAGGGATTCAGCTGTTGGAAACCGTCGGGACTGAACCTGTTAGCATCACCTCGCTGACTTTCAGACAAACAGGCAAGCAAACAAGAAGGCTTTCCTTTCCAACAAAAAAAAAGGGTTTTCCTACTGTGATTCTTATCGCCCAACGCAAGGGCATAGAAGCGCCATTCATAATTCACAAAGAAAAGTATGTGCCTGAAGTTGGGCAATTCGGCAAGGTTACTGAAGCATCCTTTCATTTTTATCTAATCTTTGCATCATCAAAGGATCCAGGTTGCCCCCCCCCCCCCATCCCTGTGACTGACAAGGACAGGGGCAAGGCAAAAGGCAGGGAGATCTGGAAAGCAAAGGAGACCCAGATTCTTCCCGACAAGAAACCATCATTAATGGAAACTTAATTCCATGCAATTTTTTTAACATCTTGCTGCCAATGCTCCCTCTAAGCTGTGGAGCCTTGCGAGCAAAAATGCTTCTCTGTGAGCGAGCGATTTGGCTACTGCATAAATCAGTTTGCTCTGGAGCCATCCTTCCTGAGCGAAGATAAAAATGTGTGAGCCGGAGGCTAAAAAATGGTGAGCTAGCTCACACTAACTCAGCTTAGAGGGAACACTGCTTGCTACAATAATCCTTTCCAGGAGTCTTTGGGTAAACAGAGAGAAAGGAAGCTTATGACTTTATAGCCATGTAAAAGAAGGAATTTTGGCAAATGCATTTTACCTAGGGATGCCTTAGGTACTGGCATCCCAGGTCACTGAAGAAATGGGGACAAGGGCATGAGCCAGCATCATGCTGACGTATTTATGCCATTCCTGATTAAAAACTGGACATGACATGGTGAACGCTCTAGGTGTTTACAAAAACTCTATGATTAAACCATAGAGTTTTTTTTAAAAAAAACGCTAGAGCTTCTCAAGATATGACATGGTAGACTCTCTGGCCTTTAACAAAAACTCTATGGTAAAACCATAGAGTTTTCAAATGCAAGAGTGGCTAAAGACATCACTTCCAGTTTTTACTGGAAGTGACATCAGTGCACCAGTATGACAGTGCAATGACATTATTCCTGGGTGACATCAACATGTCAGGGGTGGTACTTCTGGTATTACCAGAATTGGCCCCAAAACATCATTTGGGGGTGGGATTTCCCCCCACTGGCCAACTGGCTGGTGGTGGGGAACCCAGCTCCAAATCAGGGGATCTTCGCCTTACTGGGGGGCTGGAATCCATAGTTGTAAAGCAACTTCATATGTAGGAATCCACTCTGTTCCAGATGGAGGCCTTGTTGACTTGGAACCCTCTCTACCTTAGCACCTGCTGGTGATGCCACTGGTTCATGCTGGGAGCCTAATGGGCTTTAGCAAAGTTCATGGCAGGGATCCAATGCTTCTACAGAGTCATGGGAAAGTGGCCCAGAATATGGACACGGAAGTCCTGAAGGCCACGTACACAGCACATGCAGAGCCCACGAGCCATCAATGGTGATTGCAGTTCACACTAGAATGTCACCCAGCTTGCAGCCTTTTCCAACCATAATGTTAAACTATAACGTCACCTAGGCTCATCTGTCTTTCCAAAGGCCTAGCTAGCATACCAGAATTCCACTGAACCTTCTATCTCAGATAGAACCCACGATCTTGCCAGAGCTGGGGTGGTGTCAATCTAGATGACCCCCTGTTGTGTCATCCTATGTAAAGGAGCTAACAATATTTCCAACTGCAAAGTCTTGTTCCTAGAAGGTCATGGACATTTTGACTTGGACAACATGTTTTCCCATACCACCCACAGAAGAACTGGCAATCATGGTGGGACCTAGTTAGAAGCAGAGTCAAGGTTTCCTGCTGAGGCACTGGCCTATAATTTCTTCTCCCATGTTTTTGATTGAAATGACACACAAAGAAGAGGTGCATGTTTAGAATTTCACCTGGCCCAATGACAACGCAGTCCTCATGTAGATGGAAAGCTGTCGAGTTGCTTCAGTCTTTGATGGCGGAGCCAGATGTCCGTCTGCCATAATTGCTGGATAGTGGATCTTTATGAGGCTTGAAGATCTGCCATGGAACATGGAGCCCCCCAGTTTAAGACCTGCCTCCTGTCCAAAGCTTTATTAAAATGTTCTGGCCCAGGTCCTAACAGAATCAAAGCTGTTCTGGTTTGCCCACCTTTAGATCTGTTCCAACATAATGTGCTGATAATCTCTGGAGGAACACAATTGCACTGCTTCGAAGTCCATATTGTGCTGGTCCAGCTACACTTATGATTAACAAGTCGGCCTTGGGATTCCTGTCCAAATGTGAGCTAAACCTTTACTAATGCCTTTATCGTTCAAAAACCAAAACAGACACAGATGGCCGTCCAAGGATTGTTGTCAGGAGATGTGTCAGGACACCCTTTCCTGGCCTGTCAGCTGCTCTCAATGTGGCTGAGTCCAGTGCGGTGGCCTTCATCTAAGTGATCCAAACAACTCTTGAAAAAAGAAATAGGGAGACTGAATGAAATCAGATGGTCAAATGAAAGGGAGAGCAGATCTTCCATACCAATAAAAATTATACAGAAGAAATTTTGGTTGGGCACCGTCACACAGGAGAGAATTCGAAGGGCACAGTGGTTAGTACCAGCGTAGGTCCTAGAAGATGTGGGTTCAGATTTCTACTCAGCTGTGAAACTCACAAGCTAACCTTGTGCCAGTGACTCTCTCTCTTATCCTAACCTACCTTACAAATAGTGTTGACAGCTTTGACTTGGGAAATTCCTGGAGATTCCGTGGCCTGAATAAGACAAGGCCTCAGTCTTTCCTGTTTCCCTTCACAGTATTTGTCTGCCCTGATGTCTTTGAACTGATCCAGCCCCACCTCCACTCTGCACCTGTTCTGTTTTCAGAAACCAATTCTGTCATAGCCTGATCTTGCCAAGGCTCCTTTTTGCTTCTTATCCGGGAAGAAAACAAGACAAAAACTCAGATGTGATGTGGAGTAGCTCTAGGAATTGCTGGAGAGACTCTATGGTAAAACCATAGAGTTTTTGGCAATACCTAGAACTACCCTATGTCACTTCCATTTTTTCCAGAAAGGAAACCATATGCAATGCTGCCTTTAAAAAAAAATCCACCACTGCTTGGGGTGAAGGCAGGCAATAGGAGCTGGAAGCAGGAGATACCCTACCAGGGGCCAGATAGCTCTAAGATTGGTTCACCACAGCCCACCTGCAAGTTGGTCCCATTTGGGGTTGCCAGCTCCCCCTTGGCCACTGGTGGGAGATGGGGAGGTAGAGTTTCCAAATTCAGGCTGGGACACTCCTGGAGATTTAAAGATGAAGCCTGGGGAGGACAGGGGCACTAAGCCTCTGAATCCCAGAGCGAGGAGGCAACATCAGGGGAAGACCGCAGCCTTTAAGCTCTGTTGTTGGCTGTCCAGAGGAACTGGTTGGCCATTGTGTGAGATAGGATGCTGGACTAGATGGACCATTGATCCAGCAGGCTCTTCTTATGCTCTTATGACCTCAGAGGGGTACAATGCCATAGAGTCCACCTTCCAAAGGCTCCATTTTCTTCAAGGGAACTAATCTCCATAGTCTGGAGATGATCCATAATTCCAGGAGTACCCCAGGCCAGTCTGGAGGTGAGCATCCCTAGTCCCATTCCAGGCAGGATGGAAAGCTGAGCATCTTCCAGAATCAGGTTCCCTTGTTCTTTGTCCCTGTCGAATCAGAAAGGAACACAGGCTTCAATGAATGAGTGGAGTTCTGGCTTGAAGCAGCTGCCGATGGCCTAGTGATTCACAGCGACAAGTGTGGCGTGTAAACCTCTGACATGGTTTGCCAAGCTTCATTTCCAATGAAAATGAGTCAACGACTCCCATTTCGTTTTCATCCCTCTGCTATCAACAAGGCCACCTGCTGACCAGGCTGGGGGGTCCCCTTGGGATGGGAAAGCATTCTGCTTGTAATCAGCAGCCTGATTCAATCAGATGTGCCTCGCGTCTTCAAAATGGACCTTTTCCAAGTGGCCTGTTGGGAGGGGGGAACGACCCCTTAGCTGAGTTGCTGTTGTTCAGTTGCACAGTCGAGTCCGACTCTTCGCGACCCCATGGACCACATCACGCCTGGCCCTCCTGTCTTCCGCCGTCCTCTGGAGTTTGCTCAATTTCATGTCCGTTGCATCGATAACACTGTCTAACCATCTCATCCTTGGCCGTCCCCTTCTTCTTTGACCTTCAGTCTTTCCCAGCCTCAGGGTCTTCTCCAGCGAGCGCTCCCTTCTCATTGGGTGGCCAAAGTATTTGAGCTTCAGCTTCAGGATCTGGCCTTCCAGGGAACAGTCAGAATTGATTTCTTTTAGGATTGACTGATTAGATCTCCTTGCAGTCCAAGGGACTCTCCAGAGTCTTCTCCAACACCAGGGATCAGTTCCCCTGGACAAAATGGCAGCTGTGGAGGGTGGACTCTATGGTATCATGCCCTTTTGAGCTTCGTCCCCTCTGATTTCATTCATTTTGGGCACTGCAACTGCCGCAGCCATTCTGAAGCTGCTGGCCAACCTTGAGATTAGGATTGCCACTCCCCCAATGGGGGCAGGGTTTTCCTGCTTCCGAGGCCCCCAAATCTACCACCGGCCAGCTGGCTGGCAGGGGGAGCCCTGCCCCGAAGAGTCCCATTGCACCCGGAATGCCTGATGTGATGATGATGTCACCCAGAAATGATGACATCATGCCGGGCATCTTGTGCAGGGGATGCTTTCGCATTTGGGCAAAAACTCTACGGTGACCATGGACTTCTTTACCCAAACGCTTGCATGTCCCCTGAACAACGTGTCCGGTGCGATGACCCCGAAAACTGGGCTGGAGCTCCTCCACCAGGATGCCGGTAAGACCTGGAAACTCTACTTGAGACTCATAACTTCAATTTTTGAGGAGTTTTGTCTGCCACAGCCAGCCAGGTGGAGGGAGCCTTTTGTTATTATAAGATGTATGATTTGATGGTGTTGCTTCAACTTGTAAGCCACCTTAAACAGCCCTGTGGAGGGACAGTAGATTAGATAGATAGATAGATAGATAGATAGATAGATAGATAGATAGATAGATAGATAGATAGATAGATGGGTGGGTGGGTAGGTAGATGATAGATAGATAGATAGATAGATAGATAGATAGATGGATAGATGGATGGATGGATGGATGGATGGATGGATCTCCACTGTGTAAATAGGTAACACACTTCCATCAAAGGCGATGTTACCTATTTACCTGACCTGGATGTCCCAGGCTAGCCTGTTCTTGTCAGATCTCCAAAGCTAAGCAGGGTTGGCCTTGGTTCATACTTGGATGAGAGACCACCTGGGGAGTCCCAGGTTGCTACGCAGAAGCGGGTAATGACAAACCACCTCTCACTGTCTCTTGTCCTGACCTGGATGCATCAGGTGAGCTCAATCTCTTCAGTTCTCATAAACTAAGCAGGGTCAGCCCTGGTTCATGCTTGGATGGGAGACCCACCAAAGACGTCCAGGGCTGCTCCGCAGAGGCAGGCAATGGCAAACTACCCCTGTTAGTCTCTTGCCTTGATAACTCTACAGGGTCACCAATATCAGCTGCAACTTGACACCAGTTTCCACCATCACCACTGAGCTATTTAATGGGGTGACCTCCTATAACACCAGGTCAGTGAGGTCATAACCCCAGCAGGACTGATGAATCTCTGTCTCCGCTTACACCGAAGCTCACTTGGTGATCTTGGACCAGTCACACTCTCTCAAGCTTGGCTACTAGCACAGAGGTTGTTGAGAGGATAAAATGGAGGAGAGGTGAATGATGTAAGCCACTCTGAATCCTCATTGAGGGGAAAGGCAAGGTATAAATTTATTAATGAATTATTGAAATTAGAAATACAGACAGAGAGAGAGAGAAGAGAAGAAGAGATTGGATTTATATCCCGCCCTTCACTACCCAAAGGTGTCTCAAAGCGGCTTACTTACAAATCTCCTTCCTTTCCCCTCCCCACAACAGACAGGCTGTTAGGTAGGTGGGGCTGAGAGACCTCTTTTGAGAACTGCTTTTGAGAAAACAGCTCTGAAATAACTTGTGACTGGCCCAAGGTCATGCCAGCAGCTGCAGGTGGAGGAGTGGGGAACTGAACCCGGTTCTCCCAGATTAGAGTCCACACTCCTAACCACTACACCAAACAAGGAAGGAAGGAAGGAAGGAAGGAAGGAAGGAAGGAAGGAAGGAAGGAAGAAGAAAGAAAGAAAGAAAGAAAGAAAGAAAGAAAGAAAGAAAGAAAGAAAGAAAGAAAGAAAGAAAGAAAGAAAGAAAGAAACTCTACTACTGAGCCGATGACGTTCTCCGCTAAGGACGGAATAGGAATGTAAAATATACAAGCATATAAAACGATGTTCTTAAAACATTTCCGCTATGAAATGTCAGGGTTAATCACACTCTACAGCCGGGAGTTAGTGGCCCCGGTTAGAGTTTGACATTTGTAATAATTCTAAGAAGGCATTACCCAAATAACAGGGCTGGATCTAGCAAGTCAGCTCCTGGGCCATTAAGGGAATAATGAACTGCTATTATCACTAACGCAAAACACAACTGCGGGGGGAGGGGAGAGAAATTCCCTGGTCCAATGTTTTAATAACAGAAGAAATCTTGCTTGAAGCAAAAGGTCGCAGTCCTAGGTACACTTGCAGTGGATTCGTTCTCATTGAACCCAGCGGGATTTGCTTCTGAGAAACATGTTGGATTGCCTACATGGAACATTCCACCCATATCCAGGGCTGCCGAGCCCCCAGTTGGGGTAGGGGAACCCCCTCCCTAAGCTCTCACTTCCTGCTGCTGCTCCAGGTCACAATGGGGGGAAATATATATATATATTAAAAAATCACTGGTGTTGTGCACATGATGACATCACTTCCGGGCTGACACTAGGGTTGTCTACTCCAGCTTGGAAATTTTCTGAAGATTTTGGAAGTGGAGCCTGGGGAGGGCAGGGTTTGGGGAAGGGAGGAAGGCAGGCTAGAATGCCATAGAGTCCACCCACCAAAGCAGCCATTTTCTTCGGGGGAATTGATCGTGGTTGTCTGGAGATCAGGTATAATCTTGGGAGAGCTCTCGCCCCCACTTCAAGTCTGGCAACCCTAGTAAACACAGAAGTGATGAGGGAAACATAGTTGTAGATCTTCCACCATTGTTATACTTTTGTCTCTACATTATAGATACCTTTTTTCCCCTTTAAAAATATTTAGTTTCTGGATTTTGAATTTCCCCCCCTCCTTGTTTTTAAAGAGAGAAGTTTTAAAAAGAAGTGATGGTGGTAGCTCTAGGAATTGCTGGCAACTCTATGGTTCTATAGGGTTGCCAGCCCCCAGGTGGGGCCTGGGGATCTCCCACTTTTATAACTGATCTCCAGCTGACAGAGATCAGTTCCCCTGGAGAAACTGGCTGGATGGACGCTATGGCCTTGTACCATGCTGAGGCCCTTCCCCTCCCCAAACCCCACCCTCTCCCGGATCCACCCCCAAAGTCTCCAGGTATTTTTGAACTTGGCAACCCTATGGTTCTGTCAGGGAGTATCTGGAATTTTCTACAGCTACTGTCGATGCTTCCGGGTTTTCCCCAGAAGTGACAACATAGCCCTTGTGATACTAACCGCCCACACACACACACAACATGTCCCCACCAATGCTCCCTCTAAGCTGTGGAGTCTTGTGAGCAAAAATTCTACTTTGTGAGCTACTAGCATTGAAGTTGTGAGCGAGCCATTTGGCTACTCTATAAATCAGTTTGCTCTGGAGCCCTCCTTCCTGAGCGAAGACAAACGTGTGAGCCAGAGGCTACAAAATGGTGAGCTAGCTCACACCAACTCAGCTTAGAGGGAACATTGGTCCCCAACCCCAGCCCCTCTCACCAGTTGCCAGGCTCATCTTGGCAATCCGATTGGCCACAAACTAGCATTTCTTAAGGTGGGTTCATTTACACCTTCACTGTTAAAATGGCAACCAGGAAGTTGGATCCACCAGAAAAGTTCATGGAAGGTTTTGGTAGAAATTGTGTTTCCCCACCTTCTCCTTCCCCAAGCAGCCTGTCCTTTGTCCTGAAACTCCTCTCTGGAGAGAGCCTCATGAACAAAATGAGGTACAGGATAAAGGCGCTGAATTGATGTGGGGTGGGAATTGGATAAAATGATCTCTTTTTCTTTCCTTAGCTCACAAAGTGTATCAGAACATAACATCTACTGGATGGCCAAGAACAGGGCAAAGAGGCCGAGGCCTTCCCCTGATGTTGCTTCCTGGCTCTGGGATTCAGAAGCTTAGTGCCTCTGAATGTGGAGGTTCCCCTCAAATGCCACTGATAAGAGTTATCCACCATGAATCAGCAGGGGGAAAGCCATTCTATTTGATTCTTCACTATTGCTGTTGGAAGTTCCAGGTGAGATGTCCCCTGTCTCAGACCTCCAGACGTTGTGGCAAAAGAGGTTGGTTAGCTAGATAGGCACACTGACCTTTCTTCCTTTCTTTACTCTTTTGCTAGTGTCCCCCTTGAAATGCAGATTGTGTTCTCAGGGACCAATTTCCCCTTCCTTCCATTCTCTCACTCACATGCAGATGAATACAAGCTTTCTTCCTACATGCACCTAGAGAGAGACATGAAGTCATCTCTTGGCACCGTGAGGCAGATGGGCCTCTTGCCATCTGCTTCCATCCTTTAGCCAGTAAGTTAGTAATCTATCATGTCCCTACTCTTTCCTATCCAAAGTGTACTTCTGAAATAAATAGAAAATGCAAGAGATGGGGTGATATTTAATGAAACAGTTGTCTTGATCCAACCCTCTGTTTGGATTTGGAAAATTTTGCTTTCTCTCATGGGTTCTGTCCACTTGTAGTAAAACTGTCGTTGTCTTTTTGCCGCAATGTGCTACTCGACCTGCATAAAAATAACACTGTTAAAAATTGATGTCAGTCCCCTGTATAAAACGCGCACAAATGGCATCAGTGAAACTAATGGGATGTGAAAATGACCAAAAACTCCACAAAAAAACCTCGTTGGGATGAAAACATCGGCAATGTGTGAAAAAATGTGAATTTCAAAAGAGGGGCTTATCTAAATATGCAGGATGCCAAGCCTCCAGATGGAACCTTGAGATCTCCTGGAATGACAACTGATATCCAGACTACTGGAGAAAACGGCTACTTTGGAGGGTGGGATCTATGGCATTATACTGTATTGAGGTCCTTCCCCTTCCCAAATGCCACCCTCCCCAGGATCCCCTCCCCCAAATCTCCAGGTATCTCCCAACCAAGAGTTGGCAATCCTAACAAATATCCCTGTCCTAGTGGTACAAAAGCCTGCATTATACACATGGTTCCTCCAGATTATAGAATTACAAGACGATGGACCTGCAATACTCGCAGTGGGGGGGGACTATTCCCCATGGCTCTTGCCCTGCAGAAGCAGGAGGACCTTACGCTGAGGTGGAAGTGGCTACAGGTAAGTTCCCCCCCAACACCAGTGGTGGCGCCCAAGTGGCTCCAGGCTGCCAGGTCCACCAATCCTTCCCTCCAGCACTGCGGCCTGAGTGGCTCCCAACTGCCAAGCCTGCCAAGGCTCCCACCTGGCACCGGTGGCGAGGCCCGAGCAGTTCCTGTCTACTGACCCACCAAGCCTTCTTCCCCCTTTCCCCAGCAATGTCTGCCAGGCACCATTCCCAGAGCGTTCTCTGCACATGCGCAGGGAATACTCTTTTACTTTTGGGGGGATTTAAATATCCCCGTATCGTTTTTTTAAAAAAAACTTTTAAAGATTTTTCTGCACACCTGGGGAGTCCCCCCAAGTATGCAGGAATATCTCTCTTCCCCGAGTGCCCCCAATGTGCGGATTTAGATATTTGCATGCACAGGGGGCACTTGGCTATTAGTATATAGATAAAATCATAGAGTTGAAAGGGACCTCCAGGGTCATCTAGTCCAACCCCCTGCACAATGCAGGAAATTCACAGATACCTCCCCCACCCACCCACAACCCCAGTGACTGCTGTTTCATGCTCAGAAGATGACCAAAAACCCTCCAGGACCCCTGGCCAAACTGGCCTGGAGAAAAACTGCTTCCTGACCCCAAAGTGGCGATCAGCATTTCCTTGGAAGTAAGGGCCATGAGAACAAAAGACTATCTGCCAGTCTAGGGGTCTGCAAAATGTCCTTGATAAAAGTTGCCAGTAAATTCCCTTGGCTTCCCGTGTGATTTCTCTCTTTCCCAGAAGTGATACCTCAAGAAGCTCTTCTGAACCCACTTTGAATTTCACTTTTGATGAACCCGCTGTGGAAAGTCTCCTTTGCATCTGACACAGCAGTCTACCTCTGTTGTTCTTGGGTATCATCCTGGAGTGTAAAAATACCCCACGTGAGTCAGCCCAGGGCACTGGTGATTGCTAGCTCAGATGAAGACCCACTGAGACCTATAAAGAGAGGATTGTTTGTACCGAGTGACGGAATTGCGGTGTGTTGCCTCCAACAATGGAAGGATGATCTTATCCCAATTCCCAGTCTGAAATCCCACAGGCCATTGAGTGAATCTCACACTGAGAGGGACATTGTCCCCCTCCCACTGAGACTACAGCTCGCACGAATACAGATCAATATGTAGGAGGTGCGGCGTGTCAACAGGTCCGTCGGATAATTTGCTCACTTGTGCGCACGGCGCTATTTTATAATGAACTTCAGTCAGCCTCGGCTCCGTCCTGGCTGATTAGGGAGTAGGCCTGCCACAACTCGCCCGAGGCTTAATGAGACTTTCAGAGTTATTAGGCCGCCGGATCTAGACCTGAGCTCCCCTCCGATGACAATGGCTGCAAATTGCGACATGTGTTGATCACAGAAGTGCCTGTACGAGCCATGCATTCTGCCTCTGCTAAAGATGTTCAGGAAGGAAGGGCTCCGTCTTCCCGGTTCAGCTTGTCAGCGTGTTCTTTGATTGCACAAAATGGCTTCGGTTGCCGGCTCCGAGGCTGAGAAATACCAGGAGATTTCAGGGGTAGGACCTAAGGACAGCATGGTTTGGAGGGTGCAGAGAATTCAGCGGGATAAAATGGGATGAAGATTTAAAGGGACTGCACAAGACAGCCAGAAACAGTGGAGCAGCGGAGAGCCTCTGCCCAGCGGAGCAGCGGAGAGCCTCTGCCCAGCGGAGCAGCGGAGAGCCTCTGCCCCACCCTTCCCCCCACCCCAAGTCCCAGCAGGGCATCAGGTGGCTTCATGCCAGGTCTTCCTGCTCTCGCAGCCAGCTGAAGCCAGCAGCATAAGACCCGAATGGCCCGCCCAGGCACCTCACTGGTGCAGGCACAGTGAGGTGCTTTAGCGGGCCATTCGGTTCTTCCTGATTTCACAACTGGCTCAAGCCAGCTGTGAGAGCATAAATGCCTGGCCCAGGGAGGCCATGCAGAGGCCACCTCTAGCCCTCCCCTCCTGCTCGCCCAAGTAGGAGGGGAGGGCAAGAGGCGTCCTCTATGTAGCCATGTTGGGGCAAGAGGGGAGGGTGAGAGGTGTCCCCCTGCTCATGTCGCCACCCCTCCACCAGAAATTTCCTGACTACGGGGCTCACTAAGAGTCCTTTTAAACCCCCATTTTTGGCTCCATCCAGGAAGAAGAAGAAGAAGAAGAAGAAGAAGAAGAAGAAGAAGAAGAGATTGGATTTATATCCCGCCCTTCACTCACTTAAGAGTCTCAGAGCGGCTTACAAACTCCTTTCCCTTCCCCTCCCCACAACAGACACCCTGTGAGGTAGGTGGGGCTGAGAGAGCTCTTTCCCAAGCTGTCCTTGAGGGAACAGCTGGTACAGAGCTATGGTTTGCCCAAGGTCATCCAGCCAGGTGCAAGTGGAGGAGTGGGGAATCAAACCCGGCTCTCCCAGATTAGAGTCCACGCATTTAACCACTATACCAGACTGGCTCTCTACACCACCACGAAATGCATGAACTGCTCTAATAGTTCATGGAAGTTCATGAAGGTGAACCCCTCATGGACGTCTGTTCCTGAATCAAGAACAGGGCAGAACTTTGCTTCATGGTTCGGTTTGTGCCCATCTATTGTGTACTGGGTTCGTTGCATAGAAGAGTCAGACAGCGATGTAGCAACAAGCTTATTTTGTTGGAGTACACACCTGACATACATAACTGGCCGAGATGGCCAACTTTAGTCCCTAGGACACACCCACAAGTCCTATTGGCAGGTTTGAATTTCCCACCAGAGTTCTTATTGGAGGGCTAGTGGTGGTCTAGGATCCTTGACTCCTATTGTTTCCAGGAGTCAAGCTCAGGCTGTATGCCACTGGTGCCTAGTAGCGGTCAGCAGACATAACATCACCCCTAGTGTGAACTTCAGTTTGTGCGTTTGTGTGTGAACATTCATGCCATGTCTGGCTCCATGTGTCCTTACAATAGGGATATTTATATTTGCTGTTTTCTTTTCATTTCTGTTAAATGCTGTACATGTCCGTTGTCAGTATTTTCAGCCAGCTTTGCTTCTGTGCTCATTTCCCCATTTCATTACTTTCTGTTATGGCATTTCCCCAGTGTTTATATGACTGGATAACAGACCAGTGCAATTTCATCTCAGCTAGGGAAAATTTGCCTGGATTGGTTCAGACTGGCCTGATCTCGTAAGATCTCAAAAGTAAGGAGAGTCAGTTGTGGTTAGGACCTGAATGGGAGACCACCAAGGAAGTCCAGGGTTGCTACGCAGAGGCAGGCAATGGCAGAACACCTGTTTGTCTGCTCTGACTTGGCTGGCCCAGTCTTGTTAGATCTCAAAGGTCTTTTATAGGTGGTACTGGACGCCAGATAAATTGGCAAAATGTTATAAAAATGAGACTAAAAAATGTTGGAAATGTCACAAAAAGATAGGAACTTTTTTACACATGTGGTGGCAATGTAAAAAGGTAAAAAAGGTCTGGGTTATGATTAAAAAATTGATTTCAGATATTGTAGGCGAGAGGTTAGATTTAAAACCGGAAATTTTCTTGTTAAATATGTTACCGGTAAATACGAATATAAATGATATGAAAATAATTATATATATAATGACGACAGCGCAAATTTTATTGGCAAAACAATGGAAAGTGGAAAATGTACCAACCTACTCAGAAATCTTTTAAAAAACTGTTGGAGACGGCAGAATGTGATAATATGGGACATATATCTCAAAGAAATGAACAAGGAGTAATGTACAAAGACATTTGGTTAAAATTGTATTGTTGGATGGAAAGGAGCTAATTGTTAAGGCTCAAAATGAGATGGCTTAGTAATATATTGTAGAATGTTATAACTTATAAATGAAAATAAATATATTTAAAAAAAAAGAAGAAGAAGAAGCTAAAGAAGGTCTGCCCTGATGGTGATGATGGCCGGGAGGGCGGGATAAAAGTCTAAATAAATAAATAAATGATGAAGCAAAGGGCAGCTATTTGTGTAGTGTTAATTGCTTGCTGTTACTTTAATCTGCTGACCAAACAGATTGCTGCTTGCTAAGCTGGCAAAAACAAAGGGAATAAGTCCCCATGACCTATGTACAGCCTGAGGCATAGCACGCAGCAAGGAGTCTATAAGGCCGGCTGCAGGGGGGGCAGAGGGCAGGATACAGGGCAGTGAAGACTGGGAAATGACTATGTGGCTGGCGGGAAGGATGCATCCTGACTGTATATAAGCTTGCAAATGCAATGTATAGAGGTCCAGCCTTTTTTTAGCACTCCTCACTGCTGGACCTGACGTCAATAACACTTTTATATCTTTTCACCCGTTGCGCGGCTCATTTCTGGTACCAGGGGCTTTCTCAGTCAGAGATCCCCTGCCTGTGAGGCCTTCCCCGCTACATGATGATGATTTATTTATTTATTCCCCTATCCCAGTTTACACCGGGCTCTGGGCGATTTACAAGGTACAATGCCATAAAATATACAAAAACGTTAAAATTCAATATATAACTTAATGAAAATTACAATGCAAAAATAAAAGATCCAAGATGGCAGTTTTCCTATAATATTATTTGTTCCAATTCTGGACTACTGGCCCCTTTTCTGGTTAGGGGGAAAGGGAGCTCAGAGCAACAACAAACAAACCTGGATGGGAAACCACCAAGGCAGTTCAAGAATGTTAACACAGAGGCAGGCAATGGCAAACCACCTCTGTTTCTTACCTTGAAAACCCTGTGAGGTCACCAAAAGCTGGCTGAGCCTGGAAAACAGTTTCCATCACCAAGGTGAACTTTGTTTGGTGTAGTGGTTAAGTTTGGTGTAGCGGTTAAGTGCGAGCCAGTTTAGAGTAGTGGTTAAGAGAGCCAGTTTGGTGTAGTGGTTAAGTGCGTGGACTCTAATCTGGGAGAACCGGGTTTGATTCCCCACTCCTCCACTTGCACCTGGCTGGATGACCTTGGGCAAGCCATAGCTCTGTCTCAGCTGTTCTCTCAAGGACAGTTGTCTCAGAGCTCTCTCAGCCCCACCTACCTAACAGGGTGTCTGTTGTGGGGAGGGGAAGGGGAAGGAGTTTGTAAGCCGCTCTGAGACTCCAAGGCCATGGTCACACGGCCCCTTAAAGCAGGAGGAAGGGCTGCTTCCTCCCACATTTAAAGGGGCCATCTACATAGGCCCGCAGTGAGTCCCACAGCGAAGCGGGCTCCAATGCGGGTTGCTCCCGCTTTTACCAACCCCGGGAAAATCTAGTGTTTTCCCGGGAGTCGCGGGAGGAACCCGCATTGGAGGTTATCTGGACAGCCCTCTCTCGCAAGCATTGCGAGAGTAGGGCTGTCCAGATGGCCTCCCCCTGCCATTTTTTCCCTTTTTACACTTGGGCGCATGGCCACTCATGCGCCCAAGTGTAAAAGGGGAAAGAAAAAAAACCCAACTCACCCAGGCGGCTGGCGGTCCTTGGCCACCACCGCTGCCTCTCCCGCTGCTGGGGCTGCCTCCGCTGCTGCCGCAGCTGCCGTTCTCGCCGCGGCTGCCACCTCTTCAGCAGCCGCCACCGCCACCGTCGTTTCTGCTGCGGCCACGGCCGACACTTCCGCCGCTCCCGCTGCTGCCGCAGCTGTCGTTCCCGCCACGGCTGCCTCTTAAGCGGCCGTGAGCGCAGCTTTCGCCACCGGCGTGGCTGCCAACGCTGCCGCAGGGGTTGGGATGTATAGACATCCCAACCCGCGACAGAAAAATGCGGCCCCTTTAAATCCGGGACCCCTTCCGGATTTAAAGGGGCCATGTGACCACGGCCCAAGTGAGTGAAGGGCGGGATATAAATCCAATCTCTTCTTCTTGTTGTTGTTAGAAAAAGGAATTGTCTAACAAAGATGGTGTTTTCCCACCAAAAGTTAGAAACATCCCTATACTAGGTATCCATGTGTGAGGGCGTATGTACTTATGCACACACATACATCAAACTATGAGACCTGCACTAAGCATAGAAATGTCTGGTTCATCCCTGTCCTGTGTGGTAACTGATGCTTTTTCAGGACTAGTTTTGCCTGCTTGTGGTCTGCATGCTTCCAATCAGTTTCTCCTTGTGATGCCTCTGGGGCATACATCATCCAAACAATCCAGCTGGCTCTGAGAAAGCACCAACCAGCTGCTACCTGGCCAACGATAACGAAAAATGCTGTCACCATAATGATGCAAAATTACTTGATATACTGGCTTGGAGCCTGACTAGGATTTTGATGATGGTTGCCCACTCTGGGTTGGGAAATTCTGAGAGATTCGGGGGTGCAGCCTGTGGAGGGGAGGATTTGGGGAGGGGAAGAAGTTCAGCCAGGTGCAATGCCATAAATTCCACCCTGCAAAGTAGTCATTTTCCCCAGCAGAAATGTTATCTCAGTAGTCTGGAGATCAGTTGTAATTCCAGGAGATCTCAAAGCACCACCTTATGGTCAGGTGTAACAATAAACAAATGGTTAACATCAGGGCTTTTTTGTTGTTGTTGAAAAAGAGGTGCTGGAACTCTCAAGAAAGAAATGAAGTTTTCAATCTGTATACTGAAAAGCTGTGAACTTTTACACATTTTAAAAATAATTTTGTCAAATAGGTTCTGGAACTTGAGTTCCAGCACATTCCCCCAGAAAAAAAGCCCTGGTTAATGTGTTAGCCTGGTCTGAGAACCTTGATCAACAGGGGATTCAAATGGAATTCTACAGCTGAGAGTGAATATGAAGAGCAGCAGTTGAGAGTAAAAGTTAGAACTGTGGAATTCAGTTAAGCAGAGTGAAGGATTGGGAAGGATCCTAAAATAGGGAGGTGGCACCAGTAGTCCTTCCCTGAGGGAAAGAGCTCCTGGTAAAAGGGGGTGATCCCTATCAAGTGTTAAAGAAGGAAAACAGGACCCTGTTCCTGCCTTTACAGACTTAAGTAATTTTTGAGATAAAGAAGTGTGTGCCTGTTTATTTAAACAGTGGCTGCCAAGAGCTCTTTCTCTACAGTTTTAAAGACCTGTCTGTATAACAAAACAGCTACTTTGTTGCGCCAAACTATCTGTTGCACATCGTTATACAAAGTTATCTCATTCCTATTGCCTGTTCACCTGCCAAGTTTAAACCTGATACCTACCTGACCTTTTACTTCAGGAAAGTGAAATAAAGCAATTTGTTTAGTTTGAATTAATATTAGCCTTTCTTGTGACATAATCTGGTATACATATCCACTCAGATCCACAGTTTCCTAGACTGGGTCAGCATATATCTATATGCATTTACACAGTGGGATGTGACAGACAGTGAAATAAAGAAGAAGGAAAAGGGACTGCTCAGCTAAGAAAAAGAAAAGGGGAAGTGGGGAACCATTATATTGGCAAACTAGATCTTGATATGCACACAAGGAAACATGATTTTCACCAGTTCTCCCCAATGAAAGCCCACCAGTTATCCCCAATGTTATCTTGGGTGGGTCCTCCATTCCCCAAGAATGGGAATTCAGGTGGCTTGGGGGGCTACTGTGAGAAGGGGGAATTGGTAAAAATTCCCTTGCCCCTATGGGAATTCCAGGCTGATCCAAGCCATTGTTCATTTCAAACTGTAAACAGAATAAGTGGCCCGATTTGAGTGAAACGGGCAGTGTGAGCAAGATCGACTGCATTTTCACACACTCTATTTTCAAAATTAGAATCATCCTTGACTGCAACGTGGGATGACTGATGTCACTTTCGAGCACGTAACTCCTCCCATTTTTGAACATCCCTTACTTGTCTGAGCAGACTGGTGAGAACATTTCTCAGGATCAGACCATTTGGTTTGCATGGAGAAACTCTTAGGTTTCGTCCCCAGTACTTCTAATTCAGTGGTACTTGTTCCACGGCTTGTAGAAAGCCACACTGCAAATCAGCATCAACTCAAAGAAACACATTTGTTTTCACCCATGCATGCAATTTACCTGTTCCTCTGGTGGGGGCAGTTTCAAGGTGGGAACCACCTGCCACTCACAAGCCTCACTAGGTAAGTTCCTTGCCTGCTTTCCTGAAATATGGGTCAGGTGCCACGTGGGGAAACAGTACTCAGGATAGCCACAGGTGGTATGCCAAAGAGCCATAGGTGGTTCCCAAACCAGTGAGTATCACTGTTCTAATCAAAAAAAGAGAAAGCTGCAAAACGCTCAGGGAAAGGCTGTGGTTCAGTGTTTGAGCATCCGCTTGACATAGAGAAAGTCCTAGGTTCAACCCCAGGCATAGGCAGTTAAAAGGATCAGGGAGCTGGTGATATGGAAGACCTCTGCCAGTCTGAGCAGCTGCTGCCAGTCTGAGCAGACAATACTGACTGGCTTGCTGAATAGACAGTACTGACAAGGATGGACCAATGGCTGATTCAGTATAAGGTGGCTTCAAGGCATTGCTCTGAGTCACTCCCCACCAAAGAAGACCATCCATGACTGGATAGACCAATGAGGCAGCTTCTTAGTAGGCAATACTGACCTTGGTGGACCAATGGTCTGATTCAGTATAAGGCAGCCTCATATGTCCAGTTGGTTTAATATCTCCTGGCATCTCCAGTTAAAAGGATAAGGTGGTAGACAATGTGAAAGTCCTCAGCCTCAGACCCTGGAGAGCTGCTGCCAGTCTGAGTAGACAATACTGACTTCCTTGCTAAATAGACTGTACTGACAAGCAGGGGTAATTTTGAGCCGGAACGCACAGGAACGCCGTTCCGGGAGTAACAAGCCCAGGAGTGAGAACATATGGTTATGCGCTGTGGAAAAAAGCAAAAGCATACTAACTTGTTCAGTATTTTCATGCTTGTTGCAGGGTAGCAAAGGAAACCAAAAGTGTCTTTAGTCAAAGTGCAAAGCTGGCTTTCCAGCTCTGAGTTGAGAAATACCTGGAGATTTTTCGGGTGGAGCCTAAGTGGTGGATGTCGCCTTCTGACACACTGGTGATGTCAGCAGGGGTGGCATATGCAAATAAGTTATGCTAATAGGTTATGCTAATGAGCAGGGCTTTTTTGTAGAAAAAGATCCGCAGGAACTCATTAGCATATTAGGCCACACCACTCACAGCATGGTTTATTAGCATATTAGGCCACACCCCCATGTCACCAGAAGAGTGGTCATCCAGCCACACCCACCATTTGCTTCTTATTCTGTTTACCTTGCTTGTTGTCAAAACCCAGGGCTTTTTTTGTAGCAGGAATTAATTTGCATGTTAGGCCACATACCCCTAATGTAGCCAGTCCTAATGAGTTTCTGCTTTTGGGTATGGCCTATTATGCTAATGAGCTCCTGCTGGGTGTGGCCAACTCAGGAGCCAGCCGGAATTCTGTTCCTGTGCGTTCCTGCCCCAAAACAGCCCTGTTAATGAGCTCCTGCACCTCTTTTTCTATGAAATGACCCTTTCTGACAAGGATGGACAAATGGTCTGATTCAGTATTAGGTGGCTTCAAGGCATTGCTCTGGGTCACTCCCTGACCAAAAAAAAGACCATCCTTGACTGGATAGACAAACAAAGCAGCTTTTTATGTGGATCTGAGCTTAGCATATCTAGCGTCACGAGAGAGAGAGAGAGAGAGAGAGCGCTTATAACTTTTGCTAGCTCCGGAGAAAGTGTTAAATAGTAGTCATAGTAATTGCATAGCTGTTGAAGTAATGAATGTAAACAGCCCGACAAACAGCTGGTATGAAAGGAGCATTGTGGAATCTACCTGCTGTGCTGATTCAATGGAAAGAATGGTCGGCCAAGGTGATTCCATTCTCCATCTGCTCCTTCAAAGTCCTCTGCACAACACTTCTAGCAATGTCTCGGGACACAGCAGTGCAGCTCACATGTGGGCCCAGATCCCTAATGTCAAGCGCATGATGAGCCACAAACCAAGTGGGGGTCTTTTCCCCACCATGAATCATATATATATATATATATATATATATATATATATATATATATATATACATATATCTTGCAGCCCAGAAAAGAGTGTCAAGGCAGCTGATTAAATCTGTGTCAGCTATTCTCTCTCCCCCCTCCCCCAATGGCCATCAGTGTTCTTGCCGTGGGTTGCTGATTTCGGTTGCTTATCTCATTAATTTCTTTGTCATGGAAATGAAGCTTCAGCAGAAGGACACTTAAGGGGGCTCTCAGCCAGCTGTTGCCTCGGTTAAGCTAATAATGAGCCCATCTCCAGACCGAGCTATTCAGCCTCTGAAGAACTACCTCCAGCTTGCTGGAGAGGTTGAGGAGATGTACAAACTTGACAAGGTCTGACCTCTGGTGGTCTTCTGAAGAAGAAGAAGAGATTAGATTTATACCCCGCCCTTCACTCACTTGGAGTCTCAGGGCGGCTTACAAACTCCTTTCCCTTCCCCTCCCCCAACAGACACCCTGTGAGGTAGGTGGGGCTGAGAGAGCTCTTTCCCAAGCTGTCCTTGAGAGAACAGCTGGTACAGAGCTATGGCTTGCCCAAGGTCATCCAGCCAGGTGCAAGTGGAGGAGTGGGGAATCAAACCCGGTTCTCCCAGATTAGAGTCCGCGCACTTAATCACTACACCAAACTGGCTCCTATTCCAGTACTGAGCTACTGGTGTTCTGGAATAGGGAGACGTTGCCTGAGAATCAGGGTAACAGAAGCAAAATGTGAGGGAGGCTTGGGGGAGAGTGGTTGGTGGGAAGTGTCGTCAAGTCACAGCTGACTTACGGTGACCCCATGGGGTTTTTGAGACAAGAGACGTTCAAAGGTAGTTTGTCATTGTCTGCCTTCGTCACAGCCCTGGTATTATTTGGGGGTCTCCCATCCAAATACAAGCCAGGGCTGAAACTGCTTCGCTTCTGAGAGCTGATGAGAGCAGGCTAGTCCGGTCGGGATGGAGCAAGTGAGAAATGCCCATGAAGGTCAGTCCTATGAAGGAAGGTTAAAGCGCTTGGGGCTCTTTAGCTTGGGGAAACAACAACTGAGGGGTGACATGTTAGAGGTTTACAAGATTATGCATGGGACAGAGCAGGTAGAGAAAGAAGTCCTTTTCTCCCTTTCTCACAGTACAAGAACTCGTGGGCACTCCATGAAATTGCTGAGCAGTCGGGTTAGAATGGATAAAAGGAAGTCCTTCTTCACCCAAAGAGTGATGAACACGTGGAATTCACTGCCACAGGAGGTGGCGGCGGCTACAAGCATGGACGGCTTCAAGCGGGAATTAGATAAACATCTGGAGCAGAGGTCCATCAGTGGCTATGAGCCACAAGGTATAGATAGGAACTCTCAATCTGGGGCAAGTGATGCTCTGTATTCTTGGTGTTTGGGGTGGGGGCAACAGTGGGAGGGCTTCTAGTGTCCTGGCCCCACTGCTGGACCTCCTGAGGGCACCTGGTGTTTTTGGCCACTGTGTGACACAGAGTGTTGGACTGGATGGGCCATTGGCCTGATCCAACATTGGCTTCCCTTATGTTCTTAAGGAACAGAGAGGGAATGTTTCAGATTTTGTGACTTGGGATTTGATGGGCCCCAGCAAGTGAAGGGAAACACCAGGAAGAACTTGATATCTGGAAATCTTTGAAATCTCCTGGGCATTTCACATGAACACACATGAAGCTGTCTTATACTGAATCAGGACACTGGTCCATCTAGGTCAATATTGTCCACTCAGATGGACAGTGGCTCTCCAGGGTTTCAGGAAGAGGTTATTCAGATCACCCTCTGCCTGGGCCTTTTAAACAAGATTTGCTAGGGATTGAACCTGGGACCTTCTGCATGCCGAACAGAGGTTCTTCCACTGAGCCACAGACACTGCCCCACTTTCTGAGGCGGAAATCACAGCTGTGCCAGAGCTATGGCTTGCCCAAGGTCACCCTGCAGGTGCAAGTGGAGGAGTGGGGAATCAAACCCGGTTCTCCCAGATTAGAGTCCGCACACTTAACCACTACACCAAACTGGCTCTCGTGGACAGTTAATGAAATTGCTGAACAGTCGGGTTAGATCAGTAAAAGAAAGGACTTCTTCACCCAAAGAGTGATCAACACATGGAATTCACTGCCACAGGAGGTGGTGGTGGCTACAAGCATGGATGGCTTGAAGAAGGAATTAGATAAACACAAGAAGGGGGACCCGCAATACTCACGGGGAGGGAGTATTCCCCACAGCTCCCGGCCTGCAGAAGCAGGAGGTACGGTTGCCAAGTGTATTAAACTTACCGGCGGGGAGGGGGGAAAGCTCTACTGGCCGGGCGGTGTCACTGGAAGTGACGTCAGCACGTTGGGGGCGTTGCCAGGGCGACGCTCTGGCAATCACCCCAAAACTCTATGGTATCATAGAGTTTTGGGGCGATTGCCAGAGCGTCGCCCTGGCAACGCCCCTAACATGATGGCGTCACTTCCGGGTGATGTCATTACGTGAGGGAGGTCCTCCAGGCTGGACGACCTCCGGGGTGGGGTTTCCCCCGCCGACCGAATGCTGGCCGGCGGTTCGGGAACCCCTGTAGCGGGGGATCCCCCGTCCCCCGGGCTGTCTTGGCAGCCCTAGCAGGAGGAGCTTCACAGGAGGAGGAAGCGGTGGCAGGTAAGCCTTCTTCCTCCTCCCCCCCCCGCAAGGCTGTGTGGCTCACCGCCTAACAAGCCTTCTCCCCTCCCTCCCCCTTCCCTCCCGGACCACAGCGGCAGGGCCCACCACGCACCATGTCTTCTCCCCTCCCTCCCCAACAACAGCGGCAGCAGTGGCGATGCCCACCGTGCACCGAACCTTCTTCCCTCCCCTCCCTGATAGCAGTGGCAAGGCCCGTTGCCTGCCGAGCTCCCCCAACGGCCAAAGCGTTCTCTGCCCGTACGCAGGGAACGCTTTTACTTTTCAGGGGATTTAAATATCCCCCCCAAAAGTTTTCTTAACTTTTAGGATTTTTCTGCACATGTGGAGACTCCTCCATGTGTGTAGGAAAATCTCCCTGCCCCCCAAGTGCCCCCCCCGCACGGATTTAGATATCCGCACAGAGGGGGCCACTTTGGAATTAGATATATAGATATGGAGCAGAGGTCCATCAGTGGCTATTAGCCGCAAGGTACAGGCTGCAATGGCTCAAGTGGTTAAGATGCCGAGCTGTAGTCTGGAAGGTCGGTAGTTCAGCAGTTCAAGACTCAAGTGCCGCATGATGGAGTGAGCTCCCGTCTCTGGCCCCAGCTCCTGCCAACCTAGCAGTTTGAAAGCAAGAAATTGCAAGTAGATACATAGGTACCACTTCGGTGGGAAGGTAACAGCATTCCGTGCACCTCGGTGTCCAGTCATGCCGGCAACATGACCCCAGAAACATCTTCGGACAGTGCTGGCTCTTCAGCTTGGAAAAGGAGATGAGCACCACATCCCTAGTTGTATTTGACTGGCTTTCGAGCAAGGGAAACCTTTACCTTTACTATAGATAGGAACTCTCAGTCTGGGGCAAGTGATGCACTGTATTCTTGGTTCTTGGCAGGCAGGGCAACAGTGGGAGAGCTTCTAGTGTCCTGGCCCCACTGGTGGACCCTCTGAGGGCACCTGGTATGTTTGGCCACTGTGTGACACAGAGTGTTGGAGTGGATGGGCCACTGGCCTTCTCTTATGTTTGTATGTACCTCTGAGCTACGGAACCTCTGTATTGAAGACAGTATGCTTAAAAGGGCATAGCTGTACTTTGGATTGTACCATAAGAGTCAGCTTTAAGGTAAGATGTCAGTGAAAGCACTTGGTGCGGATCTTGAGGTGGTGGAGGAAAGCACTGGAAATGCTTCACGTGGCCCGGGGTAGGAAACCCTGCTGATGGATGTGGCAAACCATGCGCTTCGACAGAAGACGTTCTGGTGACCAGCATTGTACAAGAGGCACAATCAGTGCCCAGACATCTCAGGGGCGATTGTTGTGTGGAGCGGAGAAGTCAGCAAGAGAGCGGCTTTGATTCCGGTATTAAATGGGTACCAGAGGCTTGCAGCCCAAGATGGGGCTGATTATTTCAGATCGATACGTGAAGTTCGGCCACTGTGAACTCTGCAGCTCCAGGCTATGTGAATGTCTCGGCTGGGTTCATTTTCTCGCCTTATTTCCCTTCTCTTTCTCAGACTGTTCCAGCGGGACTTGTTCCAAGGGATCAGCAAATGATCCTTGGGTTTCCCCCCCCCCCCCTCTTTTTTAAACGTGTTTATTTCTTGTCAGTGGCTGCCATCTCTCCATCTTTAGCAGCGAGGTTTTGTATATTTGCAGGAAATGTGTACACACTGCACATTTTTCAGAGGCCGCTTATCCAGTGTTGATGTGTACAAGGTAGATCGTGTACATGTATAATAGACCATGATGGTTTGTTGATACACAAAATGAACACACGGGGGGCGGGGTCAGTTCAGAGGAAGAGAAGCGCTCAGCATATGAACCAATCGTGGCATGGGTCTGCCCAAAAGAGATGCAAATAAAACAGGAATTTGTCGGTAAAAAAAGAAGAAGAAGCATGGATAAATTCACAACAATCCCTTCTTTTCCTTTTGCCCTCATTATCTAGTGGCCTAGGGGTCTCCAGGCACTACAGGGATGGTTGCCAACAGCCAGGTGGGGCCTGGATATCTTCCAGCATTATAACCCTGGGGAGGGGAATAACTAGTTTGGAGGGTGGATGCTATGGTATTATACTAGGGTTGCCAACCTCCAGGTGGTGGCTGGAGATCTGGGACTGCAACTGATCTCCAGGTGACAGAGATCAGTTCAGCTGGAGAAAATGGCTACTTCGAAAGTGAAGTCTATGGCATTATTGTATTCTGCTGCCTTCACTGTAGGGTTGCCAGGTTTACCCTGGCAACTGGCGGGGGACGTGTGGCAGACTTGCCAGTACAAAGAAGATGGCCTAGGATATTTTGCTGGCATCACACAGGAAGTGACATCACCATACCAACAACTTCTGGGTGATGCTCTAGTATCTGGGCAGAAACTCTATGGTAAAGCTGGGTTCTGTCATAGAGTTTTTGCCCAAAGACCTGAGCACCACCAGGAAGTGGCTGGCATGATGACATCACTTCCATGCAATGCTAGCAATGTGGCCTAGGCCTTCTTCTTTCTACCGGTGACTCCCCCTTCCAGCCAGCTGATTGGTGGCTGACGGACAGGGCCTGGCAGCGGGGGACCCCCACCAGTGTTCCCTCTAAGCTGAGCTGGTGTGAGCTAGCTCACAGGTTTTTAGCCTCCTGCTCACACATTTTGGTCTGAGCTCAGGAAGGGTGGCTCCAGAGCAAACTAATTTATGCTGCAGCCAAATCCCTCACTCACAATTTTAATGCCAGTAGCTCACAAAGTAGAATTTTTGCTCACAAGACTCCACAGCTTAGAGGAGGAGGAGGAGGAGGAGGAGGAGGAGAAGAAGAGATTGGATTTATACCCCGCCCTTCACTCAGAAGTGTCAGAGCGGCTTACAAACTCCTTCCCCTTCCCCTCCCCACAACAGACATCCACCCTGAGAGGTAGGTGGGGCTGAGAGAGCTCTTTCAAGGACTGCCCTTTCAAGGACGGCTCCTGTCAGAACTACGGCTTGCCCAAGGTCATCCAGCAGCTGCAAGTGGAGGAGTGGGGATTCAAACCTGGTTCTCCCAGATTAGAGTCCATGCACTTAACCACTACACCAAACTGGGGGGAGCATTGACCCACACCTACATGGGGGGGGGGCGGGTCTGGCAACCCTATTTCACTCAGACCCATTCTGAATGTTCAGGCTGGGAGACATGCACATCAGCAAAATATGGTTGAGTGTCTGGCTTTGCTTAATCATGAGCATACACCATACTGCCTTATACTTTGGTCAGGCCATTGGCCCATCTAGCCCACTACGATGACTGGCAGCAACTCTCTAGACAGTGATAGGTAGAGAGAAGTGTTTCTCATAACCTCCTATTTTACATCTAGGGATGGGCACGGACTGGGAAAATGTGGTTCATTTCAGTTCATGGTTCGTGGCATGCCCAGTTAATGAGAGGTCACAGGAACTGTCACAAACTTTTAAGAGCTAAATGAACTGGTTCGGTTCATGAGATTCATCACACAGTAGACCTCCTCCCACAGCATGCTGGAGACACCAAAGTTGCAGGGGATCTCTGGCTGACTCTTCTCTACCTGCCCTCCGAGATTGGTGAGGATTGAATTTATGGGGTTCGAGTTACACAGACCTCCAAGAAAGAGCCCCCATCCTCCATTGTTTCCAATGGAGGGGGGGGAAACAGCAAAAAAACAAAAACAAGGGCAATAGGAGCCCAGCAGAACAGGATCAGAGTCCCACAGAATCTCTGCAGTAGAAACTGAAGGTGGGGGGCATTTTTGCAAGCCCAGCAGAAACAGTGCAATGTACTAGAGCCCAGCAGAGCCCAGTGCCAATGTGGCAATACCAGCTCAATCACAATCTAAGTGGGGGGGGCATTTTTGCAAGCCCAGAAGAACCAATACAATATACAGTGTCCAGTAGTACCCGTGCAATTACAGAGTGCCCAACAGAACCCAGTGCCAATGTGGCAATGCCAGTTCAACAGGACTGTATGGCTCTACCCACAACACTGTACCCCTAAGAGCCTACTGATTAATAGGGTTGCCAACTCCCACCTGGGAAATGCCTGGAGACTTGGAGGAGGGTGGAGTTTCAAGAGGGGAGGGACCTCACCCAGAGCATAATACCACAGACTCCATTCTCCAAAGCAGCCATTTTCTCCAGGGTAACTGATCTCTGCCATCTGGAGATGAGTGGTAATCCCAGGTGATCTCCAGGCCACATCTGGAGATTGGGAACCCTCCTGGAATTACCATGGCCTCCAGACGACAGAGCTGCATTCCCCTGAAGAAAATGGCCCCTTCTGAGGGTGGAGCATATGTCATTGTACCTTGCTGAGGCTCTTCCCTGCCCCAAACCATGCCTTCCCCAGGCTTCACCCCCAAATCTTTAGAAATTTCCCCAGCCAGATTCGACCGCTCTGCTATTCAGCACAATGCTCACAGGTCAGATTGCCAGCTCCAGGTTGGGAAATCCTTGGAGATTTGGGGGTTCGAGCCTGAGGAGAGCAATGTGTTGGGGAGGGGAGGGACTTCAACAGGGTCTAATGCCATACAGCCCACCTTCCAAAGCAGCCATTTGATTAATGAGTGAACTGGACTCTGTCACCGGGAGACCAGTTGAAATCCCAGAAGGTCTCCAGCCTCCACCTGGAGCCTGACAAGTTATGACTCTATGAGGGGATCAGAAATAAATTTACAAAACGAGTGTGTCTCCAACACATGGATCTGTACAAAGCCCTATATGGCCAGGGACCTATCTACCTAAGGGACCGCCTTTCCCTGCATGTACCCCAGCGAGCACTACGATCGGGCTCCCAGAGCCTCCTGGTTCTTCCAGGGTCTAAGGAGGCCTGGTTGGTGACAACAAGGGCCAGGGCCTTTTCAATGGCGGCCCCTCACTGGTGGAACGAGCTCCCAGAGAACATCAGGGCCCTGCGGGACCTTTTGCAGTTCCGCAGGGCCTGTAAAATAGAGCTCTTCCACCAGGCTTTCAAGTAGGGTGCCGCCTCAATCCTATGGCCCTGGCCCGACCAAAGTGTACCAACCAGGACCAACGGTACCACCAACGGAGGATCAGAAGTTTGAGGAAGCCTGCTGATACCACTCGGCTGATAGGGATATCGAAGATCACCATCTTTTACTGTATCTTATGTCTACATTGTATGTTTTATACTGTTTGATAATTTTATGGGAATTTGATTGTATATTTATTATGTTGTTAGCCACCCTGAGCCTGCCAATTGGCAGGGAGGGCGGGATATAACAATAACAACAACAACAACAACAACACCAATACCAGTCTTCTGGATATTTTAAACTGGGAGCACAGTTTGATGGGACAGCCAAAACTGAAGCTTGGCGGCTTTTGGTGGTTGGAAAGTGCCTTCCAGTCACAGCCAATTTGTGGTGACACTTGCTGGGTTTTTCAAGGCAAGAGATGTTCGGGGGTGGTTTGCCATTGTCTGCCTCCCAGTCACCACCTTGGTATTTCATGGAGGTCTCCAATCCAAATACTTGCTAGGGCCAACCCGGCTCGTAGCCAGGATGTTGTGGCTTAGGGGCAATTTTTTTTTTTCTGGTGGGGCTGAAGTTCTCAGTGCAGAAAGAAAAGCCATTCAGCCGAGAGAAAGCTGTTACCGGGAGAGATCTGTAACTTATAAGCTGTCCACCACTTTTGATGACAGTTCCCAGCCGCTGCAAGTTAATCACTTCTGCCAGCCTAAGCAAGAGATAACAAGCCGGCATGTGGGAGTGATGGCTTCCATAGTCAAGAAAGCTAACACTTAGGCAGAAAAAAAACTCTTAAGACCAGTTTCTTGACACTGAAGGGATCCTAAAAGTCATCTCCTCCAACCCCCTGCTCAGTGTGAGAATTAAGCAACGATAGCACCCCACTCTGCTTAAAGGAGTGCATGCCTTTAAAAATGTTTAAAATGCTTGAAAATAGCATTTACCGGAGAATGTATTTATTTATTTATATTTATTTATTTATTATTTATATTTATATCCCGCCTTGCCGGGCAAGCTGGCTCAAATTGGCGAACAACCGTTAAAATATCATTAACAATTAAAACGGTGGTTAAAACAACGTAAATGACAGAATAAAATTACAGGTAAAACAGACGGGTGATGGCAGCCTTCAGATCACATCCCATAATGGGTGCGGCAACCCATAAATCCCAGGCCAGAAGCAGTTCCACCGGCCCATTCCTCAGTGGCAGCTTCTAATCGAAGGCCTGGTGGAAGAGCTCCATTTTGCAGGTCCTGTGGAACTGTAAAAGGTTCCGCAGGGCCCTAGTGTCTTCCGGGAGCTCATTCCGCCAGCGTGGAGCTGTGCCTTTAAGAAAAGAGGCAGAGCCCCTCAAAGACCCACCTTAGCTACGGGCCTGGGGCCAACACTGATGAGATCAGGCTAGCCTAGAATATCCAGGTCAGAGTGCAGCCAGCTATTTTGGTCCTCAGCCGTTTCCTTTGCCCCACAGTTTCCGCGTGGCAAACCAAGCGGCAACCTTTCCTTTCCTTTTTGTTTTTTTCAAGGAAGTGACCTCTCCTTTTCCCTCTTCTTCTGACATCTGCTCTGGACCAAACTGCAGAAGGGAATACGGGGGAAGAAATCACTCCCCCGCCAGAGCCTGTGCACACAGGATGTCAAAAGGGCCATTAATAAAACATCAGGCAGGTGTAGGACAGGGAGCTGGTAAAACACTATTATTTCCTCCCTTTGAACTGACTTAGGAAAGGCTGCTGATAATGGTTTTGCATTTGAAAAGGAGCCTTGTGTAAGCAGCTTCCTACTGGTGGGGAGGGAAGGAGAGAAGGGAAATAGATCCGCTGTCCTCAGCAGAGGCAAATTGAATCCAAAGCAGAGGCTTTCTGCAAGGATACAAGAAACAAGGGAGGGGGGGGACTTAAAAAATAGAACCATTGCCAGATGGGCTGACTAGGAAAATAAAATACCCAGTGGGAGTATGGTATAGTGGTGAGACTAGGGTTGTCAACCTCCAGGTGGGGGCTGGAGATGTCCTGGGATTGCAGCTGATCGCCAGGTGACAGAGATCAGTGCTCCCGGAGAAAATGGCTGCTTTGAAGAATGGAGCCTATGGCGTTGTATCCTGCTGAACTCCCTCCCCTCTCAAACTCTGCCCTCCCAGGGCTCCGCCCCCCAAATCTCCAGGTATTTCCCTTAAGAACATGAGAACATAAGAGAAGCCAAAGTTGGATCAGGCCAGTGGTCCATCCAGTCCAACACTGTGTCACACAGCGGCCAAAAACACCAGGCACCCTCAGAAGATCCAGCAGTGGGGCCAGGACACTAGAAGCTCTCCCATTGTTGCCTCCCCCAAGCACCAAGGATACAGAGCATCACTTGCCCCAGACTGAGAGTTCCTATCTGTACCTTGTGGCTAATAGCCACTGATGGACCTCTGCTCCATATGCTTATCCAATTCCCTCTTGAAGCCATCCATGCTTGTAGCTGCCACCACCTCCTGTGGCAGTGAATTCCATGTGTTAATCACTCTTTGGGTGAAGAAGTCCTTCCTTTTATCTGTTCAAACCTGACTGCTCAGCAATTTCATGGAGTGCCCACGAGTTCTTGTTTTGTGAGAAAGGGAGAAAAGTACCTCTTTCTCTACCTGCTCTATCCCATGCATAATCTTATAAACCTCGATCATGTCACCCCTCAGCTGTCATTTCTCCAAGCTAAAGAGCCCCAAGCACTTCAACCTTTCTCCATAAGGAAAGTGTTCCAACCCTTTTATCATTCTAGTTGCCCTTTTCTGCACTTTTTCCAACGCTATAATATCCTTTTTGAGGTGTGGTGACCAGAATTGTACACAGTACTCCAAATGAGGTTGTACCATTGATTTATACAGGGGGATTATGATACTGGCTGATTTGTTTTCATTTCTCTTCCTAATAACCCCCAGCATAGCGTTGGCCTTTTTCATTGCAGTCGCACACTGTCTCGACATTTTCATTGGGTTATCTACTACGACTCCAAGATCTCTCTCTTGGTCAGTCTCCACCAGTTTAGACCCCATCAACGTGTATTTATAGGTAGGGTTTTTGGCTCCAATGTGCATCACTTTGCACTTGGTGAATATGGCCTCTTTGGAAGCTGGACTCTGTGACATTATACCCCACTGAAACTTCTCCCTCTGCGGAGGGACGGGAACACTCGAGCATCTGAGAAAAAACTCATCCATCAAGCCACAGCCCACCCTAGGGTTGCCAAGTCTGGGTTGGAAAATACCTGGAGACTTTGGGGGTGGAGCCAGGAGAGGGCGGGGTTTGGGGAGGGGAGGGGCCTCAGCAGGGTACAATGCCATAGAGTTCACCCTTCAAAGCAGCCATTTTCTCCAGGGGAGCTGATCTCTGTCGGCTGGAGATCAGTTGTAAAAGCGGGAGATCCCCAGGCCCCACCTGGGGGCTGGCAGCCCTAGCCCCACCCCTTAAAGTATAGAGGATGCTTGAATCGTGCAATTTCCAGATTATGGTTCCTTTCATTGGGTCTCTTTTAACCCACTGTGGCTTCTGTAGGCAAATAGATTTTTAAAAGGTTTCACACACCTAAAAGATAAAGCACAACAAAGAATCCCGGATCAAAACAGGCTTTTGGGAAAACCAGATTGAGTCTTCATTAACTGCGGGAGGCCAGTGTTTTATCATGAAGGTGTGTGAAACCTTTGCAAAAACCTGTTTTGCCTCATAGGCTAAAGTGGGCTCCATAGCGCATATGAAAGGGATCAAAGATTTGGCCTTCAGAATTAACCACAGGGGACAATCCGGATTGGGATCATTGACAGAAAGGAATGGGGTGAGTAAATATTCCATGCACCCCCCCCCCCACTCTGCCTGTTTCTCAAGCAACAAGAGGCACCCCCCTGTGTTTTGTTAGGGTTACCAGCCTCCAGGTGGGGCCTGGAGATCTCCAGGAATTACAACTGACCTCCAGGCAATAGAGGTCAGTTCTCCTGGAGAAAATGGTTGCTTTGGAGAATGGATTCTATGGCACTGTATCCTGCTGAAGTCCCTCCCCTCCCAAATTCTGCCCTCCCCAGGCCCCCTCCCAAATTGCCAGGCCAACCCAGAACTGGCAACCCTATCTGTTTGCCACCTTTAAAGAAAGAGAAGAAGGAGGAGAAGAGATTGGATTTATACCCCACCCTTCGCTACCCAAAAGAGTCTCAGAGCAGCTTACAATCTGTGAGGTGGGTGGGGCTGAGAGAGCTCTCTGAGAACTGCTCCTGAGAGAACAGCTCTGAAAGAACTTGTGACTGACCCAAGGTCACACCCAGGGCTCATCTTGTAGCAGGAGCTCCTTTGCATATTAGGCCAAACACCCCTAACGTAGCCAATCCTCCAAGAGCTTACAGAGCTCTTCTTACAGGGGCTATTGTAAGCTCTTGGAGGATTGGCTACATTAGGGGGTGTGGCCTAATATGCAGAGGAGCTCCTGCTATGAAATGAGCCCTGGTCACACCAGCAGCTGCATGTGGAGGAGTGGGGAATCAAACCCGGTTCTCCCACATTAGAGTCCACGCTCTTAACCACTATGCCAAACTGGCTCTGGATAGACTGACCTTTATTTTCATTCTAATTCACATCTGATATTTATACACTAGCATACTACACTTTCCTTAATTATGTAGCGTTTGCATACAGGCAGGATATAAATGCCCCAAAGAAATTGATATCATTATGGTAAGCCTTTCAATGACTATGTAAGATGGTCCAGTATGAATGTAATTCTTAACATTAATGTGATCAAGTCAATAACAGGGATTAGCCAATTTCCCAGCTTTCTATTCATTTATTTTCCTGGGATTTCACTCTTTGCTGAGGCTGTATTTTCCTGTAAACGCTTCTTTCCAATAATTTTGAAACAATTTTTTTAGAGGCATGCATCCTTTAAGCAGAGTGGGGTGCTGTAGTGGACTAATTCCTGCACTGAGCAAGGGCATTGAGTAGGTGACCTCTAGGATCCCTTCTAAATCTGTGTCAAGAAACTGGTCTCCTTTAAGAGAGTTTTTCTGCCTGATTGTAAACTTCCTTGACTATAGGAGTCATCACCCCCACCTGCCACCTTGTTACCAGAATTGTTGCTTAGGCTGGCAGAAGTGATTAATTTGCAGCAGCTGAGAACTGTCATCTAAAGTGGTTTACAGCTTGCAGTTTAGAGATCTGAGCTGAGAAATTCAGCCCCACCAGAAAAAAAAATTGCCCCACAAAATCCTGGCTATGGACCTGCCCACTGCTCACCTCCTTCCGCTATGAAAACTGTCAATTTATACTCACTCTCTGTTTCCTGTTAATTAACCAGTTTTTAATTCACAAGAGGAATTCTCCTCTTACCCCATGACTGCTGAGTGTACTCAAGAGCCTTTGATGAGCAACTTTATCAAAAGCTTTCTGGAACTCTAGGTAAACAACATCTACTGGGTCCCCCTTGTCCACATGTTTGTTCACCCCCTCCAAAATGTTAGTGAGACAAGATCTTCCCGTGCAGAATCCATGCTAATTCTTCCTCAATAGCTTTTGTTCAGCATTGTGGCCACTGATTCTATCTTTAATAACAGATTCCACCAACCTATCCAGTACCAACCTTAGACTGACTGGCCAGGAATTTCCCAGTTCTCCTGAGTCTGGAACCTTCTTAAAATTATTCCAGCTTTCCCCCATCTCAAATCTTGTGCAGGGTTCAAACATGCACACAAGGTTATCCTTAGACCCCACGGCTGACTGTTTTCTGCTGGCCGATTTAACTTCCAAACCAATCCAAACCAATCTCTGCATTTCTATAGAGCCAAATCACTCTTCAGGAACTGATCCCTTGGCAGTTTTCTCAGCAGGTAAAGAATCTTCTCTTTTAAATAATGAAGCTCTGAGCTGGGAGCTGACACATTCATTGGCCCTCTGCATGCTTTGCTGCTAGCTTCCCCCCCCCCCCCTTCAGAATCACGGCTCCAAGGATCAGAGGGCAGAAGCCTCTGCCACTGACAACTTAAATAGGAGTTGCTCGGTTGAAATTGCGAGAAACTCTGCATCGATGACTGCGGCTGAGACACTCTATTGACGTGGTAATGGTTTCTGGTCCAGCAGCACGCCAGTTCCACCACTCAAACGGAACATTTCTCCCAATCCATAGTGTTTGAGACACCTGTATTGACAACACGCCAGGATGAGCACCTCCAGTCCCAATACAGGTTGAAATATATAGATATTTCCAAGGAGGTTAGACTTAGAGACTGGCAAATTAGTTCATACAACTGAAGGTGCATCTAGGACGATAGTTTCACTGCCAGAATGTAAAGATCAGGACAGGACTTTTCAGTTTAGAAAAGAGATGACTAAGGGGGGGGGGGCATGATAGAAGTTTGTAAAATTATGCATGGGGTAGAGAGAGAGTTGACAAAGAGAACTCCCCCCTCCAAAAAAAGGCTAGAACTGAAGCTGATGGACAGTAGGTTCAGGATGGATAACAGGAAATTCTACAGAGAGCGATAAAAATGTGGGATTCACTGCCTTCCGGTCGGTGCTTTTATGTGTTTTATTTAATTGTTGTTTCTAATTGTTTTAATTGTGCAGATTTTTTTTTAAAAGCTGGCTTGTCTTCCTTAAGTACATAAGAGAAGCCATGTTGGATCAGGCCAATGGCCCATCCAGTCCAACACTCTGTGTCACACAGGGGCCAAATCCCAGATGCCATCAGGTGGTCCACCAGTGGGGCTAGAACTCCAGAAGGCCTCCCATGCCTCCCCAAAGCTCCAAGTATACAGAGCATCCCTGCCCCAGACAGAGCTCCATCTATAGGTAAAGGTAAAAGGTTTCCCTTGCTTGAAAGCCAGTCGAATACGACTCTAGGGATGCGGTGCTTATCTCCGTTTCCAAGCCAAAGAGCCAGCGCTGTTTGAAGACATTTCCGTGGTCATGTGGCCGGCATGACTAGATGCTGAGGCACCTGGAACACTGTAACCTTCCCACCGAAGTGGTACCTATTTATCTACTTGCAATTTCTTGCTTTCGAACTGCTAGGGTGGCAGGAGCTGGGGGCAGAGATGGGAGTTCATTCCATCACGCGACACTCAGGTCTCGAACTGCTAAACTAACAACCTTTTGGACTGCAGCGTCTTAACCATTTGAGCCACTGCAACCTTGTAGCTAATAGCCACTGATGGACCTCCCCTCCATATGTTTATCCAATGCCCTCTTGAAGCTGTCTATACTTGTAGCTGCCCACCACTTCCAGTGAATTCCGCATGTCCATTAGTCTTTGGGCAAAGAAGTACTTCCTTTCCCCCTGTTCTAAGCCTACTGCTCATTAATTTAATTGAGTGCCCATGAGAAAGGGAGCCCTGCAGTCTGAAAGGTCAGTAGTTCAGCAGTACGGGACCCGAGTGCCGCATGACGGAGTGAGCTCCCGTCTCTGGCCCCAGCTCCTCCCAACCTAGCAGTTCGAAAGCAAGAAATTGCAAGTAGATACATAGGTACCACTTCGGTGGGAAGGTAACACCGTTCCGTGCACCTCGGCATCTAGGCATGCCGGCCACATGACCACGGAAACGTCTTCGGACAGCGCTGGCTCTTCGGCTTGGAAATGGAGATGAGCACTGCATCCCTAGAGTCATGTTCGACTGGCATTTGAGCAAGGGAGACCTTTACCTTTTACTAAGTTAATTGAGCTTTTAGGTACATGGAATATGATGTAAAGCGTATGCAAGACCAGCTAATCTTGGCTCATTGAGGCTGCATATGCCCCCCCACCAGAGTGGAAAGAAAGCCGTGCAAGGAGATAACCAAGGGACCCCCTCCTCTGAATTAGAATGCTTCAGTGGGTTTCACTTGGGATGTCGAAGGGTTTGTTTTCTTGCACTAATGGATGTACGAAATATGATTTGCTTTTAGGATCCAGCTTGTCACATCTGATTTTGTAAAATGGAAATTTAAGCATTTGTCTTTTCCTCCCCTCCCCCCCCCATGTCATCCAGTCGTTGACATGGATTGAAATATTTATGCTCTGTAGTTCCTATGGTAAATAATTGATACAGTTGCACTATATGTTTTGTGAGGTATGGGATATCCATTTAAAACCACTCTTCACTATACCTGCTTCTCTCCTTTCTCCTGTTTGCTTCTGAACCGTCAGATTTAAGCAGCATTTTTTAAAGCTTTTCTATCCATATTTACTTGTAGCAAAATTGCAAGGGAGTTTTTTTTGGGGGGGGGATTTGAGAAATTTGGAAGGATGACCCCTCCCCACAAATTACCTGCAAATAAAGAAGAAGAAGAAAGAAGAGATTGTATTTATACCCTGCCCTTCACTACCCAAAGGAGTCTCAGAGCAGCTTACAATCTCCTTTCCCTTCCTCTCCCCACAACAGACACCCTGTGAGGTGGGTGGGGCTGAGAGAGCTCTTTCAAGGACTACTCTTGAGAGAACAGCTCTGAAAGAACTTGTAATTGACCCAAGGTCACACCAGTAGCTGCATGTGGGAATCAAACCTGGTTCTCCCAGATTGGAGTCTGGACTCTTAACCACTACATAAAACTAGCTCCAAAGCTGCGCGGTACAAAACGATTCACAGTGTTACTTGTGTAAATGAACAAAGTTCGAGTCCAGTGGCACCTTTAAGACCAACAAAGGCTGCGCTCATACACACAATTAGACCCGACATAGGTGTAAATGCCAGGCAGACTTAAAGGGCATGATCAGACAACACCATCTGGGAAGTGTCCCGCAGCTGTCAGCAACCTGTTCTGCTCTGCCGCAGAAGTGGAGTTAAAAAGACACTGGGGAAAACCCGGTAGTAAACGGGTTGCGATGGGCCATAGACAGACTTTCCCGTGTCTAACCTTTCCTGTGTCTGACCACTCCAGTGCGCTCTCATGCCATTGGGATGGTCTGATGAGGCCATACTTAGGAATATCAGAAGTTAGCAGTATGTGCCTCAGGCCTCTTGCTGGAAATGGAACAAAATATCATAGTAGCACGCCACATCATCTAGCCAAATAACAATCCTCCCCTGCCCCAAATGAGCCCCTTTAATTGCTTGGCGGGTGAAAAAGATTTGCCAAGGTGCTTAGAAGCGCTCTGAATGACAGGGGATCCTACCTTTATTACCGCCACATCACTCAAATGGCTGTAAAGCCAAGCCATGTGTCAACCATTCCATCATGAGCTTCCGTTTCCAAAGCATAACATCTCAGTCGTTTCAAATTGCATTGAGATGAAACGTGAAGGCTAAGATGTCTGCACAGGCAACACTTCATTTCATCAGCCAAAACTGGGTTAACATTTCTGTTTGAAATTCTCACAACGGGATACAGTTTGTTCCTTGAGACGCCACATATCTGTGCCTGTTTGGTGGGGCGGTTAAGTGCCCAGACTCTAATCCGGGAGAACCAGGTTTGATTCCCCACTCCTCCACTTGCACCTGCTGGATGACCTTGGGCAAGCCATAGTTCTGTCAGAGCTGTCCTTGAAAGAGCAGTTTCTGTCAGAGCTACCTCAGCCCCACCTACCTCACAGGGTGTCTGTTGTGGGGAGAGAAAGGGAAAGGAGTTTGTAAGCTGCTCTGAGACTCCAAGTGAAGGGTGGGGTATAAACCCAATCTCCTCCTCCTCCTCCTCTTCTTTTCCTTCTTCTCCTCTTCCTCCTCCTTCTCCTCCTCCTCCTCCTCCTCCTCTTTTGCTCTCCAGAGTCACATCTAAATCTAACCTTGTATATACACAGAGAATGGTAGCATGTTATCAATAGGATTTCTAGCAAAGGCATTCTGAACAGAACAAAAAATATAGCAGAGGAGGAAAGGTCAGGACACAGATGACTGAAGTGAAAGATCCCTGGGAAATGAATGGACTTCATACCAGGAGAGCTGATGGATGCACTTTACCTTCTGAAAAGAAGGACTTTATTGTGGTTTCTTTTCAAAATCTAGCAATGCTGCCACCCTCACAAGCAAGGCACTCAAAAACCAAACTCGGTCATCACGCAACGCCCATATTTCTCGTGTATCAACAGCCAAGGCTCCCGAACCTCTGGTATGTTGGCAAATAAAGATCATATACATTTGGAGCTTATGAACTGCTTTTGTCTCTGGATAGCTGACTACATCCATAGATGATCGTCATACTAAGGATACTAAGCATCTCTCCGGGAGCTGCCATTGATGCATGTGCAGAACTTTCCGGATGGCAAAGTCACACATTGCGAGCAAGTTCCAAATTCAGGGACAGGGTGTCAGAATCTGCTGATTCAGACAAGGATTTCTGGGACTTTCTCCTATGCTTCCTATTGCTATGTGCTGTGTATGGTAACTTGTGCTTGCACCCATTGCTTTTAGTTGCCCCTATGCCCACCATGTAACCATATCTTTTGCCAGTATGATTGTATGCTATATGACCCCAGGTTTATGGCTTTGACCAGGCCTGGTCTGTGTAACTTTGCCTGGGAGAGTGACAACTTCAAAGCATGGGAACAATGGGCCTCTCACACTCCTGCCTCCGCATTCCATTCATCCCGGCTGGGAAGACAAGGGGAGGACAGAGACCATTTCTTATCAACATGCGAAAGCCTTGAGGGAAGCATTTGTTATGTGAATATGGTTACATCTAAGGGGTCTGGTTTGGGAAGGGAAATTTACAGCTTAACACCTAGCTTTCTTTCCTGTGGGAAGCAAACGGCCAGAGACCCCTTTTGCCCGCCGTTTTTCCCCTTTGGTGATTGGTTACCTATGGGCAATTCAAATTGTACTGAAGGGTATAATAGACCTGCTTCTATCGTATGCATTATCTCTGACAATAATCCGAGGACCTGTACCAATGTAGAGATTGGAAATAAAGAACTGTGTTTCATCAACAAAGATCTGATCGTTGACTACTTTGAACAGAAGCCTCACAGATTGTCAGAGATCTGTGACTGGGACTTGGCCGTTCCTGACCATGTCGGACGACGGTACTCTTCCCATCCCTACTACCGAAGACCAACCGGTGACCCCAGGGGACCAGGGTGCCGGTGGTGGAGGAGGCGGCGGGGAGCCCGAAGTGCCAGTGACTACGATTCAAGGGGCTCACTACATCCCGTGCCCACCTCCTCATCAGAGCGTGACCCCGAGGTACTCATGGAGCAACTTCGGTCGTGGGACCGTAGACTCCTGGGTGCACGATCGGAAGGGGGCACGGGTGTCGATCCAGGCAGATCACACCGACCGCGGGAAGCCGAGTTTCCTGGGAGACGAGCGAGAGATGACCTACGGAGGAGAGTGGCGTCCCCTGCCCCTGGAAGAAGAGAGAGTCGGACCGTACGGGCCCGATCCCTACGGGGAAGACCAAACCCAAGCCCTGGACCGTATGATGGGAGATTTACGATTCCAACTCACCACCGAATTGCGCGAGCTAGCCCTTGACCTGCAGTACCAGTTTCGAGACGCCCTAACGGCTATGCAAGCAGCTCGCCCAGCCCCGGCAGGGGTAGGACCCCCAGGAGGGGGAGTCCCGCAGCCGGCGGTTCCCCCCGGAGGAGTCCCCGCGGGAGTCGTCCCGCCGCAAGTGCCGCCGCAGGTCCCGCAGCCCGTTCCCCGTCAGGTGCCCACACCCGTACCTGCGCCGGCCCCAGTGCCGGCAGGGCCGATGGTTCGCCCGGCCCCCGCCGATCTGTTGACGGCTACTTTCGATGGGGACCCCGAGAAGCTGCGGTTCTTCCTCCTAGAGATCAAGCGGTTCCTAGACACCTGGGGGCATCTCTACCCCACCGAGAGGGACTGGATTGGCTACATCGGGTCCAAGCTGAGGGACACCGCCAGCGACTGGTATGTGAGCCTGCACAATGCCCCCACTGAGTTACGCTCAGTGAACAACTTCATGTGGGCCCTCCGACACCACTACGAGGACCCCCTGGGAGAAGAAAAGGCCCGGAACCAGCTGCGGAGGCTGACCCAAGGGTGGTCCTCGGTGAGGGACTACACCGACAAGTTCCGGCGCATCGCGGCCAAGATTCGCGGCTGGACCCAGGACCTGTTCATAGAGAAGTACCGGAAGGGCCTGAGCCACGAGGTGTACGAGACAGTGCTGCGAGGGGGAAGACCGGGCTCGCTGGCCGCCTGGATGAGAGCGGCTGCGGACGTAGAAGAATGCTTCACCCTCATCAAGATGGGAACTTCAGCAGTTGCCCAAGCCAAAGCGGCTCAGAAGGTGAAACCCAAGCCGAACCTGCAAGAGATCCGGGATGCCTGCTTCAAGCAGGGGCTCTGCATGAGATGCAGGGAGAGCGGCCACTTCGCCTCGGCGTGCCCCCCGGGGGGGGAAAGTCCCAAAAACCTCCACCCTGGTAGCCGGGAGCACCCCTAGTAAAGGGAAGACTTCGTTCAAGCCCTGGGCACTACAGCTGGAAGGGGCCGCAAGCGAGCAAGGAGAGCTGGAGTTGACGGAAACACAGATGTCGGGAAACTCCAATGGCCTGCAGTGAGCGGCGCAGAACTGCAGGTCCCCATCCACGATGCACCATCTCCGGTGAGCATCCCTGGCCCCTTACTGTATATGGTAGTGACTGTGATAGCCCCTGGGACCGGGACCCATGTCTGCATCCGAGCTTTAATTGACTCAGGGTGTGCCCAGGACTTGATTAGCCCTCTGGTAGTGGAGGGACTAGGACCTAAGGTCGCCCCATTGGGGGAGCCACTCACTTTCACGCAAATGGACGGATCAGAAATGAAAGAGGCGTGTGTGGCAGAGACCGAGAGACTGATTGTGGGGATGGGGGAGCACTGGGAGAGGAGAGCTTTCATCATCACCCCGAACACCCAGTTCCCCATGGTGTTGGGGAGTCCCTGGTTAAGCTCCCATGACCCCTATATCAAATGGAGTGAAGGGAAGATCTCCTGGGTGGATGAAAAGTGTCGAGACCATAAGTGGGACGCGGGGTGGGGAGCGGGGCCCCCGGCACCTCTCCGAGCGGTGGCGCTCACCCTGGTGCCCTCTGCAGTTCCCCGGGAATATCGAGACTTAATGGGAGTGTTCAGTGAAACCAAAGCCGATGAACTACCCCCCCACAGACTGTCGGATTGTGCCATAGAGCTGATCCCGGGGGAGAAGCTACTGAAGGGAAAGCTTTATTCCATGAGCCCTCCGGAGCGGGAGGAGCTAAGGAAATTCCTAGACAAGAATTTGGAGCGTGGGTTCATCCGCCCTGCTAAGTCCCCCTTCGCGGCCCGTTCTGTTCCGGAAAAAGAAGGATGGGGGGCTACGGTTATGTACGGACTACAGAGGATTAAATGCAGTGTCCGCTTCCAACGCCTACCCCCTTCCCCTTATTAAAGACTTGCTAACGGAGGCAGCCAAGGGGAAAGTGTTTACTAAGTTGGATCTCCGAGACGCATATTTCCGGGTGCGCATCAGGGAGGGGGACGAATTTAAGACTGCATTTAACACACCATTGGGACAGTTCGAGTACCTGATGATGCCGTTCAGCTTAAGTGGCGCGCCCGGGGTCTTTATGAGTTTAATAAATGAAGTGTTGCACAAGCATTTATTCAAGGGGGTGTTATGTTAATTAGATGATATCTTGATCTACTCTGCTGATAAGAAAGAACATGTGCGGTTGGTCCGGGAAGTGCTTTCAACCCTGTTAAAAAATCAGTTGCATGCAAAGTTGTCAAAATGTGAATTCCATCGGGATTCAGTGGACTTCCTAGGGTACCGCATTTCTCAGAAAGGGCTAGAGATGGACCCCGCCAAGGTAGAGGCCGTAGTGCAGTGGGAAGCCCCTCGAACGAGAAAACAGCTTCAGAGTCTCTTGGGATTTTGTAACTTCTACCGCACCTTCATAAAAGACTTTGCTACAGTCGCCCTTCCGCTAACTGAACTCCTAAAAACCAAGGGGAGGGGCCCGGAAGCGGGGAAGCCTGGGGAGAGAATAGCCTGGACCGAAGAATGCCAAGGGGCATTTGAGACTCTTAAGACCCTCTTCACCTCGGAGCCCATCCTGGCTCACCCTGATGAGACCAAGGAATTTGTAGTACATGTAGACGCGTCGGATGTGGCCATGGGGGGGCCATCCTACAGAAGGGGCCGGATGGGAAGCTGCACCCTCTTGCCTACATCTCAAAAAAGTTTAATGAGACAGAGAGAAATTGGTCAGTGTGGGACAAAGAAGCGGCAGCCATCCGGCTGGCCCTCACCATTTGGCGGCATTGGCTAGAAGGAGCACAGACCCCTTTCGAAATTTGGACGGATCACAAAAATCTGGAGGCGTTGCGCACCCAGAGATCCCTAAATGCAAAGCAGCTCAGATGGGCCGATTTTTTCTCAAAGTTCAACTTTGTGCTTAAACACTTCCCCGGGAAGGCCAATTCGTTAGCCGACGCACTGTCACGATTGCCCCAGCACGAGAGCCTAAAGGAAGAGGTGTTCGACTCCATGTTCTCCCCCCAGCAGCTGGGAGGAGCGGTGACCACCAGGAGTCAGAGTAAGCGGTAGAGCCGTGGGGGAGCGATTGGGAGGGGGGAATACTCCCCGGAAGAAGTCGAAGAGTTGAGAAACTTAGAAGACTGTTCCCTCCGGGAAAACAAATGCTGGTACCATGGGGACAAGCTAGTGGTACCCCGAAACAGAAGAAAAGACATATTGCTGACTTGTCATTCATCAAAATTGGCGGGGCATTTTGGGTTTTTAAAGATGCTCAATTTGGTTCAGAGACAGTTCTGGTGGCCTCGCATGCGCAAGGATGTCTCGGACTTTGTAACTGCCTGCCAAACCTGTTTGATATGCAAAAGAAGGGGAGGGAAGGTTCCGGGACTATTGCACCCACTGCCCACCCCCTCTCGCCCATGGGAAGCGATAGCCATGGACTTCGTAACCAACCTGCCACCCTCAAAAGGAAAAACTGTAATTTGGGTGGTGGTAGACATGTTTTCAAAGCAAGCCCACTTTACCCCCTTCAAACAGCTACCTACGGCAAAGGGGATGGCCAAGGCTTTTTTCAACCACGTGATAAAGCTGCATGCTTTCCCCAAACGCGTGGTATCCGATCGGGGCAATCAGTTCGTTGCCAACTTCTGGCGGGAGCTTTTGACACTAATGGACATTGAACCAGCCTTAAGCTCAGGGTACCATCCAGAGACCGATGGACAGTCCGAACGAACTAATCAAATCCTGGAGCAGTTCCTAAGGTGTTACACTAACTACCATCAGGATAATTGGGTGGAATTACTGCCATTTGCAGAGTACAGTTATAACAATGCTATTCATTCGTCTACGGGCGTATCCCCATTCATGGCGATAGCGGCTTTGAGGGAAAACCGCTGCCTACCATAGAGGACGCGCCAAACACTCCCCCCAAGGACTTTAAGCGGTGGTGGGCAGCGTTGCAAGACTCATGGCCACTGATAGCTAAAACACTGGACAAGGCAAAAGAGGACTACAAGAAATATGCGGACCGTGGCAGAGCAGAGGGCTGGGATCTACAGCCAGGAGACTCAGTCTACTTGTCCACAAAAAATATACATGGATTACAACCTAGTAGAAATTAGGGTGGAAATATGTTGGCCCTTACAAAGTGTTGCGTAAAATCTCTGATGTGTCTTTTGAATTGGAGTTGCCCAAATCACTGAGTTCCGTGCATCCTGTTTTTCATTTCAGCTTGCTGAAGAAGAATCCTGGGCCGAATGCTTGGCATCCAGTTCCTCCGACTCCTCCTCCACTGATGAAGGGGGAGGCACCCCATTTTGAAATTTCTGAAATCCTTGATTCTAAAATGCGTAGGGGCCACTTATTATACTTAGTTAGATGGGTAGACTTTGGCCTGGAACAAAATGAATGGGTTCATTCTGAAAATGTGCATGCCCCTAAGTTAGTGAAAGCTTTCCATAAAAGGTTCCCAGACAAACCCGGGTAGATTTATTTTCGGGGTGGCAGTGTGTCAGAATCTGCTGATTCAGACAAGGATTTCTGGGACTTTCTCCTATGCTTCCTATTGCTATGTGCTGTGTATGGTAACCTGTGCTTGCACCCATTGCTTTTAGTTGCCCCTATGCCCACCATGTAAACATATCTTTTGCCAGTATGACTGTATGCTATGTGACCCCAGGTTTATGGCTTTGACCAGGCCTGGTCTGTGTAACTGTTTGCCCGGGAGAGTGACAATTTCAAAGCATGGGAACAATGGGCCTCTCACACTCCTGCCTCCGCATTCCATTCATCCCGGCTGGGAAGACAAGGGGAGGACAGAGACCATTTCTTATCAACGTGCGAAAGCCTTGAGGGAAGCATTTGTTATGTGAATATGGTTACATCTAAGGGGTCTGGTCTGGGAAGGGAAATTTACAGCTTAACACCTAGCTTTCTTTCCTGTGGGAAGCAAACGGCCAGAGACCCCTTTTGCCCGCTGTTTTTCCCCTTTGGTGATTGGTTACCTATGGGCAATTCAAATTGTACTGAAGGGTATAATAGACCTGCTTCTATCGTATGCATTATCTCTGACAATAATCCGAGGACCTGTACCAATGTAGAGATTGGAAATAAAGAACTGTGTTTCATCAACAAAGATCTGATCCTTGACTACTTTGAGCAGAAGCCTCACACAGGGCAGGCAAGCCTCATTTAAATGAGATGCGTCTCTAGTTCACACACTGCTCTTTTCCTGTCTGTCAGTCAGCCACACACCCATAGATATGATATGATCAGAATCGTGGGACAAGACTTTTGGGACCCCTGATATTTTTGTGAGCATGTCATATGCAACCAAAGCAATGCGGTATCTCTCTTCCAACAGGAGCCACACATCTCAAGTGCTCCTCCTGCGTGCAGGTGTTACGTATCGGCAAGCCAATTTAGAACAATTTACAGGCCGTAACAGAAAGCGAGCACTCCTTTCACAAATGCAATTTGCAAGCCGACGGAAGTGAATTTGCACCTCGCTGATGAAATCTACTTTGTTTTAGTTGCATTATTTCTGCCCCATGTTATCGTTAGTTTTCGAAACTAAGTTGTGAACTGTGATTCTTGAGAACATTTTTTTCTCCTCCACTTAAAAAAACATAGATCTGGACTGAAAAATAAGGAGCGCTACTACGGCTGATGCTTTAGATCTGGCAGACCACAGTTTCTGGCAGATGGACCTCCCATGACCTCTCTCCCACTGTTTCTGCCTGAATTTGGGGAAGAAGAAGAAGAGGAGGAGGAGGAGGAAGAGGAGGAGGAGGAGGAGGAGGAGGAGATTGGATTTATACCCCGCCCTTCACTCGGAGTCTCAGAGTGGCTTACAAACTCCTTGGTGCGCTTGAGAACATTCCCAGCTGATTTTAAAAGCCAACCAGTTATGGGATACAGGCCATGATCTGTCTCATTTGTGTGCTTTTCTTGGATTGATAGGGTTGCCAATCTCCAGATGGGGCCTGAAGATCCCCCCAAATTTTAACTGATCCCCTGACAACAGAGATGATAAAGAAGAGAAGAGATTGGATTTAAACCCTGCCCTTCACTACTCAAGGGAGTCTCAGAGCGACTTACAAACTCCTTTTCCCTTCCCCTCCCCACAACAGACACCCTGTGAGGTAGGTGGGGCTGAGAGAGCTCTGACAGAAACTGCTCTTTTTCAAGAGCTATGGTTTGTCCAAGGTCATCCAGCAGGTGCAAGTGGAGGAGTGGGGAATCACACCTGGTTCTCCCAGATTAGAGTCCGCGCACTTCACCACTACACCAAACTGGCTCTCTTCCCCTGGAGAAAAATGGCTGCTTTGGAGGGTGGATTGTATGGCATTGTACCCTGCTGAGGTCTCCCTCCTCCCAAATCCCACTCTCCCCAGACTCCACCCCCCAATCTCCAGGAGTTCCCCAAGCTGGAGTTGGCAACCCTATCTCTGACTTTTTAATTGCTTATGATATCGTTTTACCCTCTTGTTCCTTATAAGAGAAAATGGCAAGGGACAAGCATTTTAAAGTTTGAAAATACAGACATGTGCTTGGAAATAACATCCAGATCACAAGATGTCATAGTTCAGTGGTGGCAAACCTATGGCACACGTGCCAGAGGCGGCACTCAGAGCCCTCTCTGTGGGCACGCACGCAGTTTGGGCACTCAGTCTCTAAAAGGAAAAAGACGACACAGACTCGAGGCTGGGCTGCTCTCAAACTTACAAAGTATGAGCCAAGGTTAGACAAATGATCAGCATGCATACAACAGCACAAATCACATTCATTGTTCAAAAGCATGCCAAATGCAAACTTTTACCTTTCAATAAAAAGTTGTTTGTATAATTGAAAGCTCTGTTATTGTGTTTTTCTTTTAAGACAAAAGATGTTAATGTATGAGTTCTTTTTTCTAAACTAAAACCTCAGTATTCAGGTTAAATTGTCGTGCTGGCACTTTGCGATAAATAAGTGGGTTTTGGGTTGCAGTTTGGGCACTTGGTCTCTAAAAGGTTCGCCATCGCTGTCATAGTCCCTCTGTACGCTGACTGCATTGATCAGGTTGCACCTGGAGTCTTGTGTGCAGTTCTGGAGGCCTCCCTTCAAAAAGGATGTGGACAGAATGGAGCGGGTGCGGAGGAGAGCGACAAGGATGTTCGGGGGCCTGGAGACCAAGAAACTCCGTGAGGAAAGGCTGAGGGACCTCTTGGGAACGTTCAGTCTGGAGAAGAGGAGGTTGAAGGAGGACGTGATGGCTCTCTTGAATTATTCGAAGGCCTGTTACTTAGAGGAGGGCCAGGAGCTGTTCCTTTTGGCAGCAGAGGAGAGGACTCACAATAATGAGATTCAGTTAAAGGTGGGAAGGTACCGGCAGGATCTTTGTTGTTGTTGTTGTTCAGTCAGACAGCTGAGTCCGACTCTTTGCGACCCCACGGGTCACATCATGCTAGGCCCTCCTGTCTTCCGTCATGCTCCGGAGTTTGCTCAGCTTCATGTTTGTCGCATCGATGACACTGTGTCAGCATCTCATCCTTTGCCGTCCCCTTCTTCTTCGACCTTTGATCTTCAGTCTTTCCCAGCATCAGGGTCTTCTCCAGCGAGTGCTCCCTTCTCATTGGGTGGCCAAAGTACTTGAGCTTCAGCTTCAGGATCTGGCCTTCCAGGGAACAGTTAGGGTTGATTTCTTTTACAATTCCTAAAACTCCTAAAACTTTTGGACAGCCAGAGTTGTGCAACAGTGGGATCAGCTGCCTAGGGAGGTGGTGCGCTCCCCTTCACTGGCAGTCTTTAAGCAGCAGCTGGACAAACCCTTGTCAGGGATGCTCTAGGCTGATCCTGGACTGAGTAGGGGGTTGGACTAGATGGCCTTTATGGCCCCTTCCAACTCTGTGGTTCTAGGATTCTATGATTCTAAACAGGACAAAATCCTGGGCGGGGGGGGGTGAAGTCCTGACCACAAACCTGTCATTGGGCGAAGGTCACCCCTCACCAAATATGCCGCTTTAGGAAATTGACACATGCAAGAGAAAGCCTATCACCCATCGTCGAGCAGCCTGGCCATCCCTGATAAGCAACTCCCAGAAGTCCTTGCAGTAGACAAGCTCTCTCTCTCTCTGTCTCGTCACCTTTCAGCATGACTGGCACTTCTCTCGTTGCAAAGTAATGAACAGATTTATTACCACTGGGACAGGCTGCCGTATCCATTTGATGGCCGATTCATACATAATGATTTTGCTAGGATTTTTTTTTTTTTAAAGAAAAGCATAATCATTTCCGAACAAGGGGATTTGCGTTAACGGTGCGGGGATCTCGCGGGTCCCCAGATATGTCCTGACAATGCAGGGGGAGCGGGGACATGATTAGGCAATCACACAGCCCCCACGGCTCATTGTCTTGTCTGACGGTGCCATCAGGCCTCCTCTCTGCCCTCTGAGCAATCAAGGTGAAGAGCCGAGCGTCGCTGCCGATCAGGCGAGCTCCCAGCTCTGACTGCGCTCCGGTGCAATCAGTGCTCCAGCGCAGTCTGAATTTTGGGTCTGCCTTCCAGAAACACACCTGGAAAATCTGGAAGGGGCAGACTAGCTCTGGAGGGCTGGGATACAGCTGACTTCCGGCGGCCATGTGGGGTTTTCAAGGCAAGAGATGAACAGAAGTGATTTGCCATTGTCTGAGCCAGTCTGGTGTAGTGGTGAAGTGCGCGGACTCTAATCTGGGAGAACCGGGTTTGATGCCCCACTCCTCCACTTGCACCTGCTGGATGACCTTGGGCAAGCCATAGCTCTGTACCAGCTGTTCTCTCAAGGACAGTTGTCTCAGAGCCCTCTCAGCCCCACCCACCTCACAGGGTGTCTGTTGTGGGGAGGGGAAGGGAAAGGAGTTTGTATGCCACACTGAGACTCCAAGTGAGTGAAGGGCGGGATATAAATCCAATCTCTTCTTCTTCTTCTTCTTCTTCTTCTTCTTCCTCTGTGTAGCACTCCTGGGCTTCCTCAGTAGTCTCCCATCCAACTACTGACTTAGTTTCCAAGTTCTGATGCGCTCAGGCTAAACTGGCCCATCTGGGCTGCCGTTGTTGTCACTGGCAGCAGGAAGTGCTGTTGACTCACAGCCAATTTATGGTGATCACTCATGGCATTGTCAAGGAAAGAGGCAAATGGAGGTGGTTGGCCATTGCCTCCCTCTGGCTAGCATCCCTAGTGGTCTCCCATCCCTGGCTGACCCTGCTTAGTTCCCAAGTTCTGACTAGCTCTGGCAAAGCTGGTCTGTTCAGGCTGCCATTTTGGCATCGATGCCGCCCATATGAATAGCCATGGATACCAACACCGCAGCCACAGAACTGCACTCCTATTGTGTTTTGGTTTTGAATCACGACGCAGCAAAAAGCGCCAACAACGGAAGCAGCCCCTCTATGCTCACATCCTAAGAGCAGAAGGACATCAGAAGAGCCCTGCTGGATCAGACCAGAAGCCCATCTAGTCCAGCATCCTGTCTCACATTGTGGCCACCCAGTTCTCCTGAACAGCCAAGAACAGGGCATAGTGCCTGAGGCTATCATTAGAACATAAGAAGAGCCCTGCTGGATCAGACCAGAGGTCCATCTAGTCCAGCATCCTGTCTCACACAGTGGCCAATAAATTCCTCTGAACAGCCAACAACAAGGCATAGAGATTGAGGCCTTCCCCTGATGTTGCCTCCTGACTCTGGGATTCAGAGGTTTGGACCTCTGAATGTGGAGGTTCCCCTCAATCACTATGGCTAGTAGTGGTTGATAGACTTATCCTCCAGGAAACTATCTAATCCCCTCTTACAGCCTTTTATTCCTGCGGCCATCACTACATCCTCTGGCAGTGAATTCCACATTTTAATCACTCTCCATGTGAAGAAGTATTTCCTTTTGTCCGTCCTGAAGCTACTGCTCTTCAATATCCAGCCCTGAGTCTATTATGTCCAAACCTATGACAAATGGCTTCCCCACAACTTAGTCTGGTGTAGTGGTTAAGTGCGTGGACTTTAATCTGGGAGAACCGGGTTTGATTCCCCACTCCTACACTTGTACCTGCTGGATGACCTTGGGCAAGCCATGGTCCTGTCAGAGCTGTCCTTGAAAAAGCAGTTCTTGAAAGAGCTCTCTCAGCCCCACCTACCTCACAGGGTGTCTGTTGTGGGGAGAGGAAGGGAAAGGAGTTTGTAAGCCCTCCCTTGGGTAGTGAAGGGCAGGGTATAAATCCAATCTCTTCTTCTTAGTTTGTAGCTCTACACCAGTACTGGGTCATTTTGACCACTTGTTTAAACATTCCAGTTTTCTAGTACTAAGGCCACTAATACTTAGCATAAAAGCTGTGGGAGGCATTTTGTAAACACTTTCCTTCAAAGTCTCACAGATTATCTCTGTTGCTGTGTTCTAAATGCCTGCTGAGGGAAACAGACAGCTAGCTAAAAAAGTATTTTGGAAGGGGGGGAAAGTGCTGGAAGTGTGAAATGCTGAACTGTGAAAAATATGCAGGAGCAGCAGAATCAGCCGTCTTTGGTATCTAGCAAAGGGGGCTAGTTTATTTAAAAAATATATGTATAACATATTTACAATAAGAAGAAGACAAAGAGATTTGGTTTATACCCCTCCCTTCACTATCCAAAGGAATCCACTGTGTGAGACAGGATCCCTTTCTCTTCCCCTCCCCACAACAGACAGCCTGTGCGGTAGGTGGGGCTGAGGGAGCTCTTTCGAGAACTGCTTGTGAGAGAACAGCTCTGAGAGAACTTGTGACTGACCCAAGCTCACACCAGCAGCTGCATGCGGAAGAGTGAGGACTCAAACCCGGCTCTCCCAGATTAGAGTCTGCACTCCTAACCACTACACCAAACTGCACACAAAAGCTTACACTTTGAATAAAACTGTAATAATAAAAGAGAGATGAGCTTAATACATTGCAGGAGAGATAGTAGGAGATAGGGTGTTACACTCAGGAATGGGAATTCACAAAGCCGTATCCCTTCATGTCAATGAAGTAAAACAGTAATGGGCTGTATCCAACGCTTGACTCAGATAACGGTGGAGTCTTCCTCTTCAGAAGTGCCTCTTGCGCCAATGAGGAAACCTTCCTATGTTGGAGGGACATTCTGCCACTAGCTCAAAGGGGTGCTAGGATATTACTCTCTCTCTCTCTCTCTCTAGTTCTGTGGAATTAAAGCTGGAACCTTCTGCGTACCAAGCAGGGGGCCTGCCACTAAATCATGACCCCGCCACAAACACAGTTAGGTATTTAATACTGCATGCAAGAGGATCTGGGAGGGAAACAGTTAAGACAGAGGTGTCAAACTCATTTGTTACGAGGACTGGATCAATGCTCCCTCTAAACCGTGGGGTCTTGTGAGCAAAAATTCTACTTTGTGAGCTACCGGCATTAAAGTTGTGAGTGAGCGATTTGGCCGCTGCATAAATTAGTTTGCTCTGGAGCCATCCTCCCTGAGCGAAGACAAAAAAAATGTGCGAGCCAGAGGCTAAGAAACTGTGAGCAAGCTCACACTAACTCAGCTTAGAGGGAACATTGGACCGGATCTGACATAAATGTCACTTTGTCGAAGCCGGCCATGTGTGCCTTAATGTGTAATGCCAGGTACCGGAGATAGAAACTATATAAAGGACAGCAGCTGGTGTGCTCCGAGTTGGTGTATCCTCACTGCAAGACCCCCTGGGCTGGGACGGGGGTGCAGAGGAAAACCCACCGGGGCAGACTGGAGAGCCAGCGGTGCAGCACTGGGCAGATGCTCCCACACTGCTTGACTGCTGCAGATGAGGTTGTTCCGCCATGCTGAAGCCACGATGGAGTGGCTCCGCCCACTCCCCTCCAGTACTCCCTTCTTTGCAACAGCTGCTTCTGGGCCACATATGAGCCCTGGACGGGCCGTTTCTGGCCCCCAGGCCTTGACACCCCTGGTTAAGTTTATTATTTATTTTTATTTTATTAATTTAATTTATACCCTGCCCTCCCCACAAGCAGGCTCCGATGTACTTGGCAGCTGGCCCCTTCTTCTCATCGGTTAGATGTTGAGCTCCTTTGGCCATTGTTGGCCTTCTGTTGTTTCATCTTATATAGGACCTCTCTTCTCCTCTCTCTTACTTGGGCTTGGAGCTGTAGGAAGTTAACCTTTTTGACGTTAATCTGTTCACAATAAGATACATGTGAGAAGAAGAAGAAGAGGAGGAGCAGGAGGAGGAGGAGGAGGAGGAGGAGGAGATTGGATTTATACTCTGCCCTTCACTACTCAAGGGAGTCTCAGAGTGGCTTACAAACTCCTTTCCCTTCCCCTCCCCACAACAGACATCCTGTGAGGTAGGTGGGGCTGAAAGAGCTCTTACAGAAACTGCTCTTTTTCAAGAACAGCTCTGCCAGAACTATGGCTTGCCCAAGATCATCCAGCAGGTGCAAGTGGAGGAGTAGGGAATCAAACCCAGTTCTCCCAGATTAGAGTCCGTGCACCGAACCACTACACCAGGGGTGGGCAAACTGTGGCTCGGGAGCCGCATGCGGCTCTTTCACATATATTATGTGGCTCCCGGCAGGGCGGCTGGGGAAGCTAAATATCATTAGCAAAGAAATATCATTGGACAAATTAATATCATTATCAATATCTGCTTTTATCCCTTTTGTTATTATTTTTGGCAGTCTCATTTAATGTTAATAAAAAGCAAATTTGCTTATTTTCCAATAAAAGCAGGTAATATTTGTTCATGTCTTGTGGCTCTCAAACATCTGATGTTTATTCTATGCGGCTCTTTCGTTAAGTAAGTTTGGCCACCCCTGTTCTAGGTGGCTCTTACGCTTAGCAAGTTTGCCCACCCCTGCACTACACCAAACGTGTCGTGTAAGATGTGCTTCTATTTTTTGTGAGTAAAATTTCTTTCTCTTGTTCCCACTGGAGTCAGGTCTGCTTTGTAATTTGTTTTTCCCTTAACCAGGAAATGTGGAAAACTGAGGATACTGCAACAAAGTTCCTGTGCTTCCAAGACAACAGGTAATTTTTTACACTTAACCCAATAAGCACGTGAGACCATTACAGTCCAGGTGCTTTTAGCAGTTTGCTTCTGAAAGGGAACACAGCAAAATAAAGTCATGGAAACTGTATCATAAAGTTGACTGTGTTTCATGCAGCTGGGTGGTTTGATTCAATTCGACAGGTCAGCTTTCCAGGAAGTTTGCAAGACGCCGAGGAATCTATCGGAGAATTAGAGATATGTTCCCTTGGGAGGCTTGGAAATTGGACCGCAGCCATAGCCAAGGTGGCATGTTCCGACTGAGCAGGATCAAGATGTTACTCTTAGTTTTCCATCCCGTCTGATGAAGGAAACTGGAAGTCATCATTCTATGGCTGCAGGGTCTGAGAAAGGAGATCAGGCACTAGACAGAAGCAGACAGTGGGACCGTCGTTTTGCCAAGCTAAAGAGCCCCAAGCGCTTCAACCTTTCTTCATAGGGAAAGTGTTCCAACCCTTTTATCATTCAAGTTGCCCTTTTCTGCACTTTTCCCAATGCTCTAATATCTTGCAGAACATATTACAGTTCTACAGGGCCAGTAAAATAGAGCTGTTCTGCCAGGCTTTTGGCTGAGGCAGTAGGCACCCCAGTAGTTGGCTTCCCTGCATGGAAGAAGAAAAAGAAGAAGAAGAAGAGATTGGATTTATACCCCGCCCTCCACTCCCCAAGGGAGTCTCAGAGCGGCTTACAAACTCCTTTTCCCTTCCCCTCCCCACAACAGACACCCTGTGAGGTTGGTGGGGCTGAGAGAGCTCTTTCCCAAGCTGTCCTTGAGGGAACAGCTGGCACAGAGGTATGGCTTGCCCAAGGTCATCCAGCCAGGTGCAAGTGGAGGAGTGGGGAATCAAACCCGGTTCTCCCAGATTAGAGTCCGCGCACTTAACCACCACACCAAACTGGAAGCTGTTCTGACCGTCTGTCCCATGTGGAGTCCCGGTAGAATATGAGCTTGGTGTGCCTCCAGTTACCATCAGTTCAGCTGCGTTTATTTCACCATCTTTTGTTTCATGGTTTTAGCTGTTTTAAGAATTAACTACATTGATTTTTTTTTTCATGCCCCCTGACGTCACCGGGCCTGAGCCCCTTTTGGGAAGGGTGGGATATGAATGTATTTATTTAATTAACTAACTGCGTTGAGACCCCTTAAGGATGGACAAAAAGGAAATCCTACTTTATGCAGCGAAGGACTGAGATGTGGAATTCGCTGTCAGAAGATGCTGCGATGACCCCAGGAATAAACAGCTTTAAAGGGGGAAGGATGAGTTTCTCAGTGGCTACTCTGTATGGTGGCTGAAGGGAACCTCCACATTCAAAGGCACTAAACCTCTGAACCCCAGAGCCAGGAGGCAACATTGGGGGATGGCCTCTGTGCCCTGTTATTGGCCCTCCAGAGGAACTGGTTATCCACTGTGTGAGACAGGACGCTGGGCTACATGGACCATTGGTCTGATCCAGCAGGGCTCTTCTTGTGTTCTAATGAAGGCCTCGGCCTCTATGCCCTCTTGTTGGCCCTCCAGAGGAACTGGTTGGCCACTGTGTGAGACAGGATGCTGGACTAGATGGACCATTGGCCTGATCCATCAGGGCTTCCCTCATGTTCTAGTGAAAGCCTTGGGCTCTATGCCCTCTTTTTGGCCCTCCAGAGGAACTGGTTAGCCACGATGTGAGACAGGACTAAATGAACCACTGATCTGATCCAGCAGGGCTCTTCTCACATTCTTATGAAGGCCTTGGCCTCTATGCCCTGTTGTTGGCTGTCCAGAAGAACTGGTTGGCCACTGTGTGAGACAGGATGCTGGACTAGATGGATCACTGATCTGATCCAGCAGGGCTCTTCTTATGTTCTTATGAAGGCCTCAACCTCTATGCCCTCCAGAGGAATTGGTTGTCCACTGTGTGAGACAGGAGGGTGGACAACATGGACTACTGAGCCAGTTTGGTGTAGTGGTTAAGTGTGTGGACTCTAATCTGGGAGAACCAGGTTTGATTCCCCACTCCTCCACTTGCAACTGGCTGGATGACCTTGGGCAAGCCATAGCTCTGTGCCAGCTGTTCTCTCAAGGACAGTTGTCTCAGAGCTCTCTCAGCCCCACCTACCTCACAGGGTGTCTGTTGTGGGGAGGGGAAGGGAAAGGAGTTTGTAAACTGCTCTGAGACTACAAGTGAAGGGTGGGGTATAAATCCAATCTCCTTCTCTTCTTCTTCTTCTTCTTCTTCTTCTTCTTCTTCTTCTATTGGTCTGGTCCAGCAGGGATGTTCTTATGTTCTAAGGTAGAGAAAAGTCGGCTATAAAAACCTACTCTTCTTCTTCAGCTGCCCATAGCTGTTCAGCACCTGGCAAAAAGAGGAACTTGGCCTCTGAATCCCATTGGACATACCTACCTACACAGGTTTTATTCATTTTGTGTGTGTATGTTTGAGAATTACTAATTCTAATAAAAGAACAGAGAAGAGAAAACACATGCAGGAAACCATACTTGCTTTGAAACATCCCGGCAAACCAACACTTACAGCTTATTGCACTTCTGTTAGATGGAAAGCCAATTAAGCACAATGCTAAATCAGTGCAAATCATGTTTCCGAATTTATGAACACTGAAATGAATACCATGTGCAGCTGGAGAGAGAAGGATTTGGGCTGGAGGGAATAACTCAAATACGCCGACGATTCAAGCAGTCTTCTCCCCTTTCCGTCATACGTCTTCATTATTCGGAAAATCCCCGCTCTAATCTTTCATTGTGGGAGCATTAAAAGACAACTAAACGTATTAAGTGCTTTCATTTCATGCTTCTCCCCTCCCAGGCAGGAGGGGAGAAGAATACAAGAAGCGCGATCCAGTCCGAATCCGACCCAACGAGCGTTCCAACGAAAGATCCTAGAATTAAACCTTAGAATCTATCAGATAGGTAACTTGTAAGGCAAGGGTTTTTGAGTAGGCTACCAGAAAAGCTTTTTGGAGCCTGGCAATTTTAATTTTAATGAGAGCAAGTCTATTCATTTTTCTTGAAAGTTGTCAATTTCGCTTTGGAAAGATGGCTTTTTTTTCTCCGGGGGTTAGCCTAGGGAAATCCGGGATCCCAATCCTGTTAAAGGTAGGTGGACTGGTTATTCCCATTCAAGTTTTTGAACTGGCTGACACCCTCCTTCTGGAGAAAATGTGCTATGAGATCTTTTCCAGGTGACCATCTCCTGGTGCCATATTTATTTATTCATTCATTCATTTCATATACCACTCCTCAGCTCAGAGAGGTTCAGAGTGGTATGAAAACAGTGGTAAGAAATATACGTAGTAAAAAATAAGTTAAGAAATATATGTAGTTAAGAAATATATGCAGTTAAAATGTAGTTAACTATGGTTAAAATAAAGAAGAAGAAGAAGACGGAGGAGGAAGAAATTGGATTTATACTCTGCCCTTCACTTGTAGTCTCAGAGCAGTTTACAACCTCCTTTCCCTTCCCCTCCCTACAACAGACACCCTGTGAGATATGTGGGGCTGAGAGAGCTCTCTCGAGAACTGCCCTTGAGAGAACAGCTCGGAGAGACAGACAGACATATTTATTGCACGTAGCCAAAGGCCATCACAAAAGAAAATTAGGAATATAGAGTTAAAGGGTCAAACATGATTGCAAACATGGTTTTAAAAACTGTTAGAAATAAAATGCTATTAATTACATACAGTAAAATTACAAATCTCAAAGATATATCCAGTTTGTCAGATTCATTTACTGAAGCAGCGATTCTGGCCCTAATTTTCCTTGCGGCAGCTCTGAGAGAACTTGCGACTGACTAACCCAAAGTCACGCCAGCAGCTGCCTGTGGCGGAATCAAACCTGGTTCTCCCAGATTAGAGGCCGCACTCTCAACCACTACGCCAAATTGGCTGCATCGTTACAATGTAGTTAAATAAATATAGTTAAAACCTTTCAGCTGCTGCCCCATAACCTTTTCAAGCCCCATGTTTCTTCCATCTAAGGTTGCCAGCTCGGGCGCGGGGCTTGCCTCAGACATTCCAAGCGGTTAAAATGAAAATGCTGGAGGTGGGGGGTCCATGTTGTGGTAGCAACTCGAGCCTGGAGCCTGCTTTTGTTTTTCCATTGTCCAAAAAGGGGATTCACGGCAGCCTAAAACTTGATCTTCAGTAGAAAGATGGTTCAAGGGTCAGTCTAGGATCTGGCTTGACTCAGGCTTGTAGTTTGACTCTGACGTTGATGTCTGCTGGGTCACATTGGGCCTATCTGTCAGTAACCTTCCTCATGGGGTCGTTGTGTGGTTAAAAAGGAGGGGGTTGCGATGCGATAAGCCACTGAGGAGAAAACGGGGGCATAAATAAATAAAAAATCACAATAGAATTGAAAGATGCCAGCTATAAGGAACGGGAATCGAATCTGACGAGTATGAGATGACAATGTTGGAAGTCCTCAGGTGACAAATCACTGCTATTCAGAGAAAAGGGATGTAGGGTATATCTTTTCTGTGGAAACACCCATTTGACTGCTGTGCTCCATTTTCAGCATAATTTGTTTGTTTGTTTGTTTACCTTATTTATAATCCACCTGTCTCACTTAGACTCAAGAGGTATTACACAGAATAAGTCAATACAATCGATGGAGGGCACATTCAATAACCAATGCAATTGGGTAGAAGAAGAAGATGAAGAAGAAGAAGAAGGGGAGGAGGAGGAGACTGGATTTATACCCTGCCCTTCTCTACCCAAAGGAGTCTCAGAGTGGCTTACAATCTCCTTTCCCTTCCCCTCCCCACAACAGACACTCTGTGTGGTAGGCGGGGCTGAGAGAGCTCTTTCAAGGACTGCTCCTGAGAGAACAGCTCTGAGAGAACGTGTGACTGACCCAGGGTCACACCAGCAGCTGCACTGTGGAAGAGTGGGGAATCAAACCCAGTCCTCCCAGATTAGAATCTGTGCTCCTAACCACTATACCAACCAAATGGAGGTATTAATATGACATATTAAACGATGCAAAATGCCATGGTAGGGCCCCAGTTTCGGCAAGCTATACACAGTAGTATAGACCACAATCCCTCATAATTTTTCCAAGTCACACTGTGAATCATTTAGTACAGTCCAAGTCTATTACCTGTGTAATAAACTGTGTAATAGACTGTGTAATAGACTCACCAGACCCTACTCTGGTGAGTGCAGCTGTTGGGGCAGAGACACAGATATGAGGGTCCAAGGCCACGAAAGGCTTTGCATGTGGTAGCTAACATCTTAAATAGAGCTGAGTAACTGATGGTCAGCCGGTGAAGTCCCTGCAGGAATGGGAGTAATATACATGCTCCAGTGAGCTCCTGATAATAGCTGAGCTGTGCAGGCCCGGAGCCAGGATTCTGTGGCTTGTGGGGAAACATTTTTTCTGGTGAGGCTGCCATTATTTGCCACAATGAAGGGGGCATGTGTGCCCGCCTCTCCCTCCCCTCCTGCAGGTTTTAAAGGGCCCTTCAGCTGACCAGTGGAGAGCACATGGCCCTCTGATCAGCTGGAGGGCTCTTTAAATCTTGCAGGAGGGGGGAGAGGGGCATGGACCCCCCGCACTTCTTATCCAAAGGGTTCCTTTAAATGCATTTGGGAAGAAGTGGGGTCCCTTTAAAGAAGGGGGCTGGCCCTTTAAGGAAGGGGCGGAGCCCCCAACAGCCCCACCATAGCTGCGGGCCTGGAGTCGTGGCATTCTACACCAACAGGAGTTTCTGAGCTGATTTTGAGGGAAGACCCATGTACAGGGTGTCACACTATTCTAGTCTTGGTGTTAGTGTGGCAGGCATCCAGGTGGCCAGATCAGCTGTATCAAGACAAGGGGCCATCTTTCAGGCTAGGGCACTTCCATCTATGGGGGGTGGGGGGGTCAGACATTTTTGTCACTTACATCCTCCCATTCCATCCTCTCCTTTACCCCTCTGGTGTTCACTGACTCTCAGAATAGAAGGTGAGGAGGGGCTACTCAATAAATTTGCAGATGACACTAAATTGGGAGGCGCAGCGAACACACCAGAAAATAGAGACCGAATTCAATGAGGATTGAAATAAATTTCAGCAATAAATTAACTTGCTTGCTCCTAATTTAAGTACTTCAAATGGAACTAAAAGTAACTTAAAGGTGAAAAAATATTAATTATTTTAAAAATTATAAATTCAGCTTCATGTCCCTCTCAGTTCTAAATGTTAGTTCTAGGATAATTTGGTGAAAGCTGAAAAGAAGCTAATTTGAAAATGGATCCAGAAGGTATGAAGAAAGATAAAAAGAAGGTATGAGGAAAGATAAAAAGAACTTAAGCTGTAAAAATTTGAAAAAAGTATAATAGAAGCTAAGCTGTATCTAGAGGCTGACACCTTTTACACTTACGCCTGAGGAATAATTGGTGACATGAGTGTATAACTGGTTGCTCATTGAGGATGTTGGACTTTTCTTGCAAAAATATTTGATGTTTATAAGAGTTATTAAATGTTATTGTCATTTTATCTCAGGGTTTATTTGTTTGTTTAGTGGGCAGATGTGAACAAGATGTGATTTAACAAGGATGAGTACCGGAGCAACAGGCATACTGGATGGAGGAATACACTTCTGAGTGCCAGTGTGTGTGAACAAGATCTTGGGGTAAGGGTGGACCAAAAGTTGACTATGAGCAGCTAGTGTCATGTGGCAACAAAAAAGGCTAATGCAATTGTTATGTATTGACCATGCGGTCGCCATGTGCTCCAGTAATGGCGACCGCCATGTGGCCAGAGCACATGGCCAAGAAACTACCTGAGCTTCAGCCAGGTAGAACAAAGGCCAGGTGGATTCTAACCGGCCACCAATCATGTACCTAGGTTTCTCCCAGGGAACCTATGAGATGTAAATAGACTGATAATAGCCTATCAGGCCAGTTGGGCGAGGTCAGGGGATTGTCCCTGACCAGCATAAAAGGAGGGCTCGGAGCCCTGGGCTGCATGCTTCACTCGGACCAGCAATAAAGATCTAGCTGTTTCACTGTTCCATGGACTCCCGACTCCAATACTTGTCAGCAGTCTTGGGGTGTATCAACAAAGGCATGACATTCAAATCACAAGATGTCATAGTCTCACTGTTACACTGCATTGGTCAGCCCGCACCTGGAGTATTGAGTGCAGTTCTGGAGGCCCGACTTCAAGAAGGACATGGACAGAATGGAGTAGGTGCAGAGGAGAGCGACGAGGATGATCGGGGACCTGGAGACCAAGAAACCCTGTGAGGAAAGGCTGAGGGACTTGGGAATGTTTAGTCTGGAGAAGAGGAGGTTGAGTGGGGGACATGATGGCTCTCTTGAAATATTTGAAGGGCTGTCACTTCGAGGAGGGCAGGGAGCTGTTCCTGTTGGCAGCAGAAGAGAGGACTCACAAGAATGGGTTTAACTTAAGTGAGGGAAGGTACTGGCTGGATCTTAGGGAAAACTTTTTTTTTCCCCAGTAAGAGTTGCACCACAGTGGAATCAGCTGGCTAGGGAGGTGGTGAGCTCCCCCTCCATGGCAGTCTTTAAGTAGCGTCTGGACAAACCCTTGTCAGGGATGCTCTAGGCTGATCCTGCACTGAGCAGGGGGTCAGACTAGATGGCCTGAATGGCCCCTTCCAACTCTGTTATACTATGGCTGAGGACAGACTGAAAGTCTCTGCGGCATGGCAGACTAAGGCGGGGGGAATTTCCCCTGCAGCGCGGCGTTCGCACGCCACCGGAAGGAAGCCACCCGCAGCGTTCAGACTGTGGGCGGCTTCCTATGGCGGCGTGTGGACGCCGCGCGGCTCCCCCTCCTGGCGTGCGTTCACACCTGCTCCGGCAGGTGGAACGCGTGCCGCAGCAGCCAAGCACCACTTTGAAGTGGTGCTCGGCTGCTGCGGGAGGAGTGCGGCGCCAGACGCGATGCGTCCGGGCCGCCTCCTCAGGGCAGATGCGGCCATCTGAACAGCCGCTCTGCCTCTGCTTTTGAAGTGGAGGCAGAGCGGCCGAGACTGCCAGTCTGTCCTCAGCCTATGATTCTAATTTTTTTTGGGGGGGGGGCTAGGCTGAACTGTGGGGTGGGGTTGTGCTCAACGCTCCCTCTAAGCTGCGGAGTCTTGTGAGCAAAAATCCTATTTTGTGAGCTACTGGCATTAAAGCTGTGAGCGAGCGATTTGGCTGCTGCATAAATCAGTTTGCCCTGGAGCCATCCTTCCTGAGCAGAGACAAAAACATGTGAGCTGGAGGCTAAAAAAACCTGTGAGCTCGCTCACACTAACTCAGCTTAGAGGGAACACTGGTTGCTGGTAATAACCATAGGAGGTAATGCCTAGGTAATGCCATAGGAGAAAAACATTTTCGCTTCTCAGACAATTGCTTCTTTTTACCAAGACAAGTTCATTATAAGCGACACTTTTTCTTTGTTAAAGAAAGCTAGTTCTCATGACTAGAAATGATCGATTTCTAGGTAGGGGACTATCGGCATGCATTTCTCCCCTTCTCTGTCTCCCCTTAAAAGGAGAGCATGCCCGAGGGGGGGGGGGGGAAAGAAGATTCCTCACTGGTCATAATGGATGTTTTACCCTGAAGATGCTGTTCAAGTCCAGACTAAGTTCATTCCAATGAACTGCAAAGTAAAGGAGTTTTAATTTTACCTCCAATTATATCCGAGAAGATGAATGAAGCAGGGCAAATCCTTGATCAGAGCCAAAAGGGAGTCATAAATCATTCACTTAGATGATCAGATAATTTACAAACTCCTCCGGGCATTGTGGAAATGGACAAGAATACTTAAAACCTGTCTCTCTGCTACCAAGCTGAGAGTCTGTGATAAATTAGAATCTGTCTTTTTCTCCTCTCCGGTGATCGTCTCGAACGCCGTGGACACATCCCGGCACCAGTTGCTTAATTGCAGATGGAACTCTCTCTTGCATCAAATCAATTCCCATCTTTTGTCGGGAGATAATGACAACGGAGAGGAGCTCGCCTCGAACGGCTAACAGGCCGTTCTGCCCCAGGTCAGCGAGAACCGAGGCGTGTGTACAAATGGGGAACAGCCTCATTCGGCTTGCGCGCACAGGACATGATTGATTGAGCCTGGTCTTTTAAATGTGAGCATCCCTCACATCTGTATGTGCAGATGTGAGTCACGCTCATATTTGCAGAAGAGAGCCATCATAATGATCACAACTGTATTTCTGGGGGGGAGGAGGTTTCCAGCTCAGGGAAGAAGAAGAAGAGGAGGAGGAGGAGGAGGAGATTTTTTAAATTTGTATTTATTTCATTAGACTTATATCTTGGCCTCCCCACATTGTAGGCTCCGGGTGGGTACCAACATACACACACACACATACATATATATATATACATACATATACATATATATCTACATAGATATACAGATATATACACATACATATATGTCGATATATCTATGTATCTATATATACTTACACATCTCTCTCTCTCTCTCTCTCCTAATGCATATTTACAAATTAAAATATATTACAATAATCACTTTTAAAAATTAAAAGATTGGATTTATACCCCACCCTTCACTCGGAGTCTCAGGACAGATTACAATCTCCTTTCCCTTCCCACAACAGCACCCTGCGAGGTAGGAGAGGCTGAGAGAGCTCTTTCAAGAACCGCTCTTGAGAGAACAGCTCTGAGAGAACTTGTGACTGACCCAAGGTCACCCCATGTGGAGAAGTGGGGAATCAAACCTGATTATCCCAGATCCGAGTCTGTGCTCTTAACCAAAACACAGAACTAGCTCTCAGAATATGTACATTACCCCAACTCTGTCCAAATATCCAAAAAGATCAAATGATTTTTATACTACTCTTTTTGAAAACATTTGCAAAATCCCAACAAAGGCGGGGGGGGGGGGGGGAGTTGCCAGAGAGGGTTGCCATGACAAAAATACATAGTCTTTCATTAAAATCTGCCTCCATTCCTGAGGACTGGAAGGTAGCGAATGTCAGTCACTCTCATCTTTAAAAAGGGTTCCAGAGGAGATCTGGGAAATTACAGGCCAGTCCGTCTGACATCGATACCGGGTAAGTTGGTGGAAACGGTTATTAAGGAAAAAATTAGTAGGCCCATTGATGAACAAAATCTATTGAGGAAGACTCAGCATGGGTTCTGTAAGGGAAGATCTTGTCTCACTAACCTGTTAGCGTTCTTTGAGGGAGTAAACAAACATGTGGACAAGGGGGACCCAATAGATGTTGTTGACCTTGACATCCAGAAAGCTTTTGATAAAGTTCCGCATCAAAGGCGCCTAAGTAAGCTCAATAGTCATGGGATAAAAGGACATGTCCTTTTGTGGATCAAAAACTGGCTAATTAAAAGGAAAGAGAATGAGTATAAATGGGCCATTTTCTCAGTAGAGGGAGGTAAGCAGTGGGGTACCGCAGGGATCAGTACTTGGTCCAATGCTTTTTAATTTGTTTATTAATGATTTGGAGTTGGGTGTAAGCAGTGAAGTGACTAAATTTGCAGATGACACAAAGTTGTTCAGGATGGTGAGAACCAGGGAAGATTGTGAGGCACTCCAAAGGGATCTGTCGAGGGTGGGCGAGTGGGCATCACCGTGGCAAATGCGGTTCAATGTGGCCAAATGCAAAGTGATACACATTGGAGCCAAAACTCCTAACTATAAATACATGTTGATGGCGTCCAAACTGGCAGAAACTGACCAAGAGAAAGATCTTGGAGTCATAGTAGATAACTCAATGAAAATGTTGAGAAACTGTGCTACTGCAATGAGGAGGGCCAACGCTATGCTGGGGGTTATTACGAAGGGAATTAAAAACAAATCAGCCAGTATCATAATGACCTTATATAAATCAATGGTACAACCTCATCTGGAGTACTGTGTACATGATCGAGGTTTATAAGACTATGCGTGGGATAGAGCAAGTAGAGAAAGAAGTACTTTTCTCCCTTTCTCACAATACAAGAACTCGTGGGCACTCCATGAAATTGCTGAGCAGTTGGGTTAGAACAGATAAAAGGAAGTACTTCTTCACCCAAAGAGTAATTGACACGTGGAATTCACTGCCACAGGAGGTGGCGACGGCTACAAGCATGGACGGCTTCAAGAGGGAATTAGATAAACATCTGGAGCAGAGGTCCATCAGTGGCTATGAGCCACAAGGTATAGATAGGAACTCTCAATCTGGGGCAAGTGATGCTCTGTATTCTTGGTGCTTGGAGGGGCACAATAATGGGAGAGCTTCTGGTGTCCAGGCCCCACTGGTGGACCTCCTGAGGGCCCCTGGTGTTTTTGGCCACTGTGTGACAGAGTGTTGGACTGGATGGGCCACTGGCCTGAGCCAGCATTGGCTTCTCTTATGTTCTTAGAGCGGTAGCCAATCACAGCATCCAGCACATTGCCAAATATACTCCCTTTATACCATATATATTTACTATACTAAAGACCACAGATAATTAAATCCATGGTTGCCACAATGGCAACCCTAATACACATGTTACGGTCCGGCAGCAAAGTAACAATTTCCGACCAAATGATATTTCACGTTTGTTTCCTGCCTAGAAGAGGGCCACTTTGGATGGTGGATTCTACGGCATTATATCCTGTTCAAGCCCCTCCCCTCTGCAAACTCCTCCCTCCTCAGGCTCCGTCCCCAGCACCTCCAGGTATTTCCCAACCTGGAGCTGGCAGCCCTAACGATCATTAAGCCTGTAGCATAAGAGAGTGCTGGGACCTTTGAATCCTGAGCTCTTTCAAAGGAACCGACAAGAATTGCTTCATGGGATTGTGAGTCCGACTTGGATTCAGGTGATTAGCTGTGTCTGAAGCAATAGAACAAAGGTTGAGTCCAGCGGCACCTTTAAGATCAACAACGTTTAATTCTGGGTCGAAGCTTTCGTGAGCACGCACAATTCTTTAAATACATTGAAACAGACTTCCTCAAGGTAAAGGTTTCTTTTGCTCGAAAGCCAGTTGAATCTGACCCTAGGGGGCGGTGCTCATCTCCGTTTCCGAGCCGAAGAGCCAGCGCTGTCCAAAGATTTCTCCGTGGTCATGTGGCTGGCACGACTAGACACCGAGGCGCATGGAACACTGTTACCTTCCCACCAAAGTGGTAACTATTTACCTACTCACAATTTCTTGCTTTGGCAGGAGCTGGGGCCAGAGACGGGAGCTCACGCGGCCTGCACATGGAAGCTTATATAGTGTCGGTCTTAAAGGTGCCACTGGACTTTCGTTCATCTGACTCATCGCTCTTTGTGTATGTGAGAAAGGAATGTCAGGTTTTGCTCGAGGGGTGTACTAGATGCAGGTGTGGACATCAGTAAACACACAAGCAAAAGCATTCATGCATCAACTCCCAAGAAAGATAATTTTATGTTTTCCATTTAAATGTCTCCATCTCCATTTCAGCCTCAAGTAAATGACATCTGTGCCTCCCTGGCTAATTCTTTTTTCCCTCCATCATGCAGGCAATTTTTTTTTTTTTTTTGCTATTGTACCCTTTTCGAAGATGCTTTTGAAGTTCTAGGCTGTGTCTCATCTGTGCAGAAAGATAAGCCGGCTCTTCGCTGGGCTGTCTTTTGTAACTTCCCCATGGTGGCCGTTGAAGAGAGAGAATGGACCCAAGTGTTGCCACCTTCCAGCGCCATGCTTTTCAAAAGTCCCCCCGCCTCCCTCCTTGTGTATATAATTAGGTTTAAAAAGAAACAGCATGCTGAGAACTGTCTGGAAAAAAGAAATACAAAGTGCTCCTTTTGAATGTTTTGAGTCTGAAATTTCAGTTCCACTCAATGGACGTGTGTTTCCCCCCTATTCGTGCAGGTGCAGTTCCAAAGAGAAAATCTTCTGGCAAATTTTAGCTTCCATTTCTAGAGTGCAGTGACCTGAAATGAACGAGCCGTTTCAGATCCACAGACCAGGTTTTGAGATGCGATCCAGTAGGCGGCTATTCAAATTCACAGCACATTGCAAAGGCGAAATCTGTTTCATAGAATCACAGAATCACAGAGTTGGAAGGGGCCACACAGACCATCTAGTCTGACCCCCTGCCCAATGCAGGACCAGCCTAAAGCATCTCTGACAAATATTCATCCAGCCTCTTCTTGAAAGCTGCCAGTGAAGGGGAGCTAAACCACCTCTCTAGGCAGCTGACATCACCTTTGAACCACTCTGACTGTGAAAAAGTTTTTCCTAATATCCAGCCGATACCTTTCTACATGTAATTTAACCACGTTGCTTTGGGTCCCATCCTCTGCTGCCAACTGGAACAGCTCCTTGTCCTCCTCCAAATGACAGCCTTTCAAATATTTTAAGAGAGCCATCCTGTCCCCCCTCCATCTCCTCTTCTCCTCCTCCACTGCCAAGTCGGCCTTTTATCACCTACGGCTGGTGAGGCAGTTGGTTCCCTACCTCGACGGTGACAACCTAGCCACAGTGATCCATGCGACGGTCACCTCCAGGTTGGACTACTGTAATGCTCTTTACATGGGGCTGCCCTTGATTCAAGGGCAGCCAGTTGGTGTAGTGGTTAAGTGCACGGAGGAGCCAGTTGGTGTAGTGGTTAAGTGCACGGACTCTAATCTGGGAGAACCGGGTTTGATTCCCCACTCCTCCACTTGCACCTGGCTGGATGACCTTGGGCAAGCCATAGCTCTGTACCAGCTGTTCCCTCAAGGACAGCTTGGGAAAGAACTCTCTCAGCCCCACCTACCTCACAGGATGTCTGTTGTGAGGAGGGGAAGGGAAAAGGAGTTTGTAAGCCGCTCTGAGACTCCCTTGGGGAGTGGAGGGCGGGGTATAAATCCAATCTCTTCTTCTTCTTCTTCTTCTTCTTCAAATCTGGAAGCTGCAGCTGGTGCAGAATGCTGCGACCAGGCTGTTGATGGGTCTTGCAAGGCAGGACCACATCAAGCCTGTGCTGGCGGTGCTGCATTGGCTACCTATAGCATACCAGGTTCGCTTCAAGGTGCTGGTTCTTACCTATAAAGCCCCTTATGGCCAGGGTCCAACATACCTTAGGGACCTCCTCTCTCCATATATACCCCAGTGAGCACTGCGGTCAGGATCAGACCATCGACTCAGTGTCCCAGGTCCAAAGGATGCCAAGCTTACCAGAACGAAAACCAGGGCTTTTTTGGTGGCGGCTCCCGTTTGGTGGAACAAGCTCCCGGAGGAGATCAGGGCCCTGCGGGACCTCATGCAGTTCCGCAGGGCCTGTAAGATGGAGCTCTTCCGCCAGGCCTTCGAATAGGAGCCGCCACCAGAGACACCGGTTAGGCCGGTGATTCCACCCATCATATTAACTAGCTGTGATGGAACCTGACTCAGCACAGCCCAGGCAAGATGGCTCGGGGCTTAGACCTGCCATTAGGTCGCCAGAGGTTATATTATTGGAAGCTTTGATATGTATTAATTATGTATTTCTTGGAATGTTTTTACTTGATTTTATGTGTTTTAATGCAATATTTAGGCCCTAGGCCCATGGAAGCCGCCCTGAGCCCGTTTGCAGGGAGGGCGTGATATAAATCCAATAAACAAACAAACAAACAAACAAACAAACATTCCCAAGGCTCTCAGCCTTTCCTCATAGGGCTCAATCTCCAGTCCCTGGTCATCCCTGCTTCCTGAATTTAGGCACTAAAATAGTGTTCAAAAACCTCCAAAGGAAATTTAGGAAGTTTGTAAAGGGCCAGAAGTTAAAGATTATTTTATGAGGCTTTATTTGGGCTCCTACAAAACTCGTATATGTTTTTGAAATAACCACGTGTGCATTTGTACCTACTGATGTTTTTAACTTTTGACCCTTTACCGGCGCTGCTGGTTAGGCGAGATATAAATTTAAAGAAACAAGCAAACAAATTTTCTTATTTTCTAAACTTCCTTTGGAGGTTTTTGCTTGGATAGTTTAGTTTCTCTTCCCAGTTTGGTGTAGTGGTTAAGTGTGTGGACTTTAATCTGGGAGAACCAGGTTTGATTCCCCAGAATCCCCACTCCTCCACTTGCAGCTGCTGGCTGACCTTGGGCAAGCTATCATTCTGTCAGAGCTGTTCTCTCAAGGGCAGATCTGAAAAGAGCTCTCTCAGCTCCACCTCCCTCACAGGGTGTCTGTTGTGGGGAGGGGAAGGGAAAGGCGTTTGTAAGCCACTCTGAGGTAGTGAAGGGCAGGGTATAAATCCAATCTCCTCCTCCTCCTCTTCTCCCTCCTTGTAAGAGTATTACAAAGATATTCTGTAATGTGGTTTTGCACATTCCTAAGAGACTATGCTTCCACCAGATATTGGGCAGATGTGACTCTGATGATCAGCTAGATTTAGGTTTCAGAATAACAACAGAAATGGAGTCAGTGCAATGGAACAAAACCGTCATCTGCCTCATGAACAGGATTTGCCTCTTCGATTTCTGTACTCGTAATTCTATTTCAAATCTGATGCTGGGTGGCATATGTTGAACAGAAAGTGTGATGGGATGGGGAAGCTATTTAAAGGGATTCAAACAATACACCGTAGCTCTGGAAATGGCAAAGAGGCCTGCCTTCCATCCACAAAACGTTAGAATGTCACACAACCAGTTAAAAAAGAAAGCGGGAGGGATCCTTCCAGGAAAAGGCTGAGAGGGCAGGAAGTGGGGGGACCTTCCACATGCAGATTTTTAACACTTGCTTTGTTATTTTCCTGCTCTCATTTATTTAGTTGTGAAGTCAGAAGACTGGTGATGTTGGGAGCCTGGGTGAATTAATCTGCAGGTCGGTAACAGGAATGAATAGACCAGATATTCATGAGCTAGCACGGTGATTAAAGGCTTGAGAGTTTTCCTTCCTCTGGCATGCCACAGTGTCAGAACAGCATGAACTAGGAAGAAATCCTCACTACAAAGATCTGGAGCGGCAGGTGCTTGCAGGGGGCTGTACTGGGCCCTCTCAGATCTTCCAATCCTTGCTGTCCGAAATCAGCCCATGCGGCTTCCCTGGGATCCAGCAGTGGTGAGACCATTTCCTCTCTGGGTCAGGTCAAGGTATCTTGTCACCCCGAAGACTCAATAAATTCAGCAAAGTGTGCATACATGACATTTGTATAATTGACATCAGTCAATAGGGTGGCCAACACTGGGTTTGTGTGAGAATCCCACAGAGTCAGTCAACAACAAGTGTCCTTAAAAAGGAAAGCTTTATTGAGAAAGGTCTGTTATAGTCATCTGCACTTCTTGTGTTAGTAATGGCAGGATCTATTGCAATCAGGAGGATTATAGAGAATTCAAAGAGAGGACAGGTAGTGTAATGGAACCAATCACCAATGTAGAAAAAAGGTGCTTAAAATACTGGTTCCCGGGTCCCAGAGAAAAAGTGGGAAGGCTCATAGCCAGACAGTAAAAGATACATGAGCAGGCACCAGCAGTCTTTCAAGGTCGGCAAAGAGCGATAAGGATGCCATGAGAACTATAACATAACATTCCACAGTGGTGACATCCCGGGCTCAGCCATCCCACCTCCCGGGCAGGGCATGGCAGCATTAGCTGACAGTTTGCATATTTTGGACATTCCTGGAGATTTGGAGGTGCATCTTGGGGAGAAAAAGGACCTCGGTGGAATATTACACCATAGAGTCCACCCGTCAAAGCAGCCATTTTCTCCCGGGAAACTGTAGTCTGGAGATCACTTGTAATTCCAGGAAATTTCCAGGCTCCACCTGGAGGCTGGCAACCCTACATCTGTATGGTAGAGGATTCTAAATGTGTTATGTCCACTTGCTTTTGGAGAAATTTGCATGGGGAAAAAATTGGAAGCGACCATTGGATGGAAAGAGCAGAGAAGGACTGCAAACAGACTAACAAAATGTTAGAACTCGAGGGCATCCAATGAAGCTGATAGGCAGGAGGTTCAGGACAGACAAAAGGAACAACTGCTTTACACAGAGGTCCCTTCCCCACAAGCGAGATAATCCGGAGGGGAAGTGAAGCTTTTTTGCTCTGGAGCAATTTGCCTCGCAGTTGCGTGATCACACAGGTCTGTGGACCTGCCGGAGCAACTTGCCACTGCGTGATCAGACGCAACCGCAGGCAAGTTGTTTTTTTTGTGTGTGTGGTTGGTTTCCGAGGTGCTTAAACGGGGGATTGATGAATCGGCTCCCCACCCTAAGGGCTTTCGATGATGCGCACACAGAGAAGGGGGGGAAAAACAGCAACAGTGTGGCATTGGGATAGTGTGTGATCACGTTATCCGCAATGCCACACTTCAGCGCTGGAGTGATCACACAGGGAAACTCCGGCTGTGAACCGCAGCAAACCATTTGATACTGGAGATTCAGTAGTAGCTTTTTACCGAGATTCCCCACCAGATCAAAATGGTTTGCGACGGTTTGACGACGGTTGCGGGACGCTTCCCAGATGTGCTGGTGTGATCGTGCCACTTTGATCCGGTGGTGAATTGTCCCTCTTCCGTGGCAAATGGGTGCGTATGATCGCACCCAGAGAGTGATTAAAACATGGAATCTGCTGCCAGAGGATGTAGTGATGGCCAGAGGAATAAACAATTTTTAGAAGGGATGAGGTAGATTCATGAAGGATAAGTCTACCAGTGGCTACCATGGTGACTCCCATGGGGTTTCATGACCCTGGTATTTCTTGGTAGTCTCCCTTCCAAATTCTAACTAGGACTGATACTGCTTAGCTTCTGAGATCTGACAAAACTGGGTTACCCCATCCAACACCTTATTGGCTGAGCTGTCTGTGTCATCCTAAGTTAACAGTGTGATCCCTGACTGGCAGAGCTCACTTAATGAAGAAATCTTTTCAAACAGATATAAATGATGTGGAAACAAAAGTTGTGGGGGGAAATGTGCTAAAGAGTGAAAGGTTCATGTCCTTTGAAACAACAGCTTTTGTATCAAACACTGGATAACCCAAATATTTGCTGCACCAGTGGCCGTAAGTTTAGACTTACAATTGTAAAATGCTTGCAAAAAGGGTGCATCACACAAGTTCACTTACAAAAGGGCTTCTGTTCCAGCTTGGCTTCTTAACTCCACCTTTCCCCCCCTCTTCCTTACACAAGCATCTCCACTTTCTAATTTTCCTTTCTTATAAGTTCTATTTTCTTGGGGGGGGGGGAGTGTTGTTTCTGTTCCGCATATGTTTTGCTCCCTCTAGTGGTCAACTGGATATTACACTGGTTTATGCCCGCCGTAAAAACCTGCAGTTTACAGGGAGATGCGTCAGACATAAACTAGTGTAATATCAAACTGAACACTAGAGGGAGCAAGACATGAGCAGAACAGATGCCCCTCTCCAAAAAAAAAAAAATCTCTCACAGAAACTGAGGAAAATGGGAATCCGGAAAATCATACAATATTGTCTACCAGTTATTGCTCTTCAGGTTTTCCCTGTGTTTTTTTTCGACCACAGCAAAACACGGTGGGAAAACGGCAACACTAGAGCAAAGACTGGCAAACAAAATTGTGTAGAAGGGAGGGGAACAAACAATGCAGCTAAGAAGCCAAGTTGGAACAAGAATTCAGCTGTATCCCTCCACACCCCCAAAAAATCAAGATTGGCTACATTTCCTTGTTGTCTGTACAACTGCTGGCAAACTTGGGTTCGAATGTCTGCAATGTGTGTGTTATAAACCAATTTTCTGCTCAGATGTATGGCTGGCCTCTCATATACTTTTTCTGTAGCCCATGCCTTTGAGTCGTAAAACCAGTGTACCCTGTCACTGAGATTATAATGCGTTCATTCCAAGTTTAAAAAATATTTGGGACAAACACACACACACAAAAAATAAGATGAGAACAAGCCCTGACCCGGATAGCCCAGACAGCCTGGTCTGGTCAGATCTTGGAAGCTAAGCTGGGTCAACTCTAGCAGGTACTTGGATGGGAGACCTCCTTGGAATACCAGAGGCGGGAGGTGGGGGCAGGCTTTATTCAGCCACCTCTCTGAATATCCTCCAGGCTGCTGGTAGGGGTCAGTCACCAGAGGTCACCATGACTTCCAGGTGCTCTCTCTCTCTCTGTCACACACACACACACAAACACACAAACACACACACACACACACACACTAAAAATACTCCCCAAAAAGCCAAAAAAAAAAAAAAGAGAACAAACAGCCCAAATAGCCCAGTTTGGCACGAACTCATCAGGACTTTGGAAATAAGCAGGGTTGGCTACAGTCAGTACTTGGATGGGAGACCACAAAGGAAGAGGAGGGTGGAGGAAGGCAACGACAAACCACTTGGAGTTCACTGGGTCAGTTATGACTCAACAGCTCATTCTTTCTCAGATACAGACTAGGGATATCTCTGATATTCTGTGGCTATTGCTGAGAACCAGACAACTAGTCATCCTCCTCCTACTGCTTTCAAGAAAGGGGCCGTGGTGGCTCAGAGGTTAAGACGCTGAGCTGCAGACCAGAAGGTCGGTAGCTCAGCAGTTCTAGACCCTAGTGCCGTGGGATGGAGTGAGCTCCTGTCTCTAGCCCCAGCTCCTGCCAAACTCCACTTGCACCTGCTGGATGACCTTGGGCAAGCCATAGTTCTGGGACAGCTGTTCTTGAAAAAGAGCAGTTTCTGTCAGAGCTCTCTCGGCCCCACCGATTTCACAGGGTGTCTGTTGTGGGGAGGGAAAGGGACAGGAGATTGTAAGCCGCTCTGAGACTCCCTTGGGTAGTGAAGGGCAAGATAAAAATCCAATCTCTTCTTCTCTTCTTCTAGTCATGCCGGCCACATGACCCCGGAAATGTCTTCGGACAGTGCTGGCTCTTCAGCTTGGAAACAGAGATTAGCACCATTCCCTAGATTCGACTGGCTTTCGAGCAAGGGAAACCTTTACCTTTACTTTACTGCTACATGAAAGATCCACTGCAAATATTATAGTTGTTCTCTGCTTGCATTAGAAGAGAGAACGTGAGAGCCATTGGTACCAAAGGCCTGACTGGAAAAGAAGAAGGAAAGAAGTTTTAACCTCAGGCTAGCACGCATTCTGATTAACATAACCGGGAAGGCTGACAATAGGTATCGTCAGAATCCTGACAGCTCTTCTTTTGCCAGCTGCGTCTTCCGAGCCGGCCCAGCTTTGCCAGCTCGAAATGTTCAACGGTTGTAAACCAGGACTTTTCCCCATGCCAAGATACTTTAACACACAATAAACGATGCTTTTCTATCCATTTGTCTCCTTCTGTTTGAGCCTTTAGGGTTCGCGGTTGTGATACATTCGCAGAAAGTCTGGCTTCCCAACACGTTCATCGGAAGTAGCCCAGTGTTAATGGAGAGTTAGAGTCTGAAAAAATGGATGGGGCGTCATTACATCGGGTCAGTGCTCTAGGAGTCGACTAAAACTGTATGGTTAAGACAATGCCCACCCATTCCCCCTCATTTTACATGCTGGCAGGGAATGGGGTAAGCAATAGAAGGTCAACATTTCTTTCTTTCTTTCTTTCTTTCTTTCTTTCTTTCTTTCTTTCTTTCGTTCGTTCGTTCGTTCGTTCGTTCGTTCGTTCGTTTATACCCTGCCCTCCCCTCAAGCAGGCTCAGGGGGGCTTACAAAGTCGGTACATAGGTACCTTTAAGATACATTAAAAGCATGTAAATAATTCAATACAATAAAATCATAAGGTCAATAAAATCAAGGTGCTTGTAATACTTCCAGAAGATGGCATGATAGGGCTTTCAAAAGTGCTTACGGACGTTTCACCATCTCAGTGGCCTTCCTGAGTCACGATGGAGTAGACCCACTGTTGGAATTGTGGGCCGGGCTCGTTGATGGTACTAGTGAGGGCGGCTCCTTCGTTGAAAACCTGGTGGAAGAGCTCCGTCTTGCAGGCCCTGCGGAGCATTATAGCTATAGCGAGAGACGTGGGCTCCCTTACCCAATAGGGATCTGAGGCCAACGTCTAGCCAATCACTATAAAGTGGAGGTCATGGTCCCATGCTGTCCCACCTCAGTAGCATTCCACCTCCTTCACAGTAGAAAAGAGCAGCAGTCCAGTAGCACCTTAAAGACTAACAACGTTTGTGGCAGCGTTTTCTTCAATTCTGAAGAAGTGAGCAGTGACTCACAAAAGCTCACCCCCTGCCACAAATTTTGTTAGTCTTTAAGGTGCTCCTGGACTCCGGCTCTTGTCTGCTGCTACTGACAGACTAACATGGCTACCAGTCTTGATCCATCTGAAGAAATGAGCAGTGACTCATAAAAGCTCATCCCCTGCCACAAATTTTGCTAGTCTTTAAGGTGCTACTGGACTCCTTCAGTGACCCTCAAAAGCTCATACCTTGCCACAAACTTTGATAGTCTTTAGGGTGCTACTGGAATCTTGCTCTTTTCTACTGATAAAGGTAAAGGTAAAGGTTTCCCTTGCTCGAAAGCCAGTCAAATCCAACTCTAGGGTTGCGGTGCTCCTCTCCGTTTCCAAGCTGAAGAGCCAGCGCTGTCCGAAGACGTCTCCGTGGTCATGTGGCTGGCATGACTAGACGCTGACACGCATGGAATGCTGTTACCTTCTCACCAAAGCGGTACCTATTTATTTACTTGCAGTTTCTTGCTTTTGAACTGCTAGGTTGGCAGGAGCTGGGGCCAGAGATGGGAGCTCACTCCATCCCACGGCACTCGGGTCTCGAACTGCCGAGTGACCAACCTTCCGGTCTGCAGTTCAGTATCTAATATGGCTTCCCATCTCGATATATCTCCATAAGGGGGGGGGGAATGCAATTGTTAGAAAGCTGCTCCCATGTTGAGACTTGCCTCCTTTAATCTTCCCTGTGTACTTGAAATAGGGAAAAACCAGTATTCCTGAACTCTTTTCTTTTTGATCGTATTTTTCTCAACAGTTTCAGTTCTGTGTTCTTCATGGCTGGTTTTGTACATACATTTATATCCATGTTTTATGGTGTTTCTGCACAGTTGATAAAGTATTTTCTATTGACAACGTACATCATTTTAATAGTATGATCTAGCATGTGTATTAATTGATATACAAGTGACATTGATGATCCGTGTATTTTATGGGGGAAGAATTCATTCATTCATTCATTCATTCATTCATTCATTCATTCATTCATTCATTTATAGTCCTCCTCTCTCACTGGGACTCCAGGCAAATTACAAAGAATGAGTCAATACAACTGACGGATGAGAGATTCAATAAACAACGTAATAGGATTCGAGTTGTAGATCTCACCAGAGTCGGTGTGAGGAAACCGAAAATGGCACAGAAAGGGAGAATGGCATGTTCTGTTCACATAACAAACATACAACCTTGAAATGGGTATTTCATTTCAATGAGGTGTGAGGCTTCTGAGTCGAATCAGATAAGCCAGGCCCTTTGTTGAAGCAAAAGTCCTTTTATTTCTTAATGATGGTTCAGGTACTCAATGTTTGTTAGAGATAACTTGGTTACAAGCAACAGGGATTAATATACCATACACAGTAAGGTGAGAGCAGGCAAAGAGCCAATCAGAGCCAATACAAAAAAGCGCGAAACCCCCAACCGTCGGTTCTCACAAAAAAGGCACAAAAGCACTAAAATCCCCCCCATGCCCCTTAGTGACCTCTACTTGCAATTCACAGGCTAGGCACCTGGCTAGAAACAGTTCAACAGTTCTCCAAGGTTACAAAAGCAAGATAAAACATTCACGATTCCAGAGAGAAAAAGGGAGGCGGTGAGGGAAGATAGCCAGACTGTTTATGTGACGCGGTGGAATGCGGCAAGCCATCCTCCCGGGGAAGAAAAAGACACATTAAGCAGGACAGGCAATAAACCTCAAGGCTGGCCATAAATTACAGATAGACAATTACTGATAGAGACCCTAGCCCGAACAACTAATGGCAGCAGATCTGACATGGGGTTGATGTGCGGATAGCTCTGCTTAGCATTGCCTCTGTATACTGCTCACCACACAGCCTTTGACATCAGCCAACCTTGCTAAAGAGCCATTCAGAATCTGATAATTATTCTCAATACCCCTCCCTGAAAGGAAAACGACCCAAACAAAATCTTTCTGAAACCTGTAGGTCTCGATCTATATGTTTCATGACCTGTCTCCTGGGGAATGGGCTGATGTAATTAGAAAGGGGGGACCGTATCAATCATCCAGCTAATGGATTCTCTTTTCTGTCATCAATTACCCTGAGCGGCTCAGACAAAAGATCAGACGAGCCCTACCTCTGCGTGGTCCGCAGTACTGTCACCGCCACTGATAGAATCTTAAATCTTCCATTTGAGAGAAGTTCCCGCCGAGCGTCTCTTGCAACTGCCAATTAAGGGGAAGCTAATTCGTGTAATCTCGGGGGAATTAGCGGTAGATTTTAACAAATGTGGTGCAGGGTTCCTCGTCTGATGCCGAGTGGCATTTCTGACATTTGCCAGGCACTGAGAGAAAGGTTCACTTGGACTCCTAATTATGAGTGGAGCTAAATAACATATGCAGAGCTACAAACGGCAGGGTGAAAATAGCCCTTCGCTTTTCTTTCTTTTTAATCATATGCTTTGAGAGGGGAAATAATAATTCCACCAGGCCAGAAAATGGACGGCTGGATGCTGAAATGGACTTGCATAGATCTGCTTTGAAATTATATATCATGGGAGCTCCCCCCCCCCCGCCACCATCAGGGCTCATGTGGAATTATCCCCCCCCCCCTCTTTGGTATTTTTGCATTTGTATGCATGTGTTCGTGTGTTTGTGCGTCCATGCCTGGAAGTCATGGTGACCTCTGGCGACTCCTCCTGGGGCATGGAGGACATTCAGAGATGTGGGTCGATAGCTTGCCTCTGCCTCCTAACTCTGGTATTCCTTGGAGGTCTCCCATCCAAATACCTGCCAGGGTTGGCCCTGCTTAGCTTCTAGGATCTGACAAGACTGGGCTTGCCTGGGGTATCCAGGTCAGGTAATAAACAAACAAACAAGCCCTGTGATAAAATGGCAATAATATTTAATAACTCTTACACCAGCCAATCTGGTGTAGTGGTTAAGTGCGCGAACTCTAATCGGGGAGAACCGGGTTTGATTCCCCACTCCGCCACTTGCACCTGGCTGGATGACCTTGGGCAAGCCATAGCTCTGTACCAGCTGTTCCCTCAAGGACAGCTTGGGAAAGAGTTCTCTCAGCCCCACCTACCTCACAGGGTGTCTGTTGTGGGGCGGGGAAAGGAAAGGAGTTTGTAAACCGCTCTGAGACTCCAAGTGAGTGAAGGGCGGGGTATAAATCTAATCTCTTCTTCTTCTTCTTCTTCTTCTTCTTCTTCTAAACATCAATTATTTGGCAAGAAAAGTCCAACATCCTCATCCTCAATGAGCACCCGGTTATACACTCATTTCACCAGTCTTCCTCAGGAGTAACTTTACATAGAGTAAAAGGTGTCAGCCTCTAGGTGCAGCTTGGCTTCTATTATACTTCCTTCAAATTTTTACAGCTTAAGTTCTTTTTATTTCTCTTCATGTCTTCTGGATCCATTTTCAAAATAGCTACTGCTTTCACCAAATTATCTTTTAAGTTCCACTTGAAGTACTTAAGTTAGGAGCAAGCCAGTTAATTTATTTCTGAAAGGTAGCAACCAGCCCTTTTTTTAATATACGGCTGAAAGCCTTCTTTTTTTTAATGGCTGGTAAATGCTCTCTATTTCAAGTTGCTGGCTCAGTTGCTCTCTAGTTGTACCTGGTAGAAGCATACATCAGTCCTCTTTTCTCCCGGCTAGAAGCCTTCTTTTTAAATAGACTTACAAATGCTCTCCACCTCTCAAGCTAGGAACTTAAACTCTCTAAGGGCCATGTGGAATTATTCTGAGGTACAGATAACTTAGAATCCCTGCTCTTTTGACTTGAAAATGTCCTTGCTGACACTCAGATTGTGATTCTTTATTTATTGCAGTGTTTTCTGCAGAAACATCCAAGCAGCCATGCCCCAACACCGGTCACTCATACCCCCCCCCCCACACCACCCAGTGTTTGGGCATCACACATTACGGGCACATTTTAAATATAAATGGAGCACTGTATGGGTGGTGTACAAAAAGCATAAAGCATATGTGTACAATGCAAACAAAAAATCTACAAAATCTAAAACAGCCAACAGCGAAAAGCCAATGAACAAAAACAGCAGAGAAGCATATCAACAGAAATAGTATTTGTTTGTTTGTTTGATTGATTTAATTTATATTCCACCCTCCAAGAGAACAGGCTCAAGGCAAATCACAAGCAAGAGTTGGACCATTCAGTCACACAACACCATAATAAATAATCAGTTAAAACATTAAACATAGGAGTGGCCAATGTTGGATCCAACCAGTGGCCCATCCAGTCCAACACTCTGTCACACAGTGGCCAAAAACACCAGGGGCCCTGGTGGTCCACCAGTGGGGCCAGGACACTAGAAGCCCTCCCACTGTTGTCCTCCCCCGCCAAGCACCAAGAATACAGAGCATCACTTGCCCCAGACTGAGAGTTCCTATCTATATACCTTGTGGCTAATAGCCACCGATGGACCTCTGCTCCAGATGTTTATCTAATTCCCTCTTGAAGCTGTCCATGCTTGCAGCCGCCACCACCTCCTGTGGCAGTAAATTCCATGTGTTAATCACTCTTCGGGTGAAGAAGGTAAGCTAAAGGTTTCCCTTGCTCAAAAGCCAGTCGAATCCTACTCTAGGGGAGCGGTGCTCATCTCTGTTTCCAAGCCAAAGAGCCAGTGCTGTCCGAAGACTTCTCTGTGGTCATGTGGCCGGCATGACTAGACATCGAGGAGCATGGAATTCTGTTACCTTCCCACTATTTATCTACTTGCAATTTCTTGCTTTTGAACTGCTAGGTTGGCAGGAGCTGGGGCCAGAGACGGGAGCCCACCGGACTCTAGGATTCATTTAATCCAGGCCACACACAGATGGTGTCTTCAGCAGGAACAAAATAGCTTCAGGTGGTAGCCATCTTGGTTTCCAGTCAGGAATGCCAGCCTCCAGGTGGGACCTGGAGATCCCTTGGAAGTACAGCTCATCTCCAGACTACAGAGATCAGTTCTGCTGGAGAAAATGGATGATTTGGAGGGTGGACTCTGTGGCATTATACCCCGCTGAAGTCCCTGTCCTCCCCAGGCTCCATCCCCAAATCTCCAGGAGCTTCCCAACCTGGATCTGGAAACCCTAAGCTAGGCTCAAGTCCAGTAGCTCCTTAAACACCAACAAGATTTCCAGGGCATGAGCACCCTTCATTAGAATACCAGAATCAAAACTCTCTTCATCAGATATCAATATCTTTACCCATATCTGATGAAGGGAGCTTTGACTCTTGAGAACTTACACCCTGGAAATCTTGTTGGTCTTCAAGGTGCTACTGGACTCGAATCTTCTTCAAGAAACAGAATAGGGGCCTTCAGCTCATCCCTACTTCCAAGGCCCCCTACACGCCCATACAAAGAAGACAGGCAGGGGGTGCTTGTTTATTTTGCTTCATTTGCTTCATTTGGCTGCCAGGTGAATGACTTCCTGTCCGACAACTACTTCTTGTCTTATTCCTGGAAGACTCAGTCCAATCCCAGCATTATTAGGCTACAACAAGGCTTGCCATTTGCCCAGATCTGCCCGGGGATTCCCCAACCCCAGCCTCGATCTTCTGCCCTTGAGGAATTGGGAAGTGGGAGGAAAAAATAGCCTCCAAAACGACACTCTAGGAATTTCCTCTATTATCTATGGTGTTTACTATAGAGATGAGGGATAATTCCTAAAGCATCACCCCAAAGTGACATTGCATCCTCCCAAATTCCACCCTTCCCAGATACCGCTACCCAATCTTCCTGTAGTTGCCTTGGCAGTGTTCAGAACCCTAGATATAGCCCATGCCAATGTCGAGAACGAATGCTTGCAATAGAAGAAGAATAAGAGGAGGCGGAGGAGGAGATTGGACTATACCCCACCCTTCACTCGGAGCAGCTTACAAACTCCTTTCCCTTCCCTTCCCCTCCCCTCCCCACAACAGACACCCTCCACCCTGGGAGGTAGGTGGGGCTGAGAGAGCTCAGACAGAAACCGCTCTTTCTCAAGAACAGCTGTGACACAACTATGGCTTGCCCAAGGTCATCCAGCAGCTGCGAATGGAGGAGTGGGGAATCAAACCCGGTTCTCCCAGATTATAGTCCACGCACTTAACCACTACACCAAACTGGGTTTAGAGGTTTCAAGATTTTGACACCAAGAAATAGTGTGCTCTGAGTATGACCCGAGAACAGATTAAAATTTGGGGTGAAGCAGGGGTATAGTTTGAAGACGTTGGCAGACTATGTACGCAGCCATGACAAAATCTAACAGGTAGAGCCATGAAAGGATACACCTGAGCCTGTATACTGACCATCGGTCCACTGAGGTCAGTATTGCCTGCTCAGACGGGCAGCTGCTTTCCGGGATCTCAGGCACCGGTTTTTCACATCATCTGCTTCCTCATCCTTTTCACTGGAGATCGAACTTGGGACCTTCTGCATGCCAAGCAAATTCCCGACCACTGAGCCAAAGCCCCTCCAGTTTGGTGTAGTGGTTAAGTGTGCGGACTCTAATCTGGGAGAACTGTGAGCCGTTCAGGCCTCGCCATGGCTGTCGCTATGGGAGGGGGAGAAGGCTTGTGTTTATCTAATTGCCTCTTGAAGCTGTCCGTGCTTGTAGCTGCCACCACCTCCTGTGGCACTTCATTGTCTGATGAAGTGTGCATGCACACAGGAGTTCACACCCTGGATAAAACGTTGTTGGCCTTAAAAATGCCACTGGGCTCTAACTTTGTGCTTGGGCTGACCCAGCTTAGCTTCCGAGATCTGATGAGATGAGATCAGGCTAGCTTGAAGTAGCCAGGTCAGTTGGATGACCATCTCTGAAACAGGGAAACGGTTCTGTTTAGAGCAAAACCTGGTGTTTGCTGGGCTCCCCAAAGCCTGATCCACACCAGCCCTTTGAGTATACAAAAAGAAAATCAATCACATTGTGTCTGTTCATGGGGAGGGGGAGGCATCTGTGCGTGGACAACCCAGAAGTGAATCTGAGATTTTTAAAAAATTCTCCACCTTGACAGCTGCCCGGATGCCACAAGCCCGCCCCAGTGACGAAAACATCCTGCTTATGTCTCCGGCCTACAAAATGAGATTCCCTTTCCAGATCTTGCTGAGAACCTCTCGCTGGAGATGGAATTGGCTTAGCGCAGGTGAGCCAGAGAAGGATATGGGAGATAATTCCTCCGGCATCCGGCAGGCCCAGCTGAGGCACAATGTTCACAGCTGCCAAAGGAAGCTTAAGAGGAAATATCCGACTAAATGAAGAAATAATTCCCCCAATGTGCTTTAGGCAGGAAGGGGAGATTTATCTATTTCACTCTGAATTTCAAGTCGCTTCTGGGGTCTGAACATTTCCTGGTGGGGGGAAAAGAAACCTGAGAAACGAAACAAACAACAAGAACATCACCTGTTTCTTGGAACTTGGCAGGGCGGCCGTTGCGTGGACACCGACAAAATGCTGACAAGAAGAACATCTATGGTGGGCTGGGCCGGTAGCAGGGGTCTGTTGGAGTGGGAGCACACAGATGTGGGATAGACCTATAAACAATGGGCATTTGGAATGCCACCTCATACCTGAAATAGATAGGGCTTAGAGTTGCCTATTAGAGGTAAACTGTTGTGGCTAGTCCAGTTACCACTAGTTAGCAAAGTGCTTAAATAAAGCTCCAAATGCTGCAGCAGTATTTTACCAGGTTATTCAGCTTACAAAGCTACACAGAGCCATGTTGCAAGTTTAGAAGAGAAACACTTCTCTCTTTCCTTGAGAAGTGCACTTTGGGTAGGAAAGAGTAGGGACAGGATAGAGTAGTAACTTACTAGCTAAAGGATGGAAGTAGATGGCAAGAGGGTCATCTGCCTCACGGTGCCAAGAGAGGATCTCATGTCTCTCTTGGTGCATGCAGGGAGATAGTTCGTCTTCAAGTGAGAGAGAGAATGGAAGGAAGGGGAAATCACCCCTGAGCATCATAGAAGCGTAGCGTTGGAAGGGACCTCCAGGGTCATCTAGTCCAACTCCTTGCACAATGCAGGAAATTCATAAATACAGGGGTCCGTTGGAGCAGGAGCGCACAGGAGCGCAGTCCGGGAGTGAGGAGCCCAGGAGGTGGGTGCATGACCAAGCCCCGCCCCCTCCTCGGCTTCCCCGAGCAGTGCAGAGGTGCAGTGCCCCGGGGAAAGCCCTGCTAGGGTCTTTATTGTTTTTAATGTTTTGTTTTAGTATTGATAATTTTATCATTGTTCCTTTCATGACTGTGTGCTGCTTTTCCAGAGACTTGCTCAAGGTGGCATATAATTTTTCTAAGTATACCATTTTTTATCTGGGCACATGGCACATAAGTACTGGAGAAATTTCACCAACCCTTCAGCAGCTTCCACCCCATCAGTTTGGTGTAGTGCTCAGGAGTTGGACTCTAATCTGGGAGAGCCGGGTTTGATTCCCCACTCCTCCACGTGCAGCTGCTGGTGTGACCTTGGGCCAGTCACAAGTTCTCTCAGAGCCGTTCTCTCATGAGCAGTTCTCAAAAGACCTCTCTCAGCCCCACCTACCTCACAGGGTGTCTTGTTGTGGGGAGGGGAGGGGAAGGGAAAGGGATGGGTGGTGCACATGTCCTGGGTATCTCAAGTCTACTTGAAACCTGGTGGTTTCAAGGGAGCAGGAAGAGAATGAGGGTGTGTTCTTTACACTTATTTTTATTGCACAAAGTATTGGATGGGGAAGGGAATGGAGGAAGAGCAGGTCAGTTTCACTCACCTGTGGAGTGGAGCCTGAGTGGTGGGTGTTGCCTTCTGACACACTTCCGGCATGTTAGGGGGTGTGGCATATGCAAATGAGTTATGCGAATGAGTTATGCTAATGAGTTATGCTAATGAGCTCCTGCGCCTCTTTTTCTACGAAATGACCCCTGGCCGGTAGTATGGCTGTGCCTCTCACCCACATGGAGGTCCTGAAAAGTGGAGGATCCACACGTCTCCTTAGTTCCACTGGTATTCTTTAGTGGTCTCCCATCCAAATACTAGCCAAGGCTGACTATGCTTAGCTTCTGAGATCTGATGAAATCGGGCTAGCCTGGGCTACCTAGGTCAGGGCCATTGTTCCCTCTAAGCTGAGTTAGTATGAGCTAGCTCACAATTTGTTAGCCTCCGGCTCACCCATTTTTGTCTCAGCTCAGGAAGGTGTGCTCCAAGGCAAACTAATTGATGCAGTAGCCAAATCGCTCGCTCACAACTTTAATGCCAGTAGCTCAAAAAGCAGAATTTCTACTCACAAGACTCCACAGCTTAAAGGGAGCATTTCAACTTAGCGGGCTGAAAGGCAATTACCAATCACTAACTGCAAAGGAGGGGTCGCGGTTGCTCAGAGGTTAAGATGCTGAGCTGCAGACCGGAAGGTCGGTAGCTCGGCAGTTTGAGATCCAAGTGCCACATGATGGAGTGAGCTCCCGTCTCTGGCCCCAGCTCCTTCCAGCCTAGCAGTTTGAAAGCAAGAAACTGCAAGTAGATAAACAGGTACTGCTTCAGTGGGAAGGTAACAGCATTCCGTGCACCTTGGGGCTTAGTCATGTTGGACACATGACCACAGAAACATCTTTGGACAGCGCTGGCTCTTTGGCTTGGAAACGGAGATGAGCACCGCCCCTTAGAGTCAGATTCATCTGGCTTTCAAGCAAGGGAAACATTTACCTTTAAGCAGGGGTCCTTTCGTAGAAAAAGAGGTGCAGGAGCTCATTAGCATAACTCATTAGCATATGCCACGTCCCCTGACATCACTGGAAGTGTGTCAGAAAGGGAATGTCTGTTTCAGCCCCATTATACCCTATGGGCCATTGAAATCAATGGCAAAAACTCCTAAGGTATATGAGGGGCTGGAGGAAAGGGGGTTTGAGGGAGAGGCTCCATATTTGCAGGATAGCTGCTGGGGCCTCTCCTTGAAATACCCACCAAGTTTCAAGGAGATTGGACCATGGGGTCCAATTCTATGGGGCCCCAAAGAGGTTGCCCCATCACCTCCATTGTTCTCTATGGTGGGAAAAAATGTTACTTTTTTCCCACCATAGAGAACAATGGAGGTAATGGGGGCAACCTGTTTGGATGCCTGTAGAATTGGACCCCCTGGTCCAATCTTCTTGAAACTTGGTGGGCATTTGTGGGAGAGGCCCCAGCAGCTATCCTGCAAATATGGCCCCAGAAGCTACCCTGCAAGTTTGGAGCCTCTGCCTCAAACCCCCTCCCCTACAGCTGCTTTTAAAGTTGCCACCAAATTTCGGCGGCTGGCCAAATCAGATCAGAGAATCTGATCAGATCAGAGAATCTGCCCTACTGCCCCTCCTGAGCTGGCGAAGCTGCGCTCCGCCTCGCTCCGGCCCCAAGGACCCCTGCCTTTAAGGATCTTCGGCTCCCATGGGAACTTATCCCTGTTTTAGGTGCTTCTACCTTCAGAGACAAGTTGGCTGGTGAATGTAAAGACAATCTTTTCTGTGATAACACTCTGACCGGGCAGAAATCTTCCGAGAGCAGCTCACTTGGCACCTACTTAATTGAATTTTAGGTACTATGTTAAAACTGTTTTATTGGCTGAAGCTTTGGATGTTAGTCTATTTAGCACGGCACAACTTGAAAAAAATAATCTCACATTGATTTTTTTTTTAGCAGTGTTTGAGTGTAGTTAATTGCTTGGTGCTGACTTTATGTTTGCTTTGCTGGTTTGATGATCTGATTATTTATTTTATTTGAAACAGTTATTAGCCATCTCTCTCCCTTACGGAACTCAAGGCAGCTTACGATATAAATAAAATGATTAATACGAATGTGATACAATCTCTCCTTATATAACTGAGTTTTCGCGTGACTCTTTTCTCAACGTTCCATATGCTCCCACAGCCTTTGGCTCCCTGACCTGTCACTCAAGCTGTCCCTATCCACTGGCTGCATTGCCTGAGTCTCGCCTCCCCCCTCATAGCCAGTCGGAACACAGAGGTCATTTGCATATGTGGCCTGATTGGCCTTTGCCTCTAACATTCTAAACAGTTTGCTGTTGCTGTTCATTGAATGAATCCTGAGGTAAACTACATACATCTCTATATCTAATTCCCAAGTGCCCCCCCGCGTGCAGATACTTAAATCCGCACGGGGGGGCACTTGGAGGGCAGAGGGGGGGTTCTGCAGGTGGGGGGTAACCCCCCCCCCCCGCTTGCAGAAAAATCCGAAATCTATCAAAAACTTTTTGGGGGATCTTTAAATCTCCCGAAAAGTAAAAGAGTATCCCCTGTGCTCTTGGAATGCTCTTGGAACGGCAGCGGCCCGGTGAGAGTCGCCGAGGCCAGCCGACAGCCCGCGGAGGAGGGGGAAGGGGGTGAGTGGTGGGCCCGGCGAGAGCTGCCAAAGCCTGCTGGGAGTCTTGGGGGGGGGAAGGGGGCAAGCGGCAGGCTCGCCAAGAGCCGCTGAGGCCCGCCGGGAGTCTCTGGGGGGGAGGGGGCAGAGGAAGGGGGGAAGGGGGCGGAGGAAGGAGGAGCAGCTGTCAGCTTCTCCCCCCCCCCCGCGAATATCACGCCCCCCCCCTTGTATCCCTTAAATGGTCACTGGAGTCAGAACCCCTAGCTGGGCATATTTTTGGGAGGGGGGCTGGTGGGGGGGGTGTAGTGGTTAAGTGCGCGGACTCTAATCTGGGAGAACCGGGTTTGATTCCCCACTCCTCCACTTGCACCTGGCTGGATGACCTTGGGCAAGCCATAGCTCTGTACCAGCTGTTCCCTCAAGGACAGCTTGGGAAAGAGTTCTCTCAGCCCCACCCACCTCACAGGGTGTCTGTTGTGGGGAGGGGGAGGGAAAGGAGTTTGTAAGCCGCTCTGAGACTCTTAAGTGAGTGAAGGGCGGGGTATAAATCCAATCTCTTCTTCTCTCTTCTTCTTCTCTTCTAATTAAACCAAAGTTAATTAGTGAAACTCCTTAGAAGCCCGCCTTCTTCTAAGGCAGCCCTGCACCCCCGCCAGACTCCAGGGCAAGTAAGGGGGGTAATCCCCAGCAACCGCAGTTTTCTCTCTTCCCCAGGGCACTGCATACCTGCTCAAGTTGTGAAGCTAGGCAGGGAGAAGGAGGCAGTGGGCAGCAGCAGCATCCAGGAGGGGGACTGGGAGGGAAGTGGGGGAGAAAGAGATCTGACGGTGGGAGTGGGAAGAGGCGGCAGGACACTCTTCCCAGCCCACTCACTCGGGCTAGCCCAGCAAGCCCACCTGCTGAGTAAGCCAGGCACCTCCTGCTGCTGCAACTGCCGCCACCTCTGCCGCCACTGTTCTGGATGTCACTGGCTGGGAGTGGAGCGAGTCCACTGGGAAAGCAGCCAAGGTGCTCAGTTGTCTGGCAGCCAGGTCGGAGGCAGCACGGCACAGGTAGCAAGTTGAGGTACTTTGGAACTAGCTTGGGAGGGAGGGACCCAGAAGAATTGTAGGGGGGCAGGCCCTGCGGGCCCCATGTTAGCTACAGGCCCGACTGGAGTTGCCAATCTCCATGTGGGCCATGGAGATCTCCCCAAAATCACTGTGTTCCCCAGCCACAGCACATCATTTCCCCTACAGAGAATTCCCCAGCTATTACAACTGATCTCCAGATGACCAAGATCAGTTCTCCTGGAGACAATGGCTGCTTTGGGCAGTGGACTGTATGGCACTAGACCCAGCTGAAGTCCCTCCGCACCTCAAACCTGGCCCTCCCCAGGATCTACCCCTCAAAGCTACAGGTCTTTCCCAACCCAGAGTTGGCAACCCTGTAATTGGCTATCAAACCACTTTCCAGACCTTTGGAACCCAGAAGACATCACGTAGGAGGAGGTGCTTTTCTGCCTTAGCTGCCGCGGCATAACCCCAAATCAACATAAGTCAGGGGTGGAGGGAGCCATACCTATTGCCATGAGGCTGTCCTCCCATACTGCCCACTTGGGGCAGCTAAAGGACTTGAGACAGCCTTGCCTTATAGCTAAGCAGAAGGAAATAAACATGGCTCACCTCCCTCTATCTTCCCCTTCCCTCTGCTGCTCCACCAGCCACAGCTGGGACACTCGCCTGGAGCTTCCTTCTAGAGAGTCCATTGTATTTCTTCCCACAACGGGCCTTACTCCTAGTGATATTATAAAAGCAGATAAGAGGTCACCATTTAAAAGCCCCACTTAGGATGGCTGATAAAAAATGAAATCGGTCAAACGTAGTCCTCAATAAAGCAGTCTTCAGCTACCTCCTGAAGATCAACAGTGAGTGGGCCAGGCACACCTCTCTAGGGAGACTGCTCTATCATCATGGGGCTGTCACCAAAAAGGCACTTTCTTGTGTGCCCACCAGACGAGCTTCTTTGATTGGTTGGGCAGTCATGAGGGCCTCGCCCTGCTATCTTAACTCCCAGGCAGGGATTTCTTTCCTATCTGAAAGTCGCTTTGAAAGTCCTTTGCAGCTGAAAAAGCAGAGGGAATTTTAATTAAAAAAAAGATGAGTGGAAACAGAGTAGTATCATAAATACTGTATTTACACACATAAACATATCCAACAAAGGTGTGGGATGCTTAATTGAGATGCAAAAGAAACTGTGATACAGGCATCATTGCACAAGGCTCTTTAGACAGACAGCCGGTTAGAGTTGCATTTCATATAAAAATAAATATTTTTGTTTGTTTATTTTCAAATTTATATTCCGCCCTCCCAACGAACAGGCTCAGGGTGGATCACAACAAATAATTAGGCCATTCGGCATCGCAAAAACACAATAATAACAGTTCATTAAAACATTGAAACAAAGAATTTAAAAACAGATTGCACCAAATATTGCACAGTCTTTGATACTGGTGCCTCATAGAAATGGGATCTTCAGCAGGGGAGGTTGACTGTTTTACCGGATGCCCTCTGCCTCAACCAAAGGCCTGGTAGAATAGCACCATTTTACAGGTCCTGCGGAATGCTAGAAGGTATTTGTGAAGAAGAAGAAGAGGAGGAGGAGGAGGAAGGGGAGGGAAGGGGAGGGGAAGGGGAGGAGGAGATTGGATTTATACCCTGCCCTTCACTCAGAGTGGCTTACAAACTCCTTCCCCTTCCTCTTCCCACAACAGACACCCTGTGAGGTAGGTGGGACTGAGAGAGTGCTGACTGAGAGCCTCTCTTGAGAGAACAGCTCTGACAGAACTATGGCTTGCCCAAGGTCATCCAGCAGCTGCAAGTGGAGGAGTGGGGAATCAAACCCGGTTCTCCCAGATTAGAGTCCGCACACTTAACCACTACACCAAACTGGCTCTTTGACCTTCCTGAAGGACATGACCCTTCCTTGGGATATTTATGGGACTTTCCCACAGCTCTTGTGCACTATCCGAGAGATTCATTAAGAGCAGCTGGGAAGGTTTAAGGAGCTCCTCAGGGCAGCCCAAGTGTCTGTGTATCTGGAACATGGGTGGCTAACCAGGGTGACACAGCAAAAAATGAAACCAAGCTGTCAGTTCCATCTGGTCAGCTCGGAGGGAGCTCACTGTTGTCAGGGATTTCTTTCTTACAACTGCCAGATTCAAACTCGAGGGCATCTGGTGAAGCTGATGGGCAGTAGGTTCAGGACAAACAAAAGGAGATACTACTTCACAGAGAGAGTGATTAAACGGTGGGACTGGCTGCTGGAGGATGCAGTGATGGCCACAGGGATAAACAGATTCGTGGAGGATAAGTCTCTCAATGGCTACTAGCCATGGTGATGGAGCGGAACCTCCCCGTTCAGAGGCTTAGTGCCTCTAAAGCCCAGCGCCAGAAGGCAACATCAGGGGAAGGCCTTAGTGGCATCGCCTGCCAATTAAAGAGTTTTGGACAATGTTTCTAATTATGCGTTACAACTTATCCGCCCTGCCAGAAGCAGTGCTTCTTTGCAGTTGGTCAGATCCTACAGGAGACAAAGTGAAAACAACACTAGCAGCAATGTTATTAGCCATGTAGGACAAGGAGAAAAGAACGTGATTTCCAGGGGTCATTTCGTAGAAAAAGAGGTGCAGGAACTCATTAGCATAACTCATTAGGATAACTTATTTGCATATGCTACAACACTTGACATCACCGGAAGTATGTCAGAAGGCAAGGAAGAAAGGGGAAGGAGAGAGAGAGAGAGGAGAGCTACTAATCCAAGCCTCAGAAATACCACTATTCTGGGAAGATAGCTTCTGGGAAGGTAGCTTCTTCTGATGGCTGAAGCCTTCAGAAGGCTGGTCAAAGGAACAAGGACCTTTCCAGGGGATGGGGTCATTTTGCTGCAGCCATGACATAAGCAGGCATTCCCCCGCGGGGGGGGGGGGCTGGCACCAACTCCCGGAACTGAGCTCCCCCGAGCTCCTGCTCGAAAGGACCCCTGGATGCAATAAGCATGGAATGCTATTTAGAAGTTGCAAGGCCGCCCAGAGTGAAGTTTAATGTGATTCAGAACCCCTTATCAACAAGCTCTCCCCTCTGCAAGCCCAGAAAGTCACCCAGTGTTCTGAAGACAAGATAGACAAGTGAAATTACTGACACCGCGGAAAGATGCACTGAGTCAAATGATGCTTGTATGATGTTGACTGCCTGGTACCAATTAGAGACCCTTTCATGTGTAAACTCTATGTGATGTCATTTGGGGTATAAGACCTTCTGCCCTTCCTGGCTATGGCAGAATACAGTTTGGGAATTGCTGGAGTGCTCAGGCACTCATCAGCCCTGTATTCCCTGGTATGAATTCATTAAACAGATATTCATCTAACTCGTTGGACTCCGACTGTGTGATTCCAGTTCGGCTACGGGGTCACATAGGGCGCAGATTCGTGCATCAGTCGTCACCAGGAATACTATTGCTATAAAACGGAGAGAGAAAACAGGGTCTACTTTACAAACTTGGCACAATAAATTATGGGAACCCTTTATTTTTTATGTTTATATATTTATTATAAGTTTAATTGTTTTAATTGATACTGTATGTATTATTTATGTGTTGTTAGCCGCCCTGAGCCCGCCGTAGGTGGGGAGGGTGGGATAGAAATCCCATGAAATAAATAAATAAATAAATAAAAAAGGTAGAATAATGAGTTACTTAGTAGCACCTAACATACGTAACTCCCAAACAACATTTCAAGTGATTTGGTTTCCTGTAGTGGCATATTTGGTGAAAAATGAAATTGTTCTGAAGAATCCCTATTATCAGGATTTGCTGTATTTTTGACTATTTTTTGACTACTTAGTGTGTTTTGACTGTTCTCTCTCTGCACCTGTATAACAAGACACTGTCATTCTATATTGATTACTGTTCAACTTGTATAACGAATGGATATCTCTGTATGGCTGTGTGGATACTGCTGTTATTGTTATTTTGGAGGTTAAAATTATCGTATTTTTTGCTCCATAAGACTCACTTTTTCTCCCCCAAAAAGTGGGGGGGGGAAGTGTGTGCATCTTAAACCCCCCTCACCTTTCCCGAGCCACAGCACCGAGCAGAGCTAGGTGCATCTTATGGTCAGGTGCATCTTATGGAGTGAAAAATACAATAAATAAAGAATTTAATTTTTTTTAAAAAAGAGGAAGGCCTTTGCTTTTACATCCTGTTGCTGGCCATCCAAAGAAACTGGTTGGCTGCTGTGTGAGACAGGATGCTGGACTAGGTGGACTATTGGACTGACCCAGCAGGGCTCGTCTTATGTTCTTATGTAAACCCACCAGGGAACCACAACCTCTGCCATGAATCCTAGATAAACACAACAACTTTGTCTTGATTTAGTGTTGTGGCTATTTTCGCGCAGATGCCAAATCTAGCAGCACTGATACAGTCCCCATAGCCTTGAGGCTGGGTTGCTGTGACACACTGGGTCTGGTGTTCTCCTTGAATATGTCACTGATACTTCAGTTGGTCCAAAATACAGCAGCCTACTTCTTTTCAGCGACTAGCCATTGGGACTATATTAGGCCTCTTCTGAGGTCTCTTCCTTGGATGTTTCCAGGTCTAAGTCAAGGGCTTATGTTCTTATGTTCTCTTTAGATTCCCCATTCTGTTGAACTGAAACATTTCACAATCTACCTGGAAAAGAAGGAAAAAAAAAACAGTGAGTATTGTGCTTTTTAGTGCGTCAGTCCTGAGAAAACGTGATCGGGAGACAGGGGTCCATTGGAGTGGGAGCGCACAGGAGCGCAGCTCCGGGAGTGAGAAACCCAGGGGGCGGGCACATGACCAAGCCCCGCCCCCTCCACAGCTTCCCTGAGCAGTGCAGAGGCGCAGCGCCCCAGGGAAAGCCTGAGGGGTGGGTGTTGCCTTCTGACACACTTCCGGTATATTAGGGGGGGGGGGGTGGCATATGCAAATGAGTTATGCAAATGAGTTATGCTAATGAGCTCCTGCACCTCTTTTTCTACGAAATGACCCCTGTCAGGAGATATTACATTTGCTGCTCTCTGACAAATGCTGAGGTTCAAATGAGGATCCTCTGAGGAAAATGACTTCTTCTCATTGATGATAATGGTCCTTTCCACACTAGACCTTAAATCCTGGTTCAGCCCTGTCCCCGAACTTACATTCTACACTGCACTCGAGTTCACCCCTGTCATTACCTCGGGGTATTTTTTGTTCCCACATTACGTTGATGTCACCCCGGTTTCACCCCACACGTGTCCTGGGATAAACAGATGCTGTTACAACCAGGGATAAATGCACGGTATTGCGTCATGACTTGAACTCTGATAAAACCAGGGATGAGATCCAAGTGCGGAAAGGAACAAAGAAAGGAACTAATTTGCCCCTCTTTGCAAACAGGCGTGGAAACTTACCACTTCTCTCACACTCCATGATGCTATGACCATCACAAATAACGGGTTCAAAAATCAAACCTACCCTGCTCCGAATGTTCATTTTCTCCTAAGCTGAGCAGTTTAGAGACTTGCACGGATGGTTTGTCTGCAATCGGAGTGTATTTATGTCTGTTGGTGGCATTCATCCTCAAATAGGCCGCCAGCTGGTAGCCACTCCTGGGGCACACTCACAATTGGCTGATTGGTGGGCCTGGATGGAAACAGGAGTTTTCTCAGCCTTGAAATTCAATTGGGAAGGCCGGTTGCGGTCAGCGCCAGGAAGACTGGATTGCCAGTTGGGGCTCGGCAACTGGCAGGTGGGCTTCCTGGCACTGCGGGCCCTTGCCGATGATGTAATACTTTTTAGTACTGAGGAGCGTCCAACCATGTGAGCCCCTTCTTGGCAGTCTAAGAGGGTTGCCAGTTTCCCCCTGGCAACTGGCAGGGGGTGGGAGGGTGGGGTGGGCTTTCCAGCAGCAAAAGCAGCCTTAGGCCAGTCACCAGCAACAGTGACATCACTTCTGTTAGTATCTCGCCAGCAGTATGGGGACGTTCTGGTATTGGGGCAAAAATCTCTATGGTAGAAGTCGTTTTTACCATAGAGTTTTGCCCAAATACCAGAACGTCCCCCTGCCACTGGTGACATGATGACATCACTGGAAATGACATCGCCAGGTTGCCAGGGACACCAGCCTAGGATTGCCTTTGCTGCCAGTAAGTCCCCCCAGCTGATTGGTGGCAGGGGCTCAGGCCCCAGGGTGGAGGTTCTCCTGCCCTGGGTTGGGATCTGGCAACTCTACTGTCTAAAGAGAAGAAGAGGAAGAGTAGGTTTTTATTGTTGGATATCGTAACTCTGCATGCAAGGGAATCTGGGAGGGATTCTTTCACTGAGGTTGCCAGCTCTGGGTTGGGAAATATTTGGAGATTTTTTGAGGGGTTGGGGTGGAGCTTGGGGAAGGAGGTTGGGAAAGAAGAGACCTTAGCACAGTATAATGTCATAGAGTCCACCCTCCAAAACAGCCATTTTCTCCTGGGACCTCACTGGGGTACACTTGACTTTTGGGCCCACCCTCTCATGAGTTAGATGCTGAGCCTCTTTGTCCATTGCTTGCCTTCTGTTTCATCTCATGTAGGACCTCTCTTCTTCTCTCTCTTAGCTAGGCTTGGAGCTGTAGCAAGTTAACCTTTTTTTGAAGTTAATCTGTTCACAATAAGTTTCCGTGTGCCTACATGAATACGTCATGGAAGATGGGTTTCTATTTTTGTACGCAAAATTTCGTTCTCTCGCTACCACTGGAGTCAGCTCATCTTTGTAATTTGTTGGAATAGCATATCAAGGCCAAACCGGGATTTCTACTGCCGCAGACAAGACTAACCTATCTTGATCTTGCTTTGTTGTGGTTGTATTGATTGTGTTGAATTAAATAGTAAATGCAAGAACAAAGGATTCAATCAAAATATCGTGAAGGGCCACTAAGATAAGATAATGTAATCCAATTTCCAGCGCAAAGTATGATTCCCTAAAGCAAGGGACAATCTAAGGCTGAGTTCAGACTGGCAGTTTGGCCCGATATGGGCACGTTTCTTAAGTGGATTAAGTGGGCTGGTTCACACAACCACAGCTGTCTGGCACCTGGAGAAGCCAAACCAATCCAAGGAGGGAAGGCCTCCCCTCCTCAGGTTCCCCAGGTGCTCCACAGCTGTGGGGTGCCTGGGGAAGCCGATCTAGAAACTGTCTTCCTTTCCTCAGGTTCCCCATGCGCCCTGCAAGCCACGGGGCACCTGGGGAAGCCAATCCTGGGAAAGAGGTGTGCTGTCAGGGGTGTGGCCTAATATCCTAATGAGTTTCTGCTGCTGGGTGGGGCCTATTATGCTAATGAGTCCCTGCTGGGCGTTTTCTACAAAAAAAAGCCCTGGTGACCGGGAATCCCCGCTACAACTTGGCCTGGATCTTTTTGCCCCACCTCCCTTCTGCTTTATACTGCCAGTCTGTCCTCAGCCTAAATATCTACTTATGTGCCACGGCCCTTCTCAACTTCTTCCTCTGCTTTGAGAGCCAGTTTGGTGTAGTGGTTAAGTGCGCGGACTCTAATCTGGGAGAACCGGGTTTGATTCCCCACTCCTCCACCTGCACCTGTCTGGATGACCTTGGGCAAGCCATAGTTCTGGCACAGCTATTCTCTCAAGGACAGTTGTCTCAGAGCTCTCTCAGCCCCACTTACCTCCCAGGGTGTCTGTTGTGGGGAGGGGAAGGGAAAAGGAGTTTGTAAACCGCTCTGAGACTCCGAGTGAGTGAAGGGCGGGATATAAATCCAATCTCCTCTTCTTCTCTCTTCTTCTTTCTAGTCATGTGACCCATGGGGGGTTGTAGTTGCCTCTATTCCAGTTGTTCATACGACAGTTGGAACTGAACACCTCTGAGAAGATCTGCCCCAACCTTTCGTCTTAGAGCACTGAATTGATTAAGCCGGGATATTTTAATGATTTATTTTGTGGTTTTTGAGTCCGGATCTCGTATATAAGTACGTACGTATTGCTTGATCGCAGGGTTTTTCTTTCTTTCTGACACTTGTGATTAGAATATCATCCCAGCTGATCATGTGTAACCTTTACAGGGGCTTAGCTGGCTTTGAAGCAGCAGTGTCGACAGGATTTCAGTTCAGTTTGCCTGACAGATGTCAGTTGATACCATCTCCAGGCATACTCTCCTCACCTCCTACATATGAGAGATGCCGGTGGGAGGTGCTTTGGTTCATGGCTTCATTCCTGAATTCTGGTTGCCAGCTTAGACAGTCAACTGGTAAAGCGTTTTCCTGAGCATACTATCATAGGGAAGGGATCTGGCTCTGGAGTAGAGCATCTGCTTGGCATGCAGAAGGACCCAGGTTGAATCTTCAGCTTCTCCAGTTCAAACAAGCTGGGGGTAAGTGATGTGAAGGACCTCTGCCCGACACCCTGGACAACTGTTTCCAATCAGAGTAGGTAAGACTGGCTTTCATAGACCTGACTCTAAGAGTCTGTTCAGACGGACACTTCAATCCACTGTCGGCCCTCCTCTAATTGAGCCAGATTATTTTGTGCCAGAGAATCATGATCATGACTTACCTCTTTTAGTGCACTTCAAAGCACTTCAACTGGCCCTGGAGTAACCAGATAGCAGCAGGCACGGAGTCAGCCTGTCGGCCATTTTTTCAAAAAGTTGGTCCTTGGACCATGCCCATAAGAACTCATCAACCTGCTGGGATATCTAGTTTGTGGGGCTGTCAGCCATTTTATTACAAGTTTGCCTCTGGAGCATGTGCACAAATGCTTGCTAAGACTGCTGGGATATGTAGTTCATGGCTGTCCTTCTAATCCTCCTTCCTACTCAGTCCTGCCGTCCTCCTTCCAGAACAGAGGTATCTTTCTTTTAGGGTTTTAAAAAGAAATCAGAGTTTTGAGCAGTCCCTGTGTGTGTGTGGGGGGGGGGGAGGAGTGAATAAGCACTTCTGCACATGTCTACTTTTAAAAATGGCGGACAGAAAACAAGAAATCAGTGAGACTCGGCTGACAGCTGGGGTGTGCAAGAGTGTGACCAGACAGCAGGAAATCCATTTGGGAACCGGCTCACACCAACAAGACCGGACTTTATCAGGTATCAAAAAAACACACGGCGGGGAGGGGGACTCGGACGACGGGGGATTGACAGACAGATGTTGCTGTCTGATCATACACTTTAAATCTGTTAGGGAACAGTAAGAGCAACGGATCCAACTGTCTGTGTGAACACAACCTAAGGCAGCTGCATGTATTCATGCTTGTTCACTTCATCCTACAGGCCCAGGGTGGCAGACAGTTGCTCAAAAGCACCGTCTCCTTGCGTGCTGAAAAACAGGTTGTCAGTTGGAAGGCTAGCATTTCACCTTTAATAAGAGTCTGCTAGATGCTGTGATCGTTTTGTACGGGAGAGCTTTCAAATAACACTGTCAGAGCGGAACATTGTCCACGTTTGCCCAACACTGCTGACTAACAATCTGTGAGGAATTACTGAATCCGAATACTTCTGCTTTATGAACTTGGCAATTGGCATACTCCTGGAATACTCCTAGCTTATGAACCTGATAATTGGCATACTCATAAGAAAGTCAGAGAAGCCATGTTGGATCAGGGCAATGGCCCATCTAGTCCAACACTTTGTGTCACACAGTGGCCAAAACCCAGGGGCCATCAGGAGGTCCACCAGCAGGACCAGAACTCCAGAAGCCACTCCCACTGATGCCCCCCCAGCACCAAAAATACTCCTCACTTATGAACCTGACAATTGGCATACTCCTGGAATGCTCCCGGCTTATGAACTTGATAACAACAAAGTCTAACAAATAAACTGGCATACTCCTGGAATTTTCCTGGTCCTTTTAACTGGAGATGCTGGAGATTGAAGCTGGGAACTACTACATGTAAGCAGGGGTCATTTCGTAGAAAAAGAGGTGCAGGAGCTCATTAGCATAATTCATTTGCATAACTCATTTGCATATGCCACCCCCCCTAACATGCCGGAAGTGTGTCAGAAGGCAACACCCACCCTTCAGGCTCCCCTCCACAGGTGAGTGAAACTGACCTGCTTTTCCTCCATTCCCTTCCCCATCCAATACTTTGTGCAATAAAAATAAGCGTAAAGAACACACCCTCATTCTCTTCCTGCTCCCTTGAAACCACCAGGTTTCAAGTAGACTTGAGATACCCAGGACATGTGCACCACCCATCCCTTTCCCTTCCCCTCCCCACAACAAGACATCCTGTGTGGTAGGTGGGGCTGAGAGAGGTCTTTTGAGAACTGCTCATGAGAGAACAGCTCTGAGAGAACTTCCGACTGGCCCAAGGTCACACCAGCAGCTGCATGTGGAGGAGTGGGGAATCAAACCCGGTTCTCCCAGATTAGAGTCCAACTCCTGAACACTACACCAAACTGATGGGGTGGAAGCTGCTGAAGGGTTGGTGAAATTTCTCCAGTACTTATGTGCCATGTGCCCAGATAAAAAATGGGATACTTAGAAAATTTATATGCCACCTTGAGCAAGTCTCTGGAAAAGCAGCACACAGTCATAAAAAGAACAATGATAAAATTATCAATATTAAAAGAAAAGATTAAAAACAATAAAGACCCTAGCAGGGCTTTCCCCTGGGCGCTGCGCCTCTGCACTGCTTGGGGAAGCCGAGGAGGGGGCGGGGCTTGGTCATGTGCCCACCCCCTGGGTTCCTCACTCCCGGAGCTGCGCTCCTGTGCACTCCCGCTCCAACGGACCCTTGCATGTAAGGCAGATGTGCTACTACTGAATTATTCTGGCTTTCCGGGGTGTTGGGCAGAGGCCTTTCATACCCCCTATTGTCTGCCTCCACCCCTTTTAACTGAAGATACTGAGGACTGAACCTGTGACATTCTGCATGCCAAGCAGAGACTCTTCCACCGATCCCCAAGGCAACAGAAAAAGAAAGAATGTGTGTATAGCAGGTTACTCCGATACATCATTAGATGTAAGTAGATTACACTGATTTCCTACAAACTCATTTTATGAAATGCAAGAGATATCTTCCATGTGGAACTTTGCTGTCATGCTCTGGGACACTGTTGCAAAATTTCGGTTAGCGTTTCTATCACCAACCTCCCTCCCTCCCTTCCCTTCGCTGGGAAGAATCTCTGGCAGTTTCGGATAGCTCTGGGCTGATAAACTGGCGAGTAAGTCGTTCGAGCAGATGGCTTTTATATATTTATTTTATAAGAAGAGTGTCGGGTGGATGGGATGGAAAGAAGCAACTCATTTTGGTTCCTTTCAGTTATGCAGCCAGGACAGGAAATGGGTGATTATTGTTTCTCTTTGATACTTCCAGATGTACTGCTGTGACTCTATGAGCAGGAATAGAAAAAAAGGCAAGAAAAGAAAAACAAGTAATAGGTACGAGCAGGTGTGGAAATTAGGGCTGAGACAAACATGTTTTTCAAGAAGTCTATCTCACTTACACATAATTCTCTGTTGGTGGTGGCACGCTCCTGAAGATTCCACACGCCACCCCAGCCTTTGGTCCTCTGGCCTGTCAGTCAGAAGCTGTCCCTATCCACTGGCTGTGAATACTCGCATGCCATTGGCTGGGTCTGCTCCTCTTCCCGCCCACTCCTTCAGCCTCTGTGCCCTGTCAAAATTTCTGGCAGATGGCTTTCTCGCTTGACGAAGTCACCTTAAGTCAAAACAAAAAAGCAAGCAAACAAAAATTGCCCCCCTCTCTGGGCTCCTGTGGTTTGCTGTTTGACTTCAGATTTTCTTTTTTCCTTGGCAGAGGCAAGAGTTTCATCCATTCTGCATCTGGCATTCGCTCCACATTTTCTCAGCACACAACATGGTTCCCCCTTGCCTCAGAATATGTGTTTTCATTGCATTGCCTCGGATCCTGGGTTCTGCGTTGGCTAGTGTCAGCTTGCCATCTATTTTGTTTTCAATGCTCACTCCTGCATCAGTATGCAGATTTTCCTGTGTCAGTACTTGCCTCAGCGGTCATTAGCTGCCTGAGCCAAGTAATTCTTGGTGAGGTGATAATTACAGAGGGGGAAATAGGGATGGGGGAACTGACAAAGATCAGTGAAGCTGTGTCAAGTTATTGGGTTATTGTTCCCTTCGAACCGGAAGCGAAGAAAGGAAAAGGTGCAGCTCAAAACCACATTCAGGCCACTTCCACACTGTCATTTTTGTCAGTCGTTTGTCCCTATTGCCCAGGGCCCCCCCTCCCATGTGTTTTGCTCTCTCTAGGCTGCAATCACACAGTCCTTTAGATCCAACATTGGTGCGAATGCCTGATGGATCTAAAGGGAGCGATCAGACAGCAACATCTGGGAAGCATCCTGCAGTCGTCAGCAACTTGTGCTGCACTGCTATGGAAGTGGAGTTAAAAGACACCGGGGAAAGTCCGGTGTTATCTGGATAAGGCAGGCCATGGGTGGACTTTTCCCTGTCTGATCGCTCAAGCACACTCTCATGCTGTCAGGATGGTCTGATCAGGCTATCCTGACTCTGTGCTGTGTCCCCCCCCCCCTCGCAGTATGCACATCTTTGCATACTCCATAGGGGACCCTCAGTGTAGAGGTGTAATTCCTCGATTGCTCATATATGCACAAGGGAAACAAATAGCAAAAAAAAAAACCTACTCACCCACAGTTGTGTTTGATCACACAATGACAGGCTGTGCCCACAGCTTCAAAGGCCCTCAACTGGTGTGTGTGACCACAGTAGGGTTGCCAGCCTTGGGGATCTCCCGCTTTTACAACTGATCTCCAGCTGACAGAGATAAGCTCCCCTGGAGAAAATGGATGCTTTGAAGGGTAGACACTATGGCATCGTACCACGGAGAGGCCCCTCCCCTCCCCAAACCCCGCCCTCTCTGGGCTCCACCCCCAAAGTCTCCAGGTATTTCCCAACCCAGACTTGGCAACCCTAGACCACAGCCTAATAGTCCCAGAGGGAACAAAACATGTGGGAAAGTAGGGGGGGGGGTTACCCAAAGCAATAGGGACAAATGAGGAACAAAAATACCCCGGGCAGTGCCATAAGTCACCCCTGAACGGCCATAAATCTATGCAGAAGGTACCATAAAACCTGATGAAGAAAGAAAGTGAAAGCGGCATGCAGTGTAGAGGGTGCGGCTGCAAGGAAACGGATGCAGAATCAGCCTCGGTTGCTGAGATCAGGTCTTCAGCTGTTGAAATTAAGCACCTGCAGAGTGAAAGCCCCCCCCCCCCCCATGACTGGTCTTTTTGTAGGCAACTCTGTTGGCAGGCTTCACACACACGGCTGATGGCAGTTTACACTATAATACTTTGTTTGGAGGCTGTTGTGAGAGCATCTGTCTTCCTGTGTCCTTCCTTTAGGGGTGCCAGAACTCTCTCTCTCTTTTCTCTCTCCCTTTTTCTCCCCCTTTGATTGTGAGGCTCTTCCTTTGCAGTCAATGGACTGCCTGGTTGCTGATGTTCATTTTCTATGCCAAAAAGTTATGAGTGGGGATTAAAGGAAGAATGGGGGGGAAAAAAAGAGAAGAATCAGACCTTCACTTTTGCAAGCTCGGCTGTTTAACCATCCATCCATCTCGTCTTTGATCTTAAAATGACACCAGCTGCATTGGCTGGAACTATTGGCAGTCGGGCAGGTCCTGAAGGAAACAGGAGGTGTCTTCTAATGGAACACCGTAAAATAAGCCGCCTCAAACAGGGCAATGCCTACCGGTGATACAGAACATGGAAATGCAAATGATACAGCAGAAGAGCAAGCAAAAAAGACACACACACACACACACACACACACACACACACACACGGGAAAAGGCCCATTGTGGAAATAAATACAATAGGCTCTAGAAAGGGGCTTTGGGCGGGTGCCCCGGCCTTGGGCACTCAGCGTCAGTTTGCTGTGGTGACCTCAGCAGGGTATAATGACATCGAGTTCACTGTTTTCTCCAGGGGAACTGACCTCTGCCATCTGAAGAGCAGTTGTAATTCTGAGTGATTTCCAGCCCTCCCCTGGAGATTGACAACAATGGTTCCCCAGGAGGAAATGGCTGGTTTGGAGGGTGGAGTCTATGACATTGTACCTGTCTGAGGTCCCACCCTCTAACCCCACCCAGTCCAGGCTCCACCCCTCAAATCTCCAGGAATTTCTCAACTTGGAGTCGACAACCCTATATCCTTTCCAGCCAACCATCAACCTCCTTTTATCTGCCCCTCTGACTTCAGCTTTTCATCTCCTCCCTCCTTCCTGCAGCCTCTACCTAGGAAAAGTACAGTCTTTCTCCACAGTGGGGACCAAAGCAGCTCACATCATTCTCCTCTCCCCCGTTTGAACTACACAGCAACCCTATGAGGTAGGTTAGGCTGAAATTTTGTGAGTAGTCTGAACTCATACAGTCAGCTTCCACAGCAAGAACCTGGGTTGGGCAGACCATGTTCTGAATCACTAACTGCTATGTCACACTGGCTTTCATTGGGGGGGGGGGGAGGCTGCTGCTGGTGAACAGAAACAAGCAGCCAGGGCCTAGTTGTCATGCCGGTCAGGTGTCATCAAGTCACCCAGAAGGCGCTGCTAGGTCTAGGGTAGCCAATGTCCAGGTGGAGCCTGAAGATCACCTAGTATCACAACTAAACTCCAGACAACAGATTCCCCCCCATCCCCCCGAGAAAATAACTGCTTTGGAGGGTGGACTGTATGGGATTCTATTCAGCTGAGGCCTCACCCATCCCCAAACTCTGGCTTTCATAGACTCCACCACAAAATCTCCAGGAATTTTCCAACCTAGAGCTTGCAGTCCTAGTCAGGACTGGCCCCAGTGAGTTCCCCACAAAGGCCAAAGTAGACCTGGAAATGGCCTCCTGCCCCTGCCTTTTTACTGACGGAACCAAGCTTAGTTGTCTAGCAGCAGCCACTGAGGGAAAAGTGAGCCTCACAGCAGTTTTTGGTAGTTTATTCAGACTGGGAATGGCCAAGCTGGTAGTGGGCGTGGAAGAGGAGTGGACCCTGCACCCAGCCAATGGCACACAAGTACTCTTGAGTGGCAGTTGATTGGCCAGTGGCTGATGGAGCACATAGCACACATGCACGTGCACACACACACACTCCCAAATAGATTAAGAAGTGATTAAATTGTGGAATTTGCTGTCAAGGGATATAGTGATGGCCACAGGCATAGATGGCTTTAAAAGGGGATTAGGCAGATTCATGGAGGAGAGGTCTATCAGTGGCTACTTGACATGGTGACTGAAGGGAATTTCAACGTTCAGAGGCAGCCAACCTCTGAATACCAGGGCCAGGAGGCAACATTAGAGGAAGGCCTTGGCCTCTCTGCCCTGTTGTTGGACCTCCAGAGGAAATGGTTGGCTGCTGTGTCAGACAGGATGCTGGACTAGACGGACCACTGCTCTGATCCACATGGTTCTTTTAAAATAACAGCTTTGGAAACATTCTTGAACTCATGGACATAAGAAGTTGCTTATACTCAAACAGACCATTGGTCCATTGAGGTCAATTTGTCTATTCAGACTGGCAGTGACTCTTCAGGGACTCAAGTGCAGGGTCTCTCACATCACCTACTACCTGGTCCTTTGAACTGGAGATGGCAGGGACTGAATCTGGGACCTTCTGCCTGCCGAGCAAATCCTCTGCTACTGAGTCATGGCCCCCTGCTGTTGCATTATTGATATTGTTTTGTTTCATTTCAAGGTATTGGATGTCTGTAGCTTAGGGGGTGTGGGACAATATAGATTACGAATGAGGGTCTCCGAGTACCTTTGAATGTGAAAGGTTTATATGACTGATTAATGATTGTATGACATTGTATGTGGAAGAGCCAGGAGATCCCAGAAGGGATTGTTTGGCTGCCGAAGCTGTATCTCTTATCTGTCACCACCAGGTGGCAAACTATGCTTATTTTTTGGCCGAGAATTCTGTAACTAGCCTTTGGTCACCCAGCTGGCTTCAAATGGGGAAGTGGGGAATCTAACCTGCTTCTCCAGATTAGAGTCCACTGCTTGTAACCACTATTTAATATGGCAGCATCCCTGTTTGGGGGTGGGGCTTCTCCCACCATCCGGCAGTGGATTGGAGCCCCCCAAAATGGGGGAAAACTCACTGGGAACTGAGGGCTGGCAATCCTAAGACAGACCACCTCCCTTCCCATCATGGAATCCAACCAGTTCATGTAGAACTGACATTTGAAACCTGGTAGCCAGTTTGGTGTAGTGGTTAAGTGTGCGGACTCTAATCTGGGAGAACCGGGTTTGATTCCCCGCTCCTCCTCCTAATAGTGGCTACATATTATAGCTGCATCTTTCCTAAATATTTCTTACATCCAAACAGGCCCTAGGGGCAATGGAAGAGTCAACAGGGATATGGACGGCAGGCTGGTATCTTTAGTCAGTTTGGCTTAGTGGTTAAGAGCGGCAGACTGTAATCTGGAGAACCGGGTTTGATTCCCCACTTCTCCACATGCAGCTGCTGGATGACCTTGGGCAAGCCATCATTCTGTCAGAGGTGTTCTCGCAAGGACAGTTCTCAAAAGAGCTCTCTCAGCCCCACCTACCTCACAGGGTGTCTGTTGCGAGGAGAGGAAGGGAAAGGAGATTGTAAGCCGCTCTGAGACTCCTTCAGATAGTGAAGGGCAGGGTATAAATCCAATCTCCTCCTCCTCCTCCTCTTCCTCCTCCTCCTCCTCCTCTTCTTCTAAATTGCATTCAAAATGCTGCCTCGTTCAACACTAAATCGATTCATCCTCCCAACGACCAAATTCAACCCGAGAGCACAGATAGCTATAAGCCCTCCGGTTCTGGCTGCCAGCACAGCGCTGGAAACCGTCTACCTCATAAAACACTTAAGAAAGATAATTAGTGTTTCAATTAAAAGGCCTATCATTGTTCTCAAACACTCACACGGAAATGATCATTCTTTTCCTGCACTTTGTAATTGCTCTATTATATGTCTTTAGGAGTGCCGGCCATTGGAGGTGAAGCGGAATCTATATAAAATATGCTTGTCAATCCCCTCCCCTTCACTTCCTAATTTTAGTTACTGTTCTGGAGTTTGATGTACATATATATATATATATATATATATATATATATATATATATATATATATATTTTAAAAAAACTCATTAACTGATCCAGCTTTATGAACCAGTATTCAGCTGTCATTGTTGTTGGGCGGCCGGTCCGACTCTTCCCCAGATGACCTGGAATGGGCGCTTCAGGACATAGCGGACTGGCTCAGACTGAGCTGACTGAAATTGAATCCAATGAAAACAGAGGTCCTGTGCTTGAGTCGGAGCAGATCGGGGTTAGGGATCCCACTTCCGTCCTTCAGTGGGGCACCATTGGTGCCAGCGCCGAGGGTCAGGAGCTTGGGAGTGCTCCTGGATGCTTCCCTAACAATGGAGGCCCAGGTGGCAGCCACTGCCAATGCAGCCTTTTACCATCTATGGCTGATTAGGCAGTTGGTTCCCTTCCTCGAACGTGATGACCTAGCTAGTACAGTGACCCATGCTACGGTCACTTTGAGATTAGACCATTGTAACGCTCTCTTCATGGGGCTGCCCTTGTCTCAGATCCGGCAGCTGCAGCTGGTGCAGAATGCTGCAACCTGGCTGTTGATGGGTCTCTCTGTGCGGGACTATATCCAGCCTGTGCTGGTATTGACCTTTAAAGCCCTTCATGGTCAGGGGCCTGCCTACTTGAGGGACCGCCTTTCCCCATATGTGCCCCAGAGAGCACTGAGGTCAGGCTCACAACATCGCTTGACTCTCCCCGGTCCAAAAGACGTTTGGCTGGCCAGCACCAGATCCAGGGCATTCTCGGTGGTGGCCCCACACTGGTGGAACGAGCTCCCGGAGAACATCAGGGTCCTGCGGGACTTATCGCAGTTCCGCAGGGCCTGCAAGATGGAGCTCTTCCACCAGGCTTTTGATTAGGGACTGCCACCGGGGGAATTAGGAGAACATCACCCTGGTGCAGTGGGCCGAATCTTGTGCTGCTGTTTCACCACCGAACTCAGATCGCCATCAGTATAAGCTTGGTATATGTTGTTTTAACTTGTTGGATGTTTATTTCTATTTTAAACTGTACACCATTTTATGGTATTTTACTGCTGTAAGCCGCCTTGAGCCAGTTGTCTGGAAAGGTGGGATAAAAATGTGATAGATAGATAGATAGATAGATAGATAGATAGATAGATAGATTTGACTCTTTCTCCATATTTACTTTTTGTGTGGGCAAAGTGTTCAGGTCAAGGCTGGCCTATGACAATTCCATAAGGTTTTCAGGGCAAGAAATGCACAGAGTTGGTTTGCTGTTGCCTGCCCCCATATTACAACCAGTGTTCCCTCTTAGCTGAGTTTGTGTGAACTAGCTCACAGTTTTTTAGCCTCCGGCTCGCACATTTTTGCCTTTGCGCAGGAAGGATGGCTCCAGAGCAAACTAATTTATGCAGCAGCCAAATCGCTCGCTCACAGCTTTAATGCCAGTGGCTCACAAAGTAGAACTTTTGCTTACAAGACCCCACAGCTTAGAGGGAGCATTGATTACAACCCTGGTATTCCTTGATAGTCTCCTATCCAGATACTGACCCTGCTTAGCTTCTGAGATCTGATGAGATAAGGCTAGTCTGGGCAATCCAGGTTTAAGTTTAGCCGTCCTTTATAGCTTGTGAAGGCCAGCTCTACCGGTACCTGGAATTCATGGAATTCCGCAGAGCGTCTGTCCTACTGAATGAAGTATTCTGTTTGCTGATCAAGAACCAGTCCCTCTTCACTCAAAGAGTAAATAACACATGGAACTCACTGGCACAGGAAGTGGTGGCGGTGACATGCATAGACAGCTTCAGGAGGGGATTGGAGAAACATATGGAGCAGCAGAAGTCCATGAGTTCATTAGCCACTGGGTATAGATGGAACACTCTGTCTGGGGCAGTGATGCTCTGTATTCTTGGTGCTTGGGGGGTGGGGACAACAATGGGAGGGCTTTTGGAGTTCTGGCCCTGCTGGTGGCCCTCCTGGTGTAGGTTTGCCAAGTCTGGGTTGGAAAATACCTGGAGACTTTGGGGGTGGAGCCAGGAGAGGGCAGGGTTTGGAGAGGGGAGGGGCCTCAGCATGGTACAATGCCATAGAGTCCACCCTGCAAAGCAACCATTTTCTCCAGGGGAGCTGAACTTAGTCAGCTGAGGATCAGTTGTAAAAGCGGGATATCCCCAGGCCCCACCTGAAGGCTGGCAACCCTATCCTGGTAGCACCTAGGTTATGGCCACTGTGTGACATAGTGTTGGACTAGATGGGCCATTGGTCTGATCCAACATTGGCTCCTCTTATGTTCTTATGCTGTTAAGGCAGATCGGAAATCTCTGGCAGTGGAGAAGCAAGCAAGCAGTGTACGCTGTGACTTTTAGAAAGGACAACAGCGAAGTTCAGTGGGGCATGGTTGATTTAAATAGAGAAGTGCTGCTAAGTTACAACCAACTTACGGCAAGCCCAGGGAGATCATTCAAAGCAAGTAAGAAACAGAGGTGGTTTGTCATTGCCTTCCTCTACAGTCTTCCTTGGTGGTCTCACTTTCAAGGCAAGTCAGAAGCAGAGGTGGTTTGGACAACTTAAAAGGACAACTAAATAAACCAAATCCACTCTGGACATCTGGACATCTTAAACCAATCCAGGCAGTGTTTTTCCACAGTGTGTGATTTACATTCAAGATGGCTATGGGAGAACGAAGATCTCAACACTGGAGCATCCAAAAACAACATTATGCCCAAGGAGTTGGGCACCACAGTCTCCATACCAGCACCTCACTGCTGGTGCCTCTGCCCCTACAGAAACCTAGTTTGATAATCAAGGAGATAATCATCCTTACATCTTCACGGCTTCAGCTCTCTTTAAAAATAGTGAGGTAACCTGTGTATGCCCGAGAGGGCTTCCTGGGTGCTCACAAGATTACTTCCTCTTGCAGGAGTTCACCATTACATGGTTTCCCCTGGCAACATGCAGCTGGAAGGGGTGTCAAGCTCTCATGAGAAGAAGAAGAGGAGGAGGAGGAGGAGGAGAGGAGGAGGAAGGGGAGAAGAAGAGGAGGAGGAGGAGAAGAAGAGGGGAGGAGAAGAGGAGGAGGAGGAGAGGGGGAGAAGAGGAGGAGATTGGATTTATACCCCACCCGTCATTATCTGAAGGAGTCTTGGAGCGGCTTACAATCATCTTCCCTTCCTCTCCCCACAACGGACACCCTGTGAGATGGACAGGGCTGAAAAAGCTCTGAGAGAACAGCTCTGAGAGAACTGTGACTGACCCAAGGTCACCCAGCTGGCTTCTTGTGGAGGAGTGGGGAATCAGATCTGATTCTCCCAGATTAGAGTCCTGTCATTCTTTAACTGTCACACCATGCTGGCCCTCTTGAATCTCATGAGAGTTTGGGAATCTCATGAGAGCTTGGGAACTCCTGACATAGATGGCTTGTCCTGACTTTTTTTAAAAAAAAAGTCTTGAAGAAACAAAGGAAGCGAAGTAAACTTTGACTCTCGAAAGGCTATAAGATGGGAAATCTTGATGGTCTTTGTGGTGCCCCTGAACTCAAATCTTGCTCTTCAGACCGCTAAGTTGACCCACCTGAAACGGTCAATAATTACTTGGATGAATGCTTATTGCTCATTCCATGTCACAACACTGATGCTTTTGGTCATCACTTATGGTCCATGAGGACACTTCGTGCCATCTTACATGGTCAGGTTATGTGTATGATCTACTGGAGGAGCACTCTGCTTTAGATCCACAGCAGGGGCAGAGGCTGGGCTGATGCAGAAGAAGCCTGCCAACTAAGTTACTCAATATAACTACCTGGGTCAGTATTTTCCAACCTATTCGTTGGGACCCAAAAGTGGGTCAAGTAGCCTGTGAAAGTGGGTCATGGGTCAGCCCTCCCCATCCATAAGAACATCAGAAAAGCTCTGCTGGATCAGACTAATAGGCCATCTAGTCGAGCATCCCATCTCACACAATGGCCTACCAGCTCCTCTGGAGAGGCAACTAAAGGGCACAGCGGCCGAGGCCTTCATAAGAACATCAGAAGAGCCCTGCTGGATCAGAGCAATAGGCCATCTAGTCCAGCATCCCATCTCACACAGTGGTCTACCAGCTCCTCTGGAGAGGCAACAATAGGGCATAGAGGCTGAGGCCTTCATAAGAAGAAGAAGAAGAAGAAGAGATTGGATTTATATCCTGCCCTTCACTCACTTAAGAGTCTCAGAGCGGCTTACAAACTCCTTTCCCCTCCCCTCCCCACAACAAACACCCAGTGAGGTAGGTGGGGCTGAGAGAACTCTTTCCCAAGCTGTCCTTGAGGGAACAGCTGGTACAGAGCTATGGGTTAGAGTCCGCGCACTTAACCACTACACCAGACTGGCTCTCTGAACATCAGAAGAGCCCTGCTGGATCAGACCAATAGGCCATCTAGTCCAGCATCCTATCTCACACAGGTCTTCTGGATAGTCAGCAATGGGTATAAGGCCTGTACTCCCCAGGCTCCACTCCCAAATCCCCAGGAGTTTCCCAGCCTGGAGCTGGCAACCCTATTTATTTGATTTATTTGATTTATACCCCACTCTCCCTGCCAAAACAGGCTCAGTGCAGCTTACATAAAAAATAAAACAGATTTAAAAAGAGCGTATATAAAACCAGTCATAAAGTGTTAGCATACAATCAGGGGTCCGTTGGGGCCGGAGCAAGGCAGAGCGAAGTTCCACCAGCTCAGGAGTGGCCACTAGGGCAGCCACTGCCGAATCAGATTCTCTACTCTAATTCAGCCCGCTGCCGAATTGCCGCCGAAATTTGGCGGCAATTTTAAAAGCAACCGGGGGGGGGGTGAGGAAGAGGCTCCAAACTTGCAGGGTAGCTGCTGGGGCCTCTCCTCGAAATACCCACCAAGTTTCAAGAAGATTGGACCAGGGGGTCCAATTCTATGGGCCCCCAAACAGGTTGCCCCCATTCCCTCCATTGTTCTCTATGGGAGGGGAAAAGTTAACATTTTTTCCCACCATAGAGAACAATGGAGGGGATGAGACAACCTGTTTGGGGGCCCATAGAATTGGACCCCCTGGTCCAATCTTTTTGAAACTTGGTGGGTATTTCGAGGAGAGGCCCCAGCAGCTACTCTGTAAGTTTGGAGCCTCTCCCTCAAACCCCCTTTCCTCCAGCCCCTCAATATATCCTATGAGTTTTTGCCATTGATTTCAATGGCCTATAGGATATAATGGGGCTGAAACTGACATTCTCTTTCTGACACACTTCTGGTGATGTCAGGGGATGTGGCATATGCTAATGAGTTATGCTAATGAGTTATGCTAGTGAGCTCCTGCAGCTCTTTTTCTACGAAAGGACCCCTGCATACAATATTATGTGATGACGGTGGAACACTGGTAATAAATCAGTCATAATGAGGAGGAGTGCGGTCGGCATCAGTGTTAGGACTGTCATCTTGGTCCAGTTCATGCTGGCGAAGCACAGGCTGTCGATGGTGGCATTAGGGCCCAGGGTCTTAAACTTCTGTTCAGCTCTTAGCTATTTGGTGTGGCTCCTTGGTCGAATGCCTGGTGGAAGAGCTCCATCTTGTAGGCCAAGCATCCCTTTATCAACTTTAAAAGGTATTTGGGCTGTGTAAAAAGTATGCTTTTAACAATATCAAGTCGACTCAGTAAGTTTGAGAATGATAAAAATTGCCCCATGCCATTGATGGGCAGAGTTTTGAAAAGGAAAGTCAGTCTTTGCTTATCGTGTGCATACTTTAAAGCACCGTGGTATCATTCTATTGGTGCAATTAAGCAGGTGATACCTTCCGATCTGCCCACATGGGAGACAACCATGGAACCACGGGAGAAACTGACCCGAGCTCAGAGGAAGCGACGGGTAAGTGGCCTTCAAAGGATGCAAAACCAACAAGGTGTCCCCAAGGAAACTCGTTTCTCCTCTTGGCATTCTTTGTTTGTTTCGTCCGTCTACTTCTCACTTCTGTTTTCCCTTTTCTTGTCTTAACAGTTTGCCTGTATTTCCAAAATAAGTGTCAAAACTGTGAATATAATTGCATCCCTTCGACAACAACATGTGTACGTACCGTTACGAAGTGGGCTTTTTTCCCTTTCGAATTGCTCACTTCTTTATCGATAGTTTCCCATGGCAGTCTGCTTCCAAGAGCATTCTGCTCTTCTATACAGGGATGATTCATGGCTCGCGTTTCCTCCCCCACCGCATTGCCCTCGATGTCGACTGGCATCCTGCTCAAACTGGCAAGGGACCGCCTTGGCAACGGACATCGTATTCAATTTCTCCTTGGGCAGCCTGCACTGTAAAACGAACACGGGGCTTTCGGCTTGAAATGGAAACGGAGATCCTTTGAAGCATTCTTCTTGGGGAATGGCAGTTCCAGCATCTGCTTCAGAAAACCTTCTTTTGGATCCCATGCATTCTTAATTTAGTTCTTCTTGGGGTTTAGTGTTGTCCTGGGGTTTCCGCAGCGGAACACGTGGAAGAAGAGATGAAAGGAAAGGGGAAGGTAATTCAGAGTGTGTTTTCTTCATCCTCAGGAAAAGTGCAAGCGACAAAGAATCATGGGACAATTTAAACAGAGATGGGCTCTGGTGTCTCCACCAGGATTGTCCCCCCTGGCCAACTGTAGGACACAGGGAAAAAGGTTTGCCAGATCCAGGCTGGGAAACCTCATGAAACTTGGGGATGGACCCTGAGGAAGACAGGCACCTCAGTAGGGTATGATGCCATGGAGTGCACCCTCTAAAGCATCCATTTTCTCTGAGGGAACTGATCTCTGCAGGAGATAAACTGTAATTTCATGGGATCCCCAGGGCCCACCTGGAGGCTGGCATCCCTAGCAGGAGTTAGGTGTGGCATATGTTTCTCTTACTTTGTGATAGCACCTTATTAATTTATAAGAGGTTGGAGATGTGTGGAGGAGCTGTAGGCTGGACACAGACAGCTTGAGGGAAAGAAACAAGGGAGTCCCAGAATTTGTACACTCCCCTCTTAAAGCTTTCCAAATAGGGTTGCCAGCTCTGGGTTAGGGAATACCTGGAGATTTTGGGAGTGGAGCCTGAGGAGGGCAGGGTTTGGGAAGGGGAGGGACCTCAGCAGGGTATAAGGCCATAGACTCCATGCTCAGCAGGGTATAACGCCATAGACTCCACCCTCCAAAACAGCCATTTTCTCCAGGGGAACTGATTTTGATTGTCTGAAGATCAATTTCAGCAGTGCGAGATCTCCAGTTGTCAACTGGAGGTTGGCAACCCTATTTCCAAGTGATAACCAGTACTTCAAATTAGACCTGGTAACTGATAGGTAACCAATGGAGTGACTGTAGGATACGGGATTTATTGCAGTTCTGCAGGGCCTGTAAGATGGAGCTCTTCCACTGGGCTTTCAGTTGAGTCAGCGGATGTGTCCCCCCCCCCCCCCCCCGGTTAATTTTCCATCAATGGCCTGGATCTGAATAACTATCTAGGAACCCACACTTCTGTCACATCTAAATTATTGAGACATCTGACCAAATTGTTACACAGTGGTCGCGGTGACTCAGAGGTTAAGACACTGAACTGCCGACCGGAAGGTCAGTAGTTCAGCAGTTCGAGACCTGAGCGCCGCCTGACGGAGTGAGCTCCTGTCTCTGGTCCCAGCTCCTGCCAACCTAGCAGTTCGAAAGCAAGAAATTGCAAGTAGATAGGTTCCACTTCAGTGGGAAGGTAACAGCATTCAGTGCGCCTTGGTGTCTAGTCATGCCGGCCATGTGACCACAGAAAACGTCTTCAGACAGCACTGGCTCTTCGGCTTGGAAACGGAGATGAGCACCGCATCCCTAGAGTCAGATTCGACTGGCTTTCGAGCAAGGGAAACCTTTACCTTTATTTTATGATTATGTTGTTTCAAAGTTGTTTTTAATTGTACTACATTGTATTGATACTGTTGGAACCCGCCCTGAGCCTGCTTGCAGGGTAGGGCAGGCTACAAGACCAAACAAACAAACAAATAAAATGTGTGACATCCATGCTCAGCTTAAAGTATGTAAGCCAAAGGCACAAATCCCCTTTCTTAAAAAAAAAGAAAACCTTGGGAGGGTAATCCATTTGTACGTGTGTAGATCATCTTTTGGGGGAAAGAATCTATATATCTAATAGCCAATACCTAAATCTGCACGTTGGGAGCACCTAGGGGGCAGAGAGATTTTCCTGCACACTTGGGGGACTCCCCATGTGTGCAGAAAAATCTTTAAATAAAAAAAATATATATACGGGGGATATTTAAATCCCCCCATAAGTAAAAGAGTGTTCACTGCGCATGCTCAGAGAACGCTCTGGGAACTGCGGTGGTCTGGCAGCTGAGATCTGCCAAGGCCTCACTGCTAGTGCCAGGGGGTGGGGTGAAGATCCCACCCCGCGTGAGTATCGCGAGTCCCGCTTCATGTGTAGTCCTAATACTGACTTTAGAAATAATCTCAATAACTCCATTATACTTGGCATCCTGGTTCGGCACAAAGCCGGAATCTGGCACACACAAATCTGTATAATTCTCTTCCCGCATTTTTTTTTTTTATTATTAACAAGGTATTTTATTTCACAGAGTTTAAATAAGCATGCAAGTAGTCGGTAAAGTACATTATAATTACAGATTACCGACTAATTGGAGTGTTATTTATGCCTGAAGATTATGCGCTAATTATACATGATGTTATTGTGGAAAAGGGGAGGGGGGACCTGGAAGGCCCTATGAAAAGCAATTACCATAAAATTAGGAGATGCAATTTGATGTTACGATTATTGGTGCCATATGAAAGGGAAGTTGCCCCCCCAAAAATCTGACCCAGGCTGTACATTGCTTTGGTTTTATAATAAAATGGACAGAATGCCAACGAGTGGGGCAGGCTTCATTTTAAGAAATTTGTTTTTAGATATTTGTGTGTGTGTGACGTGCCATCAAGGCATTCCTGTCTTATGGTGACCCTATGAATTAATTAATTACCTCCACGGTGTCCTATTGTTAACAACCTTCCTCAGGTCTTGCAAACCGAGAGCCAGTTTGGTGTAATGGTTAGCTCAGTTGCAATTCTGGGACCCACCTGGAGGGTGGCCACCTTAGTTTTAATTGTTGTTTTGGTATCTTTGCATGTATTTTGGTCAGGGGTCATTTCGTAGAAAAAGAGGTGCAGGAGCTCATTAGCATAACTCATTTGCATAACTCATTTGCATATGCCACACCCCCTAACATACCGGAAGTGTGTCAGAAGGCAACACCCACCCCTCAGGCTCCACTCCACAGGTGAGTGAAACTGACCTGCTCTTCCTCCATTCCCTTCCCCATCCAATACTTTGTGCAATAAAAATAAGCATAAAGAACACACCCTCATTCTCTTCCTGCTCCCTTGAAACCACCAGGTTTCAAGTAGACTTGAGATACCCAGGACATGTGCACCACCCATCCCTTTCCCTTCCCCTCCCCACAACAAGACACCCTGTGAGGTAGGTGGGGCTGAGAGAGGTCTTTTGAGGACTGCTCATGAGAGAACAGCTCTGAGAGAACTTGTGACTGGCCCAAGGTCAAACCAGCAGCTGCATGTGGAGGAGTGGGGAATCAAACCCGGTTCTCCCAGATTAGAGTACAACTCCTGACCACTGCTGCTGAAGGGTTGGTGAAATTTCTCCAGTACTTATGTGCCATGTGCCCAGATAAAAAATGGTATACTTAGAAAATGTATATGCCACCTTGAGCAAGTCTCTGGAAAAGCAGCACACAGTCATAAAAGGAACAATGATAAAATTATCAATATTAAAACAAAACATTAAAAACAATAAAGACCTTAGCAGGGCTTTCCCTGGGGCGCTGCACCTCTGCACTGCTCGGGGAAGCCGAGGAGGGGGCGGGGCTTGGTTATGTGCCCGCCCCCTGGGCTCCTCACTCCCGGAGCTGCGCTCCTGTGCGCTCCCGCTCCAACGGACCCCTGATTTTGGTGCTGTTTTAAATTGCTCTTTTCGGTTGGTGTTCATGGTTTTAAGAATGGGGTTTCATCATGTCTGTTTTGTTAGATGCCTTGGTTGCCCTTTCAAGGGCAAAAACTCAGGGTGCATGCTTTTGAAAAATAAAAACAAAACAAATATAGAACGAAACGGCGTTTTCAGAACTTTGTTTCCGATCGCCGCAGAAATTTTGCCTAAATGGAAATTTCGATTAGTGTGTACGGGGGAGAGGGGGCTTGCTAATCCATTTCCAAATGCAAAGACCATCATATTGAAGTACAAATTAGCATCTACTTTAGAGGAAAAGCCAGGGGGCGAGGCTCAGCGGTAGAGCATCTGCTTGGCATGCAGACAGTCGCAGATTCAACACCTGACAAAGATGCCCCAATATGTCCCTTTTTTTCTAATATGAATAAATTAATCACGTTAAAGCCACCATCTCCCCGTTCTGTCACTGATTCACAGCCCTCCTGGGAAGCCGTAATATGTGAAGATGATCCATGTGCTAAAAATACATTAATTTCAGTGAGTCCTGCTGTTCTGTATGGAAGTTAATGCAAGGATGGTGTTCATTCTATGTGGGTGAAAAGTTTTGAACAGAACAATAATTGTTCCCGTCTCAGCCCCACCTACCTCACAGGGTATCTGTTGTGGGGAGGGGGAGGGAAAGGAGATTGTAAACTGCTCTGAGTCTGAGTGAAGAGCGGGGTATAAATCCAGTCTCCTCCTCCTCCTCTTCCTCTTCTTCGTCTCCTCCTCCTCTTTGTACTGACTGAAATTTCTGAAGTTTTCAAGGGCAGGAGCACCATCTACAGGGTAAATCAGCTGTGATCTGGCCAATAAACTCCAAATGGCAGATGGATTCCATTCTGTAGATACAAATGTGTGAAATAAATAAGCCAAAAAGACCTGCTTCTCTAGTCAACATTGGATCTGCGGCCTTCACAGCCTGAGGCCCTGCCGATGCCAGCCTCTCTAGCTCATCACTGCCCACTTGGATCTTTTTCCGGAGGGCGGCATGGCTTAACACCTGCTCTCCCTAATCTTTGTCATCACATTTACAAGGAAGTACGTTTTTGACAATCTAAGACAGAACTTTTTCCTCACATTTCTTCATATTTGGCACTTTGGATGACAGAACGTCTTGTCTGCAAGTCGCCCGTGTCACGCTGGCTGTACATTTCCTCCTCGAAGCTGTCCACGTGAAATTTGTATTTCCAGGTTCAGTTTCTGGATTAGAAGCACTGAACTGGATTGGGTTAGACTCTGTCCTAGTTTGGTCCATTTTACTATTCTCAGCGGAGGTGCCAGGCAGTGGATACACTATTATGTCATTTCAGCTGAAACCTGGAAGTGACAGAGGGTAGTTCTAGGAATTGCTAGAAACTCTGGTTTTACCATATTGTTTCCGGTGATTCCTAGAACTACCCTATGTCATTTCTGCATTTTCACTAGAAGTGATATAATGGTGCATGTGTCAACACACCCAAATGTCCCTATTTCCCAAACTTCCTACTGGTTGCCAGGCACAGCCTGGATACTCCTATTATCTAAGCTATTTAACTTGAATGTTATTAGGCTATGGAGTGGAAAGACACTTCTTGCATAATGCTATTGTTATAACTTCGTGTAATACATGTTTTTCTGTGCCACCAATTCACTTCTGGCCTATGGTTGTTACGGGCAATATCTCTCTTTACCCAAGGATTGATAAGATTGATAATATGTTGATAAGAGATGAGACTCATCCTCCCTTGAAGTCCCAGCCAGGACGAATGGAATGTGGAGGCAGGAGTGTGAGAGGCCCATTGTTCCCATACATTGCAGGTGTCATCCTCCCACTCTGACAGTTACACAGACCAGGCCTGGTCAGGCACTTAAACCTGGGGTCACATATTCTACATACATACTGGCAGGGGCGTCGACTTTCTAAATCCCCGGGGGGGCAGGGGCTCTCTCGTGCGCGCGCGCTTTGCGCGCGTGCACGGGACCATGTCCCTGCCGCTCTTCCCCCCCCCCCCGCCCAGGGAGGCAGACCCGCGGTGGCGGCAGCCAGCTGGCCGGCTGACTGCCACCCGAGCGAAGCGCGCGCACGCGCGCCTATGTCCCTGCTGCTCCGCCCCCCCCCCCGGCCCGGGGAGGCAGACTGGCGGCAGCGGCAGCAGCCAGCTGGCCAGCTGACTGCCGCCTGAGCGAAGCGCGCGTGCTTCGCGCGCCTATATCCCTGCCGCTCCGTCCCCCCCCCCAGCCCGGGGAGGCAGACCCGCGGCAGCAGCCAGCTGGCTGCTGGGCGAGCATTTTGCCGGGGGTGGCTGAGCCCCCCCCGGGAAATTTCGGGGGAGGCTCGAGCCCTCGAGCCCCCCCGTAGTTGACGCCCATGCATACTGGCCAAAGTGAGGGTTCACCTAAGGGGGCAATTACATGGCAGGGGTTATGTCAGCATCTACAATACATACATGGTAATAGGATATAATATGGCATAAAACAGAAGACATAGCTGTAAGCAATAGAAATCCTTTGTCTGAATCAGCAGATTCTGACACATACAGATGAAAGGGTTTCTGCATATTGGGAAGTCCCAGGGCCGGAGCGGACAGGAGGCCAGCCTTTAGGCTCTGGAAAACTGCTTTTTCCTCCTTTACCCACTCAAGCCTGTCAGGCTGATCGTCCCACAGTTTATTGGTAAGAGGGGTAGCAAATCCCTCTATCCAAGTCCTGCAAAAGTTCACAGCCTCTAAAAAAAAACCCTTCCTTTTTCTTTGTCAGAGGGAGGGGGGGGGGTCCTGAATACCCTAGATTCTCTCAGGGTCCAGGAGCTTCTTTCCCTCTTTCAGCAAATGCCCTATGTATTTCACTTGAGTCTGGCAGAATTGAATTTTCTTCTGAGCCACCCTGAGTTCCTTTCTAGCCAGAAAATTAAGAAGGCTAACAGACCCCTCCCTAACTTGTTTTCCCTCTTTCAGCAAAGCAATAAATCATCCACACTTTGGGTCAGGAACACCCCTGAAGGGGGAGTCCACTCTTTCAATACCTGGGTCAAAATTTCTCCAAAAATTGTAGGGAATCCTGTATACCCTTGAGGGAGCACTCGCCACTGAAAGCGAGTGACCACCCCATCTCCCCTTAAAATCCCCTGAAAAACCGTACACTTTCCATTCACCAAATGAACACACATTTCCAACTTATTTAACAAATCTTTCCCCAATAAATTTACCCCACTCTGAGGCATCCACAAAAATCATGAAAAACACCCCCGCCCTGCAGTGGGAGAGTTACAGGCCGGGGTTCCAAAATAGGCACCTCAGAGACCAAACCACTAACCCCCATCACCTTAAGTCTCCCAGCTGTTTCCTTCATGTTTCTTATATTTACAGACAACATGGACCTAGATGCCCCAGTATCAACTAAAAAGCTTACAGATTCTTTGAACATCCCCACCTCCAAGGTTATCATGGGCTCTGTGGAGGACGGGCCACTAAACAAAAGCTCCTGACACCCTTAGTCTGAATCCTCATACTGGAGTACTTGGGTGTAGGTAGCTTATTATTCTGCCCCTCCCTTGTTTGAACATTCCCGCCTCCAATGCCCAGGTTTTTTGCATATTGCACAGACATTTCTGGAGAGAGAGAGACCCCTTCCCCCCATATGTCTGGGTCGTGTCTCTGCCCCAGTTTCCCCTTGCAGCACCTCCTCCTTTTCTTACTCTTTCTATTCCTTTCCATCCATTCTCGCGTCCCCCTCCCGTTCCTTCTGCATGCACTACCTCCTTAACCGTCTAAACCATTAATCCTACTTTCTTTTTCTCCTTCTCTTCACCCCTCCTAACTATGACTTTCTGAGCCTCATTCATCAACTCCTGCATAGACTTGTTCGCCAACCCATCAATTTTTTGTAACGTCTTCTCATCCCTTCCTTCAATCTCTCAAGGTATTCCACAGGAATTTCCTCCCTAGGTCATCATCTCCCTTTCCCCACATCTGGTCCCACTGTTTCAAGCCTCGTAACTCCCTTTGGAGCCCGGAATGGAGAAGCTCTGTGTCTCCGCTCTCAGCCGCCTCTTCACATCCCTTGCTTTTCTCCCCTTTGGTTTTCTCTCCCTCATCCTCTGAGCAGTTTCCTACACCCACTCCCGGCACACCAAGCACTCCCCTTCCTCCTCTTCCCCCGTCTCCCGGAGCCAGATAGGGAGGGGGAGGAAGATGACCAAGGGGGGTCCCAGCACTCAGAGGGGGGTGCACTAGACTTGGTCTCATTTTTAGAATCAGGGCAGCGAGCCAGCGCTGCACAAAGCCTAGGTTTTGCTTCCTTGATTATTTTACAATGCTTTGATCCCACAAAATACATGAACAGTAGGATTTAAGGCACTTCATAACCTGCCTTTGGGCTAGGATATAACTCTAGCAAATATATGTGGACCTCTGTGCACAAGTTATAGTCGCAGGATCCATATCGTGGCCATCACTGTAGCCAAGCCACACCCCAGTACGCAAATGAACCATTTCTTCCTTGAAGCAATCCCCTTTCCCTTGAATTCCCTCCCACTGAGTCCACAACTAACCAAAGGGACTCTTTTCAGGGATCTCTACCTGTTTCCGTCCAGGCGGGGTGTCCCCCACGAGATCCCTCCTCAAGCACGCTTTGGAACCCTTGTTCCCCATGTTCCTACGTGTAGCTAACTTCACCAAAGCTACTCACCACCAAAGTAGGAAGTCCCTCGCAGTCCTGGACCTCCTAGCCTGGTTGTTGCCACTGATTGTGGGTTCTTGACCCAGCGGGGGCGAAAACCAAACAGCCTGCAAGGACCGACTAAAGAAAGCCGGGGCGCGCCTTCATTGCAGGGAGTCCAGAGTCTACCCCAGGCAGGTCAACGGAGGGCTGATCTGCGGATCCCCCTGCAGGGCCCACCGGTCCAAAAGGACTGTCACATCCCACTTCTGACACCAAATTGTTATGGGCAATATCTCTCTTTACCCAAGGATTCCACAACATGGCAGTTGGCAACAAGCAAAGCTTTTATTCTGGATACAGGCTTGCAAGCATGGAGAGAGAGCACTGGGATGCTGTCTCTGAGGTCCGTGACGCAGCACAGCTCAATTTAAGGCTCCCGACGCATCACTACATTCCTGCCCCTCTGACCAATTGCTGGTCACGCAGAGGGTGCACAATCTACCTACCCCCGACGCAGGTTTCCATGGTAAACTCAAAAAGAAAAAAGCAAACTGGTGTACAGGCTTGGAATGCAGCTCTGCCTAGCACCGTTATAGATAAGAGAGGCCCTACTTTCAAGCACATGCGTAGATAATAGCTTAGCTTCTGCCTCCCCTTCTCTCCCTCTTCAGCCTGTTCCCCACAAACATTTAGAAACATGATTTCTCATATCATGGTGACCCTATGAATTAACGACCTCCAGAACTTCACCCAAAGAATAATTAATAACTTGTGGAATTCACTGCTGCAGGAAGTGGTGGAGGCTACAAGCATAGACAGCTTCAAGAGGGGACTGAATAAGCATATGGAGCAGAGGTCCATCAGTGGCTATTAGCCACAAGTTATACAGTGGCTCAAGTGGTTAAGTCGCTGAACTGCAGACCGGAAGGTCGGTAGTTCAGCAGTTCGAGACCCGAGTGCTGCATGAAGAAGTGAGCTCCCGTCTCTGGCCCCAGCTCCTGCCAACCTAGCAGTTTGGAAACAAGAAACTGCACATAGATAAATAGGTACCACTTCAGTGGGAAGGTAACTGCATTCCGTGCGCCTCGGGGTCTAGTCATGCTGGCCACATGACCACAGAAACATCTTCAGACAGCACTGGCTCTTTGGCTTGGAAATGGAGATGAGCACCACATCCCTAGAGTCGGATTCGACTGGCTTTTGAGCAAGGGAAACCTTTACCTCTACCTATAGACGGAACACTATAATGATCTGTATTCTTGGTACTTGGGGGCCAAAAATGGGAGTTCTAGCCCCACTGGTGGGCCTCTTGGTGGCACCAGGGTTTGGGCTGCTGTGTGACACAGAGTGTTCGACTAGACAGGCCATTGGCCTCATCCAACATGGCTTCTCTTATGTTCTTATGCCCTATCATTAGTAGCCATGTTCAGGTCTTGCAAACAGAGGGCTGTGGCTTCCTTGACTGAGTCAACCCATCTCATGTTGTCTTCCTCGTTTTCTGCTGCCTTCACTGTTTCCTAGCATCGCTGTCTTTTCCAGCGACTCTTGTCTTCTCGTAATGTGCCCAAAGTGTAATAGCCTCAGTTTCATCATTTTAGCTCCTAGGGAGAATTCAGGCTTGGTTTGATCTAGAACACACTGATTTGCCTTTTTCGGTGGTCCACGGCTTGTGTAAAACTGTTCTCCAACACCATTACCGGCCTAATGAATGCCGACACTTCCCCCATGTAAGAACCACAATTCTCAAGTATCAATGTGAGATGGGTCGTGGCCCAGTAGTAGAGCATCTGCTTGGCATGCAGAAAGTCCAAGGTTCCCGGCATCTTAAGTTGAAGGGATCAGGTATTGGGTGATGTGAAAGACTTCTGCCCATGACTCTAAAATGCTGCTCCCAGTCCGAGTCAACAATACTGGCTTTGATGTGCCAGTGATGGTCTTATTCAGTATAAAGCAGCTTCATTTGTCCGATGTGCATGCAGAAAACGATTTAGACACTTGAGGCTGCATTCCAGATATTTGGTAATATTCAGCTATAAATGGAGATATTCAGACATAAACAAGGTAGTGGTTCACAGTGGTGGACTCTTATCTGGAGAACCGTATTTAATCCCCCACTCCTCCACATGAAGCCTGCTGGGTGACCTTGGGCCAGTCACAGTTCTCTCAGAGCTGTTCTCTCAGCCCCACCTAACCTTACAAAGTGCTTGTTGAGGGAGAGGAAGGGAAGGCAATTGTAAGCTGTTTTGAGACTCCTTAAGGTAGAGAAAAACAGACTATAAGAAAACCATCTCTTCTTCTTTTAAACTTTGGTTCTGCCAACCTTCCCACCATAGGACACTCTTGTACTATCCCTAATCTCTAGTTACATTAGACATTTCCAGGAGTAAGCAGTAAATCAGTTTAAATCCCAGTACTTTGGCTTAACAGAGAATTGGGCTGGGGGAAATCTCATAAAAATGTACATGCCAATTTTGGGGTAATTACGCTTCCTTGTTCTCATTAACTAACACATTTTCCCCTTGCCCCCTTGTTTTAGCAGCCATCTTGTCGAGGATTGATTTATTCCTCTGAAAATTTCATGACTTCTAATGGAATTCTGTTTCTTATTTGGCTCATTGGTGGGGGACAAATGAGATTGTCACATCTCACAAAGCAGACCAATAAAAATGCCCCACCAGGGCTGTGAATTTTTGATTTGTGTTTGTCACTCGGAGAAGGTGTGGGGGGGGAAGTAATTATGCATTTTGAGAACGTTATGATAACCCGCCACCAATCTTTCGTCAGGTTGCGTGCACTGTAAAAAAATGATTTGCGGCCTCTGTATTGTTGCTTGTTGTGATAATACGAGGACGGTGCCAAGAACATGTTCTCCATCCTTATGTTTGCATCATGAATGAACGCTGGAAGTCACTCATCAATTTCCATCATATGTATTCATTTGTCGGTATACTGAAATTCATGGGTATTCTCACAAGACCTAGAGGCCTGAGAGCCAGTTTATTGTAGTAGTTAGGAGCGCGGACTCTGATCTAAGAGAACCAGGTTTGATCCCCCCCACTTCTCCACATGCAGCCGCTGGCATGACCTTGGGTCAGTCACAAGTTTTCTCAGAGCTGTTCTGGAAAGAGCAGTCCTTGAAAGAGCTCTCTCAGCCCCACCTACCTGTTGTGGGGAGGGGAAGGGGAAGGAGATAGTAAGCCGCTCTGAGACTCCTTCGGGTAGGGAAGGGCAGGGTATAAATCCATTGTAGAGGACAGTAGTGTCCTTGAGCGTATGTAAAAAAATCTTTATTAGTGAGAAGTAGGGATGCTTGCCTCCAGACTACAGAGATCAGTTCCCCATGGAGAAAATGGATGCTTTGGTGGGTGGACTCTGTGGCATTGTACCCCACTGAGGTCCCTGTCCTCCCCAGGCTCCATTCCCAAAATCTCCAGGAGTTTCCTGGGCTGGATCTGGCAACCCTGGTGAGTAGCCACACTTCCATAGCTGGGATTGGATGTGTTAAGTAATTTATGGAATCCTATAATGGCATGGCCTGGGGGTGGGGAAACCAATGAATAATTAGCTCGGTGACAAGTAAATATGATAACTGCGAACCTCCATATACAAAGGCACTATACCTGTAAATGGAATCTCCCTGTACACAGGCCACCTCTGAGCGCTGGATGCTTCTGACGAACACTGGGAGAAAACCTCTGGTTTCGTGCTCACCTTGCACCTCCATGGAGCCAGGGGTTCTGAGAGAAAAAAAAGAGCTAACTGAGTGGGCATAATTGTGGTATCTCCCAAATAGGAGTGGATCTGGAACAGAGTCCAGATTCAGCCACTGGATTTGCAGGCAATACTCCCTCTAAGCTGGGGAGTGTTGTGAGCAAAAATTCCGTTTTGCTAGCTACTAGGCATTAAAGTTGCGAGCGAGCCATTTGGCGACTGCATAAATTAGTTTGCTCCGGAGCCATCCTTCCTGAGCGAAGACAAAAAATGTGTGTTAGCCGGAGGCTAAAAAATGGTGAGCTAACTCACACTAACTCAGCTGAGAGGGAACACTGTTTGCAGGTGGGGGGAATCACCTGCATTATTGCATAGACCACGTGATACACACAGAGCCTGACATTTTATTTAGGAGTAGATTCGACTAATTTAGTTTTTTATTCAAGCTGGGTGGCCATGTTAGTCTGTCTGTAGCCACAGAAAAGAGCCCACTAGAACCGTAAAGACTAACAACACTGTAGCATTCCCTTCAGTGTCCCTTCAGAAGAAGAAGTACACAGTGACCTCATGAAAGCTCATTCCCTGCCACAAATTTTGTTAGTCTTTAAGGTGCTCTTGGACTCTTGCTCTTTCAGCCCTACCTACCTCACAAAGTGTCTATTGTTGGGAGGGGAACAGACAGGATATTTGTAAGCTCCTCTGAGAATCCTTTGGGTAGTTAAGGGCGGGGTATAAATCCAATCTCTTTTCTTCTTCTTCTTTCTTAGTGACAGCAAGAGAGCCATTTTTTTAAAGCAGCACTAGAAATTCATACAGGAAGTGACAAAGGGTAGCTCTAGCTACCACTAGAAACTCTATAGTTTTCCCATAGAGTTCCTGGCAATTCCTACAGATACCCTTTGTCACTTCCTTAACCAGAGGGGAAGTAGTGCCGCACACTCCCCTCAGTTCCCTGCTCACAACCGTCCCACCACTTGTCAGGCACCGCCGAGGCGCCGCTCCCAAATCCCCAGGGATTTCCCAACCTGGAGCTGTAAACCCCACTGGCTGAATTAGAATCAGCCTACTTTTTAAAAGAAAAAAATGGATTGATTTTTGGTATCTTGTGGAAATGTTCTAAGTTAACCCAACTAATTATTATTTCCTCCCCCCCAGATCAGTTCCAAATTGGACATTATGCGCACTTGAGTGGCATGGAGAGTTTCCCTCTCCTCACTACCTGCAGGGGCTGAGGTCCTCTTGCCTAAGCCATCCCTCATCCCTCCCAGGATGGAGGATCATGGAGACGACTATCATCCCATCTGCACCTCACGTTTTTCAGTATGGCCCATCTGTTCCATGTTGCTGAAATCCCAGATGGTTATCAGTGTTGACTGCTTGAGGCAATTGTTTTCATACTGTTCTGCATAAAAGGGAAATCGGTGCTTAGAACGTTTACAAGTTGAGCCACAGTGGAGAATAACCATGACATGGTTGTATCTGCACATTCCCACCCCCTTCCTGGGCAAGCACCAGTTCTAGGGGGACGGGGGGAAAAGGAATGAGGGGGTGGCTCAAACCCATCTTCTTTCCCATCACAGACTGCCAACGACGGAGCCAGTCCCTGGTTTCGACAAGGCCGCTGCTGCCCCGCCAAATGCACAAAGCGAGTCAGAAAACAAAGAAACCCGTGAAGCCACATACTTCACTGTCTTTTGCGATGATCTTGGTAGGGCACGGAGAAAACAAATGTTGGAGGTACAAAATATCGTAGACGTCAAACCGTTGGGTGCTTGCTACCCACTCATTTGCCGCTTTCGAGAGAAACATAAGGACGCTTTGGCCAGCTGCCTGTGCGACTTCAAATGTCAACATTATTTCAATCAATCAATCAATCAATGCACATTTCTATACATAAAAATATGGGCATATGGAAATAGGAGTGGAGGTATAATCCAGGGAAAAGGTAAACCTCGTGGATTATATGAGGCCGCCCTTTTCAATTTACCCTAATCCAGATTAGTACATAGATTCAGGTGGGTAGCCATGTTGGTCTGAAGCAGCAGAACAAAGTTTGAGTCCAGGGGCAACTTTAAGACCCACAAAGTTTTATTCTGAGTATAAACTTTCATATATACATACATACACACACACACACACACACACACACACACATACGGCTTGAGAGAGAGAGAGAGAGAGAGAGAGAGAGAGAGCACGCCAAGTAATGATATAGAGGGGATACAAAAAGGAGAAGAATTAAGTAACATAATTATATATATTGAGGATAATTATATTTTACAGAGTACGTAGAACAGAAAATATTTCTCCCCAACATCCCCTTCATTATAATTGTTAAGACATTGGCTGAGGACAGACTGGCATTTCGCCCCGGGACAGCTGCGGGGGCAGAAGCTGCGCGGGGAAACGGGTGCGGGGCGTCCCGTTCGCACTGGTTACAGTGCTGCGGGACCCTACCGGAGAGGAGGCGGAGCGGCGTGTCCACACCGCCGGCCTTCCTCTGGAGCCTCCTCTGCTGCGGCGCGCGGCTTCTGGCTGGTCCGGCGAGGCGCGCCTGTTTGCAGCGCGTCCAGACTTCCGCCACCGCTTCCTGTGTGCCGTGAGAGCCGTCCAGACCGGCAGGAAGCGGCAGCAACGCGCGCCCAGACAGCTGGAGACCAGTTCCAAGAGGAGAGCGTGTGGAGAGCGGCCCGCATGCGGGTAAGTGCGGGCCGCCAATGGGGGACAGCTGCAGCAATCTGGACACCCTCTCTGCCTCCGCTTTAGAAGCGGAGGCAGAGCGGGCCAGATTGCCAGTCTGTCCTCGACCATTATCTGTACAATACAATGGTCCTTACTTCTGTTGGGGTACTTTTATATTCAACATTTGAAACTTCCAATTTCATAACTGATCTACTTTGCAACTACATTATTAGTTTCATCATTTCTACATATTCAGTATTACATATTTCGCCATTTCTACATACTCGCTATAACTTTTAATAGATCAAAGGAAAGTCTATTATATATCCCATAATAAGAAAATACAAATTGTTTCCACCCCAAATCCAATTCCTTATCCTCAAAACTTGTTCTCCTTCTGCTTCTGCATTGCAATACATTGATAAAGAAAATATTTTTATTGTCAACCCTTCGGAAGGTCTAGTGTATCTTTCCATACGTCTTTTAACAAGGAATACTGGGAACTTAGATTTTTCCATTACCAAATGGGTACAGAGCTTTGTAAAGCTCTCCCTACAGGCCTGCTCCTGGCAATAACAGAAGATTTGGGAACATAGTATGGGGTGGGAGCGTGTAGCACATCACAATGACATCATTTCCAGGTGAACATTCAGTTGGGGTGAGCGACCCCGCATGCCTGGACATTGGGGGGGAGTTGCATCCCTCTAAGTATGTCTAGGTGTTATCCAGGGGTCCTTTCGTAGAAACAGAGGTGCAGGAGCTCATTAGCATAACTCATTAGCATAACTCATTAGCATATGCCACGTCCCCTGACATCACCAGAAGTGTGTCAGAAAGGGAATGTCAGTTTCAGCCCCATTATATCCTATGGGCCATTGAAATCAATGGCAAAAACTCATAGGGTATATGAGGGGCTGGAGGAAAGGGGGTTTGAGGGAGAGGCTCCAAACTTGCAGGGTAGCTGCTGGGGCCTCTCCTCGAAATACCCACTAAGTTTCAAGAAGATTGGACCACGGGGTCCAATTCTATGGGCCCCCAAACAGGTTGTCCCATCCCCTCCATTGTTCTCTATGGAGGGAAAAAAACGTTAACTTTTTTCCTACCATAGAGAACAATGGAGAAAATGGGGGCAACCTGTTTGGGGGCCCGTAGAACTGGACCCTCTGGTCCAATATTCTTGAAACTTGATGGGCATTTCGAGGATAGGCCCCAGAAGCTACCCTGCAAGTTTGGAGCCTCTCCCTCAAACCCCCTCCCCTCCAGTGGCTTTTAAAGTTGCCGCCGAATTTCGGCAGCAATTCGGTGGCGAGCTGAATCAGATTAGAGAATCTGATTCAGCCCATGGCTGCCCTACTGGCCAGTCCTGAGCTGGCGGAGCTTTGCTCTGCCTCGCTCCGGCCCCAATGGACCCCTGGTGTTATCTCCTTGAATGAGATGCCTCTCTTTGTCTTAACCGGGGAGCTGCGCTCTGATCCCTCCTCTCTCTCTCACGCTTAGTCCTCTCCATCTCCTCTCACATGGCCTTACACGGAGACAAATGTATCTGGAGGTATCTCCTGTTGAAACAATGCCCTCATACTCCCATACCCGTTGTTGTGTACTGAACCATGAGTCATCCCTGAGCTAGCACGTGGAACAGGTTGAGCTTGTTACCCCAGAACAATAGCTTACAAGGATTCAGGAGTGGGTCAGTAGAGATGTAGTATTATGTAAATAGCCTGTCTTTGGGAGTGGGGTGTGTTAGGGCATAGTCTTTGTATGCTTTATAAACAGGAGAAGGAGGAGGTGTGGAGGAGGTTGGATTTATACCTCGCCCTTCATTACCCAAAGGAGCGGCTTACAAACTCCTTTCCCTTCCCCTCCCCACAACAGACACCCTGTGAGGTAGGTGGGGCTGAGAGAGCTCTGGCAGAAAATGCTCTTTTTCAAAAACAGCTGTGCCAGAACTATGGCTTGCCCAAGGTCATCCAGCAGGTGCAAGTGGAAGAGTGGGGAATCAAACCCGGTTCTCCCAGATTAGAGTCCGCGCACTTAAATACAGCCCTAGATGTGGTCCTTGTAGTGTTCCTGAAATCACTAAATAAACTAGAGATGATCACTGCAATGCGTCCAGAACCCAGTATTTAATACCCATAATGCCAGGTTAGCTGGCCATTTGTGATAGGGAAAGTGCTCTTTAGATTAGGTTCTTCACCCAGAAATGATGTCACCAAGTCACACGGTGCCGTCCCCCTCGCCCATGTTCTTCTTGCAGCTCTATTGATTAAGGACAGGGGACAGGGAGATCAGATGGGGATATACCCAGCATAACCATATATCCACCAGTGGTCCCCCCGTCCCGAGGGCCTCCATCATCAGCAGTGAGACGACAGGCTACCAAACTCAACCCTCCCCCAGTTTTGGTGTCAACCGTAGCAATATCTGAATCACCTGCAAAATTACCTACCTCGTTTCACTTGGGGAGCTTCCCAGAGAACTTTATTGAGAGGGTTTATGCAGATATTTTAAGTAAATGAACGGACAAATATATTAATAGCTACAGCCCTGGAGAGATGAGGCTCCAAACTCATTTCCCTTGGAAATGCTATAGGCACCTGTTTCCCCTACCCACCGCTCAGTTGCCAAGCCACCTCGTACGGGGCCTTCAGCTTGGTTTCTGGTACACCCTCTCCCTTTGCAATTCTCCTGGGAGAAACTGCTCTTGGCAGGAATTGCTCTCCTGTCGGAATTGCTAAAGGGCTAAAATGGTCCAAAACCATACTTGCACAATCAGCTGTGAGTGCTCTTTTTCATGCAAAAATAGATAATAGAACAACGGCTTCTCTCTCTATTTGAAAAAAAAAAATCTAATTTTATCTGGGGAAGGAGCGAGAAAATTAATTACACAGAAGATAAGTGTGACTACATTATAATAAACGGACACCTCGGATGACATGAATGATTGAAAATGGAATGCGAAGCAGACCTGTTGGGGACAGGCGCTCTTAATATTTATATGATTCGTTTAATTGATTTGGGATCATTCAAAGACAGCTCTGGGTTAATTTTAGGCACGTCTGTTTAATAACTCATGAAACACCCCAGTCTGAAGCCAGCTGGTCCAGAGAGCTACTCACATAATGTTTCCAATCTCCAGGTGGGCTTGAAGTTTTCTTGGAAAGTACAACTGATCCCCAGACTACAAAGATCAGTTCCCCTGGAGGAAATGGCCGCTTGGAGGGTGGGCTGTATGACATCATATCCCTGTTGAGCTCACTCCCTGTTCCAAACTCCACCTCCCTTAGGCTCCACCTCCAAATGTCCACAAAGTTCCCAATGCAGAGTTGGTAACCCTACTAGAGTTTGCACTCCCACCGTGTGTTCTCTGATACACATCTACGCCCCCGATTTCCCATTCTATGCCTCGTCAACTGTGAACATAAGAAGAGCCTGCTGG